>CM072781.1:64583598-74583598 GCA_036936925.1 Cenchrus fungigraminus | reverse complement strand
TTTAGGTGGTGATGAGTTGGATGACCACTTTGTTGTGAAGGTGATGTTGGAGGTCTTTACTCCAATAAATCCCACTCTAGTCACCTTGATTAGAGAGAAGAAGAGATTTGAGGAGTTCTCTCCAAATGATGTTCTTGGGAGAATTCTTACTCGTGAGCTTATGGACAAGGAAATACAACATAGAAAGAAGATTGGTGAGCTAGAAGCTAAGTTGAACAACTTAAAGGTCAAAGATGTTGCTCTCCATGCCAACAAGTCAAGCAAGCCCACTACTTCATCTAAGTACTCTACTTCATCCAAGCCTTCCAAGTCAAAATCAAAGAAAGTGGAAGTAGAGAGCTCTACAAGTGACTCAAGTGAAGATGAAGATAAAAGCCCTCATGTTGAGATTGGGGATATGGCCTTGTTCATGAAGACATACAAGAAGGGCTTGAAGAAGCAAGGCTACAAGTTTGCCAAGAGGAGGTTCCCTAACAAGAAAAAGAGAACTTGTTACAATTGTGGAAGCACCGAACACTTCATTGCGGATTGCCCTAATGAGAAGAGAGAAAACAAGAATGACAAGGGCAAGGGAAGCTATAAGAAAGATCAAAAACCACATCACAAAAGAAGAAACTATGGTGGAGAAGCGCATATTGGTCATGAATGGAACTCCGGAGATGAGAGTTCTAGTGAGGGGGAAGGGAAGAAAGTTGCAACCGTGGCCATCAAGAATCCTCCTTCCACCTCAAGATTGTTTGACAACTTGATCGATGATGAAGAAAGCTCATCCATTCGTTGCTTCATGGCCAAGGGTGAGAAGGTAAAAACTAGCTCAAAATCCTCTCCTCCACCTAGTGATGAGTCAGAAATGGACTCTAGTGATGAATCTAGTGATGAAGAAGTAAACCAACTTGTTAGTGATATGGATAAGCAATCTAGAGACTTTATGGCTAAGTTGGTAGTGGAATTAGAGAAAACCCAAGACATTCTTACATCCGAAAGTAGTGAGCTTGAGGCTTTGCGTTTGGAAGTTAGCCAAGCGGAGAGTGTCATAGCTACTCTCAAGGAAGACCTTGCTGCCTCTCAAGCTCAATGTAATTCTCTCAAGTCGAGGAATGAAGAGCTTGAGGAGCAATATAGCCTCCTTTGGAGTAGCACCTCACATCCTTTGAAGGTAAAGGGTGACTCTAGTGCTTCTACTAGTAAGGGCTGTGATAGATGTTGCAATGTTGATCTTGAATCTTATGCTACTAACCTTACTAACATGGAAGCTATGAAAAAGGAAATAGCTAGACTCAACTCAATCATAGCAAGGGGATGCATGAATGAAAGGGTAAAATTCAAGGAAGGTAAAATGCTCGGAAACTTGGATGGACTTGGTCATCATAGAAATGGGAAGACTGGACAAAGGGATATTATCAAATGTCAAGAGTGTATCAAGTTTGTGAGCAATGGTGAGCTCAAGGAAGATGAGTACATGCCTTCTGCCCAGAGTCCGGAGGTTCCGAGGTCAAAACCCGGAGGTTCCGGAGTCTGGAAGCCTCGGGCCACACAGACAAGAGAACCCGGAGGTTCCGGGAAAATTCCCGGAGGTTCCGGGGTCTGTAAGGACAGAACCAAGAAGAAAGGCAAGGCTCAACACCAACATGTTCCCAAGGCATCTAACACTCGTCTGCAAGTCCAGAACCATCCAATCATGCCTAGAAGGAACTTGTCCCTCAACAAAAACAAGGCTCATGCATCTAGCAACATACCTCCTAGCTATGTGTTGAGACGCAACAACCTTGGTAAAGTTGTTGCCACGTATGTTGGAAATGAGTCCAACATATATGTGAAAAGATCACTATGGGTTCCTAAAGTTTTGGTTGCTAACGTGGAAGGCCCCAAGTCAAATTGGGGACCTAAAAGAAGGAACTAAATTGTTTTGTAGGCATACTCCTCCGGTGGATCAAGTTGGGTGCTTGATAGCGGATGTACACATCATATGACCAGAGAAAGGAGTATGTTCTCATCCTACCTCCATTTGGAAGGAACAAAAGAAACTATTGCTTATGGAGGGGATACAAAAGGAGAAGTCATCGGTGTAGGTGATATCCCCATCTCTCAAAAATATTTAATTACAAATGTTCTTCATGTTGATCCGTTAGGTTACAATCTATTATCGGTTTCACAACTTAGTGAGATTGGTTTTGATTGTCACTTTTCGGATAAGGGTGTGTCCATCATAAGAAGGGAGGATTCCTCTATTGTCCTTACGGGTCGCTTGAGGGGGAGGCTTTACCTAGTTGATCTCAACAAAAGTAAGGTTTCTCCCAAGACTTGTTTAGTGGCAAAATCTAGCATGGGTTGGCTATGGCATCGCCGACTAGCCCATGTTGGCATGAGGAACTTGGCCAAACTTTTGAAAGATGAACACATCCTTGGACTAACAAATGTGCATTTTGAGAAAGATAGGATATGTAAAGCATGCCAAGACGGAAAGCAAGTAGGAGCACCTCACCCACCAAATAGCATCCTCACTACATTAAACCCGTTGGAGCTCATTCACATGGATCTATTTGGACCGGTGGCCTACATAAGTATTGGTGGTAATAAATATGGCTTGGTTATTGTTGATGATTATTCTCGCTTCACGTGGGTGTTCTTTGTGTTTGATAAAAGTGAGGTACAAGGAAAAGTGAAGACATTCATAAGAAGAGCACAAAGGGAGTTCGAGCTACCTATCAAGAAAGTAAGAAGTGATAATGGCTCGGAATTCCGGAACACCAATGTTGAAGAGTTTCTTGATGAAGAGGGCATCAAGCATGAATTTTCAGCTTCTTATACCCCTCAACAAAATGGGGTGGTTGAGAGGAAGAATCGAACTCTTATTGAGATGGCAAGAACCATGTTAGACGAGTACAAGACTCAAGACATCTTTTGGGCCGAAGCTATCAACACGGCTTGCCATGCCATCAACCGCCTCTATCTTCACAAGTTTCACAAGAAGACCTCCTATGAGCTTATCACCGGTAAAAAGCCTAAGATGTCTTACTTTAGAATGTTTGGGTGCAAATGTTTCATTCTAAACAAAAGGCTCCGGACTTCTAAGTTTGCACCAAAGGTTGACGAAGGATTTCTTCTTGGTTATGGTCCTAGTGAGCATGCTTATAGAGTCTTCAATCTAACCACCGGGAGGATTGAAGTCACGGTATATTTGACCTTTGATGAATCTAATGGCCCTCAAGTGGAGCAAGTTGACTTAAATGTTGTAGGTAATGAGAAGTCATCTTGTGAAGCAATCAAGCAATTGGCCATATGTGATGTTAGACCAGTTGAAGCACAAGAAGAAGATGAAGAACAGCTCCAAGCTTCAACACCACTCGAAGGGCCAAAGGTCACTGGTTCTGCAGAAGGGCAGACTCCGGAGGTTCCGAGGAATTCCCCGGAGGTTCCGGGAAATGCTGCTGGAACCCAACCTCCGGGAAAATCTCCGGAGGTTCCGGGGTCTGGAAGCTCAGCACCACAAGACACTGTGAACCAGCAATCAGATCAGCAAGAGGTTGCCCAAGCAAATACATCGGAGCCTCAAGCTGATGAAAATGATGAAGACCAACCTCTACACCAACCTCTTGGACCATCACATCCTCGTGTACATCAAGTCATACAACGGGATCATCCCGTTGACAATATCCTTGGGAGCATAAGGAGAGGGGTAACAACACGATCTCATCTTAAGAATTTTTGTGCATTTTACTCGTTTGTTTCCTCTCTTGAACCTATCAAGGCAGAGCAAGCTCTTGATGATCCGGATTGGGTAGTGACCATGCAAGAGGAGTTGACAACTTTGAAAGAAATCAAGTGTGGGAGTTGGTGGAAAGACCGAAGACAAACATCATTGGCACCAAATGGGTCTTTCGAAACAAGCAAGATGAGTTTGGGATTGTGATTAGGAACAAAGCAAGATTGGTTGCTCAAGGGTACACTCAAGTTGAAGGACTAGACTTTGGAGAAACATATGCACCGGTAGCAAGACTTGAAGCAACTCAGTTTTTACTCACTTTCGCTACCCATCATGACTTCAAGCTATACCAAATGGATGTTAAGAGTGCATTTCTCAATGGACCACTCTCCGAAGAAGTCTATGTGAAGCAACCACCGGGTTTTGAAGATCCGAAGCGTCCTAATCATGTTTACAAACTCCGTAAGGCGCTCTATGGGCTTAAGCAAGCACCAAGAGTATGGTATGAATGCCTTAAGGAATTCTTGCTCAAGCAAGGCTTTGAGATAGGCAAAGCTGATGCTACTCTCTTCACTAGAAAAGTTGATGGTCATATTTTTGTGTGCCAAATATATGTCGATGATATAATATTTGGTAGTACTAATGAAACTTTTTGTGAAGAGTTCAGTAGGGTGATGACAAAGAGGTTTGAGATGTCCATGATGGGTGAGCTCAAGTTCTTTCTTGGATTTCAAATCAAACAAGCAAAGGAAGGGACGTTCATTTGTCAAACCAAGTACACAAGGGATATGCTTAAGAAGTTTGACATGGACAATGCCAAGCCCATCAAGACTCCAATGCCTACCAATGGACACTTGGACCTCAATGAAGAAGGGAAATCCGTGGACCAAAAGGTATATCGCTCCATGATCGGCTCTCTTCTTTACTTATGTGCATCTAGGCCGGATATTATGCTTAGTGTGTGCATGTGTGCTAGATTTCAAGCTAACCCGAAAGAGTGCCATCTCATGGCCGTAAAGAGAATCTTGAGATATCTAGTGCATACCCCTAACCTTGGCTTGTGGTATCCTAAGGACTCCACTTTTGATCTACTTGGCTATTCGGATTCCGATTATGCCGGTTGCAAGGTAGATAGAAAGAGTACATCGGGGACTTGCCAATTCCTTGGTAGGTCTCTAGTGTCTTGGAGTTCTAAAAAGTAAAACTCAGTAGCCCTTTCCACCGCCGAGTCTGAGTATGTTGCAGCCGGTGCTTGTTGTGCTCAACTACTTTGGATGAAGCAAACCTTAAAGGATTACGGATGTCACTTTACCCATATCCCACTTTTGTGTGATAATGAAAGTGCCATAAAACTTGCAAACAAACCTGTCAGTCACTCTCGTACAAAACATATAGACATCCGTCATCACTTCTTGAGAGACCACGAAACCAAAGGAGATATCGCTCTAAGTCATGTGAGCACCGAAAAACAACTAGCCGATATCTTCACTAAGCCTCTCGACGAGTCAAGGTTTTGTAGTTTGAGGAATGAGCTAAATATTCTTGAATCTCGTTGCGTGGTTTGATTTATAGCACATATTGATTGTCTTAATTCTTTGCTGAAAATCTTTTGAAAAACTTGAATACATGTGTTTCAAAATGAATTTTAATCCCAACTTGTTCCAAAAGGCTATAGCTGTGTGTTGATTGACTGTTTTCTAGCCAATTGAAACAAGGAGTCCATGACCTAAGGATTATATCTAGACAAAGTGCCAAATCTTTGAAGAACAGCAAGCTCTCTGTCTCTGGCTCCAGTATCCGGAGGTTCCGGGAATTCACCGGAGGTTCCGGACCTTTATCTGTCAAAAGCCATCAGGATTCAGTATCAGTTTGCACAGCGCAGACGTTCCGGGTACGGACCCCGGAGGTTCCGGACTTTAAGCAGTTGGCAGTCAACAAGGAGGCAAAAGAGGATCTAGAAGGAATATTCCACGACCTTATCTTTTACCCTAGGGTAACTTCCCGTTCAACCCTATCCATTCACCGCGGTAGATCTCGATTCACTGCTCTCCTCCACTCGTCTCTCTCCCTCCCGCACGCGCGCCCGCATTCATCCGCCGCCGTGCGTCGCCGCCGTCGTCCTTGCCGCCGGTCGTCGTCGAGGTCCGGGGTGCGGCGCTCTCATTCGTCTGCGCTGAAGGTCGAGTAAGGGAAGGTGCTCGGGTCGGGCTGGATCTGCATCAACCGTCGTTCGCCGCCGTTTGCAAGAATCTGTTCAAGAAGGAACATGCGCTCCTCGTCCTCAACATCTCGTCCCTTTCCTCACTGTTTCGAAGGATCTTGCCTGTGAAGCAGGGGCACCAGCCATTACACACCAGACCTGATCTGGTAGGCTGACTCCAGCACCACTAGGTCACATTGTGACCTAGAGAGGGCCTCTGGGCTACGTCCTCGGTGTCAAAAGCTTCGTGGGCATTTCCTTCCTCTCCTTCCAGTCTCAAATCCAAGGTAAATATTAAACCTAGATCTGTCCAGTTCATCTCTGATTTCTCAGTTCTAAGAGCCAAATCTAGTGTAGACCTTCTTCTAGATGTTCCTCAGTGCAATTGGTTATAGCACATTGTGGTAAAATTCAATTGAAAGTTGAATCAGGCGTCACAGCTCTGAAATTGTATGCAGTCCGGAGGTTCCGGGATAATCCCCGGAGGTTCCGGGCTCTGCAACAACAGCAGCAGTGACTTTGATTCAAAGTTCAAATGGATAGTGCCACAGTTGTTGTTAGGTCAATTCATCATCTCTTTCTCTCTGTCTATCTCTCAAATCTTTGAGCCTTTCATTTCTTCATCTCTGTTCAGATGACTGGAGATTCCTCCAGGAGAAGGGACAAAAAGGCCATTCCCTATGAAGACTCAGAGGGTGAAGAGGCTTACAATATTGCTGTCAGGCAGGTTGCTCCTAAGAAATCAACACCCAAGAGGGGCAGAGGTTCAGGCAGCATTTCAGGGGGCAGAGGGTCACTGATAGGACAACATCTTGAGGACAATGGTGGCAGAGAGGGCAAGACCATTCCCATTGAGGTCAATGCTGCAGTTAGGCTTGGTGAGATTGATTCATCCTATCTGGTGCACTACTCTCTCTTTCCCAAGAAGAGACCCCCCACCAAGTATGACAGCTCCATGCAATTGGAGTACCAAAGTTATGAAGGAACATCAGTTCAAGTCAAACTAGCTAGGGAAGAAAATCCCTACTCTCAGCCTAAGCATGCAGGCATAGATAAAAGATTTTGGTCTCTGTTTCATTACTTCTACTACTCATCTGTGTGTTTTAGCAAGCCAAGAATCAGAAAGATGCAATGGGTGGACTGGCAGCACTTTGAGAATTTTGACAAACCAGAGGTGGAGGAGGTGCTTGAGGTGGTCAATAAGTATCAGATGAAGGACTTGATGGGTTTCAAGTATGACTGGAATGCTGAGATTATTGCTCAGTTTCATGCTACCTTCTTCTATGACAGCACTGTAGATACCATTCACTGGATGACAGAGGGAGTGCATTACAAGATTGACTTTGAGACATTTGCTAGACTGCTAGGTTTTGGGAAGGAAGACAGGGACAGACACACCATCAACTTTGAGAATCACTTGAAGAATCACCAGATTGCAGATGCCTACTTCTTGGATGAGATGGCTCAGGGGACCACCTTGGGGCTGAAACCAGTGTACTATGTGCTGAATAATTTGCTCAGGCAGACCATATACCCCAAGGGTGGCAGTGACTCCACTTCACTTAGGAGCTTTGCCCCTAATCTGATTGCTAGAATGCTCCCTGGTGCTGCTCCATTCTCTGTGAGCAAATTCATTTGGTATGATCTGATCACAAGCATGGACAATGGAGTGGACAACTTCCCGTATGCACCCTATGTCATGTACGTCATAGAGCTGGTCACTGGATACATCTTCAAGAAGGATTGTGAGCACTGTTCCTACCAGGTCAAGCAGTGGCAACACCAGAAGACAGAGGCAGCTGTCCAGGCACATCTTGACTCAGCCAACAAATCTGCCAACAAGTCTGCTGCTCATGATGCTGATGCTGGCCCTAGCAGACCCAAGAAGAAGGACTCCACCTTCAAGAAGATGAAGGAAATCATCAGGAACACCCTCTCTTTGTGCACTTACTCAGTCACTCAGGCTTATGAGGCCAGGAAGGACATCAACAGGCTGTTGTCCCATAATGGCCTATCTGTGCAGACTGTTCCTCCTCCTATTTTCTTTACTGACTTCTCATCCAGTGAAGAAGAAGAGGCTCCTCAGTTTGTGCTTAGTGATGATGATATGCCCCTTAGTGCCAAGCTCAAGAAGATGAAGACCAAGACCAAGGCCACACCCAGCGGTATCAGGAAAGGTGTCAAGGGAGTTGCTGGCTGTGGCAAGCGCCCACCATCTGATGAGGATGAAGAACTTGGCTCCGAGGACACGTATGAGGAGTGGAGCGAGTGAAGCTGTTCAAGTCCAGAAGTTCTTGTTCCTCTCTTCCTTTCTTTCCTTTTTTTTAACATATTGACAAAGGGGGAGAAGGAAGATTGAGATGTATTTAGTTGGGGCTTTGCTTTTGTGAGTTGAGAGAAGCTGCTGCTGCCTGCTTTTGTTTCTGTCAGCTGAACTTATTTTATCTGGTCTGTAATATTTGTGTGGTACTACTGTTGGTTGCCTCTGTTGGCAACTTATGGATTTGGTCATGGACAAGTTTAGGGGATTTGAAAACTTTTAAAACTCTGTGATGATGTAATAGGACTAGATTTGCTTGCCATGCTATCCTATATCTAGTTCCTATTTAGTTCTGTGCTAATTCTTGCCTGTGTTGATTGTTAAGACTGTTTGCTGCCAGAGTCCGGAGGTTCTGGGTTTTTCCCGGAGGTTCCGGGGTCTGGACCAGAACCTGGAGGTTCCTAGTTTTTCCCGGAGGTTCCGAAGTCTGGGCACAACCAGTCTCCTGATTGAATCTGTTATGACATATGCATCACGTTTACATGTTACACCTTTCTTTGCACCCCACGATGACTTGAATACACTAGAGTTGCTACACTTGCTCATAATGTATGTCTACATGTCTTGAAAGGACATTCCCTCTCTATTCAAAAGGAGAAAGGCATACATTAAGGGGGAGCTTTGTATTCAAATCACCAAAAGCTCAATCTTTTCAATTAAATGTAAGCTTTAATTAGGTTGTCAACATTTACCAAAAAGGGGGAGATTGTAAGTGCAATCAAGCCCCTAAGTGGATTTTGGTGATGTTGACCACTTAATTAAAGGTCTAATGAGATTTTGAGTATGAGTGACAGGTTTAAATTTGAAGAAATGTGAAAAGGAAAGAAAGGTGACCCCTCATTGTTTGAAGAGGCTTCCTAAGGGCTCAAGACAAGCTTTAAATTCTTTTTCTATTTTGTATTTGAGTATAGGACAAGCCGTACTATCAAGAGGAATACTAATAGTGGCATGGATGAAACCAAGTGCTTAAAGATCTTCTCTAAAACCAAAATCATCCCAGCCACATATGACCTATCAGCTAACTGTCTCAACCTCTTACACACTTTCCCGGAACCTCTGAGGATTTCCTCGGAAGTTCCGAGCTGCTCCCCTGACAGCCTGCTGAAGTCTGCTTTCCCGGAGGTTCCGGGATCTCGCCCGGAGGTTCCGGGTTTTCGAAAATAGCCGTTGCTGTTCCAGATCTGAGGGTATTTATACCCCCTTGTCTCCCAACGGTTACTTTCCTCTCCCTGCGCTAAACAGCAACATCTGCTCCCCTTCTCTCCCAAGCTTTGATCTCCTTCTACTTGAATCGAAATCCCATCCTAGCATTCAAGTGTGGAGTGATTCCTTGTGAGAATTAGCAAATACAAGCCTCCACATGTGTTCTTGAGCACTTGGTGGACCCCTAGCTCCTTGGTGGATCTTTTACTCTTGGAGCCTTGCTCCTAGACGGCTAGAGGTTGCTTGGAAGCTCTCCAATCGATTGTGGAAGCTCCAAGAAGTTTGTATTACCCTTACTTGCTTAGTGGAAACCCTTCATCTATTACCTTGGTGATAGGTGTGAGAGAGGAGTGGATCTAGAGAGATCTCATAGCCTTTGTGGCTAACCTCAACAACGTGGATGTCAGCCAACCTTTGTGGTGAGCTGAACCACGGGATAAATTCTTGTTCCTTGTGCTTTTCTTACCATGTTGTTGCTTGCTTGTTCTAGGTTGTATGCTCACTAGATCTATTAGGGTTTGCTAGATTTCTTGCTATATCTCTAACCCTAAGGTTGCTAGTGTGATTAGGCTCTTTCCCTAAGTATTTGTAACCAATTTCCTGCTATCTTGTTGCTCTCTAATCTTGTTATCCGCAGCAAATCGACAGAAGCACCTTTTCCCGGAAGCTCCAGCAAAATACACCTAAGTGCAGTTTCCCGGAGGTTCCAGGGAAAAACCCGGAGGTTCCGAGGTCTGGGCAGTATTTGGCAGAAATTAGTTGAATTTGTTTTGCAGGCCTATTCACCCCCCCTCTAGTCCACTTGCATTGATCCTTTCATGCTGAATATGAATCTTAACTAACTTCAATAACGCAATTTTTGCAGGTACGTACAGCTGGGGGTCCGCCGTGCTAGCCTTCCTCTACAGGCAGCTCTGTGAGGCCTGCCGACGCAGCGCACAGACCTTGACTCAGGCAGGTTGCACACTCCTCCTTCAGCTTTGGATGTGGTCGCGGCTTCCAGTGGGCAGGCCTTAAGTCCTTCAGCCGAACCCTTGGGACGACCACGGCAACCCCGACCTTGCACGGACTGTGGCGTACCTTTGGGACGTGGTCTCCCCCCGTACACGACTCACGACCGAGCGTACCTTGACTACACGAACGAGATCGACGCCCTCGTCCCCTCCACGGTTGGTCAATATGAATTATTTCAACTTTGATCATTTATTATGACAAATATATGCTTGGAACGTAAGTATTCCTTTGGTAACTAACAATGACACTTTTCACAGGTGGAGTGGGAGCCTTACAACACAGAGGTAGTCCTTGCGATGCCTCTAAACCTGATGTGTCGCCGTGACCAAGACCTTTGGAGGATGAGGTGCCCCCTCATTTGTTTCTACGCAGTCGAGATTCACCTACCGCACCGGGTAGCACGCCAGTTCGGACTGGCCTAGGCGTTCCCGCCGGACGAGGTTTCCACGTCCATCGACTTGCACAAGTAATTCTTGCATTACAACTCCACTTCGTATTAGTTTACCTTTGTACGCTTTACAAACAACTTGACTAACCTTGCGTTTCTGTCCAGGTTCGATCGAGTTAAGCAGCGCAAGGTCACCGACTTTGTCGACTACCACCGTGAGAGGATCGACTGGTGGAACAAGATGGAGGCGAACGTTTTACCGATTGAGGGTCCGCACAACAATGCAAACTTTCGAGCCTACTTGACCTGGTACCACACTGCTACTCGGTACAGGCTGCGTCAAAGGTGGACACAGGACGACTACGCCGACATTGCTTCCTCAGACGACGAGAACACCACCTACGACGTCAGAGGTCGAGAGGGACGGGCAGTAGAGCTGGGCCCCATCCTAGATAGAGTGGTTAGTTCTCTTCGGACTAAAAACTAGAATCTTCCATATACTATAGCTCTAATGTTACAACACTTTCTTGCAGGGCACGTCCATGAGGGACTCAGTCATTGAGATCGATGCAGCTCTTCAGTACCCAGTTGGGGACCCAGAAACTGAAGGGCGCTTCCGGACCTTGCTTCAGGTAATAACTCATCGTTTTCGCTTCCGGACCATGCTTCACATGTAAAGGTTTCTAAGACAATTTCTTTTGTTGTCATACATACAGAGGTTGTGCCGCCGTCTTAGTCGAGCTGCCGCACGTGCTGGTTGCCGGACTCTAGCTCAGGTCGACGTCTCCGTGCCTAGCACCTCGCATGCGGCAAGGTCATCGTCGTCACACCGAGCGCCAGCCACAAGGTCCTCGTCTCGCACGCCCACATTCAGCGACGACGAGGACGACGACGACGATGACGCCCAGGGCGACGAGCAAGAGGAGCTTGGTGCATCACAACTAGACGACGCACCACCAGCCACTCAGCTGACTCAGCGACGTCGCCAGCCGCCTCGACGACACACACCGGGCACAGATGCACTTGGCAAGGCTCGGGGCAAGCGCAAGGCAAAGGGGGGGTGATCTTGGAGCTTTGTGGTTATGAATATGTGAACTTGTGCTCATGAATCTGTTAACTTATGCTACAAACATGTGGTCATGAATCTGTGAACTTGTGCTTGTGAATTGTGTTCCATGAATTTGTGAACTTGTGCTTGTGAATCTGTGAACATGAATCTGTTAACATGTGATCATGAACTTGAATCTGTCAATTTTTTGTGTGAATTGTGGTCCTGAACCTTTTCACTTTTTAGCTAAGTATGCACATACGGCGCCAAATGAACTGGTGCCGTGGTAAGTTAGCACGGCGCCAAGGTCATTGGTGCCGTGTCGGCTTCTAGCATGTGCGTCCGGCTAAGTCCCGAATAACGACGCCATTTGCTTCGGCGCTGTACTAACACGGCACAGCGCCATAGCCCTTGGCGCCGTATGTTAACTGGACGACGCCATAGTTTTTGGCGCCGCTATTTTTGGGCCGGCTTTTCCCCGTGCCACTGTGGACCTGACGTGGCACAGGACGGCGCCACATCTGTTGGCGCCGTGCCGTGTACCTACGGCGCCAAGGGTTCTGGCACCGTGCTTTGGGTCCATTTCTGTAATTGTTTCCCCAGGGGTCTATATGTAAAATTCTTACCAAAAAAGGACCAAAATGCAAAATTTTTACTGTTGCAAGTGCATGTTTTTGGATGTTTCAAAGGTTTTAAAAGAATGTTAAAGTGTTTCATGTTGATGTTGCAAAAGCAGATCTCGATGTTGTAATATTATAAAAGTAGATCTCGATGTTGCAGATGTGTTTTCGAATGTTGCAGATGTTTGTTTTCGAATGTTGCGGAATTCTTCTTCATGTTGCACGTAACATGACTTCGGGGCATGGCGACCGAGGATGGAGCCGGCGGCCCTGGTCAACACCGACGCAGGCCGTCAGAGGAGCTCCTGGGCGCGGGTGGTGGCGCACGAGGTCGGCGGCGAGCCGTCCTCCTCCCGTGCTCCACTGTTTTTCCTGTTTGTCGAATGTTCCTCCTGCCATGGTGATGCATGTTGCGAACATGCATTTCAGATATTTCAGATGTTCAAGAACAATGTGCCAAGTTTTCATGTGCGATGTTGCGAAATAGATTTTGATGTTGCACATGTTGCAAGCGTGTTATTGAGATGTTGCAAATGTCTCCTGCCATGGTGATGCGTGTTGCGAACGTGCATTTCAGATGTTTCACATGTTCAAGAACAATGTGCCAAGTTTTCATGTGCGATGTTGCGAAATAGATTTTGATGTTGCAAGCGTGTTATTGAGATGTTGCAAATGTGTTATCTGAATGTTGCATTTTGCATGGAGAGATTTGAATGTTTCAATCAACATGAATCATATATTGCGGCAGATTTTCATCGCATTTTCGATGGATGATTATCGACATTTTTAACATATTTTGATGTTACGGATGTTGAGTTTCGATGTTGTATACATGTGATGTTAGGTGTTGTGTTGAGGGGGAGGAAAGATGAGGGCCCCTGATGTTGGATGTTGCACATAACATGGGTCGCAACATGGGTCGTTTGGGTATTGTGTCGGGGAGAGGAGGGAGGATGACCCCTGATGATGGATGTTGCACGCAATACGACTCGCAACATGGGTTGCTAGATTTTTTGATCTAACGGCTGGCGGCTGAGCATCTTAGAATCCGACGGTCGCGAGGCGTCCGATGCTACGCCCGGAACGGACGTCCCAGTGCTAGCAGTTCTGTTGAAAAAAGAACAGGTTTGGAGTGGTTGTGAGATTTGCATAGAGCAAAATCTGCTTTGTTCAAAAGCTAGATGGAAAGTACCTCCTTTGGTTGATCTGCTCATGTTTTGTGAAAACCGACTGTGATGCTTCATATGTTTTTTTATGTTCCGATTCTAGCATAATTGTTACTCCATCTGTTCTTAAATAGATAACGATTAGGATAGAGAATTTTGTCCATTTTGAACTAAACTTTTTGTCCTAAATGTCATATATTTAAAAACGAATGTAGTCCTAATTAGTTTGGGAACTCAGTACAAAGCAACTCAATCAAGTGGATACGCTGGTTAATTTTGTTTAATTGGACATGTGAAGATGATCTATTTTGTATGCGATCCAAACGGCAAGTTTTCCATTCCCCTGTTTTGAAAAACCTGCAGTTTTCTACTTTTCGCTCCACTAAATTTCTGCTATTTTTCATTTCAAAAACAAAAATTCTGCTATTTTTTCTATTTCTCTATTTTGCATTTTTATACCCCAAACATGGTCTTAATAATTGGAAACCGAATTCCTGTTGGTAGTGCTTTGAGGTCTGTTTAGTTGGCTGAAATTTAGTCAAAAATTTGCTACTTTTTCAACTCTCTTTCCATCACATCACATTAAATACACCAAAAGACATATGTTCGGAGTAGTAAATGTAGGTAAAAAAATTAACTAATCACACAATTTTTTTTGTACATCACGAGACGAATCTTTTGAGCCTAGTTAGTCTATGATTAGATAATATTTACCACAAACAAACGAAAGTGCTACAGGAGTTCAAACAGTTACTTTTACTACTTTTCCTCCAACTAAACGGACCTAGAGAAAATAGTGATAGTTCCGTACACGTCACTCGATTGGCAGAAAAAAAAAGAACGAAGTGCGAGGTCCCTTCGGCACGCGAACAACTTTTTTAGTCGCGCTCAGAAATTCACAAACAGTCAACCGTTGGGTTGCGGTTCTATTCACATTTTGAATAAGAATTTATCACATTTTCTTTAAAATACTATTTCAGTATTATTTATTTATAATTTCACTATTTTTTTCACCCAAGTGAACAAGCCCGTAACAGAACATCTGAACCGTCGGATTTCTCTTCATTTCACTGTTCGTTCGTCTTCTTCCAAGTGAAAATCTCGGCGAGACTCGTCAGATCTGATCCAGCATTTGCTACAGCACCTCTTGGCCTCCAGCATAAACGAAACGAGGCCAAGAGCCGAGGAGGAGAGCATGGCGGGGGACGGCGACGGCCGCGCGGGGCTCCCTCGGATCGCTGTGGTCGGCGCCGGCATATTCGCGCGCACGCAGTACATCCCCAGGCTCCGCGAGATCGCGCATCTCGTCGTCCTCAAGGCCATCTGGAGCCGCACCCAGGTGCGTGTGCCCATGTTCCCGCCCCTCTGCGGATCTTGGCACTGGAGACCATGGAGTCTGCACCGATTCACGGCTCAACCACTGTCTCGGCGTGCAGGGCTCCTGCCTGCAAATTGCTGTAGCTACTCCACTTCGTGATGGCAACCTGCATTCCCTGATTAGGCGCAGCCTGTGATGCACCACTGCAAATTGGCATTGTAGAAATGCATTGTCTGACCATTTTGGCACGTTCCTTCAGGAATCCGCAAAGGCGGCAGCCGAGCTTGCTCGCGACTTTGCGCCCGAGATTGAGTGCAAATGGGGTGATGAGGGGCTGGAGGAGATCATGGGAGACAGTTCAATCATGGGCGTTGCTGTTGTTCTCGCTGGGCAAGTCCAGGTCTGTTCTCAAAGAATTCCTGTCCTTCCACTTTGTCTTTACCAGTAAGAACAATCATGTAGACTTCTCAAACAGGCTGAAGATTTATAGTCTAATTCACTGCACAACTGTACATGATCAATCCGGAAACTTTGTTTAATGAAACTTCAGATTTTAGAAACTTACAATTCCTCAATATTGTATCCGCTGCCCTTAGGATTCTTGATAGAAAGCTATTGATTTTTATATTTGTTCACGATTCCAGATAAAGATTGTTGATACAAGTTGCATGTCATTGTTTCTCTTTTCATCATCGACAAACATTCTATGGCTGTTTTCTATGTGGTCTTTTTCATTTAGTTACCTATTGTTCAATGTTTTGTACAATTGTCCTTGCCTTATCTGTTTTTCCATTAATCCTTTGTACCCATTAGTGTTTCAGTAGTTCTTGTATGTTAACTAGTTTCTAAATCCCACTTTACTTCTGGAACATAGAAGTGATACTCTTCTGAATTATAACGACAATCTAACACTCTGTTGAGTCTTCTAAAGTCTTACCGTAATGTCCAATTCTGCAGGTTGAGCTTTCTCTAAAGATGCTAAAGGCAGGAAAGCATGTGATCCAAGGTAAATGACAAGTCAAAAAGGATCTTAATGGTATGGGTTGTGGTACTGGACTAGTGGGGAAATATTAGGTGGAAACAACCATCTCGGTGAAAACATGAAAACCACTCTAAACAACACACGTAGAAGTCTTTAAATAATTTGAAACAATGCACATTTACAATTTATCCATATATGTACTTTGTTGCAAAAGTTGAGATGCAAACTCGATATATAAAAAAGCATGTGAAAATGACAAAATTCAAGTGCATATGCATTGGAATACACATGCCCAGAAATTTTGTCCTGTAGTGCACTTGCACTCCAAATTTGTCATTTTTCTATGAATTTTTCTACATTGAGTTTGTATCTCAATTTTTGCAATAAAGTAAATCTATAGATACACAACTGATGTGCATCGTCTCAATTGTTTTGAAAACTTCGAAGTATGAATTTTAGAGTGGTTTTCACGTTTCCACCGAGATGGTGGTTTTCACCGAATATTTTCCCCTGGACTAGTAGCTGCTTTTAATTCACCCTCAAACAAAGAAAAAAACAGAGTCAAATTCTTCCTATCTTATTAGTTAGTATTTTGCTCCTAAATGAAAAAAAAACATGCTTTCAAATGTTCTAATTTGTTTATCGCTGTTTGCATGATATTTTTTTGCTGTGGCATGAAGAGAAACCTGCTTCGGGATGTAAGTACGTTTTTCTTTCTGTATATCTTGCATAAGCATCATAGTGGATAGAAAGGTAATCTGATAAGCAATGCCATAAAATTTCAGCAACAACAGAGGCAGAAACTGCACTGTCAATCTACAACTCATTTCCAAACCAGTTTCCCTACAAACCTATTTGGGCTCTTGGAGAAAACTACAGATTTGAGCCTGCTTTTGTGGAGGTACGATCACGATATTATAGTTCTTTTTATCCAGTTGTTGTTTTACTAATTTGTGCTGGTCATCTAATATTTTTATTCTTATTTGCTACAGTCTAGCAAGTTGATCAAAGATATCGGTGATATGATGCACGTCCAAGTTATCATTGAAGGGTCAATGAACAGCTCAAACCCATATTTCAGTAGCTCCTGGAGGCGGAATTTTGTGGTAAGGAAACACATAATCTACATTTTCTTTATCCGTAATGTGCTTCATCTTCTGTTTGTCACAGTACCACCTACCTTAAAAATTCCTAGCTGAAGCATAAATATGTGATATAGAGAATGGTTAAGAATAGTCGAGTTTCAAATTGCGAGAATACCTCAAATGAGCAATGTATAGTTCACTGGTTATGCAAATTATCTGCATGTTACTGAACATTAGGTCAAATGTCAAACCAAAGATTTTCTTCGCTGCAAAACTACCATCTTACCAATTAATAATTTGACGCAATAATTGAATAAGTTGCATGCTTTTCCTTTCATTATGGATTTAACCTTCTAGTCAATAAAATTGTACATACTCTTTTGCTTGCATTGAATGATAGTTTGCCTGATTTTCTGTTTTATAGTACAATTCAAATATACATAGGTTCTGGTAGCATACGCTTTGTCACTTTTCTCTAAATTGCTAGTTCTATCAGTTTAGCTTTTGTTTCATAACAATAATCTTTCTGTTGGATCGTTTAACTTTTGCAGTTTTGAGTTATCCAAACACTTGTAGTCTGTAGATACCCTTTTCTACACCCCTGTAAATATTTTTCTGCTGTCGTCTGCAAATGAAGTATCACCCAGAGCAGCATAGAAATGTTTTGCTGTAATAAACTAAAAGTGCCTCCACTGTCCTGAGTCCTGACTTCGATAACTTTACATGGCAGGGTGGTTTCATTCTGGACATGGGTGTCCACTTCATTGCAGGACTGCGAATGGTAATTTCAGCATGCTGTATTTCAAAGTTTGATTAAAGTATAGATTAGGTTCTGACCTATGTTACCACAAGCAACACTGCCGAGTAATTAACTGCAATCAATTTTTAGAATTTGTTACTCCACATCAGCATAGAAAGTTCAGTCTTGAAGGTGGATAACTGCTTATGTCACCTAAAGTTGAAGTGGTCTGATTTGCCACCTTGGAACTTCTTTAATATTTATATCCTTTCTTCCAAGTGACTTAGCAATCCTCTACTTACTGAGTTGATGTGCCATTTAAGTATTAAGACAAAAATGCATTCTTTAATTTCCTTGCCTGCTTTGTTGAGATGATCTCTTCTCTTATAGCTTGTAGGTTCGGAAATCACAACTGTATCATCTATCTACCGTCATGTGGATATGGCTTTGCCACCACCAGATAACATATGTTCCCTTTTGTAAGTTTTTGATTGAAATAGAAAGATATTTGTGAACCAATTTTTTTTTATAACTGAAAGATGCTCAATGGTTTGATGCAGCCAACTGGAAAATGGATGTGCTGGTGTCTTTGTATTTGCGGTCAATTCAAGATCACCAAAGGTTGAATTGAATCTCATTTCAAATGTTTTATGGGAGTCACACAAATGCTATTAAATCTTGTAAACTTATCACATACTCTTAATTTCGTTGTCAGTGTTTCTCAGTTTGCTAGTAATATACACAGATATTATGGCGGGTTGATGGAACAAAAGGAACAATTCAAGTAGAACGTGGAGTTGATAGTGGGAAACATGGCTACCAGGTAAAGGCCATTTTTGGCAATATTTTTATCTGCAACCAAATTATGCCATATGTATGATAGCATTATTAATGAAATTGATTGTTACAAGTACTTTTGTTGAAACAAAGGTGCTTGTGCAGAAATATTTTACTTATATACACCTCATGTTTTTTCAGGTGTTATTCTCTGATGAAAATGGACAGTGCCAGAAGACATTTTACCCGTTCTGTGGAGTGAATGAAGAACTGAAGATGTTTGTCCAGGACATGTTGGCGGCAAGCAAAGTACTGTTATTTCTGTTAGCTAGTTTCAAATGATTTTTATTATCTCATTGCACCAAGAAGCATTCATTGAAATACCATATAATTTCCCTTTTTAAAAAAAATCAAGATATGATCTAATTTTTATGGTTCTTCATTTATATAATATAATATGATATTGCAATTTGCAATATCAAGTTTTTACTGTATATTGCAACATCAAGTTTTAAGTGTCAGAGAATCCAGTTGAACAAACCTTTGTTAGCATATGAAAACTGGCTCAACTTTACCCTGTTATGAACATCTGCTTAATTTGTATTAACTGGAACTGGAATTAAAAACAAAAATATTGATTCTTTACTGCATGTTTTTGCTTCATTCCAAATTCTTATATTTGTTCTAAACAAAATGGTGACACAGGATGGAGATCACAAGGCTGAACTCCGCAGTTCTTATGTTGAAGGTGCACGTGATGTTGCAGTGCTAGAAGCCATGCTAGAATCTAGTGCGAAGCAAGGAGCCCCGGTTCAAGTGAAGAGATTCCCATAGACCTGAAATATCACACAAAAGACTACGTTTCTTTAAGCGTGATTTGTCCACTGGAACAGCATAGATTTTGGTGATAGTAAAACAAACACTGTTCCAACTTCCATTGAGGGTATAATATGAAAAAATGATAGACCTACAACCATCATTCTTTCACTCAGATCTACCATGTTTCACCAGGTATTTAACCTCATAAAAATGTACTTTTTCATAGAATAATCGCCTATACCGTTCCTTGTTTACTTGCTTGTCTGCAGCGCTGAAAAGCAGGTGCCTTGCTTTTCACTTTGTGGAAATCAAGCTGATGTAATTCTTTATATTAATGCCTGATCTGTGACTTACACATTAAGCATTTCTATTCACGAGATATCAAGATCAAGGATTGCTACCTGGCATAATTGCTCCTGAGCTCAGTCGGACCAATCTGTCAATGTCCTTTTTATTGGGAGCATCGTGTCTTTGGGTCCATTGGTCAGGCACTCAACACCTATATCTTACCCAAGAAGCCAAGCTTTCAGATCGCAATTTTCATGGCTTTATAATTCCTATTAAAAGTTGCAAAAGCTATCAGGATATCTATTGTTCGTCATGTTTTAGTATAAATCAATAAATGTGTTGAAACTTTTACATAATATAGTTCATCAGAGACTATCAACAACTAGAGCATCTGGAGGTACATAATAATATTCTACAAGATTAAATCAGAGTATCATAAATAGAAGTACTTAATCAGTAAGAACTTCAAGTATTGGTGTGCTGAGAAAAGAGCAAGTATGGTGCTCCCTTCGTCCCAGAGTGTAGATGCATATAAACATCTTGAATCTAGAAAAACCACAATGACCAGTGGCGCATCCATAGTACGGCTATAATGCTATATATTTGGAATCATGATCTCACCAATTGGTTTCATGAGCTTAGTTTCGCTGGTTGGAGCAGGAGCTGCAGATGAATGGACTTGCTATGGTAAAAGCAATTCCGCCAGCCGGCTGGCCTGGACCTCTCAGGAGGTTTCATGCCTTGGGCCAGGCTGATCTCATCATCCGGTCAGATGTTGTTAAGATTAAGGATGGATTCGGATGTCTGGATATCCGAATTATCCGTATTCGTATATGTTAAAAACGCTAATATGGAATCTGTATTTGTTTTTAATATGGATGTCAGATGGATGTATTCGAATCCGATTTTCAACATTATCCGTATTCGACATTATTCGATAAAAATCCGACATATCCGACATTATTCGCATACGCAAAGAATAAAGTACTCATAGAAGTCATATAGAATTTATTTATATTACTAAATACTAATTACAAATTATGTTAATTTTAATATTGCTAATAAAATAATTATTTACATCATTTTATCTATTAAAAATTATCCATATGACAACTAACTAATTATGTTAACCTAATATTACTAGATTATATAATCATCTTTTTTAATTAATTTTAATGTGGCTAATCATAGTAATTTTAAATACATTATATTATTAGCAAATAAATACATTATTTATATGTATTTATGTACTTATTTTTACTATTAAAAGATATTTATATATTTGTAGAATATTGGGTAAACACCACACATCCAAGATGGGGGGTGACCTTTCATTATAGAGGCCGGATATGGCTTGGTGTACAAGTAATACAATACAAGACCATATACAACACTATATGTCTAACACCCGCCCGCAGTCGCAGGTGCATCCTGACAAACACCTAGACTGGACCTAAAATCAGTAAATAACTGTACAGGAAGGTCCTTAGTCATAATGTCAGCAAACTGTCGCGGAGAAGGAACATGAAGAACGCGGACTTCGCCTAAAGCCACCTTCTCGCGGACGAAGTGAATGCCAATCTCAATATGCTTCGTTCGTCGATGATGAACTGGGTTGGTAGCCATATAGACTGCATTGACATTGTCACAGAAGACGAGCGTAGCCTTTGAGAGCGGAACATGAAGCTCCTGAAGAAGTTGGCGAAGCCAACAACACTCAGCAACCGCATGAGCAATAGTACGATATTCTGCCTCTGCACTGGAACGGGAGACTGCAGTCTGACGTTTTGACGACCAAGAAACCAGGGTGTTGCCGAGAAAGACACAATAACCAGAGGTAGAACAGCGGGAATCGGGACAGCCAGCCCAATCAACATCAGAATAAGCTGTAAGAGAGTCAACCGGACCAGTGCCAATCCGTAGACCGTAGGACAAGGTACCCTTCACATAACGCAGTATGCGTTTCAGAAAGGCCAGGTGAGACTCCCGAGGATCATGCATGAAAAGGCAGACTTGCTGAATAGTATAAGCAAGATCCGGGCGAGTCAGAGTGAGATACTGAAGGGCACCAGCTAGACTCCGGTAAGCAGAGGCGTCAGCTAACGGCGCACCATCGGAAGTAGACAACTTGGCCTTAGTGTCAACATGCGTCGTCTTAGAATGACACTCACTCATGCCGGCACGACGAAGAATCTCCAAGGCATATGGTGCTGACAGAGAAACAACCCATCGGTAGAATGAGTCACAGACATGTGCAAGAAGTCATGAAGATCCCCCAAATCTGTCATGGCGAACTCACTGTGCAGTCGATCAATAATGTGCTGGAGCAGAGCATCAGAAGAAGCTGTCAAGACAATATCATCCACGTAGAGAAGAATGTAGGCAATGTCGTCACCATTCCAATAGACAAATAGTGAAGTATCCATGGAAGATGGAACAAAACCCAAAGAATGAAGATATGTCGCAAACCGCTTATTCCAAGCACGAGGAGCATGTTTCAGTCCATAAAGAGACTTCTGAAGAAGACACACATGATCAGGATGGGCAGGATCAACAAAACCAGGAGGCTGCTCACAATAGACTGTTTCCTCGAGATATCCGTGAAGAAAATCATTCTTCACGTCCAACTGATGAATAGGCCACTGCCGAGAAGCTGCAATACTCAACACAGTACAAATCGTACCCTGTTTAACCACCAGATTGAAAGTCTCATCATAATCAACACCAGGCTTTTGATTAAAGCCCCGAGCAACCCAGCGAGCCTTATGCTTGGAAAGTGTACCATCAGCATTGTACTTCAATTTCCAAAGCCATCGCCCAGTAACGACATTAACTCCTGGAGGACGAGGAACAAGACGCCAAGTACCATTATCCACCAATGCCTGGAACTCATCAGCCATAGCAGCTCGCCAATTGGGATCAACAAGCGCATTGCGATAGTTACTCGGAACAGCATAAGGAACTATAGAAGTAGCAGTCAAATTCTTGTAACTAACAGGCTGTATAGTACCAGACTGGAGACGAGTCAAGTATCGCAGTGGAGCAGGTGGAGATGCGTCAGTGCTCATAGGTCGGCGAGGCGGCGATGGTGCACGCAGGGAGGCTGTAGAATCATCCGGGCTGAGGCCACCAAACCGAGATGGACCATAAAGAGGACCGTGGACGTGCACGGGGTGAGCAACGGGAGGTCGCCGGCCATAGACAGTGCGCCCAAAGCGCCCTGGAGCATCTGGTGCAGGGTAGGCCGTTGGTGCTGCAGAGGGCCCCGGTGCGGATGAGGCCGCCGGGGCGGACGAGGCCGCCGGCGCAGGCTGGGTCGTCGGCGCGGGCATGGAGGGCGCAGACGCCGTGCGCAACGAAGGGAGCACAGGCGGTGGTGCCGGCGCACTCCCGCCCGTACTGGAAGACGTCGAAGGCCCGGATGGGGGTATAGAGCCATGCCCACCCGGAGCTGAATGCGGTTGCTCGACGTCCATGGAGGACGGAGCAGCCGCGGAGGGACCACCAGCTGCATGATTAGTAGCACAAGGCGCAATATCCGAATCATCACCGAGGAGGAAATCAAAGGTGCTGGCAGGAGGGACAGGTGAAGCACTCACAAACGGAAAAGTGGACTCGTCGAAGACAACATGTCGCGAGATGATAATCTTGCGGGTGGAGATGTCAAGACAGCGATACCCCTTATGCGAAGAGGGATACCCTAAGAACACGCAGGCTGCCGAACGAGACGCAAGCTTATGCTGTGATGTGGCCTGTAAGTTTGGATAACGTAAACAACCAAAAACACGAAGATGGTCATAAGCTGGAGATGAACTATGAAGACAGGAGTAGGGAAGCTCGTGTTTAATGGAGGAGGGGGCGGCGGTTTAGCAAATAGGTGGATGCGGAGAGTGCCTCAGCCCAGTACGAGGGAGGTATGGATGCTTGAATAAGAAGAGTGCGCACAGAGTTGTTGAGCGCACAAAGAACACGTTCAGCCTTACCATTTTGTGGGGAGGTGTATGGGTAGGATAATGGAAAATGATGCCGTTGGCAGCAAGTGAAGTCTGCATGGCATGGTTAACAAATTCAGTTCCACTATCGCCCTGAAAACAGGGAACGGGAAGGCTAAACTGAGTGCGAGCATAGGCAATAAAATCAACAATGAGTTGATGAACCTCAGACTTGCTCTTCAGAGGGTATGTCCAGTAATAGTGCGTAAAATCATCCAGCAACACTAAGTAATACTTGCAACCATGCTAGAAACCGGTGAGGTCCAGACATCACAATGAACAATCTCAAAAGGTGAACTAGTTTGAGAGGTGGAAGTACTAAAGGGAAGACACACATGTGTGCCAAGCTGACAGGCATGGCATAGCGAGGCATCAACTTTATTACAAGAAATCAAACTATTTTTGCTAAGCGAAGCTAAGACTGCTAGACCAGGATGACCGAGACGGCGATGCCACAAGGAGGTAGAGGCCGCGAGCATGGCGTGGGCGGTGGCAGGGACAGCTGAGGAGATGATGTAGAGGTCGCCAACACTATTGCAGCGAAGAATCACACGCCCCGTCCTGAGTTCCTTAATAGAAAAACCAAAGGCGTCAAATTCGATAGAACAAGTATTGTCGCGGGTGAATTGTCGAATAGAAAGTAAGTTGTGAATGATGGATGGTGCGACAAGGACATTATTCAGGACGAATTGGGACATGTTGGTGGTGAGAATTGAGGAGCCTCGGGACGTTACAGGAATACGTGTACCATTGCCTACAGTAATCGAAGAATGAACAGTTGGGAGGCGAGAGAGTAGTATACCATCAGAGGAGTGCATGTGAGTCGAAGCGCCCGTGTCCATCACCCAGGCGTTCCCCTGCACGACGAGCTGCTGAATAGCAGCCGTCAGGCCAGCCGTGTCGAACACGGTAGAGGACCCCTGGAAGGTGGTGTTGGCCTGCGGTGGGGGACCAAGGATCCCCTGGCCGCCGCGCCACTGTCCACTGCCGCCGCCGCCGCTGCCCAGCACCCCCTGGAGGGTATGTATATTGATGCAAATCCACATGCCAGCAGGTTGGGGTCACGGAACTACGAGCCGTTGCCGCCGCCGTTGCGCCTGCCGCCGTTGCGCCTGCCGCCGTTGCCCTTCTTGCGGCGCTGCTGGCCACCGCCGCCGTTGCCACCGCCGCCGCTGGCCTGCTGCGGCTGCTGCTACAGCTACTGCTATGGCGGCTGAGGAGGCTTGGAGAGGCAGTCGGAGCCGCTGCAGCCGGAAGTGGAGGAGGATGCGACGAAGGCGTTGGTTGCCTCAACCTTGACCTTGTTCTCGAGGCGCAGCTCTTTCAGTTTGAGCTGATCGAGGGCGGTCGAGAAGGTCATGCCGCCAGTGCCGGCAATGATGTCGGCGGCGGTGCTGTAGTGAGAGTTGACGCCGCGGAGGAGGTTGAGGAACAGGGTGGGTGCGTCAACAGGCATGCCAACAACACGAAGTGCGTCGGCAGCCTTCTTCATCTTCTTCCCATAGTCTTCAACAGAGAGGTCTCCCTGAGTCATGGTGTGGAGGAGTGACTCAGAAGATGGCATGCGGTGCCTGGTTCGCCGTGAAGTGGCCCTGGATGGCCGCCCAGAGTTGACGGGTGGTCTGGTCAAGCTCCATGGTGAAGTCGAGGACGACGGAGTCGACGGAGCCATACAACCAACTGCGAACGCAGGAGTCAGCCTACCGCCATGCGGCGGTGAGTGGGTCAGGCGCCGTGGTGCTGTCGATGTGTGCGAGAAGGCCGAACTTCCCGCACAGCGACTCGAAGAAGGATTTTCATTGGGTGTAGTTGGAGGAACGGAGCTCCAACTTCACGGGAACATGGGACGAGACGTTGATGGTGGCGTAGTTCATCGCCATCGGAGCGTCGGGCGCTGCCGGAGGAGGCTGCGCAGGAGGAGGGCCGAGGTAGGAGGCCGGTTCGTCACCGTAGGAGGAAGAGTCATCGTTGGTGACAGAGGACATCAACAGATGGGATCTGCTGGGTAGTGCGGCTGGCCAGGGAGGCTGGGCGCAGAGGAGCGGCGACGGCGGCTCCTAGTGGTGGGTGTTGCGCGTGTAGGAGAGGCACGACAATTAGGGCAGCGAAAGATTAGAGGAGGGTGGGGGTGCGGGCGCCAGGAAGGGGGGGCGCGCGAGGGGGGAGGGCACAGGAACCCTAGAGTTAGGCTGATACTATGTAGAATATTAGGCAAACACCACACACCAAGATGGGGGTGACCTTTATTATATGGGCCGGATACGGCTTGGTGTACAAGTAATACAATACAAGACCATATACAACACTATATGTCTAACAATATTTACAAAAATACTTATTTTATATTTATTTGATTGATTCATTCATTGATTTATTTATTTATAGATATATTATTTGCAATAAGATATCTATTATGTACAATTATCATAATTTACTCTCTACTTGTAACATGATTTGATCAATTACAAAATCATTGATAAATGAAATTGATACTCGTTATACTCTATGCTATAAATCAAGCAAGTATTCGAATGCGAATCCGAATTCGAAATATCTGTTTTGTATTTGTATTTGATAATATTCGAATTCGTATTCGAATTCGAATTAAAATATGGTAAATAGCGACATCAGAATTCGTATCCGTGCGTATTCGATCCGAATCCATCCCTAATTAAGATGACGCATGATTGACTTTTTTTATTCAAAGGTATGATTGACTTGGGAGTGTTGCTAGCTGGGACACGTGCAATTATTGCCTTATTGGTGATCTGGCGGTCTTTCCCTAAAGCACTGCCTTTTATTTTGTTCTGTGACGTCATGTTTAGCTGCTCACCTTTCTGCATGATCATAATTCTTACTGGATAGTACTCATCCTGAGTCAGGTGAACTTTTCGCTCTTCTACCCTGGAGGACATGGTTTTGTGAGGGATAAACTGGTGCACAATGCAAGATCAATTCCAATTTGTGTCTGTTCGCTTTCTTCGTAAACTTGCTTCCTCTCTATTTATGATTGGCCACCAAGTTCAGGAGACAAACCATATGGGGAAAGGATGGATTTTGTGAGAGGCTGAAATTAGGTGAAAGAAAATAGAAGAAAGTAAAATTAAGAATAAGAAATGGAAACCTCCAAGTGGTTGGGTGAAGATAAATGTGGATGGAGCCTTCTGCGGATACTCGCGGAGCAGGTGTAGGGATCATCATCCATGATGATATTGGCAGGGTCATCCTATCAGCCTGGAAAGTAATCTTTGATGTGATGTCCGCAGAGGAGGTAGAGTTGAGATTTTACAAGGAAGATATCACACTAGCAACAGGATGGTGTGAAAAAAAGGCAATTGTTGAGTCTGATTGCTCAGAAGTAATCAAAGCTTTGGCAATGGGTGCAAAAAATAAATCCTCTCTTGATTTTGTGACCAGAGAGACCTCGCAGGCTAGTAGTAGTTCATCAGAAATTGGCGAAATGTACTGGTTTCACATCGGAAATTTGTTTCCAGCATGAACCGGCATAATTGGCGAAATGTACTGTACATACTGTGTATGTAAGTTCTCCTATGTGTCAGGTCTGTACGTATCTCTCTTTTTCTAAAAAATATCCTAGTTGGATATATCGTATCTTCTAACTTCCCCTAGCTAGGCTAGCTCTTTGGCTCCACCATATATACCGGTAAACTTCTTCGGAACCATAAATATGTTGCGAGTCTTGTTGATCATGCCATCAACTGATGGGTTGAGGTGGCAACCATCTCCTGGCGGGGTGATGGAGAGAGTACGACTACACAGTACAGATGCTCAGGTTCAAATCATGGTGCCTACAATTTGTACATATGTAATTTGTAGGCAGAAATGTAATGTGCGTGTGCCGTCGTCATCACTGTGTGACCACAGAAAAACAGGGAACGAAGAGGGTAATTTGGATAAAGGAAACATATTAATTTTCTGTTGTAATAAACTCCTAATGTGTGATTAAGTTGATTGTGACGTTATTATGATCTTTCGGCTCTTTGATGCAATTTAAGGTGTGCGCTCAATTTATTCTAGGCTTTTGTGTTGGTGACAGGCAGTTGACCTCTATTACTTGTACCATGATTCGTTGCTTTCTTACTGCATTTGGACACAAGCTTAGATATATCTAGCTAATACCATGCTCCTGAATGTATTGTGTTTCTTTCTATCACCATTAATTTGAACCGTTTGCTTTTGGAAATTGTTGCTTCTTCCTTCTATCATCAGCGCAATGAGTCACGTGTGTTTGGATGTTATATATTGGTGGTATCTCCAACTTTATTCCACTCCCAAACCAAAAAGATCAATAAGCTAGATAGGCTTTTCTTATCCTGGTACTAGTCCCTTCATCCCTTGATGGAGTTGACAAACTTGATTCCTTGTTTGAGTTCAGCGAACATGGTTATTACATGTTATAATAAAGTAATATCTGGATAAGAGAATCAAGTTTAGAAACAACAAATATATTGTGTGATACTTATGCTGTGCTTAGGCTTCTCAAGTGGGGCAAGTAGAAGCCCTAGTGACATTGACATCTAGAATTACTTCAACAAATACTTGAACTACTGATTGACTTTGTGCTTCGTTTGATGAGTTATGTCGTGGAGAGGAACTTGGAGTTGAACTAGTTCACTATTTAATATCTGAGGAGTCAATGTCTTGGGATATTTTGTTCTGGAGCACCGATTTTGCTGTCACAATGTCAAAAGGGATTAAAATTAATTGAGGGGTGAAAGGTCCCCAAAAGAAAACTTTACATTACTTTGAGGAAACCTATGACCTATACAACCCGTTGGGCTAGGATCCCAAATATTGAGGTTTCTCAGCAACTAATGGTATGAACATGTGAATGTTTCAAAAAGTTTACAAAACTGGGAATGAACATTATTCAAGCAGGACTTGTTCCTGGCTGTGCAATAGATAATAAACAACATTATAGAACTAGTCAACATGTTTTACTTGACTAGATTCTATGCCCTGACAATTTCTCTTTCTTAGCTGCCAGATTTGTTTCTCCCTCTTCCAATTGTGGCACCTTCTTATTAACGAAGCTGGGGGAAATCTTCTCCCATCGCCGAGTTTATCTCCATCTCCTTTTCTGCATACTCTTTTTTTGATACACTTCTGGGGCTTAGTGTTCTTTTTTTTCTAGGGTAAAGAAAGGTCTAAGCATGGCAACATGAGGAAATTTCAGGCTCTTGTAGCGAACATGGCCATCTAAGCCATTTGTTCATTATGATTTTGGTGATTCATGTGCAATACGATCAATGTGACTAACCATATTGGTTGAGCATGTCTTTGTAGATATTACAGATCCCATGGATGCAACCACAATCAAAACCAAAGATACTGTAGAAAAAAATCCATAGTTAGTATATATTTTGAGGTTCTAATCCGTGGTAAGTTCAAGACAATGTGAAACAACCAAGATGATACCGTCGGATCAACAGACAGTCTAGTTTCTAGTTGCGCTGAGCCAATTCCACGAGAAGAAATTCAGTCAGGACATCGTCGGATTAACCGACGGTTCCACAGAGAGGTAGCGGTGCAAGCGTCAGAGTAACTTTTACATTGTGCAGCAAAGGAGTAGCAGACCATCGGATCAACCGACAGTGTGACGAGCAAGGTGTTGGTGCAAGCATATTTCTAATTGAAACATCCAGAGAGGTTTTGGCCATGGACAGTGGGCACCAGATCAACCGACGGCGGCAGCGGTCGAAGCACCGGGCCAGTTCACGGAAAAGGCGGCACCGGCTGAACCGCTGGTTAGTGAAGGAAGGCATCGGTCGAAGCATCAGATCAATTTGGTCAACAGTATGGGCATGGAAGGTAACGGCTAGTTGCACCGAATCAACCGATGCTATGTAAACAGAGATCATCGGTTGATCTGATGCTACCGAAAAAGACTAGCTGTTGGAGCAACGACTCTATGGATGCCTTTGGCTATTTATACCCCTTCCACTCGTCTATGTTGCTGGAGTGTGCTGAAGTTCAGAGTAGTGCAAGAGACATTGAGATCACATCCATGCTGTCATAGTACTTAAGTGTTCATTCAAAGGCTTTGCACATGCTTAGGGATAGTGTTTAGTGCAAGAATAGGCTTAGAGCTTAGTGTATGCAAGGTGTGTCAACCTTGTGAGGTGATTCTCGAGTGAATCAAGGTGTACAAGGTGCTGCCGGAGCCTTGGGGCCTTAGTGGCTCTCCGGCAAGTCTTACCCTCTGACTTGGCGTGGAGCGGTGTTGACGCTTATGTACGGGGAACGTGGAGACCCCCTCTCTTGGTGGAGAAGCTTCTTAGTAGACACAACATCAAGGTGACCAAGGGTCTTGGTGAGTGCCTTTGTGGTCGAGTCTAAGTGGCAAGTCAGGTTGCGCCTTGGGAGAGACTTGGTGACCGGGAAACAATACTCTTGTGTGGAGTGCTTCAACAACGTGGCTTAGTGCCTACCGATACATTACCACACGATAAATCACTTGTCACGATAAATTCATCTTTCATTACATGATTTATTTCTTACTAAAATAGTAAATTAGAAACAATGGTACAAGTCTTGTATACTCTAATATAAGTCAAAACAATTAATACATATAGGAACTGATTGGTTTATTGTCAAAATTTTGGCATGCTAAAGTTTTGACAAGTCAAAAGTTGGGCAACAAAACTTGCCAATACTTTGGTAACATAAGTGGGAGATGTGAGAAGATTTTGGTAGGAATCCAAATAGTGGAAAAACAATCATGCTCAAAGTGACTAAGGGGAAAATTACTTATTTAAATTATTACGACACAACAAATATATATACTTATAATACATACAAAACTACTTGAGAAGCAATACTATACAAAAGTAGGTGCACCATAAAAATTTGAATATACATCCATAACACACAACGTATATGGGACAATGTTTCTGGTATAAGATGTGGTCAACTATCTTTTTGAACATCAGTTATGGCAAAAAGTTTTGTATATGCTCATATGTTAGATAGGTATACAAAATTAAAGATCTAAGTCTCTACTCCCTCCGCCCCACAAAGACTGTTCATTTAGCCTTCAACATTTGTCCCACAAAGAGTGTTCTTTTAGCTTGTAGTATATGTTCTTCTCATTAAACTAACATCAAGTACCAATGAAATATTACATTGAGAAGCTCATGGAGCCAATGAATTCTTATTTGATGTCTCTTTTCAAGTTCCAATGCATAATTAAGTAGGGTCAACAAGGACATTTGTCACAACTACTGACATGTCTTACATTTTCTAAACAAACAGTCTTTGTGGGACGGAGGGAGTATATGTGAATGATCAACAGGCGACCAAGAGGGGGAGGATGAATGAGAGCTGCTAAAATATTCCTCAAAGAGAACCAATCCTATATCCCAAAACACTTCTCAAAGATCTTCTAGCAATTTGCCAAGATTGCGTAGTCATAATGGACCTACTGACCCTAGGAACAAAGCTATAACACACTTCGGAAAATCAGACTTGCCTAAAGAGCACAACGGAAAAGAAGCAGAAAATTGCTCGAGAGACAAAACCGGTACCACCGGATTTGAGAAACCGGTACCACCGGATTTCTCTGAAGCACGAACCTGCTCAAGTGCCAAACCCGGTGCCACCGAATTTGGAAAACCGGTGCCATCGGATTTCCCTAGAGCACCTCAAGCACTTCGGGAAAAATCCAAACTGAGATAATGGAGTCCAAACTTGATGAGATTTAAACCATAGGCCTCCCTAGCCATCATGAGTATGTTCTCCAGAGATCTACCCAAATTCCACCATTGACCAAACCGGTTCCACCAGGTTTTCCTAGGTGCACAAAAATTCCAGCCAACAACACGAGTGAAACTTCAATCGAATTGATCTCTTGACTCGTGCAATGGATTGAGATGAAACTTGGTGGGTGGATGGAGTACCCCAAGGGCAAATAGACCTAAGAAAATCAAGTCCCCAAACTAAGAATCTTGTGCGGAATCGAGAGTCAAAGCCACGAACACAAAGAACTCGGGGGTAAGAGAGAGACTTCAAATCCGAGGCAAATTTGTGGGTTTGAGGGGGGAAGATCACAAGGGAAATGGTCACAAAGAACCTATAAGTGACCCCGTCAAAGAAATCCTGCTTGAATCGACCTCAAATCCGAAGAACCGAAAATCAAAGGAAATTACTCCAAAATTCTAAAAAAAGAAAAACCAATGAGATTAGAGATTTAGGCACAAGATTAAGATCACGAAATCACTAAGCCGTGAGATCAGATTCTTTACAACATAAAGATAACCTCCTCCGTCCTCCCTTCATCCACCCACTAGAAAAGTGGAGGATTATGAGGTTAAGGAGCAAAGCACCATCTCCTCTCAACTCTCCCTTCTAAGCACTTGACTAGCCTCACAAATGAAAATAAGGTCCTTAGTTCCTCATCACATCTAGCCACTAGTCCTATATATAGTCTCGCTTCTAAGCACTTGACTAGCCTCACAAATGAAAATAAGGTCCATGAGTTCCTCATCCCATCCAGCCACTAGTCCTATATATAGTCTCAGCCAGATGACCATTCTACCCTTAAAACATAAATAAGGATACATACCCACTCGGGGGTAAAACGGACCAATGCAAGTCCAGATAGACAAATCAGATGAACATGGAGCCTCCACAGCTTCGCGTCATCTTTGATGCAAACACCGTGATGTTGACACACATCCTCCACCTCGAAGTTTCTGGTTGTGAACTCCTTGTCCAAGTCGCACCGAGCTCCCCCACATTTTGAGGCCCAAACCGAAAAACCACCAATTGTTGGTTTTTAGCCCAAACCAACAAATTGGCAATGCATGACACCCGACCTCGCCTGCCAAGCCTCGAAGCCCAAGTCTCACTTCTGATCTCCGAACAACCTACTCGATCTTGCCGCAGTTCCTTGACTCGGCCGACGCCGCTGCATCAAACTATGCTTTCTTGCTCTTTCACGCACCATGTGAACCGCCCATGACCCCGCCTTGCCTCAGTCTCTCGATCCAAGCCTACTTGTTCATGCCTTCACCCGGTGGTCCGTCGGCCACAAGCCTTTCACGCTTGTTCTTCACATACACAAACACCAACCAGGATGCATCTAACACCTGCATATACTAGGTCAAGATACGCGTCAAATCATACTAGGGACGGACCCATGTTGAAGGGAGCGCACATTGTTAATCATTCATCGTCATCAAATTCCGCTTGATTCCAAGCCCCGTCTCGCTCTCGGTCGTCCCCGCCAGGGCGACTCGGGGGCGAACCCCAGCCACAGCCACCGCCCGACCTCCCCCCTGCCTCGCCTCGCCACCGTCGGAGGGGGCAGTCGGGAACCTGCGCGACCCCCTAGGATGGCGGTAGCAGGGCCTCCCCGCCTGGCCCGACCTCAAGACGCGCCCTGGCTAGGGGAACGTCTTCAGGCGGCCATGGCGGCGCCCTGGCAGCTTCAGCTGGCGGCAGCGCCGCCGCTCCACCCTTCGCCGGATCCGGGCTTGGGGGGTCCGGATCTACTGCCCCATCACCCCCTTCGTGGTTCCCTGCCCTCTTGCTGTGCTAGGATCGATAGTAGCAGAGATGGCTGCCCATGGCTGCCGAGCTCGGATCCCCCTCGGGGCTGCCCGGCTCTGGCTCTCCCACGTCCGTTAGGGGCTTCCCCCTGCAGATCTGCTAGGGGTGCTGTGGGAGTGCGGCGTGGTGGTCGTCGGCGGTGGACGCCGGTTGTGCTGTACTTCGGCACCGCCATGCTCGGATTCGCTACCTCCTGGGCCTTCTGGTGCCCTCTCGCAGATCTGCGGAAGGGGCCTCCTCGTCGGCGTGGGCATCTACTCGGCGGTGGAGCTTCACTAAGGCGGCGCCCGACTCTTGTTGTGGTGCGGGATGCTCGTTCTGCTATGTGGCGTGCGCCTGTGGCTACCACCATGGATCGCCTTCGCGATGGAGTTGTGCTGCCTCGCCCAGCCTCTGCAATGGCTACCACTCTGGAGGATCGTGGTGGCAGCACGGGTACTTCCCTTTGGGGACCTACCTCGTCCTCCCTTGCTTGGTGGCCGGCCCAGGAGCCCAGCTAGCGGCACCTTCCTGTGTTGCTCTTGGCGACCTTTCGAGGTTCATGCCCGAGCTTCATGCAGATGACCATGGTGGCAGCATGGGTGCTCTCACAGTCGTAGTTGTTAGCACCTCTGTCTCTGCATTCGATTCTCTATGGTGGCGCTCCTATCTTGATTGCTGGAAGTTGTGCAACGAAAGTGCCACGCCCGGTGCGTGGGGAGGTGACCCACCTCCGCTTGGGGGGGGTGCCCTACCTTCGCACAATCTGGCCATAGCAAGACAAGGAGTCTTTGATCTGGTTGCTACCGTTGATGCTGCCTTGGTGGTTGTGGGTGTTGTCCGTGATTCTTTGTGGTGGTTAGAAGGTGAGATATGGGCTGTAGGGCTTGCTCGTTTTGCCTTGCGATGGCAGCGTCGCTCTTGGCATCGTTTTCCTGCTGGGGATGTCACCGCGGCGACCCTCTACCACCATGCCAAGCTCTCCGAGTGACATCTACTTCTTCTCGTAAGCTATCGGTTCTCCTTCCTCCCTGGTCATCGCCTTTGAAGTGGGTGGTTGCAGACTTCATCCATGTTCGACATGTTCCTGCTTCTGGCGCTCTTGTTTCGTCGCCGCTCTCCTTGTTCGTGGTGTCATCAAATCATATGCCAGGTGCACTCATGGTGGCTGACCTTCCCTCCTTCAAGGATTCCTCCCCTTGTTGGGCGTTGGATGGCAGCCGATGGAGGCCTGGATGCGCTGCGAAAGGTGCCACCATGAGCTCCAAGGGAGGTCGGAGTTTCTAGCGAAGCTCGGGTCGGCGTCGCGCCTCCACCTTTAGTCCACTTGTCATTGTCACGTCCTTTGGTTCTTCGAGGCTTCCTCCCCTTGTTGGATGCAGAAGGGAGGCAGTGACAAGGCATAGTTACGAACGGTGAGGGTTACACAATGGCCTTTGCTGAGTTGGCAAGTATGTTGCTCGGTTGCAGTTCTCCATGGGGAATGATGGATCGTCTTCATCCTCTACTTTTCTTGGTTTTTGTCCACAGGTCGGAAGTTGTGTTTCCCTCTTCCTTGTTCTCCGTGTTTTGCTGTTGTGTTGGGATTATATCTTAGGATGTAATCACTTTGTTGTACTCTTGTGTTGAGCTGCGCTTGCAGTTGCTGATGTAATCTGTGGTTTGCCACATCTTTAATGAAAAAGTTCAGGTCGGCTTCTTACCTGCCGTAGTTGCCCTAAAAAAAATTAATCATTCATCACAAAGGAAGCAACCATCCATTGGCTCCTCAATATGCAAGATAACTTGAATGCTACGAACGATGCTTAATCAAAATTATGGCACCCCTGATGGCTGACTATAACTTAGTAACACTACCAAGAAAGATGGCTAGACCCGTGTATCTTTATGCAATATTACTTGAGTGTTGTGAATATGTTCTTAATTAAATGCATGATATATACCTGACGCTCACATCTTCTATCTCTAAATCTAGTCGTTAATATATTCCTCTAGTTTTAAGACACGTGTCATAACTAGTAAAATGTGTCGCATTTCGGGTCCACACGTGCAACACAACAGCTTCCAACTTAAAGTTTCAGAGGTAGAACCACTGACATTCATGGCCCACCTCGTTTACCTAAATTCCTACGTCTAGAGGTCTCTCTTCACAACCTTCCAATTAACATAAAGACTAGTATGCATGCTTCTCACCATTCCCCTGTGCACATCTCTCATCTCTCTTAAAAGTCGTCTCTCAGGTTCTTGGTCAAAAGGAGAGGAGATTTAGGTGAGATACAAACGAAAAAACTTATCAAGACTTCCTTTAAAGCTTTGGGTGCCAACTATAAAAAGAGAGGGTGCAAACAGAAGACGGTTTTGCCATTAATGTCTGGTTTTGGACCTTTTTGCCGGGGGTTCTGTACGGCGTGAGGGGGGAGAGCCGGGGTGGAGGATGGTCAGGGCCTTCATAAGGGCTTCAGGCGGGGCTCTGCTGGAGGAGAAGACCACCACCACCACCACCACCACCACCATCAGCGAGCACCTGAGCTCCTCCCCCAGGGTCTCCGGCGGAGCGCCTCACCGCCGATGATGATGCCTGCCTCTTCCACCATGTAAGTCACACAAGATTTATCTCGCATCACAGCTTCACATGTTGCTGTCAATTTCATCTCTTTTCTTTTCGTGCCTTTGGGGAGTTTCTCTATCTGTGTCTACAAGAAGAAGGTGCATGTTTTTGTGGTTACTTCTTCAATTTCTTTCTCGAGATTAGGGGTTTATTTGACATCTCGCTCTCATATGGTTGCTTCTGGTGCAAGTGATCAAAAGGTGTGTTTGAGGTTTGTGTGTTTTTGCTAGGGTATGGGAATGGGATTTTCCTCCTTGAGTTTTGGCAATCAGAAGACTGTTCCATGGGTATCTTGCATCGATCTTGTAGAATTAAGTTTTGTCCTGAGTTGCTTATTTCTAGAATTCAACACCACACATGGAGGAGATGAAGGGGTGGTGAAAGTTCAGAAAGAGACGGATCCCCCCATCATGGAGCACAATATCAGATTGTTTATTGGTTAGTTAGTGATCATGGAAATAGTTTAGGTGCTGAGGTAAGGAAGAAGGACACCAAATTACCAAATACCAGGATATGATTATTTTCCTTGTATCTTTCAGCAAGTAGCTAGATCAGAAGGCTTTTTAAGGATTTGTCACACCGACTGTTCCATCTGCTCCATTAAACAACGCTAGCCCCCCTACTTGCTTTCTAATGCTTCCAACAACTAATTCTTGCTTATTTCATCCTGGCCAATTCCCCTTTTAGGAGCAAGGAATCAGCAAGTTACGACATGGCAGAATTCGACCAATCAGCAATTTTTCTCTACCTGGATGGCCATGATCAAGAACAACGCCGTATGTTATCCAAGAACTTCTCTCTCTCTCTCTCTACTATCAGTAATTGTTTTCACTCTTGTTTACACACAAAAAAAGTTCCCCCCTTTTTCCATGCATGGATTTTTCTTTGCCACCTATATATGCCTGCAGGTCCTTCTGTCTATCTTGCAGCTCCTCCCTTTTCTGCAGCGTCATATATTGTTCCTTTTGGTGCATGCTGCTTTCTTTCTTCTTGGGATTTGGTATTTCTTTCCTGTGTGAAGAGTGTGACATGTAACAGACACTCTGACGATGACGGCCTTTTGCAAGAACTTGATCTAAAAGAAGCTATAAATATTCCCCCTTTCCATTTCTCACACGCCTTTCCATTTGCATCTTCTCACGTACTCTGTTGAATTATAGCCCCAGAAGCATCTCCCGGACGTTGCTGTACACATGTGTACTGCCTCGATCTCTCTCACCGCGCGTGTCCATCCGCGCATCCGTGCGTTATCTGGGGGGGGGGGGGGGGAGATGTAACTTCTTGGAGGCTACTCTATTCAACCACTTGTTCTTCAAATCCTACACAAACCATCATGCACATCGATCTTCTCCTTCACATTGCGCTTATTCCAACATTGTCAATTGCATGATTTGCAGAGACTCTGAACATCTTCCCATCGCAGCCGATGCATGTGGCCGAGCCGATTCCTGCCAAGGTACGTACACCTCCCAATACAGTGCTTCATGTTAACACCATGATACAGAATTTGTAAACGCTAATAAACTCTGTGCTGATCCAGGGTGTTAGCACGGGCATGGTGGCAGCCATGCTGCCCAATGGTAACTCTTCTTCTCCCAAGAAACAAGAGCAAGGTGGCCAGAGGAGTGCTGCTCTTCCTACTGCCCCTGATGTGCCCTTGCCTAACTCAGCCAAGGAGAACAGGAGTAGTCTCACTAAGGTATGTATATATGCAGCAGCAGCAGGAATGCATGCATCTCTCTCTGGTTTTATCTTGTTTTCTAGTTGGTAGTGCAGTGTGGGGTACTGTTGACTACTTATAATAGGTCTGCATTCTTTTCTGTAGCGTTTAAGCTAAACCTAGCAGATGTCTTATAGTGTGATTGATTTGATCTCTCTCTCTCTCTCTCTCTCTCTCACGCGCATTTCTTTCTCTCTCAACTTTTGACTGAACAAACGAGGTGCCTTGCAGAAGGAAGCTACAAGCGGTGGGAAGGGTGCAACATCTGGCGATCAGGAGAGAGTGAGAGATCCTAAGGTGAGACTCAGTGACTGACCTTCTTGCAACAGCTCAGACGACGTAATTAACCTTCCTGGGTTAAAAGTCAATTCCTACATACTACTACATTGCTTGAATATATTCACTTGTGTGCATATATATGTGTATGTTGCAGACACTGAGGCGGCTTGCACAGAATAGAGAGGCAGCTAGGAAGAGCAGACTTAGGAAGAAGGTGAGTCAGTCAACTAAGCAACGACATATAAGTTATTATTTTTGCATGCAGTACACCATTTAAAATCCATTGCTAGTTTCCTAATTGTCAGCAGATTGATCCAGTGAATTTTATGACGTAGCAGTTTTTGGCTCTTTCCTCACATGTGCTATGTGTCTTAATTTTCCTTTCTCTTGAATTTGACAAACCACCTAAAGAATAATATCACTTTCCAAAAGCTCGCAAACTTTTCTGTTGGCGTGATTTATTTCCAATATATATATGGAACTTAAATTTTGACGACCCATGTAATTAGTCGATACCATGAGATATTTTTTTTTCAATTTCTTAATTACTCCGGGATGTAAGAAATTTTATTGACTTACGAGCTGGTACAAAAGCTTTTGTCCTTCTAGAGTTTCTCATTTGCTTCTAAGTTAATTAAATGCTTTTAATCTATCTAGGCAGTCTTTTATGGAATGTTTACAGTAAATCGACAGAATAAACAATTATAGTTACTTTCATTTCATACCATATGGATTGATGTATCTAGTTGTTTTTACTCTTCAGGCTTATATCCAACAGTTGGAGACAAGTAGGATCAGGCTAAGCCAGCTTGAACAGCAAGTTCAAGTGGCAAGAGTACAGGTACAATGGCAAAAGAAATTGCTAATTTCATAATTTGCTATCTGTATTCATTCTTCTACGTCAAGTTATGTCTTGGAGCGAATTATTATAAGACAAGCTAAACCTAATTAACAAGTGACTACTACCATGCATATATAATATTCAGGGTGTCTTCTTGGGTGCTGGCGAGCAGCCAGGTTTTCCTTCTGCCCCTTCACCTGGTAATGGGACACTCCATTTCATCTCTTTTTTTTTTTGGTCAACCTCAATTTTGCTACTAATTATATCTCAATATATTTTTTGATGATTCGATTGTGCAAGTTTGATTGCACTTCTCACTGAAATTAAAATGCCAGAAACTGGATCAACAGAACAATGAACTGATTTGTGAAAAGAGCTGCAGAAGCCACCTTTTGTGTTTTCAAGTTTTATTTCATCAACATGTCTAATTAGTAATTAATCTTCACATTTGATAATATATATTTTTTTTCAAAATGAAACATTTCCAACCACTATTGGCTGGTCCACGCTTAGTATGATCCATTCTTCCATACATTAATATATGTATGTAACATTGATCAGCAGCTATGGTGTTTGACATGGAGTACGGGAGATGGGTCGAAGAACATAGCAAACTGATGTTCCAGCTCAGGGCTGCGCTGAATGAGCACCTGGCGGATGAACCGCTGCAGGCCTTCGTCAATGGTGCGATGGCACAGCACGAGGAGCTGCTGAACCTCAAAGGTGCCATGGCCAGGGCTGATGTCTTCCACCTCTTGTCTGGAGTGTGGGCAAGCCCTGCTGAGCGTTGCTTCCTTTGGTTGGGAGGCTTTCGCCCCTCAGAGGTTATAAAGGTATATGTTTTGTAGAATTTTGACTGTCACATTAATTAATTGATATATAGCTAGATATATAACATGCATACATTGTAAACATATATAGTAGTAAATTTATTTGAGCCATTTCTCGATTATGTATGTACACAATTTCCCGGCCTGTATAGTTATTCTGCCGTGATGTTTTATAATACTCCATGACTATTTTTCTTGTCTAACAGAAACCAAGTTACATTACACTAATAACATTACAGAACTCTTATTAGCGTTGTATTTGCGAGGGCTAGCCACTATGCTTAGATCCCCTTTTTCGTAGTTTCTCTGATAAGTGCTGTTTATTAGTTTCCATTTGGAAAGGCATCTCACAAAAATAGGCCCCTGATGTGGAAATAGGTTGTTCATGTATTAGTACTTCTAGACAGAAGGTTGCATTGATCGCATGCCATGTCAGCAATTTAAAGATTTAAAGTTGGACATAGATGCACCACCATATATATATAGCTAGCTTCGCTTAACTTATTAGTTGGGGTCTAGGACTATAATGAGGATTAATTGATGATGCATGATTCCGAGTTCGTTTGGTTGGTTCTGATAGTACTAGTAGCAGCAACAGAAATGACCAACTTAAGGGCAAGATGATATCTTCTAGTAAGTCGTTGTTTAGTGGAAAATTAACCCACTGCACAACCCATATTGTTTAGTGTTGTTTACTCATTCAATAGGCCAACTAATGCTAGCAATGTCATCTAAACACCAATTATTGGTTAGCTAGCTAGCTTGTGTGTGACCGTTTAATCTCTGATTGACCAAAGTTTTTATTTTCCATGAAAGTTTACTTGAGGAAACCAGCTAGCAGTCGAAACATACTTCTATACATCCAACCCTCTGGGTTGACCCTTCCTTGTATGTATTCGATCTAGTCAATGATCAATTTTGGAGATGTCCGTGTTAGATATATTAAGTGTGTGTTTTAACTTTCAATACGACCCCTTGTATTATTTTTGTGGTTTAGTAAACTCTACCTAACCAAAGAACTTTGAAAGGGTTGCGTGCTCCAAAGAAACTTCTTTTTTGGCTGTTTTACTTGAGCAGCATTTCATGTCCCTTTGATTGGATTCTATAATCGAGAAGAGTTTGAAAAAATCTTAGCTAATGTGTTAGAGAGGTTCTAGTACCCTGATGATGGGAATAGTTAAAAGTTGATGGGCAAGGTAAGAGGGATTTTGGATTCATGCATCGTTGAGACAAGAAGAATCGATCAGGGAGTAGGTAACCGGACAGGAACAGGTATGGAAGATATATGTTACCAGATGTGTGATGGGGATAGTTTCTGGACTAATGGATGGTCCATGTGGCCTTAGTTTTTATTCCTTTCCCCTTGCATATTGTGTCTATATTTCATTTCTTTGTCCTTCTAGAAGGTATATGCGTGTCCCTTAAAAATCAGCTAGGGAAACATACATATTTGTAAATTAAAATTGAAAAGGTTGCCCAAAGTACAGATCGAAAATGGATATCAATCACCAGGCAGTTTTTGTTACCATGATTCATGGTACCATTGTCATATTTTTTCTTGTGAAAACATGCCATTTCCAAAAATGTTAAAACAAGATTATTTAGTGCCCTAGAAAATGAAGTTACTTAAAACTAGGTTGTGCATTGACAACCTAAACGTGCTTATAAGTATATATATGGTATCCTTAAAACTGTTCTCTCACCAAGTAAATCACACATATTTACATGTCGTTTCTTGTGGACATTATTTATGCACATTCACATTTTGCAGCTTAGTGAACACACATTTCAGATGGAATAGATCAGACCGATTAATGTTTTCTTTGCCCACATGTCTCGTGCACATGTGATGCATGGACCATTTAAGGGCACACTACTGTTGTGTATGGCAAAAGATCATTCTAACATACCCCTTCCATCTCAAATTATAAGTCGTTTTGACTTTTCTAAATTCATACGCTTTCCTGTATGTGTTTAGATATACTCTGTATCTAGATTCATAGCGAATTTATGAATTTAATAAAACCAAACAACCTATAATTTGAAATGAAGAGAGTACATGATTAGTTAGAATATATATTTGATCATATAACTTTATATACAGTTCTTTTTCATATTCATTACTTGGAAAGAATGCAGCAATCGAAATGTAGCTCTAAGAAATATAGAGAACTATGCAGGAAATTACATTTAATTGTTTGCTTTAATTGGCATATGCATATGTATTCAGGTGATGCTGAAGCATGTGGAGCCACTGTCAGAGGGTCAGATCCTTGGCATATACAACCTTCAGCAGTCAGTGCAAGAGAGGGAGGAGGCTCTCAACGAAACCATGGAAGCCACCCAGCAGAGCATCTCCGACATTGTCGCTGCTCCAGATGTCGCCCCGGCCACCTTCATGGGCCACATGTCCCTCGCCATGAACAAGGCAGCCTCTATGGAAAGCTTCGTCCTGCAGGTACGTAATTCATTCACTGAAGGTTCTTTAGCAATTGTCTTCAGAAAATCGTCCTACACTATTTGGAGAAAGCATTGCAGGTGGTTTGGCAAATAAACTAGCAATAGCAAGCAAAGTGCAGGGTTTGCTAGCTACTGCACATATTTTGGACAAATGTATGGTCAATTCACCATTTCATTCGAGTTTTCTGTTACTGAAGAAAAATATAAACAGCTGAAAGCCACAGCAAGATAACAAAAGGGCCAGGTGTAGAGGATCCTGAATAGTATATATAAACCCCCAGCATCATCCAAGGGTCATCACCTCATCATCGGCATGGTTGTTGAGAGATCACGTCCAAACAAAAAGGCTGAACAGTCTGCATATACATAAACAATAAACATAACACGTAGCAAAAGAAGGCGCGTTGCGTCGTCAGGTCAAACACATATTTGTACACAGCTGCTGCAAGTTCAAAAGAAGAACAATCCCTTCCACACATCTGTACCACATAATAACCTTTGCATACGATGATATGACAAGACCGATGTAGAAGCTGGCATATACATAAACAATAAACATAACACGTAGCAAAAGAAGGCGCGTTGCGTCGTCAGGTCAAACACATATTTGTACACAGCTGCTGCAAGTTCAAAAGAAGAACAATCCCTTCCACACATCTGTACCACATAATAACCTTTGCATACGATGATATGACAAGACCGATGTAGAAGCTGGGACATCAAGATCATGATAATTGTGCAGAGAAAAAAGAGCAGCAGTAGAGATAGTACCACGCTAGAGTAGTCTACAAGATTTATTTGCCCCTTTACCATCAGATATTGATTAGGTTTGGGCCAAATATATAAAGTTCAGTGACCAAATTCATTTTCTTTTTAACTAATCTGCTAAGCAAAATGATCTTGCATTGAAATATGTTATAGCCTGGCCGGTATCTTATTTCTAGTATAGCTAGCTATTTATAAACTTAAGTAGAAAAATAATACCAAGCTATCTTATTTCTATGGAGGTACAAATAGCTACTACAGTTCTTTAATGAAACTGACAATTTAAATTTGGACTAATATATCATGGAACAGTTAGAAGCAAGCCAACCGCAATTAAAGTTTAATACTAAGACCTGGTGCAACTGCTTGTCCCCTGTCTCCTCTTATTTTTCAACAAATTTCATAAATTGTTGCCATGAAGATTAGTTTACCTGCTTTAACAATATAATAATACTGCGTGCACTTAATATATGACAAATGTGGTTACTAATCATAGAACCAAGTAATTAAATTTACAAAAACTATCAAGCGCATTGCACCTTGGTAATATATGCCTCTCTTGCTCCCCCTCTTGCAGGCAGATGGCCTAAGGCAGCAGACCCTCCACAAGCTCCTCCACATCCTGACCACCCGTCAGGCTGCGCGGTGCATGGTGGCGATCGCCGACTATTTCCACCGCCTTCGTGCGCTCAGCACGCTCTGGGTTGCAAGGCCGAGGCAGGAGGACGGCCTCGGCTTGTAGATGAATCTCACCAAATAAAATGGGGAAGAAGAAGTACAATAATGCATGCATGTGCAAGTTTAATTGTTCTTCTTCTTCTTGAAAGTATGCCAGCTAGATTCGTTCCGAGAGAAAACAATGCATGCAAGAACTAATTGATCTAATTTAAAGACTAGTGTAAGGTGGATTAGTTTGATCTGGTAAAATGCGCACTGAAGAGTGGATTGTTCTTCAGGTGTGTGTGACTTTCAACTTTGTAAGGTGTGCATACAGTGTTAGGGGCAGAGAAAGTAGGGAGTAAGAATAGTGAAGACTTTGGACTCCGTTTTGTTCCTAACTCATGCACCAACTGTTGGACTTAATTGAGTTCACCGAGAACATCATAGGTTTGGGGCAACTCTCTCCTCTGAATGTCAATTAGCCGGTAAAAGAACTGCTGCATGATAGAATTAGCTCGGGTAGCTTTCTGAATGGCAATATGTTTTTTCTAATAGCTATCTTCTATTTGTATATAAGAATTTAAACCAGCAGCATATTTATTCCCATATATATTTACTGCATTTCTAAGAACGATTCCCACAATTATTGTGAGGACTTGTGTGGTCCGAGGACTGGTGGATGGTCGCTCCTTAGTGATGAGTGATTGACAACGTTGTGTGGACTGACTCTTGGCCTAGTATTACAGGTGCAGGTTGCGGTCTGAATCGCGTGGTGCAGGTGAAGAACAAGCGCGAAAGGTCTATGTCTGTGTGACCTCCCGGAAGCAGAGAGACAAGTAGGTTTCGTTCGAGGTACCCGGTGGCCGACGGGATCAAGTGCGGGCCGTACGCTGGCAAGAAGAGAAAGACGACGTCGAGAGGATGGAGCCGATGCAAGGTAGCAGCTAACAACTGAAGCTTGCACGTGGGGTTTGCAGTGGTTTGACCACAAAACCACTAGGTTACTTGGCTGAGCCACAAAGCCAAGATAGAAGACTTGACGGGGCGAGCCGGCCTGCCTGGGCCGGTCTAACCGCCTGGTCAGGGCGGTCTGACTGCTTGACTAGGGTGTGATCGGGGTAGGGCGGTCTGACCGCCCAGGAGGGGCGGTTTGACTGCGTGCGCCGTGGTGCATCGAGAAGTTTCGAAGTGGAGGACACGCGGCGTGATCGCAAGGCTTGCGTGAAGTTGAAGCGGCTTGCGGTCGACGGGCGTCCGTCCGATGGAGAAATCGACCAAGTTCTCAAAGTGCCCTTGGTGGGCGTGTATCATAAGTTTAAGTTGCAGGGGTAGTTTGGTCTTTCGACGCCCTCCATATAAACTCACTTGAGAGGAGATGGTAGCCAACTCTTGGAACCCTAGTTCATTTGCTCTTCCTCTTTAGTTTTCCCTAGGCTAGCTTGAGAGCTTCATGAGTCATCTTGAGAGAGGGATAGATGTTCGGGCGGCTTGCTAGACCTTGTATGAACCTTTCGTGGCATGCATAGAAGATTCGACGTGGTTCATCTTGTGTCCTTGTGTCTCCCGGTGTTTTCCCTTTTGGTGATTTTCGGAGCTTTTTATTGGGATTTTTGTGGTGGCTTGTTGGAGGTGTTTCTTGGTGGGATTCTTGTTGGGTGTCACACATGAGGTATTTGTGCCTCTTTTCTTGGTGATTTTGCCCCAGCAAACCCCCTGGAAATCCTTCGATTTGGGTGGTTTTCGGTGTTCCTCGAGTTCATGACATAGAGCCATTGGATTCGCGATTCCCTTTGATTGAGAGCGTTTCAGTGGATATCCTTTGGTGGAGAGGTCGTTCAGGAGGTGACCTAGCTATCCCCGAAGTTTCGCTGCAATCCGTGGGGTGAATCGGGAGATCGGGTGTTGGGAAGTTGAGGGTTGACCTGCAACCGTTTTATGGAAGCCAGGCGGTCTAACCGTAGGGTGTAGGCGGTCTGACGCCCTGGGAAGTTTTGCAAGGAAAGTTTGATTTTTCGGGAGATTTCTCTGATAGCTTGTTTTCCTTATTCAGAGGAGTCTCCAGGTGAAATCTTGGGTCGATTCAGGGTCGTGAGCTTCGTTTGGTGGTTGAGGGAAGCTCCCAGGCCTAGGCGGTCTGACCGCCCCTGGCAGGAGATTTCCCGTTTGTGATTTCCGTTGTGGTGTGTGCGTGATTGAGTTGGTAGGAAGTGTGGTTTGCTCCTAGGATCAGTAGCACTCTAGTGGCTACGTGATCTTGGCAAATGTGTGGATTGAGTGGCAGAAGTGATTTTGGGATCGAGGTCGTGTTCATCTCGCTAGAGGAGTCATCTCTCTCAAGAAGAATTTTTATCGGCTCCCATTCACACCCCCCTCTCTGGTCGCCCAATCCGGTCCTTTCAATTGGTATCAGAGCCGGTTACAAATCTTCTTGATTCTAACCAGTCTAAGATCCAAAGATGGGTGACTACGGAAAGGGGTCGGGTCCACCGTACTTCGGTGGTGAAACGAACTAGATTTCCGAGAATGGAAACCCGATCCTCTGCACCTCTGTAATAGTCCCAGGAAGGCTATCACGTGCAATCCCTGTTTCATTAGTAACAAATCCATACAGAACAAAAAGAAAATATAGAAGATCCACATAATTAATATTATTATAAATAAATATCTGAGTACATCTCATCGGCCCTTGTCGGGTACAAGTCCAACAGGACTGAATCAAATATAGTAAACATCTACGCATCAGATTTCATGTAGCGGAGTAGACACCATCTCCCATAGGCAGCTCGAGTGTAGAACAAGCTTCAGTCCTCCCATCTGTCATTCTCGAAGTCATAGTCGGGCTCCGAGTCTGTAAGTCCACCATCTACTCGATAAGCGAGTAGGTCATGTCAGCTTCCCAACAAAGAGCAAAAGCAGAGGATGAATTCTAGTTTGTATGGATAAGCCTATATATGGCTATAGTAAACTATGCAATAGCAGCGGTAGCAACATCAAGGTATGTAGAAATGCAGAGAGGTCACCATCTCTGAGGAGATCCACACCTCCGAGGCCAACACCTCCGGGGTCAACACCCTAACCAAGGAATATACACCAAGCACCGAATCTCAGTCAAGACCCAGCATCCTACTCTCATCTGTGATGTGGGGTCACCAACTCCTATCCCCACATCTCAACGGCATCAAGTCGGGCTCACACACACTCGGTGGAGAGAAGCAGCACAAGAAAAGACTAGCCAGAGTAATAGATCAAAGGGCTGTCCATATCAGTGGACACAGACTATAGCTATAGGTTTAACACTCTGCAGAGGTTGTACAACTGGACCCGCCGGGTAGGGCAGAAACGGATTCCTCTGATCCACATCCCTACCTAACGGCCAGAGACTTAGTAGTGGATAGCACTCTCCTGCCTCTCCGAGCCTGACTCGTCCTGAACTGGGACGCGAAACTTGCCAGCAGGCCTCGAAGCTGTGAAACCATCCCCGGAGGAGCCGGGGTGACGTCTACTCGGGGGGTATAAACCGTCCCCCTCACACGATCACACCGATCCGCCTACAAGCTGAATGCTATCCACAAACTAGTTCTCGGACCGAACCCCGCCCATACGTGAGCGAACAGTTTGTACGAAAATATCCCAATGAAACATGGTTAAACTGTCGATCGGTCCTTAATTGCAAGGAGTGAGCACTCCATCAACTCCATCCATTCGACACGCCGCTAGGGCGGGAGGCTAGGTTGCATCTCCCCTAGACAGACGTTCACAAGTAACCAAACAGCTCGCTCCCGCGGTAACACATCAAGGATACACACTCACCCAAAACACACGCCAGAATACCGAGATATCCCAATCTCAGCCAATACCAGAGATCCATCCATATCATAAATCAGGTAAAAAAATATATGGATAGAAAATATTGGGAACTAGCTAGGGGTCTGTAGCTAGTTCCTAAGGTAGGACGTTCAAGGTACAGGATATAACAAATCAAGGCATGGCTAAAAGATTGTCTATGCATTCCAAAATCATCCAAGATAATAACAATTAAAGCACTAGCAACTAAATAGCATGCATGTGATCTATATGATCGAGAGTGACATGACACATGGTTGGTGTCCGAAGTCCTGGTGTTGCTCGTAGTCGGGGTCGTACTCCTCCTCCGGCTCGTAGCTCTGGTCTGCTCAGCACAAGATACGACTAAGATTACCGGCAAACAACTAGGCATAAATCCAAAGAAACCCAATTTTAAAAGAGGCAAAAAGACCCAAACTATCTACAAAACAGCACAGGCTCGATTTTAGAAAAATAATGAAACTTGTTTCATATTTTTCGGAGTTATAAATAATTAGTTATGAATTTGCAAAGGTTAAAGGATTTATAAAATATTTATTAAATCATTTATAAAATGGAAAAGGATTTTTATTAAAAATATCCTGCTGACGTCAGCATGACGTCAGTGTTGACCGATCAACGGTCAACCGTCAGTGGGTTAATAGGCGTTTAATGGGCCGAAAGTGCTAGTGGGCCGAAATTAGCCCAGTGGACTTGGCCCAACAAGGCCTAGTGCGCCAAGTCCTAAAAACCCCCTCGGAGTTAAAGAACCAGGCTGAAAAACACACCTCAGCCCGCATGGGCCTTAACAGACCGGACGGCCCATGGCCTGTCCTTCTCAGGCCTCACGAGAAAAGTCCGGCGGAGGTCCTCGAACCTCTCTAGGTGCTCAAGTGCTCCCCGATCAAATCTGGGGTTCGGTGGCTCCCCTCGCCACACTAACTCACCCCGGCGCGTCCCGGCGCGGAGCGCGGCGGTGACGACGGATGACGTACAGTGGCTCCGGTGCTCCTGGCGCCTAGTCGAGCACCCGAATAAGACCGCTAGGGTCAGTTGGTTACTCCGGCGCGACTGTGGCCCTGGGTTCGATCATACATGGCCGGTGTGCAGCGCGACACGGTGAGGTGCCCGGCGCGGCGGCGACAGCACGACACGCGACGACCTGCGGCGCGTCTGCACGACGCGCTTGAACTTGTGCTGGGGCGCGCGGGTTCAGGGCTCGCACGCACGGACGCACGCCTCGCTTTGAGCAACAAGAATCGGTGCGCACCCATGAACGCGTGCGACACCAAGGTGCACGACACGGCATGGCGGTGACGGTGGTGACGCGGGTTAGAGGCCAAAGGCCAGGCCAGCTCGTGCGCGGGTGCACGGCGGCGTCGTATGGCTTAGGTTCCTGTGACAAAGGGCGTGGGACGAGGCCTGGTACACAGAGGGCGGCGAACGCCGGATTCAAGCTCGGCACGGCGGCCGACGGCGTAACACTGGGGTACTCTCCCTTGCATCACAAGTAGTTCAAGGGGGAAGGTGAGAAGAAGATGGGACGACGGCTTGGCTCACATTGGATCGACGGTGAAGGCATAGTAGGCTCGACGAAGACGGGCGGCGCGGCGAGGTACACGGCAGCACGGCGCATGGTTCTGCTCCAGCTTCAGCTTCACGCGGATGGCCTCCTCCTCTTCACGGACGGCTCTGGTCTTGGCGGCTATGGCTCCGACGCGTCGGCAGCGACCTGGTGCGCAACTTTTCTTCTCCCCTCTCCCTTCTTCCTCCACTTCTCCTCCTTCCTCTCCCTCACGGCGGCGGAACAGAGGAAAGGGGCAAAACCCCAATTGTGCCTTGGCTTGCAAGAGGGGGCTTGGTATAGCTGCTCGGGCACGGCAGGGCGAGGGCAAAGATGGCTCGGGCGGCTCCTATTGGCTGCCACGGCGATGACGGCCGATGTGGCTGCGCCTCAATGGCTGGCGGGAGCGCGGATGCGTCACGACTCAAGGGCAGAAGGGGTATTTGGCACGAGCGGAGTGCATGAGGTGTGCCTGACTTGGCGTCCGTGCCAGCCGGCCGGTCGGAGGCCTGTCCCCCCGGCCAGGCGCGTGCGCGAGCAGCGGCGAAAAGGCAGGGCGGGGTGTGAACACGTTGACATGCGGGGAAGAAGAAGACCAGCGGGTCCCATACGCCAGCGACACAGGTGACGGGGGCCGCGGCTATGGGCTGCGCTGGACTGCAAGGTGGGCCGGCGGAAAGGTGAGGGTGCACGGCCGTTCACGGGCCAAAGGTTGAAGGGGTACCGACAGACTTCTTCGTGTGTTAGCAGGCCCAAGTTAGAGGTTAGGATTTAAAATAGGTTTTGAATTTATATTTAACTTTACTATTTGAATTTGAATGATTTCAAATTCAAAACACACTCAAATAAATCCAAATAAAATCCAAAAAAAATCCAACTCACATATTTATACCATAATTTGAATTTATATTTTTATATTGGGTTTTATCTATAGAATTTAGGGGGGCCTAGCAAATTGGGTTTAAAATTTGGTAGCACTCAACATAATTCAAAAAGTTTTAAAATTTTTCTGAAAATCACACCTTGCAAATTCTTAGTTGTTACATTCTCCCACACCACTGGGAATCTCATCCCCGAGATTAAGCTCCAACCTCCCCCTCGAAGAAGTGAGGGAACTCTCTCCGGAGGTCAGCTTCTTTCTCCCACGTTGCTTCTCGCTCTGTATGGTAGCTCCACAACACTTTGCAGTAGGGAATGGTGGTCCTTCTAGTTTCCTTTGTTGTTTGGTCTAGAATCTTCTCAGGGTACTCTACATACTCCAGAGTGTCTTGTAGGTCAAGTACCTCGATAGGAACTTGCTTTGCTTCCACTTCCTTCTCACTCTTCTTCAGTTGTGACACGTGGAACACGGGGTGAACTCCTGTCAACTCCTCTGGCAGGGCAAGTCGGTAGGCTAGCTTTCCAACTCTTCCAGTGATCTGGTAAGGTCCCACATATCTTGGGGCAAGCTTTCCTTTCACTACAAACTTCTTGGTTCCTCGCATGGGCGACACTTTCAAGTAGACGTAGTCACCTACTGCAAACGACAAGTCCCTTCTATGGTGGTCAGCACAGCTCTTCTGGCGACTCTGGGCAATCTTCAAGTTCTCTCGGACTTTCTCCACTTTATCTTCTGCTTCCTTTATGATGTCCGGTCCAAAGACCATCCTCTCTTCAACCTCTGACCACACCAAGGGTGTCCTACACTTTCTCCCGTAGAGTGCTTCGAAGGTGACATTTGAAGGCTTGCCTGGTAGCTGTTGTTGTAAGAAAACTCTGCATAGGACAAACTACTCTCCCAATCAGTGCCGTAGGTGAGTGCACAAGCTCTAAGCATATCTTTCAAGGTCTGGTTGACTCTCTCAGTCTGTCCATCAGTCTGAGGGTGGTACGCTGTACTAAAGCTGAGTGTAGTTCCCATTCTCTTGTGAAAGCTCTTCCAGAGCCTGGCCACAAACTGTGGTCCTCTGTCAGACACTATACTCCTTGGTGCTCCGTGTAGCCTGAGTATGTAATCCACGCACAAGTTGGCTGTTGATGGTCTAAAAACGCGTCAAGATTCACCGTCCCTTACGGAGCATCGTAGCACTTTTTCCCTCAGAGTATGACCAAGGTTATCAAACCGTGGATCGGAAGCAAACCGCTAAGGTTCTCTACCTTATCTAGTCAATCTAACGTAACATGAAGCATCAATTGCATATAAAGGGTAAACCTCAAAGATATATATATATATATATATTATAGCACAAGGTTGATCACATTCACGAACATAAGCAAGGTAAAGCGCCACCAAGGGGACAACTAAGCCTAGCGCCTTCTAGTTGTAGTTCCGGCAAACGAGCAACAAACCAAGCATCTCATCTAAAAGTATCCTTAAACTCCTACCTCCGGCCTACCTCTCGAAGACATCCGCACTTTCGAGGCCATCACCCTATCACGATGCACCCTTAATGGTGCGGGGAGTCTAAGGGCACGCCCATACATGGACATGTCTACAAACCATGAAGGGTCGACATACTAGATCTAATCACCATGATTACATCAAGCATGCTATGTAGTCTAACCTAGCATTAAACTAAGGATCAAATCATATTCACAATAGGTAGAAAGTAAAGACAGAGACATGGAATCGCTTAATAGATCGGATGACAAGATTATCATTGCTCACATGAAAGTATACATTACACCATCACCACCGAGGCCATACCTATGATGATGAACGTGTAGCTCCGAAACTCCACCATGGCACAACCATGCAGGGTGGCCATGGCGGCTAGGGTCGGCCTAGGACATATCCTAGACAACTTCGAGGACTCGTGGCTGCCGTCGTCTCCCTCCGGTGCTTGCTTCTAGGTTTCACCGAGATATCGTGAATGGATGAGGCGACCGTCGGAGGAAGGGGATATAAATGAGCCGAGGAACATCTAGGTCAAAGGGCGTCGCGAATTGTGCCGAAAACGAGCCAGGCCGGTCGGCATGGGCCGGCCGGCCTAGGGCCTTTTTGGCCCGGTTCGGCCCCATCTTTCGCCACGACGCTTCTCGTGTCTTCTTGAATATTTGCTGAACTTCATGTGTGTCCTTTACGTCATTTTCCCCGTGGTTTGGATAAGGGTACTAGGCCGCGAACTCCCGCATCTTTTGTTTAGATCCTCTGAGTTTCACAGCTTCATGCTTCGGTCCTCAGGTCATTTGGAGTCATGTTCACTTCATGTCTTGACTTGTGTCGGGCTTCGTGATCTTCTCATAAAGTGCTCGATGAACTCTACCCGGAAGTCCTCATTTGGGCACTTAAATCCTGTGTAAACAACATACTCCCAAAACCACATGCAAGTGTGAACTTGTTACATCATTAGTATGCCTAGTGGCGGGTTAGTTATAATTCAAAGCTCAAACCAAAGTGTAACAAGTGCTCTTGGTTGACGGAAATCGACCGCCAACACACCCCCATGCTTAAACCTTGCTCGTCCTTGAGTAAGCCTTTATTGGATGTCAGTATTGCGTTTCAATGTCCATACCCTACACTTGATTATACATGAGAAAACATAATGCTCTCCAAGTTTACATTGTTAAAGTTTCATAATGTAATTAGCTTTCATCTCTATGGAAGATAGATATCATTTAAGACCTTTCCACAAGTAATTAATCATGCCCTCAAATTTTGAACAAATCTTAGAAATTTTGAAAATAAAGAGCAGGATGAAGAAAAAATTGCTTTACCAAGATCAATAATAAACCTCCTTGCATCTTGCTCATGAACTCTCATCTCATCTTGTCTCTCAAGCCTACTTGTTCTACTCCTTTCCTCTCTCAAATATTTGGTGGAAGGCTTTATATGGAGCTATGGGAAAATTTAGTCCTACCAAGATATTATAGTCGAGATATTGTCAAAACAAGACAAGCTTCTCATGGACTTACCGAGACTCGTCAAAAAGGTCATTGTAAAAAATAATGTTCCAAGGAGGGGGGAGAGAAAAATACACACACTTTGAGATAGGTGGACATGTGCAAATGGCAAAGAGTAATCCCGAGGCACAAACGAAGTCCTCGTTATCGGATTGCACATGGTTGGAAAGATGAGTATGGGTCTTGATCTTGAAGTCCTTTTGAAATCTCCAAACGTAGCTAGAGAACCAGGGAGCTTTATTTTTTCTTTTCTTACTTTTCTCATCATATATATATTTTTTCTTTCATCACTTTTCACTTTTTTCTTTTTTTACTCCCCTTGAATTCTAGACTACACTAGTACTTCCTTGGCAACCCCCCCTGCTTAGACGTTGCTCGTCCCCGAGCAAAGAGGTGATGATTGTGCCAAGGTAAATGCTGAAATTCTTGTATTTTCTTGAAGAGAGATACTTGAAACCTTCTAGGGATCCTTTTATGGGGGTCTCCCAAAATCTTGTTCCACTTGACGGCACCTTCCTTGTAATCTTCTTCGAAATATTCATCCATACTCAAAGGTTTGGGTTGTGGTCAAGGAGGTATACACAAAAAGATATTTTGGGTTTCTGGGTGGATATCCGGCGAAGTTTGCGAAATTCCCAATGTGGAAACTCACAGTGCACAGATAGAAAAGGCTAGCATAAAGATAGATATGCAAAAACGGAATGACCAGCTTCTTAGTCTCGAACCAGAGAAATCAAGCGTTGAATCAATGCACCCAAAAATAAATCTTGTAAACTACGGTTTTTGCACTCAATTGAATATAAGGCCTTGGATAGGTAGAGCAAAATGCAAGTGGTATCAAAGACAATGTTGGCATATCTTTTAAGAACAAAAATGAATGATCTTTGATTCATTCAAAAATGAGAGCAACGAAAAATACTATGGGTCTCAAGTTATCATAACCTCCACAAAATATTAGGCTAGCATTTATTAATTTTTCAGATCATGTTTAAAGAGAGCACTAGCTTAAACATATACAAACCAAGCACAAGAATGAGCAAGGTGGTAACGATCATCATATATCCATAAGTAAGAGCATACAAGATATCATCATAGTGAGCACAAGGTAACAGTGATTATTATTGAAAACAAAAATAAATCTAGGTTGTACTCCTAGTAGCCATGTTATTCTATAGAGATATATACAAAGGTTGCATCTAAGGTTGTGGGAAGCATATACATGAACAAACATATAGAAAGACAAGGACAAAAAGATGGTTGAGGATTTGTTACCGTCCTTTGATGCTTGAAGTGTAGCACGGCCTCCCCCATGCTTAAGCATTGTGCTTAACATGGAAGAAGAAAATGAGCATCCCATGGCAATTGTGATCCTTGTACTCCACGCGGTCTTTTTATGTCCACCAAGTCCTCTCCCATGCTTAGCATGTTGCCAGGCATGGAAGATGATGAACCATCTTGTAATTATTGAAGTCCTACCACCATATGTGGAGATCATCATTGTACTCTTCACTTTTGTTGCCTTGATCGTCCTTCAACATTGACCCTTTGTCACAAGCCTTAATCCCAATCGTTTCTCAACTCGTCTTCACCTCCTTCCATGTTGTTCTTTATCGATGCTTCAACTTTCACGAATTTTTATTCAACTTCCAGAACAGAACATGTACTGAACCATTGCTCCATTGCTAAGTCCTTGAAATTATCTTTCCAACAAGTGGTCATTCACCCTAACCGGACTCCGAACAAGAGAGTTACGCCCTTTTTACTCCATCGATGCAAACTGTCCCGGGCTGATTTCAGAACGTGTGACACCCAATGATTTGGTTGTAACTCCTTGCACAGGTCTTCTAAAATGTTAAATCTTGATACGTTGGAAAGAAGACTTAGTGGATCTCCTGGATATCCAAATTTCCTCTTTTGTACATCTCTGATCATGTGCATAATCTTGATGAAGACAACGGTGTTTCTTTCGGGATTTTGGAGGTGTTGACGATCTTATTTTCATATTTTATTACAAACTCATGGGAGAGATTTGTCATGCCTGCAAAACAACTCTAAAACACAAAGTATCCCCGAAGTGATGGTCGAAAATACTCACTCTATACCGACAAATCAAAGACATTCCCTAGGATCTTAACTTGTGGCATAGTTAATCTAGTGAAAGAAAAATTAAGAACCTAATGGGTGTACGTGTGTGCAAGTGTGCATGCAAATGATGGGATGGTATAAAAACAAAATAATGTTTACACCAAATTCTAATCTCCATGCTTACAAAGTGGTTGCCAAACTTCTCCATCACCATAACAATTTATTAACCAAGGTCAAAACACCTTGCTTATCCCAAGATTAACAATTCTTTATAGTGTAAGAGAAGTAGGGCGCATTGCAAAGTTTATAAACCAACCAATGTGAAATGATAGCAAGGTATATAAAACTGAATGATGGGGGTCTCCAATCATGTCTAAATACCATGTTTACACAAGATTGCAAAAAAGGAAAAAAGCCCTTAAGAAGCATTATCATAAACATGAAAGCATTCATCATAAAGTTTCACAAAAGACCAAGCTAACATAAAGAGGATGATGACAATGAGGTGGATGCAAAATGTAAAAGCAAAGAGTTAGCACAAGCAAACATTAGCAAGGTTTGAAAGATTTTGATATGGTCCACAATAAGCAAGGACAAAGCTTGGCCTTCACTTCATATGAAGTAAGAGTTGTCATCAAGAAAATCACCCATCGAAAAGAATCAATCAACCAAACTAACAAGGTTTAAAGGGTAGGTTATGAGTATCCTCTATTTTTTGGGCTCAAATAAGAATTTTGAAGAGAGGGAGTCAACTATAGAAATTCTACCTAAGGTGGTGTTAAGAGTTTTTTATGAAAAACAAACCTATGGTTTTAGGAGGGTTAAAGATAGGAGAGGTTTTCCTAAGGCTTTTATAGAAAGGCTAGTTAAAGTTTTTAGTTAGAACAAGGGATAGAGATGGGCTTGGCCAACCGGAATGGTGCAAGCCAATCAACACAAGTCAACCATACCCTTGTTGGCTACAAGTTTTTTGGTGGGGGCTATAGGAAGGCTTAGGTTGGTTGGACAAAAAGTTAGATCAACACAAAACATGCAATGTAATATGACATGGATGAACAAAATGACATGATATGGTGGTGATCTAAAACAAAAGCAAGAGTTATCCTAAATTAACTAGCCACAAGCTTAGAGTCATGGGGTTGTACTAAACTTCATCTTTCTCTTTTAAAAAGACACAAAAGAAAAAGACTCTAAACACTAATAGGCACACAAAAGGGTCTACAAGTTTTTCAAGATCAAGAACAAAGCGCTCCCTCAATAAAAAAATAGGTCAAACAACATGGTGTTGTGGCATTTATTAGAGCAATGGTACAATGTTACTTGATGTTTCAGTTTAAGATCACAATGTAGATGGTCAAGTTATATATATATATATATATAAACAAAAGAAAACGGGTTGCCTCCCGTAAAGCGCTTCATTTAAAGTCATAGATCTCGACTTTCTTACTTACCTTCTTGTTGTCACAAAGCCATGGTCCTTCATGCAAGATTTGAAGCTTACATGTAGCTTTGATTCACTCTCCATGCTTGACACGATCATTTTGCTTGATGAGAGGTTTGCCCGATCGTCTCTTGCATCATCATCCCCTCCTTCTCCTTTGCTCTTCGTCACTGCCTCTCCTTTCACAAATTTTCCTTTCTGTCCAGATCAGACCATGTAGCAAACAACTTCTCCAATGCGTGGCACATGAAATTGTCTTTCCATCAAGTCTTTGTTGACCCCCAACAGACTCCGATCGAGTGAGTTGCACCCGTTTTACTCCAACGCTGCAATCTGTCCAAATCTGATTTTAGACTGCGCATCGCCTAATGTTTTTGCCATATCTCCTTGTACGGTCTTCAAATTCATAGATCTTGGAGGCATTGGAATCGACACTTGATAGAGCTTCTGATTTTCAACTTTTGCATTCTTCTCTGATCGGGTGCTCAAAACTGATGAAAACAACAACGTTGTTTTTGAGTTTCGGTGATGGAGATGTTCAAGCTTGTAATTCTTTCGGGGCATAGCTTCCCTTCTCTTGATTAAGGTTTAATGACCTGCATGGTTAGTGAAACTCGGGTTTTCCTAGACACACGCTCTTTTAAGGTCACAAGCTTGACCAAGCACAAAGCATGTCCAAGATTTGCAAGTTGCAAAGAAAACATGCGCAACCATAACCACAATTTAAATTGAATGAACAAAGCATGTTGTGATTAATGGTAGGATAAGTTTCTTGCTTAGTGCTAAAGCTCTCATAAGGCAAGGTTCATTAGGCAAGGAATTAACAAAGTTTAAGCACAACGTAGCCTCTTTATCATTCTCAAGAAATTCTAGCCTATCATGGTCATCAAAGGTGCAAGACATAAAATCAAAACATACTATTGGATATGAACATGAATATATCAAAAGAAAGATATCATATCCAAAAGTACCTCGAGAGTTTAATGTGTACCTTAGCCTTCGAGCTTTTCATCATGCGTGGTCCTCCAGAGTTGAAAGCGAACAATCCTTGATGATCGGAGGTGGCTCGCGTAGACTTTTTCTCAACTCCTCCCTTCATCCCACATGTCGTCAAGGTTGCTTTGTGTAGGATCACTCCTCTTCTTCGTTTGTGGGGCTTCACACATGTCTTAAATGTCTTCATGTAGCTCCATGATCCTTCGTGTGAGAGCCCACAATATCCGCGCCATTGGATGTTGTCTTTTGTGCGTAATCCTTCGTGGTCTTCTTCAAATATATTCTTGCGTTGGATGTCGCCAACTTGTGCCTTCATTTGTCAATGCTCTAGGAGTCTTTGTTTTGTTCCAGGCCTCTGAATTTCTTCATGTGTGGTCTAATGGAAGCATTCCCCAAGCTTCTCTTCGTTGTTGTCATCGTCATCTCCATTCTCTTGTTCTAATCATGTTGCTGCTGCCTCTTCTTCATGGATTTTCCCCTGTATACATAACAGAACATATACCAAAATATTGTTCTATTGAATGGTTTATGAAATTACCTTTCCAACAGGTACTCATTCATCTTAATCGGAGTCCATATGAGGGAGTTATGGCTGTTTCACTTCAGCTTTGCTTGCTGTCCAGAAATTTTCTGGACGTGCAACCATCGGTGATTTGGCCATATCCACTTGTAAGAACCTCCGATTGACTTGATTCTTGATTCGTTGGAAGCGTAACTTCATGAAGCTTCTAAATATCCAAAGATATTATGTTTTTCTTCCCATGAGTCTGTGCAAAAACTTGATGCGAATAGAAACTTTGAAGATGTTGACGAGCTTGAGCTTGTGATCTTGGGGGCACCGTGATTGCTTCCAATACCTATTGCTTGAACAAACGATTCCCCACAAAACATTAGTGTTAAAAATTTAACTAACACATTGACTTACCTTGTTTATCATCTCTCGTGTAGGGTGTGGGCTCGATAGCGGATGATGGACCACTAACAAAAGTTAGCACCTACCACTAAAGAGCGAATCTTGATGTCGCAGTCATCTTGTTGGGGTGTGTACGTAGAGAACTCATCAAATGTCTTGTGTCTAGCTTTTCACCTGCTTTCAAGGATACAAACAAGAAAACAAGCGTATATGCAATAATAAAAATTAGGGTTAGTCAAAAAGAAAGGTAGATCACCCTAGGGTTTGAGTTGCCGATCCCCGGCAACAGCGCCAGAAAAAAGGGCTTGTTGACGGTCTAAAAATGCGTCAAGATTCACCATTCCTTATGGATCATCGTAGCACTTTTTCCCTCAGAGTATGACCAAGGTTATCGAACTGTGGATCAGAAGCAAACCGCTAAGTTTTTCTACCTTATCTAGTCAATCTAACCTAACATGAAGCATCAATTGCATATAAAGGGTAAACCTCAAAGATATATATATTATAGCACAAGGTTGATCACATTCTTGAACATAGCAAGGTAAAGCACCACCAAGGGGACAACTAAGCCGAGCGCCTTCTAGTTGTAGTTCCGGCAAACGAGCAACAAACCAAGCATCTTGTCGGTACAATGGTGTCAGCAGTCCACCACAGGGTAGGCTATGGTGGTAGATTGTATGGAGGGGATCGCCGAGATTGAAGCTAGATGGTGAACGAAGGACACAGGGGTTTATCCAGGTTCGGGCCGCGAGATACGTAATACCCTACGTCCTGTGTTGGTGGTTGGTTGATGGTTCTGCGAATGGGAATCAGATTGAACTTGTTTTGAGGGGGGTCCCTGCCGCCCTTATATAGGCATGGGGGGTAGGGTTACAGATCGCATGGGATCTATCCTAGTCGGTTATACAAGATCTCCCTTTGACCACAAGTAATATCTTTCCTAACCAACTAGTCTTTATCTATAGGAGTATATCTCTTCGGGTGCCAGCTTGTCACTGATCCGTGCGCCCGCACCAGGTGTCGCCCTTGTGGGCCCACGTCGTCCTCGCAAATACACCGTGGGGCCCTTCCGTGTGGCACCCGGGGGTATATCCCCCGCAGCAGTCCCCGAGCGCTTCTTAACCAGACTGCAACTTCGATCTTGAGCTTCGAACATCATCCGAGTGCCTGACTGACTTCCACCGAGTGCTTAACATCCTTAGCCGAGTGCTTATCGTCCTCAGCCGAGTGCTTTGGTCCTCGCTTTGCTCTCGTCTTGATGCACCTGAGTAGTCTCTGAAGCTTGACTCGTGGTTGCCGGGTGGTTGAGGAGAGCTCTTCTCCAATCTAGGCCCTGGTGAGATCATCGAGCTAGAAAATGCACACTCTCGTCGAAGTCGAAGTGCGCACACTTCATCCCTAAGACCTGACAAACAAGGTCTATCAAGGGTCAAAAGAAAGAAAGTGACTGAGCCTCAACGTCTCTGGCCGGGCATCCTCCTTTCTGGGAGGATCGAACCCCTGTCTCCCAGACCTCCGCTGTCTGGCCATGTTCGAATGCTGGGCCAAGGGCCTTGCTTCTGGCTCCGGTTGGTCATGGTGACACCGTGCGTGCTCACTGAATGGGCGCATCTGGAGATGCGCCCATTAGGGCAGTCCCTGAGGTTCAGAATAGTTAGAATAACTATTTCAAAGCTCTAAAAAAGAGACTAAGAGAGTGGAATTACCGTCATCCCTTTTGGGAGAATACCTCCCAGACCATCTGATCTGGTATGGTGCCTAGGGAGAGCTCCGGCTCTGTCCGAGATTTGCCATATGGCCTACCGTGTTCTCAAGGAGAACTCGCGCAAGGACACCCATCCTAGCCATCGTAAAGTGGCTTCTGAACGGCTCTGGCCTTTGTATGGCATGTCTCCGGGAGAACACTCATGAGCTAGTCGATCGAACCTGCTTTGAGATTCATGCCGTTCAATTTGCGAGGGCGGGTTATCTGATAACCTGGCTACCCGTGACTCTGAGTCACGACCTCTATGTGGCCTATGAACCAAACTTATTTGGAAAGCCTTTTCAGGGTTCTCGAGTGCAATCCACTCCGGAGGAGCCTTACGCTCGTTGGCCTGTTTAAGGAACGTGGCCCATTTAGGCCTGAGACGAGTCGCTCGCGAGTAACTTGCGAGTTAAACCCGCATGTGACGTGGTGACGTGATGGGACGGAGCGGGACCCGCCACGACTCCCTTTTTCAGCCACTCGCATTTAAGGCAGCGCAGGGGCGCGTCGGCTGTCACTTCCCCTAATGCTTCATGTCGCTTTGCTTCCATAGGAAACCTCGCTCTGCCTCTTACTCCGGCTGCTCTGCCACTGCATCCCGCTGAATCTGCCGCCACAGCTACTCGATTCGCTAGATCTAGAGCCGACGGAGATCCAGATCTAGATCTAGTGCACAAATCGTGCCTATCCCCTTCGCTTTCGGTAGTCCCCGAGCGTAGCCGAGGGCGATGACTTCGAAGACCCGCCGGGGGAAGAAGGGCTCGACGGGGGGCGCGGCGGTCACGAGAGGATCCCCTCCGTGGTCTCCCTCGTCGGTGGTGCCTCCGAGCCGTGACTGGGAGTGGGTGCGCTCCGTGTCGACGCGAGAGCGGATCGAAGCCCTGATTTGGGGCGGGGTCCTGCTCAGCGAGGCCACCCAGCAGTGGCGCCTAGCGGCGGGGGAGGAGTTCCCCACGCCAGAGATGAACCAGGCAGTGGTGTTCGAGTCATGGTACCTCCGCGGATTCGGGTTGCCTGGGCACCCCTTCTTCCGCGGGCTCCTGTACTACTACGGGTTGCAGGTCTGTAACCTCAACCCTAACTCCATCCTGCACATCGCCATCTTCATCCACCTATGCGAGGCATACCTTGGTATCGCCCCGCACTTCAACCTCTTCCGGTACTTCTTCTGGGTGAAGCCCCACAAGAGTGCCAAGGAACCCAGGGTAGTCGGCGGCACCGGGCTTCAGCTTTGGCAGAAGACCTCCGGTGACTACATCTCGGTGCCGCTCATCAGCTCCAACAAGGGCTGGCACAAGGAGTGGTTCTATACCACTAACCATGCCCCACAGGTGCCGTGCGACATCGTTGTGCTCCCGACCCCGCTCCGTTGCTGGGATGATGAAGGACCGAATAAGCGACCAGAGAGGGGGGAGTGAATGGGAGTCGATAAAAATTCTTCCCGAAGGTTGAACTTGGCCTATACCCTGATTGCCACTCCGATCACTCGCACACACCAAAAAAGCTCTAGACTAGGCACACACAAGCCTACAAGTCCTAGAGACAAGCCACGAATCAAAGAGCGGAAGCACCAGACAAGAATCAAACCAAAGGAAGCAAGTCTGCAACAGACCTGGCGGACAGTCCATGGTGTACGGGCGGACTGTCCGCAAGGGCCTTGCGGACTGTCCAGTAAAGCGGACAGAACCTCCAGAGACGCACCCCGAAAAATCGGACTGTCCGGGCAAGCACCGCGGACTGTCTGCACCTTCACAGACTGTCCGACACTCAAGTTCGGACCGTCCGCAAAACCAAAACCACTTGTGGCACCGGATCAAAACATGGACTCGGAAGAACTTGCGAAGAACACCTGCACTGGCCAGCAGCCCGCGGACAGTCCGCCAGGGACTCGCGGACAGTCCGCGTGATGCGGACAGGAGCAGAAATGCTCAACCCGCGGGGGTCAACTCCACCTTGCCATCACCGGATCTTCCAAACGGCTAGAGCTCTTGAGACAAGATTTGGGGGAGATGAGAAGCGTCACTAGGTGAAGCTATGCCCCAAAAATCTTGGCCTCTGACTCACTAAATCACCAGGAATCGCGGATCACATGAACCACCACTAAGAACTCGGGCTCCAACCAAAAACTCATGAATCGAAGGGGTTTCCCGGCATTTGAGGGGTCAAGATCACACACAAAGATGCGCAAGGCATCCACCCATGATCCCCTCAAAGAAATCCGAGAGAAAACGTCCTCAAATCAACGAATCAAGCGAAGAACGAGGCACCCCAAAAAGAGCTCTGAAAATGACACGAGAATCACAAAGAGCTAGGAGATCACCGCAACGCCGAATGCTTCCATACATCCAGAGGTCGGAGTCTATACAAGAATCTAGCCTAAGGAAACCAGAGGAAAAAGAAGCAGTCCAGAGCGATCTACCGGGGGAGGAAACCCTAGAGTTCAAGAGAGAGAGATGCCATCCACCTCTCCGCTATTTATACGAGGTCCACCGGAGGAGGCAAATGACCAAGCTACCCCTACAACTCAAATAGAAGATACACACCCCTCAAGGGCAATATGGTCAAGTCTTCATCGAGCGGACGCGCTTTCACCGCGGACTTGCTTAGCCTCGACACAAGCCCTGTGATCACGCCACGTGCCCCCACCTCGAAGCTTCCTGACGCTCTCGGATCCCCGTCTCCGTCGCATCGGGCCTCCGGACTTGGTTTTGCGGCCCAAACCAAGAAACCGTCCACCGATGGTTTTGTGGGTAAACCACCAAACCCCGCGTGCAAGCTTTGGCCTCGATCTGCTACCTTGCACCTACCCATGTTCACGACTTCAACTTGCTAGTCTTGCCCCGCACGGCTTGCACTTGACCCCATCGGCCACCGGGTCCATCGAACCAAGCCTACTTGCCTCTCCATCACCCGGAGGCCACCACAGCTAAGTCCTTTCGCACTTGCTCTTCACCTGCACCAACACGAGTCAAGCCGCAACCTGTACCTGCACACTTAGCCAAGCATCAGTCCACACAACGTTGTCAATCACTCATCACTAAGGAGCGACCCTCCACTGGTCCTCAGACACACCTGGTCCTCAATCTTCCCCTTGATGAGTGCATTTACAACACCCATAGTAACCATCACAGAGAAAAAGAAAAGAAAATAACCACGAACACAAACCTCCAAGCAAGTGATCCAAAGCCAAAGAACAAGAGAAAAACACGATCACTCACCAGACCAAGTCTCGGCCCCCTAAGGCAAGGGCAACGACTCAACACAGCCGAGACAAAACAAAACTCACAAAGAGCACACTACAAAGCACAAAACTCAGGCAAAACCAAAGGAGCTCCCCAGCACATAGGCAAACTCCCCTTGAGCAAATGCAACCTCTTTTCTCAAATTTTTCTCCCCACATGCAAAAAATCTCACAAAATCTTCTCCCCCTTTCATACATATTCTCCCCCTTGTTGACAATGCATAAATCAAGGTACCATGAAACTCTCACCCTTGTTTTCATGAAAAAATGCATGTCAAAGCATATACAATCTACCAAGCTTCTCACATATACAAAGAGCACAACAAAATGCTACACATGAAACATAGAGCAAGCAAAGTAGACATGGTGTAGTTAGCGCATTGCCATCAAGAAAGTAGAGACATATAAGCATGTGACATGGCCAAATGCATTTTTAAGCAATTTTCACAAAGAAATATTCATCTCATGAGCAAAGCCCTATCCCTGGTAATTTGAGCAAAAATACACTAGATCATACACAGCTTATACAGATCACAAGTTCTCATCACAAGATCATAGAAAACGCCCATAAGCTACTAAATGTCATGTCAAAGCCACCGTGCCATGTGTCTACTTCTTAAAATGAGACTTCTCATGGTAGACATGATGCAATGGTTTAGCACCCAAGATATAAACATCAAAACATAAAGACATGATTAAGAGCTCATTTTTCAAACATATGGCAATTCATACACCAATTTCATTTTCAAATTTAAGCATGGTACATGAAATGCCTTTGCGGCAAAAAGAAGCTTATTGTCACACCCTGAAATTTCGAATTTCAGGATGTGAATAGAAAGAATAGTTAAACAACATTTTTTCTCATAATTTTAAAAAAAATTCAACATTTATTTTCTTTATAGGAAATATAGTATAGGAAAAAGGCTTTGTTTGTTTTTTCGAAATTAAATAAATGGTTATGTGTGTTGCATACATGCTGATGCATCTTAGTGTTTATGAGTGCAAAAGGTTTTTAAATGTGCTTAGGTGTTGATCGAATCCTTCCGAGAATTTATTCAGCTTTTTCTGGAATTTATTCTCACTTTCCGTGAGCTATTTCTATTTATTAGAAGGCTCTAAAATTCTTTTCATGAGCACCAAATATTTTATTTGGATTCACCGTGTCTCAAAACATCTCCATTTATTTTCTTTCATTTTTCTGAGCTTTGGGAGTATTTTTAATGATTCAATTACGATTTCAAGATTTTCTAAAATTGTTTTCTAATCCAAAATTAATTCTCGAAATTAGAAAAAGAAGAGAAAATAAAACCGAACTCTATCTCGACCAATAAATAATTGTCGGTGATCTCCCTGATATCCTCTTTCCAATGCCGCCAACCTCATCTAGTTTCGATAACCCTAGCTCTCACAAATCGTCACCGAACTTATGCATCTACTAAAATCCGGCGAGCTTTTCTGACGAAACCATGGACTTCTGGTGCAAACAGACACCACCATGGAGTTTCTCTCGTCGAGCCCTACGCCGTGGTGTGGTGGATTGCTCGGTTCCGATGTCGGCTCCATCGTCTTCCCCAACTCTGGCGATCTCCTCTCCAACTCCGGCGAGCCCTTCCGTCGCCATCGTCCATCTATGGCCGGAGGTGAGAACACCGTTGCGTTCGTCTCATCGATATCGTTCCATTTTGCCGCTTATCCTTTTGTTTCGTGAATCAAAACTCCGCCAATCAATCTAGCAGGTTGTTCTGTGTTTCTGTTCGCAGTCATGGCCGAGCTACAGGCCGCCGTCCGCCCTTCTCCAGATTCCGGCTGCTCCCCTTCGTCCCCGCCGCGGGTGAGTACCTCTCCATGATCCTCTCGCTCTCCTCTCTCCGTTCTGCGACTCAGGCGAGCCCCTAGCCGCCCGTAGCCCCGGCGACGATGACGCCAGGAGCTCTCGTCCGCCTCCTGTATGCTCGCGTCCGTCCCTGACTCGAGGTAGAAGAAGACCCCCTATTTTGTGTTTAGGACCCTAGGTTTTTGTGTAATCCTTACATTTGTTTTTGTGTATTGACCAATCTATAGAAAACCCCCTAGTAAGATCACACCTTTCACACATAAGGCCCACTCGAACCTTTTTCAGATTTGACCCTAACTTTTACCTTTTTCGCGAGCACTATTTGGTGTGTCTCAGGAATCTTGTCTGGTAGCCCCTGAAATCTTTAGATAATCATATCTAGGTCCTTGTGATCTTGTTTTCCCCATAGAATCCATGTTTTAGCTCCGTTTTAATCCGTTCAAGTTGCGTTAGGTTCATAATAAAATGAAGTTCATGTTAGTGGTGAGTTTTCTTTATGCAAGTTTTCTAAAAATTAATTTAACATTAATTTTGATTAATGCTTAGTTAAACATGTTTTTTCTAAATAAAAGCTACATAGGGTATACACCGTTTTCATAATCAATGTTAATTTGATTAAAGTTTACTTCATATGTTTTTATTAATAAAAGATGATTAGTGTCACATCTTAGTTTTTCTTAAACTAATGTTAATTTGTTTAATAATTAATTAACTTTTCTAATTGTAAAAGTTGATTAGGGTTTCATACCGGTTTTTATAATAAATGTTAATTTGCTTAAATACCAACACGAATGAGTTTCTAATTATAATTTGGTTAGTTCAACCCGAATCATAAAGCTATACGCTTAGATCATTTCATTTAAGTTGTTTATCCAAATAAATGTTTAATTGGTATAATTTATATTTGCACATTTTATAAATAAAACTTGACTAGGTTCTATACCTTGATTCATGCAAATAAAGTTTAATTTGCATTAATTACAACTTAGGGTATTTTCTTTGTGAAATATCCTTTACATGTGTTTTGCTAATTAAAATAAACCTAAGCTTGTAGTCTTTCATGTTCACATATGCAAATCGATTGTTAGCCGTTCTTTATCAAGCTGTCTCAGTGTGTCTCTGTTGTATAGCTAGTCTTCTTTCAAGTTCTAGGTCTTTCCTATCCTAGTTCATGTCACCCTATCATAGTTGTCTTTTTGTAAGTCAGTTATACTCTTTCAATTCTTTGTGACCCAATCTTGTGCAGCTATCTTTCATAGAATCAATCTTGTTAGTATCTCTACCAACTAGTTATTCTCCTTAGGAGCCTAGTTCTCTCGTTAGACCCTAGCTTAAGTTTTCTTGTGCGTTATAGTTCATTGCTACCGTTGTCGTTCGTTTCACCTTAACTTGTACGTTAGCATGTGTATCACCTGTTACTTGTTTAACATCAAAGTTCCATGTTAATCTTTACTAATTCTTATTTCATTGCTTTTCTAAATAAAAGTGATTAGGTTCTATTCCGGTTTTCTTTAATCATGATGTAAATGAGTTAATTCTTATTTATAACTAGTTTTGTTAAATAAACGATGCTAGATCTATACAACGGTTTTCATAATAAAGTTAATATGCTTAATGATATTATACACGTCTTTTCAATATTAATATGTTTAGTTGAACACGAAATCCAAAGTTATTCGTTAGCTATCTTGCACATGCTTTGTCTTTCTAATGTTAAATGTTAATCTGGTATAACTTGTACTCAAATATTTACAAATAAAATATGATTAGGCTTATCATGTCTTTATAATTAAATGTAACTTGGTTAATTGTAACATAGAGTATTTCTTTGAAATATTCTTTCCACATGATTTCTCATTAAAATAAATTCAGCACCTAGTCTCTTGTTGTTTCATAATAATCTCTTGATAGCTTTGTCTTTTCGACCATAGTTCCCTTTTTAGCGTTCTTTGCGTTTGCGTAACCATAGAATCGAACCTATCCTTAGTGCGCTCTTTTAAAGCTTTTCTTTTGATTGGTGTATTGTTCTTAGTTGTACTTGTTTGTTTCCTTTGTATGTTTGTGATCGATGTTTGCTTCGAGTAGAAGATCGTTGTTCGTTTGCTTTGAAGATAAAGAGTTTCAAGAAAGCAAGAGCTGAAGAGCAGTAAGAGTAGCTTTTCGTTGGAGAAAGGCAAGTGTCCCTAACCACCCTTCTACCTATGCTTTGTTTACAAGAATACTATGCATTAATCGAAACATGGAGAACCACCCAGGACAATAGTGCAACCATGAGAACTAAATGGCTCTGGTCTTGGCTAATTAATTAGGGACTCTGGTTAGAAGTGGCCTTACCTGATAAGGACAAGGGGCGGCGGTACTGTGGGGTATGGACTCGCTCTAGCGGGGAGTTGGGCTTTGCTAAGACACGGTACCCGCTAGGGGACTTTATACCTTGCTAACTAATCCGGTAACCTTGTGGGTTGCAACTTTCTGGGGAAACTTTGTAAAGGCCTCGTAGCGTCCCTATGCAATCACACCTCGGTAGTGTGGTATGATGCCTTGCAAGCATCGTATGGTTGGGTCCAAAGTTCTTCTGAACTTTTACGCGACTTGTGGTGAAAGTGTACAACCTCTGCAGAGTGTAAAACTGATCGATTAGCCGTGCTCACGGTTACGAGCGGCCTGGACCCTCACATGATTAATATACTTAAAGATGGACTTAAATTGCTTTTAGGTTATTTCTTGTGGCCTTGCTGAGTACCAACCATAAGTGTACTCATCCTTGCATACTGCTGTTCAGAAGGAAAAGTTATGTGAAGTGTTGAAGATGATGCTAGGCGTACGTAGCCCCCAGTCGAGTGCCTGTGAAGTTTGGTGCTTCATTTCCAGGATTGAGCTACTTAACTCTGATTGATTCATAAGTTTGTTTATGTTCTTTTACGTGATATTGTTTCTGTTATTCACTTATGTCAACTATATGCATGAAACTTGATCCTGGCATGCATATAGATTTGCACTTGGTTTTCTTTGGAAAAACAGGTGTGACAGAGTGGTATCAGAGCTGTATCAACTGTAGGACGTAAGCCTAGATAAAAATGGTTGTTCCTTAAGATTTCCTTTGATCTAAAATTCATCACTACCTTTCCCTTGAGCTTTGTGATGAATATTCTCACTCCTTGACCATTATCTTTCCTTAATCCTTCTTGTTAACTCACCTTTCTGACTTCTTTTCATTTGCACTCCATTCTTTTGCAAATGATAAATTCTCTACCCTTGTCTATTTGTTTTTCTCTCCCCTTGATCTTGATCGTGCATTCATTTTCCGTTGAATGATCTTACCTGTTTCATGCAATACATCTCCTTGATATATCGGTGCTATTGTTATTCTCTCATCTTTTATTCTTTTATACCCTTGATATTTCTTCTTATATTCTTTAATAACCAATCTATTCCTTGATTTTATCAGTTGTGTAATCTTGCCCATCCTACCTCTCCTTGCTTTTGAAACAATGCCGCTTTGGACTCTTTCCTTGACTTTTGATTCCAAAGTGTCCTTTCTGATTCAACATCCCTAGACGATCCCTGCCACGTGCTCTGAAGGATGCATGTCCAAGTAAGGGAGCTACTCGTTCATCACCTGAAGACAATCCTCAATAACCGAAGAAGCTCTACCCATGTTTAGGAGGGTTCCCTCTGACTTTATTAACAATGTGTAGTATCGTTCCTTTGACTGTGTGTTATTTGGTGGAAATTCAGTGCTTGCATGATCATGATTGTATATGGCAATGTTTGAGTTGGTTCTTTGTAGTGAGTGTTTGTGTATTGTGGGTCTTATATCCGCAATAACATCAGTTGCTTAGTTGGGTTCTTCCTTTGTGCCTCCCACATGCTTGTTATCTCTCTTTCTCTCTACCTAGTCAAATGAAGGACATCAGAAGAAGAAAATTGAAGCCGCGCCAACAAGCAAATGCTACTGCCACCGTCACAATTAAGAAAAGTGAGCAAGTTGAAGAAAAGAAGATTTCACTCTACCTGCTCATCCACCTTGTGCTTGCTATTATCCCATCTAGCTCACTCTGATGAAGACCTCGATGACTAAGAAAGGTGAATACTGAAGATCCTACACCCTAAAGAAAAAAGAGGATGACCGCCCGCCTATCTCAGCACGAATGTTGTTCTTTATCTTCCTCCCCTTGTTTCTTCTTTCTTCGAATCTCGGGACGAGATTCTGTTTAAGGGGGGTAGATTTGTCACACCCTGAAATTTCCAATTTCAGGATGTGAATAGAAAGAATAGTTAAACAACATTTTTTCTCATAATTTTAAAATTTTCTCAACATTTATTTTCTTTACAGGAAATATAGTATAGGAAAAAGGCTTTGTTTGTTTTTTCAGAATTAAATAAATGGTTATGTGTGTTGCATACATGATGATGCATCTTAATGTTTATGAGTTGACGAGGGCCTGGATTAGGGCCCCCTAAGCAACAAGATAATCACCTTGAAGATGGGGTCCACTGACACCATTGACAATGTGAAGGCCAAGATTCAAGACAGGGGAGGCATGCAGATCTTCGTCAAGACCCTCACTGACAAGACATCCCCACTTCCGAGTATCTTTCGCCTCGCACGAGTTCGCCTTGGCTCCGAGTACCCTCCACTTCGCACGAGTACTCTCCGCCTCGCACGAGAACGCGTCGTCTCCGAGTACGCGCCGCCCCGCCTCCGACTACTCGTTCGCACTAGTAATCTCCGTCTCCGACTAAGGCGGAGCCCCCACGGAGGAGCCGGAGTGTGGGGCAGGGGCCCCACACGAATGTGGCACCGCCCCAGCTCCCCAAGCTTCTCCACGATGACACGCGTGACGCCATTTTCACGCCATGCAAGGTCCACGCTGGCGCGACGGGAAGGCGCCAGGGTCTGACAGGGGCTGTAATGGCGCACAGTGCACCCCCCACGACCTCTAACATGCCGTCACATCCAACGCCAGCTGCACGCCACCCCGTCAGAACAGGCACTCGATTACCGTCTACCTGCTCTTAGGCCCTAACGTGGCAGGCCTAAAACGCACCCAAGGGAGCTGAGTCACCATGTAAACTACTCGGAGGAGGCGCCAAGTGCCCGGAACGAACAGTGATTGAACACCAAGTTTGTAACCCCTACTACAGACACTCCCGGCATAGGAACACGAGTACTCGGAACTGGATGTAGGGTATTACTCCTCGGAGGCCCGAACCAGTATAAATCCCTTGTGTCTGCCGTGTCGACCATCCGGATCCGACACACGATTCGGTACAAATCTACTGCTGGCGGTTGAGAACCCCGACAGTTGGCGTGCCAGGTAGGGGCACATCGTGTGTCTCACCGAACTTTACCAGCGATCTAGATGGAGGGCCGTGGGGTCCCGCTGACTCCCGGCGAGACCATGCACTTCGACTCCCTCGGCTTCGTCTTCACCGGGCCGGCGGAGTCCGTCGTTGAGAGGACCTTCTCTCGACCAGTGCGTCCCACCGCCTCGACGGCTGCGGCGGCACGAGCAGCTTTTGTACATGGTTTCACGAACGAATCGATCATGGCCCTGCTGGGGCCTAATCCGACGCAGGAGCGCTTCAGGCTCGCTGCCTTCCACCTCACCGACCTTGCCTTCCAGGCCAGCAGGTCCGAGCCGCTAACCTGGGGGGAATTCATGGAGCGGTACGGTGCCTTGTACCCTCGAGGACAGCCAGGCCTCCCGGACGATCCGGTGACGGCCTACGTGAACGAGCTCCGGGCTTCGTACGTCGCCCTGGCTCCGTAGCCCCGTGACGGGGGTCACCGGCGCCCCCAACGGACCTCACCCGAGAGTGCAATGTCCTGGAGGCCCACACCGCCACCAGCTCAATGGACGGCGAGGAGAACCCTCATCACCGCAACGGGGACTCCCAGCGTCGGGCGCCTCGACGAGATCGCTGAGGCCCAGCGCTAGCTCGACGAAGAGCTGGCGAACCTCCACCAAGAGCTCGGTGTGGAGGACGAGCCCCAACAAAGCCGCCTGCATGAGCAGCATTGTGAGCAAGAAGCGGAGCAGCCGGTGCCGCAAGCTCGCGTACGACCGCGAGACGTAAACCAGCGCATCAACGAGGATGCCCCCGTCGGCGATGACGGCACGCCGCGCTTCAGACGCGCATCACAGAATATCGCAGCAGTGACCATGCTCCTACGTGGCTGCCCAGAGCCGGCTACGCCCGAAGAAAAGAGGGTTTGACAGCAGCTCAAGACCCTCCTCAAGACGGCGGCCGCACAGCAGGTCGAGAGCTCGGCATCGCGCGCGCGAGAGGCGCAAGGTGCACCATCCGTACGACGTCAGGATCGATCCCCCTCAAGACACCGAGCTGCCGGCGAACCATCAGTCAAGTCGCGACTGGGACACAACCGCGACGCTCGCGATACGCTCGAGGCTCGTCGCCGGGCCGTGGGTGACGATGGCAATGACTACGGCTACGGCAGCAACGACGACGACTGTGACAAGCGCGACGAGCACCGCTCACGCCGGCGTCATACCCAGAGGCGAGGAGGACACTATGACACTGACGAGGACCGTGACCGTAGCTGGTTGCCTGACCCAAAGGGCCCGCGTGCCTTCAGTCGGAAGGTGCAAGACGCCAAGTTCCCCTCGCGTTTCCGAGCTCCGACGGCAATACCAAGATACGACGGAGAGACCAACCCTTGCGTGTGGTTGGAGGACTACAGGCTCGCATGTCGGGCGGGCGGGGTGACAGACGACTTGTTCATCATCAAGAACCTGCCACTCCACCTCGCCTATTCTGCACGAACCTGGCTCGAGCACCTGCCACGTGGCAGGATCAACGACTGGAAAGATCTACGGGAGACCTTCATCGGCAACTTCCAGGGCACGTACGCCCGGCCCGGCAAGCTGTGGGAGCTGCGCAACTGCAAGCAGCAGCCAGGGGAGAGCCTACGTGACTACATCAGGCACTTCTCAAGGTGCTGCACCGAGCTTCCCACCACGACGGACAACGACGCCATCTCGGTGTTCCAAAATGGCACCACTTGCACCACCCTCATCCACCGTCTAGGGCGGAGGACTCCGAGGACAACTCGGGAGCTTCTGGATATCGCGACCAACCACGCCGACGGCGAGGAGGCGGTAGCTGCAACCTTGATTCCCCCTCCGGGTAAGGGGAAGCAAGTCGTGGACGCCGGTGAGGGGCCCTCCACGCGGTCCAAGAAGAAGAAGAAGGGCGACAAGCGAGGCCGTGACGACAACACTGTTACGGTGATCGAGCGCAAGGCAACTCGCCCCAAGAACAATCAGAACGGCCTCCTGAGGGGTCATTTTGAGAGGCTCTTGGAGGCGCCATGCACACATCATGAGACGCCTGTCAAGCACGCGCTCAAGGATTGCCGGTTGATGAAGAACTACATCAACGGCACGCTCAAGCCCAAGTCAGCGGATCCTCTGATAAAGGATGCGCCACCCTTCCCCGACGACGATGACGATGACAAGGAGGTGGTCTTCCCCCGAGAAGATGGCGCGGTCCACATGATCTTCGGTGGAGCACCGACACGACCGTCAAGGCGCAAGGAGAAGCTGATTCGGCGTGAGGTCTACAACACCGAGCCTGCGACTCCGGCGTACCTCAAGTGGTCGGACACCCCGATCACCTTCGACCGAACGGACCACCCCGACCACGTACCGCAACCGGGAAGCTACCCCCTCGTGGTGGCTCCACTGATCGGGACCAAGCGAGTCCACAAGGTGCTGATGGATGGAGGGAGCGGGCTCAACGTCCTGTACATGTCGACGCTCGACAGCATGGGCATCTCGCGGTCCCGACTGCGCCCATCACCAACTCCTTTCCACGGGCTCATCCCCGGGAAAGATGCGCTCCCGTTAGGGCAGATCGATCTGCCCGTCACGTTCGGGACGTCACGAAACTTCTGCACGGAAACCCTCACCTTCTAAGTAGTGGGGTTCTCGGGGACGTACCACGCCATCCTCGGGAGGCCGGCCTACGCGAAGTTTATGGCCATGCCCAATTACACGTATCTCAAGCTGAAGATCCTTGGTTCGAAGGGGGTCATCACAGAGGGGACTACGTTCCAGTACGCATACGAATGCGATGCTGAGTGCTTTCAATTCGCTGAAACACTCATCTGGTCCGAGAGGCTCCACGCCGAGCCTCCCTCCGAGGACCAAGATATCCCCGAGTCATCCAAGCGAGCGGCCTGCTCTTTCGAGCCCGCAAAGGATGTCAAGGATGTGGCTGTCTCCGATGATGGCCACACGCTCCGTACCGGGACGACGCTCGATCCTAAATTGGAAAGCGTGCTCGTCGACTTCCTCAAGGCGAACCTCGACGTGTTCGCATGGAAACCCTCCGACATGAAGGGGATCCCGAGAGAAGTTGCCGAGCACAAACTCAACATCAAGCCGGGATCGAAACCGGTTAAGCAGCACCTACGCCGCTTCAACGACGACAAGTGCAAGGCCATAGGCGAGGAAATCAAGAAGCTCCTTAGTGCAGGGTTCATCAAAGAAGTGTTCCACCCCGAGTGGCTAGCTAACCCTGTACTTGTAAAGAAGAAGAATAAGAAATGGAGGATGTGTGTTGACTACACAAGCCTTAACAAGGCATGTCCCAAGGATCTGTTTCCTTTGCCTCGCATAGATCAGGTAGTCGATTCAACAGCAGGGTGCGAAACCCTCTGTTTTCTCGATGTGTACTCCGGGTACCACCAAATCGTAATGAGCATAGCGGACCAACTCGCAACATCCTTCATTACTCCCTTTGGTGCTTATTGCTACAACTCGATGCCGTTCGGGCTCAAGAATGCGGGCACTACGTTTCAAAGATGCATGCGACGCGTTTTTAGCGATCTCATAGGACGGATAATTGAGGCATACGTTGATGACATCGTGGTCAAGTCGAAGAAGACGGGCGATCTGATCCCTGATCTTACGGAAGTATTTGCGAAGCTGAGAGAGCACGGGGTGAAGCTAAACCCCGAGAAATGCGTTTTCGGGGTTCCAAGGGGCATGCTCCTGGGCTTTGTCGTGTCTGAACGCCGCGTTGAGGCTAATCCCGAGAAGATCTCAGCCATTACAAACATGGGGCCGATCCAGAACCTTAAGGGCGTACAGCGCGTCACGGGCTGCCTCGCGGCTCTTAGTCGGTTCATTACCCGACTCGGAGAGCGTAGCCTGCCACTGTACCGCCTAATGAAGAAGTCAGACCATTTTACATGGACGCCTGAAGCTCAGGAAGCGCTCGATAAGCTCAAGAATCTCTTGAAGAGTCCACCAGTGCTCACAGCGCCAATGCCAGAAGAACAGATGCTCTTGTACGTAGCAGCAACAACGCAGGTCATGAGCGCTGTTCTGGTCGTTGAACGAGAAGAACCCGGGAAGTCACTCAAGGTACAGCGGCTCTTCTACTTTGTGAGTGAGGTTCTCTCCGACTCGAAGACCCGCTACTCTCAGATCCAGAAGCTTGTATATGCTGTCCTGATCACCAAGCGCAAACTCCGACACTACTTCGATCCGCACCTCATCACAGTGGTGTCCAAGTACCCCCTCGGGGAGGTGATTTAGAATCCTGAAGCTGAGGGGAGGATAGCCAAGTGGGCCCTCGAGCTGATGGGGCAGAATGTGACTTATGCGTCGTGCAGTGCCATTAAGTCACAGGTGCTGGCAGATTTCGTCGCTGAATGGACGGAGATTCAGACTCCACCAACACCAATTGAGCATGAGACATGGACAATGTACTTTGACGGCTTAGTCATGAAGGAAGGAGCAGGGGCAGGCCTTGTCTTCATCTCGCCTCTGGGCGTACGTATGGAGTACATGGTCCGGCTGCATTTTCCCGCCTCCAACAACGTGGCTGAGTACGAAGCACTCGTCAATGGCCTTCGGATCGCGGTTGAACTCGGAATTCGCCATCTCGAGATTCGTGGGGACTCAGAGCTTGTCGTAGACCAAGTGATGAAGGAGAAGAATTGCGTTGACCCCAAGATGGCGGCTTATTGTAGAGCTGTGCACCAGCTGGAAGACAAGTTCCCTGGGCTCGAGCTTCATCATGTGCTACGCGACAATAACAAAGCTGCGGACATCCTCGCCAAAGCAGCATCAAGCCGCAAGCCCGTGCCTCATGGTGTGTTCACTAGCGATCAGCACGCACCGTCCGTCCGAATAGATGGGGAGAAACCACCAGAGTTGGAGGAGCCAGAAGTCATGGAGATCGACCAAGAGCCAAACTGAGAAGATCCTGACTGGCGTTTCGCAATCCTCGAGTGGTTAGTCGAGGGGAAGCTGCCCCCCGACCAAACAGAAGCACGTCGCATCTCGCGGCGAGCCAAGTCTTATGTCCTCATCGACGGTGAGCTCCACAAGCGAGGCACGACAGATATACTCATGCGCTGTATTCAGAGAGATCAAGGCCGAGACCTGCTTCAGGAAATCCACGCTGGCACATGCGGACATCATGCCGCCGCCAGAACTTTAGTCGGAAAGGCGTTCTGACAAGGTTTCTACTGGCCCACAGCACTGGCAGATGCCAAAGATATCATCCGACGCTGTGCGGGCTGCCAGTTCTACGCCCGACAGACTCATCTCCTGGCGCAAGCGCTTCAGAACATCCCCATCACATGGCCGTTCGCAGTGTGGGGGCTGGACTTAGTCGGGCCATTCAAGCAAGCGCCCAGGGCTTCACGCATCTGCTCGTGGCTGTCGACATGTTTTCAAAATGGATTGAAGCTCGACCCGTCGCCAAGATCCATTCTGAGGAGGCCGTAGCATTTTTCACCGACATCATCTACCGTTTTGGGATCCCGAATTCGATCATCACCGACAACGGCACACAGTTCACGGGAAAGAAGTTCCTCAAGTTCTGCGATGACAATCACATTCGCGTGGATTGGACAGTAGTGGCACACCCAAGGGCCAACGGGCAGGCTGAGAGGGCCAATGGAATGATCCTACAAGGATTAAAACCTCGAATCTACAGACGGCTCGAGAAGTTCCGAGCAAGATGGGTCGCCGAGCTGCCGTCAGTTCTGTGGAGCCTGCGCACCACACCGAGTCGGTCTACTGGTTCGACACCATTCTTCATGGTGCACGGGTCGGAAGCGGTTCTCCCAACGGATATTGACTATGGCAGTCCGGGAGTACGGGCGTACACTGAAGAGGGGAATCAAGTCGCACTCGAGGATGTGATCGACCAACTCGAAGAAGCTCGCGATGTGGCGCTCCTACATTCAGCCCGGTACCAACAAGCCTCACGACGCTACCACGAGCGCAACGTCCGTGAGCGACAATTCCAAGTCGGTGACCTGGTGCTCAGACGGGTCATGAGCAACAAGGACCGGCACAAGCTCGCGCCCCCATGGGAGGGGCCGTACATCGTCGACCAGGTGCTCCGACCAGGAACATTCAAGCTCCGGCATGACGATGGCACGATCATCGCCAACGCATGGAACATAGAACATCTACGACGTTTTTACCCTTGAGTAACGTTCTCTGTTTTAGCTTATGATCAATGAATAATGCAATGTGTTCTTGTTCTCGTATTCATAAGCTTCTCAATAAACTTATGTTGGCATCTTTCATATGTTTCAACGCCATTTAAAGGCTGAGTGACAAGTGTCCTTGCGCCCATGCAAGAACACTTCCCACTCGGGGGCTACCTGGGGCACGATGCCCCCCTTTCGTTTTCCGTTTTCAGAACAAAAATCTCTCTGACAACTTTGTCGCGACCGATCGCACGAGCGAAAGGTTCTTTTTGGCTGAACACCTTTTTACTTCGCGAGGGGAAAGGATGTTGATCTGTGAGCGGTTCGATTTTGTCTCTTGTCCAAGTATTTTGGCACTCACGCCCTTGCGGCTACAGTACAAAAACTTGCGGGCACAGCTCGGACCCACAGGTTGATGTCTGACTACTTTCAGGAGGAACACGGGTAACCGCTCGGGCTCTAGCTCAAAACATTTTTACGAAAAACACGCGAGTCATTTCCTGAACGTTTCTAAGTTCTCGGGGGCTGTGAGCGCGTGGCATTATTTCGTGACTCAGGTCAAGCTTTCCGACTCGTACGCCCCTACGGCTCCAGAGAAAAGTTCGATTGACCTGAGTATCCAAGTACCGCTACGTCGCTCTACAGTCATTCGCAAGTACTCAGAGAATGCTTCGGGGGTGGTGGTTTCAAAACAAAATAAAAAGCGGTTCGACACGGCACGAATACAAGTTTTGTTTAAATTGTCACATGATACATCTAATGTGAAGGCCCAGAGCCGTCTTCTGGTGTGTCCTTTGGAATCATTTCCAGGTCCTTCATCACGGTGTCGGCCATGACACGAGCAGAGGCGGCGTAATCCTCTTCGATCTTGTCGAGCTCCTCGCTCGAGTAGCCAGGGGCCCAACCACCACTCAGAGCCTTGAAGTCCAGCCCCTGGTAGTGCGAGCTGAACATGGAGAGGACCCGGTGCACCACCTGTCGGGAGGTTGACAGCTCCTCCTTGATGAAGCCCGGCAGAAGGTTGAGCCGGTCATCGATCACCTGGGGAGGCATTTGCACTGGCGGGACGCCGCTCTCTGTCAAGATCCTGTCCATGTGACGTCCGAGCTTGGCACGGTCCACTATGTTCTGTTTGAGCGCATCCTCCGTCTCTTGCTGAGCTCTCTGAGAGTCCTCCAGCTCAGCTTTGACCTCTGGAAACGGAGAACAACCCAGAGTTGAGTCATGAGAAACACATTCAAGAAGAATATAAGGGCCGGTGCGGAAGGGACATACTCGACAGTTGATCTGCCAAGTTCTTGGCTGTCTCGGACATCTCATGGATCTTGAGCTCGGCGGTGATGACCTCCTGAGCCTTCTCCGCAAGCTTGGCCGCCTGTGCGGAACGGGCTAAGCGAATCACTGTCAAGATCAAAGTGTAAAAGTGGCATCAGCAACGATTGATGCAGAAAAGAGACACCTCGAAAGTCGAAGACGCAAAGATGCTCACCCTGGATCTCCCGAGCCATCTAGCTATTCTCCTCATGGAGCCATGTCCCCTCGTCGGTGGCCTCCTGCAGCTTGGCGGCAAGGTTGCAGACCTGATTGTTCGCCGTCTTCAAGTCCGCCTCATGGTCCGCCAGATCTTACTGCAGGTCCGCCACTTTCCTCTCCAGCGTTGCCTTCTCTTCGGCGGCGGTCCGGGACGCGGCCTCAGCGGCACCAGCCGTGGCGGCAGCATTCCGGGCCGTTTCGGCGGCAGAGGCGGCCGTGGTTCGCAGCTCCGCGGCGGTGGCCTCCACCTGGGCAAGCTTGGCCGCGAGGGAAGCCTTCTCCGACACGGCGGCGTCCGCGGCTGACTGCGCAGCAATTGCATGGTCCTCCGCCAATTTTGCCGTAGCTTCAGAAGCGCTCCTCACCGACGCCTCACCTGCCACCGCTCCAACAGCCACCAGACGGGTGGCAGCAAGCTGCATCTCCAGCAGGCTCTTCTCGGCCTGGAGCTCCTCCATGGAGCGCGTCTTCCTGGCGTTGCAGCTGGCGAGCACCTGGGTCGAGAAGAGGATCAACCACAGCCGTAACTCGGAAATCAGAATGTAAAATCAAGGATTAGGGCTTGGTCGACTCACCTCCGAGGCCGGGACGACGAGCTCGTTGATCGCCTGCTCCGCCCACTGCAGGCCCCACACGAAGCGGCGACGAGCTGTGGCCTCTTCATCCTCACCGTCATGCACCTCGGCGTCATGGGCCCCGGCCCACGTGGCACGCCCGAGGCCTAGGCCCTGTCCACTTCCCTCGGGGGCTGAGGCAGGACAGGCTCCCGAGCTCTCGCCAACCTCTCATATGGCGGTTGGGCGAGCACGGCCCGTCGCGCCTTCGAAGGAAGCAGGCGCCTGCAAGTCGGGGAGAGGGGAGTCCGCGATCTCAACCACCTCCGTGACAACAGCGGCAGGCTGGTGTGGTGGCACGATGGAGTCCGGCGCCACTTCTTCCGTTGGGGTCCGGGACGCCTCAGGATTCGCTGCGACCTCCTTGATCACCACATCCTCCTCGACCGCCATGACGACCTCAGGGGTGGGCAGCATAGACGCCTCAACTGGCGACTCCCCCGGCGCCGGCAAGCACTGCTCCGGCTCAGCCGTATAGACGGCTGCGTCGCCACTTGGGAGAATCGGTCCCCCCATACCCGCAACCTCTGGGGGCTGCGAGGGCGCGGAGGGGGCCGCCTCTTCCACAGTCTCGCCGTCGTCGGCGCACAACACCGGGGGCTGGCTCGCCTCTAGAGCCACCTGCGTGACGGCGCCCTGATCAGTGACAGGGGCCGCCAAGGACTCAGTTTGCTTGGGGGCTGCCTCCTCCCCGACCACAATTTCGACCCCCGACAAAGGTGGCGGCGCCGCCGCATCACGAGATTCCGGTGCCACTGCTGCTTGCTCGGGGGCTGTCGCCAGCGTCGGTGGAGAGGTTGAAGCACTGGGAGCGGATAGGGGAGCGCCCACGCCCAGAGCCGCACGTTTCCGCGGTGCGAGATTGAGCACCCTCACATTGGAACGGCTAACAGGAAGAGGGGCGAATCAACGAGATGGACGAAAATCGAAGAACAAAACAATGAAATAGCATAAGGTGACACTTACAAGGAAGAAGTAAAACAGGCCCGCTTGACAGGACTGGAGGTAGCGCCCGACGACTCGAGGGCTGGCCTCTTGCCCCCCGACTGAACGGAGGGCCGATTCTGACTGTCACCCTGGGTGAGCGAGACCTGCACCGCCGTCATGGATGATCATCGATTGAAGGAGCCGTGGGGGAGCGCCCGCACTCTCCCCCTGCGGCGCGATCGGAGCAGGTGCCGGCGACGTTGATCTCGCCTTGGGGGGCGACCGCCTCCTCGGGGAGCGAGACCCCCGCCGTGACAAGTCGCCGGAGGGATGGCGAGCAGACGAGCCGTGGTCCGACGAGTGCCTGGGCGAGTCACCACGCCGCGGGGACCGCCTCCTCTTCCTTCGCTGATCTTGGCCACCGGGGCTTGACCGGGAGCGAGTCACCCCCCGATCCTCCTGGTCCGGGCGAGGAGGCGGGCACAAGCTGGAGCTCGTTCCCTGCACTTGAGCAACAGGCTCCGGCCGTTGCTTTGAGCTCGACTCCCCGGCCTGCCGACGGGGAGGGGGCGACGGCGACGACAACGCGTTCCAGTCAACACCGGCGTCACCACCATCACCGGACCACGGCGGCGACGACGAGGGATCTTCATCTGAGGAGACGACGGGCTCCATCTTCCTGCGCTTGGCGTGGCCGGCGTTCTGATCGCGCTTCGCGATCTCCTTATCCTTGTGCTGGGCCTTCCGGGTGGCCCTTCTCCTGTCTGCGGCGGCCTGGGCGTGATTCGGTATCACATCCTCAAGAAGAGGCGGCTTCGAGGTAAGGGGGGCCGCAGGCCCCAACTAAAAACAAGGAAGAAGCCAGTAAACAACACGAGGACTACGAAATAGTCGGAGTGTTAGTCGGAGAAAAGAAAGACTTACATAATTTTTGGTCCCCTCGTGGGGGAGCATGGGCAGAACTTGGGGCGGCGGCCACGAGTAGCTGGCTTTTCCGATTGCTCACCCCACGCGGCGCTGGATCTCGTCCAGCGAAGGGAGCCGGGGCGCGCACACAGTCCCGACGAAGGAAGCTCGGTCCGGCGTCATCTGGCAGATGCGGAGGCGACGTCGCTGGAGCGGGATGACCCCCAGTGTGTGGTACAGGCCAATGACGGTCGCCAGGTCGACCCCGGCATTGCGCAGCTTGGCCAGCATAGCGAAGCAATCCCCGAGTAGCCATTCCACATCCGCCTTCGGGGGCCCATAGCTCCAATTTGCCGACGCCTCAGCGATGGAGGAGCCGGTGTACTTTGGCAGGGGGTACTCGGGGCAGTCCTTGAGATAGAACCACTCCTTGTGCCAGCCGCTATTGGAGCTCGTCAGCGTGCCGGCGATGTACTCCTCGCTCATCTTCGTCTTCATCCGAAGATTAGCGCATCCAAGAGTGACCGGGAACGACTTGTCCTTCAGGCACACGAACTTGAAGAAGTACCGGAAGAGATGCCAATGGGCACCCACTCTCAGATACCCCTCGCACAGCGCCTCGAACGCCGCCATCTGTTGGATGCTGTTGGGGTTGAGGTGGTGGAGTTGCAGCCGGTACTCAGAGAGGACGGCGCGGAGGAACCGGCCAGCTAGAATGGTGAAGCCACGCTCGTGGAATGTCACGAACGAGACAACATAGCCCTTCGGCGGGTGCGGCACCGACTCGCCGCCCGGAACCTTCAACACCTCGACAGCGGTGAGCACGGCAGCTGTCCGGCGGTGATGAGCCGCTGGAGGATTGAGCGGGAGACGCTGGAGCGCGTCCAGTTCGACATGGTGCTTGTCGAGCTCGGAGGCAAAAGGACGGTAGAAGAAGCGGTGGCGGTGGCGCAAGGGTTGGGAGCAGATGAGTGAGCAGCTCAGGCGAAGGCAATGAATCGGGAAAAGGTACAGAGCTCAACCGGTGCGCGGTTTATAAGGGGCAAATGAGGCCGCCGGAATTTAATGCCGGCCCCACCGCACCGTAAAACCGCCCGTTTGGTGGGTGCATCCCCTGAGCTGACAGAGGCACACCCGTGACTGTTCGATACCAGGTGGGTCCACCGGTTTGAATCAGCCATGCGCCGTCACCTCCAACCATCACCATTGCCACGTCAGCCACGACCGGCGGACGCAGCAACCGATACGGCCGCGGACGCCGCAATCGGGACTTTCGAAGCAATTACGGCATTTTCAAAATTCAAAACCCCATAAACGAGTCTACAACTCCTTCATGGGCTCGGGGGCTACATCCGGTGGATGCGCTCGCGTGCACCCACCAAGTGAATCGAGGAACAACAAACCACAACATTTCCCCGGCACAGAGCCTGCGAGCGAGTCCTTGACTCCCATCACAGGCTCGGGGGGCTACTGACGGTGGCCTGGATTAGGGCCCCCTAAGCAATGAGATAATCACCATGAAGATGGGGTCCACTAACACCATTGACAATGTGAAGGCCAAGATTCAAGACAGGGAGGCATGCAGATCTTCGTCAAGACCCTCACTGACAAGACTTCCCCACTTCCGAGTATCTTCCGCCTCGCACGAGTTCGCCTTGGCTCCGAGTACCCTCCGCTTCGCACGAGTACTCTCTGCCTCACACGAGAACGCGTTGTCTCCGAGTACGCACCACCCCACCTCCGACTACTCGTTCGCACGAGTAATCTCTGTCTCCGACTAAGGCGGAGCCCCCACGGAGGAGCCGGAGCGTGGGGCAGGGGCCCCACACGAACGTGGCACTGCCCTAGCCCCCCAAGCTTCTCCACGACGACACGCGTGATGCCGTTTTTCACGCCATGCAAGGTCTACAGCTGGTGCGATGGGAAGGCACCAGGGTCTGACAGGGGCTATAATGGCGCACAGTGCACCCCCCACGACCTCCGACATGCCGTCACATCCAACGCCAGCTGCACGCCACCCCGTCAGAATAGGCACTCGATTATCGTCTACCTGCTCTTAGGCCCTAACATGGCAGGCCTAAAACGCACCCAAGGGAGCTGAGTCACCATGTAAACTACTCGGAGGAGGCGCCAAGTGCCCGGAACGAACAGTGGCAACAGCCCACGCGGCGGCTTCCGACGACACCACAGCTCAGCACCCTCCCACGCCGCCTGACGGACATCAATGACGGAAAAGACTTCACAACACCACAACACTATAGTTTATTTTCTTTTTCCTTCTTTGCACCTCGCCCTTGTGACTATAAAAGGGGGAGGGGTGCAACGTACGCGAGAGATTGAACACCAAGTTTGTAACCCCTACTACAGACACTCCCGGCATAGGAACACGAGTACTCGGAACTGGACGTAGGGTATTACTCCTCGGAGGCCCGAACCAGTATAAATCCCTTGTGTCTCCCGTGTCGACCATCCGGATGCGACACACGATTCGATACAAATCTACTGCCGGTGGTTGAGAACCCCAACATGAGTGCAAAAGGTTTTTAAATGTACTTAGGTGCTGACCAAATCCTTCCGAGAATTTTTCCAGTTTTTTCTAAAATTTATTCTCACTTTCCGTGAGCTATTTCTATTTATTAGAAGGCTCTAAAATTCTTTTCATGAGCACCAAATATTTTATTTGGATTCACCGTGTCTCAAATCATCTCCATTTATTTTATTTAATTTTTCTGAGCTTTGGGAGTATTTTTTGTGATTTAATTACGATTTCAGGATTTTTTGAAATTGTTTTCTAATCCAAAATTTATTCTCGAAATTAGAAAAAGAAGAGAAAATAAAACCGAACTCTATCTCGGCCAATAAATAGTTGTCGGTGATCTCCCCGATATCCTCTTTCCAACGCCGCCAACCTCATCTCGTTTCGATAACCCTAGCTCCCACAAATCGTCGCCGAACTTATGCATCTACTAAAATGCAGAGAGCTTTTCCGACGAAACCATAGACTTCTGGTGCAAACGGACACCACCATGGAGTTTCTCTCATCGAGCCCTACGCTGTGGTGTGGTGGATTGCTCGGTTCCGATGTCGGCTCCGTCATCTTCCCCAACTCCGGCGATCTCCTCTCCAACTCCGGTGAGCCCTTCCGTCGCCATTGTCCATCTATGGCCAGAGGTGAGAACACCGTTGCGTTCGTCTCATCGATATCGTTCCGTTTTGCCGCTTATCCTTTTGTTTTGTGAACCGAAACTCCGCCAATCAATCTAGCAGGTCGTTCTCTGTTTCTGTTCGCAGTCATGGCCGAGCTACAGGCTGCCGTCCGCCCTTCTCCAGATTCCGGCCGCTCCCCTTCGTCCCCACCACGGGTGAGTACCTCTTCGCGATCCTCTCGCTCTCCTCTCTCCGTTCTGCGACTCAGGCGAGCCCCTAGCCACCCGTAGCCCCGGCGACGATGACGCCAGGAGCTCCCGTCCGCCTCCTGTATGCTCGCGTCCGTCCCTGACTCGAGGTAGAAGAAGACCCCCTGTTTTGTGTTTAGGCCCCTACGTTTTTGTGTAATCCTTAGATTTATTTTTGTGTCTTGACCAATCTATAGAAAACCCCCTAGTAAGATCCCACCTTTCACACATAAGGCCTACCCGAACCTTTTTCAGATCTAACCCAAACTTTTACCTTTTTCGCGAGCACTATTTGGTGTGTCTCAGGAATCTTGTCTGGTAGCCCCTGAAATCTTTAGATAATCATATCTAGGTCCCTGTGATCTTGTTTTCCCCATAGAATCCATGTGTTGGCTCTATTTTAATCCGTTCAAGTTGCGTTAGGTTCATAATAAAATGAAGTACACATTAGTGATGAGTTTTCTTTATGCAAGTTTTCTAAAAATTAATTTAACATTAATTTTGATTAATGCTTAGTTAAACATGTTTTTTCTAAATAAAAGCTACATAAGGTATACACCATTTTCATAATCAATGTTAATTTGATTAAAGTTTACTTCATATGTTTTTATTAATAAAAGATGATTAGTGTCACATCTCAGTTTTTCTTAAACTAATGTTAATTTGTTTAATAATTAATTAACTTTTCTAATTATAAAAGTTGATTAGGTTTTCATATCGGTTTTTATAATAAATGTTAATTTGCTTAAATACCAACACGAATGAGTTCATAATTATAATTTGGTTAGTTCGACCCGAATCATAAAGCTATACGCTTCGATCTTTTCATTTAAGTTGTTTATCCAAATAAATGTTTAATTGGTATAATTTATATTTGCACATTTTATAAATAAAACTTGACTAGGTTCTATACCTCGATTCTTACAAATAAAGTTTAATTTGCATTAATTACAACTTAGGGTATTTTCTTTGTGAAATATCCTTTACATATGTTTTGCTAATTAAAATAAACCTAAGCTTGTAGTCTTTCATGTTCACATATGCAAATTGATCGTTAGCCGTTCTTTATCAAGCTGTCTCAGTGTGTGTCTGTTGTAGAGCTAGTCTTCTTTCAAGTTCTAGGTCTTTCCTATCCTAGTCCATGTCACCCTATCATAGTCCCTATCATAGTTGTCTTTTTGTAAGTCAGTTATACTCTTTCAATTCTTTGTGACCCAATCTTGTGCAGCTATCTTTCATAGAATCAATCTTGTTAGTATCTCTACCAACTAGTTATTCTCCCTAGGAGCCTAGTTCTCTCGGTAGACCCTAGCTTAAGTTTTCTTGTGCGTTATAGTTCGTTGCTACCGTTGTCGTTCGTTTCACCTTAACTTGTACGTTAGCATGTGTATCACATGTTACTTGTTTAACATCAAAGTTGCATGTTAATCTTTACTAATTCTTATTTCATTCCTTTTCTAAATAAAAGTGATTAGGTTATATTCTGATTTTCTTTAATCACGATGTAAATGGGTTAATTCTTATTTATAACTAGTTTTGTTAAATAAAAGATGCTAGAGCTATACAACAGTTTTCATAATAAAGTTAATATGCTTAATGATATTATACACGTCTTTTCAATATTGATATGTTTAGTTGAACACCAAATCCAAAGTTATTCGTTAGCTATCTTGCACATGCTTTGTCTTTCTAATGTTAAATGTCAATCTGGTATAACTTGTACTCAACTATTTACAAATAAAATATGATTAGACTTATCATGTCTTTATAATTAAATGTAACTTGGTTAATTGTAACATAGAGTATTTCTCTGAAATATTCTTTCCACATGATTTCTCATTAAAATAAATTCAGCACCTAATCTCTTGTTGTTTCATAATAATCTCTTGATAGCTTTGTCTTTTCGACCATAGTTCCCTTTTTAGCGTTCTTTGTGTTTGGGTAACCATAGAATCGAACCTATCCTTAGTGCGCTCTTTTAAAGCTTTTCTTTTGATTGGTGCATTGTTCTTAGTTGTACTTGTTTGTTTCCTTTGTATGTTTGTGATCGATGTTTGCTTCGAGTAGAAGATCGTTGTTCGTTTGCTTTGAAGATAAAGAGTTTCAAGAAAGCAAGAGCTGAAGAGCAGTAAGAGTAGCTTTTCGTTGGAGAAAGGCAAGTGTCCCTAACCACCCTTCTACTTATGCTTTGTTTACAAGAATACTATGCATTAATCAGAATATGGAGAACCACCCAGGACAACAGTGCAACCATGAGAACTAAATGGCTCTGGTCTTGGCTAATTAATTAGGGACTTTGGTTAGAAGTGGCCTTACCTGATAAGGACAAGGGGAGGCGGTACTGTGGGGTATGGACTAGCTCTAGCGGGGAGTTGGGCTTTGCTAAGACACGGTACCCGCTAGGGGACTTTATACCTTGCTAACTGATCCGGTAACCTTGTGGGTTGCAACTTTCTGGGGAAACTTTGTAAAGGCCTCGTAGCGTCCCTATGCAATCACACCTCGGTAGTGTGGTATGATGCCTTGCAAGCATCGCATGGTTGGGTCCAAAGTTCTTCTGAACTTTTACGCGACTTGTGGTGAAAGTGTACAACCTCTGCAGAGTGTAAAACTAATCGATTAGTCGTGCTCACGGTTACGAGCGGCCTGGACCCTCACATGATTAATACACTTAAAGATGGACTTAAATTGCTTTCTGGTTATTTCTTGTGGCCTTGCTGAGTACCAACCATAAGTGTACTCATCCTTGCTTACTGCTGTTCAGAAGGAAAAGTTATGTGAAGTGTTGAAGATGATGCTAGGTGTACGCAGCCCCCAGTCGAGTGCCTGTGAAGTTTGGTGCTTCGTTTCCTGGATTGAGCTGCTTAACTCTGATAGATTTGTTAGTTTGTTTATGTTCTTTTACATGATATTATTTCTGTTATTCACTTATGTCAATTATATGCATGAAACTTGATCCTGGCATGCATATAGATTTGCACTTGGTTTTCTTTGGAAAAACAGGTGTGACACTTATGCTCTTCCACAGGTGAACATATGGGCTAAACATTTACCATGACAAATGGGTCTTTGACCCCAAGCAAAGAGAGCATGATACTCAAGCACAAACTAAGCATGATATAGGCATTTGAGCACAAATTTAGCATAGACAAGTATCTACTCATGAGTGAAGCATTTTTAGCATTTTCAACAAGAAGGAAGCTATCTCATCATGAACATATGACAAAACCATCAAGAGCATAGCATTCACATCACCATTCCCAAAGCATACACATATCACACATATAGCACATCATAGTGATCAAAGTATATAAGAGAAGCTCATCCTACCACAAATGATTCAAAGATGGCTATCCTACCAGGTTTTGTACAGAAATGTAAAATGTATGCATGGAATGCAACAAATGATACATATAACACATATATACATGAGAAGCTCCAAGACCCAGATAGAAAGGAAAACACACTCCAAGTTCACCCCACAAGCGTGTGAAGGTAACTTGGTCAAGTGGTTTAGTGAAAATGTCGGCTAGCTGATCTTGGGTAGGTACATAGGACAAAGATATGTTCCCTTCCTCAACATTGTCCCTCAGAAAGTGGTATCTCACTTCGATGTGTTTCGTTTTGGGGTGAAGGACTAGGTTTTTGGCTACACTTATGGCACTGGTACTGTCACAAAAGAGTGGAACCTGAGAGCACTCCTCACCAAAATCGCTCATAGTGTAGGTCATCCATAAAAGCTGGGAACAACAACTGGCGGAAGCAACATACTCGGCTTCTGTAGTGGACTGGGCTACACTGGATTGCTTGCGAGACGACCAAGAGACCAAAGAAGAACCAAGAAACTGGCAACACCCAGAGGTAGACTTGTGGTCCAATCGACACCCAGCAAAATCAACATCGGAGTACTCGCGAAGTCTGAGTGTCGAGGAGTAGAATACCAAAGACCAAACTCAGGAGTGTAGTTCAAGTACCTGAAAACCCTCTTGACGGCTTGCCGATGTGAAGTCCTCGGTGAAGCCTGAAAACGAGCGTATAGACACACACTGAACTGTATGTCCGGCCTCGTCGCCGTCAAGTAGAGGAGGGAACCGATCATGCTCTGGTACTCCTTCTGGTCCACGGGTTCGCCATCTTCATCCGCGTCCAAAGCCGTAGTGGTACCCATCGGTGTAGTCAGTGGCTTGGAGTCATTCATGCCAAACTTCTTCACCATGTCCCTGATGTACTTCGCCTGATGTACAAATGTCCCGTCCTTGCACTGCTTGATCTAGAGTCCTAAGAAAAACTGTAGCTCGCCCATCATGGACATCTCAAATTCCCTGCTCATGTCATCTGCAAATCTGGCAACAAGATCATGAGAAGAGCCACCAAAGATTATGTCATCCACGTAAATCTGAATAATCAATAGGTTATTTCCATGCTTAAGGAGAAACAAGGTCTTATCAACTGTGCCCATCACAAACCCCTTGCTCAGCAAAAAGCCTCTCAACCTACCATACAAAGCCCTCGGTGTCTGTTTCAACTCATAAAGGGCTCTCTAGAGTTTGTATACACTGTGTGGGTATTTCTCACTCTCAAACCCCGGGGGTCGCCTCACATACACTTCTTCCTCTATTACCCCATTCAAGAAAGCGCTCTTCACGTCCATTTGGTACAACTTGAACACTTTAGCCACGGCAAAGGCTAGAAGGATCCGAATTGCCTCCAAACGGGCCACGAGAGCAAATGTCTCCTCCTAATCTATAACCTCTTTCTGGTTGAACCCCTGAGCCACCAACCTCGATTTGTTTCTCACAACCATCCCATTCTCACTTTCCTTGTTCTTCCACACCCACTTGGTACTTATGGGACGACAATTTGGCGGTGGATCGACTAACACCCAAACTTGGTTTCTCTCAAAGTTCTCTAACTCCTCATGCATGGAATTCACCCAATTCTCATCAGACAAAGCGTGTCGAATATCTTTGGGCTCAAAAGAAGTGACAAATGCAGAGTGAGCAAAATGAGAAGTGTTCCTTGACCTCGACCGTGTAGTGTGTTCATGAAGGTCACCTATGGTCGTAGATGGTGGGTGATCCACCTGTACACGTCGGGGAGCCTCTCGCCTGGACACAACCTCCCCCTCAGTAGCAGCCTCCACTCGAACAGCCTCAGTCATAGTGGGTGTAGGGGATGGACCATCCTCGATCATCATCGTTGTAGTGGAAGTAGCATGTACACGATCAGCCACGGGAGCATCACCACCATCCTCGTCTTCATCTCCATCTCCATCCTTCTCATCCTCAAAGATTCTCGCTCTAATCTCCTCGTCACTTGCATACTCAAAAGCAGAAGAGCTACATGACTGTGTCTCGTCGAAGGTTACCTCTCAAGTCTCCATGATTCGGTTAGTGTCAAGGTTGAGCACATGATATGCTCTAGAGTGAATCGCATAACCGAGAAAGATACCATCTGAACATCTAGACTCAAACTTATCCAACTTGCCCTTCTTCAGTATGAAACACTTGCAACCGAAAGCTCTAAAGTGACTCACCTTGGGTTGTCGCCCATGCATCAGCTCATAAGAGGTCTTCTTCTTGAAAGCACAAAGGAAGATGCGATCTGAGACATAGCAAGCGGTATTGACCGCCTCGGCCCAGAAAGGCCTAGGAGTCCTATGCTCATCGAGCATCGTCCTGGCCATCTCACAAAGGGTCCGGTTCTTCCTCTCCACTACGCCATTCTGGCAAGCGACGTATGGAGAAGAATACTGATGATCGAGACCAAGATCACTGCAAAAGGCATCAAAATGAGAGTTCTTGAATTCCGTACCATTGTCACTGCGTATAGCTCGAGTGGCATCACCATGTCTCTCATTCTTCAACCTCAAGATCAAGTCCCGAACAAAGCCAAAAGTCTCACTCTTATCCTCCAAAAAGAAAACCCAAGAGTACCTCGAAAAATCATCAACCACAACTAACACATACCACTTCCCACCCGCAGAGCGATCACGAGCTGGCCCAACCAAATCCATGTGCAACAGCTCACAAGGTCGCTCGGTCATGACCGTAGTCAGAGGGGTGTGAGAAGCAGCAACCATCTTTCCATGCCGACAAGAAGCACAAACCAAATCCTTCTCGAATTTCAACTTAGGCAATCCTCAGACATGGTCAAGACCACTCAAGCGGGAAAGCAACTCAAAGCTCAAGTGTCCTAACCTCCTATGCCATTTCCAAAGCTCAGCCAAAACGCCAACAACAAAGCATCGAGGAGGACCAACAGACAGGGAAAAATCGGCACGAAAGATTTGACCCTCGAGGACTATCGTACAGACAAGATCGCCTCAAGAATCCAGCACACGAGAAGCACCCAACTTAAAACGAATCTCAAAACCTTCGTCAAGCAACTGAGATACTGACAACAGGTTAAAACCAAGTGACTTGACCAATGCCACACTCTTCAGGGTCACCTTGCTACTCACCTTCACCATACCTTCAGCAAGAACTCGTCCTCTCCCATTGTCCCCTAAAGTGATGTACTCCCTCGTACTCACCGGGGTGAGGCTGGAGAACCACCCACGATCTCTAATCATGTGACGTGAACAACCGGAGTTGATCAACCAAAAGTCCTCCAAGCCTCCCACCTGCAATAAAAAATGAGAACGAGAATGAGCAAGCGACTCAACACTGGGATTAATACCAAAAGAGTCAAACTAGTGTCGAGCCATTTGCTCAAAAGAAGGGTTAGCAAAATCCATCCTATCAAAACCTCTAGGCAGAGCCCTCTCACGCCTACCACCGAAGAACCTGTCACGTCTCACTGGAGGAGTACGCGCACCACGAGGGGGAAAACGTTGCCCGTAGTCCATCTAAGACCCAAAGCTCCGATCGTTCCTCCCAAACTCGTAACGGTCACGAGTAGGAGCACGTCCAGCCAACTCACCTTGCCCAAACCCAACACGCCTATCTATCTGAGGAAAACCACCTCCACCTCCACGAGTGGGAACTGTACGCACAAACACCTCACCCCTAGGTAGAGGCCCTCTACGAGGCTCAGGCACCCCATGTGACGGGTGGTACCTGTCCTTGTTTGCCATCTCCCTAGCAAACCTCTCATCTCACTTCCTCCTAAAACAGAACTCATCCTTATGCCCATCCCTCCCACAATACTCACAATGGAAGCGGATCGGCTGTGGCTTAGGTTGTGGCTTTTCTGTGGGCTTCTCAACAGCTTTCTCTCCTGACTTCAAACCAAAGACACTTCCCTGGGTGCTCACAAACTTGATGGGTTTCTGGTAGTTTTCTAACTTGTGGGGCAACACTGGTGGATCTGGGGTTGTATCAAGCTTGTTTCTGCGATGGTTTGGCTTGGGTTCGAATTTGTTCATGGGTGTAGTGTGAGGTGGAATAGGAATCTCTCCAGCTTTCTCTTCTCCCTCACCACTCTTACCAGCCCCCAACGCCTGACCATCAAACCTCTTAAATTGAGCTAACATCAAACTCAATTGTGGCTCATACCCAGACAACCACCCCATCAATTTCCTCAACTCATCATTCTCATCCTGCAAACGGTCAACATAGTGTGCAAGTTCCATGTTTTTCAAAGCATGCATTTCACAGGTAGACCATGATGTAGGAATTGGAGCTTTCAATGCAGCCTCAAGAGAAACTATCTTAGTGTGAGATTCATCTAGCCTAGCATGCAACACAGGACAAGAAGTGCAAGCACCTACAAAGCAGGTCTAGATTTCAATTCATCACACTCAACCCTAAGCACATCTAGTTCCTCAAGAGTTGAGGCATGGTTCTCCTTAAGAGTAGTCAAGTCAGTCAAGAAAACATTGCAATCACCACAATCAACCTCATCAGAAACAACAGGAGCAGCTTTCAAAGAGTCTATCTCAGTTCTAGCATCAACAAGCAAGGACTCAAGCTCAACTATCTTGTCCTTAGCATCACCCAACAAAGACCTAAACTCTCTCTTCTCCTTGTTGGTCTTCCTAAGCACATCATCATGGTTATCAAGCAACTCATTCAGCCTAGCATTCTCCTCTAGCAAGAAGTTGGGATCATGTCGTACCTCTTCCTCAGAGTCAGAGTTCGAATCTGAGCTGTGCTTCCCACCCTTCTTGGAGTGCGCCATGCTGCAAAATCCACCTTGTGCGACGAAGCTGAGGCCGGTGAAGTTCTTGCCCATGTGCCACTTGTCCTTGCACCGATCTTGCTCTTCATCGCTGCTCGAACCGGAAGAAGAGTCACCGGAAGTAGAGTTGATGTCACTCGCTCCAGCAACCATTGCTCGAGCCATCTTCTTGTTGTACCCGCCACTCTTCTTTGGCCTTCTCTCGCCCTTGTCCTTGCGCTTATCCTTGTAGTCATTTCGGGAGCGATGCTTGTTGTAGTCGTGCTTGGGCTTGCCCTTGTAGTCGTTCTTGATCTCCATGGCTTTAGGGCATTCGGCGATGAAGTGCCCGTGCTTCCCGCACCGATAGCACATCCCTGAGCTTCTCCTCACATTCTTGCGATTCTAGTACATCCGCCCAAACCTCTTGCTCAACAAGGCGAGATCATCCTCGCTCAGCACCTCAAAGTCCTCATCTGGCAAGGACACAAGACAGGACAAAGAAAAACCAACAGAGTTAGCATTTGTCCTCGATCCTGAGACAAGAGCCAAACTATGAGGATCAGTGGGGCTCTCACTCTTGGCTCTCAAGCCACGATCAACCTCCGAAGACCTGAGCTTAGAGAACAGCTCATCAAGCGACAAGGTATCATACACGCTTGACTCCTCAATGGCCTCGATCTTGGCACTCCACACAGACCTATCCAGGGCATGCAAAAGCTTGATAGCTTGATCATGATCCGTGTATGGGAGCACTGTCACATTGGCCCTCATGTTGTTGACTATGCTGGTGAAGCACTGAAACATAGCATCAGTCGACTCACCGGGGAGATGAGTGAAGTTCTCATACTCTCTCCGGTAAGTGGAAAACAAACGGGCTTGCACCTGGGCATTGCCAACATGAGCATTCCTAAGCTTAAGCCATATCTTTCCGGCTACATTCTCTCCGTACACTCGCTCGAACTCCGAGGCACAGATAGCACAGAACAAGTAACCAACGGCCTTGCTATTGGCCTCACACATGTCCCGCGATCCTGGAAGCAGAAAACTGTCTAGAATGACATAATGAGGATTTTGAGTCACATTCCAGACCAGAGTCCCCTTCCCATGCAAAAATGCGCCCATGCGCCTCTCCCACATCGGGTAATTCTTGCCATCGAAGTGAGGAGGACCCGACCCCTTTCCATAGTCACCCATCTTTGGATCTTAGACTGGTTAGAATCATGAAGATCTGTAACCGGCTCTGATACCAATTGAAGGACCGAATAGGTGACCAGAGAGGGGGGAGTGAATGGGAGCCGATAAAAATTCTTCTCAAAGGTTGAACTCAGTCCATACCCCGATTGCCACTCTGATCACTCGCACACACCAAAGAAGCTCTAGACTAGGCACACACAAACCTACAAGTCCTAGAGACAAGCCACGAATCAAAGAGCGGAAGCACCGGACAAGAATCAAACCAAAGGAATCAAGTCTGCAACAGACCTGGTGGACAGTCCGTGGTGTACGGGCGGACTGTCCGTGAGGCCTGGGCGGACTGTCCGCTAAAGCGGATAGAATCTCCAGAGACGCACCCCGAAAAATCAGACTGTCCGGGCAAGCACCGCGGACTGTCGGCACCTTCACAAACTGTTCGACACTCAAGTTCGGACCGTCCGCAAACTCCGTGCAACCAAAACAACTTGTGGCACCAGATCAAAACACGGACTCAAAAGAACTCGCGAAGAACATGATGAACACCTGCGCTGGCCAGCAGCCTGCAGACAGTCCGCCAGGTACTCGCGGACAGTCCGCGTGATGCGGACAGGAGCAGAAATGCTCGACCCGCGGGGGTCAACTCCACCTTGCCATCACCAGATCTTCCAATCGGCTAGAGATCTTGAGACAACATTTGGGGGAGATGAGAAGCGTCACTAGGTGAAGCTATGCCCCAAAAATCTTGGCCTCTAACTTACTAAATCACCGGGAATCGCAGATCACATAAACCACCACCAAGAACTCGGGCTCCAACCAAAAACTCATGAATCGAAGGGGTTTCCCGGCGTTTGGTCAAGATCACACACAAAGATGTGCAAGGCATCCACCCATGATCCCCTTAAAGAAATCCGAGAGAAAACGCCCTCAAATCAACGAATCGAGCGAAGAGCGAAACACCCCAAAAATAGCTCCGAAAATGACACGAAAATCACAAAGAGCTAGGAGATCACCGCAACGCCGAATGCTTCCATACATCCAGAGGTCAGAGTCTATACAAGAATCTAGCCTAAGGAAAGCAAAGGAAAAAGAAGCAGTCCAGAGCGATTTACTGGGGGAGGAAACCCTAGAGTCCAAGAGAGAGAGATGCCATCCACCTCTCCGCTAGTTATATGAGGTCCACCGGAGGAGGCAAATGACCACGCTACCCCTACAACTCAAATAGAAGATACACACCCCTCAGGGGCAATATGGTCAAGTCTTCATCGAGTGGACACGCTTCCACCGCGGACTTTCTTAGCCTCGATGTAAGCCCCGCGATCACGCCACGTGCCCCACGCCTCGAAGCTTCCCGACGCTCCCGGATCCCCGTCTCCGTCGCATCGGGCCTCCGGACTTGGTTTTGCGGGCCAAACCAAGAAACCGTCCACCGATGGTTTTGTGGGCAAACCACCAAACCCCGCGTGCAAGCTTCGGCCTCGATCCGCTACCTTACACCGGCCCATGTTCATGACTTCAACTTGCTAGTCTTGCACTGCATGGCTTGCACTTGACCCCATCGGCCACCGGTGATGCGAACCCAGTAGGGTTTGTGCCCAATCTTTCGATGAGAGGCGAAGATAAGTCGATTGATAATGAGGAGACGCTCTCAGCCCGACTACAGCCTTCCAAAGATTGCACCCTAGCAACCGATACACCTCCTCCGCTGCCGCGATTGTGTGTGTCGCGTCACCGGCCACTAGGGCACTCGTCCTGCAAGCAATCGAGAACTAACAAGAACAAGTATTGAACAAGTACTGAAATTACTAGATGGGAATGAAGGTTTCAATCTCAAACTCAATCTCAAACGATGTGGGGTTTCGAAGACTCGAAGACGGGCGGCTGGACCAGCACGCGCGCTTACAAGCAAGTAGCAAAGGCTAAACTTGATCTAAACAAAACCCGAGTGTTCTCGACAGTGGCTAAGGAGTATATGAAAGGGGGAGGACGACCACAAGGGGGCAGGGCTCGTGCTCCAACCCTAGGACGCGTCCCTAATGGACCCAACTTGATACACTGCCCATTGGGCTAAAATATGCACCCTGGACAGAAAGACCTCCGGTCAATAATTTGTAGATTGCGGACGCCTCAAAACAGATATTGGCATGAGTCGAGATCCATATGAAAGTTAACTTCAACACGGTTCCAGGAAGTACTTGAACACTCCAATCCGACTCCGTATGCGACCGTGGCGTCCATCAGAAGTTGGTGCTGTGCTGCAGTCCGAATCCAGCCGACCCGAATCCTTTTTGGAGTCGCTCTTCTCCATGATTCCTAAGCAAACCAATAGTGCACGTGTCTCCACAATCTAAACATGGTGTATATGAACTAAGGAGGGAACTTACTTGATTATTTAGTTGGTGAGCACGAGCACGAGTAATAGGACCAGCGAGAGGAATTGAATCTTGTTGAGGTAGTGATGATGTCGATGTCGGGGAAGTATCGTTGGCGGGAATGTCCTCATCATCCTCCCCTTCTTGCATTTGAGTCGTCCTCGACTCAAGCTCATCTTCTTCTCCCAAATAGGGCTTCAAATCTGCAATGTTAAATGTGGGACTAACCCCAAAATTTGCAGGTAGATCGAGTTTGTATGCATTGTCATTAATCCTTTCTACCACTTTAAACGGTCCATCAGCCCTAGGTAATAATTTAGATTTACGCAATTCAGGAAACCTCTCCTTCCTCAAAAGTAACCATACTAAGTCTCCAGGTTCAAATTTTAATTCCTTTCTACCTTTATCACCAGCAAGCTTGTACTTAGCATTCATGCGCTCTATGTTCGCTTTTGTTGTTTCATGCAGCTTTAACATCAATTCAGCACGTTTAGTAGCATCAAAATTTAGGTTCTCAGAGGCTGCCAAAGGCATTAAATCAATAGGAGCACGAGGCAAGAAACCATATACAATCTGAAATGGGCACATCTTTGTAGTAGAATGCAACGAACGATTGTAAGCAAATTCAATATGAGGTAAGCATTCTTCCCACATCTTAATATTGTTCTTTAACACAACCCTTAACATAGTAGACAAGGTTCTATTCACAACTTCAGTTTGACCATCAGTTTGGGGATGACATGTAGTAGAGAACAAAAGCTTAGTACCCAACTTAGCCCACAAAGTTTTCCAGAAATAACTAAGAAACTTAGCATCACGATCAGAAACAATAGTATTGGGCACTCCATGCAAGCGAACAACTTCTCTAAAGAACAAATCAGCAATATTTGAAGCATCATCAGTTTTATGACATGGTATGAAGTGTGCCATCTTAGAAAATCTATCAACAACCACAAACACACTATCACGACCCTTCCTAGTCCTTAGCAAACCCAACACAAAATCCATAGAAATATCTTCCCAAGGAGCACTAGGAACAGGAAGAGGTAAATATAAACCGTGTGGATTTAAACGTGACTTAGCCTTTTGACATGTAGCACATCGAGCAACAAACCTCTCCACATCTTTTCTCATCTGGGGCCAAAAGAAATGGCCAGCAAGAATGTCCATCGTCTTTTTGGCTCCAAAATGTCCCATCAAACCACCTTCATGCGCTTCTTGCAACAACAACAAATGAACGGAGCTAGCTGGAATGCATAGCTTGTTAGCTCTAAACACAAACCTATCACTAACGATGAATTTGTTCCATCCTTTTCCATCTTTGCAATGCAGCAAAACATCTTTAAAATCAGCATCGTTAACATATTATTCTTTAATTGTTTCTAGGCCAAAGATCTTGTAATCAAGTTGATTCAGCAAAGCATATCTTCTGGACAAAGCATCAGCGATGATATTCTCTTTCTCTTTCATGTGCTTAATAACATAAGGAAAAGATTCAATAAATTCAACCCACTTAGCATGTCTATGGTTTAGTTTTCCTTGACTACGAATATGTTTCAAAGATTCATGATCAGAATGAATAACAAACTCTTTTGGGCCACAAATAATGCTACCATGTTTCCAAATATCGAACAAGAGCATACAATTCTTTATCATAAGTAGAATAATTCAGAACTAGACCGCTCAATTTTTCACTAAAATACGCAACCGGTTTTCTTTCTTGCAACAAAACACCACCCAATCCAATTCCACTGGCATCACATTCAAGCTCAAAAGTCTTATTAAAATCAGGGAGTTGGAGGAGAGGTGCATGTGTCAACTTATCTTTCAAAATGTTGAAGGCGTTCGCTTGTTTTCTTCCCCAACTAAAAGGCACTCCCTTCTTTGTAAGCTCATTCATTGGTGCAGCAATGGTGCTGAAATCCTTCACAAACCTGCGATAGAATCCAGCAAGTCCTAGGAAACTCCGTACATGTGTGATACTCGTTGGTATAGGCCACCCTTTTATAGCTTCTACCTTGGCTGGATCAACCTCAATCCCCTGTGGAGTCACAACATAGCCAAGAAACGACACTCGATCGGTGCAAAAGGTGCACTTCTCAAGGTTACCAAACAAACGTGCATCTCGTAAAGCATTGAAAACAGCACGCAAATGATCAAGATGTTCATCCATAGATGTACTGTAGATCAATATATCATCAAAGTAGACTACAACAAATTTCCTAATAAAAGCACGCAAAACCTCATTCATTAATCTCATGAAAGTGCTAGGTGCATTAGTTAACCCAAAAGGCATGACTAACCACTCATATAAACCGAACTTAGTTTTGAAAGCAGTTTTCCATTCATCTCCGAATTTCATACGAATCTGGTGATACCCACTACGCAAATCAACCTTAGAGAACACAGTAGCACCACTCAATTTATCAAGCATATCATCTAAACGTGGAATAGGATGTCGATAGTGAATAGTGATATTATTAATAGCTCTAGAATCAACACACATACACCATATTCCATCTTTCTTAGGCACCAAAATAACTGGAACAGCATAAGGACTAAGAGACTCACGCACATAACCTTTGTCGAGTAGTTCTTGCACTTGTCGCTGAATTTCTTTTGTCTCCTCCGGATTTGTCCTGTATGGTGCACGGTTGGGCAAGGAAGCCCCCGGAATAAGATCAATTTGGTGCTCAATCCCTCATATAGGTGGCAGCCCCACTGGTATCTCACTTGGAAAAACATCAGAGTACTCCTGCAAAACGTTAGCAACAGCAGGAGGCAAAGAATGTTGCATATCTTGAAGTGAAATCAAAGCATCCTTGCATACCAAAGCATAGGCAACAAAAGTGGAAGCAATTAATTCATTAATATCAGATTTAGTAGCAAGCAAACAATAACTTTTCAATTGTATCCCATCGTTATTATTACCAACAAATTTCAGATTTTTATTGTTCTCAGTTTTAGCTTTTGCAGCTTTAGCAATATCATCACGCACAATAGCCTCAGGAGACATAGGAAGCAATGAAATTTTCTTATCATTATGCATGAGAGACTACTGATTTGATCTACCATGATGCAAACAATTTGTATCAAACTGCCAAGGTCTACCTAGTAGAATATGACAAGCTTCCATAGGCACAACATCACACTCAACAAGATCATGGTATGAACCAATAGAAAAACTAATTCGTACCAGCCTCGTAATCTTTACCTTACCACTGTTGTTCAGCCATCGAATGTAATATGGATGTGGGTGTGGTGTTGTTGAAAGTGCAAGCTTCTCCACCATGTCGCTGCTAGCCAAGTTATTACAACTTCCCCCATCAATGATCAAGCGACAAGAACGTTCTTTAAAGACACACTTTGTTTGGAACAATGTGTGCCGCTAATTTTGCTCCACCTTCTCCATTTGTGCACTAAGCACACGCTGCACAATAAGACTCTCATAATGGTCGGCATCGTCTGGACCAATCTGTTCGTCAGGTGGCTCTGCTCTACCTGCATCGTCAGCCGCAAGCAAAACAAGTGTATCATCATCAAAATCACTAGCTGAAGAATACCCACCATCTTCCTTTACCACCAAAACACGTTTGCTAGGATAGTCATGTTGTACGTGTCCATAACCCTTGCATCGATGGCACTGAACATCCCTTGTTCTACCTGTGGAGGCAACTGACGATGCACTAGTGGCTGGTTTCTGGGCAGATTTGTTTGCTGAATTTGTAGTCACACCATGTGGTTTGTCGGAGGAGAATGGTGGTGGTGTTGATCGGTTCGCTGTGGTCACGGAAGTAGATGAACGCTGCTGCCATGATGTGGATCGCCCTGCAAAACTGTTAGACCTGGCACCACGTCGTCCCTGCACTTCCCGTTCAGCTTTACAAGCAAGATGGAAACATTTCGTTACAGTATTATAATCTTTATAAGCAAGGATGTCCTGAATTTCTCTATTTAGTCCACCCACAAATCTAGCAATAGCAGATTCCTCACTCTCCTCTATATTACAACGCAGCATACCCATTTGTAATTCCTGAAAATATTCTTCCACAAATTTAGTACCTTGTCTCAATTGTTGCAACTTATGTAACAGGTCACGTGCATAGTAAGAAGGAACAAATCTAGCCTGCATGACCTGTTTCAAAGCATCCCAAGTGTGTGGTATGTTATTAGGATTTTTCTTGCCATGCTCTATCCACCAAATAGAAGCAAAATCAGTGAACTCGCTCGTAGCAGCCCTAACACATGTAGTTTCAGGAAATTCATGGCATGCAAACTTTTGATCAACAGCAATTTCCCAAGTAATGTAAGCATCAGGATCATATTTGCCATCAAAAGGAGGTATCTTAAATTTAATCTTACTGAAAGCATCATCATTACCATGCAAATCGCGTCGACGATTACCGCCCATACCTCGACGATTACGATGTAGCCGACGTTGGTCTTGATCGTTGACTTCAGTGTCTCCACCATATGCATCCCAATCACCATCAAATCCGTCATCCTTGTCGTCCTTCTTGTCTTCCTTCTTGCCATCTCCAACCTTCTTAGTATGCAGATCATCAAATCGCGTCAAGAGTGCACCAAGACTCTTGTCCATACGATCCACTGATGCCTCCATCCTTGCAAGCCTGTTGTTGTTCGTGATCTGTGCGGCCTCCAATTGCCCAATCTTATCATTTGTCACCAGCAAGTCATTATCAATGCCTTCGTTGTGCGTCTTCACTAGCCTCTCGAAGTGTTGTATGATCCCCTTAGTCCGAGGAGACTATGGAATTTTGTTGACTTCTTCTTCATCTGATCCTGCCATGGTGAAAACAAAGAAAACAAGTGCAAGAGAAAAAAATTCCTACAGCTAATAGGATGTAGCTACTGTAAGACGCTCACTCTCGACTCGTTATACAAGCTCTTACCAATTCTTACCTTGCCCAACAGGAGGGGACTGCCACCACAAGTCTGCAACCGCGGAGTGAAGTGTATCGGTGCCAGAAGCAACAAAACCTGTCAGGCTGTAGTCGAATATGTGGAGCTATAGGTGGGCTGGAACAAGGAATGACTAGCACCACGTTAGATAAAAAGCAAGCTGAATAATCGTTCAACGGTGGTACTGTGCTGGTCCTAGTCTAGAACATGCTAGAGACGTGAGCCTGGACACAAATGAAGTCACAGCGCACCACTGGAAATATGAACAGCTCACTTTAAACACAAAGATCAGCCCCTTTTCTCTTTTTTTTCAGGGGATCCTCAAAACTGAATATATGAACAAAGGGACTCCCAAAGAGCCAATTACCACACAAACTTTTCCAGAAAAACTTTTTTCTCTCTCTCTCTAGAGTAAGCCGAAACTCAAATATGGTATAAACGAGGAGAGGACAACTAGAGATATGATCTACTGCTATCTTTCGTGATGATGACAATATATGTGAACAAGTGATCCGCAGCAATCTATGGCACCACAAAGCAGCCACCAAACCGAGTACAACTCAAACTGCAACACGAAGTGGCTTCGGTCTTCACCTTCCCACTAACGAGTGTGGGGTTTATAGATTGATTCCTGTTCGGACTTGATCACACAGAGTACTTGGCACAGCCGACACAGGATCAAAATGGTAGCGCACAACTGTGACAGAAACGTGACAAGAACTCGAAACTCTAAAAGACTAAAACTAAGACCAGCAACTCAACACAAACCGGTGCAACCGAAAACTCAACAATCCCTACCCAAGCAGTGCTAGTATGGCTCAAATGTGTTATGGGATTGCGGAAACAAAACTGATCTACTATTTTTTTTGGCTTTTTATGGACTATAGGAAGAGAAAAAAAAATTTGGAGAGGATGTGGAAGTCTCTCACCGAAAACCTTGCTCTGATTACCAACTAATGCGAACCCAGTAGGGTTTGTGCCTAATCTTTCAATGAGAGGTGAAGATAAGTCGATTGATAATAAGGAGACGCTCTCGGCCTGACTACAGCCTTCCAAAGACAGCACCCTTGCAACCGATACACCTCCTCCGCTGCCGCGATCGTGTGTGTCGCATCACCGGCCACTAGGGCACTCGTCCTGCAAGCAATCGAGAACTAGCAAGAACAAGTATTGAACAAGTATTGAAATTACTAGATGGGAATGAAGGTTTCAATCTCAAACTCAATCTCAAATGATGTGGGGTTCCGAAGACTCGAAGACGGGCGGCTGGACCAGCACGCGCGCTTACAAGCAAGTAGCAAAGGCTAAACTTGATCTAAACAAAACCCGAGTGTTCTCGACGGCGGCTAAGGAGTATATGAAAGAGGGAGGACGACCACAAGGGGGCAGGGGTCATGCTCCAACCCTAGGACGCGTCCCTAATGGACTCAACTTGATACACGGCCCATTGGGCCAAAATATTGTGGTGCAGCACCCTGGACAGAAAGACCTCCGGTCAATAATTTGTATATTGCGGACGCCTCAGAACAGATATGGGCATGAGTCCAGATCCATATGAAAGTTAACTTCAACATGGTTCCAGGAAGTACTTGAACACTCCAATCCGACTCCGTATGCGACCGTGGCGTCCGTCAGAAGTTGGTGCTGTGCTGCAGTCCGAATCCAGCCGACCCGAATCCTTTTCCGAGTCGCTCTTCTCCATGATTCCTAAGCAAACCAATAGTGCACGTGTCTCGACAATCTAAACATGGTGTATATGAACTAAAGAGGGAACTTACTTGATTATTTAGTTGGCGAGCACGAGCACGAGTAATAGGACCAGCGAGAGGAATTGAATCCTGTTGAGGTAGTGATGATGTCGATGTCGGGGATGTATCGTTGGCGGGAATGTCCTCATCAACCGGGTTCATCAAACCAATCCTACTTGCCTCTCCATCACCCGAAGGCCACCACGGCTAAGGCCTTTTGCGCTTGTTCTTCACCTACGCCAACACGAGTCAAGCCGCAACATGTACCTGCACACTTAGCCAAGCATCAGTCCACACAACGTTGTCAATCACTCATCACTAAGGAGCGACCCTCCACTGGTCCTCGGACACACCTGGTCCTCAGATGAGGAGTTGGGCGACGCCGAGATGGAGCAGGTGTCGGAGCTAGTGAAGCTGATCCGGAACCTGAAGACGGCCGGGCTCACCGGGGTGGCGGTGATGGCGAAATTCGCCACTCGGTGCCTCCAGCTGCTGAAGGAGAGGGCGCACCCGGTGTACGAGTACGCCGGGGAAGAGTTCAACACGACGCGGGAGGTGCCGGATTGGGGAAAGCCAACAATGCTGGTGGAGCACATCCGTGAGTGCTTTGCCCCCCACATCATCATCACGTCGTGCGGTGCGCCACGCCCCTACAACCTGGGGAACCCTCCGCCTGCGGTGAGTCACGATTTCCCGCTTTTTACGGTCCGCCCATTAGGGCATAGACATATGCCTGCAAGGTGTTTGTTGAAATGTATGTGCCAAAATTTTCATCTGTAGGATCGCGCGGCCTTTTTCTCTGTCTCGCCTCTGCCGGGAACACTGGCTGGGGTTGGGTCCCTGCCTGGTAGGCTTGGCGAGCTACAGAGGTTAGAGGCCGCGGCGCGCCGCACCGCCGCTGGTGGTGGTGGCGCGGCGTCACCGGACTCGGCGCGTGGCGAGAGCTCTCCGGAGTCTGGCCATCCTACAGCCGCGGTACCCGATGCTGGAGAGCGTGTCGCTCCTGCTACGAAGGGGAAGGAGTGCAAGGGTAGCCGCCGGCCAGAGGTGCGATGTGCGCCGCCCGGCTCGCTCAAGATTGACAAGCTGGCGTCGCACCGGCGCAAGCTGGTGCTGTCGGGCAACTCCGACGACGAGGAGCTGAGCCCCCGCCAGTTTGGTGCTGACGACGCCCCTCTGGTGGGCGGCAAGGAGGTGCCAAGCGGTAAGGCAGCGGCTTCTCCTCGTCCTTCTTCTTCTCCTCCTTCTCCTCCACCTTCTCTTCCTTCTCCTCAACCTTCTCTTCAACAACCAGGAACTGCTCCCCCGAGTGCGGACATGCCACGCCCGGTGCCACAGCCTGCTCCGGCGCCTCCTGTGAAGGCACAGGGTGTGGCCGGGCCGACTTCGAAGGCAGTTGCCGGGACAAAGAGGCTTGCTTCTTCCACTTCTGGGTTCCGCAAGCGTGCTCGTGTGCGTGTGTCCACCGAGTGAGTTGTTCGCCAATTCATTCTTTGTTTTGCCTGTCATCCGTTGCTCTGTCGTAGTTGAGGATTGAGGTGTTGATGAGGTGCCCACTCTGGCTTCTGGGCTGTTGACGGCTGTTATCTACTCATTTTATACCTGTCAACATGTACCTTTTGGCATGAGAAATGATCATCAACACTAGAATAGGGCTTAAACTAACCATTTCCACAAGTGTTGGTGATTATGCAAATACAGGTGATTAGCACTAGAAAGAGGAGTAAAAGCACAAGTCTTTGATCCAAGTACTTCAAGACCAGCCAATGAGAGGATGCCACCTAGGATTCCCCTGGATCACTGACGTCATCAATCCAAGAGAGGCAAGCCCGACGAATCACGAAGTGCCACATGGACATCACATGGATTCAAGGGCCCACTTATCCCCCAAAACTGTCGGGAAACTTGGCATGCACGGGGGAGTAACTTCAGGGCCCACCAGTCAGCCACCACGAAGAAGCACAGGGCACCACGTGGCACGTCGGTTTCGGCCGAACCGTGGATCGGCCGAACCGACCTTGGTTCGGCTGATCCCGGCCTTCCACGTGGCAGCCCCTGATTGGTCCTTGGTTGCAATCCCAGGCGTTTTGGGGCACTTTGAGCCCCGGAGCAAGCTCCCCTCTTGCCTATAAATAGAAGGGGAGGGGCTCACTTTTGGAACACACACTTCTACTCCTCCTCTCCATTTTGGCCTTAGAGCCTCTCGCTTTAGGGGAGGAGAGCTCTTTGTATAGGATTAGTGCTAGGAAGTGAGATGGGAGGCTTGGGGCCATGTCATGTTCATGACATCTTCCTCAAGAACGATCCTCAGTGGTGCCTTTGTGCTTCATTTAGACTAAAGTGAGTATTTCGACATTTTCTATTTAGACTAAAGTCGTATGCATGCTTAGTTGCTTTGTTCTTGTGTTCTTCGTTTGTTCTTGATTTAGAGGCTTGTGTTCTTCGAACACAACCCTTTTGATCTAGTAGACTTAGATCATAAGTTTGCATCTAGTTTGCCAGCTTGTCTATTAGAGTAAAGTTGATGCTCCTGCATTTGTCTAATTAGATCAAAGTGCATTCGTGATCTTGCATGAGTGATAGAGCATACCTTGAGCTAGTTCCAGTATCTCCCTCACGGATTCGTAGCTCCGTATTTATACGGAGTGCTATAGTCGGGCTATCAGGATGTCAGACGGTGTCCTGCTATAGTAGTAGTCAGTGGTGTAGACGTGGTGTCTGGACCATAGGTTATCCTGTGAATACCAAGTAGAGTAACGATAGAGGTAGGCCGCAGTGGTGACAGCCTGTTCGACCCTTTGCAACCCTTCACGCCTGTGTACCGAGTAGGGCCCTGTTGCCAGAACATATTGCCTAGCCTTAAACAGCTAGGGTGGGTTGGTGCCCAAAGCGAGTGTTTTACCTGAGAGACCGTGCTAGACTCTGCGCTCGATCAAGGCAGATCCTTTCTACCTATCCTATCAATCAGTGTTGTGTCCTTGGACTATCTATACTAGAGTAGAAGATAGTGCACACCGTTCCTTGGAACGATACCCTACGGGAATACTCATTCTCCTAGGGGAAGTGCTACAATGGTGTATCCGTACGCTTGCGGATTCATTCACACTCGTCAGTGTACCTGGGTGTCTCTTACACACTCACGCTACCCACGGCGCCTAGCGGTGAGGTTAAGAAACACCAACATGGGCCAGCGGCGTGTCAGCCGGGTGCTTCAGAGCGCTCGGGCGCACCGCCGGGTGCCGAAGTAACTCCCCGGGCGGCCAGTCCCCAGCGTAGGGACACTGGGTCCATGACCTTGGGGGCTACCTCTCTGGCAGTCCTCGAGGTTGAGGAGATCCACCGAGTGCTTGCTACACCGCACATGAGCCCGTTGCGCTCTGGCAGGATTGCCCAAGTGCGTGGCGGCAGGGTGGAGGAGGTGCTCGGCGATCCGGCCATCAACGAGGACAACCGGCTGGAGCTCGTGACCCTGGCCGAGAGGTTTGCTCGGCTGGCTGGGGTGAGTGTATCTCCAGATCTTCCTCTTTTTGCCTCATTGAGTCCTTATGTTGATCACGTTATTGTTCAGGTCGTGTCCACTGCATTTGCACGCAACAGCGAGCTGCTGGAGGATGTCGGCTCAAATGTCATCACGCTGCGCGCCCAGGTGCAGCGCCTTGAAGAACAGGCTGCTACGCGCCAGAACGTCAGCAACCGGGAGCTTGAGGGGCTGCACCGGGAGAGAACCGCTGCAGTTGCCGCCGCCGAGCGTGCTCATGCAGAGAAAGCCGCTGTAGAGGCCGTTGTGGAGGTTACCGCTGTGTCTCTTCGTCAGGCAGCGGAAGAGCACCAGAAAGGTTTGTTATTTCTGGTTCCTTGGATCCCTTCGAATAGTTGTGTCTGATCTGATTCTTTGTAAACAGCACGGGCTCAAGCTGAACAGGAGCTTGAGACTATTAGGGTCCGGGCGAAGGCAGCAAGGAAGGCCCTGGAGGAGGCCACCAAGGAGCGTGCCGTGGCCAGGAAAGAGCTCCATGGTGGTGGATTTCTGCCTTTGTTCTTGTAACTTTGTATCGTCTAGTCCTTCTGACGGTTGAACAGACTTGCAGCGGAAATTGTTCGCCCAATTTGCAAACCTGGAGGCCCACGTGGAGTCCGAGAGGAGCCAATTCCGGGCTCTCGGTGAGGCTCTGGGTCCTCTCCTGGACGAGTTTGCTCCACTTGCCGAGTCCACCTCTGTGCGGGAGTTTGGTGAGCCTGTCGTCTGCCTGCCGTCTCTGCTGGAGCGAGTCCAGGCGGCATCTTTGCGCTTCCAAGGGCTTCTGCGCGAGGTCAGTATGGTGAGCGTCAGCCACTGCCTCGCTGTCTTCCGCTCCTACCTCCCTTAGTTCTATGTGGGTGTGCTCCGCGGCGGTTTTGCTCGCGGGACGTCATCCACTTGGGTTGACGAGTTTTTGGAGGAGGTTAAGGATGTGGTGGAGCAGCTTGCCGAGGACGTGATGGCCGGTGATGATGAGCCGAGTGGTCTCCTGCTGCAACCGTGAAAGAAAAAACATTTAAATGAGTAGTTGTAATATTTTGCTAGTGCTGACATGGCATCATGGTTTGAGACATTTGTTTTAATGTTGTCGCTTTACTTTGACGGCGTCCATGTCCTTTAATTTCTCCGGTAATTAGTTTGTTACGGGAAGCCATAGTCCCGTTGGCCTTAGTTTCCTAGCACAGAGGGCGTACTCTCGTACATGCATAGTACCTTGGCTTGGCGAAGATCTCGACCCACGATTTAAGACGTATTTTACCGAGTACTTTATGAGTCTTAGGATCCATGTTAGATGAGCGTTTTAATTCTTGACAGAAGTAAACATTGCCAGAAAAAGATAAAAGCAGTCCCCAAGTTTCGGATTTGGAACATGGGTCTGATCATGCAAGTAGGGTAGTGAAGTGAAAGAACTTCAAAGATCATGAATTTTTATTCATTGCCTAGATTGCTAGCATGAGAAAGTACAAAAACCTGTAAAGATACATAGCTTTTTATGGGTAGAAGCGGCGTAGATGCTCGATGTTCCATGAGTTGGGAACATCGGTGTTGTTCTCCCTCATTAGCCGGTAAGCACCCGACCTGTTGACTTCCTTTACTATGAAGGTCCCCTCCCATGGAGCCGATAGCTTATGCATGTCCTTCTTGCTCTGGATCCTCCGGAGAACGAAGTCGCCTACGCAAAATGCTCACTCTTGCACATTCTTGTCGTGGTAGCACCTCAAGGCTTGTGCGTACCGTGCTGCCTAGATGGTTGCCACGAGCCTTCCTTCCTCGATGCTGTCAATGTCCTCAATCCGCGCCTCCTCAACCTTGTTCTCGTCGAACACCTCGACTCTTGGTGCACCGAACATTAGGTCGGTTGGAAGTACCACCTCTGATCTGTACACCAGGAAGAAGGGAGTCTGACCAGTAGCACGACTCGGCTGTGTCCGTAGTCCCCAGATTACTACAGGGAGCTCTCGGAGCTAGCGTGTCACGTACTTCTTCAGCCTGTCGAAGATGCATTTCTTGAGTGCCTCGAGCACCGCTCCGTTAGCTCGCTCGACCTGTCCATTGGCGCGGGGATGCGCCACTGAAGCTCAGGCTACCTTTTATAAGGAGATCATCCCAGAACTCCTGTAACTCTCTTCCTGTAAAATTCGTTCCCAGATCGGTGATAATCCTGTTAGGGACACTGAATCTGTGCACAATCTTCGATATGAATTCTGCTGCCTTGGCCGCTGTCAGCGACTTTATTAGCTTGACCTCTATCCACTTGGTGAATTTATCCACCGCTACCAGGATATGGTCGTGTCCTCCAGATGCTTTTCTGAAAGGACTGATCATGTCAAGTCCCCAGCATGCGAAGGGCCAAGATATGGGAATCGTCTGTAGGGCTTGTGCCGGGACATGTATCTGCCGTGCGAAGAATTGGCACCCCTCGCAATGCTTGACCAACGCCTCAACATCTGCGACAGCGGTAGGCTAGTAGAAACCAGACTGGAAGGCTTTGCCGACAATGGTCTGCGCCCCAGCGTGGTTCCCACACATGCCGCCATGGATCTCTGACAGGAGCTCTCGTCCTTCCTCTTCTAGGATGCACTTCTGAAGTACTCGGGAATGTGCTCCTCGGCGGTATAGCTTGTCACCTATGAGGACATAGATTTTGCTCCTGCGAAAGATTCTTTCCTGCAACGCCCGTTCTTCTCTCTCGTTTCCGAGTGAGGGACTCGGGAACGTGTTGTACTTAATGTACTCAACCATCTGTGAGATCCACTCGGGTAGTGGCTCGATCATAAGGACTTAGCCGAGTCCTTCAAATGGGTTGACCTGCGCATCGGAATTCTTAACAGAGGGTTTTATGAGGTCTTGGACGAAAACACTGGATGGCACTTGGGCTCGGGTGGATCCCATCTTGGCTAGTACGTCGGCTGCCTTGTTGTTGTCGCGAATTACGTGCTGAAACTCTAGGCCAAACAATTTGCCTTCGAGCTTGCGTATCTCCGCGCAGTATGCGTCCATCTTCTCATTTATCCGCTGCCAGTTCTTGTTCACTACGTTGACCACCAGGGCTGAGTCGCCTCTGACTATCAAGTGTTTTATCCCGAGCGAGATGGCGATGCATAGCCCATGTAGGGTTGCTTCGTACTCGGCCGCATTGTTCGAGACTTGGAACATAATCTGCAGTACGTACTGTAGTTTCTCACCTTTCGGAGAGAAGAATAGGATTCCAGCTCCGCCTCCCTTAATCCTGAGCAATCCATCGAAGTACATGGTCCAGTGCTCAGGTTCAGCAGCAGTAGATGGTCTCTGTATCTCTGTGTACTCGGCGACGAAGTTCGCAAGTACTTGTGATATGACCATATTGCGGTGTACGAAAGTAATATCGTGCGCGGCCAGCTCGATGGACCACTTCACAATTCTTCCCATGGCATCTCTGTTATGCAGGATGTCGCATATGGGGTAGTCAGAAACTACAATGATCTTGTGAGCCTCGAAGTAGTGCTTCAACTTGCAGGCGGTGATCAACAACGTGTTGAGTAGTTTTTGCGCTTGGTTGTACCACACCTTGGAGTCGGTTAATACCTCACTGATGAAGTAGATTGGTCTCTGAACAGCGTAGGCGTGGCCTTCCTCTTTGTGCTCTACAACCAGTACCGTGCTGACCACGTGCGTGGTGGCAGAGATGTAGAGATAGAGCGTCTCCTTAGCTTGCGGTGCAGTGCGGATAGGATGGCTCTGGAGATATTCCCTGAGCTGCAGAAAAGATTTTTGGGCCTCCTCATCCCACTTGAAGTCGTCTTGGTGCTTCAGGAGCTTAAAGAAGGGCAAGCCTCACACGCCGAGTCGTGAGATAAACCGGCTGAGTGCTGCCATGCACCCGGCGAGCTTCTGCACGTCTTTCTGGCATCTTGGGGACTTCATCTGGGTAATCGCATTGATCTTCTCCAGGTTTGCCTCTATGCCGCGGTTGCTAACGAGGAAGCCGAGTAGTTTTCCCGTGGGGACGCCGAAAATACACTTTTCTGGGTTGAGTTTCTAGCGGTAAACCCTTAGGTTGGCAAAGGTCTCAGACAAGTCCTTGATAAGGTTATCAGGATCTCGAATCTGGACTACAATGTCGTCTACATAGGCTTCGACATTTTGGCCGATCTGGGTCGACAGACATGCTTGGATAGCACGTTGATAGGTCGTGCCAACATTTTTCAGACCGAAAGACATTGTCAGGTAACAGTACGCGCCATGGGGCGTAATGAATGACGTCTTGATCTGGTCTTCGACCTTGAGGCTTATCTGGTGATAGCCTGAATAGCAGTCGAGAAAACAGAGCAGGGCACAGCCCGCCATGGAATCAACGACTTGGTCTATTCGCGGGAGGGTGAAGAGGTCTTTGGGGTAGTGTTTGTTGAGATTGGTATAGTCAACGCACATTCTCCATTAATTATTCTTCTTGGATACAAGAACTGGATTAGCTAACTAGTCAGGATGATACACTTCCTTTATAAAACCGACAGCAAATAGTTTTGCAAGCTCTACCCCTATTGCCTTCTTGCAGTCCTTCGCGAATTGGTGTAGCATCTGCTTGATGGGCTTCGCGTTCACGTCAACCTTCAAGGAGTGCTTGGCGAGTTCTCTAGGCACCCTCGGCATATCTGCTGGTTTCCAAGCGAATATATCCGAGTTAGCTCACAGGAACTCGATGAGGAAGATTTCCTATTTGGGGTCCATGTTGGCCCCTATGGTCGCCGTCTTGGATGGGTCCTCGAGCCCGAGGGACACCTTCTTCGTTGCCTACTTCTCTCGCTGGATTGTCTCTGTCGCCGGCTTCTTCGTTGGGATCTCAAGATCGACCGGGTCTAGCTTGCTGGCGGCAGCCAGGACCTCAGTGGTGCGTCTGGAGAGGTTGAGCATGGCTGCGATGTGGAGGTTCTTCTTCTCACATGCGCTTGCCGTCTGACAGTCTCCCTTGAGGGTGAGGAGACCGTTCGGCGCTGACATCTTTAACACCATGTAGGTGTAGTGCGGGACCGCCATGAACTTGGCTAGTGAAGGCCTGCCAAGTATGCTATGATAGGTTGTCTCGAAGTCCGCCACGATGAAGCGGACATGCTCGGTGTGGTAGTTGTCTATCATACCGAAGGTGATCGGCAAGAAGAGCTCGCCGAGTGGTACCGAGGGATCCCCGGGTACGATGCCAAAGAATGGCATGTCAGTCGGGCTCAAATCCTTGGGGTGAGCCTCAACTCCTTCAGCGTGCTGCCGAAGAGGATGTCGAGGCCACTGCCTCCGTCCACCAGCATCTTGCCAAGCCCCACGTTGCGGATCGAGGGGTTCAACACCTGGGGGTACCGCCCGAGCCTGGCTAGCGCCGCCGGGTGGTCTTCCCTGCTAAAAGTGATCAGGACTTCCGACCAGCATAGATACTTGGAGGTCTCGTGCTGGGCTGCATACACCAGCATGCGGTCCGTGAGCTTTGCCTTGCGCTTCCCCTCTAGTTGCTCGGGTCCGCTGTAAATCATGTTGACAGTGCAGTCGGCGACCTGGAAGTCCTCATCGTTGTCGTTCGCCGGCGGCTCACGCTTGTCCTTGGCCTTGCCACCCTTTGGTGGTCCTCTCTGACGGCTCTTGCCAGAGAAGTAGTTCTTCAGGCCGAAGCACTCTCGAGCCGAGTGCTTGTTGTTCTTGTGGTATAGGCATTGCATGTCCAGGAGCTTCTAGAACTGGGAGGGATCTATCCGCTTCGTGCCGGCCTGGACGGCGGCCACGGTCTCGGGCTTGCGCCTCCTGTTCCGCCTTGCTCCCTGTTCGGTGGTCTCAGCCTCTCGATCCGGGTCGTAGCATCTGCAACGCTCGCGCGGAGAGCCGTCGTCGTCCCAGCTGTAATTGACGTTCTTGAGCTGCTCGTGCTCAGCCTCCTCGCCGTCGACCTGCAGATTTGCCACGTTGAACAGCTCATGGATGGACTTAGGGGGCTTCTGGGCCCACATGTTCACCAGCTTGCCGTAGGCCAGCCCATGCTAGAAGGCACTAATGACGTCGTGCTCCTCGACGAAAGGAAGATAGTTCTTCTTTTCGGAGAAGCGGCGGATGTACGAGCGCAGTGACTCGTTCTTGTGCTGCCGGATCTGATCCAGCATCCTCCTGTTACCCGGCCGCTCCCATGTGCCAGAGTATTGGCTCGTGAAGTGTTGACGGTCGATTTCCGTCAACCTAGAGCACTTGTTACACTATGGTTTGAGCTTTGTTATGGAACTAACCCGCGCACTAGGCACACTGATGATATAACAAGTTCATCTTTGCATGTGCATTTTGAAGTATAATGTGTTTGTAGGAAAATATGGACTAAGGTGAAGGAGACACATCAAGTTCAAATGGACAAACAAGGAGTTCCATTCGTGTTCAAGTGCAAGGTAAATTCACTCCCAAAGGTGGCAAGGACTTAAGTGCTACGACGAAACACTCTCGAGGACCAAGACGAAAAGACCAGAGTTCATACGACAAGACCCCCTATCTATTCACGTGGATAAAGACACCAAAAGGCCACACATCCTGAAGGGAAAAAAGTCAAAATTGCAAGAGAAGCTCGCCCACGAAAGATGGACCCGAACCGGGCCAAAAAGGCCCTAGGCCGGTTGGCCTAGGCCAACTGGCCCAACCCTTTTTTGCGTCGGTTCGGGCTCCCCTTTAGACTAGGGTTTCCTCGGTGCATAAATAGTCTCTGCCTCCGATGGCCACCGCATCCAATCATTCTACCGACGCCCATTCACCAGAAAGCCGCCGCCGTAAGATGAGGGAAAGAGTTAGATGAGCTCGTCGCAAGAATCAACACCGACGAAGGGAAGAAAGCAGGAGGAGGACTCCAAGCCGTCGGCCTAGGGGTGTTCCCAAGCCTCCTCACCGCCATCTTCATCGACGACATTCTTCGGAGTCTCCATCACCCCTATGTGCTTCAATCTATGTAAGATGATGGGGTAATGCCTCCATTCATCCCTAGGGTTTTATGGGTCCTTGCTATGTAATCACTACTTGAACCTTATGCCTATCAATGCGTCATGGTCTATGTCTTTGCAAATGCTTTATTTACATATGTATGTACAACATGTGATCTTAGTAGGGTTTGTGGTAATCGTGGTGGTTAGCCAAACCCTATGGATGCTTAGATATAGATGTGTTAGCGAAGTGATCGATTACCTTCGCGTAGTAACAGTGCGAGAGAAGGGAAAAGGCCTAGCGACCGCATAACCGCCATGAAGCTAGAGAAGGCAACACCTCTTTTCATGTAGTAGATGCATATCTATGTGATCCTAGATCCTAGGGAGAGAACGCTTATCTACTTTAATCTCACTCTTGTTTCAACCCTTGCCATCTAGTTTAGTCTTAGATTAACGTAGGTTAGATTGCTTTTACTTTAGATTAATATCTCTTTCATAAGGCTTTGATTAACTAGATTAGTGCCAGATTAAACACTAGTATATCCCTTGCTTCGTGGATTGATAAGAACCTTGGGGATCTCCCCTTGGTGAAAAAGGCTCCAAGTCACCCGTGTGCTTGCGGTGAACTTCAACACGATTTTGAACCGTCAACATGAAGTAGGCGCAGAGCTCGTCCCATGAGTCTATGGAGTTCTTCGGGAGCCCCGCCAGCCAACTTCTGCACCCCTTCGTGAGCATGATTGACAGATAGTTTGCCATCATGTCGGAGTTGCCTCCCGCGACTTTGACTGTGGTAGAGTAGATCTGTAGCCATTAGACGGAATCGTAGGTCCCATCATATTTGTCTACGTCGGACAGCTTGAACCCACGGAGCCAGTTCACCTTCCGTAGTCGTGCCGTTAGGGAGAGGAAACCATTATAGGAGGTAGTTCCTTCTCGACCTTTGTGGCGGCTAGCGGTAGTATTCTCGTGGGAGCTGTAGCTTCCCTCAGAGTACGTGTAGTCATCCGAGTAGTAGTCCTCATACCCACTACGTGAGTCTGAGGGCGGCGTGGCGTTGCGCCGACTACGGCGGTTCGGGGCTCCGTGCTCCCGATCGTAGTCGCGGCGATGCTTCGACTCATGCCGACGTTGTTCCTGGGCACGACGGTCGATGGTATGCCTTACGTCCCTGTGACGTAGTTTCTCACGCAGATCTCCACCCTCGTCGCGGTGTGCGTGCTTGCGGCGTGGCCTGCGTGCGTTCCCGGTCTCCTTCTACCCAACTGGTGGGGAGGGGTCGATCCAGTTAGTCTGGGCCGCGGAGGCCTGCACCAGGGCTTGTAGGCGAGCCAAGCCTGGCATACCTGGCAGCATCTTTCCGAGCTCCTCATTCAGAACAATGAGGTTCTCCTTGGGGGTCACGTAGACCCTTTGCCCGGCGTAGTCGACTGTGAAGTCATCCTCCAGCCTCCGAGGGCGTATGCCTGGAGTGTGCCGAGCGTGCCGCCTCCTCCTGTCGTGCCGAGGAGAGCTGGATTTGGAGTAGTACTCGTCATCCTCGCCGTCTGGGTGGCGGTTGTCATGATGCTGGTCGTTTTGAAGTCGAATCTCCTGGCACTGTTGTTCTCGATCCGCATTCTTGCATAGGCGGTCGGCCTTCTGGGCGGTGGTCTCGCCATCCCGAGTGGGCTCATCCTCCAAGACGGCTGGGGTGCGGCTGCAGCTACCGCTGCAACGTACACGAAGGCAGGTGCTCCACCCCCGTTCGAGGACTTGGAGGATGAGGTACTGCCAGATTGGATCTTCGTGGTGTCGGTAGATCCAAGAGTCTTGGAGCTGTCCTCAATGTCGAGTGCAGCCCTCAGGGATGTGAAGGAGCCTCCCGACCCAGCGTCGGGATCAGATCGCCTAGCCGAGTAGTTTGGCCGGTGCAGATCCTCTGAGCTGTCGGTGGTCCACTCCCCGACTTGTCCCTCCTCATCCAAGATGGGGTAGAGGGTTTCATCTAGGTCATCACCATCTAACGGGGTGATAACCATTGACACGAAGCGCGGTGTGTCCTCGTCTGAGTGGTATTCAACCAACTGGGGCAGGGAGGTCACACCAAGGATTTTCTTCACCATCTCCGAGGTGTAGGCGGCGACGCTCTTCAACCCATGGGGGAAGCCCTCGGCCTGCGGGGCATCTAGAGTGGCCTCGTAGATCACGATGGACAGGCCATGTTGCTGATGATCTGATCCATAGATTGGACCAGATTGCCTTTTGTAACACCCTAGTTTGAACTTCTGGCTAGGATTTAAAATTTTATTAAAATTTGTTAGAATTAAATAGAGTGTGCGCAATCTTTTCAAAACAAATAATATTTTCTAAATTAATAAATGAATCATAGGTTATAAATATTTGTTTATTGCATAAATGCTGCAATGCATAGTTTTATTTGTGTGAAAAATGAGTTTGTGTTTTCAAAACTCGAATCGGTTCGTGTGTAGGTTTAACCCGTGTATCTGTGTTTCTAAAGCCTCTCTAATCTTTTCGTGCTTAATCTCATCTCTAGATCCAGTCCGACCCACATCATCTTCTCTTCACCCAAGGTCTGTCTCTCCTCTCTTTAAAACTCATATATTCCTTTTTCCCTAAATTCTTCTTAGACCCACTATCAATCTCTCTCTCTAAACCTATTCAAACATCCAACCTTCTCTCTCTTTCTCCCTAGCTCATCGGCCCAAATCTCGGCTCAAACACAACCCACACCTTTCCTCTCTACTCTTTTCTCTAAATGAACCCATGTCTTCCTTTTTCTCTCTACCGAAGAACCATCTCTCTATATCCAAAAAACCATCTCTCTCTACAACTAAAGGTGTTTATTCTCTCTCTAAAATTATGCCAAGTTCATATCTCTCTCTCTTTCTTTCTTTGTCTCTTTAAATCTTTTCGTGGACCAAATCTCCTCTCCAAAACCGGCTCTCTACTTCTCTCTCTCTCTTTCTCCTTTTTCTCATCCACGCGAGCCCAGCAAAACCTCCCTTCCTCCTCCTTGGGCTAGGCCCAACACCCGCCACCCTGCCGGCCCATCCTCCTTCCAGCCCACCTCCCTCCTTCCTCGCTCGCGGGCCAAGCTCAGTAGCTCCCCCCTTCTCCTACCAGGCCGCAAGCCCGCCAACACCGCAGCCCAACAGCAGCCCGCCAGGCCTCCTCCTCCCTTCCCTGTCTCACTGCCAACACGGGCCCACCCGTCATCCTCTTCCCCCACCTTCCTTTCTTCTTCCCTGTACCAGGAGCAGAGCAAGCCGCCGGCCATGGGATTCCAAATCCCCGGCGCCCCTGCCGCACTCCCCGCCAGCCGGACCCACCTCCTCCCTCTACATGTTCCCCCTTGCCCCACGACCCCATCCAAGAGCACCCGCAGCCACGGTTGAGCCGCGGATGGCAAGAAGCCATCACGCGCGCCCATCGCGGCCGTGAAAGCCGCCGGCCAAATCCTCGGCCGCTGTTCCTGTCTACCGCCTATAAAAGTTGCGTTTCGCATAGCTGGCAGCCCCTTTAGCCACCCAGTCACCCACTGCCACCTTCCTTCGTGCCCTTCCCGCTGCGGAATCGAAGCCGCAACCGCCGGGTGAGCTCTGACCACCGCCGTCTTCCGTCGTCGTCTGTCCCGCTCTCACCCTCCTCCTTCTCCCCTTGCTCTCGCAGGACCACCAGGACCACATCGAGACGCCCAGAAGCACGAACCCGAGGCCGGAACCCCGCCCTACGCATGCTCTCGCGACCCTGTCTGCCCCTCGCCGGCGCATGCCTCCTACGCCACGAAATCGACCCCGAGACCACCCCGGTAAGCTGCGCACTGTTCCCTTCTCTCTTCCGGTCCAAACCACACGTGTTTTGGTGCACTGTAGCCCCCCGCGCGCCTTGATTCTGGCAGCCGCCGTCGCTGGCCGCCGTGCGCCGCCGCCTCTCTTCGCCGACCGGTGACTGGCCCAGAGCAGCACACCACAACCGTCGGATCTCACATCGTCGCCCCAGATCGCATACCCCTTCGTGTGTGTAATCGTCCACCATGGACCTATGGACCGTGGTCTACAGCTGGTCCACCGCCCCATCACCACCACGTCATCCTCTGCCACCAGTCACGCGCCGCCGCGTGGCGCCACATCAGCCGAGCTGCCAGTCAGCCTCTCTTTCTCAGATAGACCTCTGCAGAATCTAGGAATACCACCCACCTTTCTCTGTGTCTTGGCAGCTTTGCTCATGAACCCCTAGAAAGATCCCACCTTTCGCAGTTTAGTCCAGGCCGAGCCATTTTGCTCACATAACCCTCAATTTCTTCAGTTTCGCGAGCACAAATTCCTGTGTCTTGCATATCTTGCTAGTTAGCCCCTGAAATTTATAGTTAATCACATAAAAGTCCCTGGAACCTTCAAAAGATCATATCTTTCACACCGTAGCTCCGTTTTAGCTCGTTCAAGTTGCGCTAGGCTCGTCTCGTCGTAGAGCACGTGTTAGCAGCCACGTTTACCATGTTTCATGTTTGTAAAAATTAAAGTTAATATTAATTTGATTAATACCCAATAAAATATCTTTCCAAATAAAATCAAATATAGGTTTAACCATCGCCTTTTCCTTAACAAAGGTTAACTTGATTAATTTGAACATAAATATGTTTTAAGTATAACTTGTTTAGCTCAACTCGACACATGAAAATTCGTTAGCTGCTCTTACATAAAGTTTCTTTTGTAAAAATAAATATTAATTTGGTATAAACTCTAATAAACTTTTATAAATAAAATATGACTAGGTTTATCTCATGCTTTATATTCAAATTATAATTTGATTAAGCTACAACATGTGGTATTTCCCCCGAAATACCCATTACACATTTTTTTAATTAAAATAAATGAAGCATATAGTCTCTTTCTCCTAATCATGTAAACCTATCGATAGTTGTGCCTTTTTACCGTAGCTTCGTTTTAGCCTCCCTTGCGCTCTCTTGTTCATAGCTAGCTCATGTTAGCTAGTAGTACGCTTTTCTAAAATGATTTCATTGTATGATGCCTTGTTCTTAGTTGTAGTATTGTATTGTTTCAGATGATTGTTGTACGCTGAGGAAACACTTCTGAGCAGTGGAACATCGGGAAACGGGCAAGTGTCCTTGAACATCTTGCTGTTTTACACCTTTACTTTTATATAGCATAATCACCTTTTATTTATGCTTTCTGCATTAGATGTCTAATTTGATGGGAATCCTATTAAGGACTGTTCACTAGATTTCCATGACATTCCTTGCTTACCCTTAGAGGTTACCTATGATTGGTAGTTTCTTGCTTAGCTTTGCTCAACATGGGTTGGTTGGGTTTAATTAATTTTGACTAATGAATTATGTAACATTTGGGATGGTAATCTCTTTGATAGAATCATGGAACCTTAGGGGCTCGAGCAAGTGGTTTGCTGAGGATGATGAAAGTTGGCATACCAGTTGATTTGTTCCTGGTAGGGCTTTACTTCTTGGGTGTTGACCCGTTGGTTATGGTAGACTTGCTCGAGTCATCAATAAGGACCGGTCTATGGAGCGACCACCCAGGTTTACCCGTACAACCACGAGCACTATATGGCTCTGGTCTTGGCCAATTAATTAGGACCTCTCCCAGTTTGTAAGAGACATTGGTGAGGCGGAGTGGAACCGCATGGATGCAAATGGGGCCCTATGGGTATGTGCTCGTCTACGGACTTGTCCATGTACGCCGGACCGGGGAAACCTAGCTAGGCGATCTTGCGAATGGGAGATCCTTTGTAAAGGCCTCGTAGCGTCCCTATGCTATCACACCTAAGGAAGTGTGAAAGTGCCTTGCAAGCACAGCATGGTTGGGTTTAACGTTCTTCTGAATGTTTAAGCAACTCGTGGGTAAAGATGTACAACCTCTGCAGAGTGTTACTAAAACTGTCATGACAGTCATGCTCACAGTCAAGAGCGACCTGGATCCTCACATGGTTAGTTTGGTTTGGTTGGATCACAGTGGTGGAACTGTGGTTTGGGAGTTGGTTATAGTTGCAAGATGTTTTAACCGTAGGATCAAGACAAGTGGGTTCTTGAGCCTTGAATGGTTTGGGAAGCTTTATACACAATAACTCTTAGGTGCTTAAGTAAAATTTGACCAAGTAAAACATGAGCTTTGCAGTCCACCAAATAAAGCCTTCCTTGCTTTAACCCTGCATGTTATGCATACTTTTCCCTCCACTTGAGGAGTACACACCTCCAGGTGTACTCACCGTTTTCCCTTTAAACCCCTGTTGTTCTCCCCCCACTGCTGCTCAGATAAACAGAAGCCAGAAGGAGCTGCTACATGAAGACTTGGAGTTCTAGGTTGGCGTGCCCCCAGTCGACGTTCCTGTGGAAGATGGTGCCCAGTCCGCTACGATAGATGTACGATGTGTAATCTCTTGTTTTAGACCCTCTGGTCATTTTGTAATAGTTAGACGCCTATAATGATATATGTTGTGATATTCACTGATGATGTTACTTTATGCATGAATTTGATCCTAGGCATGCATAAAGGGTGCATTCGGTTGTCCTTTAAAAACCGGGTGTTACACCTTTGGGAGGATCTGCTGATCCTGCAACCTCAAGGTCTTTCACCGGGAGGTTAGGCCTTCGGGCTGGTGATGGCATACCAAAAAGGACTCGGCAAGCCCGGGGCCTCTCCAGATTGGATCTGGGAGCTGGTGAGTTGCCTACGGGTGTTGTGGAATCCACTCCGGAGGGCTTTTCCGTGGTAATCGCGGTGTCGGAGATGATGCAAGGGATCTCCCCGATGACGATGTGACCCTGAGGCGGGGTCATGTAGCCGGCCGCCCGCTCGTCGGCATTGGAGTCGGGACCGAAGCTCCAGAAGGGAATTCCCGCTCCCAACGCGGCGAGGGCGAGGCAGCTAGCTGGGATCTTGACTACGGCCATCAAACTTGCCAATTATCTTCGGCGAAGCCCCTACCTGGCGCACCAACTTTCGGTACAATGGTGCCGGCAGTCCACCACGGGGTAGGCTATGGTGGTAGATTGTATGGAGGGGATCGCCGAGACTGAAGCTAGATGGTGAACGAAGGACACATGGTTTTATCCAGGTTCGGGCCACGAGATGCGTAATACCCTACATCCTGCATTAGTGGTTGTATCGATGGTTCCGTGAATGGAATCAGATTGAACTTGTTTTGAGGGGGGTCCCTGCCGCCCTTATATAGGCATGAGGGGCAGGGTTACAAATCGCATGGGATCTATCCTAGTCGGTTATACAAGATCTCCCTTTGACCACAAGTAATATCTTTCCTAACCAACTAGTCTTTAGCTACGGGAGTATATCTCTTCGGGCACCAGCTTGTCACCGATCCGTGCGCCCGCACCAGGTGCTGCCATTGTGGGCCCACGTCGTCCTCGCAGATACGCCGTGTGGCCCTTCTGTGTGGCACCCCGGGGGTATATCCCCCACACATCTCATCTGAAAGCATCCTTTAACTCCTACCTCCGGCCTATCTCTCGAAGACGTCTGCACTTTTGAGGCCATCACCCTGTCACAGTGCACCCTTAATGGTGCTGGGAGTCTAAGGGCACGCCCATACATGGACATGTCTACAAACCATGAAGGGTTGACATACTAGATCTAATCACCATGATTACATAAAGCATGCTATGTATTCTAACCTAGCATTAGACTAAGGATCAAATCATATTCACGATAGGTAGAAAGTAAAGACGGAGACATGGAATCGCTTAATGGATCGGATGACAAGATTATCATTGCTCACATGAAAGTATACATTACACCATCATCACCGGGGCCATACCTATGATGATGAACGCGTAGCTCCGGAACTCCACCATGGCACAACCACGTAGGGCGGCCATGACGGCTAGGGTCGGCCTAGGCCATCTTCTAGACAACTTCGAGGACTCGCGGCCGCCGTCGTCTGCCTCCGGTGCTTGCTTCTAGGTTTCCCTGAGATATCGTGAATGGATGAGGTGGTCGTCGGAGGCAGGTGATATAAATGAGCCGAGGAGCATCTAGGTCAAAGGGTGTCGCAAATCGGGCCGAAAATGGGCCAGGCCGGTCAGCATGGGTTGGCCGGCCTAGAGCCTTTTTGGCCTGGTTCGGCCCCATCTTTCGCCACGACGCTTCTCGTGTCTTCTTGAAAATTTGCCGAACTTCATGTGGGTCCTTTACGTCATTTTCCCTACGGTTTGGATAAGGGTACTTGGCGCACGAACTCCCACATCTTCTGTTTAGGTCCTCAGAGTTTCACAACTTCATGCTTCGGTCCTCGGGTCATTTGGAGTCATGTTCACTTCGTGTCTTGACTTGTGCCGGACTTCGTGATCTTCTCATAAAGTGCTCGATGAACTCTACCCGGAAGTCCTCATTTAGGCGCTTAAATCCTGCGTAAACAACATACTCCAAAAACCACATGCAAGTGTGAACTTGTTACATTATTAGTATGCCAAGTGGTGGGTTAGTTATAATTCAAAGCTCAAACCAAAGTGTAACAAGTGCTCTTGGTTGATGGAAATCGACTGCCAACACTAGCCAAGCGATCTGTCACGTCTGTAGCTTTCACTGCCACCTTGGTCAATTGGTCCACTATGACCCACACTGAGTCATGTCCTCTAGGTGTCCGGGGTAGTCCCACTATGAAGTCCATGGAGATGTCGTCCCACTTCCACTGAGGAATATCTAACGGTTTAAGCAACCCTACTGGCTTCTGATGTTCTATCTTCACTCTGCTGCAAGTGTCACAACAAGCCACGTAGTAGGCTATATCCTTCCTCATATCCTTCCACCAGAAGTTCAGCTTAAGGTCTTGGTACATTTTAGTGCTTCCTGGGTGAATAGAGTATCTTGAATCATGTGCTTCCTTCAGAATCTGCTCATGAATTTCCTTATTCTTCAGCACACAGATCCGGTCTTTCAGCCACACTATTCCTTGCTCATCTACTCTGTAGTCCTCTGCTCTTCCTTTTCCCATGAGTTCTTTGAGTTCCTAAATATCAGAACACCCATTTTGTGCTTTTAGAATCTTGTCCTCCAGGTCGTAGGTGACTTGCAACTCGTTGACTTGTCCTTGCTCCACAATATCAAGTTGTAACTACTCTAGTTCTTCATGAAGGACTGTCTGCTCCTGTCTCACCATCAAGTTGTTGCAATAGGCTTTTCTGCTTAGTGCATCTGCCACGACATTAGCTTTGCCTGGGTGGTAGTGAATCTCCAGCTCGTAGTCCTTGATCAGCTCTAACCATCTCCTTTGCCTCATGTTCAACTCGGACTGGGTGAAGAAGTACTTCAAACTCTTGTGATCGGTGTAGAGCTCACATTTGTTGCTGATCAAGTAGTGCCTCCAAATATTGAGGCGTGAACAACCGCTGCCAACTCCAAGTCGCGCGTAGGGTAGTTTTCTTCGTGCTTCTTGAGCTGTCTCGACGTGTAGGCCACAACCTTTCCTTCTTGCATCAGCACACATCCCAATCCTTGCTTGGAAGCATCATAGTATACCACAAAATCCTTCTTGATATCTGGCAAGGTAAGAACTAGGGCTGTCGTGAGTTCTTCTTCAGCTCTTGAAAGCTCCTCTCACAGGCTTCTGTCCACTCAAACTTCTTGTTGTTCTTAAGCAACTCTGTCATAGGCTTCGCGTTCTTGGAGAAGTTCTTAATGAATCTCCGGTAGTAACCTACCAAACCAAGGAAACTTCTAATGTCTGTCACGTTGAGAGGTTGTTCCCACTCGGTTACTGACTCCACTTTCGAAGGGTCCACTGCAACTCTCTCAGCTGACAACACGTGTCCCAAGAAAGCAACCTCTTCCATCCAGAACTCACACTTGTTGAACTTGGCATACAACTTCTGCTGCCTCAGTTTCTCCATCACTATCTGAAGGTGCTCCTCATGCTCTTCAGCTGTCTTGGAGAAGATCAGAATGTCGTCGATAAACACCACCACAAACTTGTCCAATTCCTCCATAAAGACCTTGTTCATCATGTTCATGAAGTAGGCAGGTACGTTGGTCAACTCGAAAGAAACCACCACAAACTTGTACAGACCTACCAAGTGGTGAAAGCTATCTTTGGAATGTCTTGCTCACGAATCTTCATCTGGTGGTAACCGGATGTTGGCGTTTCTTAACGTCACCACCATTGGCGCACTAGTGTGAGTGTGTAAGAAACTCCTAGGTACACTGACGAGTGCAAATGAATCCGCAAGCGCACGTTTACACTGTTGTAGCACTTCTCCCTAGGAGAATGAGTATTCCCACAGGGTTTCATTCCTAGGACGGGAGAGTAACCGGACAAGGGTCTATCCAAGGACACCTAGCTACTACTGAGATAGGTAGGGTGTTGGCGGTCGATTTCCGTCAACCAAGGACATTTGTTACACTTTGGTTTGAGCTTTATTATGATACTAACCCGCCACTAGGTACACTAATGATGGTTTGAGCTTTATTATGATACTAACCCACCACTAGGCACACTAATGATATAACAAGTTCAACCGTGTATGTGCTTTTGGAAGTATAATGTTCTTGTAGGAAAACATGAACTAAAGGGACGGAGTCGCATCAAGTTCAAAGGACCAATTGGGGAGTTCCGTTCGTGTTCAAGTACAAGGCATATTCATTCCCAAAGGTGGCAAGGACCGAAGTGTTATGGTGAAGCATCTCCGAGGACCAAGGCGTAAAGATCGGATTTCATACGAGAAGACCCCTTATATTTATCGCCGAGTTGATGACGTCAAAATGCTACAAGTATTGGGCTACAAGTTCATATTGACAAGAGAAGCAACGTCGAGGAAGACCGGGCCAAAAATGGCCCAGGCCGATCGGACTGGTCCGATCGGCCTGGCCTCGGTTCGGGCCCCCGTTTCTCATGCGTGAAGGTTGTTCAACCCTAAGTTGCTGGTGGCGCCGCCATTTGTTGGAGACAGAGATAAATACCCCCGAAGGTGACCACAAGGCAGAGAGGTTAGACTGGAGGAAATTCGAGGAGAACATTCATGAGAAATATTCATCGAGCTGAAGGAGGCGGCCACAAGCGAAGGAGGACGTGGAGGCGCTGCCACCACGTCACTGGAGTTGAAGGACGACATCGCTGGAGGTTCTACCATGATCAACAACGCCATGTCTAGCGTCTTGATGGGGTAAACCTTTCATTTGTCCATGGGGTTGTAACGGATCATATCATGTAAATCGCCAACTCGTTTATAGTTTCAATCTATCAATTCCGTGTTGATGAATGCTTCATTATTTAAGGCTAGCTACCATGCTTTTCGGGAGCATAGATCTCAATACTCCCGACGATCCCATCATCACACCTTGGTCGTGTCTCACCGTCATGATTATCCCTTCGTAGTGACAGTACGATGAGGGAGAAAGGGCGAAGGCATCGATCGCATCCCTTGATAGATTGTTTCCGATTCATTTAGGTGGTTTCATGTTTATGTTTCCCAAACCCTATGGGCAAATGTCCTTTATATCTCGTGCACCTCACACACCTCTAGTTGAGTTTGGTTTGGTTAGATTGATCTCTAGTAGTAGATTGATTCGGTTAACTAGTTTAATACAAGATCAACGATAGCAATCCCCTTGCTCCTTGGGTTTGACAAGAACCTTGGGTTTACATGGAAAGAGGGTCCCTTGATCCGTACACTTGCGGATCGAAGTTTACTACGACATTAGACCGTCAACAAGCTGCACCCCTTTTTCTGGCGCCGTTGCTGGGGAGCAAGCCAGTTTACTACATTTATTTTGTGTTAATTTTTGTTGATCACTAACTCCTAACCCTAATTTTCTAGAAAGAATCCTCTTTTGTTTTTGTTTTGTCTTTGATTGTCTAGATGGCATTCGTCGGAAGACCCGTGGAGGAACCGGAGAGATCATTAAGGGATTATGCCAGCCCACGATGTGAGGATATTAAAGTACAAGAGTCGGATTCAACTCTTGAAGCAACGAAATATGAGATCAAGGCTCGGATCATTGAGATGGTGGCAACTAACCCGTTCCGAGGGTTGAAGACGGAAAATCCATATAGACACATCGAGCGCTTCACGACGATATGCAATACGGTGCAACAAGAGGGAGTCCCCAAGGTTTGGTTTAAATGGAATCTTTTCCCTTACTCACTTGCTGATGAAGCAAAGAAATGGTATTCGGCTGCCTCTTTTGAAGTTGGAGGAAATTGGGATCAATTGATGAAAAAATTTTGCGCCAAATTTTTCCCAATAAGCAAAGTCCAACATTTGAGGAGGCAAGTTCTCACTTTTAAGCAAGGAGAAGAGGAAGGGATAGATGAAGCGTGGGAATGTTTCAATGTGCTAGTCGAACAAGGACCGAGACTTGGATTCCCCGGTGATGTACTTTTGCATACATTTTATTTCTCTCTAACCCCTAGTTGGATACAACACGTTGAAATGTGTGCAGGAGGGGATCTCATGGAGAAAACACTCACGGAAGCCGCCCAACTTCTACAAAAAATTTGCAAAGCGGTGGCCACACGAAGAGATTGGGAAGAAAGACTTTCGGGAGATACAGAACATGACACAAGCGTGAAGACGCTTGCTGGGATTTTTAGAGAAGCAGCCTCGAAGAGAAGGAAGTGGAGCCAATCCCGGAAAAAGTGGAAGAACTCGAACACAAGGAACCTAGAGCTATCCCGGATGGCAATTGTGTGAAAACGAGTAAGGAAAGAAAAAGATCTTTTTCAAGCGCAAAGCCGTTAAGCGAGTTCGAGGAGATGGATTGGGTTCCAATAGATTTTGAGGAGGTATTCGACAAGAGAAGACCATTCCCTAGCCAAAGAGGGACGGTAAAAGCTTTGGAGGTTGACTTCCCACCGGAAAAGAAACCCAAACCGCTATTCAAATTGGAGGCAACCGAGGAAGTCATTGAAAAACTCTTTAGCGAAGGAGAAATAGATCCGGACCATTTGGCCAAAGCTAAAAGACTTTTGGGAGTCAAGCCTGAGGCGTCACCATTTGCTCGCCTTGCTGAAATTATTGCCATTGGAACCGATGAAGAGGAGAAGACATCGCCACACATAGATTGCAAGGTCAACAACATTGAATGCAAGGCACTATGCGACATTGGAGCACAAGTAAGTGTTTTGTCCTCTAAAATTTTTGATGAGATTAATGATCATACCATAGATTTAATTCCAACATCTACTAAATTAATCATGGGAGATGGTAGTATCATTATTCCACTTGCAATTACTCGCAACCTTGAGGTTAAAATTTCTGAAAAATGCATACCAACTGATTTCTTCATTATTGATGTCCACCATGATAAAAATGATCATGTTATTCTTGGTAGACCGTTCCTCAAGTTGGTTAATGCCGTTTTAGATGCCGGAGAAGGAAAAGTAACTCTTAATCTTGATGGGGATAATCACACATACAATTTCCTTAGTGCTTCGAATATTGCTTTACCCCTACCTCTTGATGACGAAGAGGTAGGGAGCCTTCGTTTTGTTGAAACTTTCAGGGATCCGCTACAAAGAGCAATGGAGAATGATTCCAATGAGGAGCTTGATAAAGAACTAGCGGAAGCAACCAAAGGACTAGAACCACAAAATGGAAGCTTGGAAGAAGACAAATTCGAAGACATCGGGGAAATTGAACATGAAGAACCGCAAGTACCGGAAGTGGATCTCAAACCTTTGCCCAAGGGGCTGAAATATGAGTTTTTGGGGCCGGACAAGACTTATCCCGTGATCGTTAGCGATGAATTGAGTCCCGAAGAAAATGATATGATGCTGAATTTATTGAAGAAACACAAGAAGGTGATGGGATATTCGATCAACGATCTCAAAGGACTTAGCCCCGCCTTTTGCACTCATCATATACCCATGGAGGAACAATGCAAGCCCGTCATAAACCCCCAAAGAAGGTTAACCCATGCCATGCGAGAGGTGGTGAAGAAGGAGGTTATTAAGCTATTGGATGCCGGAATCATCTACCCGGTACCGCATAGTGAATGGGTGAGCCCCGTGCATTGTGTACCGAAGAAAGGAGGATTGACCGTGGTGAAGAATGACAAGAATGAATTAATCCCGCAAAGAACCGTGACCGGATGGAGGATGTGTATTGATTATCGAAAGTTGAACAAAGCAACAAAGAAGGATCATTTCCCCCTCCCGTTCATCGACGAGATGCTTGAAAGGTTAGCAAACCATGCATATTTTTGCTTTCTTGATGGATATTCGGGGTTCATGCAAATTCCTATTCACCCGGAAGATCAACACAAGACAACCTTCACTTGCCCTTATGGAACATTTGCTTATAGAAGGATGCCTTTTGGTTTGTGTAATGCACCGGCCTCTTTTCAACGTTGCATGATGGCGGTCTTTTCGGAATTCATCGAGGAAATTGTCGAAGTATTCATGGATGATTTTTCTGTCTATGGAAAAACTTTTGCGGATTGTTTGGCAAACTTGGACAAGGTTCTCTCAAGATGTGCGGAGGTCGATTTGGTGCTAAATTGGGAGAAATGTCACTTCATGGTGAAGCAAGGAATAGTCTTGGGACATGTGATATCCGAGAAAGGAATTGAGGTTGATAAGGCTAAGGTTGAGACGATTGAGAAGCTTCCACCACCTACGGATATTAAATCATTGAAAAGCTTTTTGGGCCATGCGGGATTCTATAGGAGGTTTATCAAGGATTTCTCAAACATCACCAAGCCATTGACTAACCTTCTTCAAAAGGATGTGGAATTTGATTTTGATGATAGGTGCTTGGCGGCATTCTGGAAACTAAAAGAAGCTCTCATAACCGCGCCCGTCATTCAACCGCTCGATTGGAGCCAACCATTTGAGATCATGTGCGACGCTAGCGACTATGCCGTTGGAGCCGTATTGGGACAACGGAAGGAAGGCAAGGTACACGCCATGTATTATGCTAGCAAAACTCTCAGTGGAGCTCAATTAAATTATGCGACAACGGGAAAGGAATTGCTTGCGGTGGTATTCGCTTTCGAAAAATTCAGATCTTATATTGTGAATTCCAAGGTAATTGTTTACATCGATCATGCGGCAATTAAGTACCTTTTGACTAAGAAGGATGCCAAGCCAAGGTTGATTCGATGGATCCTTCTTCTTCAAGAATTTGATGTGGAGATTCGTGACAAGAAAGGTACCGAAAATGTTGTGGCCGATCACTTGTCAAGAATGAATCGGGAGGATGACAAAGAGCCTATTGAAGATAAAATGAGAGATGATCACCTATATCAAGTAATTGACAAAGACACTTGGATGATTGATATCATAAGAGCCATACGAAGGATGCCGCTAGATCACTTGGATAAGAATACTCAAAGAAGGATAATCTTCGATAGCCGAAAATACATATGGGACGCACCTTACCTCTACAGGCTTGGCTCGGATGGAGTGTTGCGAAGATGTATACCAAGAGAGGAAAGGGGTGAAATATTAAGAAAGTGTCACTCAAGTGAATTTGGAGGACATTATGGGCATTTTAGGACGCAAGCAAAGGTATGGGCTAGTGGATTTTATTGGCCGGAAATGCATGAAGATTCAAAGAGGTACGTTGCTTGTTGTCCGGAGTGCCAAAGAAAGGGGAATATATCTCAAAGAAATGCCATGCCGCTGAATTATAACTTACAAATTGATTTATTCGACGTGTGGGGGATTGACTTCATGGGCCCTTTTACAAAATCAAATGGGAATGAGTATATTTTGGTAATGGTTGACTACGTGTCCAAATGGGTGGAGGCAATCCCATGCCGAAGAGCTTCAACGGATGAATCTATACATATAATCAAAGAGGTGATATTCCCACGATATGGAGTGTCGAGGATTGTGATAAGTGATGGAGGATCTCATTTAAAAGCTTTAAAAGAGTATTGTCCAATTTGGGGATCGAGCATAGAATATCCACGGCATATCATCCTCAAACCAACGGTCAAGCGGAAACTTCAAATCGGCAATTGAAAAGCATCCTAAACAAGACCGTCGAAAAAGGAGGCAAAGATTGGTCGAAAAAGTTGAGTGGAGCGCTATGGGAGTATCGAACGGTGTTCAAAACACTGATAGGTATGACTCCATACCAATTCGTCTACGGAAAATCTTGCCACTTGCTGGTGGAACTTGAGCACAAGGCGTATTGGGCGATCAAGGAAATGAGCTTTGATTTGGATGCGGCAACACTTAAGCGAAGGGTACAAATTAGTGAGTTGGAAGAAATGAGGCTCAAGGCATACGAGAGTGCAAGTATATATAAGGAGCGGATGAAAAGGTGGTACGATAAGAGGCTCAAAAAGAAAGAGTTCAAAGAGGGTGACAAGGTTCTATTATACAATTCAAGATTCAAACTCTTTGGAAAAAGGAAGCTAAAAAGCAAGTAGGACGGACCCTATGTCATCCACTCGGCCTCACTGAATGGAGCGGTGACAATCATGGACATGAAGGGAGATAGATATGTGGTGAATGGGCAACGATTGAAGGTTTACCTTGAGCCCGATGTCGTACCCATTGACTACATTGATGTCTACACGAGGTAACCCGCTGTAAATACTTTTTCATTTTCTTTTCTTATTTATTTTGAGTCCTTTCCTCGATTTTTAGTTAGACCTTTTTGCCACACGAGTTCATATGCGCGTAATGAAGAGACCCACCAAAACTGGGTCGAACCGGGCCGAAATTGGGCCTGGGCCGATCGGACCAGTCCGATCGGCCTAGGGCCGTTTCGCGCCGGTTCGGTCCCTTTTTCTCTAGTATGTTCGTCTGGTATTTCTTTTTTCCTACCGACGAAATTAGGCAAATCCAAAAATGGTAGGGTAGGGTTTCGCCCGAGTCTTTCCGGGATATTTAAGGGTGCATGGGGTAATGACTTGACTCATTACCGTTCCGTTCCTCAACTATCCAAGATAGCAAGATAGACACTCCACAGAGTTCACAAGTACAAGGTATGGTTTGGAATATCTCTTATGCTCGCTTCACGCCTATGAATATCATGTCTCACCTTGATCCTTTCTCCTTCACTCGGGGATGAGCAAAGGTCAAGTGTGGGGGTGTTGTTGACGACTGTTAAGTACCACTTTTATGCCGTCAACTCCTGCATAAAATGAATGAAAAGTGATCATCAACACTAGAATAGGGCTTTATACTGACAAGTTCCACAAGTGTTGGTGTTTCTACCTTTTGTTGCAGGATGCACCGGAATACATGTTAAATGATACAATTTAGAGCAAGTGGTCCAATGGCTTATATAGGACGTCATACAAAATAATCTCAAATGTCAATTTGGACTACACCATTGCAACGGGCTCATCGAGATGATTGAAAATATTATTTGACTACTTTGGAGTTCGGATCAGAAAGATACGCAAGTCGCAAATAATGATGACCTCATCATGGTGGGACTCACCAGCGGGCCCAGCACCCCATGGGCCCACGTCAGCGCAGCAGGCACATGCACGCGGGCGAGCGCAGGCAGAGCCTTGCCGGACGCGTGGCGGTGTCCTGTTGGCTCCAGACCCCCACCTTGGATTCCCTCTGGCGCACACGCAGGAAACCAAAGGGCCGGTCTCAAAAAAAAAAAAAAAAAAAAAACCAAAGGGCCAGGCGGGCCCCACACCGGCGCAGGAGGGCACCCAGGCGTGTGACTTGGGACCAGCCCGCACGGCAGGCCAATGCAGCAGCAGGCGGCGCCCCATGCAGGGAGCAGGCCGGGCCCACAGCTGGCACCAGCAGCCGCAGCGGTGCAGCGCGCTGCGCGCATGGCGTGCGGGGCGCCGAGCTGGGCCGCCACGCGGCGGAGCGCTACTGGGCCGGGTCCACTGCACACCGCAGGCGGGTCGCACGCCCACACACGTGTGCCGCGCGGGAGGGGCCAGCCGGTCCACGCGGCGCTCCCCCGTAGGCCACCGCGGTGCACACGACTTTTGCGTGGGAGCAGCGGAAGCCTGGGACGCGTGGTGAGCGGCGGTTGGCCTGGGCCTAGTTTGGTTCACAGGGACTAAATTTTAGTCCATGGGAATCTTATATGCATGGAGCAATAAATAAAATTTATTTGTAAAACCTTTTCACAGATGAGTGTAACTTTGCGTGACGAATCTAATGAACTTAATTAATCTATGATTTGTTACAGTTCATTAGGTGCACAAGTTTGTATCCTGTTTGTATGACTAGTCTTTTAGAATAAAGTGGATGTGCTTGCGTGCTCTAATTAGAATAAAGCGTGTTCGTGATTCCTTTCTAATAGTTTATGTTAGGTTACATGAGTAGATTTTTTCCTCTGCTAGTGTGTAGAACCTGGGTTTATGCGTTCGACTGCTGCAAGTCGTTCGTATACGTTGGAAGCACAGTACGGGGTCGAGTGCTCTCTCGTATGCCTTTAGTATAAGCTAGTAGTACCTATAGTGAGTGAGATCAGTTCTCTTTCGTGGTCGTAGTTCTATAAGTACAGAGTGTCGTAGTTCGTTGGCTACGGCAGTAACCACAGCGTAGACGTTGTGTCACGCTACCGGTTATCATTCGTTCGACTTATCCCAAGGTTAGGTAGAGGCAGTCCAGGTGGTGGTAACAGTCCGTCTGGCCCTCGTTGATCCTCCGCAGCTGGATATAGTCAGTGCTCCGTTCCACATAGATCCGCGTACCGGAGTCGCCTGTTAAGTCAGGGCTATCGGTACCCTAAACCAAGTTCTATCTAGAGATCGACCTTTAATCTCATCTATAGTGCTATCTTTAGGAATCCTCTCTATCCTTGCCTTTTATCTAGGTGTGTCCTTGGACTGACTAGTACGAAGTTAGTGCACACTGTTCCCTTGGATTCGATACCCTTAGAATACTCTGAGGTGAAAGCTACAACGGTATCCGTGCGCTTGCGGATTTATTTCATGTGGTGCTAAAATACCCAACAAGCTTTCTGGCGCCGTTGCCGGGGAACGGTTGTTGTATCTATCTTCGTACCTAGTGGTCCTCGTATCCTTTTATCTTTTTTTGTTTCTACCTTTACCTCCGTTACCCATGGAGAGGCCATCCTTTCACGACCTCTCCACCTCAACTTATGAGTTCAATGATCCATCAACTTCTACAACTATCCTTGGACTCAATCCCGACCTTATAGCCATGGTTCGGAATCACACCTTCTCTGGAGAAATTAATGAAGAACCTTATGATCATTTGCAAGAGTTCGAGGATCTGTGTTCATCCTTGGTTCTCCAAGGAATGACGTAAGAAACCTTGAGATGGAAGTTGTTCCCTTTCTCTCTCATGAAGAAGGCGAAACAATGGTACATCTGCTCGGTAGGGAGCATGAGCGGTGATTGGGAGAAACTACGAGTTGGCTTTTGTTCCTCGATTTCCCTCCTAAAACGCATAAATTCCCTTCCGATGGACATCCTCGATTTTGAGCAACTAGAGAAGGAATCCCTTGATGTAGCGTGGGTGAGATATTTATGCCTCTTGGCATCTTACCCACACTTGTCTATACCTGAGGGTGTATCTTTGTACATCTTTTGCTCGTGTCTAGACATGAAGTCTGCCTAGGAGCTTGACACTATCGCCGGAGGCTCGTTTGAAGACAAAACGACAACAGAAGGAAGGAAAATCCTAGATATCGTCTTAGAAGGCTCTTTCTTACCTACTGACCATAACGAACCCCTCTGCGATGAGTATGTATCAAGCCATGAGAGTCTCTCAACAGCCGAACCTGAACCTACGGTTTACACATATCAATTTTCAACTGTTGAGCCCTCTCCCGAACCACGAACACCAAAGGAAGAAGAGATTCAACCTTCAGAGTTTGCTTTTCGATTTGAGGATGACCCTTTTGAAGACATCATAATTGCCTCGAATCATCCTAGGCACGAGAAGCCTATGACATCGATTTGCCCTTATGAGGCCCTCGATGAAGTTTTCAATCAGGAATCCACAGCGGATTGGTCAAAGGAGTTAGAGCATACTTCCAAAACAATTTGGGTTAGCTCAACCTCCACGATTATCCCTTGTTCCATGAGAGGAAATGTCGTAGAAGCTGTTCATGACCCTACTGTCAGGGCTTGCGTTATGTCGGAGTACCTTATGGATACTCTTGTGGGTAACAAGCCCCTGACCCCGATTCATAGATATTTTCGAAGTCCCAGGTGGGGCTACCTTTTCCCATGTCGGGGGATCGCTAGGGATGTGCCCATCATCATAGACAAAATTGAGGTGTGCTTAGATTTTTATATCTATGACATCATGGATTTTGATCTTCTCCTAGGCTTTCCATTAGAGAAACTCCACGCCACACCTTTAGGGAGCCTAGATAAAAAGCTTAGGGAAGCCGCTTCTGCCACCACTCCCTTGTTTTCAGAAAGTTCTATGGCAAAGCCTCTTCCCAAGCATAACTCGCTCGAGGAGACGATGCATGTATCTCCGTTCCCATCGTCCGAGCCCGTTCTCATTGAGGGTGTAGAACTCTCTACTCCTCGGGAGTACGACTCAGAAGACCCTCTTAATAACCTTTGTGAAGACGAACAATCATCATCACCCTTGACCGAGTTTGAGCCTCGTCCCACTAGCCCGCATTATGTTGTTCTTGACCTTGATCAAGAATCAACATCGAGCTTCCACGATGCATCTCTTGAGATGGAGAATTCATGGACCATGGAAATCTATGAGGCGCTGACTCTGGAGTCCGAAGGAAAGGATTTCATTGACAAGCATGGTAGCTTCACTCTTGATATACCTCAAGAACCATGCTTGCATCATGCCTCTCCAGAGTCAGCCATGCTTAGTGCACTGAGCATATACGAGGACTACAACCGCCTTATGGTCCTTTCTTGTAAAAAGTTTAGAAGGTTGATTGTAGATGCATATGTTTACCTTAAGCATTACAGATTCCGTACATGCATGTGGCACTAACCTTGCAGCTGAAGCTTCACTGACACATCAGTAATTGGTGGTGAGACGGGAATGACATCACCAATGATAGCTGCAAGAAGAAGTTCCCACGGTCGACCTTATGACCATAAACAAAGCACTACCAGGAGATAGCCTGGATTAGGTTAGATTTTATTTCCCTTTTCAAATAAAAAGCAAGAGCATGTTTTTAGGATAAGGTTGTCCTTCGGGTATTTTTGGTTACTAACCTTTCAGGTGGAGATTGAAATGAATGACGGACAAGTGACACCTAAGAGCATGTGAGCTACATCACCTCAACACTTTGGTAAGTTTTTGGTGAGAGAACATTTACTAAAGGAAGCTTGATCTCCGCACACTTGAGTTTTGTTGCCTAGCAATGCAAACTTCAAGTGTGGGAGAGGTATGTGAGCATCCCAAGTAAAGTTCCTCTCATACCGAATCTTATCCTGGTTTGGAGGTGATGTTAGCTGCTGCGTCTTGCCCAGTTAGGTACGTCCTGATTTTGACTTTAAACAAAGCCCTTCCGGGAGGTTGCCCGATGTTCACCATCTTACGCTCATGTGTATATCCCTTTGACATCATGCTTTCATGCTTCCTTTATCTATGTATGTAATGCTATGGTTTGAGTGCATGTTTAGCTACGTGCATTCATAGGTTGTTTTAAATTAAGCATGGTGCTTGGGTTAAAACTATCTTCTTCAATCAAACAAGACATGGTGTCGAGTTTGATTGATGAACCTTATAGTTAATGCATGCTTGGATATTGGTTGTATATGCGGACTAACCCTTGCAGGTAAGCCAAGGCATCTCAGCCTTGTTTGAGGTATCTCATGGTGAAAATAAAAAAACAAAAAAAATATGTTTGCTTTCGAATAAAGACTCCCTGGTTCTTAAACCGGTGGAGTCCCTCTTTTGTTTCCACTTTTTGTTTGAAGACAGCACCAGGTACAAGAACAAGTATGGGGGAGATCTCCCAAGCTTATCATCGACATACACGCTTGAGATCACCCACACAGGTGTTGCATAACATCGACTGCACTTTCATGACAAGGGACAAGGTAAACTAGAGTGAGCTGGCTGCCCCATGGGTTAGCTGAACCACTGCTGGTCCTCCTTGATCTCCACATTCTTTAGGAGTGATGGTATGTGCATCCTCTATCTCATTCTCCCTGATTCATGAGTTTGAATGAGTTTCAATTCTTATCTGCTAAAATCAAACTCATGGAATCATGCTCTACTTGCTCTACATGTTTCCTGTGGTTGGCTTGCATATGTTTTGTTCCATACTTATTATCTTGATGCTTGTGAACAAATATCATTAGGGAACTCATGCTCATCTAAGTAGTTGATGTTTGTGATATGGTTTGATGATTTGAACTTCTCTCTGAGTGGTTGAGTGCTTGGGATTTTTATTTGAAAACTTGAAAACCCTTGGCAAAGCTCCTCTTTGATATGCCAAAGTCCTATCAGATCCATATGATGAGTTATCTTGAAAACCTTAGACTCATATGCTGCTTGTTATTGTGTTGAGCTTTGTCAAATTATTGTGACCCTTGTGAGAATTCTTTTCATGCTTTCATGATCAAGATTCATGTGCACTCCATATCCCCTTGCTATGCTTCTACACTAGAAGTTAGCATTGTATCATTCATTCATCCCACAAAATAAAGCTCCATGTGTGGTGTGACCTCTCTCTCCAAAAGTATCTTCGAAAAAAGGATATGGGCTATGCAAAAAAATAACATGCTCAAATCATGAGTGAAAAAATGCCCAAGGCATGAAAAAAAGAGAAAAAAAGAGAGATAACCCATGTCCAAGAAAGAAGAAAAAGGAGAGAGATGGAACATGCCAAAAGGAGTTCCAATAAATTTGATGGTAATAACTAGCACCCACTCCGGGCCTAATGTCCACCTTACCATCACCACAACATTCATCATATATATGGTAATATCTAGCACCCATTCCGGGCCTAGTATCCACCTTACCATATCCATCACGTCCATACATGTGCACATCTTGATCTAATTGTATGATTTGATTTTCTCTTTGGATCCGGTTTTTGACTTTGCAATATATGTGATACAAGTATGCTTTATCTTTTATACTACCCTGAGCTCCACATATAGCCATCATTAGAAGTAGGATGAAAGAAAGGCAATTATAATGCCTTGGTAAGGACATATACACATTGAGCGATCTGAGAGAATCAAATGAGGAGCTAAGCAAGGTTTGTTTTTGAAAACTTATTGCAAAACCCCAAGTTACTTGACATGAAGAGCAGGAGTGACTTGACTCATTACCTCCGTTCCGTTCCTCAACTACCCAAGATAGCAAGATAGACACTCCACAGAGTTCACAAGTACAAGGTATGGTTGGGAATATCTCTCATGCTTGCTTCACGCCTATGGATATCATGTCTCACCTTGACCCTTTCTCCTTCACTCGAGGACGAGTAAAGGTCAAGTGTGGGGGCGTTGTTGACGGCTGTTAAGTACCACTTTGAGGCTGTCAACTCCTGCATAAAATAAATGGAAAATGATTATCAACACTAGAATAGGGGTTTATACTAACAATTTCCACAAGTGTTGGTGTTTCTAGCTTTTGTTGCAGGACGCACCGAAATACGTGTTAAATGACACAGTTGAGAGCAAGTGCACCAATGGCATAGATATGGCATCATCATAAACAATCACAAATGCCAAATTGGTATGCACCACTGCAATGGGCTCGTCGAGACGATCGAAATGGATATATCATTTGCCTACTTTGGAGTTCGGATGAAAGAGATATGCACAAGATAACATGTGGGCCCGGTGGGACCCACACCAAGCCACATGGCGACGTGCTGTCACACAGGAGTCCACGTGTCCATGACACATCATCGATCCAAAGAAACACACTCTCGACCAATCAGGAGCCAGTACGCGGATCCAAGGGCCCACAACCACGAGATAAATGGCTAAAAATACCGCATGCACCCCTATACCCACCTTGGGACCCACCTGGCAGTCACCTGGACGAAAGGCGGTTCGAGGGGAGCTACCTAGGGGTCGGCCGAACCCCCAGGTCGACCGACCCCATTTTGCGGCCCCTCATGTCACCCTTTCATGTGCCGGCTTGTCGTGACGAACCAAAGGTGGTGCCAGGTGTTTGCCCGAATATTCCCTCGGGATCCTGCAGCTCCTTCTCATGGAAGATACATCAACTTGGCCCCCACTCCTCTTTGCCACATGTCACCACCCTATTGGTGGCGCCCATGGCAGCCAAGGGGCTCCTCCTACTTGTGACAGAACCGCCAAAATAAATCCGGATTATCACCTAAGCCGGTCCACGTGGCTCATAAGCGATAACCAAGAGCTATTTTATCACCTCTGCCGGGTCATGCCCGGTAAATCACTTACACAGGATCAAGATATGCGCTAAGCCCACACGAAGGCGGGACCAGAGTACAACATTACATTACATAAAAGTCCACAAGTACTTAATATTACAAACCAGGTTTTTCAGTACATAAAATTAAACATGGTTCAGAGTTAAACAACGGAAATTAAACTACACGCGTGATACATATGGGAGGCCATCCACAACATATCACTCATCATCATCGTTTTCCCATTCAATCTCCCATCCATCTGGAATAACACCAGGCCAGATAGGATTACCTGAAAACAACAAATTAAGCAAGGCTGAGTATACTAATACTCAGCAAGACTGACCCGTCAAAATAAAAGACACAACTAGACAGGCAAAGCTTTTTGGCTGGTTGGTTTGTTTTGCCAAAAGCAACTAAGAGTTGATCCTTACTTTCAAATTTTAGCTCAAGTTCTAGTATGTTAACATTCTAGGTAAGCACCTAGCTAAACAGGCATGGTTGTACAAACAAGATTAATCAAGCATCAATATTAATCCAAAATGTTTCATAAATAAACATGGGGTAGCCAGTGGTCAAGCCGACTCAGATAACGGCGAGTGACCGACGATCGATCGATTTATATCCTTGCAAGGTAAACCCAAGATACACGGAAGAAGGTAGACCCCAAAAGAATCCAAAGAAAAACAAATGCGGGGTCTACCCTGACCAGGCGGTTCCCGTCACTCCCCAAATTAGGGACAGGTGCCACAGTCCTAAGTACAAGGTTACTGGAAAGCCCTCACACGGCACGTCCAGACTCACACTTGCACTACCAGAATCAAACCGGGAGACACTTCTCAACATTAGTAGCGATAAAGTTCCCGCACTGGTTCATTAGGTACTAGGCTTACTGGTCCCATTCCCGACAAGCACTTGGTACGTTCAATAGCTTAGACCAGCACCATGCTACTCGGCCGAGACCGAACCCATTGCTCTTACCACATGAGCGAGTCAATTTAACCAACTTATGATTCCAACATAAGCATCCTATATCTCGCAAGCAATGAGTCATTACTCGACTTGTACCGTATCCTTAGAGCATGGCACTAGCGTTCCTAACATACTAGTAAAAGAGCATACGAGTCCTAAGGATCATGCATCTAGGTTTCTAACAACTCCTGAAACTTAAATGCACAAAGTTAAGCATAAATACTGAAAAGTAAAGGTAGAGTGAGATTTTGTTCAAAAAGGTTATATGCATCCGGTGCTTACCTTCCTCTGACTCAAAACAAGCCTTGGGCTCTTCTGGACTTTGGTCCAGGTCTTGCTGCCCACTCACTTGATTCAGCTCACCACTAGCAGATCCCTCCTCCTCCTGGGTACGTCCCATCGGGTAAGTCTACACGTTTATGCACATGCATTAGTTACAAGGTGAAGGTGAGAGTGAACTAACGACTATTTTGATGGTGATTGCGTGCACATCTAAACAAATTAAATTATTAAACTTCATTAAAAATAAGGGGTGGGTGATGAGGGACTAACTATGCCTTAGATGGTGATTGTGTGCATATCTAAGAAAGTTAAACTAGAAAACTTCACCATCAGCATGGGGTTGTGCTTAAATTCATTTTAAACAGCAACTGAACTTAAATACCTCTAAGTCAAATTAAAAGATAAAATAAATTTATCTATTCCATTATAACTAGCCATTCATCCTAAATTCATAATAAATAAAATATGACTCCAACTGGCATGAAAATTTTACCACAGAAGCATATGACCAAAACAAACATAAATATAAATTTCCAGCTCAAGATCATTTATAAATTTTTTAAAAAGAAAAAGACAAAAGACAGTCTAGATAAATTTCATTAAATCACACAAAAAGATTCACTAGTCCTTGTGACCCTAAATTTTTCCTACAGTTCCAATATGGCAAAACTAAGTTCCAACCCAACACATTCAGTGGATTCATCATATTTTCCAAGTTATGAATTTGACATCTTTCACCAACATAAATACTAAACACTAATCAAACAAGCTCCTAAAATCACCATTATTTTTCCAGAGGTGCTTAACATCATGATAAAAGACTAGGGTGCATTGGTGCTAAAAGAAGTTATACTTTGAGGGAACTATAAAAAGCATCAAGCTTAAACTAGCATACATCTTCCAAAAATCATAACTAGAGTTATACACAACAAACATATGTAAAACTTGGTCACAGATCTGAACATAGAGCACACAACAACATATCCAAATTTCATTGCATTTGCATGAGTACATTTTGAATTACAAAGAAAAGATCTCAAACAGAGTTTGAATTTACATTTAAAAACTAAACAGAAAAACACTATACAATTTTTGAAAAGTTGTAGATCTGCTCACAAGAATTCCAGAACAGTTGGATTTACATTTTTCCGATTTTTCTACAATTTTCTATGGATTTTCTAAGTTACAGCCGAAACCCTAATACACATTTACAGAGGGGTCCTCGAAAGAAAATTCAGAATTTACAAAACAGCCCTCGGTTTACACAAAGGACCCTGGAAAGACTGAAATCAAAGCAATGTAGTCCTCGGGCGCCATGGCCGGCGGGGAGGACCAAAATCCGGCGAGGAGAAGGCCGGACTTGGCCGAGAAAGGGTGGGGAAGTGATGTAGGTTCACCTAGGGTTCCGTTTCGAGGCTTGGGCGGGGGAGGAGCGTGGCCGGCGGGCGCCGGCGGCAGACGACCGGCAGGAACACCGCAGCTGCCTGTCTTCCCGGTGGAGCTCGGGCCAGCCCGGGCAAGCAGCGACATCGTGGTGTTGAGGAGCTCCAGGAGGACACGAGGACGAGGGGAGGGGACGCGAGGAAGGCCGGAGAAGGGCGCGCGGCAGTGGCAACGATGGCAAGACCGGCGGCGCACAGAGGAGAAATGGCGACGCGTTGCGGCTCGTTCCTTTGACGGCGGACGACAAACGGCGCGACAGGAGGGAGTATAGGGTGCCTCGAGGCCTGGGACACGGCCAGGTGGCCATCCGCATGCGCGGCGTGCACGCGGGGGTGCACTGGCGCGCGACGCGTGGCCCCGGTCGGCTCGTCCTGCTGTATGGGCGCGGCGCACGGGAGACAGATGGGGCGGAGGGCCCACGACGGGTTAGTGGTCCACAGCGAAGCCGCCGAGGTCGTCCGTACACCGGAGGGGTGCGCTCTTGACATGTGGACGCGACGGGCGCGGACGCGCGCACGCCGGGCGCGCTGTGACGGCGACGTCGAGTTCTAATTCAAGTGCCCACTTTCAAAATTACATAATTCCCAAAAGTGGCAACTAAGTCAAAAATCTCCAAAAATAAAATTTGTAGAGGAGCTATAGCACTACAACTTTCCCAAAGGGCGATATATGTTTTGGTGAATAGATTTGTGGGAAAATTGTGACGAAGTTGCAGAAATTCTCGGCCCCGAATTACTGTTCACAGCACCTTCAACTCGAATTTTGGCCAATTTACACTAAAAATTGGAATGTCCGCCAATTATAAAAAATGTGTTCCCGGAAATAAGGAAAATCTTTTATATTGGCCGATTTTGAACTTCTATAGTAAAATTTGGAGAACGCGCAAGAAAACCGAATCAGCCTTTTGGATCTCTAAGGATTTGACCATGATTTGAGGGTTTGACCAAAGGTCTTTGTGTAAAAGTGTGCATATTCATGTCAAACATGCTTAGGAGCTAATTAATCTTGATTAACACAACTAATTGAGGTATTTATCTTTATTAAACACCTGGGGTGTTACAGTCTACCCCCTTAAAAGAAATCTCGTCCCGAGATTTGACAACAAGATTAGAGGAAAACCTCCAAGGGAGATAACAGGCTTGATGAGGAAATCAATGTCGCTCGTGCGGGAGCGGGCGATGAATGTACACATGAAAACCTAAAACCATGAAGAACTGGAACGCAAAGCAGTCGTACAGTTCTACTAGAGTCCAGCGGACGGAATCAAACATCTCTAGAAAACGAGCCATGGTTGGCGACATCGGGTTGGATCCTTATTGTGGCCTTCTTCTAAACTTCTTCTTTGGGTCACCGAGGAATGAGGGAAAGCTTGCTCTGCAAGGAATGGCGTACGCGCCGGCGGGCTAAGAGCGGCCGGAGGGAGGGGAGAGGGGCGGGGATGTCAAGCTCAAAAGGAGACAAGGTTCAGTGGTGGTGGACTCCCTTTTTATGGACGGTCACCGTGGCGCGGTGGCGGTGGTGCTCGTGTCCACTTGAAAGAGGGGCCGGCTGATCGATGCGGTGGTGGCGGCGCGTGGCACGGTAGTGGCCGGCATCGAGATGCCTCGGCAACGTGATTGCGGCCATGGTGGCGTGTGCGGAAGCGGCGATCAGCTGCTGCGGTAAAAAGGTGGCAGAGCTGTGCCACGCAATGCAGTCATGGCGCATAAAGGGGTCAAACAGCTCGAGAGAAAGGACAGTGACTTTGAGGAAAACGAGAAGAGATTGGTTATCTACCATCTAGGAATGAGATTTATCGAGGAGAATTTAGCAAAGGATTTTTGCCTGTCTAATGTTTGATTAAATCCTGATTCCTTTGATTTGGAAGAAATGTGTAAAAGGATCATGGATCGCTGATTGACTGAAAACTCCTCATATCTTGACTTATGGAGAACCTTGAATGCTTATGAAAAACTTTGCTCATCCTCTTTCAATTTAACCCAGCTGACTGGATTAGGTATTAGTCAAACTCTGAGATTTTTGGAAAGAAGGAAACCAAGTCGAGTGGTTCCACAGAGGTTTCTATGAAGAAAGGGAAGGCTAGTAAACAAACATTTTGTTAAGTTTGTTTACTGAAATTTTTGAAATTAATTTAGGATGCAACAAAGACCTAAATTTAGGGAGTGTCGCCTGTCGGCCTCACGATCTGAAAATTTGAGCTTTCATTAAACACATATTCTTAAACTTGTTCATACAATGGTAACAAGTAGAACATGTATGACGAAAACTCAATCTGCAGTAACTTCAGAAGCGAAACAGCTGCACTACCCTGAAGCGCAAAATTCATAACTCTCAGCTCAAAGGTCACATGATGCTCATCTTTGGTCAGAATGTGCATAAATTTGTATGCTCCAACATTGGTACTAAACTCAGAGGGAAACACTGAGGTTAACATGCCCGAAAAGTTCAGAGACCGATGCTATGTCTTGGCTGTTGGACAGCAGGCAGAGGGTTACTAAAATTTCCATAACTCTCAGCACAAAATTGCAACGATACTAAATTTTTACGATCATACAAAACATGGAGTTCCAGCCAACTTTGGTATTGATTTCATAACCCAGAAATAAAATGAAACTAGATTAATATTTTTATTATGATTTTTGCTGCGAAAAGCTCACAGCTATCAAATGATTTCGTCTAGTACCAAGTCTTTGGGCCATGCTCCCATCACCATATGGTAACAATGCAGCACATGCCATGTGAAAGCATACTCAACCTAGGCGATATTGAGAGTTGTCATGAACAGTGAGAAGAGCCTCACGTTCGACCCATGTCCCGAATGTTACTCATGCAAGGGAATTGCCTTGGCCGCAGTGCGAGCTACAAAGGCAGAATGTTTCCCACAAAAGCATAGAAAACCCAGCCTTGTGAAGGCAATTAGGGTGAGTTCATCCCTCAGCATCAATGTTCAGAAAACTGAGGTTGGGTCATCTGGAGAGAGAGAGATATGTGAGAACCAAGATGGATTTAGGTGCACAAACGGTAGATTCTGGCACTGATAGAGAAAGAAGTGTACGTTGAAAACCAAAAACCTAGAGGTCTTCAAAATTCTACAGAAGCTCAGTGAGGTTATGAGGCACAAGTTTGGTATTCTGAGTTTGGGATAAAACCGATTAGAAGATAGGTGATTAAACCAAAATTCAGTTTGCTGTTGCCCAGAAATTTCAGCAGGGCAGAGCTTCACTAAAAAGACCATAACTCAAAAACTGAGTACCCAATTGTCATGAAATTTCTACAGCATGATCTAAGCTAGATAATGAACATTTTTTCTGTAGATTCTCTGGTCAAAAACATTTAGGAACTATGTGTAAAAATTCGAGTTTCAGACTAACTCAGAAATTTCAACAGCATTTCAGCATGACCTTGCCTAGCAATTTTAATCATAAGCTCAGTTTCAAACCTCCTAAAATCATGAGAATTTTAGAGAGCAATCTTAACTAGGTGATGAACAATTTCCCTAAAGAACACCTAGCCAGAATTTTTCTAGATAATCCTTAGAAAAATTTGGACAGCATCTAGTTACCATTTTTGCTTAACACCTCATCAAAGCATCAAACTAGCATGATTGGTCCTTAAGAAACACAATTTAAATAGAGACCAAGCAACACATGATTTAAGTTCAGTTTTGGTTTGATAGCTTTTACATGATGCAAAAAGCGTCCTAACTTCCTCACAAAGCTTTTAAGCTTAAAAACGAAGTTAGTGCCGGTGGCAAGGCATACATATACGTCTCTCCCTATAATAGCTAGTCAGAAACTACTCGTTTCTTAAATTATCGTACCTAACAACCGTGGTTAGTGTACCTGCAGAAAATCACATATATTCAAGACCTTTTGTGCTAGCACTCACAAAAGCGTCCACATTCATTACCGTTCACTATAGAAACGGCATCCATGCGTAAAACCGCTGCATGGACAGCGTCCAACCTCAGACACCTCCGTTTGAATGGAGTTATCCTTTCCGCCTATTGCGGGATCGCACATGTATGGCAAAACATGGCTACACACAGACGCGAGGTGGGTTTCCATTGGAATAGGTCCCATCCATCCCTCACGGACTTTCCCGTGGCACGAGCACGTATGGCAAAACGTGCTGTCTAGTAAGGTTGTGCATGAAAGTAAGTTTTGACAAGAATAAAATGTGCTGGAAGTCAGATTAATACACCATAGAGTACTAGCCACCTGAAAGAATCCAAAAATTCCCTCTAGGGCCTCTCGGACTAGATAAGACCTTAACGTCCTACTCACTTAGCAGGATTATTAATCTTGGCAAGTTTTATTCCAAAAACAGGTTTATTAAGGTATTTTAATTACTCTGGTGCATAAACTTGCTCTGGTACCAGCTGTGACAGAACCGCTCAAAATAAATCCGGATTATCACTTAAGTCGGTCCACGTGGCTCATAAGCGATAACCAAGAGCTATTTTGTCACCTCTGCCGGGTCATGCCCGGTAAATCACTTACACAGGATCAAGATATGCGCACTGGCGCGCGACGCGTGGCCCTGGCCGACTCGTCCTGCTGTATGGGCGCGGCGCACGGGAGACAGATGGGGCGGAAGGCCCACGACGGGTCTGTGGTCCACAGCGAAGCCGCCAAGGCCGTCCGTACACCGGAGGGGTGCGCTCTTGCCACGTGGACGCGACGGGCGCGGACGCACGCGCGCCGGGCGCGCTGTTACGGCGACGTCGACGTCGAGTTCTAATTCAAGTACCCACTTTCGAAATTGCATAATTCCCAAAAGTGGCAACTAAGTCAAAAATCTCCAAAAATAAAAGTTGTAGAGGAGCTATAGCACTACAACTTTCCCAATGGGCGACATATGTTTTGGTGAATAGATTTGTGGGAAAATTGTGACGAAGTTTCAGAAATTCTCGGCCCCGAGATACTGTTCACAGCACCTTCAACTCGAATTTTGGCCAATTTACACTCAAAATTGGAATGTCCGCCAATTATGAAAAATGTGTTCCTGAAAATAAGGAAAAACTTTTATATTGGCCGATTTTGAACTTCTATAGTAAAATTTGGAGAACGCGCAAGAAAACCAAATCAGCCTTTTGGATCTCTAGGGATTTGACCATGATTTGAGGGTTTGACCAAAGGTCTTTGTGTAAAAGTGTGCATATTCATGTCAAGCATGCTTAGGAGCTAATTAATCTTGATTAACACAACTAATTAAGGTATTTATCTTTAATAAACACCTGGGGTGTTACACTACTCTCCTTGGCCTATAAATAGAAGAGGAGGGGGCTAGAATAGAGACACACAACTCCTCTCCTCCTCTCATTTTCTCTCAGAGGAGAGGCTCTCCTCTTCTCCTTCTAGAGTGTAAGTGTGGAGTAGTTGATTAGATCAAAGCTAGGGAGAGAGTGAAAGGGATGTACCTCTATGGATGCTCGTTCTTTAATTAGAGTAAAGTGAGTATTTCTGCATTTTCTATTTAGACCAAAGTGCAAGTGATATGTTCTTGTGTTCTTCACCTGTTCATCATTTTGAGGCATGTGTTCTTCACGGACACGCCCCCTCGATCTAGTTGATTAGGTGCACAAGTTTGTATCCTGTTTGTTTGACTAGTCTTTTAGAATAAAGTGGATGTGCTTGCATGCTCTAATTAGAATAAAGTGTGTTCGTAATTCCTTTCTAATAGTTTATGCTAGGTTACATGAGTAGACTTTTTCCTATGCTAGTGTGTAGATCCTGGGTTTATGCGTTCGACTACTGCAAGGCGTTCGTATACGTTGGAAGCACAGTACGGGGTCGAGTGCTCTCTCGTATGCCTTTAGTATAAGCTAGTAGTACCTATAGTGAGCGAGATCAGTTCTCTTTCATGGTCGTAGTTCTATATGTACAGAGTGTCGTAGTCCGTTGGCTATGGCAGTAACCACAACGTAGATGTTGTGTCACACTACCGGTTATCATTCGTTCGGCTTATCCCAAGGTTAGGTAGAGGCAGTCCAGGTGGTGGCGACAGCCCGTCTGGCCCTCGTTGATCCTCCGCAGCTGGATATAGTCAGAGCTCCGTTCCACATAGATCCGTGTACCGGAGTCACTTGTTAAGTCAGGGCTATCGGTACCCTAAGCCAAGTTCTATCTAGAGATCGACCTTTAATCTCATCTATAGTTCTATCTTTACGAATCCTCTCTATCCTTGCATTTTATCTGGGTGTGTCCTTGGACTGACTAGTACGAAGTTAGTGCACATTGTTCCCTTGGATTCGATACCCTTGGAATACTCTGAGGTGAAAGCTACAACGGTATCCGTGCACTTGCGGATTTATTTCATGTGGTGCTAAAATACCCAACAGTGACATCATGGATCCAGGAGAATCCATGTGGCAGCCCCTCATTGGCCAGCACTTGAGTGCCTTGGATTGGAGTGGAGTGAATGTGCATGGATTCCTCTCATTTCCTATGCTAAATACCTGCATTCGAATAGACATCGACACTGGTGGAAAGTATTAGTTTCAGCTCCTATTCTAGTGTGGATGTGCAATTCATGCTTCAATTTGTAGGAGTTGACGGCCATGAAAATGATACTTAACAGCCGTCAACAATACCCCCACACTTGACCTTTGCTCGTCCTGAGTGAAGGGGAAACAAAGCCAAGTGGGTCATGAATACCAAAGAGTAAGATAAACATAAGAGATATTCCAAGTCATACCTTACTCCTGTGAACCTCTGTGGAGTGGCTATCATGTCCCCTTGGGTGATTGAAAAGTAGAACAGCTGTGAATCAAGTCACTTATGCACCTGATGATAAACACCTTGGGGTTTGCAAAGTTTTTCATAAACAAAACTCTTGGCAGCTTCCTCATTTGATTCTCTCAGATCGCTTAGTGTGTATATGTCCTCACCAAGGCATTATTGACTTTCTTCATCCTACTTCTAATGATGGCTATATGTGGAGCTCAGGGTAGGATAAAAGATAAAGCATACTTGCATCACATATTTTGCAAAGTCAAAAACTGGATCCAAAAGAGAAAATCAAATCATACAGTCCGATCAAGATGTGCACCGGTATGGATATGGTGAGTATGGTAAGGTGGATACTAGGCCCGGAATGGGTGCTAGATATTACCATACATATATGATGAGAACTGTGGGTTGATGGTAAGGTGGAAACTAGCCTCGGAATGGACACTAGTTATTACCATCAAGAGTGTGGAACTCCTTTTTGCATGACCATCTCTCTCCCTTTTCTCCTTTGCTTTGGACATGGGCTATTCTTTCTCTCTTTTTTTTCATCATGCTTGAGCATGTGTCTCTTTTTTTTATATAGCCCATGTCTCTTTTTGAAGGACTTTTGGAGAGAGGTGTCACACCATATATGGAGCTTTATTTTTATAAAATGAATGAATGATACAATGCTAACTTCCAGTGTAGAAGCATAGCAATGAAAGTAATGAAAAGAATTCTCACAAGGGTCGCAGAATTTGACAAAGCTCAATGCAATGACAAGCATCATATGAGTATAAGGTTTTCAACTATGAACATCATATGGCTTTGGTAGGACGGTGACATATCAAAGAGGAGACTTTCCAAGAGGTTTTATATTTTTTTCAAAAATAAATAACCCAAGAGAGTTAGTCATCAGAGCAATAGATCATATCATCCAGCCATATCATACTCGTCAATTACTTAGGTGAACATGCTTGTCCTTAAGACGGTTATGGTTCACAAGCATCAGGTAGATAACGAGGAATAAAACATATGTGAGTCTACTCAAGCATCAAGCAAGCTGGGTGCTCTTTTAGCATCAACATTCGAGTTTTAATTTATATGAGATAGACAATTATGGTTACAAAACTCAGGAATGAGAGAGTGAGTTGTCGAGATGCAAACCGACGCTATGCATAGGAGTTGAACTGTGAGAGGCTCTCCACAGGAGCGAGCTTGTGCGGGTCCCGTTCAGGTTCTCGGTAGATGATCGATCGGCTAGCGCGGAGTGCTCACAGTGGGTACGTGCGAAAACGTTGTGCCTGCATTAGGAGAGTCATGGCTCTCCCCCACACTATCTCGAACCTAGATGTCCTCTAAAACAAATGACCAAAGTAATGACACAAGGGTGGCTAGACCGCGTTACATGACCGGTGAGCCACTTTATTCAAAATTCAAATGTTCTAAAAATAAAAAGATTAGGCGCTTACACATATGAAAGGAAATAAATGAAATGAAGGGAAATAAACCTAGACCTAGACTAGCGCCTAATGAACTAAAGTTGGGGCTAATCCCCACTACTCGGCATCATAGAGGGCTGCATGCCCTGTAGCCAAGAACAGCCTCCTCATCTTCGCACAGAGGCCGCGGCGAAGGTCGCGCACATCATCTCTCAGCTCGGCCAGGTCCAACTTCTGCTCTGAGAAAGTAGCCCTGAGCTTCTCGTTGCTGGCTTCCAATTCCTTCATCAGCGGGGTCAGCTTGGCCACTGAGGAGAGCTTAGGGAGTTGCTCGGCTGCCCGAGTTTTCTCCCTAGACCTCCTAGTGTAGGGCGGCGGTGGCAGTCCATCGTCCAGGCCAAGGTCTTCTTCCTCTTCAGGTAGGACAGGTGCTAGGCGTGCTTCAGGAACCTTCTCTTTGGGTAGCACCGGCCTTATGGTAACCGGTGGCTGCGGCGAGTGAGCAGACTGTGCTGAGCTCGTCTGCCCCCCAGCTAGCGACGATCCAGGTGCGCTAGGCGGAGCGAACGGCAAACCCATGGGGCGAAGCTGAGCCGTGGTTGGCCTGCCATAGGGGCTAGCTGCCCATCTCATGTGCCTCTTCCTAGGTGAGGCAGAGCGCCTAGACGGTGGCGTGCCCGGAATCCTCCCACCTGGCGGGATGGTGGCGAGTGGAGGAACCTCTAGGACTCCGACCACCATTGCAAGGTCTGCTGCAGGTGCGGCAGCGATGGAGGTGTTGCCTCCTACCTCGGAACCGGTGGACGAGGTGGAACCGTCGAAGGGAACGACGCTCTTTCCAGCCATAGGTGCTGCGATGAGCTGAGGATGATGGGGTGGAGGAGATGGATTCTGCGCGACGTAAAACTCGTCGTGCGGCAGGGAGAAGGTTTCTAGAGGAGGAAGAGATGCACACGCGAAAGAAGAAGGGAGGCAGCGTCACCAGGGCTTCGGCCGAAACAGGGTTCGGCCGACCCTAGGTGGGCCCCTCTGGCCTTCCCCCTTCATGTGTGGGCTCAAGCAGGCCTCAAGACCAAAGGCCCAGGTGGATGCCCTGAGATGGAAAGGTTGGCTTAGGCTAAAGCTAGGATAAGGTTGGGGTTGAATAATCAACCTCTTCTTTATAATAACTTTGGCTAAGCCACAAGTATAACCATAGATAATCTGAGGGAACTCACCTTGACAACATACCTGGTCCATCAAAAGTGTAGAAGCCTCTGATGGGGATCATGAAGGGTTCACGGTGTTGCCACGATGGTGTTGTCTTCCTGTGGTCCTTTGTCTTACTCCTTTCTATTGGAAATTGCTTTCTCCTGCATAGTCAGTGTTCACAAGATACCTGAAGGATAATTCTTCTCAGGGAAACAAAATAAATGAGTCCCAAGAATACTCAGAATGCGGGCATCTTGTGATCTTCTGTGTCAACTCATGGCCATCTCCCTTGCAGATAATGTGATGTGATGATAAGCTCTGATCTGCAAGGTTAGTGCATATACGAATATGAGCCCAAAGGATAAACCAAGGTTGAAAGCAAGCATGATCATCCCAGGGAGCCTAGGCAGCCCTAGGGTGGTCACGAGACTCGAGAGCTATAGCACTAGGGTGGCGGAACTCGGAGATGAAAAGATCGAGCACTGAGGCTAGTGCTCCCACAACAGGAACCGATCTCCGAGTGAACTCAAGCTCAGAAAGACACTCGGTCTCCAAAGAGGATAGAGCAAAGACTTCCAATGGCTGGTGTATAATCAAGAACCAGAGTTTGGATGAAGAACAAGATTTAACTCGCTCTTGCCTTAGGCAGAGGGTCTGATGTTCTCATCAGAACGATGGAAACATCCCGAGGTCTGGCCTAAGCTTCCAGTGGGAGGCTATGGATAAGCTGGAAAGTGCAACTCCCATTGGGCATCGATCAAGTCAAGCATAAGGTATGAAGTTTAAACTTCTCCTGACTGATCGACATCGATCGATGGGCTTAAGATATGAAGTGAATGCACTCCATTCGATCGGTAAATGATCGTGCTCCTTCGGTCTGATTATAAAGCAGAGACCGATGTCTTGGTTTATACGAACTTCAGTGCAAGGCACTTCACCTCAAACATCAATGTAGGAACACGATAAACCTCTCATACCCTCCTTAGGAGATGGTAGTTTAGGATCGAACAGGCCATCCTGGCCGGGAATGATCGTTCTTTCCAAACCACTCTCTTCATCCTCCCGTGAGACAAAGTCTCGAGGAGAAGGTCTAAGAAGATGCACAAGAGGGGAACCCAAAGGTAGATCTCGCACCACGAAATCTTTCCCTTAGACTCCTGCTATTCAGGAATAACACCTTCAGCCAGAGCTCAGAAAGGGTGGATATGAAATCTCGGGCTCAGCGGATGATGGATCTAGGTGGCTCAGCATTCCCTCTGGTGGGTACCTCATTGACCGAGATGCTAGGGGAGCTGAAATCTCAGAGATTCTCCACGATCTCTTTTCCCTCAACAACATCCAAGTGCACAAAGGATCCTCCGGAGAGAGCATTAAGCCTCATGGCATCATCCTTCCGCAATCCAAACTAGAAGTGCTGGAGCATCATCCAATCGGGAATGTGGAGGACTGGGCAATCTTCCACCGCAGAGGTGAAACGATTTCATGCCATTCCTAGTGATTCCTCCTCACATTGCTTGAAACTGAGAATCTTGGTCCTTAACGAGATGACACGTCATATCAGAAAGAATCAGGAGCAGAAAGTTGCTCTCAAACTTTCCCAAGTAAGGTAGTCTCTACCAAAACAACAATGCCAATCCCGTGCTTTCCCCGAGAGGGATAGCGGGAAAAACTCTCTTTTCTGAGCATCCGGTGATTCTCCGGTTTTACCCCGAGTTTCAATCAGTCGCTCGTAGTGTCTCACATGATCAAAGGGGTTCTCATGACTTAACCCCGAGAAGGATAGGTCCTGAATTAGCTTCATGAGAGAGGGGTGAAGCCGACAGCTAGATGTAAGAATGGGTCTTGACAAAGATGGCTCTGAGGGTTCACTCCTCAAAGGCGGAAGGTGTTTACAAGGATAACCTTCCATGGGTAGCGGGGGTAAAGGTAGAAGAAAAAGGAAAAAAATAAATACTAGGATAGACAGGTTCATAAGGTTAACAACAGCCGTCCCCGGCAACGGTGCCAGAAATGCTTGTTGGCGTTTCTTAACCTCAACGCTAGGCGTCGTGGTAGCGTGAGCGTGTAAGAGACTCCCGGGTACACTGACGAGTGCAAACGAATCCGCAAGCACACGGATACACCGTTGCAGCACTTCTCCCTCAAGGAATGAGTATTCCCATCGAGTTTCATTCCTAGGATGGGAGAGTAACCAGAGAGGGTCTATCGAAGGACACCTGCTACTGCTGGGATAGGTAGGGATATGAGAAGCACTTTCTTAAGGGACTTAACTCTCAAGATGGATCTGTCCGATATTAGTCCTCCCCGTGGGGCGCCAGCCCATCCTAACTTTTTAGGAAGAGGCCAATGTACTGGCAACAGGGCCCAACTCGGTACGCAGGCGCGGAGGGTTCCAAAGGGTCCAACAGGCTGTTACCACTGCAGCCTACCTCTATCGTTATGCGAATGCACGTGGTCTTCGTAGGATAACCAGAGCCCAGACACCACGTCTGCACTCCCGATAACTTCTATAGCGCGGTTACGTCTATCGACCCGCTAACAACACTATAGCAACTCGTATAAATACGGAACCATGAACTAGAGAGAAAACAGATCAGATCATACTAGTCATCAAGTTACAGAGCAGCAAGAAAGGTTTGGATGCAAACAAACGAGATACATCAGACTTACTCAGCTAAACAAGATCAGAGCATGCAAACAGATACTTGAACTACGAAACTAGCTCTAAAGGATCGAAGCCTTGTGTCACGAAGAACACAAGCCTCTAACTTATGAACGAGCTAAGAACACAAGAACAAATCATTCATGCATGATGTCCACCATAGTCTAAATAAGAAATGCTAAAATACTCACTTTGGTCTAAATGAAGAACAAACATCCACGAGGACATCAACTCACTCCTCACTCCTACTCTATCTCTCAACTAATCCTAGTCTAGATCTCTTCTCAACCCCATTCTACCACATAGAGGTGAGAATCACCTCACATGGGCAGAATTAGAGAGAGGGAGAGAGAGCTACACAAGAGAGAAGTGGAACTTGAGAGCTTGGAGGTGTGTGTGAAATGAGGCCCCTCCCCCTCTATTTATAGGTAAGGGAGTGGCTTGCTCCAAGGCTCCAAATGCTCCAAAACACCTCGGGATGCAGCTAATAACCAATGGGCGAGCAACACGTGGAAGAAGGGGATCAACCGACCCTAGGTCGGTTCGGCCGATTCTAGGGTCGACCGAAACCCTCAGCTGACCATTTGGCCTGTGCTTCCTCTGGCTCACTTCCATGTGGCCCCTAATGCCCATTCTCCGTGCATGGCACGTTTTCTGGCGGTTTGGTTAGCAAAGTGGGCCCATGGGTCCATGTGATGCTGACGTGATAACGTGTGATTCGTCGAGAGTTCTTCACATGGATTGATGACATCATGGATCCAGGAGAATCCATGTGGCAGCCCCTCATTGGCCAGTACTTGAGTGCCTTGGATTGGAGTGGAGTGAATGTGCATGGATTCCTCTCATTTCCTATGCTAAATACCTGCATTCGAATAGACATCGACACTAGTGGAAAGTATTAGTTTAAGCTCCTATTCTAGTGTGGATGTGCAATTCATGCTTCAATTTGCAGGAGTTGACGGCCATGAAAATGGTACTTAGCAGCCGTCAACAATATGGCTGTAGTAAGCTATGCAATAGGAGCGGTAGCAACATCAAGGTATGCAGAAATGCAGAGAGGAAACCATCTCTGAGGAGATCCACACCTCCGAGGCCAACGCCTCCGGGGTCAACACCCCAACCAATGAATATACACCAAAGCACCGAATCTCAACCAAGACTCAGCATCCCAATCTCATCTACGGTGTGGGGTCACCAACTCTTATCCCCACATCTCAACGGCATCAAGCCGGGCTCACACACACTCGAGGGGAGAGAAGCAGCACAAGAAAAGACTAGCCAGAGTAACAGATCAAAGGGCTATCCATACCAGTGGACACGGACTATAGCTATTGGTTTAACACTCTGCAGACGTTGTACAACTAGACCCGCAGGATAGGGTAGAAACGGATGCCTCCGATCCACATCCCTACCTAACGGCCGGAGACCTAGCAGTGGATAGCACTCTCCTGCCTCTCCAAGCCTGACTCGTCCTGAACTGGAGCGCGAAACTTGCCAGCAGGGCCTCGAAGCTGTGAAACCATCCCCAGAGGAGCTGGGGTGATGTCTACTCGGGGGGTATAAACCACCCCCTCACACGATCACACCGATCCGCCTACAAGCTGAATGTTATCCACGAATTAGTTCTCGGACCAAACCCCGCCCATAGGTGAGCAAACGGTTTGTACGAAAATGGCCCAATGAAACATGGTTAAACTGTCGATCGATCCCTAATTGCAAGGAGCGAGCACTCCACCAACTCCATCCGTCTGACACACCGCTAGGGCGGGAGGCCAGGTTGCATCTCCCCTAGACAGGCATTCATAAGTAACCAAATGGCTCGCTCCCATTGTATCAAGGATACACACTCACCCAAAACACATGCCAGAATAGCGAGATATCCCAATCTCAGCCAGTACCAGAGATCCATCCATATCATAAATCAGATAAAATATATGGATAGAAAATATCAGGAACTAGCTAGGGGTCTGTAGTTAGTTCCTAAGGTAGAAAGTTCAAGGTACAAGATATAACAAATCAAGGCATGGCTAAAAGATTGTCTATGCATTCCAAAATCATCCAAGATAATAACAATTAAAGCACTAGCAACTAAATAGCATGCATGGGTGTTGACGGCTATTAAGTACCACTTTCAGCCATCAATATTCTCACATAAATGTAGGTATATGCATTATTTACTTGCATTTTGGTTTGAATAATGTAGTTCCACTTGTCCTTGGAGATTATTTGTATGTAGGTGAAATAAGCATAAAAAGAGATGGAAACCCACCTTCTATGGAATGATCCATGCCAACTTAGCTAAGGAGATGGCTGCCACCTAGGAAACATGTGGCAATCCACATCACTGATCCAAGGGAGGCACTCATCGACGAATCAGAGAGCGACACGTGGACTTCACAAGGATCCATGGGCCCACCTAGGATTCCAAACCGCCATCAAACAAGCCATGCAGCGGCGAAAGCTCAAAGGGCCCACCTGGTAGCCACCACAAGGAAGCACACCAGGTGGGGCGCCCCTAGATGGTCGACCAATCCTAGGATCGGCCGAACCGACCTAGGGGTGCCACATCCTGGCCTTCCACGTGGTGCTTCGTCATTGGTCACTTGTTGCAATCTCGGGTGTTTTGGAGGCATTTGGTGCCCGAAGCAAGCATGGGCCTTGCCTTTAAATAGAAGGGGAGGGGCTCTATTTCTCACACACATCTCTCTTGACTCTACTATCACTTTTAGTTTCCAGGGCTAGGGGGTAGGCTAGAGTAGCTCTTATTCAGGTTCCAAGTCTACTTTGGAGTCTAGGTATGAGTTCTCTTGTATCTTTATTTCTGTTGACGGTTCAAAACCATGTTGAAGTTCACCGCAAGCCTACGGGTGACTTGGTGCCTTTCTCACCAAGGAGGGTCCCCCCCAAGGATTGTCAATCCAAGGATCGGAAGCAAACCGCTAGAGATCTCTACCTTATCTAGCCAATCTAACCTAACATATAGCGTTGATTGCATCTGAAATTACCTTTAAAGATGTATATGTGATGGCACATGGTTGATCACATCCATAACATAGACAACAAAAAGGAACAAACAAGGATAACTAAGGCCTACATCTTCTAGTTGTAGTTCTAGCCGAAAGAGCAAGCGCAACAAGCATCTCATCTAAAAGCCATCTTTAAACTACTACCCTCCGATCAAACCCCCTAGGGCACCCATTGATGAGTCCGGCCCAGCACACCCCTCGGGGAAAGGCCCAATCGCCCCAAAAGACTAGTCCAATAGGGGAAGGGTGGCTCTCCCTTTTAAGGTGGCTTGGTCCTCCCAAGCTAAGCAAGGTGGGATAATTCGGACATGCACGGCTTCGCCGCCTACACTGTCGTGCGCCTGGCACATGGGCCGCCTACACTGTCGTGCGCCTGGCTAATCCGTGCTCCCGCTGGGCCATGACTGCTGCCTACACCGTCGTGCGCCTGGCCAAATCGTGCCCTGGGATGTCCTCATCATTCTCCCCTTCTTAACAAGGGCCCAGCTCTGATACCAAATGATGAGTCCGGCCCAGCACACCCCTCGGGGAAAGGCCTAATCGCCCCAAAAGACTAGTCCAATAGGGGAAGGGTGGCTCTCCCTTTTAAGGTGGCTTGGTCCTCCCAAGCTAAGCAAGGTGGGATAATTCGGACATGCACGGCTTCGCTGCCTACACTGTCGTGCGCCTGGCACATGGGCCGCCTACACTGTCGTGCGCCTAGCTAATCCGTGCTCCCACTGGGCCACGACTGCTGCCTACACCGTCGTGCGCCTACACAGTCGTGCGCCTGGCCAAATCGTGCCCTGGGATGTCCTCATCACCCATCGTACACGTGATCAACATCCTGTCACGATGCCCCGTTTCTTGTATGGGTAAACCTAAGAGCACGCTCATAGGGAGTGTGTCGTACTCCTTGGTGGATCCGGTATGAACCCCTAGCCCCCATGGCTACGAGATCACCCCGAGCAATCTATGTTAACGGTAGATTGAAATAAAGCAAACCCAAGAAAGCACAAGATCATAAAGGGAGGAATCGAATCACTAAAGATCGGATGACATGAAGTACTTTACTCACATAGTAGATGTGTTTAAGTCATTGACGCCGAATACATACCATCGAAGACCTCAACTAGCTCTAGAACTCCTCCATGGCACAAGCACGTAGGGCGGCCATGGCGGCTAGGGTTGGCCTAGGCCATCCCCTAGACAACTTCGAGGACTCCGCCGTCGTTGTCTCCCTCCGGTGTTCACTTCTAGGTTTCGCCGAGTTCTGTTGAATGGATGTGGCGGCCGTCGGAGGTAGGGGGTATAAATGAGCCGAGGAGCGTGTAGGTCAAAGGGCGTCGTGAACTGAGCCCGGAACACCCTAGGCCGGTCGGCATGGGCCGACCGGCCTAGGCCTTTTTCAGCCCGGTTCGGGCCCATCTTCGGCCATGATGCTTCCCGCACTTTCTTGAATATTTGCCGAAGTCCATGTGGGTCCTTGACGTCGTTTTCCCAGCGGTTTGGATAAGGGTACTTGGCGTACGAACTCCCGCATCTTCTATTTAGGTCCTTGGACTTTCACAGCTTCATGCTTCGGTCCTCGGGTCATTTGGAGTCATGTTCACTTCATGTCTTGACTCGTGCCGGGCTTCGTGATCTTCTCACAAAGTGCTAGATGAACTCCACCCGGAAGTCCTCATTTAGGTACCTAATTCCTGCGTAAACAACACACTCCAAAAACCACATGCAAGTGCGAACTTGTTACATCATTAGTGTGCCTAGTGGCGGGTTAGTTATAAATCAAAGCTCAAACCAAAGTGTAACAAGTGCTCTTGGTTGACGAAAATTGACCATCAACATACCCCCATGCTTAAACCTTGCTCGTCCTCGAGTAAGCGCTTAATGGATGTCAGTATTGCCTTTCAATGTTCATACCCTGCACTTGTTCATACATGAGAAAACATAATGCTCTCCAAGTTTATATATGTTATAGTTTCATAATGTAACTAGCTTTCATCTCTATGGAGGGTAGATATTATTTAAGCTCTTTCCACAAGTAATTGATCATGCTCTCAAATTTTAAACAAATCTCAAAAATTTTGAAGATAAAGAGCGGGATGAAGAAAAATTGCTTTACCAAGATCAATAATAAACCTCCTTGCATCTTGCTCGTGAACTCTCATCTCATCTTGTCTCTCAAGCCTACTTTTCCTACTCCTTTCCTCTCTCAAATATGGTGGAAGGCTTTATATGGAGCTATGGGAAAGTTTAGTCCTACCAAGATATTATAGTCGAGATATTATCAAAATAATACAAGCTTCTCATGGACTTACCGAGACTCGTCAAAAAGGTCATTGGAAAAAAAATAATGTTACAAGGAGGGGGGAGAGGAAAATACACACACTTTGAGATAGGTGGACATGTGCAAATGGCAAAGGGTGATCCCGAGGCACAAACGAAGTCCTCGTTATCGGGTTGCACATGGTTGGAAAGATGAGTATGGGTCTTGATCTTGAATCCTCTTGAAAACTCAAAAAGCACTAAACATAGCTAGAGAACCGGGGAGCTTTATTTTATTTTGGTTTTTCTTTCTTCTTTCTTTCTTTTTCTCATCATACTTTTTCATTTTTTTTCATCAATACCTTTTTTTTCTTTCATCATACTTTTTCTCTTTTTTTCTTTTTTTTAATTTGCTCCCCTTGAACTCTAGACTATACTAGCACTTCCTTGGCAACCCCCCCCCCATGCTTAGACATTTGCTCGTCCTCGAGCAAAAGAGGTGATAAATGTGCCAAGGTGGGAATTGAAGCTCTCATATTTTCTTGGAGAGAGATACTTGAAAAATCTTCTAGGGATCCTTTTGGAAGTCTCCCTTACTCACTTGAAGCACCTTCCTTGTAATCTTCCTCAAAATATTCATCCATACTCACATATTGGGTTGTGGTCAAGGAGGTGAACACAAAAAAGATATATTTTGGTTTTGTGGTTGTATATCCGGCGAGGTTTGCGAAATTCCCAATGTGGAAACTCACAATGCACGGATAGAAGGGGCTAGCATAAAGAACGATACGAAAAAACAGAATGACCAACTTCTTAGTCTCGAGCCAGAGAAATCAAGTCTTGAATCAATGCACCCAAAAATAAATCTTGTATATACTAATGTTTTGCACTCAAGTAAGTTTGGGCTTTGGATGGGTAGAGCAAAATGCAAGTGGTATCAAAGACAAGGTTAGCATATCTTTTAAGAACAAAAAAAAGGATCTTTGATTCATTCAAAATTGAGAGAAATGAAAAACAACTATGGGACTTAAGTTAGCATAACCTCCACAAAAGATTAGGCTAGCATTAAATTAAATTTCAGATTCATATTAAAAGAGAGAGCACTAGCTTAATCATATAAAAACCAAGCACAAGAATTATCAAAGCGGCAACGATCATCATATATCCATAAGCAAGAGCATACGTGATATCATCATGTTGAGCACAAGGTGATGGTGATAAATGTTGAAAACAAAAACAAACTCTAGGTTGTACTCCTAGTAGCCATGTTATTCTAAAGAGAGATATACAAAGGTTGCATCTAACGTTGTTGAAGGCATAAACATATGTACAAGCATATAGAAAGACGAGGACAAAAAGAGGGTTGAGGATTTGTTACCGTCCTTTGATGCTTGAAGTGTAGCTCGGCCTCCCCCATGCTTAAGCATTGTGCTTAACAAGGAAGAAGAACCGCGATCCTTGCTCCATGCGGTCTTCTCATGTCCACCAAATCCTCCCCCATGCTTAGCATGTTGCTAGGCATGGAAGATGATGAACCATCTTGAAGTCCTACCGCCATGTGTGGATCGTCATACTCTTCACTTTGTCTTGATTGTCCTCCAACGTTCACCCTTCGTCACAAGCCTCATTCACAATGCCTGCAAAACAATTTTAAAGCACAAAGTACCCCCGAGGTGACGGTCGGGAATACTCACTCTATGCCGACAAACCAAAGACATCCCTTAAGATCTTAACTTGTGGCATAGTTAATCTAGTAAAAGAAAAGTTAAAACCTAATGGGTGTACATGTGTGCAAAGGTGCATGCAAATGATAGGATGGTATAAAGACAAAACAATGTTTACACCAAATTCTAAGCTCCATGCTTACAAAGTGGTTGCCAAACTTCTCCCTTGCCATAAAGATTTATTAACCAAGGTCAAAACACCATGCTTATTCCAAGATTAACAATTCCTTATAGTGTAAGATAAGTAGGGCGCATTGCAAAGTTTATAAACCAACCAATGCAACAAGATAGCAAGGTATGTAAAACTGAATGATGGTGGTCTCCAATCATGTCTAAACACCATGTTTACACAAGATTGCAAAAAGGAGTAACGCATACCGGCAAGCATTAACATAGATATGAAAGCATTCATCATGAAGTTTCACAAAAAGACCAAGCTATCATAAAGCGGAAGATGACAATGAGGGGGATACAAAATGCAAATGCAAAGAGTTAGCACAAGCAAATGTTAGCAAGGGTTGAAAAGATCAAACAACCAAACTAACAAGGTTTTAAGGGTAGGTTATGGGTATCCTATATTTTTGGCTCAAATAAGAATTTTGAAGAGAGGGAGTCAAGCATAGAAATTCTATCTAAGGCGGTGCTAAGATTCTTTTTTATGAAAAACAAACCTATGGTTTTAGGAGGGCTAAAGGTGTGAAAGGTTTTCTCATAGGAGGGCTAGTTAAAGTTTTTTAGTTAGAGCAAGGGATAGAGGTGGGCTTGGCCAACTAGAATAGTGCAAGCCAATCAACACAAGTCAACCCTACCCTTGTTGGTTACAAGTTTTTGGTGGGGCTATAGGTAGGCTTAGGTTGGTTGGGCAAAAAGTTAGATCAACACAAAACATGCAATGCAATATGACATGGGTGAACAAAATGACATGATATGGTGGTTATCTAAAACAAATGCAAGAGTTAGCCTAAATTAACCAGCCACAAGCTTAGAGTTAAAGGATGGTGCCAACTTCATATTTCTCTCTAAAAGGACACAAACAAAAAGAACCTAACACTAATAGGCACACAAAAATGTCTACAAGTTTTCCAAGATCAAGAACAAAGTGCTCCCTCAATAGCATTTAAATCAAACAACATGGTGTTATGGTATTTATTAGAGCAATGGTATAATGTTACTTGATGTTTCAGTTTAAGATCACAATATAGATGGTCATATTATATATATAAAAACATAAATAAAAGAAAATGGGTTGCCTCCCGCAAAGCGCTTCATTTAAAGTCATAGAGCTCGACTTTCTTACGTACCTTTTCATGGTCGCGAAGCCATGGTTCTTCATGTAAGATTTGAAGATGTCCATGCAGCTTTGATCCACTCTCCATGTTTGACATGATCATTTTACTTGATGAGAGGCTTGCCCGATCGTTTCTTTGCATCATCGTCACCTTCTCCTCTTTTGCTCTTCGAAGAGGCGATGCACGAGCTTGCAATTCCTTTAGGGCATGGCTTCTCTTCTCTTTATTAAGGTTTAATGACCTGCATGGTTAGTGAAACTCGAGTTTTCTCCCGACATACGTCTTTTAAGGTCACAAGCTTGACCAAGCAGAAAACAAGTCCGACATTTGCAAAGTGTGAAACAAACATATGCAACCATAACCACAATTTAAATTGGATGAACAAAGCATGTTGTGATTAAAGGTAGCATAAGTTTCTTGCTCAGCGCTAAGGCTTTCATTAGGCATGGGTTCATTAGGCAAGTGAATCAAAGGTGTTCAAGCACAACATAGCCTCTTTATCATACTCAAGAAATTCTAGCCTATCAACATAATCATTAAAGGTGCAAGGCATAGAATCAAAACATACTATTGGATATGAACATGAATATATCAAAAGAAATATATCATATCCAAAAGTATCTTGAGAGATTAATGTTACCTTAGCCTTCGAACTTTTCATCGTGAGTGATCCTCCGGAGTTGAAAGCTGACAATCCTTGATGATCGAAGGTGGCTCGCGTAGACTTTTCTCAATTTTTCACTTTGTTCCACATGTCATCAAGGTTGCCTTGAGTGGGATCACTCCTCTTCTTCATTTGTGGGGCTTCACACATGTCTTAAATGTCTTCATGTAGTTCCATGATCCTTCATGTGAGAGCCCAAAAATATCCATGCCATTGGATGTTGTCTTATGTGTGTAGTCCATTGTGGTCTTCTTCAAACATCTCCTTGCGTCGGAAGCCGCCAACTTGTGTCTTCACTTGCCAATACTCTGGGGGTCTTTGTTTTGTTCCAACCCTCTGAATTTCTTCATGAGTGGTCTAGCGGAAGCATTCCCCAAGCTCCTCTTCGTTGTTGTCGTCCTCACCTTCGCCATCTTGTTCTCATCGAGCTACCTCTTCTTTGGATTTCCCCCTGTATACATAACAGAACATATACCAAAATATAATTCTATTGAAAAATTTATAAAATTACCTTTCCAACGGGTACTCATCCATCTTAATCGGAGTCCAAATGAGGGAGTTATGGCTGTTTCACTTCAGCTTTGCTTGCTGTCCAGAAATTTTCAGAACGTGCAATCATCGGTGATTCGGCCATTTCCGCTTGTAGAAACCTCCGATCGATTTGATTCTTGACTCGTTGGAAGCGTAACTTCGTGGGGCTTCTAAATATCCAAATATACCCTGTTGTTCTTCTGATGAGACTGTGCGAAAATCGATGCGGACAGAAACTTCGAAGATGTTTGTGATTTCGGGGGCATCGTGATTGCTTCCAATACCTATTGCTTGAACAAACAAATCTCCACAAAACATTAGTCTTAAAATTTTAATTGACACGTTGACTTACCTTGTTCACATGCTCTTGTGTAGGGTGTGGGCTCGATAGCGGATGATGGGCCACTAACCAAAGTTAGCACCTACCACTAAAGAGTGAATCTTCATGTTGCAATCATCTTGTTGGGGTGTGTATGTAGAGAACTCATCGAACGTCTTGTGTCTAGCTTTTGCCCTACTTTCAAGGACACAAACAAGAAAACAAGGGTATATGCAACAACAAAAATTAGGGTTAGTCAAATAGAAAGGTAGATCACCCTAGGGTTCGAGTTGCCGATCCCCGGCAATGGCGCCAGAAAAAGGGCTTGTTGACGGTTCTAACAAGATCAACTAAGTCTAGACATACGAACGGATACGAACTCTCTTATGTCCAGTCAATAAGATCAAAGGGTCGTGTTCGTGAAGAACACGAGTCTCTAACTTATGAACAAACACATAAGGAATGAGTTTATCATCCTTCAAGTGGATCAAAAGGTAGTGTTCATGAAGAACACAAGCCTCTAAATGATGAACAAGAGATGAACTCAAGAACATATCAAGCATATGATCTACCATGACTTTATATGAAATAGCTGAATAATTGAAGTAGATCAAAGTCATACAATGAAATAATGATAAAAGAGAACTCATACCTAGACTCCAAAGAAGACTTGGAACCTGAAGAAGAGCTACTCTAGCCTACCCCCTAGCCTTGGAAACTAAAAGTGAGAGGAGAATGAGAGAGTGGTGTGTGAGAAATGGGAGCCCCTCCCCTTCTATTTATAGGCAAGGAGGAGGCTTGCTTCGGGGCTCAAACTCCACCAAAACACCCGGGAGTGAGGCAATGGACCAATGAGGAGCAAACACGTGCAAGGCCGGGATGAACCGACCCTAGGTCGGTTCGGCCGATCCTAGGGTCGGCCGAACCCCTAGGGCGGCCATCTCGGCCGTGCTTCCTCTGTGTTGCTGCCCTGTGGGCCCTTTGATCCTCCCCCGGTGCATGGTTTGATTTGATATCCGAGGTGGGCCCCTTGATCCATGTGAAGTCCATGTGGCGCTCTCTGATTCATCGGTGAATGTCTCCCTTGGATCAATGACGTGGAATGCCATGTGTTTCCTTGGTGGCAGCCACCTCCTCAGCTGAGTTGGCATGGTTCTTCAATAGAAGGTGGATTTCCATCTCTTTTAAGGGGGTATTTCACCCACATACAAATAATCTCCAAGGACAAGTGGAACTACATTATTCAAACCAAAATGCAAGTAAATAATGCATATGCCTCCATTTATGTGAGAATATTGAGGGTTGAAAGTAGTACTTAATAGCCGTCAACAAACTCCCCCAAGCTAACCTCTTGCTCGTCTCGAAGGAAGACATTAGGGACTTAGGTTGGTTGATCAAGAGTTGCTACAATGTTGTACTCTCAACTTATGGCAAAACATACAGCAAAGTACTCTACCAATAGTTGAACAAGTTGGCAATGTTCTTACCTTTCACCTGACGACGTGGGGCATATAGCTTCACCTGCCTTAGGCAGTTGAGAGACAGAATAGTTATATAGAAAATGCATAATCACTCATACCTTGATCAGCTATCAATCCGGAGGTTTTGCAAATTTTTCAAAAGAAAATCAGAGTTCCTCAAATGATACTCTCGGATCGCCCAAAAGTGTATGGTTCCTCACCAAGGCATCAATGTTGCCTTTCTTCACATCCTACTCCTAATAGGCTTATGTGGAGCTGTAGGTAGGGAAGAAATGTGGCATACTTGTCTCTCATGTTTTGCTAAGTCAAAACCGAATCCTTGGAAGAAACAAACATACATCCTGATCAAGATGTGCATAAGTGTGTGATGGATATGAGCATGGCAAGGTGGATACTAGGCCCAGAAATGGGTGCTAGATATTACCATGCTTTAAGGAAATGAGGGATTGATGGTAAGGTGGACACTAGCCCCGGAGTAGGTACTAGTTATTACCATCTATATGGTGGAACTCTTTCTCTTGCACATATCAATCCCTTTTCTCCTATTGAAATTTTTTGAGACTTAGGCTAGCTCTCTTTATTCTATTTTTGCCATGCTTTTGAGCATGCTTTTCTTTTTCTTTCTTTTTTTAGCTAGCCCTTTGTCTCTATTAGAGATATTTGGAGAGGGATGAATGATACAAAGATAGATAGAGTTTTATTTTGCGGAAGAATGCATGAGCAATATGGAATAAATGATGAATGCTAACTTCCAGTGTAGAAGTTTAGCATGATTGTGTACGTGATCTTGATCAGGGAAGTATGAGTCCTAACAAGGGTCACAACAATTTGACAAAGCTCAATGAGAGAACAAGCTGCATATGTGGAGGCTAAGAGCTAGAATCTACATATGGCCTTGGATAGGAAATTCTCATCATTGAGGAACTCATCATGTGATGATTTTTCAAAAAGAAAAACTCCGGATGTCAAGCATTACTAAGCACAAGATCATAGCACTTTATTCTACCATATCGTGTCTCACAACAACTTAGGCAACGATCATGCTTTTTGCTACCCACATTTTTTAGGTTAAGGTTTGAACATGCAAGCCAACAAACTCAAAACTTAGGTAGGATACAAAGTTGTAAGCAAGACATATGAGAAGAATAAACAGAGCAACTATTCATCATTTCAACCATAGAGGCAAAGCATTCTTACTATGCATATCAAAGCAGACTAAACAAACGATGATGATGAAAGAAAATAAATATTTTTGGTCTTTTTATTTTTGCAGATTTTTTTGGGTTTTCATTTATAAGATATTCTGAAAACAAAGGAAGATACAAGTTACCTCAGGATGGGGGTCCTCCCCCAAGCTAGCTTCAGACTCACTGCGGAGGAGGGTAGAAGAAACCTTGACTCGCGTAGTAAGCCCTCTGCTCCTCCATGTGTCGCTACTAAGCTTGCTGCATGGCTTCTATCCTCTCACCAGCCTGACGCTACCACACTGAGGTAGACTCGATGTGGGTGTTCAGCATCTCCTCCAATCCCGTGACCTAGACGGTGAGCTCTCCCATCTGCTGCGTGAGCTGAGCATCGCGTGCAGAGGCTGAGGAGTGCCGCCGGAAGGACGAAGACGGAGGTGGACCACCGGAGCTAGAACTAGTGGGTGTAGCCCACTGAGCGCCGCTCGCACTCGCCCAAGCCGTGCCACTCGCACCCGGATGGTAGGTAGGATGATCCCAACCAGGTGCATATCCAGGGGTAACCCCGAACTTGTACCCCGCAGGGGCCCCTCCAACCACCGGTGGTGTAGCAGGCTGTGGCTGTGGCTGTGGTGGTGGCTGTGACTGCTGTTGCTTCTGCATGTGTGCTCTCTTCACTGCGCTTCTGGTGGACCTGCCTTAAACACTAGCACGATGACTTTCCTCTTGTGTAACAAGGGGAATGGTTAGTTACTCCGAGCTATACAATCGAAACCCTGGGTTAGGTAATGGGATTTGATTTGCATAACCTGGAAAGAAGAAAGTCAAATAATCATCTAGGCCTTTCTTAAGTATATGCCCTTGGATCAAGTATGCCTCATCAATGAGAACTCGGGGCGTCCTGATGAAGGGTACGGGATTCCCGCTAAGAACCCCGAGTCTGAGAGCAATACGAGTCACCAAAGACGTACACTCAATAGGACATATCATCTTGAAATTCATTAACCACTGTCGAATCATAGCTTTAACGGGAGAGACCTTGATCTGGTGAACAGCGGCATATAATAGCATCATCTCATCGATGCGCACGGGCCGAACATCCTCTCGTGGAAAGAGAGTAATGGCGAGCCACTTGTGCCACAAACGGAGAGTGGGATGCACAATATCATTGCACCGAGGTACAAATTTACCACTATAAACAAGACCAGAGATGTCTGCCTAGAAAGAGTCTCGAACAAAACCCTCACAAGCCCTCTTCAAAGAAATAGCACAACAAGGACTAAAACCAAGAAGACGACTAAGTTCCTTCCAAGAAACACGATAATCGGTCCCAAAAAGACGAAACTGAATGCCATCTAGAATCTCGGTAAGAGAGCAAAGAAACTGGATGGTGAGGGGCCGAGAGCCAAGCTCTGTAACCGGCGCAAACTCCTCCCAACCAAGAGCATGCCAAATGGAAGCGAACTCGAGATTCATACCTGTTTTCTCTATGAGAGCCGGGTCGAAGTCCCGGGTGTGGGTGAAGACTCGGTCCTTTAGGAGAGCATAGGCTTGCTCCTCTCGAGCGCCCCGCAAGCTGAGGTAGGGGGTGTCGTTGACGACCTCCTCCGCCGCTTGTGGCTTGGCTTGCTCTTCTTGCTCTTCTTCATAATCCATCATCGATGGGCTCGGCGTTGGCTCGGCGGGGACGGATGAACTCACGCTTGCCCGCGAACGGGAGTATGTCACCCTCCGGAGAGTGTTCGCCACCCAATTCATGCTAGCACAACAACAAAGGACAACAAGAGCAACTCGGTGATGGATTAGTGAAATCGAATGAAATTCTTACCGAGCTTGCTCCACCAATAGCAATACTTTCAGCAACACAATAGAGAGAACACTTGATGATCCAATCTCGAGAAAGAAATCCAAGAAAACCAAGAGAGCAAGGAGTAGAGAGGGGAGTTTGAGTTAATGGGTGAAGAACACCCCCTCTCGAGTCCAATTTATAGAGCAAAGGGGCAGCACACCGCGGACTAGCCGTTGCACAACGGCTAGGAGCCATTGGCCAAAGCTGGGCCCACATGACCGTTTCTAGGGTTCGGTCGAACCCTGGTTCGGCCGACCCGGCTGTGGGCCCGGGGTTGGCCCCCTTTGGCAGGCGTGCCACCAACGTCTATATGAAAATATACCCAAGTGCACCGGCCAAAGTTTGCTCCAGAAATTGCCCAAATGATTTTTCTAAGGTTTTCAAACTCAGAAATTATTTTCATAAATTTTATTTGGAAAAGGGAAAAGGGCTAGATAAATCTAGCATGCAGATGCAAGGTTTTGGAAAATCAAATATGCAATTTTGGAAATAAAATTTTGGAAAGGGAAATATGAGATAAGTACCAGCTTTAACCTTTTTGGTAGAAAGGACCCATCATTTTTAGTCCGACGAGTTGAACTCTCCTCAGAAGTTAATTCCACTCAGCACCCCACTCCTGAGAAGTAGAGGGTGGTGCCTTCTCAATCTTCCGCCATTCTTTCTGAATTTTCTTTTGCTTCTTTGATGGAGATTTCTTCCTTGGGGGTGAAGGCTCCGTCCTTCCCCCAAGCTGCTCAACACTATCCTGCACCAAATAGCACTACTCTTCTTTGTCCTGAAACTTGAACTTCAAGTTCCTCTTCCCAATGCAGAAACGTATTATTCCGGACCCCACATTGATTCTAGCCCGGACATCACTGAGAAATGGTCGCCCAAGAATGAGCGGCATTCCTCCCTCATCATTCATATCAAGGACCACAAAATCCGTGAAGACATAAGAGTTCTTGCCCTTAACCAATATGCTCTTAACAGTTCCTTCTGGATATTGTATCATTGAATCAGCGAGTTGGATAGTCCGTGCTGTAGGAGAGAGAGCTGGATATCCCAGTTGCTCGAACATGGCCTTGGACATGAGATTAACACTTGCACCAAGGTCACAAAGGGCATGCTTGATCGTCTTGTAATAGATTGTGCAAGTGATAGTTGGATAGCCTGGATCCTTCTTGTGCACAACTGCTGATTCCTCCCATGGATCGAGAATTTGTTGTATGGGTTTTCCTGCATAGTTAGAAGCACGTGTCTTCCTAGGTGGCTTACCCCACCTAGTTGACACTACACTAACATTTTCACAAGAGGACACGAGTTGCCCCGGGATCCTCCTGTTATCAGCAGATGGAACCAAAGCAGCTAACTGAGCTAACTGGGTTTCTAACATTTTGTTAAAACTCAGAAGCTTAACGTTGAGACTTTCCAAAGTTTTACCAAGGGCAGCTAGCTTTTTGTTAACACCTTCATTAATCTTAGCTTGCCCAAAAATGAGATCTCTCAAGGAAGGTTGGTTGGGATTGTAAGAATTACCTTGGTTACCTCCTTGATAATAAGGGTGTTGTTGATTCCACGATTGGCCTCCTTGTTGAGGTGGACGATAACCATTGTTGTTGCCATTCATGTACATCACTTCCTCCTGAGTCTTCGGACAGTAATTTCCTGAGTGCCCAGTGTTGCCATAGACTTCACAAGTCATATGAGAATCCATAGGAAGAGTAGTGGTGGCCATGGCAGCCTTCTCGCTGGTGTAGTCATCCAATCTCTTCATAAGAAGATCCAACTTGGTTGTAATCATGTCTGCTTCCTTGACAGTGTGAGTACCCCTCGGTTGTGGTTAGAGTCTTTCATCACTCCACCCTTGGTTGGAAACCATCTTCTCAATGAGTGATTTAGCATTATCAACAGTGAGTGAGAAGAATGCTCCCTGAGCAGCAGCATTAATATGGCCTCAGGCTGTCGGAGTCAACCCATTATAAAAGCTTTGAAGAATGAGCCAATCTTCCATCCCATGGTGAGGACAGGCCAGGACATACTCTTGAAGCCTCTCCCAAGCCTCTGGAATGGATTCACTTGCTGCTTGCTGAAAACCAGAAATTCTTCCACGAAGAGCATTAGTTTTACCCAATGGGAAGAACTTCTTGAGGAATGCCTCCGAACACTTATCCCAATTGTTAATAGCATCACGATTCACGTAGAACCATTGCTTGGCTTTCCCCAGGAGAGAGAATGGAAACAGTCGGAGACGAACAACATCCATATTTGCACCCCTGATGATGAAAGTGCTGCATAGCTCTAGGAATTGCTGCAAATGGGCATTGGCATCCTCATTTGGCTTGCCACAAAATGGGCTAGCCTGTACCATCGTAATTAGACTTGTCTTGATCTCAAAATTTTCAGTCCCCTTTACCACCTCAGGGCCTTGCAGCACCTGGTCAGCAGAAGGAGCTGAGTACTTACGAAGTGTCTTCTGGGCCATAGCGTTTGACGTGGATGGTACAAAGGAAGCTGGTTCACCTTCCGGACGAGTACGACGAGGTGAGTCGAAATGAATTCGAGCTTTCCTCACAAGTGACTCAGGATCTTCAGTGAAATTCTCCGGTAAGTCGAAACTAGTCATACACTACCTGTCTTCATCATCCAAAGATAAAAGAAGATAATCAAGGTTAGCCTGCATTGAGAGTTGTCCTAACCTACTCAGAGTTTATAAACAAATGCAAATCATAGTCATGATAATCCTGTGCCTTCCCCGGCAACGGCGCCAGAAATGCTTGTTGGCGTTTCCTAGCGCCGTCACTTTAACAACAGATTGGAATCCATCCTTAGTGACAACACCAAGAACTGCCTGTTGGCACTTCTTAACGTCACAACTAACGACGTCGAGTTAGCGTGAACATCAAGACTTGCCAAAGGTTAATCTAAACGATCATGAACAAATCCGCAAGCACACAGATAAACCATTGTAGCATTTCCCCAAGGAAGGAGAATATTCCAAGGGTATCGTATCCGTGGAAGGTAATGGCGGATATCATAGACTTATGCTTTTGCACTGAATGTAAACTAAGAGATAGATATAGGAAACAACAAACTCAAAGGCAGGGGTAAGATAAAGATATGAGAAAGGGTAGTGCGACACACACACTCAGATCTACCTATACTCTAGCACACTACGGCTTAGGGGGAACATACGAGTTAGCTCTAGGTTCTAATGTACTAAACATACAAAGCTAGAAGATACAGGAGATAGGCATGAGCATTGCATGAGAGGGTAAGGTTCCGCACCCAGGTACAAACGGGAAGCTACCCCACGACGACTAGCACTCTGCGAAACTAGACTTTAGACTCCTACATCAAGTACCCCAGCGTGGAGGGTTCCAAAGGGTCCAACAACTGTCACTACTGCGGCCTACCTCTATCATTACGGGGGGTATGCTCATAACTAACGTAACCACACAACCCAGGCACCGTGCCTGCGTTGCTGCTAGACTTCACCCGGCCCGGGCTATTGTGACCCAGGGTGAGAGCCACCAGAAGACTAGTCAACTTAGACCGAGTACCGTAGCTTGAACACATACCTCATGCAACACTCTTCAATAAGGCTAGACATACGAACGGATACGAACTCTCTTATGTCTAGTCAATAAGATCAAAGGGTCATGTTCGTGAAGAACACGAGCCTCTAACTTATGAAAAAACACATAAGTAATGAGTTTATCATCCTTCAAGTGGATCAAAAGGTAGTGTTCATGAAGAACACAAGCCTCTAAATGATGAACAAGAGATGAACTCAAGAACATATCAAGCATATGATCTACCATGACTTTATATCAAATAGCTGAATAACTAAAGTAGATGAAAGTCATACAATGAAATATTGATAAAAGAGAACTCATACCTAGACTCCAAAGGAGACTTGGAACCTAAAAAAGAGCTACTCTAGCCAACCCCCTAGCCTTGGAAACTAAAAGTGAGAGGAGAGTGAGACAGTGGTGTGCGAGAAATGGGAGCCTCTCCCCTTCTATTTATGGGCAAGGAGGCGGCTTGCTTCGGGGCTCAAACTCCACCAAAACACCCGGGAGTGAGGCAATGGACCAATGAGGAGCAAACACATGCAAGGCCGGGACGAACTGACCCTAGTTCGGTTCGGCCGATCCTAGGGTCGGCCGAACCCCTGGGGCGGCCATCTCGGTCGTGCTTCCTCTGGGTGGCTGCCCTGTGGGCCCTTTGATCCTCACCCGGTGCATGGCTTGATTTGGTATCCGAGGTGGGCCCCTTGATCCATGTGGTGCTCTCTGATTCGTCGGTGAATGCCTCCCTTGGATCAATGACGTGGAATGCCATGTGTTTCCTTGGTGGCAGCCACCTCCTCAGCTGAGTTGGCATGGTTCTTCAATAGAAGGTGGATTTCCATCTCTTTTAAGGGGTATTTCACCTACATACAAATAATCTCCAAGGACAAGTGGAACTACATTATTCAAACCAAAATGCAAGTAAATAATGCATATGCCTCTATTTATGCGAGAATATTGAGGGCTGAAAGTAGTACTTAACAACCGTCAACAGATATCAAGACTTATGCTTTTGCACTGAATGTAAACCAAGAGATAGATATAGAAGACAACAGCTCAAAGACAGGGGTAAGATAAATGATATGATAGGGGTAGTGCGACACACACTCTGATCTATCTCTACACTTACCACACTACAGCTTAGGGGGGACATACGAAGCTAGCTCTCGGTTCTATGGTACTAAACATACAGAGTTAGATGATACAAGAGATAAGCACAAAGCATTGCATGAAAGGAAAGGTTCAGCACCCAGGTACAAACGGGGAGATAGCCCGCGACGACCAGCACTCTACGAAATTGTCCTTTAGACTCCAACAGCAATACCCCAGCATGGAGGGTTTTAAAGGGTCCAACAGCTGTCACCACTGCGGCCTACCTCAATCGTTACGGCGGGCAAGCTCATAACTAACGTAGCCACACAACCCAGGCACCATGCCTGCGTTGCTGCTAGACTTCACCCGGCCCGAGCTATTGTGACCCAGGGTGAGAGCCACCAGAAGACTGGTCAACTTAGACCGAGTACCGTAGCTTAAACACAAACTTCATGCAACAATCATGTTATCAAACAAGATCAAACTAGGGCTAGTCATACTAACAGATACGAACTCTCTTATGTCTAGTCAACAAGATCAAAGGGTCGTGTTCGTGAAGAACACGAGCCTCTAACTTATGAACAAACACATAAGGAATGAGTAAATCATCCTTCAACTGGATCGAAAGGTAGTGTTCACGAAGAACACGAGCCTCTAAATGATGAACAATGGATGAACTCAAGAACATATCAATCATATGATCTAACACAACTTTATATGAAATAGCTAAATAACTAAAGTAGAACAAAGCCATACATAGAAATTGTTGACGGTCAATTTCCGTCAACCAAGAGCACTTGTTACACTTTGGTTTGAGCTTTGATTTATAACTAACCCGCCACTAGGCACACTAATGATGTAACAAGTTCGCACTTGCATGTGGTTTTTGGAGTGTGTTGTTTACGCAGGAATTAGGTACCTAAATGAGGACTTCCGGGTGGAGTTCATCTAGCACTTTGTGAGAAGATCACGAAGCCCGGCACGAGTCAAGACATGAAGTGAACATGACTCCAAATGACCCGAGGACCGAAGCATGAAGCTGTGAAAGTCCAAGGACCTGAACAGAAGATCCGGGAGTTCGTACGCCAAGTACCCTTATCCAAACCGCCGGGAAAACGACGTCAAGGACCCACATGGACTTCGGCAAATATTCAAGAAAGTGCGGGAAGCATCGTGGCCGAAGATGGGCCCAAACCGGGCCAAAAAAGCCTGGGCCGGTCGGCCCATGCCGACCGGCCTAGGGTGTTCCGGGCCCGGTTCGCGACGCCCTTTGACCTACACGCTCCTCGGTTCATTTATACCCCCTACCTCCGACGGCCGCCACATCCATTCAACAAAACTCGGTGAAACCTAGAAGTGAACACCGGAGGGAGACGACGGCGACGGAGTCCTCGAAGTTGTCTAGGGAATGGCCTAGGCCAACCCTAGCCACCATGGCCGCCCTGCGTGGTTGTGCCATGGCGGAGTTCTAGAGCTAGTTGAGGTCTTCGATGGTATGTATTCGGTGGCGATGACCTAAACACATCTACTATGTGAGTAAAGTATTTCATGTCATCCGATCTTTAGCGACTCGATTCCTCCCTTTATGATCTTGCGCTTTCTTGGGTTTGCTTTATTTCAATCTACCGTTAACCTAGATTGCTCGGGGTGATCTCGTAGCCATAGGGGCTAGGGGTTCATACCGGATCCACCAAGGAGTACGACACGCTCCCTATGAGCGTGCTCTTAGGTTTACCCATACAAGAAATGGGGCATCATGACAGGATGTCGATCACGTGTACGATGGGTGCCCTAGGGGGTTTGACCGGAGGGTAGTAGTTTAAAGATGGCTTTTAGATGAGATGCTTGTTGCGCTTGCTCTTTCGGCTAGAACTACAAGTAGAAGATGTAGGCCTTAGTTATCCTTGTTTGTTCCTTTATGTTGCCTATGTTATGGATGTGATCAACCATGTGCCATCACATATACATCTTTAAAGGTAATTTCATATGCAATCAACACTATATGTTAGGTTAGATTGGCTAGATAAGGTAGAGATCTCTAGCGGTTTGCTTCCGATCTTTGGATTGACAATCCTTGGGGGGGACCCTCCTTGGTGAGAAAGGCACCAAGTCACCCGTAGGCTTGCGGTGAACTTCAACACGGTTTTGATAGAGGTAGGCCACAGTAGTGACAGTTGTTGGACCTTTGGAACCCTTCGCGCTGGGGTACTTGCTGTAGGAGTCTAAAGTCTAGTTTCGCAGAGTGCTGATTGTCACGGGCTAGCTCCCCATTTGTACCTGGGTGCTGAACCTTACCCTCTCATGCAACGCTCATGCCTATCTTCTGTATCTTCTAGCTTTGTATGTTTAGTACATTAGAACCTAGAGCTAACTCGTATGTTCTCCCTAAGCTGTAGTGTGCTAGAGAAGAGGTAGATCTGAGTGTGTGTGTGTCACACTACCCTTTCATATCTTTATCTTACCCCTGCCTTTGAGTTTGTTGTTTCCTATATCTATCTCTTTGTTTACATTCAGTGCAAAAGCATAAGTCTATGATATCCGCCATTGCCTTCCACGGATATGATACCCTTGGAATATTCTCCTTCCTTGGGGAAATGCTACAATGGTTTATCTGTGTGCTTGCGGATTTGTTCATGATCGTTTAGATTAACCTTTGGCAAGTCTTGATGTTCACGCAAACTCGATGTCGTTAGTTGTGGTGTTAAGAAGTGCCAACAGGCAGTTCTTGGTGTTGTCACTAAGGACGGATTCCAATCTGTTCTTAAAGTGACGGCGCTAGGAAACGCCAACAATATCCGCCATTGCCTTCCACAGATACGATACCCTTAGAACACTCACTTCCCTGGGGAGATGCTACAAGGGTTTATCTGTGCGCTTGTGGATTCATTCATGATCGTCAGATTTACCTTTGGCAAGTCTTGATGCTCACTCTAACTCGGTGTTGTTAGTAGTGACGTTAAGAAACGCCAACAAGCATTTCTAGCGCTGTTGCCGGGGAAGGCACAGGATTATCATGACTATGTTTTGCATCTGTTTATAAATCATGAGTAGGTTAGAGCAACTCTCAATGCAAGCTAGCCTTGATTGTCTTATTTTTATCTTCAGATGATGAAGACAGGTAGTGTATGACTGGTTTTGACTTACCAGAGAATTTCATAGAAGATCCCGAGTCACTAGTGAGGAAAGCTCGAATTCATTTTGACTCACCTCGTCGTACTCGTCTGGAAGGCGATCCAGTTTCCTTTGTACCATCCACGTTAAACGCTATGGCCCAGAAGACGCTTCGTGAGTACTCAGTTCCTTCTGCCGACCAGGTGCTGTAAGGCCCTGTGGTGGCAATGGGGACTGAAAATTTTGAGATCAAGACGGGTTTAATCATGATGGTACAGGCTAGTCCGTTTTGTGGCAAGCCAAATGAGGATGCTAATGCCCATCTGCAGAAATTCCTAGAGCTATGCAGCACTTTCATCATCAGAGGTGCAAATATGGACATTGTTCGTCTTCAACTATTTTCTTTTTCTCTCCTGGGGAAAGCCAAGCAATGGTTCTATGTAAATCGTGATGCTGTCAATACTTGGGACAAGTGTTCAGAAGCATTCCTCAAGAAGTTCTTTCCGTTGGGTGAAACTAATGCTCTTCGTGGAAGGATTTCTAGCTTTCAGTAAGCAGCAAGTGAATCTTTTCCAGAGGCTTGGGAAAGGCTTCAGGAGTACGTCCTGGCCTGTCCTCACCATGGGATGGAGGATTGACTAATTCTTCAAAGCTTCTATAATGGGCTGACTCCGACAGCCTGAGGCCATATTGATGCTGCTGCTCAGGGAGCATTCTTCTCACTCACTGTTGATAATGCCAAATCACTTATTGAGAAGATGGTATCCAACCAAGGGTGGAGCGATGAAAGACTCTTGCCAGCTGAAGACTCCCAGTCCTCGGAAGTTCTGAGATTTTTCCGGAGGTTTCAGGTTTTTGAAAAGAGTCGTTGCCGATCTAGATCTGAGGGTATTTATACCCCTTTGACCCCCAACGGTCTTCTTCTTCTTCCCTGCGCCGAAACAGTAGCATTTGTCTCTCTCTCACTCATAGCATTCACTCCCACCTACTTGAATCCAAAATCCATCCTTAGCATTCAAGTCTTGGGTGATTCCTTGTGAGAAGAAGCAAATCTCTTCACTCTCTTGAAGTTCTAGTGCACTTGGTGAAACCCTAGCTTGCTTGGTAGATCTATTACTCTTGGAGTTTTACTCCTAGACGGCTAGAGGTTACTTGGGAGCTTCCTAGCTTTGTGTGGCTGCCTCAAGTCATTTGTATTACCCTTTGTGACTAGTGGAACACTCCACCTATTGCTTTGGTGATAGGTGTGAGAGAGGAGTGGATCTAGAGAGATCCCAAAGCCTTTGTGGCTTACCTCAACAACGTGGATGTAGGCCAACCTTTGTGGTGAGATGAACCATGGGCTAAATCTGTGTCTCTTGAGCTTTACTTCCTTTACCTATCTTGTTTGCTTGTTCCTAGTTGTTCTCTACTAGATCTATTAGGGTTTGCTCTAGATCTATAGTTCCTTATGCTCTAAGGTTGTTTAGTAGCTTGTGCTTCAAATTCATAGCTTCAAATATTTGTTTCTTGCTTGTGCTTTCAGCATTCAACTATATAAATTGAGTAGGTTGAAAAATCAGAAGCTCCAGTAAAATTCATGTTCTGTGCATTTTCCCAGAGGTTCCGGAATTTTCCCGGAGGTTCCAGACTCTGACAGAAGTTTGGCAAGAAATGGTTGAATTTATTTTGTAGGCCTATTCACCCCCCTCTAGGCCACTTGCATTGATCCTTTCAATTGGTATCAGAGCCTAGTACCTCAGTTTGCACTTAACCATGTGAGGAAATGGCAAGTGGAGATGAAAGGCCCGAAGGGGACAAGGAAGAAGGAGTTGGTGATCCAACCAACAAGGATGCAGCTGAAGCTTTGGGAGTAGATGGTGACTCATCCTCTACTCGTGAGAAGCTTGAAAAGCTCAAGCATGTAGTGAAGGAAGACAACAAGAAAGAGAAGAAGGAAAAGAAGAAAGAAAAGGAAGAGAAGAAGAAGAAGGAAACCAAGAAGAAAAAGAAGAAGGAACCATCACCTCCACCTTCATCTTCATCTTCTTCAGCGCCATCATCGTCATCAAGTGAGAATGGAGATGATGATGGGTACTATGGAGCAAGAATGCCCAAAAGAACACTCAAGCCCAAGTCCAAGCCCAATAAGATCTATGGAAGTGTATCCTTTAACTATGATCGTTTGAGCACTTCCTCTATATATAATCCATCTATTCCCGTTGGTAAATTACCTCAATTTGATGGAACTAATCTTACCAAATGGAAGCATCTAATGAAAGCCAACCTTATGGGCTTGCACTTGGAGTTGTGGAACATTGTGTGTGTAGGTTTTGAAGACCCCGAAGATGAAGAAAATCTCACACCACTTGATTGCCGCAACATAAGAAGAAATGCCCAAGCCACTAGCATTCTCCTTAGTGCATTGAATGCACAAGAATACAATAGGGTAAATGGCTTGGAGATTACCAAGGAAATTTGGGACACTCTCCATATTGCTCATGAAGGTGTTGACAAAGTGAAGAAATCAAAGATAAGTATCTTGATGGCCGAGCTTAATAGGTTCACTATATTGGAGGGTGAAGGACCCCAAGACATGTTTGATAGATTGATGGTCATTGTTGGCAAGATTAGAGGCTTGGGTGGTGATGAGTTGGATGGTCACTTTGTTGTGAAAGTGATGTTGGAAGCCTTTGCTCCTAGAAACCCCACTCTAGTCACTTTGATTAGAGAGAAGAAGAGATTTGAGGAGTTCTCCCCAAATGATGTCCTTGGGAGAATTCTCACACATGAGCTCATAGACATAGAAATACAACATAGAAAGAAGATTGGAGAGCTAGAATCAAAGATGAACAACATGAAGGTCAAAGATGTGGCTCTCCAAGCTAACAAGTCAAGCAAGCCCTCTACTTCACCTAGACCATCCAAGTCAAAATCAAAGAAAATTGAAGTAGAGAGCTCATCAAGTGATTCAAGTGAAGGCAAGGATGAAGGTCCTGAAGTTGAGATTGGTGACATAGCCTTATTCATGAGAAGATACAAGAAGGGCTTGAAGAAGCAAGGCTACAAGTTCTCCAAAAGAAAATATCCTAATCACAAGAAGAGAACTTGCTACAATTGTGGAAGCACGAAGCACTTCATTACGGATTGCCCCAATGAAAAGAAGGATGGCAAGTATGACAAGAGCAAGGACAAGGACTAGAAAGATCAAAAGCCATATCACAAGAAGAAGAGCTATGGTGGAGAAGCCCACATTGGACATGAATGGAACTCCGGTGATGAGAGCTCTAGTGATGAAGAGGAGAAGAAGAAGGTTGCAACCGTGGATATCAATAACCCTTCCTCTACATCAGGGCTCTTCGACAATTTGAGTGATGATGAAGGAAGCACCTCCATTCATTGCCTCATGGCTAAAGGAGAGAAGGTAGAATCTACATCCAAACTCTCCTCTCCACCTAGTGATAGCTCGGACATAGACTCTAGTGATGAATCTAGTGATGAAGAAATAGAAGAATTAGTTGGTAAAATTGACAAACAATCTAAAGACTTCATGGCTAAGTTAGTGGTTGAACTAGAGAAAAACCAATGTCTTCTTGCTTCGGAGAGGAATGAGGTTGACGCCCTAAGGTTGGAAGTTGATCATAACTTGGCTATCATCACTACTCTTAGGGAGGAACTTGCTACCTCTCAAGCTCAATGTAATTCTCTTAAGACAAGGAATGAAGAGCTTGAGGAGCAATATAGTCTCCTTTGGAGTAGTACCTCACATAATATTGATGTTGAATCTTATGCCACTAACCTTGCTAATATGGATGCAATGAAGAAAGAAATTGCTAGGCTCAACACAATCATAGCCAATGGGTGCATGAAAGATGATGGCAAGACGAAAATTGACATCAAATATGAGAGGATGCTTTACAAGAATTCAAGGCATGGTTTTGGGTATACTAAGAACAGCAAGACCTATGAAAGGAAGATCATCAAGGGCAAGGAATGCCTCAACTTCAACAGCAAGGGTTTTCTGTTTACTCGAGTCCGGAGGTTCTGGTGTCAAAGCCCGGAGGTTCCGGAGTTTGGAAGGCCAAAGCTGCTCAGAATGCATTTCCCGGAGGTTCTGAGAAAAACCTCAGAGGTTCTGAGGTCTGTAAGGACAGAAGCAAGAACAAGGCCAAGACTCAGCCCAAGCATGTTCCCAAAGCATCTAACACTCTCTTGCAGGTCAACAACAATCCTATTCTGCCAATGAGGAACAAGTTTGCACACAAGACCAAGGCTCATGCATCCATTGACACTCAACCTAGCTATGTGTCGAGACGTAACAACCTTGGTAAAGTTGTTACCACGTATGTTGGAAATCAGTCCAACATATATGTGAAAAGGTCGTTACGGGTTCCTAAGATTTTGGTTGCTAACGTTAAGGCCCCCAAGTCAAATTGGGGACCTAAAAGAAGGAACTTGTGACAACCCCACCCGAGATAATTTTGTACTATCACTTAAGCCAATCCCTTTTGGTCATTAAGCGATAATAAAGAATCATCATGTTGAGTGTTGCCGGGTCATAGCCCGGTAAATCACTTATAAACCACACAGAGGATCGAAACGCATACATTAAAACTCCCACGAAGGAGAGTCTAGAGTACCTTACAAATTAATCCAAATTCCCCGTAGGGTTAACTATTACAACATTGTCCTTGCATCAAAGGTAAATGGTTCAAAGTTTTGAAGACAACGGAAATTAACTAATCGATAACTTGGCATCACGGGAGGCCACCCATAACGACATTACTCCTCGTCATCCACCCATTCCAGCTCCCAGCCAGGTGGGATTTCACCAGGCCAAACATTATCACCTGAAGACAACATTTATAGCAAAGCTGAGTATACTAATACTCAGCAAGGCTTACCCGTCTAAAATAAAGACTTAATTTTCTAATCATGCATGGCTTTTGGCTAGTGGGTTTGTTTTGCCAAAAAGTGACAAAGGAGTTAATCCTTACTTTCAATATTTTAGCTCCAGTTCTAGTAGATCGAGTTATTACTAGATAAGCAACTAATACAAGCATAATTGTGCAAAAAATTAATCAAACATCAAGTTTATCAACATTTCATCATAGAGGGATTATCATGGCTAGAGGGTTAAGCAATCTCAGATAACGGTGAGAGGCCGACGATCGATCGATTAATAGCCTTGCAAGGTGGACCTAAACATATGGGAGAAAACACTCACAATGAGTGCATTCAACCAAATGGTTCTCGTCATTCTTCGGATTAGGAGTTAATGCCACAGTCCTAGGTACAAGGCTAGCTGGCATGCCTCACACTAGCATCCAGCGTCACACATGCACCACAGTTTGCAAGACTAGGGCCGCAACCCAAGATTAGTAGCCTAAAGTTCCCGCACCACGTCATTCAGGTACTAGGCTTACCGTACCCATTTCCGACAAATGTTTAGTACTTTCAAACGCTTAATCTCTTAACCATTGGACCGGAGCCCAAAATCCCATGCTCTTACCACGTGAGCAATTCAATTTAATAAGTCTTATGATTCCAACATAAGAACCTATTCTCGCGAGCGAAGTACATCACTCGACTTGTACCGGGTCCTTAGTGCATAGCAACTAGCGACCTAGCATACTAGTAAAAGATCATAGGTACTTATGGATCATGAATCTAGGGTTTCCATTCAACTCCTAAACGTAAAGGCACATAGATAATCAAGCATAAATTCAGAATTTAGAAAGGAAACACATAGGTGAATATTAAACCGGGGCTTGCCTTCGGCAGCTCCAGCAGTCAGATAGTCTTCCAGACTTTAGTCTGGGTCTTGATCAACGGTCACGAAGTGTACGTCTCCTCCTGCTCCCTTGTTCTCGTCAGCCGGCACGAGCGTGTAGCTACCATCAGGAACTTCTATACGGGGAATGCATATGCAAGAGTTAATGGTGATGGTGGTGTAAACAATACATCAACACATTTAGCCTAGGGTGTCATGTTGACCACATTCACCTAGACAAGAATATATCCAGCATACTCTTCCTTAAAGATTAATTCAACAACCATTTATTAGTTTATTATTTCAATAGCGATTGTGTGCACCTTTATTCAAATAAATTAGAATTATCACACATGCAACCAAGTTAGGTTTCAGGGGTTCATTAGGAACATTTTCCAAGGGTTATACCACACATAAGTTTATAAAGAGGGGATTTCTTTATTTCTCTTTTTAATATACTTAGTTTCTTCCAAAAATTATTCTAGCTAAACTATGCAACATCTTACAGTGAGAATTTTGTGACGGCGCAAAGGACTACAACAGAGCTACTGGTAAAAATTCATAGCAAACAAAGCTATATACAAAGCATGAAAAATACGACAAGTTATTCATAGCAAAATCAAGAATATTTAATATAGAGAAAACTACACATGCACTGGTACTCAAATTTTTCACAGAGCCTTTAGGGACTAAAACTAGGTTACACACCAAAAATTAGCTTCAGAACCTATTTTAATAATGCTACACAAAAACAACCATCTTCAGCCTATTTATTCACAAAGTATTTATACAGAGAAATATATGACTCAACTGTAGCTCAACTTTCTACCACGGCATAAACATGATATAAACATCAGCTATCCCATAGATGAGCATCACTGGAACACTAGGAACTGAGCTATAGATTTATCTTCCTAAACAAGCATCATTCAGAAACAGATATATGGACAGCTCCTAAATCCATGATAAATTACTAGCAACACATCTTAACCTAGCAAAGTGATATCTACAAGATAAGCCACAGAAAACGTATACATGAAGCTGTACAAAACATGAACACAGATCTAGTAATAATACAAAATAAATCATAACTAGATATCCACTTAGTAACTTTGTGCAAAAACTTAGGTATAGCCCATACTAGTACTGACTACCAACATATCCAAAGAACAAGCCTAGCACATGAGTACAACTCAAGTTATGAACAACCCAATACAAACTGAGTTTGAATTTTCATTCAAAATCTACACATCAAAAGCATATATAGCCTTTCTAAAAGATGTAGATTTACTCACAAGGAAACCAACAAAATTGGTTTTGCGTTTTTACGATTTTTCTACGATTTTTACAAGATGCTGGACTTAAAGGAAAAAGAAGAAGAATCTTATTTTAGCACAGACCCTAGACAGATTCAAAAGATCACAGATAGGCCCCTAGCTTTTACATCCCGACCCCATAAAGAATTTCCCTTCACAACCGTACCCTCCCGCGGCGGGGCGAGCTCGCCGGCGGTGAAGGACGGCCGGAATTGATGAATAAGCGGCACGGGGTTGTAATTCAGCTCACCACAGATGGATTGGAGGTGGTGGCTAGGTCGAGGGCATCTTCGGTGAGCGGCGGCGGTGATGCAGTGGCAGCGCGGACGCCTCAGCTCGAACTTCGATGAGTGCTGGGTTCGAGCTCAGCAATGTGAGTTTGGAGAGGCTCGAGTGAGTGCTAGGGAAGAGCTAGGGAGTGCTTGTTGGTCACAGGCGCGAGTGGAGGGAAGAATTCGCTGGCGGCGGCAATGGCGGACGGCAGCGGCGGTCACAGAGCTTGCACCGGTGAGGGGAGAGGGGGTTTTATAGGGACGCGACGTTCTGAGGTGATAACCACCCAAGTCGTCACATTGGCGGGGTCGCAGGTGAGGCTACATCAACGGCGACGTGGGGTGGTGCGGCCGGCCAATGGCGGCCTCGGTGTGCGCACTTCGGTGCGTGCTGGCGCGACGCGTGGCACCGGCCTAGCGGCCTAGGCACGTCACCTACCCCTGCGCACAATGATCATGGTGACCTTCTCGAACCGCTGGTAACTCTTGTGCATCGGCGTGCGTGCCCGGGCGTACGGCGGCGTGCGGAACGCGTTCCGGCGCGAAAACAGTTCAGTGTGCCTGTCTTTGACTGGCTCAAACTCGAAAATTTGCTATAGAAGTGAACTAAGCTCCAATTGACAAAGTTGTAGATTAGTCATCCCTCTACCACTTCTACAAAGGCTGATAGATAGGTGTTTTACCCAAAGGATTGAGCATAAACAGCAGGTGAAATCACTACTTTTCTCGGCGCCCATGAACAGGAACTACACGCGTTGACTAGGGTTTTTCACACATTTCCACTTCGAATTTGATCTGCCACTCAACAGCAAAGTTGTTGGTCTCGAAAAACTACACAACTTTGGTATTGGCCAATTTTGAAGTGTTTACATGAATTTTGGAGAACGCACCAAAAGTTCTAGCTAGGGTTTGGAAGTCAAGGGCTTTGACCTAGGGTTTGACTTCAACATTGGTTAAGGGCTTAAGTAATGATGCTTAGGAAGTGCTTAAGAGTGGGATTAACATTACTTGACACTTGATTAAAAACACAGGGTGTTACAACCTACCCCCCTTAAAAGGAATCTCGTCCCGAGATTCGAATTTAAAAGATAGCTGGGAAAGGTTACGTACGATGTTGGCTTTGAAGAAAATCTGGATACTTGGTGTTGAGAAATTGTTCAGTCTCCCAAGTGGCTTCTTCTTCTGTGTGGTGACTCCATTGTATCTTGTACATCTTCACCGTTTGCCTTCTTGTCTGCCTTTCTTTCTGATCTAGCACTCTCATAGGATATTCTGCTAGTGACAGGTCAGGTTCTATCTTTGCATTTGTCTCGTCGATTATCTTTGCTTCCGGTATCTGGTCACACTTCTTCAATTGTGAGACGTGAAATACGTCGTGTACTGCAGAGAGTCTGTCTGGGAGTTTGATACGATATGCAACCGTACCGAACTTCTCAGTGACTTCATAAGGACCGATATAATGTGGTGCTAACTTTCCTTTTACTCCGAATCTTTGTACACCTTTGGTTGGTGATACCTTCAGGTATACATAATCACCAACTTCAAACTCTCAGGGTGCTTTAGCCTTGTCATGATAACTCTTCTATCTCATCTGAGCGGCTCTTAAATTTTCTCCGATTACTTCCACTCTCTCTTCGGCTTCTTTTACTAGTTTAGGACCAAATAGTGTCCTTTCACCCGCTTGTGACCAATTCAAAGGGGTGCGACATCTTCGTCCACACAAGGCTTCAAAAGGAGCCATCTTCAAACTAGCTTGATAACTGTTGTTGTAAGCAAACTCTGCCAAGGCTAAGCACTTGTCCCAAGTTTTGTCAAAATGAATGACACATGCTCTCAACATATCTTCCACTATCTGATTTACTCTTTCCGTCTGACCATCGGTCTGAGGGTGATAGCTAGAGCTATGGATTAACTTAGTACCCAAGGATTCATGCACTTGTGCCCAAAATCGAGCAAGAAACTGAGTGCCTCTATCAGATAGGATAGTCTTCGGAACACCATGCAATCGCACAATGAGATCGACATAAATCTCGGCATAACGTTCAGCTGAATAGGTAGTGTGGACAACGATGAAGTGAGCGGTCTTGGTAAATCGGTCCATGATAACCCAGATGGAATCATGTTTCTTGGGAGTGAGGGTTAAACCTACGATGAAATCCATGCTGATGTCATCCCACTTCCATGCAGGTATGGATAAAGGTTACATTTGGCCTGCGGTCTTTAGGTGACTAGCCTTGATCCTCTGACATGTATCACATCCGGATACATACTTGGCTATTTCACCCTTCATGTTTGACCACTAGAAATTCTCCCTAAGGTCTCTGTACATCTTGGTACTACCAGGGTGAATGGTGAATTTAGAGAGGTGAACCTCATCTAAAATCTCCTTCCTTATTTCTGGATCCTGGGGAACGACTAATCTCTGATCGAACCATATCATTCCCTTCTCATCCTTCCGGAAACAAGCGTACTTGGGGTCTCCTTCAGACAATTTCTGGTTGATTAGCTGGATACCTTCGTCAGTGAGCTGAGCTAAGGCAATTCTCTCATGGAGAGGAGATTCAATGGAAATGACATTTAGCTTTCCATGCTCGACCACCTCTAGGTTGAGCTTCCTCATCTCTTCGCATAAAACTTCATTATGCGGCTCTACCGTTGTGTAGTTGTAATGCTTGCGACTAAGCGCATCTACAACCACATTGGCTTTACCGGGGTGATGTTGGACTTCTAGATCATAATTCTTAATCAACTCCAACCACCTTCTTTGCCTCATATTCAAATCCGATTGGGTGAAAATATACTTAAGGCTCTTGTGATCGGTGAAGATATTGCAGCGATTTCCCATCAGATAATGGCGCCAAATCTTTAAGGCATCCACAACCGCTGCTAGCTCCAGGTCATGGGTAGGATAATTCTTCTCATGAGGTCGAAGTGCTCATGAGGCATAGGCAATAACCCTGTTGTCTTGCATAAGTACACAACCAAGGCCAGTTCCAGAAGCGTCACAATACACGTCAAACGATTTCGTCATATCTGGCTGTGCTAGTACTGGGGCTGACGTGAGATGTTCCCTCAGGGTATGAAAAGCCTTGTCACAAGCTTCATCCCACATGTACTTGACACCTTTCTTCAACAGTTAAGTCATAGGTTTAGCTATTCTGGAGAAGTCCGGAATGAATCGACGATAATAGCCAGCTAGACCTAGAAAACTGTGAATCTGATGCACGGACTTGGGTGGTTGCCAATCCATGACCTCCTGCACTTTGCTAAGATCCACAGAGATACCATCCTTAGTAATAGTGTGACCCAAGAATTTCACACTATCTAGCCAGAATTCACATTTGGAGAATTTAGCATAAAGCTTATGATCTCTCAAATGTTGTAAAACAATCCGAAGATGTTTCTCATGTTCTTCTTTGTTCTTAGAATAAATGAGGATATCATCAATGAAAACCACTATGAACTTGTCCAATTCATTCATGAAGACAGAGTTCATAAGGTACATGAAATAGGCAGGTGCATTTGTGAGACCAAAGGACATCACCAGAAATTTATAAAGACCATATCTAGTGGAGAAAGTTGTTTTTGGATGTCACTCGATTGAATCTTAATTTGATGATAACCGGATCGAAGATCGATCTTGGAGAAGACTTTAGCACTAGCCAATTGATTGAAGAGAACATCAATGCGGGCAAGGGGTATTTGTTCTTGATTGTCACCGCATTGAGAGGACGATAGTCCATGCACATCCGCAGACTACCATCTTTCTGCTTCACAAAAAGTGCGGGACTTCCCCAAGGAGATGAACTTGGGCGAATGTACCCTTTATCAAGCAATTCTTGTAGTTGGTCCTTCAACTCGGCTAACTCCTTAGGTGGCATATGGTAAGGTCTTTTGGAGATAGGTGCAGTGCCCAGTTGAAGTTCTATCACAAACTCGATGTCTATGTCTGGTGGCATGCCAGGCAAGTCATCAGGAAATACGTCCGGATAATCACAGACTATCAGAATGTCATCAAGTGAAGAAGTGATGGTTGCGAAAGCATATGAATTTCCACTGCCATTGGGAGGTAAGTATAGAGTAGATGTGCCCACAGTAGGTGAGTTGATTTCTATCATTCTGGTAGCCAGGTCCAAGATGACTTGATGGTGTGCCAACCAGTTCATGCCTAGGATCACATCGATGCCCTCTAGGTTCAAAACAATGAGATTGGTTGGGAAGACTTTGCTACCTAGTTCAATCGGCAACTTCCAGGATAGGTCTCTAGTAGAAACTCGGCCACCAGGTGTGGTTACCAAGAATGGTTGTTTTATTTGACAACTTTTCACACCCAACTTGTTCAAAATTTGCCCATTTATAAAACTATGCGTTGCACCAGAATCAAACAGTACTTTAACTGCATAGCCTCAGATAGAAAATGTACCCATCAGCACTGGTGCTCCTTCTGGCATCTCCATCAGAGAAGTGAAGTTCGGCTTGCCCTGTTTCACTTGCACGGTAGGCTTCTTGCCCTGGTTTCCCTGTTTGGCTCCTGACCCTTCACCTTGTTGGTAGGTCTTGATCTGCTTCGGTTTGGGACACTCGTTGGCATAGTGCCTTGGCTGCCCACAATTGTAGCAGTGACGGTCTTTGATAGCATTATTGTTGGTCGGGGGTGCATTTGGTTTGTAAGGCTGCTGCTGTGCCTTACGGTACTAGAAATTTCTAGAAGGCTTGTTCTGAGACTGGGTCACTCGCCAGTGTCCAGATGACGATGACTTGGAGTTCCTCTGGTTACTCTTCTTGATGAAGCGGCACTTCTTGCCTGACCCACCGGAAGCGGTGAATCCGGCCTGCCTCTTCCTGTCTTTCTGGGCCCTTCTCATGGCGTCTTCTTGGGAGATGGCCTTGTTCACAAGGTCTTGGTAGTTGTTAGGCTCACCGAGATTAAGTCTCTCATAGAGGTCTCCGTCCAGCCCGTCACGGAAACGCTCTATCTTCTCAGCATCACTGTCCACATGATGCCCACCATACTGACATAGGTAGTTAAATTTCTTGGCGTACTCGTACACCGTGTCAGTTCCTTGTTTCAGTGCCAGCAACTCCTTCATCTTGCGGTCCATGAGACCCTTAGGAATGTGATGTTCCATAAAGGCTCGCTTGCACTCAGCCCATGTCACCTGATGTCCAGCCGGGACCATGGATTTGTAGTGCTCCCACCACATCAGTGAGACACCACGGAGCTGCAAGGCGGCAAAGCTAGCCATACGCTCTTCAGAGCATGATAGGGTGAACACTGAGAACTTGGCCTCAATGGCCCTGATCCCGGCTTCAGCAGCTAGAGGCTCCTTAGCCTCCTCGAACGTCGGGGGTTTCATGCCGTAGAAGTGCTCGTACTTGGTGACCAAAGGTAGGCCATCCTCATTTCCCCGCGTGGAGCTTGTTGCAACTACTGAGCAATTTGCTGCTGTGTCTGCAGTATCTGGCGCATCACCTCCGTTTGGGTGGCCATAAACTGCTCTTGGATCGTCATGTTGGGAGGGGGCGGTGGAGCCTTGAGGATCAGGTGTGTCCGAAGACCAGTGGAGGGTCGCTCCTTAGTGATCAGTGATTGACAATGTTGTGTGGACTATGCTTGGCTAAGTGTGCAGGTACAGGTTGCGGCTTGACTCGTGTCGGTGCAGGTGAAGAACAAGCATGAAAAGCCTTAGCAGTGGCGGCCTCCGGGTGATGGAGAGGCAAGTAGGCTTGGTTCGATGGACCCGGTGGCCGATGGCGGGCTGAAGTCATGAACATGGGCCGTTGCAAGGTAGCGGATGGAGCCCGAAGCTTGCACGCGGGGTTTGGTGGTTTGCCAACAAAACCATCGGTGGACGGGTTCTTGGTTTGGGCCTCAAAACGAAGCCCGGAGGCCCGAGGCGACGGAGACGGTGATCCGGGAGCTTCGGGAACCTTCGAGGCGGAGGGCACATGGTGTGATCGCGGGGTTTGTGTCGATGTGAAGCGAAGCCGCGGTGGAAGCGTGTCCGTCCGATGAAGACTTGACCAAAATGCCCCTGAGGGGTTGTATCATCATTTCAAGTTGTAGGGGTAGCATGGTCATTTACCTCCCTCCAATGGACTTCGTATAAATAGCGGAGAGGTGGATGACATCTCTCTCTTGGACTCTAGGGCTTTCTCCCCCGGTAGATTTCTCTGAACTGCTTCTTTTCCCTCTGGATTCCTTAGGCTAGACTCTTGTACAGACTCTGACCTCTGGATGTATGGAAGCATTCGGCGTTGCGGTGATCTCCTAGTCATCTGTGATTTTCGTGTCATTTTCGGGGCTATTTTTGGGGAGTTTTGTTCTTCGCTCGATTCGGGGATTTGAGGGCATTTTCCTTCGGATTTCTTTGAGGAGATCATGGGTGGATGCCTTGCGCATCTTTGTGTGTGATTTTGACTCCTCAAACACCGTGGAGAGCCTTCGATTCGTGAGTTTTTGGTCGGAGTTCGAGTTCTTGGTGGAGTTCGTGTGATCCGCGATTCCCGGCAATTTAGTGGCTTAGAGGTCGAGATTTTTGGGGCATAGTTTCTTCTTGTGCTGCTTATCATCTCCCCCAAATCTTGTCTCAAGAGCTTTTGGTGTTTGGGAGATCCGGTGATGGATTTGGAGAGTTGACCTCGCGGGGTTGTGTAGTTTTCTGTTCTGTCCGAGCCTGGCGGACAGTCCGCGAGTCCCATGCGGACCGTCCGCAAGACATAGGCGGTGCAGCTGTTCTTCGTGTTCTTCGTTTGTTCTTTGCGTGGTTCGCTTCGATCTGTTGGATTTAAGTTTTGGCGTTGCAGGCAGTTCGCGGACTGTCCGCGTAGTCCCGCCAGACTGTCCGCGCGGCCCTAAATTTTTTCTGGGGTGCTTTGAGGTTTGTCTGGGGTGTCCAGGGGTTTTGGCGGACTGTCCGCGATGCACAGTCGGACCGTCCGCGTGGAGAGGATTTTCCACCGAACTTTCTGTTAGCTCCTATGTCTATTTCGGACCGTCCGCACCTACCCGTCGGACTGTCCGCCTCTCCCTGGTGGACTATCTGTGGCAGCCTGGCGGACCGTCTGTTCTGGACGCAGGAACTAGCCCGGTTTGATCGGTTCCTTTGATTCCTCTCTTGTGCTTCCACGTGTGCTTCAAGGAATTGTTCCTAAGACTTATGGTTGATCCATAACCTTGTTGTCTTGGCGATTGGTGTTTGATTCGATCCATCTTTCGTGTGTGCTTGGATTTGAGTGGGGTCTTGGCCGAGTTCTTGTCGAAGAATTTTTGTTGGCTCCCATTCACTCCCCCCCTCTCTGGTCACCTATTCGGTCCTTCAATTGGTATCAGAGCCGATTACGGATCTTCTTGATTCTAACCAGTCTAAGATCCAAAGATGGGCGATTATGGCAAGGGGTCGGGTCCTCCGCACTTTGATGGCAAGAATTACCTGATGTGGGAGAGGCGCATGGGCGCATTTTTGCGAGGGAAGGGAACTCTTATCTGGGAAGTCACTCAAAATGATCAATATGTCATCCTAGATAGTTTTCTGCTTCCAGGATCGCGAGACATGTTTGAGGCCAACAGCAAGGCCGTTGATTACTTGTTCCGTGCTCTCTGTGCCTCGGAGTTTGAGCGAGTGTATGGAGAGAATGTGGCTGGAAAGATTTGGTTCAAGTTGAGAAATGCTCATGTTGGCAATGCCCAAGTGCAAGCCCATTTGTTTTCCACTTACCGGAGAGAGTACGAGAACTTCACTCATCTCCCCGGTGAGTCGACCGATGCGATGTTCCAGCGCTTCACTGGCATAGTCAACAACATGAGGGCCAATGTGACAGTGCTTCCATAAACGGACCATGATCAAGCTATCAAGCTTTTGCATGCCCTGGATAGGTCTGTGTGGAGTGCCAAGGTCGAGGCCATCGAGGAGTCAAGCGTGTATGATACGCTTACGCTGGATGAGCTGTTTTCCAAGCTCAGGTCTTCAGAGGTTGATCGTGGCTTGAGAGCCAAGAGCGAGAGCCCCACCGATCCTCATAGTTTGGCTCTTGTCTCCGGGTCAAGGTCTAACGCTAACACCGGTGGTTTCTCTTTGTCTTGTCTTGTGTCTTTGCCAGATGAGGACTTTGAGGTGCTGAGCGAGGACGACCTCGCCTTGTTGAGCAAGAGGTTTGGGTGGATGTACGAGAACCGCAAGAATGCAAGGCGGAGCTCGGGGATGTGCTATCTGTGCAGGAAGCACGGGCACTTCATCACCGAATGCCCTGAAGCCATGGAGATCAAGAACGACTACAAGGGCAAGCCCAAGCACGACTACAACAAGCACCAGTCCCAGAACGACTACAAGGACAAGTACAAGGACAAGGGCGAGAGAAGGCACGAGAAGGGTGGCGGCTACAAGAAGAAAACCGCTCGAGCGATGGTGGCCAGAGCGAGCGACATCGACTCGACATCAAGCGATGCTTCTTCCGACTCGAGCAGCGAGGGAGAGCAAGAGAAGCGCAAGGACAAGTGGCACACGGGCAAGAACTTCACCGGCCTCAGTTTCGTCGCACAAGGAGGCTTTTGCGGCATGGCGCACTCCAAGAAGGGTGGGAAGCACAGCTCGGATTCAAACTCCGACTCCGATGAAGAGGTATGACAAGATCCCAACTTCTTGCTAGAGGAGAATGCTAGGCTCAATGAGTTGCTCGATAACCGTGATGATGTGCTTAGAAAGACCAACAAGGAGAAGAGGGAATTTAGGTCTTTGTTGGGTGATGCTAAGGATAAGATTGCTAAGCTTGAATCCTTGCTTGTGGATGCTAGAAATGAGATAGGCTCTTTGAAATCTGCTCCTGTGGTGTCGGATGAGATTGATTGTGGTGACTGCTCAGTTTTTCTTGCTGATTTGACTGCTCTCAAGGAGAAGCATGCCTCTACTTTGGAGGAACTAGATGTGGTTAGGATTGAGTGTGATGAATTGAAGTCTAGGCCAGCTTTGTTAGGAGCTTGTACATCATGTCCTATTTTGCATGCTAGGCTAGATGAATCCTCACACTAGAATTATTTCTCTTGAGACGGCATTGAAAGCTCCTCTTCCTACATCATGTTCAGCCTGTGAAATGCATGCTTTGAAAAATATGGAACTTACACACTATGTTGATCGTCTGCAGGATGAAAATGATGAATTGAGAAAAATGATGGGGTGGTTGTCTGGGCATGAGCCACAATTGAGTTTGATGTTGGCTCCGTTCAAGAGGTTTGATGGTTATGCGTTGGGGGCTGACAAGTGTGGTGAGAAGAGTGGTGAGGGAGAAGAGAAAGCTGGAGAGATTCCTATTCCACCACACACCACACCCATGAACAAATTTGCACCCAAGCCAAACCATCTCAAAAACAAGCTAGACACAACCATCCTCCAGTGTTTCCCCACAAATCAGAGAACTACCAGAAACCCATCAAGTTTGTGAGCACCCAGGGGAGTGTCTTTGGTGGGAAGGCAGGAGAGAAAGCTGGAGAGAAGCTTGTAGAGAAGCCACAACCTAAGCCAGTGCCGATCTGTTTCCATTGTGAGTATTGTGGGAGGGATGGGCATAAGGATGAGTTTTGTTTCCGGAGGAAGAGAGATGAGAGGTTTGCTAGGGAGATGGCAAACAAGGATAGGTACCACCTTGCTCGTGGTGTGCCTGAGCCTCATAGAGGGCCTCTACCTAGGGGTGAGGTGTATGTGCGTACAGTTCCCACTCGTGGAGGTGGAGGTGGAGGTGTGTTCTCTCAGAGAGACAGGCGTGTTGGGTTCGGACATGGTGAGTTGGCTCGACGTGCTCCTTCTCGTAATCGTTACGAGTTTGGGAGGCACGATCAGAGCTTTGGGTCTCAGATGGACTACGAGCCACATTTTAGCCCTCGTGGTGCGCGTACTCCTCCAGTGAGACATGACAGGTCCTTTGGTGGTAGGCGTGAGAGAGCTCTGCCTAGAGGTTTTGGGAGGATGGATTTTGCTAACCCGTCTTTTGAGGAAATAGCTCAGCACTGGTTTGACTCCTTTGGTACTAACCCCAGTGTTGAGTCGCTTGCTCATTCTCGTCCTCATTTTTGATTGCAGGTGGGATGCTTGGAGGACTTTTGGTTGATCGACTCCGGTTGCTCACGACACATGACCGTAGATCGTGGGTGGTTCTCCAGCCTCACCCCGGTGAGTACGAGGGAGTACATCACTTTCGGGGACAATGGGAGAGGACGAGTGCTTGCTGAAGGTATGGTGAAGGTGAGTAGCAAAGTGACCTTAAGAAGTGTGGCCCTGGTCGAGTCACTTGGTTTTAACTTGTTGTCAGTATCTCAATTACTGAACGAAGGTTTTGAGGTTCATTTTAAGTCGGGTGCTTCTCGCGTGCTTGATTCTCGAGGCGATCTTGTCTGTACGATTGTCCCCGAGGGTCAAATCTTTCGTGCTGACTTTTCCCAGTCTGTTGGTCCTCCTCTATGCTTTGTTGCTGGCTTTTCGGCCGAGCTTTGGAAATGGCATAGGAGGTTGGGACACTTGAGCTTTGAGTTGCTTTCCCGCTTGAGTGGTCTTGATCTTGTCCGAGGACGGCCTAAGTTGAAATTCAAGAAGGATTTGGTTTGTGCTTCTTGTCGGCATGGAAAGATGGTTGCTGCTTCTCACGCCCCTCTTACTGCGGTTATGACCGAGCGACCTTGTGAGCTGTTGCACATGGATTTGGTTGTGCCAGCTCGTGTTCGCTCTGCTGGTAGGAAGTGATATGTTCTTGTGGTTGTTGATGATTTTTCGAGGTACTCTTGGGTTTTCTTTTTGGAGGATAAGAGCAAGACATTTGGCTTTGTTCGGGACATGGTGATGCCATTCGAGCTATACGCAGTGACAATGGCACGGAGTTTAAGAACTCTCATTTTGATGCCTTTTGCAGTGATCTTGGTCTCGATCATCAGTATTCTTCTCCATACGTCGCTTGCCAGAATGGCGTAGTGGAGAGGAAGAACCGGACCCTTTGTGAGATGGCCAGGACGATGCTCGATGAGCATAGGACTCCTAGGCATTTCTGGGTCGAGGCGGTCAATACCGCTTGCTATGTCTCAAATCGCATCTTCCTTCGTGCCTTTAAGAAGAAGACCTCTTATGAGCTGATGCATGGGCGACAACCCAAGGTGAGTCACTTTAGAGCTTTTGGTTGCAAGTGTTTCATTCTGAAGAAGGGCAAGTTGGATAAGTTTGAGTCTAGATGTTCGGATGGTATTTTCCTTGGTTATGCGATTCATTCTAGAGCATATCGTGTGCTTAACCTTGACACTAACCGAATCATGGAGACTTGCGAGGTAACCTTCGACGAGACACAACCATGTAGCTCCTCCGCTTTTGAGTGTGCAGGTGACGAGGAGATTGGAGCGAGGATCTTTAAGGATGAGAATGATGGAGATGGAGATGAAGACGATGATGGTGGTGATGCTCCCATGGCTGATCGTGTACACACTACTTCCACTACTACGACGACGATCGAGGATGGACTATCCCCTATACCCACTACGACTGAGGCTGTTCGAGTGGAGGCTACTGCTGAGGGGAAGATTGTGTCTAGGCGAGAGGCTCCCCAGCGTGTACAAGTGGATCACCCACCGACGACAATCATTGGTGACCTTCATGAACGCACTACACGGTCGAGGTCAAGGAATACTTCTCATTTCGCTCACTCTACTTTTGTCGCGTCATTTGAGCCCAAAGATATTCGACACGCTTTGTTTGACGAGAATTGGGTGAATTCCATGCATGAGGAGTTGGAAAACTTTGAGAGAAACCAAGTCTGGGTGTTAGTCGATCCACCGCCAAATTTCCGTCCCATAGGTACCAAGTGGGTGTGGAAGAACAAAGAGGGTGAAAATGGGATGGTTGTGAGAAACAAGTCGAGGTTGGTGGCGCAGGGGTTCAACCAGAAGGAGGGGATAGACTATGAGGAGACATTTGCTCCTGTGGCCCGTTTGGAGGCAATTAGGATCCTTCTAGCCTTTGCCGTGGCTAAAGGGTTCAAGTTGTACCAAATGGATGTCAAGAGTGCTTTCTTGAATGGGGTGATAGAGGAAGAAGTGTATGTGAGGCAACCCCCGGGGTTTGAGAGTGAAAAATACCCACACCGTGTATACAAACTCTAGAGAGCGCTCTATGGGTTGAAACAGGCACCTAGAGCCTGGTACGGCAGGTTGAGAGGGTTTTTGCTGAGTAAGGGGTTTGTGATGGGCACAGTTGATAAGACCCTGTTTCTCCGTAAGCATGGGAATGACCTTTTGATTGTTCAGATATACGTGGATGACATAATCTTTGGTGGCTCTTCTCATGATCTTGTTGCCAGATTTGCAGATGACATGAGCAGGGAATTTGAGATGTTCATGATAGGCGAGCTGCAGTTTTTCTTAGGACTTCAGATCAAGCAGTGCAAGGACGGGACGTTTGTACATCAGGCGAAGTACACCAGGGACATGGTGAAGAAGTATGGCATGAACGACTCCAAGCCGCTGACTACACCGATGAGTACAACGACGGCTTTGGACGCGGACGAGGATGGTGAAACCGAGGACCAGAAGGAGTACCGGAGCATGATCGGCTCCCTCCTCTACTTGACGGCGACGAGGCCAGACATACAGTTCAGCGTGTGTCTGTGCGCTCGTTTTCAGGCTTCACCAAGGACTTCACATCGGTAGGCTATCAAGCGGATTTTCAGGTACTTGAACTACACTCCTGAGTTTGGTCTTTGGTACTCTGCCTCCTCGACACTCAGATTTCACGGGTTTTCCGATGCTGATTTCGCTGGGTGTCGATTGGACCGCAAATCTACCTCTGGGTGTTGTCAGTTCCTTGGTTCTTCGTTGGTCTCTTGGTCATATTGCAAGCAATCCAGTGTAGCCCAGTCCACCACCGAGGCTGAGTATGTAGCTGCTGCTAGTTGTTGTTCCCAGCTGCTTTGGATGACCTACACCATGAGTGACTTTGGTGAGGAGTGCTCCCAGGTTCCACTTTTCTGTGACAGCACCAGTGCCATAAGCGTAGCCAAAAATCCTGTCCTCCACTCCAAAACGAAACACACAGAAGTGAGGTACCACTTTCTGAGGGACAATGTTGAGAAGGGAAACATATCTTTGTCCTATGTCCCTACCCAAGACCAGCTAGCTGACATTTTCACCAAACCGCTTGACCAAGTCACTTTCACTTGCTTGCGGGGTGAGCTTTCCTTTCTAGCTGAGTCTTGGAGCTTCTCATGTATATATGTATCATATGTTCATTTTGTTGCATTCCTTTCATGCATTTTAATTTCTGTACAAAGCCTGGTAGGATAGTCATCTTTGGATCACTTGAGCTAGGATCGAGCTTCTCTTATATACATTGATCACTGATGTGCTATTTGTGAGACTTGTGCATGTTTGGTAAAGTGTGGATGTAAATGCTATGCTCTTGTTGGTTGTGCCATATATGTATGATGAGATAGCATTTTGTTTGTGAAAATGATAAAATTGCCTCTCTCATGAGTAGCTTATCTATGCTCAATTTGTGCTTAAATGCTTATATCATGCTCAGTTTGTGCTTGAGGATCATATTCTCTTTGCTTGGGGTCAAGGACCCTTTGTCATTGTAAATGTTTAGCCCTTTTGCTTGCTTGGGGAGGAGCATAAGCTTCTTTTTGCCGCAAAGGCACTTCATGTACCATGTTTAAACTTGAAAATGAAATTGGTGTGTGAATTTCCTTATGCTTGAAAAATGAGCTCCTAATCATGTTTTTATTGTTTTGATATTCATATCTTGGGTGTTAAACCGTAGCATGTTGTCTACCATGAGAAGTCTCATTTTAAGAAGTAGACACAAGGCTCGGTGGCTTTAACATGACTTAAGTAGCTTGTGGGCGTTTATAATGATCTTGTAGTGAGAATTAGTGATCTTGTAACTTTGGATGATCTAGTGTATTTGTGTTCAAATTGGCATGGATAGGATCTTGCTCATGAGATGAATGTTTCTTTGTGAAAATGCTTAAAATTGCTTTTAGCCATGTCACATGCTTATATGTCTCTACCTTCTTGATGGCAATGTGCTAACTTCACCATATCTACCTTGCTTGCTCTATGTCTCATGTGTAGCATTTTGTTGTGCTCTTCGTATATTTGAGAAGCTTGGTAGACTGTATATATGCTTTGACATGCATTTTTCATAAAAACAAGGGGGAGAGCATCATATACCTTGATTCATGCATTGTCAACAAGGGGGAGAATTTTGGGAGATATACATGCTTTGGGGAGAGTTCTGCACATTTGGTGAGATTTTTCATGCATTGGGAGATTTAGTGAAAAATTGGTATGCATTTGTGAGATGTTGCACGTGAGGAAAAAATTGAGAATATGAGGTTGCATTTGCTCAGGGGGAGCTTGCATATGTGCAGGGGGAGCTCCTTTGGTTTGCCTGAGTTTTGTGCTTTGTGGTGTGCTCTTTGTGAGCTTTGCTTTGTCACGGTAAATGACGTCGGTCAGCGCGGACGTCTCGCAGATCACACCCGCAAGCATAGCCTCGGTGGCGAGGCGGAAGACCTGCACGTTGTATAGTGCCTCGAGTAAGCTGTTGTACAGTGACCGCAAGAGGATCGGCAGTGAGCAACACGCCGGTGAGGGACACGCGCTCACGCCAAGCCTCGTCCTGGGGGTCCAGTGCCGGGAACAACCCCAGATCGGTGAGCATCACCTCCTCCGGGTGCTGCTCGCAGAACGTATGGAGAACCCTTAGAGCTGCAAACTCAAGTGACTCGACACCACGGTGTCCATAGAACACCATGCCCAAGTTGTGGCACTCGGGGGTGCTCAGGGTGCTGAGGCACTGTCGCGACGGTACGCGCGTAGAGCACACCCCGGTCCCAGAAGTGGAGCACCTCGTACATCGGTAGGGCGGTGTAGCCCACCTCACGTAGGGTGTCCCACAGAACACGGGGAAAACCCTCTCAGTGAAGACCGTTGGTACGCAAAGTACCATCTGCATCGATATCGACAAACTCCGGGTACTCTATCTGTACAAAAATGGGTACAACACGTTAAAACTCAAAAGGAGTATAACATGCATAGGATATAAAAATCTGGTGGTATGAACAAAAATTCATAACTCGACAACCAGAGCCCCAAAAATTCCGAACTTTTTACAGCAAATCAGTGATATAATTGTGCACATTTTTGGTATTCAAGGGTAGAACTGAATCCATTAGGAACATGCTCGAAAAAAATCTACTTCCAAAGGAAGGTTAGCAGGCAGAACAGAGGTTTACTAATTTGATCATAACTCTCGACTGAGGAATCCTAAAATTGTGAAAAATTCACAGTAGATGCTTGACTTGATGGGGAACAACTTTCATGAAAGTCGCCTAGTCAGAAACATCCTAGAAATGGCTCTAAAAATTCATGAACAGACAGCATCCTAATATGACAGAAACTACTAGGATCAAGAAAAAGAGGAAAAACCCTTTCTAGATCAACAACACTATAGAGGCATAACACAAGTGTAGAACAGCAAATTTTTTTAGGTTCAACAAAATTTTATGATGCATGCACACGTCTTAAAGTACCTCACACTTATGGATCTAAAAAGACGAAGTTAATGCCGGTGGCAAGCTTTTTAAACGACTCTCCCTATAATAACTAGTCGGAGCTACACGTCATTCAACGATCGCATTAACGTGGTTAGTGTACCTGCAGAAAAGAACCTTCCATGCCAGCACATCACAAGAGCATCCACATACATTACCATTCACTATAGAAATGGTATCCATGAATTTTACACCGCATGGACAACGTCCAACCTGAGACACGCCCCTTTTGAATGGAGGGTATCCCCCTTCGCATGTTCGTAATGTGGAATCATGCACACGTATAGCAAAACGTGGCGACATCACAACCCGTGACATGTTCATCTTGAATAGAACATGGCATCCTTCGTATGACTTGCATACGGTAGCACATGTATAAAACACATGAACATCCAACCGAGAAGATAGGATCTGTGGAATGGATTGCCCTATCGACCCTCGCATACTCGTGATGCGGTACCACACACGTATGAAACACGTGTCTTTAAAAAGTGCTGGAAGTTAGCATAAAGAAACCATAGGTACTTAGCCACCTTAAAAGAACCCCAAAATTCCCTCTAGGGCCTTTCAGTCTAAACATTCCTTAACGATCCAACGTATTTTCAAAATCCAATCAATCTTGGCAAGTTTTAATTATAAACATGTGATTAGTATTAAACTAATTACTCTGGTGTATACGGATGCTCTGGTACCAACTGTGACAACCCCACCCGAGATAATTCCGTACTATCACTTAAGTCAATCCCTTTTGGTCATTAAGTGATAATAAAGAATCATCCCGTTGAGTGTTGCCGGGTCATAGCCGGTAAATCACTTGTAAACCACACAGAGGATCGAAACACATACATTAAAACTCCCACGAAGGAGAGTCCAGAGTACCTTACAAATTAATCCAAATTCCCCGTAGTGTTAACTATTACAACATTGTCCTTGCATCAAAGGTAAATGGTTCAGAGTTTTGAAGACAGCGGAAATTAACTAATCAATAACTTGGCATCATGGTAGGCCACTCATAACGCCATTACTCCTCGTCATCCACCAATTCCAGCTCCCAGCCGGGTGGGATTTCACCAGGCCAAACATTATCACCTGTTACTCAGTAAGGCTTACCCATCTAAAATAAAGACTTAATCTTCTAATCATGCATGGCTTTTGCCTAGTGGGTTTGTTTTGCCAAAAAGCGACTAAGGAGTTAATCCTTACTTTCAATATTTTAGCTCCAGTTCTAGTAGATCGAGTTATTACTAGATAAGCAACTAATACAAGCATAATTGTGCAAACAATTAATCAAACATCAAGTTTATCAACATTTCATCATAGAGGGATTATCATGGCTAGAGGGTTAAGCAATCTCAGATAACGGTGAGAGGTCGACGATCGATTGATTAATAACCTTGCAAGGTGGACCTAAACATACGGGAGAAAACACTCACAATGAGTGCATTCAACCAAATGGTTCCCGTCATTCTTCGGATTAGGAGTTGATGCCACAGTCCTAGGTACAAGGCTAGCTGGCATGCCTCACACTAGCGTGCAGCGTCACACATGCACCACAGTTTGCAAGACTGGGGCCGCAACCCAAGATTAGTAGCCTAAAGTTCCCGCACCACGTCATTCAGGTACTAGGCTTACCGTACCCATTTCCGACAAATGTTTAGTACTTTCAAACACTTAATATCTTAACCATTGGACCGGAGCCCAAAATCCCATGCTCTTACCACGTGAGCAATTCAATTTAACAAGTCTTATGATTTCAACATAAGAACCTATTCTCGCGAGCGAATTACATCACTCGACTTGTACCGGGTCCTTAGTGCATAGCAACTAGTGACCTAGCATACTAGTAAAAGATCATAGGTACTTATGGATCATACATCTAGGGTTTCCATTCAACTCCTGAACGTAAATGCACATAGATAATCAAGCATAAATTCAGAATTTAGAAAGGAAACACATAGGTGAATGTTAAACCGGGGCTTGCCTTCAGAAGCTCCAGCAGTCAGAGAGTCTTGATCAACGGTCATGAAGTGTACGTCTCCTCCTGCTCCCTCATTCTCGTCAGCCGGCACGAGCATGTAGCTACCATCAGGGACTTCTATACGGGGAATGCATATGCAAGAGTTAATGGTGATGGTGGTGTATGTTGGGGCGGTAGAAAACACCACCTCTGGGCACCGGGAGTTTGTCAGAGCGATAAGAACATTAGGCTCCGACCTTTATCAAAATTTCAACATAAGCTTTGGGCTTCGCAAACTTTCGGGCTAAAAAGTTAACCCACACAAAAGAACACGAGGATTGGCGCGAAGGATGGGAAATTGGAGAAGTCCTAGTAGACAACGGCAGCTCCGCGGACTTTCTTTTCGCCAAAACTTTTAGAGAAATGAAGATAGACCCACACTTGTTGCAAGAAGCAGACATACCACTTCTGGGCTTCGGGGGGAAACCAGTCAGAGCGCTGGGAAAAATCACATTGCCAGTTTCCTTCGGGAATCTTGACAACCCAAGAACTGAGTTGATCACATTTGATGTAGTGGAAATGCACTACCCTTCCTTGGCCATCTTAGGCAGGGGATTTATCAACAAGTTTAATGCAGCAGTTCGGCAGTTGTTCTTGTGCATGAAAATACCGGCACTCAAAGGGGTCATCACTGTGTTTGGTGATCAACAGACCGCCAGAGATATTGAAAGGGGCATAGCGCCAGGCTAGAGAAGCATCCATCATTTGACTCAAGCCGAAGCTGACAAAGCCAGGGAGAAAGAAAAAGTTCCCGGAGCCAAAAAGAGACAAGGAAAAACTAAACATCAATGCCGACGGTGATACCAAAAGAATCCAGTTAGATGCACATATGCCAGACAGGGCAGTAACAATCGGAGCGGAGCTAAACCCGGAGGAGGAACGAGAATTGTTGACATTCTTAGCCAAGAATCAAGGCGTGTTCGCATGGTCAGCCCACGACTTGAAAGGAGTTGATCGGGATATCATCGAGCACAGGCTAGAAATGGACAAGAACATCAGGCCCAAAAAGCAGAAGCTCCGCAAAATGTCAGATGAAAAAGTCAAAGCTGTGAAAGCAGAGGTGCAAAGGCTACTGGATGCCAACGTAATCCGCGAAACCAAATACTCAACTTGGCTAGCAAACACAGTCCCTGTAAAAAATAAAATTGGAAAATGGAGGATGTGTATAGATTTCACAGACCTGAATAAAACTTGCCTAAACGACGATTATCCACTAGAAAGAGTGGACAAAATAGTTGATGACGCAGCAAACAACGAGATGCTGTCATTACTTGACATGTTCTCAGGATATCACCAAGTCAGAATAAGAAAAGAAGATGAGGAGAAAACCAGCTTCATCACACCCTTCGGCATCTTTTGTTTTTTGAGAATGCTTGAGGGGCTCAAGAATGCAGGGCCTACCTTCACCAGAATGACAGCTTCGGTATTCCCCGAACAACTGCACAGAAACTTGCTGGCATACGTGGATGACATAGTCGTCAAAAGCAACAAGCGCGGCGACCACATCTCTGACCTCGTAGAAACTTTTGCAAATCTAAGAGCTGCAAGCTTATGATTGAATCCTGAGAAGTGTGTATTTGGAGTACGCCTCAAAAAGGTGCTTGGATGCCTCGTAACGACTAAGGGAATACAAGCCAACCCCGACGAAATCCAAGCAATAATCAAGATGGAAGAACCTAAGTCTCTGAAAGACGTACAGAAGCTCACCAGCAGAATCGCTGCACTAGACAGATTTGTATCCAAGGCCGTGGAGCGAAGCCTCCACTTCTTCCAAGTACTCAGAAACAACAAGAAGTTTGAATGGGGACCAAAGCAGAGCAAAGCGTTCGCGGAGCTAAAAATCTATCTCACCAGCCTAACCAAGCTGTGTCCCCCGGAGCCCGGCTCCCCATTGCTACTTTACATCTCGGCTTCGAGAACTGCAGTGTGTGCAGCCTTAATACAGGAAAAGGAAGTTGAAGGGAAACCAACCCAAGTCCTAGTATATTTTGTCTCCAAAACACTCACAGGGTCAAAGGTGTTCTATTCAAAACTTGAAAAAATTGCATATGCAGTGGTCATGGCAGCACGGAAGCTTAGGCACTATTTCAAGTCCCACAGAATCATAGTGGTGACAGATCAACCATTGCATGAGCTTTTCAATGACAGAGAGGCTTCGGGAAGAATTTCCAAATGGGCCCTTGAGCTATCAGAGCATGTAGTCGATTTTGAAAGGAGAAGCGCCATCAAATCTCAGGTCCTGGCAGACTTTGTTGTAGATTGGACTTTGCCAGCAAGCACGAGCTCCGCAGAGATTGAACAGCCATGGATCGCTTACTGCGACGAGGTGTATTGCCACAAAGGAGCCAGAGCTTCGGCGGTTATCACCTCTCCAGCGGGGATTAAAATGCGATTTGCAATCAAGCTGGACTTCCTAGAGAATGAAAGAGCAACCAACAACACCACCGAGTACGAAGCATTGTTCCTCACCCTGAGGAAAATGAAAGCACTAGGGCAGCAGAGTTTCATCATGAGATCAGACTCCAAAGTCATCCAGGACCATGTAGAAAAAGACAGCGAAGCCAGAGAGCCAGAGCTAGTTAAATATCTTGCCGCTGTAAGGTCAATGGAGAAGCATTTCAAAGGATTCACAATTGAGCACATTCCAAGGAACTCGAACAACGAAGATGACACGCTGGCAAAAGCCATAGCGCAAAATCAAACCTTACCTCTGGATGTTTTCTATGAGGTCCTCGCCACGCCTGCTGTAAAAGAACCCAAGGCTAAAACAATCAATGTTATAGAGAAATATGACTGGAGCGCTTCGATCCTGGCTTTCTTAAGAGGTCATTATGAACCTACCGAAGAAGTCTCCTTGAACCGCATGAGACAAAGAGCTCGAGGTTACGAAATAATTGACGGAGAGTTCTATAAATCCGGTATATCAGCTCCCACCTTGAGATGCATTAGCTTCGATGCAGGGAAAGAATTGCTAAGAGAGATCCACTCGGGTTTTTGTGGTGCCCACATCGGTTCCAGAACTCTTGCACAAAAAGCACTAAGACAAGGTTTTATTGGCCGTCCATCATTGACAACGCTCACCACCTAGTGAAAACTTGCGAAGCCTGCCAGAAAAATGCTAGCAATCAGAGAAGCCCTTCGATGCCCACGCAACTGATACCATCCTCCTGGCCTTTGCAAAGATGGGGGATGGACCTAGTTGGTCCACTTCCAGTGGCACAAGAAAATTGTAGATTTGCAGCCGTTGCCATAGACTATTTCACAAAATGGGTCGAAACCAAGCCATTGGCAAGCATCACGTCGCGTAACATCCAAAAGTTCTTCTGGCAAAGTATAATTTGCAGATTTGGGGTTCCAAGGGAACTAACCGTGGACAATGGAAAGAAATTTGATTGCAATGACTTCAGGGAATTTTGCCTAACCATGGGGACAAAGTTAAAGTTCGCCTCCGTGTATCACCCACAGTCAAACGGAGCGGTGGAAAGAGCAAACGGATAGATATTTTCTAGCATAAAAAAGTGTTTGTTCAATCAGAGAAAGGGGAAGTGGGTAGAAGAGTTACCGAAGGTAACTTGGTATCATAACACCAGCGTGTCAAGGGCCACAGGTTTTTCTCCCTTCAAGTTACTATTCGGCTCCGAAGCCATGACCCCAGAGGAAATCAAGAACCAAAGTTTGCGAGTCCTAAAAGCACAAGACACAGGCTTCGAGGAAGCAGAGACAGATTTGATCAAGATAGACATGCTTCAAGCTGCCGAGAACTTAGCAAAATATCAGCAAGAAACCAAAAAATGGAGGGACAAGAAAGTTGTGAAAAAGGAAATACAGGTGGGGGACTTAGTCATCAAGAAGAAGAAGAACTTCGACAATACGGGAAAGTTGCAAGAACCTTGGGAAGGTCCGTTCATAGTAACAAAAAATCTAAGGCCAGGTTCTTTCTATCTGGTAGATCAGTTGGGCAACGTGTTGCCACACACTTGGAACGCGGATAGCCTTCTCAAGTACTACCCTTAGAAGTAGGCAGTGTGAAAGCTCAGGCTTCATGAACCTATAAACGGAGCCGGAGCTTAGTTATCTTACACAACTGTGTTTTACATTTTTAGCATCTTTACAGTTTCAAGGGCCGTACTCTTTTCCTTGCTAAAGGGGACTCCAAATCAGGAGGCAAGGTTTTTAACGAGGTGGATCCATGTACTATATTTCAATTTCAATGAAATTACTTTCCCCTGAATTCTTCGTCTGGAGCTTGTTACTTTCAGCAATTTACTTTAAGTCATTTACTTTCTACAAGGGGGTTTCTGCACAAAGAGAAACGAAAAGCAACAAGCTTATACACGTTGTCTCACAAAATCTTAGCATTCATGCCTAAGTATCAAAAAATATCACAAAGCAACAGACTAAGTTGCGGGATCAGTTTTTCATTAATCCTAAAATTTTCACAAAGTTCAAAACGATCTCTTGAACAGGCAAAGGGTCGAAAAGCAACAAGATTGCTAATATTCGACCATCAAAGAAAAGTCTGCGAAGCTCGGAGCAAGCTTCGCTAGACTTTGGGTTTTCGAGAAAGGGAAGGAAACCATCCTACGAAATGTCACAATCTTCACAAAAAGTTGTGAGCTTCGAGGAAAAAGCAAAAACGAGGGGGTGACGTTTTCTTCAAAAACAAAATTAGTTTTCACTCCTTTCTCGAAGCCAAAAAATGGTGTAAGAAGAAAATAACGAGAACATATCGAAGCCAATTTAAATTTCAGAAGCTAAACCCAAGGTATTTTTTACACCATCAGACATCACCGCACAATACGTTTCAAAAAGAAACAAGGTTCAACAAAGTCAAGAAGATGTGACAGCTTCGCCATCTCTCTCCGCACGAGATTAGCTTCTTAATTCTAAATTTTCCATCTTTTGACTAAGCAGAAGGCTTGAAAAGCAACAAGATTGCTATATTCGACCAAGTCAAGAGAAAGTCTACTAAATTCAAAGCAAATTTCGCTAGATTTAGTTTTTGAAAACAAGAAAAAGCTACCCTACGAAACATCGCTTTTTCTAGCAAAAGTTCTCAAGCCCAGAGAAAAGCAAAAATGGGGGGTAACGTTTTCTTCAAAAACAGGGCTGTCTTTTTTACCCTTGTGTCGAAACTAGAGAACTAATCAAAATAGAAACAATAAAGAAGGTAACAGAGCCAAGATATATTACAATAATCGTGCCAACAAATGTTTTCGCATAAGCCCGTCCGCCACGCAGGGCGTTCCAAAAGCAACAACTTAAACGAAGGCAAGAAAATGTTCAGGCTTCACCATCTTTTTGTTCGCTAGGGCTTTTTTCACTAGGGGCTGCATCATTAGGGGAGTCGCCGTCCTCGCTCTCATCCTCAGACGAGCCCGATCCCAATGCCTCCTTTTTCTTAGCCTACAAAATAACAAAATAAGCGATCTTAGAAATAAAGTGATCTCAGAGGATAGAGATAAAACTTCTAGGAAAATTACTTACCTCCGCAAGATAGCACCGCGCCACGGCCTTGGCGTGTTCCTGTCCCGACGCTTCCCAGGAACAAAGTTAGAAAGTTTTTCTTGACAACCCGAACATTCTTCGAAGAAATTTCATACTCAGTTTCCTCAACCTTCGGGAACTTGTAGCTCCTAGAACCCAAGTCTAGAAAATGGGAGCACTTGCTCTTTTCCAGCAAGCCAAGCAAGACTTCAACACACATCGAAGCTGCGTAGTCGTTGGCTCCGGTCATCACACCGGGGACATGATCGAACTCTTGTTCCATCCACTCGAAAATAGCCTTGGCATCTTTGTCGTCAGGAAAGGGCAGGGGATGCGCACCAAACTCCCCTAGAGCACGAGAATACTTTTCGTACAGGACTTTGAAGTGATCCTTCAAGACTCCCTCGGTCGCGTCTATGAAATTCTTCTGACCTTCAACCTCTTTTCTAAGTTCTTCAATAACAGTTTTTTGGTCTTCTTTTTCTTTCTTCAAAGAATCTATGACCCCGATATCATCTTCCACTATCTTGCTCAAATTTTCAGCAACCTTTTCTAGCCGGGTAGTTTCCTTCGTCAAATTCTCCGAAGCCGTCTTAAAGGTGTTTACATTGTCCTCTAAAATGGCGATCTTCTGCGTAGAGATCCCTATGTGGGATGTATAGTACCAGTTACTCGAAATCATTTGACACTTTTTTGAGATACTTATGGATCCAAACTATGGTGTTGTGTGAAGTTTTGGAATTTTCAGACCAAGTTTGCATATTATTGTAATTATTTGTTGATTTAATAAAGAATAAATGTTAAAATCATCTAATCTTGTTCAAAAAATCTTAAAACTTGCATGAGATACTCCTTTTGGTGTATTATGTTGTAAAAAAAGTTTCAAGTGATTCTGACACCCTCGTCATGCCAGCGCTAGTTTCCTACACCCGAGGCCTCCTCTGCCCTCGTCTCGCGTGCTGGCGCTGCTCTCCTACGTCGCCGCCACGTCGATGGGGAAAAGCTCGATGCCTCGATCACCAACCGGCCGGCTGTCGCAGAAAAAACGATATGGCCTCGACGACCAAAACCCTGGCCGAGATGATCTGGACGCGATATGATCGCTACGAAGGGCGACGAGACACAACACATCTGGCCGCGATCAAGGGCACTCGACCCAACTTCGCATGGATCTAGGTAAAGGCCCATTATTCATTAATAAAGTGACAAATAAAAAAAACTGCATACTTACAACATGAAAGACCATGTAGCGCAGTGGTAGAGCTTCTACCTATGTATCCCTGGTTCGATGCTCCGCAGGAGCCCTTTTTTGCGAAAGACAATTAAAATGACCTAGTTGTGGCCCACAGAAAAAAAATGTATGGGCCGTGTGGTAGACACATCCCACGTCGTTAAGTGCACTACTAATTTGTGACCAGTTTGTTTCATCATTAGTTGTGCCAAACGATTCAAATAAATTATGACGATATCTAATCTAATATGTGACCACTAGGTTTCATCATTACCATAAGCCATACCAAAACATAATCTATGATGATCTCCTTTTAGTGTTTTGTGACGTAAATTATATTTTTGTCATTATTCTTTCAGCCAAATCTTCGTCACTTGCAACTTATGACGAAGACGGACATTTCGTTATGGAATACATACCATTCTGTGACCAAAGTAAGCAGCGTCATGAGCAGATCGTCACTGATAATCACTTTTCTACCAGTGTCTAGTAGCTGACACTTGCGAACCTTAGATCCTGAAAATAACCCCCCTTTTTTAACATCCTTGTCCTCAAGGATGAAAAGCCGGGAAAACTTTGCGAATGAAGGAAGCATCTTCCCACGTTGCTTGTTCTTTAGGCATGTTGATCCACTTTATTAGCCATTGTACCACAGGCTCGTTGTTACCTGGTATCATTCTTCGTTCAAGAATTTCTTCTGGTGCTACTTTGATAGTTCCCTTGTCATCAATCAAAGGCAATCCTGGTGTTGGAATTGCATAGGATCCCAAGTGCTTCTTTAGTTGACTGACATGGAAGACATCATGTAACTGGCTGTTTTCAAGCAACAGAAGCTTGTAGGCTACTTTAATTTACCAATCCTCTCCAACACTCTAAATGGTCCATAAAACTTTGAGTGTAACTTGATGGATTTGTGAGTGCTCAAAGATGTGTGCCTATATGGTTGAATTTTCAAATAAACCATATCTCCAACATTGAATTCCCTGTCAATTCTATGCTTGTTAGCCTGATGCTTGATTCTTGCCTGAGCCTTTAGCATAGTGTCTTTGATAACTTGCTGAGCCACATGTCTGTTCCAAAGCTGCTCTTGTGCTGTTAAGTCAGGACAATCTGGAATGATCACTTCAGCAACCATTGGTGGTTTAAACCCATATAATGCTTGGAATGGTGTCATATTAAGAGAGGTGTGATATGAAGAATTATACCACCATTCTGCTAATGATAACCAATGGCATCATCTTTTTGGGCTTGAGAAACACATGCACCTAAGGTAATTCTCCAGGCACTGATTAACTTGCTCTGTCTGCCCATCTATCTGTGGGTGGTAAGCAGAGGTCAAATGCAACTATACACCCATAGCTTTGAATAAGGATTGCCAGACAGAGCTTGTAAAGATGGGATCCCTATCACTTAATTTCACTTTGGGTAGGCCACGAAGCTTGAAAATATTGATCATAAACAATTCAGCCACCTCTGCAGCAGTGCAGGGGTGAGAAAGAGGAACAAAGTGAGCATATTTAGACAACCTATCAGCCACCACTAATATCACATCCTTGTTTTGAGGCTTAGATAAACCTTCCACAAAATCCATGGATATATGTGTCCAAGCCATGTCTGGTAAGGGTAGTGGTTGTAACAAGCTAGGGTAAGGAACATTCTCAGACTTATTTTTCTGACAAACAGCACAATTCTTGACAAAGTTTGAGATCTGTTGCTTCATCTTTGGCCAATAAAATTTAACTTGATCCTCTGATAAGTTGCCCTCTCACTAGAGTCACCTCCCAAAGCAGAAGCATGAAAAATCTCCATTTTCACCAATATAGAGCTTTTGTTTGTACCTCAATAAGCCATTTGTTAGGGTGAAATGTGGTATAGCTTGGGAATCAATACTGAGCATGGTGATAAGATCAGAGCAGTGGATGTCACCAGTATAGCTCATACTGACCTGTTCAACCCATTTTGGAAAGACTGTGGATATTGCCATGACTTCCTTGGAATGAGTTGGTATGGACAAAGCATCTGCCACTTTATTTGTTCTGCCTTGCTTGTATTCAACTGTGTAGTTAAGGCCCAATAGCTTGATGAGCAATTTGTGTTGAATCCCTTCCACAAGTCTCTGCTCCTAGATATATTTGAGGCTCTACTGATCTGTTCTTATGATGAGTGATGTGCTAGCAAAATAGTGCTTCCATTTCTTGATTGCCTCTAGTATAGCCATTGCTTCTTTTTCATAGATAGAGGCTGCCATGGCTTTTGGGCTCAATGACTTGCTGAAAAATACAATTGGTTGTCCTTTCTGCATTAACACAGCTCCTATTCCAGTCCCAGTAGCATCTCCTTCCAAAACAAATGGCTGACTGAAATCTGGTAATGCCAGGACCGGAGGTTGAGACATCACTTGTTTAAGTTTCACAAAAGCTTGTTCTTGTTCAACATTCCAGATAAAAGAGTCCTTCTTTAGGGCGTTAAATAAGGGTCTACAAATAATCCCATAACCCTGAATAAATCTTCTGTAGTATCCAGTTAATCCCAGAAATGCTCTTAATTGTGTTACCTTTGTTAGTGAAGGCCACTTCTGAATAATGCTGATTTTTTCTGGGTCAGTAGCTACTCTGTGTCCACTGATCACATGCCCAAGGTATTCAATTGAAGGTTGAGAAAATGTGCACTTACTGAGTTTTGCAAATAGCTGATGTTGCCTCAGAACCTCTAAGATAGCTCAAAGATGTTGAATGTGCTTAGACATGGTAGAGCTGTAGTTCAGTATGTCATCAAAAAATACCAAGGCAGACTTCCTTAAAAATTGTGCTAACATAGAGTTCGTGAGAGTTTGGAATGTTGCTGGAGTATTTGTAAGACCAAAGGGTAGGACCACATATTCAAAGTGGCCTAAGTGGGTAGTGAATGTTGTTTTCTCAATATCAGATTCTTTCATTCTGATCTGATGATAGCTAGACCTGAGGTCTATGTTAGAGAAAACTATTGCTCCAAATAATTCATCCAAAAGATCCTCTATAATAGGAATAGGATATTTGTTTTTGATTGTGTTTGAGTTCAATGCTTTGTAGTCCACACACATCCTCCATGAGCCATCTTTTTTCTTGATCAAAATAACAAGAGAAGAGTAAGGACTAATGCTTGGTCTAATCATGTGAGAGTCTAACATGTGCCTGATTAATTCTTCCATTACATTGTTCTGGTGATAAGGTAATCTGTAGGGCCTCTGATTAACTGGTTTTGACCCTTCTAACAATGTGATAGCATGATCAACAGATCTATGAGGAGGTAAGTTTTGTAGTTCCTGGAAGATGGCATCATACTCTTGCAACAGTGATGTTATAGTAGGATGTTGTTATTGTTGTTGGGGTTGCACTACTATTTCCCACTCATGGCTGTTGCTCAACACCAAGACAGTAACTATCTCTTTTTTCTTCATCAATTTACACAACTTATTGGAGCTAATCTCGACATTTTTACCGGGCTGAGACTCATCTACAAAGGTAACAATATCCTGCCCATCTTTGGTTATAGAGAATGTCCTTGTCTTTAAATCAAGACCAACAGGGTTGTGGGTAAAGATCCAATCAGCTCCCAAATTATATCATATCCTTGCACTTCTAAAAGTGTGAAGTCAGATTTAAAGGAATGACCCTGAATAGCATAAGAACAATCTACACAAGCTGTATTGCTCAACATGGTTTTATCATTTGCTACCACTACTTTGACATCATGCACATTAGAGATGGCTTGGTTAGTCTTAATGGCAAATTTGGTAGTAATAAAAGAAGCATCACTGCCAGTGTCCACCAAAGCAGTAGCCACATGTTTCCCAATTTGAAGTTGCAAAGTGAATGTATTTGTAGGGTGTGCAGTCCCCAACAAGGCCTAAAGAGATAATTGCATTAATGGTATGTGTTCGGCATCAAAATATTACCCTTCTTCAGAATTAGCATCCTCAATAACTCCAAGTTCTTCCTTGCCATCAGCATTTCTCATCACAATGACAGAATACACATGCTTCCCTTTACAGACTTTTGTGTGTCCTGGCACCTAAGGCTCCCTGCATTTAAAGCATTTGCCTGCAGGTCTGAGTTCTGCAATATGAGGAGCATCTTGCTGAACTTAGGGACTAGATTAAAATTGTTGAACTTCTTTTGAGGTGGATTAGCTTGCTCCAATCTTCTTGCATACCAAAAGGCATCAGTCAAGGATGTTGGTTTGCAACATTGCAGATGATGTTGTATGGGTTCCCTCAGCCCAGACACAAAACTAGGAGTGAAATAATCATCTATTAGTGAGGGATTGTCTCTCTTGACTAAACCCATTAACTCCTCAAATTTGTCAATGTACTCAATACCTGCTCTCACTTGCTTCAGGGTATGGAATTGTCCAATTGCTTCATAAGTTGAAGTATCATTGAATATGTCTCGTACCATTCTGCAGAATTTGTGTCATGGTAACCCAACAGGGGAACACACAGTGCTCCTCCACCAAAATTCAGCTTTCCCTTTTATATATAAGACAGCTAATTGCACTCTTTCTTCATTTGGAATACCCACTAACTCAAAGTACTTCTCTACTTTCCTAATCCAGCCATCTGAATCAACACCATTAAATTTAGGAAAGGACAACTTTGGGCCTTTAGCCACTAACTGTCGGAGGTTCAGTTCCGCACAGTCCACAGGGGGGTCAACCCTAGTGGTTTAGATTCGAATGGGGGCGATCTAGAGCTAAGCGTTTGCTGGTTATGCGAAAGCACACAGAACACAGTGAGTTTATACTGGTTCGGGCCTCCGGAGAGTAAAACCCTATGTCCAGTTGTTGGTGTAGATTGCTTGAGGATTGCGTTGTTACAACGGGGTCACCCTGCCCGCCTTATATTGGCCAGCGGATAAGGTCGGCACCCAGACTCCTGGCCGGTTACGACCAGGAGACCTAAGTCTAGTTGATTACAACTATTTCCATATTCCCCAGACTGCCTGTCGGATCGACCGCTGTCTTGTCGTGTACTCCAAGTCTTGTAGTCGTTCCGGATAAGGTCGTCGAGAGGTCGTGTGGGCCACAGATCAGGTCTGCTGGGCCCACAACTAGGTCGGTTGGTCTTCTAGCGGGCCGAACCCACTTGTCGAGGACGGCCATGAGACTGGTCGGTGGGGACCCAGGGGTACCCATGTCCCACAAACCCCCAAGCGATGTGTAGGCGCGTCGAACTGGATGGAATCATGACGGAGTCGTCGAGTTATCGACAGGTCGATAAGCATGCACGTCGGTCCAAAAAAGAAAGAATCTTTAATAGCCGACCAGTTTGTAGAATCCTAAACGAAGTGAGGTCAAGTGCCGACCTAAAGGAAGCAAACTTCCAATAGGTTGAAGCGACGATGAAACAACAGAGGGCGTTTGAAAAATGCACTCGTATAGTAGTCCCCGAGCATTGAAGTAGGCAGCAAGACTGCTTCGATGATCCAAAAGAGGAGAAGAAGAAGAAGAAATCAGCTCAAGAGCCGACTTGAAGAGAAACAAGGTTTCCCAGAAGGTCGAAATGACGAGGAAAACTAGAGGGTGTTTGAAAAACGCTCTCGTATAGTAGTCCCCGAGCATTGAAGTAGGCAGCGAGACTGCTTTGATGGTCCTAAAGAGGAGAAGAAGCAATTTTCATTGTGGTCATGAAGAGTCAGTTGTAGAGACACCCAGATATCTTGCATAGCTGCAAAGAGTCTGGCAGAGCCACTCGAGGCATGCCGACCTCAAGAAGGTCTCACGCTAATAGCGCCCATGCTCTAGAGACACTTGGCAGGGCTAGTTTGGCGCGCACCCCACAGAGAGGCCTCCATTCCTTGAAGCAATCCTTCCAATGGTGTCTAGAGCAGGCTGGCAGGGCTAGAAACACAGACCGACCTGCCGGAGGTCTCGCAACCAGGGCGCCCAACTAGGTTGGCGGGGCCAAAACAGTACCGAGGTTGTGAAGGACCTAGGAACTGTGGCATGCTGACCTCCGAGAAGGCCATTTTGGTGCCTAGACAACCAGCATAGCTGCCAATCATCCAGTGGAGCCATGATATTGAGGTATTGCCGACCAAGGTATCGGGCACACCAACCTTCAGGAGGCCCGTCAAATATCGTAGAATATCGTAGATGTGGTTGATTTGGACTCCAGGCGCCCAGACGAATCTGGCAGAGCAGCGAGGCACACCTACCCCGGAAGGTCTTCAATCGAACCCACGACCATTCTGCTCCGGAGACAGAAATATAAGCTGATTGGTACAAGGTCCATTTACATGCAGAGCCGTAGTGGGTGTGTAACATCCCGTAAATTTTTTATTTATTTGATGAGTGTCACCATATTTAAAACCATATGCTAGCCTCTCACCTAAATTCCATATAAATAAAACCAAAATATAAAAATATAAATTCAAATTATGGTATAAATATGTGAGTTGGATTTTATGGAATTTATTTGGATTTATTTGAGTGTCTAAAGAACAAATGTGCTAACAAAGATGTAAAAGCCAGGGGCCTATATGTGATCTTTTGAATCTGTCTAGGGTCCGTGCTAAAAGAAGATTCTTCTTCTTTTTCCTTTAAGTCCAGCATCTTGTAAAAATCATAGAAAATCGTAGAAAAATCGTAAAAATGCAAAACTGAGAAACCAAGTTGATATGTGCCTTTGTTTGTATATGATGAGCGATTGACCGGATGTTTTGAGGATTTGTGTTGACTGTGTTTCGTCGGGTTGTGTTGTCGGCTGTGTGTCTTTTATTCATATCTTTATGTGGTGTGTTGTCAATGCACTCGTGAGGAGTGGTTGACAACATTGTGTGGACTGACTCTTGGCCTAGTATTGCAGGTGTTGGTTGCGGCTTGGTTTGCATTGGTGCAGGTGAAGAACAAGTGCGAAAGGTCTATGCTTGTGTGGCCTCCGAGGAGTGGAGAGACAAGTAGGCTTGGTTCGGGGGACCCGGTGGCCGACGGGATCAAGTGCGGGCTGCATGGTGCAAGAAGAGTAAGACGAAGTCATGGACATGGAGCCGGTGCATCGGTGGCGGCCAAGTCAAGGAACGAGGCAAGACCGAGTAGACCGTCCGGGCACCGGAGGTGAAAAGCTTGACGGGCTCGACGCTTGGCGTGGTGAGGCCGGGCCGTGTACGCGGGGTTTGGTGGTTTGGCCACAAAACCATCAGAGGACGGTTTCTTGGTTTGGGCCTCAAAACCAAGTCCGAAGGCCCAACGCGACGGAGACGGGGATCTAGGAGCATTGGGAAGCTTCGAGGCGGGTGACACGTGGTATGATCGAGGTGCTTGCGTCGGGAGGACGCGAAGGCCCGATGGATGCGCGGTCGTCCGATGGTGAACTTCATGTGTTGACCAAAATGCCCCTGTGAGGGCTTGTATTGTATCTCCTAGTGTAGGGCCACTTCGGTCTTTTCCGAGGGGCCTATATATAGGAGGAGGGGGCTGAATTTTTAGCCAACTCTTTGGCTAGTGGTGGGAGTGCTCTTTCATTTTGGGGTGCTCTTGGGGAGAGAGGGAGAGGAGAGTGTGTGTCTCTTTGTTTGGAGCTTTTTTGCCATCCAAGATTTGCAATTTTTGGAGTGGCTTGTAATCCAACATGGCATGAATATTCAGAGTGAATTAGTCTCTCAAATCTTGTGCAAATTCCTCGAGCAAACTCTATCTCCTTCTAAATTCCTGAGTTGGTTTTTGTGCTATTTTCGGAGCTTTTCCGTGTCATGGCGGACAGTCCGCGGGTCCCTCGCGGACAGTCTGATTTTTCGTAGTGCGTTACTAGAGGGTCGGGTGGCTTTTTCGGACAGTCCGCCAAGGTACCGCGGTCCGCCCCTACTGTGCGGACAGTCCGCCCCTGCCCAGGCAGACAGCTTGTTGCCTCGCCTCTTGTGATTTTTCTTCCGCTTCTAATCCTTCTAGCTTTGTTCGTGGCTTGTCTCTAGGACTTGTAGGCTTGTGTGTGCCTAGTTTATAGCTGCTCTTGTGTGTGCGAGTGATCCGAGTGGCAATCGGGGTATAGGCCGAGTTCTCTCTTTGGAGAAGAATTTTTATCAGCTCCGATTCACTCCCCCCTCTCTGGTCGCCTATTCGGTCCTTCAATTGGTATCAGAGCCGATTGCGGATTCATGTGACTCTAACAAGTCTAGGATCCATAGGGTGACAAAAGAGAAGGGGCGTTTTGCTTGCAGTTTTGGTTTGCGCATTTTGAGCCCGACGATTTGGTGTTGTGCCTTTGAAAACCATATCTTGAGATACCTTCCTTGAAATAGACATAACTTTTTGCTCAGTGCTCCGTTTGAGCTCAATTTTTTTACAGCGGTTAGGTGACAACATTTGGGTCAAAAATTCAGAAAAATTCAGGAAGATAAAGAAAAAATTTGTTGAAGCTTTTTCAAGGCTTTTAGTGAACGTTCCTGAATTTCTCTAGACCGCAATACACCTCCGTTTGAGCTGAAATTTTGTGTGCCTCTATCTTTGGTACTCCTTGTTCAGTGGTCAAATTTTGGGAAAAAGATAAGGTTCTTTGCTATTGAACTCGTGAGTTCTTTTCCGAGAATTGAGGCAATTCGAGTGCTTTCTTTGCTTCTTTGCTTTTTGCTTGAGCTTGTTTTTGGCTAATCCTTACCGGTGCCTTGATTATGGCACCAAGATCTTCTCCTTGTGATTCTTTGAGTAGGAGGAGTGTGGAGGTTGAGGCGGAAGCCGGAGTGGAGAAGATGATGTCCCTCATCGAGGACTATCAAGATGGTGATCTCAAGAAGGGAGAGCTCTACCACAAGCTAAGGGACATGAACCAAGGTACGCTTGCCAAAGGCATCTTGATCCTATGTGATAGGTTGAATGATTGTGAATGTGATTGTAGAGATTTGCATAGAAGAAACATATATTTGTGTGATGCCTTGCGTAGGAAGAATGAGAAGATAAAATGTTCTCTTGCTAGGTTGAAATGTGGTATGGCTCATTGGAAGACTTGTGCCTTGAATTCTTGCACTTCTTGTAACACCATGCATGCTAAGAATGATGCTTTGAACTCTTCTATTTCTTTCTTGAAATCTGAAATTAAATTGTTGAAACACAATGCATCTTTGCCTTGCAAATCTTGTGATGCCTTGCTTGTTGAAAATCTTGAGTTTGCAAGTGATGTGACTAGCTTGCTTAGAAAGAATGAAGAATTGAACTCTTCTCTTACTTGTTTAAATCCAATACTTCTATGCCTTGCAATTCTTGTGTTGCTTTGAATATTGATCTTGATGTGGCTACAAGTAAGATTGCTTTGTTGGAAACAAGTGCTTCTTTACCATGTGTTTCTTGTGAGTCTTTGCATGCTGAAATTAATGAACTAAAATTGACTCACACCACATGTGTAGATGAACTTGAGCATGCTAGGGCTGAAATTTGTGATATGAAATCCATGCCTTGTAGCAAGTGCTCTTTGTTGCTTATGGATGATACTTTCCATACTTCTTGTGATGATGATGATGCTTTGGTTGTTGTAAATGATGATACTTGTTCATGTGATCTCATTTGCACTTCATGCATTGATTTGGAAAGTGAAGTTTTGGCTTTGAAAAGAATGTGCGATGATATGAGCGCCAAGTTGGTTGTGCATGATGAGATGAGTGCCAACCTTGAGAAAGAAAATGAACTCTTGCGTACCACATATGCTAAGTGCATTGAAAAGGAAATCGATAATTTGAGAAACATGACATGTGGTACTTGTGAGCACCTCAAGTTTGAAAATGAGGTTTTGCGCACAAGGTGCAAGAGTCTTTGTGCCAAGGGTTTGGATTCTCGCATTTCATGTCACTCCGATGTTGATGCTTTTAAAATTGCTTCTTCTCAACCGGAGTTGACTTCTTCTCTTGAGCGTGAGTCTTTGGATGGTGGCACGTGTGGTGGTGCTTTGGATAGCTCTCCCATAGCTATTCCTAAGCTTGGTGGATCTTCTGATGTTGCCCAAGGTAAATTGAATTGCAAGGGTGCCTCCCACATATTTGGAACTCATACTCCCAAGCCGAGGTTCCAATGCACCTTTTGCAAGAAGAATGGGCATACCATTGAGTTTTGCTTTCGCCGTGTCAAGCACGAGCGACGTGTGCGTGCCAAAGCTTTTAAGAAGCCACGTAGTCTTTCTCATGGCACGTGTGATTCTAATGTGGGCATGAAGTCGGATGTTGGGGTTGATGCTTCTTGCTCTAAGTCCCAAGGGACTTCTCACTTACAAGAGAATGGTGATTCGTCCACTCGGACCGTGCCTCTCGATAGGCCTTTGTACCATTGCTCTCATTGTGGGAAGGATGGGCATCAAGAGAGCTTTTGCTACCGCCGGGCAAGGAAAATGCGGCGAGGAGGTGCTTCTAGGCCTGTGGTTGTTCATAGCCCTTCTCATGGCATGAACACATGTGAGCCTAAGAAGGCACAATTTGTGGACGGGTTTTATGACACTCTTTCTAGTGAGTTAGGCCATGCTCGTGGACATGTTTCTAGTGTTTCTTGTGTTGGTCCACGACATACTTTCCATGGTGCTTGTGTTGGTTCTTCTCCTACGACCCCGAACGATCTTTGCCTTTTTGCTTATGGTAGCACTCAGTTTTCTTCGCGAGTGGCTCCTTTGAGGCATGGTTCTAAGGGTGTTCGAAAACCTTTTCATTCGAACCGGCATTTGCATCATGCTAACCCACATGATAACTTGAGTGCATCGCTTACCCGTGTGACCAAGTATTGGATTCCCAAGTATGTGCTTGCTAACCCTTTGGGATCCAAGGCTCGGTCTTTTTCGTCTCCTTGTGTGTAGGTATGGAGACGCGGTTGGAGAACATGAGTTGGATGGTGCTTGATCTTTGCCCGTGAGGTGATCAAGACAAGATGGTTCTCCACACCGCTTTGGATGGCTCTTGAAAGCCTTTGTACACATGTATAGTGAGTTTTATTTTCCCCTTGTGCTCACTTGTATATACTTGTGTCTTGCTTGTGTGTAAACCATGGTAGGCTAGCCACCTTGTTCATGATAGTTTTGTGATCTTGTATATCTATCTTGCTATCCTTTGTATGATAATGTGATGGATGATATATATGAACATCATGTCATGCTTTATGGTTGCTCTATGGTGGTTATGTCATGTTGTTCATCCATATCATTTTTGTCTAGCTCTATGGTACCTTTCTTGTTAGCATGTTTGTCCCCCATGTATATCTTGTCATGCTAGCTTTGTAATATATGTTTGTGAATGATCCATATGAACTTGTATCATGCCTTTGTTTAGTTCCTGTATCATGTTTGGCATGTTGTTCTTTGGAATCATTTTGGTTTAGTATCCTTGTATAGAGTTGTACCTTGTTGACATGCTTGCTAGCCCATGCTTATTCATATATGTGGAATCATGTTACAATGCTTTATTTATCTTGTTTGGTGTGTCAATGCATTGTATAGCATGTTTTGACCATGCTCTGGGTTTTGGGCTTGCCTTGTCTTCGGGTTGTGTTTTTGTTCCTCCTTTGGTTTCTCTCTTTTTAGGTTGATTTTAGAGCTTCTCTTTTGCTCTTTCTTTTCCTAGTGTTTGCTTTGCCAGTTGTCTTTGGTTGAGGGGGAGCTTGGGTTTATTCGATGGGGAATTTAGTTTCAAGGTGTGTTTTGGCATTCTATAGCCTTTTGTGATCCTTCAATTGGTGTCCTTTCTATAGTACTCAATTGGGATCTTTGGTGGTCTTGCAATTGGTACCTTTTCTACGGTACTCAATTGGGATATTTGGTGGCTCTTCTCTCGCTTGGAGTGGTTCTTAGTTGGTGTGTCCCCGTGTGAGCCTTCTTGTTGTTAAGCCGAGTTCCGTGTCTCCCCATGCATTTTGCATAGCATATGTATCATATATCATGATGTATAGACTTTGGTAGGTTTGACATTCGTGTCTTACATTGTGTCATATATCATGTTGCATTTGATGTACATATCTACCTTTGTTGCATTTGTATCATATGCATGGTAGGTTGAGCTTCCCCTATATGCTATGAATACTATGATATGCTATTTGTGAGCTTTTGAGCATTTTGATATGATTTAGTGATGGATAGCTATGCTCTTGATAGTGTTGCTATATATGCATTTTGACATGGCTATTTTTGGAAAATTCTAGGATAGGCTCTCTCTTGTGGATTTAAGGCTTTGCATGATCTCAGTGTGCTTTGGTGGTCTATATCATGCTTAATTTGTGCTTGGATATCATGTGCTTTTCAGTTGGCGTCAAAGACCTATTTGTCATTATGAATGTTTAGCCCATGTGTTACCTTGTGGGGGAGCATAAGCTTCTTTTTGCCGCAAAGGCACTTCATGTACCATTTTGTGCTTAAATATGAAAAATGAAATTGGTATGAAATACTTTGTTTGAAGTTATGCTCTCACTTGATGTCATAAAATGCTTTAAAATTGCAATAATTTGGGTGCTAAACCGTTGCATGATGTCTACCATGAGAAGTCTCATTTTAAGAAGTAGACACATGGCTCGGTGGCTTTAACATGACATGAGATGCTTATGGGTGTTTGTAATGATCTTGTGATGAGGATATGTGACCTAGCATGAAGTTTGTGTAATCTAGATTCACTTTGGCATGTTTTGCTCATGTTTAGGTCTTTACTCATGAGAGGGAATTTTTTTCACAAAAATGCTTAATTTGACCATGCCTTTCTCATATGCCTATATAGCTTTACTATCTTGATGGCTATGCTTTTATGGAACTATGAACTATCTTGCTTGCTCGTTATCTCACTTGTAGCATTTTATAGTGCTCTTTGTATATCTGAGAAGCTAGTAGTTGAATCTTTTGCAAAATTGCCTTGTTTCATGCATTGTCATCAAGGAGGAAAAGTTGCATTTTAAAAAAATGTCTCTATTTTCATGCATGTGTTGCATCCAGAGGGATACTCAGTTCAGGGGGAGAACTTGAGTTTGCATGCACATTTTCAGGATAAGTATGCATTTGTGAAGGAGGAGCTTTGGTGAGTTTCCTTTGTTTGCCTGAGTTGTGCTTTGGTGGTTTGCTCTTTGCTCTATCACATGTGGTTAGGGTGAGCTTTGTATGCTCTTTGGCCCTACTGCATGTGCTTAGGGGAGCTTGTGAGCTTGGTGTGCTCTTTGCTCTATCGCATGTGCTTACGGTGAGCTTTGTATTCTCTTTGGCCCCAGTGCATGTATTTAGGGGGAGCTTGTGAGTTTTGTGCTCTTTTCCTCTTTTGCCGGTGGTGTTGAGCCCCTTTGCCTCTTCTTGAGGAGCCGGCAGTTGATTTGAGTTTTCGATCGTCACATGATTGGTGTTGAGCCCTTTGTGCCCCTTCTTGAGGGATCATGTGTTCTTATCTCGGTTGTGTCGAGCCGTTGCCCATGTCTTTGGGGACCGAGACATTGATTTGGCCTTTGTGGTTTCTCTCATGCCAAGTGACTTTGTTCTTTGCCCTTGTGTGGGTTTTGTTCACTTGGATGAGATGTTCAGCCTTGTGCTCGCATGTTGTCAACCCACTCCTCAAGGGGGAGAAATTTGGAAAATCAAGTTGATATGAACCTTGATTTGGTGGTGATGAGCGGTTGACAAGTGCTTTGTTAAGAGCGGAAATTGGTTTGATGGCTTTCGAGAATGCTTGTAGCTCTTGTGGTTTGCTTGACTCTTCAGTGGTGTTTAGCCTTTGTGCTTCCTTTGGTTATGAGAGTCTTTGGTTGGAGCTCTTCTCATTTCAAGTTGCCTTGTGTTTGCTTTCTTTTGGCGTTTGGGCACTTGAATGAGTTTTTCCCTTTGCTTTCAAACCATCTTTTGTCAATGCACTCATCAAGGGGGAGATTGAGAAACCAAGTTGATATGTGCCTTGGTTTGTATATGATGAGCGACTGACCGGATGTTTTGAGGCTTTGTGTTGAGTGTGTTTCGTCGGGTTGTGTTGTCAGTTGTGTGTCTTTTATTCATATCTTTATGTGGTATGTTGTCAATGCACTCGTGAGGAGTGGTTGACAACGTTGTGTGGACTGACTCTTGGCCTAGTATTGCAGGTGTTGGTTGCGGCTTGGTTTGCGTTGGTGCAGGTGAAGAACAAGTGTGAAAGGTCTATGCCTGTGTGGCCTTCGAGGAGTGGAGAGACAAGTAGGCTTGATTCGGGGGACCCGGTGGCCGACGGGATCAAGTGCGGGCCGCATGGCGCAAGAAGAGCAAGACGAAGTCATGGACATGGAGCAGGTGCATCGGTGGCGGCCAAGTCAAGGAACGAGGCAAGACCGAGTAGACCGTCTGGGCACCGGAGGTGAAAGGCTTGACGGGCTCGACGCTTGGTGTGGTGAGGCCGGGCCGTGTACGCAGGGTTTGGTGGTTTGGCCACAAAACCATCAGAGGATGGTTTCTTGGTTTGGGCCTCAAAACCAAGTCCGAAGGCCCAACGCGACGGACACGGGGATCCGGGAGCGTTGGGAAGCTTCGAGGCGGGCGACACGCGGCATGATCGAGGTGCTTGCGTCGGGAGGACGCGAAGGCCCGATGGATGCGCGGCCGTCCGATGGTGAACTTCATGTGTTGACCAAAATGCCCCTGTGAGGGCTTGTATTGTATCTCCTAGTGTAGGGGCACTTCGGTCTTTTCTGGGGGGCCTATATATAGGAGGAGGGGGCTGAATTTTCAGCCAACTCTTTGGCTAGTGGTGGGAGTGCTCTTTCATTTTGGGGTGCTCTTGGGGAGAGCAGGAGAGGAGAGTGTGTGGCTCTTTGTTTGGAGCTTTTTTGCCATCCAAGATTTGCAATTCTTGGAGTGGCTTGTAATCCAACATGGCATGAATATTCAGAGTGAATTAGTCTCTCAAATCTTGTGCAAATTCCTCGAGCAAACTCTATCTCCTTCTAAATTCCCGAGTTGGTTTTTGTGCTATTTTCGGAGCTTTTCGGTTCGATCCTTGTGCGTCGATTTCTAGGCCGTTTCCTTCCGGATTTCTTTCAGGGGATCATGGGTGAGTGCCTTGTGCCTCTTTGTGGATGATCTTCACCCCTCAAACGCCGGGAATCGAGCTCGATTTGGTGAGGTTTGGATGAACTCGGGTTGTTGTTTTGAGCGCATGAGATTTGCGATTCCGGTTGATTGGATAGGTTTGGGGTTCCAAGATTTTGGGCATAGCTTCTCTTAGAGACGCTTCTCATCTACCCAAAATTTGGGATCAATCCATCCAGCGGTTTGGAAGATCTGTCGATCGGAAGTTGGAGGTGTTTTTGCGGGGTTCGCGGCTCTGCTTCTGCGTGCAGGGCGGATGGTCCGCGAGTGCGGGGCAGACAGTCCACGAGAGCGGGGCGGACAGTCCCCGAGGACAGTGTTTGTTGCGTGGTCGTCGAGTTCTGCGCGAGTTCTTGCGTGCCCGTGTTTCGATCCGTTGGTTCAGGAGTTTTTGGTGGCAAGAGGTTTGCGGATGGTCCGTACTTGAGTGCCGGACGGTCCGTGTCGTGGCGGACAGTCCGCGGGTCCCTCGCAGACAGTCCGATTTTTCGCAGTGCGTTACTGGAGGTTCGGGTGGCTTTTTCTGACAGTCCGCGAGAGCAGTGCGAACAGTCCGCCAGGGTACCGCGGACGGTCCGCCCCTGCCCAGGCAGACAGCTTGTTGCCTCGCCTCTTGTGATTTGCTTCCGCTTCTAATCCTTCTAGCTTTGTTCGTGGCTTGTCTCTAGTACTTGTAGGCTTGTGTGTGCCTAGTTTATAGCTGCTCTTGTGTGTGCGAGTGATCCGAGTGGCAATCGGGGTATAGGCCGAGTTCTCTCTTTGGAGAAGAATTTTTATCGGCTCCCATTCACTCCCCCCCCCTCTCTGGTCGCCTATTCAGTCTTTCAAAAACCAATTTTGTTGGTTTCCTTGTGAGTAAATCTACATCTTTTAGAAAGACTGTATATGCTTTTGATGTGTAGATTTTGAATGAAAATTCAAACTCTGTTTGTATAGGGTTGTTCATAACTTGAGTTGTACTCATGTGCTAGCCTTGATCTTTGGATATGTTGGTAGTCAGTACTAGTATGGGTTATACCTAAGTTTTCGCACAAAGTTACTGAGTGGATATCTAGTTATGATTTATTTTGTATTATTACTAGATCTGTGTTCATGTTTTGTACAGCTTCATGTATACGTTTTATGTGGCTTATCTTGTAGATACCACTTTGCTAGGTTAAGATGTGTTGCTAGTAATTTTATCATGGATTTAGGAGCTGTCCATATATCTGTTTCTGAATGATGCTTGTTTAGGAAGATAAATCTATAGCTCAGTTCCTATTGTTCCAGTGATGCTCATCTCTGGGATAGCTGATGTTTATATCATGTTTATGCCATGGTAGAAAGTTGGGCTATAGTTGAGTCATATATTTCTTTGTATAAATACTTTGTGAATAAATAGGTTGAAGATGGTTGTTTTTTTGTAGCATTATTAAAATAGGATATGAAGCTAATTTTTGGTGTGTAACCTAATTTTAGTCCCTAGAGCCTCTGTGTAAAATTTGAGTACCAGTGCATGTGTAGTTTTCTCTATATTAAATATTCTTGATTTTGTTATGAATAACTTGTCGTATTTTTCATGCTCTGTATATAGCTTTGTTTGCTTTGAATGTTTACCAGTAGCTCTGATGTAGTCCTTTGCGCTGTCACAAAAATTCTCACTGTAAGATGTTGCATGGTTTAGCCAAAATAGTTTTGGAAGAAACTAAGTATATTAAAAAGAGAAATAAAGAAATCCCCTCTTTATAAACTTATGTGTGGTATAACCCTTGGAAAATGTTCCTAATGAACCCCTGAAACCTAACTTGGTTGCATGTGTGATAATTCTAATTTATTTGAATAAAGGTGCACACAATCACTATTAAAATAATAAACTAATAAATGGTTGTTGAATTAATCTTTAAGGAAGAGTATGCTGGATATATTCTTGTCTAGGTGAATTTGGTCAACATGACACCCTAGGCTAAATGTGTTGATGTATTGTTTACACTATTGGGTTCACAGAACTCCCAAAAAGAGATAGGGTTACTTCAAGGAAAATGCACAATTAACTCGTTTTCAATCACGTATAATAATTAGTTGGCTTTCCTTGGAACATTACACATTCAACTTTCCAAAATCGCGACCCCCTTTACAATGGGATGGGGGCCTCCTTTTATAGTACTCAAAGACTAAAATTACATCCCAAGTTTGCCCTACATCCCCAGCATCTCAGAAGAATATTCGGGGGCAAACGTGGATTTTTACACTTGATGTGGATTTGACGCCGTAGTTGGCGGAGCGCGAATCACGCCGGAGACAGCGAAGCGGAGGATGCGCCACGAAAACCGGAGGTAGTTCCGTGTTGCAACAACTTTTGACCAAGTCGCCACAGCCAAATCCTTGAAGGGCCCTGGGCTTCGCAATCTTGTCTTTCTCAACGTCGTATCTGTCAGAGACTCTGCCGCTTCGAAGCTTGTTACCGAGATCGAGAAACACCGGACCAGCGGGATTGTCTCAGCGGAGCTTCGATCCTCGTCCTCCGCTTACCTTGAGAGAACCCCTGGAGCTTCGGACTCTTCCCTACAAGAAAAACTTGATTCGGGTTAACCTTACGATTCCTGGTACGCGACGATCCTATCGAAGCCCAGATTTCTTAGTCTTCCTAAAAAAAGACCATTGAGGTTAGATACCCTAAAAAAGTAAATCCTCCGAAGCCCTGGTGACAACAAAAACCTCCTGAAGCCCTGAACCCATTCTTTACGAAGGAAACAACCTTCGCGCCAATCCTCGTGTTCTCTTGTGTGGGTTAACTTTTTAGCCTGGAAGTTTGCGAAGCCCAAAGCTTATGTTGAAATTTTGATAAAGGCTAGAGCCTAATGTTCTTATCGCTCTGACAAACTCCCGGTGCCTAGAGGTGGTGTTTTCTACCGCCCCAACAGTAGCCCCTCGAGGAGAAGCATTAAGCAACAAGATTACCCTTCTCCTCGATTTGTTTCTCGATCGTAAGCTGAAGAAAACATCACCTTCGGCGATGGGGAGTTTGCAGGCTTCCGTTGCTTTGGCTTCGCGTGTTTACCTGTTGAACGACATGAATCGCTCTTTCCCGAGGTACCTGTTCGTATTTCGAGACCGTTACACTTCTTCTCTCTCCTCGGGCTATATAAAGGGGGGGTCGGGGTCCCTTGCTTTCTTACTTTTCCCAAATTTGTAGCCCCTGTCTTGTCCTGCTTAGCTGCTTTAGGATTCGTGCTTGCTACGAGATTTCGCTTAGTCGCGGCTTTCTGAGCTTGTTCTTTTGCGGAGCCCGAACTTTTCTAGTGGTTCTGGCTCGTACAAAGCAAACTACGCGGCCAATGACGGAGGAAGAGATAGCTGCTTCCGTCGCTCTGGTCGAAGCCCCAGAAGATCCTGCTGGCGATATTGTTGATTACGAACCGTCGCCAAAGGCTAAAGAAACCTCTTGTGGTGAAGATCTTTCAGCGGTGGAGGCTTCGCCGTCGGATCTCATGGCTGGACAGCCTAAGACTCCGTCCTTTATTCTCGAAGCTTCGCTGGTTTCTGAGAACCTGATCAAGTATTATGAGGAGAAGGGATTTTTCCCCGAAGGTGTTGCTCGTGCTCCGAAAGGGGAAACAACTCCGAAGCCAAAGACTAGTGAAGCCGTTGTTTTTCGTGATTTCTTCAATGCCGGTTTGAGATTTCCTTGCTCTCGGTGTCTCCCCGAGATCCTCGACTGTTACAGTGTTAAACCGCATCAGCTGACACCGAATGCGTTTGTTCAGCTCTCCAAGTTTTTCTTTGTCGTGCGTTCTTGCGACAGGCGAGTTGAAACCGAAGCTTTCGTTCGGTTCTACGAGCTCCACGTTCAGAAACAAAACTTTCGGTTGGAAGGGGATCCTGCCATCTATGAGAATCATTTTGGGTGCATAACCTTCACAACCTGAAGGAAAAACACCAAGAAAGATATCGAAAGAGTGGAGCTCAGCCCAGCTCATAAGAACAAATGGGATGATGATTGGCTATCTTATTGGTTCTATGTGAAGGTAAACATGCCTCGCAGCTCCGATGGGACCGCGTATTATTCTTTCAGCATCTCGACCATGACACCTTTGAGTTATGTCACGTGCCTGGACTTTGCGAAGACCAGAGGCTTTAAAGACTGCGAGAAAGCTTTCTGCTTGGTTTCGCAGTTTATTCCTGGCCGCGATGTCATAGAGGAATTTGTAGCCACTGAGATTTGGCCCCTCTCTGCAGGTTGGAACCCTCGGGAGGTCAAGTGGCTATCAGTTGATTGGTTTTCGAAGGAAATCCCCTTTCCTCGTTTCGAGCTAAAGATGCCTGAGGGAAAAAATGCTCATGAGTTTGTGGGGGAAGTGGAGCGGCGTGTGGTGGATTTGCTTGGCCCCTACACGGAGGCAGAGCATCAGACTTCATGAAAATTAGCCACCGGAGGCCGCCGCGTTAACCGGATTTTTTTGAACTTGGGATTGAAGTGGACGATCGTCCGAAGCCTAAGGCGTCGTCTAAACACAGTCGTGATTATGCTCAGGTTGCGTTGGACCCAGCTGGCGCTGGGAAGAAAAAGAAGAAGTCTGCGACCTCTCCAGAGCTGGCCGACGAAGCCACAGTTGTTGAATCGCGGAAGGCCGTGGCTCCGGCGTCCTCCTCGAAAACAAGTCAGCTTGAACGTGCCAAGAAAAAACAAGTTGCTAGTCAGGATACCGACCCTTCCACTGAGAAGGCATCAAAGCTCGGTCTTCGACGTAAGAAGGCTGGCTCTAAACCGCGGCATGCGTGCCGTATTGTGAATATTCTTAGCTCCGCTGATACCCTGGAGTTCCTAGACTCAGGGACTGATGGTGATGGAGAGGACAAGGGTCGTTTGGCCGATCCTGAGTTGGAGAAAGCTGTCGTGTCCAGCCCGAAGGACACTACTGTGGTCGTCCTTGATGCGGGAAATGCCGGAGACTCCGACAAAGTTGAAGAAAGCATCAAACTTCCCAGAGCCGAGAACAAGCAGGATAAGGGTGCTAGCTCTTCCCACCCGGGCGACCATCCTGAAGCTTCGGGTGATACAAAGGTGTCACCTGAGTTCATGAAGTCCCTCGCCGAGACTGTGAGCACATCAGGTGTTGTGGAAGGACACACCCTGGAGATGGTTCTCGCGGAGAGGAGCACTTTCGACCCTTCGACTTTTTCCTATAATAAGGCTGTTGGTATGAGGGATCTAAAAACTTTATTATCTGTTTGCTTACCTTTTTATAAGAAGAGAGGGGTAGTGGAGTCGCTTGTGCTTTGGGAGCTAAGGGATTCCGTTCGGCTTGCAGGTGTGGCAGCAGGGGACGCTCCGCAGGCGAAGGTGAAACTCCTGATGGTCAATATCTTGAAGATGGCGAAATTCCCGGAGCCCAGGCTTCTTCTATAATTGTGAAGCAGCCAGGGACCAGTACCAGTGCCGGACCTTCAGCACCTTTTGATTCTCAAGGTTTGTTCCTACTCACGATTTATGTATTTTTGTTTTGTTTGTTTTATGTACTGATGGTGGTGAGGTTTATCACACGCTTTTTTGTAGCTTATGAGAAGTCTCTGGAAGATATGGAAGCTGGTCTTCTGGCTGGACTATCAGCTGAACTTTGTTACAAATCAATGATTTCTAGCCGAAAGTTTGTTGAAAAGTATCGTTCTCAGGAGCGGAAGCTTTCGTCGGCCGAAGCTGATAACATTGAGCTGAGCCGTGAAATTATTAGGCTTAAAGAAGAGAATACATCTTTGTCTAAAATTCGCGAGCTGCAGACGCAGAAGATCGCCATTTTAGAGGACAATGTAAACACCTTTATTTGTTTGCCATTATATGTCGATGACCATCTTTGTTTGCCAATACAGCCTTCTTTGATCTTTTGAAGCTCAGTGGGGATGTGCATCATCAGTTTATCAGAATCACTTGAAACTTTTTTGACAACATAATACACCAAAAGGTGGAGCTCATGCAAGTTTTCATATTTTTTTAAGCAAGATTAGATGATTCTAACATTTATTCTTTATTAAATCAACAAATAATTACAATAATATGCAAATTTGGTCTGAAAATTCCAAAACTTCACACAACATCATAGTTTGGATCCATAAGCATCTCAAAAAGTTTCAAATGATTTCGAGTAACTGGTACTATACATCCCACATAGGAATCAACATCTCTCGCTAAGTGTTAATGACATGTGTGAGAGATGTATGCTTTAGTGGGGATGTGCATCATCACTTTATCAGAATCACTTGAAACTTTTTTTACAACATAATACACCAAAAGTTGGAGCTCATGCAAGTTTTCATATTTTTTAAGCAAGATTAGATGATTCTAACATTTATTCTTTATTAAATCAACAAATAATTACAATAATATGCAAATTTGGTCTGAAAATTCCAAAACTTCACACAATATTATAGTTTGGATCCATAACCATCTCAAAAAAGTTTCAAATGATTTCGAGTAACTGGTACTATACATCCCACGTAGGGATCAACATCTCTCGCTAAGTGTTAATGGCATGTGTGAGAGATGTATGCTTTAGTGGGGATGTGCATCATCACTTTCTCAGAATCACTTGAAACTTTTTTGACAACATAATACACCAAAAGGTGGAGCTCATGCAAGTTTTCATATTTTTTTAAGCAAGATTAGATGATCCTAACATTTATTCTTTATTAAATCAACAAATAATTACAATAATATGCAAATTTGGTCTGAAAATTCCAAAACTTCACACAACATCGTAGTTTGGATCCATAAGCATCACAAAAAAGTTTCAAATGATTTCGAGTAACTGGTACTATACATCCCACATAGGGATCAACATCTCTCGCTAAGTGTTAATGGCATGTGTGAGAGATGTATACTTTAGTGGGGATGTGCATCACCACATTATCAGAATCAATTGAAACTTTTTTCAACATAATACACCAAAAAGAGAAGCCCATGCGAGTTTTTAGATTTTTCAAGCTAGATTAGATGATTTTAACAATTATTCTTTAGACATATGTTGCAGATGCATGAGAGATGTATGCTTTAGTGGGGATGTATGCTTGAGAGGAGATGATAGTTTAGATGATAGTCATTCGGCGCCCTCCATATAAACTCACTTGAGAGGAGATGGCAGCCAACTCTTGGAACCCTAGTTCATTTGCTCTTCCTCTTTAGTTTTTCCTAGGCTAGCTTGAGAGCTTCATGAGTCATCTTGAGAGAGGGACAGATGTTCGGGCAGCTTGCTAGACCTTGTATGAACCTTTCATGGCATGCGTAGAAGATTCGGTGTGGTTCATCTTGTGTCCTTTTGCCTCACAGTGTTTTCTCTTTTGGTGTTTTTCGGAGCTTTTTCTTAGAATTTTTGTGGTGGCTTGTTGAAGGTGTTTCTTGGTGGGATTCTTGTTGGGTGTCACACATCAGGTCTTTGTGCCTCTTTTCTTGGTGATTTTGCCCCAGCAAACCCCCTGGAAATCCTTCGATTTGGGTGGTTTTCGGTGTTCCTCGAGTTCATGACATAGAGCCCTTGGATTCGCGATTCCCTTTGATTGAGAGCGTTTCGGTGGATATCCTTTGGTGGAGAGGTCGTACAGGAGGTGACCCAGCTATCCCTGAAGGTTCGCTGCAATACGTGGGGTGAATCAGAAGATCGGGTGTTGGGAAGTTGAGGGTTGACCCGCGGCCGTTTTCTGGGAGCCAGGCGGTCTAACCGCAGGGTGTAGGCGGTCTGACCGCCCTGGGAAGTTTCGTGAGGAAAGATTGATTTTCTGGGGGATTTCTTGATAGCTTGTTTTCCTTGTTCAGAGGAGTCTCCAAGCGAAATCTTGGGTCGATTCAGGGTCGTGAGCTTCGTTTGGTGGTTGAGGGAAACTCCCAGGCCTAGGCGGTCTGACCACCCTGTCCATGCGGTCTGACCGCCCCGGCAGGAGATTTCCCGTTTGTGGTTTCCGTTGTGGTGTGTGCGTGTTTTAGTTGGTAGGAAGTGTGGTTTGCTCTTTGGATCAGTAGGACTCTAGTGGCTACGTGATCTTGGCAAACGTGTGGATTGAGTGGCGGAAGTGATTTTGGGATCGAGGCCGTGTTCATCTCGGTAGAGGAGTCATCTCTCTCTAGAAGAATTTTTATCAGCTCCCATTCAGTCCCTCCTCTCTGGTCGCCCAATCCGGTCCTTCGTATTGTTACTTTATGGAGTTGGATGCATCAACTAGTTTTTCACTTTACAAGATTTCAACTCGAGGATACATAAGTTTGTTATCAAACTAATTTGCATATGTACACCTAACATTCCAACAACCGTGTCATGCAGCGCATATCAAATGCAAGCATTTATATACTTCAGAGTGCGTTTAGTTCGCCAAAATTTTGGCCCAAAATATATTGAGACCATTTTTCAAGCTTATTAAAGCTAATAAACATAGACTAATTACAAAACTAATTACATGAATGAATGAAAAATCCTGAGATGAATCCATTAAGCCTAATTAATTTGTCATTAGAGATTGTTTACTGTAGCACGATGTTGTCTAATCATTGTATAATTAGGCTCGTTAGATTCATCTCGTGATTTTAGAAAGGGGTTATTGTAATGTCCTGCCTCCCCGAGGTCGGGCCCGCCTACGCCTGCCAGCTCTCTAGGACCTCAAGAATATCCTCACAGACCAACACATGTTTTTCTACGCACTTTGTCCTCACTCATGCGCACCCGAAAGAACTTCCCGGTCGGTCACACATCACTCCAGGCCAAACACGCTTAACTTTGGAGTTCTTTCGAGATGGTCTTCCGGAAAATAAGTTGCAACTTGTTGGTAGGAGTATTCTATCAATCCTATTAAGTCTTTGGCCAGGATGTCACAGTTATGGAATGGATTTTGTCATTAATCCATGTTTAATACTCCCAATTAGTGTCTGAAGATTGATGTGATAGGTAGTTGGGAAAATTTTTGAGAAAAAGTTCATTATTTTCGACCATTGAACTATAAGCTGAGTTTGGTTTTGGCCATCGAACTCCAAAACTGGGTATCTTCGAGCATCCAACTATCAAAACCGTTCACGTTTGGTCGTCCGGTGGTTTTACAGGGCGGTTTCGCTGCATGGACTCCACATGGTGGTGGGACCCACTTGTCAGCGTTACCATCTCTCTCTCTCCTTCCCGTCTCACTCTTTCTCTCTCCTCCCTTCAGATGGCCAACGTGCGGAGCAAGGACCGGTTGGAGGGTGGTCGGTGCGTGCAGGAGCTAGGGCGGGCCACCTTACTGCTCGCCACCGGAGGCCCACCCCGTCCCTTGGCCGGAGGGCCACCGGCGCCGGCGCAGGGAGCTTGGCGCAGCATCTCGACCAGCGTCGGCTACCGGTCGGGAGCAGGGTGTGGCGGGACAGAGATCGTTTGAGCACAAGGGGCTCACCAATGTTCCTTTTATGCTGCTACTTGGCGAAGATGATGGCCGGAGGTAGGTGGTTGATGGCGAGGTAGGCGGTTGTCGCTTGGACTCGTGGTGGCTGGGAGATAGGCGATTCTGAACACTCTGGTGGATGGGAGGTGACGAAAGTTGAGGGTGAAGCTTAGGAGGTGGCATAGGTGTAGTGGCGGGGAATTGGAGGATGGTTGTGCACGGACTGAGAATTTTGGCCGGTGATAGGGAGGAGCTCGGTGGAGCGGCAATGGTGAGGCACGGGTGGAGTTGGCCTTCCTGCTCCTCGCCTCCTCTACCGCGTCGGCCATGGCCTCCCAGCTCCTCCACCGCACCGGCCATGGCCTCCCTGCCCTTCGCGCTCGCTACCTCGCGTCCTTCGGCCACTCCCAACACAGCGGCCAAGATGTCGAGCGCCTGGCCCAGGACGGACGCATTCCAGGCCTCCACGAGCGCCGTGAACCTGTCGCTGTCGAGCCGAAGGAAGAGCGTGACCGCCGCGAGGTCCTTGGCCGGTGTCTTCCTCCTACCCAGCCTGAACCACCCACCGCTGTCAAGGACCACGACTATGAGGGAGCAGGGGTGGGGAAGCAAGCAACGGAGGGAGGTGGAGATGAGGCGGTGCACGGGCTTTGCTGGGAATGCGATTGGCTTGGGCTTCGAGCGGCGGCGCCACGACTGCAGTTGATGGTCGTGCCTGCGCCGGCGAATCACCAAGATGGACAGAGAAGAGACAGGAGAGAGAGATGGAGACAAAGAAGAGATAGGAGTAACACTGACAAGTGAGCCCACTGCCACGTGGCGTCCATGTTAACAAAACCACTCTACAAAACCGCCGGATGGCCCAACATGAACGGTTTTGGTAGTTGGATGGTCCAAAATACCCGGATTTGGAGTTTGATGGTCAAAATCAAACTTAGCATAAATGAACTTCTTCCAAATTTTTGGGAACTAAACGAGCCTTCAGTTGGACAATAGGGTTGCATGCGTAGGAGTTTCCTTTTTTAATAGAATGGGATCCGCCAACAGAAAAAAAAAAGTCAATCAGCTTAGTTTTTTTAGTATAGAAATAGTTCTATTGTCATCCCTACAGGCTACAACTTATGACTAATGTGTTAGTTTTCCTAGTTCTATATCTTCAAAACAATACTCTTAACTAGCTAAATACTTCATAAGAAATAGACTACCATTTTGGAACTAAGTAAAAGACCAATGTATAGGGTATTTGCGTTTTTATGATTGTCAACCCAATATTTCGAGCACAATAATTTCTTTATTTTTTATCTCGACCATTTTTCAGACACATAATAACTTTGTCTCTACTTTCCTATCCCTCCCTCCTCCTGGTCTCCTCTCCTTTCCTGCCACTCCCTTTCTTTTTGCTGCACGTGTCGCTATATGGCCCTGTATATATACTCCCTTTCTTTAATTTCCGCATCACAAAAAAAAAAGACAGATTCAAGATGGAAAAGTTATTATGTCTCAAATTCTTCATCGATGGTGACCGTAGTGTTATTTGTCATTCTCACCGAGTCTTCAGAATTCGTCTACGTCACCTCTTTGGACAAGCTTGGTGTTGACCAACAATGCACTGCACCAAGTAAAATGAGTGAAATGGAGTTCACCATATGTTTACTCTAAAATATACTCCTTCCGTAGTTCCGTTCTAAATACTTATCGTTTTAACCTAGATACATTTTTTTGTCATGCATTTATATATATATTTATGTCTAGGTGCATAACAAAAGGAATATATATAGAAAAAATAAAACAACAAGTAAACTAATGAGAAGCCATTGTGACCACTGTTTACTACTCTGTCTCAGTTTAAGTGCATTTCTGAGGTTCAATTTTTTTTTCCCCAGATTAAGTGCAACCATTCGATTGTGCATGGGCCGAGGGAGTAACCTGTATCCCAACCGTACCAGCTTGCTTTCATTTGTTTATTAAAAAAAAAGAAGCACACAACATCCTCCAAAAAGAGACACCAGTAGCAGCACGTCACGCGTCCCCTTCCCTGTCCAGCTTGCTAATTTGTTCATTTGAATGCTACAAGGGCACATATATTGGGACGGAGGGAGTATCGCACTACATAATTTTTTCCAGCTGACATGCATACTTCATGATTATTCTAGAGCAAGGTTACAAAGAAGGCTGATTACATTGCTTCAAAATGAAGAGTATGAACAAGCTGGAAGAATGTGTGCGCGCGCACGTGTTTTTTAAAAGAAAACGAACCAGCATGAAAGCTGCCAAGCTGCCGCTATATGAAAAAGGAGGGTGCCTCGGAGGGGTAGAGAACCGTACACTGGAGTAAGGAAGAATGTGCTGCTAAAAAAATATATATTTGGGCGTGTTTGGTTCGTCAATTTACGCAAACGAATGGTGCATTGAGATAGAATGTTGTGAAAAAAGTACGCGACTAAGAAAATATGTGACTCGATATGACATGTGAATAGTGACTCAATGTGACGGTGAATAGTAAATTGAGATGGAAACTAAGAGAACTAAACAAAGCCGTAAATCTTTTTAATTATCAAGTAAAAGTCAATTGTCTATGTGGTGTATCTTTCTGATAGTGAAGCCCGGTGTACAGGGTACGCTTGAAACCTTTTGGAATCAACTGTACAACCAAAACTATTAGACTTATTTAACGATAATAATATAATAATTTTATTGAAGAAAATAAAATCAAACAACCACATACTGGTTTGTACCACAATATACAAACAAGAAAAATAGGAGTAACTTTCATGGGGATTGACAATCGGAGAGAACACCTTCGAATAGTTGGCGCAAGAGCCAGGAGTTGTTACAAATACAAACTATATAGATAAAGTCAGGTCACGGTTGTGCAACCCAAAAAAAGAGAACTTATTAAAATAAAGTGATTGTTTTCAGTGGCAATGCAAACACAAAAAAAATTTAGCATATCACTTCATATTATTGAATATGCTTCAAGTTTCTCCATCTCAATCATGGGCATAAAACCTTATTTCTTTTTCGATTCAGAACTACCAAAAAAATTTATACATTGGGTCATAGTTTAGTTTTCTACAGTATCACATAATGGTTATCATTGTTGTCGTTACTACTTTTCAATATAGTTACGATGACAGGCAGACATAGAAATGAGTAAACTTTAATCAAAGATAATATAGCCCAGTCTTGGTTGGAAATTGGAAGTTATCTCGTCAAACCCTTCTGCTAAATGTTGATATCTTTATCAATTAACGAAAAAAACCCTTTTAAAAGATGGAACCACCTTTCAAGAAAGTTCCCTCCACTTAAGGTTACTAGCTTTAGCGATCCAGGTGTTGTTTGCAGTCTGAACTCAGAATGTTCCCGCTGCAAAAAAAAATTGAATATCAAAATGTTCAGAAATGTCATTCGGACAAGATCTGCAAAACCCTTGACAAGAGTTTCTTCGACTGTTATTATTTCCAGCTGACAAGAAACATATTCCATGGCAGTCTAGCCATTGTGAACGATAAAGTCGACTTTAAGTTTTAGAAAGGAAACGATTCACGAGTTCATGCAGCAGGAAAAAAGAATATGGCGCGCGGTTAAAGATTAAAAGCTGGTGATTTGGCAATTATATGGTTCCTACATTTCCCTATGACAAATTTCAACCCTTGTCATAGATTCTCACCTGCCTTTGAGTTAGGATTCATATCAATGATTAGCATAAAGCTGATCCTGAACATTTTGCTTGACCACATTCAGTAGGCATAGTAAACATGTGAAATATACTAAAACCATGTACTACAGACAACTGCACCAACTGTTCACATACCACCAACACGGATGAACTTGTATCCATAGTAGATTCAACATTCTGTGGCGAGCAAGCTTACATACAACGTTGTAACACGGCAGGTTGTTGGACATCACTGCAGATACTTGAAATCTTCAGTTATACCCACCTGAAGTTTTACAACTTAGTCAAGAGATCAGGATAACCCACAGAATGAAAACCATAGTCTCACCATCAATAAACAACTTAAAACTTTCTAATCAAAAATGTTTTTTTTCCATTAAAGTGCTTTTCATCTATGAAGTGCTTAGGTTGGGTCATTTGCAAGACTGCAGAACTATTAAACAATCATGTAGGGAATAGGAGTTCACTACAGAACAGAAGGGTATGCAAGTTAATCAGTTCATGTGAGCCAAGCTCAAAAAGGCCATCATATATCACTTTTTTCATATTATCCACCCCTCTTTTTTTCACATGGAAGCATGTAACATAATTTCCTTGGTGTCATCAAGAATCTTGTCTACAGATGTCATGGCAGAGGAGGCCGCTAACTTACAAGCAAGATCTAAGTATCTGAATACTAAAGACATAGAGGCACTAGCCAGCCTGCAACGGTTGTGGGTAAAGTTGTAAAGCACATAGCGCAATGCAAAATAATCAATTGGCCGTCAGGGAAGATACTGCAGACACAAAAAGGCCAGAACAGTATAAGAAGGTGCAACCTACCTCCCTGTACATATGTTCAAGTTGCTCTTTTGCTTGCGGGAATGTAGTTGAACACCATTGTTGCAAAGTGAAGATATTATCTGAAGTGCCATTAAAATGTGATTATCCTCAGAATGATAACATGTGTCTAAATTATTGCATTTGAAGAGAGTTCACTTGCAGAAGTACCATTACCTGTCCACCTGTTAGCTGCTGAATGAGCAACATCAATAGCATCCTCTGCATTTATCAGCATACAGTAGCAGTTAAAATGGAAAGAAGATTTGCATGGTTAGATGAAAAAGAGAAATAATCAGATGGATGCATCAGTAATGGTTTTTTTTCTTTTTTGGGAATCAGCATCAGTATCTATCCAAGGCTTGTACGAAAAAAGATGGGTTTTGGATCCCATACTCATTGCTTCTAGTGCAGCTGGATCACTGTCGGCATATGCAGCGAGTTCCTCCTGAAATCATTATGGGGTTCTTGAGCTGCACTGAGCAATAATCGAACCCCCCCCCCCCCCCCCAAACACAAAAAAAAAGGTTAAATGAAAATACAAATGTACCTTGAGCTTCTTATGATGTACCTCTACAGTCTTCAGCTCCTCCAAAGCAGCTTCCCTCTCTTCCTGTGGAAATGCATGAGTTGGGACAATATGCTTCCTGGCTTCCTGTAGTGCACTGCAGATATCTCAAAAAATACGCATAATAACTTACAGAGTCTTCCCTGCCTCTTTTCAGGTTGTCTCTCTGTTCAACAAGCTCCATGTAGCGCTTTTTAGAGTTTGAAAGATCAGATTCCAGCTTATTGTAAGTATTTCTCAACTACAAACAAATCCAAAGAAGATTTATTAGCTAAAACTTCACCAGCTATGGATCTAGGGAGGAGTAAACGTGCATTACAATGTGCAATGAGAGAGATAAGTGGGACCCCTATATTCATCTTATCCTGATTTGCTCAATTTTATCTTTAAGCTTAGAAGAAGTACAGCGTTCCTCTAAATGGAGTAGGCAAAGGCAATCATAGCTTTCTACTTGCAAAGGTTCTATAAAGCATAACAAGCTTGTGCCACATCTGTAACAACGTCATACTATGATAGTGTTGGTTCAGATTCCGCAAGGCGAATATAGACATAATTAGATGATAGAGGAATTGAACACAGTATGTGTGACACCCAAAAGTGGACTGCAACACAAAGATGGGGAAGTTATAGATTCCAAAATAAAGCTTCAAAATTCATACAAAAAATCACAAAAAGTAGAGCCAGAAGAAACAAGCACAATGTCATAGTATCTTTTTTTTTTTTTTGAGACCATGAGATTCAATTACTCTGAAGCAAGGTTACAATCGTTTGACACTATCCCAAGCAACGCATCTGGGAAAGCATCAACCCACACACACTCCGGGATGGTCGACGGTAACAGCTTTGCACACAAATGAGCTGCTCCGTTGCCCTCCCTTTTGACAAAAGAAAATCTAACAGAAGAAAAAACCTTGCTTAACTCGCTAATCTCATTCCAGAGGCCTGCAATCTGGCTCCTCTCGCCTGCCACCGATCGGAGTAAATTCACAAGCGTCAGGTTATCAAGCTCCAAGACCACTCTGTCGAAACCTCCTGAATAGGCCAACTCAAGACCATCCCTCGCCGCCAAAGCTTCAGCTGTAAGAGCATCCGGGATGTGACGGTGCCGTTTAGCCGCCACCATCACGAGATTGCCATCCTCGTCTCCGATGAGGAGGTCACATCAAAGGCGGCATCTGTATTCACTTTCTTCCAGTTCACCTCCGGCTTCTTCCAAAACCCTCTGCTATTAGAGGAGGCCTCCCTACCTCCATGAGTCAGGCAAATCAGGTCCTCAATCATCGTAGTAACATGCTTTGCCGCAGCCATAGGACTCCAGCTAGATCGACCGTGGCTACGTCCATTGCGCCCCGTCCACAAAGACCAAGCACCACAGATGAACAAGGATGCTTCATCAGACGTGCAGAAATCACCTGACAGTAGGTCCGTCGCCCAAGAATCCGGGTGCAGAGAAGGGAATTTGCACCCAGTGATCTCCCGGACTGCCTGCCAGAAACGACCCGCTAAGGAGCACGAAACTACCACATGTTACAGCGATTCACCTGAGGCTCCACATGTCTCACAATGATCCTCTTCAGCCACGTGTCTTCTCTTGAGTTCAGCTTTTGATGGAAGAAAGTTGTTAAGAACTCTCCACCAGAAAATACGAATTTTTGGAGTAACTTTCAACTTCCAAACCTTCTTCCACCATTTCTGACAATTTGTAGAGCTTGGGTCATTCCTCCCAAAGTCCTCATTCTGATCACTTTCATGTTTCAACATTCTATAACACGAACGAACTGAATATAGGCCATTCCTTTCGAACGCCCAGGCTTCTATATCGTCCTCCAATCTTACGCCCGGCTTTAGTTTCAGAATCTCTTCAGCATCGAGCGCTGTGAAGGAAGCACGAACAAGCTCTTCATCCCATGTTCTCGAGTCCGGCTCGAACAGATCACTCACCATCTCCTGTTGCACATCCGGCAAGCGACAGATTGGCTTCATTGTTGTCATGCCGGCAATCCAGTTGTCCCTCCAGATATTGATCGAATCCCCTGGGCCGATCCTCTTAATCAAGCCTTTTGACAATGCCTGGCGACCAAACAAAATTGCACGCCAAGTCTCTGAGCTGTTCTTCCTCCTTGTTGCCCTCATGAAGCCGCTGTTTGGGTAGTACTTGCCTTTCAAAACCCGAGCACACAGCGAGTCTGGCCGGACAAGGAGGCGCCAACCCTGCTTCCCCAACATTGCTTGATTAAACAACGGGAGATCACGGAAACCCAATCCCCCTCACTTTTTATTCTCGTGAGTTTGGACCACCTCTGCCAATGCATCTTGTGGTTATCAATAGAACTCCCCCACCAATAATTCGAGACATAATTTTTGATTTTCTTGCATGTCGGAGCGGGAATTCTAAAGCAACTCATTGGGTAAGTTGGCACTGCTTGTGCATTGGCTTTGATAAGAACCTCACGCCCTGCACAGCTGAGCATCTGGCCACCCCACCCATTGATAAAACCTCTGATCCTATCCGCCACATAATCAAATGTACCATCAGAACTCTTCCCAACAGCTGTGGGGAGGCCCAAGTACTTCTCCCCCAGTGCCTCAGTCGGAATTTGCAGGCCCTCATGTACCTCCTGTTTTGTATCCTGATCACAGTTCTCACTGAAGAACACCGCGGATTTACTCTTGTTCACAAGCTGACCCGAACCTCTGTTGTACAAGTTTAGGATCTCAGAAATCCTGTCTGCTCCTCTCCTAGTTGCTTGGGTAAAAATGAGGCAGTCATCAGCAAAGAGGAGGTGGGAGATCCAAGGTGAGTGCCGGCTGACCCGCACTCCTTTTGAAATATACTGAGGACCCCTCGCTTTCAACATGCAGGTTAAACCTTCCGCACAAAGAAGAAACAAGTATGGGGAGATCGGGTCTCCCCGACGGATACCTCGGGAAGGTTTAAAAGAGGGAGAGAGCACTCCATTCACCCTCACCACAAAATTCACCGAGGTAACACATTTCATTATCAAGCTGCACCACCTATCCGGAAAGCCAAGAGCGCACATCACCTCATGTAGGTATCTCCATTCCACCCGATCATATGCCTTAGCCATATCCAATTTGACCGCACAAGCACCAGACTTCCCTTTCTTGTTGCGCAGGTAGTGAATACACTCATATGCTATCAGCACATTGTCGGTAATAAGCCGTCCTGGAACAAAAGCACTTTGCTCCTCCGACACAATGTCATCCAGAAACAGACAGGCGTAGTCTGTTGGCTAACACCTTTGAGCACAGCTTGTAAATAACGTTACATAGAGAGATCGGCCGGAACTGTGACAGATCTTGAGGGTTAGCTACCTTAGGAATAATAACCAAGATGGTTTGATTAATTAGCTCCGGCAAATCACCCCCGTTCAAGAAACCCAGTACCGCCGCTACCACTTTTTTTTTCACCAGGGGCCAATGCTTCTGGAAGAATCCGGCTGTGAAGCCATCAGCACCTGGAGCTTTGCTCGGCCCCATCTGAAAGAGAGCAGCTTCCACCTCATCAGCCGTGAACACCCTCTCCAGCACCTCAGCCATTTGATCAGTCACCCGCCTCGGAACATACTGACAGACAAGTTCCAGCTGTAACTCCTCCTGAGCCGTGCACAGGCCTTGATAGAACTCCGTCGCCATCTGTTCGAGTCCTTGCGTCGTCTCCTCAGAACCATCCGCTCTTTTGAGCGCGCCCGCATCTTTGCTTTGGCCTGGAAGAAACCGGTATTCCGATCCCCAGACTTCAGCCATTCCGCTCGGGAGCGTTGCCGCTCCATCTCCTCCTCTCTAGCAAGCACCTCCGCTAATTCCTTCATCAAGCTCCGTTCCTTCTCAGTCGAGCCCCTATACATAGTGGCCCCTCTCTCTTCCTCTAGTTCTTTCCCCAGGCGCTTCAGTTTATTACGCACCGAGCCAAAGACGTTTCGATCCCAATCCTTCAGAGCACTTTGCATGCTGGTCAGGGAAGAGGCCAGGGAAGCCAGGTCCCCACCGCCCGGGCCAGGGTCCCAGGATTGAGCAACGAAGTCCATGTACTCACCATGACGTTGCCACATGTTCTCGTATCTGAAGGCCTTCGATCTCCGGTTGTGAGTGTTCCTAACCAAGGTATTCTCCTTAATTTCAACCAGCAGCCCCGCGTGGTCCGAGAACACCGTCGGCACGACCCTCACTACCGAATCTCCCATCATGTCCAGAAATCTATGATCACCAAAGGCTCGATCAAGCCGGACCTTAACATTCCTCAGACCTTCTTGTCTATTATCCCAAGTATACGGTAGCCCAACAAAGCCCAAATCCATCAGGCCACAATCAGCAACCGCATCCTGGAATCCTTCCATCTGCCAAGCTTCCCTCTCGCATTCTCCAAAATGTTCACTAGCATTCAGCACCTCGTTGAAATCCCCCGCACACAACCAAGGAAGATCCAGCTGTGCACGCAAGAATCGCATGAGGTACCAACTGTTCTTTCTCATCTCCCTTCTTGGTTCACCATAAAACCCCGTGAAACGCCACTGCCTCACATTAAGATTGTCACAGGAGAGGATAACATCAATATGAGAGCGTGATTTGCTTTGCAACGCCACCATGACATCCCGTCTCCAAAACAATGCAAGGCCGCCGCTCAAACCAGCCGCCGACACAAACTCCCCATTGGGGTATCCCAAAGCTTTCATCAAAACCCCAGCTCTTTCTTTAGACATCCGTGTCTCCATCAGAAACACCAGAGCAGGCTTCCAAGTCTCAACTAGGAGACCTAACTCTTGAACTGCCGCGGGCCGCCCACCTCCCCGGCAGTTCACACTTAAGCAATTCATTGTGCCCGGCGGGGGCTGCAACTCGCTGCCGCCGCCGATCGCGCATCAATGTTGGTGGAACACATCTTCTGTTTCTTCAACAGCTCCTCATTATCTCCCCCATCTCCCGCAAGAGCCCCATCCAGCTGATTAACCCTCGCAGTCACCATCCCAGCAGGGACTAGCGCCAAGGGATCCTAAATGGGAAGGTTAAGGTCATGAGTGGACGACCCCGGCATTGTCTTCGTCTTGCGCTTCCTGGCCGTCCTCACCTCGTTCACCTTTTTGGCCTGAAACAGTGGCCGACTCGCTGCTGGGAGCATCGTGTTTCTGCCCTTGGCATCAACCGCAGGTGTTTTTTCCTTTAAGGGAGATGTTATCTCTTCATCTCCTCCTTCCCCGGGTTTTCCTCCGGTGAATCCATGCGATCCTCTTCACGCTGCTTAGAAGATTCTCTGGTTTGTTTAGAGCTCGATGTGGAGACACTGCCGAGGGATTCAGCAGCCGCCTCAGTGAAGCTCTGAGGTTTCCTCCTCCTATCATCCACCCGGAGCGACAGATCATACGGTAACTTCCCGTCTTCATCCCGAGGTGCCGGGGTAGCACACACCAGGTCAGAGTGACCTATCACCCCACACGATCGGCAGAAGAAAGGTAGCTTCTCGTACTGAGCATCAAACCATTCCGGAGCCTCCCCCTTAGACATCTTCAGAAGAACTCCTCTTTTAATAGGCTTGTTCAACTCCATGGCAATTCTAGCTCGAAGGAATGGACCACTCGCCTTACCAAACTTGTCCACATCCATCTTCACCACATCACCAAGGAGATTCATAGCCCGAGAACCCCTCTGCTGGTTCATCCACCCCAAGGGTAGGTCCATGAGCCTCACCCAGATCTCCATCTTCTCAAAGCGAATCTGAGAGGGCTTAAGCTTAGCGTCATACTTCCTGAGGATAAAATCCATGGTGATCCTGACAGGATGCGTTCCATGTCCGCTTTACAGCCAAATTCAGCAACAAATAGGTTGTCCTTCTTCTCGCCAATCGGGCAAATCTTGAGTCCAGCAGGGTTACCCCACGCCGGCCCCAGAGCACCCATGATCGTGCTCTGATGGAGCGCCCCGGGAGCCAGAGCTTTTCCCACCAGCGCCCATTCAACTTCCATCGCATCCTCATCATCATCGCTGAAAACCGTGCACTCCCCCTCCGCCTCCGTGAGGTTGAGCTTCCGCAGCAAATCAGCGACCTGCGGATCGCCGTCATGCTGGACCCGAGAGCCTTTCGACCCCGATCCTCCTTCTCCTCCCTCTCCGGTCGACGCCATCAGATCAAACCGAGAGGAGTAAACAAAGTACCACACCAGTGCACAAGGCCCGGTACGTACACACAAGATCCCAGCTAGAAAAACCTAAGCGGCGCGGCTCCTAGCAGGAACTAGGGTTTTGGTGGCCGGCGGCGCCAGAACGGCTAATCGACGGTTTGCGGTGGCCGACGACAGTGATACGCACACTACCGGCGGGGCGGGGACACCGTGACCACGCGGTGCAACGGTGGAGCAGCCTAGATCGGTACCGGAGAGGATCGATCTAGTACGGGATCAAACTCGGCTGCGCAGTCGCCTCGCAATCGCCTTCCGTGAAAAGCGGAGCGGTTTCCATTACCCCCTATACGCAGCTCGACGGATTGTAAACTAAGTCACACAATGTCATAGTATCTGATTACAAGTGACTTGATTTACAGCTGAGGGTGAGATTTCACACAAATGCTTAATGCTGTAATCAGGTTACATCACATGGAAACAAACGAAACACTATATGTATATTAGGAGGAGATTTCAGATCTTCTCATCATGCATACAGTAAATGTAGGAAGGGTTTCAAGAAAATTGAAAGTGTTCTAACTTTTGGCCTGCTTAGTTTCGACACATATTACTCATCATCATCAGAAAATTATATGGCAAAGGCATCAGATCTTAATTTCAGATCATAATTCAAATCAACAACTTATCTGTCACTATAGTATGGAAGGACAGGAAGATGTAAGAGGAAGCTTTCATAGCCATACCTGGTTCCCAGCACAACTTGGAAGACTCCAAAAGTACACCTGCAAGGAACTAATTTAGTTTGGGAAGTAGATACAAAAGGTATACAGACAACAAGAAAATGTTATTTGCAACCAAGAAAGCACACGAAGCTGGAGTTGCATAATTAGTGTGCATACTATTAAGCAACATAAGAATCCTTTTCTGAATCACCAATAAAATTAACTCAATACTACAATTACATTACATATAGTGAATCTTACAGAAGTCCCAATTTTGTCCTTCAAGACAAGATCATCATCCACCAGACTTTGCACCACATCCTTCACGGACTGGCTGATCACCCCCTTTTTGGGACCCATTTTCTCTAGCTCCTTAAGCTGAAAATGACAGATGGAAAGACTTATGGGCTATGGCATAGGAAACATATTCTATGTGAAGAAACATTAAAGAAGCAATTAACAGGAAAATACTACTTATGCATATGAATATCAAAAGTTAAGCAATTAAGGTGGCATGAGGATCTGAACAGTCCTCTGGAAAATCAATTGCAGTAGAATAAATGGTTTTGATGAAAAAAGGACTATCCTTTTGCTATATAATGAAACATAACAATGATGGTTCCAGTAAAAGTGAAAGAAGCATGATCAGGTCAACTTAACAAGTTAAGATCAATAACAAACTGACAGACTCGTGGTGAATGCTGTAATTTGATCGATGCTTGGAAAGCAAATTGGTTTTCTTTATCTCAATCATCCAAAATATTTAGTACAGTAATAAGCAGACAAAAGGTGAAATGCAGATGCCGGTACAGTAAGCAGACAAAATATTTAGTACAAGGAGACACATTTCCACATTTTGAACACAGAAAGAACAGAATCCACGAGTTCATTTCTGCAGGAGAGTAACTATCCTTGCGAACAGTTAATATGATAACACTCATGTGAACATAACAAATTATCGTCCAAAGAATTTACCAGATAGAAGTCTTGGCTCTCATAAAATATTTGAAGCATATGCTCCCGCTTCTCCTCCAATGAAAGTCCCCTCTTCTTCGACTAAGCAGCAATAAGGGAAATTAAGATCAGGTATGCATGAATGGGTTCTTGTAAAAACAAGAAATGCTGCAAACAGAGGCAATGCATTATCTGTAGATATATGCAGCAACAGAGGCAGGCACATCTTTAAGTCCCTTGCACAGGCAACAAACAACACAAGGAGTACACTACCTGAATCTGTATGGATCTTTAAAGTTTCGTCAATCAGACGCCAACAGTGGATACAGACCATTGTTCTCATATAGCGACTAGCCACACACATTCTCCTAGTTGGCTAATTATCAGCACCAGACCAGAAAATTTGCATGCGTAGAGGAACCATTGCTGATTGTTCTGCAACAAGAGCGACCCCAAATCCAGCAGATATCTCTAACCTGGTGCTAATCTCTAAATAGTGCATGGTACACCATCAATTCCGTGGACGTCCATGGAAATTGGAAAAAAGAAACAAAATGCGGGCAGGAATACAAATCCGCCCCCCCCCCCCCCCCAGCATTCCTTCGTACACGTAGCATCTCAAGAGGGATTTCAAGCAAGGAAAAACAAACTAGGAACCTCACAACTGACTAGAGGGCCGGGGGGGGGGGGGGCAGAGGGCTTACCATCCTGACCGGGCTGGCGTCGCCGGTGAGGCGGACTAGTCACGGGCGAGCGCGGCGGAGGTGGCGAGCCTTCTCTTTTTCTCAGGGTGCGGTGCGGCGGCGGGATGGCCGGCCGGGTGGGGAAAAGGTCACAGCTGCTGCTGTCCGGAATGAATATTGGGCCATCCGGGTGGGCCTATCTAGCTTGCACCTTCAAGCCCATTTGAGGCCCATGCCTGGAGTTAGTTCGGGCACTACATTCCACAACCAAGGTAAAAGTCCTTTTCAAGTAGTTTATGATTTCAACCCCTTACTCCAATTGATATATTACCTTAATCTATTGGTGAGAGAATTCATAATGATGCAAAGAAGCGTGCTGATTTTATTTTACAAATACATGAAACAACTAAGCACAACATTGTGAAGATGACTGAAAAGTATAGAATCACTGATAGTAAAGGAAAACATGGGATTAAGTTTCAACCAGGAGATTTAGTTTAGTTGCACCTAAGAAAGGATAGATTTCCAGATTTGCGAAAGTCTAAGTTGATGCCTAGGGCTGATGGTCCTTTCAAGATAATTGAGAAAATAAATGACAATGCATATAACTTTGAGTTGCCTCCCGAGTTTGGGGTTAGCACCACCTTTAACATTTCAAATTTGAAACCTTACTTGGGAGAAGAGGATGAGCTTGAGTCGAGGACGACTCCAATTCAAGAAGGGGAGGATGATGAGGACATCTCTTCTATTGATACAATCATGCCTTGTGCTTCGCAAGGACCAATGACTCAAGCCCGTGCACGACAACTCAACTATCAGGTAAAGTCGTTCCTCGCTGCTCATACAAATTTATCTCTGGATGGGATGCTACTTAATTATGGTGATGAATGCATTATTCTTAGGAACATGGAACGTGCAGAAGAGGAGGAAACAACCACACCAACCCAGGATGTGCACAAGCTCTCTGTTTGAGTAGAGCGGGAGGGCGCTCCCACTCAAACGTTGTGACCCACCACGTTTTGAGTAGAGTGGACAGCAGGACAATAACAGATTGTTTTGGTCATAACTTTTGACTCCGGATGTTGTTTGGGGCGTATAAGTACACGATGGAAAGCTCTTGAAGTCAACTTTCAGATGGATTAGAAGACACCTTCAGAGTCATACGAAGTCGCCCAGATTTTACAAAGAGATGTCCGGATCTACCAGTCAAAGGCTATCAATCCAGTAAAGCCCATTAGGAGCTCATTCTAATTTAGGGTTTACACCCTCCCACGCCTCTTGGCTGTTCTTTTTTGTATAAATACCCCTCCAGCCGCCAGAGGAAGTTGAGTTTTGCTTAGTTTCATTCTGTCAAGAACAGGACACCGATTCTTCGGTTGTGGAACCCCATTCGTGAGTTGAATCGAATTCTTTCTGTGATTTGGTTTCTTCTCCGTGAACTTGCTTGTGTTCTTCGATTTCGCAGGCAAGAGTAAGCCTTCTTGGCGAGGTCAATCAAGCTGTAGCTTGGTTGATAACCAAAGGGTTCGTGGTGCTAAGATTGCGGGGTTCATTTCTTTGGATTTGAAGTCGGATCGGTGTGTCTCGAATCCGCCCAAATCAATAGTTATCTGAACCTTTCGGAAGATCGGGAACCCAAGTCCTATCACGCTCCTCACCCCCTTCCTTTTTCTTCCGTCGCGTGAGAATGACCGGAGGTCACCCTATCCTTTAGCGTGCGCCCGCCTAAGCCTGCACCATGAGAAACGACCCCCGAGGCGTTCCTCACGTGCCTGGCTGAGAGGTCGATTTTGCACCTCACGAGCATGGCTCGGAAGGCTGTCCAGACCAACGAACATCACCAGTTGTAGCTGTCGAGCCTGGCCACACGGTAGCGTACCTACCGAACGCGCCCTTGGTGTCTCTACATGTGACTTCGCTAAGAGAGTTTTTAGATAGATTCACATCACTTGGGAGTGTACGTCCTGTGTGTTGTATTATTTAAAGTTTGAGGTTTTGACGGTTCAAAAGTCTGGTCCTTTATAGATAAAGTCGAGGGAGACTAGTTGGGTCGAGCCTTGCTCGCCAATCTATCTTGTCATGTCACTATGGGCGTGATTTGTTGCCTAGCTTCAACCTAGCGCCAGCGGTTGAGCCAGGCCCCCGTGGTGCAAGATACCCCTCCCAACTAGGCTATGGAGAAACACAGGTGACGAGATCATGGACCAAGGCCCACCAGGACCTCTAAAAAATGCAGTACGGACCCACACACAGCGTACTTAACGGCTAATATGGCGAGTATTAAGCCCCCGAGTACTTGAGAGTCCGTACGACCTGTTTCCGTCATGGTGAAAGTGCATCTAGGCCCCTAATTATTTTGGTGATAATGACAAGTATAATTTGAGTATTTGATGGTTTATCTAAGATGTGTGCAGGAATAAAGGAGATAAAATTTCATATGTGAAAGGAAGGACCTCATATTCTTATATAAGTGTTGAAGCTCAAATGGCGATTTAAATTTAATTTATCTTTTGAATTTGAGTATAGGAAACACCGTACTATAAAGAGGGACGTGATTGATAGATCAAAGCTAGTTACAAGTGTTTAAGTTGAGATCTAACATCTTTTGAGAGACACTATGCACTCACGGGCACGTTTTTGCACCTTTTTTGGGCAGGGCGGGTGACCCGCCCCCTAGGGGCGGGTGACCCCTTTTGCCTCTGGTGAGAGGCGAGTGACCCGCCCCCTATGGGCGAGTGACCCGCCCTATGGGGCCGGGTGACCCGGCCTGGGCGCAGTTTGCCCTTGACGGCTAGTTCGGGAGTGAGGGGTATTTATACCCCTTCTCCCTCCTTTCTAGGGTTCCGCCTCCTCCTCCATTGAAACACCTCCTAAGCTTACTTCCCTCTCTCCCAACTCCCTTCCAAGCACTCCTAGCAAGGATTCAACCTAGGGTTTGGGTGTGAGAGACATTAGAGGTGTGAGATTAAGCCCCTTTGTGAGAGCTCTTCGTGTGTTCATCTCAACAAGCACTTGTGGCGGCTTTGGTTTATCGATTCGCGTTTATTACTATTGAAGATTACTTCTAGATGGTTAGGCGTCGCCCGTTGAGTGCCCTCTCCGTGTGGAGCACCCGGGAACGTTTGTATTACCCATCCTTTGTGGAGATTTCTTAGTGAGCACCAATCTTCCTTTGTGGGGATTGGGCGAGGCAAGTGGCTCTTCGTGATAGCCCTCCCTTTGTGGGAACCTCAACGGAGACGTAGCTTCCTTGGTGGAAGTGAACTTCAGATTAAATCTTTGTCTCTTGCTCATTCGTGTTCATCTCCTCCTCTCTAACCCTAGAAGCTTATTTTGTCCGGATCTACTTTTATGTGTTGTTGCTTGGCATATCATCTTGTGTAGGTGGTCTACAACTTCCTTGGAGAACTTTTGATTCAAAGGGTTTCAGTAAAATAACTTCTTTCTTAAGTAATTGATTTTCGTTTTCCTGTCGCAGGGTGACCCACCCTGTTAGTCAGGGTGACCCACCCCCCGCGGGTGACCCGGCCATAGAGTGCGGGTGACCCGGCATTTGATCCGCTGCTCAGTTTTTTAGGAAAATTTGAAGTGATCCTATTCACCCCCCTCTAGGCATCACAAGGTCCTTTCAATTGGTATCAGAGCCTAATCCCTTGATTTAGGCTTAACCGCTAAGGGATCAAGATGTCGGGGAGTGGTGGTAACCTCTCCGCTGAAGAAATCGCCGCTCAAGAACTCGCCGCCAAGGAAGCTCAAGAGAGAGAGCTCAAGGCCGCTCAAGACCAAGCCGCAGCTCTAGAGCTAATGGGGAAGGCCCCAAGTCGTACACCATCCAACGTCGCAAGCTCCGACGACTCCAACTCCGATTCTGACTCAGACTCCGATTCAAGTGATGAAGACGTCAAGGATGGTGACAATGACCCAAAGAAAGCGGCGAAGGAAAGAAGGAAAGCCAAGAAGAAGAAGAAGGCGAAGAAGATGGCCAAGAACCTCCTCAAGAAGATGATCAAGAAGGAGCAAACAAAGTACTCCCACTCCGGCTACTATGAAGTGCCATTCAACTACGGACAAATCTCAGGCAACAATCCTAACGAAAAATTCTATTCCGTACATTTGAGAAAACCTCCCCACTTCGATGGGAAAGACTATCCCAAATGGGCTTATGGTATGCAAATGCACCTTTACGGGCTTCACCCTTCTCTTTGGAAGATTGTGTGTGTAGGTGTGACAATTCCCGCCGAAGGAGAAGCCATGACAATCGAGCATGAACAAGACCTCTACCATAATGTTCAAGCAACAAGAGTCATCACGAGATCCTTGTGTGCTCAAGATTTCAACAAAGTCCGGAACATCCAAATTGCCAAGGTGATTTGGGACACACTCAAGGAAGCACATGAGGGTACCGATCATGTGAGAAGAGGCAAGATTGACTTGATTCACGGAGAGCTTGAACTATTCATCATGAAGGATGGAGAAACCGTGAGGCAAATGTATGATCGGCTAATACTCCTTTTATCGGACATCAAAGTACTAGGAAGCAATGATTGGGACGATGAGAAGGTCACAAAGAAGTTGCTAAGAGCTTTCACACCGAAGAACCCAAACCTAGCAACCATGATAAGAAGAGACCCAAACTACCACAAGATGACTCCCAATCAACTTCTTGGTGAGATCTTGCATCAAGAGCTAGTTGATCAAGATGTGGAGAAGTCACTTAGCTTGAAGGTGAACAAGAGTCTAGCCCTCAATGCTAGCTCTAGTGAAGTTGTAGAAGCAAAGCCCAAGACTTCCAAGACCAAGAACAATGATTCAAGTGAAGAAGGAAGCACCGATGAAGAAACCGCTTTTGCCATAAGGAAGTACAAGAAGTTCTTGAAGTTCAAGGCATCAAGCAAAGGTGGTGACGATAGAAAGAAGAAGTCACAAAGGAAATGCTATGAATGTGGAGAGTATGGACACTTCATTGCCGAGTGTCCCAAGAACAAGAATAAGGACAAGAATGAGGAAGAGAAGAAGTACAATGAGAAGAGTAAAGAGTACAAGAACAAGTACTAAGGGCATGCTCACGTGGGTCAACAATGGGACTCAAGTGATGAGGATGAAGCACCAAAGAAGCAAGGCATGGCAACACTTGCCATGGCACAAGGAGCATCTTCACCATGCCTCTTCAACCACTTCTCCGATGATGAGGACAACTCTCACTTTTGCCTCATGGCAAGAGGGAGCAAGGTACAAGAATCAACCACCTCATCCTCTCTCATCTCATCATCATCCACACCTAGTAATGACATAGACAACATAGATGAGGAAAAAGAAATGGAGGCAAATATGATAAAGCAATTTGGTAAAAAAGGCTATAAAGAAATTAAAAAGCTTTTGGACAAATTAGAGGATAAGAAGGAGATTCTCCATGAGCAAGAAGACTTGCTTATCCGTGAAAAGGAAATAAACCTTGCTCTAGAGAAAACCCTTGCTGAGGAGAAAGCTAAGGTGGAGAAGTTGACTGTAGGCTTGTCCTTGGCCAATGACTCTAATAAGAGGATGCTAAAGGACTATTCTTTGGCAAATGAATCTTTAGCTTCCCTAAAGGCCACTCATAGTGAGTTTCAAACAAGCTTCTAATGCTTGACGGATAAATACACAAATCTTGAAGCAAACTATAGTGCTCTTTGGGAAAGCACCAAGGCCGACCCTAAAGCAAACTTTGACTCTAATGCCTCCACTAGCAAAGGTTGCTCTATATGCTCTAATGTTGATATAAATGCTCTTAAGACTAACCTTGCAAGGCCAGAAGAAACTACTAAGAGCAAGGATAAGGAGATTGCTCGGTTGAACATGTTGATCAACCAAGGTAAGTTGGGAACCAAGTCCATTCCCAAGGCTATTGACACAAGAGGACTTGGGCACTACAAGGACAACAAGGTCAATGGTAGAAGAGTGGTGAAAGTGCATGAGATCCCCTTGTGGAACAAGGGTGGTTACCTCAACACTATTATGGATATTGCCCATGGAGTAACCACCTCTACCACAACCAAAGAGAAGCCAAAGGTTGTGAACACCATAAAAGGAAATGGTGGGGTTAATTCTCCATCAAAGGCATCGAAGAATGTGGTGGAACACAAGCCTTCTCCCAACTACACGTGTGACTATTTTGTGACCTTGGACCACAATGGTAAAATGGTGGTCAAGTATGTTGGAGCCTATGCTAAGAAGGCTATGAGGAAGAGTGTGTGGGTTCCAAAAGTTTATGCTTCTAACCTCCAAGGACCCAAATCTTTTTGGGTACCTAAACCAAAAGCTTAAACTTGTTTTGTAGGCCTACACCTCCGGTGGAACCGCATGGTTAATTGATAGTGGAGCCACTAATCATATGACCGGAGATGAAGGCTTGTTTGCATCCCTTGAGCATTATGACACTCCTACGGAAACTATCGTATATGGAGATAATGGTCAAGGAGATGTGATTGGTCTAGGTAAAATTGTTATCTCAACAACAAATTCAATTGAAGATGTTTTCCATGTTCATGGTTTGGGGTACAACTTGTTGTCGGTTTCACAACTTTGTGAGAAAGGCTACAATTGTCTCTTTACCAAAAAGGGTGTGACCGTCTCTAGAAGTGAGGATTCCTCTATTGTCTTTGCGGGTCACCTAAGGGGAAAGCTTTACTATGTGGATTTCACAAAAGTAAAGGTGGACCCTAAGGCTTGCTTAGTGGCAAAATCCGACATGGGTTGGCTATGGCATCGCCGACGAGCCCATGTTGGCATGAGGAACTTGGCCAAACTTCAAAAGGACGAGCACATCCTAGGACTAACAAATGTTGTTTTTGAGAAAGATAGGTTATGTAGTGCATGTCGAGCGGGAAAGCAAGTTGGAGCACATCATCCCGCCAAGAACATCCTTTCAACATCAAGACCGTTGAAGCTTCTACACATGGACTTGTTTGGACCAATTGCCTACATAAGCATCGGTGGTAACAAATATGGTTTAGTAATTGTTGATAACTTTTCTCGTTTCACTTGGGTATTCTTTTCGCAAGATAAAAGTGAAGCAAAGGGAGTGGTCAAGAAGTTCATAAGAAGAGTTCAAAATGAGTTCGAGCTTAAGGTCAAGAACATAAGAAGTGACAATGGCTCAGAGTTTAGGAACACTCAAGTTGAAGAATTCCTTGATGAAGAAGGCATCAAGCATGAACTCTGCGCTCCATACACTCCTCAACAAAATGGCGTTGTTGAGAGGAAGAACCGTACGAATTGATTGAAGCGGCAAGAACAATGCTTGATGAGTACAAGACTCCGGACTCATTTTGGGCGGATGCCATCAACACCGCATGCCATGCCGCCAACCGCCTCTACCTCCACAAGTACTTGAACAAGACTCCCTACGAGATCATCACCGGTAAGAAACCTAGTGTGCACTACTTTAGGGTCTTTGGGTGTAAGTGTTTCACACTTAACAAGAAACCCAAAGCCTCAAAGTTTGCATCAAAGGTTGATGAATGTTTTCTCATTGGTTATGGAACTAACGAACATGCCTGTCGTGTTTTTAATAAAACCACCGGTTGTGTTGAGACCACGGTAGACGTGAAATTTGATGAATCCAACGGCTCTTAAGGAGAGCAAGTTAGTGAAAACCTTGTAGATGATGAAGAACCTCCAAGTATATCCATCTTTAGAATGGGCACCGGTGAAGTGATGCCAAGGGAAGTTCAAGTTCAAGCTCCGGTTGACACAAGTAACCAAGATCCACCATCATCAACAAGAGTTGAACCACCTAGTTCTCAAGTTCATCAAGATGAAAGTCAAGTTCATGGTGACGATCATGGAAGTGGCTTTGATCAAAGGGAAGAACAAGGTGGTGAAGTTCAAGAACAAACACCCCAAGTTGAAGATGATGATGATGGACCTATTCGACGTCAATCTCAAGCACCACATCCAAGAGTTCATCAAATGGGTTCAACGGGATCACCCCATTGATAATATCCTTGGGAGCATCCAAAGAGGGGTAACAACTCGTTCAAGATTGTCAAACTTTTGTGCATTTTACTCGTTTGTTTCGTCCTTGGAACCTCTTAGTGTGGATCAAGGTCTTGAGGACCCGGATTGGATTATTGCTATGGAGGAAGAGTTGAACAACTTCAAGAGGAATGAAGTTTGGGAGTTGGTGCCAAGACCCAAGCAAAATGTGATCGGCACCAAATGGGTTTTTAGGAACAAACAAAATGAATTTGGTGTCGTCACAAAGAACAAGGCAAGGCTCGTGGGCAAAGGCTATACTCAAGTTGAAGGCTTGGACTTTGGAGAGACTTATGCTCCGGTGGCTAGGCTTGAGTCAATTCGTATACTCTTGGCCTATGCTACTCATCATGACTTCAAGCTTCATCAAATGAATGTGAAGAGCGCATTCTTGAATGGACCTCTCCAAGAAGAAGTTTATGTTGAACAACCACCGGACTTTGAAGATCCAAACTTCCCCAACCATGTGTACAAGCTCCATAAGGCGCTCTATGGGCTTAAGCGAGCTCCTAGAGCATGGTATGAATGCCTTAAGGATTTTCTTCTCAAGAACGGTTTTGAGATAGGCAAAGCCGATTATACTCTCTTCATTCAAAGAAGTGAAAAAGATATCTTTGTTTGCCAAATTTATGTTGATGACATTATCTTTGGGTCTACTAATGATAAATTTTGTGAAGAGTTTAGTAGGATCATGACCAAGAGATTCGAGATGTCTATGATGGGCGAGTTGAAGTTCTTTCTTAGGTTTCAAATCAAGCAAATGAAGGAAGGGACTTTCTTATGTCAAACCAAGTATGTGAAGGATATGCTCAAGAGGTTTGACATGGCCGATTCTAAGCCCATCAAAACTCCTATGGCATTAAATGGACATCTTGATCTCAATGAGGAAGGGAAGTCGGTCGACCAAAAGGTATATCGCTCCATGATTGGCTCCCTCCTTTACCTTTGTGCATCTAGGCTCAATGTTATGCTTAGTGTGTGCATGTGTACAAGATTTCAAGCTAATCCTAAGGAGTGTCATCTTATGGCCGTTAAGAGAATCTTTAGATATTTGGTACACACTCCTAACCTTGGCTTATGGTATCCCAAGGGCTCCACTTTTGATTTACTTGGCTATAACGATTCGGACTATGCCGGTTGCAAAGTAGATCGAAAGAGTACAACGGGGACTTGCCAATTCCTTGGTAGGTCTTTGGTGTCATGGAGTTCTAAGAAACAAAATTCGGTTGCTTTGTCCACGGCCGAAGCCGAGTATGTGGCGGCCGGTGCGTGTTGTGCACAACTCTTGTTGATGAAGCAAACATTGAGTGATTATGGTTGTATGTTTAGTAAGATTCCACTCTTGTGTGACAATGAGAGTGCTATCAAGCTAGCAAACAATCCGGTGCAACACTCTAGAACAAAGCACATAGATATTCGACATCATTTCTTAAGGGATCATGAGGCTAAGGGAGATATTGCTTTATGTCATGTAAGCACAGAGAGGCAACTTGCCGATATCTTCACTAAGCCTCTAGATGAGCAAAGGTTTTGTGCTTTGAGGAGTGAACTAAATATCTTGGATTCTCGTAACTTGGCTTGACATGTTGCACATACTTGATTGTTGCCTAGATAGGTTGAAAACGTTTTATTTTCTCCTTTTTGTGTGAGTTTTTCAAAATATTGGATTTTTGAGATCTTTTAGATCAAATCTTGATTCAAGTGGCTATAGTTTTGAATGTTTGTTTGTTGCTAGCCACTTGTAGTCAAGGGTTCATTACAAGTTCACAGGCCATATCTATCAAAATCTCAATAAAAAATCTCTTTTCATAAGTCAAGGAGACCTTTCAGGGCAACCACGGGTCACCCGTACCCTCTTGGCGGGTCACCCATTTCTTCTCTGGTGGACGGCGGGTCACCCGCCCTCTCATGACGGGTCACCCGGGATTTCAAGGACTTAGCCAAATCTAGCTCTCCCGGCAGGGGCGGTTCACCCGACCCCCTAGGCCGGGTCACCCGTGTTGGCTCTGGGAGCCGGGTGTTGACATTGCTAACGTCATCGACTAGAAACAGATATAAAATCCATCTCTATCGACGGCGCCAGAAATGCAAAGGTATATCTTAACATGATGCTAAGTGTATATCAGATGTTGCTTTCAGATAAACTAAAAGATATATCCGCTACGGGTCATAGCACACTCGATCTAGGTTGTCATCCCTGACAGAAGTGCCACTAAAATGCATGGATTGGTACTCTTACTATGCCTTGGATCTCTAGATAAGAAAATATATATAAATGGGTATCCGCAAGCGCACAGTATGAATATACCATTGTAGCATTTTAACCAGGAGTAAAACCAGGTATCGTATTTATATTCTACCACAGGGAAAGAAGTCTTCTATCTATAATAACAAATACATGCACATCTCTCAGTTGTGTAATGTAGAGTGGCCAAAATATATCAATTACTATAAACAGGTGTAATTCACATAATGATAATGATAATGATAGCATTGATCAAGTCATAACATAGTGAACCACCAGAAAGTGTCAATATAGAAAGAGAAGCGTATTCACAGCCTAGTTAGTGAGGATACTCCTTAGTAACTCTAAACTATACGTCAATGCATACTATGATTAGTGCAATACATTTAACAATCATGGAAGAAGAACTATTATACTTATGCATGGGGAGACTACCCAGGAGGATCAAGGCCAAAACTTGAAATAACCCAAATAGTATAAGGCTCCACTAGTCCTACACACGAGGGGTGGATTGCAAAGGACTCAATAGTGCTGTCACCACCACGATCTACCACACGACCCGGCATGTAGGGTGCAATCGCAGGTAAATACAGTATAAGCACCACGCTTACACTATCTTTACCACTCACCCATGTTAACATATGCTCTAGGTGAGGGCTATACGACTCCATACACGAATATAAAGGTAAATCAACTATGCTAAACATGTAACCATAATAAACACCAAAGCATATAATCTCAAATATAATCATTGATAAGAACATATGTCTCTATAGCAAATGTAAAAGAACTTATAAAGAAGAACTTACAAGAGCGAAGCTAGATCAGTATCTCGACCAGCTTCTAGACGATCGGGAGCCAAGTAGACGCCTTACCTCCCCCTAGATCTAGACTAGTTAGCTACTCTCACTATATGGTGTTTCTAGGGTGTAGTATCTCTGACTTGATGACTTGATCTGGGATTCCTCAGGTCAGATCCTCTTCTCCAGGGGGTCAGGGGGGCAGCTTATATAGTCCAGAGGAGGTGCCATGCGCTGTACGATCAAACCGACCTAACATACGGTTTAGATTGATCCTCATAGGCGGTGGAAGAACCTTCCGGAAGTAGGGCTGAGGTGGCGTCCGGGGGGGGGGATGTGACCGGCCCCACCACCAGGCCGACCGGCCTGGGGTGGGCCCCCCTCAGGGTCTGCTTCGGCTTGGTGGGTCCTTGCCCCTTGTAGATGCTTCTTTCTTTGATGCCAAGTCACGTTGAGTTCCGGAGTCCTCTAGAGTCTTCTAGAATTGTTCCTTTTCCTGTTTTTTTCTGATTAGTCCCTGCAAGACATAGAATTCTCCAAAACTCCAGGAAAACTGTTAGTGACACCCTATTCTAAGTTGGTATTAGCAATTATGCCATTTTCTCATGTTTGTTTGACTTATAAATATATAGGATAAGATGTGTCAACAAACTCCCCCAAGCTTATCCTTTGCTAGTCCCTAGCAAAGCTATGCTATAGCAGGATCAAGAGTTGCTACAACGCTTTCACACCTCAAAAGTACTATGGTTTTCAAAAATAAATTCTCCTCAACAAAATTGCTCCATCTTACCTTTAACCATGGTGCGTAGCCTTTTCATAAATATTAAGCAATTAAAAGACAGAACAATCAAGTCAAGCAGTATATCTCAAATTCTTTGATCTACTATCATCCTGGGGTTTTGCAAAAATTTTCAAATAAAACTCAGAGATCCTGTGTATGACCCTCTCAAGTATGGAGTCACACTTGGCAAGATATGTATGGTGGGATGATAGTGTGAATGGATGAGGGTGAAAGGTGGTAAGCCTTTAGCCTTTTTCAAATATCTTTTCTTTTTCTCAAGCTCTTGGACTACATCTCTCTTTCTAAGACTTTAAGATCTGGGCTTTCCATTCTTGGAGAGGTGGGCTCTACTCGCCCCGGACTTTTGTCCATTTTTCTCTCTCCTTAGAGATGTGGGCTCTTCTCGCCCTCGGACTTGTGTCCATTATTCATCTCTAAATTTATTATTTAGGGAGGTAGGCCCTGCTCGCCTAGTATGACACTTGTCCTTTTCTCTCCCTCTCTCATCTCACTTTTTCTTCTCTCTCTTCTTTTTTCTCTTTCTTTTTTTTCTTTTTTGAATGTAGCCCCAGAATCTTTTTGACATATTGAGAGAGACATATCCAAGAGTTGCATGAGCTATTTTATAACATGGCTTGTGGCTTGATGGAGAATGCATACTTCCGGGTTAGAAGCAGCATAATTGGTGGAGTGGAATGATCTTGATGTGTATGACAAGCTCTCAAGGATCATAAACACAAGAACTCATCATGTAAGATTTTTCATGATTTAAAAGGAAAACCAGGAATCAAGCATCTCTAGGAATATGATAAACAGCAGCTCAACTTTTCATGAATCATCTTTCAAAGCCTAGACTCAGATTAAGCATGTACTTCCCACGGGTTTTGGGTTTAGAGCAAATTAAACATTTAAAGCTTTAGGAGAATCTAGGTCTGAAAACTAAGTATTTAAGAGGAATTACGGCGGAGCAACTATTCATCATTTCCAAGCATAAATCATCAAGATCATTATTAAAGAGAAAAGCCAACTAGCAGACTCTAGCATTTATTCACACTAAGACTTTTAACTAAGTCTCTTTACTCTAGGCAAACATATAACTAGCTAATATTAAAAGCATAGGATAATGATACTTATCATGATAACTGGGGGTGCTCTCCCCCAAGCTGGATCTTGAAGTAGTCCTTGATTCATCCTTGGAACTTGTTTGCCTTCAGGTCTTTCTTAATTTCTCCCTGTAAATATTAATCTCGCACATACCTGAAGGAACAAATTCTAGGATTATGTTGTGAGCCTTCATGTGCCCACTTCTTTTTTTTTCTGAAAAGTGTGGACCTTCATGTGCCCACATATTTTTTTAAAAATTTTTATATGCAAAAGGGATGCTAAAGCAAAATCATGCGAATGCAATATTTATTTTATGCCACCACAGTACGGAGTACATGGGGCCTTAAGGAATAGATGCAAAAAACATATTTATGGTCTTTTTCTAATGCAGGTATAGGTAAGTAAATATGCTAAAGGAAATATGCTAATTTAAATATGCAGTGCAGAAAATAAATATTAAGATAAATACCGAGTTACCTCTCAGCGAGAATTTCGAGTACTTACTCCCATGGCGTGCTTTCATCTATGACACCTCGTCGGAATGTCGTGTTTGGTATGGTGCCTTCAATGATCTCAACGAGTGGCGTAGATGCGGTAGCCGATGATTGATCAATTGGTGATGCGGGTAGTGGTTGGTCTTCCGAAGGTGTACTCTTGTCTTTCTTCCTCCAAACTTGTTTCTTCGGAGGAGACCTTTCTAGGGTAACAGGTCCAGAGTTCTTGACTGGTAGGAGCTGAGCGGACTTCTCTTTAATCTCTTCTTCAATGTTCTTGATGTCCGTCAACTTCGTGTTCAGCTTGCGTTGCAATTTCTGAAGGCGTCTCCGTGTCTTGTTCTTCTTGGGCTACTCAGAGTCAGTATAAGTATTAAAGTAGCAGCGTACCTTCTCAGTTCTGAACTGGAAGTGGATCTCGCCCGTCCTGATGTAGATGATCGCTCTTGTGGTGTTCAGGAACGATCTCCCAAGTACTATGGGAGGATCTTGCTCTTCATCTCCCATGTCCATGACTACAAAGTCAGTTAAGACATAGTGATCCTTTATCTTGACAGGTACATCTCGTGCAATTCCCTCCGGGAATCGGTGTGATTGATCCGCCATCTGCAGCATTATATAGGTGGAATACAAAGGTAGGTTACCGTATATTAATTCATAAGTTACCTTAGACATTAAGTTGATACCCGATCCCGTGTCGCAGACACCTCGCTGGAAGTTCCATTGATTAATGGAGTAGTGGATTGATGGCACTCTAGGGTCATCTAGCTTTGGCAGCAGTGGTGAAGGAAATAGGTTCTCGTTTTCTGATTGAATTGTGTTGATCATCCAAACTTCCTCCACGTGTGGTCGAGGTTGATTGTTCTTCTTGTTCCTCCTTCTATCTCTCCTTTTCTTCTCGACAGCTGGCTTGTACTCTTGAGGGTATGGATATTGGGGGTGTGCAGGAGTTCTTAGGATCTTGTTCTTGAAACTGAATCTCTCCCTCTTCCCGTTGATAGTGAAGACGATCTTCGTGGTGTTGGCGTAGATGATGGCTTTGACTGTGGCAAGGAAAGGACGTCCCAAAATGATTGGGGCGTTCTCACTTCCCCCAGTCTTGACAACAGCGAAGTCGGTAGCTACGTAGGAGCTTCCTCCCCCCGGACATATGTCGTCTAGGATGCCCTCAAGGTAGCATAGTGACAGTTCTGCAAGCTGCAAGCACATGGTTGTGTACAATAAAGGTGAACCATTGATTTTCTCATATATTACCTTGGGCATTATGTTGATGCTAGACCCAAAGTCACAAAGTGCATTCTCGAAAGTGTAGGCTCCAATAGTGATGGTGATGACGGGCCTCCCTGAATCTCCTCTCTTGGCGGGCATGCCCCAGTCAGTCCATGTTGGGCCTTCTTCTGTCTTATTAGAGCACAGACCTGCATAATATATATCGACAAGATTTGCAGATTCTAATTCTTTCGGCTGGCCTGGAATCTTACCTGGGTTAGCCGTGGGAACAGATGATGCCAGCTGAGATATTTGAGATTCTATCATTTTATTAAAACTATACTAGTTCTTAATGGCGGAAGAAAAACTTTCCATTTTATTACTAATAGTTTCTAACATTTTATCATTGGAAGCTAACTTCTTAGACAGATTATCCATAACTCTACCCTGGTTTTGGACTAACTCTCTTAAAGGTGGGAAATTATTGGAAGAGTTATTATCTTGATAGTTACCTGAATAGTTACCTGGGTAGTTGGGCCTCTGCTGGGTCCATCCTTGATTTTGCTGAGGACGATATTGGTTGTTGTTGTTGATGTAGTTCACGTCCTCCTCCAACTGAGGGCATTGATTGCCCGAGTGTCCAGTGTTTCCACACTCTTCACAGGTCATGCAGGATTCGAAGAGTTGCATGACTTCCTTCTTCTCAGGGGCTTTGTCTTCAAGCCTCTTCATGATTAAGTCCATTTTGGCAGATAGCATGTCTACCTCCTTGAGCTGGTGCATTCCTCTTTCTTTCTTGCGGGGTTGACGTTCCTCGTTCCAAGCTTGATTGGACGCCATCTTTTCCACAAGGTTAGTAGCTTGAGTAAGTGTAAGGGACAGGAAAGCACCTCCAGCTGCAGCATCCATCGTTTCACGGGTGTTGGTAGTGAGCTCGTGGTAGAAGGTCTGCATGAGCAACCAGTTCTCCATTCCGTGGTGTGGGCATTCTGAGATGTAGTCTTGGAAGCACTCCCATGCTTCAGGAACAGATTCGTCATGTTGCTGCTGGAAACTTGAAATTTTCCCCCGTAAGGCATTGGTTTTGCCTATAGGAAAGAACTTTGCCAAAAAGGCAGTAGAACACAGTGTCCAAGTTGTAAGTTTGTCTTTGTTGGAGTAAAACCATTGCTTCGCTCGCCCCAAGAGTGAGAATGGGAATAAGCGAAGTAGGATTGCATCACTTGGCACATCTTTGATCGTGAAGGTGCCACATATCTCCAAGAAATGTTGAAGGTGTGCGTTGGCATCTTCATGAGCTTTTCCACAAAATTGGCTAGCTTGTACCATGTTGATCAGTGCAGGCTGGAGCTCAAAAGCTATATCTCCCACAGCGACTGCCGGACTAGTACGAATGTTGTCCGGGGTCGATGCGGAGTACTCGCGAAGTGTCTTGTTTGTCATTACTTTAAACGTGGGTGTTGAGCTTCGCACGATTGAATCTTCCAAGGCAGAGGTCGTGGGCCGAGACTTGGGCTTTGGCCTTGCCTTCCTTAGGATTTTCTCTGGATCTGAAATGAAGTTGTCTGGAAGATTCTTACTCATACATTACCCTGAAATCAGATAGACAAAAGTGGAAAGAACAAGGGTAAGCCTGTTTAAGCAATGATAATTTGGGTTCTCCATACATTACGTGTGAGAGATGCATGCATGCTATTACTAAATTTATTTTTTAGGCTATAGACTATCTTTCTCCGGCAACAGCGCCAAAAATGCTTGTTGACATTGCTAATGTCATCGACTAGAAACAGATATAAAATCCATCTCTATCGATGGTGCCAGAAATGCAAAGGTATATCTTAACATGATGCTAAGTGTATATCAGATGTTGCTTTCAGATAAACTAAAAGATATATCCACTACGGGTCATAGCACACTCGATCTAGGTTGTCATCCCTGATAGAAGTGCCACTAAAACGCATGGATTGGTACTCTTACATATGCCTTGGATCTCTAGATAAGAAAATATATATAAATGGGTATCCGCAAGCACACAGATATGAATATACCATTGTAGCATTTTAACCAGGAGTAAAACCAGGTATCGTATTTATATTCTACCACAGGGAAAGAAGTCTTCTATCTATAATAACAAATACATGCACATCTCTCAGTTGTGTAATGTAGAGTGGCCAAAATATATCAATTACTATAAACAGGTGTAAGTCACATAATGATAATGATAATGATAGCATTGATCAAGTCATAACATAGTGAACCACCAGAAAGTGTCAATATAGAAAGAGAAGCGTATTCACAGCCTAGTTAGTGAGGATACTCCTTAGTAACTCTAAACTATACGTCAATGCATACTATGATTAGTGCAATACATTTAACAATCATGGAAGAAGAACTATTATACTTATGCATGGGGAGACTACCCAGGAGGATCAATGCCGAAACTTGAAACATCCAAATAGTATAAGGCTCCACTAGTCCTACACATAGGGGGTGGATTGCAAAGGACTCAATAGTGCTGTCACCACCACGATCTACCACACGACCCGACATGTAGGGTGTAATCGCAGGTAAATACAGTATAAGCACCACGCTTACACTATCTTTACCACTCACCCATGTTAACATATGCTCTAGGTGAGGGCTATACGACTCCATACACGAATATAAAGGTAAATCAACTATGCTAAACATGTTATCATAATAAACACCAAAGCATATAATCTCGAATATAATCATTGATAAGAACATATGTCTCTACAGCACATGTAAAATAACTTATAAAGAACTTACAAGAGCGAAGCTAGATCAGTATCTCGACCAGCTTCTAGACGATCGGGAGCCAAGTAGACGCCTTGCCTCCCCCTAGATCTAGACTAGTTAGCTACTCTCGCTATATGGTGTTTCTAGGGCGTAGTATCTCTGACTTGATGACTTGATCTGGGATTCCTCAGGTCAGATCCTCTTCTCCAGGGGGGTCAGGGGGGCTGCTTATATAGTCCTGAGGAGGTGCCATGCGCCGTACGATCAAACTGACCTAACATACAGTTTAGATTGATCCTCATAGGCGGTGGAAGAACCTTCTGGATGTAGGGTTGAGGTAGCGCCCGAGGGGGCTGACTGGCCCCACCACCAGGCCGACCGGCCTGGGGTGGGTCCCCCTCAGGGTCTGCTTCAGCTCGTTGGGTCCTTACCCCTTCTAGATGCTTCTTTCTTGGATGCCAAGTCACGTTGAGTTCCGGAGTCCTCTAGAGTCTTCTAGAATTGTTCCTTTTCCTGTTTTTTCTGATGAGTCCTTGCAAGACATAGAATTCTCCAAAACTCTAGGAAAACTATTAGTGACACCCTATTTTAAGTTGGTATTAACAATTATGCCCTTTTCTCATGTTTGTTTGACTTATAAATATATAGGATAAGATGTGTCAACACCGGGTCACCCGCCCCCCAGGCCGGGTCACCCGCACATCTCGTCCACGCGAAAAAATCTCGCCCAGGGCGGGTCACCCGGCCCCCATTGCCGGGTCACCCGTTTTGGCTCTGAGTGCCGCCGGGTCACCCGACCCCTATGGGCGGGTCACCCGGCCCCTATGGGCGGGTCACCCGGCCTCGCGGCTGGGCATATATATGCCCCGCGGCCGGCACATCTCTTCTCTCTTCTCTCTTCTTTTCTTCTCCTCTCCACCTGCCGCCGGCACCCAAAGCAGCTCAAGGTGATTTTTGCACCTCTCCGTCCGGATCTCAAGCTCGTGGGCGCATTGGATCGAGCTCATCCTCAAGTTCAAACATCTCCCTCGATCCCTCCGCAAATCTCGCGGGAAAGCAACGGTAATCTTTTTCAACCCCTTTTCCCGATCTCTCAATGTGGTTTGTTCTAGGTGATTTCCTCCGGTCAAAAGCTTTATCTAGTACCCTAGAACTCATGCCTGAAATCTCGTTTCGATTCATGAACTCCTTCACCTGCAACGAGTGATTAGGGTTCATCCCGCCTGGGGTGGGTGACCCGGCCTCCCGCGGGATGCCCCCTTTCACTTGTTTCTCCAACCCAATCTTAATATTTCTTTGCATATCTCTCTCAAATGGGTCGAGACAAAGTTCAAGGCAAGGGGAAGGAGATTCAAAGTGATGAAGACGCTTCAAGTGAAGATCATGACCGTGCCTCCGATGATGATTACTCTCAACCCGCTCGCTCAAAGAGGTCCATGCCTCAAGATCCTCCGGCTCGTGCTCGTGGTCGTGGTCGCAGAGACAGTGGCAACCCCATGCTAAGGAAGAAGGTGTTGACTAGTGGCCCTCAGGGTAGCCGTGCTTGAATGAAGAATGCAAGCACCGGTGATGAAGGGGGAAGATATGATGATGATATTGACATATCTATCTATGAGAGGATGGTTGTCCCTATTCATCCACCGAAACGGACACGCAAAGACCCCAAGTTGGTTGATTACTCCAAGCATGCCAATGACATTTCACCTCTCCGGTTCCAAGATCCATGGAAGCTTCCACGAAACTTCTTTTGTGATGATCGTTTTTGGCGTGCTCATCAATCCGATTGGTATGAATCCGTCATCATCACTAAGAAGACCATTACTACGGATATGAAATGGATTGATTGGCAACACTTACATAATCTCACTCCTCCCCTTGGAGAAATTGCTCACGCCGTCTACCTTCGTTGCCATGCGCAAGGTATATCTCATCTTATGATGCTCTCTTGCAATTGGTGTGATGAGGTCGTAGCTCAATTCTATGCCATACTTTATGTTGATGATGATGAGAATGTCATGCACTTTACACTTGGAGGCAAGAGACTTAAGATCACTTTATTCAAGTTTGCTTCACTCTTTATGCTTCGTGGTGCAAAAGACAACAACACTTCAACAATCTTGTTTGCTTGCACGATAGTGATGAACTTGATGTGAGCAAGATGGAATTTATGCATGACAAAGCTTATGGAGATATTCATTATGGACATCCTTACTACAAGTTAATGAATCTTCTTTTCTGTAACACCCTGTGTCCTAGGGGTGGTAATTCTGACAAAATCTCCAAGTATGCAAGGAACCTTTTGTTTCAAATGGCTCCTAACCAACCTCAATTCAATGCTTGTCATTTTCTTTGGAGTGAAATAATTGCATGCTCTCATCAAGGCTCCGCATGTCACTATGCTCCTTATGTCTTTGCAATGGTCAAGCATGCATCCAAGCTTAATCTTCAATGGGACATTGAGCACAAAAGGTATAAAACTCCCAAAGGGAAACTCGAGGAGTCTTTTCATCTTGACAAGCATTGCACTTGGATTGATGCTAAAGGTCCCCTTCTGGGTGCCTACCCTGTGGAAGGCTTAGGTGCTCCCGGTGCTTCATCTTCACAAGCTCCACCTCCAAGTCAATCCTATGGACAATTACCAAAAGAAGGTCCTTCTCATTTTCATGGTGCTCCTAAGCAAACGAAGGGTAAATTGGATTTTCTTGCCAAGGGTCTCTATGCTTGCTTCAACATTGGTCGTCAAAATGCAAGAGAGCGTGAAAAGGATAGAAAGTGGCACGCCGAGGAGTTTCATAAGGCTGAAAAGGAGAGAAAGACCATCTTTGCCAAATTGGATATGCCCCACTCTCCCGTTCGTGAGCTTAGGACTTTTGATCCTCCATCTCCGGTTGAAAATCCTTGGGAAGATCTTGCTTCTTGGGTTGAAGAAGAAGATGATGAGGCCACCGAAGACGAAAGGTGACTCCCTTTTTGGTGTTTGGTGACAAAGGGGGAGTGAATTTGTTGATTATTGATGGATGGAAGCCCCCACCCTTATCCTTTTATCTATCTTTATCTATCTTTGGACTTGTTATTTATGTAATGGATTATGAACTTGTAATGAACTATGTGTGGTGTGATGCATGGTGTGCCAAGTGAGAACTTTTATTTATGTAAGACTTATGTGTGGTACTCTATTATGCTAGTGTGATGTAATGAACCTCATTTATCGTGTGTGATGCATGTGTTGGTTGATGATATGTTGTTTCTCACTTTATTGTTGTGATATATCTTGTCATATGCATCACGGTTTATTGCACATCACACTTATGCACCATGTGTTGTATGTAATGATTTAGGGGGAGCCTACTCTAAGTATGTGCAATTGGCATTTGAGGCCATTCTAGTTGAAGAAGCACATATTTAGGGGGAGTTCTTTTCTAAATAATTAGACACAATCCTTGAACTTTATTCCTCTCTTGTGAGCTCAAATTATGGTTGTCATCAATCACCAAAAATGGGGAGATTGAAAGTGCATCTAGGCCCCTAATTATTTTGGTGATAATGACAAGTATAATTTGAGTATTTGATGGTTTATCTAAGATGTGTACATGAATAAAGGAGATAAAATTTCATATGTGAAAGGAAAGACCTCATTTTCTTATATAAGTGTTGAAGCTCAAATGGCGATTTAAATTTAATTTATCTTTTGAATTTGAGTATAGGAAACACTATACTATAAAGAGGGCCGTGATTGATAGATCAAAGCTAGTTACAAGTGCTTAAGTTGAGATCTAACATCCTTTGAGAGACACTATGCACTCACAGGCACGTTTTTGCACCTTTTCTGGGCAGGGCGGGTGACCCGCCCCCTAGGGGCGGGTGACCCGTTTTGCCTCTGGTGAGAGGCGGGTGACCCGCCCCCTATGGGCGGGTGACCCGGGGTTGGCAGGCGGGTGACCCGCCCTGTGGGGCCGGGTGACCCGGCCTGGGCGCAGTTTGCCCTTGACGGCTAGTTCGGGAGTGAGGGGTATTTATACCCCTTCTCCCTCCTTTCTAGGGTTCCGCCTCCTCCTCCATTGGAACACCTCCTAAGCTTACTTCCCTCTCTCCCAACTCCCTTCCAAGCACTCCTAGCAAGGATTCAACCTAGGGTTTGGGTGTGAGAGACATTAGAGGTGTGAGATTAAGCCCCTTTGTGAGAGCTCTTCGTGTGTTCATCTCAACAAGCACTTGTGGCGGCTTTGGTTCATCGATTCGTGTTTATTACTCTTGAAGATTGCTTCTAGACGGTTAGGCGTCGCCCGTTGAGTGCCCTCTCCGTGTGGAGCACCTGGGAACGTTTGTATTACCCATCCTTTGTGGAGATTTCTTAGTGAGCACCAATCTTCCTTTGTGGGGATTGGGCGAGGCAAGTGGCTCTTCGTGATAGCCCTCCCTTTGTGGGAACCTCAACGGAGACGTAGCTTCCTTGGTGGAAGTGAACTTCAGATTAAATCTTTGTCTCTTGCTTGTTCGTGTTCATCTCCTGCTCTCTAACCCTAGAAGCTTATTTTGTCCCGATCTACTTTTGTGTGTTGTTGCTTGGCATATCATCTTGTGTAGGTGGTCTACAACATCCTTGGAGAACTTTTGATTCAAAGGGTTTTGGTAAAATCACTTCTTTCTTAAGAAATTGATTTTCGTTTTCTTGTCGCAGGGTGACCCGCCCTGTTAGTCAGGGTGACCCGCCCCCTGCGGGTGACCCGGCCATAGGGTGCGGGTGACCCGGCATTTGATCCGCTGCTCAGTTTTTTAGGAAAATTTGAAGTGATCCTATTCACCCCCCCTCTAGGCATCACAAGGTCCTTTCACATGGGCTGGAAGACAGATGGCCCACGTCCACCAGCGCTCCTTCCTCTGAGTATGTGGCGGTCCACACAACGGGTCTTCACCTCCGTCTCCGACTACTCGTTCGTACGACTAGTTACCGCCTCCTCCCCTGACTACTCGTTTGCACGAGTAGTTTCCGTCGTCGACCTGCGCAGGCTTCACGCGGAAGGCAAAGGGGGCGTGGGCCCCCCATTTAGATCCCGGGATCTCCCCGCGCATTTTCCCACGTACCGCCACGCGTCCGCTCCACCGTGCGGACCGCCCGGGCCAGGCTGATTCGGTGTCAGGGGACGGATCCGTCCACCCTGCCACGAACGGCATAGTGTCCGTCATACCATGAACGTTGTGAGATGTGCTGAGCCACGGACGACACAGTGCACGCTACACCCTGAGCATCGGAAGGCACGGCGTAGACCACCTACTCGCACGAGTAGTTTTCTGCCTCCGACCAGTTCAAGACTTGACCACCAAGGCTGCGGGTACACGGGCCCCGTCGACATCCTGTGATATCTGGGCACGTTAACCCGTGTCCCGCCACGTGTCGGCCCCTCCGTGCTGGTCCGCCCTGACCAGGTCGATCTGGTGTCAGAGGGCGGATCCGTCTGCTGCTCCACAAACGGGGCAGTACGCGTCGTACTACGGACGACATGGGAAACGTTGTGCCACGAACAACATAGTGTACACCGCCCCCTAGCTCTCGAATGTTGTGGTATAGACCACTCCACCTCCACAGTACCCAGAAAAGATATGCTCCTGTTATACTGACAGGGATAGGATACGAATCCTATGCCCTGCGCCTGACTAACTACTCGGAGAAGAGTACGAAGAGCCCCCGAAGCAGCTACTTGGGACGCACGATTCCAGGAAGACCTACACCATCACCTGTGGCGCTGTAACAGTTCTTCGCCGCACCGCCCTGACAGCCCGACGCGGGAGGAGGGCGTCCTACGTTGTAGCCTAGTTTACACCCTCGATGTAACCCCCATGAACCTCTCTCTTATGACTATAAAAGGGGAGGTGTGGGGCACTTGTAAGACACGTTCGTTTCCACCCCCACTCGCACTCAGTATCGATATCTCATCTCATATTCCCCCGTAGACGCACTCACACTCGTGTACGCAGAGCCATGCTACAAGAACCACATACACGCCATGGACTTGGGCTCGAAACCCTCTCCCAACTTGTTTGTATCCCCTACTACAAACTCCTTAGCATAAAGAACACCCCTTCTCTGACTGGATGTAGGGTATCACTCTCTAGAGGCCCGAACCAGTATAACCTCGAGTGTCTCTTGTGCAACCGTGCGGATCCATACATGCGTTCTTATAAATTTACTTGTCGGCGATAAGAAACCCTGACAGTTGGCGCGTCACGTAGGGGCCTTCGCGTGTTTTCAACATTCATTTTAGGGTTCGCACGGCTCCCCCATCGTCTCCTTCGATGGTAATCATCACCGGGTTGCTACCGATGAGCTACCCCATGGGATCATCCGATCCGCTCCTGGCTGGAGTCTGAACTTCTGGGCGACTGGAGATGGCTACCTCATGCACCTCATCGACGAGACCACCAGCGTGCCCGCGCTGGTTCCTGCTCCGGCCGCCGCCCCACGATCACCCCGCCGCAAGAAGCGCTCGGGCAAGCACTCGCGGCAGGCCAAGGCGGAGCGACGCAGGGCGACATGCGCTAGCTCCCCTCCGCGGGTCAAAGCTGGCGCACCGCTACCCACCGACGCGGCAGAAGACTCCCTGCCGTCGGACTTGACAGAACGCATTGCCAGAGAGAGCGCACCAATGCCGTCACTCCCCCAAGGGACGCGCTACACGGTGGCGGCATATTCCTCTTCGTCAGGCACAGACCTGGCCGCGTATGAGAACTACCCAAGCCATCGTCTCTGGTGTAACATGGGGCTTCCGGCAACCTCGCCCGACGAGCAGTACTTCGACTTCGACGGCACGGACGACATCTTGGGCTCAGAGTGGGACTACTCTGGGCTTCAGGATGCTGGTGCCCTCCGTCGTTTCCAGGCGGCGGCAGACTGTTGCTTCAGCTACTCCGACGATTTCGACGGCGGAAGATACGACCCCTCGTGCGAGTGCTTCATTGTTGGCTACACCCTGGTCGCGTCGGTACCGGCCCAAACTCCAGAGGGAGCTGTCCACTCCGCACACAGCTGAACAGCGGATAGCGTGGCCGAGGCATAGGTCCCACCCAATGGCGCCGCGTAACGAGCACGACTAGACGAGTTGGAGGACGCATAGCGTCAGCTCGATGACGAGCGGGCCTAGCTTCACTAATGTTGACGGCTATTAAGTACCATATTTATAACCGTCAACTCCTGCATTTTGACATGAGAAATATACATTCACAATAGAATAGGGCCTTATACTAACAATTTCCACAAATTGTGGTGTATATTCAAATGCAGGCAATCAGCACAAGAGAGAGAGCAAAAGCACACCTTATCCATCCACCACACCAATCCAAGCAATCCAGGCTCAGCCAATGAGGGGCTGCCATGCAAGCACCCCCTGGATCTATGACATCACCAATCCAAGAGAGGAAGCCTCGACGAATCAGAAGTCACCACGCATGTATCACATGGATCCCATGGCCCACCAGAGCGCCTAAACCGTCTCCAAACCACGTGGACACCTGGAACCGCCATAACGACCCACCTGACAGCCACCACGAGAAAGCACAAGATGAGGCGGGCCACCAGGGGGTCGGCCGAACCCTTGGTTCGGCAGAACCGACCTTGCATCGGGTGATCTCGGCCTTCCACGTGGTGTCTCCTGATTGGTCCCTAAGCCCATTCCGGGGGTGCACGGGGTGTCCTCGCACTGGTGTCCGAGCCTATAAATAGAAGTGGAGGGGTTAGAGAATAGGACACACACTTCTCCTCCTTCTCACTTTTGCCTTTTGGCTTCTCTCATTAGGAGAGGAGAGCTCTTTGCATAGGATTAGTGCTGGCTTGCTAGTTCTTTAGAGATTAGAAGGAAGGTGAGGTTGTGTCTTGGGGTTGTGCCATGGTGTTTGGCACATTCCCTCAAGAACGATCCTCTACGGATGCTTCTGTTCTTCATTTAGAATAAAGTGAGTATTTCGACATTCTCAATTAGACTAAAGTGGCATTCATACTGTGTTCTTGTGTTCTTCATTCATTCATCATTTAGAGGCTCGTGTTCTTCATGTATGCGCCTCCTCGATCTAGTTGACGAATGAGTTACTCATGCTTTTGTGTTTGTTCTTAAGTTAGAGGCTCGTGTTCTTCACTAACACGACCCTTGATCTTCTGTTATAAGGGCACAAGTTTGTATCCTGTTTGCATGCCTGTTAGTCTGATCAGAGTTAAGTGGATGCTCCTTTATCCTAATCTAGACCAAGTCCATCCGTGATCCCTTGCATAAGATAGTGTTACCTGAGTGAGTTCGGGTCTCTCCCTCGTGGGTTCGTCGCTTCGTCTTTGTACGGAGTGCTATAGTGTTGTTACAGGTCGGCAGATGTAACCGTGCTATAGTAGTAATTGGTGGTGTAGATGTGGTGTCTAGACCACTGGTTATCCTTTGTTTGCCCTATATCCCATGGTTTGTCTTGGGGTAGGCCGCGGTAGTGACAGCCGTTGGACCCTCTGAAATCCCTCACGTTCGGATACAGCGTGTAGGCAACCATTTGCCATGAACCAACTGTTATAGCTAGGAGGGGCCGGTGTCCGAAATGAGAGTTCCTAATCGAGAGGCTGTTCACAACTCTACACGCTATCAGCAGGATCCTTTCCATCTTCCTCTCAACCTTAGCAGGTGTCTGGTGTCCTTGGACCGTTCTCCTAGGATAGAAGGTAGTGCACATCATTTCTTGGATTCGATACCCTTCGAAATACTCCTTTGGGGAAGTGCTACAGTGGTATTTCCGTGCACTTGCAGATTCTTTCGTACCCGTCGGTATACCCAGGTGGATCTTACGCTCACGCTAGGTGCGCAACTAGTGGTGACGTTAAGAAATACCAACAAGTATTTCTGGTGCTGTTGCCAGGGAACGGTTGCTGTATCTATCTTCGAACCTAGTGGTCCTCATATCTTTTGTTTTTCCTTTTTGTTCTATCTTTACCCCCGTTACCCATGGAGAAGCTTTCTTGTAATAGCATCTCTACCCTTAGGGGCGAGTTTGTCTTAGAGCAACCATCAACTTCTTCATCTAGCTGCGAGCTTCGTCCCGGCTTTATAGCCATGGTTCGGAATCGACCTTTCTCTGGTGCCATCAGTGATGATCCCCATGATCATTTAAAGGAATTCGAAGAACTGTGTTCGTGCTTGGTAATCCCAGGTATGACACAGGAAACTTTGAGGTGTAAGTTGTTCCCTTTCTCTCTCGTAGACAGAGCGGAGCAGTGGTACACCCGAACGATAGAGAGTGTAGACAATTGGGAAGAACTACAAGATGACTTTTGTTACTCGTTCTCCCCTTTCGAACACTTAGATTCGCTACCGTGTGAATTCTGTGAATTTGAGCAACTAGAGTGTGAGTCTATAGGTGCAGCTTGGGCTAGGTTCTCACACCTGTTGGATCTTAACTCAGACTTGTCTATACCCGATAATGTATCTTTGAGCATCTTTCACGGGATGATAGGCATGGAATCTGCATTTGAGCTCGACCTTGTAGCTGGAGGTTCATTCAGAACCCAAACTCCAATGGAAAGAAGAGAGATCCTAGAATACTTCTTAGAAACCTCTTCTTCCTATCCCAGATACAATGAACTCCACCAAGAATCAGAGTCGATCCAAGAGAGTCTCCTGATAGACGAATTTGAGCTTTCACCTTGCACATCTAATGATTCATCTAGAGAGCCTTCTCCCGAACCACGAACAGCAAAGGGAGAAGAAATTCAACCTTTGGAGTTTTCTTCTCAATTTGAGGGTGATCCTTCTCGGAACATCATAAATACCTCAGATCATTCTTGGCACGAGAAGCCTACGGCATCGTTGGACTTTGATGAGGTTCTCGATGAAGTTTGGAATCATGGGACAATAGTGGATTGGTCACCTCGGAAATCAAAGCCTGTTTCCGAAGTAATTCGGGTCAGCTCGACTTCCACGACCATCCATTGCTCCATGAGGGGAAACACCTTATATGCTGTTCATAACCCTGCTGCTGGAGCTTGCATCATATCGGAGTACCTTTTGGACACTCTGGTGGGTGACATGCCCCTCACCCCGACTGATAGATATTTTCAAAGTCCTAGGTGGAAAGAATACATTTTCCCATGTCGAGGGATTGCTACAGACGTGCCAATCATCATAGACAAGATCGAGGTGCACTTAGATTTTCACATCTATGACATCATGGATTTCGATCTTCTCCTGGGCTTCCATTTGATGAACTTCTTGATAAATCTCAAGGAAGCCTAGATGTAAAGCTTAGGGAAGCCGCTTCTACCACGTCCATCTCTTGTCATGAACATTCAATGGTAGAGCTTCTTCCCGAGCAAAACTCGTTCAAGAAGATAATGCACGTATCTCCGTTCACATCATCCGAGCCTGTTCCGATTGAGGTTGTAGACTTCTCTACTCCTCAAGGGAATGACTCGGGAGATTCTCTTCACCTCTGTGGAGGTGAACGATCATCATCTATCTCGACCGAGTTTCAGCCTCTTCCCGCTGGCCCGTATTATGTTGCTTTCGATTATGATCGAGAGTCAACATCTTGCCTCCACGATGCATCTCTTGAGATAGAGAACTCATGGGCCATGGAACCTTGTGAGGCGTCGACTCTGGAATTCATAGGCAAAGGTTCCACAGACGAGCATGATAGTTTCATTCTTGATACACTGAATGAACCATGCCTGCATCATGCCTATCCAGAGCCGGCCATGCTGAGTGCGCTTTGCACATACGAGGGTTGCAACCACCTTCTAGTCCTCCATTGCAGAATGTTTAGAAGGTAGATTCTGGATGCATATGTCTATCATAAACATATCAGATTTCGTGTGTGCATTGTGGCACTAACCTTGCAGCTGAAGCTTCACTGATACATCAAGGATTGGTGGTGAGACGGGAATGGCACCACCAACGATAGCTGCAAGATAAGTTCCCATGGTCGAGCTTATGACCAATAAATAAACAAAGCACTACCAGGAGATAGCCTGGATTAGCATAGGTTTCATTTCCCTTTCGAATAAAAGCAAGAACATGTTTTTAGGATAAGTCGTCCTTCGGGTATTTTTGGTCACTAACCTTTCAGGTGGAGATTGAAAAGAAAGATGGACAGGTGATGCCTACGAACATGTGAGCCACATCAGCTGCAACGCCTAGATAAGCTTTGGTGAGGGAACACTTACAAAAGGTAGCTTGATCACCACACACTTGAGTTTTGTTGCCTAGCAATGTAAACTTCAAGTGTGGGGGAGCTATGTGAGCATCCTGAGTAAAGTTCCTCCTCTACCAAATCTTATTTTGGTGTGAAGATGATGTCAGCTCTTGCATCTTGCCCACTAGCTAGGTAAGTCCTGCTTTTGACATTAAACAAAGCCCTTTCGGGAGGTTGCCCGAGGTTCACCGTCTTTGCTCATGCTTATGTCCCTTTTGAAAATAGCTTGATCATGCTTAAATGCTTCCTTTATCTTTGTTCATATGCTCTGGTTTGAATGTGTGCTGCAGCATATATTCATAGACTGTTTTAAATTAAGCATGGTGCTTAGGTTAAAATTTGTCTTCTTTAGTCAAAATAAGGCATGGCGTCGAGTTTTGATTGATGAACCTTAGAGTTATGCTTCCTTGGATCTTGGTTGCATGTATGCAGACTAACCCTTGCAGGAATTCATCAATTCCAAATGGGCAAGTCATTAAGCTAGATTCATATGGGAAGGTAAGTTAAGGTGTCAGATTTATATTGCACAACATACAAAGGAGGAACATATGACCTCATAAAAGGTCTAAGGTAAGTATATTATCCTTTGTTTATGAAGTGCAGTATTGATCTAACCCTGCTTGAGTAAATGACATGGTGACAATAAAAAAACCCAAGAAAATATTTGCTTTTGAATAAAGGCTCTATGGTTCTCGAATCAGTAGAGTCCATCTTTTGTTTCCACTTTTGCTTGAAGAACAACACCAGTACAAGTACTAGTGTGGGGGAGTCCTCATCTCATCATCGACATATCCACTCGAGAACTCCCACACAAAGGCTGCACGACATCGACTATGCCTTCATGACAAGGACAAGGTAAACTAGAGTGAGCTGGCTACCCCACGGGTCAACTGAATCACCACTAGTCTTCCTTGTTCCTCATACCCTTCAGGAGCGATGGTATGTGCGCCCTTCATCTCACCCTCTACCTATGAGTTTGAATGATTTTCAATTCTTATCCAATAAATCAAACTCAAATAATGGTGCTCTGCTTACTCTACATGAATCCTATGGTTGGCTTGCATATGTTTTATTCCTTGCTTATCATCTTGATGCTTGTGAACAAATATCATTAGGGAACTTATGCTTATCTAAGTAGTTAGCGTTTGCGATATGGTTTGATGATATGATCTTCACTCTGAGTGTTTGAGTGCTTGGGAATTTTATTTGAAAAATCATAAAACCCTTTGCAAAGCTCCTCTTTGATATGCCACAGTCCTACCAAAGCCATATGATGCTACTAGTTGAAAATCTTATACTCATATGCTGCTTGTTATTACATTGAGCTTTGTCAAATTCTGTGACCCTTGCGAGAAGTCTTTTTATGCTTTCATGATCAAGATTCATATGCACTCCATCATTTTCCCCTTGCTATGCTTCTACACTGGAGGTTAGCATTGTCTCATTCACCCATTCCAGAAAATAAAGCTCCATGCATTATTCCATGATTTATCCCTCTCCAAATATCTCTAAAAAGTGATTGGGCTATGTAAAAAAGGGGAGAAAGACATGCTCAAAAAGCATGATAAAAAAAGAGAAAAGAGAGATAGCGCATATCTCGAAAATTTCAAAAAGGAGAGCGGAGAAAATCATGCAAAAAGGAGTTTCATAACTTAGATGGTAATAACTAGTACCTATTCCGGGGCTAGTGTCCACCTTACCATCAACCAACACTCATTATATACGTATGGTAATATCTAGCACCCATTCCGGGCCTAGTATCCACCTTACCATACTCACCATACCCATACACATGCACATCTTGATCTGATTGTATGATTTGATTTTCTCTGTGGATCTAGTCTTTGACTTTGCAATATATGTGATGCAAGTATGCTTTATCCTTTATCCTACCCTGAGCTCCACATAAGCTTTTATTAGAAGTAGGATGAATAAAGGTAATATAATGCCTTGGTGAGGATATATACACGTTGAGCGATCTGAGAGAATCAAATGAGGAGCAAAGCAAGATTTGTTTTTAAAAATTTATTGCAAAACCCCAAGTTACTTGACATGATGAGCATGAGTGATTTGATTCATGATCATTCCATTCCTCAACTACCCAAGATGACATGATAGACACTTCATAAGTTCACAAGTACAAGGTATGGTTTGGAATATCTCTTATGCTCGCTTCATACCTTTGGATATCATGTCTCACCTTGGTTTGACTTCCTTTACTCGGGACAAGCAAAGGTCAAGTGTGGGGGAGTTGTTGACGGCTGTTAAGTACCATATTTATAACTGTCAACTCCTGCATTTTGACATGAGAAATATACATTCACAATAGAATAGGGCCTTATACTGACAATTTCCACAAGTTGCGGTGTATATTCAAATGCAGGCAATCAACACAAGAGAGAGAGCAAAAGCACACCTTATCCATCCACCACACCAATCCAAGCAATCCAGGCTCAGCCAATGAGGGGCTGCCATGCAAGCACCCCCTGGATCCATGACATCCCCAATCCAAGGGAGGAAGCCTCGGCGAATCAGAAGTCGCCACGCATGTATCACATGGATCCCATGGCCCACCAGAGCGCCTAAACCATCTCCAAATCACGTGGACACCTGGAACCACCATAAGGACCCACTTGACAGCCACCACAAGAAAGCACAAGACGAGGCGGGCCACCAGGGGGTCGGCCGAACCCTTGGTTCGGCCGAACCGACCTTGCGTCGGGTGATCTCGGCCTTCCACGTGGTGTCTCCTGATTGGTCCCTAAGCCCGTTCCGGGGGTGCACGAGGTGTCTTCGCGCTGGTGTCCGAGCCTATAAATAGAAGTGGAGGGGTTAGAGAATAGGACACACACTTCTCCTCCTTCTCACTTTTGCCTTTTGGCTTCTCTCATTAGGAGAGGAGAGCTCTTTGCATAGGATTAGTGCTGGCTTGCTAGTTCTTTAGAGATTAGAAGGAAGGTGAGGTGGTGTCTTGGGGTTGTGCCATGGTGTTTGGCACATTCCCTCAAGAACGATCCTCTACGGATGCTTCTGTTCTTCATTTAGAATAAAGTGAGTATTTCGACATTCTCAATTAGACTAAAGTGGCATTCATACTGTGTTCTTGTTTTCTTTGTTCGCTCATCATTTAGAGCTCATGTTCTTCATGAATGCGCCTCCTCATCTAGTTGACGAACGAGTTACTCATGCTTCTGTGTTTGTTCTTAAGTTAGAGGCTCGTGTTCTTCACGAACACGACCCTTGATCTTCTGTTATAAGTGCACAAGTTTGTATCCTGTTTGCATGCCTGTTAGTCTGATCAGAGTTAAGTGGATGCTCCTTTATCCTAATGTAGACCAAGTCTATCCATGATCCCTTGCATAAGATAGTGTTTACCTGAGTGAGTTCGGGTCTCTCCCTCGTGGGTTCGTCGCGTCGTCTTTGTACGGAGTGCTATAGTGTTGTTACGGGCCGGCAGACGTAACCGTGCTATCGTAGTAATCGGTGGTGTAGATGTGGTGTCTAGACCACTGGTTATCCTTCATTTGCCCTGTATCCCACGCTTTGTCTTGGGGTAGGTCGTGGTAGTGACAGCTGTTGGACCCTCTGAAATCCCCCACGTTCGGGTACAGCGTGTAGGCAACCATTTGCCGTGAACCAACTGTTGTAGCTAGGAGGGGCCGGTGTCCGAAATGAGTGTTCCTAATTGAGAGGCTTTTCTCAACTCTACACGCTATCAGCAGGATCCTTTCCTTCTTCCTCTCAACCTTAGCAGGGATCTGGTGTCCTTGGACCATTCTCCTAGGATAGAAGGTATTGCACATCGTTCCTTGGATTCGATACCCTTCGGAATACTCCTTTGGGGAAGTGCTACAACGGTATTTCCGTGCGCTTGCGGATTCTTTCGTACCCATCGGTATATCCAGGTGGATCTTATGCTCACGCTAGGTGCGCAACTAGTGGTGACGTTAAGAAATACCAACAACCAACAACTCGGGCAAGACCCGAATCCAACTCCCGCCCGCGTACGCGCGAAGGACGTCCAGCAATGCATCATCAACGACGACCGAGATGTCGTTAACGGCACGCCCGTCTTCAAGAGGGCGTCGCAGAATCTAGCAGCAGTAGTAGTTCTTCTCCGGAAGATCCCGGAGCCTGCCATCCCTCAGGAGAAAGAAATGCACAAGCAAATCTAGACACTCCTCGAGACCGCCACCGTGCAGCAAGTGGAGAGCTCCGCTTCTCGTCAGCGGGGCTCGCAGGGTCGCGGGCACTCCGAGCCACGACAACCTGCGGTGCCGTCACAACAGCCACGACGGTCTGAGGAGGTCAACATGCCGGTCAAAAGCCGCCTGTGTCCCCACCGTGACGCACGTGATACCATCAAGGCGCGGCGGAGGGTGGACGCAGGCCAAGACGACGATTACAAGCAGCAGCCTCGTAAGGAGTACAACCGGTGGCACGGGGGTCATTACGATAGCAATGAAGACCGAAGCCGGAGCAACTCACCTGACGCCCAGGGGCCTCGCGCCTTTGGAAAGAATGTACGCAATGCCCGTTTCCCTTCACGTTTCCGAGCCCCGACCTCCGTACCTAAGTACGATGGTGAAACCAACCCCAGCGTTTGGTTGGAAGATTACCGGCTGGCGTGTAACGCCGGTGGAGCGCGGGACGACCTATTCATCATCAAGAATCTTTCGCTACACCTCGCGGACTCGACCCTCACATGGCTCGAGCACTCGCCACGAGGCAAGATCGACAGCTGGTCACAGCTGCGCGACGCCTTCATCGACAATTTCCAGGGCACGTACGCCCGACCAGGGAACCCATGGGACTTGCGCAACTGTAAGCAGATGAAGGGTGAGAGCCTGCACGACTACATCCAGTGCTTCTCCAAGCGATGCACCGAGTTGCCCAGCACCACCGACACGGACATCATCTCAGCCTTCCAGAATGGCACCACGTGTGCCACGCTGATCCATCGGATCGGGCGACAGAAGCCGCGGTCTACTCGGGAGCTGCTCGACATAGCAACTGACCACGCCAACAGGGAGGAGGCCATGGCCGTGACGCTCAGTCCAGGCACCAGCAAAGGGAAGCAGCCGGTTGAAGCCGATGGTGGTCCGTTCGCTCCGACCAACAAGAAAAAGAAGAACAAGGATAAGCGATACCGTGATGACACCCTGGTGGCTGCTGTCGACCGAAAGACAGCGAGACCCAGAAGCGACCCACCAAAAGATCACTTTGAGAAGCTGCTAGAGGCTCCGTGCCCCAACCACGAGGGCCCGGTCAAACATGCCTTCAAAGACTACAACCTGATGAAGTCCTATCTCACCGGCATGCTGAAGAAGCGAAACACTGCTCCGACCAGTGATGGAGGGAAGGACAAGGGTGATGACGAGGCCGGCTACCCCCGTGAAGATAGAGCTATCAGGATGATCTTCAGGGGCTCGGAGGCACGACTGCCCAGACACCAGGAGAAGCTGATCCGACGAGAAGTTTACCATGCCGAGCACGCAACTCCAACGTACCTAAAGTGGTCGGAGACACCGGTCACGTTCGACCGTCGCGATCACCCCGACCACGTCCCACGTCCGGGCAACTACCAACTGGTCGTGGCACCTTTGTTCGGCACGAAGCGCGTGCACAAGGTGCTGATGGACGGAGGTAGCGGCCTCAACGTCATCTACATGTCGACCCTCGACGACATGGGGATCCCGCGGACCCGACTGCGACCGTCAACGGCACCCTTCCACGGGATCGTACCCGGGATGGAGGTGGTTCCCCTCGGGCAGATTGATCTGCCTGTCTCGTTCGAAACTCTGAACAATTTCCGAAAGGAGACCCTCACCTTTGAAGTGGTAGGGTTCCTGAGGACATATCACACGATACTCGGAAGGCCAGCTTACGCGAAGTTCATGGCCGTCCCCAACTATACGTACCTCAAGCTGAAAATGCCCGGACCGAAAGGCATTATCACGGCAGGTACAATGTTCCAGTACGCATATGAATGTGATGTTGAGTGCTTCCAGTTTGCTGAAGCACTGATCCGGTCTGAGAAGCTCACCGCAGAGCCCCCCTCCGAGGACCAAGAAATCCCCGAGTCGTCCAAGTGAGCGGCATGCTCTTTCGAGCCCGCCAAGGACGCCAAGGAAGTGCCCGTCTTTGAGGATGGCCGCACAATCCATATCGGGACGGCGCTCGGTTCCGACTAGGAAAGCACGCTCGTCGACTTCCTCCGCGCGAACCTCGACGTGTTCGCATGGAAACCCTCCGACATGCCGGGGATTCCAAGGGAGGTAGCCGAGCACAAGCTTAACATTAAGCCCGGCTTGGAGCCGATCAAGCAGTGTCTTCACCGCTTCAACTCCGACAAGTGCAAGGCCATTGGCGAGGAAATCAAGAAGCTCCTTAGTGCAGGATTCATTCGTGAAGTGTACCACCCCGAGTGGTTAGCAAACCCTGTACTCGTTAAGAAGAAGAATGGAAAATGGAGGATGTGCGTTGATTACATAAGCCTGAACAAGGCATGTTCAAAAGATCCATTTCCTTTACCGCGTATAGATTAAGTAGTCGATTCAATGGCCGGGTGCGAAACTCTCTATTTTCTCGACGCTTACTCCGGGTACCATCAAATCGCAATGAGTTTGATCGATCAGCTCGTGACCTCATTCATCACCCCATTCGGTGCGTACTGCTACGCTTCCATGCTGTTTGGGTAGAAGAATGCAGGGGCCATGTTTCAGAGATGCATGCGACGCGTCTTTGGGGACCTCATCGGACGGCTAATCGAGGCCTATGTAGACGATATCGTGGTTAAGTCAAAAAAGGTGGGCGACCTGACTCCCGACCTCACCGCGATCTTCGAAAAGCTGAGGGAGCACGGTGTGAAGTTACATCCCAAAAAGTGCGTTTTCGGGGTCCCTAGGGGCATGCTGCTTGGGTTCGCCATATCGGAACGCGGCATCGAGGCCAACCCCGAGAAGATCTCTGCGATCACGAGTATGGGGCCCATAAAAAACCTGAAGGGAGTGCAACGCGTCACCGGATGCCTCGCTGCTCTCAGCAGGTTCATCGCTCGACTAGGTGAACGTAGCTTGCTGCTGTACAAGCTCATGAAGAAGTCGGAGCATTTCGTGTGGATGCCTGAAGCGCAAGAAGCACTTGATTCACTCAAAAAGCTACTCGAGAGCCCACCAGTGCTCACCGCACCAACGGAGGAGGAGCCGATGCTCTTGTACATCGCCGCAACGACCTAGGTCATGAGCGCGGTGTTGGTAGTCGAGCGAGACGAGCTCGGGAAGATGCAGAAAGTACAGCACCCAGTCTACTTTGTGAGCGAGGTCCTCTCCGACTCAAAGACGCGCTACCTGCAAATCCAAAAGTTGATCTATGCTATCCTCATCACTAAGCGGAAGCTCCGGCACTATTTTGACTCGCACCGCATCACGGTGGTGTTCAAATATCCGCTTGGTGAGGTCATACAGAGCCCAGAAGCGGAAGGAAGAAGTGCTAAATGGGCCCTCGAACTGCCATCAAGTCGCAGGCGTTGGCCGACTTCGTAGCCGAATGGACCGAGATCCAAACACCCCCTACTCCCATCGAGCACGAGATGTGGCTCATGTACTTTGACGGGTCACTCATGAAGGAAGGAGCCGGGGTCGGACTTGTCTTCATCTCGCCTCTGGGCGTGCGAATGGAGTACATGGTGCAACTACATTTCGCGGCCTCCAACAACGTCGCAGAGTACGAGGCGCTCGTCAACGGTCTCCGGATCGCCCTCGAGCTCGGAATCTGACATCTCGAGATTAGGGGAGACTCCGACCTGGTCGCGGGGCAGGTGATGAAGAAGAAAAATTGCTTAAGCCCAAAAATGGCCGCATACCACCGAGCGGTGCACGAGTTGGAGGATAAGTTCCATGGGCTCGAGCTCAATCATGTGCTGCGTAAGTACAACGAGGCAGCAGACACCCTCGCGAAAGCGGCATGGAATCGAAAACCCATCCCAGGGGTCTTCGCCAGCAACCAGTACGAGCCGTCCGTCCGCTCCGAGGAGGGCAAGTCGCCGGAGCCGTCGACACAAGAAGTCATGGAGATTGATGAGGTACGAGAGCCCATCCACGGAGACCAGACTGGAGGATCCCGATCCTCGAGTGGATGGTGGAGGGAAAGTTACCACCTGACAAGGAGGAAGATCGACGGATCGCTCGCATGGCCAAGTCGTACAAACTGGTCGACGGCGAGCTCCGACGAAAGGGTGCTGAAGGCATACTCATGCGTTGCATCCTGGCCGACCGGGGCAAGGAACTGCTGCAGGAAATTCACACAGGCACATGCGGGCATCATGCCGGTACGAAGACCATTGTCAGGAAGGCTTTCCGACAAGGTTTTTACTGGCCAACCGTAGTCGCCGACGCAACGCGGATCATGTGCAGCTGCGAAGGCTGTCAATTCTACGCACGACAAACTCATCTCCCGGCGCAGGCGCTATTGTGACAACCCGCCCAGGAAAATACCATACTATCACCTAAACCAATCCACTTTGGTCATTAAGCGATAATAAAGTATCATCCTGTCGTTAGTTGCCGGGTTAACGCCCGGTAAATCACTTACAAAGCAACAAGGATCGACATATATGCATTAAAACTCACGCGAAGCCGAGTCCAGAGAACAACATATGATTAACATCCAAATTTACCCCGAAGGGTTTAATTATTACAAACCGGAGTTTTTGGACATGATAACGAAGTTCAGAGTTTTGAAAACAGCGGAATTAAACTAAACGGCACGAGGAAACATCACGGGAGGCCTGCCATGATGCCTTCATTCATCATCTTCAACCCACTCCAGCTCCCAGCCAGGCGGGATCTCTCCAGGCCACACATCAGCAAAGGCATTACCTGAAGCAACAGATTAAAGCAAGGCTGAGTATACTAATACTCAGCAAGACTTACCCGTTGGTGACAACTACATCACCAACTCTAGACATGAAAGGCTTTTTGGCCAATGGGGTTTCTTTTGCTGAAAAGCAACAAAGAGTATGTCCTTACTTTCAATATTTTAGCACAAGTTCTAGTTGATTATTCCTTTCTAAATTAGCAAGCTAGTGCAAGCATAAGTTGTGCAAACAATTAATCAAGCATAATATTCATCAACTTCCATCATTAGGGATCTCATGGCCAGTGGAGTAAGTAGTCTCAGATAACGGTGAGAGGCCGACAATCGATTGGTTTAAACCTTGCAAGGTAGACCTAAACACACGGTAGGGTGCCCCCGCGAGGACAACCACCAGGCGGTTCCCAAAAGTTCTCGGTTCGGGATAAAAGGCCACAGTCTTCGGTACCGGCTATCTGGTATACCTCGCAAGGCACCCAGCATCGCACATGCACCACCGGTAGCTAGCCGGGGGACACATCCCAAGATTAGTCACAGTAAAATCCCTTACCGTCTCGTTAAGGTACTAGGCTTACCGTACCCATTTCCGACAAGTGCTTAGTATGTTCAAACACTTAACCCACGAAAGCCATTGGACCGGAGCCCACATCCCATGCTCTTACCACATGAGCAATCCATTTATGGAGATCTTATGATTCCAACATAAGAACCTATTCTCGTGAGTGACAAGCATCACTCGACATGTAACGGTCCTATAGTATAGCAGCTACCGACCTATCATACTAGTAAGGACATAGGTACCTAGGGATCATGCATCTAGGGTTTCATTTCAACTCCTGAACGTAAATGCACAATCATCCATAGATAGTTGCATAAAGTTTCAAAAACACTTGGTTAATGCACCGGGGCTTGCCTTCGTCAGCAGGGTTAGCCTGAGGGTCCTCGGTGTCGTCGATCACCTCCACGTACCGCAGCTCCGCGTCAGCTCCTCCTTCCTCAGCTTCCGGCATGAGCGCGTAGTTACCGTCAGGGAGTTCTACACGGAATGCAATGCAGGGTTCAGGTGGAGTGATAGATTAATTATTTCATCCAACTCTTGTTGGCCACATTCACCTTAACAAACAATTAATTACAAATTCTTTTTCATTAAGGTTATTATGGACAAGGGTTTAATTTTTGACCAACAATTAATTAGTGTTCATTTCCATGATTGTTATTTCATGTGAGATGCACTATTCAATCTTTCGATAGCAAAGGTGTGCACATAAATGTAGATACTTCCATTTAAATTCTTAAAACAGCAAGGGTGATAAACCAGACCTTAAAATTAGGCTAGGTACCCAATCACAAGGTCACAAGGTTAAAGGAACACATTTTCCTAATTAAAACCTATAACAAACTCATGTGCACCCTCTCTTTTAAAGGCACAAACAAAACACACAAACAAGGACAGGGGTCCCTGCTGGCCTAGTTACTCCTAAGCATCCACTGGATTGTGCTTGAACATTAAAATAACTATAAAACTTATAAAAGCAAAGATTACATTTCCTAGCCATGCACATTAAAGGAAATGCATAAATAAATAAAAGTAAAGCTCCTGCATCCAACAACAAGCCTACAGCTACTCTGGCCCTAAACAAGATCAGAACACCCATAGGTTCATCACAAACCAATTTGAATCATGAACTATGCATTTAAATATATGCCTAAGCATAAAACAAGATTAAATATTTCTAACAGAGATACATTCATGATAAATTCAGGAAAGTTGCATCTAGTCATAACATGAGCATAGCCACAAGTTGAGCACAAAAATCAATTCATATTTTGCTACAAAAATAAGTAAAGCAGAAATAGCATAAATACAAAGTAATTCATATAAAAAGATCTGTTCAACAACTTTGTGTAATTTTTGGTCTAGAGTCTAAACATGACAAGTCTAGCAACATATCCAAAATTCAGCTCCATAGCCTTTCTATATTTTGAATTATAGCAAAAAGGTGTCAAACTGAATTTGAATTTTCATTCAAAATCTGCAAGTCAAAACTATGGTCATGCTTTGCAGAAGTTGCAGATCTACTCTCACTGAGACCAACAAAATTGGGTTTGCATTTTTCTGAATTTTCTGTGAATTTCTAGGCTTTTTCTAAGGCACTAGACCAAGCTGTAAAGAAACTAAGTTAACTTTCATTGCAATTGGGCCCCTAGTTTACAAACATGCCCCTGGCCTTCACACATAAGCCCTTGCGGCGGCGGGAGAGTTCGCCGGCGGCGAGGTGGGGCCGGAGCAGACCAACAAGCGACACGGGCGTGTGATTGGCCTCACCCCTAGCCGATTGGTGGTGGTGGCGCGGTCGGGGATGTCACCGGCGAGCGGCGGCGGCGAGGTCGCGGCGGCGCGCCTGCTGCGGCTCGGGTTCCGGCGAGTGTGGGTGAAAAGCAAGGCAACAAGCAGCGGTGGAAGCTCTAGTGAGGTCTAGAGAAGGGCTTGGAAGCTTTGGCCGGCGGCGGGAGCGAGCGGGAGTGCGAGCTCACCGGGGCGGCGGCAATGGCGGGTCGGCGGCGGTGGTGCTCACGCGCGGGATGAGAAAGGGAGGCGGCTTTTTATAGCCGAGCGCACGCAGAGGCACCTCGCTTTGAGGCTAAGCCTTCCCGCCGCTTCAATGCACGGGTACGGCGGCCTTGGCGTGCGTGCGCGGCGGGCGGACCGATGGCACCGCGGTGAGCACGCGCACGCCGCGTGGCGCGCGGGCTCACCGGCCGAGGCCGCGTCTTCGAGCGCGCGCATGAAGCGGACGTCAACCGCGCTCACGCGCTGACTCCCAGACGGCCATGGTACGGCCGGCGCACGGCGGCGGCGCGGCTGCGACGCGTGGACGCGCGCGCGCGCGTGACGTCGCGCCGAGCGCATCTCCGGCCCGGTCCGTTCCAAGTACCTCTGTTGGTTGGCACGATTCTCGAAAAGTTGCATGTAAACTTCAAAACTCGTAGATAGGAAAGTTGCAGATGAGTGGATTCTCTAAATAATGGCTGAAACCGATTCTGAATTGGATTCAAATCAAAGGAGAAATTCGAATGCCAAGTTGGGGAATTTTCATGTCTCGGTGAACAGTGACTCAGAGCTTGTTTGGCCATTTAGCACCTTTTCCACTCAAAACTAGCAATGCCACTCAACATGAAAGTTGTGTCTCATGAAAAACTGGACAACTTTTATATTGGGAGATTTTGAAGTGTTTAGGTGAAATTTGGAGAACGCGACCAAAGTTCCAGGATCACATAAAGACATCAAAGGGTTTGTCCCCCTTAGCTAGGGTTTTGACCATGGGAAGTGCATTAGACTTGTTTAAGATGCTAATAGGTGAGTGTTGGTGAGATCTACAAGGTGATGACCCAGGTTGACCATGATTTGACCCCGGTCAACAGGTTTGACCGACAATTAGGGTTAATTAAAAACCTGGGGCGTCACAGCTACAAACCATTCCTATCACCTGGCCTTTCGCGGTCTGGGGGTAGGACATGGTCGGACCTTTGAGAAGGGCGTCCGGGGCTACACCCATGTGGTCGTCGCCATCGACAAGTTTTCAAAGTGGATCGAGGCCAAGCCCATAACAAACATTTGCTCCGAGAAGGCCGTTGCGTTCTTCACCGATATCATCTATCGCTTCGGGATCCCGAACTCCATCATCACCGATAAAGGCAACCAGTTCACCGGCAAGAAGTTCCTCAAATTCTGCGATGACAACAACTTCCGCGTGGACTGGGCCGCCGTCAGTCATCTAAAGACTAACGCATAGGTGGAGAGGGCAAACGGCATGATCCTGCAAGGCCTAAAGCCACAAATCTTCAGGCGTCCTGAGAAGTTTCGCGCGACTTGGGCCGCGGAGCTCCCATCTGTCCCATGGAGTCTGCGCACCACGCCTAGTCGGGCCACCGGCTGCACGCCTTTCTTTCTGGTCCACGAGTTGGAGGCAACCCTCCCGACGGACATCGACTACAGCAGCCCACGGGTTCAAGCCTACACCGAAGAAGGCAACCAGGTCGCCCTCGAAAACGCCATCGACCAGCTAGATGAAGCGCGTAGCGTCGCTTTCCTCCACTCAGCACAGTACCAGCAGGCTTTGTCGACCGGGCATCCCTAGGCCCACCAACACATTGTGGGCCATACACGGGAGATGAGTTCCTGTACACCTGGACTACTCGACTAGTGGGCCACAGTGCTGGTACCGTGGACCACAAGGCAAGACAAGACGGACAAGGACTTGTACTAAGACTAGGATAGCTTTCCATACCCTGTATAGGCTACTCCGGGTCCTACTCGAATAGTACCCTTGTACCAATCCAACTTGTAACCCTACCTCCCGTGGCATATAAGGCGAGGCAGGGACCCCTCTCAAAACATACGCAATCAATACAGAGCCACGCAACATACAGGACGTAGGGTATTACGCACATTGCGGCCCGAACCTGTCTAATTGTGTGCCCCGTGACTCACCATCGTGTTCCTGATCTCGGCGAGCCCCACCGCACAATCTACTACTTCGGGTACCCCGTCGTAGGCTCGGTGTCTAAAACACTGACAGCAGGCACGCCAGGTAGGGGATCTCGTCGTTGATCCACTGGCGAACTCGGTGGCTCTCGTCATCATCAAGCCGACCGTCGCTTTCCAGCAAGGCGACACCTTCGTTTTCAGCTCTTGGGTTTGCGTTGCTGATGGCGCCGGATCATTCCTGCGTTTCTTAGCACCAACTCCGGAGTCAAAACTCAAGTCCTCGACGCTTACGCAAGCTTCAATGGAGAAACTCGTTGAAAATTTTGGCAAAATTTCGATCTCTAACCCGCTCAGAGAATTCAAGTCGGAGTCCGAGTACAACTCGACTTCACCTCCTATCCAGCCTGAGTTGCTTTCTTCAGCTTCAGAGCTTGCGCTCAGCTTGGATAACATTCCAGCACCACCTCTCTTCGGTCATCGCCATGTTAGTACCGCTTACCAAGCTGTATTGAAGCGCCTCATGTGCCATGGACCGAAGATCGTGCTCGAGTACTCTTCGGATTTGGACATCAACCTCGACTACTATTCGGATTCATCTGAGTTCGAGTTTGACTACAGTTCAGATTCTGCTGAAGTACAACAATTGTCTGGCCCTGCTCAAGGACTAGTGATCACATCGACACCTGAGGATAGATTCATCTACTGGCCTGAGCATGTGCCTGTTGATCTCACACTGGATGATCAGGAGCGCTTTATCACCTGTCTCGACAACTTACCTTTCTAGGAAGGTGCCAAGCTTGTTGACTATGACACTGATACTGAGCTCATTCAGAGTACGGGTACTTATTCATCACATCGAGAAGTGTTCGTCGTTGATGCAACTACTCCGCAAGGGCATCGTGCCAATTATCACTATCCGGATGATGTATCTGATGAGGAACTCTCTGCCAGTGCTCCTGCTGATGGAACCGCGGAGGCCAAGACTGCACGTCGCCAACGCAATGCTGATCGTGCAACCCTTCGTCGGGAACTCACGGAAGCTCTACCAACCCGTAATCTTCAAGAGGCTCTGGAGGCGGTTGCTACTCGTGAATATCGCACTCCAGAGGAAGCTATCAACGCGATCAATCTACTCGGTCGCTCTATGCCTTGTGACAGGGCGGCTGCTGAAGTCGCAAAGCTGGCTGAGCTAGCTTATACTATGCTACGCCAGAATACCAGTGCTCCTAGTCACCATGGCAGCAGTGGCGGTGCTCATCGTACCACCCCCACTCCTCAATGGACACGTCCAGAGGCTAGCAATAAGGGCAGAGGCGATGATGGTAGTGTCAACAGCAAGTCGGGAGACTCTCGCTACGACGCTCGCACAACAATCAACGCCAGACGCGCTGAGCGTGAGAAGCAAAAGGATGCTGATTCTGATTCCTTTCCTGCTTTTTCACCTCGACTTCAAGCTCTGTTTCTTCCAGAGAAATTCAAGCCTTATGGCATCTCTAAGTATGATGGCAAGCAAGATCCAAGGCAGTGGTTGCGCTGTTATGCTTTGTCCATCTCCAATGCCGGAGGCAATGATGATACCAAGTGTATCTATTTCCCTTTTGTCTTGGAGCAAGAACCCCTCACATGGTTTGAGTCTCTCAAACGTGGTTCCATTGACAATTGGGGACAACTCAAGCATCGCTTCACCAGCAACTTTGCGGGTTCTCTAGGCCGTCATGGTACCCGGATGGACCTGGCCCTGATCAAGCAAAAACAAGGCGAGACTCTTCGCGAGTACATGCGCCGCTTCTTTGAGAAAAGGGCTACTGTTGTTGATGTCACCGAGAAAGAAGTCATTGATACCTTCCAGGATGGTTTCTATGACGATAGGCTTTTCCAAGACTTTGGTCGTGCTCGCGTAGCCAACATCACCAAGCTCAAGGAGATGATCATTCACTAGGTGGACAAAGAAGACAAGGCGGAATCGGTTCAAGCATCTTCGCAACAACAACAACAATAATGCTGGAGGAAGCAGCAGTGGCAAGCAACAGCAGGGCAACCGCTAGGGTAATAACTACTCGAGCAATCCTAATCGCAAGCGCAAGCCCGACAACACTGTTGCTGCCATGGAAACTACCGCCAAGCCTAAAGATGATCCTCACTGGGCAACATTGACCAAGCAGAAATGCCCATGGCACCCAGAGGGTGATCATATTACAGAGCAGTGTTACCAACTTCGACGTGCGTTGAAAAACACACCCAAACCAACACACCCAAACCCGCGATTCCGCAAATACAAGGGGAAGAAGGCTAACACAGACAAAGACACTGGGTTCCAGAACCCCTCCAACACTGTCAATGTCATATTTGGTGGAATTCCGACCAAGCGCATGCAGAAGCTAGTACTCAGGGAGATCATGTCCATCCAACCAGCAGCTCCCACTTCTCTCAAGTGGTTTGAAACACCCATTACCTTTTCGAGGGCGGATCAATGGACTAGTTTCTCTGAGCCAGGACGATATCCTCTTGTTCTGGATCCAGTGGTGGCAGGCTCCAGGCTTACCAAGGTTCTCATTGATGGTGGCAGCGGTCTCAATGTTCTCATTGATGGGACCAAGGATCACTACCGCACCAAGTACATCAAGTTTGAGGTTGCTGACTTCGAGACTTCTTACCATGCCATTCTCGGGGCCTGGTCTCGCTAAGTTCATGGCTATCCCGCACTATGTGTATTTGGTTCTCAAGATGCCAAGCCCCAAAGGAGTTCTTTCATTGCAAGGGGACCTGAAGCGTTCCTACGACTGTGACACAGAAGCCGTAGAACTTGCCTTGACTACTCAAGTACCCAATGCAATCATGGAGGTCTTCACTGCCGCTAAAAAGCTTGCCCCAAGCGAGCTGGAGATTCCTGAGAAGACTGACAATAACAACAAGCCTGCACCGTCTGGTGACGTCCTGCTCAAAGCCATTGACCTCGGTACTGGTGACAGCAGCAAGACAACCATGATCAGTGCACAACTTGACCCTAAATAGGAAGACGCGCTCGTCAACTTTCTTCGGGCTAACCGTGATATCTTTGCGTGGAATCCATCTGACATGCCAGGTGTGCCCAGGAGGTTGATCGAACACTCACTCAACGTCGATCCTAACGCTACCCCCAAGAGATAACACCTTCGTCGCTTTGCTGATGATCGCAGGGCTGCTATCAAGAAAGAGCTTGCCAAACTACTCGCGGCCGACTTCATCCAGGAAGTCTTTCACCCGAAATGGCTGGCTAACCTTGTGCTCGTCAGGAAGAAGAACTCTAACGATTGGAGGATGTGCGTCGACTACACTGATCTCAATAAGCATTGCCCTAAGGATCTTTTTGGGTTGCCGCGGATTGATCAAGTTATTGACTCTACGACGGGTTGCGCTCTACTCTGTTTCCTAGATTGCTATTCCGGTTATCATCAAATTGCAATCAAGGAATCTGATCAAGAGAAAACCACATTCATCACCTCGTTTGGTGCTTATTGTTACACAACAATGTCCTTCGGGTTGAAAAATGCTGGTGCTACATATCAAAGGGCTATCCAAGCGTGATTCAAGAGGCAGCTTCACAAGAACGTGAAAGCATACGTGGATGACATCATTGTAAAGACTAGGGATCCAGACATGCTTATCACAGATTTTGAGGAAACTTTCGCTTCGCTACGCGAGTACCAATGGAAGCTCAATCCCAACAAATGCGTCTTTGGCGCATCATCTAGAAAACTACTCAGGTTCATCATCAGCCATCGTGGCATCGAAGCAAACCCTGAGAAGATTACTGCCATCTCCAACATGCAAGCTCCGACTACTATCAAAGATGTCCAGAAGCTTACTGGTTGCATGGCGTCACTTAATTGCTTCATCTCACGACTTGGAGAACGGGGTCTACCTTTCTTCAAGTTACTCAAGCGGCAGGAGAAGTTTACATGGACAACTGAAGCTGATCAAGCTCTTTCTCAGCTCAAGGAGTCCTTATCCAAGCCTCTAGTCCTCACAGCTCCTCTGCCCAATGAAGAGCTCTTGCTCTATATTGTTGCGACTACTAATGTCGTCAGTACTGCTATTGTCGTTGAGCGGTAGGAAGAAGGCCATGGCTACCCTGTCCAGAGGCCTGTCTATTTCGTCAGTGAAGTACTCTCAGAATCCAAGGCTCGCTACCCTCCGGTACAGAAGCTACTTTATGCGGTTCTGATTACTTCACGGAAGCTCCGTCACTACTTCGATGAGTACAAGATTTCTATGGTCACTAGCTACCCGCTTGGTGAGATATTGCACAACCGGGATTCCACAGGAAGGATTTCTAAATGGGCTGTAGAGCTTGGTGCTCTATCGCTCGAGTTCAAATCTCGCACTGCTATCAAGTCTCAAGCCTTGGTTAATTTCGTGGCTGAGTGGCGGGAAAATCAAGTCCCAATTCCAATTGAGCGTCCAGAACATTGGGTCATGTACTTTGACGGTTCCCTCAAGTTGGAAGGTGCTGGTGCCAAGGTCATTCTGATTTCTCCTAAGGGCGAGCAACTCAAATATGTCTTGCAGATCTTTTGGAAGGTCTCAAACAATGAAGCTGAATATGAAGCTCTACTGCATGGTCTTCGCCTTGCAGTATCTCTTGGCATTACATGACTACTTGTCTATGGTGATTCTTTGGTGGTCATCAATCAAGTCAATGATTCTTGGGATCGTAATGCTGAGAACATGGACGTGTATTGTCAGGAAGTACGCAAACTTGAGAACAAATTCCATGGTCTCGAGTTCCATCATGTGGTCCACGACAACAATGTTGCTGCGGATGTCTTGTCGAAGCTGGGATCTACACGAGCTCACGTGCCAGCTGGAATCTTCATTCATGAACTCCACAAACCATCAATTCTGGAGCAATCATCTGCACCCGCGACTACTTCAGTTCAATCTGATCGAGAAGTGCTTATGATTGACGTGGACTAGAGAACTCCCTTTATCGACTACATTAAACACCAGTTGATTCCTGAAGACAAGTCAGAAGCCGAGCGCATCTCACACCGCGTCAAGGCTTATACTCTAGTCGGAGATCAACTCTACAAGCGAGGCGCAAGCTCTGATGTACTCATGAAGTGCGTTTCTCGCGAAGAAGGCAAGGGAATCTTGGAGGAGTCACACAAAGGAATCTGTGGCAATCACGCTTCTTCCTGCACCTTGGTGGGAAAAGTGTTCAGATGTGCTTTCTACTGGCCTACAGCTCTTGCTGATGCAGAGGAACTAGTCAAAAAGTGCTATGGATGCCAATTCTTCGCCAAGCAACAACTCGTTCCTGCCTACAAGCTCATCACGATACCACCAACTTGGCCTTTCGCTTGCTGGGGGCTGGATATGATTGGTCCTCTCCCAAATGCGCCAGGGGGATTCAACAGAGTTCTGGTGGCTATCGACAAGTTTACCAAGTGGATTGAGGTCAAGTCTATTACCTGCCCGAAGGCTGATAGAGTCCTCGACTTCTTGGATGAAATCGTACATCGCTATGGGTTCCCCAATCGCATCATCACAGACCTGGGTTCGAATTTCAACAATCACCAGTTCTGGGAGTACTACGAGAACAGTGGAATTGACGTCCGGTACATCTCCGTCGCTCATCCATGTGCCAATGGCCAAGTGGAACACGCCAATGAGATGATACTCGATGCTCTCGAAAAGTGGTTGTATGATGCAGCAAATACCAAGGGCGGCAAGTGGATCAAGGAACTACCCAATGCACTTTGGGGGCTATGCACTCAGCCTACTACTCCCACAAGGCAGTCACCTTACTTCCTGGTCTATGGCTCTGAAGCCGTTTTGCCTGCTGATATCATGTGGCGTTCTCCGACGGTTGATCAGTATGAAGAAGGCGTAGCTGAAGAAACAAGACAGATGGATGTCGATAGTCTCGAAGAAGGTCGCTGTAATGCACTCGTTCAATCCGCTTGATATCTTGAGAAGATTCACCGCGACCATGACCGCAACGTTAAGGAACGCTCCTTCAACATTGGTGACTTAGTCCTTCGTCGCATCCAGAATACGACAGGGCTACACAAACTCAACTCGCCGTGGGAAGGTCCTTTCTCTGTTGCAAAGGTTACTGGCCCAGGCTCATATCGTCTTCAAACTCTAGAAGGCGAGGAAGTCGACAACTCTTGGAACATCGACCAGCTTTGTCGGTTCTACCCGTAGGGGGTCTCAACAACTCTCTCCAGATGGCTTCGGCTGTAGACAACTCATATTGGGTTTCATCAACCCTTTACAGGCAGCTTCGGTTGCAACCACTCAACAGACAGCTACGGTTGTCACCACTCGTAGGGGATCAAGATAATCCTCTCCAGACAGTTTTGGCTGTATCTTCTCGTGGCTTTCAGCTGCGAGCACCCGCAGGGGGCTTCATCAACCCTCTCCAGGCAGTCTCATTCTACGACCTCGTAGGGAGTCATGATAACTCTCTCCAGACGATCTTGTATTGTGTAGAACAATAAGTGGCACATGATGTCCATGTTTCTACTTTTCAATAAGAGGCTTCGGCCTAGAGTAACACCCTTCTGGTAGGGTCTCAGTGGAACTCTCATACAAGTTGCTGCTACAGCAAGGATGAGTTCATCACACTGTCCCCTACGGTCTTACTCATTCTTCGGAACATCCTTGTGAGTACTCTCTCACTAGGCTCATAGCCTCAGAGGCTTTTTGCTCCTTCAGCTGCTCTCTAAGTTGCGTGACTTCTTCGATGTCCACCGCATGTTGTTCAAGCAGCCGAGTCTTGCGCTTCGACTTCTTGACTACTTCCTGCAAAGACAACAACAACTCAAAAGTCAGAGGCAGGATATCTTTAAAGTACTCTTCAAGAGACTACACACTTACCGCGAATAGCTTCTCGACGCTGCGGAACATCTCACTGTGAGCCTGCAAGTTATCCTCGTCCAGGCACGAGTCGTCATAAGGCATCAAACCTTCTGCCATGGACTGAGTACTTGTGCTCGCTGCAGAGTACTTCGCAGCACTGCGCAGAGGAGCCGGGTCTTCAATGAGTGGCTCGTGCAGTACTATGCGGTCTTCTGGGTTGTCCTCAAGCGCTAGTTGTGCATCTACTTGACGCACGGGGGCTTCGGCAACCGGGACTTCTTCACGGCGTAGTACGGTTTCTGGGTCAGCCTCCAAGCCTTCATTCACCACGACTTCATTATCATCAGGATCTTCAGCCTTGGGCTTGGAAGCTGCCTCCACCGCTGCCTTGACTACGTCGCTAAAAAGGAAGCGCAATACCTCTGCAGCATCGGCTTCAGCGGGTACTTCTTGGCGCTCTGGAAGTACATCTTCTTGTTGCTCTTGAGGAGTTTGGTCTCCTCCAGCAGCACCACTTCCAGAGGCACCCCACTTTACATCATTGGATTTTCAGCATCAACAAGTTGGTCAGCAAATTAAAAGCAAGCAATATAAATAAGTACTCGAGTACTTGGGTACTTACAAAGCAGCTCGAGGCACTGATACTTTCGGCCCCAGCATGTCGAAAAAAGAAGGCGCTGCTGGCACCTTTGGCACACTTTCCACCGGCCGCACACTTCCCGGTACCGCGGCCTCTTGCTGCTCATGCGCCACCATCTCAATGGTTGACGCCGGAACCACCTCGGGTTCTGTTATTCTTGGGGTGCTACTCGAGGGTACATTGGATGCACTCTCGATAACCTGCACAAGTAAAAAATCAAGGCATTACAGCAGAGAACAAGTACTCAATATGACATTGACAACTTAAGAGTTCTCCAGCACTTACTGTAATGCAGGGGAGGCCTGAGATTTTCTTCACAGCCCGCTTCCCTACTGTGGTCCTCTTCTTCCGCGGCGGCAGCGTCACATCATCTGCAAGAGATAATGCCGGCCTCTTCGATGCTCCTGCGGCGAGGCTACTGAGGATAGACGCCCCAGAGTACCCATAGCGGCTCTTCACTTCAAAACGCTGTTGAAGTGTTTGGCCGTCTTCATCGCTTGAGGAGGCGTCCTCCACCAAGACTTCTTCTTCCCCTTGAGCAGATTGACTACTCTCGGGGGCTTGAGCCTCCACTCCTGTTGGCTCTCCCTCCGGCGCTTGTAGTGAGTCTTGGGGACGAGAAGGGGGAATGGACACAAACTTCAAGACATCCTCCTGCGAAACAAGGCAATTGTTAGCTACACGACTACTTATAATAAGTACTCGGGGGCTAGTTCTCGAAAACTTACCATACGCGGAGGATTGTCGGCACTATATTCACGGACGGCTGTAGGAATTCCGTGAAGATTCTTGATAATCTTCTGCAGCCTTTCCATCACGAGATCATCACTGATCTCTTCAGCAGATAGCCTGGAGCCATCATCTGCTCCAGTGTACTTGAACCCAAGATGCTCCCGCTGCATCAAGGGTTGTACCCATCGCTTCATGAAGCTGAAAGCTACTCTCTTAGCAGTCAAGCCTTGCGCCTTCTTCTGCGCAATCTTCACCAGCAGCTCGAGGATTTGGATGCACTCCTGCATCATTGGTTCATCCTTCCAGAGCCTGTTGTATACTGGCGTGAACATGCTTGGCTTCGGCAGCTGAGGCGGGGCGTTCTCGATGTAGAACCACTTGTTCTTCCAGTCTTGATTAGAGTCAATCAAGTCGTACTTGAAGTACAACTCCTGCACCTTCTGGCGCATCTGCACACCGGCTCCACCAACTACAACTGGGAAGTTGGCGTTGGGCTACGGCTTCAAACGAAAGATCTTCCCAAACAAGGCCCAGTGAGGGCGGATTCCAAGGAAGGCTTCGCAAAAGTGCACGTACACTGCAATCTGGAAGATGCTGTTGGGGTTGAGGTGTACGTGCTCCAGCTTGAAGAAGTCGAGGAAGCCGCGGAAGAAATCTGATGATGGCAGCGTCAACCCACGCTCGACGAAGTGGCCGAACATTGGGATCTCATCTGGGCTCTTCTCCATCGGCCACGCATCTCCGGCGGCAGAGCTCCAGTCGGCAATCACCTTCTCACGCAGCAACCCGCCGGCTTCGAGGACCTTGATATCTTCTTCCTTCATCTTGGACTTGTTCCAAGAGACGGCCTGGCTCGGGGGCTTCGTGATGACCACTGTCTTATACTTCGGCTCCGGCAAATGATTTTTGCCACGGCCGGACTTCCTCTTTTGACCCTTGGATGGCGTTGGCTTCATCTTGTCAGTCACGAGAGTCTTCTTTCGCATCGACTCGAGGGCTGCGAGGGGGTGGAGGCACAAACTCTTGGCAAAGTGGGCGCTCGAACTTTGCGGCGGCTATGGATGCTAAGGCTTTCTGGATCTAAGGACGAATGGAAGCAATGAAACCCTAAGGGATACCCCTTCGGGTATTTATAAAACCAAAACCCTAAAACGGTTCGACCTAGTGACCCTTTGTATTCAACAGATTGGTTTCACTCAGGCAAAATTTTGGCTAAGTCAGAGGACTAAAATCCAAGATCTGCTTGGCTCTATCTCGGGGGCTCGACAACTCAATGGAATTGGATTTCACTCAGCTACAGATCACTGAATTCAGGCCACTATTCTACAGTCAGATTGGATCCTTCAATTCGAGAAAGTACTCGACTCAAGGCTCGGGGGCTCCGTGCCACGTGTCCTTCAGTTTTTCTTAGGATTTCACAGGATTATTTGATGAAGACTACTGATTAACCCTCAGCTTGAATTTTCAATTCGAACTAAGGCTCGGGGGCTACATACATATAGGATGCGATTTTTGCAAATCGCATTCCTATATTATTTCTTCGGATTTTCTGAGGATTTTTCAGAGCAAGATCAAAGAATAGATGATTGACCCTCAGCTTGAATCTTGGATTCGAACTAAGGCTCGGGGCCTACATTCCATATGGAATGCGATTTCAGTAATCGCATTTCCATATGGATCTTTGATGCAAAGATTTCGAGAACGAAGCGGGTATTATTGAAGACCTTCAAGGGAAGTACTCGGGCACGCTTGGGAACAACTTGAGAAGACTTTAAGACTACTCGTGGAGTTAGCTGGAGTACCTTCCAGCCTCGTGATGATTCAAGTACTATTGAAGATTGAAGCTTGTAGAACTTGGGGACGCTTGGGAACTACTCGTGGAGACCTTCAAGACTACTTGGAGCATCGCACTCGACTACAAAGTACTCAGGGGCTTGTCGACCGGGCATCCCTGGGCCCACCAACACATTGTGGGCCATACCCGGGAGATGAGTTCCTGTACACCTGGACTACTCGACTAGTGGGCCACGATGCTGGTACCGTGGACCACAAGGCAAGACAAGACGGACAAGGACTTGTACTAAGACTAGGATAGCTTTCCATACCCTGTATAGGCTACTCCGGATCCTACTCGAATAGTACCCTTGTACCAATCCAACTTGTAACCCTGCCTCCCGTGGCATATAAGGTGAGGCAGGGACCCCTCTCAAAACATACGCAATCAATACAGAGCCACGCAGCATACAGGACGTAGGGTATTACGCACATTGCGGCCCGAACCTGTCTAATTGTGTGTCCCGTGTCTCACCATCGTGTTCCTGATCTCGGCGAGCGCCACCGCACAATCTACTACTTCGGGTACCCCGTCGTAGGCTCGGTGTCTAAAACACTGACAGGCTTTATGCTGCTACCACGAGCGCAACATACGGGAACACGAGTTCCAAGTCGGCGACCTCGTCCTCCGATGAGTTCAAAGCAACGAGGGTCGGCACAAGCTCTCACCGCCATGGGAGGGTCCTTTCATCGTCGACCAAGTACTACGTCCGGGAACATTCAAGCTCAAATACGAGGACGGCTGGGTCATCTCCAATGCCTGGAACATAGAGCAGCTACGCCATTTTTACCCTTGAGTATTTCCTTTATTTTCATCTTATGATAATGCAAGAGCTCCGAGCTACTTTCTTATTTCGTGAGATGATATCTTCTTCGAGCTTGCGTCTTTTACTCAAGTAAAATGTCTTTTATGCTTGTCTCATCCCATGGGCAAGTCTCCGACTTGTCCATGGGCTCGGGGGCTACCCGGGGCCACGGCACCCCTTCCCCGCACGTTTCGAAAACTTTTTTCTGATCAAAAACCGTCTACGGTTTCTCGTATGATCGTCGCGGTACACCTACACTCCTTAAAGGGAGGTGAATGATGGCTCTAGCGGTCACAAACCTGCGCTCATCCAGGCCCTGAGTACTTACGCCCCTGCAGCTACGGTGCAAAGACCCACGAGCAAAGTTCACGACCTCGAGTTATCGCTCATCCACTCCCTCGAAAGATTGTGGGGCAACTGTCTAAGCCATGAACTCCGAAGAGTTTTCTTGTTTGCAAAAAACACGCTCTCATTCACCCTCCTCAAAGTACTCGGGGGCTGCTTGCCTGAGTGGTGCCGCTTCAAGGCTAAGCCCGGCCGGGTCACCAGGTTCCTACGCCCCCACGGCTACGGAGCAAAGACGCCACCAGCAAGGCCTTAAGCTTCATCACTTGGATTCGCAAGCTCCCTAACTACTCGGGAAAAGGCTAATGAACAAACAAACGAAGTGCTTAACTTGAAATAAAAATGGTCACTTGACCCACGAGTTTGTTGCAAGTACCTAACCCATAAGTTTGTTACAAATCATCACAAACATGATCAAAAGCCCCTGTGAGGCAACTTCGTTTTTTCCTTTACAGGCCCAGGTCGTGGAGGGCATGATTCATCATAATCCGAGCGACGTCAATGGCGTCTTGCTCGATGCGGTCGTAACCGTCATTGTCATAGCCCGGACACCATCCTTGGCCCAACTGCTCCCTGTCCAGCTACAGGTAGTGCGACAAGAAGATGGCCACCACCTTGCGGACGATGTCGCGAGCCACATCCATTGACTGCCGGCGAGCTGTCGCGGCGGCCCGTTCCAGGCGATCCTTCATGTTGAGACCGGAAGGGACCCTGAGGTCGTCCATCGCCTTGGTGATGACCTCGGCCATCCTGTCATGAATCGTCTGCACCCGCGTAAGATCTGTCTTAGTCGCCCTGTGCAATTTCCGTTCCTCCTCGAGCTCCGCCACGACCTCTGAAGAAAGAGAGGGACAAACATTAGCAAAGGACACCTTGTTCAAAGAAGGTGAAGCACAAAGGGGACACAGCTCTTACTGTTGAGCCTCTCGTCTGATTCGCGAGCGAGCTCCGCCAGCTTCTCGTTCTCGACGAGACGGGTGGCCGCGATGCTCTCCTGATCCGCAACTTGCTTCTCCAAGTCGGTGCGGACCACTCAAAGAGCTGTTCACCCCAAAAAACAAGACAACGTCACGAAATCAAGCAACTACGTGCAAGCGGGAACATAAAGACGACAGGTCGAGAGGCTCTCACCAACGATCTCCTCCTCGTGCTTCTTGGCGATTTCCACAAGTTGGCCCTTCTCGGCGTTGACGCTGCCGACCTAGGTCTCAATGGCAGTTGCCCTCTCGCAGGCCACCTGGAGGTCGGACTCGGCTCGGCTCGCCTTTGCCTCGAGCTCCGTCATCTCCTGGTAGGCAGCATGGGCAGCGACCTCGGCATTGGAACGCAGCTCCGCCGCTGCCTGCTCCACCGAGGCCAGCCTCTCCTCCAACGCGGCCTTCTCCACCTGCGCTGCGGCCACGCGGTCCTCAGCAGATTTAGCCCTCACCTCGAGGGCTGCGCGCTCGGTTGTCAGGTCGACCTCGCTGGCCGCCGCAGCAAGACACGTCGTGGCCAGCTGTGCTTCTAGCTAGTCTTCTCCGCGCGGAGTGCCTCAAGGGCTCGGGATTTGTCATGGCAGCGCCAAACGAGCTCCTGAACCACACATGAGCTTCACAGTCAAGGAAGACGAAAAAACAAGCACGAAAAGCGAAAAGATGGAGAACAAGGGCCATGACTCACCCTCGAGGTGTGCAGAACCAGATCCATGATCGACCGCTCTTACTGGCGCAGCGCCCATTCGCTCAGGCGCAGGCCCCGCTCCAAATTGCGACGGGCCAGGAACTCCGTGTCGTCATCGACGTCCAAGCCGATGGAACTCTGGACCCGTGAGACGGGCACCAGCCCGAGTGGCGGAGTCTCCGTTTCTTCCTCCACCACCAACGTGGTCAACCCCGGGCCCCTCGAGCTCTCTCCGACCTCCGAGGTCGGAGGGGGCATCAGCTCGTCCGCTGCCACAAGGGGAGAGGCGATCGGGGAGGGTGACTCCAGGATGACCACCACTTTCGCAGGGCTCGGCAAAAGGACGGCGTTTCTCACAGACGCGGCGGCCGACAAAATCGGAACGGCCTCCTCGGTCACTTCAACGACCGTTGCAGCCGGGGCCCCTCGGAAGTGAGGGTGACAATCTCCATCACCACCGTGGCGCCTCCTGTTCCTGCCCGCGTCTTGGGGGCTGGGCCCCAGAGTCTGCCGCAGCGCTGCCCGTCCCCTCGAACGACTCGGGGGCTGGCTGCTCGACGTCTGCGGCGGCGTCACCCACGCCCACCAGCGACTCAGGGGCTGGATGTTCGATGTCATCTGCTGGCACCTTAGGGGCCGGGTCTTCCTGAGGCTGCTCTTGGGGCTCGGACAGGCATTTCGCCAACTCGGTCGCATGGGCCGAGAGCGCTTCTTTCGTGGGGGCTTCACCCCCCAAACCCATCGTGCGCATCGGCAGGTCACTGCGAGCCGGGCTCCCAGCTCCCCGCGGTGAGACCATCATCTCCTGGGTCCTGGACCCTACTGCCTCTTCAACCGCCGCCCCCGACGGGAGGGATGGCGGCGGACCACCCAACGGCGGCACATCTTCGGCCACATGGGCCGGACGACGCAATGATTTCACGGGCGCCGGCCTCATCGTACGGGGGTCGGGCGCCTTGAAACGGGAAGAACTTCACGACAACAACAAGCGGAGGGCATGCTTCCCGAGAATACGGAGTAATGATCAGAAAATTACAACTCGGAACTTACCTTTCTGCAATATTGCAGGGCCGCTTCGAGCCGAAAGTCAGGTTCGGGGGAGACGCTGCCCTTTTGCTCCCCGCGGACGGAGCAGAGGTCGAGGAAGGCATCGCTCCACCCCTAGCGACGACGATGGATGGAAGACGCCACTGGGTCGAGGCCAGTCCTCCACTCTGGGCCGCGGGCGGAGAGGAAACCCCCGGCGCATTCCGTCGCTCCCGTGGTGAGCGCCCTGAGGAAGAGTGCGACCTCCGGCGTGAAGAGTGGCGGCGTAGCCTCGACGTGCGGCGAGTGGGGTCGCTGCACCGCGGGGAACTCCTATTCCTCTCACGGTGGCTCCGCCGAGAGGTACGGCTGCTCGTCCCGGGCCGGTCTGCTCGGGAGGACTGGGGCGGCACCTGCTGGCTCGAGCTGGCACCAGCCGTGGCCGAGACGGGCACCGACCCACCGCGTGGCTGTGATGTCGCTGCCGCCTCGTCGTCGGTCCACACGAACTCGGACTCAGAGTCCCCCGTATTCGGCGGTGGCAACGAGGGGTCTTCGTCCTCGGAGACGTCAGCTTCATTGGCACGCCGGCACGCAGCACAGCTGTCATTCCTCGACCGCTTGTCGATCTCTTTTTGCTGATTGGCCCTTCTGCGGTCCGCCCGCCGCTTCTCCCGCGCGGCAATCTCCCGGGTAAGCACCCGGTCCTCTTCCAGTGGAGGACGCGAGGCCAGGATACGCACTGACCCCATCTGGGCAAACACAAGAAAATCATTACCCACAGTCACAACAAGCAAGTCGAAAGAAACCAAGAGAGGTGTACCAGGGCCGCGGTGGTCGGGTCAGGAAGCATTGGCAGCACGTTCCCCGGCGGCCAGAACAAATTTGTAATCCCAGTGGCCTGGGACACTCGGCGTTGGACCTCGTCCATCGAGGGCAGAGGGTTGGCCGTCACCATCCCCACAAAGGGAGCCCGGTCGGCCGTCATCTCGGAGAGGCGCAGAGTGTAGCGTCGGAGCGGGATGACCCCCTCACGTGGTAGCCGCCAATCACGTGATGAAATCCACACCATTGTCGTGGAGCGTCTTGAGGGCGTCCGAGAGGAACCGGGGATGCTCCTTCTTGTCCGGCCCGTATTTCCATTTCGCCGGCGCCCGGTTGTGCCAGCGGTTGGTGAACTTGGGCAGCGGGTTCTCAGGATCGTTCTTGAGGTAGAACCAATCCCAGTGCAACCCGCTATTGGAGCTTGTCAAGGTGGTGGAGATGTACTCCTCCATCCTCCCCTGCTTCCCGCGAAGTCCGGCGCACCCGATCACCGCCGCGGTGCCGTCGTCCTTCAAGCAGACGAACTTGTAGAAGTACCAGAACAGGTCCTAGTGGGCTCCCTATCCCAAGTACCCATCACATTGTGCCTCGAACGCCGCCATCTGCTGGACGCTGTTCGGGTTGAGATTGTGGAGCTCGAGGTCGTACTCCTCAAGGACGGCGCGGATGAACCGCCCCGCCGAGAAGGAGAAGCCGCGCTCGTGGAAAGCCACGAACGAGACCACGTACCCCTCCGGGGGCTCGAGGGTGCCCTCGGCCCCAGGGACCTTCCACTCCTCCGCTGTATTCTGCGGCGGCAGCATGCCGTCGACAGCGAGGCGATGGAGTTTGGACCAGGTCGCGGTTGAGGACGCCCAGTTTGACATGGCGGCGGCAGCGGAAAGAGCGAGCTTGCGTTTGGAGTCGAGGGGGGCACGACAGCACGCGCACAGCGGATACGGAGGCTAAGGCAGAAATAGCGGCGGCGGAGTGAGCGAGAAGGAAGAAGGGGAAGGATCTGAGCCGGTGGCCGCGGTACAAAAGGGGAGAAATGATTATGCCCCTAGCAGTTAATGCCCGGGCCCGCCTCGAGTCACGTTCTCCACTCGCCGAAGCGTTGCTCCTCAAAAGACGTGCCTACTACTGCCAACCGCCCACGACCGTGCCACCACATCATCCGGAACAGGGCCCACGAATCTTGCACTCGGCGCAGGATCTCCGCCATTCACCCCGCGATGCGCATGGCGCAACAAGCAACAACACGATAACTTCCCCAAACTCAAGGCTTCAACATTCAACCCCACGCACAAGTCTCTGACTTATCCGTGGGCTCGGGGGCTACTACCCGGGGGTCCGCTCGCGCGTCCCCGCCGGAAAAAACACGTCCGACCTCTTCATCTCCATGGCAACTGAACCTCGGAGCGAGTCCCCTCACCAGGCTCTGGGGCTACTGACGAGGCAATCTCCCGGGTAAATACGGTGAGTATTAAGCCCCCGAGTGCCCACCAGGACCTCTAAAAACGCAGTACGGACCCACACACAGCGTACTTAGCGGCAAATACGGTGAGTATTAAGCCCCCGAGTACCTAGGAGTCCGTACGACCTGTTTCCGTCATGGGCTGGAAGACAGATGGCCCACGACCACTAGCACCCCTTCCTCCGAGTACATGGCGGTCCACACAATGGGTCTTCACCTCCATCTCCGACTACTCGTTTGTACGAGTAGTTACCGCCTCCTCCCCCGACTACTCGTTCGCACGAGTAGTTTCCGTCGTCGACCTGCGCAGGCTTCATGCGGAAGGTAAAGGGGGCGTAGGGCCCCCGTTGAGATCCCGGGATCTCAGCACACATTTTCCCACGCACCGCCACGCGTTCGCTCCACCACAGCAGTCCGCCCGGGCCAGGCTGATTCGGTGTCAGGGGACGGATCCGTCCACCCTGCCACGAACGGCACAGTGTCCGTCATACCATGAACAACGTGAGATGTGCTGAGCTGTGGACGGCACAGTGCACGCTACACCCTGAGCATCAGAAGGCACGGTCTAGACCACCTGCTCGCACGAGTAGTTTTCTGCCTCCGACCAGTTCAATACTTGACCACCAAGGCTGCGGGTACACGAGCCCTGTCGATATCTCGTGATATCTGGGCACGTTAACTTGTGCCATGCCACGTGCCGGCCCCTCCACGCCAGTCCACCCTGACCAGGTTGATCTGGTGTCAGAGGGCGGATCCGTCTGCTGCTCCACAAACAGGGCAGTACGCGTCGTACTACGGACGGCATGGGAAACATTGTGCCACGAACGGCACAGTGTACGCCGCCCCCTAGCTCTCGAACACTGTGGTATAGACCACTCCACCTCCACAGTACCTGGAAAAGATATGCTCCTGTTATACTGACAGGGATAGGATACGAATCCTATGCCCTGCGCCCAACTAACTACTCGGAGAAGAGTACGAATTGCCCCAGAAGCAGCTACTTGGGACGCATGATTCCAGGAAGACCTACACCGTCACCTGTGGCGTTGTAACAGTTCTTCACCGCACCGCCCTGACAGCCCGACGCGGGAGGAGGACATCCTACGTTGTAGCCTAGTTTACACCCTCGATGTAACCCCCATGAACCTCTCCCTTATGACTATAAAAGGGGAGGAGTGGGGCACTTGTAAGACACATTCGTTTCCACCCCCACTCGCACTCAGTATCGATATCTCATGTCATATTCCCTCGTAGACGCACTCACACTCGTGTACGCAGAGCTCTGCTACAAGAACCACATACACGCCAGGGACTTTGGCTCGAAACCCTCTCCCGACTTGTTTGTATCTCCTACTACAAACTCCTGAGCATAAAGAACACCCCCTCTCTGACTGGACGTAGGGTATCACTCTCCGGAGGCCCAAACCAGTATAACCTCGAGTGTCTCTTGTGCAACTGTGCGGATCCATACACACGTTTTTTATAAATTTACTTGCCGGTGGTAACAAACCCCGACAATAGGATTCCAGCATTTCCGTCAGGCCAGGCTATGGTGAGCGCACAAGTTGTATGAGTGTAGAAAGAACCTGTGCAAGGTCAGCTCGTGCACTCAAGCAATCAATCATCATCATCTTTGCTCAGCCATGTTGCATGCGCAGGCAATCAAACGATGGGCATTTGCATGGCAGCACCTGGCCAGCGAAAGCTGGTTCACCTGAGCGATGCAAGGATGTGGCATGGAGGAAACCAATCATGCCATATGTGATTACCGCGGCCCTGTTGCCACCGTCTGCTTGCTTTGAAGATTTCCTTCTTTGGAACGCACGGCACCAGGGCGAGCCGATCACCTTCTCATTTTTACCACTCCGATAATCCCACTTCTCTCGTGTTCGGATTCACCTTCTGTGACAATGAACGCTTCAGAGAACCCCTCTCCACCTTCAGAGCTCAGAGCGTGGGACCACTCTTTTGATGGAACCTCCAAGGGCTATTGCTTCCTCCCAGGCCCTCCTTGTGGGCCCAATCGCTGATCAGTGCGATGAACCTAGCAATGGTGCTCTTAGCTCGAGGGTGGCCCCTACTTTGCCTGTTGGACGGGGACGAGTGAGGTTGCTAGTCCCCGAGGCACTTAGGCATGTCTCGTCCTCATTATGATATTGTTTTTATGGGGACAAGTCACTTGCTGATAGCCAATCTTGATTGTTGCTCCCTTTCCTCATTAAGAACCGTCTCTATTTGCTTCGCCTCGGCCCGTAGCAAGATTTCCCGAAGGCCTTCCCAGGAAGGCTTCCTGAGCGCGTGCTCCACCACATGGTGACCTCGTGGGTCCCATATTAGCACATGATATTTTCCTTGCTCTGTTGGACCTCAAATATTTCAGCCCATCTTCTCATTCAGGCCATTCCTAAGAAGGCCCCTTCTTATTGGGAGGCCCCATTTGAAAGCCCTAGGGGTGGGCACTTTGAACCCGAAAATGAAACCCGAACCGAACCGAACTCAAATTACCCGAATTGTTAGTCTATTCAGGTTTCGGAGTTCGGGTTCGGTCCAGATAATTTTATAATTCAGGGTTTGGGTTCGGTTTCGGTTCCTATGGTCTATAACCCGAATAGACCGAATAACCCGAAATTCAATATACTTGTGTATTTTGATGTACTATGAATGTTACAACTTTGCGTTTTAACTTTTTTTCATGAACTTGTTAGTTACTTATTTCCGTCGACTTGTCCTTAAATCCATAGACTTGAAATGAGTTATGAATTTGAATTTCTGTCGTAGAGTTTTAAGAGGTGACAAGGGTACTTATGAAAATTCGGTCTATTCAGTGGACCGAATAGACCGAACTGAAATAATCGGTCTATTCGAGTTCAGTTCCTATTTTGCTTTTGCAAATTTCAGTCCTCACTTCTCCAAAATCCGAAATTCCCAGACACCGAATAGACCGAACTGAAATGACTGAATGCCCACCCCTAGTAAGCACCTACTCGGCAAAACCTATTCCCTTGGTGTTAACAATGGGCTTCGACTAATCTTTTGGGCTGGAAAAAAGTCCTAGGAGGGTAGGTGGATCACAGGGCCCTCAAGAGGGCCCACGAACCATCTTTTCATCCCACAGCAAGCTTCCCCGCTCCCCCAAATGCGGATCTTGGGAGGAGCCCAGACATGGCACAAAGGCATGAGCCTCGGGATCCCTTTAGCCCTTTCTAGGCTCATTCGCTTTGACGACTAGGAAGCTGACAGGAGTTCATTAATGGAATGCCTGTACACATAGGTGTGCTAGTCAAGGCGCATTCATGATCGTACTTTCTCGTAAAACATCATCATTACGGCTCGACATGATGATGCAACATTCGTCGGGTCTGCAGACCTCATCGACCCTATCCAGTGGTGGTAGCGATGACACCTCTTAACACCATCCCATTCACATGGTCGATCGACACCCTTCTCATAGGAAGCCCCCACCCCCCCCCCCGCCTCACTACTAACAAGGGCACGCCTTCTGCAGGAAGTAATAGAGTAGTGGGATCCAAGTCTGGCCACCCCGAGGTGTAAGGAATGGGGTCTGCAAGAGAAGAAGGTGACAACAAACACAACCGCTATCTTGGCCCTGTTTAGTTCCCAAAAATTTTCCCAACTACCCGTCACATCAATCTTCCGACACTGATTAGGAGTATTAAATGTGAATTAATGACAAAACCCATTCCCTAACCCCTACCTAATTTTTCGATACGAATCTAACGAGCCTAATTATGTCATGATTAGACAACACCATGCTACAGTAAACAATCTTTAATGACGGATTAATTAGGCTTAATGGATTCGTCTCGCGATTTCCCGTCCATTCATGTAATTAGTTTTGTAATTAGTCTATATTTAATCCTCCTAATAGGCCTTCAAAAAGACCCCAAATTTTTTTGTTTGCCAACTAAACAGGCTCCTTATCCACCAAGGGTGACGAGGCAAAGATGGACGCACAAGGCATCTCAGGAGAACTCTAACACGAAGGTTAAGTCAAAGGATATCCCAGGGTGTTAGAATTAGGACCAAAAGTGAGAAAACTATAGAAGTAAGAGTGACTACCTAGTCATTGCATTCACACTTTAGGTAGCGGGGAGGTTCCCCAGCCATGGGTTGTGCCTATAAAAGGCCCGTCCTTGTATCATGTAATGAGGGGCACTACTCATAGGACATAGGGTGTTACGTATCATCTGTGTTGCTCGAACCTGTGTAAATCCTCTCGAGTCAACTATGTCCGGGCCGGAGATGGACCTAAGGCCACTAAGGTCATGACCTTAGGCCACTAAGGTCATGACCTTAGGCGTGGGCCGAAAGTCCTCTTATACCCCTGTATTTCTTCATGGTCTAGCAAACATTTTTGTATAGTGGCCGTATTCTTCATCAGCCCAAATTGAGTTGTGGCCCAGCAAGTCACCGGCCGGCGTACTTCTCTTCCCCACGGTCCGCCCAAACCCCGAACAGCTGTCTGCCTCGCTCCCTCCGTCCCTCGCGTCACGTCTACTCTCCGCGAGACTGTGACTCTGTCTCTCTCTCTCCCTCGAGACAATTGCAATTTTGAGACTCCAAGCGTCGTGTTCCGAAGTTTTGCCATTTATATCATCGACTTCATAAAAATGGGCCTTGAAATGTTGTGCTCTTGATTTTCATGCCATTAGTTGTATTCTTCTCTCTTTTAATCAAAATACATGTATTTGTAGGGTGAAAGGACATCTCTACCCCTTGCCTTTTCCTCATGCACACAATCGTGATCCATCTCTCGTCTTTTCCTGTATGCGCATATCGTGATCCATCGACCATTGTCCGCCTGTTCGTTTGCCCGGACACCGCATACACCAAACCCTATATGACCAGCGGCCATGGACGGCCATGGCACGCCGCTCGCCCATGAGGTAGCGCCGCTCGATCGGCCACGGCGCCCCGGCCGCACCAGCGAACCCTAGACGACCATCGGCCACGGACGGCCCGGCTGCTCCGCTCGGCCATGACACCCATAACGCGCCGCTTGGCCACAATGACCAGCTCATCCGCCGGTAGATGCACGCGCGTCCAGCCTGATTATAAAAGGCGCAAGACTGTCATATAGATTCCAAATATAAGAGTAACTCCAAAAGTTTGGCATATGAACTTGACATCCATCTAATTTTAGCAAAATAAGAAAAAAATAGCCTCCAACAAATTGGCAAAACAATTTGGTATTGATGACAACTTGCCATCTCTCCCTGCCTCGCATGCATATATACTAGCGGCTTCTCATTGCCATCCCGCTTCCATCGAGTGATTTTTGCCGCCGCTTATATTCCCGCGCGCGCCAAGCAGTTGGCGCGCCTCTTTTTCTCCCGCAGCCCCCACGCGCCTCTCTTTTTCTCCTGCAGGCGCCACGGTCCACGTGTCTGCGCCTTCCTTTTTTCTCCCGCAGGGCTGGGTCATCTCCCGGAGGTGCTGATCGATCAGGTATGCAACAAGTCTGAAGATCAATTTTCCTTCCTTTTGATCATGGCATAGGGATTGGATCGTGTTGAACTCTAAATATTTGATTGTGACAGTAGTTCATATGATTGCACACTTAATTATTAAATCCAATTTTTCAAGTGTCTACATATGTAGAGTAATTTATGATGATGGCCGGCGGAGGGTGACTGCCAGGGAGGGTGATGGCCGGCAGGCAGAAGAAAAATGCCGTGCCCCAAGAGATCCGGTGGCGTCCTTTGGCGCGAGCGCGACGGCCACATCGCGCGCTTGCAAAAAATTTAACGTGGGGAAGGCAGGGGATCGCGGCAAAAATAGCAGTGTGTGTCTAAAGTTTTATTTTGCCAAGTGAATTATGAGAAACTGTTGAAGATGATTTTTTTTTGCCATGACATTTGAGGAGTTGCTAAAAATCAAGATTTGCCAAACAAATTATCCCAAACTGTTGGAGTTGCTCTAAGGAAAAGAACTAAAAATAAGGAGAAATGCATCTAATGGCATGGAAATCAAGTGGTCAACATTTTGAGACCTGTTTTTGTGAAGTCAATGTTAGAAATGATAAAACTACGAAGCGCAATGTTTCAAGTCTCAAATTTGCAATTTTCTCCTCTCCCTCGCACGTGGCAACCCTGGCGGCTGACGGCGGCACCGGCGCGCAGCACGGCAGCAGGGCGGGCGGCCATCTCCGGGTCTCCTACTCGGGCACTCGGGGTCGGCCACTCTCCACTCTCCAGTCCCCAAGGACAGGGGCCAACAGGGGCCAAGGTGCTGGCGAACTGGCATCTGGTGAGGCGGCTGGCTGGCCGATGGAGCAGCGGAGGGGCGGAGGGCAGACCATTTTCAGTAGTTCTTCATTCTTAAGCAGGCCAGTTTTGTTTTGAATTTCGAATCCCCAATCCGCAAGACCGCAATCCTCAATTCCCCATAAGCATATTGTAGATTGAATCAGGAATTGGGATACTGGATTAAATATTAAGTACTAATATTATTTATACTGTTTTGTTGATTTTAGATTAACATTATTTAATTGGTGTCAATGAATAAGAGGAGTAAAGACATTGACATCATTTTATTCTCCTGCTCATACGTCTGTAATTCTAACAAGGCAACCGTCTGTTAAAGTTCAACCAGAACCGGTACAACCTGAAAAGGTAGGAGCTGATGTGTGCTAAAAAAATAGGAACTAATTAAAGAGCTAGCAATGTGGATGTAGACAATGTAGAAACTGATGAAAGAGCTAGCAATGATCCTAATGTTGCACTAAATGATAGTGACATTGTTGCAGATCCTGGGCTGCGGATTCCAATTGAGAACCTACATGCAAACATTAGGGATGCTGCTAGAGGAGCATACATTTTGACGGGTTCATACCAACCAAAAGGTCGTAATTATCCGAGAAGAATAATAAGTGGCTGCAAAAGATCTTTTCAAGATGATTGGTTTATAAATATCCATGGTTGGAATATAGTGTAGATAAGGATGCTACTTATTATTTTTATTGTGATCTGTTTAAGCAGCCAAGAGCTAAAAATTATTGTGTTGATGCTTTCACAGTTGTTGGGTTTTGAGAAGGATGAGCACAAATTAGTTGGAGTTTATTGTGGTTACCGCTATTATGTGGACTACAATGAGATTGAGTGGTAAAAGCGTTTATTACTAAGTGGCCTTAGAGCAAGTCCAACAGTTTGCTATCTTAGTTTGGCATCCATCTAATTTTGGCAAAACATGAAAAATTAGCCTCCAACAGTTTGGCAAAACAACTTGGCATCAATAGCAACTTGGCATCCCTCCCCTCACCGCGCGTATATATGCGCGCATCTATTCGCGGCACGTCCTTCCATAACAGAAGAGGTGGAATGGTATAAAAATAATTTTATTTTTTTCTCAGGTTCATGATTTAAATTTTAAGTGGTGGAAGGGTAGAAACATATTTTTTTTCTCTCTCAGAGTTCTAGATGTAAATTGAATCTAGATTTGGCAAATGAATTATACCAAACTGTTGGAGATGAACTCTTTTTTTTACTTGGCATATCTTTTTAGAAGTTGACAAAACACCAGATTTGTTAAGTAAAATTTGATAAACTTTTAGAGATGCTCTTAGGCGTCAAAATCTGCTAGCTCCGCCACTTAACTATGCATCATTTCCTCCTAATACTTTCCCACCTTATACTTTCCCAAAATTGCCGCGGACTAAGTATGCTGAGAAACTGGTAGGCGATGCTCTTTGACTCATTCTAGCTCAAAAGAAAGTAGTGCTATCCATACTGGGCTAGCTCCCTGATACTTAAAGGATCCTATAAGCCTACACGTTCTGTTTCCCGCCTTTTCCATGAAAAAGTTCTTTTTACCTCTCTGGAGACTACGCCTCCACTATTCCTCTCTAGACCTGAAAACTGGGTAAAACACCTGTCTCAACTTTCAAAATTATTCACTTTACCTTCTAGTTGTAAGAGGTTTTCAAAGATGGTTTTGTCTTTTTCAATTAAAAATAAATCTTGTAAATACTTAATGAGATTATTAAATCACGAAAATATCCGTATGTTTCTAAAATTTCTGAGAAAAATCCTAGAGCCCTTTTCTTGTGTCTTATATTAGGTTATACTATTATTGAAAAAGAACTAGTATACAAACATCCAATGGTTCAGATTAATTGTATACTACGTAAAACTCATCAACAATATGAGGTGTTATGGATGAGTAGTATAATGTGATATAGGGGTAGTATGGGGAAAATTAAACTACTTTTACAATTAGAACCTCATATAATCCGTGATTTTGAATCTCACTTATTACAATCAGAAAATTTAATCAGACACGAGTCATTTGGAAATCAACATATATATTCTTTGTACTCACGAGATCATGTCTCTCACTTTCTCACTCTCCTCTCTTCCTCTCGCAAGTCCGATCGGCGGCGGCAGGTCGTCCGGCGGATGGCGGCTGCTCTTGGGTCCGCGCAAGCAGCGACAACCGGCGGGGCGAGAGGGCCTGCGAGAGCTGCAGGGCAGGGGCGCGCGCGGAGTCAGCAGCTGCTCCTGGGGCCGCGCGAGCAGCGGCCACCGACGGGAAGGCGAGGAACACAACTTCTCCCGCGCAGGCGGATCCGTGCATCAGAGAAGCCGGATCCAGGGTGGTCTACGGGAGCGGTGGGTCATGGTGGCGGCTGAGGATGCGAGCACGTCATCCTCCCCCATTCACCTAACCCAATTCGCGTGGTTGCGGATTCACGCTCTTCGGCGGCGGCTTCGAGCATGAGGGGCGGCTGTCCTCTCGTTCCTCATCCACGGAGCCTCAATGTCATTCTAGTCGCAGCGCTGTTCCCGCTGCTCCTCCGACTGTGTACCACAGTGCGGTGGCGCAGACAACGACAAGCGCCTCCCCTTCGATCTAATTTTCATCTTACTATCTGTTGACTACTGTAAATTAATCGTCTATCATAATTTTTATCTTGTGAACCGAAAAAAGATCTCTCATTACAAATCTGTGTAATCATGTTTTCTCTCTACTGTGTATTAATTACCAGAATTACTATTGATGATTTGAACCTATTCGCTTCAAGCAGTTGGGATGAGTGTGTACTGAGGTGAAATACGAACACATGAACAATCAGATGGTTGCAGTGCGTAAGAAATTAGCCCTCTGTGGCGACGAACCGCCTGCTAATTTCTACGCAGCGGAATGATGATTGGATCTACCCTATACTGCTAATATAACTCAAGTCCCATCGTAACCGGACTGCACAAATGTTCGACACAATATCTAACAAACTCCACCTTAGCGAATATTCAGCCAGTCTTGCGCGAACCTCCATGTACACCGGACTTGAGTCACCTTTGCCGCTCCATCAAGAGCTGCCCGAAGAAACACTGTTATCCCTGCAACTCCGACTCCATGACTCCACCTGCAACTGTGCACCCTTCTCTTCTATCAACACAATCTCCGTCAAGCAAAATTAGATTCATCACCAGCTAAAGAGCAACCGAATCTAACACCATGCTCTATCAGACTGCACCCATGATATCGAGAACCTCACAATTGCCACCAAGTTGCATATCAGAATTGTCACATTAGCATTGCTCTTCCATTACCGCTGCCATACTACGCAGGACGTCACACACCGTAGTCTCTTGCAACCTTGTCCAACCAGATTACTCCAGCTGCAAGTACAGACATCACCGTCTATACTTCCTTCCAGTTCAGCCTTTTGGTACCATCACGCCTTTCGATTCATGCTTCAATAACCCGCACATGCAACTCGAATCGATCCACGCCCTTACTGATTTGGAAGCACGCAAACTCCTCCATGCAAATCTGCATCCTGAGCTCGCGCCACGTGTCGCCACGCCACAGAGAACAACAACCCATCAGCCGCCACGCTCCTATGTCATCATCGTTGATCCTGTCGTCGCTTCTGATCCACGGTATGACTAGCCTGTTGCCGTCAGTCTCTCCGCCATGCACCACGGTATGTTCACCCTCCAAGTGAACTGTCCGCCAGCCATCCTGAACTGTCCGCTATGTGTCCCGCGAACTGTTCGGCCCAGTTTATCCATCACAGGTAGACCCCAGTGAGTCGCTTCACCTCGGCCTTGTCAGCCTGCCACTAACTCCATCGCTACTGAGCACCCACTGAACCGCCATTGAACTCCTATCAGCCGCCATGTGCACCACGACTGAACACCATCGATAGCATCTGCTCGTTGCCAACGAGCCCGCAACATCCGGCATGAGGTCCGGTCTGGCAATCGCTACCTCTCCTCGTCGCCTGTTGCAATTTCCATCAGCTTTCTGCGACATCCTATCGTGCTTTGTAGCTCCGTTGTGCGCACAACTCTGCTAACTCACGCACGACACATCCTGCCACCATAAGTTGATCCGACCGACGTGACTTGTCGATCGCTAGACTGTCCACCTCACCGCGGACTGTCTCCTTTGGTTCATCACCGAACCCCTTGTCATCGTCAAAATACCGTACACGCCACCACGAAACTGCAGCAACCTAGCTGGCCACCACGTCTATTATACACGAGTTGCAACCATAATCGATTCCTGAACACCCGAGGAAAACAAACCACAAGCATGTATGCTTCTGACATATCAACCAAACAAAAAAACAACCGTACCAGGATTGACGCACCATTGCACCATGCATGCAGCTCCATGGAAGTCCTCGAGTATATACTTTTTCACGGTCTGTTGCACACCATGCCTCACTTATGTCTTTGATTTCCTTCCGTGCCAAGACTTTTAACTATCTCCAACTCATGTGCCCGATGTGACCGCTACTCTTGCTCAGCTTACCCACGTGCCTCCGCGTAAACCTCCAGGATCCACTCGATTCAGATGATTGACTCAAGGTCCATGCCCAACACGGCACCATCTCCTGACCGACTCCCTCACGATCCAGCCGCAGGTTTCGCTATGCACCTCTCGAAGCTGAACCTCGCCCGACCAGTCTCGACGCGATACCCTTTGACGATAACAAATCATGCTAGAAGCTGTAGCCATTGCCGACGCTTGCGTCGACCCGCCATGACCGTAAAATCTGATCACAACCATACTCCACCTTGCATCATATCTGCACCGCATTGATCGCACGTTGCAGGACACATTGTAGATGCATAACTCTTGAATCTCTAAGTGATCTTCTGCACAACCTCGAGATCCAATCCGACCATAACTCTTGATACCAATTGTAAGAAATTAGCCCTCCGCGGTGACGAGCTGCTTGCTAATCTTCACGCAGCGGAACGATGATTGGATCTACCGAGACGAACCTGCAAGATCACAGACGACAACAGAGACCCGATCTTTGTTAACGACGTTCAGCCGAAGCTTACATCCCCGGGGCATGACTACGGGCGCTCCTCCCCAGTACCGCAACACTGGCCGCTTTAGGATCCGGCATCGTGCCGCCTTCTCCCTGCGAGCCTGTCGCTATGTCGTCATGGTTACAACAGTAGCCCCCCTCTCATATTTATGAGGAGGCTCGGGTTACAGAGTATGACACAGACTCGACCTTATACTACTAATACAACTCAAGTCCCATCGTAACCAGACTGCACAAATATTCGCCACAATATCTAGTACAGTGGAATGCTCCCAACTGATTGGACCTATTGTGATTTGTGAACTTGTGATACAGTACTTAAAAAAGAATTCAAATAGGGACATCTCGACAGGTTACAGTTGTGATGCAGGTTAACAGAAATTTGGTTGGATAAGCAATGGCATATGCTACAGTCTACCAAATGGAAGTCTAAAAATAGATTTTTGATCTATGACGGAAACTGAGGATTCAAAAATAATGTCATTACATATGTTACACAGAGCACAAGCTTTCTTTGAACCAATGTCACGGACGCACTAGCTTAGTTTGTTGTCAGACTACAATAAACAAGAATCTTATATTCCTTCATGCTGCCCTCCTGTATGTATGCCTCCAGCCTCTTGACGGCATCTCTAGGTTGCTCTTGACAGCAGCTGAGCATCATGAAAATGTTTAAGTGAATCAAGTATTTGACGAAATTTTCACTAGGCTTTCAAATAAAATACGTAAAGCATACATACATTTGATGACGAGGAAATAAATAAATAATAAGATCACATACATTACAAGACACTTCAACATAAGTTCTGCATTGCATCCCAAAGCTTGCCACATTTATAATTGCCTCACTTACACTAGGACAGTATGTAATCACAATTCACAAATGCATCATTTGTCGTGTACATAATTTTTAAGGACTTGGCTATTTTACAGCCCGCTGTAAAATAGCTTAACATACAACCGGTTGTTTTTTTGGCAAGATGCCAAATCTAATCAATGCACCCGTGCTGCCAGTACATAACGTCTATCCATGCATGCCTGTGTTTAGTCCCGGCAAACCTACCGACAAACCTAAGGTAGTTGATTGTGCGGTGGGGCTCGCCGAGATCAGTAACTCGAAGGTGAGACACGGGTAACACAATTTAGACAGGTTCGGACTATGATGTGCGTAATACCCTACGTCCTGTATGCTGCGTGGCTCTTGATTGATTGCGTAAGTTTTAGGTGTCATTTGGGGGTGTCTCTGCCTCGCCTTATATGCACGGAGAGGCAGGGTTACAAGTCGGTTTGGTACAGGAGTACTAGTCGGATACGACTAGGAGTAGCTGTAGGCGGTGTACATGACAAGCCCTCCTAATCTAGTACTAATCTTGTGTAGTCATGAGTAGTCCGAGTGGTTCACGCCATCAGGTGCCGCGGGTCACGAGTAGATAGAAAGCCCGGCAGGTAGTCTGCGCACGGGTAGGCCCATCTTGTGGTGGGCCCATGGATGCCCGTACGACAAGCCCCCGAGTACTTTGTAGTTGAGTGCGACAAGTTTGAGTAGTCTTGAAGGCCTCTGCGAGTAGTTCCCAAGTGTCCCCAAGTGCTACAAGCCAAAGTCTTTAATAGTACTCGAACTGCCACGAAGCTGGAAGGTACTCCAGCGATGCCACGGGTAGTCTTGAGGCCTTCTCGAGTAGTTCTCAAGCGTCGCCGAGTTCTTCTCTTGAAAGTCTTCAATGGTACTCGTGATGTTTTGATGTCTTCGCGTAGAAGATCCATATGGTAATGCGATTTTGCGAAAAAAACGCATTTCATATGGAATGCAGCCCCCGAGCCTTAGGTTGAATCGAATTCCAGCTGAGGGTCAGAATTGAAATCCGCCAATCTTATCCTGTAAAATATGGAGAAAAAAACCGAAGAACACGTGTCACGAAGCCCCCGAGCCTTGAGTCGAGCCATCTCTCGATTTGAAGGATCAATCTTGGCTGTAGAATGTGGCCGCGGTTGCATAATCCGTAGCCCAATGTCTTCCAATTGCCAGATCTGTCTTTATGCCCCCGAGATTAGAGCGCTAGGTCATGGAATGTGAAGCGTACGCCGCACTGTAGAGAGGCGCAGCGGTTATAAATAGATGGGTGACCTGGTAGGGTTGCCCATTCGTATCTGCTGTAGAGAAAACGCCCAAGTCTCTTCCACTTCCGCATCTGCGTCTGCCGCTGCTGTAGTTGAGAGCCCACGACACTGCCTCTCCCCACCCCTATAGCACCCGAGCGAATGCGAGTGAAGACACTCGTGACCACAAGTATGAAGAGCGGACCATCCACGACATAGATGGGGAAGAAGAAGAGGGCGTCCGGGAAGAAGGAGGCTTCCCCGCAGCCGTCGCCGAAGAACCAGGCCAGCGCCTCGAAGAAATCGAAGCTGAAGCACGGCGACATCCAGGCGTTGGTCGATGCCGGGTGTTGACGGCTGTTAAGTGCCTACTTTAGCCATCAATATACTCATGAATAAAGGAGCGTAAGGCATTTCTTACACGTATTTATTTAAGAATAATGTAGTTCCACTTGTCCTTAGAGATTATTTGATTACAGGAAAATAAGCAAGAAAAGAGTGGCAAACTCACCTTCTATGATCCATGCCACATCACCTCATCCTAGGAGGACTGCCAACAAGGATGTCATGCATGCAAAGCTGCCAACAAAGGCTTCATGCATGCATTCCATGCAAGCAATGCAAGTGGAGCACACTCCGACGAATCAGAGCGTGACACATGGACGTCACATGGATCCATGGGCCTACAAAGCATGCAAACCGCGCCAAAACAGGGTGGACACCGAGAACCGACCTAAGGACCCACAGAACAGCCACTAGGAGAAAGCACACCCTGAGTGGGGCCCACAGGGGGTCGGCCGACCTGTGGGGTCGGCCGAACCGACCTTGAGGCCTCCACTCAGGGGCTTCCACGTGGTGCTTCCCTATTGGTCCTCGGCGCCATTCCCGGGGTGTTTGCATCCACTCCTCGCTGGTGCCTTGGCCTATAAATAGAAGGGGGAGGGGCCTCATTCTTAGACATCCACACATGCAACACCTCTCTCACTTTTAGTTTCAAGGCTAGGAGGTAGGCTAGAGTAGTTCTACTTCAGGTTCCAAGTCTACTTTGGGATCTAGGTATGAGTTCTCTTGTATCTTATTTTATTTGTATGACTTTGATCTACTTCAGTTATTCAGCTATTTCATATAAAGTCGTGTTAGTATACATGGGTGATTTGTTCATGTGTTCTTCACCTGTTCATCATTTAGAGGCTCCTGTTCTTGATGAACAAGGCCTTTCGATCCACTTGACAGGTGACTTTCACATGTTTCCGGTGTTTGTTCATAATTTAGAGGCTCGTGTTCTTCGCGAACACGACCCTTTGATCCAGTTGAACAGACATAGGAAAACACAAATACGTTTGTGTACCTAACCTGGTTTGATCTAGTTAGATGACATGACTGCGTTGCATGAAGTATGTGCTTAAGCTACGGTACTCGGTGTAATTGGCTGGTTTATATGGTGGCTTGACCTAGGACACAATAGCCCGGGCCGGTCAAGTCTGGCTAACAACGTAAGCATGGTGCTTGGGTTGCGTAGCTACCTTACTTATGAGTTTATCCCACGGTTTGTCTTGGGGAAGGCCGCGGTAGTGACAGCCGTTGGTCCCTCTAAAATCCCCCACGTTCCGATAAGCTGTAGGAGTCTAAAATCTAACAACTGGAGTTGTGCGGAAGCAACGCGGGAGGCTAGCTCCCCATGGTACCTGGGTGTTTAAGTCAATGTTCTTCAACGCTAGTGTATCTAGCTCGTTCTTACCAGCTTTATGTGTATAGTACATAAGAACCTAGAACTAACTCGTATGTTGGCTCCTATGCCTAGGACCCCATAGAGAGAGAGTGAGTGTGTGTGTGATCACACTACCCCATTATCATATCTTACCCTTGCACTTGAGTGTCTGATTGATTTCCGTCTATGATCTATACTGAAGGGCCGAATAGGCGACCAGAGAGGGGGGGAGTGAATGGGAGCCGATAAAAAATAATTCCCGAAGGTCGAACTCGGCCTAAACCCCGATTGCCACTCTGAGTACTCGCACACACCGAAGAAGCTCTAGACAAGGCACACAGAAGCCTACAAGTCCAAGAGACAAGCCTAGAAGCAAAGAGCGGAAGCACAAGACAAGAATCAAACACCTAGAGCAACTCTGCGAAAGCTCCTGGCGGACTGTCTGAGAGGACCAGGCGGACCGTCCGTGATGACTGCGTGGACTGTCCGTTAGGTCTCGGCGGACCGTCCGAAAAAGCAACCCGAACCTCCAGGGGTGTACCGGGGAAAAATGGACTGTCTGACGGTTCACTGCGGACCGTCCGGGCCTACCTCGCGGACTGTCTGCCAAACTTGTTGCCACCGGACCAAAACAACTCAACGGATCAAAACTCAAGCGCTCAAGAACTCGCGAAGAACACGAAGAACACCAACGCTGCCTGGGCCTCACGGACCGTCCACACGGGCCTCGCGGACCGTCCGCCAAGCACGAACAGAACAAAAAAATGCTCGAGCTTGGGAGTCAACTCCACATTTCCATCACCGGATCTCCCAAACGGCTAGACCTCTTGAGACATGATTTGGGGGAGATGATAAACGTCACAAGAGGAAGCTATGCCCCAAAAATCTTGGCCTCTAACTCACTTAATTACTGGGAATCGCAGATCACACGAACCACCACCAAGAACTCGGGCTCCAACCAAAAACTCATGAATCGAAGGTGTTTCCCGACGTTTGAGGGGTCAAGATGACACACAAAGATGCGCAAGGCATCCACCCATGATCCCCTCAAAGAAATCCGACAGAAAACCCCTTCAAATCCCCGAATCGAACGAAGAACGAAACTATCCAAAAATAGCCCCAAAAATGACACGAAAATCACAGAGGACTAGGAGATCACCACAACTCCGAAAGCTTCCATACATCTAGAGGTCAGAGTCTATACAAGAATCTAGCCTAAGGAATACAGAGGAAAAGAAGCAGTTCAGAGAAATCTACCGGGGGAGGAAACCCTAGAGTCCAAGAGAGAGAGATGCCATCCACCTCTCCGCTATTTATACGAGGTCCATCGGAGGGAGGTAAATGACCACGCTACCCCTACAACTTGAAATGAAGATACAACCCCTCAGGGGCATTTAGGTCAAGTCTTCATCGAGCGGACATGCTTCCACCGCGGCCTTGCTTAGCATCGACGCAAGCCCCGCGATCACGCCATGTGCCCCCCCGCCTCGAAGCTTCCCGAAGCTCCCGGATCACCGTCTCCGTCGCCTCGGGCCTCCGGACATGGTTTTGAGGCTCAAACCAAGGGGCAAATCAACAAACCCCGCGTGCAAGCTTCGGCCTCGATCTGCTACCTTGCACCGGCCCATGTTCACGACTTCAGCCTGCCAGTCTTGCACCGCACGTCTCGCACTTGACCCCATCGGCCACCAGGTCCATCGAACCAAGCCTACTTGCCTCTCCATCACCCGGAGGCCGCCACGACTAAGGCCTTTCGCGCTTGTTCTTCACCTGCACCGACACGAGTCAAGCCGCAACTTGTACCTGCACACTTAGCCAAGCATCAGTCCACACAACGTTGTCAATCACTCATCACTAAGGAGCGACCCTCCACTGGTCTTCGGACACACCTGGTCCTCAATCTCCCCCTTGATGAGTGCATTGACAACACCCATAGTAACCATCATAGAGAAAAAGAAAAAGAAAACAACCACGAACACAAACCTCCAAGCAAGTGATCCAAAGCCAAAGAACAAGCGAAAACACGATCACTTGCCAGACCAAGTCTCGGCCCCCTAAGGCAAGGGCAACGGCTCAACACAGCCGAGACAAAACAAAGCTCACAAGGAGCACACCACAAAGCACAAAACTCAGGCAAACCAAAGGAGCTCCCCCTGCACATATGCAAACTCCCCCTGAGCAAATGCAACCTCTTCTTCTCAAATTTTCTCCTCACATGCAACATCTCACAAATGCATACCAATTTTCTAGAAAATCTCCCCAATGCATGAAAATTCTCCCGCTTGCATGTATATATCCCAAAATTCTCCCCCTTGTTGACAATGCATGAATCAAGGTATATGAAACTCTTCCCCTTGTTTTCATGAAAAATGCATGTCAAAGCATATATACAATCTACCAAGCTTCTCAAATATACAAAGAGCACAACAAAATGCTACACATGAGACATAGAGCAAGCAAAGTAGACATGGTGTAGTTGGCACATTGCCATCAAGAAGGTAAAGACATATAAGCATGTGACATGGCCAAAAGTAATTTTAAGCAATTTTCACAAAGAAATGTTCATCTCATGAGCAAAGCCCTATCCATGGCAATTTGAACACAAATACACTAGATCATCCAAAGTTTATATAAGATCACAAATTCTCATCACAAGATTATTATAAACGCCCACAAGCCACTCAATGTCATGTCAAAGCCACCGAGCTATGTGTCTACTTCTTAAAATGAGACTTCTCATTTGTAGACAACATGCTACGGTTTAGCACCCAAGATATGAATCTCAAAAGCATAAAACATGATTAAGAGCTCATTTTTCAAGCATAAGGCAATTCACACACCAATTTCATTTTCAAGTTTAAACATGGTACATGAAATGCCTTTGCGGCAAAAAGAAGCTTATGCTCCTCCACAAGTTAACAAAGGGGCTAAACATTTACAATAACAAAAAGGTCTTTGACCCCAAGCAAAGAGAATATGATACTCAAGCACAAACTAAACATGATAGAGGCATTTGAGCACAAATTGAGCACAGATAAGTATCTACTCATGAGCGAACCAATTTTAGCATTTTCATAAAAAGAAAGCTATCTCAACATAAATATATGGCAAAACCATCAAGAGCATAGCATTCACATCACCATTTACCAAACATGCACATATCACACATGTAGCACATCAGTGATCAATGTATATAAGAGAAGCTTTTCCTAGCACAAGTGATCCAAAGATGGCTATCCTACCAGGTTTTGTACAGAAAGTAAAATGCATGTATGAAATGCAACACAATGCAACATATATCACATATATACATGAGAAGCTCCAAGACTCAGCTAGAAAGGAAAGCACACCCCAAGTTCACCCCGCAAGCGAGTGAAAGTGACTTGGTCAAGTGGTTTGGTGAATATGTCGGCTAGCTGATCTTGGGTAGGTACATAGGACAAGAATATGTTTCCCTTCTCAACATTGTCCCTCAGAAAGTGGTATCTCACTTCTATGTGTTTCGTTTTGGAGTGAAGGACTGGATTTTTGGCTACACTTATGGCACTGGTGCTGTCACAAAAGAGTGGAACCTGGGAACACTCCTCACCAAAGTCACTCATAGTGTAGGTCATCCAAAGCAGCTGGGAATAACAACTAGCAGCAGCTACATACTCGGCCTCTGTAGTGGACTGGGCTACACTGGATTGCTTGTGAGATGACCAAGAGACCAAAGAAGAACCAAGGAACTGACAACACCCAGAGGTAGACTTGCGGTCCAATCGACACCCAACAAAATCAGCATCGGAGTACCCGTGAAGTTTGAGTGTCGAGGAGGCAGAATAGACCAAACTCAGGAGTGTAGTTCAAGTACCTGAAAATCCGCTTGACGGCCTGCCGATGTGAAGTCCTCGGTGACGCCTGAAAACGAGCACACAGACACACACTGAACTATATGTCCGGCCTCGTCGTCGTCAAGTACAGGTGGGAGCCGATCATGCTCCGGTACTCCTTCTGGTCCACAGGTTTGCCATCCTCGTCCGCGTCCAAAGCCGTAGTGGTACCCATCGGTGTAGTCAGCGGCTTGGAGTCATTCATGCCAAACTTCTTCACCATGTCCCTGGTGTACTTCGCCTGATGTACAAACATCCCATCCTTGCACTGCTTGATCTGGAATCCTAAGAAAAACTGCAGCTCGCCCATCATGGACATCTCAAATTCCCTGCTCATGTCATCTGCAAATCTGGCAACAAGATCATGAGAAGAGCCACCAAAGATTATGTCATCCACGTAAATCTGAACAATCAAAAGGTCATTCCCATGCTTAAGGAGAAACAGGGTCTTATCAACTGTGCCCATCACAAACCCCTTACTTAGCAAAAAGCCTCTCAACCTGCCATACCAAGCTCTAGGTGCCTATTTCAACCCATAGAGCGCTCTCTGGAGTTTGTATACACGGTGTGGGTATTTTTCACTCTCAAACCCCGAGGGTTACCTCACATACACTTCTTCCTCTATCACCCCATTCAAGAAAGCACTCTTCACGTCTATTTGGTACAACTTGAACCCTTTAGCCATGGCAAAGGCTAGAAGGATCCTAATTGCCTCCAAACGGGCCACAGGAGCAAATGTCTCCTCATAATCTATGCCCTCTTTCTGGTTGAACCCCTGAGCCACCAACCTTGACTTGTTTCTCACAACCATCCCATTCTCACTCTCTTTGTTCTTCCACACCCACTTGGTACCTACTTGGTACCTATGGGATGGCAATTTAGTGGTGGATCGACTAACACCCAGACTTGGTTTCTCTCAAAGTTTTCCAACTCCTCATGCATGGAATTCACCCAATTCTTGTGAGACAAAGCGTGTTGAATATCTTTGAGCTCAAAAGAAACGACAAAAGCAGAGTGAGCGAAATGAGAAGTATTCCTTGACCTCGACGTGTAGTGCGTTCACGAAGGTCACCTATGATCGTCGTCGTTGGGTGATCCACTTGTACACGCCGGGGAGCCTCTCGCCTGGACACAATCTCCCCCTCAGCAGCAGCCTCCACTCGAACAGCCTCAGTCATAGTGGGTGTAGGGGATGGACCATCCTCGATCGTCGTCGTCGTAGTGGATGTAGCATGTATACGATCAGCCACTGGAGCATCACCACCATCATCATCTTCATCTCCATCTCTATCCTTCTCATGCTCAAAGATCCTCGCTCCAATCTCCTCGTCACCTGCACACTCAAAAGCAGAAGAGCTACATGATTGTGTCTCGTCGAAGGTTACCTCACAAGTCTCCATGATTCAGTTAGTGTCAAGGTTGAGCACACGATATGCTCTAGAGTGAATCGCATAACCGAGAAAGATACCATCTGAATATCTAGCCTCAAACTTATCCAACTTGCCCTTCTTCAGAATGAAACACTTGCAACCAAAAGCTCTAAAGTGACTCACCTTGGGTTGCCACCCATGCATCAGCTCATAAGAGGTCTTCTTAAAGGCACGAAGGAAGATGCGATTTGAGACATAGCAAGCGGTATTGACAGCCTCAGCCCAGAAACGCCTAGGAGTCCTATGCTCATCAAGCATCGTCCTGGCCATCTCACAAAGGGTCCGGTTCTTCCTCTCCACTACGCCATTCTGGCAAGCGACGTATGGAAACGAGTACTGATGATCGAGACCAAGATCAGTGCAAAAGGCATCGAAATGAGAGTTCTTAAACTCCGTGCCATTGTCACTGCGTATAGCTCGAATGGCATCACCATGTCTCTCATTCTTCAACCTCAAGATCAAGTCTTGAACAAAGCCAAATGTCTCGCTCTTATCCTCTAAAAAGAAAACCCAAGAGTACCTCGAAAAATCATCAACCACAACAAGAAGATACCACTTCCCACCTGCAGAGCGAACACGAGCTGGACCAACCAAATCCATGTGCAACAGCTCAGAAGGTCGCTCGGTCATGACCGCAGTTAGAGGGGCATAAGAAGCAGCAACCATCTTTCCATGCCGACAAGAAGCAGAAACCAAATCCTTCTTGAGTTTCAACTTAGGCAATCCTCGGACAAGATCAAGACCACTCAAGCGGGAAAGCAACTCAAAGCTCAAGTGTCCCAACCTCCTATGCCATTTCCAAAGCTCGGCCGAAACGCCAGCAACAAAGCATCGAGGAGGACAACAGACTGGGAAAAATCGGCATGGAAGATTTGACCCTCGGGGATGATCGTACAGACAAGATCGCCTCGAGAATCAAGCACACGAGAAGCGCTCGACTTAAAACAAACCTCAAAACCTTAGTCAAGTAACTGAGATACTGACAACAGGTTAAAACCAAGTGACTTGACCAAAGCCACACTTTTGAAAGTCACCTTGCTACTCACCTTCACCATACCTTCAGCAAGCACTCGTCCTCTCCCATTGTCCTCGAAAGTGATGTACTCCCTCGTACTCACTAGGGTGAGGCTAGAGAACCACCCACAATCTTCGGTCATGTGTCATGAGCAACCGGAGTCGATCAACCAAAAGTCCTCCAAGCCTCCCACCTGCAATCAAGAACGAGAGCGAGAATGAGCAAGCGACTCAACACTGGGGTTAGTACCAAAAGAGTCAAACCAGTGTTGAGCCATTTGCTCAAAAGAAGGGTTATCAAAATCCATCCTACAAAAACCTCTAGGCGGAGCCCTCTCACGCCTACCACCAAAGGACCTATCACGTCTCACTGGAGGAGTACGCGCACCACGAGGGGGAAAACATGGCCCGTAGTCCATCTGAGACCCAAAGCTCCGATCGTGCCTCCCATACTCGTAACGGTCATGAGAAGGAGCATGTCGAGCCAACTCACCACGCCCAAACCCAACACGCCTATCTCTCTGAGGAAAACCACCTCCACCTCCATGAGTGGGAACTGTACGCACATACACCTCACCCCTAGGTAGAGGCCCTCTACGAGGCTCAAGCACACCACGAGAAAGGTGGTACCTGTCCTTGTTTGCCATCTCCCTAGCAAACCTCTCATCTCTCTTCCTCCTGAAACATAACTCATCCTTATGCCCATCCCTCCCACAATACTCACAATGGAAGCGGATTGGCTGTGGCTTCTCTACTGGCTTCTCAACAGCCTTCTCTTCAGACTTCCCCTCAAAGACATTCCCCTGGGTGCTCACAAACTTGATGGGTTTCTGGTAGTAGCTTTCTATTTTCTGGGGGAACACTGGTGGGTCTGGAGTTGTATCAAGCTTGTTTCTGAGGTGATTTGGCTTGGGTGCATATTTGTTCATGGGTATGGTGTGTGGTGGAGTAGGGATCTCTCCAACTTTCTCTCCTCCCTCACCACTCTTCTCACCACTCTTGCCAGCCCCCAACGCCTAACCATCAAACCTCTTGAACTCAGCCAACATCAAACTCAACTATGGCTCATGCCCAGACAACCAACTCATCAATTTCCTAAGCTCATCATTTTCATCCTGCAAACGGTCAACATAGTGTGCAAGTTTCATGTTTTTCAAAGCACGCATTTCACAGGTAGAACATGATGTAGGAATGGGAGCTTTCAAAGCAACCTTAAGAGAAACTATCCTGGTGTGAGACTCATCTAGCCTAGCATGCAACACAGGACATGAAGTGCAAGCACCAAACAAAGCTAGCCTAGATTTCAGTTCATCACACTCAACCCTAATCACATCTAGTTCCTCAAGAGTAGAGGCATGCTTCTTCTTGAGAGCAGTCAAATCAGCAAGAAAAACAGAGCAATCACTACAGTCAATCTCATCAGACACAACAGGAGCAGATTTCAAAGAGTCTATCTCATTTCTAGCATCCACAAGCAAGGATTCAAGCTCAGCTATCTTATCCTTAGCATCACCCAACAAAGATCTAAATTCCCTCTTCTCCTTATTGGTCTTTCTAAGCACATCATCACGGTTATCAAGCAACTCATTTAGCCTAGCATTCTCCTCTAGCAAGAAGTTGAGATCATTTCATACCTCTTCCTCGGAGTCGGAGTTCGAATATGAGCTGTGCTTCCCACCCTTCTTGGAGTGCGCCATGCTGCAAAAGCCTCCTTGTATGACGAAGCTTAGGCCGGTGAAGTTCTTGCCGGTGTGTCGCTTGTCCTTGCGCCGTTCTTGCTCTTCCTCACTGCTCGAGTCGGAAGAAACATCACTTGATGTGGAGTCGATGTCGCTTGCTCCAGCAACCTTCGCTCGAGCCGTCTTCTTCTTGTATCCACCACTCTTCTTCAGCCTTCTCTCGCCCTTGTCCTTGCGCTTGTCCTTGTAGTCGTTCCGGGAGCAGTGCTTGTTGTAGTCGTGCTTGGGCTTGCCCTTGTAGTCGTTCTTGATCTCCATGGCTTCAGGGCATTCAGCGATGAAGTGCTCGTGCTTCTCGCACCGATAGCACATCCCCGAGCTCCGCCTTGCATTCTTGCGGTTCTCGTACATCCGCCCAAACCTCTTGCTCAACAAGGCGAGATCATCCTCGCTCAGCACCTTGAAGTCCTCATCTGGCAGAGACACAAGACAAGACAAAGAGAAACCACCAGAGTTAGCATTAGACCTTGATCCTGAGACAAGAGCCAAACTATGAGGATCAGTGGGGCTCTCGCTCTTGGCTCTCAAGCCATGATCAACCTCTGAAGACCTGAGCTTGGAAAACAGCTCATCAAGTGTTAGCGTATCATACATGCTCGACTCCTCAATGGCCTCAACCTTGGCACTCCACACAGATCTATCTAGGGCATGCAAAAGCTTGATAGCTTGATCATGATCCGTGTATGGGAGCACTATCACATTGGCCCTCATGTTGTTGACTATGCTAGTGAAGTGCTAAAACATAGCATCGGTCGACTCACCGGGGAGATGAGTGAAGGTCTCGTACTCTCTCCGGTAAGTGGAAAACAAACGGGCTTGCACTTGGGCATTGCCAACATGAGCATTTCTCAACTTGAGCCAAATCTTCCCGGCCACATTCTCTCTGTACACTCGCTCGAACCCCGAGGCACAGAGGCACGGAACAAGTAATCAACGGCCTTGCTATTGACCTCAAACATGTCTCGCGATCCTGGAAGCAGAAAACTATCTGGGACAACATAATGAGGATTCTGAGTGACCTCCCAGATCAGAGTTCCCTTCCCTCGCAAAAACACGCCCATGCGCCTCTCCCACATCGGGTAATTCTTGCCATCAAAGTGCGGAGGACCCGACCCCTTGCCATAATCGCCCATCTTTGGATCTTAGACTGGTTAGAATCAAGAACATCCATAACCGGCTCTGATACCAATTGAAGGACCGAATAGGTGACCAGAGAGGGGGGAGAGTGAATGGGAGCCGATAAAAAATTCTTCCCGAAGGTCGAACTCGTCCTAAACCCCGATTGCCACTCCGAGTACTCACACACACCGAAGAAGCTCTAGACAAGGCACACACAAGCCTACAAGTCCAAGAGACAAGCCTAGAAGCAAAGAGCGGAAGCACAAGACAAGAATCAAACACCTAGAGCAACTCTGCGAAAGCTCCTGGCAGACTGTCCGAGAGGACCAGGCGGACCGTCCGCGATGACTGCGCGGACTGTCCGTCAGGTCTCGGCGGACCGTCCGAAAAAGCAACCCGAACCTCTAGGGGTGCACCAGGAAAAACGGACTGTCCGACGGTTCACTACGGACCATCCGACCATCACGGACCATCCGGGCCTTCCTCGCGGACTGTCTGCCAAACTTGTTGCCACCGGACCAAAACAACTCAACGGATCGAAACTCAAGCGCTCAAGAATTCATGAAGAACACAAAGAACACCAACGCTGCCTGGGCCTTGCGGACCGTCCGCACGGGCCTCGCGGACCGTCCGCCAAGCACGAACAGAACAGAAAAATGCTCGAGCTCGGTAGTCAACTCCACCTTTCCATCACCGGATCTCCCAAATGGCTAGAGCTCTTGAGACAAGATTTGGGGGAGATGATAAGCGTCACAAGAGGAAGCTATGCCCCAAAAATCTTGGCCTCTAACTCACTAAATCACTGGGAATCGCGGATCACACGAACCACCACCAAGAACTCGGGCTCCAACCAAAAATTCACGAATCGAAGGTGTTTCCCGGCGTTTGAGGGGTCAAGATCACACACAAAGATGCTGTTGGTATTTCTTAACGTCACCACTATGGCGCCGGGATAGCGTGAGCGTGTAAGAATCACCCGAGTATACTGACGGGTGCGAACGAATCCGCAAGCGCACGGATACACCGTTGTCGCATTTCTCCTCAGGAGTATTCCCAAGGGTATCGAATCCAAGGAACGGTATGGGGGACTCTACGAGTGACTATCCAAGGGTACACAGTCCCTACTGAGGTAGGTGAGTGATGTGAAGTCTCCTGTAGGTTCTCAACTCTAGAGAGGAACAAGCTCGGATAAGATCTCGCTTCGGACACCAGCCCCTCCTGACTATAACAGTTGGTTCACAGCAAAGGGTTGCCTTCACGCTGTATTCGAACGTGGGGGATTTCAGAGGGTCCAACGGTTGTCACTACCGCGGCCTACCCCAAGACAAACCATGGGATACAGGGCATTCGAAGGATAACCAGCAGTCTAGACACCACGTCTACACCGCCGAGTACTACTATAGCACGACTACGTCTGACGTCCCGTAGAAACACTATAGCACTCCGTATAAATACGAAGTGACAAACCCGCGAGGTTGAGCTAGACCTTACTCGTCATTGAATCGGTTCGCGCGAGGAGATATGATTGATACTTGATCTAAATCAGATATGCATGAGCTTCACTATATTCTAATAGACAGGCAATCACACAAATGAGATGCAAACTTATGTGATGATAACAGAAGATCTAGGGTCGTGTTCGTGAAGAACACGAGCCTCTAACTTATGAACAAACGCAAAAGTATGAATTACTTGTTCGTCAACTAGATCGAGGAGACACGTTCATGAAGAAAGTGAGCCTCTAAATGATGAACGAACGAAGAACTCAAGAACAACTCATTCATGCATGAGAGCCACTTTAGTCTAAATAGGAAATAATGAAATACTCACTTTAGTCTAAATGAAGAATAGCATCACTCACGAGGTACAAGGGGATGATGGATGATGAACGGATCATCACCACCTCACCTCTACTCATCCACACACTCCTCTCTACCTAGCACCACCTAGTCTAGATCCTCCACACACACACACTCATGGTGGCATGAGGTTTCACCTCCACCAAGAGAGAATGAGAGAGGGAGAAAGAGGCAAAGGTGAGAAATGGCTTCAAGTGTGCTCCACCTCTTCTTACCCCCCTCTCCTCCTATTTATAGGCTTGTGCAACCGGCGTGAGAGCACCCAAACACCCCGGGGATGGCCTCTAGAACCAATGACCGAGCACCACATGGAAGCCCCTGAGTGGGCACCACAAGGTTAGTTCGGCAGACCTGTGGGCTCGGCCGACCGCCTGTGGGCCCACTCGGGGTGTGCTTTTCCGTGGTGGCTATCCTATGGGTCCTGAGGTCGGTTCCCGGTGTCCATGTGGTTTGGAAGCGGTTTAGGCGCTCTGTTGGGCCATGGGATCCATGTGATGCCTGCATGGCGGCTTCTGATTCGCCGAGGCTTCCTTCCTTGGATTAGTGATGTCATGGATCCAGGGGATGCTTGCATGCAGCCCCTCATTGGCTGAGCCTAACTTGCTAGGATCATGCGGGTGTCTTTTCTCTTCATTTCTTATGCTAAACACCTGCATTCAACTTAGCATAGCCACTGGTGGAAATTGTCAGTTTAAACCCCTATTCTAGTGTGGATGCTTAGTTCTTATGATAAAATGCAGGGATTGACAGCCCTAAATTAGGTACTTAACAGTCGTCAACAACTCCCCCACACTTGCCCTTTGCTCGTCCCGAGCGAAAGGGAAGATTACATGGGTTTAAACCAAAGGTATAAGACAAGCATAGGAGTTATTCCAGGTCATACCTTGCTCTTGTGAACTTTGTGGATGGGCTACAATGCCATCTTGGGTAGTTAATAAGAGGAATGACCATGAATCGAGTCTCTTAAGCACCTGTTGGTCAGCACTTGGGGTTTTCCTGATAATTTTTAAAGAAAAAGAACTGCTCTGCCCCCCTTCTTTGATTCTCTCAGATCACTCAATGTGTATATGTCCTCACCAAGGCATTAGATTGCCTTTCTTCACCCTACTTCTAATAATGGCTGTATTTGGAGCTCAGGGTAGGATAAAGGTAAAGTATACTTGTATTACATATATTGCAAAGTCGAAAACTGGATCCACAGAGAAAATCAAATCATACAATCAGATCAAGATGTGCACATGTATGGGTACGGTGAGTATGGTAAGGTGGATACTAGGCCCAGGATGGGTGCTAGATATTACCATACATGTATGATGAATGTTGAGTGATGGTGAGGTGAACACTAGCCCCAGAATGGATACTAGTTATCACCATCTAAATTATGGAACTCCTTTTTGCATGATTCTCCCTTTTGTATAAGAAATCTTTTGAGAGCATGGCTATCTCTATACTTTCTCTTTTTCTTTTTTTTCAACACTAGACCTTCATGTGTCCATATTTTTTTTAGATAGCCATGTCTCTTATGTAGCAAAAACTAGGAGTGAGAGATCAACACATATGGAGCTTTATTCTCACGGAATGGATGAATAATACAATGCTAACTTCCAGGGTAGAAGCATAGCAAGGGAAATAAGGTGGCGTGCACATGAATCTTGACCATGAGAGTAATGAAAAGAATTCTCACAAGGGTCACAGAATTTGACAAAGCTCAATGCAATAACAAGCAGCATATGAGTATAAGGGTTTCAACTAAAAACATCATATGGCTTTGGTAGGACGGTGGTACATCAAAGAGGAGCTTTGCAAGAGCATTTTTTTTCGAAAACAAAATTATCCCAAGGGCCAGAACCAACAGAGTTAAGGTCATATCATCAAGTCATATCTCACTTGCCAACTATTTAGATAAGCATGTTGTCCTTATGATGATATTGTTCACAAGCCTCAAGGTTATAAACGAGGAATAAAACTTACGCATGTCAACCTAGGCATGGAGTAAGCATTTCCATAGATTTCTTAAGTTGATTTATTGAGAATTTATCAAGCATGAGCGTACAAACTCAGAAATCATGGTGAAATGAGGAAGAGATGCAAACCAGCGCTGGTTTCTGTGTGGACCAGACGGGGATTCCTGTGATGCGCATGAATGCATGTCCCATTCAGGTTCTCTAAGTGTGGTCGACCGTAAGCGCTGTGTGAGCATAGTGGGGGTGCAATAATGATCCGTCACATTTGCGTTTGGAGAGTGCAACTATCCCCCCACACTGTTTTGTACCTGGGTGTAGTTCTTCGATACAAAAAGCGAAAACAAAAATAACTAACACATGAGTAACTCAACCGGGTTACATGACCAGTGGAGCAAAGATTTATTCATTCAAGTTCACTAATAAAGAAATAGGCGCTTACACCAAAGATGGGAATAAAGGAAATAAATGGAGGGGAAATAAATTAAGGGAAATAAATTAAACATAACTAAGCGCCTATGAAGGGAAATAAGAGCAGGGCACAACCCTCTACTCAGCATCATAGAGGTCCTCATGCCCCGTGGCCACGAAGAGGCGCCTCATCTTGGCGCACAGGCCACGACAAAGATCGCGGAGGTCATCTCTAAGCTCAGCGAGATCCACCTTCTTCTCCGCACTGATGGTCTTCAGCTTCTCACACTCCTTGCCTAGTTCCTCCACTAGTGGGGTCATCCTGGCTGCAGTGGGAGTCTTAGGAGATCGCTCGGGCGCCCGAGTCCTCTCCCTCAACTTCCTGGATGCCCGTGGTGTGGAGCTGCTGCCCAACTCAAATTCTTCATTGGTTTCCTTCAAAGTTGGAGGTGCACGGCTGCCCTTCCTGCTGGTGCTGCCTGGGCTAGCGAACCTAGGCTTCCCAGGCTGAGAGACTAGTAGAGGCGACGATGGCACAGTAGGGGCCGAACGGCCTCTCACTCCGGAGGCTCCCGGAACGTTGAGCTGAGGTGGTGGAACCACCAGAGGCGGCGGAGTTGTTGTGGGTCATGGCCGGATCTCCACCTTCCTCTGGTAGGGGCTGCTGGCACGCCCCCGTGGCTTCCTCGCTTTCTCGGGTGTGACAGATCGGCCGGAAGTGCGTGGAACCGGGGGTGTGAAGGGCGGCACAGCCATCCCCTTGAGCGCCGAAGTTCCGTCGATGGTGGTGCTCGGTCCTTGGTTCCCAACCGGAGGACGGGAGGCGAGCGGCGGCACCTCGAAGATGCACGCGACCTCCATAGGTGCCACCCCTGTGGGGGATGCAGCAATGGCAGGGACATCCCCCTCGACGGGTTCACCGGAGGAGGGTGCCGCGGCGAAGGGGACAAGGCTTTTGTCGGCCTTGAGGACTGCCACAACGGTGAGCGAGGGAGGTGAGCAGGGGAGGCAAGGGTTCTGCGCAATGCAAAACTTTGTCACGCGGCGAGGAGAGGGTTTCTGGAGGACGAAAGAGTGCGCACGCGAAAAACAAGAGGCAACGGCGGCCCTAGTGGGTCGGCCGACCTAGGGGGTCGGCTGAGCCCATCTGGGCTCCGCTGGGCCTCTGCTTCGGCATGCGGGCTCTGGCGGGGCTCAAGGTCTCTGGGTCAGGTGGCCCACCAATTCTAAGGTCGGAGGCTTCAGCAAGGGCTAGAATGGAATTTCGGGCATGATACTGCCTTCTACCCCAAACAACTTTACTTAAACCTCTTTATACCTTAATAGCTCAACTTGGGGATTTTACCTGAACCCATACCTGGATGAAGAGTCATTGTTGCCCTCTTGCTCATATCGTCCATTTTCTCCTGATGATATCCTCCTACTCTACCCTGTGGTCCTCCTTGCAGGTTTCTTTATGATAGGATGTATTTTCTTTCCTGCATGGTTAGTTCATATGTACGATGCAAACTGTATATATGGTGAAACAGAGATGATCCTCACAACCATCCTAAGGGGACTATGATGGGTAGCCTTAGGAAATAAGCGCAGCTAGCATGGCTATAGCACTACAGATGAGAGATGATAGAGGTGTTGGAGTTGAGCACAAAATCCGGGCCTAAGGCGTAGAGTGCTCTAAGAGTGAAGCTTTCACCTCTAGAACTCAAGATGATCGGACCCCAGATTGAGTGAGTGAAAGTTTATGGGTCGAACGATCATTTGAGCTGAAGTTCGAGAGTGACGGACTTGCTAGTCCATCCTCTCCTTGGGTTGACAAAGGACCTCACCCTCACCTAAGTCGGATGACACATAAGTTAACCCAAGCTTCCAACGGAAGTGTAAAGGATAGGTGTGTAACCACACTCCCGCAAGGCATCGATCAGGTCAAGAAGTGAAAAGTAGGATTTACATCCACTTGACTTGATCGGCATTGGTCTTAGCTGAACTTAAGATGATGAGATGGATTGCTCAGCTAGACCGGATATAATTTCACGCTTCCGCAAGCCAAAGATATGGAAGTTTTACTGCGCCAGGGCTCGTGTCTTAGCATAACCCTCAGTGTGGCGGCACTTCGGATTGAGCCTTGACATGAAGCACGAAAAACATCCATCGTGACCTCCCCTGGAGAGTTGCGGGCAAGGTTGAAGTGATCGTCCCCGCTAGGAATGATTCTTCTTCCTCGACTACTACCCTCCTCCTTCCCTCTAGACTAAGTCTCGAAGGTTGGGTTTTTAAGAGAAGAAACGATAGGGGAATCTAGGGGTAGAATTTGCACTAAGTGCTCTTTCCCATAGATTCTTGCCAGCGAGGAGTGATATCTTCGACCAGAGCATAGAGAAATTTGGCATGTTAGCTCAGGCTCTCTCGAGGATTGGCTTAGGCATTTTGACATTTTCTCGTTTGGCTACCTCATCACTCGAGTCAGGTGGGGAGCTGAAATCTCGGATTTCTCCTAGAATTTCCAGTCCCTGTTCTGGCTCTAAGAACACAAAGGCGCCTCCCGAAATGGCATCAAGCATCATACCACAGTCTCTTCGTAAACCAAACCGGAAATGTTGCAAGAGCACTGGGTCGTAGACCAAGAATCGGGCAAGTTTCAACCAAAGAGGCAAACCAGAGAGTTGATTACATGGTTTCACTCATAATGGGCGGAAGGTGTGTACAAGGATAACCTTCCTGGGATAGCGGGGGTAAAGGTAGAAACAAAAAGAAAACAAAAGATATGAGGATAGTCGGGTTCGTAGATTCTCGACAACCGTTCCCCGGCAACGGCGCCAGAAATGCTTGTTGGTATTTCTTAACGTCACCACTATGGCGCCGGGATAGCATGAGCGTGTAAGAATCACCCGGGTATACTGACGGGTGCGAACGAATCCGCAAGCACACGGATACACCGTTGTAGCACTTCACCTCAGGAGTATTCCCAAGGGTATCGAATCCAAGGAACGGTATGAGGGACTCTACGAGTGACTATCCAAGGGTACACAGTCCCTGCTGAGGTAGGTCAGTGATGTGAAGTCTCCTGTAGGTTCTCGATTCTAGAGACGAACAAGCTCGGATAAGATCTTGCTTCGGACACCGGCCCCTCCTGACTATAACAGTTGGTTCACGGCAAAGGGTTGCCTACATGCTGTATCCGAACGTTGGGGATTTCAGAGGGTCCAACGGCTGTCACTACCGCGGCCTACCCCAAGACAAACCGTGGGACACAGGGAATACACGACTGTCGATTCGCGCAAGGAGATATGATTGATACTTGATCTAAATCAGATATGCATGAGCTTTACTATATTCTAATAGACAGGCAATCACACAAACGAGATGCAAACTTATGCAATGATAACAGAAGATCTAGGGTCGTGTTCGTCAACTAGATCGAGGAGGCACGTTCATGAAGAACGTGAGCCTCTAAATGATGAACGAATGAAGAACTCAAGAACAACTAATTCGTGCATGAGAGCCACTTTAGTCTAAAAAGGAAATAATGAAATACTCACTTTAGTCTAAATGAAGAACAACATCGCTCACGAGGTACAAGGGGATGATGGATGATGAACGGATCATCACCACCTCACCTCTACTCATCCACACACTCCTCTCTACCTAGCACCACCTAGTCTAGATCCTCCACACACACACACTCATGGTGGGATGAGGTTTCACCTCCACCAAGAGAGAATGAGATAGGGCGAAAGAGGCAAAGGTGAGAAATGGCTTCAAGTGTGCTCCACCTCTTCTTACCCTCCTCTCCTCCTATTTATAGGCTTGTGCAACCGGTGTGAGTGCACCCAAACACCTCGGGGATGGTCGCTAGAACCAATGTCCGAGCACCACGTGGAAGCCCCTGAGTGGGCGCCACAAGGTCGGTTCGGCCGACCTGTGGGGTCGGCCGACCCCCTGTGGGCCCCACTCGGGGTATGCTTTCACGTGGTGGCTGTCCTGTGGGTCCTGAGGTCGGTTCCCGGTGTCCACGTGGTTTGGAAGTGGTTTAGGCGCTCTGGTGGGCCATGGGATCCATGTGATGCCTGCATGGCGGCTTCTGATTCGCCGAGGCTTCCTTCCTTGGATTGGTGATGTCATGGATCCAGGGGATGCTTGCATGCAGCCCCTCATTGGCTGAGCCTAACTTGCTAGGATCATGAGGTTGTCTTTTCTCTTCATTTCTTATGCTAAACACCTGCATTCAACTTAGCATAGCCACTGGTGGAAATATTCAGTTTAAACCCCTATTCTAGTGTGGATGCTTAGTTCTTATGATAAAATGCAGGGATTGACGGCCCTAAATTAGGTACTTAACAGCCGTCAATAGATGCGCAAGGCATCCACCCATGATCCCCTCAAAGAAATCCGAGAGAAAATCCCTTCAAATCCCCGAATCGAACGAAGAACAAAACTTCCCAAAATTAGCCCCAAAAATGACACGAAAATCAGAGAGGACTAAGAGATCACCAAAACTCCGAAAGCTTCCATACATCCAGAGGTCAGAGTCTATACAAGAATCTAGCCTAAGGAATACAGAGGAAAAGAAGCAGTTCAGAGAAATCTACCAGGGGAGGAAACCCTAGAGTCCAAGAGAGAGAGAGATGCCATCCACCTCTCCGCTATTTATACAAGGTCTATCAGAGGGAGGTAAATGACCACGCTACCCCTACAACTTAAAATGAAGATACAATCCCTCAGGGGCATTTAGGTCAAGTCTTCATCGAGCGGACACGCTTCCACCGCGGCCTTGCTTAGCATCGACACAAGCCCCGCGATCACGCCACTTGCCCCCCGCCTCGAAGCTTCCCGAAGCTCCCAGATCACCGTCTCCGTCGCCTCGGGCCTCCGGACTTGGTTTTGAGGCCCAAACCAAGAAACCGTCCACCGATGGTTTTGTGGGCAAACCAACAAACCCAGCGTGCAAGCTTCGGCCTCGATCCGCTACCTTGCACCGGCCCATGTTCACGACTTCAGCCCACCAGTCTTGCACCGCACATCTCGCACTTGACCCCATCGGGCATCAGGTCCATCGAACCAAGCCTACTTGCCTCTCCATCACCCGGAGGCCGCCACGGCTAAGGCCTTTCGCGCTTGTTCTTCACCTGCACCGACACGAGTCAAGCCGCAACCTGTACCTGCACACTTAGCCAAGCATCAGTCCACACAACGTTGTCAATCACTCATCACTAAGGAGCGACCCTCCACTGGTCTTCGAACACACCTGGTCCTCATATACTCATTACAATAGTGTTGAGCTTGTTAATCCACCATAGCCTTCCTTAGATTCGATACCCTTTGGAATACACTTTTGGGGAAATGCTACAATGGTACTTCCGTGCGCTTGCGGACTCCTGTAACATTAATAATTACCAACCAGCATTTCTGGCGCTGTTACCAGGATGGGTTCTAAACCTGTTCGTTGGTAGTTGCGTTAAGAAATGTCAACAAGCATTTCTGGCGCCGTTGCCGGGGAAGGCTTAAGGATGACATATCAACACTTCGCATATGTTTATAATCATGACAGGAATAAAACAGTTCTCAATGCAGGCTAACTTTGATTGTCTTCTTTGTCTATTGATGATGAAGACAGGTAGTGGATCACTGGTTTCGACTTACTACCGAATTTTACTGAAGATCCTGAGTCACTCGTAAGGAAGGCACAAACTCATTTCAGCTCTCCTCTGCGTGAATGTTCAGAAGTCGATCCAGCTTCCTTTGTGCCATCCGCATCAACTTCCATGGCCAACGCTGTTGTCGAGAAGACTCTCCGCGAGTACTCCGCTCCCTCTGCTGACCAGGTGCTGACAGGCCCTGAGATCAACACCGGGAATGGAAACTTCGAGATCGAGACTGGCTTAATCACGATGGTACAGGCTAGCCTATTCTATGGCAAGCATAATGAAGACGCGAGCGCCCACCTGCAGCAGTTCCTAGAACTATGCAGTACCTTCACTATACGAGGAGTGGAGGAAGATGCTATTCGTCTGTGACTGTTTCCCTTCTCACTCCTGGGAAAGGCAAAGCAGTGGTTCTATGCGAACCGTGCAGAAATTAACACTTGGGCAAAGTGCTCCGCAGCATTCCTCGTGAAGTTCTTTCCATTGGGCAAAACCAATGTCCTTTGGGGGCAAATTTCAAGTTTTCAGCAAGCAACAAGTGAGACTATCCCAGAAGCTTGGGAGAGGATCTAGGAGTACATCCTGGCTTGTCCTCATCATGGGATGGACAACTGGCTTATTCTTCAAAGTTTCTATAATGGGCTAACTCCGACAGCCTAAGGCCATATTGATGCTGCAGCTGGAGGAGCCTTCTTCTCTCTTACTATTACTGATGCTACTACACTGATTGAGAAGATGGTTACCAACCAAGGGTGGAATGATGATCGACTCCAGCTACGTCAAAGGGGTACACATACCGTCAAGGAAGCGGATATGTTGCACGCGAAGATGGACCTAATGATGAAGAGAATAGATGATCTAACCAATGAGAAGGCCGCCATGGCCACCACTACTCAAGCTATGGATGCTCGCATAACTTGTGAAGTCTGTGGTAATACTGGGCATTCAGGGAATTATTGCCCTGCTACTCAGGAGGATGTGATGTACATGAACGGCAACAACAACGGTTATCGTCCACAAGGAGGTCAAACGTGGAATCAATCGCGCCCTTATTATCAAGGAGGTAATCAAGGTAATTCTTTCAACCCAAACCAACCTTCTTTGAAAGATCTAGTCTTTGGGCAAGCTAAGATTAATGAAGGCTTTAATAAGAAAATAGCTGCCTATGATAAGGCTTTTGAGAGTCTTAATGTTAAAATTGATAGCCTTTCATCTGCTCTTAAGAACCAGTTGAGTTTTAATAAGATGATAGAAACCCAGTTGGCTCAATTAGCTGTTTTAGTTCCCTCTACTGAAGACGGGAAGATTCCGGGGCAACCTGTATCTTCCTGTGAAAATGTTTGTGTAGTGTCCACCAGATGGGGTAAGCCATCTGGGCGGGCACGAGCCATTAACTATGCAGGGAAGCCTATACAGCAAGTACTTGACTCATGGGAATCTTCAACAATCACACACAAGAAAGGTCCTAGTTATCCGGCTATCACCTGCAAGATATATTACCAGAAGATTAAGCATGCTCTCTGCGACCTTGGTGCAAGTGTTAAACTTATGTCCAAGGTCATGTTCGAACAATTGGGATATCTAGCTCTAACTCCAACTGCGACGACCGTCCAACTTACTGATGCATCGATCCGATATCCAGAGGGGATAGTAGAGAACTTATTGGTATTCATCCAAGGTTCATGCATCTTCGCGGACTTCGTGGTCCTTGATATGCAAGATGATGAGGGAATGCCCCTCATTCTTGGGAGACCGTTCTTAAGTGACATCAATGCAAGGATCAATGTCGGAGTCGGAACGATCCGATTTCGCATTGGGAAGAGGAACTTGATGTTCTGATTTCAGGCAGCAGAAGAGAAATGTTATACACTGCAGGGCAAGACTGAGCAGTCAGGGGCATGGGCGGAGCCACAGCCCCAGCGACTTCCCACCACTCCAACAAAGCTTAAGAAAACAAGAAAGGTGTGGCGGGAAGTACAGAAGTCATCTCCATCTATTTCTCGGGAATGGGGTGATGAGTGGAATTGATCGCCGAGAAAAGTCTCGCTCTCTAACTTAAAATGATGAGTCCTTTTTGCCAAAAGGTAAAAATTGGTAGTTATCTCATATTTTCCTTTCCAAAATTTTATTTGATTTTTCCAAATGCATATTTGAATTTTCCAACCTTGCATCTGCATTCTAGATTTTTCTAGCCAAATTTCCCTTTTCAAATAAAAATTCTGAAAATAAATTTTGAGTTGGAAAATCCTAGAAAAATTATTCGAGCATCATTTTGGGTGAATTTGGACCTAGACATCTGGGCAGGACATCAGGTAGCCGTTAGAGAGCCGTTGCAAAAAGCTGGTGGCAGGCGGGCCCGGCAGGGGTTCGGCCGAACCCAAGGGTCGGCCGACCCAAGCCAACAGTCCTGTGGGCCCGGCCTCCTCCAACGGCTCCTAGCCGTTGCTCTTGTCCCTTCCCCTAGTGCCTGGCTCGGCTGCCTATAAATAGAAGGGGGATTGAGGGGTTTCTTTACCCATTCACTCATTTCCATCACCCTCTCTCCCTCTTTGCTCTTGCTCTTTGGTTTTCTTGGATTTCTTGCTCGAGGTTGAAGTGTCAAGCACTCTCTCCAATTTGTCACTGAGTATTGAATATTGGTGGAGCAAGCTCGGTAAGGATTTCATTTCGATTTCACTAACCCATCACCGAGTTGCTCGTGTTGTCCCATTGTTGTGCAAGATGAGTTGGATCGCCGGTGCGTACCGGAAGTTGACCCACTCACGCCGTTCGAAAGATGGAGAGGGCTCGTCTCACCACTCCGGAGCTACACCGAGTCAAATGTCAACCGACCGTGAAGAAGAGGAAGAAGAAGAGCTACCCACGCCACAAGCCGAAGGAGTGTACGACGCCGATGCCGCCTTCATCGACTTGAGGGACGACTGGGAGAGACAAGCCTACGCTCTCATTAAGGATCGAGTCTTCGCCAACACCAAGGAGTTCGACTCGGCCCTTCTCGAGAAAACAGGTATGGACTCCGAGTTCGATTCCATTTGGCACACTCTTGGTTGGGAGAACTTTGTTCCGGTGTGGGAGATCGGTTCTAGGCCTCTCACCATCCAGTTTCTCTGTACTCTTCGGAAGGATGAGACCGGCATTACATTTCGTTTCCATGGAACGTCGTATCGAGTCTCATGGCCAGATCTTAGTCGCACCCTTTGTTTTCATCGTCATTGTGTTATTTCTCTCGATCAAGCTTGCAGCGATTTTATTCAAGATAGTTTTTGGGAAGAACTTTCTGTTCGGCCTGTCCGTGGCAAGTTAGCACCTCGGTGCAACGATATCACACATCCCACTCTCCGATTGTGGCACAAGTGGCTCGCCGTCACTCTCTTTCCAAGGGATGACATTCGAACTGTGTGCATGGACGAGATGAGGATATTATATGCCACGGTCAGACGTATCAGAATCTCCCCAGTGCAAGCTATGATCCGGTAGTGGTTGACAAATTTTAAGATGACGGGTTCTATTGAGTGTTTGTCTTTAATCACACGTGTCGTTTCGAGTCTCGGGATTACACAAGGGACTGACATTCCCTACATTGATTCTCCCCGGGTCGTGATAGATGAGGCGTATTTGATTCAAGGACATACTCTTAAGAAGGGCCCGGATGATTCATTGGTTTTCTTTTACCCTGGCCATGCAAACCAGATTCGGTTACCTAACCCGGATTTCTGTTTGTACGGCCAAGGGCCACTGACCGTTCATCGTGAGGAACCTTGTCGTTCTATTGTTTCTGGAGATAGGGTCACTAGGAGTGCATCGAGGAGGGCAGCAACAGCACAACAACCGCCACAACATCCGCCGCCACAGCCATCACCACAGCCGACACCTCAGCCACAGCCTCAGCATATCACACCGCTGTCTGGCGCATGGGCCTCAGCTGGGTACATGTCTGGAGTTACACCTGGATATACCCCCGGTTGGGACTAGCCCATGTGTCAGCAGGGTGCGAGTAGCTCAGCTTGGGCTAGTGCAGGGAGTGGCGATTGGACTAGGCCCGCTGGTGCTACCTACGGGGATGACACGTCTTCATCGTCTGGGTTGCGTTCGTCATCTCGTGGGGCCACCCTCACTCAGCAGATGAGCGAGCTCAACATCTGTGTCGGTACCATGGAGGAGACAATGCATCAGCAGGCTGAGTCCACTCGAGACTGGCAGCGTATGACTGGCGAGAGACTTCACACCATGGAGCAGAGATAGCAGCGACAGCTGGAGGAGCAGAGGGCTTACTACGCGTGGAAGGGATTCCACCCTCCACAGCAGTGAGCCTGAAGCTAGCTTGGGGGAGGACCCCCATTCTGAGGTAACTTGTATCTTCTATTGTTTTTAGAACCCCATATGCTAAAAACACATAAAAATCTGAGAAGTTAAAAAGGCCAAAAAAATATTTATTTGCTTTCTTAAATTAGTTTGTTTTCATATGCGCGGTAAGAGTGTTCTTATTCTCCATGGTTGAAATGATGAATAGTTGCTCTGTTTATTTCTCTTGTATGCCTTGTTTACATCTTAGTATCCTATTTAAGTTTTGAGTTAGTTGGCTAGTATGATCGAACCAGAGCTTGAAATTTGTTGGTAGCAAAAGCATGATCTTTGCCTAAGTTGTTGTAAGGTATGATATGGTATAATAGAGTTGCTATGAGCTAGTACTAAGTGATGTTTGATATCTGGAGTTTTCTTTTTGAAAAATGTTAAAATGATAAGTTCCTCAATGATAAGAAATTTTTATCCAAGGCCATATGTAGATCTTAGCTTCTGTTAAATCTCCACATATGCTACCTGATTTCTTCATTGAGTCTTGTCGAATTGTTGTGACCCTCGGTGAGTAAACTTGTCACTACTCCCATGATCAAGATCACGTACACACCACCATATGCGAAACTTCTACACTGGAAGTTAGCAACCATCATTTCATCCATCCCCCATCCATTCCACAAAATAAAGCTCCGTGCATTATTCCATGATTGCTCTCCCTCCAAAAATATTCAGCAAGGACTATGGGCTATGTAAAGAAAAACACATGCTCAAGGGCATGCATAAAAAAAAGAGATAGAATAAAGAGACATAGCCCAAGTCTCAAAAATTTCAAAAAGGAGGAGAGCAAAATCATGCAAAAAGGAGTTCATCATCCATCCACCATACACACACATTTGCACATCTTGATTAGGTTGTATGACTTATTCTCCCAAGGATCCAGTTTTCGACTTGACAATACATGAGAAATAGGTATGCCACATGTTTTCCCTACCTACAGCTCCACATATCAGCTTATTAGAAGTAGGTGGTGAAAGAAGGCAAAACAATGCCTTGGTGAGGAATCATACACATTGAGCGATCCGAGAGTATCATTTGAGGAACTTTGATTTCTTTTTGAAAAACCTGCAAAACCTCCGGATTTATAACTAATCAAGGTACATGTGATTGGTAATCTTTATACAACCATTCTATCTTTCAACCGCCCAAAGCAGGTGAAGCTACACACCCCATATCAATCGAGTGTAAGGTAAGATCAATGCCAACTTCTTCAATCCTTGATAGAGTACCTAGTTGTATCTTGTTATACATTAGGAATACAACATCGTAGCAACTCCTGATCAACCAACCTAAGTCCTTAATCTCTTGCTCGGGACGAGCAAGAGGCTAGCTTGGGGGAGTTTGAGAGCCAGGTGTGGTTCGAGGACCGGTGGATGGTCGCTTCCTGGTGTGATGAGTGATTGACAACATGGTGTGGACTGATTCTTGGCTAAGTATTGTAGATGCAGGTTGCGGCTTGACTGGTGCAGGTGCAGGTGAAGAACAAGCGTGAAAGGTCGTTGCCGGTGAGGCCTCCAGGTGTGGAGAAGACAAGTAGGCTTGGTTCGAGGGACCCGGTGGCCAGCGGGGTCAAGTGCGGGCCGCATGGTGGCAAGAACGGCAAGATGAAGTCATGGATGGTTTCTTGGTTGAGCCTCAAAACCAAGGTCGAGCCGGGACTACGTGGGAGCCGAGTCATGAGTGGTGATTGGCGGAGGCTACACCGAGTTCGCGGGGTTTCCGGTGGTTCACCAGAAAATCACTGGGTTCCTTGGTTGATCCACAAAGCCAAGACCGAAGAACCAAAGACGGAGGTGCAGCAGCTCCAGACCGGTCTAACCGGTGGGTCTGACCGGTCTGACCGGTGGGTACCGGTCTGACCGGTGAGGAGCACCGGTCTGACCGGGGTGCGACGACGCAGTCCGGAATCTTCGAAGCGGAGGACACGCGTCGGGATCGCAAGGCTTGTGTCGAGGCTAAGCAAGTTTGCGGTCGCGGGGCATCCGTCCGATGGTGCGAAGACAAAGACTTCCTTTTTTGCCCTCGAGGGGCATGCATCCCTAGTTAGCTAGTAAGGGTTTTTTCGTCTTTCGGTTGCCTCCATATAACCCAAGTGGTGAGAGGATGGCAGCCATCTCTTGGAACCCTAGCTCATTTGGTTTTCCTATTTTTCCTTCCTATTTTCTTAGGATTTTCGTAGGACTAGCTTGAGAGCTTCATGGTGAGATCTTGTGAGAGGGAAGGATGATCGGGCGGCAAGCTAGACCTTGTATGAACCTCTTTGGTATGTATAGATGATTCGGCGTGGTTCCTCAAGGCTTGGATGTGTCTTTCCCGTTTCTCCTTTTTGGTGATTTTCAGAGCCCTTTCTTGGCGATTTTCTTGGAGCGATTTCGAGGCCTTTCTCTGTGGGATTTGGTGGGGGATGTATGCATGAACCCTTCGTGGTTCTTTTCCCTTTGATTCCCCTTCCAAATCCGTGAGCAAAGGGGCTTGATTTTGGGGTTTTCGTGGCTCTAGGGTTAGAGGCGTTCTTGGTGGGATTTCTTCGATTCCTCTTGATTTGACAAGTTTTGGTGGACCAAATCTTGGCTATGGAGTACCCATGAGGTGTTCCTACTATCCCCAAAGTCTTGTGCAAAACCGTGGAGCGAATCGGGAGATCGGGAGTTGGATTCGGAGGAGTTGACTCGCGAACGCTATTCATCCCGACCTGCCCAGGCACGACCAGTCTGACCGGTGCTATTGACCGGTCTGACCGGTGCTAGCCCTTGGTGGGTTTTTGTCTCGGGGAATAGCCTTGTCCGTGTGGTTTTGTCACGTGGTCCTGCTGATCAGTTCTTGGCGTGTTTGGAGTTGTTTTGCTAAGCTTTGTGAGGGGTTCTTCTTCCTCACAGGTTGTGTTTCGTGGTGGTTTTTGTTCCAAGGCCTAGAGGAGTCACTGCGGCTTCCTGGAACGTTTGCTGTGCAGCTGCTGTAGCCACCGGCCTGACCGGCTCTGTCCACCGGTCTGACCGGTGTCACCGGTCTGACCGGCGCAGGCCATCGGTCTGACCGGTGTAGCACAGGCAGCAAGCCGTGCAAGTTTCCGCTGTGTGGTTCGGTGAGTTTTGGCTCGGAAGGTTGAGTGTTGGTTCCTAGGACCAGTAGCACTCCAGTGGCTGTGTGGTCTTGACCAACTTGGGTAGTTGAGTCAGAGACGTGAGTTGGAAGCCGTGTTCGTCTTGTTGGAGTTCTCATCTCCTTCGAGAAGAATTTTTATCGGCTCACATTCACTCCCCCCCTCTCTGGTTCGCCTAATCGGTCCTTCAATTGGTATCAGAGCCGGTTCGGGTCTTTATTGACTCTTACCAGTCTAAGATCCAAAGATGGCGTACCAGGAACGGGGTTCGGGTCCTCCGCACTTCGATGGGAAGAACTACCAGATGTGGCAAAGGCGGATGGCGGTGTTCCTCCGCGGAAAGGATCAGATTCTTTGGGATGTCACGGTGAACACAGCTTATGTTCATCCGATGAACTTCCTTGCTCCAGGATCGAGGGATATGTTCGAAGCCAACAACAAGGCTGTCGACTACTTGTTTCGTGCTCTGTGTCAGCCTGAATTCGATCGGGTTCAGACAGAGGACTTAGCTTGTAGGATTTGGGAGCAGTTGAAAGATGCTCATGCTGGGAATGCTCAGGTTCAGGCTCGGATGTACGCGACTTACCGGAGAGAGTATGAGAACTTCACTCATCTCCCCGACGAGTCCGTTGATGCCCTTTTCCAGCGATTTACGGTCGTTGTGAACAACATGAGAGCCAATGTGGACGTCCTCCCATACAATGATCATGATGGAGCCGTGAAGCTCTTGCACTCGTTGGATCGTACCGTATGGGACGGGAAGTTTGAGGCTATTGTTGAGTCCGAGAAGTATGACACCTTGACGGTGAACGAGCTGTTCTCGAAACTCAAGTTGGCTGAGTTGGACCGTGGTATGACAGCCAAGATCGAGAGCCCGACTGATTCTCATAGTCTCGCTCTCGTTGGTGGCAAAGGAGCTAAGTCTAACGCTAACGCATCCTCCAGGATGTACTCTCTTTCTTCTTTGATGTCTTTGCCAGACGAGGAGTTCGACGTGCTTGGAGAGGACGAGCTGGCGTTGCTGACCAGGCGGTTCGAGAGGCTGCACGAGAACCGGGTGAACACGAGGAGGACAGCACGGACGTGCTTTCAGTGCGGCAAGCCAGGACACTTCGTCGCCGACTGCCCGGAGAAGACGGAGAACAAGGACGGCTACAAGGACGGCTACAGGCACCGATCGAGCAAGGATGGCAAGTACCGATCGAGGCGCGATCACAAGCACAAGAACAAGCACAAGGACGAGCGACGGTCGAGGAAGAAGGATGGCCGCGGCAGGAAGGCCCGAGCAATGGTCGGAGCGAGCGACGTCGACTCCAGCTCCGCCTACTCTTCCTCGAGCTCGAGTAGCAGTGAAGATGAAGGTGATCGGCACAAGAACAAGAAGTCATCCAGGAACTTGAGCGGGTTGAGCTGCTTCGCGGGAGATGGCTTCTGCGGCATGGCCCGTAGCTCCGGTAGCAAGAAGAGCCACCAGAGTGACTCGGACTCTGACTCCGAGGATGAGGTATGTGACGAGCTCTCTTCTTTGCGCAAGGAGAATGATGAGTTGGTTGACTTGCTTGATAACCGCGATCACATGCTTAGAGAGGCCAAGAAGATGAGGAAAGAGCTTAGGGCCTCACTAGAAGATGCTAGGAACCGTGTGGCTGAGCTAGAAACCCAGAACCTAGATGCTAAGCTTGAGATTGATTCGCTTAAGGCTTCTCCTGTGGTTTCTGATGAGATTGATTGCTGTGATTGCTCTGTGTACCTAGCTGATCTTACTGCTCTTAAGGATAAGCATGCTTCTACTTGTGATGAACTAGATATGCTTAGGGTTGAAGTGGCTGAGCTTAAGTCTAGACCTGCTTTGCTAGGTGCTTGCACTTCTTGCCCTGTTTTGCATGGAAAGATTGATGAGATGCATGCTTACACTGTTTCGCTTGAGGCTAAGTTGAAAGAGCCTATTCCCACTTCTTGCTCTACTTGTGAATTGCATGCGGTTAAGAATTTGGAGCTTGCACATTATGTTGATCGCTTGCAGGATGAGAATGATGAGCTGAGAAAATGTATGAGCTGGTTGTCGGGTCAGGAGCCTCAGCTTGGTATCATGATAGCGGCTTTCAAACGCTATGATGGTCAGGCACTTGGGGCTGACAAGCTTGGAGAGAACTGTGGTGAGGGAGTTGAGAGAGTTGGAGAGATTCCTATCCCACCACCAAACAGACACAAGAACAAGTTTGAGCCCAAGCCTAACCATCTCAGAAACAAACTTGACACTACTCCAGATCCACCCATATTCCCTCACCCAACAAATGATTTTCAGAAACCGGTGAAGTTTGTGAGCCCAAAGGGAGGTGAGGAAGGAGAGAAGAAGGGTGAGAAGCCGAGTGGGCAGCCCCAACCTAAGCCTAAGCCAAAGCCCATAAAGTTCCATTATGGGTATTGTGGGATAGATGGTCACAAGGATGAGTTTTGCTTCAAGAGGAAGCGTGAGGAGAGAATGGCTAGAGAGTGGGCTAACAAGGACAGGTACCACCCCTCTAATGGTGTACCTGAGCCTCGTATGCAGATGCCCAGGGCCAAGGCGATTGTGAGGATAGTTCCGGCTTGGGGAGACCGGAAGGCTGTAGGTGCTGCTGCTGGCCGAGCTACACCGGTCAGACCGGTGCACTACACCGGTCAGACCGGTGCAGGTCTGGGCAGACAGCGAGTTGGGTTTCGTGCTCGTGAGGATGCTCGGTTTGGTTCTGGAGGTCGTGGTTCTGGTGGTTGGTCTGGAAAGTTTGCAGGTGGTCAGTTTGCTAGGCGTTCTCCACCTCGTGCTCAATACAGGGGTGGGAGGAGTCATAGCTTTGAGATGGAGAGGAGGAACGATCCACGGTTTCCCTTTCGTGGTTTTCGTCCTCCTCCAGCTAGAGAGGGTTGGTTCCCTCGTGGTGGTCACCGTGGTGGTAGCTTTGATAGGCGTGATGATTTGGTTTGTGCTAACCCCACTTTGGAGCAAATGGCTCGGCACTGGTTTTACTCTTTTGGTACTAACCCCAGTGCTGAGTCGTTTGTTCACTCACGTGCTCGCTTTTGAATTTCATGTGGGAGACTTGAAGAACATTTGGTTGATTGACTCCGGTTGCTCGAGGCATATGACCGGAGACAAGGGGTGGTTCTCAAGTCTCGTCCCGGTGGTGACAAAGAAGTACATCACCTTTGGGGACAATGGGCGAGGGCGTGTGCTGTCAGAAGGTGAGATTAAGGTAAGTGACAAGATCACTCTCAGGCGTGTTGCTCTTGTTCAATCGCTTGGATACAATTTGCTTTCTGTGTCCCAGTTGTTGGATGAGGGTTTTGAGGTGTTGTTTCGGCCTGGTGGTTCTCGGATTTTAGATTCTCGGGGGGATCTTGTTTGCATGGTCATTCCCGAGGGTCAAGTGTTCCGAGCTGATTTTTCTCAGTCTTCTGGTGTGGAGCATTGCTTTTTGGCTGGTTCTTCGAGTGAGTTGTGGAAGTGGCATAGGAAGTTGGGTCACTTGAGTTTTGACCTTTTGTCTCGCTTGAGTAAACTCAATTTGGTCCGAGGATTGCCACGGTTGAGGTTTGAGAAAGAGTTGGTTTGTGCGCCGTGTAGGCATGCCAAGATGGTAGCCTCTTCTCACCCGCCTCTCACCGATGTGATGACTGAGCGTCCATGCGAGCTGCTCCATATGGACCTTGTTGGCCCAGCTCGTGTGCGATCTGCGGGTGGGAAGTGGTATGTCCTTGTTGTGGTGGACGACTACTCTCGGTATGCGTGGGTGTTCTCTCTTGAGGAGAAGGGGGAGACGTTTGGTTTTGTTCGAGATCTTGTCTTGAGGTTAAGAAACGAGAGGCACGGAGATGCCATACGAGCGATCCGCAGTGACAATGGCTCGGAATTCAAAAACTCTCGCTTCGAAACTTTTTGCCATGACTTGGGTCTTGAACATCAGTTTTCGAGTCCGTATACGCCTCCCCAGAATGGCGTGGTGGAAAGGAAAAACAGGACCTTGTGCGAGATGGCTCGGACGATGCTCGACGAGCATAGGACTCCGAGAAGGTTCTGGGCTGAGGCGGTTAATACCGCGTGCCATGTGTCGAACAGGATCTACCTCAGGGTTCACAAGAAGAAAACCTGTTACGAGTTGATGCACGGTCACACACCCAAGGTGAGTCACTTCCATGTCTTTGGTTGTAAATGCTTCATTCTGAAGAAAGGGAAGAAGTTGGACAAGTTCGAGGCTAGGTCTGTCGATGGCATTTTCTTTGGTTATGCATCTCATTCTAGAGCATTTCGTGTGCTCAATCTTGAAACTAACCAAATTGTGGAGACTTGCGAGGTAACCTTCGACGAGACACAGCCACGTAGTCAGCTTGTTTTTGAGTGTGCAGGTGACGACGAACTTGGCGAGGAGATCTTTCAGGAGGAGGAGCATGAACATGGAGATGATGAAGATGGCGGTGTGATGCCCGCGGCTGAACATGTACCTACTACTTCGACGACGATCGAGAATGGACCCTCTCCCACACCTACAACGACAAACCCAGATCAAGGCAAAGCTGCTATTGAGGGGGAGGTAGCATCAAGGCGAGAACCTCCCCGGCGAGTGCAAGTGGATCACCCAGCTTCGAGAATCATCGGCGACATGAATGAACGTACTGCACGGTCGAGGGTTCGGAACAATTCTCATTTCGTTCATGCTACTTTTGTTGCCACTTTTGAGCCCAAAGACATTGGACACACGTTATCTGATCATAATTGGGTTAACTCGATGCATGAGGAGTTGGAGAATTTTGAGAGGAACCAAGTTTGGATGTTGGTTGACCCTCCCCCAGGGTGTAAGCCGATTGGGACAAAATGGGTGTGGAAAAATAAAGAGGGAGAGAAAGGAGAAGTGGTGAGGAACAAGTCGAGACTTGTTGCTCAGGGGTACAGTCAGAAAGAGGAGATCGACTATGAGGAGACTTTCGCTCCTGTAGCTCGTTTGGAGGCGATCAGGATCCTTCTAGCCTTTTCCGTGGCTAAAGGGTTCAAGTTGTACCAGATGGACGTGAAGAGTGCTTTTCTGAACGGTGTGTTGGAGGAAGAGGTGTTTGTGAGACAACCACCAGGGTTTGAGAGTGAGAAGTACCCTCACCGGGTGTATAAGTTGAGGAAGGCGCTGTATGGGTTGAAGCAGGCGCCTAGAGCTTGGTATGGTAGGTTGAGGGGGTTCCTGTTTGAGAGAGGGTTTGAGATGGGGAAGGTCGACCAGACCTTGTTTCTCCTCAGGCAGGGCAGAGATATCCTAATTGTGCAGGTATACGTGGATGATATTGTCTTTGGTGGCTCGTCTAACTCTCTTGTTGCAAGGTTTGCAGAAGACATGAGCAGGGAATTTGAGATGAGCATGATGGGCGAGTTGCAGTTCTTCCTCGGGCTACAAATCAAGCAATCAAAGGAAGGAACATTTGTGCACCAAGCTAAGTACACCAAGGACATTGTGAGGAAGTTCAAGATGGAGGACTCCAAGGCTATGGCAACGCCTATGAGTACGACTACAGCTCTTGATGCGGACGAGGAAGGTGAACACGTGGACCAGAAGGAGTACCGGAGCATGATCGGGTCACTCCTCTACTTGACGGCGACGAGGCCGGACATCCAATTCTCGGTGTGTCTGTGCGCTCGTTTTCAAGCGTCTCCGAGGACTTCGCATCGGCAAGCAGTCAAGCGCATTTTCAGGTATTTGCGACACACTCCCGACTTCGGCCTTTGGTACTCTGCGTCTTCTTCTTTGGCGCTTCATGGATTTTCAGACGCGGATTTTGCCGGGTGTCGGTTGGATAGGAAGTCCACTTCTGGGACTTGCCAGTTCTTGGGTTCTTCTTTGGTATCTTGGTCTTCCCGCAAACAGTCGAGTGTTGCTCAATCCACCACCGAGGCAGAGTATGTGGCCGCAGCTAGTTGTTGCTCTCAGCTCCTTTGGATCACATACACCATGAGTGACTTTGGTGAGGAGTATACCCATGTCCCACTTCAATGTGATAGCACCAGTGCCATAAGCGTTGCAAAGAACCCAGTGCTCCATTCCAAAACTAAGCACATAGAAGTGAGGTATCATTTTCTGAGAGACAACGTAGAGAAAGGGAAGATAGCTTTGATCCATGTACCCACACATGAACAACTGAGAGCCAGGTGTGGTTCGAGGACCGGTGGATGGTCGCTTCCTGGTGTGATGAGTGATTGACAACGTGGTGTGGACTGATTCTTGGCTAAGTATTGCAGGTGCAGGTTGCGGCTTGACTGGTGCAGGTGCAGGTGAAGAACAAGCGTGAAAGGTCGTTGCCGGTGAGGCCTCCAGGTGTGGAGAAGACAAGTAGGCTTGGTTCGAGGGACCCGGTGGCCAGCGGGGTCAAGTGCGGGCCGCATGGTGGCAAGAACGGCAAGATGAAGTCATGGACGGTTTCTTGGTTGAGCCTCAAAACCAAGGTCGAGCCGGGACTACGTGGGAGCCGAGTCATGAGTGGTGATTGGCGGAGGCTACACCGAGTTCGCGGGGTTTCCGGTGGTTCACCAGAAAACCACTGGGTTCCTTGGTTGATCCACAAAGCCAAGACCGAAGAACCGAAGACGGAGGTGCAGCAGCTCCAGACCGGTCTGACCGGTGGGTCTGACCGGTCTGACCGGTGGGTACCGGTCTGACCGGTGAGGAGCACCGGTCTGACCGGTGTGCGACGACGCAGTCCGGAATCTTCGAAGCGGAGGACACGCGTCGGGATCGCAAGGCTTGCGTCGAGGCTAAGCAAGTTTGCGGTTGCTGGGCATCCGTCCGATGGTGCGAAGACAAAGACTTCCAATTTCGCCCTCGAGGGGCATGTATCCCTAGTTAGCTAGTAAGGGTATTTTAGTCTTTCGGTTGCCTCCATATAACCCAAGGGGTGAGAGGATGGCAGCCATCTCTTGGAACCCTAGCTCATTTGGTTTTCCTATTTTCCTTCCTATTTTCTTAGGATTTTCGTAGGACTAGCTTGAGAGCTTCATGGTGAGATCTTGTGAGAGGGAAGGATGATCGGGCGGCAAGCTAGACCTTGTATGAACCTCTTTGGTATGTATAGATGATTCGGCGTGGTTCCTCAAGGCTTGGATGTGTCTTTCCCGTTTCTCCTTTTTGGTGATTTTCGGAGCCTTTTCTTGGCGATTTTCTTAGAGCGATTTCGAGGCCTTTCTCTTTGGGATTTGGTGGGGGATGTATGCATGAACCCTTCGTGGTTCTTTTCCCTTTGATTCCCCTTCCAAATCCGTGAGCAAAGGGGCTCGATTTTGGGGTTTTCGTGGCTCTAGGGTTAGAGGCGTTCTTGGTTGGATTCCTTCGATTCCTCTTGATTTGACAAGTTTTGGTGGACCAAATCTTGGCTATGGAGTACCCATGAGGTGTTCCTACTATCCCCAAAGTCTTGTGCAAAACCGTGGAGCGAATCGGGAGATCGGGAGTTGGATTTGGAGGAGTTGACTCGCGGGCGCTGTTCATCCCGAGCTGCCCAGGCACGACCGGTCTGACCGGTGCTCTTGACCGGTCTGACCGGTGCTAGCCCTTGGTGGGTTTTTGTCTCGGGGAACAGCCTTGTCCGTGTGGTTTTGTCCTGTGGTCCTGCTGTTCAGTTCTTGGAGTGTTTGGAGTTGTTTTGCTAGGATTTGTGAGGGGTTCTTTTTCCTCACAGGTTGTGTTTCGTGGTGGTTTTTGTTCCAGGGCCTAGAGGATTCACTGAGGCTTCCTGGAACGTTTGCTGTGCGGCTGCTGTAGCCACCGGCCTGACCGGCTCTGTCCACCGGTCTGACCGGTGTCACCGGTCTGACCGGCGCAGGCCATCGGTCTGACCGGTGTAGCACAGGCAGCAAGCCGTGCAAGTTTCCGCTGTGTGTTTTGGTGAGTTTTGGCTAGGAAGGTTGAGTGTTGGTTCCTAGGACCAGTAGCACTCCAGTGGCTGCGTGGTCTTGACCAACTTGGGTAGTTGGGTCGGAGACGTGAGTTGGAAGCTGTGTTCGTCTTGTTGGAGTTCCCATCTCCTTCGAGAAGAATTTTTATCGGCTCCCATTCACTCCCCCCCTCTCTGGTTCGCCTAATCGGTCCTTCAATTGGTATCAGAGCCGGTTCGGGTCTTTATTGACTCTTACCAGTCTAAGATCCAAAGATGGCGTACCAGGAACGGGGTTCGGGTCCTCCGCACTTCGATGGGAAGAACTACCAGATGTGGCAAAGGCGGATGGCGGCGTTCCTCCGCGGAAAGGGTCAGATCCTTTGGGATGTCACGGTGAACACAGCTTATGTTCATCCGATGAACTTCCTTGCTCCAGGATCGAGGGATATGTTCGAAGCCAACAACAAGGCTGTCGACTACTTGTTTCGTGCTCTGTGTCAGCCTGAATTCGATCGGGTTCAGACAGAGGACTTAGCTTGTAGGATTTGGGAGCAGTTGAAGGATGCTCATGCTGGGAATGCTCAGGTTCAGGCTCGGATGTACGCGACTTACCGGAGAGAGTACGAGAACTTCACTCATCTCCCCGGCGAGTCCGTCGATGCCCTTTTCCAGCGATTTACGGTCGTTGTGAACAACATGAGAGCCAATGTGGACGTCCTCCCATACAATGATCATGATAGAGCCGTGAAGCTCTTGCACTCGTTGGATCGTACCGTATGGGACGGGAAGTTTGAGGCTATTGTTGAGTCCGAGAAGTATGACACCTTGACGGTGAACGAGCTGTTCTCGAAGCTCAAGTCGGCTGAGTTGGACCGTGGTATGACAGCCAAGATCGAGAGCCCGACTGATTCTCATAGTCTCGCTCTCGTCAGTGGCAAAGGAGCTAAGTCTAACGCTAACGCATCTTCCAGGATGTACTCTCTGTCTTCTTTGATGTCTTTGCCAGATGAGGAGTTCGACGTGCTTGGAGAGGACGAGCTGGCGTTGCTGACCAGGCGGTTCGAGAGGCTGCACGAGAACCGGGTGAACACGAGGAGGACAGCACGGACGTGCTTTCAGTGCGGCAAGCCAGGACACTTCGTTGCCGACTGCCCGGAGAAGACGGAGAACAAGGACGGCTACAAGGACGGCTACAGGCACCGATCGAGCAAGGATGGCAAGTACCGATCGAGGCGCGATCACAAGCACAAGAACAAGCACAAGGACGAGCGACGGTCGAGGAAGAAGGATGGCCGCGGCAGGAAGGCCCGAGCAATGGTCGGAGCGAGCGACGTCGACTCCAGCTCCGCCTACTCTTCCTCAAGCTCGAGTAGCAGTGAAGATGAAGGTGATCGGCGCAAGAACAAGAAGTCATCCAGGAACTTGAGCGGGTTGAGCTGCTTCGCGAGAGATGGCTTCTGCGGCATGGCCCGTAGCTCCGGCAGCAAGAAGAGCCACCAGAGTGACTCGGACTCTGACTCCGAGGATGAGGTATGTGATGAGCTCTCTTCTTTGCGCAAGGAGAATGATGAGTTGGTTGACTTGCTTGATAACCGCGATCACATGCTTAGAGAGGCCAAGAAGATGAGGAAAGAGCTTAGGGCCTCACTAGAAGATGCTAGGAACCGTGTGGCTGAGCTAGAAACCCAGAACCTAGATGCTAAGCTTGAGATTGATTCGCTTAAGGCTTCTCCTGTGGTTTCTGATGAGATTGATTGCTGTGATTGCTCTGTGTACCTAGCTGATCTTACTGCTCTTAAGGATAAGCATGCTTCTACTTGTGATGAACTAGATATGCTTAGGGTTGAAGTGGCTGAGCTTAAGTCTAGACCTGCTTTGCTAGGTGCTTGCACTTCTTGCCCTGTTTTGCATGGAAAGATTGATGAGATGCATGCTTACACTGTTTCGCTTGAGGCTAAGTTGAAAGAGCCTATTCCCACTTCTTGCTCTACTTGTGAATTGCATGCGGTTAAGAATTTGGAGCTTGCACATTATGTTGATCGCCTGCAGGATGAAAATGATGAGCTGAGAAAATGTATGAGCTGGTTGTCGGGTCAGGAGCCTCAGCTCGGTATCATGATAGCGGCTTTCAAACGCTATGATGGTCAGGCACTTGGGGCTGACAAGCTTGGAGAGAACAGTGGTGAGGGAGTTGAGAGAGTTGGAGAGATTCCTATCCCACCACCAAACAGACACAAGAACAAGTTTGAGCCCAAGCCCAACCATCTCAGAAATAAACTTGACACTACTCCAGATCCACCCATATTCCCTCACCCAACAAATGATTTTCAGAAACCGGTGAAGTTTGTGAGCCCAAAGGGAGGTGAGGAAGGAGAGAAGAAGGGTGAGAAGCCGAGTGGGCAGCCCCAACCCAAGCCTAAGCCTAAGCCACAGCCCATAAAGTTCCATTGTGGGTATTGTGGGAGAGATGGTCACAAGGATGAGTTTTGCTTCAAGAGGAAGCGTGAGGAGAGAATGGCTAGAGAGTGGGCTAACAGGGACAGGTACCACCCCTCTAATGGTGTACCTGAGCCTCGTATGCAGATGCCCAGGGCCAAGGCGATTGTGAGGACGGTTCCGGCTTGGGGAGACCGGAAGGCTGCAGGTGTTGCTGCTGGCCGAGCCACACCGGTCAGACCGGTGTACTACACCGGTCAGACCGGTGCAGGTCTGGGCAGACAGCGAGTCAGGTTTCGTGCTCGTGAGGATGCTCGGTTTGGTTCTGGAGGTCGTGGTTCTGGTGGTTGGTCTGGAAAGTTTGCAGGTGGTCAGTTTGCTAGGCGTTCTCCACCTCGTGCTCAATACGAGGGTGAGAAGAGTCGTAGCTTTGAGATGGAGCGGAGGTACGATCCACGGTTTCCCTTTCGTGGTTTTCGTTCTCCCCCAGCTAGAGAGGGTTGGTTCCCTCGTGGTGGTTACCGTGGTGGTAGCTTTGATAGGCGTGATGATTTGGTTTGTGCTAACCCCACTTTGGAGCAAATGGCTCGGCACTGGTTTTACTCTTTTGGTACTAACCTCAGTGCTGAGTCGTTTGTTCACTCACGTGCTCGCTTTTGAATTTCAGGTGGGAGACTTGAAGAACATTTGGTTGATTGACTCCGGTTGCTCGAGGCATATGACCGGAGACAAGGGGTGGTTCTCAAGTCTCGTCCCGGTGGTGACAAAGAAGTACATCACCTTTGGGGACAATGGGCGAGGGCGTGTGCTGTCAGAAGGTGAGATTAAGGTAAGCGATAAGATCACTCTCAGGCGTGTTGCTCTTGTTCAATCGCTTGGATACAATTTGCTTTCTGTGTCTCAGTTGTTGGATGAGGGTTTTGAGGTGTTGTTTCGGCCTGGTGGTTCTCGGATTTTAGATTCTCGGGGGGATCTTGTTTGCATGGTCGTTCCCGAGGGTCAGGTGTTCCGAGCTGATTTTTCTCAGTCTTCTGGTGTGGAGCGTTGCTTCTTGGCTGGTTCTTCGAGTGAGTTGTGGAAGTGGCATAGGAAGTTGGGTCACTTGAGCTTTGACCTTTTGTCTCGCTTGAGTAAACTCAATTTGGTCCGAGGATTGCCACGATTGAGGTTTGAGAAAGAGTTGGTTTGTGCGCCGTGTAGGCATGCCAAGATGGTAGCCTCTTCTCACCCGCCTCTCACCGATGTGATGACTGAGCGTCCATGCGAGCTGCTCCATATGGACCTTGTTGGCCCAGCTCGTGTGCGATCTGCGGGTGGGAAGTGGTATGTCCTTGTTGTGGTGGATGACTACTCTCGGTATGCGTGGGTGTTCTTTCTTGAGGAGAAGGGGGAGACGTTTGGTTTTGTTCGAGATCTTGTCTTGAGGTTAAGAAACGAGAGGCACGGAGATGCCGTACGAGCGATCCGCAGTGACAATGGCTCGGAATTCAAAAACTCTCGCTTCGAAACTTTTTGCCATGACTTGGGTCTTGAACATCAGTTTTCGAGTCCGTATACGCCTCCCCAGAATGGCGTGGTGGAAAGGAAAAACAGGACCTTGTGCGAGATGGCTCGGACGATGCTCGACGAGCATAGGACTCCGAGAAGGTTCTGGGCTGAGGCGGTCAATACCGCGTGCCATGTGTCGAACAGGATCTACCTCAGGGTTCACAAGAAGAAAACCTGTTACGAGTTGATGCACGGTCGCACACCCAAGGTGAGTCACTTCCATGTCTTTGGTTGTAAATGCTTCATTCTGAAGAAAGGGAAGAAGTTGGACAAGTTCGAGGCTAGGTCTGTCGATGGTATTTTCTTTGGTTATGCATCTCATTCTAGAGCATTTCGTGTGCTCAATCTTGAAACTAACCAAATCGTGGAGACTTGCGAGGTGACCTTCGACGAGACACAGCCACGTAGTCAGCTTGTTTTTGAGTGTGCAGGTGACGACGAACTTGGCGAGGAGATCTTTCAGGAGGAGGAGCATGAACATGGAGATGATGAAGATGGCGGTGTGAGGCCCGCGGCTGAACATGTACCTACTACTTCGACGACGATCGAGAATGGACCCTCTCCCACACCTACAACGACAAACCCAGATCAAGGCGAAGCTGCTGTTGAGGGGGAGGTAGCATCAAGGCGAGAACCTCCTCGACGAGTGCAAGTGGATCACCCAGCTTCGAGAATCATCGGCGACATGAATGAACGTACTACACGGTCGAGGGTTCGGAACAATTCTCATTTCGCTCATGCTGCTTTTGTTGCCACTTTTGAGCCCAAGGACATTGGACATGCGTTATCTGATCATAATTGGGTTAACTCGATGCATGAGGAGTTGGAGAATTTTGAGAGGAACCAAGTTTGGGTGTTGGTTGACCCTCCCCCAGGGTGTAAGCCGATTGGGACAAAATGGGTGTGGAAAAATAAAGAGGGAGAGAAAGGAGAAGTGGTGAGGAACAAGTCGAGACTTGTTGCCCAGGGGTACAGTCAGAAAGAGGGGATCGACTACGAGGAGACTTTCGCTCCTGTAGCTCGTTTGGAGGCGATCAGGATCCTTCTAGCTTTTTCCGTGGCTAAAGGGTTCAAGTTGTACCAGATGGATGTGAAGAGTGCTTTTCTGAACGGTGTATTGGAGGAAGAGGTGTTTGTGAGGCAACCACCGGGGTTTGAGAGTGAGAAGTACCCTCACCGGGTATACAAGTTGAGGAAGGCGCTGTATGGGTTGAAGCAGGCGCCTAGAGCTTGGTATGGTAGGTTGAGGGGGTTCCTGTTTGAGAGAGGGTTTGAGATGGGGAAGGTCGACCAGACCTTGTTTCTCCTCAGGCAGGGCAGAGATATCCTGATTGTGCAGGTATACGTGGATGATATTGTCTTTGGTGGCTCGTCTAACTCTCTTGTTGCAAGGTTTGCAGAAGACATGAGCAGGGAATTTGAGATGAGCATGATGGGCGAGTTGCAGTTCTTCCTCGGGCTACAAATCAAGCAATCAAAGGAAGGAACATTTGTGCACCAAGCTAAGTACACCAAGGACATTGTGAGGAAGTTCAAGATGGAGGACTCCAAGGCCATGGCGACGCCTATGAGTACGACTACAGTTCTTGATGCGGACGAGGAAGGTGAACACGTGGACCAGAAGGAGTACCGGAGCATGATCGGGTCACTCCTCTACTTGACGGCGACGAGGCCGGACATTCAATTCTCGGTGTGTCTGTGCGCTCGTTTTCAAGCTTCTCCGAGGACTTCGCATCGGCAAGCAGTCAAGCGCATTTTCAGGTATTTGCGACACACTCCCGACTTCGGCCTTTGGTACTCTGCGTCTTCTTCTTTGGCGCTTCATGGATTTTCAGACGCGGATTTTGCCGGGTGTCGGTTGGATAGGAAGTCCACTTCTGGGACTTGCCAGTTCTTGGGTTCTTCTTTGGTATCTTGGTCTTCCCACAAACAGTCGAGTGTTGCTCAATCCACTACCGAGGCAGAGTATGTGGCCGCAGCTAGTTGTTGCTCTCAGCTCCTTTGGATCACATACACCATGAGTGACTTTGGTGAGGAGTATACCCATGTCCCACTTCAATGTGATAGCACCAGTGCCATAAGCGTTGCAAAGAACCCAGTGCTACACTCCAAAACCAAGCACATAGAAGTGAGGTATCATTTTCTGAGAGACAACGTAGAGAAAGGGAAGATAGCTTTGATCCATGTACCCACACATGAACAACTAGCCGATATTTTCACCAAACCCCTAGATCAAGCAACTTTCACTCGTTTGCGGGGGGAGCTTGGTGTTTGTTTGATTTCTTGAGTTGGCGTGTGGGAGCTCCTTTGTAGCATATGTATAGCTTTCCTTTGTGCATTTCTTGCATTTGGCATGGCATATGTAGCATGATGTATAGGCATCTTTGTATCTTAGGTTGCATGCGTTTTGTATCATATGCTTTGTTTAGGAAAGGCTTCTCTTATACACATTGTTCACCATGGAATGACATATATGTCTTTGTGAGCTAATTTGGTAAGCTATGGTTAGTTTGGCTTAGCTCTTGATAATCTTGGTTTGTATCCATGGTTGATGGCTATATTTTTGAAAAATTTCATATATATGCTCTCTTGTGAGTAAATGCCTTTACATAATCTTGACATGTTTTAGTGGCTTGGCTATGCTTAATTTGTGATTGGATAGCTTATTTTGATCATATGGGGCCAAAGGCTCATTTGCCATCATGAATGTTTAGCCCCCATGCTTCATCTTGTGGAGGGGCATAAGTTCCTTTTTGTCGCAAAGACATTTCATGTACCAATTATAAATCTGAAAATGAAATGTAAATTGCTTGAAAAATGTGCTCCCATGTCATATGTGCTAATTTTAATTTGCTTTGGGTGCTAAATCGTTGCATGATGCCTACCAATGAGAAGTCTCATATATAGAAGTAGGCACATGGCTCGGTGGCTTTGACATGACATGAGGTGCTTGTGGGTGTTTATGATGGTCTTATGCTTAGAATGGTTGTCCTAGCATGAAGTTTGTGTGGCTTTGCCATTTTGACATGTTTTGCTCATGTTTAGGACTTTGCTCATGAGAGGGTAATTTTTCGCAAAATTGCTAAATTGTATCTTAGCTTCGCCCAATGGTTGTGAAACTTGGTGATCATGAAGTTTATGTCTTTACGAAGCTATAGAGTATCTAACTTGCTCGTTTGGACATGTGTAGCATCCTATGTTGAATTTTGTCTATTTGAGAAGCTCTAGGTTGCACTTTTTGCATTTTTGGCTTGATTCATGCATTGTCAACAAGGGGGAGAAGTTTGAGCATGTTTTGGCCTACTGAATGCATTTGGAAGGTTTTCAGGTGGTTTCGAGCTATTTTTGGGCTCTGTTGTGCACCGGTCTGACCGGTTGAGGTCACCGGTCTGACCGGTCAGAGTGCTGGTCCTGTTCACATGTTGCCCACCGGTCTGACCGGTGGTGTCGACCGGTCTGACTGGTCAGAGCTGAGCTATTGCAGCTGCTCTGTTTTGTGAAGTGGTTCGCATGCATTTGTCCAGGGGGAGTTGCATCGGCTCAGGGGGAGCTTGCATGTGTGCAGGGGGAGCTCTTTGTGGTTTTCGAGCTTTGGTTTGATGGTTTGTGCTCTTTGCTTGAGCATGTTTTGTCTCGGATGTGTCGAGCCGTTGCCCTTGCCTAAGGGGTCCGAGACTTGTCTTCTTCAAGTGATCTTGCTCTTTGCCTTTTCTTTGGCTTTCGATCGCTTGTTGGAGTTTCTTTTAGTCGTTTCTTTTCTTTTCCTTTTCTCTTGGTTACCAAAACGTGTGTGTTGTCAATGCACTCATCAAGGGGGAGATTGAGAGCCAGGTGTGGTTCGAGGACCGGTGGATGGTCGCTTCCTGGTGTGATGAGTGATTGACAACGTGGTGTGGACTGATTCTTGGCTAAGTATTGCAGGTGCAGGTTGCGGCTTGACTGGTGCAGGTGCAGGTGAAGAACAAGCGTGAAAGGTCGTTGCCGGTGAGGCCTCCAGGTGTGGAGAAGACAAGTAGGCTTGGTTCGAGGGACCCGGTGGCCAGCGGGGTCAAGTGCGGGCCGCATGGTGGCAAGAACGGCAAGATGAAGTCATGGACGGTTTCTTGGTTGAGCCTCAAAACCAAGGTCGAGCCGGGACTACGTGGGAGCCGAGTCATGAGTGGTGATTGGCGGAGGCTACACCGAGTTCGCGGGGTTTCCGGTGGTTCACCAGAAAACCACTGGGTTCCTTGGTTGATCCACAAAGCCAAGACCGAAGAACCGAAGACGGAGGTGCAGCAGCTCCAGACCGGTCTGACCGGTGGGTCTGACCGGTCTGACCGGTGGGTACCGGTCTGACCGGTGAGGAGCACCGGTCTGACCGGTGTGCGACGACGCAGTCCGGAATCTTCGAAGCGGAGGACACGCGTCGGGATCGCAAGGCTTGCGTCGAGGCTAAGCAAGTTTGCGGTTGCTGGGCATCCGTCCGATGGTGCGAAGACAAAGACTTCCAATTTCGCCCTCGAGGGGCATGTATCCCTAGTTAGCTAGTAAGGGTATTTTAGTCTTTCGGTTGCCTCCATATAACCCAAGGGGTGAGAGGATGGCAGCCATCTCTTGGAACCCTAGCTCATTTGGTTTTCCTATTTTCCTTCCTATTTTCTTAGGATTTTCGTAGGACTAGCTTGAGAGCTTCATGGTGAGATCTTGTGAGAGGGAAGGATGATCGGGCGGCAAGCTAGACCTTGTATGAACCTCTTTGGTATGTATAGATGATTCGGCGTGGTTCCTCAAGGCTTGGATGTGTCTTTCCCGTTTCTCCTTTTTGGTGATTTTCGGAGCCTTTTCTTGGCGATTTTCTTAGAGCGATTTCGAGGCCTTTCTCTTTGGGATTTGGTGGGGGATGTATGCATGAACCCTTCGTGGTTCTTTTCCCTTTGATTCCCCTTCCAAATCCGTGAGCAAAGGGGCTCGATTTTGGGGTTTTCGTGGCTCTAGGGTTAGAGGCGTTCTTGGTTGGATTCCTTCGATTCCTCTTGATTTGACAAGTTTTGGTGGACCAAATCTTGGCTATGGAGTACCCATGAGGTGTTCCTACTATCCCCAAAGTCTTGTGCAAAACCGTGGAGCGAATCGGGAGATCGGGAGTTGGATTTGGAGGAGTTGACTCGCGGGCGCTGTTCATCCCGAGCTGCCCAGGCACGACCGGTCTGACCGGTGCTCTTGACCGGTCTGACCGGTGCTAGCCCTTGGTGGGTTTTTGTCTCGGGGAACAGCCTTGTCCGTGTGGTTTTGTCCTGTGGTCCTGCTGTTCAGTTCTTGGAGTGTTTGGAGTTGTTTTGCTAGGATTTGTGAGGGGTTCTTTTTCCTCACAGGTTGTGTTTCGTGGTGGTTTTTGTTCCAGGGCCTAGAGGATTCACTGAGGCTTCCTGGAACGTTTGCTGTGCGGCTGCTGTAGCCACCGGCCTGACCGGCTCTGTCCACCGGTCTGACCGGTGTCACCGGTCTGACCGGCGCAGGCCATCGGTCTGACCGGTGTAGCACAGGCAGCAAGCCGTGCAAGTTTCCGCTGTGTGTTTTGGTGAGTTTTGGCTAGGAAGGTTGAGTGTTGGTTCCTAGGACCAGTAGCACTCCAGTGGCTGCGTGGTCTTGACCAACTTGGGTAGTTGGGTCGGAGACGTGAGTTGGAAGCTGTGTTCGTCTTGTTGGAGTTCCCATCTCCTTCGAGAAGAATTTTTATCGGCTCCCATTCACTCCCCCCCTCTCTGGTTCGCCTAATCGGTCCTTCAACAACTAGCCGATATTTTCACCAAACCCCTAGATCAAGCAACTTTCACTCGTTTGCGGGGGGAGCTTGGTGTTTGTTTGTTTTCTTGAGTTGGCATGTGGGAGCTCCTTTGTAGCATATGTATAGCTTTCCTTTGTGCATTTCTTGCATTTGGCATGGCATATGTAACATGATGTATAGGCATCTTTGTATCTTAGGTTGCATGCATTTTGTATCATATGCATTGTTTAGGAAAGGCTTCTCCTATATACATTGTTCACCATGGAATGACATATATGACATATATGGCGTGGTTCCTCAAGGCTTGGATGTGTCTTTCCCGTTTCTCCTTTTTGGTGATTTTCGGAGCCCTTTCTTGGCGATTTTCTTGGAGCGATTTCGAGGCCTTTCTCTTTGGGATTTGGTGGGGGATGTATGCATGAACCCTTCGTGGTTCTTTTCCCTTTGATTCCCCTTCCAAATCCGTGAGCAAAGGGGCTCGATTTTGGGGTTTTCGTGGCTCTAGGGTTAGAGGCGTTCTTGGTGGGATTTCTTCGATTCCTCTTGATTTGACAAGTTTTGGTGGACCAAATCTTGGCTATGGAGTACCCATGAGGTGTTCCTACTATCCCCAAAGTCTTGTGCAAAACCGTGGAGCGAATCGGGAGATCGGGAGTTGGATTCGGAGGAGTTGACTCGCGGGCGCTGTTCATCCCGAGCTGCCCAGGCACGACCGGTCTGACCGGTGCTATTGACCGGTCTGACCGGTGCTAGCCCTTGGTGGGTTTTTGTCTCGGGGAATAGCCTTGTCCGTGTGGTTTTGTCCCGTGGTCCTGCTGATCTGTTCTTGGCGTGTTTGGAGTTGTTTTGCTAGGCTTTGTGAGGGGTTCTTCTTCCTCACAGGTTGTGTTTCGTGGTGGTTTTTGTTCCAAGGCCTAGAGGAGTCACTGAGGCTTCCTGGAACGTTTGCTGTGCGGCTGCTGTAGCCACCGGCCTGACCGGCTCTGTCCAGCGGTCTGACCGGTGTCACCGGTCTGACCGACGCAGGCCATCGGTCTGACCGGTGTAGCACAGGCAGCAAGCCGTGCAAGTTTTCGCTGTGTGGTTCGGTGAGTTTTGGCTCGGAAGGTTGAGTGTTGGTTCCTAGGACTAGTAGCACTCCAGTGGCTGTGTGGTCACCAACTTGGGTAGTTGAGTCGGAGACGTGAGTTGGAAGCCGTGTTCGTCTTGTTGGAGTTCTCATCTCCTTCGAGAAGAATTTTTATCGGCTCACATTCACTCCCCCCCTCTCTGGTTCGCCTAATCGGTCCTTCAGAGTTGTTGACGGCTGTTAAGTGCCTACTTTAGCCGTCAATATACTCATGAATAAAGGAGCATAAGGCATTTCTTACACGTATTTAGTTAAGAATAATGTAGTTCCACTTGTCCTTGGAGATTATTTGATTGCAGGAAAATAAGCAAGAAAAGAGTGGCAAACTCACCTTCTATGATCCATGCCACATCACCTCATCCCAGGAGGACTGCCAACAAGGATGTCATGCATGCAAAGTTGCCAACAAAGGCTCCATGCATGCATGCCATGCAAGCAATCCAAGTGAAGCACACTCTGACGAATCAGAGCGTGACACGTGGACGTCACATGGATCCATGGGCCCAGAAAGCATGCAAACCGCGCCAAAACAGGGTGGACACCGGGAACTGACCTAAGGACCCACAGAATAGCCACCAGGAGAAAGCACACCCTGAGTGGGGCCCACAGGGGGTCGGCCGACCTATGGGGTCGGCCAAACCAACCTTGAGGCCTCCACTCAGGGGCTTCCACATGGTGCTTCCCTATTGGTCCTAGGAGCCATTCCCGGGGTGTTTGCATCCACTCCTCGCCGGGGCCTTGGCCTATAAATAGAACGGGAGGGGGCTCATTCTTAGACATCCACACTTGCAACACCTCTCTCACTTTTAGTTTCAAGGCTAGGAGGTAGGCTAGAGTAGTTCTACTTCAGGTTCCAAGTCTACTTTGGGATCTAGGTATGAGTTCTCTTGTATCTTATTTCATTTGTATGACTTTGATCTACTTCAGTTATTCAGCTATTTCATATAAAGTCGTGTTAGTATACATGGGTGATTTGTTCATGTGTTCTTCACCTGTTCATCATTTAGTGGCTCCTGTTCTTGATGAACAAGGCCTTTCGATCCACTTGATAGGTGACTTTCACTTGTTTTCGGTGTTTGTTCATAATTTAGAGGCTCGTGTTCTTCGCGAACACGACCCTTTGATCTAGTTGAACAGACATAGGAAAACACAAATACGTTTGTGTACCTAACCTGGTTTGATCTAGATAGATGACATGACTGCATTGTATGAAGTCTGTGCTTAAGCTACGGTACTCGGTGTAATTGGCTGGTTTATCTGGTGGCTTGACCTGGGACATAATAGCCCAGGCTGGTCAAGTCCTGCTAACAACTGTTGACGGTTGAAATTCACCATTTCCAACCCTCAATATTCTCACATAAATGGGGGCATATGCATTATTTACTAGCATTTTGGTTTGAATAATGTAATTCCACTTGTCCTTGGAGATTATTTGCATGTAGGTGATTTACCCCTTAAAAGAGATGGAAACCCACCTTCTATGAAGAAACCATGCCAACTCAGCTGAGGAGGTGGCTGCCACCAAGGGAAACATGGCATTACACGTCATCGATCCAAGGGAGGCACTCACCGACGAATCAGAGCATGCCACATGGACTTCACATGGATCAAAGGGCCCACCTCGGATACCAAATCAAGCCATGCACCGGGGGTGGATCAGAGGGCCCACAGGGCAGCCACCCAGAGGAAAACCACCCCGAGTGGGGGGCCTATGGGGCCGGCCGATCCTAGGATCGCCCGAACCGACCTAGTGCCGCCCCATCTCGGCCCTCCATGTGTCACTTGCTCATTGGTCACTTGCTGCATCCTGGGGTGTTTTGGAGCACTTTGAGCCTCCGAGCAAGCCTGGTCCTTGTCTATAAATAGGAGGGGAGGGGCTCCCATTTCCCACACACCACTCTCTCATTCTCCTCTCACTTTTATTTTCCAAGGCTAGGGGGTAGGCTAGAGTAGCTCTTATTCAGGTTCCAAGTCTTCTTGGGAATCTAGGTATGAGTTCTCTTTTATCTTTATTTCTTTGTATGACTTTGATCTACTTCAGTTATTCAGCTATTTCATATAAAGTCATGGTAGATCATATGCTTGATATGTTCGTGAGTTCATCCTCTGTTCATCATTTAGAGGTTTGTGTTCTTCGTGAACACTACCTTTTGATCCACTTGAAGGGTGATAAACTCCTTCCTTATGTGTTTGTTCACAAGTTAGAGGCTCGTGTTCTACCCGAATATGACCCTTTGATCTTATTGATTAGACATAAGAGAGTTCGCATCTGTTTGTATGTCTAGCCTTAGTTCATCTTGTTAGATGGCATGAGAGTGTTGCATGAGGTCTGTGTTCAAGCTGCGGTACTCGGTCTAGTTGACCAGTCTTCTGGTGGCTCTCACCGTGGGTCACAATAGCCCGGGCCGGGTGGAGTCTAGCAGCAATGTAGGCATGGTGCCTGGGTTGTCTGGCTACGATAGTTATGAGCATACCCCCCGTAACGATAGAGGTTGGTCTGCAGGTAGTGACAACCCTATTGGGTCCTTGGGCAAACCTCCGCGCTGGGGTACCTGCTGTAGGAGTCTAAAGTCTAGTTTCGCAGAGTGCTAGTCGTCGCGGGCTAGCTCCCCATTTGTACGTGGGTGCTGAACCTTGTCTCTCTCATGCAATACTCATGCCCATCTCCTGTATCTTCTAGCTTTGTATGTTTAGTACATTAGAACCTAGAGCTAACTCGTATGTTCCCCCTAAGCCATAGTGTGCTAGAGTAGAGGTAGATCTGAGTGTGTGTGTCGCACTACCCTTATATCTCTTATCTTACCCCTGTCTTTGAGTGTGTTGTTTCCTATATCTATCTCTTGGTTTACATTCAGAGCAAAAGCATAAGTCTAAGATATCCGCCATTGCCTTCCACAGATACGATACCCTTGGAATACTCTCCATCCTTGGGGAAATGCTACAATGGTTTATCTGTGCGCTTGCGGATTCGTTCATCATTGTTTAGATTAACCTTTGGCATGTCTTGATGTTCACGCTAATCCGGCGTCATTAGTTGTGACATTGAGAGGTGCCTACAAGGCGTTTCTTGGTGTTGTCACTAAGGATGGGTCCCAGATCTGTTCTTAAGATGACGGTGCTACAAAATGCCAACAAGCATTTCTGGCGCCGTTGCCAGAGAAAGCACAGGATTATCATGACTATGCTTTGCATCTGTTTATAAGCTATGAGTAGGTTAGGGCAACTCTCAATGCAGGCTAACCTTGATTATCTTCTTTTATCTTTGGATGATGAAGACAGGTAGTGTATGGTTTCGACTTACCAGAGAATTTTACTGAAGATCCCGAGTCACTTGTGAGGAGAGCTCGAATTCCTTTTGACTCACCTCGTCGTACTCGTCTGGAAGGCAAACTAGCTTCCTTTGTACCATCCACGTCCAACGCTATGGCCCAGAAGACACTTCGTGAGTACTCAGCTCGTTTCGCTGACCAGGTGCTGCAAGGCCCTGAGGTGATAATAGGGACTGAAATTTTTGAGATCAAGACGGGTCTAATCATGATGGTACAGGCTAGCCCATTCTGTGGCAAGCCAAATGAGGATGCCAATGCTCATCTGCAGCAATTCCTAGAGCTATGTAGCACTTTTGTCATCAGGGGTGCAAATATGAATGCTGTTCGTCTACGGCTGTTTCCATTCTCTCTCCTGGGGAAAGCTAAACAATGGTTCTACGCGAATCGTGAGGTTATTAACACTTGGAGTAAGTGTTCAGAGGCATTTGTCAAGAAGTTCTTCCCATTGGGTAAAACCAATGCTCTTCGTGGAAGGATTTCTGGTTTTCAGCAAGCAGCAAGTGAATCTATTCCAGAGGCTTGGGAAAGGCTTCAGGAATACATCCTGGCCTGTCCTCACCATGGGATGGAGGATTGGCTCATTCTTCAAAGCTTTTATAATGGGTTGACTCCGACAATCCGAGGCCATATTGATGCTGCTGTTCAAGGAGCATTCTTCTCACTCACTATTGATGATGCTAAAGTACTCATTGAGAAGATGGTCTCCAACCAAGGGTGGAGTGATGAAAGACTCCGACCACGACCGAGGGGTACTCATACTATCAAGGAAGCATATATGATTACTGCCAAGTTGGATCTTCTCATGAAGAGATTGGATGACTACACCAGCGAGAAGGCTACCATGGCCACCACTACTCTGCCTATGCACTCACACATGACTTATGAAGTCTGTGGCAACACTGGACACTCAGGCAATTATTGTCCAGAAACCCAGGAGGAAGTGATGTACATGAATGACAACAACAACGGTTATCATCCACCTCAACAAGGAGGCCAATTGTGGAATCAACAACGCCCTTATTATCAAGGAGGTAACCAAGGTAATTCTTACAATCCCAATCAATCATCCTTGAGAGATCTTGTTTTTGGGCAAGCTAAGTTTAATGAAGGTGTTAACAAGAAGCTAGCTGCCCTTGATAAAACTTTGGAAAGTCTCAACGTTAAGCTTGATAGTTTTTCTTCTGCTCAGAAGAGTCAGCTGAATTTCAACAAAATGTTAGAAACCCAGTTGGCTCAGCTGGCTGCTTTGGTTCCATCTCCTGATAATGGGAGGATCCCGGGGCAACCCGTATCCTCTTGTGAGAATGTTAGTGTAGTGTCAACCAGGTGGGGTAAGCCACCTAGGAAGACACATGCTTCTAACTATGCAGGAAAGCCCATACAACAAATTCTAGATCCATGAGAGGAATCAGCGGTTGTGCACAAGAAAGACCCAGGCCACCCGACTATTACTTGCACAATCTATTACAAGAAAATTAGGCATACCCTTTGCGACCTTAGTGCAAGTGTTAATCTCATGTCGAAGGCCATGTTCGAGCAACTGGGATATCCAGCTCTCTCTCCTATAGCACGGACTATCCAACTCGCCGATTCAACGGTACGATATCCAGAAGGAATTGTTGAGAGCATATTGGTCAAGATCAAGAGTTCTTATGTCTTTGCAGATTTTGTGGTCCTTGATATGGATGATGAGGGAGGAATGCCGCTCATCCTTGGGTGACCATTTCTCAGTGATATCTGAGCTAGAATCAATGTGGGGTCCGGAATCATCCGTTTCCGCATTGGGAAGAGAAACTTGATGTTTAAGTTTCAGGACAAAGAAGAGCAATGCTATTTGGTGCAAGATAATGTTGAGCAGCTTGGGGAAAGGACGGAGGCATTACCCCAAAGGAAGAAATCACCATCGAAAAGGTTAAAGAAAATTCGGAAAGAATGACGGAAGATTGAGATGGCACCACCCTCTACTTCTCAGGAGTGGGGTGCTGAGTGGAATTGATCACTGACTCGTCAGACTAAAAATGATGGGTCCTTTCTACCAAAAAGGTTAAAGTTGGTACTTATCTCATATTTCTCTTTCCAAAATTTTATTTCTAAAATTGCATATTTAATTTTCCAAAAACCTTGCATCTGCATGTTAGATTTATCTAGCCTTTTTCCCTTTTCCAAATAAAATTTCTGAAAATAATTTCTGAGTCTGAAAATTCAAGAAAAATCTTTAGAAAAATATTTTTGGGCGAATTTTGGCCGGTGCACCAAGGCAAGCCATGGGCTAGCCGTTGGGGAGTCACCAGCCGAAGCAGGCCGCCAGCTGGCCCGAGCCAGGGTTGGCCGACCGTTGGTTCGGCCGATCCCGACCAACGGCTAGCGGGGCCCAGCCAGCTCCAACGGCTCCTAGCCGTTGTGCCTTGGCCACCCCGAGCTGCCTGCCCTGTATTTCCTATAAATAGCAGGGGGAGAGGGGGTGTTCTTCACCCATTCAACTCATTTCACTCACACTCCCCTCTCTACTCCTTGCTCCCTTGGTTTTCTTGGATTTCTTGCTCGAGATTGGATCATCAAGTATTCTCTCTATTGTGTTGCTGAAAGTATTGTTATCGGTGGAGCAAGCTCGGTAAGAACTTCATTCGATTCCACTAACCCATCACCGAGTTGCTCTTGTTGTCCCTTGTTGTTGTGCTAGCATCAATTGGGCAGCAAACACTCTCTAGAGGGTGACACGCTCATGCTCCCATTCGCGGGCAAGCATGAGTGCATCCATCCCCACCGAGCCAACGCCGAGCCCATCGACAATGGATTATGAAGAAGAGCAAGAATAGCAAGCCAAGCCACAAGCCGCGGAGGAGGTCATCGACGACACCCCCTATCTCAGCTTGCGGGGCACTCGAGAGGAGCAAGCTTATGCTCTCTTGAAGGACCGAGTCTTCGCCCACACCCGGGATTTCGACCCGGCTCTCATGGAGAAAACAGGTATGAATCTCGAGTTTGCTTCCATTTGGAATGCTCTTGGTTGGGAGGAGTTTGCACCGGTTACAGAGCTTGGCTCTCGGCCCCTCACCATCCAGTTTCTTTGCTCTCTTACCGAGACTCCAGATGGCATTGAGTTTCATCTTTTTGGGACCGAGTATCGTGTTTCTGGGAAGGAACTTAGTCGTCTTCTTAGTTTTAGTCCTCGTTGTGCTGTTTCTTTGAAGCGGGCTTGTGAGGGTTTTGTTCGAGACTCTTTCTGGTCAGACTTCTCTGGTCTTGTTTACAACGGCAAATTTGTACCTCGGTGCAACGATATTGTGCATCCCACTCTCCGCCTGTGGCACAAGTGGCTCGCCATTACTCTCTTTCCATGAGAGGATGTTCGGCCCGTGCGCAGCGATGAGATGATGCTATTATACGCCACTATCAACCAGATCAAGGTCTCTCCCGTTAAAGCTATGATTCGGTAGTGGATGATGAATTTCAAGATGATGGGTCCTATTGAGGGTACGTCTTTGGTGACTCGTATTGCTCTCAGACTTGGGGTTCTTAGCGGGAATCCCGTACCCTTCACCGGGACGCCCCGAGTTCTCATCGATGAGGCATACTTGATCCAGAGGCATATACTCAAGAGGGGCCCGAATGATTCTTTGACTTTCTTCTTTCCGGGCTATGCAAACCAAATCCCGTTACCTAACCCGGGGTTTGGATTGTATAACTCGGAGTCACTAACCATTCCCCTTGTTACACAAGAGGAAAGCCGTCGTGCTAGTGTTTTAGGCAGGTCCACCAGAAGCGTAGCGAAGAGAGCACACATGCAGCAGCAGCAGCAGTCACAACCACCACCACCACAGCCTCAGCCTCAGACACAGCCTGCTACACCACCGATGGCAGGAGGGGCCCCTGCGGGGTACATGTTCGGGGTTACCCCTGGGTATGCACCTGGCTGGGATCAGCCCACCTACTAGCCGAGTGCGAGTGGCACAGCTTGGGCGGGCGCGAGCAGAGCTCAATGGGCCACACCCACTAGTTCTAGCTCCGGTGGTCCACCTCCGTCTTCATCCTTCCGGCGGCACTCCTCAGCCTCTGCACGCGATGCTCAGCTCGCGCAGCAGATGGGAGAGCTCACCGTCCAGGTCACGGGATTGGAGGAGACACTGAACACCCACGTCGAGTCTACTTCAGCGTGGCAGCGTCAGGCTGGTGAGAGGATACCAGCCATGCAGCAGGATCAACAGTGATACATGGAGGCGCAGAGGGCTTACAACACGAGTCAGGGTTTCTTCTACCCTCTTCCGCAGTGAGCCTGAAGCTAGCTTGGGGGAGGACCCCCATCCTGAGGTACCTTGTATCTTCCTTTGTTTTTAGAATACCTTATGAATAAAAATCCAAAAAAATCTGCAAAAATAAAAAGACCAAAAATATTGATTTACTTTCATCATCATTTGCTTAGTTTGCTTTGATATGCATAGTAAGAATGCTTTGCCTCTATGGTTGAAATGATGAATAGTTGCTCTGTTTATTCTCCTCGTATGTCTTGCTTACAACTTTGTATCCTACCTAAGTTTTGAGTTTGTTGGCTTGTATGTTCAAACCTTAGCTTGAAAAACTGTGGGTAGCAAAAAGCATGAACCTTGCCTAAGTTGTTGTTAGACATGACATGGTAGAATAGAGTGCTATGATCTTGTGCTTAGTGATGCTTGACATTCGGAGTTTTCCTTTTTGAAAAATCGAAACATGATGAGTTCCTCAATGATGAGAATTTCCCATCCAAGGCCATATGTAGATTCTAGTTCTTAGCCTCCACATATGCAGCTTGTTCTCTCATTGAGCTTTGTCAAATTGTTGTGACCCTTATTAGAACTCATACTCCCCTAATCAAGATCACGCACACATTCATGCTAAAACTTCTACACTGGAAGTTAGCATTCATCATTTGCTCCATATTGCTTATGCATTCTTCCATAAAACAAAACTCTATGTATCTTTGTATCATTCATCCCTCTCCAAATATCTCCAATAGAGACAAAGGGCTAGCTTGAAAAAAAAGCATGCTCAAAAGCATGGCAAAAAAATAGAATAAAGAGAGCTAGCCCAAAGTCTCAAAAATTTCAGAAAGGAGAAAAAGGGATTGATATGTGCAAGAGAAAGAGTTCCACCATATAGATGGTAATAACTAGTACCTACTCCAGAGGTAGTATCCACCTTACCATCAATCCCTCATTCCCTCATATAAAACACGGTAATATCTAGCACCCATTTCCGGGCCTAGTATCCACCTTGCCATGCTCATATCCATCACACACATATGCACATCTTGATCAGGATGTATGTTTGTTTCTTTCAAGGATCCGGTTTTTGACTTAGCAAAATATGAGAGACGAGTATGCCATATCTTTCCTACCTATAGCTCCACATCAAGCCTATTAGGAGTAGGATGTGAAGAAAGGCAACATTGATGCCTTGGTGAGGAACCATATACCTTTTGAGCGATCCGAGAGTATCATTTGAGGAACTCTGATTTTCTTTTGAAAAATTTGCAAAACCTCCGGATTGATAAGCTGATCAAGGTATGAGTGATTATGCACATGCTATATAACCATTCTGTCTCTCAACCGCCCAAGGCAGGTGAAGCTATACGCCCCACGTTATCAGGTGAAAGGTAAGAACATTGCCAACTTGTTCAACTCTTGGTAGAGTACTTTGCTGTATGTTTGCCATAAGTTGAGAATACAACATTATAGCAACTCTTGATCAACCAACCTAAGTATCTAATGTCTTGCTTCGAGACGAGCAAGAGGTTAGCTTGGGGGAGTTTGTTGACGGTTGAAATTCACAATTTCCAACCCTTAATATTCTAACATAAATGGGGGCATATGCATTATTTACTAGCATTTTGGTTTGAATAATGTAGTTCCACTTGTCCTTGGAGATTATTTGTATGTAGGTGATTTACCCCTTAAAAGAGATGGAAACCCACCTTTTATGAATAAACCATGCCAACTCAGCTGAGGAGGTGGCTGCCACCAAGGGAAACATGGCATTCCACGTCATCGATCCAAGGGAGGCACTCACCGACGAATCAGAGGACGCCACATGGACTTCACATGGATCAAAGGGCCCACCTCGGATACCAAATCAAGCCATGCACCAGGGGTGGATCAGAGGGCCCACAGGGCAGCCACCCAGAGGAAAACCACCCCGAGTGGGGGGCCTAGGGGGGGCGGCTGATCCTAGGATCGGCCGAACCGACCTAGTGCCGCCCCATCTCGGCCCTCCACATGTCACTTGCTCATTGGTCACTTGCTGCATCCCGGGGTGTTTTGGAGCACTTTGAGCCTCCGAGCATGCCTGGTCCTTGTCTATAAATAGGAGGGGAGGGGCTCCCATTTCCCACACACCACTCTCTCATTCTCCTCTCACTTTTAGTTTCCAAGGCTAGGGGGTAGGCTAGAGTAGCTCTTATTCAGGTTCCAAGTCTTCTTGGGAATCTAGGTATGAGTTCTCTTTTATCTTTATTTTTTTGTATGACTTTGATCTACTTCAGTTATTTAGCTATTTCATATAAAATCATGGTAGATCATATGCTTGATATGTTCTTGAGTTCATCCTCTGTTCATCATTTAGAAGCTTGTGTTCTTCGTGAACACTACCTTTTGATCCACTTGAAGGGTGATAAACTCCTTCCTTATGTGTTTGTTCATAAGTTAGAGGCTTGTGTTCTTCACGAAGACGACCATTTGATCTTATTGATTAGACATAAAAGAGTTCATATCTGTTTGTACGTCTAGCCTTAGTTCATCTTGTTAGATGGCATGAGAGTGTTGCATGAGGTCTGTGTTCAAGCTACGGCACTCGGTCTAGTTGACCAGTCTTCTAGTGGCTCTCACCCTGGGTCACAATAGCCTGGGCCGGGTGGAGTCTAGCAGCAATGTAGGCATGGTGCCTGGGTTGTCTGGCTATGATAGTTATGAGCATACCCCCTAACGATAGAGGTCGGTCCGCAGGTAGTGACAGCCCTGTTGGATCCTTGGGCAAACCTCCGCGCTGGGGTACCTGCTGTAGGAGTCTAAAGTCTAGTTTCGCAGAGTGCTGGTCGTCGCGGGCTAGCTCCCCGTTTGTACTTGGGTGCTGAACCTTATCTCTCTCATGCAATACTCATGCCCATCTCCTGTATCTTCTAGCTTTGTATGTTTAGTACATTAGAACCTAGAGCTAACTCGTATGTTTCCCCTAAGCCGTAGTGTGCTAGAGTAGAGGTAGATCTGAGTGTGTGTGTCGCACTACCCTTATATCTCTTATCTTACCCCTGTCTTTGAGTGTGTTGTTTCCTATATCTATCTGTTGGTTTACATTCAGAGCAAAAGCATAAGTCTAAGATATCCGCCATTGCCTTCCACGGATACAATACCCTTGGAATACTCTCCTTCCTTGGGAAAATGCTACAATTGTTTATCTGTGCGCTTGCGGATTCGTTCATGATCATTTAGATTAACCTTTGGCAAGTCTTGATGTTCACGCTAATCCGGCGTCGTTAGTTGTGACATTGAGAGGTGCCTACAAGGCGTTTCTTGGTGTTGTCACTAAGGATGGGTCCCAGATCTGTTCTTAAGATGACGGAGCTACGAAACGCCAACAACAACGTAAGCATGGTGCTTGGGTTGCGTAGCTACCTTACTTATGAGTTTATCCTACGGTTTGTCTTGGGGTAGGCCGCGGTAGTGACAGCCGTTGGTCCCTCTGAAATCTCCCACGTTTGGATAAGCTGTAGGAATCTAAAATCTAACAACCGGAGTTGTGCGGAAGCAACGGGGAGGTTAGCTCCTCGTGGTACCTGGGTGCTTAAGTCAATGTTCTTCAACGCTAGTGTATCTAGCTCGTTCTTACTAGCTTTATGTGTATAGTACATAAGAACCTAGAACTAACTCGTATGTTGCCTCCTATGCCTAGGACCCCTTAGAGAGAGAGTGTGTGTGTGATCACACTACCCCATTATCATATCTTACCCCTACACTTGAGTGTCTGATTTATTTCCGTCTATGATGTATACTCATTGCAATAGTGTTGAGCTTGTTAATCCACCAAAGCCTTCCTTGGATTCGATACCCTTTGGAATACTCCTTTGGGGAAATGCTACAATGGTACTTCCGTGCGCTTGCGGACTCCTGTAACGTTAAGAATTACCAACCAACATTTCTGGCGCTGTTACCAGGATGGGTTCTAAACCTGTTCGTTGGTAGTTGCGTTAAGAAATGTCAACACCGGGTTCCTCCGGGAGCAAGCGATCGAAGGCTGGAACACTACCACCGGAGATGACTGGCCGATGGAGAAGAACTCGGATGAGATTTTGATGTTCGCCCACTTCTGCGAGTGTGGGCTGGCCCTCCCTACATCAGACTTCTTCCATGGGCTGCTCGACTACTACCAGATCGAGCACGTCCACCTCAATCCGAATGATATATTCCAGATCTCAATTTATGTGCATTTCTGCGAGGTGTTTCTGGGGATCCGGCCGCACTGGGGTCTCTTCAAGAAGCTATTCCGGTTGAAGCCGCAACTGAACACCCTGTCGCTGCATGTAGTCGGAGGTGCCAGAATCCAGAAGCGCAAAAAGCTATCAGGAGTGTACTTTGAGTACAAGATGATAGACTCGAATCAGGACTGGAAGCAGAAGTGGTTCTACACTGCAAACCAGTGCCCGCAGCTGCCCATGCCAAGCTTGTACACTCCCGTTCATAGTGATATCTGGAACGCGAAGCCCACCATGGAGGAGTGTATGGATGTGTCGGAATTGTTGAGGCGCATATCAGAGCTGAAGGCAGTCGGGCTGACTGCTAAGCGGGTGGTGTATAGCTTCATGAAGCATCACGTCTAGCCATTGATGAAGAGGGATCACTACGGCTATGAGTACACTAGCTGTAATGACAACTCGAGGTTCACTGACAAGGAGATCAGTGCTGATGCTGTGATGGAGCGGTTGGGGAAGATCTTCAAAAATCTGAACCCTGGTGTACCTGCTGCCGTGGAGGAGTACTCGGCGGAGAGGCCACCGAAGAAGGTAAGTAGCCACAACCCCCGAGTACTTGTTGATTGACTTGTTGAGTAGCTGACCTGTCTTGTTGTTCTGCAGGAAGATATAGATTGGTTCCACTCTATGCCCCCGCTGTCTGTCTATGTTGATGGCGAGGTGTATCCGGAGCGGAACTCACCGCCCCCCAACAGGAAGTCGATGTCGCAGCGTCAGCAGAGACTGATGAGGGAGCCGTGGAGGACTAGTCGATGGAGGACAACGAGTTGACCCTAGCGTAGCGCTTTGACTTGAAGGCGTGCTATGGGTACACTGCATTCACCGTTGCTGCTGCTGGCTCGTAGAAGAGGCCAACTGTCGACATTGTTGGAGACATCGCACCGCCTCCGAAGAAGCACAGGAGGATGGTGCATAAATGATGCGTGAAGAAGATCCCCTGCACGCAAGGGCCATCTGCTGAGGTATGCCCATGTCCTTGTGAGTAGTAGGCAGATCATGCTTGGTGTAGTAGTCGCTGACCCAAGTGTTGTATGTAGGGGCCGAAGGATACTAAGCAGGCACCAGCGCCTACTCAGGATGTAATCCCTGAGGCTGTCGAGGTTGTGGACCTTGACGATGATAACACCGTACTGCCCATGGGGATCCCCATGAGTAGCACTGGTGGAGAAGTCGAGCCACCTATGGCTCAGGAGCTAGAGGCCGCGAAGGTGACAAAACCCGTGGCGGAGCCTGAGAAAAGCATGAATCCCCCGGTGAAGCCCCAAGGTAGTATAGAGCCGCCGGTGATCACCGCCGGGTTGTTCAGGCTGCTTGGAGAACCCAAGAAGCAGTTGTCATGCTCCACACTATAAGTACTCCAATACTCAAGTACATATTTGTCTTGATCAGTAGTGAAGTCACAGAAATGCAAATTACAGGAAATCAACAGATCTCTCCTGGGAGGCGCCAGGCACAAGCACCGTTGCGGGTACTGAAACCCGCACGGAGATAGTTGAGGAGGTTGCCCAGCCTATCCGGGATGAGACAATGGTGGAGGCCCCTGTAGAAGATGACAGGGTCACCTCGCCTGCTCAAGAGCTAGCGCTGAAGTAGACATCAGAGGAGGTGATCGAGACGGAGACGGTCGCCACAATAGGTTTGTCCCAGCTGTGGAGCAAAGTAGTCGAATCACTGATTTTTGCGTATGGTGCAGCCCTCGAGCCAAGGACTAATCCTTTGGTGGAACATGAAGCAGAGCTGGCAGAGGCTATAGTGCTAGATCATGAGGCAAACTTGCCGCAACAGGAAGAACACCCAGCTCCCGTGTGTCAGGAAAATGCACGGGTAGTTCTCGAGATGAGCCCGGAGAGGCAGCTTGTCGCCCGCAAGGCAGACATGGAAGATCTATCACCGCTGCGAAGCCAGGCGATGACTGAAGTGAGTAGCCATGCCACCGATGTGGTACTGGCTGGTGTTGATGAAGCCATGCTGGAGCCGAAGTACGTGGAGATGCAGATGAAAAATCTGCAGCACTTCGGCTCATTGGTCGAGGTGAGAACAAGTACCTGTAGTTGCAGACTAGTCTTGTGGTCTTGGAGCACTTGATCAAACCCATTGTAATACTTGTAGGATATTGTTAAGCAGTCGAGGCGAAAGTCCATGGTACTCGCCAAGCAGGCCGCCGATGCAGAATGGGTGGCGAAGCTTGAGAAAGACCTGGAGAAATATAAGGATCTATCGTCTCGGCTGCAGATGAAGCTGGACTCTAATGTTGCAGAGTACCGCAATGAGATCTAGAAGCTGACAGCAGAAAACTGACGTCGTTCGCAAGAACAAGAGTCTGCAGTAGGACAAGAAAGGTTGCTCTGTGAATCCCGCTTGTATCGAGTAGTCATTTGGTGATGTCATGTGCTAACTCTTGATCCTTTGATGTGCAGCACTTGAGAGCACCGTGTAGAAGCTGAAGGACATGGCCACTGACTGGCAGAATGCCTTCAATTGTGAACAAGCCACATGTGAAGAAGTCGAGGACACCCTCAAGGTGCAAACCATAGAGTTGACTCATGAACTGGAGCTCAAGGGTGACAGCATAGTTGATCTGACGACTTGTATGCAGTCGCTCAAGGTGAAGATGGAGGAAGCCGAACTGCTGAAGCATGAGTTGATGGAGTTGAAGGAAGCCACAGAGCCCGTGGCAGATCTGTTCGAGCCCAGGATAGCTGGAGAAGAGCAGAGGCCACTTGTGGAAAGGCTGAGGGACATGCCAGGCAAGCTTGTTGAATACGTGTAGAGGCTGGCGCGGTCGATCCCTAACCAAGTGCTCAGCTTCCTTCGGTCCTTCTACCCAACACCTGACTTCTCCGTGCCGAAAGACGGCACGACGACTGACTGCTCCGATGACAAGTTCAAGGAACTCATGGCGGAGACAACCCCCATTGTAGAAGAGATGGCCACTCGTCTCGATCTTCACTAGAATGTATCTGTAGACAAAACTTGTAGGCAAGAAAGTGTAATATAAGACAGATAATGTAGAATGAGTAGTAATTGAATTCTGAATACTCTATTATCTGTTGGTGCCCTTGTATGTGATGTAGCTGTGTGCCTTTAATGGACTAGTAGCTAGTCTGGCAGATCATGGCTGCTGTTGACTGTTCAATAATGTGTCAAGTTTCACCGCAAGATTACGGATCATGTAGTACCTTTTTCCCTCGAGTATTACCCAAGGTTATCGAATCTGTGGAACATGTGCAACGCAAGATTCAATCTAATAAGGCAGAAAACACTTTCTTTTGAGGAGTTGAATTGCATCTAATCTACTAAACATGAGAGGTAGCAAGAGAAAGCATGGAGATAACCTATCTAGAGAGTCTAGATCATGCTTTTGTTGAAGTTCCAAGCGAGAGATGAAGATAACAATGCAAATCTCATAAAAAGCATCTTTAAACCGTGGCCTTCGTTCGAATCCTCGAAGGCACCTACCGTACGTGTGAATGACATCCTGTCATGATGCCTCGCTTTTTGTGTAGGTGAACCTAAGAGCACGTTCACGAGGAATGTGTTGAAAACACTTGGTAGATCCGGTATGCGACTCTAGCCACCGCTGCTACAAGAGCACCCTAACCAATCTATCTTAAGAATAGATTGAGGAAGAAGCAAAATCAAGAGAAGACAAAATCGTAGAGAAGGCACTTGATCGCTAGAAATCAGATTCACAAGAAAGCTTCACCATGAATGATTACGTGAACTAGATCAGCACCGGGATCCTACCTTGATCTTGATCCTAGCTCCGGAACTCTGACATGGTCTTCCATGCAAGGTTCCCACGTTGGCTAGGGAAACCCTAGACAACTAGCACGACCCTCCTCTCCGAGATGGTGTCCCTCTAGCTTCTCTGCTCCTCGACAGCGGCTGACGAATGAATTAATTCGTGGGTCTTCGCGTGGGGGATATAAATAGCCCGAGGGGGTACTAGGTCAAAGGGTGGCGAACCATGCCCGAAGTGGCCTGGGCCCATTTCGGTCCAGTTCGCCCCCGGTTTTCTTCCCGAAGCTTCTCATGTCTTCTTGAATTTCCACCTCTGCATGTGGGTCCTTGACGTCGTTTTCCCTACAGTTTAGATAAGGGTGCTTGGCGCGCAAGCTCCCACATTTTTTGTTCGGGTCCCCGGAGTTTTACGGCTTCATGCCTCAGTCCTCGGGTCATTTGGAGTCATGTTCACTTCGTGTCTTGACTTGTGTCGGGCTTCATGATCTTCTCATAAAGTGCTCGATGAACTTTGCCCGGAAGTCCTCATTTAGGCGCTTAAATCCTGCGTAAACAACATACTCCAAAAACCACATGTGAGTGCGAACTTGATATATCATGGGGGTTAGGGTCGTTAGTTAGGATATCAAATTAATACCAACATTGAATGTAAGCTCATGGCTAGGTTGACGAAAATTGACCGCCAACATCCCCCCATGCTTAAAGCTTACTCGTCCTCGAGTAAGCCTTCAATAGATATCAGTGTTATCTTTCAATATTCATACCCTGCACTTGATCATACATGTGAAAACATAATGCTCTCTAAATTTATACTCCCTCCGGTCTCCTTTATAAGGCGTATGGATGAGGAGTGCAGAGACCAAGGTAGAAGTTGGCATCGTGGGCTGGCATTAAATCATTGCATCATTTCATGGTTAACTGGTGCATGCAGTGGGTGCAAGTGGAGCAAAAGAGAAAGGAGCATTAATTTACATGCAGCTTTGTGTGGGCTGTTCATTTCCTATTGGCCCAATTGATTGCCTAAGTTAATTGCATCCTAGTAAGGACATTGGGTAACGTAGCAAGTTTGAGTACCCGAGGTGGCACGCCTTGTATATGCGAAAAAAACAAAAATGGTGATACGCCTTATAAATGAGACCGAAGGGAGTATTTGCTAAAGTTCCATAATGTAACTAGGTTTCATCCCTACGGAGAGTGGATATTAATTAAGCTCTTCCCACAAGAAGTTAATCATGCTCCCAAATTTTAAATGAGTCTCAGAAATTTTGAAATGAAGTTCAAGATGAAGAAATAGAGCTAAACCAAGTTCAAAAATTTAAACCTCCTTGCATCTTGCTCATGAACCGTCATCTCATCAAGTATCTCAAGCCTATTTGTTCTACTCCTTTCCTCTCTCAATATATATAAGTGGAAGGCCTTATCTGGAGCTTTGGGAAAAGTTTAGTCCTACCAAGATATTATAATCGAGATATTATCAAAGCAAGACAAGCTTCTCATGGACTTACCGAGACTCGTCAAAAAGGTCATTGGAAAAATAATGTTCCAAGGAGAGAGGAGAGAAAAATACACACACTTTGAGATAGGTGGACATGTGCAAATGGCAAAGAGTGATCCCGAGGCACAAATGAAGTTCTCGTTATCGGATTGCACATGGTTGGAAAGATGAGTATGGGTCTTGATCTTGAATCCTCTTGGAATTCCTAATGCATCTAGAGAGCCGAGGAGCTTTATTATATATTTTTATTTCTTTCTCTCTCTTTTTTCATATATACACATATTTTTCATACTTCTTCTTCTTTTTTTATACTCCCCTGAACTCTAGACTACATTGGTACCTACCTTCTTGGCAGCTCCCTCCCATGCTTAGACGATTGCACGTTCTCGGGCGAAGAGGTGGCAAACTTTTTGTGCCAAGGTAGGTACTAAAAGTCCTATATTTTCCTGGAGAGAAACATTTGAAATCTTTTAGGGATCCTTCACGCACCCTATGTCGTCATGGAGGTCTCCCAAAATTATACTTCAATCTTTGGCACCTTCATTATTGTGATCTTCCTCCAAATATTCATCCATACTCAAATATTGGGTTGTGGTCAAGGAGCTAAACACAAAAAGATAGTTTTGGGTTTGTGGGTGGATATCCGGCGAGGTTTGCAAAATTCCCAAGGTGGAAACTTACAATGCTAAGATAGAAAAGGCTAGTATAAATATAGATACACAAAAACGGAATGACCAGTTTCTTAGTCTTGGGCCAGAGAAATCAAACCTTGAATCAATACACCCAAAAAATAAACCTTGTATACTAAGGTTTTTTGCACTCAATTAAATATAAGACTTTGGATAGGTAGAGCAAAATGCAAGAGGTATTAATGACAAGGTTAGCATAACTTTTAAGAATGAAAATAAATCATCTTTAACCCATCCAAAATTGAGAGTATGATAAAAACTATGGGTCTCATCTTTACCATAACCTCCGCAAAAGATTAAGCTAGCATTTAGATTAATTTCAGATTTGCATTAAAGAGAGCATTAGCTTAATCATGCATAAAACAAGCACAAAGATGAGCAAAGTGGCAACGGTCATCATATATTAACTTGCCACAATTTTTCTATCTTCACCAAAGGTCATAACTAGGTGGCAAAATCTATTCATGGTAACTTAAAACTAAAACTACTACTAACTCACACATGCTGAAAATAAATAAAACAGAAAATGCTACGCACACACAAATTTGCACACAAACTGAAAAATAAAGAAAAGGAGAAGGAAAAATCAAACCAAACTTGAAAGCATTATTTCTTCTTCCTTCCTTCACTCTTCCTCCGATGGTTGATCCTCCATTTTTATGATGAAACCAAGCTTGGAGTGCACCGGAGTATATGATGGCAGAGCGGATGAACGAGTTGAGCGTCGAGTTTGAACGAGTGGCTCCTCCGTGTGCCCTTGTGGTTCGGTGTACCACATGGATGAGCTTCTTGTACTCCTCATGCCTCCAAGAAGTAGCGTCTCGCTCCTCGGTGGTGCCACATCCTCCTCCATGTTTCGCGGGGACTCGGAGATAGAGTGCCTCCGCGAAGAGCTAGTTGATGGTGCCTTCAACGATGATGATCGTGTCTTCCTTCCGAGGATGATGTCATGGCCTTCCTCATCGTGCCTTGCTGCACAAATTCACAAACAACTCTCCTAGGGGTTTCTCGGTAGTAGAAAAATGCACAAAGAAAGTATACGGAAGGGCAAGAATTGTAACGAATTTTTCAGGATTTTTGGACTTGGGATTGAGGGTCGAATTTTTCTAGGTGGTTCGTGAGGTTTCTGAACCATGAACTCTGGAGCATGAACTTGCGAATGAATGAGAGGCTTACCTGAGGAAGATGGGCACCGGGTGCTGAATAAAAAGGGCAGGCCAGCCGGCCTAGGCCGACCGGCCTTGGATCCTCCCTGCCTGCCTTGCCTCGATTCTTCTCCCACTTGCTCTTTGCTGCATTATGACCTTGTGTCCTCGTGCTCCACAAGAACCCACCACCCAAACACTCTCGACCACTCATTTGTTTTGAATGATGAGATCAATGCCTCCCTCCTTTACTTTGTATCACTTCTTCTCTTCCATGTCTCATGTGCCTTCACTAATTTCCTGCAAAACAAAGCTCATGCTCCCCCCTATGCTTGTCCTTTGCATGTGCCCAAGATGCCAAATGATGGATGTCTTCCCGTGATGCATTATGGAGCACAAGATGTTAAGCAAAGTCAAAATCCTCCCCTTAATCATGTTTTGACACTAATCACTCCTTTAATTTCAAAAACTGAAATTTGACTCAGAGCTAGCAATGAGTCCAAATGTATTCTTAGAGGAGTTTTTAGGCATCAAAAACATTTGTAAGTTGAAAACTTTCTGACTACATTTATTTTGGTTGCACCGGGATCGTTTGCTATCATTGATTGATAGCAAGCTCCTCCGGCTTGACCGTGGGGTTATGGATTTAGGTTCTAATTTTGGCCAAACATGAGAGAGAGACTTTTGAATAAATAAAAACAATGGGGCTTAGAAAAATTCTAATTCTAGAGAAACTGGTGTATGTCAAGTTGAATGAAACCAAAAATCGAATTCCTTAGGTTCACACGAGTCGTACCATGCGTCAAAGATTAAAAATCATTAAGGAACAACGTGGGGCTCTACTCATGTGCTTTTACCATGTAAAACAAAACTGAACCTACCATCATGGAGAGGATGGAAGGCTCAAATAAGATCTGAATTTTTGGTTCTAGTTTCTCGAAAAGAGGCAAAAAATGATGGGATGGCTCATGTCATTGGTTTAAGATAGGAAAATCCAAATATAGTGACTGAGCAAATAAAAGGTTCTCCAAAAACCTGTTCAACCACTTAAGAGTTAATAATATATCTTGCATAGACAATTCTATGACCAAGTTACTTGGAATTCGGAAATCTTCTGGGTTGCCCTCCCGGTAGCTTTATTCTTGATCAGGTTGTCCTCCCGATAGCTTATTCTTGACTCGACGAACGGGTTACCTCCCGCCTAGAGTTTTATTTATAGTCCATAGCTAGACTTCTTCTCTTCTTCACTTTGGATCAACTCTCTTTGTGGGCGTTGCAATCTTGGGTACCCACTTCTGCACCATCCTTGGCTTGGGCGCAGGCTTATTCTTCGGCTTAGTCATCTTTTTGGTCTTCACAGGCTGACTTTGTTCTTTGGTCTTGACGGATGCAACAACTTCCTTGATTTCCTTTGCTTCCTTCTTCGTTGGCTCTTAATTACTAATGCAATGATGAGGTGGAATATATTTAACATTGATCATGTTGCATACCTCGAACCGTGGATGAAGCTTGAATACGCTCCTTGTGCCATTGATGTTGAACTTGATCTCCCCCTTGCCAACGTCGATCGTCGCACCGATGGTCTTGATGAATGGCCTCCCAAGGATGAGAGGTAGGTTCTCCCTTTCTCCAATCTCAAGCACCACGAAGTCGATGGGGATGAAGTGATCTCCAACTTTTATAGGTACATCTTCAGCGATTCCCACAGGATAGCGAATAGAGTTGTCACCCAACTCTAGACACATGGCTGTAGGCTCTAGCTTCGATAGGCGTAGCTTCTCGAACACGTCTCTTGGCACGACGCTCACGCTTGCTCCAACGTCACATAATGCCTTCTTGAACTTGAATGAGCCAATGGAACACAAGATGGTTGGACATCCGGGGTCTCTTCGCTTCTCGGGTCCTTGATTTACAATAGCGGTGTTGCATTCTTCGGACATCTTGATGTGATTTACCCCGAGTGTCGTCATCTCATACTTGTTGGCAAGTATGTCTCGAAAGTAGCGTGGCTTTAGTGGAGGCATCTTCGTGTCTTCTCCCGGCATCTCAAACTCTGGTTCTTTGGTGACGATCTCGGTAACCTTCTCCTTAGCAAATTCCTCTGCCTCGGTAGATGATTTAGACTTTCTAGCTCCCGCCGGATATTCAGGGTCCTCCGTCTCCTTTTCTAAATGAGTTTGAATAGCCTTCACCGTCTCGGGACCTTGGGGTTGTCCCGGCAATCTTCCTTCACTGCCCATTAGGCGCCCGACAGGTTGTCCCACTTGCGTCTCTAGCATCTTCATCATGTTGAGCACTTGATGGTTAGAGCTTCCGACCTCCGTCACCTTGCCATCTATATTCTCCAATATTTTGTCAATAGCCTTGAACTTAGTGACGGTGTCCTTGTTGATCTTAGCGTGCTCATCTATGAAGTCCTTCAATTGTATATGAAGAGGAACCGAATTTTGAATGGACGAGCTTGCATTAAATTAAGGTTTACCTTGCCCGTAGCGGAAGTTTGGTAACCCTCCTTTCCTCATGTAGTCGAGCACCTTTGCTTCCTCCGGACAATCTCCTTGGACATGGTCGTACTCCCCGCATTCCTCGCATGTGGATCTTGCTTCCGCGGCCTTTATAGCTTCTTTCTTCTCTATCTCCATCTTCTCCAACCTCCTCATAAGTGAACAGATCTGCCATTCAAGGAATTCAGCTCGCATGTATTCATTGAAACGCTCCAAAGCTTCTTCAATCGTCTCCGTGGGAAATTGAGCAAATGTATCAATCTTATTGCGCAAACTCAGAGTCTTGCCCAACGAATAATATTTCTTCATGAAGGCCCTCATCAATGCTTCCCAATTTTGTATCGACCCCACTAGTAGAGTGTGGAACCAATGCAAAGCTTTTCAAATAGCAGAATGAAAAAAGCCTTGCCCTCATTTGATTTTGAGTCACCCCATCCACATTGAAAGTTTGACATAGTTGAACGAATGCTTGGAGGTGAAGGTTCGGATCCTCTTTACCGGTGAAAGGCGAATGTTGCACCATGCGGATAGTTGAAACCTTGATCTTGAACGGCCTTCCGATGTCTTGAAGGTTAGGATTGGTAGATCAATGATGTTCGGGGTGCATAGCTCCTAGATCTTGCGCTCCGGCTGTGCTTCTCCCATGGGTGGCGGTTGAGGTTGATCTCCCTTTGGACTTGGAGGTGGTGATTCCCTTAGAGATTCTGACGATCCTTCGACCTCAGCTTTTGGATCTACAAATTCCTTAGCTTGTGTTGCACGTCTCCTTTACCTGTAAAGTTTTTCTAGATCATCCACAAAAGAAAATTTGGGTTTGTTGGAAACGTAGTCATCCATCTCCCGTTAAGGTTAGCGATAAACAAAATATGCAAAAATCAAAAAGAAAAATTTGGGGTTAGTAAAAAAACTAGATTATATTGATTTTTGGGGATGATCAAAATTAATAGATGAAAAAGAAAATCAAAAATAAAAATTGAAAATACTTACAAACATGATACTAGATCAGATCTTGATTGCTTGTTGCCCGGCAACAGTGCTAGAAAAAGGGGCTTGTTGACGGTTCAATGATGCGTCAAATTTCACCGCAAGCTTACAGATTATGTAGTACCTTTTTCCCTCGAGTATTACCAAAGGTTATCGAATTAGTGGAACATGTGCAACGTAAGATTCAATCTAATAAGGCGGAAAACACTTTCTTTTGAGGAGTTGAATTGCATCTAATCTACTAAACATGAGAGGTAGCGAGAGAAAGCGTGGAGATAACCGATCCAGAGAGTCTATATCATGCTTTTGTTGAAGTTCCAAGCGAGAGATGAAGATAACAATGCGAATCTCATAAAAAACATCTTTAAACCGTGGCCTCCATTCCAATCCTCGAAGGCACCGACCGTACGCGTGAATGAGATCTTGTCACGAGGCCCCGCTTTTTGTGCAGGGTGAACCTAAGAGCACGTTCATGTGGAACATGTTGAAAACACTTGGTAGATCTAGTATGCACCTCTAGCCACCGCGGCTACAAGAGCACCCTGAGCAATCAATCTTAAGAATAGATTGAGGAAGAAACAAAAGCAAGAGAAGACAAAATTGTAAAGAAGGAACTTGATCGCTAGAAATCAGATTCACAAGAAAGCTTCACTATGAATGATTACATGAACTAGATCACCACCGAGATCCTACCTTGATCTTGATCCTAGCTCCGGAACTTTGACATGGTCTTCCATGCAAGGTTCCTACATCGGCTAGGGAAACCCTAGACAACTAGCACGACCCTCCTCTTCGTGATGGTGTCCCTCTAGCTTCTCTGCCCCTTGGCGGCGGATGACAAATGAATTAATTCGTGTCTCTTTGCTTGGGGGCTATAAATAGCCCGAGGGGGTACTAGGACAAACAGGGTGGCGAACCAGGCCCGAAGTCGCATGGGCCGGCTAGCTTGGGCCCATTTAGGCCCAGTTCGCCCCCGGTTTTCTTCCCGAATCTTCTCGCATCTTCTTGAATTTCCACCTCTCTGCATGTGGGTCCTTGACGTAGTTTTCCCTGCGGATTAGATAAGGGTGCTTGGCGTGCAAGCTCCCGCATTTTCTGTTCAGGTCCCCGAAGTTTTACGGCTTCATGCTTCAGTCCTCGGGTCATTTGGAGTCATGTTCACTTCGTGTCTTGACTTGTGTCGGGCTTCATGATCTTCTCATAAAGTGCTCGATGAACTTTACCCGGAAGTCCTCATTTGGGCGCTTAAATCATACGTAAACAAGATACTCCAAAAAAGATATACGAGTGCAAACTTGATATATCATAGGGGTTAGGATCGTTAGTTAGGATATCAAATTAATACCAACATTGAAAGTAAACTCATGGCTAGGTTGACAGGAATTGACCGCCAATAGCTGCAAGAGAAAAGTCGCGAGTAGTGGTACTCGACTAGATGAGTTCTGAGGAACTATAGGTTGCATCTTATGGAAGACAATATCTGACTTGCGAAGGTTATTGTCGCAAGTGGAGCATCAAACAAAGTTGATAGTTATTAGACAATCTTTATTACTACGAAAAGATTAAGTACAACTGTTGGCCAAGGGCCTGGCACGGAGCCGAGTACAACTGATAGGTTGTCGCTAGGACCCGTAAGCCGCTTACAGCTAGTGGTCTAAGATAGGCATGGGCCGTAGAGGCTGCTTACTGCATGACTTGGCCGCACGAGGGGCTGTTTGTGCAGCTGGTGGGTCTTTGATCTAGGTGGGAACCTTGGAGGTCACCGACCCAAAGAGTAGTTGTTATAGCCGTCCGAAGAGGCCGCTTTGCTGCTGATGGTCGATGATAGGCATAGACCACAAGGGCCGCTTACTGCATGATCTGGCTGCACGAGGGGCCGATAGGAGCGTCTTCGATGTGGGCATGGACCGTAGAGGCAGCGAACTGCCGACCTAATGAGTAGTTTGTAGCCATCTGAAGAGACTGCTTGGAGGGTCTTCTATATGGGCATGGACCGTAGATACCACGAACTGCCGACCCAATGGGTAGTCAAGACCTTAGGCCACTGGCAACTACCTGTGGTGCAGAGCCAAGTTGTCGATGTGTAGTCTTGGACTACGGGTAGAATCGACAGAGGTGCTCGATGTTTCATGAGTTGTCGATTTCGTCACGTAGAGATTTTGGAGGCGGTAGGAGCCTGGACCAGTGACTATCTTGATGGAGAAAGGACCTTCCCATGGTGAGCTGAGCTTGTGAAGTCCTGATGTGTCCTGGATGTGACGTATGACAATGTTGCCCACGTTGAAGGAGTGTTAATGGTTAAATAACGTTTCGATCCGCAAGCATACAGATCACTTGTAGCCTTTTTCACCTAGGGGAGGTCCCAAGGATCTTGTCAACCCAAGGAGCAAGGGAATTGCTAGCGCTTAACCAAGTACTAATCTAGTTGATGTAAACCTTTGAGCGAGAGATTAACTAAGGACAATCTAATCTATGAACTAAGACAAGTCAAAACCAATCTAATCTAGGTCAAATGAGAAATGTGGGATACACAAGTTATGGAGAACATTTTCCCATGGAGTCTAGGGATACTCAAAGATGCAATCGCCAAGCATGATAAAACCGATCTAATCTATCTAAGCATGTGAACAAGGTTTTGCCTTTCCCTTCCCTCGTACTAGTCACTACGCGAAGGTAAAATCAATACTAAGCCTAGATGAACACAAAACGTTGATGCAATCTACGGGAGCAACCCGAAAAGCATGGTGGCCAAACCTTAAGCACTAAAGCATCATCAACGAGGAAGTGATAGATTAAACTCCAAACAAGAATCGGCGATTACCAACCAAGATCCATTACAACTCCATGGACAAACGATGAATCTACTCCATCAAGATGCTAAGCATGGTACCATTGAACATGGTAGACGCTTCCGATGAAGATTGATCCTCGACGTCCTCCAACTCCGGCGGCACCGCGGGAAGGCCTCGGCGTCCTCCTCCTTGTGGTGATCTCCTCTGGCTCTCTTCCACCCTCGTGACGGCTCTCTGATGAATTGATGGATTGATCCCCCTCCTTGAGCTCCTAGGGGGTTGTATTTATACCCTTGGGGAGCCTTGGGACGTGCTCCACCTTGCCTTGCATGAGATCTTCCTTGGGAGAGAATCAAACTTGGTTTCCATAAAATCAGCCTCGCCTAAATTTTCCTGTTTCGCAGCTCTTCCTTGCGGACATCATATATTCCACGTTCGGACTCCAAGTAATACAAATTTGCTATCTAAATTGTGTGGCACGAAATTATCTCCAACTTTGGTATTTATTGCTTTCCTCGGAAACGAAGATAAGATCCCCAAAACGGCCTCAGAAGGTAATATGTCTGATTTCGGACTTGTCTACGCAGCAGGTATTTCGGGGGCCATATCTCCTAGCTCCTTGACCCGAATTAGGCTTTCCATATGTTCAAATCTAAGCTTTCAACTAGACCCACAACTTTGGTATTCAACATTTTGCCATTAGAGGCCGTTTAAGTCTCCGAATCTGCATCGAAATATCATGTTATTCTGGACTGCGCAAATATCTCTCGGGTTGAGTTGATCTCATGGGTAAATCTCGAAATCTCAAGGCGACCCCGGCTTCGGGCTCATCTTCCTCCACGTGGCTTTTCTCGACATTTTGACTTTTTGCTCCTTCGCATGTGGGCTTTAGACGTCATTATCCCCGCGATCAAGTTAGGGGGTCTTATCGTATGAAGTTCGATCTTTTTGTCTTGGTCCTCGGGAATGTTGTCGTAGCACCTTGATCCAGGGGCAGATCTAGAATTAGTGAATAGGGGGGCTCATTTTCTTCTTCTTCCTCCTTCCTTCTCTTCTTTTCTTCTTCTCCTTCCTTCTTTCCTTCTTCCTCCTCTTCTCTCATGGCTGAAAATGTTGTTGGGGGGGGCTTGTGGGGGCTCCCATGGAGTGCATAGGGGTAGGGGGGCTCCAGCTCCCCTGCCCCCACGCTGGATTCGCCCCTGCCTTGATCCTTGCCACCTTTGGGAGTAGATTCGACTTGCACTTCAGCATGAACGGAACACCTTGATTACCCTTTCGATCTTGATGTGAATCTGTCCTTTAAGCTCTCGTTTTCCTGCAAACACATCATACTTCAAAATGCACATAAGAAGACGAACTTGTTACATCATTAGTATGCCTAGTGGCGGGTTAGTTCCAAAACAAAGCTCAAATCATAGTGTAACAAGTGCTCTAGGTTGACAAAAATTGACCGCAAACATCCCCGCATGCTTAGATCTTGCTCGTCCTCGAGCAAGTTGCTCACAACATTATTCATCCATGGAGTTAAAACGTGCTTCGTCAAATCTTTCCAAACAAGTTAGTCAATCCTTCATCTTTAATATAAGAAACATGAGACAAAGATCACAATGTAAACATGGGCGCTTAGAAATTTACCAATTCAAGACTTACCCCACAACTCATACCTTTCATTAGAGATCCTCATCTCCAACCATACTTACTTTTTTACTTCCATCGGAGGGTTTTCATGGGCTTCTCAAAATAAAATTACATTAAGTATTAGACAAAGTCCTTCTCCAAGTTCTCACATGTCGCTCATTTAAAGTGGCTATCCTAGATAATTCATAAACTCTTACCTCCCATAAGTCTCTCATTTATAATGTAAGGTGGAGCTATGTGTATGGCTAGTGAAGTTGACACAAATATTATCAAGCTAAGAAAATCCTCTAATGATCGTTCACCTTCCGAGCCAATGACCATGAGAATTAAACCATAATGTGAGGGTATCAAGGATGAGAAGATTTAGAATGGTGGACATGTGCAAAGGGAAAAAGAATAATGACTTCAAGGCACTAATGATGTGCTCGATGTCAGATTGCACATGGTTGGAATATCGAAGACTCGTTCTCAACATCGTCGCATCCTTCCTTGCACTTCTCTTGATCTTCATTAGATTCATCATTCCTCATTATACCTTTCTTGCTTTGCCTTGAATTTCACTTTTTTTTCTTTCTTCATGCGCGCACACACACATTTTTTTCTCTATTCTCTTTTCTTGACATCTTGATCTCTTTCTGAAGCCTTTCACTCGTCTCTTTGACATGAACCGCAATCTGAATTTTAAATTAATTTTTGCCTAAAAACAGAACGAATCTTCGAGTATAGGTTGTGTTCAAGGAATAAGATAATAAAAAGATGTCTATGGTGTGGGTATGGAATCCGACGATATATGGGGCTTTCAATGTGAAAGTCTCATTACCGAATATATGACGAGGCTAGCAATAAAAAATATAACAACAAGGACATGATCATTGCTCGAAATTAGGCCTTCCAAGAGAGAAAAATCCTAACCCAATTCATCATGCTAACAACACTTATGGTGGATGATATATAATGTAGGCTTTGTATAGGATAAACTTGTCTCTCAACTTGGAAAAAGAAATTGCTAACCTTTATTGCAAGGGGTTTTTCAAAAATTTTCAAAAAATAAATTCCTCCAATTTTTGTATTACTTGTAGCATAGTCGAAGCAAGGTCCTAGATCAAAATTGAGTATGGAAACTTTCAAAAGCAAACTTCCACTAAGCACCATGGTAAACAATTATGCACATAGCTCACACTCAAATAATAAAGATAAAAGAAAAACTTAACAAGTAAAAACAAGAAAATAACTTGCACGAGCTAGCTCCCCCACGCTTGGATCATACGACGTCCTTGTCGTAATTTTACAAAAAGTACAAGAGGGGGGGAATAACCACTACGCCGAGGTGAACACATGGTCATGCTTGTTTTATTAAAAATAAAAAGAAATCTAGGTTATCCTCCTAGTAGCCATGTTATTATTGAAAGAGAAAAATAAAAGTTGCACCGAGTTGAGGTTGAAGGCATACTTACAAGCATTTGCGTTTGGAAAGGAGAAGGTTCATGGAGGTGTTACCATCTTTTGTAGTTCTTCGTGATCTTCTCCCGACATCTTCATGTATTGAATGTGACTTTGCTTTTGTCTTGATTTTCCAATGCTCCTAAAATTCTGAATTCGATCATGTATGCTTCATGTAACCAATGGTCGCTCTTCTCTTCAATGTTGTCATCGCCATCTCCTCTTTCTTGTTCTCATCAATTTTTTGCTGTCTCTTCTTCATGGATTTTCCCCTCTGTCCAGAACAGAACATATATCGAAATATAGATTTATTCAAAAGTTTATGAAATTACCTTGCCAACATGTGGTCATTCATCGAAAACGGAGTTCAGACAAGGGAGTTATGTCTGTTTTACTTCAGCGCTGCGTGCTGTCCAGAACTGATTTCAGGACGTGCTACGTTCGATGATTTGGCCGTAACCGCTTGTAGGAACCTCCGATTTCCTTGATTCTTGATTCGTTGTAATTGTAACTACATGGGGCTTCCAATACCCAAAAATATTCTGAGTTTTTCTTCTGAGACCGTGCAGAATTTTGATGAGATCATTACCTTCTTGTGCATTGATCTGTAGATGTTGATGATGTTGATCTTTCTATCTTCTAGAGTGTCATGTTACACTTCCATGTTGAAGGTTCAGGGCCTCCCCCATGCTTAGCATTTTGCTAGACATGGAAAAAGACAAAGCATTATCGTAGTCGTCCTTCAATTTCCTTGTCGTGAGAGTCTTTATCTTGCCTACAAAATATTTTAAGCGCACATTCTACCCCCAAGGTGACGGTTGGGAGTAGATAAAATTGCTGACAATCCAATCAATATTTCCTAAGATTTTTAACTTGTGGCATAATTAGTCTAATGAGGGAACCTAATGGGTGTACGTCGGTGCAAAGTGTGTATGGACATGAGAGGAAAGCATATAAACAAAGACAAAGGTTACACCTAGTTCTAAACACCATGTTCAGAACTAGGTTGCCAAATTTCTTTATAGCCATAAAGATTTATTTACCTAGGGTTAAAACACCATGTATATCCTTAGATAACCAACTCCTTATAGCACAAGAAAAATAAAGCACAAAGCAATGTTTATAAACCAACCAATGCAACATGAAAACATATGAAAATCTAGCAAGGTTTAAAGAACTTAACGATGATGGTCGACAATCATGTTTAAACACCACATTTACACAAGATCACAAAAGGAAAAATACTCATATGAAGCATTAACATAGAAAATGAAGCATTCATCATTAAGCCTTATAAATTAACCAAGCCAACTATATGCAAAACATGTATATGCAAGAAAACAAACATCATGTCGATAACAAAATGCAATGTATGCAAATAAATAAATACGAACATGAACATGATGGCGGTTTTGAAATGAAAGTAAACTTAGATTAATTAGACACAAATTAATAATCATAGGATGGTGCCATTTATTCTCTCTAAGAAAGAAACAAAAACACAAAGGAGTAGGTTGCCTACCGAAAAGCGCTTCATTTAAAGTCATAGATCTCGACTTTCTCACATACCTTCTCGTTGTCGCGAAACCATGAACCTTCATGTAAGAAATAAAGGTTCCCATGCATCTTTAATTCAATTACCATGTTGTTCATAATCACTTTTATTCAGTGGAAGTCTTGCCCAAGTTATCACTTTCTGCGTCATCGCAATCTCCTGCCTTGTCGTCTTTCAGTGCTGCCTCCACTCCACAAATTTATCTTTAATATCCAGAATAGAAAGTGTACCCAAACTTCACTCCATTGCATAGTTCACAAAATTTCCTCCGAGTGAGAGAGTTCCGCCCGTTTTACTCTGGTGATGCAATCTGCCCCGAAATTTCAGAACGCGCAACGCTCAATGTTTTCGCCATAACTTCTTGCACGGGTCTTCAAACTCGTTGGTTCTTGATGCGTTGGAATGGAAACTTGATGGAGCTTCTGAATATCTCATGTTCTTCATTTTTACACGACGTAACAAGCTCACAAATTGATGAAGACAACATCATTCATCGCAAGATTTTGGAGAGGTTGATGATTTATCTTGCAACTCTTTGGGCATGACTTCTCTTCACATCATTCAAGCGATGGTGTTCTTGCATGGTTAGTGCAAATCAGGCCTTGTCCTAACATGTGCTTCTTTAAGGTCATTAGCTTGACCAAGCGCAAAACAAGATCGAGATTTGCAAAACTTATTGTAAACATAAGCATCTATAATTACAACCACAAGCAAATTGTAACAACATGTCAAGGTGTAATTAAAGGAAGCATACATTTTATGCAAAGAACTTAGCTCTTGGTTAGGCAAAGGTTCTTTAGGAATAGAATTAATTTGTTCAAACATAAACATTGCCTCATTATGGTTCTCAAGAAATTCTAGCCTATCAACATGATCATCATTGGAACAAGGAATAGAATTTAAACTACTATTGGTCGAACGTGAGCATTTGAATTTTTCATCATCAATACCAATAATATCTTGAGATTTAGTGTGTACCTTAGCCTTAGAGCCTTTTCAACAAGAGTGGTCCTTGTTTCATCTAGCGGTGTTGAAGGCAAATCAATCTCCACAAGTGAAGGTGTCTCTTTCTTACCTTATTGCATCCCTTCCATCTCATCATGTAGAACATGTAATCCATCAACTACATCTTCGATGAAGTCTTCATTATCATCCCAATCAAATGTAGCTTTCTGTATCTTCCATGTACCACATGTTGTCGAGGTCGCTAGTCATAGACTCACTCCTTTCTTTATCCTTGAGCACTTCCATGTCTTGATTTGTTAGTGTGTAAGCTTCAATAGCACACAAGCTATAATCTTGTGGAGAGAGGCCTTCTTGGTGTGTTTGTTTTATGTCATCTTCCTCCATCATATCTTCTAGCTTGAATGCTATTTTCTCCAATTTATCCTTCAAGTCGCTAGCTCTTTCCTTTACTTCCCTCATCTCCTTAACAATAAACTCTTCTTCTTCAATTGGTGCACATGTTGTTGTGGAGATGAGACTTCTTGGCTCATCATGGTTGTGCTCTTCTCTTCCTTCATCATGAATCTCTAAGATGTCATATTGATCGACCCATCCTTCATCTTCTTTTTCTTCAAATATATTTTGGATCGATTCTCCAGTCATCTCTTGGTCAAAAATATTTTCAATTCTTTTGGCAATGCGTCGGTGTTCCTCCTTCCTTTGGTGATTGATTAGGGGGGAAAATCAATTTGAATCCAATCAGATTGATTGAATTCCACCAATGGTCTAGCATTCCCCATACTTCGGCCTACAGTCATGTTAGTTTCAACATTTTTAATATGCAAACTGACTTCTCTTACCTTAGGAAGTGGTTCCTCAATTTCTTGTTTGGTCGGTTCATCTTTCTTGACCTTCGGTTCGTCTTTTTCAGAAATTCAGCAAGCGTTTCAGACTTGCTTTTGTCGTTTTGCTCCTCCCGACAATGTCTTTGCCAATCTGTTTGTGTTATTTTTCCATTTCTTATCCTTTGTAAGATTTGTGCGGCTTCACTAATTGTTTTATCCATTAAATCACCGCCTGCACATACACTTACAAAACGAGCAGAGTTAGGGATTAGTGAAAAATGAAAAGTATACAACATCAAGTCACCAAAAAATCTCAAGTTTGGGCCTTGCTCGAGTAGTTCATTAAAACGGTCCCAAGCTTCATCAATTCCTTCATCATCTCCTTGCTTGAAAGTGAGCACTTGCCTCCTTAAGCATTGGACCTTGCTTATGGGAATGAACTTCGAAAGAAACTTCTTCACTAGCTCATCCCAATTTTCTTTTGCTTCAATGGACGCAAATGTGTACCATCTTTGCGCTTCATCTTCAAGAGAGAATGGAAAGAGATTCCACTTGAACCAAGCGGCCGGAACTGTTGACGCAAAAAATGGAATAAAGTTCTTCAACGGCAACACGTAACGGATCTCTAGGATGTAACAAGGCGTGCCAGCCGACCTGACCTGTTGATCGGCACAGAAAGATAGGAAATGTTAGATATGGGTTAAATCAGCTAGAGAACCGATGTGGGTCTTCAATGAGTAACAGCCCGATCGGCCGATACGACCGTAGAGCGAATCGGCTAGCTGACGTAGCAGCCGAAGTGCAAGTATGTTCAAAACGGCTAGATCAGCCGATTTGATGACGTAGGCAATGCCCAAGCAAAAAGCAAAGCAAACTAAGCGCTACGAGACAACACTCGAACCAATCTAGATCAGCTATATCATTATGAATCGATGCAGGAGCGAAGATAGCCGATATGATATGATCACGAGCTGGATAAATTGGTGATAAAAGCTAAATAAATAAGAAAAAGACTTGCAAACCTAGCTAATATCGATTAATTGTGAATAAGACTAGACGAAACCACAGCGATGTGGCCGGGGGTTAAAGTCTAGTGAATATTCGATAAAATGGTACTTACAAGTTTGCCAGAGATCGATCGATGCAGCCCGACGAACTAGAAGAATGACGTTTGAAGAAACAAGAAAACAAGAAAAAATAAACTTTTGGCGAAGTCGCCGACTTGTTGAAAGAGTAAAGGGTTTGTGTATATTGGTGTGTACAAACTTTCTCCGACCACGCAGGGCCGCTATTTATGTCCTGAGGACACCTTGACTCCTAGTCGATGACGACAAAGCTTACTTGAATCTAAAGAAATAAAAAACTACCAAAAACTTAACGATTCTCATAGGAATCGGACTCTCTAAACCGACTTTGACCCGATGTCAACTGATCGTTGACCCACCTCTGTCTTCTTTCCTTTGGTGTATTCTTCTTCTGCCATGTTTCTCTTCCATCAATCGGTTGATCCTAGATCGGCTGGTCACTTCTTCTCTCTTCTTTATCGGCTCTAAAGTCTTCCTGATATCTCTTCGGCTCTTCTCTGACATGTGTCAAAAAACGATGTCAACACATGCCCCCCAGTTTCAGAGTAAGATATTGGTCCGAAATTCTCTTGTCTTCAGCTTCCTTCTCCGAATCGAATCATAACCAACAGATAGATTTCCAAACAAACTCGAGAACCCAAGGTTATAAATATGACCCTATCGGCCGACTCCCGGCTCCCACACCCTCTTGCTACAGTTCCCCTGCAACCCTAACTCAAAGCACGGATCTGAACAAATCTTCAGCTTCGAATCAATGGCTTCCTCGTCGAACCCGACCGGCGGTGATCCTCAAGCAGCTTCCTCGAGCATCCCCGAGGTGACCGTAGATTCAATCCCTGAGGTATCCTTCTCGATCTTCATACTATTTTTGCCTATTTTTCTGCTTCTCTGCCGATTTCCTTTTTTCTTAGATCAAAAATATTTTGCAGGAGCTTAGAAATCACATCACTATTCGTCTAAGTGATAAAACTAGAGCAATCTTTTTAGGGCCTATGGGCAATCCAGATCCCACAGAATTGTTAAACCTTAAAACCGGTAGGATCCCTTTTAAGCATGCCTCTCTAAATCTTAAGGATTGGAAAGGCGCTTTCAGAGCTTGGACTGGCTATACTCCTGGCTGGAGAGGATGGCATCATAGGATGGCCGAGAAAATGGGAGGACACTAGGAAGATTATAACAATAGTCAACGCCTTAATCTTTCTCTGTCAAATATGCAACGCCATGAACCTATGCTTGCGGCTGCTTCATATTTCTGGTCTGACACTTTGAATGCTTTCATTTTTGGTCATGGGCCGATGTCACCTAATCTGGCTGATGTAGTCTTGTTAACAGGGGTAGACATTACTTCTGATGATCAACTTCTCTCTTGTTCAAAACCAACTCATCGATTTGAGACCAAAGGATATAATTGGACAAACTATATCGGTAAATATGCCAAGACGGGTACTGTCACCATCAAGGAGCATGTTATCTTTCTCAACATGTGGCTCGATTAATTCCTCTTTTGTGGTAGAACTATTGGCCCATCCTGCACTTATCAGCTGATTGCTGAACTCTTAGCCACTGGTAATCACGTTCCTTTAGGAAAACACCTTCTCGGTGCAGTGTATAACCTCCTTCACCAAGCTGCGGTAAATCTATCCGCTGGCCAACCTGTAGGCAGCATTGCAGGCCCCTGGTGGTTCATCAATATGTGGTTGAACCTTTATTTTCACAATCACCTAGAAGTGAACATCTTTTCCATGTCCTTCCTAGTATCTACACCAGAGGATGCCATTCCTGATACCCGCCGATGCCGCAATTTTGGAGAAGCAGTGACTGTCTTTCCTGGTAAGAAACTGGATGGCCATGAAGTATCTGATTTCTTCAGACTTTTCTATATTGGCCCTTCCAAAGAAACCACTCTGATGTATGCTTATCTGGATCCAGAAGATTGCTTTGAACATGTCTATGATCTCAGTGACCTATCTGACGATAATACCAAAGCAATGCTCGAAGTGATTATAAAGCCTGGGATTCTACCTGCCAATTTCTTTGGAAAATCTCTCCCTCCTCCTATGAGTTCTACAATCCCTGTGCATCTGCCCGTCAGTTGGGATTTGGCCAGTTGCCAATCGACCTTTACTTTACCGCCCTTGTCAAATCAAGAGAAACGCTCACAGGTGCTCTTCAATATCATCATCTGAGAGATCTGACTCCAGATTCTTCAACTATAAGCTTAGATTCCTGGATCCCTCTTCCTTTGACATCCCCTCTCCTCAAAGCTTGGTGGAAGGAATGGCATGCTCATCTTTTCTGCGTTGCCCCCAGAGTATATTGTCTTCAATTTGATGCTGCTTACGAAAGCCACCCTGATGAGGTAATTCTGAACATAATAAGTATTTCTTCTCTCTTTGCTCTCCTTTTGATGAATTAATTCAAATTCTCTTTGTTTCTGCTTTCAGAGTGACTCTGTCGAGCCTCCAACAGTTAGTGTTAGCGGTCAGCCGATCGATTATCTTCCTCCTTAGGAATCTCCACACATCGGCCACAATGCTCCTCCAATTGCATCTGTTATGGATGGCGCCGCTCCCCAAGCTGCTAAAAGGAAAGCTGCAGGGAAAGCTGATCATGTATCACAGAAGGTGATATCTTGGAAGAAATGGATGAAGAAGAACCCTTCGGCTGATGCAATGTCTGTCGATCCAAGTCATGTAGCCGAACTTCTTGCAAATGCAGTGGAGGTAATGCACTTCAAACTTTCCCCTTTTATGATCTGTCATTTGTAAATATGGTTTCTCCATGTCTGATGATCTTGTAGTCTTGTGGTTTGCTGGGCCAACATGCCTAAGAAAAGGCAGCAGCATCATCGAATCAGATCAAATGTCAGGACCAAACACCGAGAAAATCTTTCCCGTGGAGAATCCGGCTATGCAAACTTGTGCGATTGAAAATCAACCTTCATCAGCTGGCCAAACTGAAGAAAGACTGCTGAATATAGAGCTGATAAATCAAGATGTATCGGCTATACCAGAAACATTGATAGCTGTGAGTATTCTTAAGCTTTTAACAAAATTGATTTCTGTATTTTGACTGTTATTAAGTTTTCCTTTTCTGGTAGGCTGACGAAAACTTGATCATCGGCACTACTTCTCATGAGGTGTCCCTGGGTCCTCTTCCCGATGATGTCCAAGCTCAGCTTCGGGACTTGCTGCCACTTCTTGATCAAGACATCAGCCAACTAGTTCAAGATGCTGAGCCGATCAGGAATGTCTACAAGAAGATTAGAGGACACCTGCCTCTCGAAATTAAGAAAAAGCTTCATGCAGTGGCCTTCATAGAGATTCATGAGCCAGAAGTGGAGGAAGCACAAAATCGGCTAGAAGAAAGACATCGTCAGGCTAGGCTGATTCAAAGTCAGGAGAGTCTGGATTCTTAGGCAGCTGATCTGGATAGGCGAATCTAGACTTTATGCAGTTCTCGTTCGGTTATCGTCTCCAGCATTGATCAGATGAAGAGAAGGCATGCTGAACTTCTTGCAGAACTGAGGCAACTTGATGAAGATCTGCTGATTGAAGAGAAGAAACTAGCCGATCTCCCTCAAACTATCAGCAACATGGAGTGCACCAAGCAAAATCTTGCCAAGAGAGCCCAAGCTATCCGACAAGAGGAGCGGCTGATGCCAGGTTCAACCGATGCCGATCATAGGGCAATAAATGAAGTTGATCAGCTCTGTGTAGATGCTATTAATGCCATTCACTCCTTGGGCAGAATTTAAACATTTCTCTGTGTAATTCTGAAACTTGGTTCTTTGTGCCTGGCCTCTTGAATGTATCGGCCAACTTCCAATGCCCTTTTTATTGTCTTGACTCTTCCTTTGACTGATTATTTTGATCGGCCTATTAAAGTAGATGCACTCCATCCCCGATTGTATACCACAATGTCTTCTTCTTCTTTCTAAGTGAATCAGGTTCAGTCTGACTCTTATCTTCTTTTATTTGCGAATTTCGTGATGACAATCCCCTTTTCTCAGTCCCCTCGTCGTGAAGACGTGGATAGAGTTCTGGCAACCATCAACACCCATGGTGCGGATCAGCAGGCCCCATCTTCAAGGCAGAGGCGAGGGCTGCATCTTGTAATTTCTACTGACGAGAAGAAATTAGAGTCTCTGGAAGCGAGGAGAGCGCACCTTCTTGCTGAACTGAACCACGTAGATGAAGAAATAGCCATCACTCGAGCTCAATTAGACAGAGCCAAGGATTTAGTGAAGCCATAATGTATTTTCATTTCTTAGCCGATGTACTCGGCCTTGTATTCAATCTTTAATGAAGAATCAAATATTCCTATAGTGGCCTTCGAGCCTCTTCCCCCTTTTTAGGAAACCGAATCACTGACCTCAATGTTGGCCTTTGGAAGTCGAGCCATTCACGGGGAAATTGTTCCATTTTGACTATATTTGGCATCTCTTGAGATTCCTTCCTATCCTTTTGTTTCCCTGCCCCCCTGTGTTTGGCTATAAATAGTACCCGAAAGCTATCGGCTTCTTCACAACCTCAACCATGGCACAACAGATAGATTTGATAGGATGTAGGCTCCTCTTGTTTGCCATATTTTTCTTCTCCTTTCCTTCTCAACTGCAGCTAGAAGAATTCTTGTGAAGTAGTGTAGCAGCATGATTCTCCCTCCAGCCTCTCTCGTGAAGTTAGGAGGTACAACAGCTAGAAGAATCCTTGTGACAAACTTGGGTTCAATGGCTGTTGAGAAGGAGCAAGGTAGAATGCCTGCTGCACATTACCTAGCAGAGGAACGCTATAAGGGGAGGTGACCCGCCTTGGTCATCAACTCGTCGAGTTATGGAGAAGAGTCACAGAATCTGGTGAAGAACTGGGCTCTCTCTCTTCTGTTTCCTCTTCGCCATTCCTCTCTTTGTGGTGCTCATTGATTCAATATCCTCATCATACTGGAGATGAGAAGCTTTTTATGTAGCCAATAGTATCTTCAATTAGATGTAATCACTGTTGACATTTCTTAGCGTCGATCACTTAAGAACAGATTTGGAATCCATCATTAGCGTCAGCGCTAGAAATGCTTGGTGGCATTTCTTAACATCACCACTAACGACGCCGAGTTAGCGTGAACATCAAGACTTGCCAAAGGTAAATCTAAATGATCATGAACGAATCCGCAAGCACACAGATAAACCATTGTAGCATTTCCCAAGGAAGGATAATATTCCAAGGGTATCGTATCCGTGGAAGGCAATGGCGGATATCATAGACTTATGCTTTTGCACTGAATGTAAACCAAAAGATAGATATAGGAAACAACAATTGAAAGACAGGGGTAAGATAAAAGATATGATAGGGTAGTGTGACACACACTCAGATCTACCTCTACTCTAGTACTCTACGGCATAGGGGGAACATACGAGCTAGCTCTAGGTACTAATGTACTAAACATACAAAGCTAGAAGATACAAAAGATAGGCATGAAACATTGCATGAGAGGGTAAGGTTCAGCACCCAGGTACAAACGGGGAGATAACCCGCGATGACCAACACTCTGCGAAACTATACTTTAGACTCCTACAGCAATACCCCAGCGCGGAGGGTTCCAAAGGGTCCAACAACTGTCCCCACTGCGGCCTACCTCTATCGCTACGGGGGTATGCTCATAACTAACATAGCCACACAACCCGGGCACCATGTCTGCGTTGCTGCTAGACTTCACCTAGCCCGGGCTATTGTGACCTAGGGTGAGAGCCACCAGAAGACTGGTCAACTTAGACCGAGTATCGTAGCTTGAACACAAACCTCATGCAATACTATCATGCCATCTAATAAGATCAACTAAGGCTAGACATACGAACGGATACGAACTCTCTTATGTCTAGTCAACAAGATCAAAGGGTCGTGTTCGTGAAGAACACAAGCCTCTAACTTATGAACAAACACATAAGGACTGAGTTTATCATCCTTCAAGTGGATCAAAAGGTAGTGTTCATGAAGAACACAAGCCTCTAAATGATGAACAAGAGATGAACTCAAGAACATATCAAGCATATGATCTACCATGACTTTATATGAAATAGCTGAATAACTGAAGTAGATCAAAGTCATACAATAAAATAAAGATAAAAGAGAACTCATACCTAGACTACAAAGAAGACTTGGAACCTGAAGAAGAGTGTTGACATTTCTTAGCGCCGTCACTTTAAAAACAGATTCAGAATCCATCCTTAGTGACAACACCAGAAATGCTTGTTGGCACTTCTTAAGGTCACTACCAACGACGCCGAGTTAGCGTGAACATCAAGACTTGCCAAAGGTAAATCTAAATGATCATGAACGAATCTGCAAGTGCTAAGATAAACCATTATAGCAATTCCCCAAGGAAGGAGAATATTCCAAGGGTATCGTATCCGTGGAAGGCAATGGTGGATATCATAGACTTATGCTTTTGCTCTGAATGTAAACTAAGAGATAGATATAGGAAACAACAAACTCAAAGGCAGGGGTAAGATAAAGATATAAAAGGGTAGTGTGACACACACTCAGATCTACCTCTACTCTAGCACACTACAGCTTAGGGGGAACATACGAGTTAGTTCTAGGTTCTAATGTACTAAACATACAAAGCTAGAAGATACCGGAGATAGGCATGAGCATTGCATGAGAGGGTAAGGTTCAGCACCCAGGTACAAACAGGGAGCTAGCCCGCGACGACCAACACTCTGTGAAACTAGACTTTAGACTCCTACAGCAAGTACCCCAGCGCGGAGGGTTCCAAAGGGTCCAACGGCTGTCACCACTGCGGCCTACCTCTATCTATACGGGGGGTATGCTCATAACTAACGTAGCCACACAACCCAGGCACCATGCCTTCGTTGCTACTAGACTTCACCCGGCCCGGGCTATTATGACCCAGGGTGAGAGCCACCAGAAGACTGGTCAACTTAGACCGAGTACCATAGCTTGAACACAAACCTCATGCAACACTCTCATGCCATCTAACAAGATCAACTAAGCCTAAACATACAAACGGATACGAACTCTCTTATGTCTAGTCAACAAGATCAAAGGGTCGTGTTCGTGAAGAACACGAGCCTCTAACTTATGAACAAACACATAAGGAATGAGTTTATCATCCTTCAAGTGGATCAAAAAGTAGTGTTCATGAAGAACACAAGCCTCTAAATGATGAACAAAGGATGAACTCAAGAACATATCAAGCATATGATCTACCATGACTCCAAAGAAGACTTGGAACCTGAAGAAGAGCTACTCTAGCCTACCCCATAGCCTTGGAAACTAAAAGTGAGAGGAGAATGAGAGAGTGGTTTGTGAGAAATGGGAGCCCCTCCCCTTCTATTTATAGGCAAGGAGGAGGCTTGCTTCGGGGCACAAACTCCACCAAAACACACGGGAGTGAGGTAAGTGACCAATGGGGAGGTGACACATGCAATGCCGAGATGAACCGACCCTAGGTCGGTTCGGCTGTGCTTCCTCCAGGTGGCTGACTGGTGGGCCCTTTGATCCTTCCGTGGTGCATGGCTTGATTGGGTATCTGAGGTGGGCCCCTTAATCCATGTGAAGTCCATGTGGCGCTCTCTGATTCGTCGGTGAGTGCCTCCCTTGGATCAATGACGTGGAATGCCATGTGTTTCCTTGGTGGTAGCCACCTCCTTAGCTGAGTTGGCATGGTTTCTCCATAGAAGGTGGGTTTCCATCTCTTTTAATGGGTATTCTACCTACATACAAATAATCTCCAAGGACAAGTGGAACGACATTATTCAAACCAAAATACAAGTAAATAATGCATATGCCTCCATTTATGTGAGAATATTGATGGCTGAAAGTAGTACTTAACAGCCGTCAACAAACTCCCCCAAGCTAACCTCTTGCTCGTCTCGAAGCAAGACATTAGGGACTTAGGTTGGTTGATTAGGAGTTGCTACGATGTCGTATTCTTAACTTATGGTAAACATACAGCAAAGTATTCTACCAAGAGTTGAACAAGTTGGCAATGTTCTTACCATTCACAGATGACATGGGGCATGTAGCTTCACCTGCCTTAGGCAGTTGAGAGACAGAATGGTTATATAGCAAATGCATAATCACCCATACCTTGATCAGCTATCAATCCGGAGGTTTTGCAAATTTTTCAAAAGAAAATCAGAGTTCCTCAAATGATACTCTCAGATCGCTCAAAGTGTATGGTTCCTCATAAGGCATCAATGTTGCCTTTCTTCACATCCTACTCCTAATAGGCTTATGTGGAGCTATAGGTAGGGAAGAAATGTGGCATATTTGTCTCTCATATTTTGCTAAGTCAAAAACCGGATCCTTGGAAGAAACAAACATACATCCTGATCAAGAAGTGCATAAGTGTGTGATGGATATGAGCATGGCAAGGTGGATACTAGGCCCGGAAATGGGTGCTAGATATTGCCATGCTTTATATGACATAATGAGGGATTGATGGTAAGGTGGACACTAGCCTCAGAGTAGGTACTAGTTATTACCATCTATATGGTGGAACTCTTTCTCTTGCACATATCAATCCCTTTCTCCTTTTAAAATTTCGAGACTTGGGCTAGCTCTCTTTATTTTATTTTTGCCATGCTTTTGAGCATTCTTTTCTCTTTTTTTTAGCTAGCCCTTTGTCTCTATTGGAGATATTTGGAGAGGGAATGATACAAAGATGCATAGAGTTTTAATTGTGGAAGAATGCATAAGCAAAATGGAGCAAATGATGAATGCTAACTTCCAGTGTAGAAGTTTAGCATGATCGTGTACGTGATCTTGATCAGGGAAGTATGAGTTCTAATAGGGGTCACAACAATTTGACAAAGCTCAATGAGAGTACAAGCTGCATATGTGGAGGCTAACAAGAGCTAGAATCTACATATGGCTGTGGATAGGAAATGCTCATCATTGAGGAACTAATCATGTTTTTGATTTTTTTCAAAAAGGAAAACTCTGGATGTCAAGCATCACTAGGTACAAGATCATAGCACTCTATTATACTATATCATGTCTCACAACAACTTAGGCAAGGATCATGCTTTTTGCTACCCACAGTTTTCAGGCTAAGGTTTGAATATGCAAGCCAACAAACTCAAAACTTAGGTAGGACACAAAGTTGTAAGCAAGACATACGAGAAGAATAAACAGAGCAACTATTCATAATTTCAACCATAGAGGCGAAGCATTCTTACTATGCATATCATAGCAAACTAAGCAAACAATGATCATGAAAGCAAATAAATATTTTTGGTCTTTTTATTTTTGCAGATTTTTTTGGGTTTTCATTTATAAGATATGCTGAAAACAAAGGAAGATACAAGTTACCTCAGGATGGGGGTCCTCCCCCAAGCTAGCTTCAGGCTCACTGTGGAGGAGGTAAGAAGAATCCGTGACTCACGTAGTAAGCCCTCAGCTCCTCCGTGTGTCGCTGCTGAGCCTGCTGCATGGCTTCAATCCTTTCACCAGCTTGACGTTGCCACGCAGAGGTAGACTCGACGTGGGTGTTCAGCATCTCCTCCAATCCCGTGACCTGGACGGTGAGCTCTCCCATCTGCAGCGTGAGCTGAGCATTGTGTGCAGAGGCTGAGTGCCGCTGGAAGGACAAAGACGGAGGTGGACCACCGGAGCTGGAACTAGCGGGTGTAGCCCACTGAGCACCGCTCGCACTCGCCCAAGCCATGCCACTCGCACATGGGTGGTAGGTGGGCTGATCCCAACCAGGTGCATATCTAGGGGTAACCCCGAACATGTACCCCGCAGAGGCCCCTCCTGCCACCGGTGGTCTAGTAGGCTGTGGCTGTGGCTGTGGTGGTGGCTGTGACTGCTGCTGCTGCTGCATGTGTGCTCTCTTCGCCGCGCTTCTGGTGGACCTGCCTGAAACACTAGCACGACGGCTTTCCTCTTGTGTAACAAGGGGAATGGTTAGTGATTCCGAGCTATACAATCGAAACCCCGGGTTAGGTAACGGGATTTGATTTGCATAACCCAGAAAGAAGAAAGTCAAGCAATCATTTGGGCCTCTCTTGAGTATATATGCCCTTGGATCAAGTATGCCTCATCAATGAGAACTCGGGGCGTCCCGATGAAGGGTACGTGATTCCCTCTAAGAACCCCGAGTCTGAGAGCAATATGAGTCACCAAAGACGTACACTCAATAGGACCTATCATCTTGAAATTCATCATCCACTGCCGAATCATAGCTTTAATGGGAGAGACCTTGATCTGTTTAGCAGCGGCGTATAATAGCATCAACTCATCGCTGCGCACAGGCCGAACATCCTCTCGTGGAAAGAGAGTAATGGCGAGCCACTTGTGCCACAAACGGAGAGTGGGATGCACAATATCATTGCACCGAGGTACAAATTTTCCACTGTAAACGAGACCAGAGATGTCTGCCCAGAAAGAGTCTCGAACAAAACCCTCACAAGCCTTCTTCAGAGAAACAGCACAACGAGGACTAAAACCAGTCGTTCCTTCCAAGAAACACGATAATCGGTCCCAAAAAGACGAAACTCAATACCATCCGGAACCTCGGTAAGAGAGCAAAGAAACTGGATGGTGAGGGGCCGAGAGCCAGGCTCTGTAATTGGTGCAAACTCCTCTCAACCAAGAGCAGACCAAATAGAAGCAAACTCGAGATTCATACCTGTTTTCTCCATAAGTACTGGGTCGAAGCCCCCGGTGTGGGCGAAGACTCGTTCCTTCAAGAGAGCATAGGCTTGCTCCTCTCGAGCGCCCCGCAAGCTGAGGTAGGGGGTGTCGATGACGATCTCCTCCGCCGCTTGTGGCTCGGCTTGCTCTTCTTCATAATATATCATTGATGGGCTCAGCGTCGGCTCGGCGGGGATGGATGAACTCGCGCTTGCCCGCAAACGGGAGCGTGCCACCCTCCGGAGAGTGTTTGCCACCCAATTCATGCTAGCACAACAACAAAGGGACAACAAGAGCAACTCGGTGATGGGTTAGTGAGATCGAATGAAATTCTTACCGAGCTTGCTCCACCAATAGCAATGCTTTCAGCAACACAATAGAGAGAACACTTGATGATCCAAACTTGGGCAAGAAATCCAAGAAAACCAAGAGAGCAAGGAGTAGAGAGGGGAGTGTGAGTGAAATGAGTTGAATGCGTGAAGAACACCCCCTCTCCCCTTGCTACTTATAGGTAAATGCGCCGGGCATCCAGACATGGCTGTTGGGCAACGGCTAGGAGCCATTGGAGCAAGGTGGGACCCAGCAGCCATTGGGCTGCTTCGGCCGAACCTGGGGTCGGCCGACCTGCCCTCTACCCTGGCTAGTGGCTCCCCAACGGCTAGCTGGGGGCCTGCCTGAGTGCCTCAGCCCAGATTTCCTCGAAATATTTTTCAAATGATTTTTTCTAGAATTTCCAAACTCAGAAATTATTTTCAGAAATTTTATTTGAAAAGAGGAAAAGGGCTAGATAAATCTAGCATGCAGATGCAAGGTTTGGAAAAATCAAATATGCAATTTTGGAAATCAAATAAAATAAAATTTTTGAAAGTGAAATATGAGATAAATACCAGCTTTAACCTTTTTGCCAGAAAGGACCCATCATTTTTAGTCCAACGAGTTGGACTCTTCTCAGCGGTTAATTCCACTCAGCACCCCACTCCTGAGAAGTAGAGATTGGTGCCTTCTCAATCTTCTGCCATTCTTTATGAATTTTATTTTGCTTCTTTGACGAAGATTTCTTCTTTGGGGGTGAAGGCTCCGTCCTTCCCCCAAGCTGCTCAACACTATCCTGCACCAAATAGCATTGCTCTTCTTTGTCGTGAAACTTGAACTTCAAGTTCCTCTTCCCAATGTGAAAATGGATTACTCCGGACCCCACATTGATTCTAACTCGGACATCACTGAGAAATGGTTGCCCAAGGATGAACGGCATTCCTCCCTTGTCATCCATATCAAGGACCATGAAATCCGCAAAGACATAAGAGTTCTTGACCTTGACCAATAGGCTCTCAACAATTCCTTCTGGATATCGTATCATTGAATCGGCGAGTTGGATAGTCCGGGCTGTCGAAGAGAGAGCTGGATATCCTAGTTGCTCGAACATGGCCTTGGACATGAGATTGACACTTGCACCAAGGTCACAAAAGGGCATGCTTGATCGTCTTGTAATAGATGGTGCATGTAATAGCCGGATAGCCAGGATCTTTCTTGTGCACAACTGCTGATTCCTCCAATGGATCTAGAATCTGTTGTATGGGCTTTCCTGCATAGTTAGGATCATGTGTCTTCCTAGGTGGCTTACCCCACCTAGTCGACACTACACTAACATTTTCACAAGAGGACACGGGTTGCCCCGGGATCCTCCCGTTATCAGCAGATGGAACCAAAGCAGCTAACTGAGCTAACTGGGTTTTTAACATTTTGTTAAAACTCAGTTGGCTCTTCTGAGCAGAAGAAAAACTATCTAGCTTAACGTTGAGACTTTCCAAAGTTTTATCAAGGGCAGCTAGATTTTTGTTAACACCTTCATTAATCTTAGCTTACCCAAAAATGAGATCTCTCAAGGAGGGTTGGTTAAGATTGTAAGAGTTACCGTGGTTACCTCCTTGATAATAAGGGTGTTGTTGATTCCACGATTGGCCTCCTTGTTGAGGTGGACGATAGCCATTGTTGTTGCCGTTCATGTACATCACTTCCTCCTGAGTCTCCGGACAATAATTTCCTGAGTGCCCAGTGTTGCCACAGACCTCACAAGTCATATGAGAATCCATAGGCAGAGTAGTGGTGGCTATGGCAGCCTTCTTGCTGGTGTAGTCATTCAGTCTCTTCATAAGAAGATCCAACTTGGCAGTAATCATGTCTGCTTCCTTGACAGTATGAGTACCCCTCGGACATGGTTGGAGTATTTCATCACTCCACCCTTGGTTGAATACCATCTTATCAATGAGTGATTTAGCATTATCAACAGTAAGTGAGAAGAATGCTCCCTGAGCACCAGCATCAATATGGCCTCGGGCTGTCGGAGTCAGCCCATTATAGAAGCTCTGAAGAATAAGCCAATCCTCCATCCCATGGTGAGGACAGGCCAGGACATACTCCTGAAGCCTTTCCCAAGCATCTGGAATAGATTCACTTGCTGCTTGCTGAAAACCAGAAATTCTCCCTCGAAGAGCATTGGTTTTACCCAATGGGAAGAACTTCTTGTGGAATTCCTCTGAACACTTATCCCAAGTATTAGTGGCATCACGATTCGCGCAGAACCATTGCTTGGCCTTCCCCAGGAGAGAAAATGGAAACAGTCGAAGACGAACATCATCCATATTTGCACCCTGATGATGAAAGTGCTGCACAGTTCTAGGAATTACTGCAAATGGGCATTGGCATCCTAATTCGGCATGCCACAGAATGGGCTAGCCTGTACCATCATAATTAGACCCGTCTTGATCTCAAAATTTTCAGTCCCCATTGCCACCTCGGGGCCTTGCAGCACTTGGTCAGCAGAAGGAGCTGAGTACTCACGAAGTGTCTTCTGGGCCATAGCGTTTGACATGGATGGTACAAAGGAAGTTGGTTCGCCTTCCGGACGAGTACGACAAGGTGAGTCGAAATGAATTCGAGCTTTCCTCACTAGTGACTCGGGATCTTCAGTGAAATTCTTAGGTAAGTCGAAACCAGTCATACACTACCTGTCTTCATCATCCAAAGATAAAAGAAGACAATCAAGGTTAGCCTGCATTGAGAGTTGCCCTAACCTACTCATGATTTATAAATAGATGCAAAGTATAGTCATGATAATCCCGTGCCTTCCCCAGCAACGACACCAGAAATGCTTGTTGACATTTCTTAGCGTCGATCACTTAAGAACAGATTTGGAATCCATCCTTAGCGTCAGCGCTAGAAATGCTTGTTGGCATTTCTTAACGTCACCACTAATGACGCCAAGTTAGCATGAACATCAAGACTTGCCAAAGGTAAATCTAAATGATCATGAACGAATCCGCAAGCGCATAGATAAACCATTGTAGCATTTCCCCAAGGAAAGAGAATATTCCAAGGGTATCGTATCTGTGGAAAGCCATGGCGGATATCATAGACTTATGCTTTTGCACTGAATGTAAACCTAGAGATAGATATAGGAAACAACAACTCAAATGCAGGGGTAGGATATAAGATATGATAGGGTAGTGTGACACACACTCAGATCTACCTCTACTCTAGTACTCTACGGCATAGGGGGAACATACGAGTTTGCCCTAGGTTCTAATGTACTAAACATACAAAGCTAGAAGATACAAGAGATAGGCATGAAACATTGCATGAGAGGGTAAGGTTCAGCACCCAGGTACAAACGGGGAGATAGCCCATGACCAGCACTCTGCGAAACTATACTTTAGACTCCTACAGCAATACCCCAGCACGGAGGGTTCCAAAGGGTCCAACAGCTGTCACAACTACGGCCTACATCTATCGTTACGGGGGGTATGCTCATAACTAACGTAGCCACACAACCCAGGCACCATGCCTGTATTGCTGCTAGACTTCACCTGGCCTGGGCTATTGTGACCCAGGGTGAGAGCCACTAGAAGACTGGTCAACTTAGACCGAGTACCGTAGCTTGAACACAAACCTCATGCAACACTATCATGCCATCTAACAAGATCAACTAAGGCTAGACATACGAACGGATACAAACTCTCTTATGTCTAGTCAACAAGATCAAAGGGTCGTGTTCGTGAAGAACACGAGCCTCTAACTTATGAACAAACACATAAGGAATGAGTTTATCATCCTTCAAGTGGATCAAAAGGTAGTGTTCATGAAGAACACAAGCCTCTAAATGATGAACAAGAGATGAACTCAAGAACATATCAAGCATATGATCTACCATGACTTTATATGGAATAGCTGAATAACTGAAGTAGATCAAAGTCATACAATGAAATAAAGATAAAAGGGAACTCATACCTAGACTCCAAAGAAGACTTGGGACCTGAAGAAGAGCTACTCTAGCCTACCCCCTAGCCTTGGAAACTAAAAGTGAGGAGAATGCGAGAGTGGTGTGTGTGAAATGGGAGCCCCTCCCCTTCTATTTATAGGCAAGGAGGAGGCTTGCCTCAGGCACCAAATGGCCTCAAAACACCCGGGAGTGAGGTAAGTGACCAATGAGCAGCTGCCAGGTGGAGGGACGAGATGGGGCGGCCCAAAGGCGGTTCGACCGATCCTAGGATCGGCCGGCACCCTAGGCCCCCCACTCGGGGTGGTTTTTCTCTGGGTGGCTACCCTGTGGGCCCTTTGATCCATCCCTAGTGCATGGCTTGTTTTGGTATCCGAGGTGGGCCCTTTGATCCATGTGAAGTCCATGTGGTGCTCTCTGATTCGTCGGTGAGTGCCTCCCTTGGATCAGTGACGTGGAATGCCATGTGTTTCCTTGGTGGCAGCCACCTCCTCAGCTGAGTTGGCATGGTTCTTCCATAGAAGGTGGGTTTCCATCTGTTTTAATGGTTATTTCACCTACATGCAAATAATATCCAAGGACAAGTGGAACTACATTATTCAAACCAAAATGCAAGTAAATAATGCTTATGCCTCCATTTATGTGAGAATATTAATGGCTGAAAGTAGTACTTAACAGCCGTCAACAATCACCATGTACTGAAATATGAGAGAAAGAATTATACATATATATTTATTTTTTGTTCTTAGGGCGATTATTACATCGGCGATGATCCGAATCACTTATCGGCTATGAAATTCTTACATTTTTCTTCGAGGTGATAACTGAGTATTGACTATCTATTTTTTTGAAGATGATTGCTAAGAATCAGCTTATCAATCCGATATTACAATCGGTTACAATTCTGAAAGAGTAACTAACAACACTTAAGACTAAAATCGGTAGAAAGCCAGAAGTAGTCATCAACCATGTATAACCCTGCCGAGTGATGCAAATTTATTTGACTGGTTACTCCTCTGAACCGATCACTTGAATCAGCTATATTTCGAAATCAGACATCTTGAGGAAGTCACTCTCTCACGCTTCTCCAGATATGCACTTTACCTTCTCGAAATTCCATTGTATATCGGTAGCAGTGACGTGGAAAGAGGAATCGGCCTTGACTGTTTCCACCGAATCTCCAACCTATTGAATCACGTATTGGTGCATGGTAGATGGAACACAACAGTTAGCATGAATCCAATCTCGTCCGAGCAACAGATTGTAAGAACCTTTTCCTTTGATGACAAAGAAAGTGGTCGGGAGAGTTTTACTACCGATGGTCAAGTCAACGCAAATTGCTCCCACGGCAGGAGACACATTGTCCTCGAAGTCGATCAGCCTGATGTCTGTCTTGGTTAAGTCTTCCTCACTTATACCAAATCTCCGGAGCATTGTATATGGCATAAGATTGACAGAAGCACCACCATCAACTAACATACGTGTGATTGGTTTCATGTTGACACGTCCTTTGAGAAATAAAGCTTTCATATGCTGCCTTTTCTCTATATCCGGTTTCTCAAAGCTAGCCAACATCAGGTCTAAAGTTAATTGGGCCGATCCCATTTCTTCTTCTAAATCTGTTTCATCATGAGTCATGAACTCTTTAGGTAACATGAAAACCATGTTGATATCAGCCATTGGTTGTCTGTCCTCTTTGTCATCGGCTTTTGGCTTGAGACGCCACACTTGGGATCGAACCTTCTTTTTATCAAGTGTTTGCTTCTCAACTTCCTCTTGTTGTTCCCATTAACGCATCCACTGGATCCTTCTTTTCTATGACTTGGTCAATCCATCTGGACACCATCTCGGCTGACGAGGACCATGTTGACTTTTATCGTCATTCTGTCTCCATGGATCACGTCCCATTACGTCTTCATCGGGAACTCTGCTATTAGCCAACTCTTCTAGCCAATCGGAGTTTGTCCGATTCTCTCTGATCTTGCCTCCTAACCGATCGTACACGCTGACCCTGCCCCCCAACCGATCATGCACTGGGATCCGTTGATCGCAAAATTCTCGGCTGTTGTGCATTGCTGGCCTATTTCGTCTGTCATCAAAGCAGGCCCTTTTGGAAGATTGTCCTTCAGAATAAAATCCATTGCACTCTGGACAATTATCCATTGTTGGAAGTTTAATCCCTTCTTCCCAACAGTATCTAAAGAACGGGCATCTCCAGTGATTTGAATTGCACCTTGCCCACTCTTCTTCTTCTCTGATCCTTTGTTGATGGTGTTGGTATTTTCTCAGAAGAAACTAGGATTGAGTAAATTTCCTTGGTGCTCTTGAATTATTTTCTTCAAGCAGTCCTTTGCCTTTTGCTTCTTCTGTTGTAAGCTGAGCCTTGGGATCAGTGACCTTTTTATTTTGAGCCGATTCAGATGTAAACACCTTTTCTTGTGAAGTTGATTCCTTTGTAATTTCCAACATATTAGTAGGGAAAGGATGTTGATCAATTTTCATCGGCTTTCCTGACTTGGAAGGTGTCTCAAATTTAAGCTTCCCTTGATCTATTGTGTTTTGAATCTGTTGACGAAACACCTTGCATTCATCAGTGTTATGGGATGTAGCATTATGCCACTTGCAGTACTTGATCTTCTTTAGCTCTTCAGCACCTAGAATAGTGTGATTCTGAGAGAGTTTAATCTGACCCTGCTGAAGAAGGAGATCAAATATCTTGTCAGCTTTAGTTATATCAAAACCGAGCTTCTCAGGTTCCTTCTTGCCGAAGGGACATGCAATCGGCTTCCTGTTTGACACCCACTCGGCTAGATTAATCTCAGCCTCTTCCTCTGAATCAGAATCCTCCACATAAGATATTTTCTTTTGATAATTCCTTCGAGGTTCATAAGGCCGTGAAGAGCTTTCATGGCTTAGTCAGTGCACCAACTGGCTAATGCTCTCAAACTCATGTGAAGCATACTTCTCTTTGATTGAAGGCAAGAGTCCTTGAAAAGCCAATTCTACCAGTTGTTTGTCAGTCAAAGATAGGCTGAAGCATTTGTCCCTCATCTCTCTAAATCTCTGAATGAAATTTACCACTGACTCATCGTTCCTCTGCTTCAAGCTAGTCAGATCAATAATTCTCATTTCATGTATTCTAGAGAAGAAATAACCATGGAACTTCTTCTCAAGATCTTCCCAATTTTGAATAGAATCAGCCGGTAGTGATGTAAACCAAGCAAAGGCTGGCCCTGATAGAGAAGATGAAAATAAGCGCACTCTGAACGACTCATTTGATCCTGCATCTCCACATTGAATAATAAATCAGCTGATATGCTCGATGGTGGAGGTGTCATCTTGACCAGTAAACTTGGTGAAGTCGGGCACTTTATATCTCTGAGGGAATGGAATTTGATCGAAAGAAGCAGGGCATGGTGTCTGATACATGTTGGTTTGCTGCTTTGGCTTGAACCCGAATTGACTATGAATCATGTTTGTAATCTCAGCCATAAATTTTTGATCAATCAGTTGATTACTTGCCAAAGGATTTGGCCGATCTTGTATCATTCCAACTGTTCCTGGCTATTCATGCATGATTGGTTGTGAAGCCAAAGGTGTATGTAAAGCCGTATATTGAGGAATCCCAACTGAATGAGGTGCTTTATGTTGAGTTCCTTGCTGTATATATTACTTGTTTGGAGTACCTTGTATATGCTATTCTGGCAATTGAGATAGCGAATTCATAGGTTGAGCCATTTGATCCCATAACGCCGCCTGATACATGGCATTGTTGTATTCCTCTTGTAAATTCATAGCATAGGATCTAACTGCATAAGCTTGATCAGCTGGGCTCATCTGCTCTGGTGTCAATGGATGATTTATGATAGGTTGACCAGCTGCTGCTCCACTGGAAGTTATCTGTGGTGGAGGTTTCTGCATGCTAGAATTCTCTTGAGCCGATTGAATAGGCTTGACCATGTGCATATGAGACGGCTTAATGTCATAATGCTGCGCTTTGAGAGTCTTTGGTTCAATGAAAGCAAATGTGATTCCTTTGTCATGCTGCTCTGCGGTTCCAATTAGCTCTCCAAACCTTGCTGTATATGGACCAGTAGGAGTTTCTCCTCCCTTTTGAGTTGATTTAGTCGCAACACCTTTCCCACTTATGTCTTTCTCTGAAGGAGACATTGGTGCATCAAGGGTAACAGGTGTGTGACTCTGAGAACTTGAAGGATCACCAATTCCAATTGTGGTTGCTGACAGAATAGCAAAAGTTAGAATTGTTGTACCTGGTTGATAAAATACCGGTCATAGTATCCACTTGTGAGTTCATCTCTGAGTACTTCCTTCACACAATTCTGCACTGTGTTGTTGAAAACAGAAGCTTGATCAATAAGAGATTGGTGCATAGCTTTTGTCATCATATCTTGCAGCTTCCCAGGATCGGCTAGTACTATCAACTCATGAGGTCTTGGAAGAGGAGTTTTCTTGATAGCTCCTGGCTTGGTTAAGTCGAAACTGCCCATCAATAGCTGACCATATTCTGCCATGCGCTCATTGAACTCAGCTTTATCTTCTTCACGAAGTTGATCTAATGTGATAGCTTGGGTCTTGTCTGTATCAGCATCCTTAGGAAGTTTTGGTCCTGACATTGTTGACTAGTTCTTCGTGTCCCACAGGGCGTGCCAAGATGTGTTGACGCAAAAAACAGAATAAAGTTCTTCAACAGCAACACGTAACGGATCCCCGGGATGTAACAAGGCGTGCCAGCCGACCTGACCTGTTGATCAGCACAGAAAGATAGGAAATGTCAGATATGGGTTAAATCGGCTAGAGAACCGATGTGGGTCTTGAATGAGTAACAGCCCGATCGGCCGATACGACCGTAGAGCGAATCGGCTAGCTGACGTAGCAGCCGAAGTGCAAGTATGTCCAAAACAACTAGATCAGTCGATTTGATGATGTAGGTAAAGCGCAAGCAAAAAGCAGTGCAAACTAAGTGCTACGAGACAACACTCGAACCAATCCAGATCGGTTGTATCGTTATGAATCGATGTAGGAGCGAATATAGCTGATATGATATGATCACGAGCTGGATAAATTGGTGATAAAAGCTAAATAAACAAGAAAAAGACTTGCAAACCTAGCTGATATCGATTAATTGTGAATAAGACTAGACGAAATGATAGTGATGCGCCCGGAGGTTAAAGTCTAGTGAATATTTGATAAAACGGTACTTACAAGTTTGCCAGAGATCGATCGATGCAGCCCGACGAACTAGAAGAACTGAAACGAACCGGATTTCCAATGAAGGGAACCCAATCCCTGCACCTCTGTGATTGTCCCAGGAGGCTATCACGTGCAAATCCCTGTCTCAGAAAGTAAAGAAAAACCGTATAGCAAAAGGGAATACATGAAGGTCCACATAATATTATAATAATTAAGCATCTGAGTACATCATTTCGGCACATGCCGGGTACAAGTCCTACGGGACTAAATCAAACAGAGTAAACATCTACACAGCGGCTCTCATGTAGCGAAGTAGACTCCATATCCGCAGGCAACTCAAGTGTAGGGCAAGCCTCAATCCTCCCATCCATCGTGCTCAAAGTCGTAGTCCGGCTCCTGGTCTGAAAACCCGTCATCTACTTGATAAGCGAGTAGGTCATGTCAGCTTTCCAACAAAGAGCATAAGCAAAAGAGAATAATTCTAATATGCATGAATAATCCTAATTATGGCTGTAGAAGGTTATGCAAGCAGCGGTAGCAACATCAAGGTAAGCAGAATAGCCGAGAGGTCTCCATCTCCGAGGAGATCCATACCTCCGAGGACAACGCCTCCGGTGTCAACACCCCAACAAGGAAAGAACACCAAACACTGGATCTCAACCGAGTCACAGCATCCCACTCTCATCTGTGACGTGGGGTCACCAACTCCTATCCCCACATCTCAACGGCACAAAGCCGGGCTCACACACACAGGGGAGAGAAAGCAGCATAAAAGAATACTAGCCAGGTGAGATATTGAAATGGCTGTCCATACCAGTGGACACAGACTATAGCTATAGGTTTAACATTCTGCAGAGGTTGTACAACTGGACCCGCTGGATAGGGCAGAAACGGATGCCTCTAATCCACATCCCGACCTAACGGCCGGAGACCTAGCAGTGGGTGGCACTCTCCTGCCTCTCCAAGCCTGACTCGTTTTGAACTGGGGCGCGAAACTTGCCAGCAGGGCCTCGGAGCTGTGAGACCATCCCCGGAGAAGCCGGGGCAACGTCTACTCGGGGGGTATAACCCGTCCCCCTCACACGACCACACCGGTCTGCCTACAAGCTGAGTGCCAACCACCAACTAGTTCTCAGACCGAACCCCGCCCATACGTGAGCGAATGGTTTGTACGAAAATAGCCCAAAGATCATGGTCACACAGTCGATCGGTCCTTAATTGCAAGAGCGAGCACTCACCAACTCCAACCGTCCGACACGTCGCTAGGGCGAGAGGCCGGGTCGCATCTCCCCTAGACAGGCGTTCACAAGTAACCAAAGCGGCTCGCTCCCACGGTAACACATCAAGGATACACACTCACCCAAAACACACGCAAGAATTCCGAGGTATCCCATTCTCGGTCCAAACCTGAGATCCATCCGTAACTAAGGGTAAAATATATGGATGTATAAAGCCGGGAACTAGCTAGGGGTCGGTAGCTAGTTCCAAAAGTAGGTATTCCAAGGATTTTTATTTTGAAAATAAGCGATGATGTCACCATGACATAAGCGTGACGTCAGCGACAGGGTTAGTGGGCCTTAATGGGCCGAAAGTGTCAGTGGGCCGAATACGGCCCATTGGACTCAGCCCATTGGGCCAAATGAGCCAAGTCTAACAGAGGCCCCTCAACTAAATTTCAGGGCGTAGAGGGGAAAAAGAGAAGGGCCGGTGCGTGGACCGTAATGGGCTACGGCCCATGTGGCCTCCCCAGATTTCACAGCAAGGAAGTCCATTACTGCCCCTGGAGCTCTGCTGGGGCACAGTGGTGCTCCTTGCCACTCGGTCGGGCGTCGACGCGCCCTGGCGCATGTCCGGCGGCGGCGGGCGGATGGCAAACGGCGGTGGTGTTGGCTCCGGCGGTCAAGCATGCTCACGGGGAGGTTCTCTAGGTTCTCGGGAAGAGTTTGGCGCGGCCACCGCCCTGGGGTTGAGCATAGGTGTGCGACGCGCGGCGCGACACGAAGGGAAACTCGGCGTGGCGAGGCGTGCGGCAGTGACGACGCGGCACGTGGCGAACAGCGGCGGTAGCGATGGTGGTTTCAAGAAGAAAGCGATGTGGCGGAGCGGTGCTAGCACACGGTTTCAAAACGCGATCGGGTTCCTGGTGGGGACCCCTAGGGCCGACACGGCATGCGGTGGCGGCGCGGCGAGGTGCAGCGCGGCGTGCGATGCGGTGGCGCGTATGGCGACACATGCGCGGCTAGGCAAGAAGTGCAAGCGCGTGCATCTACTGCGGCTTAGCGCGTGGGCACGCTCAGCCTGGCGAGTACGTGAACGCGTAGGGCTACTCCCTGACGCGACACACCCGGTCGGCACGCGGGCATCTGGAGGCTCAGAGCCGCGGCGCTCGACGCGGCGGAGCAGCGACGGCGACAACACACGTCCAAGGAAAACCACAGCGCGAAGGCCGGACCTAGACGCGCGACAACACGGCAGAACGGATGGTGATGACCGGCGCGGCGTTGGGGTACACCATGGCGGGGACGCGCGGAAGGGCACGACTCGACGGTCGGCTGCCGCATCGCAGGGGTGCGCTCTCAAACAACACAGGAAAGACCAAGGGGAGAAGGGAAGGTGCAGGCCGGTGTGGTGCTCACGTTAGGGCGTAGGTGAAGGTGTTGTAGAGATGACCGCGTCGGTGAAGGTCACGGTGGCGACGGCGAGGTGAAGGCGACGGTGCGGCGTGCTCCTCTGCTCCGGTTCCTGCACGCTCATGGACGGCCTCCTTCCCGACTCGTCCGGCTCCGGCCATGCTTGCTCCGGCTCCGGCAGGACGGCGCGGTGGTGGTGCGCCTCCACTTCTTCCTCCTTCCCCCTTCTCCTCCTCTTTCCCTTCCTTCCTTCACACGGTGGCAGAACAGAGGCAAAGGGGAAAAGATCCCCAACTGGCGATGAAGCCAATTGGGACTCAGCTGCTAGGGCTTTAGGTGCGCACGAGTCAAGGGAACCAGGGGACAGCGTGGGGCAGGGCTTGTTCCCTCTCCTTTGCCTTGGCGGTGAAGGCACAGCGCGCAGGCATGAGATTGCTTGGCGCGCGAGGTGCTCAGGGGCAAAAGAGTGAATCGGTGGGGGCGACGCGCGTGGGGCCTGACTAGGCGTGCGTGCCGGCCCCCTCGGTGTGCGCGCCAGCGGGGCAGGGCGGTGCGGCCCGACGTGTGGACGGGCGGTGTGGCGTGGTGATGCGGTGCGGCGCGGCGTAAAGGAGCGGCGCGGGGTGGAAGATGAGCCGGAGCGGGTCGGCCCCACCTGTCATCGAGATGAAGGCAGCGGAGAGCTTCGTGGGCCGCGCGGGGTTGGTTTAGATGGGCCGCAGGCAAACTAGGGTGCACGGCCGTTTGTGGGCTGAAAAATGGAGGTGGTCGGCAAGACTTCAAAGATAGTTAGTTGGCCCATGTTAGTATAAGAGTTTTGAAAATAGTTTTGAATTAGATTTAAACTATAGATTTGAATTTGAATTTCATTCAAATTCAAAACACACTCAATAAATCTAAATGAAATCCATAAGACTCAAATCACCATCTTTACCATAATTTGAATTTATGTTTTATATTTTTGGTTTTATTTAACTAAGATTAAGGGAAGAGGCTAGAAAGGGTTAAATTATGCTGACACATCATCAATAAATAAAAAGTTCAAATTTCCTCACATTTTCATAACTTAAATTTCAGGGATGTTACATTCTCCCACACCACCGGGAATCTCGTCCTCAAGATTTAAGCTCCATCCTCTCCCTCGAACAAGTGAGGGAACTCTCTCCTGAGGTCGGCTTCTTTCTCCCAGGTTGCTTCTCAATCCGTGTGGTGACTCCACAGCACCTTGCAGTAAGGAATGGTGGTCCTCCTGGTTTCCTTTGTTGCTCTGTCCAGGATCTTCTCTGGGTACTCCGCATACTCCAGGGTGTTCTGCAGGTCTATTATCTCAATCGGTACTTGCTTTGCCTCCACTTCCTTCTCACTCTTCTTCAACCGTGACACGTGGAACACGGTGTGTACAGCGGACATCTCCTCTGGTAGTGTGAGCCTGTAAGCGAGCTTCCCAACTCTCTGAGTGATCCGGTATGGCCCCACGTACCTCGGGGCAAGCTTCCCCTTCATAGCAAACCTCTTGGTTCCACTCATCGGGGACACTTTCAGGTAGACGAAGTCACCCACCTCGAACAACAAGTCTCTCCGGTGTCGGTCGGCGTAGCTCTTCTGTCTGCTCTAAGCAATCTTTAGGTTGTCTCGAACCTTCTCCACTTTCTCCTCAGCTTCCTGGATAGCATCTGCTCCAAAGACCATCCTCTCTCCTACCTTTGACCACATCAAGGGTGTCCTGCACTTCCTCCCATAAAGTGCCTCGAAAGGTGCCATCTTGAGACTTGCTTGGAAGCTGTTGTTATACGAGAACTCTGCATAGGCCAAACTGCTCTCCCAATCTGTGCCGTAGGTCAAAGCGCAAGCTCTCAGCATATCCTCCAATACTTGGTTTACTCTCTCTGTCTGCCGGTCCGTCTAGGGGTGAAAAGCTGTGCTGTAGCTGAGTGTAGTCCCCATCCTATCGTGAAAGCTCTGCCAGAACCTTGCTATGAACTGGGAACCTCTGTCGGACACTATGCTCCTTGGTGCTCCGTGTAGCCTGAGTATGTGGTCCACATACAAGGCTGCCAACTGGTCTGTCGTGTAGCGGATCTTCACTGGTACAAAGTGAGCAACCTTTGTCAACCGGTCCACTATGACCCAGACAAAATCGTTGCCTTTCTGTGTCTTGGGTAGTCCCACCACAAAGTCCATGGAAATGTCATCCCACTTCCATTGAGGAATTTCCAATGGCTTCAGCAGTCCTGCTGGTTTCTGGTGCTCGATCTTCACTCTGCTGCAAGTGTCACAACAAGCCACGTAGTAGGCTATGTCCTTCTTCATATCCTCCCACCAGAACCTCTGATTCAAGTCTTGGTACATCTTTGTGCTTCCTGGGTGAATGGAGTACATGGAATCATGGGTTTCTCTCAGAATTTGCTCTTGGAGTTCCTTGTTCTGCGGGACACAGATTCGATCCTTCAGCCACACCGTGCCTTGCTCGTCCACACGGTAGTCCTCAGCTCTTCCTTTCTCCATCAGCTCCTTGAGCTCCCAAACCTCGGAATAACCTTTCTGTGCTTCCCGAATTCTGTCTTCCAAGTCGTAGGTCACTTGCAGTGCGTTGAGTTGTCCCTACTCCACAATCTCAACCTGGAGCAGCTCTAGCTCGTCGTGAAGTGCTGGCTGCTCCTGACTCACCATCAAGTTGTTGCAATAGGACGTTCTGCTCAGTGCATCTGCCACAACGTTTGCCTTGCTAGGGTGGTAGTGAATCTCCAGGTCGTAGTCCTTGATCAGCTCTAACCATCTCCTCTGCCTCATGTTTAGCTCCGACTGAGTAAAGAAGTACTTCAGACTCTTGTGATCGGTGTACAGCTCACACTTGTTACTGATCAAGTAGTGCCTCCAAATCTTCAGAGCGTGAACAACTACTGCTAGCTCCAAGTCATGAGTGGGGTAGTTCAATTCGTGCTTCTTGAGCTGCCTCGATGCATAGGCAACAACTTTGCTCTATTGCATCAGCACACATCCCAATCCTTGCTTCGAGGCATCACAGTACACCACGAAGTCCTTCTTGATATCTGGCAAGGTAAGAATCGGAGTTGTCATGAGCCTCTTCTTTAACTACTGAAAACTCCTCTCACAGGCCTCTGACCACACAAACTTTTTGTCGTTCTTCAACAGCTCTGTCATTGGCTTTGCTATCTTGGAAAAGTTTTCTATGAACCTCCTATAGTAACCTACCAAACCGAGAAAGCTCTGAATATCTGTCACTGTGAGTGGCTGCTCCCACTTGGTAACTGCTTCCACTTTCGAAGGGTCAACTGCAACTCCATCAGCTGACAACACGTGGCCCAAGAAAGCAACTTCCTCCATCCAGAACTCACACTTGCTGAACTTTGCGTACAACTTCTGTTGTCTCAGCCTCTCCATCACAATCTGAAGGTGCTCCTCGTGTTCTTCTGCTGTCTCAGAGAAGATCAGAATGTCATCTATGAACACCACCACAAACTTGTCCAGTTCTTCCATGAAGATTTTGTTCATCATGTTCATGAAGTAGGCAGGGGCGTTGGTCAGTCCAAAAGAAACCACTACGAACTCGTACAGACCGTACCGAGTCGTGAAAGCTGTCTTCAGGATATCCTGGTCCCGAATCTTCATCTGGTAGTAGCCTGACCTCAAGTCAATCTTGGAAAAGAACTTTGCCTTCCGCAGCCTGTCTAGCAAGTCGTCGATCCTGGGCAAAGGATACCTATTCTTGATTGTCATCGAGTTGAGAGTCCGGTAATCCACACACATCCTCTTAGTGCCATCCTTCTTGTCTATAAACAGAACTAGCGAACCCCAGGGTGAGGCACTCGGTCGAATAAACCCTTGCTTTTGCAGTTTCTTGAGTTGCATCTTCAGCTCATCGAGTTCATCCGCGGACATCCTGTACGGGCTCTTGGCCACTGGTCTAGCTCCTGGCATCAGCTCAATCATGAACTCAATATCTCTGTCTGGTGGTAGCTCAGTCAACTCCTCTGGAAACACGTCGGGGTACTCCCTCACCACCGGAATCTCCTCCAAACTGTTTCCTTTCATATTGCACAACATCGGCGTTGCCCTCTGGCCCTGTGGCTTGATCAACACTCTGGCTCCGTTGGGGTGCTCCAACTGCTCGTACACTGGGTTGCAGTTCACCAATCTTTTGTGCTGGGCTAACCACTCCATCCCAAGTATCACGTCGATCCCGGTCGACTCCAGGATTGTCAAGTCTGCCACGAACAACTGCTTCTCGAAAACCATGTTCACTCCTCTACACTCCAGCGTACTCCACTTCTCACCTAGCGGAGAACTAGTAACTATAGGCTGTGGTCTGGGCTTAGTTGGTTAATGATCTTTCCTTTACGAACTTGGTAGAAATGTACGAAAATTGAGCACCGGTGTCAAACAAAACGGAAGCCATAACTGAATCGACTAAAAACTCACCGAGAGCCACATCTGGTGATGCGGCTGCCTCCTCTGCAGTCAAGTGGTCCAGTTTGCCTCGAGTGGGTGGTGGAGCGCTCTTCTGCTGGTTCTGCTGGGGCTGTCCTCCTGGAACTGGTGCCTTTGCTGGTGTCTGGTACTGAGTGTTCCTGGTCTGACCTCCCTGTTGAAGTTTCTGGGGGCACACGTTGGACTTGTGGCCTAGCTGACGGTAGTGGTAGCAGGTGATCTGTGAGCTATCGTAGGCTGGTGGCTGCTGCGGCCTAGGCTTCCACTGACTCGAACCTCCACTACCTCCGGGGTGACCTCTGCCCTGCTGGGTGAACTGAGTCTGCTGCTGCTGAGGGTAAGGACGCTGTATCTGCAGTGGGTACTGTGGCGGAGCTGACCTCTGTCGCTGGTGTGAACTCGAGTACCCTGCACGGTCTGCACGCTACCTCTTCTCTCCTCGGACCTCCACGTAGTCCAACCTCGACTTCTCCACTACTAGAGCCTTGCCCACCAAGGCGTGAAGAGTAGCACAGTCGTGAGCAGCCAGGTGGTGTGTCATCCCTCTGTGGAGTTCCTTGCGGTACCTGTACATCTTCTTCTTCTCAGTGTTGGAGTCATCTGGGGCGTACCGCATCAGCTCCTGGAAGCAGTTCATGTACTCCTGCACTGACATCTACCCCATCTTCAAGTGTCTGAACTTGTCTGCCTTCCTATCCATCACTGCCTCCGGGATGTGGAACTCCCTGAAAGCCTCCACAAACTCCTCCCACGTGATGTGGGTCGGGTCCGCGTGCGAGTCACAGTAGCTGTCCCACCAAGCACTTGCAGTGCCGACTAGCTGGTGCGCGGCAACTGACACACACTCCTCCTCAGAAAGGTCTGTGAGCTCCAACTTCTTCTCGATCTCCCTCAACCAGTTGTCGGCCACAAGCGGGTCTGGAGAGTTGTCAAAGGTCGGTGGGCGCAGCTTGGAGAAACCCTCCACTCTCTTCTGCAACCTCTCTGGCTGGTTCCTGACATTCCTCCAATTGTAGTTGTTCTGAACCACGATGTCGGCGATTGTCTGCATTAGCTGGGTTTGAAGTGCCATCACTGCTGCTAGGTTGGGCGGTGGTGCCGGCTGCTCCGGTGCCTGCTCTGGCTCGGGCTCAGCCTCCTCCTCAGGCTCCTCGACCTCCTCTGGGTCAACTGGTGCTGGCCTCCTCGACCTCCTCGCCCACCGCGGTGTCCACCACGGTGTCCGCCACGTGGGGCACGGCTTCCACAGCGGCCATGACCTCGACCTCCAGCGGGGAGAGGGACGTCCTCCTGCTCGGCATCCTCCCTGGTAGCCTCCTCAAAATGGCGTAGGAGCCATCCCGACCTCCTCACCCTCGACATCTGTTTCAAGAATTGAGATCGTGAGAAACGAGTTGTCGGAAATTAACTTTAAGGTTCTTAAACATATAAGGATTATCTAGCTAACAACAAGTAATTTCACACAAGCATATAAGAAGCATAAACTCCGGCAAAAAAGATTGATAACTCTAATCACTCATGCAAGATCAGCATACAAAAGGGGTGTATCTCGAGGCCTACTCCACAACCTTCGAGATTACACAGAAGCATGAGAACTACTACGAGATACATAAAGGGTGGTCAACTAAACTTGGACATCATGAAGAACTCTACTCTATCTGACTACAGGATCATCCCCTCAAGGTGCCTGCCTCTGAACTGCAGCTGGTGAGTACGGTGGTGACACGGTCATCAGACTGGGTGGAACCGAGTAGAACGGCGGGTCGTTCACTCCTGGGTAGTCTGGAATCTCAATCTCTGGTAGGTTGAAGTAGCCTGCCAAGCTCCTCAAAGCTCTGTTCATCTCAGGTGTGTCGGTACTACCTCTCGGGTAGGGTGGCTGTGCTGGAAGCTAGGTAGGTGGTAGCTCGAACGTCTCAGTCCTCAACTTAGGCCTCTTCTGCAGTGGTACCAACTCTGCAACCTCTCTGAGCTCTGTCACACGCCTCAGGTTTGAGTCTCTCCACGCTGAGCTGGTCCGACTGGCTGTGTCCTGTGCCTCGTACACTCTGCCTCCTAGGTACCACAGGTGGTTGTAGTTCTGTGTCAGTCTCTCCTCGTGTCCCCACAGTCTCAACTAGTAGTCTGTGCAAGCTGCTCCAAGCGACTCAACCAGGTACTCCTTCTCTCGCAGTCTCAACCTCTCCTCTCTGGCTGCTGCCTCTGACTCTCTCAGAGCAGTCTGTGTCTCCTCCAGTCTTGCTCTCAAGGTAGCGATCTCCAAGGTATCCCTCTCTGTACTAGCTCTGGCAGCTACGAGTCCCCACTCTGTGATCTGTATGTTCCTCCTGTGTGCCTCGTTGAGAAAGAACTCCAAGTGGCTGTTCTCTCTCTCTCCAGCTGGGCGTTCCGTCCCAAGGTGTCATCCCACTTCTGCCTCAGAAACATTATCTCTGAATCGGCCCAGCAGAGTGCCTGGTCTTGAGCTTGAATGAATCTGCTGGCCATCTGCTCCTTCTCATCCTTGCCCTCAGTGTTCTCCTCGGTGTAAGCTGTCTCGTCCTTGTGCCACCTGCTGTGGTCGTACACTGCTGTCGGTAGGACTCAGAAGGGTGTATCCTTCGACCTCTGCTCCAACTGCCGACACACTTTCTTCAGCGTGAGCCTGGCATAACACTGGTGAGCCTCCAGAGTAGAGTTGTCGAAACACGTGACCCCGACCTCCTCGAACTCTGGCACACGGGGGTCTGCTGGTATCTTCAAGATCAGCTCTGTCGGTGACTGGTCCATGGCTGTGGTGGTGCGTCCCTCGTAGAACACCTCACTTGTCTCCACTCCAGCTGTCTCCAAACAGTTCTTGAGGATCTTGCAGAATCCTCCGGCCCACTGGCCGTCGGTCTTGAGGGTCATCCACGTTAGCTGGTCCATCTGCACGTTGTTAGGGAAGTTAGTAAGAGTTAGTAATGTTAATCAAGGTATTATATAGTAAAGATCAAGGTACTTATATAAAATTTCATGGATTGTATATAAAGCACAAGGTATTGGGCTTCCCTATACTATCGTCCGTTCCTAGGCTCCTCCTACAGTCAAGTACGGCTCTGATACCAACTAAAACGAACCGGGTTTCCAATGAAGGGAACCCGATCCCTGCACCTCTGTGATAGTCCCAGGAGGCTATCACGTGCAAATCCCTGTCTCAGAAAGTAAAGAAAAACCGTACAACAAAAGGGAATACATGAAGGTCCACATAATATTATAATAATTAAGCATCTGAGTACATCATTTCGGCACATGCCGGTTACAAGTCCAACGGGACTGAATCAAACAGAGTAAACATCTACACAGTGGCTCTCATGTAGCGAAGTAGACTCCATATCCGCAGGCAACTTGAGTATAGGGCGATCCTCAATCCTCCCATCCATCGTGCTCAAAGTCGTAGTCCGGCTCCTGGTCTGAAAACTCGTCATCTACTCGATAAGCGAGTAGGTCATGTCAGCTTCCCAACAAAGAGCATAAGCAAAAGAGAATAATTCTAATATGCATGAATAATCCTAATTATGGTTGTAGAAGGTTATGCAAGCAGCGGTAGCAACATCAAGGTAAGTAGAATAGCCAAGAGGTCTCCATCTCCGAGGAGATCCACACCTCCGAGGACAACGCCTCCGGGGTCAACACCCCAACAAGGAAAGAACACCAAACACTGGATCTCAACCGAGTCACAGCATCCCAATCTCATCTGCGACGTGGGGTCACCAACTCCTATCCCCACATCTCAACGGCACAAAGTCGGGCTCACACACACACAGGGGAGAGAAAGCAGCACAAAAGAATACTAGCCAGGTGAGAGATCGAAAGGGCTGTCCATACCAGTGGACACGGACTATACCTATAGGTTTAACACTCTGCAGAGGTTGTACAACTGGACCCGCCAGATAGGGCAGAAACGGATGCCTCCGATCCACATCCCTACCTAACGGCCGGAGACCTAGCAGTGGGTGGCACTCTCCTACCTCTCCAAGCCTGACTGGTCCTGAACTGGGGCGCGAAACTTGCCAGCAGGGCCTCGGAGCTGTGAGACCATCCCCGGAGAAGCCGAGGCGACGTCTACTCGGGGGGTATAACCCGCCCCCCTCACACGACCACACCGGTCCGCCTACAAGTTGAGTGCCAACCACCAACTAGTTCTCGGACCGAACCCCGCCCATACGTGAGCGAACGGTTTGTACGAAAATAGCCCAAAGATCAAGGTCACACAGTCGATCGGTCTTTAATTGCAAGAGCGAGCACTCACCAACTCCAACTGTCCGACACGCTACTAGGGCGAGAGGCCAGGTCGCATCTCCCCTAGACAGGCATTCACAAGTAACCAAAGCGGCTTGCTCCCGCGGTAACACGTCAAGGAAACACACTCACCCAAAACACATGCAAGAATTCTGAGGTATCCCAACCTCGGTCCAAACCTGAGATCCATCCTTAACTAAGGGTAAAATATATGGATGTATAAAGCCGGGAACTAGCTAGGGGTCGGTAGCTAGTTCCAAAAGTAGGTATTCCAAGGACAGGATAAACAATTACAAGGCATGGCTAATCAATTGTCTATGCAATTTTAAAAACATGCATCAAAAGTAATTAAGCACTAGCAACTAAAGCATGCATAGGATCTATATGGTTGGGAGTGACATGACACCTGCCTGGCATCCGTAGTCCTGGTCTGGGTTGAAGTCGGGGTCGTAGGCCTCCTCCGGGTCGTAGCTCGGGTCTGTGCAGCACGAGATACGAGACGCTAAATTACCGGCAATCAACTAAGCATAAATCCAAAGAACCCTAATTTTAAAAGATCCAAACAGAACCAAACTACCTACAAATAGCACCATCTCATTTTTAGAAAAATATGGAAACTGGTTTCATATTTTTCGGAGTTATAAATAATTAGTTATGAATTTTCAAAGTTTAATGGATTTATAAATTAATTTCCAATTTCATTTATAAAACAGAAAAAGGATTTTTATTTTGAAAATAGGCGATGACGTCAGCATGACATAAGCGTGACATCAGCGATAGGGTTAGTGGGCCTTAATGGGCCGAAAGTGTCAGTGGGCCGAATACGGCCCATTGGACTCAGCCCATTAGGCCAAATGAGCCAAGTCTAACAGAGGCCCCTCAACTAAATTTCAGGGCGCAGAGGGCAAAAAGAGAAGGGCCGGTGCGTGGATCGTAATGGGCTACGGGCCATGTGGCCTCCCCAGATTTCACAGCAAGGAAGTCCATTACTGCCCCTGGATCTCTGCTGGGACGCAGTGGTGCTCCTTGCCACTTGCTCGCGCGTCGGCGTGCCCTGGCGCACGTTCGACGGCGGCGGGCGGATGGCAAACGGCGGTGGTGTTGGCTCCGGCGGTCAAGCATGCTCACGGGGAGGTTCTCTAGGTTCTCACGAAGAGTTTGGCGCGGCCCCTGCCCTGGGGTTGAGCATAGGTGTGCGACGCGCGGCGCGACGCGGAGGGAAACTCGGCGCGGCGAGGCGTGCGGTGGCGACGACACGGCGCACGGCGAACAGTGGTGGCAGCGATGGTGGTTTCAAGAAGAAAGCCATGCGGTGGAGCGTTGCTAGCACACGGTTTCAAAACGCGGCTGGGTTCCTAGCGTGGACCCCTAGGGCCGGCACGGCGTGCGGCGGCGGCGCGGCGAGGTGCAGCGCGGCGTGCGATGCGGCGGGGCGCATGGCGACACACGCGCGGCTAGGCAAGAAGTGCAAGCACGCGCATCTACTGCGGCTTAGCGTGTGGGCACGCTCAGCCTGGTGAGTACGTGAACGCGTGGGCTACTCCCTGACACGACACGCCCGGTCGGCGCGCGGGCGTCTGGAGGCCCAGAGCCATGGCGCTCGACACGGCGGAGCAGCAACGGCGATGACGCACCTGCAAGAAAAACCACGGCATGAAGGCCGGACCTAGACGCGCGACAACACAGCAAAACAGATGGTGATGACCGGCGCGGCATTGGGGTACGCCACGGCGGCGAACGCGCGGAAGGGCACGACTCGATGGTCGGCCGGCGCATCGCAGGGGTGCGCTCCCAAACAACACAGGAAAGACCAAAGGGAGAAGGGAAGGTGCAGGCCGGTGTGGTGCTCACGTTAGGGCGTAGGTGAAGGCGTTGCAGAGATGACCGCGTCGGTGAAGGTCACGGTGGCGACGGCGAGGTGAAAGCGATGGTGCAGCGTGCTCCTCTGCTCTAGTTCTTGCGCGCTCATGGACGGCCACCTTCCCGACTTGACCGGCTCCAGCTCCGGCAGGACGGCACGGTGGTGGTGCGCCTCCACTTCTTCCTCCTTCCCCCTTCTCCTCCTTTTCCCTTCCTTCCTTCACACGGTGGCGAAACAAAGGCAAAAGGGAAAAGATCCCCAACTGGCGATGAAGCCAATTGGGACTCGGCTGCTGGGGCTTTAGGTGCACGCGGGTCAAGGGAACCAGGGGACAGCGTGGGGCAGGGCTTGTTCCCTCTCCTTTGCCTTGGCGGCGAAGGCGCAGCGTGCAGGCATGAGATTGCTTGGCGCGCGAGGTGCTCAGGGGCAAAAGAGTGAATAGGTGGGGGCGATGCACATGGGGCCCGACTAGGCGTGCGTGCCGACCCCCTCGATGTGCGTGCCAGCGGGGCAGGGCGGTGCGGCCCAGCGTGTGGACAAGCGGTGTGGCGTGGTGATGCGATGCGGCGCGGCGTAAAGGAGCGGCGCGGGGTGGAAGATGAGCAGGAGTGGGTCGGCCCCACCTGTCATCGAGATGAAGGCGGCGGAGAGCTTCGTGGGCCGCGCGGGGTTGGTTTAGATGGGCCACAGGCAAACCAGGGTGCACAGCCGTTTGTGGGTTGAAAGATGGAGGTGGTTGGCTGGACTTCAAAGATAGTTAGTTGGCCCATTTTAGTATAAGAGTTTTGAAAATAGTTTTGAATTAGATTTAAACTATAGATTTGAATTTGAATTTCATTCAAATTCAAAACACACTCAATAAATCCAAATGAAATCCATAAGACCCAAATCACCATCTTTACCATAATTTGAATTTTTGTTTTATATTTTTGGTTTTATTTAACTAAGATTAAGGGAAGAGGCTAGAAAGGGTTAAATTATGGTGACACATCATCAATAAATAAAAATTTCAAATTTCCTCACATTTTCATAACTTAAATTTCAGGGATGTTACAAGAACGACATTTGAAGAAACAAGAAAACAAGAAGAAATAAACTTTTGGCGAAATCGCCGACTTGTTGAAAGAGTAAAGGGTTTATGTATATTGGTGTGTACAAACTTTCTCCGATCACGTAGGGTCGCTATTTGTCCTGAGGACACCTTGACTCCTAGTCGATGACGATAAAGCTTACTTGAATCTAAAGAATAAAAAACTACCAAAAACTTAACGATTCCCATAGGAATCGGACTCTCTAAACCGACTTTGACCCGACGTCAACTTGATCGTTGACCCGACTCCGTCTTCTTTCCTTTGGCGTATTCTTCTTCTGCCACGTTTCTCTTCCATCAATCGGCTGATCCTAGATCGGCTGGTCGCTTCTTCTCTCTTCTTTATCAGCTCTAAAGTCTTCCTGATATCTCTTCGGCTCTTCTCCGACACGTGTCAAAAAACGGTGTCAACAGGAACTCCTTCTTGTGGCACCATGTTGCATATCATCGTGAAATCGCTCAATGTGTCTATATGGGTTGTCATCCTCCAATCCTCTAAAAGGGTTTGTCACCACTAACTTGATGATTCCATAGTTCAATTCGTACTCGGTTGTAGCAAGTGTCAAATCTGATTTTTGCATCTCAATGTCCTCCGTTGATGGCATTGCTAGCTCCCTTAGTGACATCTCTTCGTCTTCCAATGGTGAGGTGAACAAATCCATCTAGGCACCAAAAATAAAAAGAAAAACACAAAAAAGAGTTTTTTCTAGAAAACAAGGGTTAGATGTTAGTAATCAACAAAATTAATACAAGATTAAACGTAGAAAACTGGCTTGCTCCACGACAATGGTGCCAGAAAAAGGGGCTTGTTGATGGTTAAATAACGTGTCGAGTTTTGATCCGCAAGCATACGAATCACTGTTGATGGTTCAATAATGCGCCAAGGTTTACCGCAAGCTTACGGATCATGTAGTACCTTTTTCCCTTGAGTATCACCCAAGGTATCAATTCTGTGGAACATGTGCAACGCAAGATTCAATATAATAACTGAGAAAACACTTTCATCTTGAAGAGGTTTTGAATACATCTAATCTACTAAACACGAGAGGTAGCGAGAGAAAATGTAGAGATAACCGATCTAGAGAGCCTAGATCATGCTTATGTTGTAGCTCCAAGCAAGATAGATGAAGAAAACCAAACGAATCTCATAAAAAGCATTTTTAAATCTTGACCTTCGGTCAAACCCCCTAAGTCACCCCGCCGTACTCGGTGTCAACATCCTGTCATGATGTTCCCCTTTCTTTTGTGGTCAAATCTTAGAGCATGCTCACAAGGAACGCGTTGAACCACTTGGTAGATCCTGTATGCACCTCTAGCCACCGCGGCTACAAGAACACCCCGTGCAATCTATCTCGAGAATAGATTGAGAAAGAAACACATCCAAGCAAGAACAAGAATCATAGAAGAAGGCACTTGATCGCTAGAAATCGGATTCATAAAGACTTCACCATGAATGTTTACATGAACAAGATCACCACCGGGATCCTACCTCGATCTTGATCCAAGCTCCGGAACTCCGGCGTGGTCTTCCTTGCAAGGTTCCCATGCCGGCTAGGGTAACCCTAGACAACTAGCACGACCCTCCTCTCCGAGATGGTGTCTCTCTAGCTTCTCTGCTCCTCGGCGGTCAATGACGAATGGCTTGACGTGTGGCACTTCGCACGGGGACTATAAATAGCCCAAAGGGGTGCTAGGTCAAAGGGGTGACAAACAGGGCCCAAAGTGGGCTGGGCCGGCTAGCCTGGGCCGACCGGCCTGGGCCCACCTCAGCCTGGTTCGTCCCGGGTTTTCTTCTCGAAGCTTCTCGCGTCTTCCTGAGTTTTTGACGAACTGCATGTGGGTCCTTGACGTTGTTTTCCCCACGGTTTGGATAAGGGTGCTTGGCGTGCAAACTCCCACATCTTCGGTCTAGGTCCTCGGTGTTTCACGGCTTCATGCTTCAGTCCTTGGATCACATGGAGTCATGTTCACCTTGTGTCTTGATTTGTGCTGGGCTTCATGATCTTCTCGTAAAGTGCTCGATGAACTTTACCTGGAGGTCCTCATTTAGGCTCTTAATTCCTGCATAAACAATAAACTCCAAAAACCACATGCGAGTGCGAACTTGACATATAATGACAGTTAGGATCGTTAGTGTGAATATCAAATTAATACCAACATTAAAGGTAAACTCATGGCTAGGTTGACGGAAATTGACCGCCAACATCCCCCCATGCTTAAACCTTGCTCGTCCTTGAGTAAGCCTTCAATGGATATTAGTGTTGCCCTTCAATGTTCATATCCTGCACTTGATCATACATGAGAAAACATAACGCTCTCTAAATTTATATTCGCTGAAGTTCCATAATGTAACTAGCTTTCATCTCTATGGAGGGTAGATATCATTTAAGCTCTTTCCACAAGTAATTAATCATGCTCTCAAATTTTAAACAAATCTCATAAATTTTGAAAATAAAGAACAAGATGAAAAAATTGCTTTACCAAGATCAAAAATAACCATCTTGCATCTTGCTCATGAGCTCTCATCTCATCTTGTCTCTCAAGCCTACTTGTTCTACTCCTTTCCTCTCTCAAAGTATTTAGTGGAAGGCTTTATATGGAGCTATGGGAAAGTTTAGTTCTACCAAGATATTATAGTTGATATATTATTAAAACAAGACAAGCTTCTCATGGTCTTACCGAGACTCGTCAAAAAGGTCATTGGAAAAATAATGTTCCAAGGAGGGGGGAGAGATGAACACACACTTTTAGATAGGTGGACATGTGCAAATGGCAAAGAGTGATCCCAAGGCACAAACGAAGTCCTCGTTATCGGATTGCACATGGTTGGAAATATGAGTATGGGTCTTGATCTTGAATCCTCTAGAAAACTCAAATGCACTAAATGTAGCTAGAGAACCGGAGAGCTTTATTATTATTTTCCTTTCTTTCTTTCTTTCTTTCTTTCTTTTTCTCATCATACTTTTTCTCCTTTATCATTTTTTCTTTCATCACACACAATTTTTCCTTTCTCTCTTCTTTTTTTATTACACTCCTTGAACTCTAGACTACACTAGCACTTCCTTGGCAACTCCCAATGCTTAGACGTTTGCTCGTCCTTGAGCAAAGAGGTAATAATTATGCCAAGATAGATATTGAAATTCTCTTATTTTCTTGGAGAGAGATACTCAAAATCTTCTAGAGATCCTTTTGGAGGTCTCCCAAAGTCTTGCTCCACTTGACGGCACCTTCCTTGTAATCTTCCTTGAAACATTCATCCATACTCATAATTTTGGGTTGTGGTCAAGGAGATGAACACAAAAAGATATTTTAAGGTTTTGTGGGTGGATATCCGGCGAGGTTTGCGAAAGTCCCAATGTGGAAACCCACAATGAACGGATAGAAGAGGCTAGCATAAAGATAGGTACGCAAAAACGGAATGACCAACTTCTTAGTCTCGGGCCAGAGAAATCAGGCCGTGAATTAATGCACCCAAAAATAAATCTTGTATACTAAGGTTTTTTGCACTCAAATAAATGTAAGGCTTTGGATAGGTAGAGCAAAATGCAAGCGGTATTCATGACAAGGTTAGCATAACTTTTAAAAATAAAAGATCTTTGATTCATTCAAAATTGAGAGCAACGAAAAAGAACTATGGGTCTCAAGTTATCATAACCTCCACACAAGATTAGGATAGCATTTATTAAATTTTCAGATCATGTTTAAAGAGAGCACTAGCTTAAACATATATAAATCAAGCATAGGAATGAGAAAAGCAGCAATGATCATCACATATCAGCATGGTACAATTTTCCATCCATATTAAAGATCATAAAAACGATGGTGAAACTTATTCATGGTGATGGAAAACAAAACTACTACTACCAGACACATGCTGAAAATAAATAAAATAAGAAAATACTATGCATACATAAATGCACACAAGCTGAAAAATAATGGAAAGGAAAAGGAAAACTCAAACCACACTTAAAAAGCATCATTCCTTCCTCCTTTCTTCATTCCTCCTCTTATGGCTCATCCACTGGCGGTTGACTCTCGTTAAATCCTTGCTCATAGTATGTTTGCATGGGCCCTCCATGAAATTGATCCGGCGGCACAATTTGAAGGCGTCCTAATTGATGGGTGATCCCCGCCGTTCCTTCTTGCCATTGGTTGACATGTGTCCGGATGCTCTCGATGTCTTGCATGTTTCTTTGCATATATGCCCCAATGATGGCTACACTTTGTTGGTACTGAGGCATGCTTGCATAAGGTGCCACAAACGCTGCATTAGGCACCACAAAGGTCAGTGGATAATATGTTGAGGTGGTAGCATGGCTGCACCACTCCCCCATGCTTGTGTTGGCACACTTCCGTAGTAGGGTGGCGGCATAGGAATCCATCCATATGGTTGATGATATGCAGCCCCTCTACAATTCTTCCTCTTTTATTTTTCTTGGCCGGCACAAGAAGTCCTTCTTCTAACCAATTTTCTCTCCCTTTAATAAATAATTTCAGCCTCATATTTGGGAGAGGAACATTAGCCTTGGCCACCTTGTAACATCTTTTCTCATCTCCACTTATATATTTCCCTTGTTTCATATACTCGATTCCTAAGGAATTTCCGGTGAGGAGGAGTTTTGGGTTTCTTGTAATTCCTGACCTCAATGAAATAGCTATCATAGAGAGATAGCATACTGAACCAATATCACTGGTTCCTGAAGTTGCTTCACAACACCACCGATTGATCATGATATACGAAGGATCAATAGCTTGCCTAGCAATCATTGCCGAATAAAGCCAATTTAATTATGTGTCGGTGAACTTGGACTCTTTTATTCTCCCAAAAATCCTTTTACTCATCCATGACTGAAATATCCGGATGATAGGATTCCAGATGCTACTCCTTTGCCAGTTATCTTCTCCTGAAATCATACCCCAAAATCCATCTAACACATTTTCATGAATGTCCACTTGTTCCGGGGCCTCCTTCTTGAACCTTAGCAACTGTCTAATATTCTCATAGGGAACTAGTTGCTCATCATCTTTAAGTCAAAATGAGAGGGATGGCACCCTGTCATTAATGACCGGCGCCATCATCACGTGAATTTCCAAGGCAAGCTCCAAATGAGTGCTCACCCCAACTCCATCAAAAAAATGTCCCCAACCAAGGTGACTCAACAATTGATAAATATCCAGATGAAATCCCAATACTTGGAGAGCATTGTCGTCGAAGTCCACGTTGGGCACAATCCTGTTCTCGAGATGAACAAGCCTCTCCTCCTCCTCCTTCGTCATTATGATAAATCCATACTTAGAACTCCTCGAAGTGTATGGCGGTGGAGCAGATGAACGAGTCGAACGACGAGGTTGAACAGGCGGCTCCTTCGTGTGTCCTTGCGGTTTGGTGTACCACATGGACGAGCTTCGTGTGACCCTCATGCCACTAAGGAGCATTGTGTCGCTCCTCAGTGGAGCCACGTCCTCCTCTATGCTTCGCGGGGACACGACGATAGAGTGCCTCCGCGAAAGCTTGTTAATGGCGCCTTCGACGATGATGATTGTGTCTTCTTCCCAAAGGCCTTATTGAAAGCCTTCCTCATTGTTCCTTGCTGCACAAATTCACAAATAAACTCTCTCGGGGTTTCTTGCCGGTAGAAAGATGCACAATAGAAGTATATGGAATCGCAAGAATTGTGACAAATTTTTCGGTTTGGACTTAGGATTCGAGGACGAATTTTTCGAAGATGTTTCTGGAGGTTTTGGACTGAGAACTCAAGAACATGAACTAGCAACTGAACAAGTGACCTGAGGAAGACGAACACCAGGGGGTGAATAAATAGGCTAGGACGGCCAGCCTAGGCCGACTGGCCTGGGGCCTCTGACCCCTGCTTTGGCTCCTGTTTTCTCCCACTTGCTCTTGGTTGCATCATGGCTCTGTGTCCTCGTGCTCCACGTGGTTCCACCGTCCAAACTCTCACAACCATTCCTTTTTCTTGCATGATGAAGTCCTCCACCTTGATCATTTGCTTTGTGTCACTTCCATGATTCCTTGCATCCCATGCTTTCAGTCATATCCTGCAAAACAAAACATTGCTGCCCCCCCAAGCTTGTCCTTTGCATGTGCTCAAGATGCTTTGATGATAAAGCCTTCCCGTGATGCATCATGGAGCACTAGATGCTTAATTAAGCTAAAAACCTTCCCTCAAGCATGTTTAGATGCTAATTACTCCTCTAATTTCAAAAAATTAAAATTCAGAGATATCAATGAGTTCAAATGTATTTTCAGAGGAGTTTTTAGGCATAAAAAACATTTGTAAGTTGAAATTTTCTGACTACATTGATTTTGGTTACACCGAGATCACTTGCTTTCATTTATTGATAGCGAGCTCCTCCGGTTTGACCGTGGGGGTATGGGTTTAGGTTCTAATTTTTGCCAAACATGAGAGATATGTTTTGAATAAACAAAAATAAATGTGGTTTGGAAAAAATTCTAACTCTAGAGAAACCAGTGCATATCAAGTTGAACGAAACCAAAAATCTAGGTTCGCGCGAGTCCTACCATGTGTCACAGATTAAAAAAACATTTAGGAACAACGCGGGCTCTACTCGTGTGTTTTTATCATGTAAAACAAACCAACCTTATCATCATGAAGAGGATGAAAGGTTTGGGTAGGTTCTGAATTTTTGGTACTAGTTTCTCGACAAGAGGCAAATAAATCATAGGATGGTTCATGTCATTGGTTTATGATCAAATAAAATCCAAATGAAACAACCGAGAAAATTAAATGTCTCAAAAATAAGTTCAACCACTTAAGAGTTTATACCAAGTCTTGTGTAGCAACTTCTATGACCAACTTACATGAAATTTGGAAATTTTCTGGGTTGCCCTCCCGATAGCTTTATTCTTGATCGGGTTGTTCTCCCGATAGCTTATTCTTGACTCGACGAACAGGTTGCCTCCCGCCTAGCGCTTCATTTATAGTCCATAGCTAGACTTCTTCTCTTCTTCACTTCGGATCAACACTGTTTGCGGGTGTTGCAATCTTGGGTACCCAATTCCGCACCATCTTGGGTGCAGGCTTATTTTTCGGCTTAGTCATGTTTTTGGTCTTCATAGGCGGCTTTGGTTCTTTGGTCTTGACGGATGCAACAACTTCTTTGATCTCCTTCGCTTCCTTCTTCTTAGGCTCTTCCTTCTTTGGCTCTTCCTTGTTAAAGTGACGATGAGGTGGAACATATTTAACATTGATCATGTTGCATACCTCGAAACGTGGCCGAAACTTGAATATGCTCCTTGTGCCATTGACATCGAACTTGATCTCCCCCTTGCCCACATCAATCGTAGCTCCGACGGTTTTGAGGAAAGGCCTCCCTAGGATGAGAGGCAGCTTCTCCCTTTCTCCCATCTCGAGTACCACGAAATCAACAGGGACGAAGTGATCTCCAACTCTTATGGGCACATCTTCAGCGATTCCCACTGGATAGCGAATAGAGTTGTCGCCCAACTCTAAATACCCGTAGGCTCTAGTGGTAGGCGTATCTCTTGGCATGACACTCACACTTGCTCCAAGGTCGCCTAATGCCTTCTTGAACGTGAATGAGCCAATAGAACATGGGATGGTCGGACATCCGGGGTCTCTTTGCTTCTCGGGACCTTGATTTGCAATGGCGGCACTACATTGTTTGGACATCTAGACGTGATCCGCCACGAGTGTTGTCATCTCATACTTGTTCGCAAGTATGTATTTGAAGTAGCGAGAGTATGTAGGAACTTGGAGAGCGTCCAATAGCAGAATGTTGATGCTTAACCTGCACACCACTTCCACAAATTTTTCAAAATTACTATCAACTTTACCTCCAAAGTAGTGTGTCTTAAGTGGTGGCATCTTCGTGTCATCACTTGGCATCTCGAATTCCGGCTCTTCGGTAGCAATCTCCGGAATAGTAGTCACCTTCTCCTTGGTGTGATCCTCCACCTCGACGGTTGGCTTAGGCTTCCTTGCTCCGGCTGAAAATTCGGGATCTTCCATCTTCTTTCCCGTGCGAGTTTGAATAGCCTTCGCCATCTCGGGACCTTGGGGCTGCCCCGGCAATCTTCCTTCATTAGCGGTTAGGCGCCCGGCAAGTTGTCCCACTTGCGTTTCCAACATCTTCATCATGTTGAGCACTTGTTCGTTGGAGCTTCCGACCTCCGTCACCTTGCCATCGATGTTCTCCAATATTTTGTCCATAGCCTTGAACTTAGTGGTGGTGTCCTTTGTTGATCTTAGCTTGCTCCTCCATGAAATCCTTCAATTGTATATGAAGAGGAACCGTATTTTTGAATGGATGAACTTTCATTAAATTGAGGTCTACCTTGCCCGTAGCGGAAGTTTGGCAAATCTCCTTTCCTCATGTAGTCAAGCACATTTTCTTCCTCCTGACAATCTTTTTGGACATGGCCGTACTCCCCACATTCTTCACATGTGGATCTTGCTTCGGCGGCCTTTAGGTCTTGGGCTGCTTTCTTTTCTAGCTCCATCTTTTCCAACCTTCTCATGAGTGAGTCTATTTTTCCTTCAAGAACGAAGTTCCTCCTTTTCAACCTGCAAAATACCTTTAGCATTGCCCGTGGGTTGAACCAGAAGTAAGCGTCCGGATGATGCCTATGTGTCATTATCCACAACCTTCTTGAAAAGAGTGAATGCTTCAGTCGGAGTAAGCTCAATAATGGATCCTCCCGCCTATGCGTCAATTACGGTCCTCGATGCTAAATTGAGCCCTTGATAGAACTTTTGAACGAGGTCCTCCTTTGGGAACTTGTGATGTAGCACGGCTCGGGTGTACTCATTGAAACACTCAAAAGTTTCTATGATAGTCTCCGTTGGATATTGAGTCTTGCCCGGTGAATAATACTCCTTCATGAAAGCTCTCATCAATGCTTCCCAATTTTGCATCGTCTCCACCGGTAGAGTGTAGAACCATTGCAAGGTTTTTCCAAGTAGTGAGAACGGAAAAAGCCTCGCCCTCAATTGATTTTGATCCAACCCTTCCATTGTGAATGTTTGAAAAAGTTGGATGAATGCTTGAATGTGAAGGTTAGCATCCTCTTTACCGGTGAAAGGTGAATGTTGCACTATACAGATGGTTGAAGTCTTGATCTCGAACAGTCTTCCAAAGTCGGCTAGGTTCAGGATGGGTAGATCAGCGAGCTCCGGAATGCATAGCTCCCCGATCTTCCTCTCCGGTTGTGAAAGTGCATCTAGGCCCCTAATTATTTTGATGATAATGACAATTATAATTTGAGTATTTGATGGTTTATCTAAGATGTGTGCAGGAATAAAAGAGATAAAGTTCATGTGTGAAAGGAAGGACCTCAATTTCTTATATTTGTGTTGAAGCTCAAATGACGATTTTAATTTAATTTATATTTTGAATTTGAGTTTAGGCAACACCGTACTATAAAGAGGGACGAGATCGGTCAATCAAAGTGTACTACAAGTGCTTATCTTGAGAAAATTTAGACACAAAAATCCAGGCAAAACCGTTAAACACTTTGAAAAAGCCTATCCTAGCAGCCCCTGCTCTACCGGGTCAACCGGCCCAGATGGTCGGATCACCCAGCATGGCTCTGGAGGCTGCCGGGTGACCCGGCCCCTCTAGCCGGATGACCCGACCCTAGCGTAGATCAGCCTAACAGCTCTTTTGAAGGGAGGGGGTATTTATACCCCTTCACTTCTTCCTCCTTGATCTGCTGCCTCCCACGAAAGAAACACTCCCTCAAGCTCCATTTCCCCTCTCTCCACTCCTCTCCAAGCCATTCCAAGCAAGGATCCTCCTAGGGTTTGGGTGTGAGAGAGTTTTGAGGTGCTAGTGTGAGCCCCTTGAGCTAGCTTTTCACTTGTTCATCTCAAGAAGCACTTGTGGTGGCCAAGATCGATTGATTCTCGTTTGTTACTCTTGAAGCTTGCTTCTAGACGGTTAGACGTCGCCTGTTGAGTGCCCTCTCCATGTGGAGCACCCGGGAACGTTTGTATTACCCATCCTTTGTGGATTTCTCTTAGTGAGCACCAATCTTCCTTTGTGGGGATTGGGTGAGGCAAGAGGCTCTTGGTGATAGCCCTCCCTTTGTGGGATCCTCAACGGAGACGTAGCTTCCTTTGTGGGAGTGAACTTCGGATTAAATCTCTTGTCTCTTGCTTTGTTTGAGTTCATCCCTTTTCTCTAACCCTAGAAGCTAGATTTGGATCGATCTACATATTTGTGTTGTTACTTGTGAAATCCTTTGTTGCAGGTGGTAACTAATTCATATACGCAAGTTTTGATTCATATACTTTCTGCAAATTCAACTTTTATTAAGCTTATTGTACTCTATCTTTGCGCGCTGGTTGATCCGGCCCAAGTGACAGGGTGACCGGACCCCCCTGGGTCATCCGGCCCAAAGTGCCGGGTCATCCGACCCCTGATCTGCTGCTCAGATTTTGCAGAATTTTAAAGTGATCCTATTCACCACCCTCTAGGCATCACAAGATCCTTTCAATTGGTATCAGAGCCTAATCCCTTGATTTAGGCTTAACCGCTAAGGGATCAAGATGTCGGGGAGTGGTGATGACATCGCCGCTCAAGAACTCGCCGCCAAGGAAGCTTAAGAGAGAGAGCTCAAGGCCGCTCAAGACCAAGCTGCAGCTCTAGAGGCAATAGGGAAGGCCCCAAGCCGTACACCATCCAACATCAAGAGCTCCGATGATTCCTCCTCTGACTCTGACTCGGACTCCGATTCGAGTGATGAAGACGTCAAGGATGGTGACAATGACGCAAAGAAAGTGGTGAAGAAAAGAAGGAAAGCCAAGAAGAAGAAGAAGAAGGCAAAGAAGATGCCCAAGAAGCTCCTCAAGAAGATGATCAAGAAGGACCAAGCAAAGCACTCTCATTCCGGCTACTATGAAGTGCCCTTCCACTACGGACACATTCTGGGCAACAATCCTAACGACAAATTCTATTCCGTACATTTGGGAAGCCTCCCCACTTCGATGGGAAAGACTATCCCAAATGGGCTTCTGATATGCAAATGCACCTCTACGGGCTTCACCCTTCTCTTTGGAAGATTGTTTGTGTAGGTGTGACAATCCCCGCTGAAGGTGAAGCTCTCAAAATAGAGCATGAACAAGACCTCCACCGCAATGTTCAAGCAACAAGAGTCATCACGGGATCCTTGTGTGCTCAAGAGTTCAACAAAGTCCGGAACATCCAAATTGCTAAAGTGATTTGGAACACGCTCAAGGAAGCACATGAGGGTACCGATCATGTGAGAAGAGGCAAGATTGATTTGATCCATGGAGAGCTTGAGCTATTCATCATGAAGGATGGAGAAATCGTGAGGCAAATGTATGATCAGCTAGTGCTCCTTGTCTCGGACATTAGAGCACTAGGAAGCAATGATTGGGAAGATGAAAAGGTCACAAAGAAGTTGCTAAGAGCTTTCACCCTGAAGAACCCAAACCTAGCAACTCTTATAAGAAGAGACCCAAACTACTACAACTTGACTCCCAATCAACTTCTTGGTGAAATCTTGCATCAACAGCTAGTTGATCAAGATGTGAAGAAGTCACTTAGCTTGAAGGTGAACAAGAGTCTAGCCCTTAATGCTAGCTCTAGTGAAGTAGTGGAGGTGAAGCCCAAGACTTCCAAGACCAAGAATGAAGATTCTAGTGAAGAAGGAAGCACCGATGAAGAAACCACCTTTGCCATAAGGAAGTGAAAGAAGTTCTTGAAGTTCAAGGCATCAAAGAAAGGTGGTGGTGATAGAAAGAAGAAGTCACAAAGAAAATGCTATGAGTGTCGAGAGTATGGACATTTCATTGCCGAGTGTCCCAAGAACAAGAACAAGAATGAGGAAGAGAAGAAATACAAGGAGAAGAGCAAAGAGTACAAGAACAAGTACCAAGGGCGTGCTCATGTGGGTCAATAATGAGACTCAAGTGATGAGGATGAAGCACCAAAGAAGCAAGGCATGTCAACACTTGCCATGGCACAAGGAGCATCTTCACCACGCCTCTTCAACAACTTCTCTGATGATGAGGACAACTCTCACTTTTGCCTCATGGCAAGAGGGAGCAAGGTACAAGAGTCAACCACCACATCCTCTCTCACCTCATCATCATCCACACCTAGTAATGATATAGACAACCTAGATGAGGAAAAAAGAAATGGAAGCTAACATGATAAAGCAATCTGGTAAAAAGGGCCATAAAGAAATTAAAAAGCTTTTGGAAAAATTAGAGGAGAAGAAGGAGATTCTCCATGAGCAAGAAGACTTGCTTATCTGTGAAAAGGAAAGAAATCTTGCTCTAGAAAAAACCCTTGTCGAGGAGAAAGCTAAGGTGGAGAAGTTGACCGTAGGTTTGTCCTTGGCCAATGACTCTAACAAGAGGATGCTAAAGGACTGCACTTTGGCAAATGAATCTTTAGCTTCCCTAAAGGCCACTCATGGTGAGCTTCAAACAAGCTTCTCACGCTTGATGGATAAACACAAAAGTCTTGAAGCAAACTATAGTGCTCTTTGGGAAAGTACCAAGGCCGATCCTAAGGCAAACTTTGACTCTAATGCCTCCACTAGCAAAGGTTGCTCTATATGTTCTAATGTTGATATAAATGCTCTTAAGACTAACCTTGCAAGGCTAGAAGAAACAACTAAGAGCAAGGATAAGGAGATTGCCCGGTTGAATATGTTAATCAACCAAGGTAAGTTGGGTGCCAGGTCCATACCCAAGGCAATTGACACAAGAGGACTTGGGCACTACAACGACAACAAGGTCAATGGTAGAAGGGTGGTGAAAGGGCATGAGATACCCTTGTGGAACAAGGGAGGCTACCTTAACACTATTATGGATATTGCCCATGGAGTAACCACCTCTACCACAACACAAGAGAAGCCAAAGGTTGTGAACATCACAAAAGGAAATGGTGGGGTTAAGTCTCCATCAAAGGCACCGAAGAATGTGGTGGAACACAAGCCTTCTCCCAACTACACTAGTGACTATGTTGTGACCTTGGACCACAATGGTAAAATGGTAGTCAAGTATGTTGGAGCCTATGCCAAGAAGGCCATGAGGAAGAGTGTGTGGGTTCCAAAAGTTTATGCTTCTAACCTCCAAGGACCCAAATCCTTTTGGGTACCTAAACCAAAAGCTTAAACTTGTTTTGTAGGCCTACTCCTCCGGTGGAACAGCATGGTTGATTGATAGTGGTGCCACTAATCATATGACCGGAGATGAAGGCTTATTTGCATCCCTTGAGCATTATGACACCCCTACGGAAACTATCATCTATGGAGATAATGGTCAAGGAGATGTTGTCGGTCTAGGTAAAATTGCTATCTCAACAACAAATTCAATTGAAGATGTTTTCCATGTTCAAGGTTTAGGGTACAACTTGTTGTCGGTTTCACAACTTTGTGAGAAAGGCTACAATTGTCTCTTTACCAAAGAGGGTGTGACCGTCTCGAGAAGTGAGGATTCCTCTATTGTCTTTGCGGGTCACCTAAGGGGAAAACTTTACTATGTGGATTTCACAAAAGTAAAGGTGGACCCTAAGGCTTGCTTAGTTGCAAAATCCGACATGGGTTGGCTATGGCATCGCTGACTAGCCCATGTTGGCATGAGGAACTTGGCCAAACTTCAAAAGGACGAGCACATCCTAGGACTAACAAATGTTGTTTTTGAGAAAGATAGGTTATGTAATGCATGTCAAGCGGGAAAGCAAGTTGGAGCGCATCTTCCCGTCAAGAACATCCTTTCAACATCAAGACCGTTGAAGCTACTACACATGGACTTGTTTGGACCAATTGCATACATAAGCATCGGTGGTAACAAATATGATTTAGTAATTATTGATGACTTTTCCCATTTCACTTGGTTATTCTTTTTGCAAGATAAAAGTGAAGCAAAGGGAGTGGTAAGGAAGTTCATAAGAAGAGTTCAAAATGAGTTCGAGCTTAAGGTCAAGAACATAAGAAGTGACGGGTGTGTTTAGAAGCCCAACTTCCCCCAAAATTCACTATGCAAAAAGAAGATTCCCCATCACATCAAACATCACATCAAAAATGCCGGCACATGCATGGAGTACTAAATGTAGATGAAATCAAAAACTAATTACACAGTTTGGATGTACTTTGCGAGACGAATCTTTTGAGCCTAGTTAGGCCATGGTAGGACAATATTTACCACAAACAAACGAAAAGTGCTACAGTGCTTTTCAGTTCAGAACAGTGCTTTTCATCCCAAAATCCGTGCAAAATCCAGAATTTTGCATCCCAATTCATGGATCTAAACACACCCGACAATGGCTCGGAGTTTAGGAACACTCAAGTTGAAGAATTCTTTGATGAAGAAGGCATCAAGCATGAACTCTTCGCTCCATACACACCTCAACAAAATGGCGTTGTTGAGAGGAAGAACCGAACGTTGATTGAAGCGGCAAGAACAATGCTTGATGAGTACAAGACTCCGGACTCATTTTGGGCGGATGCCATCAACACCGCGTGCCGTGCCGCCAACCGCCTCTACCTCCACAAGTACTTGAACAAGACTCCCTACGAGATCATCACCGGTAAGAAACCTAGTGTGCACTACTTTAGGGTCTTTGGGTGTAAGTGTTTCATACTTAACAAGAAACCCAAAGCCTCAAAGTTTGCATCCAAGGTTGATGAAGGTTTTCTCATTGGTTATGGAACTAACGAACATGCCTATCGTGTTTTCAACAAGACCACCGGTTGTGTTGAGACCGCGGTAGAGGTGAAATTTGATGAATCCAACGGCTCTCAAGGAGAGCAAGTTAGTGAAAACCTTGTAGATGATGAAGAACCTCTAAGTATATCCATATTTAGAATGGGCACCGGTGAAGTGATGCCAAGAGAAGTTCAAGTTCAAGCTCCGGTTGACACAACCAACCAAGATCCACCATCATTAACAAGAGTTGAACCACCTAGTTCTCAAGTTCATCAAGATGAAAGTCAAGCTCATGCTGACGATCATGGAAGTGGCTTTGATTAAAGGGAAGAACAAGGTGGTGAAGCTCATGAACAAGCACCTCAAGTTGAAGATGATGATGATGGACTCATTCAACGTCAGTCTCAAGCACCACATCCAAGAGTTCATCAAATGGTCCAATGGGATCACCCCGGTTACCATATCCTTGGGAGTATCCAAAGAGGGGTAACAACTCGCTCAAGATTGTCAAACTTTTGTGCATTTTACTCGTTTGTTTCCTCTTTGGAACCTCTTAGTGTGGATCAAGCTCTTGAGGACCCGGATTGGATTATTGCTATGGAGGAAGAGTTGAACAACTTCAAGAAGAATGAAGTTTGGGAGTTGGTGCCAAGACCCAAGCAAAATGTGATCAGCACCAAATGGGTTTTTAGGAAAAAACAAGATGAATTTGGTGTCGTCACAATGAACAAGACAAGGCTCGTGGGCAAGGGCTATACTCAAGTTGAAGGCTTGGCCTTTGGAGAGACTTATGCTCCGGTAGCAAGGCTTGAGTCAATTCGTATACTCTTGGCCTATGCTACTCATCATGACTTCAAGCTTCATCAAATGGATGTGAAGAGCGCATTCTTAAATGGACCTCTCCAAGAAGAAGTTTATGTTGAACAACCACCAGGCTTTGAAGATCCAAACTTCCCCAACCATGTGTACAAGCTCCATAAGGCTCTCTATGGGCTCAAGCAAGCTCCTAGAGCATGGTATGAATGCCTTAAGGATTTTCTTCTCAAGAACAGTTTTGAGATAGGCAAAGCTGATTCTACAGTCTTCATTCAAAGAAGTGGAAAAGATATCTTTGTTTGTCAAATTTATGTTGATGACATTATCTTTGGGTCTACTAATGATAAATTTTGTGAAGAGTTTAGTAGGATCATGACCAAGAGATTCGAGATGTCTATGATGGGCGAGTTGAAGTTCTTTCTTGGGTTTCAAATCAAGTAAATGAAGGAAGGGGCTTTCTTGTGTCAAACCAAGTATGTGAAGGATATGCTCAAGAGGTTTCACATGGCCGATTCCAAGCCCATCAAGACTCCCATGGCATTAACTGGACATCTTGATCTCAATGCAGAAGGGAAGTCGGTCGACCAAAAGGTATATCGCTTCATGATTGGCTCCCTCCTTTACCTTTGTGCATCTAGACCCGATGTCATGCTTAGTGTGTGCATGTGTGCAAGATTTCAAGCTAATCCTAAGGAGTGTCATCTAATGGCCGTTAAGAGAATCTTTAGATACTTGGTACACACTCCTAACATTGGCTTATGGTATCCCAAGGGCTCCACTTTTGATTTACTTGGCTATTCTGATTCGGACTATGCCGGTTGCAAAGTAGATCGAAAGAGTACAACGGGGACTTGCCAATTCCTTGGTAGGCCTTTGGTGTCATGGAGTACTAAGAAATAAAATTCGGTTGCTTTGTCCACGGCCGAAGCCGAGTATGTGGCAGGCGGTGTGAGTTGTGCACAACTCCTGTGGATGAAGCAAACGTTGAGTGATTACGGTTGTATTTTTAGTAAGATTCCACTCTTGTGTGACAATGAGAGTGCTATCAAGCTAGCAAACAATCCGGTGCAACACTCTAGAACAAAGCACATAGATATTCGACATCATTTCTTAAGGGATCATGAGGCTAAGGGAGATATTGCTCTACGTCATGTAAGCACAGAGAGGCAACTTGCCGATATCTTCACTAAGCCTCTAGATGAGCAAAGGTTTAGTGCTTTGAGGAGTGAACTAAATATCTTGGATTCTCGTAACTTGGCTTGACATGTTGCACATACTTGATTGTTGCCTAGATAGGTTGAAAAAGTTTTATTTTCTTTCTTTTGTGTGAGTTTTTCGAAAATTTGGTTTTTGAGATCCTTGGATCAATCTTTAGCCCAAGTGACTATTGGTATGAATTATTGATTGTGGCTAGTCACTTGTGGTTAAAAGTTTGTTATATGTCCACTACCTATATTCTTATATATCTCAATCTCAAAATCTATCAAAATCTCAAGATCTCACATTTCTAGTTTCCTTGGGCGTCTCCTGAGCAAACCGGATCATCCAGCCCCTCCAGCCGGATCACCCACCGCGGCTCTAGTGGCCGCTGGGTCACCCAGCCACTTCCAGCCGGGTCATCCGGTCCGGGCGCAGGGGGTATAAAAAGCCCGCGCCGACGGACAAGAACCCTAAAATCCCCTTTCACTTCACTCCAAACCGCCGCCGCTGCCGCTCCTTTCCACCCCTTAGCGATTTTCAAGCTCCACCACGGGATTTGGCTGTGGTTGGGGGCATTGGATTGCTCTCCTCCTCAAGTGCTCCTTCCTCTCCGGATCATCCGGAAACTTCACAGGAATCCAACGGTAAAATCCATTCAAATCCTCAAATTTCCGATCTCTCAATGTGGGTCGTTCTAGATGATTTCCTTCGGTCAAATGCTTCAATATAGACTCTAGAACACACTCCTATGATCTTGTCTTAATCCCTTTACTCAATCCACCGGATCGTCGATCCTAGGTTCATCCTGACCCGTCGGGTCACCTGGCCCCTCTGGCCGGATGACCCGGACAGGGTCTAGACGGCCCAATGAAGCTTGTTTTCATTCAATCTTTTATCAATCTCTAAGTCTTTTACCTATCTTAATTCCTATCGGTTACTTCTACAAATGGGTAGAGACAAAGGAGTTGCTCGAGGCAAGGAAATTCAATATGAAGAATGAAGTGAGGAAGAGGAGTATCGTGCAAGTGAGGAAGAAGAATATCATGCCTCGGATGAGGAGTACGGTATTCATGTTCATGCCAAGAGGTCCAAGCCACAAGCTCCTCCCTCTCGTGCACAAGGTCATAGCCGTGGACAAGAAGGCAATCCCGTCCTTAAGAAGAAGACCACCTCCATTGGTGTGAGGACAAAGAGAGCAAGCTCAAGTGAAGTTGGGGATCGCTATGATGCGGATATGGATATCTCTCACGATGTGAACATGGTAGTTCCCGTTCACGCTCCGGAGCATTGTAGGCATGATCCTCCTTTGGTGAACTACATGAGAAGCAGAACCGACATGAGATCTCATCGCTTTCAAGACCCAAGGCGGCTCCAAAGGTCTTTCTTTGGTGATGATCATTTTTGGCTTGCTCATCAAGCAGATTGGTATGAGTCCACCATCTTACCTAAGGGACGTGTCACCACAGAGATGAAGTGGATTGACTAGCAGTTCTTGCATGATTTACCACCTCCTCTTCCAGAACTTACACAAGCTGTGTATAATCGCTGCCGGCATATGGGAGTCTCCTACCTCATGGGTTTATCTTGTGATTGGTCAGAGGAAGTGGTGGCACAATTCTATGCAACCCTCTATGTTGACAATGACAACAACACCATGCACTTCACTGTTGGGGGTAAGAGATTCTCTATCTCTTTATGGGAGTTTGCCAATCTCTTTAAGCTTAGAGGCGCCACATCTACAAATTGCTTCTCTAGTGATCTTGTGCGCCTTCATAGTGGAGATGAGTTAGAGGTGACCAAGATGAAGTTCATGTATGATAAAGCTTATGGTAACATCAAGTATGGTCATACTAGTCGTCTCACACCTTATTACAAGATGATCAACCTACTCTTTAGGTACACTCTCACTCCTAGAGCTGGCGATTCCGATAACATCTCACATAGAGCTAGAAACTTGCTTTATCAAATGGCTCCCGGTCTACCTCAATTCAATGCTTGTCATTTTCTTTGGAGTGAGATCATTACATGCTCATACACTGCTTCTAGCGGTTGTCATTATGCACCATATATCTTTATCCTTGTCAAGCATGCAACCAAACTTGATCTTCAAACTGACACCCCTCATGAGAAGTATCAAACTAGTAAGGGCAAGCTCATCCAAACTTTCAAACTTGTCAAGCATTAGACTGGCATTAATCCTAAGGGAGCTTATCCGGGCATATATCCTGTTGATGGACCTGGTGGTGCGGGTGCCTCATCCTCTCAAGCTCAACCCCCAAGGCGCTCATTTGATCCCCTTCCAATGGAAGGTGCTTCTCACTCTCAGGGGGTCCCTAGGCACAAGAAGGGAAAGCTGAATTTTATTGCCAAAGGGATCTTTGCTTGCTTTAACCTGCAACGCCAAAATGCTAGAGAGCATGAGGCGGATAGGCAGTGGTTGGCCCAAGAGCTCCATAGGAATGAGAAAAATCAAAAGGATATGGCAGCTAGGCTTAATCTCCCACACTCTCCGGTGCATGAACCTAGGGTGTTTGATCCTCCCTCTCCCATTCCTAACCCTTGGGAGGACCTTAGTTCTTGGGTCCCGGCAGATGATGATGAAGAAGAAGAGGACTATGATGGTTAGGAGGAAGAGGACGATGATGAGTAGCTTCCCTTTTTGGTGCTTGTTGCCAAAGGGGGAGTGAAATTTGAAGATGGAAGCCCCTCACAAAATTATCTATCTTTTATCATGTTATTCATGTAATCATCTAGTGGACATGTAATGAACTAAGTTGTGTGATGGTGTGATGGGTGGTTGTGCCAAGTGAGAACTTTTATTTATGTAAGACTTATTTGTGGTACTCTATTATGCTAGTGTGATGTAATGAACCTTAATTATCATGTGTGATGCATGTGTTGGTTGATGATATGTTATTTCTCACTTTATTGTTGTGATATATCTTGTCATATGCATCACAGTTTATTGCTCATCACACTTATGCACCATGTGTTGTATGTAATGATTTAGGGGGAGCCTACTCTAAATATGTGCGATTGGCATTTGAGGCCATTCTAGTTGAAGAAGCACATATTTAGGGCGGAGTTCTTTTCTAAATAATTGGACACAATCCTTGAATTTTATTCCTCTCTTGTGAGCTCAAATTATGGTTGTCATCAATCACCAAAAGGGGGGAGATTGAAAGTGCATCTAGGCCCCTAATTATTTTGATGATAATGACAATTATAATTTGAGTATTTGATGGTTTATCTAAGATGTGTGCGGGAATAAAAGAGATAAAAGTTCTTGTGTGAAAGGAAGGACCTCAATTTCTTATATTTGTGTTGAAGCTCAAATGGCGATTAATTTAATTTAATTTAATTTAATTTAATTTAATTTATATTTTGAATTTGAGTTTAGGCAACACTGTACTATAAAGAGGGATGAGATCAGTCAATCAAAGTGTACTACAAGTGCTTATCTTGAGAAAATTTAGACACAAAAATCTAGCCAAAACCCTTAAACACTTTGAAAAAGCCTATCCTAGTAGCCCCTGCTATACTGGGTCAACCGACCCAGATGGCCAGATCACCCGGCACGGCTCTGGAGGCTGCCGGGTGACCCGGCCCCTCTGGCCGAATGACCCGGCCCTGGCGCAGATCAGCCTAACGGCTCTTTTGAAGGGAGGGGGTATTTATACCCCTTCACTTCTTCCTCCTTGAGCTGCTGCCTCCCACGAAAAAACACTCCCTCAAGCTCCATTTCCCCTCTCTCCACTCCTCTCCAAGCCATTCCAAGCAAGGATCCTCGTAGGGTTTGGGTGTGAGAGAGTTTTGAGGTGCTAGTGTGAGCCCCTTGAGCTAGCTCTTCACTTGTTCATCTCAAGAAATACTTATGGTGGCCAATATCGATTGATTCTCGTTTGTTACTCTTGAAACTTGCTTCTAGACGGTTAGGCGTCGCCCGTTGAGTGCCCTCTCCGTGTGGAGCACCCGGGAACGTTTGTACCCATCCTTTGAGGATTTCTCTTAGTGCGCACCAATCTTCCTTTGCGAGGATTGGGTGAGGCAAGAGGCTCTTGGTGATAGCCCTCCCTTTGTGGGATCCTTAACGGAGACGTAACTTTCTTTGTGGGGGTGAACTTCGGATTAAATCTCTTGTCTCTTGCTTTGTTTGAGTTCATCCCTTTTCTCTAACCCTAGAAGCTAGATTTGGATCGATCTACATATTTGTGTTGTTACTTGTGAAATCCTTTGTTGCAGGTGGTAACTAGTTCATATACACAATTTTTGATTCATATACTTTCTGCAAATTCAAGTTTTATTAAGCTTATTGTACTCTATCTTCACGCGCTGGTTGATCCGACCCATGTGACAGGGTGACCCGGACCCCCCCGGGTCATCCGTCCCAAAGTGCCAGGTCATCCGACCCCTGATCTGCTGCTCAGATTTTGCAGAATTTTAAAGTGATCCTAATCACCCCCCTCTAGGCATCACAAGATCCTTTCAGGTTGTGCCATTGGTGGCGGTTGAGGTTGACCTCCCTTCGGACTCGGGGGTGGTGATTTCTTCAGACTTGGAGGTGGTGATTCCTTCGAAGATTCCGACGATCCTTTGGCCTCGGCTTTTGGATCAACCTCCAGCTTTCTAGTTTGTGCTTCACGTCTCCTTTGCCTGTAAAGTTTTTCTGGATCATCCACAAAATTTTTCAGTTTGTTGGAGCGGTAGCCGTCCATCTCTTGTAAAGGTTAGCAATAAATAAAATATACAAAGATCTAAAAAGAGAAAACTATAAACAAAAAGTTAGTCAAATACTAGATTAGATTGGTTTTTGAGGATGATCAAAGTTTAATAGATGCTAAAGAAAATCAAAAATAAAGCTGAAAATACTTACAAACGAGATATTAGATTGGATCTTGATTACTTGTTCCCCGGCAACGGTGCTAGAAAAAGGGCTTGTTGACGGTTCAATAACGCGCCAATGTTCACCGCAAGCTTACGGATCATGTAGTACCTTTTTCCCTCGAATATCACCCAAGGTATCGAATCCATGGAACATGTGAACGCAAGATTCAATCTAGTAATCGAGAAAACACTTTCATCTTGAAGAGGTTTCGAATGCATCTAATCTCCTAAACACGAGAAGTAGCGAGAGAAAGCATAGATATAACCAATCTAGAGAGCCTAGATCATGCTTATGTTGTAGCTCCGAGCAAGATAGATGAAGAAAACCAAACGAATCTCATAAAAAGCGTCTTTAAATCTTGACCTTCGGTCAAACACCCTAAGTCACCCTGCCGTACTCGATGTCAACATCCTGTCACGATGTTCCCCTTTCTTTTGCGGTCGAATCTTAGAGCACGCTCACAAGGAACGTGTTGAACCACTTGGTAGATCCGGTATGCACCTCTAGCCACTGCGGCTACAAGAACACCCCGTGCAATCTATTTCAAGAATAGATTGAGAAAGAAACACATCCAAGCAAGAACAAGAATCACAGAAGAAGGCATTTGATCGCTAGAAATCAGATTCATAAAGACTTCACCATGAATGTTTACATGAACAAGATCACCACCGGGATCCTACCTCGATCTTGATCCAAGCTTCGGAACTCTGACGTGGTCTTTCTTGCAAGGTTCCCACGCCGGCTAGGGTAACCCTAGACAACTAGCATGACCCTCCTCTCTGTGATGGTGTCCCTCTAGCTTCTCTGCTCATCGGTGGCGAATGACGAATGGCTTGATGCGTGGCACGTCACACGGGGGCTATAAATAGCCCGAAGGGGTGCTAGGTCAGGGGGCAACCAATGGGGCCCAAAGCGGGCTGGGCTGGCCGGCCTGGGCCAACCTCGACCCGGTTCGTCCCTGGTTTTCTTCCTGAAGCTTCTCGCGTCTTCCTGAGTTTTTGCCGAACTGCATGTGGGTCCTTGACGTCGTTTTCCCTGCGGTTTGGATAAGGGTGCTTGGCGTGCAAACTCCCGCATCTTCTGTATAGGTCCTTGGTGTTTCACGGCTTCACGCTTCAGCCCTTGGATCACTTGGAGTCATGTTCACCTTTTGTCTTGACTTGTGTCGGGCTTCATGATCTTCTCGTAAAGTGCTCGATGAACTTTACCTAGAAGCCCTCATTTAGGCTCTTAATTCCTGTGTAAACAATAAACTCCAAAAACCACATGCGAGTGAGAACTTGACATATAATGGGGGTTAGCATCGTTAGTGTGAATAACAAATTAATACCAACTGAAGGACTGAATAGGCGACCAAAGAGGGGGGGAGTGAATGGGAGCCGATAAAAATTCTTCCCGAAGGTCGAACTCAGCCTATACCCCGATTGCCACTCCGAGTACTCCAACACACCAGAGAAGTGCTCAAAAAGGCACTCACAAGCTCACAAGATCAAGAGATAAGCCTTGAAGCACTACGTGGAAGCAACTAGACAAGAATCAAAGGACTTAGGCAACTCTGCGAAGTCCCTGGCGGACCGTCCGGGAGGACCAGGCGGACTGTCCGCGATGACGGCGCGGACCGTTCGTGAGGTCTCGGCGGACCGTCCGAAAACACCACCAGAACCTCCAATAGTGCACCGAGAAAAATGGACCGTCCGTGATGGACCCGCGGACGGTCCGCCTCGTCACGGACCGTCTGGCAGTCTAGTACGGACCGTCCGCAAACTTCACGCACCAAAAACCAACCTACTCAACGGATCGAAAGAAAGGCACACAAGAACTCGTGAAGAACACGAAGAACATCAACTCTGCCAGGACCTCGCGGACCGTCCGCACAGACCCTGCGGACCGTCCGCCAAGCACGAACAGAACTGAAAACTGCTCGAGCTCGGGAGTCAACTCCACCTTTCCATCACCGGATCTCCCAAATGGCAAAAGCTCTTGAGACAAGATTTGGGGGAGATAATAAGCAACACAAGATGAAGCTATGCCCCAAAAATCTCGACCTCTAAGCCACCAAATCGTCGAGAATCGCGGATCACACGAACTTCCACCAAGAACTCGAACTCCGACAAAAAACTCATGAATCGAAGGTGTTTCCCGGCGTTTGAGGGGTCAAGATCACACACAAAGATGTGCAAGGCATCCACCCATGATCCCCTCAAAGAAATCCGAGAGAAAACCCCTTCAAATCCCCGAATCAAGCGTAGAACAAAACTCCCCAAAAATAGCCACGAAAATGACACGAAAATCACAGAGGACTAGGAGATCACTGCAACGCCGAATGCTTCTATACATCTAGAGGTCAGAGTCTATAAAAGAATCTAGTTTAAGGAATACAGAGGGAAAAGAAGCAGTTCAGAGAAATCTACCGGGGGGGAAAGTCCTAGAGTCCAAGAGAGAGAGAGATGCCATCCACCTCTCCGCTATTCATACGAAGTCCATCGGAGGGAGGTAAATGACCATGCTACCCCTTCAACATGAAATGAAGATACAACCCCTGAGGGGCATTTTGGTCAAGTCTTCATCGGACAGACACGCTTCCACCGCGGCTTCGCTTCACATCGACGCAAACCCCGCGATCAGGCCACGTGCCCTCCGCCTTGAAGCTTCCCGAAGCTCCCGGATCACCGTCTCCGTCGCCTCGGGCCTCCGGGCTTGGTTTTGTGGCCCAAACCAAGAAACCGTCCACCGATGGTTTTGTGGGCAAACCAACAAACCCCGCGTGCAAGCTTCGGGCTCCATCCGCTACCTTGCATCGGCCCATGTTCACAACTTCCGCCCGCTAGTCTTGCACCGCACGGCTCGCACTTGACCCCATCAGCCACCGGGTCCATCGAACCAAGCCTACTTGCCTCTCCATCACCCGGAGGCCGCCACGACTAAGGCCTTTCGCGCTTGTTCTTCACCCGCACTGACACGATTCAAGCCGCAACCTGTACCTGCACACTTAGCCAAGCATCAGTCCACACAATGTTGTCAATCACTCATCACTAAGGAGCGACCCTCCACTGGTCCTCGGACACACTTGGTCCTCAATCTCCCCCTTGATGAGTGCATTGACAACACCCATAGTAACCATCAGAGAAAACCCGATCCAACGCCAAAGAACAAGCGAAAACCCTATCACTCGCCAAACCAAGTCTCGGCCCCATAAGACAAGGGCAACGGCTCGACACAGCCGAGACAAAACAAAGCTCACAAAGAGCACACCCCAAAGCACAAAACTCAGGCAAACCAAAGGAGCTCCCCCTGCACATATGCAAACTCCCCCTGAGCAAATGCAACCTCTTTCTTCTCAAATTTTCTCCTCACATGCAACATCTCACAAATGCATACTAATTTTCCACAAAATCTCCCAATGCATGAAAATTCTCCCTAAATGTGCATAACTTCTCCCAAAGCTCTCCCCCTTGTTGACAATGCATGAATCAAGGTATATGAAACTCTTCCCCTTGTTTTCATGAAAAGTGCATGTCATGGCATATATACAATCTACCAAGCTTCTCAAATATACAAAGAGCACGACAAAATGCTACATATGAGACATAGAGCAAGCAAAGTAGATATGGTGTAGTTAGCACATTACCATCAAGAAGGTAGAGTCATATAAGCATGTGACATGGCCAAAAACAATTTTAAGCAATTCTCACAAAGAAACATTCATCTCATGAGCAAGACCCTATCCATGCCAATTTGAAAACAAATACACTAGATCATCCAAAGTTTATACAATATCACAAATTCTCATCACAAGATCATTATAAACGCCCACAAGCTACTCAAGTCATGTTAAATCCACCGAGCCATGTGTCTACTTCTTAAAATGAGACTTCTCATGGTAGACAACATGCTACGATTTAGCACCCAAGATATGAATATCACAACATAAAACATGATTAGGAGCTCATTTTTCAAGCACAAGGCAATTCATACACCAATTTCATTTTCAAGTTTAAACATGGTACATGAAATGCCTTTGCGGCAAAAAGAAGCTTATGCTCCTCCCAAAGTGAACAAATGGGCTAAACATTTACAATGACAAAAAGGTCTTTGACCCCAAGCAAAGATAATATGATCCTCAAGCACAAACTAAACATGATATAGGCATTTGAGCACAAATTGAACATAGACAAGCATCTACTCATGAGAGACACCAATTTAGCATTTTCATAAAAAGAAAGCTATCTCAACATAGATATATGGCAAAACCATCAACAGCATAGCATTCACATCCACAATTTACCAAACATGCACATATCTCATCCATAGCACATCAGTGATCAATGTATATAAGGGAAGCTCAATCCTAGCTCAAGTGATCCAAAGATTGCTATGCTACCAGGTTTTGTACAGAAAGTAAAATGCATGAAAGGAATGCAACAAAATGAGACATATGACACATATATACATGAGAAGCTCCAAGACTCAGCTAGAAAGGAAAGCACACCCCAAGTTCACCCCACAAGCGAGTGAAAGTGACTTGGTCAAGTGGTTTGGTGAATATGTCGGCTAGATGATCTTGGGTAGGGACATAGGACAAAGATATGTTTCCCTTCTCGACATTGTCCCTCAGAAAGTGGTACCTCACTTCTATGTGTTTCGTTTTGGAGTGGAGGACAGGATTTTTTGCTACACTTATGGCACTGGTGCTGTTACAAAAGAGTGGAACCTGGGAACACTCCTCACCAAAGTCGCTCATAGTGTAGGTCATCCAAAGCAGCTGGGAACAACAACTAGCAGCAGCTACATACTCGGCCTCTGTGGTGGACTGGGCTACACTAGATTGCTTGCGAGATGACCAAGAGACCAAAGAAGAACCAAGGAACTGACAACACCCAGAGATAGACTTGCGGTCCAATCGACACCCAGCAAAATCAGCATCGGAGTACCCGTGAAGTCTGAGTGTCGAGGAGGCAGAGTACCAAAGACCAAACTCAAGAGTGTAGTTCAAGTACCTGAAAATCCGCTTGACGGCCTGCCGATGTGAAGTCCTCGGTGAAGCCTAAAAACGAGCGCACAGACACACACTGAACTGTATGTCCGGCCTCATCGCCGTCAAGTAGAAGAGGGAGCCGATCATGCTCCGGTACTCCTTCTGGTCCATGGGTTCGCCGTCCTCGTCTGCGTCCAAAGCCATAGTGGTACTTATCGGTGTAGTCAGCGGCTTGGAGTCGTTCATGCCGAACTTCTTCACCATGTCCCTGGTGTACTTCGCTTGATGTACAAACGTCCCGTCCTTGCACTGATTGATCTGGAGTCCTAAGAAAAACTGCAGCTCGCCCATCATGGACATCTCAAATTCCCTTCTCATGTCATCTGTAAATCTGGCAACAAGATCATGAGAAGAGCCACCAAAGATTATGTCATCCACGTATATCTGAACAATCAAAAGGTCATTCCCATGCTTAAGGAGAAACAACGTCTTATCAACTGTGCCCATCACAAACCCTTTACTCAGCAAAAACCCTCTCAACCTGCCATACCAAGCTCTAGGTGCCTGTTTCAACCCATAGAGCGCTCTCTGGAGTTTGTATACACGGTGTGGGTATTTTTCACTCTCAAACCCCGGGGGTTGCCTTACATACACTTCTTCCTCTATTACTCCATTCAAGAAAGCACTCTTGACATCCATTTGGTACAACTTGAACCCTTTAGCCATGGCAAAGGCTAGAAGGATCCTAATTGCCTCCAAACGGGCCACAGGAGCAAATGTCTCCTCATAATCTATGCCCTCTTTCTGGTTGAACCTCTAAGCCACCAACCTCGACTTGTTTCTCACAACCATCCCATTCTCACCCTCTTTGTTCTTCCACAACCACTTAGTACCTATGGGACAGCAATTTGGCAATGGATCGACTAACACCCAGACATGGTTTCTCTCAAAGTTCTCCAACTCCTCATGCATGGAATTCACCCAATTCTCGTCAGACAAAGCGTGTCGAACATCTTTGGGCTCAAACGACGCGACAAAAGAAGAATGAGCGAAATGAGAAGTATTCCTTGACCTCGATCGTGTAGTGCATTCATGAAGGTCACCTATGATCGTCGTTGGTGGGTGATCCACCTGTACACACCGGGGAGCCTCTCGCCTGGACACAATCTCCCTCTCAGCAACAGCCTCCACTCGAACAGCCTCAGTCGTAGTGGGTGTAGGGGATGGACCATCCTCGATCGTCGTCATCGTAGTGGAAGTAGCATGTACACGATCAGCCACGGGAGCATCACCACCATCATTGCCGTCGTCTCCATCTCCATCCTTCTCATCCTCAAAGATCCTCGCTCCAATCTCCTCGTCACCTGCACACTCAAAAGCAGAAGAGCTACATGGTTGTGTCTCGTCGAAGGTTATCTCGCAAGTCTCCATGATTCAGTTAGTGTCAAGGTTGAGCACACGATATGCTCTAGAGTGAATCGCATAACCAAGAAAGATATCATCTGAACATCTAGCCTCAAACTTATCCAACTTGCCCTTCTTGAGAATGAAACACTTGCAACCAAAAGCTCTAAAGTGACTCACCTTGGGTTGTCGCCCATGCATCAGCTCATAAGAGGTCTTCTTCTTGAAAGCACGAAGGAAGATGCAATTTGAGACATAGCAAGCGGTATTGACTGCCTTGGCCCAGAAATGCCTAGGAGTCCTATGCTCATTGTGCATCGTCCTGGCCATTTCACAAAGGGTCCGGTTCTTCCTCTCCACTACGCCATTCTGGCAAGCGACGTATGGAGAAGAGTACTGATGATCAAGACCAAGATCACTACAAAAGGCATCAAAATGAGAGTTCTTAAACTCCGTGCCATTGTCACTGTGTATAGCTCAAATGGCATCACCATGTCTCTCATTCTTCAACCTCAAGATCAAGTCCCGAACAAAGCCAAATGTCTCGCTCTTATCCTCCAAAAAGAAAACCCAAGAGTACCTCGAAAAATCGTCAACAACCACAAGAACATACCACTTCCCACCAACAGAGCGAACACGAGCTGGCCCAACCAAATCCATGTGCAACAGCTCACAAGGTCGCTTGGTCATGACCTCAGTCAGGGGGGCGTGAGAAGCAGCAACCATCTTTCCATGTCGACAAGAAGCACAAACCAGATCCTTCTCGAATTTCAACTTAGGCAATCCTCGGACAAGATCAAGACCACTCAAGTGGGAAAGCTACTCAAAGCTCAAGTGTCCCAACCTCCTATGCCATTTCTAAAGCTCGGCCGAAACACCAGCAACAAAGCATCAAGGAGGACCAACAGACTGGGAAAAGTCGGCACGAAAGATTTGACCCTCGGGGACGATCGTACAGACAAGATCGCCTCGAGAATCAAGCACACGAGAAGCACCCGACTTAAAATGAACCTCAAAACCTTCGTCCAGTAACTGAGATACTGACAACAGGTTAAAACCAAGTGACTTGACCAGGGCCACACTTCTTAAGGTCACCTTGCTAGTCACCTTCACCATACCTTCAACAAGCACTCGTCCTCTCCCATTGTCCCCGAAAGTGATGTACTCCCTCGTACTCACCGGGGTGAGGCTGGAGAACCACCCACGATCTCCGGTCATGTGTCGTGAGCAACCGGAGTCGATCAACCAAAAGTCCTCCAAGCCTCCCACCTGCAATAAAAAATGAGGACGAGAATGAGCAAGTGACTCAACACTGGGGTTAGTACCAAAAGAATCAAACTAGTGCTAAGCCATTTGCTCAAAAGAAGGGTTAGCAAAATCCATCCTACCAAAACCTCTAGGTGGAGCCCTCTCACTCCTACCACCAAAGGACCTGTCACGTCTCACTGGAGGAGTACGCGCACCACGAGGGGGAAAACATGGCCCGTAATCCATCTGAGACCCAAAGCTCCGATCGTGCCTCCCAAACTCGTAACGGTCACGAGAAGGAGCACGTCGAGCCAACTCACCACGCCGAAACCCAACACGTCTATCTCTTTGAGGAAACACACCACCACCTCCACCTCCACGAGTGGGAACTGTACGCACATACACCTTACCCCTAGGTAGATGCCCTCTACGAGGCTCAGGTACACCATGAGAAAGGTGGTACCTGTCCTTGTTTGCCATTTCCCTAGCAAACCTCTCATCTCTCTTCCTCCTGAAATAGAACTCATCCTTATGCCCATCCCTCCCACAGTACTCACAATGGAAGCGGATCGGCTGTGGCTTAGGCGGTGGCTTTTCTGTGGGCTTCTCAACACTTTTCTCTCCTGACTTCCACTCAAAGACATTACCCAGGTTGCTCACAAACTTGATGGGTTTCTGGTAATTCCCTATTTTCTAGGGGAACACTAGTGGGTCTGGAGTTGTATCAAGCTTGTTTCTGAGGTGGTTTGGCTTGGGAGCATATTTGTTCATGGGTATTGTGTGTGGTGGAGTAGGAGTCTCTCCGGCTTTCTTTTCTCCCTCACCACTCTTCTCACAACTCTTGTCAGCCCCCAACACCTGACCATCAAACCTCTTGAACTGAGCCAACATCAAACCCAATTGTGGCTCATGCCCAGACAACCAACTCATCAATTTCCTAAGCTCATCATTTTCATCCTGCAGACGGTCAACATAGTGTGCAAGTTCCATGTTTTTCAAAGCATGCATTTAACAGGTTGAACATGATGTAGGAAGAGGAGCTTTGAATGCCGCCTCAAGAGAAACAATTCTAGTGTGAGATTCATCTAGCCTAGCATGCAAAATAGGACATGATGTACAAGCTCCTAACAAAGCTGGCCTAGACTTCAATTCATCACACTCAATGCTAACCACATTTAGTTCCTCAAGAGTAGAGGCATGCTTCTTCTTGAGAGCAGTCAAATCAGCAAGAAGAACTGAGCAGTCACCACAGTCAATCTCATGAGACACCACAGGAGTAGATTTCAAAGAGCCTATCTCATTTCTAGCATCCACAAGCAAGGATTCAAGTTCAGCAATCTTATCCTTAGCATCACCCAACAAAGTCCTAAATTCCCTCTTCTCCTTGTTGGTCTTTCTAAGCACATCATCACGGTTATCAAGCAACTCATTGAGCCTAGTATTCTCCTCTAGCAAGAAGTTGGGATCATTTTGTACCTCTTCCTCAGAGTCAGAGTTCGAATCCGAGCTGTGCTTCCCACCCTTCTTGGAGTGCGCCATGCCGCAAAAGCCTCCTTGTGCGACGAAGCTCAGGCCGGTGAAGTACTTGCCGGTGTGTCTCTTGTCCTTGCGCCTTTCTTGCTCTTCCTCGCTGCTCGAGTCGGAAGAAGCATCACTTGATGTGGAGTCGATGTCGCTTGCTCCGGCAACCATCGCTCGAGCCGTCTTCTTCTTGTAGCCGCCACTCTTCTTCGGCCTTCTCTCGCCCTTGTCCTTGCGCTTGTCCTTGTAGTCGTTTCGGGAGCGGTGCTTGTTGTAGTCGTGCTTGGGCTTGCCCTTGTAGTCGTTCTTGATCTCAATGGCTTCAGGACATTCGGCGATGAAGTGCCCGTGCTTCCCGCACCGATAGCACATCCCCGAGCTCCGTCTTGCATTCTTGCGGTTCTCGTACATCCGCCCAAACCTCTTGCTCAACAAGGCAAGATCATCCTCGCTCAGCACCTTGAAGTCTTCATCTGGTAAAGACACAAGACAAGACAAAGAGAAACCACCAGAGTTAGCGTTAGACCTCGATGCTGAGACAAGAGCCAAACTATGAGGATCAGTGGGGCTCTCGCTCTTGGCTCTCAAGCCACGATCAACCTCTGAAGATCTCAACTTGGAAAACAACTCATCCAGCGTCAACGTGTCGTACACGCTCGACTCCTCAATGGCCTCGACCTTGGCACTCCACATAGACCTATCCAGGGCATGCAAAAGCTTGATAGCTTGATCACAATCCGTGTATGGGAGCACTGTCACATTGGCCCTCATGTTGTTGACAATGCTAGTGAAATGCTGAAACATAGGATCAGTCGACTCACCGGGGAGATGAGTGAAGTTCTCGTACTCTCTCCGGTAAGTGGAAAACAAACAGGCTTGCACTTGGGCATTGCCAACATGAGCATTTCTCAACTTGAGCCATATCTTTCCGGCCACATTCTCTCCGTACACTCGCTCGAACTCCGAGGCACAGAGAGCACGGAACAAGTAATCAACGGCCTTGCTGTTGGCCTCAAACATGTCCTGCGATCCTAGAAGTAGAAAACTGTCTGGGATGATATATTGAGGATTTAGAGTGACCTCCCAGGTCAGAGTTCCCTTCCCTCGCAAAAACACGCCCATGCGCCTCTCCCACATCGGGTAATTCTTGCCATCAAAGTGCGGAGAACCCGACCCCTTGCCATAATCGCCCATCTTTGGATCTTAGACTGGTTAGAATCAAGAAGATCCGTAATCAGCTCTGATACCAATTGAAGGACCGAATAGGCGACCGGAGAGGGGGGGAGTGAACGGGAGTCGATAAAAATTCTTCCCGAAGGTCGAACTCGGCCTATACCCCGATTGCCACTCTGAGTACTCCAACACACCAGAGAAGTGCTCAACAAGGCACACACAAGCTCACAAGATCAAGAGATAAGCCTTGAAGCACAACACGAAAGCAACTAGACAAGAATCAAAGGACTTAGGCAACTCTGCGAAGTCTCTGGCGGACCGTCCGGGAGGACCAGGTGGACTGTCCGCGATGACGGCGCGGACCGTCTGTGAGGTCTCGGCGGACCGTCCGAAAACACCACCAGTACCTCCAGTAGCGCACCGAGAAAAACGGACCGTCCGTGATGGACCTGCGGACCGTCCACCTCGTCACGGACCGTCCGGCACTCTAGTACGGACCGTCCGCAAACTTCGCGCACCAAAAACCAACCTACTCAATTGATCGAAAGAAAGGCACACAAGAACTCGTGAAGAACACGAAGAACATCAACTCTGCCAGGACCTCACGGACCGACCACACGAACCTCGTGGACCGTCCGCCAAGCACGAATAGAACTGAAAACTGCTCGAGCTCGGGAGTCAACTCCACCTTTCCATCACCGGATCTCCCAAATGGCAAAAGCTCTTGAGACAAGATTTGGGGGAGATAATAAGCAACACAAGATGAAGCTATGCCTCAAAAATCTCGACCTCTAAGCCACCAAATTGTTGGGAATAGCGGATCACACGAACTTCCACCAAGAACTCGAACTCCGGCCAAAAACTCACGAATCGAAGGTGTTTCCTGGCGTTTGAGGGGTCAAGATCACACACAAAGATGCGCAAGGCATCCACCCATGATCCCCTCAAAGAAATCCGAGAGAAAACCCCTTCAAATCCCCGAATCAAGCGTAGAACAAAACTCCCCAAAAATAGCCACGAAAATGACAGGAAAATCACAGAGGACTAGGAGATCACCGCAACGTCGAATGCTTCCATACATCCAGAGGTCAGAGTCTATACAAGAATCAAGCCTAAGGAATACAGAGGGAAAAGAAGCAGTTCAGAGAAATCTACCGGGGGAGAAAGCCCTAGAGTCCAAGAGAGAGAGATGCCATCCACCTCTCCGCTATTTATACGAAGTCCATCCGAGGGAGGTAAATGACCATGCTACCCCTACAACATGAAATGAAGATACAACCCCTCAGGGGCATTTTGGTCAAGTCTTCATCAGACGGACACGCTTCCACCGCGGCTTCGCTTCACATCGACGCAAACCCCTATTGACGGCTGTTAAGTGCCTACTTTAGCCGTCAATATACTCATGAATAAAGGAGCATAAGGCATTTCTTACACGTATTTGGTTAAGAATAATGTAGTTCCACTTGTCCTTGGAGATTATTTGATTGCATGAAAATAAGTAGCAAAAGAGTGACAAACTCACCTTCTATGGTTCATGCCTGAGGACCAGGTGTGTCCGAGGACCAGTGGAGGGTCGCTCCTTAGTGATGAGTGGTTGACAACGTTGTGTGGACTGATGCTTGGCTAAGTGTGCAGGTACAGGTTGCGGCTTGACTCGTGTCGGTGCAGGTGAAGAACAAGCGCGAAAGGCCTTAGCCGTGACGGCCTCCGGGTGATGGAGTGGCAAGTAGGCTTGGTTCGATGGACCCGGTGGCCGATGGGGTCAAGTGCGAGCCGTGCGGTGCAACACTGGTGGGCTGAAGTCGTGAACATGGGCCGGTGCAAGGTAGCGGTTGAAGTCCGAAGCTTGCACGTGGGGTTTGGTGGTTTGGCCATAAAACCATCTGGTGGACGATTTCTTGGTTTGGGCCACAAAACCAAGCCCGGAGGCCCGAGGCGACGGAGACGGTGATCCGGGAGCTTCGGGAAGCTTTGAGGCGGGGGGCACGTGGCGTGATCGCGGGGCTTGCGTCGAAGCTAAGCAAGGCCGCGGTGGAAGCGTGTCCGCTCGATGAAGACTTGACCAAAATGCCCCTGAGGGGTTGTATCTTCAATTCAAGCAGTAGGGGTAGCGTGGTCATTTACCTCCCTCCGATGGACTTCGTATAAATAGCGGAGAGGTGGATGACATCTCTCTCTCTTGCTCCCTAGGGCTTTCTCCCCCGGTAGATTTTCTCTGAACTGCTTCTTTTCCCTCTGGATTCCTTAGGCTAGACTCTTGTACAGAATCTGACCTCTGGATGTATGGAAGCATTCGGCGTCCCGGTGATCTCCTAGTCCTCTGTGATTTTCGTGTCATTTTTGGGACTATTTTTGGGAGTTTTCGTTCTTCGCTCCATTCGTGAGTTTGGAGGCGTTTCTTGACGGATTTCTTTGAGGGGATCATGGGTGGATGCCTTGCGCATCTTTGTGTGTGATCTTGACCCCTCAAACGCCGTGGAGAGCCTTTGATTCATGCACTTTTGGTCGGTGCCCGAGTTCATGGTGGTGGTTCGGTTGATCCGCGATTCCCGGTGATTTAGTGGCTTAGGAGTCGAGATTTTTGGGGCATACCATCCTTGTGTGATGCTTTACATCTCCCCAAAATCTTGTCTCAAGAGCTTCAACTGTTTGGGAGATCCGGTGATGGAAAGGTTGGGTTGACTCCCGAGCTCGAGCTTTTTCTGTTCTGTTCGTGCTTGGCGGACGGTCCGCGGGTCCCTAGCGGACGGTCTGCGCGGCTAGGGTTCGTCCCGTGTTCTTCGTGTTCGTCGCGTGTTCTTGAGCGCTTTCGTTTCGATCCGGTTGGATTGCAGGGTTTGGCTGGAAAGCGTTTGGCTGACAGTCCGCGGTGGTCTCACGGACGGTCCGCGTGGCCAGTTTTCTGGCGGACGGTCCGCGTGCTCACCACGGACAGTCCGAATTTCGGGGGTGTGCTACTGGTGGTTCGAGACATTTTTGCAGATGGTCCGCCGTGACCTGCCGGACAGTCCGCGCCCTCCTCGCGGACGGTCCGCCCGGTCACCCCGGACAGTCCGCCAGGGGCTTCGCAGCAGTGCTCGAGTTCTTTGATTCTTGTTTTGGTGCTTCCGCTCTTTACTCCTAGGCATCTCTCATGATCCTCTAGGTTTGTGTGAGTCTTGTTTGGAGCTTCCTTTGTGTGCAAGGATTCGTGGAGTGGCAATCGGGGCATAGGCCGAGTTCGATCGTAGGGAAGAATTTTTATCAGCTCCCATTCACTCCCCCCCCTCTCTGGTCGCCCGATTCGGTCCTTCAATGCCACATCACCTCATCCTAGGTGGGCTGCCAACAAGGATGCCATGCATGCACACCTGCCAACTAGGGAGCCATGCATGCATGCCATGCAAGCAATCCAAGTGAAGCAACCCCTGACGAATCAGAGCGTGACACGTGGACATCACATGGATCCATGGGCCCACAAAGGCATGCAAACCGCGCCAAATTAGGGTGGACACCGGGAACTGACCTAAGGACCCACAGGACAGCCTCCAGGAGGAAGCACACCCCGAGTAGGGCCCACAGGGGGTCGGCCGACCCCACAAGTCGGCCGAACCGACCTTGTGGCTTCCACTCAGGGGCTTCCACGTGGTGTCTCCCCATTGGTCCCAGGCGCCATCCCCGGGGTGTTTGCATCCATTTCTCACCGGTGCCCAGGCCTATAAATAGAAGGAGAGGGGGCTCACTTATGAGACATCCATACTTGCAACACCTCTCTCACTTTTAGTCTCAAGGCTAGGAGGTAGGCTAGAGTAGTTCTAATTCAGGTTCCAAGTCTACTTTGGGATCTAGGTATGAGTTCCCTTGCATCTTATTTCATTTGTATGACTTTGATCTACTTCAGTTATTTATCTATTTCATATAAAGTTGTGTTAGTATACATGAGTGATTTGTTCATGTGTTCTTCACCTGTTCATCATTTAGAGGCTCCTGTTCTTGATGAACAAGGCCTTTCGATCCACTTGACGGGTGACTTTCACATGTTTCTAGTGTTTGTTCATAAGTTAGAGGCTCATGTTCTTCGCGAACACGACCCTTTGATCCAGTTGAACAGACATAGGAAAACACGAAACCATTTGTGTACATAACCTGGTTTGATCTAATTAGATGACATGATTGCATTGTATGAAGTCTGTGCTTAAGCTACGGTACTCGGTGTAATTGGGTGGTTTATCTGGTGGCTTGACCTGGGTCACAATAGCCCGGGCCGGTCAGGTCCGGCTAACAACGTAAGCGTGGTGCTTGGGTTGTGTAGCTACCTTACTTATGAGTTTATCCCACAGTTTGTCTTGGGGTAGGCCACGGTAGTGACAGCCGTTGGTCCCTCTGAAATCCCCCACGTTCGGATAAGCTGTGGGAGTCTAAAATATAACAACCGGACTTGTGCGGAAGCAACGCGGGAGGTTATCTCCCCATGGTACCTGGGTGCTTAAGTCAATGTTCTTCAACGCTAGTGTATCTAACTCGTTCCTACCAGCTTTATGTGTGTAGTACATAAGAACCTACAACTAACTCGTGTGTCGCCTCCTATGCCTAGGACCCTTTAGAGAGAGAGTGAGTGTGTGTGTGATCACACTACCCCCATTATCATATTTTACCCCTGCACTTGAGTGTCTGGTTTATTTTCGTCTGTGATCTATACTCATTGCAATAGAGTTGATCTTGTCATTCCGCTAATGCCTTCCTTGGATTCGATACCCTTTGGAATACTCCTTTGGGGAAATGCTACAATGGTACTTCCGTGCGCTTGCGGACTCCTGTAACGTTAAGAATTACCAACCAGCATTTCTGGCGCTATTACCAGGATGGGTTCCAAACCTGTTCTTGGGTGATTGCGTTAAGAAATGTCAACAAGCATTTCTGGCGCCATTGCCGGGGAAGGCTTAAGGATGACAAATCAATACTTTGCATATGTTTATAATCATGATAGGAATAAAACAGTTCTCAATGCAGGCTAACTTGGATTGTCTTCTTTGTCTATTGATGATGAAGACAGGTAGTGCATGACTGGTTTCGACTTACTGTCGAATTTTATTGAAGATCCTGAGTCACTCGTAAGGAAGGCACGAAATCATTTCGGCTCTCCTTCGCGTGAACATTCGGAAGTCGATCCAGCTTCCTTTGTGCCATCAACATCAACTTCCATGGCCAACCCTGTCGAGAAGACTCTCCGTGAGTACTCCGCTCTCTCTGCTGACCAGGTGCCGACAGGCCATGTGATCAACACTAGGAATGGAAACTTTGAGATCAAGACTGGCTTAATTACGATGGTACAGGCTAGCCCATTCTGTGGCAAGCCTAATGAAGACGCAAGCACCCACCTGCAGCAGTTCCTGGAACTATGCAGTACCTTCACTATACGTGGAGTGGAGGAAGATGCTATTCGTCTGCGACTGTTTCCCTTCTCCCTCTTGGGAAAGGCAAAGTAGTGGTTCTATGCTAACCGTGCAGAGATTAACACTTGGGCAAAGTGCTCCGCAGCATTCCTCGCGAAGTTCTTTCCGTTGGGCAAAACCAATGTCCTTCGGAGGCGAATTTCAAGTTTCCAGCAAGCGGCAAATGAGACTATCCCCGAAGCTTGGGAGAGACTCCAGGAGTACATCCTGGCTTGTCCTCGTCATGGGATGGACAACAGGCTTATTCTTCAGAGTTTCTATAATGGGCTGACTCCGACAGCCCGAGGCCATATTGATGCTGCAGCTGGAGGGGCTTTCTTCTCTCTTACTATCACTGAAGCTACTACACTGATTGAGAAGATGGTTACCAATCAAGGGTGGAGTGATGATCGACTCCAGCCAAGTCAAAGGGGTACACATACCATCAAGGAAGCGGATATGTTGCACGCCAAGATGGACCTAATGATGAAGAGAATGGATGATCTAGCCAATGAGAAGGCTGCCATGGCCACCACTACTCAAGCTATGGATGCTCGCATGACTTGCGAAGTCTGTGGTAATACTGGGCATTCAGGGAATTACTGCCCTACTACTCAGGAGGATGTGATGTACATGAACGGCAACAACAATGGTTATCGTTCACAAGGAGGTCAAACGTGGAATCAATCGCTCCCTTATTATCAAGGAGGTAATCAAGGTAATTCTTTCAACCCAAACCAACCTTCCTTGAAAGATCTAGTCTTTGGGCAAGCTAAGTTTAATGAAGGCTTTAATAAGAAAACAGATTCCTATGATAAGGCTTTCGAGAGCCTTAATGTTAAAATTGATAGCCTTTCTTCTGCTCTTAAAGACCAGTTGGGCTTTAATAAGATGATAGAAACCCAGTTGGCTCAACTAGTCGCTTCAGTTCCACCAGTTGAAAATGCAAACGTGGTAGTCACGAGAGGGGGTAAGACCACTCGCGATCCGCCCTATCCTAACCATGCAGGAACAAAGAAAAGCACAAGAGGGGATGAAGAGCGCAGTGGAGAATCACTTAGCATGAGGGAGCCCTCACAAGCAAAAGCACCTAAAGACAGGGCAGATAAACCTGAGTTTATTGAAACAAATTTATTGCCATTCCCTCAACGAAATAGGAAGACAACAGTGGATGAGCAATTCACTCGTTTTGTGGACATGATTCAAAAAGGTATATATCAATGTTCCACTCCTCGAGGCAATGCGTGTATCCACGTACGCACGTTACCTCAAGGATATCCTCACCAAGAAGCGAGCTCTACCCATCTCGGAGGTGGTAAAGCTCATAGAGAATGTAGCGCAGCTATACTCAATCGCCTTTCCAGAAAAGAAGAAGGACCCAGGGTGCCCCACGATCACATGCACAATTGGAACACAGAGATTCGACCATGCTCTCTGTGATCTTGGCACCAGTGTTAGCATCATGCCAAAGGTAGTTGTCGACCAACTTAATTATACGGAATTATGCCCAACTACCTTGCAGCTGCAGCTAGCCAATTCCTTAGTCCGGTATCCCGCGGGGATAGCCGAGGACATCCCGGTGAAGGTCCGAGACTGCTTCATTCCAGTGGACTTTGTAGTACTTGACATGGACATTGGTAATGAAGTACCACTCATTCTGGGACGTACATTCCTGAGCATGGCTGATGCACAAATTAATGTTGGCACTGGAGTAATCCGTCTCCACATCAATGGCAAGGAAAAAAGGTTTGAATTCTGCCCATGTAAGGAACAATGCTCAATGGTTGAAGGCACGCCAGGGACGGGCACTCCTGCCCAAAGAAGTGAAACTACACAACCACAAGTGGACAACCTCATTGCCTTTATGAAGAATTTCTGGAAGCAAGAGCAAGAGCAAATGAGTGTAGGATAGAGATCATATTGGAAATTCGAGTCCCAGTCCAAGTCACCACTCCCCGCACCTCGTATACCACAGACGACCAAGAAGGTGTGGAAAAGAGTGGACAGGGAGCCGACTCCCTCGTCTCCAAGAGCGGCTGACCCTACACTAAGGTAAGTACTGTGGGATATAGTCTGGCTCTGGAAGACTTAAAATAAAAGAGCCCTTTGCCGACAGGTAAAATCGGTAAGTTATCCTATTCAATAAAAGTTCTGATCTCTAAAAAGAATCAAGATATCCTTGCTCCATTCTGTTCGCGCTTTGCTGAAATACGAGCTCATAGGTGAACTCCATCCGGACAACTCCCTTGAGTCTAAACTGTACTAGAGACAACTGCGACAGCTCGAGGAGCAGAGGGCCTACTACGCGTGGAAGGGATTCTACCCTCCACAGCACTGAGCCTGAAGCTAGCTTGGCGGAGGACCCCCATTCTGAGGTAACTTGTATCTTCTATTGTTTTCAGAACCCCGTATGCTAAAAACACATAAAAATCTAAAAAAGTTAAAAAGACCAAAAATATTTATTTGCTTTCTTAAATTAGTTTGTTTTCATATGCGCGGTAAGAGTGTTCTTATTTTCCATGGTTGAAATGATGAATAGTTGCTCTATTTATTCCTCTTGTATGCCTTGTTTACAACTTAGTATCCTATCCAAGTTTTGAGTTTGTTGGCTAGTATGATCGAACCTGAGCTTGAAAGTTGTGGGTAGCAAAAAGCATGATCTTTGCCTAAGTTGTTGCGAGGTATGATATGGTATAATAGAGTTGCTATGAGCTAGTACTAAGTGATGTTTGATATCCGGAGTTTTCTTTTGAAAAATGATAAATTGATAAGTTCCTCAATGATAAGAAATTCCTATCCAAGGCCATATGTAGATTTTAGCTTCTGTTAAACCTCCACATACGCTACCTGATTTCTTCATTGAGTCTTGTCGACTTGTTGTGACCCTCGGCGAGTAAACTTATCATACTCCTATGATCAAGATCACGTACACACCACCATATGCGAAACTTCTACACTGGAAGTTAGCAACCATCATTTCATCCATCCCCCATCCATTCCACAAAATAAAGCTCTGCGCATGTTCCATGATTACTCTCCCTCCAAAAATATTCAGCAAGGACTATGGGCTATGTAAAAAAAAGAGAAAAAGAGAGAAACATGCTCAAGGGCATGCATAAAAAAAAGAAGAAAGAGAGAATAAAGAAACATAGCCCAAGTCTCAAAAAAAATTCGAAAAGGGGGAGAGTAAAATCATGCAAATAGGAGTTCATTATCCATCCACCATACACACACTTTTGCACATCTTGATCAGGGTGTATGACTTGTTCTCCCAAGGATCCGGTTTTCGACTCGACAATACATGAGAAACAGGTATGCCACATGTTTTCCCTACCTACAGCTCCACATATCAGCTTATTAGGAGTAGGTGGTGAAAGAAGGCAAAACAATGCCTTGGTGAGGAATCATACACATTGAGCGATCCGAGAGTATCATTTGAGGAACTTTGATTTCTTTTTGAAAAACCTGCAAAACCTCCGGATTGATAACTGATCAAGGTACATGTGATTAGTGATCTTTATACAACCATTCTATCTTTCAACCGCCCAAGGCAGGTGAAGCTACACGCCCCATATCAATCGAGTGTAAGGTAAGATCAATGCCAACTTCTTCAACTCTTGATAGAGTACCTAGCTGTATCTTGTTCTACGTTAGGAATACAACATCGTAGCAACTCCTGATCAACCAACCTAAGTCCTTACTCTCTTGCTCGAGACGAGCAAGAGGCTAGCTTGGGGGAGTTGTTGACGGCTGTTAAGTGCCTACTTTAGCCATCAATATACTCATGAATAAAGGAGCATAAGGCATTTCTTACACGTATTTAGTTAAGAATAATGTAGTTCCACTTGTCCTTGGAGATTATTTGATTGCAGGAAAATAAGCAGGAAAAGAGTGACAAACTCACCTTCCATGGTTCATGCCACATCACCTCATCCTAGGTGGGCTGCCAATAAGGATGCCATGAATGCACACCTGCCAACTAGGGAGCCATGCAAGCAATCCAAGTGAAGCAACCACCGACGAATCAGAGCGTGACACGTGGACATCACATGGATCCATGGGCCTACAAAGGCATGCAAACCGCGCCAAAATAGGGTGGACACCGGGAACCGACCTAAGGACCCACAAGACAGCCTCCAGGAGGAAGCACACCCCGAGTGGGGCCCACAGGAGGTCGGTCGAACCGACCTTGTGGCCGCCACTCAGGGGCTTCCACATGGTGTCTCCCCATTGGTCCTAGGCGCCATCCCCGGGGTGTTTGCATCCATTTCTCGCCGGTGCCCGGGCCTATAAATAGAAGGAGAGGGGGCTCACTTATGAGACATCCACACTTGCAACACCTCTCTCACTTTTAGTCTCAAGGCTAGGAGGTAGGCTAGAGTAGTTCTAATTCAGGTTCCAAGTCTACTTTGGGATCTAGGTATGAGTTCCCTTGTTTCTTATTTCATTTGTATGACTTTGATCTACTTCAGTTATTTATCTATTTCATATAAAGTTGTGTTAGTATACATGAGTGATTTGTTCATGTGTTCTTCATCTGTTCATCATTTAGAGGCTTCTGTTCTTGATGAACAAGGCCTTTCGATCCACTTGACGGGTGACTTTCACATGTTTCTGGTGTTTGTTCATTGTTGGCGTTTCGTAGCGTCGTCATCTTAAGAACAGATCTGAGACCCGTCCTTAGTGACAACACCAGGAATCGCCTTGTAGGCACCTCTCAATGTCACAACTAATGGCGTAGTTAGCGTGAACATCAAGATTGCCATAGGTTAATCTAAACGATCATGAACGAATCTGCAAGTGCACAGATAAACCATTGTAGTATTTCCCCGAGGAAGGAGAGTATTCCAAGGGTATCGAATCCGTGGAAGCCAATGGTGGATATCTTAGACCTATGCTTTTGCTCTGAATGTAAACCAAGAGATAGATATAGGGAACAACACACTCAAAGGCAGGGGTAAGATAAAAGATATAAGGGTAGTGTGACACACACACTCAGATCTACCTCTACTCTAGCACACTACGGCTTAGGGGGAACATACGAGTTAGATCTAGGTTCTAATGTACTAAACATACAAAGCTAGAAGATACAAGAGATGGGCATGAGTATTGCATGAGAGAGATAAGGTTCAGCACCCAGGTACAAACGGGGAGCTAGCCCGCGATGACCAGCACTCTGCGAAACAAGACTTTAGACTCCTACAGCAGGTACCCCAGCGCGGAGGTTACCCAAGGATCCAACAGGACTGTCACCACCTGAGGACTGACCTCTATCGTTACGGGGGGTATGCTCATAACTATCGTAACTAGACAACCCAGGCACCATGCCTACGTTGCTGCTAGACTCCACCCGGCCTGGGCTATTGTGACCGAGGGTGAGAGCCACCAGAAGACTGGTCAACTAGACCGAGTACCGTAGCTTGAACACAGACCTCATGCAACACTCTCATGCCATCTAACAAGATCAACTAAGGCTAGACATACAAACAGATATGAACTCTCTTATGTCTAATCAATAAGATCAAAGGGTCGTGTTCGTGAAGAACACGAGCCTCTAACTTATGAACAAACACATAAGGAAGGAGTTTATCACCCTTCAAGTGGATCAAAAGGTAGTGTTCATGAAGAACACAAGCCTCTAAATGATGAACAGAGGATGAACTCAAGAACACATCAAACATATGATCTACCATGACTTTATATGAAATAGCTGAATAACTGAAGTAGATCAAAGTCATACAAAGAAATAAAGATAAAATAGAACTCATACCTAGACTTCCAAGAGGACTTGGAACCTGAATAAGAGCTACTCTAGCCTACCCCCTAGCCTTGGAAACTAAAAGTGAGAGGAGAATGAGAGAGTGGTGTGTGAGAAATGGGAGCCCCTCCCTTCTATTTATAGGCAAAGGCCAGGCTTGCTCGGAGCACCAAATGGCCCCTAAACACCCGGGAGTGAGGCAATGGACCAATAGGGAGCTACCACGTGGAGGGCCAGGATGGGACCCCCTAGGTCGGTTTGGCCGATCCTAGGATCGGCCGGCCCCCTAGGGTAGCCCCACCTGGTGGTCTTCCACTAGGAGGCTTCCCTGTGGGCCCTCTGTTCCATCCTCGGTGCATGGCTTGATTTGGTATCCGAGGTGGGCCCTTTGATCGATGTGAAGTCCATGGGGCGTCCTCTGATTCGTCGGTGAGTGCCTCCCCTGGATCGATGACGTGGAATGCCATGTTTCCCTTGGTGGCAGCCACCTCCTCAGCTGAGTTGGCATGGTTTCTTCATAGAAGGTGGGTTTCCTTCTCTTTTAAGGAGTAATTCACCTACATACAAATAATCTCCAAGGACAAGTGGAACTACATTATTCAAACCAAAATGCTAGTAAATTATGTATATGCATCTATTTATGTGAGAATATTGAGGGTTGGAAATGGTGAATTTCAACAATCAACATTCATAAGTTAGAGGCTCGTGTTCTTCGCGAACACGACCCTTTGATCCAGTTGAACAGACATAGGAAACACGAATCCGTTTGTGTACATAACCTGGTTTGATCTAATTAGATGACATGATTGCGTTGTATGAAGTCTGTGCTTAAGCTATGGTACTCGATGTAATTGACTGGTTTATCTGGTGGCTTAACCTGGGTCACAATAGCCCGGGCCGGTCTAGTCCGGCTAACAACGTAAGCGTGGTACTTGGGTTGCGTAGCTACCTTACTTATGAGTTTATCTCATGATTTGTCTTGGGGTAGTGACAGCTGTTGGTCCCTCTGAAACCCCCCACATTCGGATAAGTTGTAGGATTCTAAAATATAACAACCGGAGTTGTGCGGAAGCAACACGGCAGGTTATCTCCCCGTGGTACCTAGGTGCTTAAGTCAATGTTCTTCAACGCCAGTGTATCTAACTCGTTCCTACCAGCTTTATGTGTTTAGTACATAAGAACCTAGAACTAACTCGTGTGTCGCCTCCTATGCCTAGGACCCTTTAGAGAGAGAGTGAGTGTGTGTGTGATCACACTACCCCCATTATCATATTTTACCCCTGCACTTGAGTGTATGGTTTATTTCCGTCTATGATCTATACTCATTTCAAAAGAGTTGATCTTGTCATTCCGCCAATGCCTTCCTTGGATTTGATACCCTTTGGAATACTCCTTTGGGGAAATGCTACAATGGTACTTCCGTGCGCTTGCGGACTCCTGTAACGTTAAGAATTACCAACCAACATTTCTGGCGCTATTACCAGGATGGGTTCCAAACCTGTTCTTGGGTGATTGCATTAAGAAATGTCAACAACCCCGCGATCACGCCACGTGCCCTCCGCCTCGAAGCTTCCCGAAGCTCCCGGATCACCGTCTCCATCGCCTCGGGCCTCCGGGCTTGGTTTTGAGGCCCAAACCAAGAAACCGTCCACCGATGGTTTTGTGGGCAAACCAACAAACCCCGCGTACAAGCTTCGGACTCCATCCGCTACCTTGCACCGGCCCATGTTCACGACTTCTGCCCGCTAGTCTTGCACCTCACGGCTCGCACTTGACCCCATCAGCCACCGGGTCCATCGAACCAAGCCTACTTGCCTCTCCATCACCCGGAGGCCGCCACGGCTAAGGCCTTTCACGCTTGTTCTTCACCTGCACCGACATGGGTCAAGCCGCAACTTATACCTACACACTTAGCCAAGCATCAGTCCACACAACATTGTCAATCACTCATTACTAAGGAGCGGCCCTCCACTGGTCCTCGGACACACCTGGTCCTCACCAATATTGAAGGTAAACTCATGGCTAGGTTGACGAAAATCGACTGCCAACAATCACTTGTAGACTTTTTCACCTAGGGGAGGTTCTAATGTTCTTGTCAACCCAAGGAGCAAGGGAATTGCTAGCGCTTAACCAAGTACTAATCTAGTTGATGTAAACCTTTGAGCGAGAGATTAACTAAGGACAATCTAATATATGAATTAAGACAAGTCAAAACCTATCTAATCTAGGTCAAACAAGAGATGTGAGATACACAAGTTGTGGAGAACATTTTCCCATGAAGTCTAGGGATACTCGAAGATGCAATCGCCAAGCATGATAAAACCGATCTAATCTATCTAAGCATGTGAACAAGGTTTAGTCTTTTCCCTTCCCTCGTACTAGTCACTACGCGAAGGTAAAATCAATACTAAGCCTAGATGAACACAGAATGTTGATGCGATCTATGGGAGTGACCCAAAAAGCATGGTGGCCAAACCTTAAGCATTAAAGCATCATCAACGAGGAAGTGATAGATTAAACTCCAAACCAGAGTCGGCGATTACAAACAAAGATCCATTACAACTCCATGAACAAACGATGAATCTACTCCATCAAGATGCTAAGCATGGTACCATTGAACGTGGTAGATGCTTCTGATGAAGATTGATCCTCGTCGTCCTCCAACTCCGGTGGCACCGCTGTCGGTGTTTTGACCCGACAAACCTACACAGGGGGTGCCTAAGGTAGTTGATTGTGTGGTGGAGGATCGCCAGACCTGGAACTCGAAGGTATAGGCTGGATATGAGACACAAATTTATACAAGTTCGGGCCGCTGGAGTAACGGACCCTACGTCCTGTTTGGAGTATCATGTATGGTGCCCTGCGCTTGGGTGTTATTCCCCGAAGGGATTGGGGATTGCGTTGCGGTCCGCTCCTCCTAGGTACCCAACCCTCCTTTATATAGTCCATGGGGTGGGTGCCTAGTTGGTTACAAGGTAGGAGTCCTAGTAGGATTACACAGTATGAGTCCTAGTAAGATTACAGAGGAATTCTAGTAGGAGTCCATCTTCATCCTTCCTTGCATAGGTACCCGGGGTGTATGCCGACAAGCCTCCGAGCACTTTGTAGTATTGAGCAGTGAGTCTGAGTAGTCTTGAAGCTTCGTCGAGTAGCTCTTGATCATCTCGAGTACTACTAGCTAAAGTCTTCAATAGTACTTGAACTGCCGAAAGAGTGGAATGTGCTCTAGCTCATCTCCGAGTACTTTCGAATCCTCCCCGAGTAGTTCTGAGGTGTCCCTGAGTTTTAATCCAGGAAGTCTCCAAAAAATACCAATCTTGTCTTGAAATCTTGATCTATATGGAAGTGCGATTTGCAAAAATCGCACTCCATATGGAGTGTAGCCCCCGAGCTTGAGGTTGAATCGAAGAATCAAGCTCAGGATCAATCTAGAATCTGCATCTTCCATCTTGAAAAAAGAAGTTGATGGGTGTAGCATAGTAGCCCTCGAATCTTGAAGTGATTTAGATAATCAATCCAAGGGTCTTCAGTGTTCGTGAAAGCCATCACCCGAATACTCTTGCAGCGTCCAGCCCTCGAGATCCAAGTGAACCGTATGAGCTGCATCAAGAGTGATTGAAATTGAGCTCCTGAGCTGAGGATCTAGCGGAGCATGCTGAAGTTGTCTCTGAGTAGCGATTTGGCGTCGAGTCATTGCACTTGAGAAGTAGCGGAGACTACTCGAGTTGTCTTCAAGTAGTAATTTAGTAATGAGCCCCCGAGTTTGAGAACTAGCCGTGCCGCTAGAGCAAACTTTAGATGCGACTGAAGTCGACTTTAGATGCCGTCAGAGTGGACTTTAGATGCGACCGAAGTCGGCTTTAGATGCTATCAAGACTTTAGATGCGACATAAAAACCGAAGTCGTCTTTGTGCCGCGCGGAGCGGACTTTGAGATGCGACCGAAGTCGACTTTGTGCCGCGCGGAGCGAACCTTGAAATGCGACTTTAGAAGTCGACTTTAAATTGCCACGCGGAGTGGACTTTGAGATACGACCGAAGTCGACTTTGGATTGCCACGCGGAGTGGACTTTGAGATGCGACCGAAGTCGACTTTGGATTGCCACGCGGAGTGGACTTTGAGATGCGACTAGAGTAGTCGACTTTGAGTACTTTGAGTGAAGCATGAAACCCGAAACACAAGGCTAGAAAGCCAAAAAAGCGAAAAGCATTTCCGGAAGGCCAAAGCGAAAGAAAAATAAAAAAACGATTAGTTGTGCCACCGGAGCGGGCTTGAAGCTGCGACCGGAGTTGACTTGAGTACCTGGGCCATGGATTTCAGACCCAAGGTATGGAGCGAGAGTACTTAGGGCCATGCTTTTCAGACCCATGTTACGGAGCGTGAGTACTTAGGGCCATGCATTTCAGACCCATGGTACGGAGTGCAAGTACTTAGGGCCATGCATTTCAGACCCATGGTATGGAGCGTGGAGACCGTGTGCAGCTAGGTACCATCATTGACAGGATGTGAGGGCCACTTACAGCTAGGTTTCATCGAAGCTTATACACGTAGCATGCTGCCGAAGCGGACTTAAGGGGAGGTGTGGACCGTAGTAGGCCACGAACCGCTGACCCGATGGGTAGCCTTGAAGGACCGAATAGGCGACCAGAGAGGAGGGGAGTGAATGGGAGCTGATAAAAAATCTTCTCCAAAGAGAGAACTCGACCTATACCCTGATTGCCACTCGGATCACTCGCACACACCAAGGAAGCTCTAGACTAGGCACACACAAGCCTACAAGTCCTAGAGACAAGCCACGAATCAAAGAGCGGAAGCACCGGACAAGAATCAAACCAAAGGAGGCGAGTCTGCAACAGACCTGGCGGACAGTCCGTGGTGTACGGGCAGACTGTCCGTGAGGCCTGGGCGGACTGTCCGCTAAAGCGGACAGAGCTACCAGAGACGCACCTCGAAAAATCGAACTGTCCGCAAGGGACCCGCGGACTGTCCGCACCTCCACAGACTGTCCGACACTCAAGTCCGGACCGTCTGCAAACTCCGTGCAACCAAAACCACTTGTGGCACCGGATCAAAACACGAACTCGGAAGAACACGCGACGAACACGAAGAACACCTGCACTGTTCAGCAGCTCGTGGACTGTCTGCAAGGGCACCGCGAACTGTTCGCGTGTTGCGGACAGGAGCAGAATCGCGCGACCCCGCGAGGTCAACTCCCCCTTTCCATCACTGGATCTCCCAAACGGCTAGAGCTCTTGAGACAAGATTTTGGGGAGATGAGAAGCGTCACTAGATGAAGCTATGCCCCAAAAATCTCGACCTCTAACTCCCTAAATCACAGGGAATCGCGGATCACACGAACCACCACCAAGAACTCGGGCTCCAACCAAAACTCGCGAATCAAAGGGATTTCCCGGTGTTTGAGGGGTCAAGATCACACACAAACATGCGCAAGGCATCCACCCATGATCCCCTCAAAGAAATCTGAGGAGAAACACCCTCAAGTCAACGAATCAAGCAAAGAACAAAAGCAGTCAAAAATAGCTCTGAAAATGACACGAAAATCACAAAGAGCTAAGAGAGGGATCGAATCACAACGCCGAATGCTTCCATACATCTAGAGGTCAGAGTCTATACAAGAATCTAGCCTAAGGAAATACTGGGAAAAGAAGCAGTCTAAAGCGAGTTCCAGACGATCAACCCTAGCCATCCTCTCTACCTTCTATTTATACTAAGACTCCTGGAGGTGGCAAATGACACAACTACCCCTAGTGCATAAATGTAAGATACACACCGCTCAGGGGCAATTTGGTCCAACTCAAGCATATTCTCATCGAGCGGACACGCTTCCATCGCGGACTTGCTTACCCTCGACGCAAGCCCCGCGACCACGCCACGTGTCCCCCGCCTCGAAGCTTCCCGACACTCCCCGATCACCGTCTCCGTCACAACGGGCCTTCGGACTTGGTTTTGAGGCCCAAACCAAGAAACTGTCCTCCGATGGTTTTGTGGCCAAACCACCAAACCCCGCGTGCACGGCCCGGCCTCACCCCGCCAAGCATCGAGCTCGCCAAGCCTTTCACCTCCGGCGCCCGGACGGTCTACTCGGACTTGCCTCGTTCCTTGACTTGGCCGCCACCAATGCACCGGCTCCATGTCCCTGACTTCAGCTCGCTCTTCTTGCACCATACGGCTCGCACTTGACCCCATCGGCCATCGGGTCCATCGAACCAAGCCTACTTGTCTCTCCACTCCTCGGAGGCCACACAGGCATAGACCTTTCGTGCTTGTTCTTCACCTGCACCAACACGAGTCAAGCCGCAACCTGCACCTGCAATACTCAGCAAAGCATCAGTCCACACAACGTTGTCAATCTCTAATCACTAAGGAGCGACCCTCCACTGGTCCTCGGACACACCTGGTCCTCAATCTCCGCCTTGATGAGTGCATTGACAACACCCACAGTAACCAACATAGAGAAAAAGAAAAGAAAACAACCACGAACACAAACCTCCAAAATAAGTGATCCAAAGCCGAAGAACAAGCGAAAACAAGATCACTCGCCAAACCAAGTCTCGGCCCCCTAAGACAAGGGCAACGGCTCAACACAGCCGAGACAAAACAAAGCTCACAAAGAGCACACCATAAAGCACAAAACTCATGAAAAATCAAAGGAGCTCCCCCTGCACATATGCAAACTCCCTCTGAGCAAATGCAACCTCTTCTTCTCAATTTTTCTCCTCACATGCAACATCTCACAAATGCATACCAAATTTTCCACAAAATATCCCCTTACCATACAGATCTCCCGAAAAGCATACAACATCTCCCCCTTGTTGACAATGCATGAATCAAGGTATATGAAGTTCTTCCCCTTGTTTTCATGAAAAATGCATGTCAAAGCATATAAACAATCTACCAAGCTTCTCAAATATACAAAGAGCACAACAAAATGCTACACATGATACATAGAGCAAGCAAAGTAGACATGGTGTAGTTAGCACATTGCCATCAAGAAGGTAGAGACATATAAGCATGTGACATGGCCAAAAGCAATTTTAAGAAATTTTCACAAAGAAACATTCATCTCATGAGCAAGATCCTATCCATAGCCATTTGAGCACAAATACACTAGATCATCCAAAATTTATGCAAGATCACAAATTCTCATCACAAGGTCATTATAAACGCCCACAAGCTACTCAAGTCATGTTAAAGCCACCGAGCCATGTGTCTACTTCTTAAAATGAGACTTCTCATGGTAGACAACATGCTACAGTTTAGCACCGAATATATGAATATCAAAACAAAGATACATGATTAGGAGCTCATTTTTCAAGCACAAGGCAATTCATACACTAATTTCATTTTCAAGTTAAAACATGGTACATGAAGTGCCTTTGCGGCAAAAAGAAGCTTATGCTCCTTCCCAAGTAAGAAAATGGGCTAAACATTTATAATGACAAAAGGTCTTTGACCCCAAGCAAAGAGAACATGATACTCAAGCATAAACTAAAGATGATATAGGCATTTAAGCACAAATAAACATAGACAAGCATCTACTCATGAGAGACACCAATTTAGCATTTTCATAAAAAGAAAGCTATCTCAGCATAAATATATGGCAAAACCATCAAGAGCATAGCATTCACATCACCATTTACCAAACATGCACAAATCACACATATAGCACATCAGTGATCAATGTATATAAGAGAAGCCTTTCCTAGCACAAGTGATCCAAAGATGGCTATCCTACCAGGTTTTGTACAGAAAGTAAAATGCATGTATGGAATGCAACAAAATGCAACATATGCTACAAAGTGAGCTCCCAAGAACCAAAGAGGCAGAATGCAAGCAAAATTAGCAAGCTCCCCCAAAACACATGCATAAGGGCCAAAGAGCATGCAAAGCTCACCCAAAGTACATGTCATAGGGCAAAGAACAAGCAAGCTCATAAGCTCCCGTTAAACACATCCATTTGGACCAAAAAACATACAAAGCTCATCCTAAACACATGTGATAGGGCAAAGCCTCAAACTAAAACGGGCAACTCACAAAGACCAAAGAAGCAACAAAATCAACTGGCTCCAACACTTACCTGAAATGCTCCTTCGGTCAACACTCGTCCATTTCCCCAGAAGTGATGTGCTCCAAAGACACCACGGGGATGAGGCTGAAGAACCATCACCTAACTCCGGTCATGAGACAACCAACCGGAGTCAATCCGCTAAATGTTCTCCAAACCTCCCACCTGCAAAATCAAAATCGAGACCGAGAGCGAGCAAACATCTCAACACTGGGGTTAGCAAAGAAAGAGTCAAACCAGTGTCGAGCTATTTGCTCAAAAGTGGGGTTAGCAATGTCATACCTATCGCGTCCACCAAAGCTATAACCACCACGCTGAACTACCTCACGTCTCACTGGAGGAGTACGGTCATCACGATAGGGAAAACGTGGCCCATATCCCCTCTGAGGCTCAAAACTGCAACAGTCTCTCCCATCCTCATATCGACCAAGAGGTGGAGAACGTCCGGTAAACACACCACGCTCAAACCTAGCACGCCTATCCCTCTATGGAAACACACCTCCACCACCACGTGTGGGGACTGTATGCACAAACCCATCACCTCTAGGTAGAGGCACAACACGAGGCTCATGCACACCACGAGAAGGGCGGTACATGTCCTTGTTTGTCATCTCCCTAGCAAACCTCTCATCCCTTCTCTTCCTGAAACAAAACTCCTCCTTATGACCATCCTTCCCACAATAGTCACAATGGAATAGGATTGGCCTTGGCTTTGGGTTTCCTCTCGGCAGTGGGTTCTTCTCTTTCTCACACCGCTCACTCGGATGGTTGTTTTGTGGGATGGAGTTGTTTGGTCTCTCTCGCTCTTTCTTACCACCATTCTCACCAACCTTCCTAAAACCCAAACCATGGCCATCTGCTCTCTTAAACTTAGCCACCAACTTCCCTAGTTGTGGCTCCTGTGACCTCAACCAACTCAACAACGTGCACAACCCATCATTCTCATTCTGTAGCCGATCAACCATTTGTGCAAGCTCTAGATTTTTCTCGGCATGCAAATCACATGTAGCACAAGAAGTAGCAACAAGAGCTTTCAAAGCAGCCTCAAGAGAAACAATTCTAGAATGAGACTCATCTAGTTTATCATGCAAAACAGGGCCAGATGTGCAAGCACCAAGCAAAGAATTCCTAGGCTTCATCTCATCAAGTTCAGCCCTAAGAACATCTAGTTCCTCCAACTTAGAGGCATGCTTCTCCTTGAGCATGGTCAAATCAGCCAAAAAAGCATTGCAATCAGTGCAGTCAACCTCATCACTAACAATAGGAGAAGCCTTAAGAGCATCCAAAGCTAGCATGTCATCTAGATGCCTAGCCTCTAACTGAGCTACCTTCTCCCTAGCTTCCTCTAAAGAGACTCTAAGTTCTCTTCTCTTCTTCTTAGCCTCTCTAAGCACCTCATCACGGTTATCCAGCAAATCATTCAACTCCACATTCTCCTTAAGCAGGAAAGCAAGATCAGGGGTTACCTCTTCCCTAGAGTCGGAGTCGACGTCGGACTCATCCTTTCCACTCTTCTTGCTTGACTTGCTGCTGGTGATGTGGCCCATCATACAAAGGCTGGGGAGGTTCTTGAAGGAACTCCTCTTCTTCTTCTTGCGCTCACCGTCTTCTTCTTCACTACTCGAGCTCGAAGATGTGTCCTCAGAGTCTGAGTCACTTAGCTCCTCAATCTTCACTCGAGCTCGTGCCTTCTTCTTGTCACCACCTGTTGACGGCTGTTAAGTGCTACTTTTATGCCATCAACTCCTGCATAAAATGAACGAAAAGTGATCATCAGCACTAGAATAGGGCTTTATACTAAAAAATTCCACAAGTGTTGGTGTTTCTAGCTTTTGTTGCAGGATGCACCGGAATACGTGATAAATGATACAATTGAGAGCAAATGATCCAATGGCTTATATAGGATGTCATCCATAACAACCTCAAATGCCAATTTGGACTGCACCATTGCGACGGGCTCGTCGAGAAGATCAAAATAGATATATCATTTGTCTACTTCTGAGTCCGGATGAAAGAGATATGCACAAGACAAGATCACCATCTTGATATGTGGGCCCGGTGGGACCCACACCAGACCACGCGGCGACGTGGATGCCATGTGTCCATGACATATCACCAATCCAAGAAAACACGCATTCGACCAATCAGGAGCCAGTACGCGGATTCAAGGGCCCACATCCCCACGGAAACAAGCTAAAAACACCGCATACACACCCATACACACCTGAGGACCCACCTGGCGGTCACCTGGACGAAAGGCGGTGGAAACGAACCGACCTGGGGTTTGGCCGAACCCCAGTTCAGCCGAAGCCTTCGGAGCTTCCCTCGTCCCCAGCCGACGTGTGGCAACTCTCCATTGGTTCCTCAAGGCATCCCGGGGTGTTTTGGAGTCATTTGGCACTCCGAGCAAGCCACCCCCTTGCCTATATATAGAAGGGGAGGGGGTAGGAAATGAGACACACTCCACCCATCCAAGGCATCTCTCCTAGCTAGTGTTAGAGTAGAGAGGGAGAGAGAGAGAGGCATGTGCCTCTACGATGTTGCTTGTTCTTCAATTAGAGTAAAGTAAGTATTTCTGCATTTTCTATTTAGACTAAAGTGTTATTCATTCTTGAGTGATATGTTCTTGTGTTCTTCGCCTGTTCATCATTTAGAGACGCGTGTTCTTCACGAACACTCCCCCTTGATCTAGTTGATTAGGTGCACAAGTTTGTATCCCGTTTGTATGACTTTTCTATTAGAATAAAGTGGAAATACTTGCATGCTCTGATTAGAATAAAGTGTGTTTGTGATTCCTTTCTAATAGTTTATGCTAGGTTGCATAAGTAGACTTTTTCCTCTGCTAGTGCATAGATCCTGGGTTTATGCGTTCGTCTGCTGCAAGTTGTTTTTATATGTTGGAAGCATAGTACGGGGTCAAGTTCTCTTCTATATGCCTTTAGTATAAGCTAGTAGTACCTATAGTGAGTGAGATCAGTTCTCTTTCGTGGTCGTAGTTCTATAAGTACAGAGTGTCGTAGTCCGTTGGCTACCGCAGTAACCACAGCGTAGACGTTGTGTCACGCTACCGATTATCATTCGTTCGGCTTATCCCAAGGTTAGGTAGAGGCAGTCCAGGTGGTGGTGACAGCCCGTCTGGCCCTCGTTGATCCTCTGTAGCTGGATATAGTCAGAGCTCCGTTCCACATAGATCCGCGTGCCGGAGTCGCCTGTTAAGTCAGGGCTATTGGTACCCTAAGCCAAGTTCTATCTAGAGATCGACCTTTAATCTCGTCTATAGTGCTATCTTTAGGAATCCTCTCTATCCTTGCGTCTTATATGGGTGTGTCCTTGGACCGACTAGTACGAAGTTAGTGCACATACGTTCCCTTGGATTCGATACCCTTCGAATACTCTGAGGTGAATGCTACAATGGTATCCATGCGCTTGCGGATTTATTCGTGTGACGCTAAAATACCCAACAAGCTTTTTGGCGCCATTGCCGGGGAACGGTTGCTGTATCTATCTTCGTACCCAGTGGTCCTCGTATCATTTTATTTTTTTTATTGTTCTACCTCTACCCCCTTTATCATGGAATCTACTATCTTAAGCTTCTCCTTTCCAAGAGGGAATTTCTTAGAGCCACCATCTTCTGAGCACTCAATTCTCACACCTGGCTATAAAATCCCTTCTGATTATATCACTAAGGTTCAGGAACTTTCCTTCTCTGGGTTAAGTAGTGATAACCCATACCACCATCTGCGGGAGTTTGAGCAAGTGTGCTCATGCATCGCCATTGCAGGCATGTCACACGATACCCTTAAGTGGAAGTTATTTCCCTTCTCTCTTGTAAAAGGGGCTAAACAATGGTACACGAAAACCGTGGGTAGCATGAACGGGAGATGGGATGACCTTATAGACAAATTTTGTCTTAAGTTCTTCTCCATGACCCAGATGTATGCTCTATGAAGGGCTATCGTATTCTTCCAACAAAATGAGAAGGAATCTTTAGGTGCGGCCTGGGCTAGATTTTCACTCTTGGTGAAACTAGGCCATGACCTATCGATGCCCAATGTTGTGTTGCTTCAGCACTTTTACATGGGCCTCGATCAGGACTCTGCCCAATATCTCGACATCACCGCTGGGGGATCCCTTTTCGAAAGGACTTCAGAAGAAGCTATAGAAATCTTAGAGAGAATTTCTGAAAATGCCTCTTTCATAGCTGAGTCTGAACCCCTTCACAAAGAGTTCGTGTCGAGCCATGAGAGTCTCTCAACAGTCGAACCAGAACCAATGATTTCCACATCCCAAGATTCGTTTGTTGAGCTCTCTCCTGAACCAAGAACACTAGAGGAAGAAGCAATTCAACCTTCGGAGTTTGCTTCCCGATTCGAGGATGACTCTTCAAGAAACCACAAAAACACCTCGAACCTCTCTAATGCCCACTTAGGGGAGCAAGTCTTTTCTGTCCATATCTTTCAAGCTAGAAATCTTTTGACAGAACCTTCCCCTAGGCCTACGGTACCTCCTTTGCCTCCCGATCCTCCAAACGAGACATCTATCATGGAGGCCATGGAGAAGAAGTGGTTGAATGGAGTGTGACACTTTTTTGAAGCACTTTGGATTAGTTCACCCTCTACGATCATTTCTTGTTCCATAAACGGGATTATCGTAGAAGCCCATCTTAACCCCACTATGGAGGTTAATGTCATGCCATGGCACCTAGTGTACACTCTTTTGGGAAATGTTACGCTAAGACCATCCGACAAGCTCCTCAAGAGTTGTCCCTCTGCACACATTCTTGAGTGTCGGGGGGTTGCATGTGCTGTGCCGCTCTTAATAGACAAGATCAAGGTTAATCTAGACTTCTACATCTTTGATGTCCTTGATCTTGATCTCCTCCTAGGCTCCCCTGCAGAAAAACTTCTCAATACATCTCGAGGGAGCCTAGATGAAAAGCTTAGGGAAGCCGCTTCTGCCACCACTCCCTTGTTTTCAGAAAGTTCTATGGCAAAGCCTCTTCCCAAGCAGGACTCGCTCGAGGGATGATGCATGTATCTCTATTCACATCGTCCGAGCCTGTTCTCATTGAGGGTGTAGAATTCTCTACTCCTCGGGAGTACGACTCAGAAGACCCTCTTCACCTTTGTGAAGACGAACGATCATCATCACCCTCAACCGAGTTTGAGCCTCTTCCCACTGGCCCGCATTATGTTGTTCTTGACCTTGATCAAGAATTAACATCGAGCTTCCACGATGCATCTCTTGAGATGGACAATTCATGGGCCATGGAAATCTATGAGGCGCCGACTCTGGAGTCCGGAGGAAAGGATTCCATTGACAAGCATGGTAGCTTCACTCTTGATATACTTCAGGAATCATGCTTGCATCATTCTTCTCCAGAGTCGGCCATGCTTAGTGCACGGAGCATGCACAAGGACTACAACCACCTTATGGTCCTCTTTTGCTTGATGTTTAGAAGGATGGTTGTAGATGCATATGTTTACCATAAGTATTGTAGATTTCGTGTATGCACTGTGGCACTAACCTTGCAGCTAAAGCTTCACTGATACATCAATAATTGGTGGCGATATGGGAATGACATCACCAATGGAAGCTGCAAGAAGAAGTTCCCAGGGTCGAGCTTATGACCATAAACAAAGCACTACCAGGAGATAGCCTGGATTAGGTTAGATTTTATTTCCCTTTTCAAATAAAAAGCAAGAGCATGTTTTTAGGATAAGGTTGTCCTTCGGGTATTTTTGGTCACTAACCTTTCAGGTGGAGATTGAAAAGAATGACAGACAAGTGACACCTAAGAGCATGTGAGCTACATCACCTCAACACTTAGGTAAGATTTTGGTGAGGAAACATTACAAAAGGAGTCTTGATCTCCACACACTTGAGTTTTGTTGCTTAGCAATGCAAACTTCAAGTGTGGGGGAGGTATGTGAGCATCTTGAGTAAAGTTCCTCCTCTACAAATCTTATCCTGGTGTGAAGATGATGTAAGCTCTTGCATCTTGCCCACTAGCTATTTAAGTCCTGCTTTTGACTTTAAACAAAGCCCTTCCGGGAGGTCGCCCGATGTTCACCGTCTTATGCTCATGTTTATGTCCCTTTTGGAAATAGCTTGATCATGCTTTTATGCTTCCTTTATCTATGTTTGCAATGCTATGGTTTGAGTGCATGTTTAGCTATGTGCATTCATATGTTGTTTTAAATTAAGCATGGTGCTTAGGTTAAAAGTGTCTTCTTCAATCAAACAAGACATGGTGTCGAGTTTGATTGATGAACCTTATAGTTAATGCATTCATGGATATTGGTTGTATGTGCGGACTAACCCTTGCAGCAGTTTTTGAATCCAAACGGGGTAAGTCATCAAGCTTGATTCAAATGGGAAGGTAAGCCAATGCATGCCAGCCTTGTTTGAGCTAGGTCTCATGGTGAATTTGTAAAAAACAAAAAAAATATTTGAATTTGAATAAAGGCTCACTGGTTCTCGAGCCAGCAGAGTCCATCTTTTGTTTCCTTTTCTTGTTTGAAGACAGCACCAGGTACATGAACAAGTGTGGGGGAGATCTCCCAAGCTTATCATCGACATACACACTTGAGATCTCCCACACAGACGTTGCACAACATCGACCGCACTTTCATGACAACAGACAAGGTAAATTAGAGTGAGCCGACTACCCCATGGGTCAACCGAACCACTGCTAGTCCTCCTTGATCCCCTTTTCTTCAGGAGCGATGGTATGTGCACCCTTTATCTCATTCTCCCTGATTCATGAGTTTGAATGAGTTTCAATTCTTATCTGCTAAATCAACTCATGGAATCGTGCTCAACTTGCTCTACATGTTTCCTATGGTTGGCTTGCATATGTTTTATTCCATACTTATTATCTTGATGCTTGTGAACAAATATCATTAGGGAACTCATGCTCATCTAAGTAGTTAGCGTTTGTGATATGGTTTAATGATATGATCTTCTCTCTGAATGTTTGAGTGCTTGGGAATTTTATTTGAAAATTTGAAAACCCTTCGCAAAGCTCCTCTTTGATATGCCACCGTCCTACCAGAGCCATATGAAGTTTCAATGGAAAACCCTATACTCATATAATGCTTGTTATTACATTGAGCTTTTTCAAATTGTTGTGACCCTTGTGAGAATTCTTTTCATGCTTTCATGATCAAGATCCATGTGCACTCCATATCCCATTGCTATGCTTCTACACTGGAAGTTAGCATTGTATCATCCATCCATTTCATAAAAATAAAGCTCCATGTGTGGTGTGACCTCTCTCTCCAAGACATGGGCTATGCAAAAAAAACCATGCTCAAGGCATGAGTCAAAAAAATTCTCAAAGCATGAAAAAAAAGTGAAAAAAAAGAGATAGCCCATGTCCAAAAGAAAGAAGAAAAAGGAGAAAGATGGAATCATGCGAAATGGAGTTCCAATAAATTTGATGGTAATAACTAGCACCCATTCCGGGCCTAGTGTCCACCTTACCATCACCACAACTTTCGTCATATATATGGTAATATCTAGCACCCATTCCGGGCCTAGTATCCACCTTACCATATCCATCACATCCATACATGTGCACATCTTGATCTGACTGTATGATTTGATTTTCTCTTTGGGTCCAGTTTTTGACTTTGCAATATATGTGATACAAGTATGGTTTATCTTTTATCCTACCATGAGCTCCACATATAGCCACCATTAGAAGTACGATGAAAGAAAGGCAAACCTAATACCTTGGTGAGGACATATACACATTGAGCAATCTGAGAGAATCAAATGAGGAGCTAAGCAAGGTTTGTTTTGAAAATTTATTGCAAAACCCCCAAGTTACTTAACATGATGAGCAGGAGTGATTTGATTCATGACCGTTCCATTCCTCAACTACCCAAGATGGCATGATAGACACTCCATAGAGTTCACAAGTATAAGGTATGGTTTGGAATATCCCATATGCTCGCTTCATACCTTTGGATATCAGGTCTCACCTTGATTTTTTCTCCTTTACTCGAGGACGAGCAAAGGTCAAGTGTGGGGGTGTTGTTGACGGCTGTTAAGTGCTACTTTTATGCTGTCAACTCCTGCATAAAATGAATGAAAAGTGATCATCAACACTAGAATAGGCTTTAAACTGACAAATTCCACAAGTGTTGGTGTTTCTAGCTTTTGTTGAAGGATGCACCGGAATACGTGATAAATGATACAATTGAGAGCAAGTGATCCAATAGCTTATATAGGACGTCATCCATAACAACCTCAAATGCCAATTTTGATTGCATCATTGTGACGGGCTCGTCGAGACGATCGAAATGGATATATCATTTGTCTACTTCTGAGTCCGGATGAAAGAGATATGCACAAGACAAGATCACCATCTTGATATGTGGGCCCAGTGGGACCCACACCAGACCACGTGGCGACGTGTTGCCACGTTGGATGCCATGTGTCCATGACATATCACCAATCCAAGGAAACACACCTTCGACCAATCAGGAGCCAGTACGCGGATTCAAGGGCCCACATCCCTACGGAAACAAGCTAAAAACACCGTATACACACCCATACACACCCGAGGACCCACCTGGCAGTCACCTGGATGAAAGGCGGTGGAAACGAACCGACCTGGGATTCGGCCGAACCCCAGTTCGGCCGAAACCTTCGGAGCTTCCCTCGTCCCTAGCCGACGCGTGGCAACTCTCCATTGGTTCCTCAAGGCATCCCGGGGTGTTTTGGAGTCATTTGGCACTCCGAGCAAGCCACCCCCTTGCCTATAAATAGAAGGGGAGGGGGTAGGAAATGAGACACACTCCACCCATCCAAGGCTCCTCTCCTAGCTAGTGTTCGAGTAGAGAGGGAGAGAGAGAGAGAGAGGCATGTGCCTCTACAATGTTGCTTGTTCTTTAATTAGAGTAAAGTAAGTATTTCTGCATTTTCTATTTAGACTAAAGTGTTATTCATTCTTGAGTGATATGTTCTTGTGTTCTTCGCCTGTTCATCATTTAGAGTAGCGTGTTCTTCACGAACACGCACACAAGTTTGTATCCCGTTTGTATGACTTGTCTATTAGAATAAAGTGGAAATGCTTGCATGCTCTGATTAGAATAAAGTGTGTTTGTGATTCCTTTCTAATAGTTTATGCTAGGTTGCATTAGTAGACTTTTTCCTCTGCTAGTGCGTAGATCCTGGGTTTATGCGTTCGTCTGCTGCAAGTCGTTCGTATACGTTGGAAGCATAGTACGGGGTCAAGTTCTCTCCTGTATGCCTTTAGTATAAGCTAGTAGTACCTATAGTGAGTGAGATCAGTTCTCTTTCGTGGTTGTAGTTCTATAAGTACAGAGTGTCGTAGTCCGTTGGCTACGGCAGTAACCACAGCGTAGACGTTGTGTCACGCTACCGGTTATCATTCGTTCGGCTTATCCCAAGGTTAGGTAGGGGCAGTCCAGGTGGTGGTGATAGCCCGTCTGGCCCTCGTTGATCCTCCGTAGCTGGATATAGTCAGAGCTCCGTTCCACATAGATCCTCGTGCCGGAGTCGCCTGTTAAGTCAGGGCTATCGGTACCCTAAGCCAAGTTCTATCTAGAGATCGACCTTTAATCTTGTCTATAGTGCTATCTTTAGGAATCCTCTCTATCCTTGCCTCCTATCTGGGTGTGTCCTTGGACCGACTAGTACGAATTTACTGCACACACGTTCCCTTGGATTCGATACCCTTGGAATACTCTGAGGTGAAAGCTACAACGGTATCCGTGCGCTTACGGATTTATTCGTGTGACGCTAAAATACCCAACACCACCCTTCCTCGATCTCCGCTCGTCCTTGTCCTTGTACTTGTGCTTGTGTTCACACCTCGAGTAGTGCGTGTTCTCGATCCTCGGGCGGTGCTTGATCTCATTCTTGGGCTCCACCTCCTGTGGGCACTCGGCGATGTAGTGTCCCTTCTTGCTGCACCTGTAGCACGTCCGTGAGATCCTCCTCATGTTCACATGGTCCTCGTGCAGCTTCTCGAACTTCCTGGTCAGCAACGCTAGCTCATCCTCTCCAAGCTCATCAAAATCCTCGTCTGGCAAGGACATAAGAGAAGACAGAGAATACATATTGGAGGATGGGTTAGCGTTAGTCCTTGGTCCAGGTCCGGAGACTAGAGCACGACTATGGGAAAAAGTCGGTCTATCATCCTTTGCTCTTAGCCCGCGATCGACCTCCGAAAATCTGAGCTTAGAGAACAGCTCATCCAGCGTCAAGGTGTCATACACGCTTGACTCCTCAATGGCCTCGACCTTGGCACTCCACACGGACCTATCCAGGGCATGCAAAAGCTTGATAGCTTGATCATGGTCTGTGTATGGGAGCACTGTCACATTGGCCCTCATATTGTTCACAATGCTGGTGAAACGCTGAAACATCACATCAGCCGACTCACCAGGGAGATGAGTGAAATTCTCGTACTCTCTCCGGTAAGTGGAAAACAACATGTGCATTTCTAAGCTTGAGCCATATTTTTCTGGCCACATCCCCTCCGTACACTTGATCAAACTCTGAGGCACAAAGAGCACGGAACAAGTAATCAACAGCCTTGCTGTTGGCCTCAAACATGTCCCGCGTACCTAGAAGTAGAAAACTGTCTTGGATGACATAATGAGGATTCTGAGTGACCTCCCAGATCAGAGTTCCCTTCCCTCACAAAAACACGCCCATGCGCCTCTCCCACATCGGGTAATTCTTGCCATCAAAGTGCGGAGGACCCGACCCCTTGCCATAATCGCCCATCATTGGATATTAGACTTGTTAGAATCAAGAAGATCCATAAATGGCTCTGATACTAATTGAAGGACCGAATAGGCGACCAGAGAGGGGGGGAGTGAATGGGAGCTGATAAAAAATCTTCTCCAAAGACAGAACTCGGCCTATACCCTGATTGCCACTCGGATCTCTCGCACACACCAAGGAAGCTCTAGACTAGGCACACACAAGCCTACAAGTCCTAGAGACAAGCCACGAATCAAAGAGCGGAAGCACTGGACAAGAATCAAACCAAAGGAGGCGAGTCTGCAACAGACCTGGCGGACAGTCCGTGGTGTACGGGCGGACTGTCCGTGAGGCCTGGGTGGACTGTCCGCAAGGGCCTTGCAGACTGTCCGCTAAAGCGGACAGAGCTACCAGAGATGCACCCCGAAAAATCGGACTGTCCGTGAGGGACCCGCGGACTGTTCGCACCTCCACAGACTGTCCGACACTCAAGTCCGGACCGTCTGCAAACTCCGTGCAACCAAAACCACTTGTGCCACCGGATCAAAACACGAACTCGGAAGAACTTGCGACGAACACGAAGAACACCTGCACTGTTCAGCAGCTCGCGGACTGTCCGCAAGGGCACCGTGGACTGTCCGCGTGTTGCGGACAGGAGCAGAAACACGTGACACCCTGAGGTCAACTCCCCCTTTCCATCACAGGATCTCCCAAATGGCTAGAGCTCTTGAGACAAGATTTTGGGGAGATGAGAAGCGTCACTAGATGAAGCTATGCCCCAAAAATCTCGACCTCTAACTCCCTAAATCACCGGGAATCGCGGATCACACGAACCACCACCAAGAACTCGGGCTCCAACCAAAACTCACGAATCGAAGATATTTCCCAGCGTTTGAGGGGTTAAGATCACACACAAACATGCGCAAGGCATCCACCCATGATCCCCTCAAAGAAATCCGAGGAGAAACACCCTCAAATCAACGAATCGAGCGAAGAACAAAAGCACTCAAAAATAGCTCTGAAAATGACACGAAAATGACAAAGGGCTAAGAGAGGGATCGAATCACAACGTCGAATGCTTCCATACATCCAGAGGTCAGAGTCTATACAAGAATCTAGCCTAAGGAAATACTAGGAAAAGAAGCAGTCTAAAGTGAGTTCTAGATGATCAACCCTAGCCATCCTCTCTACCTTCTATTTATACTAAGACTCCTGGAGGTGGCAAATGACACAACTACCCCTAGTGCATAGATGTAAGATACACACCCCTCAGGGGCAATTTGGTCCAACTCAAGCATATTCTCATCGAGCGGACACGCTTCCATCACGGACTTGCTTACCCTCGATGCAAGCCCCGCGACCACGCCACGTGTCCCCCGCCTCGAAGCTTCCCGACGCTCCCGGATCACCATCTCCATCACATCAGGCCTTCGGACTTGGTTTTGAGGCCCAAACCAAGAAACTGTCCTCTGATGGTTTTGTGGCCAAACCACCAAACCCCGCGTGCACAGCCCAGCCTCACCCCGCCAAGCATCGAGCTCGCCAAGCCTTTCACCTCCGGCGCCCGGACGGTCTACTCGGACTTGCCTCGTTCCTTGACTTGGCCGCCACCAATGCACCAGCTCCATGTCCCTGACTTCAGATCGCTCTTCTTGCACCATACGGCTTGCACTTGACCCCATCGGCCACCAGGTCCATCGAACCAAGCCTACTTGTCTCTCCACTCCTCGGAGGCCACACAAGCATAGACCTTTCGCGCTTGTTCTTCACCTGCACCAACATGAGTCAAGCCACAACCTGCACCTGCAAGACTCAGCAAAGCATCAGTCCACACAACATTGTCAATCACTTATCACTGGAGCGACCCTCCAATGGTCCTCAGACACACCTGGTCCTCAAGCCTGAACCATAGTAGGCCACAGACAACTACCCGATGGGTAGCCCGAACCATAGTAGGCCACAGACAACTACTCGTAGAGGTGAAGCCGTCCGAAGAGGCTTGCTGAAGGGGAGGTGTGGACCATAGTAGGCCACGAACCGCCGACCCGATGGGTAGCCCGGACCGTAGTAGGCCACAGACAACTACCCGTAGAGGTGAAGCCATCCGAAGAGGCTTGAAGACTGCGTGCAGCTAGGTTCCATCGCAGCTTACACATGCAGTGTGGGTAGTAAGGGCGATGAGGCCCGTAGACCGCGTGTAGCTAGGTACCATCGCAGCTTACACACGTAGTATGCTGCCAGAGCGGGCGAAGGTGCCACCAGAGTCGACTTTAAGTTGCCGCGCGAAGCGAACTTTAGAATGCGACTTTGGAAGTTGACTTGAGATTGCCGCGCAGAGCAGACTTTAGAATTTGCCTCCTTGGGATAGCCCCCGAGTTGATGAAGTAGGCTCGTGGTGACTTGGTCGATAAACCCCAAGAGTAGTCGGCAAAGTGTAGCTCTCATGAAAAAATCCATTGAGAAGCGTACACAAATGAGTAGTCCTTGGCGTGTTGTCCTGCATGCGCAAAACAAGCCAAAGAAGAAGAGAGAAGTAATCATTTAAATAATGACTTACTGTTGTCGTAAGAGCAGACTGTAGACGCGACCGGAGTCGTCGAAGTCGTGGCGATCAGTGATGGAGCCGCGACGGTCATTGGTGAAGATGACTAGTCGGAGTTGATTCCGACTAGTTGTTGGGGGTGTGATAGTCGTCCTCGACTAGTTTTCTAGCCAAAACTAGCCGAGACGAGTAGCCGAAGTAGAGCCGGTGCAGTCGCAGGACGATGTCACGGCGGTGCACGGTGTAGTCGAAGTAGAGCCAGTGCAGCCGCAGAATGATGTCGTGGCAGTGCACGACGTGGTCGAAGTAGAGCCGGTGCAGCCACAGGACGATATCACGGCGGCGCACGGCCTAGTCGAAGTGGAGCCGTTACGACCGTAAGACAATGTCACGGTGGCGCGCACAGCCGGACAACGAGTCAAGTGGTGTAACTGTGCAACCGAATGATGAGTAGTCGAGCGACGAGATGGCGCGTCCAAATGCACAACATATGCGCAGTAGAGCCGGTACAACCGGACGATGAGTAGTCGATTCACGAGACGGAGTGACCGGGCGCACTGCGAGAGCCAGTGCGACCTACCGACGAGAAGTCGAGCGGCGAGACGGCGCATCCAGCTGCACAACATACGCGCAATAGAGCTGGTGCAACCGGACGACGAGTAGTTGAGCTGCGAGATGGAGTGACCGGGCGCACGACGAGAGCCAGTGTGACTGATCGATGAGAAGTCGAGCGGCGAGACGGTGCGTTCGGATGAACGGCCTAGGCGCATTAGAGCCGGTGCAACCAAACGACGAGTAGTCGAGCCGCGAGACGGAGTGACCAGGTGCACAGCGAGAGCCAGTGCAACCGACCGATGAGAAGTCGAGTGGCGAGACGGTGCGTCTGGACGCACAACATAGGCGTAGTAGAGCCAGTGCGACCGGACGACGAGTAGTCAAGATAGAGCTAGTGCGAGACGCATGGCGTATGCGAAGTAGTCGATGACAAGCCATCTGAGGAGCTGAGGCAACCAGGCGTGTGACGTAGTTGAGGTAGAGCCGACGTAGCCAGGTGATGACGTAACCGTGGTGCACAACATAGTCGAAGCAGAGTCGACGTGGCTGGGCAACGATGTAGCCGTGGCACGGGGTAGTCGATGCGACCGGACGCACGGCGTAGGCGAAGTAGATCCAATGCGACCGGACGATGTAGTTGTACTCGAGTAGTTGAAGTAGTCGTACTCACGTATGTTGCCTGTGTGCAACAAGTGTTGATCATTAGAGCCTTCTGGGTGCTTTTTGTGTGTGTGTAGCAGGATCACCAATTGTAGTACAAGTCTCCAGGTACGTCTACCACAAGAAATCAGGTAATCAACAAATTAATTTTTTTTCTCTCGCGTGAGATAGCAGCTCGACTTCCAATTACGGCAGGCCAGCTCAAGTTGCATGCGGACTCCTCAACTTGAATTTGAAGCTAGTTCTAGCCAATAGACGTGGTGCGGTCTTTGACTTCGAGATAGAAAAAAACTTGGCGTTGGTTTCCACCTCGAACTTGATGTGCGGACAACAACAGGTGATTTGCTTCGGAATAAGAATCCAGCTCAACTCCCGCGGAGTCGATGAGTTGTTACGCTGAGTAGATTGATCTTGACGATGAGGTCCTTCGAATTCGCCTGATGATCTTAATGATCACACCCTTACCCGGCGCGCTAGCTGTCGGTATTTTAACCTGGCAAACCTACCCAAGGGGTGCCTAAGGTAGTTGATTGTGAGGTCGAGGATCGCCAAATCTGGAACTCAAAGGTATAGGCAGGATATGAGACACATATTTAAATAGGTTCGGGCCGCTAGAGTAGCGGACCCTACGTCTTGTTTGGAGTATCATGTATGGCGTCCTGCGCTTGAGTGTTGTTCCCCGGAGGGATTGAGAATTACGTTGCGGTTCGTTCCTCCTAGGTACCCGACCCTTATTTATATAGTTCAGGGGGTGGGTGCCTAGTCGGTTACAAAGTAGGAGTCCTAGTAGGACTACACGGTATGAGTCCTAGTAGGATTACAAGAGAATTCTAGTAGGATTCCGTCTTCATCCTTCCTTGCATAGGTACCCGGGGTGTATGCTGTCAGCCGCGGCAAGGCCTCGGCGTCCTCCTCCTTGTGGTGATCTCCTCTGGCTCTCTTCCACCCTCGTGACGTCTCTCTGATGAATGGATAGATTGATACCCCCTCCTTGGACTCCTAGGGGGTTGTATTTATGCTCTTGGGGATCCTTTGGGCGTGCTCCACCTTGCCTTGCATGAGATCTTCCTTGGGAGAGAAGCAAACTTGGTTTCCATAAAATCAGCCTCGTCCAGATTTTCCAGTTTCACAGCCCTTCCTTGCCGACATCATATATCCCACGTCCAGACTCCAAATAATACAAATTCGGTGTCTAAATTGTGTGGTATGAAATTATCTCCAACTTTGGTATTCATTTCTTTCCTTGTAAACGAAGAGAAGATCCCAAAACGGCCTCGGAATATAATCTGTCTGATTTTGGACTTGTCTGCATAGCAGGTATTTTGGGGGCCATATCTCCTAGCTTGCTAATCCTAATTGGGCTTTCCATATGTTCAAATCGAAGCTCTCAACAAGGCCCACAACTTTGGTATTCAATATTTTGCCATTAGAGGCCGTTTAAGTCTCCGAATCTGCATCGAAAGATAATGCTGTTCTGGGCTCAAGGTAACCCCGACTTCGGGCTCATCTTCCTCCACGTGGTTTTTCTCGACATTTTGACTTTTTGCTCCTTCGCAATTGGGGTTTAGACGTCATTATCCCCGCGATCAAGTTAGGGGGTCTTGTCGTATGAAGTCTGATCTTTTCGTCTTGGTCCTCGGGAATGTTTCGTCATAGCATCTTGGTCCTTACCGCCTTTGGGAGTAGATTCGACTTGCACTTGAGCACGAACGGAACACCTTGATTACCCTTTTGAACTTGATGTGAATCCATCCTTTAAGCTCTCGTTTTCCTGCAAACACATCATACTTCAAAATGCAGATAGGAAGACGAACTTGGTACACCATTAGTATGCCTAGTGGCGGGTTAGTTCCAAAACAAAGCTCAAACCATAGTGTAACAAGTGCTCTAGGTTGATGGAAATCGACCGCCAACAAGGAGCGTTCCTTGACATTGCAGTCATGGTAGCACCTGATACCCTCGAGGTACCTAGCGGATTGGACGAGGGAGGCGCAGTGGGCTTCTTCAAGGCTGTCGATATCAACATGTCTATTGTCTGCAGAGATGCCTTCATCGTGTTCCTCGACCGTAGGAGATTGCCACATCACATTAGCAGGCAGGATACCTTCTGAGCTGTAGATCAGGAAATAAGCGGACTACCCTATTGGCTTTGTAGGCTGAGTACACAGCCCCCAGAGAGCATTGGGTAGTTCCTTTTTCTTGAGAGCATTGGGTAGTTCCTTGATCCACTTGACTCCTTTGGTGTTTGCAACATCGTACAGGCGCTTCTTGAGAGTGTCGAGTATCATCCCATTAGCGTGTTCCACTTGGCCGTTGGCACGTGGGTGTGCAACGAAGATGTACCAGACATCGATCCCACTGTTCTCGCAGTACTCCCAGAACTGTTGTTGAACTTGGAGCGCAGGTCTATGATGATGTGGTTGGGGAACCCGTAACGATGCACGATTTCATCCAAGAAGTCGAGTACTCGGTCAGCTTTAAGGCAGGTAACAGGCTTGACCTCGATCCACTTAGTGAACTTGTCGATAGCCACCAGAACTTTGTAGAACCCCACCTGGCATAGTTGGTAAAGGGCCAATCATGTCGAGCCTCCAGCACGCGAAGGGCCAGGTTAGTGGTATCACGATAAGCTTGTAGGGTGGGACGTTTTGTTGCCTGGCGAAGAATTGACATCCTTAGCTCTTCTTGACTAGGTCCTCTGCGTCGGGAAGAGCTGTTGGCCAATAGAACGCTCGTCAAAAAGTTTTGCCCACTAGAGTCCGGGAGGACACGTGGTTGCCGCAGATCCCTTTGTGACTCTCCTCCAGGATGTCCTTGCCTTCTTCCCGAGACACACACTTCATGAGGACATGAGAACTGGCACCTCACCTATAGAGCTGGTCTCCAACTAATACATAGTTTTTGGCTCGGTGTGTGATCTGCTCTGCCTCTGACTTGTCAGAAGGTATTTTCTGCTCTTTGATGTAGTCAATGAACGGTTTCCTCCAATCCACGTCGATCATCAACACCTCACCATCTGCCTCGGATGGACCAGGATCAGTAGTCGGGGGTGAAGATGGTGGCTCCAGAATATATTTCTTGTGGAGCTCGTGGATGAAGACACCCACAGGGACTTGAGAACGAGTTGAACCCAGCTTCGATAGGACATCCGCGGCTACGTTGTTGTTGCGGATGACGTGGTGGAACTCGAGACCATAGAACTTGTTGAGATCAGTGTAGTCGACCCACATCCTCCACTCGTTTGTGTTCTTCTTCTGGACCAGGACAGGGTTAGCGAGCCACTCTGGGTGGAACACTTCTCTGATGAAGCTGACTGCAAGTAGTTTCGCGAGCTCTTTCTTGATGACATCCCTGCGGTCTTGGGCGAAGCGGCGGAGGTGTTGTCGTCTGGGTACAACTTTAGGATCGACGTTGAGTGAGTGCTCGATCAACCTTTTGGGCACACCGGGCATGTCAGGAGGCTTCCATGCGAAGATATCACGGTTAGCACAAAGAAAGTTGACGAGCGCGTCTTCCTTTTTGGGATCCAGACCGACGCAGATCACGGTCGTCTTGGAGGTGTCGCTAGTACTGAGGTCAATGGCTTTAAGCTGGACTTCCTCTGTCGACGCGAGCTTGGTGGAGATGTTTGTCTTCTCTCGGACTTTGAGCTCGCTAGGAGCAAGCTTCTTAGATGTAGCAAAAACTTCCATCATAGTGTTGGGTACTTGAGTAGTAGCAGCGAGCTCAACGGCTTCAGTGTCGCAGTCGTAGGAGTGCTTCAAGTCCCCTTGTAGTGAGAGTACACCCTTGGGTCTTGCCATCTTGAGTACTAGGTATACGTAGTGCGGGATAGCCATGACAATGAACTTGGCCAGAGCAGGTTGGCTGAGGATGGCGTGGTAGGATGTCTCAAAGTCTGCAACCTCAAACTTGATGTACTCGGTGCGGTGGTGATCTTTGGTCCTGAAGGTGACAGGCAACACGACTTGTCCCAGAGGAACTGCTGCCATGCTAGGGACGATGCTGTAGAATGGCGAGTTGCTCTTGGTGAGCATCTCGATGACATTGAGGCCCATCTTCTTCAAAGTCTTGGCGAACAGGACGTTGAGACCGCTACTGCCGTCGATGAGTACCTTGGTGAGCCTGGAGCCTGCAACCACCAGGTCAAGGACAAGAGGGAATCGTCCTGGCTCGGATAAGCTGGTCCACTGGTCTGCACGTGAGAAGGTAATGGGTACCTCCAACAACTAGAGGAAAGTGGGAGCCGCGGGTTTGATGGACATGATCTCCCTTAGCAGAAGCTTCTAGGAGCGCTTTGTGTGTATGCCGCCGAAGATGACGTTGATGGTATTGGTGGGATCCTGGAATCCACCACCTTTGTCTTCATTACCCTTCCCCCTTTGCCTTTGCGTGGACGTTGGGGTTCTGGAGTGTCCTTCAGAGTGCGGTGTAGTTGATAGCATTGCTCGGTTGTGTGACCACTGTTGGGGTGCTATGGGCACTTTTCCTTGAGCATCTTCTAGAAGTAAGGCGTGTCTTCGTCTTTAGCCTCTTTGGAGGTTTGCTCAAGTGTGGCAACAGTGTTGTCCGACTTCAGCTTGCGATTCGGGTTGCTCGAGTAGTTATTGCTAGTGCGGTTGGGACCTGACTACTGCTTGCTGCTGCCGCCGCCATTGTTATTGTTATTGTTGTTGTTCTTGCCCTGGTTGTTGTTGTGAGGAGGCCTATATCGGGTGCGAGCCTTGTCCTCCTCATCAGCCCAGGCTTTAACCATTGTCTTCAACTAAGTAATGGTATTTGGTCGCGTGCGACCGAAGTCAATGTAGGTGCGCTCGTCCAAGAGACCTTCTTGGAAGGTGTCGATGATATCCTTGTTGGAGAAGTCAACAACAGTGGCACGTTTGTCGAAAAATTGATGCATGTAGTCACGAGAGACTCGTTCTGCGTCTGCTTGATTTGAGCGAGGTCAATCCGATTGTCGTGACGGCCCAAGGCATCAGCGAAGTTGCTTGTGAAGCTCTTCTTGAGTTGTTCCCAGTTGTCGATGCAGTCCTTCTGGAGGGATTCGAGCCAGATGAGCAGCGCGTCCTCCATGCAAAATGGGAAGTAGATGCACTTGGTGTCATTGTTACCCCCATCATTTACAATAGACATCCCATAGCAGCGCAAACACTGCCTTGGGTCTTGCTTGCCGTCGTATTTCTTGATGCCGAGGGGCTTGAACTTTTCCGGTGGATAGAGTACCCTGAGGCGTCTGGTGAAGGCGGGGAAGGAGTTTGACCCATCCTTTGCTCTATCACGCTCGTGGCGGATGCTGTTGATGGTGTTCCGGGCGTCGTGAGGAGTATGGCGTGACCCACTTTTGACACTTACGTCACCTCCACCGCTCTTGTTGCTTGCGTTGTGACGAACGTGGTTGGGGGTCTGAGTACCGCGTTCACCGCCACTGCTTTCGTGAATGCTTGCGTCCGGACAAGCGCCTTGTCAAAGCAAGAGAGGAGCTTTCTCGACAAGTATGGCGATCTGTTGAGCGGTGCGGTCCCGAGGCATAGAATGACCAATGACATTGATCGAGTTATTGATTTCCTCTGGAGTGTCATTGGCGCGAGTAGCTACGGCATCCAAAGCTTCGTTGAGGTTGAGGATTGGCAGGGCATCTGCAAGCTGCTGATGACGAGTAGTGTATTCAGTGTTCCTCCTGTGTCTTGCCGTCTTGGCTTCTGCAGACTCGTCAGTGGGTGCGTTTGTAGAGAGTTCGTCCTCAGAGACGTCCTCTGGGAAGCATTGGTTCTGACGAGAGCCTGCAGCTACGACGACGAAGACTTCGCGGCTCGGGGAAGATTTTCTCGGTGTCACCATCTTCTTCAGCGAGCAGAGCCCCCCCTTGATATGGAAGAGTCTCGAGGATGGTGACGAGGCGCAAGTCGTCATCAGTAGCAAGGTCGAAAGGCTTCTGATCAGGCTAGTAGATGAATCTACCTTCTGGCGTTGATGTGACAACCAGTCCCTGAGTAGGACCTGTGAGTAACTTCTCTTCAGATATGTCCGAGCCATAGTCAAACTCGAACTTAGATGGATCCGAGTGGAGGTCGGAGTAGTCGAGGTTGATGTCCGAGTCTGATGAGTACTCGAACACGACCTCCTTGCCAGGGTGATGGAGGGCAGGGAGCGCAACCTGGTAGGCGGCACTGGTGGAGCGGTGTCCGAAGAGGAGCGGCTGAGGGAGGTAAACCAGACCGAACACGGGCTCGGGGAAGAGCTCGCGTGATTCGATCCAAGCTTGAGTTGAAGTCGAGTTGTACTCGGACTCCGATTGGAACTCGCCGACTTGATCAAAGAGCGAAATTTTGCCAAAATTTTCGGCGAGATCATCCACCGAGGCTTCTAAAAGCACCGTGGGTGTGAGATTTACCTCTGGGGTCACTGCTAGGAAGTGCAGGAAAGATCCCGCGCCGTCGGTGATGCAAACTCAGGAGCCAAAGACGAAGGTGTCGCCGTGCTCGAAAGCGACGGTGGGTTTGATGGTGATTTGAGTCATTGAGTTCCCCATTGGATCTACGATGAGATCCCCTACCTAGCATAGCAGCTGTTGGTGTTTAGTCCCGGCAAACCTACCCAGGGGGTGCCTAAGGTAGTTGATTGTGCGGTGGGGCTCGCCGAGATCAGGAACTCAAAGGTGAGACACGGGGCACACAATTTAGACAGGTTCGGGCCGTGATGTGCGTAATACCCTGTGTCCTGTATGCTGTGTGGCTCTTGATTGATTATGTAAGTTTTAGGTGTCGTTTGGGGGTGTTCATGCCTCGCCATAAATGCACGGGAAGGAAGGGTTACAAGTCGGGTACGACTAGGAGTAGCTGTAGGCGGTGTACATGACAAGCCTTCCTAATCTAGTACTAATCTTGTGTAGACTTGAGTAGTCCGAGTGGTCCACGCCATCAGGTGTCGCGGGCCACGAGTAGACAGAAAGCCCGGTGGGTAGTCTGCGGAGGATTAGGCCCATGCTTGTGGTGGGCCCATGGATGCCCATACAACAATGCACACAAATTGAACCACAAAGGAAGCAATACCAAAAAAAACTATGCAAGAAAACATATCTCATATTTGCTCGTGCAAGAATACATCAATATAATTTGCATAATTTAGGATTTACAGCAACATATTTACACAAACAAAAATGCCTCCCCTTGTCGTCCCTTCAATAAAAGAAGCATAAGGGGCAAAACTGAACACCATGATTCAAGGAGAGCCTGCACAGGTATCTCAAATACACATTACTTCATGCATAACTGGTGAGCTCCTTCCAAGACATGCTACGAATGAGAAAAAAGAACCAACTTAGCATGTAGCACATAGTAAAATGAGGGCAAACAAACCAATATAAAGTTGGATGATACGAAGAACTAGCTGACCCTACAATAGAGGCACTCCAAAAAAATAAAAAGATTAAAAATTACCTAGACAATTGCATTGTTTTGATTGTTCAGTAACATTAATTGCATGATATGAGCAGTATAATTGCCCAATGAAATTGTTGTTTTTGCACATATCTACAACATAAAAAAATTTCTTGCTTCAGTCCATTTTAATAACCACACGATCATAATTACATACCTAATGAACATGAGAAAATAAACACATAAAACCATTTAACTTGCATGTGGAGAATCATACCATTGATAGGCTTAAATTGCCCCTCCAACCCGTACCATTCTTAGGTGCATAGTCTATTTATAAGTGAGCATCTTATCAAGTGCATATATCAGAGAGGTAGTGAGAAACATCTATTTATGTCATGTGTTTCTTACGCAACAAACTAAAAGCTGCCATAGTGCTAATATAAAGTGGATAATGCTAACCTGATACCATGAGCCCTAGGATTTGAAGGACATCGGACATGCATACTCTTCATGCTCTGTCCAGCGAGGCCCAACCACCACCAGCTGGTTAAGCAGATGAATAGGTGTAAGGAAATGTTTAGGAAAAAATATATAAAAACATTTGATACATACAGATTCGTTACTGAGATGGGCCTGATTCTCAGTACTAATCAAGTAAAAACATATGAATTGGAATGCTTAGTAACATAAACTAATGTAATAAAATATTTTGCCAAATTCAGAACTATATCGTTGCCTATAGCAGACAAGTATTATTAACTAATCAAGTATAATGTTATTGCTTAAGTGAAAAAGTAGAATTAGCTAATAAAATATAAATTATTGCTTGATGAAGTACAGATTATTGCTTAATGGAGTACATATTCTTGAGATGGACACAAATGGTAAGGGCATATGTGTTGAACTGAACATGTAGAGACTGCATGTACTTCGATCATTTAATATTTGTGTTCTGTTGAATGATTGATCACCTCCCATATAATGAGAGAAAAAGACCAACTTGATAGCATGTAGTGGTTAGTAAGGGGAAAAGGTAGGATGAGCAGTTTGTGTTTGTTGTCAACAAAGAAAACTACTAATTTTATAGTATACCTCCGAAGTAAAGCTACCAACTAGTACTAATCAGAAATTATTAACAAAATTTAACAAGTGAGGATGTAGATAACTACAATAACACATGTTTTAAACAGTAGTTAAAAGCAAATAAACATTTAGCTTGAATTATACAATTGCATGACATCAAGCTTACAAGAATCCAACAATCATAAGAGGTAAAGCATGCAGGTTATGATTGCTTGATTGTAGCAAGGAAATAAACATTTTGAACAAACCTGAAAAGATGCTCCTGTTGTAGTAAATCAGCCGTCGATGCTTACATGCAGATACAGATATAGTGGAGAGCTGATTGCATTGTTGTACCACGGTGTCTTTCCAGTAGAGAAGCAGAGCTCGAGCAAAAGCAAGTCGAGCTGCTAAACAAAATTGAGATCAGGATGGCGCAAATAAAAAGCATAATTGAAGGGGTATTAGTCCAGTTCAATTAACACCAAAATCTGAATTATAGCCTCAATGTGAAAGCGGTATTTTGTGTGTGGAAAAAATGCATGATTGGATATCAGTTGCATGGCACGTGTCATAGAAGATGCAATAGTTTAGTCCTGGAACAAAATGATGAACATTAATATGCCTAACAAAAATAATACTTTGCCTAACTAATAACATTACTTTTCTTGACTAATAACAATAATTTGCTTATCTAAGTACAGATTTGCCTAAAACATATAAAATGGACCAATACAAATTCCAAACCATATATATACATGAGAGTAAAAATTTTAACCAGCATGCTGGAGGGGAAAAATGACCATCCTTGTACCTTACATCTGAAGCCTTGCTAGATGATTTGTAGCGGCACTACTACTGTTGTGAAGACCCAATCAAAGATGAGTTGTCTGTTGGCATAAAGAGAGAATAAAAATTATGATAAATGTAGGCAATCCCAATCGAGTATAATAGTGCAAAAAGAATTGCAGGCCCCCAATAGAGTATAATAGTGTTGAAGAACTAGGTTATGTATTTAAATACAATTGCTGATAGTTGTCTGTGACCTAATATTGAAGGATGAAGGCAGCCAATTAAAAAGAACTACAAGATTCTAACCAAAACATTGTCGAATGGAGTATTAGTTTACCTATTCCAAAACCATATTATTGCCTAATGAAAACCATATTATTGCCTAATGAAGTATATTATTTTGGATAATCCATAACCATTTCCCTCTAATATCCATTCCATATTTATTGCCTGCTTGAGAAATGATATTTTGTTGCAAGAACGAACATCAACAATAAGAGACAAATTGATCCTATAATCTTATCCTACTAAGTACCTAGGGCACCAATCCAAGCATGTTGAATAGCACAAATTCCAACACATCTTTGAGAATGTTGCAATCACGCGGCAAAAAAATAGTATAGAGTTAAAAATCAGCAGACCTCTAAAAAGATGGTCTATCTTCTTCCTCCTGTCGCCATGAATCCCATCTTCCCCATGTTTGCAAAAGCAGAGGAATATGCTGTCTTTCTACACCATCTCACGTGGATGGAAAGATAAACACATATTCTTCACATTTTCATTATCCAATTCCAAACTTTGCTCGTCTTCAGCCACACCACTTGTTGCTTAACATGAGTAGAAATGAATGTTACTCACCATCACATAGTTAACCAAAAAAATTACAAGCAAGTATTGTCCACACGACTCATGATGATCTATCAAACAATTCAAAAGGTTGTGATATTGATGTTACTACAACAATACAGGACCTAAAACAAAACTATGCAAACCCATATAATCATCTAAATAGAAAATTGTTGCTACGGTAAACAAATCTAATGATGGAATTGGAAAGCTAAACTACTATATAACATTAATGGTGAGGCCACGTAGTGAAGTATAACACCGCCAGTATCAAGTACACTGAGGAGAGAAGAAACATTGTCACTTTAGGCCTTGGTTTCCAGCGAACAATCACCATAAATCAACATGATAAGAGTCATCGAAATTCATGGAAATGACTCACCTCCGTGGGTTCCCCTTTCCTCTCCTCCTCCGATCTACAATATCTACTGCGCAAAATTGCTGGATCCAAGGTCTGCGAGGATGAATCACATGGAGAACACGAGAAAACGAGGGGAGAGAGTGGAAGGGAGGAGACGCGCGCCCCTGGACTAGGGAGGAAGAAGAGGAGTAGGAGGAAGGAGGAGAGGGAGGGGGAGGAGGAGGATCTGTGGAGGCCTCACCTTGCCGGCATAGTGGCTGCAGGACCTACCGCCGCCGGGGCGCTTTTTTGCCGGGAGGGAGGGGGCTGCCACAGAGGGACGCCGCTGCCGCGCCGTACGTCGCCGTGCGCGCCGCCTCCCGCTGGCGAAACAGTAGGCACGAGACAGAGCAGGGGGCAGGCGAGGAACGAGAGAAAAAATGAAATGAAAGAGATAGTGTGTTGGACTGCTGGAGGAGGAGACGAGATAGCAGGGAAAGAGAAATGATCTGATTTAGTGTGCGGGGTCCACCATTTGACCCTGCGGCTCCAAAACTCTACTAGTTCCGCGAGCGGCTGTGGTATAGAATAAATTTACAGTCAGATGGGAAGAAGCCATTACCAATTTTTAATAAAGCTACCAAACACTACTGGCTGTTAAAAGATAGAAACTTCATATATGTGCATGAACACAAAAATCACATTCAGTCGCAAGAAAACTGTTTGTAATACAACCATGATTATTCTCAGAAGAAATTCGTTCACAAATGTCATCAACATCAATACAATTTATTCAATTGATGAAATCTGAGGCTTACTAACCTGAGCAATGATGCTCTTTGTCTCTGCTCTCCCCATGCGCCCCCACAGCCCATACAGTAACACACACAGCCACCGGCAAGGGGAGCAGCGGCGTTCTACCTGGGGTGGTGGACGATCACGAGAAGGAGGGGGACAGGATGGGGAGATGCTCAGGCAGCAGCATTGGTCGGGCAGGGCGGCACAGGGAGGAGGTAGCCAGCCTAGAGGCCTAGATCGAGATGGAGCAGATCGAGATGGAGCAGGCAGAAGGAGGGAATGCGCAAGGACAGGAGCACCGGGGAGATCAAAATGGAGGTGCACAGGGAGAACGGGGATCAGCCTCCGCCGCCACCTCCACTGGGCACGGTGCACAGGAAGTTTGATGGGGTGAGATGAAAAACGAGACAATTAATAATTGTACATATAATTATGTAATTAACTCTGCTAATGGACGGTTAGATGTTCTCTATACCTTATACCAGGCACCGGAAAAGAGCTCAAATCCTAAAGATGGATTGGGACGTCAGAAATCTATCACTACCGGAAACAGATTCTTTGCCGTGAGCCGGTTCCTCACGGTAAAGAACGGTCTACTCACGGCAAAGAGTTTGCTGTGAGTAGCCGCTAACATAGAGCTCACGGCAAAGTTTTGCCGGCAAAGAGCCCTACGCTGTGAACCAAAGCTCAGGCTCACGACAAAGGTGTGCCTTGAGTAAGCTTAAGCTCTTGGCAAAGAGTTTTTGAAAAGAATAAAAAAGTCAAATCCAACATGCGGGCCCACCGACCGTGTGGAGACCACCCTCCGGATGACCCCACTTAAGCAATACAGTGCCACGCCCAAGACCGGGTAAATGGCACCAACTCGTACAGGTGTGATAATCAGAGTAGAAAGAGATAGAATTTAAGGAAAAGATTTCTCTGGTGAATATATAGTCATCTTTACCATAGGAGCACACAACAATCATTATGCAGCGGTAGACATAAAAGGCCGTAAGCTGGGCAAACAAGCAAGTTTGAGTACTTTTGCCAGAAGTACTCAGGAAGTACCCCAACAATAAGGATTTAATGACATGAAAGTAAGAGATATAGTGGGGCTAGCATCAGTGCATAAAAAGTAAACTCATGCAAGTGTAAACACAGTATGACAACTATCAGACTCTTAACTCAAGTATAATAAGGAGTGGTGGCCCTGGAGGAGGAACACGAAGCCTCTCCTACCAGTTCCCAATTCTAATGCAGCGATCGATAGGATCCTGCTTAACCCTTGCCCATTACATCAACTCTTGGGCTTCCACCCACAAGTTTAATCACCTTACTTCTAATGGTGTGACTAGTCAAAGAGAGCTTTAACCAAGGGGGTTCATAAACCGAGAACCTCGACTATCTGGATAAATCATACTCTGCGTAGAGGCGTACACTGTACCCATACGTCCGACCAGCCCATACCCTACGTATAGGCGGTACTGGCCGTGAGAACCATACCCACCGGCGTCTACTCGTGGATTACATTATCATCCACTCCTAGACAACATTCCCTAGCTCCCTCCACGTCTACACTGGGGCCTAACTAGGGGTCATTCCACACCACCCGCCTCGCGGGTCCACGTCCCGGGACAACACGTACCACCGCGTCACCAAGATGCCAAAACATTCCCGATGACCCGTACCGGTAGACCTGGGACTATGCGAAGGTCCTGCTCCAGCGCATCCGTTGCCCACCACGACCCCTTGGGATGGTTTACTAGGTTCAGTAGTGGGGTTTGATTCAAGGTCTCACATGAGTAGGTACTCCCGACAGGCTGTACCTTTTTGGCTACGTATGGTCGTACTAGACACTGGAAAGACTTTCTCCTTGATCCGGTCCTTATATGGACTAAGGAAATTGTTGGGTGGAGCCTCTCCCCAAGGATACCCAACTTCCCTTACATCCTCTCTAGGATGTGTCTAAGGCAAGTTTTATATTTCAAACTCACACCTAACTATCCATTCTAGGTGATAACATAAGATAAACATGTAAAAGGTTGCAAGCCTTGGGTATAAGGCCTGCCCTAGGGTTTTAAAGGGAAGGAGAAATGAGTTTCTCTAGGGTATTATGCCTAAACCCAAGTTATCGTGTGTGAAATAAATGCGGTACAATATTATTATCTTGGTAAATTTTAATATAAAACTTAGAATAGGCATGACCAAGGGGGTGTTGTTGAGATATTTGCCTCACTTGTTGAGTGAATAGTGGAGTCCCTATAATGCGTATCCCGGTTGATGAGAGTGCAATCACCGGGTTAGAAGAGAGACTAAGCACAAACAATAAATTAATATTTCATCAATCATCAAGCAATAAGTCCAAAACACTTTGGTTAAGAAGATTTCTAGAATGTCCTTGACGATAAGGGGAGATTGACCATGGATCAAAGATTCGAGATCGGCTTCAGGTGTTCGTGATTTTATGTGGCTGACAATCGTCTATCGGGTATAAAAGGGGTTGATAACTAAATCTAGGGGTTCTAAGTGTGGAATTGGAGATGTGAGCCTATGAATATTCTTAAGATATATCCCAATAATTTTGGAAATTTATTGAGAATTTTTGGAGCTCTAGATAATGAAATACACATTTTGGTGTACATTTCATGTGTCTTAAAATAGGGTTAAACTAACCCAAAATGGTTAAGGGCTCTAGTAATGTGATAAAAATATTTGGAGTGCACCTATGGGTTCGTGGGACTATCTAGTATTTTTGAGAATTTTTGTGGAATTTTTTGAAAACTCTTAGCGGCCTAACTAAACTTGTGTGTGCACAAACCGGGTGTACTTAGCAAAAAGAAGGGGGCTGACGCAGGCCCGTGTGGGGCGGGACACTGTGTTGTGGACCGGAGCTGTGGACTCCGTGGACCGAGGCTGAGCTAGGTCTATGGTCCAGTGGACCATGTGCACGAGGAAAGGAGGAGGGGACGTGGCGGCTGGCGCGGCGGGCGGGTGTGGCCGATGTGTGGGGCCGGTGCTGGCATGGCAGCCACATGTGCGCCACGTCAGGGCACCGCCCAAGTTGAGCAGACGTGTGGCGGCGGAGCAGGGATGGCTCGCCGACGTGCTTGCCGTCGGCGGCTACAGGGCAGCTACGGCGACAGCGAATGCACCTACGTGTTCAGCGTGCCAAGGCGGAGCTGTGAGGGTAGGTATGGGGGTGAGGAGCGGGCCACGGCAGCCGAGATGGCTCGCCGGAGTTCCAGCGGCGGCGTATCCCAAAAGGGCATTTCGCCTGTGTTTGATCTAGTGCTGAATGTGTGTGGGCAAAATGGTCGTGGGGTGACACGAGACACTCCGGTGTGCTCGGGCAGGAGAGGGAGGGGCCAGAGCGACGCTGGCAAGTCGCCAGAGTGCGGCGGCGCTCGAGCGGATGAGGAAAGTGGCTGGGGACTTGACGGCGGCCCGAGAAATTTGGGCAGCGTGACAGTAGGTTCACGGTGGAGTTCTACGCGGGCTTGTGGTGGCCGGAGTTGTGCCGGTGCGGCGTCGCTAGCTCGCTGGAGCTCGGCAGAGACTGGGGACAAGGGAGAAAAGGCTGGGGCCATGACGAGGAAAGGGGGAGAAAGAGCAGCGCAAGGGAGGTACCTCAGCACCTCTGGTGGGCTGCACGTCGGCCAGAGCTCTATCAGTGCGGTGGCGGGGCTACTGACTACAACGGCGGTGCACTTGGATGGCGGAGGGGGTAGTGGTGGCGGTGTGGTGTGTGGCCGTGCCCCGGGGTGCTATTTATAGCCCCGGGCGGTCGAGCGCTCTAGCTAAGCTCGGGCGGCCGGATAAGCTCGCCGACCAGTGAGGCTGGCAGAGCTCTGCACAGTCGTGCGTAGAGCGCTGGCGCAGCGTAGCAGAGGCCTGCCAAGGTGCTTCTGGTAGGGTGTGGGGGCACAGAGGGGTGCAGGAGATCAAGGTGAGCACGACGCGCATCTTAGCATGGAGAAGGGATGGCCGAGGAGGCGGATTAGGCTAGCGCGGGGGTACGGCGGTGCTCTGGGTCCATACGCGTGGTGTGTGTGCGCCGCGGCGGTGAAGGCCAGGCGACGAGTTCAAGATGTCGCGGGGTGTTGGGGTGGTGCAAGTGGTCATCGGGCTCGCGCCAGTGGGGGTGAGAAGAGGGGCGGAGAGGTGGCTTCAGCAGTGCATGCCAATGGTGGCGCGCCGGGGCAAAGTGGGAGTGCGGCGGTGGCGCGGGAAAAGCGAGCCACTTTTCTGTCTTTTGGGTGAAGGGGTGAGGGGTTTTGGCTGACCTGGTCCATGTGTGCAGGACCAAGGCATGGTGGCAGAGAGAGAGACGTGCGGCGGCGCAGTACGGCGCAGCACGGCAGTGCTCTCGGCGCAGGGCATGGCGGGGCGCAGTGCGGTCCAGAGAAGGGAAGGGGATGAGCCGGCTGGGGTATGGATGGTTGTTGGTGTTTCGTAGCGCAGTCATCTCAAGAACAGACTGGAATCCATCCTTAGTGACAACACCAAGAATCGCCTTGTAGGCACCTCTCAATGTCACAACTAACGACGTCGGGTTAGCGTGAACATCAAGATTTGCCAAAGGTTAATCTAAACGATCATGAACGAATCCGCAAGCGCACAGATAAACTATTATAGCATTTCCCCAAGGAAGGAGAGTATTCCAAGGGTATTGTATCCGTGGAAGGCAATGGCGGATATCTTAGACTTATGCTTTTGCTCTGAATGTAAACCAAGAGATAGATATAGGAAACAACACACTCAAAGATAGGGGTAAGATAAGAGATATAAGGGTAGTGCGACACACACACTCAGATCTACCTCTACTCTAGCACACTACGGCTTAGGGGGAACATACGAGTTAGCTCTAGGTTCTAATGTACTAAACATACAAAGCTAGAAGATACAGGAAATGGGCATGAGTATTGCATGAGAGGGATAAGGTTCAGCACCCAGGTACAAACGGGGAGCTAGCCCGCGACGACCAGCACACTGCGAAACTAGACTTTAGACTCCTACAGCTGGTACCCCAGCGTGGAGGTTTGTCCAAGGATCCAACAGGGCTGTCACTACCTGCGGACCGATCTCTATCGTTACGAGGGGTATGCTCATAACTATCGTAGCCAGACAACCCAGGCACCATGCCTACGTTGCTGCTAGGCTCCACTCGGCCCGGGCTATTGTGACCCAGGGTGAGAGCCACCAGAAGACTGGTCAACTAGACCGAGTACTGTAGCTTGAACACAGACCTCATGCAACACTCTCATGCCATCTACAAGATCAACTAAGGCTAGACATACAAACAGATACAAACTCTCTTATGTCTAATCAATAAGATCAAAGGGTCATGTTCGTGAAGAACACGAGCCTCTAATTTTTGAACAAACACATAAGGAAGGAGTTTATCACCCTTCAAGTGGATCAAAAGGTAGTGTTCGCGAAGAACACAAGCCTCTATATGATGAACAGAGGATGAATTCAAGAACATATCAAGCATATGATCTACCATGACTTTATATGAAATAGCTGAATAACTGAAGTAGATCAAAGTCATAAAAAGAAATAAAGATAAAAGAGAACTCATACCTAGACTCCTAAGAAGACTTGGAACCTGAATAAGAGCTACTCTAGCCTACACCCTAGCCTTGGAAACTAAAAGTGAGAGGAGAATGAGAGAGTGGTGTGTGGGAAATGGGAACCCCTCCCCTCCTATTTATAGACAAGGACCAGGGTTGCTCGGAGGCTCAAAGTGCTCCAAAACACCCCGGGATGCAGCAAGTGACACGTGGAGGGCCGAGATGGGGCGGTACTAGGTCAGTTCGGCCGATCCTAGGATCAGCCGACCCCCTAGGCCCCCCACTCGGGGTGGTTTTCCTCTGGGTGGCTGCCCTGTGGGCCCTCTGATCCATCCCCAGTGCATGGCTTGATTTGGTATCCGAGGTGGGCCCTTTGATCCATGTGAAGTCCATGTGGCGCTCTCTGATTCGTCAGTGAGTGCCTCCCTTGGATCGATGACATGGAATGCCATGTTTCCCTTGGTGGCTGCCACCTCCTCAGCTGAGTTGGCATGGTTTCTTCATAGAAGGTGGGTTTCCATCTCTTTTAAGGGGTAAATCACCTACATACAAATAATCTCCAAGGACAAGTGGAACTACATTATTCAAACCAAAATGCTAGTAAATAATGCATATGCCTCCATTTATGTGAGAATATTGAGGGTTGGAAATGGTGAATTTCAACCGTCAACAGTGGCAGAAGCCCTCCGCTTTCCAGGGCGCGCACACGCAGGTCAAAAGGTGCGGCGGAGTGGTGGGGCGCGGCATGGGCGCGGCAGGGCAGGGTAGGATGACGCGGCGAGGGGGAAGGGGTGACGGAGGTTGACGACGACGCGGTCGTGGGCTGGCTGGGCTGCTCTAGGCCGAAGGCCTGCTTCGGCCTCGCGATGAAAAAAAGGAAAAAGTGAGGGAGAGAAGGGCCGGGCCAATTTGGTAGCTGGGCTAGATGTGAGGCTGGCGGCCCAACAGTGCATAGGAGGTTTTGATATTTGTTTGAAAAGGATTTTGAATTCAAATTTGAACTAGTTTCAAATTTGAACTAGATTTGAAGATTTGGACTTTTCCTAAATTCTAGAGCATTCAAAATGCACAAACATATGATGCATGGCTATGAAATTTAACAAAATTTTATTTGAGAGGGGTTTTATGGTTTATTTCCTTTAAAAGCTTTAATTAGGATTTAAATTCATTAAGAATTCATTTAGAGTTTTTGTTTTCTTTTAAAAAAATTTAATTTGGGGTGATTTTTAAGGATTTGAAAATTCGGGATGTGACAAATCTACCCCACTTAAAGGGAATCTCGTCCTCTAGATTCGAGGATAGATCAAGGGTATAGGTTGGTGTTAACTTGGTTGGGTTTTTAGAAACTTTGGATTTCTTTCTTTATTACCTTGGGGTGCTACCCCACTTAAAGGTTTTTAAAGTTCACTTTGCTTACCACCTTGGTTATTACTTTTCTTTACTTTGGGGATTAGTTCTTAAGGTTTTAACTTTTAAGCTAAGGGTTTATTTCCTTTAGCTTTCCTTGGTAGTTTCTCCCACTTCCACCAAGGTTTATATATAGGGTCCAAGTTTGGTTAAACTCCTTGTTTAGGTAGGTGGGTGGGTGGTTGTTATAAGGTTTCATCCTGTAACTCAAGTTCATTGCTGTTGGACTTTAGCTGTTTTTACTTAGGATTTACTTAGAAGATTTCCTTTTGATCTGTTCTATCTCCTGAAGATTTCTGCTTTATTAACGAGTTAAAGCATCAGTACTGCCTCTAACTCATTTTGTTGAGCTTCAAGGTTTCAACTTTTGGTGGTTGTTTTATTTTAAGGGTGTGGGTTGATTTACTATTTTGGAAGACACTTTTCTGACTAAGAGTGAGATAAGGAATTTATCCCATCTTGTCATAGAGGTTTCCTTTATTCTTTCTTTTAAACAAGTTGTATAAGAACTTTTCCCTCCCTGGGATTTTATTAGCAAACCAAACATCATACCAATCACCTTATAGGAGTGTTTGTACACTTTTGAACAGCTCCCATACTCTAATTCACAGCAAGACTACTACACACCTATGTTACAAAGAAAGAAAACTTAGCCTACACACTACTCTATCGCTTACTATTCCTTGGTGTGGGTTCTTTAGTTAGGCGGAAGGAGCTCTGTCTCCACGATTGTGATGTCCTCTTCTATCCCATCCAAGTATTCATCCTCAGAGGGGTCTCGATATATGGTGTGTATAACCTGGTCCTTCTCTGCTGGAGTCTTTGCATCTGGGAACACCTTCATGGCTATGTCTGCGGCTACTACGACATCATGTGTATACTGAGGTGGCAGCTGAGTATCTTCATCGCATGCTCCTAGATCCAAGGTTAACTCTGGTAGCCTAAAGTCTTTCGTTCTGGTTTGCTCCTGAAGCTTGGAGAGTAACTTGTCGTTGAGTTGCTGCAGCTCCTGGACCCTCTTCTTATCTGTAACCTTCCAACTTGCCTTGTATCGGTCTACCTTATCATATAGGTAAATCACCTTCTTGATCAAGTTGATCAGGTGGACCTGAGTATCTGCTTCTCGGCCTCTCTGTTTTGCCAGCTTGTACCGTAGAGCTTTGTTCTTGTGGTATTGGGCCTTGTTGGTGTTGGTGGCCTTCTAATATTCCAACTGATTCTGAAGTCCATGTATCTGCTCCATGAGTATCCCTTGATGATCTGTATAGTCTCTTCGGGTATCTCTGAGCTTACTTATCATCATGTCCCGTTCTTCTCTGTATCTGCAAACCCTCATGTTTTGCTGCTCTAGCATGCTCTCGTAAGTATCGATTTGGTCCTTCATTACGGCATGCTTGGCCTCCATCTTCCGGATGTCCTTCCTGAGTTCTTCAAGAATTCTACCACTGGTACCAACTCCTGACGATAACCTCATTTCTCTCCTTCCAACTCGGTTATGTATCTGTGTTGTGCCACTGCATACCTTCCCATTACTCAGAGACATGGGTTGGTTTCCATCTCTGGTGCTATGTCCATAGCTTCCTCTATCTGGCTCATGTTTCTGGATCCCACTAGAGTGCCGGGAAATAGGTGGTATATGGACTGGGCGAATCTTTCCTGATTCTCCTGGTGGAGTTGGCTAAGCATTTTGTGGGCAGCTGATTAGGTGGCTTGGAATAGTGAATTCCCAACCACTGTTATAGTGGTGGGTTGTCTGTCTGGGTTCTCCGGGGCTGCTGGTATGATGAGGGTCATCATGGTTGTGCCTCGTTCCTGATTGAGTCCATACATGTTTCCTAAATACTGGGCATTGACTGCATCAAAACCGAGGTCTGCTAGGCACTGATGAAGGATTACGGGGAATCCTTTGTGATTTTTGCCACTGAATTGAACTTCATTCCATTGCTCCATTATTCCCGTGTATTTCATGTATCCATGCCAGGATCACATCAGAAATATATATAGCTTTATTCAGTAAAAGTTGGTTGATCGAATATATACACATAGGGATCCTTGTCCCCTTATTCTGACTTTAATTAGGAAATATCCTCTCAGGGGGTTGCCGATTTCGACTCCTCTTCTATGATCCTATATTGACCAAGAAGTTGTAGAAGTCGTTTTCGGTTTCCTACCACTATGTATGGTTTCTCTGGCTCTTGTAATTTTGAAGTAACCTCATTGTCGAGCTTCCCTGCTACCTTGTTCTCTGCCGTTGACTCTGCTGGTCTTGGTATACTTGATGAAGAGTTGTGGTTGGTGGCGGACTCCAGTCCTGAGTATCCACTGTTGGTGATCTCTATTTCTCCTTCTGATGAGGTGTATTCGGGTAGGTTCCCATGATATTCAGGCGAGTTTTCATGGAAATTTTGCGGGGCTAGGGCTGGTACTGGATCATCGGGAATAGGGTTTAGATTTTCTGGATCAGGATTAGGTTCTGGTTCTGGTGTTGGTGCCCGGGATTTTGCTTGTTGCAAGGCTTGCTCTAGGGCTTTGTTGTCTTCATAAGCTGACTGCAGAGATTGGTGTAGGTCTCTTACCATAGCATTAAGATTATCTATGGCAGTGGTCATTTCTCACATTGCGGCTTCGGAATGGTATTCGGATTGGATATTTTTGTCTTTGGTACGGGAGAGTCTATACCTAAGACATTTCTCTCTATGCTTGGGTTCCTCCTCTTCTCGTCGGGCGGCTTGGAAATCCATTTCTTTGGTGGTATGTAGCTATTATAAGGATTGGATGTATTGGACGGTGCTGACTTGAATAAGATTGCGAGAATGTTGTAGGAATTCCATTGTCTCAATCCAAAGGGGATGTGTGGTATCTTGGATAGGGTAGTATTTGGCTGGGGTTTTATCCAACTCGTGGATATGTTTAGTGCATAGCTTTACTAGAGCTTGAAGAGCTCCGGTTTGTAGTGAGTTACTATACTCGGTTCCTTTTGCGTAGGTTACGCAAGGTTCCCACTCTGGGTGCGATTGTATGGTCGGTATCCTGAGGTACATTTCACATCTGCTGATTTCATTCTTCCGAGTTTCCTTCCCACTGAACTCTGGATATATGGTGTATCCCAAACTCTGCATGACTTCCCATAGAATCTTCATGAATCCTTGTTTATCGATGTAGTGCCCATGTGTCCAACCTTCTTCGTCAAACCAGTTGTCCCAGTCATTCTGATCTGTCATCTGCCATGGATGGAAAAGTAAATTTTTTAGAATTTTCCTTCTCCTTAGAGTAGATGTACGAATGGAGTTTGGGGTAAGCAGAGCAAGAAATTGGGGAAAAGGTAAGTTATAGCATATCTTTTAAGTTGTTATCCTTATTATATGCTCTAAAGAGTCCAAATTGTTAACTACAGCTCTGATACCACCCTGTGGAGACCACCCTTCGGATGACCCCACTTAAGCAATACAGTGCCACGCCCTGGACCGGGTAAATGGCACCAGCTCGTACAAGTGTGATAATCAGAGTAGAAAGAGATAGAATTTAAGGAAAAGATTTCTCTGATGAATATATAGTCACCTTTACCATAGGAGCAGACAACAATCATTATGCAGCGGTAGACATAGAAAAGGTCGTAACCTGGGCAAACAAGCAAGTTTGAGTACTTTTAGAAGAAGTACTCAGCAAGTACCCCAACTATAAGGATTTAATGACATGAACGTAAGAGATATAGTGGGGCTAGCATCAGTGCATAAAAAGTAAACTCATGCAAGTGTAAACACAGTATGACAACTATCAGACTCTTAACTCAAGTATAATAAGGAGTGATGGCCCTGGAGGAGGAACACGAAGCCTCTCCTACAAGTTCCCAATTCTAGTGTAGCGATCGACATGATCCTGTTTAACCCTTGCCCATTGCATCAACTCTTGGGCTTCCGCCCACAAGTTTAATCACCTTACTTCTAATGGTGTGACTAGTCAAAGAGAGCTTTAACCAAGGGGGTTCATAATCGAGAACCTCGGCTATCCGGATAAATCATACTCTGCGCAGAGGTGTACACTGTACCCATACGTCCGACCAGCCCATACCCTATGTATAGGCAGTACTGCCCGCGAGAACCATACCCACCGGTGTCTACTCAAGGATCACATTATCATCCACTCCTAGACAACATTCCCTAGCTCCATCCACGTCTACAATGGGGCCTAAGTAGGGGTCATTCCACCACCACCCGCCTCGCGGGTCCATATCTCGGGACAAAAGCATATGCATATAAAGTGTGGCACACGTACCACCGCGTCACCAAGACGCCTAAATGTTCTCGATGACCTGTACCGGCTAGACCTGGGACTATGCGAAGGTCCTGCTCCAGCGCATCCGTTGCCCACCACGACCCCTTGGCATGGTTTACTAGGTTCAGTAGTGGGGTATGATTCAAGACCTCACATGAGTAGGTACTCCCGACAGGTTGTACCGTTTTGGCTACGTATGGTCGTACTAGACACTGGAAAGACTTTCTCCTTGATCCGGTCCTTATACGGACTAAGTAAATCATTGGGTGGAGCCTCTCCCCAAGGATACCCAGCTTCCCTTACATCCTCTCTAGGATGTGTCTAAGTCAAGTTTTATATTTCAAACTCACACCTAACTATCCATTCTAGGTGATAACATAAGATAAACATGTTAAAAGGTTGCAAGCCTTGGGTATAAGGCCTGCCCTAGGGTTTTAAAGGAGAAGGAGAAATGAGTTTCTCCTGGGTATTATGCCTAAACCCAAGTTATCACGTGTGACATAAATGCGGTACAATATTTTTATCTTGGTAAATTTTAATATAAAACATAGAATAGGCATGACCAAGGGGGTGTTGTTGAGATACTTGCCTCACTTGTTGAGCGAATAGTTGAGTCATTATAATGCGTATCCCGGTTGATGAGAGCGCAATCACCGGGTTAGAAGAGAGACTAAGCACAAACAATAAATTAACATTTCATCAATCATCAAGCAATAAGTCCAAAACACTTTGATTAAGAAGATTTCTAGAATGTCATTGTGGATGAGGGGAGATTGACCGGGGATCGAAGATTCGAGATCGGCTTCACGGGTTCGTGATTTTATGTGGCTGACGATCGTCTATCGGGTATAAAAGGGGTTGATAACTAAATCTAGGGGCTCTAAGTGTGGAATTGGAGATGTGAGCCTATGAATATCCTTAAGATATATCCCAATAATTTTGGAAATTTATTTGGAATTTTTGGAGCTCTAGTTAATGAAATACACATTTTGGTGTACATTTCATGTGTCTTAAAATAGGGTTAAACTAACCCAAAATGGTTAAGGGCTCTAATGATGTGATAAAAAGATTTGGAGTGCACCTATGGGTTTGTGGCACCATCTAGTATTTTTGAGAATTTTTGTGGAATTTTTGGAAAACTCTAAGTGGCCTAACTAAACTTGTGTGTGCACAAACCGAGTGTACTTAGCAAAAAGAAGGGGGCTGATGCAGGCCCGCGTGGGGCAGGACACTGTGTTGTGGACCGGAGCCGTGGACTCCGTGGACCGAGGCTGGGCTGGGTCTATGGTCCAGTGGACCATGTGCACGAGGAAAGGAGGAGGGCACGTGGCGGCTGGCGCGGCGGGCGGGTGTGGCTGACGTGTGGGGCCGGTGTTGGCGTGGCAGCCACATGTGCGCCATGTCAGGGAGCCGCCCAAGTTGGGCAGACGCACAGCGGCGGAGCAGGGGTGGCTCGTCGGGTGCTCGCCGCCGGTGGCAACAGGGCAGCTACGGCGACGGCGAATGCACCTACGTGCTCAGCGTGCCAAGGTGGAGCTGTGAGGGTAGGTGTGGGGGTGAGGAGCAGGCCACGGTGGTCGGGATGGCTCACCGGAGTTCCAGTGGTGGCACAGCCCAAAAGGGCCTTTCACCTGTGTTTGATCTAGTGCTGAATGTGTGCGGGCAAAATGCTCGTGGGGTGACACGAGACACTCCGGTGTGCTCGGGCAGGAGAGGGAGGGGCCAGAGCGGCGGCGGCGAGTCGACGGAGTGCGGCGGCGCTCGAGCGGATGAGGAAAGGGGCTGGGGACTTGACGGCGGCCCGAGAAATTTTGGCAGCGTGACGGTAGGTTCACGGTGGTGTTCTACGCGGGCTTGAGGTGGCCGGAGCTGTGCCGGTGCGGCGGTGCTAGCTCGCCGGAGCTCGGCGAAGACAGGGAGGAGGCTGCGGGCCACAGCGGGAAAGGAGGAGAAAGAGCAGCGCAAGGAAGGTACCTGAGCACCTCTGGTGGGCTGCACGTCGGCCGGAGCTCTATCAGCGCGGTGGCGTGGCTACCGACTACCGCGGCACCGCGCTTGGATGGCGAAGGGGGTAGTGGTGGCGGTGTGGTGTGTGGCCGTGCCCCGGGGTGCTATTTATAGCCCCGGGCGGTCGAGGCGAGCTCGCTCGAGCGCTCTGGCTAAGCTCGGGCGGCCGGGTAAGCTCGCCGGACTGTGAGGCTGGCAGAACTCTGCACGGCTGTGCGCAGAGCGCTGGCGCGGCGTGGCAAAGGCCTGCCAAGGCGCTTCTGGCAGGGCGCGGGGGGCACAGAGGGTGCAGAAGATCAAGGTGAGCGCGGTGCGCATCTTGGCGTGGAGAAGGGACGGCCGGGGTGGCGGATTAGGCTAGCGCGGGGGTACGGCGACGCTCTGGGTCCGTACGCGTGGTGCAGGCGCGGCGCGGCGGTGAAGGCTAGGCGACGAGTTCAAGCTACCGCGGGGTGTTGCGGTGGTGCAAGTGGTCGTGGGCTCGCGCTAGTGGGGTGAGAAGAGGGGCAGAGAGGTGGCTTCGGCAGCGCATGCCAATGGCGGCGCGCCGGGGCAGAGTGGGCACGCGGCGGTGGCGTGAGAAAAGCGAGCCGCTTTTCGTCTTTTGGGTGAAGGGGTGAGGGGTTTTGGCCTGCATGGTGCACGCGTGCAGGAGCAAGGCATGGTGGCAGAGAGGGAGGCGTGCGGCGGCGCGGTACGGTGCAGCACGGCAGTGCTCTCGGCGTAGGGCATGGCGGGGCACAGTGCGGTCCAGAGAGGGAAAGGGGATGAGCTGGCTGGGGTACGGACGGCGGAAGCCCTCCGCTTTCCAAGGGGCGCACACACAGGTCAAAAGGTGTGGCGGAGCGGTGGGGCGCGACATGGGCGCGGTGGGGCAGGGTAGGATGACGCGGCGAGGGGGAAGGGGTGACGGAGGTTGACGACGATGCGGTCGTGGGCTGGTTGGGCTGCTCTGGGCCAACTGCCTACTTCGGCCTCGCGACGGAAAAAGGAAAAAGGGAGGGAGAGAAGGGCCGGGCTGATTTGGTAGCTGGGCTAGATGTGAGGCTGGCGGCCCAACAGTGCATAGGAGGTTTTGATATTTGTTTGAAAAGGATTTTGAATTCAAATTTGAACTAGTTTCAAATTTGAACTAGATTTGAAGATTTGGACTTTTCCTAAATTCTAGAGCACTCAGAATGCACAAACATATGATGCATGGCTATGAAATTTAACAAAATTTTATTTGAGAGGGGTTTTAGGGTTTATTTCCTTTAAAAGCTTTAATTAGGATTTAAATTCATTAAGAATTCATTTAGAGTTTTTGATTACTTTTAAAAAGTTTTAATTTGGGGTGTTTTTTAAGGATTTGAAAATTCGGGATGTGACAGGCCGGCCCTCCGCCTCCGGACCTCCGTGCTTGTCTCCACCACCACGACCAGACCTCCACCTCCAGCCGCACCTAACCACCACCACCCGGCCACTGCACACCACCACCACCACCTGGCCGTCGCCGCTGTGACCTGTGGGCAAAAACAGGCAGGACCGAGACGAGATGAGAGAGAGGGGAGGGAGAACCTGGATCCAGTGGCGGAGGAGGTCGCGACAGGAGGAGGAGGCCACGCTTGGAGGAGGAAGAGGCGCCGCTGAGCTTGGAGGAGGAGCCGAGCCGCCGCACTCGAAGGAGGAGCAGGGCCGCCGCACTTGGAGGAGGAGCCAGACCGCCGCGCTTGGAGGAGCCGGGTTGCCGCGTCAGGGATTGAGCTCGAGGGCGCGCCAGGAATGGAGCTTGAGGCTACGCCGGGGAGGAAGCACGCCGCGAATCTCGCCGTCCATGCGCCGCCACCACTCCTTGCCCCGCTGCTGCTCCTCACTGCCGGTGAGGGGCACGCAGAGGGGGGAGGGGAGGCAGAGGAGTGGCGGATCTGAGAAGGAGAGTGCCGGGGAGATAGGAAGGGGGCTGCATGGAGGGAGAGCGCCAGGGAGAGAGGGGGAGGCAGATCTGAGAAGGAGAGCGGCGGCGTGGACAGAGGGGGAGGCGGGGGCGGCCGGGTCAGGGAGGTAGAGGGAGAGGGGGTTATATAGGGTAGGGTTTTAAGGGGAGGGCGGCCGCAGGCCAAATGGGCTGTCTGGCCCAATTAATGTTTTCTGAGAGCTGAAATCGGCCCGCGGCAACATTTTTTTAAAAAAGTTACATCAAATGCATTTAATTAGTTAAAATATAGTAAATAGCTTCAAATTAAAAAGTTGTCAAATACAAAATTTCATAACTTTTGAGATACACAACTTTCATATTGCAAGTTTCTCTATTAGAGAATGTTTATAAAATTTGAGTTTCAAATTTGAGACATTCAAACATAGTTTTTCTTTTACAATATGATTTCAAATAAAAAGAGTGGTAAACAAAAAAAGTTTCATAACTTGTCAAGATCTACAACTTTTATTTAAAATGTTTCTCCATTGGAGGTCGTTTTAAAAAAATCAAAATTTTAAATTCGAGAAATTTAGACGTACTTTTCATTAACGAAGTAATTCAAATTAGAAATGGTTCAACTACAATGTTTCATTACTTCTCAAGACCAACAACTTTTATTTTGGTCATTTGATCATCCGGTATTGTGGTACTAACATTCAACTTTTATATAGTTTCATGAAATTATACGAGAGATATAGGTTTTGTGAACAAATCCCTGGCTCACGGCAAATTATTTAAAACCAGTGAAAACATATATAAATGCAGAAATCAACACAAATAGATCATTCAGATGATGATAATAACAAGCATTGATGTCATTAACACATTTGTTGCTGAAACTTTCTTATATTTATACAACAGAGATTGATAGACTTCCAGTGAAGCACCTTCTTCATTCATCCTTATGCATTCACCTATCTATCTTTTCTGGAACCGGAGATATTTGATGGCAATGCAGAACACAAAACCAAAGAGCGCACTAAGAAAGAAGTGAAAAGCTGTGACAAGGGGAAGATAGTCAGTTTGCAGGCCTAGAAACTCGTGCAAGAAATTCATCACTGGCTGGTCTGGCTGGCCCAGCACACGGATTAGTTCCATGTGGTCACCAAGCTGTGAGGTTAGAAGGCCGTATAGGGTCCATGCTGCGGGATCTGCCCAGTACATCCACCTCCACCACAGTGGCACTGCCTATAGATGGGAATGGCAAAGCATCACACACAGTTGTCTGTTTTGCTCTAGTATAAGGCGCAAATCACAAATGTAAGTGTCAATTACCTTAATCGGGATAATGAAGCCTGAGAAGAAATTCCACACCATAAAGATGATGAAAGATAAGCCGGCAGCTATCTCAGCACTAGGTGTCAATGCAACAGCTATCATCCCATAGAGACTCTAGTCCATGAAACTCAGCATCATGTATAGTGCAAACAAGAAGAACTTTTTGGCAGTCAGATGGAATCCAACCATTGGGTACACAATTGCTGTGAAAATGAGTGGTTGGATAAGCATGTAAGGAATCTCAGCAACTACCTGCGCAAGATACATTTGGAAAATATAAGTTCCTCTGCCAAGCCATAATATATTGATGATGTTTTAGGGCTACATCAATTGATATTACCTGAGCACTGACAAATGCCATGGAGGAATACATTCCAAAAGCTTTTTCTCGATAGAAAACAAATCTCTCTGTTGCCACGATTGGCAGTAAACTATTGCAGTTCATGAATCCAAGAAACAACGCTGATGCATATCCAATCCCTAGTATGTTGAACACGTCTTGCTCCGGTAAGCGGATTTTTCGCCCACTAGGACGCGCGTCCCAGCTATCTAAACCATCGGCGTGCTGGTTTTGAGATGAGCCAGCCGCGACTGCCTGCGTGGGGGACGACCGCGACTCGTGCCCGAGAATTGCGGCGGGGGCAGGACGGGAGCAGCCTCGCCGCGGCCCACGCGGCGCCGCCGCGACGGAGGAGCTCGCTCCGGCTTGCCCGCTGCAGCTCCAGTGGGGCAGCTCGCTCCGGCCCGCGTGACGTCGCTGCGGTGGGGGAGGTCGCCCCGGCCTGCGCGCTGCAGCACCGATGGAGAGCTCGCCCACGGACGCTGCCGGAGGGAGACGCCGTTTGTTCCCCTGCACGAATCACCAAGGCTGCGTGCGCGAGGGATTGCTGTGACGCGCGTCCATGTGGGCGCCGAACAATTTTCGTCTTGCTCCGCCTTCCTGATATGGAGAACATAGCAGCAGGTAAGACTTCTGTCTATATAGCTCCTTTCAGATTTTCCTACTATCATGAGAGAATGCTTCCACACTTACACTGCTGCTCCGGTTTGCCAGAACACAATGCCAAACATGATTGACATAGCAAATGTGTTGAGGGAACGGAAAACATTTAGCTCTGAGTTCTGCCTATAAGACCTGTGTTGCTTCCAAATGCATGCAGTGCATTGTGCCTTAATGTTTGGCCAATATTTGGATGGGAAATGTAGATCATCCTCATTTATTTTTGGTTTTATTAATTCATTAACCAAAGCCATGTTCTCCCTGCACGCACCACAGTGTTTTGTGTTAGCAAATAAATTATTGGAATGAGAGAATTATTTTAATGATTGTGATTAACTTACTTGTACAAATGGGAGTTATGATAAATTTCCGAGTAGTCCACACCAATCATGTATTCCATGGCATGTGAGCTAATGTCTAGCACCCAAGCTGCTGGATTTTGACCATTGTTAATTTTAGGAACTCCAGGTATAGCCTGAAAAATAGTTAGTTAGGTCATTTCCCTGTCTTATGATTTCTGGATAACAGATTCATTTGAATAATTAGTCTCACCTCGAAATATTTTATCAAATCTCCAGATAGTGGACCAAGTGGACCACTGTAAATGAGCTGGCCTCCTCCTTTCATAAGTAGCAGCTTCAATAAATAGAATAAAAAAGTAAATTTCTGGATAGTTAGTTAGGTCATTTCCCTGTCTTATGATTTCTGGATAACAGATTCATTTGAATAATTAGTCTCACCTCGAAATATTTTATCAAATCTCCAGATAGTGGACCAAGTGGACCACTGTAAATGAGCTGGCCTCCTCCTTTCATAAGTAGCAGCTTCAATAAATAGAATAAAAAAGTAAATTTAGAAGGGAAAATAACAGGTACTCCCTCTATTATTACATATTTGACATTCATTAGCTCAAATTTGAGCTAGCCGGCGTCAAATAAAAGAAAACAGAGGCAGTAGCTTTTATGTATGCTTTTTTTTGAGAGGGTAGCTTTTATGTATGCTAGAGACCAGTTGATCTGGTTATGCGTGTGTACTTGTGTTGTTCTACACCTTAGGTGAAGTTGTTTATTCTACATTCATGTCTTTACTATGTTGTATTAGTGAACAAAATTTCAGTAGTAACTATTGACCATGACAACTGATCAAATACAACCGAAACCACATACAGTATTTTGTGCTCAGTTTTAACTGTAGTAGGTAGTGGTGTAGAATAATATTTTACACACCTTCCTTAGGTATAGAATGGTGCTGATGCCCTATTGGTAAAATTACTTTCTGTAAATGTGGTGTGTAGACACAGAAATGCAAATTGGTAAAATGAGTTTATGTAGAAGTTGTGTACTTGTGTGCCCACTTCTATTTTTGCTTCATTATTGTTCCACCATGAAAGATATAGCCATGCCTCATCAATATGAGGAAATCAATTTAATTTCTGTTTTACATACTAGTACTTGGCTTGCCAGTGTTAGACTAGTCATTTACTATCCTAGACTATTTATTACTCAACTGTATTTGCCTTACTGGCACAGCCCTTTGGGCTCCCCTTCTTCCCCTATATATGTAACTCTCCTGTACTCAGATACTCATTAAGCAATCTAAGCCTTTTGGCTTTCCAATATGGTATCAAGAGACTAATTACAGTCCTGACCTCTCCTCGACTCTGCTTCCGCTCCCCTCGGCTCGCGCGACCGTCCGCTCGGACGCCGCGCCCAACCCACGCCTCGGCTGCGCGCCCCCTCGGCTGCTGCGCCATGGTTGCCTCCGGCGACTCCTCCTCCGGCGCTGCGACTGCGGCTACCGCGGCTAAGCTCCGCGATGATGCCCTCGCCGCCGCCCAGCAGCTTGAAGAAGAAGCCGCCTCCCTGCGCTCAACCAACGCTGAGCGCGGCCAACAGCTCCTGTAGGACGCCGAGCTCCTCAAATCCGCCGCCGCCGCCCAAGACCGCGTCCGCGCTGCCTCCGACGCTCTCGAAAAAGAGCGCGCGGAGGCCTACGTCCTCCAGCAGCGGGCCGCTGCTCTCCGGTGCTGCCCCCGCGACAACGGGCCCCGCGACGACGACTCCCAAGCCGAAGACGACGATTCCTCCCTCGTCTCCGATGCCGCGGCCATCGCCCGGCTGCACAGCCAGGCCGCCGCCGTCCAAAACATCCGGAATCTCATTCCGGTTGTTCTGGATCTCCAGGCCTCGAACTTCTCCAAATGGCGTGGCCATGTGCTCCTCATCCTTGGTCGATTTGCTCTGCAGGACCACGTCCTCAGCGACGCCCCGCTTCCTCACGACTCCGCCTGGTCCCGCATGGACTGCGTGATCGTCTCCTGGCTGATCAACACGATCTCCCCCGACCTTCTGGACATCATCCACGATCGCGATGGGGTCTCCGCTCGCGTCGCCTGGCTCGGCCTCGAGGAGCAATACCTCAACAACCGCGAGTCTTGCGCCATGCTCCTCGACGCCGAGTTCCGCGCCCTCTCCCAGGGCGCGCTCTCCATTGACGACTACTGCCGCAAGATGAAAGGCATGGCCGACGCCCTCGCCGACCTCGGCGAACCCATTCAGGACCGCACCTTGGTACTGAATGTTCTGCGCGGCCTCAACGAGCGCTTCCAGGTCGTGTCCCAGCTCATTCCCCGCCAGCGGCCGTTCCCGTCCTTCGCCGACGTCCGCGCCGACCTCCGCCTCGCCGAGCTCAACATGGCACTGTCGTCCACACCGCCTCCTTCGGCTCTCGTCGCCACCTCGACCACCAAGCCGCCGGCCCCCTCTGCACCAACCGGGCCCGGCTCCCCCCGTCCTGATCAAAAGATTCGAAAATCTGGATGCTTGGCTGATGAATTGTGCAGACAACAGTACGCCCGGAGTTCACCAAATTTCTCACTACACGCATGACAATTGCTGCAGCATGAGCATCTAGACCAGTTGTTGGTTCATCCATGAACATGATGGAGGGGCCAGCCACAAGCTCCACCGCTATTGTAAGTCTTTTTCTTTGTTCGACTGATAGGCCTGTTTCCCCAGGAATCCCAACAATTGCATTTTTCAGGCTAGTTAGCTCTACCAGTCCCATGACTTGTTCTACATACATCTGAAAAGCATGAAACAGGGAACTTAGGGAGCCTTGTTCCAAGGTTGGATGTTAGTTTTTGTGTAAAAAGTGAACATCATTAAATATCTTACATCTTTCTTCTCTTCTCTATTAATTAATATAAAACCGGCAATCTCTGCCGGATTTTCTTTCAAAAAAAAAAATACATCTTTCTCATGAGGTTTAAGAACTGAAGGCAGGCGAAGGCATGTAGAGAACTGCAATGACTCGTATACTGTTAGGTAAGGTGAGTGTATGTCAGTCTGCTCACAGTATCCTGACACCCTTGAGAATGTGTCGTGGTTCTTTTGGTAGCCACCTAAGCTGATAGTTCCTTCAATGTAACCTCCAGTTTTTCGTCCAGCCAAAACATCAAGTAATGTTGTTTTCCCAGTACCAGTGATCCCCATCAATGCTGTTAGAACTCCTGGTTTGAAAGAGCCACTAACATCTCGCAATAGCTGAAGCCTTGTTTCAGTTACTCCAGGTTTTTCCATTCCCTAATGCAATGTTAGCACGGAAGATTAGAAACAATAATTCAAGCTGCTCAGCTGTTGGTTTAAGAAAAAGAAATTCAAGGCTTTAATGGTAAAATAAACTGGGCGTATAATTGATATTCTTGAATACGAATGTCATTGATTTGAAGGGAAGTTTGCATTGATCCATTGAGGCCTTCACACCATGAACTGTTTGATCATTATACTCTTTACTCTGTCTCTCTTGTGTGATATTCACTTCATGTTTATGTGGAGCTGCAAATGATTGATAAGTAGGATAAATATCCTTATACTTTCTGCATAAAGTATGGAATAAAGGTTTGTTCATCATACATACACTTTAGGAACTGTAAGGAAAATATGCTCAGGATGTTGAAGATCAGACTGAACCCAAATAAAACTCCAGTGCAAATCCAATACCATTGCCATTCATGAAGTAAACCTCTAACCATCAGAATAGCTTCCCCAACTGTTTCGGAATTTTTAAAATAGAATACCTGTAGTAGCATGCAAGATCAGAAAAAATGGTCTAGAAAAGTTGGAAATTATGGCAATAGTGTGTATCAGTTAAATGTGTGGCTGCATATAGTCCATTTTAAACTTACCATAGCCCATCTTATGTCAAGAAATTCATTCAAAGTAACAGCATTCAGAGCATAGGTGAATGGGGAGGCCCAATAACCCCAGCGCAACCATGGTTGAAGGTCATCTAGTTGACAGATTTGCATTTGCAAAACAATATATAGAACAGGTAAATTGCGTGTGTGCCTTCAAAGCAGTCCAAATAAGTGTTGATATTACATTCATTTGCTATTAAGTGGTAGATAGATCTAACCTTTTGATATGACAAAGCCGCCGAATATGAATATTGCAACAAGAACTTGAGCACCTAGAGTGTTGGACACTATTGGTGTTCTTCCAATGGTTGCCACAAAACGATAAAGGCCCAGTGACATTTGATGCATGGCAAAAAGTGATATAAATTGCTGGAACAGTCTGCCATAATGAGACAAACTTTATTCTATTAATCGTTAATTAATATATAAAACTCCTCAATTGTGATTACTTTCCATCTTTTGAAAACATTCGAATTAGTATAAAAAAATTGTAATTTTAGTTTGTGTGAACAGCTGTTTAAACTATCCACATCAGTATACTTTGTAAAATAAAATTGAGCCTGAACTTTTTAAAATATATGGTTAGATCATTCTAACAAAATATCTTTTCACTGCAATGTTGTTTTTCTATGTTTTACAAAATATATCACAATAGAGAGTACTTAGGGAAGAATTTTGAAGACTATGCCAATGTCCAAAATGCATATATATCATGGCTAGAGAGTTCTGTGTAATGAGACTACCTGATTGGAGAAGGTGCATAGCCAACTGGTCAGAAAGGTAGAGCAAACAAGAGCCCACCCTGGCAATGCTAGTAACTCCTTTTGTTTGTAGAATATTGGGAGCCTCTTTGTCATCAAAGCAAGTTCGGTCATGCTGTTGAAATTTATCACAGCAACACCCATAAAAAGAGCCCCCATGTACTTTATCCCATCAAGAACGGTATCATGGTTCATTTCTGTCTGAAAGAAAAGGGTCGAAATGATAAAAGCGAGAAAAATGATCTGTATGACCTTGAAAATATGTATTGGAGAGTTTCTCTTCAGAAGGAGTATTTCTCTCGAGAAGCAAGCATTGAAAATGTTCCACTTTGATATGCCAAAATTATGAACTGCTTGAACAGTTTGCTTGATATCATTCTTTCTGTGCTGATTGCCTTCCGAAATTTGATGGACGTTGTAGGCTCTGAAACATTTTGCAAATTCTTCAATAGAATAGTACTGATATTGACTCTCATTACCACTCCAATACTGCCTCTGCTCCATTCTTGAGGTCACCTGTTCAGGAATACAAATAATTTGTTTTAAAAAAAGTTTGGTGTTATGTTTTTATCGGAGAGATGCGTAACTAGAAGGTGCTTCACATAGTAATGCATTAAATCACTCACAAATGTTTTATGTTTTATGAATTGGAAGAGGCTTCTTGTACAGAAAAGTTGGTAATAACTAACAAACTATATACTGTTTCTGGATCTAAAAACATGAATTATCAAAAACAAATCTAAGAAATAATAAAGCACCACACTTAAGACTGTAATCACACTTTTGTGTTTTCCTTTACGATGGAAGCACATAATATTGCATGATGTCCTCTTATTTGTTGAAATTTGCAGAGTGATCATTTCATAGCTAATTTTATCTCTTGGAACTTCAATGATCCTTCTAACACGAAATCAAAACTAGCAAAAATGACATTGTGGAATGCATGTACTGTTTCTTTATGAATGCTTGTTCTTTTGACATACAATATTTCTTTAGTTTATACTTTACCTCTTGAAGGAAGTCGGCTAAATTCTTCCTGGTAGGGCATCTAAAGCCAATATTATTGAAGAAACCAATAGCATTTTCCCGAGGACCATGGTAAACAATTTGTCCCTCAGACAGAAGGATTATGTCATCAAACAATTCTAATGTCTCCATAGATGGCTGCAGTAATGAAATAACCATGGTAAGACTCATGATATGTGCCATTTGTTTGAGAAATGCCATAATCTCAGATGTCGTGGAGCTGTCAAGGCCTGTAGATGCATCATCCATAAAGAAGCACCTTGCACGACCAACTAACATCTCACCTAGATTGTGGAAACCAAGCTAATCAAAAAGGTAATATATGGTACGAAGAGAAAAACAACGAAAGCTTTGGATTGAACTTGTAGCTAAACCATAAAAAGGTTGTATGCAAGTATTAAATGTCATATGTTCATCATGTTTGCTGTTGGTATCTTTCAACAGCATGATCCAAGAGTTAATGTACCTTATTCTGGGATTGTGTATCAGATTTGGAAATATCCTCTCTGTAGAAACATGTTTCATAACATGTGCTGTAGTAACATGCACCTGCTTCGTAAAAAATTTTCTACGGAGACTAGACAACTCATTCCCTAATAATGAGTTGGCTTGCTCTGTTATCTACCACAGCCGTTTACAAAATGCACACGTGATTCATGAATAAGAAGACTTTTGCTAGAGGGATACATCATACATCTTTCAAATATGGAGAATTATTAAAGTTATAGTTATTGGGTGATTGTAGTGTGGAAGGAGATTGGTTTGTATTTCCACTACCCAAACAATATAGAGCTTGTTTAATTATTAGGTTTCAGCAAACTTTGACGGATCCTTGCCTAGAGCTGAAAACATGCGCTGACCTAATATTTTTGGCACATCAATAACTAGTTTCTACTGCCTGTTCATTTATTTTAGCAGCCAGCTAATATTTGTTGTTTTTAGTTAACGTTTTGGCACCAGTTAATGTTTGTTGCTGCCAGATTACTGCAGAACTAGTACTGGAATGTCTTTTTGGCACCAATTATCCATTGTTTGCATCACAATCAATGGAAGTGGTAATCAAATATAATGTCCCTCGGACCTAAAGGTCACGACAGTCAGTTGCAAGTTTGCGAGAAAATTTTAATGCCTACGTCTTAGGGGGAGGGAAACAAAATCATTTCTCCTTATACTAATCTGTCTTAGATGTTCTACAAATCAACTCACATTGCATTGTGATTGCCAATGTTTAATAGGGGGGAGTGTCTATAATTCCCTTTCGATTGTCAATGCTTTACATGTTTTCTAAATATCTCTGTATGTTAAGTTAGTAGGTAAAAAGATAAGAATTCGAACTTAGGATGTATATTGGATGCTTTTTTGCAAAGTAATCAGATGTGGTGGAAGATTGACAAGTTCTATGAACATAAAATACTTACCAATTGTGGTTCTCTTTTTCTGTCCCCCGGAAATTCCTCTTCGTAGTTCATCACCTACTATGGTGTCAGCACAAGTGGACAGACCAAGAATCTGCATTGTCAATGTTTTAAGCTTAAAATTTAGGAAGAACCAGTGCAAAACAGACGTAATTGTTTTATTGAAACTGAAATGGAAAGAGAAGAAAACCTTGATAATATAGTTAGTTTTGAGGTTGCTTCCTTCTCCTAACGTTGTTGCCTGTGTTATAAGGAGGAAATGTTATTCACTATTTAATAAAAACACAACAAAATTTGCTAGTTGTATGGTAGCACAAAGACCAGTAGCACCTTGGTAAATAAGTCATCAATTGCTTCATCAATGCCCATCTGTTGTCGTATTGTATCGCGTAGAATCTAAGTAAATTGATTCCAAATAGGGTAGACCAATTAGTTTGGACATGAGATAAATACATACTTTTGCATTCTTTTAGTGAATATAGCACAAGAAACACAATGTCCTACCAAATTCATTGTTGGCTCCCAGCATATTGGAAGAGAAATTGATTGTTTCTCTCACCGTCATCTCTGCATGGTGAAGATCATGCTGACTAACATAAGCGCACATGCGTTCCAGTGTAGAAGAACTTGCCTCCCCATTGTATGTAACTTTCCCCTTGAACTGTTCAGGAAGTGTTGTACCATGAATAGAACATAAAATTAATTAACCACCAATCTCTTATGTACAATATATGCAATTATAGGGTTGCTAAAAGGGGCCTGCAACATCCTGAGTCATGTCCCTTGTGTGATCAAGAGGAGGAAACTATTAATCACCTCCTGTTGCTTGTGTCTTCTCGCGCATGGGTTGTGTAACACCCTAAAATTCCATCACTAAAATAATGTAAGCAACATGGTGTTTCAGATGTTGTTTTCTAAGGGTTCAAATAAATTACCAAATAAATTTGGTCTTTTAAATATTTAAATAACATTTGTATAATTTTAGAAGTAACAAGTGCTTGTGCATCATTTTTGGTTGCATGATTTTTGTGTGATGTTGTGTGAGGTTTTCAAAATCACAAAAGTTTAAAAACCCAAACCTCTAAACCCTCCCTCTCTCCCCTTTCTCTCCTTGGGCCCAGCCCATCTTTTCCTGCGGCCCACCTCTCTTTCCCCCTCCTCTTTCCCTTGGCCCAGTCCAACCGGCCTATCTCTCTCTCGCGGCCCACCGCTCCCTTCCGGGCCAGCTAGCTCTGCACGACCCAGTTTTCCCCGCCGGCCTTCTTTTCCTTTCCGCGGCCAGCGCGGCCTGCTCCGCCTCCACCCTCCCTCTCGCTGCCATGTGGGCCCCGCGTGTCAGTGTCTTCCCCCACCTCCGGCTCCTCCTCTGCTTCGCTCCACCGAGCGGCCACTGGCCGTTTCCCCGTGCTCCCCGGCTTCTCCCACCTTTAATCCCCCTCATCAAGGTGATGTGAAGCACCGGCATCACTCCCCTTCTTTCCTCCTCCTTCCGTTACCCCCCGCCCCTCTTGAAGCCTCTTCAGTGGCCGGTCGTAATGGCAATTGACGGCCATCGAGCGCTCTGCCACCGGCTTCTCTCCTCTCCCTTCCTCTCGGGCTCTATAAAAGCCGAGGCCAGGCCCCTGCGTTGCCCCCCTTTCTGCACCCACTCTTGCTCCGCTCATTCTTCCCCGCAGAACCGAGCCACCGCCGGAGATCCCCTACTTTCTTCCCGGAGCGCCGCCCATCCTCGATCTCCACCACCGCTGCCCCCTGTCGTTGAGGACGACACTCAAGGCTTCTCTACGAGGTGAGGAGGACACGCCCTTCGAAACCCGAGTGCTCCCGTGCATCTCCCGCCACTCTGCGCTCGTCGGAGTTGATCGAGCCGCCTCGCTGGCTGTAGCACCTTCACCGTCGCTCGAATCGCCTCCCTGATCTTCTGGATAGGTTTGTCGTGTCCTTAGCTTCGCATAGAGCCCGACTGTGTTGCGTTTAGTGATCGGGAGCTCGAGATAGAGCGTTGCCGGCGAGCTTGCCGCCGTGCGCCGCCTCCCTCCGCCGACGCCTGCTTGACCGCAACCGCTGCCGCCGTCCGATCCGGCGCGGAGGGCCCAGATCCGCCGCCCCCACGAGTCAACTTTGTCTCTTAACGGTGAACCCAGCCGCCGCCGGCCTTTTTGCTAAAGAGCCCCCGAGTTTCCTTCTTTTCACAAGCCGGTCCTTCCACCTGTAAAGAACCTTTCAGATAGGTCCTATTTTAGTCGTTTAAGCCCCTGAGCTTCTTAGTTTTATCACTCGAAGTCCTGTATAGGCTCTTTTGTGCGTAAGCCCTTTGGTTTTTACGCATAATTAGGTTTTAGTCCCTGGTTTCTTTCAGTTTAGCCCCTGGAAGCTTAGTTTCTTCGCAGTTAAGCCCCTGAACCTTGTTTTGGCCATATCTTTGCCGTTTTAGCTTCGTTTTAAGCACTTTTGGTGTCCACGCGATCGTCTCAGCGAGCTCATTTGTTTTATCAGTGTGTTTTTAGCTTTTAGAATTGTTTGGTGCATTGTTTTATTTATTGTATGTGTTCATGTGTGCTCGTAGACATCGTGCCAGTTTCAAGTGATCAACCAGTTGGAGTGGATAAAGAAGAGTTGTTTAAGGAAGAAGAAGCACAGTGTTTAGGCAAGGAAGGCAAGTGGTTTTCTCCCTCTGAAAATTCCTTTTGCCCTATATAATTGCATGATAATTAAAGTTTACTTTTATTGTTGTATTGCATAAATTTTGATGGGAACACCTTTTTAAGGACTTCCCTAGATTTTATCTATGATCCTTGGAACAATCCGGTTTAATAAATCTTTTGGGTAGACAAATGCTTAGTTGCTCAACTTGGGTTGGAAAATGAAATGGTTTTTCATGACAAACGCTTTTATGCTTAATAATGATGCTTTTTGGTAATACAAGATCATAGGATTTAATCGGAACATGGAGAACCACTCAAGAAAACAGTACAATCACAGTCCATTTGGCTCTGGCTTAGCCAATTAATTAGGTGTGCGAATGAAAACTGATGACCTTATCCGAAAGGAGCAGAGGGGATTGGGGTTGCAGGGGTATAGCCCGGCCCTTTTGGGGTAGCAGCCTTTGCTAAGGTGCTGACCACTAGGGAGGGTTATGGTCCGCCCTGATCTGTAACTATGCGGGTTGTTGGTCTTTTGCATGCCTTTGTAAAGGCTTCGTAGCGTCCCTTTGCAATCACACCTCGGAAGTGTGGTATGATGCTTGGCCAGCATCGCATGGTTGGGTTCAAAGTTCTAAGGAACTTTTACGCGAGTTGTGGGTAAAGTGTACAACCTCTACAGAGTGAAAACTGATCGATCAGCCGTGCTCACGGTCAAGAGCGGCTTGGACCCTCACATGATAATCAAACTCAAAGCTGGAATTAAATCGTGGTTTTCATATGGTTTTGGAGTTGAGATGTTTTCTAAATGGTTAAGTGGGTTGGTATAAACTTACATCTAGTAACTAGGTGCTTGCTAATAAAATTTGATCAACATTAAAATGTTAACCGCTGTAAAACCTTAGCCTATCCTTGATAGCTTTGCATCTTCCCCCACTTGCTGAGCTCCAACCATAAGTGTGCTCACCCTTACTTACCGCTGTTTAGAGGAGAACAACGGTGAGGAGTACTTCAACGACTACGATGACTTCTGAGGCTTGCATACCCCCAGTCAAGTGCATGTGAAAGTTGAAGACGGAGTTGCTTCATCTAGTTATCGTTTGTTCGTTTTAAAGACCTTCGAGTCTAACGTCTGAGTGTAATAAAAAATAATATAATGGTTAAACCTTTGTATGTTTTTGAATGCTGTTTATGGATATTTCACTCATGACGTCTATCATATGTGTGTAACTTGATCATGGCACACATATGAGATGCATTTGGTTTCTCTTCGGAAATCAGGTGCGACAGTTTGGTTCCATGTCCTACAACAGTTTGTCCTGCAAGCTTTAACTCCACAACCGGGCGACCACTCCTTCGAGGATTGGTGGGAACATGTGAACAACAGGGTGGCTGATCATGGAAGGAATGGTCTGAATTCTATTGTAATTTTAGTACCTTGGTCTATTAGGAATCATAAGAATTGATGTGTCTTCGATGGGTTGCAACCAGCCTGGATAGACTCCTTTCCTCAGTTAGTGATGAGCTGCAAGTGTGGGGTTTAGCAGGGGCTCGAGGTGTTACACAACTCTTCGCCCACCTTCCCCAGGTAACCTAGTTTGGTCTGTTTTGGTCTTGGGTCGAGTCTCTGATCATGGGTGATATAGTGAGTGTGTGTAGGGGACTTTTTGCTGGTTTTTCCTCCCATCCAAAACAATAAAAAACCTGATGTACTGGGGTTCCTCCCCCTCCTTTTTCTTCTTAATATAATGATGCTGCGTGTTCGAGTTTTTTTTATGAAATGTGTTGCCACTCATTTTCAGTAGTCAATTATAGGTGCGTCCAACAAAGTTTTAACATGTATCTACACCATTTTTTTACATGTCATATTTTCTTTGTCCTAAGTCAAACTTATCCAACTTTGACTAAGTTTACATAAAAATATAACAACATCTACAAAACCAAATTTGTTTAATTCAATCCATCATGGAATTTATTTTGATAGTGCATACATTTTGTAGTGTAGTTCTATTTTTATATAAATTTAGTCAAAGTTGAACAAGTTTGTCTTAGGATAAAACAAATGTGACATGTAAAAAAAATGGAGTATGTTATTGTACTTTTCTTATACCGAAGCCATCACATTGAGGCATAGTGAGATTTAACTTAACTCTTGGAATGAAAAATTGAATAATATAAATATACCTGGATGGCCTTATTGTCCCGCTCACCCCACTTAGAATTTTGATCTCTTTACTCCTAGCACATGTGTATGAAGGTTCTACTAATTCCTATAAGAAGAAAAAATAGACACTACAGGAAAATCAACTATCTGTACCGGTTCCAAAACCCCATTAGTACCGGTTTTGGAACCGGTACAGGCTAGGCGGTACTAATGTGGAGGCCACATTAGTACCGGTTCTCTTTACCCGGTACTAATGTCGCATTAGTACCGGTTGGGGAGACCACCCGGTACTAATGTGGCCTCCCCCTGGCGACGTGGCGGCCTCCACATTAGTATCGGTTGGTATAGCCAACCGGTACTAATGTACTTTTTCTTAATTTCCTATTTCCATTTCTTTTTAGTTTTGTTTCGTATTTGAACGTATTTAGTCGTATTTGTTTGGTTCGTTTATACTAATCAAATACGCAGTGTTATAAAGTCGTTTGTGCATATATAAAGTGACATCATACATATATATATACATACACGGAATCAAATGTTAGAAGTGTAACGTCATCGTTTTAAGCCCCTCCTCGGCGCTGATGTGCTCTCGTAGTGACCCTAGAAGAAGCTCCTACTTTCTCGACGTTTTTCTTCTTGTCCTTAGAAGAAGTTGCTTCTTTGTCGTCCTCCTTCTTCTTGTCCTTAGAAGAAGTTGCTTCTTTCTCGCCCTCCTTCTTATTGTCCTTAGCAGAAGTTGCTTCTTTCTCCACATCTTTGTCCTTGTCCTTAGAAGAAGATCCTTCTTTATCGATGTCTTTGTTCTTGCTCTTGTCGGTGCTTCGCTAAGCTTCATTAGCAATGCTAGCAGTGTCTTCTTTGCTCACAATTACCATTGAGTCACCGGCATGAAACTCTCCTGCAGGATTAATCACCTCGTCTAGAATAAATCCGCAGAGTTGTTCTTGAATTAACCAGATTCTTTGCGTCTCGAGTAATCCTTCCTTGATGTTAGAAATCTACAAAAGAAGTTATTAATTATTAGAAAAAAGAATATGAACAATAAGAATGAGGGATATGTTTGTCTGCATTTTTGTGTACGCACCTTCTCAGTGAAGGGGCCCAAGCTACCACTTGCAAAGTGATGGATGAACTCACATACATAGAATCCGCATAGATTGGTACCGGGTGGCTGTTTCACACACTGCACATATGTGAAAATAAAAGTTAAGATATATTTGTTAACTTGTATTGAAAAAGATCAGCAAAGAAAACACGTACCGGGAAATCATGATAGAATTGAAGTTTCTCTTTCAAGAGGCCCCCCACTTTACACGGAACATATCCCATGCAGCATTCAACAATTCTACTAGAGGTTCGTACCATGCACTATATCCGCCAATAGAGTCAAAGACGTGGGCAAGACTTAAATCAGGTACAATAATAATGAGAATCCAGTGGAAGCTGTCAATACATTTTAGGGAAGAATCAGTTAATTGAAATATTGAATGTATTTTGAAAAAGATAAACAGTTGAGAAAAATGTTGCTCACTGGCAGTTGTATGGAATAAGTATGCAGTCCTTGAAGCGTTGAAGGTCCAGAAATGTGAATAAGGTCTCCATAGTAGGCGCAGGGAAATCATGGACAAGCGTCTCGTTTAGCATTTGAGGATCCACGAAGCCGATACCGTGCACTCCAAGCCTCCGGCAAGCTTGCATCTCCATGCTGCATGATACAAAATAAAGAAGTTCAGGTACGGTCTAAAATGGCTAGAGCGGTGATTCTAAGATTATGGTGCAACAAATACTTACAGAACCCAGCATGTGACGAAGGAGTCGTCCACTGCATCCATATTGAATAGGAACCAGAACTCCTTCATGGGAATAGGGAAAGTGGTGCGACCTCAGAAAAAATGATGGTCGTCAATTCTAACTTCGATAAATTCAACCCCTCGTCCCGCCGTTTGCATGTGCCATTTGTGCAGAGCATACATCCTCGTTGGAAGGTCCTGCAACAATCGCTCCCAGAGAAGCGGCATCCCAGGCACATAATCACGTCTACCTGACCCTGGGTGCTTTTCAATTTGAGCAATGCCTAGAATTTGAGCAGGTGTCAGTTTTGTGTCCAAACCGAATTCAAGCAATCCACGCTCTACATCTGAGAGCACCCGTAGGTCCGGGACAGATTGCTTTGATTGGGTCCCTAGTTGTGGAACAGTTTTCCCAACTTTCTGAGCCTTATTGGCTTTATGGAATTTGAGCGTCGTGCGATCATAGTCAGACAACGTAGGTTGCTCCGGCTTTTTCCTTTTTTTTCTTCCTCCATTTTTTTCGTGAAGCAGTGAAATTTGTACATGTCAAATGGTTTCTCAGGTGTAGGGCGTCTTCTTTTTGAATATTTGTCTGTCCAGCTCCTCCCTCACTGATGCATCTAGTTCCTCTTGTGTCTTCTCGTAAGATAATTTCGCTGGAGGTGGCTTCTCCTTGGGTATCCTCTACTTCTTTGGAGGAGGAGGATGTCCTCGTCTGGAACCTTGCTTCTTTGGAGGAGGCGAAGGATGTCCTCGTTTCGAACCCTGCTTCTTTGGAGGAGAAGGAGGAGGAGGAGTAGCATGTTCCGGACTGCCCCTGTCAGTTGCATCATGTTCTGGACTACTGCTGCTTTCCCTTCTAGCTGGGGAAGGTGGTACCTGATCTTGGACTGCGGTTGTGTTCTGTTCCGTTATCTCTATGAGATCCTTGGGCCACAAAATCCAAGTGTGCAATGCTTCCCCTAGAGTATTTGCATCATCAGCTCCCGAGAACTCCAAGTCGAGGTCATCCCAGGTATCAACCACTCGATCCAAAAAGACTTTCGCGCACCCGTGACTGGAATAATCGACGTTCAAAAATAATTCCCCTGGCTATGGTACCTCAGCCACACCGTATGCCACCAGAATCCTCTTGTTTCTGACTTGAAAAAAAATGTCACATGCGGACCTCGTAGTGATGTCGTCCACGGGGTAGCGGCGTTGTTCTAACGGGGCAGCTGCTTCCGTGGCGGTTGGAGATGCTTCTGTGGAAGCGACGCTACTTTTACACTTGTTGGATGGGCTGACTTCATCATGATGCGGCCCTGAAGCTGCAGGTGCTTGCTGACTTGATTGCTTGCTAAGAGCAAGCGCCACACGCTCGTCGATGATGTCTTCCATTTTTTTCTCATTCATAAAGACCCATTGTTGCAGCTCTCGTATCTGTCGTGCATGTTGTTCCTTAGTTCTTTGACGACTTCTGTAGGAATCAAGGTGCTCCTGAAATGCATATTTCCATGGAATAACACCTTTGCCTCTGCAACGTCCAGGGTGTTCTCTTGTACCTAGTGCCATAGTAAGCTCGTCATTCTCTCGATCAGGCACGGAAGTTTCTTCTGCCACTTGCCGTATTAACTCAACAAGCCTTGCAGCTGTCTCTCTTATTTGATCGCCCGGCAACAAAGATCCATCTTCGGGATTGAGCTTGCCACCATGTGCAAAATAATAATGTTTTGCCCGCTCGGCCCACTCTAGAGTTGCGGGTACGATTCCTCTAGCTACTAGTTCTTCTTCCTCCTGCTCCCATTTGGGAATGGCCTTCTGGTAACTCCCGGTTCGAGCGTATGAAATTCTTTTTTCTTCCGTGCATTGACGGTGTTGGTTTCAATCATCTTGATGGTGTCTGCTAATTCCTTGTGCCGCACAAATGCATCCCAGTGATCTCTTAACTTCCCTAATCCCTTCTGTTGGAAATCAGGTGTAATCCCCTTCTTAATGTAGTCTTTGGTCAGACGCTTCTTGTAGGACTGGAAGGCAATTGCACCCTTTTGCATTGCCCAATAACGCACGGTTGCCAGCCGGTCTTCATTCAAGTCTGGGAATGCAAAGTGAGCTAACACTTGTTTCCAAATCATGTCCTTGTCCGTGTCTGGGACCACATCTTTCCGCACGATCGGTTCCTGTTGAGCATTCTCATCATCGCCTTCCAATACTTCAGGTAACGGAGCTGGAGGGGCATCAGAAGCTTTCCAATACAGAATGCTTATTGGGATGTGATCCCTGACAAGAGCTCCAATGTGGTTCACTAATTTGGTCACGATATGTTCCGGAGCCACAGGTTTCCCAGCATCATCGACTTCTGTTATGATGAAGCGACCCTCTAGGGGCTTCTTCGGCCCGCGTTTCCCTTGACGCTTCTTGGAGCTCGAAGATGAAGGAACCTCGAGAATGGAAAAAGTACTATTCATATATGAAAACTCTTGAAGAAAAGTCAGGATGCAAATCTTGAGGGCCATCATTATACCTCTTGTTGTTGCACATCGTTGCTTTCCTGGGCAATTGGTTGCTTTTCTACATGTTCTTGCCCATCACCTTCCATGTTGAGGAAGCTGTCAGCCTCCCTGTTGAGTACTTCTTCGTTTTGAGGCTGCTCGGGCGCAGATTGACCAATTATATTTAAGATAATTTCCTCATCTTCTTGTTCCCTCTCTGTTCGAACCATCGCAAATGAATTTCTGTGTATACAAAAGAATTGTTGAGAACATAAAAGAATTTCTGAGTACATAAATGAATTTCTGCGTATATAAAAGAATTTCTGAGAACATAAAAGAATTTCTGATTATACAAAAGAATTTCTGAGTACATAAAAGAATTTCTGAGTATACAAAAGAATTTCTGAGTACATAAATGAATTTCTGCGATACTAGCTAAGTGTCGGGCGGAAATCGACCCGGTCGGGCGGGGTTTCTAAGCGAGTCGGACGAGGAGAATCGAGCGTGTCGAGCGATACTAGCTAAGTGTCGAGCGGGGTCGAGCGAGCGAGTCGGGCGAGAATAGAGCGTGTCGAGCGAGCGAGTAGGGCGAGAATAGATCGTGTCGAGCGAGCGAGTCGGGCGAGAATAGGGCGTGTCGAGCGAGCGAGTCGGGCGACAATAGAGCGTGTCGAGCGAGCTAGTCCTGCGAGAATACTAGCTAAGTGTCGAACGATAAATAATTCATCTTTAAATACATATTTCTTATCTCAATAAATACACATTTCATCTAATTAAATCTAAAATCACTAATTAAAACTAAAATAACTAAAGAAAGTTAAGTCACTAATTAAATCTAAAATAACTAATTACATCTAAAATCACTAATTACAAAAAAAATCACTAATTAAAACTAAATCACTAATTAATTTACTATCACTAATTAAAACTAAATCACTAACTAAAACTAAATCACTAATTAAAACTAAATCTCTAATTACAACAAAAAAATAATTAAATTAAAAAAGGGTGCTGACGTCAGTCGTTGCGGGCTGACGTCAGCACCCAAATTGTGCTCACCGGCCGCGCCGGCGGCGTGCAGCATGGCGAGGGTGAGGGCGCGGCGGTGCGCTACAGCAGGGGTTGTCGGAGGGGTCGGCGGCGGCGCATCGACAGCAGCACGGCGCGGCGGCCGGCGCGGGGGCGGGGCCGGCCTGGCGCGGCGGTGCGCGCTGCAGCAGGGCCGGGCCGGGACGGCGTGCGGGCCGGCGATGGCGGACGGCGGCCGGGCGCGGCGGAGGAGGGGCGACGTCCGGAGGCACTGCAGCAGGGGCCGGGACGACGCGGCGGCCGGGAGGATGGCGGCCGGGGCGCGCCGGCGCAGCGGCCGGTGCGCGGGGACGAGGACGCACGTGCGGCGCGGAGAAGGAGATCGCGGGGCACGGCGGACGGCGGTCGGGGGGGAGTGGCAGGGACAGCGGCAGGGCGTGGTACCGGACGGCGGCGGGGCGCGGCGGACGGCGGTAGGGCGCAGCAGGGACGACGCGGCGGCGGTTAAGGGAAGAGATCGAAGAGGGGAAGAAGAAGAGAGGGGAAGAAGAAGAGGGCTTATATACCAGCCCCCCACATTAGTATCGGGGCTCAACGCCGCCCGGTACTAATGCCACATTAGTACCAGTGCCAGAATACACCCGGTACTAATATGCGCATTAGTACCGGTGCCAGAGAAGTCCCGGTACTAATGAGCGTACACTTAGGCGCCAAAACGAAATGCACATTAGTACCGGGTCCTATCTAGGCCCGGTACTAATGTGCTTTTCCTTTTGTTCTTTTTAAATTTCCAAATCTTTTTCCAATTGCTGTTAAATTTATTATAAATCATATGAGCACAGTGAAATTACTGAACAAATCCTATTATACTAAATTTAGTTATACATTATAGAATGTGAAGTTATATCTGAAAATTATCAAATTTATTTAATTAGCTTAGTAATAAGTTGTTTTGGTCAAAAATCTTATGTTGAATTTAAAAATCGAACCAAAATACATTTTTGCCATGCAAAAATTTATATAAGCAGTAAATGTCGTGTTATAATCATGTTTACCTCGATCTTGTATTGCTTGTGTATATTTTCACGTTAAATTATTTATTTAATACTAAATGATGTATATAAAACTAAAATAAATATTATTTTCACCGATAAATATTACAATACTTTGTTACAGGATCATATGTTAATAAAACTTATTATACATCATCATCATTATCTAACGGAACGTTAATAACCTTCCTCTTCATGAACGTCCCCTGCTTGTGATCGTGGTGTAAACATGGAGCGTCCTCTTGTGCTAACAGGATGCTTGGGTCAACCTTGACTGAAAATGGAGGAAGATCATCAAATTGGTCATAATCATCTGAAATGTCAGTCTTGTCCTCAACTCCAACGATTTTTCTTTTTCCTGGTAGAACTATGTGACGCTTCGGCTCGTCAGCAACCGACTTCTCGGTACCCTTCTTTATCGGTGGTTTACTCGACATGTCTTTCACGTAGAAAACTTGTGTCACATCATTGGCTAGGACGAATGGTTCGTCTTTGTATCCAATCTTGTTGAGATCCACAACTGTCATACCAAATTTGTCTGTTGTTAAACCTCCTCCGGTATTGTTGACCCACTGGCACTTGAGAAGAGGGACTTTTAAAGCTCCGTAGTCCAATTCCCATATCTCTTCAATGAAACCATAGTATGTTTGTATGTTCCCTTCCTTGTCTACTGCATCCATACGAACACCACTATTTTGGTTTACGCTCTTCTTGTCTTGGGCTCTCGTGTAGAATGTGTAGCCGTTTATCTCGTATCCTTGGAATGTATCTACTGTGATAGATGGCCTCCTAGCCAACCATAGCAGTATCTCATCAACACTTTTATCACCCCTCACTTTTTTCCATAGCCAGGACGCGAAGTTATCCATGTGGTGTCGTGTAATCCAGGGTTCAGACTTCCCTTCATTTGCAGCACGAAGAATGGACTTGTGCTCTTCCAAGTATGGAGCCACATGTGATGATTGATGCAGGACAGTGTAATGTGCTTGATCATATAACATTGCATCCATGTCCATCCGAGATTTTTCCCTATTGTGCCCTTTCCTCTGAGCCTCCCCTCATGGCGTGATACAGGAAGTCCAATCGGACACATGTCATCCATAAAGTCGACACAAAACTCTATGACCTCCTCTGTAGCATATCCCTTTGCGATGCTTCCTTCGGGGCGTGCACGATTGCAAACATACTTCTTAAAATAAGACATCAACCTCTCAAAAGGGAACATGTTGTGCAGATATACAGGCCCGAGGATAATAACCTCTTGAACCAGATGGACCAAAAGGTGGGTCATGATATTAAAGAATGAGGGTGGAAAGATCATCTCAAAACTGATGAGGCATTGCACGACATCATTCTGCATCTTCACTAGACTTTCTGGACGGATTGCCTTCTGACAAAGCTGGTTGAGGAATGCACACAACTTAGTGATTGCTAATCTCACATTCTCTGGCAGAATACCCCTTAGTGCAACAGGCAGCAGTTGTGTCATCAACACGTGGCAGTCATGAGCCTTCAGATTTATGAATTTCTTCTCTTTCATATTTATTATTCGTTGTATGTTTGAGGAGTAGCCCGTTGGGACCTTCATACTATTCAAGCAATCGAACATTCTCTGCTTCTCTTCCTTGCTTAGGGTGTAACTAGCAGGAGCCAAGTAATTACCTTTTTCTCTCTTTTCGGGATGTAGGCCTTTTCGTTGGTTCATAGCTTTCAGATCCCTACGTGCTTCATCACATGCATCATATCAATTGCATTGCGAACCTCTAGAATTTCCCAATAAGGTAGCTCCCAAAATATCGACTTCTTCTTCCACATAGGTGCATGTCCAGCGGTGTCCTGTGGGACTTGTACACTACCAGAACCCTTGCCAAACACTACCTTCAAATCTTTCACCATGGCAAATACGAGTTTACCACCACAGTGAATGGGCTTCTTACGTTTTTCTCCGACACCTTCAAAGTGTTTTCCTTTTTCTCTTAACGGGTGTTTAGGAGGAAGAAAGCGACGATGGCCCAAATACACTACCTTTTTACTGTGTTTTAGATACACGCAGCAAGTATCATCTAGACAGTGCATGCATGCTCCGTATCCCTTGTTTGATTGTCCTGATAGATTACCAAGTGTCGGCCAATCATTGATGGTGATGAACAACAATGCTCGTAGATTGAAGGTCTCCTATTTGTCCTCATCCCACACGGGTACACCTTGTTTCTTCCATAATGTTTTAAGATCCTCAATCAATGGTCTTAGATACACATCGATGTCATTGCCTGGCTGCTTTGGGCCTTGCATGATTATTGGCATCATAATGAACTTCCGCTTCATGCACAACCAGGGAGGAAGGTTGAACATACATAAGGTGACAGGCCAAGTGCTATGACCGCTACTAAATTAACCGAATGGATTGAATCCATCCGTACTTAAACCAAACCGAATGTTCCTTGGATCCCCTGCAAATTCCTTACATTCTTTAGATCTGTCAATTAGTCTCCACTGGGACCCATCAGCGGGGTGCCTGATATGGTCATCTTGTTTGCGTTCTTCTTTGTGCCAACGCATCAACTTTGCGTTGGTCTTGCACCTAAATAAACACTTCAGTCGTGGTATCACTGGAAAATACCACATTACCTTCGCAGGAATTTTCTTCTTCTTCTGCCCACCCTGAACTTGTCACACCCAAATTTAAAGGCAAATTCGAATGCTCATATTATATGTGCGCCAGGATCAAAGTTCGCACATATAACGACTCAGTGATAACCAAAACACAGTGCCAAAATGTAAAGAGAGTATTAAACTTTATTACAGACCAAAATGTCTCATAAACGAACTAATTATTAACGAGTAGCAACGCAGCAGATAGGGTCGACACCACAGGTAGTTGACTGGTGACACGCCCGCCTAGAATTCGTCGAAGTCTCCAGGGAAATCTTCAAACCTCTCCAAGTCTGAACAGCATCCGGGTAGTGTCGTTGCAATAATGAAAACAAGCGTGAGCACATGCCGTACTCAGCAAGCGGAAACATAATATAACATGCAAGGCTTTATAGTGGAGGCTGATGGGTTTAAGCATTCAGCATTTTAGTTGGTCAAGTTTTATTAGCATCATAAATACTAGCAAGTGTAAGTTTATACCAAACCCACAATTAACATAAGAGAATAACAACATAAATAAAGATAAATGCATCAAGTTAATCATTGTCTTTCATAGATTATTCATGTGAGGGTCCAGGCCGCTCTTGACTGTGAGCATGGCTAATCGATTAGTTTTACACTCTGCAGAGGTTGTACACTTTCACCACAAGTCACGTAAAAGTTCTAGGAACTTTAAACCCAACCATGCGATGCCTGCCAAGCATCATACCACACTACCTAGGTGTGATTGCATAGGGACGCTACGAGGCCTTTACAAAGTTTCCCCAGGAAGTTGCAACCCACAAGGTTACCGGATTAGTTAGCAAGGTATAAAGTCCCCTAGCAGGTACCGTGTCTTAGCAAAGCCCAACTCCCCGCTGGAGCGAGTCCATACCCACAGTACCGCCGCCCCCTTGTCCTTATCAGGTAAAGCCACTCCTAACCAGGGTCACTAATTAATTAGCCAAGGCCAGAGCTATTTAGCTCTTGTGGTTGCACTGTTGTCCTAGGTGGTTTTCCATGTTCCATTTAACAAGTGATCTTGTATTAATGAAGGTATAACATAAATAAATCAAGTTCATAAAGTTTCATTATTACCACCATGTAACCAGATAAAGCATAGCGAGAACTACCCAACAATAAAGTAAATACCCAGGTTGTTCAAAGTAAAGGGATAAAATAATCTAGTCAAGTCCTTTATTGGGTCCCATCAATTTAATGCAAGCAAAAAGTAAGAACAGTGAATTAAATGCATGTTGTATAGGTAAACAGGTATGCATCAAGGAAGATTTGCCTTCAACAGATCCCTGTTGCTGTTCAGACACTTAAGCTTCTTGACCTTCAAATCCTTGAGCCCATACGTTCTCTACGCATCACATCAAGGTACATACAAGCACACAATAGGAATAAATAAGAACACAATCACCAAACAGTATGATCAAAGCAAAACAGGGGCAAAAAGCTATTCTACTCTCCGATACGATCGTTTGGACACAAAGAACGCGAAAAACGGAGCTAAAACGAAGAAGTTATGGCTCAACGAAGATGCGGGGGGGCATATCTGTGAGAAAACTGAGATTCCAGGGACCTATCAGCAAGAAACCGAGGGCTATTACGTAATTAAACGTATAAACCGGAGGGCTTAGGTGGAAAAACTTAAGGCTGGACCTCAACTACTAAATCTATAAAGCTCGGGGTCTAAACAAAAGAAAAAGGACCTATTGGTAAGGGTCTTTGTGAGGTGGGAGGACCGGCTTGTTATTATAGAAAGCACAGGGGCTTTTCTGCAAAACTGTAGGGACGCGTGGGAAAAAGACTAGTTGACCGGTATTGACCGGGATTGGATCTGTCCACAGCCGTTGATCTCCGATCTAACGGATGCGGTGCTGCGTATGCGGCAGGCGGCGGCGCCGGAGACGTCGAGCGGCGGCGCAGCAGCTGAACTCCGGCGAGCTCGGTCGTACTCGAGCTAGGGAGCTCGGATTGCTGTGCGGTTTGATCTGGGATGAAGCGGGCGACGCGGCGAAGCAATCCAGAGGGCCAGGGGGAAGGATCGGGCACCGATGGAGACGCGCGGCTCCGCGAGGCGGAGGCCGTACTCCGGCGAGCGGGCGCGGGCAAAACAGAGCATAAGGTCGGCAACAAACGGCACATGTGACCTCCTCACCTCCTTGCGAAGCTTCGGGACGACTTCTTTGCGACGGAACGGCGGCGGGACAGCAGATCAGAGCGGCGGCGCTCCTAGGGTTGGGCGGCGGCGCGGCACTGGGGTCTGCGGCGGCTAGGGTTCGAGACCGGAGGTGGCGGCGCCCTTAAATAGCCCGGCGCACGGCCTTGGCGTGGCCTCCAAGCCGACGCGGAGGCGTAGACGTGCTTGGCCGGGACATTGCCACGGCGGCGAGTCCTGGTCGGGGACGCGCGGGAGGAAGGGGATGACTTGAGGGTCCCCCGTGTCAATGACCGTGGAGGGGAGCGAGGCCGGCGGGGTTACGCGGGCCGACACGGGCTGAATTCCAGCTGGGCCGGGGTGCGAAGCGGACGGCGGAGAGAATAGGAGGGGCACGAGCGGACTTCGGCCGGCGGCCTGCTGAGCAAAACTAGGCTGGGGTAAAAGCAAGCGGGCGAAGGAGATGAAGGGGCGCCGGTGGACTTCTTCAGCTAGGCTTTAAACACAATCTGGGCCAGAAGGGAGAAGGGTTCAAGGTTTAAAAGAAAAGCTTTTGAATTATAGAAAAGAGGTTTCAAACATAGAATTCAAATTCAAATTTGAATTCAACCAAACATGAATAATGCACCAGCGTGAAATGCAACAATAAACTCCTATATTTATTTATTTAATTTTTAAAAATATATTAAATGCCTAAAAATTCAAATACACCTTATATTCCTTAAATTCAAACATTGTTTCTAACAAATTTTATCGAAAACAAATTTTTGTAAAATTAGGGTGTTACAAATCCTACCCCCCTTAAAAGAATCTCGTCCTCGAGATTCGGATGGATTAAGAAAGATTGGGAATGCTAGGCTCCAGAATCTACGGAAAAAGATAAGGGGATTGATCTATTGATGGACATACCAAGCTGATGGGATACCCCCTGAGTAATCTCAGCACTCATGTGGTTCAGCTTCCCTCGCATGTGGCTCTGTCGTCCCTTGGCGCTCTGTAGGGTCTGGCTCTCATTCCTCATCTGTTGACTCTGCACTGGAGTATTCTGGATGCTTCTCTGAGGACAATTGTTGGCGAAGTGACCAGCCTCTCCACACTTAAAGCAATTGTTTCCAACAGACGGGTTGGGTGCATTAGGTCCCACTGGGGTTCCTGCAGAGGTGTTCTGGCTAGGCTACTGATCATTGGGGCATGGAGTATGTGGAGTGGATTGTTGTAACTACTGAATGGGGTGTTCGAACGGTTGTGTATTGCGCCGGAACTGATTCTGTCCAGGATTACCATTTGGACCTCCAGAGCGGAGTGGTGCTCCTTGCTGTGGATTATAGCGAGGACGAGTGATGCTCCCAAACTGTCCAGAGCTAGTAGCCTTCCTCTTCTGATCACCCAATTCCCTGCGTTTGGCTTCCAAGCCTATGGCCTTATCGATAAGCTCTTGAAGGGTCAGGAAAGTATGAGACATAAGCTGGTACTGAAGTGGTCCAGCTAGTCCTTCCAGGAACAACTCCTGCTTCTTCCTGTCTGTATCAACATCTTCAGGAGCATAGCGTGACAGCTCTTTGAACCTATCTCTGAACTCTGCCATGGACATCCCTTCTTGCTTAAGAGCAAGAAACTCTTTCTTCTTCAACTTCATCATACCAGCAGGAATATGATGGCTTCTGAAGTTATTGGTGAACTCCTGCCAGGTGATGGCATTTTGATTGGCATGGGCAGCAACAAAAGCATCCACCATGCCGATGCAGATCCTTGTAGTCTCCCTGCAGCGTATAGGACCTTCTCTCTATCATCACACTGAGCTGTTGTGAGCATCCTCTCAATGGTTTTCAGCCAGTCTTCAGCTTCTAGTGGATCTGCTGCATGTGAGAAACTTGGTGGCTGGTGGCTCATAAACACCCGATCCTTATTCACTGGAGCCTGCTGATGTGGTTGGTTGTTGCCTGGAGCCTGCATGTTGGCCACAGTGTTGGTCAAGTTCTGCAGTAGCTGAGTCTGGGCTTCCAGAAACTGTCGCATAACTGGATCCATCTGTGGTTGCTTGGATGTACTGCTCCTCCCTTGGCGAATCACTAGGGGTTGATCGACTCTGGATCCTGACCTGGTTTTCACCATCTGAGTGTTAGGAATATTGATTTAGATGATTGCACTAAGAGTAAAACTCTAAAAGACAAGGCATCAAAGACTTTTAATTCTGGACAGATTCTGTTGTCTTCAAACAATCAGATATAACTCTTGGTATGGAAATCCAAAAATTATGAAATTTTAACCAGAGGAGTATAATGAAATTACGGAACTATTCCAACTGGAATCACTTCAATCCAAGGTCTATAACTTTAGTTATGAAATAAACAAGACGTCTGGGTCTGCTGAGTTTACAGATTCTGATAGCTCCAATGTTTCGTATACAACTCTCTATATATAACTCCTAAATTTCTGAAATTTTTACAGATAATCCTTCATATAATTGCTGCACTTTTCCAATTGGATTTACTGTATTTGGAGTTCTGTAGCTCGAGATAAAAATAGAACAGTACTACTGACTCAGAAAACTCTACGAGCAGATTGAGAACTACTAGATTGTATAAGGGGTAGAGCATAGAGATTAAGAGATTAAGACAAGAGAGATATAGATTGAGACAAAGATAAACCCAACTAACACTTTACTAAAGAACCAATGTCATTGTGGTCATCACTCCACAACACATTGCACTCAAACAAAATTCCAACTCAAACATTAACACAAGATCAAGCATCCAAACACACCACTAGGCTAAGCACACTTAAACGATCATTTAGAACTAATGATTACAAAGATCTTTAAGCTTAAAACTCCTAGATCTTAAGGAAGCTCTTCAGTGCGGGCGTCTGGGGAGTTGTAGTGGGGTCTTTTTGGTGCTGGAGAGTGATGAGCTTCTATTCCACCGTCTTGGATCACAGGGGGTTCCTTCCCTGCCAGAGTAGCTTCTAGCAGACGTTTCTGTACCACCACTGCATAAATCCTCTGTTGAACTGTGGCAAGCATGTTGTTGGTGTTATCCAAAGCGGTGTTGACAGCAGCCAATAGTTCACGGAGGTTGTCTATGGTGGGACTATGACCATTAGCTGATGCGATATAGGTCTTGGCTTCACCACTAGCTCTGTAAGGAGTATACAGTCCGCGAGTGTGTACCAACTCAGAACGCTCACTGTGAGAGAGAACATAGAGTGCTCTCCTAGCAGCTTCGGCAATCCTAGCTTCCATAGTATCTCTGGTAGCAACGTCGTTGTGCCTGGACATCTCCATAGGTCCATAGTGCTCAACCCTTTTATAAACGATTACTGCTACTTCCCAGTGATGCTCAAACCAAGGATGGGTCCACATCTCACACTGGTAGATTGGATCTTCACCATAGCCCAAATGATACACTGTCCTCCTTAGACTGTCAGCCATGAGAATGCCTCTCCCATCCTTCTTGTACGAGCTCACTGTCCAGACTACTTCAGCTAACTCTCCTACTTCTGCTTGTCCTTCCTGCTCCTTCACTGGGTCTGAGTGGTCACCAAGATCATCCTCTTGTGTCTGCTCCTCTTCCTCTTCTTCCGGAACAACCTCTTCTGTGTGTCTATCAAGTTGATAGTGATAGTAGTCTTCTTGCAATCTATACTGAGGAACTGAGCTCTTGCGGGCGGTCTTCAGACGACGAACCATCTAGAGACAAAGGAGTCAGGTGACGAGTAAGACCAAATGCAAGGATGAGAAAGATAGCAACAGTAAGGTAGAGAACCCAAAAGATAGCTAAGGATGAGATGGAAATCAAGGATAAGCATTATAGAATAGTTTTAAAGCAAGCATAAAGAAGGTGGCTTCTAAAAGATTATAATCCTTAAATACGACCATTTTTTTAACTAGGCTAACATCCTACAGTCAACACAGCTCTGGTACCACTTTGTCACACCTGAATTTAAAGGCAAATTTGAATGGTCATATTATATGTGCGCCAGGATCAAAGTTCGCATATATAACGACTCAGTGATAACCAAAACACAGTGCCAAAACGTAAAGAGAGTATTAAACTTTATTACAGACCAAAATGTCTCATAAACGAACTAATTATTAACGAGTAGCAACACAGCGGATAGGGTCGACACCACAGGCAGTTGACTGGTGACACGCCCGCCTAGAATTCGTCGAAGTCTCCAGGGAAATCTTCAAACCTCTCCAAGTCTGAACAACATCCGGGTAGTGTCATTGCAATAATGAATACAAGCGTGAGCACATGCCGTACTCAGCAAGCGGAAACATAATATAACATGCAAGGCTTTATAGTGGAGGCTGATGGGTTTAAGCATTCAGCATTTTAGTTGGTCAAGTTTTATTAGCATCATAAATACTAGCAAGTGTAAGTTTATACCAAACCCACAATTAACATAAGAGAATAACAACATAAATAAAGATAAATGCATCAAGTTAATCATTGTCTTTCATAGATTATTCATGTGAGGGTCCAGGCCGCTCTTGACCGTGAGCACGGCTAATCGATTAGTTTTACACTCTGCAGAGGTTGTACACTTTCACCACAAGTCGCGTAAAAGTTCTAGGAACTTTAAACCCAACCATGCGATGTCGACCAAGCATCATACCACACTACCTAGGTGTGATTGCATAGGGACGCTACGAGGCCTTTACAAAGTTTCCCCAGGAAGTTGCAACCCACAAGGTTACCGGATCAGTTAGCAAGGTATAAAGTCCCCTAGCGGGTACCGTGTCTTAGCAAAGCCCAACTCCCCGCTAGAGCGAGTCCATACCCCACAGTACCGCCGCCCCTTGTCCTTATCAGGTAAAGCCACTCCTAACCAGGGTCACTAATTAATTAGCCAAGGCCAGAGCTATTTAGCTCTTGTGGTTGCACTGTTGTCCTGGGTGGTTTTCCATGTGTTCAATTAACAAGTGATCTTGTATTAATGAAGGTATAACATAAATAAATCAAGATCATAAAGTTTCATTAATACCACCATGTAACCAGATAAAGCATAGCGAGAACTACCCAATAATAAAGTAAATACCCAGGTTGTTCAAGGTAAAGGGATAAAATAATCTAGTCAAGTCCTTAATTGGGTCCCATCAATTTAATGCACGCAAAAAGTAAGAACAGTGAATTAAATGCATGTTGTAAGGTAAACGGGTATGCATCAAGGAAGACTTGCCTTCAACAGATCCCTGTTGCTGTTCAGACACTTGGGCTTCTTGACCTTCAAATCCTTGAGCCCAAACGTTCTCTACACATCACATCAAGGTACATACAAGCACACAATAGGAATAAATAAGAAACAATCACCAAATAGTATGATCAAAGAAAAACAGGGGCAAAAAGCTATTCTACTCTCCGATACGATCGTTTGGACATAAAGAACGCAAAAACGGAGCTAAAACGAAGAAGTTATGGCTCAACGAAGATGCGGGGGCATATCTGTGAGAAAACTGAGATTCCAGGGACCTATCAGCAAGAATTCGAGGGCTATTACGTAATTAAATGTATAAACCGAAGGGCTTAGGTGGAAAAACTTAAGGCTGGACCTCAGCTACTAAATCTATAAAGCTCAGGGTCTAAACAATAGAAAAAGGACCTATTGTTAAGGGTCTTTGTGAGGTGGGAGGACCAGCTTGTTATTATAGAAAGCACAGGGGCTTTTCTGCAAAACTGTAGGGACGCGGGGGGAAAAGACTAGTTGACCGGTATTGACCGGGATTGGATCTGTCCATAGCCGTTGATCTCCGATCTAACGGCTGCGGTGCTGCGTATGCGGCAGGCGGCGGCGCCGGAGACGTCGAGCGGCGGCGCAGCAGCTGAACTCCGGCGAGCTCGGCCGTACTCGAGCTAGGGAGCTCGGATTGCTGTGCGGTTTGATCCGGGATGAAGCGGGCAACACGGCGAAGCAATCCAGAGGGCCAGGGGGAAGGATCGGGCACCAATGGAGACGCGCGGCTCGGCGAGGCAGAGGCCGTACTCCGGCGAGCGGGCGCCGACAAAACAGAGCATAAGGTCGGCAACAAACAGCACAGGTGACCTCCTCACCTCCTTGCGAAGCCCCGAGATGACTTCTTAGCGACAGAACGGCGGCGGGATAGTGGATCAGTGCGGTGGCGCTCCTAGGGTTGGGCGGCGGCGCGGCACTGGGGTCTGCGGCGGCTAGGGTTCGAGACCGGAGGTGGCGGTGCCCTTAAATAGCCCAGCGCACGGCCTTGGCGTGGCCTCCAAGCCGACGCGGAGGCGAAGACGTGCTTGGCCGGGTCACTGCCATGGCAGCGAGTCCTGGTCGGGGACGCGCGAGAGGAAGGGGATGACTTGAGGGTCCCCCGTGTCAGTGACCGCGGAGGGGAGCGAGGCCGGCGGGGTTACGCGGGCCGACACGTGCTGAATTCCAGCTGGGCCGGGGCGCGAAGCGGACGGCGGAGAGAATAGGAGGGGCACGAGCGGACTTCGGCCGGCGGCCTGCTGAGCAAAACTAGGCTGGGGTAAAAGCAAGCGGGCGAAGGAGATGAAGGGGTGCCGGTGGACTTCTTCAGCTGGGCTTTAAACACAATCTGGGCCAGAAGGGAGAAGGGTTCAAGGTTTAAAAGAAAAGCTTTTGAATTATAGAAAAGAGGTTTCAAACATAGAATTCAAATTCAAATTTGAATTCAACCAAACATGAATAATGCTCCAGCGTGAAATGCAACAATAAACTCCTATATTTATTTATTTTTTAAAAATATATTAAATGCCTAAAAATTCAAATACACCTTATAGTCCTTAAATTCAAACATTGTTTCTAACAAATTTTATCAAAAATAATTTTTTGTAAAATTAGGGTGTTACAGAACTTCATTAGCCTCATTGCGTGGGATCTTATAACGTTGCACTTCGCACACAGGACAAGCCTCCAAATTTTCATATTCATCACCTCGGTAGAAGATACAGTCATTAGGACATGCATGTATCTTTTCTACCTCCAAACCTAGAGGATAGACAACCTTTTTAGCTTCGTACGTGGACTCCAGCAATTCATTCCCCTCGGGAAGCATGTCCTTGACGATCATCATCAACTCATCAAATCCCTTGTCTGAAAGTCCATGTTTAGCCTTCCATTGCAGCATTTCCAAAGTGGTACCCAACTTCTTCTGCCCCTCTTTGCAACCTGGGAACAACGGTTTCTTGTGATCTTCCAACATACGTTCAAACTTCTTTGACTCCTTCACCTTTTCGCAATCTCCCTTTGCATCGTGCAACACCCGACCTAGATCGTCGAGAGGTTCATCTGTAGTTGTTGGAGCTTCTTGAGTCTCTTGCATGTGATCCTCTCCCATAGGATCATCTGCAAAGGCACCTTCTTGAGTCCAATCTGGAATACGATCATCTTCCTCTTCATCATCTTCCATTATAACCCCCCTTTCCCCATGCTTTGTCCAAACAAAATAATTTGGCATGAATCCCCATTTGTATAGGTGATCGTGAAGACTCTTTATCGATGAAAAATCCTTCTCATTTTTGCACATTTTGCATGGACAAATAATGAAACCAGACGGCTGCTTGTTTGCTTCCGCGACATCTAGAAATCCACGCAACCCATTAATGTATTCACTAGAAATTCTCTTGTCGGGGTACATCCATTACCGATTCATCTAAAAAGCACCACCAAACAATTTTTAAGTATTTCGTAACAAAAGTCATACACAAATTTGAAGTCTTCATTTAGAATCCACATTATACAATATGACAAACTTAAATAGAGAAACTTAAGTCAATGTCTTACATAAATTTAAAGTATGACATATGAAACACTACTAATACATGTTACAATACGAGAAACTTTAGCCATTCTTGTGACGTGACGATGAAGGTTTAGCTTTCTTGGAATCGCCCTGTGGTTTAGTACTAATCGGTGGATCTCCAACAACAGGGTCTGCTGGTGGAGCATAAATGCCACCAAAAGGAGGTTTCTGCCCCGCTGCAACAACATCTATATGTTTTCCTTGCAAATAACGAAGCATTCCTCTAGCCGACGTGCTCATTTTCTTCGGTTTATCAGGAGGTCCTACTTTGGTTTTCTCCTGACTGTGTGAAGAACGACGATCACCACTACCGTCATCTGCATTCCCTCCGGCAGCAGTAGACATCTATACTAATGACAATAAATTATTTGTCCCATCTATGAAATTCTAGCATTTCTAATAATTTTAAAACTATTTCTACTAATTCTAAAACAAATTCTATCATTCCTAGCCTTTCTAGCATTTTGAGTAATTTTAAAATTATTTAAATATTTAATTATGTCTTATGCTCAAATAAAAAATTATTTCGAAAAAATCAATTCTAAAACTATGTCTAGTAATTCTAAAATCAATTCTAAAATTCCTAGCCTTTCTAGTAATTCTAATACTATTTATATATTTAATTATGACATATGCTCAAATAAATAATTATTATTAAAAAAATAAATTGTCACATACAACATCTCATCCAACTAACACGGCACATCATTTCCAATCAACTATATAAAACGTATAAACAATGCATATAAATAGAAAAAAACCACATTCCTAGCTCATTATAAAGTGCCAAAATACTCCAATTTCAACTCATAAAACTCAACAAAATAAGCATGAATCAAGGGAGGATGAAGTAACTAACCTCTAGACCACTTCAATGAGTCAAATCGTCAAGAAATCGTCACAAATCGGGCAAAAACTCCCCTAGGGCGCCATGGATGAGTGAGAGCTCGAGTTGGAGAGTGGAGGGGGGAGTGGCTCGGGGAGGAAGAAGGAGCTAGATTTTTATGCGGGGGACATTAGTATCGGCTCCTGGCTGGAGCCGGTACTACATTAGTACCAGGCCTGGACAGCAGCCGGTACTAATGTGGCTGCCGCACATTAGTACCGGCTCCTGTCCAGGACCGGTATTAATGTCACATTAGTACCGGCTCCAGCCAGGAGCCGGTACTAATGTGTCACACTGGCGGGCGGCTAGGGGACCCCCTTCCGAGCCGGTACTAATGTGTACATTAGTACCGGTTCCAATAGAAACCAGTACTATTGTGTTTTTTTGCTGGGACAAAAGGTTCATTCCCTAGTAGTGAGAATCACATTACAAAAATGATGAAAACACTGAGTTCAACATTATAGTATGTTTAAAGCATATTGCCATGGGCCTTTTTGACCACTTATGTTGATTGTTTGTGAAATTTAGAATCAACATAAAATTATAACATGTCTAATGTTATTTTGCGACTTTAGAGAGTTAAATATTTAGTTCAACAATTTTAATTTTTATCCCAAGCCATTGTCCTAGATAATTTATCATTGGCACAGATTCTGGTAAACGAATGCTACTTTGAGATAGTGTTTATACTACTACTATAAAAATATTCATAGGTGACGTTCATTCATAGCCAGCAATGTGGACCAGGTCAGAGGGACTTTCATGGGGTACGGTGTCACAATGATGTGGTAATATAATATTGGAGAAGTAGTAGGTGCTACTGAAAGAGGTTATGCCATAATCAGGAGCTAATGAAACTGTTTTATTAGTAAATTTCAGCTTGTACTATGCAGGTTCATCAAATAGCTTTTTTGAGTTATCTTCCGGACTTGGTTTCTCACGCCTATAGCTGGCCCACTGCTAGTGACAATTCAGTTTGTCATCTACAACATGGCTTCAACTCAACATGCGCCACCCATGCACATAATGTCCTCAATATGCTATTTGTGCTTCTACTGCGATGGCCAAATTTGAAGTCTAACCTGTCCTATTAATGGCAGTATTATTTGTTTCAATCTGGCAACAAGTACGTTACTCATAGTGTCCATTACCCGTTTCTAGCACCTTTTTCATTTGTTGCAGCCTCACATGTGGATGCGCTACAATGGTCACGGTAACATACCTGCACTACTACTAGAGAATCGACTATCCGTCCCATAGCAAAAAAAACATATTAGTACCGGATATTTTTCACCCGGTACTAATGAGGATATTAGTACTGGGTGGGGAGGAAGGACATTGAAGCGTCCCTCCGTGAGCCATATTAGTACCGGGTGGAGGCTAGACCCGGTACTAATGTCTCACATTAGTACCGGATTTAGCCCCCACCCGATACTAATGAATCAGGCTCCTCATTAATACCGTGCGAGCATATGCACCGGTATAAATGTGCACCATGGTCACCCATCCACGTGCATGCTGTCACCACCCACGCGCATGCCGTCTCTCCCACATGCACCCACACCCTGCCTTGTGCAGGCCTTATCATCTCTATCCTCTCTCTCTCATCTCTCTCAACCATTCATTCTCCTCCTCATCTCTAACTTTTTCTTCCTCTCTTCTTTGTTCCAGGCAGGCGGCGGGTCTGGGGCTTGGAGCGAGGGGTGGCACTGAGGCCGGCGGACGGCGCCAGGCCCAGGAGGCGCGGTGGTGCCGGCCCTGGAGGCCGCACAACAGCCGGGCCTTGGGCGCGGTGGCGCGTGCCCACCGGGAGGCGCGGCAGCGTGTGCTCGGATGCACACGTGGGCGGAGAGGATCTGGCCGTGGTGAGGACTTGTGTGGTCTGAGGACCAAGGCTCCTTAGTGATGAGTGGTTGACAACATGGTGTGGACTGACTCTTGACCTAGTATTGCAGGTGCAGGATGGGGCTTGAATTTACGTTGTGCAGGTGAAGAACAAGCGTGAAAGGTCTTTGCCTGTGTGGCCTGCGAGGAGCGGAGAGACAAATAGGCTTGGTTCGAGGGACCTGATGGCCGACGGGATCAAGTGCGGGCCGCATGGTGGCAAGAACAGCAAGACGAAGTCGAGTACATGGAGCTGGTGCAATGATGGCAGCCAAGTCAAGGAACGAGGCAAGTCCGAGTAGACCGTTCCGGCGCTAGAGGTGAAAGGATTGAAGGGTTCGAGGCTTGGCGAGGTGAGGTTGTGCCTTGCACGCGGGGTTCGCAGTGGTTTGGCCACAAAACCACTAGGTTCTTTGGTTGATCCTCAAAGCCAAGACCGAAGACTCGATGAGACGTGGACGGCCATCCCAGGCCGGTCTAACCGCCTGGGTAGGGCGGTCTGACCGCGTGGGCCGCAATGCATCAGGAAGCTTCGAAGCAGAGGACACGCGACATGATCGCAAGGCTTGCGTGGAGATGAAGCGGGCTTGCGGTCGATGCACATCCATCCGATGGAGATTCGACGAGGATTCCCAAAGTGCCCTTCGCAAGCGTGTATCTTACTTTCATGTACCAGGGGTAGTTTAGTCATTTGACCTCCACCTATATAAGCCTAGCAAGAGGTGGATGGCAGCCAACTCTTGGGATCTTTGCACTTGGCCTTTGTTTTCCCCTTCTCTTTGTTTTCCATACGCTAGCTAGTGCTTGTTGCAAATCCAGAAGAGGGAAGGATGTTGGGAGGTTGCTAGGCTGTTGGCGGTCAAATATGACACCCTAAGGAATTTGTTACACTTTTGTTTCGGCTTTGATTTGGAACTAACCCGCCACTAGACATACTAATGATGTAACAAGTTCGACACGAGCAAGTGTTTTTGGAGTTGTATGTTTATGCAGGAAATCATGAGCTTAATGGATAAGTTTGCATCAAGTTCGGAAGGTGTTAAGCAAGAGGATCAAGGAGCTCTGTTCGTGTACGAATACAAGATGAACTTACTTCCAAAGGTGGCAAGGACCAAGATGCAACCGCAAGATATTCCTGAGGACCAAGACAAAAGACGGGAGTTCATGCGACAAAACCCTCTATCTTGATCGCGGGGATAATGATGTCTGTTGGCGTTTCGTAGCGTCGTCATCTTAAGAACAGATCTGGGACCCGTCCTTAGTGACACTACCAAGAAACGCCTTGTAGGCACCTCTCAAAGTCACAACTAATGGTGTCGGGTTAACGTGAACATCGACACTTGCCATAGGTTAATCTAAATGATCATGAACGAATCCGCAAGCGCACAGATAAACCATTGTAGCATTTCCCCAAGGAAGGAGCGTATTCCAAGGGTATCATATCCGTGGAAGGTAATGGCGGATATCTTAGACTTATGCTTTTGCTCTAAATGTAAACCAAGAGATAGATATAGGGAATAACACACTCAAAGACAGGGGTAAGATAAAAGATATAAGGGTAGCGGACACACACACTCAGATCTACCTCTACTCCAGCACACTACGACTTAGGGGGAACAAATTAGTTAGCTCTAGGTTCTAATGTACTAAGCATACAAAGCTAGAAGATACAAGAGATGGGCATGAGTATTGCATGAGAGAGATAAGATTCAGCACCCAGGTACAAACGGGGAGCTAGCCCGCGACGACCAGCACTCTGCGAAACTAGACATTAAACTCCTACAGCAGGTACCCCAACGCGGAGGTTGCCCAAGGATCCAACAGGGCTGTCACCACCTGAGGACCGACCTCTATCGTTACGGGGGGTATGCTCATAACTATCGTAGCCAGACAATCCAGGCACCATGCCTACGTTGCTGCTAGACTCCACCGGGCCCGGGCTATTGTGACCCAGGGTGAGAGCCACCAGAAGACTGGTCAACTAGACCGAGTACCGTAGCTTGAACACAGACCTCATGCAACACTCTCATGCCATCTAACAAGATCAACTAAGGCTAGACATACAAACAGATATGAACTCTCTTATGTCTAATCAATAAGATCAAAGGGTCATGTTCGTGAAGAACACGAGCCTCTAACTTATGAACAAACACATAAGGAAGGAGTTTATCACCCTTCAAGTGGATCAAAAGGTAGTGTTCACGAAGAACACAAGCCTCTAAATGATGAACAGAGGATGAACTCAAGAACATATCAAACATATGATCTACCATAACTTTATATGAAATAGCTGAGTAACTGAAGTAGATCAAAGTCATACAAAGAAATAAAGATAAAAGAGAACTCATACCTAGACTCCCAAGAGGACTTGGAACCTGAATAAGAGCTACTCTAGCCAACCCCCTAGCCTTGGATACTAAAAGTGAGAGGAGAATGAGAGAGTGGTGTGTGGGAAATAAGAGCCCCTCCCCTTCTATTTATAGGCAAGGACCAGGCTTGCTCGGAGGCTCAAAGTGCTCCAAAACACCCGGTTGTGAGGCAATGGACCAATAGGGAGCTGCCACATGGAGAGCCAGGATGGAGCCCCCCTAGGTCGGTTCGACCGATCCTAGGATCGGCTGGCCCTCTAGGGTGGCCCCACCTGGTGGTTTTCCACTGGGTGGCTGCCCTTTGGGCCCTCTGATCCATCCCCGGTGCATGGCTTGATTTGGTATCCGAGGTGGGCCCTTTGATCCATGTGAAGTCCATGTGGCGTCCTCTAATTCGTCGGTGAGTGCCTCCCCTGGATCGATGACGTGGAATGCCATGTTTCCCTTGGTGGCAGCCACCTCCTCAGCTGAGTTGGCATGGTTTCTTCATAGAAGGTGGGTTTCCATCTCTTTTAAGGGATAAATCACCTACATACAAATAATCTCCAAGGATAAGTGGAACTACATTATTCAAACCAAAATGCTAGTAAATAATGCATATGTCTCCATTTATGTGAGAATATTGAGGGTTGGAAATGGTGAATTTCAACCGTCAACAAACTCCCCCAAGCTAACCTCTTGCTCGTCTCGAAGCAAGACATTAGAGACTTAGGTTGGTTGATCAGGAGTTGCTACAATGTTGTATTCTCAACTTATGGCAAACATACAGAAAAGTACTCTACCAAGAGTTGAACAAGTTGACAATGTTCTTACCTTCCACCTGATACGTGGGGCATATAGCTTCACCTGCCTTGGGCGGTTGAGAGACATAATGGTTATATAGCATGTGCATAATCACTCATACCTTGATCAGCTTATCAATCCGGAGGTTTTGCAAAAAAAAAATTCAAAAGAAAATCAGAGTTCCTCAAATGATACTCTCGGATCGCTCAAAAGTGTATGGTTCCTCACCAAGGCATCAATGTTGCCTTTCTTCACTTCCTACTCCTAATAGGCTGTATGTAGAGCTGTAGGTAGGGAAGATGTGGCATACTTGTCTCTCATATATTGCTAAGCCAAAGACCGGATCCTTGGAAGAAACAAACATACATCCTGATCAAGATGTGCATATGTGTGTGATGGATATGAGCATGGCGAGGTGGATACTAGGCCCGGAAATGGGTGCTAGATATTACCATGCTTTATATGAGAGAATAGGGGATTGATGGTAAGGTGGACACTAGCCTCGGAGTAGGTACTAGTTATTACCATCTGTATGGTGGAACTCTTTCTCTTGCACGTATCAATCCCTTTTTCTCCTTTTGAAATTCGAGACTTGGGCTAGCTCTCTTTATTTATTTTTACCATGCTTTTGAGCATGCTTTTCTCTTCTCTTTTTTTCCCTCTTTCTTTCTTTCTTTTTCTTTGGCTAGCCCTTTGTCTCTATTGGAGATATTTGGAGAGGGATGAATAATGCAAAGATACATAGAGTTTTATTTATGGAAGAATGCATAAGCATATGGAACAAATGATGAGTGCTTAACTTCCAGTGTAGAAGTTTAGCATGAACATGTACGTGATCTTGATCAGGGGAGCATGAGTTCTAACAAGGGTCACAACAATTTGACAAAGCTCAATGAGAGAACAAGCTGCATATGTGGAGGCTAAGAACTAGAATCTACATATAGCCTTGGATGGGAAATTCTCATCATTGAGGAACTCATTATGTTTTTGATTTTTCAAAAAGAAAAACTCCAGATGTCAAGCATCACTAAGCACAAGATCATAGCACTCTATTATATCATATCATGTCTCACAACAACTTAGGCAAGGATCATGCTTTTTGCTACCCACAGTTATCAAGCTAGAGTTTGAACATACAAGCCAACAAGATAAAATCTTAGGTAGGATACAACATTGTAAGCAAGACATATGAGGAAAATAAACAGAGCAACTATTCATCATTTCAACCATAGTGGCAAAGCATTCTTACTAAGCATATCAAAGCAAACTAAGCAAATGATGATGAAAGCAAATAAATATTTTTGGTCTTTTTATTTTTGCAGATTTTTTTGGATTTTCATTTATAAGGTATTCTGAAAACAAAGGAAGATACAAGCTACCTCAGGATGGGGGTCCTCCCCCAAGCTAGCTTGAGGCTCACTGCGGAGGAGGGTAGAAGAAACCCTGACTCGCATAGTAAGCTCTCTGTGCCTCCATGTATCATTGCTGATCCTGCTGCATGGCTACTATCCTCTCACCAGCCTAATGCTGCCACGCTGAGGTAGACTCGACGTGGGTGTTCAACGTCTCCTCCAATCCCGTGACCTGGACGGTGAGCTCTCCCATCCGCTGCGCGAGCTGAGCATCGCGTGCAAAGGCTGAGGAGTGCCGCCGGAAAGACGAAGACGGAGGTGGACCACCAGAGCTAGAACTAGCGGGTGTAGCCCACTGAGCACTGCTCGCATCTGCCCAAGCCGTGCCACTCGCACTCGGCTGGTAGGTGGGCTGGTCCCAACCAGGTGCATATCCAGGGGTAACCCCGAACATGTACCCCGCAGGGGCCCCTCCTGCCACCGGTGGCGTAGCAGGCTGTGGCTGTGGTGGTGGTGGTGGCTGCGACAAGTTAATACCATGGTGCAAGCTCAAGGAATGTCTAGGTGGACATCACTCTTGAGCTCTCCACAGCGAGAACGCAGAAAACACAAAGCAGAAGTAGATTGCTTTTCCTGAACCAGAATTTTATTGCATGGAAAATAAGGATAACTTACCGATCTTACTTGTCGGCGCAGAGCTCATTATTTTAAGTCTTTAGAGGTAGACTTGGTTCCAAAGTTCTCACCTGGGCAGTGGGGCAGCAGTTTCCTCCGGAGGAGAAGTCGGCTTCCTACTCACCCTCCGCCACATCTTCTGAGTGTTGTGTGGGTTGTGATGTGTAGGAGGTGATTTCTTGGACTGGGACTGAGACTTCCAATACTGTTTCTGTCCCGTGCCCATGAGTTGGCGTTCTTCCTTCCAAAAATTCTTCATGAATGCAATGAGGCTGTCCACTTGCCGTGGTGGCACTTCGACCTCTCGTGCCGGGGTGTCGGAAGTTGGTAAATCCTTGATCATCGAGCACTGTTCTTTTCTTGGACGAAACTCGAACCTCTCCTCAATGCCATTGATGTAGAGACAGATCACACCAGCCCCCACATCAATTTGTGCATCAGCTGTACTCAGAAATGGTCGCCCAAGTATGAGCGGCACCTCCTTGGCGATCTCCATGTCCAGCACCACAAAGTCAACGGGAATAAAGCAATCTCAGACTTTCACTGGAATGTCCTCAGCTATCCCCGCTGGGTATCGGACTGAAGAATCGGCCAGCTGCAGCTGCAAAGTGTTTGGGGATAGACTCGTGTAGTTAAGTTGATCAAAGACTACCTTAGGCTTGACACTGACGCTGGCCCCTAAGTCACAGAGAGCATGGTCGAAACGCTGGGTCTCAATCATACAAGTGATTGTGGGACACCCTGGATCCTTCTTCTTCTCAGGAAGGTGGTTGAGTATGGCAACACTGCACTCCTCCGTGAGTCGTACTACTTCGGTTGTGGGAAGATCTCGCTTCTTGGTTAGGATGTCCTTGAGATAACGTGCGTAAGTGGGAACGCATATTGTCTCAAGCAATGGGACGTTGATATAAACTTTCTGAATCATGTCCACGAAGCGATTAAACTGTTCATCTATTGTTGCCTTCCTACTCCTTTGAGGGAATGGTATCACATTGGCTTCTACAAAATCCGGATGTGCCGTCACTCCTACAGGTGCTTTATCCGTTGGTGGCACCTTCATTACCTAGGGGGATTCTTCCGAGTCGGATGAATCCTCATGGATATTCTCAACTTCTGTTATGCCTTTCTTGTCTGTCCCTACATGGTTAGGATACGGTGGATCCCGAGTGGATTTACCTCCTCTCGTGGTTACCGCATTTGCATTTTCAATAGAGGGAACAGAAGCAGCCAGCTGGGCCAACTGACTTTCCAACATTTTGTTGAAACTCAGCTGACTCTTCTGGGCAGAAGAAAAGCTATCAAGCTTAACGTTGAGATTTTCCAAAGTTTTATCAAGGGCAGCTAGCTTCTTGTTAACTCCTTCATTAATCTTAGCTTGCCCAAAAATAAGATCTCTCAAGGAAGGTTTATTGGGATTGTAAGAATTACCTTGGTTACCTCCTTGATAATAAGGGCGTTGTTGATTCCACGATTGGCCTCCTTATTGAGGTGGACGATAACCGTTGTTGTTGCCATTCATGTACATCACTTCCTCTTGAGTTTTCAGACAATAATTGCCTGAGTGCCCAGTGTTGCCACAGACTTCACAAGTCATATGAGAGTCCATAGGCAGAGTAGTGGTGGCCATGGCAGCCTTCTCGCTGGTGTAGTCATCCAATCTCTTCATAAGAAGATCCATCTTGGCAGTAATCATGTCTGCTTCCTTGATAGTATGAGTACCCCTCGGTCGTGCTTGGAGTCTTTCATCACTCCACCCTTGGTTGGAGACCATCTTCTCAATGAGTAATTTAGCATCATCAACAGTGAGTGAGAAGAATGCTCCTTGAGCAGCAGCATCAATATGGCCTCGGGCTGTCGGAGTCAACCCATTATAGAAGCTTTGAAGAATGAGCCAATCCTCCATCCCATGGTGAGGACAGGCCAGGACGTACTCCTGAAGCCTTTCCCAAGCCTCTGGAATAGATTCACTTGCTGCTTGCTGAAAACCAGAAATCCTTCCATGAAGAGCATTGGTTTTACCCAATGGGAAGAACTTCTTAAGAAATGCCTCTGAACACTTACTCCAAGTGTTAATAGCCTCACGATTCGCGTAGAACCATTGCTTAGATTTCCCCAAGAGAGAGAATGGAAACAACCGTAGACGAACAACATCCATATTTGCACCCCTGATGACGAAAGTGCTACATAGCTCTAGGAATTGTTGCAGATGAGCATTAGCATCCTCATTCGGCTTGCCACAGAATGGGCTAGCCTGTACCATCGTGATTAGACCCGTCTTGATCTCAAAATTTTCAGTCCCCATTGCCACCTTAGGGCCTTGCAGCACCTAGTCAGCGGAAGGAGCTGAGTACTCATGAAGTGTCTTATGGGCCATAGCGTTGGACGTGGATGGTACAAAGGAAGCTGGTTCGCCTTCTAGATGAGTACGACGAGGTGATTTGAAATGAATTCGAGCTCTCCTCACAAGTGACTCTGGATCTTCAGTAAAATTCTTCGGTAAGTCGAAACCAGTCTGTCTTCATCATCCAAAGATAAAAGAAGACAATCAAGGTTAGCCTGCATTGAGAGTTGTCCTAACCTACTCAGAGTTTATAAACAGATGAAAAGCATAGTCATGATAATCCTGTGCCTTCCCCGGCAACGGTGCTAGAAATGCTTGTTGGCATTTCGTAGCGTCGTCATCTTAAGAACAGATCTGGGACCCTTCCTTAGTGACACCACCAAGAAATGCCTTGTAGGCACCTCTCAAAGTCACAACTAATGGTGTCGGGTTAGTGTGAACATCGAGACTTGCCATAGGTTAATCTAAACGATCATGAACGAATTCGCAAGCGCACTGATAAACCATTGTAGCATTTCCCCAAGGAAGGAGAGTATTCCAAGGGTATCGTATCCGTGGAAGGCAATAGCGGATATCTTAGACTTATGCTTTTGCTCTGAACGTAAACCAAGAGATAGATATAGGGAACAACACACTCAAAGACAGGGGTAAGATAAAAGATATAAGGGTAGCGGACACACACACTCAGATCTACCTCTACTCCAGCACACTACGGCTTAGGGGGAACATACGAGTTAGCTCTAGGTTCTAATGTACTAAACATACAAAGCTAGAAGATACAAGAGATGGGCATGAGTATTGCATGAGAGAGATAAGGTTCAGCACCCAGGTACAAACGGGGAGCTAGCCCGCGACGACCAGCACTCTCCGAAACTAGACTTTAGACTCCTACAGCACGTACCCAGCGCAGAAGTTGCCCAAGGATCCAACAGGGCTGTCACCACCTGAGGACCGACCTCTATCGTTACGGGGGGGTATGCTCATAACTATCGTAGCCAGACAACCCAGGCACCATGCCTACGTTGCTGCTAGACTCCACCGGGCCCGGGCTATTGTGACCCAGGGTGAGAGCCACCAGAAGACTGGCCAACTAGACCGAGTACCGTAGCTTGAACAAAGACCTCATGCAACACTCTCATGCCATCTAACAAGATCAACTAAGGCTAGACATACAAACAAATATGAACTCTCTTATGTCTAACCAATAAGATCAAAGGGTCGTGTTCGTGAAGAACACGAGCCTCTAACTTATGAACAAACACATAAGGTAGGAGTTTATCACCCTTCAAGTGGATCAAAAGGTAGTGTGCACGAAGAACACAAGCCTCTAAATGATGTACGGAGGATGAACTCAAGAACATGTCAAACATATGATCTACCACAACTTTATATGAAATAGCTGAATAACTAAAGTAGATCAAAGTCATACAAAGAAATAAAGATAAAAGAGAACTCATACCTAGACTCCCAAGAGGACTTGGAACCTGAATAAGAGCTACTCTAGCCTACCCCCTAGCCTTGGAAACTAAAAGTGAGAGGAGAATGAGAGAGTGGTGTGTGGGAAATGGGAGCCCCTCCCCTTCTATTTATAGGCAAGGACCAGGCTTGGTTGGAGGCTCAAAGTGCTCCAAAACACCCAGGAGTGAGGCAATGGACCAATAGGGAGCTGCCACGTGGAGGGCCGGGATGGAGCCCCCCTAGGTCGGTTCGGCCGATCCTAGGATCGGCCGACCCTCTAAGGTGGCCCCACCTGGTGGTTTTCCACTGGGTGGCAACCCTGTGGGCCTTCTGATCCATCCCTGGTGCATGGCTTGATTTGGTATCCGAGGTGGGCCCTTTGATCCATGTGAAGTCCATGTGGCGTCCTCTGATTCGTCGGTGAGTGCCTCCCACGTATCGATGACGTGGAATGCCATGTTTCCCTTGGTGGCAGCCACCTCCTCAGCTGAGTTGGCATGGTTTCTTCAAAGAAGGTGGGTTTCCATCTCTTTTAAGGGGTAAATCACCTACATACAAATTATCTCCAAGGACAAGTGGAACTACATTATTCAAACCAAAATGCTAGTAAATAATGCATATGCCTCCATTTATGTGAGAATATTGGGGGTTGGAAATGGTGAATTTCAACCGTCAACAATGTCCAAAGCCCACATGCCAAGGAGCAAAAGATTCAAGGGTCGAGAGAAGCTCGCTCGCGAAAGATGGGCTCGAACCGGGTCAAAAAGGCCCTGGGCCGATCTGCCTAGGCCGATCGGCCTGGCCCTTTTTGTGGCGGTTCTGCCTCCCCTTTCTTGTGCGTGATGTTTATTGAACCCTAAGTCTATGCCTCCGCCGCCATTCGTCAGAAAGACCAATAAAATGCCTCGAGGTCGACCAGATCAAGGAATTCAACTTTCAGAGATTCAACCAAGGGAGAGAGCCACATAGAGGAGAGAGGAGGATGCCCGGAAGCCCTAGCAAGGTCCCTCCGGTGCCGCCACAAGATCAAGAGCAAGGAGGAGATTGGATCTTCAAGGGAGAAAGCAAGGCGGAGAGCATCTTCCTCGTCGATCTTCATCTACTTCAGAGGATTCTACAGCATGTCCCGCGCTTCAATGTGTAACATTATGGGGTAAAATCCTTGCTTGTCCTTGGGGTTGAAGGGAGAGCTTGAGTTGTAATCACCAAATCTATGTTTTGGATCTATTTGCTATCGTATTCATGTTGATGGTGCTTTAATCTTAATGGCCGGCTGGCTTGCTTAGGGGATGCATCGCTCGTAGCCTCATGTATCGTGTTCCTTTTGTTCTTTATTTGATTATCGTCGTGTAGTGATAGTACACGGGAGGGAAAGTATATTGAACTAGGTTCATACCCTTAGTCTTGCATCCCTAGTTTACATCAACTCCTTATGCACCTATCGTTCGATCACGGATTACCCTCGTGTAGTGACTAGTACGCGAGAGGGAAAGGATTGAACTCAGTACACCCTTACCTTTGATAGTTTAGATCAGATGTTCTTGCTCGGTGGTTACATCTCTAAGTGATCCTAGATCCCTTGGACAAGCATTCTTAGTATCTTGTGCTCTCCATATCTTTACTCTCTATGTCAATCTCTTTAACCTAGATTAGATTAGTTCTTTTATATATCATCACTTGATAAAGAGCTTTAAATCAATGAGATTAGTGCTTAGTTGAGCGTAGCAATCCACTTGTTCCACGGATTGATAAACCTTGGGGGTATACTCTAAGGGAAAAGCTACAACCGACCCGTGCGCTTGCGGATCATAATTTGGCGTGTTATCTACCGTCAACAAGCTTTTCTGGCGCCGTTGCCGGGGAACAAGCTAGTTTGCTATGTTTAACTTGGTATTAATTTTGTTGGTCACTAACACTAACTTTTCATCTAGAAAAACCTTTGTTTTTGTTTTAGTTTTTGTCGTCTAGATGGCTCTTGTCAATCACGCCATGGAGGAAGAAGAAAAAACACTAATGGAGTATGCTATCCCGCGATTGGAGGATATTATTGTTTAAAAATCAGATTTGATACCCAAGGCTATCGAGTACAAGATCAAGCCTTGAATGATCAAGATGGTAGCATCAAACCCATTTAGAGGGGCGGAGACGGACAATCCATATGAGCACTTTAGGTGTTTCACGAGGCTATGCAACATGGTACACCAAGAAGGAGTTCTGGCCGATTGGTACAAATAGAATCTTTTTCCATACTCACTTGCGGATGAAGCGAAAAGATGACACTCATTTGCATCCTTCGAGGTGGAAGGAAATTTGACTCGATTGGTGAAGAAATTTTTTCAATGATTCTTTCCAATAAGCAAAGTTCAAAACGTGAGGAGGCAAGTGATAAGTTTTGCGCAAGGAAAAGAGGAAGGAATAGATCAAGCTTGGAAAAGATTCAATGGACTAATCAAACAAGGACCAAAGCATGGGTTCTCCAATGATGTACTCTTGCATACTTTCTATTTTTCCCTAACCCCCGAATGCATGCAGTATGTTCAAATGTGTGCAGGCGGAAATATCATGGAGAAAACACTCACGGAAGCCACCCAACTACTACAAAGAATAAGCAATGGGGTGGCCATGCAAAGAGATTGGGGAGAACATATTCCGGGAAGCGTTGACCAAGAAACTCGTGTGGAGGTACTTGCAGGAATTTCTAGAAAAGAAGCCCCGAAAGTGAAGAAAGAAGAAGCAAAACAAGAAAGGATTGAAGGAGCAACCCACAATGGAGGAGGACCAATCCAAGGAAACAAAATTTGCAAGCTAGAAGAGAAAAAAGGAAGAAGTTTAGCAAATGCAAAGCCGCTAAAGGAGTTCGAACAAATAGATTGGATCCTAATTGACTTCGAACCAAAAAGAATTTGCGAGAGCCATAGAGTTGAACTTTCCAAACGAAAGACACTCGGGGTACGAGCTAGACAAAGAATCAGCCGGAGAAATTATTCAAAGACTTTTCAATGAGGAAGAAGAGGTAGATCCAGATCACATTGCCGAAGTAAAAAAGATTATGGGAGTGAAGCCAGAGGCCTCGCCATATGCACACCTAGCTGAGGTGTACGCGATAGGAGCCGATCATGTTGAAGGTACCTCTCTACCAACACCTCACATAAGTTGCACCATTAATGGGGAGAAAATTTCCAAAGCTTTATGTGACATCAGAGCCCATGTAAGTGTCATGTCTTCCAAGATTTATTATGAGCTTTTTAGTAAAACTTTAAATCTAGCTCCAACACAAATAAAATTGATCATGGGAGATGGTAGAACAACAAGACCCTTGGGTGTGCTTAGAGATTTAGATGTTACTATCTCGGGTAAAATTATTCCAACCGACTTTTTTGTAATTGATGCTTGCCATGATGAACATGATGATGTAATTCTTGGTAGGCCTTTTCTTAAGTTGGTCAATGTCGTTCTTGATGCCGGAAAGGGGAGAGTTACTATTGATCTAGATGGAACTAAACTCACATATGATTTTCTACCCGCTTCTCGTATTGCTTTACCTCTACCTCTTGGTAACGAAGAGGTAGTGGACCTTCATTTTGTTGATACTTTCAGGGATCCACTCCAACGAGCAATGGAGAATGATGCTATTTATGATGATCAAGACAAGGAACTAGCGGAAGCAACCAAGGAATTGAAGGCACAAGAAGGAAGCTTGGAGGAAGAAAGTTTTGAAGATATTGGAAATTTGCAACAACAAGAACCCGAAGCACCCGATATTGAGTTAAAGCCACTTCCCAAGGGATTAAAGTATGAATTTTTGGGAGCTGATAAGACGTACCCGATCATTGTGAGCGATGAATTGAGTCTGGAAGAGATGGACAAGTTGCTGAATTTATTGAGAAGACATAAGAAGGTGATTGGGTATGCAATAAGTGACCTGAAGGGTATTAGTTCAGCCTTTTGCACCCACCGCATACCACTTGAAGAACAATGCAAGCCCGTTGTTGAGCATCAAAGAAGGTTGAGCCATGCTATGCGCGAGGTGGTGAAGAAGGAAGTGATCAAATTGTTGGATGCCGGAATAATATACCCCGTGCCACATAGTGAATGGGTGAGCCCGGTGCATTGTGTACCAAAGAAGGGAGGAATAACGGTTGGGAAGAATGAGAAGGATGAGGACCAGGTGTGTCTGAGGACCAGTGGAGGGTCGCTCCTTAGTGATGAGTGATTGACAACGTTGTGTGGACTGATGCTTGGCTAAGTGTGCAGGTACAGGTTGCGGCTTGTCTCGTGTTGGTGCAGGTGAAGAACAAGTGTGAAAGGCCTTAGCCGTGGCGGCTTCAGGATGATGGAGAGGCAAATAGGCTTGGTTCGATGGACCCAGTGGCCGATGGGGTCAAGTGCGAGCCGTGCGGTGCAAGACTAGCGGGCTGAAGTCGTGAACATGGGCCGGTGCAAGGTAGCGGATCGTGGCCGAAGCTTGCACGCGGGGTTTGGTGGTTTGCCCACAAAACCATCAGATGGACGGTTTCTTGGTTTGGGCCTCAAAACCAAGTCCGGAGGCCCGATGCGACGGAGACGGTGATCTGGGAGCGTCGGGAAGCTTCGAGGCGGGGGCATGTGGCATGATCACGGGGTTTGCGTCGATGCGAAGTGAAGCCGCGGTGGAAGCGTGTCCGCTCGATGAAGACTAGACCATATTGCCCCTGAGGGGTGTGTATCTTCTATTTGAGTTGTAGGGGTAGCGTGGTCATTTACCTCCTCTGGTGTACTTCGTATAAATAGCGGAGAGGTGGATGGCATCCCTCTCTCTTGGACTCTAGGGTCTCCTCCCCCGGTAGATCGCTCTGGACTGCTTCTTTTCTTCTGCTTTCCTTAGGCTAGATTCTTGTATAGACTCTGACCTCTGGATGTATGGAAGCATTCGGCATTGCGGTGATCTCCTAGCTCTTTGTGATTTTCGTGTCTTTTTCAGAGCTATTTTTGGGGTGTTTTGTTCTTCGCTCGATTCGTGGATTTGAGGGCGTTTCTTCTCAGATTTCTTTGAGGGGATCATGGGTGGATGCCTTGCGCATCTTTGTGTGTGATCTTGACCCCTCAAACGCCGGGAAACACCTTCGATTCGTGAGTTTTTGGTAGGAGCCCGAGTTCTTGGTGGTGGTTCGTGTGATCCGTGATTCCCGGTAATTTAGGGAGTTAGAGGCTGAGATTTTTGGGGTATAGCTTCACCTAGTGACGCTTCTCATCTCCCCCAAACCTTGTCTCAAGAGCTCTAGCCGTTTGGGAGATCCAATGATGGATTTGGAGAGTTGACCTCGCGAGGCCGTGCTGTTTCTGCTCTGTCCACGTGTCGCGGACTGTCCGCTCAAGGGTCGCGGACTGTCCGCGTGGCATGTGTTCTTCAGAGTTCGTCGCGTGTTCGTTCGCATTCGCGTTTTGATCATTTTCGCCGCTAGGGTTTTGTTGCAGGGAGTTTTCGGACTGTCTGCGAGGGGTGTGCGGACTGTCCGCGTGGCTCGGATTTTGTCTGGGGTTGGCTCGTGGTTTGTCTGGGGTTTCCAGTGAGTTCAGCTGGATCGTTCGCCAGGTGCCGGACTGTCCGCGGTGCTTGCTCGGACTGTCCGAATTTCCTCGGTGCAGCACTGGAGGTTCGGGGTCCTATTTCAGACTGTCCGCCGAGGGTTCACGGACTGTCCGTCGTACTCGTCCGGACTGTCCGCCCAGGGCCTCGCAGATTTGGCTAAGTCTTTTGATTCTTGTTTTGTGCTTCCGCGTTTTGATTCAATGCTTGTCTCTAGGACTTGTGGGCTTGTGTGTGCCTAGTCTAGAGCTTCTCTGGTGTGTACGAGTACTCGGAGTGGCAATCGGGGTATAGGCTGAGTTCGACCTTCGGGAAGAATTTTTATCGGCTCCCATTCACTCCTCCCTCTCTGGTCGCCTATTCGGTCCTTCAAAGGAAGAATTGATACCGCAACAGATCGTGACCGGATGGAGAATGTGCATTGACTATAGGAAGTTGAACAAGGCAACAAGGAAGGATCACTTCCCGCTACCCTTTATCGATGAGATGCTTGAAAGGTTAGCCAAACATTCCTACATTTGTTTCCTTGATGGATACTCAGGATTCATGCAAATTCCCATCCATCCGGATGATCAACACAAGACAACCTTCACATGTCTGTATGGAACCTTCGCATATAGAAGGATGCCATTTTGTTTATGTAATGCGCCAGCTACCATTCAAAGATGCATGACCGCTATATTCTCGGATATTATTTAAGAAATTATGGAGGTATTCATGGATGACTTCTCAGTGCATGGTACGTATTTTGAAAGTTGCTTGGAAAATTTGGAAAAAGTCCTTAAAAGGTGTGAAGAAATTGACTTGGTGCTTAATTGGGAGAAGTGTCACTTTATGGTGAAACAAGGGATAGTCTTGGGACATGTCATCTCCGAGAGAGGAATAGAGGTGGACAAGGCTACGATTGAAACAGTTAAAAAGTTACCACCCCTGATGAATATAAAATTGTTAGGAAGCTTTCTCGGGCATGCCAGATTTTATAGGAGATTTATAAAGGATTTCTCAAAGATCACCAAGCCATTGACACAACTTCTCCAAAAAGATGTGGAATACGACTTTAATGAAGAATGCTTGCATGCCTTTCGGATGTTGAAGCAATCTCTCATAAGCGCACCCATTATGCAACCACCCGATTGGAATCTACCATTTGAGATAATGTGAGACGCAAGTGATTATGCCATTGGAGCTGTTCTTGGACAAAGAAGGAAGGGAAGGTACACGCAATTTATTATGCAAGAAAAACCCTTAATGAAGCTCAAGTGAATTATGCAACTACGGAGAAGGAATTGCTCGTCGTGGTGTTCGCATTTGAAAAATTCAGATCCTATATTGTGAACTCAAAGGTGATCGTGTATACCGACCATGCTGCAATCAAGTACCTTTTGTCCAAGAAAGATGCCAAGCCACGTTTGGTTAGATGGATTCTACTATTACAAGAGTTTGGTATGGAAATAAGAGACAAGAAATGGTCGGATAATGTTGTAGCCGACCACCTATCAAGGATGCATCATGGAGATGATGGGATGGATCTAATTGAAGATAGAATGAGAGATGACCATCTATATCAGGTACTTGATAGGAGAGGATGGATGATTGATATTATAAGGTGCTTACGGAAGATGCCATTAGATCACTTGGATAGAAATGCTAAAAGAAGGGTAATTGCCGAAAGCAGAAAATTTTATTGGGATGCACCATACCTATATAGATTGGGAGATGATGGAGTGCTAAGAAGATGCGTACCGCGGGAAGAAAGAGAAGAAATTATAAGAAAATGGAGGTTTTTACCTAGGTACCATTAGAAAAAGTTCATCTTCCCTGTGTACCATCCAAATCCTAAAAAGTTCCTCTGTACCCTGCTGAAATTTTTTCTTCCCCTCTATACCATTCCGTCCAATTTAGTCTACCACCGTGAACCTCCTACACGCGGGCCCACGCGACAGCCTCTCTCTCTTCTTCTCTTGCCTTCTTCTTCCTCATCTCTCTCCCACGGCAGCAGCAACAGCACACAGCAGGTGGTCGGCCACCATTAATGGCAAGCTTGGACCTCGCCGGCCCAACCACCCCTCCTCGCGGCCTGTAGAAGGCCCCTAGACGTCTCTCTCTGCTCCACCAAACCACCACCACCACCTCCACACCTCCTCGCCGAGCTCTGCAGCGCCGCCGCCGGAGCTCCCGTTGCCGGCCGCAGCCCGCCGCCGTGGCCCCCGCCTCCACGCTCCACCTCCGCCCAAGATGAGTGGGGGAATAGAATCCCATCACTCTCCTATCCCTTTTCTCCATATCCCAGCCGCCGCCGCGCCCAAGAACGCCGGCGAGGGTGCCGCGGCCGCCGATCCCTTTTCCCCTCCTCCGTGCGAGCCCAAGGAGGAAGAAAGGGCAGTTTGCCTATAGCCCCCTCCCTTTTGTTTCTTTCGCGCAGAAACCCTTCCACTCTCAGCTTTTTTACAAAGAAGCCCTCACCTCTTCCAATCCCTCACAGCGCCGTGGGAAGGAGGTTGACGGTGTTAAAGTAAACTGGACGGAGTGGTACAGAGGGAAAGAAAAAAATTTCAACAGGGTATAGAGGAACTTTTTACAATTTAGATGGTACACAGGGAATGTGAACTTTTTGTGATGGTACGTAGGTAAAAACCTCAAGAAAATGCCACTCATCGGAATATGGAGGACATTATGGACACTTTAGAACACAAGCAAAGGTATGGGCAAGCAGATTTTATTGGCCTGAGAGGCACGAGGATGCAAAAAGGTTTGTTACAACTTGCCCGGAATGCCAAAGGAGTGGAAATATATCACAAAGGAATGCAATGCCATTGAATTATAATTTGCAAATTGATCTATTTGATGTTGGGGCATCGACTTTATGGGACCTTTCGTGAACTCGCATGGATATGAATACATCTTGGTCATAGTTGATTATGTATCAAAATGGGTTGAAGCGATTCCATGTCGGAAAGCATCTACGGAAGAAGCTATTCAAATTATCAAGACGGTGATATTCCCTCGATATGGTGTTCCTAGAATTTTAATAAGCGATGGTGGATCACACTTTATTGGCAAGGATTTCAAAAGATGCTTGGCAAAGTTGGGAATCGAGCATAGGGTGTCCACGGCCTATCATCCACAAACCAATGGCCAAGCGGAAACATCGAACAAGCGACTCAAAGACATCCTTAAGAAGACGGTGACTAAAGGAGGAAAAGATTGGTCAAAGAAGCTAGACGGAGCATTGTGGGCATACCGGACTGCGCATAAAACACCAATCGGTATGACCCCTTATCAATTCATCTATGGAAAAACATGTCATTTGCCGGCAGAACTAGAGCACAAAGCTTATTGGGCAATAAAGGAGATGAATCTTGATATTGATGCGGCACGAATAAAGAGGAGGATTCAAATAAGTGAAATTGAAGAGCTAAGATTGAAGGCATATCACAACGCTAGCATCTATAAAGAAAGGATGAAGAGATGGTATGACAAAAGATTGCATAAGAAGGAATTCAAGGAAGGAGACAAGGTCCTACTATATAATTCTCGATACAAGGTCTTCGGCAAGGGAAAATTTCAAAGAAAATGGGATGGACCATACATCGTACACTCGGTGTCACTGTCAGGAGCAGTAACAATCATGGACGTCAAGGGAGATCAATATGTTGTGAATGGACAGTGACTCAAGGTATTCCTAGAGCCCAACATTGTGCCCATTAAATACATTGATGTATAAACCTTGGACGGTGACCCGGATCGTCAAGACTAGCGACGAAAACAAGGTAAGTTTGTGAATAATTTTTTTTATGAGCATCCCACCTTTGCCCTTAAATTTATTTTATGACGAGGACGTCGTATGTCTTAAGTGTGCGGGAGGAAGGTGTGATCTCTTGTTTTTTTAGTTGAGTTATTTCCTTTAAAAAACTTAGTTCGATGGTGTGATTTAAATTAGTGTAGAGTCAATAAAAACAATATCCTTGTGCAAGTTTTTCCTTTCCTCTACTTGTTGGTTTGTTCTTTACCTTTATTATTTGAGCATGAGCAATGAGCATTAATGTTTGCTGTGGTGCTTAGTAGAAGTTTGCCTATAAAGTACCCATATTCTACTTTAATCTAGAACCTCACTTTGACTTTGCTATGAGTAAGACTAAAATTGGAGGCTTTTATTTCTGAAAATTTATGAAAAACCCTTGCAATAAAGGCTAGCAGCTTCTTTTTCCAAGTCGAGAGACAAGCATATCCTATACAAGGCCTATATTTTATATACTCCACCATAAGTGTTGTTAGCATGATGAACTGGGTTAGGCCTTTTCTCTCTTGGAAGTTCTAATTTCGAGCAATGATCATGTCCTTGCTTTATATCTTTTATTGCTAGCCTCGTCATATATTCGGTAATGAGACTTTTACATCAAAAGTCCCGTGTATCACTGGATTCCATACCCAACCCATAATATCTCTTTTATTCATCTTATTCCTTGAACACAACCTATGCCCGAAGATTTGTTCCGTTTCTAGCAAGGATTTTGGTTAAAATTCAGATTGTGTGTATGGTGAAGGAAACAAGCGAAGAGCTTTGGAGAAGAGATAAAGATGTCAAGAAAAGAGGAAGAGAAAAAAATGTGTGTATAAAAGAAAAAAAGAAGGGAGATAGAAAGAAAAAGGAAGAAAAGGAGAAGATTGAGGAAAAGCAAGAAAGGTATAAGAGGGATGGTAAATCAAGTGAAGATCAAGAAAGTGCAAGGAAGGATGTTACATTGTTGAGGACGAATCTTTGATTTTCCAACCATGTGCAATCCGACAACGAGGACATCATTAGTGCCTTGGAGTCATATTTTCTTTTGCCTTTGCACATGTCCACCATTCTAAATCTTCTCATCTTTGATACCCTCACATTATGGTTTCATTCTCATGGTCATTGGCTCGGGAGGTGAACAACTATTAGAGAACTTTCCTAGCTTGATAATATTTGTGTTAACTTCACTAGCCATACCTATAGCCCCACCATGAATTATAAATGAGAGACTTATGGGAGGTGAGAGTTTATGAATTATTTAGGATAGCCACTTCAAATGAGAGACATGTGAGGACTTAGAGAAAGACTTTGTCTAATACTTGTTGCAGGAATTTTATTTTTAAACTCATGGAAAACCCTCCGATTGAAGTAAGAAAGTAAGTATAGTTGGATTTGAGGATCTCTAGTGAAAGGAATGAGTTGTGGGGTAAGTCTTGGATTAGCAATATTTCTAAATGGCCATGTTTATATCATGATCATTGTTTTCATGTTTCTTATAGTAAAGATGAAGGTTTAACTAACTTGTAAGGAAAGGTGAGACAAAGCACGGTTCAAGCACCTCCATGGTTGATTGACTTTTGCAAGAAACTTGCTCAAGGACGAGCAAGATCTAAGCGTGGGGGAGTTGTTGGTGGTCAAATATGACACCCCTAAGGAACTTGTTACACTTTGGTTTCGGCTTTGATTTGGAACTAACCCGCCACTAGACATACTAATGATGTACCAAGTTCGACACGAGCATGTGTTTTTCGAGTTGTATGTTTATGCAGGAAATCATGAGCTTAATGGATAAGTTTGCATCAAGTTCAGAAGGTGTTAAGCAAGAGGATCAAGGAGCTTCGTTCATGTGTGAATACAAGATGAACTTACTTCCAAAGGTGGCAAGGACCAAGATGCAACCGCAAGATATTCTCGAGGACCAAGACAAAAGACGGGAGTTCATGCGACAAGACCCTCTATCTTGATCGTGGGGATAATGACGTCCAAAGCCCACATGCCAGGGAGCAAAAGATTCAAGGGTCGAGAGAAGCTCGCTCGCGAAAGATGGGCTCGAACCGGGTCAAAAAGGCCCTGGGCCGATCGGCCTAGGCCGATCGGCCTGGCCCCTTTTTATGGCGGTTCTGCCTCCCCTTTCTTGTGTGTGATGTTTATTGAACCCTAAGTCTATGCCTCCGCCGCCATTCGTCAGAAAGACCAATAAAATCCCCCGAGGTCGACCACATCAAGGCATTCAACTTTCAGAGATTCAACCAAGGGAGAGAGCCACATAGAGGAGAGAGGAGGACACCCAGAAGCCCTTGCAAGGTCCCTCTGGTGCCGCCACAAGATCAAGAGCAAGGAGGAGATTGGATCTTCAAGGAAGAAAGCAAGGCGGAGAGCATCTTCCTCGTCCATCTTCATCTACTTCGGAGGATTCTACACCATGTCCCGCGCTTCAATGTGTAACATTGTGGGGTAAAATCCTTGTTTCTCCTTGGAGTTGAAGGGAGAGCTTGAGTTGTAATCACCAAATCTATGTTTTAGATCTATTTGCTATCATATTCAAGTTGATGGTGCTTTAATCTTAATGGCCGGCTGGCTTGCTTAGGGGATGCATCGCTCATAGCCTCTTGTATCGTGTTCCTTTTGTTCTTTATTTGATGACCATTGTGTATTGATAGTACACAGGAGGGAAAGTATATTGAACTAGGTTCACACCCTTAGTCTTGCATTCCTAGTTTACATCAACTCCTTGTGCACCTATCGCTCGATCACGGATTACCCTCGTGTAGTGACTAGTACGCGAGAGGGAAAGGATTGAACTCGGTGCACCCTTACCTTTGATAGTTTAGATCGGATGTTCTTGCTCGGTGGTTACATCTCTAAGTGATCCTAGATCCCTTGGACAAGCATTCTTAATATCTTGTGCTCTCCATGTCTTTACTCTCTACGTCAATCTCTTTAACCTAGATTAGATTAGTTCTCTTATATATCATCACTTGATAAAGAGCTTTAAATCAACGAGATTAGTGCTTAGTTGAGCGTAGCAATCCACTTGTTCCATGGATTGATAAACCTTGGGGTATACTCTAAGGGAAAATCTACAACCGACCTGTGCGCTTGCGGATCGTAATTTGGCATGTTATCTACCGTCAACATAGCCAATTTGTAAAGAATCATTCCTCGTCATCTATGGAAGATTTGGAGTTCATCCTTGTGCCTCTTGTTGATTTGCTTGTGAATCTCATGGCTTTTCTTTTTGTGGATTTCCATAACCTTTTCTTAGGATTTTTCTAGGGAAGTGTTGGAGGTGTTTCTTTGCGGGATTTGTAGTGGGAATCACACATGAGGACCTTTTGCCTCTTTCATAGAGGAAAGTTTGGTATTCTGGGATTTATTCTGGGAGCAAGTTCGCCTTGATCAGAGGATTCTCCAGGTGAAATCTTGGGTCATTTTGGAGTTGTTTGCTTCGTTTCCTGGGGATTTTAGTTTAGGCAGTGTAGGCGGTCAGACCGCCCCTGACATGCGGTCTAACCGCCTTAGGCAGGAGTTTTGGCTTCGAGTATTTTCTTCTGCTGCGGTTTCTGTGTGCTCGATTCGGTGGTTGGCTTGTTCCTAGGTCCAGTAGTACTCCAGTGACTACGTGGATTTGGCAAGCAAGGTGCTTGAGGCTTTGGAGTTGGTTTGGGACCATAGGCCGAGTTTTGCTCCTTGTGAGAAGAATTTTTATCAGCTCCCATTCACTCCCCCTCTCTAGTCGCCAATCCGGTCCTTCACACGGCCGCGGGTTAAGGTGGCCACCGGTGTGGGTGGAGGGGCCCGGCCTGGCGACGACCGCGGGTGGGGTCCGCAACCTGGTCGCGGCACGCGGGAGCCCAATGTTTATGGCTGTTAAGTACTACTTTCAGCCATCAATATTCTCACATAAATGGAGGCATATGCATTATTTACTTGCATTTTGGTTAGAATAATGTACTTCCACTTGTCCTTGGAGATTATTTGTATGTAGGTGAAATAACCATAAAAGAGATGGAAACCCACCTTCTATGGAGGAACCATGCCAACTCAGCTGAGGAGGTGGCTGCCACCAAGGAAACACTTGGCAATCCACGTCACTGATCCAAGGAGGTACTCACCGACGAATCAGAGAGCGACACATGGACTTCATATGGATCAAGGGGCCCACCTCGGATACCAAAACAAGCCATGCACCGGGAATGGATCAGAGGGCCCATAGGGCAGCCACCCAGAGGAAAACCACCCCGAGGGGGGGGGCTAGGGGGCCGGCCGATCCTAGGATCGGCCGAACCGACCTAGTGTTCCCCCATCTCGTCCCTACACGTGGCAGCTGCTCATTGGTCACTTGCTTCACTTTCGGGTGTTTTGAGGCCATTTGGTGCCCGAGGCAAGCCTCCTCCTTGCCTATAAATAGTAGGGGAGGGGCTCCCATTTCACACACACCACTCTCTCATTCTCCTCTCACTTTTAGTCTCCAAGGCTCGGGGGTAGGCTAGAGTAGCTCTTATTGAGGTTTCAAGTCCACTTTGGAGTCTAGGTATGAGTTCTCTTTTATCTTTATTTCATTGTATGACTTTGATCTACTTCAGTTATTCAGCTATTTCATATAAAGTCATGGTAGATCATATGCTTGATATGTTCTTGAGTTCATCTCTTATTCATCATTTAGAGGCTTGTGTTCTTCATAAACACTACCTTTTGATCCACTTGAAGGATGGTTTACTTATTCCTTATGTGTTTGTTCATAAGTTAGAGGCTCGTGTTCTTCAGGAACACGACCCTTTGATCTTGTTGACTAGACATAAGAGAGTTCGTATCCATTCATATGTCTAGCCTTAGTTGATCTTATTAGATGGCATGATAGTGTTGCATGAGGTTTGTGTTCAAGCTACGGTACTCGGTCTAAGTAGACCAGTCTTCTGGTCGCTCTCACCCTTGGTCATAATAGCCCGGGCCGGGTGAAGTCTAGCAGCAAGGCAGGCATGGTGCCTGGGTTGCGTGGCTACGTTAGTTATGAGCATACCCCCCGTAACGATAGAGGTAGGCCGCAGTGGTGATAGCTGTTGGACCCTTTGGAACCCTCCGCGCTGGGGTATTGTTGTAGGAGTCTAAAGTATAGTTTCGCAGAGTGCTGGTCGTCATGGGCTATCTCCCCGTTTGTACCTGGGTGCTGAACCTTACCCTCTCATGCAATGTTTCATGCCAATCTCTTGTATCTTCTAGCTTTGTATGTTTAGTACATTAGAACCTAGAGCTAACTCGTATGTTCCCCCTATGCCATAGAGTACTAGAGTAGAGGTAGATCTGAGTGTGTGTCACACTACCCTATCATATCTTTTATCTCACCCCTGCCTTTGAGTTGTTGTTTCCTTTATCTATCTCTTGGTTTACATTGAGTGCAAAAGCATAAGTCTATGATATCCGCCATTGCCTTCCACGGATACGATACCCTTGGAATATTCTCCTTCCTTGGGGAAATGCTACAATGGTTTATCTGTGTGCTTGCATAAGTCAATGATATCCGTCATTGCCTTCCACAGATACGATACCCTTGGAATATTCTCCTTCCTTGGGGAAATGCTACAATGGTTTATCTGTGTGCTTGCGGATTCGTTCACGATCGTTTAGATTTACCTTTGGCAAGTCTTGATGTTCACACTAACTCAGCATCGTTAGTGGTAACGTTAAGAAATGCCAACAAGCATTTCTAGCACTGACGCTAAGGATGGATTCCAAATCTCTTCTTAAGTGATCGATGCTACGAAATGTCAACAAGCATTTCTGGCATCGTTGCCGGGGAAGGCACAGTATTATCATTACTATGCTTTGCATTTGTTTGTAAATCATGAGTAGGTTAGGGAAACTCTCAATGCAGGCTAACCTTGATTGTCTTCTTTTATCTTTGGATGATGAAGACAGGTAGTGTATGACTGGTTTCGACTTACCAGAGAATTTCACTGAAGATCCCGAGTCACTAGTGAGGAAAGCTCAAATTCATTTCGACTCACCTCGTTGTACTCGTCCGGAAGGCGAACCAGCTTCCTTTGTACCATCCACATCAAACGCTATGGCGCAGAAGACACTTCGTGAGTACTCAGCTCCTTCTGCTGACCAGGTGCTGCAAGGCCCTGAGGTGGCAATGAGGACTGAAAATTTTGAAATCAAGACAGGTCTAATTACGATGGTACAGGCTAGCCTATTCTGTGGCAAGCCAAATGAGGATGCCAAAACCCATTTGCAGCAATTCCTAGAGCTATGCAGCACTTTCATCATCAGGGGTGCAAATATGGATGTTGTTCGTCTTTGACTGTTTCCATTCTCTCTCCTGGGGAAGGCCAAGCAATGGTTCTATGCGAATCGTGACGTTATCAATACTTGGGACAAATGTTCAGAGGCATTCCTCAAGAAGTTCTTCCCATTGGGTAAAACCAATGCTCTTCGTGGAAGAATTTCTGGTTTTCAGCAAGCAGGAAGTGAATCTATTCCAGAGGCTTGGGAAAGGCTTCAGGAGTATGTCCTGGCCTGTCCTCACCATGGGATGGAGGATTGGATTATTCTTCAAAGCTTTTATAATGGGTTGACTTCGACAGCCCGAGGCCATATTGATGCTGCTGCTCAGGGAGCATTCTTCTCACTCACTGAAGATGGTTTCCAACCAAGGGTGGAGTGATGAAAGACTCCAACCACGTCCGAGGGGTACTCATACTGTCAAGGAAGCAGACATGATTACAGCCAAGCTGGATCTTCTTATGAAGAGATTGGATGACTACACCAGCGAGAAGGCTGCCATGGCCACCACTACTCTGCCTATGGATTCTCATATGACTTGTGAGGTCTGTGGAAACACTGGGAACTCAGGAAACTATTGTCCGGAGACTCAGGAGGAAGTGATGTACATGAACGACAACAACAATGATTATCGTGGAGGCCAAACGTGGAATCAGCAACACCCTTATTATCAAGGAGGTAACCAAGGTAACTCTTACAATCCTAACCAACCCTCCTTGAGAGATCTCATTTTCGGGCAAGCTAAGATTAATGAAGGTGTTAACAAAAAGCTAGCTGCCCTTGATAAAACCTTGGAAAGTCTCAATGTTAAGCTTGATAGTTTTTCTTCTACTCAGAAGAGCCAGCTGAGTTTTAACAAAATGTTAGAAATCCAGTTGACTCAGCTCGCTGCTTTGGTTCCACCTGCTCATAACGGGAGGATCCCAGGGCAACCCGTATCCTCTTGTGAAAATGTTAGTGTAGTGTCGACTAGGTGGGGTAAGCCACCTAGGAAGAGATTGGATGACTACACCAGTGAGAAGGCTGCCATGGCCACCACTACTCTACCTATGGATTCTCATATGACTTGTGAGGTCTGTGGCAACACTGGGCACTCAGGAAACTTTTGTCTGGAGACTCAGGAGGAAGTGATGTACATGAACGACACGAACAATGGTTATCGTCCACCTCAACTAGGAGGTCAAACGTGGAATCAGCAACGCCCTTATTATCAAGGAGGAAACCAAGGTAACTCTTACAATCCTAACCAACCCTTCTTGAGAGATCTTGTTTTCGGGCAAGCTAAGATTAATGAAGGTGTTAACAAAAAGCTAGCTGCCCTTGATAAAACCTTGGAAACTCACAATGTCAAGCTTGATAGTTTTTCTTCTGCTCAGAAGAGCCAGCTGAGTTTTAACAAAATGTTAGAAACCCAGTTGGCTCAGCTAGCTGCTTTGGTTCCACCTGCTGATAACGGGAGGATCCCGGGGCAACCCATATCCTCTTGTGAAAATGTTAGTGTAGTGTCGACTAGGTGGGGTAAGCCACCTAGGAAGACACATGCTCCTAACTATGCAGGAAAGCCCATACAACAGATTCTAGATCCATGGGAGGAATCAGTTGTTGTGCACAGAAGAGATCCTGGCTATCCGGCTATTACATGCACCATTTATTACAAGACGATCAAGCATGCCCTTTGTGACCTTGGTGCAAGTGTTAATCTCATGTCCAAGGCCATGTTCGAGCAACTGGGATATCCAGCTCTCTCTCCGACAGCACGGACTATCCAACTCGCCGATTCAACGATACGATATCTAGAAGGAATTGTTGAGAGCTTATTGGTCAAGGTCAAGAACTCTTACATCTTCGCGGATTTCGTGGTCCTTGATATGGACGACGAGGGAGGAATGCCACTCATCCTTGGGCGACCCTTTCTCAGTGATGTCCAAGCTAGAATCAATGTGGGGGCCAGAGTAATCCGTTTCCGCATTGGGAAGAGGAACTTGAAGTTCAAGTTTCAAGACAAAGAAGAGCAATGCTATTTGGTGCAAGATAGCATTGAGCACCTTGGGGGAGGGACGGAGCCTTCACCTCCAAAGAAGAAATCTCCATCAAAGAAGCACAAGAAAATTCATAAAGAATGGCAAAAGATTGAGAAAGCACCACCCTCTACTTCTCAGGAGTGGGGTGCCGAGTGGAATTAACCGCTGAGAAGAGTCCAACTTGTCGGACTGAAAATGATGGGTCCTTTCTACCAAAAAGGTTAAAGCTGGTATTTATCTCATATTTCCCTTTCCAAAATTTTATTTGATTTCCAAAATTGCATATTTGATTTTTCCAAACCTTGCATCTGCATGCTAGATTTATCTAGCCCTTTTCCCTTTTTAAATAAAATTTCTGAAAATACTTTCTGAGTTTGAAAACTTTAGAAAAATTATTTGGGTAATTTCTAGAGCAAACTTTGGCCGGTGCACCTGGGTATATCTTCATATAGCTGTTGGTGACACACCTACCAAAGGGGGCCAGCCACAGGCCCACAGCCTGGCCGGCCGAACCAGGGTTCGGCCGAACCCTGGCAACGGTCAAGTGGGACCAGCATTGGCCAACGGCTCCTAGCCGTTGTGCAACGGCTAGTCCGCGGTGTGCTACCCCTTTGCTCTATAAATTGGACCCGAGAGGGGGTGTTCTTCACCCATTCAACTCATTTCACTCACACTCCCCTCTCTACTCCTTGCTCTCTTTGTTTTCTTGGATTTCTTACTCAAGTTTGGATCATCAAGTGTTCTCTCTATTGTGTTGTTGAAAGTATTGCTATTGGTGGAGCAAGCTCGGTAAGAATTTCATTCTATTTCACTAATCCATCACCGAGTTGCTCTTGTTGTCCCTTTGTTGTTGTGCTAGCATGAATTGGGCGGCGAACACTCTCCGGAGGGTGACACGCTCCCGTTTATAGGCAAGCACGAGTTCATCCGTCCCGCTGAGCCAACGCCGAGCCCATCAACGATGGATTATGAAGAAGAGCAAGCTGAGCCACAAGCAGCAGAGGAGGTCGTCGACGACACCCCCTACCTCAGCTTGCGTGGCACTCGAAAGGAGCAGGCCTATGCTCTCTTGAAGGATCGAGTCTTCACCCACACCCGGGGCTTCGACCCGACACTTATGGAGAAAACAGGTATGGACCTTGAGTTCACTTTCATTTGGTATGCTCTTGGTGGGTAGGAGTTTGCACCAGTTACAGAGCTTGGCTCTAGGCCCCTCACCATCCAGTTTCTTTGCTCTCTTACTGAGGTTCCGGATGGTATTGAGTTTCGTCTTGTTGGGACCGATTATCGTGTTTCTTGGAAGGAACTTAGTCGTCTCCTTGGTTTTAGTCCTTGTTGTGCTGTTTCTTTGAAGAAGGCTTGTGAGGGTTTTGTTCGAGACTCTTTCTGGGCAGACATCTCTGGTCTTGTTTACAGTGGAAAATTTGTGCCTCGGTGCAATGATATTGTGCATCCCACTCTCCGTTTGTGGCACAAGTGGCTCGCCATTACTCTCTTTCCACGAGAGGATGTTCGGCCCGTGCGCAGCGATGAGTTGATGCTATTATATGCTGCTACTAAACAGATCAAGGTCTCTCTCGTTAAAGCTATGATTCGGCAGTGGATGACGAATATCAAGATGATAGGTCCTATTAAGTGTACGTCTTTGGTGACTCGTATTGCTCTCAGACTCAGGGTTCTTAGCGGGAATCCCGTACCCTTCATTGGGACGCCCCGAGTTCTCATTGATGAGGCATACTTGATCCAAGGATATACTTAAGAAAGGCCCAAATGATTCTTTGACTTTCTTCTTTCTAGGTTATGCAAATCAAATCCTGTTACCTAACTAGGGGTTTCGATTGTATAGCTCGGAGTCACTAACCATTCCCCTTGTTACACAAGAGGAAAGCCGTCGTGCTAGTGTTTCAGGCAGGTCCACCAAAAGCACGGCAAAGAGAGCACACATGCAGCAACAGCAGTCACAACCACCACCACAGCCACAGCCTGCTACACCACCGGTGGCAGGAGGGACCCCTGCGGGGTACATGTTCGGGGTTACCCCTGGATATGCACCTGGTTGGGATCAGCCCACCTACCAGCCGAGTGCGAGTGGCGCAACTTGGGCAAGTGCGAGCGGTGCTCAGTGGGCTACACCCGCTAGTTCCAGCTCTGGTGGTCCACCTCCGTCTTCATCCTTCAGGCGGCACTCTTCGGCCTCTGCACGCGATGCTCAGCTCGCGCAGCAGATGGGAGAGCTCACCGTCCAGGTCACGAGACTGGAGGAGACGCCAACACCCACGTCGAGTCTACCTCAGCGTGGCAGCGTCAGGCTGGTGAAAGGATTGAAGCCATGAAGCAGGCTCAGCAGCGACACATGGAGGAGCAGAGGGCTTACTACGTGAGTCAGGGATTCTTCTTCCCTCCTCCGCAGTGAGCCTGAAGCTAGCTTGGGGGAGAACCCCCATCCTGAGGTAACTTGTATCTTCCTTTGTTTTTAGAATATCTTATAAATGAAACCCCAAAAAATCTGCAAAAATAAAAAGACCAAAAGGATTTATTTGCTTTCATCATCATCGGTTGCTTAGTTTGCTTTGATATGCATAGTAAGAATGCTTTGCCTCTATGGTTGAAATGATGAATAGTTGCTCTGTTTATTCTTCTCGTATGTCTTGCTTACAACTTTGTATCCTACCTAAGTTTTGAGTTTGTTGGCTTGCATGTTCGAACCTTAGCTTGAAAATTGTGGGTAGCAAAAAGCATGATCCTTGCCTAAGTTGTTGTGAGACATGATATGGTATAATAGAGTGCTATGATCTTGTACCTAGTGATGCTTGACATCCGGAGTTTTCCTTTTTGAAAAATCAAAACATGATGAGTTTCTCAATGATGAACATTTCCTATCCAAGGCCATATGTAGATTCTAGCTCTTGTTAGCCTCCACATATGCAGCTTGTTCTTTCATTGAGTTTTGTCAAATTGTTGTGACCCTTGTTAGAACTCATACTCCCCTGATCAAGATCACGTACACGTTCATTCTAAACTTCTACACTAGAAGTTAGCATTCATCATTTGTTCCATTTGCTTATGCATTCTTCCACAAATAAAACTCTATGCATCTTTGTATCATTCATCCCTCTCCAAATATCTCCAATAGAGACAAAGGGCTAGCTGAAAAAAAGAGAAAAAAAGAGAAAGAAAGAAAAAGAAAAGCATGATCAAAAGTATGGCAAAAATAAAAAGAGCTAGCCCAAGTCTCGAAAAATTCCAAAAGGAGAAAGGGATTGATATGTGCAAGAGAAAGAGTTCCACCATATAGATGGTAATAACTAGTACCCACTCCGGGGCTAGTGTCCACCTTACCATCGTTCCCTCATCTCCTCATACAAAGCATGGTAATATGTAGCACCCATTTCCGGGCCTAGTATCCACCTTACCATGCTCATCATCATCACACACATATGCACATCTTGATCAAGATGTATATTTGTTTCTTCCAAGGATCCGGTTTTTGACTTAGCAAAATATGAGAGACAAGTATGCCACATTTCTTCCCTACCTACAGCTCCACATAAGCCTATTAGGAGTAGGATGTGAAGAAAGGCAACATTGATGCCTTGGTGAGGAACCATACACCTTGAGCGATCCCAGAGTATCATTTGAGGAACTCTGATTTTCTTTTGAAAAATTTGCAAAACCTCCGGATTGATAGCTGATCAAGGTATGAGTGATTATGCATTTGCTATATAACCATTCTGTCTCTCAACCGCCTAAGGCAGGTGAAGCTATATGCCCCATGTCATCAAGTGAAAGGTAAGAACATTGCCAACTTGTTCAACTCTTGGTAGAGTACTTTGCTGTATGTTTCCCATAAGTTAAGAATACAACATCATAGCAACTCCTGATCAACCAACCTAAGTCCCTAATGTCTTGCTTCGAGACGAGCAAGAGGTTAGCTTGGGGGAGTTTGTTGACAGCTGTTAAGTACTACTTTCAGCCATCAGTATTCTCACATAAATGGAGGCATATGCATTATTTACTTGCATTTTGGTTGGAATAATGTAGTTCCACTTGTCCTTGGAGATTATTTGTATGTAGGTGAAATAACCATAAAAGAGATGGAAACCCACCTTCTATGGAGGAACCATGCCAACTCAGCTAAGGAGGTGGCTGCCACCAAGGAAACACGTGGCAATCCACGTCACTGATCCAAGGAGGTACTCACCGACGAATCAGAGAGCGACACATGGACTTCACATGGATCAAGAGGCCCACCTCGGATACCAAAACAAGCCTTGCACCGGGGATGGATCAGAGGGCCCACAGGGCAGCCACCCAGCCACCCAGAGGAAAACTACCCCAAGTAGGGGGCCTAGGGGGCTAGCTGATCCTAGGATCGGCCGAACCGACCTAGTGTCCCCCATCTCGTCCCTACACGTAGCAGCTATTTCATATAAAGTCATGGTAGATCATATGCTTGATATGTTCTTGAGTTCTTCTCTTATTCATCATTTAGAGGCTTGTGTTCTTCATAAACACTACCTTTTGATCCACTTGAAGGATGGTTTACTTATTCCTTATGTGTTTGTTCATAAGTTAGAGGCTCGTGTTCTTCAGGAACACGACCCTTTGATCTTGTTGACTAGACATAAGAGAGTTCGTATCCATTCATATGTCTAGCCTTAGTTGATCTTGTTAGATGGCATGATAGTGTTGCATGAGATTTGTGTTCAATCTACGGTACTCAGTCTAACTTGACCAGTCTTCTGGTGGCTCTCACCCTGGGTCACAATAGCCCGGGCCGAGTGAAGTCTAGCATCAACGCAGGCATGGTGCCTGGGTTGTGTGGCTATGTTAGTTATGAGTATACCCCCCGTAACGATAGAGGTAGGCTGCAGTGGTGACAGCTGTTGGACCCTTTGGAACCCTCCGCGCTGGGGTAGTGCTGTAGGAGTCTAAAGTATAGTTTCGCAGAGTGCTGGTCGTCGCGGGCTATCTCCCCGTTTGTACTTGGGTGCTGAACCTTACCCTCTCATGCAATGTTTCATGCCTATCTTTTGTATCTTCTAGCTTTGTATGTTTAGTACATTAGAACCTAGAGCTAACTCGTATGTTCCCCCTATGCTGTAGAGTACTAGAGTAGAGGTAGATCTGAGTGTGTGTCACACTACCCTATCATATCTTTTATCTCACCCCTGCCTTTGAGTTGTTGTTTCCTTTATCTATCTCTTGGTTTACATTCAGTGCAAAAGCATAAGTCTATGATATCCACCATTGCCTTCCACGGATACGATACCCTTGGAATATTCTCCTTCCTTGGGGAAATGCTACAATGGCTTATCTGTGTGCTTGCGGATTTGTTCACGATCATTTAGATTTACCTTTGGCAAGTCTTGATGTTCACACTAACTCTGCGTTGTTAGTGGTGACGTTAAGAAATGCCAACAAGCATTTCTAGCGCTGACGCTAAGGATGGATTCCAAATCTGTTCTTAAGTGATCGACGCTAGGAAATGTCAACACCCAACCTCACCGGTGGAGGAGTTTGTTCACTTATTTTGCATCTACAATCATATTCTTGATGTACTTGAGATTGTGAGATTTGAGATGGAGTGATTGTGTTGTGATGTATTCTTGTGATTTTTGTGAGATTGTGGTTGTGATTTTTGTGAGATTGTGATTGTGAAATTGTATGATTGTGAGAGTGTTCATATAAGTGTGAGATTGTGATTCTTGGTTGCTTGATTAAGGAAGAAAAGAAAATAAAAGAAATAAACAAAAGGATACGGAAGGGTGACGGACGGTGACATTGACGGAAGAAAATCATTTAGTACCGGGCATTAGACCACCTGGTACTAATGTCCACATTAGTACACCGGTACCGATTAGGCAATACCGGTTTAGAAACTGATACCAAAGGGGGGTTATGAACCGGCACGGGTAGTTGTTTCCCTAGTAGTGCTGGCACATGCGAAACCTGTTACTTGACTGACTTCAGATACCTCTTAACCACGTGCAGCATATGGGTATTTGTATAGGTCTAGCTTACGCATGGGGAGTGTGAGTTTGTGTACGAGTTTAGATATGGCAGAGTTTTTCTCTATGTTAGAGGCATGAAGTATGGATGTTAGATTCATATAGTTTTACAGAGGTTTGTTGGCGGAACCAGTTCTATTGGGTATAGATAAATAAGTTGCAGTATTGTCTACAACTACAAGCTTTCCATATTATTAAAGAACACATGGATTCATTAAGAGGAGTCTCAGATATCGTTGTTCTTAGTGAACTATCACTTTTGAGGGTCCAAAAAGTTTAATCATATTGTAGGCACGATAGAACCACCTTATTAGATGCTTCAAATCCAAAAAACTATAACTAGAAAGTTGTATATGATGGTGCTTCAAATCTGCTGTTAAGGTCTGAGAAACTTTTGGATGAGTCTTTTAGTTGCAGAGAAAAATATGAATGGCTCTGCAGGAGTTTTCAAGAAAGATTTAAAATGTTGTGTTTAGTGAAGGATCGGAGGAACCTTATTCAGCGACGGAGGCAACCGGGGGGAGGGGGTAGGGGGGGGGATGGGGGGCTCGAGCCCCCCTACGGCTCCGCGCACGTAGAACCCCCCGGCATAGCTTCTCAATTTTGTATACACGTAGGAGGGGCTAACAAAATACACAAAACATATTTTTGTATATTGGGCCAACAAAACATATTTTGGTCCCAAACTCAAAGCCCAACAAGGAAGCCCAACAAGGAAAACCCTATCCCCGGTTCCAGTTCGTGACTTCCTCCCGAGTCCCGTCCGCGGTCCGCCGTCTCCTGTCGCTGCAGCCTCCTCACGCGTCGCACTGTCTCCCGGTCTCCCACCGCTGCCGGCCATCGTCTACGCTTCTCCGGTCTCCGGTCGGCCGGGCAACCCTACTGCTAATCCTCCCTTCCTCCAGACTCCGGTCTTCCAGGCGCTGAGAGGCTGAGGCGCAGCTCCCTGCCGACCTGCCCTGCCAAGGCGGGCGCCGGCGGGAAGCCTGCACGGCTGCAGGCCGCGGCTGTCCGCGAGCGCCGAGCGGCACGGCGTCAGGCTAGCCGGCCACGAGCCCAACCAGTAGGTGATTTTTATTTTTTACAGCAAAATTGATCTGTGAAATAGTGAATGACCCGTAATTGAATTATGGCATGTTTGATTCATGTCGAAAAGAACTCTGTTCAACTACTTTCCGAGTAGTGGTAGTGGTTCTGGCTCAAGTACTCCACATGCTAATGAGGGCACAAGTCAACCAAAGAAACCTAAGGTAGAGTTTAGTCATTCAATTATAACTGCGGACCCTGGAAATCGCAAACCAATCGATTCTTATGAATCTGAAATTAGAGACCAACTGAAGAGAGTTTATGCCTTAAATGGTCCAACCCAACCTCAAGAATTTCAATTTCCTCGTAAATGGATTGGTGGTGAATGGAGATCATTTCAAAAGACTTGGTTTGATGAATTTGATTGGCTAGAGTATAGCGAGTCTAAGGATGCAGCGTATTGCTTATATTGTTATCTCTTCTTTAATTCCGCAAAGCCTGAAAAGTTTGGGAGTTCTGTATTTGCACATCAAGGTTATGTGAATTGGAAGAAAGCTAAGGATAATTTTAATAAGCACAGTGGTTGCAAGACTCATACAGATGCTAGGCTAAGTTGTGATGATTTTATGAACCAAAGGACAAGTGTGGTTCAAAAATTAGTTGAGATAAGCACAGATGAAGAAAAACGATATGAGATTCGTTTAAGACTACTTTAAACTATTATATTTGTCTATTTTAAGAGGTCATAATGGTGTTATGTCGATATGGCTTTATAGTTCAGCCCCTCCTAAAATTTTTCCAGGCTCCGTCCCTGACCTTATTGACTTGAAAAAACTAGTATGTACAACGAAAGTTGTATCCCTTATTATTCTCTAGTCTTTGGTGATGTGGTTGTTTGCTAACACACCTTTATCTTTCTAGATTTAAAGATATTAGAAATTAAAAGCAACTAGGGGTGATCTGAAGGATTATCTTCTATTGAGGTAAGTAAATATAGCGGCGATTTAGCTACAACTCTGAATTGTTGCTTACTCTACCAAAGCTTAAAAATGCAGAACCTAAACCAATACAATATGAACTACTCCCTCCATCTCATATAACTTGTCACTTTAGTATTATGATGATATTATCCCATGTCAAACTTTTCTAACTTTGACAAAGGTTATAAAAAATATGTAAACTTCCAAAATACTAAACAAATGCACTATCAATATGTCTTTCATGGTTGATTTAATTAAATTAATTTGATATTATAAATGTTGGTACAATTTTTCCTTTAAACTTGGTTAAAGTTATACAATTTTAATTTAGAACAAACCAAACTAATAAGTCATTTAGAACGGAGGTATAGTATTTAAGTTAAGGAATAAGGATTCACATATTATTTGAGTAATTCTTATGCAATGTTATGTGTTAAGACTTATGGCTATATGTCTCTCATCAGGAGACAAGTGGTTTGTTTATGTTGTTTATTATTGTGCATTCAAGTCGTCATGAGCATGTGCATTTGAACAAGGTTGGTGAGAAAAGTCACATGACTGTTTCAAAATGTTCTTATGGAATATGTGATCGTCACTGTACTAATATAGCATTTACTACTCGAGGAAGGTACAATAATGCAATTTTGAGGTAATGGACATGATATATGCATTGCATTTACACTCATGGATTCTTATATATTGAACTATATAGATGTTGGCATGAAAGCGAGTATGATAAGTGATGTTTCTCATGAAGTTCATATGCAATCCTGGCTTATACTCCGTATATCCTTACCCTGCCAGCGTGGATAGCGACATTCGACGGCGTCGGCCGCACACCTCGGCTCGTGCGCACCTCTGCGTGGACGCTGAGACCGTCGAACCGGACCTCCACTTCCTCCGGAGCTGCACCCCCTAGCCTGCGAAACCAGCTGTTAATAATAAACATGCAATGCGTAACAGTATATATACATCCTCGTACGTACCATTGGCTGGCGAGCAAACGAAGGAACTCCTCGTTCTCGGCGTGCGTCAACGGCGCCGCCTCCCTGCCCGCCATTGTGTTCTGTAACCGAGTTTTTGCTCTCGGTGATCTATATGCCTATCTCACCAAGGACAAGGAGGTATATATATGTGTGTGCAAATAGTTCAAATAATTGCAAAGCCAATGAATATTATGTGCAAGCTACTAATATAAGTTGGGTGCGCATTCTAATTAACGTGCATCGCGCGGAGGTTGGAAACTCTTTTTATTTTGATTACGATAACTTTTCTTCTACTAATAATGAACAAGATGATGCTTCCTTGCTCCAATTCATTGGTACCTAGTAGGATGAATTAATCACGTCACTGATCCATGAATAATATAGATACATGTGCCCGCTGCAGATTCCGCGTGCAGTTCGTGGCCGGCCGTGCATGATGCATAGCTAATTAATTAACCTCCTCCACCGTGTGCCAGCTGATCTGACATGCATATACATAAATCAACTCCAACTGACGATGCATGCACAACTTGTATGTATACAACTAATTAATGTGCGACAATAGTGTAGAGAAAAAAATAGTAGTACGAGATGTGAGAAGCGCGCAGAATCAAGGTGAGTTGGTTACCAAGATCGTGTTGCATAGCGGCAGCTGACTTTGTGTGCTTGTTTACTTCGAAAAACGATTTGCACAATATAATCTTTTTTCTGTTGGCGACAAAAAGGATCTGGCACAATCTTCTTTCTATTTCATTATTAGTCCTTTCACTACACTGCATGTTCTGCACGATCAACTGCGACTCAAGCAACGCCCGCAGGAGAGGTATCGTTATTCCGAAATGATAGAAAACACCAATTTATTTCATTCAGCATACATGAAGGACCGAATAGGCGACCAGAGAGAGAAGTGAATGGGAACCGATAAAAATTCTTCCCGAAGAATGAACTCGACCTATGCCCCGATTACCACTCCGATCACTCAAACACACCAAAGAAACTCTAGACTAGGCACACACAAGCTTACAAGATCTAGAGACACTACGTAAAAACCTCAAATAGGTCACGCAACATTTGTAACGGGCCCTTAACACCCGTTACATGGACCCTTATCTGTAACAGTTGTTGTTTGGCGCCCGTTACGCATAAGCACGACAGGCTCGACCCCGACCTCGCGCTGACCTCGCCACCACAACGCTCGTTACCAATGAGAACTTTTGGTAACAGACTTCTTAGACACCCGTTACATGTTTTCTTTGTAACGGATGTTAAAATGCGTCCGATACGAAAGTGAAACCTACCGGTAACGGGCTCTTTAAGTCCATTACCGATGACTTTACTATTGGAGACGCGTGATTTTTAGGACGCGTCTCGTTTTATAACGACCCAATTGGCGACGCTTGTTTGGAGCTAGTATCTTCTTTGTTTTCTCACATTAGAGATGCGTGTTATTATTACGCGTCTTTGTCTTTGCGTTCCGACCACTCTTCTATCTCTAACAACTACACTAGCTCTCTCTCCTCTGAGGGCCCCACTCGCTGCGTGCGCTCTCTCTCCTCAGAAAGTCGGCGCTGCAGCAGGCCGGCCGGCCGGCCGTGTGCGCGACGGCGAAAGGGGCCGGCGGACGTCGACCGCGGCGCGGTGTCCCTTCGCGCCGTACGTCGCCGTCCTCCAAAGCAGTAGCTGATCCTCCTCCTCGGACTCGGCGCTGTCCACCACGCCGTCACCGTTGCCGCGGCCGCGACGCCTCGTCCTCCTCCTCGGAAGCGCTCGCCTCGTAGACAGTCCTCATCAAGGTGGAAATTGCCCCCTTTTATTGAACTTCATTGTCCTAATTATCTTACTCATCGATTTTGGTGATGCATTATGCTCATTTAATGTATGGAAATTGTAGATGGCTGCTGCTGCTCGGGCTTGGATGTACAGTAAATCCTGAGATTGGGATAGTTTCTTAAGGAGGGTCAATGGTTTTCTAGATCAAGCAGAGGCGGATATGAGAAACCGTGGTGTTCAGGCAATGCTTTGCCCTTGTATAGATTGTCTCACTACGTGAAAACTTCAAATAGGTCACGCAGCATTTGTAACGGGCTTTTAACACCCGTTACATAGACCCCATGTGTAACGGTTGTTGTTGGCACCCATTACGCATAAGCGCGGCAGGCTTGACCCCGACCTCGCCCTGACCTCACCACCACAACGCCCGTTACCAATTAGGACATCTGGTAACGGACTTCTTAAATGCCCGTTACATGTTTTTTTTCTAACAGACGTTAAAATGCGTCCGATACGAAAGTGAAACCTGTCGGTAACGGGCTCTTTAAGTCCGTTACCGATGACTTTCCTATTGGAGACGCGTGGCTTTTAGGACGCGTCTCATTTTATGACGACCCAATCGGCGACACTTGTTTGGAGCTAGCATCTCCTTTGTTTTCTCACATTAGAGACGCGTGTTGTTAATACGCGTCTGTCTTTGCGTTCCGACCACTCTGCTATCTCCGACACCTACACTCGCTCTCTCTCCTCTGAGGGCCCCACTCGCTCTTGTTGGTGTTTCTTAACATCACCACTAGTTGCGCACCTAGAGGGAGCATATAAGAACAACCGGGTATACCGCAAGCGCACGGAAATACCGCTGTAGCACTTCCCCAAGGAAGGAGAGTTTTCCAAGGGTATCGAATCCAAGGAACGGTGTGCACTATCTCCTACTCTAGTATAGATGGTCCAAGGACACCAAACTCCAGCTGGGATAGATATGGGTCGAGAAGCACTTACTTAAGGGACTTAGCTCTCAAGATGTATTTCTGTCAGGTCTTAGTCATCCCCGCGGGGCGACAACACTCCAAGGTGCTGGCAAGCGAGCCCAACTCGGTACGCGACGTAAGAGGGTTGACAAAGGGTCCAACATGCTATCACCACTGCGGCCTACCTCTACGCTATGATCGTACGTGGTCTTCGCAGGAAAACCAGGGCCCAGACACCACGTCTGTACCCCAAGATAAATAATATAGTACGGCGTATGCTAGCCCGCTAACTACACTATAGCAACCGTATAGATACGATCCCACGAACAAGGGAAAGATCAGAATCAGATCTAGTCATTGAGCTACGGAGCAGAAAGGAAGCTATGGATGCAGCTGAACGAGATACAGCGGACTTACTTAACTAAACAGGATCAGAGCATGCAAACAAGTAAATGAACTACGACTCTGGCTCTAAAGGATCGAAGCCTTGTGTCATGAAGAACACAAGCCTCTAACTTATGAACGAGCCACGAACACAAGAACAAATCAATCATGCATGATGTCCACTATAGTCTAAATAAGAAATGCTGAAATACTCACTTTGATCTAAATGAAGAACAAGCATCCACAAGGACATCAACTCACTCCTCACCCTATCCTACCTAGCACTCTAATCACACACACAACTCATGGGAGAGGTGAGTTCTCAACTCTCCAAGAGAGAATGAGAGGAGAGGGAGAGAGGGATGTGTTCCAAAATGGAGCCCCTCCCCTCCTATTTATAGAGGAGGGAGAGGCTTGCCTTTGGCACCATTTGCCTCCACTTTTTCAGCCATCCTTGGGCGCCACCAATAGGAGAGCAACACGTGGCGAGGAATCATGCAATGCACTCTTCTCTAGCTTCCAGGGGAAGGAACCAAACCGACCTTCTTTTGGCCAATAAACGGCCACCATGTCATCAATCCACCCCGGGGCATTGTAAGGGATCAACCAGGAAGCACCACGTGGAAGCAGATGGCGAACGGTGGCACAAAGGGTTCGGTCAAACCTGGGTTCGGCCGACCCTGGCCCACCTCCTTCTAGCTTGTTCTTTCTCTGAGTGACTGATATGTGGGCCCTTATGATGGTTCTAGGTGCATGCCGAGTTTGGAGGTGGTTTGGGTCCCTGGTGGGCCCTTGGATCCTTGTGCTGCACACGTGGTGATGTCTGATTCGTCGGGAGTTGATTCACATGGATTGATGAGGTGTCATGGACACATGGCATCCAATGTGGCACACGTCGCCACGTGGTCTGGTGTGGGTCCCACCAAGCTCACAAGATATCATGTCTTGTGCATATCTTTCTCATCCGGACTCCGATGTAGGCATATAATATGTCCATTTCGATCGTCTCGACGAGCCCGTCGCAATGGTGCAGTCCAAATTGGTATTTAAAGGTGTTTATGATGATGTCCTTTAATAGCCATTGGACTACTTGCTCTCAACTGTACCATTTGGCACGTATTTCGGTGCATCCTGCAACAAAAGCTAGAATCACCAACACTTGTGGAAATCATCAGTATCAAGCCCTATTCTAGTGTTGATGATCCTTTTAGATTTGTTTTATGCAGATATTGACAGTGTAAAAGTAGCACTTTTCGACCGTCAACAGCTCTCTCCCCGCCATTGCTGCAGTAGCATTTTCGCGCGCTCTGTGAAGGCCCCACTCGCTGCGCGCACACTCTCTGAAGGCCCCACTCGCTACATGCGCTCTCTCTCCTTAGAAAGCCAGCGTTGCAGCAGGCCGGCCGGCCGGCCGCGTGCGCGACGGCGAAAGGGGCCGACGGACGTCGACCGCGGCGTGGCGTCCCTCCGCGCCGTACGTCGCCATCCTCCAAAGCAGCAGCTGATCCTCCTCCTCAGGCTCGGCGCCGTCCTCCGCGCTGTCGCCGTCGCCGCAGCCGTGACGCCTCGTCCTCCTCCTCAGAAGTGCTCGCCTCGTAGACAGTCCTCAACAAGGTGGAAATTGCCCCCTTTTATTGAACTTCGCTGTCCTAATCCTCTTACCCATCGGTTTTGGTGATGCATTATGCTCATTTCATGTATGAAAATTGCAGATGGCTGCTGCTGCTCGGGTTTGGATGTACAGTAAGTCTTGAGATTGGGACAGTTTCTTAGGGGGGTCAATGGTTTTCTAGATCAAGCAGAGGCGGATATGAGAAATCGTTGTGTTCAGGCAACGCTTTGCCCCTGTATAGATTGTCTCAACCAGAAGAAGTTCGGACAATGGGATAACATTTTTCATCATTTGATCACGTGTGGTTTCAAAGAAAATTACACGTGTTGGAATAAACATGGTGAGGAAGGGCTTAATGAAGTCGAAGCAGGATGCCTAAATGAAGGTGAAGTGCGACACCATGCTACGGGCCTTAATAATGAAGGGGCAACGCTATGCCATGATGAAGAGCTTGATGAAGGTGGAGTTTTTGAGGAAAATGAACCATTCCCACCAATTGTGATGAGGCCTGACGATATCACTGATCAAGAAGTTACGGGCTTCAAGACGTGGTGAGTTGTTGCAACGTGTGCACAATGTTGATCAAATGTTGCGGGATGTTGAGTTTCAACGAGTGTATACAGCTTCTGAATTAGCGAGGCTGAAGCAGTTCGTTGAAGATTCAAAGAAACCCCTCTATCCTGGTTGCAAGAAGTACTCTCGCCTTTCTGGTGATCTAAAACTTCTGCAGCTTAAGGCAGATCATGGTTGGAGCAACAAAAGTTTCAAACAACTATTGGATCTCCTTAAGGACATACTACCCGAGGGAAACCAAATAGCCGAGTCTGTCTATGAGGCAAAGAAGATAATTTTTCCTCTGGGAATAGAGGTTGAAAAAATTCATGCTTGCAAGAACAGTTGTTTATTGTTCTGTGGAGATTATGCAGACCTTGACAAGTGCCCCAAGTGTGGGTTCGATCGGTACAAGAGGAAAAAAGATGGTGGAGATGATAACAATGCTGATGATGACGAGAACGAGCCCATGGAGATCACATGCAAGAAGAAGAAGAAGAAGAAGGTTAAAGGGGCTCCTGTGAGGGTAGTATGGTATTTTTGCATTATTCCTCGGTTGAGAAGATGGTTTGCCACATGAAAGGAGGCCCAACTCTTGCGTTGGCATAAGACACGAACGAAGGAAGTTGGCAAGATTAAGCACCCCGCAGTTGCCAACAATGGCAAAACATTGATTCCCACTTTAAGGAATTTGCCGGTGAAAGCAGGAACATTTGGTTCGCTATGAGCACAGATGACGTGAACCCATTCGTTAACCAGAGCTCAACACATAGCACCTGGCCTGTCGTGCTGTCAATGTACAACCTTCCACCCTGGCTATGCAAGAAATGGAAATACATGATGCTGACAATATTGGGCACCGGGCCAAAGCAACCTGGCGACCGTATTGTTGTCTACTTGAGGCCACTAGTTGATGACTTGAAGATACTTTGAAAGCCTGGTGTGAAGGAGGTTTGGGATGAGTTCGGCCGTGATGAGTTCACATTGCATGCCATGTTGTTCACCACCATCAATGACAACCCGACTCATCGCAACCTTTCTGGCCAGAGTAAAAGGAAAGGTGCAGCTTGCCCACACTGCTTGGAAGAAACTTGTGTAGTGTGGCTAAGAAATTCAAAGAAATTCTCATTTATGGGGCACCGTCATTTCCTCAGCAAGAAACATGCCTACCGCGACATGGATTGTCCGTTTAATGGGGAAAAGGAGAATCGACAGGCGCCAATGCATGTGACTGGAGATCTGCTCCACTTGCAAGTCAAGGACGTCAAAACTATTGAGGAGTTACCCAAATTGTCTGAAAAGAAACTTCGCAAAAGAAAGAAGCGAGATGGTGAAGAAGAAGAAGAAGATGGGCGAGGAATGTGGAACAAGAAATCAATTCTATGGGAGCTAGAGTATTGGCCGCTTTTGGATGTGCGTCATTTGATTGACAACATGCACGTCAAGAAGAATGTGTGTGAAGCTACTTTGGGAACATTGCTACAACAGAAGTCGAAAGGAAAAGATCATAAAAATACAAGGGAGGATCTTAAAGAAATGGGCATTAGGCCGGAGCTCTATGCAGAGGAAACAGACACGGGGATGGACCTTCCCGTTGCTGCAACCACCTTGTCAAAGGTAGAGAGAAAAGAATTCTGTGAGTTTTTGCATGGTTTGAAAGTACCTTTAGGCTACTCATCGAACTTCAAGAGGCTAGTGTCGGTGAAGGACATGAAAATGAATTTCAACTAGATGAAATCTCATGATTGCCATGTGTTGATGACATCTATTCTTCCTGTTGCACTAAGAGGTATCAAGACAGAACTGGTTCGCGACGTGATCACGAGCTTGTGTTTATTGTTCAATGGAATAGAACAGAAGGTGATTAATGAGGAAAAAAACTATTGGACTTAGAGAGGAGGCATTTCGAGACCCTATGCCTGCTTGAAGCTACCTTCCCACCATCATTCTTTGATCTCATGCTGCATCTAAAAACACACCTCGCGAGGGAGATCTGGTACCTTGGCCCATCTTACCTTCATCAGATGTTTCCATATGAGAGGTACTATGGATTCCTCAAATCATTGGTACATAACATGTCATTTCCGGAGGAGCCATTGTTCGTGGCTATGAGACCATCGAAGCAGTGGAGTGGGCCATGGGTTATATGGACCCCCAAAACCCCATTGGTGTGCCTCGTTCACGACATGAAGGTAGGCTTTCAGGTGTTGGGACCCTGGGGAAAAAGTCAATCACTCCGCACCCAGAGGCCTTTAGGAAGGCTCATTTCACCGTGATAGAACAGAGCATAGAGGTTACACCATTTGGCAATGAGCACAAGCAACAACTACGTGAACAAAACCCTGGCTGTACTGAGGATTGGGTTGCAAAGAGGCACATGCAATGCTTCAATAGGTGGCTCCGAGATTATGTCCAGAGTGGCAGCGCTGCTATAACCGACGATCTAAGAAAACTAGCAGCAGGGCCATTATTCACTGTTATAACATATCAAGCAATGGATATCAATGGATACACGTTCTACACCATGGCCCAGGATGCCAAGAGCGTCTATCAAAATAGTGGTGTGCGTGTACAGGCCGTCGATAATAAGAAGAGCATAGCCACATATTATGGTCAAATGGAGGAAATTTGGGAGCTTGATTATGTAGGATTGAAGGTAGCCTTGTTTCGGTGTAGATGGGTCACCAATGCAAAGAGGGCTATGATCAAGGACAAATTTGGTTATGTTAGTGTTGATCTCTGGGTCTTTGGTTACAAAAACGAACCGTTTGTCTTCGCCAAGGATGTTGAGCAAGTGTTCTATGTACCTGACCGCAAAGAATAACTGGAGTGTGGTTTTGCCTAGAAAAAAAAGGATTGTTGGGGTTGAAAATGTTGTTGAGGAGGAGGAATACAACCAGTTTGACGAAAGTTCATCCTTTCACACTTCATACATGCCCCGAGTCTTGGGAGCTGACAAAACACCATACTAACGAAGCGACCATTGTGAAAAGATCCATATACAAAAATCAAAGAAGAAAAAGAAGCAAGATTGATTTCTGCTGAATCCGATCCTTTTTGTAAAATGCAGGGATGTCTATTGCTGTAAATGGAATCCTTTTTGTAATATATATATAGGATGTGTATTGGTGGAATTTGAATCTTCTTTCTGTAATATTTGATGACTATATATTCTTCCAAAGATACTGTATATATTCGGTATATATTCTACCTGAAAAACTATGTGAGAAATGCAGCCTATATAAAAAAAGACAACCTGCCCGCCCGACAAATAAGACACGTGTTCACAAAACCCACGTCGCCGATAACTCTCCAAAGAGTTTGGTCAAACTTCAAAGAGTTTGACTCCTCGATAAGAGAGATGTGCAATTAGTAGTACCACTCATCGGAGAGTATTGATATTATTTTGTCTACATTTTGTCAAAGAGTTTGACTTCTCGATAAGCGAGATGTGCAATTAGTAGTATCCACTCATCGGAGACGCGTCTCGTGTATCTTCTCTCCAAAATAAATTAATAACCGTTGCCCCAGCCCCTTCTTCTACCCGCGAAACCACCACATAGCCCCTTCATCTACCCGCGAGAAAACCACAACTGCCTCCACTCCTCGTTGTGCCCCTCCGCCACGCCCCTATGCTGTGCCTCCTCTGCTCCACGCCGCGCGACTTCCCTTCCATGTCGGCACTCATGGCATCGAGGGAGCACCCGCGGTCGCTCGTGGAACTCCCGCAGGAGGTGCTGGCGATCATCGTTGGCCGAGTTGGTGCGACATTGAATCGGCCTATGGAGGACCTCTGCAGCCTACGGGCAACCTGCAAGAACATGCTCAGCCTCTGCCACGACAGAGACGTCAGTAGGCGCCTGGCAGTGGATCGGGTTCCAGTCGAGCAGATGCAGAACAACGACCCCGTCGGCTACGACGTCTTCCTTCGTAGCCTGGCTGTAGCCGGCAACCCGGTGGCCTGCTTCCTCGCCGGGATGGACAACATATTCAGCAGGAACCGCAGCCCTCAGCCTCCCCTTGTCGAGCTCCACCGTGCTGCCAAGGACGGGCATAGAGGGGCGGCCTATGTGGTCGCCGTCTTCCTCTACAGAGCCAACAACGGGGCCGACGCCACTGCAATTGCATACATGAAACAGGTTGAGGGAGAGGAGCAAGGGCAGTGGCATCTGTGTTTGATCAGCAATGTGCAATCCCTGGATTTCTGGCATCGTGGAGTCAATCTGGCTTGGCAAATTAGGAGTGTCGTCCTCCGCCGTGGCCTCCGCCGGCCGACGCTGCCAACAGCGGTGGCGCGAGGCAACATTCAACATTGCACAGGCAAAGCATTTTGCGGCATGGAGCCGACCCGGAGGGGGTTTTGCATGTATTTCTGTAGTGATGAATGTAGGCTTCGTTACGAATGTAATGTCTTCTTCTATCGTGTAAAGTATCGTCCAATCGGTTATTGATAGAAAAGATTTGATTTCTCACATTTCTGAATCAAATCGAAGGTTGCGGCGCCCTCTACTTCCTCCTCTGTTCTATTGGAATGAAGAACAGTTTGTGTGGGAAAATGAGACGAGGATTAACCATCCCGCGTCTCTAATTAGGGTGGGGCCCAGTTCTATTGGAACGAAGAACAGTTCTCATTTCTCCTTTTAATCTGCAGTCAAATTTTGTAACATGTATTTCTCCGTCGTGCTTAGTCCAAATTTGATGATTTTTTCCTATTTTTTTCTAAAATCCCCATCTTTTCATTAATTTCATTGTTTAGTGTTTATTCCGTTTCGTGAATAATGTTTATATGCCTTATCTTGTTCTTTGTAAGTACAACATAGAAATAATATTTATTTTCCACAACCATTAGTAATGAAACTTTGCATTGCGTAATCTTAAGGTGAACACATGCTTGTGTTAAAATTTCAAATGCGTACGAGATCAAACATGTTGCAAAGTGTGAAAAACGTCAATGTTCAAGCAACATTCTAGGAAACTATGTGAGAGATGTAGCCACTTGTACACAAGTATATTCTTCCTTTATTGAAACCATTTGAATTTTTTATGACAAGTTTAGGTACCCAAATTATATTTCCACGTAAATTTGTAGAATTTTTGGAGCAAACTAAGATGTTATTAGAATTATTATATCACAAGCATGAGATGTATATTCGAATTATAAGAATGTTAGGTATACAAGTGTGACTGTTGATATTTTATTAAAATTCTAAATGTCCAAATATGAATTAATGTTATTTTTAATGAATTTTTAGGCACTGTTTTACGGGCTCTAATATTTTATGGATAAGAGTTTCAATTCTAAAAAATAGTGTCAGGCCCACGCGTCAGCGTCAGCAGCCCATATAAAGAAGATAACTGTCTGGACCTACCTGCTAATGAAGGCGACGCAGGTTTAATAACCAGCGTCGGCGATGACTATCCATTGTGTCCAAGATCGAGTTCATCACAGGAGGAACAGATACTGTAGGCGACGCGGATGGATCTGCCCGTGTCTCTTAGATCGAGTTCATGACATATATACAAAATCCAACAACCAAACTAACCAGTTCATGATCAACAAACAAACTAAGCAGTTCATGATCGACAAACTAAGCAGTCCAACAACCTGACGAACAAACTGACGAACGCACAATAATCACAAACACATTATTAATGGTACATGAGTGGATCAATTAGTCGTTCGCCGCTGTCGGAGTCCCGCCGTCGTCGCCGAGAAGAGACCGCTGGACCATGAGAAGGCGAGACCCTTGACGCTGTCATCCTTGTTATGGTCAGGCGCCTCGATCTTGAACACGTCGCCAACATCTCGGAGCTTCATGAACGCGCCCTGGAGCAGTTCGACGGCGAAGCTGATGTCGGCGACCTCCTTCTTCTCCTTCTCCTTGGGCACCACCGGCTCCTTCCCCTTCTCCTTGATGGTCAACTTCCTCCGACAGTGGCTTTCATCGTCGTCATCCTCTCTTCGTCCCCGCTTCGCCAACGGGTCACTCGACACCATGCTCTTCTCGCTCCTTGTTGGTGTGATCTCTCGGTGACCGGAGTTTGTGGTTTTGTGATGGCGAGGGGGAAGAAGATGAAGCAAAGAAACGATATGATTATAGAGCAACCAGTCGGGGATTTATGATGATAAGACATAAACTGTCAGTGCGCCTTCCTCCCCACGCCCCACGTCCCCCTACGCCTCGGGAACCGTTTTTTGGGAGCAAAACCGTCCAAAAACACGCGTCGCCTTTCAATTTCGCGGGAAGGTGGAGGGGCAGGGGCAGTTGTCGGGCCCACGCGTCAGCAGCCAAACCGCATGTCGCCTTTCAAATTCCATATTATTAGTAACATGTGTTTATAAAAGGTCGCGTCGCCTTTCAATTTCCAAACCCCGTCGCCTTTCCATTTCCTTCCCCTTCTCATTGATGGCCGCGGTGTGCTTCATGGAGCTGCTACCAAATGAATTGGTCACCCAGATCATCCTGCACTGCATCAAGGGTGAGCCCGTCATTCGTTTCCTGATCCTTTGTAATAATGTCCGCGGCACCTTCCGGCGCATCTGCGACTCAGATGAGGTACTCCTGCAGGTGTCACTGTGTGAGCTTCGTCAAGAGTGCAAGAATCGCTACGTCAGGTCCTTGTTGGAGGAGTGCTTCCGCCTCGCCAAACATCCCGAGGCATTATGCTTCGAGGGGATGGAGAGGTTGATGAGGCGGCGGAATCCCGATGAGGGTCTAGAGCTCGTCGGAAAGGCCGCTGCCAAAGACACCACCTTGAAGTACTTCTTAGCGATGCTGAAGTACCGTCGCAACCCTACAGACCCTGAAGCGATGGCACTGCTCCACGAAATCAGCGGCGGGCAGTCGCCCCCTGACAAGCGGTGGAAGAACCACAACCTGCACCGGCTGTGCTACCTCGTCCGCCGAGATCTCCAGAACATTGCGTGGTGGTACTGGCTTTGTGACGGCGACGATGACATTCCGTTGCTGCCCGTCCAGAATCCCCACGTCTGCATTTGGGTAGCGGGATGTAGGCGCTACGGGTCGGAGACCCTAGGGATCATCCACTACTGTAGCGCCGAGTGTCGCATCCGTCATGAGTTTGACCTCTGGACACGTGGATTCAGCGTCGCGGTGGAGTACGCCGTCAGCAGGATGAACATCAGGATGTAGGCGGAAACACCAATAAAAATTATGTATCTTGAATGTAAATTATTACATATTCTGTGTCGCATCCACAAGATTTGATTTGTCACGTTTCTGAGTCAAATCGAAGGTTGTGGTGGTCTCATTTGCAGCATTAGAGGCCTAGGGTGCCCTCTTGGATGTCAAAGCGGGCACGGCGGCAGCGGCGGTGGCGGTGGCGGTGGCCTCTGCTAGTCTGCTTCCTCCTCTGTTCTATTGGGTGGGCGTAGGAGACGAGAATTGGAGGGGCAAATGAGACGCGGGTTAAGCACCCCCTCTGTTCTATTGGAATGAAGAACAGTTCTCATTTCTCCTTTTAATCTGTAGTCAAATTTTGTAACATGTATTTCTCCGTCGTACTTAGTCCAAATTTGATGATTTTTCCCTATTTTTTTCTAAAATCCCCATTTTTTCATTAATTTGATTGTTTAGTGTATATTCTGTTTCGTGAATAATGTTTATATGCCTTTATCTTGTTCTTTGTAAGTACAACATAGAAATAATATTTGTTTTCCACAACCATTAGTAATGAAACTTTGCATTTCGTAATCTTAAGGTGAACACAAGCTTGTGTAAAAATTTCAAATACGTACGAGATCGAACATGTTGCAAAATGTGGAAAACTTCAATGTTCAAGCAACATTCTAGGAAACTATGTGAGAGATGTAGCCATTTGTAGACAAGTATATTCTTCCTTTATCGAAACCATTTGAATTTTTTATGATAAGTTTAGGTACCCAATTTATGTTGCCATGTCAATTTGTAGAATTTTTGGAGCAAACAAAGATGTTATTAGAATTATTATATCACAAGCATGAGATGTATATTCGAATTATAAGAATGTTGGGTACACAACTGTGACTGTTGATATTTTATTAAAATACTAAATGTCCAAATATGAATTGATGTTATTTTTAATGAATTTTTAGGTGCTGTTTTACCGGCTCTAATATTTGATGGATATGAGTTTCATTTCTAAAAAATAGTGTCAGGCCCACGCGTCAGTGTCAGCAGCCTATATAAAGAAGATACCTGCCGACGAAGACAATGCGGGTTTACTAACCAGTGTCGGCGATGACTATCCATTGTTAGCATCAGCAGGCAAACCTTACGCGCGGTGTTCAAAAATTCCTACCTAGACTATAATACCCATGGAATTCCAATTCCACCAGAGAGCCGTTCAAGTGCATGCTAGTAATTTCCGTGAACATAGTAACGCGCGCGCTAGGGACATATACTCGGGAGTCTAATTCAGACAGATCCACCACGCCCACACTCTCCCCGCCGCCGCCCTGCTCCTTCTTCAGCCCTAGCCCGCCGCCGCCGCTCTCCCCGCCGCAGCCCTGCTCTTCTCCAACCGCACCGTTCCCGGTGTGGCAGTGACAGAACCGTCCAAATTAATTCCCATTTAATTAACACACATAACCTATCCACTCGGCCATTATGCATTAAAGAGGAGTTAACTTGTTGATATCTGCCGGGTCAAGCCCGGTAAATCACTTATAACAAAGGATCGAAGATTGTACACTAAGACTCACGCGACGACGAGTTTCGAGATAATTAATACAGCCTTAATACATCATATTCATCCATTATTCATTATTACAAAACAAGTTCCATACAGGAAAGTAAGTTGTTCAGAGTTTGAAAACACAGCGGAAATAAAATACTAAACGTCATAAGCAACATCACGGGAGGCCATCCATGATATCACTAAGCACTGTCATCCTCCCACTCACTTCCCAAAGGGTGGGAGAGAACCAGTCCACGAATACCATCAAACACATCAACACCTGCAAAAGATATCAACAAAGCAAGGCTGAGTATACTAATACTCAGCAAGACTTCACCGTCGGGTGATGGGAAATCACCAACTCTCTAGACACGCAACCTTTTTGGCTAGTGGGTTTCTTTTGCTGAAAAGCAACAAAGAGTATGTCCTTACTTTCAAGTTTTAGCTCAAAATTCTAGTTGTTTAACCATTACTAAGTAAGCAGCTATACAAGCAAAGTTGTGCAAACAATTAAGCATACAACAGTATTACTTCTCAATTCCATCATTAAGGGACATAGAGTGTATGGATAAGCAATCTCGGATAACGGTGAGAGGCCGACGATCGATCGATTAATAACCTTGCAAGGGAAACCTAAACACACGGGAGAATGCATACCCCATCATACGACCATGGCCCAACGGGCGGGGTACGCACCAACCAGACGGTTCCCAATCATCCTCAGTTTAGGATCAAAGCCCACAGTCATCGGTACAAGGATCACTGGCATAAGGCCCAACGTCCTTCCAGTCTCACACATGCACCACCGGTTGCAAGCCGGGGGAACAAATCTCAAGATTAGTGGTAGAGAGTTCCCTCGCTGGATCAAAAAGGTACTAGGCTTACCGGTCCCATTCCCGACAAATGTTTAGTACATTCAAACGCTTAACCACAGACCTACTTGGCCGGAGCCGGTCCCGTGCTCTTACCACATGAGCGGGTAGGTTCAACATTCTTATGATTCCAACAGAAGACACCTATAGCTCGCGAGTGACGAACATCACTCGACTTCTACCGGGTCCTTAGAGCATGGCACTAGCGACTTATCATTCTAGTATTGGAACATAGGAATCTAAGATCATGCATCTAGGGTTTCAATACAACTCCTGAAACTTAAATGCACAAACATAGCAAAGATAATTGCATAATTTGAAAACATAGGTTATACTCCGGGGCTTGCCTTTACTAGCAAAGTTAGTTGGAGATCCTTCGAACTTGGTTCAGGTCTTGTTGCAAAACCAACACGTTCACCTTCTCCTTCCACTAGCTCTCCTTTAGCTTTCGACACCAACTCGTAGCTTTCGTCCGGAGTTCTACACGACATGCATATGCACAACTTTAAGCATTCATTTGAAAGGAGGGAGAACTCAGTTCATATATAAAGGATAAACATGAGGTGTATTGTTGGGCACATTCACCTGGATAAGAATATATCCAGCATACTCTTCCTTAATTAAGGAATTGTACGTTTGTTAGTTATCTCGCTTATTTGATGGTGATTGTGTGCATATCTAAATTAATTAACTTATTTAACTTCACCAAAATAAAAGTCGCTATTCAGAATGTACTTTGGTGAAGCTTTTGTGATTTAAATTCAAGTCACATTAAAGGTAATTTTGGTTTCTCCTTTATTCCACTTATTAACCTTGATTTACTTTGAAAATTAATTCTGGATGTTCACACACAAACAAATAGAGAGAAAACTAATACAAGCACATATCAAGACAACAAGGCTACTGCCCAAAATTTAGATCAAACTAAGCTATGATCTGCACATGAAAAATCTAGAAAGAACTAGCTGACTTAAACACGATTTATTTATTCAGAGAGATCTATACATGATATAGCTTCAACAAATTACACAGAGCATAAACATGGCATGACGGAGCTACTCACAAAATTTCAGATTAAACTAAGTTATAGATGTAGCATGAAAATTACAACATTAAAACACTACTGAAAAGATAAATAAATCACATGGCAATATTCAAGCATGCAATGGGTCTGAAACTTTTACCACAGCCATAACAAGGTAAAACAAGATTACTCAAAAAGTATCATGGCTAGAAACTAATTACAACATGCTTTATTAAAAAGTCTTATATTAAAGGCCTAAATTAAATAGAGATAGATAAACATGTCAAAAGCTACTGATATTTTTACTATAGCTTCATCTAGGCATAAAAAGGCTACTGCAAAAAGATCAACCCTATTTGCTTAACCAATTATTTAAAACTAAATAGGAACTTAAAAGCTTCCATATAACATAATTAAATCATAACTAAAGATATATAACAGATCTATGTACAATGTTTCTACACAAGAACAAGCATGACAAGACTAACAACATATTAAAATTTCACAGGCAGATCAGTTATAGATTTCAAATAATTGCAAATCTATTCAAACTGATCAATTCAAATTTATTCAAATTCTAGAAAGAATTTTATAAAATTCCTTTCTAGAAAAGTTGCATCTGTTCATCAGGATTACAGATCAATTGAGTTTATATTTTTCTGATTTTTCTGTGATTTACGATGCATTTTACAAGGTCTCAGAGATTTAAAACAAAGGTTTAGGAATCTATTTTCATCCAGGTCCTCGGTCTATAAAACTTATTCACAACCGTACCCTTTCCTTTACACAGGGGTCCCTGCATTTACAAAACGAACCCTGGCCAGATTTGTTTCTTCACAAATCGACCCTTGCCATGGCCGCCGGCCAAGGTGGTCGGAATTCGGCTCACCGGCGGCGAGGTAGGGTGGGGGAAGGTGCGTAGGAGGGTTAGAGGATCACCTAGGGCTTGCGACGGCGCTCGGTTGGGGTAGAGGAACTGCCGACGAGTGAGCACGGTGGCGCGCGGATCTTCCGGCCGCTGCAGGACCAACTCCGGCGAGATAGGCGGCGGCGCACGACAATGTGCGGCACGGGAACCTTTGGTGGGGCGAGGAGGTGCTCCTAGGGGACTCAGGCGGTGACGGGACGGCTCGGGCGTAGTGGCTCCACGGCGGCACTCCGGCGGTGAGCAGCGGCAGCCTGGCGGCGCTGTGTGGAGCTACGCGTCGAGCTCCGGCCATGCCCCTTATATAGGCGGCGAGCACGGTTCCTCAGCCTTGACTCCTGGCCCCAGTCAACTGGCCAAGATTGCTGCCGGCTGGCCGTCACGGTGGCGTGCATGGCAGCGCGGCGCGGCTCTGCTCGGCGCGTGGCGGTGGGCAAGCCGGCGACGCGATGCGTGGCAAGGACGAGCGGTCGGGCGCGCCAGCTAGACTGCCACGAGTCACGGGCAACATCGGGCAACGGACTGTGGGACCCACCCTCGGTGTCCGGGCCAGGTGGCGCAAGATGGGACGGCATGTGCGAGTGGGAGTCGGGACGGCGTCGTAGTGCGACGTCGCGTCCAGAGCGCGCGTGCAGGGGTAGTGGCAGCGAAACAAATTCGGTTTAGGTTACTTTGACCATGCATTACAATTCAAAACCAAAAGTAACTCACAATTCGGCCAAAAACAAAGTTGTAGAGGAGACATTCCTCTACCACTTTCACAAAGGTCAACCGGTGGAAACTTTCACGGATTGAGCAGAAATTTGACTTGAAAATCTAGATTTTCTCGGCGTGGTCAACTCAGAGCTCTGGCGTTTGACCAAGTTTTTTAGGTATTTCCACTTAAAATTTGAAAATCTGCCAATTGAATGAAATGTGTCCCATGAAATTCTGCACAACTTTTGTATTGGCCGATTTTTCAGTGTTTTGGGAAATTTTGGAGATTTGAGCAAAGTTCTAGAGACATGTACATGAACATGGGGGTTTGACCATGTTTAAAAGCGTTTGACTTCAAGATTTGAATACTTTTCACTCAAGATCTTTATTCCCATCCAAAAGATGATTTGTTTCTCTTGGGCAAACCAACAAGTTTCCTATTGGTCGATTTTGGAGTTGCTATACAAAATGTTGAAATACTAGTCAATCCATCAAATGTCCTCGGAAATTCCTGTAGAGAAGGTGACCAAGTGTGATAGGGTTAAATTCCTTCTTTTATCCTTGATTTCCAAAAGTGACAAACATCAAGGTCATGTTCTTGAATCTTGGTACTAACTTCCATACTGCCAAAAGTTTAAGTTCTGAGTGAAAATTGATCTCAGGTCCAAGACAAAACTTTTCTCCTAATGGTGTTTTCACACAACTAGCCTTATTTTTCCTTAAACACCATGAGCTTAGGTTAACATCCTTGATTAAAAAGAGATAAACACCTGGGGTGTTACAACCTACTCCCCTTAAATAGAATCTCATCCCAAGATTCGACAACAAGCTTGATAGACTTTTCAGGGGAAGGTAGAGATTACATAGAGAAACTTACAGAGACAGGCTAAACTCACTAAGATCTAGAACTCAAAGACGATAAAAGATACAAGAAGTTCATGACAAACATCCAATTAACTCATCAGGAAGCGGGCGCTGAATGTGCACATGAAAAGCTACAAACAAACATAGCAGAGGCGTAAAACAAATCAACACCATCAAGGCGTCAAAGCAATCTGAATCACATATCTCAAGAGATCGATCCATAGCTGGTGATACAGGATTGGCTTCTTCTAGTGACCTTCTTCTTGAGCTTCTTCTTCTCGATGTAGGCACCAAAAGTTCAGTTGACGAGCTTCAAAGAAATGCTTGAACTGTCTTCAACTCTTGAAGAGGCTTGATTCTTCTTCACCTTGTTGGAGAAGATGGAGGAAATGCTGGAGACGATGGAAATGGCCGGTGTGTGCTCAAAGAAAAGAGCAGGAGAGCAGGGAGGGCGACAGGAGGTGATGGCTCCAGTGGATGCAAAGGGAGGGGTATTGGAAGCCAATGGAAGGTGGTCCATTTATGGATGCTCACCATGGTGTAGTGGCGGTGGTGCTCGCGCCACTTGTGTAGGGGCCGGGGTATGGAGGCATGGAGGTGCGGTGGTAGTGGCATGTGGCATGGTGGTGGCCGGCACGGGATGCCATGGGGACAAGACGACTGTCGTAGGGTGTGCATAGGCGGCGATCACCTGCTGCGGTAGAAAGGTGGTAGAGCGAAAGCACAGCACAGAGCAGACGGAGCACAGATACGGAGGGGTCAATTGATTCTCGAGAGAAAATTGACTATGAATTTGGGAAACACGAGAAGATCCTGGGTATCCACAATTCAACTAAAACTTATTTTTGTCTAGGAAAACTGTCAAAGGCTTTTGTCCATTCTTTCTTTTCAAACATACCGAGTCTGTAGATTTGGTCGAAGCTGAAGAAGAATCACAGATTATTGATTGGTATAGAACTCCTCATATCTTGACTTTTAGAGAACCTTGACTGCTCATGCTCCTTCCAATTATCTTGGTTGATTTTGATTTGATACTAGGTAACCATTGAGGTTGAGGGGGAAGGAGACCAGATTGAATGGTTCCATAGAGATTTTATGAAGAAAGGGAAGGCTAGTAAACAAATATTTGTTATATTTGTTTACTAAAATTTCTAAAGTTGTGCTAGGAAAACCACAAGATGTTTACTCAGGGTACGTCCTTGGAAATATCAACTTTAGTTGACAAAAGACAAAACTTCTGGAAAGGATGAGGGTCAACATGTATACCAAAAGATTTTGCCACTTCGTGACATTGTTCTCATTTACTCAATTTCGGTGAGTAGAGTTAAGAAAGATAGAATTTGAATTTTTGGGAGAACAAAAGTGCTCAACCCAAGGATTTCAATATCACAGAAAGGCTAAGTGCTTCAGAATGCATACACATAGTGGAAATGAAACAGGTCGTGTGAGAAATCATGCTTGCATTGCCAGGATAAGATTACAAACTTAAGAGTGAACTCTGAAGATCAAGTCTTTAACAAAGTACTATTATGGTTCATACGTAGCACTTGTACATCTCCTTATTTTATTAAACTCGTGACAACATCCAAACTAGATCCACTAGCTAGTACTAGGTTAACCCTTTTATTTTCCTCAAGTTAAAAACAAAGGCTCAGGGTGATGCAGATCCAGACTCTACTGCAGATTCGCCTTGAATCTCGTTGTGATTCTCACCATCTTCAGGTGCAGGAATAACAGGTCCTGGTAGTGGAGCTTCTATTGCTTCTAATTGATTCTCCATGTCTAGCATGTGTAGGTCAGCCTGATGTAGCATATAGTCCTGGTCCTGGATTTCTTGACGCAATTCTAGTATCTTTGCTTTATCCTTGCGTCTTCCTTTCTTAAGAGCTTTTATCATGGCTTGAGCTTCCTTCAACTCATGTGTGGTACTTTCCATTTCTCTAACTTGATTCCTATAGATTGCATTTTCTCTGACCAGCAGTTGGTATGTATCATACATTGCTTTGGAAAAATGAACTGAGGAGATCAGATCAGGTTTGTAATGTGAGTTTTCCTGAACAGAGATGAGAGACTCCTGCTCAGTCCATTGTCCATGGTATTGCTCATGTAGGGGAATTACCTTGGCTGTAGTGTGAGCTACCAATGCAGAATGCTTCCCACAAAAAGTGGTGAGTGCTTCAAGAGCAGCCTTTTGCAAGGTGTTAGCCCACTCTAAGCCTTGTGCTTTACTTTCCCAAGCTTCCCAGTTGGGATCAGTGGGACAAGCTGAAATCTTCACTTTCACTTCACAACTAGGGATTTGTCCTTCGTTCATGTACTCACGGTACATATACTGTGGTTGGTAGTATATCCAAAGTCCTTCAAAGTGGTCCACAAAATCAGGGGAAAACCACTCTCCTGAGGGTAATCAACGTGAGTCCATCCTTCTTCATCAACCATTTCAGATCCAGAATTGGCCATCTAAAGAGAGTAACATAAGTAAGAAACCAGATGGATGCCTTGGCATAAGAGATAGATTTTTAGCAGCCATACAAGATTATCCCATTTGGAAAACCATGAACTAGATGTTCCTAACTTCCATCAGATCCTTATGAAGGTAGAAGCAACTTGTGAATTTTCCAATTGGGCAAAAACTAAGGGTAAAGTGCTCGAAAAACTTTAGAGACCGATGCTTCATCTTGGCTGATGGACAGCATGCGGAGGGTTACTAAAAATTCACAACTCTCAGCATAAGAGTGCAACGATACTCAATTTTCACGAGCATACCAAACTTGAAGTTCCAAACAACTTTGGTATTCCAAGATTGGGCTATAACCGATGGGAAAAGAGGTGATTGAACCAAACTACAATTTGCGGTCGTTCAGAAATTTTCAGCAGACAGGCAGTTACTTAAATTAGCGTAACTGAATTTCAGCTTAGCCAAAAATTCTGAAATTTTACCAGGTACTCAGTAAGGTTATGAAGTACCAATTTGGTATTCAAAGGTAGAGCTAAAGACTAGAGGAAGATAGCCAAAAGAATTAAAACTCCAGTGGCTGTCCCTCAGGAAAAACAGCAAACAGAGCTGTACTATTTTGGTCATAAATCAAAATTCCTTCAACCAAAATTTCAAAAACTTTTATAGCAGATGCTTGATCAGATTTGGAGCAACTTTCATATCTAACTTTTCTTCAGAAAACACTGTCTTGGGGGTCGAAATATTTCAGAACAGATAGGTTCACAGATTGACAGCTAGATCATTCCTTAAGAAAAAGATCATATCTTGAGTTTGGCTGATCCAAGGCTTATGAAAATTTAACAACATATTTGTTGCACAATGGGAGACAACTTTTGGGTAAAAGATCTCTGGAGGAAACTTCTTTTGCTAGCCTGAAAAACTCCAGACCAATGGATCATTCAAACAACACTAGAAAAGTCCTTAAGCTACTTGAGAAAAATTCGGATGATAGAGATTTCAAGTTGTACTTATTAACTTTGAGGTTCAGTTTTAAGGATTTTAACATGATGCATGCAAAACCTATTCGTCCTCACAGACAATTCCTTGTCAAAATCGAAGTTAGTGCCGGTGGCTTGGCACAATATACGACTCTCCCTATAATAGCTAGTCGAATTTCTAATCGATCTTAATTTCTTACGAATCGAGGTTAGAGTACTTGCAGAAAATCACAGAACATCTCGAACCTTTCGTTCCAGCACTCACGAAAGCATCCACAAACATTACCGTTCACTATAGAAACGGCACCCATGCGTTTAACGCTGCATGGACAGCGTCCAACCTGAGACACGCTCCGTTTGAATGGAGGGCCTCCCCCTTCACATGTTCACAATGCGGAATCATGCTCACGTATGGCAAAACGTGGCGAGACACAGACGCGACAGTGGGTTCCCTTTGGAATAGGTCCCATCCATCCCTCACATGACTTTCATGTGGCACGAGCATGTATGGCAAAACATGCTGAACTAGTATGGTTGTGCAAGAAAGTAAGTTTTAACAGGTAATAAAATGTGCTGGGAGTCAGTTTAGATAAATCATAGAGTACTAGCCACCTGAAAGAACCCAAAAATCCCTCTAGGGCCTCTCGGACTAGTTAATCCTTAGCGTTCCTGACGCATTTTTGGAAACACCTTAATTTTGCATGTTTTATTCTAAAAACATGTTATTAAGGTGGTTTTATTATCTCTGATGTACAATCAAGCTCTGATGCCAGCTGTGACAGAACCGTCCAAATTAATTCTCATTTAACACACATAACCTATCCACTCGGCCATTATGCGTTAAAGAGGAGTTAACTTGTCGATATCTGCCGGGTCAAGCCCGGTAAATCACTTATATAACAAAGGATCGAAGATTGTACACTAAGACTCACACGACAGCGAGTTCAGAGATAATTAATACAGCCTTAATACATCATATTCATCCATTATTCATTATTACAAAACAAGTTCCATACAGGAAAGTAAGCTGTTCAAAGTTTGAAAACACAGCGGAAATAAAATACTAAACGTCATAAGCAACATCACGGGAGGCCATTCATGATATCACTAAGCACTGTCATCCTCCCACTCACTTCCCAAAGGGTGGGAGAGAACCAGTCCACCAATACCATCAAACACATCAACACCTGCAAAAGATATCAACAAAGCAAGGTTGAGTATACTAATACTCAGCAAGACTTAACCGTCGGGTGATGAAAAATCACCAACTCTCTAGACATGCAAGACTTAACTGCTCGTCGAGCTCGGGCCATGCCCCTTATATAGGCAGCGCGCGGGGTTCCTTAACCTCGACTCCTGGCCCCAGTCAACTGGCCAAGATTGCTACCGGCTGGCCGTCGCGGTGGCGTGCATGGCAGCGCGGCGTGGCTCTGCTCGGCGCGTGGCGGTTGGCACGGCGGCGACGCGGCGCGTGGCAAGGACGAGCGGTCGGGCGCACCAGCTGGACTGCCACGAGTCACGGGCAACATCGGGCAACGGACCGTGGGACCCACCCTCGGCGTCCGGGCCAGGTGGCGCAAGATGGGACGGCGCGTGTGAGCGGGCACCGGGACAGCGTCGCAGCGCGACGTCGCGGCCAGAGCGCGCGTGCAGGGGCAGCGGCAGCGAAACAAATTCGGTTTAGGTTACTTTGACCATGCATTACAATTCAAAACCAAAAGTAACTCACAATTCGGCCAAAAACAAAGTTGTAGAGGAGACATTCCTCTACCACTTTCACAAAGGTCGACCGGTGGAAACTTTCACGGATTGAGCAGAAATTTGACTTGAAAATCTGGATTTTCTCGGCGCGGTCAACTCAGAGCTCTGGTGTTTGACCAAGTTTTTGAGGCATTTCCAATCAAAATTTGAAAATCTGCCAATTGAATGAAATGTGTCCCATGAAATTCTGCACAACTTTTGTATTGGCCGATTTTTTAGTGTTTTGGGAAATTTTGGAGATTTGAGCAAAGTTCTAGAGACATGTACATGAACATGGGGGTTTGACCATGTTTAAAAGGGTTTGACTTCAAGATTTGAATACTTTTCACTCAAGATATTTAGTCCCATCCAAAAGATGATTTGTTTCTCTTGGGCAAACCAACAAGTTTCCTATTAGTCGATTTTAGAGTTGCTATACAAAATGTTGAAATACTGGTCAATCCATCAAATGTCCTCGGAAATTCCTGTAGAGAAGGTGACCAAGTGTGATAGGGTTAAATTCCTTCTTTTATCCTTGATTTCCAAAAGTGACAAACATCAAGGTCATGTTCCTGAATCTTGGTACTAACTTCCATACTGCCAAAAGTTTAAGTTCTAAGTGAAAATTGATCTCAGGTCCAAGACAAAACTTTTCTCCTAATGGTGTTTTCACACAACTAGCCTTACTTTTCCTTAAACACCATGAGCTTAGGTTAACATCCTTGATTAAAAAGAGATAAACACCTGGGGTGTTATTGTGACATCGACGAAGCGGCTCCAGCCGTGACGACGATGATGAGGACGCGGTTACTGGCGTGCGGACGGCGTCCCGGCCAACCTAGAGACGGTGACGTGGATCCGGCATCCCTGGCCACGATGACGAGCTGGCCACCTCAGGCAATGAGGCGACGGGGATCAGGCCTCTCCGACCACCACGAGAACAACTACTTCATTCGTGACAGAGGTCGGTTAGTGCTGCTTGAACTCCCAACGCCCTTTCTCTGCTCGGCCACCCAATCTGCTACTCCTGTCAAGGTGGATTAGGGAGACATGCTACTTTACGGTTGTTCACATAGGATTATTCTCCTAGAATTGCCTGCAGTAGTACAGCATGCCTTAATAGTTCATTTTTAATTGATTGGCTGTGGATTTGACGGATGAATTTTGTTGCTCCAAGTCAGTTTGAATAAATTTTTGCTAACAGATGAACTTATATGAACTGTTGAAATTCTGTTATGCTTCGAATGTACCAGATCGATAGTTATGCTTTGGACCTGTTAGCATAATTTAATTCTGATTGCTTTGTCCTCTTGTTGCATGTACACATGGAACACACAATTCATTGTTGTTGAAGTTAGACAAGGAAGCAGTTGAAGGAATTTAGTCTCTGCTTTGATATATAAGCATATTGCTTCACCCTGTCAAAATGGTTAGCACCTATCCCCAACCTGTATGCTAATATCAACTATTTTGCCTGTCAGAGAATAAGAATTTATCTTATTTTGTTTAGGTTTTCAGTCTAGCTTATTGTAACGACCCGCCTCCCCGAGGCCGAGCCCGCCTACGCCTGGCAGCTCTATAGGACCCCAAGAATGTCCCCACAGACCAACACATGTCTTTCCTGCACACTTTGTCCTCACTCATGTGCACCCGGGAAGGACTTCCCGGTCGGTCACCCATCACTCCAGGTCAAGCACGTTTAACTTTGGAGTTTTTGGTGATGGGCTTCCAGAAAAGAAGTTGCAACTTATTGGTATGAGTATCCTTATCAATCCTATTAAGCCTTGGGCCGGGATGTCACATACACCCCTCGTTAGAAGATCGACGTCCTCGTCGATCAACCCCAATCCAGGAACGTCCTCTCTTGGCCACGGCCGTGGGTCCAGTGCCAGCGCATGTGCCATGCTGTGTGACCACTCAGGGCCCACACCAGCCATGCACACCATGCCTGTGCAACTGTGACCACACGCGCCCGTGAAACCATGAGAGTCGGCTATGATACCAATTGTAACGACCCGCCTCCCCGAGGCCGAGCCCGCCTACGCCTGGCAGCTCTATAGGACCCCAAGAATGTCCCCACAGACCAACACATGTCTTTTCTGCACACTTTGTCCTCACTCATGTGCACCCGGGAAGGACTTCCCGGTCGGTCACCCATCGCTCCAGGTCAAGCACGTTTAACTTTGGAGTTTTTGGTGATGGGCTTCCAGAAAAGAAGTTGCAACTTATTGGTATGAGTATCCTTATCAATCCTATTAAGCCTTGGGCCGGGATGTCACACTTATGTTGCTCTACTGACAACCTGACATATCATCTATGCAGTCTCCCACAATACCAAACTCCTCTACCTCCAGTTCACCATCACAGTCCATCGACGGTGAACCTTGTTCACAGCCTATCGACGGTGATCCTTCTTCACAGGGTCACTCAGCACATACTACTGCGAGTAGTACTCGATCCCGCGGGTCAAGGACACAAACCAAATGGCCAGAAGACAAGTTGACCGCAACTGGACTTGATAACAATTATTGGCCTACCCCAGATGCTGCGAGGGATAGATTTGTATTGGTATGTGGCCTCATTGCTCGAGAGAGGGTGTCAATCAACAAGGCAGTTGAAGATCTCTCACCAATTGAGAAGGACGAGTTGTTCACAGTTTTAGAGGAAAAGCTAGATTACCCAGCCAATCTGGCTGAATCTGTTCGCAAGAAGGTAGTTAAGGCAGCTATGTCAGAGATTGCAACCTTGCAACAGCGGTTCAAGACCCATTTAAGAAAAATATGTGTGAGCCAAGAGGAGACTCCCTTTGTGAAGCATGCCTTTTTGCAGCCAGAAGACTGAACCGTGTTTGTGCAGGAAACCAATTCTCCTAGATTTCAGTGATTGAGCCAGGGGGTGAAAGAAAAGAGAGCATTGCATAATAAGCCACACAGGACGGGCAGAAAAGGTTATGTTCGTAAAAGGAAAGAGTGGGAGAAGGAGGATGCAAAGCTAGCTGAAGAAGGAAAACAGAACCCTTGGGACCAATTTCTTGGACGTTCGAGGCCTTATCTGCGGGCAAGGGTAGAGAAGAGGAAGACCACTGGTGAAGGAAGCGGGGACATAACATTCAGTAATCCTGCGGTGGTGGGGGTAGCAACTAGGGTGAAAACACTTGCAGCTCAGGCTAGCGATGGTTCTTTCCATGGGGTTAGGGAGAATGATATCCTCACCGCAGCACTTGAGACTCCAGAGCATCGAGGTCGGGTCCGAGGCGTGTCTAGTTCACTTGGCTAGGGTAAAGGGTTTGGTGAAGAGTTTGCTGGAATGTACAGGAAGAAGAGGAACAAGAAGGCTGTACCACAGATGGAAGAGCTAATTGGTGAAGCAGTCACCAGAATTGTCTCCATGCTAGCAGAATCAGGCAATGTCCATATACCAGAAAATGTACTTCATCCTCCCCAATCACCACCTGTCAGTAGCAGCAAGGAAGAAGATGTGCATGGCCTCGAGGAAGAATATGCGCATGGTAGTGAGGAAGAAGAAGCACGTGGCAGAGAGGAAGACCATTGGCATGTCAGCAAGGACGAAGGTAGTCAACAGCACATTGATAGTCGATCACCTATGCTGGACACAATAGATAAGCTGACATAGCCAACCAAGTGCAGCCTCTTGGATGGCTTCGGGAATAAAGTGGAGCTCGCACTAGCCACTGCCTTTCCATTACAAAAGACTCTCCATACAGTACCGGTGCAGGATGGGTATGCTGTGGTGCAACCTAGTTATGTGTGGGGCAATACGGGTCACTACCCTCTGCCTGTACCAATTGGGGGGATGAGGTAACAACCCTAGCTGAGGCTCTCTGTCAAAGGAACCAATGGTCAAAGAACATGATCCATGTACCACCCATTACGAGAAATACCAACCCTGCACCCACATCAGGTAGCAGGGGTACAACATCAAATGGAGGTACTGCAGCTCAGCATCAGCAAGAGAAAGCTCAACAGCAGCACATCAGGAAAACTACGCAGCAGGAGCATCGACAACAGCAGGAGGAGGATAAGCAATCTCCGCCTAAGAAGCAGCAGCAAATCTGCAAAACTACGCAACAGGAGCATCGACAACAGCAGGAGGAGGACAGGCAATCTCCGCCTAAGCAGTAGCAGCGACAGGCAGAGGACAGGCAATCTCCACCTGAGCAGCAGCCACTGCAGAAGAAGGGGGCCAGGAAACCTCTGCCTAGAGATGAGCTTCTTAACTGTTTTTGGACAAAACAGGATCCAAAATACAAGCCTGTTGTGCCTATGTTGTCAGAAGAGGACTTACAGGCTGCTGGACCGAATTGTGCCAGGTTGCATGCTTACACCATGGAACACAGTAAGGATAAACTTAGTTTTCCAGCAAAGTTGCCTGAAGACTCCTTTCATGGTGCTGGTGATTTAATGTTAAACATTGCATTCAGTGATGTGTATGACCTTATAACCTTGGTTGCTCTAGATGAGACCTTCTTAAGGTTGTGGACATTGTAAGTGCCTTAAAACCAAAATAGATATTTTCTTAATTTTGACCACAAAGTTCATGCATGCTAACATTTGGATTTTTTGTAAGAAAATGATGGACAAGGCAGCGAAGATGAAGATCAGTGTTGGGTTTTTGGATCCACAGGTTCTCATGACCACAAAGATTGATAAGGAGTCTACCCTTGTAATACAAGCATTGAGAAATGCAATGACGAATGACTACGTGGTGGGTGCCTTCTACACTGGTGGCCACTTTGTAACACTGATCATCTGTATGAAGTTCAAAGAGGTTTGGTATCTAGATTCTGTTAAACATCATCCCGCGCGAAAGTTCGAAGACCTCCGAGCGCTTGTGAATTGGTCCGTATCTTGTAGGTTTTGTTCACAAAATTCAATCTCTTAGTGTTTCTAATCGGTATTGCTGATCATGCAGGGTCTCTGAAAATATATGCCCAAAGGACGAAGTGATGAAAGGAAAGAAGAAAAAGCTAAAATCCAATCAGACATTCAAGCACAAGCCAAATACCACTGTAAGACCAAGGTTTTTTTTATGGTCCCTTCATACCAATTTGGTACTGCATTAACTTATCATTTTGGTACCTCGATGCGTAGTGTGCTCAGCAGCCACCGGGGTCCTTTTTGCACGGATTCCATGTGGCATTCAATATGTTCAAACTACTCGAAGTCATACCTCACATCAAGAAGGCTAATGTAAGTAGATAATGCTCACCCTTGTCTCTGCTCATATTCTCCATTTGATTTTAGAAACTGATTTGTACTTGTATTCTCATAATTATTTTATTTTGCCGGATTTCAAACCTGCCCTAAATGTTTCTACAGAAGATCTAAAGCTGGTCCGGGAGATGCTGTGCGAGTACATTGTTAAGGAGATCCTCGACTGAAATGGCAACCTCTATAATGGTGCACCGTGAGTTCATTGTACTGCCTGACAAACTTGAAACTTGCTGCATTCAGGCTAGTTTAGTACTACCTGAGAAACCTGCTTGGCTGGGATCAGATGTTGCCTGGTTTAGGCAGTTTTCTCAGGACTCCATCCAAACAAAGCACCGATGAGGAACTTGAAACTTTAGCATGCATGTCGATCTGATGAGGAACTTGATGTGATCTTGCATTGTGCATATATATGTGATCTTGCTTGTGTATATATGTGATGAGAATGTGTTTGTGATGTCTCCTTGCATTGCTGTGGTGGCTGCCAAATCCTGGCTGTTTCCAGGATGCAGCCCCTGATCTGGTGGCTGCCAAATCCTGGCTGGTTCCGGGATGCAGCCAGAAAATAGGCAGGTTACTGTAGGTGTCGTAAGTATCGGTCACAGGTGTTAAGTAAGGCACGTTACAAAAACTGATCCCTGAGTAACAGGCTTCACTTCGAACGCCCGTTACAAGTATGACAAAACTGTAATGGGCCGCATAAAGGCCCGTTACTAATACTGACCGGTGGGCCCTAGAAGTTGATGCTTTCGTCGATACAGAGGAGACGCGTGTCCAGAGCACGCATCTCCTTTCATACAGACAGAGGAGACACACGTACAAAAAATGTGTCTTCTTTCGTGGAGACGCGTGTCCACAGCAAAAGTCTTCGATATTGAGTTCATGTAACGGGCTCGGTTTCTGTGCCCGTTACCAAAGGTCCATGTGGGCCCAGAGAAACAAACATTTCAGGTGATCGGTAACTAGTTTCAGTAACGGTCTTTGTTAGACACCAGTTACTAATACATGTTATGAGTAACGGGCTCAGTGTCTGCGCCCGTTACCAAAGGCTCCGGTGGGCCCGGAGAAATAGCCATTTCAGGTGACCGGTAAGTAGTTGTGGTAACGGTCTTTGTTCGACACCCGTTACAATTATGTGTCATCAGTAATGGGCATCAGCCCGTTACCTTTGTTGGCTTATTTGTAACGCTTGATCGGTAACAGGCGTTTTGCCCGTTACCAATGGCGATCCGCGCCCGTTACCAATGTCTGTTTTTCACATAGTGTCTCAACCAGAAGAAGTTCGGACAACGGGATAACATTTTTCATCATTTGATCACACGTGGTTTCAAACAAAATTACACATGTTTGAATAAACATGGTGAGGAAAGCCTTAATGAAGTCGAAGCAGGATGCCTAAATGAAGGTGAAGCGCGACACCATGCTACGGACCTTAATAATGAAGGGGCAGCGCTATGCCATGATGAAGACAGATCATGGTTGGAGCAACAAAAGTTTCAAATAACTATTGGATCTCCTTAAGGACATGCTACCTGAGGGAAACCAAATAGCCAAGTCTGTCTATGAGGCAAAGAAGATAATTTGTCCTCTGGGAATAGAGGTTGAAAAAATTCATGCTTGCAAGAACAGTTGTGTATTGTTCTGTGGAGATTATGAAGACCTTGACAAGTGCCCCAAGTGTGGGTTCGATCGGTACAAGAGGAAAAAAGATAGTGGAGATGATAACAATGCTAATGATGATGAGAACGAGCCCGTGGAGATCACAGGCAAGAAGAAGAAGAAGAAGATTAAAGGGGCTCCTGTGAGGGTAGCATGGTATTTTTGCATCATTCCTCAATTGAGAAAATGATTCGCCACACGAAAGAAGGCCCAACTATTGCGTTGGCATAAGGCATGAACGAAGGAAGAAGGCAAGATTAAGCACCCCACAGATGGCCAACAATGGCAAAACATTGATTCCCACTTTGAGGAATTTGCCGTTTGAAAGCAGGAACATTCGGTTCGCTATGAGCACAGATGGCGTGGACCCATTCGGTAACCAGAGCTCAACACATAGCACATGGCCTGTCGTGCTGTCAATGTACAACCTTCCACCCTGGCTATGCAAGAAACGGAAATGCATGATGCTGACAATATTGGTCTCCGGGCCAAAGCAACCTGGCGACCGTATTGATATCTACTTGAGGCCACTAGTTGATGACTTGAAGATACTTTGGAAGCCTGGTGTGAAGGAAGTTTGGGATGAGTTCGAACGTGAGGAGTTCACATTGCACGACATGTTGTTCACCACCATCAACGACAACCCGGCTCATCGCACCTTTCTGGCCAGAGTAAAAGGAAAGGTGCAGCTTGCCCACACTGCTTGGAAGAAACTTGTGCAGTGTAGCTAAGAAATTCAAAGAAATTCTCATTTATGGGGCACCGTCATTTCCCCAGCAAGAAACATGCCAACCGGGACATGGATTGTCAGTTTAATGGGGAAAAGGAGAATCGACAGGCGCCAATGCATGTGACTAGAGATCTGCTCCACTTGCAAGTCAAGGACGTCGAAACTATCGAGGAGTTACCCAAATTGTCTGAAAAGAAACTTCGCAAAAGAAAGAAGCGAGATGGTGAAGAAGAAGAAGATGGGCAAGGAATGTGGAACAAGAAATCTATTCTATGGGAGCTAGAGTATTGGCCGCTTTTGGATGTGTGTCATTCGATTGACAACATGCACGTTAAGAAGAATGTGTGTGAAGCTACTTTGGGAACATTACGACAACAGAAGTCGAAAGGAAAAGATCATAAAAATGCAAGGGAGGATCTTAATGTTATGGGCATTATGCCGGAGCTCTATGCAGAGGAAACAGACACGGGGATGGTCCTTCCTGTTGCTACAACCACCTTGTCAAAAGCAGAGAGAAAAGAATTCTGTGAGTTTTTGCATGGTTTGAAAGTACCTTCAGGCTACTCATCGAACTTCAAGAGGCTAGTGTCGGTGAAGGACACGAAAATGAATTTCAACTTGATAAAATCTCATGATTGCCATGTGTTGATGACATCTATTCTTCCTGTTGCACTAAGAGGTATCAAGACAGAACTGGTTCGTGACGCAGTCACGAGCTTGTGTTTATTATTCAATGAACTAGAACAGAAGGTGATTGATGAGGAAAAACTATTGGACTTAGAGAGGAGGCATTTCGAGACCCTATGCCTGCTTGATGTTACCTTCCCACCATTATTCTTTGATCTCATACTGCATCTAACAGCACACCTCACGAGGGAGATCTGATACCTTGGCCCATCTTACCTTCATCAGATGTTTCCATATGAGAAGTACTATGGATTTCTCAAATCATTGGTACATAACAGGTCATTTCCGGAGGGAGCCATTGTTCGTGGCTATGAGACCATCGAAGCAGTGGAGTGGACCATGGGTTATATGGACCCTCAAAACCCCATTGGTGTGCCTCGTTCACGGCATAAAGGTAGGCTTTCAGGTGTTGGGACCCTGGGAAAAAAGTTAATCACTCCGGACCCAAAGGCCTTCAATAAGGTTCATTTCACCGTGATAGAACAGAGCATAGTGGTTACACCATTTGGCAATGAGCACAAGCAACAACTACGTGAACAAAACCCTAGCTGTACTGGGGATTGGGTTGCAAAGAGGCACATGCAATGCTTCAACAGGTGGCTCCGAGACTATGTCCAGAGTGGCAGCGCTACTATAACTGACAATCTAAGAAAACTAGTAGCAGGGCCATTATTCACTGTTACAACATATCAAGCAATGGATATCAATGGATACATGTTCTACACCATGGCCCAAGATGCCAAGAGCGTCTATCAAAATAGTGGTGTGCGTTTATGGGCCGTCGACAATAAGAAGAACACAGCCACATATTATGGTCAAATAGAGGAAATTTGGGAGCTTGATTATGTAGGATTGAAGGTAGCCTTGTTTTGGTGTAGATGGGTCACCAATGCGAAGAGAGCTATGATCAAGGACAAATTTGGTTATGTTAGTGTTGTTATGTAGGATTGAAGGTAGCCTTGTTTTGGTGTAGATGGGTCACCAATGCGAAGAGAGCTATGATCAAGGACAAATTTGGTTATGTTAGTGTTGATCTCTGGGTCTTTGGTTACAAAAACGAACCGATTGTCTTCGCCAAGGATGTTGAGCAAGTGTTCTATGTACCTGACCTTGCAAAGAATAACTAGAGTGTGGTTTTGCCTGGAAAAAAAGGATGGTTGGGGTTGAAAATGTTGTTGAGGAGGAGGAATACAGCCAGTTTGACGAAAGTCCATCCTTTCACACTTCATACATGCCCCGAGTCTTGGGAGCTGACAAAACACCATACTTGCAAAGCGACTATTGTGAAAAGATCCATATACAAAAATCAAAGAAGAAAAAGAAGCAAGATTGATTTATGCTGAATCCGATCCTTTTTGTAAAATGTAGGGATGTCTATTGCTGGAAATTGAATCCTTTTTGTAATATATATAGGATGTGTATTGGTGGAATTTGAATCTCCTTTCTGTAATATATGATGCCTATATATTCTGCCTAAGATACTGTATATATTCGGTATATATTCTACCTGAAATACTATGTGAGAAATGTAGCCTATATAAAAAAAGACAACCTGCCCGCCCGACAAAGAAGACGCGTGTTCACAAAACCTGCGTTGCCGATAACTCTCCAAAGAGTTTGGTCAAACTTCAAAGAGTTTGACTCCTCGATAAGCGAGATGTGCAATTAGTAGTACCACTCATCGGAGAGTATTGATATTATTTTGTCTACATTTCATCAAACTTCAAAGAGTTTGACTCCTCGATAGCGAGATGTGCAATTAGTAGTATCCACTCATCGGAGACGCGTCTCCTGTATCTTCTCTCCAAAATAAATAATTGTTGCCCCAGCCCCTTCTTCTACCCTCGAAACCACCACAGCCCCTTCATCTACCCGCGAGAAAACCACAACTGCCTACACTCCTTGTCGTGCCCCTCCGCCGCGCCCCTCCGCTGTGCCTCCTCCGCTCCACGCCGCGCCCCTCCGCTGTGCCTCCTCCGCTCCACGCCGCACGACTTCCCTTCCACGCCGGCACTCATGGCATCGAGGGAGCACCCGCGGTCGCTCGCGGAACTCCCGAAGGAGGTGGTGGCGATCATCATTGGCCGAGTCGGTGCGACATCAAATCGGCCTATGGAGGACCTCTGCAGCCTACGGGCAACCTGCAAGAACATGCTCTGCCCCTGCCGCTACAGAGACGTCGGTAGGCGCCTGGCACTGGATCGGGTTCCAGTCGAGCAGATGCAGAATAACGACCCCGTCGGCTACAACGTCTTCATTCGTAGCCTGGCTGTAGCCGGCAACCCAGTGGCCTGCTTCCTCACCGGGATGGACGACTTCTTCAGCAGGAACTGCAGCTCAGCCTCCCCTCAATGAGCTCCACCGTGCTGCTAAGGACGGGGACAGAGGGGCAGCCTATGTGGCCGCCGTCTTCCTCTACAGAGCCAACAGCGGGGCCAACACCGACGCCACTGCAATTGCGTACATGAAATAGGTTGAGGGCGATGAGCATCTGCGTTTGATCAGATATGTGCAATCCCTAGATTTCCGGTATCGTGGGGTCAATCTGGCTTGGCAAATTAGGAGTGTCTCCCTCCACCGTGGCCTCCGCCAGCCGACGCTACCAACAGCGGTGGCGCGAGGCAACATTCAACATTGCACAGGTAAAGCATTCTGCGGTACGGAGCCGGCACTAGTAGAGAAGTTCACATCAATAACAAAACACTTACATCACGGAACAAGCCATATTCGTCATTGAAAACCTTCTGTGACGAATTTATGACGATTTTGAAATCGTCATAGAAAACACGTCACATTTGACTCACCGTGACGAATCAGGCATTTTCGTCAAAAAACTGCTCCTTTTCTGTGACGAACACGTTTTCCATCATGTAACCACCCGTCTTCTATGACTAAAGAAAATCGTCACTGATTCCGTCATGAAAGTGACTGCCACGTGGCGCCGTGCATGCTGGCAGCTGACGTGGCTCGGTGCCACGCTGGATGCTGACGTGGCACCACGCTGGACGTTGACGTGTCTTAATCTGATTGATCTAGGTGTCGTGATCTAATTGTCCATGTGTCGCAATGATGTGGCAGCCACGTGGCAGATGACATGGCAGCCACGTGGATAATGTGGCAGCCACGTGGCAAATGACATGGCAGCCACATGGCTGCCAACATAGACTGCTGATGTGGCAAACATGAACATGTCATCACATTCGAGGCCCATTTATTAATGAGCCCATTTCAGAACTGGGCCTCTTCAGCCAACAATATTTCAACATATCACAATGCACAGCTCATAAAATTTTCTTAAAACAATATCCACGATGGAAAAATCTGTGTCATGAGTTACAGACAGATATACAAATAACACAAAAATATAAACCAAAGCCAGCATCATGAATTAAGGTACAAAAGATGCTATCAGAGACCAAAATAGTCGCTTCAAACTCCCAAACTCTAATTGCTTTTCACTGGCCGGATCTCATTCCTAAACAGCCGCTTCTAACTTTGTTGCATCTGATCCTTAACCTGAAAGGAGCACATTTGTCAAATACTCAGTTGGCAAATTTAAAGATACTACTCGAATTTAAAGATTCTTCACAGGTTTCGTTAAAATGAGGCCTAACTAAGAGATTAGAGATGTAATACAAAGTTGTCAAGCAAATCTACTGCAGCAGTCTTATTTTAACAACATTATGAAACATGATAAAATAATGGCATAACCCATCCTGGCCATTGTAATTTTCAGTCAACTAATTATCCTTAGCAACCATACAGTTTAAGGCTGCCAGATGAGTTAGGTGCACATACCAGCACCACTGTATATTTCATAACCAGTTAATGCTACTGAAGCTCCAGGGTGAAGATTTAAGGATTGTGGTCAGATAAAAAAATCAAGTTCGACAACCTTGTCTCTCGTTCCTACTGTGAATGCGTAGCACACACAACCAGCAAGGGAACCACAGATATGTGAAACCAAGACATCTGTCTCTCGTTCCTACTGTGAATGTGAAGTGATGTTTGTGGGAAGATTTTATTGAATAAGAAAACAGAAAATGATTGTTGATCCACAAACACTTGCTACCCTAGCCTCTAAACATATCCTTAATGTTGCAAGGAGATAACCAATCCAGAAGCCCACGATTAACCACCCTACATTATTCAAAAGCAAAATGCACATTTTAAAATCATCCAGTTGAAACATGGAAAAAGATGTTAAGGGTAAGTTTAACAGCTCACGATAAACTACACAAAAAAAATGCAAAGGCGGTGTGGGCAGTACATGCATGTTATATCCTAACCATGACAACACTACCTTGTTTAGTTTCCCAGATGTATATAAGAGTCCAGTAACTCTGCTTATAACAAGACTAATGGACATTAAACAAACTGGTTACACTTAGCCAGTCCATATAGAATAGAAGAGTATACTTCAAATCTCATGTCTGAAATGACCAATTCAATTGGAAGGAAGAGGCTACCATGAGTTTGCAGGCCGTATAAATAAGCAAAAATTGCTTATGGATATTAAAGCACCATTCCCTAAGTCAATGGATGATACTTAATTTGTTCATCCATGTATACAATCACACCAAATTTATGAATTGAGGAACTAGGAAGAACAAAAATACATGAACTGCATGCATTCTACCTCATGTATACAATTGCACCAAATTTATGAATTCGAGGACTAGGAAGAACAAAATACATGAACTGCATGCATTCTACCCAGCAGTAGGATTATGTGGCAGCAAGTATACCTTCAAGTGAGCAGCAGCCTTGTCCTTGTCAGTGAAGACACCGGTGGACTCCACAACGTAATCAGCACCAGCCTCAGCCCACGGAATCTCCTCATGGTTCCTATCATATTGCAGCAGTTTAAACATTAACTCGTAGCCTGAACACAAAAAGCTCAATCCACCACTGAAAGAAGCAGTAACAGGGGATATACCTGATGCAAAAGACGGTGACCGGCTTCTGGCCGAAGAGAAGAGTCTTGGTGACCTTGATGCTGATGTCGCTGTGCTTCCAGTGGCCGCGCACAGTGTCATACTTGAACATGTAGGTCTGCACGAGACAAAGTAAGTGTAAATATCATGAGCACAGCACTCAAAATTCACAATTCGGTATAACTGAATGCAGAGCTCAAGCTTCACATACCCACTGACAGGATAATATGATATTATAATTAAGCAACGTGACCAACAAATCCCCCAGATACATGGAACACCAGTAAAGAATTCGAGTAGAACACCACCAGAAGCTTGAGTGCGATAGCTTGCTTTAAGTGGTTAATAATCGTGGGCGATTCGTGAGATAGCTTGCTTTAAGTGGTTAATCGCCCACGATTATTAACCACTTAAAGCAAGCTATCTCACGAATCGGACGAATCGGCGCTAAACCCACCACAAAACCCTATGGACCACCAGATCTACGCACGGCAATGAACGCAACTAAAAGATCGAGGCGCGTACCATGTATTCGGTGGGGATGAAGAGGTCACTGACGGCGACGAGCTTGACATCCTGCCGATCCTTCCAGAACCTGAGCCAAATCCAAACACACAAGAAAACAGATCAGCCCAGATTCAACCACACAGCACGTAGAATTAGCATCGAGGAGGGCGGTTCAGACTAACTCACCGCTGATTCCAATCTTAATCTTGTCTGCGCATCTGTTGATTCAGATCTCTGTTGTGAGCATGTATGTGAGGGAGACGACCCTGTCCCGCACTGCTCGACGCCGAGCGAAGGGAGGCAGCGTCGCCCTGTCGCGTACTGCTCGTCGCCACGGCAAGGCTCGCTACGGCCACTCGCACCGGTTGGGGATGGGAGCGGCGCGTGGGGTGCAGGGTAGGAAGGAGGTGGAGGAGGGCACAAAAAGGAGGCCGAGGTGAGCACGGAGCGGAGGTGGAGGCGGAGCAGCGGCGGGCGGCGGGACTCGGGAGCTTGCAACAGTGCGGATCTGAGGGGTGGAGAGTTTCTGAGGTAGGAAGACGCTGCCGCCTGCGGGGGAAGAGGAGGAGCTAGGGTACGGGGGAGCACTCGGGCGCTCCAGTTTTATACCCATTAAGTCCAATCTTAACCATCGGATCGAGGATCGATGGTCAAAAACAATTGGGCCGGCAGTGAGGAGGGAAGGGATGGACGGCCACAAAAGGATCGAGCCGTGCAGGACGAGCCGAATAAATGGCCCAGATTTGTGTTTGGACCCGTTTAAGCAAATCCAGCATTTATGTTCGTTTAATGATAGAAATTATTAAATTTTAGGACATCAAAAATAATTTCCAGATGAAGACATAATTAATACCAAAGTTGTAGAACTCATCAAGATGTACAAACTTTATTTTGGTCATTTCTCCATCCGACTCTGTTTGAACAATCCAAATTTTGAATTTCAAAAAATGACAACTAGATGCAAGTTTTTTTAACACTAAATGATGTCAAATCAAAAAGTGATGAATACCAAAGTTTCATAACTTGTCAAGATGTACAAACTTTATTTTGGTCAAATGAAAAGGTTTGATTTTAGAAAAATTTGGAAAAAAGAATCATCAAATTTGGAGTTTCTATGAAGGAGAAATATCCGATACAAATTTAAATTTCGGATCAAAATGAGAAACATGAACTGTTTGGTGTTCTTCGAACAAGCCACGTGTTCCATTAAAATGTTTAATAAAAGGAACCACATACACCAAAAGGACACAAACCATGTTATAACTCAGTGGTAAGCCCCTCCCTTCCCACTAAGAAGACTAGGGTTTGAATCCCTCCATCCGCTCTTTATTTTTGCAGTGATCAAATTCCCGCCGCCGCGCTACTATGGGCTATGTGTTAGATAGAGGCTAATATAAATAACTTAAAAGCAAAAACACATTACTACTTGTGGTGTAGTTGTTTGGGGGTAGTTGGTTGGAGTGCTAACGACCCAGGTTAGAACCCTGGGTCACAACATTTTTTTTAATTTGGTCCACTTGTTGTCGCCCACATGTGGGACCATGCTCTGGTGGGGCCATGCAATGGTGGGACCGTATGTGGGACCCGGACCCACAATTACACGTGGTTGCATGTGGGACCAGATCCTTGTTTTCTTTTTTCAAGTTGTTTTGTGATGATAATGTTGTTGTTCTATGACGCCAGTTTGCTTTCGTCATTGGTTCCTCACGGGTAGAACTGGAATGATTCATCTGTGACGAAACCGGTTCATTGTTCAGTGACCATCCTCTGAGTTTCGTCATTATTTTGAGTGGCTTGGCACCGTCACTCGTTATCTGTGACGAAGTTACAAAATTCGTCACGTTAGAGACCACTTCCATGACGAATAAACGAAACATCACTACCAAATCGTCATAGATATTAACATTTCTACTAGTGCGGTCCGGAGGGGGTTTTGCATGTATTTCTGTAGTGATGAATGTAGGCTTTGTTACGAATGTAATGTCATCTTCTATCGTGTAAAGCATCGTCCAATCGGTTATTGATAGACAAGATTTGATTTCTCACATTTCTGAGTCAAATCGAAGGTTGCGGCGCCCTCTGCTTCCTCCTCTGTTCTATTGGAATGAAGAACAGTTTGTGTGGGCAAATGAGACAAGGATTAACCATCCCGCGTCTCTAATTAGGGTGGGGCCCAGTTCTATTGGAACGAAGAACAATTCTCATTTCTCCTTTTAATCTGCAGTCAAATTTTGTAACATGTATTTCTCTGTCGTGCTTAGTCCAAATTTGATGATTTTTTCCCTATTTTTCTAAAATCCCCATCTTTTCATTAATTTCATTGTTTAGTGTATATTTTGTTTCGTGAATAATGTTTATATACCTTATCTTGTTCTTTGTAAGTACAACATAGAAATAATATTTGTTTTCCACAACCATTAGTAATGAAACTTTGCATTTTGTAATCTTAAGGTGAACACAAACTTGTGTTAAAATTTCAAATGCGTACGAGATCGAACATGTTGCAAAGTGTGGAAACCATTTGAATTTTTTATGACGAGTTTAGGTACCCAAATTATGTTGTCACGTCAATTTGTAGAATTTTTGGAGCAAACTAAGATGTTATTAGAATTATTATATCACAAGCATGATATGTATATTCGAATTATAAGAATGTTCGATACACAAGTGTGACTGTTGATATTTTTTAAAAATACTAAATGTCCAAATATGAATTGATGTTATTTTTAATGAATTTTTAGGTGATGTTTTACTGGCTCTAATATTTGATGGATGCGAGTTTCATTTCTAAAAAATAGTGTCGGGCCCACGCGTCAGTGTCTGCAGCCTATATAAAGAAGATAACCGCCCGGACCTACCTGCCAACGAAGGCGACGCGGGTTTACTAACCAGCATCAGCGATGACTATCCATTGTCTCTAAGATCGAGTTCATCACAGGAGCAATAGATATTGTAGGCGACGCGGATGGATCTGCCCGCGTCTCTTAGATCGAGTTCATGACATACAAAATCCAACAACCAAACTAACTAGTTCATGATCGACAAACAAACTAATAAGCAGTTCATGATCGATAAACAAACAAAGCAGTCCAACAACCTGATAAACAAGTGAGCTGCTGCACATGGATTTGGTTGGGTCAGCTCGTGTTCGCTCTATGGGTGGGAAGTGGTATGTGTTGGTAGTGGTTGATGATTTCTCACGGTACTCTTGGGTTTTCTTTTTGGAGGATAAGAGCGAGACATTTGGCTTTGTTGAAGACTTGATCTTGAGGTTGAAGAATGAGAGACATGGGGATGCCATTCGAGCTATACGCAGTGACAATGGCACGTAATTCAGGAACTCTCATTTTGAGGACTTTTGTAGTGATCTTGGTCTCGACCATCAGTACTCTTCTCCATACGTTGTTTGCCAGAATGGCGTAGTGGAGAGGAAGAACCGGACCCTTTGTTATGTGGCTAGGACGATGCTTGATGAGCATAGGACTCCTAGGCATTTCTGGGCCGAGGTGGTCAATACCGCTTGCTATGTGTCGAATCGCATTTTCCTTCGTGTGAGAAACCAAGTTGATATGTGCCTTGGTTTGTATATGATGAGCGATTGACCGGATGTTTTGAGGCTTTGTGTTGAGTGTGTTTCATCGGATTCTGTTGTCGGTTGTGTGTCTTTTATTCATATCTTTATGTGGTGTGTTGTCAATGCACTCGTGAGGAGTGGTTGACAACGTTGTGTGGACTGACTCTTGGCCTAGTATTGCAGGCGTTGGTTGCAGCTTGGTTTGCGTTGGTGCAGGTGAAGAACAAGCGCGCAAGGTCTATGCCAAGGTGGCCTCCGAGGTGATGGAGAGACAAGTAGGCTTGGTTCGAGGGACCCGGTGGCCGACAGGATCAAGTGTGGGCCGCATGGTGCAAGAAGAGCAAGACGAAGTCGTGGACATGGAGCCGGTGCATCGGTGGCGGCCAAGTCAAGGAACGAGGCAAGACCGAGTAGACCGTCCGGGCGCCGGAGGTGAAAGGCTTGACGGGCTCGGCGCTTGGCGTGGTGAGGCCGGGCCATGTACGCGGGGTTTGGTGGTTTGGCCACAAAACCGTCAGAGAACGGTTTCTTGGTTTGGGCCTCAAAACCAAGTCCGAAGGCCCAACGCGACGGAGACGGGGATCCGGGAGCATCGGGAAGCTTCGAGGCGGGCAACACGTGGCATGATCGAGGTGCTTGCATCGGGAGGACGTGAAGGCCCGATGGATGCGCAGCCATCTGATGGTGAACTTCATGTGTTGACCAAAATGCCCCTGTGAGGGCTTGTACTGTATCTCCTAGTGTAGGGCCACTTCGGTCTTTTCTGGAGGGCCTATATATAGGAGGAAGGGGCTGAATTTTCAGCCAACTCTTTGGCTTGTAGGTGGGAGTGCTCTTTCATTTTGGGGTGCTCTTGGGAGAGAAGGTGAGAGGAGTGACTGGCTCTTTGTTTAGAGCTTTTTGCCATCCAAGATTTGCTATTCTTGGAGTGGCTTGTAATCCAACATGGCATGAATATTCAAGGTGAATTAGTCCCTCAAATCTTGTGCAAATTCCTCGAGCAAATTCTATCTCCTTCTAAATTCCCGAGTTGGTTTTTGTGCTATTTTCGGAGCTTTTCGGTTCGATCCTTGTGAGTCGATTTCTAGGCCGTTTCCTTCCAGATTTCTTTGAGGGGATCATGGGTGAGTGTCTTGTGCATCTTTGTGGATGATCTTGACCCCTCAAACGCCGGTAATCGGGCTCGATTTGGTGAGGTTTGGATGAACTCGAGTTTGTGCTTTGCGTGCACGAGATTTGCGATTCCGGTTGATTGGATAGGTTTGGGGCTCCAAAATTTTGGGCATAGATTCTCTTAGAGACGCTTCTCATCTACCCAAAATTTGGGCTCAATCCATCTAGCGGTTTGAGATATCCGTCGATCGGAAGTTGGAGGTGTTTCCGTGGGGTTCGTGGCTCTGCTTCTGCGTGCAGGGCGGACGGTCCGCGAGTGTGGGGTGGACGGTTCGTGAGGACTGTGTTCATCGTGTGTTCGTCAAGTTCGTCTCGTATTCTTGTGAGCTCGTGGTTTGATCCGTGCACGTTTTGGTTTTGGTCTGGAGGAGGTTTGTCGGACAGTCCGTAGTGTAGCGTCGGATGGTTTGCGAGACAGGCGGACGGTCCGCGAGGTGAAGGCGCACAGTCCGCGAGAGGCAGCCTTTCTCAGGGAGTTTCTGAATGCTCGAGAGGTCATTTCAAGCAGTCTGTCCTTGACCTACGGACGGTCCGCCTGGTGGCCGCGGACAGTCCTCCCCCTCTGGCGGACAGTCCGTTCTGGCCGGACAAAATTGGTTGTGAGCTTTGTTCCTTTGGTTCTTTGATTCGTGCTTCCGCTAGTTGAACCAAGGATCGCTCCTAAGGTCGGTAGGCTTGTGTGTGCCTAGCGTGCCTCTCTTGTGTGTGCGAGTGCTCTGAGTGGCAATTGGGGTATAGGCCGAGTTCGTCCTTTGGGAAGAATTTTTATCGGCTCCCATTCATTCCTCCCCCTCTCTGGTCGCCTATTCGGTCCTTCATCGTGCTCTGATGCATGGGCGAAAACCCAAGGTGAGTCACTTTAGAGGCATTGGTTGCAAGTGATTTATTCTAAAGAAGGGCAAGCTAGATAAGTTTGAGGCTAGGTGTTCGGATGGTATTTTTCTCGGTCATGCTATTCACTCTAGAGCATATCGTGTGCTCAATCTTGACACTAACCGAATCATGGAGACTTGCGAGGTAACCTTTGACGAGACACAACCATGTAGCTCTTCTATCCTTGAGTGTGTAGGTGATGATGAAGTTGGTGAGAAGATCTTCGATGATGAGAAGGATGGAGATGGAGAAGAGGATGATGATGGTGGTGATGCTCCCACAGCTGTCATGTACATGCTACTTCCACTACGACGACGATGATCGAGGATGGTCCATCCTCTACACCTACGATGACTGAGGCTGTTCGAGTGGAGGCTGTTGCTGAGGGGGAGGTTGTGTCTAGGCGACAGGCTCCCCTGACATGTACAGGTAGATCACCCACCATCGACGATCATAGGTGACCTTCATGAGCGCACTACACAGTCGAGGTGTCATGAAATACTTCTCACTTTGCTCACTCTGTATTTGTTGCCTTGTTTGAACGCAAAGATATTCGACACACACTTTCTGATGCAAACTGGGTGAATTCCATGCATGAGGAGTTGGAGAATTTTGAGAGAAACCAAGTCTGGGTGTTAGTTGATCCACCGCCAAATTGCTGTCCTATAGGTACCAAGTGGGTGTGGAAGAACAAGGAAGGTGAGAATGGGATGGTTGTGAGGAACAAGTCGAGGTTGGTGGCACAGGGGTTCAACCAGAAAGGGGGTATAGATTATGAGGAGACATTTGCTCCTGTGGCCCGTCTGAGGCAATTCGGATCCTTCTAGCTTTTGTCGTGGCTAAAGGTTTCAAGTTGTTCCAAATGGATGTGAAGAGTGCTTTCTTGAATGGAGTGACAGAGGAAGAAGTGTATGTGAGGCAACCCCCAGGGTTTGAGAGTGAGAAATACCCACACCATGTGTACAAACTCCAGAGAGCGCTATATGGGTTAAAACAGGCTCCAAGGGCTTGGTATGGTAGGTTGAGAGGCTTTTTGCTGAGTAAGAGGTTTGTGATGGGCACAGTTGATAAGACCCTATTTCTCCTCAAGCATGGAAATGACCTGTTGATTGTTCAGATTTACGTGGATGACATAATCTTTGGTGGCTCCTCTCATGACCTTGTTGCTAGATTTGTAGATGACATGAGCAGGGAATTTGAGATGTCTATGATGGGCGAGCTGCAGTTTTTCATAGGGCTTCAGATCAAGTAGTGCAAGGACGGGACGTTTGTACATCAGGCGAAGTACACCAAGGACATGGTGAAGAAATTTGGCATGAATGATTCCAAGCCACTGACTACACCGATGAGTACCACTACGGCTTTGGATGCGGATGAAGATGGCAAACCCGTGGACCGGAAGGAGTACATGAGCATGATCGGTCCCTCCTCTACTTGACGGCGACGAGGCCGGACGTACAGTTCAGTGTGTGTCTGTGTGCTCATTTTCAGGCTTCACCGAGGACTTCACATCGGCAGGACGTCAAGAGAATTTTCAGGTACTTGAACTACACTCCTGAGTTCGGTCTTTGGTATTCTACCTCCTCGACACTCACACTTCACGGATATTTCGATGCTGATTTTGCTGGGTGTCGTTTGGATCGCAAGTCTACCTTGGGTTGTTGCCAGTTTCTTGGTTCTTCTTTGGTCTCTTGGTCGTCTCGCAAGCAATCTAGTGTAGCCCAGTCCACAATAGAGGCTGAGTATGTTGCTGCAGCCAGTTGTTGTTCCCAGCTCCTATATATGGATGACCTACACTATGAGTGATTTTGATGAAGAGTGCTCCCAGGTTCCACTCTTTTGTGATAGCACTAGTGCCATAAGTGTAGCCAAAAACCCAGTTGTTCACTCCAAGACTAAACACATCGAAGTGAGATATCATTTTCTGAGGGACAATGTTGAGAAAAGGAACATTTCCTTGTCCTATGTACCTACCCAAGATCGGCTAGCTGACATCTTCACTAAGGCACTTGACCAAGTTACCTTCACACGCTTGCGAGGTGAACTTGGAGTGTGTTTCCCTTTTTAGCTGGATCTTGGAGCTTCTCATGTATATATGTGATATATGTATCATTTGTGGCATTTCATGCATGCATTTTCATTTTGTACCAAAACATGGTAGGATAGCCATCCTTGTATCATATGTGGTAGGATGAGCTTCTCTTATATACTTTGATCATCGTGATGTGCTATATGTGAGATATGTGTATGCTTTGGGAATGGTGATGTGAATGCTATCCTCTTGATGGTTCTGCCATATGTTTATGATGAGATAGCATCTTTTTGTGAAAATGCTAAAAATGATTCTCTCGTGAGTAGATACTTTATCATGCTCTCTTTGTGGTGTTTGCATATGTGTAGGGGGAGCTCCTTTGGTTTGCCTGAGTTTTGTGCTTTGTGGTGTGATCTTTGTGGAGAGCTTGTTTGTCTCGGCTGTGTTGAGTCGTTGCCCTTGCCTTAGAGGGCTGAGACTCGGTCTGGCGAGTGATTTTGTTTTTCGCTTGTCCTTTGGCTTTGGATCACTTGTTGGAGGTTTGTGTTTGAGGTTGTTTTCTTTTCCTTTTTCTCTGAGTTGATTACTATGGCTGTTGTCAATGCACTCATTGAGGACCTGTGTGGTCCGAGGACCGAAGGATGGTCGCTCCTTAGTGATGAGTGATTGACAACATTGTGTGGACTGACTCTTGGCCTAGTATTGCAGGTGCAGGTTGCGGCTTGATTTGCGTGGTGCAGGTGAAGATCAAGTGCGAAAGGTCTATGTCTTTGTGACCTCCCAGGAGTGGAGAGACATGTAGGCTTTGATCGAGGTACCCGGTGGCCGACGGGATCCAGTGTAGGCCGTACACTGGCAAGAAGAGCAAGACGACGTCGAGAGGGATGGAGCTGGTGCAAGGTAGTAGCTGACAACTGAAGCTTGCACACGGGGTTTACAGTGGTTTGGCCACAAAACCACTGGGTTACTTGGCTGAGCCACAAAGCCAAGACCTGAGTTCGTAGCACGAGTTCTGCACCGGACCGGTCTGACCGGTGGGCCTGACCGGTGAGGAGGACCGGTCTGACCGGTGGGTCCTGTGGGCGTCCGAAAGCTTTGAAGTGGAGGACACGCGGCGGGCTCGCAAGGCTTGCGTGGAGATGAAGTGGCTTGTGGTCTGCGGGGGTCCGTTCGATGGAGATATCGACCAAAGTTCCCAAAGTGCCCTTGGTGGGCGTGTATCTTAAGTTAAGTATGTAGGGGTAGTTTGGTCATTTGGCGCCCTCCATATATACTCACTTGTGAGGGAGATGGCAACCAACTCTTGGAACCCTAGATCATTTGCTCTTTTCTTTTTCCTAGTTTCTCCTAGGCTAGCATGAGAGCTTCATGTTGCATCTAGAGAGAGGGATGGGTGATCGGGCGGCTTGCTAGACCTTGTATGAACCTTTCATGGTATGTATAGAAGCTTCGGCGTGGTTCCCCAAGTGCTCTAGTGATTCCCCTCGTTTTTCCTTTTTGGTGATTTTCGGAGCCCTTTCTTAGATTTTCACGGTGAGATTTTGGGGGTATTTTCCCACAGGATTTGTTGGTGGATTCACTCATGAGGATGTTGTGCCTCTTTTCTTTGTGATTTGTCCCCTCCAAATCCATGGAAAGGCCTTCGATTTTGGGGTTTTGGGAGTTCCTTATGTTCTTGGGGTTAGAGCACGAGATTTGCGATTCCTCCTATTCTAGAGAGATTTTGGGCATATGCTTCGAGCTAGAGATCATCCATGAGGTGTTCCTACCTTCCCAAAGTTTCTCTTGAATCCGTGGAGCGAATCAGGAGATCGGGCGAAGGGAATAAAGGGGTTGACCCGCGGGTGGAGTTCTTCCCGAGCTGCCCAGGACTGACTGGTCTCACTGGTACATCTCACCGGCCTAACCGGTGCAAGCCCTTGTGGGTCTTTTGCTCAGTGAACGTGTGGTTCAGTGGGGTTTCGCTGGCGTTTTCCCAGGGTCAGTTCTTGGTGAGTTTCTCCTTGATTTGTCCCTTCTTGGCTTGGTAGGAGTAGATCCTTGTTGCTGGTGGTTTCTTAGTTTGAGGTGGTTTTTGTTCCAGAGCCTAGAGATCTCATTGAGGCTCGCTGGAACGTTTCCTGTGCGTGGTGCTGTGCACACCGACCTGACCGATGCAGTTCTCCGGCCTGACCGTTGCCATCGGTCAGACCAGTGCAGGCTACCGGTCTAACCGGTGTAGTGCAGGCAGCAGGCAACACAGTTTTCCACTGTGGCTTTTTGGTTGCTCGTTTGGGTGAAGATACTTGCTCCTAGGATCAGTAGCATGTCCAGTGGCTACGTGGTCTTGGCAAGGTGTGGGTGGGATTGCTCGGAAGTGAAATCGGGGTATACACTGAGGTTCTTCTTGGGAAGAATTTTTTATCGGCTCCCATTCACTCCCCCCCCCCTCTCTGGTCGCCAATCTGGTCCTTCAGTTAGTATCAGAGTCAGTTACAGATCTCCTTGATTCTAACCAGTCTAAGATCCAAAGATGGGTGACTATGGAAAGGGGTTGAGTCCTCCGCACTTTGATGGAAAGAACTACCTGATGTGGGAGAGGCGCATCGGCGCATTTTTGCGTGGCAAAGGTGTTGGTGTTTCTTAACCTCAACACTAGGCATCGTGGTAGCGTGAGCGTGTAAGAAACTCCCGGGTACACTGACAAGTGCGAACGAATCCGCAAGCACACAAATACACTGTTGTAGCACTTCCCCAAGGGGATTGAGTATTCCCTTAGGGTATCGTTCCCTAGGACGGAGAGTAACCAGAGAGGGTCTAACCAAGGACACCAGCTTCCGCTAGGGTAGGTAGGGATATGAGAAGCACTTCCTTAAGGGACTTAGCTCTCAAGATGCATCTGCCTGTTCTCAGTCATCCCCGTGGGGCGACAGCACATCCTAACTTTTTAGGGAGAGGCCAATGTACTGACATCGAGCCCAACTCGGTACGCTGGCGCGGAGGGTTGCAAAGGGTCCAAAAGGCTGTCACCACTGCGGCCTACCTCTATCGTTACGCGAACGTACGTGGTCTTCGTAGGAAAACTAGGGCCCAGACACCACGTCTGTGCCCCAGATAAGTACTATAGCGCGGTTACGTCTGTCAACCCACTAACTACACTATAGCAACCGTATAAATACGGACCCACGAACTAGAGAAAGAATGGATTCAAACCATCTTACTATTCATCGAGCTACGGAGCAGAAAGGAAGCTATGGATGCAAAAAAACGAGATACAACAGACTCACTTAGCTAAATAGGACCAGAGCATGCAAATAGGTATATGGACTACTGAGCTAGCTCTAAAGGATTGAAGCCTTGTGTCACGAAGAACACAAGCCTCTGACTTATGAACGAGCTAAGAACACAAGAACAAATCAAGCATGCATGATGTCCACTATAGTCTAAATAAGAAATACTGAAATACTCACTTTGATCTAAATGAAGAACGAGCATCCACGAGGACATCAACTCACTCCTCACCCCTACTCTACCTCTTAACTAATCCTAATCTAGATCTCTTCTCATCACCATTCTACCACATAGAGGTGAGAATCACCTCACATGGGCAGAATTAGAGAGAGGGAGAGAGAGCTACACAAGAGAGAAGTAGGACTTGAGAGCTTGGTGGTGTGTGTGAAATGGAGCCCCTCCCCTGCTATTTATAGATAAGGGAGTGGCTTGCTCTGAGGCTCCAAGTGCTCCAAAACACACCATGATGCAGCCAAAGACCAATGAGCAAGCGCCACGTGGAGGGGGGAGATCAACCGACCCTAGGTCGGTTCGGCCAATCCTAGGGTGGGCCGAACATCCCGGCCTACCTCCTGGCTTGTGCTTCATCTGGCTTGCTTCCATGTGGGCCCTAGTGCCTCTCCTCCGTGCATGGCACATTTCCTGGCGGTTTAGTTGGCAAAGTGGGCCCATGGATCCATGTGATGCTGACGTGGCAGCATATGATTCGTCGAGAGTTCTTCACATGGATTGGTGACATAATGGATCCAGGAGAATCCATGTGGCATACCCTGATTGGTCAGTATTTAGGTGCCTTGGATTGGAGTGGAGTGAAAGTGCATGGATTCCTCTCATTTCTTATGCTAAATACCTGCATTCGAATAGACATCGACACTGGTGGAAAGTATGAGTTTAAGCTCCTATTCTAGTGTGAATGTGCAATTCATGCTCAAATTTGCAGGAGTTGACGGCCATAAAAATGGCATTTAATAGCCATCAACAACACCCCCACACTTGACCTTTGCTCGTCCTGAGCGAAGGGGGAACAAAAGCCAAGTGGGTCATGAATACCAAAGAGTGAGACAAACATAAGAGATATTCCATGTCATACCTTGCTGTTGTGAACCTCTGTGGAGTGGCTATTATGTCTTCTTGGGTAATTGAAAAGCAGAACAGTTGTGAATCAAGTCACTTATGCACCTGATGATAAACACCTTGGGGTTTTGCAAGTTTTTCATAAACAAAACTCTTGGTGGCTTCCTCATTTGATTCTCTCAGATCGCTCGTTGTGTATATGTCCTCACTAAGGCATATGGTGGTGCACCGGTATGGCTATGGTGGGTATGGTAAGGTGGATACTAGGCCCGGAATGGGTACTAGATATTACCAGATATATATGATGAGAACTATGGGTTGATGGTAAGGTGGACACTAGCTCCGAAATGGACACTAGTTATTACCATCAAAATTATGGAACTCCCTTTGTGCATGACCATCCCTCTCCTTTTTCCTCCTTTATCTGGGACATGGGCTATCCTTTCTCTCTTCTTTTTTTTCATCTACACACTTTGAGCATGTGCATATTATTTTTTTTCATAGCCCATGTCTCTTTTTGAAGGATACTCATAGAGAGAGAGGTCACATCACATATGGAGCTTTTACTTTTGTGGAATGGATGAATGATACAATGCTAACTTCCAATGTAGAAGCAGAGCAAGGGGAAAATAGGTGGGGTGCACATGAATCCTGATCATGAAAGTAATGAAGAGAATTCTCACAAGGGTCACAGAATTTGACAAGGCTCAATGCAATCACAAGCAGCATATGAATCTAAGGTTTTAACTATGAAGATCATATGACTCTAATGGGACAGAGGCATAACAAAGAGGAGCCTTTCCAAGAGGTTTTGAGTTTTTTCAAAATAAATAACCCAAGAGAGTTAGTCATCAGAGCAACAGATCATATCATCTAGCCATATCATACTCGTCAATTACTTAGGTGAACATGCTTGTCCTTAAGAAGGTTATGGTTCACAAGCATCGGGTAGATAACAAGGAATAAAACATATTTGAGTCCACTCAGGCATCAAGCGAGCTGGGTGGTCCTTTAGCATCATCATTCGAGTTTTAGTTTAGAGATAGACAGATATAGCTTATAAAACTCAGGAATGAAAGAGAGTGAGTTGTCGAGATGCAAACCGGCGCTATGCATGGGAGTTGAACCGTGAGAGGCTCTCCACAGGAGTGAACTCGTGCGGGTCCCGTTCAGGTTCTCTGTAGGTGATCGATCGGCTAGCGCGGAGTGCTCACAGTGGGTACGTATGAAAATGTCGTGCCTGCATTGGGAGAGTCGTGGCTCTTCCCCCACACTGTCTCGAACCTAGGTTTCCTCTAAATCAAAAGACCAAAGTAATGACACAAGGGTGGCTAAACCGGGTTACATGACCGGTGAGCCACTTTATTCAAATCCAAATGTTTTAGAAACAAAATGATCAGGCGCTTACACACATGCAAAGAAATAAATGAAATAAAGGGAAATAAACCTAGACCTAGACTAGCGCCTAATAAACTAAGATTGGGGCTACTCCCCACTACTCAGAAAGGATCTGCTCCTTTCCCTCAGCAACTGCCAGCCTCTGCAGCTTCTGGGTCATGTCCTCCTCCTGCTGGCGATACTCAAGCCTGAGCTCACGGTACTTGTCCCTCTGCTTAGCTAGCCCTTCAACTAGCTTCTCATGCTCTAAGAACAGATCAGCTAGTTTGTTTGCTAGCTTTGCTAGGGCAGGGGTCTTCTTGGTGCCATTCACTCAGATGTCTGCGAGGATCTTGGTGATGACTCGCTCCCACTGAGGTGGCTTATGGTAGGGCGTGCCATAGCCTCCAGTGGCTGTCGTCACTCTGAAGATCTTGCACCGGGTCTGTGGGAGTGGGAACTCATTGATAGAGGCGAAGTGCCCGATCTTTCGGTGAGTGGAGATAACTTCGATCTGGTGGGAGGCGACAATGGCGCCCGAGTCTGTGCAGGTGGCGCCTGGGGTGCTGCTGGAGGAGATATACTCATGTCGTCGGTGATGTCCGCATCATCCTCCCCTTCTTGAACTGAAGTCGTCCTCGACGGCAATTCCTCATCTTCGCCCGCATAAGGTTTCAAATCTGCAACATTAAAACTAGTGGAAACACCAAATTCCACAGGCAGGTCAAGAGCATAAGCATTAGCATTAATTTTGGTTAGCACTTTAAAAGGACCAGCAGCACGAGGCATCAATTTAGAACGGCGCAAAGCAGGAAAACGATCCTTTCGTAAATGCAACCAAACCATATCACCAGGTTCAAAAGTAACAAGTTTTCTATCTTTACTACCTGCAACTTGATACTTAGCATTAGCAGCAGCAATATTTTGTTGAGTTTGTTCATGCAGATTAATCATTTGTTCAACATGTGCAACAGCATGTATGTGCGGGGCGTCCTCAGCATCAAGCGAAAATAAATCAATAGGCGCCCGAGGAATGCAACCATACACAATCTGAAAAGGTCTCATCTTTGTAGAAGAATGTGTTGCATGATTATAAGCAAACTCAACATGAGGCAAACAATCTTCCCAACGTTTCAAATTTTTATCTAAAACAGCTCTAAGCATGGTTGACAAAGTCCTATTAACCACCTCAGTTTGACCATCAGTCTGAGGGTGACAAGTTGTACTAAACAGCAATTTAGTTCCCAATTTATTCCAAAGTGATCTCCAAAAATGACTGAGAAACTTAGCATCACGATCAGAGACTATTGTATTTGGAATACCATGCAAACGAATAATCTCTCTAAAGAACAAATCAGCAACACTGCTAGCATCATCAGTCTTATGACAAGGTATGAAATGTGCCATTTTGGAGAAACGATCAATAACCACAAAAATGCTATCCCTCCCCTTCTTAGTTCTAGGCAATCCCAAAACAAAATCCATCGAAATATCAACCCAAGGAGAAGTAGGGACAGGCAAAGGCATATACAAACCATGGTTATTCGAACGTGACTTAGCTTTCTGACAAGTAGTGCAACGTGCAACAATACGCTCAACGTCTTTACGCATCCGGGGCCAAAAGAAGTGGGCAGCCAGCACCTCATGCGTCTTGTAAACGCCAAAGTGCCCCATGAGACCGCCTCCATGCACTTCCTGCAACAACAATAGACAAACCGAACTAGCTGGAACACACAGCTTGTTAGCGCGAAACAGGAACCCGTCCTGTAAGTGAAATTTGCCCCATGGTTTCCCATTAACACAATGAGCGAAAACATCTTTAAAATCAGCGTCGTCCACATATAGATCTTTCACAGTTTGCAAGCCAAAAATTTTAAAATCTAACTGTGACAGCATAATATAGCGACGAGACAAAGCATCAGCAATAATATTACCCTTCCCGTTCTTGTGTTTTATAATGTAAGGAAAGGACTCAATAAATTCTACCCATTTAGCATGACAACGGTTCAGATTTGTTTGGGTACGAATATGTTTCAAAGCCTCATGATCAGAATGAATTATAAACTCGTGATGCCAAAGATAGTGCTGCCATGTTTGCAAAGTACGCACTAAAGCATAAAGTTCTTTATCATAAGTTGAGTATTTCAAGCTAGCACCACTTAATTTCTCGCTAAAGTAAGCAACCGGTTTACCTTCTTGTAATAAAACAGCACCTAGCACAATCACCCCAAAAGACTAGTCCGTTAGGGGAAGGGTGGCTCTCCCCTTTAAGGTGGCTTCCTCCTCCCAAGCTAAGCAAGGTGGGATAATGAGGCTCACACGGTCGCCGACCGACTACAACTGGGCCACATGGCCCATTTATGTTGCGTCTTTGCCAACGGGTAATAGTGGAGGATGTCCTCATCATTCCCCCCTTCTTAACAAGGGCCCAGCTCTGATAGGGAGACCGAGTCACGCGCGGCACACTGCACGGTGCGGTGCAAATCGATCGGAGACACGGCGCGTGGCACGAGAGTTGCAGCGCGTGACAGAACCTGCGAACAGAATTTTTTTTTTCAGCGGCGGAGGACAGGCGATGTGGCGGCTAGGGTTAGGGGAAAAAACGGAAAACAAAAGACACCGAGATCAGCAACGAAAAAACGAAATTAGCACGCCAATTCAACCCCAACACTTATTGAATGAAAGTGCGAGGCTAAAACGGGTTGCTGGGACAAGGTAAAATTTTTGTTGTTTGGTTTGTGTGGACTATAGGAAATTAAAAACACTCGATAAAACTCACCGATCAACCTGGAATGCTGATACCACTTGATAGAGGCGAAGTGCCCGATCTTTCGGTGAGTGGAGATAACTTCGATCTGGTGGGAGGCGACAATGGCGCCCGAGTCTGTGCAGGTGGCGCCTGGGGTGCTGCTGGAGGAGATATACTCATGTCGTCGGTGATGTCCGCATCACTCATCCTACACGTCCTGCTCATAAGTGTGGCAGAAAGCCTCTCCGTAACTGTTGAAGTCGGAGCCAATGTAGTGCCCTCCTGGCTTCAGGGGTGGCCCAGGAGGATCGTTGAACAAGACGCGCTTACACGCAGAGGTCTTTTTTCCCATGGTGGCCATCCTGACCGGGAAAGAAGACGGGGAGGAGGAGCCTCGCCGGGACGACTGCACCGAGGAGTCGGTGCGCACCCAGCGAGTGCTCTCTACACTCCTGCCTCTCTCGAGAGTCATGGCCTCTGGCGATCCCATCACTTCATCCAGGTTGCCGAGGTCGACGAGACGAGAGGAGCTCCCTCCCCCTGAAATGAGGGGCGAGGCCGCCCTACGGAGCCGAGCGAAACCACTGCCATGGATGCACTGAGTTTAGGGAGGTGAGTTGGAGGAGATGGATTCGCAACGCGAAAACGCGTCGGGCGGCAGGGAGAAGATTTCTGGAGGAGAACGAGACGCACACGCGAAAGAAGAAGGGAGGCGGCGTCACCAGGGTTTCGACCGAACCTGGGTTTGGCTGACCCTAGGTGGGCCTCTCTGGCCTTCCCCCTTCTCGTGTGGGCTCCAACAAGTCTCAGGACCAAAGGCCCAGGTGGATTCCCTGAGATGGAAAGGTTGGCTTAGGCTTAAGGCTAGGATAAGGTTGAGGTTGAATATTCATCCTCTACTATATAACAACCTTGGCCAAGCCATAATATAACCATAGAAAATCTGGGGGAGCTCACCTTGGCAACATACTCGGTTCGTCAAAAGTGTAGGAACTTCTAATAGTGATCATGAAGCATTCACCGTGTCGCCACGATGGTGTTGCCTTCCTATGATCCTGGCTTACTCCTCTTTATCTTGGCAATTTCTTTCTCTTGCATAATCACTGTCCACAAGATACCTGAAGGATAATTCCTCCTGGGGAAATGAGATGAGTCCCAAGAGTACTCAGGATGCGGGTGTCTTGCGTTCTCCTGTCTCAACTCATGACTATCTCCTTGCAAATAATGTTGATGTGATGATAAGCTCTGATCTGCAAGGGTAGCGCATATACGAACTCGAGCCCAAAAAGGTATATCGAAGCTGAAGGCAAGCGTGATCATCCCAGAGAGGCCGAGGCATCCCTGAGGTGGTCACGGGACTCGAGAACTATAGCTCTGGGGTCGCGGAACTCAGAGATGAAAAGATCAAGCACCGAGGCTAGTGCTCCAACAACAAGTACCGATCTCCGAGTGAACTCAAGCACAGAAAGACACTCGGCCTTCAAAGAGGATAGAGCATGGACTTCCAACAGCCGGTGTACGATCAAGAACCAGAGTTCGGATGAAGAATGAGTTTTAACTCGCTCTTACCTTAGGCAGAGGGTTCAATGTTCGCATCGGAGCGATGGAAACATCCCAAGGTCTGGCCTAAGCTTCCAATGGGAGGTTATGGATAAGCTTGAAAGTGCAACTCCCATTAGGCATCGATCAAGTCAGGCATAAGATACGAAGTTCAAGCTTCTCCTGATTGATCAACATCGATCGATGTGTTTCAGATAAAAAGTGAATGTACTCCGGTCGATTGGTAAATGATCGTGCTCCTTCGGTCTGATAGATGAATCCAAATGGATTACAAGGCAGAGACCGATGTCTTGGTTTATACGAAACTTCAGTGCAAGGCACTTCAGCTCAAACCTCAACGTAGAAACACGATAAACCTCTCATACCCTCCTTAGGAGATGGTAGTGAGGATCGAACAAGTCATCCTGGCCGAGAATGATCATTCTTTCCGAACTACTCTCTCCATCCTCCCACGAGACAAAGTCTCGGGGAGGTCTAAGAAGATGCACGAGAGGGGAACCCAAGGGTGGATCTCGCGTCACGAAATCTTTCCCTTAGACTCCTGCTATTCAGGAATGACATCTTTAGCCAGAGCTCAGAAAGAGTGGATATGAAATCTCGGACTTGGCTGATGATGGATCTAGGTGGCTCAACATTTCCTCTGGTGGGTACCTCATTGACCGGGATGCAAGGGGAGCTGAAATCCCGGAGATTCTCCATGTTCTCTTTTCCCTTGACAGCATCTTGGTGCACAAAGGATCCTCCGGAGAGAGCGTTAAGCCTCATGGCATCATCCTTCCGCAATCCAAACCAGAAGTGCTGGAGCAACATCCAGTCGAGAATGTAGAGGACTGGGCAATCTTCCACCACAGAGGCGAAACGATTCCATGCCATTCCTAGTGATTCCTCCTCACATTGCTTGAAATAGAGAATCTTGGTCCTTAGCGAGATGACACGTTGTATCGGGAAGAAGTGGGAGCAGAAAGCTGCTCTCATCCTTTCCCAAGTAAGTTAGTCTCTACCAAAACAACGGTGCCAATCCCGTGCTTTCCCGGAGAGGGATAGCGGGAATAACTCTCTTTTCCGAGCATCCGGTGACTCTCTGGTTTTACCCTGAGTTTCAATCAGACGCTCGTAGTCTCTCACATGATCAAAGGGGTTCTCATGACTTAACCCCGAGAAGGATAGGCCCTGAATTAGCTTCATGAGAGAGGGGCGAAGCCAACAGCCAGATGTAAGAGTGGGTCTTGACAATGATGGCTCTGAGGGTTCACTCCTCGAAGGTGGAAGGTGTTTACAAGGATAACCTTCCATGGGTAGCGGCGGTAGAGGTAGAAGTAAAGAAGACAAAAAGGGATATCTCAAAAAGGGTAACAGGGGTGAAGGTAGAAGAAAAAGGAAAAAGATAAATACAAGGATAGACGGGCTCGAAGGTTAACAACAGCCGTCCCCGGCAACAGCGCCAGAAATGCTTGTTGGTGTTTCTTAACCTCAACACTAGGCGTCGTGGTAGCGTGAGCGTGTAAGAAACTCCTGGGTACACTGACGAGTGCGAACGAATCCGCAAGCGCACGGATACACCGTTGTAGCACTTCCCCTAGGGGATTGAGTATTCCCTTAGGGTATCGTTCCCTAGGACAGAGAGTAACCAGAGAGGGTCTAACCAAGGACACCAGCTTCCGCTGGGGTAGGTAGGGATATGATAAGCACTTCCTTAAGGGACTTAGCTCTCAAGATGGATCTATCCGTTCTCAGTCATCCCCGTGGGGCGACAACACATCCTAACTTTTTAGGGAGAGGCCAATGTACTGACATCGAGCCCAACTCGGTACGCTGGCATAGAGGGTTGCAAAGGGTCCAACAGGCTGTCACCACTGCGGCCTACCTCTATCGTTATGCGAACGTACGTGGTCTTCGTAGGAAAACCAGGGCCTAGACACCACGTCTGTGCCCCAGATAAGTACTATAGCGCGGTTACATCTGTCGACCTGCTAACTACACTATAGCAACCGTATAAATACGGACCCACGAACTAGAGAAAGAACATATTCAAACCATCTTACTATTCATCAAGCTACGGAGCAGAAAGGAAGCTATGGATGCAAACAAACAAGATACAGCAGACTCACTTTGCTAAACAGGATCAGAGCATGCAAACAGGTATATGGACTACTGAACTAGCTCTAAAGGATCGAAGCCTTGTGTCCCGAAGAACACAAGCCTCTAACTTATGAACGAGCTAAGAATACAAGAACAAATCAAGCATGCATGATGTCCACTATAGTCTAAATAAGAAATACTGAAATACTCACTTTGATCTAAATGAAGAACGAGCATCCACGAGGACATCAACTCACTCCTCACCCCTACTCTACCTCTCAACTAATCCTAATCTAGATCTCTTCTCATCACCATTCTACCACATAGAGGTGAGAATCACCTCACATGTGCAGAATTAGAGAGAGGGAGAGACAGCTACACAAGAGAGAAGTGGGACTTGAGAGCTTGGTGGTGTGTGTGAAATGGAGCCCCTCCCCTCCTATTTATAGACAAGGGAGTGGCTTGCTCCGAGGCTCCAAGTGCTCCAAAACACCTTGGGATGCAGCCAAGGACCAATGAGCAAGTGCCACATGGAGGGGGGAGATCAACCGACCCTAGGTCGGTTCGGCTGATCCTAGGGTCGGCCGAAGCTCCTGGCCTGCCTCCTGGCTTGTGCTTCGTCTGGCTCGCTTCCATGTGGGCCCTAGTGCCTCTCCTCCGTGCATGGCACGTTTCCTAGCGGTTTAGTTGGCAAAGTGGGCCCATGGATCCATGTGATGCTGACGTGGCAGCATATGATTCGTCGACAGTTCTTCACATGGATTGGTGACATCATGGATCCAGGAGAATCCATGTGGCATCCCCTGATTGGCCAGCATTTAGGTGCCTTGGATTGGAGTGGAGTGAAAGTGCATGGATTCCTCATATTTCTTATGCTAAATATCTGCATTCGAATAGACATCAACACTGGTGGAAAGTATGAGTTTAAGCTCCTATTCTAGTGTGAATGTGCAATTCATGCTCAAATTTGTAGGAGTTGACGGCCATAAAAATGGCATTTAACAGCTGTCGACAACTGATCTGGGAAGTGACGCAAAATACAAACTATGTCATTCCAGACAATTTCATCCTTCTAGGTGTTCGGGACATGTTTGAGGCCAACAACAAGGTCGTGGATTACTTGTTCTGTGCTCTTTGTGCCACGGAGTTCGATCGCATGTACGGAGAGGATGTGGCCGGCAAGATTTAAGTTAAGCTGAGGAATGCTCATGTTGGGAACGCTCAGGTGCATGCTCGCTTATTTGCCACTCGCCGAAGAGAGTACGAGAACTTCACTCATCTCCTCGGTGAGTCGATTGATGCCATGTTCCAGTGCTTCACCTGTATTGTGAACAACATGAGGGCTAATGTGATGGTGCTCCCATACACAGATCATGATAGAGCTATCAAGCTCTTGCACTCACTTGACAGATCCGTGTGGAATGCCAAGGTCGAGGCCATCTTGGAGTCCGGCGTGTATGAGACATTGACCGAGAATGAGTTGTTCTCTAAGCTCAAGTCGTCAGAGGTGGATCGTGGCCTGAGAGCCAAGGCTGAGAGCCTGACTGAGTCCGATAGTCTTGCTCTTGCGTCCGGATCTGGTGGAAGGACTAACACTAACTCCTCTTCGAGGATGTTTTCTCTGTCTTCCGTTGTGTCCTTGCCAGATGAGGAGTCCGACGAGATTGGAGAGGACAAGCTGGCCCTGCAGACCAAGAAGTTTGAGAGGCTGCACGAGAACCACGTGAACATGAGGAGGACCATGCGTACGTGCTACAGATGCGGCAAGCAGAGACACTTCATCGCCGAGTGCCCACAAGAGATCGAGCCCAAGAACGAGTACAAGCACCGCACAAGGATCGAGCACAAGCACAAGTACAAGTACAAGGACGAGCGGAGGTAAAGGAAGGGCGGCTATGACAAGAAGAAGAAGGCTCGGGTGATGGTGGGTGCGAGTGACGTCGACTCCAGTTCCTGCTACACCTCGTTGAGTTCCAGCGATAGCGACGACGACAAGCGCAAGAGCAAGAAGCACGGTTCCAAGAACCTCAGCGGCCTGAGTTGCTTTGCATGAGAGGGCGGCTTCTGCGGCATGGCCCACAACTCCGACAGCAAGAAGAGCCAGAAGGATGACTCGGGATCAGAATCTGAGGATGAGGTATGTGATGAGCTCTCTTCCTTACACTAGGAGAATGCTAAGTTGGTTGCTTTGCTTAACAACCGTGATAGCATGCTTAGGGAGGCTAAGAAGCTTAGGAAAGAACTTAGGGCCTCTCTAGAAGAAGCTAGCGAGAAGATAGCTGAGCTAGAATCTGTGAATCTTGATGCTAGGCTTGAGATTGATTCCCTTAAGATTGCTCCTGTTGTTGATGCTCCTAATTATGATGACTGCAATGCTTTCTTGACTGATTTGATTGTGCTTAAGGAAAAGCATGCCTCTAAGTTGGAGGAACTAGACTTGCTTAGGGCTGAGCTTGATGAGTTGAAATCTAGGTTTGCATTACTAGGTGCTTGCACTTCTTGTCCTATGTTGCATACCAGACTAGATGAAATTCATGATAGGATTGTTTCCTTGGAGGCTATTTTGAAAGTTCCTATTCCTACATCATGCTCTACATGTGAGTTACATTCTGTTAAGAATATGGATCTTGCACATTATGTTGATCGCTTGTAGGATGAAAATGATGAGTTGAGAAAATTGATGAGTTGGTTGTCTGGGCATGAACCAAGACCGAGTTTGATGATTGCTGAGTTTAAGAGGTTTGATGGTCAGGCATTGGGTTCTAAGATTGGTGAGAGCAGTGGTGAGGGGAGAAAATTGGAGAGATTCCAATTCCACCACAAACTACACCCATGAACAAATTTGCACCCAAGCCCAACCACCTGAGAAACAAGCTAGAACCACTCCAGATCCACCAGTGTTGCCCCACAAAACAAATAACTTCCAGAAACTGGTGAAGTTTGTGAGCACCCTTGGGAATGTGTTTGAAGGGAAGCCAGGAGATAAAGTGGTAGAGAAATCGAGAGAAACTCCACAGCCAAAGCCAAAACCAGTCTGCTTCCATTGTGAGTATTGTTGGAGGGATGGTCATGTGAGCGAGTTTTGCTACAAGAAGAAGAGGGATGATAGGATGGCAAATGAGTGGGCTAACAAGGACAAGTATCATCCTTCTCATGATATACCTGAGCCTTGTATGCCACTACCTAAAGGAGAGGCTGTGGTGAGGTCTGTTCCAGCTTGGAGTGCTAAGAGCTTTGCTGATCGGGACAGAGGTGCTGGCCGGGGTGCACCGGTCAGACCGGTTAGGGGCACCGGTCAGACTGGTGGAGCCCAGAGAGATGGTCGTTTCGGGTTTCGTGATCATGGTGGTTCCTATGGTCGTGGTACAGGAAGTAGAGGGTTTGTTTCTGGTGGTGGTGTGTTTGCTGGACATTCTCCACCTCGTGATCGATATGAGTATGGGAGAGGTCGTCGCAACTTTGGGTTTCAGAGGGGCTACGAGGCACGCTTTTCTTTTCGCGGTGGTCGTTCTCCTCCAGTGAGGTGTGAGGTTGTACAACGTGGTTTGTAGGTTTGGTCGTTATAGGATGGATGTTGCTAACCCCACTTTTGAGCAAATGGGTCGATACTGGTTTGACTCTTTTTGTGCTAACCCCAGTGTTGAGCAGCTTGCTCATTCTCGTTCTCATTTTTGATCTACAGGTGGGAGGCATGGAGAACATTTGGTTGATTGACTCCGGTTGTTCACGACACATGACCGGACACAAGGGGTGGTTCTCCAGCCTCACCCCCGTGGTGTCAAAGGTGTACATCACTTTCAGGGGATAATGGACGAGGACGGTGCTTTCAGAAGGTGAGGTTAAGGTGAGCAGCTTGGTGACCTTAAAGCCTGTGGCTCTGCTCGAGTCACTTGGGTATAACCTATTGTCAGTATCTCAGTTGCTGGACGAGGGTTTTGAGGTTTGTTTTAAGTTGAGGGCTTCTCGTGTTCTTGACTCTCGAGGCGATCTTGTTTGTACGATCATGCCCGAGGGACAGATCTTTCGTGCTGATTTTTCTCAGTCTTTTGGTCCCCTGAGGTGTTTGGTTGCTAGTCCTTCTTCCGAGTTGTGGAGGTGGCATAGGAGGTTGGGGCACTTGAGCTTTGAGCTGCTTTCCCGCTTGAGTACGCTCGATCTTGTCCGAGGATTGCCCAAGTTACGTTTAGTGAAGGATTTGAGGACCAGAGTGTCCGATGGCTAGTGGTTGGCTACTCCTTACTGATGAGTGATTGACAACGTTGTGTGGACTGACGCTGTGCTCTATCTTGTGGATGTAGGTTGCGGCTTGATTTGCGTTGGTGCAGGTGAAGAACAAGCGCGAAAGGTCTTAGCCTTGCGGGGCCTCCGAAGCACTTGAGGGACAAGTAGGCTTGGTTCGATGGAGCCAGTGGCCAGACGAGATCAAGTGTGAGTCACATGGTGCGAGAAGAGCAAGTCGAAGTTGGATAGCGGGTTCGTTGGTTGATCCGAAAGCCAACATGGAGCCGGAGCGGACGTGGCGGCCAAGTCGAGGAGCTCAGCGTGGAGGCTGCACCAAGCTCGCGGGGTTTGCAGCGGTTCGCCAAAAGATCGCTAGGTTCGTCGGTTGCTCTAGAAAGCCGACCTGAGGTTCCGGTGCAGCCAAGGCACCAGAATCGGTCTGACCGGTTTGGGAAACCGGTCTGACCGGTTTGGTCGTGGCGCGGCCGGAAGTCGTCGAAGCGGAGGACACACGTCGGGATCGCATGCTTGGCGTCGACGCTACGTGAGGTGTGATTGCTGGGCGTCCGTATGATGGAAAGGCTGTCAAAGTTTCCAAATATGCCCTTCGAGGGGTTGTATCACCTAGAGGGCATTCTAGTCATTTACCCCCACGGGGGGACCTCATATATAAACTGAGTGGAAGGGTTGTGGCAGCCATCTCTTGGGCTCCAGGGTTTTCATTTGCTCAAAACAATCTCTTTTTAGCTTCCTATTTTCTCCTTAGGCTAGGATGAGAGCTTCATGGTGAGATCTTGTGAGAGGGATGGATGTACGGGCGGATGCTAGACCTTGTATGAACCTTTCATGGTATGTATAGAAGATTCGGCATGGTTCCTCAAGTGTTCTTCGTGTTCATCCCGTTTCTCTTTTTCGGTGATTTTCGGAGCCTTTTCTTTGGATTTTCGTGGAGAGGATTTGAGGGTGTTTCCCTTGGGTTTTGTTTGTGGGGATCACGTATGAGTACCTTGGGTACCTTTGCTTGATGATCTTTGTCCCACAAACTCCCCGGAATCCCTTGGATTTGGTGGTTTTTGGATGAACTCGGGAAAAGGTGTTCTTGGCGGTTGACTTTCGATTCATCCCTTTTGGATGCATTTCGGGATGGATCCTTTGAGATAGAGGTTGCCCAAGAGGTAATCTACCTTCCCCCGAAGTTTGGTTGCAATCCGTTGGGTAAATTGGGAGATCGGTTGGTTGGAAGAAGAGGTGGTTTCCGCGGGCTGTGTTTTTCCTGTCGGTCCGGGCGACACCGGTCTGACCGATTTTGGAAACCGGTCGACCGGTTTTGGTCACAGTGGCCGTTCGGGAAGATTTTTGGCAGGTGCATTGTTCTCTGTATAAGAAGTTCTCTGGTCCAAGTTTCGTCGCGTTTGGAGTTCATTTGCTTGGTTTTTGGCCTTGTTGATCTTTGGGGGATTTCTGGGCAAAACCGGTCTGACCGGATTGCCAAACCGGTCTGACCGGTTTCACCCTATGTGTGAGAGGCTAAGTGTTGGAAAACCGGTTTGATTGGTTTGAGTATCTGGTCTGACCGGTTTGTCCCTAGAGTTTTGCTCGAGTTGTTTTCCACTGCGTTCTCGAGTGTTTTTGGAGGTGTGCTAGTTCCTAGGTCCAGCAGCACTTCAGTGGCTGTGTGGATTTGGCTAGTGAGGTGTTGAGGACTCTGGAGTTGCGTTTGGGACCATAGGCCGAGTTCTACTCTTTGGATAAGAATTTTTATCGGCTCCCATTCACTCCCCCCTCTCTGGTCGCCATTCTGGTCCTTCAATTGGTATCAGAGCCGGATACGAATCATTGAGACCTTGACCGGTTGCGATCCAAAGATGGCGGACTATGGGAAGGATTCGGGTTCTCCCCACTTCGATGGGAAGAACTACCAAATGTGGGAAGCCTGGATGGGCGCGTTCATGCGTGGAAAGGCTCAGCGGATTTGGGATGTCATGGTTGACGAGAACTATGTCATACCAGAGATGTTCTTGTTGCCCGGGAGTAGGGATATGTTCGATGCCAACAACAAGGCCGTGGACTATCTCTATCGTGCTCTTTGTGCATCCGAGTTCAGTATGGTGTATGGAGAGAAGTTGGCAAATCAGATATGGACCCAGCTGAGAAATGCACATGGTGGAAATAGTCAGGTGAAGGCACGTCGCTTTATGACCTACTGGAGAGAGTACGAGAACTTCACTCGTCTCCCCGGAGAGTCTGTGGATGCCATGTTCGAGTGTTCACGCTGATTGTGAACAATATGAGAGCCAACATCACCGAGCTTCCATACGATGATCATGATAGAGCTATCAAGCTCTTACACGTGTTGGATCTTGATGTATGGGGAGCGAAGGTTGAGGCCATTCAGGAGTCCAGTGTGTACGAGACCCTGATGGTGGACGAGCTGTTCTCTAAGCTCAAGTCGTCCGAGGTGGACCGAGACCTGAGAGCCAAGAAGGGCAAGGGTCCTGCTGATGATAGCCTTGCGCTTGTGACTGGACCGAGAACTAACTCTAATCAATCCTCTAGGATGTTCTCTGTGTCTGCTCTTGTGTCTTTGCCAGATGAGGAGTTCGAGGCTTTGGATGATGAGGATCTTGCTTTGCTGACCAAGCGGTTCGGGCGCCTAAACGAGAATAGGAAGAACTTCAGGAGGAACTCGGGGACGTGCTACAAGTGCGGGAAGCATGGACACTTCTTCGCCGAGTGTCCCGAGGGAGACGAGAACAAGATCGAGCACAAGAAACCCGAGTACAAGCAAGAGTACAAGCATCGCCCGAGGAACAAGTACAAGCAGGCCGAGCACAATCATCGATCCCGGAACCACTACTCCAAGCACAAGAGTCCGGACGACTACAAGGGCAAGAAGAAGGGAGGCTACCACAAGAAAAAGTTGAGAGCGATGGTAGCCAGAGCGAGCGACGTGGACACCTCTTCCTCTTGCTACACCACGTCAAGCTCGAGTAGTGAAGATGAAGATCATGGAAGACATAAGAACAAGAAGCATTCAAGCAAGAACTTCACCGAGTTGAGCTTCATGGCGACGAGCAGATTCTGCGGCATGGCACACAGTTCAGGGAGCAAGAAGAGCGGCAAAGAGGACTCGGATTCTGACTCCGAGGATGAGGTGGGAGGCTTGAGGAACGTTTGGCTGTTGGACTCCGGTTGTTCACGACACATGGCCAGAGATAGGGGGTGGTTCACAAGCCTCACCCCAGTGAGTACCAGGGAGTACATCACTTTTGGGGATAATGGTAAGGGACGAGTTCTTGGTGAAGGAATGGTGAAGGTAAGCAGGAAGGTGTCTCTGAAGCGTGTTGCTCTTGTCAAGTCGTTGGGGTTCAATTTGCTTTCTGTGTCTCAGCTACTTGATGAGGGGTTTGAGGTTCGGTTTAAGTTGGGTGCGTCTGAGGTGCTTGATTCTCGATGTGACCGTGTTTGTATGGTTGTCCCCGAGGGTCAGATCTTTCGAGTTGATTTCTTTCAGTCCGATGGTCCTGCACGGTGTTTGGTGGCTGGTTCTCCTGATTTGTGGAAGTGGCATAGGCAGTTGGGACACATGAGCTTTGATCTGCTTTCCCACTTGAGTGGTCTCTATTTGGTCCGAGGATTACCGAGGTTGAGGTTTGAGAAGGAGTTGGTTTGTGCGCCCTGTAGGCATGGTAAGATGGTCGCTACTTCTCATCCAACCCTGACCGCTGTCATGACAGAGCGTCCGACAGAGCTATGCATATGGACCTTGTTGGGCCAGCTCGAGTTCGCTCAGTGGGTGGGAAGTGGTATGTCTTGGTTGTGGTGGACGACTATTCTCACTATGTCTGGGTGTTTTTCTTGGAAGATATGAGTGAGACTTTCGGTTTTGTTCGAGACTTGATCGTGAGGTTGAAAAATGAGAGGCATGGAAACACTATTTGAGCAATCCGCAGTGATAATGGCTCTGAGTTCAGGAACTCTCATTTTGATGCCTTTTGTTGTGATCTTGGTCTTGAGCATGAGTACTCGACTCCTTATGTGCCCCCTCAAAATGGAGTTCTGGAAAGGAAAAACCAGACATTGTGTGAGATGGCTAGGACGATGCTCGATGAGCACAGAACTCCTAGGAGGTATTGGGCTGAGGCGGTGAGCACCGCGTGGTATGTGTCGAACAGGATCTTTCTCCGACCGTTTAAGAAAAAGACGTGCTATGAGCTTATGCATGGTAGAGCTCCTAAGGTGAGTCACTTCTGAGTCTTTGGTTGCAAGTGTTTTATTCTCAAGAAGGGAAAGCTTGATAAGTTTGAGGCTAGATCTAGTGATGGTATTTTCTTTGGATATGCAAACCATTCTAGAGCTTATAGGGTGCTTAATATTGAGACTAACAAAATCATGGAGACTTGCGAGGTGACCTTCGACGAGACAGTGCCATGTAGCTTTCTTGGCTTTGATTGTGCAGGTGACGAGGAGTTGGCCGAGACGCTCTTTGTGGAGGAAGAAGAAGATGGTGATGGTGATGGTGATGGCGAGGATCGTGTACCTACTGCGGATTGTGTACATACTAGTTCCACGATGACGACTACAGTTGATGGTGGGCCTTCTACTTCGACTACGACGCATCAACATGTACCGCAAGCAAGGGTCGAAGCAGCTGTGGAGGGGGAGGTAGTCTCTAGGTGAGAGGCTCCTAGGAGTGTACAAGTGGATCACCCTCCTTCGAAGATCATTGGAGACATGAACGAGAGGACTACACGATTGAGGTCATGAAATACTTCTCACTTCGCTCACTCTGCTTTTGTTGCCTCTTTCGAGCCCAAAGAAATTGGACACGCTCTTTCTGATGCAAACTGGGTGAATTCCATGCATGAGGAGTTGGAGAACTTTGAGAGAAACCAAGTCTGGGTGTTAGTCGATCCACCGCCAAATTGCCGTCCTATAGGTACCAAGTGGGTGTGGAAGAACAAAGATGGTGAGAATGGGATGGTTGTGAGAAACAAATCGAGGTTGGTGGCTCAGGGGTTCAACCAGAAAGAGGGTATAGATTATGAGGAGACATTTGCTCTGGTGGCCCGTCTGGAGGCGATTCGGATCCTTCTAGCCTTTGCCGTGGCTAAAGGGTTCAAGTTGTTCCAGATGGATGTGAAGAGTGTGTTCTTGAATGAGGTGATAGAGGAAGAAGTGTATGTGAAGCAACCACCGGGGTTTGAGAGTGAGAGATACCCACACCATGTGTATAAACTCTAGAGGGCGCTCTATTGGTTGAAACAGGCGCCGAGGGCTTGGTATGGCAGGTTGAGAGGGTTTTTGCTGAGTATGGGGTTTGTGATGGGCACAGTTGATAAGACCCTGTTTCTCCTTAAGCATGGAAATGACCTTTTGATTGTACAGATTTACGTGGATGATATAATGTTTGGTGGCTCCTCTCATGATCTTGTTGCCAAGTTTACAGATGGCATGAGAAGGGAATTTGAGATGTCTATGATGGGTGAGCTGCAATTTTTCCTAGGGCTCCAGATCAAGCAGGTCAAGGACGGGACCTTCGTGCACCAGAGCAAGTACACCAAGGACATGCTAAGGAAGTTCAACATGAATGATGCGAAGCCCATGTCAACACCGATGAGTACGACTACAGCTTTGGATGCGGACGAGGATTGTGAACCAGTGGACCAGAAGGAGTACTGGAGCATGATCGGCTCCCTTCTCAACTTGACGGCGACGAGGCCGGACATACAGTTCAGTGTGTGTCTGTGCGCTCGTTTTCAGGCTTCACCGAGGACTTCACATCGGTAGGCCGTCAAGAGGATATTCAGGTATTTGCAGTACGCTCCTGAGTTTGGTCTTTGGTATTCTGCCTCCTCGACACTCACACTTCACAGATTCTCTGATGCTGACTTTGCTGGGTGTCGTGTGGAGCGCAAGTCTACCTCTAGTTCTTGTCAGTTTCTTGGTTCCTCTTTAGTCTCTTGGTCTTCCCGTAAACAGTCGAGTGTAGCTCAGTCTTCCACCGAAGCCGATTATGTTGTAGCCGCTAGTTGTTGTTCCCAGCTACTTTGGATTTCCTATACCATGAGAGACTTTGGTGAGGAGTGCACTCAGATCCCACTTCTTTGTGATAGCATCAGTGCCATAAGCGTTGCCAAAAATCTAGTGCTCCATTCTAGAACAAAACACATCGAAGTGAGGTACCACTTTCTGATGGATAATGTTGAGAAGGGCACCATAGTGTTGAGCCATGTACCTACCCAAGACTAAAAAGTCGACATATTCACAAAACCACTTGAGCAAGCTACCTTTGCTCATTTATGAGGAGAGCTTGGTGTGTGTTGTCCTTTTTGAGTTGGTCTTTGGGAGCTCACTTTGTAGCATATGTATCATACATGTTTACTTTGATGTATAGCATGCATGTTTAGTTTCATAGAGTAGCCATCTTTGTATCTTGATGTATAGTTTTGCATCTTTGTAAGATATGCTTTGCATTGCATTTGTATCATATGCATTGGCTAGGAATGGCTTCTCCTATGAACATTGATCCCTATGATATGCTATGTTTGAGCTTGTGGATGTGCTTGATTGATATTTGGGATGATAAGTTATGCTCTTGTTACTTTGGTTGTATATCCATGATGAGATAGCTTACTTTTGTCAAAATGCTAGATAGGCTCTCTCTTGTGAGTTTAAGACTTTGCATGATCTTAGTGTGCTTTGGTGTTTTATATCACGCTTAATTCATGGTTGGATATCATGTGCTTTTCACTTGGGGTCAAAGACCCATGTGTCATTATGAATGTTTAGCTCATGTGTTACCTTGTGGGGGAGCATAAGCTTCTTTTTGCCGCAAAGGCACTTCATGTACCCTTTTGTGCTTAAATATGAAAAATGAAATTGGTGTGAAATGCTTGTGCTTGAAGTTATGCTCTCACATGTTCCATGTCATAAATGCTTTAAATCTGAATTTAATATGGGTGCTAAACTGTTGCATGTTGTCTACCATGAGAAGTCTCATTTTAAGAAGTAGACACATGGCTCGGTGGCTTAACATGACATGAGATGCTTATGGGTGTTTGTAATGATCTTGTGTCAAGGATATGTGACCTAGCATGAAGTTTGTGTGATCTAGATTCACTTTGGTATGCTTTGCTCATGTTTAGGTCTTTAGCTCATGAGAGAGAAATTTTTCGCAAAAATGCTAAATTTTACCATGGCTTGAACTTGTATGTATGCAACTGAACATTCTTGATGGCTATGCTATTTCGAACCTTTGTCAACTCTAAGTAGTCCATTTGCTTGTTCCTAGCACATTTTATGGCTCTATGTCCATTTGAGAAGTCTTTAGTTGAAATTTTTTGTAGAAATGCCTTGATTCATGCATTGTCAACAAAGGGGAGAAGTTTGTGCATGAAAAAGTTTTCTGGAACCATTTAGAAGGTTTTCATGCATTTTCGGGCTGCATTGGAGCATTTTTTTCTGACAGGGAAACCGGTCTGGAAACTAGTCAGACCGGTTTGGGGACCGGTTTGGAAGATAGTGTTAGAAACCGGTCTGACCGGTTTGGTAATCCGGTCTGACCGGTTTGGTTGCTGCTGCTCGGTAAGTTTGCACGCATTGGTTCAGGGGGAGTTGCATTTTCTCAGAGGGAGCTGCATGTGTTCAGGGGGAGCTCCTTGTGTCGTCTGAGTTCTTGCTTTGGTGGTTTGCTCCGTGTGAGCTTTGGTTTGCTCTTTGTGAGCTTTGGTGGTTTTGTCTCGGTTGTGTTGAGTCGTTGCCCTTGCCTTAGGGGACCGAGACTTTGGATTTCAAGTGATCAAGGTTTGATTTTGTTTGGTTGTTGGATCACTTGTTTGGCTTGTTTTTGTTTGTCTTTCCTTTTTACTTTTCTTTATGTATCGATTATGTGGTGTGTTGTCAATGCACTCATCAAGGGGGAGATTGAGGACCAGAGTGTCCGATGGCTAGTGGTTGGCCACTCCTTAGTGATGAGTGATTGACAACATTGTGTGGACTGACGTTGTGCTCTATCTTGTGGATGTAGGCTGCAGCTTGATTTGCGTTGGTGCAGGTGAAGAACAAGCGCGAAAGGTCTTAGCCTTGCGGGGCCTCCGAAGGACTGGAGGGACAAGTAGGCTTGGATCGATGGAGCCGGTGGCCAGACAAGATCAAGTGTGAGTCACATGGTGCGAGAAGAGCAAGTCGAAGTCGGATAGCGGGTTCGTTGGTTGATTTGAAAGCCAACATGGAGCCGGAGCGGATGTGGCTGCCAAGTCGAGGAGCTCGGCGTGGAGGCTGCACCAAGCTCACGAGGTTTGCAGTGGTTCGCCAAAAGATTGTTGGGTTCGTCGGTTGCTCCAGAAAGCCGACCTAAGGTTCTGGTGCGGCCAAGGCACCAGGATCAGTCTGACCGGTTTGGGAAACCGGTCTGACCGGTTTGGTTGTGGCGCGGCCAGAAGTCGTCGAAGCGGAGGACACGTGTCGGGATCGCATGCTTGGTGTCGAGGCTACTCGAGGTGTGATTGTTGGGCGTCCGTCCAATGGAAAGGCTGTCAAAGTTTCCAAATATACCCTTCGAGGGGTTGTATCACCTAGAGGGCATTCTAGTCATTTACCCCCACCGGAGGACATCATATATAAACCGAGTGGAAGGGTTGTGGCAGCCATCTCTTGGGCTCTAGGGTTTTCATTTGTTCAAAACAATTTCTCTTTTTAGCTTCGTATTTTCTCCTTAGGCTAGGATGAGAGCTTCATGGTGAGATCTTGTGAGAGGAATGGATGTACGGGCGGATGCTAGACCTTGTATGAACCTTTCATGGTATGTATAGAAGATTCGGCGTGGTTCCTCAAGTGTTCTTCGTGTTCATCCCATTTCTCTTTTTCGGTGATTTTCGGAGCCTTTTCTTTGGATTTTCATGGAGAGGATTTGAGGGTGTTTCCTTTGGGTTTTGTTTGTGGGGATCACGTATGAGTACCTTGGGTACCTTTATTTGGTGATCTTTGTCCCACAAACTCCTCAGAATCCATTGGATTTGGTGGTTTTTGGATGAACTCGGGAAAATGTGTTCTTGACGGTTGACTTTCGATTCCTCCCTTTTGGATGCATTTCGGGATGGATCCTTTGAAATAGAGGTTGCCCAAGAGGTAATCCACCTTCCCTCGAAGTTTGGTTGCAATCCGTTGGTGAATCGGGAGATCGGTTGGTTGGAAGAAGAGGTGGTTTCCACGGGCTGTGTTTTTCCCGTCTGTCTAGGCCAAACCAGTCTGACCGGTTTTGGTCACAGTGGTCGTTCGGGAAGATTTTTGGCAGGCGCGTTGTTCTCTGTCTAAGAAGTTCTCTGGTCCAAATTTCGTCGCGTTTGGAGTTCGTTTTCTTAGTTTTTAGCGTCGTTGATCTTTGGGGGATTTCTGGGCAAAACCGGTCTGACCGGATTGCCAAACCGGTCTGACCGGATTGCCAAACCGGTCTGACCGGTTTCACCCTGTGTGTGAGAGGCTAAGTGTTAGAAAACCGGTTTGACCGGTTTGAGTATCTGGTCTGACCGGTTTGTCCCTAGAGTTTTGCTCGAGTTGTTTTCCACTGCGTTCTCGAGTGTTTTCGGAGGTGTGCTAGTTCCTAGGTCCAACAGCACTTCAGTGGCTGTGTGGATTTGGCTAGGGAGGTGTTGAGGACTCCGGAGTTGCGTTTGGGACCATAGGCCGAGTTCTACTCTTTGGAGAAGAATTTTTATTGGCTCCCATTCACCCCCCCCCTCTCTGGTCGCCATTCTGGTCCTTCAGGATTTGGTTTGTGCGCCTTGTAGGCATGGCAAGATGGTCGCCACTCCCCATCCACCCCTGACTGTTGTCATGACTGTAACATCTCGGAAATTTGAAAGTATGAAAATGCTAAAAATTTGAACTTTTATATATTTGATGAAGTGTTCCCATAATTTAAACCCTTTTCTAGCCTCTCACTTAAATTCTATATAAATAAAACCTAAATATAAAAATATAAATTCAAATTAAGGTTTAATTAAGTTATTTGGATTTTTATGGATTTTATTTGAATTTGTTTGAGTTTGCTTTGAATTTGAATAAATTCAAATTCAAATATAAAGTTTAAACTATTATTCAAACTATATTCAAAAACCCTACCTAACCATTGGGCCAGCTAACTTCTAACTAAGTCCAACCTTTCACCCTCAACTCTCAGCCCACGATCTCCTTTCCACCCTCTCCAAGCCAACGGCCCACCAAGGCGGCCTAGCTCGGCCCCGCTCCGCACCACGCTGTCTAGGCTCGCTGACAGGTGGGACCACCGCGTAGCACTGGTCTTCTTCTCCCCCTCGCTCTATCTTGACCGGGTGCCGCCGCACCGCGGTGCTGCGCCGCTCCGCGCGCACGCGCGCCAAGCCGCGCTGCTCCGCCGAGCTGGAGCACACGCCGAGGGCCCGCACGCACGCCCATGCGGACCCCACGCTCTCGCGGCCCTCTAATCACTTCTTTGCCCCCGCTCAAACCCGCGGACCCCACGCTCTCGCGGCCCTCTAATCACTTCTGCGCCCCGCGTGTTGCGCCTTCGCCGCCAAGGCAAGGAGGAGGAAACAGTTGTGCCCCACACGGTTCCTTGGTCCCCTTGACCTCCTGCGCGCCTATACCCCAGCAGCCAAGCCTCATTTGGCTTTCGATGCCACTTGGGGATTCATCCCCCCTTTCCTTCCCCTGCTCGCCGCCGAGAGAGAAGGAGAAGTGGAGGAGGAAGAAGGAGGAGGAGAAGGAGAGAAGGGAGGCGTGTTGGCGTTTCTTAACATCACCACTAGTTGCGCACCTAGAGGGAGCGTATAAGAACAACCGGGTATACCACAAGCGCACGGAAATACCGTTGTAGCACTTCCCCAAGGAAGGAGAGTATTCCAAGGGTATCGAATCCAAGGAACAACATGTACTATCTCCTACTCTAGTATAAATGATCCAAGGACACAACACTGATTGGTAGGATAGGTAGAAAGGATCTGCCTCGACCGAGCGCAGAGTCTAGTTACGGTCTCTCAGGTATAACACTCACTTCGGGCACCAGGCACATCCTAGGTCAATGTGTTGGAGCGAGCCCAACTTGGTACGCGACGTAGAGGGTTGACAAAGGGTCCAACAGGCTGTCACCACTGCGGCCTACCTCTACGCTACGATCATACGTGGTCTTCGCAGGATAGCTTATGGTCCAGACACCACGTCTACACCACTTACTATTACTACGAATCTGCGAGGGAGATACTGGCACTAGCTCAAGGTATGCTCTATCACTCATGCAAGATCACGAATGCACTTTGATCTAACTAGAGACATGCAGGAGCTTCACTTTACTCTAATAGACAAGCTGGCAAACTAGATGCAAACTTATGATCTAAGTCTACTGGATCGAAAGGGTTGTGTTCGAAGAACACAAGCCTCTAAACCAAGAACAAACGAAGAACACAAGAACAAAGCAACTATTCATGCATATGACTTTAGTCTAAATAGGAAATATCGAAATACTCACTTTAGTCTAGTTGAAGAACAAAGGCACCACTGAGGATCGTTCTTGAGGAAGATGTCATGAATCATGACATGGCCTCAAGCCTCCCACCTCACTTCCTAGCACTAATCCTATACAAAGAGCTCTCCTCTCCTAAAGAGAGTGGCTCAAAGCCAAAATGAAGAGGAGGAGGAGAAGTGTGTGTTCCAAAATGGAGCCCCTCCCCTCCTATTTATAGAGGAGGGGGTGGCTTGCTTTGATGCTCCAAGTGCCTCCACTTTTTCAGCCATCTTTGGGCGCCACCAATAGGAGAGCGACACGTGGCGAGGAATCTTGCAATGCACTCTTCTCTAGCTTCCAGGGGAAGAAACCAAACCGACCTTGTATCGGCCAATCAGCAAGCGCCATGTCACCGATCCACCCCGGAACGTTGCAAGGGATCAGGAAGCAACACGTGGAAGCAGATGGCGAATGGAGGCCAGAAGGGAGCGGTTGTACCTGGGTTCGGCCGACCCTGGCCCACCTCCTTTTGGCCCATGCTTCCTCTGGGTGACTGATGTGTGGGCCCTTATGACGGTTCCAGGTGCATGCCGAGTTTTGAGGTGGTTTGGGTCCCCGGTGGGCCCTTGGATCCTTGTGCTGCAGACGTGGCGGTGTCTGATTCGTTGGGAGTTGCTTCACATGGATTGATGAGGTGTCATGGACAAATGGCATCCAATGTGGCACACGTCGCCACGTGGTCTGGTGTGGGTCCCACCGAGCTCACAAGATATCTTGTCTTCTGCATATCTTTCTCATCCGGACTCCGATGTAGGCATATAATATGTCCATTTCGATCGCCTCGACGAGCCCGTCGCAATGGTGCAGTCCAAATTGGCATTTGAGGGTGTTTATGATGATTTCCTTTAATAGCCATTGGACTACTTGCTCTCAACTGTACCATTTGGCACGTATTTCGGTGCATCCTGCAACAAAAGCTAGAAACACCAACACTTGTGGAAATCATCAGTATCAAGCCCTATTCTAGTGTTGATGATCCTTGTACACTTATTTTATGTAGGTATTGACGGTGTAAAAGCAGCACTTTTCAACCGTCAACAAGGCGCCTCGACGCTGCGACACCAAGACAAAGCCAAAGCCACCAGCACCGGAGTGGATCAAGCCGAGGAAGGAGGCCGTCCGCGTCGAAGCCATTGCCAGAGCAGAGTCACCGCCACCGCGCCATCTTGAACCTCACCGCCGCTTCCCCGATGTGCCTCGTCACTGCTATGTCTTCACCTCTGCCTCCCTGTGAGCCGTTGTCCCGTCCTCACCTCTTCATCCTATACCTTGCTTCGGGAGCGCACCCCTGCGCCGCGCCGCCGGCCGTCGAGCCTTGCTTGTCTGCGAGTTCGCCGACGTAGCACACCCCAACGCTACGCCATGCCTCGCGTCTCTTCCCGCATGTCATCGTTGAGTCTTTGCCTGTGAACCGACATTCGAGCCGTATGCTGTCACGCGCTGGCCTAGCGCCGCCGGTACTGCTGCGCCGTGCCGCGGCTCTGGTTCGCCGGGGTCTCGTGCGCCGGTCAGCCGAGTCGCAACCAGGCTTGGCCTGTGCACACACAAGCGTGCCTGAATCGCGCACACCCTCGTGCGTGGCCGCTGCGCTGAGTGGTTTTGCTGCTGCCGCGGTGCGCCGCGCCACGTCGGGATCCACGCCATGGCGCGTCACGCATCGGCTCTGCGTGCCCAACCCCAGGGCCAAAGCCGACCAAACCTCACTGCCAGACCCTAGTGCGTAACTCCGAGCTGTTGCTAAGGTGTCGGAGCCTGAAGGACCGGATTGGCGACCAGAGAGGGGGGGGAGTGAATGGGAGCCGATAAAAATTCTTTCTCAAAAGAACTCGGCCTATATCTCAATCGCAACTCCGAGGGTCACACACGAACTAGCGGAAGCACACACAAACCTCTCTCGAGACCTTAGGAACAAAGCTTGAAAGGCTAGGAAGCAAAGCGGAAGCAAGCACGAAAGAACTCGAGCAACAAAGAGGAAGGTTGAGACCTACCGGGTCAACCGGCACAAGTGACCGGGTCACCCTGAGCCTTCCAGAGCCGCACCGGGTCACCCGGGCACAAGTGTCCGGGTCAACCTACCCCCTTCGGGTCACCCGGCACGAGTGACCGGATCACCCGGGACAGCCCAGAAAACTGCCCGCGAATTCGCCCCAAACTTTCGATCAATGGATCTCCCAAACCACTTGGAGTCTTGAGACGAAATTTTGGGGAGATGATGAACACCCCAAGGATAGGATATGCCCCAAAAATTACGGCCTCAAACTCCCTACAACTCCCGGAATCGCAAATCCTTGCCAAGAACACTATGAACTAGGGTTCATCCGAAAATCAACGAATCGAAGGCCAAATCCGGCGTTTGAGGGGTCAAGATCATCCACAAAGAGGCACAAGGCACTCACCCATGATCCCCCAAAGAAATCCGGAGAGAAACGCCCTCAAATCGACGAATCGAGTGATGAACGAAAATCCTCCAAAAATACCTCTGAAAATCACAGAAAAAGAAAAACGCCGAGAGCAAAGGATTTGGCACAAGATTGAGAAGGATGATTTCACTATGAATATCTTAGCCAAATCCGGTTACAAGCCAGTCACAAGAATCACAAATCTTGGATGGCAAAAAGCTTAAACAAAGAGCCACACTCACCTCTCTCCCTCTCTCCCCAAGAGCACCCCAAAATGAAAGAGCACCCCCACCAACTAAGCCAAAGAGTTGGCTGAAAATTCAGCCCCCTCCTCCTATATATAGGCCCTCCGGAAAAGACCGAAGTGCCCCTACACTAGGAGATACAATACAAACCCTCACAGGGGCATTTTGGTCAACACATGAAGTTCTCCATCGGACGGCCGCGCATCCATCGGGCCTTCGCGTCCTCCCAACGCAAGCACCTCGATCATGCCGCGTGTCGCCCGCTTCGAAGCTTCTCGGCGCTCCCGGATCCCGTCTCCGCCCGCCGAGCCTCCGGTCTTGGTTTTGTGGCTCAACCAAGTAACCCCGACGGTTTTGTGGTGAACCGCCGCAAACCCCGCGGACTCGGTGCAGCCTCCACGCCAATCCCACTCATGACTCGGCAGCCACGTCATCCCGGCTCGGTGTTGGTTTTGTGGCCAAACCAACAAACCGTCGTGCTCGGCTTTGTGGAGCAACCGAGGAACCCGACAGTTTTCTGGTGAACTGCCGAAAACCCCGCATGCAAGCTTCGGCCTCACCACGCCAAGCATCGGGCCCGCCAAGCCTTTCACCTCCGGCTCCCGGACGGTCTACTCAGTCTTGCCCCGTTCAATGACTTGGCCGCTACCTTGCACCGGCTCCTGTCCACGACTTCGTCTTGCTTTTCTTGCCACCATGCGGTCCGCACTTGATCCCGTTCGGCCACCGGGTCCATCGAGCCGAGCCTACTTGTCTCTCCACTCCTCGGAGGCCACACAGGCTAAGACCTTTCGTGCCCGCTCTTCACCTGCACCAACGTAAATCAAGCCGCAACCTGCACCTGCAATACTCGGCCAAGAGTCAGTCCACACAACATTGTCAACCACTCCTCACGAGTGCATTGACAACACACCACATAAACATATGAATAAAAGACACACAACCTACAACACAACCCGACGAAACACACTCAACACAAAGCCTCAAAACATCCGGTCAATCGCTCATCATATACAAACCAAGGCACATATCAACTTGGTTTCTCAATCTCCCCCTTGATGAGTGCATTGACAAAAGATGGTTTGAAAGCAAAAGGAAAACTCATTCAAGTGACTAAAAGCCAACAAAAAGCAAACACAAGGCAACTTGAAATGAGAAGAGCTCCAACCAAAGACTCTCGGAACCAAAGGAAGCACAAAGGCTAAACACCACCAAAGAGTCAGGCAATCCACAAGAGCTACAAGCAATCCCGAAAGCCATCAAACCAATTTCAGCTCTTAGCAAAGCACTTGTCAACCGCTCATCACTATCAAATCAAGGTTCATATTAACTTGATTTTCCAAATTTCTCCCCCTTGAGGAGTGGGTTGACAACATGCGAGCACAAAGAAATGGTTTGAGAAAGCAAAGGCCGAACAACTCATCCAAGTGAACGAAAGCCACACAAGGCAAAGAAAAAAAACACTTGGCATGAGGGAAACCACAAAGGCCACCACCACTAACAATCTCGGTCCCCAAAGACATGGGCAACGGCTCGACACAACCGAGACAAAAACGCATGATCCCTCAAGAAGAGGCACAAAGGGCTCAACACCGATCATGGACAAACGAAAGCACATGATCCCTCAAGAAGAGGCACAAAGGGCTCAACACCAATCATGTGACGATCGAAAACTCAAATCAACCGCCGGCTCCTCAAGAAGAGGCAAAGGGGCTCAACACCACCGGCAAAAGAGCAAAAGAGCACAAAACTCACAAGCTCCCCCTAAACACATGCACTAGGACCAAAGAGCATACAAAGCTCACCCTAAATATATGTGATAGAGCAAAGAGCAAAACACCAAAGCACAACTCAGGCAAACAAAGGAAACTCTCCAAAGCTCCCCCTACACAAATGCATACTTACCCTGAAAAAGTGCATACAAACTCAAGTTCTCCCCCTGAACTGAGTATCCCTCTGGATGCAAGAAATGCATTAAAACTGAAACAAATTCTCCCCCAAATGCAACTTTTCCTCCTTGTTGACAATGCATGAATCAAGGTAATTTTGCAAGAAATTCAACTACTAGCTTCTCAAATATACAAAGAGCACTATAAAATGCTACAAGTGAGATAATGAGCAAGCAAGATAGTTTATAGTTCCATAAAAGCATAGCCATCAAGATAGTAAAGTATATAGGCATATGACAAAGGCATGATCAAATTAAGTATTTTTGTGAAAAATTCTCTCTCATGAGCAAAGACCTAAGCATGAGCAAAACATGCCAAAGTGAATCTAGATCACACAAACTTCATGCTAGGTCACATATCCTCATCACAAGATCATTACAAACACCCATAAGCATCTCATGTCATGTTAAAGCCACCGAGCCATGTGTCTACTTCTTAAAATGAGACTTCTCAAGGTAGACAACATGCAACGGTTTAGCACCCATAAAAATTCAGTTTTAAAGCATTTATGACATGGAACAAGTGAGAGCATAACTTCAAACATAAGCATTTCATACCAATTTCATTTTTTTTCAATTTTAAGCACAAAATGGTACATGAAGTGCCTTTGCGGCAAAAAGAAGCTTATGCTCCCCCATAAGGTGACACATGGGCTAAACATTCATAATGACAAATGGGTCTTTGACCCCAAGTGAAAAGCACACGATATCCCAACACGAATTAAGGAAGATGTAGACCATCAAAGCACACTAAGATCATACAAGGCCTTAAACTCACAAGAGAGAGCCTATCCTAACATTTTCCAAAAATAGCCATCTCAACATGCATGTATAGCAAAACTATCAAGAGCATAGCTATCCATCACCAAATCATATCAAACATGCTCAAAGACTCACAAATAGCATATCATAGTATTCATGGCATATAGGAGAAGCTCAACCTACCATGATATGATACAAATGCAACAAAGGTAGATATGTACATCATGATATATGAACCATATGCAATGCAAAATGCATGGGGAGACACGGAATCTTGACTCAACAACAAGAAGGCTCACAAGGGGACACACCAACCAAGAACCGCTCCAAGCGAGAGAAGAACCGCCAAAGATCCCAATTGAGTACCATAGAAAAGATACCAATTGCAAGACCGCCGAAGATCCCAATTGAGTACCATAGAAAGGATACCAATTGAAGGATCAAGAATGGCTACCAAAAGCCAAAGCACACCTTGAAATCAAATTCCCCATCGAAAGAAGCCGAGCTCCCCCTCAACCAAAGACAACTAGCTAAGCAAAAGCTAAGAAAAGAAAGAGCAAAAGAGAAGCTCTAAAACCAACCTAAAAAGGAGAAAACCAAATAAGGAACAAAACACTACCCGAAGACACGACAAGCTCAAAACCCAAAGCAATCTCACATGCTACACAATGCATTGACAATACCAAACAAAATAAATAAAGCATTGTAACATGATTCCACATATATGAATAAGAATAGGCTAGCAAGCATGTCAACAAGGTACAACCCTATACAAGGATACTAAACCAAAATGATACCAAAGAACAACATGCCAAACATGATACACGAACTAAAAAAAGGCATGATACAAGTTCATTTGGATCAACCACCAACATATATTACAAAGCTAGCACAACAAGATATACATGGAGGACAAACATGCTATCAAGAAAGGTACCATCAAGCTAGACAAAATGATATGGATGAACAACATGACATATCCAAGCAATCAACCATAAAGCATGACATGATGTTGATAAATATCATCTACCATAATATCATACAAAGATAGCAAGATAGATATGCAAGATCACAAAGCTATCATGAACAAGGTGGCTAGCCTACCATGGTTTTCACACAAGCAAGACACAAGTATATACAGGAGAGCATAAGGGTAAAAGAAAAACTCACTACACATGTGTACAAAGGCTTTCAAGAGCCAAAGCGGTGTGGAGAACCATCTTGTCTTGATCACGTCACGGGAAAAGATCAAGCACCACCCGACTCATGTTCTCCAACCGCGTCTCCAAACCTACACACAAGGAGACGAAAAAGACCGAGGCTTGGATCCCAAAGGGTTACCAAGCACATACTTGGGAATCCAATACTTGGTCACACGAGTAAGTGATGCACTCAACTTATCATGTGGGTTAGCATAATGCAAATGCTGGTTCGAATGAAAAGTCTTTCGAACACCCTTAGAACCATGCCTCAAAGGAGCCATTCGCGAAGGAAGCCGAGTGCTACCACAAGCAAAAAGGCAAAGATCATTCGGGGTCGTAGGTGAAGAACCAACATAAGCACCAAGGGAAGCATGTCGCGGACCAACACAAGAAACACTAGAAGCATGTCCACGAGCATGGCCTAACTCACTAGAAAGAGTATCATAAAACCCGTCCACAAATCGCGCCTTCTTAGGCTCACAAGTGTTCATGCCATGAGAAGGGCTATGAACAACCAAAGGCCTAGAAGCACCTCCTCGCCGTATTCTCCTTGCCCGGCGGTAGCAAAAACTCTCTTGATGCCCATCCTTCCCACAATGAGAGCAATGGTACAAAGGCCTATCGAGAGGCACGGTCCGAGTGGATGAATCACCATTCTCTTGTAAGTGGGAAGTCCCTTGGGACTTAGAGCAAGAAGCATCAACCCCAACATCCAACTTGGTAACCACATTAGAATCACACGTGCCATGAGAAAGGCTACGTGGCTTCTTAAAAGCTTTGGCACGCACACGTCGCTCGTGCTTGACACGGCGAAAGCAAAACTCAACGGTATGTCCATCCTTCTTGCAAAAGGTGCATTGAAACCTCGGCTTGGGAGTATGAGTTCCAAATATGTGGGAGGCACCCTTGCCATTCAAATTACCTTGGGCAATACCGGAAGATCCACCAAACTTAGGAATAGCTATGGGAGAGCTATCCAAAGCACCACCACATGTGCCACCATCCAAAGACTCACGCTTAAGAGAGGAAGTCAACTCCGGTTGAGAAGAAGCAAATGTAAAAGCATCAACATCGGAGTGACAAGAAATGCGAGAATCCAAACCCTTTGCACAAAGACTCTTGCACCTTGTGCGCAAAGCCTCATTTTCAAATTTGAGGCTCTCACAAGTACCACATGTCATATTTCTCAAATTCTCAATTTTCCGCCTCAATGCATCTAGCATATGTGGTACGCAAGAGTTCATTCTCTTTCTCAAGGTTGGCACTCATCTCATCATGCGCAACCAACTTGGCACTCATATCATCGTGCATTTTCTTTAAAGCCAAAACCTCACTTTCCAAATCAATGCATGAAGTGCAAATGAGACCACATGAACAAGTATCATCATTTACATCAACCAAAGCATCATCATCATCACAAGAAGTATGGCAAGCATCAACATCAATGAGCAAAGAGCATTTGTAACAAGGCATGAATTTCATATTACAAATTTCAGCCCTAGCATGCTCAAGATCATCTACACAAGTGGTGTGAGTCAATTTTAATTGATTAATTTCAGCAAGCAAAGACTCACAAGAAACACATGGTAGAGAAGCATTTGACTCTAGCAAAGAAATCTTACTCCTAGCCTTAACAAGATCATCATCCAAAGCAATACAAGAATTGCAAGGCATGGAAGCATTGGATTTCAACAAGTCAATTTCAGATTTCATGTTAGCAAGAGCCATATCAACTTCATCACTCAAGGCATCACATGATTTGCAAGGCAAAGAAGCTTTGAAATTTAACACCTTAATTTCAGATTTCAAGCATGCAATGGAAGAAATCAAAGCATCATTCTTAGCATGCATGGTGTTACAAGAAGTGCAAGAATTCAAAACACAAGACTTCCAATGAGCCATACCACATTTCAACCTAGCAAGGGAGCATTTCATCTTCTCATTCTTCCTATGCAAGGCATCACACAAATCTATGTTTCTCCTATGCAAATCACCACAATCACATTCACAATCATTCAACCTATCGCATAGGATCAAGATGCCTTTGGCAAGCGTCCCTTGGTTCATGTCCCTTAGCTTGTGGTGGAGCTCTCCCTTCTTGAGATCACCATCTTGATAGTCCTCGATGAGGGACATCATCTTCTCTACACCGGCTTCCGCCTCAACCTCCATGCTCCTCCTACTCAAAGAACCACAAAGGGAAGAGCTTGGTGCTATACACAAAGCACCAATTAGGATTAGCTGAAAACAAGCTCAAAGCGCGCAAATCAAATCCGCAAGCAAAAGCACCCTTTTCTTTGTCGCCCTATGGATCCTAGACTTGTTAGAGTCATACGAATCCGCAACCGGCTCTGATACCAATTGAAGGACCGGATTGGCGACCAGAGAGGGGGGGAGTGAATGGGAGCCGATAAAAATTCTTTCTCAAAAGAACTCGGCCTATATCTCAATCGCAACTCCGAGGGTCACACACGAACTAGCGGAAGCACACACAAACCTCTCTCGAGACCTTAGGAACAAAGCTTGAAAGGCTAGGAAGCAAAGCGGAAGCAAGCACGAAAGAACTCGAGCAACAAAGAGGAAGGTTGAGACCTACCGGGTCAACCGGCACAAGTGACCGGGTCACCCTGAGCCTTCCAGAGCCGCACCGGGTCACCCGGGCACAAGTGTCCGGGTCAACCTACCCCCTTCGGGTCACCCGGCACGAGTGACCGGATCACCCGGGACAGCCCAGAAAACTGCCCGCGAATTCGCCCCAAACTTTCGATCAATGGATCTCCCAAACCACTTGGAGTCTTGAGACGAAATTTTGGGGAGATGATGAACACCCCAAGGATAGGATATGCCCCAAAAATTACGGCCTCAAACTCCCTACAACTCCCGGAATCGCAAATCCTTGCCAAGAACACTATGAACTAGGGTTCATCCGAAAATCAACGAATCGAAGGCCAAATCCGGCGTTTGAGGGGTCAAGATCATCCACAAAGAGGCACAAGGCACTCACCCATGATCCCCCAAAGAAATCCGGAGAGAAACGCCCTCAAATCGACGAATCGAGTGATGAACGAAAATCCTCCAAAAATACCTCCGAAAATCACAGAAAAAGAAAAACACCGAGAGCAAAGGATTTGGCACAAGATTGAGAAGGATGATTTCACTATGAATATCTTAGCCAAATCCGGTTACAAGCCAGTCACAAGAATCACAAATCTTGGATGGCAAAAAGCTTAAACAAAGAGCCACACTCACCTCTCTCCCTCTCTCCCCAAGAGCACCCCAAAATGAAAGAGCACCCCCACCAACTAAGCCAAAGAGTTGGCTGAAAATTCAGCCCCCTCCTCCTATATATAGGCCCTCCGGAAAAGACCGAAGTGCCCCTACACTAGGAGATACAATACAAACCCTCACAGGGGCATTTTGGTCAACACATGAAGTTCTCCATCGGACGGCCGCGCATCCATCGGGCCTTCGCGTCCTCCCAACGCAAGCACCTCGATCATGCCGCGTGTCGCCCGCTTCGAAGCTTCTCGGCGCTCCCGGATCCCGTCTCCGCCCGCCGAGCCTCCGGTCTTGGTTTTGTGGCTCAACCAAGTAACCCCGACGGTTTTGTGGTGAACCGCCGCAAACCCCGCGGACTCGGTGCAGCCTCCACGCCAATCCCACTCATGACTCGGCAGCCACGTCATCCCGGCTCGGTGTTGGTTTTGTGGCCAAACCAACAAACCGTCGTGCTCGGCTTTGTGGAGCAACCGAGGAACCCGACAGTTTTCTGGTGAACTGCCGAAAACCCCGCATGCAAGCTTCGGCCTCACCACGCCAAGCATCGGGCCCGCCAAGCCTTTCACCTCCGGCTCCCGGACGGTCTACTCAGTCTTGCCCCGTTCAATGACTTGGCCGCTACCTTGCACCGGCTCCTGTCCACGACTTCGTCTTGCTTTTCTTGCCACCATGCGGTCCGCACTTGATCCCGTTCGGCCACCGGGTCCATCGAGCCGAGCCTACTTGTCTCTCCACTCCTCGGAGGCCACACAGGCTAAGACCTTTCGTGCCCGCTCTTCACCTGCACCAACGTAAATCAAGCCGCAACCTGCACCTGCAATACTCGGCCAAGAGTCAGTCCACACAACATTGTCAACCACTCCTCACGAGTGCATTGACAACACACCACATAAACATATGAATAAAAGACACACAACCTACAACACAACCCGACGAAACACACTCAACACAAAGCCTCAAAACATCCGGTCAATCGCTCATCATATACAAACCAAGGCACATATCAACTTGGTTTCTCAGAGCCCCCGGAACTGCCGTTCGCCGGCCGCTGTCACCGCCGGCCGCCCGTCGAGACGCATCAGGGCACGCGTACATGGCAAGGGAGCACGAACGCGCCCCAGCAGAGTGCGAGGGGGTCTATCGGACTTCTCTACTGCGGGATGTAAAGAAGGCCGCATATGGACCTTGGCCCATTAAGGCCCAAGTGACGGCCCTTCTCTTTTTCTTTAGCGCGCGTTTAAATAAATCCAGGGGCATCCAATAGACTTGGTCTATTGGGCTCTATGGGCCGAGTCCACTGGGCCGTTTTCGGCCCACTAACAGTTTCGGCCCAATAACGGCCCACTAACCTGTGACGCTGACATCATGATGACATCTTGCTGATGTCATCACCTATTTTCAAAATTAAAATCCTTTTCTGATTTATAAATGAATTTGAAAATTGATTTATAAATCTATTAACCTTTGAAAAATCATAACTAATAATTTATAACTCCGAAAAATATGAAACCAGTTTCATTATTTTTCTAAAAATGAGACGGTGCTGTTTGTAGGTAGTTTGGATCTCTTTGGATCTTTTAAAATTAGGTATCTTTGGATTTATGCTTAGTTGATTGCCGGTAATTTAGCGTCTCGTATCTCGTGCTGAACAGACCCGAGCTACGATCCGGAGGAGGCCTACGACCCCGAGTTTAACCCAGACCAGGACTACGGACGCCAGCCATGTGTCATGTCACTCCCAACCATATAAATCCTATGCATGCTTAGTTGCTAGTGCTTAATTATTATTTATGCATGTTCTTGAATTGCATAGACAACTTTTAGCTATACCTTGGAATTGATTATCCTGTACCTTGAACTTCCTACTTTTTGGAACTAGCTACAGACCCCTAGCTAGTTCCCGGCTTTATCTATCCATATATTTTACCCTTAGTTATGGATGGATCTCTGGTTTGGATTGAGATTGGGGTATCTCGGTATTCTAGCATGTGTTTTGGGTGAGTGTGTATCCTTGATGTGTTACCGTGGGAGCGAGCCAGTTTGGTTACTTGTGAACACCTGTCTAGGGGAGATGCGACCTAGCCTTCTGCCCTAGCGGCGTGTCAGACGGATGGAGTTGGTGAGTACTCGCTCTTGCAATTAAGGACCGATCGACAGTTTAACCGTGATCTTTGGGCTATTTTCGTGCAAACCATTCGCCTTGTTATGGGCGGGGTTCGGTCCGAGAACTAGTATCTGGATGGCATCCAGCCTGTAGGCGGATCGGTGTGATCGTGTGAGGGGGACGGGTTATACCCCCTGAGTAGACGTTGCCCCGGCTCCTCCGGGGATGGTTTCACATCTTCGAGGCCCTGCTGGCAAGTTTCGCGCCCCAGTCAGGCCGAGTCAGGCTCGGAGAGGCAGGAGAGGGCCATCCACTGCTAGGTCTCCCGCTGTTAGGTAGGGATGTGGATCGGAGGCATCCGATTCTACCCTACTCAGCGGGTCCAGTTGTACAACCTCTGCAGAGTGTTAAACCTATAGCTATAGTTCGTGTCCACTGGTATGGACAACCCTTGGGTCTGTTACTCTGGCTAGACTCTTCTTGTGCTGCTTTCTCTCCCTTGTGTGTGTGAGCCCGGCTTCATGCCGTTGAGATGTGGGGGTAGGAGTTGGTGACCCCACATCGCAGATGAGAGCGGGATGTTGTGACTCGGTTGAGATCCAGTGTTTGGTGTTCTTTCCTTGGTTGGGGTGTTGACCCCAGAGGCGTTGACCTCAGAGGTGTGGATCTCCTCAGAGATGGTGACCTCTCGGCATTTCTACAATCCTTGATATTGCTACCGCTGCTTGCATAACCTTCTACAGCCATATATAGGATTATCCATGCATATTAGAATTATTCTCTTTTGCTTATGCTCTTTGTTGGGAAGCTGACATGACCTACTCGCTTATCGAGTAGATGACGGGTTTTCTGACCAGGAGCCGGACTATGACTTTGAGCACGATGGATGGGAGGACTGAGGCCGTTCTACACTCGAGCTGCCTATGGGCATGGAGTCTACTTCGCTACATGAGAGCCGCTGCGTAGATGTTTACTCTGTTTGATTCAGTCCTGTTGGACTTGTACCCAGCATGTGCCGTAATCCTGTACTCAGATGATTAATTATATTATTTATGTGGACCTTCATATATTTTCCTTCTGTTGTACGGTTTTCTTTACTTTCTGAGACAGAGATTTGCACGTGATAGCCTCCAGGGACTATCACCGAGGTGTAGGGATCGGGTTTCCTTTCTTGGAAATCCGGTTCGTTTCAGGTGGTATCAGAGCCGTGCTTGACCATAGGATGAGCCTAGGAACGGACGATAGTATAGGAAAGCTTAACACCTTGTGCTTTATATACCATCCGTGAAATCTTATATAAATACCTTGATCTTTACTATATAATACCTTGATTAACTTTACTAACTCTTACTAACTTCCTTAACAACGTGCAGATGGACCAGCTGATGTGGATCCCCCTCAAGACCAACGGCCAGTGGGCCGGAGGGTTCTATAAGATCCTCAAGGAGTGTTTGGAGATAGCTGGAGTGGAGACCAGTGAGGTGTTCTACGAGGGACGCACCACTGCAGCTGTTGACCAAGCACCGACAGAGCTGACCCTGAAGATACCAGTGGACCCACGTGTGCCAGAGTTCAAGGAAATCAAGGTCTCGTGTTTCGACAACTCCACCTTGGAAGTCCACCTGTGTTGTGCCAGACTAGCGCTGAAGAAAGTGTGCCAGCAGTTAGAGCAGAGGCTGAAGGATACACCTTTCAGAGTCCTACCGACAGCAGTGTATGACCCCAGCAGGTGGCACAAGGACCAGATAGCTTACACCTAGAAGAACACAGAGGGCAAGGATGAGAAGGAGCAGATGGCCAGCAAGTTCATTCAAGCTCAAGACCAGGCACTCTACTGGACCGACTCCAAGATAGTGTTTCTGAGGTGTAAGTGGGATGACACCTTGGGACAGAACGACCAGTTGGAGAGAGAGAACAGCCACCTGGAGTTCTTTCTCAACGAGGCTCACCGCAGGAACATACAGATCACAGAGTGGGGACTCGCAACTGCCAGAGCAAGTACTGAAAGGGATGCCTTGGAGATCGCCACCTTGAAAGCAAGATTGGAAGCTACACAGACTGCAGTGAGGGAGTCAGCAGCAGCAGTCAGAGAGGACAGGTTGAAGCTTCGAGAGACGGAGTACTTGGTTGAGTCACTGGGAGCCGCTTGCACAGATTACCAGACGAGGTTGTGGGGACTCGAGAAGAGGCTGACTCAGAACTACAACCACTTGTGGCACTTGGGAGGAAGATTGTACGACGCCCAAGACACAGCTAGCAGGACCAGCTCAGCGTGGAGAGACTCGGACTAGAGACGGGAGACAGAGTTCAGGGAGGTTGCAGAGCTAGTACCACCACAGAAGAGGCCAAAGCTGAGGACTGATACGTTCGAGTTACCACCGATCCAGCTACCAGCACAACCACCATACCCGAGAGGCAGTACCGACACTCCAGAGATGAACAGGGCCATGGAGAGCTTGGCAAACTAATTCAACCTACCAGAGATTGAGATTCCAGACTACCCAGGAGTGAAAGACCCACCGTTCTACTCGGCCCCACCCAGTCCGAAGACAGTGTCGCCACCGTACTCACCAGCTACCGTTCAGAGGCAGGCACCTTGAGGGGATGATCCTATAATTAGCTAGAGTAGAGTTCTTCATGTTGATCCTGTTTAGTTGACCACCCCATATGTATCGCGTAGTAGCTCTCATGCTTCTGTGTAATCTCGAAGGTTGTGGAGTAGACCTCGAGATACACACCTTTTGTATGGTGATCTTGCATGAGTGATTGGAGTTATCGATCTTTTGCCGGAGTTTATGCTTCTTATATGTTTGTGTGAAATTGTTTGTTGTTAGCTAGATACTCCTTATATGTTTAAGTACCTTAAAGTTAATTTCCGACAACTCATTTCTCATGATGTCGGGGGTGAGACGATCAGGACGGCTCCTACGCCGTTTTGAGGAGGCAGCCCGGGAGGACGCCAAGCAGGAGGACGTCCCTCTCCCCACAGGATGTCGAGGTCATGGCCGCCGTGGAGGCCGTGCCCCACGTGGCAGACGCCGTGGTGGACACCGCGGTGGGCGAGGAGGTCAAGGAGGCCGTGTGCTAGTGAACCCTGACCCAGAGGAGGAGGAGCCAGGGGAGGAGGTTGAGCCTGAGCCAGAGCAGGAACAAGTACAGTCGGCACTACCGTCTAACCTAGCAGTAGTGATGGCACTTCAGACCCAGCTGATGGAGACGATCGCCAACGTAGTGACTCAGAACAACAACAGGAGGAACTTCAGGAACCAGCCAGAGAGCTTGCAGAAGAGAGTGGAGGGTTTCTCCAAGTTGCACCCTCCGACCTTCGACAACTCAGCAGACCCACTTGTGGCAGACAACTAGCTAAGGGAGATTGAGAAGAAGTTGGAGCTCACAGACCTTTCCGAGGAGGAGTTTGTGTCGGTTGCAGCGCACCAGCTGATCAGCACCGCAAGAGCTTGGTGGGACAGCTACTGTGACTCACACGAGGACCCGACCTACATCACGTGGGAGGAGTTTGTGGAGACTTTCAGGGAGTTCCACATCCCGGAGGTGGTGATGGACAGGAAGGCAGACGAGTTCAGGAGCCTGAAAATGGGTCAGATGTCAGTGCAGGAGTACACCAACCACTTCCAGGAGCTGATGCGGTACGCACTGAACGACTCCAACACAGAGAAGAAGAAGATGTACTGGTACCGGAAGGGACTTCACAGGGTGATGGCGCACCACCTAGCTGCTCACGATTGTGCTACTCTTCACGCCCTGGTAGGCAAGGCTTTGGTTGTGGAGAAGTCAAGGCTGGACTATGTGGAGGTCCAAGGTGAGAAGAGGCAGCGTGCAGACCGTGCAGGGCACCCGGGTTCACACCAGCGACAGAGGTCAGCTCCGCCACAGTACCCACCATAGAGGCAGTGCTCGTACCTGCAGCAGCAGCAGACTCAGTACTCTCAGCAGGGCAGAGGTCACGCCGGAGGTAGTGGAGGTTCAAGACAGTGGAAGCCCAGGCTGCAGCAGCCGCTAGCCTACGACAGCTCACAGATCACCTGCTACTACTACCGTCAGCTAGGCCACAAGTCCATTGTGTGCCCCCAGAAGCTTCAGCAGGAAGGACAGAACAGGAACACCTAGTACCAGACACCAGCAAAGACACCAGCTCCAGGAGGACAGCCCACGCAGAACCAACAAAAGAGTGCACCACCACCCACTCGAGGCAGACTGAACCACCTGACAGCGGAGGAGGCAGCCGCAGCACCAGATGTGGCTCTCGGTGAGTTTTTAGTTGATTCAGTTATGGCTACCATTCTGTTTGACACCGGTGCTCAGTTTTCGTACATATCTACCAAGTTTGTAAAGGAAAGGTCATTACCAACTAAGTCCAGACCACGGCCTATAGTGACTAATTCCCCGCTAGAGGAGAAGAGGAGTACGCTGGAGTGTAGAGGAGTGAACATGGTGTTCGAGAAGAAGTTGTTTCTGGCAGACCTGACAGTCTTGGAGTCGACCAGAATCGACGTGATACTTGGGATGGACTGGCTAGCACAGCACAGAGGATTGGTGAACTGCAACCCAGTGTACGTGCAGTTGGAGCACCCCAGTGGAGCCAGAGTGTTAATCAAGCCGCAGAGCCAGAGGTCAACACCGATGTTGTGCAACATGAAATGAATGAGTATGGAGGAAATCCCGGTGCTGAGGGAGTACCCCGACATGTTTCCAGAGGAGTTGACCGAGCTACCACCAGACAGGGACATCGAGTTTGTGATTGAGCTTATGCCGGGAGCTGGACCAGTGGCCAAGAGCCCGTACAGGATGTCCGCGGACGAACTCGATGAGCTGAAGAAGCAACTCAAGAAGTTACTAGAGCAAGGGTTTATACAGCCGAGTGCCTCACCTTGGGGTTCGCTAGTTCTGTTTGTGGACAAGAAGGATGGCACCAAGAGGATGTGTGTGGCCTACCGGACACTCAACTCGATGACGATCAAGAACAGGTATCCTTTGCCCAGGATTGACGATTTGCTAGACAGGCTGCAGAAGGCCAAGTTCTTTTCCAAGATTGACTTGAGGTCAGGGTACTACCAGATGAAGGTTCGAGAGCAGGATGTTCCGAAAACAGCGTTCACGACTTGGTACGGCCTGTACGAGTTCATAGTAGTTTCTTTTGGGCTGACCAACGCCCCAGCCTACTTCATGAACATGATGAACAAAGTCTTCATGGAAGAGCTGGACAAGTTCGTGGTGGTGTTCATATATGACATTCTGATCTACTCTGAGACAGCAGAAGAACATGAGGAGCACCTTCGGGTAGTGATGGAGAGGCTGAGACAGCAGAAGTTGTACGCTAAGTTCAGCAAGTGTGAGTTCTGGATGGAGGAAGTTGCTTTCTTGGGTCACGTGTTGTCAGCTGAGGGAGTTGCAGTCGACCCTTCGAAAGTGGGAGCAGTTACCAAGTGGGAGCAGCCGCTCACAGTGACAGATATCAGGAGCTTTCTTGGGTTGGCAGGTTACTACAGTAGGTTCATAGAAAACTTCTCCAAGATAGCGAAGCCGATGACAGAGCTGTTGAAGAACGACAAGAAGTTTGAGTGGTCATAGGCTTGTGAGAAGAGTTTCCAGGAGTTAAAGAAGAGGCTCACGACAGCTCCAATTCTTACCTTATCAGATATTAAGAAAGATTTCGTGGTGTACTGCGACGCCTCAAAGCAAGGATTGGGATGTGTGTTGATGCAGGAGGGAAAAGTTGTTGCTTATGCGTCGAGGCAGCTTAAGAAGCATGAAGAGAACTACCCCACTCATGACCTGGAGCTAGCGGTAGTTGTTCACGCCCTGAAAATTTGGAGGCACTACTTGATCAGCAACAAGTGTGAACTGTATACCGATCACAAGAGCCTGAAGTACTTCTTCACCCAGCCGGAGCTAAACATGAGACAGAGGTGATGGTTAGAGCTGATCAAGGATTACGAGCTAGAGATTCACTACCACCTAGGCAAGGCGAACGTTGTGGCAGACGCACTGAGCAAAAAGTCCTATTGCAACAACTTGATGGTGAGGCAGGAGCAGCCAGCACTTCACGATGATCTAGAGCAGTTTCAGCTTGAGATTGTGGAGCAAGGACAACTCCATGAACTGCAAGTGACCTACGACCTGGAGGGAAGGATTCGGGAGGCACAGAAAGCTTGTAAAGAGGTTGGAGCTATTCGAGAGCTGATGCTAGAAGGAAAAGCAGTGGACTACCAGATCGATGAACAAGGAACAGTGTGGTTGAAGGACAGGATCTGTGTCCTGCAGGACAAGGAACTCCAAGAGCAAATTCTGAAAGAGGCCCATGATTCAAGGTACTCTATTCACCCAGGAAGCACAAAGATGTACCAAGATTTGAGGTAGAGGTTCTGGTGGAAGGATATGAAGAAGGACATAGCTTACCATGTGGCTTGTTGTGACACGTGCAACAGAGTGAAGATTGAGCACCAGAAGCCTGCAGGGCTGCTGAAGCCGTTGGAAATTCCTCAGTGGAAGTGGGACGACATTTCCATGGACTTTGTAGTGGGATTGCCCCGTTCACCTAAAGGACACGACTCGGTGTGAGTCATAGTGGACCGCTTGACCAAGGTGTCACACTTTGTGTCAGTCAAAGCAACAGACGCAACAGATCAGTTGGCAAACTTATACGTGGATCACATACTCAGACTACACAGAGCCCCGAGGAGCATAGTGTCAAACAGAGGACCCCAGTTCGTGGCCAGGTTCTGGAAGAGCTTCCATGCAAGGATGGGAACCACACTCAGCTACAGCACAGCTTACCACCCCCAGACCGATGGACAGACCGAGAGAGTCAACCAGACCTTGGAGGAGATGCTCAGAGCTTGTACCCTCACCTACGGCACCGATTGGGAAAGCAGTTTGTCCTACGCTGAGTTCTCGTACAACAACAGCTACCAAGCAAGTCTCCAAATGTCACCTTTTGAGGCTCTTTACAGGAGGAAATGTAGAACAACCCTGATGTGGTCAGAAGTTGGAGAGAGGATGATCTTTGGACCGGATATCCTCAAGGAGGCTGAGGAGAAAGTGGAGAAAGTCCGAGATAACTTAAAGATTGCCCAGAGTCGGCAGAAGAGCTACGCAGATCGTCACCGGATGGACTTGTCGTTCAACAGAGGAGACTTTGTCTACTTGAAAGTATCACCCATGAGAGGAACTAAGAGGTTTGCAGTGAAAGGGAAGCTTGCCCCGAGGTACGTGGGACCTTACCAGATCACCGGAAGAGTTGGGAAGCTCTCCTACCGACTAGCCTTACCCGAGGAGTTGTCAGCAGTGCACCCCGTGTTCCACGTGTCACAGTTGAAGAAGAGTGAGAAGGAGGTGGAAGCAAAGCAAGTCCCGATTGAGATACTCGACCTGCAGATGTCACACCCTGAAATTTCCAATTTCAGGATGTGAATAGAAATAATAATTAAGCAACGATTTTCACTCAATTTTAAAATTTTCCCAACATTTATTTTCTTTACAGGAAATATAGTATAAGAAAAAACATTGTTTGATTTTCTAAATTAAATAAAATGAATATGTGAGTGTTGCATTCATGTTTATGCATCCTGGTGTTTTTGAGTGCAAAAGGTTTTTAAACACGCTTAGGTGCTGACCAAACCCTTCTGAGAATTTTCCAGATTTTTCTAGGATTTATTCTCATTTTCTCTAGCATTTTCTATTTATTAGAAGGCTCTAAAATCTTTTTCATGAGCTCCAAATATTTTATTTGGAATGTTCGTGTCCCAATCTATCTCTGGGAATTTTCCTGGAATTTTTGGAATTTTCAGAGGATTTTCCGTGCTTCAAATGAATTATCTGGATTTTTCTTCACACGAAAATAAACTCTGAAAAAAAAGAAAAATCTATCCTACCGGGCCGAGCCCGTGGGCTCGACCCGCTCCGCACCCCGGCCCAGCCGGTGGCCCGCACGGGGCCCATCCGGGCACGGCCAGAGGTCGTGGCCTCTACGGCCGCACCACCGGCCCTCCCCTCGGCGTCCGTGCGTCGCACGCCAGGCCGCCGCCTCTCGCGCCCTATAAAGGCGGAGCCTGAGGCCCCGCGCACTTGCCCCAGCTCATCCCTGCGCGCCGCTTCTCGCCATTCACACCGCCCGCCGGAGCTTGGCGCCGCTGCGTGCTGGCCGTCGCCGGGCGCCGCCTCCGTCGACCTTCCGGGTGAACAAGTGCTACCATGAGTTTCGCCTCGCCGAGCAAAGCACGTTGCGCCAGTCCCCGTCGTCGTGTCACCATCAGAGCACTGCCGCCACCTAGCGCCCCCACCGGCCGCCGCAATCCCCGCCGCCGGCCTTCTCTCGTCACATCTCCGTCCGCGGTGAGCCCCTCCACGTAATCCCCTGCCTCCCCTCAATCTCCAACGCTGCTCGCCTGAGCTCCTCACCACGTCAATCACCGGCAACCCCGTCAGCCAGAGCCCCTCTGTCCGCCGCCGTCTCCCTGAGTCGGAGGAAGGAGAAGAAGACCTTTTGCGAATAGCCCCCTGTAGTTCTCTGTAACCCTAGATCTAATTCTTGTGTCTTGGCAATTTTGCCGAAAACCCCTCAGAATCTTTAGATTCCCTAGATCCAATCCATCCTGAAGTTCTTGCATGAAAGTCCTCGAGTTTATATACATAATTATGTATATGCCCTTGGTTTCTCGCAGTAAAGCCCCTGAAGTTCTGAAATCTTTGCCAACAAGTCCCTAAATCTTTAATGAGCCATATCTTCTATGTTTTAGCTCTGTTTTTGCCCGTTCAAGTTGCGTTAGGTTCATAATGAAGTAAAGTACGCGTTAGTGGTGTGATTCCTTCATACATGTTTTCTGAAAATTAATTTGTTATTAATTTTGCTTAAAGCTTAGTTATGCACACCTTTTATAAATAAAAGTAATATAGAGCTATACACCGATTTTCATGATTAATATTAATTTGACTAATGATTATTTCACGTGCTTTTATAAATAAAATCTAATTAGATCTTTTACCCGGTTTTTCATAAATCAAATATTAATTTGCTTAATAATTAATTAACTTTTCTAATTAAAAGTTGATTAGGCTTTTTACACCGGTTTTATAAATAAATATTAATTTGATTAATGCCAGTGCCATAATGTTTTTAATAATAATGTGATCTACTCGAATCATAAACTTACGTTTAGATGATTCATATAGTTTATCTTTTCTAAATTAAATGTTTAATCAGTATAATCTATATATGAATCTTTATAAATAAAACTTGGCTAGGTTATTTACTTCGGTCTTTGTAAATAAAAATATAATGCTGCATTAATTCCAATTTAGGGTATTTTCTTTATGAAATATCCTTTACATATCTTTTACTAATTAAAATAAACCTAGCTCATAATTTGTTCTCTCATACATGCAAATCGATGGTCGTTTTCTTTAGCAAGCTCTGTCTCAGTGTGTCTCTGTCATAGAGCTAAATCTCCTTTCAAGCTCTAGATCTTTTGATCCTAGTTCATGCTCAAGCCTAGTGTTCTTCATAAAGCTAACCAAGCCTTTCCTTTTCTCAGCACGATCAGTGTGCTTCAGTGATCCTTAGAATCGAGCCTATCCTTTAGTGCGTTCTTTGTAAAGCTTTTCTTTTGATTGGTGCATTGTTCTTAGTTGCTTGTCTGTTTGCTTTGTATGATTGTGCCCGACGATTGATGCGAGTAGAAGGAACGCGGTTCGAGAGCTTTGGAGAGCAAGAAGTGAAGATATTCTGAGCAACAACATTACTTTGGTTGAAGGCAAGTGTGTCCTTGTTCTTTTGTCCCAATAACTGTGTTTAATCACATTGCATATGCTTGCATTTAATTTGACGGGTCCTATTAAGGTTTACCCTAATCTTTATGATCATTCCTTGTCAACCTGGGTTTACCTTTCTGTTGGGTAGCTATGCTTAGTTGCTCTACATTGGGTTATGGTGGTTCTAATGAACAACAATGATGAACCTGCTTTACTTTTATGTTGTATCTCTGGTTAATACAAGATTATATGATTAATTGGAACATGGAGAACCACCCAGGACAACAGTGCAACCACAAGGACTAAATGGCTCTGGTCTTGGCTAAGTAATTAGGGAAGTCTTGTGTGGTCATTCCTCGCATAGTAGCTTGGGTACAGAGGAATGCTTTTAAGACTCTTCTATTCCGGATAGGTATTGGAACGGAAGTACTCTATGGCTGACCGTCCGTGAATAGAAGTGAGGTACGAAAGATAGCCTCAATGGCATATGCTACTATGGACTAATACACATGGGAGGACTCTTTGTAAAGGCCTCGTAGCGTCCCTATGCAATCACACCTAGGAACTGTGGTATTGTGCCTACTTTTGCACAGCATGGTTGGGTTCAGAGTTCCTAGAACTTTTACATGACTTCTGGTGAAAGTGTACAACCTCTGCAGAGTGTAAAACTAATCGATTAGCCGTGCTCACGGTCAAGAGCGGCCTGGACCCTCACACGATAATTGAACTTGAAGATGGACTTAAATCGTGGTTTCTGGTTATGTTAGCCATATGCTTATGGTGTATCTCTTTATGATAATTGTGGGTTGGTATATACTTATATCATAGTAATCAGGTGCTAATAAAATTTGACCAACTAAAAGTGCCTAATGCAGTTAACCTGTCAGCCTTTCCTTGTCAAGCCTCTGTATTCATACTTTCCCCACACTTGCTGAGTACGGCATGTACTCACCCTTGCTATAAATAATGTTGCTCAGAAAGAGAAAGCTGCTATGAAGTCATTGTGAAGATGTTGGTGCTAGGCGTACGCAACCCCCAGTCGACTGCTTGTGGATGCTTGGAGCCTTCATTTCCAGGATTTAAGCGTAATACTCTGATAATCTTTCTTTTCCTTATGTGATATTGTTTATGTTATTCACTTATGTCAACTATATGCATGAAACTTGATCCTGGCATGCATATAGACCTGCACTTGGTTTTCTTTGGAAAAACAGGTGTGACAGCAGAACACCGTGGAGTATGTAGAGTACCCAGAGAAGATCTTGGACAGGGCAACAAAGGAAACCAGGAGGACCACCATTCCTTACTGCAAGGTGCTGTGGAGCCACCACACCGAGCGAGAAGCCACATGGGAGAAGGAAGCCGACCGCAGGAGAGAGTTCCCTCACTTGTTCGAGGGAGAGGATGGAGCTTAAATCTCGAGGACGAGATTCCCGGTGGTGTGGGAGAATGTAACATCCCGGAAATTTGAAAGTATGAAAATGCTAAAAATTTCAACTTTTATTTATTTGATGAAGTGTTCCCATAATTTAAACCCTTTTGTAGCCTCTCACCTAAATTCTATATAAATAAAACCTAAATATAAAAATATAAATTCAAATTATGGTTTAATTAAGTGATTTGGATTTTTATGGATTTTATTTGAATTTGTTTGAGTGTGCTTTGAATTTGAATAAATTCAAATTCAAATATAAACTTTAAACTATTATTCAAACTATATTCAAAAACCCTACCTAACCTTTGGGCCAGCTAACTTCTAACTAAGACCAACCTTTCACCCTCAACTCTCAGCCCACGATCTCCTTTCCACCCTCTCCTGGCCAACGGCCCACCAAGGCGGCCCAGCTCGGCCCCGCTCCGTGCCACTCCATCTAGGCTCGCTGACAGGTGGGACCACCCCGGGGCACTGGTCTTCTTCTCCCCCTCGCTCTGTCCTGACTGGGTGCCGCCGCACCGCGGTGCTGCGCCGCTCCGTGTGCACGCGCGCCAAGCCGTGCTGCTCCGCCGAGCTGGCGCGCACGCCAAGGGCCCGCACGCATGCCCATGCAGACCCCACGCTCTCGTGGCCCTCTAATCACTTCTTTGCCCCTGCTCAAACCCGCGCGCCAAGCAAGCCTGCACCCGGCGCGTTGCGCCTTCGTCGCCAAGGAAAGGAGGAGGAAACAGCTGTGCCCCACACGGTTCCCTGGTCACCTTGACCTCCTGCGCGCCTATACCCCAGCAGCCAAGCCTCATTTGGCTTTTGACGCCACTTGGGGATTCATCCCCCTTTCCTTCCCCTATTCACCGCCGAGAGAGAAGGAGGAGCGGAGGAGGAAGAAGGAGGAGGAGAAGGAGAGAAGGGAGGCACCTCGACGTCGCGACACCAAGACAAAGCCGAAGCCGCCAGGACTAGAGCGGATCAAGCCAAGGAAGGAGGCTGTCTGCGTCGAAGCCACTGCCGGAGCAGAGTCGCCGCCGCCGCGCCATCTTGAACCTCGCCGCCGCTTCCCCGACGTGCGTCGTCACTGCTACGTCTTCACCTCCGCCTCCCTGTGAGCCGCCATCCTGTCCTCACCTCTTCTTCCCATACCTTGGTTCGGGAGCGCGCCCCTGCGCCGCGCCGCCGGCCGTCGAGCCATGCATGTCCGCGAGTTCGCCGACGTAGCACACCCCAGCGCTGCACCGTGCCTCACCGTCTCTTCCCGCATGTCATCGTTGTGTCTTTGCCTGTGAACCAGCCTTCGAGCCATATGCTGTCACACGCTGGCCTAGCACCGCCGCTGCAGCAGCACTGTGCCGCGGCTCTAGTTCGCTGGGGTCTCGTGCGCCGGTCAGCCGAGTCGCAACCAGGCTTGACCTGTGCACACACGCGCGTTCCCGAAATGCGCACACCCTCGTGCATGGCTGCTGCGCTGGGTGGTTTTGCTGCTGCCGTGCCACCGCCTTTGCACGCCGCGCCACGCCGGGATCCACGCCATGGCATGCCCAACCCCAGGGCCAAAGCCGACCTAACCTCACCGCCAGACCCTAGCGCGTAACCCTGAGCTGTTGCTAAGGTGCCGGAGCCCCCGGAACCGCCGTTCGCCGTCTGCTGTCGCCGCCGACCGCGCGCCGAGACGCGCCGGGGCACACGTACGTGGCGAGGGAGCACGAACGTGCCCCAGCAGAGTCCGAGGGGGTCTATCGGACTTCTCTGCTGCGGGATGTGAAGAAGGCCGCATATGGACCTTAGCCCATTAAGGCCCAAGTGCCGGCCCTTTTCTTTTTCTTCAGTGCGTGTTTAAATAAATCCAGGGGCATCCAATAGACTTGGTCTATTGGGCTCTATGGGCCGAGTCCACTGGGCTGTTTTCGGCCCACTAACAGTTTCGGCCCAATAATGGCCCACTAACCTATGACGCTGACGTCATGATGACATCATGCTGACGTCATCACCTATTTTCAAAATTAAAATCCTTTTCTGATTTATAAATGAATTTGAAAATTGATTTGTAAATCTATTAACCTTTGAAAAATCAGAACTAATTATTTATAACTCCGGAAAATATGAAACCATTTTCATTATTTTTCTAAAAATGAGACGGTGTTGTTTTTAGGTAGTTTGGATCTCTTTGGATCTTTCAAAATTGGGTTTCTTTGGATTTATGCTTAGTTGATTGCCGGTAATTTAGCGTCTCGTATCTCGTGCTGAACAGACCTGAGCTACGATCCGGAGGAGGCCTATGACCCCGACTTCAACCCAGACCAGGACTACGGACGCCAGCCAGCTGTCATGTCACTCCCAACCATATAGATCCTATGCATGATTAGTTGCTAGTGCTTAATTATTATTTATGCATGTTCTTGAATTGCATAGACAACTTTTAGCTGTACCTTGGAATTGATTATCCTGTACCTTGAACTTCCTACTTTTTGGAACTAGCTACAGACCCCTAGCTAGTTCCCAGCTTTATCTATCCATATATTTAACCTTAGTTATGGATGGATCTCTGGTTTGGATAGAGATTGGGGTATCTCGGTATTCTAGCGTGTGTTTTGGGTGAGTGTGTATCCTTGATGTGTTACCGTGGGAGCGAGCCACTTTGGTTACTTGTGAACGTCTATCTACGGGAGATGCGACCTGGCCTCCCGCCCTAGCGGCGTGTCGGACGGATGGAGTTGGTGAGTGCTCGCTCTTGCAATAAGGACCGATCGATAGTTTAACCATGATCTTTGGGCAATTTTCGTGCAAACTGTTCGCCTTGTTATGGGCGGGGTTCGGTCCGAGAACTAGTATGTCGATGGCATCCAGCCTGTAGGAGGATCGGTATGATTGTGTGAGGGGGACAGGTTATAACCCCGAGTAGACGTCGCCCAGGCTCCTCCAGGGATGGTTTCACAGCTTCGAGGCCCTACTGGCAAGTTTCGCACCCTAGTCAGGACGACTCAGGCTCAGAGAGGCAGGAGAGTGCCGCCCACTGCTAGGTCTCCAGCCGTTAGTTAGGGATGTGGATCGGAGGCATCCGATTATGCCCTACTCGGTGGGTCTAGTTGTACAACCTCTGCAGAGTGTTAAACCTATAGCTATAGTCCATGTCCACTGGTATGGATAGCCCTTGGGTCTGTTACTTTGGCTAGACTCTTCTTGTGCTGCTTTCTCTCCCCTGTGTGTGTGAGCCCGGCTTCGTGCCGTTGAGATGTGGGGGTAGGAGTTGGTGACCCCACATCGCAGATGAGAGCGGGATGCTGTGACTCGGTTGAGATCCAGTGTTTGGTGTTCTTTCCTTGGTTGGGGTGTTGACCCCGGAGGTATTGACCTCGGAGGTGTGGATCTCCTCAGAGATGGTGACCTCTCGGCATTTCTGCATTCCTTGATGTTGCTACCGCTGCTTGCATAACCTTCTACAGCCATATATAGGATTATCCATGCATACTAGAATTATTCTCTTTTGCTTATGCTCTTTGTTGGGAAGCTGACATGACCTACTCGCTTATCGAGTAGATGACGTGTTTTCAGACCAGGAGCCGGACTACGACTTTGAGTATGATGGATGGAAGGACTGAGGCCTTTCTACACTCGAGTTGCCTATGGGCATGGAGTCTACTTCGCTACATGAGAGCCGTTGCATAGATGTTTACTCTGTTTGATTCAATCCAATTGGACTTGTACCCGGCATGTGCCGTAATGCTGTACTCAGATGATTAATTATATTATTTATGTGGACCTTCATATATTTTCCTTCTATTGTATGGTTTTCTTTACTTTCTGAGACAGGGATTTGCACGTGATAGCCTCCTGGGACTATCACCGAGGTGCAGGGATTGGGTTTCCTTTCTTGGAAATCCAGTTCGTTTCAGTGACAGAGCGTCCAATAGAGCTGTTGCATATGGACCTTGTTGGGCTAGCTCGAGTTCGCTCGGTGGGTGGGAAGTGGTATGTCCTAGTGGTTGTGGACGATTACTCTCGCTAAGCCTGGGTGTTTTTCTTGGGGGATAAGGGTGAGACGTTTGGTTTTGTTCGAGTCCTGATCTTGAGGTTGAAGAACGAGAGACACGGGGATGCCATTAGAGCTATACGCAGTGACAATGGCACGGAATTCAGAAACTCTCATTTTGAGACTTTTTGTCGTGATCTTGGTCTTGAGCATCAGGTTTCAACTCAATACACCCCTCCTCAGAATGGTGTTGTGGAAAGGAAGAATCAGACCCTATGTGAGATGGCTAGGACGATGCTTGATGAGCACATGTGTCCTAGGGGGTATTGGGCTGAGGCTGTGAATACTGCGTGCAATGTGTCGAACAGGATTCTCCTCCAAGCGTTCAAGAAGAAAACCTGCTATGAGTTGATGCATGGTCGAGTACCCAAGGTGAGTCACTTTCATGTCTTTGGTTGCAAGTGTTTCATTCTTAAGAAAGGCAGAAAGTTGGATAAGTTTGAGGCTAGGTCTGTTGATGGTATTTTCTTTGGTTATGCTACTCACTCTAGAGCATTTCATGTGCTCAATTTGGAAACCAACCAAATCGTGGAGACTTGCGAGGTTACCTTCGACGAGACACAACCGCGTAGCTATTTGGTATTTGATTGTGCAGGTGATGAGGAGTTTGGCGAGGAGATCTATGAGGAGGAGGTGCAGGAAGATGGTGAAGAAGATGATGGTGGTGGTGCTCCCGCAGCTGGCCGTGTACATGCTACTTCCACTACGATGACGACGATCGAGGATGGTCCTTCACCTACACCGACGACGACTGAGGCTGTTCGAGTGGATGCTGCTGCTGAGGGGGAGGTGGTATCCAGACGTGAGGCTCCCCGGTGTGCACTATAAGAAAATCGTTGACTAGTGACGCAACCACATTTTAGCATCATTGATTTATGACATTCCTGGCTGATCTCGTCATTAAATTTCACTTCTGAGCAAATTTAGTGACAAAAAAAACTTTTGTCATAACGGTCGTTACTGTAGCCGAGCATTCCCTGATCCAAGCTAATTTTGTGACGCCATAAGGTCCGCAACAGTGTCATAAACCAACTTTGGTCCCACATGTAAGCATTATTTTAAACATAGAGTGTTCCAAGTCATCATAAAATTTTGCAGGGTCCCACATGTAGGCATTTGTTTAAAAATAGAGTGTTCAAACTCATCATAAAATTTAATAGGGTCCCACAAGTCATCCTGATAAAAAAGGGAGGAAAATTAAAAGGATACAATGTCAATAGCTGGGGTCGAACCCGGGACCTTTGATTCTGAAGGGGAAGGCAACACTACCACTGAGACATGATACAGTTTGTGTTATTTGAGCCAAGAAGATTCTTTATATTTGTTTATTTGTGTTTATATTATTTTGCATGCCCCATGTATGTTAAAGCAGATAAATATGGCGGTAAAACAAGAAGAAAATGTGCTCCTACCATGGGTCGAACCTATTACCACTCGAAGGGGAATTTTTTACATTGATCAGGTCCCACCTGTAAATTTTAGGTGAGTCTTTAATATAAATCGGTAATTCAAAGGCGAAACGCTTCACTACCTTCGCAAAGACTCTCGACTTTTGCTACGCAGATCAGCAATTCGAAGGTGAGACTTTTCGCGCGAATGGCGGATCCTAGCGGCGACAGGAAGATGGTTGCGCCGCCACATCCAAGCAACGAGAGGATGAAACAGCACGACGAGGTCAGTTCTCTGGTTTGAGTCGCTATATGTTCTCCTATCTTCCTAGGTTTGGGGATATCGAGATTTAGGGATCTGGAGGATTGATGATCATATATGTTAGATTTAGATTTCATCATACCCTTAGATTTGCACTTCGATTGGTGTTAGATGTTGATAGGCTATAAACAATTAATATGTGTTAGATTCAGTTAGTTTTCAATTTACATCGTCTTACGATAGGTTCTTGTATTTTAGTAGCTTCTAGATGTTCTTCATGCCACTCGTTTTATGGATTTTTCTGGAGGTGCAGAGTTGATAGGATTGATAGGTCCTTATATTTTCAATTTGCATCGTTTTATGGATTGATTGATTGAAGAGACTATCTCTGAGCTGCAGACTGTGAAGGGACATCTAGATTCTGCCATGATTCTTATCCTTTACACAACTCATAGGTGTTAGATTCAGTTAGTTTCCAATTTGCATTGTTTGATGGATTTATAGGTTCTTGTATTTTACTAGATTCTGCAGGAGATTCAAGCCAATGTTGCTGAGCTAAAAGCACTACAAGAGGTTGTACTATACAAGGGCCTATATAAGCAAACATTACAACAGCTGAATGACATGTCTAAGCAACAGTTACAACAGGAGGAAGCCGCGCTGGAAAAATATAATGAGTTACATAACGATCATAATGACCTGTTAAAAGTGGCTTGCAAATTGATGGAAGAGAATATATCCCAGTTGAAAAAAGAGAACATGAACCTCAAAGCTGCAGGAGGCTAGAAATGAACTGGAGATGTTCCAGCAATCGTTATGATTATAAATGGGTAGCCTCGGTGGCAAGGCTCATTAGATGTTTGTGAACATTGTGTCAATAATGTATTCTGCAAGTGTCATTTTCGTATTCTAAACATTGTGCCTTATGCTTGTATTTTGGTGTTGGCTACTCTTGAGTTCATCAGTGCACAGGCAGCCTCTGCTTCAAAATGAGCTGGGTGAGGACCAGGTGTGTCCGAAGACCAGTGGAGGGTCGCTCCTTAGTGATGAGTGATTGACAACATTGTGTGGATTGATGCTTGGCTAAGTGTGCAGGTACAGGTTGCGGCTTGACTCGTGTTGGTGCAGGTGAGGAACAAGTGTGAAAGGCCTTAGCCGTGGCGGCCTCCGGGTGATGGACATGCAAGTAGGATTGGTTCGATGGACTCGGTGGTCGATGGGGTCAAGTGCGATACGTGCGGTGCAAGACTAGCAAGTTGAAGTCGTGAACATGGACCGGTGCAAGGTAGCGGATCGAGGTCGAAGCTTGCACGTGAGGTTTGGTGGTTTGCCCACAAAACCATCGGTGGACGGTTTCTTGGTTTGGGTCACAGAACCAAGTTCGGAGGCCCGATGCGACGGAGACGGTGATCCGGGAGTGTCAGGAAGCTTCGAGGTGGGGGGCACGTGGCGTGATCGTGGGGCTTGCGTCGAGGCTAAGCAAGTCCGTGATGGAAGCGTGTCCGCTCGATGGGAATATCCGAAGACTTGACCATATTGCCCTTGAGGGGTGTGTATCTTCTATTTAAGTTGTATGGGTACCGTGGTCATTCTCCTCCTCCGGTGGACTTTGTATAAATAGCGAAGAAGTGGATGGCATCTCTCTCTCTTGGACTCTAGGGTTTCCTCCCCCGGTCGAATGCTCTGGACTGCTTCTTTTCCTTTGCTTTCCTTAGGCTAGATTCTTGTATAGACTCTGACCTCTGGATGTATGGAAGCATTCGGCGTTGTGATGATCTCCTAGTTCTTTGTGATTTTCGTGTCATTTTCGTGGTTTTTTTGGGGTGTTTCGTTCTTCACTCGATTCGTTGATTTGAGGGCATTTTCTCTCGTATTTCTTTGAGGGGATCATGGGTGGATGCCTTGCGCATCTTTGTGTGTGATCTTGACCCCTCAAACGCCAGGAAACCCCTTCGATTCGCGAGTTTTTGGTTGGAGCTCGAGTTCTTGGGGGTGCTTCATGTGATCCACAATTCCCGATGATTTAGTGAGTTAGAGGTCGAGATTTTTGGGGCATAGCTTCATCTTGTGATGCTTCTCATCTCCCCCAAATCTTGTCTCAAGAGCTCAAGCCGTTTGGGAGATCCGGTGATGGATAGGTGGAGTTGACTTTGCGTTTTCGAGCTTGGGCTGTTCTGTTCGGGCTTGGCGGACGGTCCGCGGGTGCCGTGTGGACGGTCTGCGAGGCCTAGGCAGCGCTGCTATTCTTCGTGTTCTTCGCGTGTTCTTGCATGCTCGAGTTTTGATCCGTTGAGTTGCTTTGGTTCGGTGGCTAGGAGTTTGGCGGACAGTCCGCTAGAGGAGCCCGGACGGTCCGCGCCAGTCGGACGGTCCGCAGTGAACCGTCGGAATTTCTGTTTTTCCCGGTGTGCTACTGGAGGTTCGGTCTGCTATTTCGGATGGTCCGCCCTGTGCTTGTGGACGGTCTGCCTGGGTCCCACGGACAGTCCGCCTGGTGCTTGCGGACGGTCTGCCCTGAACTTCGCAAATTTGGCTATGTGCTTTGGTTCTTGTCTTGTGCTTCCGCTCTTTGCTTCAAGGCTTGTCTGTAGGACTTGTAGGCTTGTGTGTGCCTAGTCTAGAGCTTCTCTGGTGTGTGCGAGTGATCGGAGTGGAAACCGGGGTATAGGCCGAGTTCATCCTTCGGGAAGAATTTTTATCGGCTCCCATTCACTCCCCCCTCTCTAGTCGTCTATTCGGTCCTTCAATTGGTATCAGAACCGGTTACGGATCTTCGTGATTCTAACCAGTCTAAGATCCAAAGATGGGTGACTATGGTAAGGGGTCGGGTCCTCTGCACTTCGATGGCAAGAATTACCCGATGTGGGAGAGGTGCATGGGCGCGTTTTTGCGTGGGAAGGTGACTCTGATTTGGGATATGACTCAAAATCCTCACTATGTCATTCCAGTTAGTTTCCTTCTTCCAGGATCATGGGACATGTTCCGTGCTCTTTGTGCCTCGGACTTCGATCGAGTGTACGGAGAGGATGTGGGCGAAAAGATATGGCTTAAGCTCAGGAATGCTCATGTTGGCAATGCTCAGGTGCAAGCTTGTTTGTTTTCCACTTACCAGAGAGGGTATGAGAACTTCACTCATCTCCCCGGTGAGTCGACTGATGTGATGTTTCAGCGCTTCACCAGCATAGTCAACAACATGAGGGTCAATGTGACAGTGCTCCCATACACGGATCATGATCAACCTATCAAGCTTTTGCATGCCCTAGATAGGTCTGTGTGGAGTGCCAAGGTCGAGGCCATTGAGGAGTCGAGCGTGTATGATACCTTGTCGCTTGATGAGCTGTTCTCTAAGCTCAGGTCTTTGGAGGTTGATCGTGGCTTGAGAGCCAAGAGCGAGAGCCCCACTGATCCTCATAGTTTGGCTCTTGTCTCAGGATCGAGGACTAATGCTAACTCTGTTAGTTTTTCTTTGTCTTGTCTTGTATTCAAGCCAGATGAGGACTTCGAGGTGCTGAGCGAGGAGGATCTCACTTTGTTGAGGAAGAGGTTTGGGTGGATGTACGAGAACTGCAAGAATGTGAGGCGAAGCTCGGGGATGTGCTATCAGTGCGAGAAGCACGGGCACTTCATCGCCGAACGCCCTGAAGCCGTGGAGATCAAGAATGACTACAAGGGCAAGCGCAAGCACGACAACAACAAGCACCGCTCTCGGAATGACTATAAGGACAAGCGCAAGGACAAGGGCGAGAGAAGGCCAAAGAAGAGTGGCGGGTACAAGAAGAAGACGGCTCGAGCGATGGTTGCCGGAGTGAGCGACATCGACTCCACTTCAAGCGATTCTTCTTCTGGCTCGAGCAGTGATGAAGAGCAAGATCGGCGCAAGGACAAGCGGCACACGGGCAAGAACTTCACCGGCCTCAGCTTCGTCGCACAAGGTGGATTTTGCGGCATGGAACACTCCAGGAAGGGTGGGAAGCACAGCTCGAATTCGAACTCTGACTCCGAGGAAGAGGTTTAACATGATCCCAACTTCTTGCTAGAGGAGAATGCTAGGCTAAATGAGTTGCTTGATAACCGTGATGATGTGCTTAGGAAGACCAACAAGGAGAAGAGAGAGTTTAGGTCCTTGCTAGGTGATGCTAAGGACAAGATTGTTGAGCTTGAGTCTTTGCTTGTTGATGGTAGAACTGAGATAGACTCTTCGAAAGCTGCTCCTGTTGTTTCTGATGAGATTGATTGTGGTGATTGCAATGTTTTCCTGGCTGACTTGACTACTCTCAAGGAAAAGGATGCCTCAACTCTTGAGGAACTAGATGTGCTTAGTATTGAGTGTGATGAGTTAAAATCTAGACCTGCTTTGTTAGGTGCTTGCACTTCTTGTCCTGTGTTGCATGCTAGGCTAGATGAATCTCATACCAAGATAGTTTCTCTTGAGGCTGCATTGAAAGCTCCCATTCCTACATCATGGTCTACCTGTGAAATGCATACTTTGAAAAACATGGAACTTGCACACTATGTTGACCATTTGCAGGATGAGAATGATGAGTTGAGGAAATTGATGGGGTGGTTGCCTCGGTATGAGCCACAATTGAGTTTGATGTTGGCTCAGTTTAAGAGATTTGATGGTCAGGCGTTGAGGGTGTTGACGGCTGTTAAGTGCTACTTTTACACCGTCAATACCTACATAATATAATGGTAATAGGATCATCAACACTAGAATAGGGCTTGATACTAATGATTTCCACAAGTGTTGGTGTTTCTAGCTTTTGTTGCAGGATGTACCGAAACGTGTGCCAAATGGTACAGATGAGAGCAAGAAGTCCAATAACTATTAAAGGACATCATCACAAACAACCTCAAATGCCAATTTGAACTGCACCATTGTGACGGGCTCGTCGAGTCGATCGAAATAGACGTATTATATGCCTACATCGGAGTTCGTCTGAAGAATGTAGGAAAAAGACAAAATAGACGACGTCACCTGGGACCCACAGCCGTCCGGTCCACGTACACATGTGCGACACATGGCGGCTCCTGATTGGGCTTCAGTTTCTCTGAGGAATTGCCTGCGGGCGCAGCACAGCAGCAGCAGCGAGGGGCGCCACGTGGCAGGCGCAGATTGGCGCAGAGGCCAGCACACGGATTGCTGGCCTGCGCAAGCGCGGGGGCGTGGGATCACCTAGCAGAGCCACACGTCGCTCGATGGGAGGCCAGCCGCCGATGCTGATTGACCGAGCCGGGCGCTCACGCGGTTTCATACGCGGGATGCTGCTGCCTGGGCACGTGCCGGACGCGGGAAGGCGCGCAGCGCGCGGTTCGGCCCCGCCCGCGACACGTGTCGTCAGCGGACGGGCGAGGGACGAGGCGGTGGCGCGTTAGGCGCGGTCCGCTGGCCGGTCCGCCCGTTGGTTCGCTGGTTCGGCCGGTTTTTCCCATTTTCAGTACGGTTCACACCCCAGAACCCCTGGGATGCTCCGGTTCTCGCTCCTAGAGGTCGGTTCTGGCTCGGTTCTCGAGTGCCACATGTCAACCTTGAAGGACCGAATAGGCGACCACAGAGGGAGGGAGTGAATGGGAGCCAATAAAAATTCTTCCCGAAGGACGAACTCGGCCTGTACCCCGATTGCCACTCCGAGCACTCGCACACACAAGAGAAGCTCTAAACTATGTACACACAAGCCTACAAGTCCTAGAGATAAGCCTTGAATCAAACCGCGGAAGCACAAGACAAGAATCAAAGCACTTGACCAATTCTGGAAAAGCAAGCACGGACTGTCCGTGCGGCACGGGTGGACTGTCCGCTACGCACAGGCGGACTGTCCGGACCGACCTTACGGAGTGTCCGAAAAAGGCAACAGAACCACCAGAGATACACCGAAAAAATCGGACTGTCCGGCTGAGCCACGCGGACTGTCCGCCAGTGTCGCGGACTGTCCGTGAAGGCTGGGTGGACCGTCCGGCAAACCTCGCTGGAAACCCCAGACAAACTCAACTCAACCCCAGACAAAAACTTGACCCAGCGGACTGTCCGAGAACCCCTCACGGACTGTCCGCAAACCGCATGCAATCAAACCCTAGGGAAGAAACAGATCAAAATAAGAATGCGCACGAACAAGCGACGAACTGGCCCCTCGCGGACTGTCCGCACGTATGAGGCGGACTGTCCGCCACGCACGAACAGAACCAAAAACTGCTCGAGCTCGGGAGTCAACTCTCCAAATCCATCACCGGATCTCCCAAACAGCTAAAGCTCTTGAGACAAGACTTTGGGGAGATGTGAAGCGTCACTAGATGAAGCTATGCCCCAAAAATCTCGACCTCTAACTCCCTAAATCACTGAAAATCGCGGATCACACGAACCACCACCAAGAACTCAAGCTCCGGCCAAAAACGCACGAATCGAAGGTGTTTCCCGGCGTTTGAGGGGTCAAGATCACACACAAAGATGCACAAGGCATCCACCCATGATCCCCTCAAAGAAATCCAAGGAAAAATGCTCTCAAATCTACGAATCGAGCGAAGAACGAAACTCCCCAAAAATAGCCCCGAAAATGACACGAAAATCATAGAGGACTAGGAGATCACCGCAACGCCGAATGCTTCCATACATCCAGAGGTCAGAGTCTATACAAGAATCTAGTCTAAGGAATACAGAGGAAAAGAAGCAGTCTAGAGCGATCTACCGGGGAGGAACCCTAGAGTCCAAGAGAGAGAGAGATGGCATCCACCTCTCCGCTATTTATACAAAGTCCGCCGGAGGAGGTAAATGACCACGCTACCCCTACAACTCAAATAGAAGATACACACCCCTCAGGGGCAATATGGTCTAGTCTTCATCAAGCGGACACGCTTCCACCGCGGCTTTGCTTCGCATCGACGCAAACCCCGCGATCATGCCACGTGCCCCCCGCCTCGAAGCTTCCTGATGCTCCCGGATCACCGTCTCCGTCGCATCGGGCCTCCGGACTTGGTTTTGAGGCCCAAACCAAGAAACCGTCCACCGATGGTTTTGTGGGCAAACCAACAAACCCTGCGTGCAAGCTTCGGGCTCGATCCGCTACCTTGCACCGGCCCATGTTCACGACTTCAACCTGCTAGTCTTGCACCGCACGGCTCGCACTTGACCCCATCAGCCACCAGGTCCATCGAACCAAGCCTACTTGCCTCTCCATCACCCAGAGGCCACCAAAGCTAAGGCCTTACGCGCTTGTTCTTCACCTGCACCAACACACGTCAGGCCGCAACATGTACCTGCACACTTAGCCAAGCATCAGTCCACACAACATTGTCAATCACTCATCACTAAGGAGCGACCCTCCACTGGTCCTCAGACACACCTGGTCCTCAATCTCCCCCTTGATGAGTGCATTGTCAACACCCATAGTAACCAACATAGAGAAAAAGAAAGGAAAGCAACCACGAACACAAACCTCCAAGCAAGTGATCCAAAGCCAAAGAACAAGCGAAAACACAATCATTCACCAAACCAAGTCTCGGCCCCCTAAGGCAAGGGCAATGGCTCAACACAGCCGAGACAAAACAAAGCTCACAAGGAGCACACCACAAAGCACAAAACTCAGGCAAACCAAAGGATCTCCCCCTGCACATATGCAAACTCGCCCTCAGAAAATGCAACCTCTTCTTCTCAATTTTTCTCCTCACATGCAACATCTCACAAAGGCATACCAATTTTCCACAAAATCTCCCCCTATCATACATATCTCCCAAAATTCTCCCCCTTATTGATAATGCATGAATCGAGGTATATGAAACTCTTCCCCTTGTTTTCATGAAAGATGCATGTCAAAGCATATATACAATCTACCAAGCTTCTCAAATATACAAAGAGCACAACAAAATGCTACAAACAAGACATAGAGCAAGCAAAGTAGACATGGTGTAGTTAGCACATTACCATCAAGAAGGTAGAGACATATAAGCATGTGACATGGCCAAAAGCAAATTTTAAGCAATTTTCACAAAGAAATATTTATCTCATGAGCAAAGCCCTATCCATGGCAATTTGAGCACAAATATACTAGATCATCCAAAGTTCATACAAGATCACAAATTCTCATCACAAGATCATGGTAAACACCCATAAGCCACTCAAGTCATGTTAAAGCCACCGAGACATGTGTCTACTTCTTAAAATGAGACTTCTCATGGTAGACAACATGCAGTGGTTGAGCACCCAAGATATGAATATCAAAACATAAGAACATGATTAAGAGCTCATTTTTCAAGCATAAGGCAATTCATACACCAATTTCATTTTCAAGTTAAAACATGGTACATGAAATGTCTTTGCGGCAAAAAGAAGCTTAGGCTCCTCCACAAGTATACAAATAGGCTAAACATTTACAATGACAAAAGGTCTTTGACCCCAAGCAAAGGAGAACATGATACTCAAGCATAAACTAAACATGATAGAGGCATTTGAGCACAAATTGAGCATAGACAAGTATCTACTCATGAGTGAAGCAATTTTATCATTTTCTCAAACATAAAGCTATCTCATCATACATATATAGAAAAACCATCAAGAGCATAGCATTCACATCACCATTTACCAAACATGCACATATCTCACCTATAGCACATCAGTGATCAAAGTATATAAGAGAAGCTTTTCTTAGCACAAGTGATCCAAAGATAGCTATCCTACCAGGTTTTGTACAGAAAGTAAAATGCATGCATGGAATGCAACAAAATGAAATATATATCACATATATACATGAGAAGCTCCAAGACTCAGCTAGAAAGGAAAGCACACTCCAAGTTCACCTCACAAGCGAGTGAAAGTGACTTGGTCAAGTGGTTTGGTGAATATGTCGGCTAGCTGATCTTGGGTACACTACAAGAAACTATTTAATCTATGACGAACTTTCTGCGACGTTCTCATAAAACATCACGAAGAGCACTGCGTATGTGACGTATTGCTGTTTTTTGTCACGGATGTGCACTGATGGATATTAAAGCCCAGAACACTGTGACGATTTGTTAAATTCGTCGTGATTCTACGACGTATTCCTGTTTTTCATCATGGATGTGCACTGATGGATATTGAAGCCCAGAACACTGCGATGATTTGTTAAATTCATCGCGATTCGGCCCACAATGCTACGATGTTACAACACATTCGTCGCGATCAACAAATTTAAAAATAGTCATATTATGAATGGAAAAATCGATATATTGAAAACAAATCTCAAAAAACAATAAAAAAGAGAGACAAAGCTTGGAACCGAACCTGAGACCTCAAGTAGACCTAAAACCACACATACCATTGAGCTACAAGTCTTACTATGTACTCTTTTGATCTTAAACTTATTTGTACACGGATTTCTTCCCTAGCTGCCACATCCCTGCCACATCACCTGCCCACATACGCCATGTCAAGTGCCGATTCACTCCAGCCAGCCACGGCCGCACCCCAGCCAGCCCCGGCCGCACCCCAGCCAGCCCCGGCCGGCCGCGCCCCGGCCACGGCCGCACCCCAGCCAGCAACGGCCGACCGCGCCCAGCCCAGTCGGGTCACCCGGCCACATCAGCCAGCCACGGTCGTGCCCCAGCCAGCCCAGGCCGGCCGCATCCAGGCCACGGCCGCACCCCAGCTAGCCGCGGCCGGCCGCGCCCAGCCCGCCCTGGTCACCCGACGGAATATTAAAAAAAAGAAGAATAATTGCGCTACAAAGAATCGAACCCGCGACCTCAAACTTAGGGAGCACGAGTCCCACCACTAGGCCACTCCACCAGTTGTAGTCACTTCAGGATAGTTTTCTTTATATACAGTTTTGTAACCAGGACAAAAAAATGGAAAATGGGGGCGTGGGTGGGACTCGAACCCAGGTGGTGGAGACAAAGTTGCAGCGCCTTACCACTGCGCTACGACCACGTTGGTGATTTATAATAGCAAGTTTACTTCATATACAATGCGATTGAGCTTCAGGACCACGTGGCAGCACTGGGTTGGTCGAGTTGCTTCGCAGGGACCACGTGGCGCACGGTGAGCTCGTTTCCCCATCGTTTTTTCTTTTTAATCTACAATTAAAATTTGAAACTAGTGTTTCTCGGTCATAGTAACTCCAAATTCATTGATTCTTTTTTCTATTTTTTGTAAAATCACGATCTTTCACGTAATATCGTTCGTTTGCATATTAATAGCTATTACATTTATCTTTTTTACTCAACTTCTTTTCTTCTACCGAAAGAGAATAAATAAAAGATATTTTTCAATAATAAATGGTAACATAACTTCATATTTTCTAATGTTATGATAAATATAAGGTTTTAGCCAAGTTTGAGATTTATACGACTTTTAAAATGTAAATCACCACTCAAATATCAAAGTTTGTGTTGAGTTATTAGAAACTTTGTCACCCATGTATCCATTTGTGAGCAGTGTATGTCGTCACTTCCTTGAAATCACTTAAATTTTTTATGGCAAGATTGTGGACCAAAAGCATGTTGTTATGCTAATTTGTAGAATTTTTTGACCAAATTCAAATATTATTATGATTATTATGTTGTACTTTTGACATAAAAGTTTGAATGTTCCTTATAACACAAATTGCATTTATCATCAATCTCAAAAATATGGCCTAGAATAGAACATAGAAGACTAAATATGATTTTTGTGAAATTTTTTCAGTCTTATTGGAGGTACGCATAGGTCAACTTTGAATTACTTTCGGTAAGCACGCAGAAATTCAATTAAATGATAGAAAATAGCAAATCTATTCCAAAAATTCTGAAACTCCTAGATTACAACTTATTTGTTGTCTGCTACATGTGAAAAATAGATTGGTGGTATTTAAGACAACTAAATTTTGAGTTATTTGAAAGGGTGTGTTATTTAGGTGTTTAAAAAAATAGAAAAAAACTTTTTTGCATAACAAGTGGTAGTGTACCTTCATATTTTATCATACTAAGACTAAAATAAGATTGCGACCAAATTTTAGCTGCATACGACTTCAACAATGTTATGAGGTGTTCAGACTTCAAAAGTTTGAGTATAGTTATAAGAAACTATGTGAGAGATGTTACTATTTGTGAACATCTATAATCTCACTTTATTAAAATCATCCGAATTTTTTATAGCAGCATTATATGCTTAAAATATGGTTCCATGTCAATTTGTAGATTGTTTTGAACAAATTTAAATATTATTATCATTATTTTATAACAAGGTGACTAGTAGAAGTTCGAGTTTTCCCTACAAGTCAATTGAAGTTTTCGTCAATCTCATAGATGTGGCTGAGAATGGACCATAAACGCCTAAGTATAATTTTTTTGAATTTGTTTGAATCTTATTGGAGGTACATATAAGTCAACTTGAAAATACTTTTGGTAAGCACGCAGAAATTCAATTAAATGATCGAAAATAGAAAATATGTTCTAAAATTCTATAAACTCCTACGGTACAATGTATATGATGTATAGTGTGTATAAAAAATTACTTGTGCATATATGATCTTTCATTTTATGTGTTACTTCACAATTGTGGAATAAAAAGTAAAAAAAAAGAAAAATATTAAGCAAGCAAGGCCCGTTTCGGCCCAAAGAGCCCGATTATCTCTAGCTGTTCATCCTCGATCCGATGGCTCAGATCGTGCTCGTATAGTATATAAGCGTCCGCAACCCTAGCTCCCTCCTCTCCCCACCCAGTCCCCCGACGCCTCCCCACCCCTCCCAATCCCGCCGCCTCCTCTCCCTTCTCCCCTCGCAGCAGCGCCGCTCCCCGCTACCTCCCCCACGCCGTCGCCTGCTCCATGGCCGCAGATGCCTTCGCTCACCGCCGCCTCCTCAGATCCGCCGACGATATGATGCTGCTACCAGATTAAGCATCATTTCCCTCAATTGAGTTTCCACTACAGTACGACAGATCCATCCCCACCCAACGATGGTGGCCACGGCGGCGGCGGCGGATGACGCCCAGCGGCAGCAGATCCTGCCGGCGGCGGTGGCGGACGCCAGCAGGAAGAAGGGCCGCCGCGAGCGACGCGAGATGCGCCGGATCGAGGACACCACCAGCCGCCAGGTGACCTTCTCCAAGCGCTGGAGCGGCCTATTCAAGAAGGTGCGCGAGCTCTCCATCCTGTGCGACGCCGAGGTCGCGCTCATCGTCTTCTCCACGCGCGACCGCCTCTACCACTTCGCCTCCGCGACCGAGTACGTCATCCTCCCTCGCCCTGCTAGCCCTAATGACATCATCCTGTCTCCTTAATTTGCTCTCTGATCCATTCATCACCCGTTCCGTACGTCCGCTTCCCCATATATATAAATACTATGCTGGTAGTAGATTGTTGTTAACATGAGCTTAATTGGTGGGTTAGTTGATTCCAAGATTAATCGACCCAGTAATTAAGCACAGTACATGAAATAAAATGCATGTACGTCCACACACTGTGAACTGATACACTACTATCATGGATTGTATATATATTCTCTCTCCTTTTTCTTTTCCCAAGTGTACATGTTATATGCTGGCATAGTAGATCCACTGCAATACATTTATTTCTTGGAATTAATTCAGATTATATCTTACAAAACGGATGATATATACCTACGCACACGGACAATGATACTAGCTACCTCGAAATAACATAGCTAATTGTGGATTTCTTTTAATTTCGTTGTCTCGCCTGATTCTCCATTTCCCCCATTTTTCAAGCAGGATAATTAAGCCTCTCAGTACGTACAGTCCCAAGAAGCACGCCTCTTCCTGTGTTAACTTTACAATATTTTTCTGTGCCGGTCAGTATATTCAAAAAAAAACTTTATTCTGTGTATGTACTTCTCTGAAACGTCAGTCAATCTAGATATATGTATGTTACTTGTCAATCACGGGTTCATTCGTACAATATGATTTTGTACCACTGCCAATGGGGGTTATTTTCCAAACTGATAGTTCAAATCATAATCTAAGCTCTAGTTGTGCTGCTGTTTTCATCTGCTAGCATCCCTGTCTTTAATTCGGTAACCCGCACTGAGAGCAATTTATATAGTTCTTAGAGAGTTATCACTAACTTCTGCTATGTTTCAATTGGGAACTTGGCATCTATTGTTGCAGTCCATGAGATTTGTTTCAGAATTAGGATCTGACAATAATTAGTCTTGAATATTTGTAAAACTGTATGAAAGTCCTGTATGATCTAGAGTCTTATGGTCCAGATGATATGATATGATATGATATGATATGCTCCCTCTGCTAAATCAAGTTGTGCTCGCAAGGTGATAGAATCAGTTAGGACTAACAGTCTTTGACTGGATTTGGCAGTAAGTTTCCTCCCTCTGCTAATCAAGTTGTGCTCGCAAGGTGATAGAATCAGTTAGCACTAACTTGTCGGCACAGGTCACACAAGTCAAACTTAAATTTGAGTACCTTTGATACTAGTGTTGTTACTTAATGCTTTTGTGGTGGTTATTTGCAGTAAACAACAATTGTTTTTTGGTTGCTTGTATATCTGCACATTGCGCATGCAAGTTTATAGCTAATGCTTTCCTTTTGTGTTGTCGTCAATCCCTTGGTCTATTCAGTTAGCTTCTTTATTAAATTGAGCTCAATGCCGAGTGTTAATTTAATCTTTGCCTAGAGCTTCGGTTAGTTTGAATTGTCCCTACACTGATCTCAATTTAGTAAAGAGGTCATTACTGCTCATTATTTTGTCAATTCTATAGCTGATCTCAGTTTAATACATGGTTGCTGTAATTCTATCTGATATGATATGATATGCTCACTAGTGTCAAGACGGAGGTTTATGTACCATTTTTTGTATGCCATAGAGTAATTAAAATATGTTGTGTAGATAAGTAAGGATGCAACTTGCCTGAGGAGTATCTGATGGCTGCTCCAAAAGTAATTTTCAATGAACCAGTACCCAAATTTTTAACTGGCATTTATATTTCCACATTTTTTCAATTGTACCATTGGCTCCATTGATATGAATTTCTGTTTGGTCGATTTGATGTTACTTGTATAGTTGTATTTAACTACAAAAATCCTATCAAGAAGAACTTTATATGATGTTACTTCTCATAGCCTAGGGGCAGGACCAGTAACATACTGATATTTAATTTTTGTTATAGTTGTCCCTTCCATATATGTTGGCTTGTAATTCAACTCCACGTAGCTGTTCAGTAATGTATACATCCATGCTCTATATTTGTCTGACCGGTTGTTCTTGCGTATCTACAGCGTCGAGTTGGAGCCCTGCGGTCAAGCAAGGTGATGGCGTCCATTCTCCAGGCTGCCAAGCCCATGCAGGTAATCTGTTTGTTACCTGTCATAGTAGATCAGTTTGGTCCATGTTGATTTGATTCATCTAAAGCAAGAATCATGTTGATTGGAATATTTGAGAACTTTAACATTGCCCTCTGACTAGTACCAATGTGCTCTTTCAGGCGAGGATAAGATCAGCAAGGAGCAAGCCACTAGAAGTGATTGGATGAGCATCAATTGCATCCAGTAAAAAGCAGTTAGAAGGAAAGAGGATACTTGATTTTCTATGCTGCACTACTAGTGATTAACAAATGCTTGTGATCTTACAAATGCATGTAATCTTTTTTTATTCTGAATCGAAACATATGTGATGTTAAATGTTGGAATTGCTGTTAAATGTTAAAATTGGGATGTTACTGTTGCAATAAATTGGGCTCTAATTGCTTACTGTTGAATGAATTGGAATGGAAAAATTTTTGAAATTCGGTGTGTTAATTGCCACGTCATCGTCCACGTAGGATGCCACATCATCGTCCACGTAGGATGCCACGTCATCATCCACGTAGGATGCCACATCATCATCTGCCATGTCATCGTCCACGTTGGATGCCACATTATCATCCACGTAGGATGCCACGTCATCATCCATGTAGGATGCCACGTCATCGTCCATGTCAGCTGCCATGTCAGTAGCAATCCGCGACGATTTATTTTGTCACAGATAGTGGGCTATGGGTTGGGCTGCATGGGCTTTGGGCTACTTCGTGACGATTCAGATACGTCACAGACCATGACGTTTATTAAGGAACGTCGACAGATTTAATCAATGACGCTCATTCCACCACGAAAATTTAAATCGTCGCGGATGTTGATTTGCGACGAATTTTATTTAATCTGTGACAGAATGATTGCGTCACAGAATAAATAGTTTCTTGTAGTGGTAGGTACATAGGACAAGGATATGTTTCCCTTCTCAACATTGTCCCTCAGAAAGTGGTATCTCACTTCTATGTGTTTCATTTTGGAGTGAAGGACTGGGTTTTTGGCTACACTTATGGCACTGGTGCTGTCACATAAGAGTGGAACTTGGGAGCACTCCTCACCAAAATCCCTCATAGTGAAGGTCATCCATAAAAGCTGGGAACAACAACTAGCAGCAGCTACATACTCGGCCTCTGTAGTGGATTGGGCTACACTGGATTGCTTGCGAGATGACCAAGAGACCAAAGAAAAATCAAGGAACTGGCAACACCCAAAGGTAGACTTGCGGTCCAATCGACACCCAGTAAAATCAGCATCGGAGTACCTGTTGTAACACCCTAAATCTAAATTTTTGCAATAGTTTAAAATTTGCTAGAAATAGTTGGCTTGTAAATTTAAATGTTTGTGAGCAAGAATTAATTTCTAAAAGAAACTAAATGAACCTTAGGATATATCTTTGTTTGTTTGCATACATGCTGCCCTGCATCAAGTTTCTTGTATGAAAAATGAATTTGTGTTTCAACATTTTGAATAGGTTTCAAAATCTGGAATTATTTGAATGCTAAACCTCTCCTTTCAAAACTTGGGCCGAATCTTCTTTTCTTCCTTCCCCGGCCCAAACCCCTCCTCTCTTCCCCGCGGCTAGACCTGAGCATTTCACGGGCCGGGCCGGGTTCGGGCCGGGCCGAAAAAAAATTCAGTTTTTTCGGGCTGAGAAAATCCTGCCCATGACCGTCCCATGGGACGTGTCGGGCCTCAGTTTTCGGGCCGGGCTCGGGCCGGGCCCGGGCTTGGGCGGGCCGCCCGTGTATTTTACACTGTAAAATAGCTAAAAACAGCATGTCGGGCCGGGCTCGGGCCAAGATTTTTTTTCGCGGGCTTCAAGATCTCTGCCCACGCCCGTCCAGTAAGGTCCGTGGGCGGGCCTGGCGCGGGCCGGGTTCGGGCCGGGCCAGCGGGCCGGGCCGGGCCGGGTCAAAAATGCTCAGGTATACCCGCGGCCCAACTCCCTCAACCTGCCATCTCCCTCTTGGGCCGACCCACGGCAGCCCAACAACTCACCTAACTCCTCCCACTCTCAGCTCACTGACACGTGGGCCCCGCCCATCAGCACCACCCCCTACCTCCCACCGCCCCCTCCCTTTCCTTTCTCCCCACAGCGCCGCGCCGGGAAATCCGCATGGGATTCAAATCCCCTCCGCCCCGCTCGCGTCCGAGCGCGCCCGGCCCCACCTCCAGGATCACTGCGCCCATCCCTTGCCCTCTATCCCCTTTCCCCTGCTTCCTCTATGGCAGGTGACGGCCATCAACGGCCGGCCATAGCCGTGATCCCCGCCGGCCAATTCCTCTCTCCCCCGAGCGCCTCTGCCCCCATAAAAATCCATGCGGCTCCTCTAGCCCTCCCTTCACCACTCCACCCCACCATCACTCACCTCTCCGCCCCCCCCCCCCGCCGCTAGTCGCTCGCCGGAGCCGAGCTCGGGTAAGCTCACCCGCCGTCGAGTAATTCCCTCTCCCGGCCGCCTCTCACCCTCCCTCACCTCCTTTCCCTTTCCGCAGGAGCACACGGACGTCGTCCCGGCACCCAGACGCTCCCAGGCGCACCGCAACACCCTCCTCCGCACACGGCCATGACCACCTCTGCCCCTTACCGTCACGCGCCGCCTGAGCTGCTCCCCCGCCCGCGCTTTACCCTCTGGTGAGCCCGCCGTCCACTCCTCTCTCTTTTTCCCCATTTACTGTCGCCCCCCCCCCCCCGAGCACCACAACACCGCCGCCATCCTCCTCTGGTGAAGCGCCGCCGTGGGTGCCCTGTTACCGGCGGTGCCGGCGACCCAAGGGCAGCGGCGCAACCTCAGCCGCCGATCCCTCATCTACGGCTAGGATCGCATACCCCTGCAGGGTATGTAACCGGTCCACCATGGACCATAGACCAGCGGTCCACGGCTGGTCCTTGGACCACGTCACCGCCACGCCAGCCGCCCCGGCCAATCACCACACGCCATGCGTCACCGTGTCAGCAGCCCCGCCCAGTCAGTGCCACTTTTGCATTCTAGCCCCTGTAAAACCCTATATTTTAACCACTTATTCTTTGTGTCTTGCACATTTATCAAAACAACCCTTGTGAAATCTTGTATTTACATCTTGGCCCCTGATGACGTCATACTGACGTCATCACCAGAAAAGTTCACCAAATTTTAAATTTATATATTTTGATTTTCCATAAATCCATGCTGACGTCATAAATCCCTATGATGACGTCATAATTCATCTTTTCTAGTATTAAAATAATTCCAGAAATGCTAGATTTACAGTTTAGTCCCTGGTTTAGTAAAACGATCAATACTTTTTGCTCGTAGCTCCGTTTTAGGTGATTCTTGCGCTCACGCGATCGTAGCGATGAGCCCGTTCTTTTAAAATGCTTTTCATACTATTTTGACTCTGTTTGGTGTACTGTTTGTTATACTTTGTATGTATGTTTGTTTCCGGTAGTTGCTTCGAGTAGCGGTTCGTGATCAAGAATCAAGTGTACGTGAAGATCAAGCAAGAGAGTGAAGAAAGCAAGTGTCCTTGATGCATACTCCTTGTTTCCCGTGCATTTACATTAATACCACACTTTACTTTATGCTTTATGCATGCTTCGAGTCAATATGATGGGAATCCTATATAGGGTCTACTAGATTTTGTTATGACATTCCTTGAAGCCTTTAGAGAGTTTGGAAATGGGTAGATAAATGCTTAGTTTGCTGAACACAAGGGTTGGGTTTAATAATTAACTTTGACTAATGAACTACTTAATCACATGGGTGGTTGTTCTTTTTAGAAACATGGAATTCTACGGCCTCGAGCAAGTGCTTGTCTGGTGGACGGTGTTTTTGGGGTGATGTTTGTCTTGCTCGAGCCACCTTAAGGTTTGATGCGTGGAGTGACCACTTAGGGCATACAGTACAATCGTGATAGCCCTGCTCACGGTCAAGAGCAACCTGGACCCTCACATGTTTAGTTGGTGGAATGGTTGGTTTGGATGGGTTGTTTGGCCATAGATGATAGATGCTTTACCTTTAAGGTGGGTTCGGGTTGGGAACACTCTCACCTTAGTAAATAGGTTGTTTAATAAAATATGACCAACTAAAATCAATGCATGCAGCCAGTTGTGTCAGCCTTTCTTGTTCTAAGCCATCATAGCTCTACCTCCTACACTTGCAGAGTACATTTCGATGTACTCACCGTTTCCCTTTCAACCCCCTGCTGTCTCTCTCTCTCCCCCATAAATGTTGTTCAGGTTATGGAGGCCATGAAGACCTAGGAGTGCGTATCCCCCGGTTGATTGCCTGTGGTCATGGAGCCTACTTCCGCACAAGATGTTAAGCTTTAGCTGTACTTTTCTTTTGGACCCACGGGTCATTTTGTAATATTTAAACGTGATATGGAAATGTACCATTGATGAAGTTGTACTTTATGTATGAAATATGATCCTGGCATACATAAAGTGGCACCTGATTGTGTTTATAAAATCGGGTGTTACAGAAGTGGTATCAGAGCCATATCGACCGTAGGACGTAGCCCTAGATAGACATGGTCGTTCTCTAAGGTTTATTTTGACATAAAAACTATATTATGTTTTGTTTCAGTTTATTTCAAAATTTCATTTATGTATAAGCCTTGTATTTCACACCCTAAATGGTTTTCATTGTTATTATATCCTTGTCATTTATTTGTCTTGTTTAAATTCACTTTATAAAATTTTTGCTAAGTCTCTTCTACTTCAAATGAAATAGATGGCGCGCACAAAGCAGACGGCTCGTAAGTCTACTAGAGGACGTGTCCCTCGCCATCGCCTCGCCTCCAAGAGCAAGCTCCAGAAGAGAGCTCCTACCCCGCCTACTAGCTCCGATGAAGATGCACCCCGCCTATGCATGAAGGGCGTCAGCACCCAGCACCCCGAGCTGCTCAAGACATATGAAGACGACTTCAAGCAAGATGAGCCGCCAGCACTGACCCTCGACCCCAAGGGCAAGGCACCCATGGAGCCACATCAGGCTACACCACCACCAGAAGACTTCGAAGATAGCAGTGCTGGAGATCCCGAGCGTCGTATCGGTCGCTTCGTCGTGCTCACGCGGACCAGTGTTGCTTTTGAAGACACCACCGAGTCGATGAAGGACACCGCTTGCTCTCATCGCATGGATTATGATGCACCCTTTGCCTTAGTAATAAGAACGTTTAGTACCGTAAAAACTATCTACACCCTGTGTGGTGAATTGATGTGTTAGTTGCTTGCTATGACCTTGTTATTGTGCTCAGAGTGATTTGCTTCTTCTGTAATGACTGTGATGAATTATGAGTTTATACTCATGATGTCATCTTTTATAGTTAATTAAGTCATCTTATAGTTGGGAACCTTTCTTGCTTTCGTTTATCATCATATACCCTTGCTTATACCCTCTCTTACACTATTTTCGACCAGATGGAGCAAGCCATGGAAAATCAGACTCAAATCCTTCAAAGCATTGCACAGGCAGTACATGCACCACCCCAAACAGATGCACGCACTGAATTCTTGATATCCATGCCGATCACTTTTGAACACACGTCAGACCCAGTGGTAGCAAATGATTGGCTAAAGGATATTGAAAAGAAATTAATTGTTGCACAGTGCAATGAGAGAGAAAAGGTGATTTATGCGAGTGGACAATTGTATGGCTTAGTTTCTGATTGGTGGGACAGCTATCTCAAGAACCATGGGGATCCGGAAGGGATAGAATGGCAAGAGTTCAAGGATAAATTCATTACTCAATATGTTCCTGATGGAATCATGAGGTTCAGAAGGAAGGACTTCCTAAGGCTAAAGCAAGGTGCCATGACAGTTAGTGAATATCATGATAAATTCATCCAGATGTCAAGATATGCCCCGGAGGATGTGGACAGTGAGTAGAAAAAGCAAGAACTATTTGTAGAAGGGCTGAATGATGCATTGCAACGCCACCTACTACCACATGACTTCCCAAACCTCCAACATATGTATGGGAAGGCACTAGCATTGGAGAGCAAACTCAAGGAGATGATATATAAGAAGAGGAAAAATGAATTCTGGAACCAAGTAAAGAAGAATGCCTGACCACGCCTCACTCCTCAAGTGCAATGCCAAGGCAATCTAGAGTTTCGCCATCAGGCTCTACAGACTAGGTGTTCTGGTCAAGCGCAACTATTGTGCTCTACCATCCGGATAGCACACAATAGGTTGTCAAGGAACACTCGAAGACGTGAATCAATTAGTCAGCGCAATATGTTGGGAGTGAAATGTTTCCACTGTAAAGGGGACGAACACAAGGTCAGTTAATGTCCTAAGAGGTACCCCTATCTATACGGCGAGGAAGGCAAACAAACTAGGAATGAGAGCATGGAAGGTATTCTGTACCAGATGAAGGGGACCCCGATCGAGGATATTCGGGTAGTATGTGAGTTTCCAGATGTGTTTCCTGATGATCTGCATGGTATGCCACCGGATCGTGAAATCGAGTTTGTAATTGATCTCCTACCAGGAACGGCTCCTATAGCAAAGAGGCCATACAGAATGGCTGCAAATGAATTGGAGGAACTCAAGAAGCAACTGAAGGAATTGTTGGATAAGGAATTCATTCGTCCAAGCTCTTCACCTTGGGGAGCCCCAGTTTTGTTTGTGGAGAAAAAAGATGGTTCTCAGAGGATGTGTATTGATTACCGATCATTGAATGAGGTAACCATCAAGAACAAGTACCCTCTCCCTAGAATCGAAGATTTATTTGATCAGCTGAAAGGAGCATGTGTATTCTCCAAGATTGATCTTCGTTCAGGGTATCATCAGCTTAAGATCCAGAAGTCTGACATTCAGAAGACAGCCTTCACAACCAGATATGGGCTATATGAATTCAATGTTATGTCTTTTGGTTTGACTAATGTGCCAGCCTACTTTATGAATCTGATGAATAAGGTGTTTATGGAATATCTTGATAATTCGTTGTGGTTTTCATTGATGATATTCTGGTTTTCTCCAAGAATGAAGAAGAGCATGAAGAGCATCTGAGACTTGTACTGCAGAAGTTGAGAGAGCACCAACTATATGCCAAGCTTAGCAAATGTGACTTCTGGTTGAAGGAAGTCTCTTTCCTAGGTCACGTGATTACTGAAGGAGGTGTCAAAGTTGATCCAGGGAAGGTCCAAGATGTGTTGAACTGGAACCCACCACGGAATGTCTCGGAGATCCGCAGTTTTCTTGGACTAGCTGGATATTATCGCAGATTCATTGAAGGGTTTTCAAAAATTGCCAGGCCGCTCACAGAATTATTGGAGAAGACAAGGGAATTCAAATGGATTGCAGCTTGTGATGCTAGTTTTGAGGAACTCAAGAGACGTTTAACCTCAGCACCAATATTAAAATTCCCGGATATTCATAAGCCCTTTGATATATATTGTGATGCTTCCCACTCTGGTCTTGGTTGCGTACTTATGCAGGAGGGTCGAGTGATAGCCTATGCCTCAAGACAGTTACAGAAACATGAGAAGAATTATCCAACTCATGATATAGAATTGGTAGCGGTTGTACATGCTTTGAAGATTTGGAGGTATTACATCCTTGGCAATCGTTGTGAGATCTACACAGAGTCTGAAATATATCTTTACCCAAAATGATCTGAACTTGAGGCAACGCCGTTGGTTGGAGTTGATCAAGGATTATGATCTCGGTATTAACTATCACCCTGGAAAAGCAAATGTGGTTGCAGATGCATTGAGCAGGAAGAGCTATGCTAACATGGCTATGGCATGGCTGCCTAGAGCGGAATTATGCAAAGAGTTCGAGCGACTCAACCTTGGCCTCATCACTAACATGGATGGTATTACCATGGAAGTAGAGCCAACACTAGAGCAAGACATCAGAAAAGGGCAAGTCAAAGATGAGAAGATCAAAGAGATCAAGGAACTCATCAAGGTTGGTAAAGCCCCGGGGTTTAGAGTTGATGATCAAGGAACCTTGTGGCTGAAGGAAAGGATCTGTGTGCCAGACTTGAAGCCCCTCCGGGACACCATTCTACGAGAGGCACATGAGTCTGCCTATTCTATTCACCCAGGAAGCACGAAGATGTATCAGGATTTAAAGACACTATACTGGTGGTACGGTATGAAGCGAGACGTTGCAGAATATGTGGCCTTATGCGACACATGTCAGAGAGTGAAAGCAGAGCACCAAAGACCTGTAGGATTGTTGCAACCTCTGAAGGTACTAGAATGGAAATGGGAAGAAATAAGTATGGATTTCATAGTAGGCTTACGACACACGCAAGGTGGTTATGATTCTATATGGGTCATTGTGGATTGCTTCACCAAAGTGGCTCATTTCATCCCAGTGAAGACTACTTATACGGGAGCAAGGCTAGCAGAGTTGTACATGGCACGAATTGTCTGTCTGCATGGTGTACCTAAGAAGATCGTGTCAGATCGTGGTACTCAGTTCACCTCCAGGTTCTGGGAGAAGCTTCATGAATCCATGGACACCCATCTCAACTTCAGCTCAGCCTATCATGCTCAGACAGATGGATAGACAGAGCATACTAATCAAATTCTTGAGGACATGCTCAGAGCTTGTGTGTTGAAGTATGGCAAAGGATGGGATAAGAGTCTTCCGTATGTAAAATTCTCTTATAACAACAGCTACCAAGAAAGTCTCAAGATGTCTCCATTCGAAGCATTGTATGGCAGAAGGTGCAGAACTCCACTATTCTGGAACCAGACAGGTGAAAGTTAGGTATTCGGACCTGAAATATTGAAATAAGCTGAGAAACAAGTTCAAACAATGAAGGAAAATTTTGAGGGCTGCCCAATCTAGACAGAAAAGTTATGCAGATGTCCGACGCAGAGAGCTGGTCTTTGAAGTTGGGAAGTTTGTATATCTCAAAGTGTCACCAATAAGAGGTCTTCGCAGGTTCAAGGTCAAGGGAAAGCTTGCACTAAGATACATTGGACCATTCAAGATCTTGGAGGGAAGAGGTGAAGTAGCATACCAGCTAGAATTGCCGGAACAGCTCTCTGATGTGCATGATGTGTTCCATGTGTCTCAGTTGAAGAAGTGTCTTCGAGAACCCGAGAAGGAACGCCTACCAATGGAGGAGCTCGATTTAAAGAAAGATCTGACCTATAAGGAGCATCCAATCAAGATCATAGAAACTGCTGAGAGGATCACTCGAAGCAAAACTATCAGAATGTGCAAAGTGCAGTGGAGTCACCATGCAGAGGATGAAGCAACGTGGGAACAAGAAGAGGATCTAAAGGCTGATTTCCCAGAGCTCTTCGCCGACTCTTCCGAATCTCGTGGACGAGATTCATCTTAAGGGGGTGGGATTTGTAACACCCTAAATCTAAATTTTCGCAATAGTTTAAAATTTGCTAGAAATAGTTGGCTTGTAAATTTAAATGTTTGTAAGCAAGAATTAATTTCTAAAAGAAACTAAATGAACCTTAGGATATATCTTTGTTTGTATGCATACATGCTGCCCTGCATCAAGTTTCTTGCATGAAAAATGAATTTGTGTTTCAACATTTTTAATAGGTTTCAAAATCTGGAATTATTTGAATGCTAAACCTCTCCTTTCAAAACTTGGGCCGAATCTTCGTTTCTTCCTTCCCCGGCCCAAACCCCTCCTCCCTTCCCCGCGGCCCAACTCCCTCAACCCGCCATCTCCCTCTTGGGCCGACCCACGGCAGCCCAACAACTCACCTTCCTCCTCCCACTCTCAGCTCACTAACGCGCAGGCCCCGCCCGTCAGCACCACCCCCTACTCCCGCCGTCCCCCTCCCTTTCCTTTCTCCCCACAGCGCCGCGCTGGGAAATCCGCACGGGATTCAAGTCCCCTTCGCCCTGCTCGCATCCGAGCGCGCCCGGCCCCACCTCCGGGATCACCGCGCCCATCTCGCGCCCTCTCTCCTCTTTCCCCTTTCTCCCGCTCCCTCTATGGCAGGTGACGGCCATCAACGGCCGGCCATAGCCGTGATCCCCGCCGGCCAATTCCTCCCTCACCCGAGCGCCTCCGCCCCCATAAAAACCCCAGCGGCTCCTCTAGCTCTCCCTTCGCCACTCCACCCCACCATTACTCACCTCTCTGCGTCCCCCGCCGCTAGTCGCTCGTCGGAGCCGAGCTCGGGTAAGCTCGCCCGCCGTCGAGTAATTCCCTCTCCCGGCCGCCTCTCACCCTCCCTCACCTCCTTTCCCTTTCCGCAGGAGCACACGGACGTCGTCCCGGCGCACAGACGCTTCGAGGTGCACCGCAACGCCCTCCTCCGCACACGGTCGCGACCACCTCCGCCCCTCACCGTCGCGCGCCACCTGCGCTGCTCCCCCCGCCCGCGCTTTACCCTCTGGTGAGCCTGCCGTCGACTCCTCTCTCTTTTCCACATTTACTGTCGCCCCCCAGCACCACAACGCCGCCGCCATCCTCCTCCGGTGAAGCGCTGCTGCGGGTGCCCTGTTACCAGCGGCGCCAGCGACCCAAGGGCAGCAGCGCAACCTCAGCCGTTGATCCCCTCATCTACGGCCAGGATCGCATACCCCTTCGGGGTATGTAACCGGTCCACCGTGGACCATAGACCAGCAGTCCACAGCTGGTCCATGGACCACGTCACCGCCACGCCAGCCGCCCCGGCCAATCACCACACGCCACGTGTCACCGTGTCAGCAGCCCCACCCAGTCAGCACCACTTTTGCATTCTAGCCCCTGTAAAACCCTATATTTTAACCACTTATTCTCTGTGTCTTACACGTTTATCAAAACAACCCCTGTGAAATCTTGTATTTACATCTTGGCCCCTGATGACGTCATGCTGACGTCATCACCAGAAAAGTTCACCAAATTTTCAATTTATATATTTTGATTTCCCATAAATCCATGCTGACGTCATAAATCCCTATGATGACGTCATAATTCATCTTTTCCAGTTTTAAAATAATTCTAGAAATGCTAGATTTACAGTTTAGTCCCTGGTTTACATGAAGATCAAGCAAGAGAGTGAAGAAGGCAAGTGTCCTTGATGCATACTCCTTGTTTCCCGTGCATTTACATTAATACCACACTTTACTTTACGCTTTATGCATGCTTCGAGTCAATATGATGGGAATCCTATATAGGGTCTACTAGATTTTGTTATGACATTCCTTGAAGCCTTTAGAGAGTTTGGATATGGGTAGATAAATGCTTAGTCTGCTGAACACAAGGGTTGGGTTTAATAATTAACTTTGACTAATGAACTACTTAATCACATGGGTGGTAGTTCTTTTTAGAAACATGTAATTCTAGGGGCTCGAGCAAGTGCTTGTCCGGTGGACGGTGTTTTTGGGCTGATGTTTGTCTTGCTCGAGCCACCTTAAGGTTTGATGCGTGGAGTGACCACCCAGGGCATACAGTACAACCACGAGGACCGAATGGGCTACGGTCTTGGCCAATTAAGTAGGGTAAATTGGGAAATCCAGCGGCCCGCGTTAGGCTGTTGGTTGTGGTGAGGGTGGCTTTGACCCCCAATAGTCCTGCTGGCACGACGAAGGGTACCCGAACCCTGAGTGGGTTAATGCGCCGCTGGTGAACGTATGTAAAGGCCTCGTAGCGTCCCTATGCTATCACACCAAAGGAAGTGTGAAAGTGCCTTGCAAGCACAGCATGGTTGGGTTTAACGTTCCTTGGAATGTATATGCGACTCGTGGGTAAAGTTGTACAACCTCTGCAGAGTGTAAAACTATCATGATAGCCCTGCTCACGGTCAAGAGCAACCTGGACCCTCACATGTTTAGTTGGTGGAATGGTTGGTTTGGATGGGTTGTTTGGCCATAGATGATAGATGCTTTACCTTTAAGGTGGGTTCGGGTTGGGAACACTCTCACCTTAGTAAATAGGTTGTTTAATAAAATATGACCAACTAAAATCAATGCTTGCAGCCAGTTGTGTCAGCATTTCTTGTTCTAAGCCCTCATAGCTCTACCTCCCACACTTGCAGAGTACATTTCGATGTACTCACTGTTTCCCTTTCAAACCCCTGCTGTCTCTCTCTCTCCCGCATAAATGTTGTTCAGGTTATGGAGGCCATGAAGACCTAGGAGTGCGTATCCCTCGGTTGATTGCCTGTGGTCATGGAGCCTGCTTCCGCACAAGATGTTAAGCTTTAGCTGTACTTTTCTTTTGGACCCACGGGTCATTTTGTAATATTTAAACTGATATGGAAATGTCCCATTGATGAAGTTGTACTTTATGTATGAAATATGATCCTGGCATACATAAAGTGGCACCTGATTGTGTTTATAAAATTGGGTGTTACACCTGTGAAGTCTGAGTATCGTGGAGGCTGAACACCAAAGACGAAACTCAGGAGTGTAGTTCAAGTACCTGAAAATCTGCTTGACGGCCTGACGATGTGAAGTCCTCGGTGAAGCCTGAAAACGAGCGCAGAGACACACTGAACTGTATGTCTGGCCTCGTCGCCGTCAAGTAGAGGAGGGAGCCGATCATGCTCCGGTACTCCTTCTGGTCCACGGGTTCGCTATCCTCATCCGCGTCCAAAGCCATAGTGGTACCCATCGCTGTAGTCAGCGGCTTGGAGTCGTTCATGCCAAACTTCTTCACCATGTCCCTGGTGTACTTTGCCTGATGTACAAATGTCCCGTCCTTGCACTGCTTGATCTGGAGTCCTAAGAAAAACTGCAGCTCACCCATCATGGACATCTCAAATTCCCTGCTCATGTCATCTGCAAATCTGGCAACAAGATCATGAGAAGAGCCACCAAAGATTATGTCATCCACGTATATCTGAACAATCAAAAGGTCATTCCCATTCTTAAGAAGAAACAGGGTCTTATCAACTGTGCCCATCACAAACCCCTTACTCAGCAAAAACCCTCTCAACCTACCATACCAAGCTCTAGGTGCCTGTTTCAACCCATAGAGCGCTCTCTGGAGTTTGTATACACGGTGTGGGTATCTCTCAGTCTCAAACCTCGGGGGTTGCCTCACATACACTTCTTGCTCTATCACCTCATTCAAGAAAGCACTCTTCACGTCCATTTGGTACAACTTGAACCCTTTAGCCGCGACAAAGGCTAGAAGGATCCTAATTGCCTCCAAACGGGCCACTGGAGCAAATGTCTCCTCATAATCTATACCCTCTTTTTGGTTGAACCCCTGAGCCACCAACCTCGACTTGTTTCTCACAACCATCCCATTCTCACCCTCTTTGTTCTTCCACACCCACTTGGTACCTATGGGACGACAATTTGGTGGTTGATCGACTTACACCCAGACTTGGTTTCTCTCAAAATTCTCCAACTCCTCATACATGGAATTCACCCAATTCTCGTCAGACAAAGCGTGTCGAATATCTTTGGGCTCAAAAGAAGCGACAAAAGCAGAATGAGTGAAATGAGAAGTGTTCCTTGACCTTGACTGTGTAGTGCGTTCATGAAGGTCACATATGATCGTAGATGGTGGGTGATCCACCTGTACACACCGGGGAGCCTCTCGCCTGGACACAATCTCCCCCTCAGCAGCAGCCTCCACTCGAACTGCCTCAGTCGTAGTGGGTGTAGGGGATGGACCATCCTCGATCGTCGTCGTAGTAGTGGAAGTAGCGTGTACACGATCAGCCATGGGAGCATCACCACTATCATCATCGTCGTCTCCATCTCCATCCTTCTCATCCTCAAAGATCCTCGCTCCAATCTCCTCGTCACCTGTACACTCAAAAGCAGAAAAGTAACATGGCTGTGTCTCGTCGAAGGTTACCTCGTAAGTCTTCATGATTTGGTTAGTGTCAAGATTGAGCACACGATATGCTCTAGAGTGAATCGCATAACCGAGAAAAATACCATCTGAACATCTAGATTCAAACTTATCCAACCTGCCCTTCTTCAAAATGAAACACTTGCAACCAAAAGCTCTAAAGTGACTCACCTTGGGTTGTCTCCCATGCATCAGCTCATAAGAGGTCTTCTTCTTGAAAGCACGAAGGAAGATGCGATTTGAGACATAGCAAGCGGTATTGACCGCCTCGGGCCAGAAACGCCTAGGAGTCCTATGCTCAACGAGCATCGTCCTGGCCATTGCTGGGTATTTTAACACCACACGAAATAAATCCGCAAGCGCACGGATACCGTTGTAGCTTTCACCTCAGAGTATTCCAATAGTATCGAATCCAAGGGAACAGTGTGCACTAACTTCGTACTAGTCAGTCCAAGGACACACCCAGATAAAAGGCAAGGATAGAGAGGATTCGTAAAGATAGCACTATAGATGAGATTAAAGGTCGATCTCTAGATAGAACTTGGCTTAGGGTACCGTTAGCCCTGACTTAACAGGCGACTCGGCACGCGGATCTATGTGGAACGGAGCTCTAACTATATCCAGCTACGGAGGATCAACGAGGGCCAGACGGGCTGTCACCACCACCTGGACTGCCTCTACCTAACCTTGGGATAAGCCGAACGAATGATAACTGGTAGCGTGACACAACGTCTACGCTGTGGTTACTGCCGTAGCCAACGGACTACAGCACTCTGTACTTATAGAACTACGACCACGAAAGAGAATTGATCTCACTCACTATAGGTACTACTAGCTTATACTAAAGGCATACAGGAGAGCACTCGACCCCGTACTATGCTTCCAACGTATACGAACGACTTGCAGCAGACGAACGCATAAACCCAGGATCTATGTACTAGCAGAGGAAAAAGTCTACTCATGCAACCTAGCGTGAACTATTAGAAAGGAATCACGAACACACTTTATTCTAATCAGAGCATGTAAGCATTTCCACTTTATTCTAATAGACAAGTCATACAAACAGGATACAAACTTGTGCACCTAATCAACTAGATCGAGGGGGCGTGTTCGTGAAGAACACGTGCCTCTAAATGATGAACAGACGAAGAACACAAGAACATATCACTCAAGTATGAACAACACTTTAGTCTAAATAGAAAATGCAGAAATACTCACTTTACTCTAATTGAAGAACGAAGCATCCACGGAGATACAAATCACTCTTTCACTCTCCTACTCTTTGATCTGCCAAGAAGATGCCTCTCCTTTGAAGGTAAGCTCTCATCCTTAGCTGAAGTGGTGTGTCTCTAAATGACCCACTCCCCTTGTATTTATAGGCAAGGGTGGATGGAGACTTGGGGGTGTTTCTCCCTCATTTTGCCTCTATTCTGGCGCATCTCGAGAGGGGAAACGGAGCGACCACGACATTTGAAGCGTCCTCTGTATGGCTCTGAAGTCGGTTGGCACGAGAACCGGCAGAAAACCGAGCAGAATAGTGGTGAACCGGTCCTGAACCGGACCCTAGGTGCTTAAATCAGAGTTCTGTAGGTAGGTTGGTGCAAAAACCCGGCGAACCGGCCTCCGCAGGGCGCCACGTGCCTTGGCCGGCCCGGCTCCCACGTCACGCGCGACCCGCATGCCTGCGCACGCCCGCGGGGGTGAATCCGCGCCCCGCGCCCCGCGCCAATAGGGTGAAGCCGCGTGGTCCCCCTGGGCCCGCTGCCTCCCGCATGTGCGTGCCTGCGTCGCTGGCCTGGGGTGGACCCGCGGGTTTCCTCTGCACGCGCATGCGTGCCTGCGAGGCGCGAGTTGCGGAGGGCTGCGGCCTGTCGCCCTCTGCCGCGTGGCCTGGCGGGCCGCCTCGCCGTGGGCCCCGCAGGTCCTGCTGCCTTCCGCTTCTGTCGTGCGGACGCGCTTTGTGTCGTCCCGTGCCAACCCGACAGCGCCACGTGGCCGGCCCGCTGCTGCTGCGCGTAGTGCGTCCACGCCCAATGTTGTTCTGCGTCGGGTGTGGGTCCCGCTGGGTACAAATGGACCCACTGCAGTGCTTTGTGATGTCAGCACTCCCTCTTATTTTGCCACTTGTGCATCTCTTCCATCCGGGCTCTAAAGTAGGCAAATGATATATCCGTTTTAATCGTCTCGACGAGCCTGTCGTAATGGTGCAATCTAATTTGGCATTTGAGACTAATTATGATGATGTCGTATTCATACCATTGGCTTAGTTGCTCTCAACTATATCATTTCACACGCATTTTGGTGTGTCCTGCAACAAAAGTTAAAAACACCAACACTTGTGGAAATCTTCAGTATAAAGTCCTATTCTAGTGTTGATAGTCACTTTCCATTCATTTTATGCAGGAGTTGACGACATAAAAGTGGTACTTAACAGCCGTCAACAGCCATCTCACAAAGGGTCCGGTTCTTCCTCTCCACTACGCCATTCTGGCAAGCGACGTATGGAGAAGAGTACTGATGATCAAGACCAAGATCACTGCAAAAAGAATCGAAATGAGAGTTTTTAAACTCCGTGCCATTGTCACTGCGTATAGCTCGAATGGCATCACCACATCTCTCATTCTTCAACCTCAAGATCAAGTCCCGAACAAAGCCAAATGTCTCGCTCTTATCCTCCAAAAAGAAAACCCAATAGTACCTCGAAAAATCATCAACCACAATAAGAGCATACCACTTCCCACCCGCAGAGCGAACACGAGCTGGCCCAACCAAATCCATGTGCAACAGCTCACAAGGTCGCTCGGTCATGACCGCAGTCAGAGGGGCGTGAGAAGCAGCAACCATCTTTCCATGCCGACAAGAAGCACAAACCAAATCCTTCTCGAATTTCAACTTAGGCAATCCTCGGACAAGATCAAGACCACTCAAGCGGGAAAGCAACTCAAAACTCAAGTGTCCCAATCTCCTAAGCCATTTCCAAAGCTCGGCAGAAACGCCAGCAACAAAGCATCGAGGAGGACCAACAGACTGGGAAAAATCAGCACGAAAAATTTGACCCTAGGGGACGATCGTATAGACAAGATCGCCTCGAGAATCAAGCACACGAGAAGCGCCCGACTTAAAACGAACCTCAAAATCTTCGTCAAGTAACTGAGATACTGACAATAGGTTAAAACCAAGTGACTTGACCAAAACCACACTTCTTAAGGTCACCTTGCTACTCACCTTCACCATACCTTCAGCAAGCACTCGTCCTCTCCCATTGTCCCCGAAAGTGATGTACTCCCTCGTACTCACCGAGGTGAGGCTGGAGAACCACCCACGATCTCCGGTCATGTGTCGTGAGCAACCGGAGTCGATCAACCAAAAGTCCTTCAAACCTCCCACCTGCAATAAAAAATGAGGACAAGAATGAGCAAGTGCTCAACACTGGGGTTAGTACCAAAAGTGTCAAACCAGTGTCGAGCCATTTGCTCAAAAGAAGGGTTAGCAAAGTCCATCCTACCAAAATCCCTAGGCGGAGCCCTCTCACGCCTACCACCAAAGGACCTGTCACGTCTCACTGGAGAAGTACGCGCACCACGAGGGGGAAAACGTGGCCCGTAGTCCATCTAAGACCCAAAGCTCCGATCGTGCCTCCCAAACTCGTAACGGTCACGAGAAGGAGCACGTCGAGCCAACTCACCACGCCCAAACTGTGACAGAACCGTCCAAATGAATTCCCATTTAACACACATAACCCATCCACTTGGTCATTATGCGTTAAAGAGGAGTTAACTCATCGATATCTGCCAGGTCAAGCCCGGTAAATCACTTACGACAAAGGATCGAAAGATTGTACATCAAAACTCACACGAAGGCGAGTCCAGAGATAAACAAGTCTTAATTTATTACATCATGACCAACATAGGTTCATTATTACAAATCAAGTCTTTTGCATAAAGTAAAAGGTTCAGAGTTCGAAACACAGCGGAAATAAACTACTAACGAGGTAGGTAACATCACTAGAGGCCATTAGTGATGCCACTATGCACTGTCGTCCTCCCACTCAACTTCCCAACCGGGTGGGAGAGAACCAGGCCACGGATACCCATCATCATACACATCATTACCTGAAAACATCAAAAAAGCAAGGCTGAGTATACTAATACTCAGTAAGACTTAACCGTCGGGTGATGAGACCATCACCAACTCTCTAGACATGCAAAGTTGTATGGCTAGTGGGTTTCTTTTACTGAAAAGCAACAAAGAGTATGTCCTTACTTTCAAGTTTTAGCTCAAAATTCTAGTTGATTATCCATTACTAAGTAAGCAACTTCTGCAAGCATTGTTATGCATACAATTAAGCATACAACAGCATTAATTCTCAATTCCATCATTAGGGACATAGAGTGTATGGTTAAGCACTCTCGGATAACGGTGAGAGGCCGACGATCGGTCGATTAATAACCTTGCAAGGTGGACCTAAACACACGGGAGAATGCATACCCCATCATAACGTCCACAGCCCCTACAGGGCGGGGTACGCACCAACCAGGCGGTTCCCAATCATCCTCGGTTCGGGATCAAAGCCCACAGTCCCTGGTACAGTTGGTCAGGTCACAGTCTTACATCTTTTGCCGCCCAGATCCACACATGCACCACTGCCTAGAACCTGGGGACTACTCCCGGGGTAGTGGTAGAGAGTTCCCTTGCTGGATCAAAAAGGTACTAGGCTTACCGGTCCCACTCCCAGCAAATGCTTAGTACGTTCAAACGCTTAACCACAGACCTACTGGCCGGAGCCGGTCCCATGCTCTTACCACATGAGCGGGTAAGTTTGCAATCTTATGATTCCAACATAAGACACCTATAGCTCGCGAGTGACGAACATCACTCGACTTCTACTGGGTCCTTAGAGCATGGCAACTAACGACCTAGCACACTAGTAATTGAACATAGGAACCTAAGATCATGCATCTAGGGTTTCAATTCAACTCCTGAACTTAAATGCACAATCATAACAAAGATAGTTGCATAAGTTAAAAACATAGGTTATGCTCCGGGGTTTGCCTTCACTAGCACAGTTAGTGGGGAAGTCCTCCGAAGCTGAGTTCGGGTCTTGCTGCACTTCCACGGTGTTCACTTCTCCTTTAGCTGGTTCTTCTTCAGCGTCCAGCACCAGCTCGTAGTTCCCGTCTGGAAATTCTACACGATATGCACATGCAAGACTTTAATTATTCAAGTTTAGGGAGTGAAGTGCTTCTGAAATTTCAAAGACAAACATGGGTGTCTTGTAGGCCACATTCACCTGGATAAGATTTTATTTAATCTTTTCTTTATACTAGAAAAGGTGGGTAAATAGGTGAGGGTTATTATTCTTATTTGATGATGATTGTGTGCACATATAAGTTATTTAATTTATTTTACTTCACCAATGCAAAGGTGTTGTATAGGGTGTATTTTGGTGAAGCTTTATTATTTGAAATTAAGTTACATCAAAAGCATGATTGGTTAATCTTTTTATTTCATTTACAAAGCTCGATTTACATTGGAATTTATTTCTGGATGTTTCATACATCAATAAACTGAGATAAAATTCACACAAGCATAAAACATACTGATCAGGCTACTGACCAAAAATTACTTTAAACTAAGCTACAGATTGCACATGAAAAATCTATGAAGCACTAGCTAGCATAACTTTAATCTTTTTATACAGAGAGATATATATACAATATAGGATCAAGATTTCACACAGAGCAACATCATGACATATCTGAGCTACTCAAAATTTACCATGGTCAGAAACATAGCATAACATGCTTGATAAAAAATAGCTCCTATTTAAGCCATAAATTAATTTGAACTATTTAAACATGTCAAAAGCTATCCATCTATTTATCATGGGTACATCTAGTCATACTCATGCTATTGCAAAAAGATTAACCCTAGTTTTCTGAAACAGAATTTAAATACAAAACAGAAACATAACTGGTGCCTTATATCAAAATAAATTCATATCTACAAAACTATAGCAGATCTATGTGCCATTTTTCTACACAGGATCAAGAATGGCCATACTAGCAACATATCCAAAATTGACATACAGATCAGCTATAGATTTCAAATTATTTCAAATCTAGCCAAACTGATCATTTCAAAATTATTCAAAATCTACAAGGAAATTTACAAACTTTCTTTATAGATAAGATGCTTGTGTTCACAAGGATCACATAACAGTTGAGTTTGTATTTTTCTGAATTTTATGTTATGAATTTTCTAAGCCACTGGATTTTCAAACTAAAACTGAAGAATCCTTTTTACACTCAGCCCCCTAGACATTTGCACAGAGAACCCTAACAAGATTTCGATCTTTACACAGATGCCATCGGCGGCGTAGGGGATCTCGTCGGCGGCGAGGGGCTGCCGGAGTTGGCCGTGCGAGCGGCTGGGCGGGTGTGTGTGCTCACCCTCTGTCGATTGGCGGCGGCGGCTCGGTCGGGGGATGCTCCGGCGATGGCCGGTGGCGAGGTCGGGGCAGAGCAGCCGCTGCGGCCACAATGCCGGCGAACCCGCGGCTTCTCCGGTCGATGTGCGTCCTCGGGAAGCTACTCTGGGTCACTGGGGGTGTGTCGGTGTCACGTGTGGTCGAAGGGGAGGTGCGGAGGGTGGAGCTTGCCGTGGGGGCAACAATGGCGGGCGGCGGAGCAGGGGCCTCGCACGAGCACGCCTGGGCTTCCCTTTTATACTCGGGCGGAGACAGAGGAGGGGCAAGAGCTGCCGAGCATGCATGCGTGCCACCTCGCGGGCCAGCTAGCCAGCAGCTTCACAGGCGCGGCGTCATGGCGGCACGGCAAAGCGGCGCGTGCGCGGCTAGCCGGCGTAGGGCGCTCGAGTGCCTGGGCAAGCGGGGTTCTGTGATAGGGAGATGCGGACAAGTGCACGGCGACGAGTTTCAAGCTGGCCGGTCGCACGGGCGGGGCTTGTCTGCGCGGCGGCGCTGGCGGCACCGCGTGTCGACGGCTTTCACGGCGAGACGACGGCGCGGGCGCCCCAGGGACTCGCCAGCTATCCAGGTGATCCACGTCGGACTAAACAATCACGGGGTGCAGGTGGGGCCCACTAGCACCGGCGTACAGGCGGGCGTGCACGTGACGGCACAGACGCCGGGGCGCGGCGCACGGCGCGACGTCGATGCGAGAACGCGTGCTCTGACGCTCTGGGTTGAAAACCGTTTCAGCTTAGGTGGGTTTGACCGTCTCAAACAATTCAAACTTGAATACAAGTTCAAAATCGACTAATGTAAGAGTTGTAGATGAGGTATAGCACTAGAACTTTTGCAAAGGTTGACCAGTGATTGGATCAAAGGATTTGGCAGAAAACTTGCTTGAACTCAGGGTTTTTCTCGGTGCTGGCAACAGTGCCATCTGCACTTCAAACCAGTTTTTGAAGTATTTCCACTCAAAATTTGAAATGCCACTAATTAGATGAAATGTGTCCCATCGAAATCTGAGCAACTTTTAGTTTGGCAGATTTTTGAGTATTTGAGAAAAATTTTGAGATCTATTTGAGACACCAAAACAAGGTCATAAGAGCATATGGTTTTGACCCCTTTGACTAGGTTTGACCAAGGTGCTTAGGGTTTAGCTTTAAGAGTTGACCCTAATTAGCAACTTGTAACCATGGTTAGCAACTTGAACATGAGATTAGGCACATAAACATCAGGGATGTTACACAAACCCAACACGCCTATCTCTCTGAGGGAAACCACCTCCACCTCCACGAGTGAGAACTGTACGCACAAACACCTCACCCCTAGGTAGAGGCCCTCTACGAGGCTCATGCACACCATGAGGAAGGTGGTACCTGTCCTTGTTTGCCATCTCCCTAGCAAACCTCTCATCTCTCTTCCTCATGAAACAAAACTCATCCTTATGCCCATCCATCCCACTATACTGACAATGGAAGCGGATCGGCTGTGGCATAGGCTGTGGCTTCTCTACAGGCTTCTCAATAGCCTTCTCTCCTGACTTCCCACCAAAGACACTCCCCTGGGTGCTCACAAACTTGATGGGTTTTTGGTAGCTTTCATATTTGTGGGGGAACACTGGTGGATCTGGTGTTGTGTCTAGCTTGTTTCTGAGGTGGTTTGGCTTGGGTGCAAATTTGTTCATGGGTGTGTTATGTGGTGGAATAGGAATCTCTCCAGCTTTCTCTTCTCCCTCACCACTCTTCTCACCACACTTGTCAGCCCCCAACACCTGACCATCGAACCTCTTAAACTGAGCCAACATCAAACTCAATTGTGGCTCATGCCCAGACAACCACCCCATCATTTTTCTCAATTCATCAATCTCATCCTGCAGACGATCAACATAGTGTGCAAGTTCCATGTTTTTCAAAGCATGCAATTCACAAGTAGAGCATGATGTAGGAAGAGGAGCTTTCAATGCCGCCTCAAGAGAAACTATTCTAGTGTGAGATTCATCTAGCCTAGCATGCAACACAGGGCAAGATGTGCAAGCACCTAACAAAGCCGGTCTAGATTTAAATTCATCACACTCAATCCTAATCACATCTTGTTCCTCAAGAGTAGAGGCATGCTTCTCCTTGAGAGCAGTCAAACCAGCAAGAAAAACAGTGCAATCACTATAGTCAATCTCATCAGACACAACAGGAGCAGATTTCAAAGAGCCTATCTTATTTCTAGCATCCATAAGCAAGGACTCAAGCTCAACTATCTTGTCCTTAGCATCACCCAACAAAGACCTAAATTCCCTCGTCTCCTTGTTGGTCTTCCTAAGCACACATCACGGTTGTCAAGCAACTCATTGAGCCTAGCATTCTCCTCTAGCAAGAAGTTGGGATCGTGTCGTACCTCTTCCTCAGAGTCGGAGTTCGAATCCGAGCTGTGCTTCCCACCCTTCTTGGAATGCGCCATGCCGCAAAAGCCTCCTTGTGCGATGAAGCTGAGGCCGGTGAAATTCTTGCCCGTGTGCTGCTTGTCCTTGCGCCGATCTTGCTCTTCCTCACTGCTCGAGTCGGAAGAAGCATCGCTTGATGTGGAGTCTATGTCGCTCGCTCCGGCAACCATCACTCGAGCCGTCTTCTTCTTGTACCCGCTACTCTTATTGGGCCTTCTCTCGCCCTTGTCCTTGTGCTTGTCCTTGTAGTCATTCCGGGAGCGGTGCTTATTGTAGTCATGCTTGGGCTTGCCCTTGTAGTCGTTCTTGATCTCCATGGCTTCAGGGCATTCGGCGATGAAGTGCCCGTGCTTCCCGCATCGATAGCACATCCCCGAGCTCCGCCTTGCATTCTTGCGGTTCTCGTACATCCGCCCAAACCTCTTGCTCAACAAGGCAAGATCATCCTCGCTCAGCACCTCAAAGTCCTCATCAGGCAAGGAAACAAGACAAGACAAAGAGAAACCAACAGAGTTAGCATTAGTCCTCGATCCTGAAACAAGAGCCAAACTATGAGTATCAATGAGGCTCTCGCTCTTGGCTCTCAAGCCACGCTCAACCTGTGAAGACCTGAGCTTGGAAAATAGCTCATCAAGCGACAACATGTCATACACGCTCGACTCCTCAATGGCCTCGACCTTGGCACTCCACACAGACCTATCCAGGGGATGCAAAAGCTTGATAGCTTGATCATGATCCGTGTATGGGAGCACTGTCACATTGGCCCTCATGTTGTTGACTATGCTAGTGAAGCGCTGAAACATAGTATCGGTCGACTCACCGGGGAGACGAGTGAAGTTCTCATACTCTCTCCGGTAAGTGGAAAACAAACAGGCTTGCACTTGGGCATTGCCAACATGAGCATTTCTCAACTTAAGCCAAATCTTTCCGGCCACATTCTCTCCGTACACTCGCTCGAACTCCGAGGCACAGAGAGCACGGAACACGTAATCAACGGCCTTGCTGTTGGCCTCACACATGTCCCACGATCCTGGAAGCAGAAAACCGTCTGGGATGACATAATGAGGATTCTGAGTGACCTCCCAGATCAGAGTTCCCTTCCCACGCAAAAACGCGCCCATGCGCCTCTCCCACATCAGGTAATTCTTGCCATCAAAGTGCGGAGGACCCGACCCCTTGCCATAATTACCCATCTTTGGATCTTAGACTGGTTAGAATCAAGAAGATCCGTAACCGGCTCTGATACCAATTGAAGGACTGAATAGGCGACCAGAGAGGGGGAGAGTGAATGGGAGCCAATAAAAATTCTTCCCGAAGGACGAACTCGGCCTATACCTCGATTGCAACTCCGAGTACTCGCACACACCAGAGAAGCTCTAGACTATGTACACACAAGCCTACAAGTCCTAGAGGCAAGCCTTGAATCAAACAGCAGAAGCACAACACAAGAATCAAAGCACTTGGCCAATTCTAGAAAAGCCAGCGTGGACTGTCCGTGCGGCACGGGTGGACTGTCCGCTATGCACAGGCGGACTGTCCAGACCGACCTTGCGGACTGTCCGGACCGACCTTACGGACTGTCTGAAAAAGGCAACAGAACCAGCAGAGACGCACCGAGAAAATCAGACTGTCCGTGAAGGCTGGGCGGACCGTCCGGCGAACCTCGCTGGAAACCCCAGACAAACTCAGCTCAACCCGAGACAAAAACTTGACCCGGCGGACTGTCCGAGAACCCCTCACGGACTATCCGCAAACTGCCTGCAACCAAACCCTAGGGAAGAAATAGATCGAAACAAGAATGCGCATGAACAAGCGATAAACTATGACAAACTAGCCCCTCGCGGACTGTCCACGCGTACCAGGCGGACTGTCCGCCATGCACGAATAGAACTAAAAATTGCTCTAGCTCGGGAGTCAACTCTCCAAATCCATCACTGGATCTCCCAAACGGCTAGAGCTCTTGAGACAAGACTTTGGGGAGATGTGAAGCGTCACTAGATGAAGCTATGCCCCAAAAATCATGACCTCTAACTCCCTAAATCACCGGGAATTGCGGATCACATGAACCACCACTAAGAACTCAGGCTCCGGCCAAAAACACACGAATCGAAGGTGTTTCCCGGCGTTTGAGGGGTCAAGATCACACACAAAGATGACAAGGCATCCACCCATGATCCCCTCAAAGAAATCCAAGGCAAAATGCTCTCAAATCTACGAATCGAGCGAAGAACGAAACTCCCCAAAAATAGCCCCGAAAATGACAGGGAAATCACAGAGGACTAGGAGATCTCCGCAACACCGAATGCTTCCATACATCCAGAGGTCAGAGTCTATACAAGAATCTAGCCTAAGGAATACAGAGGAAAAGAAGTAGTCTAGAGCGATCTACCGGGGGAGGAACCCTAGAGTCCAAGAGAGAGATGCCATCCACCTCTCCGCTATTTATACGAAGTCCACCGAAGGAGGTAAATGACCACGCTACCCCTACAACTCTAATAGAAGATACACACCCCTCAGGGGCAATATGGTCTAGTCTTCATCGAGCGGACATGCTTCCACCGCGGCTTTCCTTCGCATCAATGCAAACCGCGTGATCATGCCACGTGCCCCCCGCCTCGAAGTTTCCCGACGCTCCCGGATCACCGTCTCCGTCGCATCAGGCCTCCGGACTTGGTTTTGAGGCCCAAACCAAGAAACCGTCCACCGATAGTTTTGTGGGCAAACCAACAAACCCCGCGTGCAAGCTACAGGCTCGATCCGCTACCTTGCACCGGCCCATGTTCACGACTTCAGCCCGCTAGTCTGCACCGCACGGCTCGCACTTCACCCTATCGGCCACCGGGTCTATCGAACCAAGCCTACTTGCCTCTCCATCACCCGGAGGCCACCACGGCTAAGGCCTTTCGCACTTTTTCTTCACCCGCACCAACACGCGTCAAGCCGCAACCTGTACCTGCACACTTAGCCAAGCATCAGTCCACACAATGTTGTCAATCACTCATCAGTAAGGAGTGACCCTCCACTAGTCCTCGGACACACCTGGTCCTCAAACCTGCTATAGGACGTTACCCGCAAGTCTGCACAAGATGGAGGCACTCACCCCTCTTGTCAAGCCACCCCTTCCTCTATAAATAGGAGAGGAGGGGCTCCCTTTTGAGACATATCCAAGTTCCCCTCTCCTCTCATTCCTCATGTAGGGAGTGTGTGAGTGCTAGGTAGAGAGGGAAGTGAAGGTGAGATAAAGGAGTTCTTCTTTGTTCTTTATTTAGACCAAAGTAAGTGTTGCGACATATCTCATTTAGACTAAAGTGTGTTCTTGCATGATTGATATGTTCTTGTGTTCTTCATGTGTTCTTGAGTTAGAGGCTTGTGTTCTTCATGAACACAACCCTTCGATCTAGTTGAATACATACGCAAGTGCATTTATCTGTTTGTTTGTGGATCACTCCTTTGATCTAGTTGAGGCTCATAAATATGTCAGTATTTGTTCTTCCTAACCTATCCTGATCTGATAAGGTACGATCCAGTCCACACTTGCTTACGTTCATGGTTCTGTATTTATACAGATTGCTATAGTGTTGTTAGCGGGCCGGGCAGACGTAACCGCGCTATAGTAGTTATCAGTGGTGTAGACATGGTGTCTAGACTACGGTTATCCTTCGAATACCAAGTACTTGGCACGTGGCAGGTAGGCCGCATGGTGACAGCATGTTGTACCCTTTGTAATCCTCCACGCCTGGGTACTGAGGAGGGCCCCGTTGCTAGAACATTGGCCTCTCCCTAAAAAGTTAGGATGGGCTGGCGCCCCGTAGTGAGTTCCATATACCGTGAGACGATACGACTTTGATCGTTACATTTAGGAAGCCGTTCACCTTCTCCCCTGCCATAGCTGAGCTTCGTGTCCTTGGACCATCTATACTAGAGTAGAAGATAGTGCACATCGTTCCTTGGATTCGATACCCTTGGAATACTCTCCTTCCTCGGGGAAGTGCTACATCGGTATTTCTATGCGCTTGCGGATTCGTTCGTACCCGTCGGTATACCCGGTCGCTCTTATACGCTCCCTCTAGGTGTACAACTAGTGGTGACGTTAAGAAACACCAACAAACATTTCTGGCGCCGTTGCTGGGGAATGGTTGCTGTATCTATCTTCGAACCTAGTGGTCCTCGTATTTATCTTTTCCCATTTTTCTTCTACCTCTACCCCCGTTATCCATGGAAGGTTATTCTTGTAAACACCTTCCACCTTTGAGGAGTGAACCCTCAGAGCCATCCTTGTCAGGACCCGTTCTTTCATCTGGCTATCGGATTCGCCCCTCTCATGAAGCTAATTCAGGATTTTTCCTTCTCGAGGTCAATTCATGAGAACCCTTTTGATCATGTAAGAGACTACGAGTGTCTGGTTGAAACTCCGGGTAAAATCGGAGAATCACCAGATGCTCGAAAAAGGGAATTTTTCCCGCTATCCCTCTCTGGGAAAGCGCGGCATTAGCACCGTTGTTTTGGTGGAGACTACCTCACTTGGGAAAATTCGAGAGCAGCTTCCTCCTCCCTATTCTTCCCAATACAACGTGTCATCTCGTTTAGGATAAGGATTCTCAGTCTCAAGCAAGGTGAGGAGGAATCGCTAGGAATGGCATGGAATCGTTTCGCCTCCTCGGCGGAAGATTGCTCAGTCCTCCATGTTCCCGATTGAATGCTGCTTCAGCACTTCTGGTATGGGTTACGGAAGGACAATGCCATGTGGGTTAATGCTCTCTCTGGAGGCTCCTTTGTGCACTTGGACGCTGTTGAGGGAAAAGAGATCGTGGAAAACCTCCGGGATTTCAGTTACCCTTGCATCCCGGTCGATGAGGTGCCCGTTAGAAGAAATGTTGAGCCACCTAGACTCATCATCAGCCGAGCTGAGGCTTTAAGCTCTGGCTAAAGATATCATTCCTGATTAGCAGGAATCTAAGGGAAAGATTGCTTAGCACAGAGTCTACCCTTGGGTTCCCCTCTCGTGCCTCTTCTTAGACCTTCTCCCCGAGGTTTTGTCTTGTGGGAGGATGGAGAGGGTAATTAGGAAAGGACGAACTATTCTCGGCCAGGATGACTTGTCTGATCCTAGTTATGATCTCCTAAGGAGGGTACGATAGGCTTATCATGTTCTTACATCTCGGTTTGAGCTAAGGTGCCTAGCACCAAGGTTACGTATGGACTGAGGCATCGGTCTCTACTTTATAATCCATGAGGATTCATCTATTTGACTGAAGGAGCATGATCACTTACCGATCGAATCGAGTGTGCTAAGCTCATCAATCGATGCCGATCAGTCAAGAGAAGCGTTACTTCTTATCTTATGCTTGACATGATCGATGCCCAATGGGAGCTGATCTTTCCAGCTTATCTATAACTTCCCATTGGAGGCTTAGGCTAGACCTCGGGATGTTTCATCATTTTGATGAGAACATCGGTCCATCTACCTAAGGAAGGATGAGCTTAACCTCACCCTTCACCCGAGCTCTAGCTCCTGAATGTACGCCGGCCGTTTGAGTTTCTACTCTATCCTCTTTTGGAGGCTGTGTGTTTTGTCTGAGCTGAGTTCAGTCGGAGATCGGTAGCGAGAACACTAGCCTCAGTGCTCAACCTTCTATCTCTGAGGTTCACCCTAGTGCTATAGCTTCTCGAGTCCCGTGATCGCCCCGGGAGCTGTCTTAGCCTCCCTGGAATGATTATCTTTTGGACTCGTGTTCGTATATGGCACTAACCTTGCAGCTAGAGTTTCACTGATTCATCAGTGATTGGTGGTGAGATGGGAAGGACACCACCAATGTGGCTATAAGAGAAATCTCCCATGGTCGAGCTTATGACCGTAATAAACAAAGCATTACCTTGCAGCTGAAGCTTCAATTATTCATCAGTGATTGGTGGTGAGATGGGAAGGACACCACCAATGTGGCTGCAAGAGAAATCTCCCATGGTCGAGCTTATGACCATAATAAACAAAGCACTACCAGGAGATAGCTTGGACTAGCATAGGTTTTATTTCCCTTCTTCGAATAAAAGCAAGAACATGTTTTTAGGATAAGTTGTCCTTCGAGTATTTTTGATCACTAACCTTTCAGGTGGAGATTGAAAAGAAAGATGGACAGGTGATGCCTACGAACATGTAAGCTACATCAGATGCAACACTATTGATGGCTGTTAAGTACCGTTTTTATAGCCGTCAACTCCTGTAATTTGAAGCATGAATTGCACATCCACACTAGAATAGGAGCTTAAACTCATACTTTCTACCAGTGTCGATGTCTATTCGAATGCAGGTATTTAGCATAAGAAATGAGAGGAATCCATGCACATTCACTCCACTCCAATCCAAGGCACTCAAATGCTGGACAATCAGGGGCTGCCACATGGATTCTCCTGGATCCATGATGTCACCAATCCATGTGAAGAACTCTCGACGAATCATACGCTGCCACGTCAGCATCACATGGATCCATGGGCCCACTTTACCAACTAAACCACCAGGAAACGTGCCATGCACGGAGGAGGGGCACTAGGGCCCACATGGAAGCGAGCTAGAGGAAGCACAGGCCAGATGGCCGGTCGGGAGCTTCGGCCGACCCTAGGATCGGCCGAACCGACCTAGGGTCAGCTGATCTCCTCCTTCCACGTGTTGCTCTCCCATTGGTCCTTGGCTGCATCCTGGGGTGTTTTGGAGCACTTGGAGCCTTGGAGCAAGCCACTCCCTTGCCTATAAATAGAAGGGGAGGGGCCTCATTTCACACACACCACCAAGCTCTCAAGTTCCACTTCTCTCTTGTGTAGCTCTCTCTCCCTCTCTCTAATTCTGCCCATGTGAGGTGATTCTCACCTCTATGTGGTAGAATGGTGTTGAGAAGAGATCTAGACTAGGATTAGTTGAGAGGTAGAGTAGGGGTGAGGAGTGAGTTGATGTCCTTGTGGATGCTCGTTCTTCAATTAGACCAAAGTGAGTATTTCAACATTTCTTATTTAGACTATAGTGGATATCATGCATGCTTGATTTGTTCTTGTGTTGTTACCTCATTCATAAGTTAGAGGCTTGTGTTCTTCGTGACACAAGGCTTCGATCCTTTAGAGCTAGCTCAGTAGTTCATATACCTGTTTGCATGCTCAGATCCTGTTTAGCTAAGTGAGTCTGTTGTATCTCATTTGTTTGCATCCATAGCTTTCTTTCTGCTCCGTAGCTCGATGACTAGTATGATTTGATTCTGTTCTCTCTCTAGTTTGTGGTTCCATATTTATACGGGTTGCTATAGTGTTGTTAGCGGGTCGACAGACGTAACCGCGCTATAGTAGTTATCTGGGTTCAGACGTGGTGTCTGGGCTCTGGTTATCCTACGAAGACCGCATGCGTTTCGCGTAACGATAGAGGAAGGCTGCAGTGGTGACAGCCTGTTGGATCCTTTGGAACCCTCCGCGCCAGCGTACCGGTCGGGCCCCATTGCCAGCACATTGGCCTCTCCCTAAAAAGTAGGATGGGCTGGCGCCCCATGGGTAGGATCATAGCGGACAGATCCATCTCGAGAGCTAAGTCCCTTAAGAAAGTGCGTCTCATATCCCAACCTACCCCAGCGGAAGCTGGTGTCCTTGGATATACCCTCTCTGGTTACTCTCTGTCCTAGGAACAAAACCCGACAGGAATACTCATTCTCCTAGGGAGAAGTGCTACAACGGTGTATCCGTGCGCTTGCGGATTCGTTCGCACTCGTCAGTGTACCCGGGAGTCTCTTACACACTCACGCTATTACGGCTCCTAGCATTGAGGTTAAGAGATGCCAACAAACACCTAAGGTAAGCTTTAGTGAGGGAACATTTACAAAGGGAAGCTTGATCTCCACACACTTGAGTTTTGTTGCCTAGCAATGCAAACTTCAAGTGTGGGGGAGGTATGTGAGCATCCTGAGTAAAGTTCCTCCTCTACCAAATCTTATCCTGGTGTGAAGATGATGTAAGCTCTTCTCATCTTGCTCTCTAGCTAGGTAAGTCCTGCTTTTGACAGTAAACAAAGCCGTTCCGGGAGGTTGCCCGAGGTTCACCGTCTTATGCTCATGCTTATGTCCCTTTTCGAAAATAGCTTGATCTTGTTTGCATGCTTCCTTTATCTTTGTTCTTACGCTCTGGTTTGAGTGTTGCGTACGTAAGCACACATTCATAGACTATTTTAAATTAAGCATGGTGCTTAGGTTAAAATTATCTTCTTCAGTCAAAACAAGACATGGTGTCGAGTTCTGATTGATGAACCTTAGAGTTATGCTTTCATAGATTTTGGTTGCATGTATGTGGACTAACCCCTGCAGAAGATTGTCAAATTTGAATGCGTAAGTCATCGAGCTAAATTCAAAAAGGAAGGTAAGTTGAGGTGTCAGATTCATGTTGCAGATCATGCAAAGGTGGTACATATGAGCTCTCAAAGGTCCAAGGTAAGTATATTCCCCTTTGTGTATAATGTGTAACCTTGGCTAACCCTTTCGAGCAAATGACATGGTGACAAGAAAATAAAACAAAAAAACAAAAAAAATATTTGAATTTGAATAAAGGCTCTATGGTTCTCAAACCAGTAGAGTCCATCCTTTGTTTTCATTTGTCATTTGAAGAACAGCACCAGGTTCAACCACTAGTGTGGGGGAGTTCTCTCATGCTTATCATCGACATTTCCACTAGAGAACTCCGACACAAGAGTCGCACAACATCGACTACGCCTTCATGACAAGAGTAAGGTAAACTAGAGTGAGCCGGTTGCCTTATGGTCAGCCAAATCACCACTAGTCTTCCTTGAACTCATATCCTTCAGAAGCGGTGGTATGTGCACCCTCTATCTCACTCTCCGTTATCCATGAGTTTGATTGAATTTCAATTCATATCTTTTATATCAAACTCAGAGGTTTGTGCTATGCTCTACATGATTCATGTCGTTGGCCTGCATATGTTTTATTCTTTACTTATCATCTTGATGCTTGTGAACAAATATCATTAGGGAACTCACGCTTATCTAAGTAGTTGGAAGTAGTTGGCGTTTGTGATATGGTTTGATGATATGATCTTTGCTCTTTATGTTTGAGTGCTTGGGAATTTTATTTGAAAACTTGAAAATCCTTTGCAAAGCTCCTCTTTGATATGCCACAGTCCTACCAAAGCCATATGATGTTCATAGTTGAAAACCTTATACTCTTATGCTGCTTGTTATTGCATTGAGCTTTGTCAAATTCTATGAGCCTTGTGAGAATTCTTTTCATTACTTTCATGATCAAGATTCATGTGCACACCACCCTTCTTCCCCTTGCTATGCTTCTACACTGGAAGTTAGCATTGTATCATTCATCCATTTCATAAAAATAAAGCTCCCTCCAAAAGTATCCTTCAAAAAAGAGACATAGGCTATGGAAAAAAAAGAAAAAAAGAAAGAAAAGAGAGACACATGCTCTAAGCATGATGAAAGAAAAAAAAGAGGAAAGCAAAAATATCCCATTGTTGGCGTTTCTTAACCTCAACGCTAGGCGCCGTGGTAGCGTGAGCGTGTAAGAGACTCCCGGGTACACTGACGAGTGAGAACGAATCCGCAAGCGCACGGATACACCATTGCAGCACTTCTCCCTAGGAGAATGAGTATTCCCGTCGGGTTTCGTTCCTAGGACGGAGAGTAACCAAAGGGGGTCTATCCAAGGACACCAGCTACTGCTGGGATAGGTAGGGATATGAGAAGCACTTTCTTAAGGGACTTAACTCTCAAGATGGATCTGTTCGCTATTAGTCTTCCCCGTGGGGCCCCAGCCCATCCTAACTTTTTAGGGAAAGGCCAATGTACTGGCAACGGGACCCAACTCGGTAGGCAGGCACAGAGGGTTCCAAAGGGTCCAACAGGCTGTCACCACTGTGACCTACCTCTATCGTTACACGAACGCACGTGGTCTTCACAGGATAACCAGAGCCCAGACACCACGTCTGCACCCCAGATAACTACTATAGCGCGGTTACGTCTGTCGACCCGCTAACAACACTATAGCAACCTGTATAAATACGGAACCACGAACTAGAGAGAGAACAGATCAAATCATACTAGTCATCAAGCTACGGAGCAGAAAGAAAGCTATGGATGCAAACAAACGAGATATAGCAGACTTACTCAGCTAAACTGGATCAGAGCATGCAAACAGATATATGAACTAAGGAACTAGCTCTAAAGGATCGAAGCCTTGTGTCATAAAGAACACAAGCCTTTAACTTATGAACGAGCTAAGAACACAAGAACAAATCAAGCATGCATGATGTCCACTATAGTCTAAATAAGAAATGCTGAAATACTCACTTTGGTTTAAATGAAGAACGAGCATCCACGAGGACATCAACTCACTCCTCACTCCTACTCCAGCTCTCAACTAATCCTAGTCTAGATCTCTTCTCAACCCCATTCTACCACATAGAGGTGAGAATCACCTCACATGGGTAGAATTAGAGAGAGGAAGAGAGAGCTACACAAGAGAGAAGTGGAACTTGAGAGCTTGGAGGTGTGTGTGAAATGAGGCCCCTCCCCCTCTATTTTTAGGCAAGGGAGTGGCTTGCTCCGAGGCTCCAAATGCTCCAAAACACCCCAGGATGCAGCCAGGAGCCAATGGGCGAGCAACACGTGGAAGGAGGGGATCAACCGACCCTAGGTCGGTTCGGCCGATCCTAGGGTCGGCCGAAACCCTCGGCCGGCCTTTTGGCCCGTGCTTCCTCTAGCTCGCTTCCATGTGGGCCCATATGCTCCTGCTCTGTGCATGGCACGTTTCCTGGTGATTTAGCTAGCAAAGTGGGCCCATGGATCCATGTGATGCTGACGTGGCAGCGTATGATTCGTCGAGAGTTCTTCACATGGATTGGTGACGTCATGGATCCAAGAGAATCCATGTGGCAGCCCCTCATTGGCCAACACTTGAGTGCCTTGGATTGGAGTGGAGTGAATGTGCATGGTTTTTTCTCATTTCCTATGCTAAATACCTGCATTCAAATAGACATCGACACTGGTGGAAAGTATTAGTTTAAGCTCCTATTCTAGTGTGGATGTGCAATTCATGCTTCCATTTGCAGGAGTTGACGGCCATAAAAATGGCACTTAACAGCCTTCAACAACACCCCCACACTTGACCTTTGCTTGTCCCGAGCGAAGGGGAAACAAAGCCAAGTGGGTCATGAATACCAAAGAGTAAGACAAACATAAGAGATATTCCAAGTCATACCTTGCTCCTGTGAACCTCTGTGGAGTGGCTATCATGTCTCCTTGGGTGATTGAAAAGCAGAACAACTGTGAATCAAGTCACTTATGCACCTGATGATAAACACCTTGGGGTTTTGCAAAGTTTTTCCAAAGCAAAACTCTTAGTGGCTTCCTCATTTGATTATCTCAGATCGCTCAATGTGTATATATCCTCACCAAGGCATTATTTCCTCTCTTCATCCTACTTCTAATGATGGCTATATGTGGAGCTCAGGGTAGGATAAAAGAGAAAGCATACGTGCATCACATATATTGCAAAGTCAAAAATTGGATCCACAGAGAAAATCAAATCATACCATTAGATCAAGATGTGCACCGGCATGGCTATGGGAGTATGGTAAGGTGGATACTAGGCCCAGAATGGGTGCTAGATATTACCATACATATATGATGAGAACTTATGGGTTGATGGTAAGGTGGACACTAGCCCCAGAATGGACACTAGTTATTACCATCAAAATAATGGAACTCCTTTTTGTATGACCACCTCTCTCCTTTTTCTCCTTTATTTTGGACATGGGCTATTATTTTTTTTCATCACCATGCTTTGAGCATGTGTCTCCATTTTTTTATTTTTTTTCATAGCCCATGTCTCTTTTTGAAGGATACTTTTAGAGAGAGAGGTCACACCACACATGGAGCTTTATTTTTTATGAAATGAATGAATGATACAATGCTAACTTCCAGTGTAGAAGCATATAAAGGGGAAATAGGTGGGGTGCACATGAATCTTGATCATGAAAGTAATCAAAAGAATTCTCACAAGGGTCACAGAATTTGACAAAGCTCAATGCAATAACAAGCAGCATATGAGTGTAGGGTTTTCAACTATGAACATCATATGGATCTAGTAGGACGGTGGCATATCAAAGAGGAGCCTTTCCGAGAGGTTTTGTGTTTTTCAAAAATAAATAACCCAAGAGAGTTAGTCATCAGAGCAATAGATCATATCATCCAGCCATATCATACTCGTCAATTACTTAGGTAAACATACTTGTCCATAAGATGGTTATGGTTCACAAGCATCAGGTAGATAATAAGGAATAAAACATATGTCACTCTACTCAGGCATCAAGCAAGCTGGGTGATCATTAGCATCAACATTCGAGTTTTAATTTATAGAGATAGACAGATATAGCTTATAAAACTCAGGAATGAAAGACTGAGATGTCGAGATGCAAACCGGTGCTATGCTTGGGAGTTGAACCGTGAGAGGCTCTCCACAGGAGCGAGCTCGTGCGGGTCCCGTTCAGGTTCTTTGTAGATGATCGATTGGCTAGCGCGAAGTGCTCATAGTGGGTACGTGCGAATACGTCGTGCCTGCATTAGGAGAGTCATGGCTCTCCCCCACATTGTCTCGAACCTAGATGTCCTTCTAAAAACGACCAAAGTAATGACACAAGGGTGGCTAGGCCGGGTTACATGACCGGCAAGCCACTTTATTCAAACTTCAAATGTTCTTAGAAATAAAATGATTAGGCGCTTACACACATGAAAAGAAATAAATGAATGAAGGGAAATAAATAAATAAAGGGAAATAAATCTAGACCTAGACTAGCGCCTAATGAACTAAAGTTGGGGCTAATCCCCATTACTCGGAAAGGATCTGCTCCTTTCCCTCAGCAATTGCCAGCCTCTGCAGCTTCTGGGTCATATCTTCCTCTAGCTGGCGATACTCAAACTTGAGCTCGCGGTACTCATCCCTCTGCTTGGCTAGTCCTTCAACTAGCTTTTCATGCTCTACGAATAGATCAGCTAGTTTGTGCGCCAGCTTTGCTAAAGCAGGGGTCTTCTTGGTGCCATTGCTCCGGATGTCAGCGAGGATCCTGATGATGTCTCGCTCCCACTGTGGCAGCTTATGGTGGGGCGTACCATAGCCTCCAGTGGTGGTCTTCACTCCAAAGATCTTGCACCTGGTCTGTGGGAGTGGAAACTCATCCCACACGTCCTGCTCATACGTGTGGCAGAAGGCCTCTCCGTAACTGTTGAAGTCGGAGCCAACGTAGCGCTCTCTCGACTTCAATGGTGGCCCAGGAGGATCATCGAACAAGACACGCTTGCACGCAGCGGTCTTGTTTCCCATGGTGACCGGCCTGACCGAGAAGGAAGGCGGTGAGGAGGAGCCTCGACGGGACGACTGCACCGAGGAGTCAGTGCGTACCCTTCGAGTGCTCTCTACACTCCTACCCCTCTCGGAAGTCTTGGCCTCCGGTGATCCCATCATCTCGTCCAGTTTGACAGGACGAGAGAAGCTCCCTGCTCCTGAGGCAAAGGGCGAGGCCACCTTTCGAAGGCGGGTGAAACCGTAGCCAGCCATGGATGCGCTGGGTTGAGGAAGGTGATGTGCAGGAGATGGATTCTACTCGACGCGAAACTCGTTGTGCGACAGGGAGAAGGTTTCTGGAGGAGAAAGAGACGCACACGCGAAAGAAGAAGGGAGGCGGCAGCACTAGGATTTCGGCCGAACCAGGGTTCGGCCGACCCTAGGTGGGCCCCTCTGGCCTTCCCCCTTCTCGTGTGGGCTCAAGCAGGCCTCAGGACCAAAGGCTCAGGTGGATTCCCCGAGATGGAAAGATTGGCTTAGGCTAAAGCTAGGATAAGGTTGGGGTTGAATAATCAACCTCTACTATATAATAACTTTGTCTAAGCTACTAGTAACCATAGATAATCTGGGGGAACTCACCTTGACAACATACCTGGTCCACCAAAAGTGTAGAAACCTCTAATGGGGATCATGAAGCGTTCACCGTGTCCACACGATGGTGTTGCCTTCCTATGGTCCTTTTGCTTACTCCTTTTTATCTTGAAAATTTCTTTCTCCTGCATAGTTAGTGTTCACAAGATACAGAAGGATAATTCTTCTTAGGGAAACAAAATAAGTCCCAAGAATACTCAGATTGTGGGTGTCATGTGATCTCCTGTCTCAACTCATGGCCATCTCCCTTGCAGATAATGTGATGGGATGATAAGCTCTGATCTGCAAGGTTAGTGCATATACGAACACGAGCCCCAAGGATATATCAAAGCTAAAAGCAAGCATGATCATCCTAGGGGGGCCGAGGCATCCCGGAAGTGGTCACTGGACTCGAGAACTATAGCACTAGGGTGGCGGAACTCGGAGATGAAAAGATCGAGCACTGAGGCTGGTGCTCCCACAACAGGAACCGATCTTCGAGTGAACTCAAGCTTAGAAAGACACTCGGCCTCTAAGGAGGATAGAGCATAGACTCCAGAAGGTTGGTGTACAATCAAAAACCAGAGTTCCGGTTAAGAACGAGATTTAACTCGCTCTTGCCTTAGGCAGAGGGTCCGATGTTCTCATCAGAACGATGCAAACATCCCGAGGTCTGGCCTAAGCTTCCAATGGGAGGCTATGGATAAGCTGGAAAGTGCAACTCCCATTGGGCATCGATCAAGTCAAGCATAAGGTATGAAGTTGAACTTCTCTTGATTGATCGGCATCGATCAATGGGCTTCAGATAAGAAGTGAATGCACTCCATTCGATCGGTAAGTGATCGTGCTCCTTCGGTCTGATGAATGAATCCAATGGATTATAAAGCAGAGATCGATGTCTTGGTTTATACGAAACTTCAGTGCAAGGCACTTTAGCTCAAACCTCAACGTAGGAACACGATAAACCTCTCATTCCCTCCTTAGGAGATAGTAGTTAGGATCGAGCAAGTCATCCTGGCCGGGAATGATCGTTCTTTCCAAACCACTCTCTCCATCTTCCCGAGAGACAAAGTCTCGGGGAGAAGGTCTAAGAAGATGCACAAGAGGGGAACCCAATGGTAGATCTCGTGCTACGAAATCTTTCCCTTAGACTCTTGCTATTCAGGAATGACACCTTCAGCCAGAGCTCCGAAAGAGTGGATATGAAGATTCGGGCTCGGCTGACGATAGATCTAGGTGGCTCAACATTTCCTCTGGTGGGCACCTCATTGATCGGGATGCAAGGGGAGTTGAAATCCCGGAGATTCTCCACGATCTCTCTTCCCTCGATAGCGTCCAAGTGCACAAAGGATCCTCCAGAGAGAGCATTAAGCCTCATGGCATCGTCCTTCCGTAATCCAAACCAGAAGTGCTGGAGCAGCATCCAATCGGGAATGTGGAGGACTGGGCAATCTTCCACCGTAGAGGCGAACCGATGCCATGCCATTCCTAGTGATTCCTCCTCACATTGCTTGAAACTGAGAATCTTGATCCTTAGCGAGATGACACGTCGTATCGGGAAGAATCGGGAGCAGAAAGCTGCTCTCAAACTTTCCCAAGTAAGGTAGTCTCTACCAAAACAACGGTGCCAATCCCGTGCTTTCCAGAGAGGGATAGCGGGAAAAACTCTCTTTCCAAGCATCCGGTGATTCTCCGGTTTTACCCTGAGTTTCAATCAGACGCTCGTAGTCTCTCACATGATCAAAGGGGTTCTCATGACTAAACCCCGAGAAGGATAGGTCCTGAATGAGCTTCATGAGAGAGGGGTGAAGCCGACAGCCAGATGTAAGAATGAGTCTTGACAAAGATGGCTCTGAGGGTTCACTCCTCGAAGGCGGAAGGTTTTTACAAGGATAACCTTCCATGGATAGCGAGGGTAAAGGTAGAAGTAAAGAAAACAAAAAGGATATCTCGATGGGTAACGGGGGTGAAGGTAGAAGAAAAAAGATAAAAGATAAATACGAGGATAGACGGGCTGGAAGGTTAACAACAGCTGTCCCCGGCAACGGGACTAGAAATGCATGTTGGCATTTCTTAACCTCAACGCTAGGCGCCGTGGTAGCTGTTGACAGTTGAAATTCACTATTTCCAACCCTCAATATTCTCACACAAATGGAGGCATATGCATTATTTACTAGCATTTTGGTTTGAATAATGTAGTTCCACTTGTCCTTGGAGATTATTTGTATGTAGGTGATTTACCCCTTAAAAGAGATGGAAACCCACCTTCTATGAAGAAACCATGCCAACTCAGCTGAGGAGGTGGCTGCCACCAAGGGAAACATGGCATTCCACGTCATCGATCCAGAGGAGGCACTCACCGACGAATCAGAGGACACCACATGGACTTCACATGGATCAAAGGGCCCACCTCGGATACCAAATCAAGCCATGCACTGGGGGAGGATCAGAGGGCCCACAGGGTAGCCACCCAGAGGAAGCACACCAGGTGGGGCCACCCTAGGGGGCCGGCCGATCCTAGGATCGGTTGAACTACCTTAGTGGTGCCCCATCTGGCCCCTACATGTGGCAGCTGCTCATTGGTCCATTGCCTCACTCCCAGGTGTTTAGGGGCCATTTGATGCTCCGAGCAAGCCTTGTCCTCGCCTATAAATAGAAGGGGAGGGGCTCCCATTTCCCACACACCACTCTCTCATTCTCCTCCCACTTTTAGTTTCCAAGGCTAGGGGGTAGGCTAGAGTAGCTCTTATTCAGGTTCCAAGTCCTCTTGGAGGTCTAGGTAATAGTTCTCTTTTATCTTTATTTCTTTGTATGACTTTGATCTACTTTAGTTATTCAGCTATTTCATATAAAGTCATGGTAGATCATATGTTTGATATGTTCTTGAGTTCATTCTCTATTCATCATTTAGAGGCTTGTGTTCTTCGTGAACACTACCTTTTGATCCACTTGAAGGGTGATAAACTCCTTCCTTATGTGTTTGTTCATAAGTTAGAGGCTCGTGTTCTTCACGAACACGACCCTTTGATCTTATTGATTAGGCATAAGAGAGTTCATATCTGTTTGTATGTCTAGCCTTAGTTGATGTTGTTAGATGGCATGAGAGTGTTGCATGAGGTCTGTGTTCAAGCTACGGTACTCGGTCTAGTTGACCAGTCTTCTGGTGGCTCTCACCCTGTGTCACAATAGCCCGGGCTGGGTAGAGTCTAGCAGCAACGTAGGCATGGTGCCTGCGTTGTCTGGCTACGATAGTTATGAGCATACCCCCCGTAACGATAGAGGTCGGTCCTCAGGTGGTGACAGTCCTGTTGGATCCTTGGGCAACCTCCGCGCTGGGGTACCTGCTGTAGGAGTCTAAAGTCTAGTTTCGTAGAGTGCTGGTCGTCGCGGGCTAGCTCCCCGTTTGTACCTGGGTGCTGAACTGTATCTCTCTCATGCAATACTCATCCCATCTCTTGTATCTTCTAGCTTTGTATGTTTAGTGCATTTGAACCTAGAGCTAACTCGTATGTTCCCCCTAAGCCGTAGTGTGCTAGAGTAGAGGTAGATCTGAGTGTGTGTGTCACACTAACCTTATATCTTTTATCTTACCCCTGTCTTTGAGTGTGTTGTTCCCTATATCTATCTCTTGGTTTACATTCAGAGCAAAAGCATAAGTCTAAGATATCTGCCATTGCCTTCCACGGATTTGATACCCTTGGAATACTCTCCTTCCTTGGGGAAATGCTACAATGATTTATCTGTGCGCTTGCGGATTCGTTCATGATCGTTTAGATTAACCTATGGCAAGTCTCGATGTTCACACTAACTGCGCCATTAGTTGTGACATTGAAAGGTGCCTACAAGGCGATTCCTGGTGTTGTCACTAAGGACAGGTCCCAGATCTGTTCTTAAGATGACGACGCTACGAAACGCCAACAAGCATTTCTGGCGTCGTTGCCGCGGAAGGCACAGGATTATCGTGACTATACTTTGCATCTGTTTATAAACTCTGAGTAGGTTAGGACAACTCTCAATGCAGGCTAACCTTGATTGTCTTCTTTTATCTTTGGATGATGAAGACAGGTAGTGTATGACTGGTTTCGACCTACCGGGAAATTTTACTGAAGATCCCGAGTCACTTGTGAGGAAAGCTCAAATTCATTTCGGCTCACCTCGTCGTACTCGTCCGGAAGGCGAACCAGCTTCCATTGTACCATCCACGTCCAACGCTATGGCCCAGAAGACACTTCGTGAGTACTCAGCTCCTTCTGCTAACCAGGTGCTGCAAGGCCCTGAGGTGGCAATGGGGACTAAAAATTTTGAGATCAAGACGGGTCTAATCACGATGGTACAGGCTAGCCCATTCTGTGGCAAGCCAAATGAGGATGCCAATGCTCATCTGCAGCAATTCCTAGAGCTATGCAGCACTTTCGTCATCAGGGGTGCAAATATGAATGTTGTTCATCTACGGCTGTTTCCATTCTCCCTCCTAGGGAAAGCTAAGCAATGGTTCTACGCGAATCGTGAAGCTATTAATACTTGGACTAAGTGTTCAGAGGTATTTCTCAAGAAGTTCTTCCCATTGGGTAAAACCAATGCTCTTCGTGGAAGGATTTCTGGTTTTCAGCAAGCAGCAAGTGAATCCATTCCAGAGGCTTGGGAGAGGCTTCAAGAGTATGTCCTGGCCTATCCTCACCATGGGATGGAGGATTGGATCATTCTTCAAAGCTTCTATAATGGGTTGACTCCGACAGCCCGAGGCCATATTGATGCTGCTGCTCAGGGAGCATTCTTCTCACTCACTGTTGATGATGCTAAATTACTCATTGAGAAGATGGACTCCAACCAAGGGTGGAGTGATGAAAGACTCCAACCACGACCGAGGGGTACTCATACTGTCAAGGAAGCAGACATGATTACTGCCAAGATGGATCTTCTTATGAAGAGATTGGATGACTACACCAGCGAGAAGGCTGCCATTGCCACCACTACTCTGCCTATGGACTCTCACATGACTTGGGAAGTCTGTGGCAACACTGGGCACTCGGGCAACTACTGTCTGGAGACTCAGGAGGAAGTGATGTACATGAATGGCAACAACAACAGTTATCGTCCACCTCAACAAGGAGGCCAATCATGGAATCAACAACGCCCTTATTATCAAGGAGGTAACCAAGGTAATTCGTACAATCCCAACCAACCTTCCTTGAGAGATCTTGTTTTTGGGCAAGCTAAGATTAATGATGGTATTAACAAGAAGCTAGCTGCCCTTGATAAAACTACGGAAAGTCTTAACGTTAAGCTTGATAGTTTTTCTTCTACTCAGAAAAGTCAGCTGAGTTTTAACAAAATGTTAGAAACCCAGTTGGCTCAGCTGGCTGCTTTGGTTCCATCTCCAGACAACGGGAGGATCCCGGGGCAACCCATATCCTCTTGTGAGAATGTTAGTGTAGTGTCAACTCGGTGGGGTAAGCCACCTAGGAAGACACATGCTCCTAACTATGCAGGAAAGCCCATACAACAAATTCTTGATCCATGGGAGGAATCAGTAGTGGTGCACAAGAAAGATCCAGGCTACCCGACTATTACTTGCACAATCTATTACAAGAAAATCAGGCATGGACCTTGTGACCTTGGTGCAAGTGTTAATCTCTTGTCCAAGGCCATGTTCGAGAAACTGGGATATCCAGCTCTCTCTCCTACAGCACGAACTACCCAACTCGCCTATTCAACGATACGATATCCAGAAGGAATTATTGAGAGCATATTGGTCAAGATCAAGAGTTCTTATGTCTTCGCGGATTTCATGGTCCTTGATATGGATGACGAGGGAGGAATGCCGCTCATTCTTGGGCGACCATTTCTCAGTGATGTCCAAGCTAGAATCATCCGTTTCCGCATTGGGAAGAGGAACTTGAAGTTCAAGTTTCAGGACAAAGAAGAGCAGTGTTATTTGGTGTAAGATAGTGTTGAGCAGCTTGGGGGAAGGATGGAGCCTTCACCCCCAAGGAAGAAATCTCCGTCAAAGAGGTTAAAGAAAATTCAGAAAGAATGGCGGAAGATTGAGATGACACCACCCTCTACTTCTCAGGAGTGGGGTGCTGAATAGAATTGATCACTGAGAAGAGTCCAACTCGTCGGACTAAAAATGATGGGTCCTTTCTACCAAAAAGGTTAAAAATGGTACTTACCTCATATTTCCCTTTCCAAAATTTTATTTCCAAAATTTCATATTTGATTTTCCAAAACCTTGCATCTGCATGCTAGATTTATCTAGCCCTTTTCCCTTTTCCAAATAAAATTTCTGAAAACCATTTCTGAGTTTGAAAATTCAAGAAAAATCATTTGAAAAATATTTCTAGGGAATTTGGGCCGAGGCACTTAGGCAGGCCCCCAGCTAGCCGTTGGGGAGCCATTGGCCAGGGCAGAGGGCAGGTGGGCCCGGCCTGGGGTCGGTCGACCCCAGGTTCGGCCGAAGCAGCCCAACTGCTGCTGGGCCCCACCTTGCTCCAATGGCTCCTAGCCGTTGCCCAACGGCTATGTCTGGATGCCCGGCGTATTTGCCTATAAATAGCAGGGGGAGAGGGGGTGTTCTTCACCCATTCAACACTCTTCACTCACACTCCCCTCTCTACTCCTTGCTCCCTTGGTTTTCTTGCTCGAGATTGGATCATCAAGTGTTCCCTCTATTGTGTTGCTGAAAGTATTGTCATTGGTGGAGCAAGCTCGGTAAGAACTTCATTCGATTTCACTAACACATCACTAAGTTGCTCTTGTTGTCCCTTGTTGTTGTGCTAGCATGAATTGGGCGGCGAACACTCTCCGGAGGGTGACACGCTCACGCTCCCGTTCGCGGGCAAGCACGAGTGCATCCACCCCCGCCGAGCCAACGCCGAGCCCATCGACGATGGATTATGAAGAAGAGCAAGCCGAGCCACAAGCCGTGGAGGAGGTCGTCGATGACACCCCCTACCTCAGCTTGCAGGGCGCTCGAGAGGAGCAAGCCTACGCTCTCCTAAAGGACTGAGTCTTTGCTCACACCCGAGACTTCGACCCAGCTCTCATGGAGAAAACAGGTATGAATCTCGAGTTCGCTTCCATTTGGCATGCTCTTGGTTGGGAGGAGTTTGCACCGGTTACAGAGCTTGGCTCTCGGCCCCTCACCATCCAGTTTCTTTGCTCTCTTACCGAGATTTCGGATGGCATTCAGTTTCATCTTTTTGGCACCGATTATCGTGTTTCTTGGAAGGAACTTAGTCGTCTTCTTGGGTTTTGTCCTCGTTGTTCTGTTTCTCTGAAGAAGGCTTGTGATGGTTTTGTTCGGGAATCTTTCTGGTCAGACATCTCTGGTCTTGTTTACAGTGGCAAGTTTGTACCTCGATGCAACGATATTGTGCATCCCACTCTCCGTTTGTGGCACAAGTGGCTCGCCATTACTCTCTTTCCACGAGAGGATGTTCGGCCGTGCGCAGCGATGCGATGATGCTTTTATACGCCGCTGTTAACCGGATCAAGGTCTCTCCCGTTAAAGCTATGATTCGGCAATGGTTGATGAATTTCAAGATGATAGGTCCTATTGAGTGTATGTCTTTGGTGACTCGTATCGCTCTCAGACTCGGGGTTCTTAGCGGGAATTCCGTACCCTTCATCGGGACGCCCCGAGTTCTCATTGATGAGGCATACTTGATCCAAGGGCATATACTCAAGAGGGGCCCAAATGATTCTTTGACTTTCTGCTTTCTGGGTTATGCAAATCAAATCCCGTTACCTAACCCAGGGTTTGGATTGTATAACTTGGAGTCACTGACCATTCCCCTTGTTACACAAGAGGAAAGCCGTCATGCTAGTGTCTCAGGCAGATCCACCAGAAGCGCGGCGAAGAGAGCACACATGCAGCAGCAGCAGCAGTCACAGCCACCACCACCACCTCAGCCACAGCCTGCTACGCCACCGGTGGTAGGAGGGGCCCCTGCGGGGTATATGTCCGGGGTTACCCGTGGATATGCACCTGGTTGGGATCAGCCCACCTACCACCCGAGTGCGAGTGGCATGGCTTGGGCGGGCGTGAGCAGTGCTCAGTGGGCCACACCCGCTAGTTCCAGCTCTGGTGGTCCACCTCTGTCTTCGTCCTTCCGGAGACACTCCTCAGCCTCTGCACGCGATGCTCAGCTCACGCAGCAGATGGGAGAGCTCACCATCCAGGTCACGGGATTGGAGGAGACGCTGAACACCCACGTCGAGTCTACCTCAGCGTGGCAGCGTCAGGCTGGTGAGAGGATAGCTGCCATGCAGCGGGATCAGCAGCAATACATGGAGGAGCAGAGGGCTTACTACGCGAGTCAGGGTTTCTTCTACCCTCCTCCGCAATGAGCCTGAAGCTAGCTTGAGGGAGGACCCCCATTCTGAGGTAACTTGTATCTTCCTTTGTTTTCAGAATACCTTATAAATGAAAATCCAAAAAAAATCTGCAAAAATAAAAAGACCAAAAAAATAAATATTATTTATTTGCTTTCATCATCATCGTTTGTTTAGTTTGCTTTGATATGCTTAGTAAGAAATGCTTTGCCTCTATGATTGAAATGATGAATAGTTTCTCTGTTTATTCTCCTCGTATGTCTTGCTTACAACTTTGTATCCTACCTAAGTTTTGAGTTTGTTGGCTTGTATGTTCAAACCTTAGCTTGAAAACTGTGGGTAGCAAAAAGCATGATCCTTGCCTAAGTTGTTGTGAGACATGATATGGTAGAATAGAGTGCTATGATCTTGTGCTTAGTGATGCTTGACATCCGGAGTTTTCCTTTTTGAAAAATCAAAACATGATGAGTTCCTTAATGATGAGAATTTCCCATCCAAGGCCATATGTAGATTCTAGTTCTTAGCCTCTACATATGCAGCTTATTTTCTCATTGAGTTTTGTCAAATTGTTGTGACCCTTGTTAGAACTCATACTCCCCTGATCAAGATCACGTACACGTTCATGCTAAACTTCTACACTGGAAGTTAAGCACTCATCATTTGTTTCATATGCCTATGCATTCTTCCATAAATAAAACTCTATGTATCTTTGCATTATTCATCCTTCTCCAAATATCTCCAATAGAGACAAAGGGCTAGCTAAAAAAAGAGAGAAAAACATGCTCAAAAGCATGGCAAAAATAAAATAAAGAGAGCTAGCCCAAGTCTCGAAAAATTTAAAAAGGAGAAAAAAAGATTGATATGTGAAAGAGAAAGAGTTCCACCATATAGATGGTAATAACTAGTACCTACTCCGGGGCTAGTGTCCACCTTACCATCAATCCCTCATTCCTTCATATAAAACATGGCAATATCTAATACCCATTTCCGGGCCTAGTATCCACCTTGCCAAGCTCATATCCATCACACACATATGCACATCTTGATCAGGATGTATGTTGTTTCTTCCAAGGATCCGGTCTTTGACTTAGCAAAACATGAGAGACAAGTATGCCACATCTTCCCTACCTACAGCTCCACATACAGCCTATTAGGAGTTGGATGTGAAGAAGGGCAACATTGATGCCTTGGTGAGGAACCATACACTTTTGAGTGATCCGAGAGTGTCATTTGAGGAACTCTGATTTTCTTTTGAAAAATTTGCAAAACCTCCGGATTGATAAGCTGATCAAGGTATAAGTGATTATGCACTTTCTATATAACCATTCTGTCTCTAAACCGCCCAAGGAAGGTGAAGCTATATGCCCCACGTTATCAGGTGAAAGGTAAGAACGTTGCCAACTTGTTCAACTCTTGGTAGAGTACTTTACTGTATGTTTGCCATAAGTTGAGAATACAACATTGTAGCAACTCCTGATCAACCAACCTAAGTCTCTAATGTCTTGCTTCGAGACGAGTAAGAGGTTAGCTTGGGGGAGTTTGTTGATGGTTGAAATTCACCATTTCCAACACTCAATATTCTCACATAAATGGAGGCATATGCATTATTTACTAGCATTTTGGTTTGAATAATGTAGTTCCACTTGTCCTTGGAGATTATTTGTATGTAGGTGATTTACCCCTTAAAAGAGATGGAAACCCACCTTCTATGAAGAAATCATGCCAACTCAGCTGAGGAGGTGGCTGCCACCAAGGGAAACATGGCATTCCACGTCATCGATCCAGGGGAGGCACTCACCGACGAATCAGAGGATGCCACATGGACTTCACATGGATCAAAGGGCCCACCTCGGATACCAAATCAAGCCATGCACCGGGGGAGGATTAGAGGGCCCACAGGGCAGCCACCCAGAGGAAGCACACGAAGTGGGGCCGCCCTAGGGGGCCGACCAATCCTAGGATCGGCTGAACCGCCTTTGTGGCGCCCCATCTGGCCTCTACACGTGGCAGCTGCTCATTGGTCCATTGCCTCACTCCCGGGTGTTTAGGGGCCATTTGGTTCTCCGAGCAAGCCTTGTCCTCGCCTATAAATAGAAGGGGAGGGGCTCCCATTTCCCACACACCACTCTCTCATTCTCCTCTCACTTTTAGTTTCCAAGGCTAGGGGGTAGGCTAGAGTAGCTATTATTCAGGTTGCAAGTCCACTTGAAAGTCTAGGTATGAGTTCTCTTTTATCTTTATTTCTTTGTATGACTTTGATCTACTTCGGTTATTCAACTATTTCATATAAAGTCATGGTAGATCATATGTTTGATATGTTCTTGAGTTCATCCTCTGTTCATCATTTAGAGGCTTGTGTTCTTCGTGAACACTACCTTTTGATCCACTTGAAGGGTGATAAACTCCTTCCTTATGTGTTTGTTCATAAGTTAGAGGCTTGTGTTCTTCACAAACACGACCCTTTGATCTTATTGATTAGACATAAGAGAGTTCATATCTGTTTGTATGTCTAGCCTTAGTTGATCTTGTTAGATGGCATGAGAGTGTTGCATGAGGTCTATGTTCAAGCTACAGTACTCGGTCTAGTTGACCAGTCTTCTGGTGGCTCTCACCCTGGGTCACAATAGCCCGGGCCGGGTGGAGTCTAGCAGCAACGTAGGCATGGTGCCTGGGTTGTCTGGCTACGATAGTTATAAGCATACCCCCCATAACGATAGAGGTTGGTCCTCAGGTGGTGACAGTCCTGTTGGATCCTTGGGCAATCTCCGCACTGGGGTACCTGCTGTAGGAGTCTAAAGTCTAGTTTCGCAGAGTGCTGGTCGTCACGGGCTAGCTCCCTGTTTGTACCTGGGTGCTGAACCTTATCTCTCTCATGCAATACTCATGCCCATCTCTTGTATCTTCTAGCTTTGTATGTTTAGTGCATTAGAACCTAGAGCTAACTCGTATGTTCCCCCTAAGCCGTAGTGTGCTAGAGTAGAGGTAGATCTGAGTGTGTGTCACACTACCCTTATATCTTTTATCTTACCCCTGTCTTTGAGTGTGTTGTTCCCTATATCTATCTCTTGGTTTACATTCAGAGCAAAAGCATAAGTCTAAGATATCTGCCATTGCCTTCCACGGATTCGATACCCTTGGAATACTCTCCTTCCTTGGGGAAATGCTACAGTGGTTTATCTGTGCGCTTGCGGATTCGTTCATGATCATTTAGATTAACCTATGGCAAGTCTCAATGTTCACGCTAACTGCGCCATTAGTTGTGACATTGAGAGGTGCCTACAAGGCGATTCCTGGTGTTGTCACTAAGGACGGTTCCCAGATCTGTTCTTAAGATGACGATGCTACGAAACGCCAACAGTAGCGTGAGCATGTAAGAGACTCCCGGGTACACTGACGAGTAGCGTGAGCGCACGGATACACCGTTGCAGCACTCTCCCTAGGAGAATGAGTATTCCCGTCGGGTTTCGTTCCTTGGGCGAAGAGTAACCAGAGAGGGTCTATCCAAGGACACCAGCTACTACTGGGATAGGTAGGGATATGAGAAGCTTTTTCTTAAGGGACTTAACTCTCAAGATGGATCTGTCTGCTATTAGTCCTCCCTGTGGGGCGCCAGCCTATCCTAACTTTTTAGGGAGATGCCAATGTACTGGCAATGGGGCCCAACTCGGTACGCAGGCGCGGAGGGTTCCAAAGGGTCCAACAGGCTGTCACCACTACGGCCTACCTCTATCGTTACGCAAACGCACGTCGTCTTCGCGGGATAACCAGAGCCCAGACACCACATCTGCACCCCAGATAACTACTATAGCGCAGTTACGTTTGTCGATCCGCTAACAACACTATAGCAACCCATATAAATACGGAACCACAAGCTAGAGAGAGAACGGATCAAATCATACTAGTCATCGAGCTACGGAGCAGAAAGAAAGCTATGGATGCAAACAAACTAGATACAGCAGACTTACTCGGCTAAACAGGATCAGAGCATGCAAACAGATATATGAACTAAGGAACTAGCTCTAAAGGATCGCTGCCTTGTGTCACGAAGAACACAAGCCTCTAACTTATGAACGAGCTAAGAACACAAGAACAAATCAAGCATGCATGATGTCCACTATAGTCTAAATAAGAAATGTTGAAATACGCACTTTGGTCTAAATGAAGAACGAGCATCCACGAGGACATCAACTCACTCCTCACTCCTACTCTATCTCTCAACTAATCCTAGTATAGATCTCTTCTCAACCCCATTCTACCACATAGATGTGAGAATCACCTCACATGGGCAGAATTAGGGAGAGGGAGAGAGAGCTACACAAGAGAGAATTGGAACTTGAGAGCTTGGAGGTGTGTGTGAAATGAGGCCCCTCCCCCTCTATTTATAAGCAAGGGAGTGGCTTACTCTGAGGCTCCAAATGCTCCAAAACACCCCGGGATGCAGCCAGGAGCCAATGGGCGAGCAACACGTGGAAGGAAGGGATCAACCGACCCTAGGTCGGTTCGGCCCATCCTAGGGTCGGTCGAAACCCTCGGCCGACCTTTTGGCCCGTGCTTTCTCTGGCTCGCTTCCATGTGGGCCCAGATGCTCCTCCTCCGTGCATGGCCCGTTTCCTGGTGGTTTAGCTAGCAAAGTGGGCCCATGGATCCATGTGATGCTGACGTGGCAGCGTATGATTCCCCGAGAGTTCTTCACATGGATTGGTGACATCATGGATCCAGGAGAATCCTTGTGGCTGCCCCTCATTGGCCAGCACTTGAGTGACTTGGATTGGAGTGGAGTGAATGTGCATGGTTTCTTCTCATTTCCTATGCTAAATTCCTGCATTCAAATAGACATCGACACTGGTGGAAAGTATTAGTTTAAGCTCCTATTCTAGTGTGGATGTGTAATTCATGCTTCCATTTGCAAGAGTTGACGACCATAAAAATGGCACTTAACAGCCGTCAACACCCATGTCCAGAATAATGGAGAAAAAGGAGAGAGATGGTCATGCAAAAAGGAGTTCCATAATTTAGATGGTAATAACTAGTATCCATTCTGGGGCTAGTGTCCACCTTACCATCAACCAACATTATTCATCATATATGTATGGTAATATCTAGCACCCATTCTGGGCCTAGTATCCACCTTACCATACTCACCATACCCATACACGTGCACATCTTGATCTGATTGTATGAGTTGATTTTCTCTGTGGATCCAGTCTTTGACTTTGCAATATATGTGATGCAAGTATGCCTTATCCTTTATCCTACCCTGAGCTCCACATATAGCCATCATTAGAAGTAGGGTACAGAAAGGCAATCTAATGCCTTGGTGAGGACATATACACATTGAGCGATCTGAGAGAATCAAATGAGGAGCTAAGCAAGGTTTGTTTTTGAAAATTTATTGTAAAACCCCAAGTTACTTGACATGATGAGCAGGAGTGATTTGATTCATGACCATTCCATTCCTCAACAACCCAAGATAGCATGATAGACACTTCACAAAGTTCACAAGTATAAGGTACGATTTGGAATATCTCTTATGCTCGCTTCATAGCTTTGGATGTCATGTCTCACCTTGATCTGACTCCCTTTACTCGGGACGAGCAAAGGTCAAGTGCGAGGGTGTTGTTGACGGCTGTTAAGTGTTACTTTTATACCGTCAATACCTGCATAATATAATGGTAAAAGGATCATCAACACTAGAATATGGCTTGATACTAATGATTTCCACAAGTGTTGGTGTTTCTAGCTTTTGTTGCAGGCACCGAAACGTGTGCCAAATGGTACATATGAGAGCAAGAAGTCCAATGCCTATTAAAGGACATCATCACAAACAACCTCAAATGCCAATTTGGACTGCACCATTGCAACGGGCTCGTCGAGCCGATCGAAATGGACATATTTCCTACATCGGAGTTCGTGTGAAGAAGGTAGGAAAAAGACAAAATAGACGACATCACCTGGGACCCATAGCCGTCCGGTCCACGTACACATGTGCGACACATGGCGGCTCCTAATTGGGCTTCGGTTTCTCCAAGGAATTGCCTGCGGGCACTGCGCAGCAGCAGCAGTAGGGGGCGCCACGTGACAGGCGCAGATTGGCGCAGAGGCCAGCACGCGGATTGCTGACGTGCGCAAGCGCGCGGGCGTGGAATCACCCACCAGAGCCACATGTTGCTTGATGGGAGGCCAGCCGCCGATGCTGATTGACCGAGCCAGGTGCTCACGCGGTTTCATACGCGGGACGCTACTGCCTGGGCACGTGGCGGACGCGGGAAGGCGCGCAGCGCGCGGTTCGGCCCCGCCCGCGACATGTGTCACCAGCGGACGGGCGAGGGACGAGATGGTGGCGCGTTAGCCGCGGTCCGCTGGCCGGTCCGCCCATCAGTTCGCTAGATCGGCTGGTTTTTCCCATTTTCTGTACCAGTTCACACCCCAGAGCCCCTCGGATGCTCCGGTTCTCGCCCCTAGATGTCGGTTCTGGCTCGGTTCTCGAGTGCCACGTGTCAACCTGCTATAGGACGCGACCAGCAAGTCTGCACAAGATAGAGGCACTCACCCCTCTTGTCAAGCCACCCCCTCCTCTATAAATAGGAGGGGAGGGGCTCCCTTTTGAGACACATCCAAGTTCCCCTATCCTCTCATTCCTCATGTAGGGAGTGTGTGTGAGTGCTAGGTAGAGAGGGAAGTGAAGGTGAGATGAAGGAGTTCTTCTTTGTTCTTCATTTAGACCAGAGTAAGTATTACGACATATCTCATTTAGACTAAAGTGTGTTCTTGCATGATTGGTATGTTCTTGTGTTCTTCATTTGTTCTTGAGTTAGAGGCTTGTGTTCTTCATGAACACAACCCTTCGATCTAGTTGAATACATACGCAAGTGCATTTATCTGTTTGTCTGTGGATCACTCCTTTGATCTAGTTGAGGCTCATAATATGTTAGTAGTTGTTCTTCCTAACCTATCTTGATCTGATAAGGTACGATCCAATCCACACTTGCTTACGTTTGTGGTTTCGTATTTATACGGATTGCTATAGTGTTGTTAGCGGGCCGGGCAGACGTAACCGTGCTATAGTAGTTATCAGTGGCGTAGACATGGTGTCTAGACTACGGTTATCCTTCGAATACCAAGTACTTGGCACGTGGTAGGTAGGCCGCATGGTGACAGCATGTTGGACCCTTTGTAATCCTCCACGCCTGGGTACTGAGTAAGGCCCCGTTGACAGAACATTGGCCTCTCCCTAAAAAGTTAGGATGGGCTAACGCCCCGTAGTGAGTTCCATATACCGTGAGACGATACGACCTTGATCGGTACATTTAGGAAGCCCTTCACCTTCTCCCCTACCATAGCTGAGCTTGGTGTCCTTGGACCATCTATACTAGAATAGAAGATAGTGCACATCGTTCCTTGGATTCGATACCCTTGGAATACTCTCCTTCCTCAGGGAAGTGCTACATCGGTATTTCCGTGCGCTTGCGGATTCGTTCGTACCTGTTGGTATACCCGGTCGCTCTTATATGCTGCCTCTAGATGTATAACTAGTGGTGACATTAAGAAACACCAACAGGGGGCTGGCAAGAATGGTGAGAAGAGTGGTGAGGGAGAAGAGAAAGTTGGAGAGATTCCTATCCCACCACACACTACACCCTGGAACAAATTCGAACCCAAGCCAAACCACCTCAGAAACAAGCTAGACACAACCCCAGATCCACCAGTGTTTCCCCACAAGTCAGAAAACTACCAGAAACCCATCAAGTTTGTGAGCACCCAGGGAAGTGTGTTTGGGGGAAGTCAGGAGAGAAAGTTGTTGAGAAGCCCACAGAGAAGCCACAACCTAAGCCACAGTTGATTCGCTTCCATTGTGAGTATTGTGGGAGGGATGGACATAAGGATGAGTGTTGTTTCAGGAGGAGAAGGGATGAGAGGTTTGCTAGGGAGTTGGAAAACAAGGACAGGTACCACCCTTCTCAAGGTGTGCCTGAGCCTCGTAGAGGGCCTCTACCTAGGGGTGATGGGCTTGTGCGTATGGTTCCCACTCATGGTGGTGGAGGTGTGTTTCCTCAGAGAGATAGCTGTGTTGGGTTTGGGCGTGGTGAGTTTGCTGGACGTGCTCCTGCTCGTGACCGTTATGAGTTTGGGAGGCATGATCGGAGCTTTGGGTCTCACAGGGACTATGGGCCACGTTTTCCCCCTCATGGTGCGCGTACTCCTCCAGTGAGACGTGACAGGTTCTTCAGTGGTAGGCGTGAGAGGGCTCCGCCTAGACGCTTTGATAGGATGGATTTTGCTAACCCTTCTTTTGAGAAAATGGCTCGACACTGGTTTGACTCCTTTGGTACTAACCCCAGTGTTGAGTCGCTTGCTCATTCTCGTTCTCATTTTTTATTACAAGTGGGAGGCTTGGAGGACTTTTGGTTGATCAACTTCGCTTGCTCACGCCATATGACTTTTGGTTGATCAACTTCTCCAGCCTCACCCCGGTGAGTACGAGGGAGTACATCACTTTCGGGGACAATGGGAGAGGACGAGTGCTTGCTGAAGGTATGGTGAAGGTGAGTAGCACGGTGACCTTAAGAAGTGTGGCTTTGGTCAAGTCACTTGGTTTTAACCTATTGTCAGTATCCCAGTTGCTTGATGAAGGTTTTGAGGTTCGTTTTTTGTTGGGCGCTTCTCGTGTGCTTGATTCTCGAGGCGATCTTGTATGTACGATCATCCCCGAGGGTCAAATCTTTCGTGCCGATTTTTCCCAATCTATTAGTCCTCCTCGATGCTTTGTTGCTGGCATTTCGGTCGAGCTTTGGAAATGGCATAGGAGGTTAGGACACTTGAGCTTTGAGTTGCTTTCCCGCTTGAGTGGTCTTGACCTTGTCTGAGGATTGCCTAAGTTGAATTTTGAGCAGGATTTGGTTTGTGCTTCTTGTCGGCATGGAAAGATGGTTGCTGCTTCTCACGCCCCTCTGACTGCGGTCATGACCGAGCGACCTTGTGAGCTGTTGCACATGGATTTGGTTGGGCCAGCTCGTGTTCGCTCTGCGAGTGCGAAGTGGTATGTGTAGGTTGTGGTTGATGATTTTTCGAGGTACTCTTGGGTTTTCTTTTTGGAGGATAAGAGTCAGACATTTGGCTTTGTTCGAGACTTGATCTTGAGGTTGAAGAATGAGAGACATGGTGATGCCATTTGAGCTATACACAGTGACAATGGCACGAATTTCAAGAACTCTCATTTTGATGCCTTTTGTAGTGATCTTGGTCTTGATCATCAGTATTCTTCTCCATACGTCGCTTGCCAGAATCGCGTAGTGGAGAGGAAGAACCAGACCCTTTGTGAGATGGCCAGGACGATGCTCGACGAGCATAGGACTCCTAGGCGTTTTTGGGCTGAGGTGGTCAATACCGCTTGCTATGTGTCGAATCGCATTTTCCTTCATGCTTTCAAGAAGAAGACTTCATATGAGCTGATGCATGGGCGACAACCCAAGGTGAGTCACTTTAGAGCTTTCGGTTGCAAGTGTTTCATTCTGAAGAAGGGCAAGTTGGATAAGTTTGAGTCTAGATGTTCGGATGGTATTTTCCTTGGTTATGCGATTCACTCTAGGGCATATCGTGTGTGTTGACGGCTGCTAAGTGCTACTTTTATACCGTCAACTCCTGCATAAAATGAATGAAAAGTGATCATCAACACTAGAATAGAGCTTTATATTGACAAGTTCCACAAGTGTTGGTGTTTCTAGCTTTTGTCGCAGGATGCACCAGAATACGTGATAAATGATACAATTGAGAGCAAGTGATCCAATGGCTTATATAGGACGTCATCCATAACAACCTCAAATGCCAATTTGGACTGCACCATTGCAATAGGCTCGTCGAGACGATCGAAATGGATATATCATATGTCTACTTCTGAGTCCGGATGAAAGAGATATGCACAAGACAAGATCACCATCTTGATATGTGGGCCCGGTGGGACCCACACCAGACCACGTGGTGACGTGTTGCCACGTTGGATGCCATGTGTCCATGACACATCAACAATCCAAGGAAACACACCTTCGACTAATCAGGAGCTAGTACGCGGATTCAAGGGCCCACATCCCCACGAAAACAAGCTAAAAACACCGCATACACACCCATACACACCTTGGGACCCACCTGGCAGTCACCTAGATGAAAAATGGCGCCAGAGGAGCTACCCGGGGATCGGCCGACCCCACAGGTTGGCCGACACCACTTTGTCGCCCCTCGTGTCGCTCTTCCACGTGTCGGCTTGTCGTGACGAACCAAAGGCGGTGCCAGGTGCTTGCCTGAATATTCCTTCGGGATCCTGCAGCTCCTTCTCATGGAAGATACACCAACTTGGCCCCCACTCCTCTTCGCCACGTGTCACCACCCTATTGGTGGCGCCCATGGCAGCCAAGGGGGCTCCTCCTACTCTCCTTGGCCTATAAATAGAAGTGGAGGGGGTAGAGAATAGGACAGACAACTCCTCTCCTCCTCTCTCATTTTCTCTCTTGAGAGGAGAGGCTCTCCTCTCCTCCTTCTAGAGTGTAAGTGTGGAGTAGTTGATTAGGTCAAAGCTAGGGAGAGAGTGAAAGGGATGTACCTCTATGGATGCTCGTTCTTCAATTAGAGTAAAGTGAGTATTTCTGCATTTTCTATTTAGACCAAAGTGCAAGTGATATGTTCTTATGTTCTTCACCTGTTCATCATTTAGAGGCACGTGTTCTTCACGAACACGCTGCCTCGATCTAGTTGATTAGGTGCACAAGTTTGTATCATGTTTGTATGACTAGTCTTTTAGAATAAAGTGGATGTGCTTGCATGCTCTAATTAGAATAAAGTATATTCGTGATTCCTTTCTAATAGTTTATGCTAGGTTGCATGAGTAGTCTTTTTCCTCTACTAGTGCGTAGATCCTGGGTTTATGCGTTCGTCTGCTGCAAGTCATTCGTATACGTTGGAAGCATAGTACGGGGTCAAGTTCTCTCTTGCATGTCTTGAGTATAACCTAGTAGTACCTATAGTGAGTGAGATCAGTTCTCTTCCATGGTCGTAGTTCTATCAGTACCAAGTGTCGTAATCCGTTGGCTACAGTAGTAACCACAGCGTAGACGTTGTGTCACACTACCGGTTATCATTCGTTCGGCTTATCCCAAGGTTAGGTAGAGGCAGTCCAGGTGGTGGTGACAGCCCGTCTGGCCCTCGTTGATCCTCCGCAGCTGGATATAGTCAGAGCTCCGTTCCACATAGATCCGCGTGCCGGAGTCGCCTGTTAAGTCAGGGCTATCGGTACCCTATGCCAAGTTCTATCTAGAGATCGACCTTTAATCTCATCTATAGTGCTATCTTTAGGAATCCTCTCTATCCTTGCCTCTTATCTGGGTGTGTCCTTGGACTGACTAGTACGAAGTTAGTGCACACACGTTCCCTTGGATTCGATACCCTTGGAATACTCTGAGGTGAAAGCTACAACGGTATTCGTGCACTTGCGAATTTATTTCGTGTGGTGCTAAAATACCCAACAAGCTTCCTGGCGCCGTTGCTGGGGAACGGTTGTTGTATCTATCTTCGTACCCAGTGGTCCTCGTATCTTTTGTTTTTCTTTTATTCTACCTTTACCCCCATTACCCATGGAGAGGCCATCCTTTCATGACCTCTCCACCTCAACTTATGAGTTCAATGATCCATCAACATCTTCATCCAAACATGAACTCAACCCCGACCATATAACCATGGTTCGGAATCGACCCTTCTCTGGAGCTATTAGTGAGGATCCCCATGACCATTTGATAGAGTTTGAGAGGTTGTGTTCATCCCTGGCTCCCCCAGGAACGATACAGGAAACATTGAGGCTCAATTTGTTTCCTCTCTCTCTCACAAAGAGGGCAGAGCAATGGTACACTCGCGCCATAAGGTGTGTGAACGATTGGGAAAAACTCCGAATTGACTTCTATGTTTCTTTCAACCTTGCAAGACATAGGGTGTTCCTTTCGAGTGATATCCGCAACTTTAAGCCATTAGAGGAGGAGACCATAGGTGCAGCTTGGGCTAGGTTCTTACACCTGTTGAAGTCTAGCCCAAACATGTCTATACCCGATCGTGTATACTTGTGTACTTTTCACTTAAGTTTAGACATGGACATTGCCCTATATCTCGACACCATCGCTGGAGGTGTGTTCACAGACATAACTTCAAAGGAAGGAAGAGAGATTCTAGACCGCCTCTTAGAAAACTCTTCCTTTCTTGCCGACCATAACGAACCCTGCCAAGAATCAGAGTCGATCCATGAGAGTCTCTCAACAGCTGAACCCGAGCCTTTGACTTCCACATCCCAAGATTCGTCTGTTGAGCCCTCTCCCGAACCAGGAACAATGGAGGAAGAAGAAATTCAACCTCCAAAGTTCCTTCATCAATTCGGGGATGACCCTTCTGAAAATATCAAGAACACCTCGAATTTATTAGATGACCCAATAGGGAAGGAGCCCTCTTCTGTCCAAATCCAGCCAGCTAGAAATATTTTGACAGAACCTTCGCCTAGGCCTACGGTACCTCTTTTGCCTCCCGATCCCCCAAACGAAACATCTATCATGGAGGCCATGGAGAAGAAGTGGTCGACTAGAGTGGGACATTTTTCCGAAGCACTTTGGAATAGTTCACCCTCTATAATCATTCCTTGTTCCATAAACGGAATTACCGTAGAAACCCATCTTAACCCCATCATGGAGGTTAATGTCATGCCATGGCACCTAGTGTACACTCTTTTGGGCAACATTACGCTAAGACCATCCGACAAGCTCCTCAAGAGTTGTCCCTCTGGACACATTCTTGAGTGTCGGGGGGTTGCATGTGCTATGCCACTCTTAGTAGACAAGATCAAGGTTAATCTAGACTTCTACATGTTTGATGTCCTCGATCTTGATCTCCTCCTAGGCTCCCCTGCAGAAAAAATTCTCAATACACCTCGAGGGAGCCTAGATGAAAAGCTCAGGGAAGCCGCTTCTGTCGTCACTACCTTGTTTTCAAAAAATTTTGTGAAAGAAGCCTCTTCCCAAGCAAAACCCACTCGAAGAGATGATGCATGTATCTCTGTTCGCATCGTTTGAGCCTGTTCTTGTTGAGGGTGTAGACTTCTCTACTCCTCAGGAGTACGACTCGGAAGACCCTCTTCACCTTTGTGAAGACAAACGATCATCATCACCCTCGATCGAGTTTGAGCCTCTTCCCACTGGCCCGCATTATGTTGTTCTTGACCTTGATCAAGAATCAACATCGAGCTTCCATGATGCATCTCTTGAGATGGAGAATTCATGGGCCATGGAAATCTATGAGGCACCGACTCTGGGGTCCAAAGGAAAGGATTCTATTGACAAGCATGGTAGCTTCACTCTTGATATACTTCAGGAACCATGCTTGCATCATGCCTCTCCAGAGTCAGCCATGCTCAGTGCACGGAGCACGCATGAGGACTACAACCACCTTATGGTCCTCTTTTGCTTGATGTTTAGAAGGATGGTTGTAGATGCATATGTTTACCATAAGCATTGTAGATTTCGTGTATGTTCTGTGGCACTAACCTTGCAGCTAAAACTTCACTAACACATCAAAAATTGGTGGTGAGACGGGAATGACACCACCAATGATAGCTGCAAGAAGAAGTTCCCAAGGTCGAGCTTATGATCGTAAACAAAGCACTACCAGGAGATGGCCTGGATTAGCATAGGTTTGTTTTATTTCCCTTTTCAAATAAAAAGCAAGAGCATGTTTTTAGTATAGGTTGTCCTTCGGGTATTTTTGCCTTTCAGGTAAAGATTATAAGAACGACGGACAGGTAGCACCTAAGAACATGTTAGCTGCATCACCTCAACACTTTGGTAAGTTTTTGGTCAGGGAACATTACAAAAGGAAGCTTGATCTCCACACACTTGAGTTTTGTTGCCTGCAATGCAAACTTCAAGTATGGGGGAGGTATGTGAATATCCTGAGTAAAGTTCCCCTCACATAAAATCTTATCCTGGTTTGGAGATGATGTTAGCTCTTGCATCTTTCCCAACTAGCTAGGTACGTCCTGCTTTTGACTTTAAACAAAGCCCTTTCGGGACGTTGCCCGATGTTCATCATCTTATGCTCATGTTTATATCCCTTTGGAAATAGCTTGATCTTGCTTTCATGCTTCCTTTATCTATATTTGTGATGCTTTGGTTTGAGTGCTTGTTTAGCTATGTGCATTCATAGGTTGTTTTAAATTAAGCATGGTGCTTAGGTTAAAACCATCTTCTTCAATCAAACAAGACATGGTGTCGAGTTTGATTGATGAACCTTATAGTTAATGCATGCATGGATATTGGTTGTATATGCATACTAACCCTTGCAGGAATTTTGAGTTCAAATGGGGTAAGTCATCGAGCTTGATTCAAATGGGAAGGTAAGCCAAGGCATCTCAGCCTTGTTTGAGGTATCTCATGGTGAATATAAAAAAAATAAAAAAGTATTTGAATTTGAATAAAGGCTCACTGGTTCTCGAACTAGAAGAGTCCATCTTTTGTTTTTCCTTTGTTTGAAGATAGCACCAGGTACATGAACAAGTGTGGGGGAGATCTCCCAAGCTTATCATCGACATACACACTTGAGATCTCCCACACAGGCATTGCACAACATCAACTGCGCTTTCATGACAAGGGACAAGGTAAACTAGAGTGAGCCGGCTGCCCCTATGGGTCAGCAGAATCACCACTGGTTCTCCTTAATCCCTATATCCTTCAAGAGTGATGGTATGTGCAACATTATCTCACTCTCCCTGATTCGTGAGTTTGAATGAGTTTCAATTCTTATCTGCTAAAATCGAACTCATGGAATCGTGCTCGACTTGCTCTACATGTTTCCTGTGGTTGGCTTGTATATGTTTTATTCCATACTTATTATCTTGATGCTTGTGAACAAATATCATTAGGGAACTCTTGCTCATCTAAGTAGTTGATGTTTGTGATATGGTTTGATGATATGATCTTCTCTCTGAATGTTTGAGTGCTTGAGAATTTTATTTGAAAATTTGAAAACCCTTCGCAAAGCTCCTCTTTGATATGCCAAAGTCCTACCAAAGCCATATGATGAGTTATCCTGAAAACCTTAGACTCATATGCTGCTTGTTATTGCATTGAGCTTTGTCAAATTGTTGTGATCCTTGTGAGAATTCTTTTCATGCTTTCATGATCAAGATTCATGTGCACTCCATATCCTCTTGCTATGCTTCTACACTGGAAGTTAGCATTGTATCATTCATCCATTCCATAAAAATAAAGCTCCATGTATGGTGTGGCCTCTCTCTCCAAAAGTATCTTCAACAAAAAGGACATGGGCTATGCGAAAAAAAGAGAAAAGAAAAGAAAAGAAAAGAAAAGAAAGAAAAAAAATCATGCCCAAAGCATGAGAAAAAAAGAGAGATAGCCCATGTCCAAAGAAAGAAGAAAAATGAGAGAGATGGAATATGCAAAAAGGAGTTCTAATGAATTTGATGGTAATAACTAGCACCCACTCCGGGCCTAGTGTCCACCTTACCATCAACACATCATTCGTCATATGTATGGTAATATCTAGCACCCATTCCGGGCCTAGTACCCATCTTACCAGACTCACCATATCCATACACGTGCACATCTTGATCTGATTGCATGACTTGATTTTCTCCTTGGATCCGGTTTTTGACTTTGCAATATATGTGATGCAAGTATGCTTTATCTTTTATCCAACCCTGAGCTCCACATATAGGCATCATTAGAAGTAGGATGAAAGAAAGGCAATCTAATGCCTTGGTTAGGACATATACACATTGAGCGATCTGAGAGAATCAAATGAGGAGCTAAGCAAGGTTTTGTTTTCGAAAACTTATTGCAAAACCCCAAGTTACTTAACATGATGAGCAGGAGTGATTTGAGTCATGACCGTTCCATTCCTCAACTACCCAAGATGGCATGATAGATACTCCACAGAGTTCACAAGTACAATGTATGGTTTGGAATATCTCTTATGCTCGCTTAAACCTTTGGATATCATGTCTCACCTTGATCTGTTCCCCTTTACTCGGGATGAGCAAAGGTCAAGTGTGTTGTTGACGGTTGTTAAGTGCTACTTTTATGCTGTCAACTCCTGCATAAAATGAATGAAAAGTGATCATCAACACTAGAATAGGGCTTTATACTAACAAGTTCCACAAGTGTTGGAGTTTCTAGCTTTTGTTGTAGGATGCACCGGAATACGTGATAAATGATACAATTGAAAGCAAGTGATACAATGGCTTATATAGGACATCATCCATAACAACCTCAAATGCCAATTTGGACTGCACCATTGCAACGCGCTCGTCGAGGCGATCGAAATAGATATATCATATGTTTACTTCTGAGTCCGGATGAAAGAGATATGCACAAGACAAGATCACCATCTTGATATGTCGGCCCGGTGGGACCCACACCAGACCACGTGGCGATGTGTTGCCACATTGGATGCCATGTGTCCATGACACATCACCAATCTAAGGAAACACACCTTCGACCAATTAGGAGCCAGTACGCGGATTCAAGGGCCCACGTCCCACGAAAACAAGCTAAAAACACTGCATACACACCCATACACACCTTGGGACCCACCTGGCAGTAACCTGGACGAAAAATGGCGCCAGAGGAGCTACCCGGGGATCGGCCAACCCCACAGGTCGGCCGACACCACTTTGTCGCCCCTCGTGTCGCCCTTCCATGTGTCGGCTTGTCATGACGAACCAAAGCTGGTGCCAAGTGCTTGCCCGAATATTCCTTCGGGATCCTGCAGCTCCTTCTCATGGAAGATACACCAACTTGGCCCCCACTCCTCTTCGCCACATGTCACCGCCCTATTGGTGGCGCCCATGGCAGCCAAGGGGGCTCCTCCTACTCTCCTTGGCCTACAAATAGAAGTGGAGGGGGTAGAGAATAGGACACACAACTCCTCTCCTTCTCTCTCATTTTCTCTCTTGAGAGGAGAGGATCTCCTCTCCTCCTTCTAGAGTGTAAGTGTTGAGTAGTTGATTACATCAAAGCTAGGGAGAGAGTGAAAGGGATGTACCTCTATGGATTCTCGTTCTTCGATTAGAGTGAAGTGAGTATTTCTGCATTTTCTATTTAGACCAAAGTGCAAGTGATATGTTCTTGTGTTCTTCACCTGTTCATCATTTAGAGGCACGTGTTCTTCACGAACACGCCGCCTCGATCTAGTTGATTAGGTGCACAAGTTTGTATCCTGTTTGTATGACTAGTCTTTTAGAATAAAGTGGATGTGCTTGCATGCTTTAATTAGAATAATGTGTATTCGTGATTCCTTTCTAATAGTTTATGCTAGGTTGCATGAGTAGTCTTTTTCCTCTACTAGTGCATAGATCCTGGGTTTATGCGTTCGTCTACTGCAAGTCGTTCGTATACGTTGGAAGCATAGTACGGGGTCAAGTTCTCTCTTGCATGTCTTGAGTATAAGCTAGTAGTACCTATAGTGAGTGAGATCAGTTCTCTTCCATGGTCGTAGTTCTATCAGTACAGAGTGCCGTAATCCGTTGGCTACGGTAGTAACCACAGTGTAGACGTTGTGTCACGCTACCGGTTATCATTCGTTCGGCTTATCCCAAGGTTAGGTAGAGGCAGTCCAGGTGGTGGTGACAGCCCATCTGGCCCTAGTTGATCCTCCGCAGCTGGATATAGTCAGAGCTCCGTTCCACATAGATCCGCGTGCCGGAGTCGCCTGTTAAGTCAGGGCTATCGGTACCCTAAGCCAAGTTCTATCTAGAGATCGACCTTTAATCTCATCTATAGTGCTATCTTTAGGAATCCTCTCTATCCTTGCCTCTTATCTGGGTGTGTCCTTGGACTGACTAGTACGAAGTTGGTGCACACACGTTCCCTTGGATTCGATACCCTTGGATTACTCTGAGGTGAAAGGTACAACGGTATCCGTGCACTTACGGATTTATTTCATGTGGTGCTAAATTACCCAACAGTGTGCTCAACCTTGACACTAACCGAATCATGGAGACTTGTGAGGTAACCTTCGACGAGACACAACCATGTAGCTCTTCTACTTTTGAGTGTGCAGGTGACGAGGAGATTGGAGTGAGGATCTTCGAGGATGAGAAGGATGGAGATGGAGATGAAGACGATGATGGTGGTGATGCTCCAGCGACTGGTCGTGTACACGCTAGTTCCACTATGACCACGACAATCGAGGATGGTCCATCCCCTACACCCACTAAGACTGATGCTGTTCGAGTGGAGGCTGCTGCTGAGGGGGTGATTGTGTCCAAGCGAGAGGCTCCCCGGCGTGTACAGGTGGATCACCCACCGACGATGATCATAGGTGAACTTCATGAACGCACTACACAGTTGAGGTCAAGGAATACTTCTCACTTTGCTCACTCTGCATTTGTTGCTCCGTTTGAGCCCAAAGATATTCGACACGCTTTGTCTTATGAGAATTGGGTGAATTCCATGTATGAGGAGTTGGAAAACTTTGAGAGAAATGAAGTTTGGGTGTTAGTCGACCCACAACCAAATTGTTGTCCCATAGGTGCCAAGTGGGTGTGGAAGAACAAGGAAGGTGAGAATGGGATGGTTGTGAGAAAAAGTTGAGGTTGGTGGCTCAGGGGTTCAACCAGAAAGAGGGTATAGATTATGAGGAGACATTTGCTCCTATGGCCTGTTTGGAGGCAACTAGGATCCTTCTAGCCTTTGCCGTGGCTAAAGGGTTCAAGTTGTACCAAATGGATGTGAAAAGTGCTTTCCTGAATGGGGTGATAGAGGAAGAAGTGTATGTGAGGCAACCCCCGGGGTTTGAGAGTGAGAAATACCCACACCGTGTATACAAACTCCAGAGAGCGTTTTATGGGTTGAAACAGGCACCGAGGGCTTGGTATGGTAGGTTGAGAGGGTTTTTGCTAAGTAAGGGGTTTGTGATGCGCACAGTTGATAAGACCCTGTTTCTCCTTAAGCATGGAAATGACCTGTTGATTGTTCAGATTTACGTGGATGACATAATCTTTGGTGGCTCTTCTCATGATCTTGTTACCAGATTTGCAGATGACATGAGCAGGGAATTGGAGATGTCTATGATGGGCGAGCTGCAGTTTTTCTTAGGACTCCAGATCAAGCAGTGCAAGGACAGGATGTTTGTACATCAGGCGAAGTACACCAGGGACATGGTGAAGAAGTTTGGCATGAACGACTCTAAGTCGCTGACTACACCGATGGGTACCACTACGGCTTTGGACGCGGATGAAGATGGCGAACCCGTGGACTAGAAGGAGTACCGAAGCATGATCGACTCCCTCCTCTACTTGATGGCGACAAGGCCGGACATACAGTTCAGTGTGTGTCTGTGCGCTTGTTTTCAGGCTTCACCGAGGACTTCACATCGGCAGGCCATCAAGTGGATTTTCAGGTACTTGAACTACACTCGTGAGTTTGGTCTTTGGTATTCTGCCTCCTCGACACTCAGACTTCACGGGTACTCCGATGCTGATTTTGCTGGGTGTCGCTTGGACCGCAAGTCTACCTCTGGGTGTTGTCAGTTTCTTGGTTCTTCTTTGGTCTCTTGGTCGTCTCGCAAGCAATCTAGTGTAGCCCAGTTCACTACAGAAGCCGAGTATGTTGCTGCAGCCAGTTGTTCCCAGCTCCTATGGATGACCTACACTATGAGCGATTTTGGTGAGGAGTACTCCCAGGTTCCACTCTTTTGTGACAGCACCAGTGCCATAAGTGTAGCCAAAAACCCAGTCCTTCACTCCAAAATGAAACATATCGAGGTGAGATACCACATTCTGAGGGACAATGTTGAGAAAGGGAACATTTCCTTGTCCTATGTACCTACCCAAGATCAGCTAGCCGACATATTCACTAAACCACTTGACCAAGTTACCTTCACACACTTGCGAGGTGAACTTGGAGTGTGTTTTCCTTTTTAGCTGGATCTTGGAGCTTCTCATGTATATATGTGATATATATATCATTTGTTACATTCCATGCATGCATTTTACTTTCTGCACAAAACCTGGTAGGATAGCCATCTTTGGATCATTTGTGCTAGGATGAGCTTCTCTTATATACTTTGATCACTATGATGTGCTATATGTGAGATATGTGTATGCTTTGGGAATGGTGATGTGAATGCTATGCTCTTGATGGTATTGTCATATGTTCATGATGAGATAGCTTCTTTTTGTTGAAAATGCTAAAAATGCTTCACTCATGAGTAGATACTTGTCTATGATCAATTTGTGCTCAAATGCCTATATCATGCTTAGTTTGTGCTTGAGTATCATGTTCTCTTTGCATGGGGTCAAAGACCCATTTGTCATGGTAAATGTTTAGCCCATATGTTCACTTGTGGAGGAGCATAAACTTCTTTTTGCCGCAAAGGCATGTCATGTATCATGTTGAAATTTGAAAATTAAATTGGTGTATGAATTGCCTTATGCTTGAAAAATGAGCTCTTAATCATGTCTTTATTCTTTGATGTAAATATCTTGGGTGCTAAACCGTTGCATGATGTCTACCATGAGAAGTCTCATTTTAAGAAGTAGACACATGGCTCGGTGGCTTTGACATGACATTTAGTAGCTTATGGGCGTTTGCTATGATCATGTGATGAGAACTTCTGATCTTGTATGAGCTGTGTATGATCTAGTTCATTTTTGCTCAAATTGCCATGGATAGGGCCTTGCTCATGAGATGAATGTTTCCTTGTGAAAATTACGTAAAAATGCTTTTGGCCATATCACATGCTTATATGTCTCTACTTTCTTGATGGCAATGAGCTAACTACACCATGTCTACTTTGCTTGCTCTATGTCTCATTTGTAGCATTTTGTTGTGCTCTTTGTATATCTGAGAAGCTTGGTAGATTGTATATGCTTTGACATGCTTTTTTCATGAAAACAAGGGGGAGAATTCACAGTACCTTGATTCATGCATTGTCAACAAGGGGAGAAATAGTATGCATTTGTGGAAATTTTGTGAGATTTTGCATGTGGGGAGAAAAATTGAGAAGAAAAGGTTGCATTTGCTCAGGGGGAGTTTGCATATGTGCAGGGGGAGCTCCTTTGGTTTGCCTGAGTTTTGTGCTTTGTGGTGTGCTCTTGGTGAGTTTTGTTTGTCTCGGCTGTGTTGAGCCGTTGCCCTTGCCTTAGGGGGCCGAGACTTGGTCTGGCGAGTGATCGTGTTTTTTCGCTTGTTCTTTGGCTTTGGATCACTTGCTTGGAGGTTTGTGTTCGTGGTTGTTTTCTTTTCTTTTTCTCTATGATGGTTACTATGGGTGTTGTCAATGCATGCATCAAGAGGGAGATTGAGGACCAGGTGTGTCCAAAGACCAGTGGAGGGTCGCTCCTTAGTGATGAGTGATTGACAACGTTGTGTGGACTAATGCTTGGCTAAGTGTGCAGGTACAGGTTGCGGCTTGACTCGTGTTGGTGCAGGTGAAGAACAAGCGCGAAAGGCCTTAGCTGTGGCGGCCTCCTGGTGATGGAGAGGCAAGTAGGCTTGGTTCGATGGACCCGGTGGCCGATGGGGTCAAGTGTGAGCCGTGCGGTGCAAGACTAGCAAGTTGAAGTCGTGAACATGGGCCGGTTCAAGGTAGCGGATCGTGGTCGAAGCTTGCACGCGGGGTTTGGTGGTTTGCCCACAAAACCATTGGTGGACGGTTTCTTGGTTTGGGCCACAGAACCAAGTCCGGATGCCCGATGTGACGGAGACGGTGATCCGGGAGCGTCGGGAAGCTTCGAGGCGGGGGGCACGTGGCGTGATCGCGGGCCTTGCGTCGAGGCTAAGCAAGTCTGCGGTGGAAGCGTGTCCGCTCGATGGGAATATCTGTAGACTTGACCATATTGCCCCTGAGGGGTGTGTATCTTCTATTTAAGTTGTAGGGGTAGCGTGGTCATTTGCCTCCTCTGGTGGACTTCGTATAAATAGCAGAGAGGTGGATGGCATCTCTCTCTCTCTCTTGGACTCTAGGGTTTCCTCCCCCGGTAGATCGCTTTGCACTGCTTCTTTTCCTCTGCTTTCCTTAGGCTAGATTCTTGTATAGACTCTGACCTCTGGATGTACGGAAGCATTCGGCATTGTGATGATCTCCTAGCTCTTTGTGATTTTCGTGTCATTTTCAGGGTTTTTTTTGGGGTGTTTCATTCTTCGCTGGATTCGTTGATTTGAGGGTGTTTTCTCTCAGATTTCTTTGAGGGGGTTCCCGGTGATTTAGTGAGTTAGAGGTCGAGATTTTTGGGGCATAGCTTCATCTAGTGACGCTTCTCATCTCCCCCAAATATTGTCTCAAGAGCTCAAGCCGGATCCGGTGATGGATAGGTGGAGTGGACTTTGCATTTTCGAGCTCGGGCCTCGTGCTTGGCGGACGGTCCGCGGGTGCCGTACGGACGGTTCGTGAGGCCTAGGCAGCGCTGCTGTTCTTCGTGTTCTTCGCATGTTCTTGCACGCTCGAGTTTCGATCCGTTGAGTTGCTTTGGTTCGGTGGCTAGGAGTTTGGCGGACAATCTGCTAGAGGAGCTTGGACGGTCCGTGCCTGTCGGACGGTCCGCAGTGAACCGTCGGACGGTCCGTTTTTCCCGGTGCGCTACTGGAGGTTCGGTCTGCTATTTCGGACGGTCCGCCCTGTGCTTGCGGATGGTCCGCCTGGTGCTTGCGGACAGTCCGCCCTGGACTTCGCAGATTTGGCTAAGTGCTTTGGTTCTTGTCTTGTGCTTCCGCTCTTTGCTTCAAGGCTTGTCTCTAGGACTTGTAGGCTTGTGTGTGCCTAGTCTAGAGCTTCTCTGGTGTGTGCGAGTGATCGGAGTGGCAATCGGGGTATAGGCTGAGTTCATCCTTCGGGAAGAATTTTTATCGGCTCCCATTCACTCCCCCCCTCTCTGGTCGCCTATTCGGTCCTTCATTAGGAAGAATGGTTACTCTAGAGCTCTTACGATGTTTGCTACTCGTAGGATAGCAAAAAATTGTTGCTACTACTACTACTGCTGCTGTTTTTTCATGGTAAGATGTTCGGTTTTCTCATTGCGTAGCAGTGAGAGTTTAATCATGTCTGACTGAATACTATAGAACGGACTTTATGGATGAGGAAGATTTGGACGAGGAAGCTACGATCTGTTGATATTTTGTAGGGAGGACCTTCCTACGTAACGAATGCGTAACTGCTTGTTTCCAAGTGTCGCCTATTCCAGTCTGTAAAAAAAAGCAAGGTCTCACAAGGCCACAATTTAGTGTGACAAAACAGGAGGAAAATAAAAAAAAGAAACAACTTCAACAACAAAGGTTGAACCCATGACCTTTATTCTGAAGGGGTAGGCAGCACTACCACTGAGACATGATGCAGTTTGTGTTATTTGAGCCAAATAGATATCTTATATTAGTTTTTTCTACCATTGCCGATATGTTGATGTTTGCTACTTGGTGGTTTCAACTTTGTTGTTATGAGTTGAGAAACTTGTTGCTACCTGATCATCTTGTTGTGATGAGCCAAGAAACTTGTTGCTACCTGATCATCTTATGATGTTTGATACTCGGTGGTGTGAACTTTGTGGTGATGAGTTCCTATGAGATGTCATCTTATTATGCTGATTTTGTTTAATCTATTTTAAATTGATTCGAGCATACTCCTAATCACCATTCTAAATTCATAAGTGTTGCATAACTGCGGAACTAGGCAAAAAAGAAGGTAGAGGGAGAACAACAGATATATTGTAATAATATAGTGATACAAGGGGGAAGTTAGGAATGAGGAAGGTCCGATCTTTTGATGTTTTGCAGGGACGACCTTCGGGAGTAACAATTGTGTAACTGCTTGTTTCCAAGTGCTGCCTATTCCATGTGGCCAGCCGCCTCGCGGTAACTGGACACGTCAACCCCAACAACAGCACAGAGTGGTTCTGGTAAGTTGGCGGGAGAAAAGCTCGCGCTGCAGCCAAAAAAAAGTTTTCCCACAGACAAGAGATATATCTCATTTCTCTCGACGACACGGCGTACACTACTGCAACTCCGCCAGAGACTCGCTGACACCACGCTCTTGTTCCTTGTGGCAAAGGCTAGAGCTAGCATCAATGTGTAGATCTGCTCTTGCCCGTGGTGGGAATGGCGAATCGTAGCGGCCCTAGCGGCGAATGGAGGAGCAGGACTCGCTCCGGTCAGGTCAGTCCTCCATTTTACCATGCTACTTTGACATATCATTTTGGGTTAATAGACTATATTCATGTATTTTAAAGGTATTTGGAGTAGACTCCGATGGCCCCAGATCGCCGACGCCTGGTCCTCGTGAAGTTATCACTCTAGATCCTAATGAAGATGAGTGCAACGACGGTTTAACTGTCCATCTGAGGTATGACTGGACAGGCGCCAACCCTGGGCGTCGGTATGTATGCTGCTGCGAGGTAAACGATAATTAGTTTCACTTCTAACAAATTTTTCTTCTGCGTTTGATGTTAGTGTGGTCAATCGTTAATTATATGAACGAAATCAGTGACTGCAGATTGATGGCATGAAGTGTGTGTCGTTTAGGTGGATATATCCAGAATGGGATATAAGGACTCTAAAAGTTCTAAAGAAACTAATGGAAATGAAGGGAAAAGCTGAAGAGGAAGCAAGGTCGTGGAAAGAAGCATGTACAGCTGCTAAGGAAGAGGCCAATGTCAAAGCAGATGAGCTGAAGACGATGGTGCGATACTACAGGGAGGTAACCGATAACCTGTTTGAGACAAAAAAAGAAAATGAGAAACGATGCTCTGTTGTCTCCTACAAAAAGGGGTGAAGCCAACAGGTACCTAAAAGCTGAAAGCGAGGCAAGGATGTGGAAGGAAGAATGTGCAAAGGCTAACATGGAGATTCAAGAGACTATCTCTGAGCTGCAGACGGTGAAGAAGCACCTGGATTCTGCCACAATTATGGTGAAGAAGGTAAAGGAATTGCTGTGATAGGCCTCATATAAGAGGTCACTCAAGGACAACAATGAGGCATAATGTGATTCATGGTGTTATTGCTAGGTAGACGGTTCAGATTTGTATCATGGTTGTATTTTAATGTTTGCTACCGGATCATCTTATGATGTTTGCTTCTTATTATATGTGGTGTGAACTTTGTGGTGATGAGTAGCTATGATTGCGAATTTGTTTGTGGTAGCAACTTGTTCCATCATATTTACCATTTAAAACTAATGCACTGCATAATTGAGGAAGACTAATAATATAGATATTTGTATGTTATATATAGAAATGTGTTACAGATGGTTACATAATCAAAGATCCACATTATGCATAGCTTCGAGTAGAGAAGAGATGCTCATGCCAATAACCCATGACAACCGAAGTCAAACAAGTGCATATTTTTCACTTCTCAAAAATTGAGACGTGCACTTAATTTGGGACGAATAAGTGCACATTTTGACTCCTCGAAAAATGAGATACGGAGTACAGTATGCGATTATTTTGGGATGCAGGGAGTACAATGTTTCTTCCGGTCCCCATAAATATCCCACTCTTGCAACCAACAACAAACCCCATTATCGCACAACACCCTCTCCCTTCCTCTCCCAAGTCTTGCAACAAACAACAAACTCCATTCTCGCACATCGCCCTCTTCCTCTCCCCATGGAGCCATTGTCTCCTAGAGGTGCGGCGCAAGCCACATCCTCCTCTTCTTCTAATGAAAGGTAGGATCCCCAGTCGTCTGATGAAGAGGAGGTAGAGCAAGGCCCCATTTGAGTGCTGGTGGGCACATCCTCTGATGATTCGGAGTTTGTGGAACAAATGAAAATCCAAAATGGGGTGCCTCTGAAACATCGCACCCCTCGTTGGTCAGCCAGAGGTGCTAGGGATCAGGGGCGAAGAAGCACCGCCACTAGCCGCTCGAACTGTCTTCTCCAAGCGCCATCATCCTATCTCATCCACATCGGTCTGCAGTAGTCAATCTCTGCCATCCTCGTCGAGCAGAGGCCATCATCCACCATGCTCGACCGACCGTCATGGAGCGGCACCATCATCCCCAGGAGGCACTAATGGAGGGACGACCTCATCTGCGGTCGAGGCCCGGGGTGGTCTGCCGCCACTTCCATGGGTGGCGGCAATAGAATGACTACCTCGTCTGTGAGCAGCTGCAACAAGGTGCCGTGTGCACCATCGACCACGAAGCAGCGCCACAATTAGTGGTAACTGCTACTAGTAGATGGATTAGAAGAAGTAGAGCAGCGGCTCTGTTTTATCATTTCTTTTACTACTATTTTCTCAAGATGTTGGGTTTTATCATTGCGTACTACTACATTGTAAGATGTTGGGTTTCCTTATAAAATGTTGCATACCAGTGAAACTTTAATCCGGTCTGACTGAATATTGCACAACGAACTTTCACCTGTTGTTCATGCAGTCTCATTGCGTAGAACGACTACTGTTCGGTTCTAATTTATCTTTTCTTTTACTACTATTTTTTCAAGATGTTGGGTTTTATCATATGCGGGGAGAACTGCCGATATGTTGATGTTTGCTACTTGGTGGTGTGAACTTTGTTGTGATGAGTTGAGACACTTGTAGCAACCAGATCATCTTATGATGTTTGCTACAAAACGAACTTTCGCCTTGTGTTCATCCGGTATTTATGAAATCAAGCGAACGGACTTTCCGTTTTCACGACATTATGAGACAAATGCATGCATACACATTGATTGCACATGAGGATGGATCGATCCACTATCGGTGGAAGTACAATGACATACTACTAGCAATCTACCATCACGGCTCATACTACTACCATTATGACATACTACTACCATAACGACATACTACTACCATCACGGCCTCATGTCAATCCTGTCGCTGCACGGAGTGCAGCAAAACGTGTATCCTGGACCAGATACTCCTCCAAAGCGCGATGCATCGCCCTAGTATCCCACAGCCAGGCAGGCGAAATGGCGATGTTATGCGTGTGTAACAGCAGGTCACTAATGGTCCATTGCCTGTGACCCCTCAGGCAAAAAGGGCACACCCACATTCCTTCATGAAGAACACAGGTTGGACCGGCCTGCTGAAGCCAAAGCAACACAGATCATTTCAGGTCATATGATTCATCTTGTTCAATGAGCACTGGCCGTGGGGGTGGCATTTCAACAGGCAACAGCAAAGGTGGCGGCCTGGGCCGCGGGCGAAAAGGTGGTGCCATGAGGTTCAACTGATCCTGAGCTGCCATTAGGGCCGGGTGCTACTGCGGTGCCGATGCCAGTGGAAGTGGAGGTGCCATTGGGGCCAGGTGCTGTTGCGGTGCTGATGGCAGCGGCTGAACCGGGTGCTGGTGAGGTGCCATTGCGCCCGACTGCTCCCGCTTCCCCGACTCCTCCAAGTTCCATGCTCTGTCCCTTCCTTGTCCGACCATTCTCCACGTACTGCATACACAAAGAAGAACAAACCCTACATAAGCTAACAATATAATGAGACCATCTCAATACCATGCATACATAAAGTAAACAAGATTATCCAAGAAAATGATCTCACCCTTATATCCCACTGAAGTTGAGAAATGCAAGACGAACGGTGTGCCGCACTCGCCTATTTATCGAGGACTGCGGCGGGCACGTGAGCTCGGTGTAGCATTGCTAAAGTTACTATAGAAAATGTGAGATGCTCGGAATATAGTTAGGCCTACGCCTGATACGAATCTATCTAGGTTAGAATCTTCAGTGGCGCACATCGATTACATGTGTGGACGATGGGTATCATGGGATGAGCCCGACGTGTCTAGCTATGTGTTCAATTCCGGACTCTCCGGTCTAGACCACAAGAAAGTCATACGGACAACTCAAGCCGCATCAGCTGCATCTAACAGCCGTCTCAACTGCATCAGCTCATGCCGCATCAACTGCGAGACAACTCTGTACCATTTGTTTATGAAAAGTTTTAGGCATCAATTGCATCTAGAAAAACAGATTGGGTGTTGTAAGGCTGCACAAGGCAATCAGATCGACTAGATGGTCCTTGCATTGCAACACACACGGTGTAGGATGACTTGAAAAGTCTTCCTCGATCAGGTACACTGCGTGAGTCGTGACTGAAAGGGTCTACGACTAGTCTAGATTCGCACTTGATGATTCCCGCAGGCCTTGGAGACTGAGAAGTGTGATATACTTGTTGATGCGACAAGGCCAAAACGGAATAAGCTGGGAATTGGAAAAGCAATATATGTTTGTGTGTGTGTAATATTAACAACATGCATATAAGCACAGAAGGGCATGTCGAATGGGCGTTTGGGGATGACACACTCTCACAAGTTGTTCCACGTGTCGATCATTGAGAATTGCAGTTAAGGACTGGCACCAGGCGTTAACCGACGAACTCGTGTGCACACCCGCTCTGATCGGACGTGTCGATCATTGTGAATCGCACTTAAGGTCTAGACCCGTGAAGTTCATGACCCTAACGTGCCGACACCCACACTGAAGGGACGTGTCCATTCTCTGGGTGGTAATTGATGTCCATGAACAGACATTTCGGAATGACACATGCACTCCCGCTACTATAATATGAGACATTTTATGCACGAGACGATCATTGCAGGCCATTTGCGTTCATGGCTTTAGACGCTAAAATGTCTCCTTCCATGCAACTCGACTTCTCATTCTCAATCTAGGAAGCAAAAGCAGAAGGACCCGTGGGCCAGTACACGGAATCCATTATGTTCATGGTGGGAGGCCGTCAATGGAGGCTACGTTGCTATCTTACAGGTATGAATGATCATCAGTGGATGGATGTTCCAAACAGGATTGCCGTCATCCTCGTTCCTCTGCACAAATTCCAAATGTACATGTCTCATTGCTGCTATGAATACACACTCACACATGGCAATACAGATGCATTATGTCAAGCCTGTGACTGCTTCCTTCGACGTAGGAGCGAGTATTGTTGCGTGCGACGGTTGGAGACCCAAATGATGAAGATGATACATTTTGAGTTCAAGCTACAAAAGAAGTGGTTTTCACTAATCGGGATCTACAAGAAAGAGGCTTTGAATGTCTGGTGGAGCATCATGACATTGATCACGTGACCTCTAATGAAGATCGCATACACATATAGTGTGGTGTTACAGTACTGGAGGACGACTGCATTGAAGTTCCTCCTCCTCCTTCAGTACAAACAAGCATATGCCCCTATTGATGTCGTCTTCCACATAGGTACAGAATGTCGGGTGATACGAGCGAAACGTGCTAATGTGGCGAAAGTATCTTGTGTGATGGAGGTAATGCTCTACGACCAAGGAAGGGAGTCACGCTCTGAATCTGTTACACTTATAGAAACAAACCCTAATGGCTTCTCGCTTCTACGGCCAGGATTCTTTGTCATTTGATCTTTCATGCTCCAATGCCCAATACCTGAGAGCTCATGGGCATGATATTGTTCTGTCAGTTGAGGATATGTTAGCTGGGAACTTTGGTGGATCTTCTTCATCATCCTCTTCTGATGCCTCTTCCAGAATGTGGGCAGAAGTTCAGAGTCCACCTCCTTTGGCTTTTCAGTTAGCTGAAAATCTAGCTTTTACTAACCTTTTGCAACAACAGCAGCAACAGATTCCCAGATTTCCTATTGTTGTTGCTCAGACCATGATTTCTCAACAACAGGATCAAGATCAGAACACCCATGTTAGCAAGGATATCTCTGTTGATAGTGCAAATTTGGCTGTAGTTCCCTATCAACCTTGCTGGCCTGCACAGCTCCTCAACCTGTTTGCTTCCTGGTTGCCTGGCCCTTCTACAGGTGTTACCAGTGTGAAGGACCGAATAGGCGACTAGAGAGGGGGTGAGTGAATGGGAGCCGATAAAAATTCTTCCCGAAAGTCAAACTCAGCCTATACCCCGATTGCCACTCGGAGTACTCGCACACACCAAAGAAGCTCTAGACAAGGCACACACAAGCCTAGAAGCAAAGAGCGGAAGCACAAGACAAGAACCAAAGGACTTAGCCAAATCTGCTAAAGCCTGGGCGGACAGTCCGCATGGGTACGGGGGACAGTCCGTGCTGCTCGCGGACAGTCTGTGAGATCACGACAGACAGTCTGAGATAACGCACCGAGCCTCCAGTAGCACACCGAGGAAATTCGGACAGTCCGGGCAAGCACCACGGACAGTCCGGCACCTCGCGGACAATCCGGCCACCCCTGGCGGACAGTCCGGCAAAACTCGCTGCACACCCCAGACAAAGCTCGAGCCACCCCAGACAAAACTCAGGCCACGCGAACAGTACACACACCCGACGCGGGCAGTCCGCAAACTCCCTGCAACGAAACCCTCGTGACAAAACAGATCGAAACGCGAACGCGCACAAACACAGATGAACACGCGACAAACTGGTGTCGCGCGGACAGTCCGCGCGCCTCTCGCGGACAGTCCGCCAGGCGCGGACAGAGCAGAAAAAGCCCGACCCCGCGAGGTTAACTCTCCAAATCCATCACCGGATCTCCCAAACGGCTAAAGCTCTTGAGACAAGATTTGGGGGAGATGATAAGCAACACAAGAGGATGCTATGCCCCAAAAATCTCGACCTCTAACTCACCAAAACTCCGGGAATCGCGGATCACACAAACTACCACCAAGAACTCGAACTCCGGCCAAAAACTCACGAATCGAAGGTGTTTCCCGACGTTTGAGGGGTCAAGATCACACACAAAGATGCGTAAGGCATCCACCCATGATCCCCTCAAATAAATCTGAGAGAAAACCCCTTCAAATCCCCGAATCGAGTGAAGAACAAAACTCCCCAAAAATAGCCCCGGAAATGACATGAAAATCACAAAGGACTAGGAGATCACCGCAACGCCGAATGCTTCCATGCATCCAGAGGTCAGAGTCTATAAAAGAATCTAGCCTAAGGAATACAGAGGAAAAGAAGTAATCCAGAGCAATCTACCGGGGGAGGAAAACCTAGAGTCCAACAGAAAGAGATGCCATCCACCTCTCCGCTATTTATATGAAGTCCATCGGAGGGAGGTAAATGACCACGCTACCCCTACAACTTGAAATGAAGATACAACCCCTCAAGGGTATTTTGGTCAAGTCATCATCAAGCGAACACGCTTCCACCGCGGCCTTGCTTAGCATCGACGCAAGCCCCGCAATCACGCCACGTGCCCCCCGCCTTGAAGCTTCCCGAAGCTCCCGGATCACCATCTCCGTCGCCTCGGGCCTCCGGACTTGGTTTTGAGGCCCAAACCAAGAAACCGTCCACCTGATGGTTTTGTGGGCAAACCAACAAACCCCGCGTGCAAGCTTCAGCCTCGATCCGCTACCTTGCACCGGCCCATGTTCCCGACTTCAGCCCGCTAGTCTTGCACCGCACGGCTCGCACTTGACCCCATCGGCCCTCTTTCTGGTTGAACCCCTAAGCCACCAATCTCAACTTGTTTCTCACAACCATCCCATTCTCACCCTCTTTGTTCTTCCACACCCACTTGGTACCTATGGGACGGCAATTTGGTGGTGGATCAACTAACACCCAGACTTGGTTTCTCTCAAAGTTTTCCAACTCCTCATGCATGGAATTCACCCAATTCTCATCAGACAAAGTGTGTCGAATATCTTTAGGCTCAAACGATGCTACAAAAGCAGTGTGAGCGAAATGAGAAGTATTCCTTGACCTCGACCGTGTAGTGCGTTCATGAAGGTCACTTATGATCGTCGTCGGTGGGTGATCCACTTGTACACGCCGGGGAGCCTCTCGCCTGGACACAATCTCCCCCTCATCAGCAGCCTCCACTCGAACAACCTAAGTCATAGTGGGTGTAGGGGATGGTCCATCCTCGATCGTCATTGTAGTAGTGGAAGTAGCGTGTACACGATCAGCCACTGGAGCATCACCACCGTCATCGTCGTCGTCTCCATCTCCATCCTTCTCATCCTCAAAGATCCTCGCTCCAATCTCCTCGTCACATGCACACTCAAAAGCAGAAGAGCTACATGGTTGTGTCTCATCGAAGGTTACTTCGCAAGTCTCCATGACTCAGTTAGTGTCAAGGTTGAGCACACGATATGCTCTAGAGTGAATCGCATAACCGAGAAAGATACCATCTGAACATCTAGCCTCAAACTTATCCAACTTGCCCTTCTTCAGAATGAAACACTTGCAACCAAAAGCTCTAAAGTGACTCACCTTGGGTTGTCGCCCATGCATCAACTCATATGAGGTCTTCTTCTTGAAAGCACGAAAGAAGATGTGATTTGAGACATAGCAAGCGGTATTGACCGCCTCGGCCCAGAAACGCCTAGGAGTCCTATGCTCATCGAGCATCGTCCTGGCCATCTCACAAAGGGTCCGGTTCTTCCTCTCCACTACGCCATTCTGGCAAGCAATGTATGGAGAAGAGTACTGATGATCAAGACCAAGATCACTACAAAAGTCATCAAAATGAGAGTTCTTAAATTCTGTGCCATTGTCACTATGTACAGCTCGAATGGCATCACCATGTCTCTCATTCTTCAACCTCAAGATCAAGTCTCGAACAAAGCCAAAAGTCTCGCTCTTATCCTCCAAAAATAAAAACCCAAGAGTACCCCGAAAAATCATCAACCACAACAAGAACATACCACTTCCCACCCGCAGAATGAACACGAGCTGGCCCAACCAAATCCATGAGCAACAGCTCACAAGGTCGCTCGGTCATGACCGCAGTCAGAGGGGCGTGAGAAGTAGCAACCATCTTTCCATGCCGACAAGAAGCACAAACCAAATCCTTCTCGAATTTCAACTTAGGCAATCCTCGGACAAGATCAAGGCCACTCAAGCGGGAAAGCAACTCAAAGCTCAAGTGTCCCAACCTCCTATGCCATTTCCAAAGCTCGGCCGAAACGTCAGCAACAAAGCATCAAGGAGGACCAACATACTGGGAAAAATCGGCACGGAAATTTGACCCTCGGGAACGATCGTACAGACAAGATCGCCTCGAGAATCAAGCACACGAGAAGCTCCCAACTTAAAACGAACCTCAAAACCTTCGTCAAGTAACTGAAATACTGACAACAGGTTAAAACCAAGTGACTTTACCAAAGCCACACTTCTTAAGGTCACCTTGCTACTCACCTTTACCATACCTTCAGCAAGCACTCGTTCTCTCCCATTGTCCCCGAAAGTGATGTACTCCCTCGTACTCACCGGGGTGAGGCTGGAGAACCACCCACGATCTCCGGTCATGTGTCGTGAGCAACCGGAGTCGATCAACCAAAAGTCCTCCAAGCCTCCCACCTGCAATAAAAAACAAGGATGAGAATGAGCAAGCGACTCAACACTGGGGTTAGTACCAAAAGAGTCAAACCAGTGTTGAGCCATCTGCTCAAAAGAAGGGTTAGCAAAATCCATCCTACCAGAATCTCTAGGCGGAGCCCTCTCATGCCTACCACCAAAGGACCTGTCACATCTCACTGGAGGAGTACGCGTACCACGAGTGGGAAAACGTGGCCCGTAGTCCATCTGAGACCCAAAGCTCCGATCCTGCCTCCCAAACTCGTAGCGGTCACGAGAAGGAGCACGTCGAGCCAACTCACCACGCCCAAAACCAACACGCCTATCTCTCTGAGGAAAACCATCTCCACCTCCACGAGTGGGAACTGTACGCACATACACCTCACCCCTAGGCAGAGGCCCTCTACGAGGCTCAGGCGCACCACAAGAAAGGTGGTACCTGTCCTTGTTTGCCATCTCCCTAGCAAACCTCTCATCTCTCTTCCATCTGAAACAGAACTCATGCTTATGCCCATCCCTCCCACAATACTGACAATGGAAGTGGATCGGCTGTGGCTTAGGCTGTGGCTTCTCAACAACTTTCTCTCATGACTTCCCCTCAAAGACATTACCCTTGGTGCTCACAAACTTGATGGGTTTCTGGTAATTCTCTGTTTTCTGGGGGAACACTGGTGGGTCTGGAGTTGTATCAAGCTTGTTTCTGAGGTGGTTTGGCTTGGGTGCATATTTGTTCATGGGTATGGTGTGTGGTGGAGTAGGGATCTCTCCATCTTTCTCTTCTCCCACACAACTCTTCTCACCACTCTTGTCACCACTCTTGCCAGCCCCCAACGCCTGACCATCAAACCTCTTGAACTCAGCCAACATCAAACTAACTGTGGCTCATGCCCAGACAACCAACTCATCAATTTCCTAAGCTCATCATTTTCATCCTGCAAACGGTCAACATAGTGTGCAAGTTCCATGTTTTTCAAAGCATGCATTTCACAGGTAGAACATGATGTAGGAATGGGTGCTTTCAAAGCAGCCCTAAGAGAAACTATCCTGGTATGAGACTCATCTAGCATAGCATGCAACACATGACATGAAGTGCAAGCACCTAACAAAGCTGGCCTAGATTTCAGTTCATCACACTCAACCCTAATCACATCTAGTTCCTCAAGAGTAGAGGCATGCTTCTCCTTGAGAGCAGTCAAATCAACAAGAAAAACAGAGCAATCACCACAGTCAATCTCATCAGAGACCACAGGAGCAGATTTCAAAGAGCCTATCTCATTTCTAGCATCCACAAGCAAGGATTCAAGCTCAGTTATCTTATCCTTAGCATCACCCAACAAAGACCTGAATTCCCTCTTCTCCTTGTTGGTCTTTCTAAGCACATCATCACGGTTATGAAGCAACTCATTGAGCCTAGCATTCTCCTCTATCAAGAAGTTGGGATCATTTCGTACCTCTTCCTTGGAGTCGGAGTTCGAATCCGAGCTGTGCTTCCCAACCTTCTTGGAGTGCACCATGCCGCAAAAGCCTCCTTGTGCGACGAAGCTCAGGCCGGTGAAGTTCTTGCCGGTGTGCTGCTTGTCCTTGCGCCTTTCTTGCTCTTCCTCGCTGCTCGAGTCGGATGAAGCATCGCTTGCTGTGGAGTCGATGTCGCTTGCTCCGGCAACCATCGCTCGAGCCGTCTTCTTCTTGTAGCCGCCACTCTTCTTCGGCCTTCTCTCGCCCTTGTCCTTGCGCTTGTCCTTGTAGTCGTTCCGGGAGTGGTGCTTGTTGTAGTCGTGCTTGGGCTTGCCCTTGTAGTCGTTCTTGATCTCCATGGCTTCAGGGCATTCAGCGATGAAGTGCCCGTGCTTCCCGCACCGATAGCACATCCCCGAGCTCCACCTTGCATTCTTGTAGTTCTCGTACATCCGCCCAAACCTCTTGCTCAACAAGGCGAGATCATCCTCGCTCAGCACCTCGAAGTCTTCATCTGACAAAGACACAAGATAAGACAAAGAGAAACCACCAGAGTTAGCGTTAGACCTCGATCCTGAGACAAGAGCCAAACTATGAGGATCAGTGGGGCACTTGCTCTTGGCTCTCAGACCACGATCAACCTCTGAAGATCTCAACTTGGAAAACAGCTCATCCAGTGTCAACGTGTCATACACGCTCGACTCCTCACTAGCCTCGACCTTGGCACTCCTCACAGACCTATCCAGGGCATGCAAAAGCTTGATAGCTTGATCACGATCCGTGTATGGGAGCACTGTCACATTGGCCCTCATGTTGTTGACTATGCTAGTGAAGCGTTGGAACATAGCATCGGTCGACTCACCGGGGAGATGAGTGAAGTTCTCGTACTTTCTCCGGTAAGTGGAAAACAAACGGGCTTGCACTTGGGCATTGCCAACATGAGTGTTTCTCAACTTGAGCCAAATCTTTCCGGCCACATTCTCTCCGTACACTCGCTCGAACTCCGAGGCACAGAGAGCACAGAACAAGTAATCAACGGCCTTGTTGTTGGCCTCAAACATGTCCCGCGTACCTGGAAGCAGAAAACTGTCTGGGATGACATAATGACGATTCTGAGTGACCTCCCAGATCAGAGTTCCCTTCCCACGCAAAAACGCGCCCATGCGCCTCTCCCACATCGGGTAATTCTTGCCATCAAAGTGCGGAGGACCCGACCCCTTGCCATAATTGCCCATCTTTGGATCTTAAACTGGTTAGAATCAAGAAGATCCGTAACCATCTCTGATACCAATTGAAGGACCGAATAGGCGACCAGAGAGGGGGGGGTGTGAATGGGAGCCGATAAAAAATCTTTCCGAATGTCGAACTCAGCCTATACATTGATTGCCACTCCGAGTACTCGCACACACCAAAGAAGCTCTAGACAATGCACACACAAGCCCAAGAGAACTAGAGACAAGCCTAGAAGCAAAGAGCAGAAGCACAAGACAAGAACCAAAGGACTTAGCCAAATCTGCTAAAGCCTGGGCGGACAGTCCGCATGGGTACGGCGGACAGTCCGTGCTGCTCGCGGACAGTCCGAGATAACGCACCGAGCCTCCACTAGCACACCGAGGAAATTCGGACAGTCCGGGCAAGCACCACGGCCAGTCCGGCACCTCGCGGCCAGTCCGGCCACCCCTGGCGGACAGTCCGGCAAAACTCGCTGGACACCCCAGACAAACCTCGAGCCACCCCAGACAAAACTCAGGCCACGCGGACAGTCCGCACACCCGACGCGGACAGTCCGCAAACTCCCTGCAACGAAACCCTCGTGACAAAACGGATCGAAATGCGAATTCGCACAAACACGAATGAACACGCAACGAACTGGTGTCGTGCGGACAATCCGCGCGCCTCTCGCGGACAGTCCGCCAGGTGCGAACAGAGCAGAAAAAGCCCGACCCCGCGAGGTCAACTCTCCAAATCCATCACCGGATCTCCCAAACAGCTAAAGCTCTTGAGACAAGATTTGGGGGAGATGATAAGCAACACAAGAGGATGCTATGCCCCAAAAATCTCGACCTCTAACTCACCAAAACTCCGGGAATCGCGGATCACATGAACTACCACCAAGAACTCGAACTACGGCCAAAAACTCACGAATCGAAGGTGTTTCCCGGCGTTTGAGGGGTCAAGATCACACACAAAGATGCGCAAGGCATCCACCCATGATCCCCTCAAAGAAATCCGAATCGAGCGAAGAACAAAACTCCCCAAAAATAGCCCTGAAAATGACACGAAAATCACAAAGGACTAGGAGATCACCGCAAGGCCGAATGCTTCCATACATCCAGAGGTCAGAGTCTATACAAGAATCTATCCTAAGGAATACAGAGGAAAAGAAGCAATCCAGAGCAATCTACCGGGGGAGGAAAACCTAGAGTCCAAGAGAGAGAGATGCCATCCACCTCTCCGCTATTTATACGAAGTCCATCGGAGGGAGGTAAATGACCACGCTACCCCTACAACTTGAAATGAAGATACAACCCCTCAGGGGTATTTTGGTCAAGTCTTCATCGAGTGGACACACTTCCACCGTGGCCTTGCTTAGCATCGACGCAAGCCCCGCGATCACGCCACATGCCCCCCGCCTCGAAGCTTCCCGAAGCTCCCGGATCACCGTCTCCGTCGCCTCGGGGCTCCGGACTTGGTTTTGAGGCCCAAATTAAGAAACCGTCCACCTGATGGTTTTGTGGGCAAACCAACAAACCCCGCGTGCAAGCTTTGGCCTCGATCCGCTACCTTGCACCGGCCCATATTCCCGACTTCAGCCCGCTAGTCTTGCACCGCACGACACGCACTTGACCCCATCGGCCACCAGGTCCATTGAACCAAGCCTACTTGCCTCTCTATCACCCGGAGGCCGCCACGGCTAAGGCCTTTCGTGCTTGTTCTTCACCTACATCGACACGAGTCAAGCCACAACCTGTACCTGCACACTTAGCCAAGCATCAGTCCACACAATGTTGTCAATCACTCATCACTAAGGAGAGACCCTCCACTGGTCTTCGGACACACCTGGTCCTCACAGTGCTCCTATGATGGCTGCTGAGCCCGCACATAATGTCTCCAGCCTAGAAGATGCAATTCTTAGTCAACCTGAGGAGTCAAGCCAGCAGGAACAGTTTGTCTTGCCATCTGATCAGCAACAAGCCCCCAAGAAGAACCTGCTTCAGGCTTTTGAAAATGCTTCCTCGTCAGACTTACCACCCAAACCTCCCAAGAAGAGGATGTGTCTCCCTTCTAAAGTTTCTGATCTTAAAAAGAGGTTGCCCGTGGACATGACCAAACTGCGCAGAAGCCCTAGATTCTAGGAGAACAATGATGGTTTCAAGCATTGCAGCTTGGATGACACCCCAAGGAAGCATGGTCATGCTCAGCTCAAGCAAAACCTTGTCCAAGAGGAGGTCATTCTGCCAGAAGAAGTTCAGAACCCCATCACTGCTTCCATCCTCCAGGATTGGGGTGTTGATTGTGGAGCAACTCCTAGCGAGGTGTCTCAAACCCTGCAGCTGTAGGAACGTACTTCGTTGGTGCCCCATGAAGACGAAGACTGACTTGCCCCATGGTCTCTATGCAGACCGTCATCCTCCTACCCGCTTGTTCTCGTGTGCTATGTCAAAACCTTTTTTATCTTCTGTTACTCTTGTCGTACCAACTGAATCCTGTCAGTACTTGGATGATTTATCTTTTGCCAGCACTCGTGAAGTTTATCCTGAGGCTCATTACATTGTTCTATGTCCTACCTGGTCCTCTCCAGGCTGGTTTTCTCGCCATGATCAGATTCTTGCCACTGCGGTTTTGCCTCATGTCTGGTGCTTGTTTTGGTTCCTCTTCTTGATTGTGTTATGCATGATCAATCACTTCACAGCTGAGTTTTTGTTTCCTAATTACGATGAGAAATTGGAATGTGTTATGTTGGAATATTAGAGGGCTTAATGCCTCTGATAAATGGGATGCAGTGCGTAATAAAATTGATGAGAGCTCTTGTGCAATAATTTGTCTGCAAGAGACAAAAAAAAGAACACTTTGATTTCGCCTTCATCAGAAACTTTACCCCTCGTCACCTTGATAAATTCGAGTTCATCGCCTCTATTGGTGCCTCAGGAGGAATTTTAGTGCTCTGGAGTAGTGCGTGCTTCTCTGCCACTGTTCTTCCTAAGGAATCATTTGCGATAACTCTTCAGTTCACCTCTGCGCATAACTTGGATAAATGGAATATGACAACAGTTTATGGACCATGCTAGGAGCCTGCACGTTCAACTTTTGTAGCATGGATGAAGAACATTTCCATCTAGCCTGTTGATGATTGGCTTTTCCTTAGGGATTTCAATTTTTAGATCCACAGAAGATAGAAATAGGCCTGGTGGAAACGTGGTTGACACTATCATCTTCAATGACATTATTGGGCACCTGGGCATAGAAGAATTACCTCTGAAAGGAAGGTCTTACTCTTGGTCTAATATGCAACAGAATCCCCTACTAGTTCAACTGGATTGGTTCTTTACTTTAGTTAATTGGCTGCATTCATATCCCAACACAGAAGTTCTTCCGCTAGCAAAAATATCTTCTGATCATATCCCTTGCAAGGTGACAATTGGTACAAGCATCCCCAAAGCTCAGATCTTCAGATTTGAAAACTTCTGGCCTGAGCATCCATGCTTTCAAGAAGCTGTTCAAGATGGTTGGTCCAAGCAAGTCAGGAATGTTAGCAATGCAGCCACAGTCATAGCTGGGAAACTAAAGAATGTCAGAGCTTCTTTAAAAAGTTGGAGCAAGGGTATTTCCAATTTGAGCCTATTAATTTCAAACTGCAGCATAGTGATCCTGTTTTTGGACTCTCTGGAGGAGTCTAGATTTCTTTCCACCCAAGAGTGGAACTTCAGAAACTTGATCAAAAAACATTTAGCCAAACTCTTGAGGTACAAGAATTTATATTGGAAGAAGAGGTACACTGTCAACAGAATCAAATTTGGGGATGAGTGCACCAAATTTTTTCATGCTATGGCAACTGTCTCCTTTAGAAAGAATTCTATTTCTCAGTTGGTTAATGACACAGGGCAATATGTAACTGACCATGAAGGAAAGGCAGCCCTCCTCTAGTCAGCCTACAAAAATAGAATGGGAGTTTCTCACCAGCCTCAAATGCAATTTAATTTGCAACAACTCATTGACCTTCAAGTGGACCTCTCTTCCTTAACTTCCCCATTTACCAAAGAGGAAATTGACAGAATGGTGAAGATTATGCTAGCTGAAAAGGCCCCTGGGCCTGATGGCTTTAATGGTTTGTTCCTAAAGAAATGTTGGGCACTGATCAAGGAGGATTTTTACAAGTTGTGCTTTGATTTTTATGAAGGGACCCTTGATCTTCAGAGTACAAACACATCCTTCATAACTTTGGTGCCTAAGATCAACAACCCAGAAACAGTTAATGACTTCAGACCTATTTCTCTCCTGAATTCCTGTATGAAGCTTATCACAAAAATCCTGGCTGAAGAGCTCCAATTGGTTATCTTGAAGCTGCTGCACAAGAACCAGTATGGCTTCATCAAGCATAGAACTATCCAGGATTGTCTTGCTTTGTGTTTTGAGTACATCCACCAATGTCATCAGTCTAAGAAAGAAATCATCCTCTTGAAGCTAGATTTTGCTAAAGCTTTTGAAACAATTGAGCATGGGGCTATTCTAGATATCATGCGAAGCATGGGTTTCCCTATTAGGTGGCTACAATGGATCTTACTGATTTTTTCTTTAGGTTTTTCATCAATTCTCCTCAATGGAGTCCCTGGTAAACAGTTTAAGTGTAAGAGAGGGGTCAGGCAAGGGGACCCACTCTCCCCCTCTTATTTGTTTTAGCTGTTGAATTACTGCAGTATGTCATAAATAATGCTTGCTCCAATGGCCATTTACAGCTCCCTCTCCAGACACAAGATAAAGATTTCCCAGTGGTGCAATATGTTGATGACACTTTGTTGATTATGGCAGCAGACCCTGTTCAATTGCAAATCTTAAAGAACTTGATTCATGACTTTTCTATGTCAACTGGCTTAAAAGTTAATTTCATCAAATCTCTCATGATCCCAGTTAATGTTGACCATGATAAAATCTCCTCCCTAGCTGCTGATTTTGGTTGTCAAGTTGGCTCCATGCCTTTTGTTGGCATTTCTTAACGTCACCACTAGTTGTACACCTAGAGGGAGCATATAAGAGCAACCAGGTATACCGACGGGTATGAACGAATCCGCAAGCACACGGAAATACCGATGTAGCACTCCCTCGAGGAAGGAGAGTATTCCAAGGGTATCGAATCCAGGGAACGTTGTGCACTATCTTCTATTCTAGTATAGACGGTCCAAGGACACCAAACTCCGGCTAGGATAGATAAGAGTTGAGAAGCACTTCCTGAGGGTCTTGAGTCTAGGCAAGGATATGGTCGCCATGTAGTCCTCCCCGTGGAGCGCCAGTCCATCCTAACTTTTTAGGGAGAGGCCAATGTTCTGGCAACGGGGCCCAACTCGATACATAGGCGCGGAAGGTTTCAAACGGTCCAACAGGCTGTCACCACTATGGCCTACCTCTATCGTTGCGCGAATGCACTTGGTCTTTGTAGGATAACCAGAGTCCAGACACCACGTCTACACTACCGATTTCTACTATAGCACGGCGACATCTGCCCGGCCTGCCTACAACACTATAGCAATCCGTATAAATACGGAACTACAAACTAGGGAGGAACGACTTAGTCCTTAGCACATCATCAAATCATGGAGCAACAGGAAGGTTTGGATGCAAACTAGATACATCATTCTTACTCAGCTAAACAAGATCTAAACATGCAAACAGATACTTGAACTAATGTATTAGTTCTAAATGATCGAAGCCTTGTGTCACGAAGAACACAAGCCTCTAAACTATGAATGAGCCAAGAACACAAGAACATATCATTCATGCATGAAGTCCACTATAGTCTAAATAAGAAATGCTAAAATACTCACTTTGGTCTAAATGAAGAACAAGCATCCACGAGGACATCAACTCACTCCTAACCCTACTCTACGTAGCACTCTAACACACACACACTACATCTTGAGAGAGGTGAGAACTCACCTCTCCAAGAGAGAATGAGAAGAGAGCGAGAGTGAAATGTGCTCCAAATGGGAGCCCCTCCCCTCCTATTTATAGAGGAGGGGGTGGCTTGCCAAGAGGCCAAATCCTCTCCAAGATGTGCAGCTTGCTTTGGGCGCCACCAATAGGAGAGCGACACATGGCGAGGAATCTTGCAATGCACTCTTCTCTAGCTTCAAGGGGAAGAAGCCAAACCGACCTTCTACCGGCCAATCAACGGGCGCCATGTCACCAATCCACCCCGGAACGTTGCAAGGGATCAACCAGGAAGCACCACATGGAAGCAGATGGCGAACGGAGGCAAAAAGAGTTCGACCGAACCTAGGTTCGGCTGACCCTGGCCCACCTCCTTTTGACTTGTGCTTTCTCTGGGTGACTGGTATGTGGGCCCTTATGACGGTTCCAGGTGCATGCGGAGTTTTGAGGTGGTTTGGGTCCCTGGTGGGCCCTTGGATCCTTGTGCTGCACGCGTGGCGGTGTCTAATTTGTCGGTGATTGCTTCACTTGGATTGATGAGGTGTCATGGACACATGGCATCCAATGTGGCAGCACATCGCCACGTGGCCTGGTGTGGGTCCCACCGGGCTCACAAGATATTGGGAGTATGATCTTGTCTTGTGCATATCTTTCCCATCTGGACTCTGAAGTAGACAAATGATATATCCATTTCGATCGTCTCGACGAGCCCGTTGCAATGATGCGATCCAATTTGGCATTTGAGATTGTTTATAATGATGCCATATTCATGCCTTTGGTTCAGGGGACCATGAGGTCCTGAACATCTTGGATCAAATGTGCATGCTTTCTCTCCATTTCTTGTGCTGAATACCTGCATTGGAATAGACATCAACACTTGTGGAAAGTATTAGTTTAAGCTTCTATTCTAGTGTGGATGATCCTTTTACATTTATTTTATGTGGGTATTGACGGTGTAAAAGTAGCACTTATCGACCGTCAACACCTTTCACCTATCTTGGTTTGCCAATGGGTACAACTAAGCCAAGATTTCAAGATTTAACCCCCATCATGGATAGGATTGAAAGAAGGCTATCTGCATGCTCCTCCCTCCTCTCTTATACAGGAAGGTTGCAAATGGTGAACTCTGCCCTCACACCAACTGCTACTTATGCTATGTGCTCAATCAAGCTGCCAGTGGGAGTTATTGAAAACATTGATAGAACAAGGAAACAATGCATATGGCATGTGAATGATCAAACCAAGAAGGGTGGGAATCTAGCTGCTTGGCATATGGTTCAAAAGCCCAAAAACAAGGGGGCTGCATGTGCTAAATCTCAAGGTTCAGAATGATGCTCTCCTCCTTGAACAACTTCACAAATTTTACTCTAAAGCCGAGGTGCCCTGTGTATGCTCATTTGGTCCAGATATTACCAGAATAAGGTACCTCATGGGTCTAGAGAGGTGGGTTCCTTTTGGTGGAAGGACCTACTCAGACTCCATGTGATTTACAAGAACATTGCTCACTGTGAGTTAGGAGATGGTTCCACTATCATGTTCTGGGCTGATCTTTGGATGCCTTCATCTCCCAACCAAACATCTTTAAGTGTCCAATTCCCACGTTTGTTCTCCTTCTGCAATGACCACACTATTTCAGTCAAGCAAACCATGAATGCTGAATTTTTGGAGGAGCTCTTCTCCTTGCCCTTGTCAGCACAAGCCCTGGATGAATTACAGCAACTACAGGCTCTGCTTTCTGTGAGGCCTTATGATCAGTTGGCAGTCGATAAGTGGTCTTTTATTTGGGGGAATTCAAAATATTCATCAAGCAGGCTCTACAAAATGGCTTTCAAGCACGTACAAGTTCCTCCTACTTTCAGTTGGATCTGGAAGTCTAATTGTATGCCCAGATTAAAATTCTTTGCTTGGCTCCTCTTTGTTGACAGACTCAACACAAAAGTAATGCTCACTCGGAGGAATTACTTTGTGGAACCTAATGATCATTGTGTGCTTTGCAACAATCAAGTGGACGAGGACATTCAGCATATGTTCTTTAGTTGCTCATTTGCCTCAGCATGTTGGCAAAAGATAGGTGTCCATTGGAATCACTCTCCTGATATTCATGTGCAATTTGCAAGAGCGGGGCAGACACTTCAGCTTCCATACTTTGTGGAGATTTTCATCATTGCTACCTGGGAAATTTGGAACCTCAGAAACAGGAGAATTTTTTATGGTGATAATGCCACTCTTCAACTCCAGACTAGGAAGTTCAAAGCTCAAGTCCTCAACCAACTGCATAGAGTTGCGGAGGATGCTAGGCCAATAGTTTTCCAATGGTTAGAGAATACCTTGTAATTTATTTATGTTTCCTCCTCTCCCCCTGTTTTGTAAGTATTCTACCCACCATGTACTCTGTTTTGTTACCGGTTTAATTATATTTTCATCTTGCTGTGGGGATCTCCTCCACAGTTTATTTTTTTCTTGTCAAAACAATATGCTAGGAAAGGATCACTCTCGGAGGAGGCTGATTTATGGGACACTCCTTCCAATGCCTGGCCTTATGTACTCTGGTTGCTGACATGTACCAAGTCAAAAGGTTGAAGCTGCAATGTGCGTCAAAGATTTGGGACATGGCAAGCGAGGAAACTGTGACCTCATTTCTACGATGGGCAATTCAGGCTAACTGCACACAATTGCAGGACAAGTGCATGTCTCTCTTAGAGCGAACCTTTCCTCGCAGAATACTCACACATGATTGGGTGGTCATATGCATTGATCATCCCGAATTTGTGCATGATCTCCGTAGAAGATTACACGGAGGGTGGTACCAGTAGAGTCCTCTAATAGTCTGTAGTTTTTATGTTTTATTGAAGTGTGTTTAGTCATGTAATAAGCAGTTGAAATAGTACGTTAATTTGTTGCAGTGAGTACATTTGTAATGCAATAATCGGATCATCTGTCGAACGTGAATATGAAGTAGAGTATAGTCCTGTGTGTGTTTGTCAATTCCATGATCCATGGTGGCATGGACAACCCAGTCAACAACTTGACTCTCTGCATATGGTCACTGACATTTGGGTCCGACACCCAAGCGGTCTTTCATTTGGGTCACTGACATTTTGGTCCATGATCCAAAGTTTTCGTTTCCCGCTCTGGAGCAGAAAGGCGGGACTTGAAATTTTGAATTCCCCACTCCTCCTCCTTGTCCTTCTCGTTTTATATAAAACAATGAGGGAAACCAGGCCTCCCAAAGTACTGCTAGTAATTTTCCAAAATCAGGGGAAATTCTCCTCTACCGCCGAAGAGACCTAGTAGATATGCGGCGGAAGCAGCAATGGCAACCTAGCTACCGACGACGCCTTCCTCTGCTACGAGCGGCGGCCTTCCTCGGCAACCTCCTTGAAGCTGCAAGATGGTTCAAACCCGTTGCTCCGTTGGCCAACCTGTGGCTCACCCTGACGGCCGCAGATCTGCAATAGTTGCGAAGAACAACGTGTTCAAGGCGCAAGTTTGGGCTGCTAAATCGAGACGGCATTTGGCACCTTCTTCCCTTCCTATTCGTCAGGTCTGTGGGCTCCTCCCTGTATTGATCGATTCAATTAGATTGCTTCCCCATGCTCTTTGGCATTCTAAATATTCTTTTATGTTTGGGTGATTATTGATCTACTGTACCATATCGCAAGAGTTTGTTGGAAGTCATTTTATTTGAGGTTTGTACAAATTTGTAGATGAAATTATTAGACTGCTTCCCCATGCTCTTTGCCTTCGAATATTGTTGTTGCATGCTTGAGTGATTGTGGATGTTCTGTTCCCTATTGCAAGAGATTGTTCGAAGTTGACTTATTTGAGATTTGTAGAAATTAAAGTATAAAATTATTATATTGCTTACCCATGCTGTGTGGCTTTCCATATTTTTGTTGCATGCTTGGGTGATTATGGATTGGGTGTTATCGTTCATGTACCACATTGAACTTAGTAGATGAAATTGCTTCCGATTGCCAATGATCTCAACCCTTATCCCTTGTTCTTGTACTTGTTTCAGCAGGCTAAAGGGTCAACATCTGTAGTCGCTCCTGTTCAAACCTGCTCCAAGGTAATAAACTTAATTAACACCTTCTTTATTTCTGATTGCGAATGATCTCAACCCTTATCTGTTGTTCATGTGCTTGTTTCAGCGGGCCAAAGGGTCAACATCTGTTGCCGCTCCTGTTCAGACCTGCTCCAAGGTAACAAACTTAATACCTTTGTTTCCTTAGTTCGAATCAATTGCAAGATCCTAATCTGACTTGGGATACACTGGTGCTAGATGGAAGCTACCAAGTCAATGATGCTTCTTCCTGAACAAATTAAAACAAAGGAGTACTCAAGAATGGGTACCAAATCCTTATGTACTAGTGTTGATGAAGAGCAAGTTGACGCTCCCAATCAGGACAGGGTACAACTTCGACAATGGTTTGTTGCTCACTAGAAAGAGTTATGTAGCTTGAAGAAGAAGACCGAGGAATCAGAAACAACTCTGAAAATGCAGACGGCTGAGATTAAGAGGTTGCAGAAACTTATCGAAGACAGTGAAGACCTCCTTTGTCTACTGCTTAGCAGTAAAAGATGAAGATGCTAAGATCCTTAGATCAAATCTCCAATATCTCTTGTGATTATGGCCTGGATTTAGCTTTGTTAATCTGTGTTCCTCGTGAGACTGTTATCTTGTAATAGTTTGTGTTATGTGATGAACAATATGGTCGTGCTTGATAGTAAACAACAGTTTGTTTTATTGTATAAATAAATATGTGTTGATTACTATTTTGCCAATCAGATCAGAATTATTCTAAAAAAATCAGAATTGAAATGAAATCAATTCATATTGATGCACGATTAGTTATCAGTGGGCTTAGCCCACTATTTATTGGGTCAAAAGTCAATTTCATTGAAATTAACGTGACATATAAGGCCACAAACAATGTGCACAATTGTTGGACTCGACCCAACAAAAATAGGCCCAACCTAATCAAAATTGTGGTCGAAAAAACAACAAATGGGCCCAACAAAATCTTTTTTGGGCTATCTGCTCAATGCCGGCCGACAGTAACAGTATTGGGCTCAACCCATCTTTAAATGGGCCAAATTCGTTTTATGACGCAAACGGTTCGTCACCATTGGCATGCCACACCAGATTATGTCTAGCGTGGCAAAGATACAGGAACGAAGTTATGACATTTTGAAAGGATGATTTTATACGTATCATTAAACTCATGATGCCGCGAAATAAGGTCTCGTCATTAATCGCAGTTTGTGATGCTCGATTAATGACGAAGGGTTTTCGTAACAACTGGCATCATTAATCGCGGTTTATGACGAGAATCGCTCTTTTTTGCGTCACTAGTCGGCACATTCCTTGTAGTGCTGTTCAGATGGATCACCCACCTTCGTCGGTCATAGGTGACATTCATGAACGCACTACACGATCTAGGTCACAGAGGCACTCTCATTTCGCTCATTCTGCATTTGTCGCTTCTTTCGAGCCCAAAGATATTGGACACGCGCTTTCCGATCCAGATTGGGTGAACGCTATGCATGAGGAGCTTGAGAATTTTGAGAGGAATCAGATGTAGGAGTTGGTTGAGCCTCCACCAAATTACACACCTATCAGGACAAAATGGTTGTGGAAGAACAAAGAGGGAGAAAATGGGGAGATAGTGAGAAACAAGGTGAGGTTGGTTGCTCAGGGGTTTAGCCAGAAAGAGGGGATAGACTATGAGGAGACATTTGCTCTGATGGCCCGTTTGGGGGCAATTAGGATCCTTCTAGCATTTTCAGTAGCTAAAGGGTTCAAGTTGTAACAAATAGATGTGAAGAGTGCCTTCCTTAATGGGTTTTTAGAGGATGAAGTGTATGTGAGGCAACCCCCAGGTTTTGAGAGTGAGAGATTTCCCCATCAGGTATACAAACTCAGAAAATCACTATATGGCCTAAAACAAGCTCCCGGGGTGTGTGCAGGTTGAGGAAGTTTCTTTTCAGTAAGGGGTTTGTGATGGGGGTAGTTGATCAGACTCTCTTTGTCCTCGGGTAGGGCGTTGACATTCTGATCGTGCAGGTATACATGGATGACATAATCTTTGGTGGCTCTTACCACACTTTGGTTGCCAGGTTTGCAAATGACGGAATTCGAGATGTCCATGATGGGTGAGTTGCAGTTCTTTCTCGGGCTTTAGATCAAGCAGTGCAAGGACGGGACGTTTGTGCATCAAGCCAAGTACACCAAGGACATAGTGAAGAAATTCAAGATGGATGACTCGAAGCCAATGGCTACACCAATGAGTACGACTACAGCTTTGGATGAAGATGTAGATGGCGAGCCCGTGGACCAGAAGGAGTACCAGAGCCTGATCGGCTCCCTCCTCTACTTGACAGCGAAGAGGTCGGACATATTGTTCAGTGTGTGTCTGTGCGCTCATTTTCAAGCTTCACCGAGGACTTCGCATCAGCATGCCATCAAGAGGATTTTCAGGTACTTGAACTACAGCCCTGAGTTTGGTCTTTGGTATTCTGCGGCCTCGACACTCAACCTTCACGGGTTTGCGGACGCTGACTTCGCTGGGTGTCGTTTGGATCATAAGTCTACCTCTGGTGGGTGTCAGTTTCTTGGGTCTTCTTTGGTTTTTGGTCATCCCGCAAGCAATCTAGTGTAGCCCAGTCCACTACAGAGGTCGAGTATGTTGTTGCAGCCAGTTGTTGTTCCCAGCTCCTATGGATTACCTACACTATGAGCGACTTTGGTGAGGAGTGTTCCCATGTTCCACTCTTTTGTGATAGCACTAGTGCCATAAGTGTAGCCAAGAACCCAGTTTTCCACTCCAAAACCAAGCATATAGAGGTGAGGTACCACTTCCTGAGAGATAATGTGGAGTAGGGAAAGATTGTTTTGATCTATGTACCCACCCAAAACCAACTAACTGATATCTTTACTAAAGCGGAGCTCCTTTGTACATGTGTATAATATTTACTTTGTTGCATGGCATTGCATTTGTAGTATGATGTATAGTCATCTTTGTATCTTAGGTTGTTTTTGCATTTGTATCATATGGTAGGATGAGCTTCTCCTATATACATTGGTTGCTATGATATGCTAGTTGTGAGCTTTTTGAGCATGTTTGATACGACTTGATGATGGATAGCTATGCTCTTGATAGTCTTTCTATATTTGCATGTTGAGGTGGCTAATTTTTGAAAAATGCTAGATAGGAAAATGCTAGATAGGCTCTCTCTTGTGAGTTTAAGGCTTTGCACGATCTTAGTGTGCTTTGGTGGTTTATGTCATGCTTAATTCATGGTTGGATATCATGTGCTTTTCACTTGGGGTCAAAGACCCATTTGTCATTATGAATGTTTAGCCCATGTGTTACCTTGTGGGGGAGCATAAGCTTCTTTTTACCGCAAAGGCACTTCATGTACCATTTTATGCTTAAATGAGAAAAATTAAATTGGTATGAAATGCTTTGCTTGAAAGTGTGTTCTCACTTGTTCCATGTCATAAAATGCTTTAAAATTGCAATATTTTGGGTGCTAAACCGTTGCATGTTGTCTACCATGAGAAGTCTCATTTTAAGAAGTAGGCACATGGTTCAGTGGCTTTAACATGACATGAGATTCTTATGGGTGTTTGTAATGATCTTGTGTTGAGGATATCTGACCTATCATGAAGTTTGTGTGATTTAAATTCACTTTGGTAAATTTTGCTCATGTTTTGGTCTTTAGCTCATCAGAGGGAATTTTTTCGCAAAATTGTGTATCTTGATCATGGCTTGCTCATATGCTGATATAACTTTACTATCTTGATGGCAATGCTCATACGAATCTTTGGAATGTCTTGCTTGCTCATTTTCTCACTTGTAGCATTTTGTGGTGCTCATTGTCTATTTGAGAAGCTCTAGGTTAAAATTTTCGTAGAAATGCCTTCATTCATGCATTTTCAACAATGGGGAGAAGTTTGTGAAGGAAAAGTGGTTCTGGATGCTTTTAGAAAGTTTCCAGGCAGTTTCGAGCATTTTCTGGGCTATGTTGTGCATCGTCCTGACCGGTGTGTGCCACCGATCTGACCGGTGAGGTAGATCATGCTGGAGATTGTTGCCCACCGGTCTGACCGGTGGAGGGTACCGGTCTGACCGGTGATGGCTAGAGCTGAGCAGCTCTGTTTTGCATGGCACGCATTGCATGCATGTGTCCAGGGGGAGCCTGCATGTGTTTAGGGGGAGCCGGCATGTGTTCAGGGGGAGCTCCTTGTGTCGCTTGAGTTTCTTGCTTTGGTGGTTTGCTCTTCGTGAGCTTTGGATTTTTTCTCGGTTGTGTTGAGTTGTTGCCCTTGCCTTAGGGGACCGAGACTTTGGCTTCAAGTGATCAAGGTTTGTTTTGTTTGGTTTTTGGATCGCTTGATTTGGTTTGTGTTAGTTTCTTTTTCTTTTCCTGCCTATGATGGTTACTATGTGTGGGTGTTGTCAATGCACTCATCAAGGGGGAGATTGAGGACCTGTGTGGTCCGAGGACAGGTGGATGGTCGCTCCTTAGTGATGAGTGATTGACAATATTGTGTGGACTGACTCTTGACCTAGTATTGCAGGTGCAGGTTGCGTCTTGATTCACGTGGTGCAGGTGAAGATCAAGTGCGAAAGGTCTATGTCTGTGTGACCTCCCAGGAGTGGAGAGACAAGTAGGCTTCGATCGAGGTACCCGGTAGCCGACAGGATCAAGTGTGGGCCGTACACTGGTAAGAAGAGCAAGATGACGTCGAGAGGGATGGAGCCGGTGCAAGGTAGCAGCTGATGACTGAAGCTTGCATGCGGGGTTTACAGTGGTTTGGCCACAAAACCACAGGGTTACTTGGCTGAGCCACAAAGCCAAGGCCGGAGTTCGGAGCGTGAGTTCTGCACCGGACCGGTCTGACCGGTGGCCTGACCGTCCTGACCGTTGTGGACCGGTCTAACTGGTGAGAAGGACCAGTCTAACAGTGGGTCCTGTGGGCATCCGGAAGCTTCGAAGCGGAGGACATGCGGCGGGATCTCAAGGCTTGCGTGGAGTTTCTTGATACTACTTTCAACCATCAATATTCTCACATAAATGGAGGCATAATCATTATTTACTTGCATTTTGGTTTGAATAATGTAGTTCCACTTGTCCTTGGAGATTATTTGTATGTAGGTGAAATAAGCATGAAAAGAGATGGAAACCCACCATCTATGGAAGAACCATGCCAACTCAGTTGAGGAGGTGGCTGCCACCAAGGAAACACATGGCAATCCACATCACTGATCCAAGGGAGGCACTCACCGACGAATCAGAGAGCGACACCTGGACTTCACATGGATCAAGGGGCCCACCTAGGATTCCAAAACAAGCCATGCACCGGGGAAGGATCAGAGGGCCCACAAGGCAGCCACCCAGAGGAAGGACACCCCGAGAGGAGGGCCTAGGGGGCCGGCCGATCCTAGGATCGGCCGAACCGCCTCTGGCTCCTCCCATCTCGTCCCTCCACGTGGCAGTTGCTCATTGGTCCATTGCTTCACTCCCGGGTGTTTTGAGGCCATTTGGTGCCCGAGGCAAGCCTCCTCCTTGCCTATGAATAGAAGGGGAGGGGCTCCCATTTCTCACACACCACTCTCTCATTCTCCTCTCACTTTTAGTTTCCAAGGCTAGGGGTAGGCTAGAGTAGCTCTTATTCAGGTTCCAAGTCTACTTGGAGTCTAGGTATGAGTTCTCTTTTATCTTTATTTCTTTGTATGACTTTGATCTACTTCAGTTATTCAGCTATTTCGTATAAAGTCATGGTAGATCCTATGATTGATATGTTCTTGAGTTCATCTCTTGTTCATCATTTAGAGGCTTGTGTTCTTCGTGAACACTACCTTTTGATCCACTTGAAGGTTGATTTACTCATTCCTTATGTGTTTGTTCATAAGTTAGAGGCTCGTGTTCTTCACGAACACGACCCTTTGATCTTGTTGACTAGACATAAGTGACTTCGTATCCGTTCGTATGTCTAGCCTTAGTTTGATCTTGTTAGATGGCATGATAGTGTTGTATGAAGTTTGTGTTCAAGCTACGGTACTCGGTCGAAGTTGACCAGTCTTCTGGTGGCTCTCACACTGGGTCACAATAGCCCGGGCTGGGTGAAGTCTACAGCAACGCAGGCATGGTGCCTGGGGTTGTGTGGCTACGTTAGTTATGAGCATGCCCCCGTAACGATTGAGGTAGGCCGCAGTGGTGACAGTTGTTGGACCCTTTGAAACCCTCGGTGCTGGGGTATTGCTGTAGGTGTCTAAAGTATAGTTTCACAGAGTACTAGTCGTCACGGGCTATCTCCCCGTTTGTACCTGGGTGCTGAACCTTACCCTTTCATGCAATGTTTCATGCCTATCTCTTGTATCTTCTAGCTTTGTATGTTTAGTACATTAGAACCTAGATGTAACTCGTATGTTCCCCCTAAGCCGTAGAGTACTAGAGTAGAGGTAGATCTGAGTGTGTGTCACACTACCCTATCATATCTTTTATCTTACCCCTGCCTTTGAGTGGTTGTCTTCTATATCTATCTCTTGGTTTACATTCAGTGCAAAAGCATAAGTCTTGATATCCACCATTGCCTTCCACGGATACGATACCCTTGGAATATTCTCCTTCCTTGGGGAAATGCTACAATGGTTTATCTGTGTGCTTGCGGATTCGTTCATGATCATTTAGATTTACCTTTGGCAAGTCTTGATGTTCACGCTAACTCGGCGTTGTTAGTGGTGACGTTAAGAAATGCCAACAAGCATTTTTAGTGTTGTCACTAAGGATGGATTCTAAATATGTTCTTAAGTGATCGGCGTTAAGAAATGTCAACAAGCATTTCTGGCGCTGTTGCCGGGGAAGGCACAGGATTATCATGACTATGCTTTGCATCTGTTTATAAATCATGAGTAGGATAGAACAACTCTCAATGCAGGCTAACCTTGATTGTCTTCTTTTAACTTTGGATGATGAAGACATGTAGTGTATGACTGGTTTCGACTTACCGGAGAATTTTACTAAAGATCCCGAGTCACTCGTGAGGAAAGCTCGAATTCATTTCGACTCACCTCGTCGTACTCGTCCGGAAGGCGATCCAGCTTCCTTTGTACCATCCACGTCAAGTGCTATGGCCCAGAAGACACTTCGTGAGTACTCAGCTCCTTCTGCTAACTAGGTCCTTCAAGGCCCTGTGGTGGCAATGGGGACTGAAAATTTTGAGATCAAGACGGGTCTAATCATGATAGTACAAGCTAGCCCATTCTGTGGCAAGCCAAATAAGGATGCCAATGCCCATCTGCAGTAATTCCAAGAGCTATGCAGCACTTTCATCATTAGGAGTGCAAATATGGATGTTGTTCGTCTTCGACTGTTTCCATTTTCTCTCCTGGGGAAAGCCAAGTAATGGTTCTACGCGAATCATGATGCCATTAATACTTGGGATAAGTGTTCAGAGGCATTCCTCAAGAAGTTCTTCCCATTGGGTACAACCAATGCTCTTCGTGGAAGAATTTCTGGTTTTCAGCAAGCAGCAAGTGAATCTATTCCAGAGGCTTGGGAAAAGCTTCAGGAGTATGTCCTGGCCTGTCGTCACCATGGGATGGAGGATTGGCTTATTCTTCAAAGCTTCTATAATGGGCAGACTCTGACAGCCCGAAGCCATATTGATGCTGCTGCTTAGGGAGCATTCTTCTCACTCACTGTTGATAATGCTAAATTACTCATTGAGAAGATGGTATCCAACCAAGGGTGGAGTGATGAAAGACTCCAACCACGTCCGAGGGGTATTCATATTGTCAAAGAAGCAGATATGATTACTGCCAAGCTGGACCTTCTTATGAAGAGACTAGATGATTACACCAGCGAGAAGGCTGTCATGGCCACCACTACTCTGCCTATGGATTCTCATATGACTTGTGAAGTCTGTGGTAACACTGGGCATTTGGGAAACTACTATCCTAAAACTCGGGAGGAAGTGATGTGCATGAACGGTAATAACAATGGTTATCGTCCACCTCAACAAGGAAGTCAAACGTGGAATCAATAACACCCTTATTATCAAGGAGGTAACCAAGGTAACTCGTACAACCCTAACCAACCTTCCTTGAGAGATCTTGTTTTCGGGCAGGCTAAAATTAATGAAGGTGTTAATAAAAAGCTAGATGCCCTTGATAAAACCTTGGAAAGTCTCAAGGTTAAGCTTGAAAGTTTTTCTTCTACTCAGAAGAGCCAGCTAAGTTTTAACAAAATGTTAGAAACTCAGTTAGCTCAGTTAGCTGCTTTGGTTCCGTCTGCTGATAACGGGAGGATCCCGGGGCAACCCGTGTCCTCTTGTGAAAATGTTAGTGTAGTGTCAACTAGGTGGGGTAAGCCACCTAAAAAGACATATGCTCCTAACTATGCAGGAAAGCCCATACAACAAATTCTAGATCCATGGGAGGAATCAGCAGTTGTGCACAGAAGAGATCCTGGCTACCTAGCTATCACATGCACCATTTATTACAAAACGATCAAGCATGCCCTTTGTGACCTTGGTGCAAGTTAACCTCATGTCCAAGACCATGTTCGAGCAACTGGGATATCCAGCTCTCTCTCCAACAGTACGGACTATCCAACTCGCCCGATTCAACGATACGATATCTTGATGGAATTGTTGAGAGTTTATTGGTCAAGGTCAAGAACTCTGATGTCTTCGCGGATTTTGTGGTCCTTGATATGGATGACGATGGAGGAATGCCGCTCATCCTTGGGCGACCATTTCTCAGTGATGTCCGGGCCAGAATCAATGTGGGGGCCGGAGTAATCCGTTTTCGCATTGGGAAGAGGAACTTGGTATTCAGGTTTCAAGATAAAGAAGAGCAATGCTATTTAGTGTATGATAGTGTTGTGCAGCTTGGGGGAAGGACGGAGCCTTCACCCCCAAAGAAGAAATCTCCGTCAAAGAACCAAAAGAAAATTCATAAAGAATGGTGAAAGGTTGAGAAGACATAACCCTCTACTTCTCAGGATTAGGGTGCAGAGTGGAATTAACCGCTGAGAAGAGTCCAACTTGTCAGACTAAAAATGATGAGTCATTTCTACCAAAAAGGTTAAAGATGGTATTTATATCATATTTCCCTTTCCAAAATTTTATTTAATTTCAAAACTGCATATTTGATTTTCCCAATCCTTGCATCTGTATGCTAGATTTATCTAGCCCTTTTCCCTTTCAAATAAATTTTTTGAAAATAAATTCTGAGTTTGAAAATTCTAGAAAAATCATTTGAAAAAGTTTTTGGGGGAATTTGGGCCGAGACATTCAGGCAGGCCCCCAACTAGCCGTTGGGGAGCCACTAGCCTGGGCAGGGGGTAGGTGGGCCCAGCCTGGGATCGGCCGACCCCAGGTTCGGCCGAAGCAACCCAACGGCTGCTGGGCCCCACCTTGCTCCAACGGCTATGTCTGGATGTCCGGCGCATTTGCCTATAAATAGCAGGGGAGAGGGGGTGTTCTTCACCCATTCAACTCATTTCACTCACACTCCCCTCTCTACTCCTTGCTCTATTGGTTTTCTTAGGTTTCTTGCTCAAGTTTGGATCATCAAGTGTTCTCTCTATTGTGTTGCTGAAAGTATCGCTATTGGTGGAGCAAGTTCGGTAAGAATTTCATTCGATTTCACTAATCCATCACCGAGTTGCTCTTGTTGTCCTTTGTTGTGTGCTAGCATGAGTTGGGCGGCGAACGCTCTCCGGAGCATGACACGCTCCCGTTCACGGGCAAGCACGAGTTCATCCGTCCCCACCGAGCCAACGCCGAGCCCATAAACGATGGATTATGAAGAAGAGCAAAAAGAGCAAGCCGAACCACAAGCAGCGGAGGAGGTCGTCGATGACACCCCCTACCTCAGCTTGCAGGGCACTCAAGAGGAGCAAGCCTATGCTCTCTTGAAGGACCGAGTCTTCGCCCACACCCGGGACTTCGACCCAGCCCTCATGGAGAAGACAGGTATGAATCTCGAGTTTGCTTCCATGTGGTATGCTCTTAGTTGGGAGGAGTTTGCGCCAGTTACAGAGCATGGCTCTCGGTCCCTCACCATCCAATTTCTTTCCTCTCTTACCGAGGTGGCAGAGGGTATTCAGTTTTGTCTTTTCGGGACTGAATACCGAGTTTCATGGAAAGATCTTAGTCGTCTCATTGGTTTTAATCAGCGTTGTGTTCTTTCTTTGAAGAAGGCTTGTGTAACACCCTAATTTACGTTTTCGCAATAGAATTAAAAATTTTCTAGAATTAATTAGGGTTGTTCACATTTAGTGTAGTAGAATAATTATTTTCTAAATTTGATTAAACGAATCATAGGCTATATAAAGTTGTTGTTAAATACATGCTGCTTGCACTATGTTTATTGTATGAAAATGAATTTGTTTTACTCAAACTCGTCTAGGGTGTATCTCTGGAAAAGTTTAAATGCTGGGAAAATATACGAACTCAGCTTGGGCCAAATCCTCCTAAACAACCCGGCCCAAACCACTTTCACTCCCCCTCTCTTTTTCCCTCACGGGCCAAACCACTAGCTGGGCCGCATCCCATCTAACCTAAGCGGCCAGCCCAACCCGCCATCCCCCCTCCCTCTCACTTCCAGCCTGGCCCCACTTGTCATCCCTCTCCTCCCACCTTTCCTTCTTTTCCCCTCCACCGGAACAGCAACACCACCGCCGCCCCGTTCGAATCCACGCGCCTTCGTGCTGAGCCGCGTCCACCTGTCCCCACTCCCGTGATCGCCGCCTCCTTCCATCTCTCTTCCCACCTTTTCCCCCTCTGACTCGCAGGCAATGGCAAGTAAAGGCCATGGGACCGAGCTCCACCACCGTGATGACCACCTCCAATTCCCCTTCTCCCGAGCCCTTCCTCTCCTATAAATCCCGTGAGCTAGACCACTACCTTCCCCTTTGCCATCCCACGCCACCACCCCCCTATCTCTGTGCTCGAATCGTCGTCGATTCCGACCATCTTCCCCGTCGCCGGTGAGTCACTCCGTCCCGCCGGTTCCCCACCACCGGAGCTCCTCTCACCCTCCTCTTCCCTTCTTTGGTTTCCCAGGAGCACCTCGACTCATCCCCGACGCCCAAGTGTGTGAACTCGAGGCCGCAGCGCCGCCTCCACCGTGCGCCCGAGGCTGCCTCCGCCTTGCTCCGCCGCCGGCTCTCCCCATCGCCCCTCCGCCGATTTCGAGCCCGTGGTGAGCCTCCTCGTGCCTCCCTCGTTCAATTTCGCCCCACTCCGCCATCTCCCGTGCGTCACAAGCCCCGCCATGGCCGGCCGCCGGTGAGCCCGCCGCCGGACTCCCCTGTTCTGGGCAGCGCAGAAAGCCAAGGCCGAGCAGACGCCTGGATCCCGTCCAAATCCAAATGAATGACCCAGATGCACTAAAAACTAGTCAACCATGCACCATTTCTAATGTAGCCCCTGAACAAACCGGAAATCAAGGAGATGTTTATCTGTCTCTTGTAAATTTTGCTAGTTACCCCTTCCATCTAGAGATATTTGCAATTCAGTCCATGGTGACGTCAGCATGACGTCATCACCAAAAATATTTACCAAAATTTCCAGAAATATATTCGCATTTTCATCATTTTCCTTGCTGACGTCATTAATCACTATGCTGATGTCATAATTCCCTTTTCCTGTAATTAAATAAATCCAGAAATGCAGTTTTTACAGTTTAGTCCCTCGTTAGTAAAACGCTTATAACTTTTCGCTCGCAGCTCCGTTTTAGGTGTTTCTTGCGCTCACGCGATCGTAGCGACGAGCCCGTTCTATTAAAATGTTGTTCTTACTGTTTAGTTACTGTTTGGTGTACTGTTCTTATATGTTTGTATGTATGCTTGTTTCCGGTAGTTGATCAAAGCTACGTGAAGTTTGGACAGCGAGCTAGAAGAAGGCAAGTGTCCTTGATGCATACTCTTTTTTGCCTTTATTTTTATACACAATAATCACCTTTTTATTTGTGCTTTATGCATTGCATTGAGTCAATTTGCTGGGAATCCTATGTAGGGTTTACTAGATTTGATCTTACCATTCCTTGAAGCCCTTAGAGAGTTGTTAGTTAAGGGTAGTTTATATGCTTAGCTTGCTCTACATGGGTTGGTTTAATCTTAATCTTGACTAATAAACTATGCAACATTGTGGGTTGGTAATGTTTTAGCAACATGGATCCTTAGGCTTGAGCAACTATTTTATGATGGTTTTTGGAAATGAGAAGTATGGTTATACGATATCGGAGATACATGTTTTTGTCTTGCTCAAGTTAAGGACCGGTACATGGAGCGACCACCCAGGACTTACCGTACAACCACAAGACCTAATCGGCTCTGGGCTTGGCCAATTAATTAGGAGAAATCGGTGATGGGTGTGGCTAGACGGCGCTGATGAGGGCAGGGCCCAATACTCGGCAAGGAGTGTGCCAACACCTACTGGTGGATCCTTTGTAAAGGCCTCGTAGTGAACCTATGCCAACACACCTCAGAAGTGTGTAAAGAGGTTTGGCCGCCTCGGCGTGACGGGTATCACGACTCGTGGGTAAAGTTGTACAACCTCTGCAAAGTGTTAATTTGAACTGTTATAACAGCCGTGCTCAGGGTCAAGAGCGGCTTGGACCCTCACATGTTTAGTTGGTGGTTTGGTTGGTTTGGTTTGGGAAGTGAAGATTGGTTTGGCCTAGATGTTATGATCTTACCCTTTAAGGTGGGTTTTGGGTGGGGAAGTCCTTCATCTAGTAATTAGGGTGCTTAATAAAATTTACCAACTAAAACTTGTGCTTGCAGCCAGTTGTGTCAGCCTTCCTTTTTGATAAGCCCCCTCATAGCTTTTCCTCCTACACTTGCAGAGTACATTTCGATGTACTCACCGTTTTCCCTTCAACCCCCTATTGTGTCTCTCTCTTCCCCCATAAATGCTGCTCAGGTGATGAAGACGATGAAGATCTAGGATGCGACCCCCGGTTGATTGCCCGTGGCCATGGAGTCCTGCTTCCGCATATATTTTATCTTCTTGTCATTTTCTTTTGGACCAACGGGTCATTTTGTATAAATAAACGTGATATGGTGATGTAACTCTGATGAAGTCGAACTTTATGTATGAAATATGATCCTGGCATACATAAAGTGAGCACCTGGTTGTGTTTATAAATCCGGGTGTGACAGAAGTGGTATGAGAGCCATATCTACCGTAGGACGCATCCTTAGATAGCAATGGTCGTTTTTCAAAGATTATTTTGCTATAAAACACCTCTAAACAATCCTTGGTTTCTCTGGTTCTCAATTCCTCCCTCCTTGTTCTTTACCTACCCCTTGTCTATTCGAGCTTAATACCTTGAAAATTTGTTATTCCCCCCTCTTCTTTTGAAAATATAAAATTTTGCGTTGTACTAACTTGGTCATTGATACGAAGACTGATGCTGACGAAGATCTTGCTTAGTGTTCCTTCACGACCAGAGGCTTTCAAGACTCGAGATGAAGAATTTTCAGCACCAGTGAATGTCATACAACACACTGAAGAGACTCGTGCCACTACATCGACAAACCCTCAGCTCTAACTTTCTAACAATAGGTGATCTTACCCTGGTGTCCTTAACGTTAGAATAAATGCATTTAAATGGTGTACTTCTACGGAAGACCATATGTTTGGTGTGCTTGTATGTTTGTTATTGTGCTATGCATGATTTGCTTCTTTGTAATGATTGTTGATGGAGTTGTGAGTTGTTACTCGCAATTACATCTTTTCTTTAGTAGTATCTAAATAGTTAGTTGGGGTTCTTTCTTTCTTTACCTTGTCTTACAACCTTGCTCATACCTTCTCCTTTGCTACCTAACCAGATGGTGGAGACTAGAAGGAGTGCTCGCAACCGTGAAGGACAGAATGAACCAACAGCAAACTCTACTCCGCGGGCCAACATAGAGCGATTTATGGGCACTCAGACCCAACTGATCACCACACAGACTCAAATTCTGCAAGGGATAGCTCAAGCAGTACCTGCACCTCCACCAAAGGATACCCATGGAGAATTCTTAAAGTCGTCACCCCCTATCTCCAATTACTCTACAGAATCAATTCTGGCTGAAGATTGGTTGAAAGATGTGGAGAAGAAATTGATTGCTGCACAATGTAATGATAGGGAAATGGTTCTTTATGCGTCTGGTCAGCTATTTGGAGTAGCATCTGATTGGTGGGACACTTACACCATGAATCATGGGAATCCGGAAGGTATTTCATGGCAAGAGTTCAAGACTAGCTTCAGATTACAGTATGTACCAAGAGGAATCATGAAGTTTAGAAGAAAGGAATTCTTAAGATTGAAGCAAGGGTCTATGACGGTTAGTGAATACCATGAAAAGTTCATCCACATGTCAAGATATGCTACTAAAGATGTGGACAATGAAGAAAAGAAGCAAGAGTGATTCTTAGAAGGTTTGAATGATGAATTACAAGTCCACTTGATGAAGCATGACTCCCCAGCCTTCAGCATCTTGTTGGCAAGGCATTGGAATTGGAGTATAAGCTCAATGAAATGAAAGATAAGAAGAGAAAGATTAACTATCAAGTACATGTAGGTGATTGCTCCCGTCCTCGGCTCACGACTGTAACAGAGTCAGTGCCATATTTCAATCAGAATAACCAGAATAAGGGATTGCGACAAGCTCAGCTATTGCACCCCGGAATGCAAACCATTCCTCAAAGACCAAAGAGAAATCCCCAGAAGCAGAACGTGGGCAGAAGGCATGCACTGAGAGGTGTTTGCTATCACTGTAAGGATAAGGGACATAATATTCAACGATGTCCAAAGAAGTATCCACATGTGTTTGGAAGCAACATGAATCTAACGTTAGCTCAAGGAGATAAAGTGAATATCACTATGAAAGCCCCACCAAGCTATGATATGATGGAAGGTGTTGTCTACCAGGTGGAAGGGACATCTATTGAGAGAATTCGTGTTGTCTGTGACTTTCCAGATGTTTTTCCGGATGATCTTCCAGGACTACCACCTGATCGTGATATGAGTTCATCATTGACTTATTGCTAGGAACAGCACCCATCGCAAAGAGACCGTACAGAATGCCAGCGAATGAATTAGAGGAGCTCAAGAAACAACTGAAGGACTTGCTAGATAAAAAGATTATTTGTCCGAGTTCTTCGCCTTGGGGAGCCCCTGTGCTATTTGTTGAGAAGAAGGATGGTAGTCAAAGGATGTGTATTGACTATCGATCTCTGAATGAGGTGACAATTAAGAACAAGTACCCTCTACCAAGAATTGAAGATTTATTTGATCAGCTAAAGGGAGCTTGTGTATTCTCCAAGATTGATCTTCGTTCAGGCTATCATCAATTGAAGATCCGAGCATCCGACATCCCAAAGACAGCATTCACTACTAGGTATGGGTTGTATGAGTTCACAGTTATGTCTTTCGGATTAACTATTGCACCAGCCTACTTCATGTACATGATGAATAATATTTTTATGGAGTATCTCGATAAATTTGTGGTGGTATTCATCGATGATATTCTGGTATTCTCAAAAAATGAAGAAGAACATGAAGAGCACTTAAGGCTTGTATTGCAGAAGCTCAGAGAACATCAGTTGTACGCCAAGCTCAGTAAATGTGAATTTTGGTTGAAGGAAGTCTCCTTCCTTGGACATGTCATCACAGAAGGAGGAGTCAAAGTTGACCCAGGCAAAGTGAGAGATGTTCTAAACTGGAATCCACCAAAAACAGTCACAGAAATCCGAAGTTTCCTTGGTCTAGCAGGATATTATCGGAGATTCATTGAAGGCTTCTCCAAAATAGCTAAACCTCTTACAGAACTACTTGAGAAGACAAGAGAATTCAAGTGGTCTGCAGCTTGCGACGCTAGTTTTGAGGACTTAAAGAAAAGGTTGACCACTGCCCCAGTGCTTAAATTGCCAGATATCCACAAGCCATTTGATATTTATTGTGATGCCTCTTATCTTGGTTTGGGTTGTGTTCTTATGCAAGAAGGACGAGTGATAGCTTATGCATCGAGATAGTTGAGGAAGCATGAGAAAAACTATCCGACTCATGACCTTGAACTTGCTACAGTGGTTCATGCTCTTAAGATCTGGAGACATTATATACTTGGGAACCATTGTGAGATTTATACCGATCACAAGAGTCTAAAGTACATCTTCACTCAGAATGACTTGAATCTGAGGCAACGACGTTGGTTGGAATTAATCAAGGACTACAACATGGGTATACACTACCATCTAGGCAAGGCGAATGTGGTAGTCGTTGCCTTGAGCAGAAAGAGCCATGCTAACATGGCCTAAGCACGTGAACTTCCATCCGAGCTATGCAAAGATTTTGAAAGGCTTAACTTGGGTTTCGTCAATAGTATGGAAGGAGTTACTATGGAAGTTGAGCCAACCTTAGAGAAAGAAATCCGCAAAGGCCAACTTGAGGATGAAAAGATTAAAGAAATAAGGGAGAACATCAAGAAAAACAAAGCACCAGGATTTAGAGAAGATGACCAAGGCACAATCTGGTTCGGGAAGCGAATTTGTGTGCCAGACTTGAAACCCCTCAAAGAAATGATTTTACAAGAAGCACATGATTGAGCCTATTCAATCCATCCAGGAAGCACAAAAATGTATCAAGATCTGAAGAGTCAGTATTGGTGGTACAGGATGAAGCGTGATGTGGCAGAACATGTTGCTCTTTGTGATACATGTCAATGGGTGAAAGCAGAACACCAAAGGCCAGCAGGATTACTTCAACAACTGAAAGTTCCAGAGTGGAAATGGGAAGAAGTCAGCATGGATTTTATAGTTGGCCTACCTCGTACCCAAGGAGGATATGACTCTATATGGGTTATAGTGGATCGTTTCACTAAAGTGGCACATTTTATTCCAGTCAAGACCACTTATAATGGAGCAAAACTAGCAGAGCTGTATATGTCACGTATTGTCTGTTTGCACGGAGTTCCAAAGAAGATAGTGTCTGATCGTGGTACTCAGTTTACTTCAAGGTTCTAGCAGAAGTTACACGAGTCCATGGACACAAAGCTAAATATCAGCTCAGCATACCACCCGCAGACTGATGGCCAAACAGAATGTACAAATCAAATCCTAGAAGATATGCTCAGAGCTTGTGCATTAAAGTATGGTAAAGGTTGGGATAAGAGTCTTCCCTATGCTGAATTCTCATATAACAATAGCTATCAAACAAGCCTCAAGATGTCCCCATTCGAGGCATTATATGGTAGGAAGTGCAGAACTCCATTATTCTGGAACCAGACTGGTGAAAGTCAGGTCTTTGGGCCAAACATATTGCAGGAAGCTGAAAAACAGGTCCAAATAATTCGGGAGAATCTAAAGGTTGCTCAATCAAGGCAGAAAAGCTATGCAGATGTACGACGCAAAGAATTAGAATTCAAAGTGGGAGATTTTGTATATCTCAAAGTATCACCTATCAGAGGGTTTAAAAGATTCAAGGTTAAGGGCAAACTAGCACCACGGTATATTGGGCCATTCAAGGTGATCGAAAGAAGAGGAGAAGTGGCTTATCAACTTGAGCTACCATCTCAACTCTCTGATGTGCATGATGTGTTCCATGTCTCTCAGTTGAAGAAATGTTTACGAGATGTAGAGGTGGAACGATTGCCAATGGAGGAGTTGAAGGTAAAAGGAGACCTCACCTACAAAGAGCATCCAGTAAAGATCATAGAAACAGCTGAAAGAATCACAAGGAGCAAAGTTATCAGAATGTGCAAAGTGTAGTGGAGTCGTCACTCAGAAGATGAGGCAACATGGGAACGAGAAGAAGATTTAAAGGCTGACTTTCCTCAACTCTTCGCCAGTTCTTCTGAATCTCGAGGACGAGATTCTTCTTAAGGGGGTAAGAATTGTAACACCCTAATTTACGTTTTCACAATAGAATTAAAATTTTTCTAGAATTAATTAGGGTTGTTCACATTTAGTGTAGTAGAATAATTATTTTCTAAATTTGATTAAACGAATCATAGGCTATATAAAGTTGTTGTTGCATACATGCTGCTTGCACTATGTTTATTGTATGAAAATGAATTTGTTTTACTCAAACTCGTCTAGGGTGTATCTCTGGAAAAGTTTAAATGCTGGGAAAATATTCGAACTCAGCTTGGGCCAAATCCTCCTAAACAACCCGGCCCAAACCACTTTCACTCCCCCCTCTTTTTCCCTCACGAGCCAAACCACTAGCTGGGCCGCAGCCCATCTAACCTAAGCGGCTAGCCCAACCCACCTTCCCCCCTCCCTCTCACTTCCAGCCCGGCCCCACTTGTCATCCCTCTCCTCCCACCTTTCCTTCATTTCCCCTCCACCGAAACAGCAACACCACCGCCGCCCCGTTCGAATCCACGCGCCTTCGTGCTGAGCCGCGTCCACCTGTCCCCACTCCCGTGATCGCCGCCTCCTTCCATCTCTCTTCCCACCTTTTCCCCCTCTGACTCGCAAGCAATGGCAAGTAAAGGCCATGGGGCCGAGCTCCACCACCGTGATGACCGCCTCCAATTCCCCTTCTCCCGAGCCCTTCCTCTCCTATAAATCCCGTGAGCTAGACCACTACCTTCCCCTTTGCCATCCCACGCCACCACCCCTCTATCTCTGTGCTCGAATCGTCGTCGATTCCGGCCATCTTCCCCGTCGCCAGTGAGTCACTCCGTCCCGCCGATTCCCCACCACCAGAGCTCCTCTCACCCTCCTCTTCCCTTCTTTGGTTTCCCAGGAGCACCTAGACGCGTCCCCGACGCCCAAGTGTGTGAACCCGAGGCCGCAGTGCCGCCTCCACCGTGCGCCCGAGGCCGCCTCCGCCTTGCTCCGCCGCCGGCTCTCCCCATCGCCCCTCCGCCCGTTTCGAGCCCGTGGTGAGCCTCCTCGTGCCTCCCTCATTCAATTCTGCCCCACTCCGCCGTCTCCCGTGCGTCACAAGCCCCGCCACGGCCGGCCGCCGGCGAGCCCACGGCCGGCCGCCGGCGAGCCCGCTGCCGGACTCCCCTGTTCTGGGCAGTGCAGGAAGCCAAGGCCGAGCAGACGCCTGCATCCCGTCCAAATCCAAATGAACGACCCAGATGCACTGATGACTAGTCAACCATGCACCTTTTCTAATGTAGCCCTTGAACAAACCGGAAATCAAGGAGATGTTTATCTGTCTCTTGTAAATTTTGCTAGTTACCCCTTCCATCCAGAGATATTTGCATTTCAGTCCATGGTGACGTCAGCATGACGTCATCACCAAAAAAATTTACCAAAATTTCTAGAAATATATTCGAATTTTCATCATTTTCTTTGCTGACATCATTAATCACTATGCTGACATCATAATTCCCTTTTCCAGTAATTAAATAAATCCAGAAATGCAGTTTTTACAGTTTAGTCCCTCGTTAGTAAAACGCTTATAACTTTTCGCTCGTAGCTCCGTTTTAGGTGCTTCTTGCGCTCACGCGATCGTAGCGACGAGCCCGTTCCTTTAAAATGTTATTCTTACTGTTTTGTTACTGTTTGGTGTACTGTTCTTATATGTTTGTATGTATGCTTGTTTCCGGTAGTTGCTACGGGTAGTCGCTGCTGGACAAGATGAAAGCTACGTGAAGTTTGGACAGCGAGCTTGAAGAAGGCAAGTGTCCTTGATGCATACTCCTTTTTGCCTTTATTTTTATACACAATAATCACCATTTTATTTGTGCTTTATGCATTGCATTGTGTCAATTTGCTGGGAATCCTATGTAGGGTTTACTAGATTTGATCTTACCATTCCTTGAAGCCCTTAGAGAGTTGTTAGTCAAGGGTAGTTTATATGCTTAGCTTGCTCTACATGGGTTGGTTTAATCTTAATCTTGACTAATAAACTATGCAACATTGTGGGTTGGTAATGTTTTAGCAACATGGATCCTTAGGCTTGAGCAACTGTTTTATGATGGTTTTTGGAAATGAGAAGTATGGTTATACGGTATCGGAGATACATGTTTTTGTCTTGCTCAAGTTAAGGACCGGTACGTGGAGCGACCACCCAGGACTTACCGTACAACCACGAGACCTAATCGGCTCTGGGCTTGGCCAATTAATTAGGAGAAATCGGTGATGGGTGTGGCTCGACGGCGCTGATGAGGGCATGGCCCAATACTCGACAAGGAGTGTGCCAACACCTACCGGTGGATCCTTTGTAAAGGCCTCGTAGTGAACCTATGCCAACACACCTCGGAAGTGTGTAAAGAGGTTTGGCCGCCTCGGCGTGACGGGTATCATGACTCATGGGTAAAGTTGTACAACCTCTGCAAAGTGTTAATTTGAACTGTTATAACAGCCGTGCTCACGGTCAAGAGCGGCCTGGACCCTCACATGTTTAGTTGGTGGTTTGGTTGGTTTGGTTTGGGAAGTGAAGATTGGTTTGGCCTAGATGTTACGATCTTACCCTTTAAGGTGGGTTTTGGGTGGGGAAGTCCTTCATCTAGTAATTAGGGTGCTTAATAAAATTTACCAACTAAAACTTGTGCTTGCAGCCAGTTGTGTCAGCCTTCCTTTTTGATAAGCCCCCTCATAGCTTTTCCTCCTACACTTGCAGAGTACATTTCGATGTACTCACTGTTTTCCCTTCAACCCCCTGTTGTGTCTCTCTCTTCCCCCATAAATGCTGCTCAGGTGATGAAGACGATGAAGATCTAGGATGCGACCCCCGGTTGATTGCCCGTGGCCATGGAGTCCTGCTTCCGCATATATTCTATCTTCTTGTAATTTTCTTTTGGACCAACGGGTCATTTTGTATAAATAAACGTGATATGGTGATGTAACTCTGATGAAGTCAAACTTTATGTATGAAATATGATCCTGGCATACATAAAGTGAGCACCAGGTTGTGTTTATAAATCCGGGTGTGACAGTTTGCGAAGGTTTTGTTCGAGACTCTTTCTGGGCAGACATTTCTGGTCTAGTTTATAGTGGCAAATTTGTGTGTCGGTGCAATGATATTGTGCATCCCACTCTCCGCTTGTGGCACAAGTGGCTCGCCATTACTCTCTTTCCACGAGAGGATGTTCGGCCTGTGCGCAGCGATGAGTTGATGCTTTTATATGCCGCTACTAAACAGTTCAAGGTCTCTCCCGTTAAAGCTATGATTCGGCAGTGGTTGACGAATTTCAAGATGATAGGTCCTATTGAGTGTACATCTTTGGTGACTCGTATTGCTCTCAGACTCGGTTTTCTTAGTGGGAATCCCGTACCCTTCATTAGGACGCCCCGAGTCCTCATTGATGAGGCATACTTGATCCAAGGGCATATACTTAAGAGAGGCCCAAATGATTCTTTGACTTTCTTCTTCCCGGGTTATGCAAATCAAATCCCGTTACCTAACCCAGGGTTTCGATTGTATAGCTCGGAGTCATTAACCATTCCCCTTGTTACGCAAGAGGAAAGTCGTCGTGCTAGTGTTTCAGGCAGGTCCACCAGAAGTGCGGCAAAGAGAGCACACATGCAGCAGCAGCAGCAGTCACAGCCACCACCGCAGCCACAGCCTACTACACCACCGGTGGCAGGAGGGGCCCCTGCGGGGTACATATTCGGGGTTACCCCTGGATATGCACATGGTTGGGATCAGCCCGCCTACCAGCCGAGTGCATGTGGCACGGCTTGGGTGAGTGCGAGCGGTGCTCAGTGGGCTACGCCCGCTAGTTCTAGCTCCGGTGGTCCACCTCCATCTTCGTCCTTCAGGCGACACTCCTCAGCCTCTGCACGCAATGCTCAGCTCGCGCAGCAGATGGGAGAGCTCATCGTCCAGGTCACGGGATTAGAGGAGACGTTGAACAACCACGTTGAGTCTACCTCAGCGTGGCAGTGTGAGGCTGGCGAGAGGATTGAAGCCATGCAGCAGGCACATCAACGACACATGGAGGAGCAGAGGGCTTACTATGCGAGTCATGGTTTCTTCTTCCCTCCTCCGCAGTGAGCCTGAAGCTAGCTTGGGGGAGGACCCCCATCCTGAGGTAACTTGTATCTTCCTTTGTTTTCAGAATACCTTATAAATGAAAACCCAAAAAATATGCAAAAATAAAAAGACCAAAAATATTTATTTGCTTTCATCAAGTTTGCTTTGATATGCATAGTAAGAATGCTTTGCCTCTATGGTTGAAATGACGAATAGTTGCTTTGTTTATTCTTCTCGTATGTCTTGCTTACAACTTTGTATCCTACCTAAGTTTTGAGTCTGTTGGCTTGCATGTTCAAACCTTAGCTTGAAAACTGTGGGTAGCAAAAAGCATGATCCTAGCCTAAGTTGTTGTGAGACATGATATGGTATAATAAAGTGCTATGATCTTGTGCCTAGTGTTGCTTGACATCTGGAGTTTTCCTTTTTGAAAAATCAAAACATGATGAGTTCCTCAATGATGAGCATTTCCTATCCAAGGCCATATGTAGATTCTAGCTCTTGTTAGCCTCCACATATGCAGCTTGTTCTCTCATTGTGCTTAGTCAAATTGTTGTGACCCTTGTTAGAACTCATACTCCCCTGATCAAGATCACGTACACGGTCATGCTAAACTTCTACATTGGAAGTTAGCATTCATCATTTGTTCCAATTTTGCTTACGCATTCTTCCACAAATAAAACTCTATGCATCTTTATATCATTCATCCCTCTCTAAATATCTCCAATAGAGACAAAGGGCTAGCTGGTAAAAAAAAGAGAAAAAAGAGAGAAAAGAAAAGCATGCTCAAAAGCATGACAAAAATAAAATAAAGAGAGCTAGCCCAAGTCTCAAAAAATTCCAAAAGGAGAAAAAGGGATTGATATGTGCAAGAGAAAGAGTTCCACCATATAGATGGTAATAACTAGTACCTACTCCGGGGCTAGTGTCCACCTTACCATCAATCCCTCATTTTTCATATAAAGCATGGTAATATCTAGCACCCATTTCCGGGCCTAGTATACACCTTACCATGCTCATTATCATCACACACATATGCACATCTTGATCAGGATGTATGTTTAATTCTTCCAAGGATCCGGTTTTTGACTTAGCAAAATATGAGAGACAAGTATGCCATATTTCTTCCATACCTACAGCTCCACATAAGCCTATTAGGAGTAGGATGTGAAGAAAGACAACATTGTTGCCATGGTGAGGAACCATACATTTTGAGCGATCCGAGAGTATCATTTGAGGAACTCTGATTTTCTTTTTGAAAAAATTTGCAAAAACCTCCGGATTGATAGCTGATCAAGGTATGAGTGATTATGCATTTGCTATATAACCATTCTGTCTCACAACCACCTAAGGCAGGTGAAGCTATATGCCCCATGTCATCAAGTGAATGGTAAGAACATTGCCAACTTGTTCAAACTCTTGGTAGAGTACTTTGCTGTATGTTTGCCATAAGTTAAGAATACAACATCGTAGCAACTCCTGATCAACCAACCTAAGTCCCTAATGTCTTGCTTCGAGACGAGCAAGAGGTTAGCTTGGGAGAGTATGTTGGCGGCTGTTAAGTACTACTTTCAGCCATCAATATTCTCCCATATATGTAGGCATAAGCATTATTTACATGCATTTTGGTTTGAATAATGTAGTTCCACTTGTCCTTGGAGATTATTTGTGTGTAGGTGAAATAAGCATGAAAAGAGATGGAAACCCACCTTCTATGGCAGAACCATGCCAACTCAGCTGAGGAGGTGGCTGCCACCAAGGAAACACATGGCAATCCACGTCATTGATCCAAGGGAGGCACTCACCGACAAATCAGAGAGCGACACATGGACTTCACATGGATCAAGGGGCCCACCTAGGATTCCAAAACAAGCCATGCATCAGAGAATAGGGGGCCAGCCGATCCTAGGATTGGCCGAACCGCCTCCGGCTCCTCTCATCTCGTCCCTCCACGTGGCAGTTGCTCATTGGTCCATTGTTTCACTCCCGGGTGTTTTGAGGCCATTTGGTGCCTGAGGCATGCCTCCTCCTTGCCTATAAATAGAAGAGGAGGGGCTCCCATTTCTCACACACCACTCTCTCATTCTCCTCTCACTTTTAGTTTCCAAGGCTAGGGGGTAGGCTAGAGTAGCTCTTATTCAGGTTCCAAGTCTACTTTGGAGTCTAGGTATGAGTTCTCTTTTATATTTATTTCTTTGTATGACTTTGATCTACTTCAGTTATTCAGCTATTTCATATAAAGTCATGATAGATCATATGATTAATATGCTCTTGAGTTCATCTCTTGTTCATCATTTAGAGGCTTGTGTTCTTCGTGAACACTACCTTTTGATCCACTTGAAGGATGATTTACTCATTCCTTATGTGTTTGTTCATAAGTTAGATGCTCGTGTTCTTCACGAACACGACCCTTTGATCTTATTGACTAGACAGAAGAGAGTTCGTATCCGTTCGTATGTCTAGCCTTAGTTTGATCTTGTTAGATGGCATGATAGTGTTGCATGAAGTTTGTGTTCAAGCTACGGTACTCGGTCTAAGTTGACCAGTCTTCTGGTGGCTCTCACCCTGGGTCACAATAGCCCAGGCCGGGTGAAGTCTAGCAGCAACGCAGGCATGGTGTCTGGGTTGTGTGGCTACGTTAGTTATGAGCATGCCCCCGTAACGATTGAGGTAGGCCGCAGTGTTGACAACTGTTGGACCCTTTGAAACCCTTCGCGCTGGGGTACTGTTGTAGTAGTCTAAAGTATAGTTTCGCAGAGTGCTGGTCGTCGCGGGCTATCTCCCCGTTTGTACCTGGGTGCTGAACCTTACCCTTTCATGCAATGTTTCATGCCTATCTCTTGTATCTTCTAGCTTTGAATGTTTAGTACATTAGAACCTAGAGCTAACTCGTATGTCCCCCCTAAGCAATAGAGTACTAAAGTAGAGGTAGATCTGAGTGTGTGTCACACTACCCTATCATATCTTTTATCTTACCCCTACCTTTGAGTTGTTGTCTTCTATATCTATCTCTTGGTTTACATTCAGTGCAAAAGCATAAGTCTTGTTATCCACCATTGCCTTCCATGGATACGATACCCTTAGAATATTCTCCTTCCTTGGGGAAATATTACAATGGTTTATCTGTGCGCTTGCGGATTCGTTCATGATCGTTTAGATTTACCTTTGGCAAGTCTTGATGTTCACGCTAGCTCGGCGTCATTAGTGGTGACGTTAAGGAATTTCAACAAGCATTTCTAGCACTGTCACTAAGGATGGATTCTAAATCTGTTCTTAAGTGATCGGCGTTAAGAAATGTCAACAGAGTTGAAGCGGCTTGCGGTCTGCAGGCGTCCGTCCGATGGAGATATCGACCAAAGTTCCCAAAGTGCCCTTGGTGGGCATGTATCTTAAGTTAAGTAAGTAGGGGCAGTTTGGTCATTTGGCGCGCTCCATATATACTCACTTGTGAGGGAGATGGCAGCCAACTCTTGGAACCCTAGACCATTTGCTCTTTTCTTTTTCCTAGTTTTTCCTAGGCTACTTTGAGAGCTTCATGTTGCATCTAGAAAGAGGGATGGATGATTGGGCGGCTTGCTAGACCTTGTATGAACCTTTCATGGTATATATAGAAGCTTCGGCGTGGTTCCTCAAGTGCTCTAGTGATTCCCCTCGTTTTTCCTTTTTGGTGATTTTCGGAGCCCTTTCTTTGGATTTTCGTGGTTAGATCTTGGGGGTGTTTTCCGACGGTATTTGTTGGTGGATTCACAAGTGTTCATAGCTGTCGACCTCATCACCAAGGTCAGCTTCATATAATAACCAAGCAGTTTTGAGATCCAATCCAACTATCCATGCATGCAATGATTCATATGATTTTATCTATGATCCATCATCTAGCATGTACAACCCGAGGAAGTGAGAAAGGAGATCGACAGCTGGGTGGCTAAGAAGACGAGCAACCTCATCGACTCCATCCTCACTGAGGGATAGGTGAAGTTGGACACGCGCCTGGTCGTCACCACGGCCATCTACTTCAAGGGCGTATGGGAGAAGCCCTTCGACAAGAACCTCACCAAACCCTCATTCGGTGTCATCATAAACTAAATTTGGCCCACTTAATGTTACGCTGAGCCCAATAGTTGTCGTCATCATAAATTGGTTTTTGGTCTTATTCTGGTTGGATGTAGCTCAATTATTGTGGTTGTCATAGATTGTTTTAGGCCTTATTCTGGTTGGATTGAGCCCAATAATTGTGGTCGTCACAGACTGTTTTAGGCCCTATTCTAGTTGGATCGACCCAATAGTCGCAGTCGTCATAGAATGTTTTAGGTCTGATTCTAGTTGGACCGAGCCCAATAATTGCAGACGTCATTAAATTGTTTTAGGCCCAGTATTGGTTGGATCGAGTCCAATATTAGTTAATGTGATAGATTGATTTAGGCCCAATTCATGTTGGACCGAGCCTAATAATCGCTGACGTCATTTTTGGTTTCGACCTAGTTCTGTTTGGATCATTTTTTGAATTCGTTAAAAAATAATGGGTCGAAGGGGCAAGCCCACATAATTTTTTGCCACGTTATTTTGGGCTGCAGTCCATGTAGCGCTTAACTAAATATAATTCAATCTCATATTACATGCTAATCGATTCAGTAATTGACATCACAGATAATATTTCCAGACCACTGATACAAATAAATGTTTCAGATCACACATGACACATTATTATCAATGAACACAGAACAACCACAAGCTGATTGTCACTAGGAGCTCACAAACCAATACACATGATATCTCCCTGCTCACCAATAAAGTTGGTCTTGAAATAGAATCCACTAAGATAACAAAACACAGTACTCACAAACCAGCACAACTAGCTGGGAGGACACAAGCAGATGACTAAGAAACACAATGGCCTTAACCAAGGTGCGAGCTTAGCAGTTGACGAAGGAGGGTCTCGGTAGCTTCTACTTGTTTCTTCAACCTCTCAATCTCATCAGTCTGCACTTTCATTGCTACATCTCAAGCTTGTGCCTTGATCTTAAAGTTTGTCAAAACTTGGTCCTCTTCAACAAAGATTTCACCAAGGTCAACAGCTTCATCTAGCCCTCCCAAAGAATCTTCAGATATTGAGCACGTAACAGCGACTGGTTAATCTCGAGGCATGTAATCAATGAATGGCTTTGACTTCATATTGGAGGGACAGGAATTTGATATTTGAACTGCAAGGATTATCCTCAATATTTGAGCCTACAAATGAAAGGAGAAGTCAAACTTGAACCTTAAACAAAGCAAGCAAATAAACTTAAGAATAAAGTAGTAGGATAATCAAGTGTTCTGTTACATACCATGGCATGTGATTGAATCTCAGCAATGCAGGAATGGGATGCTAGGCCCTGCACAATAAGTATTAGGTCAGTTGCCTTAGATATCTGGAACACAGTGTACCGTGACCATTAGTAGCCTTACAGATAGACCTAGACATTGATCAGTTGTCAATTGCAAGGAGTATTGACCATCTACAAATTGATGCTTAGAAATTAAAAAATGAGTTCATGAAACAACATATGAGTATTAATGAGTACTTGACATTAGTACCGACTGGACGATACCGGTTTGGAAACTGGTACTAATTACACTTAAGAACCGGTACAAATTGTTGTTTTTCTAGTAGTGATCATTGGGCGCAGGTAGTGGCAGACGTCGACGGGGTTATATTAGGACAACTTTAACGTATATCATTATACATAGGGTGCGAAGCTAGACATGTCAGTAGGTGCTCCAAAAGTAAAAAATGCTTCAAGGTTAGATTTGCTAGAAATTCCAAATGTGGACCTAGGAGACCGAAAAAATTCTTCCCTTATAAACCTCCCTCTCTGTTTGTATGTTGTGTGAGTCCCGTGCTAGGCTTAACATTTTCTCTTTCTCCTTAGCACCTCCTTAACTCGCACGATGGGGCTACCCTTAGGCCAGTTCAGGTTAGAGATCGGGGGTTGGAGAAGTTCCATGGCCCATGGTCTTAGAGGAATTCCATGGGCGGTGGCTGACGCATGGCAAATGATGCAGGCTGGGGAAGGAGGAGGGTTGGTGAGGGCGTCGGCCGCCAAGCGGTCAGGCGGCAAGGGCGAGTGATAGGCATTGGCCCATTCTTCTGAGAGGTAGATGGATATGTCGAGTGGTGGAGACTCGACGTTGACGATCTTGGCTTCGAATCAACATGATTCGGACCCCGCAACTGTTACACCACTGCTTCGTTGGTTATCAACCAAGCACAACTTGATTGACCTCACCACGAAGGCTTTTTCCTGCAAGCGAATCGAGAACACAAGCAAGAAATGGTAAACATGCAATCAAATATTGCAGATGTAGATGAAGCGAATTTCAATGGGGTTCGAGCATTCGATTTGAAAGGACTAGTCGACACAGTCGAAGAGATGCAAGAACAGGGGCCATGGATCACATCAAAAGGACTTGGCGTCATAGTTACAATGAATCACGAAAGTTTCAACTTCGAAAACTTCAACTAAACAAAACCCGACCCTAAACGGTGGCAGTGACTGAGTTTTAATGACTAAGGGGGCGACCTAGGGTTGGAGGGGTGACCAGGGGGCGTCCACAACCTGGTCTTAAGGCCCGACATGATACACGGCCAAATTGGCCCAAAAAGGTGACGCAGCACCTTATCGTAGTCACACAGCATGATCCACGAACCTTCTGGAGCTGGGACCGGAACTAAAATAGTGGCGTTGTTGTCCCCTTTCCAATGCATCCTTATACGCCTCGTTTCGATGCCTGACGAGGGAGATATTGCCGAAACCATGCAGGAATGTCACCCGAATCCGAACCGAACATGGCAGCTGAGTTGGAGACGACTTGTAGCGTGGGGAAGGACGTGGCGTGCACGTATCCAACGTGGTGATGTCCTCATCATCCTCCCCTTCTTGAATTGGAGTCATCCTCGACTCCATCCCATCATCAACCTCTTGCAAAAGGTTAGTGACAGAAGAATGCATACAAGACATAGTAGCATCGAGCACACGAACATCTTGAGATAGCATAGTATAACAAGGTGCATCATGGTTTTCACAATGTTCAGTAGTAGCGGAGGTAGTAGCAATAAAAGCACCTCCTTTAAATTTAATCACATCATGTTGATTAGCAGAAGATTCAGTCATAGCATGTTGTTTCTTTTTATCTTCAGCACTCAGTAAAATATTTTCTAACAACAGCAGGTGATAAAGGAAGCAATGTAATATTTTTATTCTTATGCATGAAAGTGTATGTATTAGTTCTACCATGTTGTGCAGCATCTTTATCATATTCCCATGGTCGTCCTAATAAAAGTGAACATGCTTCCATTGGCACAACATCAAACTCAGCATAGTCGGTATAAGAACCCACTGAAAAATGTATGTGTATTGAGTGCGTTATCTTTGTCTTACCACTATTGTTGAACCATTGTATGTGGTATGAGTGACTTAGTTCACGAGTGGACAAGCCAAGCTTGCGGACCAGATCTGAACTCACCAAGTTGTTGCAGCTCCTGGTATCAATTATGGTGAGAACGCAACACTCCTGGACAATGAGAAACATGTGGAAGAAATTGTTGCGTTCTACCTTAGTTTCTTCCTCATCTCCTAATTGAGCGGTCAACACATGCTGCACAAGAAGGCTAGGAAAGCCTGCGGCGGAAGCATCAGAATCAATGGCATCCTCCTCTTGCTCAACCGAAGAATCAGCAACAAGATTAGTAGCAATAGCTAAAGTATCTTCATCATCACTAGCACTTATATAACCATTACCATCAGGGGCAACAATGAAAGCACGACGACTTGGGCATTCCTTCGACGCATGTCGCATGCCCTTACAGCGGTGGCACTGGATGTTGGCGGAGCTACTCGAGGACACACCTGGAGTAAAAGTCTTCTTATGCGACTGGACCTGCATAGGAGACAAATTGCTCACCTCGGAAGTTTGTGTACTAGACGGCACAGGTGATGGCGTCTTAGGAGCAGCAGCGGCCTTGGACTTGTCGACATTCGGACGCTGCTGAAAAGTTCTCCCGTTGTTGGACCTGAAAGAAAATTGCTGGCAATGTTCCTGTACTTCACGTTCAGCTTTAATAGCAAGACGGTACAATTGGTTGAACTGCGTCCAATCTTTGTAATCAAGAATATCCTATATAGCACGGTTCAAACCACCAAAGAGTATAACAGCAATAGCTTGATCATCGTCATGAAAACCACAACGTGATAAAGAAATAAGCAATTCTTGATAATATTCATCTACATTTTTATCACCATGTTTTAAAGTTTGCAGTTTCATATGCAAATCACGTTGATAATAGGGAGGAACAAAGCGAGATTTCATACAGCGCTTTAACACAATCCAAGTTTGAGGTATATCAGCAGCATTATTAGCATTGCAAAGATCATTCCACCAGAATAGAGCAAAACCAGTAAACTCACTAGTAGCAAACCTAACTCTATGCTCTTCAGGCACTTGATGGGAATTAAATTTTTGATCAACAGCAAGTTCCCAATCTAAATAAGCCTTAGGATCAGCATTACCAGTAAAAGGAATCATGGTAAACTTAACTTTAGCAAAATGATCATTATTACCACGATTTTGATTACCTCCTCCATGATTGCGATTAGCTCCCCCCATAGGAAAACGATTACGTCGGAGACACTCCTCATCAGTATCAACATCCTCGAACTCATCATCATCCTCAGGTTGAACTGGTGGAGGTCGTTGCTCAACATGTTCAATTTGGGTCACCAGACTGTTGATTTGGCGAGTCAAAGTATCAAACTGCCCTTGCATGTAGGCACAATGATTAGCAACAAGCTTCGTAAGCTCAACCTTGGAGACGCACTTGTTGAAGTCCGTGGGGGGTCCACTCCTTTCCCATCATTACCTGACATGGTTAGATGACAGCAAAAGACAACACAAAAAGAGTTATGCCTATCAACTAACTACTAGGATGTGTGGAAAGTGGAATGCAAAATCTCAAGCGGCTGACCACCATCTTACAAGTGTTCTCACCAAAGCCAAACAGGGTGGTACAAGCAGTTGTCGAGCCTGGGTGTAACAAGTTGCAAGACGAACCTGTGCTGACAGAAGTATCTGTGGAGCTATGGGTAGGCACAATATGGTAGCAAGGATTAGCAAATAACGAGTGTAGATTAGTAAAGTTCAATAAGTGTCCAAAGTGTAAGTCATAATTGTTGGCTAAGACGTGTCCTAGCCGTAGCATAACAAGGTAAAAGAAACAAGGAACGATGGACAAAAAACTTTGAAAACCAGCAGGATGGTAGTTCTGTAATTAATGTTGAAAACCATGCCAAAAAGGCACTAGTAGAAATCACAGGTGCTCTTCCAAAGGAGTACCAGCAAATGAGCTCAACTTTTTCTAAAAATTTTACCTCTAAACAAAAAACACAAAAGATGGAAGCACGAAACAGAGGTGTACTGCAGCCTAGGGAAATTCAAAAACTTTTTTTGAAAACCCTTAAAACACTTAAACAATTTTTTTCTTTATCTTCCCTATTTTTTTTGAATTTTTTGAGAACGGTCTGACCGACGATGGGGCTTCCCTTAGGCTAGTTCAGGTTAGGGTTTGGGGGTTCGAGAAGTTCCATGGCCGGCGGTCTTAGAGGAATTCTATGGGCAGTGGCCGGCATGGCAAAGAATGCAGTCTGGGGAAGGAGGAGGGCTGGTGAGGCCGCCGGCCGCCAAGCGGTCGGGCGGCAAGGGCGAGGCATGGTGTGGTTATGAAGGCCGGGAGCATGAGGTGCCCCTCACACCTCGCACGCCCCAATGACTCTGCGACATTTTGCTTCGGCCAAGGTTCCTTCATGGTTGATGTTGTGGCAGCTTGTCGTCCATGTAAGCCCTTCGTCGTTGGAGCATGCTTTGACTTGTGGTGACGGCAGCATTGCAGGGAAAGCACCACACCCGATGCGTGGGGAGGTCTCCTTTGAGGTTTCCTCCCCTTGAAAGGCCGTTGGATGGCGGTAGGTAGAAGCCTGGATATGCTTCTAAATGTGCTACCATTACCTCTATGGGAGATCGGTGTGTTCAATGATATTGTGGTCTGTGCGTCCCCCTCCCTCCCCCGCTCTTAGTCCCCTCTCTGTTATGTGGTCCTTCATTCCTTCAAGGCTTCCTCCCCTGGTTGGACGTTGAGGGCGGCGACAGAGTGCGAGCTGCTACGAGGGGTGGGGGTCGCACTACATGGGTACCCATGGGTCCCCACCGGCCAGAGTCCCAGAGGTCCCTGACAAGTGGATCCGACCTTCCAGAAGCCCCGCCGACCTGCAAAGTGGGCCCAACGACCTTATCTGTGACTCTGACAACTCCGGGCGACCTTATCAAGATCCCGGAAGATCCGCAGAGCTTGGTGTGCAAGTCAAGGCAGTAGGATGCGGCGTGCCACCGCCTGTAGGTCCGAGTATCACGGGATACTCCTTGTAATCTGGAAGATAGCTTCGCGCAATTGTAACCGACCCGGACATGGGTCCACCGACCTTGAATGGAAACCCTAGTACGTCCTCCCCATATAAGGCGGCCTGGGACTCCATTCAAGAGGACATCTTCATCCTCTCGCATAATCCACCACCACAACTGGATGTAGGGTTTTACTCTCCGGAGGCCTGAACCAGTCTAAACCTTTGTCTCCCAGTGTTCATCGCCATACTCACCTAGTTCCGAGTTCACCACGTGGACTACCACCTACGCTCTTAGTTTCTGATCCTCTCCATTAACCTGCAAACTGCTTGGGTAGCCCCCTTGCAGATCTGTCCAGGTCTCACTCCCTGACTGTTGACGCGCCGGGTAGGGGCGATCGGGAACTCGCTGTGCAGCATGGTGGCCCGATCTGGTGTCGTTTTTCTGGCGAGCATGGCGGCCATCCTCGCCAACCCCGTGGAGATCTGCTTTGGATCCTTCACGTCAACCTCTCCTGCTCCGGTGGTGGCAGCTCCTCCAGCGACCGCAGAGCAGATCGTGACGGTGCCCGTCGCCACCCTTATTTCTGATCTAGTATCAAAGACCCACCCGCCCAGACCCTACGACCTTGTTAAGAGGATGGAGCACGTCATCGACATGACGAAGGAGACCCTAGAGATCTACGAGCGAGCTCAACGCATTCCCCTTCGGCATTCAGTCTCTTCGAGGGTCTCTTCGAGGGACTCGAGTTCCACCACGTCTGTCGTAACAACAACGTTGCGACCGATGTCCTCTCTAAGATCGGTTCCAACCGCGCGCTGGTCCCGGCTGGCGTATTCGTCCAAGACCTACACAAGCCGACTATCAAGCTTCTCCCCGATCTGGAGTCTCCAGATGATGAAGCGACCCCACCTGGAGGTCGTGATGTCCTCATGACCGAGGCAGAGGACGACTGGTGCCTCGACTTCCTCACTTTCATCCTCGAACATCGAGTACCTGAGAAGAAGGCGGAGCGCGAAAAGATCACGAGGCGTAGTGCTAGCTACATCGTCGTCGGCACAGAGCTCTACAGGAAGTCCGCCTCTAACGGGGTATTGATGAAGTGCATCCTGCGATCTGAGGGCCTCAAGCTCTTAGAGGAAATCCACAGTGGCGAGTGCGGCAACCACGTCGCCTCTGCCAACCTGGTGGGTAAAGTATTCAGGTCTGGCTTCTACTGGCCTACTGCCATGGTTGACGCACAGGAACTTGTCCGGTGATGCAAGGGGTGCCAGTTCTTCGCCAAGCAGCAGCACGTGCCGGCTCAGGCCCTACGGACCATCCCTCCATCCTGGCCTTTCACAGTATGGGGCCTCGACTCCGTGGGACCTTTCAAGACCGCCCCTGGCAGGTACAAGCACATCATCATGGCGGTGGACAAGTTCGCCAAGTAGATTGAGGTCCGGCATGTATCCAGCGTCACGTCGAAAGAGGCGGCCAAGTTTATCGAGGAGATCACCCACCGCATCGGGGTTCCCAACAGGATTGTCACCGACCTTGGCACGGCCTTCACAGGAGCTGATTTCTGGGACTTTTGCCAAGACAACCTGATCGACGTATACTACTCCTCGGTGGCGCACTCACGGTGCAATGGCCAGGTCAAGCGGGCCAATGGCATGGTACTGCAGGCTGTCAAGTACCGCATCTTCGATGGCTCATCGCCTTACGCAACCAGGTGGCTCGCAGAGCTCCCTCACGTCATCTGGGGTCTCCGGACCCAGGTCAGCTCGGCTACAGGGTACTCTCCCTTCTTCCTGGTCTACGGGTCAGAGGCCATCCTCCCCACTGATGTTGCCTTCGGGGCTCCCCGCATACAACACTTCAACGAGGGTGAAGCGGAGCAAACACGCAAGCTCGACCTCGACAGCATCGAAGAACATCTTGTGGCTGTGCTCATGCACCTCACCCGCCATGAGGAGCAGCTACCTCGCTACCACGACCGCAACGTGCGGAAACGTTCCTTCAACATCGGCGACCTAGTCCTGCGGCGGAACCAGAACACCAAGGACATGCACAAGCTCTCTGCACCTTGGGAAGACCCTTTCATAGTTAAAGAGGTCATTGGACCGGCGACCTATCACCTCCAATGGACTGATGGCCAGGGCGTCCCGAACCCTTGGAACATGGAGCACTTACGTCGCTTCTATCCTTAGGAGCCTTGTATCGCAATAAAAGCTATGTACTCTATCCCTTGTAATTCATAACCAATAAATATAAAGATTCCCTTTCGGCAGTTTTCCTGTCGACCTACTTTTCGGGTCTCCATTTACTTTCTGTTCACCCCTCCCCCTCGACATGCTCGGGGGCTTGGTTTAAGGCTGGACCCGACATGCTCGGGGGCTTGGTGTTAAGCCAGGCCCGTCACGCTCGGGGGCTTGGCTTTGCCAACCTAAGGGTCGTTCGACCTGGGTGGTTTTACCTTTCTTTTTACAAGTGTTTCCCCTTACTACAACTTCTATACCCCTTATAAGTGTTCTTAAGTCATGTGATTGCGAGACCTCGAGTCCAAGGCCCCCCTTCGCGCGCCGGCTGCATGTAAGCCTCCACGCTGAGCCGTGTAGTCGGTAAGTCGTTCCTCCACTGAGTTTGGTTAGTGGGGGAAAGGGTTTTTGCAGTTTCATTACTTTTGCATTCTTATAATAAGTATCTAAGCCAAATAACGGATCACAGTCGTTAATTAAACATGACCTTTTTGTTCATGCAAGGTTTTTCTTACATCAAAAGGGTCCATGACCCATCTGCACTAACAGTATGTTACATTCTAAGTTACATTTCAGAGATCTAATTTCTTCACGATCTCCACCGCGGCGACCTGGACATCTTCAGCGCCCACCAACGGAGCCAGGTTGATCTCCTCAGCGACCTTCTGTAGGTCAAACGCCGGCTCATGGTGCTTCACCGTGGCCAGTGCTGCAGTCGCGGCGAGCTTGCCGCTGTCCATCAGCAGGGTCTTCATCCGACCTTCTGCCTCCTCCAGTCAAGCAACGAGCTCTTGTGGCCTGCCTTCGACCTTGGGGACATAGACGTCCACAAGATACTCATCGGCCTCCTTGAGGTCGTCCAGCTCCTTCTGAAGATCTGCAGTCATCTCTTGATGGTCAATAAGAGTTTGGATCGCCCAGGAAAGGTCGATCTCCAGGTTCCAGCATACACCGAATTCATATGCAGCCTTCCGGGTATAGTAATACTCACTGGCTTCAACCTCCTTGGTTCTCTCCTTGAGGGTCTTGACCTAGTCTTTGGACTCCTTGATCTCCTTCTTCAAGGCAGTCTCCCTCTTCTTGGCCTCTACAATCAACAAGGTCAGTGATGACACACGACGACATAAACTTCAAACATCAAGGTCGAGGGTACTCCCAGACATACCCGAAGCGGCGATCTTGAGCTCATCATCAGCTTCCTTTGCCTTCACCCTGGCAGCTTCAAGCTCCTCCTTAAGGGTGGCCATCGCCTTGTCCTTCAGGGACATCTCGTTCTTGAGGTGCCGGATTTCTCCCGCGGCCTCGATCTTGGCCTGCAGCACAGCCTCCCGGGCCGCGGTCGCCTCTGCATGTAGCTTGGCGCCATCCTTCAGTAGGTCTGCTCTGCCTTGTGCTCGCGCGGTGAGTGACTGCGTCAACACAATACCAAAAGGTCATCAGACCAAGTCCTCAGAACAAATTGAAGACCTAGATCCAAGGCAATAATTGAACTTACAATGAGTGTCCTGCCAATTGTTTGCTGCGCCGCCATGAACTCGTCAAGGTCCCGGCTGTCAGCAAGGATGTCCTCCTCCCATGGAGTGCCGGAGTAGAGGCACCTGTCCCTGTCGCTAGGTCCGCTCCCCCCCGACCTCCGCTTCGTGCGTCTGCGGCGGGTCCGACTCGGGTCGGTCCTCTTGTTGAAGACCTTTCCCCTGTTGGGCGCTATCGGAAGAGATCTTGGTCGCCGCCGATGATGCCACCCCCATGGTCCCTGGGGCCTGGCTTGAAACGTCCCCGGCTGAGGCCGTTGGTGACTGTACCACTGACACCTTCTCTGGCTTGTGCCCAAAGGCCTCCTGGCCTGAGGCGTTCTTGCCGCTATCCGATGCGGCAGGGGTCCCCTTGTCCAAAGCACAAATCTCATCAGCAACAACATACACAGAAACAGTAAGGTCGGGCAGATGAGAATCATGTTCGACAACATACCTGCAGCCAAGCTTCAATCCAAGCTTTATCGGCCTGGGCGGCACCAGCCTTTGCTTCTTCTGCGACCCTTGGTCGCTCACACCCTCAGCACTTGGCTTCGGGCACCATTCCTCCAAAACCCTGAGGGGGGTCTCGTCTTCTTGCATGGCCGCCCTGTCGCCCGACCCTGCGTCGGCATCACACGACCCCGCATCGTCATCCTGCCAGCACCGGTGACAACCTTGACGCTGACTGTCGCCGTCTCCGACGACGCAGTGATGTCCCTCCTCTTCTTCTTTTTCTCTGCATCGATGGTGGCAGCTACGACTTTGGCGGCCTTGTTTGCCACCATCTTCCCAGCGACCAACTGCGTGCGCTGGGCCACTGGCGCAGAACCTCCCGCAGAAGGATCTTCGTCATCACAACCTCCCACCGACGAGTCGGGGAGGTAGTCGTCGTGTACTACTGCGGAGGTACCTCGATGTCCTCCGCAACCCGGACCATGAAGCTTCACTCACCCTCGTCAGGGAGAGGAGCTGGGCTCCAATACACGCCCTCGCGACCCTGCATCAGGCGACCTTCGTCATCGACCGGCAAGAACAAACATAAGCAAAAAATCAAGGTCGAATGGACAACAAATGACTCACAGCCTCGGTGGAGCGCTTCAGGCACAGTGCCTTGGGGCACGTCTGGTTCCGGATCTGCCCAGCAAACAACTCCTTCACCCGCGCCACCATCTCCTCCTTGGAGACCCTGCGCTGTGCCACACGGGTAGGGTCAGCTTGACCCCAGTACTCGTAGGCCGGATGCACCCAATCTTGGATTGGTTGCAGGAGCCTCCGGCTGAAGTTGATGGCCACCGCGCCGCCCGTCAGCCCTCTAGTCTTCAACACCACCAGGTCGTCCAGTAGCAGCTCGATGGTGTCCGTCTCCCGCGATGTTAACTTATGGTTCCACTCCGGCACCGGGACCGGCGCGAACCCCGACCTTATCGCCAGCGCCGACTTCGGGTTGTCGATGTAGAACCACCCTTGCCTCCAACCTTGGGTGTTGTCCGGCAACACCATTTCGATGTACACTGACTTCATGTGGCGACGAAGCATGAAGTCGACGCACCCGACGACCTCCTTCTTCCCCATCTTCTTCAGCTCGAAGAAGTACCGCCACAGGTTGAAGTGCGGCGGTATCCCCAGGTACGCCTCACACAGGTGGATGAAGGAGGAGATCATGGTGATGGCATTGGGGACGAGGTGTACCAGGTTGATCCTGTAGTAGTGGAGGACACCGCGAAAGAAGTCACCTGTGGGGACTCCGAACCTGCGCTCCACGTGCGTGATGAAGGCTACCATCTCTCCGGTCCCCTCGGAGGGGAAGGCCTCGCCGGCGGCCGGCCTCCAGCCTACCTGTTCATTGGGCTTCAGCAGCCCCTGCTCAACAAGACCTAGGAGCTGCTCCTCGGTCACTGTCGAGGGCTCCCAGATGCTCTTAGGTGGTGGTGCAAGCTCGGGCACCATCTCCTCTTCCTCGAAGCTGGTGGATCTAGATCTAAAGACCACTAGGGACTTTGTGCGCATCCGGTGGCGTGTGGCGCAGTGGACCTGAGCGTGGCGGTGCCGGCAGATTCGTACGCAAGACTCTAAGCAGCGGCAGTGAAACCCTAAGCCTGCACAGAAATGGAAGCGAGTGGGGTCCTCAGCCCCTCACTCGGCCTTTTATAACTGGGCCGCAACGGCGCTATGGGCCGCGGTGTCCCAACGTCTCAAAGGGTTCGGAGAAATTCTCGGCGACCGAACGGATCTATCACCTAATGGCTCTTTCAGCCTAACGGTCACAGGCAGTAACGGCTCGCGCCGTACGGGAATCTATGCCCGTTGGCTCTCTGCTCAACAGCCTGGCGTCCATAGACTCGTTATGCCCTACTTCAAGCCCCCATACCCTATTACAACTGACAATTGCATCAAGGTCTCTTGACCTATGGACGACCTTCGGGTCCATCACATTATCTTCACAAGGTCGACAAAAGCACCACTGCTTGCTAGGTCACCTCAGCCTGCAACGACGGGTTCACACCCTGGCTCCTAGGCCATGCTGCCTACTGGATCGCCTTAGCCTATATGGCTGGTTTGTACCAACGGCTCCGCGCTTAATGGCTGCACTGCCCGTTAGCGGCCTCTTGGTCGTGATCACGGTTCCTCCCTGAGGTTGCTAAGGCTTCAGTGCCTTCTAGGTCGCCTAGACATATGATTTTCAGGCTGACGAACTACGTTGTGTCATTGCACAACGGCTGTGTCGATTCAGGTCGACATGGGCTTTCCGTCTCTACTTAAGGCCTCCTGAAGGTCGGCATGCTATTACAGCCCCGCTGGGACCTTGGTAGCCATACCATTGCCGCCCGGACACCCCTACACCCACTTGGGATATAACATTCATCATATAAATGTGTATGAATTGCTTCATAAGCTACAAGGGATTTGGCCCTCGACCAATTACAAGATACAAAGACATTTATGGCCCTGAGCTACCCTATATAGTGCCTACGACACATTCTACACTAGTAAAGCGCGTCGCAAGCTTTCTTCTAGCTTCAAGACCTATCCGAAGACCTCTACAGCCACTGTAGAGGCAGCTGCCACACAACCACCTCTACTCGAGCTCCAACAGGTTTCTTGTGGTACCCAGCATCAAGTCTGAGCTTCACCACAAGATTCCAAATGGAACCAGCTTCAACACCAGCCTCATCAGGTGGAGCGTCGTGTTCACCAGCATCACATCAGGCCTTAGCGTGTAAGGCCTGGCAATGCATGTACTGCTCCATGCTCCACTTGGGTTCCTCGATGGGCCCGGGAGGAGGTTGATCGAGTTCTTCGCGCTTCACAAGCATTCTTCTAGCTTCAAGCATGAACGACACTAGCTCTATGCTCTGGCGGACACATACAAGTCCCTGGCATGGGAATATAACTACACAGCTTTGCCATTGTTCTCCCAAAGCAGCTTGGGTGGTTGGCCTCAAGACGTGGGTGCCTATTTATACCCGCAGCACTTGGCATTTGATCTTATCCGCAACTTGGCTTGCGCGGCATCCTTATCCTCAAGACTACTATATCCGCGTGGAGCACGAGGTTACTGTTCACTCGTGGGAGGCATTGGCGCGCTTTCCCCTACCTGACTGTATTCTGGAGCATTTTTGTCTCTAGCGGGTGATAGCGACCTGTGCTTCGTCTGTAAGCCGATCCGTGACTGTACAGTGTGCCCATGACTCAGGTCATGTCAGCCTTGACGTCTGGAGTCATCTGCAAGATTCCAGGGGATTTGTCCTATTGGCCTACTTCGTCCGAGCATCTGTCTACTATAACAGAAGGCTGTAGGTTCTTATTTCTTCTTCTTCTTCGGAGCATCAAACCAGCCATTCTGGTCACTTTACTGCTCGGGGGCTACTACACTAGTGCGTCTTGCGACGCCCTATTTTCCCTAGGTCGCCTCGACCTATTGGAAGCTCGCTCCCACTACTTCTCTGCTCGACCAACCTGCGGTGGGCATGGCTACCTTTCTGAAGGTTGCGGCAGCCACTTCGTTAAACCTGACCCAGGTTAGGTCGGCGATTCTTCAAGATCGACGCCTTGTCTTCACTTCGACCTTTTGGCCCTTCATCCCAGGAGCCCGATGTTCAACTTCATGCACGCATTGGAGGGGTTCTTCTTTTTTGGATCCCCGTGCACCCTTCACGACCTCAACGGTTTTGCGCCTTCGCTACTCTTCGACACGACCTCGCCTCGGCCGCTACGCCTACATGTCGATCGGGGGCTTGAGAGACATGGGTACCCATGGGTCCCCACCGGCCAAAGTCCCAAAGGTCCTTGACAAGTGGACCCGACCTTCCAGAAGCCCTGCCGACCTACAAAGTGGGCCCAGCGACCTTATCCGCGACTTTGACGACTCCGGGCGACCTTATCAAGATCTCGGAAGATCCGCAGAGCTTGGCGTGCAAGTCAAGGCAGTAGGATGCGGCGCGCCGCCGCCTGTAGGTTTGAGTTACACAGGATACTCCTTGTAATCCGGAAGATAGCTTCCCGCAATTGTAACCGACCCGGACATGGGTCCACCGACCTTAAATGGAAACCCTAGTCCGTCCTCCCCATATAAGGCAGCCTGGGACACCATTCAAGGGGACATCTTCATCCTCTCGCATAATCCACCACCACAACTGGACGTAGGGTTTTACTCTCCGGAGGCCTGAACCAGTCTAAACCCTTGTCACCCTGTTGACACTTCTGAACGTCGATCACTTAAGAACAGATTTGAAATTCGTCCTTAGCGTCAGCGCTAGAAGTGTCTGCTGGCACTTCCCAATGTCACAACTAATTGGCGCAGGTTAGCGTGAACATTGAGAGAGTTGCCATAGGTTTAATCTAAACGATCATGAACGAATCCGCAAGCGCACAGATAAACCATTGTAGCATTTCCCCAAGGAAGGAGAGTATTCCAAGGGTATCGAATCCAAGGAAGGCAATGGCGGATATCTTAGACTTATGATTTTGCTCTGAATGTAAACCAAGAGATAGATATAGGGAACAACATACTCAAAGGCAGGGGTAAGATAAATGATATAAAGGGGTAGTGTGACACACACACCTCAAATCTACCTCTACTCTAGCACACTACGGCTTAGGGGGAACATACGAGTTAGCTCTAGGTTCTAATGTACTAATCATACAAAGATAGAAGATACAAGAGATAGGCATGAGTATTGCATCAGGGAAACATGGTTCCGCACCCAGGTACAAATGGGGAGCTAGCCCGCGACGACCAGCACTCTACGAAACTAGACTGTAGACTCCTACAGTAGGTACCCTAAGGCGGAGGTTGCCCTAGGATCCAACAGGGCTGTCACCACCTGAGGACCGACCTCTCATTACGAGGGGTATGCTCATAACTATCATAGCCAGACAACCCAGGCACCATGCCTACGTTGCTGCTAGACCTCACCCGGCCTGGGCTATTGTGACCCAAGGTGAGAGCCACCAGAAGACTGGTCAACTAGACCGAGTACCGTAGCTTGAACACAGACCCCATGCAACACTCTCATGCTATCTAACAAGATCAACTAAGGCTAGACATATGAACAGATATGAACTCTCTTATCTCTAATCAACAAGATCAAAGGGTCGTGTTCATGAAGAACACGAGCCTCTAACTTATGAACAAAGACAAAAGGAAGGAGTTTATCACCCTTCAAGTGGATCAAAAGGTAGTGTTCACGAAGAACACGAGCCTCTAAATGATGAACAGAGGATGAACTCAAGAACATATTAAGAATATGATCTACCATGACTTTATATGAAATAGCTAAATAACTGAAGTAGATCAAAGTCATACAAAGAAATAAAGATAAAAGAGAACTCATACCTAAACTTCCAAGAGGACTTGGAACCTGAAGAAGAGCTACTCTAGCCTACCCCCTAGCCTTGGAAACTAAAAGTAAGAGGAGAATGAGAGAGTGGTGTGTGTGAAATGGGAGCCCCTCCCCTCCTATTTATAGAGGAGGACAAGGCTTGCTCGGACGCCCAAATGGCCCCTAAACACCCGGGAGTGAGGTAAGTGACCAATGAGGAGCCAACACGTGGAGGGCCAGGATCAGGGGGCCCTAAGGCGGTTCGGCCGATCCTAGGATCGGCCGGCCCCCTAGGGTGGCCCCCTGGCCTGTCCTTCCTCTGAGTGGCTACCCTGTGGGCCCTCTGATCCATCCCCGGTGCATGGCTTGATTTGGTATCCGAGTTGGGCCCTTTGATCCATGTGAAGTCCATGTGGCGTCCTCTGATTCGTCGGTGAGTGCCTCCCCTGGATCGATGACGTGTCTTGTCATGTCTCCCTTGGTGGCAGCCACCTCCTCAGCTGAGTTGGCATGGTTTCTTTATAGAAGTGGAGTTTCCTTCTCTTTGAAGGCGTAAATCACCTACATACAAATAATCTCCAAGGACAAGTGGAACTATATTATTCAAACCTAAATGCTAGTAAATAATGCATATGCCTCCACTTATGTGAGAATATTGAGGGTTAGAAATGGTGAATTTCCACCGTCAACAAACACCCCCAAGCTAACCTCTTGCTCGTCTCGAAGCAAGACATTAGAGACTTAGGTTGGTTGATCAGGAGTTGCTACAATGTTGTATTCTCAACGTATGGCAAACATACAGCAAAGTACTCTACCAAGAGTTGAACAAGTTGGCAATGTTCTTACCTTTCGCCTGATACGTGGGACATATAGCTTCACCTACCTTGGGCAGTTGAGAGACAGAATGGTTATATAGAGAACGTATAATCACTCATACCTTGATCAGCTTAGCAATCCGGAGGTTTTGCAAAATTTTCAAAAGAAAAATCAGAGTTCCACAAAGATTCTCTCGGATCGCTCAAAGGTGTATGTTTCCTATCCAAGGCATCAATGCTGCCTTTCTTCACATCCTACTCCTAATAGGCTTTATGTGGAGCTGTAGGTATGGAAGATATGGCATACTTGTCTCTCGTATATTGCTAAGTCAAAAACCGGATCCTTGGAAGAAACAAACATACATCTTGATCAAGATGTGCATATGTGTGTGATGGATATGAACATGGCAAGGTGGATACTAGGCCCGGAAATGGGTGCTAGATATTGCCATGTTTTATATGAGGGAATGAGGGATTGATGGTAAGGTGGACACTAGCCCCGGAGTAGGTTCTAGTTATTACCATCTATATGGTGGAACTCTTTCTCTTGCACATATCAATCCCTTTTTCTCCTTTGAAATTTTTTTCCGAGACTTGGGCTAGCTCTCTTTATTTATTTTTGCCATGCTTTTGAGCATGCTTTTCTTTTTTTCTTCTTTTTTTTAAGCTAGCCCTTTGTCTCGCTTGGAGATATTTGGAGAGGGATGAATAATGCAAAGATACATAGAGTTTTATTTATGGAAGAATGCATAAGCAGTATGGAGTAAATGATGAATGCTTAACTTCCAGTGCAGAAGTTTAGCATGAACGTGTACGTGATCTTGATCAGGGGAGTATGAGTTCTAACAGGGGTCACAACAATTTGACTAAGCTCAATGAGAGAACAAGCTACATATGTGGAGGCTAAGAACTAGAATCTACATATGGCCTTGGATGGGAAATTCTCATCATTGAGGAACTCATCATGTTTTGATTTTTTTTCAAAAAGGAAAACTCCGGATGTCAAGCATCACTAAGCACAAGATCATAGCAATATATTCTACCATATCATGTCTCACAACAACTTAGGTAAGGATCATGCTTTCTGCTACCCATAGTTTTCAAGCTAAGGTTTGAACATACAGACCAACAAACTCAAAATTTAGGTAGGATACAAAGTTGTAAGCAAGACATACGAGGAGAATAAACAGAGCAACTATTCATTATTTCAACCACAGAGGCAAAGCATTCTTACTAAGCATATCAAAGCAAACTAAGCAAATGATGATGATGAAAGCAAATAAATATTTTTAGTCTTTTTATTTTGCAGATTTTTTTGGATTTTCATTTATAAGATATTCTGAAAATGAAGGAAGATACAAGTTACCTCAGGATGGGGGTCCTCCCCCAAGCTAGCTTTAGGCTCACTGCGGAGGAGGGTAGAAGAAACCCTGACTTGCATAGTAAGCCCTCTGCACATCCATGTACTGCCGCTGATCTTGCTGCATGGCTGCTATCCTCTCACTAGCCTGACGCTGCCACGCTGAGGTAGACTCGACGTGGGTGTTCAGCATCTCCTCCAATCCCGTGACCTGAATGGTGAGCTCTCCCAACTGCTGTGCGAGCTGAGCGTCACGCGCAGAGGCTGAGGAGTGCCGTCGGAAGGACGAAGATGGAGGTGGACCACCTGAGCTGGAACTAGCGGGTGTGGCCCACTGAGCTCTGCTCGTGTCCGCCCTAGCCATGCCACTCGCACTCGGCTGGTAGGTGGGCTGGTCCCAACCAGGTGCATACCCAGGGGTAACCCCGGACATGTACCCCGCAGGGGCCCCTCCTGCCACCGGTGGTGTAACAGGCTGTGGCTGAGACTGTGGTGGTGGTGTTGGCTATGACTGCTGCTGCTGCATGTGTGCTCTCTTCGCCGCGCTCCTGGTGGACCTGCCTGAAACACTAGCACGACGGCTTTCCTCTTGTGTGACAAGGGGAATGGTGAGTGACTTCGAGTTATACAATCCAAACCCCGGGTTAGGTAACGGGATTTGATTTGCATAGCCCGGAAAGAAGAAAGTCAAAGAATCATTTGGGCCCCTCATGAGTATATGCCCTTGGATCAAGTATGCCTCATCAATGAGAATTCGGGGCGTCCCGATGAAGGGTACGGGATTCCCGCTAAGAACCCCGAGTCTGAGAGCAATACGAGTCACCAAAGCCGTACACTCAATAGGACCTATCATCTTGAAATTCTTCATCCACTGCCGAATCATTGCTTTAACGGGAGCGACCTTGATCTGGTTGACAGCGACGTATAATAGCATCATCTCATCGCTGCGCACGGGCAGAACATCCTCTCGTCGAAAGAGAGTGATGGCGAGCCACTTGTGCCACAGGCGGAGAGTGGGATGCACGATATCGTTGCACCGAGGTACAAACTTGCCACTGTAAACAAGACCAGAGATATCTGTCCAGAAAGATTCCCGAACATAACCCTCACAAGCTCGCTTCAAAGAGACAGCACAATGAGGAATAAAACCAAGAAGACGACTAAGATCCTTCCAAGAAAGATGATAATCGGTCCCGAAAAGACGAAACTCAACACCATCTAGGGTCTCGGCAAGAGAGCAAAGAAACTGGATGGTGAGGGGCCGAGTGCCAAGCTCTATGACCGGCGCAAACTCCTCCCAACCAAGAGCATTCCAAATAGAAACGAACTCGAGATTCATACCTATTTTCTCCATGAGAGCCGGCTCGAAGTCCCTGGTGTGGGCGAAGACTCGATCCTTCAGGAGAGCATAGGCTTGCTGCTCTCGATCGCCCCGCAAGCTGAGGTAGGGGGTGTCGTCGACGACCTCCTCCGCGGCTTGTGGCTCGGCTTGCTCCTCTTGCTCTTCTTCATAATCCATCGTCGATGGGCTCGGCGTCGGCTCGGCGGGAGTGGATGCACTCGTGCTTGCCCGCGAACGGGAGGGTGAGCGTGTCACCCTCCAGAGAGTGTTCGCTGCCCAATTCATGCTAGCACAACAACAAGAAACAACAAGAGCAACTCGGTGACGGGTTAGTGAAATCGAATGAAGTTCTTACCGAGCTTGCTCCACCAATAGCAATAATTTTAGCAACACAATAGAGAGACCACTTGATAATCCAATCTTGAGCAAGAAATCCAAGAAAACCAAGAGAGCAAGGAGTAGAGAGGGGAGTGTGAAATGAAATGAGTTGAATGGGTGAAGAACACCCCCTCTCGGGTCCAATTTATAGAGCAAAGGGGCAGCACACCGCGGGATAGCCGTTGGGCAACGGCTAGGAGCCGTTGGCCAAGGCTGGGCCCACATGGCCGTTACCAGGGTTCGGCCGAACCCTGGTTCGGCCGGCCCACTGGTGGGCCCGGTGCTGGCCCCCTTTGGCTGGTGTGCCACCAATAGCTATATGAAAATATGCCAAGGTGCACCGGCCAAAGTTTACACCAGAAATTGCCCAAATAAATTTTCTATGGTTTTCAAACTCAGAGATGATTTTCAGAATTTTTATTTTGAAAGGGAAAAGGGCTAGATAAATCTAGCATGCAAATGCAGAGTTTTGGAAAATCAAATATGCAATTTTGGAAATGAAATTTTGGAAAGGGAAATATGAGATAAATACCAACTTTAACCTTTTTGGTAGAAAGGACCCATCATTTTTAGTCTGACGAGTTGGACTCTTCTCGGCAATCAATTCCATTCAGCACCCCACTCCTGAGAAGTAGAGGTTGGTGCCATCTCAATCTTCCGCCATTCTTTCCGAATTCTCTTTAACCTCTTTGACAGAGATTTCTTCCTTAGGGGTGAAGGCTCCGTCCTTCCCCCAAGCTGCTCAACACTATCTTGCACCAAATAGCATTGCTCTTCTTTGTCCTGAAACTTGAACTTCAAGTTCCTCTCCCCAATGCGGAAATGGATGATACCGGATCCCACATTGATTCTAGCTCGGACATCACTGAGAAATGGTCGCCCAAGGATGAGCGGCATTCCTCCCTCGTCATCCATATCGAGGACCACGAAATCCGCGAAGACATAAGAGCTCTTGACCTTAACCAATAAACTCTTGGCAATTCCTTCCGGATATCGGATCGTTGAATCGGCAAGTTGGATAGTCCGTGCTGTTGGAGAGAGAGCTGGATATCCCAGTTGCTTGAACATGGCTTTGGACATGAGATTAACACTTGCACCAAGGTCACAAAGATCATGACTGATCTTCTTGTAATAGATTGTGCACGTGATAGTCGGGTAGCCTAGATCTTTCTTGTGCACCACTGCTGATTCCTCCCATGGATCAAGAATTTGTTGAATGGGCTTTCCTGCATAGTCAGAGGCACGTGTCTTCCTAGGTGGCTTACCCCACCTGGTCGACACTACACTAACATTTTCACAAGAGGATACGGGTTGCCCCGGGATCCTCCCGTTATCAGGAGAAGGAACCAAAGCAGCCAGCTGAGCCAATTGGGTTTCTAACATCTTGTTGAAACTCAGCTGACTCTTCTAGGCAGAAGAAAAGCTATCAAGTTTAACGTTGAGGCTTTCCATAGTTTTATCAAGGGCAGCTAGCTTCTTGTTAAAACCTTCATTAATCTTAGCTTGCCCAAAAACAAGATCTCTCAAGGAATGTTGGTTAGGATTGTAAGAATTACCTTGGTTACCTCCTTGATAGTAAGGGCGTTGTTGATTCCACGATTGGCCTCCTTGTTGAGATGGACGATAACCATTGTTATTGCCATTCATGTACATCACTTCCTCCTGAGTCTCCGGACAATAGTTGCCTGAGTGCCCAGTGTTGCCACAGACTTCACAAGTCATGTGAGAGTCCATAGGCAAAGAAGTAGTGGCCATGGCAGCCTTCTCGCTGGTGTAGTCATCCAATCTCTTCATAAGAAGATCCATCTTAGCAGTAATCATGTCTGCTTCCTTGACAGTATGAGTACCCCTCGGTCGTGGTTGGAGTCTTTCATCACTCCACCCTTGGTTGGAGACCATCTTCTCCATGAGCAATTTAGCATTGTCAACTGTGAGTGAGAAGAATGCTCCTTGAGCAGCAGCATCAATATGGCCTCGGGCTGTCAGAGTCAACGCATTATAGAAACTTTCAAGAATAAGCCAATCTTCCATCCCATGATGAGGACAGGCCAGGACATACTCCTGAAGCCTCTCCCAAGCCTCTGGAATACATTCACTTGCTGCTTGCTGAAAACCAGAAATCCTTCCACGAAGAGCATTGGTTTTAACCAATGGGAAGAACTTCTTGAGAAATGCCTGTGAACACTTGCTCCAAGTGTCAATAGATTCCCGGTTCGCGTAGAACCATTGCTTAGCCTTTCCCAAGAGGGAGAATGGAAATAGCCGTAGACGAACAACATCCATATTTGCACCCCTGATGACGAAAGTGCTGCACAGCTCTAGGAATTGCTGCAGATGAGCATTGGCATCCTCATTTGGCTTGCCACAGAATGGGCTAGCCTGTACCATTGTGATTAGACCCGTCTTGATCTCAAAGTTTTCAGTCCCCATTGCCACCTCAGGGCCTTGCAGCACCTGGTCAGCGGAAGGAGCTGAGTACTCACGAAGTGTCTTTTGAGCCATAGCGTTGGACGTGGATGGTACAAAGGAAGCTGGTTCGCCCTCCGGACGAGTACGACGAGGTGAGCCGAAATGAATTCGAGCTTTCCTCACAAGTGACTCGGGATCTTCAGTAAAATTCCCCGGTAGGTCGAAACCAGTCATACACTACCTGTCTTCATGATCCAAAGATAACAGAAGACAATCAAGGTTAGCCAGCATTGAGGGTTGTCCTAACCTACTCAGAGTTTATAAACAGATGCAGAGCATAGTCAAGATAATCCTGTGCCTTCCCCGGCAACGGCGCCAGAAATGCTTGTTGACACTTCTGAACGTCGATCACTTAAAACAGATTTGGAATCCGTCCTTAGTATCAGCGCTAGAAGTGTCTGCTGGCACTTCCCAATGTCACAACTAATTGGCGCAGGTTAGCGTGAACATTGAGAGAGTTGCCATAGGTTTAATCTAAATGATCATGAACAAATCCGCAAACGCACAGATAAACCATTGTAGCATTTCCCCAAGGAAGGAGAGTATTCCAAGGGTATCAAATCCAAGGAAGGTAATGGCGGATATCTTAGACTTATGCTTTTGCTCTGAATGTAAACCAAGAGATAGATATAGGGAACAACACACTCAAAGGCAGGGGTAAGATAAATGATATAAAGGGGTAGTGTGACACACACACCTCAAATCTACCTCTACTCTAGCACACTACGGCTTAGGGGGAACATACGAGTTAGCTCTAGGTTCTAATGTACTAATCATACAAAGCTAGAAGATACAATAGATAGGCATGAGTATTGCATGAGGGAAACATGGTTCAGCACCCAGGTACAAACGAGGAGCTAGCCCGCGACGACCAGCACTCTGCGAAACTAGACTTTAGACTCCTACAGTAGGTACCCCAACGCGGAGGTTGCCCTAGGATCCAACAAGGCTGTCACCACCTGAGGACCGACCTCTCGTTATGGGGGGTATGCTCATAACTATTGTAGCCAGACAACCTAGGCACCATGCCTACATTGCTGCTAGACCTCACCCGGCCCGGGCTATTGTGACCCAGGGTGAGAGCCACCAGAAGACTGGTCAACTAGACCGAGTACTGTAGCTTGAACACAGACCCCATGCAACACTCTCATGCTATCTAACAAGATCAACTAAGGCTAGACATACGAACAGATATGAACTCTCTTATGTCTAATCAACAAGATCAAAGGGTCGTGTTCGTGAAGAACACGAGCCTCTAACTTATGAACAAACACAAAAGGAAGGAGTTTATCACCCTTCAAGTGGATCAAAAGGTAGTGTTCACGAAGAACACAAGCCTCTAAATGATGAACAGAGGATGAACTCAAGAACATATCAAGAATATGATCTACCATGACTTTATATGAAATAGCTGAATAACTGAAGTAGATCAAAGTCATACAAAGAAATAAAGATAAAAGAGAACTCATACCTAAACTTCCAAGAGGACTTGGAACCTGAAGAAGAGCTACTCTAGCCTACCCCCTAGCCTTGGAAACTAAAAGTAAGAGGAGAATGAGAGAGTGGTGTGTGTGAAATGGGAGCCCCTCCCCTCCTATTTATAGAGGAGGACAAGGTTTGCTCGGACGTCCAAATGGCCCCTAAACACCCGGGAGTGAGGTAAGTGACCAATGAGGAGCCAACACGTGGAGGGCCAGGATCAGGGGGCCCTAAGGTGGTTCGGCCGATCCTAGGATCGGCCGGCCCCCTAGGGTGGCCCCCTGGCCTGTCCTTCCTCTGAATGGCTGCCCTGTGGGCCCTCTGATCCATCCCCGGTGCATGACTTGATTTGGTATCCGAGGTGGGCCCTTTGATCCATGTGAAGTCCATGTGGCGTCCTCTGATTCGTCGGTGAGTGCCTCCCCTGGATCGATGACGTGTCTTGTCATATCTCCCTTGGTGGCAGCCACCTCCTCAGCTGAGTTGGCATGGTTTCTTCATAGAAGTGGAGTTTCCTTCTCTTTTAATGGGTAAATCACCTACATACAAATAATCTCCAAGGACAAGTGGAACTATATTATTCAAACCTAAATGCTAGTAAATAATGCATATGTCTCTATTTATGTGAGAATATTGAGGGTTGGAAATGGTGAATTTCCACCGTCAACACTCCCCGTGTTCATCGCCATACTCGCGTAGTTCCGAGTTCACCACGTGGACTACCACCTACACTCTTAGTTTCTGATCCTCTCCATTAACCTGCAAACTGCTTGGGTAGCCCCCTTGCAGATCTGTCTAGGTCTCACCCCCTGACAGATCTCAGTAGAGTTGACAAGCATGTTGTTTGGTTGTGTTGCTCAAAGAGGATTGTGGCTTACTCTTCTAGCTTTGTAATTCTTAGTCTTAGTAAGATGTCTCGTGCCTTGTAATCACGGCTTTGGTCGACTTGTAAAATTAAGACGTGATCTTCTGGTCGTAGCCTTTTGAATAAAATGTTCAGGTGGGCACACTCTGCCCTTTGTTGATTCCTTCGCTTTTTTTCTTCAATTGTGGAAACTCCGGGACACGAAGTAAAATTCTTATTCTTATAACGCGGTTTTATTCCATAATCTAGAAATTGGTTACCTAACCTTCTGATGGTTAGAATCCCTCTATTTATTTTTTTTTCTTATTTGTTAATGATGTTAGTGAAGCAATAAAAAAAATTCGTGTGAGCTGACTATTCAGCTAAATTACATTTGTTTTTTGAAAGCGAAATTACAAATTCATCTAAGCAAACAAGTTACGAAGAGTGATCATCATCTGTTGCCTCGCCAAGCTAAGAAATTAAAGATTCAGTTCCAAATATAAACACTTCACGAGAGTATGAGACTATGATTTCGCGGGGTCAAGCACGTGTCCGGCGAACAGGATCGCGCCCGACACCTCCTCGACTACAAAGAACGCAAACGGATGGTCGGCAACGAAGTCCACGCGCTTCGGCCGCCGACGCCTTGACCATCGAGCCTCAAGGGCCCTCGTTTCGAGAGCTGTGGATGCCGCAGCCTCCGTTCCTTCCTCGTTCACCTCGATGACGGCTTTGTGGAAGACGTCCCCCAAAAACAACTGCGGTTCAACTCGCCCGCCACTGTCATCGTCGTGCTCTAGCATGTCCGGCAGTCCGGATCGAACACGGCCTTGATCCCCAGGTCATGGAGGGCCTGCTTCGCGCTGGTGTAGAAGGAGAGCTTGAACTTGGGCACCCGGAAATCGCCGACCTCCACTGTCCTCTCCGGCATGTGCTTGTGCAGGAACCCCGGGCTGGACACCATCTTGTCCTCGAGCTTGGTAAGGCCATTGCGCTCGTCGGGGAGGAAGACGAGCATGGAGTACTGCGGGGACGAGCATGGGCTTGGGGATGGTGGCGACGGTGGTTCCTGCTGAGGCAGGGAACCCGTGCGAGGGATCACACGCCGCCGCGTATGGCATCCTGAGCATCTTGAACCCCTTGCACGTGGCGATGAACTGGTCGTCGTGGCTGCGCATGAACTGGGCGTCGACGGTGTCCCCGTCGAGGCGGTGGAACTTGTGTTCGTTGGTCAGGTACTCGCTGAACGGCGTCTGCCAGATGCCCTTGAAGTAGATGGCCGTGGCGACCACGAGGCGCGTATCGTGCTTCACGGAGTCCTGGGGGAGGATCGAGTCGATGAGGTTGCCCGTCTTCTCCGCCACCCAGCTGTTGATCTGCTTCCGTGCTTCTTCGGGCTGCAAGATATGTTCAGATCATCGAGGATGCATCAGAAGCAACGGATTTTAATTAGCAGGTCAGAATTTAGATAGATCATCTCGATCTCAAATTGTTATTATCTTCTCACCCTGGAGAGGAAGTCGACGGCGTGCGCCCAGGCCCGGCTCAGGCACCATGCAGCCGAGGCGACGGCCGGGGGCCTGGCCACAGAGAGGGCCCAGCAGCTATACGTACAGCAAGGGCCAATGGTGGCATGGGTGCTTGACACAACACATAATGCAAAATGATATACGTACAATAAGAGAGAAGCTGCGTGTGGAAATGGCATTAGGCCCTGATGTATCTTTTAGTTTGCAATGTTCAGAGATTATAGTTCTTTTCTTTCGCAAAATTTTTTGTAACCTTAAATTTGCTTCTTCTTTTTATATTACATAGATTGCTTCAGCTTTTAAAAAAAAAAGCTTTAGGGCGTCACTACGAATCTATGTGTGTGAGAGAGAAGCTGAGATCCTTACACTCAAACCTTTTGACACATCCAACATGGGTTCGGAAACAACGATTGTCATTGTACTCAGCATCGACATCATAGCCTCCCCCTCCGCCACTAACAATTATTTTTATGTATAATTTAAGTCTGAATTGTTGCAGAAAAAATATTTGTGGTGCTAAGAAAAGATAGAAAATAAATTATTTGACTTAAAGTTCGTAAAAGGCCCATAATAAATGTTCGCTCGAGGGCCCTCAAAATTATAGAGCCGGCCCTGCGTGCGCCACGGCCCTGCAGGACGCGGCGGCGACGTCGCGGAACGAAGGCTTCAGCGTCCGTGTCGCGTCGTGCCACAGGCCGCACGCGTGCTCGACGCGCGGGCGCGGGCTACCGCCCGCCGCCGCCGACTGCCGGCTTGCGTCCGGAACGGCACGCTCCACCATGCACCGGACGTTCTCGGCGAGGCTGTCGCGGGACCTGGCGCCGAGGGCGTCGAGGAGCTCGGTTAGGGAGGTCCCTTTGGCGCCGGCGCCGGCGAGGGAGAGCGCCGAGTAGATGGATAGCGGCGAGAAGACGAGGTTGTCGCCGGGCCTGCCGCTCTCTCCACCGCCGGCGGGATGGTCCTTGGCAGCTGAGAACTTCAGTAGGTGGTGGGAGAAGGCCGCCAGGCCGACCCTACTGCACCGCCGCGTGCCATCTTCCATAGCTCCTCGTCGATCGATGTCACGAGTTAGCAGGTGCAAACTTTCTACCAATATAAGGGCATGTACATCAGCGTAGACAGCTGCTGTCTATTTGACACACACAGACAGCTAAATGGACAGCTTGTACAATGGTTCGTCTGTTTGTCCGTCTGCAAGACATTTAATTGTTTCTTTGACACATAAATCATGATGATCATGTGCACATTTGATCTTTGTAGCCATTTTGATGCTCGATTGAGATATAATACATGATATTGAATTAATTCACATAAAATATTTATAAAACCATTAATAATATATATATATATATATTTATATTTATATAAATTGGCACTCCGAGTACATGATATGATTGTAAATCGAAAAAAGTACATGATATGATATAGTAAAGTTGAAGTACCATTACAATGTAGATTTAAGTTTCTTTAGGCCCAAAACGTTGCCATATGTGCTCAACTAAATCCTTCTTGAGTTGCTTATGTGTAGAAGGATCCCGTATAGCCGAGTTTCTAGCAAGTACCTCTGCAAATTCTGGATTTGGATTCCTATTTGTACTCACTTCCGGTGGTAGGACAATAGTTGTACTCGGGTTCTCATTTAAATCAAATGGAATTTTAACCAAGTCTTTTTCATCTTCAACTATCATATTGTGGAGGATGACGCAAGCTTCCATTATATTAACAACATCACTCCGCTTCCACAATCTTGTTGGGCGACGTACAATATCAAATCTGGATTGCAACACACCAAATGCACACTCAACATCCTTCCTTGCCCCTTCTTGATGTTGCGCATATAATTTGTGTTTCTCCGTTTGTGGCTTTGATATTGTCTTCACAAAGGCTGCCCACTCGGGATATATTCCATCAGCAAGATAGTACGCCGTGTCATATTGGTTCCCATTTACAACAAATTGAACTCTCGGAGCTTCTCCTTTTATCGCATCAATGAATGGTGGAGACTTATTCAGCACATTTATATCATTATAGGCCCCAGCGGTACCAAAAAATGCATGCCATATGCGAAGGTCACGTGATGCAACCGCTTCAAGGATCATAGTAGGAACTTTTTTGTTACCACTAGTAAACTGACCAGCCCAACCTTTAGGGCAATTTTCTCATGGCCAATGCATACAATCAACACTTCCTGCATGTCCCGGGAAGCCACGAGACTCATTTTCTATCAAGATTTTCTCTAGTTCATCAACTCTAGGAGGGCGCATATACTCCGGACCAAAACATTCAATCACCCCTTTAGCAAATTTCCCCAAGCACTCCAAAGCCGTGCTAGCAGCAATTTTCAAAACCTCATCCAGTTGGTCAGCTAGCGAACCATATGCTAGCATTCGAATGGCAGTAGTGCACTTTTGAAGAGGTGAGTGGCCATCTCTTCCAGTCGCGTCGACTCTTTGGGTAAAAAAAGGATCCCAATCACTGAGAGCTGCAACAATTCTAAGGAATAGTGGCTTGTTCATTCGAAACCTTCTACGAAACATCTCATCAGTATATATAGGTTTGGCAAAGAAGTAGTTAGCTACAAGATCATCATGACCAGCTTCTCGATTTCTAGGTATGTACCTCCGAGGTCCACTTTGACGTTGGTGACGGTTTGGTGGTTCGGAAGATGCAGCTTCAGCTTTGGCCTTCAATTTCTCACCAATTTTTCTTCGAAATGAATCCAATTTTTCAGATCCGGCAAGAAAATCATCAAACGTATATACATCTGCTGGATCGATCTCTTCTATATCCTCTTCCTAGACCATGAAAGTACAATTTACTTAGAATAAAATAGACTAGCTGAAAAACAAAAATGATGTTGTTGATTTCCTTCTTTCCCTCACTGTAATTTGGGAAAAGAAACAGTGTGGGTCACTATACGAGGAAACCGGAATGCTCTACTGTTGAATTTCTCTACTGTTGAATTTCCTAGACCATGTATGCACTTGCTAGTTGGTACTCTACTGTTGAATTTCTTGAATTGGATTTAGACTCTATTTTATCTTCGGCAGACATGAACGAGACATCTAATGTTAGAAGCTTGTTATATGTCTCAAACATTTTAGCTTCTACTTCTAATTGTCTTGCTTCCTTTTGCTCCAAGGCTGCCTCCTTTTGCTCCATTGCAGCTAGATGGGCAAGCTTTGCTTGTTCAATCTTCTCTGATGACAGCTTTTGCTGTACGTCCAAAACTTTCAGCCAGTTAGCATGATCATCAGCCTGAACTTTACCAAATGTAATAATCTCCTCAAGGTCTATACTGTCAATGACCTTCTTGTTGGCATTTGCAACTTTCTTTTGAAATGCAGCCTTCTTAGCTGCTTTTTGCCCTATGGGCCTAGGGATTTCATCTAGTTCATCCTGGTCTGCACTTGAAAAAACAGAATTAAATGTTTGCAGTCTAGTCTATTTCATTCCACACAGCAGAATTAAAAAAGATATGTAGTTGAATCATCTATATTCTTTTGAGTAAAAGTGCCACCTTCTATATCTGTTGGAGTAATTCATCTGAATAGTGCAATTGCAAATAGGAGAAAGAACAGAAACAGACCCTAAGAGTAATTATGATATATTATGAACAACTCTTTCAGCAATTGTTGCATTTTCCATACCATGTGAATTTATTAACTTATTGACAATGGGTGCAATTTATGCTCCATCCTATCTGACTTTCAAATCATCTAAATTTCAGGCAAGTGGTGAATTTCAGGCAAGTGTTTCAGACTGAATAAATATACTCCTATCTGATAAGAAGCTAATTTAGAGGGTACAATGAAACAGAAAGGGTCAAATTTCATTATATGGTCAAATTTCAATTCATCCAGGGGTTGCACACTAGCCCAAGCTTGATTTGTATATACATGCTTGAGAAGAAATAAAGGCAGCATCTATTGATCAAAGAACAAGTGCCAACAAGAACTTCCCAAGATCAATATCGACAACCATCACAACTATATACATCCATCATACAAGCAAATGTATGGTTATTGCAGCACCAGGCCAAGACCACAAAAGGAATTCTATAAAGGAATAATCTATGACTGTCTACATGAGCAGGCCAAGACCACAGGCATCTATGTCTGTCTACATGACCACAAAAGGAATTCTAAAAAGGACTGGTCTCCCTCTTTTCTAGTGAAATTGATAAATCCCCTTCGAGATTCATGTAGAGCAGTTAACCACAAAATGAATTCTAAAAAGGACTAATCTCAATTGCAAATCAGATCATGTTCAGAGATGTACCATGTTTTTGGATCTGTTGACTGAGGAAACATCCACGGTTGAGACAGAGGGCTTTGCCCTGGGCTGCTGAAGAAATTGCTGGCACCACCGTTGAAGAAGCAGCTCCCGTCGGTGAAGGTGCCAGGTGAAGCGGCAGCCAATCCACCACCGGTGTTCTGCTCCTGCATATGTCCGGCGTGGCCGAAACTCCCCACCTCTGGTGCTGCCGTAGCTCCCCCTCCGGACTTCCGCGTCAGCGCCGCCTCGGCTGGCCCGGTCGCCTTCCCAATCGCCGCCGCAGCTCTCCCGCTTGTCTTCCCAATCGCCGCCGCCGCCGCCGTTCCTTTGCGCCTCGACGCGGGTCCTTTCCGCGACTGTGCCGCAGCGGCTTTCCGCTGCCGAGACGAATCCGCCTTGAGGAGCTCTTCTGCCGCCGCCGCCGCTAGCTTCTCTTGCTGCCGCATCTCGCCGTCGCGCGCCGCCGCTGCCTGGCCTAGGGTTCGAAGGCAACGCGATTTTGGGTGGAGAGGGTAGAAGCATATGGCGCACAAAGCTTTATTGGGGGAGAAGCGCGCGCACCGTTGGCGCGAAAGGGAAAATGGAGCGTGCGCGCACTGGATCCGCGGCGACGGCGACGACTGGGCACGGGTGATACAACGTGCTTCGGGAGCGTCTTCTTGCCTGGGAGCACGAGCGCGAGCCGTCGCTGAACGAGACGACGACGCGAGCTTCTCTCCTCATTTAATTGCTGCCAGGTAGGATGATTAAGCTGATGTGGACACATAAAGACAGTTGCTGTCTAACCGATGTACATGCCCTAATGCTGCAATTGACGTCCCCAAATCTTCTGACTTGATGGCCAAGAAGAAGATACCCTATTTCTTAGTAGGCTGTGCACGAGACAAAAGATTAAATCCTTGTACATCATCCGAACCTTTTTATCGAACCAGACACAAAACACATTATATTTGCTTTAATTATTAAATCAGACACTCAAACATGATCGAGGGAAACCCAATTTGCCAAAACTACCTCGGTTTTTTTGAGTTACAAATTCTTTTTGGGTTGCTGATTAAAGCTTATAGCGTGTTTAGTTTCCAAACAAAAAAATTTGGGGTTCCTTTGGAGGTCTATTAGAAGGATTAAATATAGACTAATTACAAAACTAATTACATGAATGGACGGGAAATCGCGAGATGAATCCATTAAGCCTAATTAATCCATCATTAGAGATGTTTACTGTAGCACGGCGTTGTCTAATCATGGCATAATTAGACTCGTTAGATTCGTATCGAAAAATTAGGTAGGGGTTATGAAATGAGTTTTGTCATTAATCCACATTTAATACTCCTAATCAGTGTCCAAAGATTGCTGTGACGGGTAGTTGGGAAAAAAATTGGGAACTAAACAGGCCCTAGCAGTAAACCGAGTGATCTAAAATCAGTTTAGGTAGGTACTTCAAAGTTGTCCTTCGGTAGTAGAGAAACGACCATCCATCCTCAATAAAAAATCTGGATCGATCTTGGACCCGAAAATAAAAAGTAGTCCCGGGTCTAAATTGTGTAGTCCAATAGTCCATGCAAACCTCTGTCAGATCCTGAAATTTCCGAATTTCAGGATGTGAATTAGAAGAAAAAATTAAATAACAATTTTCACTCAATTTTAAAAATTTTCCAACATTCATTTTCTTCACAGGAAATATAGTATAGGAAAAAGGCATTGTTTGTTTTTCTGAATTAAATAAAATGATTATGTGTGTGTTGCATTCATACCGATGCATCTTGGTGTTCATGAGTGTAAAATGTTTTAAAATCGCATTTAGATGCTGACCAAATCCTTCTGAGAATTTTTCAGCTTTTTCTGGAATTTATTCTCACTTTTCTTGAGTTATTTCTATTTATTAGAAGGCTCTAAAATTCTTTTCATGAGCTCCAAATATTTTATTTAGATTGTTCATGTGTCAATCTATCTCTGGGAATTTTTCTAGAATCTTTGAGATTTTCAGATTATTTTTCGTGCTTTAAATGAATTATCTAGAATTATCTAGATTTTTCTTTCCTGAGAAATTATTTTCTGAAAATAATCCTTTCCTTTTGGGCCGAGCCCGAAGGGCCGACCCATATCTGCCGGCCCAGCGGTAGGCCCGCCGAAGCCCATTTGGGGCCAAGCCGTTGGCCGCCGCTAGCGCCCTGGCGCTGCACGGTACCGCCGCCGCCAGGTCTTGCCTTGGCGTGCGTGCCACGCCAGGCCAGGGGCCCTGCGCCCTATATAGCTAGGAGGCCGAGCCCTCGTGCGCCCCTGCTACCTGCGCCGCCGCCTGCCTCGCGCATCGCGCCACCACCGTCGAGCAGGACGTCTGGAGCAGAGCGGAGCACTGCCGGTCGTCGCCTGATTCGTCGTGCTCGTCGATCCTCGGAGCAAGCCGCGACCGACCAGAGCTTCTCCGCGCCGCGCCGCAGCCGTCGCGCCCCTGCCCGTCGCCGGAAGATAACCGGTGTGCCGCCGCGGCTTGAACCGAGCCGACCACGTCCGCCGTCGTCCGCCGGTCAACCGTCTGCCGCCGTTCGAATTCCGGCCATCTCCGTCCTTCTTCCCCGCTGGTGAGCAGCTCCTCGCGATCCTCACGTCTTCCTCTTCTGTTTCCGCACCCTAGCCGCACCAAGTAAATTATTTGGCTCTACCGTGTTTTCTATCAACTCAACATATCTGCTAATTTCTTTATCTTTAAAAGGTCCTATACATCTATCGTGATCCAAACTGTACTTGTATTATCTTTTCTTTTCCCATCCTGTTGGTTTTCTATCTTTTCATCATATATCATGTAGTTGGAATTGTTTTTTGGGCCCAAAGCACAGCAGCACTTTGTTGCTCTCGCGTGTGCGTTAAAGCCTCTCTCCCCTTCCTTGGACCCTGGGCTCGATCTGTCATCACCTTCGATCTCCATCTCTAAATACGTACCAGACTCTCCATCTCTAAATACGTCCCAGACTCCAGTTGAGATCGAGTAGCCCCTGCGAGCACGCGTAAACCCTAGTTTCCTTACTTAGGTTGCAAGCCGCCGCCGTCCAGCTCATCTAACAACAAGCGCCGCTGCTGACCATGAGGGCTCGGAGCCGCAGCACCTAAGGAAGCCATGCCTTCTATTCATCGTCTTCGTTGCTGAGCTGCGGCCGGAGGAGGACGTCTACGCCGTGTCGACACCCCCCAAGGCCGTCGTCGATCTCGATGTCCATGTTTACAATCGTCAATGATCTACCACTGGAGAAGGATCAGACGTTACCACAACCTCAAGGTCGTCCCGAACTACTCCCGATGATGGGCGGCGCCCTTCCATCTTCTCGCCGACGATGAAGCACCGTGCGCCCACATGTAGACCGCCGTCTGTCATCCCACGGCCGCCGACCAGATTCCGGCCACCAAAATCCGTCCTTCCCATCCCTGGTGAGCACGCCATCATGGACTCATGGTCGCCGTCCTGTGCTCGTTCTGTTTTAATGGTCACACACATATTTTGTCTCTAAGTACAGTCGCCTGCTGTTGCTTTCTCAAGCGCAGACCTGGCCGGTCATGCAGCGATCGAGAGCAGCTGCTGGACCCCTCCATGGTGGCCGAGTCATGTGCATGACTTCCACGGATCTGTTGTTGTGCCCTGCGTTGCCGCAGGTCGTGCCAGGGGACGCACTCTCCTTATCGCCCTCTCTCTCCGTCGACGCCGCTGGTGAGAACCACAGCATGCATCCTTCCCTTCCTTCCGCTCTCTCTAATCTAGACAAGCCACGGCACCATGCATGCATGCCTACATGTACGTATACAACCAAAGGCTAGCATTGATTCCTTCTTACCATATTATTTTATTGCTTAAGTACCTTGATGATGTCATACTTGCATCATGCTTAAGCAATGATAATTGTGTTTATCTCAATTTACATGTACGTATACATGCACCACCAGCATGCAAGCGTGTTTATTAGCTAGCTATTCATATGCGTGCAGCCATGCAGTGCATGGCTGTTCACCATCATGTTTCATAGCTATTCTTTTATTCTTGAAACCCATATCTTGCAATTCAATTCCAATTTCGCGTTTCTTTCATTCACTTATTCCTAGAATCAGCATCCATTCTTTAGTGTGCTCTTTCAAATCTTTTCTTTTGATTGGTGACATTGTCATGTTCAAATATCTATCTCTTCTTTCTTAAAATCTATATCTTATTCAATTCAATTCTGATTTCAGCAATTCTTTCGCTCACATGTTCGTCTCAACGTGTAGATTAGTTTTGCATCGCTTTTTAGTACGTTTTAGGATGATTGGTGTACTGTTTCTTATTTATTTTATTTGTTTGCTAGTATATGTGTGTGCTCTGGATGTTTGCTTGGGATGATTGATGCGAGTAGAATGAACACGTGGTTCGAGAGCTTTGGAGAGTAAGAAGTGAAGATATTCAAGATATTCTGAGCAACATCACTACTCTGTGTTCTTGATCTTTTGTCCTAATAACTGTGTTTAATCATATTGCATATGCTTGCATTAATACTAATGGGTCCTATTAAGGTTTATCCTATTCTTTACTACTGTCGGGCATACACCCTGGGTACCCATGCAAGGAAGGATGAAGACGGACTCCTATTAGAATTCCTCTGTAATCCTACTAGGACTAGTTCCGTGTAATGCTACTAGGACTCCTACCTTGTAACGGACTAGGAACCCGCCCCCTGGACTATATAAAGGAGGGCCAGGTACCTAGGAGGACAACTCAACCAACCCAACACCAAGCGCAGGGTGCCATACTTGATTCCCAAACAGGACGTAGGGTTCGCCACCTTGGCGACCCGAACCTGTATAAATCTTGTGTCTTGTGTCCCTTGCGCATAACTTCGAGTTCTCGGTCTCCCGATCACGATCCTCCACCGCATAATCAACTACCTCGGGTACCCCCTTGGTAGGTTTGCCGGTCGAAAACACCGATAGCTGGCGCGCCAGGTAGGGGTGATCATCACCACCGGGCGAATTCGAAGAACCAATTCCAGATCAATCTGCTCAGCGACATTCAACCGTTTGACGGCCGCGTCAAGGTCCAAGACCACAAGTCGAATCTGTATTTGACGGATTACTGCTCGACAACGTATATCTCGATGCCAAGTTCGAAGATGCACCAGAATCCGAAGCTAATCAGCTAGCACCGGAGTCCGAAGCAGCAAATCCGTGTCATGATCAAGACAGCTGGATTGGATTTCGTTGCGGAGAAGGTGCCAGACGTCCAGACGTGCAGGTTGATTAAAACCGAATTGATTTCCTGTTCTCCGTTCCGAATCCAAGTCGAAAGCTGCAAGCAATTTGAGGCCACACGCCTACACTGGTTCTGCAAGCAAGCTGGAGTCCGAATAACGACTCCCACAAGACTCCAAGAGCATCACGTGACTAGCAATTGGAGGCTTTTTTGCTACTCGCACATCATCAAGCTACCAAGGAAGCTTCAAGATCATTGCTTTGTGCGCACAGCAACGTACGCGAGGATTGCTTCAACTACTTGTGTACAACGTCGTGCGTCGTGACTACCCGTCGCCCAGTTGCACCAGCTCTACTGCGCCTATGTCGTGCATCCGGACGTGCCGTCTCGCCGCTCGACTTCTCATCGGTCGGTCGCACTGGCTGTCGCCGTGCGTCTGGTCACTCCGTCTCGTGGCTCGACTACTTGTCACCCAGCTGCACCGGCTCTACTGCGCCTATGTCGTGCCTCCGGACGCGCCGTCTCGCTGCTCAACTTCTCGTCGGTCGGTCGCACTGGCTCTCGCCGTGCGCCCGATCACTTCGTCTCGCTGCTCGACTACTCTGAGCGCCGCCGCTCGACTTGTTGTCCGGTCGCACCGGCTCTACTTCAGCCATACCGTGCGCCGCGAGTACTTGTCTCGCGGTAAAGCCGGCTCTACTTCGAGTACGCTGTGCGCCGCGAGTACTCGCCTACCGGGTGCATCGGCTCTACATCGACTACGTCGTGCGGCTCGTCGTCGACTACTTTGTCGTACGCCGCGCGTTCGGGTGCGTCGGCTCCTCGCGCGGCTCGTTGTCGACTACTTCGCCTACATCGCACATCCAGGCGCCTTGGCTCCTCGTACGGCTTGTTCTCGACTACTTCGCCTACGCCGCGCGTCCGGGTACCTCGGCTCCTCGCGCGGCTCGTCGTCGACTACTTCGCCTACGCCATGTGTCTCGCACTGGCTTGCACCGGCTCTACTACGCCTATACCGTGCATCCGGACGTGTCGTCTCGCCGCTTGACTTCTCCTCGGTCGGCTGCACAGGCTCTCGCCGTGCACCCAGTCACTGCGTCTCGCAGCTCGACTACTCGTCGCTCGGTTGCACCAGCTCTAATGCGCCTATGCCGTGCATCCGGATGCGCCGTCTCGCCGCTCGACTTCTCCTCGGTCGGCTGCACTAGCTCTCGCCGTGCGCCCGGTCATTGCGTCTCGCGGCTCGACTACTCGTCGCACCGGCTCTACTACACCTATGCCGTGCATCCGGACGCGCCGTTTCGCCGCTCGACTTCTCGTCGGTCGGTCGCACTGGCTCTCGCTGTGCGCCCGGTCACTCCGTCTTGTGGCTCGACTGCGCCGCCGCTCAACTTGTTGTCCGGTCGCACTGGCTCTACTTCAGCCACGCCGTGCACCGCGAGTACTCGTTTCCCGGTCACTTAATCTCGCGGCTCGACTTCTCGTCGTTCGGTTGCAGCGGCTCTACTGCGCCTATGCCGTGCATCTGGACACACCGTCTCGCCGCTCGACTTCTCGTCGGTCAGTCGCACTGGCTATCGTCATGCGCCTGGTCACTTCGTCCTGCGGCTCGACTGCTCGTCGCCCGGTTGCATCGGCTCTACTGCGCATATGCCGTGCATCTGGACACGCCGTCTCGCCGCTCGACTACTCACCAGTTCTACATCAACCACGCCGTGCGCCGCGACTACTTGTCTCCCGGCCGCATCGGCTCTACATCGCCTACGCCGTGTGCCGCCGCGACATCGTATCCCGGCCGCATCGGCTCTACATCGCCTACGCCGTGTGCCGCCACGACATCGTATTGCGGCCGCATCGGCTCTACATCGCCTACGCTGTGCGCTGTGACTACATCATCTCCCAGCTGCACTGCATCAACTACTCACCTTGACTAGTTTCGGCTAGTAAACTAGTCGAGAACGGCTTCCATGCCACCAACAACTAGTCGGAATCAAATCTGACTGGTCAACATCAGCAACAACCGTCGCGGCTCCATCGCCGACCGCCACGGCTTCATCTACAAGGCTGCCCAGGTGGCAACAACTAAGTCATTTATTTAAATGATTATTTTTTCGTTGGCTTGTTTTCCTCGTCATGCAGGACAACATGTCGATTACCTCTGTGTACGTCTCTCGACGGCTACTCGCCAGCAGAGCTGCACTTCATCAACTATTCCTTGGGCATGATGACCGACTTCCACAGGCTTTAGATCACCAAATTAGGCGGCTGTTGCCACGACATTTCGTGTACCAAGTACTGGAGGCGCACATCGGCTTCACTCTAAGGAGGCACCACGCACGCCATGTGCTATCTTCTTTCCGCCACGCGGAACGGTCTCAACGACTACTCATCTGTGTATGCTTCTCGGCAGGTTTTCACGAGAGCTACACTCTGCCGACTACTCTTGGGGTATATCGACCAAACTGCTACGGACTTACAATACTCAATCTCGGGGGCTCCGGCCACGAATTTGGTACACTAAGTTTCGGAGGCTCCACCACGAGTTCGGTACATTACATCCCGGGGGCTCTCACCATGGCTTTGGGTGTACCGAGTTTCGGAGGTCACAATGGTTGTATCCCAAGAAGGCAATCTCAAGCCCGCTCCGGCGGCAACCGTACCTTGGGCCTGAAATCCATGGCTCAAGTACTCAAGTCGACTCTGGTCGCACCCTCAAGCCCGCTCCGGCGGCAACCGTACCTTGGGTCTGAAATCCATGGCTCAAGTACTCAAGTCGACTCCGGTCGCACCTTCAAGCCCGCTCCGGCGGCAATCGTACCTTGGGTCTAACATCCATGGCTCAGGTACTCAAGCCCGCTCCGACGGCAAAACTATTCGTTTTTCTGATTTTTCATTCACTATGGCCTTCCGGAAGTGCTTTTCATTTTTTGGCTTTCTAGCCTCGTGTTTCGGGTTTCATACTTGGCTCGAAGTACTCAAAGTCGACTACTGTAGTCGCATCTAAAGTCCGCTCCACGCGGCAATCCAAAGTCGACTTCTAAAAGTCGCATATCAAAGTCCGCTCCGTGCGTCAACTAAAGTCGACTTCGGTTTTCAAGTCGCATCTCTTATGTCTGCTCCATGCGGCAACTAAAGTCGACTTCGGTTTTCAGGTCGCATCTCAAAAGTCCGCTCCGCGCGGCACAAAGTCGACTTCGGTTTTCAAGTCGCATTCTAAAGTCCGCTCTGCCGGCATCTAAAGTCAACTTTGGTCGCATCTAAAGTCCGCTCTGCCAGCATCTAAAGTCGATTTCGGTCGCATCTAAAGTCCGCTCTGACGGCATCTAAAGTCGACTTCGGTCGCATCTAAAGTCCGCTCTGACAGAACGACTACTTCTCAAGCTCCACGACTCGATGCCAAATTACTACTCGAGAACAACTCTAGCAGACTTCGCTCGCTCTCAAGCTCGGGGGCTCTACAACAACAACTACTCGACGTGGCTCATACGGCTCTCTTATCTCGGGGGCTACACGCTGCAAGAGTACTCGGATGATGGCTTTCGCGGACACGAAAACCCTTGGATTGATTACCTAACCATTTCAAGGCTCGGGGGCTGCTAGGCTACACCCATCATTCAAATTTTTTCAAGACGGAAGATTCGGAATCAAGATTGACCCTCAGCTAGAGTCTGCGACTCAACCTAAGGCTCGGGGGCTACTCCATATGGAGTGCGATTTTGCAATCGCACTTCCATATAATCTCGATTTCAAGACAGATGAGCTGGATCACCTTCCAGCCTCGCGACAGTTCAAGTACTATTGAAGACTTCTCCAAGCAGTACTCGAGGACGCTCAGGAACTACTCGAAGAGGCTTCAAGACTACTCGAACTACTACTCTCGACTACAACGTGCTCGGGGGCTTGTCGGGCATACACCCCGGGTACCCATGCAAGGAAGGATGAAGACGGACTCCTACTAGAATTCCTCTGTAATCCTACTAGGACTAGTTCCGTGTAATCCTACTAGGACTCCTACCTTGTAACGGACTAGGAACCCGCCCCCTGGACTATATAAAGGAGGGCTAGGTACCTAGGAGGACAACTCAACCAACCCAACACTAAGCGCAGGGCGCCATACTTGATCCCCAAACAAGACGTAGGGTTCGCCACCTTGGCGACCCGAACCTGTATAAATCTTGTGTCCCGTGTCCCTTGCGCATACCTTCGAGTTCTCGGTCTCCCGATCACAATCCTCCACCGCATAATCAACTACCTCGGGTACCCCCTTGGTAGGTTTGCGAGTCTAAAACACCGACAACTACCTTTATTCCTTGTCAACCTGGGTTTTACCTTTCTGTTGGGTAGCTTTGCTTAGCTGCTTTACTTTGGGTTATGGTGGTTCTAACGAACAGCAATAATGATGAACTTGCTTTACTTTTATGCTATATATACATCTCTGGTTAATACAAGATCACCATGCCTAATCAGAACATGGAGAACCACCCAGGAACTAGGTGCAACCACAAGACAAATGGCTCTGTCTTGGCTAATTAATTAGAAACTTTAGTATGAAGTATGCTTTACCTGATAAGGGTTAGGGGGTGCCGGTAGTTGGTGTATAGCCCGGCCCTCAAGCTGATCTGCTCTGTGGTAGCTTCGCAATCTTGAGAGAGGGTTATGCATTGCGCTGTCATGAAACCTAGCGAGCAGCTCATACTAGGGAATCTTTATAAAGGCCTCGTAGTGAATCCCTAGCCACTCACCAAAGGTAGTGTTTAAGGGTCTAGCTAACCCGGGCAACATGGGAAACATGACTTGTGGGTAAAGTGTACAACCTCTGCAGAGTGTATAAACTGATCGATCAACCGTGCTCACGGTCACGAGTGGCCTGGACCCTCACATGATTAATATACTTGAAGATGGACTTAAATCGTTGTTATGGTTATGTTAGCCATATGCTTATGACGTATCTCTCTATGTTAATTGTGGGTTGGTATATACTTATACTTTATTAGTAATCAGGTGCTAATAATATTTGACCAACTAAAAGTGCTTAATGCAGTCAACCTGTCAGCCTTCCCTTGTTTAAGCCTTTGCATTCATACTTTCCCCATACTTGCTGAGTACGTCATGTGCTCACCCTTGCTATAAACAATATTTCTCAGAGAAAGTAAGCTGCTATGAAGATGTTGCTGGTGCTAGGCGTACGCAACCCCCAGTCGACTGCCTGTGATGTTTGGAGCCTTCGTTTCCAGGATTTAAGCGTAATACTCTGATAATCTTTCTTTTTCTTTACGTGATACTGTACTATTATTCACTTATGTCAACTATATGGATGAAACTTGATCCTCGCATGCATATAGTCTTGCACTTGGTTTTCTTTGGAAAAACAGGTGTGACAGAGTGGTATCAGAGCTGTATCGACTGTAGGACGTAAGCCTAGGTAGCAATGGCCGTTCCTTAAGGTTTCCTTTGATCTAAAATTCATCACTACCTTTCCCTTGAGCTTTGTGATGAATATTCCCACTCCTTGATCATTTTCTTTGATAATCTCCCTTGATATTTCAACTCTTTCCGCTTAACTCATTTTCATTTGCACTTCATTGTTTTGCAAATGATATGACCCCTACCCTTGTCTGTTAATTCTATCTCCCCTTGATCTTGATCTTGATCTTGCTTTCCATTCCCACTTGTTTCATGCAACACATCTCCTTGATATATTGCTTACCTATCTACTTTAAACATATTTGTCAATTCCTATCCATCAATCCTCATTCTTGAACTTTTCTATGTTCCTCAAACAATGCTGCTTTGGATTCTTCCCTTGACTTTTGATTCCAAAGTGTCCTGTCTGATTCGACATCCCTAGATGATCAATGACCGGTGAAGCTATGCCCATGCTTATTAGGAGGATCCCTTTTGACTCTATTAACAACGTTTAGCATCGTTTCTTTGACTGTGTGTTGATTTGGTGGAATTCAGTGCTTGCATGATTATGATTGTTTATGGCAATGATTGAGTTGGTTCTTTGTAGTGAGTGTTGGTGTATTGTGGTCTTTTACCTACAATGACATCAATTGCTTAGCTTGGTTCTTCTTTTGTACCTCTCACCTCCTTGTAATCTCTCTTTCTCTCTAGAAGATGAAATTGAAGCCAACACCGATGTCAACAAGCAAATGCTACTGTCACTGTCATCAAGTGAGCAAGTTGAAGAAAAGAAGATCTCACTCTACTTTCTCTCCCACCTTGTGCTTGCTACTAGCTCATCCAGCTCATTCCAATGAAGACCTCGACGACCAAGAAAGGTGAATACTGAAGATCCTACTACACCCTGAAGACAAAAGAGGACGACCACCTACCTACCTCGACAGCAATAATCTTGTTTATCTTCCTCCTCCTTGTTCTTCTTTCTTCGAATCTCGGGACGAGATTCTGTTTAAGAGGGGTAGATTTGTCACACCTTGAAATTTCCGAATTTCAGGATGTGAATTAGAAGAAAAAAATTAAACAACAATTTTCACTCAATTTTAAAATTTTTCCAACATTCATTTTCTTCACAGGAAATATAGTATAGGAAAAAGGCATTATTGGTTTTTCTGAATTAAATAAAATGATTATGTGTGTGTTGCATTCATGCCGATGCATCTTGGTGTTCATGAGTGTAAAATGTTTTAAAATCGTGTTTAGATGCTGACCAAATCCTTCCGAGAATTTTCCAGCTTTTTCTGGAATTTATTCTCACTCTTCTTGAGCTATTTCTATTTATTAGAAGGCTCTAAAATTCTTTTCATGAGCTCCAAATATTTTATTTGGATTGTTCCTGTGTCAATCTATCTCTGGGAATTTTTCTAGAATCTTTGAGATTTTCAGATTATTTTTCGTGCTTTAAATGAATTATCTAGAATTATCTGGATTTTTCTTTCGTGAGAAATTATTTTCTGAAAATAATCCTTTCCTTTTGGGCCGAGCCCAAAGGGCCGACCCATATCTGCCGGCCCAGCGGTAGGCCCGCCGAAGCCCATTTGGGGCCAAGCCGTTGGCCGCCGCTAGCGCCCTGGCGCTGCACGGTACCGCCGCCGCCAGGTCTTGCCTTGGCGTGCGTGCCACGCCAGGCCAGGGGCCCTGCGCCCTATATAGCTAGGAGGCCGAGCCCTCGTGCGCCCCTGCTACCTGCGCCGCCGCCTGCCTCGCGCATTGCGCCACCACCGTCGAGCAGGACGTCTGGAGCAGAGCGGAGCACTGCCGGTCGTCGCCTGATTCGTCGTGCTCGTCGATCCTCGGAGCAAGCCGCGACCGACCAGAGCTTCTCCGCGCCGCGCCGCAGCCGTCGCGCCCCTGCCCGTCGCCGGAAGATAACCGGTGTGCCGCCGCGGCTTGAACCGAGCCGACCACGTCCGCCGTCGTCCGCCGGTCAACCGTCTGCCGCCGTTCGAATTCCGGCCATCTCCGTCCTTCTTCCCCGCTGGTGAGCAGCTCCTCGCGATCCTCACGTCTTCCTCTTCTGTTTCCGCACCCTAGCCGCACCAAGTAAATTATTTGGCTCTACCGTGTTTTCTATCAACTCAACATATCTGCTAATTTCTTTATCTTTAAAAGGTCCTATACATCTATCGTGATCCAAACTGTACTTGTATTATCTTTTCTTTTCCCATCCTGTTGGTTTTCTATCTTTTCGTCATATATCATGTAGTTGGAATTGTTTTTTGGGCCCAAAGCACAGCAGCACTTTGTTGCTCTCGCGTGTGCGTTAAAGCCTCTCTCCCCTTCCTTGGACCCATGGGCTCGATCTGTCATCACCTTCGATCTCCATCTCTAAATACGTACCAGACTCTCCATCTCTAAATACGTCCCAGACTCCAGTTGAGATCGAGTAGCCCCTGCGAGCACGCGTAAACCCTAGTTTCCTTACTTAGGTTGCAAGCCGCCACCGTCCAGCTCATCTAACAACAAGCGCCGCTGCTGACCATGAGGGCTCGGAGCCGCAGCACCTAAGGAAGCCATGCCTTCTATTCATCGTCTTCGTTGCTGAGCTGCGGCCGGAGGAGGACGTCTACGCCGTGTCAACACCCCCCAAGGCCGTCGTCGATCTCGATGTCCATGTTTACAATCGTCAATGATCTACCACTGGAGAAGGATCAGACGTTACCACAACCTCAAGGTCGTCCCGAACTACTCCCGATGATGGGCGGCGCCCTTCCATCTTCTCGCCGACGATGAAGCACCGTGCGCCCACATGTAGACCGCCGTCTGTCATCCCGCGGCCGCCGACCAGATTCCGGCCACCAAAATCCGTCCTTCCCATCACTGGTGAGCACGCCATCATGGACTCATGGTCGCCGTCCTGTGCTCGTTCTGTTTTAATGGTCACACACATATTTTGTCTCTAAGTACAGTCGCCTGCTGTTGCTTTCTCAAGCGCAGACCTGGCCGGTCATGCAGCGATCGAGAGCAGCTGCTGGACCCCTCCATGGTGGCCGAGTCATGTGCATGACTTCCACGGATCTGTTGTTGTGCCCTGCGTTGCCGCAGGTCGTGCCAGGGGACGCACTCTCCTTATCGCCCTCTCTCTCCGTCGACGCCGCTGGTGAGAACCACAGCATGCATCCTTCCCTTCCTTCCGCTCTCTCTAATCTAGACAAGCCACGGCACCATGCATGCATGCCTACATGTACGTATACAACCAAAGGCTAGCATTGATGCCTTCTTGCCATATTATTTTATTGCTTAAGTATCTTGATGATGTCATGCTTGCATCATGCTTAAGCAATGATAATTGTGTTTATCTCAATTTACATGTACGTATACATGCACCACCAGCATGCAAGCGTGTTTATTAGCTAGCTATTCATATGCGTGCAGCCATGCAGTGCATGGCTGTTCACCATCATGTTTCATAGCTATTCTTTTGTTCTTGAAACCCATATCTTGCAATTCAATTCCAATTTCGCGTTTCTTTCATTCACTTATTCCTAGAATCAACATCCATCCTTTAGTGTGCTCTTTCAAATCTTTTCTTTTGATTGGTGACATCGTCATGTTCAAATATCTATGTTTTATTTCTTAAAATCTATATCTTATTCAATTCAATTCCGATTTCAGCAATTCTTTCGCTCACGTGTTCGTCTCAACGTGTAGATTAGTTTTGCATCGCTTTTTAGTACGTTTTAGGATGATTTGTGTACTGTTTCTTATTTATTTTATTTGTTTGCTAGTATATGTGTGTGCTCTGGATGTTTGCTTGGGATGATTGATGCGAGTAGAATGAACACGTGGTTCGAGAGCTTTGGAGAGCAAGAAGTGAAGATATTCAAGATATTCTGAGCAACATCACTACTCTGGTTAAAGGCAATCTTTTGTCCTAATAACTGTGTTTAATCACCTTGCATATGCTTGCATTAATACTGATGGGTCCTATTAAGGTTTATCCTATTCTTTACTACCTTTACTCCTTGTCAACCTGGGTTTTACCTTTCTGTTGGGTAGTTTTGCTTAGCTGCTTTACTTTGGGTTATGGTGGTTCTAATGAACATCAATAATGATGAACTTGCTTTACTTTTATGCCATATATACATCTCTGGTTAATAAAAGATCACCATGCCTTATCGGAACATGGAGAACCACCCAGGAACTAGGTGCAACCACAAGACAAATGGCTCTGTCTTGGCTAATTAATTAGAAACTTTAGTATGAAGTATGCTTTACCTGATAAGGGTTAGGGGGTGCCGGTAGTTGGTGTATAGCCCGGCCCTCAAGCTGATCTGCTCTGTGGTAGCTTCGCAGTCTTGAGAGAGGGTTTTGCATTGCGCTGTCATGAAACCTAGCGAGCAGCTCATACTAGGGAATCTTTGTAAAGGCCTCGTAGTGAATCCCTAGCCACTCACCAAAGGCAGTGTTTAAGGGTCTAGCTAACCCGGACAACATGGGAAACACAACTTGTGGGTAAAGTGTACAACCTCTGCAGAGTGTATAAACTGATCGATCAGCCGTGCTCACGGTCACGAGCGGCCTGGACCCTCACATGATTAATATACTTGAAGATGGACTTAAATCGTTGTTATGGTTATGTTAGCCATATGCTTATAGCGTATCTCTCTATGTTAATTGTGGGTTGGTATATACTTATACTTTATTAGTAATCAGGTGCTAATAAAATTTGACCAACTAAAAGTGCTTAATGCAGTCAACCTGTCAGCCTTCCCTTGTTTAAGCCTTTGCATTCATACTTTCCCCACACTTGCTGAGTACGTCATGTGCTCACCCTTGCTATAAACAATATTGCTCAGAGAAAGTAAGCTGCTATGAAGATGTTGCTGGTGCTAGGCATACGCAACCCCCAGTCGACTGCCTGTGATGTTTGGAGCCTTCGTTTTCAGGATTTAAGCGTAATACTCTGATAATCTTTCTTTTTCTTTACGTGATACTGTACTGTTATTCACTTATGTCAACTATATGCATGAAACTTGATCCTGGCACGCATATAGTCTTGCACTTGGTTTTCTTTGGAAAAACAGGTGTGACAACCTCTTTCTGCCTTGGTAACTCTCAGCTCGGTTGGTGTTTCTGGGACAAAGGTGACTACACTAACACCAATCGGAACTAAAAGGGTCTCCATGGGTAACTACCAAATGATAGCATCTCATACTTAGTCAGATGTCATGTATAGGTGACATGGTAATTAAGGATTGGTGAGGCTTGAGGTTGCGGGTTTGAATTCCACGCACCGCACACTCATATATTTCGCGTGACTTGTGATTTTCTAATGTTTTTAAAAATGTTGGAATAACCGGGGAAATTATTTATTAGTTTCGGTTGGAAAAACCGATATTTTGAAGGGTTCCCAACCAGGACTACATCTCATTTTTGGTGCGGGAACGATCGATTTCGCGCCCGAGCAGCGAGATTGCGAGGCGGAGCGCCTCGCCAAATCTCGCGAGCGGAGGGGGCTGGATGGCGAGCGACTTTCCGAGCCGCTGTTTTACCGAGACTGTTGGAAACCTGATTTTTGCTGTTTCTTTTATTTTTTACAGATACAAAATGATATAAAGAGGCTGTTGGAGTTGCTCTAATGAATGACCGGGAGTTTTCCAATATCTTAGTGACTAACCATAAAGCCCTTGCCTTCAAAACTATTTCTTTTCTGCAGCAATGGAGCAACAAGATGGCCAGTGTTGATAGGAAATCACGAGAAAGCATTTTGCTGCAGCTGAACCAGGCTTTGAGGGTGATATGACGCAGGCAGACGGTGAGGTAATTTGCTGAAGGTGACGGAAGCAGAAGCTTTCCTTCAAAAATCTGCATATAATGTGTCGTGTGTAATGAAAAGGTCCATGTGGGGAGGCGTCTTGGAGTTTCAGGGATGTTTGTATCGTAGCTAGCTGGGAGATGATGATGCGCGCTTGGTGTGAAATCTCAAGGTTTTGCCTATGGCTTGATGTGTAAGCTGGTACCCATTTTCTGCTTTCAATAGAAGCTGGACCGATGGTCTTTGGTGTAAAAAATCTATAACTTGCGAAAAATACATCCCACAACAGACAGGTGTACCTGTCTTTATCTCCAGCCATCCATTCTGCTTTAACATTCGCACTCACACTGCCTCGCGCGGATGGTCGTTGACTGCTCCATGCTCCGCAATCAGGGGCGAAGCTGTGTGTTGTCATCAGGGTCGGCCGGCCCCCGACGATTTTTGAAAAAACGCTTATACCTATCAATTTTCACCAACTCCTACATCTGTAAAAAATCATCTAGACCCCGGTTGACACCAGTTGACCAAGGTGGCATTTTGTTCTAGCTTCGCCCCTGTCCGCAATGTCTCGCGTTGCCTGCCTCCCGGGCAATTTCCGCCCATGGTCCCACCTGCAGGTCACGTGGATCGTCCTCCTTGGTCACCTCCTGTGCATCTCCGCCGTCGCCGCCGCCGTCGCCACCTACTGCGCACCTCACCTGCCGCCACCTCCAGCGTACCTCTTCCACCGCCGCTGCGACATCCTCTATCAAGTCTGCCATCTCCGCCGCTGTGACATCCTGCCCCCACTCTGCCGACACAGGTCATAGCTCCTCCGCCGCCACCAGATTAGAGCAGTGTTCTCCTCTAGTAGGCCTCTGTCAGCCAGAGCAGAGCATCACTCAGCTATTTAAGCGAAGCAGAGCAAGTCCCAGGTACCCGAATGCGGTCCATCTTCGTTTGAACGGCTACTGTCTTATTACCGCTTTGTTTTACTTATGTGTCTGATAACCTACAGTTACCGTAGTTAAACCGTTTTACCAGTCGGCTCCTGTTAAATGCCATGGCCTTCGTTGTAACCGGATATGGGGAATTGAATCGGGTAAAAACCCTAGTAGCTAGTAGAGTAGTTTAGTTCTTCTTCGTCGTCTCGCCGGCGGCACGCTCGCATATCATTCCTCTGTAAGAATTCGTTGAACTCAACAGCTGAATGCACTACTAGTTCCCAGTTCCATCCCGTGTGTTCTTTTCAATTTCCTTGTGTTTTCCATCTGATTCCTTCGTTGTTCTTGTCGATTCCTGACAAGGGTATCCAGAGCCATCCATCCCTGGTGGATTTCTTCAAATTCCAGAGCCCAGTTCGTCAGTTCGTGTCCGATTGGCGTGTGCCGAGGGGGTTGCGACTCAATCGCCTAAAACCCTACCCTCCCACCTGAATCGAGACCAACTCCCCCTGTTTCCCCTCAACTCAACAGCGCAGATCCAAGAAGCTAGGGTTGTGGAGCATTGTTTCCATGTAAAATTCCGTGTGTTTTTCTTCGGATTTAGGTCGTGGTGGCATTGGCGAAGATCACTCTGTAGCAAGGGTTGCAAGGCAGGTCCTTGTGTAAAATTCTGGAGCTCAGTCGTGATCTAGGCGGCGGTAGAACTGTACTGCAGTCATATTGGGGAGGGTTTCTCAACCTGAACCAAATTACAGTACAAGATGAGAAAGTTGGATGACATCCCTGAAGGTGTAGAATATGCCACAGCTATTGAAGTCAATGGTATTCGCAACACTCTGGACCAATTTATCACTAAACAAGATCAATTCAATGATGCAATTCAGAAGAGTATTGACAAGATCTTGAGTAAGTTGGGTGAAACTCCAGTACCTCTGCCTGGTACTATTGAGAATGTTGGTTCATCTACTAAAGCCAAAGAGACTGGTGCAGCTCAACAAACACAAAATGCTCAGAACACAAATCCAGTTCACAAGCCTCAGCACAAAAATGATGCTCAGAAGATGTCTGAGATATATGAGATATACAAGTCACAGAGGCCTACAACTCCAGGAATTGCAGCTCACCAGAGGTATTATACACCACCACCAGTGTTAAGAACAAGGATGATGCAGCAGCAAGCTGAATCTAGTGCTATGGGAGCATTAAAGTTGGAGATTCCAAGTACTGGCCAACTGATACTCACTTGGGAGAGATGGACTATGATGAAGAAGAATTTGATCTTGAACAAGATTGCCAAGAGCGCTCATGGGACATGAATGAAGAGCTAGAGAAACTCAATCAAGATCATCTAAAACAAGACCCCAAGTACAGTAAGGAGGCACCCAAAGAGTTACAAAAACAACAAGACAGCCATGGTCCTGAACATAATAAACCATTCAGACCATGTCCATACCCCCCAACCTCCAAGTTATAACATGCAGCTGCAACAGCAACACAAGCATGTATCAAGAGAGGCCCCAAGCTATCATTCACTAATTTTGCAGGTGTTGATGCTGATGGTTGGATAAGAAAAGCTGAAAAATATTTTGAACTAGTGGGTGTCCCAAATGAGCAAAGAGTGCAAATTGTAGTTCTTTACCTCCAAGATAAAGCTGAATATTGGTGGAGAGGAACAGGCTGCAACCCTCACACATTGTTGTGGCATCACTTTTGCAAAATGGTGACTGACAGATTCAACCAGACCTCTAAATATGAAATCATTGGTCAATTTCATGAGCTCAAGCAAACAGGGTCTGTAATGGAATATGTGGACAAATTTGAACAAATGTTTAGCCAAGTTAGAAGGCATAATCCATCCTTGAATGATGCCTACTACATATCTAGCTTTATCTCTGGGTTGAAAGATTATATCCAGTATCATCTACAATGCTACAGACCCACTGCATTATCACAGGCATACTGGTATGCAAAAAGACTAGAGCAAGCTAACCCTTATACCAAGAAAAGCACAACCTTCACCACAGGCAAAAAGCAACAGAAACCTTGGGTTAAGGAAAAAGAAACTAACACTGATAAAGAGGTGAAACCACATCAAAACTTGGCAGAACTGAAAGCAGCTGGGAAATCTTTCAAGTGTAGGGAACCTTGGGTCCCAGGGCATACTAAAGTGTGTAAAGCCAAACAAGTTTACCCAGTGATACTAGTACAAAATGCTGAGGGAAAAGATGAAGTGGCAGTTGTGCGGGATGAGGAAGATTCAGATAGTGAATAACATGATGCTTCCAATATGCACACACTAAAGATATATATGCACGCCCTCAATGGCACACCATCTAAAGCCAGTACCTTTACACTGAAATTAAATTTTGGAAACAACACTGCAATAGCATTGGTGGATAGTGGAAGTGATGCCTCCTTCATAAATGCCATGTTTGCAATTAAAAGCAAATGTTCCCTTGTGAACATAGATCCTGTGAGAGTTACAGCTGCAAATGGATTAGAGATGATTAGTGATACAGCTTGTTTGAAAAGCAAATATACTGTGCAAGGCCGTGAATTTGTCTCTGACTTTAGAGTATTGGAAGTGAAAGGTTATGACATCATTTTGGGAGCTGATTGGATATATACTCACAGCCCAGTTGGTTTAGACCTCAGGAGAAGAGAATTTAGTATCACAAAGGATGGTGCTCATGTTGTCACCTTTTCAGATAAAACCTTCCAGAACAGTAGTCAAGTAATTGAGGCCAAGAAATTATATCAACTACTCAAGAAAAAGTCTATTGGTGTTGTAGTTCTTTTGAATACTTCTCCATCTAAAACGAAGTCTGCAGACCACCAAATAACATCTAATATCCAAGCAGTACTATCTGAATTTGCAGATGTTTTCCAAGTGCCTAACACTTTACCACCGTAGAGAGTTGTTGATCATGCAATACCTTTAATTCATGATCATAAAGCCATTAACCAGAGGCCTTACAGATTGTCATTCCATAAGAAAAAAGCAATGGAAGAGTTGATTAAGCAACTGCTGCAAGCTACCATGATCAGACCTAGTGTCAGTCCTTATTCTTCACCTATGATTTTGGTCAAGAAGAAAGATGGAAGCTGGAGATTATGTGTTGAATACAGGAAGCTCAATGCCAATACAGTCAAGAACAAGTACCCTATTCCTATGATTGAAGATCTGTTGGATGAGCTCTTTGGGTTCAAAATATTCTCCAAGATTGACCTCAGATCAGGTTACCACCAAATCCTTATGAAGGAGGAAGACATTCATAAAACAACATTTACAACTCACTTAGGCCATTTTGAGTACATTGTCATGCCTTTTGGCCTAACCAATGCACCAGCTACATTTCAGAACCTAATGAATATTGTCTTAGCAGAATTCTTGAGAAAATTTGCCTTTATTTTCTTTGATGACATATTGATCTACAGCAAAGATGTCCAGGAGCATGTGGATCACCTCACCACTATATTGCAAGTTTTGAGAGTCAACAAACTTTATGCCAATATGAGTAAATGTACCTTTGGACAGACAGAAATTGAGTATCTGGGCCACATAATAAGTCAACAGGGTGTGGCAACTAATCCCACCAAAATCTCCATCATTCAAAAATGGTCATCTGCTCCAGCTAATGTCACTGAATTAATGAGTTTCTTGGGCTTAGCTGGATATTACAGAAGATTCATCAAGAATTATGGAATCATCTACAGACCACTATTTGATGCCCTAAAGAAAGATGCTTTCATTTGGTTTGATGAGCAGCAGCTAGCATTTGAAAAGATCAAAACATTTATGTCCTCACCACCAGTACTAGCCTTACCAAACTTTACATTGCCCTTCACTTTAGAAGCAGATGCTAGTGGAAATGGTATTGGGGTAGTACTAATGCAAGAAGGCAGGCCTATATCCTTCCTTAGCAAAACATTGGGTCCAAAGGCTTCAGCATTGTCAACTTATGAAAAAGAGGCACCGGCTATTTTGGAAGCCCTGAAAAAATGCAAACACTATTTCCAAGTACTTCAGTTGTCATCAGAACAGATCAACAGAGCTTGAAGTATATCCAAGAGCATAGGCTTGTTGAAGAGATCCAACACAAATTGTTAGTCAAATTACTGGGCTACAATTATAGAGTGGAATACAAAAAGGGAAGAGAAAATAGGGTAGCAGATGCTTTGTCAAGAGCTACTCATTCAACAGAGGTCATGGCTATAACTTAGGCAGTACCTGTGTGGGTGAAACAAGTCACCAACATCTATGAAGAAGACACATTTTGTCTAGATCTTCTATCTAAACTGAGTATTGACCACCAAGATGTACCAAATTACAAATTGGACAATGGGATCATTAGGTACAAGAACAAATTGTTGATTGGTGCCACTGGTAATCTCAAGCAGCAATTGTTGGACAGTTTCCACAAATCTGCCCTAGGGGGGCATTCTGGTGAGAGAGCAACCTAAAAAAGACTGCAATTGGTTTTCTTTTGTTGAAAAGTGCAACAACAAGTTAAAGATTATGTGAAGCTTTGTCCAGTTTGTCAGAAGAACAAATTAGAGAACATTCCTTACCCAGGTTTGTTAGCTCCTTTGCCAGTACCTGAGATGGCACGGACCCATATATCTATGGACTTTGTGGAGGGACTTCCTAAATCCCAAGGAAAGAATGTGATTTTGGTGATAGTAGACAGGTTCACAAAGTACTCTCATTTCATTGCCATAAGTCATCCATACACAACACAAGATGTTATTGACACATACATTACAAATGTGTTCAAACTTCATGGCTTACCCAAGGTGATTATTAGTGACAAAGATCCCATATTCACAAGCTCAGTTTGGCAATCATTATTCAAAAATCTGGGAGTTGAATTGCATTTATCTTCAGCTTACCACCCACAGACCGATGGGCAAACTAAAAGGGTTAACCAATGCCTTGAAAATTACTTAAGGTGCATGTGCTTCAATGGTCCCAAGAGGTGGTTTTACTGGTTATCTCTAGCTGAGTGGTGGTACAATACCACATATCATACATCACTCAACATGACTTCATTCCAAGCTCTGTATGGATTTCCTCCACCACAAGTGGCTGAAGTAGTGATGCCTGACTATCCTGAACTAACTCCTTAAGAACAGGCCAGGAACAGGCAAGTAGCAAACTAGGTGATCAAGGATAACCTACAAAAATCCCAACCAAGAATCAAACATTAGGCTGACAAGCATAGGTCTGAGAGAGAATTTTCAGTTGGGGACATGGTGTACTTGAAGCTTCAGCCGTATAGACACACTTCACTCAGTGCTCACAGATGCTTGAAGTTGCACTCCAAATACTATGGACCCTTTCGTGTTTTACAGAAAGTGGGGAAGGCTGCTTACAAGATTTTACTACCTGAAGGTTGTCAGCTACATGATGTGTTTCATGTTAGCCAGCTCAAACAACATCTTGGTCCTCAGGCTGTTCCTAGTCACGAGTTACCTTTGATTGATGCTAAAGGGACAATTAAAGTGGCTCCTGAAACTATACTGGAAAGAAGGCAAATATGAAGGAACAATGAACCGGTTGTGCAATGGCTCATCAAGTTGGTTAACTTGCCTGAATCTGAGGCAATGTGGGAAGATGCAGCATTTATCAGGAAAGTTTTTCCTTCATTCCATCCTTGAGGGCAAGGATCTTAAGGGGGGATTGTCAGGCAGAGCAGAGCATCACTCAGCTATTCAAGCGAAGCAGAGCAAGTCCCGGGTACTCAGATGCCATCCATCTTCGTTTGAACAGCTACTGTCTTATTACCGCTTTGTTTTACTTATGTGTCGGATATAACCTACAGTTACCGTAGTTAAACCATTTTACCAGCCAGCTCCTGTTAAAAGCCATGGCCTTCGTTGTAACCGGATATGGGGAATTGAATCGGGTAAAAACCCTAGTAGCTAGTAATGTAGTTTAGCTGTTCTTCATCGTCTCGCTGGTGGCGCGCTCGCGAATCATTCCTCTGTAAGAATTCGTTGAACTCAACATTCGAATGCATACTAGTTCACGGTTCCATCCCGTGTGTTCTTTTCAATTTCCTTGTGTTTTCCATATGATTCATTCACTGTTCTTGTCTTCCTAACAGCCTCTGCTACCAGATCTTTTCTGATCCTGCCGCCGACACACTTCTTCTTGCCGCTGCTGCCGCTGTGGGAGGCGTCGAGGATCTGCTCGAGGCGGAGCTCGATGGGATGTCGATTTGCAGCCGTTGGAGGTCGATTGGCTTCTGACCTTCCTCCGGATCTGCGGCCGTGCTACTGCTTGAGTTGCCATGCTGCACGACTGCTGCAACTCTATTCATGGCACAGAGCTCGTTTGGCATCTGGATCTGAAAGCTCAGATTAAGGTTAGTGAATCCACATTCATCTTGTGTTTGGTTTAGTAGGCCGCCACCCCCTCACGTGTTTAATTCGATCAACCTTGATGTATTCACTGAACTAATGTTAGCATGCAAGTCTCTCCAACAATTTTGTAACAATTATGTAAAAAAAAGTGTATAATCATGTCATGTTCTTGTAAATTCATTCACCTACAGTACCAACATAAAGTTTGTTCTTAATTAAAATAACTTCTTATGGGGCTGTTGTAGCAACAAGAAAGAGACTACAGTTAACACTGAGGTGTGCTTGAGCAACCAACATGAAAGCTGTGTTATATGATTGTTGATTTTATTATTTTTGTGCCCTTCTTGGTTCTCTTTGCACTTAGCACTCCATCTTTGTGTGGATAATAAAATAAAAATATTGGAAATGCTATTTTATATGAATGTGTTGAGATCATAATGGACATCGAAGCTACCAGTATTGGCAATCAATATCGGGCTATCAGCCATGATTGAGACTTTGTTGATACTATGCACAATGGAGAATCTAGCTTTTTTAAACTCATGTTTGTAGCTTATCATCTATTGATTCAGACTTGTGGCTTATCATCTTCTTAAGTGATCATAGCTTCTCCTGATTTGAAAATTCAATTCAAAACAAAATTTTCCATTGTTCAAAAATAAAGATTTATCACTGGATATACTCAACTTGTTTATAAATTTACTTGAGCATTTTCTCTTCTCGAATTGGATAACACACATCTAGCAACAATCTTGCAGTAGTACCCATTTGGATTGTTGCACAAATAGCTTTAAGCCAACCACTTGGTCACTTGGATATCGAAACTTCACTAACAAACTAACCCTATGCTATAACAGAGTACGGTCTTATGCTTATTTATCATTCAGTTTCTTTACTAATTTTCCACACTTCCGCTTTTAACACACGATGCTTTGCATACTGAATGTGTACAAAATGAAAGTAGCAGTTGATGAAGCATCTCAGCTGGTCACTTGATAATCCACGCAATACTCGATTCTGATTTTCTACAGCAGTTTCAACTCCTTTCTTTCAAGGTTGCAACTCATGATTGGGGACAACTGATCAATAGTGATTTTTCCTGTGAGATGCTAGGAGGGTAGGCTAAAGGTTCTTTTCGTCTTCAGTTCATACACTCATTTTTTCCCAACCATTTTAGATATTAAGTTTTTTTAGGTAAACATCATGTAATGTTCCGCTGATTATGATTTTCATGACACAATTTTTCTTCATTTTATAGTCATGTTTGCAGTGTCATGATTGGATAATATAATTCCAATCAGTTGAACTTCTTAGCAACACCTCATGCTTGAGTAAATAAATCATTGCTCTTATTAGCAGTGTGATAGTTAAATATTATATGTATACAAAGCTTACAAATGACAGAGCACTAAATAGTTCTATTGAGTACTGTGTAAAATACTTCTGGTTCACCATGATTGATGGAGCATTGTATATGGTTTTGCGGTATTCTATGATAGCTGTGAATATAAGCACTCCTGTGTGTGTGTGTGTTGAGGTGTCTAGGATATGAGTATATGACCACATGGTCTTCAATGTAATCTAGTTTTTACCTGGTCTTCAATGTAAACTAGTTTTTATCTACCCTTAATGTCATTGAGTTGTTACTCAGTATAATCAAATTCTTATCTGTTCTTTAATGTAATGCTTCTTCCGTGTACTAAACTTTATATGGAATGAATGGATATTGTTTTCCTCAGTGTTTTGCAAACATTGTTTTGTCCAGCAATTTTACCTTGTGACAGTTTAAATAGCTTTGGTAACTTGCAAATTGAATGGTGAATGTATTCTTACATTTTCTGCTGAGTACCGTGTAAAATACTTGTGCGTATATATAACCTTATTACTCCTTCCATTCTCTTTGATAGGGTTATTTGCAAAATCATTTTTTTCTCTTTTGATAGTCTCATTTGAGTTGCCACCTCGTATTTGACATAAACGACTATTTGATTCTTGTACAGAATAACTCTTCTAGAAATATAATTGATGCATGTATGTGATTACATTAATATTGGGGTGCATGTATATGATAACGAGGTAAAAATAATGGCACGATTCATGAGATGATAAGTGGAGTTTATTTCACTTGGTCATTGAGCCAAGGTGAAATAATTCTATCATAAGAGAATGGAGGGAGTACTGTAGAAAATGTGAAATTACCTATGTGGCTACGAATTTCATGCTCTTATACAAACCGAACAGTGACTGAGCCAGGTTGGGAAGCAGGGGGAGGGCTCATCCACCCTTCTTCCTCCTCCTCCCCTTCTTCTTCCTCTCTCTTTTCTTCCTTCTTTCCTTCATCTTTGATCAAAAATTATAGAAGGGGATTATGGAGGCTCCATGGAGTTTCCAGCGGTAGAGTGATGAGGACATCACTCCCTTGGATACAAGCAACATTCAAGGTCCAATCACTATAGCTCGTGCACGACAATTGAATCTAGAGGTGAGCTCGTTCCTAAACACCTCTTTGTATGATTATGAGAATAGACTATTGCCTAATGATTATATTGTGATTAGCAACCATGAAGAAGGACAATAGATTCTTGGAGTTTGACTTGGAGGCTTGGAGGACCAGCAAGGGCGACCAAGCCAAGAGGGAGGCCCAAACCAAGTGGGCCTTGAGGCTGTTTCGTCCTCCAGAACCGGTCTGCACTAAAATGGACGCCCAGGATACATTCGGACACCGTTTTTGACGATTCAACTTGGGTTGGAAAGTTAAATTCATCATCTAACCTATGGTTTTGGTTTGAGGTCCAAAATCCACTCTAGTCGACGGGAATCGCTAAAACAATCCGTGTCCAGAATTGGTCTCAGTGCTGCGCACTGACTTTCGGCCTTTCTGGGCCATGTATCTTGTCTTGGTCCATTTGGGTTTCGACCAGGGGGTCTTGGACGCCCGAAACACCCTTATCTAGGTGCCACCCCCTCCTCTAGGGTTGGGTTTTGCTTAGTTTCATTTCTGTCAAGAACAGGACACCAATTCGTCGGTTGTGGAACTCCATTCGTGAGTTGAATCGATTTCCTTTGTGATTTGGTTTCTTCTATGTGCACTTACTTGTGTTCTTCGATTTCACAGGCAAGAGTAAGCTTTCTTGGTAAGGTCAATCGAGCTGCAACTTGGTTAATAACCAGAGGGTTCGTGGTGCTAAGATTGCATGGTTCATTTCTTTGGATTTGAAGCCGGATCGGTGTGTCTCGAATCCGCCCAAATCGATAGTTATCTGAACCTTTCAGAAGATCGGGAACCCAAGTCCTATCATGTGGTAATCAGAGCAAAGGTATACCATCAGGTTTGCATCGTTTTCCCTTTAAAGTTTGAGTGTTTATCTTCATCCTACAGTCCACAACCATACTCGTTCTTTTTCCCTTCCTAGAACTTTCTGCGCCATAGCCTCTGCATTTGTTTGTTTCAGAGTTCGTAGTGTTGAGTTTGTGTCCATGTCAAGGTCTTGTTGCTAGTTTAGATCTTGTTCTTGTCTCACTTGTGTTGTTTTCCCCCACCCGCTGCCATCTAAGATCTCCATCTTTTGTATCTTGTGTAAGCAAAACCAAATCCTGATTTGGACTGTTTATCTTCAAACAGTCCTAATTTTTGCATCCGAACTCGAAACTGGGTAAATTTTATATCTACAGAAAACACTAGAAAATTTTAGATCTATTTCATCCTAGCAAAGCTAGGTTTGCAAAAATTAGTTTTGTGAAATTCGACCAGGAAAATTGAGTTTCAGGACCCACAAGTTTGCGTATGCTTGTCATAGCACAATCCTGATTTTTGCATAGCCCACATCTTTTATCCTTTTGAATCAAATCTTGTGGTTTTGTTCTTGTGTGTTCCTTGCTGATAAAGAGAAAAAGCAAAAAAAAAGAAAAAAAGTGAAACAAAAAAAGAAAGAAGAAGAGAAAAGAGGAGCACATAAGAACTTTCAGCTGCTCTGTTTTGTGGTGCTCTTTGTCTTATTCAAGTTTGTTGCTCCCTACCATACTTGTTTCCTTCCACACTTGCTACACCCACTTGCTTATCACAATTGGTTTTGGGAACATGTATAGGCCAGCAACAAGAACAAGTACTTTGGACTATAATTTAACATTGCTATTTGTTGCTAACATTTGTACCACCTACATATTTATATTTGTGCCTTCCCAAGCTCCACATATTTCTTCAGATCGGTACAGAAAGAGGACCCTTGCAGTCTTGGTGCCACTTCCTCACAGGTATCACGAACCAGCCACCAATTGCACCAATTCTTGTTTTGTGAATGGTAAGAACATTTGCAATAGCTTGTGTAGGAGCTGCCATTTTCCATGATTGAGAGGCACCACTACAAATTGTAGTCATTTATGAGGGATAACCTTCACTACTTGCTATTGTTTTGGTTGTCGTAATGGTAGGGAATGAACATGAAAACTCGCCCAAAGATTTCAATGAGTGTGTTAGCAGGGATCAGCTGCGGGCTGTTGTAGAAGATGCCCGGAAAGGAATGAATGATGCCATCAAAAAGGCCGTCACTGATGCACTAATTGATCTCAAGCTTGGTGGTAGCATGGAGAGATTGGATAGGCGGATTTCTACTATAACCGAAAAGGTTACAGAATTAGAAAACTGTCTACCAAATGAAGAAGACATGGGAGGACACAACATTGATGAAGATACTATTCTTGATGAGAATGGAAACATAGATGCTGCAGCCACCCGAGCAGCGAGGCTACAACGTCGTTTACATGACAACAGGAGAGGTATGGGAGGTCCTCAAAATCAAGGTAATACCCATCATACTTCCGATGACCCTTATGCTAAGGTCAAGTTTACAATTCCACCATTTTCGGGTCATTATGATGACGAGGGGTATCTTGATTGGGAGATGACAGTAGAACAAAAATTTAGTGGCCACCTTGTTCCAGAAAGACATAGAGTTCGACAAGCCTCTAGTGAGTCTAAGGAATTTGCAATCATTTGGTGGAGTGAGTTAGCTGCAGAGAATGCTTTACCAACCACATGGGAACAACTTAAGGTAGCTATGCGTGATCGCTTTGTTCCTCCTTCCTACCATATAGACTTGTGCAAGAAATTGATGCGCTTAGAGCAAGGAGAGAAATTTGTCCAAGATTACTATGGGGAGCTCCAAAAGGGTTTGATGCGTTGTGGTGTTGTAGAGGGACCCGAGCATTCTATTTGTCGTTTTTATTCGGGTCTAAGGTGTGAGATTCAGGACATTGTTGAATATAAGGAATTTAACAATATCAACAAGTTGTTTCAATTTGCTATGCTTGCAGAGAAGGAATTGCAGGGATGAGAGCAGCAGAGCAAGGGTAAGTCCAACACCACATACACGCCACGTACCACACCATCGATGGGGCTGAACAAGTCGTCAACATTTCGGGTGCCACCACCAGCGAGCAAGCGGCCAACACCTTCAAGAGTTGCTGCACCACTTGCATCCTCCTCAAACTTGGGTAAAAATCCTTCACAGGTGCTCGCAAAGAGTGCCTCATCCATTGCATCAACAGGGAACACCTCTGGCATTCAGTGTCATCGCTGCCATGGGATTGGCCATGTGCAGAAGGACTGCCCAAGCAAGAGGGCATACATTGCTACAGAGGATGGCTACATCAGCACCTCCGACATTGATGATGAAGAAGAGAAAGAAAATGATGGTGAAGAAGAGATCCTTGGTGGAGAGGATACAGTGACCTATAGGAGTGCCATTGTTCAGCGAGTGCTCAACACACAAGTGCAACAACCCGAACAGCAACAACGCCACAATCTATTTCAGATTTTCTTCGTCATCAACAATCGACGTGTGCGAGTCATCATTAATGGAGGCAGTTGCAACAATTTGGTAAGTTCAGAGTTGGTCAAGAAGCTTGGCTTGACCACATGGCCACACCAACATCCATACCACATTCAATGGCTAAATGATTCGGGAAAGGCGAAGGTAACACAAGCTTGCAGAGTTTCTTTCTCATTTGGTTCTTATTCCAATTCGGTTGATTGTGATGTAGTTCCTATGCAAGCTTGTTCTCTTTTGTTGGGTAGGCCTTGGGAATATGATACTGATGCAACACACCATGGTAGAAGTAATAAATATACCTTCATGCATAAAGGAAGAAAATATACTTTGCTACCTTTGACCCCTGCTGAAATTGTCCAAGCTGAGATAGAACGAGCTTCTAGTTTGAATGACACACAATCTGAAAATCAGCAAGTAGCAAAATCTATTTTCCCACCTAAAAAGGATAGACCTGCACCTAATTCTAAAGCCGAGGGCATTAAATTGAAGGGTGGGGTTATGCTCGCAACAAAATGCGACCTTGCTGAAATTTCTGAAGAAGAAATCTGCTATGCCTTACTTTGCAAACGAGCTTTGTTTTCACTTGATGATATTACTAGCTCGATACCTCCTCCTGTCACTAACATTTTGCAGGAGTACGCGGATGTTTTTCCAGCTGAGATACCACCGGGGCTGCCACCTGTGAGAGGCATAGAGCATCAAATCGACTTGATTCCGGGGGCAACCTTGCCCAATCGAGCAGCCTACCGAACCAACCCCGAGGAGACTAAGGAAATTCAGCGGCAAGTCCAAGAGCTTTTGGACCGTGAGTATGTACGTGAGAGCCTTAGTCCTTGTGATGTCCCTGTGCTTTTGGTTCCTAAGAAAGATGATACTTGGTGTATGTGTGTTGATTGTAGAGCCATCAATAATATTACCATTCGATACCGTCATCCTATTCCTAGGCTTGATGAGTTGTGTGGTTCTATAGTTTTCACAAAGATTGACTTGTGAAGTGGCTACCACCAGATTAGAATGAAACTTGGAGATGAATAGAAAACAGCTTTTAAAACCAAAGTTGGATTGTATGAGTGGCTAGTAATGCCTTTTGGTTTGACTAATGCACCTAGCACTTTCATGCGCTTGATGAATGAGGTTTTGAGGGCTTACAGTAGATGATTTGTGGTAGTTTACTTCAATGGTATCTTGATTTATAGAAAGTCTTTGGATGAACACATGGATCACTTGCGTGCTCTTTTTGATGCTTTACATGAACCATGTTTGTTTGGTAATCTTTAGAAGTGCATCTTTTGCACGGATCGAGTCTCTTTTCTTGGCTATGTTGTTACTCCACAGGGAATTGAGGTGGATGAGATGAAGATTGAAGCTATAAAGAGTTGGCCGGTTCCCAAACCGTCACACAGGTGAGGAGTTTTCTTGGTCTTGCAGGTTTTTACCGCCGCTTTGTCAAAGATTTCAGCACCATTGCAGCCCCCTTGCATGAGTTAACAAAGAAAGGGGTGGTGTTCCATTGGGGAAAGTCACATCATGAGTCCTTTGATGCTTTGAAGGACAAGCTTACGCATGCACCATTGCTGCAACTTCCAAACTTCGGTAAGACTTTTGAGCTTGAATGTGATGCTAGTGGAGTTGGCATTGGGGCTGTTCTAATGCAATGTGGTAAACTTGTTTCATACTTTAGTGAAAAACTGCATGGTCCTATATTAAATTACTCCACGTCTGATAAGGAATTGTATGCTCTTGTATGTTCTTTAGAGACGTGGCGTCATTATTTGTGGCCTAAGGAGTTTGTTATCCATTCCGATCATGAATCGCTCAAGTATCTTCGCTCTCAAAATAATCTGAACCATCGACATGCTAAGTGGGTAGAGCTGATTGAGTCTTTTTCCTTATGCTATCAAACACAAGAAAGGGAAGGATAATGTGATTGTGGATGCTTTGTCTAGGCGATATAGCTTGCTGTCCAAACTTGATTGTCGCGTTTTTGTCCCCGAACTTTGCTCTACAGGTCAATTTCGTCCTCAAACTTTCAAAAAGGTCAATTTAGTCCCTCAACTCTTGTTTTCGGGTCGAACTCATCCCCATGTTAATATGGCATTGCATGCTTGCATAAGATCAATGCATAATGTCATTTTTACCCTTGGCATGAGACACCTGTTATCAACTGCTCTTCCGCAACTTTTTCTTTCACCTATTTATGATCAAGCTCGATGGTAAAATTTAGCGGCAAGCTTAACAAGTCTTGAGATTGCTTGTATTGACCCACGCTATGGGACGCTTCACCATTTTTTTAAAGTCGCTTCACCATTTTTACATAAACTAATCAAAGAAACCAAACAAATTAAGCTTAACATAAACTTTTTAAAGGGATAAACAACATACACATTTTAAAACATTAGCTCATTCGATGGAGCAAGCAAAAATGCCATGTGAGATTGGCAACCTTCGAAGCTAGCCTGATGTTACTGTTTGAAATTTGTAAAAGCATTTTGGTTGTGTGGCCGGAATGTCTTAGCAGATGAAGTGTGCAAGTCTAGCACAACTAGTGACTGCATTAATCTAGTTATTAGAAATACTTGAAGCAGCACCAGGGCAAGCTGTTGTAGGGATTCATGTCTGTAAAAGGGAATTATGACTTGTTAAGCTTGCCGCTAAATTTTACCAACGAGCTTGACCATAAATAGGTGAAAGAACAACATACTATTGGTTGCGAAATAAAAACAGCTCCGAGCACGCAGTTGATGAACAGGTGTCTCATGCCAAGGGCAAAAATGACATTATACATTGATCTTATGCAAGCATGCAGTGCCACGTCAGTGTGAGGATGAGTTCGACCCGAAAACAAGAGTTGAGGGACTATATTGACCCTTTTGAAAGTTTGGGGACAAAATTGACCTCTGGAGCAAAGTTCAGGGACAAGACCGCCTATTTTGCCATTAAAGAACAATATGCGCTTGATCCTGATTTTAAAGATGTGTTGCTGAATTGTAGAGAGAGGCGTTCGTCGAACAAGTTTATGATCAATGATGGGTTGTTGTTTAGAGCTAACCACCTATGCATTCCAGTTGGGTCCGTTCGTCTCTTGCTGTTGCAGGAAGCGCATGGAGGAGGGCTGATGGGACACTTCGGTGCTAAGAAGACGGAGGATGTTTTGGCCTCGCATTTCTTTTGGCCAAAGATGAGAAGAGATGTCGAGCGTTTCGTGGCACGCTGCACCACATGCCAAAAAGCTAAGTCTCGCTTGAATCCACATGGTTTATACATGCCCCTTCTTGTGCCTTCTATTCCTTGGACGGACATCTCGATGGACTTTGTTTTGAGATTGTCTCGGACTAAGAGGGGGAGGGATAGCATTTTTGTTGTGGTGGATCGATTTTCTAAGATGACACACTTCATACCATGTTATAAGAGTGATGATGTTGTTCATATTGCTGACCTCTTTTTCAAAGAGATTGTTCATTTACATGGTATGCCTTCTACTATTGTTTCAGATCATGATGCTAAATTCTTGAGTCACTTTTGGCGCACTCTATGGAACAAGTTAGGGACCAAACTGTTGTTCTCTACAACATGTCACCCACAAACCGATGGACAAATAGAGGTAGTGAACCGCACCTTGGGCACCATGTTGAGGGCTATTTTGAAGAAAATTTTGAAGATGTGGGAAGAATGTTTGCCTTATGTGGAGTTTGCATACAATCGGGCAACACATTTCACCACCAAGGTAAGTCCTTTTCAAGTAGTCTATGGTTTCAACCCCCTTGCTCCAATTGATATATTGCCTTTGCCTACTAGTGAGAGGATTTATAGTAATGCCAAGAAACGTGCTGATTTTATTTTGCAAATGCATGAAACAACTAAGCACAACATTGAGAAGATGAATGAAAAGTATAGAATCACTGGTAGTAAAGGTAGACATGAAATTAAGTTTCAACCAGGAGATTTAGTTTGGTTGCACCTAAGAAAGGATAGATTTCCAGAATTGTGAAAGTCTAAGTTGATGCCTAGGGCTGATGGTTCTTTCAAAATAATGGAGAAAATAAATGACAATGCATATAAGCTTGAGTTGCCTCCCGAGTATGAGGTTAGTCCCACCTTTAACATTTCAAATTTGAAACCATACTTGGGAAAAGAAGATGAGCTTGAGTCGACGATGACTCCAATTCAAGAGGGTGAGGATGATGAGGACATCACTCCCTTGGATACAAGCAACATTCAAGGTCCAATCACTAGAGCTCGTGCACGACAATTGAATCTAGAGGTGAGCTCGTTCCTAAACACCTCTTTGTATGATTATGAGAATAGATTGCTGCCTAATGATTATATTGTGATTAGGAACCATGAAGAAGGACAAGAGATGTTTCGAGTTGGACTTGAGGCTAGGAGGACCAACAAGGGCGACCAAGTCAAGAGGGAGGCCCAAACCAAGTGGGTCTTTAGGCTGTTTCGACCTCTAGAACCAGTCTGCACTAAAATGGACGCCCAGGATGCATTCAGACACCGTTTTTGACGATTCAACTTGGGTTGGAAAGTGAACTTCATCATCTAACCGATGGTTTTGGTTTGAGGTACAAACACCACTCGAGTCGACGGGAATCGCTAAAACAACAATCTGTGTCTAGAATGTGTCTCAGTGCTGCACACTGACTTTTGGCCTTTCTGGGCTATGTTTCTCGTCTTTGCCCATTAGAGTTTCGACCAGGGGGTCTTGGCCGCCCCCAAACACCCTTATCTAGCCGGGTTGGGTTTTACTTAGTTTCATTTATGTCAAGAATAGGACACCGATTCGTCGGTTGTGGAACCCCGTTCATGAGTTGACTCGATTTCCTTTGTGATTTGGTTTCTTCGCTCTGTGCACTTGCTTGTGTTCTTCGATTTCGTAGGCAAGAGTAAGCCTTCTTGGCAAGGTCAATCGAGTTACAACTTGGTTGATAACCAGAGGGTTCGTGGTGCTAAGATTACATGGTTCATTTCTTTGGATTTGAAGCCGGATCGGTGTGTCTCGAATCCGCCAAATCGATAGTTATTGAACCTTTCGGAAGATCGGGAACCCACAGCTGGATCCGTTCCTGGAACCGAACGCAAACATATATTGCACATACATTCACGGCTACAGCAAGTATGCATAAAGTTGTACTGAAGTAATAAGCATTTGAGACCTAAACAGATAAAAAAGAGCTAGAACTCTGTTCTGGCGCAAACCATTTCCATTATTACTCGAGCAGTTTATTCCTCCTTGCTATGCTGAAGAACTGAAAGATGCGTATGTAGAAATTAAACAGATCGAGCTACCCTAATGTTTATGATTTCGTAGGATCAAGAACGTGGCCCGCGAAGAGGATCGCACCAGACACTTCCTCCACCACAAAGAACGCAAACGGATGGTCGGCGACGAAGTCGACAGGCTTTGGCCGCTCACGCCCGGGCCCTGCTGAACCGGCCATGAAGACGAGAGCTGTGGCAGCCGCTGCCTCGGTGCCTTCCTCATTCACCTCAATCACCGCCTTGTGGAGGACGTCGTCAAGGTACAGCGGCAGCTCGCCATCCTCCTTCACCATGTCAGGCAGCTCAGCTTTCATGGGATGGAACACGGTTCTGACCCCGAGATCCTGGAGGACACGCTTCACGCTCGTGTAGAAGGAGAGCTTGAACTTGGGCACACGGAAGTCACCCACCTCCACTCTCCTCTTTGGCATGTGATCTTGAAGGAAGTCAGTGCTCGACGCCATCATCTCGTCCTCGAGCTTCCGCAGCCCGTCACGCGCGTCGGGGAGGAAGACGCACATGGAGTACTGTGGCGGCGGCGGCGCCCTCGGGAGCACGGCGCTCGCCAAGGCGCGGAGCCCATCGAACGGGTCCTGCACGGCGGCGTACGGTATCCGGAGCACCTTGAACCCGTCGTGCGTGGCGATGAACTGGTTCCGATGGCTGCGCATGAACTGGGCGTCGGCGGTGCTGCCGTCGAGGCGGTGGAACTTGCCCTCCTTGGTGAGGCTCTTGTCGAATGGCTTCTCCCAGACGCCCTTGAAGTAGAGGGCCGTGGCAACGACCAGGCGCGTGCCCTGGTTCACCTGTCCCTTTTCGAGGATGGAGTCGATGAGGTTGCTCGTCTTCTTGGCCACCCAGCTGTTGATCTCCTTCCTTGCTTCCTCGGGCTGTGCAAGAATTAATAGAAATCATACGAACCGTTGCGTGCATAGATATATAGTTGCTTGGATCTCGAAGTAAACTGCTAGTGAGATGAACGAATCTGACCTTGGTGATGAAGTCGACAGCGTGCACCACGGCGTTGCAGGACACGGTGGCGACGTTGCGGTACGCCGGCTTGAGCGTCTTGGTGGCGTCATGCCACAGGCCGCAGGCGTAGGCGACGCGTGGCCCTCCGCCTCCGCCCCGGCCCGGCAGGGCGCGATCGACCAAGCCGCGGACGTTCTCGGCGAGGCTCTCCCGGGATTTCACGCCTAGGGCGTCGAGGAGCTCGGCGAGGGTGCTCCCGCGGGCGCCGGCGGCCGCCAGGGAGAGCGCGGAGTAGATGGACAGCGGCGAGAACACGAGGTTTCCGGACCTGGTATTTCCGTCGACGGCAGGGCCGGGGCGTTCCTGGGAGGAGGAAGGGAACCTGCTCATGAGGCGGTGAGACAGCGCCGTGAGGCCGCCGGAGCTCGGCGCCGCGTCGTGGCCATCCATGGCTGCCGTGCTATCTCGTCGGTCTTTTCCGGCGAAAAATCTAGCTTTTCTACGCAGATCCTGATCCAGATCATGAGGCCATGTTCCTAATTAATAATATCTTGAGCGACTTGATGCCCAAGAATATAATTGATGGCCATGATCAACTATTCTCTTGTAGCAAAAGTAAAGCATATTCATGCATTGTTTTGTCAGGTCGATCCCATCGGATGGTCCGTTGAAATATCGCAGTAGAACCTATATATGCAACAAATTGTTTTATCGTCCACGACAACAAATTTCAGTCTAACAAAAAGTATGATACAAACCATTGATCTGCACGCAAATACGAGTTCAAATCATGGATAGTCATGCTCCACCTAGATGCTTATGGAATCAAAGATCTAGCACAAATTTTGAAAATAAAAAAATATGTTAGCGCTGCAACAAACAAGAAAGCCGAATGCAACATGTAAGCATTTTACAATACTTGATGCAGCATTAAAGTACTGGCTTCAAAATCAGAGAACCATAAATATTACCGTTTTCTTAATCCTTTTTTTCTTCATGTGCCATTGAGCTATAACAACATGCATGTGTGCACCAAGAAGGAAAGATGTGGCTCGTTTTTTCACTTGGTAGACTAAGGGCAGTCCCAATGGAGGAAACTAACACAGTTTTCATAGCACAAGAAATCATCCATAGAAATCATTTTTCACAATGGTAGTGTCTTCTAGTAATAATTATTTTCTCTTTCTCTCTCCCAATTTCACCAATGGGGAGTGTTGCATTAACTTCATAGAAACTAGTAGTTTCTTCTTAATGATAAATTCATAGTTTTTTGTGCATTGGGTCAAGAGTAGACATGGTTTCTTCATGAGGAAACCATTTCTATGATTTGGGCCCTCTTTTCTCATTAATTAGGTTGCCACATCACCATTTTGCTTTGTTGGCAAACTATTTAATAAAGATAGAAACTACCATTAATACTTTATTGGGAGTGCCCTAATTACCTTACCTTTTTGTAAGAATAATTAGTTCCCAATGTAAATGTATTTGTTCTCCATGCAGAAAAATTTGTTCGCACCTAGAGTTATTTTGTTCACTTCATATAATAGTTTGTTCGTGATATTACAATATTTGTTTACTTTGTAGGCTAAACTTTTTGAAGATGGTTTTGTTCGTCATGTTTAATTAGCTTCCCCATATACAATGAAATATTCACAATGTCCATTATTTTCAAAATGAATTGCCCGGAGAAACATGGTGTAAAATTTATTACACGTTCATGGAACATGACAATTGACAACATATATATATGGTGCGTCATGCGTGCAGTCAATCCATTCTTGGGTATGAGAAGATCAGCCGAAACAACAAATATTTTCGATAAGGGTGATTTCATCTTGTTCTTTTAATTTACCTCTGTTCGGCTAATTACAATTTTGAGTCCAAATGGCTAAAAAAAGCTTTGCTAACACACCAACACTGAAATATCGTACTACCTCTGTTTTTTTATATTACGCCGGCTAGGTCATATTTGAAACAATGGACGTCAACTAAATAATAACGGATGGAGTATACGTAGTAACAAAACTAATATATATAAACTCTAGTCGATTCGAGTATTCAAGCGAGTAAGGGATCACTGCAGGGGGTTAAGGACGTAACCCGCAAAGACGATTGCCCCAGACACCTCCTCAATCACAAAGAAGGCAAAGGGATGGTCGGCGACGAACTCGACGATCTTCCGCGGCGTCCACGGGGCGGCCATAGACGACCTTCCGCAGCTAACGGTTGCGGCCGCAGCCTCGGTGCCTTCCTCGTTCACTTCGACGACCGCCTTGTGGATGACTTCCTCGATCACCAGGGGCATGCCGGAGCCGTCGTCCTCGGCCATGCCCGACAGGTCGGCTTTGCTAGGATCGAACGTGACCTTGAGCCCCATGTCCTCGAGGTGCCGGCGAGCTTCCCGGAGAAGCACGTCTTGAACTTGGGCAGCAGGAGCATGCTGACCGCCTCCGTCGTCGGCAAGTGGTCGTGCAGGAAGCCCGGGCGCGACGCGATCCGGTCCACGAGGCTCCAGAGCCCGTCGCGTGCGTCCGGGAGGAAGACGCACATGGCGTAGTGTGGGACGGGGACGGGAGCATTCATGGTCCGTCCACGGCCGTATGATGATGGTGGCAGCGGCGGCGGCGCTCTGTACGGCAGCACGAGCACCTTGAAGCCGTCGTGCACGGCGATCCGCTGGAGCCGCCAGCTGCACATCAGCGGCGCGTCGACGGCGGTGCCGTCTAGGAGGTAGAACTTCTCCACCTCGGTAATGTCTTTGTAGAAGGGATGCTCCCACACGCCCTTGAAGTAGATGGCGTTGGCGAGCACGACGCGGGTGTCCTCGTTCACCGACCCTTTCTCGAGCACCGAGTCGATGAGGTTGTTCGTCGCCCTGGCGACCCAGCTGTTGATCGTCTTCCTCGCGTCCTCGGGCTGCATGCATCAATGGTTACAGGTCTCAGGAATTCATGGATGATTAACGACAAATATGTAAAGAACAACTGGATCGAGCTTTTCATCACTAGATTAATTGATTGACTGATCGTATGCAGATGAACCGTACTGACCTTGTTGCGGAAGTCGACGGCGCGCGTCTCGGCCATGTACGACGCGACGGCGGCGGCGCGGTAGGCGGGCGTGAGCGCCCGCGCCTCGTCGTGCCAGATGCCGCACGCGAACGCCACCCGCGACCCTCCGGACGGCGAACCGTCGGCGAGCGCGCGCCCAGCCAACGGGCGCACGAGCCCGGCGAGCTCCTCGCGCGACCCGGCGCCGAGGAGGCCGAGCAGCTCGTCGAGCATGGCGCCGCGGGCGCCCTCGGCCACCAGCGCCAACGCCGAGTAGATGGAAAGCGGCGAGAAGATGAGGTTGCCGTTGGTGGCGCCCTCGGCCACAGCCGCCGCGAACTGCTTGGCCAGGCGGAGGGTGAGCGCCGTCAGGGCGCCGGCGCCGGCGCCGGCGCCGGGAGACTGGCTGCGTGACGGTGCCTCTGCCTCCATGGTGAATTTGTTTGTTTGGACCCGGTAAATCGCTCGGACAGATATATAGGGGCTAGGAACCGAACGGTCCTTGGAATCGGCAGCTTATTTTTGGAATTATTTTACTCTCGATCTCGATAGAAATTTGGCTCTCAAAAGGCAAAACCCGCCATGTCAAAACATGGGTAGACCAAAACATCCAACCCCTTATTCCATCCGGATTTGGAGGCCTCCCAGCCCCGCTACATCGCCTGCCTTCCGCGGGCGTCTGATCGCGCTGATCCGATGGTCCATGAACTGCCAGCGGCGCGTGGAACTTGGCGAAAAAGCCTTTCGGTTTGTGCGTAATTCTGTTTCGTGTCCACGAAGGTTCTTACGCTACAGGAACCGCAGCCATTGTTTTCCCGTAAAACCCCTGTGTTCCAAAATATTCCTCAACCAAGAAGACGAAATTCTGATTTCGCAGCACATTTGCAGAAAACTGCCCGCCCGCACATTTGCAGAATCCAACCCCCACCACTCGCCCGCCGCCCTCTCCCGTTCTTATCCTATTCTCTTCCCTCTCTCTCACTCGCGCCCGGTGCCGCACCGCATCGCCGCCGACTGTCTCCCTCCTCCCCGTCGCGGGCGTGCCGCGTGCGTCGCTTCCGGCGTCAGGCTGCGCCGCCGCCCACCCCCTCCCTTCATCTCCTCCTCCGACTAATCCCCTCCCCGGTCCCCATCTCCTTCTTTTTTTTCTTGCTAGGGTTCCTGTAGCGAACATGGCCTCATATGCCATTAGTTCGAGTTTGATTTTGGTGATTCATGACAACATGATCATTGGGACTAACCTTATTGTTTTAGCATGTCTTTGTAGACACTTCTAGGTCCCAAGGATGCAAGAAAACCATATGCCAAATTGAGAAGATAGTGTATTTTTCAAGGGTCAAAACCGAGCAAGAAAAGGAAAAGAAAAGACACCGTCGGATGAACCGACGGTCCCTCAAATACAAGCGTCGGTGCAATCGTCGGACGAGTTGGTACACAGGGTCAAACCCTAGGTACCGTCGGATGAACCGACGGTCCATTATTTAGTAGCGTCGGACGAGTTGCAGAGGAAGAGCAAGGAAGACAGTAGCACCGGATGATCCGACGGTCTGAGTGGGGACCCCGTCGGTCTATCCGACGCTCAGTTTGAATTCATACAGAGACGCGCCAAGACGAAGCCTTCAGCACCGGATGATCCGACGCCTTGGACAAGGAGAAGCGTCGGTCTATCCGACGGTCGATTGGAAGCTAACAGAGGCGACTTGAGCGCGGAGTCTTCAGCACCGGATGATCCGACGCATCGTCGGTGCATAGCATCGGAGCAGTTGTGTCAGAGAACCTCAACGGCTAAGTGACGTGGGAGGGGCACCGGATGAACCGACGCCCTGGAAAATATAGCGTCGGATCATCCGACGGTACCTTTTTCAGTGGACGTTAGCCAACGGCTAGTTTGATGCCTTGGGCTATTTATACCCCCTCCACTCACCCATTTGAGCAAGGCTGGATTGTGTGGAAGTGCAGGAGAGTTCAAGACACCTAGAAGATCATATCCAATCCATCCAAGTGCTTAATTGCTCATCCATAGACTTGCATATGCTTAGTGTATGTGCTTAGTGCTAGGCTTAGCTTAGAGCTGAGTGAGTGCAAGGTTGTGCCAACCTTGTGAGGTGATTCTTGAGTGAATCCAGTTGTACAAGGTTCGCCGGAAGCCTTGGGGCCTAAGTGGCTCACCGGCAATCGTCATCGACCCTCCGGCTTGGTGTGGAGCGGCGAGGACACTTTGTGCGGGGGACGTGGAGACCCCCTTCCTTGGTGGAGAAGCTCCTTAGTGGAGGCGGCATCAAGGTGACCAAGGGAGCTTGACAAGTGCCTAAGTGGCTAGCCTTTGTGGCAAGTCAAGTTGGTGCTCTTGGGAGAGACTTGGTGACCGAGAAGCAATACTCTTGTGTGAGTGCTTCAACAACGTGGACTAGGGGTGGCTTAGTGCCTACCGATACCACGGGATAAATCGCGTGTCAAGAGTTTGCTTCCTCTCATCCCCTTTACGTTTCCGCATTTACTCTATTGCAATCTTTGCTTGCCTTTACTTTCCTAGAGTAGTATCTTGCTAGGAATGGCTATAGGTTGCAAACCTTGTTTTGGGATGGGAGTTTCACACTAGAACAACCGTAGTTGCACATATAGATAGTATGTTCTAGTTTACCTTTGCGCAAAATTAGTGAAGCCATAGGTTAAGGTTTTTAGTTGCCTAATTCACCCCCTCCCCCTCTTAGGCTAACGAGCATCCGATTCCTTACAAGTGGTATCAGAGCCGGGACTCACTTCCTTCACAAGGAAACACCAATTCGATTGGTAAATTGTGAAAACCGGCTCATTGGAACGGTTAGGCTTCACCGCCTAGTGAGTTGCTCTTTAGAGGAATGAAAGGGGTGGATACCTTAGGTTTGGCTCCACATTTCGATGGCACGGGCTATCCTCGATGGAAGGTTCTCATGGAGGCCTATCTCCAAGCAAGGGACCTTGACGTTTGGAGAGTCACCGAGGAGGGCATGAAAAATGGTACTAGAAAGGAAAAGCAATTTGATGTGATTGCTAAGAGTATCATTTTGTCCTCACTAGATGTAGGCGTTTTCAATAGAGTTTTTACTTGTGAAAATGCTCATGAGCTATGGAAAACCATCAAGGAGCAAAATGAGGGTTCAAAAGAAGTTGCTAATGAACGCTATGGTTGTCTCCTTGAGGAATTCAATAGCTTCAAGCAACTTGCTAATGAAAATGCCGATTCTATGTACTCACGCCTAAATGTGCTTGTCAATAGAATCAATGCTTTAGGTGTGAAGAACATCACGGACTTGAACATCAACCGCAAGATCCTTCAAAGTCTCCGGAAGCCCGACTATGACTTGGTGAAGGCTATCATCTATGAGAGAAAGCTCGAAGAATTGAAGCCATCTCAAATCTTGAGCAAGATCATGGCACATGAGCTTCAAATCATGCCCGAGTCCAAGAAGGCGTCCCAAGAAAAGTCTCAAGAACCATCTTCTCCAAGCACAAGCCTTGCCCTCTCAAGCCAACAAGAGAAGGTGTTGAGTAGGATGGCTACTCATGGAAGCTCAAGTGAAGATGATGGTGATGATGGTGACGATGAAGATTCCTCAAGTGATGAAGAGGTTGAATCCATGGTGGCCGAGTACGTGGAGAAGATCTTCAAATATGTGAAGAAAGTCAACATGTACGGCTACAACGTCCACTTGAGAGAAGGGCGTTATCATCAACACATCAAGTTCACCAAGATCGAGCACAAGCCCAAGAAGAAGGTGGTCAAGGAGAGGAGGCCAAAGCAAGAAGCAACTATCGCCGTCCGTGAGTGGACAAGTGGTGGAGAATCAAGTTCTTCTAGCTCAAGTGATGAATCAAGAAAGAACTTCACCACCCGCTTCATGCATGGCTCTTCATCATCACCACACATGTGCCTTATGGCCCGAGGTATGGAAAGCAATGTAAGTGATGACGAATCCGACACCACCTCTCTCAATGATCTTGTTGAGCTAGTCCATGAGCAAAAAGGAATGCTTGAAAAACAAGCTAATGAAATTAAAGAACTCAATGCTCTCAATGATCTTAGTGACACCCTTGCTACAAATTATGAACATTTGTTGTGCAAATTCAAATTGCTTAGCAAGGAGTGTGATGAGCTAAAATCTAAGCTTGAGAGCAATGAGACTAAAACAAGTAATTCCTTTGAGCTTGATGAAACATCTATTCCTTGCGCAATTCCTATCTCCAAGGTAGATGCTTCAACTTCTTGCATTGATTTAATCGATGAATCTTGCTCACCATCTTGCCATGAGAATGTTGTTGTAGAAACATGTGATTATCTCATAGGCAAGGAAAATGATGAGCTCAAGCAAGAAGTGAAATGGCTCCGAGAGAGGTTGGCAAACTTGATGGGCAAGGGCAAGAATGATGAAGAACAAGTGGACATCTCTCAAGACATGAAGAGTAAAGTCCAACCTTCTCAAGATAACCGTGATCCCATGGTGAAGAAGCTTGAGAAGGGTGCAACCGTGACTTGCTACAAGTGTCATGGAGAAGGGCACAAGTTCTACAAATGCCCCCAATTTGTCAAGAAGATGGACAAGGGCGCAAAGAAGAAATTGAAGCCCACAATCAAGAGCTCCCTCATCTACACCAAGCCCAACCGCAAGAACAAGACAAATAGCAACACCTACGTCATCAAGAAGAAAGCAAATGGCAAGGTGGTTGCACACAAGGTTGGGAAGATGAAGGAAGAGCGGGGTAGGAACCAACCCATTTGGGTGCCCAAGGAACTCATCACCAACATGAAGGGGCCTCAAATGGTTTGGGTTCCAAAGGCCACTTGAAGGCCTTGAGAGCGGGGACTTGGGAGGCTTGGCACAAAGAAGTTGTGGAGACTCAAGCATAAAAGCCAAGCTTGCAATTTGGACATGTGTTGCCCAAGTTCCCCGGTTGAGGTAATGGAAACTAATACCCATCTCTTGTATCATTGTAGCTCCATTGCCTTGTTTAGATTGCATTAGTTGCAATGTTTACATATGGTAGATTGCTTGTGTCATGTGCTAACCCATGAGCAATCTACATGGTTTGATTAGTGTGTAGGAAAGCTACACTTGTTCTTTCATGGTGCATGTATTCATATATATCTCTTTGCATCATGAGCAAGCTATAGGGTAAGCTTCCCTTTTGTTGTCATAAACAATGTGCATACATTTGGTTGGTGATTCAAACACTAAATGCACACATTTAGGGGGAGCTCATCCTATGGTTTGGTTATGGGACTAACATTGTTTCAAGCTTATCTTATGTAGTCCCCTAGCGACGCGTTCCGGTGTGGTGTTTCATTCTAAGAGAATGCTATTTCACTCTCAATGTGATCTAACATCTCTAATAGAGTGAATATAGCAATATGAGCTTTATGCTATTGAGTCATGTCCTTGCGAGCTTATGTCTCTATATAAGTTCAAAGGCAATGTACTCATACATTCCTAATCCTTGTGGTACCCCAAGTGTCTTCCATGCAAGCTTCTTTCAAGTGGTGTCACCTAGTGATATCATTTCCAAGTGGCTCATCTCAATGTGGTGCCAACAAGGTAGAGAGGATCATCCCCCGGAGGTATGCAATGATTAAAAGACTACAAGTGATATCTACAAGTGGTAATGTAACAAGAACCTACTTGTTCTATCTCTTGTCCTTTAAGCTATCTCTTTGCATGATATGCTCTAAGCTTCCTTATTTTACAAGGTTGTAGTTGTGCACTTGTTTCTCACTACCCTTGTCTTGCAAGTGGTATTCTTTTTATGCACACACTTAGGGGGAGCTTAGTTTGTATCATGCTAGTCTCATGAGCATGTGATCCACCTTAGTTATTCTCACATGTGGTATCTTCATCGATATCATACATATGGATCATGGTTCATGCGGCTTTCTCCCTTGCACTTAACATCTCTCCTTTGAGCTATGGTTGCTAGATCTTGCTAGTTTCCTTGGACCATTTTGCTTTGGGACTTTTTGGAGATTTTATTCCAAAGGGGGAGAATGTGGGACCAAAGCAAGCTTGTGGCTTAAGCTTACAAGTGGGTTCAAGGATGCTTACAAGTGGTTTCAAGGATATGAGACCAAAGGGGGAGAATGTGAACATGAAGATCAAAAAGAGGGAAGTTTGATCTAGGGGGAGTTTGGATGATGGTAAGCATCCAAGCAAGTGTAAGTGGTTCTAATTCTGTCAATTCTTGCAAATTTATGCTTGCTTTGGTTGTGTTGTCATAAATCACCAAAAAGGGGGAGATTGTAGCGAACATGGCCTCATATGCCATTAGTTCGAGTTTGATTTTGGTGATTCATGACAACATGATCATTGGGACTAACCTTATTGTTTTAGCATGTCTTTGTAGACACTTCTAGGTCCCAAGGATGCAAGAAAACCATATGCCAAATTGAGAAGATAGTGTATTTTTCAAGGGTCAAAACCGAGCAAGAAAAGGAAAAGAAAAGACACCGTCGGATGAACCGACGGTCCCTCAAATACAAGCGTCGGTGCAATCGTCGGACGAGTTGGTACACAGGGTCAAACCCTAGGTACCGTCGGATGAACCGACGGTCCATTATTTAGTAGCGTCGGACGAGTTGCAGAGGAAGAGCAAGGAAGACAGTAGCACCGGATGATCCGACGGTCTGAGTGGGGACCCCGTCGGTCTATCCGACGCTCAATTTGAATTCATACAGAGACGCGCCAAGACGAAGCCTTCAGCACCGGATGATCCGACGCCTTGGACAAGGAGAAGCGTCGGTCTATCCGACGGTCGATTGGAAGCTAACAGAGGCGACTTGAGCGCGGAGTCTTCAGCACCGGATGATCCGACGCATCGTCGGTGCATAGCATCGGAGCAGTTGTGTCAGAGAACCTCAACGGCTAAGTGACGTGGGAGGGGCACCGGATGAACCGACGCCCTGGAAAATATAGCGTCGGATCATCCGACGGTACCTTTTTCAGTGGACGTTAGCCAACGGCTAGTTTGATGCCTTGGGCTATTTATACCCCCTCCACTCACCCATTTGAGCAAGGCTGGATTGTGTGGAAGTGCAGGAGAGTTCAAGACACCTAGAAGATCATATCCAATCCATCCAAGTGCTTAATTGCTCATCCATAGACTTGCATATGCTTAGTGTATGTGCTTAGTGCTAGGCTTAGCTTAGAGCTGAGTGAGTGCAAGGTTGTGCCAACCTTGTGAGGTGATTCTTGAGTGAATCCAGTTGTACAAGGTTCGCCGGAAGCCTTGGGGCCTAAGTGGCTCACCGGCAATCGTCATCGACCCTCCGGCTTGGTGTGGAGCGGCGAGGACACTTTGTGCGGGGGACGTGGAGACCCCCTTCCTTGGTGGAGAAGCTCCTTAGTGGAGGCGGCATCAAGGTGACCAAGGGAGCTTGACAAGTGCCTAAGTGGCTAGCCTTTGTGGCAAGTCAAGTTGGTGCTCTTGGGAGAGACTTGGTGACCGAGAAGCAATACTCTTGTGTGAGTGCTTCAACAACGTGGACTAGGGGTGGCTTAGTGCCTACCGATACCACGGGATAAATCGCGTGTCAAGAGTTTGCTTCCTCTCATCCCCTTTACGTTTCCGCATTTACTCTATTGCAATCTTTGCTTGCCTTTACTTTCCTAGAGTAGTATCTTGCTAGGAATGGCTATAGGTTGCAAACCTTGTTTTGGGATGGGAGTTTCACACTAGAACAACCGTAGTTGCACATATAGATAGTATGTTCTAGTTTACCTTTGCGCAAAATTAGTGAAGCCATAGGTTAAGGTTTTTAGTTGCCTAATTCACCCCCTCCCCCTCTTAGGCTAACGAGCATCCGATTCCTTACAGTTCCTCAGGTGGCAATGGCGGCAGCAGCGGCGAGCCGGCCGCCAACTGGTCCTCCCATGTCATCCTCGATTCAGACGGCGGCGGCAACCTTATCCCCCGCCGTTCGATGCCCTCCTTCCGTCTCCGCGGTGCCTCCCCTCCCCGCGCCACCGCCGCTGCCGCTGCTGTCGTCCTCTACCTCTTGCCTGTGCTCCCTCGACGGCTGTATGCTCTCCTGACGCCAGCTTCCTTCCTCGCCCCCGATTCCGGCCCGCTGCCGACTGCCGAGCGCGCCGCCATGGAACTGCCTCGGGGAGATCCGCCTCGACCTCGTCGTCGTCCCGAGTCTCTGCTTCGCCGCCAAAGGCAAGGTGAAGGGTTTCAAACTCACCAAACTGAACTGCTCGGGGTATTCCTTACTCCTTTTGTGGTTCGATACAAATTTAGTATTACTACTGTGAAGTTGCTTTATTCGTTTTTTGGACTCGAGCGTGTTCTGCTCAATGCAATTTGTAAACTAGCATTTACTATGTATTGAGTTGGAAGCACTGATCAGTCTAATCAGATTAATTCTTTGATAGTATGGTCTAATGTCGCAAGTGATTTTGACATGAGAATAGTAGTGTGTTGTGTGCATTCATAGCCTTGCATACAGTTTTATCAATTTTGATCTACCTCTTTACTTCTCTGATGTATCATAGTCTGTTCCAACGTAATGAAGCTGGAAGCAGAGTACTGTTGGGATAAGAAATAGTAATTGTTTCCATGATTATGTGTTTAATGTGCCGTCATGTCGATGATTTCAGGTTCTTAACCAGACAAGCCTTTGGTGGTTCGATCATACCCGTCACATTACTCCAAATGCAATAGTGTCTTCTCCTGATAAGAATGTGACGATTGCCAAAAGATGCACAATTTTTCCAGTTGAATTTGATACTGTTGACGCTTTTTCTGGTCGAAACACACGAGTGCGCTAGTTCGCGCGGACGTCGGAAATCAACTCGTCGAAACACCCGGCACGGGCCGGTCTGACCGCCTGGGTTACGCGGTCTGACCGCCTTGGACAGGCGTGTCGCCGAAAGCCTAAGTTCGTCGCTCCGGGAGGGATCCCGTCGGGAGAAACGCGCCTAGGGTTGTCCTGAGGTCGGCAAGGCCACTCAGAACTTCCTCAACCGTCGTGGAGACGAAAGAGGAGAGCAAAGGGGTTGGAAAAGCTAGAGTTTGGAGAAAATAAAGTGTAAATTGATAATTCGATTGGATGATCCCTCTCAATGGGTCACGCCTCTTTATATTTATAGGGGGAGGTCTTGCCCTGCAAGGAACTCTTACAACTCGGGAATAGCTAAAAATCCCTAATTCGGGTCGGACTCGGGGAGACCTGGTCAAACCGCCTGGGGGAGGCGGTCAGACCGCCTGGCGGCCTTTGTGCCTGACCGGCTACAGAGCACGTGGTCAGACCGCCTGGGTGACCCGGTCTGACCGCCTGGCTCATCCTGATCTGGCTTTTGCCAATTTTGAGTGTCAACATATGCCCCCCTGTTTTTTTAGTAAAGCTTGCGTGCTAAAAAATAAATTTAAGGATGATGTGACACCTCATCGGCCATTTTTTGAACTTAGGGCAATTCTTACTTAGAAATCGGCCATATCCCCTTCAAACGTCTTGCCATACACTTAGGTAAAACTTCTTCAAGTATCTTCCATTAAGAGCCTGTGGTAGTTGCTGTCCTTGCAAAGTTTCCACCATATAAGAATTTTCAGAGCAAACTCTCACAATCCTATATGGTCCTTCCCAACTTGGAGACCACTTGCCGAACTTGTTACTCTTAGATCCTATAGGTAAAATAGTCTTCCAAATCAAATCACCTATCTGAAAAGACTTGGCTTTTACCTTCTTGTTGTATGCTCTAGCAACTCGTCTCTTATCTTTCTCAATTGCTTCCAAAGCTTCCAATCGCTTGTCGGTCACTTCATCAATATTGTCCATCATCAAAGCATAATATGTATCAAAATCGTTTCAGCATCTAATAACCTCCTGCTTTCATAAGCAACAACATACTCCTTGCCATCGGTCTCTTGAGTCAAAACAGCTCCAATAACGCTTTCCTCAGCCGCCACATATAATCTGAAAGGAACACCACTCTTGGGTGCTTGAAGGACAGGCGGCGTAGTCAAATAATTCTTGATCTCATCAAAAGCCTCTTGCTGTTTTGCCCCCTAAGTAAATTCTGATCTAGCTTTCAACCGAAGTAAAGGAGTAAAAGCATTTACCTTCCCAGACAAGTTACAAATGAATCGCCTTAAATAATTTACCTTGCCCAAGAACTTTTTCAAATCCTTCTTACAAGTAGGAGCTTGAACCTTTTTAATCGACTCAATCTTTTTAGGATCAATCTCCACACCTTTCTCATGCACAATAAACCCCAAAAACTTGCCAGCCGACACACCAAAAACACATTTGAGTGGGTTCATCTTTAAGTTATATCGACACATTTTTTCAAATGCTAGTCTTAAATCGGCTAAATGGGAATTTAAACCAGCCAATTTGACAATAATATCATTGATATAGACTTTTACTATTATACCAAGCAAGTCATGAAAAATTAAATTCATAGCCCTTTGATAAGTAGCACCAGCATTTTTCAAACCAAAAGTCATGACTACCCACTGAAACAAGCCTACAAATCCTGGACATATGAAAGCCGTTTTGGAGATATCCTCTTCGGCCATAAAGATTTTATTATACCCAGCATTACCATCAAGAAAACTAAGAATCTTATGTCCAAATGCAGAATTAACAAGAAAGTCGGCTATAGGCATGGGATATTCATCTTTAGGAGTAGCTTTATTAAGATCTCTAAAATCTATGCAAACACGAAGCTTTTTAGTTCCTTTTTTCTCAACAGGCACAATATTAGAGATCCAATCAGCATATCGACAAGGCCTTATAAAATTAGCAACAAGCAACCGATTGATTTCTTCTTTTACTCGGTCATATATATCAGGATTAAAATTCCTACAAGGTTGCTTATAAGGTTTAAAACCAGGTTTAATAGGTAAATTATGCTTAACTAAATCAGGACTTAAACCAGGCATTTCAGTGTAATTCCATGCAAAGCAGTCGACATACTCCTTCAACAACTTTATTAATTCAGATTTAAAAATAGGATCAAGATTCTTGTTTACAAATGTCGGCCTAGGTACAGTGCCATCACCAATGTCTACCTCCTCAAGAGGATCAGCCGACGTAAACCCTTGTCCTAACTTTCCCAAATCATCCAAGTCATCAATAGCTTCACACGTATCGTTCTTATGCGCCCGATAGTGATCAATCCTTTGTTGTAACCACTCCTTAGTTGAACTCATTGATTCACATGAAGTGGTTTAGCCGATTTTCGATCGGCTTTATGACAGTAGGGATGAAGCCATCCTTGGAACAGCTTACAAACTCATAATTAGTTAAATCTAAGCCAGATAGACATTTTACATCATCATGCACATTTATAGAATGACTATCAGCTACAGCTACACAAGCAGAATTATCTCCATGCACAACTTCTACCTCATCGCCTACCCATTGTATTAAAAACTGATGCAAGGTAGAAGGCACACATCTATTTGCATGAATCCAATCACGACCAAGGATTAAGCTAAAGTTACCTTGTGTCTCAGTGACGAAGAGGGCCGTAGCTAGCGTCTTGCTTCCAATGGTGAGCTCCATTGAGATAACGCCTTTAGCACCTATCGGCTCGTCTCCTCCCACACCGCTGACGGTCATGTTGGTCTTGATCAACTCATCATCTGAACCTCCAAGCTTCTTGAATAGAGAATACGGCATTAGGTTGACAATCGCACCTCCATCCATCAGCATCCGAGAGATAGGCTTCCCATTGATGTGACCTCTCATGTACAAAGCCTTCAGATGATTATCAGTGTCTTTAGGCTTCTGGAATACAGCATCCTTTGGCCCAAAATCAAGATGAGCAAAGTCCTCCTCTGAAGGTGCAGAACCATCCACGAATAAATGAACCACATTAATGTCAAGGTTCATGCGCTCTGGAGAAGAACTGTATTCAACGAGTTGCTCGTCGTCTTCTGATGCAGGTACCGATGACAACCCATCATTGCAAACCATGGCAGCCGAAGAAGTGAAACCGGGCGGCATCTCTGGAGAACCCGGTCTGACCGCCTCCAGGGCCAGTCTGACCGCGGGGGCCGGTCTGACCGCGTGGACAGCCGGTCTGACCGCCTCTACTGGCAGTTGAACTGCCTCATGCGGTCTGACCGCATCCTTTGGCGGTTTGACCGCCTCGGCCTGTGACGCAGCTTTAGCTCTCCACTCTTTCCCTTGTGGCACCATGGGTCTGTAGTTGTTGAACATCTCATCTCTCTTTGTCTCCATCTCTTTTTCCTTCTTCTCCCGGAACCTCAGTCTTTGAAGCTTCCTCCTTTGAGTATGAGTCAATCCGGGAGGACACCACCTTGGCAAGAAGTTATTGAAGTTGGAACCACTCCCACTGGCCTCATGATCATTAGCAACACATCCTTTCTGAGTAGGTGTCATAACCTGATTGTTTAGCATAATCGGTCTTTTGCCACTTTTCTCAATAGGAACATCCATTGTCCCAATCTGTATGATATCTTGGCCAGTAGTCCTCTCTGGATCAATATCCATCTTCTGAACCTCCTCCTCTCTGATCTTGGGCTTGTACACTTGTCACGGAGGAGATTGAGCATCTTTTCTGGGCAGGGCGGTCTGACCGCGTGTGGGAGGCGGTCTGACCGCGTTGGCCTGCTGGGCGGTCTGACCGCGTGTAGAGGGCGGTCTGACCGTGTTTGCCTGCTGATGCTACCCTGACCAACGTGGAGTCCAACGATCTTGCATAGGTCGTGAAATCCGATCCAGTGCTGGTCTTCTTGGCCCTCCCCATCTAGGATGGAAGGACTGCTGATAAGGCACCCACATCACTCCATTGTCATCATAAACTGGGCGAGGTTGATTTGAAGGCGCCCATTGTGGAGTAAAGTGTTGCCCCTACTGTGATGATTCACCTCTGAATCTTGTAGCTACTCTTGGAGACGACGACGGCCTCTCTTGATGTGGAGGTGATCTCATCTTTTTTTAATGGCCGATCACTTGTAACGGCCTTTTGTTTAGAGTACTTGTCAAATAGCATGTCAAATGTGACCTTTGACTTTGAAACACTCCCGTGATTCTTAGCAACATTAAGCTTCCAGTTTCCAATCTTCGGCCGCTTCGGAATAAGCATTTTTGGCCGGCCATGGGGAGGGGCGGTCTGACTGCCCTGGGGCGCCGGTCTAACCGCCCTGGGCTGACCAGGCTCGGTTGTTTGTTGACCAGACGACGTGGACGATCCTTGCCCCCCATATCCAGAAGTTTTGATGGTGATCTTGAATGTCTCTCTGCCATCAGGAGTCTTTTCACATGAAACTTCTCTCACCAACTCTTTTCCCCTCAAGTCCGGCTTAGCTTCCCCGACTACCACGTTCTTGCCTTTAGTTGCTTCGACTTGATGTGGCCGAATCAACACTTTAGGTTGCTGCAGATCCATGGTATTGATAGGAAAAGGCTGCTTGTCCACTTGCATCTCATGAAGCATCAAACGACCTTCATTTATGGCCGATTGAATCTGACGACGAAACACATTACAATCGTTAATAGCATGAGAATAAGAGTTTTGAAACTTGCAATATGCACATCGTTTAATTTCATCAAGTGGAGGCATGGTATGAGAAATTTTAATGTTTCCAAGTTTAAGTAATTCATCAAAAATACGATCACACTTATAAACATCAAAGGTAAATTTCAATTCTTCTTGCCGACCTTTAGTAGCCGGCTTAAGTGATGCACCAGAACTAGGTTTAGCCTTAGAAGACCACACAAATTCAGCAACATAAACCTCACCCTTGTCGTTCGAGCTATCAGAATCATATTCAACCAAATGCATGTTAGACCGACGAGGTTTATAGTTTTCTTTTTCTTTATTCAGTTTTAATTCTTGTGACATACCTCTTACAAGAACAGTAGCAAGAGAATAAAATTCTACACCTTCTAACATTTCTCTAAAAGCAGATCTTAAACCTTTAGCAGCAAGGTCAGAATCAGATAGTGCAAGATTAAAACAATGGTTTTTAACTTCTTTAAAGCGCTTAAAATAATCAGAAACTGACTCATCTTTGCCTTGTCTAACCGATGTTAAATCTGTTAACTTTAATTGATAGCTCCCACTAAAGAAGTGATCATGAAACTTTTGTTCTAATTGATCCCATGAATCAATAGAATTAGGAGCTAATGAAGAAAACCAAGCAAAAGCGGTACCAGTTAATGATAAGGAAAACAAGCGTACTTTCAAAGAATTATAGGTACCAACTTCACCTAGTTGAGCAGTATATTGACTAATGTGTTCCCAGGTTGTGCGGTTATCACCACCACTAAATTTAACAAAATCAGGAATACGCCAATGTAACACCCTAATTTTCACTTTATGAATTTACTAAAATTTTGCCAGCAACTTATGAATTTGTTTAAGGATTATAAGGAGTAATTGAATTTTCTAGGTATTTAAATAATTTTTAATAATAAAATAATTAAATATAGGAGTTGAGTGTTGCATTCATGCTGGTGCATTATTTTTTGAGTGTTTGGATTCAAGTTTGGTTTGAATTCAAAGTTTGGTAGATGTTTGAAAAAGTTTCAAATAAAAGTTCAAAAGAATTTTCCCTCCCTTCCCCTCTTCCTGTTTTTGCTCAGCCCGTTCAGCTCCGAAGTCCGCTCGACCTCCCTAAGTTCCCTGGCCCAGCTTCCTTTTCCCCCCTCCTTCTCTCCGCTTCTGCGCAGCCCAGCGGCTGTTTCGGCCCAGCTCCGGCCCACGTTTCACCACGCCGCTACGGTCGCTGGCTAGTAGGGCCCCCGTGTCATCCCGCACCTCGCGCCGGACTCCGACCCGGGACGGACTCATCCCCGAGTTCGTACACCGGGCGCGTGCGCGCGCCGCCCCTGCTTGGCCCGCACACCAAGGCGTGAGCCCCGGGGCTTTATAAGCCGCCGCCGCAACCCCTTGGCCCTCCCTCGAACCCGGAAGCCCTAACCCTAGAGCAGCCGCGCCGCCGCCGCACGAACCTTAGTGCCGCCGCTGCTGTCCCGCTCCTCCGCCGTCAACGAGGAGGAGCTCCGGAGGTGCGCAAGCTCGCGAGGAAGTCTCTGGTGCCGTTCGTTTGCTTCGCCGAGCCCTGCAACTCCAGTATGAGCTCGCCGAGTTGTTGTCGCCGCTGCCGCCATACCAAGCCATACGTCGCCGCCGTCACACCTAAGGTCGTTCCTTTGTCCCTGTGTTTTTCCCCTGTGCTCGCGCTACGTCTTGGTGCAGTTCGCGAGCTCAACCGAGCACCCCAGCTCGAGATAGCCATGCACCGGCGAGCCTGCCGTCTTGTGCCGCCGCTCGCGCCTGCGCAAGATATCAGCCGCCAGATCCAAAACAGATGGTCCGGATTAGATCCAAGCCCCGGTCAAACCGAGTCATACCGGTCAACCCCCATCGGGTCATTGCCATTTTGCTAAAGAGCCCCTGGCCTTTTAGATTTTGCATGCCGGTCCTCCCACCATAGGAAAACCTTTACAATTAGGTCCTTTCTTTACGGTTTAAACCCTGTAGTCTCTGGTTTTAACGCCCGAGATCCATAGCCTTAGTTTTGCACATTAGACCTTAGGTTTACATGTTTAATTATGTTTTAGGCCCCGGTTTTTAGCAGTTAAGCTCCTGGAGCTTTAGTTTTCTCGCAGATAGACCCCTGTATCTTGTTTTAGCCATAGATTATGTGTTTTAGCTCCGTTTTTAGCGTTCTTTATGTCCAAACGATCGTATCGAAGAGTAGAATAGCTTTACACAGTTGTTTTGCTCTGTTTTTACTATTTGGTGCATGTTTCTTATTTGTTTCTATTATTTACTTTATGTGGTTGGTGTGATGCGTAGAAGACGATCGCTACTTCGATTACGCTGCAGTTGAAGACTTTCAAGATCTTGAGCAGCCCTCTGAGTTTGTGGAAGGCAAGTCCTTGATGCATGCCCTTTTTCCTATACAACTTCATTTTAATTACATTATTTACTTTATTGCTTGCATTAAATTGATGGGACCCTATGACTAAGGTGTGACTAATGTTGTTTACCATGTCCTTGTTAACCTGGGTATTTAATTTATGTTGGGTAGCACATGCTTAGTTGCTAACATCGGGTTGAGGATGGTTTAATTGTACACAAAAGTAAACTTGATTTATTTTATGCTCTACCCTCATTAAGCAAGATTACCCCTGTTAATCGGAACATGGAGAACCACCCAGGAACTAGGTGCAACCACAAGACAAATGGCTCTGTCTTGGCTAATTAATTAGAAACTTTAGTATGAAGTATGCTTTACTTGATAAGGGTTAGGGGGTGCCGGTAGTTGGTGCATAGCCCGGCCCTCAAGCTGATCTGCTCTGTGGTAGCTTCACAGTCTTGAAAGAGGGTTATGCACTGCGCTGTCATGAAACCTAGCGAGCAGCTCATACTAGGGAATCTTTGTAAAGGCCTCGTAGTGAATCCCTAGCCACTCACCAAAGGCAGTGTTTAAGGGTCTAGCTAACCCGAGCAACATGGGAGACACGACTTATGGGTAAAGTGTACAACCTCTGCAGAGTGTAAATCTAATCGATCAGTTGTGCTCACGGTCACGAGCGGCCTGGACCCTCACATGGGTAAACTATGGAACATGAATTAATCATTGCATCCTGATTTTGTTGCATTTATTTTCTCTGGGTTGGTATATACTTACACTGCTAGTAATAAGTTGCTTAATAAAATCTGACCAACTAAAATTGCTTACCGCTTTAACCATGTCAGCCATCCACCCAAAAAGCTTTGCATGTTGTTATAGTTACATTCCCTTGTTGAGTACGACATGTGCTCACGCTTGTTGATTTATTTCTTGCAACTACACTACTCGGACTGCTGCTCAGACGGCCGCTTTGAAGATTTTCCTGACGACTTCGAGGACTTCTAGGCGCGTTGCTCCGGTCGACTGCCTGTGGTGGACGTCTCCGTTTTACTTTCCGTTGTTAGCTACTCATACGTTGAGTTAAATTATTGGACATTTGGTCTGTAATAATAATAACATTATGACACTGCGCTTTTTGGTACTTCACTATGTCGTTTGCATGTGTGAACATGATCCTGGACACATGTAAGCTATGATCTAGTTTTGCTTCTAAAACTGGATGTGACAAAGTGGTATCAGAGCCGTGTTGACTGTAGGACGTTAGCCTAGTTAGTAATAGTCGAAATTAAGGATTTTATTAGAAGCCACACTAATGCTTTCTTTATTAAAAATCTATTTTAAACTGCTTACTTTTAATTTTTACCTCATCCTTGTTTATCTATACACTGTCTTAACTCTATCTTTCTATAGCTTATGTCTCTTTCTTGCACTGTCTTCTCTATCTATAGATGGTTCGTCGGCTGCAAACCTCTCGCACAGGCGCTTTCTAGTTTCCCCGCCACCTGGAGGACCAAGACTACTACTACTATCCTATGGAGAGTAGAGAGCATGAAGAGCATGAGGGGGATACTGACGAGGAGATACTGATGGAAGCACCACCTGCAGCGCCGTCTCCAACACCCGCTCTGGAAATCATCCAGCTGTCAGATGATGAGGAGCCAGAGGAGGAACCAGCTCAGGAGGCCGCTGTAGAGCCTGAAGGACCAGAGGAAGATCCTAAAGAACCAGAGGAAGACCCAGAAGAGGTCATTACAGAAGGAGAGCAACAGCCTGAGGAACCTGAAGACCCAGAGGAGGTAGAAGAGGAACAAGCTCAGCCTGCCGAGGAAGTGGCCTAGAGGGAAAGCATCTATCACGTGGATGGGAGAGGCGTTCCCATGGCTGACAAGCTCAGAGCAACAGTGTTCCGTCTGGCGCACAATGTGGCGCCAACCTACCAATGCGAGCTGTGGACACATCCATGGTTTGAACCCCAGTGGGTGGTGACTGTTATCCTGTATCAAGATGATCCAATCCATGGGGACAAGGAGGTGGCAAGGCACCAAGATGTTGCAAACAGGACTACCAGGGATGCTGGGATAGCTGAAGCTACAAGGAGGGCACTTTATGTACTCTCCCATGACGCACGTGCTGAGCTGGAGGACACTTCCTACAGATACATTCCCTACAGAGCTAGTGGGGAAGCAAAGACCTACATCGCTCCCGCTCCAGCTCAAGAATGAACCTTGAACCATGTTCGAGAGTTGTTGGCTGCCGTTAACACTGCCCTGGACAACACCAACAACACTCTTGCTGAAGCTCAAGAGAAGGTCTTCGAGTTGGAGGCTCAGAACCGTGCATTGCAAGCTGCTCTAATGAACAAGGAGGAACCAGTGATCCTTGAACATGAAGAGCCCCACACCTCTCCATCACCTAAGAGGCCCCGCTACAACTCTCCAGACGCTCGCACTGAACCTCTTGAAGAGGATAGGAGCCCTTAGGTGTTAATCAAAGTTTTTGTAATCGTTAGTCTTGAACGGTCGTTAAAGTGTGATTAGTTTTAGTAGTGTGTTTGGTTTGTGTGAGCATGCAACTTTGGATGATTTGGATTTTTGTTTGAGTGCTGTGTGTTGTGGGGTGATGACCATAACCACATTGGTTTTATAAAGTTAAGATAGTTGGGGTTAAATTTCTGTCTCAATCAATCTTAATGTTATCTTTATCTTGATCCCTTCATTATTAATCTATCAGTCAGCTCAGTTGTTACCAAATCTGCTCACGCAGCCCTCTGATACAGCAGCACTAAATAATTTTTATCTCGAGCTACAGAAATCCAATTACTGCAATTCCAGTTGGGTTAGTTCAGAAATTTTGTATATGATATTCTGTCAAAAATTCAGAATTTTGGGATATATATTCTGGGAGTTATGCACGAAGTATTGAAGCCATCTTAATCTGTAAATTCCTGCTGACACAGTCACCTTAACTATTTTATATCTCGGGCTACAGACATCCAATTGAGTTAATTCCAGTTGGGTTGGTTCAGTAATTATGTACACTTTATCTCAGAATATGTGCACAATTTTTGGCTGTTCACGTAGAGAGTTACAACTAGTTCTTTGAGATCAATAGAATCTGTCGTAGTCTGGAATGCTGCATATCATAAACTTTTAAGCTTTTCTCTTGATTCAATCATCTAAAACTGTGTCCCTAACACTCAGATGGTGGAAACCAGGTCAGGATCAGGAGTCGATCAACCCGCAGTAACCCGTCCAAGATGAGGTAGTGGTTCCAACAGTGCACCTCGTCAACCACAAATGGATCCGGCTTTCCAGCAGTTTCTGCAAACTCAGACGCAGCTTCTCCAAGACCTGACCAATACAGTGGCCAATCTGCAGGCCCAAGGCAACAACCCACCCCATGCTCAGCAGCAAGCTCCTGTGAACAAGCACAGGGTGTTCATGAGCCATCAGCCTCCGGTGTTCTCTCATGCAGCAGATCCACTGGAAGCTGAAGACTGGTTGAAGACCATTGAGAAGATGCTGATCATAGCTCAGTGTGATGACAGAGAGAAAGTCCTCTATGCTTCACGGCAACTTCAGGGATCAGCATCAGCATGGTGGGATGCTTATGCCGCCGCCCATGCCAATCGGAATGCAATCACCTGGCAGGAGTTTACCACTAACTTCAGAAGCCACCACATTCCTGCTGGTCTCATGAAGCTAAAGAAGGAGTTCCTTGCTCTCAAGCAGGGAGGGATGTCCGTGATGGAGTACAGGGACAAATTCACTGAGTTATCACGCTACACTCCTGAAGACACTGATGAGGACAGGAAGAAGCAAGAGCTGTTCCTAGAAGGGCTAGCTGGACCACTGCAGTACCAGCTGATGTCCCACACTTTCCCTACCTTCCAGGAACTGATTGACAAGGCTATAGGCTTGGAGCACAAGCGCAGGGAGTTGGGTGACTTGAAGAGGAAGGCCACCAACTCTGGGCAGTCTGGAAGCATCACTCGTCCCCACTTCAACCCACAGCAGGGAGCACCGTTCCGCTATGGAGGGCAGAACAGGAACTTTGGGCAGCAGCAGTTCCAGCTCCCCATGCAGCAGCAGTATCAGTGCCCTGCACAGCAGTTCCAGCACCCTACTTAGCAGAATCAGCGCATTGGGCAGCAGACACCTCACCCCGCTTACCAGCAGAACTAGCAGAGGACTCCCATTGGCACTCCAGCAAGGCCTGGCGCACCTCACACCCCTGCTGGCAACTCTTGCTTCAAGTGTGGTGAAGTTGGCCACTACGCCAACAACTGCCCCAAGAGGACTGCTCCTGGAACCCCCGTGCAGAATCAGTAGATGCAGCAGATGAGGAATGGGAACCAGACCCCGCAAGTCAATAAGGGACAGCAGAGCTATACACGTGGCAGGGTGAACCACGTGAGTGTGGAGTCAGCTCATGAGAACCCACAAGTAGTGCTCGGTATGTTCCTTGTCAACTCCACCCCCGCCTCGGTCTTATTTGATTCTGGAGCATCTCATTCTTTTATTTCTGCTCAATATGTGGCTAAGCATAGTATACCCATGCAAACTATGAAACAAAACATGGTAGTTAGTTCACCAAGGGGGAGATGAAAACTTTATATATATGTCCTAATGTTAATCTCAAGATTGTTGGAGAAGACTTTTGGGCTCAGTTGGTAGTTCTGGAGTCAAAGGACATTGATATCATTCTGGGTATGAACTGGTTAGCTACGCATGATGCAACGATTCAGTGTGCCAAGAGGGCAATTCTTCTCACCAGTCCTAAAGGAGACAAGGTTATGATTGTAGCTACTCCACCAGCAGCAGCAGAGGGTACAGTGAATCAGTTGGATGGTAAATCTCTGGAGGATATTAAGGTGGTGTGTGACTATCTAGATGTGTTCCCTGATGAGCTACCAGGTATGCCGCCTGATCGTGATGTTGAGTTTGTTATTGATCTTTTACCTGGTACTGCTCCTATTTCTAAGCGTCCTTATAGAATGTCTAGTGATCAACTGTTTGAGCTTAAGAAACAAATTAGTGAATTGTTAGAGAATGGTTTTATTCGTCCTAGTTCTTCACCTTGGGGGCACCTGTTATCTTTGTGGAGAAGAAGGATGGTACTCAGAGGATGTGTGTGGATTATCGGTCGCTTGATGATGTTACTATCAAGAACAAGTATCCTTTGCCCCGCATAGAAGATTTGTTTGATCAGATGAGAGGTGCCAAGGTATTCTCTAAGATTGATTTGCGTTCTGGTTATCATCAGATGAGGATCAGGTTGTTGGATATTCCTAAGACTGCATTCACCACTAGGTATGGGCTTTATGAGTACACAGTCATGTCTTTTGGGTTGACTAATGCACCTGCCTACTTTATGTATCTGATGAACAAAGTCTTTATGGAGTACTTGGATAAGTTTGTTGTGGTATTCATCGATGATATCTTGATCTACTCCAAGGATGAAGCAGAGCATGAGGAGCATCTGAGACTTGTGTTGCAGAAGTTGAGAGAGCATCAGTTGTATACAAAGTTCAGCAAGTGTGAGTTCTGGCTTAAGGAAGTGGCTTTTCTTGGTCACATCATCACTGACGGAGGCATTGCAGTCGATCCTAGCAAGGTCAGAGATGTGTTGAAGTGGGAGCCGCCTCAGACAGTCAAGGAGATCAGGAGTTTTCTCGGTCTTGCAGGGTATTATCGTCGATTCATTGAAGGATTCTCTAAGATAGTGAAGCCTCTCACATCACTACTAGAGAAGGATAAGGAGTTCAAGTGGACTGAAGCATGTCAGGCTAGCTTTGAGGAGCTTAAGAAGAGGTTGACTACCACCCCAGTATTGGTGATGCCAGATCTGCAGAAGAGCTTTGATATCTACTGTGATGTGTCTCGACAGGGTCTTGGTTGTGTTCTTATGCAGGAGGGACATGTTATAGCTTATGCATCGAGGCAGTTGAGGAAGCATGAGCAGAATTATCCTACTCATGATCTGGAGTTAGCAGCTGTGGTTCATGCTTTGAAGATTGTGAGGCACTACATCATGGGGACTAAGTGCCAGATTTACACAGATCATAAGGGTCTGAAGTATATATTCACTCAGAAGGACTTGAACTTGAGACAGCGCAAATGGTTAGAGTTGATCAAGGATTATGATCTGGAGATACACTATCATCCTGGAAAGGCTAATCTAATTGCAGATGCTTTGAGTCGGAAGGGACAGGCCAATATGGCACTCGCATTCTAGTTGCCTGAAGATCTGATGAAGGAATTTGAGCAGCTCAACTTGGGGATGGTTGCACAGACTCAGGGAGTTACCTTGGAGGTGGAATCTACATTGGAGCAGGAGATTCGTCAGGCACAGCTTGAGGACGCTGAGATTAGAGAGATCAGAGTGACTATGGAGAATAGCAAGGCTTCGGATTTCACAGAGGATGATCAGGGGACTATATGGTTCAGGAAAAGGATTTGTGTGCCCGATGTGGCAGATCTGCGTGAGAACATCCTAAAGGAAGCCTATGATTCTGCTTACTCCATTCATCCAGGCAGGACTAAGATGTATTAGGATCTTAAGCAGAGGTATTGGTGGTATGGGATGAAGAGGGATGTGGCCTCTCATGTGGCATTGTGTGATACTTGTCATCGAGTGAAAGCTGAACATCAGAGGCCAGCCGGAATGCTTCAGCCACTGAAGGTGCCAGAATGGAAGTGGGAAGAGATCAGTATGGATTTCATTGTTGGGTTACCTCGAACTCGGGATGGTTATGATTCTATATGGGTTATTGTGGATCGGTTGACTAAAGTAGCGCACTTTATACCAGTAAGAACCACTTATACGGGAGCAAAGTTAGCAGAGTTGTATATGGCCAGAATTGTGTGTCTGCATGGTGTGCCTAAGAAGATAGTGTCTGACAGAGGTACTCAGTTCACGTCTCATTTCTGGGAGAAACTTCATGAGTCTATGGATACAGTGTTGAATTTCAGCTCAGCGTATCACCCGCAGACAGATGGACAGACTGAGAGGACCAATCAGATTCTTGAGGACATGTTGAGAGCTTGTGCTCTTAAGCATGGAGGTAGCTAGGATAAGAGTTTGCCATACGCAGAGTTCTCTTACAACAACAGCTATCAGGCCAGTCTTAAGATGGCACCCTTTGAGGCTTTGTATGAGAGGAAGTGCAGAACCCTGTTGTACTGGAGTGAGATAGGTGAGAGTCGATTGTTTAGAACTGATGTTATCAAGGAGGCAGAAGGCAGGTTCAGATCATCAGGGACAACTTGAGAGCTGCACAGTCTAGGCAGAAGAAGTACGCTGACACAAAGAGGAGAGACGTGGTGTTCCATGAAGGTGATTATGTGTATCTTAAGGTGTCACCGATCAGAGGCTTACGCAGGTTCAAGGTTAAAGGGAAGCTGTCACCTCGCTTTATCGGACCCTTTAGGATCTCTGAGAGAGTGGGAGAGGTAGCTTACAGATTGGAGTTACCAAATCAGCTTTCAGATGTGCATGATGTGTTCCATATCTCTCAGTTGAAGAAGGGATTCCAGCCGCATGATAAGGAGCCATTACCTATAGATGGGTTGGAAGTTAAGGAAGATCTCACCTATACTGAACATCCTATCAAGATCTTGGATACTCTTGCACGGGTTACGAGGAATCGGGTGATCAGAATGTGTAAAGTGCAGTGGAGTAATCATACAGAGGATGAGGCAACATGGGAAAGAGAAGATGATATAAAAGAAGACTACCCACATCTCTTTGTTGATCCATCCGAATCTCGAGGATGAGATTCTTCTTAAGGCGGGTAGGATTTGTAACACCCTAATTTTCACTTTATGAATTTACTAAAATTTTGCTAGCAACTTATGAATTTGTTTAAGGATTATAAGGAGTAATTGAATTTTCTAGACATTTAAATAATTTTTAATAATAAAATAAATAAATATAGGAGTTGAGTGTTGCATTCATGCTGGTGCATTATTTTTTGAGTGTTTGGATTCAAGTTTGGTTTGAATTCAAAGTTTGGTAGATGTTTGAAAAAGTTTCAAATAAAAGTTCAAAAGAATTTTCCCTCCCTTCCCCTCTTCCTGTTTTTGCTCAACCCATTCAGCTCCGAAGTCCGCTCGACCTCCCTAAATTCCCTGGCCCAGCTTCCTTTTCCCTCCTCCTTCTCTCCGCTTCTGCGCAGCCCAGCGGCTGTTTCGGCCCAGCTCCGGCCCATGTTTCACCACGCCGCTACGGTCGCTGGCCAGTGGGGCCCCCGTGTCATCCTGCACCTCACGCCGGACTCCGACCCGGGACGGACTCGTCCCCGAGTCCGTACGCCAGACGCGTGCGTGCGCCGCCCCTGCTTGGCCCGCACGCCAAGGCGTGAGCCCCGGGCCTTTATAAGCCGCTGCCGCAACCCCCTGGCCCTCCCTCGAACCCGGAAGCCCTAACCCTAGAGCAGTCGCGCCGCCACCGCACGAACCCTAGCGCCGCCACTGCTGTCCTACCGCTCCGCCACCTTCCCATCGATGAGGAGGAGCTCCGGAGGTGCACAAGCTTGTGAGGAAGTCTCTGGTGCCGTTCGTTTGCTTCGTCGAGCCCTGCAACTCCAGTACGAGCTCGCCGGAGTGTTGTTGTCGCCGCCGTCCGCCATACCAAGCCGTACGTCACCGCCATCGCACCTAAGGTCGTTCCTTTGTCCTTGTGTTTTCCCCTGTGCACGCGCTACGTCTTTGTGCAGTTCGCGAGCTCAACCGAGCACCCCAGCTCGAGATAGCCATGCGTCGGTGAGCCTGCCGTCGTGCACCGCCGCTCGCTGCTGCCGCTCGCGCCTGCGCAAGATCTCAGCCGCCAGATCCAAAACCGATGGTCCGGATTAGATCCAAGCCCCGGTCAAACCGAGTCGTACCGGTCAAACCCCGCTGGGTCATTGCCGTTTTGCTAAAGAGCCCCTGGCCTTTTAGATTTTGCATGCTGGTCCTCCCACCATAGGAAAACCTTTACAATTAGGTCCTTTTCTTTACGGTTTAAACCCTGTAGTCTCTGGTTTTAACGCCCAAGATCCATAGCCTTAGTTTTGCACGTTAGACCTTAGGTTTACACATTTAATTATGTTTTAGGCCCCGGTTTTTAGTAGTTAAGCCCCTGGAGCTTTAGTTTTCTCGCAGATAGACCCATGTATCTTGTTTTAGCCATAGATTATGCGTTTTAGCTCCGTTTTTAGCGTTCTTTATGTCCAAACGATCGTATCGAAGAGTAGAATAGCTTTACACAGTTGTTTTTCTCTATTATTACTATTTGGTGCATGTTTCTTATTTGTTTCTATTATTTGCTTGTATGTGGTTGGTGTGATGCGTAGAAGACGATCGCTACTTCGATTACGCTGCAGTTGAAGACTTTCAAGATCTTGAGCAGCCCTGAGTTTGTGGAAGGTAAGTCCTTAATGCAGTGTTTAAGGGTCTAGCTAACCCGGGCAACATGGGAGACACGACTTGTGGGTAAAGTGTACAACCTCTGCAGAGTGTAAATCTAATCGATTAGCCGTGCTCACGGTCGCGAGCGGCCTGGACCCTTACATGGGTAAACTATGGAACATGAATTAATCATTACATCCTGATTTTGTTGCATTTATTTTCTCTGGGTTGGTATATACTTACACTGCTAGTAATAAGTTGCTTAATAAAATCTGACCAACTAAAATTGCTTACCGCTTTAACCATGTCAGCCATCCACCCAAAAAGCTTTGCATGTTGTTATAGTTACATTCCCTTGTTGAGTACGACATGTGATCACGCTTGTTGATTTATTTCTTGCAACTACACTACTCGGACTGCTGCTCAGACGGCCGCTTTGAAGATTTTCCCGATGACTTCGAGGACTTCTAGGCGCGTTGCTCCGGTCGACTACCTGTGGTGGACGTCTCCGTTTTACTTTCCGCTGTTAGCTACTCGTACGTTGAGTTAAATTATTAGACATTTGGTCTGTAATAATAATAACGCTGTGACACTACGCTTTTTGGTACTCCACTATGTCGTTTGCATGTGTGAACATGATCCTGGACACATGTAAGCTATGATCTGGTTTTGCTTCCAAAACTGGGTGTGACAGCCAACCAGGGGGAAAGTTTACATAATCAAACTCGGCTCTATAGGGTTTTTGATAAAGTTTGGAATTACCAAAGTCAATGCCGAGTTTATTTTTCATCATATTAGCTACTTCCTCTTTAAATTGAGCAAATTCATTCCTAGCAGCTAATTGAGATTGCATTGGAGCTAACATATTAAATCTACTCACATGGGGTTGACTAGGATTTTGAACACGATGCATGTCAGAAAACACATCATTAGGCACACCATAAGATGGAGCAACATTAGGTATAGGTGGTGATGTGTGAGCAATAGTACTGAATGCATAAGGTGCAACACCAACATTATTACGCCCAAGAATCTGAGTATTAGGCGCAACCGACAGAGGCATCGGCTGTTCTGGCTGCAACACCATCTGGCCGGACTGGGCGGTTAGACCGCCTACAGGGGGCGGTCTGACCGAGGTCGGCTGGGTGAACGGTGTTTGCTCAGAATAAAACCCTGCCGGCATACCGTACATAAATGTATCACCTGAAGAATTAGGTGCTGCCGACATGGTCTGGTGCAAAACCCCATGTGTGTCAACTTGAGGGATTGAATCATCAGTAATATCAGAATTAACACGTTTACCCTCTACTTTTTCAAGGCGAGTAATAACACTAGCTACAAGATTATTCTGATCACTAAACGCATGATCAAACTTTTCAGATATAGAAGATAATTACGTAACTAGATCAGGTGGAGTTTGGCTTACAGTGGGTATTACCTCAACCTTGTTGTTGTTTAGCTTGATCGCCGGCATCTCAAAGTCTTGAGCTAAGGTCACCTTGCCTGCATGATCTTTCTTGGCGCCAGAGAGAAACTGCTTCTTGATGTACTCTTGAAGCTCTGTGTACTTCCTCTGGTCCTCTTCGCTGAGTTCTTCGATGTTCACCATGATGAGGTTCTTGGGATCGAGTTCACAACGCGCTCCCATACAACGACTGACAAAACGGTTATAAAAACCAGATCTGTCCCCAGCGGAGTCGCCAAAAGTGTGTTGACGCTTTTTCTGGTCGAAATACACGAGTGCGCTAGTTCGCACGGACGTCGGAAATCAACTCGTCGAAACACCCGACACGGGCCGGTCTGACCGCCTGGGGTACGCGGTCTGACCGCCTTGGACAGGCGTGTCGCCGAAAGCCTAAGTTCGTCGCTCTGGGAGGGACCCCGTCGGGAGAAACGCACCTAGGGTTGTCCTGAGGTCGGCAAGGCCACTCGGAACTTCCTCAACCACCGTGGAGACGAAGGAGGAGAGCAAAGGGGTTGGAAAAGCTAGGGTTTGAAGAAAATAAAGTGTAAATTGATAATTCGATTGGATGATCCCTCTCAATCGGCCACGCCCCTTTATATTTATAGGGGGGAGGTCTTGCCCTGCAAGGAACTCTTTACAACTCGGGAATAGCTAAAAATCCCTAATTCGGGTCAGACTCGGGGAGACCCGGTCAAACCGCCTGGGGGAGGCGGTCAGACCGCCTGGCGGCCTTTGTGCCGGACCGGCTACAGAGCACGCGGTTAGACCGCCTGGGTGACCCGGTCTGACCACCTGGCCCAGCCTGATCCGGCTTTTGCCAATTCTGAGTGTCAACATCCATTAGGATTGAGACCAAATTTGTCTGCCCATCACCAGTCTTTATGCTCTTTCGATGCAATAGTGTCTTCTCCTGATAAGAATGTGATGATTGCTAAAAGGTGCACAATTTTTCCAGTTGAATTTGATACTCCATTAGGATTGAGACCAAAATTGTCTGCCCATCACCAGTCTTTATGCTCTTTCGATTGTTTTGTTTGTCAAGTCAGGTACTGTCCTCTAGCATCTACGTGATAACTAGCAGGAACCAAAAAAATGCTTTGACATCTTGCATTTTTGTTTATTTGTTATAACCACTACATTCTCATTTAGAGTTTCACTTTATCAATTCACAAACTTGATTTGCACATTTTTTGGGGGCACATGTATATTCACATTTTTGGGGCACATATATATTCTGTTCATATATTAACTAGCTATTTTGGAACAACCTGCTGCAGTTTAATGGAGAAGGACCTTTGTCTTACACGATTAGGATTGTGTGCTTTTCTGCCCAAAAGATTTTGTATGATATTTAGTACCAACCATTATTTTACTGTGTGCAAAATTGACCAGTTCTAAATCTTGCTTTATCGCAGTGTGTTGCAAAATTGATAATGTCAATGTATTGCATACTGACAGTAACTGTTATGCCTTGTTTCAGATAACAATACTTGGTTATCTTTACCATTGAATACTTGGTTCATATGTTATACTCACTTCAGTTTAGTTCTAAGCTCAAGCTTTAAAATATATATATAGGACAGATCCGCCGCTCATATATTTGGGTACCTGTTGCAAAAATTGGTCTTACCATGCTGTTCAAGTATACCATTGGCTAATATATTATGCCTTCGCTTTTGTGCCTACAATTACTTGGCATAACATTTATCGCTACTACCTCCGTTTTTGCAGGGTAGAGGTCTTCACGATTCCGTGCTGGAAGGCAAGTGATTTCTTCTATTCTCTCTGGTTTTCCTCTTTTTCATAACCCTAGACTATGTGAAAGGTCATCGATTCGCACACTTAATCAACTCTAATGTGCAGGCCCCCACTGGATCTGCAAGCACTTACCCCTCCTTTCAACTCCTCTACACAAATTTGTGGTCGTTCATATATGATTATCCGTGCTCTGAGTGATATTTTTGTGAAGGAAATGATGCTAGATTTGTATTAACCATAGTTGATATCAACTCTTATTCTGAGCAGAGGTGACCGTGGTGATGATTTCTGCTAATTAATCTGGCAACTCTTATTCTCTCAATTTTTTCAAGTTTTGGTTAATGAAGATTAGATCAACAGTTTCAAGCATGGAGGTCATATTATTTTCAGTAGTTCATCATTCTTCATATAAAGGAAAAATCTATAGTAAATAGCCTGAATTTGGCATTGAAATTTCTTAGTGTAAGAATAATACTACAAGAGTTAATGATATTGCTGTAGCACCTGCATTTGGCATTAATTTTTTATTTATCTATAATTCTTTGTACAGAACATCTCACCAGTCATCTTTAATTCTATGTAGATGCAATAGCCAGCAAACTACAAGGACAACAGTTAAGTTGGAAGGGTTTCAGTTACCTGATCATGATCGGTTACAGAATAATGAGAAATTCGTTGGCAGCAACGGCGGCAGCAGCAATCTGATCACATCTGCCAACGGAGGGGACCGGTTCGGCATCGGGACGCATTAGAAGAAGATGATCGAGGAGGACCCCTGCAACGGCCTCTTCTTGAGGAATTGTGCCCAGTTCCTGTACCAGGTAAGCAGCAATTCCTTTTGTTCTACCACCAATTTGGGAATTCGGCACATCTTGGACAGAACAGAGGAACATTTTTCTGACGCAACCTGAACAATCGTTTTTAGGTGAAAGGGCAGAGTGCTATTCCTGGGCGATCCTCGCCCACCTCGACGACGGCGAGCTCCTCACGGAGTACGCCAAGTCGGTCTGGGGTGTGCACCGTAACGAGGAGCGCGCCTGCAGCTACTTCGAGTAGGCAGCCAAGGTTCGCCGGAGGACAAGTAAAGCTTACACCTTTATTTACCCCCTCATCACTTTGATCTGTTTTGTATCGTCAGCATGAGTGCTGATCACCGCTTCTGTCCACGGATGCAGCCATGTCCTCGCTGCGCACGCCGCGTTCCTGTGGGACACGGAGGACGCTGACGTGCCGAAGGAGTGCGGCAGCGGTGTGCTGGGCTACGTGGGGTTTGCTGCGCATTCGTCTCTGGCTTCGGCAATGACCTGAACTGAACAGAGTCGCTGTCTGTCGCTGAATGAAGCTAGCATTATAGTCTGTCTGTTTCAGTAGGGTAATAATAATAATATTAGCGAACATAGGGCTGGTGCAGCCTACTTGTTTAGCTTCGACAGTGAGGCAATGAGCAAGCAAAGGTAACCTGGTGCCTGAATTTCTTCCTGCTTAAATCACAGTGATGCCCACTTTCAGTTGCATAGAAAGAGAATCCTAACATAAAATATTGTTCAACATGGATATGGAGGTCTACTGGTAAATATCTTTTCTAGGTAATGATCTCTTATGCTATTGTCTATAACCTCAGTTGTGTTTGTTGTGATGTTAAGAGCATTGGTTTAGACATGTAGTTGACTACATTTTTTCCCCATATGTTTATCTACATTACTGGTACCGTAATTTTTGGTTGGTTCAGATTTCTGGTTGGTTACTATTCCTTATTGAAGCAATCAATTGTGTAGTTGAACTACTACTCTCGTAATACTTGCCCCACAGTTTCATAAATATTGTTTATATTGCTCTTAAAGTTTTGCTACAAGTAAATATTTATATTCATATGTTCCTTGTAGTGATTATTGAATTTAAGCATTTGGCCACTCGCAAATAGACAATTCTGATGTGCTGATTGGGTTTCATGTTTTAATTATTTTGGTTTAGCATACGTCACTGCTGAAGTTACTGATTAGTGCAAAAATGAAGCTGAGGCATAGTGAAGTGCATGAAAATACTATTTTTAGTAGCATTTCAGTCACTTTGATTTTTATGTGCATCACCTTGTGTGTTCTGTTCAGGGAACCATGTACATTAAGATTTTTATGGTGATGGGTTATGATGAGAGATTATTATTTTCTATTTATTCGTGGAGTTCTTGTGTTGTTTTTGGTTATGAAGATTGACCGGTATGAAAATCTCTAATCCATAGAGCTGATTGGGTTTCATGTTTTAATTATTTTGGTTTAGCATGCGTCACTGCTGAAGTTAGTGCAAAAATGAAGCTGAGGCATAGTGAAGTGCATGAAAATACTATTTTTTAGTAGCATTTCAGTCACTTTGATTTTTATGTGCATCACCTTGTGTGTTCTGTTCAGGGAACCATGTACATTAAGATTTTTATGGTGATGAGTTATGATGAGAGATTATTATTTTCTATTTATTCGTGGAGTTCTTGTGTTGTTTTTGGTTATGAAGATTGACCGGTATGAAAATCTCTAATCCATAGAGCTGTTTGCTTGTTTAAAAAATTTTGGCATGTAAAGTTCTCCTATGTTACGTTCTGGGTATTAAGATTGACATTATTTTTGTTGGATTTTTCTTCTACAATAATGATGTCGGCGCCTCAACTATTGTTAATTCTACAAATATGGCTAAAAACATGAAGCACAATCACTTTTGTGTGATGAAACTGAATATAAAATACCAAGGTTTAGCATCTTGTTTCTTCTGAAAGTGAATAAAATAACAACCCGAATCGTCAAGAAAAAAGAGCGCCGGAGGCGCGTCACAGACTCTAGTGGACAGGACGTGATTATGCATCGCACGGCGTGCGGCAGAGGTGATAGTTCCGTCGCCTTCTACTTCTTTTCGATAGGACGGCTAACACATCTTTTATAGCACAAAGAAATTATCATTCACAGTGGTGGTGTCTTTGTGAATAAATGTGTTCTTTTATTCGAGAAAAAATAAATGTGTTCTTTTTCTCTCCGAATTCCACTAATGACAAGTGTTGCATTAACCTCAAAGAAATGAGTGGTTTCTCCCTAATGGCAAATTCATGGTTTATTTTGCATTGGGTCAAGAGAAGACTTGGTTTCTTCACTAGGAAACTATTTCTATGATTATTGCTCTTTTTCCTCATTACTTAAGTTGCCACATCACCATTTTGCTAAGTTGGCAACCTATTTAAAGGCACTCTCAACCTAGACTCTAATATGGAGTCAAAATGTATTTATTGTCTACTTTTACCTGATGTGGCAGTATATTTATTGAAGAGAGAAGTAAAAAATTAAGAAACGACGTCTAAACTTAGACGCCGAGTCGACGCAACGACCGAGGACGAAGAAATGAGCTCGCGTCCACGCAGCGGAGCCGCTCATCGTTTCCATCGATCCGGTGCGGCTTCCCCTCTCCCTCCCATCGCCGCTTCTCGTTCCCGTGCGCGCCTCCGACCCGGCTCCCGCTCGCCGCGGACGCGTCTTCCCGATCGGCCGCGCAGTGCTGCATCCGCAAGCCTCACACATTGCCGCCGGACCTCGCGTACCGCCGTGGGCCTTGCATGCCGCTGCATCAGAGGCGTCGTGGAGTGCTCGCACTCTGTCGTGGAAAGTGCAGCCGCCAACCAGAGCTCGCTTGCCGCCGCGGAGAGCGTTGCCGTGGTCTTGTGCGTCCGGCTCGCTCGATCTGCACTGGGAGGGCCGCCATCTGATTTCGCACGGCAGCTAGAGGGGAGCTCGTGCAGCCGGCGGCGGCGGCCTCCCGTTCTTGCTTGCTATTTGTTTGATTTGCTAGCACGGCCAGCTTTTGCTGCCTCCTTGCTTGGTTATTTTACTTGCTTGCTTGTTGATTTTGCTTGCTTGCAGAGATGGCGCAGGCCACGATGCTCACCGCGAAGCTCGAGAGTCTCTTCGCGGAACTCTTGTAGGCCGCCTTGCCTCGCCGCAGACCATGCTAACCAGCTTGCCATGGTCCTTCTCACTATCGAACACTCGCACACCTATGCCCGCAAACGATCCGAAGGGAGGGAGAATTCGAGAGGTAAATGATTGGTCTCTATTTGTTTTCTAGACACTACGAGATATAATGCTTTCGGGAGATAGTTTCTATACAGTCTTATAACTTAGAAACTATCACGTAGAGTGTGGGTTGGGAGTGCCCTAATAGAGATAGAAACTATCATTAATACTTCATTGGGAGTGCCCTTAATTAGTAAGTGTAACTCTGGTTCATAAACTTTCTATGCTGTGTCGTCCCGGTCCATAAACTTTTAAAGTGTGTCATTGTTGTACCTAAACTCAATTCGGATATCTAATCAGCCCATTAACAAGTCTATTGCACCGAATGACTGTTGTATAATTGCAACTGGAACTCTGTCTTTTTATCGATTGATTTTTCATCATTCCCACGTGCCAGTGTCGTGGTTTCACGCGTCCACTCTAAACCCTCGCGCCGCGGTGACGGATCGTCTCCCCCGCGACGGCACGTCTGCCTAGCGCCGGGAGCGTATCCCGGGCTGTTTTCCGATTAAGCAGCGTCTGACGGTGACGCGTGGCTTTTGATTTCGTGGTGGCCACACGGATCCCGGCCGGAGGGGGAGAAGACAAGGATTGGCGCCATTGTGCATAGCTTTTTGTGATAAATGGTATGAAAAGCATGCCGCGTTGATGGTGATCAGGATTTGCTTTTAGTGGTGTACTACGTGGCTGCAGATTGGAAGAACAGGTTGCTCTGCTTTTCGATCTGTTCAAGACTGAAGCATGCTACTGCAAAAACACCTAGGGTGTGTTTAGTTCCCTAAAATTTTGGGGTTAAAATTTTAGAATTGTCTTTTCAGCTCTATTAGAGATAGTAAACATCGACTAATTATAAAATTAATTACATGAATGGAATTCCGAGACGAATCCATTAAGTCTAATTAATCCGTCATTAGAGATTATTTACTGTAGCACGACATTGTTTAATCATGATATAATTAGGCTCATTAGATTCGTCTCGAAAATTAAGGTCGGAGTTGTGGAATGAGTTTTGTCGTTAATCTACATTTAATACTCCTAATTAACGTCTGAAGTTTGATGTGACGCGTAGGTAGTGAAATTTTAAGGAACTAAACAGGCCTCTACTGAAACCCTGTTTTGTTTGGGATACTCTGCCAAGCCTTGTTTGACGCAGTGCTAGGCAGACGTGCCGTCACGGGGAGACGTGCCCTGGCCGCGGCGCGAGGGTTTAGGCAGACGCGTGAAACCACGGCACTGACACGTGGGAAGGATGAAAAATCAATCGACAAAAAAAGACAGGGTTCCAGTTGCAAATATACAATAGCCATTCGGTGGAATAGACCCGTTAATATGCTGATTAGAGACCCGAATTGAGTTTAGGTACAACAATGACACACTTTAAAAGTTTATAAACCGGAATGACACAGCATAGAAAGTTTATGGACCGGAGTTGCACTTTACTCATTAGCAAATATATAATTAGTGCACAAGCATTCAAAATTGTTTCTCGTTGTTGCGTGGTGAGCCACTGACATCTATACTATAAAAGCAGAAAGAATTGAAAATAATTCTCACTCACTGTTTTTCATACCCACCTCTCACAGAAGCCCCACTTGTCATACCAGACCCACCTATTTTAGGGCCACAAAGGGCGAGACGACGAAAAAAACTGAACATTCTAAAATGTTTCTCCTGGAAAACTTTTTTTTGTCACCGCAAACTCCATATACCCACCCGCATACCCACCCCGTCAATCTAGCGTAATTCTCTCTTGCCTTCCTTTTATATTTTGCATGCGCAGCAACAATTATCCACAAGAGGGAAACAAGAAGTTCTTAATTCTCTCTTGCCTTCCTTTTCTATTTTGCATGCGCAACAATAATTATCAACGAGAGGGAAACAAGAAGTCCTTAATTCTCTCTTGACTTCATTTTCTATTTTGCATGCACAACAACAATTATCAACAAGAGGAAACAAGGAGTCGTAATTCTCTCTAGCCTTCCTTTTTCTGTTTTGTACGCACAACACCCATCTCCTTGCCTTATCTCCTCTCTTGCCTTCCTTTTCTGTTTTGTATACACGTAGGAGGGAATCACGTTCTTGCGCTCTAGGGGAATCACGTCTGACTACGCGCTCTTCCTCGACAAACGCCTCGGCAAGCACCACTTCGACGGTGGGTACGTCCACAACAACCTCCTTAAAGCCGCCGGGAGGGTGCTCGACGCCGTCTGCGACATCCTCAGGCACCGCTTCGATGATGGATACGTCCACAACGACCTCCATAGGGCCGCCGGGTGGGTGCTCGACGCTATCTACGATCTCCTCAGGGAACTCCTCAAGAGGTACCCCGACTACACGCTCACATTCAGGGCTGGTGTTCTTGCGCCTCCTCTTAGTTGCACTGTCGCATTCGTTGTTCCTCATCACCAGGTCATTATTTTGTTTTTCGGTGAAGGTACATCTAGGGTACATCACCAAGTATTTTAGTCTGAGGTTCAATGGACTGTTGAGTTCCGCTTGGAGACGTGACCAACACTCAAAATTCATCTTTACCCACACGTGGTCGGGGTCAGAAGAGACGAGGAGAAGGTATCTAATCCTATTGTTTATCCATAATATCTTATCGCTTCTTTTATCCATACTAGTGGAAGTGCACGTGTGACACGCACGTGTTTAAAAAAATTAGCACATTTTTATTCAAGAGAATTCAATAATCAAGAAATCAAGAAAAAAATAATACTTTACCAACCAAGCCAAGAAAAATAATACATTTTTAAACGACCCGCATTATTCAAATATCATAACCCATATCATCTATAATATAGTAAATATAAATACCTACCTGCACCTGAATCACCCTTGGATCGGCCGCCGACACAATCCTCCTTGGATCGCGAATAGCCTCTCCTGCTGTGACACCTGGCACACCCTCGACGTTGCCCCTATTGTGCACACGGGCGGATCCGCCTTGGATCAGGAGCCGCCCACCGGATTGCATGCGGCCACTGGAACGACTGCGCTTACTTCGAAACACATTTGACACTATACATACAATTTATCAATTGACAGATCTGCATGCACTATAACAAATGTGTATGGTGAACCTTTTCCTTGACAACTTTGGTGTACATTTATTCATCATGTTCAACACAATAGACGCCTAGACAATTACTCAGTTTCACACACGTTCAAGACAAATTACAGATGCAATCTTTTCCAAAAAAAATGTCAGTCAACTTGTCATATACCCGTATACACAAACAAGAAGCAACACTCCATGATAGGATGAAAACAATAGAATATAACACATGGCATATTTTTCATGGGTATTATTTGTTGAATTCGTGGCATGCATACACGTCGCTAATACACCGTAATCCGGAGAGAATCCTGCAAACAAATAAACTACATGAATATGTTGTGTGATCACAAATGTAAATGACATCATGTATATACGAAGACATATCATACATATAGTAGTAGATTTAAAAAACATTAAAATATATACAGTGTAAGTAACACACCTCAGCACTCCAAGACATCCCTATATACAATGTTCTTCGTGCACTTCCCAGTCGGGTATATCATAATGTTTCTTCTAGCAAGAACCCATGTAGTCTCACGTGAAACACCCCTGGATAATGCTACATACAACTGTCCATGTGCAAAAACAGGCTCAGGTAGGTAGATACCTACATGTGGAATTGTATGACCCTGTGCTTTGTTGATGGTCATGGCGAAGCTCAATCGGATCGAAAATTGCTTCTGCTTTAACTGAAGACCCTTCTGATGGTGACATTGGTGACATTGGTATCCTTGGTATGAAGACCCTATTTCCAGCATGTTGTCCGTTGACAATCTCAGCATCAATAGAATTTTTCATAAACCCTCGATCAGTCATGTTTCATTGCAAAGCCCATTGTGTGGGTCCAGGTTTCGTAATAGAATGACATGATAGTTCTTCTTAATAGTCAGCTCGTGAGGAGGCAATCCATTTGGTGATATTTAATTGTGAAAATCCAGAGGCTAGTTATTCTGTGGGTCATCTCTACCTAATCAAAGCTGTAATACACACGTTTGGTACCTAGGAATCTCTCAATCATAAGTGCATTGACTGCATCAAGATGCTCATTCCTAGTTGAAAGGATAGCCCGCTCACGCATATAGGCTATCGATGTACAATTTTCAGCTAAGTTGGGGAATACACGGTCAATGAGGGAATTAATAGAAATATCATCTGAAGGAGAATCAACCAATATGTCATCAGGTAATCGAATATATTCTTCCTCATTTGTTTCCTCAGTACCATTCCCAATTCTCAATAGATAGTATACGAACTTGTCAGACTGTGCTCTCATGTTTTGTGTCAACCTCATGTGACGAACACTTCCCCATATATATGACCTGAGCAAAGTAGCATCAATGATTTGTGCTCGTGTACCACGTGCAACAAAAGGCAGCACCTGTCTGAAATCACCACCAAACAACATGACCTTTCCGTCGAATGGTTGGTTGCATTCCATTATATCCTGCAATGACCTATCCAGCACTTCTACACATTGTCTTTTAGTCATGGCCACCTCATCCCATATTATCAAAGATGCTCTCCTAAGCAATTCAGCAGTACCACTCTACTTTGTAAATCCATACAAAGAGCTATCATCCATTTTAATTGGAATTATAAATCTAGAGTGGGCAGTTCGACCACCAGGCATGATGGATGCAGCTATACCTGAAGTTGTTGTAGCAACTGCAATAAGCCCTTTAGAACGTATCTTTGCAATCAAAGCTTTGTGGAAATATGACTTGCCAGTACCACCAGGACCATCGACAAAGAAAACCCGTCCTTTAGCCTTCATAACATGGTCCATTATCTCCTCAAAACATGAACTCTATTATGCATTAAGAGTATCAATAATGGATAGATGCTCTTCTTCGTAACCAAGCTTCTGCTCCTTAGTTAGTTATCTATAGTGGTCTCTTGTGCATTGGTCGGCTGCAAAAACACATTTATATATAAAAAAATACAACATGATATACCCAGGTAATTGTATGTAAAAAAATAGAACATGTGCAGGGACTGTGAAGTTATAATAGTGTTACCTGAATCTTGATGTTTTGGGAGACCATAATCTTTAAGTTCTTTTCCCATGGACATAAGATGAAAGGAGATATCTCGAAGTACCAATTGCTCAACCACAATGTTATCATTATCACAACTAAAGTCTTCAGACAATGAATCAAAGTGCTTGTCCCAGAGAAAACGTAGGTTGGTACATTCACAGAAAATCATTATAGTGGCAGAGTCTACGAAGAGCAGGAGGAGATCTGACCAATGCACATTCTGATAGACACTCATCCAATGATTTATCAGTGTACACAAAACCCCTAGCTTCTGCAGCATCTCTGAATGAGTCATATGTAATACCACACCAAGTCCTCGTATCCTCAAAAGAGGTAGCCCCTCTATCATGATTCAACCTAACCCAAAGGAAGTACCTATCACCCTCATTGATATTAACATACACCAATCTACCAATCTGCAGCCGTTTCTTCTTCACTCTATGGTTCCAAAACTTCCCAGACTTATTCCATGTGAAATGTTCACGAAACTCCTTGTACAAGAATTTGCGAGCTGTGGGATTTCTTGCATTCATTTTGAAGTACTCAGTGAGCATCGACTTCTGAGATTTAGCACGTTCAACAACATCATGGAGGTCATTTGTATCCTTGTATGCGACCATGTGCAAACCAGGTAAATGTACTTGTAGCTACAAACAGGTGGCCACATTGAATACAATTTAAAACCAAACAACCTATAAACTGCCTCTATAGCAGTAATCATCCTTGCATCACGGTATTGCTTGATCTCATTGATCACCCTCTGCTCATTTCCATTGGCATCCACTGTGAAAGAAGCTCGATCATGTCCCTTATATATATACTTGTATAGATACTTGACAGACTTTATGCTGCTACAAATCTCAACATTGATATGTCAGTTATACCTCATCAACAAAACTGGATTGTAAGGTACCACCCACCTATTATCCAATTCCTCTCCTCTAACCTTAACTTTCTGCCCATCTTCCCTTCTTCTTTAAATCGGGTACGTGTCCTTCCCTTGCTGCGCTTTTTCATAGAACTGGCGAGGATACCGGAAACGACATTGACCATCAACCATGCAGGGACAAGTATTGTTAAGAACTCCACAAGGCCCATGAATCATATGCTTGATAACAATCTTATGCAAATGACGATAGTTATTGGGATCTGGAATCTCTGCTGATATATACTTATCATAATCATCTGGGCTTCTTAATTTTCTTTCTGACTCCATAACCAATAAGAAGTGCTCATGGGGTAGTCCTCTCTTTTGGAATTCCGTTACATGTGCCCATGCAGCAATTGTACCCAGGTGACCCTTCTTGATCAAAAACATGTGGAGATCCAGTGACTTAGCATGGTACACACTAGCAACAACATCAGGACGGTCTTGTGGTGTCTGTCCAGGCAACAACTCGGCTACTATTTCATCCCAATATGGATTGCATGTCATAGTAACAAAAAATCTGGTTTACCATACCGTGCAACCAAGCACATTGCATCCATGAACCTAGACTGAACATCACGATCACTCCCTGGAAAATGTTTACTCAATACAATTCTTTTCCTTGTCTTGGATGCATCAACTTCACCTGTGGCAAGAGTGTCAAGTAGCCCCTAGTCACATACAAGATCAAATAAACAAGTAATTAGTTTATTTTAGGTTGATTCACAAGAATTTATGACAATATAAGAAAAATTGGTCACCTGATAAAGGTCGGCACGAATCAATGCCGGGTGCTCCTTCTTGGAGTACCAGTCTAGACGCATTGACCCCACCTTGAAAAACCAATCAACCAACAATTATTGGAATAGACGACCACCATGGTGCAGTACGTTGAACTGGCCATCAAGAATCTGAAGTTTATAACACTTGTATTCCCGAGCACTGACCCAAATACGTGAAGTCCCAGATTCTAACAAACATGCATAAGATTATGTATTTATAAGAGTAAGAGAAATTGACATGAAATGGCATTAGCTGTATATACCTAGTCCTTCCACTTCACCATAAACATCATCCTCAACATCAACAGCATGATCGCCGCCTACAAATAAAGATACACATGCATTTTTATTAATACAATATTTAATTTATGTATTAAGTAGACCAAGGTAAAAATAATGCTTAACAAACCTTCTGTGTCAGCGAACAACCCATATGTATCATCATCAACATCTATAGTATGCCTTGAAAAAATATGCAATGCATGTAGATTATGGTAATTTTATTTTGTATAGTGCATAAAAATGTATCATATTTATACTATGATCCACCGATGTGTCACAATCATCATTTTCAAGCTCCTCTTTATTCCCATCAGCTAAATATACACCAAGGGTTGCATTATAAAAAGTATAGATGAGGACCAGAGTGTCCGATGGCTAGCGGTTGGCCACTCCTTAGTGATGAGTGATTGACAACGTTGTGTGGACTGACACTGTGTTCTATCTTGTGGATGTAGGCTGCAGCTTGATTTGCATTGGTGCAGGTGAAGAACAAGTGTGAAAGGTCCCAGGGATAAGTAGGCTTGGTTCGAGGGACCCGGTGGCCAGACGGGATCAAGTGCGAGAAGAGCAAGTCGAAGTCAGATGATAGCGGGTTCGTTGGTTGATCCGAAAGCCAAGATTGAGCCGGAGCGGATGTGGCGGCCAAGTCGAGGAGCTCGGCGTGGAGGCTGCACCAAGCTCACGGGGTTTGCAGTGGTTCACCAGAAAACCACTAGGTTCCTTGGTTGATCCTCAAAGCCAAGTCCGAGTGGTCCGCGACTCAAGTCTGCACGGGACCAGTCTGACCGGTGGGCCGGACCGGTCTGACCGGTGGCGAGCACCGGTCTGACCGATGGAGGACGAGGAGTGCCGGCTGGCTCGAAGTGGAGGACACGCGTCAGGATCGCAGGCTAGGTGTCGAGGCTACGCGAGGTGCGATTGTTGGGTGTCTGTCCGATGGAAAGGTTGTCAAGTTTCCAAATATGCCCTTCGAGGGTTGTATCGCCTAGAGGGCATTCTAGTCATTTACCCCTACCAGAGGACCTCATATATAAACTTGGTGGAAGGGTTGTGGCAGCCATCTCTTGGGTTTTAGAGTTTTCATTTGCTCTTGTATTTTCTCTTTTTAGCTACCTATTTTCTCTAGGACTAGCTTGAGAGCTTCATGAGAGATCTTGAGAGAGGGATGGATGCTAGGGAGGCAAGCTAGACCTTGTATGAATCTTTCCTTTGATGTATAGAAGGTTCGGCATGAATCCTCTAGCTCTTGTGGTGGTGATTCCCGTTTTCCTTTTTGTGGATTTTCAGAGCCTTTTCTTAGCGATTTTCTTGTGGTTGATTTGAGGCCTCCCCTTTGCGAATTCGTGATGGGATGTATACATGAGCCCCTTGTGGTTCTTTTCCTTGTGATTCCTCCTATAAATCTGTGGGTTTTGGGTGCTCAAATTTGGGGTTTTCTTTTGGTTCCGGGAAAAGGAGTTCTCGGTGTTCATCTTTCGATTCCTATTGATTGAGTGGATCTTTGGGGCCGATCTCTTAGGCATGGCTCGTCCATGAGGTGTAACACCTATCCCCAAAGTTTTACTTCAATCCGTGGAGCAAATCGAGAGATCGAGGCATCAGAAGTTGGGAGTTGACTCGCGGGTGGAGTTTTTCATCCCGAGCAGCCCAGGCATGACTAGTCAGACCGGTGCACTCCCCCAGTCAGAACGGTGCGGCCTGCTGTGGTTGTTTCTCGAGGAGTTCTTCTCTGGAGTGTTGGTCGTGATCTTGCCTTGCTGCTGTTTCAGTCTTGTGCAGTTTTGGTCTTTGGAGATCGAGTTCTTGCAGTAAAGGATTTGTGAGCCAGACCGGGGGAGTGGACCGGTCAGACCAGTGTAGGGCTTCCAGTGGGTAAATCCTCTTTACTGCTATTGGTTGTGCTACTTGTTCTCAGAGTGCTTCTGATGCAAGTTTGGTTGTGGAGAGTTTTTCGGTGTGCTCGAGTTTTGGTGTGTTTTCGCTTGCTAGGCAGATTTCTATATTTCTCCCTGTTGCTCTACATCCTAGAATTGCCATCTAGGTTTGCTGGGCAAGTTTGAGAGAATTCAGAGCAGGTTGCTCTGGATCGGTCTGACCAGTGCCAGGGACCGGTCTGACCAGTGCAAGTAGGTTGCTGCTCGAGGTTGTGTTCCACTGCGTGTTCGAGTAGCTCGTGTGTGTGACTAGCTCCTAGGTCCAGTAGCACTCCAGTGGCTACGTGGATTTGGCTAGTGAGGTGTCGAGGACTCCGGAGTTGCGTTTGGGACCATAGGACGAGTTCGTCTCTTCGGAGAAGAATTTTTTATCGGCTCTCATTCACTCCCCCCCAGTCTCTGGTCGCCATTCTGGTCCTACAATAGATTAATTAACAAAGGGTAAACTATGTAAAAACATGACTTCTCATAAACAAGTAGTAAGTCAAAATGTTAATGGCACAAACCTGTCATTTTACGCTTGGTGTATTTCCTTTTTGCCTTCGACGGTGGTGGAACTCTATACCTGACCTTTTTGTCCTCCCATCCAGTCTCACCACTTGGGGAAAATAGTGGATATCCTAAAGGATCATAACAGTTGTGATATGCCCTAATATAGTGTGCTTCATTTTCTTTCCCATAGATAACAATGCTATGATCAAACCTATGTTGCGGATCAGTTCCACCAACCCAAATAACAGCAACTGGTGCATTATACCTCCTCTGATCAACAGAAATGCTGGTATTTAGTGCTATGGTGTACTCTTCGATGTTTGCAACCATTCCTAAACTTGTGAAGACCTAAACGTATGGGTTATCTCGTCATAGAATAGACCTTATGGAACGAATCAAATTTGTATCAAGATTAGGTGACCTTTTAACATGATGCTCAATATTGTCAACAGTATCATAAAAGTAAAGCTACATATGACGTGATCCTTTTGCACTTGGTGTGAGTGGATTCAATTATGATACATTTGACCGTGTGCCATGAAACAATGCACACCACTTCCTTTTGCAGATGCTAAACGTCGATCAATAGAAACCCCAAAGCTAGTGAAAGAGAAATGTAAGTTGAAATAGCGAATGTGTTTCCTGAAATACCTTGCATCCTTATCAGTTAAGCTGGTGAACAGTCGGCGTATCTCAGAAGACAGTTCTGACATACATACATATATATACATATACATATATATATACATATACATATATATATATACATATACATATATATATATATACATACATATATATACATATACATATATATATATACATATATATATATATATCTGTGTGTGTGTGCTATTCTACACCTTAGGTGTAGAATACCATTCTACACCCAAGCACCAAACCAACCAACCGGTTGGAACCAAACCAGCCAGCCCACCCCAATCGGGTCCGCAGCTCCCACCCGTTAACCCCACGCGCCCTACCCGCTACCGGGCATCCACATCCAAGCAACCCATCTCGAACTATCTAGTTTCATTTTCCCCGAGACCGACTCCATCGGGCAGCGGCGGTGGCGGCGATTTGCGAGGGCGGGCGGGACGGCATCAGGAACGGCGACGAGGGTCTCCGGCGACCGCCGCACAGGAGGCTCCCCCACCGCGACCCCCTTCAGGCTCCCTGCCCCTTCGTCGGAGGCCAGCTTGGAGATCAAGGCGGTGTGTGTCGAGGCTGCTGCAGTGGTTCGTCGCCAGGAAGCTTGAGCCGATGGGGGGAAGGAGGAGGGTTCCCGCTGATTCTCTCGTGCGCACACACCAGTGAGTATCTCCGCACTGTTATTTTACCAATCACGGATGTGCTAGGGTTTCCAACTTTTTTCGCTAGAATTTTTTGGTGTGATGGCAGCATGTTAACAATTTTCGTCATGAAGTGATCCCGAAACGAAAATCGTAGTGAGCCCCCTGGCATCCACACACACCCATGGCCACATGCACACCTCCCTGCTTCACCACCAAATATGCCTCCTGCTTAACAATATGCTTGATGGTATTTCAGTAGTTCAGTAGATGCTTGTGGGTTCACAGTATGTTGCATTTTTTAGCAAATATGTATGGTGGTAGTTCAGTAGTAGTTGACTGGCACAGGGTTCACTAGTTCAGTATTTTTTGTGGCAAGGCAGTAATATGTAGTTGATTTTGCCTGAGCTCAGTAGAACATGTTTGCCATCCCATTTGGTATGTTGTCATTTTTTTTCTGGGTGTTAGTAACCTGTGTGTCCATTTTAGTTCTCACATAATCAATAATTCAGTAATCCTGTACCAATATTATTGGAATAAATTCGGTGATCCAGTAATTCTGAGCCAATAGGCATGAACAAGATGCAGTGTTCAAACCATCATGTTAAGTAATTAATCTTTTGTTTTTTTAGGAGTCTATGATATGTAATTTCCGAAATAATTGCTTAACCAGTACAATTTTAGTTGTTCCAAGCATTTTTAGTAGTCAATTTTTAGTTATTGCAAGCGTGTGTAAAATGGTTTCAGTAACTAAGTAATGCATATTGTAATCCCTCTGTTTTTAGTAACTAAGTAATGGGTCATTAATGCATTGTTTAATTAGTCGTGGTTTTTCGGGAACCCATCATTTTCATTAATTTTCATCATGTAAACACTCTCCCTAGTAATTTTATGTTCGTAGTAGCTTTTCGGCTGCGTGGCACCGAGCAGAGCAGGGGACAGGGCTGCAGGTACGAGTGCAGCGACGGCACGCAGCAAGGTAAGGCATGATCTGCGGCAATTTGGTCCTGCAGTAGCGTTGGTCGTGTGGGGTGAGATGGAGCACAAGCAACGCTGAAGAAAAGGTGAGCTCTTACATCCCCCATACTACTATGAAGCACCCACTCCACCTTCAGATTTACTTGATTCAATTAGTAAAATGAACAAAAAAAAATCCTCTAATCAGGAGCTCCGCCCTGGAGTGTTCTAATTTATGGGGATTCTCTAGTAGAAGTTTTGTGATTCAACCAGATCCATGACATGATGTGTTTGCTCATCCATCGATTGCTTAAACTCTCACGATTGCGTCGCATGTCATGTGTGCATTTTTCCCCGATTAAGTAAGGGCGATGCTGACGCATACTTTGTGTTTGTGTAATTGCCTCAGCGAAGTTGGAAGACACGCAGGTAGCACAATCCCTCATTTGTTTCTCTACACAAGACAATATGAGGAAAATTGAAAAGTAATTTAAGCTTTGGTAATCAAGTAGTATAGTAGTCAGTAATATTTTTTTGTATGTTCTGTAGTCCTACCAATACCAAGTAATCATATGGAACATCATTTTAGTCTTATGTAGTTTCACAATTCATTACTGAACTTATGCATTTTTACCGACAAGCTTTTGTCAGTTGTTTATGTGAGCCCTTTTTTAGGTTTTAGTAATATGTTAGTGGAGCAATTACAATACCTCTTTTCAGTAATCATGTTTAGTAATCCACCAGATCTCGATTTAGTAGTCGATCCATCGAGTTCAGTAATTAATCTTGTTTACTAATCCATATTTTGAAATTCCGAAATAATTACTGAACGAATGGCTTCTACTATTGACCACCACTGATGCCTTCCACTACTGAACATCGACACCTTCCACTATTGAATATTGATGCCTTCTACATTAATCAAAGCAACTTAGCAGCATGATTTGAAGGATGATGGCCCCGTAATCTAATAATCACCTAGCAGCCCCATTAATTAAATTATTTCATCAATTCAGTAATAGGAACGAGGATGATGATTTTTTAAAGTACTGCATTAATTAAGTAAATCAAATTCAGATGGCTGGTGGCAGCTGAACTCATGCATTTTTACCGATGAGTTATTTTTCAGTAGGTTCTCGTGTGAGCATTTTTGTAGCTTTTAGCAATAGGTTAGTGGGGTACGACAATCCCTCCAGTAAAAAGTTTCAGTGATCCATCAGATTTTGATTAAGTAATTAATCCACTTAGTCCTGTAGTTAATATTGTTTATGTAATTCAGTAGTCGATCCATTACTTTCATTTATAAACCAGTGCATTAATCAAGTAGTTTGTATAGTAACTTTGTAATTCAACAGTAGCTCTGATTGTTTAGTAATTTAGGGGGATGAGGATGGTGCAGTAATGCAGCAATATATCTAGTAGTCGTAGCAATTCGTATTCCAGAATGTCATTTTCTCTTTATCAAGTAATCCAATCAAATCAACCCATTCAACCGCTAGATTGGATGTTAATGATGATTCAGTATTTTAGTAATTCAGCCATCATTTCCTTTGGTTGCTTTTTTTCTTCTGTAGTTTCTTGTTTAGTAATTCTTCTTGTTGAGTAATTCTTGTTCAGTAATCCATTGCTCAGTAATTCGTATTGTTCAGTAGTCCATTGCTCAATAATCCATTGCTTAGTAATTCGTTTTGTTCAGTAATCCATTGCTCACCGCCCAAGAGGATTGAGGTTGAGGTAATTTTTTTCCTTTTTCATGGAGTGTAAAAATTCCTTCATCTAGCTCTGCTATACACTTCAATGGAGTAGTCCAATAATCAAGCATTTCATTCAGTAATTCATATCCAGCCAGTAGTACTAGTAATTTAGTAAATTATAGGATGATGCTAGTTCAGTAATTCATATTGTAAATTTTCATTCCTCATTATCAAGTAATCTAGAGCACCTTTTATGCAAGATTTTTGAAAGATGATGGTGATTCAGTAATCCTAGAATTTTCTGAAAAATGCTGAGCAGTGTCGCGATGGCTCCGCATTGCTTGCTTGCCCAACCAGCTCAGTAATGTTTTTAAACGGCATCCACCTCAATGATGATGATCCAGTAAGCTAGTAATTCACCCAGCAACACTGTCGTTAGTTCATTAGGCTTTTTTACACTTTGATAAAAAAATCAAATCATACTTTTTTTACCTTTTTGTGTTTCATCGTGCTCCTCCTCACACATGTTTTTTTGTATTGCAGCTATTTGGATCCTGGTACAGAGCCAGCTTCTTTACTATATTATATTCCACAAGCAAAATGGCTAGAGCGTCTTGCATGTTGAGATTGAAGAGGTAGCTTCGAGTTTGGTTCAACCGAATGGAAATTGCTGCCTTCACTGATACCTTTGCCTAACGCGCGCATGAAGATGCTAGTACTCGACTCCGCTGTTAATGACTCCAAAAAGTGAAAGGACAAGACGCTTATGGGACTCACCAATCATACTAACTTTTGCCCATAGGATAGAATGGCTGCTATGTAATCATTAATTGAAAACATGTATATCAACTTTGTACATGAAAAACAAGTGTAAATCCTAGAAATTATGAGCGAGAGAAAACTTGTGACATTTAGTAATTCAGGTTGTACATGCTCAAATTCAGTAATCATATATCCATGATTTTTTGAGTTGCACTACCTTTTTAGTCCCTACCTTTTTTAGTTGCAGTTTGCAACTCTTTATTCAGTAGTAACTCAGTAATTCATATATCAGCACTAATTCAGTAATCCATAGTAATTTGTAGCAAAAAATATTCTACATGATATGCCACTAATTCAGTATGTCAGTAATCCAATTGAACTAATGGAAGTTTCCATTAGTATGCCAGTAATTCAAAGGTTTCACACATCAGCAGTAAGCCACAGAATCCACGGTATGTCAGTAACCAAAATGAGTCATTTGGTCAGTAAAATACGTAGTGCATGACACATAAAGCTGTGTGCATGCATATCAGCAGTAATTCAGCAATCCACACACCAGCGGTATGTCAGTAATTGTAGCAAACAAAATGCCACACGGTATGTCAGTAATCCAATTAAACTAAATAAAGGTTCTATTAGTAAGTCAATAATTCAACACACCAGCAGTAATCTACAACACTTCAGTAATCCACAATATGTCAGTAACCAAAATCGGATGTTCCACACTTCATGAAAAAAAATCTTGATTCATATCGAGATTTGAGCGGAGGGCCCATGGGGAGCTGGAGCTCCTTCATGCCGCCGCTGCACCCGCTTCAAATCTCGATTCAAAATGAGGTGGTAGGGTTAGTTTAACTGACAGTAGTGCAGGAAAATCATGGAGGAATGAGGACGGAAACCACATCAAACTTCGGTCGAGATAGGAAAATTTTTGTGATCTGCAGTAATATTTTTTCAGTAATATTTTTTATTCATCTCCTTCAGTAATTTATTATTTTAGTAATTCAAAATAATTACCGACAAAGCCTCATTGGCAGTGCCGCCACAATAATTTCACAGATCATTTTCTTCAGTAATTAACATCCTTCACGCGATACTGAATCTCATTTTGAGGCTTTAGTAATTCCTTTCTTCCGTAATTTGATGGTTCTTTTAGTACCTCACAATGGCTTTAGTAATTTATTGCTTCACTTATACGGTGCCTAGTGCCCAATTCTTCAATTAGTATTTGCTTTTCTTTCTAGGATGTCATTGTTTTTCTTTAGTAATTCCATCTATTAAAGTGCATCATCCACCATCTTAAAGTGCATCTCATAGTTCAGAACAAAATATGAATTCAGAATATCATCCTACAACAACAGGAGACGAGTAGTACAGTAATTTGTAGAAAAACAAGGGCACTTAATAAAGTTGTTCTTTAGTATGTACAATGAAATATGACACTTTTTCCAGCAACCAGTATCTCAGTAATCCCTTTACACTCGGTAACCATAATTGCCATCCAGTAACCTAGTACCTTAGTACTCCTTTTACACTCAGTAAGCATTATAACTGCCATTCAGAACCCAGTATCTCAGTATTATCTTCTACTCATCCTCTTCCTGTTCATAAGCAAGCTTCTTTCTCTTCCCTTTGTTGGCACTCCCTACCGAAGCAATTTTTCTTGCATTCACTAACACCCTGAATGCACAATTCGGATAGAGTTAGCCAAACAAACAAACACAACATTTCGTTCAATAATTTTTTCAGTACCACTTGTAATACATAGCTCACACGCGCACCTACAATAATTCAGGAACTTTACACAACCTGGTATCTTAGTAATTCCATGGAATATGATATATTTTTCTGTGAGTAATCCAGTTACAGTTACGATCACTATATGATTAGTAATGGAAAAGGAGATCACTATAATAAAAAGCTTATGATATATTTTCCTGCCAATAAAGAGATCACTATATGATCTAGTAACCCAGTAATCCCTTTACATTCAGTAACCATAACTGCCATTCACACGCACACCAGTGATCATCAGTAATTCGCTAACAACATAGTGAGTACAACATCTCCGACATTCGCAATACATAACTGCCACGTAGTATTAAGTTGTTCCAAGCACAAATGCACAATAATAGAATCTCAGTAATCCTAAACCTGAAACAGTAATCATATTCCCCCTAGCAAATCATGCACACAAATACTGAGATTGAGGAGGTATCCATATAATTTCACCTAGTGCCTAGTGGATACCAAAATTCAGATGATTGAGATTTTTTTGAAGCTATTACTGAGAGGAATCATAAGTGTCGCCTGGGTCTGCTGCTTCCTGCTCTACGTGCTTTTGAAGGAAGCAATTACTGAGAGGAATCATGTGTTGTCAATTACTGAGAGGGGCATCTGAAATCAAGCAAAATATTCACCTCATTGAGAATGGATTTTCTCTGGAGAGGGGCGGACGGAGACGCTGCGCTCGTGCTTGGATCTACACGCTGACCCCACAGCCTCCTGCTGTGCGCCAGTCACCCCTTCCACCCACGCACCCCGCTGGGCACCCTACCCCTATGCATCCATCTGCACAGCCGCCAAACTGGCTGGCCGCTCGTCGAGCCTCCTCCTCGACCTTCGCACCCAGGCAGCCTCGAGCTCACCGCTCGCGGGGGCAAAAGGAAGCCCTCACGCGCCGCCGCTGACGCTCTACACGCCGCTGCACCTGGGGCCCTCGCCACTCGCCGTGCCGCTGCTCCCTAGGGTCGCCTCGCGCTCGTCGCTCGCTTTCCTCACGGCTCCCGCTCACGTGGGGAAGAAGCCTGGTTGGGGAAGGGAGAGGACGGGTGCGGGGTGTTAACGGGTCCGGAGGCGGAAGGATGTGATCCGGTCCGTTCAGGTTGTGGTTAGGTTGGTTAGGATGTTGGGTTGGCTGGGTGTAGAATAGCACTACCGTGTGTGTGTCTATATATATGTATATATATATATATCCCTGGTAGAATAGCACTACCGTGTGTGTGTCTATATATATATATATATATATATATATATATATATATATATATATATATATATATATATATATATATATATATATATATATCCACCTTCCCTTTCATGCAGCAATGCAGGGTCTTCACCAGGGAATCGCTTTGCACTGCAAAATTCACAATTTTTGGCCTTCTTTAACACATGATGCTTCTGAGCAAGGTCTTTGTAAACTCCACCGTATGGATCGGGTTTGTGTGGAACCATGTCAGGATCCCTATTATACTCAAAATTAATTTCTACAAACAAAAAATAGCATCAAATATTTACGATGGAAATAAATATTATGCATATAAAATTTCAAACTGGTCGAAGAAATAAAATTATGACTGACCACGTTGATAATACACCCGAGCTTCATCATCATCTAACATGTCATCACATTCTTGGGCAGGATCTAGTTCATCTAAATCATTTTCTAGTGATGGGAACAACGCAAAACATATATGTATTATTAATTAAAAAATAGATTCCACATTTATGTTTAGTGTACCTTCAACACCGTGCACTGGATCATCAGGATCCCATATACCAGACGTGTTAGGTTCGGACTGTCTCCTCAAGATAGAACCCCTTGTCACCGGACCAGAACCCAATTACGTTATTTCAGACTGCAATGTGCCAGTAGGGGTTTGTACCAAAGATCCTACATCATTGATTCAAAACAACAGAAGTGATTATAAAGTTCGATTATATATACTAATTAGATTGCTACGAGAAAGGAGGCAGCATAGCATACCTTTTTTCAGTGTTAATTGACTGATGCGAGCCTCAATAGTTTTTCTTATTTTATGTTATTTCTCAAACTCTGATAGACAAGCATATCGTTTCCTTTTATTTAATCTATTCATTTCCTCCGAAGACATTCCTACATAAATAAGAAAGGTATTAACACTGGCAAAAGTAAATTTTCCAATTTTACTAATAACAAATGCAACCAAATCAAAAATGCCTAACCTACACCTAAGCCTGGGCATTCGGTTCTAACCGAACTGATCGGTTCGGTTCTTCGGTTTCTTAAAATTTCGGTTCTTAGAAAATCAGAACCGAACAAAGAACCGTTCGGTTTCGGTTCTGGTTCTAACCGAGGGAACCGAGGTATAATAGAAGCATGGAATAGATGAGAAATTCGAGCAGAGAAACATGAAATCAGTGGGAAATTCGAGTACAAAACAACATGAAACACAAATTCAACAAAAAAACCAAAGCAGGAGGAGGGTGGCGGCTCGCCACCCGCCTGGCCGCCTCCGCGTGCTGTAGGAGGACGGAGGGCGCGGCGGATCTGAGGGAGCGACGGAGGGAGGACGGAGAGAGCAGCAGATGGGCGCCTCCGCGGCTCCACGTGCGCTGAGGACGAAGGGCGCGGTGACGTCTTGGCGCGGCAGAGGGAGAGCAGATGGGCATGGAGGAGGGCGGGGCCCGGCGGAAAGCTGGGCGCCTGGGCGTGGCGGAGGGAGAGCGGAGGGGCAGGGGCGTCGGTGGTGTGTGGGGGGTCGGGGGAGGTGGCCGGGTGGGAGTTAGGGTTTGGGATTTCTTATTTGGGCTTTTTGTTGTCAGTTGGGCCGTAGTATCATGGGCCTCAATGTGTGGATGGGCTATTTTCTTGATTCTTCGGTTAACCGGAACTGAACCGAAAGAACCAGTGTATTTCGATTCTAGAGAAACAGGAACCGAACAGGAACTGATTTTCTCGGTTCTGGTTCTTTCGGTTCAGTTCTCGGTTCTCGGTTTTTTGTGCCTAGGGCTACCTGCACCAGAGGCCTTTGAAGCATCGTTCGTAACATTAGATTGCAAGCTACCAATGAAAACTCCTAATAAACCGATTTACAAACACACGTTTGAGAAATTTGCATACACATGGCATCAACTAAATTATAAAACCACACCTGTGGGGGTGAAATTGCTCACAACTGGTTGTTTTAGAGCACGGGATGTAAACATGGGGTTCCTACTGAGCCAGCCTTCTCCGAGTTCACCAGCTCCATCCTCTTTATAAAAACAATATGAGCACTGGATGCAAGGTAGCACGACATGTAAGGTTCAGATGATTACCCGGGATTATGGATTGGTGTTCAACTATATTCAACGGTGTAGTAACTATTTCGTTAGATTCTCTTTGCAACTTCTTACGCTTGTAATCGTCTCTTCTCTTTGCATTAATTGCCTCCCTCTTTTCCAAGGGCATACTTGCATACTGTTCTCGTCGTTCTTGTGCTTTCTGCTTCTTTCTTTCGACAGCATCAATAGAGTCATCTAAAAGCAAACAATCTATACTATAAATACTATATGGATAAAAACAAAATGATAAGATATTATGGATAAAAATAGGATTAGATACCTTCTCCTAGTCTCTTCTGACCCCGACCAGGTCTGGGTAAAGATGAATTTTGATTATGGAGTCACCATGCTAGGGTGCACCATGCTAAGTTATTGGTTATGGAGTCATAAAGCAAATTAAGAAGCCCGGATGATTATGATAAGTATATATCAGCAGAGATTCCAGATCCCAATAAGTATCTTCGTTTTCATGAGATTGTTATCAAGCATATGATTCATGGGCCTTGTGGAGTTCTTAGCAAGACTTGTCCCTGCATGGTTGATGGTCAATGTCATTTCCGGTATCCTCGCCAGTTCTATGAAAAAACGCAGCAAGGGAAGGACACGTACCCGATTTATAGAAGAAGGGAAGATGGGCAGAAAGTTAAGGTTAGAGGAGAGGAATTGGATAATAGGTGGGTGGTACCTTACAATCTAGTTTTGTTGATGAGGTATAACTGCCATATCAATGTTGGGATTTGTAGCAGCATAAAGTCTGTCAAGTATCTATACAAGTATATATATAAGGGACATGATCGAGCTTCTTTCACAGTGGATGCCAATGGAAATGAGCAGAGGGTGATCAATGAGATCAAGCAATACCGTGATGCAAGGATGATTATTGCTATAGAGGCAGTTTATATGTTGTTTGGTTTTAAATTATATTCAATGTGGCCACCTGTTTGGCAGCTACAAGTACATCTACCTAGTTTGTGGTCGCATACAAGGATAAGGATGACCTCTGTGATGTTGTTGAATGTGCTAAATCTCAGAAGTTGATGCTCACTGAGTACTTCAAAATGAATGCAAGAAATCCCACAGCTCGCAAATTCTTGTACAAGGAGTTTTGTGAACATTTCACATGGAATAAGTCTGGGAAGTTTTGGAACCCTAGAGTGAAGAAGAAACGGCTGCAGATTGGTAGATTGGTGTATGTTAATATCAATGAGGGTGATAGGTACTTCCTTCGAGTTATGTTGAATCATGTTAGAGGGGCTACCTCTTTTGAGGATATGAGGACTTGGCGTGGTATTACATATGACTCATTCAGAGATGCTGCAGAAGTCAGGGGTTTTGTGGACACTGATAAATCATTGGATCAGTGTCTATCAGAATGTGCATTGGTCAGATTTCCTCCTGCTCTTCGTAGACTCTGCCACTATAATGATTTTTTGTGAATGTACCAACCTACATTTTCTCTAGGACAAGCACTTTGATTCATTGTCTGAAGACTTTAGTCATGATAATGGTAACAAAGTTGTGGTTGAGCAAATGGTACTTCGAGATATCTCCTTTCATCTTATGTCCATGGGAAAAGAACTTAAAGATTATGGTCTCCCAAAACTTCAAGATTCAAGTAACACTATTATAACTTCACAATCCCTGCGCATGTTGTATTTTTTTACATACAGTTACCTGGGTATAGCATGTTGTATTTTTTATATATAAATGTGTTTTTTGCAGCCGACCAACGCACAAGAGACCACTATAGAGAACTAACCGAGGAGCAGAAGCTTGGTTACGAAGAATAGCATCTATCCATTATTGATACTCTTAATGCAGAACAGAGTTCATGTTTTGAGGAGATAATGAACCACGTTACGAAGGCTAAAGGCCGGGTTTTATTTTTCGATGGTCCTGATGGTACTAGCAAGCCATATCTCTATAAAGCTTTGATTGCAAAGATACGTTCTAGAGGGCTTATTGCAGTTGCTACAGCAACTTCAGGTATAGCTGCATCCATCATGCCTGGTGGTCGAACTGCCCACTCTAGATTTATAATTCCAATCAAAATGGATGATAACTCTTTGTGTGGATTTACAAAGTAGAGTTGTACTGCTGAATTGCTTAGGAGAGCATCTTTGATAATATGGGATGAGGTGGCTATGACTAAAATACAATGTGTAGAAGTGCTCGATAGGTCATTGCAGGATATAATGGAATGCACACAACCATTCGGCGGAAAGGTCATGTTGTTTGGTGGTGATTTAAGACAGATGTTGCCTGTTGTTGCATGTGGTACACGAGCACAAATCACTGATGCTACTTTGCTCAGGTCATATATATGGAGAAGTGTTCGTCACATGAGGTTGACATAAAACATGAGAGCACAGTTCGACAAATGGTACGCAGACTATCTGTTGAGAATTGGGAATGGTACTGAGGAAATAAATGAGGAAGAATATGTTCAATTACCTGATGACATATTGGTTGATTCTCCTGCAGATGATATTTCTATTGATTCGCTCATTGACCGTGTATTCCCCAACTTAGCTAAAAATTGTACATCGATAGCCTATATGCGTGAGTGGGCTATCGTTTCAACTAGGAATGTGCATGTTGATGCAGTCAATGCACTTATGATTGAGAGATTCCCAGGTACCAAATGTGTGTATTACAACTTTGATTCGTAGAGGATGACCCACAGAATAACTACCCTTTGGATTTTCTCAATTCAATATCACCAAATGGATTGCCTCCTCATGAGCTGACTATCAAGAAGAACTGTCCTGTCATTCTATTACGAAACCTGGACTCACACAATGGGCTTTGCAATGGAACACAGCTAATCGTCAAAGGGTTTATGAAAAATTCTATTGATGTTGAGATTGTCAACGGACAACATGCTGGAAATAGGATACCAATGTCACCATCAGAAGATCTCTTTCTTCCCTTCAAGTTAAAGCGGAAGCAATTTCCGATCCGATTGAGCTTCGCCATGACTATCAACAAAGCACAGGGTCATACAATTCCACATGTAGGTATCTACCTACCTGAGCCAATTTTTGCACATGGACAGTTGTATGTAGCATTATCCAGGGGTGTTTCACGTGAGACTACATGGGTTATTGCTAGAAGAAACATTTTGATAGACCCGACTGCGAAGAGCACGAAGAACATTGTATATAGGGATGTCTTGGAGTGCTGAAGTGTGTTACTTACGTTCTATATATTTTAATGTTTTTTAAATCTACTACTATATGTATGATATATCTTCGTATATACATGATGTCATTTACATTTGTGATCACACTACATATTCATGTAGTTTATTTGTTTGTAGGATTCTCTCCGGATTACGGTGTATTGACGACGTGTATGCATGCCACGAATTCAACAAATAATACACATGAAAAATATGACATGTGTTATATTCTATTGTTTTCATCCTGTCATGGAGTGCTGCTTCTTGTTTGTGTATGCGGGTATATGACAAGTTGACTTACATTTTTTTGGGAAAATATTACATCTATAATTTGTCTTGAACGTGTGTGAAATTGAGTAATTGTCTACGCGTATGTTGTGTTGAACATGATGAACATATGTACACCAAAGTTGTCAAGGAAAAGGTTCACCATACACTTTTGTTATAGTGCACGTAGATCTGTCAATTGATAAATTGTATGTATAGTGTCAAATGTGTTTCGGAGTACGCAGTCATTCCAGTGGTCGCATGCAATCCGATGGGTGGCTCCTGATCCAAGGCGGATCCGCCTGTGCGCACAATAGGGGCAACATCGAGGGTGCGCCAGGTGTCACAGTAGGAGAGGTTGTTCGCGATCCAAGGAGGATTGTGTCGGCGACCGATCCAAGGGCGATTCAGCTGCAGGTAGGTATTTATATTTACTATATTATAGATGATATGAGTTATGATATTTAAATAATGCGGGTCGTTTGAATAATATATCATTTTTCTTGGATTGGTTGGTAAAGTATTATTTTTTGCTTGATTTTTTGATTATTGAATTCTCTTGAATAAAAAATGTGCTAATTTTTTTAAACATGTGTGTGACAACCTCACCCGAGATAATTCCGTACTATCACCTAAACCAATCCATTTGGTCATTAAGTGATAATAAAGAGTCATCCCGTTGAGTGTTGCCGGGTCAAAGCCCGATAAATCACTTGAATCAACACACAGAGGATCAAACACACATACATTAAAACTCCCACGAAGGAGAGTCCAGAGTACCTTACAAATTAATCCAAATTTCCCCGTAGGGTCAAATTATTACAAACATTGTTCTTGACATGTAAAGTTAATGGTTCAGAGTTTCAAAGACAGCGGAATTAAACTGAACGATAACTTGGCATCATGGGAGGCCACCCATAACGCCATTACTCCTCGTCGTCCACCCATTCTAGCACCCAGCCAGGTGGGATTTCACTAGGCCAAACATTGTCACCTGAAAGCAACATTTATAGCAAGGCTGAGTATAATAATACTCAACAAGGCTTACCCGTCTAAAATAAAAACTTAACCTCTAATCATGCTTGGCTTTTGGCTAGTAGGTTTGTTTTGCCAAAAAACTACTAAGGAGTTAATCCTTACTTTCAATATTTTAGCTCAAGTTCTAGTAGCTTAAGTCATTACTAGATAAGCAACTATTGCAAACATAAGTTGTGCAAACAATTAATCAAACATCAAGTTTATCAACATTTCATCGTAGAGGGATTATCATGCCCAGATAATTAAGCACTCTCGGATAATGGTGAGAGACCGACGATCGATCGATTAATAACCTTGCAAGGTGGACCTAAACATACGGGAGAAAGTACTCACAACGAGTGCATTCAACCAAACGGTTCCCGTCATTCGTCGGATTGGGATCGGATGCCACAGTCCTAAGTACAAGGCTATCTGGCACGCCTCACACTAGCGTCCAGCATCACACATGCACTACAGTTTGCAAGACTGGGGCCGCAACCTAAGATTAGTAGCGCAAAGTTCCTGCACCGCATCATTCAGGTACTAGGCTTACCGTACCCATTTCCGACAAATGTTTAGTACATTCAAACGCTTAATTTCTTAACCACTGGACCGGAGCCCAAAATCCCATGCTCTTACCACGTGAGCAATCCAATTTAACAATCTTATGATTCCAACATAAGAACCTATTCTCCCGAGCGAAATACATCACTCGACTTATATCGGGTCCTTAGTGCATAGCAACTAGTGACCTAGCATACTAGTAAGAGAACATAGGTACTTAGGGATCATGCATCTAGGGTTTCCATTCAACTCATGAGCGTAAATGCACATAGATAATCAATCATAATTTCAGAAGTTAAAAAGAAAACACATAGGTAAATGATAAACCGGGGCTTGCCTTCGGTAGCTCCAGCAATCAGACAATCTTCCGGACTTTGGTCCGGGTCTTGATCTACGGTCACGAAGTGTACATCTCCTCCTGCTCCCTCGTCCTCATCAGCCGGCACGAGCGTGTAGCTACCGTCAGGGACTTCTATACGAGGAATGCATATGCAGGAATTAGTTGGTGAATGTGAATTAAATAAATACAAACATCACATGACAAGCATAGGGTGTCAAGTTGACCACATTCACCTAGACAAGAATATATTCAGCATACTCTTCATAAAGATAAATCAAGCAACCATTTATTAATGATTATTTTGATGGTGATTGTGTGCACATTTATACAAACAATTTAGAATTACTTCACAAATAACCAAGTTAGTTTTCAGGGATCCAACAGGAGCATTTTCTAAAATGAAAACACACCTAAGTCCTTAAAAGAGGGATTTCTTTATTTCTCTTTTTATAACACTTAGTTTCTTCCAAAAATCATTCTGGTTAGACCATGTAGAAATTTACAGTGAGAATTTTTGCACAAGCACACAGTGCTACAACAGAGCTACTGCCAAAAATTCATAGCAAACAGAGCCATATTCTGAGCATGAAAAATATGATAAGTTATTACTAGCAAAAGCAAGAATAAATAACACAGAGAAAACTACTCATGCACTGAAACTCAAATTTTACACAGAGACTCTATGGACTATAACTAGGCTACACACTAAAAATTAGCTCTAGAAACTAATTCTATCAAACTACACAAAAATAACCATTTTCAACCTAGTTATTCATAAAGAAATTATACAGAGACATACATAACTAAAATGTAGCCCAACTTTCTCCTACAGCATAAACATGGCACAAACATCATCTAGCCCAAATATAAGCATCACTAGATCAACAAAATATGAATATTATGTCCTAGTCATCAGATTCTTTCCTTTATATTCGATTTCTCTGCATCCATTTTCCTTTATATTTCTCCTCCATACCAACAACCCACTCGTGGGCCCACACGTCAGACGCTGCCCCCCGTTTTTTTATCGCTCTGCCTCTGTTCTTCTCCACTGCGCGAGGCACCCAGCACCCAGCTTCGAGGACTCCGCCGGCTCCCTCCTGCTCCCTCTCTCTCCACTGGCACGGCGGCGCGACCCTCCTCCGCCTCCTCTCACTCCGACGACCCTCGGCCGCCAGACCTCCCTCCGCGGCGGCCGGCGCCCTCCCTGTGGCGGTGGTGGAGGAAGGGACCCTCCCACCCGGCGCAAGCAGGGACAGCGGAAGTGGGAGCAGAGGGGGCGGCGTGAGGGGATCCGGCCATCCTCGTCGATGTGGCCGGCAAATCGACGGCGACAGGAGCCACCAGGCCACTAGGGTCCGCCGCAATCTTGCCGCGTTCCGTGTTCCCCTGCTCGAGGAGCAGAGCAGGCGCAGTGCTGGCCGCCGCAGAGCTCGTGCCCCATCCTCCCTGTCGCGTCGCGCCGCTCCTTCCTGACGCCGATGGTGCGGCTCCCCGACGCGTGACAGCGCTTGGGGAATCGGGCGGGCCCGACCAGATCCAGCCGACGGAGATCTCGCGGCCAGCTCCTGCCTGCGGTCGCAGCGGCGGAGGAAAGGGGCCAGCTCCTGCCCGCGACCGTCAGCGGCGGCGGCTTCTGCCTCCCGAGTGGCGGTGCCTCCTCTCTGGAGGTGGTGGCGACGGCGGCGGGCGCGGCGCAGCAGCCTTCGCACGCGGTGGAGGAGCTCCACCCGGCGCTGACAGAGCGAGCTGGGGCGGGACGCCCTCCAGGCAGGCGGAGGAGCTGCCCTGCCGGTCCACCCTCCTCTCCGGCGGTGGCGAGCTCCGCGACGACGACGCTCCTCTCCGGCACCGGCAACCTGCTCTGCCTCCTTCCGTGTGCTGGCGCGAGGCATTGAGGAGGACGGGCCCCGCGCCACGGTGGCGGCCTGGAGGAAGGCCGGGAATCCTTCGGATCTAGAGGACATGCGGGGCAACGGGAAAATGGCGTTGAGGATCCCGTCCCCCGCTGCAGGCATTTTCTTCTTCAAAGGACGAGGCTACAAGGATAGCGCGAGTATATCCCGTCCCCAGTGTGGATGGTCTTATAGTGATTTTGCCCCTATTTTTGCCTTTGAGCATTTTTGCCCTCACTTTTTGAAAATGAAACTCTGATTTGCCCCCATTCCACTAAGTGGAGTTAACAGTGTTAATATTGCAGTATAAAAGACAGGTATACTCTTTGTGATTTTGCCCTTCATTTAATAAATGAGCATACATAATGATAATAATGAGCATATAAATAAGGCAAATTGACTGTCAAATAGTCTCCAATAAACGCTGCAATTCATCACGTTCATCAATTCATCCATTGTACATCCGGTGAAGGGTGGGATACAAGCTACTCTCAAAAAAAAGAAGAAAAGATCCACTTTTGCATCTACTCTCGGTCGAACATTGTCGATTCTCTCCCAATGGCACTACAAGAAGCAGATTCGAAGGAGCACGACTGCATGAGCGAGTCGAGGACCGCTTACGTCGCCGTCCGCCTACCCGCGCTCCAGGCCTGACGCCAGCGGCAGTGGTGGTGGCGGCTTGCCTCGCGCCCCCAAACCTAACCGCGTACCCGAGCAGCTGCTTGCTCGCGGCCCGGTGGCCCGCGCAGCTGCCTCGAGCGCTCATCTGTAGACCTGAGCATTCCACAGGTCGGGTCGGGTTCGGGCCGGGTCGAAAAAAAACCAGGGTTTTTCGGGTCGAGAAAATTCTGCTCATGACCGTCCCATGGGACGTGTCGGGTCTCAGTTTTCGGGCTGGGTCCGGGCTTGGGCGGGCCGCCCGCGCATTTTATAGTGTAAAGTAACTAAAAACAGCATTTCGGGCCGGGCTCGGGCCAAAAAAAAATTTCGCGGGCTTCAAGATCTCTGTCCACGCCCGTCCAGTAAGATCTGTGGGCGGGCCTGGCGCGGGCCGAACCCGGGCCGGGTCGGGCCGAGTAAAAAATGCTCAGGTATACTCACCTGGCAGCCGCGCGCGGGACGCAACGGTGCCTAGGCAGTGTTTGGACGGTGATAGATTCTTTTAATCAACTAGGAGTAGATCAGCGGGTAGAACACTGTGTGAATCACATACCTCAAACCTCTGTTCGTCCCTGGTTCTGTCGGTGAGGATCTGCACTAGGCAGCGACGCGCAGTGCAGGGCAGGGACGGCGACGGCGAGGTCTTGTGGTGGCGAAGTGGATCATCCCGTCGCTACAGCACGTCCCTCTAGATCGGATTAAGGTTAGAAGTGGGGTACTGTGACAGTGGCGGCGAACCTCGTTCTCAGAGCCCGTGGTCCCCACTCCCTCTTATAGTGTTGCGCGACAGGGGCACACCAGCCTTCTAACGGGCTGGGCGTCCCCGATCAGGACGCGAGTCAAGGGCCCAATGGACCGTTGGCGGAGAGGTCAACCTAACATTCTCCCCCTTGATCTCACCATATACTTTTAACCACTTTTCTTGTTCCATTACAGATTAGTGCATAGAGCATGTTTTATCGTCACGGTCATTCTCGATACATATGAATTCCCGATATATTTAACAGCTACAACACACATCTCTGTTCTGAAACATAGTCTTTAGCCTTAGGCCCTTTATCATCCGAAATCATAAACTATACCATAAACCATTGGGTGGTAAGCTTTTCGTAAGAGGATCCTCAAGCACTTGCTTGTCTCTTATATGCGCAATATTTTCATGTGATTCCGGACTTACTCCTTTACAACATATAACTCTGTGTCAATGTGTTTGGCTGCACACTTGACTCGTTGTCATAGGAGTGAACTACTTCAATGGTTATAGCTGTTGTCAACCATTATCAACTCCGGGTACAGGTTCCATTAACCATTTTGCCTGCCCTTCAGCCTTGTATCATGCTATACCACATCTTTGCATCACATTGATGACAATTGTTTTACCCTTTGGAGCATTTCCACACAAAAACTCCAAGTGTGAAAGTTAGCGATAATTGTGGATTTCGCTACACACTTCACAATTCTATCTTTGTACTCATAACCTTTTGCGAGCACTTGATCTTTCCAACATAGCATGAGGCTGATACATTTAACTCCATTCCAGTTATCTATATCTGGACTGGACATTGCCAAAACAACCCGGATATATGAACTATGTCAGGGTAAATTCTATCTTTTGCATTCACTGTGCTTCCAACAGCTGAAGCATATGGTACCATATTCTTTTAATCCATTTTATATTGACTCTTGGAACATAAAAGCTCCCAAATCTATTACCCTTGATGATAGGAACAGGCGTAGTTTTACTCGCATGCATACTATATTTCTTTGCATCTTTTCTAAGTATGCCTCTTACGATAGTTCTAATACCCCTTTTCTTTTATCTCGGTGAATCTCGATTCTCATAGTGAGACATTCACGGAGAACTTCCTTTTGAACTTTGAGGACAAGGACTTCTTAGTCTTCTTTTACGAAGATTAGGAAATGAATTTCCCATTCTGTAACTTTGTACAAATGTTGTCCTCTTATTCTCTTTAAACAACAACCAATTCTTTTATCTTTGAATGTTATCATTCATAAATGGTCTCTTTAGGCAGTATTCCTTTTCTCTCTTACTTTTATGGCAGAAAACCCTTAGGTTGTGCCATGTAATACTTTCATCTGATGTAACTCAGATCATGATGTGCCACTAGATTCTTTATAGTCCATTCATTTTCTTTGCACATGACTTTTAATTTAAGATGTGCTTTCCTTATTCACATATTCTCTTTGGAGTCACATCAAGACCTGTAGACCCATTACAGCCTACTGTTTTGGCTCCATTGAGAATTACTTGTGAGTCCCAAGTTTCCTCGGGATTCAACAGTTTATTTTAACGAAAAAGCGCTTCTTATGGTTTATTTATATGAGGTTAAGTCAACCTCCATGTGTACTTTTCTATCTTTGCAATCATCAGTAATATCTGATCTTTTGAATCTTGGAGACCTTCTAGAGGCCTCAACCTCTAGCACATTGTGTCTTAACTTTTGGTACATCTACCATATGGAGCAGCATCAGCTCTCCCTATGTACAATAATGGTTTTCAATGGATCCTGAAAGACAGGTTCCATGTCTTCACTCATTGTTATCACGGGTGTTGAGAAAATAACTCCTGAATCATTGAAGTGAGCACATATACCCGCTTCTCCTCGAAGTCAATTTCTCGAGCTCACCATGCTCCCTCTGATTGCTCTCATATTCTAAGAAGACAATGTGTCTTGTTAGAAATAAGACTTTTCTTTTATCTGGATGGCCAGTAAAATGGCTCCCCCAGATCTTTCCATCTATTTTAAAGATAGTGTATCTTTAAAACTTTCCTTTCCCTTTCATCTGGATAGCCAACAAAATGGCTCCCCCAGATCTACCCATCTATTGTAAAGATAGTGTATCTTTAAACTTTTCATTTTTGGGTTTGTTCTGTCACCGTCTTGGTCACATTGCTATCCTCCTATCGGACCTGTGAAAAGCCCAGGATTTTAGCTATTTCTTTCCTTTAGGGGTATCCTTATCATGATCGTCGTACTCCCCCAGACAATCACATTTATGTTTTATAGATCACTCTGGATGCATAGTATGCATCACATTATTTTCTCACCTTTCTCCCCCTCGAAATGTGGTATGAATTTTTCTGCCACAATTTCGAAACTTTGGGAAAACTTTCATTACTTCCTTTATCTGCATGAATATATCACACGAGATAAAGTCTTCTTAATTCATATGAGAGTACACTTTTGCTCATTTCACTTTAAAAACTCATCAGAATCCTTTATATCAGTACTTTTGTAAAACAAGTTTACATATTATTCTTTATCATATTATTCTTTATCTTTAGGTTTGCGTATCACTTTCTATTCTTTTAAAACTCATTGAGTGCTTAACAACTATAATACGATATGTATTTTCAGTACTAGGATAGCATAGGAGCTACTCCTAAACTTCTCTCCCCAGTGTGGGAAAAACCATAAGCACATGAGTCATTATATCTTTCTCCCGCCATGCAGGATGAGTCCTTTGCCAAAACTTTTCCCGATAAGTGGGATTGGCCAACACAAACATTATGCCAACTTTACGCCATTATGCGGGTATTTTCTCAGAACTTTCCCGTCATGCGGGTGCAATTACAAACTTTTCTCGTCGTGCAAGAGTATCACAAACTTTTACCCTGCATTCAGGTAATTCCCTGAAAAGGGACATGCATGACAAGATCGGTTCTCTGGTCTGCATATTCAATCATCAAATTCAGAAATAAATTCAAATAAACTGTAACATACACATGTTTAATCCAACATTGGTCAAATTAAACATACATATGAGTTATTGCAACTTTATCATGATGACCGAACTAGAAAATAAATTCCTCATCATAAAGAGTACAAAAGAAAATATTCCTCTAGACTCTCAATGGCTATCACTTTTCTTGGATCAATATCCATGTATCTTTTTTTTTGAAGCCATTCTGTGAAGAGAACATAATCCCTCATGAAATGGTCTTCTTTCTTTGTCATCTTTTGAGTCACAAGTACTCAACACACTTTTCTTAATGCTTTCATGAATGAAAGCAAAAAGGTCTTTTGTCTGAGAAAATATTTGATAATAATCCAAACTTTAAACTTATAAAAATTTGAAACTTTATGTTCTATTCTATATCACCGTTGGGCAGAAAATAGAATAAAACATCATTTATTCATTTACATTAATTCCAAATCATCAATCACAGAAATAGAATTAATGCATTAATACATCATATCATAACATTGTCATCATCAACGTTGGTCAGAAAATGACAACATCATGAAACTTTAAATTTAGAATTAATACTTGCCAAAAGTATTTCTAAAATCTTCTCTATTCTCTGAACAAATTTTCCTCTTAGTTCAAATTTAAGCAGAGATATCAAACTTTGCACAAACATTGGCAAAAACAAAACCAATGTAACAACTTTATCTTGCACTTAATACAACGGAAGCTGACTTTAACTTTAACGTGGATCTAACCCACAGGAAAACTTTTCAAAACTGTTCTTTCAATTAAATCTTTGCATTGGTTTCAATTTAATTGAAAGATGAACATCACTATAGCAGTAGAAACAAGAAATAAAACAACATTTCTTGATCTTTATTTACTCTATGAAAATTGATCACTTTGATGCAAAATTCAACAGAGACTTTAACTTTAAACATAAGACACATATAATTATAATATTGTTATCATCAACGTTGCTCAGAAAATAACAATACCATAATTAACTTTAAATAAATATTTTTCTACTTCACTAATTAAGATTCTCAGTTGGATCCAATCCAATTAGAGTATGAAGCTTTTACTTTACAGCGGAAAACTTTTCTTTTCGTTTCAGAAGCAATCATACTTCTAAACATTTCTTTATACCGATTAACTCTCTAAACAGTTTATCCCGTTGGTTCAAAATTGTGTAGAGGTTAAAACCTTGACAAACTTACCGAAACTCTGACAAACTTGCTAAAACTCTGTCTTAAAAAAAATTAATACTCCATCAGAAGTATTTCTCCTTTTACATTACTTCTCTAATAGACTTTTCCCTTTAATTTCTTCAAATTAAATTGAAGGAACAACAATTTAAACTTTTGCAGCGGAAAACATGAATAAAATTCATGAAAAGGCATACTATTCAGAAGCAACTCTGTCATATTTCAATCACTACACAAATATCTCGTTGGTTCAATTTGAGTAGAGATCAAAAACTATACAAAATTCATCAAAAAAGGCTTCTGGATATGCATCAAAACAATTAACAATAGATTACTGTTCATTCACTGTTCTTGTGGCCCACACGAAGAAAACAGCCCGCGGCCATTTCCCACGCGACCGCCTGGGCCCGCGGCCCAGCAGCCAATGTCCAGGCCGCCAAAGCGGCCCGCGCCTTCCTTCCGCCTGGGCCGCATCCGGCCCAGCTAGCCACCGGGCGCCCGGAGCCGTTCATCGACGCGGATCACCGATCAGACAGTCCCCCGTCCTCCTCGCGCGGTCAAAACCTCCTGCGCCATCACCCAGGGGAAAACCCTAGCCCTTTCCGTCTCCACCCCCGATTCTCATGCACGCGCAACGACGGCGGCGGTGGAGCGCCCGTCCCGGTGTCCCGCCGGCGACGGTGCGGAGTGGCGCCGGCGGCACCGAGACCGCCAACTGTCTCCTCCTCCTATTTTCTTTCATGTCCTTTCTCTCCTCCCACTCTACCCTAGCCCCACATACACGGGATCCAGAGAGAGTACCGGCCCTAGCGGCCTGAAGAAGATGATGCGCCACCGCAGGTCCCCTCGCCGGTGCGCGCGTCCACCCGTGGGTGAGCGCGCCACCGTCGAGTGGCCCTGTGTCAGTGCCCTTGGCCCGGGCTTGAGAAGAAGGCGGAACCCGCACGGAGGCGCAGCGTCCCCGTCGTCGGCTCGGGTTGACTTTTCCGCACGACGTCCAAACGATGGTCGGCGGTGACGGCTGCGACAAGGTAGACCCCAGGTAGGACTCCCTTCCGCGTGCCCTTCCCTTTCTGTAGATCTAGGTTTAGGGTTAGGGTTGCTTTCTCTGATTCGATTCCGAATCTGTCTTTCCCCGAACTGTCTACTCACTAGACCTTGCTCTTGATACCATTGATAGATTCTTTGAATCAACTAGGAGTAGATCAGCGGGTAGAACATTGTGTGAATCACATACCTCAAACCTCTGTTCGTCCCTGGTTCTGTCAGTGAGGATCTGCACTAGGCAGCGACGCGCAGTGCAGGGCAGGGACGGCGACGGCGAGGTCCTGTGGTGGCGAAGTGGATCATCCCGTCGCTACAGCACGTCCCTCTAGATCGGATTAGGGTTAGAAGTGGGGTACTGTGACAGTGGCGGCGAACCTCGTTCTTAGAGCCCGTGGCCCCCACTCCCTCTTATAGTGCTGCGCGACAGGGGCCCACCAGCCTTCTAATGGGCTGGGCGTCCCCGATCAGGACGCGAGTCAAGGGCCCAATGGACCGTTGGGTCCATTGGCGGAGAGATCAACCTACCAGACGGGAGTACTTTTTTTCCACTCAAAAGGAATCTTTCATGCATGGAGGTCTAAATGAAATTTATTTGCAAAATCTTTTTACAGATGAGTGCAACTTTGCGTGACGAATCTAATGAGCATAATTAATTTATAATTTGCTACAATAATTTGCTTGGGTGCCGCAGGGCTCGCCTGGCTGACGAGTAGGGCTGGACGTCGAGCCAGCTCGACTCGGTTCGGTTCGGTCTGGCTTGTAAAGGTAACGAGCCTGCTCGGCTTGGCTCGTTAACAAAATGAGTAAAAAGTTGGCTCGGCTCGGCTTGTTAGTAGCTCGAGCCAGCTCATTAGGCTTGCGAGCTGTAAGTAAAATTTGAAATTAACATCTCTGCATATGTAAATATTTTAAAAATAATAATTATGAAGTTGTAAATGATAAAATTAGTCACACGTGGAGCACTTAGGAGGCTTGGCATAGCTTCAATGGCTCGGCTCAACTTTGATAGCTTGATTTTCTGTGTTGAAATTAGAAAACTTTCTACCTCGTTTGGCTCGCGAGCAGCTTGCGAGCTGGTTCGAGTTAGCTCGTTAACAAAACGAGCAAAAACAGTTGCTTGGCTCGTTAAAAAATTGATCGAGCCGAGCCGAGCTATGAACGAGTCGAGCTAGCTCACGAGTTTTTGGCTCACAGTTCAGCCCTACTGACGAGCACCGCTAATTGGTGAGGAAGAGGGATGGCCAGACCCACTCGGGGAGGAGGGGCACTTTGGTCATTGCATCTATTTCGGGTTATCTTTTAATTCACTTAATAACTCTAAAAAGTAGGGTAAAAATACAATTGACACTCAAAGTAAGGGCAAAGTAAGGGTAGGAACACAAATCTCCCTAAAAAACTCGTGGAAGGTGTAGGATCACCGCAGAACGGGGTCCTAGGTTGCAAACATCGGAAATCTTATATATCTTCTGGAAGTTAGTATGAGAATGAACTATAAAGCCCACGAAGATTTAATAACAACACAAAACAGCCTACCAACTCCAAACCCTACCTTCTCCACCACCCATCCCCTCCTCCCTCCCTCCTTCAGCCTGTCGCCGCCACCACCATAGGTCGTGCCGCGCGCCACCACAGGCCCGCGTCGCCGGTGGGAGACCCTCGACCTCCACCACCGCTGCCGGCGTCGGCCACCGCGGCCCCACGCGCGGGCTTGCCGGCCACTGCGGCCCCGCGCGGGCTCGCCGACAGCCGCGGGCTCCTGCGCCGTCGTCAGCCGTCGGGGCTGGCTGGCCCGCGCCGAGCCTCCTGAGACGTGGCCGGCCTCGTGCACCGCCGGGATGCTGCCGCAGCCAGGGATAACCGGCGCGTTGCCGGATGCTGCCGCGGCCAGGGCCAACCGGCGTGCCGTGTGTTGGTCCGGCCGCCGGAGCGCCGCTGCGGCCGACCGCCGGAGCCGAAGAAGATGGTCCATTTTCTCCAACATTTTCTGAAAATGTTGGTTCAACATTTCTTGAAAAATGTTGAAAAAATGTTGGTCTACCTTTTTTTGAAAGATTCAACATCTTCTGAAAATGTTCAGTTCAACATTTCTTAAAAAATGTTGGTCTACCTTCTTTGAAAGATTCAACATTTTTTGAAAATGTTGAAATGTTGGTTCAACATTTCTCGAAAAATGTTGGTCTACCTTTTTAGAAAAATGTTCGCTCAACATTTTCTAAAAAATATTGAAAATTATTTGTCAAACATTTCAGAAAAAATGTTGATTCGAAAAATATCTTCGTGAAAAAATGTTGATTCAATATTTCAAAAAAATGTTGATCAGTGTTTTTGAAAAAAATGTTGGTCAACATTTTCTGTTCGATCGAAAATGTTGAACGAATTATTATTGACCGAATATTATTTAGTGGGCTGGTGGAAAAGTAATTTTAAGGAAGTTTAGATAGGCTTTAGTGGACTGAAAGTTGCAACACTTATCCACCTTCCACAAGACATACAGGAGCCCCCAACGGGAATGCTATATACCTTCCGGAAGATTTTTTTAATAAAACTATAACCCACTATTAGCCTAATTAAGTCCACATAGCCTAAAAATTCCAAAACCCTAGCCCCTCTCTCACCTCGCACCGTCGCCATCCCGGCGCCTCCCCGCTGCGCGCCGTCATGGCCGGTGGCTCCTGCGCCCCGCCGGCCTCTCCCGCACCCTCGTGGCCGCCCCCGCCGCCTCCGTAGCCCGCCGTGGCCGCACGCGAGCTCCACGCCGCGCCGCCATGGCCGCGGCCGGAGCTCCGCCGCCGACCCGCCATGGCCGCGGCCGGAGCTCCACCGTGCGCGCGCATGGCCGCAGCTAGAGCTCCACTGTGCGCGCATGGCCGCGGGGTGCGCCGCGCGGCCTGCTACCGGAGGTGGTACATGTGGAGGTGGGAAGAAGAAGAAGAAAGGAATGTTGTGTAACATTTCCAAAAAATATTTGAACATTTTTGCAAAATGTTGACGAAAATATGTTGAAAAAACTAACATTTCTATAAAATGTTGAAACATTTTTGAAAAATGTTGGAAGAGATGGAATGTTGTCCAACATTTTCGAAAAGACTTGCAACATTTTGTAAAATATTAACGAAAATATGTTGAAAAATCAACATTTCTGTAAAATGTTGGAACATTTTTGAAAAATGTTGGAACAATATAGTGATGAGATGAACTAGTGAGATAATAGCTAGCGCTTTTGATGAGTTGTAAGTTTCAATATTTATCCACTTTTCTATCCACTTTTCGCAAGTCATATAGAAGCCCCCCAACTGCAAACATACCATTGAGAGACAATCGGCCCGCCCTAGGCCCAAAAACCCAGCAAAACGCGGCCCGCTTCCATGACGCGCACGAGGAGGCCGGAGGAATCGGGCATATTCTGTCGTTCTCCTTCCCCGATCGATCCCCATCCACCGCCGACTCGCCGTAGACGAAGCTTTCCTCTCGAGTCTCTACTGCGTTCTATACCAGGTATAAATTCCCCCGTCCGCCCGCCCAACGATCGATCCGACCCCTGCGATTCGACGCATCACGCATCGATCCGCGATTTCGTAGCTTCGTTTTTGGGACATTCGGGTTGATTATTTTGTAAGAGGGCAGGCTTTTCTTTTTTGTGGCGAGAAAGCCTCTAGGGTTCTGGTTCCCTTTCGATCGGTAGCGAGCCTTGTTAGTTTTCTTTTTCCTGCAACGGTTGGAGATTGATTGGAGTTTGATAGAATTGTAGCTGTTTGACGCTGCAAGGGTTGCAGAGGGGTGCATCAGCTTCAGCATCTGCCAGCCATGGACAAGGGGCTCTTCGCCAACGACGGCTCCTTCATGGAGAGGTTCAGGCAGATGCAGCAGGAGCAGGAGAAGGAAAAGGCTGCCGCCGCCGCGGCGCCCAAGCCTGCAAATCCGAAGCAGGGGTTCGCTGTGGCGGCGAACAAGAGGCCGTTTGAGCTGAAGAAAGCCGGGCCAGTCGCCACGGGCGGCAAGCTGGCCTTCAGCCTCAAGAAGGCCAAGGTCGCAATTGCACCTGTTTTTGCACCTGAGGATGATGAAGAGGACGGTGCGGCGGATGTGGAGAGGGAGGAGCCCGCCAAGCGCCAGAAATCTGTGAAAGCTGATGCTCCTGCTGTGGCTGCCCCCACAGGGGCTGTTGGTAATCATTTTTCCATTTCTTGCTGTTATAGTATTTTTTTTTAGCGTTGCAGCGCTACCTTACTTTAATTTATTGGCACTCTGTGTGTTGTACCTTCGAAAGTATCATTAGCAACGATTATATTATCAGTTCTTATATGCACAATTTATAACCTCACCATATCGGTTTTCCATTCCTTAGAGGGTGTTTATCCTGGCATCTAGCTACAAACAGCATTTACTGCATATTGATAGTGAAATTAACCAACTATTAGTATTTATGTAAGTTATAACATTTCTGATGAAACTAGAAACTAGTTCTGCATTGCATATTTATTTCTATTGAAATTAAGCACCTAAGGGCCTGCTAGAATATCAAATATTTATATATATATTTGATATTCTAGCAGGCCCTTAGTTTTTTTTATTGGCTCAAAAAAAAAAGAATATCAAATATTTTTGAAGTTACATATGGTTTCTAATATTTATGTGTTTATTTTCTATATTTTCAAACTTATGTGCAAATCTTGATGCTGTATGCTCTTGTTGATGAAGCTCACATTGTTAGCTCCAAAGCACCAGTTGGTCTGCATAGAAGCTCGTTTGAACAAAAGTCTAACTATCAAACACCTGCATCAGCGTTGTATGGGGCATATGAGGGCGGTTCTTCTCAAGGAAGCTCTAGTTATGGTATACATGGTTTCCTTATCCTTTTCTGATATTATTTGACAACTTATCTATGTCAGTGAACTATGTTTACTTGTTTGATTGAGTTGGCAACTCATCCGAGTCTAGCACTTCAATAGTTCAATTGCTTTAGCTACTTCTTATTTGATACCTTTGAATATCCTATTTCATTTTATGGCTTAGTGTGTATAATAATGTATTGTACCCTACTGCATGTCATCTCCATGATTTCTAGTTTGCTTAAGAAATAAATACTATTGTCTCCTGACTTCAACTGTTTGTGCTCAATGAAGGAAGATATGATTGGGAAAATAGTAGATTGATTATGGAGGTGCATAGCAAACATACATATATAGGCAAGGGTTTAGGGTTGGTTTATAGAAACACCACCAATCTAGGAGACCCTTGCCCTCTACACAAGAAACCCAAGGGGGGGGGGCATTAGGCTAGGCGCACCACAGACCCCAAAGGCCCAACAGGGCCTATACACAAGCAATCTAACACACCCCCGCAGTCTAATCGTCGGTGCCACGAACGTTTAGACTGGACCTTAAACTCTGTGAAGACAGAAGAAGGCAGTCCCTTGGTGAAGATGTCGGCGTACTGTGAAGCTGTAGGAACATGAAGCACACGGACATCACCAATAGCAACACGCTCCTGAACAAAATGGAGATCAATCTCGATGTGCTTGGTGCATTGATGCTGAACGGGGTTGGCAGACATGTAGACGGCGCTGATGTTGTCACAATAGACCAGGGTGGCTCAACGAAGTGGTGAGTGAAGCTCAAGGAGAAGCTGACGCAGCCAGGTAGCCTCGGCGACGGCGTTGGCCACAACTCGATATTCAGCCTCGGCGCTGGAACGGGAGATAGTGACTTGCCGCTTCGAAGACCAAGAGATGAGATTGTCACCAAGGAAAACAGCATACCCAGAAGTGGACTTCCGTGTGTCGGGGCATCCTGCCCAATCTGCATCGGAATAAACCACCAGGCTGTCTTGTGAACATGGTCGAAGCGAGAGGCCGAGATGAAGTCTTCCACAAACATAGCGCAGGATGCGCTTTAGAGCTGCCAGATGAGGTTCTCGAGGAGCATGCATATGAAGACACACTTGTTGAACAACATAGGAGATGTCGGGCCTGGTGAAAGTCAAGTACTGAAGAGGTTGTGAAAATCAGTGGCTTGCTGTTTCCCAAGGAGAGCCCTAGTATCTGCGGAGAGCTTGGGATTGGTGTCGACTGGAGTGCTGCAAGGCTTGCAAGCGGACATACCAGCGCGGTCCAAGATATCAATCATGAACTGGCGCTGGGAGAGGTGCAGGCCACCGCCATGAAGATGCTGAACATGAACTCCCAAAAAATGATGAATAGGCCCCAAATTTTTCATAGAGAACTGTCTCTGAAGATCCTGAATAAGACGTCGCAGCAGAGCTGGTGACGAAGCAGTGAGGACTATGTCATCAACATATAAGAGGAGATATGCAGTCTCGGAACCACGACGGTAGACGAACAGGGAAGTGTCAGCCTTAGACTCCACAAACCCAAGTGACATAACATAAGCGACAAAGGTGTTGTTCCATGCGCGGGGTTCCTGTTTCAGTCCATACAAGGACTTGTTGAGCCGACACACATAATCAGGATGAGAAGAGTCTTCAAACCCTGATGGTTGGGCGCAATACACTGTCTCGGAGAGCATGCCATGTAGGAAGGCATTCTTGACGTCGAGCTGATGAACTGGCCAGCGGTGGGAGACTGCAAGAGACAGGACAGTACGAACTATAGCAGGTTTGACAACAGGACTGAAGGTCTCACCGAAATCAACACCAGGACGCTGAGAATAACCACGAACTACCCATCTGGCCTTGTAGCGCTGAAAAGATCCATCTGAGTTGTACTTGATCTTGAACACCCACTTGCCGGAGACCACATGAGTGCCTGATGGTCGAGGAACGAGATCCCAAGTCTTGTTCTGAAAGAGAGCAGCAACTTCCTCTTCCATGGCGGCTCTCCAATTAGGATCAGCGAGAGCGGCGCGAAAAGACTTGGGAACTGGGGAAAGCGGCACCATGTGGAACAGAGCCGGCTGGCGGAAACCCATCTTGGCGCGTGTCGTCATGCGGTGCTGGTTGACGACGGGAGGTACCGGGACGGTACCTTTAGGCAGCCGAGGGGCAGCAGCAACGGGAGTGGTGGCAGGGCTGCTGATTGGCGGTGTCGCCGAACTGGTGGCAGGGGACACCTGCGGTGACGGAGATGCAGAAACTGCACGAACAGGCTGACGGCGCGTAAAAACGCGGCGAAAATCCCGATCATTCACCGAGAGGGGTGCGAATCCGGGCGGGACGACGGGAGCCCGCAAGGGCGTCGAGGAAGCGCCGGGGGCCGCACGTGGCAGTGCGGGGGAGGCACCGGGGGCCGCACGTGGCAGTGCGGAGGGGACGCCGGAGGCCGCACGTGGCAGTGCGGGAGAGGTGCCTGAGGCCGCACGTGGCAGTGCGGACGACGTCGGAGCTCCATCAGGATGACCTGCAGGGACAAATGGCTGTGGCGATCCAATGGGAATGGTCGGCACATGGTCAGGAGGTGCATCCAAAAACTTGTATGCGTCCGGGGTGCCAGGAGCGGCACGTTCCGCAAAGGGAAAGCTATGCTCGTCAAACGTGACGTGTCGAGAGATGATAATCCGATTGGAAGACAAGTCAAGACAGCGATATCCTTTGTGATGAGGGGAATAGCCAAGGAAAACACACATGGCGTAACGCGGGAGAGCTTATGAGGAGCTGTGGCGGAAAGGTTCGGGTAGCACTTACAGCCGAACACGCGAAGATGCTCATAAGAGGGCTCCGTGCCGAAGAGAGCGTGATGGGGGGTACCCATGGACAGCGCTTTAGTTGGCAGCATGTTGAGGACATAGGTGGCTGTAGCGAGAGCTTCGACCCAATACGAGGGCAGAAGGCTAGCTTGGAACAACAGTGAGCACACAATGTTGGTGGTGGAGCGAATGATACGCTCGGCACGACCATTTTGGGCTGAAGTGTAAGGACACGACATGCGCAACAAAACGCCATGACTGGAGAAGAAGGTGCGGGCGCTGGAGTTATCAAACTCGCGGCTATTGTCGCACTGTAACCCCGAACTGCGTTTTCACATAGGAAAAGAAATTAGCGAGAGTAGTGAACGTGTCTGATTTGAGTCGAAGAGGAAAAGTCCATAAAAATGTGTGTGATCATCAAGTATAACCAAGTAATACTTAAACCCAGATATGCTAGTAACAGGGGATGTCCATAGATCACAATGAATGAGATCAAAACGACTCAAAGCTCTAGATGATGAAACTCGAAAAGGTAAACGAGTGTGACGACCGAGCTGACACGCATGACAAAGAGACGAGCTAATGTCTTTATTACATGAAAAAGGTAATTTGGCCAAGACTTCTTGACCAGGATGTCCCAGACGGCGATGCCAAAGTGTGGATGGGAGGCCAGTAGTGAGGGCGGCAGCAGCAGGAAGGCGCAGGGGGTACAATGGGCTGGAGCTATTGCACCGAATGATCACGTTCTGATCCTTGAGATCCTTCACAGAACAACCAGCGGGGTCAAATTCAACTGAGCAATTATTATCGGTAGTGAACTGGCGCACAGAAATTAAATTCTTGATAAGTTTTGGTGAAACAAGAACATTATTAAGAGATAAATTAGAAGGAAGATGTGCAAGGCCAGTGAAAGTGACAGGGAGTAAAGAACCGTCACCGACAATAATGTTAGAAGGAATAGGATATCGCTGGGAAAAAATATGTGAAAGAGAGGAAGGATCAGAGGCCATGTGAGAGGTAGCACCTGAATCGAAGTGCCATTCATGTTGCTGCGGCTGGTTCAGCGTCATGGTGCTGAAGGTGGAGGCGAGGGACTGGGGATCCTAGTACGGAGCATTGCCGAGGTTGCTGTAGATGCCGGGAACGCCTGCTGGCCACTGTCCAGGAGCATGGGAGGACCCGGACTGCGCCTGGAGGGCGCCTGTGCGGCCTAGAGCTGCTGCGCCTGGCCGGCCTGGTACTGGGCCAGGAGCGCCTGAGGAGGTGCATGACTAGTGGCGCCCGGCCACATCTGCAGGCCTGGCCAGGTGACCACCGGGCCTGGCGGGACGCCAGGAGAGCTGCCAGGGGAGGATGGCTGGAAGCGGCCGCCATTGGCGCTGTTGTTGCCGCCGCCCCTGGACTTGGAACGCTGCCCGCTGTTCCACCTGTTACCGCCATTGCCACCATTGCGGCGCTGCTTGGGAGCACCGCCGTTCGCACCACTGGAAGCGCCACCGGAGTTGCTGGTGCGGGGAGGGTGCTGAGGGCGACCGCCGTTGCTGGTGTGGCCGGCGTTGATGTTGTTGCCGCCGGCCAACATGGAACCACCAGGTGCAGAGGCGAGGAGGGCGGTGGAGGTGTCGGTCGCCGGTTTGCCTATGGTGAGTTCCACGAGGAGAAGCTCGTTGTGAGCCTCGAGGAACGTAGGGAACGGGCGTCCGCGGCGGAGATGAACGCCTATATGGGCGAACTTCTCGTTGAGGCCGCGGATGACGTTGAGGACGAGCGTGCGGTCGGAGACGTCCTCGCCAAAACCACCCAGGGCGTCGGCCATGGTCTTGAGGCGCCGGCAGTAGTCGGTGATGGAGAGATCACCCTGGACAAAAGTGCGGAACTCGGTGTCGAGGAGGATGGCACGCTGCTCCCGATTGCCGAGGAATTGGGACTTGACGGCGAGCCAGATGAGGCAAGCAGAGGCGCCGGGCTGCAGTACGGTCTCGACAAGGTCGTTGGAGATCGTCCCGTAAATCCAAGAGCGGACAACGCAATCCATCCGAGCCTAGTCAGGAAGGATCACGTCGGGGCTGTCATGTTCGACATGGTCCTGCAGGGAGAACTTGTCGACGGTGAGTAGGAACTGTTCGCGCCAACGGGTGTAGTTGTTGGTGACGAGGTCGAGGACGATCGGGACGAGGAGCCTGATGTTGTGGACGGTGACGGCCTGCGAGTGAAGGTGAAGAAGGGCGGCGGCTTCGTGCATCTACAGGGTGTGGACATCCGGAGAAGGGTCGGAGACGTGGGACTCCTTGTCGTCATCGCCATCTTCAGCACCGGCAGCCTGGGCGGCAGCCTTGCGCTCAGCGGCGGTGCGTGCCAGAGCGTCGCGGATGCGCTGGTCCGCGGCCTCGCGTTCCTTGACCGCGAGGGCAGCTTCGTATTCAGCGGCCTTGGCGCGGTCGAGGTAGGCGCCGCGCTCCTTTTTGCGCGCGTCGGCGTCGGCCTGGGCGCGCTCTTCGGCGAGGCGAGCCTGCTCCTTGGCCTCCGCCTGGGCGCGCTCGCGGCGCTCCTGCTCCTCAGCGGCGAGAGCAGAGGGGGTGGGTGACCCGGCCATTGGGGCGCGGCAGAGGTGGCGCAGGGGCAGGGGGCGGCGCGCAGCAGAGAGCAGCGCGCAGCTGGGTGTGTGGAAGCAGAGGAAGGAAGGGAAACCTAGCCTCTTCATACCATGAAGGAAGATATAATTGGGAAAATAGTAGATTGATTATGGAGGTGCATAGCACACATACATATATAGGCAAGGGTGTAGGGTTGGTTTATAGAAACACTACCAATCTAGGAGACCCTTGCCCTCTACACAAGAAAAACGGGGGGGGGGGGGTTGGCGGCGGCCGGCCATTAGGCCAGGCGCACCACAGACCCCAAAGGCCCAACAGGGCCTATACACAAGCAGTCTAACACTCAATGCACTCATTTGTTGCAGGTGATACGTCTGCACCCTCGGATCCTGTAGCATTGATGGAATTCTACATGAAGAAGGCTGCACAAGAAGAAAGGAAGAGACCACCAAGGCAGTCGAAAGATGAAATGCCGCCACCTCCTTCTCTTCAGGTACCTTTTCTGTAATAGTATTCGTTGTACAGGGAGAATGCAGAGACTTCAATATTTATTCCAGTACAAGTGTACAATTAATTATTATTTTGCAGGTCCTCCTAAAAAGGGACACCACATGGGTGACTTCATTCCTCAAGAAGAACTTGAAAAGTTCATGGCACGTTGCAATGATGCTGAAGCACAAAAGGCTACCAAAGAAGCTGCTGAGAAGGCTAAGATTCAAGCAGACAATATTGGGCACAAACTTCTGTCTAAGATGGGCTGGCGAGAAGGTTAGTCTTTGAATACGAGATATCATAATTGTCAAGTACAGTAATTCTCTGGTAAACCCTTGTCAGATTTTTTTTGCTTGAATATAAAATTGTTTGTTCCTATTCGATTTTATTAAAAAAACTATAACACTTAAGCAGTAAAGAGTCGAGCCATAAAGTCCCCATTGTTGGGAGGCTGTTGGATGTTTAAGTTATAGCAGCAGTTACAACACCCATCTGAATCGTGATCATCATCTCTCTTGTTTCTTGTTGCCCGTTTGCTATCTGCTTGCTCTGCCTGCCTCCCATCTCTCGAGGCTTCTGTCCTGTTCAGCCAGCAAACCTTCAACTTTGTTAATATGCTGTCAACATTAAACTCAGAGAAGTCCTCGATTCCAAACATGGAAACACCAGAAAGGAACTATTTCGTGGTAGATCCTTTTTCATCAGGATTGAATTCTCAACATTGGTGCCCTGGCGGAGCTTTTTTGTCAGTAGCGTTTGCATACACCATCCTGCTTGTAGGTGTTAATATAGTTTATTCTGCAGGTGAGGGTCTTGGTAGCGAGAGGAGGGGCCGTGCAGATCCCATTATGGCTGGAGATGTGAAGAAGGATCATCTTGGTGTTGGTGCTGTCCAGCCTGGTGAAGTCACATCTGAAGATGACATCTATGAGCAATACAAGAAGCGAATGATGCTAGGCTACCGTTATAGGCCAAACCCACTGGTATTCTATTTACTGTTATTGGCTTTGATGATCTTTTAGTTCTTTTTGCCTGATGCTTTTGCGATTTTTGCAGAACAATCCAAGGAAACAATACTACTGATGCAAGGGAGTTCATTGGAGGGGAGATCTAAGGCACCATTTTTTGTTCACAGAACTAACTAATGGTTAGGTGATATCACTAACAGCATTGAAAGTTTTTGTTCATCAACAGAACAGCCAAGAAGTCATTTATTCAGGACAAACTTGGAATGCCACAGATCTGAGGCTTCCGGGGGTTCTACCATAGCTTTGTTCTTTGTGTAGTGTTGATCAGTGTATTTTTCAATACACAATACATGTTGTGCGCTGAAATCTAGATCTGTGTTTGGAACAGCGATGTATTGCTTTCTTTATACATTGTTCCTCATTATTATTGTTCTTATTTTGGTGCTGGTAAGAATAAGCCACAGAATTGCTATGCAAGGGTTCTATTTGAATCGAATCAACTATCAGTGTTAGGAAGTATAAGCTCCAATGTTGTTTCATTTGAGTTTACGGTAGTTGGTTCAAATAAGTTGACGTGTAGATGAATCTGCAAATTGGAAACTGAATGATGATTTACCTTTTGTATAGTAGTTACGAGAAACTGCTGAAGTATGAATGTAAGCGTAAGTGGAGGCCAATGATATGATAGCCTCCACCGCATGTCCTTGTTTGGATTGGATGCTCCATTTTTCTACTGTACCTCAAATCACAGTGATCATGCATTATTCAGTAGGGGCTGCAGTGTAGACTCTCGATCAAGTCAGTGAGTCACAGCTGTTGCATTTGCATAGACAAATGAGGTACCAATGTCAAAATAATTGACCCTTAGCGGATGTATTGAGATCAAATGAGTGTAAGTGTGTACCAAATGTTAAAGCAAGCTGATGGGTTAATTTCCCTCAAAACGTTTTACAAGCTCATTTGATTTGCTTTCCTCCAACTTCTCACTATGATGTTGTATAGTAGTACTTTATTTCAAAGAAAAGTTGTATAATAGTCTACCTTAAAGATGCCATGAGTAGTCAAGCACCAGTGACAAATTAAAAATAGCATCAATCATGAATTTGAGGCTTGTACTTGGATTGGACAAATACTTACTCCGTTCTTTATACTCCCTCCGTCCTTAAATATATGAATTTCATATATTTAAGAACGGAGGGAGTATATGATTCCAAACTCATATATGTCATACTTAACGTTTTGAAGGAAATAAAACATCCACTTGAAGCTAAAGGAAAAATTCCTGTGGTTGGAGAGAATCAAGGCCCAGCACTACAAACCAAGCAAAATTCAGAAAGGCAAGAAAACAAAGAATGAATGAAGCACATGCAGCTTTTTCATACATGCAGATGCATTGCGCTGGCCATGCCTCTGTTTTGGAAGCTACAATCTGCACTGCACCCAAATGCTCATTAGTCTATTCTTACAAAATTCATGCATTTTCATATTCCTGTGTTTTCTCTCATTTCTATTCAGTTTCAAATAGAACCTTTATTTGAGAGCTGAGTCTCTAGAATATGATCACCTTTGGTAAACATCAACGGAAGGGCGTTGACGGGCTGAGCATGGTCGTGCTCCTACAGTCCTACCTCCGGTGTAGGGAGGAGTGCCATGCCATTTCTTGCTCACCTTCCACCACCTCGTGCTCGTGCGGTGGTCGTGCCCGTGCCTTCCCTCTGACTAGGGATGGAAACGGATAGTAATTCGGATACCATTTTTTAGCCGTTCCTTTTTGATTTTAGCTAAATTAAGCATAATATTTTGTATCCAAAAATTTATATTCTTGTTCTTGGCATTGTGCTTGTTAAGATTCATACAAAATAAACCCCAAATGTGTGCTATATTTTGATCAAATGATGAAAAGAAATTCGGATTCGGATTCGGATTCGGATACGGATGTTTTTTCACCTTTTCCTCTATCGAAAGCAAATAATCCATAAAAAAAATTGTAGCTAATTTTTTTATTTTTTCCAGTAATTAGCTGGTTATAATGCATAAAAAATTAGCACTAAATTTATTTTATTGTGATCTAAAAAAATCAATCTATGATACAATTCGGATGTTTTAGTTCCATCCCTACCTCTGACCTCTGTTGATCCCTTCAACACGTCCCGTATTTTAACATTAATAATCAACCGTGTTTAATTTACGCCTCTTGACTGCTTCTACTCCCGATAACAATCACGGACTCCACCGCTTGCTCCTTCCTCCTCTTCTCCAACCTCGCGATCCTAGAAATCAACAGGCCCCGTTCTTGATGCCAAGATCCTAGCTGGATCAATCGAGAGAGGAAGGGGGGATCGTTCTTCGACAGGAGAGATCAATTCTAGAAAACAATTCTTGAGGGGGATTGGGGACGACGGTGGGCGAGAGGAGAGATGTCTCGGGGCGAGCTGGGACAGAGGATCGACTACGTCTTCAAGGTGGTGCTCATCGGCGACTCTGCGGTCGGCAAGTCGCAGCTGCTCGCGCGCTTTGCCCGCAACGAGTTCAACCTCGACTCCAAGGCCACCATCGGGGTCGAGTTCCAGACGCGCACCCTCACCATCGACAAGCGCACCGTCAAGGCGCAGATCTGGGACACCGCCGGCCAGGAGAGGTTGGTAATCCAATCCATCAACCCATCCATCCATCTTTTCCAAAACATAAAACAGGCGAGCATAGTAGAGCAAAAAAAGAAAATGCCATCTTGATCCAAGAATTGATGGTGTTGCGTTGCTCTGTGGCAAAAATATAGCATAGTATGCAATGCAAATTTTGTTCTCCTTTTTTTTTTTGGAGTATAGTATAGTGTAGTATGCAATGGAAATCTTGTCATCGTGATGGTGATGGACAAAGCTATGCATAAGATGATAAGAAAAGGCTTCCTTTCGTAGCGTAAGAGTTGGGAGAACTCCGGATGTAGGTTATTAACTTAAAGTCTACAAGATATTCACTTTTGGGCTCCGTCCCTATTGATGCAGATGGGTAGGTAGTTCATAAACAGAATTGCACGGTCCTTCAGTTTGATGTGTTTGAGTCTGCTGCCATTTTCTAGATTTCATGTTTTAATGTTGGGTCACAATCGTTGGCACCACATTATCTCAATTCTCAAATCAATGCCTCTGTAACTGTGTTATGTCTGTTTCTTACATATATAACTACGCACAACAATCTTTGTTTTGTGAATTGGTCTTGGAATGGTGAGGCTGTATGCTGGAAAGGATAATACTGTTCTCTGTGTGCAATAACTGCACAATGATAAATTGGTAAAACTGCTGGAAGTGATGTTTATCATGAAGTGGATTTCTTGCTTTGGATAAAATGATTAATATTTTCTAGAATCTAGATAAACAAGTCACACTCTTGCTTTGAATACAGAATTTAATGAGCAGTGGAAGCAGGCAGTAAAATATTAAAATTAAAATATTTGACGGAAATAGGAGCTTGAGAGCAACTAGTATAAGAAGATGGATAGAAAACACAGATTGTAGGCTAGTGATTTTTTTAGGGAAACGGTAGGGGTCCCTACCCCTATTATTTTTTAATAAAAAGGGATATGTACAAGTTACAAGGCAACAGGCCCAAAAGGAAAATAGAGTAAGTTACAAGAGACTACTCAACCAAATCTTGATCTTCTCACTAAACTGCGGTTTCACTTGTAAGGTGACCGCTTTAAAGCTCATCCACAAAGCAACTTCTGCAGCAAACAAAGGAGAGAAAACCACCACCAAAGACGATGCTATTTCTGTGGCACCAGATCGTCCAAGTCGCCACCAATGATTACTTCCTGAAGAATGAAGATGATGGACCCAAATCTCTCTCTGGCCCTGATGAACAAGGAAGTGTCCCACCGAATATCCAATGACAACCAGCAAGCTTGGCTAAAGGGACAGTCAGAAGAACAAATGAGTGATGTCTTCTTCTGTGTTCTCAACACAAAGCACACAATTGTAGTTCTCGAGGTGCATGTGTTTTCTCTGCAGGAGACAGAGACAGATGCTTTAAAAATTTCCGTTAGGTGCTTACCAGTTTAGTCTAGTGATTTACTAGCTTGCTTAGACAGGTTAGGAGGTTGGAAAAGCCTAAAGGAGAACTTTCAACAGCCCCAAACTTGTACCTGCAAGAAAATTATTGTTCTGGATGAGGTGTCAGATTAGCTCTCCCTCAGTGTCATGTGGAGATTTAGCGCATTCCAAATGACATGCCAGTGTACTTACCGTAACAGCAACTAACCAAATAATAATTCAGGGCAAATATGGAACAAAATATACCTGCAGTGAGCTAGGCAGCTAGCACTACCTGATATGCACTAGTTTTTCCAGCTTGGCTATTTCTCAGCTCAGTAAGGAACTAACTACATGTGGTAGATACTACAAAGCAAATCTCTTCTCATAGGTAAAATTTAATAGGGAATATAGGGAAACTAAAATGTGAACCTAATTGCATACGCAGTTATGTGTTTGTCACCGTTAAACTTTTATTTTGAATAAAGACATGATTTATGTCAGAGGTCTAATGGGCTGGCTCAGCAGGCTCATTAGTATTAGGTTTAGGAATAAGATTAGGTCCTTGCTTAGAGGTCAAGTAATCCTTTCTATTTAAAGAGAGAAGATGTATCAATCTAATCAAGCAAGAATTAGAAGGAAAACCCTTCCCTCTTGCCCGGTCGTGGGCAGCAGCCCCGCGGCCGGCGTTCTCGCGCCCCTCAGCCCTAATTCTCACAGATCAGCCCCCAAATCCTCTCCTCCCCTTCCCCTGTGCATCAACATCCATAACATTTAGCACAAATTAAGCACTTTTCAGGGAGAGCTAATGCTTATGCTTATTGGGTATTTTGGTTTGACACTGCTTCACGCCCAAAAAGAAGGCAGCTACGTCTGAGATAAACTTGAATATGGAAGTCTTCTTTCGTTTAGGGTGAAGTAAGACCAAGCTCATGAGCTTATTATCCTAGGTCGGAACAATTTAAGCACTATGAGTGGCGTCGCCTTTAAACTTCTAAATTTTGAATAAAGACACAATCTAGCACAACTTATGCACGAGTGGTGCGGATCACCTAGGTACACAGAGTCCATGTCCTTTGGGGTATCCTCTGTTTTCAATGGAGAACTAGAAACTGAACTTTGTTCTACTTCCAGTTTTTGAATCTTGGCATGTAATAGAGTAATAGGTGTACCAATTTATCTTCGTGCAGATGACAGCAGTTTTCTTATGAACGCTTTCTTAATTTTTTAGACGCAAGTGAATGGTGTAGAACTGAGCTTGTTGCTATATAATGCCATTAGGCTCTGTTACAAACTGAAATTTAAATATGTACATTGCCATTTTGGAAAAAGTTTGTTCGATGTACGCTCTCCATTCTGTTTTATTTGATATTTATCTTTTCATGCACAAATAACAAATAAGCACATGATGGCCAAGTGACCCTATTTAGTTGTGTACTTATGTGTTATGCCTTAAATTCATTTGTCCTTTGAATCTTGTGTCTTGTATGTTAATGAACATTAAACAAAGCTATTTGATCATGTATATTATTCATGCTAAATGGGCTAGGGACACTAGAAAGAGTTAGTTCAGTTCTCAAGATTATATATATTCTCAAATGTAAACAAATATTCACACTTTTCACTCCTAATAAAGGAAATAGGGGAAAAAAAGGTGGAGGGAGTGTCTCTTAGTTCATCTATGCCATCTCATCATGTAAGTATTCATACTACTAGAACATTCGGCGCGATGCGCGCCCTACCGTTTCAACAACCAAGTACAAGATCATAACTATAAGAATATTTGAGCAATGCTTGGAAGCACATAGAAAGGATGCCAACAACCACAATCTTATATAACAGAAAACCAAATATCAGAGTTCTTACAATTTTGATATTCAAACACAATTACATCAGTTTCTTGTAAACAATGTTAAATATCAAAGTTCTTACAATTTTGATATTCAAACACAACTACATCAGTTTCTTGTAAACAATGTTAGTATCATGTAGGCATGGTGTTATCATTGGAATAATGGCTCTCACTCAGAACACATAATGCACAGAATGATCAATCGTTCCAAGTAGTGAGTGCTATATGAATGTGTAATATTCATAACATAACTGCATAAGATGTGGTCAATGGCTCAGTCTATATTTAGCCTTGAGGGCACGTTAGGAAACAAACTGACTTATTATATAAGCCCGTAGTCTCTGCTTGAGTTCTGAGTTCATCAAGTATTCTAGCTGCTGAGCTGCACCAAACATTCGCTCATCCACAGTTAGCAACATGGATGGGATCTCTGCCACCAGCACCCTCTCGTTGATGTCCTGCAGCTGCAGAGACCTCCACATATAAGGAACACACCGGATCCAAAAAACCACAAAATGGACCACATCAGAACAGTTTGTTGTCAAAAGCAACCAAAACAAGTACCTAGGGATGAAAACGATCGGAAACGATCGGAAGAAGGCTCCACCACTTTCACTTTCACATTTTTCCTTCGGAAACGAAAATGATACGGTATTGTCGAAAACGAGAACGGCAACGATATTTCGATAATTACGGAAACGAGACTATACGATCGGAAACACATCGATAACGATCGGAACCTAACAAAATGATATTTCAAAAGCGATAAATTACATTGAACAATAGAGCATAACACTAACCATGTCAATTGACCATCTTATACCCTAGTGTCAAAATTAAGATATTAATAAAGTATCCAACCATCACATATTATCCTACAAATTCCAAATAATCAATTGATGTGATGACCCTCGATAAGATTCAAGAGATCAAGAAACACAAATAATTGAACCATTAACTCGATTCTAAATTTGAACTCTAAACAACGTTGAGACATGTAAATAATATATACAAATATTGATAGAAATCATAGCTTGATTATCAGTTTTTTAATTAATTCTTAGTAGTACTAGTATTTTCCTCTCCGTACGTACTTACAAAGAATTACGCAGATAGACACTGGCATTTGGGCTGAGGCCCACATGTCATCCATAGTTATCTGCTTCATCTTCCTCAATGTTCTTATCCACTCACTTGCCTCATCGACTCAAATCTTTTTATCTGCTCACGAACGCTCAGACTGTTGCCACTGGATCCACAGGTAGCATCCGTCCCAAACTCCTACTAGCAGGCATCACTGCTTCTCTTGTTTCTCCCCTATCTGCCATCGCTCTCATTTCTCGTCTGTCTCCCGTGTCTATGTATTCCGTGAGCAGCAGATCCAGATTTGGCGTTGGGCAAAGCAGGCACGTCGCATGCGGGCTAGCGGTGATGCAGGCATGCAGCAGGAGCAGCGATGTGCGCAGACTAGTGGGGCGGGAGCGGCGGTAAGCAAGTCTGCAACTACAAGCTGGTGATGTGCGCCCAGTGGCCCTCGACTCCGTGTCTCCATCCACGCTGCCACTTGCAGACGAGGGATACGGTATTTTACCGCGGTAAAATACCGACAAAATACGGGAATTTTGGAAAACGATCGGAAGAAGTCAAAATCGTTTTCGATTTCGGATTTTTTTACCGATTTCGATTTCGTTTTTCCGGTAATCGATTTCGTTTTCGTTTAGCCTCATTACCCGGTAAAATCTCGAAAACGATAGCCGGTAATCGAAAAATATCGTTTTCGTTTTCATCCCTACAAGTACCTATGCTCTCTAACTTCTATTCTGCTCTGTGACCTCTCTAGGTAAGAGCATGGAAATCCAAAAGACAGCTTGCTGTCAAAAGCAACCAAAACAAGTACCTGAGGCTCTCTGTTTGAACTATCATACTGAACTTCTATTCTGTTTTGTAACCCCTGTAGGCATTCTTCCTGAAACAGGAAACGGAGGAATTAGTCGAACGATAGTTTACACAAAATTTCACTGCACTATCATGCACAACGAAAAAAATATATGCATCTTATTTTTCGAAGTCTCAGCTACCTAAAGTCACTATCAATTCCTAAAATATCACCCTCTTTATACAAACTTACACTACAATAAAAAACAATGATATTATGACTTCATGGCTCTTTGTTTTCATTTTCCAGCAGCTACCAACCCGAAAAGGCAATTTTATGACAACAGAAAAGGACAAGCAGTATAACTCATCATTTACATATTGCTCAATTCATCTAGGATAGTAGGCACATTTGCAATAAGGCTACATGCTATTAAAATCAAATTTTTTTCTCAATCTGTCTTCCAAGCATCAGCAGCAGAAGTAAAAAGCACACCATCTTAAAACTTATGTATCACATACACAACTCATTTACTCATGTCCATGTCGCTAAGCTTTAGCAATTCATCATGCATTCTATCCATGTCAAAACTAAAAATTTGGATCATCTTCTGGTCTGTAAATTACTACCAACAAGTGATCATGCATTAGCCTCTTAGATTATCAATCATTCTAGATTTATTACCTTATATAATGCAACAGCCCTAAAGGCCTAAATCACATTTAACGAGGTCCCAGTTGCATCAATTTTCCATACTTTTTTAACACCATAAGGAAGCTGGACAAGGACAACATTGACAGGCTACAAAGGGACAGCAAGATAATAAAAGCTTCATTTATCAAAGTGTTATCTCAAAGGAAATGATCATTGATGATTTCGAAGAGCATAGGCGTAGTAACTAATGAGACAACATACAGTAGTACACTATCACCAGTGTTGCAACTGCACTACATTGCTCAACAGGAGCAAACAGGGCTGCAGAATAGCTGGCTCAAATACTTCCTTTAGAGTCTTTCACAGGCTTTTAAACTCAGGAATACTCAGCTCCCTGCACATACGCTGGACCAGCCAATCAACATGCATAATCTTGGTTAATTCTACAATAGCTGACAAGGTTCTGAATATTGTTAAGCGAATACCATAAGGTTGTGGAAGCCATCCCCAGCCCGGATGGAGATCTTGCTCAGCATGTAGCTCTCGTCGAACTTGAAATCCACATAGAGCACAACAAGCTGGCTGCCTGTTCTTGCAATGGATGAAGCAGGGAAGAGAGGAGGCAACAAATTAGTAACAGATGTACATTTATGATTCTTCAATGAGGCAACAACTTAAGCGTTCATATTCAAAGAATACACTGGACATTAATTTCGATGGAGAAAATTATTCTGAAATTCCGAATAAGCATCTAGCCATACGTAGTGCATATCACCTATGCAAGATTGGGAAAAAAAGCAACCACACTGACCACGAACTAATCAAGGATCTAGTAAGCATAATAATCACACACTAATCAAGGATCTTCCTTTTTCTCACACGATTCAAGGAGCTTCCTTTCTCTTGCTGATTAAGATCACAGCACCGAGCACATGAAAAGACCAGAGGATGAACGAACACACCACTGTGAGCATGACCGCCTTGACCTCAGATGAAGGAGGCGATGAAGGCGTCGGGCTTACCGGACTTTTCGGTGCAGAGAAAGGCACACATGGCGCCGTCGACGGGCCCTCCACGGCAGCCGCACCCAGCTCGCCGCCACCAGCACGGCCTCCTTGTATCACCAGTTGAGCATCCGCGTACCGTTGTCGAGGAGGAAGAGGAGCATGGCGCTGACGACGGTTGCCGCCGCCACGGGCCACCATAGCGCGGAGGGCTCGGCGCGCCCTCGCCCACGGCCATCTCCGCCGCCTCCCCTCCCCTTTTCCCTGCACTGGATTTGGAGAGAGATGAGGGTCCTACCTGCGTGCGGATCTGGAGAGAGAGAGAGAGGAGGCGGAGAGGACAGAGGGTTGCGGCGGCGTCGCTCCCACTCCCGAGCCGCGCCCCCAACCGGCGACACGGAGGCTGGCGGGGAGGAGGGTGAGGAGGGCGGCGGCGCCGTCGCTCCCACTCCCGAGCCGCGCCCCCGACCGGACCTATCCCACCAGAGCGGGCGGGGCGGCGACGGCGGAGAGCAGTGGGCGGGGCGACGCGGAGGCTGGTGGGGAGGAGGAGGGTGAGGAGGGCGGTGGGGAGGACAAGGAGTTGGAGTGGAGGGTTAGGGTTCGGGATGCACGCACGGGCGCCCGAGGGGGTATGGTTGGGCGGTTGGGTGGTGGGAGGGGGTGTACGCAAAACGGTCTTGAGGTGGTGTTTGTAAATATGACAACACCATCAAATTTTCTGTCCTTGGTATCAAAATAAAGTTTAGCCCGAGGGTGAAGCTGGAAAATACACGAACGTGTTTACTGTACAATTTGGACATGCTGGACTGAACTGAGATTCCTAGCAAATAGGAGGGTGTTTCTGAAAAATTACCAAATGCGCGGCTGAATGACACGCGTCCATATTTCTCCGTGAAACGCGGGGAGCAGCCCAAAGGGCAGTAGCTTTTAAGAACTCTGATTAATATCTAATCCTTGCTTAATGTGGTAACAGGTACCGAGCAGTAACAAGTGCCTACTACAGAGGTGCAGTTGGAGCTATGTTAGTATATGACATAACCAAGCGCCAGTCCTTTGATCATGTGGTTAGGTGGCTTGAGGAACTACGTGGTCATGCAGATAAGAACATTTTTATCATGCTTATTGGTAACAAATCTGATCTAGGCACGCTTCGCGCCGTTCCAATAGAGGATGCTAAGGAGTTTGCTGAGCGTGAGAACCTCTTTTTCATGGAGACCTCTGCCCTTGAGGCCACCAATGTTGAGAGCGCCTTCATGACTGTCCTGACAGAGATTTACCGGATTGTCAGCAAGAAGAACCTTGTTGCTAATGACGAGTCTAATTCCAGTGGAAGTTCAACTCTACTGAAAGGAACCAAGATTGTTATCCCTGGTCAGGAGCCACCTGCTTCCAAGGCGACATGTTGTATGTCGTCCTAGGGATGATATTGTACCATGTTGTTTCTGGTAGTTGGAGTTTCTGATTACTCCTGCCATATCTGCACACTGAATGGTTGGGATTCTTGGGAGTAAAGATGAGGTTTACAGGAACAGTTAACTCATATACATTGTAATTGTCTCGGGACTGCCCTTCTTTTTGTATCTAATCTTGTGATATAGTGCATTTATTAAGAATCCTTCTTCCCTTTAGATAATATTTACAACCTTTTGTTTTTGCTCTGTTATTCTTGTGCCTGCAAGAACATGGAATTCATACATTTCATTTCTGCACTGTACTCATTCCTGTCTAAGAAAATGCTGATAGCAGAAAATCTGGTACCAATGTGGCTATCATACACAGAAGCAAGCCTGTTTCATGTAATACTGCCCACACCCCACTAAGATTTATTGCGCAGCAGAACAGAGCATGCTAAGTTGATTCAGGATGTGGTTTTGCTAATCCATTATTCCTTTCCAAAGTTTAAACACGACATGTCATCCTATTGTTGATACTGTAAAACCTTCTACTCCTTTGTTCGATTCCTGTTGACTATTAATTCGGCAGGTCAATTTATAAGATCTCTGTTCAATAATTCTCCTATACATCGTGGATAATTTTGTGTGCATGAAAAGCTTCCTTTGTACCTCCTTCCATTGAATGTTTTATACTTATCTGAAGAAGGTATTGTTGCATCATTACTAATTACTATTCTACACAGCATTCAGATAAGTAGCGCCCGGTCAGAGGAATCCAGAAATTCTTTGTATCCTCGATGACACAGCAATGAGTGAACCAAGAAAAGTAGTTAGCCTAGCACAAAGAATATTCTGTTCTCCCATCCAATGAGCTTCTCATGTTCATGTCCAGATCCTATCATGCTCATGCCCTTTCAATAGATCATTGGTGTTCGAGATATGGCAGAGTTTCTTTGGACAACTAGATCTTAGATTATTCAAATTGATTTATTGTGGTTGTGGGAAGCCAGGCTGATGGAGAAGGATTTTTATCTATATAAAAAAAGTAATCTAGAACCGATATGGTCTGGAGATTCGTCCAAGAAGAGCCCCTTGTTTCTTCCCTCTTTGAAGTAAATCTTCTAGACGCACAAAATCCAAAGTTGAGCTCCTCCCTCCAAAGTTCCATACATAAAGTGGATCTCGCAAGGTAGGGGCCCAATTCCTCACAGAACGATGCAAGAATATCCTTCCCTGCTGAAAACCTGGAAAGCAATGTGTTAAAGAATAGCTAGTGTCTCCATCTCTTCTCTGATGTAAAACTAAGAATGGTGATGTGTATCCGTATGATATGATGCAGATACACTTACCAAGACAACACTGGCCATTCAATATTTCTGGGTGACTTCAGCTCTGAGAAGGAGGATACTATGACTTGATTTTAAAATGAAAATGATACATTCTAATAATCTTCATTTGAACTTATTGAATATATAACTACATAATAATGATATCTGAGTAGCTCAATGGATATTTTAAAAGAAGCTACTCAATTAACAGTTTCTTTATTTTCTATTGCAAAAAAATGGCATGTTGTAGTTGAATTTTCAGAATTCTTACTTTATTTTGATGAGATTTCATAAATGTTTCAAAGGAAGATCACTAGATCAGCTTAATGAAACACTTACAATGCAATTTCTCAGAAAAATTATACACCCCCAAACGCTTGTTCTTGCTTACATGCAAAGGATATTGCTCCATCCAATGATAAAGAAAAAATAAGCTGAAAAAATAACTTATCCAGGAGGCCTGAAATTCTTTTTATCTTTAACACAATTGTGCCTGGAAGCATGTGTTTGGTTTGGGTGCCAACTGGAATGGTCGGCTCTGTGCCTATTTCGTCGAGGTACTGAAATTGCTTCTCCTTACATTTCTTTTAAAAACCACCGAACTATACTACTAAATGAGAGATTCAGTGATCCAGCATTCCACGAGGGATCTTGCATCTAGCTTCAACTCTCAAAGCAAATCCAAGTGAAAGTTGGGTCGTTCCGTTCGAGGGAATTGGGTAGCTCCATTGTTCATGTCTGCTGTTGACTTTGCATTCTATACCAGTATTGGTTACTGGTCTCTAAATTTATATTAATGTTTGCCCCCTGGAAGAATCAAGAAACTTTCAGCACCCGCCTGATACAGCGTACTAATACCACATAATGTGAAGCTGCTACACAATCTGAAACAATTGAAATAGTATATTGAACAACTTCTGCATCTGGCCTAATTGCAAACTCCTTCCACTTGCAGAAGGTGCACCAAACTAAGGGCACTTTGAGATATGTTGCCTGCATGTTAAGGATGTAGCAATGGTAGGTCCTGAAAAAAATAATGATCCATCATCGGAGATCGCAGTTTTCGACATCAGAAAAGAAATGCAATTTGTTTAGCTACATCTCTTCCCTAGAAGCATACTATTTCCATCCTAGTAGTTGTGTTTCTTTATTATGATTGACCCTGATGTTCAATAAGGTGATGTTGATAAATGATAAGTATACTAGTTAACTGTCCTTGAAGACTGAATCTTGGTGCCATGGATCCTGCCAATAAAGTGGACTTTTTAAGTTCCAGAAGTTGAGTTCTACGCTACCCAACACATTTACCAGGGTTACACTTGTACCATAACCGCATCGTTTTGAAGAACATGTCACTGGTAAGGCTAGAATTTGAAATAGGCAAATAGCCTAGTAGATTTAATTGTTGGACTATAAGACTGAATTTTCAATTATCAACAAATTAGGTGTGTAGTTGGCCTAAAAATATGCAATCTGTTTGGTTTCACAAATATGTTTTTAGTTGAATATATGATTGGATTTGAGAATAACTTGCGTTTCTACAATTACTTGATAATACTACTTCCTAATTTGACTCTGAAAACGACATTGATAATAAAGCAGATTGTCCCCCGCATCGCTCCTCTTGGGGCGACTCAGGCGGAGCTCAGATTCCCAGCACCGCCGCCACCTCGTGCGCCGCCCCCCTCCCCGCCGCCGGAATCCCGAGCGGCTGCAAGGAAGGCGGCGGCGAGGCCCCGCCTCTCCCCTCCTCTCCTCTCCTTCCCTCCCCTCCCCCCTCGCGAATCGCTTTGGCAGCTGCCCTTGGTCCATGGCGGCGGCGGCTAACCCTGGCTGTCCCCACCCAGATCCGCCCATGGGGAGGCCGGATCTGCACCCTAGGTGGCTGGATCTGCTCCCCCGAGGTCTCGACGAGCAGGCGCCTGTTCGTTGGCAGCAGCGGCGATAGGGCCCGGCTCACGGCCTGGGCTGGCTGCAGGGCGGTTTCCTCGGCTTTTGTTGCGTCCACAGCGGCGCCTACGGCCGGCGTGACGCGACCTGGCCGCGGCTGTCCAGGCCCACGTGGCTTGGCTTCGACGGGCGCACGGCTGGGCCGCCACGATGGTGAGCATGACGCGGTCTGCCTTGCGACCTCCGTGGCCGGCTGGAGTGGCGTCCGCAACTACTTCTCCAGCGGCAGTGGTGGTGGCACGGGCGAATTGGCTGCGGCAAGGTCCTGCAGCAGGTGGTCTTCAAGGTGACGTGCAGCGGCGGGTCGACAGAGCCATGGTGGCATGGCCGACCACGGTTTCTTGTGCGAGCATGTGTCAGCGGCACCGTGGTGGTGCCGATGGCGACGGTCGTGCGAAGGCTCCTCAGCAGCACCATGGTGGCGTGGTTGGTGGCGCCGACCGTCTCGCTGCTCAGCGACGACGATGCGGGTGAAAACATATTCCTTATTGACTCTGTCATGGGACGGTGTCGATGGTGCATCGTGCGTCATGTCCTTCTTGAAGGTGACATCATGCATCTCTGTCGCGGACCTTGACTATACCTAGGACCAACGACATCGTCGTGCTTCTTCGACATGGTGCTTCGGCGGTGGTTGCTCTGTGAGGACGCTTTCTCCCTTTTCGCTTTTCTCTTCTTTTTCTTTTCTTTTTTTCTTTTCTTTTCTTTGTGAAGAACAAATAAAAAAGAAAAAAAATAGTATAGAGAAGAAGAAGAGAGGTTGCAGTGGGTGCCTTTGTTGAGTGGTAGCTCGTGTCGACGACCCTATCCGACCGAGTGGGTTTTCATGGTGTCCTCGGTCGATGTCCTAATCCGACCAGGCATTTACTTTGAAGTTGGTTGAGTTGTTTATAACAGTGTGTGTTTTGATGTCCCAATCCAACCCACCAAGTCACTTTTAGTTGAGTTGTGCGGTGATGGTTGATGTCCCAATCTAACCCACCGGAGTTGTTTGGTCCGCGGACTAGAGTTGTTCGGGGTTTTCTACCTCTTGAGTTGTATGAGTTGTGAAGGATGATGCTATACCTCTCTAGTTGTACGGTATTCGGACCGAAGTTGTTTGGATTTCGGTCCGATTTACTTATAAACTGGGTCAACTCTCTCCTTCTAATACAAATTCGAGAAATCATAAGCTTTCACCGTCCGTTAAAAAAATATTTTTAAAAACCAAATGGGGGGAGGGGGGGAGGAGGGTGGTATCCCACCTACTATATTTCGAATTTGTAGAAAGGTTTTGCTACAAAGTTTGCCCCTGACATCTCAAGCGAGGGGCGGTGGTGCTGCAGCCGAGGGGGTTGCACGCAAGGGGATTACAGCCAAGATTTGTAAAGCTCTCTTTGTAAACCCCGCTCGTGTCTCCATCAGCCTTGTGATAAGGTACTAGTTTGCAGTCAACTTTGGCAGTGAAGGAAACAAACAAATAGTTTTGGTTTATCGTTTCTGTCGGAAGGTGGAACAATGTAGAAACAAGCTCTGATCCTCAGACTTTGAATTCAGACAAACCAGTTGCATTGGGAGTAATGGCATTTGCCTCTTGGAAACTTCCTGGTTTATGCTTCTCAATGGTCTGAGAAATAAAAATAGGCACCACATGACTCCCGGCTTTCTTTGTAAAACCATCTGTATCCAAGCTAGGAATAATAGCAAAAGAAATTCACCGGCATTTCGAAGGTGTAGGAGCTTAAGAAAGACCAGGGATTAGGTTCTGCTCCAAGAGGCTGAATTCACCGGCATGGATTGGAAGATGAAGAAATCGAAGAGCGTTCCTAAGCTGAAGAACTCGTCGCCCACAAGTCCGACAAAAGGTAATCAATATTTCCCAGCCGAAAGGTCTTCATATGTGCATGTGCATGTGTGTGTTTTTTTCTATTGGTTCATTGCAAATGAAATATATGTGATGAAAATCCCACTTTCGGCGAAAAACTCCATTTGGTGTGGTTTATTTACTGATTGCTGGGAAAAATATTGGTGCTCGAAATCCGAAATTTTATCAACCGCAACTGCAAAGAAATGAAATGTTTTCGGCACAATATTGAAAGCGAAAGTAAGCGATCTTGTTGGTGATGCAGTGAGTCTAAGCGCTAGGACAGCAGCAGATTTAGACCATAAGTCACGGTAGATCGTTGATCGGTGGGTTGACCCTAGTAATTAGGCCGTGTACTTAGCTTGGAGATTCCAAGGTTGGGGGCACGCAATTTCGTCGCAACGGAGGAATTTAGAGTTCTTGGAATGTCAAAGTTTGACAGTCTTTGCTGGTTCCTACAAGAGCATGCGTGCTGGTTCCTCCTAAAGGTACTCTCAACCCAGACTTTATCCATAGAGTCTATACCTCGAAGACTCTATCAGAAGAAACTATTATCTTCAATACAAAATTTGAAATAGTAATTTCTATAGATAAAAGTATTTATTACTCATCACAAAATAAGTTGATCAACTGTGGCATGTTACCATGTGATCCACTCTACCTCTCAACATCATCAGAAAACTGAAAAGAGATAATCAAGCACCACCCGATGGTCCCTGTAGTTTGTACGCATTTGCAAAAGACAAGCAGCGAAATCAATGAAGCATTTCGTCGAACACACAACATGCGACCAACCACAAAAACGGAGAGACCAACAAAATAGACACAACGTTGGCGAGTGGCGACCTTGTCGAGCTTCGCCTTGCGCGCTGCAGGCTGGTGCAGCCCCAGGCCCTAGCGAAGCCCACCTCGCGTTTATATGCCGGCGAGGCTAGCTCCACCGGTCACGGGAAATAAATCCACCTCGCGCAGCCGCCGGCTGCGCACTGTCCAAATGGAGACGCGTTGTGGTATGCACCTACTGCCGAGACGCTCCGCTTCCCCAGCACCCTGCGCACATCCAAGTTCGTCGGAGACCGCATGGCGTAGTCAGGGTGCCCTCCGCCCACGCGAGGTGGCCGCAATCGCAACGCATCGCAGCCGGGATGCACCACGCCGGGCAGCATCCATGAGCGGCACGCGGGAGACGGCGCGTGCAGGAGGCCGGAGGTGGGAGGCGCGCGGAGAAGGCTGCTCCATGGCGCGCGAGCGGAAGAGGGGCGGCGGCTGTTGTACGGGATCCAGACGACTCGACGCTGCCCTCCCCCAACCGAAGTCTTCTGATTTCTTGCGGCCTCGAACAGAACGTCGAGGCGAAGTCTTCATAAGAAACGGAGTGTTTGATTTTTCTTCTCTCTTCAATAAATTTAATGTCACATCAGCAAAAATCTATAAATAGAGTCTAATAAATAGATTTAGACTTTGTGATAGAGTCTGAGTTGTGAGTGCCGCTCAGCTTTTCTCAAACTTACGTCGATCGGTTTCTTCGAGAATTTATTCAGCTAGACCAGTGTGTCCTGACAGTGACAGTTGATATGTGGGTAATTTTATCCATAGGAGAAAATGTGTTCATGATCACTGGAAGGGTGAAAACAACTGGATAAATTTTTCCTATATAAAAAAACTAAGTAATTTTCAAGAACTACGCCTACTCCGTACATTCTAATATTGGGCCACTGGGAGCTAATGAAATCGTGGATACTCCTAGTTGGATACCTTCTAGATGCAGTGTACTGTTAGGGTGTGTTTATATCTCAAACTTCTCCAAAATACATTACGTAAAAAGAAGATTCTCCATCACATCAAATATCACATCAAAAATATCGGTACATGCATGGAGTACTAAATGTAGATAAAATCAAAAACTAATTACACAATTTGGATGTACTTTGCGAGACGAATCTTTTGAGCCTAGTTAGGCCATAGTAGGACAATATTTACCACAAACAAACGAAAAGTGCTACAGTACTTTTCAGTTCGGAACAATGCTTTTCAGCCTAAAATCCGTGCAAAATCTCAAAATTTTGCATCCCAATTTTGGGATCTAAACACACCCTAAGGGCCCACCCACCAGGTCTTGCAGCTGTGACTCCAGCGTTAGCTATGCAGACAAAATAATTCGTCGCGACGCGCAATGGTCAAGAACCTACATGGAGAGATGCGTGCGCATGCATAAACTACAGTTAGGCCCTGTTTAGTTCCCAGATTTTTCACTAACTACCTGTCACATCGATCTCCGGACACTAATTAGGAGTATTAAATGCGAATTAATGACAAAACCCATTCTGCAACCCCTATCTTAATTTTCGAGACGAATCTAATGAGCCTAATTATGACATGATTAGACAACGTTATGCTACAGTAACCAATCTCTAATGACGGATTAATTAGGTTTAATGGATTCATCTCGCGATTTCTAGTCCATTCGTGTAATTAGTTTTGTAAGTAGTTTACATTTAATACTCTTAATAGACCTTGGAAGGGAACCCTAAAAATTTTCTCCAAAATCTTACCATGAACTAAACAGGGAGTGATAAGTTATCCGATGAGAACTGACAGCACTTATATTTTGTGACAAAAAAAAGTCATGGAAAAGAGCACTGAACCCGTGGAAAAACTTGTCTTTTAATCATAGCTTTTGGTGAAACCTCAGTTCAGGTCAATTTCTCGCCGCGGTTTGGTTGAGAAGCGAAGTAGGATGGAATGGTTCCTTTCCAAATTTTAAGAATGGAATGGTTCCGTATCTATGATGACACAATGGTTTCATTTTTTGTTTGGTTATGGATGAAATAAATATTAGGGATGACAGCGTGGTTGTTAGTAACCATTACCGTCGGATCACATGTCGGCAAACTGTAGCGAACATGGCAACATATGCCATTTGTTCAAGTTTGATTTTGGTGATTAATGACAACATGATCAATGAGACTAACCATATTGTTTAGCATGTCTTTGTAGACACTTCTAGGTCCCAAAGATACAAAAATACTACATGCCAAAATGAGAAGATAGTATATTTTTCAAAGGTCAAAACCATGGAAGAAGAAGAAAAGAAATGACATTGTCGGATGAACTGACGGTACCCTGGTAGAAAGCGTCGGTGCAAGCAACGGATGAAATGGTATACTGCGTGAAGACAGGAGTTATCTTGATGACCACCGGATGAACCGACGCCCCCATTTCTAGTTGCACCAGATGAATTCCTAGAGAAGAAGAAGCACAGTCAGCAACGCCGGATGAACCGACGGTCCACCAGTAGGCACCGTCGGTCTATCCGATGAATCATGAAGTCAAGACAGAGTGGAACCAGCGCAGGAGGCAGTAGCACTGGATGAACCGGCGGAGCATGCAGCGGTTCATCCGACGGCTGTATGTTTGCTAACAGAGAGGTATTTGGCGCGGAGTCTTCAGCACCGGATGAAACGACGCACCGTCGGTTGAAGCGTCGGATGAATTTCGTCAACAGAATTGCAACGACTATGTGACGTCGTGGGGCACCGAATGAACCGCTGCCCTGGAATTCTATAGCATCGGTTCATCCGATGGTATATTTTCCTGCAGCTTTTAGCCAACGGCTAGTTTGATGCCTTAGGCTATTTATACCCCCTCCACTCGCCCATTTGGAGTTGCTGGAGTGTGTGGAAGTGCAGAGGAGTTAAAGACACATAGAATATCATATCCAAGTCATCCAAGTGCTAAATTGCTCATCCATAGACTTACATGCTTTGTGTGTGTGCTTAGTGTTAGGCTTAGTTTAGAGCTGAGTGAGTGCAAGTTGTGCCTACCTTGTGAGGTGATTCTCGAGTGGATCAAGATGTACGAGGTGCGCCGGAAGCCTTGGAGCCTAGGTGGCTCTCCGGTAAATGTCTTCGACCCTCCGGCTTGGTGTGGAGCGGTGAAGACACTTTGTGCGGGGGACGTGGAGACCCCCTTCCCTTGATGGAGAAGCTACTTAGTGGAGGCGGTATCAAGGTGACCAAGGGAGTTTGGCGAGTGCTTTCGTGGTGAGCCTTTGTGGCAAGTCAAGTGGTGCTCTTGGAAGAGACTTGGTGACCGGGAAGCAATACTCTTGTGTGGAGTGCTTCAACAATGTGGACTAGGGGTGGCTTAGTGCCTACCGATACCACGAGATAAATCGCGTGTCAAGAGTTTGCGTCCTCTCATCCTCCCTTTACGTTTCCGTATTACTTTCTTGCAATCCTTGTTTGCCTTTACTTTCCTAGAGTAGTATCTTGCTAAGATTGGCTATAGGTTGCAAAACTTGTTTTGAGATGAGAGTTTCACACTAGAATAACCTTAGTTGCACATCTAGATAGCATGTTCTAGTTTATGTTTGATGCAAATAGTGATAAGCCATAGGTTAAGTTTTTAAGTTGCCTAATTCACCTCCTCCTCCTCTTAGACTACGAGCATCCGATTTCTTAAAAAACAACCACGCATAGTAAGGATAGGTTCGCCTATCATTCAAACACCTATCTCATCCTTCCCCTCCTCTTGCCACCGGTCCTGCAATGCAGGGGTATCAACCCTGGCACTCCTGGTGCCTCGCGGTCTCGACTGCCCCAGTTATTGTCCCCTCAACTCCACCATCATGGTGCCCCGTGCCTCTACCAGGTTGTCTCTGCCCCGCATATGTCTACAATGCTACGTTCATGTTGTTTGAGTGGGACAAGCTTGACTGATTGATTTTTAGGACAACCATGTCCTAAAATTAGGCAGAATATTCAGCGTCACGAATGACTCCATCGCTCCGCTCATCAACCATTATCGTTTAATAACACCGGTAGTAGAGACCTAACCTTTGGTTTTCTCCTTTAGTCCCAGTTGAAACTTGGAGCCGGGACTAAAGGGATTTCATCGTCATGGCCTCAAAAGCCATCAGAAGCGCCATATCCTTTAGTCCCAGTTGATATTACCAACTCGGACTAAAGGTCAAGCCTCCTCACTGTAATAATTGGCACTAGGCTTTAGTCTCAGGCGCTAGATTCAACCGAGACAAAATGTCTCACTTTTAGTCCCAGGCGCAACTTCCACCTCAGACTAAAGCCCACACCCCGCGGGCCCCACCAGCCTCCGCCCCCTCCACACACACACACACTCTCTCTCTCTCTCCATCGATCTTATCTTCTCAAGGTCTCCTCTGTCCACCACTCTCCATCTTATCTCAAATCCAATCTCAACTCTCTATCTCTCTCTCTCAGGCGAGTTGCGTAGGGTGGCGGTCGCGGAGGGCTAGAGGCCGCGGGCGCAGCCCCTACGTGCGCGGCCCCTGCGCACGCGGAGGGCTGCCGGGCGGGCGGCGCTCCCGGACACAGCGTGTGCGGGCGCCGCCCCTGTGCGCAAGGTCGCGGGCGGGCGCGTGACGTGCCAGCGCGGGAGCGCTTGGTTCTTGGCCACAACATTGTCGGCGAAGCGCGTGTGGGCAGCTACCGGACCGACGAGGGTGTGCGACGCTCGTCCTCTCTCCTTCCTGGTGCAGTTCGTGTTTGTGATTTGTGTGAGGTGTTCCTCAATTTTACTTGTGAATTGAATATAAATTGAATGGAACATGTGTATATTTTACTTGCAAATGTGTTGTGAATTGAATCAAACTTGTGATGTTTATGCGAGTGGTGAAATTGATTGACTTATTGAATTGAATCAAACTTGTGTTGGTTATTGTGTGATGAACTGTGGGATCGAATCAAACTTTTTATTTGTGTTGTTGCTTGCCAATTGCTATTAGCGGCTGCTGCGGCGGTGAAGCTAGAGCAAGCTCGCCGGAGCATGGCCGGAGCATGGGATGGCTGCAGGTGCAGGGCGCAGACAATTGAGTTTCTTTATTGAAAAACTCTTTAGTCTCGGTTGGTATTACCAATCGAGACCAAAGGGGTTGCGTCTAGACGCTGGTGTACCCCCTTTAGTCTTGGTTGGTAATACCAATCGGGACTAAAGGACCTCTCCTTAGTCCAGGTTGGTTCATCCGGGACTAAAAGAGGAGCCTTTTGTCTCTACAGATTAGTCCCGGTTGACCTTTAGAGCTCTATAGCTCTTACTAACCGGGAATGAAGACCCCTCCTCCACCAGTGTAATGGTAGAGAAATGTACATGCATATGGGTCTCAGGTATATTTTACGCACATGTATTATGGGTACTATGCAGCAGCACCCGCACCCACTCTACCTGCTGGTAGAGAGGTTTTTGCCTAATAACATACCCGCAAGTGAGGATATTGCTCCACATTGTACTTCCTATTTGGTAAAACTCATGGGTACTCAAGTCCGCTCCACCTCGGCCCACCAACCAATCGCATCCCTGAGATTTCCTCTCTTTCCATGACTTGCGAACAATTCCTCTAATTAGCTTGTGTCGGATGTCGTTAATTCCTGCTAGAATTAGTTTGTAAATGATTCATATTAATAGCCGTCCCAATTGGATAAGAAGCATCTTGTTTATAATAAGACTAACTCCAACAACAACACACACTTTTGAAAGGCAAATTCACGATTGCCTCGTCTGTACAGTGTTTTGCACTTGATTCACATCGCACTTGCTCCAAAAGATATCTCATTTCGTCCGCTCCCCATCTCCTCCTCGCCCTCTCCTCCGTGCACCACGCTCGCGTCACCTCCTCCGGCACGACCAGCCAGCACGAGCGGGTGCGGGAGGAGATGACAGTGTGGCCGAGCGGGCACGACACGGCGTCCCGGTGTCCTCTAGCACGACGGTGCAGCATGGGAGGGATGACAGGCGCGAGCTCGCCTCCTCCGCCGCCCCGGCCTCAACGCTTCCCCCGGCCACCGGAGCTCCGTCCTCCCTCCCCGTGTCGGTCGCCAGAGCTCCCCTCTCCTCTGCTTCCCTCCCGCCGGCGGCAGCGCATCAAGCGGCTTAGGAGCTCCCTGCTCTCCCTCTCCTGCGGCGGGCTCAAATGCGTTCGAGGAGAGAGGGATTGCAATTTTGCATCGCCTCTCTATTCGAAGGCAATCTGCCTTCCGTGTTTGCCTCCTCTGTTAGAGGAGTTGCATCGCGTGAACAGTAGCCACGGGGAGGCAAAAATGCTTCTGCCATTTATATTGAAGTCAGTCTAATATATTCTAAATACATATATAATCGTAGTAATGAAATGAAAGAAAACATAGGAGTGAAGAAATCTGTTTTCCTAGTAGTAAGTGAAATCTTGTAACAATTTCAGGTTGTGTCAACGGCATGATGGGCATATATATTTAAGAAAAAAAAGTTCATTTTTGACTATAGAGTTACATCAATTTGATTTTGGCTATCAAATTTTAAAATTAGGTATCTTTAACCATCCAACTATCAAAAAGTTCAATATTGATTATGGAGCTGTTTTGATGAGTGATTTTAATTTTTTTAATTATAATTTAGTTCTTAGATGTTAAAATGATTATTAGCTTTTGCTCGTACCTCCTATTTAGGTAATTCAAGGTCACGTGTTCATAGGTGAGCTTTATCTTTTAAAATAATTTTTATACTATTTTATAAATATTTGTTATATTATGTTTATGTTGTTGTGTAAAAACAAAAATATAAGAAAAGTAAAACAAAAAGTTAAAAAATAATATGAACAACATTTTAAAAGATACAACTCATGGTTACAAATGCATGACCACAAAAATCACTTAAATCTAATCATTTTAAGATCTAAGAACTATTTTAATCATTTAAGTGATTTTTGTAGTCATGCATTCGCAATGATGAGTTTTATTTTTCTAAATATTGTTCATATTATTTTATAAGTTTTTGTTTTACTTTTCTGATATTGTTATTTTCACACAACAACATAAGAATAACATAACAAGTAGTTATAAAATAATATAAAGAATATTTTAAAAAATAAAGTTCATCATTATAAATGTGTGACCGCAAGAATCATCTAAATAGGAGGTACGAGCAAAAAGTAACAATCATTTTAAGATTTAAGAATTAACTTGTAAATAAAAATTTAAAATCACTTATCAAAACAGTCTAACGGTCAAATTTGAACAATTTCGGTAGTTGAAAGGCAAAAAAAAAAAAATCGGTTTTCAAGTTCGATTGTCAAAATCAAATCGAGGTAATAATTAGATGCCAATAAAGAACTTTTTTATATATTTAAAAGGAGCGGAATTATATAGTTATTAAATTGTTAAAACGAGGATGTCAAACTTTCCACAATTCAGTCGGGTCATTCTAGCACAATTAGATTCCAAATACTCGCGCATCTCACATCCCAAGGACTTTTTATCCCCTTCCATATATAAACCGGTGCGTCTCCTCTGTCTTCCATTTCCCACGCACCACATAACCAAGAAACCACCAAGAACACCTTGTCCAGCTCTGCCCATGCCGAGCGACCAACCAGAGCCGCCGGCGCCGGCGCCGTTCGATCTCCAAGCCGGCCCGGCGCCGGCGCCGGCCAGGAGCGGCGGTGGCAAGATGCACCGGCTGCTCAGGTCGGCCTTCAAGCGCGGGGACTCGGCGTTGGCTGGCAGCGGGGAGGACGTGGACCACCTGAGCCGCTCGGCGTCCGGGGCGTCGTCCTCGGCGGCGAGCAGCGGCCGCCCGCCGTCCGGGAGGCGGGTCGGGCGCCGTGGTGGCGGCGGCGACGGCTCCGTCGACGGCGACCGGTCCAGCCGCGAGAGCTTCGAGCTCGACGGTGAGACGGGATTCCTTCCTCGGCCTTGCTCGGTTCATCTATTCTGGAATTTTTTTAAGCGAATTGAGCGAGTTTTTTAGCAAACTAAATTACGCCGGGGTTATATGTTTGTTGATTTCTGTACCTTTTTATGTGAAAGGCATTTAAGATTATGCAACGACCTTTTTTTTTAAAACGTATGCGACAACCTTCAGCTTGCCATTGGGTTGTCGTGTCCTTGTTGGATGATGGTAACTCCAAGGCTCTTAAACTTATTGCCTTTGTTTAATCCTAAATTGGTCATGTACTCATGAGTCATGACAAGGATGCTAGCATTATATTTTGTATTATCGTAATTTCTGACGATTCAATGGCGTAATCAGCAAGATTGAGCATCAAATCTTCTTAGTTTTCTGTAATTTTGTAGTTCATATATCAAAGAAAGGGTCACCTTCTTGGAAGTTACATGACCCTGTCAATCTGTCCCGGGACAGTATCTTTGTTTTGCTCCTCTTTGTTTTTATATCTTCCATAAACAGAGAAGAGAAGATAGAAACAAATTGTTACTCTGACACTGTCCCCTCTGAAACTAGTTGGATAAGAGGTCTCTTTCTCTCATGTTGCTTTCTCAGCTCAGAAAGTCTAACAACGCAAGCAGGTAGCGGCCTTTCCTGCCAGCCCTTTTAAGGTTCCAGGGGATGATAACAATACCTTGGGACCCATGATACTGAATTGACGGCTTATATTGCTTTGGCAGCCGTTCACATTCATTAGTAAGTTCCTTTCATGCAGTGGAAAAGATGTCCGGCATATCCAATGAGAGAACAATGCTTTTATTTGTGTGCTTCAAGCATCCAACACCTGGCAGTGCAGGTAACAGTGAAGATGTCTAAAATTTTAAGATCATTACAAACACATTGCCTTATATACTAGTTATATGGCGAAATGCCAATTTCTAAACTTCAGCTTGGTGATAGAGGATTAGAGGCTGCCTCTTCAGAAAGCGTGCAATAAAGCTTTTGTATCTTTGAATTGTAAGGCCGGTCTCAATGCAAGTTACCAAGGCTGAGAAATTGGTAATTATGTATACTAGAATTCATGGTGATGGAATCCTTCTCGCATACCATGAAACTCCATCTCCTCTCTCCTGGTAATGAACTTACTGATGTGGCATGTTGTTTAATGGTCATGAAACTTTTAATGGAACCTGACTGGCCTAAGTGAACTTGGCGTGCAAGTTGCAAGCATGTCTTGAGCTTGGTGACTTTCTGAAGGTCAAAGCACTAAATGCCAAGATCACATCTCTTCTACTAGGTTACTTGCAGTCAGCTTGTGAGTATTTTAGAAATTGCTTATCCAAGATCCAATGTGTTCCATGATTGCACTCTTTTATGTCGAGTCTTTGCGCAATTACTGTCTTTATATGCATTAACTAGGTTGCAAATTGACGAGTAAAATGCTTTCTGGTTTGGTCATGAGCTCAAACAATTGCCATATGCATTGTGTTCTGAATGGAATCTTTTATGCTGAACTGCATGCGCTCTGATTGAAATTGTTTGCTGACATGGATATTCGACCCCCCATCTTCATGAATCAAAGGTTCCAAGAACGGCAAGCTGCTGGCGGCGCTGCGCGACGCCAAGATCAGCCACGCGTACGAGCCGTTCCCGTGGGAGAAGAAGATGAGGGAGCTCCTCCCAGTGCCGGCGGCAAGCTGCTTCCTGTCCCTGCTTCTTCTGCCCAAGGCGACGGACATTTCGAACACCAGGTACAACTCCCTGGACGACACCCTGGCGCGCGCCGACGCGTGGCTCCGGTCGTCGCAGGCCTCCGGCGTGCCCGTCGTGTTCATGAGCGTGCAGACGGAGGCACTGCTGACCAAGATCTCCGGCGAGACGGCACTGTCGACTGTGAACACAGGCTCGCTGTCGGACCTCGCCGGGATGGCGAGCGCGAGCTTGTACGGGTTCGAGGACTACCACGGCGTGGACATCGGCGTGGTGCGCGCCGTGCGGCTGTGGTACGCGGCGGTGGCGGGGGAGGCGGCGCTGGAGATCCGGCTCCGGCCAGGGGACACGCGGCTCGGGTTCGCCATCAGCCGCACCGAGGAAGGGTTCATCTACGTGTCGTCGGTTGCGGAGGAAGGCACGCTGGGGGTGGCGTCGGCGCGGTCGGGGCTCCTGGAGCTCCACCGGGCGGCGCGCGCGGCGTCGAGGCTGCTGGTGGTGTCCCGCGTCGGCGGCGAGAAGGTGCTGCCGTGGATGGCATCGTCGGCCGGGAACGTCAAGTGCTTCGACACCGTGTCGCTGAGTCAGAAGCTGTCGCTCCACCGCCACGCGCTCCGCCCCATCACACTGCACTTCCTCATGTGGGATCCGGACCTCGCCGCGGCGCTGCCACGGGGGGACGACGCCGACGTCGAGAAGCCGCCACCGGTGCTCCTGCTGCCGTCGCCGCTTGTCGTGGCGGAGACGACGGAGGCCGACGAGAAAGGCGGCGACGGGCCGGGGCTCGCCGGTAAGGACTCGAGGGACTCGTCATTCCGGTTCCAGAACATCGACCTCCCGGATAGCTGGTTGTGATCTCATCACGTCTGAAGGAGTAGTAGTAATATGCTGCACTGCATGTTTCTTTCTTTTCTTTCTTTTTTTATTTAAGAGAGAACTGTTAATTATGTAAGCATGATGGTGGTAAGGAAGTGATTAGCATCATGGCAGTGTGTTGTTAATAATCATGGCGCCTGATGTGATCAAAGATGTGTTCATCATAACTTAAAGGTTCAGTTCGAAATCCAATTAGGATAGAAACCTTATTGTACATCTACGTGATAGTACCTACATAAACAACGGCTAACATAATTTGAACATTTTCGGCTAACAGGATCATGCACTCTCACAATCCAAACAGGATGGTTCTTTATTTCATACTCCCTCTATTGCAATTAGATGATATTTTAGACAAGGTTTGGGTCAAATATTCGGAATATAAATCATGAATAACTTTTAAGTCATTAAGTTTGGAAATGTGAAAATTATATCAATAGATTTTTCTTGAAAAATATTTTCATAATAATGTACATATATAACTTTTCAATAGATATTTGTATAGAAAAGAAAAGTCAAAGTTGTACTTTGAAGACTATGTCGTTGTCCTAAATATCATCTAATACCAGTATGGAGGGAGTACTATGTAGTTAGGCTAGTACTCCTAATTACTCCAACTATAATGCAGGTCATTCGATTATGCACTTGTAGTATATAAATGTACCTAAATTTATTGGTTCGATTCATTGATTTGCTTGTTGTTTGATATGTACTATACATCCCAAAAAATACTATTTATTTTGACTTTTTTAAATACAACACTTTTTTTCTATGTATTAGACATAAGCATATATTTATGTGCATATCAAAAGGTGTGTATCAATCAAAGTCAAAACAAATAGCAATTTGGGACGGAGGGAGTACACTGGTATGTGACATGTTGACATGCGTTTCTATTTCATCCCATTCACTATCAAAGTTGTGATCATGACATGGAAGCAGTTGGGGGACAAAAGAATGTACCTTATTTGGTATTTCAGGAATACGCCATTCCGATCCAAAATTTCTGATAATTTTTTGGCTGAAGCCGATCCAAAAAATCAGATAATTTTTTGGGTGAAGTTCAAGTGGCTTATCTGAAATCCAAATTTTACGAACTGCGCAACCCGAATTTCCGCCAAACATAAGGGGTGATTGGTTGCACACGACAGCTTCATCCAGGATGACCGGGCTGTGCGGGACTAAAAGGAGTTGGGTTGAACTCGTACATGTGGTCGTGTTTGTTTGTGTTTGATACTGGTCCAGTACAAAACAGGATTTTGTTTGGTTGCATGTATGGATCAAAGTTCTAGGTGGCTGACAAGTGAGCCTTTGCGCCATGCATACACCAAGCCATCCCGGCTCATATGGGAAGCTCGAATTCTACGTATGAAGAGAGCCAGGACAGAGGGGCTAAAGTGAATGAGAGCAGAGCAACCAAACACGGGCTGAGTGTATCATATCGAGCGGGATGGCACTTTGCACGGTCCCGTTGGGACAACCAATCAGCCCCATAGGGTTCCATCGGTGGATGGAGGTACAACATCTGCTTACCATTGAAGTTTCTCTGTTTCAATTGCTTGGTTATGACAATTTGGTTCAAAATACTTCCTACTGAGAGATGGTTATCCATTAAAGTTTCCCAAGACAGCACAGCAGCACACAATACATGTTACCAGCCAATCACAAGTTTAGTATCACTATGATAATACGTTGAGACGAACAAGTTATGAATGAATAACAGATTCATGCCAACTACTGATCATACACCGCTTGCAGTAACATCTGTTCGCCTACAACGAGTTTAGATGAAAAAATGTCGAAACACAATGACACGACAGCCAATTTTGGACCCATTCATCCATCCATCAATTTGGACCCAGCCGATTTTGTGTTGCATATTAAAAATCATACTAGCAACAAGAACGACTGAAACATCCTTTACTATGTAGGAACAGTAATGAAAAGAAACATCAATACAAGCTGCAACTACACGCAACATACTATGCAGCACTTAAATCATTCTAAACATAGCTTTGGATGTCCTTATACAAACGGAATGTGTCAGTCCAGTGCCAGTTTATCATGTACAGTACCACACATGCCAGATGTGCTCTTCTCTAGATTAACATCCTACAGACAGATGAAAAATAACTCCTAAATGTGCTATCCAGTTTAGATGATACAGAAGACCAATTTCCGAAGATCTTTTTTCACCCCTGTGAGCAACTCCATCTTAATACATTATTACCCACGCTAGCTATGTTACAGCCTACACACTCATATGGACCAAATGGCCTAAGGGTCCTCCATATGAGTCAACCAACACCATTTATACTGTACAAAATTGTCAATCCGAACAAGCCTCAGCTGAGAAGCTCTCTGCTACCAAATGAGATACCTCATTTACCTCTGCACGGAGCCACAAAGCCAAACGCCATGCTGAGTATAACAAGTCGGATCTCCTAGTGAGTGTCCTAGGACAACACAGCTCATTCCCAGTAAGCTCATGATGCAGTAGAGCCTGCAGAAAGTGGGCCATCTCTTAACTGTTGTAGACTCTGTTGGAGTTGCTTTTGGATCATCTCGGCAACCATTCGCAGCCTTCCTTGGCCTACCTCTCCAGCCACAGCAGACCCATTCACAGTCTCCACAGCTCTTGAAACCTTCTGCTTACATCTTTCCCACTCCTCAAGTTGCAACCAGCAGGCTCTCCCACCATGGCTCCCATCCATTGCAAGGAATGCTATATGATTGTTGTCCCCAAAAGAATACCGGAGTCTCACTGATACACAATATGGAAGCCAGGCAGCTCCACCAGCTACATTCATCTGAGGAATGAGAGCATGGTCAAGTACAAATGTCAAGGCAAACTCTACTGAACTGTGGGCTCTATCATGATAAATGTTACTCTTGGCTAAAGTGCTCTCTGTATTATCAGCTGAAGCTGATCCTGAATGATTCTCCAAACAAAGCTCGATCCGAGCCCTCTGAGCAGTAGCAATGTCCCCGTGAGCCTGGGTAAAACCTTTCTTCCATGCAATCAGCTTTAAAAACTCGCGCAGTACCGAAATCGGCAATGTGAGCAAAGTGATAAAAGAAGCAACTCTAGAAGCATCATATGGTTCAGAGGCAACACGCCTGCTAAAATAGTCGCATATTTCATTGATTTCAGCTGCTGCTAGCTCTTCCTGAGCATTGTTCTGGGCCTGCTGTTGCTGTTGCTGGTGGTGAAATCTTTTAACACTCAAAACTTGTAGTAGCAGTTGAACCCGATGAACACTGACTGCAAATACATAGCCTCTGCAAGATGAAAACAGGAACCAGTTATCAGCAGTCCCAAATGTAAATACTTAACTGAAAGGAAAAACAAGGAAGATGAGTCCTTGTGAACTGTTGACAAACACTAGCAGTCTAGCACTCAGTGACAGCCAGCTGGGGTGCCCAGTGTGCCCAGGCACACCCAAAACTCCTATGCATCTCCAGGGAGTAGTTTGCATAGCAAAATTTATAGTTTACAAGCTCATTTACTCAGCACTCACACACAAGTAGAGGCCTCATGTATATGTTCTCTAATCTCCATTAGGGCCATAATCCTTCTCACATGTCCAGGCAGGCATTAGCTGGGCATTTGATCACCACTGACAATATTAACTCTATGATTTAAAATTACGTATCGTATCCAAGGATATTTCAAGTGTTTTCCCCAACTGCAAGTGAGATGCACATATGCAGTTACGCACAAATGCACATAGGCCACAAGCGCGGAATTTGATAAGGTTTGAACTCCAGTTTGATAACTTCATTGATGATATGAGAAAAATGATATGATCTAATCAATTCTGTTAACACTCTATTAGGCTTGTTGAAACAAATAAAAAATGCTATTTATGATTAGGTGTATTTGCTTCTTAAGGTATTGTTATGGTGATGGCAAGTGTTGAAATTATTTTTATTTTTTACAATGATCATAGCAAAGAATAAGTTGAGAAATAGTAGTAGAGACAAGACAATCGTTTGGCCACATTTATAGAGTCCAATATTTATTCTGAAGGTAATTAATGATAACATAATCAAAACTTCCATGGCCACAATGAATTGTAGAGTGGAAGAATTTATGGTATTGTATCTATTTATTATGTAATACCTTATTTTACAAATATTAACACTTTATATTGCAATTTTATAAATTCAAATCAACTTTATAAATGCAGAATATTACAAGCCCTTTTTAATACATTTATTTCATATTGACTTCGGGGCCTTATGAAAATTTGGAGTGCACACCCATCATAGAACTTGCTGGCTCCACTGCTGCTAGCAACCTAGCACTTTTTCCGCTAATCAGCATAGAACACTCGTCTAAGCTCAACCATGTGTTGGACAGCATCAAAACAAGTGTTCTTAAGGCGGTAAGGTAAGCCGTGGCAACCACCCTCAAATGCCTAGGAAAAAGAGCTTTCTGAGATGGTTTAAGCTGTTGCCCCAGTCCAACAGCTAGCCCATTTGTGCCTCCCCCCTGTAGAAAACTCCCCTCCCAGTCCCTGCCTCCTATAGTCCTATGCGGATGCAGCTCCGCTCCCAGACTAAGAACAGCCGTCGCATCCTCACTTACCCCTCAGGTGGGGGCCAGCCAGCTTGCGCCTCCCACCTGTCTCTTCTTGTGCGGCTACCGGCTAGCACCCTACCCCTGTCTCGGCCACCAGCGCCATTTCCGGCAAGGAATGTGGCATGCGGGTGGTTGCTTGGCCTTACTGGCTGGTTCCCAACTTGTTCTTCATTCATCTCTTTTCCCTCCCACCATTCTCGTCCGTGCACTAATTCTGTACGGCGACAGGGACGCCCAGGATTTGTACTCGCCTAAGCGATGCCTTGAAACCATAATCAAAGCAAATAAAGAAACAACAGAACAACACCCATATTCACTAAATATGAAGTATACACTCCACACATTTGCAACATGTAAAATAGTCTAATGAATATATATATTCCAAAGAGCAACATATAAACAGAATAAGGCACTATTTTCAAAAGAAAGCCAGAGTGATCAATATCTTAACACCAATATAGATATATAAAATTCCATTAACAGTAGAAAACTAAGGGTAATTTGGCAGCGAATATCATATTGATACTGATTCCTAATCGTGTAGTGGAAAAGTGAATGGCATAGATTTAAGTATCATGATGCTAGAAAACTAAGGATACTTAGCTAGTTTTATAGTTTCTTACCCTACATAGAACCGGAGTGCAGGCTGCTCTTGATCCAAATTCAAGAGTGCCCCTTCATTGTCCTTTAAGATTGATCCCAGTATTTCTTTCAAAAGTTCAGGCAATTGTGCAAATAACCATAGAACTCCAAGGTACTTAAGTATCCCTCTCAGAACCTTTTTCAGAGCGGCCAAAGGAACCCAGCCACCACCATATCCACCATCATCCCCAAGACCTATGAAAGCTGTGTTAATTTCCCCTTTCATGTGCACAGGGAGACCAGCTCCAGGAGTAAGTCGTACAGAAGCTCCACCAATCCCTGAAGCAAGAGCTGAAGAAGCCAACATGGCATTTCCTGCTCGACTCAAACTGGCCACTACATGGTTAGCAACACCAGAAGTTGGCCTAGATAAAGAAACTCCAGGAGTAGCACTTAAACGACTTGCGCTAGGAGCAGTTTGTGGAGCTCCAGCGTTGTTATTGAAGTGTCCGCTAGCCTGCGCAGCATTCATGAAGTTGGGTTCAAGAGCATTTAGACCCTGAGCAACATGTTCCATTATGAAAGGCCGGAATTGCGGGCATGGCAAAGATCCACCAACTGATGGTCCACCTTTAGGAGGGGTAGCTGGCTGGAGCCAAACTTGATCCCCAGCAAAGCAGCGCATGTCAACAGAAAATTTCTTACGATATATAATGCGTATCCAGTATGGCCCACGAAGTACGACAGAAACATCAAAAGGCAGTAATGAACTAGGAACAAGTCCAGGTCCACCCCGTCCAGCAGCTGAAAGCATGGCAACAGCATGGAGATTATGACTGCTCAAATGCGCAGCTGCAGCATTTGTGGGGACAGGTGCATGATGTATGCTTGATGAAGATGATCCATTTGCTAATGGCCCTTGTGTAGGGATGTTGTTGGCCTGTTTTGGCATAGAGCTATATCCAGATGAAACAGTTACAGGCATCCTTGCAGGACGAATTGCACCTCCAAGGGCAAGTAATGGTCCTGCTGTAAGTCGAATGCAATCCAAGAAGGATGCTACCTCCCCACCATTCACGAAATCCTCCAGAAACTGCATTCATGCAAGATTGATTCTGAGATGAACTAAGCATATAAAGGTGAATTTTATTGCAAGATCAATTAAGAAATATCGCAAACTTCATGCCTAAACAGAGAGCATAAGCGCTGCACTCAGATTTCAGCTATTTATCAACAGATACATGTTGAGAATGGATGGGAGCCTGGAATGACCCATCTGGCGTTTCCAGTAAAGGATCTCACAGGCGTTGTCTGGTGAAACAGTGAAAATGCCAGCACCCATTATACTTCCTGCCTATACACTGTTAATGCCATTTTCAAAAGATAAAATGATAAATGTACACTTCTTGTGAAAACAAAAGTTTCCAAGTATGCAAATGAGCGCACATGGCAGCCTACAAATTAACATTTTGTCCCGAGAAGATTGTTCAAGGACATGTTTTCAGAGCAATATTGACAGTTAAAATTAAGGCAAAGTTAATGTACACTCATCTGAAGCTTGCTAAAGCACATTGAGTGGTTCAATCTGAACTAGTAAAAAGCTAAGTAATGTTTAGAAAAAAAAACATCACATTAGAAAAGAGGAAACAGAATGAATTTTCTTATTTCTCGTCCAAGGCCTTATTGATAACTATTTGAATCCATTTGAGCTACCAAAATATCAGCAGTAAAACTTTCCATGCTGAAATATATTCGAAATATTGGTAGTAAACTCGATAGAAAGATTCAAAGTCATCGAATGCGACCAATCTAAAAGAAAAAGGCGGAATAGCTAAATTCGTCCCTCAACTATCGTCGAAAGCTCAATTTCGTCCCTGAACTACGAGAACGGCCGTTCTCGTCCTCAAACTTTTGCAACCGGCTCAATTCCATCCCTGAACTACGAAAACAACCGTTCTCGTCCTCAAACTTTCACAACCGGCTCAATTTGATCCCTGCCCAGTCAGCTATGGTTGTGAGTTACCAATTCTACCCCCCTTGGCCATCTCTTTCAGAAAATATGTGATGCACAAGGATAGGAAGAAACATGGAGTAATCAGAAATAGAAGATAAAAAAAATTCATTTCGATGAGAGGAGGGTAGACCAACTAGGGATTGGTCAGATATAACGTACGTTAAAGGTCTTAGTTATCTTATATACCATCAATAGCATCCCTGAAACACAATTATTAGCATGTAAGCAAATGGTGATGTTCAGGTACTTTGAAGGGATTGCATCCAGGAAACCAACAGCGTAGCTTACTATACTCAAAACCGGGCAAGACTTTTCATAACTACACCACAGTTAAATTACATATATAGCGCCAGACAAAGAGCTTCTATGGTTTATTTAAAATGAATCAGGTGGCTTTAGGGCTGGGGGAAAATATGACAAGGGGGTAGAATCGGTAATTCACAACCATAGCTGACTGGGCAGGGACGAAATTGAGCCGGTTGCGAAAGTTTGAGGACGAGAACAATCATTTTCATAGTTCAGGGACGGAATTGAGCCGGTTGCGAAAGTTTGAGGACGAGAACGGCCGTTTTCGTAGTTCAGGGACGAAATCGAGCTTTCGGCGATAGTTCAGGGACAGATTTGGCTATTCCGCCAAAGAAAAATGTAACACAAAGATAAGTATGCACGAACCTTTGTGTGTGGCCAAAGCTGATCCGGAAAAACATGCATTGTGCAACCATCCTTAGCAATCTCCCATTCAACAACAATGTGTACCATAGGCATGGTGCCATAGCTGAACCACAAGCTCATTAGACCGACAGCTTCAATCCTGAATGTCTTTCTCATCTGATCAGATAGCTTGTCAGAAGCATCACTGTTGCCTTTATTAACAGATTGTGATTTCATCTCTGTGGACAACTGATTATCATCTAGCTTATCATCAATTTTCACGCCAACCAGTCTTCTCATTCCACAAGCGAAAGAACGAGCATTTGAAAGCCGTCGCAAATCGGACACAAGCTTCTGGACGCTATCTGCCTCAACAGTGTTGTATGTTAAAACAACACCATCAGAATCAAAGGAGATATGTGAATCCATTTCGGAGGTATTTGCAATGCGAATACCAACACCCCACTGTGTCATGGTGCTTCCTCCATTGAGTTCCCAAAGTTCCCTGAAATGTGGATCATTTATCCTAACATCCCAAGACATGCTTCCAGCCTTGCCAAGGCGCAAGCATATATGCTTCCATGAATCATCTTGTGTAAAAGGTAATGTTAACCAAAGATTAGATGATGGTGTCCGCAGACCAACTTCTTCCACATATGGAATTGCAAGCGAATCCATCTGGGCTGTTAGTTGAGCATGTTTGATGCATAGCGAGCAGTGTCTTATCACATGTAGTAGCACAGAAGCATATGTAGTTGCTGGGACACAATTATTTCTTTCCGCAAGAACATCTCCATAGGTGAGGCTGGCTCTTGATTGTAGATTAGATGTGTATGCCTGCAATGGCAGGGGACTCTGTGCTGATTCTAATATTTTTCTCCGTTTTCTTGGCTCACATGGTTGCAGTCCTTGTAATGAAGGGATACTTGGTAAGAAATCTGAAAGAGAGCGTTTCCTAGATGTACCATCAGAGCCAGCAGTAATAAGCTTCTCTAGTCCTGACAATTGCACAAGTAAGATAATCATATTTGCAACAATAAATTTATAATGAAGCCTAATCTATACTAGTTCACCACATATGTTTACCAATAGATTTATATATCTGATTCAAATATATACATGGTAAACTACCTCCTGTTGTAGTTGAAGGTCTAACCAAGTGATCAGAGGAAGAGTTCCCAAGACTGCCTGAATGGGAGCTTTGAACAGGGATTTGATTACTGTAACTATTGCTTGAAGGGACAAGAGGAAGTGATTTATTTACATCTGCAATACATTGTCACATGGATAGGTTAGTGAAACAAATTCATGATTAGAATTAGAACCTAACAACTTGGCCGCAGATGCATTGGTTACAGGACTCAAGGAAGAAAAGGTGCCTGTACCTTGTAAATGTCTAAAATTACTTGGGAAATAGCTGTTCAAACTGACACTAGGATGTACTTTTAAAATATTATTAGCTTGAGTACGAGATAAGCCTCCATCGTGCATTGGCGAGACAGCCCTAGCATTTACTCCTTGAATACCAACTGAAAGAGAACTCAGATGAGGTGTCGCTGGCAACCTAGATGGTAGTATAGAATGGTTCTGTGCAGCAGTAGAACCACATTCGTATTCGAAAACCTCATCAACAATAGACGAAAACGATGGTGAACAAGCAGGAAGTAGTGGAAGAGGCTCAATTCCATTTTGGACAGGAAGATCACTATCCATTATGTCAGCAGAACTCATTATACTTTGTAGAGCCTGCAGCTTCATATCAAAAGGATTGGTAGTTGATTCACTTTTAAGTATTTGCATCTGCTCAACATTGATTTTGTTAAATCTAATAGCTTCTTTAGCATCAGCATTTGCATTAGTCTTATCACTTGCATCACACTGTGTCTCAAGCAAATGAAAAAAAGGCCTGAAGTCCTTATCAAGTTGCATCAACAGATAATAGGCATTTGCACAATGAGGAAACCCCATTATCATAAAATCTGAACCATCTAATATGGCATTTGGAATCTTCAGAGTGCCCTGAGACTGCTGGTAGACCTGGAATAAAAACAATATAATTTCACAATTTATGTTTGCAACAAACTGAGTTTAGCATGCTCTAAAGAGTCATGATAAGTTTAGCATGCTCTAAAGAGTCATGATAAACCGTATACGGCCTTAATCCATGATAACGGACCAAGCAAAATTCACTGGTTCTCTACACAGAAGCTAAAAGAAACTTATCACTTCCAAAAAGGCATATAATTCAAAGTAAGAAATGGTACAAGCATTTACTACTGCCAAGTCATACTTAAAAGGATGTCATTTTCTGCTTTCCAATACCAATATCATTCATCTTCTTAACAATATACTTACAATAATACTACAAAATTGTACGAAAGTGTCATACTATAAAGATCAACTAATCAGTTTCACGATCACATGTCAACAATTTAAATATTTGAAAAGATATTATTAATCAGAAGTGCAATGATTGCATGCATCCCATGCTGGCATTTCAATGTTGTACCAGAAGCACTAGATGACATCTGATCTGCTACTGAAGAAGTTCAGACATTATTGTAAACAGTTAAACACAGTGACAACCTTAAGGCCGAAAAACCTTCCAGCTGCTGCAAATAGGTGGAGGATGCTCCTGGTCCTTAAGCTTGAAAAAACCTCAGTAGCTGAAGTACTCCCTTTGTTTAGAGCTTCCTCAAAGTCCATAAGCGCAGAAGGTGGTAATATGTTTTCCGGTGATTGAAGGAGAAAGCGGCCACTCCTATTGAAGAGAAAAGAGTTAAACATTTAGGGAGTTGAGAAGGCTAAACCAGAACTGAAGACATAAATAAGCATACTATGTCTATTATTTGTCTTCAGAAAGAAGAAGAAAACGTATCACTCCTATATGATATCCAGCAATTTAATGGCCATAAATATTATGCACAAATAAATGACATAGTGCTGCAAAAATTCTGAGCCCTGAACATTAGTATGTATCTACTCTATCCCCCCCCCCCCCAAAAAAAAAAGGTTAAACGCAATCCTCATGTACAGTTGTAGACCACAGAAAATAATCCTCTTGGCCATTTTGTAGAGCGGTTTTGCTTGCATGGCAGGAATAATTTCCTTTTCACCATGCAGAATATGAAGATTACTAGTATAAACCTCCCCTCCCGTCCCTTTCAATGCCTCGAGTAGTGACAAATCTGTACATGCTCACTTCTTGCATATTGAAACCAATCGAGTGAAATAGAACTTTTCTTTTTCTATTATGGAGTTTACTTAATTCTATCCAACAATATCTTAATGACCTCAAAATGACACTCTAAAATGCCAATGTTCCACCAGGTAGAGTTGACACACCATAAGTCAAATATTTTCTTCTCCGAATAATTTAATGATTACCATTTATCAAATGATTCTCATTATACATTTTAGTGATGCAATTGTGGTTCTAAAGCTTTTATAGCACAAACAAGGGTTTATAAAGAATGGAAGTAGGATAAATCAAAGTACTGACACACCTGATATTTATTCCAAGGCTAATATACGCCTGGCCATATGCCCTTACTTGAAGCACTTCATTCCCAAAACAATCTGAGGAGCCCTTCTTCTCTGCATTCTGCAAAATTCATAAACATAAAAACAGATCAATTCCATGCTACAACTAGAAAAAGGGAATACAAAAGAACAACAAATCTTTTAAGCATCAGATGTAATTAATGGCTGAACAAAATCAATCGTTTCATGTGCATGCCTCATTTACAAACCATATGTTCTAGACATGCATTATGACTTGAGTGTTTTGGCACAACAATTCAGTATCCTCGTGTCAGCAATTTATGAATTAAAACATGAAGATAAAAGAGCTAACATAATTCAATGCAAATATATGACGGATCAAGTTGAAGCATGATATGAACACGCATATAATTCATCAGTTTTTTTTGTTCAAAACCCACCAGTTTACAGAAATATCGTCAAAACATAAAAACACATCCAATGTCATCTTTGATTGCATACAGAAAATCATTTAGGGTCAAGAAAACTAATCTAAATCAGCACCTGATTAAAAAACAGCCTTGGAACCATGATACAACAGGTATTAATTCAAGAATAGTACATACTACAATTGTTTCTGGCGGAATGTCAACCAAGCTTTTAGTTTTTATATTGGTAGCCTTTATGAGCTTGACAAAATAGACACACATAGGCATGTAGAGACACATAGCTATTCTGATTTTACACAACATAAGATATCTGGGGCACTTAGTGCTCCTGGAGATCTGTTTTGTTCAGTTCTTTTTATTTCTATATAATATATAATACCACAGTGGGGGTCTCCCCCTCTGTACAGTTCGAATTTTACACAACATAGGATATCATATGCTAAATACTCTTTCACATCATTCAAGCAATCTATATACATCCGAAACAATTAAATTTCCATGAAGGCATGCAACTCCTGGTTCAGAAAAAGCTTTAATGCCAACACATGGCAGAAGAAACTAAACATCTAAAATACAGTTTAGCTAATATCAGATAGGTAAGGCCATGCAAATACAAAAATTAAACTAAAAAAATTCTATCATTACCTTCTTTGGGTCCTTCACTGCAGTGACATCTCGTTTCAGGACAACATCTTTTGGGGACTGAGAAATTTGGACATTTTTGCACAGTTGTCTCTGAATATTAAGAAGGCGTGTGTGCCTATTGCAAGCAATTGCTCTCAAAATAAGTTGTTCAACATCAATGCAACTCAGATAAAGAGAAAGATTTGCCTCTTTATCGGTAAATGGGTCGAGCACAAATGAACTATGCTGACACTTTATTTGCATGTCTTGCCCTGCCTCAATTTTGATAAAAGGAGATGAATCAGGTTCTGCTGTGCTAGTGCTTTTTTCATCTAGCCAGTAATTAACTTTCAGGCCAGGTATCTTAAAACCACTTGAATCAAATTCTCCATCTTGAACAAGCTGCACTAGAGAAGCATTCCCAATTTGTCCAGCGGCACTGTCAGAGATGAGTTCAGATCTTATCGCATCTTTCCACCTTCCCTGTCGAAGGACATTAGCCTGCCTAATAATAGTATCCATAGCAAGAGAGATGCAGAACTCATGTAGTATAGCATATAGCACTGTGAAGGGATTCTCAGAAGCTGCCATTCTTCTTTCTATATCATCACCAAGAGCAAATCTCCTACTTTCATCAAGCTTAATAGGACCTTTCTTCTCACCAACCAGTAACTCCATATGCAATATCCTCCATAAGTCTACATTACCACGGTAACCCAGTGTGAGAAGAACTTTAAATTCTCCATCCACACGGAAAACTGCTATTCCATCAGTTATAGAAACATTAGATACTTCTTTAGGTCTAGGTGTCACAAGTACTTTGTACCGCACACTAGCATCTAATTTCCGCAGAGCACGTTTTTCTTCATCTGGGGAAAGTCGATTTTGACTTCCTATGTCTTCTATGCATTTTGGCAGCCTATGATAACCCCCTGTAAGCATAACTTCAATAGCAGAAGGAACATCGAACATAGGAGCCCGAGCTTTCGCCAAATCTTCATGCATATAGAACATCGAGTCAGCTGTTTGAGTGAAGCATGTTTCATGGACGCTGAGAGTTGTTCCGAGCTGTTGACAATAATGGACCAAAGGAACCTGAACAGATTAAAAGTACATATGTTAATAACAATATACTGCAATTCACACCTTGGAAAACTAAACCAGTGAGGAAAGTTTCGAAAAACTTGGTTTATCATGATAGCAATTGTATAAGACCATAATGGTTAATATTAACAGAGGCTGTAAAACAAACAATCATCGCAGTCTATTCTTTATCAAAAGAGCATGGAGTAAATAACCAACAGCCAAATGTATACTGTCAGATTAAATCACAGTTTTTGACAAAATATTTATCATCACAATTGACCCAATTGAAAATTAAGGTACAACGGGGCATATAACGCAATCCATTGACTAGGTGAATGACGCAATATGCCATGAAATCAACCTGAAAATTTGTGAAGTTACTGAGGAACTGCTCTATGGACTAGGCCAATGCCATATCCAAGCTTCATCACTGCTTGGGGCAAAGAAAGTCTTAACGGTATTCGGTATATAGTAGGCGTTTGGCTTTCATTGCACCTTTGTCTTTAACTTATTGCTTACTGCTAATTATCATTTTCCCTGCCCTAGGATCAATTAAATTGGAAATACAAAATTTATATGGATGTTGAATAAATTAAAAGCTATGCAATGAGAAATTAGAATCGAGTAAAAATGGCTTACATGTTGCACTAGGATTAGTTTGCATCAAAAAACAAGTATTTTACTGTTAGCGTGGTATATAGCCAGCCCCCTATGGGCCCTATTAGTCCCTGCGCCGGCCCCTTTAGGCCCGTGCGCCGCCCCCTGTTGGGGCATCCTAGATGGATTCAGATTGGGGCAAGGATGACCGTCGGATGGTTGTACCCTAGGTCACCCTTGCCTATATATATGTAATCGAGCCCCAGGCTCTTCATCAATCAATTATTCTTCCATCCATATTGCTTTCATGGTATCACGAGTTAGGGTTTCGATCCCTCTCTCCCTTCCGCTGCCCTAGCCCGCCGTCCAGGCCGCGCCTCGCGTGTCGTTCAGGCAGCGCCACCGCGCGCCGTCCAGGCTGCTCCCCGCGAGCCGTCCAGGCAGCACCTCAGGCCGCGCCGCCCTTTCCAGGCCGCGCCGCCCCCTTCTAGGCCGTGATCGCTGCCGCCCAGGCCGCGCCCGCCGCCGTTCAAGTCGCGCCGCTGCCTTCTCCACGCCCGCGCTCCGTCCATGGCAGGGTCCCAGACTCCCTCCCAACTCGCTGCTGCCGCGAAGGGCAAGCAGCTCACCCCGGAGGAAATCCAAGCCCGCCGCGACGCCGCTCTTGTTGCCGCCCAAAAGGCAGAGGCCGAGGCGGCCGCCGCCGCCCAGGAGCGCGACGCCGCAGCCGCCCGTGCCCGTGAAGCTCTTCAGCGCGCGGCCCAGGCACGTGCCGAGGCTGCCCTCGGTGATCCAGATGCCAAGGAACCCGACGGCGACGAGGACGCCCGTTCTCACGTCTCCGACATCGCCGTTCCCGATGACGTTCTTCATCAAGCCATGCTGTCCCATGAGGCCGCTGCCGTCGTCAACCTGCATCATCACGCCGCGAGTGTCCAGAACATCCGCAACTTGGTGCACGTCATCCTCGACCTCACCGACGACAACTACAAGCGCTGGCGTGATCAGCTGCTCCTCGTTGTCGGCAAGTACTCCCTGGAGGATCACATCCTCCGAGACACCCCGGCACACGGCTTCCCCGACTGGCACCACATGGACTGCGTCGTCAAATCATGGATCTCGGGCACCATCTCCACCGACCTTGTCGAGGCCGTGATGGCCCGCACCGCCACCGCCCGCGCCATCTGGCTCGCCCTCGAGGAACAGTTCCTCGGGAACCAGGAGACCCGTGCCCTCCACCTCGACGCCAAGTTCCGCCACTTCTGCCAAGGCGACCTGTCGATCACCGACTACTGCAGGCGCTTCAAGAACATGGCGGACGCCCTGGCTGATCTCGGCGAGCCCGTCACTGAGCGCACGTTGGTGCTCAACGTCATTCGCGGCCTCTCCGATCGCTTCGAGGCCGTCGGCCGTCACCTGCGCCTCTCCCGGGAGTTCCCCACCTTCCTCGAAGTCCGCTCGGCCCTGATTCTGGAGGAGATCACCATGAATCAGCGCCCCACGTCCTCCTCGACCGCGCTGCTGGCCGCTGGGGACAAGCCCAACACCAGCGGGTCCTCTGCCTCCTCCGGTCGGCAGCCCGCCAAGCAGCAGCCCGACGCCGGCTCCAAGGGTTCCAATCCCAGGAACCCGACCCAGCCCCAGCAGCGGTCTGATCGCCGCAGCAAACGCGCTGGGAAAGGGAGCCAACAGTCCGGCTCCCAGGCGTCCAGCAACGCCCGTGGCACCCCTGCCAGCCCAGGAGGGGCTGGCGCACCATGGCCATCGCCACAGTACCCCTGGTCTGGCGCCATACACATGTGGCCGGGTCAGCGGGCGCCGTCCCTCACGCCGCAGCAACAGCAGGCCCTCCTTGCCCAGCACCAAGCGCTGCTGGTTCAGCAGGCTCAGCAGCAGGCGGCTTATGCCAATCCCGCCGCCCTCGCTCAGCATCAGGCCCTTCTCGCGCACCAGCATGCCGTGCAAGCCAACTCGTACGCTCCAGTACAAGGTTGGGACCAGCAGAGCCTCGCCTCCGCCTTCAGTACGGTGTCTCTGAATCAGCCTCAGAACACCGAATGGTACTTCGACTCAGGTGCGACCTCTCATATGACCTCCGATGCCGGTACTCTCTCTCGCGCATCTATTCCTTGTCCACCAGCTCCTTCCTCAATTGTTGTCGGTAATGGTTCTTTTTTGCCCGTTACTGCCATTGGCGCTACTAATTTGTCTCCTTCATTAGCTCTTAATAATGTGCTTGTTTCACCACATCTTATTAAGAATCTCATCTCAGTTCGCCAATTCACCATTGATAACAATTGTTCCATCGAGTTTGACCCCTCTAGTTGCTCTGTGAAGGATCTGCAGACACGGAACGTGATCGCAAGGTGCAATAGTTCTGGGTCCCTGTACCCATTGCGCCTTCCTACTGCCGCCCAGTCGTTCGTCGCCAGCTCCGCGTCATCCCTTTGGCATCGCCGTCTTGGTCATCCTGGTCATGAGGCCCTCTCCAAGCTGTCGTCAGTCGTTCCCTCGTGTAATAAAGTCGACGCTAGTACCGTGTGTCATGCTTGTCAACTAGGTCGACATGTTCGTCTTCCGTTTCATGCTTCAAAGTCTCGTGCCACTAATAATTTCGATCTCATTCATTGTGATTTATGGACGTCTCCAGTCATTAGTGTCTCTGGCTATAAATATTATTTAGTCATTCTTGATGATTGTTCGCATTTTCTGTGGACGTTTCCTTTGAAGCTGAATCTGACACTTTTTCGACCTTGTCCAATTTTTTCGCCTATGCGCGCACCCAGTTCGGCGCCGCCATCAAGGAAGTCCAGTGCGACAATGGACGAGAGTTTGACAACTCCAGCTCCCGCACGTTCTTCCTCACCCATGGCGCCCATCTACGGATGTCCTGCCCATACACTTCCGCCCAAAACGGTAAAGCCGAGCGCATCATTCGTTCCGTGAACAATATGATCCGCTCACTTCTCTTTCAGGCTCGCATTCCGCCAGCCTATTGGGCTGAAGCTCTACACACGGCCACTCACCTGCTGAACATCCTCCCGACCAAGACCTTGCACTTCTCTACACCGCACTTTGCCCTCTTTGGCGAAGCGCCCGTGTATGATCATCTCCGCGTCTTCGGTTGCGCATGCTATCCAAACCTATCCGCCACAGCCGCACACAAGCTTGCTCCTCGCTCCACCTTGTGCGTCTTCCTGGGTTACTCCACTCACGATAAAGGGTATCGGTGCCTTGATCTCGCTAGCAATCGGATCATCATATCTCGTCATGTCATCTTCGACGAGTCCACCTTTCCCTTTGCTGCGGAATCCCCCACCCCGGCTGCTGAGGATCTCGATTTTTTGGATACTGACCAAGACAGTGTGCTGCCACCCATAGGCAACCCACTGCCTTTCTCTGCAGGAGCTCCATGGACGCCTCCGTCTCCCGCGCCACGCGCTGCCACGGGCGCCTCACCGTCTCCCGCGCCACGCGCGGCCACGGGCGCCTCGCCGTCTCCCGCGCCACGCGCGGCCACGGGCGCCTCACCGTCGCCGGCCTCGCCGCCTCGTCCTACAGGACCACCCCCGGACTTTCCAGATCGGCCTCCCGGGGCATTTGGGCGCGTCTTCAGTCGCCGCCCGCCGCCCACAGCGCCCGTCCCTCCACCGATTTCTGCTGCAGCACCGGCGGCCCCCGCTCCACTGCCCCGCGGTGCGGTCCCGATCGCCCCGGTGGTCAACCAGCATCGCATGACCACCAGGGCCAAGCAGGGCCTCCGGTTCCCAGCCGCCTATGTGGCTGCTCCCCTCTCGCCGATCCCGAAGTCCTTCCGTGTAGCCCTCGCCGATCCTAATTGGCGCGCTGCTATGGAAGAGGAATATGGCGCCCTGATCAGCAACAACACTTGGGATCTTGTTGCCCGTCCACCCGGCATCAATGTCGTTTCTGGGAAGTGGATCTTCAAGCACAAGTTCAATGCTGACGGCACCTTGGAGCGCTACAAGGCTCGTTGGGTCCTACGCGGTTTCACGCAACGGCCTGGCATTGACTTCGATGAGACCTTCAGCCCTGTCGTCAAGCCGGCCACGGTGCGCACGGTGTTGTCACTTGCCTTGTCTCGCGAGTGGCCTGTTCATCAGCTCGACGTGAAGAACGCCTTTCTTCATGGGATCCTCACCGAGACCGTCTACTGTTCACAGCCTGCTGGCTTCGAGGACTCTGCTCATCCTGGATTTGTTTGTCGTCTCAACAAGTCCCTCTATGGTTTGAAGCAAGCTCCCCGCGCCTGGTACAGCCGCTTCGGCTCATTTCTCCTGAAACTGGGCTTCGTGGAGTCCAAGGCCGACACCAATCTGTTTGTGCTTCGACAGGGCTCTGACACGGCATACCTGCTTCTCTACGTGGATGACATTGTGCTCACAGCATCCTCTCCACGTCTTCGCCAGCGCATCATTGCCGCTCTGCAGCAGGAATTCTCTACGAAGGATCTCAGTCAGCTCCATCATTTTCTGGGGATGCACGTCCAGCGCCGGTCTGATGGATTTCTTCTGTCTCAGTGCCAGTACATGCTGGACATTTTGGATCGGGCAGGCATGGCTACCTGCAAGCCCTGCTCTACACCGGTGGACACCAGTTCGAAGCTGTCTGCTGCCTCCGGCGAGCCTCTTTGTGCTGCAGATGCGACTGACTTCCGGCGTCTGGCAGGTGCTCTACAGTATCTGACATTCACTCAGCCTGATATGGCCTATGCCGTTCAGCAAGTCTGCCCCGACACCCGCAAGTCCACCTCTGGATATGCTGTGTTCCTAGGCGCCAACCTGATCTCCTGGTCCTCCAAGCGACAGGCGACAGTTTCCCACTCCAGTGTTGAGGCTGAGTACCGTGCGGTTGCCAATGCAGTGGCTGAGGCTTCATGGCTCCGGCAGCTCTTGCTGGAGTTGCACACCCCGCTTCAGCGAGCCACAGTGGTCTTCTGTGACAACATCAGTGCTGTCTACATGTCCAGCAATCCAGTGCAGCATCAGCGCACGAAGCACATTGAGATCGACCTCCACTTCGTCCGTGATCAGGTTGCGCTCGGTCAGATCAAAGTGCTCCATGTGCCGACAAGCTCTCAGTATGCGGACATCTTCACCAAGGGCCTCCCTTCCACCGTGTTCACTGAATTTCGGTCCAGCCTGAACGTCGACGGCAACGACGATCAAACTGCGGGGGGGTGTTAGCGTGGTATATAGCCAGCCCCCTATGGGCCCTATTAGTCCCTGCGCCGGCCCCTTTAGGCCCGTGCGCCGCCCCCTGTTGGGGCATCCTAGATGGATTCAGATTGGGGCAAGGATGACCGTCGGATGGTTGTACCCTAGGTCACCCTTGCCTATATATATGTAATCGAGCCCCAGGCTCTTCATCAATCAATTATTCTTCCATCCATATTGCTTTCATTTACAACAGTATAACAGCCACATTAGCACATTTCAAACCATACACTTAATCTGGACTGAAAACATTGAATTAAAGAGTAAGGGTGTTGTTAGTTTCTATTAGCATTCTGCTAATATATGTGTGCAAGGTGGTGGGCACTATTTCAAAATGGAGTACAGTATTTATTGTAAAATGAATTTCTTTCACCCACTTCATCTATGTCAGGGCACACCATGGAAGCACCAGAAGAATAATATAAGTTTCAAGAGCCAAGCAAGGTCAGTTTGTTCATACTACCATTGCACCAAATCAAACTAAAAAAACAAATAAATAAACGTGCCAAGATTTAACTGGATTACTTTATATTTTATCTACCAAAGTACCAAACAATTGTTAATGTTCCACTAGGAGCAATCCTGCTGGCATAGTCCACCAACAATCACCAATCTTCACTAGCCTACTACACTGCAACATGCCAACAACTATGAATGGTCTTACTTAAACCTTTCAAGCTAGATAGGCAAGACAATGCCACTAAAGCTACAAGCCTAACACCACAGCTAAATTTCTTGTCATTACAATATGACAATACTACCATGTTGGCGCCAGTCGCACCAGTAAAATTGAATTCTCAACATATTACCACACTGAATTATGGCAAGGAAACTAAAAACAAGAGAAAATAGGACTGCTGAAATTCAAATTAGGTGGCACCTGCTGGCACCACTTGGCGAGGACGTGGAGGCGAAGCATGCGCTGGCGTGTGCGCGTGATGAACTTGAGCAAGTCGATCTTCTTCTCAGTGTCGGACCGCTGCCAGCCACCATTGGCTCCGGTGCCAAGACCCTTCCCCTCGGCCTCCGCCTGCGACTTCTCCACGAGCTCCCGCAGCGCGAGGTAAGATTCCTCCGCCGCCCGCCGCACCACTGCACCCAGCTCCACACTCTGCTGCCCCAGCTCCCCCGCCATCCCCGCCAGCCCGACCGCCCGCCCCGCAGCTAGGGTTTCAGCACCTCACCACCTTCGCCTTCTTCAGCTCCTTCTCCTACCGGAACCCCGCGCGCGCCGGAGATGGAACCCTAGCCCCGCCTCGGCAATGGGCGCACGCGAGGACCGGGAGGAACCGCGTGGCGTTTCGGCGCGCCGGGCCGGGAATTGGGGTGGAAACGGGGAGCGAGACTGAAACTGGAAACTAGTATATCCAGGGTAGGGCTCCAAGAGGCGGACGGCGAGGAGAGATGGAAAGGGGCAATAGGGTGGAGGCGAGAGAGGGAGGTCGCCGGCGGCGAATCGGCGGCGGCGAGGAGGTGTGGCAGCGCCGCGGGGTGAGGCCTCCTCCTCTCTCTCCCTCTGTCCCCCTTGCGCTCGGTCGGGACCCGACGGTGCGTGCGAGTGCGCCCTAGTCGACGGGCCCACGCGAAGCCGGAGTCTGAAGGGGGTTCTGTGCCGTTCGATCGGGATGGAGCCATGTAGGCAAATGGATCAACGGCTGGACGGCTGGACGACCTGCTCTCGCCGTCTCGGGGAATCGCGAGACCGATATACTCGAGAGTTTTACGTGTCATTGAAAAAGTTGCTCTAAACCTGTGTATCACTAGAAAGTTTGTTCGTACCTGATGTCATTCACTTGAACTTATGTGTCCTTCATGTCATTCCGTTCATTTGGTGAGCTAATGTAACACTCTAATTTTGAATTTAGGAATTTATTAAAATTTTGTTAGCAACTTATGAATTTGTTTAAGGATTATAAGAAGTTATTTAAATTTTCTAGGCATTTAAATAATTTTTAATAATAAAATAAATAAATATAGGAGTTGAATGTGGCATTCATGCTGGTGCATCATTTTTGAGTGTTTGAATTCAAATTTGTGTTTGAATTCAAAATTTTGTTTGAAGTTTTAAAGGTTTCAAAATTTCAAAAATGAATTTCTCTTTCTCTCTGTCTTCTTTCATGTTTTTCGCGCCGGCCCTTTTAGCTAGGTCTGCTGAACCCCCTCCGTTTCCTTGGCCTAGTCCACTTTTTCCTCCCCTTCTCCCTTTTCTGCGCGCGGCCCAGCTGAGCAACGGGCCCAGCGCCAGCAACGGGTGGACCCCAGGGGTCATCCCCCTCCTCGCGCCGGACTCCGACTCGGGTCGAACTCGTGCCGAGTCCGTACGCTGCCGTCCGCATCCGAACCGCCTCGTCGCTTGTCCCGCACGCCAACAGGTGCGCCCCTGGCCTATATAAGCCGCCGCCGCAAACCCCTGGTCCTCCCTCGAACCCGGAGCCCAAACCTTAGAGCCCCGCGTCGCCGCCGTTTGACCTTGCTCCGCCGTTGTTGCTGCGCCGCCGCTCCGCCGTCTCCCCATCGACGGGAAGAGCACCCGGAGATCCGCAAGCTCTCGAGGAAGCCGCCGGTGCCGTCTGTTCGCGTCGCCGCGCTCCGTTTCGGCCACACGCGCTCGCCGGAGTGTCGCTGTCGCCGCCGTCCGCCTCGACCAGCCGTCCGCCGTCCTCATCGCTCCAAAGGTTGCTCCTTTGCCTCTGTCGAGTTCGCGTGCTTGCGCGCGTCGTTTTGATGCAGATCCCGCAGCAAACCAGGCCCCCAGCCCTAGTTTCGCTCTGCGCCGGCGAGTTCGCAGGGGTGCGCCGCCGCTCGCCGTTGCGTCCCGCCGTCGCCTGCGTTCGCGCAAGCCCTAAGCCACCGGATCACCAGCCGACAGCTCAGATCTAATCCAGGCCCCGGTCAAAGCCGTCGGTACCGGTCAACCCCGCGCGGGTCATGCCTGTTTTGCTAAAGAGCCCCTAGACTTTTAGGTTTTGCATGCCGGTCCTCCCACCATAGAAAAACCTTTGCAGATGAGTCCTAGTTTTTACGGTTTAAACCCTGGTTTGTTTAGATTTAGTAGCCGAGGTTCATAGCCCTAGTTTTTGCACGTTAGCCCCTGTGTTTATAAGTTTAATTATGTTTTAGGCCTTGGTTTTTAGCAGTTAAGCCCCTGGAGCTTTAGTTTTCTCGCAGATAGACCCCTGTATCTTGTTTTAGCTCTAGTTTATGCGTTTTAGCTCCGTTTTTAGCGTTCTTTATGTCCAAACGATCGTATCGAAGAGTAGAATAGGTTTACGCAGTTGTTTTGCTCTATTGTTACTGTTTGGTGCATGTTTCTTATTTGTTTCCATTATTTGCTTGTATGTGGTTGGTGTGATGCGTAGAAGACGATCGCTACTTCGATTACGCTGCAGTTGAAAACTTTCAAGATCTTGAGCAGCCCTCTGAGTTTGTGGAAGGCAAGTCCTTGATGCATGCCCTTTTTCCTATACAACTGCATTTTAATTACAATATTTATTTTATTGCTTGCATTAAATTGATGGGACCCTATGCTTAAGGTGTGACTAGTGTTGTTTACCATGTCCTTGTTAACCTGGGGTTTTATTTATGTTGGGTAGCACCTGCTTAGTTGCTAACTACGGGTTGAGGATGGTTTAATTATACACAAAAGTAAACTTGATTTATTTTATGCTCTACCCTCATTAAGCAAGATTACCCCTGTTAAAAGGAACATGGAGCGACCACCCAGGAACCAGGTGCAACCACAAGACAAATAGCTCTGTCTTGGCTAATTAATTAGAAACCTTAGTATGTAGTATGATTTACCTGATAAGGGTTAGGGGGTGCCGGTAGTTGGTGTATAGCCCGGCCCTCAAGCTGATCTGCTCTGTGGTAGCTTCGCAGTCTTGAGAGAGGGTTATGCATTGCGCTGTCATGAAACCTAGCGAGCAGCTCATACTAGGCAATCTTTGTAAAGGCCTCGTAGTGAATCCCTAGCCGCTCACCAAAGGCAGTGTTTAAGGGTCTAGCTAACCTGGGCAACATGGGAGACATGACTTGTGGGTAAAGTGTACAACCTCTGCAGAGTGTAAAATCTAATCGATTAGTCGTGCTCTCGGTCATGGAGCGGCCTGGACCCTCACATGGGTAAATTATGGAACATAAAATAATCTTGTGCATTGCATCCTGATTTTGTTGCATTTATTATCTCTAGGTTGGTATACACTTACACTGCTAGTAATTAGTTGATTAATAAAATTTGACCAACTAAAATTGCTTACCGCTTTAACCATGTCAGCCATCCACCCAAAGAGCCTTGCATGTTGTTATAGTTACATTCCCTTGTTGAGTACGACATGTGCTCACGCTTGTTAAATTATTTCTTACAACTACACTACTCGGACTGCTGCTCAGATGGCCGCTTTAAAGATTTTCCCGACGACTTCGAGGACTTCTAGGCGTGTTGCTCCAGTCGACTGCCTGTGGTGGACGACTCCGTTTTACTTTCCGTTGTTAGCTACTCGAACGTTGAGTTAAATTATTGGACATTTGGTCTGTAATAATAATAACGCTATGACACTGCGCTTTTTGGTACTCTACTATGTCGCTTGCGTGTGTGAACATGATCCTGAACACATGTAAGCTATGATCTGGTTTCGCTTCCAAAACTGGGTGTGACAAAGTGGTATCAGAGCCGTGTTGACTGTAGGACGTTAGCCTAGTTAGTAATGGTCGATATTAAGGATTTTATTAGAAGCCACACTAATGCTTTCTTTATTAAAAATCTATTTTAAACTGCTTACTTTTAATTTTTTTTACCTCATCCTTGTTTATCCATACACTGTCTTAACTCTATTTGATATCTATAGCTTATGTTCTTTCTTGCACTGTCTTCTCTATCTATAGATGGTTCGTCGGCTGCAGACCTCTCGCACAGGCGCTTTTCAGTTTCCCCGCTACCTGGAGGACCAGGACTACTACTACTATCCCATGGAGAGTAGAGAGCATGAAGAGCATAAGGGGGATACTGACGAGGAGATACTGATGGAAGCACCACCTGCAGCGCCGTCTCCAACACCAGCCCCGGAAATCATCCAGCTGTCAGATGATGAGGAGCCAGAGGAGGAACCAGCTCAGGAGGCCGCTGCAAAGCCTGAAGGACCAGAGGAAGATCCTGAAGAACCAGAGGAAGACCCAGAAGAGGTTATTCCAGAAGGAGAGCAACAGCCTGAGGAACCTGAAGACCCAGAGGAGGTAGAAGAGGAACAAGCTCAGTCTGCCGAGGAAGTAGCCTGGAGGGAAAGCATCCATCACGTGGATGGGAGAGGCGTTCCCATGGCTGACAAGCTCAGAGCAACAGTGTTCCGTCTGGGGCACAATGTGGTGCCAAACTACTAATGCGAGCTGTGGACACATCCATGGTTCAAACCCCAGAGGGTGGTGACTGTTATCCTGTATCAAGAGGATCCTATCCATGGGGACAAGGAGGTGGCAAGGCACCAAGATGTTGCTAACAGGTCTACCAGAGATACTGGGATAGCTGAAGCTGTAAGGAGGGCACTTTATGTACTCTCCCATGACGCACGTGCTGAGCTGGATGACACTTCCTACAGATACATTCCCTACAGAGCTAGTGGGGAAGCAAAGACCTACATCGCTCCCGCTCCAGCTCAAGAGGGAACCTTGAACCATGTTCGAGAGTTGTTGGCTGCCGTTAACACTGCCCTGGACGACACCAACAACGCTCTTGCTGAAGCTTAGGAGAGGGTCATCTACTTGGAGGCTCAGAACCGTGAATTGAAAGCTGCTCTGATGAACAAGGAGGAGCCAGTGATCCTTGAAGATGAAGAGCCCCACACCTCTCCGTCACCTAAGAGGCCCCGCTACAACTCTCCAGACGCTCGCACTGAACCTCTTGAAGAGGATAGGAGTCCTTAGGTGTTAATCAAAATTTTTGTAATCGTTAGTCTTGAACAGTCGTTAAAGTGTGTTTAGTTTTAATAGGGTGTTTGGTTTGTGTGAGCATACAACATTGGATGATTTGGATTTTTGTTTGAGTGCTGTGTGTTATGGGGTGATGACCACAACCACATTGGTTTAATAAAGTTAAGTTAGATGGGTTAAATTTCTATCTCAATCAATCTTATGCTATCGTTATCTTGATCCCTTCATTATTAATCTATCAGTCAGCTCAGTTGTTACCAAATCTGCTCACGCAGCCCTCTGATACAGCAGCACTAAATAATTTTTATCTCGAGCTACATAAATCCAATTTCTGTAATTCCAGTTGGGTTAGTTCAGAAATTTTGTTTATGATTTTCTGTCAAAAATTCAGAATTTTGGGGTATATATTCTGGGAGTTATGCACGAAGTATTGAAGCCATCTTAATCTGTAAATTCCTGCTGACACAGTCACCTTGACTATTTTATATCTCAGGCTACAGACATCCAATTGAGTTAATTCCAGTTGGGTTGGTTCAGTAATTATGTACACTTCATCTCAGAATATTTGCACAATTTTTGGCTGTTCACGCAGAGAGTTACAACTAGTTCTTTGAGATCAACAGAATCTGTCTTAGTCTGGAACTCTGCATATCATAAACTTTTAAGCTTTTCTCTTAATTCAATCATCTAAAACTGTGTCCCTAACACTCAGATGGTGGAAACCAGGTCAGGATCAGGAGTCGATCAACCCGCAGTAGCCCATCCCAGACGAGGCAGTGGTTCCAGCAGTGCACCTCGTCAACCACAAATGGATCTGGCTTTCCAGCAGTTCCTGCAAACTCAGACGCAGCTTCTCCAAGACCTGACCAATACAGTGGCCAATCTGCAGGCCCAAGGCAACAACCCACCCCATGCTCAGCAGCAAGCTCCTGTGAACAAGCACAGGGTGTTCATGAGCCATCAGCCTCTGGTGTTCTCTCATGCAGCAGATCCACTGGAAGCTAAAGACTGGTTGAAGACCATTGAGAAGATGCTGATCATAGCTCAGTGCGATGACAGAGAGAAAGTCCTCTATGCTTCAGGGCAACTTTAGGGATCAGCATCGGCATGGTGGGATGCTTATGCCGCCGCCCATGCCAATTGGAATGCAATCACCTGGCAAGAGTTTACCACTAACTTCAGGAGCCACCACATTCCTGCCGGTCTCATGAAGCTAAAGAAGAAGGAGTTCCTTGCTCTCAAGCAGGGAGGTATGTCCGTGATGGAGTACAGGGACAAATTTACTGAGTTATCACGCTACGCTCCTGAAGACACTGATGAGGACAGGAAGAAGCAAGAGCTGTTCCTGGAAGGGCTATCTGGACCACTGCAGTACCAGCTGATGTCCCACACTTTCCCTACCTTCCAGGAACTGATTAACAAGGCTATAGGCTTGGAGCACAAGCGCAGGGAGTTGGGTGACTTGAAGAGGAAGGCCACCAACTCTAGACAGTCTGGAAGCATCACTCGTCCCCGCTTCAACCCACAGCAGGGAGCACTGTTCCACTATGGAGGGCAGGATGGGAACTTTGGGCAGCAGCAGTTCCCGCGCCCCATGCAGCAGCAGTATTAGCGCCCTACACAGCAGTTCCAGCACCCTACTCAGCAGAATCAGTGTATTGGGCAGCAGACACCTCGCCCAGCTTATCAGCAGAACCAGCAGAGGACTCCCATTGGCACTCCAGCGAGGCCTGGCGCACCTCACACCCCTGCTAGCAACTCTTGCTTCGAGTGTGGTGAAGTTGGCCACTACGCCAACAACTGCCCCAAGAGGACTGCTCCTGGAACCCCCGTGCAGAATCAGCAGATGCAGCAGATGAGGAATGGGAACCAGACCCCGCAAGTCAATAAGGGACAGCAGAGCTATGCATGTGGCAGGGTGAACCACGTGAATCAATTGGATGGTAAAGCTCTGGAGGATATTAAGGTGGTGTGTGACTATCCAGATGTGTTCCCTGATGAGCTACCAGGTATGCCGCCTGATCGTGATGTTGAGTTTGTTATTGATCTTTTACCTGGTACTGCTCCTATTTCTAAGCGTCCTTATAGAATGTCTAGTGATCAACTGTTTGAGCTTAAGAAACAAATTAGTGAATTGTTAGAGAAGGGTTTTATTCATCCTAGTTCTTCACCTTGGGGGCACCTGTTATCTTTGTGGAGAAGAAGGATGGTACTCAGAGGATGTGTGTGGATTATCAGTCGCTTAATGATGTTACTATCAAGAACAAGTATCCATTGCCCCACATAAAAGATTTGTTTGATCAGATGAGAGGTGCCAAGGTATTCTCTAAGATTGATTTGCGTTCTGGTTATCATCAGATGAAGATCAGGTTGTCAGATATTCCTAAGACTGCTTTCACCACTAGGTATGGGCTTTATGAGTACACAGTCATGTCTTTTGGGTTGACTAATGCACCTGCCTACTTTATGTATCTGATGAACAAGGTCTTTATGGAGTACTTGGATAAGATTGTTGTGGTATTCATCGATGATATCTTGATCTACTCCAAGGACGAAGCAGAGCATGAGGAGCATCTGAGACTTATGTTGCAGAAGTTGAGAGAGCATCAGTTGTATGCGAAGTTCAGTAAGTGTGAGTTCTGGCTTAAGGAAGTGGGTATTCTTGGTCACATCATTACTGATGGAGGCATTGCAGTCGATCCTAGCAAGGTTAGAGATGTGTTGAAGTGGGAGCCGCCTAGGACAGTCAAGTAGATCAGAAGCTTTCTCGGTCTTGCAGGGTATTATCGTCGGTTCATTGAAGGATTCTCTAATATAGTGAAGCCTCTCACATCACTACTAGAGAAGGATAAGGAGTTCAAGTGGACTGAAGCATGTCAGACTAGCTTTGAGGAGCTTAAGAAGAGGTTGACTACCGCTGCAGTATTGGTGATGCCAGATCTGCAGAAGAGCTTCGATATCTACTGTGATGCGTCTCGACAGGGTCTTGGTTGTGTTCTTATGCAGGAGGGACATGTTATAGCTTATGCATCGAGGTAGTTGAGGAAGCATGAGCAGAATTATCCTACTCATGATCTGGAGTTCGCAGCTGTGGTTCATGCTTTGAAGATTTGGAGGCACTACATCATGGGGACTAAGTGCCAGATTTACACAGATCATAAGAGTCTAAAGTACATATTCACTCAGAAGGACTTGAACTTGAGACAGCGCAGATGGTTAGAGCTGATCAAGGATTATGATCTGGAGATACACTATCATCCTGGAAAGGCTAATCTAGTTGCAGATGCTTTGAGTCGGAAAGGACAGGCCAATATGGCACTCGCATTCCAGTTGCCTGAAGAGCTGATGAAGGAGTTTGAGCAGCTCAACTTGGGTATGGTTGCACAGACTCAGGGAGTTACTTTGGAGGTGGAATCTACATTAGAGCAGGAGATTCGTCAGGCACAGCTTGAGGATGCTGAGATTAGAGAGATCAGAGTGACGATGGAGAATGGCAAGGCACCGGATTTCACATAGGATGATCAGGGGACTATATGGTTCAGGAAAAGGATTTGTGTGCCCAATGTGGGAGATCTGCGTGAGAACATTCTGAAGGAAGCCCATGATTCTGCTTACTCTATTCATCCAGGCAGCACTAAGATGTATCAGGATCTTAAGCAGAGGTATTGGTGGTATGGGATGAAGAGGGATGTGGCCTCTCACATAGCATTGTGTGATACTTGTCATCGAGTGAAAGCTGAACATCAAAGGCCAGCCGGATTGCTTCAGCCACTGAAAGTGCCAGAATGGAAGTGGGAATAGATCAGTATGGATTTTATAGTAGGAGTACCACGGACACCTGCCGGGTATGATGCTATATGGGTGATAGTGGATAGACTGACTAAGGTAGCTCACTTCATTCCGGTGAAGACTACTCACTCAGGAGCAAGGTTGGCAGAGCTTTACATGTCTCGAATTGTGTGTTTGCATGGTGTACCTAAGAAGATAGTGTCCGACAGAGGTACTCAGTTCACGTCTCGTTTCTGGCAGAAGCTTCATGAGTCTATGGATACAGTGTTGAATTTCAGCTCAGCTTATCACCCGCAGACAGATGGACAGACTGAGAGGACTAATCAGATTCTTGAGGACATGTTGAGAGCCTGTGCTCTTAAGCATGAAGGTAGCTGGGATAATAGTTTTCCATACGCAGAGTTCTCTTACAACAACAGCTATCAGGTCAGTCTTAAGATGGCACCCTTTGAGGCTTTGTATGGAAGGAAGTGCAGAACTCCGTTGTACTGGAGTGAGACAGGAGATAGTCGATTGTTCGGGACTGATGTTATCAAGGAGGCAGAAAGGCAGGTTCAGATCATCAGGGATAACTTGAGAGCTGCACAGTCTAGGCAGAAGAAGTATGCTGACACAAAGAGGAGAGACGTGGTGTTTCATGAAGGTGATTACGTGTACCTTAAAGTGTCACCGATCTGAGGCTTATGCAGGTTCAAGGTTAAAGGGAAGCTGTCACCCCGCTTTATCGGACCCTTTAGGATCTCTGAGAGAGTGGGAGAGGTAGCTTATAGGTTGGAGTTACCAAATCAGCTCTCAGATGTGCATGATGTGTTCCATATCTCTCAGTTGAAGAAGGGATTCCAGCCGCATGATAAGGAGCCATTACCTATAGATGGGTTGGAAGTTAAGGAAGATCTCACCTACACTGAACATGCTATCAAGATCTTGGATACTTTTGCACAGGTTACGAGGAATCGGGTGATCAGAATGTGTAAAGTACAGTGGAGTAATCATACAGAGGATGAGGTAACATGGGAAAGAGAAGAGGATATAAAAGAAGACTACCCACATCTCTTTGCTGATCCATCCGAATCTCGAGGATGAGATTCTGCTTAAGGGGGTAGGATTTGTAACACCCTAATTTTGAATTTAGGAATTTATTAAAATTTTGTTAGCAACTTATGAATTTGTTTAAGGATTATAAGGAGTTATTTAAATTTTCTAGGCATTTAAATAATTTTTAATAATAAAATAAATAAATATAGGAGTTGAATGTGGCATTCATGCTGGTGCATCATTTTTGAGTGTTTGAATTCAAATTTGTGTTTGAATTCAAAATTTTGTTTGAAGTTTTAAAGGTTTCAAAAATTCAAAAATGAATTTCTCTTTCTCTCTCTCTTCTTTCCTGTTTTTCGCGCCGGCCCTTTTAGCTAGGTCTGCTGAACCCCCTCTGTTTCCTTAGCCCAGTCCACCTTTTCCTCCCCTTCTCCCTTTTCTGCGCGCGGCCCAGCCGAGCAACCGGCCCAGCGCCAGCCCGCCTTCCCTCCCCGCCGGCTCGGCCACTGACGGGTGGACCCTAGGGGTCATCCCTCTCCTCGCGCCGGACTCTGACTCGGGTCGAACTCGTGCCGAGTCCGTACGCTACCGTCCGTATCCGAGCCGCCTCGTCGCTTGTCCCGCACGCCAACAGGTGCGCCCTTGGCCTATATAAGCCGCCGCCGCAACCCCCTAGTCCTCCCTCGAACCCGGAGCCCAAACCCTAGAGCCCCGCGTCGCCGCCGCTTGACCTTGCTCCGCCGCCGTTGCTGCGCCGCCGCTCCGCCGTCTCCCTGTCGACGGGAAGAGCACCTGGAGATCCGCAAGCTCTCGAGGAAGCCGCCGGTGCCGTCTGTTCGTGTCACCGTGCTCCGTTTCGGCCACACGCGCCCGCCGGAGTGTCGCCGTCGCCGCCGTCCGCCTCGACCAGACGTCCGCCGTCCTCACCGCTCCAAAGGTTGCTCCTTTGCCTCTGTCGAGTTCGCGTGTTCGCGCGCATCATTTTGATGTAGATCCCGCAGCAAACCAGGCCCCCAGCCCTAGTTTCGCTCTGCGCCGGCGAGTTCGCCGGGGTGCGCCGCCGCTCGCCGTTGCGTCCCGCCGCCGCCCCCGTTCGCGCAAGCCCTGAGCCACCGGATCGCCAGCCGACGGCTCAGATCTAATCCAGGCCCCGGTCAAAGCCGTCGGTACCGGTCAACCCCGCCGGGTCAGGCCGGTTTTGCTAAAGAGCCCGCAAGGCTTTTAGGTTTTGCATGCCGGTCCTCCCACCATAGAAAAACCTTTGCAGATGAGTCCTGGTTTTTACGGTTTAGACCCTGATTTATTTAGATTTAGTAGTCGAGGTCCATAGCCCTAGTTTTTGCACGTTAGCCCCTATGTTTATAAGTTTAATTATGTTTTAGGCCCTGGTTTTTAGCAGTTAAGCCCCTGAAGCTTTAGTTTTCTCACAGATGGACCCTTGTATCTTGTTTTAGCTCTAGTTTATGCGTTTTAGCTCCGTTTTTAGCGTTATTTATGTCCAAACGATCGTATCAAAGAGTAGAATAGTTTTACGCAGTTGTTTTGCTCTGTTGTTACTGATTGGTGCATGTTTCTTATTTGTTTCCATTATTTGCTTGTATGTGGTTGGTGTGATGCGTAGAAGACGATCGCTACTTCGATTACGCTGCAGTTGAAGACTTTCAAGATCTTGAGCAGCCCTCTGAGTTTGTGGAAGGCAAGTCCTTGATGCATGCCCTTTTTCCTATACAACTGCATTTTAATTACAGTATTTATTTTATTACTTGCATTAAATTGATGGGACCCTATGCTTAAGGTGTGACTAGTGTTGTTTACCATGTCCTTGTTAACCTGGGGTTTTATTTGTGTTGGGTAGCACCTGCTTAGTTGCTAACAACGAGTTGAGAATGGTTTAATTATACACAAAAGTAAACTTGATTTATTTTATGCTCTACCCTCATTAAGCAAGATTACCCCTGTTAATCGGAACATGGAGCGACCACCCAGGAACCAGGTGCAACCACAAGACAAATGGCTCTGTTTTGGCTAATTAATTAGAAATCTTAGTATGTAGTATGCTTTACCTGATAAGGGTTAGGGGGTGCCGGTAGTTAGTGTATAGCCTGGCCATCAAGCTGATCTGCTCTGTGGTAGCTTCACAGTCTTGAGAGAGGGTTATGCATTGCGCTGTCATGAAACCTAGTGAGCAGCTCATACTAGAGAATCTTTGTAAAGGCCTCGTAGTGAATCCCTAGCCGCTCACCAAAGGCAGTGTTTAAGGGTCTAGCTAACCCGGACAACATGGGAGACACGACTTGTGGGTAAAGTGTACAACCTCTGCAGAGTGTAAAATCTAATCGATTAGTCGTGCTCTCGGTCATGGAGCGGCCTGGACCCTCACATGGGTAAATTATGGAACATAAAATAATCTTGTGCATTGCATCCTGATTTTGTTGCATTTATTATCTCTGGGTTGGTATACACTTACACTGCTAGTAATTAGTTGCTTAATAAAATTTGACCAACTAAAATTGCTTACCGCTTTAACCATGTCAGTCATCCACCCAAAGAGCCTTGCATGTTGTTATAGTTACATTCTCTTGTTGAGTACGACATATGCTCACGCTTGTTGAATTATTTCTTGCAACTACACTACTCGGACCGCTGCTCAGACGGCCCCTTTGAAGATTTTCCCGACGACTTCGAGGACTTCTAGGCGCGTTGCTCCAGTCGACTGCCTGTGGTGGACGACTCCGTTTTACTTTCCGCTGTTAACTACTCGAACGTTGAGTTAAATTATTGGACATTTGGTCTGTAATAATAATAACGCTGTGACACTGCACTTTTTGGTACTCTACTATGTCGCTTGCGTGTGTGAACATGATCCTGGACACATGTAAGCTATGATCTGGTTTCGCTTCCAAAACTGGGTGTGTCAGCTAACGGTGTCAAATAGACAGGTAAAATGACCATTTTACCCCCGGTGGGCCCTACAATTTTCTCCTCCCTCCTCTGCTCCCCCGATTGCCGCCTTCATCGGCTGCGGCCATCCTCGCCCAAACCGCCCCTGGCTGCTCCTCAGCCGTGTGACCTCGCGCTGGTTCATGCTCGTCACCCGTGGCCCGATATGCTCCGCCCCGTGAGATCGAGCATGGCCATGGCGGCCGTGGGCGTTGCCGGCGGCGCACTGGCGCTCCTCCTCCCGTTGCAGCATGGTCGCCGGGGAGGCAGCTGCGCGGTCTCGTTCAGGTCGGGTACCACGGACGGGTGCGACGACATGCAGGTCGGGTACCACAGCGTGCACGAGGACAAGCTCACGCACCTGGAGCTGGGCTACCTGGGCAAGGTCGGCGCGCCGGCGCTGTGGCACCTGCCGGAGTTCAGGCTCACCGCCGTCGACACGTTCGAGCCCGGATAGGAGCTCGACTTCGCCGAGCTCTTCAAGGAGAGCAACCTTGTCGACGTCTCCGGCAACTCCATCGGCAAGGGGTTCCAAGGTACAGCAATCTCACACCTCCAATTGCAATGCCAACGGCGACAATCAACCACATTTCTGCTTCTATCATTCCATTTCCTGGAGAATGAAATTAGCAACATCAATGTGCTTCTTGCACTTACTGGCTTTGCAACTGCCAATGCCACTGGTTTGACATGCATGCTTACCAGTAACAAGCATTACAATTTGCTGAAATTTGTATGATTTGCAGTTCTTAGCAAGGCTTGGTTGTAGTTCGAAGCGCTTGCATCTACAATTGCAACGCCGCTCGTCGCCCGCGTCAAGGGATTCCAGGTCCACGTCCACGTCCAGCACCACCGCTGCGGCGTCCTCCCTGTCGGCGCCCTGATCCAGAAGGTGGAACGCAGTTTCCTAGTTGAGTCCCCCCGCAGGGAGCTGATGCAGGTGGAGCTGCAGCTGCTCCATCCTGTGCGCACGGCCGGCGAGAAGGAGGGGTTCATGGCGCGCGTGCTGGACGAGTACGGTGAGACGTGGGAGGAGACAGAGGACAGCAGCGACACGGCGGTGCTCGTGAAGGCGTTCTGCCCTGCCGCCGAGCTCGACCCCGGCCGCCGTGGGCGCAGGGGATCTCAAACCCGGCCACCTTTGGGAGCTGCTGGCCGGAGACGGCGACAGCTAGCGGCTTCGTGAGGGCGCGCAGTGTGCGGCGGACAAAGGAGAAGAAAGAAAGAAAATTATTGTAAAGCAATGACAGGTGGGCCCAGTTCATAGTTACTTAAAGGGCAAGATGGACATTTCTTTTGGTCGGACCCACATGTCAGGGCTCCTAAATGGTAAGAATTGGATGGAATATGGACATAATGGCATGGAGAACACAAAATTTCAGACGGATGGCACCAGGGTGCGAACAAACTTTCTAGTGGCACACAGATCTGAAGCAACTTTTTTAATGACATACAAGTAAAACTCTCAATTATAATAATCTGTCATCAGAGATTGTTATATATGATATTGTCTAATCATGCTTAATTAAATTTAATAGATTTATCTCACAATTTCATCCGGTTATGGAAATGAGTTGTGTCACTAATCTATATTTAATACTCCTAATTAGTATTAACACATTTGATGTGACGAGTAAATAGTAAAAAGATAAATATTTGATGTAAACCGGTCCCAGTGCAAAAGTGGAAATTTAAAATTCATATGTAAGATGCAGAACATACGACTTAGATGAAACATATCATTTTTATTATCACACCATACCCATCACTTGCAACATTTTGCATGGAACACCCTTTTCGACTGAACAGTTGCACAAAAGAACTCATGTGTCTTCTCCTCCACGCCTCCTCTGTCTTCTCCTCCACGACTCCCAGGTCTTCATAGTTCATCCAGTTATTGGCGCCCCCCAAAATGAAATTAATCGAGCTAGAGTTCTAATGAGCCGGTGGCACGCAACAATCTCCATCTCTAGACTCAAAACATCATTTAGCTACCTATCTAAGAGGAACTTTATCTGAAAAAATCATGCTTAATTTATTAGTCACTAGCACTATTATTGGATAGTGCAGTTCGTCTATTTATTTTCTTGCTAGCTCTAATGTTCTGAAACCATACAGCATATGACTGCTAGTTTGGCTATCATGGATCTGTACCTTAATTGACATTACCTTCTGCTAGTAATCTGAAACTATGCTTATAGTCTTCCTGGTTGGAGGGAGTGCAGTATTTTGGACGCTGCTCTATGGAAAATACTGCTAATATGAAGTTGGCTAAATTTTGTAGTGATGGTGCCCTAAATAAGTACACCTCATTCAAAAGGCAAATTGCTCATTGCAGCCAATTAATGTAATTAAGATGTGCCAGTGATGTACTGAAAACCATTTTATTTGTAACCGTGGCCTAAAAACACTTTATGATTCCCAGGTTTATGTGATTGACTAGTTTATGTTTGAATGTTTCACTAATTGTTAATGGATGCAAGGTCACACATTATTAGTCTGAAATTGAACTGATTTTTCTTCTTATGAAATCCAATTATGTAGACTTGACGAGTGGCTAGCGGCTCAAATTAACTAGGCGCAGGTTGGATGGCGTCTCTCCTCCTCCCGGCGACCCCTTCCCCGGCGGTGGTGACGGCTCCATGGCGTTTCTGAGGCGCTCCTCCTCCTTCCCGTCGTCATGGCTGGCCTTTCTGATCTCTACTTCGCTCCGGGATTGGAGATTCAGCGTTTGGCCAAGGATCACTTTGCTTCTCCGGTCAGTTTTCAGCTCTCTCCTTCTGCTCGCGAGTTCTTTCTTGTGGCTTCCTTTGGCTGCTCAGCCATTCGCCTCAATGAGGACTCGGTTTCCCTCATCCTTCAATCGTGCCTTGGTGGCATTGCTAAGGATTTCAAAGTGCTTTACATCTCTGGAATGAGTTTTCGTTTCTCTCTTTTCTCCAAAGATGTTGGGCTCATGGTTTACAAGTTGTGTTTCTTCAAGTGCCCTAAGTTTGCTGTGTTCTTTGATCTCTGGGGTAATGGTGGTCCTAATTGGATTAGAGAACATCAACGTTGGTTAGCTGAGTCGGAAGACTCATGGACTCATGTTCAACGTAAATCTAATAAAAAATCTTATGCTGATGTTCTTAGAGCTTCTAAGCCTAATCTTCAGACTGGTAGGCGTTCGGTTTTCTCTCGCCTGAATTTTGCCAATGTCCCTGATGTTGGAATAAATGGGCCTTGAGCCATTTATTTTAATTAAAAGAATTAAAGCCCGCTTATTTAATGTTAAGGGAAAATAGAATAATACCAGACGGGTATTTGAGGAGAAACTTATTCGACTTAAATAGTGGACTGTTGGTACACCGTTTGTGAAGTTGAATAAGGAGACTGGCGTGCCACACGCGCACGCGCTCGCTCGCCTCGCCGAGCTGGGCCGAGGCCGTGTCGGACGAGACGAGATGAGACGAGCGGTGCGGACGGACGTGATGTGTTGCGGGGCGGGATGATTTGGTTTCCTTTCTCGCGAGCGTGCAGGTTCGCCGAACCGCGTCCCAGATCTAGATCTGAGCGCCTCCCGCAGGTCTCCTCCCTCCTATATAAGGGCGCCCCCTCCTCCTCTCCTACTCGCACCTTTCACCTCAGGTATTCCTGTTTAGGAGACCTCTCCCTTCTCCCTCCTTGTCTGCTGTGTTTTTGCCATCCCCATCGCCTGCACCGCGCGCACGGTACCGACGAGAGCAGGAGCCTCCGAAACCTCGACCGCCAGAAGATCTTGCACAGGATAAGCGGGCGATAAGGTTTTTGGGGAGCGTTGGACGCGACTGCTCGCTCCCGCACGACTACTTCCTCTACGTCCCGGCGGCTGTTCGAGGGACTGCACGGCTTCCACCTCTTCCTGCACCGACTTTCGTATGACTACTTCAAGCAAGGTCCGCCCACGACCATGTCTGGTCCAGCGGATAACAACACATCGGGTGTCTCTGACACCCGCCCCGCTTCTGAGTACATCCTCAAACTAATATGGTTTCTCATATTCATGTTTAATAGTTGTTTAAACATGAACACATGCACATACTTTATATCACTCACGATAATCATATTTATGAAATACCTCTTAATTGTGGAATTAAAATATGCCAAAATATTACCTATCTTCTAACAATCCAAAAACCTTATCGTGCTGATAGGAATATGTTTGGTGTTGCTAGCTTTGCGAATGCAATTAAGCCAAAACCTTTTGATGATTCCAACTTTAAGAGGTGGTGTGAGTTGGCTACCTTATGGCTCACCGCCATGAACGTGATGTACATCATCACCGGAAAAGCTCCTGAGGGTGTCTCGGAGGAAAAGTTTAATGCAGTGACAATCTATTCTGGGGTGCCATCATCAGCGTTCTGATTGACAACCTGGTGGACACCTATCTCCGTCACAAGACGGGGAAAGACATTTGGGAGGCTCTTGAGACTCAATACAGAGCCTCTGATGCCGGTAATGAGCTGTACGTAATGGAACAGTTCCTAGACTACAGGATGGTTGAAGACCGTTCTGTGGTGGAACAAGCCCATGAAGTACAGGCGCTGGCTAAGGAGCTCGAGAACTACAGCAAAGAGGCCCCATGTGAGTTGCCCGACAAGTTTGTGGCTGGAGCTATTATCGCTAAGCTGCCACAGTCTTGGAGGGACTTTGCTACCTTTCTAAACACATGAGAAAGGAATTCACTTTTGATGACCTTGTTGCAACTCTTGATGTTGAAGAGAAGGCGAGAGCAAAAGACACACGTGAAAAGGGAATAGCCAGTCCCTCAAGCACAAATTTTGTGCAGAAGGGTAATCCCAAGTTCCAGAACAACCAGAACAAGAGGAAGAAGCCTTCACCAAACTCGCCCAAGGCTAAGCAAGCCAATGGGCCCGACAAGAAGAAGAGAAAGCCGAGGGCTTGCTATACATGTGGCAGTCCGGATCACTTTGCTGCAAAGTGCCCGGATCGCAAAGATCGCAAGGCCCCTAAAACAGCGAGCATGGTTGTTAGCGAGGGTGGAGGAACATCGGGGTACGGTAATTTCTTACCTACAGTTCTTTCAGTATGCTCTTCACTAGAGTGGTGGATAGACACCGGTGCTAATATTCATGTATGCGCTGACATTTCTATGTTTTCTTCTTACCAGGTCGGGGGGACTGGCTCCTTATTGATGGGGAACGGTGGCCATGCGCGTGTTCTTGGTGTTGGTATGGTCACTCTGAAGTTCACTTCGGGGAATGCCATACAATTGAAGAATGTGCAGCATGTACCTACCATCAAGAAGAATCTAATCAACGGGTCTCTACTATGTAGAGACGTGTTTAAATTAGTCTTCGAGTCGAATAAATGTATCATTTCTAAGTTTGGTACCTTTATTGGAAAAGGCTATGATAGCAGAGGCTTGTTCTGCTTTTTTTGTCGAATGATAATAATGTTGTGAACCATGGGTTGAATGATGAATCAAATATTTGGCATTCGAGGCTTTTTCATATTAATTCTGGCTGTATGATGCGTTTAGCTAGTATGAGTTTAGTTCCTAAGTTTACCATTGTTAAGAATTCTAAATGCCACGTTTGTGTTGAATCAAAACAAACTCGCAAGCCCCACAAGACCGCTGAGGCGAGAAACTTGGCACCGTTAGAATTAATTCATTCCGATCTGAGTGAAATGAATGGTGTGTTGACAAAGGGTGGTAAATGGTATTTCATGACCTTGATAGATGATAGCACTAGATTTTGTTACATCTACTTGTTAAAATCAAAGGATGAAGCGCTACATTACTTTAAGATCTATAAAGCTGAAGTAGAAAATCAACTTGAGAGAAAGATTAAACACCTAAGGTCTGATCGAGGTGGCGAATACTTCTCAAATGCTTTTGACTCATTCTGTGAGGAACACGATATTGTTCATGAGAGGACACCGCCCTATTCACCCTAATCCAATGGGATTGCTGAAAGAAAGAACCGCACGCTGACTGACTTGGTGAATGCCATGTTAGAAACCGCGGGACTATCTAAGGAATGGTGGGGTGAGGCGATATTAACAGTCTGTCATGTCCTGAACCGTGTACCTATGAAGAATAAGGAAGTAACACCATTCGAGGAATGGGAGAAGAAGAGGCTAACTCTTTCATATTTACGTACTTAGGGTTGCTTGGCCAAAGTCAGTGTGCCAATTACCAAGAAATGTAAACTTGGAACAAAGACGGTGGACTGTGTCTTTCTAGGTTATGTCTTTCACAGCGTCGGATATAGATTCTTGGTAGTGAAATCTGGAGTGCCCGACTTGCTTGTCGGCACAATTATGAAGTCCAGAGATGCTACATTCTTTGAGAATATTTTTCTAATGAGAGAGGAAACAAGTTCATCTAGGCAAGAGTCTGTCGAGAAGGACAACTCCACCGAGCCGATGGAACTCGATGAGCCTACACTTATTGAGCATCCTGAGGAGGTTAACGATGAAGCTCCTAGGAGGAGCAAGAGACAAAGGATAGAGAAATCCTTTGGAGATGACTTCATCATTTCATAGATGACACTCCTAAGACCATTGTAGAGGCCTACTCCTCACCTGATGCTGACTATTGGAAGGAAGCAGTGAGGCGTGAAATGGACTCTATCATGTCGAATGGTACTTGGGAGGTCGTTGAGCGTCCCTATGGGTGCAAGCCCGTGGGATGCAAATGGGTGTTCAAAAAGAAGCTTAGGCCTGATGGTACTATTGATAAGTACAAGGCTAGACTTGTGGCTAAGGGTTACACCCAGAAAGAAGGAGAAGACTTCTTCGATACTTATTCACCAGTCGCTCGATTGACTACCATTAGAGTACTACTTTCTCTGGCAGCCTCACATGGTCTTCTCGTCCATCAGATGGATGTTAAGACAGCTTTCCTAAACGGAGAGTTGGAAGAGGAGATCTATATGGATCAGCTGGACGGATATGTAGTAAAGGGTCAAGAAGGAATGGTGTGTAAGCTAGTGAAGTCTCTCTATGGCCTCAAGCAAGCACCTAAGCAATGGCATAATAAGTTCGACAGGACTTTGACTTCTGTTGGCTTTGTTACAAACGAAGCTGACAAATGTGTGTACTATCGCTATGGTGTGGGCGAAGGAGTGATTTTGTGTTTGTATGTAGATGACATACTTATCTTTGGCACGAGCCTTGATGTGATCAAGGAAGTCAAAGACTTTCTATCTCAAAAGTTTGAGATGAAGGACTTGGGAGAGGCTGATGTTATCCTTAACATAAAGCTATTCAAGGGAGAAAATGGTGGGGTGACTCTATCACAGACTCGCTATGTTGAGAAGATGCTGAGTCGGTTTGGCTACAGCAATGCTAAACCCGCCTCGACTCCCTATGACGCCAGCTTGGTTCTAAAGAAGAACTTAAGGATAATGGTAGATCAGCTGAGATACTCCCAAATCATTGGTTCTTTGATGTATCTGGCTAGCGCCATGAGACCCGACATCGCATATGCAGCTAGTAAACTGAGCTGGTTTGTTTCAAACCCAGACAGTGAACACTGGCGTGCTATTGAAAGGGTGATGTGCTATCTAGTAGGAACAATGAACTATGGAATTCACTATTCCGGAGACCCCAAAGTCTTGGAGAGATATATTGATGCAAACTGGATTTCTGATGCTGATGAGTTAAAGGCCACAAGTGGATATGTGTTCACACTTGGAGGTGGCGCTGTTTCCTGGAAGTCTTGCAAGCATACCATCTTAACGAGGTCAATAATGGAAGCAGAACTCGCAACATTAGATACTGCCACTGTTGAGGCCGAATGGCTCCGTGAACTCCTTATGGACTTGCTGGTAGTTGAGAAACCGATACCGGCAATCCTAATGAACTGTGATAATCAGACTGTGATTACAAAAGTGAACAGTTCAAAGGACAACATGAAGTCATCAAGGCACGTGAAGAGGCGGTTAAAGTCTGTCAGGAAATTGAGAAACACCGGTGTTATAGCTTTGGATTACATCCATATGTCTAAGAACCTTGCAGACCAATTCACAAAGGGTCTATCACGAATTGTGATAGATAATGCATCCATGGAATTGGGCTTGAGACCCACATGAGTCTATCCATAGTGGTAACCTGTCCTATGTGATCGGAGATCCCGTGAAGTATGACGGCAAAATAAGCTATGGTGTGACTAAGAGAAGAGAACCTTTATTAAGGCTCATTCCAAGGGAAGATGCATTTTCTCTTCAAATCTGTATGGCAGGCTGGTGTATACCTTAATATGCTCTAAGTGGCTTCACTGAAACAAGGAGTTATTTCACTGAAGCAAAGACATAGTCCTACAGTATGTCTTTGAGGAGTGCACCTATATGAGTCCGACTACTAGTCATAGTCTATGAGATTCGGGTGATCTCTAGAAAACTCATGAAGAGGTATGGAGTATGACTTATAAGCTCCAAACCGCGGGGATGCCTTAGCTTCCTAGTATCAGTAATGGGCTTTGGCCAAGCTTGTTTGCAAAAGACTGATAATTCAAGGCATAGTCCATTGTTCAGTTGTAAATAAGTGTAACTAAAGTTCCTGGTGGATGTTCAACTTAACAGTCTCCATCGCAGTACTGGTATATCAAAAATAGTGTTGGGAAATGAGAACATTTCTAAGCGTGGTTTATAATCCTTGGTGGGGATTGTTGGAATAAATGGGTGTTGAGCCATTTATTTTAATTAAAAGAATTAAAGCCCGCTTATTTAATGTTAAGGGAAAATAGAATAATACCGGATGGGTATTTGAGGAGAAACTTATTCGACTTAAATAGTGGACCGTTGGTACACCGTTTGTGAAGTTGAATAAGGAGACTAGCGTGCCACACACTCGGCCGCGTGATGTGACGTAACATGAAGAGACAAGACGGTGCGGTGCGGAGCGGACGGACGGGCGGACGTGAGGTGTTGCGGGGTGGGAGGACCTTTTGCCGTTGAAGGGGAATAATCCTCAAAATATTCTCTAACAATGATTTGGTTTCCTTTCCCGCGAGCGTCCAGGTTCACCGAACCGCGTCCCCTCCGCGTCCCAGATCTAGATCTGGGCGCCTCCCGCAGGTCTCCCCCTCCTCCTCTCCTAGTCGCTCCTTTCACCTCAGGTATTCCTGTTCAGGAGACCTCTCCCTTCTCCCTCCTTGTCTGCTGCATTTTTGCCATCCCCATCGCCTGCACCGCGCGCACGGTACCGGTGAGAGCAGGAGCCTCCGAAACCTCGACCGCCAGAAGATCTTGCATGGGATAAGCAGGCGATAAGGTTTTTGGGGAGTGTTGGACGTGACTGCTCGCTCCCGTACGACTACTTCCTCTACGTCCCGGCGGCCGTTCGAGGGACTGCACGGCTTCAACCTCTTCCTGCACCGACTTTCGTACGACTACTTCAAGCAAGGTCCGCCCACGACCATGTCTGGTCCAGCGGATAACAGTGCATCGGGTATCTCCGACACCCGCCTCGCTTCTAGGTACATCCTCAAACTAATACGGTTTCTCATATTCATGTTTAATAGTTGTTTAAACATGAACACATGCACATGCTTTATATCACTCACGATAATCATATTTATGAAATACCTTCTTAATTGTGGAATTAAAATATGCCAAAATATTACCTATCTTCTAACACCTGATCCCAATTTGGCACCTCCTGATCGTCACCAGTCGACGAACACGGCAAAAGGCCCGAAATCTCAGTTCAATGCCGCGTCTGCTGCGCAATCCTCTCTGGAGTATCAGCGGCCTCCCAACCATGCTGGCTCTCCGATTTTGAATTTGAATCCCCAGAGTTTTCTGTGCTGTTTCTGTTGCCTGGACACGGGCCATCTAGTCAAATCTTGTACACAATATGTTTAGTGCAAAAGGTGCTACAACTACGGGCATATGATGCGCACGTGTCTTACCAGAAAGCCAGCCCCATTCGTGTACCGGCCTAAGTTGCAAAAAGATCCGGGACCACAAAATCCGCCTCAGAAGCCGCCGCCTGGAGATACTTCAATAAATGCTCAGTGACCAGAGTCTTCCTTCCCTCCTGTCGGTTCATCTTCTCCTAATCTACAGGAGAAAACCCCATCGTCACCCCCACCTCGGTGGATTCGCCATTGCCTCCACCTCCTTTCGGCCCTCCCCCAATGGCGAACTTCGCCATTGACCCCCGTCCTCATGCTCCTCGAGGGTTTGAAGTGATCCCTCATGATCCTGCTGACCCGCCTCGCCGCCTGCTGTCGTACCTTGGCGGGTACATGGATGGCTTCAACTAGGATGTGGCCATCGCCATGCTGGTTCCTGCGGTGGCCAAGGAGGACTTCCGCCTGATGTCAGCTGCCATCAAGGATTTCTTCATCTAGCATCATCACATTCGTCTTATGGAGGTACAACCTTGTGCTATCGGGGATGCTTATGTTCGCTTCAGTAGTGCTGTTGAGAGACATCATTTCTTAGATGGCATCTATCAAGTCACTCCAGAATACCAGATGCACTTTGTTAAGCATGATGAAGGCATCAATGCTCGTTATCATGATGCTGACCGTGAGGCTTGGGTGATGTTGTTGAACTATCCCCTAGATGCTAAGAATAACACTTTGGTTGCTAAGGCTGTGTCTGGTTTTGGGCTGCTCCGCTATTAGCATGATACCTCCTACATGGTGAGGATTGTTGTTAAGGTTCTTCTTAAAGATGATGCCCAAATCCCTCATGATGTCACAGTCTCTGTTGGGATGCCTCCTAGAATGCGATCTTGGACATTCCCGTTTTTTGCTTTGAAGAGGAGGAATGTCACAATCCTTCCTGATGAGGATGAGTTGCCAGATCAGGGACCCCTGCACCCTCTTCCGGTTGGGCCCTCGAGGTGGATGGGTCCTAATCCCGCGAATCATTTTTCAGTCATGCAAGATCCTCCCTTTGGTGATCATGCCCCTACTGGTGGTAACCAAGATGTTGATGAGGGGCCCCGGGACAGTCAAGAGATTACTTCAGAAGCAGACGTGGCTGATATGGTAGTTGATGATGCTGATCCAGTGCCTGAACCAGAGCCTGCTGCTGATGGTCAGATGATTGTGGCTGCACCTGTTCTCCCTGAGGCAAATGCTGCTAGTCCTCCTGCTGCTCCTATGGTCCATGGCCCATTTCTGTTTAATGATGAGGTGATTCCTTTGCTCAACTTCTCATTCATCCCAGCAGCCATACCTTTTAAATCGTTTCAGAATCTTTTGGTTTTTGAGATTGATCTAGATATCCTGGTCCCTCCTTAATATTATCCTTCTTTATCTTGCTTCAATTTCCATGGAACAGAATGATCGGGAGGCTTCTCTACTGATCGGCCCCCTGCTCCCCCCACGGGCCTGCCTCTGGTTCCATATGAGGACTCTGACAGTGACGAGGATGTTGTTGAAGTTCAAGGCCCCATCACCCCATCTTCAAGGAAGAGAAGGGCTCAAAGGATGAGGGAGCCTCTGGATGTCTCCTTCCTCCGTCGCAGCAGGAGGCTCAATCCAGAGCTTGGAGGGTTTCGTGACTGTGCCAGTGCCGCTGCTGCGTCTGGCCAAGCTCAGCTTCCTTCTAATGAGAATCCATCCACCTATGTGGCACAAGCTCTTGAAAGATCTCCCTCCGTCGCTCCTCATCTCTCTCTGGAGAACATCCAAGGAATGGCGATTGGTTTCCTCCGGATGTAGCCTGCGGCTGTTTCTGCTGCTGCTCTCCTCGAACTTGATGATGCAGATGATTGATCACATATGTAATAGGGCTAGTCTTATCCAGTAGTCCTTTTGTTGCATCAGCCTTCTTTTGTCTCAAACTTTAGTGTGCCTGTCCACTCTGAACCGGTAGTGTGTGAACTCTTGTCAGTCATGGTGCTACTGTCTGAACCTTGTTATAAGTTAATCAGGTTGTGCTGCTATATTCTCTTGTGTGGGGTGCTGCTGGATGTACTATGTACATCAGCTGTTTTATGTTGTTCACTTGGTTTCCTTGATGAATCACAATAGATCGATTAAAATTTTGGTTTGGAATGTTTGTGGTATTAATTCTCAACAGAAATGGGATGCCCTGAGGGATAAGATCTCTGAATCTTCAGCTTCAATTGTCTGTCTTCAGGAAACTAAGAGAGAGATCTTTGACTCTTCTTACTTGATGCACTTCTGTCCTAGATCTCTTAGTAAATTTGAGTTCTTTTCTTCATCTAGTGCTTCTGGTGGTTTGATAGTCATCTGGAACCCTTCCCAGTTTGATGGGCATTTGTTCCTTGCTAATGCCTACTCTATTTCAGTCAAAATGACCTGTGATTATTCTAGGAAATGCTTCTGCATCTCGAACATTTATGGCCCTAGTGCTGCAGAGGAGAAGGCTGCTTTTATTAACTGGCTATATAATTTTGACACTTCTGGGCTTGATGATTGGATTCTAGCTGGTGACTTCAATCTTTTGTGTTCCCCTGAGAATAGAAATAGAGATGGTGGAAATTTCTCTGAGATGCTACTTTTCAATGACTTAATTCAGCACCTTGATCTGGCTGAGATTAATTTTCATGGAAGATCATATTCTTGGAGCAATATGCAGCAAGATCCTTTGCTTGAAAAGCTTGACTGGGTGTTTACATGCTCTTCTTGGGCTTTGAGTTACCCAGACACTTCTGTGCAAGTGCTTAGCAGGCCAATTTCAGATCATGTTCCCTATGTTATTAATATTGGAACTAATGTTCCCAAGGCTAAGATTTTTAGATTTGAAAATTTCTAGATGGATTTTCCTGACTTTCTCTCTGTTGTGGAGCTGCACTGAAATTCTTCTCCTTAATTTGCTAATGCTGCACAAACTCTGAATGCCAAATTCAGACAGGTTCGAGCTGGTCTCAAGAAGTGGAGTAAGGAACTTTTTAAGTTGAGCAAATTGATCAACAACTCTAATTTTGTGCTTGCCTTGTTGGATGGCCTTGAGGATCAGAGGCCCCTAAGCAATTTGGAGAGAGCCTTTCGTTGTTTGGTTAAACAACTTCTGGCTAAGCTCCTAGAGGCCAAAAGAATATACTGAAACAAAGAAATACTGCAAGATGGGTCGAATTTGGGGATGAAAATACAAAGCTCTTCCAAACAATGGCAACCTATTCCATGAGAAGAAATTATATTCCTTCTCTTTCTCTTAGTGATGGAACTTCGGTTTCTGATCGTGACCAGAAGGCTGGGCTTCTCTGGAATGCTTATAAAGACAAGTTGGGTATTTCTGAGTTCAATGAAATCTGGTATGATCTTTCAAAGCTTATTCAACCCTCTAATCTGCCTTGCCTGGATGGGCCCTTCACCATGGATGAGATTATGGCTGTTCTCAAGGATATGCCACCGGATCATGCACCTGGGCCTGATGGTTTTAATGGAGCTTTCTTTAAAAGATGTTGTCCTATTATTAAGGAGGACATTTTCAGACTTTGCAGAGATTTTGCCTCAGGGTTTTTAAACTTAGAGAGTATTAATGGTTCCTTGATCACTTTAATCCCTAAAAAGGATAATCCTTAGTTCATTAATGATTACATGCCAATCTCCTTGTTAAACTACTCTCTGAAATTCCTCACCAAGTTGTTGGCTAATAGGTTGCAGAGTGTTATTCTCCAGGTGGTTCATCAAAATCAATATGGTTACATTAAAGGCAGAACCATTCAGGATTGCTTGGCTTGGGCATTTCAATTTTTGCATCTCTGTCATAAATCAAAATAAGGAGATTAACCTGTTGGAATTGGACTTTGAGAAGGCATTTGATAAAATAGAGCATGAGGTTATTCTTCAGGTCATGAGGCACAAAGGCTTCAGTGAAAAATGGATCTCTTAGATCAAAGTTGTTCTTTCCTCTGGATCATCTTCTGTCCTTCTCAATGGAATTCCAGGCAAGCCCTTCAAGTGTAAAAGAGGAGTCAGGCAGGGTGACCCCTTGTCACCACTTCTTTTTGTTTTGGGTGCTGACCTGTTACAGTCCATTATTAATGCTGAAGCTCTATTGGGTAATTTCAAGCATCCCTTGGGTGATAATTTTGGAGGAGATTACCCAATCATTCAGTATGCAGATGATACGCTAATTGTTCTTCCAGCTGATCCTGAACAGCTTTCTCACCTTAAAGAGGTGCTGCACACCTTTGCTGCTTCAACCGGCCTGAGAGTCAATTTTGAGAAATCCTTTTTGGTGCCTATTAATGTTGAGGAAAATCACTGCCAAACTTTAACCAATGCTCTTGGTTCTCAACTTGGAAGCTTGCCTTTCACTTACCTGGGTTTACCTTTGGGAACAACTAGGCCTTCAGTGCTAGATCTTGTTCCTATTCTGACTAGGATGGAAAGGCACTTAATGGGTATAACTAGACACCTGTCCTATGGAGGGAGATTGATTTTAGTCAATTCAATCTATTCAGCTCTCCCAACCTTCTACTTGTGTACTCTTAAGCTCCCAGCTGAGCTTCTGGAACAAGTGGACAAGTATAGAAAACATGTACTTTGGCATGGTGGGGATCTATCCAAGAAAGGGGGATATCTAGTGGCCTGGAAGCATACTTGTCGCAGCAAAGAAGATGGTGGTCTGGGGATTTTAAATTTGAGAAATCACAATGCTGCACTTCTTCTGAAATTCCTTCATAAATTCTACAACAATTTGGACCTACCTTGGGTGCAGCCGACTTGGTCCAAAATGTATTCCTCAGGCAAGCCCCCTCATGAAAGGAAAAATGTTGGATCCTTTTGGTGGAGAGATATCATGTCTTTGGCTCCCTCGTTCTTTAAGTCTGCATCCTGCAAAGTCAACAGAGGTGTTTCAGTTTCATTCTGGACTGATCATTGGGATTTGGGAATTTTAAAGGACATTTATCCTCAGTTATTTTCTTTTGCAAGGAAGAAGAATTGTTCTGTCAGCCAATTTTTGCAATGGGAGGATAACAGATCCTTCTTTTTGCCTCTTTCTCAAATTGCATCTCAGCAGCTCTCAGACCTCAAAGCTGATATTCAAGGTCTCAATTTGGTTTCACATGTTAATGACTGTTGGTCTTATTCTTGGGGGTTTGATATTTTTTCTAGCCATAAGGCCTATCTAATCATTCAGGGTTCATTCCCAGCCTTCCTTCTTTTCAAATGGCAATGGAAATCGAGAGCACAAAATAAACACAAGTTCTTTTTCTGGTTACTTCTCAGAGATAGATTGAACACCAGGAATTTGCTTCACAGAAAGACTATGTTTCTACAGTCATATTCATGTGTTCTCTGTGTCAGTAATGTGGAAGAAGATGTCAGGCATCTGTTCTTCTCCTGCCCTTTCATTGATGCATGTTGGACCTATCTTGGTGTTAATTAGGAACTCTCTCTGGACTTCCAGTCAATGGTGCTTCATGCTAGGATCCTTTTTAATGAAGACTTTTTCAGAGAAGTATTCATAATAGGCTGCTGGGCTCTTTGGTCTCATTGGAATGATATTATTTTTGATGGTGCTAGCCTCTCATTTGCCTCCTGGAGGGCGCTCTTTGTTAGGGAGTTGAAGGCGGTTACCTTAAGGCTAAACCGCAACTTGGTGACAAAATCAATTTATGGCTGAGTAGGCTTTTGTAATCTTGTTTTTAAATCTTGGGTCTAGGGCCTTGTAAAATGTACATATTTGTTCATATATATATATATATATATATGAAAATAAAATAGGGGTAGGGGCCTCCCCTGCCGATTTCGTCAAAAAAAAAAGAAATCCAATTATGTTTACCTAGTAGAAATGTGTTCGCTTGAGGTTATGTTAATGGTGGACTAGTCCTGCTGATGGAAGTTATTTGATCATGAGTTTCATGGTCTAGGGCGGATAAAACTGTACATAACCTTTGACTATTGATCAGGTTCAATCCCTAACCGTGTGTTTGGTTGAGGGTTGGGTTGGATCCAACCCAGTTTTTCGGGTTGGGTTGAACCCATCTTATTGTTTGGTTGCACCTCTGATTTTGGGGACGGAATCAACCCATCTCATGTTTGGTTGAAGGAATTAGGAAAAGGGGTTGGATGACAAGGTAACACCGTCTCTCTCGCATTTTTTTGCATCAGGATCCTGAACTTTTCAGAAATCAATGAAACCTATTTCTGCAAATCTTTCTCTCTAGCGTTTTTGCATCAGGACCCATAAAAGAGCTTGTAATTCATTTTTGCCCCTGTCTTCTACACACGGACAGAGCGCCACCGCGGGCGAGCTGCCAAGGGCTGCCCCTACCGTGGGCGAGCTATCGCGGACGGGAGGCGCGGGCGAGCCTCCTCTGGCGCGCGCCGGCCTCCTCTGGCAGGTCGGGGCTTGAGCTCCCCCGCCGCGAGCTCCACTGTCGGCGCTCCTCGCGGCCATGGCAACCTCCGGCTGGGCAAGATCTGTCGCCGGCGCGAACTCCGGCTGGGCGAGCTCCTCCTCCGACGAGCAGCAGCAGAAGCAGAGGGGTGGCGCCATCGCGGGCCATGGCAGGCGGACGCGACGAGGGGAACAGACGAGAAACGGAGAGGGCGACGGGAGATGCTGACGCGAGCGAACCGGGTTGGAGCTGCTCAGTCGGCCATATTTTTAGGGAGGATTCCAACCCGAATCTGAGATGAATATTCTCTTCCGGAGCCAACCCAACCCTCCTCATCTCCATCCAAACGGCTACCGGAGTGGGTTTGCTCCGTCCCAACCTGCCCCAAACCCCAACCAAACACACGGTAAGAGGGAGCTGCACACAACTTTATAGATAGATCATCATAAAAAAGATGACAATAAAAATTGATAGGGAAACAAATTGTTTATTTATTCATAAGTAAAAATGTTGTATAATTTGCACGAATTTATACATTGCAATAGGTTTCACAATCTGTCATATATTATAATATATAATCCACTAACACATACATCATGGAAAACTTAATGTCTTATTTTACACGCATACATCTATAATGTGTCTCTATAAGTAGATAAAATCTATAATCTGTGTTTATAAGGCTCTGTTTTGTTGGAGATATACCCTAGAGCCAACTGGATTAGATCCATTAGTGGGTTCAGATGGATTTGATCCATTGGGTTGTAAAAGTCATAATGGGCCACAATTGTTGTAAAGCCCATTAGCGTTGGAAGGGGTGCACCATCTATTAGTCCCGTATTGCTAATGGACAATGGTGTGGGGGATTTTTCCCTCATAAATATGGACCATACCCTCTGACTTGGATGACTCTTGAGCAACAGCCACGCCGCCCACTCCTCGTCGCGCCCGCGGACCTAGCAGTCCGGTGTGTGACACTTCCTTCCCGTACGTGTGGATACCTTGGAGGTGCTACGTTTGGAGCACAAGGACGAACTGCACGTGAAGGACTAGGTGGACGTGAGGAAAACACTGCCCGCTACCCTCGACGTGTTCGTCTACATTGAGACGGTTCCGCTGCATCTGCGCGTCTAGTGGTAATCCCGTGATCTTTGACAGCAGCAGTTCCTGTTTTATGGGGAAATTTTGTTTTGCGCTAGCGTAGCCTCCCCGTATCCCTTAAGTGGTATCAGAGCCATAGCTGCTAAATTTTAGATTCGGGATGTGTGCATATGGTGATATGTGTGGACGTAGATCAAAATTGTGATCGGTTTCGTGTTCTTGTCGTGATGGTCGTGTAACGAATTACTCCTACCGGTCGGTTTCTGCCATCGGAGTTAAGTGATACACGTAAACCCAGTCACGACGAGAAGAAGATCAATTGGATTGGTCGAATTGAAGCTAGGTCAAGTGCCATGCGCATGGGATGCGCGGCAGCGGCGGATTGGATCCGCTACCGGCCCTAAGAAAATCAGAAAACATGCTGTTCAGTAAAACAGCCGTAACTTTTTGTGGTTAACTCGGATGGAGACGTTTTCTATATGCAAATTGATCTACAGAAAATTTTACACATGAGATTAAGTAGCTTTGCTAGTCTCGACAAAATTAGATTTCCCAAAATCGGCTTGTAAGATGGGTTTTTCGACGGTTTAAGTTTAGACGTCGGAAGTACGATAATCTGTTTTGCAGGTTTTGTGATCGGTATGGCCCATATGTGGATGTGATGCATGTGTGCAATTTATTCGTGACTTGTGTGTCACGCGTACGGCAATACGGCTGGAGCCACATGTATTGTCAAAAATTAATGTAATGGTCTACGTACCAAATTGTGATGATCTAATGCGCGATTGTGTAATTCTCTTTACTAGCATGCGTTAGATAGTTCTTGGAGGACTTATCACTGGAGGATGGCATACATGGATCATGGAGATAGAGATCATCATGATGGACAGAACAATGGAGATGGAGATCACCATGTGTTAATGGGCCATACCGTGTCATTACTATGTGAATGCCGTTCTTATTGTTTTACTTCTACATATGCGATGATAATAGTTATTTTTCTGCACGTGATGGTAGAAGTAGAACGATCCCTCGGTAATGTTTAAGTTGCATGTCCTCCCAAACCTTGCACTATCACAAGTCTTGTACGATTGGTGGTGGGTCTATGAAATTAGGGTGCCACCAATTTTCCTCGACTAGATGGGTTCGTATCGGATACTTACAGCATAAGGTTTGGTTACTTGATCAAAGCCATCTTAACGGTTAAGGGCTTTGGGGCATAAAGGTTGGGCGCTGAGACATAGAGATGTCACCCAACAACACGAGTCATATGTGATATGATTAGCAAAGAGTTGCTTACCGATCTACATGTCTTCTAGCGGTGATGCTAAAGCTCACTAGTCGACTTGGTAGTTGTGGGTCCTGAATCACTAAATATCAATTGAGGGATATTGATTTTAGTGGGAGTAGATTCCGTTAAATGCTTAATATAATTTACTCCATCATGGATGCGTTGTCTTAGTATTTTGCATTATTTTGTTGTAGATCAATGGCACCTAGCAACACCACATCGTTTACTTTACGTATGGTCCTTGAGAAGGATAAATTGAATGTAACGACTTACACAGTTTGGATCTGTAACTTGAGAATTGTTCTCAAGATTAAGAAAAAGGAAGAAGTTCTAGACACCCCATTACCAGCAGAGAGTGACATCGAGAAAGGCACTGACAGTAGCCATGTGATGGCAATCCAGAACAAGCCTGCCTTTAAGAAAGGTAATTCTTAGAAGAAGAAGAAGGACAAGGCTAAAGATGATATATCTAAACTAGCACCCAAGGCTAAAACTGGACTAGCTGCTGATAATAAGTGCTTTCACTGTCATGACTTGGAAAAGAAACTCCAAGTTGTACTTAGATTCTACGAAAAGCAAGGGAAGTAAGGGTACTTCCATTTCAAGTACACTTAATGTTTATGTTATAGACATTTTCCTCGCTGATTCTTATATTAATTCTTGGGTATTTGATACCGGATCGGTTGCTCAGATTTGCAACTCGATGCAAGGAAGGATAAGAAGTAGAAGCGTGAAACGAAGAGAAGTTGATTTACGTGTACGCAATAATGCAAGAGTTGCTGCATTGCGGAACGATGCAACTACACTTCCCGTCAGGATTTATTTTGGAATTGAATAATTGTTATTTCGTTCCTAGTTTGAGTCGAAACATTGTGTCTCCTTCATGCTTGATGAAGGATGGTTATTTGCGAGTGAAAACAATGGTTGTGTGATCTCTAAGAATAATATGTTTGTGGCTTGTGCATCTATTGTGAATGGATTATTTGTTTTAAATCTTGATGATTCACCTGTCTGTAACATAAGTACTAAAAGGTCCGGACCTAATGATTTGAGTCCTACTTACATGTGGCATTGTCATTTGGGTCATATAAGTGAAAAGCGCATGAAGAAGCTCCATACTGATGGACTTTTAACTTCGTTTGATTTTGAATCTTACGAGACATGTGAGGCTTGTTTGCTCAGCAAGATGACCAAGATGCCTTTCTCAGGTTTTCCTGGGAGAGCCTCAGACTTGTTGGAACTCATACATACGGATATGTGCGGACCAGTGAGTACGACAGCTAGAGGTGGATACGAATACTTCATAACATTCACTGATGATCTGAGTAGATATGGATATGTCTACCTAATGAGGCACAAGTCTGAAACATTTGAAAAGTTCAAAGAATTTCAGAATGAAGTAGAAAATCAGCGTGACAAGAAAATTAAGGCCTTACGATCTGATCGTGGAGGCGAGTATTTGAGTCACGAGTTTAGCAATCATCTGAAGAGTTGCGGAATTGTTCCACAACTTACGCCACCTGGAACACCTCAGAGAAATGGTGTATCCGAGCGACGTAATTGAACTTTGTTGGACATGGTTCGATCAATGATGAGCCAGTCAGACCTACCATTATCATTTTAGGGTTACGCTCTAGAAACCGCAACTTTCATATTAAATAGGGTACCATCTAAGTCCGTAGATAAGACACCATATGCGATATGGACTGGTAAGACTCCCAGTTTGTCTTTTCTTAAAATTTCGGGTTGTGAAGTCTTTGTCAAGCGACTTCAGTCAGACAAGTTTACATCCAAGTTGGACAAGTGTATATTCGTGGGATATCCTAAGGAGACTTTAGGGTATTATTTCTACAACCGCTCAGAGGGCAAAGTGTTTGTCGCTCGGAATGGTGTTTTCTTAGAGAAAGAGTTTCTCAAATGAGAGAAAAGTGGACAAAAGGTGTATCTTGAAGAAGTTCAAGATGAGCCGCTCAAACAAGAGTTCACAAATGATGCTAATGTAGTTGAACGAGTTGAGATGCCTGTGGCAAGAGAAACACCATCGCAACCACGAAGGTCTGAAAGGGCACGTCGCGCAACTAATAAGCTCAATCTCATGATTGCAGGAGAGCGCGACATATTGTTGTTGGACAGTGATGAGCCTATGACATATACTGAAGCAATGATGGACCCAGATTCCGAGAAATGGCAAAGTGACATGAGATCCGAGATAGATTCCATGGGTGACAATCAAGTTTGGAACTTGGTTGACCCACCAGATGGTATTAAACCTATAGAGTGCAAATGGATCTATAAAAGGAAGAGAGATATGGATGGAAATGTTCATATCTATAAAGCTCGACTTGTTGCAAAAGGTTTTCGACAAGTTCAAGGGGTTGACTACGATGAGACATTCTCGCCCGTAGCGATGCTTAAATCTATTCGGATTATTCTAGCTATAGCTGCATATTTCGATTATGAGATATGGCAGATGGATGTCAAGACAGCTTTTCTAAATGGGAATCTGACTGAGGATGTGTATATGACACAACCTGAGGGATTTGTCGATCCGACCAATGCTGGAAAGGTATGCAAACTTCAGAAGTCCATTTATGGATTGAAGCAAGCATCTCGGAGTTGGAACCTTCGCTTTGATGAAGTGGTCAAAGGGTTTGGCTTCATTCAAAGCGAAGAAGAACCTTGTGTTTACAAGAAGGCAAGCGGGAGCTCTGTAGTATTTCTAATCTTATATGTGGATGACATATTACTGATTGGAAATAACATTCCTATGCTTGAGGGCGCTAAGACCTCATTGAAAAATAGTTTTTCAATGAAGGACTTAGGTGAGGCAGCATACATTTTTGGCATCAAAATCTATAGAGATAGATCAAAAGACTTATAGGATTAAGCCAAGACACTTACATTGACAAAGTGTTGAAACAGTTCAACATGGAAGAGGCGAAGAAAGGGTTCTTACCTATGTCACGTGGCATACATCTTAGCAAGACTCAGTGTCCTTCGACTGCTGATGAGCGGGAACACATGAGTAGAATACCGTATGTTTCGGCTATCGGATCTATTATGTATGCAATGATATGTACACGTCCAGATATTTCGTATGCGCATAGTGTTACAAGCAGATACCAATCTGATCCAGGTGAGGGTCACTAGACATCGGTTAAAAATGTTTTTAAGTACTTAAGAAGGACTAAAGACATATTCCTAGTCTATGGTGGTAAGGAGGAGCTCGTTGTAACGGGTTACACCGATGCTAGTTTCCAAACTGACCAAGATGATTCAAAGTCGCAATCAGGATACGTATTTACGATAAACGGTGGTGATGTGAGCTGGAAGAGTTCCAAGCAGGAGATAAACGGTGGTGCTCTGAGCTGGAAGAGTTCCAAGTAGGAGACAGTGGCTGATTCTACAACAGAAGCCGAGTACATCGCGGCTTCGGAAGCTGCGATGGAGGGTGTTTGGATAAGGAAGTTCCTTATTGAACTTGGTGTGTTTCCGAATGTCTCCAGCTCATTGGATCTCTATTGTGACACAATGGGGCTATTGTGCCAGCAAAGGAACCTAGGAATCATCAAAAGAACAAACATGTACTGCAGAAATTTCATATGATACGAGAGATTGTTAGACGAGGTGATATCAAAATATGCAAAGTACACACGGATTTGAATGTTGCAGATCCTTTGACAAAACCCCTTCCACAGCCTAAGCATGAGGCGCACCTAAGAGCTATGGGTATTAGATACATTCTAAATTAGCTCAAGTGCAAGTGGAAGAATGTTAGAAATATGTCCTAGAAGGAATCATAGAGATGATTATATTTCATTGTATCCACGACACATTATTCTTTTATTGAATATCCATGAAAGGCGACTTGTATTAGATTGGCAATTATGTGAATTGTTTGTGAAACTCTTTTACTTGTATGGTTATTCAAAAGTTGTCCCTATTATGAGTTAATGACTAGCACATTTATTAGTTAATGACTATGTTTCACAAGTCATGAACATGGAGATGTATAACTAATAATGTGGGCACATGTATGACATGAGGCTGGACTGACCCAATTTGAGATTTTGTTACATAGTTATCTCTTTACACTATGTGTATGCTATGTCCTTAGACTTGAGATTGTCGCATGTACTCAAGATGTGAATTGACCTACTTAGGGGCTATCAACCGCTACTCCGTAACTGGGTAGTTATAAAGGTGGTTTTCGGGTTTGTCAGGAAGCATGCTGTGAGGCATGGTCAATCAAGATGGAATTTGTCCCTCTCTACTTGAGAGAGATATCTCTGGGCCCCTCGAGTGATCGGATCAAGAAATGCATGGCCGTGCTGGGTTAAGTGTTAACCTATGAAAGGATCCGAATCACGATATCGAGAAAGAGAGGTCAGCTTGGAGCTAGACCAAATATCGTGAGGCAAAGGGAATAGCATGTATGCTACGATGTGATGGTTCGTCTGATATGATCTTTACGTATGCATAGGAGTTGACACGTCTTGCTGGAGGCTGCTGTCAACTATTGGTCGAGTAGGAGTACTCGAGCCATGTCTATGTGTGCGTGAACCCGTAGGGTCACACACTTAAGGGATTGGAAGTTGAATGAGGATGTACTTGCATAGTTGACTCTAGTGCAAGTGGGAGACTGTTGGAGATATGCCTGAGAGCCAACTGAATTAGATCCATTAGTGCGTTCAGATGGATTTGATCCATTGGGTTGTAAAAGTCATAATGGGCCACAATTGTTGTAAAGCCCATTAGCGTTGGAAGGGGTGCGCCATCTATTAGTCCCGTATTGCTAATGGACGATGGTGTGTGGGATTTCCCCTCATAAATATGGACCATACCCCCTGACTTGGATGACTCTTGAGCAACAGCCGCGCCGCCCACTCCTCGTCGCACCCGCGGACCTAGCAGTCCGGTGTGCGACACTTCCTTCCCGTACGTGTGGATACCTTAGAGGTGCTACGTTTGGAGCACAAGGACGAACCGCACGTGAAGGACCAAGCGGACGTGAGCAACTGCACTGCCCGCTACCCTCGACGCGTTCGTCTACATCGAGACAGTTCCGCTGCATCTACTCGTCTAGTGGTAATCCCGTGATCTTTGACAGCAGCAGTTCCTGTTTTATGGGGAAATTTTGTTTTGCACTAGCGTAGCCTCCCCATATCCCTTCATGTTTGGCACAGCTTCGCCTGCTGCTCCCGGAGCTGTTTTTGGTGAAGCTGTGCCAAAGGGGGCAAAAAAATCGATTCGGTGGAGAAGCTCCCGGGAAACGCGCTCTCTGGAGCAAAACGCGGGAGAGGAAGAAGAAAATCGTTGCTTCGCCCGCTCCCCCAGCTCCGCCTTCCCGTTTCCGTCCTTTGCCCTCGGGAGGGCCCCACGGACGAACGGCAAGCACGATGGAGGCAGGCGGCTAGAGGTGGCAGGCCGGTGCGGTCAGAGGTGACCGGAGGTGGTGGCCGGCACGATGGGGCAGAGGAAGATGGAGGCCAGCCGCGTAGAAGGACGATGGCGGCGCGGGTGGAGGTGTTGCAGAAGCTCGGGATGGCGCGAAGAAGGAGGCGCAGAGGAGGGCCGGTGGCCGGCTGGCGAGCTCGGCGTGGACTGCCTCCATGGCCGACCGGCAAGCTCGGTGCGGGCCGCCTCCATGGCCGGCCGGGGAGCTCCGCGCGGAGGCGACGCAGAGGAGGGCCGGTGGCCGGCCGGCGAGCTCCATGCAGGCCGCCTCCATGGCCGGCCGGGGAGTACCGCGCGGGGCCATCTCTATGGTTGGCGATGTGAGGAGTGCGGCGGGTGCAAATGGATAAGGGCGCATGCGGCGAGTGGCGTGGAGTGGAGATAAGGGAGGGAGAGGATTGAAAAAGGAGAAAAATGAGAAGGAAAAAAGTAATAGAAGGAAAAAGAAAAGGATAAATAGGAGGAAATAAAAAAGCAAAGGGAAGGTTATTATGGACATTTCACCTTGTTAATGTTTAATACCGGCAAACCTACCCAGGGGTGCCTGAGGTAGTTGATTGTGCGGTGGGAGATCGCCAGACCTGGAACCCGAAGGTTAAAGTGAGGACATGAGACACAGATTTATACAGGTTTGGGCCGCTAGAGTAGCGAACCCTACGTCTTGTTTGTAGTATCATGTATGGCACCATGCGCTTGGGTGTTGTTCCCGGAGAGATTGGAGATGTCTTGGCTAGGAACCCGACCCTCCTTTACATAGTTCAGGGATGGGTTGCTAGTCAGTTACATGGTAGGAGTCCTAGTAGGATTACACGGTATGAGTCCTAATAGGATTACAGGGAAATTCTAGTAGGAGTCCGTCTTCATCCTTCCTTTCATAGGTACCCAGGGTGTATGCCGACAAGCCCCCGAGCACTTTGTAGTCTTGAGCAGCGAGTTCTAGTAGTCTTGAAGCTTCGTCGAGTAGTTCTCGATCGTCTCGAGTACTGCTAGCTGAAGTCTTCAATAGTACTTGAACTGCCGAAAGAGTGGAATGTGCTCTAGCTCATCTCCGAGTACTTTCGAATCCTTCCCGAGTAGTTCCCAGGCGTCCACGAGTTCTAACCTGGGAAGTCTCCAAAAAAAATACCCATCTTGTCTTGAAGTCTTGATCTATATGGAAGTACGATTTGCAAAAATCGCACTTCATATGGAGTATAGCCCCCGAGCCTGGCTGAGGGTCAATCTAGAATCTGCATCTTCCGCCTTGAAAAAAGAAGTTAATGGGTGTAGCATAGTAGCCCCCGAGCCTTGAAGTGATTAGATAATCAATCCAAGGGTCTTCAGAGTTCGTGAAAGCCATCATCCGAGTACTCTTGCAGCGTCCAACCCCCCGAGATTTTGTGCCAAGTGAGCGGTATGAGCTGCATCGAGTAGTGATTGGATTTGAGCCCCCAAGCTGAAGAGCTAGCGAAGCATGCTGAAGTTGTCTCCAAGTAGTGATTTGGCTCGAGCCATTGCACTTTGAGAAGTAGCGGAAACTACTCGAGTTGTCTTCGAGTAGTAATTTAGTGATGAGCCCCCGAGTTTGGGAACTAGCCGTGCCGCTAGAGCGGACTTTGGACACGACCGAAGTCGACTTTACATACCGTCAGAGCGGACTTTAGATGCGACCAAAGTCGACTTTAGATGGCGTCAGAGCAGACTTTAGATGCAGCTGAAGTCGACTTTAGATGTCATCAGAGCAGACTTTAGATGCGACCGAAGTCGATTTTGTGCCGTGCGGAGCAGACTTTGGAATGCGACTTGAAGAACCGAAGTCAACTTTGTGCCGCACGGAGCAGACTTTGAGATGCGACTGAAGTCGACTTTGGGCTGCGCGGAGCAGACTTTTGAGAATGCAACTTTAAAAGTCGACTTTAGATTGCCACGCGGAGCGGACTTTGAGTACTTCGAGCCAAGCATGAAACCCGGAGCACGAGGCTAGAAAGCCAAAAACGAAAAGCACTTCCGAAAGGCAAAATCAAAAGGAAAACCAGAAAAACGAGAAGCTTTGCCGCCAGAGCGGGCTTAGGTGCGACCGGAGTTGACTTGTGCTGCCGAAGCGGGCTTATGGAGGGTCTTTGATATGGACATGGACCGTAGAAGCCGCGAACTGCCGACTCGGTGGATAGTCTGGACCTTAGGCCGTAGACAACTATCCGTGGAGTTGAAGCCGTCCGAAGAGGCTCGCTTGAGGGTCTTTGATGTGGGAGTGGACCATAATAGGTCGCGAACCGCCGACCCGAGAAGATGAAGCCGTCTGTAGAGGCTCGCTGGAGGATCTTTGATGTAGGCGTGGACCGTAGTAGGCCGCGAACCGCAGACCCAAGTAGATGAAGTCGTCCGAAGAGGCTCGCTGGAGGGTCTTTGATGTAGCCGTGGACCATAGAAGGCCGCGAATTGCCGACCTGAAGACCGCGTGCAGCTAGGTACCATTGTGTGTGCAAACACGGTATGAGTAGCAAGGGCGAGGAGGCCTGAAGATCGTGTGCAGCTAGGTACTATCATAGCTTACACACGTAGTATGCCACCGGAGCAGGTGACGATGCGATCGAAGCCGACTTTAAGTTGTCGCGCGGAGCGAACTTTAGAATGCGACTTTAGAAGTCGACTTTAGATTGCCGCGCGGAACGGACTTTAGAAGTTGCCTCCTTGGGATAGCCCCCGAGTTGACGAAGTAGGCTCGTGGTGACTTGGTCAATATACCCCAAGAGTTGTCGGCAGAGCGTAGCTCTCGTGAAAAATCTGTTGAGAAGCGTACACAAATAAGTAGTCTTTAGCGTGTTATCCTGCATACGCAAAACAAGCTAAATAAGTAGAAAAAGCAATCATTAAAATGAATGACTTAGCTGTTGCCGCCGGAGCAGGCTGTAGACGCGACTGGAGTCGTCGAAGTCGTGGCGGTCGGTAATGGAGCCGCGACAGTTGTTGAGGAAGTTGAGTAGTCGGAGTTGATTCTGACTAGTTGTTGGGGGCATAGTAGCCGCTCTCAACTAGTGTTCTAGTCGAAACTAGCCGAGGTGAGTAGCCGAAGAGCCGGTGTGACCGCGGGACGATATCATGACAGCACACGGTATAGTCGAAGTAGAGCTGGTGCGACCGCAGAACGATATCGCGGCGGCGCACAGCGCGGTCGAAGTAGAGCCAGTGCAGCCGCAGGACGATGTCATGGCGGCGCACGACGTTGTCAAAGTAGAGCCAGTGCGGCCGCAGGACGATGTCACAGTGGCGCACGACGTTATCGAAGTAGAGCCGGTGTGGTCGCATGACGATGTCGTGGCGGCGCACGGCTACCCGTGGTAAAGCCGGAGCGGTCGTAAAATGATGTTGTAGCAACGCACGAAGCATGGCGTAGGCGAAGTAGAGCCAGTGCGACCGGATGACGATGCGATTGTACTCGAGTAGTTGAAATAGTCAACGACGAGGTGACGTTGTCGAGCATCGATGTAGTTGTACTCAAGTGTGTCTCCGGATGCATGAAGTAAAAGATCTTGAGGAGGTCTTGCGGGAGGCCTCGTGTACATGTAGCAAGATCCAAGGAATCGAATTCTTGTGCACATGAAAACAGAGCAGCTCGAGTTGTCCTGGTCCTTTGCTTCACCTTTTCCCTCTCCGTACAGCAACGTGGATTCACCGTTGGAGCTATTGCTTGAGGCTCAAACGGTCTTGAGGTGCGTGCGTGTAACACAACTATAGGTTCAAAGCTTAATTGCTCAGAACCGAATTGGTGTAGGACTCGGCAACTTTCTCCGCTGCGCTGTGATGCACGAATCTTAGTAAGACACGGTGCCGAATCCGTCTTGGACTTGATGTAGGAAATGACTAGTTGCTGATAGCCTTGATCCTGATGCGAATTTGGCGTCGGACTGGTTTCGTGTGTTGGAGCGGTCGAGCATGCTAGCTGTTCCGACGTCGATACGAGAACATGATGAGATCGAGTACTCCTTTGGACTCGGAGTATAGAGACTGATTCCTGGCCGGATTTTGACTCAACACCGCCGTCTCGATCGTGATGCTGATTATGACAGGTTGATCTCCGCTCGGTACTCGGCAGCATGCGACTTTGGGTGGGCAACACGAAATCGATTCCGTGTTAATTGGAGAAATCTTGTCGAGCCGCCGAGTTTTGTGAGCCGCTAGAGCTTCTGATTCGACGTGCAAGTCAAAAGCAGGAACAGGGGCGCGACAAGTCGTCATTGAAGCGTTGTGTAGATTGATCTTGTCCTTCAAATTCGCTCGATGATCTTGACGATCACCCATACCTAGCACGCCAGCTGTCGGTGTTGAGTACCAGCAAACCTACCCAAGGGGTGTCTAAGGTAGTTGATTGTGCGGTTGGGGATCGTCAGACCTGGAACCCGAAGGTTAAAATGAGGACACGAGACACGGATTTATACAGATTCGGGCTGTTAGAGTAGCAAATCCTACGTTCTGTTTGGAGTATCATGTATGGCGCCTTACGCTTGGGTGTTGTTCTCGGAGGGATTGGAGATGTCTTGGCTAGGAACCCGACCCTCCTTTATATAGTTCAGGGGGTGGGTTACTAGTTGGTTACAAGATAGGAGTTCTAGTAGGATTACACTGTATGAGTCCTAATAGGATTACAGGGGAATTCTAGTAGGAGTCCGTCTTCATCCTTCCTTGCATAGGTACCCGGGGTATATGCCGACACACCCTTGACACAGTCTGAAGGAATTGTTTTGCGAAACATTTTTCCAAAACGATTTCAGATTCACCAGAGAATCTGCTCCACCAGCACAGTCACAGCCGGAGCTGCCACCCTAAGTAGATGCTTGGTGAAAAGATCCGATTTTGCTTCTTTGACCGCCCATTTAAAAGCATCTCACAACAGTGGAAATTTGGCAGGAGTAACTTGCTTGAGTAAAAACAAGATGAATACTATTCATCAGTGATATGTTTCTTCATGGTATAGAATAATTGCATTAGTGACCTCCTCCGTTGAACCTACAATTAAACATGGTTAAACATAGGGAAGATGTTTTCCTCAAATAAGTATTTGGCATACTGAGCTGGAAATTTATCAAACAAATCAACAAAGTTATTAAGTTCAGAGAAGTCCAGTTAGTAGGAAACTAAATTAGAGAATGATACATAAGTGCTCGCCAAATTACTTTCCCTACCTAAAGTAGATAGCTAGCTATGGTTCAACTTGTTTTGTGCTCTCACTATGAGTTGCTGCTGCCACCTTAATGCATCCTCGTTCCTGAATTGAACTGACATGGACAACTTGTAAGTTTACATCCTGGTTTGTGTGTGAAAAGTCTATAGTATGTTCAAATACAAAGAGCATGAAGGACCGAATAGGCGACCAGAGAGGGGGGAGTGAATGGGAGTTGATAAAAATTCTTCCCGAAAGATGAACTCGACCTATACCCCCGCTTGCCACTTCGATCACTCGCACACACCAAAGAAGCTCTAGACTAGGCACACAGAAGCCTACGAGTCCTAGAGATAAGCCACGAATCAAAGAGCGGAAGCACTAGACAAGATTCAAATCAAAGAGGCAAGTCTGCAACAGACCAGACGGACAGTCCGTGGTGTACGGGCGGACTATTCGGATGGCCTAGGCGGACTGTGTGACAGAACCGCCCAAAATAAATCTGGATTATCACCTAAGCCGGTCCACTTGGCTCATAAGCGATAACCAAGAGCTATTTTGTCGCCTCTGCCGGGTTATGTCCGGTAAATCACTTACATAGGATCGAGCATATGCGCTAAGCCCACACGAAGGTGGGACCAGAGTACAAGATTACATTACATAAAAGTCCTCAAGTACTTAATATTACAAACCAGGTTTTTCATACATAAAAGTAAAGGTGAAACAGAGTTTAAACAGCGGAAATTAAACTAAACGTGTGATACACAGGGGAGGCCATCCAAGTATATCACTCCTCATCATCGTTCTCCCATTCAATCTCCCATCCCTCTGGAATAGCACCAGGCCAGATGGGATTACCTGAAAACAACAAATTAAGCAAGGCTAAGTATGCTAATACTCAGCAAGATTGACCCATCAAAATAAAGACACAACTAGACATGCAAGGGTTTTTGGCTGGTGGGTTTATTTTGCCAAAAGCATCTAAGAGTTGATCCTTACTTTCAAATTTTAACTCAAGTTCTAGTATGTTAACCATTCTAGGTAAGCACCTAGCTAAACAAGCATGGTTGTGCAAACAAGATTAATCAGGCAACAATATTAATCCAAAATGTTTCATAAATAAACATGGGGTAGCCAGTGGTCAAGCCGACTCAGATAACGGCGAGTGACCGACGATCGATCAATTTATATCCCTGCAAGGTAAACCCAAGATACACGGAAGAAGGTAGACCCAAAGAATCCAAAGAAAAACAAATGCGGGATCTACCCCGACCAGGCGGTTCCCGTCACTCCCCAGATTAGGACAGATGCCACAGTCCTAAGTACAAGGTTACTGGGACGCCCTCACACGGCACGCCCAGACTCACACTTGCACTACCGGAATCAAACCGGGAGACGCATCTCAAGATTAGTAGCGATAAAGTCCCCGCACTGGTTAATTAGGTACTAGGCTTACCGGTCCCATTCCCGACAAGCACTTGATACGTTCAATAGCTTAAACCAGCACCATGCTACTCGGTCGAGACCGAACCCATTGCTCTTACCACATGAGCAAGTCAATTTAACCAACTTATGATTCCAACATAAGCATCCTATATCTCGCGAGCAATGAGTCATTACTCGACTTGTACCATATCCTTAGAGCATGGCACTAGCGTTCCTAACATACTAGTAAAAGAGCATGGGAGTCCTAAGGATCATGCATCTAGGTTTCAAAGCAACTCCTGAAACTTAAATGCACAAAATAAACATAAATACTGAAAAGTAAAGGTAGAGTGAGATTTTATCCAAAAAGGTTATATGCATCCGGTGCTTGCCTTCCTCTATCTCAACACTAGCCTTGGGCTCTTCTGGACTTTGGTCCAGGTCTTGCTGCCCACTAACTTGGTTCAGCTCCCCACTAGCGGATCCCTCCTCCTCCTGAGTGAGAGTGTACATCCCGTCGGGTAGATCTACACGTTATGCATATGCATTAGTCTTAAGGTGAAGGTGAGAGATTTTACAATTAAACCCAACTCTTGTTGGCCACATTCATCAACACAACTAGCTAAGAAAACTCACAAAAGTATGGTGTGTGGTGAGAGTGAGCTGACAACTATTTTAATGGGGATTGTGTGCACATTTAAACAAATTAGCTTACTAAACTTCTTTAAGGGTAGCGGTGAGTGATGGTGGAGTAATTCTTCCTTTGATGGTGATTGCGTGCACATCTAAGCAACTTAAATTAACAAACTTCATTAAAAGTAAGAGGTGGGTGATGATGAGCTAATTATGTCTTTGATGGTGATTGTGTGCATATCTAAGAAAATTAAACTAATAAACTTCACAAACAGCATGAGGTGTGTTTAAAATTAATTCAAAACAGAAACTAATCATAAACACTCCTTTTCAAATCAAAAGATGAATATAAATCTATTCATTCCCTTTTAACTAGCCGTCATCCATAATTCATAACAATTAAAATATGACTCCAACTGGCATGAAAATTTTACCACAGCAGCATATGACTAAAATAAACTTAAATACTAATTTTCAGCTCCAGATCATTTATATATTATTTTAAATGAAAAAGACAAAATGTAGCCTAGATAACTTCATTAATTCATACAAAAAGATTCATTAATCCTTTTGACCTCAAATTTTTCATGCAGTTCCAATATGCCAAAACTAAGCTCCTGACTAACACATTCAAGTGGATTCAATATATATTTCAAGTTATGAATTTAACATCCTTCACAAACATAAATACCAAACACTATTCAAATAAACTCCTAAAATCACCATTATTTTTCCAGAGGTGCTTAACATCATGACAAAAGCCTAGGGTGCATTGGTGATTAAGGAATTTATATCTTGAGGGGACTATAAAAAGCATCAAACTTAAACTAATATAAATCTTCCAAAAATCATAACTAGAATTCTACACAACAAAAATGTGTGAAACTTGGTCACAGATCTGAACATGGGTCACACAACAACATATCCAAATTTCATTTCATTTGCATGAGTACATTTTGAATTACAATAAATATACCTCAAACTGAGTTTGAATTTACATTTAAAAACTACTCAGAAAAACTCTATACAACTTTTGTAGAAGTTGTAGACCTCCTAACAAAGAATCCAAAACAGTTGGATTTACATTTTTCTGATTTTTCTACAATTGTTCACGAATTCTTGAAGTTGCAGCCAAAACCCTAATACATATTTACAGGGGGACCCTCGACAGAAATTTTAGGAATTACAAATACGCCCTCAGTTTACAAATCGAACCCTGGAACTTTTGCAAACCCAACAAATAGGTCCCCGCCGGCGGCGGTCCGGTCGCCGGAGCTCGCCGGGAACGGGCCCTACGGCCGATTGGTACCTGCAAGGATGGTTGTAGCGGTGGCCGGCCTTGGGGACGACGCCGTTGGGCGCCGGCGGCGAGGCGCGCCCTGGGCGTCCGCTGCGGCCGCTGAATGCCGGCGATGGCGCGGCTTTACAGTCTGGCGGCGGCTTGGTGGGGTTGAGGAGATGTAGGAGGAGACGTGGGAGAGGGGAGGGGGTGCCGCGCATTGCCGGCCAGGAACGCGGCGGCGGCGCCCTGCTTCTGCGAGAACTGGAGCGGTGGCGTGAAAAGGAGCGACGGCCGGCTCGACTTGCTTATGAAGAAGGACGACAGCGCTGTGAGGGACTCGAGGACGCCGTGGACAAGTGGGGCAGCCAGCTGGCCTCGCGCATGCGCGCAGGCCGTGCGGTGTTCGCACGCGTGGGCGCGTGGCCCGGACTCGGCGTGGCGCACGTCTGGGCGCGGTGTACGGGGGCCACACGGGGTGGAGGACCCATGGCGTGTCCGCGATCGACAGCGAACCTATCGAGGTCGTCCGTACGCCGGGAAAACGCGTAGACGCCACGTGGCCGTGACGGCGCAGACGCGCGCGCGCCGGCGCTACAGCGGCGACATCGTCGTCCATTTTCATTTCCTGAACCCGTCTTCAAAAATGCTTAACTTTCAAAAGTGCCAACTAACTTGAAAATCTCCAAAAATAAAAGTTGTAGAGGAGCTATAACACTACAACATTCACAAAAGACATCATATGTTTTGGTGAACAGAATTGTGGAAAAAAACGTGTTGAAGTTTCAGAAAAACTCGGCCCCCAATCACTGTGCGCAGGAACTTCATCTCGAAATTAAGCGGCTTTGCACTCAAAATTGGAATGTCCGCCAATTATGAAAAATGTGTTCCCGGATATAAGGAAAAACTTTTATATTGGCCGATTTTGAACTTCTATAGTGAAATTTGGAGAACGCGCAAGAAAACCAAATCAGCCTTTTGGATCTACAGGGGTTTGACCAAGAATTTTGACTTTGACCAAGGGCTTTTGTGCAAACGTGTGCAAAATCATGTCAAACATGCTTAGGAGCTAATTAATCATGATTAACCACACTAATTGAAGTACTTAGGGTTAACGAAATATCTGGGATATTACAGACTGTCTGCAAGGCCCACGCGGACCGTCCGCAAAAGCGGACAGACCTCCAAAAGCGCACCCTGAAAAATCGGACTGTCCGCGAGGGACCCGCGGACTGTCCGACCCTTCACGGACCGTCCAGCACTCAAGTACGGACCGTCCGCAAACTCCGTGCAACCAAAACTACGTGAGGTAATGGATCAAAACACGAATTCGCAAGAACACGTGAAGAACACCTGGTAAGTCGAGCAGCCCGCGGACTGTCCGCCAAGGGCTCGCGGACTGTCCGCGTGTTGCGGACAGAAGCAGAAATACTCGAACCACGAGGTCAACTCCTCGTTTCCATCACCGCATCTCCCAAACCACTTGAGCTCTCGAGACAAGATTTTGGGGGAGATGAGATGCGTCACTAGATGAAGCTATGCCCCAAAAATCTCAACCTCTAACTCACTAAATCATCGGGAATCACGGATCACATGAGTCACCACCAAGAACTCAGGTTCCTACAAAAACTCACGAATCGAAGGGATTTCCCGGCGTTTGAGGGGTCAAGATCACACACAAAGATGCTCAAGGCATCCACCCATGATCCCTCAAAGAAATCTGAGAGAAAACACCCTCAAATCAACGAATCGAGCGAAGAACGAAACCACCCAAAAATAGCCCCGAAAATGACATGAAAATCACAAAGAGCTAGGAGATCATCACAACGCCGAATGCTTCCATACATCCAGAGGTCAGAGTCTATACAAGAATCTAGCCTAAGGAAATACTAGGAAAAGAAGCAGTCCAGAGCGATCTACCGGGAGGGGGGGAACCCTAGAGCCAGAGAGAGAGATGCCATCCACCTCTCTGCTATTTATACGATGTCCACCGGAGGAGGCAAATGACCACGCTACCCCTACAACTTAAAATGAAGATACACACCCCTCAGGGGCAATATGGTCAAGTCTTCGGATATTCCCATCGAGCGGACATGCTTCCACCGCAGACTTGCTTAGCCTCGACACAAGCCCCGCGATCACGCCACGTGCCCACCGCCTTGAAGCTTCCCGACGCTCCTGGATCACCGTCTCCATCGCATCGGGCCTCCAGACTTGGTTTTGCAGCCTAAGAAACCGTCCACCGATGGTTTTGTGGGCAAACCACCAAACCCCGCGTGCAAGCTTCGACCTCAAACCGCCACCTTGCACCGGCCCATGTCCATGACAAAATGCTACAAATGAGACATAGAGCAAGCCAAGTAGACACGGTGTAGTTAGCGCATTGCCATCAAGAAAGTAGAGACATATAACCATGTGACATGGCCAAAAGCAATTTTAAGCAATTTTACAAGCAAAATTCATCTCATGAGTAAAGCCCTATCCATGGACAATTTGAGCAAAAATGAACTAGATCATACAAAGCTCATACAAGATCACAAGTTCTCATCATAAGATCATAGCAAACGCCCATAAGCTACTAAATGTCATGTCAAAGCCACCGAGCCATGTGTCTACTTCTTAAAATGAGACTTCTCATGGTAGACATCATGCAATGGTTTAGCACCCAAGATATGTACATCAAAACATAAAGACATGATTAAGAGCTCGGTTTTCAAGCATAAGGCAATTCATACACCAATTTCATTCTCAAAATTGAGCATGGTACATGAAATGCCTTTGCGACAAAAATAAGCTTATGCTCCTCCACAAGTGAACATATGGGCTAAACTACCATGACAAATGGGTCTTTGACCCCAAGCAAAAAGATCATGATACTCAAGCACAAACTAAGCATGATATAGGCATTTGAGCACAAATTGAACATAAAAGAACATCTACTCATGAGTGAAGCGTTTTTAGCATTTTGAAAAAAGAAATCTATCTTATCATGACCATATGACAATACCATCAAGAGCATAACATTCACATCACCATTCCCAAAGCATACCCATATCTCACATATAGTACATCATAGTGATCAAAGTATATAAGAGAAGCTCATCCTACCACAAATGATCCAAAGATGGTTATCCTACCATGTTTTGTACAAAAAGTAAAATGCATGCATGGAATGCATCAAAAGATACATATATCACATATATACATGAGAAGCTCCAAGATCCAGCTAAAAAGGGAAACACACTCCAAATTCACCTCGCAAGCGTGTGAAGGTAACTTGGTCAAGTGGTTTAGTGAATATGTCGGCTAGCTGATCTTGGGTAGGTACATAGGACAAGGAAATGTTCCCTTTCTCAACATTGTCCCTCAGAAAGTGGTATCTCATTTTGATGTGTTTTGATTTGGAGTGAAGGACTGGGTTTTCGGCTACACTTATGGCACTGGTGCTGTCACAAAAGAGTGGAACCTGGGAGCACTCCTCACCAAAATCGCTCATAGTGTAGGTCATCCATAGGAGCTGGGAACAACAACTGGCTGCAGCAACATACTCGGCTTCTGTAGTGGACTGGGCTGCACTGGATTGCTTGCGAGAGCACCAAGAGACCAAAGAAGAACCAAAAAACTGACAACACCCAGAGGTAGACTTGCGGTCTAATCGACACCCAGTAAAATCAGCATCGGAGTACCCGTAAAGTCTGAGTGTCGAGGAGGCAGAATAGCAAAGACCAAACTCAGGAGTGTAGTTCAAGTACCTGAAAATCCGCTTGACGGCCTGCCAATGTGAAGTCCTCGGTGAAGCCTGAAAACGAGCGCACAGACACACACTGAACTGTATGTCCGGCCTCATTGCCGTCAAGTAGAGGAGGGAGCCGATCATGCTCCGGTACTCCTTCTGGTCCACGGGTTCGCCATCCTCATCCGCATCCAAAGTCGTAGTGGTACCCATTGGTGTAGTCAAAGGCTTGGAGTCGTTCATGCCAAACTTCTTCACCATGTCCCTGGTGTACTTCGCCTGATGTACAAACGTCCCGTCCTTGCACTGCTTGATCTAGAGTCCTAGGAAAAATTGCAGCTCGCCCATCATAGACATCTCAAATTCCCTGCTCATGTCATTTGCAAATTTGGCAACAAGATCATGAGAAGAGCCACAAAAGATTATGTCATCCATGTAAATCTGAACAATCAACAGGTCATTTCCATGCTTAAGGAGAAACAGGGTCTTATCAACTGTGCCCATCACAAACCCCTTACTCAGCAAAAAGCCTCTCAACCTACCATACCAAGCTCTCGGTGCCTGTTTCAACCCATAAAGCGCTCTCTGGAGTTTGTATACATGGTGTGGGTATTTCTCACTCTCAAACCCCGGGGGTTGCCTCACATACACTTCTTCCTCTATCACCCCATTCAAGAACGCACTCTTCACATCCATTTGGAACAACTTGAACCCTTTAGCCACAGCAAAGGCTAGAAGGATCCTAATTGCCTCCAAACGGGCAACATGAGCAAATGTCTCCTCATAGTGTATACCCTCTTTCTGGTTGAACCCCTGAGCCACCAACCTCGACTTGTTTCTCACAACATCCCATTCTCACCTTCCTTGTTCTTCCACACCCACTTGGTACCTATAGGACGACAATTTGGTGGTGGATCGACTAACACCCAGACTTGTTTCTCTCAAAATTCTCCAACTCCTCATGCATGGAATTTATCCAGTTTGCATCAGATAAAGCATGTCGAATATCTTTGGGCTCAAACGAAGCGACAAATGCAAAGTGAGCAAAATGAGAATTATTCCTTGACCTCGATCGTGTAGTGTGTTCATGAAGGTCACCTATGATCGTCGTCGGTGGGTGATCCACCTGTACACGCCGGGGAGCCTCTCGCCTGGACACAATCTCTCCCTCAGTAGCAGCCTCCACTTGAACAACCTCAGTCGTAGTGGGTGTAGGGGATGGACCATCCTCGATCGTCGTCGTAGTGGAAGTAGCGTGTACACGATCAGCCGCGGGAGCATCACCACCATCATCGTCTTCGTGTCCATCTCCGTCCTTCTCATCCTCAAAGATCTTCGCACCAATTTCCTCGTCATCTGCACACTCAAAAGCAGAAGAGCTACATGGCTGTGTCTCGTCGAAGGTTACCTCGCAAGTCTCCATGATTCAGTTAATGTCAAGGTTGAGCACACGATATGCTCTAGAGTGAATCGGCACGAAAGATTTGACCCTCGGGAACGATCGTACAGACAAGATCGCCTCGAGAATCAAGCACACGAGAAGCGCCCAACTTAAAATGAACCTCAAAACCCTCGTCAAGCAACTGGGATACTGACAACAGGTTAAAACCAAGTGACTTGACCAAAGCCACACTCTTTAGGGTCACCTTGCTACTCACCTTCACCATACCTTCAGCAAGCACTCGTCCTCTCCCATTGTCCCCGAAAAGTGATGTACTCCCTCGTACTCACCGGGGTGAGGCTGGAGAACCACTCACAATCTCCGGTCATGTGACGTGAACAACCAGAGTCGACCAACCAAAAGTCCTCCAAGCCTCCCACCTACAAATCAAAAACGAGAACGAGAATGAGCAAGCGACTCAACACTAGGGTTAGTACCAAAGGAATCAAACCAGTGTCGAGCCATTTGCTCAAAATAAGGGTTAGCAAAATCCATCCTATCAAAACCTCTAGGAGGAGCCCTCTCACGCCTACCACCGAAGAACCTGTCACGTCTCACTGGAGGGGAACGCTCACCACGAGGGGGAAAACGTGGCCCGTAGTCCCTCTGAGAACCAAAACTATGATCGTGCCTCCCAAACTCGTAACGGTCATGAGCAGGAGCACGTCCAGTAAACTCACCACGCCGAAACCCAACACTCCTATCTCTCTGAGGAAAACTACCTCCACCACCACGAGTGAGAACTGTACGCACAAACCCATCACCTCTAGGTAGAGGCCCTCTACGAGGCTCAGCCACACCAGGAGAAGGGTGGTACCTGTCCTTGTTTGCCATCTCCCTAGCAAACCTCTCATCCCTTCTTCTCCTGAAACAGAACTCATCCTTATGCCCATCCCTCCCACAATACTCACAATGGAAGCGGATCGGCTGTGGCTTCTTTGTGGGCTTCTCAACAACTTTCTCTCCCGATTCCCCCCCAAACACGCTTCCCTAGGTGCTCACAAACTTGATGGGTTTCTGGTAATTTTCTATCTTGTGGGGGAACACTGGTGGATCTGTGGTTGTGTCTAGCTTGTTTCTGAGGTGGTTTGGCTTAGGTACGAATTTGTTCATGGGTGTAGTGTGTGGTGGAATATGAATCTCTCAAACTTTCTCTTCTCCCTCACCACTGTTCTCACCACCCTTGCCAGCCCCCAACGCCTGACCATCAAACCTCTTAAACTCAGCCAACATCAAACTCAACTGTGGCTCATGCCCAGACAACCAACCCATCAATTTCCTCAAGTCATCATTCTCATCCTGCAAACGATCAACATAATGCGCAAGTTCCATATTTTTCAAAGCATACATTTCATAGGTAGAGCATGATGTAGGAATAGGAGCTTTTAATGCAGCCTCAAGAGAAACTATCTTGGTATGAGATTCATCTAGCCTAGCATGCAACACAGGACAAGAAGTGCAAGCACCTAACAAAGCAGGTCCAGATTTCAACTCATCACACTCAATCCTAAGCACATCTAGTTCCTCAAGAGTTGAGGCATGCTTCTCCTTGAGAGCAGTCAAGTCAGCTAGGAAAACATTGCAATCACCACAATCAACTTCATCAGAAACCATAGGAGCAGCTTTCAAAGAGTCTATCTCAGTTCTAGCATCAACAAGCAAAGACTCAAGCTCAACTATCTTGTCCTTAGCATCACCTAGCAAAGACCGAAACTCTCTCTTCTCCTAGTTGGTCTTCCTAAGCACATCATCACGGTTATCAAGCAACTCATTCAGCCTAGCATTCTCCTCTAGCAAGAAGTTGGGATCATGTCGTACCTCTTCGTCGGAGTCGGAGTTCGAATCCGAGATGTTCTTCCCACCCTTCTTGGAGTGCGCCATGTCGGAAAAGCCACCTTGTGGGATGAAGCTGAGGCCGGTGAAGTTCTTGCCTGTGTGCCACTTGTCCTTGTGCCGATCTTGCTCTTCATCGCTGCTCGAACCGGAAGAAGAGTCGCTTGAAGTGGAGTTGATGTCGCTCGCTCCGGCAACCATCACTCGAGCCGTGTTCTTCTTGTACCCGCTGCTCTTCTAGGGCCTTCTCTCGCCCTTGTCCTTGCGCTTGTCCTTGTAGTCGTTCCGGGAGCGGTGCTTGTTGTAGTCGTGCTTGGGCTTGCCCTTGTAGTCGTTCTTGATCTCCATGGCTTCAGGGCACTCGACGATGAAATGCCTGTGCTTCCGGCACCGATAGCACATCCCCGAGCTCCTCGTCGCACTCTTGCGGTTCTCGTACATCCGCCCAAACCTCTTGCTCAATAAGGCGAGATCCTGCTCACTCAGCACCTCAAAGTCTTCATCTGACATGGACACAAGACAAGACAAAGAAAAAGCAGCAGAGTTAGCATTAGTTCTCGATCCCGAGACAAGAGCCAAACTATGTGGATCAGTGGGGCTCTCGCTCTTGGCTCTCAAGACCGGAGCTTAGAGAACAGCTCATCCAGCGTCAAGGTATCATACACGCTCGACTCCTCAATGGTCTCGACCTTAGCACTCCACACAGACCTATCCAGTGCATGCAAAAGCTTCATAGCTTGATCATGATCCGTGTATGGGAGCACTGTCACATTGGCCCTCATATTGTTCACAATGCTGGTGAAGCGCTGAAACATCACATTAGTCGACTCACCAGGGAGATGAGTGAAGTTCTCGTACTCTCTCCGGTAAGTGGAAAACAAACGAGCTTGCACCTGAGCATTGCCAACATGTGCATTCCTGAGCTTAAGCCATATCTTTCCGGCCACATCCTCTTCGTACACTCGATCAAACTCCGAGGCACAGAGAGCACGGAACAAGTAATCAACGGCCTTGCTATTGGCCTCAAACATGTCCCGCGATCCTGGAAGAAGGAAACTATCTGGAATGACATAGTTAGGATTTTGGGTCACATCCCAGATCAGAGTCCCCTTCCCACGCAAAAACACGCCCATGCGCCTCTCCCACATCGGGTAATTCTCACCATCGAAGTGCGGAGGACCCGACCCCTTGCCATAGTCACCCATCTTTGGATCTTAGACTGGTTAGAATCACAAAGATCCGTAACCATCTCTGATACCAATTGAAGGACCGAATAGGTGACCAGAGAGGGGGGGAGTGAATGGGAGCCGATAAAAATTCTTCCCGAAGGATGAACTCGGCCTATACCCCGATTGCCACTCTGATCACTCGCACACACCAAAGAAGCTCCACAGATCAAAGAGCGGAAGCACTAGACAAGAATCGAATCAAAGAGGCCAGTCTGCAACAGACCAGGTGGGCAGTCCGTGGTGTACGGGCGGACTGTTCGGATGGCCTGGGCGGACTATCCACAAGGCCCACGTGGGCCATCTGCAAAAGCGGATAGAACCTCTAGAAGCGCACCCCAAAAAATTGGACTGTCCGCGAGGGACCTGCGAACTGTCTGGCCCTTCATGGACCGTCTGGCACTCAAGTACGGACCGTCCGCAAACTCTGTGCAACGGATCAAAACACGAACTCGCAAGAACACGCGAAGAACACCTGCTCTGTCTAGCACCCCGCAGACTGTCCACCAAGGGCTCGCGGACTGTCCACGTGTTGCGGACAGAAGCAGAAATGCTCAAACCGCGAGGTCAACTCCTCCTTTCCATCACTGGATCTCCCAAACCACTTGAGCTTTTGAGACAAGATTTGGGGGAGATGAGAAGCGTAACTAGATGAAGCTATGCCCCAAAAATCTTGACCTCTAACTCACTAAATCACCGGTAATCACAGATCACATGAACCACCACCAAGAACTCGGGTTCCTACAAAAACTCGCAAATCGAAGGGATTTCCCGACGTTTGAGGGGTTAAGATCACACACAAAGATGCCCAAGGCATCCACCCATGATCCCCTCAAAGAAATCCAAGAGAAAACACCCTCAAATCAACGAATCAAGCGAAGAACGAAACCACTCAAAAATAGCCCCGAAAATGACACGAAAATCACAAAGAGCAGGAGATCATCACAACGCCGAATGCTTCCATACATCCAGAGGTCAGAGTCTATACAAGAATCTAGCCTAAGGAAATACTGGGAAAAGAAGCAGTCCAGAGCGATCTAGGGGAGGGGGGAACCCTAGAGCCAGACAGAGAGATGCCATCCACCTCTCTGCTATTTATACGAAGTCCATCGGAGGAGGCAAATGACCATACTACCCCTACAACTTAAAATGAAGATACACACCCTCAGGGGCAATATGGTCAAGTTTTCAGATATTCCCATCGAGCGGACACGCTTCCACCGCGGACTTGCTTAGCCTCGACGCAAGCCCCGCGATCATGCCACGTGCCCGCCGCCTCGAAGCTTCCCGACACTCCCGGATCACCGTCTCCATCGCATCGGGCCTCCAGACTTGGTTTTGCGGCCCAAACCAAGAAACCGTCCACCGATGGTTTTGTCGGCAAACCACCAAACCTCGCGTGCAAGCTTCGGCCTCGAACCGCCACCTTGCACCGACCCATGTCCATGACTTGAACTTGTTAGTCTTGCACCGCACGGCTCACACTTGACCCCATCGGCCACCGGGTCCATCAAACCAAGCCTACTGCCTCTCCATCAACCGGAAGCCACCACGGCTAAGGCCTTTCGTGCTTGTTCTTCACTTGCACCAACACGAGTCAAGCCGCAACCTGTACCTGCACATTGAGCCAAGCATCAGTCCACACAACGTTGTCAATCACTCATCACTAAGGAGCGACCCTCCACTGGTCCTCGGACACACTTGGTCCTCAGAGCACATCTCACAAAGAAGGAAATAAATGTGTTTATCTAGTAACTACATGTTTACAAAAAGAGAAAATTGGTCTCATAGCATTGAAAGATCATCAAGTCCGGAAAATACCACCAGAACTATGCTGCTTCGTAAAATACCATCGAAAAGTTGTGATGTCACCTGGAAATGGCATTCCGTCGCATTTATAGTAAACGTCATCAACTCCGTCAAAAGGTCCGCTCGTGCCCCACCGCGTGTTTCCCTCACTAGCAGTGCTTGCGTCGCGGGCACCAACTTGAGCTCTTCGAGCTCGTCGAAGAAGCGGTCGTGGCAGTCTCACATTCGGGTGCACTACGGCGGCCGCCGCCGGCCAGCTACCCACATCCCATCACCGTCGAGCTTCGCCTTGGGAAAGCCATGGATGGACTCGACGATGTGGCGCAGCGCGTGAGGAAGTGGATGGCTGCGGCTGAGCTCCACAAGGGACACGATGGGCAACAACGCTTGTCATAGCCCGCCACCGCGTGGATTTAGCTGGAAGAGCTTGTCGGATCCCTCTTCTCTCCACTCTAGCGGCCGCCGGCACTCGTCAGGGCCTCGCTGCCGCTCTGTTGCGGCCGGTGCTCACCGCAGCCTACAGCTGCTCGACGAGGAGCGTGTGAAGCTCCCTCCGCCCCCCGGCTGGAGACGCCGCTCCACCACCATGAGCTGCTGCAGGCTGCACCTGTGCTCTCCTGTGAATCTCTGTTCTGCTACCGCATCCGCTCTGGCTGAAGATGCTGTGGATCTAGCGGAGAAGAAAAGGAAAAAAAGGAAAGGGAAACGAATTCACGGAGAAGAAAGAGAATGTCCAGAGTGTGGAGCTTGGACGGACGGATAGCGATGTGGATGACTTTTGCTGTAAACTCGACGGAATGCTAATTTCAGGTGACATCACAACCTTTCGATGTTATTTTACATAGCAACAAACTTCTGGTGGTATTTTCCGGATATGGTGATCTTTCAGTGCTATGAGACCAATTTTCCCTTACAAAAGTTATCTGTATAACAAAAGACAGGCTAGATGCATGTCTCACTGCAACAATTTCTAAATTTGCCATCTTCGCCTTGATGATTTCAGTTTCTTTTAAATTTGTAATAAGTGGCATATTAAAAGTGACATGTTAGACAAGTATGAGGATCTATCATAATGCTCACAAAATTAAGATTTTGCGCCAATATGCACAAGCATCAGAATCCTTCGGTTATCAGTACAAAAAGGCCAATAATCTTAAGCAGCCAATATTGTGATTCTATAAACTCAGATCCTTGTTTTCTCATCTTCCTTTTCTCACAGTCAGAATTTTTTTAGAGAAATGCAATCACACAATTACGTTACCTTTTTTTGTGCAAAAATAGCTACCTATCTACTAGAGTATAAACCTCAATCAATACCTAAACTTGGTCCTGATTGGCTGATTCATGGACAGGAGATTGGATTCTCAGAGAAGGACAACCTGACCTCTGTTTCTAGTCTCCTTCTCTTGTTTTGTCGCTAAAAATTAACACAGCAGCATAACATATATTCATGATTGAAATTGATCAGCAAAGGGGAGAGTTAGAGACTAGTAAAGGACGAATGGTGATAATCAGAGTGTCTTTTACGCACATGCCATTAAGAAAGTTACCGGTTACACATGCCACAAAAAAGTTTGCAGATACCTGTGTGTCATGACCTCAACTTTTGTTTACGTGTGTGCCATTCCGTTCACCTTCCATGAGAACTTAACAGTTCCACCGATCTGACAAGTGGGACCACATATGGAAAAACTATTTTGCCCCTAGCTACAAGTCTATCTCGTGCTCCTCTGCCCCGTGCTCTCCTCTGTCCCGTGCGTGCTCTCTCCCTCCCGCCGCCGCCGCCGCTGGAGGCCAGGTCCGGCCGGTCCCTCTCGCCGGCGCTCCTCCTTCCCGTGCTCCTTCCTCCCATGCTCCTCCCTTCCACCGGGATGCTACCGCCTAAAGCTGGGACACCGCCGCCGCTGCCGGGACGCCACGCTCCCGCACCGAATCCGGCTGGTCCCTCTCACACGGCCAGGGGCGAGGCACCCGTGCGGCCAGGGCCGGCGGCGGAGCTCCGCGGCCACCCATGGTGGCGCGCATGAGCTCGCGGACGGTCTCAAGCAGGGAGGACGTGGCGGCCATGGTGACGGATCTCGCACGGCCGGGCCGCCACCGCTTGCCCCCTGGTGGACCTCACCGGGCCGGCCGCTGTCGTCCTTGACCTGGCCACCCTCGATCCACGCCGCGCCACCCCTGGCAGACCACGCTGCGCACGGGGCTCCGGCAGCAACCGCGGGGCCAAGCCTTTCGGCCACGACGGCGTGCGGGGCCGCGGTCGCCCGCCCAAGGTAGCGCGCAGCCGTCTGATGTTCGACAGCGGCGCGTGCGCACGGTGAGGCCGGTAGCGGCGCGTGCGTAGGGTGATGGCTGGCAGCGGGAGGAAGGAGAAGGTGAGGAGGAGGAAAAAGATTGGTGGGGCCCACAGGGGGTAAAATGGTCATTTCACCTGTCGGTTTGACACCATTAGCTCAGTTAATGGACGGAATGGCACACGAGTAAACGAAAGTTGAGCTCATGGCACACATGTATCTAAAAACTTTTTTGTGGCATGTGCGTAACCAACAACTTTTCTTAATGGCATGTGCGTAAAAGACTCTGATAATCACTGATCGGTTAAAGGCAACACACATAGTCATAGCCTCACAGACTGGCGGAGGTGTGCATGGTGTGAATCAGCGTCCCTGTGTGATAGCATCCGGGCCGGTAACCAAAGATGCGAACACCACCCATAGGCGTCGGGCTTGGCTGAGGTCGTAGATTAGTTCCAAAGCTAGCTATCAACATGAAACCAAGTAATAAGTTAGAATCACCAGACCCGAAACTTGAAGGTAAAAGTGAGTACACAAGACACAAATTTAAATAAGTTCCGGTCACCAGAGTAGCGTAATACCCTATGTCATGTTTGGGGTGTCGTATGCTGTGCCCTGCGATTGGGTGCTGAGGATTTGATCCTCTTGGTGGTTCTACCCTACCAATCTAGGTACTCCTGCCCCCCTTCATATACTTCAAGGGGCGGGATTACTAGTTGGCTATAAAGTAGGATTCGCGGTAGGCTTACATGGTATGTGTCCTAGTAGATATACATGGGAATTATTGTAGAAGTCCACATTCTTCCTTCCTTGCATGTACTGAAGTCCTCGACAATCTGAGGAAAAAATATATGTATTCGTATCAGATCCGCTTTCATTCCTACTTGCTAAAATAACCTCTTATACCTCTTAAGAGGTAAAAGTTTAAAGAAATCTGAACCCTTGAATTTGAAGAGAGAATAATTAATTAAAAGATAAAAATACTAGCTATTACACTGACTTGGTGATACCCTTGCATTACTACGGGATTTAAACAAAATTATAAAGTGAAATTTGAAAGTAGAAACACTAAGATGATTGCATGATAGCATTCTTTTACAAATGACATTATACATGGAAACATATTCATTTTGTTGAGAGAGAATGACTCTTAGATGATTGATTCTTTATGTATTTCTACGACTATAATTTTGTAGCGTGGTACTCGTTTTATGCCTTTGTTCTTATACATGTGAAATGAACATGATGCTTAATGAAGCTCGTGTTATGCCTGTGTTCTTATACATGTGAAGTGAACATGATGCGTGCAAGTTGATAGCCATTTACTTTTTATGTTTCACCCTATAGACTGCAATATTACCATACTAGCTTTTGAACTTGTATAAGATCTTGACCTGTTTGTATATCCTCATAGCAAATGTGTTTTACTTCTAAGATTTTATTGTGACTTGTCAACTTTTGATTCTCATGGTCATGAATTGAGCTTGATTGTTGTGAATGAGCTTGGAAGGACAACATCTTCCTCTGAAACCAGTAGACTTGACATGAGACCGGAGGCTTCTGTTTTTGTATTTGATCTATTATACCATGGGCATAAGCTTGTTGTTAGTTTCAATTGCAAATATTGCTTGCTGATAATATTTTATGATTTGCTTTTCAGATTGAGATCTAAATGTAGCAAAGAACAAGCAGTTAGAGAGATTGATTGGTTGAAATAAGACTAGCAGGAACAAGCAAAAGTCAAAAGTTTTTATTATTGCTTTTTTATATTATTTGAGATTTTGTACCTGTTTTGATGCTGTACGAGGCTACTGATCTGTGGCTTCTGAATTTTGGTGGGCTGAAATGATTCGGGCCCAAAATGTTTTTGAACCGATGCTAAAATGTTTATGGGCTTAAGTTTTTATTTCCTGAAATGATTTTGGACTAAAATTTAGTCTTTTTAAAAATCAGCCCATTAATAAGTGGCCCATGAATGAAAAGTCAACATCCACGTCAGCAGCCATGTCATTGTCCACGTAAACAACCATGTCATCGTCCATGTTGGCAGCCACGTCATTGTCCACATATGCAGCCATGTCATCGTCCACGTTGGCAGCCACATCATCGTCCATGTTTGCAGCCACGTCAGCAACAGTTCGCGATGGTTATTTTCGTCACTAAAATTGGACTTTGGGTTGGGCTAAGTGGGCCTCGGGCTGTTCTACGACAATCAAAAATCGTCGCAGATCGCTTCAATCCGTGACGATTTTGAAGAACTGTTGATCGATTTAATCAATGATGCCCATTCCATTACGATGTCCGAAATCATCGCAGATAATGCATTGTGACAATTTTTCAGCAATCATCGATATAATGTTTCTATCATAGATTAAATAGTTTCTTGTAGTGAATGGGAGATATAAATAGATATGTTTCGGTTACCCCTATTTCAGATCGATCCATACCAAACCTGATATCGGTGTTTACCGATTACGACGTAAAATAGCCGAACCAAATGCCTCCTTGTACCCTCGAAGTCTCCCGGGTATGATCATTTTTGTCGGGAAACGGCCCGGGAGGAATATTTACATTTACAAAGGTCTGAGGACTCAAGTGAGAAAGAGAGATTACAAGACTTAGGGTGCGTTTGGCACAGCTGTGGCTGCGGCTGTGGCTGTGCTCGTGGAGCAGATTCTCTGCTGAATCTGAAACCGTTTTAGAAAAAAAAATGTTTGGCAAAACAGCTTCTCGTGACCATGTAATATGGATAAAAGTGTAAAACACCTATAACGCTCTTCTATTTTTTCTTTCTTTTTTCCTTCCTTTTTATTGAAATGTGAGGAAAAAATACTAGGTGCTAAAATATAATTATAAATAATAAAAGAGGCCAAACAAAAAAAAGGCAAACCTTATCTCTTCCGGACGGACTCTTTTGGCCTTCCGATCTCTCTCTTTCTCCCGTTCTCTCTTGCGAGCTCTCCCGTGTACCCCGCCATCGCCGCCACCCTCCACCTCCCTCTCCAGCTCACGACACTTCAACCCCGCCGCCGGTGCTCCCTCTCTCCTACTCCTGCCGCAATCCTCCTCGCACACTGGCTCAGATCGAGCTCCTTTGACCCGCACCGCCCGGATCGAGCTCCTCCGCGGGGAGATCCTGCAACGCCGAATCCAGAGATGGTGATGCCGGTATCGGTGATGCAGGGCAGTGACGGCGTGCGAACATATCAGTGGAGCTCTGGCGGCGGTACGCAAGGGGATCAACGGAGGTATGGCGCCTCCCTCTCTGGTGGTGGCGCAAGGTGGACGACAACAGAGTTCGGCCGGCTACTGCTCCTCCCTTCCCTGCCTCCTGCTCTACCCTCTCCCTCTCACCTCCTTGCTGGCCTCTCTCTCTAGCGTCCTCAGGGAATCGTAGGGTCTGACCGTGGGTCCCACGAGGCCAGGGTGGGGAATCACAGGGAGGAGCCCCAGGCGGAGTGGGGGGAGCTGTGTTTTTTTCTCCGCCTGCGGCAAAATGCTCCAGAGAGCACATTTTGCGGCTGCTTCTCGCCAAGAGTTGTTTCGGCAGGTGTTGGCAGCGCTCCTCGTTTCTTGCTCTGAGCGGAGCTGCTGAGAGCGCTGCCAAACGCACCATTAATAGGTATTTATCCTCTCTTTCATAACTGGTTTTGCGCTTAGGGTAACTAGCCGAAGCTCCTCGACAAAGCTTGCTCTCAAATTAGCAAAAGACAAAGAACCTCTGTAAAAAACAATGCTATTTCTATGGGTAGCGGGTAAGATCTTACCCATGCCGGTACGGCCGTACCCACTGTTCGGACCCAAAATTGGCAGGTCTTGGCGAAACCGGTTAGATCGCCCCACTAACCCAGTTAGAACGCCCTGGTCAAAATCCTCAAAAGGCAATTTGGACTTCACCATTGGATAGGTCTCGTCGAGTAGATCAAGATCCATATATAGAACGTCCAATTCGGAGTCCGGATGAAAGAGATATGGCTTATGGAAGATCTGTATGTCGGACACGCGGTTAGACCGCGTCCCCACGGCGGTTGGACCGCCCTGTCCTGCCAAAACCGGTTAGGAGTTGTATTTTGACGCGATTTTGTAAGGGTTTCGACTTCTAATGGGGCAAGACCTCCCCTCCCTATAAATATAAAGGTCCACGACCGATTGAGCATCATCCACAATTGAATCTATCAAATTTATCTTTTATCGATTTTACCTTTTCTTCCTCGTTACCCTACTCTTCCAACCCCATGTGCTATTCCTCTACTATCACTGCGGCATGAGAGGACGTCCTAGCTGGCCTGCTGAGCCTAGGACAACCCAAGGTGCACTTGCCCCGATGGGGTCCCTCCCGGGCGGGTGTTCGTTGGTTTCTCGCCGGTGAACCCGGCGACCCCGGTCTGACCGCCCCTCCAACGCGGTCTTACCGCCCTGCGCAGAGGTGTGTCAAGGAGCTCCTCTGCGTGCTTGTTGGCTCCTGAAAAGGCGTCAACAAATTGGCGACTCTGCTGGGGACAAAATCAAGTTCAAGCAATATGGCGCCATGTGAAGATCTACGCAAGTTGCACCAACCATGTACCTTCGACATATTGAAGGAGATGTACTCTTTAGGTAATAAATCTGGTGCTTTATCTGTCTTTAAGAATTATTGTCTCAAATTCTTGATTGATAAAAAGGATAGTGTAGATTCAATTCCCGTTGTTCAAAAGTCGGCTATTGAAAAGCCGGCTAATGATATTATTAATCCTTGCAAAGCTTTGCCAAATTGTGATGTTGTTGGTCAAGAAATAAGTCGGCCATCTCTAGCCGCAATTGTTGACCCAAAATCCCCTAGCAAGAACATTGAGGCTGCATCTAGTACTTCGACGCTCGGGGGGCAACAAAACAAAGGCAACAGTGCCGGTTGCATCGTGACCGGTCTGACCGGTGCCCGAACTGGTCTAACCACATCATCTAGGGTTTCACAAAATAAATCAAAACCAAAGATGGTTAAACCCAAAAAGCCTGAGATTGGTGTTTGGAAAACAATTGAATCTAAAGGCCGTAGGCATAAAAAAGAAAAGCCGAAGTCCAATGAAAAACTTCTGGCTAAGTCTCAAAGACAAAATAATGGCAATGGTGCTAGTCGGTCTAAAAATTCCAAACGCTCAAGATCTTCTCCTAGAGAGAAGTTCCATAACAAGAATCGGCAATGGAGTAATTCTCACAAATCAATGTTGTTTCCTCCATATGGATCATCAATGCCTATGCCATGGGATGCTTACTTTAATATGCATTATTTTTGTCCTTCATGGTGTTATAATTCATATATGTCGTCTGCTCCTAGTTATTATCATCCTAATTTTACTACTTCTAGAGATCCTATAATTGATGAGCCACCACCTATGCGTAATGACCGTTTTGATCATAAGAATCGGTCAACACAAAAAAATATACGCAAGGTGATCAAACAAGTCTATCGTGTCAAAAAAGATGGTAGATTAAATAAAAATTCAGATTTGACACTAGACATAGAAAAGACGTATATTGAAAAATCATCGGCTAGTTCTACTGATAAAATTGTCCCTAATGATAAACATGTCTCGAAAAATATAGCTGAGCAACAATCATGTTCGGCTGGGGGGCAAGATGGTCTCAATGTAGTTGGTTGTAAAGGAACCGGTCTAACCGGTGTGTCGACCGGTCTGACTGGCCTAGCCAGAAATTCTGGTGGAGCTACAAGTTTTATGCCGAATAGCAAGGTGACGAGGAAGAAAACAAGCTTTGCTGAGTTGTTGCATAAGTACCAAAGGATAGCCGAGCAAAAGCAAAGCAATCGGTTAGGAGATCAAAGTTGGAATTCTTCATCACCAAGATCAAAGAAGCATCAACGGTCGTCACATTGTTCTTCAACATTTATTCTGTCGATGCATGTGCCATGGAATGCTTATTCAGGTATGAACAATTGCAATCCATGGTTTTGGTATAATCCTTGGTCTTCTTTTTTTACAACCATCAACATTATGCTTGTGATGCACCAAGGAGCTACGGTTGGCCGCTATGGCTATATCAGGACTTCAATTGTTAGATATGCTATTCAAAAGCCGAAATAGTAGTTTTATACATTTTGTACTTACTAGAATTTTATTTCGGTTACCATATCACTCATAAAGAGTCTAGAATCCATCATCTGGGCAATATATTGTTCATTATCGTCTTTAGATGATTCTGACCATTGAGAATATTTTCTAGCACGCAAGCTTTACCAGAAAATAGGGGGGCATATGTTCGCACCCAAAATTGGTAGGTCTTGGCGAAACTGGTTAGACCGCCCCACTAACCCAGTTAGAACGCCCTGGTCAAAGTCCTAAAAAGGCAATTTGGACTTCACCATTGGATAGGTCTCGTCAAGTAGATCAAGATCCATATATAGAACGTCCAATTCGGAGTCCGGATGAAAGATATATAGCTTATGGAAGATCTGCACGTCGGACACGCGGTTAGACCGCGTCCCCATGGCGGTTAGACCACCCTATCCTGCCAAAACCGGTTAGGAGTTGTACTTTGACATGATTTTGTAAGGGTGTCGACTCCTAATGGGGCAAGACCTCCCCTCCCTATAAATATAAAGGGCCACGGCCGATTGAGCATCATCCACAATCGAATCTATCAAATTTATCTTTTATCATTTTTACCTTTTCTTCCTCGTTACCCTATTCTTCCAACCCCATGTGTTGTTCCTCTACTACCTCTGCGGCATGAGAGGATGTCCTAGCTAGCCTGCCGAGCCAAGGACAACCCAAGGTGCGCCTGCCCCGACGGGGTCCCTCTCGGGCGGGCGTTCGTTGGTTTCTCGCTGGTGAACCCGGCGACCCCGGTCTGACCGCCCCTCCAACGCGGTCTGACTGCCCTGCGCAGAGGTGCGGCAAGGAGCTCCTCCGCGTGCTTGTTGGCTCCTGAAAAGGCATCAACACCCACACACTGGGTAACTGACAGATTTCGGGTACATATTGGGTTTAGTTATGATAGCACAAAATATATCATCTAAGTATTAAAAACCTATAATTCAATTCTACCCCCAATGTAAATAGTAAAAATAGGAGAATTAAACACTTTGTGTTGTCTTCACTTCATGATCAAACTTGGATGAAAATGATTGCATTCAATTTCAACTTACACTACTGGAAACTCATAGTTTGCCGTGTGGTTTCTATCAGACATACGACAAAGAGCCTTTTTGCTATGTGCGCACATGGCAAAGAAAAAACACACGGGAAATTTATATGCTTTGCCGTGTGCTTTTTTTAGCACACAACAAAGCTTGGTATTATAGTGTGCTTTTTGTTGGCGCACGACAAAGTCATGATTTTACCGTGTGCTTTTTCTTGTCACATGGCAAAGTAATAATTTTTTTCTTTTCACCTTCAAACTATTTCTAGTCTCCACATACAAAATTTGGTATACTTACCAAATTTTTTCTCTCCCCCACCTCCAAACTTTTTCTACTCTCCAAATACAACATTTGGCACTCCATGTTAAAATTTGATACATTTTGAATTTTTTTGATGTATTTAACTAATTAATTATATTTCAAGTAATTTTTGAAATCAAGTCAAGTTTGAACTATAAGTGACTCAATCAATAAATTAAAATGAGTCGAAAAATGATATTCATGTTATTTACCCTAGTTTGAGACTTTACTCGTGAAATGAAAATAAATTTCTAACATCTTGTTCAGGGAACACGATCATGAACGTGTGTCCGAATGAATTTAAAATTCTAAAACAACCAAATGAAGTATGAAAATCATGAGATTTGTCAATATCTCATGATATCGTATGTGGAGGCTGTGGTAAAAAGTTGAGTGGGTTTCACAATTTTTCATGTACGATGCTTGCAAATGGAAACATCTTCGAAGAAGTTTCGTAGAGTTTAGAAATATGTCACTACTAGGGAAACAAGCTTCCATCCTAGGTCGATTTTCACATTAGTCCTGTACTAATGTAAATACAAACCTGTACTAATGTGCGATGCAAAGGGAGAGTTCCGCGGAGCCCTCGAGTGACCCACATTAGTACCGGTTCGTAATACACACCGGTACTGATGTGCCACATTAGTACCAGTGCGTATTATGAATCGGAACTAATGTGAGGCCAATACATTAGTACCAGGCCTAGATATGACCAGTATAAAAAGGTTGGACATTAGTACTGGGTCAAAAAATAGCCTCGGTACTAATAGAGGTGCCGTCCGCACGTGTCGCGTGCCCTACCTGCCCACCTCACACGCCCGCGTACCGAGACCCGGCCAGCCCTGCTGTAGCGAACATGGCCTCATATGCCATTTGTTCAAGTTTAATTTTGGTGATTAATGACAACATGATCAATGGGACTAACCATATTGTTTAGCATGTTCTTGTAGACATTTCTAGGTCCTAAGGATGCAAAAATATCACATGCCAAAATGGAAAAGGAAGAAAAGAAATGACACCATCGGATGAACCGACGGCACACTAGAAGACAGCGTCGGTGCAAGCAAAGGATGATTTGGTATACTATGTTGAAGACCAAGTCAAATAGGGACCGTCAGATGAACCGACGGTGGGATTTTTAGTTGCACCAGATGAATTGAAGAGAAGAAGAACGGGTCAGCCTGCAGGAATCAGTAGCACCGGATGAACCGATGGGTCAGCAGCGGTTCATCCGATGGTATGAAAACAGTTAACAGAGAGCAACCAGTTGCGAGGCCTTAAGCACCGGAGAACCGATGGTCACAAGGATGCAAGCAACAGTTCATCTGATGGCTACGAAGAAGCTAACAGTAAGGTTTTGGCAAGGAACCCTTCAGCACCGGATGAACTGATGGTTCGTCAGTATAAGCGCCAGATGATTTGCGTCAGCAGAGCTGCAACGGCTAAGTGACGTGGATGGTATTTCAAGGGTCAAAACCGAGAAGAAGAAAAAGAAGAAAAGAGCATCGTCGGATGAACCAACAGTGCATAGGAAGAGGCATCAGTGCAAGTGTCGGAGTACTTGGTACACTGCGTGAAGAAGGCTCAGATTACACAGACTGTCGGATGAAATGACGATATGTTTTGTAGTTGCACTGGATGAATTCCTAGAGGAGAAGCAGCACGGTCAGCAGCACCGGATGAACCGACGGTCCATTGGTAGGAGCTGTCAGTCTATTCGATGATCCACTAGAACAAGACAGAGACGGTTCAAGTCAGAGGCCTTAAGCACCAGATGAACCGATGGTCACAAGAACACAAGCAACAGTTCATCCGACGGCTACGAAGAAGCTAACAGTAAGGTTTTGGCGAGGAACCCTTCAGCACTGGATGAACTGACAATGCATCGGTTGAAGTGTCAGATGATTTGTGTCAACGGTCATGTGCGGTGGAAGGCAACGGCTAGTAGCATCGGATAAACCGACGCCCGGAAAAAGCATAGCGTCGAATCATCCGATGGTACTATTTTCTGCAATTTTGGCCCAACGGCTAGTTTGATGCCTTGGCCTATTTATACTCCTTCCACCCCGTCATTTGAGTTTGCTGGAGTATGTGGAAGTGCAGAGGAGTCCAAGACACATTGGAGATCATATCCATGCCATGCTAGTGCTTAAGTGAACATCCAAAAGCTTTGCACATGCTTGGTGTGTGTGCTTAGTGCTAGGTTAGCTTAGAGCTGAGTGAGTGCAAGGTATGCCTACCTTGTGAGGTGATTCTTGAGTGGATCAAGTTGTACAAGGTGCGCCGGAAGCCTTGGAGCCTAAGGGGCTCTCTAGTAAACGTCTTCGACCCTCCGGCTTGGTGTGGAGCGGTGGGGACACTTTGTGCGGGGCACGTGGAGACCCCCTTCCTTGGTGGAGAAGCTCCTTAGTGGAGATGACATCAAGGTGACCAACAGAGCTTGGCAAGTGCCTTTGTGGGCGAGCCTTTGTAGAAAGTCAAGTGGTGCTCTTGGGAGAGACTTGGTGACCGGGAAGTAATAGTCTTGTGTGGAGTGCTTCAACAACGTGGACTAGGGGTGGCTTAGTGCCTACCAATACCACGGGATAAATCGCGTGTCAAGGTTTGCTTCCTCTCATCCCCTTTACGTTTTCGCATTACCTTTTTGCAATCCTTGTTTGCCTTTACTTTTCTAGAGTAGTATCTTGCTAGGATTGGCTATAGGTTGCAAAACTTGTTTTGGGATGGGAGTTTCACACTACAACAACCATAGTTGCACATCTAGATAGTATGTTCTAGTTTATGTTTTGAGCAACTAGTGATAACCCTAGGCTTAAGGTTTTCAGTTGCCTAATTCACTCCCTCCCCCTCTTAGGCTACGAGCATCCGATTCCTTACACCCGCCTCACTTCTTTTTTTTCTATCTGCCGCAACCTCTCTCTCCCTCATCACCCTCTCCCTGACCCTTATCCTTTTCTTCCTAGCCTCTCACGCTAACTCCTCTCCTCTCTCTCTCGATCTACCACAGGGACGGCAGCGGCCATGCGCAGAGCAGGCGGCTCCCTGCCGACGTGGGCCAGGAGGCAAGGCCGCGCGACCGCGTGACCGCGGCGGCCGCGCGTAGAGGCAGGGCCACGCGGGTGCCGCCAGCGGACCGGCGTGAGCAGTCGAAGCCGGCGGCGGCGCAGCCGTGGAGTCCAAACTGGCGTCGGCGCGAGCGCTGGCGGCGGCGCTGGCAGAGTCCCGGGCCTGGTGCGCGGCGACGCTAGTGGAGTCACGCGGGCCTGGCCTGGCCCTAGCGTGCCGACTCTGGCGTGCTGACCGGGAGGCGCTCTGGCGGCTCGGCAGCGGCATGAGGTGCCGCGAGCTGTGATTTATTTTGTTGTTCTTGTGTTCTTATGATTTTGTGAATCAGATTTGTAATGTGAATTGTGATGAGATGTGTTGATACTCGAAATTGGCACGTAGCCGACCTGGCCAGGAGGGACCGGTCTGACCGGTGCCCTAAGGCGGTCTGACCAGTCTGGCTACTGTAGCCAGTCCAACAAAGCCACACCGGTCAGACCGGTGCCCGTGATCGGTCAGACCGGTGCCCCTACGTCTGAACCAAATTAAGGAGTCCTGATAGAATTAGACTTGTAAAAGGACTTCCTTGCAGGGCAAGACCTCCCCACCCTATAAATATAAAGGGTCACGACCGACTGAGGTTCATCATCCAATCGATCATTTCAATTTATCTTTATTTGTCTCGTATTTACTTTTTTCTCTCTCCTAGCTTTTCCAATCTACTACTTGTTGTTCTTCCTTCATCTCCGTGACGTCTGAAGGCGTTCTAGGTGGCCTTGCCGACCCTAGAGCAACCCTACGTGCGCCGCCCTGAAGGGATCCTACCCGGGTGATGTTCGGAGGTCTACCGTCGGAATCTCACCGGCGACCGGTCTGACCGGTCCACCGCACCAGTCTGACCGGTGTCGACGCAGAGGTGCTACGACAACTTCCTTTGCGTGCTTGTTGGCCCTTGGAGAGGTGCCAACAAATTGGCAACTCCGCTGGGGAAGAGGATCTGGCCATCTTAACCGATCTATCTAACTCCGATGCAATGGGCTCGAGGACTGAACTTGGTCAAGACAATGTCATTAGCGTCGATGATGTGGAGCTCTCGCTTGAAGATCACCAAGCCATGGAGGACTTCATGAAGAAACAAGCTGAACAAGATCGTTTGGTTATAGAAGATCTCATGAAGGAGAAGGCTGAGCGAGATCGACTTCACTACTTGTCGCACTTCAAGAAGACTCGTGAAGGCATGGTGAAGAAGGTTAAAGAGATCACCGACGCTCCACCACCTGAGGTACCAATCACTGTAAGCACATCAACACCTCCATCCTCTTTTGTTACTGCTAATGATATTCCTACTGTGATGGATAATTTTTGTTTAGCAATGATTGCAAATATGCAAAACATGGTAGATAAGAGTCTTGGTAAACGTGTAGAGGAAGGTAATGATGATGCATCTATTCCTAAAATCGTGTCACCTCAGATCCCATCTGCTAGTACATCGGCTCCACCCATGTTTAATCCTCAATATGGTATGTCATTGAACTATTTCGCAGGACAAACACCACCACCACCATCTGGTCAGTACAGACCAGTCAGACCGATGGGCCCAACCGGTGAGACCGGTGCCGGCACTATGGTGCTATACCCCTCTTCTCCGGAGCCTTTAGCTACTATGCCTCCCGTTCAGGCTGTCCCTAGCCGATCTGGTGATACTACAATAGCTCATGGTGTTCCGTTTATGGTTCCTTTTGGAACAGGCACTGGGTATGGTTTTGTTCCTAATACACAACCTAATAGCCGTTTGCAGCACAATCCCCCAAACCCATCTACACAAGCTAATGTGTTGCAATCGAACGCTTCAACTACGCCAATGCCAACCACCATACAAGAAGTCACCGATAGGTTCAATGCTAATCTTGCCAAACAAATGAGAGATGACTATGGGATAGAAGTAAAGTATAAAAGTTCTTCATATCAAAAGCCGTATCCTTCTAGCTTTGATTCGGTTCCTTATCCTGTTGGTTGGCGTTGTCCTGAATTCATAAAGTTTAATGGGGATGATAGCAAAACTAATTGGGAGCATGTTAGTCAATATTTTGCTCAATTAGGAGAAGCTAGTGACATAGAAGAAATAAAAGCGTGTTTATTTTCTTTATCTTTAACTAGCAATGCTTTTTCATGATTTGCTTCATTACCTGTTAACCTATTCATACTTGGGAACAATTAGAGCAAAAATTTCATGATCACTTTTATAGTGGAGATAATGAGTTAAGGTTGAGTCATTTAACATCGGTTAGGCAAAAACATGATGAGCCTGTTACTAATTATATTAGAAGATTTAGAGAAACAAAAAACCATTGTTATAGTCTTGTTATCTCCGAAAGGGATCTTGCTGAATTAGCTTTTAATGGTTTGCAATCCCATATTAGAGAAAAACTAGATGGCCATGAATTTGCTAATGTTGCCCAAGTTTTAACAAGAGCTTTGGCTCAAGAAAGCCAAAGCAAAGATGCTCGGTTCAAATCTGATCGTCCTAATATGCATATGCTAGATTATGAGTCTTTGGACGATGAGAGTAAAGAGGTGTGTGCTGCTAAATTTATTACATGGTCACCTAATGATAAAGCAGACACATGTGCTTCTCTAAAGCCGTCTCATAAGAGTCGGAAGAGATGAAATTTACTTTTGATGTGGCTATGTGTGATAAGATATTTGATGAATTGCTTAAGTCAGGTAAAATTAAAATAACTCACACTATTCCACCTCTTGATCAATTAAAAAGATGTGCATATTGTAAATTTCATCATTCCTTTTCTCATTCTACCAATGATTGTAATCCTTTTCGTCGGTAAATACAATCGGCCATTAATGAAGGTCATTTAAAATTCCATGAGATGCAAGTCGACGAAAATCCTTTTCCTACTAATGCCTTTGTGAATATTCTTGAGTTTTCAAATCCTAAGGTGCTCATTCGACCGGATCATGCTGAAAAGGCAAAGGGAAAGAATGTGATCATTGGAGAGCAATTCTTCTGGAGGAGATCCCCAAGGTTTTAGCGAAGACTTCAACGCTTGGGGGCAAGACAAGACAGAGAAGACTGGCAGTGCGTCAAACGGTCTGACCGGTGTCTCAGATCGGTCTGACCGATGTCTCCAGAAAGGTTTGAGATGCTCCAAGCCCAAGAAAAGAGCAAGGCCGAGTTTTGAAGAACTCTTGGCCAAGTATAAGAGGAAAGGAGCTGCTTAGAATGGAAGAAATCTGCCGAATGGTGCAACGGGCGTAAAAGCACCACCAAGACATGAAGGTATGCATCACCAACAAGGTAAACCTGCACCTACACCATATCCTTTTGTTGGATTAGTTATGCCATGCTCTTGGTATTATCCTTGTTATTATTCACCTGCTGATTATAGTAGTATGTACGTGAAACCATATATGATTCAATATCCTATTGCATATCCGAGTGGTGCATTGCAAAGACCGATTGCTTGTAATAGTAATCTGGTTACAGGTGATGTGTGTACTCCTATTAAAGCAGGTGAAGATGACAATAAGCAAAATTCTAAAGGTATACAACAGAGGTGGCATCCCTCAGGCTTATCCCACACTCAAAAGAGGAGATTGTAAAGATTGCGGAAGTGAGGAGCAATGGAACAACCATCTGAAAAGAGACCAGCTAAGTCAACACGGACCCGAAAGGAGTGGAGGCCAAAGCAGGCGTCAAGCTCGACTTGAGCAAACATGTATATGGCCGATGTTTGATAGACATCGTCCTAAGTGTTTTTAGTTTAGAAAAGTATTTTTTGGCACGTATCCTTTGCCAAAAAACAGGGGGGCATATGTTGACACTCAAAATTGGCATGTAGCCGACCTGGCCAAGACGGACCGGTCTGACCGGTACCCTAAGGCGGTCTGACCGGTCTGGCTACTATAGCCGGTCTGACAAAGCCACACCGGTCTGACCGGTGCCCCTGACCGGTCAGACCGGTGCCCCTGCGTCTGAACCAAATCAAGGAGTCCTGATAGAATTAGACTTGTAAAAGGACTTCCTTGCAGGGCAGGACCTTCCCATCCTATAAATATAAAGGGCCACAAACGATTATGGTTCATCATCCAATCGATCAATTCAATTTAACTTTATTTGTCTCGTATTTACTTTTATCTCTTCCCTAGCTTTTCCAATCTACTACTTGTTGTTCTTCCTTCGTCTCCGCGACATCTGAAGGCGTTCTAGTTGGCCTTACCGACCCTAGAGCAACCCTACATGCGCCGCCCTGACGGGATCTTGCCCGGACGATGTTCGGAGGTCTACCGCCGGAATCTCACTGGCGACCGGCCTGACCGGTCCACTGCACCGGTCTGACCGGTGTCGACGCAGAGGCGCTACGACAGCTGCCTTTGCGTGCTTGTTGGCCCTTGGAGAGGTGCCAACAAGATGTGAATCTTGTGATGAGATGAGATGTGAATCTTGTGTTTGTGTGAATTGTGATGAGATGTGAATCTTGTGATGAGATGAGATTAGATGAGATGTGAATCTTGTGTTTATGTGTTGTGATTCTGCGAATATGAATGAGATGAGATGAGATTGAGATTGAGATTGAGAAAAGAAAAGAAAACAAAAAAGAGAAATTAAAAAGAAGGTGACGGAGGGGAGAGACGGACGGAGGGGGTAACGATGACAATGGGGACGATGGAGGGGGTGATGGAGACGACGGGGAAGGGGCATTAGTACAGGTTATGTGACCCGGTACTAATGCCTCTCACCACATTAGTACCAAAAGAACAATATCGATTTGGAAACCTGTACTAAATAGGGGTTATGCACCGGTACAAAAGGTTGTTTCCATAGTAGTGTGTGGTTAGATTTGTAGGCGAAGTGACGGTCGAATTTGGGTTTGACTCCAAAACTTTTTCTATGAGCAATAGACAATATAGATAGTTTCGTGTTAATTTTTAGTAAGTTTTCGGCTCCATTTGATAATTTTAATGCATTACTTTTAATTATAAAAACATAGTTTCGTCACGACAAAGAAATGTTTTGCTGTGTGTCCCAGTCCGGACACACAGCAAATAAATGCTTTGCCATGTGTCCCCATCAGGACACACATAAAAGACTTCCATCTGCCCCACCACACATCTTCTGCCATGCCCGGCACTCCCGGCGCCACCCTAGCCCCACCCTCTATCCACCCCGGCCTTATCTCCTTCCCCTCACCACGTAGCCTCACTCTCTTCTCCTTTCTCGCATGGCGCCCCTCCCTCCTCTCCGACAACGAATGACGGTAGCAACGACAGATCCGGCGAAGGAGCGACATACTCTCCTCGGTGCCGCCGCCCCTTCCTCCTCTCCCACAATGGACGGTGGGAGCGACAACGAATCTGGCGAAGGAGCGGCGAATTCCCTCCTCTCTGCCACCACCCCTTCCTCCTTGATGCCAGCACCCCTCCTCGGCGTCGTCGCCCTCCCTCCTCTCTGCCGCTGTTGGATCCAGATCCGCCCCCTCCCCTTCAACTAGGTGCGTCGGTGAGTAGCGGTGGCCGCGACCGGCGATGAAGTCAATGGCCGCGGGATCCAGGTTCATTCTATCTCTCACCTTCCTCCCTCTCCCTGTATTTTTCCACAGGTGGCCGCGACGGCGTGGTGATGGTGGCGGCGGGTCCCTCTGCTTCTCCTTCCTCCGACGACGGCGGGTGTATGACGAAGGGGATGCATGGCCGACGGTGGGGCAGTGGGCGAGCCTGCATGATTTTCTTTTTTATTTACCGTTCTTTTGTTCGACGTGTGTCGGAAATGCACACGGTAAAGTTCTCTTTGCTGTGCTGTTAGTTGTCGTGCTGGATTTGCCGTGTGCCCCAGGCACACGACGAAGAAGCCATTTCTGGTAGTGTTAAGTATTTCAATATAGTCCTCTTGAGCACATGTAAGAATTAATGGTACTATAAAGCAAAATCTCACTCATATTTAAAATCAAAGTTCATGCTATGTCAGTGTGGGCCCAGGTGATGCAGTCGTTTCCATTTACGTTGGCGCTGCAAAGCTAACACCATCTCACTATCATGCAGGGGACTGGTTTTTTTCCCATCTGTAACCGGGCCGGTTACCACGGTTACCGTGTCACCGGTCCGGCCCGGTTACAATTCCGACCGGTTACAAACCGGTCAAATTCAAAAATTCTAATATAAATTCAAAAAAATTACCAAGAAATTCCTAAAAATACTTCAAGTTGCGAAGAATATAATGGTGTCAAAAATTTTCAAATATTCGTTCGTTTAGTATACTTTGCGGGCATTAGAAGTTCAACCAAAAAAAAAAGGAAAAAAAATTGGCCGGTTAAACTTCTAATGCCCGCAAAAAATACTAAATGCACTAATATTTGAAAATTTTTGACACCAGATTCTACGCACCTTGAAATATTTTTAGGAATTTTTATTTTAGTTTCTAATTTTTTAATTCAAATTTGAAAATACGCCAAATTCTTCCCTGATTCGGTTTTTTGTCAAACCGTCCGGTAACCGGTCAAACCGGACCGGTAAACCGGTCTATCCGACCGGTTAGCTGCTAGGAACCGATTGAACAGGCAATTTGATTTGAAATTTGAATTTGTCCGGTTTTTACCGGGTACCAGTCAAACCGGTCTGATAAACTAGAACCGGAGGCCGGCGGTTCGGCCCGGCCTGTCGATAAGAAAAACCCTGGGGGGAACACCGTACCGCACGGTGAACCCGTTCTGGTCGATGCATGTTGCCTCTTTCGCTCAGTAGCCGCACCACACGATCCCTTTTTCATGATGATAACTTCGAAATTTAAATGTATTAGAAATTTTGACTGAATGCTGTGGATGGAAAAATGTAGTAGGTTTCAGAAATTTCACTACTAGAAAAACAACTTTTAGTACCGGTTGGCAACAACCATTAGTACCGGTTGGCAACAACCATTAGTACCGGTTGTCCAACCGGTACTGGCCAGGCGGTACTAATACGGAGGCCACATTAGTACCGGTTCAACCCACCCTGTACTAATGTGACATTAGTACCGGGTGGGGATACAACCTGGTACTAATGTGGCCTTCCCACGGTGACGTGGCGGTCTCCACATTAGTACCGGGTGTTGTCCCCACTCGGTACTAATGTATTTTTCTTAATTTTTCTTTTCTTTCTAGTTTGTTTCGTATTTGAACATATTTAGATATATTTGTTTGGTTCACGTATACTAAACTAATACGTAGCGTTATAAAGTCATTTGTGCATATATATATATATACGAAAAAGATATACACGGAATCAAATGTTAGAAGAGTAAAGTCTTAATCGTTTTGATGTTACACAGAATCAGGATCCTCCTCGTCGTTGATGTGCTCTAATAGTGACCCTAGAAGAAGTTCCTACTTTCTTGTCTTCTTTTTTCTTTTCCTTACCAGAAGCTACTTCTTTCTCAACCTCCTTGTTCTTGTCCTTAGAAGAAGTTCCTTCTTTCTGGGCGTCCTTATTCTTGTCCTTAGAAGAAGATCCTTCTTTATCGACGTATTTGTTCTTGTTCTTGTCGGTGCTTTGCTGAGCTTCATTAGCAATGCTAGCAGTGTCTTCTTTGCTCACTGTTACCATTGAGTCACCAGCATGAAACTCTCCCGCGGGATTAATCATCTCGTCTAGAATAAATCCGCAGAGTTGTTCTTGAATTAACTAGATTCTTTGCGTCTCGAGTAATCCTTCCTTGATGTTAGCAATCTACAAAAGAAGTTATTAATTATTAGAAAAAAGTATATGAACAATAAGAACTAGGGATATGTTTGTCTGCATTTTTGTGTATGTACCTTATCACTGAAGGAGCCAAAGCTACCACTTGCAAAGTGATGGATGAAGTCACATACATAGAATCCGCATAGATTGGTACCGCGTGGTTGTTTCATGCACTGCACATATGTGAAAATAAAAGTTAAGATATATTTTGTTAACTTGTATTGAAAAATGTGACATGAGATCAGCGAAGAAAACACGTACCAGGAAATCATGGTAGAATTAAAGTTTCTCTTTCAAGCGTTCAATAGAGGTTCGTACCAATCTTTATATCGGCCATGTAGAGTCAAAGACGTGGGCAAGACTTAAATCAGGTATAATAATAATGAGAATCTAGTGGAAGCTGTTAATACATTTTAGGGAAGAATCAGTTAATTGAAATATTCATTATATTTTGAAAAAGATAAAGAGTTGAGAAACATGTTACTCACTGGTAGTTTTATGGAATAAGTATACAGTCCTTGAAGCGTTGCCTGTCCAGAAATGTGTATAAGTTCTGCACAGTAGGCGCAGGGAAATCACGGACAAGCGTCTCGCTTAGCATGGTAGGATCCATGAAGCCGATGTCATGCATTCCAAGCCTCCGGCAAGCTTGCATCTCCATGCTGCATGATACAAAAAAAAAAGAAGTTCAGGTACGGTAGAAAATGGCTAGAGCGGTGATTCTAAGATTATGGTACAATAAGTACTTACAGAACCCAGCAAGTGACGAATGAGACGTCCACTGCATCCATATTCAATAGGAACCAGAACTCCTTCATGGGAATATTGAAAGTGGTGCGACCTCGGAAAAATGTTCCCCTTCAATTTTATATTCGAGAAATTCAACCCCCTATCCCACCGTTTGCATGTGCCATTTGTGCAGAGCATACATCCTAGTTGGAAGGTCCTTCAACAATCGCTCCCAGACAAGCGACATCCCAGGCTCATAATTACGTCTACCTGACCCTGGGGGCTTTTCATTTTCAGTAGTGCCTCGAATTTGAGCAGGTGTCAGGCTTGCATCCAAACCAAATTCAAGCAATCCACGCTCCGCATCTGAGAGCACCTTTAGGTCTGGGACAGATTGCTTTGATTGGGTCCCTAGTTGTGGAACAATTTTCCCAACTTTCTGCTCCTTATTGCCTTTCTGGAATTTGAGCGCCATCATAGTCAGACAACGTAGGTCACTCCGCCTTTTCCTTTTTTCTTCCTCCATATGTTTCATGAAGCAATGAAATTTGTACGTGTCAAATGGTTTCTCAGGTGGAGGCCTCTTATTTTTGAATATTTGTCTATCCAGCTCCTCCTGCACTGACGCATCCACTTCCTCTTGCGTCTTCTCGTAAGATAATTTCAGTGGAGGTGGCTTCTCCTTAGGTATCCTATGCTTCTTTGGAGGAGGAGGAGGATTTCCTCGTCTGGAACCCGTAATCTTTGGAGGAGGAGAAGGATGTCCTCGTTTGGAATCCTTCTTCTTTGGAGGAGAAGGAGGAGGAGAAGTAGCATGTTGTGGACTGCTGCTGTGTTCCCTTCTAGCTAGTGAAGGCGGTAGCTGATCTTGGACCGCGGCTACGTTCCCTTCTAGCTGGTCAGGTGCAGGAGATATTTCCACGGTCCGTTCCGTTATCTTTATGAGATCCTTGGGCCCCAAAATCCAAGTGTGCAATGCTTCCCCTAGAGTATTTGCCTCGTCAGCTCCCAGGAACTCCAGCTCGAGGTCATCCCACATATCAACCATTCGTTCCAGAAAGACTTTGGCGCACCCGTGACTGGAATAATCTATGTTCAAAAACATGTCTCCTGCTCATGGTACCTCAGCCACACCGTACGCCAGCACAATCTTCTTGTTTCTGACTTAATAGAATGTCACATGCGGACCTCACAGTCATGTCATCCATGGGCTAGCGGCGTTGTTCTAACGGGGCAGCTGCTTCCGTGGCGGTTGGAGTTGCTTATGTGGAAGCGACGCTACTTCTACGCCTGTTGGATGGGCTCATTTCATCGTGCGGCCCTGAAGCTGCAGGTGCTTGCTCAGTTGATTGCTTGCTAAGAGCAACCGCCACACGCTGGTCGATGATGTCTTCCATTTTTTTCTCATTCATAAAGACACGCTCTTGCAGCTCTCGTATCTGTCGTGCATGTTTTTCCTTAGTTCTTTGGCTACTTCTGTAGGAATCAATGTGCTCCTGAAATGCAAATTTCCATGGAATGACACCTTTGCCTCTGCAATGTCCAGGGTGTTCTCTTGTACCTAGTGCCATAGTAAGCTCGTCATTCTCTCGATCAGGCACGAAAGATCCTTCCGCCGCAAGCCTTATTAACTCAACAAGCCTTGCAGCTGTCTCTCTTAATTGGTCGCCCGGTACCAAAGATCCATCTTCCGGATTGAGCTTGCCACCATGTGCAAAATAATAATGCTTTGCCCGCTCGGCCTAATCTAGAGTTGCAGGTATGATTCCTCTAGCTACTAGTTCTTGTTCCTCCCGATCCCACTTGGGAATGGCCTTCTTATAACCTCCGGGCCCGAGCGTATGAAATTCTTTCTTCTTGCGTGCATTGATGGTGTTAGTTTCAATCATCTTGATGGCGTCTGCCGATTCCTTGTGCCGCACAAATGCATCCCAGTGATCTCTTAACTTCCCAAATCCCTCCTGTTGGAAATCTGGTGTAAGCCCCTTCTTGATGTAGTCTCTGGTTAGATGCTTCTTGTACGACTGAAAGGCATTTGCACCCTTTTGCATCGCCCAATAACGCACGCTTGCCAGCTGGTCTTCATTCAAGTCCGGGAATGCAAAGTGAGCTAACACTTGTTTCCAAAGCATGTCCTTGTCCGTGTCCGCGACCACATCTTCCCGCTCCACTGGTGCCTGCTCATCATTCCCATCTTCACCTTCTACTGCTTCAGGTACTGGAGCTGGAGGGGCATCAATAGCTTTCCAATACAGAATGTTTATTGGGATGTGATCTCTGACAATAGATCTCATGTGGTTCACCAATTTGGTCACAATATCTTCCGAAGCCACAAGTCTCCCAGCATCATCGACTGCTGTTATGATGAAATGATCCTCTAGTGACTTCTTCGGCCCGTGTTTCCCTTGACACTTCTTGCTGCTCGAAGATGAAGGAACCTCAAGAATGGAAAAAACTATTATTAATATATGAGAACTCGTGAAGAAAAGTCAGGATGCAAATCTTGACGACCATCATTATACCTCTTGTTGCAGCACATCGTTGCTTTCCTGAGCAATTGGTTGCTCTTCTACATGTTCTTGGCCATCACCAGCCATGTTGAGGAAGTTGTCAGCCTCCCCATTGAGTACATCTTCGTTTTGAGGCTGCTCAGGCGCATTTTGACTAATTATATTTAACATCATTTCCTCCTCTTGTTGTCCCTCTCTGATCGAACCATCATAACTAAAATAATTGTACATAAATTTATAAGTACACAAATGAATTTGTAGGTATATAAATGAATTTTTGGTACATAAATGAATTTCTGGGCACATAAATGAATTTCTGGGTACATAAATGAATTTCTGGGCACATAAATGATTTTGTGGGCACATAAATGATTTTCTGGGTACATAAATGAATTTCTAGGTATATAACTAAATTTATAGGTACATGAATGAATTTCTAGGTACATAAATAAATTTGTTGGTACATAAATGAATTTCTAGGTATATAAATGAATTTCTGGGTACATAAATGAATTTTTGAGTATGTCGAGTGTGTTGGGCGGGAGTCGAGAGTTAGCGTGTCGAGCGGGGGCGAGCGTGTCGGGCGGGAGTCGAGAGTGTGCGTGTCGAGCGGTATCGTGCATGTCGGTCGGGAGCGAGTGTGTCAGGCGAGAGTCGTCCAAGTGAGCGATTCGGGCGGGAGCGAGCGTGTCGAGCGAGCCTAGCTAAGTGTCAGGCGAGAGTCGTGCGAGTGAGCGACAAAATATCTTAATTCAAATTTAAATAAATACATTTCATCTAAATATCTAAATTCAAATCTAAATAAATACATTTCATCTAAATATCTAAATTGAAGTCTAAATAAATACATTTCATCTAAATATCTAAATTCAAATCTAAATCTCTAATTTCAAATCTAAATAACTAAATTCAAATTCAAATCTATATCTAAATTTGGAATTTAAATTCAATAATAATTAATAAAAAATGATGACGTCAGCCATCAGGGGTTGACGTCAGCATCGGCCCCTCACCGGCCGCGCAGGGGGTCGACAGCGAAGGCAGCGGATCAATGGTGGCCGCGCGGGGACGGCGGCCGTGCGGGGACGACAAGTGCGAAGACCGCAGGCGCGGATACGGCGGTCGCGCCGGGAGCGGGAATGACGGCGGGGACACTTGGGAACTACTCGCAGAGACCTTCAAGACTACTTGGACACATCACACTCGACTACAAAGTACTCGGGGGCTTGTCGACCGGACATCCCTGGGCCCACCACGCATATGGGCCATCCCCGGGAGATAGGCCTGCAGACCTGGACTACTCGACTAGTGGGTCGCGGTGCAAGATTACCGTGGGTCCCAAGGCAAGACAAGACGGACAAGGACTTGTAATAAAATTAGGATAGTTTCTCATTACCTGTTATAGGCTACTCCTAGTTCTACTCGACTAGTACTCTTGTACCCAATCCGACTTGTAACCATGCCTCCCATGGCATATAAGGCGAGGCAGGGACCCCCCTCAAGAACATACGCAATCAATCAAGAGCCACGCAACATACAAGACATAGGGTATTACGCACATTGCGGGCCGAACCTGTCTAATTGTGTACCCCATGTCTCACCATCGTGTTCCTGATCTCGGCGAGCCCCACCTCACAATCTACTACTTTGAGTACCCCCGTGGTAGGCTCGGTGTCTAAAACACTGACAGCTAGCGCGCCAGGTAGGGGATCTCGGCGCTCATCCACTAGCGAACTCGATGGCTCCTGTCATCATCAAGCCGATCGTCGCTTTCCAACAAGGTGACACCTTCGTTTTCAGCTCCTAGGTTTGTGTTGCTGACGGCGCTGGATCCTTCTTGGGTTTCCTAGCATCAACTCCGGAGTCGAAGCTCAAGTCCTCGACGCTTACGCAAGCCTCGATGGAAGATCTCGTCGAGAATTTCGGCAAAATTTCGCTCTCTGACCCAGTCAGAGAACTCGAGTCGGAGTCCGAGTACAACTCGACTTCGCCTTCAATTCAGACTGAGTCGCTTTCCCTGGCTACACAGCTTGCGCTCAGCCTGGATTGTCTTCCACCACCACCCTTCTTCGGCCACCGCCATGTGAGCGCTGCTTACCAAGCTGCGTTGGACATCCTCATGCGCCCTGGTTCGAAGACCGTGCTTGAGTACTCTTTGGATTCGGAAGTCAACCTTGAGTACGTCGATTTAGATTCATCTGAGTTCGAGTTCGACTACGGTTCGAATTCTATTGAAGCATAACAACTGTCTGGCCCTGCTCACGGACTGGTGATCACATCAACACCTGAGGGTAGATTTGTCTACTGGCCTGAGCATGTGTCTGCTGGCCTCGTCTTAGATGGTCAGGAGCGCTTTATCGCCTGTCTCGACAACTTGCCCTTCCAGGAAGGTACCAAGCTTGTTGACTATGACACTGATACTGAGCTCATTGAGAGTACGGGTACTCACTCGTCTCATCGAGAAGTTTTTGTCGTCGATGCATCTACTCCGCAAGGGCACCGTGCCAATTATCGCTTTCCGAATGATGTCTGATGATGAACTCTCTGTTAATGCTCCTGCTGATGAAACTGCGAAGGCCAAGACTACACGTCGTCAGCAGAATACTGATCGTGCAACCCTTCGTCGTGAACTCGCGGAAGCTCTACCTACTCGTAACTTGCAAGAGGCTCTGGATGCGGTAGCTACTCGTCAATATTGTACTCCAGAGGAAGCTATCAACGCGATCAACTTGCTTGGTCGTTCTATGCCTCGTGACAGGGCGGCTACAGAAGTCGCGAAGCTGGTTGAACTAGCCTACACTATGCTACGTCAAGGCACCAGTACACCTAGTCACCACGGCAGTAGTGGGGGTGCTCATCGCAACACTCACACTCCTAATCGCACACATCCGGAAGCTAGCAACAAGGGCCATGGCGGTGATGGCAGTGTCAATAGCAAGTCGGGTGATTCTCGCTATGATGCTCGTACAACAATCAACGCCAGGCGTGCTAAGCGTGAGAAGCAAAAGGATGCTGACTTTGATTCCTTCCCTGCTTTCTCTGCTCGCCTTCAAGCTCTGTTTCTTCCGGAGAAATTCAAGCCTTATGGTATCTCCAAATATTATGGCAAGCAAGATCCAAGGCAGTGGTTGCGCTGTTATGCTTTGTCCATCACTAATGCCGGAGGCAATGATGATACTAAATGTATCTACTTCCCTTTTAGTCTGGAGCAAGAGCCACTCACATGGTTCAAATCTCTCAAGCGAGGCTCCATAGACAATTGGGGACAACTCAAGCAAAGCTTCACCAGCAACTTCGTAGGTTCTTTGGGTCATCATGGCACTCGTATGGACCTCGCGTTGATCAAGCAAAAACAAGGCGAGACTCTTCGTGAGTACATGCGCTGCTTCTTTGAAAAAAGAGCTACTATTGTTGATGTTACCGAGAAAGAAGTCATAGACACCTTCCAGGACGGTTTCTATGACGATAGGTTATTCCAAGACTTCGGTCGCGCTCGCCCAGCAAACATCACCAAGCTCAAGGAGATGATCACTCATTGGGTGGACGAGGAAGACAAAGCTCGGAACTGGTTCAAGCACCTTCGTAACAACCAGAACAACAACAACAATAATGCTGGCGAAACAATAGTGGCAAACAACAGCAGGGCAATGCACGGGTAATAACTACTGGAGCAATCCTAATCGCAAGCGCAAGCCCGAAAATACTGTTGCAGCCATGGAACCCACCACCAAGTCTGCAGAGGATTCTTACTGGGCCACGTTGACCAAGCAGAAATGTCCATGGCACCCAGAGGGTGATCACACTATGGAGTAGTGTTACCAACTTCACCGTGCACTGAAGAACACACCCGAACCAGTGCACCCAAACCCAAGGTTTTGCAAGAACAAGGGGAAGAATGCTAACACTGACGAAGACACTAGGTTTCAAGACCCATCCAACATAGTCAATGTCATCTTCGGTGGGATTCCAACCAAGTGCATGAAAAAACTTGGTCTCAAAGAGATTATGTCCATTGAGCCAGTAGCTCCAACTTGCTCTCAGAGAGATTATGTCCATTGAAGTGGTCTGAAACCCCCATCACCTTTTCAAGGGCAGATCAATGGACTAGTTTTTTGGAACCAGGGTGATATCCTCTCATCCTGGATCTAGTGGTGGTAGGCTCCAGGCTTACCAAGGTTCTCACCGATGGCGGCAGTGGACTCAATGTCCTTTTCGCCAAGACTTTGAAGAAGATGGGCCTGGATATCACCAACATGCTTACCAAGACCAACTCGCCGTTCTATGGTATCATCTCGGGCAATGCGGATGTTCCTTTGGGTTCAGTCGTCCTACCTGTTACCTTTGGGACTAAGGCACATTACCGCACTGAGTATATAAAGTTCGAGGTTGCTGACTTCGAGACTTATTATCACACTATCCTCGGCAGACCTGGTCTGGTGAAATTCATGGCTATTCCACATTATGTGTACCTTGTACTCAAGATGCCAAGCCCAAAGGGAGTACTCTCACTACGCGGGGATTTGAAGCGTTCCTACGACTGCGACACAGAAGCCGTGGAACTTGCCTCCACAAATCAAGTCCCCAATGCTATGATGGAAGTCTTCACTATAGCTAACAAGCTTGCTCCAAGCGAGCTGGAGGTTCCCGAGAAGACTAACGTCAACAACAAGCCTGGACCGACTAGTGACGTCATGCTCAAAGCCGTGGATCTTGGTACTGGCGACAGCAGCAAGACGACCATGATCAGTGCACATCTTGATCCTAAATAGGAAGACGCGCTCGTCAAGTTCCTTCAGGCTAACCGTGATATCTTTGCATGGAAACCATCTGACATGCCAGGTGTGCCCAGGAGGTTGATCGAGCTCTCACTCAACATTGATCCTAACGCTACCCCTAAGAGACAACATCTTCGTCGCTTCGCTGATGACCGCAGGGATGCTATCAAGAAAGAGCTCGCCAAACTACTCGTGGCTGGCTTCATCCGGGAAGTCTTTCACCCGCAATGGCTTGCTAACCCTGTGCTTGTCAGAAAGAAGAACTCAAATGATTGGAGAATGTGTGTCGACTACACGGATCTCAACAAGCACTGCCCCAAGGATTCCTTCGGGTTGCCGCAGATTGATCAAGTCATCGACTCCACGGTGGGTTGTGCTCTGCTATGCTTCCTTGACTGCTACTCGGGCTATCACCAAATTGCAATCAAGGAATTTGATCAAGAGAAGATCGCGTTCATCACCCCATTTGGCACTTATTGTTACACAACAATGTCGTTCGGGTTGAAAAACGCTGGTGTTACCTACCAAAGAGCTATCCAAGCGTGCTTCAAGAAGCAACTTCACAAGAACGTGGAAGCATACGTGGATGACATCATTGTAAAGACTAGGGATCTAGACACGCTTATCACGGATCTTGAGGAAACTTTTGCTTCGCTATGAGAGTACCAATGGAAGCTCAATCCCAATAAGTGCGTCTTTGGCATATCATCTGGAAAACTACTCGGGTTCGTCATCAGCCATCGCGGCATCGAAGCAAACCCCGAGAAGATCACTGCCATCTCCAACATGCAAGCTCCGACTACTATCAAAGATGTTCAGAAGCTTACTGGATGTATGGCGGCACTCAATTGCTTCATCTCACGACTTGGAGAAAGGGGTCTACCTTTCTTCAAGATACTCAAGCGGCATGAGAAGTTTGTGTGGACAACTGAAGCTGATCAAGCTCTCACACAGCTCAAGGAGTTCTTATCCAAGCCTCCAATCCTCACAGCTCTTGCTCTACATTGCTGCAACTACTAATGTTATCAGCACTGCCATTGTCGTTGAACGGCATGAGGAAGGTCATGCTTACCCTATCCAGCGGCCGGTCTACTTCGTCAGTGAAGTCCTCTCAGAATCCAAGGCTCGCTACCCATCGGTACAGAAGCTAGTCTATGCGGTTCTGATTACTTCACGGAAGCTTTGCCACTTCTTCGATGAGTACAAGATTTCTGTGGTTACTAGCTATCCACTTGGCGAAATATTGCACAACCGGGATTCCACAGGAAGGATTTCTAAATGGGCGATAGAGCTCGGTGCTCTATCACTCGAGTTCAAGTCTCGCACTACTATCAAGTCTCAAGCCTTGGTCGATTTCATGGCTGAGTGGCGGGAGAATTAAGTTCCAACTCCAATTGAGCGTCCAGAGCATTGGGTCATGTACTTTGATGGATCCCTCAAGCTGGAAGGTGCCGGTGCTAGAGTACTTCTAATCTCCCCCAAGGGCAAGCAACTCAAGTATGTTTTGCAGATCTTTTGGAAGGTCTCAAACAATGAAGCTGAATAGGAAGCTCTACTGCATGGTCTTCGCCTTGCAGTCTCTCTAGGCATCACGCGACTACTTGTTTATGGTGACTCCTTAGTAGTCATCAATCAAGTCAACGACTCTTGGGATCGCAATGCCCAAAATATGGATGCGTACTATCAGGAGGTATGCAAACTTGAGAACAAATTTCATGGTCTCGAGTTCCATCATGTTATCCGCGACAACAATGTTGCTGCGGACATCTTGTCGAAGCTGGGATCTACACGCCCTCAAGTACCAGCGGGAATCTTCGTCCATGAGCTACACAAACCATCAATTCTGGAGCCATCATCTGCACCAACGACTACTAATCCTAGTTCAGTCCAGCCTGATCGTGAAGTGCTTATGATTGATGTGGACTGGAGAACTCCTTTCATCGACTTGTTAAAAAAAACTCCTTTCATCGACTATATCAAAAATCAGCTGATTCCTGAAGAAAAGTCAGAAGCCGAGCGCATCTCACACCGTGTCAAAGCTTATACACTAGTCGGGGATCAACTCTACAAGCGAGGCGCAAGTTCTGATGTACTCATGAAGTGCGTTTCTCGTGAAGAAGGCAAGGAAATCTTGGAGGAGATACACAAAGGAATCTGTGGCAACCACGCTTCTTCCCGCACCTTGGTGGGAAAAGTTTTCCGACGAGCTTTCTACTGGCCTACAAGTCTTGCTGATGCAGAAGAACTAGTCAGAAAGTGCCATGGATGTCAATTCTTCGCCAAGCAACAACATGTTCCAGCCTACAAGCTCATCACGATACCACCAACCTGGCCTTTCGCTTGCTGGGGGCTTGACATGATTGGCCCTCTCCCAAATGCACCAGAGGGATTCAACATAGTTCTGGTGGCCATCGACAAGTTTACCAAGTGGATTGAGGTCACGCTTGTTACCTGCCCTAAAGCTGACATAGTTCTCGATTTCTTGGATGAAATTGTGCATCGCTACGGGTTACCCAATCGCATCATCACCGACCTGGGTTCGAATTTCAACAATCACCAGTTCTGGGAGTATTGTGAGAATTGTGGGATTGATGTTCGGTATGTCTCTGTTGCTCATCCACGTGCCAACGGCTAAGTGGAACACGCCAATGGGATGGTACTCGATGTCCTCAAAAACTGACTGTACGATGCTGCAAACACCAAGGGCGCAAGTGGATCAAGGAACTACACAATGCACTCTAGGGGCTACGTACTTAACCTACTGCTCCCATATGGTAGTCACCCTATTTCCTGGTCTACGGCTCTGAAGCCATCTTGCCTGCTAATGTCATGTGGCGATCTCTGGCGATTGATCAGTACGAAGAAGGCGTAGTTGAAGAAACAAGATAGATAGATGTCGATAGTCTTGAAGAAGCTCGCTGCAACACACTCGTTCAATCAGCTAAATACCTCGAGAAGATTCACCGCTACCATGACCGCAATGTTAAGGAACGTTCCTTCAACGTTGGTGACTTGGTCCTCTGTCGTATCCAGAACACGACAGCACTTCACAAACTCAACTCACCATGGGAAGGCCCTTTCTCTATCGCGAAGGTCATCGGCCCTGGCTCATATCGTCTCCAAACACTTGAAGGCGAAGAAATCGACAACTCCTGGAATATCGACCAGCTTTGTCGGTTCTACCCTGTTGATGGTTCAAAACTGTGTTGAAGTTCACCGCAAGCCTACGATTGACATGATGCCTTTTCACCAAGGAGGGTCCCCCAAGGTTTGTCAATCCAAGGATCAGAAGCAAACCACTAAGGATCTCTACCTTGTCTAGGCAAACTAACCTAACATTAAACATTGATTGCATATAAGGTAACCTTTGAGGGTGTATGTGTGATGGCACAAGGTTGATCACATACACAAACATAGGCAAAGTAAAGCGCCACCAAGGGGACGACTAAGCCTAGCGCCTTCTAGTTGTAATTCCAGCAAATGAGCAACAAATCATGCATCTCATCTAAAAGCATCCTTAAACTCCTACCTCCGGCCTACCTCCCGAAGACATCCTCTCGTTCGGGGGAAATCATCCTGTCACGATGCTCCCTTAATGAAGCGGGGGATCCACGGGCGTGCCCATACATGGACAAGTCTACCAATCATGAAGGGTCAACATACTATATCTAATCACCATGATTACATAAAGCATGCTATGTAGTCTAAACTAGCATTAGACTAAGGATCAAATCATATTCACGATAGGTAGAAAGTAAAGATGGAGACATGGAATTGCTTAAAGATCGGAAAACATGATTGTCATTACTCACATGAAAGTATGTATTACATCATCACCACTGAGATCATACCTAAGATGATGAACACGTAGCTCCGGAACTCCACCATGGCACAACCACGCAGGGCGGCCATGGCGGCTAGGGTTGGCCTAGGCCATACCCTAGACAACTTCAAGGTCTCCGCCGCCGTCGTCTCCCTCCGGTGCTCACTTCTAGGTCTCGCCGAGTTCTGATGAATGGATGTGGCGGCCGTTAGAGGCAGGGGGTATAAATGAGCCGAGGAGCATCTAGGTCAAAGGGCGTCGCGAACCAGCACAGAAAAGGGGCAGGACGGTCGGCATGGGTCGGCCGGCCCAGGCCTTTTCTGGCCCGGTTCGGGCCCAACTTCCTCCACGACGCTTCTTGTGCTTTCTTGAATATTTGCCGAAGTCCATGTGGGTCCTTGACGTCATTTTCCCCGTGGTTTAGATAAGGGTGCTTGGCGCACAAACTCCCGCATCTTCTGTTTGGGTCCTTGGAGTTTCACGGCTTCATGCTTCGGTCCTTGGGTCATTTGGAGTCATGTTCACTTCGTGTCTTGACTCATGCCGGGCTTCGTGATCTTCTCACAAAGTGCTCGATGAACTCCATCCGGAAGTCCTCATTTAGGTACTTAATTCCTGCGTAAACAACACACTCCAAAAACCACATGCAAGTGCGAACTTGTTACATCATTAGTGTGCCTAGTGGCGGGTTAGTTATAAATCAAAGATCAAACCAAAGTGTAACAAGTGCTCTTGGTTGACGGAAATTGACCGTCAACATACCCCTATGTTTAAACCTTGCTCGTCCTCGAGAAAGCCTTTAATGGATGTCAGTATTGCCCTTCAATGTTCATACCCTACACTTGTTCATATATGAGAAAACATAATGCTCTCCAAGTTTATATTTGTTATAGTTTCATAATGTAGCTAGCTTTCATCTCTATGGAGGGTAGATACTCCCTCCGTCCCATAAAAGAGTGCAATTTTAGCTTTTTAAGACAGATTACCGGGGGAATGAAAAGACTCCAATACCCTCATTTGTTTGTCAAATACAATAAGTTTTGCCATGCAAATCAGATCTGACCACTTAATTTGGAAGGTAATTAGATCTATTTTCTAAAATTGCATTCTTTGTGAGATTTTTTTCAAAAGCTAGGATTGCACTTTTTATGGGACGGAGGGAGTATCATTTAAGCTCTTTGCACAAGTAATTAATCATGCTCTCAAATTTTAAACAAATCTCAGAAATTTTGAAAAATAAAGAGCTGGATGAAGAAAACTTTGCTTTACCAAAATCAGTAATAAACCTCCATGCACCTTGCTCATGAACTCTCATCTCATCTTGTCTCTCAAGCCTACTTGTTCTACTCCTTTCCTCTCTCAAATATATGGTGGAAGGCTTTATATGGAGCTATGGGAAAGTTTAGTCCTACCAAGATATTATAGTCGAGATATTATCAAAATAAGACAAGTTTCTCATGGACTTACCGAGACTCGTCAAAAAGGTCATTGGAAAAATAATGTTCTCAAGGAGGGGGGAGAGAAAAAAATACACACACTTTTTAGATAGGTGGACATGTGCAAATGGCAAAGGGTGATCCCGAGGCACAAACGAAGTCCTCATTATCGGATTGCACATGGTTGGAAAGATGAGCATGGGTCTTGATCTTGAATCCTCTTGAAAACTCAAAAAGCACTAAACATAGCTAGAGAACGGGGAGCTTTATTTTATTTTTTTATTTCTTCTTTCTTTCTTTTTCTCATCATACTTTTTCATTTTTTTCTTTCATCATACTTTTTCTCTTTCTTTTTAATTTAATTTGCTCCCCTTGAACTCTAGACTATGCTAGCACTTCCTTGGCAACCCCCCATGCTTAGACGTTTGCTCGTCCTCGGGCAAAAGAGGTGATAAATGTGCCAAGGTGGGAATTGAAACTCTCATATTTTCTTAGAGAGAGATACTTGAAAAATCTTCTAGGGATCCTTTTGGAAGTCTCCCTTACTCACTTGAAGCACCTTCCTTGTAATCTTCCTCGAAATATCCATCCATACTCATAGTTTTGGGTTGTGGTCAAGGAGGTATACACAAAAAGATATTTTGGGTTTGTGGGTGGATATTCGGCGAGGTTTGAAAAATTCCCAATGTGGAAACTCACAATGCACGGATAGAAGAGGCTAGCATAAAGAACGATACACAAAAATGGAATGATCAGCTTCTTAGTCTCGGGCCAGAGAAATCAGGCCTTGAATTAATGCACTCAAAAATAAATCTTGTATATACTAATGTTTTACACTCAAGTAAGTTTGGGCTTTGGATGGGTAGAGCAAAATGCAAGCGGTACTCATGACAAGGTTAGCATAACTTTTGAGAATAAAAAGGTTCTTTGATTCATTCAAAGTTGAGAGCAACAAAAAAGAACTATGGGACTTAAGTTATCATAACCTCCACAAAATATTAGGCTAGTATTAAATAAATTTCAGATTCATATAAAAAGAGAGCACTAGCTTAATCATATATAAACCAAGCAAAAGAATGATCAAAGCGGCAACGATCATCATATATCCATAAGCAAGAGCATACGCGATATCAACATGTTGAGCACAAGGTAACAGTGATTATTATTGAAAACAAAAACAAACCTAGGTTGTACTCCTAGTAGCCATGTTATTCTATAGAGAGATATACAAAGGTTGCATCTAAGGTTGTTGAAGGCATAAACATATGTACAAGCATATAGAAAGACGAGGACAAAAAGAGGGTTGAGGATTTGTTACCGTCCTTTGATGCTTGAAGTGTAGCACAGCCTCCCCCATGCTTAAGCGTTGTGCTTAACATGGAAGAAGAACCGTGATCCTTGCTTGCGGTCTTCACATGTCCACCAAATCTTCCCCCATGCTTAGCATGTTGCTAGGCATGGAAGATGATGAACCATCTTGAAGTCCTACCGCCATGGGTGGATCGTCATACTCTTCACTTTGTCTTGATTGTCCTCCAACATTCACCCTTTGTCACAAGCCTCCGTCCCAATGCCTGCAAAACAATTTTAAAGCACAAAGTACCCCTGAGGTGATGATCGGGAATACTCACTCTATGCCGACAAACCAAAGACATCCCCTAAGATCTTAACTTGTGGCATAGTTAATCTAGTAAAAGAAAAGTTAAAACCTAATGGGTGTACGTGTGTGCCAGAATGCATGCAAATGATAGGATGGTATAAAGACAAAACAATGTTTACACCAAATTCTAAGCTCCATGCTTACAAAGTGGTTGCTAAACTTCTCCCTTGCCATAAAGATTTATTAACCAAGGTCAAAACACCATGCTTATTCCAAGATTAACAAATCCTTATAGTGTAAGATAAGTAGGGCGCATTGCAAAGTTTATAAACCAACCAATGCAATAAGATAGCAAGGTATGTAAAACTGAATGATGGTGGTCTTCAATCATGTCTAAACACCATGTTTACACAAGATTGCAAAAATGAGTAACGCATGTCGACAAGCGTTAACATAGATATGAAAGCATTCATCATCAAGTTTCACAAAAAGACCAAGCTATCATAAAGCGGAAGATGACAAAGAGGGGAATACAAAATGCAAATGCAAAGAGTTAGCACAAGCAAATGTTAGCAAGGGTTAAAAAGGTCAAACAACCAAACTAACAAGGTTTTAAGGGTAGGTTATGGGTATCCTATATTTTTGGCTCAAATAAGAATTTTGAAGAGACGGAGTCAAGTTTAGAAATTCTATCTAAGGTGGTGTTAAAAGTCTTTTTATGAAAAACAAACCTATGGTTTTTAGGAAGGCTAAAGGTGTTGAAGATTTTCTCGTAGGAGGGCTAGTTAAAGTTTTTAGTTAGAGCAAGGGATAGAGGTGGGCTTGGCCAATCGGAATAGTGCAAGCCAATCAACACAAGTCAACCGTACCCTTGTTGGCTACGGGTTTTCGGTGGGGCTATAGGTAGGCTTAGGTTGGTTGGACAAAAAGTTAGATCAAAACAAAACATGCAATGCAATATGACATGGATGCACAAAATGACATGATATGGTGGTTGTCTAAAACAAATGCAAGAGTTAGCCTAAATTAACTAGCCACAAGCTTAGAGTTAAAGGATGGTGCCAACTTCATATTTCTCTCTAAAAAGACTCAAAAGAAAAAGACGCTAAACACTAATAGGCACACAAAAAGGTCTACAAGTTTTCCAAGATCAAGAACAAAGTGCTCCCTCAATAGCATTTAAATCAAACAACATGCTGTTGTGGTATTTATTAGAGCAATGGTACAATGTTACTTGATGTTTCAGTTTAAGATTACAATGTAGACGGTCATATTATATATATAAACATAAACAAAAGAAAACGGGTTGCCTCCCGCAAAACACTTCATTTAATGTCATAGAGCTTGACTTTCTTACATACCTTTTCGTGGTCGCGAAGCCATGGTTCTTCATGTAAGATTTGAAGATGTCCATGCAACTTTGATCCACTCTCCATATTTGATACGATCATTTTACTTGATGAGAGGCTTGCCCGATCGTTTCCTTGCATCATCGTCACCTTCTCCTCCTTTGCTTCGGGGGAGGCGATGCACGAGCTTGCAATTCCTTTAGGGCATGTCTTCTCTTCTCTTTATTAAGGTTTAATGACCTGCATGGTTAGTGAAACTCGGGTTTTCTCCCGACACACACTCTTTTAAGGTCACGAGCTCGACCAAGCACGAAGCAAGTCCAAGATTTGCTAAGTGTGAACAAACATATGCAATCATAACCACAATTTAAATTTGGTGAACAAAAGATGTTGTGATTAAAGGTAGCATCCAGTTTCTTGATCAGCGCTAAGGCTCTCATTAGGCATGGGTTCATTAGGCAAGTGAATCAAAGGTGTTCAAGCACAACATAGCCTCTTTATCATACTCAAGAAATTCTAGCCTATCAACATGATCATTAAAGGTGCAAGGCAAAGAATCGAATCATACTATTGGATAAGAACACGAATATATCAAAAGAAATATATCATATCCAAAAGTACCTTGAGAGATTAATGTGTACCTTAGCCTTCGAGCTTTTCAACGTGAGTGATCCTCCGGAGTTGAAAGCTGACAATCCTTGATGATCGAAGGTGGCTCGCGTAGACTTTTCTCAATTTTTTCTCTTCGTGCCACATGTCATCAAGGTTGCTTTGAGTAGGATCACTTCTCTTCTTCATTTGCGGGGCTTCACACATGTCTTAAATGTCTTCATGTTGTTCCATGATCCTTCGTGTGAGAGCCCAAAATATCTGCGCCATTGGATGTTGTCTTATGTGTGTAATCCTTCGTGATTTGCTCCAAACATCTTCTTGCGCCGGATGTCACCAACTTGTGCCTTCATTTTCTAATGCTCCAGGGGTCTTTGTTTTGTTCCAAGCCTCTGAATTTCTTCATGAGTGGTCTAGTGGTAACATTCCCTAAGCTCCTCTTCGTTGTTGTCGTCCTCTCCTTCGCCATCTTGTTCTTATCATATTGGAGCTGCCTCTTCTTTGGATTTCCCCCTGTATACATAATAGAACATATACCAAAAATATAATTCTATTGAAAATTTTATAAAATTACCTTTCCAACGGGTACTCATCCATTTTAATTGGAGTCCAAATGAGGGAGTTATGGCTGTTTCACTTCAGCTTTGCTTGCTGTCCAGAAATTTTCAGGACGTGCAGTCATCGGTGATTCGGCCATATCCGCTTGTAGGAACCTCCGATCGATTTGATTCTTGACTCGTTGGAAGCATAACTTAGTGGGGCTTCTAAATATCCAAAGATTCCCTGTTGTTCTTCCCATGAGACTGTGCAAAAATCGATCCGAACAGAAACTTCGAAGATGTTGAAGAGCTTGATCTTGTGATTTCGGGGCATCGTGATTACTTCCAATACCTATTGCTTGAACAAAGAAATCTCCACAAATCATTAGTCTTAAAATTTTAATTGACACGTTGATTACCTTGTTCACATGCTCTTGTGTAGGGTGTGGGCTCGATAGCGGATGATGGGTCACTAATAAAAGTTAGCACCTACCACTAAAGAGCGAATCTTGATGTCGCAATCATCTTGTTGGGGTGTGTATGTAGAAAACTCATCGAACGTCTTGTGTCTAGCTTTTGACCTGCTTTCAAGGACACAAACAAGAAAACAAGGGTATATGCAACAATAAAAATTAGGGTTAGTCAAATAGAAAGGTAGATCACCCTAGGGTTCGAGTTGCCGATCCCCGGCAACGGTGCCAAAAAAAGGGCTTGTTGACGGTTCAAAACCGTGTTGAAGTTCACCGCAAGCCTACGGGTGACTTGGTGCCTTTTTTACCAAGGAGGGTCCCCCAAGGTTTGTCAATCCAAGGATCGGAAGCAAACCGCTAAGGATCTCTCCTTGTCTAGCCAAACTAACCAAACATTAAACATTGATTGCATATAAGGTAACCTTTGAGGGTGTATGTGTGATGGCACAAGGTTGATCACATACACAAACATAGGCAAAGTAAAGCGCCACCAAGGGGACGACTAACCCTAGCGCCTTCTAGTTGTAGTTCCGGCAACCGAGCAACAAATCATGCATCTCATCTAAAAGCATCCTTAAACTCCTACCTCCGGCCTACCTCCTGAAGACATCCGCTCGTTCGGGGGAAATCATCCTGTCACGATGCTCCCTTAATGAAGCGGGGGATCCACGGGCGTGCCCATACATGGACAAGTCTACCAATCATGAAGGGTCAACATACTAGATCTAATCACCATGATTACATAAAGCATGCTATGTAGTCTAAACTAGCATTAGACTAAGGATCAAATCATATTCACGATAGGTAGAAAGTAAAGACGGAGACATGGAATCGCTTAAAGATCAGAAAACATGATTGTCATTACTCACATGAAAGTATGTATTACATCATCACCACCGAGATCATACCTTAGATGATGAACACGTAGCTCCAGAACTCTGCCATGGCACAACCACGTAGGGCGGCCATGGCGGCTAGGGTTGGACTAGGCCATACCCTAGACAACTTCGAGGTCTCCACCGCCGTCGTCTCCCTTCGGTGCTCACTTCTAGGTCTCGCCGAGTTCTGATGAATGGATGTGGCGGCCGTCGGAGGCAGGGGGTATAAATGAGCCGAGGAGCATATATGTCAAAGGGCGTCGCGAACCTGTACAGAAAAGGGGCAGGCCGGTCGGCATGGGCTGGCCGGCCCAGGCCTTTTCTAGCCCGGTTCGGGCCCAACTTCCTCCACGACACTTCTTGTGCTTTCTTGAATATTTGCCGAAGTCCATGTGGGTCCTTGACGTCGTTTTCCCCGCGGTTTAGATAAGGGTGCTTGGCGCGCAAACTCCCGCATCTTCCGTTTGGGTCCTTGGAGTTTCACGGCTTCATGCTTCGGTCCTTGGGTCATTTGGAGTCATGTTCACTTCGTGTCTTGACTCGTGCCGGGCTTCGTGATCTTCTCACAAAGTGCTCGATGAACTCCACCTAGAAGTCCTCATTTAGGTACTTAATTCCTGCGTAAACAACACACTCCAAAAACCACATGCAAGTGCGAACTTGTTACATCATTAGTGTGCCTAGTGGCGGGTTAGTTATAAATCAAAGCTCAAACCAAAGTGTAACAAGTGCTCTTGGTTGACGGAAATTGACCATCAACATACCCGTATGGGGTCATGACAACCCTCTCTAGGCGGCTACGACCGCGACTACTCATAGGGGATCACGACAATCCTCTCCAGGCGGCTTTGGCTGCGACTACTCGTTGGGGATCACGACAACCCTCTCCAGGCGTCTTCGGCTGCGACAACTCGTAGGGGATCACGGCAATCCTCTCTAGGCAGATTTGGCTGCGACTACTCGTAGGGGATCATGAAAATCCTCTCTAGGCAGTTTTCTTCTGCAACAACTCGTAGGGGGTCACGACAACCCTCTATAGATGACTCTGTGTCGTATAGAGCAATAAGTGGCATCCTCATTCTATTTTCATTAAGAGGCTGCAGCCTAGAGTAACACCTTTCATAGTAGGGTCCCAGTGGAACTCTAACACAAGTTGCTGCTATAGCAAGAAGAGTTCATCACACTGTCTCCTACGGTCTTACTCGTTCTTCGGAATATTCTTGCGAGTACTATCTCATTAGGCTCAAAGCCTCAGAAGTACTTAAGACACTATTACTCAATAGTGTATCCAGACATTGTACTCAACACAATATACACATTTATCAAGACAATTATAAAGTGATTATCCAATATATCGACTTGTTACTGTGTCTTTGCTTATTTCACAACAAAGCCTTCTTTTGCGCTGCTACAGCTAAGGTTTCATTTTTGTTGTGATTAAGCTAACGTTCTTCGGAACACATCTAGACTTGAGTACTTCTACTCAAGTACCGTATCTCTTTTTTGCAGCCATACACTCACTGATCATGAACTCGAGTACATGGCATCCAGACAAGCAAACAAGAGGATCTAGATAATTGACTTACACAAGTTTTCAATTATATTTTTACGTAAAACACTTATTTGGAATTACAATTGTTTTTGATAGTATTTTTTGTCCTACAAGTACATCTAGCGCAGATCAATAAACTTAGAGACGGCTTCCGCGATAGGTGATGTCTGCTGCATAAAATCAATCAGTCTATCGTCAGTGCAGTCTCTAGATCTTCCGCCCATGATGACCGTCAGATCCGTGTCAGCGTAGAATGACTTGATGAAGCTCAGCACTTGATTGGGAATTGTGCAAGCCAGCCGCTGTGCATACTCCAAAATCTTCTTGGGTGTGTCCTTTAACCTTTCCACAAGTGGTCGGGCCTGTACCCCTACTTCTCTAGGTTCGAAGAGACTCGCCACTGGCTCAGCTGCTTCCATCAAGACCTGCAACTCTTCACGCAGGCATTCAGCTTCTTCAATCTTGGTCTTGAGTGACTGCATACAAGTCAGCAGGTCATATGATCCGTCAAGCCGTATCTGCATCTCACGTTCAAGTTCCATACTGCGCACCTTATAGTCTGCCTCAAGGTCAAGGCGAGCTGATTCTTCACGATTGAAAGCCAACTGTCAGTCAATGGACCTCTGCTTGTGCCTTTCAACTTCTTCAGTCAGCTCTGCATGAAGACCAAGACAACTTATAAGGGCAAAAATTGCAAGAAATAAGTACCCGATAACAAGTTCAGAAAAGAGGATTACCTTTATTCTTTTGGCGCAGTGACTTGTTCTTCCTGACAACGTCATCCTTCTGCGTCGTTAGCTTCTGGATTTCATTGTGGTACTCAGCGGCATTGCCATCAAGTCTCTCTTGCAGCTTCAAAGCTAATGCTTTCTGCTCCTTAAGCTCCTCTCTGAGCTGCGTGACTTCTTCAATGTCCACGGCATGTTGCTCAAGCAGACGAGTCTTCCGCTTTGACTGCTTAACAACTTCCTGAAAATGCAAACAACTCAAGGGTCAGATACAAGCTATCTTGGACTGCAACTATGCTAAAAGGGACTATGTTCTCAAACTTACCGCAAAGAGTTTCTCAACACTACGGAATATTTCGGAGTGCGCCAACAAATTGTCCTCGTCCAGGCACGAGTCATCAAATGGCATCAGATCTTTTGCCCTGGAACGAGTACTTGTTTCCGCCTCGGAGCTCATAGCAGCACTACGTAGAGGATTCAGATCTTTAATCTCTGGCTCATGCAGTACCACACACCCCTCCGGGTTCTCTTCTAATAATAGACGTGCATCTATATGACCCACAGGGGCTTGAGCAACCGGGATGTCATCATGGCGCAATGCGGCTTCTGGATCAACTTTCAGGCCTTCATTCACCACCGTCCTCCGGTTGTTGGGTCCTGGAGGCTGCATCCACCACTGCCTTGACTACATCGCTCCAAAGCAGGCACAAAGATTGTGCGACATCGGCTTCAGCTGCTACCGAATGCTCAGCGGATTTTGCTTGGGGTTCTTGGAGATTATCCTCTTGTTCCGCTGGCGGGTTCTGATTATCCCCAGCAGAACTACTCCCTGAAGCTCCCCACTTCACATCTGTGGATTTTCTGCATCAACAAGTCGATCATCATTTCAAATATATCAAGAAACAAGAAGTACTCAAGTACTTAGGTACTTACAGAGTAGCACGAGGAACCACAGTTCTTGGTCCCAGCAGATCAAAGAATGTGGGCACGGTCGGAACCACTGGGACATTTTTAACCGGTGGCACGGCTTCCGGCACTACGGCTTCTTGTTGCTCAGGCATCACCGACACTACAGGTGATGTTTGAACTGTCTCGGGTTCAGTTGGCCTTGCGGGGCTGCTCACGGGTACTTCCGTAGGACTAGAAGACCCCACATCTTGAGTGATACTCTCGATAATCTGCATAGTCAAAATTACAAGTCATCATACAAGATTCTAAGTATTCAACAAGATGTTGACTACTTGGTTTTTTACAACTAACCTTAATGGTTGGCAAAGCTGTGCTTGTGACCTTCTTCACAGCATGCTTCCCAACGGTGGTTCTTTTCTTTCGCGGCGGTTGCGTCACATCATCTACAAGTGATGAAGACAGTCTCTCCAACGCTCCCGCGGAGACACCACCTGGGATGGTGACGAGGGCCTGGATTAGGGCCTCCTAAGCAACAAGATAACCCCCCTGGAGATGGAGTCCTCTGACACCCTTGACAAGGTCAAGGCTAAGATCCAAGACAGGGAGGGATGCAGATCTTTGTCAAGACCCTCACTGACAAGACTTCCCCACTTCCGAGTATCTTCCGCCTCGCACGAGTGCGCCTCGTCTCCGAGTACCTTCCGGCTCGCACGAGTACTCTCCGCCTCGTACGAGTGCGCCTCGTCTCCGAGTACCTTCCGCCTTGCACGAGTACTCTCCGCCTCGCATGAGTACGCTTCGTCTCCGAGTACACCCCACCTCGCCTCTGACTACTTGTTCACACGAGTAACTTCCGTCTCCGACTAAGACGGGGCCCACATGTGGAAGCCGGAGCGCGGATCAGGGGCCCCACACGAGCGTGGCGCCATCCCAGCTCTCGAACTCTTCCGCAATGACACGCGGGGTGCCAGTTTTCCACGCCATGCAAAGGCCACAGCTAGCACGACGGGAGAACAGCCGGATCTGACAGGAGCCGTAATGCAGCACAGTGCCTCACCACGGCCTCCAACGCGCCGTCCCATCCGGCACCAAATGCACGCCACCCCGTCAGAGCGGGCACTCGATTATCATCTACCAGCACTTAGGCCATAATGTGGCAGGCCTAAGCCACACTCAAGAAGGCTGAGTCACCAAGTGAACTACTCGGAGGAGGCGCCAAGTACCCAGAACAAACAGTGGCAACGGCACACGCAGCGGTCTCCGACGAAACCACAGCTCAGCGCCCTTCAACGCCGCCTGACGGACATCAATGACAGAAAGGACTTCACAACGCCATAGCACTGTAGCTTATTTTCGTTTTCCTTCTTTGCCCCTCGCCCTTGCATGTATAAAAGGGGGAGGAGTGCAACCGTTCAAGGGACTGACCGATCACCAAGTTTGTAACCCCTACTACAGACACCCCTGGTATAGGAACACGAGTACTCGGAACTGGACGTAGGGTATTACTCTCCGGAGGCCCGAACTAGTATAAAACCCTTGTGTCTCCCGTGCCAACCATCCAGATCAGACATACGATTCGATATAAATCAACTGCCGGCGGTTGAGAACCCCGACAGTTGGCGCGCCAGGTAGGGGCACATCGTGTGTCTCGCCGAACTACACCTGCGATCCAGATGGAGAGCCGCGGAGTTTCGCTGACTCTCGGCGCCACCATGCTCTTCGGCTCCCACGGCTTCGTCTACACCGGGCCGGCGGAGTCCGTCGTCGGGAGGACCTTCTCCCAACTTGTGCGTCCCACTGCCTCGACGGCGGCGGCGGCGCGCGCAGCTTTTGTCCATGGCTTCACAGACGAGTCGATCAGGGCCATTTTGGGGCCTAACCCAACACATGATCGGTTTAGGATCGCCGCCTAATACCTCACCGACCTCGCCTTCCAGGCTAGCGGGTCCGAGCCGCTGGCTTGGGGCGAGTTCATGGAGCGGTACACCACCATGTACCCCCATGGGCAGCAAGGCCTCCCGGACGACCCGGTGACGGCCTACGTGGACACGCTGAGGGCATCGTACGTCGCCCCAGGCTCCACGGTCGTGCGGCAGGGGCCACCAGCGCCTCTCTCGGACTTCACGCGAGAGTGCAACGTCCTCGAGGCCCTCACCGCCACCAGCTCGACAGACGGCGAGGAGAACCCACATCACCGCAACGGGGACGCCTAGCGTCAGGCGCGCCTCGACGAGATCGCTGAGGCCAAGCGCCAGCTCGATGAAGAGCTGGCGAACCTCCACGAAGTGCTCAGAGTGGAGGAGGAGCCCCAGCAAAGTCGGCGGCGCGAACAACACTGCGAGCAGGAGGCGGAACAGCCGATGCCGCAAGCTCGCGTACGGGTGCGTGACGTGAACCGGTGCATCAACGAAGATGCCGCTGTCGACGGCGGCGACCCACCACTGTTCAGGCACACGTCGCAGAATCTCGCGGCTGCAGCCATGCTTCTACGTGGCTGCCTTGAATCGGCCACTCCCGAGGAGAAGAGGGTCCGCCCCCAGCTCAAAACCCTTCTCGAGATGGCGGCCGCACAGCAGGCCGAGAGTTCAGCGTTGCGCCAGCGCTCAGCGTGCGATGCGCATGCTGCACCATCCGTGCGACGCCTAGACCCGTCTCCACCAAAGCATCGGGGACACGAAAAAGAAGCGGGCGAACCATCGGTCAAGACACGTCTGGGACCCCATCGCGATGCCCGCGACAAGCTCAAAGCCCGCCGTCGAGCCGCCGACGATGACGACTACGAGTACGGCTACGGCAGCAACGACGACGACCGCGACAACCGTGACGAGCGCCACTCACGCTGACGACACAGCCGGAGGCGTGGCGGGCGCTATGACAGCGAGGAAGACCGAGACCGCAGCTGGTCGCCTTATCCTAAGGGACCTCGCGCCTTCGGTCGAAAAGTGCAAGATGCGCAGTTCACTTCGCGGTTTCGGGCTCTGACAACAGTCCCCAAGTACGACGGGGAGACCAACCCAAGCGTGTGGTTGGAGGACTACAGGCTCGCGTGTCGGGTAGGAGGAGCGACGGATGATTTGTTCATCATCAAGAACTTACCGCTCCACCTCGCCGACTCGGCACGGACCTGGCTCGAGCACCTTCCACGTGGGAGGATCAACAGCTGGGCGGACTTGCAGGAGACCTTCATCGGCAACTTCCAAGGCACATACGCCCGACCTGGCAAGCAGTGGGAGCTTCGGAACTGCAAGCAGCAGCTATGGGAGAGCTTGCGCGACTACATCAGGCGCTTCTCGAAGCGCTGCACCGAGCTCCCCACTGCGACCGACAATGACGCCATCTCGGCGTTTCAGAACGGCACCACCTACACCACCCTTATCCACCGGCTAGGGCGAAGGACACCGAGGACTACTCGGGAGCTCCTCAACATCGCGACCAATCATGCCGACAGGGAGGAGGCAGTCGCAGCAACGTTGATTCCCCCACCGGGCAAGGGGAAGCAAGTCGTGGACGGTGGTGAGGGACCCTCCACACGATCCAAGAAGAAGAATAAGGGCGACAAGCGGGGTCGTGACGACAATATCGTTGCGGCAGTCGAGCGCAAGGCTACCCGCCCCAAGATCAACCAGAACGGTCCCCCGAGGGACCATTTCGAAAGGCTTCTGGAGGTGTCGTGCACCCACCACGAGACGCCCGTCAAGCATGCGCTCAAGGACTGCCGACTGATGAAGAACTACATCAATGGCACGCTCAAGCCCAAGACGACAGATCCTCTGAAGAAGGCCGCGCCACCCCCTGAGAACGACGACGATGAAGAGGAGGTTGTTTTCCCTTGTGAAGACGGTGCGGTCCACATGATCTTTGGCGGCTCATCTGCGCGGCCGTCAAGGCGCAAAGAGAAGCTGATCAGGCGTGAGGTCTACAACACCGAGCCCGCGACGCCATCGTACCTCAAGTGGTCGGAGACTCCGATCACCTTCGACTGCGCGGACCACCCCGACCACGTACCGCAACCAGGATGCTACCCACTCGTGGTGGCTCCTCTGATCGGGACCAAGCGGGTCCACAAGGTGCTGATGGACGGAGGGAGCGGACTCAACATTCTGTACATGACGACGCTTGACAGCATGGGCATCTCGCGGTCCCGACTGCGCCCATCGCCAACGCCTTTCCATAGGGTCATCCCCGGGAAGGATGCGCTCCCGTTAGGGTAGATCGATCTGCCCGTCACGTTCGGGACATTACGGAACTTCCGCACGGAAACCCTCATCGTCGAAGTGGTGGGGTTCTCGGGGACGTACCACGCCATCCTCGGGAGGCCGGCTTACGTGAAGTTTATGGCTGTGCCCAGCTACACGTATCTCAAGCTGAAGATTCCCGGTCCGAAGGGGGTCATCACAGAGGGGAATACTGAAGGACCGGATTGGGCGACTAGAGAGGGGGGGGGGGGAGTGAATGGGAGCTGATAAAAATTCCTTCTCGAGGGAGATAGCTCCTCCAACGAGATGAACACGACCTCGATCCCAAAATCACTTGCACCGCTCTATCCGCACGTTTGCCAAGACCACGTAGCCACTGGAGTGCTACAGATCCTAGGAGCAAACCTCACCAGCAAGCACTGAAACTACTCAACCACGACAGCGGAAACAACACACGGGAAATTTCCTGCCAGGGGCGGTCAGACCGCATGGACAGGGCGGTCAGACCGCCTAGGCTGAGAAATTCCCCAAAACCACAACCCGAAGCTCACGACTCCAAATCGACCCAAGATTTCGCCTGGAAACTCCTCTGATCAAGGCAAACAAGCTCTCAGAGAAAATCCCCGGAAAACCTACACTTTCCTCGCGAAACCCCCAGGGCGGTCAGACTGCGTGCCCTGGGCGGTCAGACCGCCTCCCCTGCAGAATCTGGCCGCGGGTCAACTCCCAACTTCCCTTCACCTGATCTCCCGATTCACTCCACGGATTGCAACGAAACTTCAGGGATAGCTGGGTCACCTCATGAATGACCTCTCCACCAAAGGATATCCACCGAACCCCATCCAATCAAGAGGAATCGTGAATCGAAGGTCTCTAGGTCATGAACTCCAAGAACTCTGAAATCCACCCAAATCAAAGGATTTCCCAAAGGATTTCTGGGGCAAAATCACCAAGAAAAGAGGCATGAAGACCTCATGTGTGACACCCAACAAGAATCCCTCCAAGAAACCCCTCAAACAAGCCACCACGAAAATCCCCAAAAAGAGCTCCGAAAATCACCATAAGGGAAAACGCCGGGAGACAAAGAGAGACTAGATGAACCACGCCGAAGCTTCTATACATACCATGAAAGGTTCATACAAGGTCTAGCAAGCCGCTCGAACATCCATCCCTCTCACAAGATCTCTCATGAAGCACTCAAGCTAGGCCTAAAAAAACTAAAGAGGAAAGCAAATGAACTAGGGTTTCAAGAGGTAGCAGCCATCTCCTCTCAACTGAGTTTTTATGGAGGGCAACCAATGACCAGACTACCCCTACTTACTTAACTTAAGATACATGCCCACCAAGGCACTTTGGGAACTTTGATCTATTTCTTCATCGGACGGACTCCCGCTAGCCGCAATCCGCTTCAACTCCATGCAAGCCTCACAATCGCGCCACACGTCCTCCGCTTCGAAGCTTGTCGACGCGCTGCGAGCCAGGCAGTCAGACCGCCCCTCCTGGGCGGTTAGACCGGCCTCCCCCGGTCACTCCGGGCCAGGCGGTCAGACCGCGTCCACTGGGTGGTCAGACCGGCCTGAGCAGGCTGGTCGCCCCGTCGAGCCTTTGGCCTTGGCTTTGTGGCTCAGCCAAGCAACCCAGTGGTTTTGTGGCCAAACCACTGCAAACCCCGCGTGCAAGCTTCAGTTGTCAGCTGCTACCTTGCACCGGCTCCATCCCTCTGATGTCATCTTGCTCTTCTCGCCAGCGTACGGTCCGCACTTGATCCTTTCGGCCACCGGGTACCTCGATCGAAGCCTACTTGTCTCTCTGCTCCTGGGAGGTCACACAGACATAGACCTTTTGCACTTGATCTTCACCTGCACCACGCGAATCAAGCCGCAACCTGTACCTGCAATACTAGGCCAAAAGTCAGTCCACACAACGTTGTCAATCACTCATCACTAAGGAGCGACCATCCATCGGTCCTCGAACCACACAGGTCCTCAATCTCCCCCTTGATGAGTGCATTGACAACACCCACACACATAGTAAACATCATAGGAAAAGAAAAAGAAAGAAACAGCAAACAACCCATCAAGTGATCCAAAAACCAAACAACACATGCCCTGATCACTTGAAGCCAAAGTCTCGGTCCCCTAAGGCAAGGGCAATGGCTTAACACAACCGAGACACAATCTAAAGCTCACGAAGAGCAAACCACCAAAGCAAGAACTCAGGCGACACATGGAGCTCCCCCTGAACACATGCAGGCTCCCCCTGAGCAAATGCACTCCCCCTGAACACATGCATGCAAGAACTACTGCAGATGCATGAAAAATGAGCAAAACCTGCTCTCACTGACCCAGGCCGGTCAGACCACCTAGCTAGGTCGGTCAGACCGCCTGGGCTGGTCACACCACAAACAGGGCGGTCTGACCGCCCTATGTGACCGCCCCCTGAAAGACATGTTCCGAAATAGTTCGAAACCAGCCGAAAACCTTCTAAACAAGCTCAGACCTATTTTCCATGCACAAACTTCTCCCCCTTGTTGACAATGCATGAATCAAGGCATTTCTACAAAAACTACAACCTAGAGCTTCTCAAATAGACAAAGAGCACTATAAAATGCTACGAGTGAGCAAATGAGCAAGCAAGACATTCCAAAGATTCGTATGAGCATTGCCATCATGATAGTAAAGCTATATGAGCAAATGAGCAAGCCTTGATCAAAATACACAATTTTGCGAAAAATTTCCCTCGCATGAGCAAAGTCTACCAAAGTGAATTTAAATCACACAAACTTCATGCTAGGTCACATATTCTTAACACAAGATCACTACGAACACCCATAAGCATCTCATGTCATGTTAAAGCCATCGAGCCATGTGTCTACTTCTTAAAATGAGACTTCTCATGGTAGACAACATGCAACGATTTAGCACCCATATAAAATCAGATTTAAAAAAATTATGACCTGGAACAATTGAGAGCACAGTTTTGAGCAAGGCATTTCATACCAAGTTAATTTTTCACATTTAAACATAAAATGGTACATGAAGTGCCTTTGCGGCAAAAAGAAGCTTATGCTCCCCCACAAGATAACACATGGGCTAAACATTCATAATGACACACGGGGCTTTGACCCCAATTGAGAAGCACATGATATCCAACCATGAATTAAGCGTGACATAAACCACCAAAGCATACTAAGATCATGCCAATCCTTAAACTCATAAGAGAGAGCCTATCTAAACATTTTCCAAATACTAGCCACCTCAACATGCAAATATAGCAAGACTATCAAGAGCATAGCTATCCTTCACAAGTCACATCAAACATGCTCACCAGCTCACAACTAGCATGTCATAGTAATCAATGTATATAGGAGAAGCTCATCCTACCATATGTCACAAAAGGAAAGACAACCTAAGATACAAAGATGACTGTACATCATGATACAAATGCAATGCCATGCAAAAAGATAAATATGATACATATGCTACACAGGAGCTCCCACTACCAACTCAGGAAAGCAAACACACACCGAGCTCACCCTGCAAACGAGAGAAAGTAGCTTGGTCAAGGGGTTTGGTAAAGATATCAGCTAGTTGGTTCTCGGTGGGTACATGGATCAAAGCAATCTTTCCCTTCTCCACATTGTCTCTCAGGAAGTGGTACCTCACCTTTATATGCTTGGTTTTGGAGTGGAGAACTGGGTTCTTGGCTACACTTATGGCACTAGTGCTGCCACAAAAGAGTGGGACATGGGAACACTCCTCACCAAAGTCGCTCATAGTGTAGGTGATCCATAGGAGCTGGGAACAACAACTGGCTGCAGCAACATACTCGGCCTCTGTAGTGGACTGGGCTACACTCGACTGCTTGCGGGATGACCAGGAAACCAAAGAAGACCCAAGAAACTGACACCCACCAGAAGTAGACTTACGATCCAAACGACACCCAGCGAATTCAGCGTCCGCAAACCCGTGAAGGTTGAGTGTCGAGGCCGCAGAATACCAAAGACCAAACTCAGGGGTGTAGTTCAAATACCTGAAGATCCTCTTGACGACCTGCCGATGTGAAGTCCTCGGTGAAGCCTGAAAACGAGCGCACAGACACACACTAAACTGTATGTCCGGCCTCGTCGCCGTCAAGTAGAGGAGGGAGCCGATCATGCTCCGGTACTCCTTCTGGTCCATGGGCTTGCCATCAATATCCGCATCCAAAGCTGTAGTCATACTCATCGGCGTAGCCATCGGCTTTATGTCATCCATCTTGAATTTCTTCACTATGTCCTTGGTGTACTTGGCTTGATGCACAAACATCCCGTCCTTGCACTGCTTGATCTGGAGCTCGAGAAAGAACTGCAATTCACCCATCATGGACATCTCGAATTCCCTGCGCATGTCATCTGCAAACCTGGCAACCAAAGTGTGAGAGGAGCCACCAAAGATTATATCATCCACGTATATTTACACGATCAGAATGTGAACACCCTGCCGGAGGAGAAAGAGAGTCTGATCCACTTTTCCCATCACAAACCCCTTACTAAACAAGAACCCTCTCAGCCTACCATACCACACCCTGGGAGCTTGTTTAAGGCCATATAGAGCTTTTCTGAGTTTGTATACCCAATGAGGAAATCTCTCACTCTCAAACCCCGGGGGTTGCCTCACATACACTTCTTCCTCTAAGAACCCGTTCAGGAATGCACTCTTCACATCCATTTGGTATAACTTGAACCCTTTAGCAACTGAAAATGCTAGAAGGATCCTAATTGCCTCCAAACAGGCCACAGGAGCAAATGTCTCCTCATAGTCTATTCCCTCTTTCTGGCTAAACGCCTGAGCAACCAACCTCGCTTTGTTCCTCACAATCTCCCCATGTTCTCCTTCTTTGTTTTTCCACACCCACTTTGTCCCAATAGGTTTGCACTTTGGTGGAGGCTCAACCAACTCCCACATGATTCCTCTCAAAATTCTCAAGCTCCTCATGCATAGCGTTCACCCAATCTGGATCGGAAAGTGCGTGTCCAATATCTTTGGGCTCAAAAGAAGCGACAAATGCAGAATGAGCAAAATGAGAATGCCTTTGTGACCTGGACCGTGTAGTACGTTCATGAATTTCACCTATGATCGACGCAGGTGGGCGATCCACCTGAACACGCCGAGGAGCCTCACGTCTGGACACCACCTCCCCCCAGTAGTAGTAACCTCTCGAACAGCCTCAATCGTCGTCGGTGTAGGTGAAGGACCATCCTCGATCGTCGTCGTAGTAGTGGAAGTAGTAGGTACACGGTCAGCTGCGGGAGCACCACCACCATCATCTTCTTCACCATCTTCCTGCACATCCTCCTCAAAGATCTCCTGGCTGAACTCCTCATCATCTGCACAATCAAAGACCAAAGAGCTACGCGGCTGTGTCTCGTCGAAGGTAACCTCGCAAGTCTCCACGATTTGGTTAGTTTCCAAGTTGAGACACGAAATGCTCTAGAGTGAGTAGCATAACCAAAGAAAATACTATCGACCGACCTAGCCTCAAACTTGTCCAACTTTCTGCCCTTCTTAAGAATGAAACACTTGCAACCAAAAATATGAAAGTGACTCACCTTGGGTACTCGCCCATGCATCAGCTCGTAGCAGGTTTTCTTCTTAAAAGCTCGGAGGAGAATCCGGTTTGACACATAGCACGCGGTATTCACCGCTTCAGCCCAATACCTCCTAGGAGTCCTGTGCTCATCGAGCATCGTCCTAGCCTTCTCACACAGGGTCCGATTCTTCCTTTCCACAACACCATTCTGAGGAGGGGTGTACGGAGTCGAAAACTGATGCTCAAGACCAAGATCACGACAGAAAGTCTCAAAACGAGAGATCTTAAACTCTGTGCCATTGTCACTGCGTATCGCTCTAATGGCATCCCCATGTCTCTCATTCTTCAGCCTCAAGATCAGGTCTCGAACAAAACCAAACGTCTCACCCTTCTCCTCCAAGAAAAACACCCAGGCATAGCGAGAGTAATCATCCACCACCACTAGGACATACCACTTCCCACCCATCGAGCGAACTCGAGTTCGCCCAACAAGGTCCATATGCAACAGCTCTATCGGACGCTCTATCATGATAGTAGTCAGGGGTGGATGGGGAGTGGCTACCATCTTGCCATGCCTACAAGGCGCACAAACCAAATCCTTCTCAAAACGTAACCTGGGCAATCCTCGGACAAGATCGAGTGCACTCAAACGGGAAAGAAGCTCAAAGCTCAAGTGCCCCAACCTCCTATGCCATCTCCACAACTCAGAAGAAGGACCAGCAACCAAACACCTCAGGGGACCAAAAGACTGAGAAAAATCAGCGCGAAAGATCTGTCCCTCGGGCACGATAGTACAAACAAGATCGCCTCGAGAGTCAAGAACATGAGAAGCCCCCAACTTAAAACGCACCTCATAACCCTCGTCCAGCAACTGAGATACTGACAACAGGTTATAGCCAAGTGACTTGACCAGAGCCACATGCTTTAGGGTCACCAACTTGCTCACCTTAACCTCACCTTCTGAAATCACCCGTCCTCGTCCATTATCCCCGAAAGTGATGTACACCTTTGACACCACCGGGGTGAGGCTGGAGAACCACCCCTTGTCTCCGGTCATGTGTCGCGAACAACCGGAGTCAATCAACCAAATGTTCTCCATGCCTCCCACCTGCAAATCAAAAACGAAAACGAGAATGAGCAAGCGACTCAACACTGGGGTTAGCACAAAAAGAATCAAACCAGTGTCGAGCCATTTTCTCAAAAGTGGGGTTAGCAACATCCATCCTATTATGTCCAAAGCTACGACCACCACGCTGAAACACCTCACGTCTAGCTGGAGGAGAACGACTACCACGAAAGGGAAAGCGTGGCTCGTAGCTCCTCTGACCCCCAAAGCTGTGACGATCTCTACCACCCTCATATCGATCATGAGGAGGAGAACGTCCAGCAAACTGAAGGACCGATTAGGCGAACCAGAGAGGGGGGGAGTGAATGGGAGCCGATAAAAATTCTTCTCGAAGGAGATGAGAACTCCAACAAGACGAACACGGCTTCCAACTCACGTCTCCGACCCAACTACCCAAGTTGGTCAAGACCACGCAGCCACTAGAGTGCTACTGGTCCTAGGAACCAACACTCAACCTTCCTAGCCAAAACTCACCAAAGCACACAGCGGAAACTTGCACGGCTTGCTGCCTGTGCTACACCGGTCAGACCGATGGCCTGCGCCGGTCAGACCGGTGGCACCGGTCAGACCGGTGGACAGAGCCGGTCAGGCCGGTGGCTACAGCAGCCGCACAGCAAACGTTCTAGGAAGCCTCAGTGAATCCTCTAGGCCCTGGAACAAAAACCACCACGAAACACAACCTGTGAGGAAGAAGAACCCCTCACAAATCCTAGCAAAACAACTCCAAACACTCCAAGAACTGAGCAGCAGGACCACGGGACAAAACCACACGGACAAGGCTGTTCCCCGAGACAAAAACCCACAAAGGGCTAGCACCGGTCAGACCGGTCGTGCCTGGGCAGCTCGGGATGAACAGCGCCCGCGAGTCAACTCCTCCAAATCCAACTCCCGATCTCCCGATTCGCTCCACGGTTTTGCACAAGACTTTGGGGATAGTAGGAACACCTCATGGGTACTCCATAGCCAAGATTTGGTCCACCAAAACTTGTCAAATCAAGAGGAATCGAAGGAATCCCACCAAGAACGCCTCTAACCCTAGAGCCACGAAAACCCCAAAATCGAGCCCCTTTGCTCACGGATTTGGAAGGGGAATCAAAGGGAAAAGAACCACGAAGGGTTCATGCATACATCCCCCACCAAATCCCAAAGAGAAAGGCCTCGAAATCGCTCCAAGAAAATCGCCAAGAAAAGGCTCCGAAAATCACCAAAAAGGAGAAACGGGAAAGACACATCCAAGCCTTGAGGAACCACGCCGAATCATCTATACATATCAAAGAGGTTCATACAAGGTCTAGCTTGCCGCCCGATCATCCTTCCCTCTCACAAGATCTCACCATGAAGCTCTCAAGCTAGTCCTACGAAAATCCTAAGAAAATAGGAAGGAAAATAGGAAAACCAAATGAGCTAGGGTTCCAAGAGATGGCTGCCATCCTCTCACCACTTGGGTTATATGGAGGCAACCGAAAGACTAAAATACCCTTACTAGCTAACTAGGGATACATGCCCCTCGAGGGCGAAATTGGAAGTCTTTGTCTTCGCACCATCGGACGGATGCCCAGCGACCGCAAACTTGCTTAGCCTCGACGCAAGCCTTGCGATCCCGACGCGTGTCCTCCGCTTCGAAGATTCCGGACTGCGTCGTCGCACACCGGTCAGACCGGTGCTCCTCACCGGTCAGACCGGTACCCACCGGTCAGACCGGTCAGACCCACCGGTCAGACCGGTCTGGAGCTGCTGCACCTCCGTCTTCGGTTCTTCGGTCTTGGCTTTGTGGATCAACCAAGGAACCCAGTGGTTTTCTGGTGAACCACCGGAAACCCCGCGAACTCGGTGTAGCCTCCGCCAATCACCACTCATGACTCGGCTCCCACGTAGTCCCGGCTCGACCTTGGTTTTGAGGCTCAACCAAGAAACCGTCCATGACTTCATCTTGCCGTTCTTGCCACCATGCGGCCCGCACTTGACCCCGCTGGCCACCGGGTCCCTCGAACCAAGCCTACTTGTCTTCTCCACACCTGGAGGCCTCACCGGCAACGACCTTTCACGCTTGTTCTTCACCTGCACCTGCACCAGTCAAGCCGCAACCTGCACCTGCAATACTTAGCCAAGAATCAGTCCACACCACGTTGTCAATCACTCATCACACCAGGAAGCGACCATCCACCGGTCCTCGAACCACACCTGGCTCTCAATCTCCCCCTTGATGAGTGCATTGACAACACACACGTTTTGGTAACCAAGAGAAAAGGAAAAGAAAAGAAACGACTAAAAGAAACTCCAACAAGCGATCGAAAGCCAAAGAAAAGGCAAAAAACAAGATCACTTGAAGAAGACAAGTCTCGGACCCCTTAGGCAAGGGCAACGGCTCGACACATCCGAGACAAAACATGCTCAAGCAAAGAGCACAAACCATCAAACCAAAGCTCGAAAACCACAAAGAGCTCCCCCTGCACACATGCAAGCTCCCCCTGAACCGATGCAACTCCCCCTGGACAAATGCATGCGAACCACTTCACAAAACAGAGCAGCTGCAACAGCTCAGCTCTGACCGGTCAGACCGGTCGACACCACCGGTCAGACCGGTGGGCAACATGTGAACAGGACCAGCACTCTGACCGGTCAGACCGGTGACCTCAACCGGTCAGACCGGTGCACAACAGAGCCCAAAAATAGCTCTCGAAACCACCTGAAAACCTTCCAAATGCATTCAGTAGGCCAAAACATGCTCAAACTTCTCCCCCTTGTTGACAATGCATGAATCAAGCCAAAAATGCAAAAAATGCAACCTAGAGCTTCTCAAATAGACAAAATTCAACATAGGATGCTACACATGTCCAAACGAGCAAGTTAGATACTCTATAGCTTCGTAAAGACATAAACTACATGATCACCAAGTTTCACAACCATTGGGCGAAGCTAAGATAGAATTTAGCAATTTTGCGAAAAATCACCCTCTCATGAGCAAAGTCCTAAACATGAGCAAAACATGTCAAAATGGCAAAGCCACACAAACTTCATGCTAGGACAACCATTCTAAGCATAAGACCATCATAAACACCCACAAGCACCTCATGTCATGTCAAAGCCACCGAGCCATGTGCCTACTTCTATATATGAGACTTCTCATTGGTAGGCATCATGCAACGATTTAGCACCCAAAGCAAATTAATAAAATTAGCACATATGACATGGGAGCACATTTTTCAAGCAATTTACATTTCATTTTCAGATTTATAATTGGTACATGAAATGTCTTTGCGACAAAAAGGAACTTATGCCCCTCCACAAGATGAAGCATGGGGGCTAAACATTCATGATGGCAAATGAGCCTTTGACCCCATATGATCAAAATAAGCTATCCAACCACAAATTAAGCATAGCCAAGCCACTAAAACATGTCAAGATCATGTAAAGACATTTACTCACAAGAGAGCATATATATGAAATTTTTCAAAAAACATAGCCATCAACCATGGATACAAACCAAGATTATCAAGAGCTAAGCCAAACTAACCATAGCTTACCAAATTAGCTCACAAAGACATATATGTCATTCCATGGTGAACAATGTGTATAAGAGAAGCCTTTCCTAAACAATGCATATGATACAAAATGCATGCAACCTAAGATACAAAGATGCCTATACATCATGTTACATATGCCATGCCAAATGCAAGAAATGCACAAAGGAAAGCTATACATATGCTACAAAGGAGCTCCCACACGCCAACTCAAGAAATCAAACAAACACCAAGCTCCCCCCGCAAACGAGTGAAAGTTGCTTGATCTAGGGGTTTGGTGAAAATATCGGCGAGTTGTTCATGTGTGGGTACATGGATCAAAGCTATCTTCCCTTTCTCTACGTTGTCTCTCAGAAAATGATACCTCACTTCTATGTGCTTGGTTTTGGAATGGAGCACTGGGTTCTTTGCAACGCTTATGGCACTGGTGCTATCACATTGAAGTGGGACATGGGTATACTCCTCACCAAAGTCACTCATGGTGTATGTAATCCAAAGGAGCTGAGAGCAACAACTAGCTGCGGCCACATACTCTGCCTCGGTAGTGGATTGAGCAACACTCGACTGTTTGCGGGAAGACCAAGATACCAAAGAAGAACCCAAGAACTGGCAAGTCCCAGAAGTGGACTTCCTATCCAACCGACACCCGGCAAAATCCGCGTCTGAAAATCCATGAAGTGCCAAAGAAGAAGACGCAGAGTACCAAAGGCCAAAGTCGGGAGTGTGTCGCAAATACCTGAAAATGCGCTTGACTGCTTGCCGATGCGAAGTCCTCGGAGAAGCTTGAAAACGAGCGCACAGACACACCGAGAATTGAATGTCCGGCCTCGTCGCCGTCAAGTAGAGGAGTGACCCGATCATGCTCCGGTACTCCTTCTGGTCCACGTGTTCACCTTCCTCGTCCGCATCAAGAACTGTAGTCGTACTCATAGGCGTCGCCATGGCCTTGGAGTCCTCCATCTTGAACTTCCTCACAATGTCCTTGGTGTACTTAGCTTGGTGCACAAATGTTCCTTCCTTTGATTGCTTGATTTGTAGCCCGAGGAAGAACTGCAACTCGCCCATCATGCTCATCTCAAATTCCCTGCTCATGTCTTCTGCAAACCTTGCAACAAGAGAGTTAGACGAGCCACCAAAGACAATATCATCCACGTATACCTGCACAATCAGGATATCTCTGCCCTGCCTGAGGAGAAACAAGGTCTGGTCGACCTTCCCCATCTCAAACCCTCTCTCAAACAGGAACCCCCTCAACCTACCATACCAAGCTCTAGGCGCCTGCTTCAACCCATACAGCGCCTTCCTCAACTTGTATACCCGGTGAGGGTACTTCTCACTCTCAAACCCCGGTGGTTGCCTCACAAACACCTCTTCCTCCAATACACCGTTCAGAAACGCACTCTTCACATCCATCTGGTACAACTTGAACCCTTTAGCCACGGAAAAAGCTAGAAGGATCCTGATCGCCTCCAAACGAGCTACAGGAGCGAAAGTCTCCTCGTAGTCGATCCCCTCTTTCTGACTGTACCCCTGAGCAACAAGTCTCGACTTGTTCCTCACCACTTCTCCTTTCTCTCCCTCTTTATTTTTCCACACCCATTTTGTCCCAATCGGCTTACACCCTGGGGGAGGGTCAACCAACACCCAAACTTGGTTCCTCTCAAAATTCTCCAACTCCTCATGCATCGAGTTAACCCAATTATGATCAGATAACGCATGTCCAATGTCCTTGGGCTCAAAAGTGGCAACAAAAGCAGCATGAGCGAAATGAGAATTGTTCCGAACCCTCGACCGTGTAGTACGTTCATTCATGTCGCCGATGATTCTCGAAGCTGGGTGATCCACTTGCACTCTTCGAGGAGGTTCTCGCCTTGATGCTACCTCCCCCTCAACAGCAGCTTCGCCTTGATCTGGGTTTGTCGTTGTAGGTGTGGGAGAGGGTCCATTCTCGATCGTCGTCGAAGTAGTAGGTACATGTTCAGCCGCGGGCATCACACCGCCATCTTCATCATCTCCATGTTCATGCTCCTCCTCCTGAAAGATCTCCTCGCCAAGTTCGTCGTCACCTGCACACTCAAAAACAAGCTGACTACGTGGCTGTGTCTCGTCGAAGGTTACCTCGCAAGTCTCCACGATTTGGTTAGTTTCAAGATTGAGCACACGAAATGCTCTAGAATGAGATGCATAACCAAAGAAAATACCATCGACAGACCTAGCCTCGAACTTGTCCAACTTCTTCCCTTTCTTCAGAATGAAGCATTTACAACCAAAGACATGGAAGTGACTCACCTTGGGTGTGCGACCGTGCATCAACTCGTAACAGGTTTTCTTCTTGTGAACCCTGAGGTAGATCCTGTTCGACACATGGCACGCGGTGTTGACCGCCTCAGCCCAGAACCTTCTCGGAGTCCTATGCTCGTCGAGCATCGTCCGAGCCATCTCGCACAAGGTCCTGTTTTTCCTTTCCACCACGCCATTCTGGGGAGGCGTATACGGACTCGAAAACTGATGTTCAAGACCCAAGTCATGGCAAAAGGTTTCGAAGCGAGAGTTTTTGAATTCCGAGCCATTATCACTGCGGATCGCTCGTATGGCATCTCCGTGCCTCTCGTTTCTTAACCTCAAGACAAGATCTCGAACAAAACCAAACGTCTCCCCCTTCTCCTCAAGAAAGAACACCCACGCATACCGAGAGTAGTCGTCCACCACAACAAGGACATACCACTTCCCACCCGCAGATCGCACACGAGCTGGGCCAACAAGGTCCATATGGAGCAGCTCGCATGGACGCTCAGTCATCACATCGGTGAGAGGCGGGTGAGAAGAGGCTACCATCTTGGCATGCCTACACGGCGCACAAACCAACTCTTTCTCAAACCTCAATCGTGGCAATCCTCGGACCAAATTGAGTTTACTCAAGCGAGACAAAAGGTCAAAGCTCAAGTGACCCAACTTCCTATGCCACTTCCACAACTCACTCGAAGAACCAGCCAAGAAGCAACGCTCCACACCAGAAGACTGAGAAAAATCAGCTCGGAACACCTGACCCTCGGGAACGACCATGCAAACAAGATCCCCCCGAGAATCTAAAATCCGAGAACCACCAGGCCGAAACAACACCTCAAAACCCTCATCCAACAACTGAGACACAGAAAGCAAATTGTATCCAAGCGATTGAACAAGAGCAACACGCCTGAGAGTGATCTTATCGCTTACCTTAATCTCACCTTCTGACAGCACACGCCCTCGCCCATTGTCCCCAAAGGTGATGTACTTCTTTGTCACCACCGGGACGAGACTTGAGAACCACCCCTTGTCTCCGGTCATATGCCTCGAGCAACCGGAGTCAATCAACCAAATGTTCTTCAAGTCTCCCACCTGAAATTCAAAAGCGAGCACGTGAGTGAACAAACGACTCAGCACTGGGGTTAGTACCAAAAGAGTAAAACCAGTGCCGAGCCATTTGCTCCAAAGTGGGGTTAGCACAAACCAAATCATCACGCCTATCAAAGCTACCACCACGAACACCACCACGGTAACCACCACGAGGGAACCAACCCTCTCTAGCTGGAGGAGAACGAAAACCACGAAAGGGGAACCGTGGATCGTTCCTCCGCTCCATCTCAAAGCTACGACTCTTCTCACCCTCGTATTGAGCACGAGGTGGAGAACGCCTAGCAAACTGACCACCTGCAAACTTTCCAGACCAACCACCAGAACCACGACCTCCAGAACCAAACCGAGCATCCTCACGAGCACGAAACCTGACTCGCTGTCTGCCCAGACCTGCACCGGTCTGACCGGTGTAGTACACCGGTCTGACCGGTGTGGCTCGGCCAGCAACAACACCTGCAGCCTTCCGGTCTCCCCAAGCCGGAACCGTCCTCACAATCGCCTTGGCCCTGGGCATCTGCATACGAGGCTCAGGTACACCATTAGAGGGGTGGTACCTGTCCCTGTTAGCCCACTCTCTAGCCATTCTCTCCTCACGCTTCCTCTTGAAGCAAAACTCATCCTTGTGACCATCTCTCCCACAATACCCACAATGGAACTTTATGGGCTGTGGCTTAGGCTTAGGCTTGGGTTGGGGCTGCCCACTCGGCTTCTCACCCTTCTTCTCTCCTTCCTCACCTCCCTTTGGGCTCACAAACTTCACCGGTTTCTGAAAATCATTTGTTGGGTGAGGGAATATGGGTGGATCTGGAGTAGTGTCAAGTTTGTTTCTGAGATGGTTGGGCTTGGGCTCAAACTTGTTCTTGTGTCGGTTTGGTGGTGGGATAGGAATCTCTCCAACTCTCTCAGCTCCCTCACCACGGTTCTCTCCAAGCTTGTCAGCCCCAAGTGCCTGACCATCATAGCGTTTGAAAGCCGCTATCATGATACCGAGCTGAGGCTCCTGACCCGACAACCAGCTCATACATTTTCTCAGCTCATCATTTTCATCCTGCAGGCGATCAACATAATGTGCAAGCTCCAAATTCTTAACCGCATGCAATTCACAAGTAGAGCAAGAAGTGGGAATAGGCTCTTTCAACTTAGCCTCAAGCGAAACAGTGTAAGCATGCATCTCATCAATCTTTCCATGCAAAACAGGGCAAGAAGTGCAAGCACCTAGCAAAGCAGGTCTAGACTTAAGCTCAGCCACTTCAACCCTAAGCATATCTAGTTCATCACAAGTAGAAGCATGCTTATCCTTAAGAGCAGTAAGATCAGCTAGGTACACAGAGCAATCACAGCAATCAATCTCATCAGAAACCACAGGAGAAGCCTTAAGCGAATCAATCTCAAGCTTAGCATCTAGGTTCTGGGTTTCTAGCTCAGCCACACGGTTCCTAGCATCTTCTAGTGAGGCCCTAAGCTCTTTCCTCATCTTCTTGGCCTCTCTAAGCATGTGATCGCGGTTATCAAGCAAGTCAACCAACTCATCATTCTCCTTGCGCAAAGAAGAGAGCTCATCACATACCTCATCCTCGGAGTCAGAGTCCGAGTCACTCTGGTGGCTCTTCTTGCTGCCGGAGCTACGGGCCATGCCGCAGAAGCCATCTTTCGCGAAGCAGCTCAACCCGCTCAAGTTCCTGGATGACTTCTTGTTCTTGCGCCGATCACCTTCATCTTCACTGCTACTCGAGCTTGAGGAAGAGTAGGCGGAGCTGGAGTCGACGTCGCTCGCTCCGACCATTGCTCGGGCCTTCCTGCCGCGGCCATCCTTCTTCCTCGACCGTCGCTCGTCCTTGTGCTTGTTCTTGTGCTTGTGATCGCGCCTCGATCGGTACTTGCCATCCTTGCTCGATCGGTGCCTGTAGCCGTCCTTGTAGCCGTCCTTGTTCTCCATCTTCTCCGGGCAGTCGGCAACGAAGTGTCCTGGCTTGCCGCACTGAAAGCACGTCCGTGCTGTCCTCCTCGTGTTCACCCGGTTCTCGTGCAGCCTCTCGAACCGCCTGGTCAGCAACGCCAGCTCGTCCTCTCCAAGCACGTCGAACTCCTCATCTGGCAAAGACATCAAAGAAGACAGAGAGTACATCCTGGAAGATGCGTTAGCGTTAGACTTAGCTCCTTTGCCACTGACGAGAGCGAGACTATGAGAATCAGTCGGGCTCTCGATCTTGGCTGTCATACCACGGTCCAACTCAGCCGACTTGAGCTTCGAGAACAGCTCGTTCACCGTCAAGGTGTCATACTTCTCGGACTCAACAATAGCCTCAAACTTCCCGTCCCATACGGTACGATCCAACGAGTGCAAGAGCTTCACGGCTCTATCATGATCATTGTATGGGAGGACGTCCACATTGGCTCTCATGTTGTTCACAACGACCGTAAATCGCTGGAAAAGGGCATCGACGGACTCGCCGGGGAGATGAGTGAAGTTCTCGTACTCTCTCCGGTAAGTCGCGTACATCCGAGCCTGAACCTGAGCATTCCCAGCATGAGCATCCTTCAACTGCTCCCAAATCCTACAAGCTAAGTCCTCTGTCTGAACCCGATCGAATTCAGGCTGACACAGAGCACGAAACAAGTAGTCGACAGCCTTGTTGTTGGCTTCGAACATATCCCTCAATCCTGGAGCAAGGAAGTTCATCGGATGAACATAAGCTGTGTTCACCGTGACATCCCAAAGGATCTGACCCTTTCCGCGGAGGAACGCCGCCATCCGCCTTTGCCACATCTGGTAGTTCTTCCCATCGAAGTGCGGAGGACCCGAACCCCGTTCCTGGTACGCCATCTTTGGATCTTAGACTGGTAAGAGTCAATAAAGACCCGAACCTGCTCTGATACCAATTGAAGGACCGATTAGGCGAACCAGAGAGGGGGGGAGTGAATGGGAGCCGATAAAAATTCTTCTCGAAGGAGATGAGAACTCCAACAAGACGAACACGGCTTCCAACTCACGTCTCCGACCCAACTACCCAAGTTGGTCAAGACCACGCAGCCACTAGAGTGCTACTGGTCCTAGGAACCAACACTCAACCTTCCTAGCCAAAACTCACCAAAGCACACAGCGGAAACTTGCACGGCTTGCTGCCAGTGCTACACCGGTCAGACCGATGGCCTGCGCCGGTCAGACCGGTGGCACCGGTCAGACCGGTGGACAGAGCCGGTCAGGCCGGTGGCTACAGCAGCCGCACAGCAAACGTTCTAGGAAGCCTCAGTGAATCCTCTAGGCCCTGGAACAAAAACCACCACGAAACACAACCTGTGAGGAAGAAGAACCCCTCACAAATCCTAGCAAAACAACTCCAAACACTCCAAGAACTGAGCAGCAGGACCACGGGACAAAACCACACGGACAAGGCTGTTCCCCGAGACAAAAACCCACAAAGGGCTAGCACCGGTCAGACCGGTCGTGCCTGGGCAGCTCGGGATGAACAGCGCCCGCGAGTCAACTCCTCCAAATCCAACTCCCGATCTCCCGATTCGCTCCACGGTTTTGCACAAGACTTTGGGGATAGTAGGAACACCTCATGGGTACTCCATAGCCAAGATTTGGTCCACCAAAACTTGTCAAATCAAGAGGAATCGAAGGAATCCCACCAAGAACGCCTCTAACCCTAGAGCCACGAAAACCCCAAAATCGAGCCCCTTTGCTCACGGATTTGGAAGGGGAATCAAAGGGAAAAGAACCACGAAGGGTTCATGCATACATCCCCCACCAAATCCCAAAGAGAAAGGCCTCGAAATCGCTCCAAGAAAATCGCCAAGAAAAGGCTCCGAAAATCACCAAAAAGGAGAAACGGGAAAGACACATCCAAGCCTTGAGGAACCACGCCGAATCATCTATACATATCAAAGAGGTTCATACAAGGTCTAGCTTGCCGCCCGATCATCCTTCCCTCTCACAAGATCTCACCATGAAGCTCTCAAGCTAGTCCTACGAAAATCCTAAGAAAATAGGAAGGAAAATAGGAAAACCAAATGAGCTAGGGTTCCAAGAGATGGCTGCCATCCTCTCACCACTTGGGTTATATGGAGGCAACCGAAAGACTAAAATACCCTTACTAGCTAACTAGGGATACATGCCCCTCGAGGGCGAAATTGGAAGTCTTTGTCTTCGCACCATCGGACGGATGCCCAGCGACCGCAAACTTGCTTAGCCTCGACGCAAGCCTTGCGATCCCGACGCGTGTCCTCCGCTTCGAAGATTCCGGACTGCGTCGTCGCACACCGGTCAGACCGGTGCTCCTCACCGGTCAGACCGGTACCCACCGGTCAGACCGGTCAGACCCACCGGTCAGACCGGTCTGGAGCTGCTGCACCTCCGTCTTCGGTTCTTCGGTCTTGGCTTTGTGGATCAACCAAGGAACCCAGTGGTTTTCTGGTGAACCACCGGAAACCCCGCGAACTCGGTGTAGCCTCCGCCAATCACCACTCATGACTCGGCTCCCACGTAGTCCCGGCTCGACCTTGGTTTTGAGGCTCAACCAAGAAACCGTCCATGACTTCATCTTGCCGTTCTTGCCACCATGCGGCCCGCACTTGACCCCGCTGGCCACCGGGTCCCTCGAACCAAGCCTACTTGTCTTCTCCACACCTGGAGGCCTCACCGGCAACGACCTTTCACGCTTGTTCTTCACCTGCACCTGCACCAGTCAAGCCGCAACCTGCACCTGCAATACTTAGCCAAGAATCAGTCCACACCACGTTGTCAATCACTCATCACACCAGGAAGCGACCATCCACCGGTCCTCGAACCACACCTGGCTCTCACAAACGCACCACCACGATCAAAATCACGACCACGAGCATCAACACCCCTTGCTCCCAGCTGGGACGCGGTCAGACCGCCTGCCCTGGCCTATCTGACCACCCCCCTGGGCAGCAACACGCGAACCACCTCAGTTGGGAATTCCTCTCGTTCCCCAACTCGGAACTGTACGCACCTCAGCCTGACCCCTAGGCAGTGGCATCCGAGGCTCAGGCACACCATTAGAAGGGTGGTACCTGTCCTTGTTCGCCCACTCCTTTGCCATCCTCTCATCCCTCTTCTTCTTGTAGCAAAACTCTCCGAGGTGACCGTCCCTCCCACAATACTCACAATGGAAGCGAACTGGTTTAGGCTTTGGCTGTGGAGTTTCTCTCGGTTTCTCTACCTCTTTCTCACCTGATTTTCCCTCAAATATGTTCCCAAGGGTGCTCACAAACTTCACCGGTTTCTGGAAGTTATCGGTTTTGTGGGGAAACACTGGTGGATCGGGAGTAGTGTCTAGCTTGTTTCTCAGATGGTTGGGTTTTGGAGTAAATTTGTTCATGGGTGTTGTTTGTGGTGAAATGGGAATCTCTCCAATTTTCTCTCCCTCACCACTGCTCTCACCAATCTTGTCAGAACCCAACACCTGACCATCCGACCTCTTAAACTCAGCCATCATCAAACTTAACTATGGCTCCTGCCCAGACAGCCAACTCATAAGCTTTCTCAGCTCATCGTTCTCATCCTGCAACCGGTCAACATAGTGGGCCAATTCCATATTCTTAACAAAATGTAATTCACATGTAGAGCAAGATGTAGGAATTGGAACTTTCAAAGCAGCCTCCAAAGAAACAATCCTATCATGAGATTCATCTAGTTTGGCATGCAACACAGGACAGGAAGTGCAAGCACCTAGTAAAGCAGACCTAGACTTCAACTCATCAATCTTAGCCCTAAGCAAGTCTAGTTCCTCTAACTTTGAGGCATGCTTTTCCTTAAGCAAAGTTAAATCAGCCAAGAAAGCATTGCAGTCATCACAATCAGGAGCATCAGCAACAACAGGAGCAATCTTAAGGGAATCAATCTCAAGTTTAGCATCAAGATTCACAGATTCTAGCTCAGCAATTTTCTCCCTAGCTTCTTCTAGTGAGGCTCTAAGTTTTTTCCTAAGTTTCTTAGTCTCTCTAAGCATGGTATCACGGTTGTCAAGCAAAGCAACCAACTCAGCATTCCCCTGGTGCAAAGAAGAGAGCTCATCACATACCTCATCCTCGGATTCTGATCCGGAGTCATCCTTCTAGCTTCTCTTGCTGCCAGAGCTGTGGGCCATGCCGTAGAAGCCGTCCTCTCGTGCGAAGCAACTCAGGCCACTCAGGTTCTTGGAACCGTGCTTCTTGTTCTTGCGCTTGCTGTCGTCATCACTGCCGCTAGAACTCGACGAGGTGTAGCAGGAACTGGAGTCGACGTCGCTCGCTCCCACCATCGCCCGAGCCTTCTTCTACTTGTCGTAGCCGCCGCCCTTCCTCGACCTCCGCTCGTCCTTGTCCTTGTACTTGCTCTTGTGCTCATGCCTCTAGCAGTACTTGTTCTCGATCCTTGGGCAGTGCTTGTACTCGTTCTTGGGCTCGATCTCTTGTGGGCACTCGGCGATGAAGTGTCCCTGCTTGCCGCATCTGTAGCACGTACGAGTGGTTCTTCTCATGTTCACGCGTTTCTCATGCAGCCTCTCGAACTTCCTGGTCAGCAGGGCCAGCTCGTCCTCTCCAAGCTCGTCGAACTCCTCATTTGGCAAGGACACAAAGGAAGACAGAGAAAACATCCTCGAAGAGGAGTTAGTGTTAGTCCTTCCACCAGATCCGGACACAAGAGCAAGACTATGGGACTCAGTTGTGCTCTCAGCCTTGGCTCTCAGGCCACGATCCACCTCCGATGACTTGAGCTTAGAAAACAGCTCGTCCTCAGTCAACGTGTCATCCACGCTTGACTCCTCAATGGCCTCGACCTTGGCACTCCACACGGATCTGTCAAGTGCGTGTAAGAGCTTGATAGCTCCTCAACTTAGCCCAAATCTTTCCAGCCACCTTCTCTGAGTACACACAATCGAATTCCGCGGCACGCAGAGCACGGAACAAGTAATCCATGGCCTTGCTGTTGGCCTCACACATGTCCCGAGCACCTGGGAGGATGAAATCGTCCGGGATGACATAATTCTCATTTTGTGTCACATCCTAGATCAATTGTCCTTTCCCACGCAAGAACGCGCCCATGCGCCTCTCCCACATCTGGAAATTTTTCCCATCGAAGTGCGGAGGGCCCGACCCTTTTCCGTAGTCACCCATCTTTGGATCTTAGACTGGTTAGAATCAAAAAGATCCGTAACCGGCTCTGCTACCAATTGAAGGACCGGATTGGGCGACCAAAGAGGGGGGGAATGAATGGGAGCCGATAAAAATTCCTTCTCGAGGGAGATAGCTCCTCCAACGAGATGAACACGGCCTCGATCCCAAAATCACTTGCACCACTCTATCTGCACGTTTGCCAAGACCACGTAGCCACTGGAGTGCTACTAATCCTAGGAGCAAACCTCACCAGCAAGCACTGAAACTACTCAACCATGACAGCGGAAACAACACACGGGAAATTTCCTGCCAGGGGCGGTCAGACCGCATGGACAGGGCGGTCAGACCGCCTAGGCTGAGAAATTCCCCAAAACCACAACCCGAAGCTCACGACTCCAAATCGACCCAAGATTTCGCCTAGAAACTCCTCTGATCAAGGCAAACAAGCTCTCAGAGAAAATCCCCGGAAAACCAACACTTTCCTCGCGAAACCCCCAGGGCGGTCAGACCGCGTGCCCTGGGCGTTCAGACCGCCTCCCCTACAGAATCTGGCCGCGGGTCAACTCCCAACTTCCCTTCACCCGATCTCCCGATTCACTCCACGGATTGCAACGAAACTTCGGGGATAGCTGGGTCACCTCATGAATGACCTCTCCACCAAAGGATATCCACCGAACCCCATCCAATCAAGAGGAATCGCGAATCGAAGGTCTCTAGGTCATGAACTCCAAGAACTCCGAAATCCACCCAAATCAAAGGATTTCCCAAAGGATTTCTGGGGCCAAATCACCAAGAAAAGAGGCATGAAGACCTCATGTGTGACACCCAACAAGAATCCCTCCAAGAAACCCCTAAAACAAGCCACCACGAAAATCCCCAAAAAAAGCTCCGAAAATCACCAAAAGGGAAAACGCCGGGAGACAAAGAGAGACTAGATGAACCACTCTGAAGCTTCTATACATACCATGAAAGGTTCATACAAGGTCTAGCAAGCCGCCCGAACATCCATCCCTCTCACAAGATCTCTCATGAAGCACTCAAGCTAGGCCTAAGGAAAACTAAAGAAGAAAGCAAATGAACTAGGGTTTCAAGTGGTAGCAGCCATCTCCTCTCAACTGAGTTTTTATGGAGGGCAACCAATGACCAAACTACCCCAACTGACTTAACTGAAGATACACGCCCACCAAGGGCACTTTGGGAACTTTGATCTTTTTCTTCATCAGACGGATTCCCGCTGGCCGCGATTCGCTTCAACTCCACACAAGCCTCACAATCGCACCACGCGTCCTCTGCTTCAAAGCTTCTCGACGCGCTGCGAGCCAGGCGGTCAGACCGCCCCTCCTGGGCGGTTAGACCGGCCTCCCCCGGTCACTCCGGGCCAGGCGGTCAGACCGCCTCCTCTGGGCGGTCAGACCGGCCTAAGCAGGCTGGTCGCCCCGTCGAGCCTTCGGCATTGGCTTTGTGGCTCAGCCAAGCAACCCAGTGGTTTTGTGGCCAAACCACTGCAAACCCCGCGTGCAAGCTTCAGTTGTCAGCTGCTACCTTGCACTGGCTCCATCCCTCTTGACGTCGTCTTGCTCTTCTCGCCAGCGTACGTTCCGCACTTGATCCCGTCGGCCACCGGGTACCTCGATCGAAGCCTACTTGTCTCTCTGCTCCTGGGAGGTCACACAGACATAGACCTTTCGCACTTGATCTTCACCTACACCACGCGAATCAAGCCGCAACCTATACCTGCAATACTAGGCCAAAAGTCAGTCCACACAACGTTGTCAATCACTCATCACTAAGGAGCGACCATCCATCGATCTTCGAACCACACAGGTCCTCAAATACATTTCAGTACGCATACGAATGCGATGCAGAGTGCTTTTAGTTCGCTGAGACGCTCATCCGGTCCGAGAAGCTCCACGCCGAGCCTCCCTCCGAGGACCAAGATATCCCCGAGTCATCCAAGCGAGCGGCCTGCTCTTTCGATCCCACCAAGGATGTGGCTGTCACCGATGATGGCCGCACGCTCCGTATCGGGACGGCGCTCGATCCTAAATTGGAAAGCGCACTCGTCGACTTCCTCAAAGCGAACCTCGACGTGTTCACATGGAAACCATCCGACATGAAGAGGATCCCGAGAGAGGTTGCCGAGCACAAACTGAATATCAAGTCAGGATCGAAACCGGTCAAGCAGCGCCTGCGCCGCTTCAACAACAACAAGTGCAAGGCTATAGGTGAGGAGATCAAGAAGCTCCTTAGTGCAGGGTTCATCCAAGAAGTGTTCCACCCCGAGTGGCTAGCTAACCCTGTACTTGTAAAGAAGAAGAATAAGAAATGGAGGATGTGTGTTGACTACACGAGCCTTAACAAGGCATGTCCCAAGGATCTGTTTCCTTTGCCTTGCATAGATCAGGTAGTCGATTCAACGGCAGGGTGCGAAACCCTCTATTTTCTCGATGCGTACTCCGGGTACCACCAGATTGCGATGTGCATAGCGGACCAACTCGCGACGTCCTTCATCACTCCCTTTGGTGCTTATTGTTACAACTCGATGTCGTTCAGGCTCAAGAACGCGGGCGCTACAATTCAAAGGTGCATGCGACGTGTCTTTGGCGGTCTCATAGGGCGAATAATCGAGGCATACGTCAATGACATCGTGGTCAAGTCGAAGAAGACAGGCGATCTGATCCCCGATCTTACGGAAGTGTTCGTGAAGCTGAGAGAACACGGGGTGAAGCTAAACCCCAAGAAATGCGTTTTTGGGGTTCCAAGGGGCATGCTCCTTGGCTTTGTCGTGTCCGAACGCGGCATAGAGGCTAATCCCGAGAAGATCTCAGCCATCACTAACATGGGGCTAATCCAGAACCTGAAGGGCATGCAGCGTGCCACAGGCTGTCTCGCAGCTCTCAGTCGGTTCATCGCTCGACTCGGAGAGTGCAGCTTGCCACTGTACCGCCTAATGAAAAAGTCTGACCACTTTGCGTGGACACCTTATGCTCAGGAAGCACTCGACAAGCTCAAGAATCTCCTGAAGAGTCCACCCGTGCTCACAGCACCAATGCCAGAAGAGCAGATGCTCCTATACGTGGCTGCAACAACGCAGGTCGTGAGCGCTGCACTGGTTGTTGAGCGAGAAGAGCCTGAGAAATCACTTAAAGTGCAGCGGCCCTTCTATTTTGTGAGCGAGGTACTCTCCGACTCGAAGACTCGCTACTCGCAAATTCAGAAACTCGTGTATGCTGTCTTGATCACCAAACGCAAGCTTCGACACTATTTCGACTCGCATCCCATCACGGTGGTGTCCAAGTACCCTCTCGGGGAAGTGATCCAGAATCCTGAGGCCGAGGGGAGGATAATTAAGTGGGCCCTCGAGTTGATGGGGCAGAATGTGTCGTACACACCATGTAGTGCCATCAAGTCACAAGTGTTGGCGGACTTCGTTGCTGAATGGACAGAGATTCAGACTCCACCAGCGCCAATCGAGCACGATACATGGATGATGTATTTCGATGGCTCCGGCATGAAGGAGGGGGCAGGGGCAGGCCTTGTCTTCATCTCGCCTCTGGGCGTGCGTATGGAGTACATGGTCCGACTGTATTTCATTGCCTCCAACAAATTGGCCGAGTACGAGGCACTCGTCAACGGACTTTGAATTGCGATCGAGCTCGGGATCCGCCGTCTCGAGATCCGAGGGGACTCCAAGCTTGTCGTGGATCAGGTCATGAAGGAAAAGAATTGCGTCGACCCAAAGATGGCGGCTTATTGTCGAGCCGTGCGTCAGCTAGAAGACAAGTTCCATGGGCTCGAGCTTCATCACGTGCTATGCGACTACAACAAGGCCGCAGACATCCTCGCCAAAGCAGCATCAAGCCGCAAGCCTGTGCCACACGGCGTGTTTGCTAGCGACCAGCCTGCACCGTCCGTCCGAATTGACGAAGAACAGCCACCAGAGCCAGAGGCGCCAGAAGTCATGGAGATCGATCAACCGCAAGAGCCAAACCTGTAGGATCCTGATTGGCGGTTCCCGATCCTCGAATGGCTAGTTGAGGGGAAGCTGCCTTCCGACCAGACGGAGGCTCGTCGCATCTCGCGGTGAGCCAAAGCGTACGTCCTCATCGATGGCGAGCTCCACAAGCGAGGCGCGGCAGACATATTCATGCGCTGCATCCTGAGGGACCAAGGCAAAGAGTTGCTGCAGGAAATCCACGCTGGCACGTGCGGACATCATGCCGCACCGAGGACCCTAGTCGAAAAAGCATTCCGACAAGGTTTTTACTGGCCCACTGCACTGGCAGATGCTAAGGACATCGTGCGACGTTGCGAGGGCTGTCAGTTCTACGCTCGGCAAACTCATCTTCCTACGCAAGCGCTTCAGAACATCCCCATCACTTGGCCGTTTGCTGTGTGGGGGCTGGACATAGTCCGACCATTCAAGCAAGTGCCTGGGGGCTTCACACACCTGCTCGTGGCCGTCGATAAGTTTTCGAAATGGATTGAGGCTCGACCCGTGGTCAAGATCCGTTCCGAAGAGGCTGTGGCATTGTTCACCAACATCATTTACCGCTTCGGGATCCCGAACTCAATCATCACAGATAACGGCACACAGTTTACGGGAAAAAAGTTCCTCAGGTTCTGCGACGACAACAACATCCGTGTGGACTAGGCTACTATTGCGCATCCAAGGACCAACGGGCAGGCTGAGAGAGCCAATGGCATGATCCTACAAGGACTGAAGCCCCGGATTTTCAAATGCCTCGAGAAGTTCCGAGCAAGATGGGTCGCAGAGTTGCCGTCCGTCCTCTAGAGCCTGCGCACCACGCCGAGTAGAGCAACCGGCTCCACACCATTCTTCATGGTGCACGGGACGGAAGCGGTACTCCCGACGGATATCTACTATGGCAGCCCAAGAGTCTGGGTGTACACTGAAGAAGGGAACCAGGTCGCGCTCGAGGATGTGATCGACCAGCTCGACGAAGCACGTGATGTGGCGCTCCTACATTCCGCCCGGTACGAGCAAGCCCTACGGCGCTACCATGAGCGCAACATCCGTGACCGCCAGTTTCAAGTCGGAGACCTGGTGCTTCGACGAGTTCTGAGCAACAAGGACCGACACAAGCTTGCACCCCCGTGGGAGGGGCCGTACATCATCGACCAAGTTCTCTGACCAGGAACATTCAAGCTCCGTCACAACGATGGCACAATCATCACCAACGCATGGAACATAGAACACCTACGACAATTTTACCCTTGAGTAATGTTCCTTGTTTCAGCTTATGATCAATGAATAATGCCATGTGCCTTTGTTCTCGCTTCATGAGTTCGCATTTTTCTTTTGTTGGCATCTTTTATGTATGTTTCAACACTACCTAAAGGCTGAGCGGCAAGTGTCCCTGGACCCACGCAGAAACACTCACTGCTCGGGGGCTACCTGGGGCACGATACCCTCCTTTCGTTTTCCTGTTTTCAAAACAAAATGATCCGACAACTTTGTCGCGACCAATCGCACGAGCGAGCGGTTTTTTGGCGGAACACCTTTATTTTGTGGAAAGGAAGGATGTCGATCTGTGAGCGCTTCGGTGTTGTTGCTTGTTCAAGGCTCTTAGCACTTACGCCCCCGCGGCTACAGTACGAGGACTTGCAAGCGCAGCTCGGACCCGCAGATTGGCTTCCGACCATTTTCAGAAAAGTATTCGGGTAGCCGCTCGAGCTCCGGCTCAAAACAGATTTTATGAAAAATAACCGAGTCATTTCCTAAGAGTCCCCAAGTACTCGGGGGCTGTGAACGTGTGGCGTCACTTTGCGGCTCAGGTCGAGCCCTCCGACTCTTACGCCCCCGTGGCTCCAGAGAAGAGATTCGATCGGCCTAGGTCTCTAAGTACCACTACTTCGTTTTGCAGTCACTCCCGAGTACTCAGGGAATGCTTTAATAAGTGACAGCTTTAAAACAAAATGGAGGCTATTCGAAACAGTGTGCATACAAGTTCATCTTGTCCCTCTATTATACAAACTGATACATCTAATGGGAAGGCCCGGAGCCATCTGCTGGTATATCTCTTGGAATCAGGTCCAGGTCCTTCATCGCGGCATCAGCCAAGGCACGGGCGAAGATGGTGCAATGCTCCTCGATCTTGTCGTACTTCTCGTTCGAGTAGCCAGGAGCCGAACCGCCACTCAACGTCGGGAGGTCCAGCCCCCTGATAGTGCGAGTTGAACATCGAGAGGACCCGGTGCACCACCTTCCGAGACATCATCAGCTCTCTCTCCCCGACGACACCCGGCAGAAGGTTGACTCGGTCGCCAAGCGTCTGGGGAGGCATCTGGACAGGAGGGACGCTGAGTTCCGACAGGATCCGCTCGATGAACCGACCGAACTTGGTACGGTCCATGATATCCCTCTTGCGTGCCTCCTCTGCCTCGTGCTGGGTCTTCTGGGAGTGCTCGAGCTCGGCCTTGACCCCTGAGAAAGGAACGGGTCAGAGGTTGGTTGCGGGAAGCGCCAGCCAAGAAGAAGAAAAGACAAGATGAGGAATCATACTCGCAAGCTGGTCCGATAAATTCTTGGCAATCCCAGACATCTCGTGGATCTTAAGCTCGGCGGTGGTGAGTTCCTGTGACTTTTCTACGAGCTTGACGACCACGGCAGCACGAACCAAGTGAAGCCCTGACGAAATCAAAAGAAAATTAGTCAGCACCTACAACGAGTAACACGAAGAAAAAAGGCATCACAAAAGCTGAAAGCGCGAAACTGCTCACCGTCAACATCTTGCGCCAGCTTGCTGTTGCCCTCTCGGAGCCGAGCCCCCTCATCAGTGGCCTCCTGCAGCTTGGTGGAGAGGTCGCAGACCTGCTTGTTCACCGTCTTGAGGTCCACCTCGGCGTGCACCAATTCCTGCCGCAAGTTTGCCATCTTCTTCTCGAGCACCACCTTCTCTTCAACGGTGGTCTGGGATGCGGCTTCGGCGGCAGCAGCCACAGCAGCAGCAGACCAGGCGGACTCCACGGTAGTTGCGGCGGCAGCGCGTAGCTCCGCGGCTGTTGTCTCCGCCTGGGCAAGCTTGGCCTCGAGGGCCGCCTCCTCCGACACGACGGCTTCCGCAGCAGACTGCGTGGTCCTCTGCAGACTTTGCAGAGCTTCAAGCACACTCCTCATCGACGCTTCGCTCGCCGTTGCCCCTGCAGCCGCCAGTCGGGCGGCAACCAGCTGCATCTCCAGCTGAACCTTCTCGGCCCGGAGTTCCTCGATGGTGTGCATCTTCTTGGCGCTGCAGCTAGCAAGCACCTGGGCCAAGAAGAAGAAGATCAACCATAGAAATGACTGCGGAAACAATAACACAAAGTCAGGATCGGGTTCGACCAACTCACCGACGAGGCCAGAACGACAAGCTCGTTCACCGCCTGCTCTGTCCACCGAAGGCCCTACTCGAGGCAGTGACGGGCCGTGGCCTCTTCATGCTCGTCGTCGTGTGCCTCGGCTTCGTGGGCCCCAGTCCATGAGGCACGCCCGAGGCTAAGATTGTGCTCTTCCCCCTCCGCGGTTGAGAAGGGGCGGGCTCCAGAGCTCTCTCCGACCTCACAGACGGTGATCGGGGAAGTGTTGCACACCACGTTTGTGAGGGTGGCAGACGAGTGCACATCCGAGTGCAGCGGGTCCGTGATCACCGCCACCTCTATGACGTCAACGGCAGGCTGGCGTAACGGCTCCAGCGGCACGATGGACTCCGGTCCTGCTTCCGCTGTTTGGGCCGTGGAATCCTCGGGGCTCACCACAGCCACCTCGACCGCGACAGCAACCTCAGAAGCAGGTGGCACGGGTGTCTCGACTGGCGGCTCCTCCGGCGCCGACAGGCACTGTTCCAGCTCGGTCGTGAAGTTGGTGTTGACGGCTGTTAAGTACCTACTTTAGCCGTCAATATACTCATGAATAAAGGAGCATAAGGCATTTCTTACACGTATTTAGTTAAAAATAATGTAGTTCCACTTGTCCTTGGAGATTATTTGATTGCAGGAAAATAAGCAGGAAAAGAGTGCCAAACTCACCTTCTATGGTCCATGCCACATCACTTCATCCTAGTGGGCTGCCAACAAGGATGCCATGCATGCAAACCTGCCAACTAGGGAGCCATGCATGCATGCCATGCAAGCAATCCAAGTGAAGCAACCCCCGACGAATCAGAGTGTGACACGTGGACTTCACATGGACCCATGGGCCCCAAAGGCAAGCAAATCACGCCAAAACAGGGTGGACACCAGGAACCGACCTAAGGACCCACAAGGCAGCCTCCAGGAGGAAGCACACCCCGACTGGGGCCCACAGGGGGTCGGCCGACCCCATAGGTCGGCCGAACCGACCTTGTGGCCGCCACTCAGGGGCTTCCACATGGTGGTTCCCTATTGGTCCTAGGCACCTTCCCCTGGGTGTTTGCCTCCATTCTTCGCCGGTGCACGGGCCTATAAATAGAAGGAGAGGGGGCTCACTTATGAGACATCCACACTTGCAACACCTCTCTCACTTTTAGTCTCAAGGCTAGGAGGTAGGCTAGAGTAGTTCTAATTCAGGTTCCAAGTATACTTTGGGATCTAGGTATGAGTTCTCTTGTATCTTATTTCATTAGTATGACTTTGATCTACTTTAGTTATTTATCTATTTCATATAAAGTTGTGTTAGTATACATGAGTGATTTGTTCATGTGTTCTTCACCTGTTCATCATTTAGAGCCTCCTGTTCTTGATGAACAAGGCCTTTCGATCCACTTGACGGGTGACTTTTACATGTTTCTGGTGTTTGTTCATAAGTTAGAGGCTCGTGTTCTTCGCGAACACGACCCTTTGATCCAGTTGAACAGACATAGGAAAACACGAATCCGTTTGTGTACCTAACCTGGTTTGATCTAATTAGATGACATGATTGTGTTGTATGAAGTCTGCGCTTAAGCTACGGTACTCGGTGTAATTGGCTGGTTTATCTGGTAGCTTGACCTGGGTCACAATAGCCCGGGCCGGTCAAGTCCGGCTAACAACGTAAGCATGGTGGTTGGGTTGCGTAGCTACCTTACTTATGAGTTTATCCCACGGTTTGTCTTGGGGTAGGCCACGGTAGAGACAGCCGTTGGTCCTCTGAAATCCCCCACGTTCGGATAAGCTGTAGGAGTCTAAAATATAACAACCGGAGTTGTGCGGAAGCAACGCGAGAGGTTATCTCCCCGTGGTACCTGGGTGCTTAACTTAATGTTCTTCAACACTAGTATATCTTACTCGTTCCTGCCAGCTTTATGTGTATAGTACATAAGAACCTAGAACTAACTCGTGTGTCGCCTCCTATGCCTAGGACCCCTTAGAGAGAGAGTGAGTGTGTGTGTGATCACACTACCCCCATTATCATATCTTTACCCCTGCACTTGAGTGTCTGATTTATTTCCGTCTATGATCTATACTCATTGCAATAGAGTTGATCTTGTCATTCCGCCAATGCCTTCCTTGGATTCGATACCCTTTGGAATACTCCTTTGGGGAAATGCTACAATGGTACTTCCGTGCGCTTGCAGATCTTTGTAACGTTAAGATTTACAAACCAGCATTTTTGGCGCTATTACGAGGATGGGTTCCAAACCTGTTCTTAGGTGATCGCGTTAAGAAATGTCAACAAGCATTTCTGGCGCCGTTGCTGGGGAAGGCTTAAGGATGACATATCAACACTTTGCATATGTTTATAATCTAGACAGGAATAAAACAGTTCTCAATGCAGGCTAACTTGGATTGTCTTCTTTGTCTATTGATGATGAAGACAGGTAGTGCATGACTAGTTTCGACTTGCCATCGAATTTTACTGAAGATCCTGAGTCACTCGTAAGGAAGGCACGAAATCATTTCGGCTCTCCTTCTCATGAACGTTCAGAAGTCAATCCAGCTTCCTTTGTGCCATCCGCATCAACTTCCATGGCCAACCCTGTCGAGAAGACTCTCCGTGAGTACTCCGCTCCCTCTGCTGACCAGGTGCTGACAGGCCCCGTGATCAACACTGGGAATGGAAACTTCGAGATCAAGAATGGCTTAATTACGATGGTACAGGCTAGCCCATTCTGTGGCAAGCCTAACGAAGACGCGAGCGCCCACCTGCAGCAGTTCCTGGAACTATGCAGTACCTTCACGATACGAGGAGTGGAGGAAGATGCTATTCGTCTGCGACTGTTTCCCTTCTCCCTCTTGGGAAAGGCAAAGCAGTGGTTTTATGCTAACCGTGCAGAGATTAACACTTGGGCAAAGTGCTCCGCAGCATTCCTCGCGAAGTTCTTTCCGTTGGGCAAAACCAATGTTCTTCGGGGGTGAATTTCAAGTTTCCAGCAGGCAGCAAATGAGAATATCCCCGAAGCTTGGGAGAGACTCCAGAGTACATCTTGGCTTGTCCTCATCATGGGATGGACAACTGGCTTATTCGTCAGAGTTTCTATAATGGGCTGACACCGACAGCCCGAGGCCATATTGATGCTGCAGCTGGAGGAGCTTTCTTCTCTCTTACTATCACTGAAGCTACTACACTGATTGAGAAGATGGTTACCAATCAAGGGTGGAGTCATGATCGACTCCAGCCACGTCAAAGGGGTACACATACCGTCAAGGAAGCGGATATGTTGCACGCCAAGATGGACCTAATGATGAAGAGAATGGATGATCTAGCCAATGAGAAGGCCGCCATGGCCACCACTACTCAACCTATGGATGCTCGCATGACTTGCGAAGTCTGTTGTAATACTGGGCATTCAGGGAATTACTACCCTACTACTCAAGAGGATGTGATGTACATGAACGGCAACAACAATGGTTATCGTCCACAAGGAGGTCAAACGTGGAATCAATCACGTCCTTATTATCAAGGAGGTAATCAAGGTAATTCTTTCAATCCAAACCAACCTTCCTTGAAAGATCTAGTCTTTGGGCAAGCTAAGATTAATGAAGGTTTTAATAAGAAAACAACTGCCTATGATAAGGCCTTTGAGAGCCTTAATGTTAAAATTGATAGCCTTTCGTCTGCTCTTAAGAACCAGTTGAGCTTTAATAAGATGATAGAAACCCATTTGGCTCAATTAGCTACTTTGGTTCCCTCTGCTGAAGACGGGAAGATTCCGGGGCAACCCGTATCCTCCTGTGAAAATGTTTGTGTAGTGTCCACCAGATGGGGTAAGCCATCTGGGCGGGTACGAGCCACTGACCATGCAGGGAAGCCTATACAGCAGGTACTTGACCCATGGGAATCTTCAACAATCACACACAAGAAAGATCCTGGTTATCCGGCTATCACCTGCAAGATATATTACCAAAAGATCAAGCATGCTCTCTGTGACCTTGGTGCAAGTATTAACCTTATGTCCAAGGCCATGTTTGAAAAATTGGGGTATCCAGCTCTAACTCCAACTGCGACAGCCGTCCAACTTGCTGATGCATCGATCCGACATCCAGAGGGGATAATAGAGAATTTATTGGTATTCGTCCAAGGTTCATGCATCTTTGCGGATTTCGTGGTCCTTGATATGCAAGATGATGAGGGAATGCCTCTCATTCTTGGGAGACCGTTCCTGAGTGACGCTAACGCAAGAATCAATGTGGGAGCCGGAACGATCCGATTCCGCATTGGGAAGAGGAACTTGACGTTCTGATTTCAAACAACGAAAGAGAAATGCTATACACTGCAGGGCAAAAATGAGCAATCAGGGGCATGGACAAAGCCACAGCCCCCGCGACTTCCCACCACTCCAACAAAGCCTAAGAAAACAAGAAGGGTGTGGCGGGAAATACAGAAGTCATCTCCATCAATTTATCAGGAATGGGGTGACGAGTGGAATTGATCGCCGAGAAAAGTCTCGCTCTCAGACTTAAAAAGATGAGTCCTTTTGCCAAAAGGTAAAATTGGTATTTATCTCATATTTCCCTTTAAAAAATTTTATTTGATTTTTCCAAATGCATATTTGAATTTTCCAACCTTGCATCTGCATGCTAGATTTTTCTAGCCAATTTCCCTTTTCAAATAAAATTCTGAAAATAATTTCTTGAGTGGAAAATCAAAGAAAAAAATTATTCGAGCAACATTCTGGGCGAATTTGGTCCTAGACATCGGGGCAGGACATCAGGTAGCTGTTAGAGAGCCGTTGCAAAAAGCTGGAAGCAGGTGGGCCCGGCAGGGGGTCGAATGACCCAAGGGGTCGGCCGACCCTGGCCAACGGTCATGTGGGCCCTGCCTCTTTCTCTACCCTGTTGCCTGGCTCGGTTGCCTATAAATAGAAGGGGGGTTGAGGGGTTTCTTCATCCATTCATTCATTTCCATCACCCTCTCTCCCTCTTTGCTCTTGCTCTTTGGTTTTCTTGGATTTCTTGCTCAAGTGGAAGTGTCAAGCGCTCTCTCCAATTTGTCACTGAATATTGAATATTGGTGGAGCAAGCTCGGTAAGGATTTCATTTCGATTTCACTAACCCATCACCGAGCTGCTCGTGTTGTCCTATTGTTGTGCAAGATGAGTTGGATTGCCGGTGCGTACCGGAAGGTGACCCGCTCACGCCGTTCTAGAGATAGAGAGGGCTCGTCTCACCACTCCGGAGCTACACCAAGTCCAATGTCAACCGACCATGAAGAAGAGGAAGAGGAGGAGCTACCCACACCACGAGCCGAAGGGGTGATCAACACCGATGCCGCCTTCATCGACTTGAGGGACGACCGGGAGAGATAGGCCTATGCTCTCATCAAGGATTGAGTCTTCGCCAACACCAAGGAGTTCGACTCGGTCCTTCTCGAGAAAACAGGTATGGACTCCGAGTTCGATTCCATTTGGCATGCTCTTGGTTGGGAGAACTTTGTTCCGGTGTGGGAGATCGGTTCTAGGCCTCTCACCATTCAGTTCCTCTGTACTCTTCGGGAGGATGAGGCCGGTATTACGTTTCATTTCCATGGAACGTCATATCGAGTCTCATGGCATGATCTTAGCTGTGCTCTCGGTTTTCATCGTCATTGTGCTATTTCTCTCGATCAAGCTTGCAGTGCTTTTGTTCGAGATAGTTTTTGGGAAGAGATTTCTGGTCGGCCTGTCCATGGCAAGTTAGCACCTCGGTGCAACGATATCACGCATCCTACTCTCCGACTGTGGCACAAGTGGCTCGCCATCACTCTCTTTCCGAGGGATGACGTTCGACCCGTGCGCACAGACGAGATGAGGATATTATACGCCGTGGTCAGACGAATCAGAATCGCCCCAGTGCAAGCTATGATTCGGCAGTGGTTGACAAATTTTAGGATGACGGGATCTATTGAGTGTACGTCCTTGATCACACGTATCATTTCGGGTCTTGGGATTTCACTAGGGGCTGACGTTCCCTACATTAATTCTCCCCGGGCCATGATAGATGAGGCGTATCTGATTCAAGGACATACTCTTAAAAAGGGCCCGGATGATTCCTTGGTTTTCTTTTACCCTGGCCACACAAACCAGATTCGGTTACCTAACCCGGATTTCCGTTTGTACGGCCAAGGGCCATTGATCGTTTCTCTTGAGGAACCTCGTCATTCTAGTGTTTCTGGAGACAGGGTCACTAGGAGTGCATTGAGGAGGGCAGCGACAGCACAGCAACCGCCACAACATCCGCCGCCACAGCCATCACCGCAGCCGTCACCTCAGTCACAGCCGCAGCCTACACCACCGCTGTCTGGCGCATGGGCCTCGGCCGGGTACATGTCTGGAGTTACACCCGGATATGCACCCGGTTGGGACCAACCCATGAGTCAGCCGGGTGCGAGTAGCTCGACCTGGGCTACTGCAGGGAGTGGCGAGTGGGTTCGGCCCACCGTTGCTACCTATGGGGACTCGTCCTCATCGTCCGGGTTGCGCTCGTCATCTCGTGGGGCCACCCTCACTCAGCAGATGAGCGAGCTCAACATCCATGTCGGTACCATGGAGGAGACGATGCACCAGCAGGCTGAGTCCACTCGGGACTGGCAGCGTATGATGGGCGAGAGGATTCACACCATGGAGCAGAGACAGCTGCGACAGATAGAGGAGCAGAGGGCTTACTACGCGTGGTTGGGATACCACCCTCCAAAGCAGTGAGCCTGAAGCTAGCTTGGGGGCGGACCCCCTTTCTGAGGTAACTTTATCTTCTATTGTTTTCAGAACCCCATATGCTAAAAACACATAAAAATCTGAAAACAAAAGTTAAAAAGATCAAAAATATTTATTTGCTTTCTTAAATTAGTTTGTTTTCATATGCGCGGTAAGAGTGTTCTTATTCTCCATGGTTGAAATGATGAATAGTTGCTCTGTTTATTCCTCTTGTATGCCTTGTTTACAACTTAGTATCCTATCCAAGTTTTGAGTTTGTTGGCTAGTATGATCAAACCTGAGCTTGAAATCTGTGGGTAGCAAAAAGCATGATCTTTGCCTAAGTTGTTGCGAGGTATGATATGGTACAATAGAGTTGCTATGAGCTAGCACTAAGTGATGTTTGATATCCGGAGTTTTCTTTTGAAAAATGTTAAAATGATAAGTTCCTCAATGATAAAAATTCCTATCCAAGGCCATATGTAGATTTTAGCTTCTGTTAAACCTCCACATATGCTACTTGATTTCTTCATTGAGTTTTGTCGAATTGTTGTGACCCTCGGCGAGTAACTTGTCATACTCCTATGATCAAGATCACGTACACACCACCATATGCGAAACTTCTACACTGGAAGTTAGTAACCATCATTTCATCCATTTCCCATCCATTCCACAAAATAAAGCTCCGCGCATGTTCCATGATTACTCTCCCTCCAAAAATATTCAGCAAGGACTATGGGCTATGTTAAAAAAAGAGAGAAAAGAAACATGCTCAAGGGCATGCATAAAAAAAAGAAAAGAAAGAATAAAGAGACATAGCCCAAGTCTCAAAAATTTCGGAAAGGAGGAGAGTAAAAATCATGCAAAGAGGAGTTCATTATCCATCCACCATACACACACTTTTGCACATCTTGATCAGGGTGTATGACTTGTTCTCCCAAGGATCCGGTTTTCGACTCAACAATACATGAGAAACAGGTATACCACATGTTTTCCCTACCTACAGCTCCACATATCAGCTTATTAGGAGTAGGTAGTGAAAGAAGGCAAAACAAAGCCTTGGTGAAGAATCATACACATTGAACGATCCGAGAGTATCATTCGAGGAACTTTGATTTCTTTTTGAAAAACCTGCAAAACCTCCGGATTGATAACTGATCAAGGTACATGTGATTGGTAATCTTTATACAATCATTCTATCTTTCAACCGCCCAAGGCAGGTGAAGCTACACGCCCCATATCAATCGAGTGTAAGGTAAGATCAATGCTAACTTCTTCAACTCTTGATAGAGTACCTAGCTGTATCTTGTTATACATTAGGGATACAACATCGTAGCAACTCCTGATCAACCAACCTAAGTCCTTAATCTCTTGCTCGGGACGAGCAAGAGGCTAGCTTGGGGGAGTTGTTGACGGCTGTTAAGTACCTACTTTAGCTGTCAATATACTCATGAATAAAGGAGCATAAGGCATTTCTTACACGTATTTAGTTAAGAATAATGTAGTTCCACTTGTTCTTGGAGATTATTTGATTGTAGTAAAATAAACAGGAAAAGAGTGCCAAACTCACCTTCTATGGTCCATGCCACATCACCTCATCCTAGTGGGCTGCCAACAAGGATGCCATGCATGCAAACCTGACAACTAGGGAGCCATGCATGCATGCCATGCAAGCAATCCAAGTGAAGCAACCCCCGACGAATCAGAGTGTGACACGTGGACTTCACATGGATCCATGGGCCCACAAAGGCAAGCAAATCACGCCAAAACAGGGTGGACACCGGGAACCTACCTAAGGACCCACAGGGCAGCCTCCAAGAGGAAGCACACCCCGAGTGGGGCCCACAGGGGGTCGGCTGACCCCACAGGTCAGCCGAACCGACCTTGTGGCTGCCACTCAGGGGCTTCCACGTGGTGGTTCCCTATTGGTCCTAGGCGCCTTCCTTGGGGTGTTTGCCTCCATTCTTCGCTGGTGCACGGGCCTATAAATAGAAGGAGAGGGGGCTCACTTATGAGACATCCACACTTGCAACACCTCTCTCACTTTTAGTCTCAAGGCTAGGAGGTAGGCTAGAGTAGTTCTAATTCAGGTTCCAAGTCTACTTTGGGATCTAGGTATGAGTTCTCTTGTATCTTATTTAATTAGTATGACTTTGATCTACTTCAATTATTTATCTATTTCATATAAAGATGTGTTAGTATACATGAGTGCTTTGTTCATGTGTTCTTCACCTGTTCATCATTTAGAGGCTCCTGATCTTGATGAACAAGGCCTTTCGATCCACTTGACGGGTGACTTTTACATGTTTCTGGTGTTTGTTCATAAGTTAGAGGCTCGTGTTCTTCGCGAACACGACCCTTTGATCCAGTTGAACAGACATAGGAAAACACGAATCCGTTTGTGTACCTAACCTGGTTTGATCTAATTAGATGACATGATTGCGTTGTATGAAGTCTGTGCTTAAGCTACGGTACTCGGTGTAATTGGCTGGTTTATCTGGTGGCTTGACCAGAGTCACAATAGCCCGGGCCGGTCAAGTCTGGCTAACAACGTAAGCATGGTGCTTGGGTTGCGTAGCTACCTTACTTATGAGTTTATCCCACGGTTTGTCTTGGGGTAGGCCGCGGTAGTGACAGCCGTTGGTCCTCTGAAATCCCCCACGTTCGGATAAGCTGTAGGAGTCTAAAATATAACAACTAGAGTTGTGCGGAAGCAACGCGGGAGGTTATCTCCCCGTGGTACCTGGGTGCTTAAGTCAATGTTCTTCAACGCTAGTGTATCTAACTCGTTCCTACCAGCTTTATGTGTATAGTACATAAGAACCTAGAACTAACTCGTGTGTCGCCTCCTATGCCTAGGACCCCTTAGAGAGAGAGTGAGTGTGTGTATGATCACACTACCCCCATTATCATATCTTTACCTCTGCACTTGAGTGTCTGATTTACTTCCGTCTATGATCTATACTCATTGCAATAGAGTTGATCTTGTCATTCCGCCAATGCCTTCCTTGGATTCGATACCCTTTGGAATACTCCTTTGGGGAAATGCTACAATGGTACTTCCGTGCGCTTGCAGATCTCTGTAACATTAAGATTTACCAACCAGCATTTTTGGCGCTATTACCAAGATGGGTTCCAAACCTGTTCTTAGGTAATCGCGTTAAGAAATGTCAATAGATGGCTGCATCACCGCCCGCGAGGTCGGACCTTCCTATATTAGTGGCCTCCGGGAGCTGTGTGGATGACGCGGGAGCCGCCATCAACTCGGTCTCGCTGCCACCGGCGTCCGACACCGGGGGCACGCCCGTCTTTGGAGCAGCCTGCGCGTCGGTGGCACGATTGATGATGGGCGCCGTTGGGGGCTCGATTTCCTCGGGGACTGCCTGCCCCCCGACCACGTCCACGTCCCCTGATGCTAGTGGGAGTGCCACGACCTCATGAACCTCAGCCACCTCAGTGGCCCTGCCCTCGGCTTGTGTCATCACCGGCACGGGCGGAGGAGTCGCCGGCCGGGGGACGGGCGTAGGGTCGCGCGCGCTCAAGGCTGCGCGCTTCTGCGGTGCAAGGCTGATCGCGCTAGTGTCGGAACGACTGACATGAGAGAGCGAGTCAAAAGGCGAATGAAAAATCAAAAACAAGATAACAAGATAGCGTGGAACGACACTTACATGGAGGAGGTGACGTGGGCCTGAGCTCGACGACTCGGGGGCTGGCCTCTTGATCGCCGCCACGTCGGACGGCGGGCTCCGACCTCTGCCTTGGGCGAGGGAAACCTGCATGGGAGGGGCCCCTCCACCCCGGATCACCAGGGACTGGAGGTGCCGCGGAGGAGCGCTCATATTCTCCCCTACGACGCACTCGGAGCAGGAGTCGGCGATGTCGATCTCGCCTGGGGAGGCGACCGCCTCCTCGGAGAACGTGACCCCCGCCGCGATGAGTCGCCTGATGGGCGGCGGGCGAATGAGTCGCGGTCCGCCGGCCGCCTGGACGAGTCGTCCCATCACGGGGGGCTCCTCCTCTTCCTCTGGTGTTCTTGGCCGCTGGGCCCAACCGGGAGCGGGTCACCCTCCAATCCTCTTAGACGGGGCGAGAAGGCGGATGCGAGATGGAGCTCGTCCCCTGCTCATGGGCGGCCGGCTCCGGCCGCTACCTCGAGCTGGTCCCCATGGCCTGCCGCTGGGGAGGGGGTGACACGGACGATGACGACAGCACGCTCCAGTCGACGCCAGCGCCTCCATCATCACCAGACCATGGCGGCGACGATGAAGGATCCTCGTCTGAGGAGACGGCGGCCTCTTTGATCTTCCTACGCTTAGCGCGGTGGTCGTTCCGCTCGCGCTTCGCGATCTCCTTGTCCTTGTGCTTGGCCTTGCGGTCGGCCCTCCTCCTATCTGTAGCGGCCTGGGCATGATTCGGCATCGCGTCCTACGGAAGAGGAGGCTTCGTGGGGAGAGGGGCCGTGGGCCTCAACTAAAGGCAAGGGAGAAAACGAGAATCAACACAAAGAACGCAAGATAGTCGGAACATTAGCCGGAAGGAAGATGGACTTACGTATTTTTTGGTCCCCTCTCGGGGGAGCATGGGTAGGAGTCGGGGCGGCGGCCACGAGTAGGTGGCCTTCCCGATTGCCAGCCCCACACGGTGCTGGATCTCATCGAACGAGGGGAGCCGCGGCGCCGTCACGGTCCCATCGAAGGGAGCCTTGTCCGGCGTCATCTGGCAGATGCGCAGGCGACACCGCTGGAGCAGGACTATCCCCAATGCGTGGTACTGGCCGATGACGGCCGCCAAGTCAACCTCGGCGTCGCACAACTTGGACAGCACCGCGCAGCAATCCCCGAGCAGCCTCTCTTGCTCAGCCTCCGGGGGCCCGTAGCTCCAGTTCGCCAGCGCCTCGGCGATTGAGGCGCCGATATACTTCGAAAGCGGGTGCTCAGGGTCGTCCTTGAGGTAGAACCAACCCTTGTGCCAACCGCTGTTGGAGCTTGTCAGTGTGAAGGGGATGTACTCTTTGCTCCACCCCGTCTTCATCCGAAGGTTGGCGCACCCAATCGTGGCCGGGAGCGACTTGTCCTTCAGGCACATGAACTTGAAGAAGTACCAGAAGAGGTGCCAGTGAGTGCCCACTCCCAGGTACCCCTCACACAGCGCCTCGAACGCCGCCATGTGTTGGATGCTGTTTGGGTTGAGGTGGTGGAGATGCAGCCGGTACTCCACGAGGACGGCGCGAATGAATCGACCGGCGGGAACAGAGAAGCCCCGCTCGTGGAACGTCACGAACGAGATGACGTAGTTGGGCGGCGGGTGCAGAACTGACTCATTGCCCGGGACCTTCCACTCCTCGGTGGCGGTGAGCACCAGCAGCTGGCCGGCGGCGACGAGTCGCTGGAGATTCCCGCGGGTGACGTTGGAGCGCGTCCAGTTCGACATGGTATTGTCGAGCTCGGGGGCGTGAGGTGGATGCAAGAAGCGCCGGCGGCGGCGCAAGGGATAAGAGCGGATGGGCGAGCAGCGCTGGCAAAGGCAAGGAATCAAGGTGGCAAAAAGTACGGAGCTCAACCGGCGTGCAATTTATAAGGGGCAAACGTGGATGCCGGCCTTAAATGCTGGCCCTACCACGCTGTGAAACCACCCGCTCGGTGGGCGCATCCCTCAAGGCGACAGGAGCGCGCTCGCGTGACGGTTCGAAACCGGGTGGGCCCATGAAATCTGAACCAGCAGTGCACCGTCCCTTCCAACCATCGCGATCGACACGTCAGCCACGACCATCATGACTGGCGCAACTACCGATACAGCCACGACCGCCACAGCCGGAGACTTCGAAGCAACGGCAACATTTCAATATTCAAAACCCCATAAACGAGTCTAAAACTCCTTCATGGGCTTGGGGGCTACATCCGGTGAATGCGCTCATGCGCACCCACCGAGTAAATCAAAGAAGATTACGACACTTCCGCGACGCTGAGCCTGCGAGCGAGTCCTTGACTCCCACCACAGGCTTGGGGGCTACTGACGAGGGCCTGGATTAGGGCCCCCTAAGCAACAAGATAATCCCCCTGGAGATGGAGTCCTCTGATGCCTTTGACAAGGTCAAGGCTAAGATCCAGGACAGGGAGGGATGCAGATCTTTGTCAAGACCCTCACTGACAAGACTTCCCCACTTTCGAGTATCTTCTGCCTCGCACGAGTACACCTCGTCTCCTAGTACCTTCCACCTCGCACGAGTACTCTCCGCCTTGTACGAGTGCGCCTCGTCTCTGAGTACCTTCTGCCTCGCACGAGTACTCTCCGCCTCGCACGAGTACGCTTCGTCTCCGAGTACACCCCGCCTCGCCTCCGACTACTCGTTCGCACGAGTAACCTCCGTCTCTGACTAAGACGGGGCCCACGTGTGGAAGCCGGAGTGCGGATCAGGGGCCCCACATGAGCGTGGCACCATCCTAGCTCTCGAACTCTTCCGCAACGACACGCGGGGTGCCAGTTTTCCACGCCATGCAAAGGCCGCAGCTGGCACGACGGGAGGACAGCCGGATCTGATAGGAGCCGTAATGCAGCACAGTGCCTCACCACGGCCTCCAATGCGCCGTCCCATCCGGCACCAATTGCACGCCACCCCGTCAGAGTGGGCACTCGATTATCATCTACCAACACTTAGGCCATAACGTGGCAGGCCTAAGCCGCACTCAAGAAGGTTGAGTCACCACGTGAACTACTCAGAGGAGGCGCCAAGTACCCAGAACAAACAGTGGCAATGGCACACGTGGCGGTCTCCGACAAAACAACAGCTCAGCGCCCTTCAACGCCGCCTGATGGACATCAATGATAGAAAGGACTTCACAACGCCATAGCACTATAGCTTATTTTCGTTTTCCTTCTTTGCCCCTCGCCCTTGCATCTATAAAAGGGGGAGGAGTGCAACCATTCAAGGGACTGACCGATCACCAAGTTTGTAACCCCTACTACAGACACCCCTGGTATAGGAACACGAGTACTCAGAACTGGACGTAGGGTATTACTCTCCAGAGGCCCGAACTAGTATAAAACCCTTGTGTCTCCCGTGCCAACCATCCGGGTCTGACACACGATTCGATACAAATCTATTGCCGGCGGTTGAGAACCCCGACAGATGGGTACTCCAGAGTACCCGTATCGCGCCTTCACTCCAAAGTGTTGTGACAGCGTTTGCTCGTCATCATCGCTTGAGGAAGCATCCTCCACCAGCACTTCATCTTCCCCTTGAGCAGGACGACTACTCTCGGGTGCTTGAGCCTCATCTTGTGACGGCTCCTTCTCTTGCACCTGCTCTGGTTCACGGGGATGAGGAGGTGGTATGGAGACAAACTTCAGAACATACTCCTGCAAAGACAAGGCAAATCTGTTAGTCTATGACTACTTTCAGATAAAGTACTCAGAGGCTAGTTTGTGACTACTTACCAAACGCGGAGGATTATCGGCGCTAAACTCTTGAACAGCTGCCAGTTTCCCGTCAAGGTTCTTGAAGATTTTCTGCAGCCTCTCCATCACGAGATTGTCGCTGATTTCTTCTGCAGACATTGTCACACCCTGAAATTTCCAAATTTCAGGATGTGAATAGGAAAGGAAATGTAACAACGATTTTCCCTTAATTTTAAAATTTTCCCAACATTTATTTTCTTTACAGGGAATATAGTGTAGGAAAAAAAACCAAAACATTATTTGTTTTTCTAAAATTAATTAATGGCTTGATGTTTGTTGCATACATGCTGGTGCATTGTCTTTGATTGTTTGAATTCAAATTCTAATTTGAATTCATTTGTTTTGTGCCTTTTCTAAATAGTTAAACCTCTACCCTAACCCTCCCTTCCTTTCAGCCCAGTTCGGCTTCGAGTCCAGCCAGCCAAAGTCTGCCGGTGCCCCTGCTTCTCTTCGGCCTGGTTCGTTTGCGCCGCAGCCCGCTTGCTCCTGTCCCCGCGGCAGCCCAACACCGCAGCTCGGCCCAGCCGGCCCAGCGAACGCCGCCAGCCCACCGCTCCCTCTCCCGCGCCCGCAGCCGCTGACAGGGTGACCCCACCTGTCATCCCCCTCCCCGCGCTCGTCCCCGAGCCGGACTCGAGCTCGAGTCCCGGCCGCACCCAACCGCGTCCTGCGCCGCCTCCACTTCTTGGCTCGCACGCCAAGGCTGAGCCCCTGGCCTATTTAAGGACGCCGCCACCTCCTGGCCGGGCTAGCCAAAACCCTAGCCGCCCCTGAGCAACCCCGCCCGAGACCGCCGGAACCCTAGAATGCCGCCGCCGCTGTTCTCCGCCGTCGTTGCCGCTCCGCCGTCGAGAAGCCGTCCCGGAGCTGCGCAAGGAGGTGAGAAGCTCCCCGGTGCCGCTTGTTGTCGTCCCCGTGCATCGAGTCGCCGAGGAGGGCTCGCCGGAGTTGCGCCGCCGCACCGCTCCACCTCGCCGTGCCGCGCGCCATCTCCGCCGCGTCCTAGCCGACCGCGCCACCCTAGATGAGTTCGCCGCCTCGCGCGCTTCATCCCGGTGTGACCCGCGCGCGAAACCGAGCCCCCTAGCTCGATCCCGTGCCGCACCGGCGAGTTCGCCGCCGTCCGCCGCCGCTCGCCGCCGGCCGGGCGCTCGCATGCGTCCGCAGCCGTCAGATCAAGATCTGACGGTCCTGATCAATCTGACCGCCACCGCTTGCGCAGCAGCCGCCGCCGGCCGTTGGATCAAGATCCAACGGGCTGGATTAGATCCAACCCGAGTCAATACAGGTCAAACTGGCATGACCCCGTCTTTTTGCAGAAAACCCCCTGAGCTTTTCCTTTTTATGGATAGGTCCTCCCGCAGTAGTGAGTTTCTTTACAGTTAGGTCCTTTCGTTACGTTTAAGCCCAGAATCTTTAGTTTTCTTTACAGATTAGTCCCTGTACCTTCGTTAGTGCATATCTTGGTCGTTTTAGCTCCGTTTTTAGTGTTCTTTATGTCCACGCGATCGTCTTGAAGCGTAGATTAGTTTTATGCCTCTGTTTTATTCTGTTAGTACTGTTTGATGATTGTTTCTCATTTATTCTTGTTGTATGCTTGTATGTGAATGTTGTGGAGCGTAGAGAGTGAAGCGTTCGAAGGCTTTGAAGATCAAGACGCGCCAGAGTTTGAGCAGCAGAGTCTTGTTGAAGGCAAGTCTCCCTTGATGCATACCCACTTGTCCTATATAACATGCATTCAATTCATTGTATTTACTTTTGCTTGCATTAACTTTGACGGGAACCTACTAAGGATCTTGCCTAGTCTTTATGACCTTTGCCTTGTAACCGGGTTATTGAATTAAACTTGATGGTAGCTATGGCTTAGCATGCTTAACTGGGATGATATTAATCAACTTGGATACTTGTATGTTCTATGTTCCGCTTTATGCTATTTTATTTACAAGATCACTTTTGCTATGTTAACCGGAACATGGAGAACCACCCAGGAAAACAGTACAACCACAAGAACTAACGGGCAATGGTCTTGGCTTAGTAATTAGGAACTTTAGCTTGGGGTGATCTTACCTGATAAGGACAAGGGATCGGCGGTACTGCGGGGTATAGACTCGCTCTAGCAGGGGGCTGGGTGAGGTATTCTTTTTATGGTGGGGTATCGACCTGCTAGGGGACTTTATACCTGGCTAACTGATCCGGACCTTGTGGGTCACAACTTGTTGGGGAACCTTTGTAAAGGCCTTGTAGCGTCCCTATGCAACCACACCTCGGTAGTGTGGTATGGTGCCTTGCAAACACCGCATGGTTGGGTTCAAAGTTCTTCGGAGCTTTTACGCTGCTTGTGGTGAAAGTGTACAACCTCTGCAGAGTGTAAAACTAACTAGTTAGCCGTGCTCACGGTCAAGAGCGGCCTGGACCCTCACATGACTAAGTTATGGAACTTAAATGTTAAATCGTTGTTCTATCTTTATGATGCTTATGTTTTATTAATTGCGGGTTGGTATAAACTTACACTCTTTAGTAAATATGCTGCTAATAAAACTTGACCAACTAAAATGCTAAACTGCTTGAACCCTAGCCAAACACCATATGGCCATGCATGTTATGTTGTTTTCCCCTTGCTGAGTACGGCACGTGCTCACGCTTGTCTATTTTCTTGTATCTACAATACTCGGATTGCTGCTCAGATTGGGAGAGATTTGAAGACTACCCCGGTGACTTCCAGGAGTTCTAGGTGTGCGTGTCTTCAGTCAACTGCCTGTGGAGACATCTTTATCCGCTGCGAGAACTCGTTATTTATGTTTCGTTTAAGACTTTGGTCATGTAATAACTCTTTATTCGTGTGGCACTGATTTTGGTATTCTCAATGTCATTGCGTGTGTGTAACTTGATCCTGGCGCACACGTGATCTATGCATTCGGTTTTGCCTTTAAAACTGGGTGTGACAGAGTGGTACCAGAGCCGTGTTGACTGTAGGACGTTAGCCTAGATAGAAATGGTCGAATTTAAGGATTTTATAATGATAGAAGCCTTTCTCATCACATGCTTGCTTTGTTTCTAATAATCTTATACTCTTGCTTTTGTCTCATCCTTGAGTTAATCTTGATTCTTTACCTTGTGCTTGCTTTTAGCTCTCACTCCTCTTGTCTTACCATCTATTCCACTTTACACTGCACTTACAGATGGTTCGCCGTTTGAAGACTTCACACGCTGGTGCTACCCACCAGTATGCTCCGCAGGAAGAGTACAACGACTTCCATGACGGAGACACGGATGAAGAGAACGAGATGGAAGCTGCACCAGTAGCCGCCCCTGTCCTCATCATTGTGTCAGATGATGAGGAGGATCCAGAGGAGGTGAACTCAGAAGGAGTGCAAGAGCAAGCTGAACAACAAGGTCCAGCAGAAGATGAAGCAGCTGAGGAAGTGATCTGGGAGGTGTACCACTACAGGGTTGATGGAGTGGGCATTCCCATGGCTGACCACCTGCGAGCTATGGTACTTCGCTTGGGCTATGATAAGGCCCCTGCTTACCACTGTGAGCTGTGGGCTCACCCATGGTTCGAGCCCCACTGGGAGGTTGCTGCTATCCTGGAGGAGTATGCTCCATTCCAGGGAGTGAAGGAGATCTCCAAGCATCATGATGTGGCTCACAGGACCACTATGGACACTGGCATCGCGGAAGCAGCTCGGAGGGCACTCTATGTGCTCTCCCACAAAGAGCGTGACAGGTTGGAGGATACCCACTGCAGGTACACACCTTTCAGAGTAAGTGGGGAAGCCAAAACCTACATCGCTCCAGCTCCAGCATATGAAGGAACGCTGAACAACGTCCGGGGACTGCTAGCTACTGTTAATACTGCGTTGGATGACACCAACAACACTCTGTACGCGGCACAACAGCAGATCTTCACTCTGGAGTTGCAGAAGCGTGCCTTGGAAGCTGCACTGCAGAATAGAGAGCAGCCAGTGGTTCATGACGCTACAGAAGCATGTACCTCTCCGTCACCCAAGAGGCCACGCTACGACTCCCCCGACGCCCGCACGGATGCCATGCCAGAAGAAGATAGTCCATAGGCTTAAGTTAAGAATAGGGTCTTTTGTAATCGCTAGTAGACGATCGGTTAAAGTGTGCTTAGTTTAGGAGTGTGGTTGAATGCTTGGTTTTGTGTTAAATGTTTGAGCTGGATTTTGTTTGAGTGCAATGTGTTGTGGAGTGATGACCACAACGACATTGGTTTAGTAGTAAGTTTGTGGGGGTCAACCTTCTATCTCAATCAATTTATCTATCATAATCTTTGTGTTCCTTTAAAGCTTACTGTTAATACAAAAGCTTCAAATCTGTTCGCGCAGCTCTCTGAGTCAGCTGCACTGTTTTAATTTTATCTCGGGCTACAGAACCCCGATTGCAGTAAATCCAATTGAAGAAGTTCAGAAATTTCGTGACTGATTTTCTGTACAAAATTCAGAATTTTAGGATGTATAGTCAGAGAGATATGCCTGAAACATTGGAGCCCCTCGAATCTGTTAAACACTGCTGACGTATCTGACTTGTTTAATTGATAACCAGAGTTACAGAACTCCGATTGAGGTGATTCCAGTTGGAGAAGTTCCGTAATTTCATTACCTAGTACTGGTTAAAGGTTCATAATTTTTGGTTATCCACGCTGAGAGTTATACCTGATTGTTTGGAACCAACAGAAGCTGTCTAAAGCTGAATATCTTTGTTATCTTATCTTTCTGGGTTTAACTCTTGGCACAATCACCTAAAGTGAAGTCCCTAACACTCAGATGGTGAAAACCAGGTCAGGATCCGGAGTCGATCAACCAGCAGTGAATTGACAAGGCAGGGTACCCCGGCAAGCGCAGATGGATCCCGCCATGCAGCAGTTCATCGAGACGCAGACTCAACTCCTCCAGAACCTGACCAACACTGTGGCGAATCTGCAAGCTCAAGCCAACAACCCACTGGTGCAGCAGCCGGCGCCTCGCAACAAGCACCGGGAGTTCATGAGTCACCACCCCCCAGTGTTCACTCATGCTGCTGATCCACTTGAAGCTGAGGATTGGCTGAAGACAGTGCTGAAGATGCTCACTACCTGCCAGTGCGATGACAGAGAGAAGGTCCTGTATGCTGCAGGACGACTTCAGGGGTCCGCATCCGCTTGGTGGGATGCGTATGTCGCTGCTCACGCTGCCCCAGACACTATCACCTGGGACGAGTTCACCACCAACTTCTGGAGCCACCACATACCTTCAGGGGTCATGAAGATCAAGAAGAAGGAGTTCCTTTCCCTCAAGCAGGAGGGAATGTCAGTGGCTGAGTACAGAGACAAGTTCATTGAGTTGTCTCGCTACGCGACTGAGGAAGTTGCTGAAGACAGGAAGAAGCAGGAGCTGTTCCTGGATGGGTTGGCCGGATCGCTTCAGTACCACCTGATGTCTCACACTTTCCCCACGTTCCAGCATCTGGTGGACAATGCTATCCGCTTGGAGCACAAGCGCAAGGAGCTTGGAGAGCTGAAGAGGAAGGCCACCAGCTCGGGACAGTCTGGGAGTGTTTCTCGGCCACGCTTAAACCCACAGCAGAACACCCCGTTCCGCTTTGGAGGGCCTGGTGGAAACTTTGGGCAGCAGCAGTCCCAACGTTCCGCACAGCAGTTCCAACAGTCTGCTCAGCAGTTTCAGCGTTCTGCCCATCAGACACCACGCCCCGCCTTCCAGCAGAGTCAGCAGAGAGCTCCAGTTGGTACACCAGTGAGGTCCGTTGCGCCTCCCAATCCTTCAACCACCACTTGCTTCAAGTGTGGAGAGACTGGTCACTATGCCAACAATTGCCCCCAGAGAAGCACTCAGAACACTCCGGTGCAGAGTCAACAGATGAGGACTGGAAACAAGACCCCACAGAACTCCAAGGGACAGCAGAACTCTGCACGTGGTAGATTGAACCACATAAATGCACAGACCAGGTTCGGTATGTCTTTATCAACACTATCCCCACATCAGTTTTCTCTAATCATTCTCAAAATCTTTCTTTATCTATCCGAATCTCGAGGACGAGATTCTTTTAAGGGGGGTAGGTTTGTCACACCCTGAAATTTCCAAATTTCAGGATGTGAATAGGAAAGGAAATGTAACAACTATTTCCCTTAATTTTAAAATTTTCCCAACATTTATTTTCTTTACAGGGAATATAGTGTAGGAAAAAAAACCAAAACATTATTTGTTTTTCTAAAATTAATTAATGGCTTGATGTTTGTTGCATACATGCTGGTGCATTGTCTTTGATTGTTTGAATTCAAATTCTAATTTGAATTCATTTGTTTTGTGCCTTTTCTAAATAGTTAAACCTCTACCCTAACCCTCCCTTCCTTTCAGCCCAGTTCGGCTTCGAGCCCAGCCAGCCAAAGTCTGCCGGCGCCCCTGCTTCTCTTCGGCCTGGTTCGTTTGCGCCGCAGCCCGCTTGCTCCTGTCCCCGCGGCAGCCCAACACCGCAGCTCGGCCCAACCGGCCCAGCGAACGCCACCAGCCCACCGCTCCCTCTCCCGCGCCCGCAGCCGCTGACAGGGTGACCCCACCTATCATCCCCCTCCCTGCGCTCGTCCCCGAGCCGGACTCGAGCTCGAGTCCCGGCCGCACCCGACCGCGTCCCGCGCTGCCTCCACGTCTTGGCCCGCACGCCAAGGCCGAGCCCCTGGCCTATTTAAGGCCGCCGCCACCTCCTGGCCGGGCTAGCCAAAACCCTAGCCGCCCCTGAGCACCCCCGCCCGAGCCCGCCGGAACCCTAGAACGCCGCCGCCGCTGTTCTCCGCCGCCGTTGCCGCTCCGCCGTCGAGAAGCCATCCCGGAGCTGCGCAAGGAGGTGAGAAGCTCCCCGGTGCCACTTGTTGTCGTCCCCGTGCATCGAGTCGCCGAGGAGGGCTCGCCGGAGTTGCGCCGCCGCACCGCTCCGCCTCGCCGTGCCGCGCGCCGTCTCCGCCGCGTCCTAGCCGACCGCGCCGCCCTAGATGAGTTCGCCGCCTCGCGCGCTTCATCCCGGTGTGACCCGCGCGCGAAACCGAGCCCCCTAGCTCGATCCCGTGCCGCACCGGCGAGTTCGCCGCCGTCCGCCGCCGCTCGCCGCCGGCCGGGCGCTCGCATGCGTCCGCAGCCGTCAGATCAAGATCTGACGGTACTGATCAATCTGACCGCCACCGCTTGCGCAGCAGCCGCCGCCGGCCGTTGGATCAAGATCCAACGGGCTGGATTAGATCCAACCCGAGTCAATACCGGTCAAACCGGCATGACCCTGTCTTTTTGCAGAAAACCCCCTGAGCTTTTCCTTTTTACAAATAGGTCCTCCCACAGTAGTGAGTTTCTTTACAGTTAGGTCCTTTCGTTACGTTTAAGCCCAGAATCTTTAGTTTTCTTTACAGATTAGTCCCTGTACCTTCGTTAGTGCATATCTTGGTCGTTTTAGCTCCGTTTTTAGCGTTCTTTATGTCCACGCGATCGTCTCGAAGCGTAGATTAGTTTTATGCCTCTGTTTTATTCTGTTAGTACTATTTGATGATTGTTTCTCATTTATTCTTGTTGTATGCTTGTATGTGAATGTTGTGGAGCGTAGAGAGTGAAGCGTTCGAAGGCTTTGAAGATCAAGACGCGCCAGAGTTTGAGCAGCAGAGTCTTGTTGAAGGCAAGTCTCCCTTGATGCATACCCACTTGTCCTATATAACATGCATTCAATTCATTGTATTTACTTTTGCTTGCATTAACTTTGACGGGAACCTACTAAGGATCTTGCCTAGTCTTTATGACCTTTGCCTTGTAACCGGGTTATTGAATTAAACTTGATGGTAGCTATGGCTTAGCATGCTTAACTGGGATGGTATTAATCAACTTGGATACTTGTATGTTCTATGTTCCGCTTTATGCTATTTTATTTACAAGATCACTTTTGCTATGTTAACCGGAACATGGAGAACCACCCAGGAAAACAGTACAACCACAAGAACTAACGGGCAATGGTCTTGGCTTAGTAATTAGGAACTTTAGCTTGGGGTGATCTTACCTGATAAGGACAAGGGATCGGCGGTACTGCGGGGTATAGACTCGCTCTAGCAGGGGGCTGGGTGAGTTATTCTTTTTATGGTGGGGTATCGACCTGCTAGGGGACTTTATACCTTGCTAACTGATCCGGACCTTGTGGGTCACAACTTGTTGGGGAACCTTTGTAAAGGCCTTGTAGCGTCCCTATGCAACCACACCTCGGTAGTGTGGTATGGTGCCTTGCAAACACCGCATGGTTGGGTTCAAAGTTCTTTGGAGCTTTTACACTGCTTGTGGTGAAAGTGTACAACCTCTGCAGAGTGTAAAACTAACTAGTTAGCCGTGCTTACGGTCAAGAGCGGCCTGGACCCTCACATGACTAAGTTATGGAACTTAAATGTTAAATCGTTGTTCTATCTTTGTGATGCTTATGTTTTATTAATTGCGGGTTGGTATAAACTTACACTCTTTAGTAAATATGCTGCTAATAAAACTTGACCAACTAAAATGCTAAACTGGTTGAACCCTAGCCAAACACCATATGGCCATGCATGTTATGTTGTTTTCCCCTTGCTGAGTACGACACGTGCTCACGCTTGTCTATTTTCTTGTATCTACAATACTCGGATTGCTGCTCAGACTGGGAGAGATTGGAAGACTACCCCGGTGACTTCCAGGAGTTCTAGGTGTGCGTGTCTTCAGTCAGCTGCCTGTGGAGACATCTTTATCCGCTGCGAGAACTCGTTATTTATGTTTCGTTTAAGACTTTGGTCATGTAATAACTCTTTATTCGTGTGGCACTGATTTTGGTATTCACAATGTCATTGCGTGTGTGTAACTTGATCCTAGCGCACACGTGATCTATGCATTCGGTTTTGCCTTTAAAACTGGGTGTGACAGACATCCTCGAGCCATCATGAAGACCCGTGTACTCAACCCAAGATGCTCTCTCTGCATCAAGGGTTGTACCCGATGCTTCATGAAACTGAAGGCTACTCTCTCAGCTGTCAAGCCTTGTGCCTTCTTCTCGGCAATCTTCACTAGCAGCTCTGGGATCTGGATGCATTCTTGCATTGACGGCTCGTTCTTCCAGATCGCTTCGTACACTGGCAGGTACATGCTGGGCTTGGGCAGTTGAGGCGGGGCATTTTCAATGTAGAACCACCTGGCTTTCCAGTCTTGGTTGGAGTCTATCAACTCATACTTGAAATATAGATCTTGTGCCTTCTGACGCATCTTAAGACCGGCTCCACTGACTACTACTGACAAGTTTGCATTGGGCTGCAGCTTCAACCGGAAAATCTTCCTAAACAAGGCCCAATGCGGGCGGATTCCAAGAAAAGCTTCGCAGAAGTGCACGTACACTACGATCTGGAAGATGCTGTTCGGATTCAGGTGCACGTGCTCCAGCTTGAAGAAGTCAAGGAAGCCTCTGATGAAATCCGAAGCCGGCAGAGTCAACCCACGCTCGACGAAGTGGGAGAACATCGGAATTTCATCTGGATTCTTCTCCATGGGCCACGCATCCCCAGCGGCAGAGTTCCAGCCAGCAATTGCTTTCTCGCACAATAAGCCAGCAACCTCAAGGGGATGTCCTCCTCCTTCATTTTGGATTTCTTCCAAGAGGTTCCAAGAGGCGGCTTGGCTCGGTGGCTTCTCAATCACCACCGTCTTGTATTTCGGCTCCGACAACTGATTTTTGCCGCGGCCGGATCTTTTCTTCTCCATCTGTCCCTTGGACGGCGCACTCTTCATCCTTCCAGTCACAAGTGTCTTCCTTCGCATTTGCTCGGGGGCTGCGAGGGGGTGGAGGTGGCGGCACTTGACGGCGTAGGCGCTCAACTCTGTGGCGTCTACAGCGGTAAAAGCTTTTTCTGGATCTTAGGGGCGAATGGAAGTAGTGGAAACCCTAGGGGATACCCCCTCTGGTATTTATAACCAAAAACCCTACCGGTTCGATCTGGTGATCCTTCACATTCAACAGATTGGATTTTCACGAGGCAAAATTTTATCAGCTAAGTCAGTTGGTTTTTTACAATTTCCAAGACCTGCTCAGCTTCATCTCGGGGACTCCACTACTCGATGGGATTGGATTTCACTCAGCTACAGTACACTGAACTCAGGCCACCTTCTACAGTTAGATTGGATCCTTCAATTCGAGAAGTACTCGACTCAAGGCTCGAGGGCTTTGTGCCACATGTCCTTCGGTTTTTTCTCTGGAATTAGCGGGATTAATCGGCGTAGACTTCAGATTGCCCTCAGTTTGAATTTACAATTCAAACTAAGGCTGGGGGGCTACATCCATATGGGATGCGATTTTAGTAATCGCATTCCCATATGTTTTTCTTTGGGATTTCTACGGATTTTTCGGAGCAAGATCACAAGTGCTAGAAGATTGACCCTCAGCTTGAATCTTGGATTCGACCTAAGGCTCGGGGGCTACATTCCATATGGAATGTGATTTTAGTAATCGCATTGCCATATGGATCTTTGATGCAAAGATTTCAAGAACGAAGCGGGTATTATTGAAGACCTTCAAGGGAAGTACTCGGGGACGCTTGTGAACAACTCGAGAAGACTTCAAAACTACTTGTGGAGTTAGCTGGAGTACCTTCCAGCCTCGTTATGATTCAAGTCTTATTGAAGATCGAAGCTTGCAGAACTCGGGGACGCTTGGGAACTACTCGCAGAGACCTTCAAGACTACATGGACACATCGCACTTGACTACAAATTACTCGGGGCTTGTCGTCCGGACATCCCTGGGCCGACCATGCATATGGGCCATCCCCAGGAGATAGGCCTGCACACCTGGACTACTCAACTAGTGGGTCGCGGTGCAAGATTGCCGTGGACCACAAGGCAAGAAAAGACAGACAAGGACTTGTAATAAAATTAGGATAGTTTCTCATTACCCGTTATAGGCTACTCCTAGTTCTACTCGACTAGTACTCTTGTACCCAATCCGACTTGTAACCCTGCCTCCCGTGGCATATAAGGCGAGGTAGGGACCCCCCTCAAGAACATACGCAATCAATCAAGAGCCACACAACATACAAGACGTAGGGTATTACACACATTGCAGCCCGAACCTGTCTAATTATGTGCCTCGTGTCTCACCATCGTGTTCCTGATCTCGGCGAGCCCCACCGCACAATCTACTACTTTGGGTACCCCGTGGTAGGCTCAGTGTCTAAAACACTGACAAGTATCATCTAGACAGTGCGTGCATGCTCGGAATATCTTGTTTGTTTGTCCTGATAGATTACCAAGTGTCGGCCAATCATTGATGGTGATGAGCAGCAATGCTCGTAGATTGAAGGTCTCCTGTTTGTTCTCATTCCACACGGGTATGCCTTCTTTCTTCCATAATGTTTTAAGATCCTCAATCAATGGTCTTAGATACACAACGATGTCATTGCCTGGCAGCTTTGGGCCTTGGATGATTATTGGCATCATAATGAACTTCCGCTTCATGCACATCCAGCCAAGAAGGTTGAACATACATAAGGTCACAGGCCAAGTGCTATGACCGCTACTAAACTCACCGAATGGATTGAATCCATCCGTACTTAAACCAAACCGAATGTTCCTTGGATCCTCTGCAAATTCCCGAAATTCTCTGTCAATTAATCTCCACTGCGACCCATCAGTGGGGTGCCTGATATGGTCATCTGCTTTGCGTTCTTCTTTGTGCCAACGCATCAACTTTGCATTGGTCTTGCACCTGAATAAACACTTCAGCCATGGTATTATTGGAAAATACCACATTACCTTAGTAGGAATTTTCTTCTTCTCCACCCTCAACTTCATCTACCTCATCGTGTGGGATCTTGTAACGATGCGCTTCACACACAGGATAAGCCTCTAATTTCTCATATTTGTCACCTCGGTAGAGGATACAGTCATTAGGGAACGCATGTATCTTTTGAACCTCCAAACCCAGAGGACAAACAACCTTTTAGCTTCCATTATAAACCCCCTTTTCCATGCTTTGTCCAAACAAAATAATTTGGCATGAATCCCATTTGTATAGGTGATCGTCAAGACTCTTTATTGATGAGTAATTCTTCTGATTTTTGCACATTTTGCATGGTAAATAATGAAACCAAATGGGGGCTTGTTTGCTTCTGCGACATCTAGAAATCTACGCACCCCATTAATGTATTCACTGGAGATTATCTTGTCGGGGTACATTCATTGTCGATTCATCTATAAAGTACCACTAAACAATCTTTAAGTATTTCGAAACAAAAGATCATACACAAATTTAAAGTGTTCATTTCCAATCCACGCGATACAATATGACAAACTTAAATAGAGATATTACACAAATTTAATGTGTCCATACCCAATCTACACGATACAATACAACAAACTTAAGTGAAGGTCTTACACAAATTTAAAGTACGACATATGAAACACTACTAATACATGATACAATATGAGAAACTTTAGCCATCCTTGTGACGTGACGACGAAGGTTTAGCTTTCTTAGAATCGCCTTGTGGTTTAGTACTACTCGGTGGATCTCCAACACCCGGGTCTGCTGGTGGAGCATAAATGCCACCAAAAGGAGGTTCCTGCCCCGCTGCAACAACATCTATATATTTTCCTTGCAAATAACGAAGCATTCCTCTCTCCAACGTGCTCATTTTCTTCGGTTTATCAGGAGGTCCTACTTTGGTTTTCCACTGGCTGTGTGAAGAACGACGATCACCACTACCATTATCCCCATTCCGTCCAGCAGTAGTAGACATCTATACTAATGGCAATAAATTATTTAACCCATCCAAAAAATTCTAGCATTTCTAGTAATTCTAAAACTATGTCTAGTCATTCTAAAATCAATTCTAGCTTTCCTAGCCTTTCCAGTAATTCTAAAACTATTTATATATTTAATCATGACATATGCTCAAATAAATAATTATTATTAAAAAAATTAAATTGTCACATACAACATCTCATCCAACTAACACGGTGTTCCTTTGCAATCAACTCTATTAGAGCGTATACAAAAGTGCATATAAATAGAAAATATCCCATTCCTAGCTCATTAGAAAGTACAAAAATACTCCTATTTAAACCAATAAAACTCAACAAAATAAGCATGAATCAAGGGAGGTGGAAGTAACTAACCTCTAGACCACTTCAATAAGTGAAATCGTCGAGAAATCGTCGCAAATCAGGCAAAAACTCCCCTAGGGCGCTATGAAGGAGTTGGATCTCGAGTTGGAGAGTGGAGAGGTGAGTGGCTCGGGCCGGAAGAAGATGACTTTTTATGCGCGGAACATTAGTACCGGGTCGTGGCTGGAGCCGGTACTAATGCGCTCACATTAGTACCGGCTTGTGTGGAGGCCCGGTACTAATGTGCGGCTGCCACATTAGTACCGGGTCGTGGCCGAAGCCGGTACTAATGTGCTCACATTAGTACCGGCTTGTGTTGAGGCTCAGTACTAATGTGTGACTGCCACATTAGTACCGGGCCCCCACACCGGTACTAATATGTGACTCTGGGGGCGCGTCGGGGGCTCTCTTCCCAGCCGGTACTAATGTGCACATTAGTACCGGTTCCAAAAATAACCGGTACTAATGTGAAATCCTCCGTAGGACCAAAGATTGTTTCTCTAGTAGTGTTTGAAGAGCAAATTCGAATAATGTGCGGTGTTTTTGAAGTTTTCTCAAAAAAAAAAATCCAAATTGCATGTTTGGGTAGCACAATCAACAAAGAAGCCCCACGAATGTTTCATTCTATTTCTGATCCTGGATTGCAGTAATATAATGGATAAATGGTCCAAAACTAAACTGGCGGCTGTCTGCGTGGGGCTGTCGTCACAATATGCATGCTCTCGATCGCTGGAGCTAGGTTATTAATTTATATTAAATGTCTTTCATTCAGAATTTCAGATCAAAACACATCGTCAAGGAAATATTTGACGTCTAGCTCAAAATTTCAGAATTAGATTTCTTTCATTCAGAATTTCAGATAATACTCCCATTCATCCTTTAATATTTGACGTCTAGCTCAAAATTGAGCTAACCTACATCAAATAATAGAGAATGGAGGAGTTAGTAATTTATAAGGTCGCTCTCTGCTGTGGCAGGTAGTGGCCATAATCATGGAAGCCGGTCGTGATCATAGCTCTGATCAGGGTCCAGTGGTCCGTTGGAAGACCTCCCCGACCTCCTTGGACACCACCTTGGCCAACTCGTCGTCCACCAAGATGTAGCTCCAGCAGTTGGCGGCGGTGGCGACGGTTTCGGCGGGTAGACGCGCTTGCAGGGCCATCCCGGTATGAAAGGCGGCTCTGTATGAAACTCTAAAATAAGAAGTATATATATAGTAGTTTAGTAAAATTGAATCTCCAACATCCATAATAGAAGTATTTAAATTATCACAAAGAATTGACTTTTGGTCCTGGGGAAGAAAACACATTAGTACCGATTTTTTTTGACCCCGAGTACTAATGTGCACATTAGACATTAGTACCGGATGGGAGGGAGAGGGGGAGGGGGGGGGGGGCGACGCACCCACCAGAGACATACATTAGTACCGGACCGGGGCTGGAGCCGGTACTAATGTATTACATTAGTACCAGGCGGTGTTGGCGCCCGGTACTAATGTGACAGCCGCACATTAGTACCGGGCCACAACACTACCCGGTACTAATGTGAGCACAATAGTACCGGCTCCAGCCCCGGCCCGGTACTAATGTTCCCCGCATAAAAAGTCAGATTCTTCTTCCAGCCCGAGCCACTCTCCCCTTCACTGTCCAACTCGAGCTCCAACTCCTCCATGGCGCCCTAGGGGAGTTTTTGCCTGATTTGCGACGATTTCTCGACGATTTCACTCATTGAAGTGGTCTAGAGGTTAGTTACTTCATCCTCCCTTGATTCATGCTTATTTTGTTGAGTTTTATCGGTTGAAATAGGAGTATTTTGGCACTTTATAATGAGCTAGGAATTGGGATTTATTCTATTTATATGCATTTTTGTATACGCTCTAATAGAGGTGATTGCAAAGGATATGCCATGTTAGTTGGATGAGATGTTTTATGTGACGATTGAATTATTTTAGTAATAATTATTTATTTGAGGATATGATATAATTAAATATATAAATAGTTTTAGAATTACTAGAAATGCTAGAATTTGTTTTAGAATTACTAGACATAGTTTTAGAATTACTAGAAATGCTAGAATTTTTTGGATAGGTTAAATAATTTATTGTCATTGTATAAATGTCTACTACTGCTAGAGGGAATAGGGATGATGGTAGTGGTGATCGTCGTTCTTCACACAGCCAGTGGAAAACCAAAGTAGGATCTCCTGATAAACCGAAGAAAATGAGCATGTTGGAGAGAGGAATGCTTTGTTATTTGCAAGGAAAACATATAGATGTTGTTGCAGCGGGGCAGGAACCTCCTTTTGGTGGCATTTATGCTCCACCAGGAGACCCTGGTGTTGGAGATCCACCGAGTAGTACTAAACCACAGGGCGATTCCAAGAAAGCTAAACCTTCGTCGTCACGTCACAAGGATGGCGAAAGTTCTCTCATATTGTATCATGTATTATTGTTTCATATGTCGTACTTTAAATTTGTGTAAGAGCTTCACTTAAGTTTGTTGTATTCTATCGTGTGGATTGGGTATGAACACATTAAATTTGTGTAAGATCTCTATTTAAGTTTGTCATATTGTATAACGTGGATTGGAAATGAACACTTTAAATTTGTGTATGACCTTTTATTTCAAAATACTTAAAGATTGTTTGGTGGTACTTTATAGATGAATCGGCAATGGATGTACCTTGACAAGAGAATCTCCAGTGAATACATTAATGGGTTGCGTGGATTTCTAGATGCCGCGGAAGCAAACAAGCCCCGTCTGGTTTCATTATTTGTCCATGCAAAATGTGCAAAAATCAGAAGGATTACTCATTGATAAAGAGTCTTCATGATCACCTATACAGATGAGGATTCATGCCAAATTATTTTGTTTGGACAAAGCATGGAAAAGGGGGTTATAATGGAAGACGATGAAGAGGAAGATGATCGTATTCCAGATTGGACTCAAGAAGGTGCCTTTGCAGATGATCCAATGGGAGAGGAGTACATGGGAGAGACACTAGAAGCTCCAATTATAGAAGATCCTCTCGACGATCTAGGTCAGGTGTTGTGTGATGCAATGGAAGACTGCGAAAAGGTGAAGGAGTTAAAAAAGTTTGAACGTATGTTGGAAGATCACAAGAAACCATTGTTCCTAGGTTGCAAAGAGGGGCAGAAGAAGTTGGGTACCACTTCGGAAATGCTGCAATGGAAGGCTAAACATAGAATTTTCGACAAGGGCTTCAATGAGTTAATGATGATTGTAAAGGACATGCTTCCAGAGGAGAACAAATTGCTGGAGTCCACGTACGTAGCTAAAAAGGTTGTTTGTCCTCTGGTTTTGGAGGTTCAAAAGATACATACGTGCCCTAATGACTGTATTCTCTACCGAGGTGACGAATATGAGAAATTGGAGGCTTGTCCTGTGTGCGAAGCGCAGTGTTATAAGATCCCACACGATAAGGCAGATGATGTTGAGGGGGCGGAAGAAGAAGAAGAAAATTCATGCGAAGGTAATGTGGTATTTTCTAGTGATACCACGGCTGAAGCGTTTATTCAAGTGCAAGACCAATGCAAAGTTGATGCGTTAGCACAAAGAAGAACGCAAAGCAGATGACCATGATGGGTCCCAGTGGAGATTAATTGACAGAGAATTTCGGGAATTTGCAGAGGATCCAAGGAACATTCAGTTTGGTTTAAGTACAGATGGATTCAATCCATTCGGTGAGTTTAGTAGCGGTCATAGCACTTGGCCTATGACCTTATGTATGTTCAACCTTCCTCCCTGGATGTGCATGAAGCGGAAGTTCATTATGATGCTAATAATCATCCAATGCCCAAAGCAACCAGGCAATGATATTGATGTGTATCTAAGAATGTTGATTGAGGATCTTAAAACATTATGGAAGAAAGATGGCGTACCCATGTGGGATGAGGACCAACAGGAGACCTTCAATCTACGAGCATTGCTGTTCATCACCATCAATGATTGGCCGACACTTGGTTATCTATCAGGACAAACAAATAAGGGATTCCGAGCACACACACACTATTTAGATGATACTTGCAGCGTGTATCTAAACACAATAAAAAGGTTGTGTATTTGGGTCATCATCGCTTTCTTCCTCCTAAGCACCCATTAAGAGATGAAGGAAAACACTTTGAAGGTGTCGGAGATAAACGTAAGAAGCCCATTCACCGTGGTGGAAAAGTTGTATTTTCTACGGTGAAAGATTTGAAGGTGATTTTTGGCAAGGGTTCCGGCAGCCAAAATGTTCCAAACGACACTAATGGACATGCACCAATGTCGAAGAAGAAGTCGATATTTTGGGAGCTACCTTATTGGGAAGTCCTTAAGGTTCGCAATGCAATTGATGTGATGCATGTGATGAAGAATTTCTTCGTGAACTTACTTGGCCACCTAGGTGTATATGGAAAGACAAAAGATACAATTGTAGCACGTAGGGACCTGAAAGCTATGAACCAACGAAAAGGCCTACATCCCGAAAAGAGAGACAAAGGAAATTACTTGGCTCCTGCTAGTTATACCCTAAGCAAGGAAGAGAAGTAGAGAATGTTCGATTGCTTGAATAGTAGGAAGGTCCCAACGGGCTACTCCTCAAACATACAACGAATAATAAATATGAAAGAGAACAAATTCATAAATCTGAAGGCTCATGACTGCCACGTGTTGATGACACAACTGCTGCCTGTTGCACTAAGGGGTATCATGTGGTATGGAGATGCAACTTTGCCAGAGGCTTGGAATGCACGACATGGGCTTCATGGATCCTACCATGCTAAACGTGACGCTTGTCCGTGATTTCCTTGCGCCTACAGTGGAGAACATATACACGTTTCTGGACAGGCAACGCTTCAAGGACTGCATACTTATTCCATACAACTACCAGTGAGCAATGTGTTTCTCAACTCTTTATCTTTTTCAAAATACATTAAATATTTCAATTAATAGATTCTTCTCTAAAATGTATTGACAATTTCCACTGGATTCTCATTATTATTACACCTGATTTAAGCCTTGCCCACGTGTTTAACTCTATTAGCGCATATAGAGAATAATACGAACCTCTCATAGAATTGTTGAACGCTGCATGGGATATGATCCGTGTAAAGTTCGGGGGGCCCTTGAAAGAGAAACTTCAATACTACCATGATTTCTCGGTACGTGTTTTCTTCGCTGATCTCATGTCACATTTTTCAATACAAGTTAACAAATATTTCTTAATTTTTATTTTCACATATGTGTAGTGCATGAAACAGCCATGTAGTACCAATCTATGCGGATTCTATGTATGTGACTTCATCCATCACTTTGCAAGTGGTAGCTTCGGCTCCTTCAATGATAAGGTGCGTACACAAAAATGCAGACAAACATATCCCTAATTCTTATTGTTTATATACTTTTTTCTAACAATGAATAACTTCTTTTGTAGATTGCTAACATTAAGGAAGGATTACTCGAGACGCAAAGAATCTGGTTAATTCAAGAACAACTCTGCGGATTTATTCTAGACAAGGTGATTAATCCCGCGGGATAGTTTCATGCTGGTGACTCAATGGTAATAGTGAGTAAAGAAGACACTACTAGCATTGCTAATGAAGCTCAGCAAAGCACCGACAAGAACAAGAACAAAGATGTCGATAAAGAATGATCTTCTTCTAAAGACAAGAATAAGAACAAAGACGTCGATAAAGAAGGATCTTCTTCTAAGGACAATAACAAGGACGTCCAGAAAGAAGGAACTTCTTCTAAGAACAAGAACAAGAAGGTCGAGAAAGAAGTAGCTTCTGCTAAGGACAAGAAAAAAGAAGTCGAGAAAGTAGGAACTTCTTCTAGGATCACTACCAGAGCACATCAACGACGAGGTGGATCTTGATTCCGTGTAACATCAACAACGAGCTTAAAACGATTTAGACTTTACTCTTCTAACATTTGATTCTGTGTATATCTTTTTCATATTTACGTATGCACAATATATGCACAAACGATGTTATAACACTGCATATTAGATTAGTATACGTGAATCAAACAAATACGTCTAAATACGTTCAAATACGAAACAAACTAAAAAGAAAAGAAAAATTAAGAAAAACACATTAGGACCGGGTGGGGATAACACCTGGTACTAATGTGGAGGCTGCCACGTCCCCGGGGCAAGGCCTCATTAGTACCGAGTGGCCCGGTACTAATGTGACATTAGTACCGGGTGTAACGAATCGGTACTAATGTGGCCTCCACATTAGTACCAGCTGGCCAGTACCAGTTTCAGAACCGGTACTAATAGCCCTCTAAAGCCAGTACAAAACATCATTTTTCTAGTAGTGAAATTAGTGTTGGTGTCTTTTCTGATCATTTATAGAATCATTGTGAACACTACTATATCAATTATAGAACTGTGACCAAGTGTCTAATTATCGGATCGAGCTTACCTTTGTGTTCGACACCAGATGCATGGGTGGCAATGGCGAGGAAGGCCGCCGCGCAATGGAGCACCACCACCATGGAGGAGGTGGTTGTCGTCGCAGCCATGCCAATGTTTTCTTAGCTAGCTAACTTGCGGTGGTGGCTGATTAGATCCCTAACTGCACATGAGATGGTGTTGCGGGTTATTTATATATAAGGCATGGATGATGTAGTGGCTAGGTTCACCATATCCAATCTGCTTATATAATTATATATATCCTTGTTGCCATCATAGCTATTAGTGGTCCTGATTATGTTTCTAGCTGCAGATAGATATGATGTTGCAGATTTATAAATACGGCAGATGAAGCCGTGATATATAATCATTAATAAGCTGTCGATGAGGTACCAAAAGCCCCTAAAGATCAAATGTGGTTCTTTAATTTTCTAATGGCAATAAAAATTAAAAATGTCTCCAACTTCAGCAATATATATTCCAGGGATAAGAAAACAATATCTTCTAGAAGTATACCTTTATTTAATACCATATCTTCTAAAACAATAATTTAAAAAGTTTAGTTCATCTATATGACGGTCGATGTGTGAGCGAGCTCGCTTTAATTGTTCAAAAACGCTGCCAAGCCCGTGATTTTCAGCTCTGCTCGAAAATTACGAAGTCCCCAGTGTTAGGGGGTGAGCACTTCATCTAAAAAATAGCTTCACTCCACCACACTACTGCAGAAACAGTTTGTAGGAGCGGGTAAAATAGCATTTTCAGGAGCGGAGGGCACACCTCCTCCTAGCTCTGGCTGCTACAAATAGCAGTTTCTAGGGGCGGCTGGCGCCATCATCCGCACCTGGTAATGACTTTCGGGCAGGTGATGGCGTCACCCGCCCCTGAAAACATCATTTCCGTCAATATTTTCAACATTTGAAATTTGAATTTGCCGAAACTATTTTCTGCCAATGTGAAATTCAATGCATCTTTTGGAAATCTATTCTATGTGATCGACACAGAATTTAAATTAAGCATAGAAAACAATAGTATTAGTGTGCACATTGACAACAAGTTTTTTTTACTAACAAAGTCTAGCCTTCATTGTGGTATGCTGGATTCCCCCACTCACATAGGCTAGCAAAATTATCATCAATTGCCAATACATATTATTGCAAGTGTTAGATCATACGAAAAGCACATATGTATAGTATACATCCCTATATATGAAAGGTAGGCCCTTACGGGTTCAGGATCAGTGTTATACTAGAATCAACACGCGACTTTGCCACAGTTCGGCCATTTCTGTCCAGCGTCAATACTGTGATGTTATTTTAAAGTTAGTTGTTAGCAAAGTGAATTGTATGTTTATGTACTCGAATATGCAGAAATTTAATAAAAAAATAGAGATGATGTGGTCATCTATGTTTCCTATATTTAATTTTTGGTTGAGAAAGGATTAATTTAATTCGAAGATAGATTAAATAATATGATGAAGGGAAGTACTCGAAATGGAATAATATTATTGGACTATTAAACTTACAAACTGTAAATGTGATGTAAATATAGCCACGCATCCCAAATGTCTGGTCACCGAAAAACTTGCAATTGTCTCAATGATGATATCCCTGCACCTCTATGATGATATGCCTTCATTTTTAAGTACTAATTTACTTTAGGAAGCAGAAATTAATAGAGTGATGTTATGGTGCTTGGAATTTCCTCCCATTTCCTCCACCAAAAGTATTTTTCTACCGCAAAGGGTATTTTGGTCATTTTGCGTTTGAGTGTCGCCCCCCAAAACCGCGCCCCCACCCACGTCCGCCCCTCAGTCGACGCTCACGCAGCACGCAAACCGAGAGGCGAACGCCCTAGAGTGCGGCGATGGCTCCTCCGGCGAGGATCCCGAACGGCGGCCCTCCCTCGCGCCTCCCTGCTCCATAGCCAGGCGCCGCCGCTCATCTCTCCCTCCCTCCGGCTGCCGCTGGCGCCCTCGCAAGGCGTCACACCGGTGGCCCTACCGCGCCGCCGCATCCGGACGCCGGCGACTTCTCCCTGCCTCTCCCGACGACGAGCCCCGACGGCAAGATAGGTCGTCACGACGATGCCGACACGGTCTTCTTCCCTCAAGCGCCCATCCCCATCGGACCCTGTTCTTCTCGCCGGTGAGTCAAGCAACCACGCCTTTCTCCTCATCTCTCCCGTGCTTTTTAGGATTTCTTGATTCATGAAAAAGAACCTTGTCGATGTAGTATTTCTTAATTCATTTACTTGTTATTGATCTACTGTAGGCACCCCTTGTAGATGCAGTAGTTGTTGATTCCTTTACTAGATCTTGTAGATGTACTGGTAATTCATCTCTGTACATGATAATTCAGTGGGATTTTTCGTAGATAAGTGTGTGATATACTAGTGATTCTTGATTCGCAATAATTGGTGGTGATTTTGAGTATTATACCTCGACACAAAAATTGGCAATGATTCTATTGGTGTGAGCTCTGATTTCATAGGTGTTTGGCTACCGATGTCTATATGATAATTGTTTTGTTTGCCCGGCTAGTATAGGAATGGAAGGTTGCTAGTTATATTCAGTAGCTGCCAAATTAGTTGTTGAATTCATACTCTGAATTTATGAACTCCTGCAGGCAGCAACACTTGCTCTTAGTTCTTTTCTTTCCAGGTGGAAATGGCCAATGATAGTTCTTTCCTGGAGTACAATGAAATAGTTATGAAGATGTTTACCAGTGAGGATGAAGGATTTGAGTCTTATAACGAGTACGCTTATGAGAAAGGATTTAGTGTGGGGAAGGATTACTACGAGTGGGACATGGACCACAATGAGAGGAACCTTCGCAAATTTGTTTGCAGCAGTCAAGGTTTCCGCGTAGAGAAGCACTTGACGAGGAAGATCAAGTTGCGGAGGTCGTGGAATATCACTCGCACCGGATGTCGTGCTAAATTTGTGATTGTACTGGATTATAACACGGAGCAGTGGTATGTGAAGGATTTCACTGACGAACACAACCATCCATATGCAGGTTTCTGGAATCCGCAAACACCAGATAATGGACAGTATGCTGAAGCGATATGGTGGTTATGATAAGGTTGTATTTATAGTAAGGGACCTTTACAAATTCTGCCATCGCAATAAGTTGCAGATGCTCTCCGCCGGTGATGCTCAAACAATCATGAATTACTTGATAGCTCAGAATCACAGAGATCCAGACTTCCATTTCGACCATAAGAGAGATGGGGGAGGGCATCTGACGGGAGTGCTTTGGTGCGACTTTCAATCTAAGATGGATTATAGAGCATTTGGTGATGTCCTCGTATTTGATGGCACGTACAAAACCAATAAATACAACCTGCCTCTTGTTCCATTTGTTGGGGTGAATCATCATAAAAGCACAGTTCTTTTTTCTTGTGGAATTGTTGCTCATGAGGATAATCAGACCTATGTGTGGCTGCTTAGTGCATTCACAAAAAGCCATGTCTCAGAAACATCCAGTATCTGTGATCACCGATGGAGACCTTGCTATGCAAAATGCAATCAGTATTATGTGGCCGAATGCATCACATAGGCTGTGCGGATGGCATATTGAGAATAACATTGTGAGTAATATTAAGGATGACGATGTGAAGGAAGGGATTAGGTGCTTTTTTTATGATCATTGCTCTATAGAAGAGATTGAGTTGAAATGGATAGTTTTCTTCAGTAAGCAGGATGTCACAGATGAGAACTCGTGGCTATATCAGATGTACGAGAGGAGGGAATCTTGGTGTGCTGTGTATCATGCTAGTAAGTGCTATTTAGGACTGAGGAGCAACCAGCGTAGCGAGAGCCTACACTCTAGGATCCAATTTAATCTAGATCGGAAAATGACACTGCTAGAGCTTTTTCAACACTTTGACAACTGTCTTGAAAAGCTGCGCACTAGAGAAGCGAATCTGGATTTTGTATCCAATTACAAGCCATGCTTGGAACTAGATGCTTCAATTTTGGTGCATGAGGCTGCAAAAAGGTTCACAACAAGTGTTTTTTATGATGATGTGCTGTACAGTCTGAAAGCAGCCGATAAGTGTTATTTGATTGAGGAAATGGATGGCTATGAAATTGTTGAGTATAAAGTTGCAAGGGTTGATAAGGGAGAAAAATGATACTCTGTGAAATGTCACATATGTGTTGTTGAGGACAAGGTCAAGGAAATTTCATGTTCTTGTCTAAAGTTACAGTCCCTTGGAACCCCATGCTCACACACCTTCTTTGTGTTGGGCCTTCGCGAAGAAAGTAAGCTTCCAGACTGCTGTGTTGTGGAAAGGTGGACGATGGGTGCCAAGTGTGGATTTCCTCCTACAAGGAAGAGCACAATGTATGACTATTCTGATAGTGTACAGAGGTACAATGACCTACACAATATCAGTGAAAAGACAGCCTTTGCAGCAGCTCAATCACAAGAAGCATTTGAACGGCTCAAACGCGTTCTTGAAGAGGAAGCTGCTATGATCCATCAAAATAGAGGAGAGGGTGGATGCAAGACGTTTGGTCATGTGCTCCCACAAGCCCTGGATGTCGATTCTGCGAAGTGCTGCAATGTATTAGATCCCATACGTGTGCCTGGCAGAGGGGCCCCGAAGAAAAAGTTGAAGTCAAGTTCAGATAAACCTGACAGGAAATGTACCCTATGTGAAGATCAGGGTCACAATCGGCGAACATGCAACTTGAGAGATGAGGTAAGCTAAGAGTAATTGTGATCAAAGTTAAAAATTGGTTGACTGTGAGTCATGTGTACTTTTTGCTAATGTCCCTCTTCATTTGTAGGATAAAAAGCTCCCTGAGGATGTGTTGGATAAATGATTTGGCAAAGGTATACATTCCAACAAAATTCTAGATCCCTGTATATGACTTCTCTTTCTCCTGTACCTGTGGGTTCTTGTTTGGCTTCATGAAACCAACACCTTTGATTGGAGAGATGAATTCTGTATTATAGGTGTGCTGTGTTGTTATCAGTTAGTTTGGTGATAGATCACATTGTATCCCTGTATATGACTTCTCTTTCTCCTGTACCTGTGGGTTCTTGTTTGGCTTCATGAAACCAACAGTTCTCTTTCTCATGTACCTGTCGGTTCTTGTTTGGCTTCATGAAACCAACACCTTTGATTGGAGAGATGAATTTTGTATTATAGGTGGCTGTGTTGTTATCAGTTAGTTTGGTGATAGATCACATTGTATGACAGAACAATGTTCACATGCTGTGGTTATATGGTACTCAATAAAAGCACTCGGACGAAGCTAAAAGCACTCGGACGAAGCTAAAAAATTTTAAATAGGTGTTGCACAAGTTAGCTAAAATTTTTGGTGCGGCCATATGTTAGTATTGTCTGCTAGGTGTTTCAAGTAGTTGTGTGGGCGTTGGTCCAGTAACTTGTCTACATTTCTTGTTGATTGAGAGTGCGAAAGGAACGTTAACATACCGTCATTAAGTTAACATGTAATGTAAGGATAACATATCATCAGCAAGTTACCATATCGGTGTTTAAGCTAACGTATCATTGTTTAAGGTACCATACCACCGATAGGCGACACATCGTAGGTTAACATACCATGTAAGTTAACATATTATGTGAAGACGTAGGTTAACATACCATGTCAAGTTAACATACCATGTAAGTTAACATACTATGTGAACATGTCCCTTCTACTGTACCCAAGTTGCCTATCCATGGTTTTTTTGTTGACAACAAACATTTCATGACAATGTTAATGGTTATAAGCTGACTCTTCATTCATAACTAACAACATGAAGCTGTTAAAACCATTACAATGTTAATGGTTACAAGCTGGAGTGGACGCAAAAGAGGGCTCCTATGAGAATGTAATTACTGCATAATGTGGAATGACACTTGTACAAACTGAGTCTGCCATCTGGTATTGAGCTCTGGGTATCTTGTGTACCTTGGAGGAACCTCTGCAGAGCAGAACCTCTGCGAAAATTTGCAGAACCTCTGCGTACTGGAACACAGCAGCTCCAACAATCATCACAGGTAGATAGATACATAACTAAAACCAGCAAATAACAGGATCTAGATTAAGAAATAAGCAGAACAAGCTCATCTAGTCCTATTACATCACATCACGCAGTTTTAAAGTTTTAAATCCCATAAATTTTGTCCACAACCAACCATCATGGCTTGCCAACAGAGGCAAGGCCCAAATATCTTACAGACTAGGGTCAGAGATAAAGTTTATAGAGAACACTCTCACATCTCACATAAGATTCACAAAAGATAAATTTTTTCAGCCCAGATGCATCTCAATCTTTCTTTATTCTCCCCCTTTGTCAACAGATAACAAAAAGGGAAGAAAAGAAGAAAGAGAGGAAGGGGCTTCAACCTGTTCACCTTCTTCACTCCTCCTGGCTCCAGTCTGTCTCTGGAGATGTGGATCTGGTGGCTTCAGGAGTAGCAGCAGCAGCTTCTTCATCTTCCTCTGTCTCAGAATCATATTCAACTTCTATGGGTTTCTTCAGGGGTATCTTGGAACTGATTTTCTTCCTTCCAGCAGCTATCTTGGGTCCCTTGCGAGGCAGCTTGGCACTGAGTGGCTCATCATCATCAGGTACTTCTTTTGCCACTTCTTCCTCACTAGATGTGTCCACAAAGAAGGTAGGAGGAGGGGCAGGGGTAGGAGTAGAGATGTTGGCCTTGAACATAAGCTGATTGACATCCTTCCTCAGCTCAAAGACGTGAGTGGTTGTGTACCTACACATAGCAAAGGTGTCCCTGATCATGGTCCTGAGTTTTTTGCCCTCATTCCTTGCAGCAGTGCTAGGACCAGCTTCTGAATGATGTGTTCCTTTAGCTGATTGCTCATGAAGGGACTTGAGCACACTTCCCTTCAGCTTGTGACCCCAAGAGGTGAGCTGATAGGACTTGTGAGCACAGTCCTTAGGGAACCTCAGGCCACTGACCATCTCAATCACATACATGATATAGGGTGCATAGGGAAAATTGTTCCTAGCATCATTCAAGGAATCACTCAATTCATACCAGATGTAATTGCTCACTGAGAAGCGCTTGCCTGTATGGAGCATCCTCTTCAATAGATTCACAGCTTACTTGCGGAGAGAGGTAGCATCGCTGTCCCCCTTTGGGTTTATGGTTTCCCTAAACAGGTTGTTGAGTTCATAGTACAATGGTTTCAGCCCTGTGGTCTTGTTGTTTGCCATCTCTTCACACTCAAACAGCTCAGGCACATCTCTTCCTCTGAGCTTTCTCTCAAAGTAGATATTGTCAGCATTCCTGTCATCTTGTCCAAATCCCAACAGCCTAGAGAAGGTGGTGAAATCCACCTTGTAGTGCACACCTTCTGTCATCCAGTGGATGGTGTCATGCTCGACTTCCCAATGAAAAGTGGCATGAAATTGATTGATAACTTCAGTGTTCCAGTCATAGTTGAAACCCATAATGTCCCTCAAATCATGTTCATCTACAATTTTGAGCAACTCTCTTGACTCAGAGGTCCTTTTACTGTCTATATGGCCCCAATCCACCCACTTCATGGTCATGATCCTACTCTTGTTTCTAATCACTGTGTTGTAGAAGTCATAATGAAAGGTTGACCAGAACCTATAGTCAATAGCAGCACATCTAGCATATTGATATGGATTTACTTCTCTAGCAGTCTTGACTTGAATTCCTAATCTATCATAAGTGGCATGTTCTATGAGATAGGTGTGATCATACTTGGTGGGAGGTTGCTTTTGGGGATTACCTTTGAAGTCTCTGATGTGGGAGGTGTCAATGTCTCCAAGCCTGGTTGCAGGCTCCAGCTCCACAGAGATAGTTTTGCCTTCAATACCTCCATCATTCTTCACAGGAGTTGCAGCTGCACGACTGCCCCTACCATTGACAGGTCCTGCTGATCCTCTTCCCCTCTTTGCAACAGCCTTCCTTGAACTGGACTGGTGCCTTCCCACTGATTCTATGGTCAGATTGTATGCCTCCTCTCCCTCAGAGTCATCAGAGGGCACAACCCTCTTGTCCTTCCTCTGAGAGCTCCCTGCCTGCATCTAGAGATAAAGAGAGCAAAGATAAGGTACAAGTGCAATGTGAAATAGCAACACTCTAGATAGAAACTCAGTTGAACTTTGAATCGACGACACGGTGACTGTCTCTGCAGAATGCAGAACTTCTGCGAAAAAATGCGGACCTTCTGCGTTCTGCAGTGACAGGACTGTGATACTCGATTCACCTTTCAATTGAGCCTCAATCCAAAATGCACTAAATCAACAACACTAACTGGAAAGGATGAGAGGATCTACACAAGAAATTGTACTTAGAACCTAGAAAGAAGACAAATCTGGTAAGAGTTAGGGTTAGGTTTTTACCTCTCGATTCGGGGGTGAGAGGAGAAGCTTGTGAAGCTTTTGCGCCGAGGACGTAGAGGCCCTCCTAGATCACAAGGTGATCTAGTGGCGCTGGAGAAACTGACCGGGAAGAACCGGTTTGGGCAATGGTTTCCGCTGCTACACAAGGTAGGATCTGCGCTGGAGGAAGTAGAAGTTGTCGAGAGGTTGACAAAGATGTGCAGGAACTCCTTCTCGATCTTCTCTTGACTTGAGGACGCTGGAGGTTCTCACCGGCGTAGATCTAGGTCACCACGGCGTGGGCGGCTCCCCCTTCCTTCTCCACCTTCAGCAACTCGGGCACGGACGAGCAGCGGGCACAGCACCTTCTTCGTCTTGAGGCGTGGCCGGAGGGAGTCCCCGGCGACAATGGTGGTGGCGGCGGCGCGGTGCGGTGGATGCGGTTGCGGGAGCGGGAGAGAGAGAGAGATGTGAGGCGTGGTGAAAATGGGAATGACTGCGGTAGATGGAAGTTACCCTAGCGTGATAAAGGGTAAGGGTGAAAGAATATTCCCTTCGTCGTTGACTGAGTCGCTAATCCCCTGCTGACGAACTGAATCGTTTCGATCTGTCAGATAAAAACGTAGAACCTCTGCAAATAAATGCAACACCTCTGCATATAAATGCAGAACCTCTGCAAACTGGAGAACAGAGACAGAGAGCTGCCAGATTGATCTGAAGATTGGTCTTTTCCTTTTGTTTTTCACTTAGGTCATGGACACCTTGTCTCAATAGGCTAGGAATCTATCAAACATCACACAGCTACAGCCATTTGAGACAAGTTGGGATATAAAATAGATTCTGAAACACATTATTTAAGTTTTGCAAAAGCAATTTTCAGGGAGATAACACACATCAACAAAGTGTGCCAGAGATCAAACCACGCAGCGAGAATCAACGATATTTAGCTCATTCCTTAAACTACAAAATGTTGACTCATCGAGAGGCTTTGTGAAGATATCGGCTAGTTGTTTTTCGATGCTCACATGACTAAGAGCGATATCTCCTTTGGTTTTGTGGTCTCTCAAGAAGTGATGACGGATGTCTATATGTTTTGAACGAGAGTGGCTTACGGGGTTATTTGCAAGCTTTATGGCACTTTCATTGTCACAGAAAAGTGGGATATGGGAGAAATGACATCCGTAATCTTTTAAGGTTTGCTTACTTTACATAGAAAAAGTACCCATCACATTGTGTGTTATTCTAGAGTTAAAGCAGGCATGCAAATCTACTTAGAAGGGCGGAACATATTACGAATTCGGACAAAATATTGGATCAGTGAAATCTACTATCTCACACTTTCAGCAGAAGCACCTAGAAAGCTTATTAGAAGGATTTTCTCATACTCAGATCAGTACCATGGCAGTGAAGGATAATTTGCTAGTAGCCGGTGGTCTCCAAGGGAAGCTAATATGCAAAGAATGATCAAGTCTTTCATAAGTGGGAACAGAAACTAGTGATATGATTAACATCATCCCGACTAGAACCTAGTTTTTCATTGACATGCATGAATTCATTGAGATCACCCATACAAAACATAGGCATAAAGCGATTAAGGGTGACAAAGTTCAACACATGGTCCCAATATTACATTAGTGGATTGGTGATGAGGATCACCATATATACAGACTAGTCCGTACTGCTTGCTTAATTTTTACACAACTGGCAAAGACCTCCTGATTGGCCTTGAGATGGAACATAGCATACCTTAGCTTTCCTAAATAGTAAGAGGTGAGGAAGATGCTTCATTGTCGAACTGCTAAGGCTCCCGCCTAAGCCTCGGCAGTTCCAGGCGAGGTGTGTCATGGCGCCTGTGGCGCCGTGCTGTCCGGCGCACGAGCCTGACCCGAACTCGATCCATCAATCCTGTCCCACAGCATGGACCCCAGCACCATGGTGGCCTTGATGAGGACCACTACCTAAACTCTGAGCACCAAGATCGGCTTGGGGGAAAGGGTGAAGAGGGAGTATAGGATGATCCAAAAAAACCCGGTCGAGGTGAAGCTGAGCAACAACACCATCAGGAACTGGCGCAACCACCAGTTGAGCTGCTTCTATGCCGGCCGGGAAGTAGAGATGGGCAGCAGGGGGGACAAGTTGCGCCGGACCCATCAGCGACGAATGGGCGCCCAATGCCTCTCCCATTTAATCGCCAGGATGGAGGCGATTGCAATGGCAAGGGCGATCCGGAGAGGACTCCTGACGAAATTGTCAATATCAATGCTGCGGCCCAGCGTAATCCACTCTCCCAGTAGGGGAGCGGATATCTCGACCGCCTGAGGGCCGGTCCCTACCCCAGAGAGAATATTGAGCGTGAGCTCGGTGATGCGGGGCAGCGGTTCTACCTCCGGTGGTGGCGGCGGCAGCGGAGACTGCTGAGTCAGCGGCGGCGGAGCAGACTGGTGAAGCAGCATGGGGGTCGAGGCGAGCCTCCTCGTGCTCACGCCGGCATCGGCACCCCTGGATGCGGGGGTGGACATCGATGCGGCCGCCATCGTCTCCTCCTCGTCGTTGACCCGGCAGCCGGTCAACGTCGTTGGCGCGGATCTGAGGATGGGGGACCTTGGGGGCCACCCAGTTCCCCGTGGAGGAGTGCGCAGGAGAGGGTCGTTCGAGGGACCGCGGTGGGGGAGCTCAAGGTGTAGATCTACGGTGTGGAGCACAGGGGCGAGCTGCTGCGGGCGGATCTGCGGGACCACTGCCTCCAGGGGAGATTTCGCCATTGTTGATGAGGTGCACACGGGATGGATGGATAGGAGGATGAAGGGGAGGAGGAGATGGTGGAGAACGGGGAGGAGGTGGTGGTGGAGTCGCAGGCCGCGGAGGAGGAAGGGGATGGAGAGGAGTGAGCTGCGATGGTGTGGAAACAAGAAGTGGAGAGGGATGACTGAGAGTTGGCATAGGAAGAAATACCGGCGGCGAGGAGAGGTGATGGATATCTAGGAGCCTTCTGAGAGTTTCGCCATTGGAATGGTGCTTGCGCTGCATCCTCGCTCAACTGGAACATATATTTGTGGACTCATTCTAGGAGAGAGGATAATAAATATCTCTGGGTCTAGGGCATGTACGGCCGCATCTGAGGGTCCCTCTTCAATTACCTTTTTGCCCTTATCATCCTGACAGGGCGCAGCCGAGATGGGCCCTACTGTGAATGGGGGTAAGGCCGAGGTGGCACTTGGAGGGCACCATTGGCCTGACGTGCCGTGGCACTCAAATTCGCCGCACCTCCACAATTACTGTCACTTGCACACATTGCTTTATTACCCAAACATATAAGGATGAATAATTGCTACAAAACACCAAATATTTGTTCTAACACACGCATCTTAAATAAATATAAGATAATCAAACTTCAACGTAACTTAATGGAAAGGCATAACACACTTTGTCTAATTTCGAACAAAAAGATAATGCAACCTAACAAGTTTGTAACCCACGCATAGTTCAACAAGGAAAGCTGATTAGATGTCGTCAAGTACTATCCCCTGGAGTATAGACATCACAGATCATATCATCTTGTTCGTCTCCGTCATCATAGTACTCTATGTTCGTCATGTCCTGCATTAAGTTGTTCACATGTTATTATAACATAAGTGGTTGTATTAAGAGGATTATTCGTGAATAGAAACCAATACTCACCTCTTCAGGTCCCACTAGGTACAGATGACAAATCCTGGTACTCTTTTGAGCATGAGTGAGCACCAATTCATTCACATCTTCTTGTCCATCAATCTTTTTTAACCCACACCCAATTGATAGTGTACTCCCAGGAGCAGGATTCATATAGTACAACTCTGCGCCTCCGTTGTATCCAAAAGGTTTCAAAGTTTCTAACATCACGACGAACTCAATAGTAGTGGTTGGATGTGTAATGGTAAACATGCCAATATTATATTCCCTATTGTCATAGTACTTTTTCAGATCCGGATAAAGTTCCTTCACTATGTGCACCTTAAATTGCATTACAACATTCTGCATGTATATAGATTACACGAATAAATATCATTTGGCTGATATGAGTTTGTAAATATTAACAAAGAATAAAATTTTACATACCAAACCACATTCGTTGTCCATTAATACAACAAAGTTCCTTCGCGGTATGCAGATAACATCTTCTACCTGAAAGTGCAAACGTTTAGGTGGCTATCTACAATACATAATATGAATATTATAAAAAAATATACTCTTGTGGGTACCTCGTCTTTCTTATTGCCATGGACCTCCTGTTGTTCGATCAAGGGGATCAAGTTGTGAATCATACCTTTCAACATTGAGACGTCATTCTCCAACTCTTCGAAATGTAACCTTGCCTGCTTGGTGAAGGAATCAATAGTTTGTTCATGCTTATCTATGATCTCATCTTTTTCTGTACGGGTCTTCTGCAAGGCATTATGTGCAATAGCACGTTCCTGTTCTTTCAATCCGGCAAAGAGAGCACGGTGTTCCTATAGCGCTTTCTTCAGCTGGGCAGCCTGTTCTTTTTCAATTCTTCTGCCTACTTCAGAAAGCTCTTTCTCTTGTGCTTTTTCCAACTGGTCACGCTCAAGTGATATGTCTTTCTCAGTTTGTTCTTGTTTCGTCATCTTCTGGAGGTAAGATCTGGTATGCTAAAGCATAACCTTCAAATACTCATTGTTAAATTCCTTCTTGCGTATGGTTGCCTTCTCCTCGATCTCTTGGAGGGACCTCTTAACTTGATCCATGACACCTAGGAATTTTGAACGTAGAATAAGTGACATGGAAAAAATAAAATTAAAAAGCAACAACAAAAAACTGTGCAGAGTCATTCAGATCCATCCTTGTAACGCACATGCCAATGCCTAGTGCCAAAATCTAAAACAAGTCAGTATGACCGTGTTTTCTAAAAAACATTTAAAAAATTGTACTTGAAACCATGTATGTACTTATTTAATGTACTTGATCCAAGAAGTATGGTGATCTCACTTTGCTCTACTATGCAAGGTAATCAATCATTGGAAAGGCCACTAGTAACCCCACTGAATACAAAATTTTCAATATATTTATACTAATTTCTCAGGATAAACAAGACAAATTAATCCAAGCATTATATTTGCATTGTTTAAACATCGCAGATACAGGGGTAGTTACTGAACATATCACAAGACATACAAAAGGCGGCACAAAATCACTTATCGAACTAGTGACCAAATCTGACGGGCCTTAAAGCGAAGAAACAGTCAACACATTGATACTAATTTCTGTAACTCCTAATGTTAGAGATAACATTTCTAATTTTTTCTTTTGTAGATTTGAACGAAACTCAACTTTATGACCTTCAAAAGAATTAGATCCCAGATTAAAACTATAGGGCAGAATGCTCACCTCGCAATGTATGATGTGGTAGGGGTCTCGTGGCCGGCAACACCGTCAAAGCGGAGATCAGAGGCGGAGGCGGCAACGGCGGCGGCGGGGGGTCGACCTCCAAGTGCGTCAGCTAGGGTGGTGAACGGGCTAGGTCTAGGCCTACTGGCGGCGAGCTTTATAGGTGCCAGGCACGTGTGGGTCCACGGCCAGGTGGGCGCACATGTTCGGCTGCTGGAGCGGCACGGACTCGTGTTCGAGTCCGGCTCGCTGGGGAGGAGGGGAGGTAGGGAAAGGGGTGCGTGAGAAACTGCACCGAGATAATAGGGGGGTGAGGGGTGCAGTTAATCTCGACACCAAATCAAGGCGGCAACACTGCACAACATATTTGGAATATTTGCAAAGGGGCACGGAAACCGCGCGTGAGAAACTATCCACAATCATAAGGTGCAAAATGCAAAGTAGCATGAAGAGTAGAAACCAATTCAAAAGTAAAGCGGATTAAAACGAAAGTACTAGGACCTATTGGCCCTTAAGTGCATACTGTATATACAACTACTAATTGTTTTTCTACCACTTTTACATGGTCAAAGCACCAGTCGCAGGGGTGCCATCATCAACGTCGTCGTCGTCTGGATACACCACGTCATCGGCCAGCTTATCTGCCACATCCTTCACCTCGTCGAGCAGTTGGGTGATGTGCGTCATGGTGGTGCCACGCGCGTACCCGCCCATGAACCTGTTCAGATCCAGGGCCGGGTGGAGCGACTTGAAGATGGCCAGGACGTGGCTGGTGCTCGCGAAGCTGATCGTCCGGAAGTACTTGCGAAGCTGATCCGAGAGCTCCTGCAGCCGCTCCAGCATGCTGACTTGGTGCGGTCTGGGATCTCCAAACTGGCGAGGCTCCGAGGGGTCCGCCACCGGCACCAGCTCATCGACCAGCGGCCGAATAGCGTCCTCGAGCGCATCAGCTCGTGCGCGCTCGGACCGCAGGCGCACCTCAAGATCTACAAATTGCGCAATGATTTTGTGCCGGTACGCTGTTTTCACGGTCAGGGGTACATAAACTCAGGCGGCAATAAAAGACCCATGGTGATGCACTCACCAGCGAGCAACCTCTTCGCCGTGGAAGCCTCGACAGAGTACTCCTCGACCTTGACCGCGAGCCGCTTGGCCTGCTTCGCCAGAGCCTCGGCATGCTCCGCAGCCTTGGCATGCTCCGTCTCTCGAGCCACGGTCTCCGCCTCTCATGCTAAATTGCATGACAAGTCAACCACAAGTACAACTCGGGATGGTTGAGAACACTCGGCTGATCAGGTACTCACCTTTCCGGAGGGCTTCCGCCTCTTCACGTGAAACAGCAGCAGCAACCCTGGCCGTAGCGGCGTCACGGCGCAGTTGCTCGAGCTCCCGGTTGGACGCTGCCTGCCTGTCGCTCGCCTGCTCCTCCAGACGTCGCACCCGAGCCCGCAGAGTTTGGTTCTCCTCATAGCTGGAGGCCATCTTCTCCATCACGTCGCTCTGTTGAGCGGAATGGTTAACCACGCTCTGCGACATACGACAAGCTAAGACACTTTCTGTCAACAAAAATGACCAAACAACAAGCTTCTGAACTCACCTTGGTGATACGAGCAGCCTCCGACAATGCCTCCACCAGTTTGTGGCTCTCGGTGGTGTCGGTCTCTGCGTCGTCAAGGAACTCCTCTGCCACATCATTATAGATGTAGGCTATGCGCATCTGACGTGGCAGAGCTTGCTCCTCCTGCCTCGGCGCCTGTTGGATCTCCTCTACCGCGCCAAGCAGTGCACTACGCTGGGGGCTGCGCGAAGGGGAAGGCTGAGCAGCGCCCAGCGCCGCTGCACCGACCGGCTCTATCTGTGCCGTCCCCGGAGGCTGAGGCATGGCCGGGGAGATGGATGGCGCGGCCACATCCCCCTCACCAATAGGAGCATCAGATGCTTCCCTGCGCAAAAAGATACGCACACAGCAAAACATTTCATCACATAATATATACGGAAGAAGAACAAGGCAGCTGGATCGCGCAGTGTTACTTACTCGGTTGACACGCAGATCTTGGTGCTCCGCTGGAACAAGCCAGCAAGGGGCGCCCGCCGCTTTCTCCTACCAGTGCCATTCCCCGCACTCTCCGCCGCACAAACAAGCGTCGCGGCCGCTGCCGTTTCGACAGCACTAGGCGACGATCACCCCAGCAGCGGCGGCATCTGGGTGGCCACCCCAGCGGCGCCACCCTCCCCCGCCGGACGAGAAGGAGAAGAAGAGTGTTGAGGTGACGTAGAGGGCGAAGATGGGCGCGCTGGCGTCTGTGAAGTTGGAGAAGATTGAAGAGAAGGTCGAGGAGAAGGAAGAGGAGGCTCACCCAGCACCTCCTCGGGGGCCACCTACTCCCTGAGCGGCAAGTGCCCCGCGCGAGGCTCACCCAGCACCTCCTCGGGTGCCGCCTGCTCCCTGAGTGGCGAGTTCACCACGGTAGGCTCACCCACCTTCTCCTCGGGCGCCGCCTACTCGCTGAGCGGTGAGTGCACTGCGGTCTCCTGCCACACCACCTCTCCACGTGGCAGGTCCTCCTAGTCCTCCTCCTCTGAGTCGTCTGGCATCACCAGCTTACACCGTTTCACCGGCCTCAGATGCAGCGAGCCGGGTGCCGCCCGTCGCACCTCCGGCCGCTTGGTGACCTTGGCCCCCTTCCCCTTCGTCGAGGCCTTGGTGGCCTGTGCGCGCTCCATCTCCATGAGCTCCCGTAGCCTCCCGGTCTTGGTGTCCTTCCCCTGGACCATGCACGGCAACGGAGCCTCGGAGGTGAACGCCAAATGGTCCTTTCAAACAAGAGACATTTTATTAAACATCTGGCAGGCATATGTCCAATGCCCATATGGGCGAATCCAGGAAGCCTGAAAGCAAACTCACCGCTAGCGGCAGCCGTGATAGGTTGAACGGGGCCGGCGCCCCATGCGAGGTAATGTGCGTCCTGGCTGCGAAGCACGAGCGGATCCGCTACAATAGCTCCTCGACCGGAGCCGGCTCGGGCACCTCACGCGTCGTGTCGTAGTTCTCACCAGCGTACTCGTAGGCGAAGTGCGCGCAGTCCTTCAGCGGCTACAGGCGACGGCTGGCGAAGCTGACCATCACCGCCACGCCGGTCAGGCCTGCCACCCGCGGATTGCGGATGAGCAGCAACAGTTCCCGCACCTGCACCATCGCCACCTCGTTGGGCTCCTCATCCCAGTGCGCGCCTGCAACGGGGCGGGAGTCGACGTTGCTCTGGACCGGCGGCTCGTGGTTGTCCATGTAGAACCACTCGTGTCACCATCCCTTGTTGGTGGACGGAAGGGGCACAGAAATGTACTCCGCGGAATGTTTCTGCTTCAGCTGAAATCTGGTCCCACTGACCACCTTCGGGCGTTTGTCGCTCGGGTGGCCCTTGAGGCAGAAGAAGTAGCGGAAGAGATCGAAATGCGGGGTGATGCTGAGGTACACCTCGCATAGATTCATGAAGATGGCGATGTGAAGAGTGGAGTTAGGGTTGAGATTGCATAGCTGTAACCCGTAGTAGTAGAGGATGTCGCGGATGAAGGGATGAGTCGGGAGGCCAAGCCCCCGTAGGAAAGCCCACTCGAAGACGACCGCCTGCGTCATCTCCGGCGTCGGGAAGTCCTCCCTGGCCGCAGGTTGCCACATGCCAGTCAACCTGTCCGGGAGGACTCCCTCCCAGACGAGCCGCTCGAGGCGCTGCTCAGTGCTGATCGAGGGCACCCACTCCTCGTCGCGGACGGGCGGCGCCGGGGGTGACGGCGACCTCCCCAGCTTAGATCCGTGCCTCCCCTTCTTCCCTTGGCCCTGCTTCGGCGGACTCATCTCCGTCGCGAGCTATGCACCGACGCTGTGATTCACTCCCTCGCTACGCTCGGGGGCAGTGGCGGATCTGGATGTAGGATTTCCCCTGGCCGGAACTCAAGATTCGGCGGCGGAGCGAGATTGAAGAGCACCGGGGGAGCTAGCAAGAGCGGCAATGGAGGTGCGTGCGCGGTTTCCTATGGAATGCGAAGCGGTGCATGTCATGGGCGGAGTGAGCCATTCGCTGGCCTGCTCTCCCCTTAAATGTGAGTGACGGAAAGGGGAAAGTGGCGGGCCCTGGCCGTCCAATCACCCTGCCACATACGCGGGCGCGCCGCCCCTGCGGTTTCTCGCGAGATGGACGGGCGTGTTGACGGGCCTCCACACGCTTTCGCCTGGACTCCGTCCGCAAAAGGAGGGATTCGGATCGGATATGCATGGAATCGAATCTGGATGTCACTATTTACCATATTTTAAATCGAATTCGAATACAAATACAAATCTTTTCCAATACGAATGCTAAAAGAATAGTTCGAATTCGCATTCGGATATTTACTCAGTTCAACTCGAAATTATTATTCAACTCGAAATTAAAGTGAAATAAATCCAAACATCTCTAGTTTGTTGTGACCATTGACAGTAATAATCCAAACAACTCTCAAAATCAATGATTTTATAGTTGGTAAAAAATATGTTACTAATGAGTAAATTATGATCAAGACAACTTATCAAAATTATATATTTCTTAAAAGAAATTTTAGTAATTTTATTATTGTATTTCACTAATAATATGCTTTCATATACAAAATATTGTACTCAATAAAAGCACTCGGACGAGGATGAAAGCACTTGGACGAGGCTAAAAGCACTCAGATCACTCTCAACAAAATAACATGCTTTCATATACAATGTTGTTTCACATTTCAGCATAAAATTTTGTTTAAAAAATTACTGTAGTAGATGGCCGTTCCTTCGGTTCGTCTTACGGGAACCGCCGGGGTGGCCGTTCTATGGGGGCGGTTTGGAGACGGGGAGTCGCGGACCACGTGGGGTCGCGCGTCCCTTCGGTTCGTCTTCCGGGAACCACCGGGGTGGCTGTTCCTCGTGCGCCTATAAATCCACTAGGACTCGCCGCGCTTCACCTATCCGCTCCTTTGCGCCGTCGCTCTCCTCGCCGGATCTTGAGTCGCCAACGTCGAAGTGATCGCCTTCCCCGTCGTCACCAGAGCACCGCGATGTCCGGACAGAAGCGCCCCGGTGAGGAGGCCACGGGTGGTTCTGCCCCGCCGCGTCTCCGTTGGTTGATTAGTCGCCAGGGGTGAGTGTCTTCCCATCTCCATTTCCTAGTGCTTGGCGTGGCTCTGATATTGTGCGTCTTCTGGTGTTTCGTAGGGCGGACTATGGCGCGGGTCCTGCCGCCGGCGCGGCGGCTCCATCCGGTGCGCCATCGTCGGGCTCCTCGGATGGTTCGTCCTCTTCTTCGTCTCAGGGCGACGCCGCCGGTCGTCAGGCTTCCCAGGACTCGGCGGAGGAGCTGGAGTCGACCCAGCGTCGTCTAGAGGTCGCGCTGCACAAGGTCCGCGAACTGGAGGGGACCCTGGAAGCGATGAACGTTGCCCTTCGGGCGGCTGAGACGGAGACGGCCAAGGTCAGCGGCGCCAAGGCCGATGCGGAGGCCCGCTGCTTTGGTGAGTTTCTATATTTCGTCGAGGCACGGCCACCGAGGCTGTTTTGTTGAGTTGCTGTCCTTGTTTCATGCGTCAGCCGGGGAGGCGGAGGCGGCTTTCCGCCGCAAGCAGGCGGAGGAGCTGTGCCACCGCCTGAACGATCTGGAGGATCGCCACGACGACCTGACGCAAGCGGCAGAGGTAGCCGTCGTGGTGCTCGATCCGGGCATCGGGCTGCTGCCCGACCGTCTTCGTGCGCTCCCCAACCGTGTTCGGGAGGCGGTGCGTGCCGGGAGGCGCCAGGGGGCCGCTCGCACGCTGGCGACGGTGGACATTCAGGTCGAGTTCGCCTTGAACGAACTGGAGCCGGAGTGGCTATACCCGCCGGAGCAGCACCGGAACCACGCAATCCACTTCGTGGTTGCTGCTGACGCCGCCGCCGCGGGGGTGGACATCGACGGTGTGCTTCGGGACGACGCCGCCGCCGGCGTGGGTGCCCTGTAGTTCCTCGGGGCGGCGTTCTCTTTTTCTTGTCTCGTTTAAATTTCGTAAGACTAATCTGTACCGGCCCTTCGTGGTCGATGAAATCAAACTTCGTCAGATCGAGGCCTGGTGCCTTCCTTAATTTGCATCGTTTTTCGGTGTCGTAGATCTCGCTAAGTTTCTCCAGTAATGGCACCGCATAACTCGCCTTCCGTCCACGCGCTTGCCCCCACATCGCCTTCCTTCTTTCGCCTCTCTTCCTTCCTTCCATGGCGCCCAAGCCCCAAGGTCGTCATGTGAACGAGCGTGACGCAATGATGGCCTGTTTAGTGGCGCGCGACGCAGCGTAGCGCCCGTGCCGTCTTGTCAGCTCAGCGCCCGTGCCGTCTTGTCACCTGTCACGGTGTGTGAACGAGTGTGCCGCACTGCTGGCCTGTGCAGTGACGCGCGACGCAGCGCAGCGCCCGTTCCGTGTAGTCACAAGTCACGTGTCGAAAATGAATCGTCAAGTGGCTGCCATCATTTTTTAAAATGCAAACATGTTGTTCCAGGGATTAGAGATGAGCATTGTGATTGATTGCCACAAGTTCAACACACAAAAATCACAATGTCATGACGCCATTAAGTTTGTGTAAAATATGAACCTACATAGGCTGATAAGGGCTTTTTAGCAGTTTTCCTGTTGAACCCCTCCTTTTGCTAACGCGAGTAGAGATAGCTTCCGGAGTGAAATCTTCTAAGACAGTACGAGGAGCACTGTCAACTATTCTCCTTGAGGGTTTTGCTCTTTTTCTAGACGCAGCTCCTACACCTTTTGAAGTTCCTTCAGCAACTTCTGTAACTTTTGCCGCTCCATCATCAACCAAAGTCTCTGTAACTTTTGCCGCTCCATCATCAACCAAAGTCTTTCTCGGCCGTCCTCATCGTTTTTTCGTCTTAGATTTTTCTAAGGTTGTATTTGCTTCTTCTTTGCTTCGAGCTCCCGTTACCAAAGGATCGTCTGCATCAGTATCCTCTCGATGCCCCTCTCCTTCTTCCGGGTTTTCGAACAAGTAGGCTTCCTTCTATGTAATGATGAACATAATATGTTAAACAAGATTATTTGGTGAAGCCTGGAACAAGCTGTATAAAGTTTTTTTACAAATGTAGTAAATGCACATACCATGATTGGTTTTTCGTATGATTCCAAACGACGTATATTGCGATCAGAATGTAGCAGCTTCGTGCATATCTTGAAGCAAAAACTTTCCATTTCCACCTGTACATGAGAAATGTAGTGCACATAGTCACATAACACCTTTCATTGCATTTTGTATAAATTTTTGAATTGAAAAGACATCTAAGACTAACACTTGTGAAATCATGAGTCATTTTTTCTCCATCCCATGCCAAAATATATTGTATTACAAACGCCGCACATGTAAACCTGCAACGTTGTAGCATAACATGAGTAACTAAACTACATTGTTAATATACAAAATGAAAAGAGTACCCGTTCTTTTGTCTCAGAATTTGTAGATATGGAAGTATTCGCCAGTCGTGAATGTCAAATGGATTCTCAAATGTAACCCAACGTTTCTGCGATGAATATTCAACGCAAGATTGTATGCTTTCCACCTACAGTGAATGGTTACATACATGTGAAGTTTGATCATGTCCTCGTAGATGAGTACATACAGGTTGCTACATATACTTACCAATGTCATCTCTTGTTTTTCATCTCGTATGCCTAAAGATTCAAGAATCTGTACCTGTTCCTTTTCAAAGTTTAGGACCAGGAGAGCCCAGTGATTGCCATTAATGTTCATTAGAACGAACACCTGTTGAGAGATGTATGAATGCATGGCTTGAATCCAAAATTGTGACGTTTACAAAAATCATAGTAAATCATGAGATAATAACACAAAAAAAGAAACAAAACAAAATCAATATTGCATACCAAATGTTTTCCCACACATTTTTCGGCTATATGCTTCATAAATTTTTCGCTTTTCCCCATTTTTGGGTCCACCAACTTTTGAACATTATACATATGTATGAATGACATTGTGTCATTCTCAACGTTGCTGAAATCGACATATGTATTTATTACCTACAAAGTGTGGATTCAGTAAATATTAGGTGTGCGCATGTGTGTACTGACAACATGGATGTGATAGAATATTACCTCTCCACATATATACTCCTCTGAGACATTTCAGCGCAATTCTCTCACTTTAAGCGAGTGGCCATCTATGTCTACAACCACAGCGTCCTGGTAACTCTTTAATAAAAACATGGCATCTTCTCTGTCAACTGGTCCTATATAGTAATCGTTGTTGATAATTGGCTCTCTTCGTTTGGTTGCCGTTTTAGGGGGATCGCCGTGCAGCTCCATGGTCGTATCATTTCTTGCAATGGTTGGTTCAGCGTATATTTTTTCCTTCGCCACTTGGAAACGTGTGCGTGGCGTTCTCTGCAATTGGTGATGTTTTTTAGATTCAGAAGTATCATGTCTATCTTGAAACAGGAACAATGATAAAACAAAGTGAACATACAATACCTCAACATGTGCAGATGAAGGCATATGTTGCTGAGCATGGGCAGGTTGAGATGTCGTTTGCTCAATAAGTTTGCCCAATAGCTCACGGAGTTCCTGTTAGTTGAGACATTGTTGAAGGTAAAAGCACTCGGATAGTATGTTAAATTGAATAATATCAGTTAAAAGCACTCGGATAGTATGTTGAATTGAATAATATCAGTTAAAAGCACTCGGATAGCATGGGCAGGTTGAATAATATCACGCTGGTTACCTGCATCTCCGTTTGTGTGTTGTTCGTGATTTGCGTCTACCTTAGCTTCAAGCCTATTGACCCTATCATCCAGGATGTTGTCATTTCTAAACAAAGCAAATTCCTTCTTTTGTTCCAGATACTTCTTATCCTGTTTGTGTTCCAACTCAAGAAGCTTCTGCTCCACATCTAGTTTAACCTCAAATTTCATTGCTGTCTTCCAATGTTCAAGGCTTTCCGCCTGCAAATTTACTAAATTGTGAATTAACCACACAAATGAAATACGACACTTAAACATATGCCATACTTACTTCTTGGTTCCTGCTTGGACCCTTGTGTGCGTAATTTGCTTTTTTCGATTCTAACACAGTTGCTTCTCTTGTTTCTTTGGTTTGCAAAGCCACAGGCAAATTAAGCTACAAACAATTGAAGTTGTTAATGATATGCGTAACAACAGAACAACCTTTGTGCTATGTTTGCAAACTTACCGTTCCTACGTCCAACCCTTCCGTCTCCCAAGCAATTTGTCGACGCTTGGCATTTTCTTTATCCCAGAATACCATTACTGGTGGTTGGGTTCTCTTTTCGTCATCATAGTTGATGTTATAACGGCTGTTCACTCTAAGTCGCTCCCAGTACCAAAACTATTTAACAAATAAACACATATGTATGTCAAAAAATACACATTATTTAAAGGGTTTGATGTACAGTAAAGAACTGACCTGTAGAAGAACCAAATTACCCTTCAGGGTTTTTTCCCTACTATTCTTGTAAGAAGCGCATGAGTTCAATAGATGATTCAGAGTAAATGGGCCTCAATTCAAATCTCGAATTTGTGGTACATCTCTAACAGCTTCTATATAGCTCCAATGGATGCTGGTCCCTGTGTTTGATGCTAGGAGGACACCAATCGTGAACAAGAAGAAGGCTCTCATAAAATCTTGGTCCGCAGGTCGACCTTTGTGAAGCATGTTTTCCAACCTTACTAGCTCGAGCTTCTGGTTATCACTTGCAAACCTTTTGTAAAGTTCACTGCCCACAGATTCCTATTCACTCTTTATTTTTCCTTTTATATGTTGCAATACATCATTGCCTGCAATCTGGAGTCCCATTATATGGTGCACATCATCCAGAGCAATCCTAACCACTTGACCACATATCTTGAAACCTTTTTCACTGTTGTCATATGTATCTGCAATTTCCTGTAACATTAATTTCCTCAAAAGGATACTAGGCATTTGAAGCATTCCACCAAAGCCAATAGACTCCATAGCCTCTACGTGTGGTTTAGAATCCTTGAATTTTGCCACGGCATTACAAAATCTCATGGGAGAGTGGATCAAACGCATCTTATTATTAGAATTCTGCAGCAACCAGTAGGCGATGCTTTAGTTGGTATAAAAAAAGAGGCAATGTAAAGGAAAATAAAACTTCATACCGTGTTGATGGACCCATCATGGTTGTTTTTAGTGCGATACTTGCCACCATTGGCCGCATCTACATAAATGTTGCAAACAAGAAATGTACTAATAGTGAGGATTCAATTTGGCATCACAGGAGAACCCAACATAACACCATTTTATTGTAGCATGCAAAAAAATACCCACCCCACGGCAAACTTCATCATGTATAAACCGATCCCCACCAATGCAATCATGCTTTCCTAGCATAAACCTGAGCTTCAACCCATTGAAAACCCATTACGAAGCCTAAACCTTTTTGCTGCACCTAAACCCTCCACAGAAGCATACGAGCATCGCAGGCTACCGTGAGCGCGACGCGCGCCACACCGCGCTCCTCGCGATGGCCGTGCTGCTCTCCGCCCTCGCTGTGCTCCTCGTGGCCGCAGTGCTGTGCGGGATTTGCCGACGAGGGCACCGACTCGTCGCCGCCGCCGTTCGCCGGATCCTACGAACTAAAACCACTAACACCAATCCAACGTACCTGTCGGATTGTTGATCGGCATAGCTGGCATCCGCTCTCCAGCTCCTGATGTGTCCATGGTTCCTGGGCCGTGTACCAGATCGCAGAGCAACGGAGAGAGAAATGACAAACACCTGGCGGCTTCTTCGGTAGGAAAGAAAAGAGAAATTTAGATCCTATAATTACGGTCATGCGACGTAAGTTATGCCGCCGCCAAATCCCGCACACGGTTTCTCCCTCGACACACCCACCTCCCATGTCGCGCCCAAATGGGCTTTTGCTTTGAAGGAAGTCCTATTTACCTCCCTGAATGGTGCGCCGAGGACATGTTTTCGTCCCTCGACTCCAAAATCATCTTTATATCTCCTCGCACATCCTACAGTAAGATAAGTACAAAAATGTAAAAACTTGCATGGACATACCATTTTGGTTTATAGTCACGAAAAAATATTCAATTGATTGTTGATGCTCACTAACTCTTATTTTTATGCATCAACAATACATGAAAAAGGACCAAAAAGATAAATCAACAGTAGTATAGGGCCTTGGACTAATGAATTCCACGAGTTTTGGTGAATTATATATTTTCAGAGACTATTCAGGAAAATGCGAAAAGAATGAATTCTATAAAGCTCCAGAAGACTCCCGAACTCAATCGAAGTGGGCTCCAAGAAAATATGCATCTAGAAGGGACAAGAGGCCCACACGCGAAGGCGGAGCCCAGCTAGGGCCCAGCCCAGGCCGACCGGCCCTATAGGGAGGCCGATCGGGCTCCCCCTGGCCCCGATCAGGCCCTGCTTCCGGAAGGATCCTCTACTACCTCTTAGGGTTAATCTAAACCACTTGTTTAGGTCGGTTTGATCCTACGGCGACGGATTATCCATCCGGGCTATATAAGCAACCCCAGACCCCCCCCCTAGGGCATGGTATGCATCTCTCAGAAGATCATCATCATCAGGCCAAGACAGGAGAAGAAGAGGATACATCAGAGATAGGATAGCTACTTCATAGTTCAAGATCTAATTTCTAGATCAAGAACCTAGTTCTAGATAGAGAGTCAGATTCGAGTAGAGTTGAGCTTTGCTCCAGTTCCAGATCTGTAAGTTATCAAGATTCAGTTCTTATATTGTTTCTCAATGACTTTATGCTATTTCAATGATATGTGTGCAATTGCTAAGTTCTTACTTTATTCTAGTAGTATATTTGATATAGTCATGATTAATGATAAGTCTACGCACTTATTCGTAGAGCTCCTAGTATATTACGCGCGTATGCTAGGTAGTAGAAAGTATGTAAGCATGGTGCTTAGATATAATTTACTTGCGGATTCACCTTATACTCCGGGTCGTGTGGTAGATCGTGGGCGTGATAGGCCTATTGAGTCCTTTGCAGTCCACCCCCCGAGTATAAGACTAGTCGAACAATGATTCTTGGGAGGATCAAGTTTCGTCCTTGATCTTCTTGGGTAATCTTCGGGGTGTTCACATTTATCCATGACTATGCTATATGTGATGATATGCTACATTAGAATAGATGAATAACTCAGTCTTTGTATGCTATATAGAATTGTGCCTCTTAAGTAAATCCAATTCTAATCTAGACTAGGAATAGTATGTTCTATGCTCCACATGTGCCTCTGCCTGTCTGATTTATCATTACTTTATCATTTGGCTTACCCCTGTTAAAGTATGTGCCATTCCCACAAAGTCCATAAAGTAGTCTACTGCCATCCCTATGTCTTTTGTTACATCCATCCATCTTCCCTGTGGATACGATATTTTAAAACCCATCACCCCGGGTGAAATGCTCACCGGTATCCGTGCGCTTGCAGATTATCTACCATAATATTTCTGTAGGCTTATCTTATACCAACCAACATTTCTTGCGCCATTGCTTAGAATGGATTCTAGATCTATTCTTTGGAAGTTGTGTTAAGAAATGTCAACAAGCATTTCTGGCGCCGTTGCCGGGGAAGATTGGATGGTTACCTTTTGAAAATCGATGGCTAGATACTTTAATGAGACTTTGTAATTTGGCACCTCTGCTTAAACAGAATTACCCTTGTTTGTTTTTGTCTATCTTATTTGAAGGGTATTAACAGGTTTGATTGTGATTCAGCACACTTCAATTATTTGAGTCAAATCAACCAAGGAAGCTTTACACCAAGTCTGAAGCCATGGCTGAGAAGACGTTGTTGGAATTCTCTGTCTCCAAACATCGATAACATTCGCATTGCACCAACAATCGATCATGAATTCGAGCTTAAGCCTAGCCTCATCAACATGGTGCAAGCTGATCTATTCAGTGGAAAGGTACATGAAGATGCAAGCACTCATCTCCAAAACTTTTTGGAGAAAGGCACCACCATCTCCATCAAGGACATTCCCAAGGAAACGATCCTACTCCGCTTATTCCCATTTTCACTAAAGGGAAGGGCGAGACAATGGTTCTACTCCAATGAAATCAACACATGGGAGGAATGTTCTACAACCTTCCTATCAAAGTTTTTCCCCACAGGCAAAACCAATGCTTTACGTGGAAAAATCACCAATTTCCAGCAGCAGAAAGGTGAGTCAATTCCAGAGGCATGGGAACGTTTGCAAGAATATATATCAGATTGCCCTCACCATGGAATAAAAGAATGGATGCTCTTACAAAGCTTTTACCATGGATTAAATCAAAAAGCGTCTGAGCACCTAGATGCAGCTGCTAAAGGATCATTCTTGTCACTCACTACGAGACAAGCCAATACACTTATGCAGAAGATATCTGAAAATCAAGGCTGGACCCAGAAGAACACTCAACACTGTCGTCAGAGTGAAGAAGTACAAGAAGATGAAGAGTTGAAAGAACTATCAACTAGTATGGACGTGTTGTTGAACAGGCTTGAGGAACGAGCCAACTTCAAAAAGGATCGACAAGCTTTACAAGATTCGATGAATACTTCAAGAAATTCAAACTTGGTGGTCCACAAGTCAGCACCAACCCAAGAAAAAGACCTACAACCACGACCAACTTATGCAGGTAAGTATACAGGTAATAATTCCAAATGACCTTCGCTACGAGAGTTAATTGAAGAACAGGATAAAATAACCAATAATCTCTCTAAGAAGCTTGTTGCTAATGATAAGATTCTAAAAGACATAAATGTTAAGCTGGATAATTTTTCTGAAATCTTCAAAGATCAAGCTATCTTTAATGCTGAACTAGAATCAAAGTTATCAAAATTGTCTGCTGTTGCACCTGTTGCCACTAACCCTGAGCAGGTATTTAATGTCCGAACAAGAGGTGGCAAGCAAAAAACAGATCCACCATATCCCAAGGGCACAACAAGACCACCGGCTAGAACACCCACAGCACCTGCAACATCTGCAGTACCTGTAGCACCAGCCGAAGCTCCAGAGAAGGATAATGACGTAGAAGAAGTCGTGCAAGAAGAACGAGACTCAGCAAGACAAGATTTCCACGACACCAACTTCATACCATATCCAAGAAGAGTGAGAAAACCTCAAGTTGATGATCAATTCGGGAAGTTCATCGAAGTCATCCAGAAGCTTTATGTCAACATACGTTTATTGGATGCCATGCAAGTCCCGACATATGCCAAGTACATCCGAGACATCCTGAATAAGAAGAAACCTTCGCCAACTACGGAAATCATCAAGTTGACCGAAGAATGTAGTGCGGCAATCCTGAACACATCACTCATCAAGAAAAAGGATCCAGGATGCCCCACTATAGAGTGCTCCATTGGAAATCAATACTTCAACAATGCACTCTGTGATCTTGGAGCAAGTGTTAGTGTGATGCCCAAGGTTGTCTTCGACAAGCTCAAGCACCCTACATTGGTTCCAACATCAATGTGTCTTCCAATTGGCAGATCAATCAGTTCGCTACCCATCAGGAATCACCGAGAATGTTCCAGTGAAAATCCGAGAGTTCTTGGTGCCAGTTGATTTCGTGGTATTGGATATGCACCCAGACTCCAGGGTTTCACTAATTCTCGGGCGACCATTCCTGAGCACTGCCAATGCACGCATCAATGTAGGCAGAGGGGAGATCACATTTGAGATCAATGGAAAGGAGGAGAAGTTTGCCTTCAGACCCAGACCAGAGCTCAGCATCAACGCGAACATGATCGATCAAGAAAAGACATCATCAGAAGGACTATTATCTCTGAAGACGGAGGATGCACCTGAATATTAGAAGACTTGGAAGTCCCGTTCGAGGACTCAAACTACGAACCCTCGTCAAAGGTAACCGGTAAAAACACAAAAATATATTTCTGAATTTCATATTTACTACAGTAAAAACTTTTTCACGCCCCATGGTAAATAATTTTACGGTGTGTCAAAACCCGTATAATGATTTTTCGTGGTGGCATAAAAATATTTTTACTACTATATTTTTGCTGTTATATTTGCCTTTACCCTTACGCATGGGACCCACATGCCATAGGGATACACATCAAGTCTTTACCTACCTTATCTTATCACTTCATCCACCAGCACCTTCTTTTCCCACTCACAAGGCACTTTTTCTAGCGTTGGAAGACAGCAGGAAATGGATGGAGGAGAGGGCACCCGAGTGGAGGCCAGGTGGGGCCGACCAGCCCCACCACCAGGCCGGCCGGCCACCCCCCTTGGGCCTATATAAGCAGCCACCTCCTACCCAGTTCTTCGCACACACACCAGCCCAAAAAACCTCACCTTCGAGCTTTTGCAGTGCTGCCTCAAGAGAAAGGAAGCTTAGGAAGAGAGTGGAGAAGAAATCCAATGGTAGCCTAGCTCTAAACTTTTCTCTTACACCCTTGAAAGCCTTAGACACCATGTTTGGGAGAATCCTTAGATGCTCTAGCTCCAGAGCCAACTCCCAGCGGTCGATGAGTGTAGACTCTCAGGAGTCTCCCTCACCAGTCTCTAACCCCTCTCCCTCGGCATCGCAATCACAAGGAAAGATCCTAACCAATTATGTGCATTTGCACATCAGGAGAGGAGAAGAGAAGGAAAGGTATGAGAAACTGAAGAAACGTTCTTTTGTCCTTACACCCATGTTTAGCGAAGAGTTCATGCAAGAAGCAGGCTTGAACCCTGAGTTCAGCCAGATTTTTGCTCTGCTGGGGTGGACCTCTTTTTATCACACTTCTGAAAGGGGTTGCCGTCTTCTCACTTTAGAGTTTCTTTGCACTTTGAAATCCTCTAACGATGGGGTAACCTTTCAGTTGTTCCGTCAAGAGCACACTCTATCTTGGAGAAGGCTGAGTAACGCCTTAGGGTTCGCAGAAGGATGTGCCTTAGATTTAGACTCGTCTCTTGAAGATTTTGATAGGCTACACCTCTAGACGGACGTTACAGGGAAAGAGAACGCACACAAGCCACGCACCAATGATATTCAGCATCCCACTCTCCGTTTCTTTCACAAGTGGATAAGCCTTGTCCTTTTTCCATGCAATGATAATATCAGCGTGAGAGTAGGGGACATGCAGTTGATTTATGCTGCTCTGAAAAGAAAAGCTGTGTCCCCTGTTAAGATGCTAGTAGAACACTGGCTCTCGTTCCCCAACCTAGTTGGAGACATAAGCTGCACCTCTCTGATCACCCGAATAGCTGATGACTTGGGCATCCTTGGAGATGCCACTATCATCAGCATTGATCCTCCTCGTGAGATCATCGGCTACGATTACTTCCGCCAAGGAAGATGGGTTAAGAAAATTCAAGAAAATTTGCAATATATCCACAATAAGAGCGCAATCCCGTTACCTAACCCGGGATTAGGTACATATTCTGTACAATCTTTTCTGATCAATGAGCAGGCACAACCGGTCCAGCAGCAACCTCCGCGAACGTCAGCTCGAGCCTCATCGTCAAACTACGCCGGAGCTGACCCACTGTCCGAAGACGTCGCGTATCGATCATATGAAAACTTCGTGCCAACATACCCTCATCGCGCGTACCAAGGAGGAGATTTACCATCGCAAGGACCGAGCAACCTTGGAAGACAGGAGTTTGGAAGTGGCAGGTTTTACGCATCATCTTCGAATTTTGTACCTGCCCGTAACTCTTTTTCAGGATTCGACCATCAGTATTCTGCGACGTTCCGCCAAGGTGTCCATGACAACATGAAGACGCAAATGAGCACTCAGGATACCCACACCAACATGCTACACCAACAACAATAGTGGATGGACCAGGCAGGACAATGATTAGAAGATATACAAGAAACCGCAGACGCAAACGCTGCACTACTGGCAAGCAGATTTCGCCAGTGGGGGATGTAGAATCAAGCAGCTTGGGGAAGATGCCCCCAAGGTAAGTATCAACTATCTATTTATATATTTTTATTTTAAGTTTTGTTTAGTTTAATAAGTTTGAAATAATAATAAAATAAAATAAAATAAAAATTTCCCTTGTTTAAAATAAATAAAGAACTAGAGAAGTATGCTAAATGGACATGATAAACAAATGCTCTTCAGTGCTGCAAATGCCTAGCTTACCATCTTTTGAAGTTCTCCCAAGACATGGATACAATTGTTTAGATTTTGAAACATGCTTTGAGCTTGAGATTCTTGTGGGAGCAATTTCTCGATCTAAGTCTAGGTGATTGATTGATTGACATGATTAAGTTGAGCTGCTGTTTATCTTGTTCAAAGTAACACTAAATTCTGGAGATTCACTTTTTAATCATAAAATTCATATATAACGAGTCTCCTGTATGACACAAGACTTTATGTCCTGTTAAAAAAAAGAGTCTTGTTAAAAATTTGCTCAGAATGTTCCAGTTTTATATCTCTCTATGCCTTCAAAGAGACTTGGGCATGACATAAAAAAAAGAGGAAAAAGTGAGATGAGAGAGGGAGAGAAATGAACAAGTGTTCTACTAGGCGAGAAGGGCCTACCTCCCTAAAAAGAATAAATTAGATATGAATAATGGACACAAGTCCGAGGCGAGAAGAGCCCACATCTCTAAGGAGAGAGAAAAATGGACAAAAGTCCGGGGCGAGTAGGGCCCACCTCTCCTAATGTCATGTAACCCAAGGTTCTCTTAAGATTATTGCTAGAAAGAGAGATATATTTCAGGAACAAAAGAAGCAAAGGCAGGCTAAAGTTGAAAGTTTTTATGTTTTATCATATCAAGTTGTCATACAGGAGTACTCTAAGCTTTAACTTGAACATCTTTTGCAAAAACTCCAGAATTTTAGTGAAACCAAGAACTTGAGACATGGTGCTTGACTTAATTGTTATATCTTTCAACTGCTCAAGACCCAAGTACAGATAAAAGCCCTATGTTCTCAAGCAGATATAAGTAGGTTTTAAAAGTCTGACTTTTTCATCCTACATTGGAAAAGAATTTATTGTGGTAACACTGAGTCTTGCTAAGAGACTAGCAAGAGGTAAGCTTGGGGGAGTTTGTTGATGCTCACTAACTCTTATTTTTATGCATCAACAATACATGAAAAAGGACCAAAAAGATAAATCAACAGTAGTATAGGGCCTTGGACTAATGAATTCCACGAGTTTTGGTGAATTATATATTTTCAGGGACTATTCAGGAAAATGCGAAAAGAATAAATTCTAGAAAGCTCCAGAAGACTCCCGAACTCAACCGAAGTGGGCTCCAAGAAAATATGCATCTAGAAGGGACAGGAGGCCCACACGCGAAGGCGGAGCCCAGCTAGGGCCCAGCCCAGGCCGACCGGCCCTATAGGGAGGCCGATCGGGCTCCCCCTGGCCCCGATCAGGCCCTGCTTCGGGAAGGTTCCTCCACCGCCTCTTAGGGTTAATCTAAACCACTTGTTTAGGTCGGTTTGATCCTACGGCGACGGATTATCCCTCCGGGCTATATAAGCAACCCCAGACCCCCCCTAGGGCATGGTATGCATCTCTCAGAAGATCATCATCATCAGGCCAAGACAGGAGAAGAAGAGGATATATCAGAGATAGGATAGCAACTTCATAGTTCAAGATCTAATTTCTAGATCAAGAACCTAGTTCTAGATACAGAGTCAGATTCGAGTAGAGTTGAGCTTTGCTCCAGTTCCAGATCTGTAAGTTATCAAGATTCGGTTCTTATATTGTTTCTCAATGACTTTATGCTATTTCAATGATATGTGTGCAATTGCTAAGTTCTTACTTTATTCTAGTAGTATATTTGATATAGTCATGATTAATGATAAGTCTACGCACTTATTCGTAGAGCTCCTAGTATATTACGCGCGTATGCTAGGTAGTAGAAAGTATGTAAGCATGGTGCTTAGATATAATTTACTTGCGGATTCACCTTATACTCCGGGTCATGTGGTAGATCGTGGGCGTGACAGGCCTATTGAGTCCTTTGCAGTCCACCCCCTGAGTATAAGACTAGTCGAACAATGATTCTTGGGAGGATCAAGTTTCGTCCTTGATCTTCTTGGGTAATCTTCGGGGTGTTCACATTTATCCATGACTATGCTATATGTGATGATATGCTACATTAGAATAGATGAATAACTCAGTCTTTGTATGCTATATAGAATTGTGCCTCTTAAGTAAATCCAATTCTAATCTAGACTAGGAATAGTATGTTCTATGCTCCACATGTGCCTCTGCTTGTCTGATTTATCATTACTTTATCATTTGGCTTACCCCTGTTAAAGTATGTGCCATTCCATCAAAGTCCATAAAGTAGTCTACTGCCATCCCTATGTCTTTTGTTACATCCATCCATCTTCCCTGTGGATACGATATTTTAAAACCCATCACCCCGGGTGAAATGCTCACCGGTATCCGTGCGCTTGCGGATTATCTACCATAATATTTCTGTAGGCTTATCTTATACCAACCAACATTTCTTGCGCCATTGCTTAGAATGGATTCTAGATCTATTCTTTGGAAGTTGCGTTAAGAAATGTCAACATTGATTCTGACAAAGTGGTGGTGCAAATCCTCACAACTGCATACATATCCCACCACGACCAATGTGACTATGTCAGATATGTCGCCACATGTGATATGTGTATTACAACTACCTCCAAATATTTTGTAACTTTACTAGGATGTACATTGAGACAAACTAAGATGTCGTGGGCATTTGTGCATATTTCAGAGCATCTTTTTCCTTTTTTTGGTAATTATGTGTTGATTTACTAAAGAATAAATTTTAAAATACTCTAAGTAGGTAGAAAAAACTAAAAACTTGCATGGACAACATATTTTGGTGTATGATCATGACATAAAAATGTCAGATGATTTTGAGAATGTGGACACACACATCCTTCACAACGAAGAACATGTCTCACATAGACTCATGTGACTTTAGTGAGAGTCGTTCATGGTTGTGATGGATACGTAGTGTAACTTTGTCATAATCATTTCAAAACTTGATGGTTTGCTCATGGAGACAAATTAAGTTGATGTGTGCATTTGTGCAATTTTTAGAGCAATTTCTCATATTTTTTGTAATTATTTGTTGATTTACTAAAGAATAAATTTTAAATTACCCTAGGTTAAGTAGAAAAATCTAAAACTTGCATGGACAAACCATTTTGGTGTATAGTCATGAAACAAAAATTTCAATTGATTCTGACAAAGTGGTGGTCCACATCGTCACGACTGCATACATGTCTCACTACGACCAATATGACTATGTGAGAGATGTCGTATATATGTGTACCACAACTATCTCCAAATCTTCTGAAACTTGACTAGGATGTTCATCGATCCAAAATGAGGTGTCTATGCAAAAAAAAGGTATAGGACATAGAGAAAAAATAAACGAAAACAAATAATTGAATACAAACAATGATGAAAAAATATGCCCCCTGGGTTTCGAACCTTGGAGTCGGGGGTTTACAGTCAGTTGGTCTTAGCATTGGGCTTTTATGTTGGGTAATGACGGAGAATTATTTTATTTAAACAATGTACAAGACCTATGGAGCCCACCTGTCAGCACCTTATTTTTCCTTATCGATTATTTCTTCCCACTTCTCTCAACACTCCAGTCCATCTTCCTCATTCGGTCTGCCCCACCCACCTCGCGAGCACCCGCCTCTGTCCCCCACCCTTCTCCCCTGCCCCGACCGCTGGATCTCGTGACGCAGTGGCGACGGCGATGGTGACGGCGGCGGAGCCTGGGCTCTGGCGGCTCCTCCACTCCTCCCGGCCTCCTGTGTGCCCCAGTATGACCGGATCTCGCAGTGCGAGGTGGATCTCGCGGTACGGCCGGGCTGCGCGGCGAGGGGCAGCACAAGGAGCTTGCGCGGAAGCGCAGCGAGGGGTTCAAATCGACGGCCGCCAGTGCAAATCCACAACGAGGTGAGTCCTTCTCCTCCACCGAGCGCTCGCGGGAGGCAAAACCGCAGTACCGGTCCAGTAGGGGCCTCTCTTGGTAGGGAAACTGTGACCGTGATTATCCGTGACTGCCACGAAGTTTTCAACCGTGATTACAGGGCGCCTGACCATGCTCCTTGGCCCTCCGCCCCTGCTACTCCCGCAATTATAGGATCAGAAGCAAGTAACGTGGAATCGGCGGCGGGCCTATCGTAATTTTAGGATCCTTCCTATTTTGTTGCGCCCGGTGTCGCCATACCACGATATAATGTGGGAACGCACCTCGGTTGCGCTCCTTCCCCTATGCACTCCCATCTCTCCTGCATTTCCATACCCCACGCACCTCCCAACTCTCACGCCCACTAATCGATATGGCAGATCCCCGCAAACAACAGAGCACAATCTTTCAGGGGTTACGGCCTCCCCCATGCAGTCAGTGCATAAGCCGATGCGAGCATTACTTATGTCCTAACTGTGCAATTAATATCTCTCCATGCAAATCTCCAATCGGTGGCATCGGCAACCCGAACACGGTGTGCTGCAACTGCTGGTGCAAAGAGGTACGCAGATGCGTCATGGGTTGTAGTCTCTCGGATTCGAGTTCCGATGATGACGTCTCAGATTATGAGGTAATCTTCTGGCAAAGCAACATTAACCTGCAATCCACATGCCACATTACTGTATCTAATTTGTTGCACAGGCATTAGGTTTTTCACATTAAGTTTCCTCTTCTCAGTCACGGAAATTGCAGATGCTTAAAAGGAAGGCTCGTGCTACAAAAAAGAGGCTTGCTGCTATAAAAAATGAACAAATCTACCAAGCAAGGCTGATCTACAAAATGTCCCAGACTATTGCTGATCTCAAAAAGACTATAACTGATCTCAAAAGGATGGTTGAAGCCAGGCCTGCCAACATTCAAGTTAGTTTCTTAGATTGAGTTACTTTTGTACCACTTTGTGCCTTGTTTGTTTCCTTTGCTCAAACAATGTTGATCTTCAGTATGATGAATTATCTCTTGCTCTTTGGTATTTTATGGGTAGTTGTCAGGCGTGCCCGCTGAACATCATGTTTAATAGTCATGGTACACATCCTACTATCCTACCGTGGGCTTTCACTGCCATTGCAATGCTTTCAGAATGAATGTTTTCACTATATCCCAATCCCAAGCTCTCCTGATACTTGTTTTGCAGGTTGCCGACTGATGCATGGAGCTCTCGCCCACCAACCCGTTGCAGTCAGTAGGGAAGTCTTCTTCGTCGTCGTCAGCCTAACTCGGCATTGCTGCTGCCGCTGCGCGTTGGCCTCTGGATGCTGTCTCTTCCCCTAGATGCAGCAGTAGTAGTTCCTCTGGATGCCTTGGCTGTTTAGTTATCTGTCATAAATTTCCTTGGTCTTGTGAGACAGAAGCATGACAATTTATAAATTTTGATTTTCAACTATTCAGGTTCAGTTCTGGAAATTTGTGTTGCAGCCATATGTTTTCTGATATGGTACCTTTCAGCTGCTGCAACTTGAGAATTTTTACATGTATACATGCCTTGGCTGTTGAGTTTCTTGTATGGATGATAATCTGTCACATGGAACATTTTCTGGCAAAAGAAAGTTAGGGTTTGTAGATCACATTGTATGACGGAACAATGTTCAGGTTTTGTGGTTATATAGTAATTTTATTCTCTTCGTAATTTTCATTGTTTGTGGTTTTTATCATGGAGTGCTTGCTGTATCGAGTGTTCAAACTGAATCAAGATAAGATTTAACAAGGATTGGATCATTAACCTGGTCAGACCAGTTATAAAGCATTCGGATGGATCATAGTACCCAATAAAAGCACTCGGACGAAGCTAACATTTTAAGCAGGCGTTGCACAAGTTAGACAAATTAATAGTCAAATTATATTTTTTGAGTTCAAAATTCAATATATTTGTTTGAAACAAAAATAGTCAAATTAATTTTAAAAACATTTTAAATTTATTATTTTTGTATCTCCCAAAATACTTTTAATTTGAATGCGAATTTAGGTATAGGGATCTCATCCGTGCACACAAGTTCCAAAAAATATAAAAATAATAAAAAAGAGGATGGAAAAAATTGATAAAATCTTAAAAATAAAATAAAAAAAGAGGAGAGTGGAGATTTGAACTCAAGACCTCAAGTAATCTTTAAACCAGACAAACCATTAAGGTACACATGTTCTTGTGAAATTCTATGATCCTTAATTATTTTTGTACTTGTTCCTTGGGCGCCACGTCACCAGGCCGCCCCTGCCACCTCACCCGGCCGCCCCCGCTTCATCAGTCTCCGACATGTGGGGCCCACGTGTGGGCGCCCACCCTAACGTTATGTTCTTCGCTGAGTTCATGGAATTCCACTGCTTTTGTTTTTGATTCGTATTTAAATTTTCAAACTTGTTTTTCTTCGTCATCCGAACTCCAAATGAGTTGATTTTTTTCCTACAAACTTTAAAAAGCACCCTCTACGAACTAAACGCATTCCATTTAGCTTTCAAAGTTACATTAAACATTAATAATGAAAACCTTTTTGTGGTGACTTTTTGATTTTCTCAAATATTTTCTAAAGTCGCAATCGAAACGAATTTTTTTCTAATTTCTTGTGTAATGACTTACCTTGTTCATAGACACAAGCACAATTTTTGGTAACTAATTTGCAAATGTTTTCAGTTGATTTGAGTCATCTTGTTGGATGCTTGTGTTCAAGTATCATATCACATGTAGCTCGGTGTCCCTTTAGAATACAAATTTTTTTCCAAAAATCTAAAAAAATATCTAAATATATAAGCATGTTAGGGATAGTTTGAAACCTCTCCACAAAAAATTTGAGTTCAAAATTCATTATATTTTTTCAAATAAAAATAGTCAAATTAATTCAAAAAACATTTTAAATTTATTATTTTTGGATTTCTTGAAATACTTTTAATTTGAATGCGAATTTAGTTATAGGGATCTGTTACATTCCTGAGGAACTGCACCAATTTTCGTACATTTTTTTGAAAATATTATTATATGTACAAGTTTTTAAAATTCATGAAATGATTTTGAATTGAGTCACTGACATGTGGGGCCATCGATTGTTTTACGTGTTCTTGACACGGAAACGTACTTTGCTGCTACCAATGACAAGTGGGACCTCGTCGGCTCCTCTCGTCCCATCCGTGCACAGAAGTTCCAAAAAATTCTAAAAAAAATAAAAAAGAGGATGGAAAAATTGATAAAATCTTTAAAAAATAAAAAAAGAGGAGAGTGGAGATTTGAACTCAAGACCTCAAGTAATCTTTAAACCAGACAAACCATTAAGCTACACATGTTCTTGTGAAATTCTATGATCCTTAATTATTTTTGTACTTGTTCCTTGGATGCCACGTCACCAGGCCGCCCCTGCCACCTCACCCGGCCGCCCCCGCTGCATCAGTCTCCGACATGTGGGGCCCACGTGTGGGCGCCCACCCTGACGTTATGTTCTTCGCTGAGTTCATGGAATTCCACTGTTTTTGTTTTTGATTCGTATTTAAAATTTCAAACTTGTTTTTCTTCGTCATCCGAACTCCAAATGAGTTGATTTTTTTCCTACAAACTTCTAAAAGCACCCTCTACCAACTAAATGCATTCCATTTAGCTTTCAAAGTTACGTTAAATATTAATAATGAAAACAATTTTGTGGTGACTTTTTGATTTTCTCAAATATTTTCTAAAGTCGCAATCGAAATGAATTTTGTTCTAATTTCTTGTGTAATGACTTACCTTGTTCATAGACACAAGCACAATTTTTGGTAACAAATTTGCAAATGTTTGCAGTTGATTTGAGTCATCTCGTTTGATGCTTGTGTTCAAGTATCATATCACATGTAGCTCGGTGTCCCTTTAGAATACAAATTTTTTTCCCGAAATCTAAAAAAATATCTAAATATATAAGCATGTTAGGGATGGTTTGAAACCTCTCCACAACAAATTTGAGTTCAAAATTCATTATATTTTTTGAAATAAAAATAGTCAAATTAATTCAAAACACATTTTAAATTTATTATTTTTGTATCTCCTAAAATACTTTTAATTTGAATGTGAATTTAGGTATAGGGATCTGTTACATTCCTGAGGAACTGTACCAATTTTGGTTCATTTTTTTGAAAATATTAATATATTTACAAGTTTTTAAAATTCATGGAATGATTTTGAATTGAGTCACTGGCATGTGGGGCCATCGATTGTTTTACGTGTTCTTGACACGGAAACATACTTTGCTGCTACCAATGACAAGTGGGACCTCGTCGGCTCCTCTCGTCCCATCCGTACACACAAGTTCTAGCCGAGTCCTTCTCCCCGTTCTAGTCGCCTCTCGCCGCCGCCAGTTAGGGCTTCACCGCCGCCCCTTCCGCCTCCATCTCGAAGATGGGCAAGGTTGGGAAGAACCATGGCCAGTGAGCACACGCCTTTCGACAAAAGCGGGACGCATCCGGGAAGTTCATCCGGGGATCCGGCGTTGAGGTAGCGCCTGAGGCCAGCGCGGGCCGGGAGATCCCCTCCGCCGCCGAGCGCGTGCCTGAGGACAGCACTGGCCGGGAGATCCCCTCTGCCTCCAAGCGCGCGCTGAGAGCCATCGCGCGAGGTCAGATGCACTCCGGCTCCGGCGTCGTGGCCAAGAAGACCATGGCCGGCGCCACCGTGTCCTCGTCCTTGTCGCCAGAGCACAATGTGAGTACGATTTTTCTCCACCACTGTCCCTCTCTAATCCGCGTCCTACTATCATCTCCGGTGAGGTTAGGGTTCTGGATTAGTGTTCCGAGTAGGTGGGGCTCAAGACTCCGAAGGAGAAGGTGAAGAAGGGTATGGAGAAGAAGGTGAATTTGTCCCCTTTCTTCACTCTTTCAGTTTCAATTTCAACTAAATCATAGGTTCATTCCTTAGATGAATTAGATGAGGCGATAGCGTTGTTATTTCGGTTGCAATGCGGTACTTACGAAATTAACTTGTCCTCTGTCGATAACAGTTCAAAACAAAGCATGATATTTTTTGCCGTGAAAGCTTTTATCTCTTAAATCTTTGCTGAAATATAGAATCTTTTCAAATTTATTGAGCACTTGAACTAAATAGGTCTTCTGTAGAGCACTGATCTGTGCATAACTCACTGTAAGTCCCTATTGTGTTTGATTTATTTATGAGCACTAGAACTAATTAGTTGTCTCATTCAACTTACAAAGATTGCTAGATGGTGTGTGTCCTGTTCCTATATTTGGGTGGTTTTGTGGGTCTAATGGATTACAACAAATGATTTTGTTATTTAGGGGGGTGTGTCCTAATTCTCCATCTTGCATGCAGCTAAGAGCAGAAGAGCAAATCAAGTTGGACGCCGGGGTGGCTCGAGTCACAGAATGGCTGATGCAATTCCAGGAGAGTCCGAAGGAAAAAGCACCGGTCGAGGACATCTTCTGAAAGGAGTGTAGGGGATTTAGCCTGTGCTGTCTGTATGATCCATTTTAGTCTTTCCTGTTTTTGTAAGCTTTGGCTGGTCTCAGCCCTGATTTTCTCTCGGTGATCTTTATGTGTGCCAACCCCAGCATGTGTGAACTCTTGGTGACACAGATGGTCGATGCTTGTGGCTGTTGCTGCAGTCGAGAAGGCAACAAACAACAAGTAGTGCTTTTGTGCTGACTGAGTCTGTAAATAGGGATGAAATTCCAGAAGTTATGTGAACTACTTCTGAATCCAGTACTCATGTTTAGTAGTTAATTACTTGTGATTTCAGCTGGTGAATGGAATTGTCTGTGTCTGAAATTTTACAGTTTTGATCTTTTGATGTGAAATGCCTATGTTATTTGGTTCAGCTAGTACATATGCAAATCATGCATGTACAAATGCCCGAAATCAGATGATATTTGTCGTTGAGATTGTAGAAATGGCTGTGACAGGCAATCGGTGCCTGATGAATCTCAAAAGGATATCATTCTGTCTGTTTGTTACGAGATAGTTCAGCAGTCATTGATCTGATGCCTTTCCCTGTACCACTCGGCTAAGCCACAAATATAGGTTTAAACACTACCATTTCAGCACCAGCTACAAACAATTATGTTTCCAGAATGTCACAGATGAGATCGATCATCATGCAGAGCTGCAGACAGTTATGCTTCAACTCTTAGGTTTCTTATAACACGAGTTCAGACATAAGACCTGAACATAAAACACATAGATTTCACAGGTTTCCATGGCAACCCTACAATCTACCAACATCACCTAATAAAAGCTCGTCACATGGTACCTCACTTAAAACTGAAATCTATAACATCATTTGCAGTGTTCATTCAGCTCAAAAAACTGGATTCATGGCCCTGGGATCACTCCACATTCAGTCAGCATAATTCATGGCATCAATATACTTCAATGCCAAGCCAGTTCAACTGAATGCAATTACTATTCAAATGATCTGTATTGTTTTGCAGAGTAATTCATTCAGCAAGAACAAGAAAAGAAACACAATTCATGAACCATATGTCATTGATCTGAACTTACACCCAAATAGACAGTATTTGCCATGACATTCAGTTATCAAAATATAACTCAGCCATCAATTCAGTCAATATCTGAACTACTACTATATCACTGAAACTGAACTTGTCAATGTGCTATTTTCACAAGACATTCAAAACCTGAACAGATTTCAAAATTCAAAATTTCATTTTTGAATCATACTTCTTCACCCTATTGCTCCCACTCATCGTCGTACTCCTCGTTGTACATCTCGGGCGCCATGAAATGGAGCATGTTGATGACGCTGTGCACCGTCGGGTGGTGGTGGAGCACGGTCGCGAGGAAGAAGGGCGCCGATCTTGACCTGGCCATGGTGGCCATTGACGAGGATGTTGTCGCACTTGAGGTCGTGGTGGATCACCGACGGGTGGTGGAGCACGGTCACGAGGAAGAAGGGCGACACCATCAAGGACGTGGAGAATCACCCTGCTACATCAACAACCTCCGCAATCGACACCCAAGTCAGCCTGAAATTTGACAGATGCATCTCGTGATCCTAATCGGTGGGAATGGATCTCGAGAGAGGTGGATGAACTACTAGCCAGGCTAGGAGTATCCACTATGGCCACATCCACAGCTTCGTCGTCAGCATCTTCTTCGCTGATGTCGCCGACATCTACAGCCGCATCTGCAACCTCTAAATCAACACCATCAGCAACAGCTACACCAACATTGGCTGCCAAGCCAAACGCATCTACTGCGGCTTGCTGCATCACCTCTTCAGAAACGGTGATTGATCTAGAGGAACTACCCATCAACGCTACTACGGCAACAACCACGACCACGACATCAACACTCAACATCAATAACGAGGTCGTGAACATTTCGCTCGCCAGCCCATCTTCTGGGTGAAACACCCTCAGCTCGGCCACGCCTACAACAACATCGTCGCTCTGCTCTTCTCCAACAACAACTACAACACCGACCACAGGGACACCATCAACGTGCTACGCCACCACCACATCTACGTCGGCAACCTCTTATAGCTTGGACGTCTTTATCCAAGTGCCATCACCTGACTCGGTGCCTTCGGCATACTTGGGTGCTACGCATCTGGAGGAGCTCTTGTCCACCAGACCATCCACGTCTTCAACCCCCATGCTATTCAAGGATGACAAATTTGCAACGACTACATCGACCTCATCCTCCATCAACTCAGCACTACGACAATCACCGTCAACACAACAAAGCGCGTCTACCCCGCCAGCTCCAGTCATCAACACACCATTGAGGATGGTGAGGAAGGCGATCGCTAAATCTTGGTGGTAAATAACCACAATTGGTACATCACATAGGGCAGGCGGCCCTATAACCCAGGTGTGCACAGACCACCTAACAGAGCATCAATGCCTCAAACTAACGGAGGCAACTACAGAGGGTCCCATTACGAGGACAACTCAGTGTGTTCATAAGGAACACAGGGTTGCTTCTCCATCAGCAAGCACTTCACCCTCCAACGGCGCATCAACAACAACAACAGCCTCTGGAATGCCTTCAGTAGCTATCCAAGAGAACACGCCTTGGGCAAAGGGCCCTAGGACGACGGCTTCCACGACCACATCGCCGACTACTTCCTCCTCTGGCGACTCTCACAAATGGGAAGCACGCACCCCTACCTCATGCCTAGTGATGAGGTGCCAATGGCCAACTCGACCTCCTCCACCAAAAGTGGTAGGATCGATCTTTGGCCTGCCTCTAGCACATCCTCAAAAACGGCCTTCGGTCTTCGCTCAGCATCCTCCTTCCTTAGCAACAATGTTTTCCGGATGGTCAACTCTCCATGGAGGCTAGACACGACCGCATCAACCACAACATCTGCGGAGTGTCAGCACACAACAATCACGGATGTCTACGGAACAACGATTGCTTATAACAGTTGAACATCCTAAGGTTTGCAACTGCTTGTACATTAAAGCTTATAAAACTGAAGCGGTTTACATCAGAGTAACAACCTGGCAACCACAACAATGATGGCGAGCAAAGGCACCAACAACACTACCGGGCATCAGGACACGACAACCTCTTTGAGGATCTGTGTGGTCCGCGGACCGGTGGATGGTCGCTCCTTGGTGAGAAATGATTGACAATGTTGTGTGGACTGACTCTTGGCCTAGTATTCCAGGTGCAAGTTGCGGCTTGATTCGCGTGGTGCAGGTGAAGAACAAGTGCGAAAGATCTATGTCTGTGTGACCTCCCAGAAGTGGAGAGACAAGTAGGCTTTGTTCGAGGTACCTGGTGGCAGACGGGATCAACTGCGGACCGTATGCTGGCAAGAAGAGCAAGACGACGTCGAGAGGGATGGATCCGGTGCAAGGTAGCAGCTGACAACTAAAGCTTGCACGCGGGGTTTGCAGTGGTTTGGCCACAAACCACTGGGTTATTTGGCAGAGCCACAAAGCCAAGACCGAAGACTTGACAGGGCGAGCCGGCCTGCCTGGGTCGGTCTGACCGCCTGGTCAGGGCGGTCTAACTGCCTCGCCAGGGAAAAACCAGGGGTAGGACGGTGACGAGGGCATAGACCAGGGCCCACCACAACTACCGGAAAGAGGAGTACGGTCTACACTCTGAGTATTCGGTGGCCTGTAGGACAAGTACCCCGTCTCCAAGTACTTGGCGCCCCGTACGACCAGTTTCCATCAAGTCCGAGTAATTGGAGTCCTGTACAAGCAAGAACCACCCGCCTCTGAGTACATGGCAGCTTGTCCGACAAGTTTCCGAGTACTTGGCGGCTCGTCCGACAAGTTTCCAAGTACTTGGCGGCTCGCACGACAAGTTTCCGCCTCCGCCACGACTACTCGTTCACACAAGTAGTTTCCGCTTCGCCCACGACTACTCATTCGCACGAGTAGTTAGTTTCCACCCCAGTCTTCGTGGCGAAGCAAACCACATGCGGGGCCCACTCCCGATGTGACGGGTCCTCTGCGCACGCCCACTCCCCGCGGTGCCACGTGCAACCCTCTCCATACCGGGCCGTACTGATAGGGGGTGTCAGGTGTCAGAAAGCGTGGACACCCATTGTGCCACGAACGGCACAGTGTGAGCCGTCCCGTCCACACAGGAGCCCCACAGTGCCCCGGAAAGACGCATACCAAGTACGCCGACAAGAGTGTGAGCACGAAGCTGACGATCCCTAATGCCCGACTACTCGGAAACGTACTCGAGAAGTCCCCGACACCCACTACTCAGAAACGAGAATCCGGGGAGCCCATACGGTCAACAACCACTCCGCTACAGTCCCTAGCTGACTCACCATGTCCGGACGACCGCCCAACGTGGATAAGGACACTCACTACTGTAACATAATTTTCATTCCCTTTTTACCCCCTTGCCCTCTCCCTTGTGACTATAAAAGGGGAGGAATAGGTCGTGCAAACGCACGCTCATATGCTTCCACACAGACGTACGCCTTCAGGCTATAAGGACCACTTTGCACTCACACCAGGGACTTGGGCTCCAAGACCCTCTCCCGACCAGTTTGTATCCCCTACTACGAACTTAGGCATAAATAACACTCTCCTCAGACACGTAGGGTATTACTCTCTAGAGGCCCGAACCAGTATAAACCCTAGTGTCTCTTGTGCCACCATGTGGATCCCGACACGCGATCGTATAGATTTACTTGCTGGCGGTGACAAACCCCGACAGTTGGCGTGCCAGGAAGGGGACTTCGCGTCACAATATCCACTTCTGGGTCCGCATGGCCCACGCTGACTTCATCTTGGTGCCCGGCACCACACTTCGTTTCGGGTCCATCGACTTCGTCGTCAGCGAGTTGGTGACTCCTGTCATCAGGGCCGTCTTCGCACGCCCCAAACCTCTCGTCGACGAGCCCGCTGCCAGGGATTAGGGCAAGCAGCTTGAGGTGCCTCAGGGCATGTCGGGACCCACCGCTTTCATCTTCGGGATGCTGGGTGACGACCTGAAAAAAGTGCTGGGGACGAACCCATCCGAGGAGCACTTCCGCGCCGTCACCTACTCCATCTCCAACCTCGCATTCCAAGTCGCGGGGAAGGAGCAGTTCTCTTGGGATGAGTTCATCAGCTGCTACGAAGCCATGTACCTAGAGGGCCAGCCGGGTCTGCGACCAGATCCGGTGTTTGTTGAGCTGGCCACCACCGTTGCGTCAGCCGACGCCGGTAGGAACAGCGAGCAGCACGTTGAGCCTCCGCGCCGAGAGCATACGCCAGCATCGTATGACCCCTCCCGCGAGTGCTTCATGTGCCAAACCCCGGACAGAGCTGTTCACTCCGCCAATAGTTCGACCGGGGGCAACGACCGTCGCGCGCCACCCCCTGACGGGCCCGCGGACGACGCACGGTGTGCTCGTCTAGACGAATTCGATGAAGCACAGCACCAGCTCAACGACGAACGCACCTTGATCCACTAGTAGCTCGGAGAGGGCGCAAAACCGACTCCTGCTTGTGTGCGTGCACGAGATGTTCAACAACACATTATCAATGACGACCGCGACGTCATCAACGGCACGCCTGTCTTCAAGAGAGCACCACAGAACCTGGCAGCGGCGGCCATTCTTGTTCGGAAGATCCCAGAGCCGGCCACACCCTAGGAGAAGGAAGTGCACCAACAGCTCAAGACCCTCCTTGAGACTGCTGCCGTCCAGCAGGCAGAAAGTTCCGCGTCACGTCAGTGGGGCTCGCGGGCGCACGGGCACTCTGAGCACCGCCAGCCGACCACCAAGTCGCAACATCCGCACCGCACCATGGAGGTCATCATTCCTGTCAAGCAGCGCCTCGGCCCTGATCGTGACGCTTGCGACACCATTTGAGCTCGACAAAAGGCGGCCGCAGACCGGGACGACAACTACGAGCACCAGCCTCTTAAAGAGTACAACAAGTGACGTAGCGGCTGTTACAATAGCGAAGAAGACAGAAGCAGGAGTGCATCGCTCGACGCTCGGGGACCGCATGCCTTCGGGAAGAACGTCCTCAACGCTCGTTTTCCCCCGCGCTTTCGAGCTCCGACGACCGTACCAAAGTACGATAGGGAAACCAACCCTAGTGTCTGGCTAGAGGACTACCGGCTGGCATGCCACGCTGGAGGGGCAAGGGATGACCTATTCATCATCAAGAACCTCCCGCTCCACCTCGCTGACTCCACCCGCACCTGGCTGGAGCACCTACCGCAAGGCAAGATCGACAGCTGGTCGCAGCTATTAGACGCATTCGACGGCAACTTTCAGGGCACTTACGCATGGCCCGGCAACCCTTGCGACTTGCGTAACTGCAAGCAGAAGAAGGGAGAAAGCCTTCGCAACTACATTTGACGCTTCTCCAAGCGGTGCACCAAGCTGCCCAACACCACCGATATGGACATTGTCTCGGCGTTCCAGAACGGGACCACGTGCGCCACGCTCATCCACAGGATAGGACGCCGGAAGCCACGAACAACTCGGGAGCTCCTCGACATCACCATAGACCATGCCAATGGGGAGGAGGCGGTTGCCGCGACCCTCAGCCCCAGCAAGGGAAAGCAGCCGGAAGAAGTCGATGAAGGCCCATCAGCTCGGTCCGACAAGAAAAAGAAGAACAAGGACAAGCGGCACCGTGACGAGAACCTCGTGGCTGCAGCTGATCGAAAGATGACAAGGCCCGAGAACAATCCTCCCAAGGATCACTTCGAGAACCTCTTGGAGGCTCCATGTATTAACCACGAGGGCCCGGTCAAGCACGCGCTAAAGGACTGCAACCTGATGAAAAGCTACCTCACCGACACGTTGAAAAAGAGGGACCCCGCCCCCGCTGGCAAGGGAGCCAAGGACAAGGACGACGACGATGCCGAGTACCCCAATGAAGACGGCGTAGTCATGATGATCTTCGGAGGTTCACCAGCGCGCCCTCCCAAGCGCAAGGAGAAGTTGATACGGTGAGAGATCTACAACACCGAACCCGTTACGCCGTCATACCTGAAGTGGTCGGAGACACCGATCACGTTCGACCGTAGCGACCACCCCGACCACGTCCCACAGCCGAGTAACTACCCGCTTGTCATGGCGCCCTTGTTCGGTACCAAGCGTATAAACAAGGTGCAGATGGACGGAGGCAGCGACCTCAACTTCATTTACGCCTCGACCCTCGACGACATGGGGATTCCGCGGTCCCGACTGCGGCCGTCTTCGGCACCATTCCACGGGGTCGTACCCGAGATGGAGGCAGTTCCCCTCGTGCAGATCAATCTGCCCGTCACTTTCAGAACACCGTGCAATTTTCGAAAGGAAACCCTCACCTTCGAAGTGGTGGGGTTCCCGAGGATGTATCACGCGATACTCGGAAGGCCTGCGTACACAAAGTTCATGGCCATCCACAATTACACGTACCTCAAGCTGAAGATGCCCGATCCAAAGGGTGTCATCACGATAGGGATGTCGTTCCAGTACGCATACGAATGCGACGCCGAGTGATTTCAATTAGCTGAAATGCTCATCTAGTCTGAGAAGCTCACTGCTGATCCTTCACCCGTGGACCTCGACATTCCCGAGTCGTCCAAGCGCGCGACATGCTCCTTCAAGCCCGCCAAGGATTTCAAGGAGGTGGCCATCTCCGACAACGGCCGCACGATCCACATCGGGACAGCGCTTGATCCTAAATAGGAAAGCGCGCTCGTCGACTTCCTCCGAGCGAACCTCGACGTGTTTGCGTGGAAACCCTCCGACATGCCGGGGATTCCAAGGGAGGTCACCGAGCACAAGCTCAACATAAAACCCGGCTCGAAGCCGGTCAAGCAACGACTTCACTGCTTCAACAACGATGAATGCAAGGCCACCGGCGAAGAAATCAAAAAGCTCTTTAGTGCAGGGTTCATTAGAGTAGTCTACCACCCCGAGTGGTTAGCAAATCCTATACTTCTGAAAAAGAAGAATGGCAAATGGAGAATGTGGTGTTGATTACACGAGCCTAAACAAGGCATGTCCAAAAGACCTGTTTCCTCTACCGCGCATAGATCAAGTAGTTGATTCGACAGCTAGGTGCGAAACCCTCTGTTTTCTTGACGTTTATTCCGGGTACCACCAGATCGTGATGTGTCTGGCCGACTAGCTCACCACATCGTTTATCACCCCCTTCGGTGCGTTCTGCTACACGTCCATGCTGTTCGGGTTGAAAAATGTGGGTGCTGTGTTCCAAGGATGCATGCGACATGTCTTTAGCGATCTCATCGGATGGCTGATCGAGGCCTACGTCCCTGACATCACAGCGGTTTTGGAAAAGCTGAGAGAGCACAACGTAAAGCTTAACCCCGAGAAGTGCATTTTCAGGGTCCCAAGAGGCATGCTCCTCGGGTTTGTCATGTCGGAACGTGGCATTGAAGCAAATCCTGAGAAGATCTTAGCCATCACAGACATGGGGTCGGTCCGGAACCTGAAAGAGGTACACCGCGTTACAGAGTGCCTCGCCGCGCTCAGCCATTTCATCGCCTGACTTGGTGAGCGCAGCCTGCCACTGTACTGGCTGATGAAGAAGTCAGACCACTTCGTATGGACTCCCGAGGCCCAAGAAGCGCTCGATTCACTCAAGAACCTACTCAAAAACCCACCTGTGCTCACAGCACTAGCACCGGAAGAGCCCATACTCCTATACATTTCCGCGACGACCCAGGTCGTGAGTGTAGCACTGGTTGTCGAGCGAGAAGAGCCCGGAAGGACGCAAAAGGTGCAGCGCCCGGTGTATTTCATCGGCGAAGTCCTCTCCGACTCGAAGACACGCTACTCGCAGATCCAGAAGCTAGTGTACGTTATCCTCATCACCAAGCGGAAGCTCTGGCATTACTTCGATGCACACCCCATCACGGTGGTGTCAAGATACCCGCTTGGCGAAGTGATACAGAGCCTTGAGGCCGAAGGTAGAATAGCCAAGTGGGCCCTCGAGTTGATGGGGCAGAACATCACATATGCACCGCGCAGCGCCATCAAGTCGCAGGTGCTGGCTGATTTCGTTGCCGAGTGGACAGAGATCCAAAACCCCCTGGCATCAGTCGAGCACGAAATGTGGGTCATGTACTTTGACGGCTTGCTCATGAAGGAAGGAGTCGGGGTTGGACTTGTTTTCATCTCGCCCCTAGGCGTGCGTATGGAATACATGGTCCGACTATATTTCTCGGCCTCCAACAACGTTGCAGAGTATGATGCTCTCCTCAACAGGCTCTGGATCGCCCTCGAGCTTGGGATCCGCCACTTGGAGATCCGAGGAGATTCCGACCTTGTCGTGGGCCAAGTGATGACGGACAAGAACTGTTTGAGCCCAAAAATGGTGGCGTACTGCCAAGTAGTGCGTGAACTAGAAGAAAAGTTCCACAGGCTCGAGCTCAACCACGTATTGTGTAAGTACAACGAAGCGTTGGACATCCTTGCAAAAGAGGCATCTAATCGGAAGCCCGTTCCGCACGTGGTCTTCGCTAGTGACCAGTACGAGCCATCCGTCCGCTACGACGACGACAAGCTGCCGGAACCATCAATGGAAGAAGTCATGGAGCTTGACGAGGTGCGAGAGCCCAACCTTGAGGACCTGGATTGGAGGATTCCACTCCTCGAGTGGATTGTAGAGGGCAAGCTGCCATCCGACAAGGAAGAGGCTCGACGAATCGCACGACTAGCCAAGTCGTACAGACTTGTTGATGGCGAGCTCCGCCGACAAGGCGCCAAGGGCATCCTCATGCGCTGCATCCTGGCCGACCAAGGGAAAGAGTTACTGCGGGACATCCATGCCGGAGCGTGCGGGCACCACACTGCCCCGAGGAATCTTGTCAGAAAGGCCTTCCGATAAGGTTTCTATTGGCCAACCGCCGTCGCCGACGCCAAGAACATCGTTCGCAGCTGTGAGGGCTGCCAATTCTACACGTGACAGACTCATCTCCTGGCGCAGGCACTCCAAACCATCCCCATCACTTGGCCCTTCGCGGTCTGGGGGCTGGATCTAGTCGGACCACTGAGGAAAGCACCCGGGGGCTATACACATCTACTCGTGGCCATTGACAAGTTCTCCAAGTGGATTGAGGCCAAGCCAATAACAAGCGTCCATTCCAAGGAGGCCATTGCGTTCTTCACCAACATCATCTACCGTTTCGGGATCCCAAACTCCATCATCACCGACAACGGCACCCAGTTCACCGGCAAAAAATTCCTCAGGTTCTGCAATGACAACAACATCCACGTGAACTGGGCCACCGTCAGCCATCCGAGGACCAACGAAAAGGTGGAGAGGGCGAATGGCATAATCTTACAAGGCCTGAAGCCACAAATCTTCAAACGCCTCGAGAAATTTCAAGCAACGTGGGTGGCAGAACTCCCGTCTGTCTTGTGGAGCCTGCGCACCACGCCAAGTCAGGCCACCGGCTGCATGCCTTTCTTCCTGGTACACGGGTCAGAAGTAGTTCTCCCAACGGACATCGACTATGGCAGCCCAAGGGTTCAAGCGTACACCAAAGAAGGCAACCAGGCCGCCCTTGAGGACGCCATCGACCAGCTAGACAAACCACGCAGTGTCGCCCTCCTTCACTCAGCAGCGTACCAGCAGGCCTTGCGACACTACCACGAGCACAACATACGAAGCCGAGAGTTCCAAGTTGGCGACCTTGTACTCCGATGAGTCCAAAGCAATGAGGGCCGACACAAACTCTCACCGCCATTGGAAGGGCCGTTCATCGTCGACCAGGTGCTCCGTCTGGGAACATTCAAGCTCAAGCACGAGGACGGTAGGGTCATCTCCAACGCATGGAACATAGAATAGCTATGCCATTTTTATCCTTAAGCAAAGTTCTTCGTTCCATCCTATGATAATGCAAGAGCTCCGAGCTATGTTCATATTTCATAAGTTTGCTATCCCTTTTCGGCTTACGTTTTGCCTAAGTAAATGTTTTAAGTCTTTAACCCCACGAGCAAGTCTCTGACTTCCCTGTGGGCTCGGGGGCTACAACCCGAGGCACGATGCCCCTCTCCCACCCCGTTTTCGAAAGTTTTGCCACCGAAAACCATCTGTGGTCAATCGCGCTCGCAAATAATCATCACAGTACACCCGTGCTTGCTAGGGAGAAGGACGACAACTCGCGCAGTTCTAGGCCTGTGCTTGTCTAGGCTCCGAGTACTTACGTCCCCACGGCTACGGTGCGAAGACCTACAAGCGTAACCTAGGACCCCGGGTTATTTCCCTCGCTCTCTCGGAAGCAGCCCAGCAACCATCTAAGCAACTGCCCCAAGCAGTTTTCTTGTTTGCAAAACACGCACGCTCACTCATTCTCCCAAAGTGCCCGGGGGCTATGCGTCTGAGTAATACTACTATAAGGCTAAGCCCGACCAAGCTATCGAGTTCCTACACTCCCGCGGTTACGGAACAAAGCATCACCGGCTAAGTCTTAGGTCGTACTGCTCGGACTCACAAGTTCCTAGCTACTCGGAAAGGAACAATGGGCAACAAAACAACAAATAAGCTAAAAATCTGATCGGAGGAACATCCCGCATGATTTATAGTTCTTTACAAATGCAACAAAATAAAACTAAAAGCCCCTGCTGTCGACCGGACATCCCTGGGCCCACCACGCATATGGGCCATGCACGGGAGATAGGCCTGGACACCTGGACTACTCGACTAGTGGGCCACGGTGCAAGATTACCATGGGCCACAAGGCAAGACAAGACGGACAAGGACTTGTACTTAGATTAGGATTGCTTCTCATTACCCGTTATAGGCTACTCCTAGTCCTACTCGACTAGTACTCGTGTACCTAATCCGACTTGTAACCCTGCCTCCCGTGGCATATAAGGCGAGGTAGGGACCCCCTCAAGAACATACGCAATCAATCAAGAGCCACGCAGCATACATGACGTAGGGTATTACGCACATTGCGGCCCGAACCTGTCTAATTGTGTGCCCCGTGTCTCACCATCATGTTCCTGATCTCAGCGAGCCCCACTGCACAATCTACTACTTCGGGTACCCCGTGGTAGGCTTGGTGTCTAAAACACTGACAGCTAGCACGCCAGGTAGGGGATCTCGTCGCTGATCCACTGGCAAACTCGATGGCTCCTGTCATCATCAAGCCAATTGTCGCTTTCCAGCAAGGTGACACCTTCGTTTTCGGCTCCTGGGTTTGTGTTGCTGATGGCACTTGATCATTCTTGCGTTTCCTGGCATCAACTCCGGAGTCGAAGCTCAAGTCCTCGACGCTTACGTAAGCCTCGATGGAAGATCTCATCGAGAATTTCGTCGAAATTTCACTCTCTGACCCAGTTAGAGAACTCGAGTCGGAGTCCGAGTACAACTCGACTTCGCCTTCAATTCAGACTGAGTCACTTTCCCTGGCTACACAGCTTGTGCTCAGCCTGGATTGTCTCCCACCACCACCCTTCTTCGGCCACCGCCATGTCAATGCTGCTTACAAAGCTGTGTTGGACATCCTCATGCGTCCTGGTTCGAAGACTGTGCTTGAATACTCTTCGGATTCGGAAGCCAACCTCAACTACTTCGATTGAGATTCATCTGAGTTCGAGTTCGACTATGGTTCGGATTCTACTAAAGCACAACAACTGTCTGGCCCTGCTCACAAACTGGTGATTACAGCGACACCTGAGGATAGATTTGTCTACTGGCCTGAGCATGTGCCTACTGGCCTCGTCTTGGATGGTCAGGAGCACTTTATTGCCTATCTCGACAACTTGCCCTGCAAGGAAGGTACCAAGCTTGTTGACTATGACACTGATACTGAGCTCATTAACAGTACAGGTACTCACTCGTCTCATCGAGAAGTTTTCGTCGTCAATGCATCTACTCCGCAAGGGCACCTGCCAATTATCGCTTTGCAGATGATGTCTCTGATGATGAACTCTTTGTTAATGATCCTACTGATGAAACTACGGAGACCAAGACTGCACGTCGTCAGCGGAATACTGATCGTGCAACCCTTCATTGTGAACTCGCGAAAGCTCTACCTACTCGTAACTTGCAAGAGGCACTAGATGCGGTAGCTACTCGTCAATATCGTACTCTAGAGGAAGCTATCAACGCGATCAACTTGCTTGGTCGTTCTATGCCTCGTGATAGGGTGGCTGCAGAAGTCGTGAAGCTGGCTGAACTAGCCTACACTATGCTACGTCAAGGCACCAGTACACCTAGTCACCACAGCAGTAGTAGGGGTGCTCATCGCAACACTCACACTCCTAATTGCACACGTCTGGAAGCTAGCAACAAGGGCCATGGCGGTGATGGTAGTGTCAATAGCAAGTCAGGCGATTCTCGCTATGATGCTCGTACAACAATCAACGCCAGGCGTGCTGAGCGTGAGAAGCAAAAGGATGCTAACTCTGAATCCTTCCCTGCTTTCTCTGCTCGCCTTAGAACTTTGTTTCTTCCAGAGAAATTTAAGCCTTATGGTATCTCCAAATATGATGGCATGCAAGATCCAAGGCAGTAGTTGCGCTGTTATGCTTTGTCCACCACTAATACTGGAGGCAATGATGATACTAAATGTATCTACTTCCCTTTTAGTCTGGAGCAAGAGCCACTTCACATGGTTCGAATCTCTCAAGCGAGGCTCCATAGACAATTGGGGACAACTTGTTGACTGTTCAAAACCGTGTTGAAGTTCACCGCAAGCGTACAGGTGACTTGGTGCCTTTTTTACCAAGGAGGGTCCCCAAGGTTTGTCAATCCAAGGATCGGAAGGAAACCGTTAAGGATCTCTACCTTATCTAGTCAATCTAACCTAACATGTAGCATTGATTGCATACAAAGGATAAACCTAAAGAGATATTCATGAAGTGTATAGGTTGATCACATCCACGAGCATCGGCTTAGATAAAGCTCCTTCGGAGGGGTAACTAGGCCCAGCGCCTTCTAGTTGTAGCTCCGGCAAACAAGCAACGAATCGAGCATCTCATCTACTAGCATCCTTAAACTCCTACCTCCGGCCTACCTCCCGAAGACATCTGCTCTTTCGGGGGAAATCACCCTACCACGATGCTCCCTTAATGAAGCGGGGAATCTAGGGGGCACGTCCAAACATGAACGTGTCTACAAATCATGAAGGGTCGACATGCTAAACCTAATCGCCATGATTACATAGAGCATGTTAAGTAGTCTAACCTTGCTTTAGACTAAGGAACAAGCATATTCATGATAGGTAAAAAGTATAAACGGAGACATGGAATCGCTAGAAGATAGAGTGACAAGATTGTAATTGCTCACATAATAATAGATGCGTTTGGATCATAACCACCGAGTACATACCATTGATGACCTCAACTAGCTCCGGAACTCCACCATGGCACAACCACGCAGGACGGCCATGGCAGCTAAGGTCAGCCTAGGCCATCCCCTAGAAAACTTTGAGGACTCTGCCGCCGCCGTCTCTATTGGCGGTCAAATATGACACCCCTAAGGAACTTGTTACACTTTCGTTTCGACTTTGATTTGGAACTAACCCGCCACTAGGCATACTAATGATGTAACAAGTTCGACACGAGCATGTGTTTTTGGAGTTGTATGTTTATGCAGGAAATCACGAGCTTAATGGATAAGTTTGCATCAAGTTCGGAAGGTGTTAAGCAAGAGGATCAAGGAGCTCCGTTCGTGTGCGAATACAAGATGAACTTAGTTCCAAAGGTGGCAAGGACCAAGATGCAACCGCAAGATATTCCCGAGGACCAAGACAAAAGACGGGAGTTCATGCGACAAGACCCTCTATCTTGATCACGGGGATAACGGCGTCCAAAGCCCACTTGCGAAGGAGCAAAAGATTCAAGGGTCGAGAGAAGCTCGCTCGCGAAAGATGGGCTCGAACCGGGCCAAAAAGGCCCTGGGCCAATCGGCATGGCCCCTTTTTGTGGCGGTTCGGCATCCGCTTTCTTGTGCGTGATGTTTATTGAACCCTAAGTCTATGCCTCCGCCGCCATTCGCCAGAAAGACCAATAAAAGCCCCCGAGGTTGACCATATCAAGGTATTCAACTTTCAAAAATTCAACCAAGGGAGAGGGCCACATAGAGGAGAGAGGAGGACGCCCGGAAGCCCTAGCAAGGTCCCTCCGGTGCCGCCACAAGATCAAGAGCAAGGAGGAGATTGGATCTTCAAGGGAGAAAGCAAGGTGGAAAGCATCTTCCTCGTCGATCTTCATCTACTTCGGAGGATTCTACACCATGTCCCGCGCTTCAATGTGTAACATTTTGGGGTAAAGTCCTTGTTTGTCTTTGGGGTTGAAGGGAGAGCTTGAGTTGTAATCACCAAATCTATGTTTTGGATCTATTTGCTATCGTATTCATGTTGATGGTGCTTTAATCTTAATGGTCGGCTGGCTTGCTTAGGGGATGCATCGCTCGTAGCATCATGTATCGTGTTCCTTTTGTTCTTTATTTGATTACCGTCATATAGTGATAGTACGCGGGAGGGAAAGTATATTGAACTAGGTTCACACCCTTAGTCTTGCATCCCTAGTTTACATCAACTCCTTGTGCACCTATCGTTCAATCACGGATTACCCTCGTGTCGTGACTAGTATGCGAGAGGGAAAGGATTGAACTCAGTGCACCCTTACCTTTGATAGTTTAGATCGGATGTTCTTGCTCGGTGGTTACATCTCTAAGTGATCCTAGATCCCTTGGACAAGCATTCTTAATATCTTGTGCTCTCCATACCTTTACTCTCTCCGTTAATCTCTTTAACCTAGATTAGATTAGTTCTCATATATATCATCACTTGATAAAGAGCTTTAAATCAATGAGATTAGTGCTTAGTTGAGCGTAGCAATCCACCTGTTCCACGGATTGATAAACCTTGGGGTATACTCTAAGGGAAAAGCTACAACCGACCCGTGCGCTTGCGGATCGTAATTTGGCATGTTATCTACCGTAAACAAGCTTTTCTGGCGCTGTTGCCGGGGAACAAGCTAGTTTGCTACGTTTAACTTGGTATTGATTTTGTTTATCACTAACACTAACTCTTCGTCTAGAAAAACCTTTGTTTTTGTTTTTGTTGTCTAGATGGCTCTTGTCAATCACGCCATGGAGGAAGAAGAAAAAACACTAATGGAGTATGATATCCCGCGATTGGAGGATATTAAATTGCAAAAATCTGATTCGATACCCAAGGCTATCGAGTACAAGATCAAGCCTCGAATGATCAAGATGGTAGCATCAAACCCATTTAGAGGGGCGGAGACGGACAATCCATATGGGCACATTAAGCGTTCCACAAGGCTATGCAACATGATACACCAAGGAGTTCCGGCCGATTGGTACAAATGGAATCTTTTTCCATACTCACTTGCGGATGAAGCAAAAAGATGGCACTCATTTGCATCCTTTGAGGTGGAAGGAAATTGGACTCGATTGGTGAAGAAATTTTTTCAAAGATTCTTTCCTATAAGCAAAGTTCAAAACGTGAGGAGGCAAGTGATAAATTTTGCGCAAGGAAAAGAGGAAGGAATAGATCAAGCTTGAAAAAAATTCAATGGACTAATCAAACAAGGACTAAAGCTTGGGTTCTCCAATGATGTACTCTTGCATACTTTCTATTTTTCCCTAACCCCCGAATGCATGCGGTATGTTGAAATGTGTGCAGGCAGAAATATCATGGAGAAAACACTCACGAAAGCCACACAACTACTAGAAAGAATAAGCAATGGGGTGGCCATGCAAAGAGATTGGGGAGAACATATTCCGGGAAGCGTTGAGCATGAAACTCGTGTGGAGGTACTCGCTGGAATTTCTAGAAAAGAAGCCCTGGAAGTGAAGAAAGAGGAAGCAAAACAAGAAAAGATTGAAGGAGCAACCCACAATGGAGGAGGACCAATCCAAGGAAACAAAATTTGCAAGCTAGAAGAGGAAAAAGGAAGAAGTTTAGCAAATGCAAAGCCGCTAAAGGAGTTCGAACAAATGGATTGGATCCCGATTGACTTCGAAGAAATATACAACAAGAGGAGACCATACCCGAACCAAAAAGAATCCGCGAGAGCCATAGAGTTGAACTTTCCAAAGGAAAGACACTAGGGATACGAGGTAGACAAAGAATCGGCCGGAGAAATTATTCAAAGACTTTTCAATGAGGAAGAAGAGGTAGAACCGGATCACACTGCCGAAATAAAGAAGATTATAGGAGTGAAGCCGGAGGCCTCGCCATATGCACACCTAGCCGAGGTGTACGCAATAGGAGCCGATCATGTTGAAGGTACCTCTCTACCAACACCTCACATAAGTTGCACCATTAATGGGGAGAAAATTTGCGAAGCTTTATGTGACATCGGAGCCCATGTAAGTGTCATGTCTTCCAAGATTTATTATGAGCTTTTTAGTAAAACTTTAAATCTAGCTCCAACACAAATAAAATTGATCATGGGAGATGGTAGAACAACAAGACCCTTGGGTGTTCTTAGAGATTTAGATGTTGCTATCTCGGGTAAAATTATTCCAACCAACTTTTTTGTAATTGATGCTTGCCATGATGAACATGATGATATAATTCTTTGTAGGCCTTTTCTTAAGTTGGTCAATGCCGTTCTTGATGCCGGAAAGGGTAGAGTTACTATTGATCTAGATGGAACTAAACTCACATATGATTTTCTACCCGCTTCTCGTATTGCTCTACCTCTACCTCTTGACAACGAAGTGGTAGAGGACCTTCGTTTTGTTGATACTTTCAGGGATCCTCTCCAACGAGCAATGGAGAATGATGCTACTTATGATGATCAAGATAAGGAACTAGCGGAAGCAACTGAGGAATTGAAGGCACAAGAAGCAAGCTTGGAGGAAGAAAGTTTTGAAGATATTGGAAATTTGCAACAACAAGAACCCGAAGCACCCGATATTGAGTTAAAGCCACTTCCCAAGGGATTAAAGTATGAATTTTTGGGAGCTGATAAGACGTACCCGGTCATTGTGAGTGATGAATTGAGTCTGGAAGAGATGGACAAGTTTCTAAATTTATTGAAAAGACATAAGAAGGTGATTGGGTATGCAATAAGTGACTTGAAGGGTATTAGTCCAACCTTTTGCACCCACCGCATACCACTTGTAGAACAATGCAAGCCCATTGTTGAGCATCAAAGAAGGTTGAGCCATGCTATGCGCGAGGTGGTGAAGAAGGAGGTGATCAAATTGTTGGATGCCGGAATAATATACCCCGTGCCACATAGTGAATGGGTGAGCCCGGTACATTGTGTACCAAAGAAGGGAGGAATAACGGTTGTGAAGAATGAGAAGGAAGAATTGATACCACAACGGATCGTGACCGGATGGAGAATGTGCATCGACTATAGGAAGTTGAACAAGGCAACAAAGAAGGATCACTTTCCGCTACCATTTATCGATGAGATGCTTGAAAGGTTAGCCAAACATCCCTACTTTTGTTTCCTTGATGGATACTAGAGGTTCATGCAAATTCCTATCCATCCGGATGATCAACACAAGACAACCTTCACATGTCCGTATGGAACTTTTGCATATAGAAGGATGCTATTTGGTTTATGTAATGCGCCGGCTACCTTTCAAAGATGTATGACGGCTATATTCTCAGATTTTATTGAAGAAATTATGGAGGTATTCATGGATGATTTCTCGGTGCATGGTACGTGTTTTTAAAGTTGCTTGGAAAATTTGGAAAAAGTCCTTAAAAGGTGTGGAGAAATTGACTTGGTGCTTAATTGGGAGAAGTGTCACTTTATGGTGAAACAAGGGATAGTCTTGGGACATGTCATATCCAAGAGAGGAATAGAGGTGGACAAGGCTAAGATTGAAATGGTTGAAAAGTTACCACCCCCGACAAATATCAAATTGTTAAGAAGCTTTCTCGGGCATGCCAGATTTTATAGGAGATTTATAAAGGATTTCTCGAAGATCACCAAGCCATTGACACAACTTCTCCAAAAAGATGTGGAATATGACTTTGATGAAGAGTGCTTGCATGCCTTTCAGACGTTGAAGCAATCTCTCATAAGTGCACCAATTATGCAACCACCCGATTGGAATCTACCATTTGAGATACTGTGCGACGCAAGTGATTATGCCTTGGAGCCGTTCTTGGACAAATGAAGGAAGGGAAGGTACACACAATTTATTATGCAAGCAAAACTCTAAATGAAGCTCAAGTGAATTACGCAACTACGGAGAAGGAATTGCTTGCCGTGGTGTTCGCATTTGAAAAATTCAGATCCTATATTGTGAACTCAAAGTTGATCGTGTATACCGACCCTGCTGCAATCAAGTACCTTTTGTCCAAAAAAGATGCCAAGCCACGTTTGATTAGATGGATTCTACTACTACAAGAGTTTGATATAGAAATTAGAGACAAGAAAGGGTCGGATAATGTTGTAGCCGACCACCTATCAAGGATGCATCATGGAGGTGATGGGATGGAGCTAATTGAAGATAGAATGAGAGATGACCATCTATATCGGGTACTTGATAGGAGAGGATGGATGAATGATATTATAAGGTGCTTACGGAAGATGCCATTAGATCACTTGGATAAAAATGCTAAAAGAAGGGTAATTGCCGAGAGCAGAAAATTTTATTGGGATGCACCATACCTATATAGGTTCGGAGATGATGGAGTGCTAAGAAGATGCGTACTGCGGGAAGAAAGAGAAGAAATTCTAAGAAAATGCCACTCATCGGAATATAGAGGACATTATGGACACTTTAGAACGCAAGCAAAGGTATGGGCAAGCGGATTCTACTGGCCTGAGATGCACGGGGATGCAAAAAGGTTTGTTACAACTTGCCCAGAATGCCAAAGGAGTGGAAATATATCACAAAGGAATGCAATGCCACTGAATTATAATTTGCAAATTGATCTATTTGATGTTTGGGGCATCGACTTTTTGAGACCTTTCGTGAACTCGCATGGATATGAACACATCTTGGTCATAGTTGATTATGTATCAAAATGGGTTGAAGCGATTCCATGTCGGAAAGCATCTACGGAAGAAGCTTTTCAAATGATCAAGACGGTGATATTCCCTCGATATGGTGTTCCTAGAATTTTAATAAGTGACGGTGGATCACACTTTATTGGCAAGGATTTCAAAAGAGGATTGGCAAAGTTGGGAATCGAGCATAGGGTGTCCACGGCCTATCATCCACAAACCAATGGCCAAGCGGAAACATCGAACAAGCAACTCAAAGACATCCTCAAGAAGACGGTGACTAAAGGAGGAAAATATTGGTCAAGCTAGACGGAGCATTGTGGGCATACCGGACTGCGCATAAAACACCGATAGGTATGACCCCTTATCAATTCGTCTATGGAAAAAACATAACATTTGCCGGTAGAACTAGAGCACAAAGCTTATTAGGCAATAAAGGAGATGAATCTTGATATTGATGCGGCACGAATAAAGAGGAGGATTCATATAAGTGAAATTGAAGAGCTAAGATTGAAGGCATATCACAGCGCTAGCATCTATAAAGAAAGGATGAAGAGATGGTACGACAAAAGATATTCAAGGAAGGAGACAAGGTCCTACTATACAATTATCGATACAAGGTCTTCGGCAAGGGAAAATTGGAAAGCAAATGGGATGGACCATACTTCGTACACTCGGTGTCACCATCAGGAGCGGTAACAATCATGGATGTCAAAGGAGATCAATATGTTGTGAATGGATAGTGACTCAAGGTATTCCTAGAGCCCGACATTGTGCCCATTAAATACATTGACGTATACACCTTGGACGATGACCCGGATCGTCAAGACTAGCAACGAAAACAAGGTAAGTTTGTAAATAATTTTTATTTTTTTATGAGCATCCCACCTTTGCCCTTAAATTTATTTTATGACGAGGACGTCGTATGTTTTAAGTGTGTGGGGGGGGAGGTGTGATCTCTTGTTTTTTTAGTTGAGTTGTTTCCTTTAAAAAATAGTTCGATGGTGTGATTTAAATCAGTGTAGAGTCAATAAAAACAATATCCTTGTGCAAGTTTTTCCTTTCCTCTACTTGTTGGTTTGTTCTTTACCTTTATTATTTGAGCATGAGTAATGAGCATTAATGTTTACTGTGGTGCTTAGTGGAAGTTTGCCTATAAAGTACCCATACTCTACTTTAATCTAGAACCTCACTTTGACTTTGCTATGAGTAAGACTAAAATTGGAGGCTTTTATTTCTGAAAATTTATGAAAAACCCTTGAAATAAAGGCTAGCAACTTCTTTTTCCAAGTCGAGAGACAAGCACATCCTATACAAGGTCTATATTATGTATACTCCACCATAAGTGTTGTTAGCATGATGAATTGGGTTAGGACTTTTCTCTCTTGGAAGTTCTAATTTCGAGCAATGATCACGTCCTTACTTTATATCTTTTATTGCTAGCCTCGTCATATATTCAGTAACGAGACTTTCACATCGAAAGTCCCATGTATCACCGGATTCCATACCCAACCCATAATATCTCTTTTATTCATCATATTCCTTGAACACAACTTATGCTCGAAGATTCGTTCTGTTTCTAGAAAGGATTTTAGTTAAAATTTAGATTGTGTGTATGGTGAAGGAAACAAGCGAAGAGCTTCGGAGAAGAGATAAAGATGTCAAGAGAAGAGGAAGAGAAGAAAAAAATGTGTATAAAAGAAAAAAGGAGATAGAAAGAAAAAGGAAGAAAAAGAGAAAATTGAGGAAAAGCAAGAAAGGTATAAGAGGGATGGTAAATCAAGTGAAGATCAAGAAAGTGTAAGGAAGGATGTTACGTTGTTGAGAATGAATCTTTGATTTTCCAACCATGTGCAATCCGACAACGAGGACATCATTAGTGCCTTGGAGTCATATTTTCTTTTGCCTTTGCACATGTCCACCATTCTAAATCTTCTCATCCTTGATACCCTCACATTATGGTTTCATTCTCATGGTCATTGGCTCGGGAGGTGACAACTATTAGAGAACTTTCCTATCTTGATAATATTTGTGTTAACTTCACTAGCCATACCTATAGCCCCACCATGATTTATAAATGAGAGACTTATGGGAGGTGAGAGTTTATGAATTATTTAGGATAACCACTTCAAATGAGCGACCTGTGAGGACTTGGAGAAAGACTTTGTCTAATACTTGTTGCAGGAATTTTATTTTAAACTCATGGAAAACCCTCCGATGGAACTAAGAAAGTAAGTATGGTTGGATTTGAGGATCTCTAGTGAAAGGAATGAGTTGTGGGGTAAGTCTTGGATTAGCAATATTTCTAAATGCCCATGTTTATATCATGATCATTGTTTTCATGTTTCTTATACTAAAGATGAAGGTTTAACTAACTTGTAAGGAAAGGTGAGACAAAGCATATTTTTGAATGACTCTTGCAAGCAACTTGCTCGAGGACGAGCAAGATCTAAGCGTGGGGGAGTTGTTGGCGGTCAAATATGACACCCCTAAGGAACTTGTTACACTTTGGTTTCGGCTTTGATTTGGAACTAACCCGCCACTAGGCATACTAATAATGTAACAAGTTCGACACGAGCATGTGTTTTTGGAGTTGTATGTTTATCCAGGAAATCACGAGCTTAATGGATAAGTTTGCATCAAGTCCGTTCGTCTGCGAATACAAGATGAACTTACTTCCAAAGGTGGCAAGGACCAAGATGCAACCGCAAGATATTCCCGAGGACCAAGACAAAAGACGGGAGTTCATGCGACAAGACTCTCTATCTTGATCGCGGGGATAACGACGTCCAAAGCCCACATGCAAAGGAGCAAAAGATTCAAGGGTCGAGAGAAACTCGCTCGCGAAAGATGGGCTCGAACCGGGCCAAAAAGGCCCTGGGCTGATCGGCCTAGGCCGATCGGCCTGGCCCCTTTTTGTGGCGGTTCAGCCTCCTCTTTCTTGTGCATGATGTTTATTGAACCCTAAGTCTATGCCTCCGCCACCATTCGCCAGAAAGACCGATAAAAGCCCCCGAGGTCGACCACATCAAGGCATTCAACTTTCAGAGATTCAACCAAGGGAGAGGGCCACATAGAGGAGAGAGGAGGATGCCCGGAAGCCCTAGCAAGGTCCCTCCAGCGCCGCCACAAGATCAAGAGCAAGGAGGAGATTGGATCTTCAAGGGAGAAAGCAAGGCGGAAAGCATCTTCCTCATCGATCTTCATCTACTTCTTAGGATTCTACACCATATCCTGCGCTTCAATGTGTAACATTATGGGGTAAAGTCCTTGTTTGTCCTTGGGGTTGAAGGGAGAGCTTGAGTTGTAATCACCAAATCTATATTTTGGATCTATTTGCTATCATATTCATGTTGATGGTGCTTTAATCTTAAAGGCCGGCTGGCTTGCTTAGGGGATGCATCGCTCGTAGCCTCATGTATCGTGTTCCTTTTGTTCTTTATTTGATTACCGTCGTGTAGTGATAGTACGCGGGAGGGAAAGTATATTGAACTATGTTCACACCCTTTGTCTTGCATCCCTAGTTTACATCAACTCCTTGTGCACCTATCGTTCGATCATGGATTACCCTCGAGTAGTAACTAGTATGCGAGAGGGAAACGATTGAACTCAGTGCACCCTTAACTTTGATAGTTTAGATCGGATGTTCTTGCTCGATGGTTACATCTCTAAGTGATCCTAGATCCCTTGGACAAGCATTCTTAATATCTTGTGCTCTCCATACCTTTACTCTCTACGTTAATCTCTTTAACCTAGATTAGATTAGTTCTCATATATATCATCACTTGATAAAGAGCTTTAAATCAACGAGATTAGTTCTTAGTTGTGCATAGCAATCCACTTGTTCCATGGATTGATAAACCTTGGGGTATACTCTAAGGGAAAAGCTACAACCGACCCGTGCGCTTGCGGATCGTAATTTGGCGTGTTATCTACCGTCAACAGTCTCCCTCCGGTGCTCACTTCTAGGTTTCGCTGAGTTCTGGTGAATGGATGTGGTGGCCGTCGGAGGCATGTGCTATAAATAAGCCGAGGAGGCTCTAGGTCAAAGGGGAGGCCGGACCGACGCTGGAAGGGGGTCGGCCGGTCAGCATGGGCCGGCCGGCACAGGCCCTTTCTGGCCCGGTTCGGCCCCGATTTTCTTCCCGAAGCTTCTTGTGCTTTCTTGAATATTTGCTGAAGTCCATGTGGGTCCTTGACGTCATTTTCCTCGCGGTTTAGATAAGAGTGTTTGGCACGCAAACTCCCGCATCTTTTGTTCAGGTACTCAGAGTTTCACATCTTCATGCTTTGGTCCTTGGGTCATTTGGAGTCATGTTCACTTCGGGTCTTGACTCGTGCCGAGCTTCGTGATCTTCTCATAAAGTGCTTGATGAACTTTACCCGGAAGTCCTCATTTAGGTACTGAATTCCTCCGTAAACAACATACTCCAAAAACCAGATGCAAGTGTGAACTTGTTACATCATTAGTATGCCTAGTGGCGGGTTAGTTATAAATCAAAGCTCAAACCAAAGTGTAACAAGTGCTCTTGGTTGACGGAAATCGACTGTCAACACAACTCAAGCAACGCCTCAGCAGCAACTTCTCAGGTTCTTTGGGTCGTCATGGCACTCGTATGGACCTCGTGTTGATCAAGCAAAAACAAGGCGAGACTCTTCACGAGTACATGCACCGCTTCTTTGAAAAAGAGCTATTGTTGTTGATGTTACCGAGGAAGAAGTCATAGACACCTTCCAGGACGGTTTCTATCACGACAGGTTATTCCAAGACTTCGGTCGCGCTAGCCCAGCAAACATCACCAAGCTCAAGGAGATGATCACTCATTGGGCAGACAAGGAAGACAAAGCTCGGAACCGGTTCAAGCACCTTCACAACAACCAGACTAACAACAACAACAACAATAATAATGCTGGTGGAAACAATAGTGGCAAGCAATAGCAGGGTAATCACACGGGTAATAACTACTCGAGCAATCCTAATCGCAAGCGCAAGCCCGAAATATTGTTGCAGCCATGGAACCCACCGCCATGTTTGCAGAGGATTCTCACTGGGCCACATTGACCAAGCAAAAATGCCCATGGCACCCAGGGGCGATCACACTACAAAGTAGTGTTACCAACTTCGCCGTGCACTGAAGAACACACCCGAACCAGTGCACCCAAACCCATGGTTTCGCAAGAACAAGGGGAAGAAGGCTAACACAAACAAAGACACTGGGTTTCAAGATCCATCCAACACAGTCAATGTCATCTTCGGTGGGATTCCAACCAAGCGCATGCAAAAACTTACTCTTAGAGAGATTATGTCCATTGAACAGTAGCTCCAACTTTCTTGAAGTGGTCTGAAACCCCCATCATCTTTTCAAGGGCGGATCAATGGACTAGTTTTTCTAAACCAGGGTGATATCCTCTCGAACTGGATCCAGTGGTGGCAGGCTCTAAGCTTACCAAGCTTCTCATCTATGGCGGCAGTGGACTCAATGTTCTCTTCGCCAAGACTTTGAAGAAGATGGGCCTGGATATCACCAACATGCTTACCAAGACCAACTCGCCGTTCTATGGTATCATCTCGGGCAATGCAGCTATTCCTTTGGGTTCAGTCGTCCTACCCGTTACCTTTGGTACTAAGTCACATTACTGCATCGAGTATATAAAGTTTGAGGTTGCTGACTTCGAGACTTCTTATCACGCCATCCTCGGCAGACCTGGTCTGGTGAAATTCATGGCTATTCCACATTATGTGTACCTTGTACTCAAGATGCCAAGCCCCAAGGAGTACTCTCACTATGCGGGGATTTGAAGCGTTCCTACGACTGCGACACAGAAGCCGTGGAACTTGCCTCCACAAATCAAGTCCCCAATGCTATGATGGAAGTCTTCACTGTAGCTAAAAAGCTTGCTCCAAGCGAGCTGGAGGTTCCCTGAAACGAACTGGATTTCCGAAACTGGAAACCCGATCCTCTGCACCCCTGTGATAGTCCCAGGATGTGGCTATCACGTGCAATACCTGTCTCAAGTGGTACAAATCCATACAACACAGGAATAGAAGGAATATTACATAATTTTTATTATATCATCAGAGTACATTTCTTCGGCACATGCCGGGTACAAGTCCAACTGGACTAAATAAGAAAGGTAAAACATCTACGCAGTGGATCTATCGAAGCAAAGCGTCTCCAGCTCCACATGCAAACTTGAGTGTAGGACCAGCTCTAGTCTTCCCATCCTTTGCCGTCGAGGTCGTAGTCGGTCTCCGAGTCTAAAAGCATTGCCATCTACCCGATATGCAGTGGATGAATTCTAGTATGCATGGATAAGCCTATATATGGCTGTAGTAGGTTATGCATGCAGCGGTAGCAACATCAAGGTAAGCAGAAATGCCGAGAGGTAACCATCTCCGAGGAGATCCACACCTAAAAGGCCAATGCCTCCAGGGTCAACACCCCAACCAAGAAAAGAACACCAACACACTAGATCTCAACCGAGACACAGCATCCCACTCTCATCTGCGATGTGAGGTCACCAACTCCTACCCCACATCTCAACGGCACCAAGCCGGGCTCACACACTCACGGGAGAGAAGCAACACAAGAAAAGTCTAGTAAGAGTAACAGATCAAAGGGTTGTCCATACCAGTGGACACAGACTATAGCTATAGGTTTAACACTCTGCAGAGGTTGTACAACTAGACCCGCCGGATAGGGCAGAAACGGTGGCCGCCGTTCCACATCCCTACCTAACGGCCGGAGACCTAGCAGTGGATAGCACTCTCCTGCCTCTCCGAGGCTGACTCGTCCTGAACTGGGGCGCGAAACTTGCCAGCAGGGCCTCGCAGCTGTGAAACCATCCCCAGAGGAGCTGGGGCGACATCTACTCGGGGGTATAACCCGTCCTCCTCACACGATCACACTGATCCGCCTACAGGCTGGATGCTATCCACCAACTAGTTCTCGGACCGAACCCCGCCCATAACAAGGCGAACGGTTTGTACAAAAATAGCCCAAAGATACATGGTTAAACTGTCGATCGGTCCTTAATTACAAGGAGCGAGCACTCACCAACTCCATCCGAACGACACGCCGCTAGGGCGGGAGGCCAGGTCGCATCTCCCCTAGACAGGCGTTCACAAGTAACCAAAGCGACTTGCTCCCGCGATAACACGTCAAGGATACACACTCACCCAAAACACACACTAGAATATACTGAGACATCCCAATCTCAGTCCAACACCACAGATCCATCCATATCAAAGGGTAAAATATATAGATAGTAAATATCGGGGACTAGCTAGGGGTCTGTAGCTAGTCCCAAAGGTAGGAAGTTCAAGGAACAGGGTATATCAAATCCAAGGCATGGCTAAAAGATTGTCTATGCATTTCAATCATCCAAAGCATCATAAATAAAGCACTAGCAACTAAATGGCATGCATGAGATCTACATGGTCGGGAGTGACATGACACCTGCGCAGTAGTCATCGTAGAGTAGTAGAGGTTAAGGCCTTCCTTCGGGTCGAAGGTCTTCCCAACCATCACAGCTCGGGTCTTCAAACCAGATCATAAGCCTACACGAGATGCGACGTAGAAATAAATAATGGCAATCAACTAGGCAATAACTCCAAATAACATCAATTTAGAAGAACCAAATAAATCCGAACTAGCTACAAGCAACACTAGTTTAATTTAAGGAAATTAAAGTAATTAGTTTTATATTAAAATAGTTTTAAGCTACCAGCTTTATATATATTAGAAAATAAGTTAGGGAGAAGGATTAGTTCAAGGTTGGATTGCCGATCAAGGGCTAAAGTTTTGGTGATCGCGCTGGCAAGGCATTAGCGCGTCTGACGGTTGCAACAAAATGGTGGTTCAAAGGATGATGAGAGTAAAACAAGATGAAGCGAGCTAGGCAAGGCTTTATCAGGCCAAGGTGCGCGGTGGCAGCACAAAGAGAAGGAAAGGTTCGACTTGTGGTTGATAAAAATGGGTGGTGAAGTGGTAAGGCGTGCTCGGGAGCACGGTGGAGCAAGTGCTAGCAATACGACGATAACCACGGCGTAGTAGCTAGGTTGCAACGCGGGGTTGCTGTGCTTGAAGAAGATGCCTCTGCTCAAGGCACGACCGTCCATCACGCGCGGCCGTCCAGGTACTAACACTTGGTACGACCCGTGCTACACGGCTCGAAGCAAAGCAGAGCGAGAGCGGGTATGCGGGTTGCAGCACAATGTGGAAGAAGTGGTGCACGCAAGGAAAGCGGTGTGAACACGACCTAGGGAAGTTATTCCTGTCCGCGGCACGCTAGTGGCTAGTTGCGGGGCTCCGGCATCCCAGACGCACAATAGCGCAGTGGCGGGCAGTGGCCACGAATTCTACACCAAGAACGCGGGGCAAAAGGGGCTTGGTTAAAGGGCAAGAGCAAAAGAGGATAGGGTAGCAGCGAGCGTCTCGGAATTATGAAACCAATTAGTTATGAATTTTTAAAGGTAAAAGGATTTATAAAATATTTATTAAATCATTTATAAAATCTGAAAATAATTTTATTAAAACCTTGTTGACGTCAGCATGACGTCAGCGGTCAGCAGGTTATTGGGCCGTAGTGGGCCGAAAGAGTTTGTGGCCTAATGGGTCGGCCCAGATCGGCCCAAAGTTCAACAAGTCTGAAAAACCTCCCTCAACTCTTACTCTCTTTCTCTCAGCCCGGCCAATCCATTAGGTTCAGGTGGGCTTCCATGGGCCTGCAGTTCAGTTGGGCCTATTTGGGAAATCATTAACAGAACTCTGGTCCTGCCCTCCGGACTTTGTTGGGGTTCACGGACGCTCCTTAACGTGATTGGGCACCGTCGGCGCGGTCCGGCGTAGTGCTCCGGCGAGCGGCGGCGCGCGGCGAGCGGTGGTTAGATCTACGGTGACATGGCGAGGTTAAGGATTTGGTCCAGGCATGGCTAGCCAAGGGCGAGGTCAAGGTTTCAGCCGCGACTGCCAAGTACGCTTGGCGTGATGGGGTTTAGTCGTGGCGGTGCCGGTCATGGCGGCGTCGCGGGGCAAGGCCGTCTATGCGTTGGGGTGCGCGTGGTCGCGGCAGCGGCGCCCGCACCCTTGCAAGGAAAAGGGGCACGAAGGCTGATAACACAAGGCGGCAAAGCAGGGCAAGGGGCAGCACAGCGAGGTGTGTGGAGGCGGTAGCGCGAGCCTGCAGAGCGGCACGGCGCACGGCACGGTTGCGACGCGGCAAGGCGGCGAAGAGAGCGGCGGTGCGGCGCCTGCAAAGAAATGTGGCGCGAAGGCTGAATCGGTAGCCACGGTGCAAACGAGTAGGTCATGAGGTCCAAACGCAAAACGTCGACCAGGTCATGGGCATGCCGAAGCCGCACCGTCAGCATGCCATCCAAGGTTTCGGCATTCCGAGGAACACGAGGTCCGGCACAGCTCGATGGTCGGCGTCACAGGCAGGTACACCAGGGGCAGTTAGGGGACCGGTAGGGATCGTGATGCTCACCAGTGGGCTTGAGGAAGGTCACAGCAGTGCGGGGAGAGCTCAGCGCAATGGCGGGTCGGCGCGAGCAGGTCGGGCGTGACAAGGCTCCGGGCGTTGTCGTCGATCTCCAAGTCGACTTCCTCGTGCTCGCGGCTGTCGATGTCGTCATCCCACCTGGCGGCAGCTTTAGCTCGTCGTCGTCATCGACGGTGGTGGCTCGTCCTTGTGGCGTCCCGAGTTCCTCCGTCTTGGCCTCTGAGTGCTTGTAGTCGACGTTCTCCATGGCATCGAGGGCGTCGTCACACCCGGTGGTAGGGGAGCGGCCGAGGTGAGCGTCGGCGCGGCGCGACACGACGCGACACCAGGGTCTTTAACGCCGCGGCGCTTCCCTCTTCGACTGGCTTATGGACGACGTCGCAGTCGGCGTAGCAGCCTCACAGGCACAGGCGAGCAGCACCACTCCGGCGCTGCCGGTACTACAGCTTCTTGGCTTAGCGCTCGACGGCAGCATCTTCTCTTTCTCACAGTCTTCCTGCTCTCCTGCTTCCTTCTCGAACAGTAGTGGCAGCGGCTTGGAACTGGGGTTTTCTCGGGACGGTCTTGAGTCAGAAGGGTGCGGCGGCCATGCCTTTTATAGCCCAATGATAGGGTTTCGGGGCCTGGTGGTTTGAAGGGACGGCGGAGATCCTCGGCGTTTGTGTCCTGGACGCGTGGTGCGCATCCGGTGGTGCGGGGCAGAGCATCCGAGGCGGGGTGCTATGCTGCGGTCAAGGGTCGTGGTGGCCGATGTCAGCGGTGTCGCCATCCCACTGTGGAATGGGCTGCCCTCGTCGATCAGTTTTGCAGCACGGGGTCGCAGAAAGGAGGAACGGGTGGAGAAAGAAGAGAGAGCAGTAGCGACGGTGTTGCCTGCGTGCAGTGTGAAGAAGAAGAAACGAGAACAGGGGGGATGCACTGGGCCGACCGGAGGATCAGACCGAGTTGGGCTAGGTGAACAGCAGCATGCAAGAGAGGTGGCAGGCCGCTTGCTCAGCAACGAAGAAGGGGGCGTGAGCTGGGCTGACTCGATGGTTAGCAGGCCTACGGCCTGGGCACATTTAGAAAAGGTTAGCTTTAGAAAATAGTTTTAGAAATAGATTTAGTTTATATTTAGGTTTGAATTTGATTCCCATTCAAATTCAAACTTCACACAATTTGAAACTCCAAAGTAAATCCAAGAAATTCCAAATCACATTTATACCATAATTTGAGAATAATTTTTATATAGTTTTATTTTATATGGAATTTGAGATGAGAGCTAGCAAATTGGGATAAATTTTGGTAGCACACAAGTTCAAACAAAAAGTTTTAAATTTTAGCAAAAATTTACATACGGGAAAATATTTAAAATTCTGGGATGTTACATTCCTCCCCCCTCACAAGAATCTCATCCCCGAGATTAAGCTCGTACCGGGTGAGGTGAGGGTCTTCACTTCAGTAAGTCTTCAGTTTCTTCTTTGAGTTTAACTTCGAAAAGTGGATGACTTGATGATGTAGGCCTTCATTGGTAAAGTTTCCGATCTAAGTGTTGCCACTTGTGTTTACTTCCCACAGCTCTTACTCCCATGAAGGCTCTCGGAGCCAAGTGCTATTGCAGGTTCTCTTGCGTTAGTATCCATTAAGCACTTACTGGACTTAATCCATATATCTCCAAGAAGTTTAGTCTTATTCAAGTCCGTGAGACATTCTAGTTGTAGGCAAGGGTTTCCTTTGTCTCAATCCATCTTTCCTAGCCATGTTACATAAGCTTGGTAAGCTTGGAGCAGTTTGGAGCATGATTGTCTCATATTATTCCAGTCCTCCCGCTCGAGGTCATATCCTTCTTATTAATTTAGCTTTTCCCAAAAGTACTCCATATGAACTTGGCCATATCCTCATGGCATCCACTTTGTACTTTTAATCCAAACTGGCACGATTCTCCCACTCTTTCCATATGAGGGAGTTGTACACATTATGCCTAGCAGAGTTCTGCAAATCCGGTATATCTGGGCTTAACTTGTAACGGGTAATTAGTTGGATTGCATATGGCAAGCTCTTTTCCAATTGGTTACCATATACCGAAGCTTGTATTCTTAGCATACCCATAAGTGTATTATTATTTTCTTCCAAATTTGACGGCTTATCCAAAAGAGGTACGCTAAGCAGAAGTTGAGTCCCATAAATATCTTTTCTTCATCCATGTTTTCTTATATTCTCTAGGTTTCCCTAGTTTATCCAAGAAATCTTCTTGGAGCCATATCCTTCTCGGATACGTTGAAGATATAAAGTATTATCTCTTGATCCATAAGTAGATATACTAGTTTTTCCAAAACATTAGTGCAATCGCCTCTCTTATGGCGTGCACTCTCAATGATTAGCTGCACTTCACTTGGGTGAGCATAACTTCCTTTACTTACTCAGCCATCTTGAGGCTGAGGGAGCATCTCAGTTTCTTGTAACGGCACATTCAAATTACCCTATTTCAGTAATTGTATTCCATAACAGGGTCTCATGCAGTTAATCAGAGTTCCTCAAATTCCAAGGCAATTTCTCAACTTCCAGAACTTCTCCGAGGGTCCAGTAATCTTTACCAATCTTCGTGTGTGACTCTTATAGTAATCCATCTGTTGGTGTAGCATGTCTCCGTCGATTTTTGTCAGAGTGCTAGCAACGTCAGATATGTTTGATTAGCTCCTGATCGTAAACATTATGAATGGGTACTTCCCATTCATGATAGTCCGTGTGGTGAGGGGGTCATCTGCAACACCCTCGACTGTGTAAGTGACTCTTCCCATCCGAAATCTCACACCAGTCAATTTGGTTCCAATTTCTTGGGATGGATCTTCACGTGGAAGTCACATCTACCTTACTCTTTTATGCTTAACAAACTTTTCTGACTTATTTTCCAATAGGTAGATTCCAACTGCGAGGTTGAACAGACAACTTGTGTCCAGTAGTTGCCGAAGTAGTTCCGCTTTCGACTAGTCCAATATACGGTGTCTAGTAGAGCTTCTTTATTAATTGCTTATTCCAAAAGTGGGATCGACTGAACTTATCCAAAATGCACTGCTGACATCTTAGGGCACTCAACTGCTCTTAACCAATATATGCTTCCATGGAGGTTCATACTCTTCTGAGCTTTCGAGGTTTCAAATTCTCGGGTAATCATTTTCTGGTTTGTGAACTCGATTCCAATGATCATCGGGTAACTCATCAGAAATCTTGGTCTGATTTGTCAAGGTTGCGAGAAATTCTTCTCTTCTTCTGAAGATTGGTCTTGGTAATAAGCTTGACTCATCGGTCTTCATTCTTCAAGCTCTTGGTCTTGCAGTATGGGAAGCTAAGGCTTCTAAAGGAGTCATCTAATCATCTAGGAAGCAAGAGCACACAATACAATTTCACACAATCATGAAGAGGCATAACAACCATAAGACCATAAAGATCCAGTCACTCAAGCAGTACACCAAACAAATGTGTATCTCGAGGTTGACTCCTAAGACCTCCGAGGGTACACCGGCAAGAGTGTTCCAGTATATCGTGGGCACTTGAGGGATTTCCCTAATGTTCGTGTTGCATCACTTGAAAGGATATATTCCATCTGATGTCTCGGTGTAGAACTTTCTAAAGCAGGCTGGTGAAAATCTTCGTCGTGCTGGCTTGATCGAGAACCGGTAAATTGTGTTCCATATTCCTCTCCAAGTCACATGACTTATTGTTATCCGTTTGACCAGATTAGTACTGATACTGTATCCTGTAGCAATTGCTACCTTTATGATCCTCTGTGTTAGGGTCCAATTACCAAAATCATCTTTCTTACTGAAGGGGTTCCATTCGTAGTCTAAGAGGCGCATGGGGTCCTGTGGGAGGAAGCTAAAATCTTCTTCATCTTAGTCCAATACTTCTTGTCCAATTCTTCCAATTCAGATACTCCCTCTTAGTTGGACTACTCTTCTTCGTCTGTGGTTCTCGGGGCTTTGTCCTTCCAAAGGGGGTGCTGTATATTACATCCATGCCCCATGTTCCTCATCGGTTCATTTTTAATCCATCGTCAACTTGGTCAGTCAAGGAGATTCAAGCCCAGGCATCAAAATTTCACAATTTTCGTCAATGGAGAACTCCATATAACCTTATCAAATCCTTATTCCAAGTATTTGATGCTTGCTTCCAGGGTGATCGTCGTTGTTCAATCCTTTATTTGCCTCATGTAGCTATAGCTTGTTATGTTATCTTAATCCTTGACGACTTGGCTATTTGTGTAGCTTCCTGTCGATGGGTCTTTATCCAAATGCTGAGCTACGGGCACCTCAGGGGGTTCCGACTCCTACATCCAAGCTTACGTGTGCCACATCCATATAGTAGATATCCAGTTCCTTATGTGGGAGCACGTGGAATTAGAATCTTAATTTATCATCTTCCAAGTGACGTTGTCCAAGCTTCGTCCTCGGCAGGGATGGAAGGGTGCATATGGTTCTTGTTGCTTCTCTTGTACGCAGACTTCATGTTGGCAGTCTATTCCATCTTCGACAGTGTGACAACCCCATCCGAGATAAGTCCGTACTATCACCTCGACCAGTCCACTTTGGTCATTAAGCAATAATAAAGAATTATCCCGTTGAGTGTTGCCGGGTCATAGCCCGGTAAATCACTTGTAAACCACACAGAGGATCGAAACGCATACATTAAAACCCCCACGAAGGAGAGTATAGAGTACCTTACAATTTAATTCAAATTTCCCGTAGGGTCAACTATTACAACTCATAGTTCATAAAATAATAAAACATGGTTCAGAGTTTTAAAAGACAGCAGAAATAAACTACGATAACTTGGCATCATGGGAGGCCACCCATAACACCATTACTTCTCGTCCTTCACCCGTTCCAGCTCCCAGCTGGGTGAGATTTCTTCCAGGTCAAACAATATTACCTAAAACAACATATATAGCAAGGCTGAGTATACTAATACTCAGCAAGGCTTACCCGTCTAAAATAAAAGACTTATCCTTCTAATCATGCTTAGCTTTTGGCTATTGGGTTGGTTTTGCCAAAAAGTGACTAAGGAGTTAATCCTTACTTTCAATATTTTAGCTCAAGTTCTAGTAGATCAATTATTACTAGATAAACAACTAGTTCAAGCAAACTTGTGCAAACAATTAATCAAACATCAAGTTTATCAATATTTCATCATAGAGGGATTATCATGGATAGAGGGTTAAGCAATCTCGGGTAACGGTGAGAGGCCGACAATTGATCGATTAATAACCTTGCAAGGTGAACCTAAACATACGGGAGAAATCCCTCACAAAGAGTGATTTCAACCAAACGGTTCCCGTCATTCGTCGGATTAGGATCAGATGCCACAGTCTTAGGTACATAGCTAGTTGGCATGCCTCACACTAGCATCCAGCATCACCATGCACCACAGGTAGCTAGCCTGGGGCAGCAGCCCAAGATTAGTAGCCTAATGTTCCTGCATCGCATCACTCAGGTACTAGGTTTACTGTAGCCATGTCCGACAAATGTTTAGTACTTTCAAATGCTTAATCTCTTAACCACTGGACCGGAGCCCAAAATCCCATGCTCTTACCACGTGAGCAATTCAATTTAACAAGTCTTGTGATTCCAACATAAGAACCTACTATTGCGAGCGAAGTACATCACTCGACTTGTACCGGGTCCTTAGTTCATAGCAACTATCGACCTAGCATACTAGTACAAGATCATAGGTACTTATGGATCATGCATCTAGGGTTTCCATTCAACTCCTGAACGTAAATGCACATACATAAACAAGCATAAATTCGGGAATTGTAAAAGGAAACATATAGGTATATGTTAAACCGGGGCTTGCCTTCACTAGCAAGTTAGTAGAAAAACTTCCGAACTTGGTTTGGGTCTTGGTGCACGTCCACGTAGTTGATTCCTTCCCTCGTACGGTCCGCCACCTCGATCCGGGACGAACTCGGGGCTAACGTCAGAAGGTTCTACACGTAGAATGCATATGCGACAGTTAAAAGGTGAGGTGAGTTTATTTATTTATCAAACATCTCGTGACAGTATAAGGTATTAAATTTTCCATATTCCTCTAGATAGAATATATTCAGCATACTCTTCCACAACGATTATTTAAACAACCATTTATTAAGTACTTATTTCGAAGGTGATTGTGTGCATATTTTTGAAAACAAAATAAAATTACCACACAAACATTCGAGTTATAATTCAGAATTCCCAAGTAGTATATCTTAGGGATACATCACACTTAAGCCTTTAAAGAAATGAATTTCTTCATTTAACTTTTTATATATACTAGTTTCATTCCAAAAATCATTCTGGTAAAACTATGCAGTCAAACACAGTGAAACTTTTTGTACTAGCGCATAAAGCTTAAACAGAGCTGCTGATAAGTTTTTACCACATTCAGAGCTATATGCAGAGCATGAAAAATACAGCATTTTAATTGAGGAAAAAGCAAGAATATTAAATACAGTGAAAACTACTCATGCACTGGTGCCCAAAATTTACACAGAGCTACTATAAACCAAAACTAGCTTTCATACCAAAAATTAGGTTCAGAACTCTTTTTAAACATGCTACACAAAAATAACTGTTTTCAGCCAATTTAAACATAAGAAAAACATATAGGAACATATGTGAATGAAAAGCAGCTCAACTTTCTACCATAGCATAAACAGTGTATAAACATGCATTGGACCAAAGATAGGCATTATTCGACCAACAGAAACTGAGATGTGGATTTTACTTCCTAAACAAGCAGCATTCAGAAATAGATATATAAACAGCTTATAAAAACAAGATAAAATTACCAGCATCACATTTTGGCCTAACAAGGTGATATCCAAAAGATGGAGCACAGAAAATACATGAAGCTGCATGAAAAAGATACACAGACCTAGCCATAAAGCAAAATAAATCATAACCATAGATTTACTGAGTAACTTTGTGCAAAACATTAGTTATAGCCTTTTCAAACACTGACTAGCAACATATCCAAAGCTCAAGTCTAGCACAAGTGTACAGCTCAAGTTATGAACAACCACATACAAACTGATTTTGATTTTTCATTCAAAAACTATTCAACAAAAGTATATATAGCCTTTGGAAAAGATGTAGTTCTGCTCATAAGGAGACCAGCAAAATTGGTTTTGCATTTTTACGATTTTTCTGTGATTTTATATGATTTTTCAAAGATCTGCCCAAAACAAAAGAAAAGGATAGAATCTATTTGCAGACAAGCCCTCACAAAGATTTGTTTATTCACAACCATACCCTCGGTTTGCACAAAACTCCCTGGAACTTTTGCAATCGTTACACGGGTACCCTTGGCGGTGCAGGGGAGCTCACCGGCGGCGATGGCCGGCCGGACTTGGTCCACAAGCGGCTCGGGGGTGCACGGGGGCTCACCAGGGGTGGATTGGAGGAGGTGGCCTGGACGGAGGCTACTCCGGCGAGCTCTGGCGGCGAGGCAGAGGTGATACGGCCGCTACGGCTCAGATTCCGATGAGGTGAGGGACGGGGCAAGGCAAGATGTGGCTCGGGAATCTACACTGGGTACATGTGGTCGCGTAGCTGAGCTCAAGCGGTGGTGATGAGGTCGGGCGAGTGAAGTTCACCGAGGAGGTGCGAATGGCGGACACGGTGGCGGAGGACAGGCGATAGTGGTGTGTCTACGTGCATGAACCGGTACGGCCCTTTTATAGGTGACGACGACGACTCGACGACGCGTAGTGACCAGCGTGCATGGCGGGGCACGGGCGTGCGCGCGATAGGCGAGTACGGCGGCCTCGCGGTTCGCTGGGCGGTGATGGTCGGTGCGGCGGGGTCGAGTGGAGGCAAGACACGTGGCGGCCGGGTGTTGGAGCTCAATGTTGGTTTGAGGCGGTGGATCCCGACGCGCGTGCACGGCCGTACCTCGGCGTTCGGACCGGCGGGTCCTCAGCGGTCGCGCCTGGCGCGCGCGGGCGACGTCGTGACGGCGGCGTGCGTCGCGGCTCCAGAGCGCGGTATGCCAGAAACTCATTCGACTTAGCCTGCTTTGACTCAAGATTTCTCCAAATTTTGATACTGAAGTGCACCAAGTGCTAATAACCAAAGTTGTAGATCAAGGATCCACCTACAACTTTTTGAAAGGCCGATGGGTGTTTGGATCAACAGATTTTGCACAAATTGCAGGCAAACATCAGGCTTTTCTCGGCGCCTTTGAACAGTGATTGCAGACTTTGACTGAGTTTTACACCATCATCTACTCAAAATTAGCCATGCCACCCAAAAGGAAAGTTGTGTCCCTCGAAAAGATGAACAACCTTTAGTTTGGCCGATTTTGAAGTGTTTAGATGGAATTTGGAGAACGCGGCAAAAGTTCTCGAAAGGGTTAAGGTCAAAGGGGTTGACTACGCTTTTAAGAAAGGGTTTTAACCAAGATTGACCAAGCATTGACCAAAAGGGTTGATTGACTCAGTTTCCGAGGTGATGACCCAGGTTGGCCAAGGTTTCACCAAAGTCAACATGTTTGACTTGGTTGACCATTCATTAGTGTTAAACAATCCTAATTGAAAACCTAGGGCGTCACAGCCTACCCTCCTTAAAAGGAATCTCGTCCCGAGATTCGCATTTTCTAACAAGATATGGGAATAAGGTGGTGTCAAGAGGAGTGTACCCGTTGTTCCATTGTTCCTTCCGGTAGGGTAATTGCAGTTGAAGCATTGGCTTGGTGAAGTTGTCTCCTAAGTTTTCTATTCTCATATCCTTCACTTTGGTTCCACTGATATTCTAGACACTATTTGGCTATGTGCCCTCGTCGGTTACAATGGTAGCATCAGGGTTTTCTCTGATTGCGGGGAGACGGGAGTGCACTGGGATTTGAGATCTGCGGAACTTTGCTGTTTTGCTTTGTAGTACAAGGCTTGAATTCGGTGCAGGTAATTTCCCATCCACTTGAATCCATTTCAGGCAAAACTTGCTTGGATTTCCTACTCCTTCTCTCTTCCTTCCTAAGATCCATAGGTAGCTGTGATGGTGGTAAAAGAGAGTCGGAGGTGTTGGGTTGATCCTAGTTCATATGATCCACTAGTAGATTGTAGAGACGGGCTTGTTCTGCCACTGAGGCAAACAACGATCCAGTGAAGCTGGCAGTTAAGCTGATTTGGGACAACCCTTGATAAAGTCAATGGGTAACATTGTATACTATCTGACTAAGTGCTGCATTCTGTTCTCCCATCTTCTGGATTGTACTGGCGATTGTGTCTATATCATCTTGGTTAGGTGCTTGGGATGAGTCAAGCTCAAAATGATGAGATTCACCAGAATATGCTCTGATGGAGTTCTTGGCCTCAGTGTGCATTTCTAGTCTATATGAAGTGGCACTCACGGTAGGTTGTGGTTGTATTATCTGAAAGATTTGTTGCTGCATCTGGAGGATTTGACGTACTACTTCCATTTGAGCAGTTGTAAAACCTTCTGGCATTGCCATGGTGAAACGAATCGGGTTTCCAAAGAAGGGAATCCGATCCCTACACCTCTGTGATAGTCCCAGGAGGCTATCACGTGCAAATCCCTATCTCAGAAAGTAAAGAAATACCGTACAGCAAAAAGAAAATACATGAAGGTCCACATAATAATATATTAATTAAGCATCTGAGTACATCATTTCGGCACATGCTGGGTACAAGTCCAACGGGACTGAATCAAACAGAGTATACATCTACGCAACGACTCTCATGTAGCGAAGTAGACTCCATATCCGCAGGCAACTCGTGTGTAGGGCAAGCCTCAGTCCTCCCATCCATCGTGCTCAAAGTCGTAGTCCGGCTCCTGGTCTGAAAACCTGTCATCTACTCGATAAGCGAGTAGGTCATGTCAGCTTCCCAACAAAGAGCATAAGCAGAAAGAGAATAATTCTAGTATGCATGAGTAATCCTATTTATGGCTGTTCAAGGTTATGCAAGCAGCGGTAGCAACATCAAGGTAAGCAGAATAGCCGACAGGTCTCCATCTCCCAGGAGATCCACACCTCCGAGGACAACGCCTCCGGGGTCAACACCCCAACAAGGAAAGAACACCTCACACTGGATCTCAACCGAGACACAGCATCCCACTCTCATCTGCGACGTGGGGTCACCGACTCCTATCCCCATGTCTCAACGGCACGAAGCCGGGCTCACACACACACAGGGGAGAGAAAGCAGCACAAAAGAATACTAGCCAGGTGAGAGATCGAAAGGGCTGTCCATACCAGTGGACACGGACTATAGCTATAGGTTTAACACTCTGCAGAGGTTGTACAATTGGACCCGCCGGATAGGGCAGAAACGGATGCCTCCTATCCACATCACTACCTAACGGCCAGAGACCTAGCAGTGGGTGGCGCTCTCCTGCCTCTCCAAGCCTGACTCGTCCTGAACTGGGGCGCAAAACTTGCTAGCAGGGCCTCGGAGCTGTGAGACCATCCCCGGAGAAGCCGGGGCGACATCTACTCGGGGGGTATATCCCGTCCCCCTCACACGACCACACCAGTCCGCCTACAAGCTGAGTGCCAACCACCAACTAGTTCCTGGACCGAACCCCGCCCATACGTGAATGAACGGTTTGTACGAAAATAGCCCAAAGATCAAGGTCACACAGATGATCGGTCCTTAATTGCAAGAGCGAGCACTCGCCAACTCCAACCATCCGCCACGCTGCTAGGGCGAGAGGCCAGGTCGCATCTCCCCTAGACAGGTGTTCACAAGTAACCAAAGCGGCTCGCTCCCGCGGTAACACATCAAGGATACACACCCACCCAAAACACACGCAAGAGTTCCGAGGTATCCCAACCTCGATCCAAACCTGAGATCCATCCATAACTAAGGGTAAAATATATGGATGAATAAAGCGGGGAACTAGCTAGGGGTCTATAGCTAGTTCCAAAAGTAGGTATTCCAAGGACAGGATTAACAATTCCAAGGCATGGCTAATCAAGTGTCTACGCAATTTAAAAACATGCATCAAAAGTAATTAAGCACTAGCAACTAAAGCATGCATAGGATCTAAATGGTTGGGAGTGACATGACACCTGGCTGGTGTCCGTAGTCCTGGTCTGGGTTGAAGTCGGGGTTGTAGGCCTCCTCCTGGTCGCAGCTTGGGTCTGTGCAGCACGAGATACGAGATGCTTAATCACCGGCAATCAACTAAGTATAAAACCAAAGAAACCCCATTTTATAAGATCCAAACAGAACCAAACTACCTACAAACAGCACCGTCTCATTTTTAGAAAAATATAGAAACTGGTTTCATATTTTTCGGAGTTGTAAATAATTAGTTATGAATTTTCAAAGGTTAAAGGTTTTATAAATTAATTTTCCAAAATCATTTATAAAACAGAAAAGGATTTTTATTTTGAAAATAGCGATGACGTCAGCATGACCTAAGCGTGACGTCAGCGGCAGGATTAGCGGGCTGTTGATGGGCCGAAAGTGTCTGTGGGCCGGATGCGGCCCATTAGACTCAACCCATTGGGCCAAATGAGCAAGGTCCAGAAGAGGTCCCTAAATTAAACTCCGAGTCCAACTGATAAAAAGAAAAGGGCTGCGTTGGGCTCAAACAGGCTGGTCGGCCCACTACCTCCGTGGACTCGCACCGGAGAAGTCCGGTGGGGGTCCTTGGGGTTTTCTAGGGTGCACGGCATCCCCCTTGCCATCTGCGCGCGCATCGGCGCGCCCCGGTGCGCGCCCGACGGCGGCGGTGTACGGCCTCCGACGACGACGGTGGTTCCGGAGCTCGCGCGAGCAGACGCTAGTGACCACTAGAGCCCAGCGACTACATTGGCGCAGCCATAGCCCTGGGGGCGAGCTCTTTGGCCGGCGCGACGCGGTGCGGCGGCGCTCTCGGCGCGTCACAGAGGCGACGCATGACAGCGGCGGCCTCGGCCTCGCGCAACCCTGTCCTTGCGCTAGGGGGCACGGGACTCAAGCACATTCGCGTGCACGTACGCGCAGGCATGATGACGGAACCAGGCTCACGCGCGCGTGTTGGTGCGCAGTGTGGCAGTGCGCCGGGCACAACGCAGCGACAGCGGCGACGACAAGCTAGCGACGGTGCAAAAAGGGGAACAACAGCAGAGCAGTGCGTGCGGCGACTAGAAGTTTGGCGCAGCATGGTTTAGCACGTGGGTGTGCTTTCCGAAGCACATGTGCGCGCTCAGGGCGTTTCCTGGCCGCAACAAGGCCGGCCGGCGCGCAAGCACCTGGTGTCCGGGAGCCGCGGCGCGGCGTGACAGCGACGGCGACGCAAGCATCTGCGCAAGGAACTTCCTAGCTCGAAGGCCGGTCCACAGAACAGAGACCGCACGGTGGCGAACAGTCAAAGAGGCGGGGCCCGACGTGGTGCTGGGGTGCACCACGGTGGGGTTCTCGCGGGAAGAGCACGGCACGAAGGCCGGCGGCGCGGCGCAGGGGCGCGCTCCCGATCATCACGGAAAGATCAAGGGAGAAGGGAAGAGAATGGCCGGTGCGGTGCTCATGATGGGGCGTAGGTGAAGACGTAGCAGTGGAGTCCGCGGCGGCGAAGAGGTGGCGGTGATGTCCTCAGCGGCGGTCCTTGCTCTGCTCCGGCGATGGCTCGACGCGGACGGCCTCCTCCGGAGCACGGGCGGCTCCGGTCTTGAGCGCTTCGGCTCCGGCGTGGCGGCATGACAGCGACGCGCCTCTCTTCTTCCCCCTTCCCCTTCTCTTCTCCTCTTCTCCCTTCTCCTTCTCCCCGGCGGCGGAACAGAGGACCAAAAGAGGAGAGACCCTAATTGCTTGATGCCTTGCAGCAGGGGCCTTCCCCGGGGGATTAGAAGCTCGATCACGTCAAGGTGAAGGGCAAAAGGGTCTCGACGGGGCTCCTACTGGCTGCTATGGCTCAGAGGCTAATCTGGCAGCACGGGAATGGCTGGCGGGCGCGCTAGCGTGTCATGGTCCAGGGGCAGTTGCAGAAAAGCCATGGGACGGTGCGAGCCGGGGTCAGGCTGGCTCGACGTCCGTGCCGTAGGTGCGGTCGGGGGCTTGTCCCCTGGCCGGGGGTGCACGCAGGCGCGCGTAGACGCGGCGGCGGTGTGCGCAGTGCGGCCTTGATCGGGAGGACGAAGAACAGGGCACGTGTGTGGGCCCCTCCTGTCAGTGAGGCTTGTGCGGGGAAAAGGATGATGGGTCGAGCTGGGCCGGTGGGCCGGTTGGGAAGGAAAGACCGAAGGGTTTAGACGTGCACGGGCTAGGAGATGAGGGAGGTCTGTTGGACCTCGAAGTCAGTTAGCTGGCCCATGTTAGTCAAAGGAGTTTTGAATATATTTTGAATTAAGGTTTAAACTATAGGTTTGAATTTGAATAATTTCAAATTCAAAACACACTCAATAAAAACCAAAAGAAATCCATAAAATCCAAATCACTACTTTACCATATTTTGAATTTATATTTTTATATTTTTGGTATTTATTTATATGAAATTAAGGGAAGATGCTAGAAAGAGTTTAAATATAGGTGGCACATCATCAATAAATAAAAGTTCAAATTTCCTCACATTTTCATAACTTAAATTTCTGGGTTGTTACATTCTCCCACACCACCGGGAATCTCATCCTCGAGATTTAAGCTCCATCCTCTCCCTCGAACAAGTGAGGGAACTCTCTCCTGAGGTCGGCTTCTTTCTCCCAGGTTGCTTCTCGCTCCGTGTGGTGACTCCACAGCACTTTGCAGTAAGGAATGGAGGTCCTCCTGGTTTCCTTTGTTGCTCTGTCCAAGATCTTCTCAGGGTGTTCGGCGTACTCCAGGGTGTTCTGTAGGTCGAGTATCTCTACCGGGACTTGCTTTGCTTCCACTTCCTTCTCACTCTTCTTCAACTGTGACACGTGGAACACGGGGTGTACAGCGGACATCTCCTCTGGTAGTGCGAGCCTGTAAGCGAGCTTCCCAACTCTCTGAGTGATCCAGTATGGTCCCACGTACGTCGGGGCAAGCTTCCCCTTCACAACAAACCTTTTGGATCCTCTCATCGGTGACACTTTCAGGTAGACGAAGTCACCCACCTCGAACGACAAGTCTCTCCTGTGTCGGTAGGCGTAACTCTTCTGTCTGCTCTGGGCAATCTTTAGGTTGTCTCGAACCTTCTCTACTTTCTCCTCAGCTTCCTGGATAGCATCTGCCCCAAAGACCATCCTCTCACCTACCTCTGACCACATCAAAGGTGTCCTGCACTTCCTCCCGTAGAGTGCCTCGAAAGGTGCCATCTTGAGACTTGCTGGGAAGCTGTTGTTGTAAGAGAACTCTGCATAGGCCAAACTGCCCTCCCAATCTGTGCCGTAGGTCAAAGCGCAAGCTCTCAGCATATCCTCCAACACTTGGTTTACTCTCTCAGTCTGACCGTTTGTCTGAGGGTGAAAGGCTGTGCTGTAGCTGAGTGTGGTCCCCATTCTGTCGTGGAAACTCTGCCAAAACCTTGCTATGAACTGGGACCCTCTATCAGACACTATGCTCCTCGGTGCTCCGTGTAGCCTGAGTATGTGGTCCATGTACAAGTCTACCAACTGGTCTGTCGTGTAGCGGACTTTCACTGGTACAAAGTGAGCAACCTTTGTTAGCCGGTCCACTATGACCCAAACAGAATCGTTGCCTTTCTAAGTCCTGGGTAGTCCCACCACAAAGTCCATGGAGATGTCATCCCACTTCCACTGAGGAATTTCCAACGGCTTCAGCAATCCTGCCGGTTTCTGGTGCTCAATCTTCACTCTACTGCAAGTGTCACAACAAGCCACGTAGTAGGCTATGTCCTTCTTCATATCTTTCCACCAGAACCTCTGTTTCAAGTCTTGGTACATCTTTGTGCTTCCTGGGTGAATGGAGTACCTGGAATCATGGGCCTCCTTCATAATTTGTTCCCGAATCTCTTTGCTCTTCGGCACACAGATCCGATCTTTCAGCCACACCGTGCCTTGCTCGTCCACACGATAATCCTACGCTCTTCCTTTCTCCAGCAACTCCTTGAGCTCCCAAACCTCGGAACAACCTTTCTGTGCTTCCCGAATTCTGCCTTCCAAGTCGTAGGTCACTTGCAGTGCGTTGAGTTGTCCCTGCTCCACAATCTCAACATGAAGCTGCTCTAGCTCGTCGTGAAGTGTTGGCTGCTCCTGCCTCACCATCAAGTTGTAACAGTAGGACTTTCTGCTCGGTGCATCTGCCACAATGTTTGCCTTGCCAGGGTGGTAGTGAATCTCCAGATCGTAGTCCTTGATCAGCTCTAACCACCTCCTCTGTCTCATGTTCAACTCCGACTGAGTAGAAAAGTACTTCAGATTCTTGTGATCGGTGTACAGCTCACACTTGTTGCTGATCAAGTAGTGCCTCCAAATCTTCAGAGCATGAATGACTACTGCTAGCTCCAAGTCGTGAGTGGGGTAGTTCTCTTCGTGCTTCTTGAGCTGCCTCGACGCATAGGCAACAACTTTGCCCTCTTGCATCAGCACACATCCCAATCCTTGCTTCGAGGCGTCACAGTACACCACGAAATCCTTCTTGATATCTGGCAGGGTAAGAATCAGAGCTGTCGTGAGCCTCTTCTTCAACTCCTAGAAACTCCTCTCACAGGCCTCTGACCACACAAACTTCATGTCGTTCTTCAACAGCTCTGTCATTGGCTTTGCTATCTTGGAGAAGTTTTCTATGAACCTCCGGTAGTAACCTGCCAACCCGAGAAAGCTCCGAATATCTGTCACTGTGAGTGGCTGCTCCCACTTGGTAACTGCTTCTACTTTCGAAGGGTCGACTGCAACTCCCTCAGCTGACAACACGTGACCCAAGAAAGCAACTTCCTCCATCCATAACTCACATTTGCTGAACTTTGTGTACAACTTCTGCTGTCTTAGCCTCTCCATCACAATCCGAAGGTGCTCCTCGTGCTCTTCTGCGGTCTCAGAGAAGATCAGAATGTCATCTATGAACACTACCACAAACTTGTCCAGCTCTTCCATGAAGACCTTGTTCATCATGTTCATGAAGTAGGCAGGGGCGTTGGTCAGCCCGAAAGAAACAACTACGAACTCGTACAGGCCGTACCGAGTCGAGAATGCTGTCTTCGGGATATCCTCGTCACGAATCTTCATCTGGTAGTAGCCTGACCTCAAGTCAATCTTGGAAAAGAACTTTGCCTTCTGCAGCCTGTCTAACAAGTCATCAATCCTGGGCAAAGGATACCTGTTCTTGATTGTCATCGAGTTGAGAGTCCGGTAGTCCACACACATCCTCTTGGTGCCATCCTTCTTGTCCACAAACAGAACTGGCGAACCCTAAGGTGAGGCACTCGGTCGAATAAACCCTTGCTCTTGTAGTTTCTTGAGTTGCTTCTTCAATTCATCGAGTTCATCTGTGGACATCCTGTACGGGCTCTTGGCCACTGGTCCAGCTCCTGGCATCAGCTCAATCACAAACTCAATGTCCCGATCTGGTGGCAGCTCGGTCAACTCCTCAGGAAACACGTCGGGGTACTCCCTCACCACCGGAATTTCCTCCATACTCATTCCTTACATGTTACACAACATCGGCGTCGATCTCTGGCCCTGTGGCTTGATCAACACTCTGGCTCCACTGGGGTGCTCCAACTGAACGTACACTGGGTTGCAGTTCACCAATCCTTTGTGCTGGGCTAACCACTGCATCCCAAGTATCACGTCGATCCCGGTCGACTCCAGGACTATCAAGTCTGCCACGAACAACTGCTTTTCGAACACCATGTTCACTCCTCTACACTCCAGCGTACTCCGCTTCTCACCTAGCGGAGAACTAGTAACTATAGGCCGTGGTCTGGGCTTAGTTGGTAATGACCTTTCTTTTACGAACTTGGTAGAAATGTACAAAAACTGTGCACCGGTGTCAAACAGAACAGTAGCCATAACTGAATCGACTAAAAACTCACCGAGAGCCACGTCTGGTGCTGCGGCTGCCTCCTCTACGGTCAAGTGGTTCAATCTGCCTCGAGTGGGTGGTGGAGCGCTCTTCTGCTGGTTCTGCTGGGGCTGTCCTCCTGGAAATGGTGTCTTCGCCGGTGTCTGGTATTGCGTGTTCCTGCTCTGTCCTCCCTGTTGAAGCTTCTGGGGGCACACGTTGGACTTGTGGCCTAGCTGACGGTAGTGGTAGCAGGTGATCTGTGAGCTGTCGTAGGCTGGCGGCTGCTGCGGCCTGGGCTTCCACTGACTCGAACCTCCACTACCTCCGGGGTGACCTCTGCCCTACTGAGTGAACTGAGTCTGCTGCTGCTGAGGGTAAGGACACTGTCTCTGCGGTGGGTACTGAGGCGGAGCTGACCTCTGTCGCTGGTGTGAACCTGAGTGCCCTGCACGGTCTGCACGCTGCCTCTTCTCGCCTCGGACCTCCACGTAGTCCAACCTCGACTTCTCCAGTACCAAAGCCTTGCCCACCAGGGCGTGGAGAGTAGCACAGTCGTGAGCAGCCAGGTGGTGCGCCATCCCTCTGTGGAGTCCCTTGCGGTACCAGTACATCTTCTTTTTCTCAGTGTTCGAGTCATCTGGGGCGTACCGCATCAGCTCCTGGAAGCGGTTCGTGTACTCCTGTACTGACATCTGCCCCATCTTCAAGTGCCTGAACTCGTCTGCCTTCCTATCCATCACTGCCTTTGGGATGTGGAACTCCCTGAAAGCCTCCACAAACTCCTCCCACGTGATGTGGGTCGGGTCCGCGTGCGAGTCACAGTAGCTATCCCACCAGGCTCCTGCAGTGCCGTCCAACTGGTGTGCGGCAACTGACACACACTCCTCCTCAGTAAGGTCTGTGAGCTCCAACTTCTTCTCGATCTCCCTCAACCAGTTGTCAGCCACAAGCGGGTCTAGAGAGTTGTTAAAGGTCGGTGGGCGCAGCTTGGAGAAACCCTCTACTCTCTTCTGCAAGCTCTCTGGCTGGTTCCTGGCATTCCTCTGGTGGTTGTTGTTCTGAACCACAACGTCGGCGATCGTCTGCATCAGCTGGGTCTGTAGTGCCATCACTGCTGCTAGGTTGGGCGGTGGTGCCGGCTGCTCCGGTGCCTGCTCTGGCTCGGGCTCAGCCTCCTCCTCGGGCTCCTCGACCTCCTCTGGGTCAACTGGTGCTCGGCCTCCTTAACCTCCTCGCCCATCGCGGTGTCCACCACGGTGTCCGCCACGTGGGGCACGGCCTCCACGGCGGCCACGACCTCGACCTCCAGTGGGGAGAGGGACGTCCTCCTGCTCGGCGTCCTCCCTGGCAGCCTCCTCGAAACGGCGTAGGAGCCGTCTCGACCTCCTGACCCCCGACATCTGTTCCAAGAATTTGAGATTGTGAGAAACGAGTTGTCAGAATTTAACTTTAAGGTACTTAAACATATAAGGAGTATCTAGCTAACAATCAAACAATTTCACACAGACATATAAGAAGCATGAAATCCAGCAAAAAGATCAATAACTCCAATCACTCATGCAAAATCACCATACAAAAGGTGTGTATCTTGAGGCCTACTGCACATCCTTCGAGATTACACAGAAGCATGAGAACTACTACGAGATACATAAAGGGTGGTCAACTAAACATGGACATCATGAAGAACTCTACTCTATCAGACTACAGGATCATCCCCTCAAGGTGCCTACCTCTGAGCTGCAGCTGGTGAGCACGGTGGTGACACGGTCTTCGGACTAGGTGGAACCGAGTAGAACGGCGGGTCGTTCACTCCCGGGTAGTCTGGAATCTCAATCTTCGGTAGGTTGAAGTAGTCTGCCAAGCTCCTCAAAGCTCTGTTCATCTCAGGTGTGTCGGTACTGCCTCTCGGGTAGGGTGGCTGTGCTGGAAGCTGGGTAGGTGGTAGCTCGAACATCTCGGTCCTCAGCTTGGGTCTCTTCTGTTTGGTACCAACTCTGCCAACTCTCTGAACTTTGTCACCCGTCTCCGGTCGGAGTCTCTCCAAGCTGAGCTGTCCGGCTGGCTGTGTCCTGTGCCTCGTACACTCTGCCTCCCAAGTGCCAGAGGTGGTTGTAGTTCTGCGTCAGCCTCTCCTCGTGTCCCCACAACCTCAACTGGTAGTCTGTGCAAGCTGCTCCAAGCGACTCTACCAAGTACTCCTTCCCTCGCAGCTTCAACCTCTCCTCTCTGGTCGTTGCCTCTGACTCTCGCAAGGCGGTCTGTGTCTCCTCCAGTCTGGCTATCAAGGTGGCGATTTCAAGTGTATCCCTCTCTGTGCTGGCTCTGGCGGCTGCGAGTTCCCACTCTGTGATATGTATGTTCCTCCTGTGTGCCTCATTGAGAAAGAACTCCAAGTGGCTGTTCTCTCTCTCTAGCTGGGCGTTCCGTCCCAAGGTGTCGTGCCACTTCTGTCGCAGAAACACTATCTCTGAATCAGCCCAGTAGAGTGCCTGGTCCTGAGTTTGAATGAACTTGCTGGCCAACTGGTCCTTCACATCCTTGCCCTCTGTGTTCTCCTCGGTGTAAGCTGTCTCGTCCTTGTGCCACCTGCTATGGTCGTACACTGCTGTCGGTAGGACTCCGAAGGTTGTATCCTTCAACCTCTGCTCCAACTGTCGACACACTTTCTTCAGTGCAAGTCTGGCACAACACTAGTGAGCCTCCAGTGTGGAGTTGTCGAAGCACGAGACCCTGACCTCCTCGAACTCTAGCACACGGGGGTCTGCTGGTATCTTCAAGGTCAGCTCTATCGGCGACTGGTCCACGGCTGCAGTGGTGCGCCCCTCGTAGAGCACCTCTCTGGTCTCCACTCCAGCTGTCTCCAAGCAGTCCTTAAGGATCTTGCAGAACGCTCCGGTCCACTGGCCGTCGGTCTTGAGGGGGATCCACGTCAGCTGGTCCATCTGCACGTTGTTAGGGAAGTTAGTAAGAGTTAGTAAAGTTAATCAAGGTAGTATATAATAAAGTTCAAGGTACTTTTATAAAATTTCATGGATTGTATATAAAGCACAAGGTGTTTTGGCTTTCCTATACTATCGTCCGTTCCTAGGCTCGTCCTACAGTCAAGTACGGCTCTGAAACCAACTGAAATGAATCGGGTTTCCAAAGAAGGGAACCTGATCCCTGCACCTCTGTGATAGTCCCAGGAGGCTATCACATGCAAATCCCTGTCTCAGAAAGTAAAGAAATACCGTACAGCAAAAAGAAAATACATGAAGGTCCACATAATAATATATTAATTAAGCATCTGAGTACATCATTTCGGCACATGCCAGGTACAAGTCTAACGGGACTGAATCAAACAGAGTAAACATCTACGCAACGACTCTCATGTAGCGAAGTAGACTCCATATCTGCAGGCAACTCGAGTGTAGGGCAAGCCTCAGTCCTCCCATCCATCGTCCTCAAAGTCGTAGTCCGGCTCCTGGTTTGAAAACCCGTCATCTACTCGATAAGCAAGTAGGTCATGTCAGCTTCCCAACAAAGAGCATAAGCAGAAAGAGAATAATTCTAGTATGCATGAGTAATCCTATTTATGGCTATAGAAGGTTATACAAGCAGCGGTAGTAACATCAAGGTAAGCAGAATAGCCGAGAGGTCTCCATCTCCGAGGAGATCCACACCTCCGAGGACAACGCCTCCGGGGTCAACACCCCAACAAGGAAAGAACACCTCACACTGGATCTCAACCGAGACACAGCATCCCACTCTCATCTGCGACGTGGGGTCACCGACTCCTATCCCCACGTCTCAATGGCACAAAGCCGGGCTCACACACACACAGGGGAGAGAAAGCAGCACAAAAGAATACTAGCCAGGTGAGGGATCGAAAGGGCTGTCCATACCAGTGGACACGGACTATAGCTATAGGTTTAACACTCTGCAGAGGTTGTACAACTGGACCCGCCGGATAGGGCAGAAACGGATGCCTCCGATCCACATCCCTACCTAACGGCCGGAGACCTAGCAGTGGGTGGCGCTCTCCTGCCTCTCCAAGCCTGACTCGTCCTGAACTGGGGCGCGAAACTTACCAGCAGGGCCTCGGAGCTGTGAGACCATCCCCAGAGAAGCCGGGGCGACGCCTACTCCGGGGGTATATCCCGTCCCCCTCACACGACCACACCGGTCCGCCTACAAGCTGAGTGCCAACCACCAACTAGTTCACGGACCGAACCCCGCCCATACGTGAGCGAACAGTTTGTACAAAAATAGCCCAAAGATCAAGGTCACACAGATGATCGGTCCTTAATTGCAAGAGCGAGCACTCGCCAACTCCAACCGTCCGACACGCCGCTAGGGCGAGAGGCCAGGTCGCATCTCCCCTAGACAGGTGTTCACAAGTAACCAAAGCGGCTCGCTCCCACGGTAACACGTCAAGGATACACACCCACCCAAAACACACGCAAGAGTTCCGAGGTATCCCAACCGCGGTCCAAACCTGAGATCCATCCATAACTAAGGGTAAAATATATGGATGAATAAAGCCGGGAACTAGCTAGGGGTCTGTAGCTAGTTCCAAAAGTAGGTATTCCAAGGACAGGATTAACAATTCCAAGGCATGTCTAATCATGTGTCTATGCAATTTAAAATCATGCATCAAAAGTAATTAAGCACTAGCTACTAAAGCATGCATAGGATCTAAATGGTTGGGAGTGACATGACACCTGGTTGGTGTCCGTAGTCCTGGTCTGGGTTGAACTTGGGGTCGTAGGCCTCCTCCTGGTCGTAGCTCGGGTTTGTGCAGCACGAGATACGAGACGCTTAATTACCGGCAATCAACTAAGCATAAAACCAAAGAAACCCCATTTTAAAAGATCCAAACAGAACCAAACTACCTACAAACAGCACCATCTCATTTTTAGAAAAATATAGAAACTGGTTTCATATTTTTCGGAGTTGTAAATAATTAGTTATGAATTTTCAAAGGTTAAAGGTTTTATAAATTAATTTTCCAAAATCATTTATAAAACAGAAAAGGATTTTTATTTTGAAAATAGCGATGACGTCAGCATGACCTAAGCGTGATGTCAGCGGCAGGATTAGCGGGCCGTTGGTGGGCCGAAAGTGTCTGTGGGCCGGATGCGGCCCATTGGACTGAACCCATTGGGCCAAATGAGCAAGGTCCAGAAGAGGTCCCTGAATTAAACTCCGAGTCCAACTGATAAAAAGAAAAGGGTTGCGTTCGGCTTAAACACGCTGGTCGGCCCACTACCTCCGCGGACTCGCACCGGAGAAGTCCGGTGGGGGTCCTTGGGGTTTTCTGGGGTGCACGGCATCCCCCTTGCCATCTGCGTGTGCATCGACGCGCCCCGGTGCACGCCCGGCTGCGGCGGTGTACAACCTCCGGCGACGACGGTGGTTCCGGAGCTCGCACGAGCGGACGCTAGTGACCACTAGGGCCCAGCGACTACATTGGCACAGCCATAGCCCTAGGGGGCGAGCTCTTTGGCCGGCGCGGTGCGGTGCGGTAGCGCTCTCGGCGCGTCACAGAGGCGACGCGGCGACAGGGGCGGCCTCGGCCTCACGCAACCCTGTCCTTGCGCTAGGGGCGTGGGACTCGAGCGCATTCGCGTGCGCGTACGCGCAGGCATGGCTACAGCACCAGGCTCACGCGTGCGTGTAGGTGCGCAGCGCGGTAGTGCGCCGGGCACGACACTGTGACAGCGGCGGCGACAAGCTAGCGTCTGTGCAAAAAGGGGAACAACAGCAGAGCGGCGTGTGCGGCGACCAGAAGTTCAGCGCTACATGGTTTAGCACGTGGGTGTGCTTTCTAGAGCACATGTGCGCGCTCAGGGCGTTTCCTGGCCGCAACAAGGCCGGCCTGCGCGCAAGCACCTGGTGTCTGGCAGCCGTGGTGCGGCGTGACAGCGACGGCGATGCGAGCATCTGCGCAAGGAACTTCCTGGCTCGAAGGCCGATTCACAGAACGGAGACTACACGGTGGCGAACAGTCAAAGAGGCAAGGCCTGACGTGGTGCTGGGGTGCGCCATGGTGGGGTTCTCGCGGGAAGAGCATGGCACGAAGGCCGGCGGCGCAGCGCAGGGGCGCGCTCCCGATCATCATGGAAAGACCAAGGGAGAAGGGAAGAGACAGGTCGGTGCGGTGCTCACGATGGGGCTTAGGTGAAGACGTAGCAGTGGAGTCCGCGGCGGCGAAGAGGTGGCGGTGATGTCCTCGACAGCGGTCCTTGCTCTGCTCCGGCAATGGCTCGACGCGGACGGCCTCCTCCGGACCACGGGCGGCTCCGGTCTTGAGCGCTTCGGCTCCGGCGTGGCGGCGCGACGGCGACGTGCCTCTCCTCTTCCCCCTTCCCCTTCTCTTCTCCTCTTCTCCCTTCTGCTTCTCCCTGGCGGCAGAACAGAGGACCAAAAGGGGAGAGACCCCAATTGCTTGATGCCTTGCAGCAGGGGCCTTCCCCGGGGGATTAGAAGCTCGAGCACGTCGAGGCGAAGGGCAAAAGGGTCTCGGTGGGGCTCCTACTGCCTGCTATGGCTCGGAGGCTGATTTGGCAGCACGAGAATGGGTGGCGGGCGCGCTAGCGCGGCACGGTGAAGGGGCAGTTGTGGAAAAGCCACGGGGCGGTGCGAGCCGGGGTCAGGCTGGCTCGGCGTCCGTGCCGCAGGTGTGGTCGGGGGCTTGTCCCCTGGCCGGGGCTGCACGCAGGCGCGTATAGACGCGGCGGCGATGTGCGCGGTGCGGCCTTGACCGGGAGGACGAAGAATAGGGCGCGTGTGTGGGCCCTCCTGTCAGTGAGGCTTGTGCGGGGAAAAGGATGATGGGTCGAGCTGGGTCGGTGGGCCGGTTGGGAAGGAAAGGCCGAAGGGTTTAGACGTGCACGGGCTAGGAGATGAGGGAGGTCTGTTGGACCTCGAAGTCAGTTAGCTGGCCCATGTTAGTCAAAGGAGTTTTGAATATATTTTGAATTAAGGTTTAAGCTATAGGTTTGAATTTGAATAATTTCAAATTCAAAACACACTCAATAAAAACCAAAAGAAATCTATAAAATCCAAATCACTACTTTACCATATTTTGAATTTATATTTTTATATTTTTATATTTTTATATTTTTGGTATTTATTTATATGGAATTAAGAGAAGATGCTAGAAAGGGTTTAAATATAGGTGGCACATCATCAATAAATAAAAGTTCAAATTTCCTCACATTTTCATAATTTAAATTTCTGGGTTGTTACACATGGGAGGTGGTGGCATACTGCTACCACTTGGTCCACCAATATGCTTGGAGAAGTTGCGTGTCGGCTCCCCCATCTAAAAGATTGAGGTTGCGTTAAACACATGCTCATAAGTTTGTCCATAACATTAACGAATAGAATATATACAACAAAAGTTCTTTCATGATAAATCCTTCGAGATCAGACAGCACCAGATAGAGTGACGTCCTCAACAATACAAGCTGACTCAGAAAGAAAAACACAGCAGATTACACTTCTTGGCATCGAGAATTCAGATGTGGCAAAAGGTACATGGTGTTATCCTCACTTATCTCCATGTCGTTCATGAGGAAGTGGGCGATAAATATATACATGAAAAGCTAAAAGCAGACAGATTCTGTCGGTGATGCAGAGATACATTGATGAGGACATCACCATGCTGAACACACATACGCCACGACCTTTCCCATGTTGGACTTCGTCTCCGACTCAGCTGCCACGTCCATCTCGGATTCAGCCTACACTTACGCACGGTTTCGGCAATAACTCCATCATACGACGTCAAAACGAGGCGTATAAGTACTCGTTGGAAAGAGGACGACGACACCGTCGATTTGGTTCTGGTCCTAGCTCCAGAAGTCGCGTGGATCATGCTGTGTGACCACGACAAGGTGCTGCACCACCTATTTTGGGCCAACTTGGCCGTGTATTGAGTCGGGCCCTTGGCCCAAGTCGTGGGCGCCCCCTCCTGGTCTCCCACAACCCTAGGACGACCCTCCCTCTCCATAAACTCAGTAGCCGCCGCCGGTTTAGAGGCGGGTTTTGCTTAGAGTTTTCTGTCGTCGAACAGTCGCTGTTATTGGTTTGTGAAACCCCAACTTTCGTGTGTTAATCATTCATCTGCAGAGTCACTATTTTGAGAGCTGCTTCTTTCGAGTTCTTGCTTGTGTTCTTCGTTTCGCAGGCAGGGATTAGCCTTCGTGGTGAGGTCAACCGTATTGTGACACGGTTGATAACCAGAGGAATCGTGGTGCTAAGATTGCAGGGGTCCAGGTCTTTGGATCTGAAGCCGGATCGGTGCGTCACATCCGCCCTAAACGAGTTATCTTTCACCTGACGGAAGATCGGGCACCCACGTCCCCATCAAGTGGTAATCAGAGACTCAGGTATTCCCGTCAGGATTATCCCCAGTTTAGATTTCGCCTTCGTCCTATAGTCCACAAAAATCCTACAAAAAAAAATTCCGCTGTCCTAGAACCCTTGTGTTAGCCTTGCAATTTCGTTTCAGTTTCGCATTGTTGAGTTTGTGTCCGTGGTCGAGTCTTGTTGCTGGTTTAGATTTTGTCTTGGTCGTAGTTCAACTGCACCGTCGCTGTGTTTGTTTCCGCCGCTATCCCATCCACCGTCATCCAGATTACAAGTCGTGCCACTACACTACTCGACTTGCCCTCGCTAGCCGCCTTGTGTGAATTCTCGCCGTGCAAGCCCTAGATAGGTTGCGAGCCGCCTTGTGTTTTTTGCCTTGCATCGCAACCCCCCATTGTTTCATCATCTGGCAAATACCTATTGCAAATACTAGGGAAGCTTTGCCCTAGCCGCCGCTGAATTTCCTGCCGAGTTGTGCCTCTCAAAAACGTAACTTGAGGTACCTTCAGTAAACAGGGCATAACTTTTCGCTCAGTGCTCCGATTGAGCTCAATTTTTTACAGCAGATTCGTGACTCCATTTGGGGTAGGGTCCATTCTCAAACAATTCAAAAAAATCAGGAAGATAAAGAAAAAATTCATTCAAGTTGATTTAGGGTTTTCTGTGAACCATGCTGTTTTTCCCTAGGCCACAATACACTTCTATTTAAGGTGAATTTTTGTGAGCTTCTATCTTTTGTGATAATTGTTCAGTGGTAAAAAATTCAGAAAAAGATCAGGTTGTTTGATTCCTTTCTTGGAGGTCACTATCAGCAAAAATAGTGAAAACGTGTGCATTGCTTGCTTCTTTGCTAGTTCTTTGAGTTTTTTCCATTGTTCTTTGTTCAACTTGTTGTGCTACGCCTAGGATATGTCTCAGCCAGCAATTGTGACTTGTACTTTGGATACTTATTGAACTTTGCTACTCTGTATTCAATAATTGTTCCACATATACTACATATTGTGCCATCCTAAGCTCCACATACAGATTCTTCGGATCAGTACAGCGAAGGACCCTTGCAATCTTGGTACCATGTGCTCACAGGTATCACGACCAGCCACCGGTTGTACCATCCCTTGCTTGCATTGGTAAGAACCTGATAAGAACTTGGTAAGACGTGTGTGAGCGTGTGATTCCATTAGCCAACCACGACATAGTGCATCAGGTCTTTACTAATCCTTAACCATGCCAGACGATATTCCTGTGTTGTCTAGTCAATTGCAGGAGATGCAGAATGAGATGAAGGACTTTTTCATGAAGGAGTTGAGCAAGCTCACTAAGGAGGTCCAGAACAACAACCATACTGTTGAGAGTGTGAACAAGTGCGTCTCCACACTGACCACAAGAATTGAGCAGCTTGAAAGCAACCCTCCCAAGCATGATGGCACTAAGGACGAGGAGGACACCTTCGATGATGCTGACCAGCCTGAGGATACTGTTTATTTCCCTGATGGTACGGTCGACCACAAGATGACAAGTGAGAACCGTGCACGCCGCATTCTTGCATTCAACTCTCGCGGTATGAAAGGTAAAGGTTCTCGACATAATTATGGTAACGATGACCCTTATGCTAAAGTTAAATTTACCATACCTACTTTTTATGGGAGATATGATGCTGAGGAATATCTTGATTGGGAGATGACCGTAGAACAAAAATTTGCTTCACACCTTGTTCCTGATCATCATAAAGTTAGACAAGCCACTAGTGAATTTAAAGATTTTGCTATTATCTGGTGGCAAGAATGTGCTTCATTAAATATACAACCTACTACCTGGGATGCTCTTAAAATTGCTATGCGTGATCGTTTTGTTCCTGCTTCTTATAAGCGTGATTTGCGTAAGAAATTACAACGTTTAGAGCAGGGAGATATGTCTGTGCAGGATTACTATGCTGAGTTACAGAAGGGTATGATTCGTTGTGGTGTAGTTGAGGATCCTGAGGATAAAGTTTGTCGTTTTTATGGTGGTTTGAGACGTGAAATTCAGGATATTGTTGACTATAAAACTTTCACTACCACCAACCAGTTGTTCCAGCTTGCTATACTCGCAGAAAAAGAATTGCAGGGACGACGCAGGAGCTCATCCACGCCTACGACCTTCACGCCATCAGTAGCTCGATCGCCAGCTACCTATTCTTCCATGCTACCAGCAGCTACGACGCCTTCTTCTGAGGTGAGCAAAGTGTCTAATGTGCAAGTCCAGCAGAACAAGACCCAACCTACTTCCGCTAAGAGTTCTTCGAGTAAATCTGCCCACATTGTGTGCCACCGCTGCAAGGGGATGGGCCATATTAGCAAGGACTGTCCAAGTACTCATGCTTTCATCACTTCACCGGATGGAGATGGCTATGTAAGTACTAGTGACGTTGAAGATGATGATATTTTTGCCGCTAACACTGCTGCAGGTTCGGATACGAGCAAGGTGAACGCCATTAACTCCGAAGATGCATCCGCCGGCTTTCCTAGCCTTCTTGTGCAGCGTGTGCTCTCCGCACAGGAGCAACATGAGGACGACACGAAGGCCCAGCGCAACAACTTGTTCCACATGTTTCTTGTCGTTCAGGAGCGACGTGTTCTCACCATTATTGACACTGGGAGTTGCAACAACTTGGTGAGTTCAGATTTGATCCGCAAGCTTGGTTTGGAAACTCGACCTTTACGCTTTCCGTACAACATTGAATGGTTCAATAATTCTGGTAAGGCGAAGGTAACTCACTCCGCACACATACACTTTTCAGTTGGCTCTTATCAGGATTATGCTGATTTTGATGTCATACCTATGGAAGCATGTTCGCTTTTATTAGGACGTCCATGGGAATATGATAGAGATGCTGCACATCAGGGTAGAACTAATACATATACCTTCACACATAAAGGCCAGGACATTACTTTGCTTCCTTTATCACCTGCTGCTATTAGGAAACATTTTAATGACCTTGCTGAAAATAATAAGAAAGAACCAAGTGACACTGAATCGTCTGATGTTAAACATGAAGGAATTAAATTAAAAGGGGGTGCTTTTCTTGCTACTACATCTGCTCAAGCTGAACTTTGTGATAATCCTGATGCACCTTGCTATACTATGCTTACCCGAGATGTTTCTTTCGCCAATACACCTATGTCTATATCTCGTACTTTGCATCGTGCGGTTCCTAACCTTTTGCAGGAGATTGATGACGTGAAGGAGTCGAGGACGACTCAGATTCAAAAAGGGGGGGATGATGAGGACATCACCATGCTGAACACACATACGCCACGACCTTTCCCATGTTGGACTTCGTCTCCGACTCAGCTGCCACGTCCAACTCGGATTCAGCCTACACTTACGCACGGTTTCGGCGATAACTCCATCATACGACGTCGAAACGAGGCGTATAAGTACTCATTGGAAAGAGGACGACGACACCGTCGATTTGGTTCTGGTCCTAGCTCCAGAAGTCACGTGGATCATACTGTGTGACCACGACAAGGTGCTGCACCACCTATTTTGGGCCAACTTGGCCGTGTATTGAGTCGGGCCCTTGGCCCAAGTCGTGGGCACCCCCTCCTGGTCTCCCACAACCCTAGGATGACCCTCCCTCTCCATAAACTCAGTAGCCACCACCGGTTTAGAGGCGGGTTTTGCTTAGAGTTTTCTGTCGTCGAACAGTCGCCGTTATCGGTTTGTGAAACCCCAACTTTCGTGTGTTAATCATTCATCTGCAGAGTCACTATTTTGAGAGCTGCTTCTTTTGAGTTCTTGCTTGTGTTCTTCGTTTCGCAGGCAGGGATTAGCCTTCGCGGTGAGGTCAACCGGATTGTGACACGGTTGATAACCAGAGGAATCGTGGTGCTAAGACTGCAGGGGTCTAGGTCTTTGGATCTGAAGCCAGATCGGTGCGTCACATCCGCCCTAAACGAGTTATCTTTCACCTGACGGAAGATCGGGCACCCACGTCCCCATCATACATTACTACCAGCGTCCAGCGAATCGGCTCGAACATTTCCAGAAACAGAACCATGGTCGGGGGTGTCGGCTTGGGGTCTTCTTCTGATCTTCCTTCAAGCTTCTTCTTGGTGTCGTTGAAAAGAACGGAGAGAGAAATTTGCTCGGCGAGGAAGGGAGCAGACGGCGGAGGTAGCTGGTGGCGGTTGCCAAGAACAGCCGGAGTAGAAAAGGAGGCGACGGGTTATCAAACTCAACTGGGAGGAGAGATTTGAAACTGGCGGCATCGAGGAAGGGTTTCCTTTTTATGTTGCGGCAAATTTGTAACGGTCGTCCAGATCATCTGCGGCAAGGGCTGGTGGAGTGATCCGGTGGTGACGGCACGTGGCTCGATATTGCTCGTCCTTGAGGGAGCTCGGCGACGTGATCGCGGCTGCGAAAAAGAGATGGCTGGGTGACTCTACGGTCTGAAGGATGAATTTGCCCAAGTCGTGGCTCGATATTGCTCATGGTGCTGAAAAGGATGAAGTTCAACGGTCTGAAGGAACGAGCGTGCTGACGGCGGGAACAGGAGAATGTTTCGGAGGTCCACCATCTGGGTTTAACTGGTTGTACCGAGTTTTTGCTCGAAAATCTACTTGTCCTACACCGGTTGGTCATCTGATTCCTGAGATTGAATAGTATGATCCACAGATCATAGATTGGGAGTGACGGAAATTTTCATTTATTTGGCTTTTAGAGAACCTTGACTGCTCAGAAAACACTATCACTTGTCTTTCAACTTAGCCGGTGGATTTGAAATTCTGCTCGGAGATCGTTATGATTGAACAGACGGAGAATTCATTTGACGAGTTCCACAGTGATTTTGATGAAGAGAGGGAAGGCTAGTAAACACTATTTGTCCAAAATGTTTACTCTGATTTTGGTTTTATTCAGAAGAGCAACAAGTGGGGTGATGATGAATAAGGGTTTCCATCATCTGGATTCGGGGTTAGGTCCATGACAACTGAAGGTCAGGAGATTGGTTGCAAGGAGTCGTTCAAGGTTAGGAGATGACAAAGGTTCCGGCGGAAAGGTTGATACGGAATCTCAGGAAATGCTTGCTCACTGGTTACTTAATTTAGTGTGCTTAATGCAACAATTTTTATTTAACTTGAGATGCACCAACTGAACTTATGGTTGTATAACTAGGCATGTGGTGCACAAAGGAAAGATGCACATGCTGATGTTCGTGACATGAGGTTAGCCTGTTTGTATTATCTTGTGATACTTGAAAGGAGGTTCAGGACATAAGGTTGAGAAAATTGGTTGCGGTGTGTTGCATCCTCACAACGAAGATACCTGGCACACACCTAATGGTAATCACATGGCTGTAGCACTTGTGATACCTTAGGTTCTAACGCGGCACCTTTAGTCATGGAATGACAACATTACCGTTCAAAACAAGGTTAGGTAGAGAGATTGAGATCATAAAACGTATGCGTGTTAGTCCTCCAAAGATTTTCATGCATATGTTGTGCAATGCATGACCATGCTGAAGAGCTCATAAAAAGGGGTGGTACATGCAACAACTTAAGCATTTTAAATACTCATCCCTCAAGTTTTATTTACTCAAAAATTCTCATGAGCAAGTTAAGATAGAAGCTCAAGGTTGGTATAACAAATGGAGCATGGCGGGGAAAGTTTATCCAGGAAAAGCCGAAAACTCCTAGGAATTTTTAATCAAAACTCTCATGGTCCCATAAAGTCTTTCACATGATTGTACTTGGGGACTAATTGGATTCGAGAATTGATCATAATAGGGGTATTTGTTCAGCCGTCAGAATGCGGTGATAAGGAATTCATTCAATATTACAACAAGGTCAAGTTCGGGAAACCCATCACATAACGGTTTACACTGTCCTTCCACTACAACATTTCAACATAACATTGCCCTATTGCATGCATATTGGTTTCCACAGAAGTCAACTGGTCTTCGTTTCACCATCTCTTATTCGATCTTCTTAAGGTGAAATAAGCTCAAGGAGAAGCAGGTCCGGACTCTACTCCAGACTCTCCTTGAGAGTCCTCTGGGTTTTCTTCCTCTCCTGGTTCAGGCACAACAGAAGGAGCTGTTGCGGCTTCCAGCTGATTCTCTAGGTCCAACATGTACTGGTCGTTGTGCTGTAGCATGAAATTTTGCTCGAGAATGGTTTGACCCATCTCGTGCATTCTTTTCTTGTCCTTACGTCTTTTCTTCTTGAGATATGCTATCTGAGCTCTAGCTCCTTCCAACTCATGTGCAGTACCATTTCCTTCTAGACCGTGCTGCTTATAGATTTGGTGTCTATAGAACACACCTTCTCCCACCATCAGTTGATAGGTGTCAAACATGGCCTTGGAGAAGCGGGCTGAGGTAGCAAGGTCAGGGTTATAGTGAGCATTGCTCGGAGCGGAGAGAAAAGCTTCGTGTTCCACCCTTGGCCCGGAGTATTCTGCTCCAATGGGAATCACTCTAGCTGGGGTACCAGCTACTGAGGCGGAGTGCTTCCCACAAAAGGTGGTGAGAGCTTCAAGAGCGTCCTTCTGTATGGTGTTGGGCATTGTCAAGCCTATGGCTGTACAATCCCATTCTTCCCAGTCGGGATTCGTCGGACAAGCGGGGATCTTCACCTTCACATGCCAATGAAGGATTTGTCCTGCGGTCATGAACTCACGTCCCTTGTACTCTGGGTACGTGGTGTATCTAAATTCTTTTAGGGTGTCCCACAATAATACAGGAAATCCACCCTCCTCAAGGCAGTTCAACTGGGTCCACACTGGCGTGTTAGCGGTGGATCCGGAGTTGGACATCTGGATAAAAGACAAATGTAAGTATCCTGACGAGAGATTGTGCACAAGGATAGATTCATAAGTTTAAACTGAGAAATCCTAAAATTGTGAAAAATTCACAATAGATGCTTGACTTGGTGAGAAACAACTTTTATAAAAGTTGAGAGCCAGGTGTGGTTCGAGGACCGGTGGATGGTCGCTTCCTGGTGTGATGAGTGATTGACAACGTGGTGTAGACTGATTCTTGGCTAAGTATTGCAGGTGCAGGTTGCGGCTTGACTGGTGCAGGTGCAGGTGAAGAACAAGCGTGAAAGGTCGTTGCCGGTGAGGCCTCCAGGTGTGGAGAAGACAAGTAGGCTTGGTTCGAGGGACCCGGTGGCCAGCGGGGTCAAGTGCGGGCCGCATGGTGGCAAGAACGGCAAGATGAAGTCATGGACGGTTTCTTGGTTGAGCCTCAAAACCAAGGTCGAGCCGGGACTACGTGGGAGCCGAGTCATGAGTGGTGATTGGCGGAGGCTACACCGAGTTCGCGGGGTTTCCGGTGGTTCACCAGAAAACCACTGGGTTCCTTGGTTGATCCACAAAGCCAAGACCGAAGAACCGAAGACGGAGGTGCAGCAGCTCCAGACCGGTCTGACCAGTGGGTCTGACCGGTCTGACCGGTGGGTACCGGTCTGACCGGTGAGGAGAACCGGTCTGACCGGTGTGCGACGACGCAGTCCGGAATCTTCGAAGCGGAGGACACGCGTCGGGATCGCAAGGCTTGCGTCGAGGCTAAGCAAGTTTGCGGTCGCTGGGCATCCGTCCGATGGTGCGAAGACAAAGACTTCCAATTTCGCCCTCGAGGGGCATGTATCCCTAGTTAGCTAGTAAGGGTATTTTAGTCTTTCGGTTGCCTCCATATAACCCAAGGGGTGAGAGGATGGCAGCCATCTCTTGGAACCCTAGCTCATTTGGTTTTCCTATTTTCCTTCCTATTTTCTTAGGATTTTCGTAGGACTAGCTTGAGAGCTTCATGGTGAGATCTTGTGAGAGGGAAGGATGATCGGGTGGCAAGCTAGACCTTGTATGAACCTCTTTGGTATGTATAGATGATTCGGCGTGGTTCCTCAAGGCTTGGATGTGTCTTTCCCGTTTCTCCTTTTTGGTGATTTTCGGAGCCCTTTCTTGGCGATTTTCTTGGAGCGATTTCGAGGCCTTTCTCTTTGGGATTTGGTGGGGGATGTATGCATGAACCCTTCGTGGTTCTTTTCCCTTTGATTCCCCTTCCAAATCCGTGAGCAAAGGGGCTCGATTTTGGGGTTTTCGTGGCTCTAGGGTTAGAGGCGTTCTTGGTGGGATTTCTTCGATTCCTCTTGATTTGACAAGTTTTGGTGGACCAAATCTTGGCTATGGAGTACCCATGAGGTGTTCCTACTATCCCCAAAGTCTTGTGCAAAACCGTGGAGCGAATCGGGAGATCGGGAGTTGGATTTGGAGGAGTTGACTCGCGGGCGCTGTTCTTCCCGAGCTGCCCAGGCACGACCGGTCTGACCGGTGCTCTTGACCGGTCTGACCGGTGCTAGCCCTTGGTGGGTTTTTGTCTCGGGGAACAGCCTTGTCCGTGTGGTTTTGTCCCGTGGTCCTGCTGTTCAGTTCTTGGAGTGTTTGGAGTTGTTTTGCTAGGATTTGTGAGGGGTTCTTCTTCCTCACAGGTTGTGTTTCGTGGTGGTTTTTGTTCCAGGGCCTAGAGGATTCACTGAGGCTTCCTGGAACGTTTGCTGTGCGGCTGCTGTAGCACCGGCCTGACCGGCTCTGTCCACCGGTCTGACCTGTGTCACCGGTCTGACCGGCGCAGGCCATCGGTCTGACCGGTGTAGCACAGGCAGCAAGCCGTGCAAGTTTCCGCTGTGTGTTTTGGTGAGTTTTGGCTAGGAAGGTTGAGTGTTGGTTCCTAGGACCAGTAGCACTCCAGTGGCTGCGTGGTCTTGACCAACTTGGGTAGTTGGGTCGGAGACGTGAGTTGGAAGCCGTGTTCGTCTTGTTGGAGTTCCTATCTCCTTCGAGAAGAATTTTTATCGGCTCCCATTCACTCCCCCCCTCTCTGGTTCGCCTAATCGGTCCTTCAATTGGTATCAGAGCCGGTTCGGGTCTTTATTGACTCTTACCAGTCTAAGATCCAAAGATGGCGTACCAGGAACGGGGTTCGGGTCCTCCGCACTTCGATGGGAAGAACTACCAGATGTGGCAAAGGCGGATGGCGGCGTTCCTCCGCGGAAAGGGTCAGATCCTTTGGGATGTCACGGTGAACACAGCTTATGTTCATCCGATGAACTTCCTTGCTCCAGGATCGAGGGATATGTTCGAAGCCAACAACAAGGCTGTCGACTACTTGTTTCGTGCCCTGTGTCCACCTGAATTCGATCGGGTTCAGACAGAGGACTTAGCTTGTAGGATTTGGGAGCAGTTGAAGGATGCTCATGCTGGGAATGCTCAGGTTCAGGCTCGGATGTACGCGACTTACCGGAGAGAGTACGAGAACTTCACTCATCTCCCCGGCGAGTCCGTCGATGCCCTTTTCCAGCGATTTACGGTCGTTGTGAACAACATGAGAGCCAATGTGGACGTCCTCCCATACAATGATCATGATAGAGCCGTGAAGCTCTTGCACTCGTTGGATCGTACCGTATGGGACGGGAAGTTTGAGGCTATTGTTGAGTCCGAGAAGTATGACACCTTGACGGTGAACGAGCTGTTCTCGAAGCTCAAGTCGGCTGAGTTGGACCGTGGTATGACAGCCAAGATCGAGAGCCCGACTGATTCTCATAGTCTCGCTCTCGTTAGTGGCAAAGGAGCCAAGTCTAATGCTAACGCATCCTCCAGGATGTACTCTTTGTCTTCTTTGATGTCTTTGCCAGACGAGGAGTTCGACGTGCTTGGAGAGGACGAGCTGGCGTTGCTGACCAGGCGGTTCGAGAGGCTGCACGAGAACCGGGTGAACTCAAGGAGGAACTCGAGAGCGTGTTTCAAGTGCGGCAAGACCGGACACTTTTTCGCCGAGTGTCCGAAGGTGAACAACCACGACAAGCACAAGTCCAAGGACAAAGGAAGAAGATCCAAGAAGAAGGAACATGAACATGGGAGGAAGACACGGACCCGAGAAAAGATCAAGAGATCGAGCGACATCGACTCCGACTCTGAGGATGTGTCATCAAGCTCGAGTGAAGAAGAAGAAGAAGAGGACAGCAAGAGGAAGCACAGAAAGAAGAAGAAGGACTTCGGCAAGTACTTGAACGGCCTTTGCTGTACCGCAAGCAAGACTTCGAGAGGCTGCAACAAGAAGGATGGGCTATGCGGCATGGCACGCAGCTCCGGCAGCAAGAGAAGCCAGAAGAACGCCTTGGAATCAGACTCAGACTCCGAGGATGAGGTATGTGATGAGCTCTCTTCTTTACGCAAGGAGAATGAGGAGTTGGTTGACTTGCTTGATAATCGCGATCACATGCTTAGAGAGGCTAAGAAGCTTAGGAAGGAGCTTAGAGCTTTGCTTGAAGATGCTAGGACTAGAGTGGCTGAGCTAGAAACACAGGTTCTTGATGGCAAGCTTGAAATTGATTCGCTTAAGGCTAGCCCTGTGGTTTCTGATGAGATTGATTGTGCTGATTGCTCTGTTTTCCTAGCTGATTTGACTGCTCTTAGGGAAAAGCATGCCTCCAAGTGTGAGGAACTAGATGTGCTTAGGGTTGAGTTGGCTGAGCTGCAATCTAGACCCACTTTGCTTGGTGCATGTACTTCTTGCCCTGGTTTGCATGAAAAAATTGCTGAGCTTCGTTCTCGCATTGTTTCGCTTGAGGCTGATTTGAAAGTGCCTATTCCTACTGCTTGCTCTACCTGTGAATTACATGCTGTGAAGAATTTGGAACTTGCAAAATGTGTTGATCATTTGCAGGATGAGAACAGTAAGGTGCGTGAGGTGTTGAGTTGGGTGTCCAGTCATGAGCCTCAGCTGGGTGTGTTAATTGGCAGTTGTAAGCGCTTTGATGGTTGGGCTTTGGGATCTGATAAGTTTGGTGAGAGCAGTGGTGTGAGAGAAGGGAAATTTGGGAATACTCCAGTTCCACCACAACCAACACCCAAAGACAAGTTTGCACCCAAGCCAAACCAGTTGCTTAAATCGAGAGAAAAACCAAGTGAGAAGCCTAGTGAGAAACCTAGTGAGAAGCCTTGTGAAGAGCCACACCCGAAACCTAAGCCAAGACCAATTCGTTTCCATTGTGAGTTTTGTGGAAAGGATGGTCATAAGAGAGAGTTTTGCTTTAAGAAAAGAAGAGAGGCGAGATTGGCTAAGGAGTGGGCGAACAAGGACAGGTACCACCCTTCTCATGGTGTGCCTGAGCCTCGTATGCCACTACCTAAGGGAAAGGGTGTTGTGCATATGGTTCCAGCATGGAGAGATAGGAGAGCTTCAGGTGGAGGCAGGTTTGCTGGCCGAGGACCACCGGCCAGACCGGTCAGAGTGACCGGTCAGACCGGTGCTAGGCAGAGTGCTGGACAGTTTGGTTTCCGGGATTGTGAAGCTAGAGGGTTCAGCCTGTTTGGTCGTGGAACAGGTGGTAGGCGCTTTGAGTCTGGTGGTGTTGAGTTTGCTGGACGTTCTCCACCTCGTGATCAATACGAGTTTGGGAGAGGTCGCAGCTTTGAGTCTCAGAGGGGCTACGGACCACGGTTTCCCTTTCGTGGTACTCGTACTCCTCCAGTGAGACGGGAGTGGTTTTCCCATGGTGGTTCCAGGTTTGATAGGTTAGACGGGATGGATCGCAGTTTTGATAGGCCCGGTAGGATGGATGTTGCTAACCCTACTTTTGAGGAAATGGCCCGGCACTGGTTTGACACCTTTGGTACTAACCCCAGTGTTGAGTCGTTTGCTCGCTCTCGCTCTTGGTTTTGAGTTGCAGGTGGCAGGCCCGGAGAACATTTGGTTGATATCGGGGGAGGTTCTCCGGCCTCATACCCCGGTGATGATATGGAGGTACATCACTTTCGGGGACGGTGGACAAGGATGGGTGACTTCTGAAGAAATGATCAAGGTAAGTATTTTTGTGATCTTCAAATGTGTGGCCTTGGTCAAGCCACTTGGTTCGTTTTGCTCCTTGCCCTATCTCATGTATGTAAGGTGAGCTTTGTATGCTCTTTGACCTTAATGCATGAGTTTAGGGGGAGCCTGTGTGCTTAGTGTGCTCTTTGCTCTATCATGTGTACTAAGGGTGAGCTTTGTATGCTCTTTGGCCCTAGTGCATGTGTTTAGACGGAGCTTCTGAGTTTTGTTCTCCTTTGCTCTTTTGCCGGTGGTGTCGAGCCCTTTTTGCCTCCCCTCGAGGAGCCGGTCGTTTGTGAGCTTTGTGTGTGCGAGCTCCTTTGTAGCATATGTATAGCTTTCCTTTGTGTATTTCTTGCATTTGGCATATGTAGCATGATGTATAGGCATCTTTGTATCTTAGGTTGCATGCTTTTTGTATCATATGCATTGTTTAGGAAAGGCTTCTCCTATACACATTGTTCACCATGGAATGACATATATGTCTTTGTGAGCTAATTTGGTAAGCTATGGTTAGTTTGGCTTAGCTCTTGATAATCTTGGTTTGTATCCATGGTTGATGGCTATGTTTTTGAAAAATTTCATATATATATGCTCTCTTGTGAGTAAATGCCTTTACATGATCTTGACATGTTTTAGTGGCTTGGCTATGCTTAATTTGTGGTTGGATAGCTTATTCTGATCATATGGGGCCAAAGGCTCATTTGCCATCATGAATGTTTAGCCCCCATGCTTCATCTTGTGGAGGGGCATAAGTTCCTTTTTGTCGCAAAGACATTTCATGTACCAATTATAAATCTGAAAATGAAATGTAAATTGCTTGAAAAATGTGCTCCCATGTCATATGTGCTAATTTTAATTTGCTTTGGGTGCTAAATCGTTGCATGATGCCTACCAATGAGAAGTCTCATATATAGAAGTAGGCACATGGCTCGGTGGCTTTGACATGACATGAGGTGCTTGTGGGTGTTTATGATGGTCTTATGCTTAGAATGGTTGTCCTAGCATGAAGTTTGTGTGGCTTTGCCATTTTGACATGTTTTGCTCATGTTTAGGACTTTGCTCATGAGAGGGTGATTTTTCGCAAAATTGCTAAATTCTATCTTAGCTTCGCCCAATGGTTGTGAAACTTGGTGATCATGAAGTTTATGTCTTTACGAAGCTATAGTGTATCTAACTTGCTCGTTTGGACATGTGTAGCATCCTATGTTGAATTTTGTCTATTTGAGAAGCTCTAGGTTGCATTTTTTGCATTTTTGGCTTGATTCATGCATTGTCAACAAGGGGGAGAAGTTTGAGCATGTTTTGGCCTACTGAATGCATTTGGAATGTTTTCAGGTGGTTTCGAGCTATTTTTGGGCTCTGTTGTGCACCGGTCTGACCGGTTGAGGTCACCGGTCTGACCGGTCAGAGTGCTGGTCCTGTTCACATGTTGCCCACCGGTCTGACCGGTGGTGTCGACCGGTCTGACCGGTCAGAGCTGAGCAGTTGCAGCTGCTCTGTTTTGTGAAGTGGTTCGCATGCATTTGTCCAGGGGGAGTTGCATGTGTGCAGTGGGAGCTCTTTGTGGTTTTCGAGCTTTGGTTTGATGGTTTGTGCTCTTTGCTTGAGCATGTTTTGTCTCGGATGTGTCGAGCCGTTGCCCTTGCCTAAGGGGTCCGAGACTTGTCTTCTTCAAGTGATCTTGCTCTTTGCCTTTTCTTTGGCTTTCGATCGCTTGTTGGAGTTTCTTTTAGTCGTTTCTTTTCCTTTTCTTTTCTCTTGGTTACCAAAACGTGTGTGTTGTCAATGCACTCATCAAGGGGGAGATTGAGAGCCAGGTGTGGTTCGAGGACCGGTGGATGGTCGCTTCCTGGTGTGATGAGTGATTGACAACGTGGTGTAGACTGATTCTTGGCTAAGTATTGCAGGTGCAGGTTGCGGCTTGACTGGTGCAGGTGCAGGTGAAGAACAAGCGTGAAAGGTCGTTGCCGGTGAGGCCTCCAGGTGTGGAGAAGACAAGTAGGCTTGGTTCGAGGGACCCGGTGGCCAGCGGGGTCAAGTGCGGGCCGCATGGTGGCAAGAACGGCAAGATGAAGTCATGGACGGTTTCTTGGTTGAGCCTCAAAACCAAGGTCGAGCCGGGACTACGTGGGAGCCGAGTCATGAGTGGTGATTGGCGGAGGCTACACCGAGTTCGCGGGGTTTCCGGTGGTTCACCAGAAAACCACTGGGTTCCTTGGTTGATCCACAAAGCCAAGACCGAAGAACTGAAGACGGAGGTGCAGCAGCTCCAGACCGGTCTGACCGGTGGGTCTGACCGGTCTGACCGGTGGGTACCGGTCTGACCGGTGAGGAGAACCGGTCTGACCGGTGTGCGACGACGCAGTCCGGAATCTTCGAAGCGGAGGACACGCGTCGGGATCGCAAGGCTTGCGTCGAGGCTAAGCAAGTTTGCGGTCGCTGGGCATCCGTCCGATGGTGCGAAGACAAAGACTTCCAATTTCGCCCTCGAGGGGCATGTATCCCTAGTTAGCTAGTAAGGGTATTTTAGTCTTTCGGTTGCCTCCATATAACCCAAGGGGTGAGAGGATGGCAGCCATCTCTTGGAACCCTAGCTCATTTGGTTTTCCTATTTTCCTTCCTATTTTCTTAGGATTTTCGTAGGACTAGCTTGAGAGCTTCATGGTGAGATCTTGTGAGAGGGAAGGATGATCGGGCGGCAAGCTAGACCTTGTATGAACCTCTTTGGTATGTATAGATGATTCGGCGTGGTTCCTCAAGGCTTGGATGTGTCTTTCCCGTTTCTCCTTTTTGGTGATTTTCGGAGCCCTTTCTTGGCGATTTTCTTGGAGCGATTTCGAGGCCTTTCTCTTTGGGATTTGGTGGGGGATGTATGCATGAACCCTTCGTGGTTCTTTTCCCTTTGATTCCCCTTCCAAATCCGTGAGCAAAGGGGCTCGATTTTGGGGTTTTCGTGGCTCTAGGGTTAGAGGCGTTCTTGGTGGGATTTCTTCGATTCCTCTTGATTTGACAAGTTTTGGTGGACCAAATCTTGGCTATGGAGTACCCATGAGGTGTTCCTACTATCCCCAAAGTCTTGTGCAAAACCGTGGAGCGAATCGGGAGATCGGGAGTTGGATTTGGAGGAGTTGACTCGCGGGCGCTGTTCTTCCCGAGCTGCCCAGGCACGACCGGTCTGACCGGTGCTCTTGACCGGTCTGACCGGTGCTAGCCCTTGGTGGGTTTTTGTCTCGGGGAACAGCCTTGTCCGTGTGGTTTTGTCCCGTGGTCCTGCTGTTCAGTTCTTGTAGTGTTTGGAGTTGTTTTGCTAGGATTTGTGAGGGGTTCTTCTTCCTCACAGGTTGTGTTTCGTGGTGGTTTTTGTTCCAGGGCCTAGAGGATTCACTGAGGCTTCCTGGAACGTTTGCTGTGCGGCTGCTGTAGCACCGGCCTGACCGGCTCTGTCCACCGGTCTGACCTGTGTCACCGGTCTGACCGGCGCAGGCCATCGGTCTGACCGGTGTAGCACAGGCAGCAAGCCGTGCAAGTTTCCGCTGTGTGTTTTGGTGAGTTTTGGCTAGGAAGGTTGAGTGTTGGTTCCTAGGACCAGTAGCACTCCAGTGGCTGCGTGGTCTTGACCAACTTGGGTAGTTGGGTCGGAGACGTGAGTTGGAAGCCGTGTTCGTCTTGTTGGAGTTCCTATCTCCTTCGAGAAGAATTTTTATCGGCTCCCATTCACTCCCCCCCTCTCTGGTTCGCCTAATCGGTCCTTCAAAAGTCACCTAGACAGAAACATCCTAGAAATGGCTCTAAAAATTCATGAACGGACATCATCCTACTTTTGATGGAAAACAACTAGGATCAAATGATAGAGAAACCCTTTCTAAGATCAATCAACAACTTAGAAGCATAACACAAGGGTAGAACAACAAGTTTTTAGGTTCATTCAATTTTTATGATGCATGCACACGTCGACCTCACACTTGTAGATCTAAAAAGACGAAGTTAATGCCGGTGGCAAGCCTTATAAGCGACTCTCCCTATAATAACTAGTCGCAGCTACACGTCATTCTTAACGATCGTGATAACGTGGTTAGTGTACCTACAGAAAAGAACCTTCTGTGCCAGCACGTCACGAGAGCGTCCACATACATTACCATTCACTATAGAAATGGTATCCATGCGTTTAACACTGCATGGACAGCGTCCAACCTGAGACACGCCCCTTTTTGAATGGAGGGTGTCCCCCTTCGCATGTTCGTAATGCGGAATCATGCACACGTATAGCAAAACGTGGTGACATCACAACCCATGACATGCTCATCATGAATAGAACATGGCATCCTTCGTATGACTTGCATACGGTAGCACACGTATGAAACACGTGCACATCCAACCGAGAAGATAGGATCCGTGGAATGGATTGCCCTATCGACCCTCGCATACTCGTGATGCGGTATCACTCACGTATGAAACACATGGTTTAAGAAGTGCTGGAAGTTAGTATAATTAAACCATAATTACTAGCCACCTTAAAGAAACCCAAAAATTCCCTCTAGGGCCTTCGGTCTAAACCTTCCTTAGCGATCCAACGCATTTTTCAAAATCCAATCAATGTTGGCAAATTTTAATTGTAAATCATTGTAATTAATGATTAAACTAATTACTCTGGTGTATACGGATGCTCTGGTACCAACTATGACAACCCCATCCGAGATAAGTCCGTACTATCACCTAGACCGGTCCACTTTGGTCATTAAGCGATAATAAAGAATTATCCCGATGAGTGTTGCCGGGTCATAGCCCGGTAAATCACTTGTAAACCACATAGAGGATCGAAACTCATACATTAAAACCCCCACGAAGGAGAGTCCAGAGTACCTTACAATTTAATTCAAATTCCCCGTAGGGTCAACTAAAATAATTTAGAGGCAGCGGAAATAAACTACGATAACTTGGCATCATGGGCGGCCACTATTGACGGCTGTTAAGTACCTAATTTAAGGTCGTCAATCCCTTCAATTTATCATAAGAACTATGCATCCATTAGAATAGGAGTTTAAATTAACAATTTCCACAAGTGGCCATGCTAAGTTGAATGCAGGTGTTTAGCATAAGAAATGGAGAGAAAAGACACTTTCATGATCCTAGCAAGTCAGGCTCAGCCAATGAGGGGCTGCATGCAAGTATCCCCTGGATCCATGACATCACCAATCCTAGAAGGGAGGCCTTGGCGAATCAGAAGTCATCATGCAGACATCACATGGATCCCATGGCCCGCCATAGCGCCTAAACCGACTCCAAATCATGTGGACACCAGGAACCGACCAAGGGACCCACCTACCATCCTCCTGGAGAAAGGACAGCGTGAAAGGCGCCACCTAGGGGTCGGCTGACCCCTAGGATCAGCCGAACCACCTTAAGGGTGGTTCATCTCGGCCTTCCACGTGGTGCTCACCCATTGGTCCTAGAAGCCATCCCCGGGGTGTTTGAGGTGCTCCCACGCCGGTTGCTCAGCCTATAAATAGGAGGGGGCGGTAAGAAGAGGATGAGCACTCTTGAAGCAACTTCTCACGTTTGCCTCTTTCTCCCCCTCTCATCCTCTCTTGGTGGAGGTAAAACCTCATCCCACCATGAGTGTGTGTGTGTGTGGAGGATCTAGACTAGGTGGTGCTAGGTAGAGAGGAGTGTGTGGATGAGTAGAGGTGAGGTGGTGATGATCCGTTCATCTTCCATCGTCCCTTTGTACCTCGTGAGCGATGCTGTTCTTCATTTAGACTAAAGTGAGTATTTCAGTATTTTCTAATTAGACTAAAGTGGCTCCCATGCATGGTGATTTGTTCTTGAGTTCTTCGTTCGTTCATCATTTAGAGGCTTGTGTTCTTCATGAACGTGCTTCCTCGATCTAGTTGATGAGCGAGTTATTCATACTTTTGCGTTCGTTCATAAGTTAGAGGCTCATGTTCTTCACGAACACGACCCTTGATCTTCTGTTATAAGTGCATAAGTTTGCATTCCGTTTGTGTGATTTCCTGTCTATTAGAATATATTGAAGCTCATGCATATCTGATTTAGATCAAGTATCAATCATATCTCCTTGTGCGAATCGATTCAATGACGAGTACGGTCTAGCTCAACCTCGCGGGTTCGTCACTCCGTATTTATATGGAGTTTTTTAGTGTTTCTACGGGATGTCAGACGTAGCCGTGCTATAGTAGTAGTCGGCGGTATAGACGTGGTGTCTAGACTGCTGGTTATCCTTCGAATGCCATGTATCTCACGATTTGTCTTGGGATAGGCCGCAGTAGTGACAGCCGTTGGACCCTCTGAAATCCCCCACGTTCGGATACAGTGTGTAGGCAACCATTTGCCGTGAACCAACTATTATAGCCAGGAGGGGGCGGTGTCCGAAGCGAGATTCTTATCCGAGCTTGTTCCTCTCTAGAGTCGAGAACCTACAGGAGACTTCATATCACTCACCTACCTTAGCAGGGACTGTGTGCCCTTGGATAGTCACTCGTAGAGTATCCCATACTGTTCCTTGGATTTGATACCCTTTGGAATACTCCTGAGGCGAAGTAATACAACACTGTATCTGTGCACTTGCAGATTCGTTCGCACCCATCAGTATACCCGGGTGATTCTTACACGCTCACGCTATCCCGGCGTCGTAGTGGTGACGTTAAGAAATACAAACAAGCATTTCTGGCGCCATTGCCAGGGACGGATTCCAAATCTGTTCTTAGGTGATTGCATTAAGAAGTGTCAACAAGCATTTCTGGCGCTGTTGCAGGAAACGGTTGTCAATAATCTACGAACCCGACTATCCTCGTATCTTTTGTTTTCCTTTTATTTCTACCTTTACCCCCGCTATCCCAGGAAGGTTTTCCTTGTACACACCTTCCGCTCGTTATGAGTAAAACCATGGAATCAACTGTCTGGAGACAACCCGCTCTTCTAACACCTTGTGTGGTTCACCCATCTCTCATGAAGCTAGTTGAGGAAAAATCCTTCTCGGGAATGTGTCATGAGAATCCCTATGATCACGCAAGAGACTTTGAGCAATTGTGTTCTACTTAGGGTAAAACCAGGGCAACACAAGATGTTCTTAAGAGGAACCTGTTTTCGTTCTCCCTTTCTGAGGAAGTGAGAACTTGGTACCATTGTTTTGGTTGCAACCACCTATGCTGGGAGGAATTGAGAGCATCTTTTTTGCATTTGATTCTTTCCTACATGGCATGTCGTTTCCTTAAGAATGACGATCCTCAATTTCAAACAAAGAGAGAAGGAAACCTTAGGCATGGCATGGCATCGTTTTGCCTCATTAGTCGAAGCCTGCCCAGTCCTTGGTTTGCCTGACCTAGTGCTCTTGCAACATTTCCAGTTTGGTTTATGAAAGGATTGTGGCATGATGCTTGATGCCGTTTTCGGAGGCGCCTTTGTGCTCTTAGAGCCAGAACAAGGACTGGAAATTCTAGGATAAATCCGAGATTTCAGCTCCCCACCTGACTCGAGTAACAAGGTAGCCAAACGAGAAAATGTCGAGTTGCCTAAGTCCATCTTCAAGAGAGCCCGAGCTTACATGCCAAATTTCTCTATGCTCTGGTCGAAGATATCACTCCTAACAAACAGGAATCTATGGGAAAGAGCACCTAGTGCAAATTCTACCCTTAGATTCCCCTATCGTTTCTTCTCTTAAAACCCAGCCTTCGAGACATAGTCTCGAGGGAAGGAGGAGAGGAGTAGTCGAGGAAGAATAGTCGTTCCTAGCGAGGACGATCACTTCAACCTTGTTCGCAACTCTCCAGGGGAGGTCACGATGGATGTTTTTCGTGCTTCATGTCAAGGCTCAATCCGAAGTGCCGCCACACTGAGGGTTAGGCCAAGACGCGGGCTTTAGCACTGTGAAACATCCATATCCTTGGCTTACGGAAGCACAATTTTATACCAGGTCTAGTTCAGCAATCCATCTCGTTATCCTAAATTCAGCTAAGACCGATGTCAATCAAGTCAAGTGGATGTAAATCCTACTCTTCACTTCTTGACCTGATCGATGCCCTGCAGAAGTGTGGTTACATACCTATCTTTTACACTTCCGTGGGAAGCTTGGGTTAATTTACGTGTCATCCCACTTAGGTGAGGGTGAGATCCTTTGTCGACCCAAGGAGAGGATGAACTAGGAAGTTCGTCACTTTCGATCCACTACTCGAATGATCGTTCGACCCATAAATTTTCACTCACTCAATCTGGGGTCCGATCATTCTCGAGTTCTGTTTCCAAAGGTGAAAGCTTCACTCTTAGAGCACTCTAGGCTTTAGGCCCGGACCTTGTGCACACTCCATCACCTCTATCATTTCTCGTCAGTAGTGCTATGACCTTGCTAGCTGCGCAATCCTCCTAAGGTTACTCATCATAGTTCCCTTAGGATGGTTGTGAGGATCACCTCTGTTTCACCATGTATACAGCTTGTATCGTACGTACGCACTAACCATGCAGGAAGAAAAATACATCCTATCATAAAGAAACCTGCAAGGAGGACCATAGGGCAGAGTAGGAGGATATCAGCAGGAGAAAATGGACGATATGAGCAACAGGGCAGTAATAACTCTTCATCCAGGTATGAGTCCAGGTAAAACCCCCAAGTTGAGCTATCAAAGTATAAAGAGGTTTAAGTAAAGTTGTTTGGGGTAGAAGGTAATTATATGTCCAAAATCCCATTTTAGCCCTTACTGAAGCCTCCGACCTTAGAATTGGTGGGACACCTGACCCAGAGACCCTGAGCCCCGCCGGAGCCCACACGTCGAAGCAGACCCCCTAGGTCGGCCGACCCACAAGGGTCGCCACCGCCTCTCGTGTTTCATGTGTGCACTCCATCGTCCTCCAGAAACCCTCTCCTCGCCGCGTGACGGAGTTTACGTCGTGCAGAACCCCATCTCCTCTGCTCGATCCTCCTCTTAGCCACCGCTCCGCCGCTCTGCACACCTTTGCCCGATGGTTCCCTCTACCTTCAATGGGGAGAAGTCCTTCTGCTTCAGCGACCTTGGAGGCAGCGAGCTCCACCGATGGGACAGAACTCAGGACGATTTGATGACTCCGGAGCGAGGGAGGAAGGGGAGAAGCCCTACTGGAGACTCGGTAGAGCCCCCAGCTAGGCACGGCTCATCCTCACCCCCTACCTTCGCCAGTCATTACTCCCTGTTCAATGTCCTAGGGAAGAAGCCGGCCCCTGGATCAAGCAAGAAGGTGCCATTTGATGATTGGCCAGGTCCGCCACTGAAGGCCGGAGAGTGCTACGCAGGATCACTGTTTGGCAAAGATGGTGACTCCTTTTGCCACAAGTATGAGCAGGATGTGTGGGATAAATTCCCGCAACCTCAGACCAGGTTTTGCATCTTTGGAGTAAGGACCCCAAAGGATAGCCGCGGGGTACCTAAGCCATACCCACCAAATTGGGAGGCAGAGCTCGGCGACATCCTAGCTTCATTACCTAACAGGAAGAATCTCCGTGTGGGCAAGGTGGCAGATGACCTGATAGAGGCGTACTTCGAATTTGACCTCTTAATAAAGACTGTGAGAAGGCAGCGGGCAGAATATCGACAACTCAGGGACCTTCTTCTCAAGACCCGCAAGGAGATGAATGCCAAGCTGCAGCGGTTGATTGAGGCCGAGGGTTTGGAAGCCCTCTTTGCTGAGTAGAGGGTCGTGCCCCACTCTTATTTCCCTTATAGGCGCTTAGTTAGGTTTAATTTATTTCCCTTCTAATCATTTCCTTTATTTCCATCATTTGTGTAAGCGCCTATTTCTTTAGTGAACTTGAATAAATAATTTTGGCTCCACCGGTCATGTAACCCGGGTGAGTCACATGTGTGTTAGCTATTTTTGTTTTTGTTTGTATCGAAGAACTGCACCCAGGTACAAAATAGTGTGGGGGAGAGCTGCACTCTCCAGACGTGAACACGACAGATTATTGTTGCACCCACACTACGCTCACACAGCACTTGCGATTGACTATGCTTAGAGAACCTAAATGGGACATGCATTCGTGTGCATCACAGGAACCCCCGTCTGGTCCACATAGAAACCAGCACTGGTTTGCATCTCCTCCTCATTTCACCATGATTTTTGAGTTCGTATGCTCATGTTTGATAAATTCTCCATAAATCAACTCAAGAAATCTATGGTAATGCTTACTCCATACCTAGGGTTGACATGCTTAAGTTTTATTCCTCGTTTATGACCTTGAGGCTTGTGAACAATATCGTCATAAGGACAAATGCTTATCTAAGTAATTGACAAGTGAGATATGACTTGATGACATGATCTTAACTCTGTTGGTTCTAGCCCTTGGGATAATTTCGTTTTTGAAAAAAAATCCTCTTGCAAAAACTCCTCTTTGATATGCCACCGTCCTACCAAAGCGATATGATGTTTATAGTTGAAAACCTTATACTCATATGCTGCTGGTCATTGCATTGAGCTTTGTCAAATCCTGTGACCCTTGTGAGAATTCTTTTCATTACTGTCATGATCAAGATTCATGTGCACACCATCATTTTCCCCTTGCTATGCTTCTACACTAGAAGTTAGCATTGTACCATTCATCCATTCGACAAAATAAAGCTCCCTATGTTATGTGTTGATCTCTCCTCCCAAGCTTTTGTTACATAGGAGACATGGCTATCGAAAAAATATATATATATGGACACATAAGGTCCATGTATTCAAAAAAAAAGAGGGAAAGAAAGATAGCCATGCTCTCGAAAGATTTTCGTACAAGAAGGAGAATCATGCAAAAGGGAGTTCCATAGCTCAAAATGGTAATAACTAGTACCTATTCCGGGGCTAGTGTCTACCTTACCATCAACCAACATTCATCATATATGTATGGTAATATCTAGCACCCATTCCGGGACTAGTATCCATCTTACCATACTCGCCATATCCATGCATGTGCACATCTTGATCTGACTGTATGATTTGCTTTTCTCTTTGGATCCGGTATTTGATTTTGCAAAATATGTGATACAAGTATACTGTACCATTCATATCCTACCTTGAGCTCCACATAAGCCATGATTAGACTAGGGGAATTTAAGGCAACCACGCAATGGTGAGGACACTTACACATTGAGTGATCCGAGAGAATCAAAGAAGGAGAGCAGAGCAAAATTTTCTTTTAAAAATCATTAAGAAAACCCCAAGTGCTAACCAACAGGTGCTTAAGAAACTTGATTCATGGTCATTCCTCTTATCAACTACCCAAGATGGCATTGTAGCCACACCACAGAGTTCACAAGAGCAAGGTATGACTCGGAATAACTCTTATGCTTGTTTCATACCTTTGGTTTCAACCCATGTGATCTTCCCTTTCGCTCGCAATGAGAAAAAGGCAAGTGTTGGGGAGTTGTTGATGGCTGTTAAGTACCTAATTTAAGGCCGTTAATCCCTGCATTTTATCATAGGAACTATGCATCCACATTAGAATAGGAGTTTAAGTTAACAATTTCCATAAGTGGCCATGCTATGTTGAATGCAGGTGTTTAGCATAAGAAATGGAGAGAAAAGACACTTTCATGATCCTAACAAGTCAGGCTCAGCCAATGAGGGACTGCATGCAAGCATCCCCTGGATCCATGATGTCACCAATCCAAGAAGGGAGGCCACGGCGAATCAGAAGTCGCCATGCAGGCATCACATGGATCCCATGGCCCACCATAGCACCTAAACCGGCTCCAAATCACGTGGACACCAGGAACCGACCAAGGGACCCACCTGCCAGCCTCCTGGAGAAAGGACAGCGCGAAAGGCGCCACCTAGGGGTCGGCCGACCCCTAGGATCGGCCGAACCGCCTTAAGGGTGGTTCATCCCGGCCTTCCACGTGGTGCTCTCCCATTGGTCCTATAAGCCATCCCCGAGGTGTTTGAGGTGCTCCCATGCCGGTTGCTCAGCCTATAAATAGGAGAGGGGGTAAGAAGAGGATGAGCACTCTTGAAGTAACTTCTCACCTTTGCCTCATTCTCCCCCTCTCATCCTCTCTTGGTGGAGGTGAAACCTCATCCTAGCATGAATGTGTGTGTGTGGAGGATCTAGACTAGGTGGTGCTAGGTAGAGAGGAGTGTGTGGATGAGTAGAGGTGAGGTGGTGATGATCCGTTCATCATCCATCGTCCCCTTGTACCTCGTGAGCGATGCTGTTCTTCATTTAGACTAAAGTGAGTATTTCAGTATTTTCCAATTAGACTAAAGTGGCTCTCATGCATGGTGATTTGTTCTTAAGTTCTTTGTTCGTTCATCATTTAGAGGCTCGCGTTCTTCATGAACATGCTTCCTCGATCTAGTTGACGAGCGAGTTATTCATACTTTTGCGTTCATTCATAAGTTAGAGGCTCATGTTCTGCACAAACACTACCCTTGATCTTCTGTTATAAGCGCATAAGTTTGCATTCCGTTTGTCTGATTGCCTGTCTATTAGAATATATTGAAGCTCATGCATATCTGATTTAGATCAAGTATCAATCATATCTCCTTGTGCGAATCGATTCAATGACGAGTACGGTCTAGCTCAACCTCGCGGGTTCGTCGCTCCGTATTTATACGGAGTGCTATAGTGTTTCTACGGGACGTCAGACGTAGCCGTGCTATAGTAATAGTCGGCGTTATAGACGTGGTGTCTAGACTGCTGGTTATCCTTCGAATGACCTGTATCCCACGGTTTGTCTTGGGGTAGGCCGCGGTAGTGACAGCCGTTGGACCCTCTGAAATCCCCCACGTTCGGATACAGCGTGTAGGCAACCATTTGCCGTGAACCAACTGTTATAGCCAGGAGGGGCCGGTGTCCGAAGTGAGAATCTTATCCGAGCTTGTTCCTCTCTAGAGTCGAGAACCTACAGGAGACTTCATATCACTCACCTACCTTAGCAGGGACTGTGTGCCCTTGGATAGTCACTCATAGAGTATCCTATACTGTTCCTTAGATTCGATACCCTTTGGAATACTCCTGAGGCGAAGTGCTACAACAGTGTATCCGTGCGCTTGCGGATTTGTTCGCACCCGTCAGTATACCCGGTTGATTCTTACACGCTCACGCTATCCCGGCGCCGTAGTGGTGACGTTAAGAAATACCAACAAGCATTTCTGGTGCTATTGCCGGGGACGGATTCCAAATCTGTTCTTAGGTGATTGCGTTAAGAAGTGTCAACAGCCACTCATAACACCATTACTTCTCGTCCTTCACCAGTTCCAGCTCCGAGCCGGGTGAGATTTCTTCCAGGTCAAACAATATTACCTGAAACAACATATATAGCAAGGCTGAGTATACTAATACTCTGCAAGGCTTACCCATCTAAAATAAAAGACTTATCCTTCTAATCATGCTTGGCTTTTGGCTATTGGGTTGGTTTTGCCAAAAAGTGACTAAGGAGTTAATCCTTACTTTCAATATTTTAGCTCACGTTCTAGTAGATCAATTATTACTAGATAAACAACTAGTTCAGCAAACTTGTGCAAACAATTAATAAAACATCAAGTTTATCAATATTTCATCATAGAGGGATTATCATGGATAGAGGGTTAAGCAATCTCGGGTAACAGTGAGAGGCCGACGATCGATCGATTAATAACCTTGCAAGGTGAACCTAAACATACGGGAGAAATCCCTCACAAAGAGTGATTTCAACCAAACAATTCCCGTCATTCGTCAGATTAGGATCAGATGCCACAGTCCTAGGTACATAGCTAGTTGGCATGCCTCACACTGGCATCCAGCGTCACCATGCACCACAGGTAGCTAGCCTGGGGCAGCAGCCCAAGATTAGTAGCCTAATGTTCCTGCACCGCGTCACTTAGGTACTAGGTTTACCGTACCCATGTCCGACAAATGTTTAGTACTTTCAAACGCTTAATCTCTTAACCACTGGACCGGAGCCCAAAATCCTATGCTCTTACCACGTGACCAATTTAATTTAACAAGTCTTATGATTCCAACATAAGAACCAACTATTGCGAGCGAAGTACATCACTCGACTTGTACCGGGTCCTTAGTGCATAGCAACTATCGACCTAGCATACTAGTACAAGATCATAGGTACTTATGGATCATGCATCTAGGGTTCCATTCAACTCCTGAACGTAAATGCACATACATAAACAAGCATAAATTCGGGAATTGTAAAAGGAAACATATAGGTATATGTTAAACTGGGGCTTGCCATCACTAGCAAGTTAGTAGAAAAACTTCCGAACTTGGTTCGGGTCTTGGTGCACGTCCACGTAGTTGATTCCTTCCGTCGTACGGTTCGTCACCTCGATCCGGGACGAACTCGGGGCTAACGTCAGAAGGTTCTACACGTAGAATGCATATGCAACAGTTAAAAGGTGAGGTGAGTTTATTTATTTATCAAACATCTCGTGACAGTATAAGGTGTTAAATTTTCCATATTCCTCTAGATAGAATATATTTAGCATACTCTTCCATAAGGATTATTTAAACAACCATTTATTAAGTAATTATTTCATAGGTGATTGTGTGCATATTTTGGAAAACAAAATAAAATTACCATGCAAACATTCGAGTTATGTTTCAGAAGTCCCAAGTAGTATATCTTAGGGATACATCACACTTAAGCCTTTAAAGAAATGAATTTCTTCATTTAACTTTTTATAAATACTAGTTTCATTCCAAAAATCATTCTGGTAAAACCATGCAGTCAAACACAGTGAAACTTTTTGTACCAGTGCAAAAAGCTTAAACAGAGCTACTGATAGGGTTTTACTACATTCAGAGCTATATGCAGAGCATGAAAAATACAGCATTTTAATCAAGGAAAAAGCAAGAATATTAAATACAGTGAAAACTACTCATGCACTGGTGCCCAAAATTTACACAGAGCTACTATAAACCAAAACTAGCTTTCATACCAAAAATTAGGTTCAGAACTCTTTTTAATCATGCTGCACAAAAATAACCATTTTCAGCCTATTGAAATATAAGAAAAGCATATAGCAACATATGTGACTGAAAAGTAGCTCAACTTTCTACCATAGCACAAACAGGGTATAAACATGCACTGGACCAAAGATAGGTATTATTCGACCAACAAAAACTGAGATGTGGATTTTACTTCTTAAACAAGCATCATCCAGAAACAGATATATAAACAGCTTATAAAAACAAGATAAAAATACCAGCATCATATTTAGGCCTAACAAGGTGATATCCAAAAGATGGAGCACATAAAACATACACATGAAGCTGCATGAAAAAGATACACAGATCTAGCCATAAAGCAAAATAAATCATAACCATAGATTTACTAAGTAACTTTGAGCAAAAAATCAGGTATAGCCTTTTCAAACTCTGACTAGCAACATATCCAAAGCTCAAGTCTAGCACGAGCGTACAGCTGAAGTTATGAACAACCACATACAAACTAATTTTGATTTTTCATTCAAAAACTGTTCAACAAAAGTATATATAGCCTTTGCAAAAGATGTAGTTCTGCTCATAAGGAGACCAGCAAAATTGGTTTTGCATTTTTACGATTTTTCTGTGATTTTATATGATTTTTCAAAGATCTGCCCAAAACAAAAGAAAAGGATAGAATCTATTTGCAGACAAGCCCTCACAAAGATTTGTTTATTCACAACCATGCCCTCGGTTTGCACAAAACTCCCTGGAACTTTTGCAATCGTTACACGGGTACCCTTGGCGGCGCAGGGGAGCTCGCCGGCGGCAATGGCCGGCCGGGCTTGGTCCACAAGCGGCTCGGGGGTGCACGGGGGCTCACCAGGGGTGGATTGGAGGAGGTAGCCTGGACAAAGGCTGCTCCGGCGAGCTCCGGCGGCGAGGCAGAGGTGATGCAGCCGCCGCGGCTCGAATTCCGGTGAGGTGAGGGACGGGGCAAGGCAAGGTGTGGCTCGGGAAGCTACACTGGGTACATGTGGTCGCGTAGCTGAGCTCAAGCGGTGGTGATGAGGTCGGGTGAGTGAAGTTCACCGAGGAGGTGCCAATGGCGGACATGGCGGCGGAGGACAGGCAACGGTGGTGTGTCCGCGTGCATGAACCGGTGCGGCCCTTTTATAGGTGGTGATGATGACGACTCGACGACGCGTAGTGACCAGCGTGCATGGCCGGGCACGGGTGTGCGCGCGATAGGCGGGTACGGCGGCCTCACGGTTCACCGGGCAGCGATGGTCGATGCGGCGGGGTCGAGTGGAGGCAAGACACGTGGCGGCCGGGTGTTGGAGCTCAACGTCGGTTCGAGGTGATGGGTCCCGGCGCGCGTGCGCGGCCGTACCTCGGTGTTCGTACCGGTGGTCCTCAGTGGTCGCGCCTGGCGTGCGCGGGCGACGTCGCGATGACGACGTGTGTCACGGCTCCAGAGAACGGTATGCAAGAAAATCATTTGACTTAGCCTGCTTTGACTCAAGATTTCTCCAAATTTTTATACTGAAGTGCACCAAGTGCTAATAACCAAAGTTGTACATCAAGGATCCACCTACAACTTTCTCAAAGGCCGATGGGTGTTTGGATCAACAGATTTTGCACAAATTGTAGGCAAACATCAGGGATTTCTCGGCGGCTTTGAACAGTGATTGCAGACTTTGACCGAGTTTTACACCATCATCTACTCAAAATTAGCCATGCCACCCAAAAGGAAAGTTGTGTCCCTCGAAAAGATGAACACCTTTAGTTTGGCCGATTTTGAAGTGTTTAGATGGAATTTGGAGAACGTGGCAAAAGTTCTCGAAAGGGTTAAGATCAATGGGGTTGACTAGGCTTTTAAGAAGGGGTTTTAACCAAGATTGACCAAGCATTGACCAAAAGGGTTGATTGGCTCAGTTTCCGAGGTGATGACCCAGGTTGGCCAAGGTTTGACCAAAGTCAATGTGTTTGACTTGGTTGACCATTCATTAGTGTTAAACAATCCTAATTGAAAACCTGGGGCGTCACAATAGTTTGAGTCTCATCATGGTGTAAACTTGTATGGAGGGTTCAACAGGGGATAATCCAGGTGGGTCTAGTAGAGTTATCTTCATCTTTTCCTTGTACCCAATCTCCATAGTTGGCATTGTGGTAATTGTCTGTGTCTTGTATGAGGTATTCTTCCGTAGTATTGCTTGGTCTTGATCAAGCGACCTCCGTTATTCTTCAGAGGTCAGTCAAAAACGTGAAAAGGCGTTGTTAGTAAGTTAGTTAGTTAGTGAGAAGTCAAGGATGTAATAGTAGAATTCAAGGAGTTTATACAAAAGTCAAGGAGTATATACTCAATCAAGGATGTTTAGGCTGTCCTATACTATCGACAATTGCTAGGGCTCGTCATACGGTAAAGTATGACTCTGATACCACCTGAAATGAACCGGATTTCCGAAACTGGAAACCCGTTCCTCTGCACCCCTGTGATAGTCCCAGGATGTGGCTATCACGTGCAATACCTGTCTCAAGTGGTACAAATCCATACAACACAGGAATAGAGGGAATATTACATAATTTTTATTATATCATCAGAGTACATTCTTTGGCACATGCCGGATACAAGTCCAACTGGACTAAACAAGAAAGGTAAAACATCTACGCAGCAGATCTATCGAAGTGAAGCGTGTGCAGCTCCACAGGCAAACTTGAGTGTAGGACCAGCTCTAGTCTTCCCATCCTTTGTCGTCGAGGTCGTAGTCGGTCTCTGAGTCTGAAAGCATTACCATCTACCCGATAAGCGGGTAGGTCATGTCAGCTTCCCAACAAAGAGCAAAAGCGGTGGATGAATTCTAGCATGCATGGATAAGCCTATATATGGCTGTAGTAGGTTATGCATGCAGCGGTAGCAACATCAAGGTAAGCAGAAATGCCGAGAGGTCACCATCTCCGAGGAGATCCACACCTCCAAGGCCAACACCTTCGGGGTCAACACCCCAACCAAGAAAAGAATACCAACACACTAGATCTCAACTGAGACACAACATCCCACTCTCATCTGCGATGTGAGGTCACCAACTCCTACCCCACATCTCAACGGCACCAAGCCGGGCTCACGCACTCGGGGGAGAGAAGCAGCACAAGAAAAGTCTAGCCAGAGTAACAGATCAAAGGGCTGTCCATACCAGTGGACACGGACTATAGCTATACGTTTAACACTCTGCAAAGGTTGTACAACTAGACCCGCCGGATAGGGCAGAAATGGTGGCCGCCGTTCCACATCCCTACCTAATGGCCGGAGACCTAGCAGTGGATAGCACTCTCCTGCCTCTCCGAGCCTGACTCGTCCTGAACTGGGGCGCGAAACTTGCCAGCGGGGCCTCGAAGCTGTGAAACCATCCCCAGAGGAGCCAGGACGACGTCTACTCAGGGGGTATAACCCGTCCCCCGCACACGATCACACCGATCCGCCTACAGACTGGATGCTATCCACCAACTAGTTCTCAGACCGAACCCGGCCCATAATAAGGCGAATGGTTTGTATGAAAATAGCCCAAAGATACACGGTTAACTGTCGACTGGTCCTTAATTGTAAGGAGCGAGCACTCACCAACTCCATCCGAATGACACGCCGCTAGGGCGGGAGGCCAGGTCGCATCTCCCCTAGACAGGCGTTCACAAGTAACCAAAGCGGCCCGCTCCCGCGGTAACACGTCTAGGATACACACTCACCCAAAACACTCGCTAGAATATACCGAGACATCCCAATCTCAGTCCAACACCAGAGATCCATCCATATCAAAGAGTAAAATATATGGATAGTAAATATCAGGGACTAGCTAGGTGTCTGTAGCTAGTCCCAAAGGTAGGAAGTTCAAGGAACAGGGTATATCAAATCCAAGACATGGCTAAAAGATTGTCTATGCATTTCAATCATCCAAAGCATCATAAATAAAGCACTAGCAACTAAATAGCATGCATGGGATCTACATGGTCGGGAGTGACATGACACCTGCGCAGTAGTAGTCGTAGAGTAGTAGAGGTTGAGGCCTTCCTTCGGGTCGAAGGTCTTCCCAACCATCACAGCTCGGGTCGTCGTCGCCGCTCGGGTCTTCAAACCAGATTACAAGCCTACACGAGATGCAACGCAGAAATAAATAACGGCAATCAACTAGGCAATAACTCCAAATAACATCAATTTAGAAGAACCAAATAAATCCGAACTAGCTACAAGCAGCACTAGTTTAATTTAAGGAAATTAAAGTAATTAGTATTATATTAAAATAGTTTTAAGCTACCAGCTTTATATATATTAGAAAATAAGTTAGGGAGAAGGATTAGTTCAAGGTTGGATTGCCGATCAAGGGCTAAAGGTTTGGTGATTGCGCTGGCAAGGCATTAGTGCGTCTGACGGTTGCAACAAAATGGTGGTTCAAAGGATGATGAGAGTAAAACAAGATGAAGCAATCTAGGCAAGGCTTTATCAGGCCAAGGTGTGCGGCGGCAGCACAAAGAGAAGGAAAGGTTCGACTTGTGGTCGATAAAATGGGGTGGTAAAGTGGTAAGGCGTGCATGGGAGCACGGTAGAGCAAGTGCTAGCAATACGACGATAACCACGGCGTAGAAGCTAGGTTTGCAACGCGGGGTTGCCGTGCTTGAAGAAGATGCCTCTGCTCGAGGCACGACCGTCCATCACGCGCGGCCTTCTGGATACTAACACTTGGTACGACGCGTGCTCCACGGCTCGAAGCAAAGCAGAGCGAGAGCGGGTTGCGGCACAATGCGGAAGAAGCGGTGCACGCAAGGAAAGCGGTGTGAACACGACATGGGGAAGTTATTCCTGTCCGCGGCACGCTAGTGGCTAGTTGCGGGGCTCCGGCTTCCCAGACCCACAATAGCGCAGTGGCGGGCAGCAGCCACGAATTCTACACCAAGAATGCAGGGCAAAAGGGGCTTGGTTAAAGGTCAAGAGCAGAAGAGGATACGGTAGCAGCGAGCGTCTCGGAATTATGAAACCAATGCAATTGGTTTCATAATTTTCGGAGCTCCGGATAATTAGTTATGAATTTTTAAAGGAAAAAGGATTTATAAAATATTTATTAAATCATTTATAAAATAATAAAATAATTTTATTAAAACCTTGCTGACGTCAGCATGACGTCAGCGGTCAGCAGGTCGTTGGGCCGTAGTGCGCCGAAAGAGTTTGTGGCCCAATGGGTCGGCCCAGATCGGCCCAAAGTTCAACAAGTCTGAAAAACCTCCCTCAACTCCTACTCTCTTTCTCTCGGCCTGGCTAATCCATCAGGTTCAGGTGGGCTTCCATGGGCCTGGAGTCACTGGTAGAGAGAGGACCTTTAGTCCCGGTTGGTAAGGGGTATAGGTCCCTCAAGTCCAACTGGGACTGATGATGAGAGACAAAAGGGGGGGTCCTTTAGTCCCGGGTGAAGGAACCGGGACTAAAGGGGGGCCTTTAGTCCCGGGTGAAGGAACCGGGACAAAAGGGGGGCTTTTACCCGGGAGGCCCTCACACACGCGCACGTCGCAAGTCACAAGTCACGCGATTTTTCACGCGAAATATACGCGTGCGCGGGTGCGGGGATTCGAACTCATGACCTCCAGCCTCGCGCGTAGCTTCCTCACCATCTCACCTACACAACACATCCGACTGAGTAGAGGATGCTATCCTCTTATAGTATCTCGTGGGAGACCCTTTAGTCCCGGTTAGTAACACCACCTGTGACAAAAGGCCCCCTTTAGTCTGGGTTGGTGTTACCAACCGTGACAAAAGGGTCACCCCCTTTAGTCTAGGTTTGTGTTACGAACCGTGACAAAAGGGGGGGCCTTTAGTCTCGGTTCGTAACACGAACCTAGACTAAAGGGGGTGACCCTTTTGTCACGGTTCGTAACACGAACCTAGACTAAAGGGGGGCCTTTTATCACGGTTGGTGTTATCAACACAGACTAAAGGGGGTGAGCACTCATGGCATTAGTGGTCACGTCGATGAAACCCCTTTAGTCCCGGCTCTAAAGTTGAACCGGGACTAAAGGGGCGTACCAAAGCCTCTATGTCTACCAGTGAGTTCAGTTTGGCCTATTTGGGAAATCATTAACAGAACTCCGGTCCTGCCCTCCGGACTTTGCTGGGGTTCACGGATGCTCCTTAACATGATTGTGCGTTGTCGGCGCGGTCCGGCGTAGTGCTCCGGCGAGCGGCGGCGCATGGCGAGCGGTGGTTAGATCTACGGTGACATGGCGAGGTTAAGGATTTGGTCCAAGCATGGCTAGCCAAGGGCGAGGTCAAGGTTTCGGCCGCGACGGCCAAGAACGACTGGCGCGATGGGGTTCAGTCGTGGCGGCGCCGGTCATGGCGGCGTCGCGGGGCGAGGCCGTCTATGCGTTGAGGTGCGCGTGGTCGCGGCAGCGGCGCCTGCACCCTTGCAAGGAAAAGGGGCACGAAGGCTGATAACACAAGGCGGCAAAGTAGGGCAAGGGGCAGCACGACGAGGTGCGTGGAGGCGGTAGCACGAGCCTGCAGAGCGGCATGGTGCACGGCGCAGTTGCGACACGCCAGGAAGGCGAAGGGAGCGGCGGTGCAGCGCCTGCAAAGAAATGCAGCGCGAAGGCTGATTCGGCAGCCACGGTGCAAACGAGTAGGTCATGAGGACCAAACGCAAAATGTCGAGCAGGTCATGGGCATGCCGAAGCCGCACCGTCGGCATGCCATCCAAGGTTTCGGCATTCCGAGGAACACGAGGTCCGGCACGGCTCGAAGGCCGGCGTCACAGGCAGGTACCCCAGGGGTAGTTAAGCGACCTGTAGGGATCGTGATGCTCACCAGCGGGCTTGTGGAAGGTCACGACGGTGCGGGGAGAGCTCGGCATTGTGGCGGGTCGACGCGAGCAGGTCGGGCGTGACAAGGCTCCTGGCGTTGTCGTCGATCTCCAGCTCAGCTTCCTCGTGCTCGCGGACGTCGATGTCGTCATCCCACCCGGCGGCAGCTTCAGCTCGTCGTCGTCGTCGACGGTGGTGGCTCCTCCTTGCGGCGTCCCGAGTTCCTCCGTCTTGGCCTCTGTGTGCTTGCAGTCGACGTTCTCCGAGGCATCGAGGGCGTCGTCACACCCGGTGGTAGGGGCGCGGCCGAGGTGAGCGTCAGCGCGGCGCGACACGACGCGACGCCGAGGTCTTCAACGCCGCGGCGCTTCCCCCTTCACCTGGCTTATGGACGACGTGAGAGTTGGCGTAGCAGCCTCACAGGCGCAGGCAAGTAGCACCACTCCGGCGCTGCCGGTACTGCAGCTTCTTGGCTTAGCGCTCGACGGCAGCATCTTCTCTTTCTCACAGTCTTCCTGCTCTCCTCCCTCCTCCTCGAACAGCAGTGGCGGCGGCTTGGAACTGGGGTTTTCTCGTGACGGTCTTGAGTCGGAAGGGTGCGGCGGCCGTGGCTTTTATAGCCCAATGATAGGGTTTGGGGGCCTGGTGGTTTGAAGGGACGGCGGAGATCCTCAGCGTTTGTGTCCTGGACGCGTGGTGCGCATTCGGCGGTGCGGGGCAGAGCATCCGAGGCTGGGTGCAACGCTGCGGTCAAGGGTCGTGGTGGCCGATGTCAGTGGTCTCGCCATCCCACCGTGGAACGGGTTGCCCTCGCCGATCCGTTTTGCTGCACGGGATCGCAGAAAGAAGGAACAGGTGGAGAAAGAAGAGAGAGCAGCAACGACGGTGTTGCCTGCGTGTAGCGTGAAGAAGAAGAAACGGGAATAGGGGGATGCACTGGGATCAGACCGAGTTGGTGCAAGAGCGGTGGCAAGCCGCTTGCTCAGCAACGAAGAAGGGGGCGTGAGCTGGGCTGACTCGATGGTTAGTAGGCCTACGGCCTGGGCAGGGTTAGAAAAGGTTAGCTTTAGAAAATAGTTTTAGAAATAGATTTAGTTTATATTTAGGTTTGAATTTGATTCCCATTCAAATTCAAACTTCACACAATTTGAAACTCCAAAGTAAATCCAAGAAATTCCAAATCACATTTATACCATAATTTGAGAATAATTTTTATATGATTTTATTTTATATGGAATTTGAGATGAGAGCTAGCAAATTGGGTTAAATTTTGGTAGCACACAAGTTCAAACAAGAAGTTTTAAGTTTTAGCAAAAAATTACATACGGAAAAATATTCAAAATTCTGGGATGTTACATTCCCGAGAAGACTGACGTCAACAACAAGCCTGCACCGACTAGTGACGTCATGCTCATAACCGTGGATCTTGGTACCGGCGACAGCAGCAAGACGACTATGATCAGTGCACATCTTGATCCTAAATAGGAATACGCGCTCGTCAACTTTCTTCGGGCTAACCGTGATATCTTTGCATGGAAACCATCTGACATGCCAGGTGTGCACAGGAAGTTGATCGAGCACTCACTCAACGTCGATCCTAACGCTACCCCCAAGAGACAACATCTTCGTCGCTTCGCTGATGACCACGGGGATGCTATCAAAGAGCTCACCAAACTACTTGCGGCTGGCTTCTTCCGGGAAGTCTTTCACCCGCAATGGCTTGCTAACCCTGTGCTTGTCCGAAAGAAGAAATCAAATGATTGAAGAATGTGTGTCGACTACACGGATCTCAACAAGCATTGCCCTAAGGATCCCTTCGGGTTGCCGTGGATTAATCAAGTCATCGACTCCACAGCGGGCTGTGCTCTGCTATGCTTCCTTGACTGCTACTCAGGCTATCACCAAATTGCAATCAAGGAATCTGATCAAGAGAAGACAGCGTTCATCACCCCGTTTGGCGCTTATTGTTACACAACAATGTCGTTCGGGTTGAAAAACGCTGGTGCTACCTACCAAAGAGTTATCCAAGCGTGCTTCAAGAAGCAACTTCACAAGAATGTGGAAGCGTACGTGGATGACGTCGTTGTAAAGACTAGGAATCCAGACATGCTTATTGCGGATCTTGAGGAAACTTTTGCTTCGTTATGGGAGTACCAATGGAAGCTCAATCCCAACAAGTGCATCTTTGGCGTATCATCTGGAAAACTACTCGGGTTCATCATCAACCATCGTGGCATCGAACCAAATCCCGAGAAGATCACTGCCATCTCCAACATGCAAGCTCCGACTACTATCAAAGATGTTCAGAAGCTTACTGGATGTATGGCGACACTCAATCGCTTTATCTCACGACTTGGAGAAAGGGGTCTACCTTTCTTTAAGCTACTCAAGCGGCAGGAGAAGTTTGTGTGGACAACTGAAGCTGATCAAGCTCTCACACAGCTCAAGGAGTTCTTATCCCAGCCTCCAATCCTCACAGCTCCTCTGCCAAAGGAAGAGCTCTTGCTCTACATTGCTACGACTACTAATGTTGTCAGCACTGCCATTGTCGTTGAACGGCAGGAGGAAGGTCATGCTTACCCTATCCAGCGGCCGGTCTACTTCGTCAGTGAAGTCCTCTCAGAATCCAAGGCTTGCTACCCTCCAGTACAGAAGCTAGTCTACGCGGTTCTGATTACTTCACGGAAGCTCCGCCACTACTTCGACGAGTACAAGATTTCTGTGGTTACTAGCTATCCGCTTGGCGAAATATTGCACAACCGGGATTCCTCAGGAAGGATTTCTAAATGGGCGATAGAGCTCGGTGCTCTATCACTCGAGTTCAAGTCTCGCACTGCTATCAAGTCTCAAGCCTTGGTCAATTTCATGGCTGAGTGGCGGGAGAATCAAGTTCCAACTCCAATTGAGCGTCCAGAGCATTGGGTCATGTACTATGATGGATCCCTCAAGCTGAAAGGCGCCGGTGCTGGAGTACTTCTAATCTTCCCCAAGGGCGAGCAACTCAAGTATGTTTTGCAAATCTTTTGGAAGGTCTCAAACAACAAAGCTGAATAGGAAGCTCTACTGCATGGTATTCGCCTTGCAGTCTCTCTAGGCATCACACGACTACTTGTTTATGGTGACTCCTTAGTAGTCATCAATCAAGTCAACGACTCTTGGGATCGCAATGCCGAAAATATGGATGCATACTGTCAGAAGGTACGCAAACTTGAGAACAAATTTCATGGTCTCGAGTTCCATCATGTTATCCGCGACAATAATGTTGCTGCGGACGTCTTGTCAAAGCTGGGATCTACACGCGCTCAAGTACCAGTAGGAATCTTCTTCCATGAGCTACACAAACCATCAATTCTAGATCCGTCATCTGCACCAACGACTACTAATCCTGGTTCAGTCCAGCCTGATCGTGAAGTGTTTATGATTGATGTGGACTGGAGAACTTTCATCGATTATATAAAAAATCAGCTGATTCCTGAAGACAAGTCAGAAGCCGAGCGCATCTCACTCCGCGTCAAGGCTTATGCACTAGTCGAGGATCAACTCTACATGCGAGGCGCATGTTCTGATGTACTCATGAAGTGCGTTTCTCGTGAAGAAGACAAGGAAATCTTAGAGGAGATACACAAAGGAATCTGTGGCAACCACACTTCTTCCCGCACCTTGGTGGGAAAAGTTTTCCAACGAGCTTGGCCTACAGCTCTTTCTGATGCAGAAGAACTAGTTAGAAAGTGCCATAGATGTTAATTCTTCGCCAAGCAACAACACGTTCCAGCCTACAAGCTCATCACGTTACCACCAACCTAGCCTTTTGCTTGCTGGGGGCTTGACATGATTGGCCCTCTCCCAAATGCGCCAGGGGATTCAACAGAGTTCTGGTGGCCATCGACAAGTTTACTAAGTGGATTGAGGTCAAGCCTCTTACCTGCCCTAAAGCTGACAGAGTCCTCGATTTCTTGGATGAAATTGTGCATCGCTACGGGTTCCCCAATCGCATCATCACAAACCTGGGTTCGAGTTTCAACAATCACCAGTTCTGGGAGTATTGTGAGAATAGTGGGATTGATGTTCGGTACATCTCTGTTGCTCATCCGCGCGCCAACGGCCAAGTGGAACGTGCCAATGGGATGCTACTCAACACCCTCAAAAAGCGACTGTACCATGTGGCAAACACTAAGGGCGGCAAGTGGATCAAAGAACTACCCAATGCACTCTGGGGGCTATGTACTCAACCTACTGCTCCCAGAGGGCAGTCACCCTATTTCCTGGTCTACGGCTCTGAAGCCATCTTTCCTGCTGATGTCATGCGGTGATCTCCGGCGGTTGATCAGTACGAAGAAGGCGTAGCTGAAGAAACAAGATAGACAGATGTCGATAGCCTCGAAGAAGTTCGCTGCAACACACTCGTTCAATCAGCCAGATACCTCGAGAAGATTCGCTGCTACCATGACCGCAACGTAAAGGAACGTTCCTTCAATGTTGGTGACTTGGTCCTCCGTCGTATCTAGAACACAACAGGACTTCACAAACTCAACTCGCCATGGGAAGGCCCTTTCTCTATCGCGAAGGTCACCGGCCCTGGCTCATATCTTCTCCAAACACTTGAAGGCGAAGAAATCGACAACCCTTGGAATATCGACCAGCTTCGTTAGTTCTACCCATAGGGGGTCATGACAACCCTCTCCAGGTAGCTACGGCCGCGATTACTCATAGGGGATCACGACAATCCTCTCCAGACACCTTTGGCTGCGACTACTCGTAGGGGATCATGACAATCCTCTCCAGGCGGCTTCGGCTGCGACTACTCATAGGAGATCACGACAATCCTCTCCAAGCGGCTTCGGTTGCGACTACTCGTAGGGGATCACGACAATCCTCTCCAGGCGGCTTTGGCTGCGACTACTCGTAGGGGATCATGACAATCCTCTCCAGGCAGTTTTCTTCTGCAACAACTCATGGAGGGTCACGACAACCCTCTTGTCGAGTACGGTCTTTAGGGTCCCCTAGCTAAGGGGGTAATCACCCTTGTTAAACGCAATAGCGTACGGGCTAATCCCCACAAAACGCGGAAAGGGAAGCGAGGTACGCAGCGGGGCCACGGCCTGTCGCGGCCCAAGGCTTTTTATCAATAAGATCCATCGGCGCCCCCAATCCTCCGCCTCGCTCGAGGGCCCTGGCCCCTCGAGCGGGTTTCCGCCTCGCTCGAGGGCCTTGGCCCGTCGAGCGGGTTTCCGCCTCGCTCGAGGGTATCGGCCCCTCGAGTGGGTTTCCGCCTCGCTCGAGGGTATCGGCCCCTCGAGCGGGCGGCCAGCTTCGCCTCGCACGAGGCCACCTCTCGGTCAGCGGCACCCCGCCCCACTTCTTCTCTGGCGATGGCATTAAATGTCGGGCCCACGATGGGACATCTCGGTCAAGAACGAATCCTCCTCCCACCCTGTGCGGCTGACAGGGCCAGGGCGCCTGACACCACCACTGTGCAGCCACTCCGGGCCCTGTGCGAGCGCTGCGCGGCACTGTGAGGACAAGCCGGTGTCAGTCCGTGCTGCTGTTCTACCTACTCCCCATCCTCCCCCAGCGGTGAGACCCTCGACCGGGCATGGGTATACCCTCGAAACGTGTACGGACCGCGCGGTAGTACACGTGTGAAGGACCGAATAGGCGACCAGAGAGGGGGGGAGTGAATGGGAGCCAATAAAAAATCTTCCAAAGGTTGAACTCGGTCTATACCCTGATTGCCACTCCGAGTACTCGCAGACACCAAAGAAGCTCTAGACAAGGCAGACACAAGCCTACAAGATCTAGAGACAAGCCTAGAAGCAAAGAGCGGAAGCACGAGACAAGAATCAAACACCTAGAGCAACTCTGCGAAAGCTCCTGGCGGACTGCCCGGGTGGACCAGGCAGACTGTCTGTGATAACTGCGCGGACTGTCTGTCTGTGATGGACCTGCGGACCGTCCGCCTTGTCACGGACCGTCCGGTACTCTAGTACGGACCGTCCGCAATCTTCGTGCACCAAAAACAAACCGGCTCAACGGATCGAACGAAAGACACGCAAGAACACGCGAAGAACACGAAGAACTGCCGACCTGTCAGGCACCTCGCGGACTGTCCGCACGGAGGCCGCGGACTGTCCGCCAAGTGCGGACAGAGCAGAAAAACGCTCGAGCTCGGAAGTCAACTCTCCAAATCCATCACGGGATCTCCCATACGGCTAAAGCTCTTGAGACAAGATTTGGGGGAGATGATAAGCAACACAAGAGGATGCTATGCCCCAAAAATCTCGACCTCTAACTCACCAAATCGTCGAGAAACGTGGATCACATGAACAAGCACCAAGAACTTGAGCTCCGGCCAAAAACGCACGAATCGAAGGTGTTTCCCAGCGTTTGAGGGGTTAAGATCACACACAAAGATGCCCAAGGCATCCACCCATGATCCCCTCAAACAAATCCGAGAGAAAACCCCTTCAAATCCCCAAATCGAGTGAAGAACAAAACTCCCCAAAAATAGCCTCGAAAATGACACGAAAATCAAAGAGGACTAGGAGAACACCGCAACGCCGAATGCTTCCATACATCAAGAGGACAGAGTCTATACAAGAATCTAGCCTAAGGAATACAGAGGAAAAGAAGTAGTTCCGAGCAATCTATCGGGGGAGGAAAACCTAGAGTCCAAGAGAGAGAGAGATGCCATCCACCTCTCCGCTATTTATACGAAGTCCATCAGAGGGAGGTAAATGACCACGCTACCCCTACAACTTGAAATGAATATACAACCCCTCAGGGGCATTTTGGTCAAGTCTTCATCGAGCGGACACGCTTCCAGCGCGGCCTTGCTTAGCATCAACGCAAGCCCCGCGATCACACCACGTGCCCCCCGCCTCGAAGCTTCCCGAAGCTCCCGGATCACCGTCTTGGTTTTGAGGCCCAAACCAAGAAACCGTCCACCGATGGTTTTGTGGGCAAACCAACAAACCCCGCGTGCAAGCTTCGGCCTCGATCCGCTACCTTGCACTGGCCCATGTTCACGACTTCAGCCCGCCAGTCTTGCACCGCACGGCTCGCACTTGACCCCATCGGCCACTGGGTCCATCGAACCAAGCCTACTTGCCTCTCCATCACCCGGAGGCCGCCACGGCTAAGGCCTTTCACGCTTGTTCTTCACCTGCACCGACACAAGTCAGGCCACAACCTGTACCTGCACACTTAGCCAAGCATTAGTCCACACAACGTTGTCAATCACTCATCACTAAGGAGCGACCCTCCACTGGTCCTCGGACACACCTGGTCCTCAATCTCCCCCTTGATGAGTGCATTGCCAACACCCATAGTAACCATCATAGAGAAAAAGAAAAGAAAACAACCACGAACACAAACCTCCAAGCAAGTGATCCAAAGCCAAAGAACAAGCGAAAACAAGATCACTCGCCAGACCAAATCTCGGCCCCCTAAGGCAAGGGCAACAGCTCAACACAACCGAGACAAAACAAAGCTCTCAAAGAGCACACCACAAAGCGCAAAACTCAGGCAAACCAAAGGAGCTCCCCCTGCACATATGCAAACTACCCCTGAGAAAATGCAACATCTTTCTTCTCAATTTTTCTCCTCACATGCAACATCTCACAAATGCATACCAACTTTCCACAAAATCTCCCAATGCATGAAATTTTTTTCCCTTTGCATGTATATTCTCCCCCTATCATACATAACTCTCCCCCTTGTTGACAATGCATGAATATATGAACCTCTTTCCCTTGATTTCATGAAAAATGCATGTCAAAGCATATAAACAATCTACCAAGCTTCTCAAATATACTAAGAGCACAACAAAAATGCTACATATGAGACATAGAACAAGCAAGGAAGTCATGGTGTAGTTAGCACATTGCCATCAAGAAGGTAAAGACATATAAGCATGTGACATGGCCAAAATCAATTTAAGCAAATTTCACAAAGAAATATTCATCTCATGAGCAAAGCCCTATCCATGCCAATTTGAACACAAATACACTAGATCATCCAAAGTTTATACAAGATCACAAATTCTCATCACAAGATCATAATAAACGCCCACAAGCTACTCAAGTCATGTTAAAGCCACCGAGCCATCTGTCTACTTCTTAAAATGAGACTTCTCATGGTAGACAACATGCTACGGTTTAGCACCCAAAATATGAATATCAAAACAAAAAGACATGACTTAGAGCTCATTTTTCAAGCATAAGGCAATTCATACACCAATTTCATTTTCAAGTTTAAACATGGTACATGAAATGCCTTTGCGGCAAAAAGAAGCTTATGCTCCTCCCAAAGTGAACAAATGGGCTAAACATTTACAATGACAGAAAGGTCTTTGACCCCAAGCAAAGAGAACATGATACTCAAGCACAACCTAAACATGATAGAGGCATTTGAGCACAAATTGAGCATAGACAAGTATTTACACATGAGAGACACAATTTTAGCATTTTCATAAAAAGAAAGCTATCTCAACATAAATATATGGCAGAACCATCAAGAGCATAGCATTCACGTCACCATTTACCAAATATGCACATATCTCACAAATAGCACATCAGTGATCAAAGTATATAAGAGAAGCTTTTCCTAGCACAAGTGATCCAAAGGTGGCTATCCTACCAGGTTTTGTACAGAAATTAAAATGCATGCATGGAATGCAACAAAATGCAACATATATCATACACAAGAGAAGCTCCAAGACTCAGCTAGAAAGGAAAGCAGACCACAAGTTCACCTCGCAAGCGAGTGAAAGTGACTTGATCACGTGGTTTGGTGAAAATGTCGGCTAGCTGATCTTGGGTAGGAACATAGGATAAAGATATGTTTCCCTTCTCAACATTGTCCCTCAGAAAGTGGTACCTCACTTCTATGTGTTTCGTTTTGGAGTGGAGGACTGGGTTTTTGGCAAAACTTATGGCACTGGTGCTGTCACAAAAGAGTGAAACCTGGGAACACTCCTCACCAAATTCGCCCATAGTGTAGGTCATCCAAAGCAGCTGGGAACAACAACTAGCAGCAGCTACATACTCGGCCTCTATAGTGGACTGGGCTACACTAGATTGCTTGCGAGATGACCAAGAGACCAAAGAAGAACCAAGGAACTGACAACACCCAGAGGTAGACTTGTGGTCCAATCGACACCTAGCAAAATCAGCATCGGAGTACCCATGAAGTCTGAGTGTCGAGGAGGCAGAATACCAAAGACCAAACTCAGGAGTGTAGTTCAAGTACCTGAAAATCCGCTTGACGGCCAGCCGATGTGAAGTCCTCGGTGAAGCCTGAAAACGAGCGCACAGACACACACTGAACTGTATGTCCGGCCTCGTCGCCGTCAAGTAGAGGAGGGAGCCGATCATGCTCCGGTACTCCATCTGGTCCACGGGTTCGCCATCCTCATCCGCGTCCAAAGCCATAGTGGTACCCATCGGTGTAGTCAGCGGCTTGGAGTCGTTCATGCCAAACTTCTTCGCCATGTCCCTGGTGTACTTTGCCTGATGTACAAACGTCCCGTCCTTGCACTACTTGATCTGGAGTCATAAGAAAAATTACAGCTCGCCCATCATGGACATCTCAAATTCCCTACTCATGTCATCTGCAAATCTGGCAACAAGATCATGAGAAGAGCCACCAAAGATTATGTCATCCATGTATATCTGAACAATCAAAAGGTCATTCCCATCCTTAAGGAGAAACAAAGTCTTATCAACTGTGCCCATCACAAACCCCTTACTCAGCAAAAAGCCTCTCAACCTGCCATACCAAGCTTTAGGTGCCTGTTTCAACCCATAGAATGCTCTCTTTAGTTTATATACACGGTGTGGGTATTTCTCGCTCTCAAACCCCGGGGGTTGCCTCACATACACTTCTTCCGCTATCACCCCATTCAAGAAAGCACTCTTCACGACCATTTGGTACAACTTGAACCCTTTAGCCACGGCAAAGGCTAGAATGATCCTAATTGCCTCCAAACGGGCCACAGGAGCAAATGTCTCCTCATAATCTATACCCTCTTTCTGGTTGAACCCCTGAGCCACCAACCTCGACTTGTTTCTCACAACCATCTCATTCTCACCCTCTTTCTTCTTCCACACCCACTTGGTACCTTGAAGGACCGAATAGGCGACCAGAGAGGGGGGGGGGAGTGAATGCGAGCCGATAAAAATTCTTCCTGAAGGTTGAACTCAGCCTATACCCTGATTGCAACTCCAAGTTCTCGTGCACACAAGAAAAGATCTAGACTAGGCACACACAAGCTCACAAGTCCTAGAGACAAGCCTTGATTCAAACTGCGGAAGCACAAGACAAGAATCAAAAGACTTAGCCAAATCTGCGAAGTCCAGGCCGGACAGTCCGGACGAGTACGGCGGACAGTCCGGACGAGTACGGCGGACAGTCCGGACGAGTACGGCGGACAGTCCGCAAGATAGGCGGACAGTTCGCGGACCTTCAGCGGACAGTCCGGAAAAGGACCTCGAGCCACCAGAGCTGCACCAAGGAAATTCAGACAGTCCGGGCAAGCACCGCGGACGGTCCGTGCCCTCGCGGACAGTCCGGCCACACCAAACGGACAATCCGGCAAAACTCGCTGGACACCCCAGACAAACCACGAGCCACCCCAGACAAAATCCGAGACACGCGGACAGTCCGCACACACCACGCGGATAGTCCGCAAACCACTTGCAACAAAACCCTCACGACAAAACGGATCGAAACGCGAACACGCACGAACATGGATGAACACGCGACGAACTAGTGTCGCACGGACAGTCTGCGCGCCTCTCGCAGACAGTCCTCCAGGCGCGGACAGAGTAGAAAAAGCCTGACCCCGCGAGGTCAACTCTCCAAATCCATCACCGGATCTCCTAAACGGCTAAAGCTCTTGAGACAAGATTTGGGGGAGATGATAAGCAACACAAGAGGACCTATGCCCCAAAAATCTCGACCTCTAACTCACTAAATCGCTGGGAATCGCGGATCACACAAACAACCACCAAGAACTCGAACTCCGGCCAAAAACTCACGAATCGAAGGTGTTTCCCGGCATTTGAGGGGTCAAGATCACAGACAAAGATGTGCAAGGCATCCACCCATGATCCCCTCAAAGAAATCCGAGAATAAACCCTTTCAAATCCCCAAATCGAGCGAAGAACAAAACTCCCCAAACATAGCCATGAAAATGACACGAAAATCACAGAGGACTAGAAGATCACCGCAACGCCGAATGCTTCCATACATCCAGAGTTCAGAGTCTATACAAGAATCTAGCCTAAGAAATACAGAGGAAAAGAAGCAGTACAGAGCAATCTACCAGGGGAGGAAAATCTAGAGTCCAAGAGAGAGAGATGCCATCCACCTCTCCGCTATTTATATGAAGTCCATCAGAGGGCGGTAAATTACCACGCTACCCGTACAACTTGAAATGAAGATACAACCCCTCAGGGGCATTTTGGTCAAGTCTTCATCAAGCGGACATGCTTCCCCCGCGGCCTTGCTTAGCATCGACACAAGCCCCGCGATCACGCCACGTGCCCCGCGCCTCGAAGCTTCCCAAAGCTCCCAGATCACCGTCTCCGTCGCCTCGGGCCTCCAGACTTGGTTTTGAGGCCCAAACCAAGAAACCGTCCACCTGATGGTTTTGTGGGCAAACCAACAAACCCCGCGTGCAAGCTTCGGCCTCGATACGCTACCTTGCACCGGCCCATGTTCACGACTTCAGCCCGCCAGTCTTGCACCGCACGACTCGCACTTGACCCCATCGGCCACCGGGTCCATCGAACCAAGCCTACTTGCCTCTCCATCACCCAGAGGCTGCCACGGCTAAGGCCTTTCGCGCTTGTTCTTCACCTGCACCAACACGAGTCAAGCCGCAACCTGTACCTGCACACTTTGCCAAGCATCAGTCCACACAATGTTGTCAATCACTCATCACTAAGGAGCGACCCTCCACTGGTCCTCGGACACACCTGGTCCTCAATCTCCCCCTTGATGAGTGCATTGACCTCACCCATAGTAACCATCATAGAGAAAAAGAAAAGAAAACAATCACGAACACAAACCTCCAAGCAAGTGATTCAAAGCCAAAGAACAAGCGAAAACAAGATCACTGGCCAGACCAAGTATCGGCCCCCTAAGGCAAGGGCAACGGCTCAACACAGCCGAGACAAAACAAAGCTCACACAGAGCACACCGCAAAGCACAAAACTCAGGTAAACCAAAGGAGCTCCCCCTGCACATATGCAAACTCCCCCTGAGCAAATGCAACCTCTTCTTCTCAAATTTTCTCCTCACATGCAACATCTCACAAATGCATACCAATTTTCCAGAAAATCTCCCCAATGCATGAAAAAATCTCCCCCTTGCATGAATATAACCCAAAATTCTCCCCCTTGTTGACAATGCATGAATCAAGGTATATGAAACTCTTCCCCTTGTTTTTATGAAAAATGCATGTCAAAGCATATATACAGTCTACCAAGCTTCTCAAATATACAAACAGCACAACAAAATGCTACACACGAGACATAGAGCAAGCAAAGTAGATATGGTGTAGTTAGCACATTGCCATCAAGAAGGTAGAGACATATAAGCATGTGACATGGCGAAAAGCAATTTTCACAAAGAAATATTCATCTCATGATCAAAGCCCTACCCATGCCAATTTGAACACAAATACACTATTATCATCCAAAGTTTATACAAGATCACAAATTCTCATCACAAGATCATTATAAACGCCCACAAGCTACTCAAGTCATGTTAAAGCCACCGAGCCATGTGTCTACTTCTTAAAATGAGACTTCTCATGGTAGACAACATGCTACGGTTTAGCACCCAAGATATGGATATCAAACATAAGAACATGATTAAGGGCTTATTTTTCAAGCATAAGGCAATTCATACACCAATTTCATTTTCAAGTTTAAACATGGTACATGTATGCTCCTCCCAAAGTGAACAAATGGGCTAAACATTTACAATGACAAAAGGTCTTTGACCCCAAGCAAAGAGAACATGATACTCAAGCACAAACTAAACATGATATAGGCATTTGAGCACAAATTTAACATAGACAAGCATCTACTCATGAGATAGGCAATTTTATCATTTTCACGAACAGAAAGCTATCTCAACATAAATATATGGCAAAACCATCAAGAGCATAGCATTCACATCACCATTTACCAAATATTCACATATCTCACAAATAGCACATCAGTGATCAAAGTATATAAGAGAAGCTTTTCCTAGCACAAGTGATCCAAAGATGGCTATCCTACCAGTTTTTTTACAGAAAGTAAAATGCATGCATGGAATGCAACAAAATGCAACATATATCACATATATACATGAGAAGCTCCAAGACTCAGCTAGCAAGGAAAGCACAATCCAAGTTCAACCCGCAAGCAAGTGAAAGTGACTTGATCACGTGGTTTGGTGAATATGTCGGCTAGCTGATCTGGGGTAGGGACATAGGACAAAGATATGTTTCCCTTCTCAACATTATCCCTCAATAAGTGGTACCTCACTTCTATGTGTTTCGTTTTGGAGTGAAGGACTGGGTTTTTGGCTACACTTATGGCACTGGTGCTGTCACAAAAGAGTGGAACCTGGGAATACTTCTCACTAAAGTCACTCATAGTGTAGGTCATCCAAAGCAGCTGGGAACAACAACTAACAGCAGCTACATACTCGGCCTCTGTAGTGGACTGGGCTACATTGGATTGCTTGCGAGATGACCAAGAGACCAAAGAAGAACCAAGGAACTGACAACACCCGGAGGTAGATTTGCAGTCCAATCGACACCTAGCAAAATTAGCATCGGAGTACCCGTGAAGTCTGAGTGTCGAGGAGGCAGAATACCAAAGACCAAACTCAAGAGTGTAGTTCAAGTACCTGAAAATCCGCTTGACGGACAGCCGATGTGAAGTCCTCGGTGAAGCCTGAAAACGAGTGCACAGACACACACTGAATTGTATGTCCGGCCTCGTCGGCGTCAGGTAGAGGAGGGAGCCGATCATGCTCCGGTACTCCTTCTGGTCCACGGGTTCGCCGTCCTCATCCGCGTCCAAAGCCGTAGTGGTACCCATCGGTGTAGTCAGCGGCTTGGAGTCGTTCATGCCAAACTTCTTCACCATGTCCCTGGTGTACTTCGCCTGATGTACAAACGTCCCGTCCTTGCACTGCTTGATCTAGAGTCCTAAAAAAATTGTACCTCACCATCATGGACATCTCAAATTCCCTGCTCATGTCATCTGCAAATCTGGCAATAAGATCATGAGAAGAGCCACCAAAGATTATGTCATCCACGTAAATCTGAACAATCAAAAGGTCATTCCCATGCTTAAGGAGAAACAGGGTCTTATCAACTGTGCCCATCACAAACCCCTTACTCAGCAAAAACCCTCTCAACCTGCCATACTAGGCTCTAGGTGCCTGTTTCAACCCATAGAGCTCTCTCTGGAGTTTATATACACGGTGTGGGTATTTTTCACTCTCAAACCCCGGGGGTTGCCTCACATACACTTATTCCTCTATCACCCCTTTCAAGAAAGCACTCTTCACGTCCATTTGGTACAACTTGAACCCTTTAGCCACGGCAAAGGCTAGAAGGATCCTAATTGCCTCCAAACAGGCCACAGGAGCAAATGTCTCCTCATAATCTATGCCCTCTTTCTGGTTGAACCCCTGAGCCACCAACCTCGACTTGTGTCTCACAACCATCCCATTCTCACCCTCTTTGTTCTTCCACACCCACTTGGTACCTATGGGACGGCAATTTGGTGGTGGATCGACTAACACCCAGACTTGGTTTCTCTCAAAGTTCTCCAACTCCTCATGCATGGAATTCACCTAATTCTCGTCCTCGACCGTGTATCGACTAACACCCAGACTTGGTGTCGAATATCTTTGGGCTCAAAAGAAGCGACAAAAGCAGAGTGAGTGAAATGAGAAGTATTCCTTGACCTCGACCGTGTATTGCGTTCATGAAGGTCACCTATGATCGTCGTTGGTGGGTGATCAACTTGTACATGCCGGGGAGCCTCTCACTTGGACACAATCCCCCCTCAGCAGCAGCCTCCACTCGAACAGCCTCTGTCGTAGTGGGTGTAGGGGATGGTCCATCCTCGATCGTCATCGTAGTAGTGGAAGTAGCATGTACACGATCAGCCACTGGAGCATCACCACCATCATCGTCTTCAGCTCCATCTCCATCCTTCTCATCCTCAAAGATTCTCGCTCCAATCTCCTCATCACCTGCACACTCAAAAGCAGAAGAGCTACATGGTTGTGTCTCGTCGAAGGTTACCTCGCAAGTCTCCATGATTCGGTTAGTGTCAAGGTTGAGCACACGATATGCTCTAGAGTGAATCACATAACCGAGAAAGATACCATCTGAACATCTAGCCTCAAACTTATCGAACTTGCCCTTCTTCAGAATGAAACACTTGCAACCAAAAGCTCTAAAGTGACTCACCTTGGGTTGTCGCCCATGCATCAGCTCATAATAGGTCTTGTTCTTGAAAGCACGAAGGAAGATGCGATTTGAGACATAGCAAGCCGTATTGACCGCCTCGGCCCAGAAATGCCTATGAGTCCTATGCTCATCGAGCATCGTCCTGGCCATCTCACAAAGGGTCCGGTTCTTCCTCTCCACTAGGCCATTCTGGCAAGCGACGTATGGAGAAGAGTACTGATGATCAAGACCAAGATCACTACAAAAGGCATCAAAATGAGAGTTTTTAAACTCCGTGCCATTGTCACTGTGTATAGCTCGAATGGCATCACCATGTCTCTCATTCTTCAACCTGAAGATCAAGTCCCGAACAAAGCCAAATGTCTCGCTCTTATCCTCCAAAAAGAAAACCCAAGAGTACCTCGAAAAATCATCAACGACAACAAGAACATACCACTTCCCACCCGCAGAGCGAACACGAGCTGGCCCAACCAAATCCTTGTGCAACAGCTCAAAAGGTCGCTCGGTCATGACCGCAGTCCGAGGGGCGTGAGAAGCAGCAACCATCTTTCCATGCCGACAAGAAGCACAAACCACATCCTTCTCGAATTTCAACTTAGGCAATCCTCGGACAAGATCAAGACCACTCAAGCAGGAAAGCAACTCAAAGCTCAAGTGTCCCAACCTCCTATGCCATTTCCAAAGCTCGGCCGACACGCCAGCAACAAAGCATCGAGGAGGACCAACAGACTGGGAAAAATCAGCACGGAAGATTTGATCCTGAGGGACGATCGTACAGACAAGATCGCCTCGAGAATCAAGCACATGAGAAGCACCCGACTTAAAACGAACCTCAAAACCTTTGTTGAGTAATTGAGATACTGACAACAGGTTAAAACCATGTGACTTGACCAGAGCCACACTTCTTAAGGTCACCTTGCTACTCACCTTCACCATACCTTCAGCAAGCACTCGTCCTCTCCCATTGTCCCCGAAAGTGATGTACTCCCTCGTACTCACCGGGGTGAGGCTGGAGAACCACCCACGATCTCCGGTCATGTGTCGTGAGCAACCAGAGTCGATCAACCAAAAGTCCACCAAGCCTCCCACCTGCAATAAAAAACGAGGACGAGAATGAGCAAGCGACTCAACACTAGGGTTAGTACCAAAAGAGTCAAACCAGTGCTGAGCCATTTGCTCAAAAGAAGGGTTTGCAAAATCCATCCTACCAAAACCTCTAGGCGGAGCCCTCTCACGCCTACCACCGAAGGACCTGTCACGTCTCACTGGAGGAGTACGCGCACCACGAGGGGGAAAATGTGGCCTGTAGTCCATCTGAGACCCAAAGCTCCGATCGTGCCTCCAAAACTCGTAACTGTCACGAGAAGGAGGACGTCGAGCCAACTCACCACGCCCAAACCCAACACGCCTGTCTCTCTGAGGAAAACCACCTCCACCTCCACGAGTGGGAACTGTACGCACATACACCTCACCCCTAGGCAGAGGCCCTCTACGAGGCTCAGGCACACCTCGAGAAAGGTGGTACCTGTCCTTGTTTGCCATCTCCCTAGCAAACCTCTCATCTCTCTTCCTCCTGATACAGAACTCATCCTTATGCCCATCCCTCCCACAATACTCACAATGGAAGTGGATCGGTTGTGGCTTAGGTGGTGGCTTTTCTGTGGGCTTCTCACCAGCTTTCTCTCCTGACTTCTCCTCAAAGACATTACCCAAGTTGCTCACAAACTTGATGGGTTTCTAGTAATTCTCTATTTTCTGGGGGAACACAGGTGGGTCTGGAGTTGTATGAAGCTTGTTTCTGAGGTGGTTTGGCTTGGGTGCATATTTGTTCATGGGTATGGTGTGTGGTTGAGTAGGGATCTCTGCAACTTTCTCTTCTCCCTCACCACTCTTCTCACAACTCTTCCCAGCCCCCAACGCCTGGCCATCAAACCTCTTCAACTCAGCCAACATCAAACTCAACTGTGGTTCATGCCCAGACAACCAACTCATTAATTTCCTAAGCTCATCATTTTCATCCTGCAAACGGTCAACATATTGTGCAAGTTCGATGTTTTTCAAAGCATGTATTTCACAGGTAGAACATGATGTAGGAATGGGAGCCTTCAAAGAAGCCTCAAGAGAAACTATTCTAGTGTGAGACTCATCTAGCCTAGCATGCAACACAGGGCATGAGGTACAAGCACTTAACAAAGCTGGCCTAGATTTCAATTCATCACACTCAATCCTAACCACATCTAGTTCCTCAAGAGTAGAGGCATGCTTCTCCTTGAGAGCAGTCAAATCAGCAAGAAAAACTGAGCAATCACCACAGTCAATCTCATTAGACACCATAGGAGCAGATTTCAAAGAGCCTATCTCATTTCTAGCATCAACCAATAAGGACTCAAGCTCAACTATCTTGTCCTTAGCATCACCCAACAGAGATCTAAATTCTCTCTTCTCCTTGTTCGTCTTCCTAAGCACATAATCACGGTTATCAAGCAACTCATTCAGCCTAGCATTCTCCTCTAGCAAGAACTTGGGATGTTGTCGTACCTCTTCCTCGGAGTCGGAGTTCGAATCCGAGCTGTGCTTCCCACCCTTCTTGGAGTGCGCCATGCTGCAAAAGCCTCCTTGTGCGATGATGCTCTGGCCGGTGAAGTTCTTGCCCGTGTGCCGCTTGTCCTTGCGCTTTTCTTTCTCTTCCTCGCTGCTCGAGTCGGAAGAAGCATCGCTTGATGTCGAGTCGATGTCGCTCGCTCCGGCCACCATCGCTCGAGCCGTCTTCTTCTTGTACCCGCTACTCTTCGTGTGCCTTCTCTCGCCCTTGTCCTTGTGCTTGTCCTTGTAATCGTTCCGGGAGCGATGCTTGTTGTAGTCAAGCTTGGGCTTGCCCTTGTAGTCGTTCTTGATCTCCATGGCTTCAGGGCATTCGGCGATGAAGTGCCCGTGCTTCCCGCACCGATAGCACATCCCCGAGCTCCGCCTTGCATTCTTTTGGTTCTCGTACATCTACCCAAACCTCTTGCTCAACAAAGCAAGATCATCCTCGCTCAGCACCTCAATGTCCTCATCTGGCAAAGACACAAGACAAGACAAAGAGAAACCAACAGAGTTAGCGTTAGACCTTGATCCTGAGACAAGAGCCAAACTATGAGGATCAGTGGGGCTCTCGCTCTTGGCTCTCAAGCCACGATCAACCTCTGAAGATCTCAACTTGTAAAACAGCTCATCCAGCGTCAACGTGTCATACACGCTCGACTCCTCAATGGCCTCGACCTTGGCACTCCACACATACCTATCCAGGGCATGCAAAAGCTTGATAGCTTGATCATGATACGTGTATGGGAGCACTGTCACATTAGCCCTCATGTTGTTGACTATGCTAGTGAAGCGCTGGAACATAGCATCGGTCGACTCACCGGGGAGATGAGTGAAGTTCTCATACTCTCTCCGGTAAGTGGAAAACAAACGGGCTTGCACTTGGGCATTGCCAACATGAGCATTTCTCAACTTGAGCCAAATCTTTCCGACCACATTCTCTCTGTACACTCGCTCGAACTCCGAGGCACAGAGAGCACGGAACAAGTAATCAACGGCCTTGCTGTTGGCCTCAAACATGTCCCGCGATCCTGGAAGTAGAAAACTATCTGGGATGACATAATGAGGATTCTGAGTGACCTCCCAGATCAGAGTTCCCTTCCCTCGCAAAAACGCGCCCATGCGCCTCTCCCACATCAGGTAATTCTTGCCATCAAAGTGCGGAGGACCCGACCCCTTGCCATAATCGCCCATCTTTGGATATTAGACTGGTTAGAATCAAGAAGATCTGTAACCGGCTCTGATACCAATTGAAGGACCGAATAGGCGACCAGAGAGGGGGGGGGGAGTGTATGGGAGCCGATAAAAATTCTTCCCGAAGGTCGAACTCAGCCTATACCCCGATTGCCACTCCGAGTTCTCGCGCACACAAGAAAAGCTCTAGACTAGGCACACACAAGCTCACAAGTCCTAGAGACAAGCCTTGAATCAAATTGCGGAACACAAGACAAGAATCAAAAGACTTAGCCAAATCTGCGAAGTCCAGGCCGGACAGTCCGGACCTGTACGGCGGACAGTCCGCAAGACAGGCGGACAGTCCACGGACCCTCAGCGGACAGTCCGGAAAAGGACCTCGAGCCACCAGAGCTGCACCAAGGAAATTCAGACAGTCCGGGCAAGCACCGCGGACGGTCCGTGCCCTCGCGGACAGTCCGGCCACACCAAACGGACAATCCGGCAAAACTCGCTGGACACCCCAGACAAACCACGAGCCACCCCAGACAAAATCCGAGACACGCGGACAGTCCGCACACACCACGCGGACAGTCCGCAAACCTCTTGCAACAAAACCCTCGCGACAAAACGGATCGAAACGCGAACACGCACGAACACGGATGAACACGTGACGAACTAGTGTCGCACGGACAGTCTGCGCGCCTCTCGCAGACAGTCCGCCAGGCGCGGACAGAGTAGAAAAAGCCTGACCCCGCGAGGTCAACTCTCCAAATCCATCACCGGATCTCCTAAACGGCTAAAGCTCTTGAGACAAGATTTGGGGGAGATGATAAGCAACACAAGAGGACCTATGCCCCAAAAATCTCGACCTCTAACTCACTAAATCGCTGGGAATCGCGGATCACACAAACAACCACCAAGAACTCGAACTCCGGCCAAAAACTCACGAATCGAAGGTGTTTCCCGGCATTTGAGGGGTCAAGATCACACACAAAGATGCGCAAGGCATCCACCCATGATCCCCTCAAAGAAATCCGAGAATAAACCCTTTCAAATCCCCAAATCGAGCGAAGAACAAAACTCCCCAAAAATAGCCATGAAAATGACACGAAAATCACAGAGGACTAGAACATCACCGCAACGCCGAATGCTTCCATACATCCATAATTCAGAGTCCATACAACAATCTAGCCTAAGAAATACAGAGGAAAAGAAGCAGTACAGAGCAATCTACCAGGGGAGGAAAACCTAGAGTCCAAGAGAGAGAGAGAGATGCCATCCACCTCTCCGCTATTTATATGAAGTCCATCGGAGGGTGGTAAATTACCACGCTACCCGTACAACTTGAAATGAAGATACAACCCCTCAGGGGCATTTTGGTCAAGTCTTCATCAAGCGGACATGCTTCCACCGTGGCCTTGCTTAGCATCGACACAAGCCCCGCGATCACGCCACGTGCCCCGCGCCTCGAAGCTTCCCGAAGCTCCCAGATCACCGTCTCCGTCGCCTCGGGCCTCTAGACTTGGTTTTGAGGCCCAAACCAAGAAACCGTCCACCTGATGGTTTTGTGGGCAAACCAACAAACCCCGCGTGCAAGCTTCGGCCTCGATCCGCTACCTTGCACCGGCCCATGTTCACGACTTCAGCCCTCTAGTCTTGCACCGCACGGCTCGCACTTGACCCCATCGGCCACCGGGTCCATCGAACCAAGCCTACTTGCCTCTCCATCACCCAGAGGCTGCCACAGCTAAGGCCTTTCGCGCTTGTTCTTCACCTGCACCAACACGAGTCAAGCCGCAACCTGTACCTGCACACTTAGCCAAGCATCAATCCACACAATGTTGTCAATCACTCATCACAAAGGAGCGACCCTCCACTGGTCCTCGGACACACCTGGTCCTCAATCCCCCCTTGATGAGTGCATTGACCTCACCCATAGTAACCATCATAGAGAAAAAGAAAAGAAAACAACCACGAACACAAACCTCCAAGCAAGTGATCCAAAGCCAAAGAACAAGCGAAAACAAGATCACTGGCCAGACCAAGTCTCGGCCCCCTAAGGCAAGGGCAACGGCTCAACACAGCCGAGACAAAACAAAGCTCACACGGAGCACACCGCAAAGCACAAAACTCAGGTAAACCAAAGGAGCTCCCCCTGCACATATGCAAACTCCCCCTGAGCAAATGCAACCTCTTCTTCTCAATTTTTCTCCTCACATGCAACATCTCACAAATGCATACCAATTTTCTAGAAAATCTCCCCAATGCATGAAAAAATGTCCCCCTTGCATGAATATAACCCAAAATTCTCCCCCTTGTTGACAATGCATGAATCAAGGTATATGAAACTCTTCCCCTTGTTTTCATGAAAAATGCATGTCAAAGCATATATACAGTCTACCAAGCTTCTCAATTATACAAACAGCACAACAAAATGCTACACATGAGACATAGAGCAAGCAAAGTAGATATGGTGTAGTTAGCACATTGCCATCAACAAGGTAGAGACATATAAGCATGTGACATGGCCAAATGCAATTTTCACAAAGAAATATTCATCTCATGAGCAAAGCCCTACCCATACCAATTTGAACACAAATACACTATTATCATCCAAAGTTTATACAAGATCACAAATTCTCATCACAAGATCATTATAAACGCCCACAAGCTACTCAAGTCATGTTAAAGCCACCGAGCCATGTGTCTACTTCTTAAAATGAGACTTCTCATGGTAGACAACATGCTACGGTTTAGCACCCAAGATATGAATATCAAACATAAGAACATGATTAAGGGCTTATTTTTCAAGCATAAGGCAATTCATACACCAATTTCATTTTCAAGTTTAAACATGGTACATGTATGCTCCTCCCAAAGTGAACAAATGGGCTAAACATTTACAATGACAAAAGGTCTTTGACCCCAAGCAAAGAGAACATGATACTCAAGCACAAACTAAACATGATATAGGCATTTGAGAACAAATTTAACATAGACAAGCTTCTACTCATGAGATAGGCAATTTTATCATTTTCACGAACAGAAAGCAACCTCAACATAAATATTTGGCAAAACCATCAAGAGCATAGCATTCACATCACCATTTACCAAATATGCACATATCTCACAAATAGCACATCAGTGATCAAAGTATATAAGAGAAGCTTTTCCTAGCACAAGTGATCCAAAGATGGCTATCCTACCAGTTTTTTTACAGAAAGTAAAATGCATGCATGGAATGCAACAAAATGCAACATATATCACATATATACATGAGAAGCTCCAAGACTCAGCTAGCAAGGAAAGCACAATCCAAGTTCAACCCGCAAGCAAGTGAAAGTGACTTGATCACGTGGTTTGGTGAATATGTCGGCTAGCTGATCTTGGGTAGGGACATAGGACAAAGATATGTTTCCCTTCTCAACATTATCCCTCAAAAAGTGGTACCTCACTTCTATGTGTTTCGTTTTGGAGTGAAGGACTGGGTTTTTGGCTACACTTATGGCACTGATGCTGTCACAAAAGAGGAGATGATAAGCAACACAAGAGGACCTATGCCCCAAAAATCTCGACCTCTAACTCACTAAATCGCTGGGAATCGCGGATCACATGAACAACCACCAAGAACTCGAACTCCGGTCAAAAACTCACGAATCGAAGGTGTTTCCCGGCATTTGAGGGGTCAAGATCACACACAAAGATGCGCAAGGCATCCACCCATGATCCCCTCAAAGAAATCCAAGAAGAAACCCCTTCAAATCCCCAAATCGAGCGAAGAACAAAACTCCCCAAAAATAGCCATGAAAATGACACAAAAATCACAGAGGACTAGGAGATCACCGCAACGCCGAATGCTTCCATACATCCAGAGGTTAGAGTCTATACAAGAATCTAGCCTAAGGAATACAGAGGAAAAGAAGCAGTCCAGAGCAATCTACCGGGGGAGGAAAACCTAGAGTCCAAGAGAGAGAGATGCCAACCACCTCTCCGCCATTTATACGAAGTCCATCGGAGGGCGGTAAATGACCACGCTACCCCTACAACTTGAAATGAAGATACAACTCCTCAGGGGTATTTTGGTCAAGTCTTCATCGAGCGAACATGCTTCTGAAGGACCAATTCGGGCGACCAGAGAGGGGGGGGAGTGAATGGGAGCCGATTAAAAATTCTTCCCTAAGGTCGAACTCGACCTATGCCCCGATTGCAACTCCACGAATCCGTGCACACACAAGAAGCTCCAAACAAGGCACACACAAGCCAAGAAGATCACTAGAGAAGCCTAGGAGCAAAGAGCGGAAGCACCAAAGCAAGAATCAAAGGAACCGATCAACTCGAGTTAGTTCCTACGTCTAGGACGGACGGTCTGCCAGGCTGCCGCGGACAGTCTGCCATGTAGTCGCGGACAGTCCGACAGTCAGGCGCGGACGGTCCAAAATTGACACAGAAGCTAACAGAGAGTTCGGGAGAAAATCCTCTCCTCGCAGACGGTCTGAACGTGCACCGCGGACGGTCCGCCAAAGCCACTGGAAACCCCAGACAAAAGACAAGCCACCCCAGACGAAATCTCAGGGCCACGCGGACAGTCCGCCAGGACCACGCGGACGGTCCGCGAACTGCCTGCAAAATAAAAGCCCGAACACAATGGATTGAAATGAAAGTGCTCAAGAACACGCGACGAACACGAAGAACACGGGACGAACCCTAGCTACGTGGATCGTCCGCCAGGGACCCGCGGACCGTCCGCCAAGCATGAACAGAACAGAAAAAGCTCGAGCTCGGGAGTTAAACCAACCTTTCCATCACCGGATCTCCTAAACGGTTGAAGCTCTCGAGACAAGATTTTGGGGAGAAGTAAAGCGTCACACAAGGATGCTATGCCCCAAAAATCTCGACTCCTAAGCCACTAAATCACCGAGAATCGCGGATCAACCGAACCACCACCATGAACTCGGGCACCAACCAAAAACGCAAGAATCGAAGGCTCTCCACGGCGTTTGAGGTGTCAAGATCACACACAAAGATGCGCAAAGCATCCACCCATGATCCCCTCAAAGAAATCCTTCAAGAAACGCCTCCAAAATCACGAATCGAGCCAAGAACGAAAACTCCCAAACATAGTCCCAAAAATGACACTAAAATCACAGAGGACTAGGAGATCACCGGGACGCCGAATGCTTCCATACATCCAGAGGTCAGATTCTGTACAAGAGTCTAGCCTAAGAATCCAGAGGGAAAAGAAGCAGTTCAGAGAAAATCTACCGGGGGAGAAAGCCCTAGGAAGCAAGTGAGAGAGATGCCATCCACCTCTCCGCTATTTATACGAAGTCCATGGGAGGGAGGTAAATGACCACGCTACCCCTACTGCTTGAAATGAAGATACAACCCCTCAGGGGCATTTTGGTCAAGTCTTCATCGAGCGGACACGCTTCCACCGCGCCCTTGCTTAGCTTCGACGCAAGCCCCGCGATCACGCCACGTGTCCCCCGCCTCGAAGCTTCCCGAAGCTCCTGGATCACCGTCTCCATCGCCTCGGGCCTCCGGGCTTGGTTTTGCGGCCCAAACAAAGAAACCGTCCACCAGATGGTTTTGTGGGAAATCACCAAACCCCGCGTGCAAGCTTCGGGCTTCAACCGCTACCTTGCACCAGCCCATGTTCACGACTTCAGCCCGCCAGTCTTGCACCGCACGGCTCGCACTTGACCCCATCGGCCACCGGGTCCATCGAACCAAGCCTACTTGCCACTCCATCACCCGGAGGCCGCCACAGCTCAGGCCTTTTGCGGTTGTTCTTCACCTGCACCGACACGAGTCAAGCCGCAACCTGTACCTGCACACTTAGCCAAGCATCAGTCCACACAACGTTGTCGATCACTCATCACTAAGGAGCGACCCTCCATTGGTCCTCGGACACACCTGGTCCTCAATCTCCCCCTTGATGAGTGCATTGACAACACCCATAGTAACCACATAGAGAAAAATAAAAGAAAACAACCACAACCACAAACCTCCCAAGCAAGTGATCCAAGGTCAAAGAACAAGTGAAACAAGATCACTCGCCAATCCAAGTCTCGGCCCCCTAAGACAAGGGCAACGGCTCGACACAGCTGAGACAAAAACAAAACTCTCAAGGAGCGCACCTCAAAGCACAAAACTCAGGAAAATCAAAGGAGCTCCCCCTAGTGAATGCAACCTCTTCTTCTCAAAATTTTCTCCTCACATGCCACATCTCACACATGCATACCAATTTTGCATAAAAACTCCCAATGCATGAAGATTCTCCCCAAATGCATGTGTATTCTCCCCCATATCATACAAAACTCTCCCCCTTGTTGACAATGCATGAATCAAGGTATATGAAAATCTTCCCCTTGTTTTCATGAAAAATGCATGTCAAAGCATATAACCAGTTTACCAAGCTTCTCAAATATACAAAGAGCACAACAAAATGCTACACAGAGACATAGAGCAAGCAAAGTAGATATGGTGTATCTTAGCATATTGCCATCATGAAGGTAGAGACATATAAGCATGTGACATGGCTAAAAGCAATTTTAAGCAATTTTTCACAAAGAAATAGTCATCTCATGAGCAAGATCCTATCCATACTAATTTGAACATAAAGGCACTAGATCATTCAAAGTTTATGCAAGATCACAAATTCTCATCACAAGATCATTATAAACGCCCACGAGCTACTCAAGTCATGTTAAAGCCACCGAGCCATGTGTCTACTTCTTAAAATGAGACATCTCATGGTAGACAAGCATGCTACGATTTAGCACCCAAGATATGAATATCAAAACATAAAAACATGATTAGGAACTCATTTTTCAAGCATAAGACAATTCATACACCAATTTCATTTTCAATATTAAACATGGTACATGAAGTGCCTTTGCGGCAAAATAAGCTTATGCTCCTCCCCAAGCAAGCAAAAGGGTTAAACATTTACAATGACAAAGGATCTTTGACCCCAAGCAAAGAGAATATGATCCTCAAACACAAACTGAGCATGATATAGGCATTTAAGCCCAAATTGAGCATAGACAAGCATCTACTCATGAGAGAGGCAGTTTTATCATTTTCACAACCAAAATGCTATCTCATAATACATATATAGCAAAACCATAAAGAGCATAGCATTTACATCCACAATTTACCAAACATGCACAAGTCTCACATATAGCACATCAGTGATCAATGTATATAAGAGAAGCTCATTCCTAGCTCAAGTGATCCAAAGATGGCTATCCTAACAGGTTTTGTACAGAAATTAAAATGCATGAAGGAAATGCAACAAAATGAACATATGACACATATATACATGAGAAGCTCCAAGACCCAAGCTAGAAAGGAAAGCACACCCCAAGCTCACCCCGCAAGCGAGTGAAAGTGGCTTGGTCAAGCGGTTTGGTGAAAATGTCAGCTAGCTGGTCTTGGGTAGGAACATAGGACAAAGATATGTTTCCCTTCTCCACATTGTCTCTCAGGAAGTGGTACCTCACTTCTATGTGTTTTGTTTTGGAGTGGAGGACAGGATTTTTGGCTACGCTTATGGCACTAGTGCTGTCACAGAAAAGTGGAACCTGGGAGCACTCCTCACCAAAGTCACTCATGGTGTAAGTCATCCAAAGCAGCTGGGAACAACAACTAGCAGCAGCTACATACTCAGCCTCGGTGGTGGACTGGGCTACACTCGATTGCTTGCGAGATGACCAAGAGACCAAAGAAGAACCCAGGAACTGACAACACCCAGAAGTGGACTTGCGATCCAACTGACACCCAGCGAAATCCGTATCAGAAAAACCATGAAGCCTGAGTGTCGAGGAGGCAGAGTACCATAGGCCAAACTCAGGAGTGTAGTTCAAGTACCTGAAAATCCGCTTGACGGCCTGCCGATGTGAAGTTCTCGGTGAAGCCTGAAAATGAGCGCACAGACACACGCTGAACTGTATGTCTGGCCTCGTTGCCATCAAGTAGAGGAGGGAGCCGATCATGCTCCGGTACTCCTTCTGGTCCACTGGTTTGCCGTCCTCGTCCGCATCCAAAGCCGTAGTCGTACTCATCGGTGTAGTCAGTGGCTTGGAGTCGTTCATGCCAAACTTCTTCACCATGTCCCTGGTATACTTCGCCTGATGTACGAAGGTCCCGTCCTTGCACTGCTTAATCTGGAGACCCAAGAAAAATTGCAGCTTGCCCATCATGGACATCTCAAATTCCCTGCTCATGTCATCTGCAAATCTGGTAACAAGATCATGAGAAGAGCCACCAAAGATTATGTCATCCACGTATATCTGAACAATCAAAAGGTCATTCCCATGCTTAAGGAGGAAAAGGGTCTTATCAACTGTGCTCATCACAAACCCCTTACTCAGCAAAAAGCCTCTCAACCTGCCATACTAAGCTCTAGGTGCCTGTTTCAACCCATAGAGCGCTCTCTGGAGTTTGTATACACGGTGTGGGTATTTTTCACTCTCAAACCCCGGGGGTTGCCTCACATACACTTCTTCCTCTATCACCCCATTCAAGAAAGCACTCTTGACATCCATTTGGTACAACTTGAACCCTTTAGCCACGGCAAAGGCTAGAAGGATCCTAATTACCTCCAAACGGGCCACAGGGGCAAATGTCTCATAGTCTATCCCCTCCTTCTGGTTGTAACCCTGCGCCACCAACCTCGACTTGTTTCTCACAACCATCCCATTCTCACTCTCTTTGTTCTTCCACACCCACTTGGTTCCTATGGGATGGCAATTTGGCGGTGGATCGACTAACACCCAGACTTGGTTCCTCTCAAAGTTTTCCAACTCCTCATGCATGGAATTCACCCAGTTCTCGTCAGACAAAGCGTGTCGAATATCTTTGGGCTCGAAAGAAGCAACAAATGCAGAATGAGCGAAATGAGAAGTATTCCTTGACCTCGACCGTGTAGTGCGTTCATGAAGATCACCAATGATGGTCGTCGGTGGGTGATCAACTTGTACTCGCCGGGGCCTCTCGCCTGGACACAACCTTCCCCTCAGCAGCAGCCTCTACTCGAACAGCCTCAGTCATAGTGGGTGTAGGGTATGGTCCGTCCTCGATCATCGTCGTAGTAGTGGAAGTAGTACGTACATGATCAGCCTCTGGAGCATCACCACCATCATCGTCGTCGTCTCCATCTCCGTCCTTCTCATCCTCGAAGATCCTCGCTCCAATCTCCTCGTCACCAGCACACTCTAAAGCAGAAGAGCTACATGGCTGTGTCTCTGAAGGACCGATTAGGCGAACCAGAGAGGGGGGGAGTGAATGGGAGCCGATAAAAATTCTTCTCGAAGGAGATGGGAACTCCAACAAGACGAACACGGTTTCCAACTCACGTCTCCGACCCAACTACCCAAGTTGGTCAAGACCACGCAGCCACTGGAGTGCTACTGGTCCTAGGAACCAACACTCAACCTTCCTAGCCAAAACTCACCAAAACACACAGCGGAAACTTGCACGGCTTGCTGCCTGTGCTACACCGGTCAGACCGATGGCCTGAGCCGGTCAGACCGGTGACACCGGTCAGACCGGTGGACAGAGCCGGTCAGGCCGGTGCTACAGCAGCCGCACAGCAAACGTTCCAGGAAGCCTCAGTGAATCCTCTAGGCCCTGGAACAAAAATCACCACGAAACACAACCTGTGAGGAAGAAGAACCCCTCACAAATCCTAGCAAAACAACTCCAAACACTCCAAGAACTGAACAGCAGGACCACAGGACAAAACCACACGGACAAGGCTGTTCCCCGAGACAAAAACCCACCAAGGGCTAGCACCGGTCAGACCGGTCAAGAGCACCGGTCAGACCGGTCGTGCCTGGTCAGCTCGGGATGAACAGCGCCCGCGAGTCAACTCCTCCAAATCCAACTCCCGATCTCCCGATTTGCTCCACGGTTTTGCGCAAGACTTTGGGGATAGTAGGAACACCTCATGGGTACTCCATAGCCAAGATTTGGTCCACCAAAACTTGTCAAAACAAGAGGAATCGAAGAAATCCCACCAAGAACGCCTCTAACCCTAGAGCCACGAAAACCCCAAAATCGAGCCCCTTTGCTCACGGATTTGGAAGGGGAATCAAAGGGAAAAGAACCACGAAGGGTTCATGCATACATCCCCCACCAAATCCCAAAGAGAAAGGCCTCGAAATCGCTCCAAGAAAATCGCCAAGAAAGGGCTCCGAAAATCACCAAAAAGGAGAAACGGGAAAGACACATCCAAGCCTTGAGGAACCACGCCGAATTATCTATACATACCAAAGAGGTTCATACAAGGTCTAGCTTGCCGCCCGATCATCCTTCCCTCTCACAAGATCTCACCATGAAGCTCTCAAGCTAGTCCTACGAAAATCCTAAGAAAATAGGAAGGAAAATAGGAAAACCAAATGAGCTAGGGTTCCAAGAGATGGCTGCCATCCTCTCACCCCTTGGGTTATATGGAGGCAACCGAAAGACTAAAATACCCTTACTAGCTAACTAGGGATACATGCCCCTCGAGGGCGAAATTGGAAGTCTTTGTCTTCGCACCATCGGACGGATGCCCAGCGACCGCAAACTTGCTTAGCCTCGACGCAAGCCTTGCGATCCCGACGCGTGTCCTCCGCTTCGAAGATTCCGGACTGCGTCGTCGCACACCGGTCAGACCGGTTCTCCTCACCGGTCAGACCGGTACCCACCGGTCAGACCGGTCAGACCCACCGGTCAGACCGGTCTGGAGCTGCTGCACCTCCGTCTTCGGTTCTTCGGTCTTGGCTTTGTGGATCAACCAAGGAACCCAGTGGTTTTCTGGTGAACCACCGGAAACCCCGCGAACTCGGTGTAGCCTCCGCCAATCACCACTCATGACTCGGCTCCCACGTAGTCCCGGCTCGACCTTGGTTTTGAGGCTCAACCAAGAAACCGTCCATGACTTCATCTTGCCGTTCTTGCCACCATGCGGCCCGCACTTGACCCCGCTGGCCACCGGGTCCCTCGAACCAAGCCTACTTGTCTTCTCCACACCTGGAGGCCTCACCGGCAACGACCTTTTACGCTTGTTCTTCACCTGCACCTGCACCAGTCAAGCCGCAACCTGCACCTGCAATACTTAGCCAAGAATCAGTCTACACCACGTTGTCAATCACTCATCACACCAGGAAGCGACCATCCACCGGTCCTCGAACCACACCTGGCTCTCAATCTCCCCCTTGATGAGTGCATTGACAACACACACGTTTTGGTAACCAAGAGAAAAGGAAAAGAAAAGAAACGACTAAAGGAAACTCCAACAAGCGATCGAAAGCCAAAGAAAAGGCAAAGAGCAAGATCACTTGAAGAAGACAAGTCTCGGACCCCTTAGGCAAGGGCAACGACTCGACACATCCGAGACAAAACATGCTCAAGCAAAGAGCACAAACCATCAAACCAAAGCTCGAAAACCACAAAGAGCTCCCCCTGCACACATGCAAGCTCCCCCTGAACCGATGCAACTCCCCCTGGACAAATGCATGCGAACCACTTCACAAAACAGAGCAGCTGCAACAGCTCAGCTCTGACCGGTCAGACCGGTCGACACCATCGGTCAGACCGGTGGGCAACATGTGAACAGGACCAGCACTCTGACCGGTCAGACCGGTGACCTCAACCGGTCAGACCGGTGCACAACGGAGCCCAAAAAATAGCTCGAAACCACCTGAAAACCTTCCAAATGCATTCAGTAGGCCAAAACATGCTCAAACTTCTCCCCCTTGTTGACAATGCATGAATCAAGCCAAAAATGCAAAAAATGCAACCTAGAGCTTCTCAAATAGACAAAATTCAACATAGGATGCTACACATGTCCAAACGAGCAAGTTAGATACTCTATAGCTTCGTAAAGACATAAACTTCATGATCACCAAGTTTCACAACCATTGGGCGAAGCTAAGATAGAATTTAGCAATTTTGCGAAAAATCACCCTCTCATGAGCAAAGTCCTAAACATGAGCAAAACATGTCAAAATGGCAAAGCCACACAAACTTCATGCTAGGACAACCATTCTAAGCATAAGACCATCATAAACACCCACAAGCACCTCATGTCATGTCAAAGCCACCGAGCCATGTGCCTACTTCTATATATGAGACTTCTCATTGGTAGGCATCATGCAACGATTTAGCACCCAAAGCAAATTAAAATTAGCACATATGACATGGGAGCACATTTTTCAAGCAATTTACATTTCATTTTCAGATTTATAATTGGTACATGAAATGTCTTTGCGACAAAAAGGAACTTATGCCCCTCCACAAGATGAAGCATGGGGGCTAAACATTCATGATGGCAAATGAGCCTTTGGCCCCATATGATCAAAATAAGCTATCCAACCACAAATTAAGCATAGCCAAGCCACTAAAACATGTCAAGATCATGTAAAGGCATTTACTCACAAGAGAGCATATATATGAAATTTTTCAAAAACATAGCCATCAACCATGGATACAAACCAAGATTATCAAGAGCTAAGCCAAACTAACCATAGCTTACCAAATTAGCTCACAAAGACATATATGTCATTCCATGGTGAACAATGTGTATAAGAGAAGCCTTTCCTAAACAAAGCATATGATACAAAACGCATGCAACCTAAGATACAAAGATGCCTATACATCATGTTACATATGCCATGCCAAATGCAAGAAATGCACAAAGGAAAGCTATACATATGCTACAAAGGAGCTCGCACACACAAAGCTCACAAACGACCGGCTCCTCGAGGGGAGGCAAAAAGGGCTCGACACCACCGGCAAAAGAGCAAAGGAGAACAAAACTCACAAGCTCCGTCTAAACACATGCACTAGGGCCAAAGAGCATACAAAGCTCACCCTTAGTACACATGATAGAGCAAAGAGCACACTAAGCACACAGGCTCCCCCTAAACTCATGCATTAAGGTCAAAGAGCATACAAAGCTCACCTTACATACATGAGATAGGGCAAGGAGCAAAACGAACCAAGTGGCTTGACCAAGGCCACACATTTGAAGATCACAAAAATACTTACCTTGATCATTTCTTCAGAAGTCACCCATCCTTGTCCACCGTCCCCGAAAGTGATGTACCTCCATATCATCACCGGGGTATGAGGCCGGAGAACCTCCCCCGATATCAACCAAATGTTCTCCGGGCCTCCCACCTGCAACTCAAAACCAAGAGCGAGAGCGAGCAAACGACTCAACACTGGGGTTAGTACCAAAGGTGTCAAACCAGTGCCGGGCCATTTCCTCAAAAGTAGGGTTAGCAACATCCATCCTACCGGGCCTATCAAAACTGCGATCCATCCCGTCTAACCTATCAAACCTGGAACCACCATGGGAAAACCACTCCCGTCTCACTGGAGGAGTACGAGTACCACGAAAGGGAAACCGTGGTCCGTAGCCCCTCTGAGACTCAAAGCTGCGACCTCTCCCAAACTCGTATTGATCACGAGGTGGAGAACGTCCAGCAAACTCAACACCACCAGACTCAAAGCGCCTACCACCTGTTCCACGACCAAACAGGCTGAACCCTCTAGCTTCACAATCCCGGAAACCAAACTGTCCAGCACTCTGCCTAGCACCGGTCTGACCGGTCACTCTGACCGGTCTGGCCGGTGGTCCTCGGCCAGTAAACCTGCCTTCACCTGAAGCTCTCCTATCTCTCCATGCTGGAACCGTATGCACAACACCCTTTCCCTTAGGTAGTGGCATACGAGGCTCAGGCACACCATGAGAAAGGTGGTACCTGTCCTTGTTTGCCCACTCCTTAGCCATTCTCGCCTCTCTCCTTCTCTTATAGCAAAACTCTCTCTTGTGACCATCCTTTCCACAAAACTCACAATGGAAACGGATTGGTCTTAGCTTAGGCTTGGGGTGAGGCTCTTCACATGGCTTCTCACTAGATTTTTCTCTCGGTTTAAGCAACTGGTTTGGATTGGGTGCAAACTTGTCTTTGGGCGTGGGTTGTGGTGGGACTGGAATATTCCCAAATTTCCCTTCTCTCTCACCACTGCTCTCACCAAACGTAACAGATCCCAAAGCCCAACCATCAAAGCGCTTATAACCGGCAATCATCATGCCAAGCTGAGGTTCCTGACTAGACAACCAACTCAGCACTTCACGCAACTTACTGTTCTCATCCTGCAAATGATCAACACATTTTGCAAGTTCCAAATTCTTCACAGCATGTAATTCACAGGTAGAGCAAGCAGTAGGAATAGGCACTTTCAAATCAGCCTCAAGCGAAACAATGCGAGAACGAAGCTCAGCAATTTTTTCATGCAAACCAGGGCAAGAAGTACATGCACCAAGCAAAGTGGGTCTAGATTGCAGCTCAGCCAACTCAACCCTAAGCACATCTAGTTCCTCACACTTGGAGGCATGCTTTTCCCTAAGAGCAGTCAAATCAGCTAGGAAAACAGAGCAATCAGCACAATCAATCTCATCAGAAACCACAGGGCTAGCCTTAAGGGAATCAATTTCAAGCTTGCCATCAAGAACCTGTGTTTCTAGCTCAGCCACTCTAGTCCTAGCATCTTCAAGCAAAGCTCTAAGCTCCTTCCTAAGCTTCTTAGCCTCTCTAAGCATGTGATCACGATTATCAAGCAAGTCAACCAACTCCTCATTCTCCTTGCGTAAAGAAGAGAGCTCATCACATACCTCATCCTCGGAGTCGGAGTCTGATTCCGAGGCGTTCTTCTGGCTTCTCTTGCTGTCGGAGCTGCGTGCCATGCCGCATAGCCCATCCTTCTTGTTGCAGCCTCTCGAAGTCTTGCTTGCGGTACAGCAAAGGCCGTTCAAGTACTTGCCGAAGTCCTTCTTCTTCTTTCTGTGCTTCCTCTTGCTGTCCTCTTCTTCTTCTTCTTCACTCGAGCTTGATGACACATCCTCAGAGTCGGAGTCGATGTCGCTCGATCTCTTGATCTTTTCTCGGGTCCGTGTCTTCCTCCCATGTTCATGTTCCTTCTTCTTGGATCTTCTTCCTTTGTCCTTGGACTTGTGCTTGTCGTGGTTGTTCACCTTTGGACACTCGGCGAAAAAATGTCCGGTCTTGCCGCACTTGAAACACGCTCTCGAGTTCCTCCTTGAGTTCACCCGGTTCTCGTGCAGCCTCTCGAACCGCCTGGTCAGCAACGCCAGCTCGTCCTCTCCAAGCACGTCGAACTCCTCATCTGGCAAAGACATCAAAGAAGACAGAGAGTACATCCTGGAGGATGCGTTAGCGTTAGACTTAGCTCCTTTGCCACTAACGAGAGCGAGACTATGAGAATCAGTCGGGCTCTCGATCTTGGCTGTCATACCACGGTCCAACTCAGCCGACTTGAGCTTAGAGAACAGCTCGTTCACCGTCAAGGTGTCATACTTCTCGGACTCAACAATAGCCTCAAACTTCCCGTCCCATACAGTACGATCCAACGAGTGCAAGAGCTTCACGGCTCTATCATGATCATTGTATGGGAGGACGTCCACATTGGCTCTCATGTTGTTCACAACGACCGTAAATCGCTGGAAAAGGGCATCGACGGACTCGCCGGGGAGATGAGTGAAGTTCTCGTACTCTCTCCGGTAAGTCGCGTACATCCGAGCCTGAACCTGAGCATTCCCAGCATGAGCATCCTTCAACTGCTCCCAAATCCTACAAGCTAAGTCCTCTGTCTGAACCCGATCGAATTCAGGTGGACACAGGGCACGAAACAAGTAGTCGACAGCCTTGTTATTGGCTTCGAACATATCCCTCGATCCTGGAGCAAGGAAGTTCATCGGATGAACATAAGCTGTGTTCACCGTGACATCCCAAAGGATCTGCCCCTTTCCGCGGAGGAACGCCGCCATCCGCCTTTGCCACATCTGGTAGTTCTTCCCATCGAAGTGCGGAGGACCCGAACCCCGTTCCTGGTACGCCATCTTTGGATCTTAGACTGGTAAGAGTCAATAAAGACCCGAACCGGCTCTGATACCAATTGAAGGACCGATTAGGCGAACCAGAGAGGGGGGGAGTGAATGGGAGCCGATAAAAATTCTTCTCGAAGGAGATGGGAACTCCAACAAGACGAACACGGTTTCCAACTCACGTCTCCGACCCAACTACCCAAGTTGGTCAAGACCACGCAGCCACTGGAGTGCTACTGGTCCTAGGAACCAACACTCAACCTTCCTAGCCAAAACTCACCAAAACACACAGCGGAAACTTGCACGGCTTGCTGCCTGTGCTACACCGGTCAGACCGATGGCCTGAGCCGGTCAGACCGGTGACACCGGTCAGACCGGTGGACAGAGCCGGTCAGGCCGGTGCTACAGCAGCCGCACAGCAAACGTTCCAGGAAGCCTCAGTGAATCCTCTAGGCCCTAGAACAAAAATCACCACGAAACACAACCTGTGAGGAAGAAGAACCCCTCACAAATCCTAGCAAAACAACTCCAAACACTCCAAGAACTGAACAGCAGGACCACAGGACAAAACCACACGGACAAGGCTGTTCCCCGAGACAAAAACCCACCAAGGGCTAGCACCGGTCAGACCGGTCAAGAGCACCGGTCAGACCGGTCGTGCCTGGTCAGCTCGGGATGAACAGCGCCCGCGAGTCAACTCCTCCAAATCCAACTCCCGATCTCCCGATTTGCTCCACGGTTTTGCGCAAGACTTTGGGGATAGTAGGAACACCTCATGGGTACTCCATAGCCAAGATTTGGTCCACCAAAACTTGTCAAAACAAGAGGAATCGAAGAAATCCCACCAAGAACGCCTCTAACCCTAGAGCCACGAAAACCCCAAAATCGAGCCCCTTTGCTCACGGATTTGGAAGGGGAATCAAAGGGAAAAGAACCACGAAGGGTTCATGCATACATCCCCCACCAAATCCCAAAGAGAAAGGCCTCGAAATCGCTCCAAGAAAATCGCCAAGAAAGGGCTCCGAAAATCACCAAAAAGGAGAAACGGGAAAGACACATCCAAGCCTTGAGGAACCACGCCGAATTATCTATACATACCAAAGAGGTTCATACAAGGTCTAGCTTGCCGCCCGATCATCCTTCCCTCTCACAAGATCTCACCATGAAGCTCTCAAGCTAGTCCTACGAAAATCCTAAGAAAATAGGAAGGAAAATAGGAAAACCAAATGAGCTAGGGTTCCAAGAGATGGCTGCCATCCTCTCACCCCTTGGGTTATATGGAGGCAACCGAAAGACTAAAATACCCTTACTAGCTAACTAGGGATACATGCCCCTCGAGGGCGAAATTGGAAGTCTTTGTCTTCGCACCATCGGACGGATGCCCAGCGACCGCAAACTTGCTTAGCCTCGACGCAAGCCTTGCGATCCCGACGCGTGTCCTCCGCTTCGAAGATTCCGGACTGCGTCGTCGCACACCGGTCAGACCGGTTCTCCTCACCGGTCAGACCGGTACCCACCGGTCAGACCGGTCTGGAGCTGCTGCACCTCCGTCTTCGGTTCTTCGGTCTTGGCTTTGTGGATCAACCAAGGAACCCAGTGGTTTTCTGGTGAACCACCGGAAACCCCGCGAACTCGGTGTAGCCTCCGCCAATCACCACTCATGACTCGGCTCCCACGTAGTCCCGGCTCGACCTTGGTTTTGAGGCTCAACCAAGAAACCGTCCATGACTTCATCTTGCCGTTCTTGCCACCATGCGGCCCGCACTTGACCCCGCTGGCCACCGGGTCCCTCGAACCAAGCCTACTTGTCTTCTCCACACCTGGAGGCCTCACCGGCAACGACCTTTCACGCTTGTTCTTCACCTGCACCTGCACCAGTCAAGCCGCAACCTGCACCTGCAATACTTAGCCAAGAATCAGTCTACACCACGTTGTCAATCACTCATCACACCAGGAAGCGACCATCCACCGGTCCTCGAACCACACCTGGCTCTCAGTCTCGTCAAAGGTAACCTCGCAAGTCTCCATGGTTCGGTTAGTGTCAAGGTTGAGCACACGATATGCTCTAGAATGAATCACATAACCAAGGAAAATCCCATCCGAACATCGAGACTCAAACTTATCCAACTTGCCCTTCTTGAGAATGAAATACTTGCAACCAAAAGCTCTAAAGTGACTCACCTTGGGTTGTCGGCCATGCATCAGCTCATAAGAGGTCTTCTTCTTAAAGGCACGAAGGAAGATGCGACTTGAGACATAGCAAGCGGTATTGACCGCCTTGGCCCAGAAACGCCTAGAAGTCCTATGCTCATCGAGCATCGTCCTGGCCATCTCACAAAGGGTCCGGTTCTTCCTCTCCACTACGCCATTCTGGCAAGCGACGTATGGAGAAGAGTACTGATGGTCAAGACCAAGATCACTGCAAAAGGCATCAAAATGAGAGTTCTTAAATTTCGTGCCATTGTCACTGCGTATAGCTCGAATGGCATCACCATGTCTCTCATTCTTCAACCTCAAAATCAAGTCTCGAACAAAGCCAAATGTCTCACTCTTATCCTCCAAAAAGAAAACCCAAGAGTATCTCGAAAAGTCATCAACAACCACAAGAACATACCACTTCCCACCGACAGAGCGAACACGAGCTAGCCCAACCAAATCCATGTGCAACAGCTCACAAGGTCGCTCGGTCATGACAGAAGTCAGAGGGGCGTGAGAAGCGGCAACCATTTTTCCATGCCAACAAGAAGCACAAACCAAATCCTTCTCAAATTTCAACTTAGGCAATCCTCGGACAAGATCAAGACCACTCAAGCGGGAAAGCAACTCAAAGCTCAAGTGTCCCAACCTCCTATGCCATTTCCAAAGCTCGACCGAAACGCCAGCAACAAAGCATCGAGGAGGACCAACAGACTGGGAAAAATCGGCACGGAAGATTTGACCCTCGGGGGCGATCGTACAGACAAGATCGCCTCGAGAATCAAGCACACGAGAAGCGCCCGACTTAAAACGAACCTCAAAACCTTCGTCAAGTAACTGAGATACTGACAACAGGTTAAAACCAAGTGACTTGACTAGAGCCACACTTCTTAAGGTCACCTTGCTACTCACCTTCACCATATCTTCAGCAAGCACTCGTCCTCTCCTATTGTCCCCGAAAGTGATGTACTCCCTCGTACTCACCGGGGTGAGGCTGGAGAACCACCCATGATCTCTGGACATGTGTCGTGAGCAACCAGAGTTGATCAACCAAAAGTCCTCAAAGCCTCCCACCTGTAATAAAAAACGAGAACAAGAATGAGCAAGCGACTCAACACCGGGGTTAGTACCAAAAGAGTCAAACCAGTGTTGAGCCATCTGCTCAAAAGAAGGGTTAGCAAAATCCATCCTACAAAAACCTCTAGGCGGAGCCCTTTCACGCCTACCACCAAAGGACCTATCACGTCTCACTGGAGGAGTACGCGCACCACGAGGGGGAAAATGTGGCCCGTAGTCCTTGCGCCTTTCTTGCTCTTCCTCGCTACTCGAGTCGGATGAGGCATCGCTTGATGTGGAGTCGATGTCGCTCGCTCTGGCAACCATCGCTCGAGCCGTCTTCTTCTTGTAGCCGCCACTCTTCTTCGGCCTTCTCTTGCCCTTGTCCTTGCGCTTGTCCTTGTAGTCGTTCCAGGAGCGGTGCTTGTTATAGTTGTGCTTGGGCTTGCCCTTGTAGTCGTTCTTGATCTCCATGGCTTCAGGGCATTCGGCGATGAAGTGCCCGTGCTTCCCGCACCGATAGCACATCCCCGAGCTCCGCCTTGCATTCTTGTAGTTCTCGTACACCCGCCCAAACCTCTTGCTCAACAAGGTGAGATCATCCTCGCGCAGCACCTCGAAGTCCTCATCGCAGGGGGCGCGCGCCGCGGGACGCATAGCCCGCGAATGTATCAACACTGATGCTGACGTGGATGACCTGCCAAACTTGGCGAGGGCCAGCCAGAAGCTCGTAGTCGGGCAACTTGGATTCGGGGCATGCCCGAGCCATCGATGCCCCAGGGACATAACCTGCGGTGCGAGGTGCAGGCCCTCATCGAGTAGGCTACGGTGCAACAAGCCGAGAGCTCCGCATCCCGCATGCCCCGTCAGTCCAGCGTAAAAACTAGTGGTGGCGACCGAGACCCGGAGGCATCGGTCCACACTCCGCACCGGGCGCCTACCGTCCACGAAGGCAACCAAAGGATGCCCGCCAAGGACCGGATTCAGGACACGCGCGGCAAGGCCGACGATGGTGATGCCCACAACATCCTGAACAAGAAAAAGCAAGACGCTGCTACTGCAATGACACACGGCTACCACCCTCGGCGTGGCGGCCGTTACGACAGCCGGGAGGACAAGAGCCCATCGTCGGAGCCGCCGGGCACGCATGTGTTCGGCCGAGCGATCCGCACGGCATCAATCCCCCCACGTTTCTGGCAGCCTAGGACCGTGAACAAGTACTAAGGGGAGACAGACCCCCGAGTGTGGCTCAACGACTACCATCTAGTGTGCCAGCTAGGTGGCGCCACCGACGACGCCATGATCATCCACAACTTGCCACTGCACCTGGCAGATTTTGCGCAGACGTGGCTCGAGCACTTGCATGCGAACCAGATCCACAACTGGGATGGCCTGGTCAGGACGTTCATAGGCAACTTTTAGGGCACATATGTGCACCTCGGGAACTCCTGGGACCTTCGAGGCTGTTCCCAGAAGGCTGGTGAGTCCCTGAGGGATTTTATCTGTCGTTTCTCCAAGCGCTGCACCGAGCTCCCAAGCATCGGTGAGTCCGAGGTCGTGCATGCCTTCTTGGCGGGCATGACTTGCCGGGACCTTGTGCGTGAGCTGGGGCAGAATCCTCCACCAGCGTCAACAAGCTGTTCGATATCGCCACCAGCTACGCTTGTGGAGAAGAGGCAGTGGGGGCGATTTTCGATGGCAAGAAGGGCAAGCGAGCAGAGGATGTGCCCGCGGAGGGTAGCAAGCCCAAGGAAGCCTCGAAGAAGCTAAAGCAAGGCAAGAAGGGCAAGAAGAACCAGGGCAAGAAGCCCATGGAGCAGGGCGAGGGCTCCGAGGAAGTCAACGCGGTCGATGCCGCCAACAAGGGGGCTCGCGGCCCCCCTCGAGGTGGAGTGTTCGACGACATGCTGAAGAAGCCCTGCCCGTACCACAAGACCCCGGTCGCTCACACCCTCGAGCAATGCGACATGCTTAAGAAGTACTACAATCGAGTCACCGCGAAGGACGACAACCCCAAGAAGGATGCGGGCGACGGGGGCAAGGACGGCTTCCCAGAGGTGGAGAACGTGTTCTTCATCTTCAGGGGGCCTACGGTCGATATGACGTCACGGCAGCGTAGGCGTGAACGTCGAGAGGTCTACTCCATTCACCCGGCCGTACCGTTGTACCTCTACTGGTCGGAGGAGACGATCTCCTTTGGCCGCGAAGACCATCCGGATCATATCCCCAATCCGGGACAGTACCCGCTTGTTGTCGATCCCATCATCGGCAACACACAGTTCTCCAAGGTGTTGATGGACGGAGGCAGCAGCCTTAACATCATGTACTCCTCCACCTTGGAGCTCATGGGGATCGGTCTGGACAAGTTGCGGCCCAGCAAGTCACCGTTTGTTGGCGGTCGATTTCCGTCAACCAAGAACACTTGTTATGTTATAGTTTGGACTTCATTTTGGAACTAACCCGCTACTAGGCATACTAATGATATAACAAGTTCATCGTTGGATGTTTGTTTTGGAGTTTAATGTTTACGCAGGAATTCATGCACTAAATGAGAAGAAATACATTTGGTTCGGAGGACGATTTACATGATGATCAAGAGGCTCCGATCGTGCGTGAACTTGACTCCAAAGGTGGCAAGGACCAATGTGCTTCAATGGAGAATCTCCAAGGACCAAGATGAAAAGACCAGAAGATCATGCGAGAAGACCCCTTAACTTGGTCGCGGAGATAACGACGTCCAAAGCCCATATCCGAAGGAGGAAAAACCCCAAAGTGCAAGAAATGACACGTGGCAAAAGACGGAGACGAACCGGGCTGAGGATGGGCCAGGCCGGTCGGCCCACCCCCTCCTCACCTCGGTTCGCCGCCGCCTTTCTTCGGTGATATATTCGCAGAACCCTAATTGTTTGGAGGAGGAGCCATTCGCGAAAGACGACTAGAGAAGCCTCGAGAGATCAAACACAAAGGAGAGGGTTGATCTTGAGGGTGAAGATCGAGGAGGATCATCACCTAGGTCAACGGAGGCCACCACAAGGAACGAGGACGCCGAGGCCTTGCCACGGCGCCACCGGAATTGAAGGACACCGAGAGACGGACTCCATCGGAGGCATCCACCATGTTCAACGGTGCCATGGCTAGCGTCTTGATGGGGTAAAGTAATCGTTTGTCCATAGAGTTGTAATGGATCTTGACATGTAGTCACCCATTCTTTGTTTGGATCTTTATCTATAATACCTTCATGTTGATGATGCTTAATGTTTAAGGTTCGCTACCATTGCCATCGGGGTTGCTCCCGTAGATCACGTCAACATACCGTGCTCATTAGGGTTAGAGACGATTACCTTCGCGTAGTGACAAGTACGAGGGAAGGGAAACGCTTAACTTTTTGTTCACATCCTTAGATAGATTGGATCGGGGTTTTACCATGTTTTAGGCTGATTGCATCTCAAGTACCTAGACTCCATGGGCATACGTCTTTCATACTCGTGAACCACCTTTGTCTTTCTCTTAACGTAATCTAGGGTTAGTGAGTCTTTACTTTATAGATTAATCTTTACATCATAAAGTTCTTAATCAACTAAGTTAGTGTTAGGTTAAACGCAAGTAATTCCCTTGCTCTGTGGATTGACAAGAACCTAGGGGGTCCCCTCCCTTGGTGAAAAAGGCACCAAGTCACTCCGTGGACTTGCGGTGAAGTTGAACGCGGTTTTGAACCGTCAACAAGCCCCTTTTTCTGGCGCCGTTGCCGGGGAGCAAGCCAGTTTACTTCGTTTAATCTCTCATTAGTTTTGTTGATTACTAACATCTAACCTTTGTGTTCTAGAAAAACACACTCTTTTTGTTTTTGTTTTTGATTGTCTAGATGGCGCTCGTTGGAAATCCATTGGAGGAACTGGAAAAATCACTAAGAGACTATGCTAGCCCTCGATGTGAGGGATCTCATGGAGAAAACACTCACGGAAGCTGCCAAACTTCTACAAAAAATAAGTAAAGCGGCAGCCATGCGAAGAGATTGGGAAATACGACTTTCGGGAAAGCCGGATTGCGACACAAGTGTGGGACCCCTTGCTGCAATTTTCAGAAATACGGCTCCGGAAGAGAAGAAAGAGGAACGAATCCTTGAAAAGGTTGAAGAAGCTAAACATGAGGAAACTAGAACTATCTTGGAGAGTGATCACGCCGAGACAAGCAAAGCAAATGAAAGAACTATGTCAAGCGCGAAGCCACTAAGGGAGTTCGAGCAAATGGATTGGATCCCACTTGATTTTGGAGAAATCTTTGACAAGAGGAGACTGTTCCCTAATCAAAAAGGGATGGCAAAAGCTTTGCAGATAGACTTTCCACCAGAAAAACAAGTGGAACACTCATACAACATAGAGACAACTGGGGAGGTCCTCCAAAAACTCTTTAGCGAAGAAGAAGTTGATCCGGACCATGTGGCCGAATCTAAAAGAATTGTGGGAATCAACCCTGAGGCGTCACCATTTGCCCGCCTCGCTGAAATTTTTGCCATAGGATCCGATGACGAAGAGAAGACATCGCCGCGTATAGATTGCTAGGTCAACAACATTAATTGCAAGGCATTATGCGACATTGGAGCACAAGTAAGTGTCTTGTCTTCTAAGATTTTTGATGCAATTCATGACCATACCATTGACCTAGTTCCAACCTCTACTAAATTAATTATGGGAGATGGTAGAATTGTTAAACCTCTAGGAATTGCTCGTGACCTAGAAGTTTTAATTTCCGAAAAATGCATTCCAACCGATTTCTTCATTGTTGATGTCTACTATGATAAGAATGATCATGTGATTCTTGGTAGACCTTTTCTTAAGTTGGTTAATGCCGTTTTAGATGCCGGAAAAGGAAAAGTAACTATTAATCTTGATGGAAATAATCACACATACAATTTTCTTCCCGCTTCTAGAATTGCCTCACCTCTACCTCTTGATGACGAAGAGGTAGGGAGCCTTCGTTTTGTTGAAACTTTCAGGGATCCGCTACAAAGAGCTATGGAGAATCAATCTAATGATGAGTTGGATGAAGAGTTAGCGGAAGCAACCAAGGGACTAGAACCGCAAGACGGAAGCTTAGAGGAGGATAAATTTGAAGATCTTGGAAAAATTGTACATGAGGAACCACAAGCACCGGAGGTGGATCTTAAGCCATTGCCCAAAGGATTGAAATATGAATTTTTGGGGCCGGACAAGACTTATCCCGTGATTGTGAGCGATGAATTGAGTCCCGAGGAGAATGATATGTTACTGAATTTATTAAAGAAGCACAAGAAAGTGATGGGATATTCGATTAATGACATTAAAGGATTTAGCCCAGCATTTTGCACTCACCGCATACCTATGGAGGATCAATGCAAGCCCGTAGTGGACCATCAAAGGAGGTTAACCCATGCCATGCGAGAGGTAGTGAAGAAGGAGGTTATCAAGTTATTGGACGCCGGAATCATCTACCCGGTGCCGCATAGCGAATGGGTGAGCCCCGTACATTATGTGCCTAAGAAAGGAGGTTTGACCGTGGTGAAGAATGAGAAGAATGAATTGATACCGCAAAGAACCATGACCAGATGGAGGATGTGTATTGACTATCGGAAATTGAACAAAGCAACAAAGAAGGATCACTTCCCCCTACCGTTCATCGACGAGATGCTTGAGAGGTTAGCAAATCATGCATATTTTTGCTTTCTTGATGGGCACTCGGGGTTCATGCAAATACCTATTCACCCGGATGATCAACATAAGACAACATTCACATGCCCTTATGGAACATTTGCGTATAGAAGAATGCCTTTCGGTTTATGCAATGCTCCAGCCTCTTTTAAACGATGTATGATGGTGGTATTTTCGGAGTTCATCGAGGAAATTGTTGAGCTATTTATGGATGATTTCTCCGTCTATGGTAAATCTTTTGCGGATTGCTTGGCAAACTTGGATAAAGTTCTCACTAAATGTTCGGAGGTTGATTTGGTGTTAAATTGGGAGAAATGTCACTTCATGGTGAAACAAGGTATAGTGTTGGGACATGTGATATCCGAGAGAGGGATTGAGGTGGACAAAGCTAAGGTTGAAACGGTTGAAAAACTTCCACCGCCAACGGATGTCAAATCTTTGAGGAGTTTCTTAGGCCACGCGGGTTTCTATAGAAGATTCATCAAGGATTTCTCAAAAATTACCAAGCCATTGACCAATCTTCTCCAAAAAGATGTCCCATTCAATTTTAATGAGAAGTACTTGGCGGCATTCCGGACATTGAAGAGAGCTCTTGTAACTGCACCCGTCATCCAACCGCCCGATTGGAATCAACCTTTTCAATTAATGTGCGACGCTAGTGACTATGCCGTTGGAGCGGTGTTGGGACAAAGAAAAGAAGGCAAGGTACATGCTATTTACTATGCTAGCAAAACCCTCAATGGAGCTCAATTAAATTATGCAACAACGGAGAAAGAATTGCTCACCGTAGTGTTTGCCTTTGAAAAATTCAGATCGTATATTGTGAATTCTAAGGTGATTGTCTACACTGATCATGTGGCAATCAAGTATCTCTTGTCTAAAAAAGATGCCAAACCAAGGTTGATTCGATGGATCCTTCTCTTGCAAGAATTTGATGTGGAAATTAGAGACAAGAAGGGGGTGGAAAATGTTGTGGCCGACCATTTATCAAGGATGAATCGTGAGGATGATAAAGAGCCTATTGAAGATAAGATGAGAGATGATCAACTCTATCACATCCTTGACAAAGATACTTGGATGATCAACATTATTCGAGCCATACGAAAAATGCCACTTGATCATTTGGATAGGAACGCTCAAAGGAGAGTGATCGCCGAGAGCCGAAAATATTATTGGGATGCACCTTACCTCTTTAGACTTGGAGCGGATGGAGTCTTACGAAGGTGTATACCAAGAGATGAAAGAGGCGAAATATTGAGGAAGTGTCACTCAGGCGAATATGGAGGACACTATGGACATTTTAGGACTCAAGCAAAGGTATGGGCTAGTGGATTTTATTGGCCAGAGATGCATGAAGATTCGAAAAGGTATGTTGCTTGTTGTCCGGAATGTCAGAGAACGGGGAATATAAATCAAAGAAATGCTATGCCCTTGAATTACAACTTGCAAATTGATCTATTCGACGTATGGGGAATTGACTTCATGGGACCTTTCACTAGTTCAAATGGATATGAGCATATCTTGGTTATGGTTGATTATGTATCCAAATGGGTGGAGGCTATCCCTTGTCGAAGAGCTTCAACGAAAGAATCCATATCCATGATCAAAAATACTATATTCCGACGCTATGGAGTCCCGCGAGTATTGATGAGTGATGGAGGGACACACTTCACGGGGAATAGCTTCAGAAAATGCTTGTCCAAGTTGGGGATTGAGCATAGAGTGGCCACGGCTTACCACCCACAAACCAATGGTCAAGCGGAAACTTCAAATAGGCAGCTCAAGAGAATTCTTAACAAGACCGTTGAAAATGGAGGTAAAGATTGGTCAAAGAAATTAGTTGGAGCATTGTGGGCATATCGAACGGCATACAAGACACCCATAGGTATGACACCATATCAATTTGTCTATGGAAATCGTGTCATCTACCTTTGGAGTTGGAACATAAAGCGTATTGGGCAATCAAAGAGATGAATCTTGACCTTGATGCCGCGGGAATCAAACAGAAAATTCAAATAAGTGAATTAGAAGAGATGAGGCTCAAAGCTTATGAGAGTGCAACCATCTACAAGGAATGAATGAAGAGGTGGTATGATAAAAGGCTTCGAGCAAAGGAATTCAAAGAAGGTGACAAGGTTCTCCTCTATAATTCAAGGTTCAAAATATTCGGGAAAGGAAAATTGAAGAGCAAATGGGATGGACCGTTCATGGACGTGAAAAGTGATCAATATGTGGTTAATGGTCAATGGTTAAAGGTTTTTCTTGAACAAGACATCATGCCCATCGACTACATTGACATATATCACATGGAGGACGAGCCTGAGCGTCAAGCCTAAGACGTAAAACGAGGTACATTTTCTGTACATATGTTTTTGTTTTTAGTTTTCGTATTTATTTCGAGACCTTTCTATAATTTTTAGTTGGACCCTACCACCACCTAGGCTAGTATTCATGAAACACCGAGGGCCGCGAAAGTTGGGCCGCGGGGGCCCAAAACAGGGGGTAGGCCGGCCGGCCCATGCCGACCGGCCCACTACCCCCCTTCGCCCGTTTTCGCTCGTCTTTCTCTAGGACACGGTTCGGTGCATTTCCTTTTCCTATCTTCCCTTTTTGGGGGAGACAAAAATAGGTAAGGGAGGGTTTTGGCCAAATCTTTCCAGGGATATTTAAGGATGTCTGGGGAGCCCGAGGTTTGCATCTCAATTGCAATCTCAAACCTCCACGAAAGCACCCAAGCACCCATGGCATCCTCGAGCAGCACCAAAGGCAAGGAGGAGGTGAAGGCGACCATGGAAGAAGAAGTACGCCTCCCCTCTCCAACCCCGGTGATGGAGGAGCTTCGCCGGTGCGAGGTGCCAAAACCCAAGAAGCAAGTGAAGAGAACCGCGAGGATTCAATGCAGGGGGCGTGGTCCAAGAGGGCGCGTCGCTAGCCCAAATCCCTAGGTTGAGGAGAAGAAGGAGAAGCCAGCTTCTCCTGTTCGCCACTCAGAGAGGCTCCTTGGGAAGAAGAGGAAGGACTACAAAGAGAAGACCCCCGAGCCGGCGGATTTCTACGGAGATAGTGATTACTCCGTGATCGGAGCCCTAGCTCGTGGGGAGCCGGCGGTAGTATTGACAATGATCCCTATTTTTCGGAGGAGGTGCCCAAGGAGGAGCCGAAGGAGCATCCGGAAGAGCAAGGTGAAGGTGGCAACCCAGGCGGCGGTAATGATCCGGATGGTGGAGACCATGGAGATGATAATCCGGATGAAGAGCACAATGTGTGTTGCGCGGCATGCCGCAACGCCATTACGGAGCTCTTATCATCCCTTGATGAGTGTTTAAACACCATCAACACCATGCAACAAAGAATTGAGGATTGGGAGCGCATGGTGGAAGATGACTTCAAGTACCTCAACCACAACATAAGGAAGCTCTTCGGGATGAATAAAAATTTCAAGAAGGAGTGGTGCAACTCGTGCGGAAAGTACCACTAGGTGTCGTAGTTAGGAAGTTCTCTCCCCTTGTGCCTTTTGTAAAGTTACGACGAGGACGTCGTCAGATCTAAGCGTGGGGGGGAGCTAGCTAGCTACCTTTTTAAATTTTTGCTTTAAGTGGTGTGAGAGTCTAGTTTTTAATTTTTGAGTCAAGTGTGAGAGTGTGAGAGTCTTTGTTTTATCTTTTTAGCTTGAAAGAGTCTTAAATTAGCGTTGAGTCAAAGAAAAAAAGAAATAAAAAGTGTCTTATGGAAAGTCTCATGTTTCTTTTCTCGTTATATCTTTTATTTATCTTTCTTATTTGAGCATGAGCTTTTTAGTTAATTGTTTACGTGGTGCTTAGTGGAAACTTACATTTGTAAAGTACCCATACTGAAAATTTAATCTAGGACTTTGCTTCGTCTATGCTCTTAGTATTGCTAAACTTTGGAGGTTTTATTTCTGAAAATTAAGAAAAACATCTTGCTATGAAGGTTAGCAAGTTCTTTCTCCAAGTTGAGAGTGATATCTATCCTATACAAAGCCTTTACATACATACATGAGCTCCACCATAAGTGTTGATTAGTATGATGAGTTAAGTTAGGATTCTACTCTCTTGGGAGGTCTAATTCCAAGCAATGGTCATGTCCTTGATATATACCTTTTGTTGCTAGCCTCTTCGTGTATTCGGTAGCGGGAATTTCACATTGAAATGCCCCGTACATCGCCGGATTCCTTACCCAAACCTATATATATCTTTTCATCATCCTACTCCTTGAACACAACCCATATTCAAAGATTCGTTCAATCTTTAGGCATGTTTATATTTAAAATTCAGATTGTGATCATGTTCGAAAGTTGAGTGAAAAGCTTGTGAGATGGAGGTAAAGAGATGGAAACAAATGTGTATGAGTGTAGTGCGCACACAAGAAAAGAGAAATAAAGAGAAAAAAGAAAAAGAAAAAAAAAGAGAAGAGAGAAGAAAAAGAAGGAAAAGAAAAGAAAGGAAATCCAAGGCAAGGCAAGAAAGGTGAAGTGAGGGATGACAAGTTAAGTGAAGACCAAATAAAATGCAAGGAAGGATGCCACGATGTTAGGAACGAATCTTATTCCATACCATGTGCAATCCGACATCGAGGACATCATGAGTGCCTTGAAGTCATTTTTCTTTTTCCCTTTGCACATGTCCACCAATCTAAATCTTCTCATCCTTGACACCCCTACATTATGGTTAATTCTCATGATCATTGGCTTGGAAGGTGAACAACCACTAGAGGATTCTCCTAGCTTGACAACACTTGTGCTAACTTCACTAGCCACACCTATAGCTCCACTTACATCGCATATGAGGGACTTGCGGGAGGTGAGAGTTTATAAAAATATCTAGGATAGCCACCTTAATGAGTGACATGTGAGAACTTGGAGAAGGGCTTTGTCTAATGCTTTGTGCAGGAATTTTATTTTTAAAAGTGCAAAAACCCTCCAAAGGAAGTAAGAAAGCAAGTGTGGATGAAGTTGAAGATCTCTAGTGAAAAGGTAAGAGTTGTGGGGTAAGTCTTGAATTGGTAGTTTCTAAACGCCCATGTTTACATTATGATTTTTGTTTCGTGTCTCTTATATTGAAGATGAATGATTGACTAACTTGAAAGGAAGGATTTGACGAAGCATGTTTTCAAACTCCTTGGATGATCAACTTTTGAGCTACTTGCTCGAGGACGCGCAAGATCTAAGCGTGGGGGGATGTTGGCGGTCGATTTTCGTCAACCAAGAACACTTGTTATGTTATAGTTTGGTTTCATTTTGGAACTAACCTGCCACTAGGCATACTAATGATATAACAAGTTCATCGTTGGATGTGTGTTTTGGAGTTTAATGTTTACGCAGGAATTCATGCACTAAATGAGAAGAAATACATTCGGTTCGGAGGACGATTTACATGATGATCAAGAGGCTCCGACCGTGCGTGAACTTGACTCCAAAGGTGGCAAGGACCAATGTGCTTCAATGGAGAATCTCCGAGGACCAAGATGAAAAGACCGGAAGCTCATGCGAGAAGACCCCTTAACTTGGTCGCGGAGATAACGACGTCCAAAGCCCATATCCGAAGGAGGAAAAACCCCAAAGTGCAAGAGATGACATGTGGCAAAAGACGGAGATGAACCGAGCTGAGGATGGGCCAGGCCGGTCGGCCCACCCCCTCCTCGCATCGGTTCGCTGCTGCCTTTCTTCGGTGATATATTCGCGGAACCCTAATTGTTTGGAGGAGGAGCCATTCGCGAAAGACGACCAGAGAAGCCTCGGGAGATCAAACACAAAGGAGAGGGTTGATCTTGAGGGTGAAGATCGAGGAGGATCATCACCTTGGTCAACGGAGGCCACCACGAGGAAGGAGGATGCCGAGGCCTTGCCACGGCGCCGCCGGAGTTGAAGGACACCGAGAGACGGACTCCATCGGAGGCATCCAGCATGTTCAACGGTGCCATGCCTAGCGTCTTGATGGGGTAAAGTAATCATTTGTCCATGGAGTTGTAATGGATTTTGACATGTAGTCACCCATTCTTTGTTTGGATCTTTATCTATAATAGCTTCATGTTGACGATGCTTAATGTTTAAGGTTCGCTACCATTGCCATCGGAGTTGCTCCCGTAGATCACGTCAACATACCGTGCTCATTAGGGTTAGAGATGATTTCCTTCGCGTAGTGACAAGTACGAGGAAAGGGAAACGCTTAACTATTTGTTCACATCCTTAGATAGATTGGATCAAGGTTTTACCATGTTTTAGGATGATTGCATCTCAAGTACCTAGACTCCATGGGCATACGTCTTTCATACTCGTGAACCACCTTTGTCTTTCTCTTAACGTAATCTAGGGTTAGTGTGTCTTTACTTTATAGATTAATCTTTACATCATAAAGTCCTTAATCAACTAAGTTAGTGTTAGGTTAAACGCAAGTAATTCTGTTGCTCTGTGGATTGACAAGAACCTAGGGGGTCCCCTCCCTTGGTGAAAAAGGCACCAAGTCACTTCGTGGACTTGCGGTGAAGTTGAACGCGGTTTTGAACCATCAACACCGTTCCACGGCGTCGCGCCGGGAAAGCGAGTCCAGCCTCTCGGGCGGATCGACCTGCCAGTCTGCTATGGCACACCGAGCAACTTCCGCAAGGAGGTCCTCACCTTTGAGGTGGTGGGGTTTCGAGGAGCATACCACGCCATCCTTAGCCAACCCTGCTACGCCAAGTTCATGGTGGTCCCGAACTACACCTACTTGAAGCTCAAGATGCCGGGGCCAAAGGGTGTCATCACGGTGGGCCCGTCATTCGAACACGGATTCGAATGCGACGTCGAGTGTGTCGAGCACGCCGAGGCACTTGCGCATGACGAGGCCCTCATGGCGGACCTGGAGAAGCTGGCCAACGAGGCCCTCGACTCCACCAACAAGCACGCCGGCAACTTCGAGGCCACAGAGCACACCAAGGCCGTACCCCTCGACTCCAGTGCCCCCGAGGGCAAGGCGTTGAGGGCCAGCTCCACCCTCGACCCGAAATAGGAAGTGGTGCTCGTCGACTTTCTTCGCGCCAATGCTGACATCTTTGCATGGGTCCCGTGGACATGCCAGGCATTCCGAGGGAGGTCGCCGAGCACTCACTTGATATCCTGCCCAACTCCAAGCCGGTGTCTCAGCGTCTACGATGATTTGACGAGAAGAAGCGCCGGGCGATCAGAGAGGAGCTGCGCAAGCTCTTGGAGGCCGGATTCATCAAGGAGGTATTCCATACCGAGTGTCTAGCTAATCCTATACTAGTTAAGAAAAAAGAATGGGAAGTGGAGGATGTGCGTAGATTATACCAGTTTAAATAAAGCATGTCCCAAGGTTCTTTCTCCTTTGCCACGAATTGATCAGATAGTTGATTCCACTGTGGGGTGTGAATTATTATGCTTCCTTGATGCGTATTCCGGTTATCACCAAATCAAGATGAAAGAGTCTGACCAGCTCGTGACCTCTTTTATCATGCCATTTGGTATGTTTTTGCTACATGACGATGCCATTTGGCCTCCGAAATGCCGGGGCAACATACCAGCGATGTATGCTCCACGTTTTCGGGGATCACATCGGGCGGACCGTTGAGGCATACGTCGACGATATCGTAGTAAAATCCAGGAAGGCGGACGACCTGGTGAACGATTTGCGCATTGCGTTCGATTGCCTCCGGGCAAACAGGGTTAAGTTAAATCCCGAAAAATGCGTCTTCGGGGTGCCGTGTGGCATACTCTTGGGTTTCATTATCTCCCAGCGAGGCATAGAACCCAACCCGGAGAAGATGTCGGCCCTTGAGAGGATGGGGCCAATACACGATCTGAAGGGAGTACAGAGGGTCCTGGGCTGCCTCGCAGCTCTGAGTCGCTTTATCGCACGTCTCAGTGAGAAAGGCTTACCCCTGTACCGACTTCTAAGAAAGAGCGAGCGTTTCTCCTAGACCGCCGAGGCCCAGGAGGCCCTCGACAAGCTGAAGGCAACACTCGCCCACGCCCCAATGTTGACACCACCCTGGGAAGGCGAACCCCTTTATCTCTACGTCACTGCCGCGACCCAAGTGGTCAGCACAGTCATCGTCGTGGAGAGAAAAGAGGAGGGGCACGCCCTGCCTGTTCAGAGGCCCGTCTACTACATTAGCGAAGTGCTGTCAGAAACCAAGACGCTATACCCTCAGATCCAGAAGCTGCTCTATGCAGTGGTGCTCGCGTGGTGCAAGCTGCGGCACTACTTCGAGGCTCATCCTGTCACCATGGTCTCCTCTTTCCCCTTGGGAGAGATTGTCCACAATCAGGAAGTCTCGGGTAGAATAGCTAAATGGTCCGTAGAGCTCATGGGTGAAGCTCTCACCTACGCGCCACGAAAGGCGATAAAATTGCAGGTCTTGGCGGATTTCGTGGGTGAGTGGACCGACATTCAGCTACCCACACCTCAGATCCAAGCTGAGTGCTGGACCATGTACTTTGATGGTTCGGTGATGAAAACGGACGCAGGTGCGGGCCTGCTCTTTGTTTCACCCCTTGGAGAACATATGCGGTACCTGGTACTCTTGCACTTCCCCGCGTCGAACAACATGGCGGAGTACGAGGCCCTCCTCAGCGGCCTACGCATCGCCATCGAGCTCGGCATCAAGCGCCTTGATATCCAGGGAGATTCTCAGTTGGTCATAGACCAAGTGATGAAAGACGCAAGCTGCCATGACGAGTAGATGGAGGCATACTGCACCGCGGTGCGCAAGGTTGAGGACAAGTTCTTTGGTTTCGAGCTCAATCACATCGCGTGCAAGTACAATGAGGAGGCAGACAAGCTGGCCAAGATTGCTTCGGGGCAAATCACCGTTCCCCCAAATGTTTTCGCCCGCAACCTCACTGAGCCCTCCGTTGACCTCAACAAACCCGCCAAAGTCTCTGGCAAGGCCTCGGGGGCTGGCCCCTCGAAGGCCACGAGTGCCGATCCCATGGATAAGGACCCCTCGAATGGGGAAATCGAGACCTCGGACCTCGAAGAGTCCCAGGCGGACGAAGCCGAGGTGATGGAGATCGACGAGCTCCTGCCCCCTCCACGGGACTGCGTGACGAATATCTCGCCTGGCTCGACCGGGGGGAGTTACCCCGGATTGAACCGAGGCAAGACGGATCGCCAGGAAGGCCAAGTCCTTCGTCATCATTGACAGCGAGCTGTACAAGCGCAGCTCCTCGAGGATCATGCAGTGGTGCATCCCCATCCTTGAGGGCCGGGAGTTGATTCAAGACGTCCACGCTGACGAGTGCGGCCACCACGCCGCACCGCGCACCCTCGTAGGCAAGGCGTTCCGCCAGCGCTTCTACTGGCCGACGGCGGTCACTGATGCCAACGAGGTCGTACGACGTGCGAAGGGTACCAATACTACGCGCGCAAAACCCACCTCCCAGCTCACGTGCTGCAGACCATCCCCTTCACGTGGCCTTTCGCCGTATAAGGACTGGACATGGTCGGGCCCTTGAGGAAGGCGCCCGGGGGCTTCACCGACGTACTGGTGGCCATTGACAAGTTCTCGAAGTGGATCGAGGTCCGCCCCATCAGCAGCCTCAGGTCTGAGCAGGCCGTGCTGTTCTTCACGGACATCATCCATCGGTTTGGGGTACCCAACTCCATCATAACAGACAACAGCACTCAGTTCACCGGCAAGAAATTCCTGGAATTCTGCGACAGCTACCACATCAGCATGGATTGGTCGGCCGCAGCACACCCACAAACTAACGGCCAAGTTGAGCGTGCCAACGGCATGATTTTGCAAGGCCTAAAGCCAAGGATCTTCAACAAGCTCAACCAGTTCAACCGGAAATGGATCCAGGAGCTGTCGTCCGTCGTTTGGAGCCTCAGGAACACCCCAAGCAGAGCCACGGGGTTTACCCCGTTCTTCCTGGTCTATGGTGCCGAGGCCGTCCTCCCCACAGACTTGGACTACGGGTCCCCAAGGGTGAAAGCCTACCAAGAGGAGCAGAACTAGCGAGGTCGCTAAGACTTGCTGGACTGCATCGAGGAGGCCCGCGATGTGGCGATCCCACACTCAGAGAAGTACCAACAATCCATGTGGCGCTACCAAGCGCGCAAGGTCCAGCCTCGAGACCTCAGCAAGGGAGACTTGGTACTCAGACTTCAACAGAAGAACGAGGGCCGTCATAAGCTCACGCCGCCATGGGAAGGGCCATACATCATCGCCGAGGTCCTCAAGCCCGGCACGTATAAGCTCGCAAACGAGAAGGGCGAAACCTTCAACAACGCTTGGAACATCTAACATCTACGTCGCTTTTACCCTTAAAAGTTCCTTGTCATTTTGTACATATCTGGCGCCCAAGTCAGTTGTACATACACTAAGGTCATGAATAAAGATAAGGGAGACTCGGCTTTCTTCTGAAAACCAAGTCGCCCTCGGGGGCTACTATGGGGGCACCCCCCCTGAACGGTCCCATTTTTTTGCAAAACGCCTTTTCTTTCAAAAATGCTGAGCATGTCAGGCCTCGGATGCTTAGAAAAACAGAAGCAGGGCACGAGTAACTAAGGTTGGAGTCGGATGAGTCCGGGACCGCTTACGCCTCCAGCAGGATATGGCCTCTTTCTCTCGCCACTTTACCCTTAGGTTACTCGCGAGAGCGATCGATCCTAGCCAAAGTTTCCCTAAGCTACGAGGAAAACGCAACAGCATAGACAAATGAGTCGCACATAAGTTTGCATACTTAAAGGACAACTTGTTTGATTACAAGAGCCACATGGCTCGAACCCTACTCACGACCTAAGGGCTTCCATGCCCGGCTTCTTTCAGGGATCAAGGGGCCTGCGGCGGCAGTGTCCGGGCAGAGGTCCTCCTCGTACATGTCGGCAAGATCGGCGGCGGCATCAGCGGCGGCAGCATCAGCTTGGTCCATGGTGGCATTCACCCCATCGTCGTTGAGGTCGTCCGCAACGACGTAGCCTGTAGCCAACGCTGCGTGATCGATAATATAATGTGTCGACACCACGCCGAGGGCCCTCTGGACGCGAAGGCGGAGAGCGCCTTTCACGCGCTCGACAACATGGCTGCTCAGAGCCTTGAGACGACTCGCCAGCGACCTCCCCGACGAGCCGACGCCCCCCTCGATCTCCCGACACACTTCGAGGGTTGCTTCCTGCAGAGCCCCGAACTTCTGCTGAGACGAGGTGTAGGCAACCTAGAGCGCTTCTGCCTGCTTCAGCGACTCCCCCAGGGCCTTCCGCAACCCTGAAACAAGGAAAGGCACGTCAAGAGCGGATCTTGATGAACCTGAAACGACTAAGGACTCGGGGGCTGCAACTTACCCTCGGTCTGCTTCTTCTCCGTCTCGAGCTCTGTACGTGCGGTTCCAGCCTCTTGTTGCAGCTACAGGATCGAGGCTTCCTTCTCCTCAATGGCGGCTTGAAGGGTCTCGGTGCTAGCACTCTCCCAGACCAGTGCCCGGGTGAGCAGCTTGGCTGCCACTTGCCAGAGCTGGACCTGGGTGTTCGCCGCCGCCACCTCCGCATTCCGCTGTTGGAGCGTAGACCTGACCTCCTCAAGTGTCGCGCGCTCTTGTTGGAGCTGGGACTGCACCTCCTCGCGCGCCGTGCGCTCGTGCTGAAGCACAGATTTGGCCTCCTCGAGCACTGTGCGCTCTTGTTGAAGCTGGGCCTGCGCCTCCTCGCGTGCCGCTCACTCTTGCTGGAGCTGGCCTTCGACCCTCGTGAGCGCCTTGCTCTTCTCCTGTAGAGTAGCACCCAGCTTTTTGACCTCCTGGGTCCTTTGCTCGGCCTGGGTCTGCCTCTGCGCCAGCAAGGACTAGGCCTCAGCGTGCGCCGCGCGCGCCTTCCGAAGCTCTTCGTTCACCACCGCTAGCGCCTCCTCCTTCCGTTGGAGCGTGATGTTCAGCCCCTTGGCCTCCTTGGCCCTCTGCATCGCCACAGCCCGCTGGGTGTCATGTTCCTCCTCCGCGCGGAGGCGGTTGTACTCAAGCCAGCCATTGTCCGTCCACAGTGCCTCCACCATCACGTCTAGGGTGTCGTATTGTGTCCAAAACCAGTCGACCTCGGAGCACAGCTCGGCAATGTAGGCGATCTTCTCACCTGCCTGCCTCTACAGCTCCTGCAATAGGGGAGGGGAGGGGAAGGAAGGAGAGCCGAATGAAGAACGCATGAACAAAGGAAGGAGATCCAAGCGGCGCTCAAACAAGCAAACTTACCCAAAAGACCTGGAGCGATCTGCCCCCGTGGATCTGGAGGGCGGCGGTAAGGGCATTCTGCTGGGAGGAGCCAAGGCTGTTGAAATCCTGCCACAGATCCCTCTCCGACCTCGCCTCTTCCACTAGGCTTGGGGGAACCCCGGGGAGGTTGAGCCTCAGCTCCCGCTGTGGTGCCTCGACGCCGGTCGTTGGGATGCCGGCACCAGATGTTGACGCCCTAGCGCCGGTCGCCGGTGCCTGTGGTACCACGCAGCTGTCAGGCCGCACCACCAGCACCTCGAGCACAGACCCGAGGGCTGGCACGGCCGCCACCAATGCTTGACCCCCAGCAGGGGTCGAATCACCATCAGCAGGAGCCGTGCCCATCCCATGGCTCTCTGTCCCCCGACTCGCAGCACGGGCTTGCTCTCAGCCCCGCTGGGTCCCTCGAACCACCGCCGCGCGGAGAGCTTCCACCGCCGCCACCTCTCGTCGCTACCGCCCCGTGGCCGCAGCCACTACTCACGACGCCTCGCCAGTCGCCGCCGTACCCGCCGTCGACCGCGACGTCCTCGCCGAATGAGGCCTCGTCGTGTGTGGCGCATCCTGCGCCCCCACCTTGAGCACCTTAACGGGCGCGAGACCAGGGACAGCGGGCACCGCGCTGGCAAAAAGGGAAGGGAAGGGTCAGCAAACTAATCCACAATATCAAGAAAACGGAGAGCGGAACACAACTCACCACAGGCCGGAGACGTGCCGCTTGCGCTTCCTCGAGGGATCTGGGGGCACCACCCCTGACCCGGCCGGCACCCTCGATGATGCGCCCTCGTCGAGGGTGCCGTACCTGCCTCGGGAGTGAGAGCAACAAGGGCCTCCTCGTCCCTTGGCAACGGGGCCGGCGCTCCCTCCCACATATCAGAAATGGTCCGCACCCCGTCGCTGTCCTCCTCATCCTAATCTGTGTTTATCGGCTCCGGCGGGGGGGGGGGGGGGGGGATACCCTACCGCTCCCACACCCGATACTCCTCGTTGTACGTGTCAATGTGATCCTGCCACCTTGTCTTCCTTTCCCTCGCCCGATCCGCCTGATCTTTCTACCTCTACTGCCTGGCACGATTGGCGGCGTGTGACCTGGGCGTCGGTGGGTCTGAGGAGGGGATGTTGACGTGCACTCCCTGTCACAAGCAACTACTGTTAGTACGATTACAGGGACGAAGCGGGCGAATCAAGAAATCGAATCTCACCAGATCGCGGTGACCCGGATCCGGGAGCATCGCGAATGACCACAGGTCGTCGTCGCTGTGAGCCACAGCCCTGAGGTTCACCGCGCGCCTCGCCCTCGCAGCCGCGTATGCTTGGGCGAGCGATTCTTCCAGCAGCCGCGAGCATGCCAGGGCCGCGGTGTTAGCGTCGTTCCCTATCGCGAAGATGGGGAGCGCCCTCTCCATGGGGGGATCACCCGCCAGAGGTGGAAGTTCACGATGACGGCCGCCACGATCAGCCCGGCATACGCCAACTCGCGCAGGGCGTCGGTGAGGGGTTCGAGCTTCTTCTGCCTCGCCGGAGGCGACACCTCGTGCGCCCACGAAGTCGGCCTCTTCGTTAATACCTTCCCGGTGTACGGCGGGAGCCCGGCGCCGTCGTTGCGCAGGTAGAACCACCCCTTCTCCCAGTCAGAGTTGTTTGACGTCATGGTCCAAGGGAGGTACAGCTCCTTCCGGGAGTCGCGCGTCGCGAATGTGAGACTGCCGGCGCCGACGGCCCTGTGCGTCCTCCTCTCCCCTGTGGCGAGCGTGTGGAGTTCACTACGGAAGAGGTGGATCCACAGATCCTAGTGTGCCTCGATTCCTAAGAATCCCTCGCAGACAGCGACGAAGGAGGCCGCCTGCGAGATGGCATTGGGGGCGAAGTTATGAAGCTCCACCCCGTACTGGTAGCACAACCCCCACATAAACTTGCTTGCAGGGGCGTTGAATCCGCGCTCGTGCAGCCGCATGAAGCTCATGATGTAACTCGGTGGTGGGGACGGCTCCTGGTGCGACGACGGCGGGATCATCCACGTCGGGTTTGCCTCGTCACCGATCGGCGCCAACTGACCGCCGAGAATCAGCCCCTCCATGGTCTGCAAATCCACCAACGACCGGGGCCACGGCGCGGCCTCTAGCACTCTGATAGCGGCCATGGGCGGAGGACACAAGGTGGGTGCCGGGGGGTGAGGCGGAGCGGGTGCGCGCGCGCGGATCTGGAGCGGCGGAGCGCACTACGACGGAGAAGGCAACGAAGAGGTGGCACTTGCGAATGGCTAAGGTAAAGACCTCCTCCCTACGTCCTCTGCTTTTATAGAGTAGGAAGGGGACGGAGCGCCCGGCGGTGTGACGGGCAACAGCAGTTAATGCGGTGGGTGCCGCCTGTCACTGACGGCAGGGCCCCACCACCCCGAAGCTGCCACGCGCGCGCGTGCGCAATAATTACCACACGGTAAACCAGGGGGCGTAGCGCCACGTCCCGTCACACCCGAGCGGCGCACACGTTGTTTTGCTTGAAAAGGCGTGCCCACCTCGCCTGCTCCACGCCAGGTCAGCCACGACTGAGTGGGCGCGGCGACCAACCGCCCCGTGGCCGAAGCCCAAGCGCCGGGGATTCCTTCTCGCATAAGGAAAGCCCCAGGAACCATCAGGTCGGGATTCGAGGCCCGGTCCCTCGAAGGGGTAAGACGGGCACCCCGGTCAGAGGTGGATAAGGTCACGAGGCTACAATATATCGAACACACCCTCGAGAGAGAACTCGAGGGGGCCCAAGGCTTAGGCTCCCGGGTCATTACTGATCAACAGCTCGAGGCCTGGCCTGCTGAGGGTACGACGGGCGTCGCAAATGCCCCTCGATGTGGGGAGGTACTGATCAGTGGTTCGAATCTTAGCTCGACAATGATTCGACAAGCGCCACAGATCCACAAAGACGGGAGCACGCGGCGCACCCGCAAACACCCTACTGATCAGTGGTACGGGGCCTGACCCTCGACGGGTTCGAACAGGTGCCTCAGATCAGGAACGATCAGGGCGCGCGCGATCGAGCCTGTCCCCGAATGCAAAGTTCGGGGGCGCCCCACATATCGTGTTCAAGGCCAGGACAGAGGCAACCAATCGCGGGATCCCATCGAGGGAGTGCTTCCGTGCCCTCGGCCCCTATCGAATGGGACCGAGCCCTGCTTGGCAGACCTTTGCAAGCGCTTGCATGGATGTGTCTCCGGACCACGAGCCGACCCCTATCGAACGGGACATGGACGTCCACTTGAACTATCCATTAACAGCTCACCGAGGCATCCATAGCTCGCCGCCCGCTCGAGGGTAGCACGGATTGCCTCACCCCTCCACCCTGCGGAAGGTGAGAGCTTTACCTGATCGTCCCTGATTGGGCCAGGGCTCGGGGGCTCCTCACACCACGACCACCCCAATGATCACCTCATCAATCTGTGAAGGGTTAAGCCCCGCACAAGTGGGCAACCTACCCGAAAACATCTTGGGTAAACTCGACGCCTCCCCACCTGCGTAGATCGCCGATGTTGGCTGAAATACCGCTGAGGCGGGCTGAAACAAACGCAAGGCGAGCCCGTCACCCGACGCTTTTAACCCCTGCACGAGTGCTCGCACTCCAGGGCTTCGGGGGCTTACACCCGCGGGTGCGCTAGCGCGCCCCCACAGGAAAACATGCATGATCGAAGGGGAAGGAACCCGCACATAGCATCCGAGGGCGACATCCTTTGCCGGAATGGTTCCCACTCCCACAAAGGCTCGGGGGCTACTATCGGGGACGGTCATTAGGGTCCCCTAGCTCAGGGGGTAATCACCCTTGTTAAATGCAATAGCGTACGGGCTAATGCCCACAAAACGCAGAAAGGCAAGCGAGGTACGCAGTGGGCCCACGGCCGGCCGTGGCCCGACAGCGGCCCAAGGCTTTTCATCAAGAAGATCCGCCGGCGCCCCCGCTCCTCTGCATCGCTCGAGGGCCCTGGCCCCTCGAGCGGGTTTCCGCCTCGCTTGAGGGTATCGGCCCATCGAGCGGGTTTCCACCTCGCTCGAGGGTATCGACCCCTCGAGCGGGCGACCAGCTCCGCCTCGCGTGAGGCCACCTCTCGGTCAGCGGCACCCCGCCCCACTTCTTCTCTAGCGATGGCATTAAATGTCGGGCCCATAATGGGACATCCCGGTCAAGAACGAATCCCCTCCCACGCTGTGTGGCTGACAGGGCCTGGGCGCCTGACACCACCACTGTGCAGCCACTCCGGGCCCTGTGCGAGCGCTGCGCGGCACTGTGAGGACAAGACGGCGTCAGTCCGTGCTGCTATGCTACCTACTCCCCGTCCTCCCCAAGTGGTGAGACCCTCCAATGGGCATGGGGATACCCTTGAAATGTGTACGGACCGCGCGGTAGTACACGTGCTGACCAGCACCGCTAAACAGACGGAGTGCGCTGCGTCTCCTCCGCCAACTCCGGTGTCACGCGGCCATCCCTAGCGCTGTGCGGCCAACTCCGGTGTTGTGCGGCCATCCCCGGAGCTGTGCCGCCATCCCTGCCACTGTGCGATAGACTGCGCAGCGCTGTGCCGACAGACCGGTGATGTCCTGCAACCCTGTGCTGCCAACTCCCGTCCTTCCCCCAGCGGCCGGGCCCTTGAATAGCCGGAGCATCCCCCTCGAAGTCATAGCAGGACAGGCAACAAGAGCCGCCATGGCACCCGCAAAAACCAGAGCTCGCCACCGACTCGTGCCAGGAGCCAGGACGTGCGGGGACAAGACCGCTGGCGCCATGCCAGTTAGTACACGGTCATTGTACAAACCACTGTGCGGCCCTACTGTAACCGCCCTCCCTTGGTCTATAAAAGGGAGAGGCAGACGCCCCTGCGCGGGCACACCCATACACCTTCACACACTCACTCGCTCACATCACAACACCTCGTTCCCGATATTGGCACTCGCCTCAATCATCGTAGCTGGGACTTAGGCGAATTTCCTCCTCTCCCACCTTACTTGTAGCCCCCTCTACAGGCACCTCCGGTGCAAGTTAATATAGTGCGCAAGCACACCCTGCTGGACGTACGGCCGCATGGCCGAAACCAAGATAAACCCCATCTTCTTTAGCTTAGCACTGACCATCGAGAGACTGATCCCAGCGCTAATTACTAGTTGGTGCCGGTGCTAATCTGGACACCGACACCTCTCCAGACGACTCCGTGTCGTATAGAGCAATAAGTGGCACATGCTGTCCTTGTTCTATTTTCATGAAGAGGCTGTGACCTAGAGTAACACCTTTCATAGTAGGCTCTCAGTGGAACTCTAACACAAGTTGCTGCTACAGCAAGAAGAGTTCATCACACTGTCTCCTATAGTCTTACTCGTTCTTCGGAACATTCTTGCGAGTACTATCTCACTAGGCTCAAAGTCTCAAAAGTACTTAAGACACTATTGCTTAATAGTGTATCCAGACATTGTACTCAACACAATATACACATTTATCAAGATAGTAATAAAGTGATTAACCTATATATCGACTTGTTACTGTGTCTTTGCTTATTTCACAACAAAGCCTTCTTTTTACGCTGCTACAACTAAGGTTTCATTTTTGTTGTGATTAAGCTAACATTCTTCGGAACACATCTAGACTTGAGTACTTCTACTCGAGTACCATATCTCTTTTTTGCAGCCATACACTCGCTGATCATGAACTCGAGTACATGGCATCCAAACAAGCAAACAAGAGGATCTAGATAATTGACTTACACAAGTTTTCAATTATATTTTTACGTAAAACACTTATTTGGAATTACAATTGTTTTTTATAGTATTTTTTGTCCTACAAGTACATCTAGCACAGATCAATAAACTTAGAGACGGCTTCCGCGATAGGTGATGTCTGCTGCATAAAATCATTCAGTCTATCGTCAGTGCAGTCTCCAGATCTTCCGCCCATGATGACTGTCAGATCCATGTCAGCGTAGAATGACTTGATGAAGCTCAGCACCTGATTGGGAATTGTGCAAGCTAGCCGCTGTGCATACTCCAAAATCTTCTTGGGTGTGTCCTTCAACCTTTCCACAAGTGGTCGGGCCTGTACCCCTACTTCTCTAGGTTCGAAGAGACTCGCCACGGGCTTAGCTGCTTCCATAAAGACCTTCAACTCTTCACGCAGGCATTCAACTTCTTCAATCTTGGTCTTGAGCGACTGCATACAAGTCAGTAGGTCATATGATCCGTCAAGCCGTATCTGCATCTCACGTTCAAGTTCCATACAGCGCACCTTATAGTCTACCTCGAGGTCATGGCGAGCTGATTCTTCACGATTGAAAGCCATCTGTCAGTCAATGGACCTCTGCTTGTGCCTTTCAACTTCTTCAGTCAGCTCTGCATGAAGACCACGGCAACTTATATAGGCAAAAATTGCAAGAAATAAGTACACGATAACAAGTTCAGAAAAGAGGATTACCTTTATTCTTTTGGCGCAGTGACTTGTTCTTCCTGACAACGTCATCCTTCTGCGTCGTTAGCTTTTGGATTTCATTGTGGTACTCAGCAGCATTGCCATCAAGTTTCTCTTACAGCTTCAGAGCTAATGCTTTCTGCTCCTTAAGCTCCTCTCTGAGCTGCGTGACTTCTTCAATGTCCGCGGCATGTTGCTCAAGCAGACGAGTCTTCCGCTTTGACTGCTTAACAACTTCCTGAAAATGCAAACAACTCAAGGGTCAGATACAAGCTATCTTGGACTGCAACTATGCTAAACGGGACTATGTTCTCAAACTTACTGCAAAAAGTTTCTCAACACTGCAGAATATTTCGGAGTGCGCCAACAAATTGTCCTCGTCCAGGCACGAGTCATCAAATGGCATCAGATCTTTTGCCCTGGAACGAGTACTTGTTTCCGCCTCGGAGCTCATAGCAGCACTACATAGAGGAGTCAAACCTTTAATCTCTGGCTCATGTAGTACCACACACCCCTCCGGGTTCTCTTCTAATAATAGATGTGCATCTATATGATGCACGGGGGCTTGAGCAACCGGGACGTCATCATGGCGCAATGCGGCTTCTGGATCAACTTTCAGGCCATCATTCACCACCGTCCTCCGGTTGTTGGGTCCTGGGCCTGGAGGCTGCATCCACCACTGCCTTGACTACATCACTCCAAAGCAGGCGCAAAGATTGCACGACATCAGCTTCAGCTGCTACCGAATCCTCAGCGGATTTTGCTTGGGATTCTTGGAGATTATCCTCTTGTTCCGCTGACGGGTTCTGATTATCCCCAGCAGAACTACTCCCTGAAGCTCCCCACTTCACATCTGTGGATTTTCTGCATCAACAAGTCAATCATCATTTCAAATATATCAAGAAACAAGAAGTACTCGAGTACTCAGGTACTTACAGAGTAGCACGAGGAACCACAGTTCTTGGTCCCAGCAGATCAAAGAATGTGGGCACGATCAGAACCACTGGGGCACTTTTAACCGGTGGCACAGCTTCCGGCAGTGCGGCTTCTTGTTGCTCAGGCATCACCGACACTGCGGGTGATGTTTGAACCATCTCGGGTTCAGTTGGCCTTGCGGGGCTGCTCACGAGTACTTCCGTAGGACTAGAAGACCCTACATCTTGAGTGATACTCTCGATAATCTGCATAGTCAAAATTACAAGTCATCATACAAGATTCTAAGTATTCAACAAGATGTTGACTACTTGGTTTTTTACAACTAACCTTAATGGTTGGCAAAGCTGTGCTTATGACCTTCTTCACAGCATGCTTCCCAACGGTGGTTCTTTTCTTTCGCGGTGGTTGCGTCACATCATCTACAAGTGATGAAGACAGTCTCTTCAATGCTCCCGCGGAGACACCACCTGGGATGGTGACGAGGGCCTGCATGAACTCATTCAGCCTATCGTCAGTGCAGTCTCCAAATCTTCTGCCCATGATGACCGTCAGATTTGCAACAGCATAGAATGGCTTGATGAAGCTCAGCACCTGATTGGGAATTGTGCAAGCCGCTGTGCATACTCTAAAATCTTTTTGGGTGTGTCCTTCAACCTTTCCACAAGTGGTCGGGGCTATACCCCTGCTTCTCTAGGTTCGAAGAGACTCGCCACTGTCTCAGCTGCTTCCATCAAGACCTTCAACTCTTCACACAGGCATTCGGCTTCTTCAATATTGGTCTTGAGCGCCTGCATACAAGTTAGTAGGTCATATGATCCGTCAAGCCGTATCTGCATCTCACGTTCAAGTTCCATACAACGCCCCTTATAGTCTGCCTCGAGGTCAAGGTGAGCTGATTCTTCACGATTGAAAGCCAACTGCCAGTCAATGGACCTCTGCTTGTGCCTTTCAACTTCTTCAGTCAGCTCTGCATGAAGACCACGACAACTTATAAGGGCGAAAATTGCAAGAAATAAGTACCCGATAACAAGTTCAGAAAAGAGGATTGCCTTTATTCTTTTGGTGCAGTGACTTGTTCTTCTCGACAACATCATCCTACTGCGTCGTCAGCTTCTGGATTTCATTGTGGTACTCAGCAGCATTGCCATCAAGTTTCTCTTACAGCTTCAGAGCTAATGCTTTTTGCTCCTTATGCTCCTCTCTGAGCTGCGCAACTTCTTCAATGTCTACGGCATGTTGCTCAAGCAGACGAGTCTTCTGCTTTGACTGCTTAACAACTTCCTGAAAATGCAAAGAACTCAAGGGTCTGATACAAGCTATCTTCGACTGCAACTACGCTAAAAGGGACTATGTTCTCAAACTTACCGCAAAGAGTTTCTCAACACTGCGGAACATTTCGGAGTGCGTGTTGGCGTTTCTTAACGTCACCACCACTGGCGCACTAGCATGAGTGTGTAAAAAACTCCCGGGTACACTGACATGTGCGAATAAATCCGCAAGCACACGGATACACCGTTGTAGCACTTCTCCCTCGGAGAATGAGTATTCCCGTCGGGTTTCGTTCCTAGGACGGAGGAGCTCTGGGTTGAACCTAGCTGGTGGTCTAAGGACACAACACTGATTGATAGGATAGGTAGAAAGGATCTGCCTGACCGAGCGTAGAGTCTAGCACGGTCTCTCAGGTATAACACTCGCCTTGGGCGGCAACCCACCCAAGCTGTTTAAGGCTAGGAATATGTTCTGGCAACGGGGTCCTACTTGGTACACAGGCGCGGAGGGTTCCAAAGGGTTCAACAGGCTGTCACCACTGCGGCCTACCTCTATCGTTACGCGAATGTAGTTAGTATTCGCAGGATAACCTATGGTCCAGACACCATGTCTACACCACTGACTACTACTATAGTCGGACAGCGTCTGACGTCCCGATAGCCCAACTATAGCACTCCAAATAATACGGAACTACGAATTCGCGAGGAAGATACTGGCAATAGCTCAAGGTATACTCTATCACTCATGCAAGATCACGAATGCACTTTGATCTAATTAGATATATGCAGGAGCATCAACTTTATTCTAATAGACAAGCAAACAAACAAGATGCAAACTTATGATCCAGCTCTACTAGGTCGAAAGGGTTGTGTTCAAGGAACACAAGCCTCTAAATCAAGAACAAACGAAAAACACAAGAACAAAGCAACTATGCATGCATAAAACTTTAGTCTAAATAGAAAATATTGAAATACTCACTTTAGTCTAAATGAACAACAAAGGCACCGCTGAGGATCGTTCATGAGGAAGATGTCATGAACAAGACATGACCCCAAGACTGCCACCTCACTTCCTAGCACTAATCCTATACAAAGAGCTCTCCTCTCCTAGAAAGAGAGGCTCCAACACCAAAATGAAGAGGAGGAGGAGAAGTGTGTGTTCCAAAAGGGGGCCCCTCCCCTCCTATTTATAGAGGAGGGGGTGGCTTGCTCGGAAGCACATTTGTCACCAAACCAAAACACTCCGGGCTGCGCCTTAGGACCAATGTGGGACGACCACGTGGAAGCAGGGGATGAATGCCGACAAAAGGGAGTGGCCGAACCAGGGTTTGGCCGAACCTTCCTTGGCACGCTTCGTCTTGTGCTTTCTCTGAGAGACTGGTATGTGGATCCCACGATCTATCCCAGGTGCATGCGGAGTTTTGAGGCGGTTTGGGTCCCCGGTGGGCCCTTGGATCCTTGTGCTGCACACGTGGCGGTGTCTGATTCGTCGGGAGTTGCTTCACATGGATTGATGAGGTGTCATGGACACATGGCATCCAATGTGGCACACGTCGCCACGTGGTCTGGTGTGGGTCCCACCGGGCTCACATGATATCAAGAGGGTGATCTTGTCTTGAGCATATCTTTTTCATCCGAACTCCGAAGTAGACAAATGATATATTCATTTCGATCGTCTCGACGAGCCCATCGCAATGGTGCAATCCAAATTGGAATTTGAGGTTGTTTGTGATGATATCCTTTAATAGCCGTTGGATCACTTGCTCTCATTGTACCCTTTTAGCATGTATTTCGGTGCATCATGCAACAAAAGCTAGAAACACCAACACTTGTGGAAACTATCAGTCTCAAGCCTTATTCTAGTGTTGGTGATCCTTTTACATTTATTTTATGAAGGTATTGACGGTGTAAAAGTAGTACTTAACAGTCGTCAACAACACGCCCACACTTGACCTTTGCTCGTCCCGAGTAAAGGGAGTCAGATCAAGGTGAGACATGATATCCAAAGGTATGAAGCGAGCATAAGAGAAATTCCAAACCATACCTTGTACTTGTGAACTCTGAAGTGTCTATCATTCTATCTTGGGCAGTTGAGGAATGGAACAGTCATGAATCAAGTCACTCCTGCTCATCATGTTAAGCACTTGGGGTTTTGCAATAAATTTTCACAACAAACCTTGTTTAGCTCCTCATTTGATTCTCTCAGATCACTCAATGTGTATATGTCCTCACCAAGGCATTAGATTGTCTTTCTTCATCCTACTTCTAATGATGGCTATATGTGGAGCTCAGGGTAGGATAAAAGATAAGGCATACTTGTATCACATGTATTGTAAAATCAAAGACTGGATCCACAAAGAAAATCAAATCATACAATCAGATCAAGATGTGCATGTGTATGGATATGGTGAGTATGGTAAGGTGGATACTAGGCCCGGAATGGGTGCTAGATTTTACCATACATATATGAGGAGAAATGTTGGTTGATGGTAAGGTGGACATTAGCCCCGGAATGGACACTAGTTATTACCATCTAAGTTATGGAACTCCTTTTTGCATGACCATCTCTCTCCTTTTTCTCCTTTATTTTGGACATGAGCTATTCTTTCTTTCTCTTTTTTTTTCATCATGCCTTTTGAGCATGTCTTTTCTCTTTTTTTTCTTTTTGTATAGCCCAGTCTCTTTTGGATATATTTGGAGAGGGATAAATCATGGAACAATGCATGGAGCTTTATTTGGTGGAATGGATGAATGGTACAATGCTAACTTCTAATGTAGAAGCATAGCAAGGGGGAAATGGTGGTGTGCACATGAATCTTGATCATGAGAGTAATGAAAAAAATTCTCACAAGGGTCACATAATTTGACAAAGCTCAATGCAATAACAAGCAGCATATGAGTATAAGGTTTTCAACTAAAAACATCATATGGCTTTGGTAGGACGGTGGCATATCAAACAGGAGCTTTGCAAAGGGTTTTCAAGTTTTCAAATAAAATTCCCAAGCACTCAAACATTTAGAGCGAAGATCATATCATCAAACCATATCTCAAATGCCAACTACTTAGATAAGCATGATTTCCCTAATGATATTGGTTCACAAGCATCAAGATGATAGGTAAGGAATAAAATATATGCAAGCCAACCACAGGAACCATGTAGAGCAAGCATAGCACGAATTGCTGAGTTTGATTTCAAATGATAGGAATTGAGATTCAATCAAACCCATGGATAATGGAGAGTGAGATAGAGGGTGCACATACCATCGCTCCTGAAGGATAAGAGATCAAGGAAGACCAGTGGTGATTCGGCTGACCATAAGGCGGCCGACTCACTCAAGTTTACCTTGCTCTTGTCATGAAGGCGTAGTCGATGTTGTGTAGTGCCCGTGTGGGAGTTCTCGAGTGGATATGTCGATGATGAGCTTGAGAGAACTCCCCCACACTAGTGGTTGATCCTGGTGTTGTTCTTCAAATGATAAATGAAAACAAAAGATGGACTCTACTGGTTCGAGAACCATAGAGCCTCTATTCAAATTGAAATATTTTTGTTGTTTTTATTTTGTTTTATTGTCACCATGTCATTTGCTCGAACAAGGTTAGATCAAGATTACACTTTATACACAAAGGGGAATATACTTACCTTGGACCTTTGAGAGGTCATACGTACCACCTTTGCATGTTGTGCAACATGAATCTAACACCTCAACTTGCCTTCCCATTTGAATTTAGCTCAATAACTTACCTGTTCAAATTTGACAATCTTCTACAGGGGTTAGTCAGCATACATATAACCAAAATCTATGAAAGCATAACTCTAAGGTTCATCAACCAAAACTCAACACCATGTCTTGTTTTGATTGAAGAAGACAATTTTAACCTAAGCACCATACTTAATTTAAATTAGTCTATGAATGTATGGCATCATATACATTCAACCCAGAGCATACAAACATAATAAAGGAAGCATGAAAGCATGATCAAGCTATTATAAAAAAGGGACATAAGCATGAGCAAAAGACGGTGAACCTCGGGCAACCTCCCGAAAGGGCTTTGTTTAATGTCAAAAGCATGACTTACCTAGCTAGTGGGCAAGATGCAAGAGCTGACACCATTGCCACACCAGGATAAGATTTGGTAGAGGAGGAACTTTACTCAGGATGCTCACGTACCTCCCCCACACTTGAAGTTTGCATTGCTAGGCAACAAAACTCAAGTGTGTGGTGATCAAGCTTCCTTTTGTAATTGTTCCTTCACCAAGGCTTATCTAGGTGTTGCAGCTGATGTGGCTCACATGTTCATAGGCATCACCTGTCCATCTTTTTTTTCAATCTCCACCTGAAAGGTTAGTGACCAAAAATACCCGAATGACAACTTATCCTAAAAACATGTTCTTGCTTTTATTCGAAAAGGGAAATAAAACCTATGCTAATCCAGGCTATCTCCTGGTAGTGCTTTGTTTATTTAAGCTCGACCTTGGGAACTTCTTCTTGCAGCTATCGTTGGTGGTGTCATTCCCGTCTCACCACCAATCCTTGATGTATCAGTGAAGCTTTAGCTGCAAGGTTAGTGCCACGGTGCACACACGAAATCTGCAATGCTTATGGTAAACATATGCATCTACAATCAACCTTCCAAACATTTTGCAAAAGAGGACCAGAAGGTGGTTGTAGCCCTCGTATGTGATCAGCACACTAAGCATGACCGACTCTAGAGAGGTCCGTTGCGAGGATGGTTTATGTGGTAGATCAAGGATGAAACTACCATGCTCGTCAATGAAGCCTGTTCCTCCAAACTCCAGAGTCAGTGCCTCACAAGGTTCCATGGCCCATGAATTCTCCATCTCAAGAGAGTCGTCGTGGAAGCTCGATGTTGACTCTCGATCATGATCGAAAGCAACATGATACAAGCCAACAGGAAGAGGCTGAAACTCGGTCGAGGGTGATGACGATCGTTCTCCTTCACAAAGGTGAGGAGGGTCTTTCGAGTCGTACTCATGAGGAGTAGAAAGTTCTACGCCCTCAATGAGAACAGGCTCGGATGACGTGAATGGAGGTATACGTGTCGTCTTCTCGAGCAGGTTTTTTTGGGGAAGAGGCTTCGCCATAGGGTGTCCCAAACAAGGGGTAGTAGTGGCGGAAGTGGCTTCCTCAAGATTACCATCTAGGCTCCCTATGGAATCCTCAAAGAATTTCTCTAGCGGGGATCCTAGGAGTAGATCAGGATCGAGGACATCGAAGATGTGAAAGTCTAAGCCAGCCTCAATCCCATCTATGATGAGTGGCACTACACTTGCAATCCCCCGACATTCAAGAACGTGCCCAAAGGGACAAGTCTCGAGGAGCATGTCGGATGGTGCTAGCGGAACTTTGCCTAAAAGAGTTTCCGCTAAGTGCCATGGCATGATGTTAACCTCCATGATGGGGTCACAATGGGCCTCTACGGCAATCCCTCTCACAGAACAAGGAATAACAAGAGAGGGTGTACTATCCCAAAATGCTTCGGAAAAGCATATCACTCCATCTGGCCATTCCTCCTTCATGGCCTCCTTAGGAAATGCTTCGTCAGGAGGATCGGAAGGTGAAGGAGATACCATAGGTCTAGGGAAAGGCTCTATCAGAGGATGTCTAGATGGTTCAGCATGGACAGAAACGGTTTCCCTAAGCTCTTTTTTTGGGTTTCCTTGGGATTTATCAAGAAGTTTTTCTAATGGGAAACCTAGGAGAAGATCGAAATCCATGATGTCATAGATGTGGAAATCTAATCGCACCTCTAAGTTATCAATGGTGATTGGCACGTCCCTAGCAACCCCCCGACATGGAAAAATGCAGCGCCACCTGGGAGTATGGAAAAGTCTATTAGTCGGGGTCAGCGGCAGGTCACCCACCAGAGTATCCAAAAGGTACTCTGATATGATGCAAGCCCCAACAGTAGGGTCATGGACAACATCTACGGTGTTTCCTCTCATGGAACAATGGATGATCGTGGAAGTCGAGCTAACCCGAATTACTTCGGATGTATGCTTTAATGTCCGAGGTGACCAATCCACTATCGTCCCTGATGGCGTTTCTTAACGTCACCACTAGTTGCGCAATTAGAGGGAGCGTATAAGAACAACCGGGTATACCGCAAGCGCACGGAAATACCGCTGTAGCACTTCCCCGAGGAAGGAGAGTATTCCAAGGGTATCGAATCTAAGGAATGATGTGTACTACCTTCTACTCTAGTATAGACGGTCTAAGGACACAACACTGATTGATAGGATAGGTAGAAAGGATCTGCCTTGACCGAGCGCAGAGTCTAGCACGGTCTCTCGGGTATAACACTCGCTTTGGGCGCCAACCCACCCTAGCTGTTTAAAGCTAGGTAATGTGTTCTGGCAACGGGGCCCTACTCGGTACACAAGCGCGGAGGGTTCCAAAGGGTCCAACAGGCTGTCACCACTACGGCCTACCTCTATCGTTACGCAAATGTACTTGGTATTCGCAGGATAACCTATGGTCCAGACAACACGTCTACACCACTAGCTACTACTATAGCCGAACACTGTTTGACGTCCCGATAGCCCGACTATAGCACTCTGTATAAATACAGAACTACGAATCCACGAGAGAGATATTAGCACTAGCTCAAGGTATGCTCTATCACTCGTGCAAGATCACGAATGCACTTTGATCTAATTAGATAAATGCAGGAGCATCAACTTTACTCTAATAGACAAGCTAGCAAACAAGATGCAAAATTATGATCCAGTTCTACTAGATCGAAAGGGTTGTGTTCGAAGAACACAAGTCTCTAAACCAAGAATAAACGAAGAACACAATAACAAAGCAACTATGCATGCATAAAACTTTAGTCTAAATAGAAAATGTCGAAATACTCACTTTAGTCTAAATGAAGAACAAAGGCACCGCTGAGGATCGTTCTTGAGGAAGATGTCATGAACATGACATGGCCCCAAGCCTCCCACCTCACTTCCTAGCATTAATCCTATATAAAGAGCTCTCCTCTCCTAAAGAGAGATGCTCCAAGCCAAAATGAAGAGGAGGAGGAGGAGAAGTGTGTGTCTCAAATGGGAGCCCCTCACCTCCTATTTATAGAGGAGGGGGGCTTGCTCGGAGGCTCAAAGTGCCCCAAAACGCCTGGGATCGCAGTAAGTGGCCAATGGGAGACCTCCACGTGCAAGGCTAGGATGAACCGACCCTAGGTCAGTTCGGCCGATCCTAGGGTCAGCCGAACCCCTAGGACGGCCTCCTGGCCTGTGTTTTCTCCAGGTCGCTGACCAGTGGGCCCTGAAGTCACTCCCCCGTGCATGCCAAGTTTTCCGACGGTTTTGGGGGATAAGTGGGCCCTTGAATCCATGTGATGTCCACGTGGCGATACGTGATTCGTCGGGCTTGCCTCTCTTGGATTGATGATGTCAGTGATCCAGGGGAATCCTAGGTGGCATCCCCTCATTGGCTGAGCTTGAAGTTCTTCGATCAAAGACTTGTACCTTTACTCCTCTTTCTAGTGCTAATCACCTGTATTTGCATAATCACCAACACTTGTGGAAATGATTAGTTTAAGCCCTATTCTAGTGTTGATGATCATTTCTCATGATTCCAAACTTCATCGAGGTCCTCATAAAGGTCCAGCGATGTCGTAGGCTTCTTGTGCCAAGAGTGATCTGAGGTATTTCTGATGTTTCTAGAAGGATCATCCTCAAATCGGGAAGAGAACTCCAAAGGTTGAATTTCTTCTTCCTTCGGTGTTCGTGATTCAGGAGAGGATTCAATAGACGAATCAAGGGATTCAAAGAATGAAAGCTCAGATTCGGGTATTGAGAGACTCTCATAGCTCGACTCGGATGTTTGTTAGGATTCGTCATAAAAGTCATGGGAAGAAGAGGTTTCTAAGAAGAATTCTAGGATCTCTATTCTTTCCTCTGGAGTTTGGGTTTCAAACGATCCTCCGGCTACGAGGTCGAGCTCTTGTGCAGATTCCAAGTCTATATATGTGTGAAAGATGTTCATTGAAATATCACCGGATATAGACAAGTCTGAGCTAGATGTCAAGAGACTTGAGAACCTAGCCCAGGCTGCACCTATGGACTCCATCTCCAATTGCTCAAAGTCGAAGAGGTCAAACAGTAGAGAGTTTATATGTTCCGGATGGGAGAACGAGTAACAAAAGTTATCTCGTAGTTCTTCCCAACTGTTCACACTACCCACCGTGAGGGTGTACCACTGTTCCGCCCTATCTACAAGAGAGAAAGGGAACAATTTCCACCTCAAAGTTTCCTGTGTTATGCCTAGCACCAGTAGGCCTGAACACAATCCTTCAAACTCCTCCACATGAACATGAGGATCATTGCTAATTGCTCCTGAGAAGGGTCGATTTCGAACCATGGCAATAAAGCCAGGACCGAGTTTGCAGCAAGATGAAGTAGGTGATTATTGCTCTAAGACGAACTCGCCCCTAGGGGTAGAGAGGCTTTGACAGGAAGGCATCTCAAAGGGTAGCAGGGCTAAAGGTAGAACAAAAGAAAGATAAAAAGATACGTAGACCACTAGGCTCGAAGATAGAAACAGCAACCGTCCCCGGCAACGGCGCAAGAAATGCTTGTTGGCGTTTCTTAACGTCACCACCACTGGCGCACCAGCGTGAGCGTATAAGAAACTCCCGGGTACACTGACGAGTGCGAATGAATCTGCAAGCGCACAGATACACTGTTGTAGCACTTCTCCCTCGGAGAATGACTATTCCCATCGGGTTTCGTTCCTAGGACGGAGGAGCTCTGGGTTGAACCTAGCTGGTGGTCTAAGGACACAACACTGATTGATAGGATAGGTAGAAAGGATCTGCCTGACCGAGCGCAGAGTCTAGCATGGTCTCTCAGGTATAACCTCGCCTTGCGCACCAACCCACCCTAGCTGTTTAAGGCTAGGAATATGTTCTGGCAACGGGGCCCTACTCGGTACACAGGCGCGGAGGGTTCCAAAGGGTCCAATAGGCTGTCACCACTGCGGCCTACCTCTATCGTTACACGAATGTACTTGGGATTCGCAGGATAACCTATGGTCCAGACACCACATCTACACCACTGACTACTACTATAGCTGGACACCGTCTGACGTCCTGATAGCCCGACTATAGCACTCCGTATAAATACGGAACTACGAATCCGCGAGGGAGATACTGTCACTAGCTCAAGGTATACTCTATCACTCATGGAAGATCACGAATGCACTTTGATCTAATTAGATATATGCAGGAGCATCAACTTTACTCCAATAGACAAGCTAGCAAACAAGATGCAAACTTATGATGTAGTTCTACTAGATCGAAAGGGTTGTGTTCGAAGAACATAAGCCTCTAAATCAAGAACAAATGAAGAACACAAGAACAAAGCAACTATGCATGCATAAAACTTTAGTCTAAATAGAAAATGTCGAAATACTCACTTTAGTCTAAATGAAGAACAAAGGCACCACTGAGGATCGTTCTTGAGGAAGATGTCATGAACATGACATTGCCCCAAGCCTCCCACCTCACTTCCTAGCACTAATCCTATACAAAGAGCTCTCCTCTCCTAAAGAGAGAGGCTCCAAGACCAAAATGAAGAGGAGGAGGAGAAGTGTGTGTTCCAAAAGGGGGCCTCTCCCCTCCTATTTGTAGAGGAGGGGGTGGCTTGCTTGGAGGCTCATTTGTCACTAAAACACTCCGGGCTGCGCCTTAGGACCAATGGGGGACGACCACGTGGAAGTAGGGGATGAACGCCGACAAAAAGGGAGCGGCTGAACTAGGGTCGGCCAAACCTTCCTTGGCACGCTTCGTCGTGTGCTTTCTCTGAGAGATTGGTATGTGGGTCCCACGATCTTTCCCAGGTGCATGCGGAGTTTTGAGGCGGTTTGGGTCCCTGGTGGGCCCTTGGATCCTTGTGCGGCACACGTGGCGGTGTCTGATTCGTCGGGAGTTGCTTCACATGGATTGATGAGGTGTCATGGACACATGGCATCCAATGTGGCACACATCGCCACGTGGTCTGGTGTGGGTCCCACCGGGCCCACATGATATCAAGAGGGTGATCTTATCTTGAGCATATCTTTTTCATGCGGACTCCGAAGTAGACAAATGATATATCCATTTCGATCGTCTCGACGAGCCCGTCGCAATGGTGTAGTCCAAATTGAAATTTGAGGTTGTTTATGATAATGTCCTTTAATAGCCATTGGATCACTTTCTCTCATTGTACCCTTTTAGCACGTATTTCGGTGCATCCTGTAACAAAAGCTAGAAACACCAACAGTTATGGAAACTATCAGTATCAAGCCCTATTCTAGTATTGATGATCCTTTTACATTTATTTTATGCAGGTATTGAAGGTTTAAAAGTAGCACTTAACAGCCGTCAATAGTGCGCCAACAAATTGTCCTCGTCCAGGCACGAGTCATCAAATGGCATCAGATCCTCTGCCCGGGAACGAGTACTTGTTTCCACCTCGGAGCTCATCGCAGCACTACTTAGAGGAGTCGGATCTTCAATCTCTGGCTTATGCAGTACCACACGCCCCTCCGGGTTCTCTTCTAATAATAGCCATGCATCTATATGACGCACGGGGGCTTGAGCAACCGGGACGTCATCATGGCGCAATCCGGCTTCTGGATCAACTTCCAGGCCTTCATTCACCACCGCCTCTATGTGCTCCTGTTGTTAGGTCCTGGGCTTGGAGGCTGCATCCACCGCTGCCTTGACTACATCGCTCCAAAGCAGGCGCAAAGACTGCGCGGCATCGGCTTCAGCTGCTACCAAATCCTCAACAGATTTTGCTTCAGGTTCTTGGAGATTATCCTCTTGTTCCGCTGGCGGGTTCTGATTATCCCCAGCAGAACTACTCCCTGAAGCTCCCCACTTCACATCCGTGGATTTTCTGCATCAACAAGTCGATCAGCATTTCAAATATATCAAGAAACAAGATGTACTCGGGTACTTACAGAGTAGCACGAGGAACCACAGTTCTTGGTCCCAGCAGATTAAAGAATGTGGGCGCGGCCGGAACCACTGGGACATTTTTAACCAGAGCACAGCTTCCGGCACTGCGACTTCTTATTTCTCAGGCATCACCGACACTCCAGGTGATGTTTGAACCATCTCGGGTTCAGTTGGCCTTGCGGGGCTGCTCATGGGTACTTCCGCAGGACTAGAAGACCCTACATCTTGAGTGATACTCTCGATAATCTGCATAGTCAAAATTACAAGTCATCATACAAGATTCTAAGTATTCAACAAGATATTGACTACTTGGTTTTTTACAACTAACCTTAATGGTTGGCAAAGCTATGCTTGTGACCTTCTTCACAGCGCGCTTCCCGACGGTGGTTCTTTTCTTTCGCGGCGGCTAGATCACATCATCTACAAGTGATGAAGCCGACCTCTTCAATGCTCCCGCGGAGACACCACCTGGGATGGGTATTCCAGAGTACAAGTCACACTTTCACTTCAAAGCATTGTGACAGCGTTTGCTCGTCATCATCGCTTGAGGAGGCATCCTCCACCAACACTTCATCTTCCCCTTGAGTAGGACGACTACTCTCGGGTGCTTGAGCCTCATCTTGTGATGGGTCCTTCTCTTGCACCTGCTCTGGTTCACGGAGATGAGGAGGTCGTATGGAGACAAACTTCAGAACGTCCTCCTGCAAAGACAAGGCAAATGTGTTAGGTTACGACTACTTTCAGATAAAGTACTCGGAGGCTAGTTTGCGACTACTTACCAAGCGCGGAGGATTATTGGTGCTGAACTCTTGACCAGCTGTCAGTTTCCCGTCAAGGTTCTTGAAGATTTTTTGCAGCCTCTTCATCACGAGATCGTCGCTGATTTCTTCTGCAGACATCCTCGAGCCATCATCAAGACCCATGTACTCGAACCCAAGATGCTCTCTCTGCATCAAGGGTTGTACCCGGCGCTTCATGAAATTGAAGGCTACTCTCGTAGCTGTCAAGCCTTGTGCCTTCATCTCGGCAATCTTCGCCAGCAGCTCTGGGATCTGGATGCATTCTTGCATTGACAGCTCGTCCTTCCAGATCGCTTTGTACACTGGCACGTACATGCTGGGCTTGGGCAGTTGTGGCGGGGCATTTTCAATGTAGAACCACCTAGCTTTCTAGTCTTGGTTGGAGTCTATCAACTCATACTTGAAATACAGATCTTGCGCTTCTGACGCATCTGAAGACTGGCTCCACCGACTACTACTGGGAAGTTGGCATTGGGTTGCGGCTTCAACCGGAAAATCTTCCTAAACAAGGCCCAATACGGGCGGATTCCAAGAAAAGCTTCGCAAAAGTGCATGTACACTGCGATCTGGAAGATGTTGTTCGGATTCAGGTGCACGTGCTCCAGCTTAAAGAAGTAGAGGACGTCTCTGAAGAAATCCGAAGCCGGCGGAATCAACCCACGCTCGACGAAGTGGGCGAACATCAAAATTTCATCTGGATTCTTCTCCATGGGCCACGCATACCCAGCGGTAGAGTTCCAGCCAGCAACTGCTTTCTCGTGCAATAAGCCAACAACCTCAAGGGCCTTGATGTCCTCCTCCTTCATTTTGGAATTCTTCTAAGAGGCGGCTTGGCTCGGTGGTTTCTCAATCACCACCGTCTTGTATTTCGGCTCCAGCAACTGATTTTTGCCGCGGCCGGATCTTTTCTTGTCCATCTGTCCCTTGGACGGCGCACTCTTCATCCTTCCAGTCACGAGTGTCTTCCTTCGCATTTGCTCAGGGGCTGCGAGGGGGTGGAGGTGGCAGCACTTGACGGCGTAGGCGCTCAACTCTGTGGTGGCTACGGTGGCAAAAGCTTTTTCTGGATCTATGGGGTGAATGGAAGCAGTGGAAACCCCAAGGGATACCCCCTCTGGTATTTATAACCAAAAACCCTAGCGGTTCGATCTGGTGACCCTCCGCATTCAACAGATTGGATTTTCAGCAGGCAAAATTTTATCAGCTAAGTTAGTGGGCTATTTACAATTTCGAAGACCTGCTCAGCTCCATCTCGGGGACTCAACTACTCGATGGGATTGGATTTCACTCAGCTACAGTACACTGAACTCAGGCCACCCTCTACAGTCAGATTGGATGCTTCAATTCGAGAAGTACTCGACTCAAGGCTCGGGGGCTTCGAGCCACGTGTCCTTCAGTTTTTTCTCTGGAATTAGCAGGATTAATCGGCGAAGACTTTAGATTGACCCTCAGCTTGAATTTACAATTCAAACTAAGGCTCGGGGGCTACATCCATATGGGATGCGATTTTAGTAACCGCATTCCCATATGTTTTTCTTCGGGATTTCTACGAATTTTTCGGAGCAAGATCACAAGTGCTAGAAGATTGACCCTCAGCTTGAATCCTGGATTCGACCTAAGGCTCGGGGGCTACATTCCATATGGAATGCGATTTTAGTAATCGCATTGCCATATGGATCTTTGATGCAAAGATTTTAAAAACGAAGCGGGTATTATTGAAGACCTTCAATGGAAGTACTCGGGGATGCTTGGGAACAACTCGAGAAGACTTGAAAACTACTCGTGGAGTTAGCTGGAGTACCTTCCAGCCTCGTGATGATTCAAGTATTATTGAAGATCGAAGCTTGCAGAACTCGGGGACGCTTGGGAACTACTCGCAGAGACCTTCAAGACTACTTGGACACATCGCACTCGACTACAACGTACTCAGGGGCTTGTCGACCGGATATCCCTGGGCCCACCACGCATATGGGCCATGCTCGGGAGATAGGCCTCCACACCTGGACTACTCGACTAGTGGGCTGCGGTGCAAGATTACCATGGTCCACAAGGCAAGACAAGACGGACAAGGACTTGTACTAAGATTAGGATAGCTTCTCATTACCCGTTATAGGCTACTCCTAGTCCTACTCGACTAGTACTCTTGTACCCAATTCGACTTGTAACCCTGCCTCCCATGGCATATAAGGTGAGGCAGGGACCCCCTCAAGATCATACGTAATCAATCAAGAGTCACGCAGCATACAAGACGTAGGGTATTACGCTTATTGCGGTCCGAACCTGTCTAATTGTGTGCCCCATGTCTCACCATCGTGTTCCTGATCTCGACGAGCCCCACCGCATAATCTACTACTTTGGGTACCCCGTGGTAGACTCGGTGTCTAAAACACTAACACCTGCGAGGCTATCTTGTTCCTTTACAGGCCGAGGTCTTGCAAGGCGGAGGCGGCCGCAGCATCAGCAAACTCAACGGAGCCCGCCTCGATGTGGTCGTACTCCTCGCTCTCGTAACCAGGCGCCCATCCACCGCTCAGCGATTCGCGATCCATGTTGGGGTAGTGCGACAAGAACGTGGCGACCACCCGGCGCACCACATTGCAAGCCATGGCCAGCCCCTGCTCCCGATTCGTGGGAAAAAGAAGGGCAAGCAGTTCTGCCACGGAGGGGGCGGTGCCGACCTGAAGATCGTTAAGCACCTTCATGAGAGCGCGCACCATGACGTTGCACGTCCCGACCTCCTCTTTAAGGCTCTGGCGGGCCTCCTCGCCAGATTTCCTGGTCTGCTCGAGCTCTCCGACGAGACCTGAGGAAAATAACAAGCTCAGTCAAAGTCTTCGTCAGAAAACAGTAAGAGAAAAACAAGGGCACAACTCGTACGATGCATCTTGTCGGAGAGATCCTTGGTGACCTTCACCAGCTCCTGGTTCTTGACGAAGTAGTCGGTCAGGAGACCATCCTTTTCCACGACTTGTTTCGACAAGTTGTCACGGACCCCGTGGAGACATGTCCTCCCCAGAAACCAAAGTAACACCGTTACGAAAGTTACGCGTAGCATAGGAAGCAAAAGCAGCAAGAAACGTGGGCTCCGGATTGCTCACCAGATATCTCCTACGCCTGCTTCTCAACATCTTCACGGAGCTTGTATCCGTCGGCGGTCAAGATGCTCGCCCGCTCGCGGGTCGACACGAGCTCGGTCTCCGTGTGGTTCAAGCCTCCCTGCAGCTCCGCCACCTTCGCCTCAAGCGCTATTTTCTCCTGCTGGGCTGTACGGGCGGCGGTCTTGGCGGCTGATCGCAACTCTGTCGCTGCCTTCTCCGCATAGTTATTGGGACCGGACCGGCAGTTCGACCGGTAAAAGACCGAACCACAGCCTCCAACTGTTCGACTCGCTTAAAAGATCATCCATGCAATCGAACCGGCAAAAACGGGTAAAACCGGCCGGTTTTTAACAGAACCGGTGAACCGGATGGTTCTACACGAACTGAGCGGTTTTTGTTCCTACCTTCCGTCTGCTCAGTTTTACCTCCACGGTGGCCCAACAAAGGCCCAGCCCAAGCAGGCAAGCACACCTTCGGCTGCAAGCTCGGAGCCTCGTCGGACAGTCAGACTCGAGGGGCGGCGGTGGTGCATCGCAGAAAAACAGATGCTGGCGTCCGGCGAGCAGGCCGACGGCACATCACGAGCAGGTGACGGCCTCCCTTCTCCTCCCGCATCACCTGCGCACCTATCTCTTCTTGGCCGGCTGTGGTCGTGGCAACTCGTCTGCTCGTCGGTTCGTTCTTCCCCCAACCCTGCTCGTTCTTCTCCGTAGGCAGCCCCTGGACGGTGGCTCCTCAATCCTCATCCCTTCTCGTCTCTCTGCTGACCTGCTCCTGTAGGAGTGTCCGGCGGCCCACAAAACAAAACTGACATTTCTCCCTGCTTGCCTGACGGTGAGTACTCTTTTAACTCTCGGTGCCCAATTCATGTTGTATGCAGTAATGGTTCAATTTGTTTAATGATTAGGATTGAGTGTTCACGGATCTAGACTTCTAGAGAGTACAGAGTCAAGATTGTCATGCAGTACCAGACTACTACGTGAGAATATGAGAAGTGAATTTTTATTTTTTTAAATAATCAGTGAATAATTGCAACTTTGCATGTTCTAGTAGATCTGCAGGTGGGCTAGTCCTAAGTCAATAAACTGCTACATGCTACGTGTGCAAATTTATCATCTTCACTCTTTATTTTGTTTTAATATAGTGGATCATAATTTTTAGTTATATATATAATGGTGTAGATGTACTTTAATTATGGTTGGTATATTGGACCGGTTCATAGTATTTGTGGCCGGTTCACTTCTCCGGTTCAAAGTTATCGAACCGGCGGTTCAACTGGTTCTTAACGGTTGAACCAATGAACCATCGAACCGAAGACCTCACCGGTTCGATGACCAGTCCGGTCCTAATATCTATGCTTTTCCGCCTCCGCCAGCCTCGTCTCCAGCGCGGCCTTCTCTGACACAGCGACGTCAGCAGCAAGCTGTGCAGCGGCAGCTTGGTCCTCTGCGGACTTCGCTCTCGCCTCCAGCGCGGCTTTCTACGACGCGGCAGCGTCGGCAGCCGACTGCGCGGCAGCAACTTGGTCCTCCACGGACTTCGCTCTCGCCTCAAGGACGGTCCTCTCCGTTGTTTTGCCGGCCTCTGCCGCCGCAGCGACAAGGCGGGCCGCAGTCAGCTGCATCTCCAGCTGTGCCTTCTCAGCCCAAAGCAGCTCAATGGCGCGCGACTTCCCGGCACTGCTTTCCGCGAGCTCCTGCGCCACGAGAAAAGCCATGCTCAGCACGAACATCAAGACCAAAGGCCTAACGAAAGAAAGGGGTAGGGAATCGAAAACTCACCCTTGAGGCGAGAAGGACCAGCTCCGTGTACGCCTGCCCGATCTGTTGCAGGCCCCTCTCGAAGAGCTTGCGGGCCGAGGACTCCGCGTCCTCGCCAACAACGAAGCTGGCACGGGCCTCCTCTCTCTGCAAGACCGGCACGATCAAAAGTTGTCAGGGCTCCACCAGCACTGCTCCCGACGAGCCGAGGGCGGGCGACGAAAGGCCCCCCCGAGTGATCGCCAGTCTCCCGGGTGGCGGCCGGTAGCGAACCGTCCGCTGCCGGAGGGCTCGCAGTTTCCCGAGCAGCGAGAGGTGGAGACTCCTGGATGACGACGACCTCCGGGGCTCTGAGGGGGGACGCGACGGCAGCCGTGGGCGATCCGACTAGCGGGTCCGCCACCTCGACGGGAATATCCCCAGGAGGGATGGTGGCGACGGGCCCAGGAGCCACTACACCAATCCCCTTGACCGCGACAGTAGGCGTTGCGACCGGAATCTCCCCGGAGACATCACTGGTCTCCTCCGTGTTGGCGACGGTGATGACGGTCGGGGCAATAGACTCGGGGGCTGGCGTCTCAGACCCCGACAGGCATCTCTCCAGCTCGGCCTGGCGAGCGGAGACCTCTTCTTCCGAGGGGACGGCCCCGTGCCCATCTGGCTGAGCGACAAGTCATTGTTCCCAGGGCTCTCGGCAACTGTAGGGGGAACCATCGCCCCAAGGCTCGCGGTCATCCCAGTCGCCTCCCCGACGACTTGTTCCGACGAGGGGCCTGGTGGCGAGGTAGGCGGTGGGGGCGCCCTGAAAACCACCTGTGCGCTCCGACGCAAGGACTTCTCGAGCGCCACAACCAGCTTGTCGGCCGGGGTGCAGCTGCGACAAAAAGGCAAAATAAAGATGAACAAAAATACATAAAAGCCCGGACAGTACAACGACTGATCGGAAACTGGCATGACAAGAATTCACCTCAACACGACGACACAGGTGCGCTTTTTGGCCATGCCGACCGAACTCGGAGCAGGGGCCGGACTCTTGCCCGTCGTAAGCGGAACGAGAGCCTGGGCGGTAGGCGCGCCACCACTATGAATGATCACCGACCGAAGTTGGTGTCGGGGAGGGTCCTATCCCCCTCCTTGTGCCCCGTGGGGGGGGGGGGAGAAGTCTTCGCCGCGGTCCTATCCTCCCGCGTCAAGTGCCTCCTCTGGGAGTGCGACCTCCGGCGCGACGAGCCGCCGGAGGGCGGACGAGACGAAGAATCACGGCCCGACGGCTGGCGATGAGAGTCACCACGCCGAGAGGAGTCCCTCCTCTCCTCGGAGGCGCGACGATCGCTCAGGGGCGCGCGGTGACGAATCTCGAACTAGCCCCCCAAGAAGTCTAGCGTGGCGAATGCGCCACGGTGCCCCCACCTTGTTCCCTGCTGGACGACGTCGCCCGCCAGCTCGAGCTGGTCTCGGTGGCTGACGGAGGAGGCAGAGGTGCCGCCGCGCTGGATGACGGCGCCTGGTGAGACGCCTGAGGAGGCGACTCCACGTCACTCCAGTCCACCTCCACCTCAGAATCCTCGTCCCCGGTGTTCGCGAGGGCCGGCGAGGGATCCTCGTTCGAAAGAGACGTCCTCGTCCCCAATGGTCCGGCGCTTCACGCGGTCCTCGTTCCGAGACTACTTGGCGAACTCCGAGTTCTTCCACCCCGTCTGGCGGTCAGCCTGCCTCTTCTTCGTCTCGGGAATTGCGCGGTTCTGCGTCCTATCGTCGGGAATGGGAGCCCGTGCGGGGTGAATGGGCAAACACGACATCTAACGAATGCAAAAATCAGAAGATAGCAAAAAGTCAAAACAAGTCGGAAGAGGAAGCGGAAAGTCACCAGAGCCATGGTGCCCGCGTCAGGGAGCATTGGCAGCAGATTGGACGGCAGCCAGATGGCCCGCGCATTCCCAACCGCCTGCGCCACCCGGTACTGGATCTCATCCAGTGAGGGTAGGGGGTTGGCCATCACCGTTCCCACAAAGGGAGCCCTGTCGGGTTTCATCTCGAAGATGCGAAGAGCCCACTGACGGAGCGAGACAATCCCCTTGAGAGAGTTCCAGCCGCTTCAGAGGAGCCTCTCCTGGTCCGCTTTCTCCGGCCCCCACTTCCACTTGTTGGGCGCCCGGTCGATCCACAAGCCATCGTACGCCGAGAGTGGGTTCTCGGCGTCGTTCTTGAGGTAGAACCAATCCCGGTGCCAACCACTGTTGAAGCTCATCAGTGAGCCGAGGATGTAGTCGACCAGCCTCCCTTGCTTCGCCCGGAGAGCGGTGCACCCGATCGACGCCGTGTTCGTGCCATCCTTCAAGCACACGAACATGAAGAAGTAATGGAACAAATTCCAATGGGCCTCCACGCCCAGGTACCCTTCGCACAGCGCCTTGAATGCCGCCATCTACTGGATGTCGTTGGGGTTGAGGTGCTGCAGCTGCAGCCCGTACTCAAGGAGCACGGTGCGGATGAACCGCCCGACGGGGACGGAGAAGCCGCGCTCGTGGAAGGCCACGAAGGAGACCACGTACCGCGGTGGAGGATGGGGGGAAGTCTCGAGCCCAGGAAGCTTCCACTCCTTGGTTTTGGTGTGCGTCGGCAGCAGGCCCATGGTTGCGAGCCGGTCGAGCTGCAGGAAGGTGACGGAGGAGCGCATCCAATTGGACATGGCGACGGAGGGAGGCGCAGCTCGAGGCCGGATTCGAAGAAGGAAGGAGGCGCGGGTGCGGAAGACGCGAGGACGAAGAAGAAAGGACGGCGACGGCAGCGAGGAAGGCGAGGAAGAAGAAAGGGGAAAAATCCCATACGGCGGCCGCTGCGTATAAAAGGGCAGCAACGGTGTGGGCGGTGGCAGTTAATGCTGGGGCCCACCTCCTGGCCGCACGCCCTATGAACTGAAGCGACGCCCCTCAAAAGGCGCGCCCGCTGGCACGACTCACGCGCACGAGTAGTTACGTCGCCCGATGGGCCCACGAACCCAAACCGGCGCGAGATTTTTGCCCACTCACCCCACGACGTGCATTCCCAGCGACATGTAATGGAACAAAATCCCCACAACATCAAATATTTAACCCCACGAGCAAGTCTTCGACTTCCCCGCGGGCTCGGGGGCTACACCCGGCGGGTGCGCTCGCGCGCCCACACTGGAAAAACACAACTCACCTCTGCACCGCCATGACTACTGAACCTAGGAGCGAGTCCTTGACTCCCTCACCAGGCTCGGCGGCTACTGACGAGGGCATAGACCAGGGCCCACCACAACAACCAGAAAGAGGAGTACACTCTACACTCCGAGTATTTGGTGGCCTGTACGACAAGTACCCATCTCCGAGTACTTGGCGGCCCGTACGACCAGTTTCCGTCAAGTCTGAGTACTTGGCGTCCTGTACGAGCAAGAACCACCCACCTCCGAGTACTTGGTGGCTCGTCTGACAAATTTCTGAGTACTTGGCGGCTCGTCCGACAAGTTTCCGAGTACTTGGCAGCTCGCATGACAAGTTTCCGCCTCCGCCACGACTACTCGTTCACACGAGTAATTTCCGCCTCGCCCACGACTACTCGTTCGCACGAGTAGTTTCCGCCCTAGTCTTCGCGGCGAAGCAAACCACAAGCGGGGCCCACTCCTGATGTGATGGGTCCTCCGCGCACGTCTACTCTCGCGGCGCCACGTGCAACGCTCTCCATACCGGGTGACAGGGGGTGTCAGGTGTCAGAAGGTGTGGACGCCCATTGCGCCACGAACGGCACAGTGTGAGCCGTCCCGTCCCCACAGGAGCCCCACAGTGCCCCAGAAAGACGCATACCAACTATGCTGATGAGAGTGTGAGCACGAAGCTGATGATCCCTAACGCCTGACTACTCGGAAACGTACTCGAGAAGTCCCCGACGCCTACTACTCGGAAATCGTGAATCCGGGAAGCCCATACGGTCAACAACCACTCCGCTACAGTCCCTAGCTGACTCACCCCGTCCGGACGGCCGCCCGACGTGGAGAAGGACACTCACTACTGTAACATAATTTTCATTCCCTTTTTACCCCCCTTGTCCTCTCCCTTGTGACTATAAAAGGGGAGGAAGGGGTCACGCACACGCACGCTCATACGCTTTCACACACATGTACGCCTTCAGGCTACAAGGACCACTTTGCACTCACACCAGGGACTTGGGCTCCGAGACCCTCTCCCGACCAGTTTGTATCCCCTACTATGAACTTGGGCATAAAGAACACTCTCCTCAGACTGGACGTAGGGTATTACTCTCCGGAGGCCCGAACCATATAAACCCTAGTGTCTCTTGTGCCACCGTGCGGATCCCGACACACGATCGTATAAATTTACTTCTCGGCGGTGACAAACCTCGACATGCGGTCTGACTGCCCAAGAGGGACGGTCTGACCGTGTGGGCCGCAGCGCGTCGAGAAGCTTTGAACCGGAGGACACGCAGCTTGATCGCAAGGCTTGCGTGGAGTTGAAGCGGTTTGCGGTCGACGGGCGTCGGTCTAATGGAGAAATCGACCAAAGTTCCCAAAGTGCCCTTGGTGGGTGTGTATCTTAAGTTAAGTAAGTAGGGGTAGTTTGGTCATTTGGCACCCTCATATAAACTCGAGGGGAGATGGCAGCCAACTCTAGGAACCCTAGTTCATTTTCTCTTCCTCTTTAGTTTTCCCTAGGCTAGCTTGAGAGCTTCATGAGTCATCTAGAGAGAGGGATGGATGTTCGGGCGGCTTGCTAGACCTTGTATGAACCTTTCATCGCATGTATAGAAGCTTCAGCGTGGTTCATCTTGTCTCTCTTTGTCTCCCGGCGTTTTCCCTTTTGGTGATTTTCGGAGCTATTTTTGGGGATTTTCGTGGTGGCTTGTTTGAGGGGTTTCTTGGTGGGATTCTTGTTGGGTGTCACACATCAGGTCTTTGTACCTCTTTTCTTGGTGAGTCTACCACAGCAATCCCTCGGGAAAACATTCGATTTGGGTGGTTTTCAGAGTTCTTCCAGTTCATGACATAGAGCCCTTGGATTCACAATTCCCTTTGATTAAGAGCATTTCGGTGGATATCCTTTGGTGGAGAGGACGTCCAGGAGGTGACCCAGCTATCCCCCAAGTTTTGCTGCAATCCGTGGGGTGAATCGAGAGATCAGGTGAAGGGAAGTTGAGGGTTGACCCACGGTTGTTTTCTGGGAGTCAGGCGGTCTGACTACGTGGGAGAGGCGGTCTGGCCGCCCTGGAGGGTTTCGTGAGGAAAGTTTGGTTTTTTGAGGGTTTCTCTGGTAGCTTGTTTTCCTTGATCAGAGGAGTCTCCAGACGAAATCTTGAGTCGATTCGGGGTCGTGAGCTTCGTTTGGAGGTTGAGGGAAATTTCCATGCCTAGGCGGTCTGACCGCCCCGTCCATGCGGTCTAACCGCCCCTGGCAGGAAGTTTTCCCGTGTGTGGTTTCTGCTCTAGTGTGTGCGTGTTTGAGTGGCTTGTAGGTGTGGTTTGCTCCTAGGATCAATAGCAATACAGTGGCTACGTCATCTTGGCAAATGTGCGGATAGAGTGGAGAAAATAATTTCGGGATCGAGGTCGTGTTCATCTCGTTATAGGAGTCATCTCCCTCGAGAAGAATTTTTATCTGCTCCCATTCACTCCCCCCTCTCTGATCGCCCAATCCGGTCCTTCACTCTTCCGCAATGGCGACGTGTCCATCATCAACCCCAACAACGACAGACGAGACACTCTAGCAAGGCCCCATCAGTGATTGCATCACATGCCATCAGAATTGGGATGATTGACTGCCCTCTTCTTCCGCAGTCAAATGGAGCACCAAGGGGTGCCCGAACCCTTCATGTGACAAAGGGGCACACACCTCGACTGGTCACACTTGAAGTATCAACTAGCGACACATCGACATCGGCAAGAGGTATAGATCAGCAAGACATCACCAACAGGAGTCACATCGTCGCCATCAGGAGCAGCAATATATCATCGACTACAGGCTGCCCTCGACGTAGGCCTTGGTCTTCACGTCATCGACAACACCTGCAACACCGTCGATGTCATCATCATACTGCTCAGGTGACCTTCAATGCCTCAACGGCAACCAATGTAGCAACAACTTCATCAGCACGTAGGGACCGACGTCCACATCGACATCAACAGTGGTTCCGCAACAATATGTTGCAACGCCATCAACCTCAGCACCTCCACGCTACTACATTCATGCAGCCATTCAACAACAAGGAGGTGAAGACACCAAGGAACACCACCGGCCTAGCATCACCATGGGGCTACCTCGGGTGACAACCATGCCCCCCACCTCGACCAGTGTTGACGACTGTTAAGTGCTACTTTTATGCCGTCAATTCCTGCATGAATTAAATGGAAAGTGATCATCAACACTAGAATATGGCTTAAACTAATCATTTCCACTAGTGTTGGTGATTATTCGAATGCAGGTATTTAGCACAAGAAATAGATAGAAAGCATGCACATTTGATCCAAGTTGTTCAGGACCTCATGGTCCCCTGAACCAAAGGCATGAATATGGCATCATTATAAACAATCTCAAATGACAAATTGGATTGCACCATTAGGATGAGCTTGTCGAGACGATCGAAACGAATATATCATTTGCCTACTTCAAAGTCCGAATGGGAAAGATATGCACAAGACAAGATCATACACCCAATATCTTGTGACTCCGGTGGGACCCACACCAGGCCACATGGTGACGTGCTGCCACATTGGCTACCATGTGTCCATGACACCTCATCAATCCAAGTGAAGCAATCACCGACGAATCAGACACCGCCACGTGTGCAGCACAAGGATCCAAGGGCCCACCAGGGACCCAAACCACCTCAAAACTTCGCATACACCTGGAACCGTCATAAGGGCCCACATACCAGTCACTAAGACAAAGCACAAGACAGTAAGTGGTGGGCCCAGGTCGGTCGAAGTGGGATTAGCTCCGTTCGCCATCTTCTTCCACGTGGTGCTTCCTTGTTGATCCCTTGCAGCGTTCCGGGGTGGATTGGTGATATGGCGTCCGTTAATTGGCCGGTAGAAGTTTGTTGATGGCTGTTAAATACTACTTTCAGCCATCAATATTCTCACATAAATGGAGGCATATGCATTTATTACTTGCATTTTGGTTTGAATAATGTAGTTCCACTTGTCCTTGGAGATTATTTGTATATAGGTGAAATAAACATAAAAAGAGAAGGAAACCCACTTTTCTATGAGTGGTCCATGCCACCTCAGCTAAGGAGATGGCTGCCACCTAGGAAACATGTGGCATCCATGTCACTAATCCAAGGGAGGCACTCACCGACGAATTAGAGAGCGACACATGGACTACACAAGGATCCATGGGCCTACCAGAGCTCCATCTTATCAGGAAACTTGGCATGCACAGAGGAGTGAGCTAAGGACCCACATGTCAGCCACCCTGAGAAAGCACAAGGCAAGAGGCCTCCCGAGGGGGTCAGTTGATCCTGGCCTTGCATGTGGATGCTCCCTATTGGTCACTTGCTGCATCCCCGGGTGTTTTGAGGCCATTTGGTGCTCCGAGCAAGTCTAGTCCTTGCCTATAAATAGAAGGGGAGGGGCTCCCATTTCTCACACACATCTCTCTTGACTCTCCTCTCACTTTTAGTTTCCAAGGCTAGGGGGTAGGCTAGAGTAGCTCTTATTCAGGTTCCAGGTCTACTTTGGAGTCTAGGTATGAGTTCTCTTGTATCTTTATTTCGATGTATGACTTTGATCTACTTCAGCTATTCAGCTATTTCATATAAAGTTATGGTAGATCATATGATTGATATGTTCTTGAGTTCATCCATTATTGATCATTTAGAGGCTCGTGTTCTTCGTGAACACTACCTTTCGATCCAGTTGAAGGATGATTTACTCATTCCTTATGTGTTTGTTCATAAGTTAGAGGCTCGTGTTCTTCACGAACACGACCCTTTGATCTTGTTGATTAGATATAAGAGAGTTTGTATCCGTTCGTATGACTAGCCCTAGTTTGATATTGTTTGATAACATTGTTGTGTTACATGAAGTTTATGTTTAAGCTACGGTACTCGGTCTAAGTTGACCAGCCTTCTGGTGGCTTCATCCTGGGTCACAATAGCCCGGGCCGGGTGAAGTCTAGCAGCGATGCAGGCATAGTGCCTGGGTTGTGTAGCTATGTTAGTTATGAGCTTGCCCCCCGTAACAATTGAGGTAGGCCGTAGTGGTGACAGCTGTTGGACCCTTTGAAACCCTCCGTGCTGGGGTATTGTTGTAGGAGTCTAAAGGATAGTTTCGCAGAGTGCTGGTCGTCACGGGCTATCTCCCCATTTGTACCTTGGTGTTGAACCTTCCTCTAATGCAATGCTTTATGCTTATCTCTTGTATCATCTAACTCTGTATGTTTAGTACCATAGAACCTAGAGCTAGCTTCGTATGCCCCCCCTAAGCCGTAGTGTGCTAGTGTAGAGATAGATCAGAGTGTGTGTCGCACTACCCTTATCATATCATTTATCTTACCCTTGTCTTTGAGCTGTTGTCTTCAATATCTATCACTTGGTTTACATTCAGTGCAAAAGCATAAGTCTTGATATCCGCCATTGCCTTCCACGGATTTGATACCCTTGGAACACTCACTTTCCTAGGGAAATGCTACAATGGTTTATCTGTGCGCTTGCAGATTCGTTCATGATCGTTAGGTTTACCTTTGGCAAGTCTTGATGTTCACTCTAACTCGGCGTCATTAGTAGTGACGTTAAGAAATGCCAACAAGCATTTCTGGTGCCGTTGCCATGGAAGGCACAAGATTATCATGACTATGCTTTGCATCTGTTTATAAATCATGAGTAGGTTAGAGCAACTCTCAATGCAGGCTAACCTTGATTGTCTTCTTTTATCTTCGGATGATGAAGACAGGTAGTGTATGACTGGTTTCGACTTACCAGAGAATTTCACAGAAGATCCCGAGTCATTAGTGAGGAAAGCTCGAGTTCATTTTGACTCACCTCGTTGTACTCGTCCGGAAGGCGATCCAGCTTCCTTTGTACCATCCACGTCAAACGCTATGGCCCAGAAGAGGCTTCATGAGTACTTAGCTCCTTTTGCCGACTAGGTGCTGCAAGGCCCTGAGGTGATAGTGGGGACTAAAAACTTTGAGATCAAGACTGGTTTAATCACGATGGTACAGCCTAGTCTGTTTTGTGGCAAGCCAAATGAGGATGCTAATGCCCATCTATAGCAGTTCCTAGAGCTATGCAGCACTTTCATCATCAAGGGTGCAAATATGGACGCTGTTCGTCTTCAACTGTTTCCTTTTTCTCTCTCAGGGAAAGCCAAGCAATGGTTCTATGCAAATCGTGAAGTTGTTAATACTTTGGGCAAGTGTCCGGAAGCATTCCTCAAGAAGTTCTTTCCGTTGGGCAAAACCAATGCTCTTTGTGGAAGGATTTCTAGCTTTCAGCAAAGCAAGTGAATCTATTCCAGAGGCTTGGGAAAGGCTTCAGGAGTACATCCTGGCCTGTCCTCACCATGGGATGGAGGATTGGCTAATTCTTCAAAGCTTCTATAATAGGCTGACTCTGACAGCCCGAGGCCATATTGATGTTGCTGCTCAGGGAGCATTCTTCTCACTCACTATTGATAATGCCAAATCACTTATTGAGAAGATGGTATCTGTGACAGAACCATCCAAATTAATTCTGATTTAACACATAAACCATCCACTTGGTCACTATGCGTTAAAGAAGAGTTAACTTGTCGATATCTGCCGGGTCAAGCCCGGTAAAACACTTATAACAAAGGATCGGAGATTGTACATTACAACTCACGTGACGGCGAGTCCAGAGATAATTAATATACCCATTAATACATCATATTCTTCAACTAATCATTATTATAAACAAAGTTTCATACAAGAAAGTAAATAGTTCAGAGTTCAAAAATACAGCGGAAGTAAAATACTAAACGTCATAAGCAACATCACGGGAGGCCATCCATGATATCACTAAGCACTGTCGTCCTCCCACTCAACTTCCCCAAAGGGTAGGAGAGAACCAGTCCACGAATACCATCAAACACATCAACACCTACAAAAGTTATCAACAAAGCAAGGCTGAGTATACTAATACTCAGCAAGACTTAACCGTCGGGTGATGGGAAAATCCCCAACTCTCTAGACATGCAAAGCTTTTTGGCTAGTGGGTTTCTTTTGCTGAAAAGCAACAAAGAGTATGTCCTTACTTTCAAGTTTTAGCTCAAAATTCTAATTGATTATCCATTACTAGGTAAGAAACTATGCAAGCATAAGTTGTGCAAACAATTAAGCATACAACAATATTACTTCTCAATTCCATCATTAAGGGACATAGAGTGTATGGATAAGTAATCTCGGATAACAGTGAGAGGCCGACGATCGATCGATTAATAACCTTGCAAGGGAAACCTAAGCACACGGGAGAATGCTTACCCCAAGGTAACAACTAAAAAGCCCAAAGGGCGGGGTACGCACCAACTAGACGGTTCCCAGTCATCCTCAGTTCAGGATCAATGTCCACAGTCCTAGGTACAAGGATCACTGGAATTAAGGCCCAACGTCCTACCAGTCTCACACATGCACCACCGGTTGCAAGTCGGGGGAACGAATCCCAAGATTAGTGGTAGAGAGTTCCCTAGCTAGATCAAAAAGGTACTAGGCTTACCGGTCCCATTCCCGACAAATGTTTAGTATGTTCAAACGCTTAACCACAAACCTACTTGGCCGGAGCCGGTCCCATGCTCTTACCACGTGAACAATCCAGTTTAGCATATCTTATGATTCCAACATATAAAACCTATAGCTCGCGAGTGCCGAACATCACTCGACTTTTACCGTGTCCTTAGAGCATGGCAACTAGCATCTTATCAAACTAGTATTTGAACATAGGAACCTAGGATCATGCATCTAGGGTTTCAATACAACTCCTGAAACTTATTAAATGCACAAACATAACAAAGATAATTGCATAAGTTGAAAACAAGGTTATGCTCCGGGGCTTGACTTCACTAGCAAAGTTAGCCTGGAGATCCTCTGAACTTGGTTCGGGTCTTGTTGCAAAACCAACACATTCACCTTCTCCTTCAACTGGCTCTCATTCAGATTCCGGCACCAACGCGTAGCTCTCATCCGGATGTTCTACACGACATGCATATGCATAAACTCTAAGCATTCATTTTTTAAGAAGGGAGAACTCAGTTCATATTTAAAGGATAAACATGGGGTGTATTGTTGGGCACATTCACCTAGACAAGATTATATCCAGCATACTCTTCCTTTATCAAGGAATTGTATGTGTGTTATTTATCTTTCTTATTTGAAGGTGATTGTGTGCATATCTAAACTAATTTATTTATTTGACTTCACCAAAATAAAAGGTGATGTTCAGGGTGTATTTTCGTGAAGCTTTGTTATTTAAATTCCAGTCATATTAAAGGTGATGTGATTTCTCTTTTATTCCACTTATTAAGTTCGATTTACTTCGAAAATTAATTCTGAATATTCCACACACAAACAAACATAGATAAAATTTATACAAGCACATATCATGGCAATAAGGCTACTGCCCAAAATTGGCATTAAACTCAGCTATGAACTGCACATGAAAAATCTAGTAAGACCTAGCTGACTTAAATTTAGATATGCACATGAAATTGGAATTTCTACAGAAAGATCTATACAAGTTCTAGCCTCAAGAATTTACACAGAGCATAAACATGGCATGACTGAGCTACTCACAAAATTTTAGATTAAACTAAGCTATAGATCTAGCATGAAAAATACAACATGTTAACACTGCTGAAAAGATAAATAAATCACATTGAAATACATAAGCATGCATTGGATCTAAAACTTTTACCATAGCCATAGCAAGGTAAAACAAGACTACTCAAAAATTATCATGGCCAGAAACTACATACAACATGCTTTATTAAAAAGGCTCATATTTAACACCTAAATTAATTCAGGCTAGATGAACATGTCAAAAGCTACTCATAAATTAACCCTAGCTTCAACTAGGCATATATACGCTACTGCAAAAAGATCAATCCTATTTTCTTAACCAAATATTTAAAACTAAACAGGAACTTAATTGCTGCCATAACTCAAAATTAAATCATAACTAAAGATACATAACAGATCAATGTGCAATTTTTCTACACAAGAACAAGCATGTCCATACTAACAACACATTAAAATTTCACATGCAGATCAGCTCTGGATTTCAAATTATTTCAAATCTATTCAAAATGATCAATTCAAAATTATTCAAAAACTAAGATGAATTTTACAAAATTCCTTTCTAGAAATGTTTCTTCTGTTCATGAGGATCACAGAACAATTGAGTTTGTATTTTTTCGATTTTTCTTTGATTTACTATGAATTTTACAAGGTCTCAGCAATTTAAAACTAGAGTTTAAGAATCTACTTTCATCCAGACCCTTGATTCACAAAACTTATTCACAACTATGCCCTTACATTTACATAGACGTCCTCGCTTTTGTGATTTGAACCCTGGAAAGACTTTGTTCTTCCCAGATCGGCCCTCGGCCATGGCCGCGACACTGATGGCCGGAATCCGGCTCACCGGTGGCGAGCTAGGGCGTGGGAAGGTGCAGAGGAGCACTAGGGAGTCACCTTGGGTCGGTTCTGGTGCTCGGACGGGGCGGAGGAGCGGCCGGTGGGCGAGCTCGGTGGCGGGGTGGATCTTCAGCCGCGGCATACTCGTCTCCGGCGAGCTGGGTGGCGAGGCACGACAATGTGCTGCCCCGGGAGCTTCAGTGGGGCGAGGAGGTCCAGCTAGCAAGCCCAGGCGAGGCCAGGGCGGCTCGGAAGTGAGAGCTCAGTGATGGCGCTCCAGCGGCGGATGCCGGCAGCCTGGCGGCGCCTGCGCGTGTGCCTGGGAGATCGGCGAAGCTCGGTCCTTTGTATAGGAGGCCGGGAGGTGCTGCGCATTGTCACGGGTGACAGCAAGCTGGCCAGCGCAACACGGAAGGGGGCAGCATGGCGCAGCCTGGTGCGGCGCATGGCGACAGAGCAGCGACGGCACGACGCGTGGCGAGAACGGCCGGTCGGGCGCGATAAGTGGCGGCTACGTGGCACGGTCATCATCGGGTGATGCGGACATGTGACGGCGGGGCCCACCTCGACGTTCGGGCTAGGTGGCATGGGCGGGAGGCACGCGGGCGCGTGCGGAGCACGGGCGCCGGGAAGCGGTCGCGGCGCGACGTCGCGGCCTGGGGCGCGCGCACGGGCGGCCTGTGCAGCAATTCGTTTCGGTTTAGGGTCGTTTGACTGGCCAGAAGAAATCAAAACCACATGTAACTCAACTTTTGGCCAAAAGCAAAGTTGTAGATGAGACTACCCTCTACAACTTTCACAAAGGTTGACCAGTGAAAAGATCCACGGATTGATCAGAAAATCGTCCTGAAAATCCTGATTTTCTCGGCGCAGTCAAAACACTTGCTCTGGTGTTGACCAAGTTTTTGAGGCTCTTCCACTCAAAATTTGAAAAAATGCCAATTAGATGAAATGTGTCCCTGGAAATTCTGCACAACTTTTGTACTGGCCGAATTTTCAGTGTTTTGGGAAAATTTGGATATATGGCGAAAGTACTAGGGATAGGTCTATGGACATAGGGGTTTGACCATAGTTAGAAGGGTTTGACCCCAAGATTTGAGGATTTTTCACTCAAGATTTTAACTTCCACCTAAAAGATGAAATGTTAATATTGAGGAATCCATCAACTCTTACATTGGTCGATTTTGAAGTTACTACACAAAAATTTGAGATTGTGGCCAAGCCATCAAAAGAACTCAAAAGATCCTTTAGAGAAATTGACTAAGTCAGATAGGCCTCACTCCTTCTTCTATCTCGAATTTCAAAAAGTACTAATCTCCAAGGTTATGTTCCCGAAACTTGGTGACAACTTTCATCTTGGCAAAAGTTCAAGCTCTGTGTGAAAATTGAAATCAAGTTCAAACCAAGCTTTGCTCCTAATGGTGTTTTCACCAAACTTGATTGATTTTTCCTTTAACACCATGAGCTTAGGTTAACACCTTGATTAAAAAGAGATAAACACCTAGGGTGTTACAGTATCCAACCAAGGGTGGAGTGATGAAAGACTCCAGCCACGTCAGAGGGGTACTCATACTGTCAAGGAAGCAGATATGATTACTGCCAAGTTGGACCTTCTTATGAAAAGAATGGATGACTACACTAGTGAGAAGGCTACCATGGCCACCACTACTCTGCCTATTGATTCTCATATGACTTGTGAAGTCTGTGGCAACACTGGGCATTCGGGAAATTACTGTCCTGAAACTCAAGAGGAAGTGATGTACATGAATGACAATAACAATGATTATCATCCCCAACAACAAGGAGGCCGAACATGGAATCAACAATGCCCTTATTATCAAGGAGGTAACCAAGGTAATACTTAAAATTCTAACCAGCCCTCCTTGAGAGATCTTGTCTTCGGGCAGGCTAAAATTAATGCAGGTGTTACTAAAAAGTTAGCTGCCCTTGATAAATCCTTGGAAAGTCTCAATGTTAAGCTTGAAAGTTTTTCTTCTGCTCAGAAGAGCCAGCTAAGTTTTAATAAAATGTTAGAAATTCAGTTAGCTCACTTAGCTGCTTTGGTTCCGTCTGCTGATAACAGGAGGATCCCGGGCAACCTGTGTCCTCTTGTGAAAATGTTAGTGTAGTGTTGACTAGGTGGGGTAAGCCACCTAGGAAGACGTGTGCTCCTACCTATGCAGCAAAGCCCGTACATCAAATCCAAGACCCATGGGAGGAATCAGCAGTTTTGCACAGAAGAGATCCTGGCTATCCAACTATCACATGCACAATTTATTACAAGACGATCAAGCATACCCTTTGTGACCTTGGTGCAAGTATCAATCTCATGTCCAAGGCCATGTTCGAGCAACTAGGATATCCAGCTCTCTCTCCAACAGCACTGACAGTCCAACTCACCAATTCATTGATACGATATCTAGAAGGAATTGTTGAGAGTCTAATGGTCAAGGTCAAGAACTCTTATGTCTTCACAGATTTCGTGGTCCTTGATATGGACGATGAGGGAGGAATGCCGCTCATCCTTGGGCGACCATTTCTCAGTGATGTCAGAGCTAGAATCAATGTGGGAGCCGGAGTGATCAATTTCCGCATTGGGAAGAGGAACTTGATGTTCAAGTTTCATGATAAAGAGGAGCAGTGCTATCTAGTGCAGGATAGTGTTGAGAAGCTTGGGGGAAGGACGGAGCCTTCACCCCCAATGAAGAAATCTCTGTCAACATTGAAGGAAAAGAAAATTCGTAAAGAGTGGCAAAAGGTTGAGAAGGCATTACCCTCTACATCTCTGGAGTGGGATGTCGAGTGGTATTAACCGCTGAGAAGAGTCCTACTCGTCGGACTAAATTTGATGAGTCCTTTCTACCAAAAAGGTTAAAGATGGTATTTATCTCATATTTCCCTTTCCAAAATTTTATTTGATTTTCCAAATTGCATATTTGATTTTTCCAAACCTTGCATCTGCATGCTAGATTTTTCTAGCCCATTTTTCCCTTTCGAATAAAATTTCTAAAAATAATTCCTGAGTTTGAAAATTCTTGAAAAAATCATTCGAGGAATTTCTAGAGCAAACTTTGGCCGGTGCACCAGGGTATATCATCACATAGCCGTTGGTGACACACCTGCCAAAGGGGGCCAGCACCGGGCCCACATCATGGTCGGTCGAACCTGGGGTCGGCCGAACCAAGGTAACGGTCAAGTGGGCCCAGCCTTGGCCAACGGCTCCTAGCTGTTGGTCAACGGCTATCCCGCGGTGCGCTGCCCCTTGCTCTATAAATTGGACCCGAGAGGGGGTGTTCTTCACCCATTCAACTCTTTTCACTCACACTCCCCTCTCTACTCCTTGCTCTCTTGGTTTTCCTAGATTTCTTGCTTAAGTTTGGAATCATCAAGTACTCTCCTTATTGTGTTGCTGCAAGTATTGCTATTGGTGGAGCAAGCTCGGAAAGAATTTCATTCGATTTCACTAATCCATCACCGAGTTGCTTTTGTTGTCCCTTTGTTGTGCTAGCATGAGTTGGGTGGCGAACGCTTTCCGGAGGGTGACATGCTCCCGTTCATGGGCAAGCGTAAGTTCATCCGTCCCCTCCGAGCTGACGCCGAGCCCATCAATGATGGACTATGGAGAAGAGCAAGAAGAACATGCCGAACCACAAGCAACGGAGGAGGTCGTCGATGACACCCCCTACCTCAGCTTGCGAGGTGCTCGAGAGAAGAAAGCCTACACTCTCCTAGAGGACCAAGTCTTCGACCACACCCAGGACTTCAACCCGACACTTATGGAGAAAACAGGTATGCACCTCGAGTTCGCTTCTATTTGGCATGCTCTCGGTTGGGAGGATTTTGCGTCAGTTACAAATCTTGGCTCTCGGCCCCTCACCATCCAGTTTCTTTGCTCTCTTACTGAGGAAGTGAACGGTGTTCAGTTTCGTCTTTTCGGGACCGATTACCGACTTTCATGGAAAGAACTTAGTCATCTCCTTGGTTTTGATTATCGTTGTGCTATTTCTTTGAAAAAGGCTTGTGAGGGTTTTGTTCGAGATTCTTTCTGGGGAGACATTTCAGGTCTAGTTTATAGCGGTAAATTTGTACCTCGGTGCAATGATATCATGCATCCCACTCTTCGATTGTGGCACAAGTGGCTCACCATCACTCTCTTTCCTCGAGAGGATGTTCGGCCCGTGCACAACGATGATTTGATTCTTCTATATGCCGCTACTAAACGGATTAAGGTCTCCCCCGTTAAAGCTATGATTTGGTAGTGGTTGATGAATTTTAAGATGATAGGTCCTATTGAGTGTATGTCTTTTGTGACTCGTATTGCTTTCAGACTTGGGGTTCTAAGCAGGAATCCCGTCCCCTTTATTGGGACGCTCCGAGTTCTCATTAATGAGGCGTACTTGATCCAAGGACATATACTTAAGAGAGGCCCAAATGATTCTTTGACTTTCTTCTTCCCGGGTTATACAAATCAGATCCCGTTACCTAACCTGGGGTTTCAATTGTAAAACTCGGAGTCATTAACCATTCCCCTTGTTACACAAGAGGAAGGTCGTCATACTAGTGTTTCAGGCAGGTCCACCAGAAGCGCGGCGAAGAGAGCACACATGCAGCAGCAGCAGTCGTAGCCACCACAACCACAAACTACTGCACCAACTATGGCAGGAGGGTCCTCTGCGGGGTACATGGCTGGGGTAACCCCTGGGTATGCACCCGGTTGGGACCAGCCCACCTTCCATCAGGGTGCGAGTCGTACGGCTTGAGCTGGCGCGAGCAGAGACCGGTGGGCTACGCCCACTAATTCCAGCTCTGGTGGTCCACCACCATCTTCATCCTTCAGACGGCACTCTTCGGCATCTGCACAAGAGGCTCAGCTCGCGCAGTAGCTGGGAGAGCTCACCATCTAGGTCACGGGAGTGGAGGAGATGCTGAACACACACATTGAGGCTTACTCAGCGTGGCAGCGTCAGACTGGTGAGAGGATCGATGCCATGCAGCAGGCGCAATAGCGACAGATAGAGGAGCAGAGGGCTTTCTTTGCGAGTCAGGGTTTCTTCTACCCTCCACCGTAGTGAGCCTGAAGCTAGCTTGGGGGAGGACCTCCATCCTGAGGTAACTTGTATCTTCCTTTGTTTTCAGAATGTCTTATAATGAAAACCCATAAAAATCTGCAAAAATAAAAGGACCAAAAAGATTTATTTGCTTTCATCATCAAGTTTGCTTTAGTTTGCTTTGATATGCATATGCCTCTATGGTTGAAATGATGAATAGTTGCTCTATTTATTCTTCTCATATGTCTTGCACATAGCTTTGTATCCTACCTAAGTTTTGAGTTTGTTGGCTTGCATGTTCAAACCTTAGCTTAAAAAATGTGGGTAGCAAAAAGCATGATCCATGCCTAAGTTGTTGTGAGACATGATATGGTATAATAGAGTGCTATGATCTTGTACCTAGTGATGCTTGACATCCGGAGTTTTCCTTTTTGAAAAAAAAATCTAAACATGATGAGTTCCTCAATGATGAGCATTTCCTATCCAAGGCCATATGTAGATTCTAGCACTTGTTAGCCTCCACATATGCAGCTTGTTCTCTCATTGATCTTTGTCAAATTGTTGTGACCCTTGTTAGAACTCATACTCCCCTGATCAAGATCACGTACACGTCCATGCTAAAACTTCTACACTAGAAGTTAGCATTCATCATTTGTTCCATTTGCTTACGCATTCTTCTACAAATAAAACTCTATGCATCTTTGTATCATTCATCCCTCTCCGAATATCTCCAAAAGAGACAAAGGGCTAGTTAAAAAAAGAGAAGCATGCTCAAAAGCATGGCAAAATAAAATAAAATAAAAAGAGCTAGCCCAAGTCTCGAAAAATTCCAAAAGGAGAAAAGGGGTTGATATGAGCAAGAAAAGAGTTCCACCATGTAGATGTAATAACTAGTACCTACTCCAGGGCTAGTGTCCACCTTACCATCAACCCCTCATTTTTCATATAAAGTGTGGTAATATCTAGCACCCATTTCCGGGCCTAGTATACACCTTACCATGCTCATGATCATCACACACATATGCACATCTTGATCAGGATGTATGTTTGTTTCTTCCAAGGATCCGGTTTTTGACTTAGCAAAATATGACAGACAAGTATGACACATTTCTTCCCTACCTACAGCTCCACATAAGCCTATTAGGAGTAGGATGTGAAGAAAGGCAACTTAATGCCTTGTTGAGGAACCATACACTTTGAGCGATCCGAGAGTATCATTTGAGGAACTCTGATTTTCTTTTGAAAAATTTGCAAAACCTCCGGATTAATAGCTGATCAAGGTATGAGTGATTATGCATTTACTATATAACCATTCTGTCTCTCAACCGCCCAAGGCAGGTGAAGCTACACGTCCCACATCATCAAGCGAATGGTAAGAACATTGCCAACTCGTTCAACTCTTGGTAGAGTACTTTGATGTATGTTTGCCAAAAGTTAAGGATACAACATCGTAGCAACTCCTGATGAACCAACCTAAGTCCTTAATGTCTTGCTTCAAGACGGGCAAGAGGTTAGCTTGGGGGAGTTTGTTGACGGCTGTTAAGTACTACTTTCAGCCATCAATATTCTCACATAAATGGAGGCATATGCATTTATTACTTGCATTTTGGTTTGAATAATGTAGTTCCACTTGTCCTTGGAGATTATTTGTATGTAGTTGAAATAAGCATAAAAAGAGAAGGAAACCCACCTTTCTATGAGTGGTCCATGCTACCTCAGCGGAGGAGATGGCTGCCACTTAGGAAACATGTGGCATCCATGTCACTAATCCAAGGGAGGCACTCACCGACAAATCAGAGAGCGACACATGGACTTCACAAGGATCCATGGGCCCACCAGAGCTCCATCTTATCAGGAAACTTGGAATGCACGGATGAGTGAGCTAAGTACCCACATGTCAGCCACCCTGAGAAAGCACAAGGCAGGAGACCTCCCGAGGGGGTCGGCCGACCCTAGGATCGGCCGAACTGACTTAGGGTCGGTTCATCCTGGCCTTACATGTGGATGCTCCCTATTGGTCACTTGCTGCATCCCTAGGTGTTTTGAGGCCATTTGGTGCTCCGAGCAAGCCTGGTCCTTGCCTATAACTAGAAGGGGATGGACTCCCATTTCTCACACACATCTCTCATGACTCTCCTCTCACTTTTAATTTCCAAGGCTAGGGGGTAGGCTAGAGTAGCTCTTATTCAGGTTCCAAGTCTACTTTGGAGTCTAGGTATGAGTTCTCTTGTATCTTTATTTCTATGTATGACTTTGATCTACTTCAGTTATTCAGCTATTTCATATAAAGTTATGGTAGATCATATGATTGATATGTTCTTGAGTTCATCCATTGTTCATCATTTAGAGGCTCGTGTTCTTCGTGAACACTACCTTTTGATCCAGTTGAAGGATGATTTACTCATTCCTTATGTGTTTGTTCATAAGTTAGAGGCTCGTGTTCTTCACAAACACGACCCTTTGATTTTGTTGATTAGACATAAGAGAGTTCGTTTTTGATCGTATGACTAGCCCTAGTTTGATCTTGTTTGATAACATTGATGTGTTGCATGAAGTTTGTGTTTATGCTACGGTACTCGGTCTAAGTTGACCAGTCTTCTGGTGGCTTCATCCTGGGTCACAATAGCCTGGGCTGGGTGAAGTCTAGCAGCGATGCAGGCATGGTGCCTAGGTTGTGTGGCTACGTTAGTTATGAGCTTGCCCCCCGTAATGATTGAGGTAGGCCGTAGTAGTGACAGCTGTTGGACCCTTTGAAACCCTCCGCGCTGGGGTATTGCTGTAGGAGTCTAAAGGATAGTTTCGTAGAGTGCCAGTCGTCGCGGGATATCTCCCCGTTTGTACCTGGGTGCTAAACCTTCCTCTCATGCAATGCTTTATGCTTATCTCATGTATCATCTAACTCTATATGTTTAGTACCATAGAACCTAGAGCTAGCTTCGTATGTCCCCCCTAAGCCGTAGTGTGCTAGTGTAGAGATAGATCAGAGTGTGTGTCGTACTACCCTTATCATATCATTTATCTTACCCCTGTCTTTGAGCTGTTGTCTTCAATATCTATCTCTTGGTTTATATTCAGTGCAAAAGCATAAGTCTTGATATCCTCCATTGCCTTCCACAGATTCGATAGCCTTGGAACACTCACTTCCCTAAGGAAATGTTACAATGGTTTATCTGTGCGCTTTTGGATTTGTTCATGATCGTTAGGTTTATTTTTGGCAAGTCTTGATGTTCACTCTAACTCGGCATCGTTAGTAGTGACGTTAAGAAATGCCAACAAAGGTCGGTTTGGCTTCTTCCCCTGGAAGCTAGAGAAGAGTGCAATGCAAGATTTCTCGCCACGTGCCACTCTGCTATTGGTGGTGCCCAAGGGAGACTGCACATTTTGGAGAGGATTCGTGCTCAAAGCAAGCCACCCCCTCCTCTATAAATAGGAGGGGAGGGGCTCCCTTTTGGAATACATCCCAAGCTCCCTCTCCTCTCATTCTCCTCTTGGAGGAGTTCTCACCTCCCAAGATGTAGTGTGTGTGTTAGAGTGCTAGGTGGAGTAGGGGTGAGGAGTGAGTTGATGTCCTCGTGGATGTTTGTTCTTCATTTAGACCAAAGTGAGTATTTCAGCATTTCTTATTTAGACTATAGTGGACTTCATGCATGAATGATATGTTCTTCTGTTCTTGGCTCGTTCATAGTTTAGAGGTTTGTGTTCTTCGTGACACATAGCTTCAATCCTTTAGAGCTAGTGCATTAGTTCAAGTATCTGTTTGCATGTTTAGATTCTGTTTCGCTAAGTAAGAGTGTTGTATCTCGTTCACATCCAAACCTTCCTGTAGCTCCGTGAATCGATGATGAGCTAAGGATTGGTCGTTCCTTCCCAAGTTCGTAGTTCTGTATTTATATGGAGTGCTATATTAGGGCTTCCGGGACATCAGACGGAGTCAGGCTATAGTAGTAGTGAGTAGTGCAGACGTGGTGTCTAGACTACAGGTTATGCTACGGATACCACAAGCATTCGCGTAACGATAGAGGTAGGCCGCAGTGGTGACAGCCTATTGGACCCATTGAAATCCTCCGTGCCTGTGTACCGAGTAGGACCCCTAGGCCAGTTGCACACTTAGACCTTTGAAAGCTAGGGTGTGCCGGCGCCCCACGGGGGGGGGGACTATATGGCGACTGTTGACGGTTGAATCTCATAGTAAACTTCGACACGCAAGCGAACGAGCCATGGGACCCTTCTTCCCTTAAGTGTGAACCCAAGGTATCGAATCCGTGGAACAGTGTGTAAAACAAGAATCAATCTACTAAAGCGAAAAGAACTCTTTGAATCTTTGAGAGAAGATCAAATGCATCTAATCTATAAAACTCAAGAGGTAGCAAGAGAAAGCATAGAGATAACCGATCTAGAAAGGTAGATCGTGCCTTTGCTGTAGTTCCGAACAAGAGATGAAGATAGAAAACGAATCTCATTAAAAGCCTCTTTAAACCGTGGTCTCCGTTCCATCCCCTGTGGTGCCGCCTTACACCTGATCCAGGCATCCTGTCACGACATCCCGGTTTTTCAGCGGTTAACCGACAAGCACGCTCACAAGGAGCATGTCGCAATCCTTGGTAGATCCGGTATGCACCTCTAGCCACCGCGGCTACAAGAACACCCCGAGCAATCTATCTCGAGAATAGATTGAAAAGAAGTAAACCCAAGAAGAACGAATTCGTAGAAGAGACACTTGGTCGCTAGAAATCGGATTCATATAATAACTTCACCATGAATGATACATGAACAAGATCACCAACCGGGATCCTACCTTGATCTTGATTCTAGCTCCGGAACTCCGACGTGGTCTTCCTTGCAAGGTTCCCACGTCGGCTTGGGTAGCCCTAGACAACTAGCTCGACCCTCCTCTCCGAGATGGTGTCCCTCTAGCTTCTCTGCTCCTCGATGGCGAATGATGAAAGAATTGATCCGTGGCTCTTGGCGTGGCACCTATAAATAGCCCGAGGGGGGTCTAGGTCAAAGGGGGTGACGAATGGCCGAGAAAATGGGCCAAGCCGATCGGCCCATTCCGATCGGCATGGGCCCGTTTCGGCCCAGTTTGCCCCCCGCTTTCTTTTGGATGCTTCTCGTGATATTTGGAGTTCCTGCCGAGTTGCATGTGGACCCTTGACGTCATCTTCTCCACGAAATAGATAAGGGTACTTGTCGTGCAAGCTCCCACATTTTCTGCTCAAGTCCCCGGAGAATTGCCTTCTCGTCCTTCGGTCCTCGGGTCATTTGGAGTCATGTTCACGTCGTGTTTTGACTTGTTCCGAGCTTCATGACCCTCATGCATAGTGCTCGATGAACGATATCCGGAATCATCCTTTTAAGTCCTTAATTCCTACGTAAACAATAAACTCCAAAAACCACATGCATACATGAACTTGATATATCAAGGGGGTTAGGATCGTTAGTATGGATATTAAATTAATACCAACATTGAAGGTAAACTCATGGCTAGGTTGACGGAAATCGACCGCCAACATCCCCCCATGCTTAAACCTTGCTCGTCCTCGAGTAAGCCTTCAATGGATATCAGTGTTGCCCTTCAATGTTCATAACCTGCACTTGATCATATATGAAAAAGACATAATGCTCTCTAAAATTATATAAGTTAAAGTTTCATAGTGTAACTAGCTTTCTTCTTCATGGAGGGTAGATATCAATAAAGCTCTTTCCACAAGTAATTAATCGTGCTCCCAAAATTGAAATAAATCTTAGATATTTTGAAAATTAAGAACGAGATAGAAAAATTGCTTTTCCAATATCAATAATAAACCTCCTTACATCTTGCTCATGTACTCTCAACTCATCTTGTCTCTCAAGCCTACTAGAACTACTCCTTTCCTCTCTCAAGTATTTGGTGGAAAGCTTTATATGGAGCTATGAGAAAGTTTAGTCCTATCAAGATTTCATAAATGGAATGCAAACAAAACAAGACAAGTTCCTCATGGAATTACCGAGCCTAGTCAAAAAGGTCATTGGAAAATAATGTTTCAAGGAGGGGGGAGAGAAAAATAGACACACTTTTAGATAAGTGGACATGTGCAAATGGAATGAAGTGATCCCGAGGCACAAGCAATGTCCTCGTTATCGGATTGCACATGGTTGGAAAAGATTATGGGTCTTGATCTTGAAGCTCTTTGAACCTTTCAAGTGTAACTAGAGAACCGGGGAGCTTTATATTTTTTTTTCTCCTCATACTTTTTCCTTTATTTTTTTTCTTTCATCATACTTTTTCTTTTCTCCATCATTTTTTCCTTTTTTTAAACTCCCCTTGAACTCTAGACTACACTAGTACTTCCTTGGCAACCCCCCCATGCTTAGACGTTGCTCGTCCTCGAGCAAAAGAGGTGTAAGGAAAATGCCAAGGTCGTACTGAAATTTTTGGAATCTTTTATGGAGAAAGATACTCGAAATCTTCTACGGGTCTTTTTGGAATCTCCCGAAGTTATATCCACTTGATGGCACCTTCTTCTTGTAGTCTTCCTCAAAATATTCATCCATACTCAAGTTTGGGTTTGATCAAGGAGGTGAACACAAAAAGAGATGATATGGGTTTATGGGTGGATATCCGGTGAGGTTTGCAAAATTCCCAATGTGGAAACTCACAATGCACGAATAGAAAGGCTAGCAAAAAAGATCGATACGCAAAAATATAGAATGACCAGCTTCTTAGACTCGAACCATTAAGAGCTAAATCTGAATTGAAGCACCCAAAAATTAATCTTGAAACACTAAGGTTTTTCACTCAATCATAATATGGCTTTGGATGGGTAGAGCAAAATGGAAGTGGTCATTATGATAAGGCAAGCATCATTTTAAGCATAAAAAGAAATCATCCTTGATTTAACCAAAAATGAGAGCATGAAAAACACCATGGGACTTAAATTATTGTTACCTCCACACAAGATTAAGCTAGTATTTAAGTTGATTTTCAGATTTGTTTTTAAAAGAGAGCACTAGCTTAATCATATATAAAACAAGTTTAGGCATGATCAAAGCGGCAATGATCATCACATATCACATGGTACACCTTTCCATCGATATTAAAAATTATAAAACGATGGTGAACTTTATTCATGGCGATGGGAAACGAAAACTACTACTACCACACACATGCTGAAATCAAATAAAATAGAAGATGCTACGCACACACATTCTTGCACACAAACTGAAAATAAAAGAAAGGGAAAAATAAAAATCAAACCAAACTTGCATGCATCTTCCTTCCTTCATCTTCACTCTTGCGGTGGTTGCTCGTTGTATCCTTGCTCATAATAATGTTGCATCGGTCTTCCATGAAACTCCTCCGGTGGCATTAGATGTAAGCGCCCAAGTTGGTAGGTGATGTTCGCCGTTCCCTCTTGCATGTTGTCTTGCATTTTCCTCTCCACATAAGCTCTAATGATGGCTGCAGTTTGTTGTGGTTGGACTAAATGTGAATAAGGTTGAACAAACGCCGCATTTGGTACTATGTACGGCGCGCCTCCCGGTTGACCATACATTGGAGGTGGAGGCCCCATAGGCATTCCACTCCCCCATGCTTGCATTGGAAGGCCCCCACATGGCTGCATTGGGACTCTAACTTGTGGTGATGGAATGCCTCCATAATGTGGCATTGGAACTCCGCCATATGGTGCTCCGGTCCACCCGGTAGGTACACTACCACTTGGTGCTCCTTGGAATGTGGCTCCTTGTCCTCCTTGGGCTGCGGATGATGACCCTTCTTCAATTATGACTCCTCTCTTGCTCTTCTTGGCTGCCACATGCGGTTTATCTCCCAACCAATCTTCTCTCCCTTTGACAAATAATTTCAATTTCATATCCGGGAGAGGGATATTTACCACTGCCACCCTGAATCCTTTCTTCTCATCTCCACTTATATACTTTCCTTGCCTCAAATAATCTATGCCCAATGAAGTCCCAATAAGCAAAAGTTGTGGGTTTCTTCAGATTGTTGGCTTTAATGCAATAGCCAACATTGTCAAATAGCAACCCGAACCAATACTTCCTCTTCCCGAGACCGCTTCACAAGCCCACCGATTTATCATGATGTATGTCGGGTTGATTTCTTGTCTTGCCACCAATCCCGCATATAGCCAATTCAACTCCGTGTCGGTGATCTTTGTCTCTCTCATCCTTCCCATGATACGCTTGTTCATCCATGAGTGGAAGACTTGGATAATAATATTCTTGATGCTATTTCTTTGTCGACTCCTTCTCCGAAATCATCCCCCAAAATTCTTCAATTTGGCCCACTTGGACTTCAACTAATTCTGGTGCATTCTTCTTGAAACCGAGCAACTCTCTAATATAATCATAGGGGATCACTTGCTCTACACCTTCAAGACGGAATGAAAGGCATGCCACGACTTCCTCCGTGATCTCCGGCTTCATTGTCATAAGTATTTCAAGAGCAAGTTCCTTGTGCACATGTCATAAATAGCCCGAGGGGGGTCTAGGTCAAAGGGGGCGACGAATGGCCGAGAAAATGGGCCAGGCCGATCGGCCCATTCCGATCGGCCTAGGCCTGTTTCGACCCCCGCTTTCTTCTGGATGCTTCTCGTGATATTTGGAGTTCCTACCGAGTTGCATGTGGGCCCTTGACGTCATCTTCTCCACGAAATAGATAAGGGTACTTGTCGCGCAAGCTCCCGCATTTTCTGCTCAAGTCCCCGGAGAATTGCCTTCTCGTCCTTCGGTCCTCGGGTCATTTGGAGTCATGTTCACGTCATGTCTTGACTTGTTTCGGGCTTCACGACCCTCTTGCAAAGTGCTCGATGAATGATATCCAGAATCATCCTTTTAAGTCCTTAATTCCTGCGTAAACAATAAACTCCAAAAACCACATGCATACACAAACTTGATATATCAAGGGGGTTAGGATCGTTAGTATGGATATTAAATTAATACCAACATTGAAGGTAAACTCATGGCTTGGTTGACGGAAATCGACCGCCAACAGCGACCATGTCCTTTCCTAGACTCAAGACCCTCAGGAAGTGCTTCTCATCCCCCATATCTATCCCAGCTGGAGTTTGGTGTCCTTGGACCGTTCATATTAGCATAGAAGATAGTGCACATCGTTTCTTGGATTCGATACCCTTGGAATGCTCACCTTCCTTGGGGAAGTGCTACAGTGGTGTATCCGTGTGCTTGCAGACTCGTTCGCACTCGTTAGTGTACCCGGGTGTTCCTTACACACTCACGCTAGTCGGTGCCATAGTGGTGACGTTAAGAAACGCCAACAAGCATTTATGGTGACGTTGCCGGGGAATGGTTGTTGTATCTATCTTCGAACCTAGTGGTCCTCGTATGTATCTTTTTTTCATTTTCTTCTACCTTTACCCCTGTTACCCTGCGAGATACCTTTTTCGTTTTGTTTACTTCTACCTTTACCCCCGTTATCCATGGAATGTTATCCTTGTAAACACCTTCCACCTTCGAGGAGTGAACCCTCAGAGCCATCCTTGTCTGAACCCATTCTTTCATCTGGCTGTTGGATTCGCCCCTCTCTCATGAAGCTAATTCAGGATCTTTCCTTCTCGGGATCAATTCATGAGAACCCTTTTGATCATGTGAGAGACTACGAGTGCCTGATTGAAACTCTGAATAAAATCAGAGAATCACCGGATGCTCGGAAAAGGGAGTTTTTCCCGCTATCCCTCTCTGGGAAAGCACGGGATTGGCACCGTTGTTTTGGTAGAGACTACCTCACTTGGGAGAGCAGCTTTCTGCTCTCGATTCTTCCCGATACGACATGTCATCTCGTTGAGGATAAGGATTCTCAGTCTTGCAAGGTGAGGAGGAATTTCTAGGAATGGCATGAATCGCTTCGCCTCCTCTAGTCCTTCACGGTTCTGATTGGATGCTGCTTCAGCACTTCTAGTATGGGCTATGGAAGGATGATGACATGTGGCTTGATGCTCTCTCTGGAGGCTCTTTTGTACACTTGGACGCTGCCGAGGGAAACGAGATCGTGGAAAACCTCTGGGATTTCAGCTCCCCTTGCATCCCGGTCGATGAGGTGCCCGTTAGAGGAAATGTTGAGCCACTTAGATCCATCATCAGTCGAGCTCGAGGCTTTAAGCTCTGGCTGAAGATACCATTCTTGATTAGCAGGAATCTAAGGGAAAGATTGCTCAGCGCAGAGTCTACCCTTGGGTTCCCCTCTCGTACCCCTTCTTAGACCTTCTCCCCGAGTCCTTGTCTCGTGGGAGGATGGAGAGAGTAATTAGGAAAGAACAAGTCATTCTCGGCCAGGATGACTTGCCTGATCCTAGTTATGATCTCCTAAGGAGAGTACGATGGGCTTATCATTTTCCTACATCTCGGATTGAGCGGAGGTGCCTTGCACCAAAGTTACGTATGGACTGAGGCATCGGTCTTTGCTTTATAATCCATGAGGATTCATCTATCTGACCGAAGGAGCATGATCACTTATCGATCGAATCGAGTGCATTCACTTATCATGCTAAGCTCATCGATCGATGCCGATCAGTCAAGAGAAGCTTTACTTATCTTATGCTTGACTTGATCGATGCCCAATGGGAGTTGATCTTTCCAATTTATCCATAACCTCCCATTGGAAGCTTAGGCTAGACCTTGGAATGTTTCATCGTTTTTATGAGAACATCGGTCCATCTACCTAAGGAAGGATGAGCTAAACCTCACCCTTCACCTGAACTCCAACTCCTGAACATACGCCGGCTATTCGAGTTTCTACGCTATCCTCTTTTGGAGGTTGTGTGTTCTTCTGAGCTGAGTTCACTCGGAGATCAGTTGTGAGAGCACTTGCCTCAGTGCTCAATCTTTTTATATCTGAGCTCCACCACCCTAGTGCTATAGCTTCTCGAGTCCCATGATCACCCCAGGTGATAGAGGTAGAGTGCCCGATCTTTAGGTGAGTGGAGATAACTTCGATCTGCTGGGACGCGACCCTCATGATCCGATTACGACAAGCGAGACTCGAAGCGCCAATGCAATCGCTGAACCAACTCCCGATGGTTACCAACCTTGCCGGCGCAAGATCAGCATGATCACGAAGATCAATTCCTATACGCAATCGAAGAACGAATAAGAATCTGAGGCGAGCAATCTTAATATCACTCGAAGGTGGAGTTCTGAATCACAGAGGATAGCACATATTTGTGCGTGTTCTGGTGTAGCTAAAGCTAGATGTAAAACAAAACTCAAGTTCTAAATGATACAAAACTCTGACTAATAAAGGGAAAAGGGAACGCAACACCTAGGGTAGGCGCGGCCAACAGAGGGGGCGCCGCACCTAGCGTCGTGGGTGCGGGGGTGCAACCCTAGGCACCCTCTTGGGCCAGTCCTAGGCGCCCACATGCAAGGTCTCCTGTTGGGCCAGCCTTCAGTCTTCTTGGCCTTCATTCTTCAACATCATGATGAAGTTCAACTCTCTTGCACGGGCTCGAGTAATTGGCCCAGAAGGTGGCGTTGAAGAAGGTGCTGCCCGCACTCGAGTAGGAGAAGGTGCTGCTGGTGTAGATGTACTCGTGGTGTCCTCATCATCCTCCCCTTCTTGAACTGAAGTCGTCCTCGACGGCAACTCCTCGTCTTCGCCCGTATACAGTTTCAAATCTGCAGCATTAAAACTAGTGGAAACACCAAACTCCGCAGGCAGGTCAAGAATATAATCATTATCATTAATCTTGGTTAGCACTTTAAAAGGACCAGCAGCACAAGGCATCAGTTTAGAACGGCGCAAATTAGGAAAATGATCCTTTCTCAAGTGCAACCAAACCATATCACCGGGTTCAAAAGTAACAAGTTTACAGCCTTTACTACTAGCAACCTGATACTTAGCATTAGCAGCAGCAATGTTGTGTTGAGTTTGTTCATGCAGGTTAATCATTTGTTCAACATGTGCAACAACATCTAAGTGCGGGGCGTCTTCAGTATCTAGGGAAAACAAATCAATAGGCGCCCGAGGAATGTAACCATACACAATCTGAAAAGAGCACATCTTTGTAGAAGAATGCATTGCATGATTATAAGTAAACTCAACATGAGGCAAGCAATCCTCCCAACGTCTCAAATTTTGATCTAAAACAGCCCTAAGCATGGTTAACAAAGTTCTATTAACCACCTCAGTCTGCCCATCAGTCTGAGGGTGACAAGTTGTGCTAAACAACAATTTAGTTCCCACTTTATTCCACAGAGATCTCCAAAAATGACTGAGAAAATTAGCATCACGATAAGAGACTATTGTATTTGGAATACCATGTAAACTAATAATCTCTCTAAAGAACAATTCAGCAACATTGCTAGCATCATCAGTCTTATGACAAGGTATGAAATGAGCCATTTTGGGGAATTGATCAACAACCACAAAATGCTATCCCTCCCCTTCTTAGTTCTAGGCAATCCCAAAACAAAGTTCATAGAAATATCAAGCCAAGGGGAAGTAGGAACAGGCAAAGGCATATAGAAACCATGGTTGTTCAACCGTGACTTAGCTTTCTGACAAGTAGTGTAGCGTGCAACTAGGCGCTCAACATCAGCACGCATCCATGGCCAAAAAAAGTGGGCAGCCAGCACCTCATGCGTCTTATAAATGCCAAAGTGTCCCATGAGACTGCCTCCATGCGCTTCCTGTAATAGCAAAAGAAGAATCGAGCTAGCTAGAATACACAGCTTGTTAGCGCGAAACAGGAACCCGTCCTGTATGTGAAATTTGCCCCATGGTTTGCCACCAATACAATGGGCAAAAGCATCTTTAAAATCAGCATCGTCTACATATTGATCTTTCACAGTTTGCAAGCCAAAAATTTTAAAATCTAACTGTGACAGCATGGTATAGCGACGAGACAAAGAATCAGCAATAACATTGTCCTTCCCGTTCTTGTGTTTAATTATGTAAGGAAAAGGCTCAATGAATTCTACCCATTTAGCATGACGACGGTTCAGATTTGTCTGGGTACGAATATGTTTCAAAGCTTCGTGATCAGAATGAATTATGAACTCGCGATGCCAAAGATAGTGCTGCCATGTATGCAAAGTGCGCACTAAAGCGTAAAGCTCCTTATCATAAGTAGTGTATTTCAGACTAGCACCGCTTAATTTCTCACTAAAATAAGCAACTGGTTTTCCTTCTTGTAACAAAATAGCACCTAGTCCAATACCGCTAGCATCGCATTCAAGTTCAAACACTTTATTAAAATCAGGCATTGCAAAAGGGGAGCATGCGTTAACTTATCTTTCAAAGTGATGAACGCTACCGCCTGCAAATCACTCCAAGCGAATGGCACATCGTTCTTTGTAAGCTCATGTAGAGGCACTGCAATGGAGCTTAAAGCACGAACAAACCTATGGTAGAAACCTGCAAGTCCAAGAAAACTCCAAATCTGTGTGACTGTTGACATTTCTTAACGCAATCACCCAAGAACGGGTTTGGAACCCATCCTGGTAACAGCGCCAAAAATGCTGGTTGGTAATTCTTAACGTTACAGGAGTCCGCAAGAGCACGGAAGTACCATTGTAGCATTTCCCCAAAGGAGTATTCCAAAGGGTATCAAATCCAAGGAAGGCTTTGGTGGATTAACAAGCTCAACACTATTGCAATGAGTATAGATCATAGACGGAAATAAATCAGACACTCAAGTGCAGGGGTAAAATATGATAATAGGGGTAGTGTGATCACACACACACTCTCTCTCTCTAAGGGGTCCTAGGCATAGGAGGCAACATACGAGTTAGTTCTAGGTTCTTATGTACTATACACATAAAGCTGGTAGGAACGAGTTAGATACACTAGCGTTGAAGAACATTGACTTAAGCACCTAGGTACCACGGGGAGCTAACCTCCCGCGTTGCTTCCCCACAACTCCGGTTGTTAGATTTTAGACTCCTACAGCTTATCCGAATGTGGGGGATTTCAGAGGGACCAATGGCTGTCACTACCGCGGCCTACCCCAAGACAAACCGTGGGATAAGCTCATAAGTAAGGTAGCTACGCAACCCAAGCACCATGCTTACGTTGTTAGCCGGACTTGACCGGCCCGGGCTATTGTGACCCAGGTCAAGCCACCAGATAAACCAGCCAATTACACCGAGTACCGTAGCTTAAGCACAGACTTCATACAATGCGGTCATGTCATCTAATTAGATCAAACCAGGTTATGTACACAAACGGATTCGTGTTTTCCTATGTCAGTTCAACTGGATCAAAGGGTCGTGTTCGCGAAGAACACGAGCCTCTAACTTATGAACAAACACCAGAAACATGTGAAAGTCACCCATCAAGTGGATCGAAAGGCCTTGTTCATCAAGAACAGGAGCCTCTAAATGATGAACAGGTGAAGAACACATGAACAAATCACTCGTGTATACTAACACAACTTTGTATGAAATAGCTGAATAACTGAAGTAGATCAAAGTCATACAAATGAAATAAGATACAAGAGAACTCATACCTAGATCCCAAAGTAGACTTGGAACCTGAATTAGAACTACTCTAGCCTACCTCCTAGCCTTGAGACTAAAAGTGAGATAGGTGTTGCAAGTGTGGATGTCTCATAAGTGAGCCCCTCTCCTTCTATTTATAGGCTCGGGCACCGGCGAGTAATGAATGCAAACACCCCGGGAATGGAGCCTAGGACCAATAGGGAAGCACCACGTGGAAGCACAGGACAGGCCGAGCCAGGGTCGGTTCGGCCGACCTGTGGGGTCGGCCGACCCCCTGGTGAGCCCCCTGGCTTGTGCTTTCTCCTGGTGGCTGTCCTGTGGGTCCTTAGGTCGGTTCCCGGTGTCCACCCTGTTTTGGCACGATCTGCATGCCTTTGTGGTCCCATGGATCCATGTGACGTCCACGTGTCATACTCTGATTTGTCGGGGGGTGCTTCACTTGGATTGCTTGCATGGCATGCATGCATGGCTCCCTTGTTGGCAGGTGTGCATGCATGGCATCCTTGTTGGCAGCCCACCTAGGATGAGGTGATGTGGCATGGACCATAGAAGGTGAGTTTGTCACTCTTTTCCTGCTTATTTTCCTGCAATCAAATAATCTCCAAGGACAAGTAGAACTACATTATTCTTAACTAAATACGTGTAAGAAATGCCTTATGCTCCTTTATTCATGTGTATATTGACGGCTAAAGTAGGTACTTAACAGCCGTTAACAACTCCCCCAAGCTAGCCTCTTGCTCGTCCCGAGCAAGAGATTAAGGACTTAGGTTGGTTGATCACGAGTTGATACGATGTTGTATTCCTAATGTATAACAAGATACAGCTAGGTACTCTATCAAGGATTGAAGAAGTTGGCATTGATCTTACCTTACACTCGATTGATATGGGGCATGTAGCTTCACCTGCCTTGGGCGGTTGAAAGATAGAATGGTTGTATAAAGATTACCAATCACATGTACCTTGATCAGTTATCAATCCGGAGGTTTTCCAGGTTTTTCAAAAAGAAATCAAAGTTCCTCAAATGATACTCTCAGATCGCTCAATGTGTATGATTCCTCACCAAGGCATTGTTTTGCCTTCTTTCACCACCTACTTCTAATAAGCCGATATGTGGAGCTGTAGGTAGGGAAAACATGTGGCATACCTGTTTCTCATGTATTGTCGAGTCGAAAACCGGATCCTTGGGAGAATAAGTCATACACCCTGATCAAGATGTGCAAAAGTGTGTGTATGGTGGATGGATAATGAACTCCTATTTGCATGATTTTACTCTCCCCCTTTTCAAAATTTTTGAGACTTGGGCTATGTTTCTTTATTCTCCCCTTTTTTTCTTAACATAGCCCATAGTCCTTGCTGAATATTTTTGGAGGGAGAGTAATCATGGAACATGCGCGTAGCTTTATTTTGTGGAAAGGATGGGGGATGGATGAAATGATGGTTGCTAACTTCCAGTGTAGAAGTTTCGCATATGGTGGTGTGTACGTGATCTTGATCATAGGAGTAATGACAAGTTTACTCGCCGAGGGTCACAACAATTCGACAAGACTCAATGAAGAAATCAGGTAGCATATGTGGAGGTTAACAGAAGCTAAGATCTACACATGGCCTTGGATAGGAATTTCTTATCATTGAGGAACTTATCATTTTAACATTTTTCAAATGAAAACTCCGGATATCAAACATCACTTAGTACTAGCTCATAGCAACTCTATTATACCATATCATACCTCGCAACAACTTAGGCACAGATCATGCTTTTTGCTACCCACAAATTTCAAGCTCAGGTTCGATCATACTAGCCAACAAACTCAAAGCTTGGATAGGGTACTAAGTTGTAAACAAGGCATACAAGAGGAATAAACAGAGCAACTATTCATCATTTCAACCATGCAGAATAAGAACACTCTTACCACGCATATGAAAACAAACTAATTTAAGGAAGCAAATAAATATTTTTGGTCTTTTTAACTTTTGAGATTTTTATGTGTTTTAGCATATGGGGTTCTGAAAACAATAGAAGATACAAGTTACCTCAGAATGGGGGTCCTTCCCCAAGCTAGCTTCAGGCTCACTGTTGCGGAGGGTGGTATCCCATCCACGTGTAGTAAGCCCTCTGCTCCTCCAGCTGTTGCAGCTGTCTCTGCTCCATGGTGTTAAGTCTCTTGCCAGTCATACACTGCCAGTCTCGAGTGGACTCAGCCTGCTGGAGCATTGTCTCCTCCATGGTACCGACACGGATGTTGAGCTCGCTCATCTGCTGAGTGAGGGTGGCCCCACGAGATGACGAGCGCAACCCAGACGATGAGGACGAGTCCTCGTAGGTAGCACCGGCGGGCCTAACCCACTCGCCACTCCCTGCACTAGCCCAGGTTGAGCTACTCACACCCGGCTGACTCATGGGTTGGTCCCAACCGGGGGCATATCCGGGTGTAACTCCAGACATGTACCCGGCCGAGGCCCATGCGCCAGACAGCGGTGGGGTAGGCTGAGGTTGTGGCTGAGGCGACGGCTGTGGTGACGGCTGCTGTGCTTTTGCTGCCCTCCTCGATGCACTCCTAGTGACCCTGTCTCCAGAAACACTAGAATGACGAGGTTCCTCAAGAGGAACGGTCAGTGGCCCTTGGCCGTACAAACAGAAATCCGGGTTAGGTAACCGAATCTAGTTTGCATGGCCAGGGTATAAGAAAACCAAAGAATCATCCGGGCCATTTTTAAGAGTATGTCCTTGAATCAGAAACGCCTCATCTATCACGGCCCGGGGAGAATCAATGTAGGGAATGTTAGCCCCTTGTGTAATCTCAAGACTCGAAATGATACGTGTGATCAGAGACGTACACTCAATAGAACCTGTCATCCTAAAATTTGTCAACCACTGCCGAATCATAGCTTGCACTGGGGAGATTTTGATCTGTCTGACCGTGGCATATAATATCCTCATCTCGTCTGTGTGCACAGGTCGAACGTCATCCCTTGGAAAGAGAGTGACGGCGAGCCACTTGTGCCACAGTCGGAGAGTGGGATGCATGATATCGTTGCACCGAGGTGCTAACTTGCCACGGACAGGCTGACCAGAAAGCTCTTCCCAAAAACTATCTCGAATAAAACTGCTGCAAGCTTGATCGAGAGAAATAGCACAACAACGATGAAAACCGAGAGCACGACTAAGATCTGGCCATGAGACTCGATATGACGTTCCTTGGAAACGAAACGTAATACCGGTCTCATCCTCCCGAAGAGTACAGAGGAACTGTATGGTGAGAGGCCTAGAACCGATCTCCCACACCGGAACAAAGTTCTCCCAACCAAGAGCATGCCAAATGGAATCAAACTCGGAGTCCATACCTGTTTTCTCGAGAAGAGCTGAGTCGAATTCCTTGGTGTTGGCGAAGACTCAATCCTTGATGAGAGCGTAGGCTTGTCTCTCCCGGTCGTCCCTCAAGTCGATGAAGGCGGCATCGGTGTCGAACACTCCTTCGGCTTGTGGCGTGGGTAGCTCCTCTTCACCCTCTTCTTCACAGTCGGTTGACATTGGACTCGGTGTAGCTCCGGAGTGGTGAGATGAGCCCCCCCCGTCTCTCGAACGGCGTGAGCGGGTCACCTTCCGGTACGCACCGGTGATCCAACTCATCTTGCACAACAATGGGACAACACGAGCAACTCGGTGATGGGTTAGTGAAATCGAAATGAAATCCTTCCCGAGCTTGCTCCACCAATATTCAATACTCAGTGACAAATTAGAGAGAGTGCTTGACACTTCCACTTGAGCAAGAAATCCAAGAAAACCAAAGAGCAAGAGCAAAGAGGGAGAGAAGGTGATGGAAATGAGTGAATGGGTGAAGAAACCCCTCAATCCCCCTTTTATTTATAGGCAACCGAGCAAGGCACCGGGGGAAAGGACAAGAGCAACGGCTAGGAGCCGTTGGAGGAGGCAGGGCCCACATGACCGTTGGCCAGGGTCGGCCGACCCAAGGGGTCGGCCGAGCCCCTGCCGGGCCCGCTTGCCTCCAACTTTTTGCAACAGCTCTCTAACGGCTCCCTGATGCCCTGCCCAAATGTCTAGGTCTAGATTCGCCCAAAATTTTGCTCGAACAATTTTTCTAGGATTTTCCAACTCAAAAATTTATTTTCAGAATTTTTATTTGAAAAGGGAAATTTGGCTAGAAAAATCTAGCATGCAGATGCAAGGTTGGAAAAGTCAAATATGCATTTGGAAAAATCAAATAAAATTTTGAAAGGGAAATATGAGATAACTACCAATTTTACCTTTTGGCAAAAAAGGACTCATCTTTTTAAGTCTGAGAGCAAGACTTTTCTCGGCGATCAATTCCACTCGTCACCCCATTCCCGAGAAATAGATGGAGATTACTTCTGTATTTCCCGCCACACCTTTCTTGTTTTCTTAGGCTTTGTTGGAGTGGTGGGAAGTCGTTCGGGTTGTGGCTCCGTCCATGCCCCTGATTGCTCATTTTTGTCCTGCAGTGTATAGCATTTCTCTTCTGTTGCCTGAAATCGGAACATCAAGTTCCTCTTCCAAATGTGGAATCAGATCGTTCCGACTCCGACATTGATCCTTGCGTTGGCGTCACTTAGGAACGGTCTCCCAAGAATGAGGGGCATTCCCTCATCATCTTGCATATCAAGGACCATGAAGTCCGCAAAGATCCATGAACCTTGGACGAATGCGAATAAGTTCTCTACTATCCCCTCTAGATATCGGATAGATGCATCAGCAAGTTGGACGGTCGTCGCAGTTGGAGTAAGAGCTGGATATCCCAATTGTTCAAACATGGCCTTGGACATAAGATTAACACTTGCACCAAGATCGCAGAGAGCATGCTTAATCTTCTGGTAATATATCTTGCAGGTGATAGCTGGATAACCAGGATCTTTCTTATGTGTGATTGTTGAAGATTCCCATGGGTCAAGTACCTACTATATAGGCTTCCCTGCATAGTCAGTGTCTTGTGCCCGCCCAGATGGCTTATCCATCTGGTGGACACTACATAAACATTTTCGCAGGAAGATATGGGTTGCCCCAGAATCTTCCCGTCTTCAGCAGAGGGAACAAAAGCAGCTAGTTGAGCCAATTGTGTTTCTATCATCTTATTAAAACTCAACTGGTTTTTAAGAGCAGAAGAAAGGCTATCAACTTTAACGTTAAGGATCTCAAAAGCCTTATCATAGGCAGCTGTTTTCTTATTGAAGCCTTCATTAATCTTAGCTTGCCCAAAGACTAGATCTTTCAAGGAAGGTTGGTTTGGGTTGAAAGAATTACCTTGATTACCTCCTTGATAATAAGGGCGCGATTGATTCCACGTTTGACCTCCTTGTGGACGATAATCATTGTTGTTGCCGTTCATGTACATCACATCCTCCTGAGTAGCGGGGCAGTAATTCCCTGAATGCCCAGTATTACCACAGACTTCGCAAGTCATGCGAGCATCCATAGCTTGAGTAGTGGTGGCCATGGCGGCCTTCTCATTGGCTAGATCATCCATTCTTTTCGTCATTAGGTCCATCTTGGCGTGCAACATATCCGCTTCCTTGACGGTATCTGTACCCCTCTGACGTGGCTGGAGTCGATCATCACTCCACCCTTGATTGGTAACCATCTTCTCAATTAGTGTAGTAGCTTCAGTAATAGTAAGAGAGAAGAAGGCCCCTCCAGCTGCAGCATCAATATGGCCTCAGGCTGTCAGAGTCAGCCCATTATAGAAACTCTGAAGAATAAGCCAGTTGTCCATCCCATGATGAGGACACGCCAGGATGTACTCCTGGAGCCTCTCCCAAGCTTTTGGGATAGTCTCATTTGCCGCTTGCTGGAAACTTGAAATTCGCCCCCAAAGGACATTGGTTTTGCCCAACGGAAAGAACTTCACGAGGAATGCTGCGGAGCACTTTGCCCAAGTGTTAATCTCTACACGGTTAGCATAGAACCACTGCTTCGCCTTTCCCAAGAGTGAGAAGGGAAACAGTCGCAAACGAATAGCATCTTCCTCCACTCCTCGTATAGTGAAGGTACTGCACAGTTCCAGGAACTGCTGCAGGTGGGCGCTCGCGTCTTCATTAGGCTTGCCACAGAATGGGCTAGCCTGTACCATCGTGATTAAGCCAGTCTTGATCTCGAAGTTTCCATTCCCAGTGTTGATCACAGGGCCTGTCGGCACCTGGTTAGCAGAGGGAGCGGAGTACTTGCGGAGAGTCTTCTCGACAGGGTTGGCCATGGAAGTTGATGTGGATTGCACAAAGGAAGCTGGATCGACTTCCGAACATTCACGCAAAGGAGAGCCGAAATGAGTTCGTGCCTTCCTTACCAGTGACTCAGGATCTTCAGTAAAATTCGGCGGTAAGTCAAAACCAGTCATGCACTACCTGTCTTCATCATCAATAGATAAAGAAGACGATACAAGTTAGCCTGCATTGAGAACTGTTTTATTCCTGTCATTATTATAAACATATGCAAAGTGTTGATATGTCATCTTTAAGCCTTCCCCGGCAACGGTGCCAGAAATGCTTGTTGACAATTCCTAACGCAATCACCTAAGAACGGGTTTGGAACCCATCCTGGTAACACCGCCATAAATGCTGGTTGGTAATTCTTAACGTTACAGGAGTCCGCAAGCGCACGTAAGTACCATTATAGCATTTCCCCAAAGGAGTATTCCAAAGGGTATCGAATCCAAGGAAGGCTTTGGTAGATTAACAAGCTCAACACTATTGCAATGAGTATAGATCATAGACGGAAATAAATCAGACACTCAAGTGTAGGGGTAAAATATGATAATAGGGGTAGTGTGATCACACACACACTCACTCTATCTCTAAAGGGTCCTAGGCATAGGAGGCAACATACGAGTTAGTTCTAGGTTCTTATGTACTATACACATAAAGCTGGTATGAATGAGTTAGATACACTAGCGTTGAAGAACATTGACATAAGCACCCAGGTACCTCGGGGAGCTAACCTCCCGCGTTGCTTCCACACAACTCCGGTTGTTAGATGTTATACTCCTACAGCTTATCCGAACGTGGGGGATTTCAGAGGGATCAACGGCTGTCACTACCGCGGCCTACCCCAAGACAAACCGTGGGATAAGCTCATAAGTAAGATAGCTACGCAACCCAAACACCATGCTTACGTTGTTAGCCGGACTTGACTGGCCCGGGCTATTGTGACCCAGGTCAAGCCACCAGATAAACCAGCCAATTACACCGAGTACCGTAGCTTAAGCACAGACTTCATACAATGCAGTCCTGTCATCTAATTAGATCAAACCAGGTTATGTACACAAACGGATTCGTGTTTTCCTATGTCTGCTCAACTGGATCAAAGGGTCGTGTTCGCGAAGAACATGAGCCTCTAACTTATGAACAAACACCAGAAACATTTGAAAGTCACCCATCAAGTGGATCGAAAGGCCTTGTTCATCAAGAACAGGAGCCTCTAAATGATGAATAGGTGAAGAACACATTAACAAATCACTCATGTATACTAACACAACTTTATATGAAATAGCTGAATAACTGAAGTAGATCAAAGTCATACAAATGAAATAAGATACAAGAGAACTCATACCTAGATCCCAAAGTAGACTTGGAACCTGAAGTAGAACTACTCTAGCCTACCTCCTAGCCTTGAGACTAAAAGTGAAAGAGGTGTTGCAAGTGTGGATGTCTCATAAGTGAGCCCCCTCTCCTTCTATTTATAGGCCCGGGCACTGGCGAGGATTGGATGCAAACACCCCAAGAATGGCGCATAGGACCAATAGGGAAGCACCACGTGGAAGCACAGGACAGGCCGAGCCAGGGTCGGTTCGGCCGACTTGTGGGGTCGGCCGCCCCCTGGTGGGCCCCCCGGCTTGTGCTTTCTCCTTGTGGCTGTCCTGTGGGTCCTTAGGTCGGTTCCCGGTGTCCACCCTGTTTTGGTGCGATTTGCATGCCTTTGTGGGCCCATGGATCCATGTGACATCCACGTGTCACACTCTGATTCGTCGGGGGTTGCTTCACTTGGATTGCTTGCATGGCATGCATGCATGGCTCCCTTGTTGGCAGGTGTGCATGCATGGCATCCTTGTTGGCAGCCCACCGAGGATGAGGTGATGTGGCATGGACCATAGAAGTTGAGTTTGTCACTCTTTTCCTGCTTATTTTCCTGCAATCAAATAATCTCCAAGGACAAGTGGAACTACATTATTCTTAACTAAATACGTGTAAGAAATGCCTTATGCTCCTTTATTCATGAGTATATTGACGGCTAAAGTAGGTACTTAACAACCGTCAACAGTGACCATCGTCGGTGTAGGCCACTCCTGAATGGCAGCAATCTTGCTGCTATCGACCTCAATGCCCTGTGGAGTAACATCATAACCAAGAAACGAGACACGTTGTGTGCAAAAGATGCATTTATCCATGTTAGCAAATAAGTGGGCAGCACACAACGCATCAAAAATAGCACTCAAATGTGCCAAATGGTCTAACATAGATTTGCTGTAAATAAGGATATCATCAAAATAGACAACCACAAATAATCCTATGAAAGGCCTCAGAACTTCATTCATTAATCGCATAAAAGTGCTAGGAGCATTAGTCAATCCAAACGGCATAACCAACCATTCATATAAACCAAATTTTGTTTTAAAAGCCATTTTCCATTCATCACCCAATTTCATTCGAATCTGATGGTAGCCACTACGCAAATCAATTTTAGTGAAAATAATGGCACCACTAAACTCATCTAGCATATCATCAAGGCGGGGTATAGGGTGGCGATAACGAATGGTGATGTTATTAATAGCACGTAAATCTACACACATACGCCATGACCCATCATTCTTTGGAACAAGTAACACAGGAACTGAGCAAGGCTAAGAGACTCACGAATGTAACCCTTATCAAGCAATTCCTGCACCTGGCGCTGAATCTCCTTTGTCTCATCCGGATTGGTACGGTACGGTGCGTGGTTTGGAAGCTGTGTGCCTGGAATGAGATCGATCTGGTGCTCAATGCCACGAATCAATGGAAGACCTGGTGGCAAGTCTTTGGGAAAGACATCAGCGTACTCCTACAAAATGTTAGCGACCACAGGGGGAATATCCAAAGATGGTGCATCATCAAGTGAAACGAGCACACTAGAGCATACAAGTGCAAAGCATGGCAAATGAGAAGCGCGTAGATCAGCAAAATCAGTAAATCCACTAATAGCAGTTTTAACATGAGAACCAGTAGGAATATCATGGCATGAAAATTGTTGTGCGACCTCTAATTCCCAATCAAGATATGTAGCCGGATCATATTTGCCATTGTAAGGTGGAATTTGAAATTTAATCTTAGCAAAAGAATCATTACCACCACGGATGAACGCACGGCGGGCACGTCCACGGAGGTCTCCAGCGTCCATCTCCGTGGCGCCACCGTAATCCTTCTTAGTGGCCTGCGGTTGTTCATCCTTCGTGGCTACATCTTCTGCCATGGTTAGCGCAAACAGAAAACAAAACGAGACCAAAAACAGGGGTGGAACGGCTCACAAGATGCTCATAATAGTGTTGTTATCAAATTCTTATCCGTTCTTACCACGCACACAGGGGCGACCTGCAACCAACCGGTGGAACTCGCGAAAGATTGGAGTAGCGATTGCCTGGAGAAACAAAATCTGCTCGTCGAAGAAATATGTGGAGTTCTGGGAAGGCTGCACTCAAGTCAAGGATTAGCACAATCAAACAATAATGCAAAGTTGTATAGTGCTAAACACGAAACAAACGCTGCTGGAAACAAGTGCGAGTGAAACAAGAAAAGGTGGCAAAGGTGGAGAGGGCGCAGCCATTTGCTATTTTTTTTGCTTCTGTTTTTTGCAGGAGTCCTCAAAACTTATAATATAAACATAGAGGATCTCAAATAGCAATTTGCGACACAAACTTTTTCCGAAAGTACAGGGGTATTCCGGTAAAAAAAAGATGATGAAAGAGTAAGGCCAAACTCAGAGTATGGTACCAAGAAAGAGAGATGAAGAGATGGCATGGTGTGGTGGAAGGGAGGGGGGAACGTCAGGACTCGCGAACAGAGGTGGGAAGTGGCGCGCGTGAGGCGTCTCGCGGCAATGCAGACCGGCGCGTGAGGCTCTATGGGTTGCCACCGAACCGAAATGGTGCCTTCTCCCAGTAGGACTCTTTTTTTTCTCTTTTTTTTCTTTCCTCTTTTTTTTAACTTTCCAACTGAAACAGGGAGAGGAGGGCGCGGGGGAACAGTGTCCTGGTATTCCACGAGCCAAAGAGGGTCGCGGTGTGCGGGTAACGCACGACCAGGGAGTCGCGGCCCAAGGGACGCACGACATGTGAGGAGTTCCGATCGGTGTTCTTTTCCCTTCCTTTTCATTTCTTTTTTTGATTGTTTTTTTTGATAACTTGCCAAGGCACAAAAGAGGAAGGGTAAAACCGAACCGACTGGATCACGGCGCGAGGGACGTCCCGCGGCAACACGCGAGCTCACGGCGAGAGAGTCACGACGCGAGGGGGGAACATGCGTGGGTTTTCTGCATGTTGGAAAAACAGAGAGAGGGCAGCGGAGAAGAAAAAGAAACGGCAGCGAAAACTAGGGTTTGGTGAGAAGAACAAGAAAGACACAAGTAACCAGCAATGATCGAATGAACAAAGCATGCAAACTCAACAAGGCAAGTTATTGAATGAACGTGCAAGGCTACAATGGGTTACTGGGACAAAGATCTAACCTAAAACAAATTTTTGTTTGGTTTTTGTGGACTGTAGGAAATAAAAACACTGGATAAACTCACCGATCAACCTGGAAAACTGATACCACTTGATAGAGGTGGAGTGCCCGATCTTTCAGTGAGTGGAGATAACTTCGATCTGGTGGGAGGCGACCCTCACGATCCGACTACGACGAGCGAGACTCGAAGCGCCAATGCAATCGCTGAACCAACTCCCGATGGTTACCAACCTTGCCGGCGCAAGATCAGCCTGATCACGAAGATCAATTCCTGTACGCAATCGAAGAATGAACAAGAATCTGAGGCGATCAATCTTAATATCACTTGAAGGTGGAGTTCTGAATCACAGAGGACAACACATATTTGTGCGTGTTCTGGTGTAGCTAAAGCTTGGTGTAAAACAAAACTCAAGTTCTAAATGATGCAGGACTCTGACTAATAAAGGGAAAAGGGAACGCAGCCCCTAGGGGAGGAGCGGCCAACAAAGGGGGCACCACCCCTAGCGTCGTGGGTGCGGGGGTGAAACCCTAGGCGCCCTCTTGGGCCAGTCCTAGGTGCCCACACGCAATGCCTCCTGTTGGGCCAGCCTTCAGTCTTCTGGGCCTTCATTCTTCAGCATCATGATGAAGTTCAACTCTCTTGCACAGGCCCGAGTAATTGACCCAGAAGGTGGCGTTGAAGAAGGTGCTACCGGCAATGGAGTAGGAGAAGGTGCTGCTGGTGTAGATGTACTCATGGTGTCCTCATCACCAGGAGTTGTCTCGGCCTCCCTGGAATGAACATGTCTGCTTTTAGCTTTGCTATCTTTTGGACTCGTGTTCGTATATATGGCACTAACCTTGCAGCTGAAGCTTCACAGATTCATCGATGATTGGTGGTGAGATAGGAAGGACACCACCAATGGTGGCTGCAAGAGAGATCTCCCATGGTCGAGCTTATGATCGTAATAAACAAAGCACTGCTAGGAGATAGCCTGGATTAGCATAGGTTTTATTTCCCTTTTTCGAATAAAAGCAAGAGCATGTTTTTAGGATAAGTTGTCCTTCAGGCATGTTTGGTCACTAACCTTTCAGGTGGAGATTGAAAAGAATGATGGACAGGTGACACCTAAACGCATGTGAGCTACATCACTACAACACCTAAGGTAAGCTTTGGTGAGGGAACATTTACAAAAGGAAGCTTGATCACCACGCACTTGAGTTTTGTTGCCTAGCAATGCAAACTTCAAGTGTGGGGGAGGTATGTGAGCATCCCAAGTAAAGTTCCTCCTCTACCAAATCTTATCCTGGTGTGGAGATGGTGTCAGCTCTCGCATCTTGCCCACTAGCTAGGTAAGTCCTGCTTTTGACATTAAACAAAGCCCTTCCGGGAGGTTGCCCGAGGTTCACCGTCTTATGCTCATGCTTATGTTCCTTTTGGTAATAGCTTGATCATGCTTACATGCCTCCTTTATCTTTGTTCTTATGCTCTGGTTTGAAAGTATCATTCGAATATACATTCATAGACTATTTTAAATTAAGCATGGTGCTTAGGTTAAAATTGTCTTCTTCAATCAAAACAAGACATGGTGTCGACTTTTGACTGATGAACCTTAGAGTTATATTTTCATAGATCTTGGTTGCATACATGCTGACTAACCCCTGCAGAAAATTGTCAAATCTAAATAGGTAAGTTATTGAGCTAAATTCAAATGGGAAGATAAGTTGAGGTGTCAGATTCATGTTGCACAACATGCAAAGGTGGTACATATGACCTCTCAAAGGTCCAAGGTAAGTATATCCCCCTTTGTGTATGAAGTGTAACCTTGGTCTAACCCGTTTTGAGCAAATGACATGGTGATAATAAAATTAAAAAAACAACAAAAATATTTGAATTTTAATAAAGGCATTATGGTTCTCGAACCAGTAGAGTCCATATTTTGTTTTCATTTGTTATCTGAAGAACAGCACCAAGTTCACCCACCAGTGTGGGGGGTTCTCTTAAGCTCATCATCGACATTTCCACTAGAGAACTCCCACACAAGGGTTACACAACATCGACTACGCCTTCATGACAAGAGCAAGGTAAACTAGAGCGAGCCGGCTACCTTATGGTTAGCTGAATCACCACTGGTCTTCCTTGATCTCTTATCCTTCAGAGCGATGGCATGTGCACCCTTCACCTCACTCTCCCTTGTCCATGAGTTTGATTGAATTTCAATTCCTATCATTTGATATCAAACTCCGAGCTTTGTGCTCTGCTTTCTCTACATGATTCCTGTGGTTGGCTTGCATATATTTTATTCCTTACCTATCATCTTGATGCTTGTGGACAAATATCATTAGGGAACTCATGCTTATCTAAGTAGTTGGCGTTTGTGATATGGTTTGATGATATGATCTTCGCTCTAAATGTCTAAGTGCTTGAGAATTTTATTTGAAAACTTGAAAATCCTTTGCAAAGCTCCTCTTTGATATGCCACAGTCCTACCAAAGCCATATGATGTTCATAGTTGAAAACCTTATACTCATATGCTGCTTGTTATTACATTGAGCTTTGTCAAATTCTGTGACCCTTGTGAGAATTCTTTTCATTACTCTCATGATCAAGATTCATGTGCAGACCACTATTTTCCCCTTGCTATGCTTCTACACTAGAAGTTAGCATTGTAACATCATCCATTCCACAAAACAAAGCTCCATATGTGTTGATCTCTCCTTCCTAGTTCCTGTTACACAAGAGACATGGCTATCTGAAAAAATATGGACACATGAAGGTCCACAAAGAAAAAAAAGAAAAAAAAGAGAGATAGCCATGTTCTCAAAAGATTTTTATATAAGAGGGAGAATCATGCAAAAAGGAGTTTCACAATTTAGATGGTAATAACTAGTATCCATTCCGGGGCTAGTATCCACCTTACCATCAACCAACATTTTTCATCATATATGTATGGTAATATCTAGCACCCATTTCGGGCCTAGTATCCACCTTACCATACTCACCATACCCATACACGTGCACATCTTGATCTGATTGTGTGATTTCATTTTCTTTGTGGATCTAGTTTTTGACTTTGCAATATATGTGATGCAAGTATGCCTTATCATTCATACCCTACCTTGAGCTCCACATATAGCCATCATTAGAAGTAGGATGAATAAAGGCAATCTAATGCCTTGGCGAGGACTTATACACTTTGAGCGATCTGAGAGAATCAAATGAGGAGCTAAGCAAGGTTTGTTTTGAAAAATAATTACAAAACCCCAAGTTACTTGGCATGTTGAGCAGGAGTGATTTGATTCATGACCATTCCATTCCTCAACTGCCCAAGATAGCATGATAGACACTTCACAGAGTTCACAGGTACAAGGTATGGTTTGGAATACCTCTTATGCTCGCTTCATACCTTTGGATATCATGTCTCACCTTGATCTGACCTCCTTTACTCGGGACGAGCAAAGGTCAAGTGTGGGGGTGTTGTTGACGGCTGTTAAGTGCTACTTTTATGCTGTCAATTCCTGCATGAATTAAATGGAAAGTGATCATCAACACTAGAATAGGGCTTAAATTAATCATTTCCACAAGTGTTGGTGATTATTCGAATGCAGGTATTTAGCACAAGAAATAGAAAGGAAGCATGCACATTTGATCCAAGTTGTTCAGGACCTCATGGTTGCTGGCGTTTCTTAACGTCACCACTAGTTGTACACCTAGAGGGAGCGTATAAGAGCGACCGGGTATACCGAGGGGTACGAACGAATCCGCAAGCGCACGGAAATACCGTTGTAGCACTTCACCTCGGAAGGAGAGTATTCAAAGGGTATCGAATCCAAGGAACGATGTGCACTATCTTCTATTCTAATATAAACGGTCCAAGGACACCAAACTCTAGCTGGGATAGATATGGGTTGAGAAGTACTTTCTTGAGGAGCTTAACTCTCGAGATGGATCTGTCCACTATTAGTCCTCTCCGTGGAGCGCCAGCCCAACCCAACTTTTTAGGGCTAGGCCAATGTTCTGGCAACGGGGCCCAACTCAGTACACAGGCGCGGAGGGTTTCAAAGGGTCCAACAGGCTGTCACCACTGCGGCCTACCTCTATCATTACACGAATGCACTTGGTCTTCGTAGGATAACCAGAGTCCAGACACCACGTCTACACTACCGATTACTACTATAGAGCGGTTACGTCTGTCGACCTGCTAACAACACTATAGCAACCCGTATAAATACGGGACTACGAACTAGAGAGAGAACGGCTTAGATCATACTAGTCATCAAGTTATAGAGCAACAAGAAAGGTTTTGGATGCAGACGAGATACAACAATCTTACTCAGCTAGACAAGATCATACTAGTGTTGATGATCCTTTTACATTTATTTTATGCAGTTATTGACGGTATAAAAGTAGCACTTAACAGCCATCAACAATGGTCCCCTGAACCAAAGGCATGAATATGGCATCATTATAAACAATATCAAATGCCAAATTGGATTGCACCATTAGGACGGGCTTGTCGAGACGATCGAAACGAATATATCATTTGCCTACTTCGGAGTCCGGATGGGAAAGATATGCACAAGACAAGATCATACTCCCAATATCTTGTGAGCCCAGTGGGACCCACACCAGGCCATGTGGTGACGTGCTGCCACATTGGCTACCATGTGTCCATGACACCTCATCAATCCAAGTGAAGTAATCACTGATGAATCAAATACCGCCACGTGTGCAGCACAAGGATCCAAGGGCCCACCAGGGACCCAAACCACCTCAAAACTCCGCATACACCTAGAACCATCATAAGGCCCCACATACCAGTAACTAAGAGAAAGCACAAGCCAGGAAGTGGTGGGCCCAGTTTGGCCAAAGTGGGATTGGCTCCGTTCGCCATCTGCTTCCACATGGTGCTTCCTGTTGATCCCTTGCAGTGTTCCGGGGTGGAATGGTGACATGGCGTCCGTTGATTGGTCGGTAGAAGGTCGGTTTGGCTCCTTCCCCTGGAAGCTAGAGAAGAGTGCAATGCAAGATTCCTCGCCATGTGTCGCTCTGCTATTGGTGGCGCCTAAGGGAGGCTGCACATTTTGGAGAGGATTCGTGCTCAAAGCAAGCCACCCCCTCCTCTATAAATAGGAGGGGAGGGACTCCCTTTTGTAATACATCCCAAGCTCCGTCTCCTCTCATTCTCCTCTTGGAGAGGTGAGTTCTCACCTCCCAGGATGTAGTGTGTGTGTGTGTGTTAGAGTGCTAGGTAGAGTAGGGGTGAGGAGTGAGTTGATGTCCTCGTGGATGTTTGTTCTTCATTTAGACCAAAGTGAGTATTTGAGCATTTCTTATTTAGACTATAGTGGACTTCATGCATGAATGATATGTTCTTGTGTTCTTGGCTCAATCGTAGTTTAGAGGCTTGTGTTCTTCGTGACACAGAGCTTCGATCCTTTAGAGCTAGTGCATTAGGTCAAGTATCTGTTTGCATGTTTAGATCCTGTTTAGCTAAGTAAGAGTGTTGTATCTCGTTCGCATCCAAACCTTCCTGTTGCTCCGTGAATCGATGATGAGCTAAGGATTGGTCGTTCCTTCCCAAGTTCGTAGTTCCATATTTATTGGAGTGCTATATTAGGGCTTCTGGGATGTCAGACGGAGTCAGGCTATAGTAGTAGTCAGTAGTGTAGACGTGGTGTCTAGACTACAGGTTATCATACAGATACCACATGCATTCGCGTTACGATAGAGGTAAGCCGCAGTGGTGATAGCCTGTTGGACCCTTCGAAATCCTCCGTGCCCGTGTACCAAGTAGGGCCCCCAGGCCAGTTGCACACATAGACCTTTGAAAGCTAGGGTGTGTCGGCACGCCACGGGGAGGACTATATGGCGACATGTCCTTTCCTAGACTCAAGACCATCAGGAAGTGCTTCTCATCCCCCATATCTATCCCAGCTGGAGTTTGGTGTCCTTGGACCATCCATACTAGCATAGAAGATAGTGCACATCATTCCTTGGATTCGATACCCTTGGAATACTCAGCTTCTTTGGGGAAGTGCTACAGCGGTGTATCCGTGCGCTTGCGGACTTGTTCGCACTCATCAGTGTACCCGGGTGTTCCTTACACGCTCACGCTAATCGGTACCATAGTGGTGACATTAAGAAATGCCAACAACCGGCTGATCAACTACCGCCACTAAGCATCGGAGGACAAGTGCAACCGCAGCGTGAGGTCACACTACTGTAAAATGGGGCGGGTATTGTTATGGCCCTAAGAGGGCCAGCTGGGCTAATTGGGCCAACTGGGCAAAAGGGCCCAAAGGGGACCCGCATGAACAGTACCCGTGGGTATTGTAGCACAACAGGCTCTGGCTCCTTACCTAGATTAGAGTTTAGGAAGAGTCTAAAGATAGGTTTGCTTGTAAGGACACTCCCAGCCAAGACTCTACCCATAGAGTCCATGGGTCCAAGACTCTAACACAAGACTCTATTCTTCCCAACCCAGACTCTACCCATAGTAGTTTCTATAGATAAAAACATTTATTACTCAACAAAAAAGGAGATCAGATGTGGCATGTGATCCTTGTGATCCACCCTACAACTCTCAAGTCTCAACAATACCACCAGACCCAGAATCAAATTCACAAATTTGTACAAGACCATCAGATTCAAAATCAACAAGCGTATCACACAGAATCATACAGTAACATAACACCAGACTGGCAAAATGAAATATGGTTCAAGCAAAATGAAATCTGGTTCACCAGAAACATACAAGAATGTATCACGGAAGGCAAATTGAAATCTGATTCACCAGAAGCATAGTAGCATACAGCAATGTATCATGCATACGGCAACATGTATATGAATTGCAAGCTAAATAGACAATAATAATATTGTGATAATAATAAGCCTTCCATCATCATCCTCCACATAGAAGTCCATTTCCATCGTCGTCCAATCAGATCTGTTGCAAAATGATAATGGGTCAGTAAAATGAAAAAATTGTACATGATTTGAATTAACAAAATCAGAATGGTTTAGTTAAAAGCAAAATCTCAATGGTTCTTGAACATGAAGGCAATATTCAAACATAAATCTACCTAACGAGTTCTATTCCCAAATTTTTGCCAGATGTGAGCAAACAAATCGGATTGCAGCTGCTGGTGAGCTTCTTGATCACGAATTTCGGCATCTCTCTGTACTATCTCCTCCATCAATGGATCATGTGCATGAGCGATTGTGGGTTGCTGAATAGTAGACATGGTTGCTTCCTCATTCAAGTCAAATAAATCGTCTTATATATCCCTCTCGTCCTCGATTATCATGTTGTGCAGAATTATGCAAGCTAACATGATATTTTGAAGATCACCTTGTTCACATAGATGTACCGGATGATGCAAAATGTAAAAAGGAGATTGTAAGATCCCAAATGCACATTCAACATCTTTTCTTTCCCCCTCTTGACATTCTGCAAACAACTTGTGCTTAGGTAGCTATGGTTCACGTATGGACTTGACAAAAACAGCCCACTCTAAGTATATCCCATTAGCAAGATAATAAGCTTGAGTGTATCACCTTCCATTCACAAAGTACTCCACCTCAGGAGCTTCTCCTCTTAACTTATTGACAAACAAATCAGATTGATTCAGCACATTAATGTCATTGTTGGATCCGACCACTTCAAAGAAAGCATGCCATATCCATCGGTCATGTGAAGCAACTGCCTCTAGAATGATGGTTGGTACACCATGATCACCACGAGTATATTGTCCCTTCCAGCCATAGGGACATTTTTCCCAAGGCTAATGCAGACACTCAAGGCTCCCTGCCATGCCAGGAAAACCACGACGCTCATCGATCTTCAACAATCGTTCTAAATCTTGTATTGTTGGGCGTCTCAAGTACTCTGCACCATATACGTTAATGACACCCTCAACAAACTTTTTAAGGCATTCCACACCTGTACTTTTTGCCATCTTCAGGTACTCATCAAACTGATCTGCAGAGCCGCCATATGCTAACTGACGGATTGCTACTATACACTTGTGAATTGGTGAGAATCTAGGTCAATTCACAGCATCTAGTCTTGATGTGAAATACTCAGGCCACCCACTCAAGGCCTCAACAATCTTCAGAAAGAGGGGTTTCCTCATCCTAAATCTTCTACGGAACTGTGTCTCATTGTAGACTGGATTAGGAGAGAAGTAGTCATCCATTAGTTGCTGGTTGGCTTGTTCATGAGGCGTGTCCACAAATCGCCTAGGACCAACAAATCTTCCACCTTGTATGTCAGCAACAACCGACTGCATTCCAGCAACTAGTTGATCGCCAAATTCATCAAGAATTTCTTGCTCTTGAAGAAAGTCATCCACGGAGTACAGATTAGTAGGATCGATGCTGTCATCTCCATCCATGGCAGGAAAGGATCTCAGCAGAATTGTGGGTAGCAGAGATTAGAGATAGAAGATAAGAAAGGGAAGCAATAGTAGAAAGGGGCAGAGCAAAGGGATAGGAGCCGTGCCTGTGGTATATATAGTCACAATTGCCGTGGCTCTATGTATTCAGACTTGTGGCTGTTTGTATTCAGGAATTAAAATACCACTAGTCCCAGGAATTGAAAGAGCACTAGTCACAAATTAAAACAACACTAGTCATAGGAATTAAAAGAGCACTAGTCACTTGTATTCAGACTTGTGGCTGTTTGTATTCAGGAATTAAAATACCACTGGTCACAGGAATTAAAAGAGCATTAGTAGAAAAACTTACAGAAATTACTTCCAGCCATGAAAATTCCAGAAAATTTCTTTGCATACATTTACTACTGCATAATTAGGTGCAGAAAATAATAGATTGTCAGTTAGCAGTTCCAAGTACCTAAAATGAGCAATTGAAAAAATGGTTGGCAGTGACATACCTTGGGAAATAAAGAAGGTGTCAAGCTCTCTAGTGCCAAGTTTCTCTGAACTAAAGCATCAGCACTTAGCTGATCAGTTGGTGCCAGTAGGAGCCGTGTGTAAGTTTCTAGCATTTTGCGCTTAGTTTCCTCCTGGGCTGCTATAGTTTGTTCATGGGCTGCTTCATGATTAATCCTAGCTGCTTCAATCTTTTTATCAGCCAAACTTTGCTGAACTTCAGCCATCTTCTCTCTATCTTCCCTATTCTTGGTGCATGTTTCAATGAACTTGTCAAAATTTTCACTAAAATCAGCCAAAGCATCAGATGACTTCCTTTTGCCATTGAGTTCTTTTTTTGCTTTCTTATGTCCCATAGGTCTATTTCCCCATCTACTACCAAATTCAAAACTTGAGGTGCACTATCTATTGCACTCTTTTCACCTTCCTTCTTCAACCTAGCAAGATATGCTGACCACTTCTGCTCAACACGCACTACCTTCCACATATCCAGCAAGTGGAAGGCCTTGCCTTTGTTTCGGATAGACCACATCTCTAATACCTTGTCAGTCAACTGGTCATCACTCATCCCACTTTGCCACACTCTACTGGCATTTACCCAACATCCATGAAAATTAGATAATGGTTTCTTAGAACGATCCCAACATATCTTCAGTTGGTTCTTGTTCCTCTCACTACGTGAAAACCTCAAATAGGTCACGCAGCATTTGTAACGGGCCCTTAACACCCGTTACATGGACCCCATCTGTAACGGTTGTTGTTTGGTGCCCGTTACGCATAAGCGTGGCAGGCTCGACCACGACGTGGCCAACACACCGCCCGTTACCAATGAGGACTTCCAGTAACGGGCTTCTTAAATGCCCATTACAGTTATTCTTTGTAACGGACGTTAAATTGCGACCGTTACAAAAGTTAAACCTATCGGTAACGGGCCCTTTGAGTCCATTACCGATCATTGCCCTATCGGTAACAGGCTCTTTAAGTCTGTTACCGATCACGGCCATATCGGTAACGGGCTCTTTTAAGTCCGTTACTGATGACAATTTGACGCCCGTTACTAGACTCGGAGCTCAATAATTGAAGTCCATTAGCACTCTCACTGCCGTCAAATATTTGACTATGTCATCATAGCAAATATTGGATATCACACAAGCATATAATCATGTCTCTTAATAAGATGCAAAACCACACGTACACATAGATAGTAGTCATAAGAGCATATTCTACATATTTAAGATGCATATATAGCATCACATGTTCACATATGACATGCATAATATTCAGAACAAACATATTCACATGATCACATCTGACGTGCATCAGCAGGGGCACTAGTTAGATGCCTCCTTTTGTGCTACAACCTCAAGTTCAGCTATCTTTGCCTCTAGTTTTACAAGTCTTTCCTGCAGCTCAGCATTCTTCTTTGCAGCTTTGGCAAGTTCAATATCCTTCATCTTCTGTGCGCCTTTAAGCTTCTCCACCTCAGATTCTAGTATTTTCTGACCATTTGCTAGGAGACTTATGTCGTCCACAGCCTTGTCATCCATCCTTCTATCCACCTTGTCGAGTACTTTCCAGATGCAGTCAAGATCCTCCCCGAGTAACAACACATTTCTACAACAAAGGCAAATTGATGCAAGTTTCATAATTAGATTGCCACGTGTAATATCATGAAAGATGTAACTGGTCAAACAAGAAAGTTGTTTAGCTGTAACTAGGTTCAGAGCTTGGTTGATCCTGTGGATTTCTTTCGAGATCATGTCAATGTCCTCCCAAGTTACAACACCTCCCTAAAACAAAGGCACTGGATGTTCAGTTAATAAAAGTCGATGTAGCATGAAGATTCAGAAATTGAAGTAGTATATAGAATAAGTTCAACAATTTTGTGAGCAGCATATGATGAGTACCATGCATTAAATTTCAAGCATAACAAAATTTCTACTCGAAAGGTTAATAATTTTCCTCCCGAGTAACAACACATTTCTAAAACAAAGGCAAATTGAAGCAAGCTTCACAATTATATTGCCAAGTTTAATATCATAAAGTTGTAACCGGTCAAACAAGAAAGTTGTTTAGCTGTAACTAGGTTCAAAACTTGCCTGCTTCTCTTTACCAATGTCATCCTTCATTCTTTCCATCCTGTTTAGGAATGTGCAGATGTAGTCTAAGGTTTTCTTGAGCCTGTCGATTTCTGCCCAGATCCTGACAATGTCATGTGCTGGTACAACATCTTCCTAAAATAATGAAAAATTGATGCATTGGAACCATTGATCAGTGAAGGCACTGGATGTTCAGTTAATAAAAGTCGTTGAGCATGAAGATTCAGAAATTGAAGTAGTATACAGAATGAGTTCAACATTTTTGTGAGCAGCATATGATGAGTACCAGGAATTCAATTTCAAGCATAAACCTAACTTCAAGCATACCAAACTCGAGGAACGCTCGGCCTCTGCCTGCCGGGTCTCACCGAAGTGCACCCCCTTGGCTCTTGCGCACGTGTATGGCCTCCTCCCCCTGGCCGACGAAGAACCGACCTCTTTGCTACGGAACCTCACTCTCTTGGCGGGGGCGGCGGGCGGGGCCTTCTCCTCCTCGCTGCGGAACCTCACTCTCTTGGCGGGGTCCCGGGCGGGGCCTTCTCCTCCTCGCTGCAGAACCTCCCTCTTGAGTCGCGGCAGAACGACTTCTTTCCACCGGCCATCTCTGCGACGGAGACGAGGAAGGAGAAGGGGAGAGAAGGCGACGAAGACGAGGAAGGCAGAAGGTTTGAGAAGGAAGGTAGAATGGCAGAGTGGCAGGGGAGAGTGGCTTTTGGTCAAACATTGGGAACAAAGGATACGTGGATAAGCCAAACCGCGTCTCCAATGCACGGGGGTGGCGCGTGGGGCCGGCTCCTCCTCGTCGGTTTGGAGGGGCAAATGCGACGCGGAATAACCATCCCGCGTAGTCTCCTTTGTGTCTGTCTTGATTGATAGGTCAGCCTGATCTCTCAGAGCCCCATTTCGATATACAGGCATAATCAACACATATCTTTTGAGACAAAACATACATAATATAGATAAAGATAACTTGTCCACATATATAGATAAATATTACTTGTCCACAAAGATCCACACAGATATACAAAATTATTACAAACAGTTAACTTGTCCATCTAGCTAGGCCTTAACTTGCCCATCACATTTTTACAATGGTCATGCTATCTGACCATGCACATCAACAAAAGCATGCCCCCTTCAACATCAACAAAAGCATGGTATCTTCAACTAATGTTTGCTTTTTTTGCAGCCTCTTCAAATGCAACCAAGGTATCTTGAAACACATCGAGCGCATCTTCCATGGGCTGCAGATTTTGTTCAGGCACAAACTTGTACCGCCTCATGAATGTAGCCTTTTTGAGAAGGATGTGCATTTCTTCCATAATATTATCAACCTCAGGTTTCACATATTCCCAGACAGTGTCATGCCATTTTGATTCCTATGGAATGAAAAACATAGGAAAGTTGCTACACTGATCATTTGGATGAACCATATTAATGAGAAGATAGAGATAGACAAAGGAACAAGCCATTTCATAGGAACAAGTTGATCAAGCTCAAGCTCAAGCTGCTCCATCTATAGAACAAGTAAAACGCACTGTGATTCAGAGAAACTTGCCTCGCCATCGTCGTGGTAGTTGCCAGCATCGGATATGAGGTCCTCTACACCTTCGCCGCTCCCTCGACCCCTCTCCGTCGTTGCAAGACATTTGCTATCGCAGACGTGAGGTAGGCGCCTCGCCCTCTTCGCTGCCCCCTCACCGGCACGCTCCTCCCTGCCGTTGCTTGGCCCCTCGTCGGAACCCGAGAGGATCCAGTCGATGACGCTCATCTCCGGCTTTGGGTTCGCTGCACCGCCGCTTGGCCCCTCTCCGCCGCTCATCGTCGTCTCCGTCTTTGCCGCCATCTCGCCGGCACGCGCGTGGATCTAGTTGCGGCACCGCATCGCGTTCGGCTTCTCCTCGATCCACAGTGCGTGGGGTCGTCCGCTGCTTGGCCCCTCGGCGGCGCTCATCATCGTCTCCCCGCCTCCGCTCACCTCCACCAATCCCCGGTGAGAAATAAGGAAAGTGCCGTGTGTGCTGCGTTTATCCATTCGGGATGTTATATTCATTTTCCAAAATGGAGAGCCATTGCCGACGCAGGTTCCAGAACCCACGTCACATTGGTTGTCATGTGGGTCCACGCGGGCAGGCAACGGTTATCTTTTTTATATAGGCTGCTGATGCTGACACGTGGGCCCGACACTAATTTTTTGAAATGAAACTTGCTTCCCTCAAATATTAGAGGCCATAAAACAGCACCTATAAATTCATTAAAAATACGAACAATTCGTAGTTGGTCATTTAGTATTCGAATAAAATATCAGCAGGCACACTTGTGCAACCAAAATTATCAAAATTAGAATTTTTATCTCATGTTTGGGATATAATAATTCTAATAACGTATTAGGTTGGTCTAAAAATTCTACAAATTGAGTTGGCAACATAATTTGGGTCCCTAAACTTGTCATAAAAATTTCAAGTGGTTTCAAAAAAGGAAGATCATACTTGTGTACAAATGTGTACATCTCTCACATAGTTTCCTAGAATGTTACTTCAACACTGAAGTTTTCCACACTTTACAACATGTTCGAACTCATATACATTTGAAATTTTAACACAACCTTGTGTTCACCTTAACAATACGAAATACAAAGTTTCATTAGTAATGGTTGTGTAAAACAAATATTATTTCTATGTTGTACTTATCAAGTACAAGATAAGGCATAAAAACATTACTCACGAAAAGGAAATATACACTAAACAATGAAATTAATGAAAAGATGGCGATTTTAGAAAAAATAAGAAAAAACAATCATCAAATTTGGATTACGTATGACCGAGAATACGTGACACAAAATTTGGTTCCAGATTAAAAGGAGAAAGGAGAATTGTTTCCTTTGTGGTCGGTTTCCAGCGAATAGCGGTTTTTTTTATCCACGCGCGCACGCAGATCGGAACTTCCTTATTAACTTTGATTTTGTGCCACAACACAAAAGCAAATAAATCCATTTATTTAAGATATATAATAATCTATCCATATGTGTATGAGATTTATATATAATAGTCTTTTGTCATTGGCGACGCTGGTTAGTGAACACGCATCGCCGCAGTGTACACACGTTCCGAGGCGTAGTGGCATGTCGTAGTGGGAAGACTGGCCGCCTGACGGTTCCCCGTCTTGTCATATAAATGCCCGGCCGGCCAAGAGCTTCTTCCATAAGCTTTCCTCAAGCGCCACCAACAAAACCCCAGCACCACCGTCTCTGGTCACCAAGAGCTTCTTCTTCCTCAAGCGCGCACATGGCATCGTCGTCGAGCGAGCCATCCAGGAAGCGGGGAAGGGAGGAGGACGACGACTATGAAAGCCACCGCCGTCGGCTCATCAAGGAGGCGTCGGCGCTGCCGGCCGAGGAGGCACCGGCGCCGCCACTCGTGCAGCCCGACCCTCTGCTTCCTCAACTAGTTTTGGACAACATTTGGTCTATCCAAATGTTGTAAGAAGCTTTCAGGAAGCTTCAGCTGGTAGTCGTTGAGCTCGGCTTGCCACGACCCAATGATCCGCTGCAGAGGACCGTGAAGGATTTCGCCATCAAGATCAATGGGTTGGCTGGGGAGCTTCAGAGAGTCCTGGTCTGCGCCGACGACGACGGCGACGACGACGGCGACAACGACGACGACGACGGCGACAATGGCGGCTTCGACGGTGGTGATGAATGCGGCCTCGATGGCTCCGACTCCGACTCTGACTCCGATGGTAGGGCTCCTCCAGCAGTGGCGACAAGTCCTCTACCTTTGCTTAATTAATTTGTTCCTCCTCTCTGTTTGTTCGTCCTCCTCTGTTTGTTCGTGGAACTCTGCTTGTTTGTCATGAACATATTCCTCTGTTAATATGTGTTCCTCCTGTGTGTTTGTTGAACTTGTGATGAACTACATCTAAGAGACGCGGGTAGATCCATCTGTGCCTCCTAACGCATTGCAATATCTATGGCAATAGTTTACAATGAATTGCAATGTTTGTTACTCTATTTGTTAGTGAAAAGATTCTGAGTTTCGAAAAAGTCAGTATAAAATCATTGGAGACGCGGGTGCAGGCTGGTTAATTTCACACTGAAATGTCAACACGGATGAATTGATAAAATTTGTGATATGTGACACATTAAGATTCGTGACCCAATTGTCATTCCATTCCATTATTCATTCATACATTTAAGTTTGTCATCTGTGACAAATTTTTCATTCTTCATTCACATAGATGAAACAAATTAAAGCACCACTTTTCACATCACAATTACTTCTTTGCAGCATACATCCACAGTAAACATCCAAATACTACACAAACAGCACCCACAATAATCAACTTCATCTTCCAGATCACATTGTCCATCTTCTCCTCAAGTGCTTTCTTTCTCTGCTTGTCGTCCGGTGCTTTTCTCTGATTGTCACTCCCAAGTTGAGAATCCACTGAATCAACTACTTCATCGATCACGTCTACCCAGTTCGATGGTCGAAAAGATATGACGCCAGCATCCTTCAGCATCTGGAGATACTCCTTCTCGAAACGATAATATCCACAAAGCTTGGGGAACTGTGCAAATCAAAAGCACATAAGAACCCTAACTCAGATTTGGGAAACACAGCACAGACTACTCACCGTGTCCTCGCACACTTGAAATAAAGACGACCGTGCTTTTCACCTTCCTTCTGCGTCCTCCCCTCCACCACCCGAGCCATACCATAGTCCGAGCAAGGGACCAGTGGGAAGCCGCTTAGCTCACTGACTGGATCCAAGCCGATGGAGTGAATGCGGCTACCCCGGCCACCTTGAAACCTGCTCCTGCCACGTCCACATCCAGACGAATCGGTGTAGCGCGACATGTGCGCGACGGTGGGGAAAGGAAGGGCGGGCAGCGGTGGAGCTCAGAGCGGGGAAGAAGAAGCAGGGAGCTCAGAGCGTCGTGTGTGCTGCGCTTATCCCATTTGGGATGCTATATTCATTTTCCAAAATCGAGAGTCATTTCCGATGTGGGTTCGAGAACCCGCGTCTCATTTGTTGTCAGGTGGGTCCGAGCAGGCAGGCAACGGTTATCTTTTTTATATAGACTGCTGACGCTGACACATGGGCCCGACACTATTTTTTTTTAAATGAAACTTGCTTCTCTCAAATATTAGAGCCCATAAAACAACACCTATAAATTCATTAAAAATACGAACAATTCGTAGTTGGTCATTTAGTATTCGAATAAAATATCAGCAGGCACACTTGTGTAACCAAAATTATCAAAATTCGAATTTTTATCTCATGTTTGGGATATAATAAATCTAATAACGTCTTAGGTTGGTCTAAAAATTCTACAAACTGAGTTGGCAACATAATTTGGGTCCCTAAACTTGTCATAAAAATTTCAAATGGTTTCTGAAAAGGAAGATCATACTTGTGTGCATCTCTCACATAGTTTCCTAGAATGTTATACTTCAACACTGAAGTTTTCCACACTTCACAACGTGTTCGAACTCAGATACATTTGAAATTTTAACACAACCTTATGTTCACCTTAGCATTACGAAATACAAAGTTTCATTAGTAATGGTTGTGTAAAACAAATATTATTTCTATGTTGTACTTGTAAGAAACAAGATAAAGGCGTATAAACAACATCCAGGAAATGGAGTTATATACGAAACAATGTCATAAATGAATAGAAGTTGATTTTAGAAAAAATCAGAAACAAATATCATCAAATTTGGATTACGAATGACGGAGAAATACATGATTCTAATCTTGATTGCAGATTAAAAGGGTAAAAGCGAACTGTTCTTCATTCAAATAGAACTGGATCCGCGTCTCCTTTGTTGCTCTTCCATAAATTCACACAGATAATACGAGCAACATAGATTTAATTTACAGGTGCAAAAGCTAATGCAAAACATAGATTTAGGTTCCTATTCCGATACTCCATTCGAACTTCAACAATTTGTAGCAGAGCCTACAGGCTTCGCTGCAAAATAGAGCAATTACATAACAAAAGCAAAAGCAAGGCCAATTCACTGAATAGTAGTAGTTGTTTCCTATTTCAATTGCCCATTCGAGCTTCACCATTTCACGACGGAGCCTACAGGCTTCGCTACAATACAGAGCATTCCTCAAATCCTTTATCCACGCTGCAGCCGTTGCCTGCGCACGGCTGATCTCCGCGCACCTGTGCCGGCAGCAGCAGCGGGTCTCCCCAAATGTGCCACGTCGTCCTCCAAATCGCTTTCGCGGCCTTCTTGCGCAAAGGCACACAACCCACGTTGCTCACCCGTGTCGTCGTTCCGCCGCGGCCCGTGACCCGCCTCATGTACCGCTTCGCGGTGTCGTCAGCGGTGACACCGCCATTGTCCCTGTATAGTAAGATGGCGTACAGATAGGCCACCGCATCATGCCCACCATCCGCGGCGCGCCGGAGATCATCGCTTTGCCTGTTTTTCATGAACACGGTGTTGATCCCGGAGTAGAAGTAAGCCCCCGGATTGCCGAGATCGGTCAACATAGCAAGGAAGGTTGTGTAAGCGGTGAGGTCCCACATCGAAGTAATCTCATCTCTTATCACCTCTATCGACAAACGCCGGCCGATGTCGCAGTGGCTGCACAGGCGACGCATGGTCGAGTAGGTACCTCGTAGGCTGCGGAGGTCAGCCAAGGGCCGCTCTGAGGTCGCACCGACGAGCGCCGCAATCTCAATGTGGACCTCCTGAGGGAGGTCCTCCAGCAGCGATGGCTGGTGCGGCCTGCTAGGCATCTCCGCTCACCTCCGATAATCCCTAGCGAGAAATGAGGAAAGCGTCGTGTGTGCAGCGCTTATCCATTCGGGATGTTATATTCATTTTCCAAAATGGAGAGCCATTGCCGACGCGGGTTCGAGAACTCGCATCACATTGGTTGTCACGTGGGTCTGGGCGGGCAGGCAACGGTTATCTTTTTATATAGGCTGCTGACGGTGACACGTGGGCCTGACACTAATTTTTTTTGAAATGAAACTTGCTTCCCTCAAATATTAGAGCCCATTAAACAGTACCTAAAAATTCATTAAAAATACAAACAACTCGTAGTTGGTCATTTAGTATTCGAATAAAATATCAGCAGGCACACTTGTGTAACCAAAATTATCAAAATTCGAAATTTTATCTCATTGTTGGGATATAATAATTCTAATAACGTCTTAGGTTGGTCTAAAAATTATACAAATTGACTTGGTAACATAATTTGAGTCCCTAAACTTGTTATAAAATTTTCAAATGGTTCTAAAAAGGAAGATCATACTTGTGTACAAATGTGTACATCTCTCACATAGTTTCCTAGAATGTTATATTTCGACACTAAAGTTTTCCACACTTCACAACATGTTCGAACTCATATACATTTGAAATTTTAACACAACCTTGTGTTCACCTTAACATTACGAAATACAAAGTTTCATTAGTAATGGTTGTGTGAAATAAATATTATTTCTATGTTGTACTTGTAAGAAACAAGATAAAGGCGTATAAACAACATCCAGGAAATGGAGTTATATACGAAACAATGTCATAAGTGAATAGAAGTTGTTTTTTAGAAAAAAATCAGAAACAAATATCATCAAATTTGGATTATGAATGACGGAGAAATACGTGATTCAAATCTTTGATTGCAGATTAAAAGTGGAAAATGAAGCGAACTGTTCTTCATTCGAATAGAACTAGCCCTGGCCTGACACGTTTTCCTAATAATATTGGGCCTTTTGGTTTTAAGGCCCACACACGCACACTCACGCTAGGGTTAGTAGGAAAAGACGCCTCCCTCACGAAGTCGCCTCCTCACTCTCCGCTCGCGCTGTCATCTTTCTCCCCCTCGCCCACACCGCTGCTGCATCCTCACCCTCGCCTTCCTCCCCTCACCTCCTCCCCCCGCGACGAGACGCACGCTACACCCCTTCGCTGAGACACGCGCCACACCACCCCTCACCTTCCAGCGATGATGACTAGGAGGAGGAGGAGGAGGAGGAGGAGGAGGAGGGATCCAGCCACGAGGTCGATGTGAGGACGTGGCGACTAGAGATCCCTCCGCTCCGACAATGACAAGGTGAACTGCATGCTAGAAATCCCTCCTACATCATTAAGATACATTCTTGACTATGCTCAGTTAGGGTTTTGAGTTTCAAAACGTATACTTGGCATTTTCCTTTGGCTTCACTCTTATATTTGGTTTTGCTCATGTTCCATATGTACATTTGGACATTCTCTCCAAGTTGAATAAGTACCTCATCAGCAACAGAGGCAGCAAGCATCTTCCTTTTAAAATGGTAAGGTCGGATTGCCTAAACTAATTTTTTGGTTTCTGAATTTTGCATTTATGTTAATGGTTTACCATAGAACCAATGAGATTGTAGTGGGCTAAACTAGTTACTGTAATGGTTTTCTCATTTGTATGGTCTTGTACACAGTTTTGTGGGTGTTGATTAGATAAATGCTTAGCTGTTATGCATGGTTAACTAAAAATGTGCTCTACTTGTCTCCTGTTGTAGCATGTCTCCTGGGAGAGCTAGCAGTATGGTCTGCTTTTTGTGCTATTCTTGGACACTGAGCTGACCTTCCTCATAATCCCTTGACAATTAATTCACACGATAAATCTATCGAGGACTATAGACCTGGGCAATTTGAAGAAGATGCATATAATGAAGAAGATGGATATGCCACTGCTAGTGAAGAAGAAGATCAGGTGGGTGGGGCTACAGGACGAGCCAGAGTGCCAAGAACAGCCACAAAGTGGCCAAGAGACAAAATTGTAGTCACTGAGGTTGAGAGAGGGGGGATGCGAGTACCATTGACACAAAAGCGCAGGTTCAGGGTGCTTGCAGGGCTCGTTGCTAGACAAAAAGATATCTTTGGATTTGCCAGAAATCAAAAAACTAAGCGATGAACAAAAGTGGTACTTGTTTGAAACCTATATGCAGAAACACTTGGAGTTCCAGGCAGACATGAAAGAGCAGACATTCAAGCTTTTGTGGAAGATTGCAGCTAAGGCATAGAGACAATTCAGATTTCAGCTTTGGCGAGATTTTGTCAAAAAAGGACTCGAGCCATTTGGAAAGCACGACTTTATCATGCCGGAAGAGTGGACAGAGTTTGTGAAACAGTAGGAAACCGAGGAAGCCTCATCTGTTAGTGGCAATTTCAAATCACTTCGAAGCCTGAACACAAACGAGCATAGCATGGGTCCAGCTAGTTATTGTGGAAAACTACCACAGTGGGAGGAAGAGGACATGAAATTAGCTGTGGCTGGGATCGCCAACCCATATGATGCCATCGCTGATGATCGTTGTAGGAATTGGGTGCAAGCAAGGAGTAAGCTAGTGGTGGAAGACGGTGTTGCTGTGATAGTGTACAACAAAGAAGCAAATGAAAATGTGGCTGCAGACATCATGGAAAAGAATGCACATGCAGAATCTTCAGGAATGACTTCATGGCTAAGGGAGAATGATATGCTAAGTCAGTGCTTGGGCCACCCCGAACAACCAGGTCGCGCGCGTGGTGTCTCCAGCTACCAAGGCTGGAAGTTTGCATGGCCTCAGCACGCTTCCATGTATAAGAAGAGGAAGAGGGCCAGTACCGACTCATCAGTTGATAAGCAACAGATGGAGGAAGAAATCAAGCAAGAACTCAAGGCTGAGGTGGAGAAGGATATGCTTGACATGATGGCACGAGGGTACCAGGTGGTGTTTGCACCAGTGTCCAATCGCACAAGCCCTTTACCCGCCGGACTGAAGAGCAGTTGTGCATCCGCAGATAATGTAGGTTTGATCAACGGCGCTACAGAGTTCTCGATAGAGGTAGTGCGCTATGACGATCCTACACAGGAAGACCTTATAGGCACGTTGACTGAAGGCACAGACTGTGGCCTATGGATTATATTTCACGGTGTTGAATGTGAAGCTGCAATTGGTGTGGTTCAACTAGAACAGACTATGCTACATACAGTCCCGATTCATGAAGACTGTGTTGTGATCGAAGTGCTGTATGTATATGCTGTCTTTAGGGATCACGCACTGGAACACCTTCCTAATGACGAGGTTACGACACTTGGACAAGATCTACACCAGAGGATACAGTGGAAGAGGTGTCACATTCACATCAAGGGAGCACCAATTCCAAAATCTTGTTCGCACACTACGGTACAGATTCCTTCTAGTTCAGGGACTACAAGACAGGTTCATTCCCCACCTGGTAAACCACCACCTCCTCCTCCTCCACCCCTAGCAACGCAAATTACAGGACATATTCATTCCCCACCTGGTAACCCACCTCCTCCTCCTCCACCAACCTAGAAACGCAAATTACAGAACAGATTCATTCCCCACCTGGTAACCCACCACCTCCTCCTCCACCCCAAAATCGCAAATTACATCCCCACCTTCTCCTCCTCCTCATGAAACAACAAAACCTCCATCCCCAAATGAAAGTGCTCAAAACAATGATGCCAAAGCAGGAGCCTAGAGTCATGTGTTGGCTTATGCCGAGAAATCTGTCGACGACAATTCGAAGAAAGCTACAGGTACATCTAGGCCCAATATCTCTGTAATAGCTGCTGGTCAGACACCACCTAAGAAACCTTCTTCAGCCATCTCAAAGCAGCAGGAAAAGAAACTCACTGAAAATAAATGGTCTACCAGAAAGCGATATGAGAAACCTTCTCCAGCCATCTCAAAGCGGCAGGAAAAGAAACTTGCTAAAAATAAAAGGTCTCCGAAGCCTACCAGAAAGCCATCTGAGGATCCTTCTTCATCAGACAAGAAAGCCCTTGAGAAACCTTCTTCAGCCATCTCAAAGCAGGAGGAAAAGAAGCCTGCCAGAAAGCCATCTGAGAGAAACACCAAGAAGAAGGCAGCCAATGTTGCTATGACTCAGATTAACCCACGCTACAAATTTGGAAAACCAATGCTCAGTGCTGCTGAACTCGAGCATTCGGATATTGCTCCTTCTGTCACTAATCTCCACAATTTCTACATGGGACGTTGTAACGACAAGGATGAGTCTCTGATTCAGGGCATAATATGGCCCAAGCACGGCTGGTGGCCTATGAGAGAAGAGGAAAAATATGAGCTGTTGTCTGTGATCATCAACGACTTGTACGATCTCTTCAACTTGGATGCTTTGGATATGGGACTTCTCCGCTATTTCATCCTGTAAGTTACTTGAAAATTTAATCTACTTCTCACTAATCATTTTCTATCTAAATGTGCTTTCTGCCTCAGTTCATCTTTACTATGTATTTTGCCTCCTTAGACTTTGTTTTTTCTTAATATTAGGAATATGGCTATAGAAGTACAACAGAAGAAGGAACTCGTTGCCTTCCTTGATCCTGAATGCTTTAGCAAGTCAAATATACAAAATAACTTGGATTTTTTTGTGTCCTATACGAAGCGTGCGTACCAGTTATATGCTAAAAAGAGAGTCATCATTTCCTGCTATAACACTGGGCAGCACTAGATTGCAGCGGCGATCTTCCAAAGCAGAACAGGGTCTTGTATCTTGATTGATATAGGATCCTAGGCACTAATTTCTCCGAGTTGGTACTTGCCATTGATGAGTAAGTTCTTTCTTTCTTAACCTACAAACTTCCTCAACAAACTCTGCAGAGTTTATTAATGGTGCCCTAACCATTGTTGCATGTTTTGTTGTAGTGCTTGGAATAGTTACTGCGATGACAACAAGTTGCCCCGTCGCGCCTTGAAACATGACAAGGCTTTTGATGTACGTATTACTTAGTATTTCCTACCTGTGGAAGCTAGTACTAAAGCTTGAGTTTATTTCTTCTCACCACTGTTTGTCTTTGTATATTTATCACAGTGCCACCAACAACCATACCAATCTAGAGTTTGCGGCTTCTATTGTGCCTATCACATGCTTACATTAAAAGATAAATTGAAGGACCCTGAGGTACTTTCTTGGGATCTGCATTTGTAACACCTGCAACTGAGCACAGTTCTTACTTATTAGCACTGCACAAGTTTGGTAACCACCTATGTGCTGACTGCTAACATTGCTATATTCAGGCATTTCACCTACCTACTTGGTAGCTCCACCAAGACACGTTGCTCTACATTAGGGAAAGAACTGCTTCATTCCTCATGAACTAGGTGATCACACCCTTAGGAAAATTTCACATTAATGATGCTCTGATGGCTCGCATTGTATTTGATACCAATCCTCATGGTTAAGCCAGTGATATTGTTGTGAACCTTACTTGTTAGATGAGGATGCTGAATGCCTGAATTTTGTTAGATTATGCATGTGAATTTTGTGGGTTTCTATTCAGTTTGTGGAGTTTTGTGAATGTGGATGCTGGACCTAATTTTTGTGAAAGTAGACAACACGTATCCTTTAGTCGAGACAGAGGAGACGCAAGTTCATAGTACGCGTCTCCTTTGGTCGATTAGAGGAGACGCACGTACACAGTAGGCATCTCCTTTGGTCCAAACAGAGGAGACGCACGTACACAGTACGCGTCTCCTTTAGTTGAGACAGAGGGAGACACGTACTGACAAGATGCGTCTCCTTTGGTCGAGACAGAGGGAGACGCGGGTTCACAGCAGGCGTCTCCTTTCGTCGAGACAAAGGAGATGCGCACTGACAAGACGTGTCTTCTTTGGTCGAGACAGAGGAGACGCACAATGACAAGATGCATCTCCTTGCCTCAAGACGGAGGAGACGCGCACTTACACGACACGTCTCCTTTCGTCAAGACGGAGGAGACGCGTCATGGAAGTATTTTCCGCATCTTCGATGTTGAGTTCATGTAACAGACTCGGTTTCTGTGCCTGTTACCAAAGGTCCATGTGGGCCTAGAGAAATAGACATTCAGGTGGCTGGTAACTAGTTTCGGTAACAGTCTTTGTTAGACACCCGTTACTAATACATGTTATGAGTAACAGGCTCAATGTCTGCGCCTGTTACCAAAGGCTCTGGTGGGCCCGGTGAAATAGCCATTTCAGGTGACTGGTAAGTAGTTGTGGTAACGGTCTTTGTTCGATGCCCGTTACAATTACGTGTCATCAGTAACGGGCATCGGCCCGTTACCTTTGTTGGCTTATTTGTAATGCTTGATCGGTAACGGGTGTTTTGCCTGTAACCAATAGTCATCCGCGCCTGTTACCAATGTCTGTTTTTCACGTAATGTCTTCCTGTTACTTTCTGTGGTCTTGTTGTATTCTTCAGTAACAGCTGTCTAGTAAGCATCTGCCTTCCTTCCATTTCCATCAACTGGGTCCTTTGAATTATGCAACCAAGCACTAGCCTACAGAAAGAACGAAATAGAAACAGAATTAAAAAGGATAATTATTAGTCTTCAAGTGTGCATGGAGATAGCATGGTTAGAACCTACCAATCGTATGTCTTCAGGGACAGACCAATTCAAATGCTTGTCGGTTCTAGAATCTTCATTGGTGTTGATTGTTTCATCTTCTTCTGCATCTGCAACATCCACTACATCATCATTTTGTTGTGCCGGAGATGGAGTTTTTGAACCACCCAGGTCCATTGGTGACGCTGCAGACTGACTCATTCCAGCACCAACAAAGTGGAAGTTTTCATTTCCATTAGGATGGTTACCAAATGGGTTTGAATGCAAAAAAATTGAGAACCCTCCTGGTGGGTATATCCTGCAACCGTATGAATTAAAAATACTATAATTAATTATATATGCAAAAACACAAGTAAGCTTGCAAAAATATGTACTAATTATGATTTCAGGTTGCTGACTGCTCAATCAAAATAAGTAATTGGCTAGTAACATAATAACATCAGCTACCACTGATATGTGATAACTAATTAGCCAGTAACATACTAACCTTTTACACTGCAACAGCCTAAAATGGACTACCACTTAGATAGGACTAGCACACACAATGCTGAATCTTGTTTGTTAAATTTTGCATATTATTCACTACAAGAAAACTAATCATACTGCAGCTCTGAAAGTGTCTGGAAATTGCTGAACATATAAATCAATGGGACAATCTGTCTAACATTATAATGCCATTTACCAGATTTATTTAGAATAACACACTGTAATTTTGCTACTTGAATGACATTGGCAGGATTCAGTGGTAGATTACTTACCCTTCTCTAGGAAATGACCTTGGCCAACCAAAACCAACTGGAGAAGCACCAGATCGAGGAGGAACATAACCAACGGTGCATCCAACTTGAGCACGAATTGCAACTGATTCAGCAACTGGGGTTGCAACTGATCCGGCGACTGGAGCACCAGGGGCAGATAGAGGATGGGTCTTGCCTCGCCGACAATTCTTCTTTGTTAATGGATTCATCTGTCAGAGAGATCGATACTCTTGAGTTACAACAAATGGGGAAGGAGACGGAATCGAAGGGGGAAGGGGTGGAACAGGAAGGAGAGGGTCGGTGGGGGAGGGGTGTTGCCAGTGTTTACCTGATGCTGGAGGGGGAGGGGACGGCGGCGCGCCTTTCCTCAGCGACGGCGGCGGCTACGCGTTTCCTCAGCAAGAGGGGGAGGGGGGCGGCGGTGGTGTGTTTCCTCAGCACTGGATGGAGCATGCGCAAGGAATTGGGACGAGGGAGAGCGCGGGAGAAAGGCGCGTGCGGGATCTAGCTGGAGCGGGAAGGCGCACGCGCGAAGGGGGAAAATCGGCGGCAGTGGGCAGAGGGGCGCAAGAGATCCATGGAAACTTTCTGCGCCGCCCTAACACGAGTCGTGGGTGGAGTTGATGGCCTTGGTGCGCACGAGGACTCAGCGTCCAGGTTAGACGTGAAGTCTCCGTTTTTGTCCTTCTCTCCTCAATAAATGACCTGCCACATCAGCAAATTTCATCAATAAATGACTATGGACTCTATCACAGAGTCTGGGTTGGGAGTACCCTAAGCCAAGTCATTAAGATGACTTGGGAGTCAAGTAGGATCCTCCGTATAAATATGAGGGGAGATGTAATCGTTTGAATCAAGAAAGGAATTAAGGGGTAAAACCCTAAAACTCTCCAGCTCTCAGCTTCGGCTCCCCCTCCTCTGCCTACATCACCACCGCACCTCCTAGGGTACTGTTCACAGATGAACAGTACCGCCCCTCCTCCTATGGGTGCCGGTCGCCCTCTCCCTCCCTCTCTCTAAGGCCCCAATTCCAAGGGGTAGCCAAAAACCATAATAGTTATCTATGCCAGTTTATAACTGCAACTATATCTCCTTGCAATCTGAAACTGTTTTAGAGAGAGAAGGATTTAATTCACAGTTTGTGCTAAAGTGCAATGCCTCTATCACAATGGGCTCATGGTATCTAATCTCAGGAACATATACCTTTCATCGTTGCAACTTGATCACGTACTAATAATTTTTGCAAAGTTCCATAGCCTGCATATCAACATTTCGATGGCCTCTAATATACAGAGCATAATATACCTTTTAGACTTGAGCTACCTGAAATTACTTTGTAACAAGATGAATATACATCCGCTTGAAACATCTTAGCTTATTAATAACTTAGTTCAGTAGTTCATCTTTACCTGTTTTCAGTAATTGCTCAGTTGTCCTCTTCATTTCAATTAAAACTTCAGCTACTGTTTTGAAAAGAAACATGTGAAGGTGGTATGTGTTTAATTATGTAAACCAATTTTAGTCCTGACATGGGTGGCATGGAATAGAATTGTGGAGCTTGCCTGCCAGGGGCTGAACATTTTGTCAAACACCTCTCAGGCAGCAATAACATGGTGAATCAGGATTCAGGAGGTACTGGCATCATGATGAACACACCACGCAGAAGCCAATGAGCCATGCGTGAGGCAGCCAAGGAATACGATAGTGGTGTACCCCCATTGGGAGATTAATGGTGCAGACACGTGCAATTGAAGGAGCTCGTCCGACTGCAATTTCACATGCCGTGATGAACTTGGCAGTCTTGGAAGCTGCCCTAGCACCTCCCAGGATCAGGACTGCAGGAGTGGAAGGGAACCCGCCTACTGCCTTCGACTCAAGGGAGTCAGGGACGGATGGCCCAGTGGGTGGGTGTTGACGTTTGATTATCGTTGCAAAGTTCGTTTGGACTTGCAAGCGGACAAATCCTCCGTCGTAGTCAAGAGACCCTTCTTCCCTTGAGTGGTGAACCCAAGGTATCGAATCCATGGAACAATGTGTAACGCAAGATCCAATCTAATAAGCGGAAAACACTTTGATCGTGACAAGGGTTTTTGCATCTAATCTATGGAAGAACCATGAAAACACATCTAATCTACTAAACACTAGAGGTAGCAAGAGAAAGAGAAGGGAGGTAAAACCAATCTAGAGATTGGATTGGGTCTTTTGTTGAAGTTCCAAAACCAAGAAGAATAAAGCAAACGAATCTCATTCAAAGCCTCTTTAAATCATGGCTTCCGTTCCAACCCTCAAAGGCACCTACTGTACACGTGATCAACATCTTGTCACGATGTCCCGTTTATTGTGTAGGTGAACCTAATAGCAGGTTCACGAGGAACATGTTGAAAATGCTCGGTAGGTCAGGTATGCACCTCTAGCCACCATGGCTACAAAAACATCCTATGCAATCTATCCGCGGAATAGATTGAAGAATAAGAAAACCCAAGCGAAGACAAAATCATAGTAAAAGCACTTGATCGCTAGAAATTGGATTCAATCTTGCAAATTCAACATGAAGTATAATACATGGACAAGATCACCACCGGGATCCTACCTTGATCTTGATCCTAGCTTCTAGAACTTTGACGTGGTCTTCCATGCAAGGTTCCCACGTCGGCTAGGGAAACCCTAGTCAACCATCTCGACCCTCTCCTCTCCGGAAGGGTGTCCCTCTCTTCTCTGCTCCTCGGCGGTGGATGACGAATTGCTTGATGCGTGGCTCGAGGTACGGGGACTATAAATAGCCCGAGGATCACCTAGGTCAAAGGGGGCGCCAAACCGGGCCCGGAGTGGGCTGGCCCGTCTTTCTTCCAGACGCTTCTCGCGACTTCCTGACTTTTTTTCGAGTTGCATGTGGGTCCTTGACGTCATTTTCCTCATGATTTAGATAAGGGTGCTTGGCGTATGAACTCCCGCATCTTCCGTCTAGGTCCTCATCACTTCTCTGCTTCACGCTTTAGTCCTTGGTTCATTTGGAGTCATGTTCATCTTGTATCTTGACTTGTCCCGGGGTCCATGATCACCTTGTAAAACCCTTGATGAACTTTACCCGGAAGTCCTCAGTTAGGCTCTTGATTCCTGTGTAAACAATAAACTCCAAATACCATGCACGAGTGCGAACTTGACATATAATGAGGGTTAGGATCGTTAGTGTGAATAACAAATTAATACCAACATAGAGGGTAAACATGTGGTTAGGTTGATGGAAATCGACTGCCAACATCCCCCCATTCTTAAACCTTGCTCGTCCTCGAGTAAGCCTTAAATGGATATCAGTGTTGCCTTTCAATGTTCATACCCTGCACTTGATCATACATGAGAAAACATAATGCTCTCTAAATTTATATTCATTAAAGTTCCATAATGTACTAACTTTCATCTTTATGGAGGGTAGATATCATTCAAGCTCTTTCCACAAGTACTTGATCAAGCTCTCAAACCTTTAAATAAATCTCAAAAATTTTGAAAAATAAAGAATGAGATAAAGAGAAAAAATACTTTACCAAGATCAAAAATAACCATCTTGCACTTTGCTCATGTACTCTCATCTCATCTTGTCTCTCAAGCCTACTTGTTCTACTCCTTTCCTCTCTCAAAGTATATGGTGGAAAGCTTTATATGGAGCTATAGGAAAGTTTAGTTCTACCAAGATATTATAGTTGAGATATTATTAAAACAACACTAGCTTCTCATGGTCTTACCGAGACTCGTCGAAAAGGTCATTGGAAAAATAATGTTATCAAGGAGGAGGGAGAGATGAACACACACTTTTAGATAGGTGGACATGGGCAAATGGCAAAGAGTGATCCTGAGGCACAAACGATGTCCTTGTTATCGGATTGCACATGGTTGCAAAGATGAGTATGGGTCTTGATCTTGAATCCTCTTGAAAACTCAAAAAGTACTAAACATAGCTAGAGAACCGGGGACCTTATTATATATATTTTTTCTTTCTTTCTTCTTTCTTTCTTTTTCTCATCATACTTTTTCTTCTTTATCATCATTTTTTTCTTTCATCATACTTTTTCTCTCTTTTTTTCTTTTTTTTATTTGCTCCCCCTTGAACTCTAGACTATACTAGCACTTCCTTCGCAACCCCCCCCCCATGCTTAGACGTTTGCTCGTCCTCGGGCAAAAGAGGTGATAAATATGCCAAGGTGGAAATTGAAGCTCTCATATTTTCTTAGGGAGAAATACTCGAAAAATCTTCTAGGGATCCTTTTGGAAGTCTCCCTTACTCACTTGAAGCACCTTCCTTGTAATCTTCCTCAAAATATTCATCCATACTCATATATTGGGTTGTGGTCAAGGAGGTGAACACAAAAAAGATATATTTGGGTTTTGTGGTTGGATATCCGGCGAGGTTTGCGAAATTCCCAATGTGGAAACTCATAATGCACGGATAGAAGAGGCTAGCATAAAGAACGATACGCAAAAATGGAATGGCCAGCTTCTTAGTCTCGGGCCAGTGAAATCAGGCCTTGAATTAATGCACCTAAAAATAAATCTTGTATATACTAATGTTTTGCACTCAAGTAAGTTTGGGCTTCGGATGGGTAGAGCAAAATGCAAGTGGTACTCATGACAAGGTTAGCATAACTTTTTGAGAATAAAAAGGTTCTTTGATTCATTCAAAATTAAGAGCAACGAAAAAGAACTATGGGACTTGAGTTATCATAACCTCCACACAAGATTAGGCTAGCATTTTAATTAAATTTTAGATTCATATTAAAAGAGAGCACTAGCTTAAACATGCATAAAACAAGCACAAAGATGAGCAAAGCGGCAACTTTCATCATATATCAATATAGCATCAACTTATTATCTTCACTAAAGGTGATAAACTTGGTGGCAAACTTTATTCATGTTGATTTAAAGCAAGCACTACTACTAACACACATGCTGAAAATAAATAAAAATAGAAAATGCTACGCATATATATATATATATATATAAACTTGCATAAAAGCTGAAAAATAAAGAAAAGGAAAGAGGAAAAATCGAACCGAAGTTGAAAGCGTCATTATTATTTTTCTTCTTCCTCCCTCTCCATTCTTCATCTTACGGTGGTTGATATTGATGATCTTGCTTGTAGCATGGTTGCGTCGGTCTTCCTTGAAATTATTCCAGCGGTGATATGTGAAGGCGACCAATTTGATAGGTAATGTTTGCGGTCCCTTCTTCCATTTGACTTGCATTGGTTTGGATGGGGTGCCATGAAAACTTCGTTATGAACCATGTATGGTGGAGGATGTGGTGGTGTGGCTGCCCCACTTCCCCATGCTTGCATTGGCATACTTCCTCCATATGGTGGTGGCATCGAAATCCCTCCATGTGGTTGTTCAGTATCTTGATGTGCACCCTCTCCTTCATCTTGGGCCGCGGAGAATGATCCCTCTCCCACAATTTTCCTTTTTAATCTTCTTTGCCGGTACAAGAAATCCTTCCTCTAACCAATTTTGTCTTTATTCAATATCAACCTCATGTTGGGAAGAGGAACATTAATCTTTGTCAACTTGTACCTTCTCCTCTCATCTCCATTAATAAATTTTCCTTGCTTCATGTACTCGATCCCAAAGAAATCCCGACAAGGAGAAATTTTGGGTTCCTTGTTATCTTCTCCATCATTCCCCAAAAATCCTTTTAACATATTTCTTGGACATCAACTTGCTCCGGGGCTTCCTTCTTGCAACCGAGTAGTTCTCCAATATATCCATAAGGAACTAGTTGCTCTTTATCTTCAAGGTGGAATGAGAGCATGACACCCTTTCATTAATGACCGGTGCCAATGTATAAGAATTTCCAAGGCAAGCTCCTTGTCAGTAGTCACATCAACTCCATTAAATAATTGAACCCATCCAAGGTTGCTCAAGATTTGATCTCCGAGTGGAATCCTACACTTGGAGGGCGTCATCAAAGTCAACATTTGGCACAAGCCTCCTCTCAAGACGAACAAGCCTCTCCTCCTCCTCCGCCGTCTTCATGATGAACCCGTTGGAATGCCTCGGAGTGTATGGTGGTGGAGTGGATGAACGAGTTGAGCATCGTGGTGGAACGAGTGGCTCCTCCGTGTGTCCTTGCGGTTTGGTGTACTGCATGGATGAGCTTTGTGTACTCCTTATGCCACCAAGGGGCACCGTGCCACTCCTCGGTGGTGCCACGTCTTCCTCCATGCTTCGGGGAGACTCGGAGACCGAGTGCCTCCTCGAAGAGCTTGATGATGACTCCGACGATGATGATTGTGTCTTCCTTCCGAGGATGATGTTCATGATCTCTCTCATCTTGCCTTGCTGCACAAAGTCACAAACAACTCCCCCGAGGGTTTCTTGCCAGTGGGAAAACAAAACACAAGGGAAAATATGGAGGGTGGAGTGTGAGGTGCACAAGTAGGTTGTTTCTGGAACATATGGGCTATGAACTCAAGAACACGAATTAACAAATGGATAAAATACTTACCGCGTGACCCATGAGATTCCATCGCCCAAACGTTCACAACCACTCCTTTGCTTGCGTGATTTAGGGTTCCACCTCCATTATTTTGCATTGTGTCACTTCTTTGATCCCTTGCCTCATGTGCTTCCATTAAGTTCCTGCAAAATAAAGCCCTTGCTTCCCCCATGCTTGTCTTTTGCATGTGCCCAAGATGCCAAACAACTAATGCTTTCCCGATGCATCATGGGGCACTATATATTAATCAAGCTTCAAAAACCTTCCCCTGATCATGTTTAGATGTTAATTACTCCTCTAATTTTGAAAATTTAAAAATTAACTCAGCGGTAGCGATGAGTTCAAATATATCATTAGAGGAGATTTTAGGCATCCGAAACAATTATAAATTTTATTTTGGTTGAACCGGGATCGATTGCTTTCATTAATTTATAGCAAGCTCCTCCGACTTGACTGTGGGGACATAGGTTTAGGTTCTAATTTTGTCCAAACATGAGAGAGAGAGAGATTTTGCATAAAAATAAATTCAAAGGGCTTAGAAAAATTCTAATTCTAGAGAAACCGATGGATGTCAAGTTGAATAAAACCAAAAATCAAGGTTCACACAAGTCCGGCCATGCGTCAAAGATTAAAAACCATTAAAGAACATAGCAAGGCTCTACTCGTGTGTTTTTAACATGTAAAACTAGCCAACCTTAACATCATGGAGAGGATGAAAGGCTTGGATAGAATCTGAATTTTGGGTTCTAGTTTCTCGAAAAGAGGCAAATAAATCATGGGATGGCTCACGTCATTGATTTATGATCGAAAAATCCAAATAAAACGACTGAGCAAATAAAAGGTTCTCTGAAACTTGTTCAACTACTTAAGAGTTAATAAAATGTTTTGCGTAGCAAATTCTAAGACTCACTTACTTGAAATTCGGAAATCTTCCGGGTTGCCCTCCCGGTAGCTTCGTTCTTGATCGGGTTGTCCTCCCGGTAGCTTATTCTTGACTCGACGAACGGGTCGCCTCCCGCAAAGTGCTTCGTTTATAGTCTATAGCCAGACTTCTTCTCTTCTTCACTTCGGATCAATGCTCTTTGTGGGTGTTGCAATCTTGGGGACCCCACTTCTACACCATCCTTGGCCTTGGTGTAGGTTTATTCTTCGGCTTAGTCATCTTTTTGGTCTTCACAGGCGGGTGTTGATTCTTGGTCTTGATGGATGCAACAACTTTTGTGTCTCCACTTCATTCTCCTTTGGCTCCTCTCTTCCGATGTAACGATGAGGTAGAATGTATTTTATATTGACCACGTTACATACCTTGAGTCGTGGTTAACTTGAATGCACTCCTCTCGCCATCACTTGATCTCCCCCTTGTCGACGTCGATTGTTGCTCCGACAGTCTTGAGGAACGATCTCTAGGATGAGTGGCGGATGAGGTTGATCTCCTTTTGATCTTGGAGGTGGAGTTTCTCTTGGAGATTCTGACGATGTCCGGCCTCCGCTTTTAGATCTTCGTGTTGCACGTCGTCTTTGCCTGCAAAATTTTTCTAGACCATCCACAGAATATATGTTTTTTTTTGTTGGAGATGTAGCCGTCCACCTCCCATTAGGGTTAGCCAAATATAAACAAAAACTAAAAGAAAACAAGGGTTTAGCAAAACCCTAGATTGATTTTTTTTATTGAGGATGATCAAAATTAAGAGATGCAAAAGAAAAATCAAGAGAAAAACTGAAAATATTCACAAACGCAATACTAGATTGAATCTTGATTACTTGTTCTCCGGCAACGGCACCAGAAAAAGGGGCTTGTTGACGTTTGATTATTGTTGCAAAGTTCGTTTGGACTTGCAAGCGCACAAATCCTCCATCGTAGTCAAGGGACCCTTCTTCCCTTGAGTGGTGAACCCAAGGTATCGAATCCGTGGAACAATGTGTAACGCAAGATCCAATCTAATAAGCGAAAAACACTTTGACCTTGACAAGGGTTTTTGCATCTAATCTATGGAAGAACCATGAAAACACATCTAATCTACTAAACACCGGATGTAGCAAGAGAAAGAGAAGGGAGGTAAAACCAATCTAGAGATTGGATCGGGTCTTTTGTTGAAGTTCCAAAACCAAGAAGAATAAAGCAAACGAATCTCATTAAAAGCCTCTTTAAATCATGGCTTCCGTTCCGACCCTCAAAGGCACCTACTGTACACGTGATCAACATCCTATCATGATGTCCTGCTTATTGTGTAGGTGAACCTAAGAGCACGTTCACGAGGAACGTGTTGAAAACGCTCGTTAGGTCAGGTATGCACCTCTAGCCACCATGGCTACAAAAACATCCTATGCAATCTATCCGCGGAATAGATTGAAGAATAAGAAAACCAAAGCAAAGACAAAATCGTAGTGAAAGCGCTTCATTGCTAGAAATCGGATTCAATCTTGCAAATTCAACATGAAGTATAATACATGGACAAGATCACCACCGGATCCTACCTTGATCTTGATCCTAGCTTCTAGAACTCCGATGTGGTCTTCCATGCAAGGTTCCCACACCGGCTAGAGAAACCCTCGTCAACCATCTCGACCCTCTCCTCTCCGAAGGGTGTCCCTCTCTCCTCTGCTCCTCGGCGGTGGATGACGAATTGCTTGTTGCATGGCTCAAGGCACGGGGACTATAAATAGCCCAAGGATCACCTAGGTCAAAGGGGGCGCCGAACCAGGCTCGGAGTGGGTTGGGCTGGGCGGCCTGGGCCGGCCGGCTTGGGCCCACTTCGGCCCAGTTCGGCCCCGTCTTTGGTCCAGATTCTTCTCGCGACTTCCTGACTTTTTACCGAGTTGCATGCGGATCCTTGACGTCATTTTCCTCGCAGTTTAGATAAGGGTGCTTGGCGTATGAACTCCTGCATCTTCCGTCTAGGTCCTCAGCACTTCTCGGCTTCACACTTTAGTCCTTGGTTCATTTGGAGTCATGTTCATCTTGTATCTTGACTTGTCTCGGGGTCCATGATCACCTTGTAAAACCCTTGATAAACTTTACCCGGAAGTCCTTATTTAGGCTCTTGATTCCTGTGTAAATAATAAACTCCAAATACCATGCACGAGTGCGAACTTGACATATAATGAGGGTTAGGATCGTTAGTGTGAATAACAAATTAATACCAACATAGAGGGTAAACATGTGGCTAGGTTGACGGAAATCGACCGCCAACAGCGGGTGGTGGAGGGCGAGCGTGCAGCAGGCGGAGGGAGGCGCTTCAACTCGGGTGCTGCAATGGGCACAGAGCACAGCAGAGGGCGGTGTATCTGATTTGAGGGGGCTGATGAGGCAGAGATAAGTGGCGGTGGAGCGCTGGACTGCGTTGACGAGGTTGTTGGCTGGTGAAGCATGCATACGCCAGATGGCGGCGGAGCCGGGGCGACATGTGGGAGGCGAAGGGCGGTGGAGACTGCAGGAGACGCACAGGTTCATGGTGGAATTTTTTCAAAATAGCACTTCGCGTAAACTATATCTACAGATAGACCCCTAGGAAAACTATTTCCAAAAATGAACCCAAAGCTCGGCGTGAGGGGGACGAGCGCCGAGGTCAACGGCTCGGCGCTAAGGGCTCCATCGCTGAGCTCCTGCCACGTCAGCGCGAGCTGGCGCCTCCTGCCTACGTGGCAGGTTGCTCGGTGCTCGGGCTTTTAGCGCCGAGCCACAGACCTCGGCGTCGCCGACTCTAGTGCTGAGGTATCTAGGACTTGTACATTTTGTGGCACCGGCCGAAGCTCGGCGTTCTAAGAATTAACGCCGAGGTCATGAACCTCGGCGTCATGTGTACACATGCCAAGGTGACAAACCATACAAGCTAAGTAGCATTTCAACTTTGGCCATGATGTGTTTCGGTGGCAAACAGCTACCTCCTTGGGGAGAAGCTGAGCCGTGGTTGCCCTGCCATAGGGGCTGGCTGCCCGTCTCATGTGCCTCTTCCCAGGCGAGGCGGAGCGCCTCGACGGTGGTGTGCCCGAAATCCTCCGGCTCGGCGGGATGGTGGCGAGCGGAGGAACATCTAGGACTCCAGCCACCATCGCAAGGTCTGCTGTAGGGGCGACGACAATGGAGGGGTTAGCCCCTGCCCCGGGACCGGTGGACGAGGTGGAGCCGTCGAAGGGAACGATGCTCTTTCCGGCCATAGGTGTGGCGATAAGCTGAGGATGATGAGGTGGAGGAGATGGATTCTCACGACGCGAAACTCGTCGTGCGGCAGGGAGAAGGGTTCTGGAGGACAAAGAGATGCACACACGAAAGAAGAAGGGAAGCGACAGCACTAGGGTTTCGGCGAAACCGGGGTTCGGTCGACCCTAGGTGGGCCCCTATGGCCTTCCCTCTTCTCGTGTGGACTCAAGTAGGCCTCAGGACGAAAGGCCCAGGTGGATTCCCCGAGATGGAAAGGTTGGCTTAGGCTAAAGCTAGGATAAGGTTGGGGTTGATCCCCTACAATATAATAACTTTGGCTAAGCAACTAGTATAACCATAGATAATCTGGGGGAACTCACCTTGACAACATACCTGGTCCATCAAAAGTGTAGAAACCTCTGATGGGGATCATGAAGTGCTCACCGTGTCGCCACGATGGTGTTGGCTTCCTGTGGTCCTTTTGCTTACTCCTTTTTATCTTGGAAATTTCTTTCTTCTGCATAGTTAGTATTCACAAGATACCCGAAGGATAATTCTTCTTAGGGAAACAAAATAAATGAGTCCCAAGAATACTCAAGTGTGGGTGTCTTGTGATCTCCTGTCTCAACTCATGGCCATCTCCCTTGCAGATAGTATGATGTGATGATAAGCTCTGATCCACAAGGTTAGTGCATATACGAACACGAGCCCCAAAAGGATATAACAAAGCTAAAAGCAAGCGTGATCATCCCAGGGGGGCCGAGGCATCCCTGAGGTGGTCACAGGACTCGAGAACTATAACACTAGGGTGGCGGAACTCGGAGATGAAAAGATCGAGCACTAAGGCTAGTGGTCCCATAACAGGAACCGATCTCCGAGTGAACTCAAGCTTAGAAAGACACTCGGCCTCTCTAGAGGATAGAGCAAAGACTTCTAGTGGCTGGTGTACAATCAAGAACTAGAGTTCTGATGAAGAACGAGATTTTACTCGCTCTAGCGTTAGGTAGAGGGTCCGATATTCTCATCAGAATGATGGAAACATCCTGAGGTCTGGCCTAAGCTTCCAATGGGAGGCTATGGATAAGCGGGAATGTGCAACTCCCATTGGTCATCGATCAAGTCAGGCATAAGGTATGAAGTTTAAGCTTCTCCTGACTGATCGGCATCGATCGATGAGCTTGAGATAGAAAGTGAACACACTCCATTCGATCGGTAAATGATCGTGCTTCCTTCGGTCTGATGAATGAATCCAATGGATTATAAAGCAGAGATCGATGTCTTGGTTTATACGAAACTTCAGTGCAAGGCACTTCAGCTCAAACCTCAACGTAGGAACACGATAAACCTCTCATACCCTCCTTAGGAGATAGTAGTTAGGATAGAGCAAGTCATCTTGACTAGGAATGACCGTTCTTTCCAAACCACTCTCTCCATCCTCCCGCGAGACAAAGTCTCGGGGAGAAGGTCTAAGAAGATGCACAAGAGGGGAACCCAAGGGTAGATCTCGTGCCACGAAATCTTTCCCTTAGATTCCTGCTATTCAGGAACGACACCTTCTGCCAAAGCTCAGAAAGAGTGGATATGAAGTCTTGGGCACGACTGATGATGGATCTAGGTGGCTCAACATTTCCTCTGGTGGGCACCTCATTGACCGGGATGCAAGGGGAGCTGAAATCCCGGAGATTCTCCACGATCTCTCTTCCCTCGATAGCATCCAAGTGCACAAAGGATCCTCCAGAGAGAGCATTAAGCCTTATGGCATCGTCCTTCCGCAATCCAAACCAGAAGTGCTGGAGCAACATCCAATCGGGAATGTGGAGGACTGGGCAATCTTCCACCGTAGAGGCGAAACGATTCCATGCCATTCCTATTGATTCCTCCTCACATTGCTTGAAACTGAGAATCATGGTCCTTAACGAGATGACACATCACATCGGGAAGAATCAGGAGCAGAAAGTTGCTTTCAAACTTTCCCAAGTAAGGTAGTCTCTACCAAAACAACGGTGTCAATCCCGTGCTTTCCCAGAGAGGGATAGCGGGAAAAACTCTCCTTCCCGAGCATCCGGTGATTCTCCAGTTTTACCCCGAGTTTCAATCAGACGCTCGTAGTCTCTCACATGATCAAAGGGGTTCTCATGACTTAACCCTGAGAAGGATAGGTCCTGAATTAGCTTCATGAGAGAGGGGTGAAGCCGACAGCCAAATGTAAGAATGGGTCTTGACAAAGATGGCTCTGAGGGTTCACTCCTTGAAGGCGGAAGGTGTTTACAAGGATAACCTTCCATGGGTAGCAGGGGTAAAGGTAGAAGTAAAGAAAACAAAAAGGATATCTCGATGGGTAACGGGGTGAAGGTAGAAGAAAAAGAAAAAAGATAAAAACTAGGATAGACGGGCTCAAAGGTTAACAACAGCCGTCCTCGGCAACGGCGCCAGAAATGCTTGTTGGTGTTTCTTAACCTCAACGCTAGACGCCGTAATAGCGTGAGCGTGTAAGAGACTCCCGGGTACACTGACGAGTGTGAACAAATCCGCAAGCGCACGGATACACTGTAGAAGCACTTCTCCCTAGGAGAATGAGTATTCCCATTGGGTTTCGTTCCTAGGACGGAGAGTAACTAGAGAGGATCTATCCAAGGACACCAGCTACTGCTGGGATAGGTAGGGATATGAGAAGAACTTTCTTAAGAGACTTAACTCTCAAGATGGATCTGTCCGCTATTAGTCCTCCCCGTGGGGCGCCAACCCATCCTATCTTTTTAGGGAGAGGCCAATGTACTGGCAACGGGGCCCAACTCGGTACGCAGGTGCGGAGGGTTCCAAAGGGTCCAACAGGCTGTCACCACTGCGCCCTACCTCTATTGTTACGCGAACACACGTGGTCTTCGTAGGATAGCCAAAGCCTAGACACCACGTCTGCACCCCAGATAACTACTATAGCGCAATTATGTCTGTCGACCCGCTAACAACACTATAGCAACCCGTATAAATATGGAACCACGAACTAGAGAGAGAACGGATCAGATCATACTAGTCATCGAGCTACGGAGCAGAAAGAAAGCTATGGATGCAAACAAACGAGATACAGCAGACTTACTCAGCTAAACAGGATCAGAGCATGCAAACAGATATATGAACTAAGGAACTAGCTCTAAAGGATCGAAGCCTTGTGCCATGAAGAACGCAAGCCTCTAACTTATGAACGAGCTAAGAACACAAGAACAAATCAATGATGCATGATGTCCACTATAGTCTAAATAAGAAATGCTGAAATACTCACTTTGGTCTAAATGAAGAACGAGCATCCACGAGGACATCAACTCACTCCTCACTCCTACTCTATCTCTCAACTAATCCTAGTCTAGATCTCTTCTCAACCCCATTCTACCCCATAGAGGTGAGAATCACCTCACATGGGCAGAATTAGAGAGAGGGAGAGAGAGCTACACAAGAGAGAAGTGGAACTTGAGAGCTTGGAGGAGTGTGTGAAATGAGGCCCCTTCCCCTCTATTTATAGGCAGGGAAGTGGCTTGCTCCGAGGCTCCAAATGCTTTGAAACACCCTGGGATGCAGCGAAGGGCCAATGGGCGAGCAATACGTGGAAGGAGGGGATCAACGGACCCTAGGTCGGTTCGGCCGATCCTAGGGTCGACCGAAACCCTAGGGTGGCCATCTGGCCTGTGTTTCCTCTAGCTTGCTTCCATGTGGGCCCTGGTGCCCATCCTCCATGCATGGCACGTTTCCTAGCGGTTTGGTTAGCAAAGTGGGCCCATGGATCCATGTGGTGCTGACGTGGCAGCGTATGATTCGTCGAGAGTTCTTCACATGGATTGGTGACATCATGGATCCAGGAGAATCCATGTGGCAGCCCCTCATTGGCCAGCACTTGAGTGCCTTGCATTAGAGTGGAGTAGATGTGCATGGTTTCTTCTCATTTACTATGCTAAATACCTGCATTCGAATAGACATCGACACTGGTGGAAAGTATTAGTTTAAGCTCCTATTCTAGTGTGGATGTGCAATTCATGCTTCAATTTGCAGGAGTTGACGGCCATGAAAATGGTACTTAACAGTTGTCAACAACGTACCTGGCGCTGTCTTCAAACAAAAAAGGAAAAACAAAAGAGGGACTCTACTGGTTCAAGAATCAGGGAGTCTTCCGAGTCGTACTCCTGAGGAGTAGAGAATTCTACAACCTCAACAAGAACAGGCTCAGACAATGCAAACAGAGATACATGCATCATCTCCTTGAGCAGGTTTTGCTTGGGAAGAGGCTTCACCATAGAACTTTCTGAAAACAAGGGAGTGGTGGCAGAAGAGGCTTGCCTAAGCTTTTCATCTAGGCTCCCTCGGGATGCATCGAGAAGTTCTTGTACAGGGGAGCCTAGGAAAAGATCAAGATCGAGGACATCAAAGATGTGGAAGTCCAGATTAACCTTGATCTTGTCCACTAGGAGCGGCACAACACATGCAACCCCCCGACACTCAAGAATGTGTCCGGAGGGACAACTCTTGAGGAGCTTGTCACATGGTCTTAGCGTAACATTGCCCAACAAAGTGTACGCTAGGTGCCATGGCATAATATTAACCTCTATAGTGGGGTTAAGATGGGCTTCTACAATAATTCCCCGTATGGAACAAGAAATGATCATAGAGGGTGAACAAATCCAAAGTACTTCAGAAAGATGTCCCACTGTCACACCCTAAAATTTTTAATTTCAGAATGTGAATAGAAAGAATAATTAAACAACAATTTTCTCTCAATTTTAAAGTTTTTTCCAACATTTATTTTCTTTACAGGAAATACATTATAGGAAAACCTTTTGTTTATTTTCCAAATTAAATAAAATCATAGGACTTTATTGTTGCATTCATGCTGGTGCTCTTATTTTGGTTGTTTGAAATCAAATTTGAATTTGAATTCATTTGCTTGAGCTCTTTAAAAAAATGCAAAACCCCTTCTCTCTTCCCCTTTCTTTCTCTTTTGCGCAGCCTGCTAGTGAAGTCCGTGGGAGGCCCCTGAAGTTCCCTCTTAGTTCGCTCGCTGTCCCCCCAGCCCAGCAGCCTGCCAACCTAGTTTCGCCGCACAGTTCTCTAACCGCAAGTCCGGTAATGCACCCTGAAGTTCCTGAACCCGCTCGCTCGGCGTCCCTCATCTCGCCAGCCCAGCCGGCCTTTCGGCCTAGCATAGCCCACACCCCGCGCCTCCACTCATTGCCACCGAAAGGCGGGCCCTGCCTGTCATCTCCTTCCTCTCGCTGTAGCCGAGCAGGACTTGAGCTTGAATCAGAATCCCAGCCGCGCTTGCCTCCGCCTCGCCTTGGCCTGCACGCCAAGGTGTACCGGCCCTTTATAAACCGCCGCCGTGACGTGTTTTCCCCTCCATCCAAAACCCTAGTCGCCTTGAGCCCTGCAGCGCCGCCACCAAAACCCTAGAGCGCCGCTGTCGTCGATCTATGCCGCCACAGCCTCTCCGTCGATGTGAAGCAGCTCTAGAGGTCCGTGTGGAGGTGAGGAAGCTGCCTGTGCCGCGTGTCATCGTCCTCGTGCCCTGCATCGTCCAGAAGAGCTCACCGGAGCTCCGCCACCGTTGTCGTCCGCCTCGCCGAGCCGTATGTCATCGCCGTCGACCCTAAGGTTGTTCCGTTTCCCCTGTTAAGTTCGTTTCATCGCACGCTTCATTTTGGTGCAAACCCCATCCCGAAACGAGCACCCCAGCTCGTTTTGGCCTTCACCGGCGAGTCCGCCGCCGCACGTCGCAGCTCGCCGTCGCAGCCCGCCGCCGCCCGCGTGCGCAGTCGTTCTCAGCCGTCGGATCTGGAGCCAACTGCTCAGATCCGGTCTGACCACAGTCAAATCGGTCAGGGTACCGGTCAACTACCACTTCACTGTAGATCTTGCACAAAATCCCCTAGGTTTTCTAGTTTTACAGACCGGTCCTCCCGCAGTGTGAAGATCCTTACGGTTAGGTCCTTTTCTTTCTGTTTTAGACCTTAGGCTTTGTAGATTTAGCACCCAAGGTCCAGCCTTTATGTTTTACACTGTAGCCCTTCTGTTAATATGTTTAATTAGATTTTAGCCCTCAGTTTCTTACAGTTTAGTCCTTGTTAGTTTAGTTTTCTCGCAGATAAGTCCCTGTATCTTGTTTTAGCCATAGAATGCATGTTTTAGCTCCGTTTTTAGTGTTCTTTATATCCACACGACTGTATCGATGTGTAGAATAGTATTACGCCTCTGTTTTGTTCTATTAGTACTGTTTGGTGATTGTTTCTTATTTTATTCCTTTGTTTGCTAGTATGTGTGTGCTCCGAGTGTTTTGTTTTGGATGTTTGATGCGAGTAGAATGAACGTGGTTCCTGGAGAGCTTTGGAGAGCAAGAAGTGAAGACATTCTGAGCAACATCATTACACTAGTTAAAGGCAAGTGTGTCCTTATTCATTTGTCCCAATAACTACTTAATCACCATTGCATTGCTTTGTATTAACATTGGTGGGTCCTATTAAGATTTATCCTAGTCTTTGTTATCATTCCTTGTCAACCTGGGATTTATCTTTCTGTTGGGTAGCTATGCATAGTTGCTCTACTTGGGTTATGGTGGTTTTAATTCCATCACCACAAGTTAGAGTCCCAATGCAGCCATGTGGGGGTGTTCCAATGCAAGCATGGGGGAGTGGAATGCCTATGGGGCCTCCACCTCCAATGTATGGTCAACCGGGAGGCGCGCCGTACATAGCACCAAATGCGGTGTTTGTTCAACCTTATTCACATTTAGTCCAATCGCAACAGCCATCATTGGAGCTTATGTGGAGAGGAATATGCAAGACGCCGAGATCGTGCACTCACACGTGAACAACATGCAAGAGGGAACGGCGAACATCACCTACCAACTTGGGCGCTTACATCTAATGCCACCGGAGGAGTTTCATGGAGGACCGATGCAACATTATTATGAGCAAGGATACAACGAGCAACCACCTCAAGAGTGAAGATGAAGGAAGGAAGACGCATGCAAGTTTGGTTTGATTTTTATTTTTCCCTTTCTTTTATTTTCAGTTTGTGTGCAAGAATGTGTGTGCGTAGCATCTTCTATTTTATTTGATTTCAGCATGTGTGTGGTAGTAGTAGTTTTTGTTTCCCTTCGCCATGAATAAAGTTCACCATCGTTTTATAATTTTTAATATGGATGGAAAGTTGTACCATGTGATATGTGATGATCGTTGCCGCTTTGATCATGCCTAAAGTTGTTTTATATATGATTAAGCTAGTGCTCTCTTTTAAAAACAAATCTGAAAATCAAATTAAATACTAGCTTAATCTTGTGTGGAGGTAACAATAATTTAAGTCCCATGGTGTTTTTCATGCTCTCATTTTTGGTTAAATCAAGGATGATTTCTTTTTATGCTTAAAATGATGCTAGCCTTATCATAATGACCACTTGCATTTTGCTCTACCCATCCAAAGCCATATTATGATTGAGTGAAAAACCTTAGTGTTTCAAGATTAATTTTTGGGTGCTTCAATTCAGATTTAGTTCTTAATGGTTCGAGTCTAGGAAGCTGGTCATTCTGTATTTTTGCGTATCGATCTTTTTGCTAGCCTTTCTATCCGTGCATTGTGAGTTTCCACATTGGGAATTTCGCAAACCTCGCCGGATATCCACCCACAAACCCATATCATCTCTTTTTGTGTTCACCTCCTTGATCAAACCCAAACTTGAGTATGGATGAATATTTTGAGGAAGACTACAAGAAGAAGGCGCCATCAAGTGGAGATAACTTCAGGAGATTCCAAAAAGACCCATAGAAGATTTCGAGTATCTTTCTCCATAGAAGATTCCAAAAATTTCAGTACCACCTTTGGCATTTTCCTTACACCTCTTTTGCTCGAGGACGAGCAACGTCTAAGCATGGGGGGGTTGCCAAGGAAGTACTAGTGTAGTCTAGAGTTCAAGGGGAGTTAAAAAAAATGAAAAATGAATGAAAAAGAAAAAATGATGGAGAAAAGAAAAAGTATGATGAAAGAAAAAAAATAAAGGAAAAAGTATGAGGAGAAAAATAAAGGAGAAAAAAATATAAAGCTCCCCGGTTCTCTAGTTACACTCGAAAGGTTCAAAGAGCTTCAAGATCAAGACCCATACTCTTTTCCAACCATGTGCAATCCAATAACGAGGACTTTGCTTGTGCCTCGGGATCACTTCATTCCATTTGCACATGTCCACCTATCTAAAAGTGTGTGTATTTTTTCTCCCCCTCCTTGAAACATTATTTTCCAATGACCTTTTTGACTAGGCTCGGTAATTCCATGAGGAACTTGTCTTGTTTGGTTTGCATTCCATTTATGAAATCTTGATAGGACTAAACTTTCCCATAGCTCCATATAAAGCTTTCCACCAAATACTTGAGAGAGGAAAGGAGTAGTTCTAGTAGGCTTGAGAGACAAGATGAGTTGAGAGTACATGAGCAAGATGTAAGGAGGTTTGTTATTGATATTGGTAAAGCAATTTTTCTATCTCGTTCTTAATTTTCAAAATATTTAAGATTTATTTCAATTTTGGGAGCATGATTAATTACTTGTGGAAAGAGCTTTATTGATATCTACCCTCCATGAAGAAGAAAGCTAGTTACACTATGAAACTTTAACTTATATAATTTTAGAGAGCATTATGTCTTTTTCATATATGATCAAGTGCAGGTTATGAACATTGAAGGGCAACACTGATATCCATTGAAGGCTTACTCGAGGACGAGCAAGGTTTAAGCATGGGGGATGTTGGCGGTCGATTTCTGTCAACCTAGCCCTGAGTTTACCTTCAATGTTGGTATTAATTTAATATCCATACTAACGATCCTAACCCTCTTGATATATCAAGTTCGTGTATGCATGTGGTTTTTGGAGTTTATTGTTTACACAGGAATTAAGGACTTAAAAGGATGATTCTGGATATCGTTCATCGAGCACTTTGCAAGAGGATCGTGAAGCCCGGAACAAGTCAAGACACGACGTGAACATGACTCCAAATGACCCGAGGACCGAAGGACGAGAAGGCAATTCTCCGGGGACTTGAGCAGAAAATGTGGGAGCTTGCGTGACAAGTACCCTTATCTATTTCATGGAGAAGATGCCATCAAGGGCCCACATACAACTCGGCAGGAACTCCAAATATCACAAGAAGCATCCAGAAGAAAGCGGGGGGCGAACCGGGCCGAAACCGGCCCAGGCCGATCGGAATGGGCCGATCGGCCTGGCCCATTTTCTCGGCCATTCGTCGCCCCCTTTGACCTAGACCCCCCTCGGGCTATTTATAGGTGCCACGCCAAAAGCCACGTATCAATTCATTCATCATTCGCCGTCGAGGCGCAGAGAAGCTAGAGGGACACCATCTTGGAGAGGAGGGTCGAGCTAGTTGTCTAGGGCTACCCTAGCCGACGTGGGAACCTTGCAAGGAACACCACGTCGGAGTTCCGGAGCTAGAATCAAGATCAAGGTATGATCCCGGTTGGTGATCTTGTTCATGTATCATTCATGGTGAAGTTATTATATGAATCCGATTTCTAGCGATCAAGTGTCTCTTCTACGAATTCGTTCTTCTTGGTTTGCTTCTTTTCAATCTATTCTCGAGATAGATTGCTCGGGGTGTTCTTGTAGCCGCGGTGGCTAGAGGTGCATACTGGATCTACCAAGGATTGCGATATGCTCCTTGTGAGCGTGCTTGTAGGTTAACAGCTGAAAAACTGGGACGTCGTGACAGGACGCCTGGATCAGGTGTAAGGCGGCACCATAGGGGATGGAACGGAGACCACGGTTTAAAGAGGCTTTTAATGAGATTTGTTTTCAATCTTTATCTCTTATTCGGAACTACAACAAAGGCACGATCTACCTTTCTAGATCGGTTATCTCTTTGCTTTCTCTTGCTACCTCTTGTGTTTTATAGATTAGATGCATTTGATCTTCTCTCAAAGATTCGAAGAGTTCTTTTCGCTTTAGTAGATTGATTCTTGTTTTACACACTGTTCCACGGATTTGATACCTTGGGTTCACACTTAAGGGAAGAAGGGTCCCATGGCTCGTTCGCTTGCGAGTCGAAGTTTACAACGAGATTCAACCATCAACAACAAGAGGAGATGAGTGTTCATGAGCAAGATACATGGAGGTTTATTGTTGATCTTGGTAAAGCAATTTTTCTTCATCCCGCTCTTTATTTTCAAAATTTCTGAGATTTGTTTAAAATTTGAGAGCATGATTAATTACTAGTGGAAAGAGCATAAATGATATCTACCTTCCATAGAGATGAAAGCTAGTTAAATTATGAAACTTTAACAAATACAAACTTGGAGAGCGTTATGTTTTCTCATGTATGAACAAGTGTAGGGTATGAACATTGAAGGGCAACACTGATATCCATTGAAGGCTTACTCGAGGATGAGCAAGGTTTCAGTATGGGGGTGTGTTGGCGGTCGATTTCTGTCAACCAAGAGCACTTGTTACACTTTGGTTTGAGCTTTGAATTATAACTAACCCGCCACTAGGCATACTAATGATGTAACAAGTTCACACTTGCATGTGGTTTTTGGAGTATGTTGTTTACGCAGGATTTAAGCGCCTAAATGAGGACTTTCGGGTAGAATTCATCGAGCACTTTATTGAAACGAACCAGATTTTCTAAAACTGGAAACCCGATCCTCTGCACCTCTGTGATAGTCCCAGGAAGTGGCTATCACGTGCAATCCCAGTCTCAAGTGGTACAAATCCATACAACACAGGAATAGAAGAAATATTACATTATTTTATTAATACATCAGAGTACAACATTTTGGCATAAGCCAGGTACAAGTCCAACTGGACTAAACAAGAAAGGTAAAACATCTACGCAGCGGATCTATCGAAGCGAAGCGTCTCCAGCTCCACAGGCAAACTTGAGTGTAGGACCAACTCTAGTCTTCCCATCCTTCATCGTCATTGTCGTAGTCGATCACCAAGTCTGAAAGCATCGCCATCTACCTGATAAGCGGGTAGGTCATGTCAGCTTCCCAACAAAGAGCAAAAGAGGTGGATGAATTCTAGTACGCATGGATAAGCCTATATATGGCTGTAGAAGGTTTATGCAAGCAGCGGTAGCAACATCAAGGTAAGCGGTATTGCAGAGAGGTCACCATCTCCGAGGAGATCCACACCTCCGAGGCCAATGCCTCCACCTACTCGGGGGGTATAACCCGTCCTCCTCACACGACCACACCGGTCCGCCTACAAGCTGGATGCCATCCACCTACGAGTTCTCAGACCGAACCCCGCCCATAACAAGGCGAGCGGTTTGTACGAAAATAGCCCAAAGATCATGGTTAAACTGTCGATCGGTCCTTAATTGCAGGAGCAAGCACTCACCAACTCCAACCGTCTGACACGCCGCTAGGGCGGGAGGCCAGGTCGCATCTCCCCTAGACAGGCGTTCACAAGTAACCAAAGCGGCTCGCTCCCGCGGTAACACGTCATGGATACACACTCACCCAAAACACACGCTAGAACACCGAGATATCCCAATCTCAGTCCCAACCAGAAATCCATCCATATCATGAAGCAGGTAAAATATATGGGTAGTAAATATAGGGGACTAGCTAGGGGTCTGTAGCTAGTCCCAAAGGTAGGAAGTTCAAGGAACAGGGTATATCAAATCCAAGGCATGGCTAAAAGATTGTCTATGCATTTCAATCATCCAAAGCATCATAAATAAAGCACTAGCAACTAAATAGCATGCATGGGATCTACGTGGTCGGGAGTGACATGACACCTGCGCGGTAGTCGTCGTAGAGTAGTAGAGGTTGGGCCCTTCCTTCGGGTTAACGGTCTTCCCGATCGTCATAGCTCAGGTCGTCGTCGCAGCTCGGGTCTTCAAACAAGGTTACAAGCCTACACGAGATGCGATGCGGAAATAAATAACTACAATCATCTAAGCATTAACTCCAAATAACATCAATTAGAAGAACCAAATAAATCCGAACTAGCTACAAGCAGCACTAGTTTAATTTTAAGAAAATCAAAGTAATTAGTTTTATATTAAAATAGTTTTATGCTACCAGCTTTATATACTAGAAAACAAATTAGAGAGAAGGGTTAGTTCAAGGTTGGGTTTGCCGATCAAGGCTAAAGGTTTGGTGGTTGCGTTGGCAAGGCATTATCAGAACAAGGTGTGCGACAGCGGTATAAGGAGGAGGAAAGCTTTGACTTGTGGTCGATAGAAAAGGGGTGAAGTGGAAAGGCGTGCTTGGGAGCATGATGGGGCAAGTGCTAGCGATGCGGCGATAACCATGGCATAGCAGCTAGGTTGCAGCACGGGGTTGCCGTGCTTGAAGCAGTGGCCACTGCTCATGGCACGGCCGTCCTTCACGCGCGGCATCCTTGTTGCAAGCACATGGTACGGCGCACGCTTCGCAGCACAGAACAAGGTAGAGCGAGAGCGGGTATGCGGGTTGCGGCACAAGGCGGTGGAAGTGGCGCAAGCAAGGGAAGTCGTGTGAACACATCTTGCGGAAGGTATTCCTGTCCACGGCACACCAGTGGCTAGTTGCGGGGCTCCGGCGTCCCAAACCCACAATAGCGCAGTGGCGGTAGCGGCCACAAATCCTACTCCAAGTACGCAGGGCAAAACAGGGTTTGGTTTAAGGGCAAGAGAGGATAAGGATAGGGTAGCAGCGAGCGTCTCGAAATTATGAAACCAACGCAAGTGGTTTCATAATTTTCGGAGCTCCAGATAATTAGTTATGAATTTTGAAAGAAAAAGGGATTTATAAAACATTTATTAAATCCTTTTATTTAAAACCGAAAATAATTTTATTAAAATAATGCTGACGTCAGCATGACGTCAGCAGTCAGCGGGTTAGTGGGCCGTAAGTGGGCCCAAAGTGTTAGTGGCCCATTGGGCTGGCCCAGTTCGGCCCAAGATGTCAAAAGTCTAAAAGAACACCTTGACCTATCCTTTGGTCCGGCCTGTTTAACATCCGGGCTTAGCAGGCTTCGTGGGCTGAAGCCCACGCAAAGGTTTCATGAAAAAGTCCAGGGGAGCACCCTGAACTCCTTCTGGGTTCATCCGATTCCGGATCTGGGATCTCCTACGGTATCGTGTGGCTGTGCCTAAGTGGCTGAGGGGGTGGCTCCACTCAGACTCAAGAGAAGTGGGCCGCGCCCCAGGTGTTTGACGGAATGCCAGAAAGGTGTGGCGGCGAGGTAAGAACTGGCTGGCGGCGAGGTTCTATTACGATGGCGAAGGCGCGTTCTCCTGCATCAAAAGCACCTCGGCACGAAGGCCGGTTCTCATCTCGTCGGCGAGCTCAAACATGGCGCCGGTGCGGTGCTCCAGAGCGCCGCGTCGTGGCAATGCAGAGCGGTGCGAGGCGATGACAAGGCCAGGCGAGGCGCACAGAGGCGGTGGCGCGGCCTGCAGAGCGACGCGGCACGCAGCGAGGCTTGGCTGCGAAAGCGGCTGCGTGGCACGAAGCCAAGGCGGCGCGTCACGGTAGGGCACGGCGGCAAGACGGCGCAGCCCGGCGAGAGGTGAAGCGGCACGGCGCAGAGGTACGCGACACGATACAGAGGCAGAGGTGTGAGGCACATAGAGGCGGTGGTGCAGTCTGCAGAGCGACACGGCGCGCGGCGAGGCCGCAACGCAGCAGAGCGACGAAGAGTTCGGCATGGCGGTGGCACCTGCAAGGGCATGGCTCGAAGGCCAGCACACAGGCGTTGCGCAGCACGGCGAGCGGCGACGGTGCGTTACGGGGCTTCAGTGCGGTGCAGCGCAGCAGAGACTGGGAACAGGCACGGCGCGAAGGCCGGCGTCACCAGCATGAACACAGGGTCGAGCAAGGGAAGAGGGGAAAAGGTCTGGGTGCGTTCCGCTCACCAGAGGGCTCGTCGGAGTTAACAGCGGTGCAGGAAGAGCTCGAGGCCGTGGCGATGCGAAGCCGGCAGGTTGGCGTCGCAGCTCAGTGCGGACGAGTCGGCAACGTCCTGGTGCGGTGCGGCTCCCCCTCGGTGCAGCACGGCTTGACGTGGTGCGGCTCTTGCTCAGCGTGGTGTTGACGACGCGAGGTTCCGAAGCGACGACGTGGTGGTGCTTGAGAGCACGGCAGCGGTGAAGATCCCGAGTGGCGTGGCGCGCTCGGCATGCCGTGGCTTCGGTGTGCGTGGCGTTAGCTCCGGCTATGGCGTGGCGCAGAAGAACGGGCCGGCACGGTGCAGTCGGGCGTGACGATGTTCGTGGACGACGGCGTCGACCGGGTTGTCGTGGTACTCTTCACGGCGTTCCAAGCTTGGCGTCGATGTTCCTGGCACCTCTTGGCGGCGGCGGCCCGGCACAGAGCGGCTTTCCCCCATCGGCGTGGCGCAACGCGTCGCGACGCTCTCTCGGTGCGGACCGCCACCCCGGGGCGCAGCATGACGCGGCGCGGCGCGGGTGGTGGCGCAGCGGTACTTGGAGGGGCGGCGCGCGGAGCAGAGATTTGGGGGAGAAGCAGAGTGCGGCGCTGGATTGGAAAACAAGGAAGAGGATTCTCAATTGAGTTTGGCGAGAGCGCGCGGGGCCTTGGTCCTCTCTTGCGGGCAGTGGACGCGGCACGGGACAGGAGAATGGTCCCTGGTACCCTTTGCCTTGGCGGCGAAGGGACATGGCGTGGACGCCCCCACAGCCGCGCGAACAGGGGTGCAGAGGGGCGCGGCGCAGGGGTAAAGAGGGGATTTCCCCGGGCGGAGTGCACGAGGTTGCGTCTGGGAGTGCGTGCGGGCCCCGATGTTCGAGCCAGCGCGGCAGCCTCATCCCATCGGGCGCGCCAGTGCGGCAGCAACGCGCGAGCAGCGGCACAAGGGGGAAAAGGGGTAGAAGAGGGGGAGATGACGATCCGGCCCCACCTGTCATAGAGACGGAAGTGGAGGGGTGCGATGGCGGGTCGAGTGGGCCGTAAAACTAGATGGTTGGTGGGCTTGCACGCAGGGGAAGAGGGTGTGGACTGATTTGGTGCAAAGGGTTGAGGGATGTTGAGCGAACTTTGGTTGCTGAGTTTGGGCCCATGCTAGGTGTTAGATACTAAAATAGGTTTTGAAAATGGTTTGATATATAGATTTGAATTTGAATCACTTCCAAATTCAAACACCACACAATTTGAACTCCAAATAAAATCCAAGAAAATCCAAATCATATTTATACCATAATTTGCAAATAATTTTCATATGGTTTTATTTCATATGGAATTTAAGTTGAGAGCTAGCAATTTGGGATAAAATTTGGTGGCACACAAGTTCAAACAAAAAGTTTTAAATTTTTGTGAAAATTCATACTTGAGAAAACATTCAAAATTCCGGAATGTTACATTTATGAGAAGATCACAAAGCCCGGCAGAAGTCAAGACACGAAGTGAACATGACTCCAAATGACCCGAGGACTGAAGCATGAAGCCGTGAAACTCCAAGGACCCGAATGGAAGATGCGGGAGTTTGCGCGCCAAGCACCCTTATCTAAACCGCGGGGAAAACGACGTCAAGGACCCACATGCACTTCGGCAAATATTCAAGAAAGTGCAAGAAGCATCGTGGAGGAAGATGGGCTCGAACCAGGCCGAAAAGGGCCTGGGCCGGCCGGCCCATGCCGACCGGCCTTGGGTGTTTCAGGCCTGGTTCGGCCTCCCCTCTGACCTACCGCCTCCTCGACTTATTTATATCGCCTTCCTCCGACGGCCGCCTCATCCATTCACGACATCTCAGCGAAACCTTGAAGCAAGCACCAGAGGGAGACGACGGCGGCCGCGAGTCCTCGAAGTTGTCTAGGAGATGGCCTAGGCTGACCCTAGCCACCATGGTCGCCTTGCGTGGTTGTGCCATGGCAGAGTTCCGGAGCTAGATGAGGTCATCAATGGTATGTACTTGGTGGTGATGATCCAAACGCATCTATTATTATGTGAGCAATTACAATCTTGTCATTCTATCTTCTAGCGATTCCATGTCTCCGTTTATACTTTTTACCTATCATGAATATGCTTGTTCCTTAGTCTAAAGAAAGGTTAGACTACTTAGCGTGCTCTATGTAATCGTGGTGATTAGGTTTAGCATGTCGACCCTTCATGGTTTGTAGGCACGTTTGTGTTTGGACGTGCCCTTAAATTCCCCGCATCATTAAGGGTGCACCGTGACAGGTTGAAGGCAACGAAAGTGCGGATGTCTTCGAGAGGTAGGCCGGAGGTAGGAGTTTAAGGATGCTATTAGATGAGATGCATGATTTGTTGCTCATTTGTCGGAGCTACAACTAGAAGGTGATAGGCTTAGTTGTCCCCTTGGTGGCACTTTACCTTGCCTATGTTTGTGAATGTGATCAACCTTGTGCTATCATATACATATCTCTTAGGTTTATCTTTGTATGCAATCAACACTTAATGTTAGGTTAGTTTGGCTAGACTAGGTAGAGAACCTTAGATTGACAAACCTTGGGGACCCTCCTTGGTGAAAAAGGCACCAAGTGACCCGTACGCTTGCGGTGAACTTCAACACAGTTCTGAACCGTCAACAGTCCCCGAAAGTGATGTACTCCCTTGTACTCACTGGGGTGAGACTGGACAACCACCCACGATCGCTGGTCATGTGGCGTGAACAACCGGAGTCGATCAACCAAAAGTCCTCCAAGCCTCCTACCTGCAAATCAAAAACGAGAACGAGAATGAGCAAGCGACTCAACACTGGGGTTAGTACCAAAGGAGTCAAACTAGTGTCGAGCCATTTGCTCAAAAGAAGGGTTAGCAAAATCCATCCTATCAAAACCTCTAGGCGGAGCCATCTCATGCCTACCACCGAAGAACCTGTCATGTCTCACTGGAGGGGAACGCTCACCACGAGGGGGAAAACGTGGTCCGTAGTCCCTCTGAGAACCAAAACTGCGATCGTGCCTCCCAAACTCATAACGGTGACGAGCAAGAGCACGTTCAGCAAGCTCACCACACCCAAACCCAACATGCCTATCTCTCTGAGGGAAACCACCTCCACTACCACGAGTGGGAACTGTATGCACAAACCCATCACCTCTAGGTAGGGGCCCTCTACGAGGCTCAGGCGCACCATGAGAAGGGTGGTACCTATCGTTGTTTGCCATCTCCCTAGCAAACCACTCATCCCTTCTTCTCCTGAAACAGAACTCATCCTTATGCCCATCCCTCCCACAATACTCACAATGGAAGCAGATCGGTTGTGGCTTAGGCTATGGCTTCTTTGTGGGCTTCTCAACAGCTTTCTCTCCTGACTTCCCCCCAAACACACTTCCCTGGGTGCTCACAAACTTTATGGGTTTCTGATAATTTTCTGTCTTATGGGGGAACACTGGTGGATCTGGGGTTGTGTCTAGCTTGTTTCTGAGGTGGTTTGACTTGGGTGCAAATTTGTTCATTGGTGTAGTGTGAGGTGGAATAGGAATCTCTCCAACTTTCTCTTCTCCCTCACCACTCTTCTCACCACTCTTGCCAGCCCCCAACGCGTGACCACCAAACCTCTTAAACTCAGCCAACATCAAACTCAACTATGGCTCATGCCCAGACAACCAACCCATCAATTTCCTCAACTCATCATTCTCATCCTACAAACGGTCAACATAATGCGCAAGTTCCATGTTTTTCAAAGCATGCATTTCACAGGTAGAGCATGATGTAGGAATAGGAGCTTTCAATGCAGCCTCAAGAGAAACTATCTTGGTATGAGATTCATCTAACCTAGCATGCAACACAGGACAAGAAGTGCAAGCACCTAACAAAGCAGGTCTAGATTTCAACTCATCACACTCAATCCTAAGCACATCTAGTTCCTCAAGTGTTGAGGCATGCTTCTCCTTGAGAGCAGTCAAGTCAGCCAGGGAAACATGGCAATCACCACAATCAACTTCATCAAAAACCACAGGAGCAGCTTTCAAAGAGTCTATCTCAGTTGTAGCATCAACAAGCAAAGACTCAAGTTCAACTATCTTGTCCTTAGCATCACCTAGCAAAGACCAAAACTCTCTCTTCTCCTTGTTGGTCTTCCTAAGCACATCATCACGGTTATCAAGCAACTCATTTAGCCTAGCATTCTCCTCTAGCAGGAAGTTGGGATCATGTCGTACCTCTTCGTCAGAGTCGGAGTTCGAATCCGAGCTGTTCTTCCCACCCTTCTTGGACTGCGCCATGCCGCAAAAGCCACCTTGTGCGATGAAGCTGAGGCCGATGAAGTTCTTGCCCATGTGCTGCTTGTCCTTGCGTCGATCTTGCTCTTCATCGCTGCTTGAACCAGAAGAAGAGTCGCTTGAAGTCAAGTCGATGTCACTCGCTCTGGCAACCATCACTCGAGCCGTCTTCTTCTTGTACCCGCTACTCTTCTTTGGCCTTCTCTCGCCCTTGTCCTTGCGCTTGTCCTTGTAGTCGTTTCGGGAGCGGTGCTTGTTATAGTCGTGCTTGGGCTTGCCCATGTAGTCGTTCTTGATCTCCATGGCTTCAGGGCATTCGGCGATGAAGTGCCCGTGCTTCCCGCACTGATAGCACATCTCCGAGCTTCTCCTCGCATTCTTGCGGTTCTCGTACATCCGCCCAAACCTCTTGCTCAACAAGGCGAGATCCTCCTCACTGAGCACCTCAAAGTCCTCATCTGGCATGGACACAACACAGGACAAAGAAAAAGTAGCAGAGTTAGCATTAGTCCTCGATCCTGAGACAAGAGCCAAACAATGAGGATTAGTGGGGCTCTCGCTCTTGGCTCTCAAGCCACGATCAACCTCAGAAGACCTGAGCTTAGAGAACAGCTCATCCAGCGTCAAGGTATCATACATGCTCAATTCCTCAATGGCCTCGACCTTGGCACTCCACACAGACCTATCCAATGCATGCAAAAGATTGATAGCTTGATCATGATCCGTGTATGGGAGCACTATCACATTGGCCCTCATATTGTTCACAACGCTGGTGATGCGCAGAAACATCACATCAGTCAACTCACCGGGGAGATGAGTGAAGTTCTCGTACTCTCTCCGGTAAGTGGAAAACAAACGAGCTTGCACCTGAGCATTGACAACATGAGCATTCTTGAGCTTAAGCCATATCTTTCCGGCCACATCCTATCCATACACTCGATCGAACTCCGAGGCACAGAGAGCACGGAACAAGTAATCAACGGCCTTGCTGTTGGCCTCAAACATGTCCCGCGATCCTGGAAGAAGGAAATTGTCTGGAATGACATAGTTCGGATTTTGGGTCACATCCCAGATCAGAGTCCCCTTCCCACGCAAAAATGCGGCCATGCGCCTCTCCCACATTGGGTAATTCTTACCATCGAAGTGCGGAGGACCTGACCCCTTACCATAGTCACCCATCTTTGGATCTTAGACTGATTAGAATCACAAAGATCCGTAACCGGCTCTGATACCAATTGAAGGACCGAATAGGCGACCAGAGAGGGGGGAGTGAATGGGAGTCGATAAAAATTCTTCCCGAAGGATGAACTCGGCCTATACCTCGATCGCCACTCTGATCACTCGCACACACCAAAGAAGCTCTAGACTAGGCACACACAAGCCTACGAGTCCTAGAGACAAGCCACGGATCAAAGAGCAGAAGCACTAGACAAGAATTGAATCAAAGAGGCAAGTCTACAACAGACCAGGTGGACAGTCCATGGTGTACGGGCGGACTGTCCGCAAGGCCCACGCGGACCGTCTGCAAAAGCGGACAAAACCTCCAAAAGCGCACCCCAAAAAATCGGACTGTCCGCGAGGGACCCGTGGACTGTCCGACCGTTCACAGATCATCCGGCACTCAAGTACGGACCGTCCGCAAACTTCATGCAACCAAAACCACCTGAGGCAACAGATCAAAACATGAACTCGCAAGAACACGCGAAGAACACCTGTGATGTCCAGGGTCTCACGGACCGTCCGCACCACACTTGCGGACATTCCGCACGACTCGGACAGAAGCACTTGAGCTCTTGAGACAAGATTCGGGGGAGATGAGAAGCGTCACTAGATGAAGCTATGCCCCAAAAATCTCGGCCTCTAGCTCACTAAATCACCGGGAATCGCGGATCACATGAACTACCACCAAGAACTCAGGATCCTACAAAAACTCGCGAATCGAAGGAATTTCCGAGCATTTGAGGGGTCAAGATCACACACAAAGATGCGCAAGGCATCCACCCATGACCCCCTCAAAGAAATCCGAGAGAAAACGCCCTCAAATCAACGAATCAAGCGAAGAACGAAACCACCTAAAAATAGCCCCGAAAATGACATGAAAATTACAAAGAGCTAGGAGATCATCACAACGTTGAATGCTTCCACGCATCCAGAGGTCAGAGTCTGTATAAGAATCTAGCCTAAGGAAATACTGGGAAAAGAAGCAGTCCAGAGCGATCTACCGGGGGAGGAAACCATAGAGCCAGAGAGAGAGAGATGCCATCTACCTCTCCGCTATTTATACAAAGTTCATCAGAGGAGGCAAATGACCACGCTACCCCTACAACTTAAACTTAAGATACACACCCCTCAGGGGCAATATGGTCAAGTCTTCGGATATTCCCATCGAGCGGACACGCTTCCACCGCGGACTTGGTTAGCCACGACGCAAGCTCCGCGATCACGCCATGTGCCCCCCTCCCGCCTCGAAGCTTCCTGACGCTCCTGGATCACCGCCTCCATCGCATCGGGCCTCCGGACTTGGTTTTGTGACCCAAACTAAGAAACCGTCCACCGATGGTTTTCTGTGCAAACCACCAAACCCCGCGTGCAAGCTTCGGCCTCGAACCGCCACCTTGCATCGGCCAATGTCCATGACTTCAACTTGCTACTCTTGCACCGCACGGCTCGCACTTGACCCCATCGGCCACCGGGTCCATCGAACTAAGCCTACTTGCTTCTCCATCACCCGGAGGCCACCACGGCTAAGACCTTTCGCGCTTGTTCTTCACCTGCACCAACACGAGTCAAGCCGCAACCTGTACCTACAAACTGAGCCAAGCATCAATCCACACAACATTGTCAATCACTCATCACTAAGGAGCGACCCTCCACTGGTCCTCGGACACACCTAGTCCTCAATCTCCCCCTTGATGAGTGCTTTGACAACACCCGTAGTAACCATCATAGAGAAAAAGGAAAAGAAAACAACCACGAACACAAACCTCCAAGCAGGTGATCGAAAGCCAAAGAACAAGCGAAAAACATGATCACTCGCCGGACCAAGTCTCATCCCCCTAAGGCAAGGGCACTTTATCGCTACTAATCTTGAGGTGCGCCTCCAGGCTCGCCACCTGTAGTGCATGTGTGAGTCTGGACGTATTGTGTTGGGCGTACCAGTAAACCTTGTACTTAGGACTGTAGCATCTGATCCTAAACTGAGGGAATGACGGGAACCGCGTGGTCGGGGTATACCCCGTATTTGATTTTATTTGGCTTCTTGGGGTATACCTTCTTCTGTGTGTTTGGGTTGTACCTTGCAAGGTTTATAAATTCGATCGATCGTCGGTCTCTCGCCGTTATCTGAGACTGCTTAACCACTGGCTACCCCATCTTGTAATATGGAATAGATGGATTAATTTTGCTATTTGAATAATATTGTTTGCACAACTACTTGATTAGTTTAGGTGCTTACCTAGAATGGTTAATCTACTAAAATGTGAGCTAAAAATTAGAATTAGGGATCAACTCTTAGTCGTTTTTGGCAAAACCAACCCACCAACCAGAAAGCCTTGCATGTCTAGATTTAATTTACTTGTCGGGTAAGTCTGGCTGAGTATTAGAATACTCAGCATTGCTTGTGTTGTTATTTTCTGGTAATGCTATTTGGCCTGGCTCTATCCCTGAGGGTTGGGAACTTGAATGGGAGAATGGTGATGATGATGAGTGATATGCTATGGATGGCCTCCCATATGTATCATACGCCTAGTTTACTTTTGTTGACGCAAAAAACAGAATTAAGTTCTTTAACGGCAACACGTAACAGATCCCCGAGATGTAACAAGGCGTGCCAGACAACCTGACTTGTTGATCGGCACGAAAAGATATGAAACGTTAGATGCGGGTTAGATCGGCTAGAGAACAGATGTGGGACTTCAACAAGTAACAGCCCGATCGGCCGATACAACTGTAGAGAGAATCGGCTAGCTGAAGCAGCCAAAGTGCAAGTATAACCAAAACGGCTAGATCAGCCGATTTGATGACGTAGGCAAAGCGCCAGCAAAAGCAGAGCAAACTAAGCACTACGAGACAACACTCAAAACCTGATCTGAATCGGCTAGATCGTAGTGAAACGATGCAAGGGCAATGATAGCCAATACGATGAGATTATGAGCTAGATAAATTGGTGATAAAAGCTAAATAAACAAGAAAAGACTTGCAAACCTAGCTGATATCGATAAGTTGTGAATAGAACTTAGACGAAACCACAGCGATGTGCCTGGAGGTTAAAGCCTAGTTGTTATTCGATAAAACGGTACTTACAAGCTTGCCGGAGGTCGATCGATGCAGCCTGACGAGCTAGAAGAATGATGTTTGAAGAAACAAGAAAATAAGAAGAAATAAAAAAGGGGTGGCGAAGTCGTCGACTTGAATAAGTAAAGGTTTTGTTGATATTGGTGTGTACAATCTTTCTTCGACCACGCAGGGTCGCTATTTATGTCCTGAGGACAACTTGACTCCTAGTCGATGACGACAACGTTTACTTGAATCTAAAGAAATAAAACTACCAAAAACTTAACGATTCTTATAGGAATCGGACTCTCTAAACTAATTTTGACCCGATGTCAACTTGATTGTTGACCCACCTCCGTCTTCCTTCCTTTTGGTGTATTCTTCTTCTGCCACATTTCTTTTCCATCAATCGGCTGACCCCAGATCGGCTGACCGCTTTTCTCCTTTCTTCATCGACTTTGAGGTCTTCCCAATGTCGCTTCGGCTATTCTCTGATATGTGTCAAAAAATGATGTCAACACATGCCCCCCAGTTTCAGAGTAAATATCTTTTGCTCCAAAATTTTCTAGATTTCGGTTTCCTTTTCTAGATATATCTCCTAAACTCCAAATTTCTAGAGGCCATAAATATCACCCCTTTTGGCTGTTCTTTCCGCATACGCTGCCTTTTCACTGTTGTTTGATACCTTCAAACTCCTTAAACCTGTGATTGATCTTTTCACCGTATTCAATGGCTTCTGCCGATGACGATCGTCATAACAATTCTGGTAACCTCTTTATTGACCTCTTCGATCCATCCAACTATTTTTCTTGCATTTATTCATGATTTAGTCCATGAGATCCTAAAGATTTCTTACTGACACCTCAGGCACCACAGCTCCTAAAGCTCCTCAGAAGAGAAACCTAGGAAGATCTTGATCAATGATTCGAAGAAAATCAAGGTGCCTGCCGATGCCTCTGTCGGTGATGTACTAGTTGAAACTGGATCTTCGATGGTGCGGATCCCTTTCCTTTTCTTTTGATATACTCTCTATCGTCTTGTCCTTCTTTGTTTGCAATTTCCTGATCTGTTTGAGCAAAAAAAAATTTAGGAGGCTCTGACAATGCAAGACATTGTATCAGAGTCAAAGCAAACCGAAGAAGATCCAACATCGACCAATTTTACCCAGGGACATCAAGCCGATGTTGACATAGAATCGTCTTTTCATAATGATTCTGCAGATGTTATCTTGATTGATGAAGATGAACCAGTCACATCGAGACCTGATTCAGCTGTAAGTATCCCCTTTTCTTTGTTAATATCTCCATATATTTTCTCAATAATCCCCTTTTTTGATCTGCCTTTTTGTAGATCCAAAATGATCCTTCCATTAGCAATTCTTCCCATGTATCATCTGATAATGTTCGGGCATGTCTTCAAAAGATGTTGCTTCTTCTTGACCAGAATATCAATCAATTGGTTCAAGAAGCAGAACCAATCAGACAAATTTATAGGCGAATCAGAGGACAATTGCCAACTGAAGTGAAGAATAGGCTCCATCCGGTTGCTTTCATAGAAAGTTATCAGCTTCAGGTTGAACATGCACAACATTGTCTGGAGGAAAGGACCCGTCAAGAGCAGTTGATTTTGGATCGAGAAGTTCTTGATTCTCAGGTGGTTGATTTGGATAATAGAATCCAAATTTTGTCCTCTTCTCATCCTGAGATTACTGTTACTGTTGATCGAATGAAGAACAGGCGAGTAGATCTTCTTGCGGAGTTAAAGCAACTCGAGGAAGATTTATCCTTGGAGGAGGAAAAACTATCAGATCTCCCAAACCTGATTATTAGCATGGAGCATCAAAAAGCCATTATTGTCAATCAGGCTCAAAACATCAGTCGAGAAGAACGGCCGATTTGTGGTTCAGCTGACGCCGATCGGCAAAAAATAGAAAAAGTTGACCAGCTTCGCCTGGATGCCATTAATGTTATCCGTCCGCTCGACATAGCTTAGCCTCCCTTTATATATGTGATTCTGGGGTCTGTAGCTGTCTTGAATATTTGGCTAACCCCCAACGCTCTTCCTTCAATGCTTTGCTACTCATTGTATTTTATATTTCAAAATCAACCATCTATATGATTCATATATTCCTTCTGACAATATGTACTGTTGATCTTTCTGAATCATGACAGATAAATGCTGGTCATGTGACTTTGAACTGTCTTGTTTCTCTCTTCCCTATAAAATGCACTTCTTTGTCCAAGAATCTCTTCAGAAGTCCATTAGAATCATAGAAAGTCTCAGCCGATGGTTCAGATCAGCTATCTCAACTTTTTGGGAATGAGAGGCGTTCACTCTAAGAAGAGTTCTCAGGAAGAAAAGACTTGTACTTAGACTGACTTTGCTCCTTGATGGTGCTATAAAGATTGCAGTCTTCATCTGCGACTTCGAGAGGATATGAACACCAAAGCATGCTCTGCAGTCTGTTAACGTGCATAATTTCCCAATTTCATGTATTAATGTTGGCCTTATTTTTCGGGAACTGCTTCTCTGAACTAATGTTAGCCTCTTGAATACTGTGTCATTCACAGAGCGCATGTTCCCCTTTTAATCGGATCTGGCGCTTCTGTTCCCATCTTCTCCACCCTTCTTCATCCTTATCTCTTTCTGGTGTTTGGGCTATAAATAGACCCTGCATCTGTTGAAGAGAAGCATACCTCTTATTCATGGCTCAAAACATTAGTCTGATAGATTACCGACTTCTTCTCTTCATCTTTCTTCCTTCTTCTTATTCCTCAATGGCTAGAAGAATTCTTGTGAAGGAGTATGGGGTATGCTTCTCTCCCTAGTCTTATCTCGTGAAGCCAGGAGATCCAACAACTAGAAGAACTCTTGTGACGCGTCGTAGGTTCATCAGTTGGTGGAGGAGAGTATGCTTCTCTCCCTAGTCTTATCCCTTTGGCATCAGGAAGAAGAACACACCTATGTCTTCCTTTTGCTTTTTAGTATCTGCTTCCCTTATATATCCTCCTTCCTGGCAATCATGGATTGCCCAGTGATGATGAACGTAATCGGCTGATTTGTTATCCTTGTCAGATTTTGTAATATCACCATGTACTGAAATATGAGAGAGATATATATGTCTCTATATATATATATATATATATATATATATATATATATATATATATATATATATATATATATATATATATATATATATTTCTCTCTCTCATGTATATATATATATACTCGTATTTTTGTTCTAAGGGTGATTGTTACATCGGCCATTATCCGAATTCATCATATCGGCTATAAATGTTTGAACACTCCTTTTATTTTACAATTTTTTATACTAAAGGCGATAACTTAGTATCGGCTATCATCCGAAATTTAAATCGGCTAAAGAGCCAGAAGTAGTAATCGGCTAAGTAATTGATCTAATTTTAAAAACTCATTCTGATCTTGACTAGCAATCAGCCTAGTCATGTTGAGGTCCAGTTTTCTCAATCGGCCATTGTAGCTTTTTATTCCTAGGATCGGCTGAAGTTTGAAGTAAGACATCTTGAGAAAATCTGCCTCCCACACTTCCCCTGATATGCAAACGACTTTATCAAAATTCCAATGTGTATCGGCCGCTGCAATATGGAAGGAAGAATCGGCAGTGACTACTTCCACTGAGTCTCTAATCCATTGGATCACGCATTGATGCATGGTAGACGGAATGCAACAGTTGGCATGAATCCAATCTCTTCCAAGTAGTAAATTGTATGATCCCTTCCCCTTGATAACGAAAAAGGTAGTTGGAAGGGTTTTCCTGCCGATTGTCAGATCCACACATATAGCACCCATTGCAGATGACGAGTTTCCTTCGAAGTCGAGTAGCATGATGTCGGTCTTGGTTAAGTCTTGTTCACTTTTCCCAAATCTTCGAAGCATTGAGTAGGGCATAAGATTGACCGATGCACCACCATCTACCAGGAGCCTTGTGCCTGGCTTTCCATTGACAAGTCCTTTGAGAAACAAAGCTTTCATATGTTGACACTTTTCCTCATCTGGTTTCTCAAAACTGGCTAGCATTGGATCCAAGGTTAACTGAGCCGATCCTAACTCCTCATCTGAATCCTCATCTGAGTTGTCTTCAAGAGTCATAAACTCCTTAGGTAGCATGAATACCATATTAATATCTGCTGCTGGTTGACCTTCTCCCTTGTTATCAAATTTGGATTTAGGTCGCCAGATTTGAGATCGGACCTTCTTCTTGTTAAGTGTTTGCCTTTCAATTTCTTCTTGCTGTTCCAATTATCGTAAGCGCTGGATCCTTCTCTTCTGAGACTTGGTCAAACCTTCTGGGCACCATTTAGGTTGATGAACTGTGTGTTGGCTTCTGTCCTCGTATGTAGCATTACAACTTTCTGGATTCCTTGCCAATACACCTTCATCAGGGACCCTCCTGTTAGCCATCTCTTCTAGCCAATCGAAGTTTGTCCTATTCTCTCTGATTTTGCCTCCTAGCCGATCATACACGCTAATCCTGCCCCCCAGCCGATCATGCACCGGGATTCGTTGGTTATGAAATTCTCGGCTGTTGTGCATTGCTGGCCTATTTCCTCTGTCGTTGAAGCAGGCCCTTTTGGAAGATTGTCCTTCAGAATAAAAACCATTACACTCTGGACAATTATCCATTATTGGAAGCTTAATTCCTTCTTCCCAACAATATCTGAAAAACGGGCACCTCCAGTGACTTGAATTTAGCCTCACCCATTCTTCTCCTTCTCTGATCCTTTGTCGATGGCGTTGATACTTGCTCAGAAGAAACTGGGATTGAGTAACTTTGCTGGGCACTCTTGGATTATTCTCCTCAAGCAGTCCTTTTCCTTTTGCTTCTTCTGTTGTTATTTGAGCCTTTGGATCGATGACCTTTTTATTCTGCGCCGATTCAGATGCCAACACCTATGTTTGTGAAGTTGATTCCACTACATTAGTAGGGAAAGGATGTTGATCAATCTTCATCGGCTTTCCTGACTTGGAAGGTGTCTCAAATTTAAGCTTCCCTTGATCTATTGCATTTTGAATCTGTTGATGAAACACCTTGCATTCGTCAGTGTTGTGGGATGTAGCATTATGCCACTTGTAGTACTTGATCTTCTTAAGCTCTTCAGCACTTGGAATAGTGTGATTCTGAGAGAGTTTAATCTGCCCCTGCTGAAGAAGGAGATCAAATACCTTATCGGCTTTAGTTATATCAAAACCGAATTTCTCAGGTTCCTTCTTGCCCAAAGGACACGCAATCGGCTTCCTGTTTGGCACCCATTCAGCTAGATCAACCTCAGCCTCTTCTTCTGAATCAGAATCCTATACATAAGAAATCTTCTTCTGATAACTCCTTCGAGGTTCATAAGGTCGAGAAGAACTTTCATGGCTCAATCGGTGCACCAACTGGCTTATGTTCTCAAACTCTTGCGAAGCATACTTCTCTTTGATTGAAGGCAAGAGTCCTTGAAAAGCCAATTCTGCCAGCTGTTTATCAATCAAAGATAAGCTGAAGCACTTGTTCCTTATCTCTCTGAATCTCTGGACGAAATTTACCACCGACTCATCCTTTCTCTGCTTCAAGCTAGTCAGATCAGTAATCTTCATTTCGTGTATTCCAGAGAAGAAATAACCATGGAACTTTTTCTCAAGATCTTCCCAACTTTGAATAGAATCAGCCGGTAGTGATGTAAACCAAGCAAAGGCTGGTCCCGACAGAGAGGATGAGAACAACCGAACCGTTAATGCCTCGTTTTACCCTGCATCCCCACATTGAATAATGAATCGGATGGTATGCTCGATAGTAGAGGTGTCATCTTGACCAGTAAACTTGGTGAAGTCGGGCACTTTATATCTCTGAGGAAGTGGAATCTGATCAAAATAAGCAGGGTACGGTGTCCGATACATGTTGGTTTGTTGCATTGGTTTTAACCCAAACTGCTTTTGTATCAAATCTGAAATCTCAGCCATAAATTTCTTATTTTGATCAATCAGCTAATTACCTGCCGAAGGACTTGGCCGATTTTGCATGATTCCAATCGTTCCTGACTGTTCACGCATAATTGGCAGTGAAGCTAAAGGTGACTGAAAATCCGTATGTTGAGGAATTCCACCTGAATGATGCGTTTTATACTAAGTTCCTTTGCTGCGTATGTTGCCTGTTTGGAGTACTTTGTATAAGCTGTTCTGGCAACTGATATGTCAAATTCCCAGGTTGAGCCATTTGATCCCATAATGCTACCTGATACATGGCATTGTTGTACTGCTCCTGCAAATTCGCCGCATAGGTTCTAACCGCATAAGCTTGATCAACTGGGTTCATCTGCTCTGGTGTCAATGGATGACTTATGATAGGTTGACCAGCCGCTCCTCCACCAGTAGTTACTTGTGTTGGAGTTTTCTACATGCTAGAATTCTCTTGAGCCGATTGAATAGGCTTGACCATGTGCATATGTAACGGTTGAATGTCATAATGCTGCGCTTTGAGTGTCTTTGGCTCAATGAAAGAAAATATGATTTTTGTGTCATGTTGTACTGCAGTTCCATCTAGATCTCCAAACTTTGCAACATACGGACCAGTAGAGTTATCTCCCACTTGTTGAGTTGTTTCAGTTGCAACCCCCTTCCCATTTGTGTCTTTCTCTGAAAAATTGGAGCATCAAGGATAGTAGGAGCGTTGTGACTTGGAGAACCTGAAGGATCAACAATCCCAGTTGTGGTCGCAGGTTGATAATACACTGGTCCTTTGCATCCACTTGCGAGTTCATCTCTAAGCACTTCTTTTACAAAATTTGCACTGTGCTGTTGAAAACAGAAGACCGATCAAGAAAAGATTGGTGCATAGCCTTTGTCATCATGTCTTGCAGCTTCCCAGGGTTGGCTTGTATTATCAATTCATGAGGTCTTGGAAGAGGAGCTTTCTTGATAGCTCCTTACTTGGTTAAGCCGAAACAGCTCATCAAAAGCTGACATATTCTGCCATACGCTCATCGAACTCAGCTTTGTCTTCTTCACGAAGTTGATCTAACGTGATAGCTTGTGTATTTTCTGCACCAACTTCTTTAGGAAGTTTTGGTCCTGACATTGTTGACTGATTCTTCGGGTCTCACTGGGCGTGCCAAGATGTGTTGACGCAAAAAACGGAATTAAGTTCATCAACGGCAACACGTAACGGATCCCCGGGATGTAACAAGGCATGCCAGCTGACCTAACCTGTTGATCGGCACGGAAAGATATGAAACGTTAGATGCGGGTTAGATCGGTTAGAGAACCGATGTGGGTCTTCAACAAGTAACAGCCCGATCAGCTGATACAACTATAGAGCGAATCGGCTAGCTGAAGCAGCCGAAGTGCAAGTATAACCAAAACGGCTAGATCAGCCAATTTGATGACGTAGGCAAAGCACGAGCAAAAGCAGAGCAAACTAAGCACTACGAGACAACACTCTAAACCTGATCTGAATCGGCTAGATCGTAGTGAAACGATGCAAGGGCGACGATAGCCGATACGATGAGATTACGAGCTAGATAAATTAGTGATAAAAGCTAAATAAACAAGAAAAGACTTGCAAACCTAGCTGAAATCGATAAGTTGTGAATAAAACTTATGAAACCACAGTGATGCGCCCGGAGGTTAAAGCCTAGTTGTTATTCGATAAAACGATACTTACAAGCTTGCCGGAGGTCGATCGATGCAGCCCAATGAGCTAGAAGAACGGCGTTTGAAGAAACAAGAAAATAAGAAGAAATAAAAAAGGGGTGGCGAAGTCCCTGACTTGAATAAGTAAAGGTTTTGTTGATATTGGTGTGTACAATCTTTCTTCGACCACGCAGGGTCACTATTTATGTCATGCGGACAACTTGACTCCTAGTCGATGATGACAACGTTTACTTGAATCGAAAGAAACAGAACTACCAAAAACTTAATGATTCCTATAGGAATCGGACTCTCTAAACTAATTTTGACCCGATGTCAACTTGATTGTTGACCCGCCACCGTCTTCCTTCCTTTTGGCGTATTCTTCTTCTGCCACGTTTCTTTTCCATCAATCGGTTGACCCCAGATCGGCTGATCGCTTTTCTCCTCTCTTCATCGGCTTTGAGGTCTTCCCGATGTCGCTTCGGCTATTCTCTGATATGTGTCAAAAAATGGTGTCAACAACTTTTCCGCTGTTGAAACTCTGAAACTTTACTTTTATGCATGAAACCTGGTTTGTAATAATTTAACCCTGTGGGTTGTTCTGTAATTTGAATTCGTACTCTGGACCCGCCTTTGTGTGGGCTTTGTTGCATATTATGGATCCTGTGTTGTAAGTGATTCACCGGGCTTGACCCGACAGAGACGACGGAATACTTCTTTATTATCACTTAATGGCCAAGTGGACCAGCTTAGGTGATAATACAGAATTATTTTAGACGGTTCTGTCACAACCATATCCCACAATTTGCCTCTTTGAATGGACCTTGATGTCGCGTAGGGGGTGAATAGGCATGACGACCAAATTAAATATTTCTTCCCTGAAAACTTAAACTGCCAGGCACCACCGGTCAGACCGGTGGGACAGACTGGTCAGACCTATCCTAGCTCTGCTCACATGAGGACACCGGTCAGACTGTTGCTCTACACCGGTCAGACCGGTGTAGCATAGAGAGCCTGAATAAACAGCTTCAAGCTCCTCTCGACTTCTAGAATGAACTAAACTTGGAGAGTGGCTTTGATAGATGATCACAAGCAGGGTAATGATCCTTGCACACACAAGTAACACACCCAAGTAGATCAAAGTGGAAGCAAATTAAATATGCTAGAAAACAACTTAGAGAGGCAAACCAGAAAGAGAGATGCAAAGATTTGTTTCTCGAAGTTCACCTCCCACTTAGGAAAGGCCACATCTCCGTTGAGGAGCTTGTAAGGGATTCAAGTTCTCAACCAACTCTTTCCCACAACAAGCCGAGTCTCTTTCAACCACTTTCCCCAATTCCACTAAGGCGATCTTTTCCACGAAGAGGCAAGATCAGAACCCTCATAAACTTGCTGCTGCTCACCACACCTTGGGAGCTAGCTGGTGACTTCAGCCGTCTAGGAGGCAAACCTCCAAGAGTAACAAATATTTCAATGCTTGTAGATGCGAAACCAAAGATGTTGAAGCTATGGGTGCTCTTTCTCAGCTCACAAAGACTCACATAATCTCACAATATCAACCCAACTCAAGAATATGGCTTGAATCCACAAATCTCACAAAGAGAGGTTGGGGAGAGCCACTAAGACTTTGGCTTGGCTTAGAAAGGCTTAGAAGCTCAACAACAACCAAAGAACCAGCAGCACTCCAAGGAAGGGGACGTGGGGTATAAATACTCCACTCCGCAAAAACTAGCCGTTGGAGCACTGGGCACACCGGTCAGACCAGTGCGCCACACCGGTGTTCAAAAAACTAGTTGTTAGAGCCAAGGGGCACTGGTCAAACCGGTGCCCCACACTGGTCAGACCGGTGTAGGCAGAGTTAGTCCCAAAACCCTGTCTCTCACGCCCACACTTCACCAAAGATGTGAAGTGGCTCAGGTTAGGTTTGATAGGACTGTTAGCACACTCTTAGGCACTCAATGCTATTTGTCACAAAGGTTTACTAAGAGCACATTTGACTTGGTCATAAAGATAATGTAGCATCCATCTTGATAGTACGACATTCCTATACTCAAGATTAAAGATAAAAACTAGATCAACCACTTTGAGCTTGTAGATCTTCAAACTTGCCATACTTGAACAATCTCCACTGGAGGGCTTCCAACATTGCTATCTCCATGAGCACGTCCATACTTGAGCTAGTGACTTAAGATCTTTCCATATAGCATAAGAATGCACGCTTAGATCCTTAAGCCACTCCATATTGCCAAACATAACATATAGATGAGTTGCATTGCTTCCCTCGGTTAAGGCATGAGTATGATTCTTCGAGATCCCACAGATACTAGTTACTTCACCTTAGCAAACCACTAATAGTAGCCGCACTAGACCATAAGATTGCTTGGTACCTTGCTCTAGTCATCTCGGTTGATCTATTCATCACTTACCCAATCCACATTGAGTTCAGCTTTGCTTCATCAAGAATTAATCTTCATTTGAATTACCGCTTCAAATGTTTGTTCTTGATTGACAATGAATATGCAAGCTTCCAGTTGAGGATCATCAAATATATACTCATCCTTGTATCCTTTTGCAATCACCACTTGAATCCTTTCATTAATTATTTTGAAATACCATTTCTTGTAAAATAATCCCTTTCATTTGTGCCCAAGCTATCACATGTATTGGAGACTATTGGTATTTATTAAGTGCAACTAGAATATGAAGGAATCTGCAAGCGCACAGAACACCATTGCAGCTTTTCCCTAGGAGAGTATTCTAGAGTATCGTATCCACAAGGAAGCTTTGGCTAAAGAATCTGATAACTCACAAGCATGTATCTACTAACTTAGCAAACCAACTAGACTATATTGAGGGGGTAAATGAAATATATGATAAGAGTTATGAATAGATATGAGAATCCTATGATAAATGAGCAGCTAGCTAACTGAGAGGACAACGAGAGAGATCTATGGTTCCTGGATACTTCTTTATTACTTGGGTTCTATGATAGTAATCACACAAATGCACTTTGGGACATCAGAACACTAGCCACGGCAAGGGATGAGAAGGGGACTAGGAAGCTCCGGCAAAAGTCCTACAAACACCGACCCGAACGTGGTGGAATACGTCGGCCATCAGGGCTGTCACCACCTGGGGCTACCACAAACTATCCGTGGGATTGGGTGCAATCTCTGATAACCAATAGGCTAGACACCATGCCTAATATACCGATTACTACTCTAGTCACATACGATTAACTAGAGCACTCGATGCGAGCGGAGATCCCATGCGAAAGTATAACAACTATACTAACCAAAGAATGACATGAAAGTAATGGAGAAGATAAATATATATAAGGCATAAGTCTTACAAGAGAAGATACAATGACATACCAAACTCCGAAGACTTCTCCAGAACTGGAGCGCAGCTCCGCTCTCTCTAACTCTCTAGTTGCTAATCTACTACATTGGAGAGTCTAGACCTAGTTCTCTAGACGAGAATAATGAATTAGGGTTTCTTAGATGCCCTCAACCAGGGGGTCTAGGGGTTGCTTATATAGTCCGGAGGAGGTATCACATCACCGTTGGATCAAACCGACATAAACATGTGGTTTAGATTGATCCTCATAGGCGGTGGAGGAACATTCTAGAAGTTGGACCGGGACGGGCCCCGTGGCAGGCCGGTCGGCCCTGTAGGGAGGCCGGTCGGCCTCTGGTGGTGAGGTTGCAGGTCCAACTTTGACAGGTGCGTGCGTGTCGTCGTGCCGTTTCCGAAAAGTTATAATTCGCGTCAAACGGAGTCTGGATGAGGAAGTTATGCCCATTTTTCCGAACCTCGCTCTGCGACTGATATCTTCTGATTCTGGACTCCGAATATGGCAAATGATATATTCATTTCGATCATCTCGATGAGCTCTTCGCAATGTTGCACTTTAATTCTTCATTTGAGATACTTCTAGGTTGCTCTTTTGTAGGAATTGGATCGGAGTACGATTGGGACACGTCTTGGAGTCGTATGACTTGATAACTCTCGCTGTTTTCCTGTTTAGTCCTTGCAAATCACAACTTCACCAAAACTCGTGGAATTCATTAGTAGCAAACTCCTAAGTCCATATTGATATTCATTTTATGCCCTTTTCTATATTTAGTTGACAAATAAAAGTATACGTTAACATGTGTCAACAAACTCCCCCAACCTTACCCTTTGCTAGTCCCTAGCAAAGCCAGAGATGGCAATGGATCAAGAGTTGCTACTACGCTTTCACGCCTCAAAAAGATACTGTGGTTTTCAAAATAAATTCTCCTCTGAACAAGATTGCTCTCTCTTACCTTTAACCATGGTGCTTGGCATTTTCATAAATCTTAAGCAATTAAAAGACAGAACAATCAAGTCAAGTACTATGTCTCAAGTTCTTTGGTCAACTATCATCCTGGGGTTTTGCAATATTTTCAAATAAAACTCAGAGATCCTATGTATGACCCTGTCAAGTAAATGGTAAAAGCAGTGGAGTCACACGTGGTAAGATGTGTATCATGGGATGATAGTGGTAAATGGATGAGGGTGAATGGTGGTAAGCTTTAGCCTTTTGTCTAATATCTTTTCTTTTTCTCAAGCTCTTGGACTGCATCTCTCTTTCTAAGACTTTAAGATCTGGGCTTTACATTCTTGGAGAGGTGGGCTCTACTCACCCCGGACTTTTGTCCATTTTTCTCTCTCCTTAGAGATGTGGGCTCTTCTCTTCCTCAGCCACGCGTCCATTATTCATCTCAAAAATATTTTTTTATTAGGGAGGTAGGCCCTTCTCGCCTAGTATGACACTTGTCCATTTCTCTCCCTCGCTCGTCTCACTTTTTTTCTCTCTCTCTTTTTTTCGAATGTAGCCCCAAAATCTTTTTGACACAAACATTGAGAGATACATATCCAAGAATTGCATGAGCTATTTTGTAACATGGCTTGTAGCTTGATGGAGTATGGGGATGCATACTTCCGGGTTAGAAGCAGCGTATTTGGTGGAGTGGGATGATCTTGATGTGTATGACAAGCTCTCAAGGATCATAAACATAAGAACTCATCATGTAAGATTTTTCATGATTTTAAAAGGAAAACCAGGAATCAAGCATCTCTAGGAATATGATAAATAGCAGCTCAACTATTCATGAATCATCTTTCAAAGCCTAGACTCAGATTAAGCATGTACTTCCCACAGGTTTTGGGTTTAGAGCAAATTAAGCATTTAAAGCTTTAGGAGAATCTAGGTTTGAAAACTAAGTATTTAAAAGGAATTATGGCGGAGCAACTATTCATCATTTCCAAGCATGAGGACTAACTTTAGAGATCATGTAGCATAAATCAACTTCTAAGACTCTTCTTATTTATATAGACTCTAACCAAGACTCATTAACTTAAGCAAACATATTTATAATAACTAGCTAATATTTAAAAGACAAAGTAGTGATACTTATCACGGTAACCGGGGGTGCTCTCCCCCAAGCTGGATCTTGAAGTAGTCCTTGATTCGTCCTTGGAACTTGCTTGCCTTCAGGTCCTCCTTAAATGTTCTCCCCGCAAATATTAATTTCGCACATACCCGAAGGAACAAATTATAGGAGCGTGCTGTGAGCCTTCATGTGCTCACTTCTTTTTGTGTGTTTTTTTAAGATGTGGACCTTCATGTTCCCACATATTTTTGTGCGAAATTTTCTATGCAGAAAGAATGCTAGTGCAAAAACATATGAATGCAATATTTTTATTTTTGTGCCACCACAGTATGGAGTGCTTACATGGGGCTTTAAGAAACTGATGCAAATGCAGCAAACATATTTTTGTGATCTTTTCTAATGCAAGTATAAGAAAGTAAATATGCTAAAGGGAAATATGCTAATTTAAATATGCTTTGTAGAAAGTAAATATGCAGATAAATACCGAGTTACCTTTCGGCGAGCGTTTTACGTGCTTACTCCCATGGTGTGCTGTCATCTATGGCACCTCATCGGAATGTCATGTCTGGTATGATGCCCTTAATGATCTCGACGAGTGGCGTAGATGAGGTAGTCGATCGATTATTCAGTTGGTGACGCGGGTGGCGGTAGGTCCTCCGAAGCTGTACTCTTGTAATCCTCTTTGGTAGGCGATGCTTGGTTGGTAGGAGCTGGTTGATCTTCTCTTCAATCTTTTGAATGTCTTCCTTGTCTAACAGCTCCATAATCAACATGGCTTGTGATTTCTGGTAGCGTCTCCGCATCTTGTTCTTCTTAGGCTTGCTTCTTGAATGCTTCATCTAATCTTGACAGTTGCGTCTCCTAGGATCGTGATCCAGAGGATGATATCACCCATGTTCCTTGCGCATTGTGCACGTTGTAGGCATGACATTGACTAGCAGAGATTTGGAGGAGTGGCGACTCCTCCACAATTGGCGCAAAATGTGTTCTGCTTGCAAAGATAAGGTAGAGATCAAGTGCATGGGCTCTGCTGGTGCGAAAACACCAACAGAACCAAAACAATGTCCATTCTACTCTAACCTTGAGCACATATGAACATGGTAACATAATGTGTTGATTTATTTATGGCAAAGGTGATGACGGGTATGAATATGGCATCTATAACAGACTCAAGTGTTGTGAAGTAAGATTAGAGAGAAGAGGGTAGGAACAACTGAGAGATAACATGTTGAGCTACTTAATTCAAGTGATGTTGTAAACCAACATGTTTAATCTTCACTTATAAGCATGCCATGATTAAGATAAAGCTTTATCGATCAGGATACTTACCTTAAGGTGTTACCTTTATTGTCGAGGCATGGTGGCATCGTAACACCTCACGGTGGTCCTCTTATGGCATGTGTGACAGTCGAGTATCTTGTCTTCTTCTCTCTCATGTTATCTTTTAGATCTTCTGTGTCGGAGTGGTGGGCGTTTGAGAAGAGGAAGAGCTTTATTGGATCATCTTCTAGTGGAATTGGTCCTTCTCCCCCAAGCTCAAACTCTGTGTTACTCGACACTTAAAGTCAAATTTGACTGTTCATCATCTCCTTGAGTGTGTTGTGACTGTCGGACTTGAGACCTCTCCCTTGCATTAATCTCCTTTTTTTCGTAATGTCGATCCAAGGGATGAGGATGCCGACAGTTATATGACCTTCCTTCGTCAGTTCTTCTTGATTGTACGCGGCACACTGGTCGTCTTGATGATCAAGGAAGAGGCCTCATCGGTGACAACCTTGTCCTCCATGGTCTCAGGGCATCATTGTGACTTCTCTTTGTAGTGGCCCATCATTAATTGGAGTGCGTTCTCACCGGTGTGTATCTTGTTTTAGAGGTGATGAGAGCAAGCAGGTTCTTGATGGAGTGATGTGGGTTAACTTGGATCCCGCTTCTCATCAGCATCCTAGCTTGGTACTCCTTTGTTTCGTCTTGGAAGTGGTAGTGAGGTAAGTTCATGTTACTATGAACGTGCCCACCACAAATTCTTTCCTGCAACATATTAGTGGACATATACCCGAAGGATAGCAATAATATTGAGGAAAGGGTTATTGTCCATATGATTGATTTTATTTGTGCTAATGAAAGGATGGTTCTTTTAAAACTTAGCACTATTTTTAATTATTATTTTTTTCAAAAAAATATATTTTTTTTCATTTTTTTATGATATGGCTGCACTCTAGCATAGCTAAGGCAAAAGTAACTTGCGACAAAAGACAAGGTGAATATTTAGGCACTTACAGTTCATCCTTTCGTGAGGAGTAAGTTGGGTCTTCTTTTGCGCAGAGTTGTTGGAGTTCATCACATGCCTCACGTTAGCTAATCTCTTACCCCAAATTGGATTTGATAATTTTCTGCAGGGGTTAGTCCAACAAAATAACCAATGTCTACACAAGCAATTTTTAGTTCAATAACCAAACTAGACTCCATGTCGAATTTGATCAAGGAAGGCTATTTAACCTAAGCACCACGCTTAATTTAAAAGCCAATAGAAGTATGTACAGCACTTCCAAACCAAAGCATACTATAGTAGATAAAGGTAGCATGAAAGCACTACAGAGAAGAAGGAGCATGATCATGGTGAGAAAAAATATTTTTATTATCTCTTCTTTTTAGATGCAAACAACATGGATATGCAAGGAATTCAAACATGCAGTGGATTTCACATAAGAAAACATAAACTAAATGGAGTTAATGGATGGACATGCAAAGGAATGCCAAGATGACTACTCATAAGTTTAAGTCCATGAGCAAGACTCTCTCACCTTTCTTGATCATGCATACCTTGGCTCACAAGATGGAATTGGTGATAGTGCAGCTTCTATGTTCGTCACTTGAGATGTGAATTGAATTCTTGTGATGGCGACCTTTTCTCCAATCTACACATGGTTAGAATATATATTTGTATACACATACCTTTGAGATGGTAGGGTTCCAATATTGATGAATCTTGAATGTTCAGGCACCCTGGGTTCTTCAATGTTTCTCTTTTTTTTCTTGTGGAAGCTTTCCGAAAAGTCGCGACGGCATCAAATGTCCTATCTATTCCACACTCAACAGAACAAGGCTAATCCTACTAAAGCTAGTGATACACTAAATTAGAGACATCAAGATCATTATCAAAATCTGTATGCCAATTGCTTTCCCGGCAACGGCGCCAAAAAGCTTGTTGGTATTTATTAAGTGCAACTAGAATATGCAGGAATCCGCAAGCGCACAGAACACCATTGTAGCTTTTCCCTAGGAGAGTATTCTAGAGCATCGTATCCACAAGGAAGCTTTGGCTAAAGAATCTGATAACTCACAAGCATGTATCTACTAACTTAGCAAACCAACTAGACTATATTGAGGGGGTAAATGAAATATATGATAAGAGTAATGAATAGATATGAGAATCCTATGATAAATGAGCAGCTAGCTAACTGAGAGGACAACGAGAGAGATCTAAGGTTCCAAGATACTTCTCTATTACTTGGGTTCTATGATAGTAATCACACAAACGCACTTTGGGACATCAGAACACTAGCCACGGAAAGGCATGAGAAGGGGACTAGGAAGCTCCGGCAAAAGTCCTACAAACACCAACCCGAACGTGGTGGAATACGTCGGCCATCAGGGCTGTCACCACCTGGGGCTACCACAAACTATCCATGGGATTGGGTGCAATCTCAGATAACCAATAGGCTAGACACCATGCCTAATCTACTGATTACTACTCTAGTCACATACGATTAACTAGAGCACTCGATGCGAGCGGAGATCCAGTGCGAAAGTATAACAACTATACTAACCAAAGAATGACATGAAAGTAATGGAGAAGATAAATATATATAAAGCATAAGTCTTACAAGAGAAGATACAAAGACATACCAAACTCCGAAGACTTCTCCAGAACCGAAGCGCAGCTCCGCTCTCTCTAACTCTCTAGTTGCTAATCTACTACATTGGAGAGTCTATACCTAGTTCTCTAGACGAGAATAATGAATTAGGGTTTCTCAGATGCCCTCAACCAGGGGGCCTGGGGGCTGCTTATATAGTCCGGAGGAAGTATCACGTCACTGTTGGATCAAACCAACCTAAACATGAGGTTTAGATTGATCCTCATAGGCGGTGGAGGAACATTCTAGAAGCTGGACCGAGACGGGCCCTATGGCAGGCCGGTCGGCCCTGTAGGGAGGCCGGTCAGCCTCTGGTGGTGAGGTTGCAGGTCCAACTTTGACGGGTGTGTGCATGTCGTCGTGCCGTTTCCGAAAAGTTATAATTCGCGTCAAACGGAGTCCGGATGAGAAAGTTATGCCCGTTTTACCGAACCCCGCTCTGCGATTGATATCTTCTGATTCTGGACTCCGAATATGGCAAATGATATATTCGTTTCGATCATCTCGACGAGCTCTTCGCAATGTTGCACTTTAATTCTTCATTTGAGATACTTCTAGGTTGCTCTTTTGTAGGAGTTGGATCGGAGTACGATTGGGACACATCTTGGAGTCGTATGACTTGATAACTCTCACTACTAGGAATCAGGCCTTGGCCAACGCCTATATATGGTTGCAATATGACTGTTTTGGTTGCATCTAGAATCAGTTGCATCGAAGTCTGGTGGTCGACAGATGGTTGCAATTGGAACGGTGCAATAGCCTGAGGTAACCATAAGATGTTGCGTTGCAACAGATTTTGCTAATGCAATGACCAAAAAACCCTACTGCAACCAATAGTTGGTTGCTAGAAAAAATATTGCAATGCAAAAAAAGCCTAATGCAACCAATACTTGGTTGTAATAACAAATATGGCAATGAACAAAAAAGGAAATGCAACCAATTTTTGGTTGCAAGATCAAATGTTGCAACGATTACATTGGTTGCCTAAGGTTTTATTGCGACCAAACACTAGGATGCAATATTTCATGATTGCCATGAACGAATGTGTTGCAATAGAAAAGTATTGCCACTCCAAAACTACATGGGCATATGGTCGTATTACCACGAATTGTGATCCATTGCATTACAATGCTTTTGCAACATATCAGATATGGTGGCAATAGATGGTATGGTAATGCAACGAACTAGTCTTCGAGGTAATATACATATGTTGCAACGAATTTGTGTTGGTGGTAATAGAGGTCAGATGCAACAAACAATGGTTGATGACAATAGATGATATGATAATGCAACGAACTAGTCTTTGAGGTAATATATGGAACTTGCAATGAATTTAAGTCGGTGGTAATAGAGGGCACATGCAACAAACAATTGTTGGTGGCAATAGATGACATAATAATTCAACACATAAAATTCGTCGCAATAATGCATATTGCAACCAAAATTAATGGTTGCCTATTATTCGAACGCAACGAGGGAATTTGAATAGCAGTTTCTAAATTATTTTGAGAGGATGCACATCACATATAATAACTGATACATTGATTAATTTAAATTTTGTCTCAAACCAAAGTAACACACAATGACCAGAATTCAACTTAAAGAACATGACTACAACTGACAAAATAAAGACACCATATTTAACTAAGTTCACAACATTGTTTAGCATATACTAAAATGAATCTAAAAATGAGTTCATTGGTTGCTCCATCGCCCATCAGCTACACCATCACAAAAGTTGTCATTCTTGTAGGTGCCAACCATCAATATTAAGCCATGGAGGCTTTCTCTAATTGTTTTGGCTGTCCGCGTTTCTGCGATTCATGAAAACATATATGATTATATTCATGGAGTATTAGCAATCATTGAACAAGAGCAATTGAGATCAAATAATTCCAAGCACATTCAGCTCTGGAAAACAGCACACAGTAGCAACTACCTGTTTGTGCAAAGTGCAAATGAAGAGAGGTCAAATTGGGTTAAATCACAATCAAGCAACCGATGCTTGAAACAAGAACCAGAAACTAACTACATGCAGGGTGAAATAGAAATAAAGAAAAGTTACAGGAATGGCTCAATATTAGATCATTGTGTGCTATGCGAATATATAGAAGAAAAAAAGATTAAATATGGAAGCATCTAGTATGTGGTACAGAAAACCCATGAGAGGTGTGGCATAGGGAAACTGTACTGGTTGCATTGCGTATAACTACAATGGTTCTTTTACAAAATAGGATGATGACTCTTGGTGAGCATCTTCTATTTCACAGTCTAATTCTCAAATTATAATTCCACCAGTAGAGGATGGTCAGAGCAGCACTAAGTATTTTACAGCAACACTAAGGCATTTTACATGCAGGCACTAAGTAATTTCACATATACAGGAACAATGCAAAAATAATTGCTAATCAAATGCCATTCAGTTTTGAGGGAAAAATCAAGTGCTTTAACTATTTCGGTTCCTCTTCAAACATTGTGTGTAAGACAGTAAAGTGTGCAAAGTTGTATTAATCAGCTAATTTTATGTCATGTCCTAGTAATGTACAGCAAAGTAACACCAAATTTCAAATCCTTATGCTGACAAAAGTTACAGGTGCACTCTCAGTACAGAATCTACTTTCAGATCATAGTCACACTATACCCTGCTTTTATGTCCAGGATATGTTATCGCAGATGGAATACATGAATTTTTAATTATCAAGACTGAACTTTTTTAGCATTTCAAAGAACATGATTGCTGTCATACTGTAGAGTAAAAATTTTAGTTACCTTTCGTGGGCTAGAAAGGTCAATGATTTACAACTCACAACACAAAAAGTAAGCACAGGCATAACATTTTAACAATCTTTCAAATAAATGGAATCTATCATTCGCTTGACCTCTTCTGGTATAGCTAAAAAAACTATATGTAAGCAGAGAAGATAAATTTGTTACTTTTTTTCAAAAAAACCATCAACTTAGTAGCACTGAGATAAACTTATGGAAAAACTTATTAACTACATTTATTTCTTGTAGCTAGTTTGATGAGAGCAGTAAGGCATCAAAGTACCATTATAGCTGCAGCTACCAAATAAGTGATGCTGCCACTTGATGGGTAGTACAGCTGTAGAGGATGGCTGAAATCCACAATATATACTAACAACAGATAGAGCCACACTGACCTGTCCAGGGATGAGTCGCTCAGGATAATAGGAAGTCATCTTATAAGTGCCTCCAAGACCAGCCTGCAAGTGCCAGAAAAACATGCATATCATTTAGTCAGTGCAAAATATGGATCAATAACACTGCAAGCACACAATTAGTAATCCGAAATAAATAGCCATAAGATCAAATGACATATAACACCCCAAACTCCCTTGTATTGGTCCAAGTAGAATATGACTTGCTGATCACAGAACCAGACCTAGCAGTCGGCATAAACACGCAAGATGACTAGAAGTGCTAAACAGAACACAAAAAACTAATGCGCCACATCTTAACAAATAGAGATGTGAAAAGTGATTTTGCTCATGGCTCTGTACTTATAACTATAGGCTAGTACCTTATGATTTCAAAGATCTCTACAAGTTAGAGCAGTATATTACTATACAATCAATTTGGCACTGCAATATTCCATACAGGTGAAATAACTAATCCAAAAGTTTAAAATGGTAAAATAGGCCTCCAAACATAATAAGAACTGACAAACGAGATGACAAAATATCTAGTAAGCACTGAAACAAGTACCACACCATATCAATCCTAGGCTTAATTTGGCTAAAAAAATATATGTGAGCATAAGAATCAACCGGTCAAAAAAACACTTTGTCACAGATTAGAAATCGACAGCATGTTGTATTTATTCAAAACAGAATTATGGCCTGGCATCTAAGTACTTCAAATTCAAAGGAACTAATATAGTGAAATCGAGACAAAATTCTACACCCGTGGATACTACATATGGAATTTACCAATTAAGCATACTGACAATAGATACAGCTCGGGAGGCATGACATTGGGGAAAACTTGCCTGAACTCTTAGCTGCCGCCACTTTGCCACAAATCTCCCTAGAGCTGCAATAAGTTGTGCAGCCACCATGCTCGACACCGTCATCGCACGGGACAGGGCACTGCCACCAGGCTGCTCGGCAGCGGCACGCTCAACCACGGGCGAGGGTGCGCCCCGATGAAGAGCCCGATGGCAGCGCCGGCACCGTCTTCCTTCATCCGGTTGCGTGGTCGTTAGCCATGGAAATCCGACCACTGCCGGCGTTACTGCTTGGCTGGAGATGGAAGGGAGAAAGAGGAAGGAGATGGGACTGGGCGGTGGCGGCTGCTGCTCCGCCGTTCCCGCTGGGCTTGGCACGAAATGTGAACTAGGGTTAGGGTTCACAAGGGTCGGTCGACATTTTGTTCCTACTAAAATGACGGCTGACCGTCGGATTACCCCGGACGGTTGAGATCGCGTCCGTTCAGCTGGGCTTGTGGGTGAGAGAGACCCGAAGGGGCTTGCGTGGCCCAGGCCCTAGTTAAGGGAGCTGAAGTTTTGAAATGTCTTCCAAATATTTTGGTAAACTGAAGGTTAAAAGTAAATCACGCAAACATAGTTTTAAACTTGTTTCAAAAATAATATATACTCCCTCATATCATTCTATTTGACATGTTTTAGGACAGCTTTGACAAAATTAAGGAATGCATGATTTGACACTTTTGACCATCATCTTTGCTCCCTCCAGCTGTGCGCTTATCTATCTCCATTTGTATGGTAGCAAGAGAGGTCAAGGGCAAGAAAGAAAATCAAGATTCGCATGGGAACACAACGTCAACTATTCTGACTCTTTTTTCTTTGGCTTGTTGGCGTCAAGTATAATGATATGGAGGGAGTACTTTATTTCATAATTACAACAAAAATTCATGAACAAAAAAATTATATAACGCATTAAATAATATATTTTGGTATTTTACCATTTGACTTTGTTTTAACAATTTCTAAATAATATTACGAATAAAACAAAACTATTCTAGATTTGACAGATAAGAGGGCAGTATTGTAGTAGTCATATATGCGCGATTGGAATCAAGAGATCCTAGGTTCAACTCACCTAGTGCACATTTTGTTTCTGACCATCAAATGTGGTCATGGATCACCAGAATCCTTGTAGTGCATCATGCCAAATGGACCCATATGCCACCTTGGATTATAAGGTTTTCAAAAATCAAGGTTCTAGGTATGAGTTCTCTTGTATCTTTATTTTATTGTATGACTTTGATCTACTTCAGTTATTCAGCTATTTCATATAAAGTAGTGTTAGAATATATGGGTGATTTGTTCATGTGTTCTTCGTTCGTTCATCATTTAGAGGCTCCTGTTCTTGATGAACAAGGCCTTTCGATCCACTTGATGAATGATTTACTCATGTCTTCGGTGTTTTTTCATAAGTTAGAGGCTCGTGTTCTTCATGAACACGACCCTTTGATCCTGTTGAATAGACATAGTAGAATACGAATCCGTTTGTATGCCTAGCCTAGTTTGATCCAGTTAGATCACGTGTTTGTGTTGTATGAAGTTCGAGTTCAAGCTACGGTACTCAGTGTAAGTGGCCAGTTATCTGGTGGCATTGATCTGGGTCACAATAGCCCGGGCCGTCCAGTGTCTAGTTAACAACGCAAGCATGGTGCTTGGGTTGAGTAGCTGTGTTGCATATGAGCGTATCCCACGGATACTTAGGGGTAGGCCGCGGTGGTGATAGCCATTGGACCCTTTGTAATCCCCTCGAAGCTTGATGAATCGCGCTGAAGATAGAGGGCGAAGAGCGCGGAGACGAAGAACCGGCGAAGATTCGAGGGCGAGCGAAGGGAAAGCCGAAGAGTTCAGGCCAAACAAGAAGGCTAGCGAAGATTGAGATGCCATGTGGACAGACACGTAGGCGGACAGTGTGTAAAGTGAACATCTGTAAAGTGTGTGAGTACGGGCCCTGCGAGGTTACCAAAATATCCCTGAGATGCTTCGCACAATGTAAAAAAGCTATGGCAAGTGTTGTAAAGTGTAATTATTATGGGCCTATAAAAAGGACCCGACAGTAATGAAATGGAGGCGATTGGAGTGCGACAGAGTTTCATTACACTTAGTCGAGCTTGAGTGTTTACTCTTCGGTGTCTTAGCGTTTTTCTTTCCCTTAGTTTGTTTCGACTGTTGGCCCCTCTTCGGGGAAGATTTTTATCCCAACACTCACCGTTCTTGACCACATAAATGTTATCCTTATGGCCCTAGGGCATTTTCGAGCTCAACCCGAACCAGCCTCAATCCGTTTACGACCCATGCGATAAGTGTGTCACTAATTTTTTATGTCAACGCAACAAATAGTATCCTTAGCACTAGCTAAATCCGAATTCCATCCAAAATTTCCACTCCCGCATTCAGTTGCCGCAAGCCCAGCCTAAATAACAAATCCCCGCATTCAGTTGCCCCCAAGTACCATCTGCCTTCCCCAAAATCCCCCACCACGGCCTCCAAATCCCCCACCGCGGCGGCGGCCGCATCCCACATCACCAGACCCGCCCTGCCGGCCGGCTCGTCGACGCCATCCTTTCCCTTTCCCCGACCTCGCTTACTCCATCCATTCACCTCTATCTACGGATTCATCCATAGCTACTACGCACAGGCGCTGGCACCACGGGAGACTGAGGTACATCCACAGGCGGCGGTGGTAGATCTCGGCTACTATGGATCGACGGCCAGCGGCAACGGATCCATGACGAGCGACATCCGGCCCACCTCTCACTGCAGAAGACGTGGGGGATGGCCATGGTGTGTGTAGGGCTCATTTTGCGCTGAGATCTCAGGAAGGTAAAGGCCCCCTCCCTCTTCCTCCGTCATGTTCCTGTTTCTCTACTTCTGTATGCATTAGTGTCAGTTGCCATAGTAATAGTACTATTTGGTCTTTATTATTTAGAAGTAATTCATTTCCTATGCACCTAATTAAATATCCTGATACTTCCACTCTTTGTACCTTTATTAAATTCGTCGGGTCTGTTGATATAATTAGCGGCTCAGTTTCCCACAGCAATGCTCTAGGAATCCTCTTTTGTTTTTTCACCTGTACGTAAATACATAATGATCTTTTTAATCTTAGCAGTGTACATTGCATGGCAGATTTTGAAAAGGCATCGGCTCATCATCATGTAGAATTACAAAACATATTTCTAGTTCCAGTCCATCCAATATACGGAACGAAATACCTTTTTCTTTGGGTGAGAATGTATTAAGTACTACTGCATGATTATTTAGTAGAAATATGGTTCCTGTGGTGTCGAATTTAATTTGATCCAGCTTGGTTCATAAACTCCAGTTAATCAATTTTATTTTAATCAAACTCAGGTTCTGTAATATGATTGATTGGTAATTGGTTTACTTGATAATTTTATATTGTCTGTTGACTATGTAGATTGAAGCTCATGTTTTTCTTTGCACTTGTGAACACAGGAAGTCAGAGACTGCTATAGGAGCTGAGAGAGATGGAGAACGAGGCCACCATTGATCTTCTGCAAGCCTGGGCTCGTAAGGCAAGGATCTTATTTCTTGCTTTTCTTTGATGGGTTTTGATTGTAGTTCTAGCTAGCTAGCTAGTATATTAGATTTCTTCATGTAGAAAGATCAGTAGACATAATAGCCACAATTTGCCATTGTAACCTTTGATTAGACTGTCCAATACCCCAATAAAAAATTGTGCTAGTGCCTTCATGCCATCTGTGATGCTTTCACAGATTGTGGCTATTATGATAGACCTGGCTTTTATTTTAGAGCACATATGAAGCTTCACTCTGAAATATTAGTGGCTCTTTTTTTTTGCGAAAGAAATATTAGTGGTTCTGTGAAAACAACAAAGTATTGTACAATAGTTGGTAAATGCATTGTAATGTTGTGTAAAAATATACTTTGTGGGTTTTGAATCCAAGTGAAAACAGCAAAGTGTCGTACAACAGGCATGGATGTGATGCCCCTACTCATTCGTAATCTGATAGTGCAGGCATTGCTACAAGAATGACATGTGGGCTAAATAGGGCTATCTAGCCTATACCAACCTGGAGCTATGACATGCATTTTGGTACTTATACAGCTTGTCTATATCAATCTTTGCTTGAGCTTTGAAATCAATCCTGTGTCTAATTATTATTTTTTGGCTGTGTGGATACTGTAGGCATTGGCTGGTGGCAGATTTCAGCATAGGCTTGGTGCTTCAGGAATCATCAAGAGCAATGACAAGGATTACCATGTAGAGCATGAAAATTGGTAACGAAAAATTTGGATTTACTAGCCTAAAAGTGCACCTTACTTTCCATCCTGATAAAGAACTACTAGTAATGTTTTATACTGCTGGATAACATAGAAGTAGAGCAGAGCTGGTGCTGATTGTCTTCACTGGAGTTTGCTGTGCGGATGTTGCTGTTGGTGATATATGGTGGTCATGGTCTGCACTCGAGTTTGTCATGTGGCTGCTGCAATCGAGTTTTTGTCTAATGAGGCTTTGCAGGTTGCTTATGCTGCTCATACAAAGAATCCAACAAGGTCTGGGACCACCTATGTTATAGGAACAAAAGGATCTAAGAGGGTGGTGGCACCTCAGGAACAACATGTGCGAGTCATTAGGCAGAAAATAAGGGTCCTAGCTTCAAGTTCATATCTGTCTAATGCAACATCCACACATGATGTGTTGGTTTCTAGTAGTGATCCCTCCCTGCAACAGAATCTGGTTGACACTACAGATGAAGGCAAGTGACTATCTATCTTGTGCAAACAAGTCACTATCAATACTTCCAAATTGCAATGCTAAATATGTATGTCATTGTCATAAGTTTACTGCCTTCTAAATTCAGTTGGACATGAATGAACTAGTTAAAAAATTGTAGTCTGAATCTATGTTGTATTCATCTAGTCATTCAATACATACATGAGTTGCATGTGTACTGCAAATAGCAACTATGAGATTAACACTAACATTATATTGTTGTTAGGTGCACTTGCTGCAAGAAAAGATCCAGATAGGATAAGAGGAGAAAGCATAGGCAGAGAATTAGAAAGGCTAAGTAGAGGGTTGTGCATGCAGATAATAGTGGAATAAGAAATTAACCTTTTATAAATTGTAGATTCTGCTTGAATGTTGGATCTGGTTTGGTTGTTTAAGTAAAAGGACCATTGTCTTGGCTCTGAGAGCCCTTATAGCATGAACTGCTTTGCAGTTGGAGATGGTGTTGAGTATGTTGCATACTATTATCTCAGCTAGAAGTCAAAATTAGAAACCTGAATGTTGTCAACCACCTAGCTTACAGGATTATGCTTTTTTATCTTTTAATAATGTAGTACTAATCGTTATAATACCATGATTCCAAGTTCTTTCTTCAAAACTTTTCAGGGCATAAATGATCAGTTCTATATAGCATTAATTAGCACATGACTAAATAGCAATATTTTGTACAGGGCTATCTAAAATAGGCGAAGCTGTCATGTTAGGATCTAGCATGGTAAGAACACTAATTCTAATGTTTTTTCCCTTGTGTTTTTTATTAAATAAAATGGATATCTCTAAATTTCTTGGATTTAGATAGTTATGCTTGTATTGTCTATACAGAACTGCAATTTTTATTTTTGGTTTTTGCATTGTGCAAGCTGTTACTTGTCTGAAAATGGCTACTTTCATGTTTCTAATGTTTTCTTAACATTTGGAGTGGTCAAAATGCCATGGTGGCTGCTGGGTACTAGTTGCTTGCACAGTTCTTTGCATTAGTTAGATTTTTGTCTAGTCAAGTTGCTTTTAGGAGAGCTCATCTATCCAGCTTTGGTCTTTGCAACTGAACTTGTATATGTCCCACTTTTCCTCATAGAAAAAGGACTTAGGCTTGCGTTGCACCTGCTGACAACTTAGAGTGCGGTAACAGAATAGACGTGCAACAGTTATCAACTACAATAGTTCAACAGGTAAGCAACAAACTTGTTTTAGCAACTCAGACAAGAGTGCCACTATAATCTGGCCACGTTTTATGTTTATAAATATAAGCAAGGAAATCTGCTACTGCTATACTACTTGTAAACCAAACATATGCTGCTATATTTGTCATATTGCTAACCATAGACTATTTTATATTGTCAATAGAGCATAAAAAAATAATCTAACATATGGTATTGTACTGTCAGGTTGTTGGGCTCAAAACATATGCCAACTTATATGCAAGAGTGGCCAAAATGCGTTGATGGCAACTGGGTATTGATGTATTGTCGTGTGCTTTTGCATAGTTTTTAATTATGTTGTCTGAGATGTGAAGGCTGTAATGTGTTCCTATAATAATATTTATATTTATGTGTTGATCTGGACGTATTTTGTTGTTGATGATGCGGACCTATAATTTAATATTTTTATTTTGTTGTTAGCTTGTGCTAAAATCTAATAGCAGCCTAATTTGAGTTGGGCTGCATGGCAATTAAAAGTCCAAAAAAGGCCCCTCAAAAAATTAGATGGTCCCAAATGAAAAAAAGATCAGCTAAAGTGGGCCGAAAGCTCCTAGAAACCTGAATCGGGCCACAAAACACTTGGGTCAAATCCTATGTGGTATTGATGACATGTTAGCTTTCACCTTGGCGAACATATGTCGTGACAGAAACATATCCTATGTGGATCCTATGTGGAAGCTGTCTATGATGGTTATTTTTCGTCGTAGAAAATGGACTTAGGCTTGCGTTGCACCTGCGAGACTAGAGGGACTTGGTCGCTGGTGGTCATCTTGATGGCTCTGGATTAGACGACCGGGTCAAAGAGGATGGCTGCTACTACTTGCTGGTTTTGAGTTGCTCAGAGAAGACGGCCTAGATCCCCTCTCTAATATATAGACTCATGAATGCACACAACATCAGTAATTTGTGTACGTGAGGGGATCTATCTGGGCTTAATTAAGTCTTCAGTTTTTCTTCTAGCGCAACCAAAAATAGTCTAATGAAATCACATAATTCATTGGTGGGCATGGTGGCAATAGAAGCTAATTGATGCAACGAAATATTTTGTCGATGCATTATATCCTAATCTACCGCAACGAGGAACTAGATTAAGGCAACACTTTTTCATCATGGCTATAACCACTAACTACTGCAACAAATTGTTTTTTTGGATGCAATAGGCGCATGAGTTATAGCAATGAATTGTTTTCTGGATGCAACAAGCACATGAGCTATCGCAACAAAGGTTAAGTTTTAGACAACCTTATGTCATCATGGCCACAGGCATGCATAATCACAACCAACTAAATATTCGTGGCAACAGACACACATCTATCGCGACGAATTGTTTTCTGGATGCAACAGGCACATGAGTTATCGCAACAAAGGTTAAGTTTTAGACAATGTTATTTCATCGTGGCCACACGTGGGCATAATCGCAACCAACTAAATGTTCGTGGTAACAAACACACATCAAACGCAACGAACTGTTTTATGGATGCAACAGGCACATGAGCTATCGCAACAAAGGTTAAATTTTAGACAATATTATTTCATCGTGGCCACAAGCATGCCTATTTGCAACCAAATAACGATTCGTGGCAAGAAACACACATCTATCGCAACACTAAATCGATACTATCGCAATGCACAACTAGCTCTGGCAATAGATACCCATAAAGGCAACCAGCTTTGTCACCGTGGCATTAACACCAACCTGTTGCAACGAATGTTTCAATAGACGCAACCCACATTTTTGGTGGTCATAAGATCGAGATATCGCAACCCATTAAAACATTGGTTGCTATAAAACCAAATATTGCAACCATATACGTGGTGTTGCAAAAATAATTGGTGCTCTAAGGGTCAATTCCTAGTAGTGTCTCGTTGTTTTCCTGTTTAGTCCCTGCAAATCATAACTTCACCAAAACTAGTGGAATTCATTAGTAGCAAACTCCTAAGTCCATATTGATATTCATTTTATGCCCTTTTCTATATTTAGTTGACAAATAAAAGTATACGTTAACATGTGTCAACAGAGACCTTGTATCCGGGTGCATGCCGCATTCTCTCGCTTCCAGGAGTATCTTGGTTCGGTGAGCGTCTCAAGAACTGGCACTACCTCGTGATCTTCCACTCGTGGTTCCCATCAGTGGATCTGAGCAGGTTCCGCAGCGGGTACACGTGGGGCACAACCGAGTCTTGGGTCTGGGAGCTCCTGGATGTTGAAGTACTTATGTTGGTTGTCTACATCCTGAACTTTTTATTAGCAGTTTTAGTAGCCACTTACCTTGACGGTATCTATGAACTGTTAATTTCTCCGGTAATTAATCTATTACGGGAAACCGTAGCCTCATTAGCCTCGGTTTCCTAGAGCAGAGGGTGTACTCTGGTACACGCTTGGTACTTTGGCTTGGCGAAGATCTCAGCCCTCGATTTAAGACGTGTTTGACCAAGTACTTTATAAGTTTTTAGATCCGTGTTAGATGAGTGTTTAATTTCGAGAGAATGTATTACCGTAAGTAAAGCAGTCCCCATGTTTCAGATTGGAACTTGGGTCTGAGACATGCGAGCATTGAGAGAGAAATAGAAATTCTCGAAGACATGAAACTTTGCTCACTATCTTTATTGTTAGCATGCTGATATTTGAAGGACCGAAAAGGCGACCAGAGAGGGGGGGAGTGAATGGGAACCGATAAGAATTCTTCCCGAAGGTCGAACTCAGCCTATACCCCGATTGCCACTCCAAGTACTCGTACACACTACAGAAGCTCTAGACATGTCACAAGCAAGCTCACAAGATCAAGAGACAAGCCTAGAAGCGAAGAGCGGAAGCACAAGACAAGAATCAAACACCTAGAGCAACTCTGCGAAAGCTCCTGGCGGACTGTCCGAGTGGACCAGGTGGACCGTCCGCGATGACTGCGCGAATTGTCCGTCAGGTCTCCGCGGACCGTCCGAAAAGGAACGAGAACCTCCAGGGGCGCACCGGGGAAAAACGGACTGTCCGACGGTTCACTGCAGACTGTCCGACCGTCACGGACCATCCGGGCCTACCTCGTGGACTGTCCGCCAAACTTGTTGCCACCGAACCAAAGCAACTCAACGGATCGAAACTCGAGCGCTCAAGAACTCGCGAAGAACACGAAGAACGCCAACGCTGCCTGGGCCTCGCAGACCGTCCGCACGGGCCTCACGGACTGTCCGCCAAGCAGGAACAGAACAGAAAAATGCTCGAGCTCGAGAGTCAAATCAACCTCTCCATCACCGGATCTCCCAAACGGCAAAAGCTCTTGAGACAAGATTTCCGGGAGATGATAAGCAACACAAGATGAAGCTATTCCCCAAAAATCTCGACCTCTAAGCCACCAAATTGCCGGGAATCGCGGATCACACGAACCTTCACCAAGAACTCGAACTCCAGCCAAAAACTCACGAATCGAAGGCCTTCCCCGGCGTTTGAGGGGTCAAGATCACACACAAAGATGCGCAAGGCATCCACCCATGATCCCCTCAAAGAAATTCGAAGAAAACCACCCTCAAATCCCCGAATCGAGCGAAGAACGAAACTCCCCAAAAATAGCCACGAAAATGACACGAAAATCACAGAGGACTAGGAGATCACCGCAACACTGAATGCTTCCATACATCTAGAGGTCAGAGTCTATACAAGAATCTAGCCTAAGGAATACAGTGGGAAAAGAAGCAGTTCAGAGAAATCTACCGGGGGAGAAATCCCTAGAGTCCAAGAGAGAGAGAGATGCCATCCACCTCTCCGCTGTTTATATGAAGTCCATCGGAAGGAGGTAAATGACCACACTACCCCTACACTTGAAATGAAGATACAACCCCTCAGGGGCATTTTGGTCAAATCTTCATCGAGCGGACACACTTCCACCGCGGCCTTGCTTAGCATCCACGCAAGCCCCGCGATCACACCACGTGCCCCCCGCCTCGAAGCTTCCCGAAGCTCCTGGATCACCGTCGCCTCGGGCCTCCGGGCTTGGTTTTGAGGCCCAAACCAAGAAACCGTCCACCGATGGTTTTCTGGGCAAACCACCAAACCCCGCGTGCAAGCTTCGGGCTCGATACACTACCTTGCACCGGCCCATGTTCACGACTTTCGCCCGCTAGTGTTGCACCGCACGGCTCGCACTTGACCCCATCGGCCACCAGGTCCATCGAACCTAGCCTACTTGCCTCTCCATCACCCGGAGGCCGCCACGGCTAAGGCCTTTCGCGCTTGTTCTTCACCTGCACCAACACGAGTCAAGCCGCAACCTGTACCTGCACACTTAGCCAAGCATCAGTCCACACAACGTTGTCAATCACTCATCACTTAGGAGCGACCCTCCACTGGTCCTCGGACACACCAGGTCCTCAATCTCCCCCTTGATGAGTGCATTGACAACACCCATAGTAACCATCATAGAGAAAAAGAAAAGAAAACAACAAACCTCCAAGCAAGTGATCCAAAGCCAAAGAACAAGCGAACACCACGATCACTCGCCAGACCAAGTCTCGGCCCCCTAAGACAAGGGCAACGGCTCGACACAGCCGAGACAAAACAAAGCTCTCAAAGAGCACACCACAAAGCACAAAACTCAGACAAACCAAAGGAGCTCCCCCTGCACATATGCAAACTCCCCCTGAGCAAATGCAACCCTTTCTTCTCAATTTTTCTCCTCACATGCAACATCTCACAAATGCATACCAATTTTCCACAAAATCTTCCATTGCAAGAAAAAAATCTCCCCAAATGCATACAACATCTCCCCCTTATCATACATAACTCTCCCCCTTGTTGACAATCCATGAATCAAGGTATATGAAACTCTTCTCCTTGCTTTCATGAAAAATGCATGTCATGGCATATATACAATCTACCAAGCTTCTCAAATATACAAAGAGCACAACAAAATGCTACATATGAGACATAGAGCAAGCAAAGTAGATATGGTGTAGTTAGCACATTACTATCAAGAAGGTAGAGACATATAAGCATGTGACATGGCCAAAAGCAATTTTAACCAATTTTTACAAAGAAATATTCATCTCATGAGCAAGATCCTATCCATGCCAATTTGAACACAAATACACTAGATCATCCAAAGTTTATACAAGATCACACATTCTCATTACAAGATCATTATAAACACCCACAAGCTACTCAAGTCATGTTAAAGCCACCGAGCCATGTGTCTACTTCTTAAAATGAGACTTCTCATGGTACACAACATGCTATGATTTAGCACCCAAGATATGAAATTCAAAGCATAACAACATGATTAAGAGCTTATTTTTCAAGCATAAGGCAATTCATACACCAATTTCATTTTCAAATTTAAACATGGTACATGAACTGCCTTTGCGGCAAAAAGAAGCTTATGCTCCTCCCAAAGTAAACAAATGGGCTAAACATTTACAATGACAAAAGGTCTTTGACCCCAAGCAAAGAGAATATAATTCTCAAGCACAAACTGAGCATGATATAAGCATTTGAGCACAAATTGAACATAGACAAGCATCTACTAATGAGAGAGGCAATTTTATCATTTTCACAAATAAAATGCTATCTCATCATACATATATGGCACAACCATCAAGAGCATAGCATTCACATTCACAATTTACCAAACATGCACATATCTCATCCATAGCACATCAGTGATCAATGTATATAAGAGAAGCTCAATCCTAGCTCAAGTGATCCAAAGATGGCTATCCTACCAGGTTTTGTACAGAAAGTAACATGCATGCATGGAATGCAACAAAATGAAACATATGGCACATATATACATGAGAAGCTCCAAGACTCAGCTAGAAAGGAAAGCACACCCCAAGTTCACCCCGCAAGCGAGTGAAAGTGACTTGGTCAAGTGGTTTGGTGAAAATATCGGCTAGCTGATCTTGGGTAGGGACATAGGACAATGATATGTTTCCCTTCTCAACATTGTCTCTCAGAAAGTGGTACCTCACTTCTATGTGTTTCGTTTTGGAGTGGAGGACAGGGTTTTTGGCTACACTTATGGCACTGGTGCTGTCACAAAAGAGTGGAACCTGGGAACACTCCTCACCAAAGTCGCTCATAGTGTAGGTCATCCATAGCAGTTGGGAACAACAACTAGTAGCAGCTACATACTCGGCCTCTGTAGTGGACTGGGCTACACTAGATTGCTTGCGAGATGACCAAGAGACCAAAGAAGAACCAAGGAACTGACAGCACCCAGAGGTAGACTTGCGGTCCAATCGACACCCAACAAAATCAGTATCGGAGTACCCGTGAAGTCTGAGTGTCGAGGAGGTAGAGTACCAAAGACCAAACTCTGGAGTGTAGTTCAAGTACCTGAAAATCCGCTTGACGGCCTGCCGATGTGAAGTCCTCGGTGAAGCCTGAAAACGAACGCACAGACACACACTGAACTGTATGTCCGGCCTCTTCACCGTCAAGTAGAGGAGGGAGCCGATCATGCTCCGGTACTCCTTCTGGTCCACGGTTTCACCGTCCTCGTCCGCATCCAAAGCCGTAGTGGTACTCATTGGTGTAGTCAGCGGCTTGGAGTTGTTCATGCCAAACTTCTTCACCATGTCCCTGGTGTACTTCGCCTGATGTACAAACATCCCGTCCTTGCACTGCTTGATCTGGAGTCCCAAGAAAAACTGCAGCTCGCCCATCATGGACATCTCAAATTCCCTGCTCATGTCATCTGCAAATCTGGCAACAAGATCATGAGAAGAGCCACCAAAGATTATATCATCCACGTATATCTGAACAATCAAAAGGTCATTCCCATGCTTAAGGAGAAACAGGGTCTTATCAACTGTGCCCATCACAAACCCCCTACTCAGCAAAAACCCTCTCAACCTGCCATACCAAGCTCTCGGTGCCTGTTTCAACCCATAGAGCGCTCTTTGGAGTTTGTATACACGGTGTGGGTATTTTTCACTCTCAAACCCCAGGGGTTGCCTCACATACAGTTCTTCCTCTATCACCCCATTCAAGAAAGCACTCTTGACATCCATTTGGTACGACTTGAACCCTTTAGACACGGCAAAGGCTAGCAGGATCCTAATTGCCTCCAAACGAGCCACAGGAGCAAATGTCTCCTCATAATCAATGCCCTCTTTCTGGTTGAACCCCTAAGCCACCAACCTCGACTTGTTTCTCACAACCATCCCATTCTCACCCTCTTTGTTCTTCCACACCCACATGGTACCTATGGGACGGCAATTTGGTGGTGGATCGACTAACACCCAGACTTGGTTTCTCTCAAAGTTTTCCAACTCCTCATGCATGGAATTCACCCAATTCTCGTCAGACAAAGCGTGTCGAATATCTTTGGGCTCAAACGACGTGACAAAAGCAAAATGAGCGAAATGAGAAGTATTCCTTGACCTCGACCGTGTAGTGCATTCATGAAGGTCACCTATGATCATCGTCGGTGGGTGATCCACTTGTACACGCCTGAGAGCCTCTCGCCTGGACACAATCACCCCCTCAGCAGCAGCCTCCACTCGAACAACCTTAGTCATAGTGGGTGTAGGGGATGGTCCATCCTCGATCGTCGTCGTAGTAGTGGAAGTAGCGTGTACACGATCAGCCACGGGAGCATCAATACCGTCATCGTCACCGTCTCCATCTCCATCCTTCTCATCCTCAAAGATCCTCGCTCCAATCTCCTCGTCACCTGCACACTCAAAAGCAGAAGAGCTACATGGCTGTGTCTCGTCGAAGGTTACCTCGCAAGTCTCCTTGATTCGGTTAGTGTCAAGGTTGAGCACACGATATGCTCTAGAATGAATTGCATAACCAAGGAAGATACCATACGAACATCTAGCCTCAAACTTATCCAACTTGCCCTTCTTCAGAATGAAACACTTGCAACCAAAAGCTCTAAAGTGACTCACCTTGGGTTGTCGCCCATGCATCAGCTCATAAGAGGTCTTTTTGTTGAAAGCACGAAGGAAGATGCGATTTGAGACATAGCAAGCGGTATTGACCGCCTCGGCCCAGAAACACCTAGGAGTCCTATGCTCATCGAGCATCGTCCTGGCCATCTCACAAAGGGTCCGGTTCTTCCTCTCCACTACACCATTCTAGCAAGCGGCGTATGGAGAAGAGTACTGATGATCGAGACCAAGATCACTGCAAAAGGCATCAAAATGAGAGTTCTTAAATTCTGTGCCATTGTCACTGCGTATAGCTCGAATGGAGTCACCATGTCTCTCATTCTTCAACCTCAAGATCAAGTCCCGAACAAAGCCAAATGTCTCGCTCTTATCCTCCAAAAAGAAAACCCAAGAGTACCTCGAAAAATCATCAACAACCACAAGAACATACCACTTCCCACCAGCAGAGCGAACACAAGCTGGCTCAACCAAATCCATGTGCAACAGCTCACAAGGTCGCTCGATCATGACCGCAGTCAGAGGGGCGTGAGAAGCAGCAACCATCTTTCCATGCTGACAAGAAGCACAAACCAAATCCTTCTCGAATTTCAACTTAGGCCATCCTCGGACAAGATCAAGACCACTCAAGCGGGAAAGCAACTCAAAGCTCAAGTGTCCCAACCTCCTATGCCATTTCCAAAGCTCGGCCAAAACGCCAGCAACAAAGCATCGAGGAGGACCAACAGACTGGGAAAAGTCGGCACGAAATATTTGATCCTCGGGGATGATCGTACAGACAAGATCGCCTCGAGAATCAAGCACACGAGAAGCACCCGACTTAAAACGAACCTCAAAACCTTCGTCCAGTAACTGAGATAATGACAACATGTTAAAACCAAGTGACTTGACCAGGGCCACACTTCTTAAGGTCACCTTGCTACTCACCTTCACCATACCTTCAGCAAGCACTCGTCCTCTCCCATTGTCCCCGAATGTGATGTACTCCCTCGTACTCACCGAGGTGAGGCTGGAGAACCACCCACGATCTCCGGTCATGTGTCGTAAGCAACCAGAGTCGATCAACCAAAAATCCTCCAAGCCTCCCACCTGCAATCAAAAACGAGGACGAGAATGAGCAAGCGACTCAACACTGGGGTTAGTACCAAAAGAGTTAAACCAGTGCAGAGCCATTTGCTCAAAAGAAGGGTTAGCAAAATCCATCCTACCAAAACTTCTAGGCGGAGCCCTCTCACGCCTACCACCAAAGGACCTGTCACGTCTCACTGGAGGAGTACACGCACCACGAGGGAGAAATCGTGGCCCGTAGTCCATCTGAGACCCAAAGCTCCGATCGTGCCTCCCAAACTCGTAACGGTCATGAGAAGGAGCACGTCGAGCCAACTCACCACGCCCAAACCCAACACGTCTATCTCTCTGAGGAAACACACCTCCACCTCCACCTCCACGAGTGGGAACTGTACGCACATACACCTCAACCCTAGGTAGAGGCCCTCTACGTGGCTCAGGCACACCACGAGCAAGGTGGTACCTGTCCTTGTTTGCCATCTCCCTAGCAAACCTCTGATCTCTCTTCCTCCTCAAACAGAACTCATCCTTATGCCCATCCCTCCCACAATACTCATAATGGAAGCGGATTGGTTGTGGCTTAGGCGGTGGCTTTTCCGTGGGCTTCTCAACACCTTTCTCTCCTGACTTCCCTTCAAAGACATTACCCAGGTTGCTCACAAACTTGATGGATTTCTAGTAATTCTCTATTTTCTGGGGAAACACTGGTGGGTCTGGAGTTGTATCAAGCTTGTTTCTGAGGTGGTTTGGCTTGGGAGCATATTGTTCATGGGTATGGTGTGTGGTGGAGTAGGAGTCTCCAGCTTTCTCTTCTCCCTCACCACTCTTCTCACCACTCTTGTCACTCCCCAATGCCTGACCATCAAACCTCTTGAACTGAGCCAGCATCAAACTCAATTGTGGCTCATGCCCAGACAACCAACTCATCAATTTCCTAAGCTCATCATTTTCATCCTGCAAACGGTCAACATAGTGTTCAAGTTCCATGTTTTTCAAAGCATGCATTTCACAGGTTGAACATGATGTAGGAAGAGGAGCTTTCAATGCCGCCTCAAGAGAAACTATTCTAGTATGAGACTCATCTAGCCTAGCATGCAACACAGGACATGAGGTACAAGCACCTAACAAAGCTAGCCTAGATTTCAATTCATCACACTCAATCCTAACCACATCTAGTTCCTCAAGAGTAGAGGCATGTTTCTCCTTAAGAGCAGTCAAATCAGCAAGAAAAACTGAGCAATCACCACAGTCAATCTCATCAGACACCACAAGAGCAGATTTCAAAGATCCTATCTCATTTCTAGCATCCACAAGCAAGGATTCAAGCTCAACTATCTTATCCTTAGCATCACCCAACAAAGATCTGAATTCCCTCTTCCCCTTGTTGGTCTTTCCAAGCACATCATCACGGTTATCAAGCAACTCATTGAGCCTAGCATTCTCCTCTAGCAAGAAGTTGGGATCATTTCGTACCTCTTCCTTGGAGTCGGAGTTCGAATCCGAGCTGTGCTTCCCACCCTTCTTGGAGTGCGCCATGCCGCAAAAGCCTCCTTATGCGACGAAGCTTAGGTCGGTGAAGTTCTTGCCGGTGTGCCGCTTGTCCTTGCGCCTTTCTTGCTCTTCCTCACTGCTCGAGTCGGAGGAAGCATCGCTTGATGTGGAGTCGATGTCGCTTGCTCCGGCAACCATTGCTCGAGCCGTCTTCTTCTTGTAGCCGCCACTCTTCTTCGGCTTTCTCTTGCTCTTGTCCTTGCGCTTGTCCTTGTAGTCATTCCGGGAGCGGTGCTTGTTGTAGTCGTGCTTGGGCTTGCCCTTGTAGTCGTTCTTGATCCCCATGGCTTCAGGGCATTCGGTGATGAAGTGCCCGTGCTTCCCGCACTGATAGCACATCCCTGAGCTCCGCCTTGCATTCTTGCAGTTCTCGTACATCCGCCCAAACCTCTTGCTCAACAAGGCGAGGTCATCCTCGCTCAGCACCTCGAAGTCCTCATCTGGCAAAGACACAAGACAAGACAAAGAGAAACCACCAGAGTTAGCGTTAGACCTCGATCCTGAGACAAGAGCCAAACTATGAGGATCAATGGGGCTCTCGCTCTTGGCTCTCAAGCCACGATCAACCTCTGAAGATCTCAGCTTGGAAAACAGCTCATCCAGCGTCAACGTGTCATACACGCTCGACTCCTCAATGGCCTCGACCTTGGCACTCCACACAGACCTATCCAGGGCATGCAAAAGCTTGATAGCTTGATCATGATCCGTGTATGGGAGCACTGTCACATTGGCCCTCATTTTGTTGACAATGCTAGTGAAACGCTGAAACATAGCATCGGTCGACTCACTGGGGAGATGAGTGAAGTTCTTGTACTCTCTCCGGTAAGTGGAAAACAAATGGGCTTGCACTTGGGCATTGCCAACATGAGCATTTCTAAACTTAAGCCATATCTTTCCGGCCACATTCTCTCCGTACACTCGCTCTAACTCTGAGGCACAGAGAGCACGGAACAAGTAATCAACGGCCTTGCTGTTGGCCTCAAACATGTCCCGCGTACCTAGAAGCAGATAACTGTCTGGGATGACATAATGAGGAATTTGAGTGACCTCCCAGATCAGAGTTCCCTTCCCATGTAAAAACGCGCCCATGCGCCTCTCCCACATCGGGTAATTCTTGCCATCAAAGTGTGGAGAACCCGACCCCTTGCCATAATCGCCCATCTTTGGATCTTAGACTGGTTAGCATCAAGAAGATCCGTAACCAGCTTTGATACCAATTGAAGGACCGAAAAGGTGACCAGAGAGGGGGGGAGTGAATGGGAGCCGATAAAAATTCTTCCCGAAGGTCGAACTCAGCCTATACCCCGATTGCCACTCCGAGTACTCGCACACACCACAGAAGCTCTAGACAAGTCACAAGCAAGCTCACAAGATCAAGAGACAAGCCTAGAAGCATAGACCGGAAGCACAAGACAAGAATCAAACACCTAGAGCAACTCTGTGAAAGCTCCTGGCGGACTATCCGAGTGGACCAGGCGGACTGTTCGCGATGACTGCGCGGACTATCCGTCAGGTCTCCGTGGACCATCCGAAAAAGGAACCAGAACCTCCAGGGGCACAACATGGAAAAAACGGACTGTCCGACGGTTCACTGCGGACCGTCCGACCATCACGGACCGTCCGGGCCTACCTCGCAAACTGTCCGGCAAACTTGTTGCCACCGAACCAAAGCAACTCAATGGATCGAAACTCGACCGCTCAAGAACTCGCGAAGAACACGAAGAACACCAACGGTACCTGGGCCTCGCGGACCGTCCGCCAAGCATAAATAGAACAGAAAAATGCTAAAGCTCGGGAGTCAACTCCATCTTTCCATCACCAGATCTCCCAAACGACAAAAGCGCATGAGACAAGATTTGGGGGAGATGATAAGCAACACAAGATGAAGCTATGCCCCAAAAATCTCGACCTTTAAGCCACCAAATCGCCAGGAATCGCGGATCACAGGAACCTTCACCAAGAACTCGAACTCCGGCCAAAAACTCACGAATCGAAGGCCTTCCACGGCGTTTGAGGGGTCAAGATCACACACAAAGATGTGCAAGGCATCCACCCATGATCCCCTCAAAGAAATCCGATGGAAACCGCCCTCAAATCCCCGAATCGAGCGAAGAATGAAACTCCCCAAAAATAGCCACGAAAATGACACGAAAATCACAGAGGACTAGGAGATCAGCGCGACGCTGAATGCTTTCATACATCCAGAGGTCAGAGTCTATACAAGAATCTAGCCTAAGGAATACAGAGGGAAAAGAAGCAGTTCAGAGAAATCTACCGGGGGAGAAAGCCCTAGAGTCCAAGAGAAAGAGATGCCATCCACCTCTCCGCTATTTATACGAAGTCCATCAGAAGGAAGTAAATGACCACACTACCCCTACACTTGAAATGAAGATACAACCCCGCAGGGGCATTTTGGTCAAGTCTTCATCGAGCGAACACGCTTCCACCGCGGCCTTGCTTAGCATCGACGTAAGCCCAGTGATCACGCCACGTGCCCCCTGCCTCGAAGCTTCCCGAAGCTCCCGGATCACCGTCTCCGTCACCTCGGGCCTCCGGGCTTGGTTTTGAGGCCCAAACCAAGAAACCGTCCACCGATGGTTTTCTGGGCAAACCACCAAACCCCGCGTGCAAGCTTCGGGCTCGATCCGCTACCTTACACCGGCCAATGTTCACGACTTCCGCCCGCTAGTCTTGCACCGCACGGCTCGCACTTGACCCCATCGGCCATCGGGTCCTTCGAACCAAGCCTACTTGCCTCTTCATCACCCGGAGGCCGCCACGGCTAAGGCCTTTCGCGCTTGTTCTTCATCTGCACCGACACGAGTCAAGGCACAACCTGTACTTGCACACTTAGCCAAGCATCAGTCCACACAACATTGTCAATCGCTCATCACTAAGGAGCGACCCTCCACTGGTCCTCGGACACACCTGGTCCTCAATATTATAAAAATTAAAGGAAGTACATAGCTTTTATGTGTAGAAGTGGTGCAGATGCTCGATGTTCCACGAGTTTGGCACATCTAAGCCGTCTTCCGTCATCAGCCGGTAAGCACCCGACCTGTTGACTTCCATGTTGATAAATGGCCCCTCCCATGGAGCCGAGAGCTTGTGCATGTCCTTCTTGTTCTGGATCCTCCTGAGTACAAGATCACTCACGCAGAAAGCACTCTCCTGGCCGTTCCTATCATTGTAGCACCTTAGGGCCTGCGCGTACTGTACTGCTTGTATCGTGGCCGCGAGCTGTCCTTCTTTGATGTTGTCGATGTCTTCAATGCGCGCCTTCTCTGCCTCGCTTTCATTGTAGACTTCCACTCTAGGTGAGTTGAACATGAGTTCGCTTGGGAGCACTGCCCCAGATCCGTATACGAGGAAGAAAGGTGTCTGCCCAGTAGCACGACTCGGCTGCGTCCGCAGTCCCCAGATTACTGCGGGAAGGTCTCGCAGCCACTTAGTCGCGTACTTCTTTAGCCGATCGAAGATGTGCTTCTTCCAAGCTTCGAGCACCGCTCCGTTGGCTCGCTCCACTTGCCCATTGGCTCGGCGGGGGGGGGTGACCGAAGCTTCAGCCACCTTTATGAGGAGGTCATCGCAGTAATCCTGGAACTGTCTTCCAGTGAAATTCGTGCCCAAATCGGTTATTATCGGTGCAATGGTGCCGACAGTCCACCACGGGGTAGGCTATGGTGGTAGATTGTGTGGAGAGGATCACCGAGACTGGAGCTAGATGGTGAACAAAGGACACAGGGGTTTATCCAGGTTTGGGCCGCATAAATGTGTAATACCCTACGTCCTGTGTTCAGTGGTTGTATTGTGTGTTCCGCGATTGGTAATCAGGTTGGACATGTTTTGGAGGGGGTCCCTGCCGCCCATATATAGCCTCGGGGGGCAGGGTTACAGATCATGTGGGATCTATCCTAGTCGGTTTTAGAAGATCTTTCTTTGAACACAAGTAATATCTTTCCTAACCAACTAGTCTTTATCTATGTAAGCTTATCTCTTTGGGCACCATCTCATTCCTGATCCACACGCCTATGCAGTGTGCCCACGCGTGGGCCCTTGTCATTCCGTAGATATGCCGTGGGGCCCATCCGTGTGGCACCTGGGGGTATATTCCCCACAACAGTCCCCGAGCGCTTCTTAACCAGATTGCAACTTCGATCATCAGCTTGGGCATCATTCGAGTGCTCGTCGTCTCCAGCCGAGTGCTCTATCTCTCTTACTTTGTGTCTTGATTTCTGCCCCGCACGCATCTTGATGCAGCCGAGTGGTTCGAAAGCTTGACTCGTGGTTGCCGGCTGGTTCAGGAAAGCTCTTCTCCATTTTGATTTCATTTGATAACCAGGCCAGAAAATGTACACTTTCGTCAAAGACAAAGTGTACACACTTAGCCCCGAGCCTTGATAAAGATTGTAGAGGTTTATCAAGGGTCAGAAAAGGAATCTAAGCGACTGCTCCTCAATGTCATCAGCTGGGTGTCTCTTTGAAGAGATAACCCTACGCCCCCCAGATCTCCGTTCCTTGGTCAGAGTTTGAGTGCTCGGCTAAGGGCTTTGCATCTGGATCCGGATGATCGTGATGGCTTTTATGTGTCCACTGAATGGGTGCATCTTCAGATGCGCCCATTAGGGCAGCCCTCGAGGTTCAGAATAGTTAAAGTAACTATTTCGAAGCTCTAAAAAAGACTTCAATGGAATTACCATCATCCCATTTGGGAGAGTACCTCTCAGATCATCTGATCTGGTACGATGCCTAGAAAGAGCTCTAGCTCTGAACCAGATTTGTTGTAAGGCCCACCGTGTTCTCAAGGAGAACCTGCGCAAGGTCACCTACCCTGACCATCATATTCGTGACCTCTTAGCAGCTCTGGCCTGTGTGTGGTGTGCCTCCGGGAGAACTCTCATGAGCTAGAAGATTGAACCTGCTTTGAGATTTGTGTCGAAAGATTTTCGAGGGCGGGTTATCTGATAACCTGGCTGCTTGTGACTTAGGGTCACGGCCTCTAAGTGACTTGTGTACCAAATGTATTTGGAAAGCCCTTTTTGGAATTTGGGGTGTGATTCTCCTGACGAGAATTTTCCACTCCCCGGCCCGTATAGGGTCGTGGCTTAGTTTGGCCCATGTGGTCAGAATTGGAAACGCTTGTTGACGCAAAAAACGGAACAAAGTCCTTCATGGTAATACGTAATGGATCCCCGGGATGTAACAAGGCGTGCCAGTCGACCTGACCGGTTGATCGACACGGAAACAATAGAAACGTTAAATAGCGGGTTAATCAGCTAGAGAGCCGATGTGTGTTTTGATAAAATCATAACAGCTAGGCAGCCGATACGGGAAATAGATCGGCCAGATCGGCCGATATGACGACGTAGGTATAGCGTAATCTACCAGAGGCAACTTAAACAAAGCTACGTAGGCAACACCTGAAACAGATCAATCGGCTATGTATAATGATTAAAATATAATAAAATAGTAAAAGCTGACAAGATGCAGTCTCAAGCTGGATAATTAGTGATAAAAGCTAAAGCAACAAGAATTAAGACAAAACTTGCTAATCTAGCTGATATCGATAAATTATGAATAAATCTAGACGAAATCACAGCGATGCGCCCGGAAGTTAAAGCCTAGAAATTACTCGGTAAAACGGTATTTACAAGCTTACCGGAGGTCAGTCGATGCAGTCCGGCAAACTCGAAGGACGGTATTGAAGAAACAAGAAAATAAGAAGAAAACTTTTGGCAAAATCGCCGACTTGAAAGGTAAAGGTACTTGAAAAGTAGAGTTTGTATATTGATCGTGTGATGATCTTACAATGACTCTGTACCCTTTATATTTATAAGGCCTGCTGAACTTAAGACTTGGCGTGCAACTCACGCATAGAAAGCTAGCTCCTGACTAAACGAACTACAACTTGACTTCTTTAATTAATAACTAATAAAATAAAATACTAAGATAAATGGACTCTGACTTTCCCTCCGATCTTTCTTAATTAAGCTTCTTCGAGTATGTTTCTGCTAGGTAACTGAATTTAGGAATATCTCAAGTCCCAAAGGCCGAATACCACGTCATTATAGATAAATCTTTTCCCTGGCCGTATCTTGATTAAGATCCAATTCTCGTACGTCTTCTTTCCTTGTGTGCAATCCTCTCTTATTCTTTCTTTATTCCAATTACCTTCACATGTATTGTCTTACTTTATTCCCGCACGAAGCTTCCTTGCCTGTGCTAACACTCGTACTCCCTCCGTCCCAAAATGATTGTCGTCGTCGGTTTTCGTGCCACAAGTTTGACCGAATTTGTAGATAATATGTGCAACATTTAAATCATTAAATAAATCTTTAAAAAAACTAGATTTAAATATCTATCTAACGATACTAATTTTGTACTGTAAATATTAATATATATTTTTATATATTGAGTCAAAGTTGTTTCTCGGGTAGCGAAAACGACAGTCATTTTGGGACGGAGGGAGTACCAATTTATACTAGTAGCTGATCACGTCTCTTGTGAATAAATTATTCTTTCTCATTGCTCTATCTCTGGCCAATCTGACTACACAGCCGATTGCTTTTGCTAACCGATTTGCACTACCGGGCGATTTTCTCTACTTTTCTCTGCCAACCCCTCGTCACCAATTCCTTTGCTTTCTTCTAATGCATGTACGTATACAGCACCCATCTCCAGGTATATCCATGCAGATTCGTGCATCATTGCTTGCAAAAACCATCGGCTCCCGCCAATCACGGCTCCTTTTTTGTTTTCATCAAGCCGATATCCTTTTTACTCTGAATTTGGTGAAAATCCGGTGTCAATACAAATCCCTCAGTTTCGGAGTATGAAGGATTCATACTTCGAAATTCTTGCAAACCTTGAACCCCTTTGCTCTAACCAATGCAAACTCCTCTTTTCCTTGATGAGTGGACTATTGTGAGCCAAAACTACTAACTCTGGATCCATCGTTGCATCAAACTCACCATCAGCCTACTATCACTAAGTCACCTCAAAATATCCGATATGAGCTCCACGTGGGTCTTTTGCAATACTAGCTGAGAGTCTTTTATATCCAACGCTCCTTTCCAAGCTTATTGGAAACTGACTAACCTTGTAAGTGTGGATGCCGAAATCTTTTCTTGTGAATTCTAGATAAGCCTAGCTTTATCCTGGCAATCTTTTCGGTTGTGTTAGCAGCAACAGCGATGGCTCCGGCAGCAGTGACATCGTCTCGTGATCTGAATTCATGCTCTAGTCATGGGCGAATATATGTTTGCATCCAGTCTCTTCCCTCTTAAGGCAGTATATTAGTCTTTTATTTTTCAGGGCTTCTCCTCCGGAACTGATACACGTTAAGTCCTGTCATGGTGTCGCTATTGTTGTCATCTCTCATCTATGTTAATCTGTGAGGAACTCCTTTGTGGGAACTAATCACGTAGCCACACTACCCAATGACATGACCAATACCACCGATTCCATCATATTTTTTGTTCATGCCGCTGCTCTTATTAGCCTTTTGCAACTGATTTGACGACTTTCATCAGCTGAAAAATAAATCCATTCGTCATTTGAAAACAAGACTGTAGCTCCATCTGAGCTTTGTGTCCAAATTCCTTCCTTTTTAATCGGCCACTTGATTACGATCAACCGATGCCAAGGTGACGGTAGCTATATAGAACTGATCATAACCCCCTCTGCTTTTGTATGTAACCCAAGTATCTTGCCTAGTAACATAATCTTCGTACCACTGTCATTCCTGTGTGGCCCTATTTGATATCTTGTGGTCGGTTAGCCGATACCTCTTCTCGAATGAGTAGTGGATGCATACAATCTTCTCTTATTACCACAATTATTGCCGAATCAAGGAACTGTATCAGATCACCATTGTCTTGGAACATGTTCTTTTTGAGCTGGCCAGGTAGCTTTAGACTTTGGTAGCTGCAGTGCACAAACATTGATATGTATCTGCTGAGGGACGACCTCCTGAGATGTGGTAATAAAGTGATACCGTTGGGAACTTTTCAGCACTGACTAGTGATTCCATGGTCAATCTTTCAGCTCGAAACCTCCAATCCATCGGCTTTGACTAAACAAATATGTTTGCATGCCACGAATCCTCAATTGTTACCACCCTGCATCATTGGCCACGCCATTTTTGCTCCTTTCGCATCTTCGTGATGAGGACCAGGTTATGGTCAACACACCAACTTATCATTGACCTCTCGAAGGCATGGGAGCTGATGACTGAATATCATTAATGATCAGAACCCTTTACTTTCGATAAATCTTCCTGCAACATGTCTCTTGTTTTTTGTATGAGTCGTTATCAGTAAGTGTCGAGCCGATTGATTATTTCCCGCTTCAATATTCATATCGGCCTTTTCTTTATTTCTTCCATCAGCTATTCTGCCTCTTCATGTAGCCCATGTACATATGTAGTAGAAGTACATCCCGCACAAGTACACGGTCAGAGCTTCTGAACAGCTGTGTGCCAACTTGGTCTATATAGGCTTTATGTTAGTACTGACAGCTCTATCATCTCTGCCTGGCTGTCCGATAATGCGGCTTGTCTTTAGTTGGCTGCAATTTGGTCTAAATCATCTGGTCATCTCATCGGCCGGCAGTAGTATCTCTTCCCCTCATAGAAATTGAACGTTGAGAGGTTCCAAGAGAGCCTATAGAATCGGATCGGCTATAAATGGAAGAGTAAACAACTTTTTCCATATTCATTCCTGAGCCGATATATCTCATGGTTCCTTGATGCTTCATCTTTTCTGACGCAATCATGCAGTCATCCCTTGGATGATTGCTTGTTTGAAGGGTTCGCCAGACACTCAGCATGCGTGCGTGATGCTGTCATTTGCCGCTTGTTCCACCGTCACTTTGCCTGCTTTGGTCCTTCGTATTGAATAGCCTTGGGATTTCATCTGCATGCTTGTTAACAGTTTCACCCTTTCTTTGGCGGACGGGCAGCTCTGCATTGCCGTGCCGATCGTCGATCGTCTTGGTCATCTGATGCTGATTCTCTCTTTCAACATACACCAGCAGTGGCGACGTAGATCATATATGATGACTTCGACGTCCTTGCATCGGCGGTAACCAGCCTGAGATGGGCTCATGGTGCTTCTGTACGTCTTATGATTAATGTGAATGATCTGATCGGCGGAATCACCAAGGACCCACGTCTTTTCCTTTCTAATTCCTCTTTTCGTCGTGTGCAGGTTATTACCTGATGGCACAACACTCGCAGCATGTTGTGCCACTCCTGGTTGGTGGGCATGACGTCATCGTCGGCCATGGTGTCTTACATCCCGATGCATGATAGCTTCAATGATCACCACCATCTTGAAATGTAGCAGTCTGCGTTATTACTGCCTTTCAGCCGATTGCTGGCAGTTGCGAGATCAACTGGTCAAGGCGTTGCACTTGGTGAAGACGTCATTGCTGCTTATTGCTGTTGCATAGGGGCACCATGTTTCCAGTAAACTTCATGCTTCAGTGGCCGATTTGATCATAGACCTCCATCCTTGTCTCAGAGGTTGTCATTTTCCCTCTCATTCGGCTGAAAGATGATTCTATCGGTCTAATGCAAGCTCCATTGGTCTTCTCACCTGCCTTAGTCTCTGCGGTACTTTCTTGAGCCAACATAGAGTATTATAGAGCCAATAAACATCAGCTGAGGAATCTCTTCAACTCATAAGCGGTCAATGTATTATGCTGAGGGCACAGAGCATGACAGATGGCGAGAGATCTTTGCCACAGAAAGCATAACGGCAACGGCAGCATAGTACGGCTGTGTGTGACTGCAACCTTATTTTTCTTTCCACTTGCTTGCCTGGTATGCGCGCTGAACGAATCAGCTCTTGAGTGTGACGAAACCGTAGCCAGCCATATGATTTTTGAAAATTCGGCAACTATACTGATTATAAAGATCAGCCTCTACTAAGCTCTTCGGGAAACCGCTGTACTTTGATTCTTGTGCTGGACCATTATCGGCTCTGTATTGGATTTTCTTGAACCGACCGTGACAACTTGCACCGAGCCTTGCTGGCCACTTTGTGTTGCTCCCGTTCTGATCCTGAAGCCATCACCATAACCCAGCCGATTTGTTTACAGACCATCGGACATCCTTCTTTTGTTGCTTTCTCAGTTGAGGTGGCCAGTAGGTGAAATAGGAGAAAAAGACCATCAATAAACTTTACTAGCCGATGTGCAGCTTCAGCATTTGGCTCCATGAATATCCTCATTAAATAATAGCTTCCCTTCAGGTACTTGAAGTGCAAATAACCCACGCTTGCGATGTTGCTGCGGCATGTTCTACTCTGTTCTAGATATGGTAAGATGCCCAACAGACATACGTGCCGCCACCCCAAGCACAGGTGGACGTCGTGTGCTTTTAGACTTTCTCCTGCTTAATAATTTCATTCCCGCCGGCCGATATGCTTTATCTGGTTCTCCTTTTTTAATTTTGATGAAGCATCCAACAACATAAACTTGAATTTCTTCCAGAGGACATGGGTTTAAGCCCAGCGTCGTCTTTTTAATTTTGATGAAGCATCCAACAACATAAACTTGAATTTCTTCCAGAGGACATGGGTTTAAGCCCAGCGTCGTCCTTCTACCATCTTTGTCTCCATTTAATAGTTGTTGACTTCACACATCATGCTAACCATCGGTGTTTATCTATGGGCCTCAAATATTGCATCCATGCAAGTATCTATATTCACAGTTGAAGTACGTATGACCAATTTAATATACTTGCATGCCACCGATATTAATCAATTGCTATTATCCAATCCCCTTTAAAAGCAAGTAGCCGATTGACGGACACATTCCATCAGCTCTCTCTTACCATCGGCCAGAAGACGTAAAAAGGATATTTGGCCGATTGATTTTTTTCTTTTTGTTTCACCATTGGAGTAATGTAGAATATTGGGCAAACACCACACACCCAAGATGGGGGTGACCTTTCATTATATAGCCCGGATACGGCTTGGTGTACAAGTAATACAATACAAGACCATATACAACGCTATATGTCTAACACCCGCCCACAGTCACAGGTGGATCCTGACAAACACCTAGACTGGACCTAAAATCAGTAAATAACTGTACAAGAAGGCCCTTAGTCATACTGTCAGCACACTGTCGTGGAGAAGGAACATGAAGAACGCGAACTTCGCCTAAAGCCACCTTCTCGCGGATGATGTGAATGTCAATCTCAATATGCTTCGTTCGTCGATGATGAACTGGGTTGGCAGCCATATAGACTGCACTAACATTGTCACAGAAGACGAGCGTAGCCTTTGAGAGCGGTACATGAAGCTCCTCAAGAAGTTGGCGGAGCCAACAGCACTCAGCAACCGCATGAGCAACAGCACGATATTCTGCCTCTGTACTGGAACGAGACTGTAGTCTGATGTTTCGATGACCAAGAAACCAGGGTGTTGCCGAGAAAGACACAATAACCAGAGCTAGAACGGCGGGAATCGGGACAGCCAGCCCAATCAGCATCTGAATAAACTGTAAGAGAGTCAACCGGACCAGTGCCAATCCGTAGACCGTAGAACAAGGTACCCTTCACATAACGCAGGATGCGTTTCAGAAAGGCCAGGTGAGAGTCCCGAGGATCATGCATGAAAAGGCAGACTTGCTGAACAGCATAAGTAAGATCCAAGCGAGTCAGAGTGAGATACTGAAGGGCACCAGCTAGACTCCGGTAAGCAGAGGCGTCAGCTAACGGCGCACCATCGGAAGCAGACAACTTGGCCTTAGTGTCAACAGGCGTAATCGTAGAATGACACTCACTCATGCTGGCACGACGAAGAATCTCCTAGGCATACTGACGCTAACAGAGAAACAACCCATCAGAAGAACGAGTCACAGACATGTGCAAGAAGTCATGAAGATCCCTCAAATCTATCATAGCGAACTCACTTTGCAATCGATCAATAATGTGCTGGAGCAGACTATCAGAAGAAGCAGTCAAGACAATATCATCCACGTAGAGAAGAATGTAGGCAATGTCGTCACCATTCCGATAGATAAATAGTGAAATATCCATAGAAGATGGAACAAAACCCAAAGAACGAAGATATGTCGCAAACTGCTTATTCCAAGCACGAGGAGCCTGCTTCAGTCCATAAAGAGACTTCTGAAGAAGACACACATGATCAGGATGGGCAGGATCAACAAAACCAGGAGGCTGCTCACAATAGACTGTTTCCTCGAGAAATCCGTGAAGAAAAGCATTCTTCACGTCCAACTGATGAATAGGCCACTGTCGAGAAGTTGCAATACTCAGCACAGTTCGAATCGTACCCTGTTTAGCCACCGAACTGAAAGTCTCATCATAATCAACACCAGGCTTCTCATTAAAACCCCGAGCAACCCAGCGAGCCTTATGCTTGGAAAGAGTACCATCAGCATTGTACTTTGTTGGTGGTCGATTTCCGTCAACCTAGAGCACTTGTTACACTATGGTTTGAGCTTTGTTATGGAACTAACCCGCCACTAGGCACACTAATGATATAAGAAGTTCATCTTTGCATATGCATTTTGAAGTATAATGTGTTTGTAGGAAAGCATGAACTAAAGGGACGGAGACACATCAAGTTCAAATGGACAAACAAGGAGTTCCGTTCGTGTTCAAGTGCAAGCCGAATCTACTCCTAAAGGTGGCAAGGACCAAGGTACTACGATGAAACATTCCCGAGGACCAAGACGAAAAGACCAGAGTTCATACGACAAGATCCATTATCTTGATCGTGGGGATAATGACGTCTAAAGCCCACATGCGAATGAGCAAAAAGTCAAAATGTCGAGAAATGACACGACGAGGAAGATGGGCCGGAGTGGGCCAGAGGGCCCAGGCCCTTGAGATTTGGAGATACCCATGAGATCAACTCAACCTGATATTCGCGCAGCCAAAACAGCATGATCTTCCGATGCACATTTGGGGACTTAAATGGCCTCCAATGGCAAAACGTTGAATACCAAAGTTGTCGATCTTGTTGAGAGCTTCAATTTGAACATATGGATGGCCCAATTCGAATCAGGGACCTAGGAGATATGGCCCTCGAAATACCTGCTGCGCACACAAGTCCGAAATCTGACAGATTATATTTCGAGTCTGTTTTGGGGATCTTATCTTCGTTTCTAAGGAAAGAAATGCATACTGAAGTTGGAGATAATTTCTTGCCACACAATCTGGACACCGAATTTGCATTATTTGGAGTCCGAATGTGGGAGATGTGATGTCGGCAAGGAAGAACTGCGAAACAGGAAAATCTGAATGAGGCTGATTTTATGGAAACCAAGTTTACTTTGCTCCTAAGCAAGATCCTGTGCAAGGCAAGGTAGAGCACGTCCCAAGGCTCTCGAAGAGCATAAGTACAACCCCCGGGACGTCCAAGGGAGGGGAGATTCATCCATCCAATCATTCTACCTACGTCCATTCATCATAAACTCGCCGTCGCAAGATGAGGGTAGAGATGAGATGAGTTCGTCGCAAAGATCAATGCCGACGGAGGGAAGGAAGCAAGAGGAGCACTCCAAGCCATCAGCCTAGGGGTGTTTCCAAGCTTCATCACTACCATCTTCATCAACGACGTTTTCCGGAGGCTCCACCACCCCTATGTGCTTCACTCCTTGTAAGATGTTGGGGTAATGTCTCGGTTCATCCCTAGGGTTAGATGGATCTTGGATATGTAATCGCTCCATAAATTCTATGCCTATCGATGCTTCATGGTCTATGTCTTCGCAAGTGCTTTGTTTACATATGTTTGCGCAACATGTGATCTTAGTAGGGTTTGTGGTAATCGTGGTGATTAGCCAAACCCTATGGATGCTTAGATATAGATGCATTAGCGAAAGTGATTATTACCTTGGGTAGTGACTAGTACAATGTAGGGAAAAGGCTTAAGCGACCGCATAACCGCCATGATGTTAGCGAAGGCAACACCCCGTTTATGTAGTAGATGCATATCTATGTGATTCTAGACCCTAGGGAGGGAACACTTATCTATCTTTATTTCTCTCTTGTATCAACCCTTGTTCCCTAGATTCACTCTTAGATTAGCTTAGGTTAGATTCCCTTTATTTTACATTAATATCTCTTGAAGGCTTTCTTATCAACTAGATTAGTACTTGGTTAAACGCTAGTATATCCCTTGCTCCGTGGATTGACAAGAACCTTGGGGATCCCCCCTTGGTGAAAAAGGCACCAAGTCACCCGTGTGCTTGCGGTGAACTTCAACACGGTTTTGAACCGTCAACAAACCCTTTTTCTGGCGCCGTTGCCAGGGAGTAAGCCAGTTTGCTACGTTTAATCTTGTATTGATTTTGTTGATTACTAACATCTAACCCTAGTTTTCTTGGAAAACCTTTCGTTTGTTTTGTTTTTGTTTTTGTTGTCTAGATGGTGTTCGTCGAACATCCTTTGGAGGAACCGGAGAATTCATTAAGGGATTATGCTAGCCCACGATGTGAGGACATTAAGGTACAAAAGTCGGATTCGATACTCAAAGCGACGAAGTATGAGATCAAGGCTCGGATCATCGAGATGGTGGCAACAAATCCTTTTAGAGGGGTGGAGACGGACAACCCGTATAGACACATCAAGCGCTTCACGACGTTATGCAATACGGTACGACAAGAAGGAGTACCCGATGATTGGTTCATGTGGAATCTCTTTCCCTACACACTTGTCGGCGAAGCAAAGAAGTGACATTCATTTGCATCCTTCGAAGTTGGAGGAAATTGAAATCAATGGATGAGAAAATTTTGCGAGAAATTTTTCCCCATAAGCAAGGTCCAACACATAAGGAGGCAAGTGATTACCTTTATGCAAGGAGAAGAGGAAGGGATAGACCAAGTGTGGAATCGCTTCAATGAACTAGTTGAACAAGGGCCAAGACTCGGATTATCCGGTGATGTACTATTGCATACCTTTTTCTTTTCTCTAACCCCTAGTTGCATGAAATATGTTCAAATATGTGCAGGAGGAGATCTCATAGAGAAAACACTCACAGAGGCCGCCCAACTCCTACAAAAAATCAGCAATGGGGCGGCCTTGATAAGAGATTGGCAAAGACGATGTCGAGAGGAGCTAAACGACAAAAGCAAGTCTGAAAAGCTTGCTGAAATTTTTGAAAAAGACATACCGGAGGTCAAGGAAGATGAACCGACCATACAAGAAATCAAAGAACCACTTCCTAAGGTAAGAGATGTTATTTCGGATAATAAAAATGTTGGAACTAACATGAATATAGGTCGAAGTATGGGGAATGCTAGACCATTGGCGGAATTCAATCAATCCGATTGGATTCAAGTTGATTTTGCCTCCCTAATCAACCACCAAAGGAAGGAGGAACACCGACGCATCGCCAAAAGAATTGAAGACATTTTTTTATCAAGAGATGAGTGGAGAATCGATCCAAGAGATATTTAAAGAAGAAGATGAAGGATGGATCGACCAACTTGACATCTCGAAGATTTATGATAAAGGAAGAGAAGGGCACAACCATGATGAGCCAAAAAGTCTCGTCTCCACAACAACATGTGCACCAATCCGAGAAGAAGAGTTTATTGCTAAGGAGATGAGGAATATAAAAAGAAGAGCTAGTGACTCAAAGGATGAATGGAAGAAAATAGGACACAACCTACAAGATATGTGGGAGGAAGATGACATAAAGCAAACGCTCCAAGAAGGTCTCTCTCCACAAGGTTATAGTTTGTGTGCTATTGAAGCTTACACACTAGCAAATCAAGACATGGAAGTGCCCATGAATAAAGAAAAGAGTGAGTCAACGATAAGCAATCTTGACGACATGTGGTACACGGAGATTAAAGAAAGCAAGACACAAGACTTTGAAGATGAAGATTTGGGTGATAATGAAGACTTCAAAGAAGAGCCAAATGCAAATATAGTTGATGAATTACAAGTTCCACATGATGAGATGGAGGGGATGCAAGAAGGTAACAAAGAGACACCTCCACTCGTTGAGATTGATTTGCCTTCGACACTGCTAGATGAACCAAGGACCACTCTTGTTGAAAAAGCTTTAAGGCCAAGGTACACGCTGAAATCTTAAGATATTATTGGTATTGATGATGATAAATTCAAGTCATTATGTTCAACCAATAGTATGAATGATAGTTTAAATTCTATGCCTTGCTCCAATGATTATCATGTTGATAAGCTAGAATTTCTTGAGAATCATAATGAGACAATGTTTATGTTTGAACAAATTAATTATATGCCTAAAGAACCTTTGCCTAACCAAGAGCTAAGTGCTTTGCAACAAACATATGCTTTCTTTAATTACACCTTGACGTGTTACTACAGTTTGATTGTGGTTGTAATTATGGATGCTTATGTTTACAATAAGTTTTGTAAATCTCGATCTTGCTTTGTGACCTTAAAAGAGCACATGTCAGGAGAAGGCCCAAATTTCACTAACCATGCAGGGACACAAGGCTTGAATGATGTGAAGAGAAGTCATGCCCAAAGAGTTGCAAGATAAACTATCAACGTCTCTAAAATTCTCGCAATGGATGCCGCTGTCTTCATCTATTTTGTGCACTTGTTCAGAGGTGTACACATGAAGAAAATTAGATTTTCAGAAGCTCCATTAAGTTTTCTTTCCAACACATCAAGAATCAACGAGTTTGAAGACCCGTGCAATGAGTTATGGTGAAAACATTGAGCGGTGCGCGTGCTGAAAACAGCTCGGGACAGATTGCATCGCCGGAGTAAAATGGACGTAACTTTCTTGTTCGGAGTCCGATTTGGGCAAATAAAGACTTGCTGGAAAGGTAATTTTGTTCACTATGCAATGGAGTAAAGGTTTGGTACACTTTCTGTTCTGGACATTAAAGAAAAAATTGTGAAGAGAAGGCAACACCGAAGGGCGACAAAGAAGGAGAAAGCGATGATGATTTGATAGCTTGGGCAAGTCTTCTATAAGTAATCAAGTACAACATGGGAAGTGAATTAAAGCTGCATGGGAACCTTTATTTCCTACATGGAGGTCCATGGCTTCGCAACAATGAAAAGGTATGTAAGAAAGTCGAGCTCTATGACTTTAAATGAAGCGCTTTTCGGGTGGCAACCTGTTCCTTTGTGTTTTTATTTCTTTTTAGAGAGAATAAATGGCACCATCCTATGATGATTAATTTGTGGCTAGTTAATCTAAGTTTAATTTTCTTTTTAGAACCACCATCATGTTCATGTTCGTATCTATTTATTTGCATGCATTGCATTTTGTTACCGACATGATGTTTGTTTCCTTGCATATACATATTTTGCATATAGTTGGCTTGGTTGTTTTATAAGGCTTAATGATGAATGCTTCATTCTCTTTGTTAATGCTTCATATATGAGTATTTTCCTTTTGTGATCTTATGTAAACGTGATCTGATGCACACTTTGTCCATTCTATCAGCTGTCTTTCTCCTGTCGGCCATCCTGGGTCCCAAGGAAAATGATCTCAGAATAGCTGATACTTCCAGGAAACACTTTGGGATTTTTGATCACCCGGATCCAATAGAAAGAAAGCTCTGAGTAGCCGACACCTACGAGCAATACTAATGTGTTTTTTATCACCTGGATCCCATGGAAAGTATACTCCAACTAGCCGAAATTCCTGAGCAATATTCTCGGGCGGCAAGCAATAAATAATCTGAGAAGCCGTCTCTTGCCCACCTTCTGCTATCCATTTATCGACCACTTCTACTTCTTCCAATGGCTCACCGGCTTGTTTTTCTCTATCTTTGTAATTTGCCGGAACTTCTTCCTCATGAGCTTTTTCTCCAATGCACGTGAATGAGGTCAACTTTTTATTCCATTCAGTCAAGCTAATTTTGGCTTCTTCTCCCTTAATAACCGGAATTTTCCCTTGAGGTTTTTCAGAATTAATAAGACCTCTTCTGTGGTCTTCGCCCTTGATTTTATCGACCACAATCTAAACTTTGTAACTCGTGACCTCTGATCCATTAGGCACCTGTGAACTTAATGATTTTAACTCAGCCTTTTCTTCTTGATTGCTCACCTTGACTATATCAGTTGGACACAGATCTTCGACAATCTTTATCAGCTGTGGGCTTAATGCTTCTTGTTGTGAAGTCGATTCTTGCGACCAATGACTTCTTGTTGGTTGTGGCCGAGTCGATAGGTGAGAAAATTGCATCTCCCCGGTCCAAGATTGCTGAACTATCGGTTGTTGCTGTCGAACCATCAACTGTTCATCCATCTTGTGGCTGGTAGATTTTCGGCTGTTGAGGCTGAGCTAAAAAAGCTTGTTGATAATTCCATGATTGTTGGGGTTGATCTGAAAGCTGAGAAAAATGTAGCTCCCCGGGCCAAGATGGTTGAGCTATAGTTTGCAGTTGTTGAATCAACAACTGTTGATGCATGGCCTGTGGTTGATAAAATTCCGGCTGATTTAACTGATAAGCCATTGATTGATGGACCAACATTTGTGGCTGATACTCCATCGGCTATAGAGTTGATACCTGTGCCTGTACATTATATTGGTAATGCAACTCTACAGCCATCAGCTGAGGAGCCGATATTTGAGCCCAATGTTGCTGATCTGTTTGACCATAAGAAAATGCATGATTAGCCAATGTAATCGGCTGCTGATAATACGGTCCCAGATAACTGTGTTGTTGAGCTAGACCGTGCGAGAGCGTATCTCCATTGCGTATAAGATTCGCCAATACTTGAGAGTACGTGATAGACATCTTTGGGCTTTTTATAGTAGAGTATTATTTTCGTGTCCCAATGGGCGTGCCAAGATGTGTTGACACAAAAAACGGAATAAAGTTCTTCACAGCAACACGTAACAGATCCCCGGGATGTAATAATGCGTGCCAGTCGACCTGACTTGTTGATTGACACGGAAACAATAGAAACGTTAAATAGCGGGTTAATCGGCTAGAGAGTCGATGTGTCTTCTGATAAAATCGCAATAGCTAGGCAACCGATATGGGAAACAGATCGGCTAGATCGGCCGATATGACGACGTAGGTATAGCGTAAGCTACCGGAGGCAACTTAAACAAAACTATGTAGGCAACACCTGAAACAGATCTAGACGGCTATGTATAATGATTAAAATATAATAAAATAGTAAAAGCTGACAAGATGCAGTCTCAAGCTGGATAATTAGTGATAAAAGCTAAAGCAACAAGAATTAAGACAAAACTTGTTAATCTAGCTGATATCGATAAATTGTGAATAAATCTAGGCGAAACCACAGCGATGCGCCCGGAAGTTAAAGCCTAGAAATTACTCGGTAAAATGGTACTTACAAGCTTGCCAGAGGTCAGTCGATGCAGCCCGGCGAACTCGAAGGATGACGTTGAAGAAACAAGAAACTAAGAAGAAGAAAACTTTTGGCGAAGTCGCCGACTTGAAAGTTAAAGGTACTTGAAAAGTAGAGTTTGTATATTGATCGTTTGATAAAACTATTACAATGGCCGGGGTTTATATTTATACCCTGGGTTTCTCTAGACTCTTACTGCTTGAAGAGCTCAACTTCCTAATTAAAGACTCTTGATGCGCCATGGCGACCAACAGACTCTTAGCTAAATTACAATCTCTAAAAATAAATACTACGATACATAGACTCTAATTCCCTCACGAAGAGTCCTTTCCAGTTAAAGCTTCTTTCTTCCTTGAATATGTCTCGGCCAAAGTATTTTAGGAAATATCTTATTCTCAATAATTCAAACATTTCTTTCTTGTTTTCCAAGCCGTCGTGCACCCCTTTTTTATCACCTTCACATGTACGTATTACCTTGTATGGACTTTTTACTTCTGATTTGTCTTCCATGTGTACTTGCTAGTCTTTTTCATCTTTGACATCATCTTTGGCCTTCTTTATATTAATTTCCTTAATGTCAGCTATATATTATCCTCACGCAGGTGCTTTCTTTATTACTTCTCTTTTGCTCTAGCCGATTCAGCTTTGCTCCATCCTTGCTAGCCGATTGACCAGCTTGTCAATCTCCTTCTTTACGAACGTGACCCGCTACACATCAATTATTTGCACCATGACGTTGCAACCAACCTCGTAATTGTGCCTTTAATATCCATCCTGATCCACTTGCACTATTATAATATTTCTTGTTTGCTCTTGGTTGATCCGGTCACCTTCGCCGATTTGTACTGACAGCCGATTAATGCTAGCCGATCCTTCCTGCCGATTCTCCACACTACGCACGCATGCACATAGCTTTGACTTGCTCATTATTCTGTATGGGACGCTTCTACTTTAATCTCCTTTCTATGCATGTGGCTATCCTCTCGCCTTTATCAGCATGCTCTGCATAGGTCCCTCTGCCTCCTTTTGACGTCGGTTTTGATACGTGCCAAAAAACGGTGTCAACAGTCCCCTAGTTTCAGAGTATGAAGGATTCAGGCTTCGAAATTCTGTAACTCTGGAACCTCCATCTTCCAACCAATGCCAACAGCTTCATTGATTTAATACTTTAATCTTTTCCGACGGTGCTCTTTCATAGTCGATATCTATCACAATATCTTTGGCCAATTAAAATAACTCTGCTCCTTCCGACCAATCTGGGACTCTTCAGAATCAATGCTCCTTGTAAGCTGAAATGTTGAAATCTTCTCCTGAATTGGATAAGCCTGGTGTAATTCCCTCGTTCCAGTAGGCTCACGGTGGCATCAGTGGTAGCGGCAAAGTATTCTACTTCATGCAATCTTCTCATTATCACCGCTATCGTACTTTGAGTCCTGGATCTGTGTTGGATCACCGATGTCCTAAAACATGATTTCTTTGAGCTGGTTAGATAACCATACTTGAACAACTGCGATGTACTGGTGCCGATATGCACTCACTGAGGGATGATCATAGTGATCAGGTGATTCCGTCAGCAACCTTTAAGCTTGAAATTTCCAACCATTGGCAACCGATATGCCATAGGATGAGTTTTCTTATCTTGACTCTCATAGCTGCACGTACATGCGACCATCTTTGCTCCTTTCACATCTTTGTGACAAAGATCAAGTCCATATCAATTTTGTCATCAGCCGATGATTGAATATCCATTAGTGGTCAGAATTCTTTACTTTTGATAAATCTTCCTACAACTCGTCCCCTATTTTTTGTATGAGTTGCCAACGGCAATAGTTGAGCCGATTGATTATTTCCCACCAATCTCATCGGCTTCTTCCTTTGTGTCTCTGACACGCTAGACTTCGTAGGAGCTGAGAGGTCCATGTAGTTGTCTAGCTTCCGTGACATCTCCATTGGTTGCTTTGTATCCTTGGTGGGGTGTTGTACTATCGGAAGTTTCCAATTTACTTTCGGCACCGTCGTTTAGTTGAATTGGCCACTCGCCACCAACGATTCTCAAGCTTTATTGGTACTGGCAGTACCTTAATCAACTTTCATTGCCTATCTTCTGAATATTTCTTAGTTGATATACCATCAGCTCATCAGTAACCGAAAAATAATTCGGCTATCTCTCCATTGATGACCTTCGCAGTACCGCGTTTGTTGACAATGTCGTCCTGCTACCTTTGAGTCTAGTTTCGATGGTGGCTTTTGACTTCTCCAAACACAATCTCCATGTATATGTGTGTATAACCCTGCTTGTTTATGTACTGGAAGACATCATCTTTGCTCATGCGTTTATGATCAAACTGATTGAGAACAGATAGATTCCCGTCTTGGACATATTGGACTCGTAAATTAATCTGATGTCCTGCACCCGAATATCATCAGCTATGAGTAAGCTGGTCTGTAGTCAGCCGTTGACATATATACTTCAAGTTGATCAATGCGTATTGCCATCAGCTTGCAGAGAACTTTGCACAGATTTTTCCATCATTAATTTTCTTGCCAGCTTGTATGAGTGACGTGTCTTCATACAGATGCAAACCTTCACTAAGTTGTTTGCTTATGGTTGCTCGTGTAGCTCATGTATGCACATATGTACTCGGCTCCATGTATCCCTGGCCATGATGAGGAACTTTGACTTTGCAGGCATGTTAACGAGTACCTTGGCATTTGCGATGGGTGTCATCATTGCATTATCTTGCATTATCTTGCAGTCTTGTCGGCTGATCGACAGTCCATATGATTCTTACTAATAATCCAGAAGTTATGAGCCGATAAACAAATATCGATCGACTACTTCATGGTCCAACGGCTAGAGTTCAATCGGCTGTATGCTCATCTTATTTACAGAGGGTCTTGTCCTTGCGGTGATGATTACCCACTCAGACACGTTACTTCCATTGGTTCCTTTATTTAGCAGGTAGCCGATCATATCCTGAAACCAATAGTACTGTAGGAACGGAGCGTGCTGTTTTTGCCCTTATTTAGACTTTGCTTCCATGATCCTACCATCAGTACCCTCAAGGATGCCCCCACGGCCTTGAACACTAGTTTAGGCACTCTTCAATATTGTGGGCTGTTTTGTCGATAATCTTGATCTTTGTTGGCGGTCGATTTCCGTCAACCTAGAGCATTCGTTACACTTTGATTTGAGCTTGATTATGGAACTAACCCGCCACTAGGCACACTAATGATATAACAACTTCAACTTTGTATGTGCATTTGGAAGTGTTGTGTTTCTGCAGGAAAACATGGACAAAAGGGACGGAGTTACAACGAGTTCAAAAGAGAAAATGAGGAGTTCCGTTCGTGTTCAAGTACAAGGTGAAATCACTCCCAAAGGTGGCAAGGACCAAGGTGCTACGACGGATCATCCCCGAGGACTAAGACGTAAAGATCGGACTTCATACAAGAAGACCCCCTATCTTGATCGCGGGGATGACGATGCTAAAAAGCCACACATGAAGGGGCAAAAAGTCAAAATAGCAAGAAATGTCACGCCAACAAAGATGGGCCTGAACCGGGCCAGAAAAGGCCCAGGCCGGCCGGCCCATGCCGACCGGCCTGGCCTCTTTTTACCTCGGTTTGTGGTCCCATTTGACCTAGATGCTCCTCGGTGTATTTATATCCCCTGTCTCCGACGGCCGCCGCATCCAATCATTCTACCGACGCCTATTCACCAGAAAGCCGCCACCGCAAGATGAGAGAAAGAGTTAGATGAGTTTGTCGCAAGAATCAACGCCGACGGAGGGAAGGAAGCAAGAGGACTCCAAGCCGTCGGCCTAGGGGTGTTCCCAAGCCTCCTCACCGCCATCTTCATCAACGACGTTCTCCGGAGTCTCCATCACCCCTATGTGCTTCAATCTATGTAAGATGATGGGGTAATGCCTCCGTTCATCCCTAGGGTTTTATGGGTCCTTGCTATGTAATCGCTACTTGAACCTTATGCCTATCAATGCTTCATGGTCTATGTCTTTGCAAATGCTTTATTTACATATGTGTGTACAACATGTGATCTTAGTAGGGTTTGTGGTAATCGTGGTGATTAGCTTAACTCTATGGATGCTTAGATGTAGATGTGTTAGCGAAGTGATCAATTACCTTCGCGTAGTGACATGTACGAGAGAAGGAAAAAGGCCTAGCGACCGCATAACCGCCGTGAAGTTAGAAAAGGCAACACCTCTTTCACGTAGTAGATGCATGTCTTTGTGATCCTAGACCCTAGGGAGGGAACACTTATCTACTTTAATCTCTCTCTTGTACCAACCTTTGCCATCTAGTTTAGTCTTAGATTAACATAGGTTAGATTGCTTTTACTTTAGATTAATATCTCTTTCATAAGCCTTTGATCAACTAGATTAGTGCTAGATTAAAGACTAGTATATCCCTTGCTCCGTGGATTGATAAGAACCTTGGGGATCCCCCTTGGTGAAAAAGGCACCAAGTCACTCATGTGCTTGCGGTGAACTTCAACACAGTTTTGAATCGTCAACAATCTTTTTCACAAGGGCTTTTAGCCGTCGGCGTATGTGAATCGCACGACGGTACAAAACCATTGTGGCTGCATCACGTCGCCTTTAGTTGATCAACACAATGTCACCATCATCTTCCTCAGCATATCCTTTTGTGATGTTTCTCGCTAAATAACATACTGGCTTAAGAATATACTGAGGTCTCCCATTGTGCTGATGGTCATTATTTCTGCATCATTACTCTACATCATCCAATCTCTTGTTATAGGCTCATAGCACCACCCATCTTACAATCCTCAAAAACAATTCTAAGGTGAAGTATGATTGAGCCGATACTAGAAGATATCAGCTATAGTTTCTGATCATCGACCGACCTTGTGCTCTTTATGTCCATATTTATTTATTCTTGCGATAGTGGCGCCACTGAGTGTATAGGTGTCGTACCTCCATCTCGCACGCAGGCTCTGCTCTTGTAATAGCTGACTCGATTGCAGACCAGGTTGATAATTAACATCCCACGACCTCGAATGGAGTCTGACTTCTTTGGCAGACGTGTCGTTCGCCCCCTCTTCATCAGCCCCCATGTTCGTAGCGGCGAGATACGTCGTATAGCCGATCTGGTGATAAAATAATCTTGTCGAAAGTCCTCCTTACTAATGCAGCTGTTGTATCTTTCTCCGACCGTCAAACCATCGTCGGCTTCTGACCAGCAAAGGTCGGTCCCTTTTTATTCTAAAGCTCACGTCTAAACTTAATTAATGAGTAACCAATCTTGACCTTAATGATGTCATTGAGTTGTTGTTGTCTATGATGCCGACGTGTGAAGCAGTCCTGCTCCTCTTTTTTCCAACGTATATTCCTCTTTCCAAATATCGGCTGAATTCTAATAGTCGATGGGTACATCTGCTATTGTTGATCACTTTGATATTATATTTGCTCTGGCAACATATTCAATACTTCTGTAGCTGTTTCAGCTACTTCTGGAGATGACAACTGTAGCTTCAATACACAAACAAGTAATCTTCAGCTCTGGCATCCTGGTTCTATCTACATGTACGTACGTAAGTGCATGGCCATGTGAATCCATTTGTATGATGAAGAGCATGAGTCCCTGGTTACGTAGACCCCTGGGTGTTGATGTTCTATCATCAGAACTGTCGTCCCATAGGTCTTGAACTGCGAGCAGCTCCATGCATTTGGCAGCGGCCATGGTACTCTATCGGTGATATATACCCAACGAGCATTGACCCATCATTAGCTTTTCACAAACAAACCATTGCTTCAAGCCGAGTAGATTTCCCGGTACTTGTGTGGCAACCAGCAATAGGAAAGTTGTACGTACTCATCAATAGCTCTAAGTAGCTATGTATTGCCTAGTAATATAAGCTTATCTGCCGATTATTGGTCAAGAAACCTTTAGGAAATTGCACCATCATAACCATCGGCTCTATTAAAACTAAATAAACATCAACTGCATTAAAGAAATGAATATCGACTCCCATTAGCCAATTACTTCTGTTGACTGCCGTGAAAAAATAAAATATTCTTAAGCTTCCGGAACCGTGCCCCTCGGTCGACTCTGCAACTTTGCATGCCGGTAATTGTGATACTTCATAGCCATGTAGTTGTTGAATAATCAATCTACCGAGACGGTGTTCATGAAGGAATTATGATCATCCACACAAATGAGACGTCATTGATGTTGCTATCGCTATCATCATCCATGCCAGTGTAATCTTATCTCCCCTGATCTCATGTACTCTGACTGTAATCAATCACGGACTAGTAGCTCTATCGGCCGATCAGAGTAATTATTATTAGCTGAAAACACATAAATCTGGGTAACATATCCTTAGCTAATTTGATCGTAGGTCTGACTTCTCCGTGGGCTGCAGTATCATCATCATTCTTAATTCTAATAAATTATCAAGGAAATAGCTATCTGCGAATTTCTTCATAGAAAGACATGGTAGCCGATTAAAGAATTATATCGGCTTTTTTCCCACGGTGATTTCATCAGAAAACCCTTCAGCCCGGTGTAATGGGATAGCGAGTAGCTTCTAGGCAGGCCATGTGCGTGCTCATGATGAGCTTAGAAAGACATGGTAGCCGATTAAAGAATTATATCGGCTTTTTTCCCACGGTGATTTCATCAGAAAACCCTTCAGCCTGGTGTAATGGGATAGCGAGTAGCTTCTAGGCAGGCCATGTGCGTGCTCATGATGAGCTTATTTGTTAGCCGATTATGCTGCCATCAGTTTTTCGGCAACCTTGTTCTTGCTCTCTTAGCTGATTTGAGCGTGAGCCATAACCAATTTTAATCACAAACTAAAATCTTCTACCGGCTATTACCTCGCATTTGTTTTGGTGCCAATTGATCTACTCCACTTGCCGCGTAGGGCAGTCATCAGTAGATACATACTGCGTAGGGCACTAGGCATTGTCGTAGACATGCCTGCTTGATGACGAGTCACTGTAGATTCGCTTGCTAACGAAGTTTTTGTAGTCGTCGTTGTCGAAGTAGTCGTTGATGAAGTTGTTGGCGAGATCGTCGACGTCGAGCTTGATGGCTGAGGACCTGGTGTGTCCGAAGACCAGTGGAGGGTCGCTCCTTAGTGATGAGTGATTGACAGCGTCATGTGGACTGATGCTTGGCTAAGTGTGCAGGTACAGGTTGCGGCTTGACTCGTGTTGGTGCAGGTGAAGAACAAGCGCGAAAGACCTTAGTCGTGGCAGCCTCCGGGTGATGGAGAGGCAAGTAGGCTTGGTTTGATGGACCGGGTGGCCGATGGGGTCAAGTGCGAGTAGTGAACATGGGTGGTGCAAGGTAGCGGATCGAGCCCGAAGCTTGCACGCGGGGTTTGTTGGTTTTCCCACAAAACCATCAGTGGACGGTTTCTTGGTTTGGGCCTCAAAACCAAGTCCGGAGGCCCGAGGTGATGGAGACGGTGATCCGGGAGCTTCGGGAAGCTTCGAGGCGGGGGGCACGTGGCGTGATCGCGGGGCTTGCGTCGATGCTAAGCAAGGCCGCAGTGGAAGCGTGTCCACTCGATGAAGACTTGACCAAAATGCCCCTGAGGGGTTGTATCTTCTATTTGAGTTGTAGGGGTAGCGTGGTCATTTACCTCCCTCTGATGGACTTCGTATAAATAGCGGAGAGGTGGATGACATCTTTCTCTCTTGGACTCTAGGTTTTCCTTCCCCGGTAGATTGCTTTGTTTCTTTTCCTCTGTATTCCTTAGACTAGATTCTTGTATAGACTCTGACCTCTGGATGTATGGAAGCATTCGGCGTTGCGGTGATCTCCTAGTACCCTGTGATTTTCGTGTCATTTTCGAGGCTATTTTTGGGGAGTTTTGTTCTTCGCTCGATTCGGGGATTTGAAGGGGTTTTCTCTCGGATTTCTTTGAGGGGATCATGGGTGGATGCCTTGCGCATCTTTGTGTGTGATCTTGACCCCTCAAACACTGGGAAACACCTTCGATTCGTGCGTTTTTGGCCGGATCTCAAGTTCTTGGTGGTTGTTCGTGTGATCCGCGTTTCCCGACGATTTGGTGAGTTAGAGGTCGAGATTTTTGGGGCATAGCATCCTCTTGTGTTGCTTATCATCTCCCCCAAATCTTGTCTCAAGAGCTTTAGCCATTTGGGAGATCTAGTGATGGATTTGGGGAGTTGACTCCCGAGCTCGAGCGTTTTTCTGCTCTGTCCGCACTTGGTGGACAGTCCACGGCCTCCGTGCGAACGGTCCGCAAGGTGCCTGACAGGTTGGCTATTCTTCGTGTTCTTCGCGTGTTCTTACGTGTCTTTTGTTCGATCCGTTGAGCCGGTTTGTTTTTGGTGTGCGAAGTTTGCGGACGGTCCGTACTAAAGTGCCGGACGGTCTGTGACGAGGCGGACGGTCCGCGGGTCCACCACGGATGGTCCGTTTTTCTCGGTGCGTCCCTGGAGGTTTGGGTTGCTTTTTCAGACGGTCCACCGAGACCTGACGGACAGTCCGCGCAGTCATTGCGGACAGTCCTCCTGGTCCATCCGGACAGTCCGCCAGGAGCTTTCGCAGAGTTGCTCTAGGTGTTTGACTCTTGTCTTGTGCTTCCATTCTTTGCTTCTAGGCTTGTCTCTAGATCTTGTAGGCTTGTGTGTGCCTTGTTTAGAGCTTCTTTGGTGTGTGCAAGTACTCGGAGCGGCAATCGGGGTATAGGCCGAGTTCGACCTTCAGGAAGAATTTTTATTGGCTCCCATTCACTCCCCCCTCTCTGGTCGCCTATTCGGTCCTTCAATTGGTATCAGAGCCAGTTACGGATCTTCTTGATTCTAACCAGTCTAAGATCCAAAGATGGGCGATTATGGCAAGGGGTCGGGTCCTCCGCACTTTGATGGCAAGAATTACCCGATGTGGGAGAGGCGCATGGGCGTGTTTTTGTGAGGGAAGGGAACTCTGATCTGGGAGGTCACTCAGAATCCTTAATATGTCGTCCCAGACAGTTTTCTGCTTCCAGGATCGCGGGACATGTTTGAGGCCAACAGCAAGGCCGTTGATTACTTGTTCCGTGCTCTCTGTGCCTCGGAGTTCGAGCGAGTGTACGGAGAGAATATGGCCGGAAAGATATGACTCAAGTTGAGAAATGCTCATGTTGGCAATGCCCAAGTGCGAGCCCGTTTGTTTTCCACTTACCGGAGAGAGTACGAGAACTTCACTCATCTCCCCGGTGAGTCGACCGATGCTATGTTTTAGCGCTTCACTAGCATAGTCAACAACATGAGGGCCAATGTGACAGTGCTCCCATACACGGATCATGATCAAGCTATCAAGCTTTTGCATGCCCTGGATAGGTCTGTGTGGAGTGCCAAGGTCGAGGCCATTGAGGAGTCGAGCGTGTATGACACGTTGACGCTGGATGAGTTGTTTTCCAAGCTGAGATCTTCAGAGGTTGATCGTGGCTTGAGAGCCAAGAGCGAGAGCTCCACTGATCCTCATAGTTTGGCTCTTGTCTCAGGATCGAGGTCTAACGCTAACTCTGGTGGTTTCTCTTTGTCTTGTCTTGTGTCTTTGCCAGATGAGGACTTCGAGGTGCTGCGCGAGGATGATCTCACCTTGTTGAGCAAGAGGTTTGGGCGGATGTACGAGAACTACAAGAATGCAAGGCGGAGCTCGGGATGTGCTATCGGTGCGGGAAGCACGGGCACTTCATCGCCGAATGCCCTGAAGCCATGGAGATCAAGGATGACTACAAGGGCAAGCCCAAGCACAACTACAACAAGCACCGCTCCTGGAACGACTACAAGGACAAGCGCAAGGACAAGGGCAAGAGAAGGCCGAAGAAGAGTGGTGGCTACAAGAAGAAGACGGCTCGAGCAATGGTTGCCAGAGCGAGCGACATCGACTCCACATCAAGCGATGCCTCATCCGACTCGAGTAGCGAGGAAGAGCAAGAAAGGCGCAAGGACAAGCGGCAGACCGGCAAGAACTTTACCGGCCTGAGCTTCGTCGTACAAGGAGGCTTTTGCGGCATGGCGCACTCCAAGAAGGGTGGGAAACACAGCTCGGATTCGAACTCTGACTTCAAGGAAGAGGTACGAAATGATCCCAACTTCTTGCTAGAGGAGAATACTAGGCTCAATGAGTTGCTTGATAACTGTGATGATGTGCTTAGAAAGACCAACAAGGAGAAGAGAGAATTTAGGTCTTTGTTCGGTGATGCTAAGGATAAGATAGCTGAGCTTGAATCCTTGCTTGTGGTTGCTAGAAATGAGATAGGCTCTTTGAAATCTGCTCCTGTTGTGTCTGATGAGATTGACTGTGGTGATTGCTCTGTTTTTCTTGCCGATTTGACTGCTCTCAAGGAGAAGCATGCCTCTACTCTTGAGGAACTAGATGTGGTTAGGATCGAGTGTGATGAATTGAAATCTGGGCCAGCTTTGTTAGGTGCTTGTACCTCATGTCCTGTGTTGCATGCTTGGCTAGATGAGTCTCACACTAGGATAGTTTCTCTTGAGGCTACTTTGAAGGCGCACATTCCTACATCATATTCTACTTGTGAAATGCATGCTTTGAAAAACATGGAACTTGCACACTATGTTGACCGTTTGCAGGATGAAAATGACGAGCTTAGGAAATTGATGAGTTGGTTGTCTGGGCATGAGCCACAATTGAGTTTGTTGTTGGCTGAGTTCAAGAGGTTTGATGGTCAGGCGTTGGGGGCTGGCAAGAGTGCTAAGAAGAGCGGTGAGGGAGGAGAGAAAGTTGGAGAGATGCCTATACCACCACACACCATATCCATGAACAAATATGCACCCAAGCCAAACCACCTCAGAAACAAGCTTGATACAACTCCAGACCCACCAGTGTTTCCCCAGAAAATAGAGAATTACCAGAAACCCATCAAGTTTGTGAGCACCCAGGTAATGTCTTTGAAGGGAAGTCAGGAGAGAAAGCTGTTGAGAAGCCACGGCCTAAGCCGCAGCCGATCCGCTTCCATTGTTAGTATTGTGGGAGGGATGGTCATAAGGATGAGTTCTGTTTCAGGAGGATGAGAGATGAGAGGTTTGCTAGGGAGATGGCAAACAAGGACAGGTACCACCTTTCTCGTGGTGTGCCTGAGCCTCGTAGAGGGCCTCTACCTAGGGGTGAGGTGTATGTGCGTACAGTTCCCACTCGTGGAGGTGGAGATGGTTTTCCTCAGAGAGACAGGCGTGTTGGGTTTGGGCGTGGTGAGTTGGCTCGACGTGCTCCTTCTCGTGACCATTACAAGTTTGGGAGGCACGATCGGAGCTTTGGGTCTCAGATGGACAACGGGCCATGTTTCCCCCTCATGGTGCGCGTACTCCTCCAGTGAGAGGTGACAGGTCCTTTGGTGGTAGGCGTGAGAGGGCTCCGCCTAGAGGTTTTGGTAGGATGGATTTTGCTAACCCTTCTTTTGAGCAGAAGGCTCAACAGTGGTTTGACTCTTTTGGTACTAACCCCAGTGTTGAGTCGCTTTCTCATTTTGGTCCTCATTTTTGATTGCAGGTGGGAAGCTTGGAGGACTTTTGGTTGATCGACTCCGGTTGCTCACGACACATGACCGGAGATCGCGGGTGGTTCTCCAGCCTCACCCCGGTGAGTACGAGGGAGTACATCACTTTCGGGGACAATGGGAGAGGACGAGTGCTTGCTGAAGGTATGGTGAAGGTGAGTAGCAAGGTGACCTTAAGAAGTGTGGCTTTGGTCAAGTCACTTGGTTTTAACCTATTGTCACTATCTCAGTTACTTGACGAAGGTTTTGAGGTTCATTTTAAGTCGGGCGCTTCTCGTGTGCTTCATTCTCGAGGCGATCTTGTCTGTACGATCGTCCCCGAGGGTCAAATCTTCCGTGCCGATTTTTCCCAGTCTGTTGGTCCTCCTCAATGCTTTGTTGCTGGTGTTTCGGCTGAGCTTTGGAAATGGCATAGGAGGTTGGGACACTTGAGCTTTGAGTTGCTTTCCCGCTTGAGTGGTCTTGATCTTGTCCGAGGATTGCCTAAGTTGAAATTCGAGAAGGATTTGGTTTGTGCTTCTTGTTGGCATGGAAAGATGGTTGCTGCTTCTCACGCCCCTCTGACTGCGGTCATGACCAAGCGACCTTGTGAGCTGTTGCACATGGATTTGGTTGGGCCAGCTTGTGTTTGCTCTGCGGGTGGGAAGTGGTATGTTCTTGTTGTGGTTGATGATTTTTCGAGGTACACTTGGGTTTTCTTTTTGGAGGATAAGAGCGAGACATTTGGCTTTGTTCGAGACTTGATCTTGAGGTTGAAGAATGAGAGACATGGTGATGCCATTCGAGCTATACGCAGTGACAATGGCACGGAGTTTGAGAACTCTCATTTTGATGCCTTTTGTAGTGATCTTGGTCTTGATCATCAGTACTCTTCTCCATACGTCGCTTGCTAGAATGGCGTAGTGGAGAGGAAGAACTGGACCGTTTGTGAGATGGCCAGGATGATGCTCGATGAGCATAAGACTCTTAGGCGTTTCTGGGCCGAGGCGGTCAATACCGCTTGCTATGCCTCAAATCGCATCTTCCTTCGTGCTTTCAAGAAGAAGACCTCTTATGAGCTGATGCATGGGCGACAACCCAAGGTGAGTCACTTTAGAGCTTTTGGTTGCAAGTGTTTCATTCTGAAGAAGGGCAAGTTGGATAAGTTTGAGGCTAGATGTTCAGATGGTATCTTTCTCAGTTATGTGATTCACTCTAGAGCATATCGTGTGCTCAACCTTGACACTAACTGAATCATGGAGACTTGCGAGGTAACCTTCGACGAGACACAGCCATGTAGTTCTTCTGCTTTTGAGTGTGCAGGTGACGAGGAGATTGGAGCGAGGATCTTTGAGGATGAGAAGGATGGAGATGGAGATGAAGACGATGATGGTGGTGATACTCCCATGGCTGATCGTGTACATGCTACTTCCACTACTACGACGACGATCAAGGATGGACCATCCCCTACACCGACTACGACTGAGGCTGTTCGAGTGGAGGCTGCTGTGAGGGGGAGATTGTGTCCAGGCGAGAGGCTCCCCGGCGAGGACAAGTGGATCACCCACCGACAACGATCATAGGTGACCTTCATGAACACACTACACGGTCGAGGTCAAGGAATACTTCTCATTTCGCTCACTCTGCTTTTGTCACTTCTTTTGAGCCCAAAGATATTCGACAAGCTTTGTCTGACGAGAATTGGGTGAATTTCATGCATGAGGAGTTGGAGAATTTTGAGAGAAACCAAGTCTGGGTGTCAGTCGATCCACCACCAAATTGTCGTCCCATAGGTACCAAGTGGGTGTGGAAGAACAAAGAGGGTGAGAATGGGATGGTTGTGAGAAACAAGTCGAGGTTGGTGGCTCAGGGGTTCAACCAGAAAGAGGGCATAGATTATGAGGAGACATTTGCTCCTGTGGCCCGTTTGGAGGCAATTAGGATCCTTCTAGCCTTTGTCGTGGCTAAAGGGTTCAAGTTGTACCAAATGGACGTGAAGAGTGCTTTCTTGAATGGGGTGATAGAGGAAGAAGTGTATGTGAGGCAACCCCCGGGGTTTGACAGTGAGAAATACCCACATCGTGTATACAAACTCCAGAGAGTGCTCTATGGGTTGAAACAGGCACCTAGAGCTTGGTATGGCAGGTTGAGACGGTTTTTGCTGAGTAAGGGGTTTGTGATGGGCACAGTTGATAAGACCCTGTTTCTCCTTAAGCATGGGAATGACATTTTGATTGTTCAGATTTACGTGGATGACATAATCTTTGGTGGTTCTTCTCATGATCTTGTTGCCAGATTTGCAGATGACATGAGCAGGGAATTTGAGATGTCCATGATGGGCGAGCTGCAGTTTTTCTTAGGACTCCAGATCAAGCAGTGCAAGGACGGGACGTTTGAACATCAGGCGAAGTACACTAAAGACATGGTGAAGAAGTTTGGCATGAACGACTCCAAGCCGCTGACTACACCGATGGGTACCACTACGGCTTTGGACGCGGATGAGGATGGTGAACCCGTGGACCAGAAGGAGTACTGGAGTATGATCGGCTCCCTCCTCTACTTGACGGCGACGAGGCCGGACGTATAGTTCAGTGTGTGTCTGTGCGCTCGTTTTCAGGCTTCACCGAGGACTTCACATCGGCAGGCCGTCAAGCGGATTTTCAGGTACTTGAACTACACTCCTGAGTTTGGTCTTTGGTACTCTGCCTCCTCGACACTCAGACTTCACGGGTACTCCGATGCTGATTTTGCTGGGTGTCGATTGGACCGCAAGTCTACCTCTGGGTGTTGTCAGTTCCTTGGTTCTTGTTTGGTCTCTTGGTCATCTCGCAAGCAATCTAGTGTAGCCCAGTCCACTATAGAGGCCGAGTATGTAGCTGCTGCTAGTTGTTGTGCCCAGCTGCTTTGGATGACCTATACTATGAGCGACTTTGGTGAGGAGTGTTCCCAGGTTTCACTCTTTTGTGACAGCACCAGTGCCATAAGTGTAGCCAAAAACCTAGTCATTCATTCCAAAACGAAACACACAGAAGTGAGGTACCACTTTCTGAGGGACAATGTTGAGAAGGGAAACATATCTTTATCCTATGTGCCTACCCAAGATCAGCTAGCCGACATATTCTCCAAACCACTTGACCAACTCACTTTCACTCGCTTGCGGGATGAACTTGGAGTGTGATTTCCTTTCTAGCTGGGTCTTGGAGCTTCTCATGTATATATGTGATATATGTTGCATTTTGTTGCATTCCATACATGCATTTTACTTTCTATACAAAACCTGGTAGGATAGCCATCTTTGGATCACTTGTGCTAGGAAAAGCTTCTCTTATATACTTTGATCACTGATGTGCTATTTGTGAGATATGTGCATGTTTGGTAAATGGTGATGTGAATGCTATGCTCTTGATGGTTTTGCCATATATTTATGTTGAGATAGCTTTCTTTTTATGAAAATGATAAAATTGCCTCTCTCATGAGTAGATGCTTGTCTATGCTCAAGTTGTGCTTAAATGCCTATATCATGTTTTGTTTGTGCTTGAGTATCGTGTTCTCTTTGCTTGCGGTCAAAGACCTTTTGTCATTGTAAATGTTTAGCCCATTTGTTCACTTTGGGAAGAGCATATGCTTCTTATTGCCGCAAAGGCATTTCATGTACCATGTTTAAACTTGAAAATGAATTTGGTGTATGAATTGCCTTATGCTTGAAAAATAAGCTCCTAATCATGTTTAGGTTTGTGATATTCATATTTTGGGTGCTAAACGTAGCATGTTGTCTACCATGAGAAGTCTCATTTTAAGAAGTAGACACATGGCTCGGTGGCTTTAACATGACTTGAGTAGCTTGTGGGCGTTTATAATGATCTTGTGATGAGAATTTGTGATCTTGTATAAACTTTGGATGATCTAGTGTATTTGTGTTCAAATTGCCATGGATAGGGCTTTGCTCATGAGATGAATATTTCTTTGTGAAAATTGCTTAAAATTGATTTTGGCCATGTCACATGCTTATATGTCTTTACCTTCTTGATGGCAATGTGCTAACTACACCATGACTACCTTGCTTGCTCTATGTCTCATATGTAGCATTTTTGTTGTGCTCTTAGTATATTTGAGAAGCTTGGTAGATTGTATATATGCTTTGACATGCATTTTTCATGAAATCAAGGGGAAGAGTTTCATATACCTTGATTCATGCATTGTCAACAAGGGGGAGAGTTATGTATGATAGGGGGAGAAGTTGTGTGCATTTGGGAGAATTTTCATGCATTTGGGGAGATTTTGTGAAAATTGGTATGCATTTGTGAGATGTTGCATGTAAGAAGAAAGAGGTTGCATTTGCTCAGGGGGAGTTTGCATATGTGCAGGGGGAGCTCCTTTGGTTTGCCTGAAGTTTTGTGCTTTGTGGTGTGCTCTGTGAGAGCTTTGTTTTGTCTCGGCTGTGTTGAGCCGTTGCCATTGCCTTAGGGGGCCGAGACTTGGTTTGGTGAGTGATCGTGTTTTCGCTTGTTCTTTGGCTTTGGATCACTTGCTTGGAGGTTGGTTGTTTTCTTTTCTTTTTTTCTCTATGATGGTTACTATGGGTGTTGTCAATGCACTCATCAAGGGGGAGATTGAGGACCTGGTGTGTCCGAAGACCAGTGGAGGGTCGCTCCTTAGTGATGAGTGATTGACAACGTCGTGTGGACTGATGCTTGGCTAAGTGTGCAGGTACAGGTTGCGGCTTGACTCGTGTTGGTGCAGGTGAAGAACAAGCGCGAAAGGCCTTAGCTGTGGCGGACTCCAGGTGATGGAGAGGCAAGTAGGCTTGGTTCGATGGACCCGATGGCCGATGGGGTCAAGTGCGAGCCGTGCGGTGCAAGACTAGCGGGCTGAAGTCGTGAACATGGGCTGGTGCAAGGTAGCGGATCGAGCCCGAAGCTTGCACGCGGGGTTTGTTGGTTTGCCCACAAAACCATCGGTGGACGGTTTCTTGGTTTGGGCCTCAAAACCAAGTCCGGAGGCCCGAGGCGACGGAGATGGTGATCCGGGAGCGTCGGGAAGCTTCGAGGCGGGGGCACGTGGCATGATCGCGGGGCTTGCGTCGATGCTAAGCAAGGCCGCGGTGGAAGCGTGTCCGCTCGATGAAGACTTAACCAAAATGCCCCTGAGGGGTTGTATCTTCTATTTGAGTTGTAGGGGTAGCGTGGTCATTTACCTCCCTCTGATGGACTTCGTACAAATAGCGGGAGAGGTGGATGGCATCTCTCTCTTGGACTCTAGGTTTTCCTCCCCCGGTAGATTGCTTTGCTTTGCTTCTTTTCCTCTGTAGTCCTTAGGCTAGATTCTTGTAAAGACTCTGACCTCTGGATGTATGGAAGCATTCGGCGTTGCGGTGATCTCCTAGTCCTCTGTGATTTTTGTGTCATTTTCAAGGCTATTTTTGGGGAGTTTTGTTCTTCGCTCGATTCGGGGATTTGAAGGGGTTTTCTCTTGGATTTCTTTGAGGGGATCATGGGTGGATGCCTTGCGCATCTTTGTGTGTGATCTTGACCCCTCAAACGCCGGGAAACACCTTCGATTCGTGTGTTTTTGGCCAGAGCCCAAGTTCTTGGTGGTTGTTTGTGTGATCTGCGTTTCCCGACGATTTGGTGAGTTAGAGGTCGAGATTTTTGGGGCATAGCATCCTCTTGTGTTGCTTATCATCTCCCCCAAATCTTATCTTAAGAGCTTTAGCCGTTTGGGAGATCCGATGATGGATTTGGGGAGTTGACTCCCGAGCTCGAGCGTTTTTCTGCTCTGTCCGCACTTGGTGGACAGTCCGCGGCCTCTGTGTGGACGGTCCGCGAGGTGCCTGACAGGCCGGCTGTTCTTTGTGTTCTTCGCGTGTTCCTGCGTGTCTTTCGTTCGATCCGTTGAGCCGGTTTGTTTTTGGTGCGCGAAGTTTGCGGACGGTCCGTACTAAAGTGCCGGACGGTCCGTGATGAGGCGGACGGTCCGCAGGTCCATCACGGACGGTCCGTTTTTCTCGGTGCGTCCCTGGAGGTTCGGGTTGCTTTTTTGGACGGTCCGCCGAGACCTGACGGACAGTCCGTGCAGTCATTGCGGACAGTCCGCCTGGTCCACCCGGACAGTCTGCTAGGAGCTTTCGCAGAGTTGCTCTAGGTGTTTGACTCTTGTCTTGTGCTTCCGCTCTTTGCTTCTAGTCTTGTCTCTAGATCTTGTAGGCTTGTGTGTGCCTTGTCTAGGGCTTCTTTGGTGTGTGCGAGTACTCGGAGTGGCAATCGGGGTATATGCCGAGTTCGACCTTCGGGAAGAATTTTTATTGGCTCCCATTCACTCCCCCCTCTCTGGTCGCCTATTCGGTCCTTCAATGGCGACTCCTCCGGCGTGGTCAACGAAGAATGACTGTGCTGCCTTTTATGGAAAATAGACCCCAAATAGATACCACTCCTGATACAAATATCAAATAATTGGATTCTGCTCAATTTGAACAGAACACTAGGCGATGTCTTGACATTTCATCGTGGCTTGGTGTCTATTTGCAATGTCGAGTTCTTGAGCCAGAGCGCTTGACTCGGCTTTAGTATGTACTTCTTGGTGTTTCTTTGACTCATAGTAACTTGCAGCCTTGTCGTCGTCAGATGTGAACATGCTTTTCTTCATGGCTGATTTTTTTTCATTGAATCGGCCATTGGTTGATAAGCTCCACAACTTGTAATGTGAAACAGCTTCATCGTCCAACAAAATCTTCGAAGACCGAGTGCTAGCAGCCAGTTTGCACGTCTTCTGTCAGACGTACTTCTATTGATTATAATTAAATAAATCCAATCGTCTGGCCAAATTTCATTAGCTACGTACATAGCCAGAGGATCAACATCATCATAGTGGTGTATTCCAATTTTTTGCCAAGCGAATTGTCTTTTCTTCGGGTTGGTATATCTTGCCAATTGATAATCTGAAGTTTTCCATTGTTGGGCCCCATAATTACTTCATGCCTCTCTGAACAGCCAATACATATAATATGTCGGCTTTGGAATCAATCTCTCGAGACAATATGTCTCCCTTGTCTGCCTGGATCCCATGGAAAATAATTTCCATGTGGCCGATGCTTTATGATAATAATGTTTTGTTCCTGATCATTTGCCTTCCACGAAAATTCAACCCCAAGCAGTCGATGCCTTTGAGTAATATATTTGTGTTCTTGATCACCCGGCTCCCATGGAAAATCAACTTCAAGCAATTGATGCTCCTAGATAATGCTTCTAGGTAGTAGGCAATAAATGATCTGATCAACTATTTTTTGCCCTGCTTCTACATCGACCACTTCTTTTTCCTTTAATGGCTCACCATCTTGCTTTTCCCTATCTTTGTAATTGGCTGATACATCTGCTTTTGGAGTTTCTTCGGAACTGTGTTCCTCCTCATATTGGTTTCCACTCGATAACTTATTAACTAAGATGTGGACTTTGTGATCTGAGATCTTTAATCCATTAATCTTTTTGGAACCCAATTCTCCAGCTATATTTTCTGGTGATGTGTTCCCATTAATCCTTATCAGCTCTACAGGTTTTTCTGCTTCAATCTCTTCTTGCGTGATAGCTGATTGGACCAATTGTGGTGGTGGAAATTCCCGAGAGGTGAACTGCGACATAATCTTTTTAGCTTCCAATTGACAACTCTCTTGATCTCGTATGCTCACTTTGACCATATCAGTTGCAAATGACTCTCTGTCAATTTCCATCGGCTGCACAATCTCTTTTTGAACTACTAGTTGTACTTGGGTTGACAGAAAGGCCACTGATTGAGGAGGCATTGGTTGATGAGTAATTGGCTGTGGACTCAATATTTCTTGCTGCGAAGCCGATTCTGGTGACCAATGACTTTCTGCTGACCGAGTCGATAGCTGAGAAAATTGTAGCCCCCCGGTCCAAGACTGCTGAGCTATCAGTTATGGTTGTAGCCCCCCCCCTCGAGCCAAGCTTGTTGCGATTGACGTACTTCTTGCTGAGTCTGTTGCATCAACTGTTGTGGATAATGAACCATTGGCTATGCCCATGGCTGGTAATTATCTTGGTAATGTGTTTGAACAGCAGTCGGCTGCAGAGCTGATGTTTGAACCCAATCATGAAATGTTTGAGCATGAATTCTCAATAAATAGTAAATAGGTGAGGTCTTGAATGCCGCATTTGCCGATAATTTTGGCTATTGATAATATGGCCCCGTGTAGATTTGTTGCTGAACTTGGTTGTAAGAAAATGCAGAATTAACTGATGTCAACGGTTGTTGATAATATGATCCCGAATAACTTTGTTGTTGAGCTGGACCATTGGAGAACGCATCTCCGTTGCGTATAAAATTCGCCAATGCTTGACAGTACGTGATGGACATCTTTGGGCTTGTTTATGATAGAATATTATCTTCGTGTCCCATTGGATGTGCCAAGATCTGTTGACGCAAAAAACAGAATAAAGTCCTTCAAGACAACACGTAACAGATCCCCGGGATGTAACAAGGCGTGCCAGTCGACCTGACCTTTTGATCGACACGAAAACAGTAGAAACGTTAAATAGCGGGTTAACCGGCTAGAGAGCCGATGTGTCTTTTGATAAAATCGTAATAGCTAGGCAGCCGATACGGGAAACAGAGTTTGAGTGCTCGGCTAAGGGCTTTGCATCGGCTCTGGATGATCGTGGTGGCTTTTATGTGTCCACTGAATGGGTGCATCTTCAGATGCGCCCATAAGGGCAGCCCCCGAGGTTCAGAATAGTTAAAGTAACTATTTTGAAGCTTTAAGAAAGACTTCAATGGAACTACCATCATCCCATTTGGGAGAGCACCTCTCAGATCATCTGATCTGGTAAGATGCCTGGAAAGAGCTCTAGCTCTGAACCAGATTTGCTATATGGCCCACTGTGTTCTCAAGGAGAACCTGCGCAAGGTCACCTGCCCTGGCCATCATATTCATGACCTCTGAGCAGCTCTGGCCTGTGTATGGCGTGCCTCCGGGAGAACTCTCATGAGCTAGAAGATTGAACCTGGTTTGAGATTTGTGTTGAAAGATTTCGAGGGCGGGTTATCTGATAACCTGGCTGCCCGTGACTCAGGGTCACAGCCTCTAAGTGACTTTGGTACCAAATGTATTTGGAAAGCCCTTTTTGGAATTTGGGGTGTGATTCTCCTGACGAGAATTTTCCATTCCTAGGCCCGTATAGAGTGGTGGCCCAGTTTGGCCCATGTGGTCAGAATTAGAAACGTCTGTTGACGCCAAAAAAAATGGAATAAAGTTCTTCACGGCAACACGTAACGAATCTGTCGACCGGGCATCCCTGGGCCCACCAACACATGTGGGCCCTACCCGGGAGATAAGTTCCTGTACACTTGGACTACTCGACTAGTGGGCCATGGTGCTGGTACCGTGGACCACAAGGCAAGACAAGGCGGACAAGGACTTGTACTAAGACTAGGATAGCTTTCCATACCTTGTATAGGCTACTCCGGGTCCTACTCGAATAGTACCCTTGTATCAATCCGACTTGTAACCCTGCCTCCCGTGGCATATAAGGTGAGGCAGGGACCCCTCTCAGAACATACGCAATCAATACAGAGCCACGTAGCATACAGGACATAGGGTATTACGCACATTGCGGCCCGAACCTGTCTAATTGTGTGCCCCGTGTCTCACCATCGTGTTCCTGATCTCGGCGAGCCCCACCGCACAATCTACTACTTCGGGTACCCCATCGTAGGCTCGGTGTCTAAAACACTGACAGCTGGCGCGCCAGGTAGGAGTTCTCGTCGTTGATCCACTGGCGAACTCGATGGCTCTCGTCATCATCAAGCCGATCGTCGCTTTCCAGCAAGGCGACACCTTCGTCTTTGGCTCCTGGGTTTGCGTTGCTGATGGTGCCGGATCGTTCCTGCGTTTCTTGGCATCAACTCCGGAGTCAAAGCTCAAGTCCTCGACGCTTACGCAAGTTTCAATGGAAGAACTCGTCGAAAATTTCGGTGAAATTTCGATCTCTGACCCGCTCAGAGAACTCGAGTCGGAGTCCGAGGACAACTTGACTTCGTCTCCCATTCAGCCTGAGTTGCTTTCTTCAGCTTCACAGCTTGCGCTCAGCCTGGATAACATTCCAGCACCACCTCTCTTCGGCCATTACCATGTCAGTATTGCTTACCAAGCCGCGTTGAAGCGCCTCATGTGCCCTGGCCAGAAGATCGTGCTCGAGTACTCTTCAGATTCGGACGTCAACCTCGACTACTATTCAGATTCATCTGAGTTCGAGTTCGACTACGGTTCAGATTCTACTGAAGTACAGCAGCTGACTGGCCCTGCTCAAGAACTGGTGATCACATCGACACCTAAGGGTAGATTCGTCTACTGGCCTGAGCATGTGCCTGCTGATCTCACCCTGGATGATCAGGAGCGCTTTATCGCTTGTCTCGACAACTTACCTTTCTAGGAAGGCGTCAAGCTTGTTGATTATGACACCGATATTGAGCTTGTTCAGAGTACGGGTACTTATTCATCACATCGAGAAGTTTTCGTCGTTGATGCAACTACTCCGCAAGGGCATCATGCCAATTATCGTTTCCCGGATGATGTATCTGATGATGAACTCTCTGCCAATGCTCCTGCTGAGGAAACTGCGGAGGCGCCCAAGACTGCACGTCGCCAATGCAATGCTGATCGTGCAACCCTTCGTCGGGAACTCGCGGAAGCTCTACCTACCCGTAATCTTCAAGAGGCTCTAGATGCGGTAGCTACTCGTGAATATCGCACTCCAGAGGAAGCTATCAATGCGATCAACCTGCTTGGTCGTTCTATGCCTCGTGACAGGGCGGCTGCTGAAGTCGCGAAGCTGGCGGAGCTAGCCTACACTATGCTACGCCAGAATACCAGTACTCCTAGTCACCATGGCAGTAGTGGAGGTGCTCATCGTGCCACACCCACTCCTCAACGTACCCGTCCGGAAGCTAGCAACAAGGGCAAGGGCGATGATGGCAGTGTCAACAGCAAGTCGGGAGACTCTCTCGCTATGACGCTCGCACTACAATCAACGCCAGACGCGCTGAGCGTGAGAAGCAAAAGGATGTTGACTCTGATTCTTTTCCTGCTTTCTCTGCTCGACTTCAGGCTCTATTTCTTCCGGAGAAATTCAAGCCTTACGATATCTCTAAGTATGATGGCAAGCAAGATCCGAGGCAGTGGTTGCGCTTATATGCTCTGTCCATCACCAACACCGGGGGCAATGATGATACCAAGTGTATCTATTTCCCTTTTGTCTTGGAGCAAGAGCCTCTCACATGGTTCGAGTCTTTGAAACGCGGCTCCATTGACAATTGGGGACAACTCAAGCACCGCTTCACCAGCAACTTCGCGGGTTCTCTGGGCCGTCATGGTACTCGGATGGACCTTGCCCTGATCAAGCAAAAACAAGGCGAAACTCTTCGTGAGTACATGTGCCGCTTCTTTGAAAAAAGGGCTACCGTTGTTGATGTCACTGAGAAAGAAGTCATCGGCACCTTCCAGGATGGTTTTTATGATGATAGGCTTTTCCAAGACTTTGGTCGTGCTCGCCCAGCCAACATCACCAAGCTTAAGGAGATGATCACTCATTGGGCGGACGAGGAAGACAAAGCTCGAAATCAGTTCAAGCATCTTCGCAACAACCAGAATAACAACAACAACAATAATGCTGGTGGAAGCAACAATGGCAAGCAACAGCAGGGCAATCGCACGGGTAATAACTACTCGAGCAATCCTAATCGCAAGCGCAAGCCTAACAACACTGTTGCCGCCATGGAAAATACTGCCAAGCCTGAAGATGATCCTCACTGGGCAACATTGACCAAGCAGAAATGCCCATGGCACCCAGAGGGCGATCATACTACAGAGTAGTGTTACCAACTTCATCGTGCGTTGAAGAACACACCCGAACCAACGCACCCAAACCCACGGTTTCGCAAACACAAGGGGAAGAAGGCTAACACAGACAAAGACACTAGGTTTCAAAACCCCTCCAACACTGTCAATGTCATATTCGGCGGTATTCCAACTAAGCGCATGCAAAAGCTCGCACTTAGGGAGATTATGTCCATCCAACCAGCAGCTCCCACTTTTCTAAAGTGGTCTGGAACCCCCATTACCTTCTCAAGGGTGGATCAATGGACTAGTTTTTCTGAGCTAGGACGATATCCTCTCGTTCTGGATCCAGTGGTGGTAGGCTCCAGGCTTACCAAGGTTCTTATTGATGGTGGCAGTGGTCTCAATGTCCTCTTTGCCAAGACTTTGAAGAAGATGGGCCTGGATATCACCAACATGCTTACCAAGACCAACTCACGGTTCTATGGTATCATCCCGGGCAACACAACTGTTCCTTTGGGTTCAGTTGTACTACCCGTTACCTTTGGGACTAAGGATCACTACCGCATCGAATACATTAAATTCGAGGTGGCTGACTTTGAGACTTCTTACCATGTCATCCTCGGCAGACCTGGTCTCGCTAATTTCATTGCTATTCCACACTATGTGTACCTTGTACTCAAGATGCCGAGCCCCAAAGGAGTTCTTTCATTGCAAGGGGATTTGAAGCGTTCATACGACTGCGACACAGAAGCCGTAGAACTTGCCTCGACTACTCAAGTACAAAATGTGATGATGGAAGTCTTCACTGCCGCTAAAAAGCTTGCTCCGAGCGAGCTGGAGGTTCCTGAGAAGACTAATAACAACAACAAGCGTGCACCATCTGGTGATGTCCTGCTCAAAGCCATTGACCTCGGTACTGGTGACAGTAGCAAGACGACCATGATCAGTGCACAGCTTGATCCTAAATAGGAAGACGTGCTCGTCAACTTCCTTCGGGCTAACCGTGATATCTTTGCATGGAAACCATCTGACATGCCAGGTGTGCCCAGGAGGTTGATTGAGCACTCACTTAACATCGATCCTAATGCTACCCCCAAGAGACAACATCTTCGTCGCTTTGCTGATGACCGCAGGGCTGCTATCAAGAAAGAGCTCGCTAAACTACTCGCGGCTGGCTTCATCCGGGAAGTCTTTCACCCGCAATGGCTTGCTAACCCTGTGCTCGTCAGAAAGAAGAACTCTAACGATTGGAGGATGTGTGTCGACTACACTGATCTCAACAAGCATTGCCCCCAGGATATTTTTGGGTTGCCGCGGATTGATCAAGTTATTGACTCAACGGCAGGCTGTGCTCTACTCTGTTTCCTGGATTGCTACTCTGGCTATCATCAAATCGCAATCAAGGAATCTGATCAAGAAAAGACCGCATTCATCACCCTGTTTGTTGCTTATTGTTACACAACAATGTCCTTCGGGTTGAAAAATGCTGGTGCTACATATCAAAGGGCTATCTAAACGTGCTTCAAGAAGCAGCTTCACAAGAACGTAGAAGCATACGTGGATGACGTCGTTGTCAAGACTAGGGATCCAGACATGCTTATCACGGATCTTGAGGAAACTTTCACTTCATTACGCGAGTACCAATGGAAGCTCAACCCCAACAAATGCATCTTTGGCGTATCATCAGGAAAACTACTCGGGTTCATCATTAGCCACCGTGGCATCGAAGCAAACCCGAGATGTAATAAGGCATGTCAATCGACCTGACCTGTTGATCGACATAGAAAAAATAGAAATGTTAAATAGCGGGTTAATCAGCTAGAGAGCTGATGTGTTTTTTGATAAAATCGTAACACCTAGGCAGCCGATACGGGAAACAGATCGGCCAGATCGGCCAATATGACGACGTAGGTATAACGTAAGCTACCGGAGGCAACTTAAACAAAGCTACGTAGGCAGCACCTGAAACAGATCTAATCGGCTATGTATAATGATTAAAATATAATAAAACAGTAAAAGCCGACAAGATACAGTCTCAAGCTGGATAATTGGTGATAAAAGCTAAAGCAACAAGAATTAAGACAAAACTTGCTAATCTAGCTGATATCGATAAATTGTGAATAAATCTAGATGAAACCACAGCAATATCGAAGGACGACGTTGAAGAAACAAGAAAATATGAAGAAGAAAACTTTTGGCAAAGTCGCCGACTTGAAAGGTAAATGTACTTGAAAAGTAGAGTTTGTATATTGATCGTGTGATGGTCTTACAATGACTCCGTACCCTTTATATATTATACGGCCTGCTGAACTTAAGACTTGGTGTGCAACTCATGCATAGAAAGCTAGCTCCTGACTAAACGAACTACAACTTGACTTCTTTAATTAATATCTAATAAAATAAAATACTAAGATACATGGGCTCTGACTTTCCCTCATGTAGAATCTTTCTTAATTAAGCTTCTTCGAGTATGTTTCGGCCAGTCAACTGAGGGCCTGTTTGGGAGGGCTCCGGCTCCGGCTCCACGAGCGGCTCCAGGCGGAGCCCTCCCAAATGGTGAAAATGGCACCGGCTCCGGGTGTGGAGCTGGTGCCGGAGCCCCTGGCGGCTTCCGAAGGGGAGGCGGCGCCACATTTTCGTGGCTCCATCCGACTCCGCCCCCCTTTTCCCACCATTGCCCTCAGGTCGCGCAGAGTAGGAGGAGAGGCGGACCCACGGCTCGCCGCAGAGCAGGAGGAGAAGGAGAGGAGCCGCACGGACCCACGGCTCACCGGCCGGAGAGAGCTGCCGCTGCTGCTCTACGCGTTGCCGCCGGAGCTGGGCGGAGCGGGCCAGGGCAGTGGAGGCGGGGCAGAGGCCCCGGTGGCGGCGGGGCGGGGCGTGGCGGGGCCGGCCGGAGCGGGCCGGGGCGCGGTACGGCGGGGTGGAGACGGGACGGGCAGGGCGACACCGGGAGCGCGGGGTGGCGCCGGGAGTGCGGGGCGGAGGGGCGGCGGGGCGGCATCGGGAGCGCCCCGTGAGGGAGGGGAAGCGGATGGGGGATGAATGGATAAGAAAGAGAGGAGGGGAAAAAGGAAGAGGAAAAAAAGGAAAATAAAGAAAAGAAAAAAAGAAAAATAAAGAAAAGGAAAAAAGAAAAAAAAATAAGAAAGGGCAATTTAGACATTTTACCACCTCAATCTAACAGGTGAAGCCATTTTGCCAAACGTTTTCCAAAACGGCTTCAGCTCCATCAGAAAAGCCGCTCCACCAGAGGAGCCAGAGCCGGAGCCATTTTTAGAGGAGCCGGAGCCTTGCCAAATAGGCCCTGAATTTAGGAATATCTTAAGTCCCAAAGGCGGAATACTAGGGGTGGGCGTTCGGTCTATTCGGTCATTTCGATTCGGTCTATTCGGTGTTTGGGAATTTCGGGTTTTAGAAAAGTGAGGACCGACGTTTTAAAAAGAGTAATAGGAACCGAACCCGAATAGACCGATTATTTCGGTTCGGTCTATTCGGTCCACCGAATTACCCGAATTTTCATAGGTATCCTTATCACCTCTCAAAACTCTATGATAGAAATTCAAACTCCCAGCTCGTTTCAAGTCTACGGATTTAAGGACTACTCGACTAAAGCAAGTAACTAACAAGTTCATGAAAAAATTCAAAAAATAGTTTAAAACACAAAGTAAAAAATTCAAAAAATAGTTTAAAACACAAAGTTGTAACATCGTAGTTTGAATCAAAATATGCAACTATATTGAATTTTGGGTTATTCGGTCTATTCGGGTTATAGACCACAAGAACCGAAGCCGAACTCTGAATTATAAATTTATCTGAACCGAACCCGAATCTCAAAACCCGAATAGACCGACAATTCGGGTTATTTGGGTTCGGTTCGGTTCGGGTTTCGGATTCAAAGTGCCCACCCCTACGGAATACCACGTCATAGATAACTCTTTTCCCTGGCCGTATCTTGATTAGGATCCAATTCTCGTATGCCTTCTTTCCTTGTGTGCAATCCTCTCTTATTCTTTCTTTATTCCAATTACCTTCACACGTATTGTCTTACTTTATTCCTGCACGAAGCTTCCTTGCTTGTGCTAACACTCGTACCAATTTATACTAGTAGCTGATCATGTCTCTTGTGAATAAATTATTCTTTCTCATTTACTCTATCTTTGGCCGATCTGACTACACAGCTGATTGCTTTTGCTAGCCGATTTGCACTGCCAGGCAATTTTCTCCTCTACTTTTCTCTGCCAACCCCTTGTTGCCAATTCCTCTGCTTCCTTCTAATGCATGTACGTATACAGCACCCATCTCCATGTATATCCATGCAGCTTCGTGCATCATTGCTTGCAAAGCCATCAGCTCCCGCCAATCACGGCTCCTTTTGTGTTTCCATCAAGCTGATATCCTTTTGACTCTGGACTTGGTCAAAATCTGGTGTCAACAACGCTGGGCGTAATGGCATGCGAACCGCGTCGAAGGTGAGACGGTCTCGCGAGTCTTTCGCGAGTCGGACTTGTGCGGACGTGGCGAGGTGACCGGACGGAGGGAGGGGCCCGCCACGACTCCCTTTTCAGCTACCCGCATTTCAGGCAACCCAGGGGCAGCGCATGCCTCACACTCCATCACTCACGTCGCCTCGCATCCCCTAGGAAACCACGCTATTACCACTCCGCCTTCTCCTCCGGTTGCTCTGCCACCGTGTCAGCTCGATCCGTCACCGCATTAGCCCGAGCCCCGCTGGATCCAACCCCGGCGAAACCCTAGATCCAGATCCGCCGCCTGATTTCTCCCTGTGTCCTCACCCCTCGGCATTCCCCGAGTGTAGCGAGGAAGATGCCATCGAAGTCTCGCCGGAGGAGGATGAGCTCAAGGTTGAGCGTGGCGGGCGCGAGGAGGTCTCCCTCGCCGTCTCCGCCGCCGCTGCCTCCCAGGCGTGATGAAGAGTTGGCCCCCTCGATGTCGATGCTTGAGCAGCTCAGTGCCCTCGTGTGGGATGACGTCCTGCTTGACGCGGCCACCGAGGGATGGCACGTAGTGGTGGGGGAGGAGTTCCCCACGCCAGAGACGCACAAGGTCGTCGTGTTCGAGTCGGCATACCTCCGCGGATTCGGGCTGCCCGCACATCCCTTCTTCCGCGGCTTGCTCTACTACTATGGGTTAGTGCTCTATCATCTCAACCCTAACTCTATTTTGCACATCACCATCTTCATCCATATATGTGATGCGTACCTCGGTATTGCCCTGCACTTCAATCTCTTTCGGTACTTCATTCGGGTGAAACCCCATAAGAGTGCTAAGAAGTTGAACGTGGTCGGCAGTGTCAGATTCCAGCTCAACAAGAAACATTTTGCTGAGTACATCTCAGTGTCGTTGGTCAGTTCGAACAAGGGTTGGCACAACGAGTGGCTTTACACCACCAAACATGCCCCGCAAGTGCCGTGCATGAGGACCGGAGTGTCCGATAGCCGGTGGATAGCCACTCCTTAGTGATGAGTGATTGACAACATTGTGTGGACTTACGTTGTGCTTGGTCTTGTGAATGTAGGATGCGGCTTGATTTACGTTGGTGCAGGTGAAGAATAAGCTCGAAAGGTCTTAGCCTTGCGCGGCCTCCGAAGGACTGGAGGGACAAGTAGGCTTGGTTCGATGGACCCGGTGGCCGGATGAGATCAAGTGCGAGTCACATGGTGCGAGAAGAGCAAGTCGAAGTCGGATAGCAGGTTCGTTTGTTGATCCGAAAGCCAACATCGAGCCAGAGCAGACGTGGCGGCCAAGTCGAGGAGCTCAGCGAGAAGGCTGCACCAAACTCGTAGGGTTTGCAGTGGTTCACGAGAAAACCACTAGGTTCCTTGGTTGATCCTCAAAGGCAAGTCCTAGTGGTCGGCGGCTCAGGACTGCACTGGGCCGGTCTGACTGGTCGGCCAGACCGATCTGACCGGTGGCGAGCACTAGTCTGACCGGTGGCGGTCGTGGAGCGTCAGGTGACTCGAAGCGGAGGACACGCGTCGGGATCACAGGCTTGGCGTCGAGGCTACGCGAGTTGCGGTTGCTGAGCGTCCGTCTGATGGAAAAGCTGTCAAGGTTTCCTAATTTGCCCTTCAAGGGGTTGTATCGCCTAAGGGCATTTTAGTCTTTCGCCCCCACCGATGGACCTCATATATAAACTTGGTGGAAGGGTGTTGGCAGCTATCTCTTGGGCTTTAGGGTTTTCATTTGCTCTTAGCATTTTCTCTTTTTAGCTACCTATTTTCTCTAGGACTAGCTTGAGAGCTTCATGGTAAGATCTTCAGAGAGGGTTGGATGCTAGGGAGGCAAGCTAGACCTTGTATGAATCTTTCCTTTGATGTATAGAAGGTTCGGCGTGATTCCTCTAGTGTTTTTTGGTGTCTCTCTCGTTTTCCTTTTTAATGTTTTTCGGAGCCTTTTCTTGGTGATTTTCCTTTGGTGGTTTTGAGGCCCCTCCTTCATGAATTTGCTAAGGGATGCACACATGAGCCTTTGTGGTTCTTTTCTTGGTGATTCCCTTCTCAAACACGTGAGAGAACATGCTCAATTTGGGGTTTTCTTGGTGGTTTTGTGGAGAGGTGTTCTTGGTGTTCATCCTTCAATTCCTCTTGATTTAGTGGATCTTTGAGGCCGATCTCTTAGGCATGGCTTGTCCATTAGGTGTTACACCTATCCTCAAAGTTTAACTTGAATCCGTGGAGCGAATCGGGAGATCGAGGCATCGAAAGGAGGGAGTTGACCCGCAGGTGGAGTTCATCCCGAGCCGCCCAAGCGTGACCATTCTGACCGGTGCCTTGGACCGGTCTGACCGGTGCAGCCTTGCTGTGGCTTTGCTTGGGGAGTTCATCACCAGGGTGTCGGTTGTTCTCGTGGCTTGCTACTATTTCAATCCCGTGCAGTTTTGGCCCTTGGAGAGTGAGTTCTTGGCAGGTTGGAGTTTCTGAGCCAGACCAGCCTAACTAGTGCAGGGGACTAGTCAGACCAGTGCAGGGCTCCCCGGGGAAACCCAGGTGTTTCTTGGTTGGTTCTTGCTACTTGCTCGTAGAGTGCTTCTGGTGCAAGTTTGGCTATGGTGTGTTTCGGTGTGCTAGAGTTTTGGTATGGTTTTCTCTAGCCTGGCAGGTTTCTGGATTTCTCCCTGTTGTTCCACTTCCTAGAATTGTCATCTAGGCTTGCTAGACAAATTTGGAAGAAATCAGAGGAGGTTGCTCCGGACCGGCCTGACCGGTGCCTGGGACCGGTCTGACTGGTGGAGGCAGTAGCTGCTCGAGTTGGTTTTTGCCGCTGTGGTCTTGAGTAGTTTGGGTGTGTTGCTAGTTACTAGGTCCAGTAGCACTCCAGTGGCTACATGGATTTGGCTAGCAGGGTGTCGAGGATTTTGGAGTTGTGTTTGGGACCATAGGCCGAGTTTGACTCTTCGGAGAAGAATTTTTATCAGCTCCCATTCACTCCCCCCTCTCTGGTCGCCATTCTGGTCCTTCAATTGGTATCAGAGCCGGATACGAATCATTGAGACCTTGACCGGTTGAGATCCAAAGATGGCAGACTACAGGAAGGGTTTGGGTCCTACCCACTTCGATGGAAAAGATTACCAGATGTGGGAAGCCCGGATGGGCGCATTCATGCGAGGAAAGGGTCAGTTGATTTGGGATGTGACGGTTGACGAGAACTATGTCATACCGGGCTCGTTCATTTTGCCTGGGACTAGGGATATGTTCGATGCTAACAACAAGGCCGTGGACTATCTCTGTCGTGCTCTCTGTGCATCTTAATTCAGTCAGGTGTACGAGGAGAAGTTGGCACATCAGATATGGACCCAGTTGAGGAATGCCCATGGTGGAAACAGTCAGGTGAAGGCGCGTCGCTATATGACCTACCGGAGAGAGTACGAGAATTTCACTCATCTCCCCGGAGAGGCTGTGGATGCCATGTTTGAGCGCTTCAAGCTGATTGTGAACAACATGAAAGCCAACATCACCCAGCTCCCATACAATGATCATGATAGAGCTATCAAGCTCTTACACACGCTGGATCTCGATGTATGGAGTGCAAAGGTTGAGGCTATTCAAGAGTCCAGTGTGTATGAGACCCTGACGGTGGATGAGCTGTTCTCTAAGCTCAAGTCGTCCGAGGCCGACCGAGGCTTGAGAGCCAAGAAGGGCAAGGTCCTTACTAATGATAGTCTGGCTCTTGTCTCAGGACCGAGAACTAACACTAATCACTCTTCTCAGATGTTTTCTCTGTCTGCTCTTGCTTCTTTGCCAGATGAAGAGTTCGAGGTGCTGGATGATGATGATCTTGCTTTATTGACCAAGTGGTTCGGGCGCCTGAACGAGAACAAGAAGAACTTCAGGAGGAACTCAGGGATATGCTACAAGTGTGGGAAGCACGGACACTTCTTCACCGAGTGTCCTGAGGGAGATGAGCACAAGATCGAGTACAAGCAAGAGTACAAGCATCGCCCGAAGCCCGAGTACAAGCAGAGCCAGCACAAACACAGATCCCGGAACCACTACTCCAAGCACAAGAGCTGGGATGAGTACAAGGGCAAGAAGAAGGGTGGCTACCACAAAAAGAAGTCCAGAGCGATGGTGGCCAGTGCGAGCGACGTCGACACTTCTTCTTCCTGCTACACCACATCGAGTTCCAGAAGTGAAGATGAAGACCATGGAAGGCACAAGGGCAAGAGGCACACGAGCAAGAACTTCAACGGGTTGAGCTTCATTACTACAAGCGGCTTCTGCGGCATGGCACACAGTTCAGGTAGCCAGAAGAGCAACAAGGACGACTCAGACTCCGACTCTGAGGATGAGGTACTTCCCCCACCATTGACTCGTTTCTTGAGGAGAATGCTACATTGAATGAACTGCTAGATAATCTTGATAGTGTGCTTAGAGATGCCAAGAAGATGAGGAAAGAGCTTAGGGCCTCACTAGAAGAAGCTAGGGAAAAAGTGGCTGAGTTAGAGGCTAGGCATCTTGATGATTTGCTTGCTTTGGATGTTATGAAGTCTGCTCCCGTGGTTACTGATGAGGTTGATTGCAGTGATTGCTCTGTTATCCTGTCTGATTTACTATTCTAAAAGAGAAGCATGCCTGTTGACGGTGGAAATTCACCATTTCCAACCCTCAACATTCTCACATAAATGGAGGCATATGCACATTTCACTAGCATTTAGGTTTGAATAATGTAGTTCCACTTGTCCTTGGAGATTATTTGTATGTAGGTGAGATGGAAAATCAACTTCTATGAAGAAACCATGCCAACTCAGCTGAGGAGGTGGCTGCCACCAAGGGAAACAAGGCAACCCATGTCATCGATCCAGGGGAGGCACTCACCGACGAATCAGAAGACACCACATGGACTTCACATGGATCAAAGGGCCCACCTCGGATACCAAATCAAGCCATGCACCGGGGATGGATCAAAGGGCCCACAGGGCAGCCACCCAGTGGAAAACCACCAGGTGGGGCCACCCTAGGGGGGTGGCCGATCCTAGGATCTGCCGAACCGACCTAGGGGGCTCCATCCTGGCCCTCCACGTGGTAGCTCCCTATTGGTCCATTGCCTCACTCCCGGGTGTTTAGGGGCAATTTGGGCGTCCGAGCAAGCCTTGTCCTTGCCTATAAATAGAAGGGGAGGGGCTCCCATTTCTCACACATCACTCTCTCATTCTCCTCTCACTTTTAGTTTCCAAGGCTAGGGGGTAGGCTAGAGTAGCTCTTATTCAGGTTCCAAGTCCTCTTGGAAGTCTAGGTATGAGTTCTGTTTTATCTTTATTTCTTTGTATGACTTTGATCTACTTGAATTATTCAGCTATTTCATATAAAGTCATGGTAGATCATATTCTTGATATGTTCTTGAGTTCATCCTCTGTTCATCATTTAGAGGCTTGTGTTCTTCGTGAACACTACCTTTTGATCCACTTGAAGGGTGATAAACTCCTTCCTTATGTGTTTGTTCATAAGTTACAGGCTCGTGTTCTTCACGAACATGACCCTTTGATCTTACTGATTAGACATAAGAGAGTTCATATCTGTTTATATGTCTAGCCTTAGTTGATCTTGTTAGATGGCATGAGAGTGTTGCATGAGGTCTGTGTTCAAGCTACGGTACTCGGTCTAGTTGACCAGTGTTCTAGTGGCTCTCACCCTGGGTCACAATAGCCCGGGCCGGGTGGAGTCTAGCAGCAACGTAGGCATGGTGCCTGGGTTGTCTGGCTACGATAGTTATGAGCATACCCCCCGTAACGATAGAGGTCGGTCCTCGGGTGGTGACAGCCCCGTTGGATCCTTGGGCAACCTCCACGCTGGGGTACCTACTGTAGGAGTCTAAAGTCTAGTTTCACAGAGTGCTGGTTGTCGCGGGCTAGCTCCCCGTTTGTACCTGGGTGCTGAACCTTATCTCTCTCATGCAATACTCATGCCCATCTCTTGTATCTTCTAGCATTGTATGTTTAGTACATTAGAACCTAGAGCTAACTCGTATGTTCCCCCTAAGTCGTAGTGTGCTAGAGTAGAGGTAGATTTGAGTGTCTGTGTCACACTACCCCGTATATCTTTTATCTTACCCCTGTCTTTGAGTGTGTTGTTCCCTATATCTATCTCTTGGTTTACATTCAGAGCAAAAGCATAAGTCTAAGATATCCGCCATTGCCTTCCACGGATACGATACCCTTGGAATACTCTCCTTCCTTGAGGAAATGCTACAATAGTTTATCTGTGCACTTGCGGATTCGTTCATGATCGTTTAGATTAACCTTTGGCAAGTCTCGATGTTCACGCTAACCCGGTGCCATTAGTTGTGACATTGAGAGGTGCTTAAAGGCATTTCCTAGTGTTGTCGCTAAGGACGGGTCCCAGATCTGTTCTTAGGATGATGACGCTACGAAACGCCAACAAGCATTTATGGCGCCATTGCCGGGGAAGGCACAGGATTATCATGACTATGCTTTGCATCTGTTTATAAACTCTGAGTAGGTTAGGACAACTCTCAATGCAGGCTAACCTTGATTGTCTTTTTTTATCTTTGGATGATGAAGACAGGTAGTGTATGACTGGTTTTGACCTACTGGGAAATTTTACTGAAGATCCCGAGTCGCTTGTGAGGAAGGCTCGAATTCATTTCGGCTCACCTCGTCGTACTCGTCCGGAGGGCGAACCAGCTTCCTTTGTACCATCCACGTCCAACGCTATGGCCCAGAAGACACTTCGTGAGTACTCAGCTCCTTCCGCTGACCAGGTGCTGCAAGGCCCTGAGGTGGCAATGGGGACTAAAAATTTTGAGATCAAGACGGGTCTAATCACGATGGTACAGGCTAGCCCATTCTGTGGCAAGCCAAATGAGGATGCCAATGCTCATCTGCAGCAATTCCTAGAGCTATGCAGCACTTTTGTCATCAGGGGTGCAAATATGGATGCTGTTCGTTTACGGCTATTTCCATTCTCCCTCCTGGGAAAGCTAAGCAATGGTTCTATGCGAATCGTGAAGCTATTAACACTTGGACTAAGTGTTCAGAGGCATTTCTCAAGAAGTTCTTCCCATTGGGTAAAACCATTGCTCTTCGTGGAAGGATTTCTGGTTTTCAGCAAGCAGCAAGTGAATCTATTCCAGAGGCTTGGGAGAGGCTTCAGGAGTATGTCCTGGCCTGTCCTCACCATGAGATGGAGGATTGGCTTATCCTTCGAAGCTTCTATAATAGGGTTGACTCCGACAGCCCGAGGCCATATTGATGCTGCTGCTCAAGGAGCATTCTTCTCACTCACTGTTGATGATGCTAAACTACTCATTGAGAAGATGGTCTCCAACCAAGGGTGGAGTGATGAAAGACTCCAACCACGACCGAGGGGTACTCATACTGGCAAGGAAGCAGACATGATTACCGCCAAGATGGATCTTCTAATGAAGAGATTGGATGACTACACCAGCGAGAAGGCTGCCATGGCCACCACTACTCTGCCTATGGACTCTCACATGACTTGTGAAGTCTGTGGCAACACTGGGCACTCAGGCAACTATTGTCTGGATACTCAGGAGGAAGTGATGTACATGAACGGCAATAACAACAGTTATCGTCCACCTCAACAAGGAGGACAATCATGGAATCAACAACACCCTTACTATCAAGGAGGTAACCAAGGTAACTCGTACAATCCTAACCAACCTTCCTTGAGAGATCTTGTTTTCGGGCAAGCTAAGATTAATGAAGGTATTAACAAGAAGTTAGCTGCCATTGATAAAACTGTGGAAAGCCTCAACGTTGAGCTTGATAGTTTTTCTTCTGCTCAGAAGAGTCAGCTAAGTTTCAACAAAATGTTGAAAACTCAGTTGGCTCAGCTGGCTGCTTTGGTTCCATCTCCTGATAACGGGAGGATCCCGGGGCAACCCGTTTCCTCTTGTGAGAATGTTAGTGTAGTGTCGACCCGGTGGGGTAAGCCACCTAGGAAGACACATGCTTCTGACTATACAGGAAAGCCCATACAACAAATTCTTGATTCATGGGAGGAATCAGCAGTGGTGCACAAGAAAGATCTAGGCTACCCGACTATCACTTGCACAATCTATTACAAGCAGATCAGGCATGCCCTTTGTGACCTTGGTGCAAGTGTTAATCTCATGTCCAAGGCCATGTTCGAGCAACTTGGATACCCAGCTCTCTCTCCAACAACACGGACTATCCAGCTCGCCGATTCAACAATACGATATCCAGAAGGAATTGTTGAGAGCATGTTGGTCAAGATCAAGAGCTCTTATGTCTTCGCGGATTTCGTGGTCCTTGATATGGATGACGAGGGAGGAATGCCGCTCATCCTTGGGCGACCATTTCTCAGTGATGTCTGAGCTAGGATCAATGTGGGGTCCGAAAGCATCCGTTTCCGCATTGGGAAGAGGAACTGGAGGTTCCGGTTTCAGGACAAAGAAGAGCAGTGCTATTTAGTGCAAGATAGTGTTGAGCAGCTTGGGGGAAGGACGGAGCCTTTACCCCCGAAGAAGAAATCTCCGTCAAAGAGGCTAAAGAAAATTCGGAAAGAATGACGGAAGATTGAGATGGCACCACCCTCTACTTCTCAGGAGTGGGGTGCTGAGTGGAATTGATCACTGAGAAGAGTCCAACTCGTCGGACTAAAAATGATGAGTCCTTTCTACCAAAAAGGTTAAAGCTGGTACTTATCTCATATTTCCCTTTCCAAAATTTTATTTCCCAAAATTGCATATTTAATTTTCCAAAACTCTGCCTCTGCTTGCTAGATTTATCTAGCCCTTTTCCCTTTTCAAAATAAAATTTCTGAAAATCATTTCTGAGTTTGAAAATTTAAGAAAAATCATTTGAAAAATATTTCGAGGGAATTTGGGCCGAGTCACTCAGGCAGGCCCCCAGCTAGCCGTTGGGGAGCCACTGGCCAGGGCAGAGGGCAGGTGGGCCCGGCCTGGGGTCGGCCGACCCCAGGTTCGGCCGAAGCAGCCCAATGGCTATTGGGCCCCACCTTGCTCCAACAGCTCCTAGCCGTTGCCCAACGGCTATGTCTGGATGCCCGGCGCATTTGCCTATAAATAGCAGGGGGAGAGGGGGTGTTCTTCACCCATTCATTTCACTCACACTCCCCTCTCTACTCCTTGCTCTCTTGGTTTTCTTGGATTTCTTGCTCGGGATTGGATCATCAAGTATTCTCTCTAGTGTGTTGCTGAAAATATTGTTATTGGTGGAGCAAGCTCGGTAAGAACTTCATTCGATTTCACTAACCCATCACCGAGTTGCTCTTGTTGTTCCTTGTTGTTGTGCTAGCATGAATTGGGCGGCGAACACTCTCCGGAGGGTGACACGCTCACGCTCCCATTCGCGGGCAAGCACGAGTGCATCCACCCCCACCGAGCCAATGCCGAGCCCATCGACGATGGAAGAGCAAGAAGAGCCAGAAGAGCAAGCCGAGCCACAAGCCTCGGAGGAGGTCGTCGACGACACCCCCTACCTCAGCTTGTGGGGCGCTCGAGAGGAGCAAGCCTATGCTCTTCTGAAGGACCGAGTCTTCGCCCACACCAGGGACTTCGACCTGGCTCTCATGGAGACAACAGGTATGAATCTCGAGTTCGCTTCCATTTGGCGTGCTCTTGGTTGGGAGGAGTTTGCGCCGTTACAGAGCTTGGCTTTCGGCCCCTCACCATCCAGTTTCTTTGCTCTCTTACCAAGATTCAGGATGGCATTCAGTTTCATCTTTTTGGGACCGATTATCGTGTTTCTTGGAAGGAACTTAGTCGTCTTCTTGGGTTTAGTCCTCGTTGTGCTGTTTCTCTGAAAAAGGCTTGTGATGGTTTTGTTCGAGAATCTTTCTAGGCAGATATCTCTGGTCTTGTTTACAGTGGCAAGTTTGTACCTCGGTGCAATGATATTGTGCATCCCACTCTCCGTCTGTGGCACAAGTGGCTCGCCATTACTCTCTTTCCACGAGAGGATGTTCGGCCCGTGCGCAGTGATGAGATGATGCTATTATATGCCGCTGTTAACCGGATCAAGGTCTCTCCCGTTAAAGCTATGATTCGGTAATGGTTGATGAATTTCAAGATGATAGGTCCTATTGAGTGTACATCTTTGGTGACTCATATTGCTCTCAGACTCGGGGTTCTTAGCGGGAATCCCGTACCCTTCATCGGGACGCCCCGAGTTCTCATTGATGAGGCATACTTGATCCAAGGGCATATACTCAAGAGGGGCCCAAATGATTCCTTGACTTTCTTCTTTCCAGGCTATGCAAACCAAATCCCGCTACCTAACCCGGGGTTTGGATTATATAACACGGAGTCACTAACCATTCCCCTTGTTACACAATAGGAAAGCCGTCGTGCTAGTGTCTCAGGTAGGTCCACCAGAAGTGCAGCGAAGAGAGCACACATGCAGCAGCAGCAGCAGTCACAGCCACCACCACCACATCAGCCACAGCCTGCTACGCCACCGGTGGTAGGAGGGGCCCCTGCGGGGTATATGTTCGGGGTTACCCCTGGGTATACACCTGGCTGGGATCAGCCCACCTACCAGCCGAGTGTGAGTGGCACAGCTTGGGCGAGTGCGAGCAGTGCTTAGTGGACCACACCCGCTAGTTCCAGCTCCGGTGGTCCACTTTCGTCTTCATCCTTCCAGCGGCCCTCCTCAGCCTCTGCACGTGATGCTCAGCTCGCGCAGCAGATGGGAGAGCTCACCGTCCTGGTCACGGGATTGGAGGAGACGCTGAACACCCACGTCGAGTCTACCTCAGCGTGGCAGCGTCAGGCTGGTGAGCGGATAGCAGCCATGCAGCAGGATCAGCAGCGATACATAGAGGCGCAGAGGGCTTACTACGTGAGTCAGGGTTTCTTCTACCCTCCTCCGCAGTGAGCCTGAAGCTAGCTTGGGGGAGGACCCCCATTCTGAGGTAACTTGTATCTTCCTTTGTTTTCAGAATATCTTATAAATGAAAATCCAAAAAAAAAATCTGCAAAATAAAAAGACCAAAAATATTTATTTGCTTTCATCATCATCATTTGCTTAGTTTGCTTTGATATGCTTAGTAAGAATGCTTTGCCTCTATGGTTGAAATGATGAATAGTTGCTCTATTTATTTTCCTCGTATGTCTTGCCTACAACTTTGTATCCTACCTAAGTTTTGAGTTTGTTGGCTTGTATGTTCAAACCTTAGCTTGAAAACTGTGGTTAGCAAAAAGCATGATCCTTGCCTAAGTTGTTGTGAGACATGATATGGTATAATAGAGTGCTATGATCTTGTGTATAGTGATGCTTGACATCCGGAGTTTTCCTTTTTGAAAAATCAAAACATGATGAGTTCCTCAATGATGAGAATTTCCTATCCAAGGCCATATGTAGATTCTAGTTCTTAGCCTCCACATATGCAGCTTGTTCTCTCATTGAGCTTTGTCAAATTGTTGTGACCCTTGTTAGAACTCATACTCCCCTGATCAAGATCACGTACACGTTCATGCTAAAACTTCTACACCGGAAGTTAGCATTCATCATTTGCTCCATATTGCTTATGCATTCCTCCATAAATAAAACTCTATGTATCTTTGCATTATTCATCCCTCTCCAAATATCTCCAATAGAGACAAAGGGCTAGCTAAAAAAAAAGAAAAAAAAGAGAAAAGCATGCTCAAAAGTATGGCAAAAAAATGAATAAAGAGAGCTAGCCCAAGTCTCGAAAATTCCAAAGGAGAAAAAGGGATTGATATGTGCAAGAGAAAGAGTTCCACCATATAGATGGTAATAACTAGTACCTACTCCGGGGCTAGTGTCCACCTTACCATCAATCCCTCATTCCTTCATATAAAACATGGCAATATCTAGCACCCATTTCCGGGCCTAGTATCCACCTTGCCATGCTCATATCCATCACACACATTTACACATCTTGATCAGGATGTATGTTTGTTTCTTCCAAGGATCCGGTCTTTGACTTAGCAAAACATGAGAGGCAAGTATGCCACATCTTCCCTACCTACAGCTCCACATACAGCCTATTAGGAGTAGGATGTGAAGAAAGGCAACATTGATGCCTTGGTGAGGAACCATACACTTTTTGAGTGATCCGAGAGTATCATTTGAGGAACTCTGATTTTCTTTTGAAAAAATTTTGCAAAACCTCTGGATTGATAAGCGGATCAAGGTATGAGTGACTATGCACATGTTATATAACCATTCTGTCTCTCAACCGCCCAAGGCAGGTGAAGCTATATGCCCCACGTATCAGGTGAAAGGTAAGAACATTGCCAACTTGTTCAATTCTTGGTAGAATACTTTGCTGTATGTTTGCCATAGGTTGAGAATACAACATTGTAGCAACTCCTGATCAACCAACCAGTCTCTAATGTCTTGCTTCGAGACGAGCAAGGGGTTAGTGTTGACACATCTTATCCTATATATTTATAAGTCAACTAAACATGAGAAAAGGGCATAAATGTTAGAATCAACTTAGAATAGGGTGCCACTAACAGTTTTTCTGGAGATTTGGTAAATTATATAAATCCAGGAACCATTCAGGAAAAGTGCTAAAAGAATCAAATCTAGAAGACTCCAGAAGGCTCCGGAACTCAACGAGACTTGGCACCCAAGAAAGAAGCATCTAGAAGAAGCGACGGACCACCTGGCCGAAGTGGGCCCCGAGGGGGGCCCACCCCAGCCCGATCGGCCTGGTGGTGGGGCCGGTCGGCCTCTCCCGGGCGCCACCTCAGCCCTACTTCCAGAAGGTTCTTCCACCGCCTATGAGGATCAATCTAAACCACTCGTTAGGTCGGTTTGAGCAAACGGCGCACGTCTACCCCTCAGGGCTATATAAGCAGCCCCCCTACCCCCTGGCAGAGGCATCTGGAAACCTGAGTTTGCATACACCAGATCAAGGCATCAAGTCAGAGATACTACGCCCTAGAAACACCATATAGCAGAGTAGCTAGCTAGTCTAGATCTAGGAGGAGGCAAGGCATCTACTTGGCTCCTGATCGTCTAGAGGCTGATCGAGATACTGATCTAGCTTCGCTCTTGTAAGTTCTTATCTAGTTCCTTACATTTGTTATACAGACATATGTTCTTATCAATGATTATATTCGACATTATATGCTTTGGTGTTTATTATGATTACATGTTTAGCATAGTTGATTTGCCTTTATATTCATGTATGGAGTCGTATAACCCTCACCTAGATCATTTGTTAACATGGGTGAACGGTAAAGACAGTGTAAGCGTGATGCTTATATTGTATTTATCTGCGATTGCACCCTATATGCCGGGTCGTGTGGTAGATCGTGGTGGTGACAGCACTATTGAGTCCTTCGCAGTCCACCCCCCGTGTATAGGTCTAGTGGAGCCTTATACTGTTTGGGTTGTTTCAAGTTTCGGCCTTGATCCTCCTCGATAGTCTCCCCATGCATTAATATAATAGTTCTTCTTCCATGATTGTTAAATGTTTGCACTAATCATAGTTTGCATTGACATATAGTTTAGAGTTACCGAGGAGTATCCTCTCTAACTAGACTTTGCTATGTTTCTCTTGCTATAATGACACTTTCTAGCTGCTCATGATGTTATGACTTGAACAATGCTATCAATATCTTTATCTTTATGTGACTTACCCCTGTTTATAGCAATTGATATATTTTGGCCACTCTACATTATAAAACTGAGAGATGAGCATGTATTAGCTATTATGGATTAGAAAGACTTCTTTCCCTGTGGTAGAATATAAATACAATACCTGGTTTTACTCCTGGTTAAAATGCTACAATGGTATATTCATATCTGTGCGCTTGCGGATTCCCAGTTTATATATATCTTCTTTTCTAGAGATCCAAGGCATATGTAAGAGTACCATATCCATGTGTTTTCTAGCACACCAGTCAGGGCTGACAACCTATATCAAGTTGTGCTATGAATCGTGTCGGAGGTCACCTTTTAGTTTAATCTGAAAGCAACATCTGATATACACTTAGCATCATGTTAAGATATACCTTTGCATTTCTGGTGCCGTCGATAGAGATGGATCTTATATCCGTTTCTAGTCAATGACGTTAGCAATGTCAACAAGCATTTTTGGTGCCGTTGCCGGGGAAAGAAAGTCTATAGCCTAGATGAAAAAGTTTCAGTAATAGCATGCATGCATCTCTCACACATAATGTATCGAGAACCCAAATTATCATTGTTTAAACAGGCCTACCCTTGTTCTTTCCACTTTTGTCTATCTTATTTCAAGGTAATGTATGAATAAGAATCTTCCAGAAGACTTCGTTTCAGATCCAGAGAAAATCTTAAGGAAGGCAAGGTCAAAGCTCAGGTCTCCTGATTCTCGGCCCATCACTTCTGCCTTGGGAGATTCAACAGCGCGAAGCTTAACGCCCACGTTTGAAGTAATGGCAAACAAGTCCCTACGCGAATATTCCGCACCGACCCCGGACAACATTCGTACTGGTCCGACAGTCGCTGTAGGAAATGCTGCTTTTGAGCTCAAGCCTGCGCTGATCAACATGGTACAAGCTAGCCAATTTTGTGGAAAAGCTCATGAAGATGCCAACAAACACCTTCAACATTTCTTGGAGATATGTAGCACCTTCACGATCAAAGATGTGCCAAGTGATGCAGTCCTACTTCGTTTATTCCCATTCTCATTATTAGGGCGAGCGAAGCAATGGTTTTACTCCAACAAAGACAAATGTACAACTTGGACATTGTGTTCTACTGCCTTTCTGGCAAAGTTCTTTCCTATAGGCAAAACCAATGCCTTACGGGGGAAAATTTCGAGTTTCCAGCAGCAACACGAGGAATCTGTTCCTGAAGCATGGGAGCGCTTTCAAGACTACATTTCAGAATGCCCACATCATGGAATGGAAAACTGGTTGGTCTTGCAGACCTTCTACCACGGGCTCTCTACCAACACCCGTGAAACGATGGATGCTGCAGCTGGAGGTGCTTTCCTGTCCCTTACACTTACTCAAGCTACTAACCTTGTGGAAAAGATGGCGTCCAATCAAGCTTGGAACGAGGAACGTCAACCCCGCAAGAAAGAAAGAGGAATGCACTAGCTCAAGGAGGTAGACATGCTGTCTGCCAAAATGGATTTACTGATGAAGAGGCTTGAAGACAAAGCCCCTGAGAAGAAGGAAGTCATGCAACTCTTCGAATCCTGCATGACCTGTGAAGAGTGTGGAAACACTGGACACTCAGGGAGTCAATGCCCTCAGCTGGAGGAGGACGTGAACTACATCAACAATAACAACCAATATCATCCCCAGCAGAATCAAGGATGGACTCAGCAGAGGACCAACTACCCAGGTAACTATTCAGATAATTATCAAGGTAATAATTCTTCCAATAATTTCTCACCTTTAAGAGACTTAGTCCAAAACCAGGGTAGAATTATGGATAATCTGTTCAAGAAGTTAGCTTCCAATGATAAAATGCTAGAAACTATTAGTAATAAAATGGAAAGTTTCTCTTCTGCCATCAAGAACCAACATAGCTTTAATAAAATGCTAGAATCTCAGATTTCTCAGCTGGCATCATCTGTTCCCACGGCTAACCCAGGTAAGATTCCGGGCCAGCCGGAAGAATTAGAATCTGAAAATCTTGTCAATATCTACTCTGCAGATCTGTGTTAGAGTAAGATAGAAGAAGGCCCAAGATGAACTGACTGGGGCATGCCCGCCAAAAGAGGAGATCTAGGAAGGCCCATCATCACCATCACTATTGGAGCCTACACCTTCAAGAATGCACTTTGTGACTTTGGGTCTAGCTTCAACATAATGCCTAAGGTAATATATAAGAAAATCAATGGTTCACCTTTATTGTATACAACCATGTGCTTGCAGCTTGCAGACCTGTCACTATGCTACCCCGAGGGCATCCTAGATGACGTATGTCTGGGGGTAGGACGCTCCTACGTGGCTGCCGACTTCGCTGTTGTCGAGACTGGGGGAAGTGGGAACGCTCCAATCATTTTGGGATGTCCTTTCCTTGCCACAGCCAAAGCCATCATCTACGCCGACGCCGCTAAGATCGTCTTCACCATCAATGGGAGGAAGGAGAGATTCAATTTGAAGAACAAGATCCTAAAAGCTCCTGCACACCCCCGATATCCTTACCCCCAAGAACACGAGCCAGTTATCGAGAAGAAGAGAAGAGATAGAAGGAGGAATAAGAAGAACAATCGACCTCAACCGCATGTGGAGGAAGTTTGGATGATCAACACGATTCAATCAGAGAATGAGAACCTGTTCCCTTCACCATTACTGCCAAAGCTTGAAGACCCTGGAGTTCCATCAATCCACTGCTCCATCAATCAATGGAACTTCCAGCGAGTTGTCTGCGACACGGGATCGGGCACCAACCTAATGTCTAAGGTAACCTACGAATTAATATATGGTGACCTGCCTTTGTATTCCACATATATAATGTTGCAGATGGCGGATCAATCACAACGGTTCCCGGAAGGAATTGCACGAGATGTACCTGTCAAGATAAAGGACCACTATGTCCTGACTGGCTTTTTAGTCATAGACATGGGAGATGAGCAAGATCCTCCCATCGTGCTTGGAAGACCGTTCCTGAACACAACAAGAGCAATCATCTACATCAGGACTGGCGAGATCCACTTCCAGTTCAGAATTGAAAAGGTATGCTGCTACTTCAATACTTATACTGATCCTGAGCAGCCCAAGAAGAACAAAATGCGGAGACGCCTTCAGAAATTACAACACAAGCTGAACACAAAGTTGACGGATGTCAAGAACATTGAAGAAGAGATTAAGGAGAAGTCCGCTCAGCTTCTACCAGCCTAGTATTCTGAACCTGTTACTCCAGAAAGGTCTCCACCGAAGAAACAAGTTGGGAGGAAGAAAGATCAAAGTACACCTTCGGAAGACCAATCACTACCCGCGTCATCAACTGATCAATCAATGGCCACTACATCTACGCCATGGGAGTAAGTACTCTAAACTCTCGCCGAGAGGTAACTCGGTATTTATCTTTATATTCTGCACTGCATATTTAGATTAGCATGTTTATTTCCCTATACCTGCATTGAAAAAAATCATAAAAATATTTTCTGCTTTTGCATTCTTTAAGGCCCCATGTACTCCGTACCGTGGCGGTATAAAAAAAATAATAAATATATTTTTGCATTCACATGTTTTTGCATTTAGCATCCCTTTTGCATATAAAAAAACCCAAAAAGAAGTGGGCACAGGAAGGCTCACAGCATAATCCTAGAATTTGTTCCTTCGGGTATGTGCGAGACTAATATTTACAGGGAGAATTTAATAAGGACCTGAAGGCAAACAAGTTCCAAGGATGAATCAAGAATCACTTCAAGATCCAGCTTGGGGGAGAGCACCCCCAGTTATCACGATAAGTATCACTATCCTATGTTATTAGCTAGTTATTTGAGTATTAGTTAAAAGTCTTAGTTTGAATAAAATGCTAGAGTCTGCTAGTTGGCTTTTCTCTTTAATAATGATCTTGATGATATATGCTTGGAGATGATGAATAGTTGCTCCGCCGTAATTCCTTTTAAAAGTGCTTAGTTTTCAGACCTAGATTCTCCTGAAGCTTAAATGCTTAATTTGCTCTAAACCCAAAACCTGTGCAAGTACATGCTTAATCTGAGTCTAGGCCTTGAAAGATGATTCATGAAAAGTTGAGTTGCTATTGATCATTTTCCTAGAGAAGCTTGATTCCTGGATTTATCTTAAAAATCATGAAATTTTATATGATGAGTTCCTGTGTCTATGATCCTTAAGAGCTTGTCATACACATCAAGATCATTCCATTCCACCATTTATGCTGCTTCTGACATGGAAGTACGTATTTTCCATCAAGCCATATAGCTCATGCAACTCTAGGATATATCTCTCTCAATGTTAAAAAGGATTCTGGGGCTACATTCAAAAAAAAAGAGAAAAGAGAGGAAAAAGTGAGAAGAGAGAGGGAGAGAAAAGGACAAGTGTCATACTAGGCGAGAAGGGCCTACCTCCCTAAAATAAATTTAGAGATGAATAATGGACACGTGTCCGAGGGTGAGTAGAGCCCACATCTCTAAGGAGAGAGAAAAATGGAAAAAAGTCCGGGGTGAGTAGAGCCCACCTCTCCAAGAATGGAAAGCCCAGATCTTAAAAATCTTAGAAAGAGAGATATAGTCCAAGAGCTAGGCTAAAAGGCTTACCACCTTTCACCCTCATCCATCCAACACTATCATCCATATCTTGCCAAGTGTGACTCCATGCTTGAGAAGGTCATACACAGGATCTCTGAGTTTTATCTGAAAAATGTGCAAAACCCTAGGATGATAGCTGATCAAAGAATTTGAGATATACTGCTTGACTTGATTGTTTTGTCTTTTATTTGCTCAAGATTTATGAAAAGGCTATGCTTAAAGGTTGAAGGTAAGAGAGAGCAATCTTGTTGAGGAGAATTGGTTTTTTGAAAACCATAGTACTTTTGAGGTGTGACAGCGTTGTAGCAACTCCTGATCCTGCTAAAGCATATCTTTGCTAGGGACTAGCAAAGGGTAAGCTTGGGGGAGTTTGTTGACACATCTTATCCTATATATTTATAAGTCAACTAAACATGAGAAAAGGGCATAAATGTTAATATCAACTTAGAATAGGGTGCCACTAATAGTTTTTCTGGAGATTTGGTAAATTATATAAATCCAGGAACCATTCGGGAAAATTACTAAAAGAATCAAATCTAGAAGACTCCATAAGGCTCCGGAACTCAACGAGACTTGGCACCCAAGAAAGAAGCATCTAGAAGAAGCGACGGACCACCTGGTCGAAGTGGGCCCCGAGGGGGCCCACCCCAGCCCGATCGGCCTGGTGGTGGGGCCGGTCGGCCTCCCCCGGGCACCACCTCAGCCCTACTTCCAGAAGGTTCTTCCACCGCCTATGAGGATCAATCTAAACCACTCGTTAGGTCGGTTTGATCAAACGGCGCACGTCTACCCCTCAGGGCTATATAAGCAGCCCCCCTGCCCCCTGGCAGAGGCATCTGGAAACCTGAGTTTGCATACACCAGATCAAGTCATCAAGTCAGAGATACTACACCCTAGAAACACCATATAGCAGAGTAGCTAGCTAGTCTAGATCTAGGAGGAGGCAAGGCATCTACTTGGCTCCTGATCGTCTAGAGGCTGATCGAGATACTGATCTAGCTTCGCTCTTGTAAGTTCTTATCTAGTTCCTTACATTTGTTATACAGACATATGTTCTTATCAATGATTATATTCGATATTATATGCTTTGGTGTTTATTATGATTACATGTTTAGCATAGTTGATTTGCCTTTATATTCATGTATGGAGTCGTATAGCCCTCACCTAGATCATTTGTTAACATGGGTGAACGGTAAAGACAGTGTAAGCGTGGTGCTTATATTGTATTTATCTGCGATTGCACCCTATATGCCGGGTCGTGTGGTAGATCGTGGTGGTGACAGCACTATTGAGTCCTTCGCAGTCCACCCCCTGTGTATAGGACTAGTGGAGCCTTATACTGTTTGGGTTGTTTCAAGTTTCGGCCTTGATCCTCCTGGATAGTCTCCCCATGCATTAATATAATAGTTCTTCTTCCATGATTGTTAAATGTTTGCACCAATCATAGTTTGCATTGACATATAGTTTAGAGTTACCGAGGAGTATCCTCTCTAACTAGACTTTGCTATGTTTCTCTTGCTATAATGACACTTTCTAGCTGCTCATGATGTTATGACTTGAACAATACTATCAATATCTTTATGTGACTTACCCCTGTTTATAGCAATTGATATATTTTGGCCACTCTACATTATAAAACTGAGAGATGAGCATGTATTAGCTATTATGGATTAGAAAGACTTCTTTCCCTGTGGTAGAATATAAATACGATACCTGGTTTTACTCCTGGTTAAAATGCTACAATGGTATATTCATATCTGTGCGCTTGCAGATTCCCAGTTTATATATATCTTCTTTTCTAGAGATCCAAGGCATATGTAAGAGTACCATATCTATGCATTTTCTGGCACACCAGTCAGGGCTGACAACCTATATCAAGTTGTGCTATGAATCGTGTCGGAGTTCACCTTTTAGTTTAATCTAAAAGCAACATCTGATATACACTTAGCATCATGTTAAGATATACCTTTGCATTTCTGGTGCCGTCGATAGAGATGGATCTTATATCCGTTTCAAGTCGATGACATTAGCAATGTCAACAGTTAGCTTGGGGGTGTTTGTTGACGGTGGAAATTCACCATTTCCAACCCTCAACATTCTCACATAAATGGAGGCATATGCACATTTCACTAGCATTTAGGTTTGAATAATGTAGTTCCACTTGTCCTTGGTGATTATTTGTATGTAGGTGATTTACCCCATAAAAGAGATGGAAACTCAACTTCTATGAAGAAACCATGCCAACTCAGCTGAGGAGGTGGCTGCCACCAAGGGAAACATGGCAATCCATGTCATCGATCCAGGGGAGGCACTCACCGACGAATCAGAAGACGCCACATGGACTTCACATGGATCAAAGGGCCCACCTCGGATACCAAATCAAGTCATGCACCGGGGATGGATCAGAGGGCCCACAGGGCAGCCACCCAGTGGAAAACCACCAGGTGGGGCCACCCTAGGGGGCCGGCTGATCCTAGGATCGGCCGAACCGACCTAGGGGGCTCCATCCTGGCCCTCCACGTGGTATCTCCCTATTGGTCCATTGCCTCACTCACGGGTGTTTAGGGGCCATTTGGGCGGCCGAGCAAGCCTTGTCCTTGACTATAAATAGAAGGGGAGGGGCTCCCATTTCTCACACACCACTCTCTCATTCTCCTCTCACTTTTAGTTTCCAAGGCTAGGGGGTAGGCTAGAGTAGCTCTTATTCAGGTTCCAAGTCCTCTTGGAAGTCTATGTATGAGTTCTCTTTTATCTCTATTTCTTTGTATGACTTTGATCTACTTCAGTAATTCAGCTATTTCATATAAAGTCATGGTAGATCATATTCTTGATATGTTCTTGAGTTCATCCTCTGTTCATCATTTAGAGGCTTGTGTTCTTCGTGAACACTACCTTTTGATCCACTTGAAGGGTGATAAACTCCTTCCTTATGTGTTTGTTCATAAGTTAGAGGCTCGTGTTCTTCATGAACACGACCCTTTGATCTTACTGATTAGACATAAGAGAGTTCATATCTGTTTATATGTCTAGCCTTAGTTGATCTTGTTAGATGGCATGAGAGTGTTGCATGAGGTCTGTGTTCAAGCTACGGTACTCGGTCTAGTTGACCAGTCTTCTGGTGGCTCTCACCCTGGGTCACAATAGCCCGGGCCGGGTGGAGTCTAGTAGCACATAGGCATGGTGCCTGGGTTGTCTGGCTACGATAGTTATGAGCATACCCCCCGTAACGATAGAGGTCGGTCCTCAGGTGGTGACAGCCCCGTTGGATCCTTGGGCAACCTCCGCGCTGGGGTACCTGCTGTAGGAGTCTAAAGTCCAGTTTTGCAGAGTGCTGGTCGTCGCGGGCTAGCTCCCTGTTTGTACCTGGGTGCTGAACCTTATCTCTCTCATGCAATACTCATGCCCATCTCTTGTATCTTCTAGCTTTATATGTTTAGTACATTAGAACCTAGAGCTAACTCGTATGTTCCCCCTAAGCCGTAGTGTGCTAGAGTAGAGGTAGATTTGAGTGTGTGCGTCACACTACCCCGTATATCTTTTATCTTACCCCTGTCTTTGAGTGTGTTGTTCCCTATATCTATCTCTTGGTTTACATTCAGAGCAAAAGCGTAAGTCTAAGATATCCGCCATTGCCTTCCACGGATACGATACCCTTGGAATACTTTCCTTCCTTGGGGAAATGCTACAATGGTTTATCTGTGCGCTTGCGGATTCGTTCATGATCGTTTAGATTAACCTTTGGCAAGTCTCGATGTTCACGCTAACCCGGTGCCATTAGTTGTGACATTGAGAGGTGCCTAAAGGCATTTCCTAGTGTTGTCGCTAAGGACGGGTCCCAGATCTGTTCTTAGGATGATGACGCTACGAAACGCCAACAATGCCTCCACAGTTGAGGAATTAGATTTGGCTAGGAGTGATTGGATGAGTTGAAATCTAGATCTAGTTTGCTTGGTGCTTGCAAGTCTTGTCCTGTGTTGCATGCAAAACTAGGTAATTCACATGCTAGGATTGTTTCCCTAGAGGCTGAGCTGAAAGCTTCTATTGCTACTAGTTGCTCTACCTGTGAGTTGCATGCTGTTAAGAATATGGAGCTTGCACATTATGTTGATCGCTTGTAGGATGAGAATGATGAGTTGAGAAAGATGATGAGTCGGTTGTCAGGTCATGAGCCTCAGTTGAGTGTGATGATGGCCGCATTTAAGAACTTTGATGGCCAGGCTTTAGGGTCGGAGAAGATTGGTGAGTGTAGTGGTGAGAGTGAGGAGAAGATTGGAGATATCCCAGTGCCACCACAAACTACACCCACAAACAAATATGCACCCAAGCCAAACCACCTATGGAACAAACTTGACACCGTTCCAGATCCACCTATGTTTCCCCACAAAACTGAAGATTTCCAAAAACTGATGAGATTTGTGAGTACCCTTGGGAATGTGTTTGAGGGAAAGCCAGAGAAGAAAGAGGTGGAGAAACCCAGTGAGAACCCACAGCCAAAGCCAAAACAAGTCCGCTTCCATTGTGAGTATTGTGGGAGAGATGGTCACGTTGGTGAGTTTTGCTACAAGAGGGAGAGGGATGAGAGGATGGCTAAGGAGTGGGCGAACAAGGACAGGTACCACCCTTCTCATGGTGTGCCTGAGCCTCATATGCCACTACCTAGGGGAGAGGCTGTGGTGAGGTCTATACCAGCTTGGGTGATAGGAGAACTACTGATCGGGACCGTGGTGCTGGCGGAAGGCACCGGTCAGACCAATCAGGGGCACCGGTCAGACCGGTGCACCCCAGAGAGGTGTGCAGTTCGGGTTTGGAGGTCGTGGTGTTGATCGAGTCGGTTCTGGTGGTCGTGGTACAGGTGGTATGCAGTTTGAGTCTGGTCGTGGGCTGTTTGCTGGACCTTCTCCACCTCATGGTCGATATGAGGATGGGAGACGCCATCATAGCTTTGAGTCTTAGAGGAGGTACGAGCCACGCTCTTCCTTTCGTGGTGATCGTACTCCTCCAGCGAGACGTGAGGTGGTTCAGTTTGGTGGTGGTCGTAGCTTTGGTGGACGTGGTAGGATGGATGTTGCTAACCCCACTTTTGAGCAAACGACTCGACACTGGTTTGACTCTTTTTGTACTAACCCTAGTGTTGAGTCGCATGCTCATTCTCATCCTCGTTTTTGATTTACAGGTGGGAGGCTTGAGGAACGTTTGGCTGTTGGACTTCGGTTGTTCTCGACACATGACCGAAGACAGGGGGTGGTTCACAATCCTCACCCCAGTGAGTACCAGGGAGTACATCACTTTTGGGGATAATGGTAAGGGACGAGTTCAAGGTGAAGGTATGGTAAAGGTGAGCAGGAAGGTTTCTCTGAGGCGTGTTGCTCTTGTCAAGTCGCTGGGGTTCAATTTGCTTTCTGTGTCTCAGCTGCTTGATGAGGGATTTCAGGTTCGGTTTAAGTTGGGTGTGTCTCAGGTGCTAGATTCTCGAGGCGACCTTGTTTGTACGGTCGTTCCCGAGGGTCAGATTTTTTGAGCTGATTTCTCTCAGACCGATGATCCTGCACGGTGTTTGGTGGCTGGTTCTTCCGATTTGTGGAAGTGGCATATGCGGTTGGGGTACTTGAGCTTTAGTTTACTTTTCCACTTGAGTGGTCTCGATTTGGTCCGAGGATTGTCGTGGTTGAGGATTGAGAAGGAGTTGGTTTGTGCGCCTTGTAGGCATGGTAAGATGGTCGCTGCTTCTCATTCACCCCTGATTGCTGTCATGACAAAGCGTCTGACAGAGCTATTGCATATGGACCTTGTTGGGCCAGCTTGAGTTTGCTCGGTGGGTGGGAAGTGGTATGTCCTAGTTGTGGTGGACGACTATTCTCGCTATGCCTGGGTGTTTTCTTGGAGGATAAGAATGAGAAGTTTGGTTTTGTTCGTGATCTAATCGCGCTGTTGAAAAATAAGAGGCATGGGAACACTATTCGAGCAATATAGAGTGATAATGGCTTTGAGTTCAAGAACTCTAGTTTTGACACCTTTTGCTGTGATCTTGGTCTTGAACATCAGTACTCGAATCCTTATGTGCCCCCTCATAATGGAGTTGTGGAAAGAAAGAACCGTACGCTGTGTGAGATGGCTAGGACGATGCTCGATGAGCACATGACTCCTAGCTCCTAGGAGGTATTGGGATGAGGCGGTTGAGGAACCAAGTTGAGATGTGCTTTGGTTTGTATGTGATGAGTGATTGACTAGATGATTTGAGGCTTTGTGTGTAGTGTTGTGTTATGTGTGTTTACCATATTGCTTTAGTGGTGTGTTGTCAATGCACTCATGATGAGTGGTTGACAACGTTGTGTGGACTGACTCTTGGCCTAGTATTGCAGGTGTTGGTTGTGGCTTGGTTTGCGTTGGTGCAGGTGAAGAACAAGCGCGAAACGTCTATGCCTGTGTGGCCTCCGAGGAGCGGAGAGACAAGTAGGCTTGGTTCGAGGGACCCGGTGGCCGACGGGATCAAGTGTGGGCCGCATGGTTGCAAGAAGAGCAAGACGAAGTCGTGGACATAGGCCCGGTGCAAGATAGCTGCTAACAACCGAAGCTTGCATGCGGGGTTTGTTGGTTTGGCCACAAAACTAACACCGAGCCAGTGAAAGGTAGCGGCTATTGACCGAAGCTTGTACGTGGGGTTTGGTGCTTTGGCCACAAAACCATCAGGAGGAGGGTTTCTCAGTTTGGGCCTCAAAACCGAGCTCGAGGGCCTAGCGTGATGGAGACGGTATCCGGGTGCGTCGGGAAGCTTCGAAGCGGGGGACACGCGATGTGATCGTGGTGCTTGCGTTGGGAGGATGCGAGGCCCGGTGGATGTGTGTCTGCTCGATGGGTCTATAAACGTGTTGACCAAAATGCCCCTGTGCGGGCTTGAATTGTAACTCCTAGTGTAGGGGTGTTGGCGTTTCTTAACGTCACCACTATGGCGCCGGTTAGCGTGAGCGTGTAAGAGACTCCCGAGTACACTGACGAGTGCGAACGAATCCGCAAGCGCACGGATACACTGTTGTAGCACTTCTCCCTAGGAAAATGAATATTTCCACAGGGTTCTGTTCCTAGGACGGAGGAGCTCTGGTTTCTGACCTAGCTGATGGTCTAAGGACACGGCACTAGATGATAGGATAGGTAGAAAGGATCTACTTGACAGAGCGCAGAGTCTAGCACTTGCCTTGGGCGCCAACCCACCCTAGCTGTTTAGGACTAGGAATATGTTCTGGCAATGGGGCCCTACTCGGTACATAGGCGCGGAGGGTTTCGAAGGGTCCAACAGGCTGTCACCACTGCGGCCTACCTCTATTGTTACGCGAATGCACTTGGTATTCGAAGGATAACCTATGGTCCAGACACCACGTCTACACCACTGACTACTACTATAGCCTGACACCGTCGGACGTCCCGGTAGCCTTACTATAGCACTCCGTATAAATACGGAACTACGAATCTGTGAGGGAGATACTAGCCTAGCTCAAGGTATACTCTATCACTCATGCAAGATCAGGAATGCACTTTGATCTAATTAGAGATATGCAGAGCATCAACTTTATTCTAATAGACAAGCTAACATACAAACGGAATGCAAACTTATGATCCAGCTCTACTAGATCGAAAGGGTTGTGTTTGAAGAACACAAGCCTCTAAATCAAGAACGAACGAAGAACACAAGAACAATGCACCTATGCATGCATACGACTTTAGTCTAAATAGAAAATGTCAAAATACTTACTTTACTCTAAATGAAGAACAAAGGCACCGCTGAGGATCGTTCTTGAGGAACATGTCATGAACATGACATGGCCCCAAGCATTCCCCCTCACTTCCTAGCACTAATCCTATACAAAGAGCTCTCTTCTCCTAAAGAGAGAGGCTCCAAAGCCAAAATGAAGAGGAGGAGGAGAAGTGTGTGTCCAAGAATGAGACCCCTCCCCTTCTATTTATAGGCAAGGGAGTGGCTTGCTCCGAGGCTCAAAGTGCTCCAAAACACCCAGGATCACAGCAACGTGGAGGGCCAGGATCAGCCGAACCAAGGTCGGTTCGGCCGATCTAGGGTTCGGCCAAATCCTAGGGGCCACGTGGCACCCTGTGCTTTCTCAAGGTGGTTGACAAGTGGGCCCCATGGTCACTCCCCTGTGCATGCCAAGTTTCCTGGCGGTTTAGGTAGCAAGTGGGCCCTTGAATCCATGTGATGTCCATGTGGCGATACATGATTCGTCGGGTTTTCCTCTCTTGGATTGATGACGTCATTGATCCAGGGGAATCCTATCTGGCACCCCCTCATTGGCTAAGCTTGAGGTTCTTGGATCAAAGACTTATGTTTTTGCTCCTCTTTCTAGTGCTAATTGTCTGTATTTGCATAATCACCAACACTTGTGGAAATGATTAGTTTAGGCCCTATTCTAGTGATGGTGAATGTTTCTCATGCCAAAAATGTACATATTGACGGGTATGAAATGAGTGGATAGCAGCCATCAACAAATACCCCCACACTCGACCTTTGCTCGTCCCGAGTGAAGAGAAGAACAAGATCAAGGTGAGACATGATATCCAAAGGTATGAAGCAAACATAAGAGATACTCCAAACCATACCTTGTACCTGTGAACTCTGTGAAGTGTCTATCATGCCATCTTTGGTAGTTGAGGAATGGAACAGTCATGAATCAAATCACTCCTGCTCATCATATCAAGCAACTTGGGGTTTTGCAAAAAGTTTTCAAAACAAGCCTTGCTTAGCTCCTCATTTGATTCTCTCAGATCGCTCAATGTGTATATGTCCTCACCAAGGCATTAGATTAACTTCTTTCATCCTACTTCCAATGATGGCTATATGTGGAGCTCAGGGTAGGATAAAGGATAAAGCATACTTGTATCACATATATTGCAAAGTCAAAGACTGCATCCAGAGAGAAAATCAAATCACACAATTAGATCAAGATGTGCACGTGTATGGGTATGGTGAGTATGGTAAGGTGCATACTAGGCCCGGAAGGGGTGCTAGATATTACCAAATATATATGATGAATGTTGGTTGATGGTAAGGTGGACACTAGCCTCAGAATGGATACTAGTTATTACCATCTAAGTTATGAAACTCCTTTTTGCATGATTCTCCCTCTTGTATAAAAATCTTTTGAGAACATGGCTATCTCTCTCTCTTTTTTTCTTTGTGGACCTTCATGTGTCCAACTGTTTTTTAAATACCTGGACCTTCATGTGTCCATATTTTTTTCGATAGCCATGTCTCTTGTGTAACAAAAACTAGGAAGGAGAGATCAACACACATATATATGTGGAGCTTTATTTTGTGGAATGGATGAATGATACAATGCTAACTTCCAGTGTAGAAGCATAGCAAGGGGAAAAAGGGTGTGCACATTAATCTTGTTCATGAAAGTAGTGAAAAGAATTCTCACAAGGGTCATAGAATTTGACAAAGCTCAATCCAATAACAAGTAGCATATGAGTATAAGGTTTTCAACTATGAACATCATATGGCTTTGGTAGGACGGTGGTATATCAAAGAGGAGCTTTGCAAAGGGTTTTATGATTTTCAAATAAAATTCCCAAGCACTCAAACATAATGAGCGAAGATCATATCATCAAACCATATCACAAACATCAACTACTTAGAAAAGCATGAGTTCCCTAATGATATTTGTTCACAAGCATCAAGATGATAAGTGAGGAATAAAACATATGTAAGCCAGCCTCAGGATTCATGCATGGCATTGGGAATATGATTCTTTGAGTTTGATATAACAGATAGGTCTTGGAATTCAGTCAAACTCAAGGATACAGGAATATGAGATAGAGAATGCGCGTACCTCAGGTTCTTCTTTTATTCTGCAGGTTGCGGATTTCCCCCACACTGTCTTCTTCCTAACATGCGAAATAACTTGAAAAGACAGAGAAAGTAGGGAGAGGAAAAGCTTACCTGATGTCCGGGGTTGCTCTTGCCCATGATATTCGTCCTCGATGAAGTTGATTACTTCATATTCCATGTCATCAGGCTCGAGGAAGATTTTCAACCGATGGCCATTCACCTTGAAACAGTGGCCTTCATCATTTTGTAGAGTGATAGCTCCATGAGAAGCTACCTCCACCACTGTGAATGGTCCTTCCCACCTACTACGCAATTTTCCTTTCCCGAACAGCTTGAATCGGGAGTTCAATAGTAGCACCTTATCATCGGGTGCAAATTATTTTTTCTTGATCTTCTTATCATGCCACCTCTTGGTTCTTTCTTTATAGATCTTTGCACTGTGATAGGCTTTCTCTCTCCATTCTTCTAACTCCGATATTTGTTTTTGCCTATTCCTTCCGGTCTTGAGGAATTCCAGATTAAATCTCCGAATTGCCCAATGGGCCCTATGCTCCACCTCCACTGGTAGATGGCATGTTTTCCCATATACCATTTGATACGGAGACATTCCTAGTGGGGTTTTGTAAGTTGTTCTATAGGCCCATAGACCGTCAGGGAGATGCTTTCTCCAAGACCTGCCTGCCTCCTGCACTGTTTTCTGTAGAATATTCTTGATCTGTTTGTTAGAGGTTTCAGCTTGGCCATTTGTCTGAGGGTGATACAGAGTGGCGATGCTGTGTTGAATCCCTTACTCTTGAAGAAATATTCTGAATCCCTTGTCAGTGAAGTGGGATCCCCCATCGCTAATTACCATCCTTGGAATGCCGAAGCAAGGGAATATTACTTCATTGAACATCTTTTTGGACTGCTTGGCATTAGCTGACTTGCATGCTATGGCTTCCACCCATTTCGACACATAGTCAACTGCCACTAAGATATATTCAACCCCGTCAGATTTCGGGAATGGTCCCATGTAATCAATACCCCATACATTGAAAAGTTCCACTTGCAAATTATCATGTAGGGGCATTGCATCTCTGGTAGTGATTCCTCCATGCTTCTGGTAGGCCTTGCATCTTCAGATAAAATTCCTTGTGTCATCATACATGGTTGGCCAGAAGAACCCACTCTGCCATATCTTTGCATGTGTACAGTAAGTGCTATAGTGGCGACCATATGGCCCTGCATGACATTTTTCAATAATTTGCATTCCTTTAGCACTCGGCACACATCTTCTTAGCAGCCCATCAGCACAGACTTTATATAGATACAGATCATCCCACATGTGCCTTTTAGCTTCATGGATCAACTTCTTCTTATCGGCTCCTGGTGGTATATATCCTGTAACCAGATAGTTTACAATATTCGCATACCAGGGGTTGCTGTCCGTGACCTTTAGCAATATGTCGTCTCAAAGAGAGTCATTGATGGGTGCTTCCTGTAGGTTAGTAGTGTGCATACGAGACAAATGATCTGCAACAGAATTTTCTACTCCTTTTTTATCTCTTATTTCTAAGTCAAATTCCTGAAGGAGCAGAATCCATCTAATCAGACGGGGTTTAGAATCTTTCTTAGTGAGCAGATATTTAAGAGCAACATGATCGGTATAAACTATTATCTTGGCTCCCACTAAGTAAGATCTAAAGTTGTCTATAGCAAAGATAACAACAAGGAGCTCTTTCTTAGTAGTAGCGTAGTTTAGCTGAGCTCCTGCCATGGTTTTGCTAGCATAGGCTATAGCATGGTGTTTCTTATCCTTAGTTTGGCCTAAGACGGCCCCTATAGTGTAACCACTAGCATCACACATAATCTCGAAAGGTAGCATCCAGTCGGGAGGTTGGATGACTGGGGCAGAGATGAGAGCGTTCTTGAGGGTGAGAAAGGCTTTCATACACTCCTCTGTGAACTCAAAGGGTGCATCCTTGGCCAAGAGATTGGTGAGGGGTCTAGCGACCTGTGAGAAATCCTTAATGAACCGTCGGTAGAACCCAGCATGGCCGAGGAAGCTACGAATGCCTTGACATTAACAGGAGGTGGAAGCTTTTCTATAACTTCAATCTTAGTGCGGTCCACTTCTATCTCTTGTTCGGACACCAGGTGCCATAACACAATGCCCTCTCTAACCATGAAATCGAATTTCTCCCAATTGAGGACCAACTCCTTCTCATGACACCTTTGCAAGACCTTGTCTAGATTCCCAAGACACTAATCAAAAGTTTTTCCATAGACAGAGAAGTCGTCCATGAAAACTTCCATGATCTGCTCAATCATGTCTGAGAAGATAGACATCATGCACATCTGGAAGCATGCGAGTGCATTGCACAACCTGAAAGACATTCTACGATAGGCATAGGTTCCATAGGGGCAAGTGAAGGTGGTCTTGTTTTGGTCATCAGGGTGATAGGAATTTGATAATAGCCAGAATACTCGTCAAGGAAACAGAAGAAGGAATGGTTCGCTAATCGCTCCAGCATCACATCAATGAATGGGAGCGGGAAGTGATCCTTCTTTGTAGCCTTGTTGAGCTTCCTATAATCTATGCACATCCTCCATCCTGTGGGAAGGCGTTGAGCAATCTGCTCGCCAAACTCATTAGGGGCTGTCGTCATTCCTCCCTTTTTGGGTACGCATTGAACGGGGCTAACCCATTCACAATAGGGAACTGCATAAATGATCCCAGCATGAAGAAGCTTAAGAACTTCTTTCTTCACGACCTCTCTCATCACGTTGTTTAGCCTTCTCTGAGGCTCCCTTGTTGGTGGGATATCTGTATCTACGGGGACACGATGGGTGTAGAGAGTCGGGCTTATCCCTTTGAGGTCCTTAAGAGAGTATCCGAACACAGATCGGTGCTTCTCTAGGACGGAAATGAGCCTCCTGGATTCCTCATCAGAAAGACTATCATTAATGATCACTGGGGACTCAGTGTCCCCATGGAGGAAAACATATGGAAGGCCGATGGGTAGAGGTTTGAGCTCGATTGGGGCCTTAGGTGGAGCCTGGAACTCAGATATATCTATAGGCTCGGCAGGCTCTCCAGTCTCCTCTATGAACTCGGTTGCCCACTCGTCAAGGAGGAATTCTGGGTAGACTTGCGGTACAATCGACACCCAGCAAAATCAGCATCGGAGTACCCGTGAAGTCTGAGTGTCGAGGAGGCAGAATAGCAAAGACCAAACTCAGGAGTGTAGTTCAAGTACCTAAAAATCTGCTTGACGGCCTGCCGATGTGAAGTCCTCGGTGAAGCCTGAAAACGAGCGCACAGACACACACTGAACTGTATGTCTGGCCTCGTAGCCGTCAAGTAGAGGAGGGAGCCGATCACGCTCCGGTACTCCTTCTGGTCCATGGGTTCACCATCTTCATCCGCGTCCAAAGCCGTAGTGGTACTCATTGGTGTAGTCAGCGGCTTGGAGTCGTTCATGCCAAACTTCTTCACCATGTCCCTGGTGTACTTCGCTTGATGTACAAACGTCCCGTCCTTGCACTGCTTGATCTGGAGTCCTAAGAAAAACTGCAGCTCACCCATCATAGACATCTCAAATTCCCTGCTCATATCATCTGCAAATCTAGCAACAAGATCATGAGAAGAGGCACCAAAGATTATGTCATCCACGTAAATCTGAACAATCAATAGGTCATTTCCATGCTTAAAGAGAACAAGGTCTTATCAACTTTGCCCATCACAAACCCCTTGCTCCGCAAAAAGCCTCTCAACCTACGATACCAAGCCCTCGGTGCCTGTTTCAACCCATAAAGCGCTTTCTGGAGTTTGTATACACGGTGTGGGTATTTCTCACTCTCAAACCCTAGGGGTTGCCTCACATACACTTCTTCCTCAATCACCCCATTCAGAAAAGCACTCTTCACGTCCATTTGGTACAACTTGAACCCTTTAGCCACGGCAAAGGCTAGAAGGATCCTAATTGCCTCCAAACGGGCCACAGGAGCAAATGTCTCCTCATAATCTATACCCTCTTTCTGGTTGAACCACTGAGCCACCAACCTCGACTTGTTTCTCACAACCATCCCATTCTCACCTTCCTTGTTCTTCAACACCCACTTGGTACCTATGGGACGACAATTTGGCGGTGGATCGACTAACACCCAAACTTGGTTTCTCTCAAAATTCTCCAACTCCTCATGCATGGAATTCACCCAATTCTCATCAGACAAAGCGTGTCGAATATCTTTGGGCTCAAACAAAGCAACAAATGCAGAGTGAGCAAAGTGAGAAGTATTCCTTGACCTCGATTGTGTAGTGCATTCATGAAGGTCACCTATGATGTTCATCGATGGGTGATCCACTTGTAAACGCTAGGGAGCCTCTCGCCTGGACACAATCTCCCCCTCAGCAGCAGCCTCCACTCGAACAGCCTCAGTCGTAGCGGGTGTAGGAGATGGACCATCCTCGATCGTCGTCGTCATAGTGGAAGTAGCGTGTACACGATCAGCCGCTGCAGCATCACCACCATCATCGTCTTCATCTCCATCTCCATACTTCTCATCCTCAAAGATCCTCACTCCAATCTCCTCGTCACCTGCACACTCAAAAGCAGAAGAGCTACATGGCTGTTCTCGTCGAAGGTTACCTCGCAAGTCTCCATGATTCGGTTAGTGTCAAGGTTGAGCACACGATATGCTCTAGAGTGAATTGCATAACCGAGAAAGATACCATCTGAACATCTAGACTCAAACTTATCCAACTTGCCCTTCTTCAGAATGAAACACTTGCAAACGAAAGCTCTAAAGTGACTCACCTTGGGTTGTCGCCCATGCATCAGCTCATAAGAGGTCTTCTTCTTGAAAGCACGAAGGAAGATGCGATTCGAGACATAGCAAGCGGTATTGACTGCCTCAGCCTAGAAATGCCTAGGAGTCCTATGCTCATCGAGCATCATCCTGGCCATCTCACAAAGGGTCCGGTTCTTCCTCTCCACTACACCAATCTAGCAAGCGACGTATGGAGAAGAATACTGATGATCGAGACCAAGATCACTGCAAAAGGCATCAAAATGAGAGTTCTTGAACTCCGTGCCATTGTCACTGCGTATAGCTCGAATGGCATCACGACGTCTCTCATTCTTCAACCTCAAGATCAAGTACCGAACAAAGACAAATGTCTCGCTCTTATCCTCCAAAAAGAAAACCCAAGAGTACCTCAAAAAATCATCAACCACAACTAAAACATACCACTTCCCACCCGCAGAGCGAACACGAGCTGCCCAACCAAATCCATGTGCAACAACTCACAAGGTCGCTCGGTCATGACCGCAGTCAGAGGGGCGTGAGAAGCAGCAACCATCTTTCCATGCTGACAAGAAGCACAAACCAAATCCTTCTCGAATTTCAACTTAGGCAATCCTCGGACAAGGTCAAGACCACTCAAGCGGGAAAGCAACTCATAGATCAAGTGTCCTAACCTCCTATGCCACTTCCAAAGCTTGGCAGAAATGCCAGCAGCAAAGCATCGAGGAGGACCGACAGACTGGGAAAAATCAGCACGAAAGATTTGACCCTCGGGGACGATCGTACAGACAAGATCACCTCGAGAATCAAGCACACAAGAAGCGCCCAACTTTAAACGAACCTCAAAACCTTCGTCAAGCAACTGGGATACTGAAAACAGGTTAAAACCAAGTGACTTGACCAAAGCCACACTCTTCAGGGTCACCTTGCTACTCACCTTCACCATACCTTTAGCAAGCACTCGTCCTCTCCCATTATCCCCAAAAGTGATGTACTCCCTCGTACTCACCGGGTGAGGCTGGAGAACCACCCATGATCTCCGGTCATGTGACGTGAACAACCAGAGTTGATCAACCAAAAGTCCTCCAAGCCTCCCACCTGCAATAAAAAACGAGGACGAGAATGAGCAAGCGACTCAACACTGGGATTAGTACCAAAAGAGTCAAATCAGTGTCGAGCCATTTGCTCAAAAGAAGGGTTAGCAAAATCCATCCTATCAAAACCTCTAGGCGGAGCCCTCTCATGCCTACCACCGAAGAACCTGTCACATCTCACTGGAGGAGTACGCGCACCACGAGGGGGAAAACGTGGCCCGTAGTCCCTCTGAGACCCAAAGCTCCGATCGTGCCTCCCAAACTCGTAATGGTCACGAGCAGGAGCACGTCCAGCAGACTCACCATGCCCAAACCCAACATACCTATCTCTCTGAGGAAACACACCTCCACCACCACGAGTGGGAACTGTACGCACAAACACTTCACCCCTAGGTAGAGGCCCTCTACGAGGCTCAGGCACCCCATGGGACGGGTGGTACCTGTCCTTGTTTGCCATCTCCCTAGCAAACCTCTCATCTCTCTTCCTCCTACAACAGAACTCATCCTTATGTCCATCCCTCCCACAATACTCATAATGGAAGCGGATCAGTTGTGGCTTAGGCTGTGGCTTCTCTGTGGGCTTCTCAACATCTTTCTCTCCTGACTTCCCACCAAAGACACTCCCCTAGGTGCTCACAAACTTGATGGGTTTCTGATAGTTTTCTGTCTTGTGGGAGAACACTGGTGGATCTGGGGTTGTATCAAGCTTGTTTCTAAGATGGTTTGGCTTGGGTTCGAATTTGTTCATGGGTGTAGTGTGTGGTGGAATAGGAATCTCTCCAGCTTTATCTTCTCCCTCACCACTCTTCTCACCACTCTTGCGAGCCCCCAACGCCTGACCATCAAACCTCTTAAACTGAACCAACATCAAACTCAATTGTGGCTCGTGCCCAGACAACCACCCCATTAATTTCCTCAACTCATCATTCTCATCCTGCAAACGGTCAACATAGTGTGCAAGTTCCATGTTTTTCAAAGCATGCATTTCACAAGTAGAGCATGATGTAGGAATTGGAGCTTTTAATACAGCCTCAAGAGAAACTATCTTGGTGTGAGATTCATCTAGCCTAGCATGCAACACAGGACAAGAAGTGCAAGCACCTAACAAAGCAGGTCTAGATTTCAATTCATCACACTTAACCCTAAGCACATCTAGTTCCTCAAGAGTTGAGGCATGCTTCTCCTTGAGAGCAGTCAAGTCAGCCAGAAAAACATTACAATCACCACAATCAACCTCATCAGAAACAACAGGAGCAGCTTTCAAAGCGTCCATCTCAGTTCTAGCATCAACAAGCAAAGACTCAAGCTCAACTATCTTGTCCTTAGCATCACCCAACAAAGACCTAAACTCTCTCTTCTCCTTGTTGGTCTTCCTAAGCACATCATCACGGTTATCAAGCAACTCATTCAGCCTAGCATTCTCCACTAGCAAGAAGTTGGGAACATGTCGTACCTCTTCCTCGGAGTCGGAGTTTGAATCCGAGCTATGCTTCCCACCCTTCTTGGAGTGCGCCATGCCGCAAAATCCACCTTGTGCGACGAAGCTGAGGCCGGTGAAGTTCTTGCCCATGTGCCGCTTGTCCTTGCGCTGATCTTGCTCTTCATCGCTGCTCGAACCGGAAGAAGAGTCGCTGGAAGTAGAGTCGATGTCACTCACTCCGGCAACCATCACTCGAGTCGTCTTCTTCTTGTACCCGCTGGTCTTCTTGGGCCTTCTCTCGCCCTTGTCCTTGTGCTTGTCCTTGTAGTCGTTTCGGGAGTGGTGCTTGTTGTAGTCGTGCTTGGGCTTGCCCTTGTAGTCATTCTTGATCTCCATGGCTTCAGGGCATTCAGTAATGAAGTGCCCGTGCTTCCCGCACCGACAGCACATCCCCGAGCTTCTCCTCCAGTTCTTGCGGTTCTCGTACATCTGCGCAAACCTCTTACTCAACAAGGCGAGATCCTCCTCGCTCAGCACCTCAAAGTCCTCATCTGGCATGGACACAAGACAAGACAAAGAAAAACCAACAGAGTTAGCATTAGTCCTCGATCCTAAGACAAGAGCCAAACTATGAGGATCAGTGGAGCTCTCGCTCTTGGCTCTCAAGCCACGATCAACCTCTGAAGACCTGAGCTTAGAGAACATCTCATCAAGCGACAAGGTATCATACACGCTCGACTGCTCAATTGCCTCGACCTTGGCACTCCACACAGACCTATCCAGGGCATGCAAAAGCTTGATAGCTTGATCATGATCCGTGTATGGGAGCACTGTCACATTGGCCCTCATGTTATTAACTATGCTGGTGAAGCGCTGAAACATCACATCGGTCGACTCACCGGGGAGATGAGTGAAGTTCTCGTACTCTCTCCGGCAAGTGGAAAACAAACGAGCTTGCACCTGGGCATTGCCAACATGAGCATTCCTGAGCTTAAGCCATATCTTTCCAGCCACATTCTCTCTGTACACTCGCTCGAACTTCGAGGCACAGATAGCACATGTACTCAAACATGTCCCGTAATCCTGGAAGAAGGAAACTGTCTGGAATGACATAGTGAGGATTTTGAGTCACATCCCAAATCAGAGTCCCCTTCCCATGCAAAAACTCGCCCATGCGCATCTCCCACATCGGGTAATTCTTGCTATCGAAGTGCGGAGGACCCGACCCCTTACCATAGTCACCCATCTTTGGATCTTAGACTGGTTAGAATCACGAAGATCCGTAACCTGCTCTGATACAAATTGAAGGACCGAATAGGCGACCAGAGGGGGGGAGTGAATGGGAGCTGATAAAATTTCTTTCCGACGGATGAACTCGGCCTATATCCCAATTGTCACTCTGATCACTCGTACACACCAAAGCAGCTCAAGACTAGGCACACACAAGCCTACAAGTCCTAGAGACAAGCCTTGAATCAAAGCGCGGAAGCACAAGACAAGTATCAAAAGCTTGGCCAATTCTGGAAAAGCCAGCACGGACTGTCCGGCTTGTACGGGCGGACCGTCCGCTAGACCCAGGTGGACTGTCCGGACCGTTCGTGCGGACTGTCCGAAAACTCCAACAGAACCTCCAGGGACGCACCGAGAAATTCAGACTGTCCGGCTGAGCCACGTAGACCGTCCGCCAGTGTCACGGACTGTCCGAGTAGGTCTCGCGGACCGTCCGGCAAAACAACCAGTAACACCTGCCAAAACTTACCCACGCGGACCGTCCGTCACTGACCGGCGGACTGTCCGCAAAACTGCTTGCAACAAAACCATAGTGGCGCCATGGATCAAAACATGAGTTCGGATGAACACGCGACGAACTGCGACGAACACAGGCCACACGGACCGTCTGCCACAGCCCTGCGGACTGTCCGCGGCTCACGAGCAGAACAAAAATAGCACGCGCGTGCGGGAGTCAACTCCACCTTTCCATCACCAGATCTCCCAAACGGCTAGAGCTCTTGAGACAAGATTTGGGAAAGATGAGAAGCGTCACAAGAGGAAGCTATGCCCCAAAAATCTTGGCCTCTAACTCATTAAATCACCGCGAATCACGGATCACAAAAACCACCACAAGAACTCGGGCTCCAACCAAAACTCGTGAATCGAAGGGATTTCCCGACGTTTGAGGGGTCAAGATCACACACAAACATACGTAAGGCATCCACCCATGATCCCCTCAAAGAAAACCAAGAGAAAACACCCTCAAATCAACGAATCGAGCGAAGAACGAAACACCCCAAAAATATCCCTGAAAAAGACACGAAAATCACAAAGAGCTAGGAGATCACCGCAACGCCGAATGCTTCCATACATCCAGAGGACAGAGTCTATACAAGAATCTAGCCTAAGGAAAGCAGAAGAAAAGACGCGGTCCAGAGCGATCTACCAGGGGAGGAAACCCTAGAGTCCAAGAGAGAGAGATGCCATCCACATCTCCACTATTTATACGAGGTCCACCGGAGGAGGCAAATGACCACGCTACCCCTACAACTCAAATAGAAGATACACACCCCTCAGGGGCAATATGATCAAGTCTTCATCGAGCGGACAAGCTTCCACCGCGGACTTGCTTAACCTCGACACAAGCCCCGTGATCACACCACGTGCCCCCCGCCTCGAAGCTTCCCGACGCTCTCGGATCACCGTCTCCGTCACATCGGGCCTCCGGACTTGGTTTTGCGGCCCAAACCAAGAAACCGTCCACCGATGGTTTTGTAGGCAAACCACCAAACCCCATGTGCAAGCTTCGGCCTCGATCTGCTACCTTGCACCGTCCCATGTTCACGACCAACTTGCTAGTCTTGCACCACACGGCTCGCACTTGACCTCATCAGCCACCGGGTCCATCGAACCAAGTCTACTTGCCTCTCCATCACAAGGAGGCTGCCACGGCTAAGGCCTTTCACGCTTGTTCTTCACCTGCACCAACATGAGTCAAGCCTCAACCTGTACCTGCACACTTAGCCAAGTATCAGTCCACACAACGTTGTCAATCACTCATCACTAAGGAGCGACCCTCCACTGGTCTTCGGACACACCTGGTCCTGACAATGCACTCATCAAGGGGGAGATTGAGGAACCAAGTTGAGATGTGCCTTGGTTTGTATGTGATGAGTGATTGACCAGATGATTTGAGGCTTTGTGTGTAGTGTTGTGTTATGTGTGTTTACCATGTTGCTTTAGTGGTGTGTTGTCAATGCACTCGTGTTGAGTGGCTGACAACATTGTGTGGACTGACTCTTGGCCTAGTGTTGCAGGTGTTTGTTGCGGCTTGGTTTGCGTTGGTGCAGGTGAAGAACAAGCGTGAAAGGTCTATGCCTGTGTGGCCTGCGAGGAGTGGAGAGACAAGTTGGCTTGGTTCGAGGGACCCGGTGGCCGACAGGATCAAGTGCGGGCCGCATGGTTGCAAGAAGAGCATGACGAAGTCGTGGACATAGCGTCGGTGCAAGGTAGCAGCTAACAACCGAAGCTTGCATGCAGGGTTTGTTGGTTTGGTCACAAAACTAACACCGAGCCGGTGCAAGGTAGCGGCTAACGACCGAAGCTTGTACGCGGGGTTTGGTGGTTTGGCCACAAAACCATCAGGAGGAGGGTTTCTCGGTTTGGGCCTCAAAACCGAGCCCGAGGGCCTGGCGTGACGGAGACGGTATCCGGGTGTGTCGGGAAGCTTCGAAGCGGGGGACACACGACGTGATCGTGGTGCTTGCATCGGGAGGACGCGAGGCCTAGTGGATGTGTGTCTTCTCGAGGGGTCTATAAATGTGTTGACCAAAATACCCCTGTGTGGGCTTGAATTGTAACTCCTAGTGTAGGGGCACTTCGGTCATTTGTCCGCAGGGCCTATATATAGGAGGAGTGGTTTATTTGGGCAGCTAGCTCTGGTGCTCGAGGTGGGAGTGCTCTTTCATTTTAGAGTGCTCTTGGGAGAGAAGGTGAGAGGAGTGAGTGGCTCTTTGTTTGGAGCTTTTTGCCATCCAAGATTTGCGATTCTTGTGACTAGCTTGTATCCGGATATGGCTAAGTGAATCATAGTGATTACTTCCTCTTCATCGTGTGCCATACCTTTTATTCCCTACATTTTTCTTTTTCGGAGCTATTTTCAGAGCCTTTTTGGAGGGATTTTTGTTCGTCGGATTTGGAGGCGTTTCCTCCTGGATTTCTTTGAGGAGATCATGGGTGAGGGCCTTGTGCCTCTTTGTGGATGATTTTGACCCCTCAAACGCCGGGAATCACCCTCGATTTGAAGCTTTTCGGATGAACCCTAGTTCTTGATGTTCTTGGCTAAGATCCATGATTCCATGAGTTGTAGTGAGTTAGTGGTTGAGATTTTTAGGGAATAACCTCTCCTTGAGGTATTCATCATCTCCCCAAAGTTTCGTCTCAAGACTAAAAGTGGTTTGGGAGATCCATTGATCGAAAGTATGGGGCGAATTCGCGGGTGGGTTTCTAGGTTGTCTCGGGTGATCCGGACACTTGTGTCCGGGTGACCGAAGGGGTAGGTTGATCCAGACACTTGTGTCCAGGTGACCCGGTGCGGCTCTGGATGCCTTAGGGTGACCTGGACGTTTGTGGCCGGATGACCCGGTAGGTCTCAGCCTTCCTCTATGTTGCTCGAGCTCTTTCGTGCTTGCTTCCGCTTTGCTTCCTAGCCTTTCAAGCTTTGTTCCTAAGATCTCGAGAGAGGTCTTGATCGTGTGTGACCCTCGGAGTTGCAATTGGGACATAGGCTGAGTTCTTTTGAGAAAGAATTTTTATCGGCTCCCATTCACTCCCCCCTTTCTGGTCGCCAATCCGGTCCTTCAGCGGTGAGTGCCGTGTGCTATGTGTCGAACATGATCATCCTTCGAGCGTTCAAGAAGAAAACAAGTTATGAGCTCATGCATGGTCGAGCTCCTAAGGTGAGTCACTTCCGAGTCTTTGGTTGCAAGTACTTTATTCTCAAGAAGGGAAAGCTTGATAAGTTTGAGGCTAGATCTAGTGATGGTATCTTCTTTGGGTATGCTAACCATTCTAGAGCTTATAGGATGCTTAATCTTGAGACTAACAAAATCATGGAGATTTGCGAGGTAACCTTCGATGAGATAATGCCATGTACCTCTCTTGGCTTTGAGTGTGCAGGTGATGAGGAGATGGTTGAAATGCTCTTTGAGGAGGAAGAAGAAGATGGTGATGGAGATGGTGAGGATCATGTACTCTCTACTTCCACGACGATGACGACGAGAGTTGATGTCGGGCCTTCTACTTCGACTACTACGCATCAACGTGTACTGCAAGCAAGAGTGGAAGCTACTGTGGACGGGGAGGTAGTCTCTAGGTGAAAGGCTCCTAGGTGTCTGCAAGTGGATCACCCCCCTTCGAGGATCATAGGCGACATTAACGAGAGAACCATGCAGTCGAGATCACGAAATACTTCTCACTTTGCTCACTTTGCGTTTGTTGCCTCTTTCGAGCCCAAAGATATTGGACACGCACTTTCTGATGCAATCTGGGTGAATTCCATGTACGAGGAGCTTGAGAACTTTGAAAGGAACCAAGTCTAGGTGTTAGTTGATCCACCTCCAAATTGCAGTCCTATAGGTACCAAATGGGTGTGGAAGAATGTAACATCCCTGATGTTTATGTTGCTTAATCACATGTTCAAGTGCTAATCATGATCACAAGTTGCTAACTAAAATTGCAAGTTGCTAATTGTGGTCAACTCTTAAGGCTAAACAATAATCACCTTGGTCAAACCTAGTCAAAGTGGTCAAAACCCTATACCCTTATGACCTTGTTTTGGTGTCTCAAATAGATCTCAAAATTTTTCTTAAATACTCAAAAATCTGCCAAACTAAAAGTTGTTCAGATTTTGATGGGACACATTTCATCTAATTAGTGGCATTTCAAATTTTGAGTGGAAAAGCTTCAAAAACTGGTTTGAAGTGCAGAATGCAATGTTTATGGTGCCGAGAAAATCTCAGTTCAAGCCCTTCTCCTACTCAATCCTTTGATCCAATCACCGGTCAACCTTTGCAAAAGTTCTAGAGCTATACCTCCTCTACAACTTCTACATTGGCCGATTTTGAACTTGTATTCAAGTTTGAATTGTTTGAACCGGTCAAAACCCCCTAAGCCGAACTGTTTTTGCACCTGGGCGCCAGAGCGCGCATTCCAGCGTCACCGTCGCGCCGAGCGCCGCGCCCCAGAGTTTACGCCCGCACGTGCACATCCTCCCGTACGCCGGTGCCAGTGGGCCCCACCTGCACCCCGTGATCGTTTTGTCCAACGTGGTGTCCCAGGGACAGCTGGCAAGCCACCGAGGCGCCCCCGCCGTCGTCTCGCCGCGATTCCCGTCGACACGCGCCGCCGCAAGCGCCGCCGCGCAGCCACGCCTCGCCCGTGCAGCTGGCCGTCCAAGGCACATCTCCGCACCATTGTCCTCACTCGCCTGTCGCCGAACCTCGCCTGCCAGGGCATTCGAGCGCCCTACGCCGGCTAGTCGCGCACGCGCCGCTCCGCCGTGCCGCCATGACGCCGCGCCCGTGAAGCTGCTGGCCAGCTGGCTCGTGAGGTGGCAAGCATGCAGCTTGGGCAGCACAGCACCACCTCTTGCCTCCGCCTGTGTATAAATGGAAGGCCCAGGCGTGCTCGCGCGGGAGTTCCTGCTCCGCCGCCCGCCATTGCTGCCCCCACGGCGAGCTTCCCCCTCCGCACCTCCCCTTCGACCACACGTGACACAGACACACCCCCAGTGACCCAGAGTAGCTCCCCAAGCACGCGTATTGGCTGGAGAAGCTGCACGTTCACCGGCATTGCGGCCGCCGCGGCTGCTCTGCCCCGGCCTCGCCGCCGGCCATCGCCGGAGCTGTCCCCGACCAAGCCGCTGCCGCCAATGGACAGAGGGTGAGCACACACACACTCCCCGCCACTCGCACGGCCAGGTCCGGCAGCCCCTCGTCGCCGGTGAGAGCCCCTGCGCCACCGAGGGTCGATCTGTGAAGATAGAGTTCTTGTTAGGGTCCTCTGTGCAAAAGTCTAGGGGGTTAAATGTAAAAAGATTCTTCAGTTTTAGTTTGAAAATCCTGTGTCTTGGAAAATCCATATTAAATCGAATAAAAATCAAAAAAATACAAACTCAACTGTTCTGTGATCCTTGTGATCAGAAGCAACTTTTCTAGAAAGGAAGTTTGCAAATTTCTTTATAGATTTTGAATAATTTTGAAATGATCAGTTTGGCTTGATTTGAAATAATTTGAAATCTATAACTTCTCTGTATGTGAATTTTTGATATGTTGCTAGTATGGCCATTCTTGACCCAGTGTAGGAAAATGGCACATAGATCTATTGTAGTTTTGCAGTTATGAATTTATTTTGATATATAGCTGTATATATGTTCCTGTTTATTATCTAAATGTTGTTTCAGAAACTAGGGGTGATCTTTTTGCAGTAGCATGAGTATGACTAGATGTACCCATGATAAATAGGTGGATAGCTTTTGACATATTTAACTAGTTCAATTTAATTTATGGCTTAAAAATGAGTTATTTTGATCAAGCATGTTATGCTATGAATATGACCCTGGTACTTTTTGAGTAGCTCAGATATGTCATGATATTGCTCTGTGCAAAATCTTGATCCTAGATTGTATATATAGCTCTCTGTATAAAAAGATTAAATTATGATAGCTAATGATTCATAGATGTTTCATGTGCAATATATAGCTTAGTTTAAAGTGATTTTTGGTCAGTAACCTGGTTAGTATGTCATGTGCTTGTGTGAATTTTATCTCGGTTTATTGATGTATGAAACATCCAAAAATAAATTCCAAAGTAAATCAAGCCTTGTAAGTGAAATAAAAGGTTTAACCAATCATACCTTTAATGTAACTTATTTTCAGATAATAAAGCTTCACCAAAATACACCCTATACAGCACCCATACATTGGTGAAGTAAAATTAATTAAATAATTTATATGTGCACACAATCACCATCAAATAAGAATAATAACCTTCACCTAATCACCCACTTTTCTAGTGTAAAGAAAAGTTGCATAAAATCTTATCCAGGTGAATGTGCCCAACAATACACCCCATATTTGTCTCTGAAATTTCAGAAGCACTTCACTCCCTAAACTTGAATAATTAAAGTCATGCATATGCATATCGTGTAGAACTTCCGGACGGGAACTACGAGCTGGTGCTGGACGCTGAAGGAGAACCAGCTGAGGGAGAAGTGAACACCGTAGAAGTGTAGCAAGACCCGAACTCAGCTTCGGAGGACTTCCCTACTGACTGTGCTAGTGAAGGCAAGCCCCAGAGCATAACCTATGTTTTTAACTTATGCAACTCTCTTTGTTATGATTGTCCATTTAAGTTCAGGAGTTGATTTGAAACCCTAGATGCATGATCCTAGGTTCCTATGTTCAATTACTAGTATGCTAGGCGGCTAGTTGCCATGCTCTAAGGACCTGGTAGAAGTCGAGTGATGGTCGTCACTCGCGAGCTATAGGTTTCTTATGTTGGAATCATAAGATTATTGAACCTACCCGCTCATGTGGTAAGAGCATGGGACCAGCTCTGGCCAAGTAGGTCTGTGGTTAAGCGTTTGAACGTACTAAGCATTTGCCGGGAGTGGGACCGGTAAGCCTAGTACCTTTTTGATCCGGTAAGAGAACTCTCTACCACTACCCCGGGAGTAGTCCCCAGGTTCTAGGCAGTGGTGCATGTGTGGATCCGGGTGGCAAAAGATGTAAGTCCGTGACCTGACCAACTGTACCAAGGACTGTGGACATTGTTCCCGAACTGAGGATGACTGGGAACCGCCTGGTTGGTGTGTACCCCGCCCTGTTGGGGCTGTGGTCGTTTGATGGGGTATGCATTCTCCTGTGTGTTTAGGTCCACCTTGCAAGGTTATTAATCGATCGATCGTCGGCCTCTCACCGTTACCCGAGAGTGCTTAACCATACACTCTATATCCCTTAATGATCGAACTAAGAAGTAATATTGTTGTATGCTTAGTTGTTTGCACAACTTATGCTTGCGCAGTTGGTTACCTAGTAATGGATAATCAACTAGAATCTTGAGCTAAAACTTGAAAGTAAGGACATACTCTTTGTTGCTTTTCAGCAAAAAGGAACCCACTTGCCATAAAGATTGCATGTCTAGAGAGTTGGTGATGGTCTCATCACCCGACGGTTAAGTCTTGCTGAGTATTAGTATACTCAGCCTTGCTTTGTTGATGATTTCAGGTAATGATGTGTATGATGATGTGTTTCTGTGCCCTGGTTCTCTCCCACCCGGTTGGGAAGTTGAGTGGGAGGATGACAGTGCTTAATGGCATCACTAATGGCCTCTAGTGATGTTACCTACCTCGTTAGTAGTTTATTTCCGCTGTGTTTCGAACTCTGAACTCGTTTATTTTATGCAAAAGGCTTGGTTTGTAATAATGAACCTATGTTGGTCATGATGTAATAAATTAAGACTTGTTTATCTCTAGACTCGCCTTCGTGTGAGTTTTTATGTACAATCTTTCGATCCTTTGTCGTAAGTGATTTACCGGGCTTGACCCAGTAGATATCGACAAGTTAACTCCTCTTTAACGCATAATGACCAAGTGGATGGGTTATGTGTGTTAAATGGGATTTAATTTGGACGGTTCTGTCACAGCTGGCATCAGAGCTCGATTGTACACCGGAGATCTTAATACACCCTTAATATCATATTTTTGAAATAAAACTTGCAAGATTAAGGTGAGTTTTCAAAAATGCGTTAGGAACGCTAAGGATTAACTAGTCCGAGAGGCCCTAGAGGGATTTTCGGGTTCTTTCAGGTGGCTAGTAATATATGGTGTATCTAAACTAACTACCAGCACATACTTAACCCACGTGTCTCATACGTGGTTATGCCGCATCCCGAGTATGCGAGGGTCGATAGGGCAATCTATTCAACGGATCCTATCTTCTCGGTTGGATGCCCACTTGTTTTATATGTGCGCTTTCTGTATGCAATGCATGCGAAGGATGATATGTTCTATTCCACATGAATATATCATGGGTTGTGATGTCGCCATATTTTACCATACGTGTGCATGATTCCGCATTACGAACATGTGAAGGGGGATACCCTCCATTCAAAAGGAGCGTATCTCAGGTTGGATGTTGTCCATACAGCGTTAAATGCATGGGTGCCATTTCTATAGTGAACGGTAATGTATGAGGATGCTTCCGTGACGTGCTGGCACGGAAGGTTCATTTTCTGCAGGTACACTAACCGCGATTCGTAAGAACGAGAATCGAATAGATATTCGACTAGCTATTATAGGGAGAGTCGTATATTGTGCCGAGCCACCGGCATTAACTCCGATTTTTAGGCATGGATTCGCCTTGTGAGAACGATTAGGACATTTCTGCATCATGCTAAGTCTATCAACAAAATATAAATCGTTCCTAAAATCCATGATAAAAATCACCTCACCAAAAGTTAATCCAACCCTTCCCTATCTTGCTGTCTTCTCTGTTCTAAGTTAGGTGACTCTGCTGGTCCGAATTTTTGGACCCCCTAAACAGATCTTTCTGAAGAAAAGTTAGATAGGAAAGTTGTAGCAAACTTAGTCAAGATCCTGCTGTAAAAATTTCAGAATTTTTGAGCAAGAGAATCTAGAGATATGCTCAGTTTGGTGCCGGTCTGTTTGCTGTTTTTCCTGGGAGACAGCAAACTAAACTTCGGTCTTTTTGAGCATTTTCCTGTGATTTTTAGCTCAACCTTTGAATACCAATCTTGGTCCAAATAATGTAACTAAGTAGCTGGTAAAATTTGAGCATATTTGTCCTATCAGTTTGTGAGTTATATGCATTTTTATGCACTGGACAGAATCTATCATCTTCTCAACTCACACTAATCAGTTGGAGTTTTGTGGATGCAGATGGCTGGACAGGTGTTCTGGGAGGTACGCCCGGATGGTACGATCTGCACCGACGGACTGCACATCGAGGGGTTTGCCCGCATTTTGTGGGACACTCTTCGCTCGTCGGGCTACACCACTCCTCCGACGTACGAGGCTTTGGAGACCACTCAGCTTGGAGTACCTCGTTGCTGTGTTCGAGTTACCGTGCAGCTTAACCCCGCTCACCCTGAGTGGAAGGACCTGAACACGGACGTGAGGAGTATTCAGTTGATGGAGACCCTTGAGGTTGCCGCTTTGAGTGTGTTGAACACCTTCGGTGATCAGCACCCTCAGGAGGTGTCGTCGACCCCAGTGGGACTGCTTCCGACCGTGGACCCTGAGGACCCCGCGTGGAGGGGCTGTATAGGGAACATGGCTGCACTTCTGACGGACAGGATCCCACTTGACGTACTGCAGGAGATGGCTCGGTGCGTCCAGGCACTGTACCGTCTTCAGGCTCTTCGCAGTACGGCTACCACAGTTGCGTCTTCTGTTGCCCTCGACACCGCTGGAGTGTTGGGAGTGTGCACTCACCACCTTCGCTCTATCTCTGTTAGCCACATGGGGCTAGAGCGAGACCTTGCAGAGGCACGTCTGAGGATCACCGCACTAGAGGAGAGAGTGGCTCACTGGGTGAACCGGGAGTCAGAGTGGGTGGATCAGCTTGCTGCTCGTGTTCAGACCATTGTGGGACTTCAGGAGCAGCGAGAGCAGATGAGAGTGGAGATGGACCAGATAAGAGATGAGCGCTTTCAGCACATACAGGCACTGGCCCAGATGCAGGAGCAGCTGGAGCTGATGGACGACGACTTAGAGGCCGCTAATGGCCTGATCCTTGTGTTGCAGCATCCACCACAGCCGCCACAACCACCGGTTCCGGGAGCTATGGAGGGCGACCCGGATGATGCTCAGTCTATGGTGGATAGTGAGAGGGAGTCACCGCAGCCCGCACCTATGGAGATTGGTTCGCCCGCTGTGAGCGTTTCTTCAGTGGGTAACCTAGATGACTTCTAGATGCTAGTAGTCAGTGTAGCGTGCATACTCCTACGGGTGGCCTGATTTTGGTCCATGGAGGATAGGCTGACGTAGATAGAGTATATCTCTTGTGTGGCGTGTGCTACACTTTAACCACTATGTATGTGAACCAAGGCTTTGGTTTGTGTTGTAACCATGTGTTGTAAAAATGTGGTGTGACCTAAATATTGCAAGACTTTCTGCAGCAGCTTGTGTAATATGTAATTTGAACCTTCTTATGGTCAAATCTGGTTTGTGCAATGAATATCAAAGTTGTTGGAAATTTCATGATGTATATGCTCGTAAAATTTAAGCCTCTTTGCCCCTATGAACTGAGAGTTATGCATATTTTTGTGACCCTCGGTTTTCTGAAAATCAGACTGGACAGAGAGTCAAGAAATGAATTGTTCGGACATGTTAACAACAAAATTGGAATTTCGGTTGAATACCAATGTTGTAGTGCACGAAATTATGCTCCTTGTGACCAAATTTGAGCATTATCCGTTAAGCGAGTTGGGAGTTATGAATTTTATACTTCAGCATATTGTTATTGACTAATCTGAAAAATTCTGTTGTGGAGAGGAATTGTTTCACATGTTCTACTTGGTTGTGATTATATCGGCAAGATTATGAGTATGTGACTAATCCCTGCTCCAACGATTTTTCAGATGGTTAGCCACACTCGCAACACTCCCCACGGGTTTGGTGATGCCAGTGGCAGCAACCCACCGCCACCACCCATGACGCCTATGGAGGCATATCTGCTGGCTCAAGCGGATATGATGCGCCAGATATTGAACAACCAGCAGCAACGCGCCCCTCATCGGGATGACCAGCAAAATGTGGCCAAGAATGAGCACTTCACGACGTTGAAGCCGCCGATCTTTACCAAGGCTGATGAACCCCTGGAGGCAGATGCCTGGGTTCGTGCTATTGAGGCTAGGTTTGATGCTCTCACCTTTCCATGCTCGGAAGAGCGCAAGGCCAGCTTTGCAGCTCTGCAACTCCATGGCCCTGCCTTGATCTGGTGGGAACATTTCAAGATGACCCAACCTGCTGGACATGCCATCACCTGGGATGAGTTCAAAACGGCATTCAAGACTCATCACATTCCTCAGAGAATGGTGGATAGGAAGGTCAGTGAATTACTGGCATTGAAGCAAGGTTCTGACTCTGTGTACCAATATGCACAGAAATTCAACAATCTGTGTCAGTATGGGGGATATCATGTGGACAACAATGAGAAGAAGATGGATCGCTTTAGACGTGGTCTGGATCCCAAGCTTTATGAAAGGCTTAAACCCATCAAGACCAAGACCTATCATGAGATAGTGAACTTGGCCATTTCTCAAGAAGATGCTATGAAGAAGGTGAGGAATGACAAGAAGAGGAAAGCCCCTTCCAGCTCTAGCAACACACCCAATAGGAAGTATCACATTGTGAAGAAAGTTTCCCAGAACTCCAATGGGAACCAACGTTCTGGACGTTGGGTGGCCAAGCCTCCCCAGAATCAGCAAAGGGGAGACTACCGCTCTTCCGCTTCCCAGCAGCAGAACTACAAGTCCAATGCTTTCCAGCCAAACCGCAACACTAGGGATGGCAAGTGCTACAACTGTGGAGAGCCAGGACACTATGCTAGTGAGTGCACCCGCCCTAAGAAGCAGAACCAGTCCAACCAGCAGAATCAAGGACGTGGAGCGAACCAGAACAACAAGGACAAGGGAAAGAAGCAGACCGTGCAAGTCAAGCAGGGTCGCCTCAACTTCACCACCATGATGGGAATTCCTGAGGGAGCAGCAGTCATGACTGGTACATTTTCTATCCAAGGCAAACCTATTAAGATATTGTTTGATTCTGGTGCTACGCATAGTTTTATGAACAAGCAAACACAAATTAAGTTGGGATTAAGGGTATTGCAAATTAAGAGCAACTATCAGATTGCAACACCCGGGGGGAAAATCCTTACCAACACTCTAGTTCATGGGGTGCCACTGAAACTGGGTAGCAAAGTGATTCAGACCAATCTTATAACCTTGGGTCTAGATGGTATTGATGTCATTTTAGGGATGGACTGGATGACCCAACATAAGGTGACCCTGGATATTGCTGAGAGGCGAATAGAAATCAACTCACCAGCCGTAGGAGTTTCAACGCTCTACTTACCCCATAGAGAGCTTGTGAATCCTTGTGCTTATGTGGCCATAACCTTACCAGTAGAGGAGATTCTAGTGGTCTGCGAGTATCCAGATGTGTTTCCTGATGAACTGCCGGGTATGCCCCCAGACCGTGATGTTGAATTCATTATCGAACTTCAGCCTGGTATGGCTCCAATTTCCGAAAGAGCCTACCGAATGCCACCCAAGGAACTGGCTGAGTTAAAGACACAACTTCAGGAATTATTGGATAAGGGTTTTATTCGCCCGAGTTCTTCTCATTGGGGATGCCCTGCTCTCTTCGTTAAGAAGAAAGACGGCAGTTTGAGGCTATGTGTGGACTACAGACCTCTCAATACGGTGACCATCAAAAATAAATACCCCCTTCCCCGCATTGATGTGTTATTTGATCAGCTATCGGGAGCAAAGGTCTTTTCCAAGATTGATCTTAGGTTTGGTTATCATTAGATAAAGATTCGACCTTGTGATATCCCTAAGACTGCTTTCTCCACACGATATGGACTCTATGAGTACTTAGTCATGTCCTTCGGGTTGACTAATGCACCTGCCTACTTCATGTACCTCATGAATTCCGTATTCATGAACGAGCTGGACAAGTTCGTGGTGGTATTCATTGATGACATTCTAATCTATTCCAAGAATGGAGAGGAACATGCTCAACATCTTCGCATTGTTCTGCAACGCTTAAGAGACCACCAGCTTTATGCTAAATTCTCCAAATGTGAATCTTGGTTGGATAGTGTGAAATTCTTGGGTCACACTATTTCTAGTGATGGTATTTCAGTAGATCCAAGCAAAGTAGAAGAAGTGATGGATTGGAAACCACCTAAGTCCTTTCATCAAATTTGAAGCTTTCTTGGGTTAGCTGGGTACTATCGGCGATTCGTTCCGAATTTTTCCAGAATTGCCAAACCCATGACTGAACTTTTGAAGAAAGGGGTGAAGTTTGTGTCGGATGAGAAATGTGAGAAAGCCTTCCACACCCTTAAGCAACACTTGACTTCAGCACCTGTGTTGGCTCAACCAGATAACTCTAAACCATATGAGGTTTATTGTGACGCCTCAGGTATGGGTCTGGGTTGTGTGCTCATGCAATAGAATAGAGTCATTGCATATGCTTCCCGTGCACTTCGACCCCATGAAAAGAATTACCCCACGCATGATCTTGAATTAGCAGCGGTTGTTGATGCTCTCAAAATTTGGAGGCATTACTTAATGGGAACCCGATGCAATATATTCACCGATCATAAAAGCCTCAAGTATATCTTCACCCAAGCTGATTTAAACATTATCATCCTGGCAAAGTGAACGTTGTTGCAGATGGTCTTGGCCGCAAGGCTCGCTGCAACTGCTTGTCCGTGGAAGCATATAATGATACCTTATGCAGCGAGTTGAGTAAGCTTCATTTGGAAATTGTTCCACAAGGCATGATAAATGCTATAACCATTGAATCTACCTTGTGGGATAGAATCATCAAGGCTCAATCTAGTGATGAGGGAATCAAAACCATTAAGCAGAAGTTGTCAGAAAATAATCCCAAAGTAAGTTGCTTTCGCCAAGATCCTAATGGGACAGTCTGGTTTGAACAACGTCTTGTTGTTCCAGAGAATCCTGATCTTCGCAAGGAGATTATGGATGAGGCACATCTTTCTGAATTTTCCATTCATCCTGGAAGTAGTAAGATGTACCAAGACTTAAAGGAAAATTTTTGGTGGTCCAACATGAAAGTGGACATAGCCAAATATGTCTCAGAATGTGACACTTGTGCAAGAATCAAAGCGAGCCATTTGAAAACAGCGGGTACTCTTCAACCTTTGCCCATACCCTCGTGGAAATGGGATGACATAAGTATGGATTTCATCGTAGGCTTACCCCTTACCTCTAAGCACCATGACTCAGTGTGGGTTATTGTGGATAGACTCACGAAGACCGCACATTTTATTCCAGTGCACACTTCATATTCAGCCAAGCAACATGCAGACATTTATTTTGAACGCATTGTGAGATTACACGGAGTTCCTAGGACTATCATTTCTGATAGAGGCTCACAATTCATGGCACGTTTTTGGCAACACCTACATGATTCCATGGGGACCAAATTAATTCACAGTTCTGCTTATCATCCTCAAACGGTTGGTCAAACTGAGAGGGTTAATCAAGTCCTAGAAGACATGTTGAGGGCTTGCATTATCCACTTCGACAAGAATTGGGATTCTTGCCTAGCCTTAGCTGAGTTCTCTTATAATAACAGCTACCAAGCTAGTTTGAAAATGGCACCGTTTGAAGCTCTTTATGGACGGAGGTGTCGCACCCCGTTGAATTGGTCCCAGACAGGAGAACGAAAATTCTTTGGCCCTGCCTTAGTTAGGGAGGCCGAAGAAAAAGTGGAAGTGATACGTGAGAACTTAAAACCCGCGCAGATGAGGCAAAAGAGTTACCATGATGAAGGGAAAGCACTTAGAGAATACCAAGTTGGCGAAAAAGTATATTTGAAAGTCTCGCCTACCAAAGGAGTGCAGAGATTTGGTGTAAAAGGGAAACTGGCTCCGCGGTACATAGGACCCTATGAGATCATTGAGACATGTGGACCGGTTGCTTATCGCATCCGTCTTCCGGATCGACTCGCTACTGTCCACAATGTGTTTCATGTGTCTCAATTAAGAAAATGTGTCCATGAGCCTGAGAAAAGGGTTATAAATTAAGCGAATGCGTGGATCGAACCCGATCTTTCAGTGGTGGAGCACCCTCTGAGAATCCTTGATAGGAAGGAGAGAGAAACCAGGAGAAAGTCCGTAACCATGTACAAAATACAATGGAGTCACCATTCTGAGGAGGAAGCTACATGGGAAACAGAGCACTATCTAAATACCAACTACCCCGGTTTTCTTCAAGCTCGAAATCGTAAGACCTTAACCTTACCTTTGTCTTTAATTTCCGAATCTCGGGACGAGATTCTGTTTAAGGGGGGTAGGTTGTAACATCCCTGATGTTTATGTTGCTTAATCACATGTTCAAGTGCTAATCATGATCACAAGTTGCTAACTAAAATTGCAAGTTGCTAATTGTGGTCAACTCTTAAGGCTAAACCCTAATCACCTTGGTCAAACCTAGTCAAAGTGGTCAAAACCCTATACCCTTATGACCTTGTTTTGGTGTCTCAAATAGATCTCAAAATTTTTTTAAATACTCAAAAATCTGCCAAACTAAAAGTTGTTAAGATTTTGATGGGACACATTTCATCTAATTAGTGGCATTTCAAATTTTGAGTGGAAAAGCTTCAAAAACTAGTTTGAAGTGCAGAATGCACTATTTATGGCGTCGAGAAAATCTCAAAGTTCAAGCCCTTCTCCTGCTCAATCCTTTGATCCAATCACCGGTCAACCTTTGCAAAAGTTCTAGAGCTATACCTTCTCTACAACTTCTACATTGGCCGATTTTGAACTTGTATTCAAGTTTGAATTGTTTGAACCGGTCAAAACCCCCTAAGCCGAACTGTTTTTGCACCTGGGCGCCAGAGCGCGCGTTCCCGCGTCGTCGTCGCGCCGAGCGCCGCGCCCCGGCGTTTGCGCCCGCACGTGCGCGTCCGCCCGTACGCCGGCGCCAGTGGGCCCTACCTGCACCCCGTGATCGTTTAGTCCAACGTGACGTCCCAGGGACAGCTGGCAAGCCACCGAGGCACCCGCGCCGTCGTCTCGCCGTGATTCTTGTCGACACGCACCGCCGCGCAGCCACGCCTCGCCCGTGCACCTGGCCATCCAAGGGACGTCTCCGCGCCATTGTCCTCACTCGCCTGTCGCCGAACCTCGCCTGCCAGGGCACTCGAGCGCCCTACGCCGGCTAGCCATGCACGCGCCACTCCGCCGTGCCGCCATGTCGCCGCGCCCGTGAAGCTGCTGGCCAGCTGGCTCGTGAGGTGGCAAGCATGCAGCTTGGGCAGCACAACACCCCCTCTTGCCTCCGCCTATGTATAAATGGAAGGTCCAGGCGCGCTCGCGCGGGAGTTCCTGCTCCGCCGCCCGCCATTGCTGCCCCCACGGCGACCTTCCCCCTTCGCACCTCCCCTTCGACCACACGTGACACAGACACACCCCCAGTGACCAGAGTAGCTCCTTGAGCACGCGTATTGGCCAGAGAAGCGGCACGTTCGCCGGCATTGCGGCCTCCGCGGCTGCTCTGCCCCGGCCTCGCCGCCGGCCATCGCCGGAGCTGTCTCCGACCAAGCCGCCGCTGCCAATCGACAGAGGGTGAGCACACGCACACTCCCCGCCACTCGCACGGCCAGGTCTGGCAGCCCCTCACCACCGGCGAGAGCCCCTACACCGCCGAGGGTCAATCTGTGAAGATCGAGTTCTTGTTAGGGTCCTCTGTGCAAAAGTCTAGGGGGTTAAATGTAAAAAGATTCTTCAGTTTTAGTTTGAAAATCCTGTGCCTTGGAAAATCCATATTAAATCGAATAAAAATCAAAAAAATACAAACTCAACTGTCCTGTGATCCTTGTGATCAGAATCAACTTTTCTAGAAAGGAAGTTTGCAAATTTCTTTATAGATTTTGAATAATTTTGAAATGATCAGTTTGGCTTGATTTGAAATAATTTGAAATCTATAACTGCTCTGTATGTGAATTTTTGATATGTTGCTAGTATGGCCTTCCTTGACCCTGTGTAGAAAAATGGCACATAGATCTGTTATAGTTTTGCAGTTATGAATTTATTTTGATATATAGCTATATATATATGTTACTGTTTATTATGTAAATGCTGTTTCAGAAACTAGGGGTGATCTTTTTGCAGTAGCATGAGTATGACTAGATGTACCCACGATAAATAGGTGGATAGCTTTTGACATGTTTAACTAGTTCAAATTAATTTATGGCTTAAAATGAGTTATTTTGATCAAGCATGTTAGGCTATGAATATGACCCTGGTAATTTTTGAGTAGCTCAGATATGTCATGATATTGCTCTGTGCAAAATCTTGATCCTAGATTGTAAATATAGCTCTCTGTATAAAAAGATTAAATTATGATAGCTAATGATTCATAGATTTTTCATGTGCAATCTATAGATTAGTTTAAAGTGATTTTTGGTCAGTAACCTGGTTAGTATGTCATGTGCTTGTGTGAATTTTATCTTGGTTTATTGATGTATGAAACATCCAGAAATAAATTTCAAAGTAAATCAAGCCTTGTAAGTGAAATAAAATTTTAACCAATCATACCTTTAATGTAACTTAATTTCAGATAATAAAGCTTCACCAAAATACACCCTATACAACACCCTTACATTGGTGAAGTAAAATTAATTAAATAATTTATATGTGCACACAATCACCATCAAATAAGAATAATAACCTTCACCTAATCACCCACTTTTCTAGTGTAAAGAAAAGTTGGATAAAATCTTATCCAGGTGAATGTGCCCAACAATACACCCCATGTTTGTCTCTGAAATTTCAGAAGCACTTCACTCCCTAAACTTGAATAATTAAAGTCATGCATATGCATATCGTGCAGAACTTCCGGACGGGAACTACGAGCTGGTGCTGGACGTTGAAGGAGAACCAGCTGAGGGAGAAGTGAACACCGTAGAAGTGCAACAAGACCCGAACTCAGCTTCGGAGGACTTCCCTACTGACTGTGCTAGTGAAGGCAGGCCTCGGAGCATAACCTATGTTTTTAACTTATGCAACTCTCTTTGTTATGATTGTGCATTTAAGTTCAGGAGTTGATTTGAAACCCTAGATGCATGATCCTAGGTTCCTATGTTCAATTACTAGTATGCTAGGCTGCTAGTTTCCATGCTCTAAGGACCCAATAGAAGTCGAGTGATGGTCGTCACTCGCGAGCTATAGGTTTCTTATGTTGGAATCATAAGATTATTGAACCTACCCACTCATGTGGTAAGAGCATGGGACCGGCTCTGGCCAAGTAGGTCTGTGGTTAAGCGTTTGAACGTACTAAGCATTTGCCGGGAGTGGGACCGGTAAGCCTAGTACCTTTTTGATCCGGTGAGGGAACTCTGTACCACTACCCCGGGAGTAGTCCCCAGGTTCTAGGCAGTGGTGCATGTGTGGATCCGAGCGGCAAAAGATGTAAGTCCGTGACCTGACCAACTGTACCATGGACTGTGGACATTGTTCCCGAACTGAGGATGATTGGGAACCGCCTGGTTGGTGTGTACCCCGCCCTGTAGGGCCTGTGGTCATTTGATGGGGTATGCATTCTCCCGTGTGTTTAGGTCCACCATGCAAGGTTATTAATCGATCGATCGTCGGCCTCTCACCGTTACCCGAGAGTGCTTAACCATACACTCGATGTCCCTTAATGATGGAACTGAGAAGTAATACTGTTGTATGCTTAATTATTTGCACAACTTATGCTTGCGTAGTTGCTTACCTAGTAATGGATAATCAACTAGAATCTTGAGCTAAAACTTGAAAGTAAGGACATACTCTTTGTTGCTTTTCAGCAAAAAGGAACCCACTTGCCATAAAGCTTGCATGTCTAGAGAGTTGGTGATGGTCTCATCACCCGACGGTTAAGTCTTGCTGAGTATTAGTATACTCAGCCTGGCTTTGTTGATGATTTCAGGTAATGATGTGTATGATGATGGGTTTCCGTGCCCTGGTTCTCTCCCACCTGGTTGGGAAGTTGAGTGGGAGGACGACAGTGCTTAGTGGCATCACTAATGGCCTCTAGTGATGTTACCTACCTCGTTAGTAGTTTATTTCCGCTGTGTTTCGAACTCTAAACTCGTTTATTTTATGCAAAATGCTTGGTTTGTAATAATGAACCTATGTTGGTCATTATGTAATAAATTAAGACTTGTTTATCTCTGGACTCGCCTTCGTGTGAGTTTTGATGTACAATCTTTCGATCCTTTGTCGTAAGTGATTTATCGGGCTTGACCTGGCAGATATCGACAAGTTAACTTCTCTTTAACACATAATGACCAAGTGGATGGGTTATGTGTGTTAAATGGGATTTAATTTGGACAGTTCTGTCACAAAGAACAAGGAAGGTGAGAATGGGATGGTTGTGAGAAACAAGTCAGGGCTTGTGGCTCAGGGGTTTAATCAGAAGGAAGGGATAGATTATGAGGAGACATTTGCTCCTGTGGCCAGACTGGAGGTGATTCATATCCTTCTACCCTTCGTTGTGGCTAAAGGGTTCAAGTTGTTCTAGATGGATGTGAAGAGTGCTTTCTTGAATGGGGTGATTGAGGAAGAAGTGTATGTGAAGCAACCACCAGGGTTTGAGAGTGAGAGATACCCACACCGTGTGTACAAACTCCAGAGAGCACTTTATGGGTTGAAATAGGCACCGAGGGCTTAGTATCGTAGGTTGAGAGGGTTTTTGCTGAGTAAGGGGTTTGTGATGGCACAGTTGATAAGACCATGTTTCCCCTTAAGCATGGAAATGACCTGTTGATTGTACAGATTTACGTGGATGACATAATCTTTGGTGGCTCGTCTCATGCCCTTGTTGCCAAGTTTGCAGATGACATGAGCAGGGAATTCAAGATGTCTATGATGGGCGAGCTGCAGTTTTTCATAGGGCTCCAGATCAAGCAAGTCAAGGACGGGACCATCGTGCACCAGAGCACGTACACCAAGGACATGTTGAGGAAGTTCAACAGGAATGATGCGAAGCCCATGTCAACACCGATGAGTACGACTACAGCTCTGGATGCGGACGAGGATGGTGAACAAGTGGACCAGAAAGAGTACAGGACCTTGATCGGCTCCCTCCTTTACTTGACAGCGACGAGGCCAGACATACAATTCAGTGTGTGTCTGTGCGCTCATTTTCAGGCTTCCCCGAGGACTTCACATCAGCAGTCCGTCAAGAGGATTTTTCAGGTATTTGCAGTACGCTTCTGAGTTTGGTCTTTGGTATTCTGCCTCCTCGACACTCACACTTCACGGATTTTCCAATGCTGACTTTGCTGGGTGTCGTGTGGAGCGCAAGTCTACCCCTGGTTCTTGCTAGTTTCTTGGTTCCTCTATGGTCTCTTGGTCTTCCCGTAAATAGACGAGTGTAGCCCAATTTACCACAGAAGCCGAGTATGTTGCAGCCGCTAGTTGTTGTTCCTAGTTGCTTTGGATATCCAATACCATGAGAGACTTTGGTGACGAGTGCACTCAGTCCCACTTCTTTGTGATAGCACCAGTGCCATAAGCGTAACCAAAAACCTAGTGCTTCATTCCAGAACAAAACACATAGAAGTGAGGTACCATTTTCTAAGGGATAATGAAACAAACTAGATTCCCAAAAATAAGAATCCAATCCTCTGCACCTCCGTGCTAGTCCCAGGAAGTGGCTATCACGTGCAATCCCTATCTCAAGTGGTACAAATCCATACAACACAGGAATAAAGGAAATATTACATAACTTTATTATAATATTAGAGTACATCTCGTCGGCATAAGCCGAGTACAAGTCCAACTGGATTAAACAAGAAAGGTAAAACATCTATGCAATGGATCTATCGAAGTGAAGCGACTCCAGATTCACACGCAAACTTGAGTGTAGAACCAGCTCTAGTCTTTCCATCCTTCATCGTCGAAGTCATAGACGATCTCCAAGTCTAGAAACACCACCATCTACCCGATAAGTGGGTAGGTCATGTCAGCTTCCCAACAAAGAGCAAAAGCGGTGGTTGAATTCTAGTATGCATGGATAAGCCTATATATGGCTGTAGTAAGTTTATGCAGTAGCAGCGGTAGCAGCAACAATAAGGAATGCAGAAATAGCGGTGAGATCATCACCTCCGAGGAGGTCAACACCTCCGAGGTCAACGCCTCCGGGGTCAACACCCCAAGCCAAGGAAGTCAACACCATACATCGAATCTCAACCCAAGATCCAGCACCCATCTCTCATATGGGATGTGGGATCACCAGCTCCTATACCCACATCGCAACGGCCCAAGGCCGGGCTCACACACTCGGGGCAGAGAAGCAGCACAAGAAAAGTCAAGCCACAGTAACAGATCAAAGGGTTGTCCATACCAGTGGACATAGACTATAGGTATAGGTTTAACACTCTACAGAGGTTGTACAACTGAACCCGCCAGATAGGGCAGAAATGGTGGCCTCCGTTCCACATCCCTACCTAACGGACGGAGAACTAGCAGTGGATAGCACTCTCCCGCCTCTCCGAGCCTAACTCGTCCTAAATTGGAGCACGAAACTCCCAGTAGGTCCTCGGAGCTGTGGAACCTTCCTCGGAGGAGCCAGGGCGACGTCTACTCGGGCGGTATAAACCATCCCCCTCACATGATCACACCCACCTACAGGCTGGATGCTATCCACATACTAGTTCTCGGATCGAACCCCATCCATAACAAGGCGAGCAGTTTGCACGAAAATAGCCCAATGAAACATGGTTAAACTATCGATCGATCCTTAATTGCAAGGAGCGAGGACTCCACCAACTCCACCCGTCCGACACACCGCTAGGGCGGGAGGCCAGGTCGCATCTCCCCTAGACAGGTGTTCACAAGTAACCAAGCGGCTCGCCCTCGTGGTAACACATCAAGGAGTCACACTCACCCAAAACACATGCTAGAATATACCGAGATATCCCAATTTCAGCCCAACACCAGAGATCCATCCATATCACAAAACAGGTAAAAAGTATGGACTAGCTAGGGGTCTGTAGCTAGTCCCAAAGGTAGGAAGTTCAAGGTACAGGATATATCAAAAGCAAGGTATGGCTAAAAGATTGCATATGCATTTAAATCATTCAAAGTATCATAAATAAATCACTAGCAACTAAATAGCATGCATGGGATCTATATGGTCGGGAGTGACATGACACCTACGCGGTAGTCGTCGTAGAGTAGTAGAGGTTGAGGCCTTGATGAGGACATCCCAGGGCACGATTTGGCTAGGCGCTCAACAGTGTAGGCGGCAGCCGTGCAGCACGGTTTGGCCAGGCGCACGACAGTGTAGGCGGCACTCGTGTCCAACAGGAGTACGGATTAGCCAAGCGCAGAATAGTGCAGGCGCACGACAGTGTAGGCGGCCCATGGGCTAGGCGCAGAACAGTGTAGGCGCACGACGGTGTATGCGGCGAAGCCGTGCACGTCCGAATTATCCCACCTTGCTTAGCTTGGGAGGACCAAGGCACCTTAAAAGGGAGAGCCACCCTTCCCCTATTGGACTAGTCTTTTGGGGCGATTGGGCCTTTTCCCGAGGGGTGTGCTGGGCCGGACTCATCATTTGGTATCAGAGCTGGGCCCTTGTTAAGAAGGGGAGGATGATGAGGACATCCCAGGGCACGATTTGGCCAGGCGCTCAACAGTGTAGGCGGCAGCCGTGGAGCACGGTTTGGCCTGGCGCACGACAATGTAGGTGGCAGTCATGTCCAACAGGAGTACGGATTAGCCAGGCGTAGAACAGTGCAGGCGCACGACAGTGTGGGCGGCCCATGGGCTAGGCGCAAAACAGTGTAGGCACACGACGGTGTATGCGGCGAAGCCGTGCACGTCCGAATTATCCCACCTTGCTTAGCTTGGGAGGACCAAGGCACCTTAAAAGGGAGAGCCACCCTTCCCCTATTGGACTAGTCTTTTGGGGCGATTGGGCCTTTCCCCGAGGGGTGTGCTAGGCCGGACTCATCAGGCCTTCCCTCGGGTCGAAGGTCTTCCCAATCGTCACAGCACGGGTTGTCGTCGCAGCTCGGGTCTTCAAACATGATTACAAGCCTACACGAGATGCGACACGGAAATAAATAACGGCAATCATCTAGGCAATAACTCCAAATAACATCAATTTAGAAGAACCAAATAAATCTGAACTTGCTACAAGCAGCACTAAATTAATTTAAGGAAATTAAAGGAATTAGTTTTATAATAAAAGTAGTTTTAAGCAATTAGCTTTATATACTAGAAAACAAAATAGGGAGAAGGGTTAGTTCAAGGTTGGGTTCCCGATCAAAGGCTATGGGCTTTGGTGATCGCGTTGGCAACGTAGTAGCGCGACCGATGGTTGCAACAAAGCGGAGGTTTAAGGGATGATGAGAGTAAAGCAAGATGAAGCGTGCTAGGCAAGGCTTTATCAGGCCAAGGTGTTCGGTGGCAACACAAATAGAAGGAAAGGATTGACTTGTGGTCGATAAAAAGGGTGGTGATGCGGTAGGGCGTGCTCAAGAGCACGATGGAGCAAGTGCTAGCGATGCGATGATAACCATGACAAGGTAGCTAGGTTGCAACACAGGGTTGTCGTGCTTGTAGCAGTGGCCTCTTCTCACGGCAAGGCCATCCATCACGCGCGGCATCCTAGCTGCAAGCACCTAGTACGGCGCACGCTTCGTAGCATGAAACAAGGTAGAGCGAGAGCGGGTATATGTGTTGCGGCACAAGGTGGTGGAAGCGGTGCAAGCAAGGAAAGTGGTGCGAACGCAACCTTGGGAAGTTAGTCCTGTCCGCGGCAAGCCAGTGGCTATTTGCAGGGCTCCAGCATCCCAGACCCACAATAGCACAGTGGCGGGCAGCGGCCACGAATTCTACACCAAGAATGCGGGGCAAAAGGGGCTCGATTCAAGGACAAGAGCAAAAAAGGATAGGGTAGCAGAGAGCGGCTCAGAATTATGAAACCAACACAACTGGTTTCATATTTTTCGGAGCTCACGATAATTAGTTATGAATTTTTAAAGGAAAAAGGTCTTATAAAACATTTACTAAAACCTTTTATAAAAACAAAAAATGATTTTATTGAAAACCCTACTGACGTCAGCATGATGTCAGCGGTCGGCAGGTTAGTGGGCCGAGAGTGTTAGTGGGCCCAGAAGGCCCAACGGACCTGGCCCAACAAGGCCCAGTGAACCAAGTCCAGGAACCGGTGCAATGAACCGGCAGTCCACCACGGGGTAGGCTATGGTGGTAGATTGTTTGGTGGGGATCGTCGAGACTAGAGCTAGATGGTGAACAAAGGACACAAGGTTTATCCAGGTTCAGGCCGCCGGGAGGCGTAATACCCTACGTCCTGTGCTCGGTGTGTTGTATTGATGGTTCCACGATTGGGAATCCGATCGAGTTGTTTCTGAGGGGGGTCCCTGCCGCCCTTATATAGCCTGGGGGGCAGGGTTTACAGATCTCAAGGAATCTATAGCTAACCGATTACAAGATTTGGCCTTCCGGCTCAAGCAATATCTTTCCTAACTAACCGATCTTCGTTCATGGGATGATATCTCCTCAAGCGCCGCCTCATCCTAATCCGTACGCCGTACCGTATCTCCACACGGGTGGGTCCATCTCCATATACGTATACACATCATGAAGCCCCTCCGTGTGGGACCCGGGGGGTATATCCCCCACAGTAGTCCCCGAGCACTTCTTAACCAGACTGCAACTTTGATCTTCAGCTCCGTGTACTTTTTTGCACACCCTCACCATTTAGCCGAGTGCTTAACGCCTTTCGTCCGAGTGCTTTGAATGTTGTCGGATCTGATCTTCAGTGCAGCCGAGTGGTCTTTGAAACTGAACTCGTGGTTGCCGGGTGGTTGAGGAGAGCTCTTCACCATGTTTGTGATTTGTTAAGATCATTCGGGATTGGAAATTGTACAATTTCGTCGAAGATGAAGTGTACACACTTAGTCCCCGAGCCTAGATAAAGATTGAAAAGATTTATCTAGGGTCAAAAGAGAATCAAAGCGACCGCTCCCTGATGTCTTCTATAATGGGTGCCCCTTTGGAAAAAAGGTACCTGTGTTCGCCTACCGTATCCCCGACCCTGACTTTAGTCAACGAGACTTTGTCTTGGTATGATCCCGGGTGATCGTGTTGGCGGGTTTTAGCCGCTGAATGGGCGCATCTCTAGATGCGCCCATTAGGGCAGTCCCCGAGGTTCGGAATAGTTAAAGTAACTATTTCAAAGCTCTAAAAAGGATTTAGTTCGGTATTACCATCATCCCATTTGGGAGAGTACCACTCGGATCATCTGACCCGATACGGTGTTGAGTTAGAGCTCCAGCCCTATGCCAAATTTGCCGTATGGCCCACCGTGTTCTCACGGAGCACTCGCGCAAGGTCACATGTCCTAGTCATCATATTTGTGACTTCTAAACAGCTTTGGCCTATGTATGGCATGCCTCCGGGAGAACACTCATGAGCTAGTAGACTTTCGAGACTCTCTTAGGAGTCGAAACCGATTTTTCGAGGGCGGTTTATCTGATAACCTAGCAATACGTGACTCTGGGTCACGGCCTCTGAGTGGTTTAAGCCAGCCAACGATTTTTGGATGGCCCTTTTTAATTTTAAGGGTGTCTTCCCATAGAAGGGAAGGTTTTAACCCCTCGGCCCATTTAGGGCCACGGCCTGTTAAGGCCCAACAGCCGGAATCGGAAGCGTCGCGGATAAGGCTGAGCGCTGGCGCGCCACTCGCGGGTCGTACTCGCGAGTTTCTCGCGAGAAGAATCTCCGGTGCTGCGGCGACGCGACCGCACGGGGGGTGGGACCCACCACGACCACCGCTCCGTCTGCCGTATTTAAGGCAGCCCAGAGGCGTGGCTCGCCACGCGCCCCTGCAGTCACGTCACTTCGCTTCCCATAGGAAACCACACAGCACCCCTTTGCTCTTCCTCCTCCGGCCGCTCCGCCTTTCGATCCGCCGGATCCGTCGCCGCATTAGCTCGATCTTCACCGGATTTGGCTCCGGCGAAGCTGCAGATCCAGATCCGCCGCCGCGCCGCATCTAAGCCGCAGCTCCCGGGGAGTCCCCGAGCGTAGCGAGGGTGTAGACCACTCCCCGCCCGAGTCCCCGAGCGTAGCGAGGATGTCTTCGTCCCTGCTTCCGCCGCCGATGCGGAGCGAGGAGTGGGCGCGCTCCGTCTCCACGAGGGAGCGCCTCACCGCCCTGGTGTTGGGGGGCGTGCTGCTCGAGTCCGCCATCAAGGGGTGGCGGCCTGCTGCGGGGGAGGAGTTCCCCACGCCGTCGATCGACGACGCAGTCGTCTTCGATTCGGCCTACCTCCGTGGGTTCGGCCTGCCCGCGCACCCCTTCTTCCTCAGCCTGCTCTACTACTACGGTTTGGAGCTGTGCCAACTCAACCCCAACTCCATTTTGCACATATCCATCTTTGTGCATCTGCTCGAGGCGTTTCTTGGAATCGCCCCGCATTTTGATCTTTTTCATTATTTCTTCTGGGTGAAGCCCCACCCGAACGCCAAGAAGCCCCGAGTGGTGGGCAGCACCGGATTCCAGCTCAAGCAGAGGCACTCTACTGAGTACATTTCGGTGCCGCTCGTCAGCTCCAACAAGGGCTGGCACTCGGAGTGGTTCTACACCACCAACCATGCTCCGGCGGTGCCCTGCAACGTCGACGCGCGGCCGACTCCTTTCCCATGCTGGGATGAAGAACTTGGCCAAGCGGAGATGGGGCAAGTGTCTGTGCTGCTGGAGCATATCCGGAGGCTGAAGGAGGCCGGGCTCACTGGCATCGCGGTAATGGCAAGCTTCGCCGTACGGTGCACGCAGCCGCTCCGGGATAGGGTGCGCTCGACGTACGAGTATGCCGGCGACGACCACGACACAGCGCGGTGAGCGACAGAGCCGGGGAGAGCAATGGAGCTGAAGGAGCGCGTCCGTCAATGCTTCGTTCCCGGCACCGTCATCTCCAACCGTGACGCACCGAAGCCGTTCAACCTGGCGAACTATCCGCCTGAGGTAATGGTTTTTTCTTTTATGGGGCGCCCATTAGGGCATGAACATGTGCCCATCAGATGTTTGATGAAATGGTTCTGTTTGTTTGTCTGCGAAATTGTAGGATCACAGGGCTTTTGTCTCTGTGGCGCCTGTGCCTGGCTCATTGGCCGGGCAGGGTCCTTTGGCCGGTCGCCTTGGCGAGCTGCAGTGGATGGAGCGCGCCAGGGCTCACGTCGCGGTTGGCGGTGAGGCGATCCAGCCTGAGCCCCGTCGGCCCACAGCCCCTGCTCCAGAGGAGAAGCATGCCGCACCGCCCAGGAAGGGCAAGGAACGCAAGGGCAGCCGGAATCCTGAGGCGTGGCGTGCGCCCCCTGGGTCGCTCAAGATCGACGAACCAGAGGTGCGCCGGCGCAAGCTTGTGCTGTCAGAGGAGGAGGAGGAGGGGGTGCCCCTCACCTTTGACATCGGCGAATCTCCCTCGGTGACGACGGCTCAGGCGGTGCCGGCGCCTACCGGTCACTTCACTTCTTCTCTTCCTTCTCAGTCATCGGGCCCAGTGCCACCGGTGGCAGACGCTGCGCACCCCACTCCTCAGATTGCGTAGGCTGCCGCTGCAACACCATCACCAGCACCTACGGCGGCGGTCAGTGGGGTGAAGCGATCCGCCTCCTCTAGCTCCAGTTTTCTGCGTCGTACTCGTGTCTGCGTGTCCTCCGAGTAAGTTTTCTTGAAATCGTCCATCCTTGTTTTTCTTTTGTTCATAGGATCGAAAAGCGATCTTTATGTCTTGTTTGTATGAACAGGGGTCCCTGCAACCTCCCTTCCGAAGTTGACGAGGCGTCCCTGCCGTCTGCCGCCCCGGTGTCGCCGCACCTGAGTGCTTCTGATGGGCACCCGGCTGTTGCGTCGGGGGTTCCTGATGCTGCGGCTGTCGCTGCTGATGCTGCTGTTCGTGACTCCAGTCCCCAGCGTGGGGCTGGACACGTTGCAGCTTCCGACGCTGCTGCGGCTGAAGCCTCTGGCATCGAGGAGATCTAGCGGGAGCTCCCTCAGCCGCGTCTCAGCCCGCCACGCCCTGGACGCATCGCCCAGGTGCATGGCGCTCGCGTGGATGAAGTGCTTGGGGATCCGGTGATCGACACCGAGAACTGCGCGGAGCTTGTCACCATTGCGCGAAAGACCCTTCAGCTTCCCGAGTTAATTCTTTCTTCCTCTTGTTGTTGTGAACGCTTGCTAGCTGCAGTTGGTTGATCTCTTGCTGTGTCTTGACAGACCGTGGCCTCCGAGTCCGCGCGTAAGAGCGCTGTGCTTGACCGCGTCGGCACCGCTGCTGACCTGAACGCCACTCTGTGCGCCCGTTTGGAGCGTCTCGAGCAGCAAGCAGTCGCTCAACAAGACAGCAGCAACCGAGAGGTCGAGAGGCTGTGACAGGAGAAGGCAGCTGTGGAGGCGAGTGAGGCAACGCTCCGGGCGGCGGCGGAGGAAAACCAGCAAGGTATGTTGATTATGTTTTGCTTTTGTTTCGCCGTTGCCCGAGTGCTTCGTGTTGATCATCTCTTGGCAACAGCTCGGGCCAAGGCGGAGGAGGAGCTCAAATCCCTGTGGGGCCACATGAAGAAGCTCCGGCAGGACAGCCAGGAGGCGTGCAGGCAGGCCGCTGTGGCAAGAAAAGAGCTGTCAGGTTGGTTACCTTGCACTCCCGTGTTATCCCTGAATGTTTGTTGATAAGTGCTCCTGACGTTGAGCAGATTTTCGGCAAAAACAATTTGCCCAATATGCAGATCTCGAGGCCCGCATCGCATCGGAGAGGGCTCAATTCAAAGGTCTCGGCGAGGCGCTGCGCCCCATCCTGGACGAGCTTGCGCCCCTTGCCGAGTCCTCCTCCGTGCGACAGTTCGGTGATCCGGTGGTGCGCCCGCCAACCCTTCTGGAATGTGCCCAGGCGGCGGTGGCGTGCTTCCCCGGCTGTCTTCGTGAGGTCGGCGTGGCGAGTGCCAGCCACTGCCTCGCCGTCTTCCGCTCCTTCTAGCCCTCGATCAGCGTGGATCGCTTCCGCGGTGGCTTTGCTCGTGGAACGTCGCCACAACAGGCTGAGCTCCTGCTGGAGGAGGTGAAGGACACGGCGGAGCAGCTTGCTGACGATGTCGTGGCAGCGGCCGATGAAGAAGCTGATGGTGATGCCCTCCTGTCCCAGCCATAAAAACTTTAAAAGTTAAAAGTTGTAATATTTTGTGGTGCTGTGGGTGCACCGGTACTTTAATTCATTGACATTTGGTACTTTTAAGTAGGCGCTTTACTTTGACGGTATCTTTGTACTGTTAATTTCTTCGGTAGTTAGTCTATTACGGGAAATCGTAGGCTCATTGGCCTTAGTTTCCTAGCGCAGAGGGCATACTCTCATACACGCATAGTACCTTAGCTTGGCGAAAACCTCGACCCACGATTTAAGACGTATGCTACCGAGTACTTTATGAGTCGTAAGATCTGTGTTAGATGAGCGTTTATTTAGTTTTAACATGGAAAACTTTGCTGTATGTAAAGCAGTCCCCAGGTTACAGAATTGAAACTTGGGTGAGAAAGGGCATGTAAGCAGATGTAAGAGCGAAGTAGAAAAACTTCATGAGACATGAAACTGAATTCATTGCCATAGACTGCTAACATGGATAAAGTACGAAGAACTTTGAACAGAAAATGATACATAGCTTTATTATGGGTAGAAGCGGCGTAGGTGCTCGATGTTCCATGAATTGGGCACATCCGAGCCGTCCTCACGCATCAGCCGATAAGCACCCGGCCTGCTGATTTCCTTCACTATGAATGGCCCCTCCCATGGGGCTGCTAACTTGTGCATGTCCTTCTTGCTTTGGATCCTGCGCAGGACTAGATCTCTGACGCAGAAAGCTCTCTCCTGCATGTTTTTATCATGATAACGTCGCAAGGCTTGGGTGTACCGTGCTGCCTGAATCGTTGCCGCGAGCCGTCCTTCCTCGATGATGTCGATATCCTCAATCCGCGCCTTCTCAGCCTCGTTTTCGTCGTATACTTCAACTCTCAGTGCATTGAACATGAGGTCGGTGGGGAGCACCGCCTCAGATCCATATACCAGGAAGAAAGGAGTCTGACCAATAGCACGACTCGGCTGTGTCCGCAGTCTCCAGAGTACTGCAGGGAGTTCGCGTAGCCAGCGGGTCGCGTACTTTTTCAGGCGATCGAAGATGCGCTTCTTGAGTGCCTCGAGCACCGCTCCGTTAGCTCGCTCGACATGGCCATTGGTACGTGGGTGAGCGACTGAGGCGCGTGCCACCTTGATGAGGAGTTTGTCGTAATATTCCTGGAACTCCCTTCCTGTGAAGTTAGTACCCAGGTCGGTTATTATCCTGTTAGAGACACCGAATCTATGCACGATTTCTCCTATGAACTCGGCTGCCTTGGTAGCCATGAGCGCCTTGATTGGCTTGACCTCTATCCATTTGGTGAACTTGTCAACTGCCACCAGGATGTGGTCGTACCCTCTGGATGCTTTCTTGAAGGGCCCGATCATGTCGAGTCCCCAGCACGCGAAGGGCCATGAAACAGGTATAGTCTGCAGAGCTTGGGCTGGAACGTGTATTTGTTTTGTGAAGACCTGGCATCCCTCGCAACGTTTCACCAGCATCTCAGCGTTTGCGACGGCTGTGGGCCAGTAGAAGGCAGACCGGAAAGCTTTCCCAACAATGGTTCTTGCTCCAGCGTGGTTGCCACACATGCCTCCATGAATCTCCGCTAGGAGTTGTCGTCCTTCCTCCTCCGGTATGCACTTCTGGAGTACTTGGGACTGTCCACCTCGGCGATACAGGTTGTCACCGATCAGGACATAGTTCTTGCTCCTGCGACTGATCCGTTCGTGCAGCGCTCGTGTCTCCCTTTCCTGACCTGGTAAACGATTCGGGAGCGTGCCGTCCTTGATGTACTCGACCATCTCTAAGATGCACTCGGGTTGTGGCTCAATCATTAAGACTTCGCCGAGTCCTTCTGATGGATGGACTTGCGCATTGAGGTTCTTGATGGAGGGCTTGATCAGGTCTTGAACAAAGATGCTGAGTGGTACCTGGGCTCTCGTGGATCCCATGTTTGCCAGCTCATCGGCCGCCTTGTTATCGTCACGGAGTACGTGCTGAAACTCTAGGCCGTAGAACTTTCCTTTGAGTTTGCGGATCTCCGTGCAATATGCGTCCATCTTCTCGCTGGTCCGGTTCCACTTCTTGTTAACCTGGTTTACCACCAGGGCAGAGTCGTCCTTGACCATCAGGTATTTTATCCCGAGCGATACGGCAATACGGAGCCCGTGGAGGGCCGCCTCGTATTCGACCGCGTTGTTCGAAACCTTGAACATGACCTGCAGCACGTATCGCAGTTTCTCTCCTGTTGGGGAGATGAAAATTATGCCGGCCCCGCCTCCTTTAATCCTGAGTGATCCATCAAAGTACATGGTCCAGTACTCAGGTTCAGCGGCAGTGGATGGCGTCTGGATCTCCGTGTACTCTGCCACGAAGTCTGCGAGTACCTGCGACTTAATCGTGTTGCGCGGTACGAAAGTTATGTCGTGTGCGGCCAGCCTGATGGACCATCACGATCCTTCCCATGGCATCTCTGTTGTGCAGGATGTCGCCTATGGGGTAGTCGGAAACTACGACGATTTTATGAGCTTCGAAGTAGTGTTTCAACTTGCGTGCGGTGATCAACAGTGCGTAAAGCAGTTTCTACGCCTGATTGTATCGCACCTTAGAGTCGGTCAGTACCTCACTTATGAAGTAGACTGGCCTCTGGACGGCGTAAGCATGTCCTTCCTCTTTGCGCTCCACAACTAGTACCGTGCTTACCACGTGGGTGGTAGCCGAGATGTAGAGGTAGAGAGTTTCTCCCTACTCTGGTGCTGTGACGATGGGGGCCTTTTGCAGATAGCTCCTGAGTTCTGGGAAAGACTTCTGGGCCTCCTCATCCCACTTGAAATCATCGTTTTGATGTTTGAGGAGCTTTAAGAAGGGCAGTCCGCGTACGCCGAGTCGTGAGATGAACCGGCTGAGTGCTGCCATGCACCCGGCTAGTTTCTGTACATCCTTTTGGCACTTGGGGGGCTTCATCCGAGTGATCGCGTGGATCTTCTCTGGGTTTGCCTCTATGCCGTGGTTGCTGACAAGGAATCCGAGTAGTTTTCCTGAGGGAACGCCAAAAATGCACTTTTCCGGGTTAAGCTTCCACCGGTAAACCCTCAGGTTAGCGAAGGTCTCAACTAAGTGCTTGATAAGATTATCAGGGTCTTGAATTTGGACTACGACATCATCTATTTATGCTTCGCAGTTTACGCTGATTTGCGTCTTTAGGCACGCCTGGATGGCACGCTGGTACGTCGCACCGGCGTTCTTCAGACCAAAGGACATTGTCAAGTAACAGTACGCACCATGGGGCGTAATGAATGACGTCTTGATCTGGTCTTTGACCTTCAGGCTAATCTGGTGGTAGCTTGAATAGTAGTCGAGAAAACAGAGTAGGGCATAGCCCGCCGTGGAATCAACGACTTGGTCTATTCGCGGGAGGGTGAAGGGGTCTTTGGGGTAGTGTTTGTTGAGATCGGTATAATCAACGCACATTCTCCATTGCTTATTCTTTTTGGATACAAGAACTAGATTAGCCAGCCAGTCTGGGTGATACACCTCTTTGATAAACTTGGCAGCTAACAGCTTCGTAACCTCTACCCCTATTGCCTCCTTGCGGTCAGCCGCGAACCGAAGAAGCTTTTGCTTGATCGGCTTAGCATTCGGGTCAACCTTCAAGGAGTGCTCGGCGAGCTCTCTGGGCACTCCTGGCATATCCGCTGGTTTCCAGGTGAATATGTCGGAGTTGGCACACAGGAACTCGACGAGCACGCTTTCCTATTTAGGGTCCAAGTTGGCCCCTATAGTCGCCGTCTTCGAGGGATCCTCGAGGTTGAGCGACACCTTCTTCACGGCCTCCTTCTCCCGCTGGATCGCCTCTGTCGCCGGCTTCTTGGTCAGGATCTCTAGATCTACCGGGTCGAGCTTGCTGGCAGCCGCCAGGACTTCAGCAGTGCGTCTGGAAAGATCCAGGGTGGCAGCGATGTGGAGGTTCTCCTTCTCACAGGCACTGGCTGTGTTGGAGTCACCTTTGAGGGTAATGACCCCGTTTGGCGCAGGCATCTTCAGCACCATGTAGGTATAGTGGGGCACCACCATGAATTTGGCTAGCACCGGCCTACCGAGTATGCCATGATAGGCTGTCTCGAAGTCCGCCACTATGAAGCGAACGTACTCTGTCCGGTAGTTCTCGATCGTGCCAAAGGTGACTGGCAGAGAGATCTGACCGAGTGGTACTGAAGGATCTCCGGGTACGATCCCGAAGAAAGGCTTGTCGGCCGGGCTCCAGTCCAAAGGAGTGAGGCCCAACTCCTTGAGCGTGCTAGCGAACAATATGTCGAGGCCACTACCTCCGTCCACCAGCATCTTGCAAAGTCCCACGTTGCGAATCGTAGGCTTCAACACGAGGGGGTACCACCCGGGTTTGACGACTGCCTCCGGGTGGTCCTCCCTACTAAAGGTGATCGGGACTTCCGACCACCGCAGGAACTGGGGTGTGCCGTGCTGGGCCGCGTACACCAGTAACCTGTCTGTGAGCTTAGCTTTGCGCTTCCCCTCGATCTGGTCCGGGCCGACGTAGATCATGTTGACCGTACGGTCGGCGACCTGGAAGTCTTCCTCGTCATCATCCGCTGGGGGAGCGCGCTTTCCCTTGCCCTTGTCGTTCTTGGAGGGACCCTTGGAGCGTCCCTTGCCAGAGAAGTGGTTCTTCAGGCCGAAGCAGTCGCGAGCCGAGTGCTTATGGTTCTTGTGGTATGGGCATTGCATGTCCAACATCTTCTGGAACTCAGACGGGTCCATGCGCTTCGGGGCGGACTCTACAGCCGCTACGAGCTCTGTCGTCTTGCGCCTCCTGTTGCATCATGCGCCCTGCTGGGAGGTCTCTCCCTCTCGGTCCGGATCGTGGCGTGGCCGATGCGGACGTGGGGAATCATCGTCTTCCCAGCGAGACTTGATGTGCTTCAGCTGCTCGCGTTCTGCCTCTTCACCGTCAACCTCCTTGTTGGCTGTGGCGAAGAGCTCATTTACGGTCCTCGGGGGGCTTCTGGGCCCACCTATTCACCAGCTTGCTGTAAGCCAGTCCATGCTGGAAGGCACTGATGACGTCGTGCTCCTCAACGAAAGGAAGAGAGTTCTTCTTCTCGGAGAAGCGTCGAATGTACGAGCGCAATGACTCGTTCTTGCGCTGTCGGATCTGGTCCAGCATCCTCCTGTTCCCCGGCCTCTCCCATGTGCCGGAGTATTGGCTCGTGAAGAACTTGCAGAGGTCATCCCAGGACGTAATGGAGTTCCTCGGGAGCCCTGCAAGCCAGTTTCTGAACCCCTTCGTGAGCATTATGGGCAAGTAGTTTGCCAACACGTCGGCGTTTCCTCCCGCGGCCTTGACCGCGGTGGAGTAGATCTGGAGCCATTGCGTGGGGTCCGACGTGCCATCGTATTTGTCGACGTTGGACAATTTGAAACCTCAGGGCCATGTCACTCGACGTAGCCTTTTCGAGAGGGAGAGGAAGCCGTCGTAGGATGGGACACCCTCTCGACCTCCGCGGCGTCCGTCGGCCGGCCGCTCATAGGAGCTGTAGCCATCCCCGGATTCCTCGTAGTAGTCTTCGTACCCGCTCTGCGAGTCGCCGCATCTTTCCCGGTGATGGGGAGCCCCATGATCCCTGTCATAGTCGTTGCGTTGCCTGGATTCCTGGCGGCAGCGCTCCTCGCGGTTGCGGTTGATCGCGGTCCTCGCATCGCGGCGGCGGAGCCGGTCGCGCAAGTCTTCACCTTCGTTGCGTCGCGCTCTTTTGTGGCGCGAGCGGCGGGTACCCTCCATCTCCCCCTGCCCAACTGGCGGGGAGGGATCGACGCGGTTGTGCTGGGTCGCAGCGGCCTGCACCAGGGCCCATATGCGCCCAATGTCTGGAGTAGTTGGAGGCAGCCTCTCAACCGCCCCATTTAGCACAATGAGATTTGCTTTGGGGGTCGCGTAGACCTTGTGCCCATCGTACTCGAGGGTGAAGTCATCCTCAAGCCTTCAGGGCTGAACTCTGCTCGTGCGGCGGGTGCGACGCCGCCACCTGTTGCGGTGCGGGCGGTCAGAGCTTTGAAGGTCCTCGTCCTCCTCCTCGTCGCCCTGGGCCTCTCGGCGCCGTCGTGCTCGGTCCGCATTCTTCCGTAACTGTTCGGCCTTTTGTGCGGCCGTCTCGTTATCCTGAATGCGCTCGTCCTCGGAGATTGCCGGCGGGGGCCCTGGTGCTGCCGCGTAGACAAAGGCAGGTGACCAGCTTCCGTCGGATAGATCCGAGGGTGAGCTTGTAGAGCTGATCAGGACCGTGTCGTCGGACCCACGGGAGGGAGAGCTTTCGTCCAGGCCGAGAGCCGCCTCGAGGGACGCAAAGGACCCATCTGAAATGTACTCAGGGCCAGATCACCTAGCAGATCGGCCTGAGCGGCGCTCACCCTCTGACTCATCTGTGGTCCAGTCGCAAAGTTGACCGTCCTCTTCCTCTTCCAGTATGGGGAGGAGGGACGCGTCGCGGTTCACCTCTCGTATGGGGGAGAGAACCACGTTCACGAAGTGTGGTGAATCGTCATCCGAGCGGTATTCAATCGGCTCGGGTGCAGGGTTCACCACTAGGTTTCGCTTCATCCTCTCCGTGATTACGGAGGCGGTGGTCCTCTTCAACCCGAAGGGAAAGCACTCAGACTGCGGGGTACCCAGGGTTGCCTCGCAGACGGCGATGGTGTCAGCCATGTGACTAATGACCCGGTCAAAAAGCTTCCTCCAGATTGTCCGCGGGAGGGTTCGATGACCCTGCGACCGTCAGATCTTGAACCGAGAGGGTTGGCCTCTGGGCTTGCTGCGGCGTGCCGAAAAGGACTCGACAGGCTTTGGGCTTGTCCAGATTAGATCTGGGAGCCGGTCTTCTCCTCGCGGGTGGTGTGGAAACCGCTCCGGAAGGCTTTTCCGTGGTGATCACGGTGTCGGAGAGAACGCATGGGATCTCTCCGATGATGATGTGACCCTGAGGAGGAGTCACATAGCCAGTCACCTGCTCGTCGACGGTGGAGACGGGATCGAAGCTCCCGAAAGGGATTCCTGCTCCCAACGCGGCGAGGGCAAGGCAACTAGCAGGGATCTTGACTGCAGCCATCAAGCTCGCCAATTATCACGACGAACCCCTACCTGGCGCGCCAACTGTCGATGCAATGAACCGGCAGTCCACCACGGGGTAGGCTATGGTGGTAGATTGTTTGGTGGGGATCGCCGAGACTAGAGCTAGATGGTGAACAAAGGACTCAGGGTTTATCCAGGTTCAGGCCGCCGGGAGGCGTAATACCCTACGTCCTGTGCTCGGTGTATTGTATTGATGGTTCCACGATTGGGAATCCGATGGAGTTGTTTCTGAGGGGGGTCCCTGCCGCCATTATATAGCCTGGGGGCAGGGTTTACAGATCTCAGGGAATCTATAGCTAACCGATTACAAGATTTGACCTTACGGCTCAAGCAATATCTTTCCTAACTAACCGATCTTCGTTCATGGGATGATATCTCCTTAGGCGCCGCCTCATCCTGATCCGTACGCCGTACCGTATCTCCACACGGGTGGGCCCATCTCCTTATACGTATACATGTCATGAAGCCCCTACGTGTGGGACCCGAGGGATATATCCCCCACACCACCCTAAACATTACTTCTGACTCCACTCTAGCTCGGCTGGGCTTTGATGGGCCAAGGCCCAAGCTTGGGTTCGACCAGGCCTTTCTCGCAAAAGTCTGGATCTACTCCCCAAACTCTCCTGGTGTTCGCTCGATACAGCGGCTGTAGGATCCTCTGTGGCTCGTGTGACCAGGTGCGCGTGTGGTCAGGCATGTGGCACCACTCGGGGCTCAGGAAAAAGGGATGTGCTCAAGGTGTTCGACGTAATGCCTCAAAGGAGCGACGGGGCGGCAAGGGCTCGCTGGCGGTGAGGTTCGGCTGCGGCGGCGGTAGCGGCACCTGCAAGAAAAGCATGGCTCGAAGGCTAGCACACAGAGCGACGATACACAACACAGAGGCAACGACGGCACAGCGAAGGCGAGCACAGCAGAGCGGTGGTAAAGGGGTACGGAGCAGAGCAGGTGTCCAACGGCGGCAACAGGGTGACGCGGCACAAGGCAACAGGGAGGCGAGAGCGTCGGCGAACCTTCGGTCTCCGCGTGAGCCACTCGACCAAGAGCTACGCGTGCACGCGTACAGGGCCATTCCCCGGCCGTGACATGGCGCACGGTGGCAGGTCGGCGGAGACACCAGCAAGACGGCGACAGCACGCACTACACCTGCAGGGACTCGCGCGGCTCGAAGGCCAGACAGAAGCAGCTGCAACGGCGACGGAAGAAAGGGGCGGTGATGCGGTTCGGCACTCACAGCTCGAAGTTCGGTTCACAGATCGACGACGGGCATGGGTACGGTAACGCAAAGACCGGCAGAGCAGGCTAAAAGGGGAGAGGAAGACGGCGGTGCTCACGGTGGGGCGGCGGTGTAGCCATGGCCGGCTTGGTGAAGACTCACGGTATGGCGAGCGAGCTTGACATCCCTGAGGGCATCGGTGTTCAGCGTCGCCATGTTCAGCTCCGTCTTGGGTTTGACCAGAGCTGCTTCTCGTGATGACGGTCTCCACGACATGCGGTCTCCAAGGGCGGTGCCGATCCTGGCGGCGAGGCCTTGGCTCGGTGCGCCTAGAGCTCCAGCGCGGCGTGGTGCTCCAGGATGGTGACAGCGTGGCGTCGGTGTACTCAGCGTCCCCCCGGTACGGCGTGGTGCTCCTAGGCGGTGATGGCCTCGGCTCTCCCTCCATCAGGCGCGGCTGCGCCTACTCCGGTGCGCGGCTGTTTTCTCATGGTGTGGCATAAGGCAAAAAGTAGAGGAGCAGCGGCGCAGAGCAAGGAGCAGAGCAGCGGTGGTGCAGGGAAGAGAGGTGCTTGTGGATGGATTATATACTCACAACTAGGGTTTGGGCTCTCGAATGGACGACGGGGAGCGATTTGGGTGGCGTGGCGCACATCCATGGGTGCTAGCACGATAGGAGAGGGCGCCATAGGTGACCTCGGTGCGACGCGCCCACTGTCGCTATTGCTCGCGACGTCAGCAGGAGGAAGAGAAAGGGGAATAGTTTTCCCCTGGCTGACGCGTGGGGCCCATGTGTCGGCGAGAAGAAAAGGGAGAGAAGGGCTGGCCTGTGAGGCAGGCTGAGATGGGCCTAGTTGGCTAGGCTTCATGTAGGGAGGTAAGGTGGGCTAGGTTAGATGTGTTGGTCACAGGGTTAGAGAAGGAGGGTCTCCGGTAAACTTCGGTTTAGAGGGATGGGCCTAAGTTAGATGTTAGCTTTTGAAATAGGTTTGAAATATAGGTTTGAATTATAGTTCGAATTTGATTATAGTTCAAATTCAAACTCCACACAATTGAACTCCGAATAAAATCCAAGTAAAATCCAAATCATATTTATACCATAATTTGAAAATATTTTTTATATAGTTTTATTTCATATGGAATTTGGGATGAGAGGCTAACAATTTGGTTCAAAATTTGGTAGCACACAAGTTCCAACAAAAAGTTTTAAATTTTAGCGAAAATTCACACATAGCAAATATTCAAAATTCTGGGATGTTACATTCCTCCCCCTCACGAGAATCTCGTCCTCGAGATTAAGCTCGTACTGGGTGTGGTGAGGTCTTCACTTCAGTATGTCTTCACCTCAGTGTCTCCACTTTCTTCTTTGGCTTCAGCATCACGATGTGGATGACTTTGACGATGTAGATCTTTATTGACAATCTCTCTATTCCACATGGTTCTTCGAAGCCAAGTGCTACTATGTGTCCTCTTACGTTAGCATCCATTAGCACTTTGCTAAGCTTAGTCCATATATCTCTGAGAACTTTACTCTTGTCCAAGTCCGTGAGCAATTCCAATGGTAGGCTAGAGTTTTCCTCTATCTTAATCCATCACTTCTAGTCGTGTTACAAAAGCTTGGTAAGTTTGGAGCCTGATAGCCTCATATTATTCCAATCCTCCCGCTCGAGGTCACATCCTTCTTAACAATCGACATAGCCCTTGCTGGCTTTTTAACTTATTCCAAAAGTATTGCTTATGCACTTGGCCACTAAAGGACCGAATAGGCGACCAGAGAGGGGGGGAGTGAATGGGAGCCGATAAAAATTATTCCCGAAGGATGAATTCGGCCTATACCCCGATTGCCACTCGGATCACTTGCACACACCAAAGAAGCTCTAGACTAGGCACACACAAGCTTACGAGTCTTAGAGACAAGCCACGAAGCAAAGAGCAGAAGCACTAAACAAGAATCAAGCACTTAGCCAAATCTGGACAGGCTACGCGCGGACTGTCCGTGCAGTATGGGCGGACTGTCCGCCAGGGTGGGGCGGACTGTTCGCGCGGCTGCCGCGAACTGTCCGAAAATACCACCAGAACCACCAGAGATGCACCTCGAAAATCAGACCGTCCGCGAGGGACCCGCGGACTGTCCGGCCCTTCACGGTCCGTCCGGCACTCGAGTACGTACCGTCCGTAAACTCTGTGCAACCAAAAACACCTAAGGCAACGGATCGAAACATGAGCACGCAAGAACACGCGAAGAACACGAAGAATAGCAGAGCTGTCAGGCCCCTCGCGGACTGTCCGCCAAGACCGTGCGGACTGTCCGCCAGGCGCGGACAAAGCTGAAACAGCCCGACCTCGTGATATCAACTCTCCAAGTCCATCACCGAATCTCCCAAACCACTTGAGCTCTTGAGACAAGATTTGGGGGAGATGAGAAGCGTCACTAGGTGAAGCAATGCCCCAAAAATCTCGACCTCTAACTCACTAAATCACCGGGAATCGCGCATCACATGAACAACCTCCACGAACTCAGGTTTCTCCAAGAACTCGCGAATCGAAGGAATTTCCCGGCGTTTGAGGGGTCAAGATCACACACAAAGATGCACAAGGCATCCACCCATAATCCCCTCAAAGAAATCCGAGAGAAAACACCCTCAAATCAACGAATCAAGCAAAGAACAAAAATAACCAAAAATAGCTCCGAAAATGACACGAAAATCACAAAGAGCAAGAGATGGAAGGAATCACAACGCCGAATTCTTCCATACATCCAGAGAACAGAATCTATACAAGATTCTAGCCTAAGGAAAAATACTGCGAAACATCCGTCCAGAGTGATTAACCCTAGCCCTCCTCCTCTACCTTCTATTTATACTTAAGTCTCTTGGAGTTGGCAAATGACCCAACTACCCCTAGTGCATAAATGTAAGATACACACCCCTCAGGGACATTTTGGTCCAAGTCAAGCATATTCCCATCAAGCGGACATGCTTCCACCGCGGACTCGCTTAGTCTCGACGCAAGCCCCGCGATCACACCACGTGCCCCCCTCCCCGCCTCGAAGCTTCCCAACGCTCCCGGATCACCATCTCCGTCGTGTTGGGCCTTCAGCCTTGGTTTTGAGGCCCAAACCAAGAAACCGTCCTCCGATGGTTTTATGGGAAAACCACTAAACCCCGCGTGCAAGCTTCGGCCTCGAACTGCTACCTTGCACCGGCCCAAGTCCATGACTTCAACTCGCTAGTCTTGCACCGCACGGCTTGCACTTGACCCCATCGGCCACCGGATCCATCTAACCAAGCGTACTTGCCTCTCCATCAAACGGAGGCCACCACGGCTAAGGCCTTTCGCGCTTGTTCTTCACCTGCACCAACATGAGTCAAGCCATAACATGTACCTACACACTGAGTCAAGCATCAGTCCACACCACGTTCTCAATCACTCATCACTAAGGAGCGACCCTCCACTAGTCCTCGGACACACTTGGTCCTCAATCTCCCCCTTGATGAGTGCATTGACAACACCCATAGTAACCAACGAAGAGAAAAAGAAAAAGAAAACAACCACGAACACAAACCTCCAAGCAAGTGATCCAAAGCCAAAGAACAAGTGAAAACATGATCACTTGCCAGACCAAGTCTCGGCGCCCTAAGGCAAGGGCAACGGCTCAACACAACCGAGACAAACAAAGCTCTAAAAGGAGCACGCCACAAAGCACAAAACTCAGGCAAACCAAAGGAGCTCCCCCTGCACATATGCAAACTCCCCCTGAGCAAATGCAACCTTTTCTCAATTTTTCTCCCCACATGCACAAAATATCACAAAAACTCCACATATTCTCCCCCTTGCATATATATTCTCCCCCTTGTTGACAATGATGAATCAAGCTACCATGAAAGTGCACAAAAGCATATCAAGGCATATACAATCTACCAAGCTTCTCAGATATACAAAGAGCACAACAAAATGCTACAAATGAGACATAGAGCAAGCAAAGTAGACATGGTGTAGTTAGCGCATTGCGATCAAGAAAGTAGAGACATAAATACATGTGACATGGCCAGAAGCAATTTTAAGCAATTTTCACAAACAAAATTCACCTCATGAGCAAAGCCCTATCCATGGCAATTTGAGCAAAAATAAACTAGATCACACAAAGCTTATACAAGATCACAAGTTCTCATCACAAGATCATAGCAAACGCCCATGAGCTACTAAATGTCATGTCAAAGCCACCGAGCCATGTGTCTACTTCTTAAAATGAGACTTCTCATGGTAGACAAAATGCAACGGTTTAGCACCCAAGATATATACATAAAAGCATAAAGACATGATTATGAGAACATTTTTCAAGCATAACGCAATTCATACAAAATTTTCATTTTCAAATTTAAGCATGGTACATGAAATGCCTTTGCGGCAAAAAGAATCTTACGCTCCTCCACAAGTTAACATATGGGCTAAACATTCACTATGACAAATAGGTCTTTGACCACAAGCGAAAAGAGCATGATACTCAAGCACAAACTAAGCATGATATAGGCATTTGAGCACAAATTGAGCATGAAAGAGTATCTACTCATGAGTGAAGCATTTTTAGCATTTTCACAAAAAGAAAGCTATCTCATCATGAACATATGACAATACCATCAAGAGCATAGCATTCACATCACCATTCCCAAAGCATACACATATCTCACATATAGCACATCATAGTGATCAAAGTATATAAGAGAAGCTCATCCTACCACAAATGATCCAAAGATGGCTATCCTACCATGTTTTGTACAAAAAGGAAAATGCATGCAATGCAATGCCACAAATGATACATATATCACATATATACATGAGAAGCTCCAAGATCAAGCTAAAAAGGAAAACACACTCCAAGTTCACCTCGCAAGCGTGTGAAGGTAACTTGGTCAAGTGGTTTAGTAAAAATGTCGGCTAGCTGATCTTGGGTAGGTACATAGGACAAGAAAATGTTCCCTTTCTCAACATTGTCCCTCAGAAAATGGTGTCTCACTTCAATGTGTTTAGTCTTGGAGTGAAGGACTCGGTTTTTGGCTACCTTATGGCACTGGTGCTATCACAAAAGAGTGGAACCTGGGAGCACTCCTCACCAAAGTTGCTCATAGTGTAGGTCATCCATAGGAGCTGGAAACAACAACTGGCTGCAGCAACATACTCGGCCTTTGTAGTGGACTGGGCTACACTAGATTGCTTGCGAGACGACCAAGAGACCAAACAAGAACCAAGAAACTGGAAACAACCCGAGGTAGACTTGTGATCCAAACGACACCCAGCAAAATCAGTATCGGAGTAACCGTGAAGTCTGAGTGTCGAGGAGGCAGAATACCAAAGACCAAACTCAGGAGTGTAGTTCAAGTACCTGAATATCCTGTTGACGGCCTACCGATGTGAAGTCCTCGGTGAAGCCTGAAAACGAGCGCACGAACACACACTGAATTGTCTGTCTGGCCTTGTCACTTTCAAGTTGAAGAGGGAGCCAATCATGCTCCGGTACACCTTCTGGTCGACGGGTTCACCATCTTCATCCGCGTCCAAAGCCGTAGTGGTACCCATCGGTGTAGTCAGCGGCTTAGAGTCGTTAATGACAAACTTATTCACCATTTCCTTGGTGTACTTCGCTAGATGTACAAACGTCCCGTCCTTGCACTACTTGATCTGGAGCCCTAGGAAAATCTTCAGCTCGCCCATCATAGATATCTCAAATTCCCTGCTCATGTCATCTGCAAATCTGGCAACAAGATCATGAGAAGAGCCACCAAAGATTATGTCATCCATGTAAATCTGAACAATCAACAGGTCATTTCCATGCTTGAGGAGAAACAGGGTCTTATCAACTATGCCCGTCACAAACCCCTTACTCAGCAAAAAGCCTCTCAACCTGCCATACCAAGCCCTCGGTGCCTATTTCAACACATAAAGTGCTCTCTGGAGTTTGTATACACGGTGTGGGTATTTTTCACTCTCAAACCTCGGGGGTTGCCTCACATACACTTCTTCCTCTATCACCCCATTCAAGAACACACTCTTCACATCCATCTGAAACAACTTGAACCCTTTAGCCACGGCAAATGCTAGAAGGATCCTAATTGCCTCCAGATGGGCCACAGGAGCAAATGTCTCCTCATAATCTATACCCTCTTTCTGGTTGAAATCCTGAGCCACCAACCTCGACTTGTTTCTTACAACCATCCCATTCTCACCTTCCTTGTTCTTCCACATCCACTCGGTACCTATAGGACGGCAATTTGGCGGTGGATCAACTAACACCCAAACTTAGTTTCTCTCAAAGTTCTCCAACTCCTCATGCATGGAATTCACCCAGTTTGCATCAGACAAAGCGTGTCGAATATCTTTGGGCTCAAACAAGGCAACAAATGCAGAGTGAGCAAAGTGAGAAGTGTTCCTTGACCTCGACCATGTAGTGCATTCATGAAGGTCACCTATGATCGTAGATGGTGGGTGGTCCACCTGTACACGCTGGGGAAGCTCTCGCCTGGACACAATCTCATCCTCAGCAGCAACCTCCACTCGAACAGCCTCAATCGTAGTGGGTGTAGGGGATGGACCATCCTCGATCACCGTCGTCGTAGTGGAAGTAGCGTGTACACGATCAGCCACGGGAGCATCACCACCATCATCTTCTTCTTCATCTCCGTCCTTCCCATCCTCAAAGATCTTCTCACCAATTTCCTCGTCACCTGCACACTCAAAAGCAAAAGAACTACATGGTTGTGTCTCGTCGAAGGTTACCTCACAAGTTTCCATGATTCGGTTAGTGTGAAGATTGAGCACACGATATGCTCTAGAGTGAATCGCATAACTGAGAAAATACCATCCGAACATCTAGCCTCAAACTTATCCAACTTGCCCTTCTTCAGAATACAGCACTTGTAACCAAAGGCTCTAAAATGACTCACCTTGGGTTTCCTCCCATGTATCAGCTCATATGAAGTCCTCTTCTTGAAAGCACGAAGGAAAATGCGATTCGACACATAGCAAGTGGTATGGACCGCCTCAGCCTAGAAACGCCTAGGAGTCGTATGCTCATCAAGCATCGTCCTGGCCATCTCACAAAGGGTCCGATTGTTCCTCTCCACTACGCCATTCTGGCAAGTGACGTATGGAGAAGAGTATTGATGATCGAGACCAAGATCAATGCAAAAGGCATCAAAATGAGAGTTCTTGAACTCCGTGCCATTATCACTGCGTATAGCTCGAATGGCATCACCATGTCTCTCATTCTTCAACCTCACGATCAAGTCCCGAACAAAGCCAAATGTCTCGCACTTATCCTCCAAAAAGGAAACCCAAGAGTACCTTGAGAAATCATCAACCACAACCAACACATACCACTTCCCACCCACAGAGCGAACTCGAGCTGGCCCAACTGTTGACGGCTGTTAAGTGCCTACTTTAGCCGTCAATACACTTATGAATAAAGGAGCATAAGGCATTTCTTACACGTATTTAGTTAAGAATAATGTAGTTCCACTTGTCCTTGGAAATTATTTTATTGCAGGAAAATAAGCAAGAAAAGAGTGGCAAACTTACCTTCTATGATCCATACCACATCACCTCATCCTAGGAGGACTACCAACAAGGATGCCATGCATGCAAACCTGCCAACAAGGGTGCCATGCATGCATGCCATGCATGCAATCCAAGTGAAGCACACTCCGATGAATCAGAGCGTGACACATGGACATCACATGGATCCATGGGCCCACCACCGCATCAAAATGAAGTGGACACCGGGAACCGACCTAAGGACCCACAGGACAGCCACCAGGAGAAAGCACACCCCGAGTGGGGCCCACAGGGGGTCGGCCGACCTGTGGGGTCGGCCGAACCGACCTTGAGGCCTCCACTCAGGGGCTTCCACGTGGTGCTTCCCTATTGGTCCTAGAGGCCATTCCTGGGGTGTTTGCATCCACTCCTCGCCGGTGCCTTGGCCTATAAATAGAAGGGGAGGGGGTTCATTCTTAGACATCCACACTTGCAACACCTCTCTCACTTTTAGTTTCAAGGCTAGGAGGTAGGCTAGAGTAGTTCTACTTCAGGTTCCAAGTCTACTTTGGGATCTAGGTATGAGTTCTCTTGTATCTTATTTCATTTGTATGACTTTGATCTACTTCAGTTATTCAGCTATTACATATAAGGTCGTGTTAGTATACATGGGTGATTTGTTCATGTGTTCCTCACCTGTTCATCATTTAGAGGCTCCTGTTCTTGATGAACAAGGCCTTTCGATCCATATTCAGCTATTACATATAAGGTCGTGTTAGTATACATGGGTGATTTGTTCATGTGTTCCTCACCTGTTCATCATTTAGAGGCTCCTGTTCTTGATGAACAAGGCCTTTCGATCCACTTGACGGGTGACTTTCACATGTTTCCGGTGTTTGTTCATAAGTTAGAGGCTCGTGTTCTTCGCGGACACGACCCTTTGATCCAGTTGAACAGACATAGGAAAACATAAATACATTTGTGTACCTAACCTAGTTTGATCTAGTTAGATGACATGACTGCATTGTATGAAGTCTGTGCTTAAGCTACGGTACTCAGTGTAATTGGCTGGTTTATCTGGTGGCTTGACCTGGGTCACAATAGTTCGGGCTGGTCAAGTCCGGCTAACAATGTAAGCATGGTTCTTGGGTTGTGTAGCTATCTTACTTATGAGTTTATCCCACGATTTGTCTTGAGGTAGGTCGCGGTAGTGACAGCCGTTGGTCCCTCTGAAATCCCCCACGTTCGGATAAGCTGTAAGAGTCTAAAATCTAACAACCGGAGTTGTGCGGAAGCAACGCGGGAGGTTAGCTCCCTGTGGTACCTGGGTGCTTAAGTCAATGTTCTTCAACGCTAATGTATCTGACTCGTTCTTACCAGCTTTATGTGTATAGTACATAAGAACCTAGAACTAACTCGTATGTTGCCTCCTATGCCTAGGACCCCTTAGAGAGGGAGTGAGTGTGTGCGTGATCACACTACCCCATTATCATTTCTTACCCCTAGACTTGAGTGTCTGATTTATTTCCGTTTATGATCTATACTCATTGCAATAGTGTTGAGCTTGTTAATCCACCAAAGCCTTCCTTGGATTCGATACCCTTTGGAGTACTCCTTTGGGGAAATGCTACAATGGTACTTCCGTGCGCTTGCAGACTCCTGTAACGTTAAGAATTACCAACTAGCATTTCTTGTGCTGTTACCAGGATGGGATCCAAACCCGTTCATTGGTAGTTGCGCTAAGAAATGTCAACAAGCATTTCTGGCACCGTTGCCGGGGAAGGTTTAAGGATGACATATCAACACTTTGCATATGTTTATAATCATGACAGGAATAAAACAGTTCTCAATGCAGGCTAACTTGGATTGTCTTCTTTGTCTATTGATGATGAAGACAGGTAGTGCATGACTGGTTTCGACTTACCGCCGAATTTTACTGAAGATCCTGAGTCACTCGTAAGGAAGGCACGAACTCATTTCGGCCCTCCTCTGTGTGAACATTCAGAAGTCGATCCAGCTTCCTTTGTGCCATCCGCATCAACTTCCATGGCCAACGCTGTTGTCGAGAAGACTCTCCGCGAGTACTCCGCTCCCTCTGCTGACCAGGTGCCGACAGGTCCTGAGATCAACACCGGGAATGGAAACTTCGAGATCAAGATTGGCTTAATCACGATGGTACAGGCTAGCCCATTCTGTGGCAAGCCTAATGAAGACGCGAGCGCCCACCTGCAGCAGTTCCTGGAACTATGCAGTACCTTCACTATACGAGGAGTGGAGGAAGATGCTATTCATCTGCGACTGTTTCCCTTCTCACTCCTGGGAAACGCGAAGCAGTGGTTCTATGAGAACCGTGTAGGAATTAACACTTGGGCAAAGTGCTCCACAGCATTCCTCATGAAGTTCTTTTCGTTGGGCAAAACCAATGTCCTTCGGGGGCGAATTTCAAGTATCCAGCAAGCAGCAAGTGAGACTATCCCAGAAGCTTGGGAGAGGCTCCAGGAGTACATCCTAGCTTGTCCTCATCATGGGATGGACAACTGGCTTGTTCTTCAAAGTTTCTATAATGGGCTAACTCCGACAGCCTGAGGCCATGTTGATGCTGCAGCTGGAGGAGCCTTCTTCTCTCTTACTATTACTGAAGCTACTACACTGATTGAGAAGATGGTTACCAACCAAGGGTGGAGTGATGATCGACTCCAGCCACGTCAAAGGGGTACACATACCGTCAAGAAAGCGGATATGCTGCACGCCAAGATGGATCTAATGATGAAGAGAATAGATGATCTAACCAATGAGAAGGCCGCCATGGCCACCACTACTCAAGCTATGGATGCTCGCATGACTAGCGAAGTCTGTTGTAATACTGGGCATTGAAGGAATTACTGCCCTGCTACTCAGGAGGATGTGATGTACATGAACGGCAACAACAACGGTTATCATCCACAAGGAGGTCAAACGTGGAATCAATCGCGCCCTTATTATCAAGGAGGTAATCAAGGTAATTCTTTCAACCCAAACCAACCTTCCTTGAAAGATCTAGTCTTTGGGCAAGCTAAGATTAATGAAGGCTTTCATAAGAAAACAGCTGCTTATGATAAGGCTTTTGAGAGCCTTAATGTTAAAATTGATAGCCTTTCATCTGCTCTTAAAGACCAGTTGAGCTTTAATAAGATGATAGAAACCTAGTTGGCTCAATTAGCTGCTTTGGTTCCCTCTGCTGAAGACGGGAAGATTCCGGGGCAACCCGTATCTTCCTGTGAAAATGTTTGTGTAGTGTCCACCAGATGGGGTAAGCCATCTGGGCGGGCACGAGCCACTGACTATGCAGGAAAGCCTATACAGCAATTACTTGACTCATGGGAATCTTCAACAATCACACACAAGAAAGATCCTGGTTATCCGGCTATCACCTACAAGATATATTACCAGAAGATTAAACATGCTCTCTGTGACCTTGGTGCAAGTGTTAATCTTATGTCCAAGGCCATGTTCGAACAATTGGGATATCCAGCTCTAACTCCAACTGTGATGATCGTCCAACTTGCTGATGCATCGATCCGATATCCAGAGGGGATAGTAGAGAACTTATTGGTATTCGTCCAAGGTTCATGCATCTTCGCGGAATGCATGGTCCTTGATATGCAAGATGATGAGGGAATGCCCCTCATTCTTGGGAGACCATTCCTAAGTGACGCCAATGCAAGGATCAATGTCGGAACCGGAATGATCAGATTCCGCATTGGGAAGAAGAACTTGATGTTCTGATTTCAGGCAGCATAAGAGAAATGTTATACACTGCAGGGCAAGAATGAGCAGTCAGGAGTATGGGCGGAGCCACAGCCCCAGCGACTTCCCACCACTCCAACAAAGTCTAAGAAAACAAGAAAGGTGTGGCGGGAAATACAGAAGTCATCTCCATCTATTTCTCGGGAATGGGTGACGAGTGGAATTGATCGTCGAGAAAAGTCTCGCTCTCAGACTTAATAAGATGAGTCCTTTTTGCCAAAAGGTAAAAATTGGTAGTTATCTCATATTTCCCTTTTCAAAATTTTATTTGATTTTTCCAAATGCATATTTGAATTTTCCAACCTTGCATCTGCATGCTAGATTTTTCTAGCCAAATTTCCCTTTTCAAATAAAAATTCTGAAAATAAATTTTTGAGTTGGAAAATCCTAGAAAAATTATTCGAGCAACATTTTGGGCGAGTTTGGACCTAGACATCTGGGTAGGACATCAGATAGCCGTTAGAGAGCCGTTGCAAAAAGCTAGAGGTAGGCGGGCCCGACAGGGGTTTGGCCGAACCCAAGGGACGGCCGACCCAGGCCAATGGTGCTATGGGCCCGGCCTCCTCCAACGGCTCCTAGCCGTTGCTCTTGTCCCTTCCCCCGGTGCCTGGCTCGGTTGCCTATAAATAGAAGGGGGATTGAGGGGTTTCTTCACCCATTCACTCATTTCCTTCACCCTCTCTCCCTCTTTGCTCTTGCTCTTTGGTTTTCTTGGATTTCTTGCTCGAGGTTGAAGTGTCAAGCACTCTCTCCAATTTGTCGCTGAATATTGAATATTGGTGGAGCAAGCTCGGTAAGGATTTCATTTCAATTTCACTAACCCATCACCGAGTTGCTCGTGTTGTCCCATTGTTGTGCAAGATGAGTTGGATCGCCGGTGCGTACCGGAAGGTGACCCACTCACGCCGTTCTACAGACGGAGAGGGCTCGTCTCACCACTCCGGAGCTACACCGAGCCCAATGTCAACCGACTGTGAAGAAGAGGAAGAAGAGGAGCTGCCCACGCCACAAGTCGAAGGAGTGTACGACGCCGATGCCGCCTTCATCGACTTGAGGGACGACCGGGAGAGACAAGCATACGCTCTCATCAAGGATCGAGTCTTCGCCAACACCAAGGAGTTCAACTTGGCCTTTCTCGAGAAAACAGGTATGGACTCCGAGTTCGATTCCATTTGGCATGCTCTTGGTTGGGAGAACTTTGTTCCGGTGTGGGAGATCGGTTCTAGGCCCCTCACCATCCAGTTTCTCTGTACTCTTCAGGAGGATGAGACCGGTATTACGTTTCGTTTCCATGGAACGTCGTATCGAGTCTCATGGCCAGATCTTAGTCACACCCTTGGTTTTCATCATCGTTGTGTTATTTCTCTCGATCTGGCTTGCAAGGATTTTATTCAAGATAGTTTTTGGGAAGAACTTTCTGGTCGGCCTGTCCGTGGCAAGTTAGCACCTCGGTGCAACGATATCACACATCCCACTCTCCGACTGTGGCACAAGTGGCTCGCCGTCACTCTCTTTCCAAGGGATGACGTTCGACCCATGCGCACAGACATGATGAGGATATTATATGCCGCGGTCAGACGAATCAGGATCTCCGCAGTGTAAGCTATGATCCGGCAGTGGTTGACAAATTTTAAGATGACGGGTTCTATTGAGTGTACGTCTTTAATCACACGTATCATTTCGAGTCTCGGGATTACATAAGGGATTGACGTTCCCTACATTCTCCCCGGGCCGTGATAGATGAGGCGTATTTGATTCAAGGACATACTCTTAAGAAGGGCCCAGATGATTCATTGGTTTTCTTTTACCCTGGCCATGCAAACCAGATTCGGTTACCTAACCCGGATTTCTGTTTGTACGGCCAAGGGCCACTGACCGTTCCTCGTGAGGAACCTCGTCGTTCTAGTGTTTCTGGAGACAGGGTCACTAGGAGTGCATCGAGGAGGGCAGTGATAGCACAGCAACCGCCACAACATCCGCCACCACAGCCGTCACCACAGCCGATGCCTCAGCCACAGCCTCAGCATATCACACCGCTGTCTGGCGCATGGGCCTCGGCCGAGTACATGTCTGGAGTTACACCCGGATATACCCCCGGTTGGGACCAGCCCATGTGTCAGCAGGGTGCGAGTAGCTCGGCTTGGGCTAGTGCAGGGAGTGGCGATTGGACTAGGCCCGCTGGTGCTACCTACGGGGATGACACGCCTTCATCGTGTGGGTTGCGCTCGTCATCTCGTGGGGCCACCCTAACTCAGCAGATGAGCGAGCTCAACATCTGTGTCGGTAGCATGGAGGAGACAATGCACTAGCAGGCTGAGTCCACTCGAGACTGGCAGTGTATGACTGGCGAGAGACTTCACACCATGGAGCACAGACAGCAGCGACAGCTGGAGGAGCAGAGGGCTTACTACGCGTGGAGGGCATTCCACCCTCCACAGCAGTGAGCCTGAAGCTAGCTCGGGGGAGGACCCCCATTCTGAGGTAACTTGTATCTTCAATTATTTTCAGAACCCCATATGCTAAAAACACATAAAAATCTGAAAAGTTAAAAAGACCAAAAAAATATTTATTTGCTTTCTTAAATTACTTTGTTTTCATATGCGCGGTGTCACACCTATTTTTCCAAAGAAAACCAAGTGCAATCCTATATGTATGCCAGGATCAAGTTTCATGCATATAGTTGACATAAGTGAATAACAGTACAGTATCACATAAAGAAAGAGAAAGATTATCAGAGTATTACGCTAAAATCCTGGAAACGAAGGCACCAAACATCACAGGCAGTCGACTGGGGGTTGCGTACGCCTAGAACTCAGCAACATCTTCAGCAAACTCCATAGCAGCTTCCTCTCTCTGAGCAACATTGTTTATAGCAAGGGTGAGCACATGTCGTACTCAGCAAGTGTGGGGAAAGTATGAATGCAAAGTCTTAATAAGGAAAAGCTGACAGGTTGATTGCATTAAGCAATTTTAGTTGGTCAAATTTTATTAGCACCTGATTACTAATAAAGTATAATTATATACCAACCCACATTAACATATAGAGATGCGCCATAAGCATATGGCTAACATAACCATAACAACGATTTAAGTTCATCTTCAAGTTCAATTATCATGTGAGGGTCCAGGCCGCTCTTGACCATGAGCACGGCTAATCGATTAGTTTTAAACACTTTGCAGAGGTTGTACATCTTTACCCACAAGCCGTGTAAAAGTTCAAAAGAACTTTAAACCCAACCACGCGATGCTGATCAGGCATCATACCACACTACTGAGGTGTGATTGCATAGGGACGCTATGAGGCCTTTACAAAGTTTCCCTAATGTGAAGCAACCCGCTAAGGTTCCGATCCACCGCAAGGTATAAAGTCCCTTAGTAGGTACCGTGTCTTAGCCAAGTCCAACTCCCTACTAGAGCGAGTCTATACCCCCGCTCCCCCTTGCCCTTTCGGTAAGGTCACCCGACACTAGAGTCCCTAATTAATTAGCCAAGCCAAAGCCATATAGCCTTGTGGTTGCACTGTTGTCCTGGGTGGTCGCTCCATGTTCCGATTAAGCATGGTGATCTTGTATTAACCAGAGATATATAGCATAAAAGATAAAGCAAGTTCATCATTGTTGTTGTTCATTAGAACCACCATAACCCAAAGTATAGCAACTAAGCAGAGCTACCCAACAGAAAGGTAAACCCAAGTTGACAAGGAGTAATGGTAATAAAGACTAGGATAAACCTTAATAGGACCCATCAATATTAATGCAAGCATATGCAAGGTGATTAAACACAGTTATTAGGACAAAAGATCAAGGACACACTTGCCTTTAACCAAAGTAATATTGTTGCTCAGAATGTCTTCACTTCTTGCTCTTCAAAGCTCTCGAACCATGCTCATCCTACTCGCATCAATCATCAGGCACAAGCATACAAAGCAAACATACAAGCAAACTGAGAACAATGCATCAATCAAAAGAGAAGCTTTAAAACAACGCACTAAAGGATAGGTTCGATTCTATCGATCAAAAAGATCTAGAGCTTGAAAGAAGATTAGCTCTACAACAGAGACACACAGAGATAGAGCTTGATAAAGAACAGCTATCGGTTGGTTTGCATATATGAGAGAACAAAACCATGAGCTGGGTTAATTTTATTTAACAAAGGATATATAAAGGATATTTCATAAAGAAAATACTCCAGGTTGGAATTAATGCAGCATTATATTTTATTTGCAAAAGACCGGAGTAAAGAACTAATCAAGTTTTATTTATAAAGATTCATATATTGATTATACCAATTAAACATTTAATTTAGAAAAGCTAAACTATATGATTCCTCTAAACGTAAGTTTATGATTCGAGTAGATCACATTATTATTAAAAACATTATAGCATTGGCATTAATCAAATTAATATTTATTTATAAAACCGGTGTAAAAACCTATCAACTTTTAATTAGAAAAAATTAATTAATTATTAAGCAAATTAATATTTGGTTTCTGAAAAATCAAGATAAAGATCTAATTAGATTTTACTTACAAAAGTATGTGAAATAAAAATTAATCAAATTAATATTGATTATGAAAAACGGTGTATGGCACTATATAGCTTTTATTTAGAAAAGGAACATTTAACTAGGCATTAATCAAAATTAATATCAAATTATTTTTCAGAAAACATGTATGAAGAAAACTCACCACTAACGTGTTCTTTATCTCATTATGAACCTAACGCAATTTGAACGGATTAAAACGGAGTTAAAACGTGAAAACTACGGGCAGAACAAGATTAGGGACCTAGATGTGATTACTATAGATTTCAGGGGTTACTAGATAAGATCCACAAGACACTATGAACAGTGCTTCATGAAACTGAAAAACTCCAGGGTCAGATCTGCAAAAGGGCCACGGTTGGATCTAGTTGAGAGGATCTATAGATTCCAGGAGGTTTTCTAGAAAAGGTGCATGACACATAAAGCATCTAAGGATTTTAGGAGATCTTCAGGGGGCTAAGCGCAAACTAGCCAACTTCATCCCCTACCTCTGTTCGATCCAGGTAGGAGCGGACAGCAGCTCTGGGCGCTGGCGTCGCCGGTGCTCCTGAGGCTTAGGTGCTCGGATGGCTGGCGCGTGGAGTAGAGGAGATCGAGGCGAGCACAGGGGGTCCTCACCGGCGGGGAGAAGACGGCAGACAGTGGGAATCCGGCCGGCGGCGGACGTCCATGGTGGCCGGCTCTGGTTCAAGCGGCGGCGGCGTTCCGGTGTTGCTCTGGCGACAGGAGGCGGCGGAGGGGGTGCGGCTCGGCACGGTGGAGCTCCTGGTGGCTTCGCCTTGTGCCGGCATCCATCACGGCGATCTCGGCGGCGCACATCCCAGTGGCGGCGACGGCTCGGCTTGCAGCTGTGAGACGGCGGTGCGCGACATCGGCAGGGGGCAGGGCGCAAGGCAGCAGGGGTCGCGGCAGGCGCGCGCGGGACTCGGCCTCGCGGCTAAATAGGGGCGTTGGGGCCAGCGGCCGTGTCGTGCCCCGCACGGACGCCGAGGGCAGTCCGGCGGCGGCACGGCCATGCCCCCTGTGGCCGGTTGGAAACTGGGCCCGGATGGGCCGGGACAAGCGGACCGGGTCGAGCGGACCGGGCCTTCTTTCTGAACGAAGGAGAAGGGGTGGTAGCGGCAAATAGAGGAACTTAGGGAGCATCTCCGGACTTCCTGATTCTTGGGCCTCAATTTGGGCTTCAAACATGGCTGGGCCGAAGGGAGAAAGAAAAAGATTTCTTTTTTTATTTTCAGAATATATTTTCGTGAAAAGAATAATCTATAAATAGCTAGATAATTCATTAAAGCCATGAAAAATACTCTGAAAATTCCAAATATTTCAGGAAAACTCTGAGAGATAGATTGAGACACGAACAATCCAAATAAAATATTTGGAGCTCATGAAAAAGATTTTAGAGCCTTCTAATAAATAGAAATAGCTCAAGGAAAATGAGAATAATTTCCAGAAAAATTCCGGAAAATTCTCGGAAGGGTTTGGTCAGCACCTAAGCGTATTTTAACACCATTTTGCAATCATGAAAAACCAGATGCATAGGCATGAATGCTACACTCATATAATCATTTTATTTAATTCTAAAAATCAAACAATTGCTTTTTCCTACACTATATTTCCTATAAAGAAAATAAATGTTGGAAAATTTTAAAATTATGAGAAAATTGTTATTTAATTAATCTTCCTATTCACATCCTGAAATTCAGAAATTTCAAGGTGTGACAAATCTACCCCCTTAAACAGAATCTCGTCCCGAGATTCAAAGAAGAAGAAACAAGGAGTAAGTAGACAGACAAGAATATCGCTGCTGAGGTAGGCAGGTGGTCATCCCCTTTTTTCTTCAGGGTGTAGGATCTTCAGTATTCACCTTTCTTCGTCGTCGAGGTCTTCATTAGAATGAGCTAGATGAGATAGTAGCAAGCACAAAAAGAGGCAGGAAGGTAGAGTGAGGTCTTATTTTCTTCAACTTGCTTACTTCTTTGTAGTGGCAGAGGTAGTAGCATTTGCTTATTGATGCGGGCTTCGATTTTCTTCTTCTAGAGAGAAAGAGAGATGACAAGGAGGTGGGAGGCACAAAAGAAGAACCCAACTAAGCATATGATGTTATTGCAGATATAAGATCCACAATACACCAACACTCACTACAAAGAAACGAATCAATCAAGGTCATAAAACCAAGCATCATCATGCAAGCACTAAATTTCGCCATTCAACACACAGTCAAAGGAACGATGCTAAACGTTGTTAATAGTCATAGGGTATCCTCCTAAGCATAGGCATAGCTTCACCGATCACTGATCATCTAAGGATATTGATTCAGAAAAGATACTTTGGAATCAAAAGTCAAGGGAACAATCCAAAGCAGTAGTGTTTGAGGAACAAGGAGAAGTTCAAAGATGAGGATAAATGAATAGGAATTGACAGATATGTTTAAAGTGGATAGGCAAACAAGATATCAAAGGAATGCATTGCATGAAGCAAGCGGAAATGGAAAACAAGATGAACATCCGGATAAAAAGATAGGGGTAGAGGGCATATCATTTGCAAAACAATGAAGTGCAAATGAAAATGAGTTAAGCGGAAAGAGTTTAAGATATCAAGGGGGATTAGCAAAAGAAAATGGTCAAGGAGTGGGAATATTCATCAGAGAGCTCAAGGGAAAGGTAGTGATGAATTTTAGATCAAAGGAAACCTTAAGAAACAACCATTACTATCTAGGCTTACGTCCTACAGTCGATACACCTCTGACACCACTCTATCACACCTGTTTTTCCAAAGAAAACCAAGTGCAATCCTATATGCATGCCAGGATCAAGTTTCATGCATATAGTTGACATAAGTGAATAACAGTACAGTATCACATAAAGAAAGAGAAAGATTATCAGAGTATTACGCTAAAATCCTGGAAACGAAGGCACCAAACATCACAGGCAGTCGACTGGGGGTTGCGTACGCCTAGAACTCATCATTGTTGACGGCTGTTAAGTACTACTTTCAGCCCTCAATTCTCACATAAATGGAGGCATATGCATTATTTACTTGCATTTTGGTTTGAATAATGTAGTTCCACTTGTCCTTGGAGATTATTTGTATGTAGGTGAAATACCCCTTAAAAGAGATGGAAACCCACTTTCTATGGAGAAACCATGCCAACTCAGCTGAGGAGGTGGCTGCCACCAAGGAAATACATGGCATTCCATGTCATTGATCCAAGGGAGGCACTCACCGACGAATCAGAGGACGCCACATGGACTTCACATGGATCAAAGGGCCCACCTCGGATACCAAATCAAGCCATGCACCGGGGATGGATCAGAGGGCCCACAGGGCAGCCACCCAGAGGAAGCACACCAGGTGGGGCCGCCCTAGGAGGTCGGCCGATCCTAGGATCGACCGAACCGCCTTAGTGGGGCCTCATCTGGCCCCTACACGTGGCAGCTGCTCATTGGTCCATTATCTCACTCCCGGGTGTTTCGAGGTCAATTGGTGCTCCGAGCAAGCCTTGTCGCTGCCTATAAATAGAAGGGGAGGGGCTCCCATTTTCCACACACCACTCTCTCATTCTCCTCTCACTTTTAGTTTCCAAGGCTAGGGGGTAGGCTAGAGTAGCTCTTATTCAGGTTCCAAGTCTTCTTTGGAGTCTAGGTATGAGTTCTCTTTTATCTTTATTTCATTGTATGACTTTGATCTACTTCAGTTATTTAGCTATTTCATATAAAGTCATGGTAGATCATATGCTTGATATGTTCTTGAGTTTATCCTTTGTTCATCATTTAGAGGCTCGTGTTCTTCATGAACACCACCTTTTGATCCACTTGAAAGGTGATAAACTCATTCCTTATGTGTTTGTTCATAAGTTAGAGGCTCGTGTTCTTCACGAACACGACCCTTTGATCTTATTGACTAGACATAAGAGAGTTCGTATCCGTTCGTATGTCTAGCCTTAGTTAATCTTGTTAGATGGCATGAGAGTGTTGCATGAGGTTTGTGTTCAAGCTACGGTACTCGGTCTAAGTTGACCAGTCTTCTGGTGGCTCTCACCCTGGGTCACAATAGCCTGGGCCGGGTGGAGTCTAGCAGCAACGCAGGCATGGTGCCTGGGTTGTCTAGCTACATTAGTTATGAGCATACCCCCCGTAACGATAGAGGTAGGTCCGTAGTGGTGACAGCTGTTAGATCCTTTGCAACCCTCCACGCTGGGGTACCTGCTGTAGGAGTCTAAAGTCTAGTTTTGCAGAGTGCTGGTCGTCGCGGGCTAGCTCCCCGTTTGTACCTGGGTGCTGAACCCTACCCTCTCATGCAATACTCATGCCTATCTCATGTATCTTCTAGCTTTGTATGTTTAGTACATTAGAACCTAGAGCTAACTCGTATGTTCCCCCTAAGCCGTAGTGTGCTAGAGTAGAGGTAGATCTGAGTGTGTGTGTCACACTACCCTTTATATCTTTTATCTTACCCCTGCCTTTGAGTTTGTTGTTTCCTATATCTATCTCTTAGTTTACATTCAGAGCAAAAGCATAAGTCTAAGATATCCGCCATTGCCTTCCATGGATACGATACCCTTGGAATATTCTCCTTCCTTGGGGAAATGCTACAATGGTTTATCTGTGCGCTTGCGGATTCGTTCATGATCGTTTAGATTAACCTTTGGCAAGTCTCGATGTTCACGCTAACTCGGCGTCGTTAGTTGTGACGTTGAGAGGTGCCTACAAGGCATTTCTTGGTGTTGCCACTGAGGATGGGTTCCATATCTGTTCTTAAAGTGACGGCGCTAAGAAATGCCAACAATCATCCATCCAACATACACACACATTTGCACATCTTGATCAGGTTGTATGACTTGTTCTCCCAAGGATCCGGTTTTCGACTCGACAATACATGAGAAACATGTATGCCACATTTTTCCCTACCTACAGCTCCACATACCAGCTTATTAGAAGTAGGTGGTGAAAGAAGGCAAAACAATGCCTTGGTGAGGAATCATACACAATGAGCGATCCGAGAGTATCATTTGAGGAACTTTGATTTCTTTTTGAAAAACCTGCAAAACCTCCGGATTGATAACTGATCAAGGTACATGTGATTGGTAATCTTTATACACCCATTCTATCTTTCAACCACCCAAGGCGGGTGAAGCTACACGCCCCATATCAATCAAGTGTAAGGTAAGATCAATGCCAACTTCTTCAATCCTTGATAGAGTACCTAGTTGTATCTTGTTATACATTAGGAATACAACATCGTAGCAACTCCTGATCAACCAACCTAAGTCCTTAATCTCTTGCTCGGGATGAGTAAGAGGCTAGCTTGGGGGAGTTGTTGATGGCTGTTAAGTGCCTACTTTAGCCGTTAATACACTCATGAATAAAGGAGCATAAGGCATTTCTTACACGTATTTAGTTAAGAATAATGTAGTTCCACTTGTCCTTGGAAATTATTTGATTGCAGGAAAATAAGCAAGAAAAGAGTGGCAAACTCACCTTCTATGATCCATGCCACATCACCTCATCCTAGGAGGACTGCCAACAAAGATGCCATGCATGCAAACCTACCAACAAGGGTGCCATGCATGCATGCCATGCATGCAATCCAAGTGAAGCACACTCCGATGAATCAGAGCGTGACACATGGACATCACATGGATCCATGGGCCCACCACCGCATCAAAAGGAAGTGGACACTGGGAACCGACCTAAGGACCCACAGGACAGCCACCAGGAGAAAGCACACCCCGAGTGGGGCCCATAGGGGGTTGGCCGACCTGTGGGATCGGCCGAACCAACCTTGAGGCCTCCACTCAGGTCCTAGAGGCCATTCCCGGGTTGTTTGCATCCACTCCTCGCCGGTGCCTTGGCCTTTAAATAGAAGGGGAGGTTAGCTCCCCGTGGTACCTGGGTGCTTAAGTCAATGTTCTTCAACGCTAATGTATCTAACTCGTTCTTACCAGCTTTATGTGTATAGTACATAAGAACCTAGAACTAACTCGTATGTTGCCTGCTATGCCTAGGACTCCTTAGAGAGAGAGTGAGTGTGTGTGTGTGATCACAGTACCCCATTATCATTTCTTACCCCTGCACTTGAGTGTCTGATTTATTTCCGTCTATGATCTATACTCATTGCAATAGTGTTGAGCTTGTTAATCCACAAAAGCCTTCCTTGGATTCGATACCCTTTGGAATACTCCTTTGGGGAAATGCTACAATGGTACTTCCATGCGCTTGCGGACTCCTGTAACGTTAAGAATTACCAACTAGCATTTCTGGTACTGTTACCAGGATGGGTTCCAAACCCGTTCATTGGTAGTTGCGCTATGAAATGTCAACACCAACCAAATCCATGTGCAACAGCTCACAAGGTCGCTCGGTCATGACCGTAGTCAGGGGGGTGTGAGAAGCAGCAACCATCTTTCCATGCCGACTCGGAGCACAAACCAAATCCTTCTCGAATTTCAACTTAGGCAATCCTCAGACAAGGTCTAGGCCACCCAAGCGGGAAAGCAACTCAAAACTCAAGTGTCCTAGCCTCCTAATCCACTTCCAAAGCTCAACCGAAACACCAGCAATAAAGCATCGAGGAGGACCAACAGACTGGGAAAAATCAGCATGAAAGTTTGACCCTCGGGGGACGACCGTACAAACAAGATCGCCTCGAGAATCAAGCACATGAGAAGAGCCCAACTTAAAACGAACCTCAAAACCCTCGTCAAGTAACTGAGATACTGACAACAGGTTAAAACCAAGTGACTTGACCAAAGCCACTCTTTAAGGTCACCTTGCTACTCACCTTCACCATACCTTCAGCAAGCACTCGCCCTCTCCCATTGTCCCCGAAAGTGATGTACTTCCTCGTACTCACCGGGGTGAGGCTGGAGAACCACCCACGATCTCCGGTCATGTGGCGCGAACAACCGGAGTCGATCAACCAAAAGTTCTCTAGGCCTCCCACCTGCAAATCAAAAATGAGAACGAGAATGAGCAAGTGACTCAGCACTGGAGTTAGTACCAAAAGAGTCAAACTAGTGTCGAGTCATTTGCTCAAAAGAAGGGTTAGCGAAATCCATCCTATCAAAATCTCTAGGTGGAGCCCTCTCACGCCTACCACCAAAGGACCTGTCACGTCCCACTGGAAGGGAACACGCACCACGAGGGGGAAAACATGGCTTGTAGTCCCTCTGAGAACCAAAACTACGATCGTGCCTCCCAAACTCGGAATGGTCACGAGCAGGAGCACGTCCAGTAAACTCATCATGCCTATCTCTTTGAGGAAAACCACCACCACCACGAGTGGGAACCGTACGCACAAACCCATCACCTCGAGGTAGAAGCCCTCTACGAGGCTCAGGCACACCATGAGAAGGGTGGTACCTATCCATGTTTGCCATCTCCCTAGCAAACCTCTCATCCCTTCTCCTCCAGAAATAGAACTCATCCTTAGGACCATCCCTCCCACAATACTCACAATGGAAGCGGATTGGCTTTGGCTTAGGCTGCGGTTTCTCGGTGGGCTTCTCAACAGCTTTCTCTCCTGGCTTCCCCTCAAACACATTCCCCTCAGTGCTCACAAACTTCACCGGTTTCCGGTAGTTTTCTATCTTGTGGGGGAACACTGGTGGATCTGGGGTTGTGTCAAGCTTGTTTCTGAGGTGGTTTGGCTTGGGTGCATATTTGTTCATGGGTATGGTGTGTGATGGGATAGGAATCACTCCAACTTTCTCTTCTCCCTCACCACTCTTCCCAGCCCCCAACGCCTGACCATCAAACCTCTTAAACTCAGCCAACATCAAACTCAGCTGAGGCTCATGCCCAGTAAACTCATCATGCCTATCTCTTTGAGGAAAACCACCACCACCACGAGTGGGAACCGTACGCACAAACACATCACCTCGAGGTAGAGTCCCTCTACGAGGCTCAGGCACACCATGAGAAGGGTGGTACCTGTCCTTGTTTGCCATCTCCCTAGCAAACCTTTCATCCCTTCTCCTCCTGAAACAAAACTCATCCTTATGACCGTCCCTCCCTCAATACTCACAATGGAAGTGGATCGGATGTGGCTTAGGCTGTAGCTTCTCTGTGGGCTTCTCAACAGCTTTCTCTCCTAACTTCCCACCAAAGACACTCCCCTAGGTGCTCACAAACTTGATGGGTTTCTGATAGTTTTCTGACTTGTGGGGGAACACTGGTGGGTCTGGGGTTGTATCAAGCTTGTTTCTGAGATGGTTTGGCTTGGGTTCGAATTTGTTCATGGGTGTAGTGTGTGGTGGAATAGGAATCTCTCCAGCTTTCTCTTCTCCCTCACCACTCTTCTCACCACTCTTGCCAGCCCCCAACGCCTAACCATCAAACCTCTTAAACTGAGCTAACATCAAACTTAATTGTGGCTCATGCCCAGACAACCACCCCATCAATTTCCTCAACTCATCATTCTCATCCTGCAAACGGTCAACATAGTGTGCAAGTTCCATGTTTTACAAAGCATGCATTTCACAGGTAGAGCATCATGTAGGAATAGGAGCTTTCAATGCAGCCTCAAGAGAATCTATCTTGGTATGAGATTCATCTAGCCTAGCATGCAACACAGGACAAGAAGTGCAAGCACCTAACAAAGCAGGTCTAGATTTCAACTCATCACACTCAATCCTAAGCACATCTAGTTCCTCAAGAGTTGAGGCATGCTTCTCCATGAGAGAAGTCGAGTCAGCTAGAAAAACATTGCAATCACCACAATCAACCTCATCAGAAACAACAGGAGCAGTTTTCAAAGAGTCTATCTCAGTTTTAGCATCAACAAGCAAAGACTCAAGCTCAACTATCTTGTCCTTAGCATCACCCAACAAAGACCTAAACTCTCTCTTCTCCTTGTTGGTCTTCCTAAGCACATCATCAAGGTTATCAAGCAACTCATTCAGCCTAGCATTCTCCTCTAGCAAGAAGTTGGGATCATGTCGTACCTCTTCCTCAGAGTCAGAGTTTGAATCTGAGCTATGCTTCCCACCCTTCTTGGAGTGCACCATGTTGCAAAATCCACCTTGTGCGACGAAGCTGAGGCCGGTGAAGTTCTTGCCCGTGTGCTGCTTGTCCTTGCGCCGATCTTACTCTTCATCGCTACTCGATCCGGAAGAAGAGTCGCTGGAAGTAGAGTCGATGTCACTTGCTCCGGCAACCTTCGCTCGAGCCGTCTTCTTCTTGTACCCGCTGCTCTTCTTTGGCCTTCTCTCGGCCTTGTCCAGTGTCCCAGACCCACAATAGCGCAGTGGCAGGCAGTGGCCACGAATTCTACACCAAGAACACGGGGCAAAAGGGGCTCAGTTCAAGGGCAAGAGTGGAAAAGGATAGGGTAGCAGAGAGCGGCTCGGAATTATGAAACCAACACGACTGGTTTCATATTTTTCGGAGCTCTCGATAATTAGTTATGAATTTTTAAAGGAAAAAGGATTTAAAAAACATTTATTAAAACCTTTTATAAAAACAGAAAATGCTTTTCTTAAAAACCCTGCTGATGTCAACATGACGTCAGCGGTCAGCAGGTTAGTGGGCCACTAGTGGGCCGAAAGTGTTAGTGGGCCCAGAAGGCCCAACGGACCTAGCCCAACAAGGCCCAGTGAACCAAGTCCAAGAACGTACCCTAAACTTTACTTCTGACTCCACTCTGGCTCGGCTGGGCTTTGATGGGCCAAGGCCCAAGCTAGGGTCTGACCAGGCCTTTCTCGCAGAAGTCTGGATCTACTCCCCAAACTCTCCTGGAGTTCGCTTGATACGGCGGCTGCAGGATCCTCTGCGGCTCATGTGGCCAGGTGCGCGTGTGGTTAGGCGTGTGGCACCACTCAGGGCTCAGGAAAAAGGGATGTGCTCAAGGTGTTCGACGTAATGCCTCAAAGGAGCGACGGGGCGGCAAGGGCTCGCCGTCGGCGAGGTTCGGCTGCGGCGACGGTAGTGGCACCTGCAAGAAAAGCATGGCTCGAAGGCCAGCACACAGAGCGATGGCGCGCAGCACGGAGGCAGTGACGGTGTGAATACGGCAAGCACGGTAGAGCGGCGGCAAAGGGGTGCGGAGCAGAGCAGGTGTGCGGCGGCAGCTACAGGGCGGCGCGGCGTAGGGCAACAGGGCGGCGAGAGCGGCGGCGAACCTTCGGTCTCGCACGTGAGGCGCTCGACCAAGAGTTGCGCGTGCACACATACGGGGCCATTCCCCGGCCGCGACATGGTGCACGGCGGCAGGGCGGCGGAGACACCAGCAAGATGACGACAACACGCACTGCACCTGCAGGGACTCGCGCAGCTCGAAGGCCGGACAGAAGCGGCTGCAACAACGACGGAAGAAAGGGGTGGCGACGCGGCACCCACAGCTCGAAGGCCGATTCACAGATCGACGACAGGCATGGGTATGGTAACGCGAAGACCAGCAGAGCAGGCTAAAGGGGAGAGGAAGACGGCGGTGCTCACGGTGGGGCGGCGGTGTAGCCGTGGCCGGCTTGGTGAAGACTCGTGGTATGGCGAGCAAGCTTGATGTCCCCTGGTGTGTCGGTGTTCGGCGTCGCCATGTTCAGCTTCCTCTTGGGCTTGACCAGAGCTGCTTCTCGTGATGACGGTCTCCACGACATGCGGTCTCCAAGGGCAATGCCGATCCTGGCGGCGAGGCCTTAGCTCGGTGCGCCCAGAGCTCCAGCGCGGCGCGGTGGTCCAGGATGGTGACGGCGTGGCGTCGATGTACTCGGCGTCCTCCCGGTGCGGCGCGGTGCTCCTGGACGGCGATGGCCTCAGATCTCCCTCCATCGGGCGCGGTTGCGCCTACTTCAGCGTGCGGCTGTTTTCCCATGGTGTGGCACAAGGCAAAAAGCAGAGGAGCGGTGGCGCAGAGCAAGGAGCAGAGGAGCAGCGGTGCAGGGGAGAGAGGTGCCTGTGGATGGATTATATACTCATGACTAGGGTTTGGGCTCTCGAATGGACAACAGAGAGCGATTTGGGTGGCGTGGCGCACATCCACAGGTGCTAGCGTGACAGGAGACGGCGCCATAGGCGACCTCGGTGAGGCGCACCCGCTGTCGCTGTTGCTCATGACGTCAGCAAGAGGAAGGGAAAGGGGAATAGTTTTCCCCTGGCTGATGCGTGGGGCCCAGGTGTCGGCTAGAAGAAAAGGGAGAGAAGGGCTGGCGGTTTGGGTTGGCCTGTGAGGCAGGCCGAGCTGGGCCTAGTTGGCTGGGCTTCGTGTAGGGAGGTAAGGTGGGCTGCATTAGATGGGTTGGTCACAGGGTTAGAGAAGGAGGGTCTCCGGTAAACTTCAGTTTAGAGGGCTGGGCCTAAGTTAGATGTTAGCTTTTGAAATAGGTTTGAAATATAGGTTTGAATTATAGTTTGAATTTGATTATAGTTCAGATTCAAACTCCACACAATTGAACTCCAAATAAAATCCAAGAAAAATCCAAATCACATTTATACCATAATTTGAAAATATTTTTTATATAGTTTTATTTTATATGGAATTTGGGATGAGAGGCTAGCAATTTGGTAGCACACAACTTCAAACAAAAAGTTTTAAATTTTAGTGAAAATTCACACATAGCAAAACATTCAAAATTTTGGGATGTTACAGATAATGTTGAGAAGGGAACCATAGTGTTGAGCCATGTCCCTACCCAAGACCAAAAAGCGAACATTTTCACAAAACCACTTGACCAAGCTACCTTTGCTCATTTACGGGTTGAGCTTGGTGTGTGTTGTCCTTTTTGAGTTGGTCTTTGGGAGCTCACTTTGTAGCATATGTATCATACATGTTTACTTTGATATATCATGCATGTTTCTCTTATGTACCATGGTAGGATAGCCATCTTTGTATCATGATGTATAGTCATCTTTAGGTTGTTGCATTTTGTATCATATGCATTTGTTAGGTATGGCTTCTCCCATGTACATTGATCCCTATGATATGCTATGTTTGAGCTTGTGGGTGTGCTTGATTGATAGTTGGGATGATAGGCTATGCTCTTGATAGTTTGGTTGTATATCCATGATGAGATAGCTTATTTTTGTCAAAGATGCTAACATTCTCTTTCTCATGAGTAGATGCGTGTATATGCTCATTGTGTGCTTTAAATGGCTATATCATGCTTAGATTATGCTTGGAAGCATGTTTTGATTGGATGGGTCAAAGACCATTTGTCAAGATGGATGTTTAGCCCCTTTTTGCACATCTTGGAGGAGCATTAGCTTCTTTTTTTCGCAAAGGCATTTCATGTACCATTAACATGTTAAATTGAGGAAAAAGAAGAAGAAAAAGAAAGAAAATGAATATGGAGTGAAAAGTGTCCTCCATCATGTCTTTATGCCTTATTTGCTACATCTCCATAAAAATGGGTGCTAAATGGTAGCTTTGACTCCATGGCTTTGACATGACTTGATTAGCTTGATGGGTGTCCTCCATGATCTCTCAATGAAAATATGTTGTCTTCACATGATCTTTGAGTGATTTAATTTATTTTGAGCTCATTTTGTGCATGTGTAGGACTTTGCCCATGAGATGATTTTTCCCCAAAATGCTAAATTTAACCATGGCTTGAACTTGTGTGTATGTAACTGAACATTCTTGATGGCTATGCTTTTTCGAACCTATGTCAAGTCTAAGTGGTTCATTTGCTCGTTCCTAGCAAATTTTATGGTTCTATGTCCATTTGAGAAGTCTCTAGTTGAAATTTTCGTAGAAATATCTTGATTCATGCATTGTCAACAAGGGGGAGAAGTTTGGGCATGGAAAAGCTTACGTGCATTTAGAAAGTTTTCCAACAGTTTTGGGCAGTTTTTGCAGTAGTGGTTCTAGGGGCGGCCTTTCAGGGCGGTCAGACCGCCCAGGCCTGTAATGTGACTGCCCAGGCGGTCTGACCAGCCTGAGCAGGGCTAAGTAGGAGTTGAGCAAGTTTTGCTCATTTGTGGTTCATAAGCATGTGCATTGGTTCAGGGGGAGTTTGCATTTGCTCAGGGGGAGCTGCATGTGTTCAGGGGGAGCTCCTTGTGTCGTCTGAGTTCTTGCTTTGGTTGAGCTTTGGTTTGCTCCGTGTTAGCTTTGGTGGTTGTCTCGGTTGTGTTGAGTCGTTGCCCTTGCCTTTGGGGACCGAGACATTAGTTTGCAAGTGATCATGTTGTGTTGTTTGATTCTTTGGATCACTTGTTGGAGGTTGTTTTCGTCTTTCTTTTGTTTTTACTTTTCCTTATGTATCAGTTACGAGGTGTGTTGTCAATGCACTCATCAAGGGGGAGATTGAGGACCGGAGTGTCCGACGGCAGGTGGATGGCCACTCCTTAGTGATGAGTGATTGACAACGTTCTGTGGACTGACGCTGTGCTGTGCCTTGTGGATGTAGGCTGTGGCTTGATTTGCGTTGGTGCAGGTGAAGAACAAGCGCGAAAGGTTTTAGCCTTGCGGGGCCTCCGAAGGACTGGAGGGACAAGTAGGCTTGTTCGATGGACCTGGTGGCCAAACGGGAACAAGTGAGAGTCACATGGTATGAGAAGAGCAAGTCAAAGTCGGATAGCGGGTTCGTTGGTTGATCCTAAAGGCAACATCGAGCTGGAGCGACCGTGGCGGCCAAGTCGAGGAGTTCGGCGTGGAGGCTGCATCAAGCTCGCGGGGTTTGCAGTGGTTCACCAGAAAACCACTGGGTTCATCGGTTGATCCACAAAGCCGACCCGAAGACTCGACAACATGGCAACAAGACACCGGGCAGTCTGACCGGCCCCCAGGGGCGGTCTGACCGCCCTGAGTGCGGCGGTGCGCCAGTTGCTTCGAAGCGGAGGACACACGTCGGGATCGCAGGCTTGGCATCGAAGGAACACAAGGTGCGGTTGCTGGGTGTCCATCCGATGGAAGAGAGCTTCAAGTTTCCGAATTTGCCCTTAAGAGGTATATATCACCTTAGGGGTATTGGAGTCATTTACCACTACCGAGGGACACGATATATATACTTGGTTGGTGGAGTTGGCTGCCATCTCTTGGCTTAGGGTTTTCATTCTCCCCTTTCTAGTTTCTCTTTTTTCCTTCCTATTTTCTCCATAGGACTAGCAAGAGAGCTTCATGTTCACATCTAGAGAGAGGGAGGATGTTTGTGGCGGCTGCTAGACCTTGTATGAACCTTTCATGGTATGTATAGAAGGTTTGGCGTGGTTCCTCAAGTGCTCTAGTTGTCTCCCATTTTTTCTTTTTGGTGATTTTCGGAGCCTTTTCTTTGGTTTTTCGTGGAGAGGATTTGGAGGTGTTTCCTTGCGGGATTTGTTGGTGGATTCACTCATGAGGTCCCTGTGCCTCTTTTCTTGGTGATTTGTCCCCTTCAAATCTGTGGGAAGGCCTTCGATTTTGGGGTTTCCGGTTGTGCTCGAGTTCTTCGGGTTGAGACCTTGGATTCACGATTCTCTTTGATTGAGTAGAATTCGGTGGATATCCTTTGGTGGAGAGGTCATCCAGTAGGTGACCCAGCTATCCCTGAAGTTTCGCTACAATCCGTGGGGTGAATCGGGAGATCGGTTGATGGGAAGTTGAGGGTTGACCCGCTGGCTGTTTCCTAGGCAGGAGGCGGTTAGACCGCCTGGGGTTCCTAGGGAGGGCGGTCAGACCGCCTGGGGTTCCTAGGGAGGGCGGTCAGACCACCCTGGGACCTTGTCCCGGGGAGTTTTGGTTTTGGCATGAATTTCTCTGTGAGTTTGTTCGTGTTGATCAGAGGAGTCTCCAGGTGAAACTGTGGTTCGTTTTGGGGTCTTGTTCGTCGAGTTCTTGGCTTTTCGATTCATACAGGGTGAGGCGGTCAGACCGCCCTTGACACGCAGTCTAACCGCCCCAGAAGGAGTTCCAGGGGTGCAGGCGGTCAGACCGCCCCTAGGACGCGGTCAGACCGCCCCAGGTAGAGAGCTGATGTTTCGGGTGTTTCACTGCTCGTGTGTTTGTTCCGCTGCGTTGGCGAGTAGCTGCAGGTGTTTGCTAGTTCCTAGGTCCAATAGCACTCCAATGGCTACGTGGATTTGGCTAGCGGGGTGTCGAGGATCTTTGAGTTACGTTTGAGACCATAGGACGAGTTTATCTCTTCGGAGAAGAATTTTTATCGGCTCTCATTCACTCCCCCCCTCTCTGGTCGCCATTCTGGTCCTTCAACTTTATACTGTGATGTTATTAACTTTGTGCTCTAAAATTAGTAACTTTATACTATAGTACCATTAACTTTACACTTAGAACTAAAAAATATATACTATAACATTATTAACTTTGCACTCTAGAATTAGGAACTTTATATAGTAGCATTATTAACTTTTGCTCTAAAATTAAAAAGTTTACGCTATAGCATTATTGATTTTTGACTTTACAACTTGGAATTTTATAGAGTAGCATTATGAACTTTGCACTCCTACCAGTAAACTTTAACCTACACAACTCTATAATTCTCGAAAACTGTACTTCAAAAATCATATAGCTTTGCACTAAACTATTTCGAACTTATAACTCCCTGTTCTAAAACTTCCAGCATGCATATTCATATATTTCTACTTGAATACTGAAAACCAGTGGCTCATGCTTAAAACTCTCAAGTCATGCATAATACACATAATGGTTGGATGGGCTGGGAGGGGGATTAAAAAATTTGACCTCAATACAGATTTTCAACACAAGTGACTCAATTTTCCTTCTATCCCCCAACTGAATAGAACAGCCTCAGGATCAACAACGGCTTCGAATGACATGTAAACAAATCGACTCGGATATCAAGTAACATGACAGAGAATGATTGAATGGTAAAGTGCTAGCAAACTGAATAATCTGCACTAAACTTTACGCTCTAGAATTATAAACTTTGCACTGTGTAGGTACAAAAATGTGTACTACATTTCCAAAAACTTTGTACTGCCACATTCAAAACTTATCCACTAGTGTGTTTTTGGAATTATACACAGTAAACTTTCTGCATCTATAGCCTTAAAAAAATAGAAAACCAAAAACTTGATACTAAAAAAGAAATAGTTAAGCATTGATGATCTACTTGAAATATTAGAATGAGTTTCTAAGATAGCATAGGTCTTATTACTAAGATACTGAAAACTTTTAAATTTTGTACGAATATTCTATATCCAAAAGGTAGATCCTACTTGGAACTGAAAAATTAGAATCCAAGAGTTTTATACTATCAGATCCTAACTTTGTAGTCTTGAACCCAAAACTGTGAATTCATTGATAAGAAACTTTCAAAATAAAAATGCTTCACGACACTAGCCTACATACTTTATACAAATGGACAAAGAACATTCCACCAACAGATACAAAACTTTATTTGAATTGATAAATCCATTTCACCAAAATTTTAAACAGGAAAAGAAGTATCTTTCTATTTATTTGCTATAAACTTTTTGCCTGTTATTAAAGAACTTTGTACACCCTTAACTTTTAAGTGGCATATGTAATAGTAGTGGCATATGTAATAGTTTATACAAAATGGTGATAAACTTTCAAATCATTATCACTAGTTAAAAAAATTGAACTATATGATCAAGAAATGTAAATATCCTGTACTTTTAACTTATGCTCATAGAACTTACAAAAGAATGTGGAAAACTTTGAATAGAACATGAAAAACTTTCGACTTCTATATATGTAACAAAATATTAATAATATATAAAGATATAGCACGCTGGTAGGCAAGCACAAAATGAATAATATTGTTATTATCTTATTTGCCTTTGCAGAAACAAGTTGTACGCCTTATTTAGAGGATTATTCATAGGTTGCAATGCGGACCATGTGGTGATTTTTGGAAGTCTGAAATGGGGCAATTAGTATTGGTTTTTGGCAATTTAACGAGCCTATCCAAAAAAACCATGACATATTTTTATGCACACAAAGTCACTATCTTCTCTAAACAGCGAAATAATTTTCCCCGCATAAATCATGGTCTGGGTTTGCATAGGCCTACAACCCTTAAAAGATGCAGAAATCCTGAACATACAGTCATAATAAGTTATCATTGTCGTATCAGCAACCAGACAAAGGCCAAGTTATCATATAAAAAATGGAAAGAATATTGATTGTATTATTACAAGCTTTAATCGATCTTCTAGTGAGAATGGCATGATGCCTTTTCTGTGATCTTCTTCTACCTAGGTGCAGTGTTTCTACTGCTCTTGCAGATTCAGTGTGAGTACCCATGTCAATTAATACCCAAAAACGCCGGATGCATTGCTAATGGGGGCAAACAGATTTTAGTAAGGCAACCTACATATCACAAAGTATATTCTGGAATTTGCAAACAGAAATAAAAACTATAGTGTAAAAGATAATAACAAGGATACGATCGATCAAAAGGGATCAACAGTGATCTAGTCTTCCAATTAATTCTATACTAACTGAATTAAGTTGAAATTGGCTTTGCTAGAAGTTTCTAATGAAATTTTATCCTCAAACCAGTTTGCCCCTTAGGCAGCACCATCCAAAAACAACACAGAGGATGTTTAGAAAACCAAAATCTGACCTCAGCATAGATTTTCACCACTTGTGCCTCGATTCCTTCTATCCCTTGGCCACAGTTCACATATCAAAGTCAGGCACAACAAAAAGAGGCTTGAATAACCTAGTAACAGATCCAATCAAATATGATGTGACAACGAAAAGAGAACGAATCGAAGAAATCCATGCGACTGCTACATAAAAGTACATCACGTCATCTGGTTTCGATGCACTCGTGGATGCCTTCTCCATTCTGCTGCAGCTGGGCTCTATCTCGATCCAGATGGGAGGCGAACGTGCCGCTTCGTTGAGATCCCGTAGGTCTTCCGCCTTTTCGTCGAGAGTCAAAACCTTGAGACGTAGAGGAAGATGATACCCTGTCGAGTCCTCCCTTCAATCTCACCGTGCTGTTGACGGAGGACCGGTTCGAGCGCTGGAGGAAGACGAGGACGGTCGGTCCCTTTCGCTTCCCCCTTGATGCAGGCAAACTAGTAGGGGTGCGATGAGCTCGACGCTCAACCCTTCATTCGGCGGTGATGAATCGCAGGGGGACGGTGGCGGCGTCGATGGTGAGATCGGCGCGGACGAATCGCTGCACAGGCCGCCTCCCCCTCAATTCTGATGAAACACCAAGTTGCGCGACGAGCTTGACGTTTCCTCCGATGGTGATGAATCATGACGGTGAGGGGCGGGGCGCAAGTGTCGCTGGCGGGGTCGACCCGGACGAATCGGTGGGGAGCTGGGTGGATCGCCGGTGAGATCCATGGGGGCGAGGATTTTGGATGGGGCGGGGAAGGAAGAAAGGAAGGGGGAAAATGAAATCGTGTGCCGTTTGGAGATGCGGATAGTAAAACGACGTGGAATACAAAAAGGGAAGGTGGGAGTCTAGAGAGGTTGCCGGATATGGGTTTTGGTGTTACGTTTCTTTTTTTTAAGACGTGCAAAGCACGTTTTTCATTAAGAGAGGAGAAAAAGGTTTGCCGGTTCAGGTTATAAACAGGCACGAAGCCAAACGAGAAGAAAAAAAGGTTTACACCGCCCTCACTGGGCGAACACCTAACAGCCGAACGAGCGGAAGAAAACCCACGCGTGCCCAAGACCTAGCCTCATCCAGGATTGCCGGCACGAGCGCCACCGGCATGAGAGCTTCCTTGTCGTGCACGAGCCTATTCCGCTCCCTCCACAGCGACCAGCCAGACGAAGGAGTCGAAGCCTTTCCTTCGCGCCTTAGTGACCTGTTTCCTAGCGGAGCACCACCACTCTGCGAACCTCACCGGGCGGTCCGGAGCTAGGTTCTGAAGGAGAATATGCCTGAGTGCCCAGAACCAGGCCTCTCTACTGAAGACACAGTCCACAATGAGGTGATCCAACATTTCAGATTCCTGAGCACAGAGCGCGCAGGTGTCCGAATCTCTAAGCCCGTGACGGTGTAGTCTGTCTGAGGTCCAACAACAGCCGTGCAAGACCAGCCAGGTGAAAAACTTGCACTTCCCCGACATATGAACTTTCCAGATCTGGCGTGCTCCGAGAATCTCAATGCGACCAAGAAAGAGGGCGGAGTAGGGCGAAGCCGAAGAGTAAACTCCGCTAGGCAACCACTTCCAAATGAACTTGTCAGGCTCCGACGTGAGCCTAATGTCCTACAGTAGGTCCCAGATGGTAAGGTATTGCAAGACCACCTGCACAGTCTGGGCGTGGGTGACGTCCGCGACCCAACGTATCCCGGCCGCACCCACCTGCAGGGCCTGAGCAATAGTGCGGGACCGACGCACCATCGGCGAGACCGCTGCCCAGAGGTTGGGTGCCAAGGACTTAACAGAGCACCCGGAGATCCAGCTGTCCTCCCAGAACAGAGCGCTGGTACCGTCCCCCACTTCCACAGAGATGGAGGCGTCGAAGAAAGCCTGTGTGGCCCGGTCAACTGGAAAACGGAACGCCACCCAAGTCTGGTCCCGGTCAGTCCTTGCCAGCCAAAGCCAACGTAGGTGCAACGCCGTACCAAAGGCGCAAAGGTTGGGTAGACCGAGACCCCCGCAGCGTGTGGGGCAGGTGACATTCACCCACGCGACCAGAGAGAGACCGCTCGAGGCCACCTCTGTGCCGGACTAGAGGAAGCCGCGGATGAGAGTTTCGACCGCGCGTAGAGCCCAAGGGGAGATGGAGATCGCCATCGAGATGTGTACCGGGATGGCAGAGAGGGTAGATTTGGTGAGGATGAGGCGACCACTGCGGCTCAACAATCTACCTTGCCAAGGAGGCAGGCGCCGGGCGACCTTATCGACCAGTGGCTGCAAGGCAGCCTTAGGTAGCCTTCTAATAGATAAAGGTACCCCAAGGTAGGTGCAAGGGAAGTCGGCGATGGTGCAGGAGAGGATAGAGCAAACCAAGGACAAGTGATCCTCAGAGCAGTTGATGGGGTAGACCTGGCTCTTGGTGTAGTTCGCCGCCAAGCCAGCCGTGCTCTCGAAGAGCGACAGTACCGCCTTGACGACCCACAGATCAACCTCGACCGGAGAGAAGAAAGCGACCACATCATCCGCGTAGAGAGAGGCGCGAAAACGGATGTTCCTCCCTAGGTCCAGCAGTAGACCACGGGATTCCGCTTTGCAGAAAAGGGCATGGAAGCATTCCATGACCAGCACGAAAAGCATGGGGGAGAGGGGGTCTCCCTGGCGCAGACCTCGATCGTGGCAAATCCGCTGCCCAGGGGCACCATTAATTAAAACCCTGGTGCTAGCAGTGGACAGGATAACCGAGATCCAGTCGGTCCACCTACGTGGGCAGCCGACTGCCGAAAGGAGGTCGAGAGAAAGACCCAACCGACCGAGTCGAAGGCTTTGGCTAGATCAATCTTGAACATGATCCTAGGAAGCTTTCGACTAGAAAGCGTTCTGGCCATGCCAAGAACGTAGCGGAAGTTATCATGGATGAGGCGACCTTTGATAAAAGCACTTTGGCTGGGCGAGATTAGAGAAGAGAGGTGCAGGGCGAAACAGTTAGCTGCTGCTTTGGAAAAGAGTTTCCCAAAGCTAGACTGATAGGGCGGTAATCAGAGAGAGCGACCGGGTTCGGTTTTTGGGTAAGAGCGTGAGGAGAGCACCATTCAGGTGGTGGAAGCTGCGGAAGTCCATGTCAGAAAGAGCGTTGAACGCCCGCAGCACATCACCCCGAATGATCGACCAGCAGGATCTGTAGAAGCGAACCGTGAAACCATCCGGACTGGGGGCCTTGTCCAACGGAAGATCACCTCCCAGACCTCAGCCTCAGAGAAGGGTAGGGCGAGGTCCTCCAGGTCCAGCCGCGGGAGGCCCAACTCCTCAAAAGCGAGTGTGCAGGAATGCTCGTGGTTGGTGCTTGGAATTCTGTCAAAGTAGTCAAATGCTGCCGCGGCCTTCTCCTCTTCCCGAAAAACAGGGCGACCATTGACCAGAAGGGAGGGGATAAAATTTTTCCTCCTGTGGTGGTTGGCATGGAGGTGGAAGAGTTTAGTGTTAGCATCCCCCTCACAGAGCCACCAAAGGCTAGACTTTTGCTGGGCGATCGTTCGCTACAGCGATGTCAGACCTAGGTAGCGGAGTTTGAGAAATCACCGTAAAGAAAGCTCCTTAGGAGAGAGCGACCGTGAATCTTGTGCGACCTCTAGACGGAAAATGACCTCCTTAGCAATCTGGATCTCCAGGCGAATCCTACCGATCGCCTTGGAGCTCCACTTTACCAGCACCTTCGCTGTCTCACGAAGCAGGTGGTCGATCATACGTAGCGGGTCTGCATCAGGGCGCGACCCCGACCAGACCGCCTTAACAGTGTCCAAGAAACCTTCGACCTTGGGCCAAAAGGCCTGGAAGGTGAAGCGTTTCTTGGAGTGCACCCCACAGTCGAGAAGGAGGAGAAGGGGGGCATGATCGGAGCACCTGGAAGAGACAGCGTGCAGAGCGGAGGAGGGGAAAAGAAGCTCCCAGTCCTGGAAGACAAAGACTCTGTCAATACGCTCAAGCGTAGGATGCGACCTCTCGTTGCTCCAGGTGAAGAGACGGCCCTGGAGGTGGAGTTCAAGAAGTTCGAGGTCGTTAAGGAAACGGCAGAAGCGACCCATCATTCTGCGCGAAAGGCGGCCATTGTTCTTGTCGGCCGCCTGATAGATGAGGTTAAAGTCTCCGCAGAGAACCCACGGTCCAGAGAGCGTTGGACGAAGGGTACGAAGCTCTGCTAAGAAGGAGACTTTATCCGCATCTGATTGCGGGCCGTAAATGGACGAGAGCCACCAAGACTGAGAGGGTGCGGAGAGCAGTGTGACCTTCACCATAACGTGGTGAAGGCAAGGGGAGGGGGAGGTGACGATCCAAGTGTCTTTGCGCCAAGCGACCAAAATACCATCGCAGGTGCCCACTGTCGGCAACGCAACATAGTCAAAGTCGAGGTCTAACATATCAAGCATAAAGGAGTGGGGTACAACCGTGAGCTTAGTCTCTTACAGACAGAGAAGAGAGACACGCTCAGAAGCTACCAACTCGCGGACCGCCGAGCGTCTAGCACGTTGGTTAAGGCCACGGACATTCCAAACAGCTAGGTTTACATCCATTTAAACATGAAAAGAAACGACCACGCGACTAACGCAGACTCAAGCCTGCGCATCGACGACCAACTGCTCCTCAGGGAAGAGCTCTAGAACTGCTGCCTGGAACTCGTCGTCCTCCAGCACGGAGCACTGGAACGACCCCTCGACCTGGGCACCGAAGAGCTCATGGATAGCTCTGCAATGCTCCTCTGATAGGTCCACCGCGAAGAGTCTAGTATAACGCTGGAACGCGTCAGCATCAGGCGCCTCGTGCGGCCCGGCGACCCCCAGCTTCCACATCAGCAGGTTCTGCACCGCGGTGACCGGGTTCGGGCGCCGGGCCTTCGAAACTGCGGCGAGACGACTGCTGCGGCGAAGCGTGGCGAGCGGAGGGCAGACCTTCGCTCGGTGACAGCGTGGGGCCCCCAAAACCGGAGGCAGAGGTGGCTGCTGTAGGGAGGCGCAGAAGTCCGCTACCAGTGACTCGAGGTCGTCCTGAGAGGGTCCCTCAACCGCAGCGGGGGGTGGGGAGCACGACCCGAGTGCCGGGGAGGAGGGAGGCACCTCCGCAGCCACCGGAGAGACGTCAGGCGGGTGCCGAGGAGGGGGCCGGAGAAGACGACCGGAGCGAAAAGGGGGCGACCACAGGTGAGGATCCAGACTGAGGGTCCTCGGCGAGTCCACCTGGCAACAGGAGTTGGCGGGCCGATAGGGGGGAGAGCAACCTGCGGAAGACATCCGCCACCGGCACCACACGTGCGGAGGCAGGGGAGTGAGCGACCAAGGAGGAGCCCTCCACCCCGCATGCGGAGGCTGTCACAACGGCACCTCCGTCAAGACCGCGGTCGGCGGAGGTCGGCAAGGGGGGGGGGCGGTGGCCAGGCCGGTGGCAGCCACGGCCGGGTTGTGGCCAGCCGCAGCCGGGCCGTGGTTAGCAGCAGGCTGGCCGTGGCCAGCAGCGGCCCCGTGGCCAGCGGCTGCCAGACCGGGGCCAGCCGCGGCCAAACCGCGGCCGGTAGCGGCCAGGCTGCAGCCAGCAGCGACCGGGTGACGGCCAGCAGCGGCCGGGTCCTAGCTGGCAGCGGCCAGGTCGTGACCGGCGGCGGCCAGACCGCGGCCGACAGCGTCCAGGTCGTGGCCGGCGGTGGCCGGGGCCCAAGCACCACCCTCGGCACGTGAAGGCGAAGCACAAGGCGCGACGAAGAGCGCCGCCTCAAGCAGCATCGGGTCGTCGGTGAAGTCCCTGGGCGGCATTGACTCACGAAAAGGAGGAGGTGCTCTGGCCGCGGCCTCTCGTCACGGCAGAGGTGCCCAGTGGAGGCAGTCTGGTAGCTTCTGACCGGAACCGAAGTGGAGGCGGAGGAGGAGGCCCTAGCGAGCAGGGCCGCCACCGTCGACGCGCGTACCTCAGCCGCAGGTCGATGCTCCGCCCGAGCGGAGGAGGGCGCGGCCCGAGCGACGAACGGCGCAGTGGCGGCTGAGAGGCGAGACGACCAAGGCGGGATGACAGGCGGGTAGTGAATGCCCTGCAGTGCCCAGTAGGGGAAGGATGGAGCCGGAGGGACGGGCGGGGGAGTAGAGGTGGGGGCACCCCAGCAGGTGGGTCCCCGCCCCCCTCCTGCGGCGCGACCAGACTGTCCGCCGGACGAGGGGGGAGGCCCCTCCATCGGGGCCCGCGACGGAGGAGCGGCACCTCCGGCGGTCGAGGACCCCGGCTGCGGGGGAGCAAAAGAGCGACCAGAAGTACCAGGGGGGCCACCATCCGGCCCTCCCGACTAGGAGGCACCGTCAGCCGGGGGAGCCTGAGTGTCGATGATCTCGACGATGTCGATCGTCGCCCAGTAGCGTAGACAGGGCTGTGTGGCACCCATCCCGGTGAACTTGATTAGCGCCAGCATGTCCTTCTGCACCGGGATCAAGTCCGGGTCGATGAGGCCTGCCAGGACGCAGAGCTCCTTGAGGTTTGCCTTCGACTCTGACTCAGGAGCCAGAGTGATGACCGCACAGGAGGAGCCGAGGACGTCCTGCGCTGTGGTATGCAGCCACAGGTGCGCAAGCACATCCTTGATGCCCACCCGCACCGGGTAGCGCATCAGTGCGTTGACCGCCCAGTTCTCCCGCCGCCACCGGCGGAAGGTGAGGCGAAGGGGCCCGTCCGGGATAGGCTCCTGGAGAACACGCAGCATCACAGAGGAGTCCTGGAAGATAATGAGGAAGTCCTCTGGGTGGTAGGGGTAGGTCATGAACGACCCCGGCTGAACACCAAAGCGACCGGTGAGGTAGGCAGCTACGTCCGCAGTAGAGGCGAACGGACGAGTGCCCGCGACCATCGCGGCCAGAGCGCGGGCAAACCTTGTTGGCAGATTCTTTACTTGCCCCGCTCCAAAACGACCTCGTTCGCCACGACATCAGGGATGGGGGGGACGATGCACATCTCAAGCTGCGGGCGATGCAAGGGGTGCCCCAACGGTGCCGGTGGGCGAGGGGGCGGTGGCGGAGGGTGCTGATCCGCGGCACCGAGCGCGGGGGCACCGGCGGTGGTTCCCGCGGGAAGCAGTAGAGGGGGCGGCGCCCCCAGGCCACCTCGCCCGCCCTAGCCGCGGGGCAACGAGCCTGCGGCAGCGGCGGCAGCGCGCCCCCCGAGGTGCCGCATCGTGGCACACCGTGGGGAGGAGGGCACGCCCGCGGCCCACCTACGGTGGCGGAGACGGGGCGTCGCAGGCCACCGGAGGGGGGCGACGACGCCCCTCCGGCGGAGGAGGTGGCGGAGGGTCGCGGGCCACCGAAGCAGGACGACGACGGGGCTTTGGAGGTGGCGGCGGCTGCGCCTCCTGCCTAGGCTGGAGCGGCGGAGGTGGAGGCGACCGGGCGCCCCTCCCCCGCGCAGCCAGAGGTGGTGGCGGGAAGCAGCCCGCAGGGCGCGAAGCGACCAGAGGTGGGGAGGGGGTGCGACCTCCCGGATGTGGGCGGGCGCCCTCCACCATCACCAGGCAAACCTTCGGGCGCCAGCACGAGCTCTCGTGGTGGCCGAGCTGGTGGCACCAGAAACAGCGTGGAGCGTGGGGGCAAGAGGCGGCGATGTGATCTTCCCCAAAGCAGTTGAAGCATTTCCCCACCAGATCCGAGGAGACGGAGGACAGGGGTGGAGGCGGCTGTGGCGGCGGCGACTGCTCCGCACGCAGCTGCTTACGCGACCGCACCTCGACGAAGCCGTCGGCGTCCACCCGGGGCCCCCGGGTGGGCCCGTCGGGAGGAGGTGGCGGCCCAATGGCCCCCTAATGTGTCGTGTTGCGGCCGCAGTCGGCCCAGCAGGATGGCCAGCGCGGCCGCCCCCCCTCCCCCCCGCCTTGGTGCGCCGACGAGGGAGGGGGGGCGCAGGCGGCGGAGGTGGGGACAGCGGCCGCTTGCCTAGGATCCCTCTGGCGGAATCGACCACGGGCCGCGGAGCAGCTGTCGACGAACGATCGGCGGCGGCAGAGGCGACCAGGGTGGGGAGAGCACGGAGGAGCGACCGAGACGGGTGTGGAGGCGGGGAGGGGGTACGCCCCGGCACCAGGATGCCGGCCGCCCGCACCTGCTCTGAGAAGGTGGGAGAGAGGGAGCGACCACGCGGCACCAGGGAGTATGAGCCCGAGGCGGAGGAGCCCGAAGCCTCAAGGTCCCAGAGCTCCCGGGAGGAGGGTATGGAGGGGCCGGGCTCCGCCGAGCCCGGCTCCAACATATCCACCGGCGCGACCGGAGGCAGGCGGGAGCCGGAGGGGACAACGAGCCCACCCCGGTCGTCACCCACCGGCACCACAGCGCGCGCCCCATCTGCACCTGCAGTAGAGACGAGCGGCATCCGGCGAGCCCCCTCGCCAGGCGAACCCTCCCCCGCAGCGACGACGCCCGGGAGGCTGTCGATGCCCGCCGCCTCCAAAGGTCACGGCCAGGCGGAGGGGTGGAGGGGGAAGACGACACCTTGCCGCCGCCGTGCCCCGCGCACGCCTCCAGCACGCGGAGGGCGGAGGCGACAGCGGCCGGCCCGGCGGCGGCAAGTGCGGCGGCCGTGGCGGGGAGAGGCCCGAGACGGCGGCGAGGGCATCCCCGGCGCACACAGGCGCCACCGCCGGGAAGGAAGGCAGCGGGGCACCAGGAGCCACCTGGCCGGTGACGGGGGGGAGGAGAGCAGTGACTGGTAGGCGAGCCTTCGTGGAGGAGAGGGAGACCGGGGCAGCCGGCGGAGCGGCACCGGCGCCGGCAGGGGAGTGCCGCGGGGGGGGGGGACGCCGGCCGTGGCCTGTTGCCAGGCCAAGCAGCAGCGGCCAGGGGGCCCTCGCAAGGAGGAGTCGAGCCAACGGCGCGGCGGCTGGCGGCGGGCCCGTGGCCGGCCAGGCAGTGACCGCAGCCGCGGGAAGGCCAGGCCCTCCGCGCCGTGGCGGCCGGGGGCGGGTGGCCGCGCGCGCGGCCAGCAGGCGGGGGGCTGGCCGGTGGTGGGGTAGAGGCTGACCGGGCAGGCCCCTCCGCGCTGGTACGGCCGGCGGCCAGGGGCAGGAGGCCGCGCACAACGGCTGTGGCCGGCCGGGCAGTTGCGGCGGCTGCGGTAGTGGCCGGACGGGCTGTGGCCACCCTTTCCGCACCGGGGCGACCGGCGGGGCCGCGCGCAGCGGCCATGGCCGGCTGGGCAGCAGCTGCAGCCGCGGCAGCAGTGGCAGCAGCCGGCCAGGCCGCGGCCTGACCCTCCACGCCGGGGCGGCCGGCTGCCGAAGGCGCCTCCCCGGCGGCGAGGGGGCCGGGAGCACCAAGGAGGAGGGGGTAGCGCGCACCGGCCAAGGAGGTGGGGCCGGAGGGGGGGGGGCAAGTCGAGGAGCTCCTCCCCAAGGAGGTCGTCGTCGTCCATTGCTTCTTGGAGCTCAAGAAGCACCATTGGAGCACCACGCCGATCTCCCTGCAGAGGACGCGAGAGGGGAAGAGAAGGGGGGATGGAACGAGCGTGGCGAGCTGAGCACGAATCCGGCGGCGGTGGAGGCCACGCCGCTCGGACCAGAGAGATCCTGCTCCGGCGGCCGGTGGTGGGGAGGGGTCGGGGAGGGAGACGGGTCACGGGGTCACAGGGTCCGAAAACCTTACGTTTATTATCTGTAAGAACTACTAGGAGCCTAACTCACACCCCTCTAGACATCTTGGTCCTTTTCCCATCAGGAACATATGGGTATAGGCAGGGATAGTGTCAGATGGTGAGATCTGGACAGCCCACGGGGGTGTTAATCCCTGTGGTTTAGTTGTTCGGCGGGGTGGAATCTAAGGCTAAGAACTCAATGGTTGTGCTCGAGCACACGGAACACAGAGAACACGGCGAGTTTATACTGGTTCGGGCCTCCGGAGAGTAAAACCCTACGTCCAGTTGTTGGTGTAGATTGCTTGAGGATTGCGTATTGATACAAGGGGTCGTCCTGCCCGCCTTATATTGGCCAGCGGACAAGGTCGATTCCCACACTCCAGGTCGGATACGACCAGGAGACCTAAATCTAGCTGACTACGACATTTGCCATATTCGTCGATCTGCTTTGGTCGAAATCCACCGATGTCTTGTCTTGTACGCCAAGTCTTGAGGTCGTTCCGAATGAGGTCGTCTAGAGAATCTTCTGGAAGTTCTTCAGGAGGTCGTGTGGGCCGCCAACTAGGTCGGTTAGGCCCACTGTCAGGTCGGCGGGTCTTCCGGTAGGCCGGACCCACTTGTCGGGGACAGCCGTGAGCCTGGTCGGTGGGGACCCAGGGGTACCCATGTCTCACAAGCCCCCGAGCGAGGTGTATGCGCAGCGATCTTAGAAAGGTCATGACAAAGTCGTAGAGCTATCGACAGGTCGAATAGCATGCACGTCGGTCAAAAAAGAACAAATCAGCTTAGCAGCCGACCTGTTATAGTCTTGCCGAACGAAGAGAGGTCGAGTGACGACCTATAGGAAGCAGGCTTCCGATAGATCGAAACGACGATGAAAAAATTCAGAGGGCGTCAAGGACGCACTCATAAAGTAGTATCCGAGCATCATGGCGGGCAGTATAGCCGGTATGATGATCCAAAAAAGAAGAGAAGAAAAAGTAGGTCAAGTAATGACGTGATGAGAAACAGGTTTCCCAACAGGTCGGTACGACGAAGAAAACAAAGAGGGCGTCGAAGACGTTCTCGTAGAGTAGTCCCCGAGCATTGAAGCAGACAACATGGCTGGTTTGATGCTCATAAAAGAGAAGAAAACTGAGTCATGGTCCTGGATCGAAACGAAGTGTAGAGACACCCAGATCTCCCAGCATGGCTGCCAGGAGTCCGGCAGGGCCGACCTTAGGGAGGCCTTGTAGGCGTGCCGACCTCGAAGAGGCCTCAAATCAACAATGTCCAGTATCCGAGGATAACCAGCAAGGTCTTGAAGCGCGCGTCGCATGAAGAGGTCTTCTATAGTGGTCGAAACAGTCAACGATGAAGCCGGCGAAATAAATGTTGATCTTGAATGTATGGAGTGTAGAGACACCCAGATATCTTGCATTGCTGCAAAGAGTCTGGCAGAGCCACCCGAGGCATGCCGACCTCACGAAGGTCTCAAATCAAAAAGCGCCCAAGCACCCTGAGATACTTGGCAGGGCCAATAGGCACGCACCCCACAGGGAGGCCTTCATTCCCGACGTAAAATAATGGGTGTCCAGAGCGGGCTGACAGGGCTACAAGAGCACACCGACCTCAGAAGGTCACGCATCCGGGGCGCCCAACTAGGTTGGCAGAGCCGCAGAGGTACCGAGGTATTGCAAGACCTAGGTATTAAGGCACGCCGACCTCAGGGAGGCCATTTTGGTGTCCAGACAACCAACATAGCTGCTGACCATCCAGCAGAACCATGGCACTAAGGTATTGACGACCTCAGCAATAGGCACACCGACCACGGGGGCCCGACGAAAATCGTAGATGTGAAGCTCCTGTTCTCCAGGCGCCCAGACGGATCTGGCAGAGCAGCGAGGCACACCTACCCCGGAAGGCCTTCAATCGAACCTACGACCATTCTGCCCAGGGAACAAAAATATAGGCTGATTGGAATAGGTCCGTTTATATACAGAGCCATAGCGGGTGCACCAGGACGCAGAGCCTAGCGGGTGCAATGAAGACGCAGAGCCGTAAAGGGTGCATATAATTGTCGACGTCGTCCGTAAATGTAGTAAGGCGCTGGGCCCTCTGACGCAGAGTCAGGTTTTGTCTTGTTCCGTAGACTACAGGGTCACGGGTCAACTGAAAGGATCGAGGCAATATGGCCTAGAGGGGGGGGGGTGAATAGGCCTGCACACAAATTTAAACTTTTTCTGCAGAAAAACTGTCAGGGTCCGGAACTTCCGAGATTATTCTCGGAACCTCCGAACGAGGCAGCCTCCAAGAATAAACTCAGAACTTCCGAGAACTGTCAGAACAGAGCTAAAAAGAAACAAGCTGCGGATTACTTGATGAAAAACAGATCTACCAAATTCTAGGAGGTACTTAGGACCTAGCAAGAAGATTTCTAAGCAAAGAACAAGCTAGGAAGCAACCACAAAGTAGATCGGAGACAAACCCTAATAGATCTAGTCAAGAATAAGCATGAACATGGACAAGCAAGAATATAAATCACAGCACGCACGAGACAAGGATTTATCCCGTGGTTCAGCTCGCTACAAAGGCTTGCCTACGTCCACGTTGTTGAGGAAGCCACAAAGGCTAAGGACCACAAAGGTCAACTCCTCTCTCACACCTATCACTTTGGGTAATAGGTGGAGACTTTCCACTAGATTCACAAAGGGTAATACAAACACCTTGGAGCTTCCACAAATCGGGTTGGAGAGCTTCCAAGAACCTCTATCCGTCTAGGAGCAAGGCTCCAAGAGTAATAGATCCACCAAGCTTGCTAGGACTTCTCCAAGTGCTCAAGAACTAGGAATGGAAGGTTTTGCTCACAATCTCACTTGAATCCCCACTCTCAATCAATGCTAAGGCAAGGATTTGGAAGAGAGTAGGTTTGGAGTCAATGCAAGGTGAGAGAATGAAGCTTGAATCTGTTTCAGTTCGGGGAGGAAGAAGAAGTGACCGTTGGGGGACCAAGGGGTATAAATACCCCCAGATCCAGAACTGTAACGGTCAAAAATTCAAAGTCCGGAACCTCCGAGAAAAATCTCGGAACTTCCGAACCCTGAAACCTTTGCTGACTGAAGCCCGCACGGTCGGAACCTCCGAGAATAAACTCGGAACCTCCGAACTAGGAAACAACAGGGGCAAAACAGCAGCAGGTCTCTCTCCTCAAGGAATGGGTTAGGATTAGGATAGATGTTCTATGAGCACTTGAATCCACCCTAACTCACCATTAGTATCCCTCTTGATAGTACGGATTGTCCTATACTCAAATTCAAAAGATAAAATAAATAAACTTCTCCAAAGAGCATAGGTATCCTTCTTCATGTAATTGAGGGGTCTCCTTTCTTTCTTTTGCACCTGTAAAACATTCTTGTACTGCACAATAAACTCAAAGGCTCATTAGCTCTTTAATTGTGTGGTCAACATCACCAAAACCCTCATAGGGCTTGATTGCACTTACAATCTCCCCCTTTTTGGTAAATGTTGACAACCCAATTAAAGTTTACAATTTAATTTGAAAGATTGAGCTTTTGATGATTTGAATACAAGTCTCCCCCTCAATGTATGCATGTCCCTTTTGAATAGAGTGATATGTCTCATATGACATATGAATTGCATACATTGTGAGTAAAGTGACAGGATATGTTGTACTCAAATCATCGAGGGGTGCAAAAGAAGTGTAACAGATAGGGCGTGATGCATATGACATGTTAATACACTCAGAGAGTTATCTGTTGACAGAGTTCGGAACCTCCGAGAAAGTTTCCGGAACCTCCAGGAGTTGGAGCCTCCGGAAAAATTCTCAGAACCTCCGAGGTCTGCAACCGACACTCCAACATCCAGCATACACAGGCAATGCATCAACATAACAGAAATAGCAGCTAGATAAATATGGAAACAACCAGCACATCTAGCCCTATTACACACATCACACAAAAGTTTTAAAGTTTTCACATCCCACAGTTTGACCATGACCAGACCATGCTTGCCAACAGAGGCAGGCTTAAAGCGATTACAGAAGTTCATCAACAAATGACCACCAGGAGTTCATGAGAGAATAGTTAGCACTCTCATCTCACCAAAAGAACAAAAGAATTTGTTAGCCAGCCAGCCACCACAGATCATCTCAATCTTCATGCTTCTCCCCCTTTGTCAACAGTTAACAAAAAGGGAAGAAAAGAAGAGAGGAAGTTAAAGTAGGACTTGCAGGGAATCACTCCTCATCACTGAAGTCAGAGTCTTCCACCTCAGCTTCAGGAACAGTACTGTCAGACCCAAAGTCAGAACCAGAACCAGAAGAGATATCAACAGGCCTTCTGACAGGTCTTCCAGCAGTTGCCTTCCTTCTTGCTCTGCCAGCAGAGGAAGATCCCATGGCTTTCTTCCCAGCAGCTTCTTTCTTCAGTCTGGCCATCTTGGCACTCAGTGGCTCAATGTCGTCTTCTTCTTCAGATTGGGTAGCAGGCACATTTCTCCCAGCCAGTGGACTGCCAGTGTCCTTCTCACCCTCATCTTCACTAGTGGTGTATTCTGGAAAATCTGGGAAGATAGGTGGAGGAGGGAGCATGGCATTGAAGGACAGCCCCTGATGCTTTAGCAACCTGTTCATGTCTTCCCTGAGCTCATGCATCTGAGTTGCTGTCCAGTTGCAAAACCTCCAGGTGTCCCTCACCATGCCCCTCAACTTGTGCAGACCAGCAGGCATAGGTGCCCTGCTAGGTCCCTCTTCACCCTCTTGCTGCTCAGACCCTGCTTTCTTCAAGATGTACTCCTCAACCACTTGTGGCTTCTTCTGATGCTGCCACTGCTTGACTTGATATGATGCATGCTCCACATCCTTCTTGAAACTGATTCCTGAAACCATCTCAATCAAGTACATGATGTAGGGAGCATAAGGCAGATTACACTTGCCACTCTCAGTCACTTCCACAAGGTTGAACCAGATGAACTTGCTGACTGAGAAGGGCTTTGCCCCAGGCAGCAACCTAGCAATCAGATTTGGAGCAAACCTTCTGAGACTGGTTGAGTCACTTCCTCCTTTAGGGTAAATTGTCTCTCTGAACATGTTGTTGAGCACATAGTACACAGATTTTAGAGCAGTAGTGGACCCATCTGCAAGCTCATCATACTCATAAGGTGAGGAAATCCTTTTGTGATTCATATGCTGCTCAAAATGAATCACCTAAGCCTCCCTATCATCCTTGCTGAAACCAAAGAGCCTTGCAAAGGTGGTGAAGTCCACTTTGTAGTGTACCCCCTCTGTCATCTAGTGTATAGTCTCCTGGCTGTCCTCATAAAAGAAGGTGGCATGAAACTGAGCCAGCACCTCAATGTTCCAGTCATACTTGAAGCTCATTATGTCCCTCATCTTGTACTTATCTACCAGATCAAGCACATCTGACTTCTCTGCCTCTTCTGCTGCCTCCAAATGAGTGAAATCAATCCACTTCATCTTGATCAGCTTCATCTTGGTGTTCAGCACTGTCTCATAGAACTTGAAGTGGAAGACTGACCAGAACCTATAGTCTATAGCAGCCATCTTGGGGTTCTCATATGGGTTCTCCTCTCTGGCCTTCTTGACTAGGTATCCTGCCCCATCATAGTTGGTGTGCTCAATGTACACAGAGTTATCATATTTGGTAGGAGGGTGTCTCTTGAGCAGCACTTTGTGATACTTCAAGTAAGTTGAGTCTATCTCCCCAAGCAACATGTCATCTTCAAGCTCAATGGGAATGGTTTTCCCTTCCATTCCCCCATTATCTTCAACATGTGCTGCAGATCCAGATCCCCTTCCCCTTGACAGGCTGCCCCCTTTGCCTCTTCTGGGTGTAGTTTTTCCTCTGCTGCCACTGCCAGCTGTAGCTTCCCTTGCTGCTATCTTGAAAGCCCTCTCTCCAGCAGGACTCTCAAATGGCTGCCTCTGCCTTTTGGCATAGGTCTTGTCACCAGGGGTTCCAGACATCTGCCAGAAAGGGTGTAGGCAACAGATAAGGAATAGATCATGATAGATAAAGACTGAGGATCACAGATAGAAATTGAAGTTCAATTGATTAAGATTCAGTGGAATTTTGAATCACAGACTGTATTTTGTCAGTACAGACTTCGGAACCTCCAAGGATTTTCTCGGAACCTCCGAGGTTTGGGCACTGACAGAGGATAGTTTGTTGATTCAACCTTCAACTGAAACTTAACCAATGGAAGCAAACTAGATGGAATTGAACTAAGATAGAGACAGGATGAGGTGCTGCACGTGGATTGGAACTCAGTGGAACTTTGAATCAAAATCAACCTACAGTTGGTTACAGAGTTCGGAACCTCTGAGAATTTTCTCGGGACCTCCGAGACTCTTTGAACCTTACTGCATTCTGCACTTTGATTCAATTTTCAACTGAATCCAATTAACACACGCATCACATCATCCAAAACAAGGCACAGGATAGCATCTGTATACTACAAGACCTAGAACCCTAAGATAACTGACAGATCTGGAAATTAAGGTTAGGGTTACCTTGAATCAAAGGGAAGGAGATGAAAGCCGATGTGATTGTGAAGCTTTTGACGCCAGGGAACATAGACCAGAGGTCCCCTCCAGATCACGAAGTGGTCTGGTGGCGCTGAGGAGGAGCAACTCACTGGATCGGGTCCAGGCGGTGCAATGTTGTCCCCTCTGCTTGCACAAAAGAATCGGTGAGGAAGGAGAGAGTTGATGAAGATCAAGACGTCTTCCTCCTTCAATCTTCAGTGGAACGGCACCGGATCTAGGTCAAACCCCGAGCGGCTCCCCCTCCATCTTCTGCTTCCGCGGCCTGCCGACTAGGAGAGATGCGCGGCCTCGCACGCGGGACGCACGAGGATCACGGTCACCGGCGGCAAGGAAGTACGGCGGCGGCGACGCGGCGGTGGAGAGTGGAGAACTGTGCGGGCGCCATCGAGAGAGAGAAAGAGAGAGAGGGTCACGGTGAAAAGTGAATCTGAGATTAACCGCGCGGTGATAAGGGAAAGGATGGGTTAACCCTAAGGTAAAAGAATATTCCCTGGAATATGCTTGATTCCCTCTAACTGTACTTCTGACGAACTGAATGCTGAGTCTTATAAAGATTGGAAGTTCCGAAAATTTTCTCAGAGCTTCCGAGGCTCGGAACCTCCAAAGATTTTCTCGGAGCTTCCGAAACTTGAATTCCAGAGACAGTTAACTTTCACTCCTTTTGAGATTTTGAACCTTTTATCAACTGAGATCCTTAGGTCATGGTATCCTTGACTCAAGTGGCTAGAAAACAAGCAATCACACACACAACTATAGCCACTTGAGACAAGTTAGGGATATGAAAATAGATTTTGAAGCACTTTTTAAAATAAAATTTTCACAAAAGCTTTTTCAAACAAAATTTTCAGAGAATGTCAACAATATGGAGCAAACAACCAAGGCATGCTAGAGGTCAAGCCACGCAATGAGAATCAAGAATATTTAGCTCATTCCTCAAACTACAAAACCTTGACTCATCGAGAGGTTTAGTGAAGATATCGGCTAGTTGTTTGTCGGTGCTCACATGACTTAGAGCGATATCTCCTTTGGCTTCGTGGTCTCTCAAGAAGTGATGACGGATGTCTATATGTTTTGTGCGAGAATGGCTTACAGGGTTGTTTGCAAGCTTTATGGCACTTTCATTGTCACACAAAAGTGGGATATGGGTAAAGTGACATCCGTAATCTTTTAAGGTTTGCTTCATCCAAAGTAGTTGAGCACAACAAGCGCCGGCTGCAACATACTCGGCCTCGGCGGTGGAAAGGGCTACTGAGTTTTGCTTTTTAGAACTCCAAGACACTAGAGACCTACCAAGGAATTGGCAAGTCCCCGATGTACTCTTTCTATCTACCTTGCAACCGGCATAATCGGAATCCGAATAGCCAAGTAGATCGAAAGTGGAGCCCTTAGGATACCACAAGCCAAGGATAGGGGTATGCACTAGATATCTCAAGATTCTCTTTACGGCCATGAGATGGCACTCTTTCGGGTTAGCTTGAAATCTAGCACACATGCACACACTAAGCATAATATCCGGCCTAGATGCACATAAGTAAAGAAGAGAACCGATCATGGAGCGATATACCTTTTGGTCCACGGATTTCCCTTCTTCATTGAGGTCCATGTGTCCATTGGTAGGCATTGGAGTCTTGATGGGCTTTGCCTTGTCCATGTCAAACTTCTTAAGCATATCCCTTGTGTACTTGGTTTGACATATGAACGTCCCTTCCTTTGCTTGTTTGATTTGAAATCCAAGAAAGAACTTGAGCTCACCCATCATGGACATTTCAAACCTCTTTGTCATCACCCTACTAAACTCTTCACAAAAAGTTTCATTAGTACTACCAAATATTATGTCATCGACATATATTTGGCACACAAAGATATGACCATCAACTTTTCTAGTAAAGAGAGTAGCATCGGCTTTGCCTATCTCAAAGCCTTACTTGAGCAAGAAATCCTTAAGGCATTCATACCATGCTCTTGGTGCTTGCTTGAGCCCATAGAGCGCCTTACGGAGTTTGTAGACATGATTAGGATGCTTAAGATCTTCAAAACCCGGTGGTTGCTCAACATAGACTTCTTCGGAGAGTGGTCCATTGAGAAATGCACTCTTGACATCCGTTTGATATAGCTTGAAGTCATGATGGGCAGCGAAAGCGAGTAGAAACCGTATTGCTTCAAGTCTTGCCACCGGTGCATATGTTTCTCCGAAGTCTAGTCCTTCAACTTGAGTGTACCCTTGAGCGACCAATCTTGCTTTGTTCCTAATCACAATGCCAAACTCATCTTGCTTGTTTCTAAAGACCCATTTGGTGCCAATGATGTTCGTCTTTGGTCTTTCCACCAACTCCCACACTTGATTTCTTTCAAAGTTGTTCAACTCCTCTTGCATAGCCACCACCCAATCCGGATCCTCAAGAGCTTGCTCTACCTTGATAGGTTCAAGAGAGGAAACAAACGAGTAAAATGCGCAAAAAATCTTAAGACGAGATCGTGTTGTTACCCCTCTCCTTATGCTCCCAAGGATATTGTCAACGGGATGATCCCGTTGTATAACTTGATGTACACGGGGATGTGATGGTCCAAGAGGTTGGTGTAGGGGTTGTTCTTGCTCATCATCATCAGCTTGAGGTACTAGGTTAGCTTCATGATCATTTCCAAGCTGAGAAAAATTCTGGCCTGCAGTGTCTTCTGGTGCTGAACTCCCAGGTTCCGGAACTTCCGAGACATTTCTCGGAACCTCCGATCTGGCAGCAGTGTTCGGAACCTCCGGTGAATTCTTCGGAACCTCCGGGTTCTGTACCTCTGCAGAGCCAGTGAGGTCAGGCCCTTCGAGTGGTGTTGAAGCTTGTTGTTGTAGCTCATCTTCTTCTTGTCCTTCAACTGGTCTAACATCACCAATGGCCAATTGCTTGATTGCTTCACAAGATGTCTTCTCATTACCTACAACATTTAAGTCAACTTGCTCCACTTGAGAGCCATTAGATTCATCAAAAGTCAAATCTACCGTGACTTCAATCCTCCCGGTGGTTAGATTGAAGACTCGGTAAGCATGCTCATTTGGACCATAACCAAGAAGAAATCTTTCGTCAACCTTTGGTGCAAACTTAGAAGTTCGGGGCCTCTTGTTTAGAATGAAACATTTGCACCCAAACACTCTAAAGTAAGACACCTTAGGCTTTTTACCGGTGATAAGCTCATAGGAGGTCTTCTTGTGAAACTTGTGAAGATAGAGGCGGTTGATAGCATGGCAAGCCGTGTTGATAGCTTCGGCCCAAAAGATGTCTTGAGTCTTGTACTCGTCCAACATGGTTCTTGCCATCTCAATAAGAGTCCGGTTCTTCCTCTCAACCACCCCATTTTGTTGAGGGGTATAAGGAGCTGAAAATTCATGCTTGATGCCCTCTTCATCAAGAAATTCTTCAACATTGGTGTTCCGGAATTCCGAGCCATTATCACTTCTTACTTTCTTGATGGGTAGCTCGAACTCCCTTTGTGCTCTTCTTATAAAGGTCTTCACCTTCCCTTGTACTTCACTTTTGTCAAACACAAAGAACACCCACGTGAAGCGAGAATAATCATCAACAATAACCAAGCCATATTTGTTACCGCTAATACTTATGTAGGCCACCGGTCCAAATAGATCCATGTGAATGAGCTCCAACGGGCTTGATGTAGTGAGAATGCTATTTGGTGGGTGAGGTGCTCCTACTTGCTTTCCGGCTTGGCATGCTTTACATATCCTATCTTTCTCAAAATGCACATTTGTTAGTCCAAGGATGTGTTCATCTTTCAAAAGTTTGGCCAAGTTCCTCATGCCAACATGGGCTAGTCGGCGATGCCATAGCCAACCCATGCTAGATTTTGCCACTAAACAAGTCTTGGGAGAAACCTTACTTTTGTTGAGATCAACTAGGTAAAGCCTCCCCCTCAAGCGACCCGTAAGGACAATAGAGGAATCCTCCCTTCTTATGATGGACACACCCTTATCCGAAAAGTGACAATCAAAACCGATCTCACTAAGTTGTGAAACGGATAATAGATTGTAACCCAATGGATCAACATGAAGAACATTTGTAATTGAATATTTTTGAGAGATAGGGATATCACCTACACCGATGACTTCTCCTTTTGTATCCCCTCCATAAGCAATAGTTTCTCTTGGTCCTTCCAAATGGAGGTAGGATGAGAACATACTCTTTTCTCCGGTCATATGATGTGTACATCCGCTATCAAGCACCCAACTTGATCCACCGGAGGAGTATGCCTACAAAACAATTTAGTTCCTTCTTTTAGGTCCCCAATTTGACTTGGGGCCTTCAACGTTAGTAACCAAAATTTTAGGAACCCATAGTGATCTTTTCACATATATGTTAGACTCATTTCCAACATATGTGGCAACAACTTTACCACGATTGTTGCGTCTCAACACATAGCTAGGGGGTATGTCTCTAGATGCATGAGCCTTGTTCTTGTTGAGGGACAAGTTCCTTCTAGGCATAATTGGATGGTTCTGAACCTGCAAACAAGTGTTAGATGCCTTGGAAGCTTGCTGAGGTTGAGTCTTGCCTTTCTTCTTGGTTCTGTCTTTGCAGACCCCGGAACCTCCGAGAATTTTCTCGGAACCTCCGAGGTCTGCTGTCTGTGTGGCTCGAGGCTTCCAGACTCCGGAACCTCCGGGCTTTGAGCTCGGAACCTCCGGGGTCTGGGTAAACAGAAACCCAGTACTCTTGAATTCTAGGCACTCTTTTTCCTTGATGATCTTTCTTTCATTGGTCTTGCCACCTTCAACATAGCCAAAACCTGGTTTCTTACTTTTCTCCAACATCTTTCTCTTGGAGAACTTTCTCTTTTTGTTCTCGTCACTCATGCATCCTCTAGCTATGATTGAGTTTAACCTAGCAATTTCCTTTTTCATAGCTTCCATGTTAGCAAGATTAGTAGCATAGGATTCAAGATCAATATTGAAGCATTTATCACAGCCCTTGCTAGTAGAAGCACTAGAGTCACCCTTTACCTTCGAAGGATGTGAGGTGCTACTCCAAAGGAGACTATATTGCTCCTCAAGCTCTTCATTCCTCGACTTGAGAGAATTACATTGAGCTTGGAAGGCAGCAAGGTCTTCCTTGAGAGTAGCTATGACGCTCTCTGCTTGGCTCACTTCCAAACGCAAAGCCTCAAGCTCACTTCTTTCGGATGTAAGAATGTCTTGTTTTTCCTCTAGTTCCACTATCAACCTAGCCATAAAATCTCTAGATTGCTCATCCATCTTACTAACAAGTTGGTTTGCTTCCTCATCACTAGATTCATCACTAGAGTCCATTTCTGACTCATCACTAGGTGGAGGAGAGGGTTTTGAGCGAGTTTTTACCTTCTCACCCTTGGCCATGAAGCAATGAATGGATGAGCTCTCTTCATCATCGGTCAAGTTGTTGAACAACCTTGAAGTGGAGGGAAGCTTCTTGATAGCCACGGTTGCAACCTTCTTCCCTTCTCCTTCACTAGAGCTCTCATCTCCGGAATTCCATTCATGACCAATATGAGCTTCTCCACCATAGTTTCTTCTCTTGTGATGTGGTTTTTGATCTTTCTTGTAGCTTCCCTTGCCTTTGTCATTCTTGTTTTCTCTCTTCTCATTTGGGCAATCCGCTATGAAGTGCTCGGTGCTTCCACAATTGTAGCAAGTTCTCTTTTTCTTGTTGGGGAACCTTCTCTTAGCAAATTTGTAACCTTGTTTCTTCAAGCCTCTTTTGTATGTCTTCATGAACAAAGCCATGTCCCCAATCTCAATATGAGAGCTTTCATCTTCATCTTCACTTGAGTCACTTGTAGAGCTCTCTACTTCCACTTTCTTTGATTTTGACTTGGAGGGCTTGGATGAAGTAGAGTGATTGGATGAAGTAGTGGGCTTGCTTGACTTGTGGGAGTGGAGAGCAACCTCTTTGACCTTCAAGTTGTTCAACTTAGCTTCTAGCTCACCAATCTTCTTTCTATGTTGGATTTCCTTGTCCATGAGCTCATGAGTAAGAATTCTCCCAAGAACATCATTTGGAGAGAACTCCTCAAATCTCTTCTTCTCTCTAATCAAGGTGACTAGAGTAGGATTTCTTGGAGCAAAGGCCTCCAACATCACCTTCACAACAAAGTGGTCATCCAACTCATCACCACCTAAACCTCTTATCTTCCCAACTATGACCATCAACCTATCAAACATCTCTTGTGGCCCTTCTCCATCAAAGATAGTGAATCTATTAAGTTCGGCCATCAATATGTTGATCTTGGATTTCTTGACCTTGTCAACACCCTCATGAGCAATGTGGAGGATGTCCCAAATCTCTTTGGCAATCTCTAGTCCACTAACACGATTGTACTCTTGGGCATTCAAGGCACTAAGGAGTATGCTTGTAGCTTGAGCATTCCTCCTAATGTTGCGACGATCACGTGGTGTGAGGTTTTCAAAGTCTTCGGGATCATCAAAACCTACACACACAATATTCCACAACTCCAAACTTAAACCGGTTAGGTAAGCTTTCATCATGTGCTTCCATTTAGCAAAGTTGGTCCCATCAAATTGGGGCAACTTGCCAACGGGTATAGTGATATCATCCTTAGATTTAGTCTTCAAAGAATCATAGTTAAAGGATACTCTTTTATACTCATTCTTTGACTTGGCCTTGGGCTTGGGCTTGAGTGTTCTTTTGGGAATTCTTGTGCCGTAGTACTCGTCATCCCCATCTCCATTCTCACTAGATGAAGATGATGATGAGGATGATGAAGATGGTGATGGAGATGGTGAAGGTGTTCTCTTTCTTCTCTTCTTTTCTTCTTTCTTCCTTTTCTTCTTCTTTTCTTGCTTGCTGTCCTCTTTCTTCTTTTCTTCTTCTTTCTCTTTCTTCTTGTCCTCTTTCTTGCTTTTCTTGCCATTGTTCTTAGAGCTTTCTTTGACAGCCTTCTTGAGCTTGTCAAACTTCTCTTAGGCTGAGGTGTTGCCTACCTCCGAGGCATCACCTTCAACTTCACTTGGCAAATCTTCAAATTCTTCCTCCTCTTGCTTGTCATCTTCACTTGCCATATCCTCACACGGTTAAGTGTTTGCAAGGATAACCCGCTCTGATACCAATTGAAAGGATCGAGGCAATATGACCTAGAGGGGGGTGAATAGGCCTGCACACAAATTTAAACTTTTTTTGCAGAAAAACTGTCAGGGTCCGGAACTTCCGAGATTATTCTCGGAACCTCCGAACGAGGCAGCCTCCGAGAATAAACTCAGAACTTCCGAGAACTGTCAGAACAGAGCTAAAAAGAAACAAGCTGCGGATTACTTGATGAAAAACAGATCTACCAAATTCTAGGAGGTACTTAGGACCTAGCAAGAAGATTTTTAAGCAAAGAACAAGCTAGGAAGCTACCACAAAGTAGATCGGAGACAAACCCTAATAGATCTAGTCAAGAACAAGCATGAACATGGACAAGCAAGAATATAAATCACAGCACGCACGAGACAAGGATTTATCCCGTGGTTCAGCTCGCCACAAAGGCTTGCCTACATCCACGTTGTTGAGGAAGCCACAAAGGCTAAGGACCACAAAGGTCAACTCCTCTCTCACACCTATCACTTTGGGTAATAGGTGGAGACTTTCCACTAGATTCACAAAGGGTAATACAAACACCTTGGAGCTTCCACAAATCGGGTTGGAGAGCTTCCAAGAACCTCTATCCGTCTAGGAGCAAGGCTCCAAGAGTAATAGATCCACCAAGCTTGCTAGGACTTCTCCAAGTGCTCAAGAACTAGGAATGGAAGGTTTTGCTCACAATCTCACTTGAATCCCCACTCTCAATCAATGCTAAGGCAAGGATTTGGAAGAGAGTAGGTTTGGAGTCAATGCAAGGTGAGAGAATGAAGCTTGAATCTGTTTCAGTTCGGGGAGGAAGAAGAAGTGACCGTTGGGGGACCAAGGGCTATAAATACCCCCAGATCCAGAACTGTAACGGTCAAAAATTCAAAGTCCGGAACCTCCGAGAAAAATCTCGGAACTTCCGAACCCTGAAACCTCTGCTGACTGAAGCCCGCACGGTCGGAACCTCCGAGAATAAACTCGGAACCTCCGAACTAGGAAACAACAGGGGCAAAACAGCAGTAGGTCTCTCTCCTCAAGGAATGGGTTAGGATTAGGATAGATGTTCTATGAGCACTTGAATCCACCCTAACTCACCATTAGTATCCCTCTTGATAGTACGGATTATCCTATACTCAAATTCAAAAGATAAAATAAATAAACTTCTCCAAAGATCATAGGTATCCTTCTTCATGTAATTGAGGGGTCTCCTTTCTTTCTTTTTCACCTGTAAAACATTCTTGTACTGCACAATAAACTCAAAGGCTCATTAGCTCTTTAATTGTGTGGTCAACATCACCAAAACCCTCATAGGGCTTGATTGCACTTACATCAACAGTGGTCGAAGATACTCTTGCCACCCAGAAAACGACAAACTACCCACGAATCAAGGAGCACACTGTAGCCATGTGATTCTGCGGCGGGCTCAGGCATCATTGATGCGCTAGCGACAAAGACGTCGCGAGTCAGGTATAAAGTCTTCGCCTTTAATTACTCACATGTCCACAGGCCTGCTGGACCCATATGGTTTCAGTGTCATCACTTTGCCAGCTGCCCGTGACCTGGCTTTTGGCTATAAATAGCACTGTGAAGCTTGAGGGGAGCAAGCACCGAGCATTGCTGAGCTATGAAGCCGCAGAGTAGTTTTGAGGCCATGCCATGGGCATGTGTCCGTCCACCAGATTGTAGGATGTCATGTTTGTAGAAGCTTGGAGCTAGAAGAACTCTTGCGAAATGTAGGCAGCACCCCCACTCTTTGTACCATGCCTCTGCATGGTACCAGGTAGAGTTTGGAGGTGATGTTGTAGAGGCCCGAGGTGAAGCTGTAGAACCTCGACGACCGTGTGGTGCTCGTTGAGGTCCTGCAGTCCGCGCTGAAGAGCAAGCTCGTATCTGCATTCCATAGTCAGGCACAAAGTGTGCCCAACTACATGCAGCGTCGTGCAGTTGTTCACCGCAAGGCCACCATCGAGGTCCTGAGGCAAGAAGAATTCTTGCGACGTGCTCTACTGTATCAGAGTACGCCTTAAGGATTGCTCTAGGTCAATCAGGTCTTCGAGTACGTTTATATTTTTGTGCCGGGTTCTAGATCCAATGAGGTCACAGGCGACCTGTGTACCTTCGGAGGACCCGTGTGATGTTCGCTCTCTTTTGTCATGCACTGGTCGGTTTGACGAATTGATTCATCAAAGACCTAAATGTCATTATTTTGGGGGCTTGTCGACCTTGTGAGGATCGAATTGTGAAATCAGGACGACCTGATGCTTTTGTGATGTTTACGACCGAAACTCAGAGTGTAGGTCTTCATCTGTTAAGTAGTTATCCATTGCGCAAAATCCGGCGTGATCAACTCGCAAAATTATCGGCACGGAGCCGTTGCGGTGATCTCCGTACAGCGGAAGGAGCCGCAACGGGCAGACTCAGTGGGGCTCGTATAAATAGAACGGCGGGGACCATCGTTGACCGGCCCCTTCATCTTCTTCCTACCGTCGCCGTCACCGCCAGAGCCACCGCACCATAGCCGCCACGGTTCCGTCTCCAACCTCCGCCCTAACTTCCTCAATCCACCACCATCTCTAGCCGGCAGCACATCAGCTCCGCCATCCGTGCCCTGCGCCACTGCGCATGTGTGTCAAAACCCTAGTGTCCTTTAGATCCAGATCCATTAAAGCTCGAGAAATGGCGGCGCCGGCCCGTGCTATTCCCGACCCGCAGACGGTGTGGGAGTCTTCAACGATGACGGAGGTGAAGATTCAAGCCCTGGTGGACCACGGGCTGTTGAGGCCTAAGGCGGAAGTGGAGTGGAAGGCGCCGACGGGCGAGGCTTTCCCGACGGAAGACGTCAGGGAGCAGGTCGTCTTTGGTTCCTTCTTCGAACGCGGGTTCAACATCCCCGTCGGGGATTTCTTCCGAGGGCTTCTCTTCTACTACAAGTTGGAGCTGGTACACCTCGTCCCCAACTCCATCACTGTAGTGTCGATGTTTATACATTTCTGTGAGGCGTATCTAGGGATATCGCCCCACTTCCTTCTCTGGCGACATCTCTTCTGCGTGAAAACCACCGGCAAACGTGCTGGTGTTGTTGGTGATGTGATGTTCTGCTTGAGGTCGGGCCTCAAGTCAGAGTGGATTGATTCGGATCTGCCGGATAACTACACTGGGTGGAGGTCGGATTGGTTCTACATCGCCGATCAAAAGCCGGTGCTCCCGAAGCGGACTGGGCACAAGCCCGTGAAGATACCGGAGTGGGATCTGCCGTTGACGTTGCGCGAGATGGACGATGTCAAGGAAGTGCTTGCACTGGTCACCGACCTCAAGAAGAGGGGTGTGACAGGGGGTTCGGTTGCTAGGTCGTTCTGCCGGCGCCTGATCCAACCGATCAAGGATCGGGTGCACCCAGCATAAGAGTACTGGGGACAATCGGACCCCACTCGCGAGGTGAACCGCAAGGTCCCCAAGGAGGAGATGGCGGCTAGGGTGTCACAGATCTATGCCGGGAAGGCACGGATCAAGAAGTGCCCAAAGGCGTACTCGTTGAGCTGTCCGGCTGACCCAGTAAGTCCTGGAACTACTAGGTCGTTTGCTATGTGCTTTTGCTTTTATGTCGTTCTTACTTCTTTGCTCTTCATCCATCGCAGGAACGGGAAAGGAAGTTCTGGTGTCCGGCACCTCTTCCGGAAGGCGAAGAACCTCGTCGGAAGCTGAGGTCGGACAAATACCAACCTCCAGCAGCTAGGCTGCTGGAGAATTATGAGTCAGACTCATTGGTGGAAGCTGATGAAGATACTGACCAAGAGGTCGATGATGACGTGGGAAGCCGCCCAAAGGCGAGTAGTGCTGCCAAGCCCAGGCGCAGAACGAGGGCAGCGACGGCCAAGCAGCCGGTCTCGAAGGCTACTGCACAGGCCGAGGTGGCTAAAACCGCCAAACTGGAGGTAGAGAAGAAGAAGAAGAGGAAGAGGAAGGCGAGTCCTCCACCGGCGGTTGAGACGCCGGTGATTCCTACACCTCCGTCTAGGGAGGTCGAGTCTGATGAGGAAGATGAAGATGAGGCCACCGATGAGCCGCCAGTTGTTGAAGATCGGACGGTGAGGAGGTCGTTGAGTCCCGCGGCCAAGAGGCAGCGGGAGTTGACGCAGAAGACGACGGAGGACGACCTCCGTCAAGGGATGGAGGCGCAGCGAGCTGCTACAGGAGCGCAGGCGAGGATGCCTGTGCTGGTGAAAGTGCGGCCTTTCAGGCCTAAGTTACGCGCCCTAGCTACTGTGAGGTAGGGTCATTTTTCTGAAGGTCTTTCATTTAATGTAGTTACTGGATCTTGTATTGTGTTTGATGATTGTCTCTGCAGGTCGGGTGCACGGCCCCAGCGCGACCTGAGTGCCCAGGCATCACCTTCACGAACGAGGTCGCCCGATCATGAGGTCGGGGCGCAGACGCTGGTTGATGATGCAAGGACGGCAACTCCTCCACCTGCTCCTAATCTCGGAGCGCAGGGCTCTACTGACGACGTCGGAGCGTCGACCTCTCCCCCCGTCACCGACGTGGACCCTATCAATGGGGTGCCCAGCACGTCAGATCAGGACTTTACTGGGGACCCGATTCAACTCGAGCAGCCGCCGAAGAATCCAAAAACATCCGGTGCGCAGGTACCGAGTTCGCCATCAACAAGGCCAATGTTGAGACGTAGAGAGATTGACTGGAATGGTACTCCTTGGCAGGAGGATATCTTCGACGATAATGAGGATATGCGAGCGGCCCGGAACGCGATCTTGACGCTTAACGAAGCGTTGACAGTAAGCCTTTCTCCTGTGCTGTTTGTGAAGACGTAGTTGCAAACTTGTAACTGATGACCTGATTCCTTGGAGCAGTCGCTGGCTGATCGTTCGAAGGGCAGGTCTGACCTGCTGAAAAATGCCACAGCCACACAGCTGCGGGTGGTCGAGCTTGAGCAAGAGCTTAAGCAGGTCCGTGAAGCGGCGGTGGCAAATAAGAGGAGGCTCGAGGACGAGCTGGCCGAAGAGAAGTGCAAGACCCAGGAGGCCAATGCGCAATTTAACGCCGCAAACATTGGTAAGTTTTATTTGCTTACATGTTTTTCGCCATTGTTGTCTTGTGCTGCTGAGGGTTTTGACCTTATAGTGTTTGCCCGTATGTTGTAGACTTTCACAGGCGTGAGGATGACCTCAAAAATGACCTGAAGAACACCAAGGAAAGGGTTCGAAACTTGGAGGTGAAACTGCAAGAGGCCGAGGCTGGCGCCAACGAGCTCAAGCGGGTGATGAAGGAGAAAATAGACAGTGAGTTGGTCATAACTCAAAAGCTGACTTATGAGAAACAGGCTCGGCAGGATCTCGAGGTCAGCCTCGAGGTAGCTTTGAAGTCATTGCAGAATGACCAAGTAATCATTGCAGGGCAAGAGGTGGAGCTGAACGACCTGAAGAACGCTGCCCATTATGCTATGGACATAATAGCGTCGCAGGTCGAGGGGGAGGAGCCGAAGTCTGCTCTTGATCATCTTATAGACATACCCGAGAGGCTTCTCGATCTGCTGAGGGCGACAAGCTTGGCGGCAGCCACGGAGGTGTTAGTGCGGGTGAAGTCGCACTACCCTGAGGTTGACATGGTCAAGGTCGGGGAGAGTTCTGATATGACGAAAGACCTCAAGGCCTTGGAGCTCGAAGTGCACGATGCTGCTACGGCGGTGATGGATGCTCTTGACTATGGAGGCGACGATGGCGAAGAGTAGTCGTAGTCTCCGAGTTGTACCCTCTTTTCCTTCGGTCATGTAAACATTGCTTAATAACTTGCTTTATGGCCTGCACGACATACTTATTTTGTGTTTGCGCGAACTTGGTAGCCTTGTAGTATCTTGCTTTGTATTGTAGACCGCTAACCACTTCTCATGGAGAGGCTGGCTTACCGACCACCATAGCTCAGCGGGGAGGCTTACATGTGATCAGCGCGCGGGAAGGAGTCAGGGACTCAGGTTTTGCAACCTTTATGACCAAGCAGGCTCGCAACAACACATAATAGGTAGTCATGAGAGACGGCATCCTCAGGTCGATTTGACCCTTAGGTTGGCTTTGAGCCAAGCCCCCGAGCATGTCGAGGGGGAGGAACAGAAGAATTTAACCCCCAGGTCTTACGACCCTTGTATTAGCTTTAGCCAAGCCCCCGAGCATGTCGAGGGGGAGGGTTTATGACATGGAAGGAGAGGAGGTAGGACTCGAGATACAGCAAATGACTGCTTTAACTAATATTTATTGAAGCTGAAAAAGTACAAAGATGAGAAATACATAGCTGATAAAAAAACTATTCTACGGGTAGAATCGTCGTAGGTGCTCCACGTTCCAAGGATTGGGTACTCCTTGCCCATCACCCCATTGGAGGTGATATGTAGATGGGCTGACGACTTCGGTGACGATGAAGGGTCCTTCCCAAGGGGAAGAGAGCTTATGCATGCCATCTGTCTTCTGAACACGCCTTAGTACTAGGTCGCCGACGTTAAAGGATGTCTCTTTAACGTTGCGGTCGTGGTATCGACGAAGTTGCTGGTCGTGACGAGCTTGACGCATGGTGGCAGCCAGTCTTTGTTCCTCGAGGCTGTCGAGGTCAACACGACGAGTCTGCTCGGCTTCTCCCTCCTCATAGAACTGTATGCGTGGAGCTCCGAAGGTGACGTCGGTAGGTAGAATGGCTTCGGAGCCGTAGACCAAGAAGAAGGGGGAGAAGCCTGTAGCAGAGCTGACTTGAGTCCTCAGGCCCTAGATTACGTGTGGTAGCTCGGCTAACCATCGTGTAGCGTAGTTTGAAGCGTCGGCAAAGATACGCTCTTTGAGGGATTGAAGAACCATGCCATTGGCACGTTCAACCTGGCCGTTACACCTAGGGTGGGCGACCGAAGAGTAGTAGACGTCGATCATGTTGTCTTGGTAAAAATCCCAAAAGGCAGAGCCTGTGAAGGCTGTCCCAAGGTCGGTGATGATCCTATTGGGCACACCGAAGCGATGTGTTATGTCTTGTATGAACTTGGCCGCTTCTTCCGACTTGACTTTTGCGACAGGTCAGACTTCGATCCACTTTGTAAATTTGTCGATGGCCACGAGGATATACCTGTAGCCGCTCGGGGTAGTTTTGAATGGACCCATAGAGTCGAGGCCGCACATGGCGAAGGGCCACGATGGGGGAATTGTGCGCAGGGCCTGAGCTGGTAGGTGCTGTTGTTTGGCAAAGAATTGGCATCCTTTGCACCTTTTTACGAGATCTTTAGCATCAGTCATGGCCGTGGGCCAGTAGAAACCAGATCGGTAAGCTTTACCGACCAGATTGGCGGATGCCGCGTGGCAGCCACACTCTCCACCGTGAATCTCAGCCAGGAGCTGTAGACCTTCTGATCGTAGATTACATTTCATCAAGACGCCAGTGGAGGCGGCTTTTCTATATAGGTCGGTACCAATCACGACGTAGTTAGCACTTCGTCGTGTGATACGTTCTCGTTTTGCTTTGTCTTCCGGGACTCGTTGGTTGAGTAGGAAGGCTAAGAAAGGCTCGCGCCAATCATCCTCCTTTTCTGTCATTAGCACGTCACGGGGAGGTGCTGGAGTTTGGTCGTGTTGAGCTAGGTCTGGATTATCTGGATCCAGCAGCTTGATCGAAGGCTTGTGTAGGTCTTGGACGAACACACCCACCGGAACTAGAGCAGTCTTGGAGCCTAGTTTGGAGAGTACGTCGGCAGCAATGTTGTTGCTGCGTGGCACGTGCTGAAACTCAATTCCCTCAAAGTGGCCTTCGAGCTTGCGGATCTCAGCACAGTATGCATCCATTGTGTCTTTGACACAATCCCACTCTTTATTGACTTGTTCGATGATGACCTTGGAATCGCCAAAAGCCAGTAGTCGCTTGATGCCAAGGGACACTGCTATGCGGAGCCCATGAATTAGAGCTTCGTACTCTGCCCGGTTGTTGGAGGCCTTGTAGTGTATCTGCAGGACGTACTTAAGTTGCTCTCCCTGGGGAGAGATAAGTAGCACACCTGCTCCTGCGCCTTTGAGGTTTAGGGCGCCGTCGAAGTACATTATCCAGTGTTCAGGCCGCTCCTTGGGAGGGGGCATCTGGATTTCTGTCCACTCCAACACAAAGTCGGCGAGGATCTGTGACTTGATCGCCTGCCTGGGGCAGAATTCGATGTCGAATTCTCCAAGCTCTACTGACCACTTGACGATGCGGCCGTTGGCGTCACGATTGCAGATGATCTCTCCTAGAGGGAACGATGAAGGCACCGTGATCTTGTGGGCTTGGAAGTAATGGCGAAGCTTTCTCGACGTAATCAGGAGTGTATAGAGCAACTTCTGAGGCTGTGAATACCGTGTTTTAGCGTCGGCCAGGACCTCGCTTACGTAGTACACAGGTCGCTGAACAGGGTAGGCCTACCCTTCTTCTGCTCGTTCAGCGACGAGAACCGTGCTGACCACATGAGTGGTGGTGGAGATGTATAGTAGGAGAGTTTCCCCCGCTACAGGTGGTGTCATGACTGGAGGTGAGGTCAAGGACTCTTTGAGAGCCTCGAAAGCCTTCTGTGCTTCTTCATCCCATACGAACTTATCTGCCTTCTTCAATAGCTTGAAGAAGGGCAGACCTTTCTCGCCGAGCTTGCTGACGAAACGACCTAGAGCCGCCATCATACCTGTAAGCTTCATGACGTCTTTCTTGCAAGATGGCTTGGCCATGTTGCGTATTGCATCAACCTTCACGGGGTTGGCTTCAATGCCTCGGTGCCCGACCATGAAGCCCAGGAGCAATCCGGAGGGAACACCGAAGACACACTTGGTCGGGTTGAGCTTCCACTTAAATTCCTGTAAATTGGCAAATGTTTCGGCAAGGTCGGTGATGAGCTGTTCTTCCTCGGTGGTCTTGACGACCACATCATCGATGTAGGCTTCAACGTTCTTTCCAATCTGCGATTTCAGGCACTTCTGTATCGCCTTTTGGTATGTTGCTTCCGCTTTTTGAGGCCAAAGGTCATGACCTTGTAGCAGTAGATGCCATTGGGCGTTATGAACGCCGTCTTGTCTTCGTCGTCGGGATTCAGAGCTATCTGATGATAACCTGAGTAGCAGTCGAGAAAGCATAGTAAAACGCTGCCGGTCGTGGAGTCCACGACCTGATCGATGCGAGGAAAAGGGAAGGGATCTTTTGGGCAGTGCTTGTTGAGGTCGGTGTAATCGATACACATCCTTAAACCGCCAGTCTTTTTGGGTACAAGAACCGGGTTTGCAAGCCAAACCGGGTGTTTACATTCGCGAATAAAGCCTGCAGCTAAGAGCTTGCAAACTTCGGTTTCTATAGCCTGTTTTCTATCTTTTGCAAATCGCCGGAGCTTTTGCTTGATAGGTCGTGCAGTCTTGTTTACTTCAAGGGCGTGCTCAGCCAGCTCCCTGGGGACACCGGGCATGTCGGATGGACTCCATGCGAAGATGTCGGTGTTGTCCCGGAGGAAACTGGTGAGCGCGAGTTCCTATTTGGGGTCGAGGTTGGCCCCGATGACGACTTCCTTGGTGCGTCAGGCAGGCCGAGGCACACTTTCTTCACAGCAAGACTAGGGTCCAGGGCTGTAGCTGTACACTTCTGTTCTGGTACGTCCAGAGTGGTTTGGTCGATCTTGGCGGCCTGGGCGACCATGACCGTAGCTGCGGCTTTGCAGGCGGAGTCTTTGGCGAGCTCGACGGTGGAGCTCTCGCAGTTGTAGGAGACCATGATGTCTCCCAGGACGGAAAGGATTCCGTTAGGCGCTGGCATCTTTATGATTAAGTAGGTGTGGTGTGGTATGGCCATAAACTTGGCCAACATAGGTCGACCAAGGATGGCATGGTAGGAGGAGTGGAAGTTCGCGACCTCGAAGGTCAGGTACTCCGTTCGGAAATTTTCCTGTGTACCAAAGGTGACCGGGAGGCAGACGCGACCTATGGGGTACGCGGCCTTGCCAGGTACCACGCTGTAGAAGGGTTCGTCGCAGGCAGTCATCTTGTTGAAGTCGAAGTCCATCTTTCTGAGCGTCTCTGTGAAGATGATATTCAGGCTGCTGCCCCCATCGATGAGGGTCTTAGGCAGGAACGCGCCGTCGACTATGGGGTTGACGACCAGCGGGTAGGTCCCGGGGTCTGGTATGTGGACCTAGTGGTCTTTTCTTGAGAACGTAATGGGGAACTCCGACCAACGCAGAGGTTGCGGAGTTTCAGTGTTGACGTGCCCGATCTCTCTTGCGTTTGATCGAAGCTGCCTGTTGCTTTTGGTCGCTTGGCGACCGCCCACGATGAAGTTGATCTCGCGGTTGGCTGTCTAAAATGCGTCGTTGGGATTGCCCCCTTTTGGCGGAGGTGGTGGAGAACGCTCGTTGCGGTTGTCTTCATTCTGGCGGCGGCGATCGTCCCGGCGATCGTCGCGTCGGTCGTTACGTTGGTCGTCGCGGTTGTCTTCACGGCAATCATTACACCGGTAGTCATCATGTATATCATCACGTCGGTCATCGCGGCGATAGTCGTGGCGGTAATCCCGACGGTTCCTATCATCGTTGCGACGGTAAGGTCGGCGATCTTGGTAATCGTGTCGATCAGGTCGACGGTTACGATTGTCATAGCGGCGGCCGCTATTTTGGTCGTCGTTGCTATTGCTCTTGGTCTTCTTAGGCTCTGGGGGAACCCCTAGAGCCCGCTTGAGCTGCTCGCACTCCCTCATGGTGTGCTTGCCGTCGCGGTGGAACTGGCACTAGTCATCCATGACCATGTTGAAGTCGCCTTCAAGGAAGGTGGAAGGTCGGGGTGGATCAGTCACATAGGCCTCGCCAGATCGCTTGCGCGACCTGTTGCCTCCATCATCGTGGTCTTCTCCCTTGAAGTCGTGCATTACCGCGTCTTGAGTGTCAACAAGCTTGTCGACATAAGCCATGAGGTCGCCGATGGTATGTGCGTCAGCTTCGTGGATCTTCTCGAAGAGCTTGATGTTGGTTATCCCCTTCTTGTAGTATGCTATGACGTCTTCGTCTTTAACACCTGCGAGAGTGTTGCGGTTTTCGAAGTAGCGATTAGTGTACTCTCGTAGAGTTTCATCACGCCGCATCCGTACTCTAGCGAGATGGTGCGTGTTGCCCGGTCGGTTGTAGGTCGCTTGGTAGTTGGTCGTGAAAAGACGTGACAAGGTCGCCCACGAGGTGATACATTCTGCAGGAAGATTGTCGAGCCACAGGAGTGGCGCTTTACCCATCACAAGGGGGAAGTATCCCGCCATGTGGTCTTCGTTGCCTCCAGAGGCGCGTGCCGCAATGCTGTACATCTTGAGCCAAATACTTGGGTCGGAGCGACCGTCATATTTTTCAATGGCTGGCTTGAAGTCCTTGGGGTATCTGATCGTCCTGAGACGTCGTGAGAACGCTGGGAAGTTGTTGACCGCTCCCGGGCTGGCTGACGGGGCATAAGCCGTTGGGATAATGTAGAGATCGTCTGGCGGACCATTATCTTGGTCGTACTGGGCACGTCGGAGAAGCTCTTGGTCGTGCATGTTCCGTAGTTCCGTTGCTTGGATTGGATTGTTGGCGTTGAGGGGATCGGGGACCCCGTTGACGCGGTCATAGTTAGCACGACGTGCTATCTCCACTTCGTCTTGTATCTGTCGACGCCGGCTTCCTTCAGCATGGTTGGCTTGTACTGGCGGAGGTTGAGCTCCGACGTTTTGTTGGGCGCCAGAAGCATTAGCTGCATTGTTAGTGACGTTGCCTGCAGCGTTGGCGGCAGGGTTGGCTGCGGCGTTAGCGGCAGCATTGGCAGCGGGGTTGACCGGCTGTACCACTTCATTTTCGCCACCTCCTTCTTCAGGCACCGGCTGAAGAGGAGCGTTGGCGTTGGAGCGACGTCGTTGCCGAGGGTTGTCCGACCTGCTCCTGGAGTAGGAGCTTGCAGCCGATCTGCTGTACCCTGGGCCCCGTTCTTCGACCTGAGCGGTGGCGACGCGGATGTGGGCTTGAAGACGCCTTATTGCCCGAGTATCCTCAAGCTGACCTAGTGCTGCGAGAGCGGCGCCCAGGTTTGCTTGAGGAGAATTGTAGACTTCGTGGCCATCTTGCTCAAAGTCCCTGAGGAGATCTCTGGCACGTAAGCGGTTCCGACGAGGCTCGTTGCGTTGTTGGGGAGCTGCTGGAGCCGCGGGTGCTTGCGCTCCGTTGTTGACGACGTTGCCCCCGGGTTGGTCGCTAGCGCCTTGTCCCACATTAGCTGCGGCTGCTTCGACTTCTTGTTGACGACGTGCAGCTCGTGCAGCGTTGGCGTTTTCACGTTCGATACGTTGCTCGTCCGTCTCGCCAACTTGAGGAGGTACATCCGCAGAGACAACCAAGACCTCGCGATCTGGAGTCTCGAACGCTTCTCCCGGATAGTTCGGGGAGATGGTCGTGCGGGCGATCTGGAATGCGAGGCGGTCCGGGGACGGATCTCGGTTGATCTGGCGGTGATGAGCCGCTGTGAGAGGTCGTCGAAGCTTCTTGAGCACATGGCACTGGCGAGCCGTGTGTTTGGGATTCTCATGGATGGGGCAAGGGTCGTCGAGATGACTCCTGTAGTTTCCACGATCTGGTGTCTTGGATCCAGATTTGATCTGGATCTTGCGCTTCATGTAGCGAGACGCTACATGAGTTGCGTTCCGCAGGCCAAGAGGCATGCTAGGTGAGGACGGAGGGGTCCTGCGAGGGCGTTTGACGCGTTCGCAGACCTTGATCGTGTCGGAAAGCATGCCTTCGACACGATTGAGTCCCGCGATCAGGTCGCTAGGAGTGGGTGGGTGGGTTTCCGCCAGCAGATCTGTACCGACCTGCTGGTTGGAAGTGACCGCATTGCTCTCGATGACGAGGCAGGCGGCTGGAACGGTGGATTTCGCCGGCATCGAACCGAAGCAGATGTCGACGGGATTGGCGAGGATGTCCGCCATGCTCTCTGGGAAGATGACGCCGTTGGTCTGAGCCATCGAGTTGCACGAAGAACCTCGGATTCCCCCCCTACCTGGCACGCCAACTGTCAGATGGTGAGATCTGGACAGCCCACGAGGGTGTTAATCCCTGTGGTTTAGTTGTTCGGCGGGGTGGAATCTAAGGCTAAGAACTCAATGGTTGTGCTCGAGCACACGGAACACAGAGAACACGGCGAGTTTATACTGGTTCGGGCCTCCGGAGAGTAAAACCCGACGTCTAGTTGTTGGTGTAGATTGCTTGAGGATTGCGTATTGATACAAGGGGTCGCCCTGCCCGCCTTATATTGGCCAGTGGACAAGGTCGGTTCCCAGACTCCAGGTCGGATACGATCAGGAGACTTAAATCTAGCTGACTACGACATTTGCCATATCTGTCGATCTGCTTTGGTCGAAATCCATCGATGTCTTGTCTTGTACGCCAAGTCTTGAGGTCGTTCGGATGAGGTCGTCTAGAGAATCTTCTGGAAGTTCTTCAGGAGGTCGTGTGGGCCGCCAACTAGGTCGGTTAGGCCCACTGTCAGGTCGGCGGGTCTTCCGGTAGGCCGGACCCACTTGTCGGGGACGGTCGTGAGCCTGGTCGGTGGGGACCCAGGGGTACCCATGTCTCACAGATAGATACCACAAAGCATACAGGATCAATTTTACACCAACTTTATTTTTAGGAAATTTTGTAGAATTTGTACAACGATATTGCTCCAGTTCGGGCGTCCGACGTGCCGAGAAATTTCCGGACACCCCTTCACGTGGACCGTGCCTATCTATCTTATCCTGTAACCATTCACATGCCTCCTCCCGCATCCTTATCACACCATTCACCTACCCCTCCCATCTTCTCTGCTGCAGCCATGGCGGAAGCTGAGCTCCACCTGGGTGTCTGGGCTTGAGCATAGCAAGCGCTACTCTACGTCGGCTGCCGAAGGAGGTGCTTCTCCCGCGTGGTCGCCGCTCCCCGCACTAGGGCGAGTCGCGTCGTGCCGGCCATGGGTGGGCTCGGCCCCGGGGAGGGCTGCGCCGCCACGGGTGGCCGCCGCTTCCTCGCGGCCGCGCCTCCGGTGACCGCGCCACCTGCTGATCCCTCCCCGGCATGCGGAGGAGCTCCGGGCAGCGACGGGCGAGCTCCCCCGGCGGCTCCCATCCTCCTCCCCCAGGGGAGCTCTGTGGCGACGCGACCAGGGGCGCGGTTCCCCTGCTCTGACCCGCAGCCGGCGACTGCGGCGGAGCTCGCGACGGCGCCCGTGGCGTCCGGACACCGGGCTGCTTCCCGTGCCCAAGGGTCCTTGACGATGCGGCGGCGGTGAACGGGACAGGTGCGCGCACCGGCGGCGGCAAGGGACGAGCTCTCGCGCGCGCTTGCAGACGCCGAGGCCGACCTCGCCTGCGGCGGCCGGGGCCAAGCTTCCTCGTGATGCCGAGGCTGAGGTGTCGAGTCTAGCAGGTTTCGGTATATGTTGCAAGGGTATGTTTTGGGTGTTCCAAAGGTTTTGAGAGAATGTTGCAATTGTTTTATGTTGATGTTGCAAAAGCAGATTTCGATATTACAATGTTGTAAAAGTAGATCTCGATGTTGCAATGTTGCAAAAGTAGATCTCGATGTTACGGATGTTGTTTTTGAATGTTGCGGATGCTGTTTTTGAATGTTGCGGAATTCTTCTTCATGTTGCACGTAATATGACTGACTTGATGTTGCGACGAATTTTTGCTACAGTGCTTCGATCTGACGGCTACAATGCTTCGATCTGACGGCTCTGGATGCGTCTGTTTTTTTAGTTTCTCCCGGACGTCCGGGCGCTAGTGGTTCCCACAATCTTACTTTAGCTGTTAATATTGCACAACCAGATTACATAACACTGTAGAATTTTTTTTTTATGAAATCCAACAATCCAACGGTATATTCTCTCTTCGTACCTCTACCTTTAGGTCACGTGGGAAACGGAAAAATGACCTATTGTTTAAGGGTTTGTACACAAACCTGCTTGCATCTCTGTTCTCATTACTCATCACATGATGCCATGAGTTAAGGTGGTGTGTTGTTTTCGCCCTTTGACACAGCAGAAAAAAGCTACGTACTGTACATGCAAGCGGGCACAGGCATTGTGAGCCTACTGCCACAGGATGACAGGAGAATCAGAGACATCAGAGTCCAACATTGAAAAGGCAGTAAAACTCAAGACAGTGGTAAAACTATGCCCATATTCGTCTAGTCTGCTACATATCAGTCCTAAATAGAGGACCATCTCCATGTTAGGGGCAAAAGAATTCAGCCTGAGCAGTGAATACACTGCAAAGAATCAACGAATTTTGATTTGTAGAATGATGCTTTTACCTGTTCTTTACATCAACAAACAACAAAAATGGCTCCAAGACAAGTTACAAACAATTACATATATACCGGAAAAGAATCAGCTATTCTTGATCCAAAGAAGGATACTTCTGCCTTTTATTGTGAATGATCAGAATCACCTCCTGCCTCCACTTGGATACCAATGGTGGAGCAAAGTTAGCTCCCCTTAAGTTGGAGGAAAGACTTGGCGGCATATTTTTTTTCACCTTTTCCTTGTATTTCTTTTTATGTTGCTTCAGTTTGTTTTAGCTGCATCAATTGACTCCTCAAACTGTACTCCCGCATCTATGCCATTGGAAATTGTTAATGCATTAGCTAGGGGGGTTAACATGCCAGACAAGAACAGCAAGTATATATTGATTGAGAGTGAAATGATTATCAATTTGAACCCATACCTGAAGGTTATGTGCTTGGTATAACAGATTACCACACTCTTCTATCAATGTCCTTTCAGTAGCAATAATTTGCGCAAGATTCTTGGCCACATCATCAATTTCTATGACCTGCTCGACAAGATGAAAACTTTAGTACACAGGTACAACAAAAAAGGACGCAAAGCACAGTAGCTTATTCTGTTAGTGAAGGTTCTGAATATCACAATATCGTTTTGGCGATCAAGGTTATAAAATCAGGTTGTATGAGATCAAAACTCTGTCGCACGAGTATGACAAAAAGAATGATCCAAATCGCAGTAGCTTGTTCTATTGTGAAGTTTTTTTTTTTTTTTAGAATTTCTATTGTGAAGTTTTTCTGACATTACTTAGTATAAGCGTAGTTCAATCTGGTTGAAGAAGAAACCTAAGTTGGGAGTCTTTCTGGGAACTTCACTTCCTCAGATCCCAAATCTATCAGATATTGAGAACGATTCAAAAGCATCCTTAGATGGCAAGGAAATACATTGCTTTTGCAGACACACATTTCAAGATATGGTCTAACCTTTGGCAAGAAATTTCCGACACATGGTGATAGTGGTTCCATCTGTTGCACAGCTGAGGTAAGCACTTCTGTGATTTCCCCACAGTCTGCCTGCAAACATTTTAGTAAGTACTTTTGCAACAAGATATACAAAACTAAATGATGCAATTTTTATGCCTAGAACTGAATCTTAATGGAAATTTTACCTTGACATTACCAATGACTGGTAACCGCAGTGAGGCATTAGGCCTAGAACTGAATCTTAATGGAAATCTTACCTTGACATTACCAATGACTGGTAACCGCAGTGAGGCATTATGCAGTGCTGTTGATACCCCTCCAAGACAACTCAAATGCTCCCCCTCAACATCACTCCATTGATCCAAATATGGGACCTGATAGTTTTTGCAAAACATATTTTCTATTAAAAATTAATTAAATCTTCAATCGAAGACTGAGATTTTAAGGGGGAAACAACAATAGAGGATTGCCCAGTGAACAGTACTAGTGCATATGCAAGTCACACAATGAAAATGCAGGTGGGCATGTAAATTAACTCTATCCTTTCTTTTGTACCATAAATATCAACAGACAAATCCAAACCTAGGTAATTCCACTTTCCACTTTGATACAAATAACAATACAAAGCCCTTTTTACACATTCTATACAAAGTATAGAACCTCTTAGTTGATACCAGTCAAACATATCCATCAAGTATCTGAAACAGAACCAAAGAAATACCAACTGAATGTTGGAAACTGGATGCAATTCTGGATATTATTTTACCTGGCAAATCATTTAGGTAGATGCATTTTCACCTCAAAGTTCAGTCGGCAATAGTGACGCAGTGTAATGTCCTCTACATCCTATATTCCTATGTGTCAAAACTCCCCTTAACTTGAATGGACATACCTCCCCCTCCTCACGTGAGCCATGAAATAAATTCATTCATGTGATATACCCAGTTCAGACAACTTAGCACTAGTTATGAAGCCATCCAACGCCTATGTCATGACAAATTCAAAGTTTTCAGAATGCAGAAGTAGCCCAAATTCGCCTTACCTGAACATTCACCAGGTAACACAGTCTCTGCTCCCGCCTCATTGTGTCCACCTCTGCCCTCTTTTCAGCAACGGATTCACGTAGACTCATGAGCCTCTCTGCGAGCCCATAGAGGGATTTCTTCACCCCAACCAAACAAAAATAACATCATCGTCAGCATATAAATTCATAATTCATTCACCGATCAGAACAAGACAATCACCCCTGATACACTAGAAAAAACTCTTACCTCTGCAGCAGCAGCCCTGGCCTTGGCTGCAGCTTCAGCCCGGGCGTTGATGAACCTGTGCTGGAGGTACCGACTGTCCAGCAGCCGCAGCAGGTGCACGTCCTCCTGCTTCCCCGCGACCTTCCTGCCCCCAATGATCGCTGCCTTCTTCAGCTCAGCTGCCTTTGGCCCTTGCGGGTGTGGTGGCCTCGCTGCCGTCGTCAGCTTCCCCGTCGCGGCCGTTGAGACCGACAATGCCGAGTTGAGCGAGCGGTAGCATAGCGGGTTGGACGCCCGCGCGGATCCGCCCGACTCCGGCACCGAGGACCGGAGGTCTGACGAGAGGCGGCCGCCGCGGCAGGACGCCGGGCCGAGCAGCGGCGGGCTCTCGCACGGCGCGGCTGGGGCCACCCCAAGCCCGCTGTCGGCCTCGGAGAAATCGGTGGCCGTGGACGCAGTGTCGGACGACGAGCAGCACGACGCGGCGTCGGAGTCCGCAGCGGCGGAGGGGGCGGAAGGGCACGAGCCGGCTCGCGCGGGCGTCGGAAGGCGCGGGTAGCCCCTCCTCGCGGCGGGAACGGCCGGCCCGCTGGTGGAGCGCGGGAGCGGCCGCGGAGTGGGCGCGGCGATGCCGGAGTAGATGGAGCTCACCGAGGCACGCGGGTTGCAGGCGCCCGTTTCCTCGAACAGCTTCTGCACGGCCCGCCTGCGCGCGACGGTGCCCGTGGGAGGCGGCGGCGGCGGGTGGTTCTCGTTGGCGAAGGGCGTGGCGACCCGCTGCCGGCCGCGCGGGGACGGGGTCGGGGAGCGCGATCGCGTGGAGGAGGAGGCCGTCGAGAGGCGCGGGGTGGAGGGGACGGGCGTGGTGAGGTACCGGGAGCTGACTTCCCGCGCGCGGCGGCGCGGGCGGCGCTCGGTCGTCGGCGGGACAGGCGGAGGGGGCGGCGGCGGCGGCATCAGGTCCGCGCGCGGAGACGGCGGGGCTGCTGCTGCTGCGGCGGCGGCGGCCATGGATGGGGCGATCCGATCGGAGCGGAGGAAGGGGATGTAGCCGTTGAGAGGGAGGGGGATGGATTTTCGGGATGAGACGGGACGGGCGCAACGGCTAGTTCCGAGGAAGGGGGATTTAATGCGGGCCGGCGAGGATGGGGGTAACGGTTCCCACGGCAAAGTGGCGGTGAGCCGGTGAGTTCCTCACTGATGAGTGGGCCCGTCTACTTATGCCTGTTGTGTTGCGTTGTGGCCCGTCGAAGCCGGGCAGTCCCAATGCATGAAACCGGTGCAGTTTCTATAGCATTGGATATCGTATCAGGAAACTACATTTTCACAATGCAAAAAATTCCAACGAACTTCTGACAAAAAATTGCACAATGATGTGCCATATTCCTCTTTTCTATCCTCGGATCGTCTGTGCATTTTGCTCTCGCAAAGAAAAATACAGATCGACAGACTCCCACTACAACCTTATCCTTTTCCCCTGCGATCTCCACTCGTGCGGCGTCCTCCGCGGCCTCCTGCCAGCCGGCGGGAGCGGCAGCACGCAGGCCGCGACGAGCTCCGGCCGCTGCGCGCAGGCTCCCCGGCCAAGCGCCCCCGCAGGGCGAGCTTTGCTGCAGGGAGCAGCCGTGCTTGGGCGAGTTCCTACCCGATGGCATTTACGAGTGCGGTAGTGCGCGGGCTGCGACAAGCTCCCGCCTGGCAGCCGACGCGAGGTTGCGGCGAGGAGCGCGGTGAGCAGCTCGTCCCGCTCTGCCGCCTCGCGCTCGAGGCGAGTGTGCAGCGCGGCGGTGTCGATGAGGCGTGCACGGGCGTCCTCGCGACGGGCGTTGGCATGGGCGTCCTCGCGGCGGCGGCGCGGGCCTGGAACCGGATCTCGGCTGCGCCGACGTCCTCGCGGCGGCGCACGCGCTGACGGTCCGAGCTCGGCGGCCTAGACTCGCCTACCAGGGGTGCGGCGGCCGAAGCTCGCCGGTGGTGGCGCGGCGCCGTGGACTCGCCCCGCAGGTGGTGGCGGCCGCGTGCATGGAGTCCGGGCCGCGCCGAGGGGCTGGCGGCCGCGGCGAGCAGCTGCTCGTTGGCGGGAGGGGCGGGCCAGGCCAAGCTTCCAGTCGCGCGGGCGCGGCGAGCTCCTCCCAGCAGCGGGGAGCGGCAGCACGCGAGCGCGGGCCGGCGAGCTCCTGCCAGGAGCGGCGGTGCGCGGCTCCCCGGCCGAGCTTCCCCGCCGGCGAGCGGATGCGGGCGCGGCGAGCGGATGCCGGGAGCGACGGTGCGCGGCTCCCCCGGTCGAGCTTCCCCACAGGGAGCGGGCGCGGGAGCGGCCGCACGGGCCATGGCGAGCTGCGTAGCGACAGCGGTCAACCGCAGGTGTGCGCACAGGATCTGGAGGAAGCCCATGGAAACGAGGGAGTTTCTTCCCAATGCGATTTCCATCATTTCTTCGTGCTTCGATTCTTGCGTAGATGCCGTTTCCTCCTCAGGAAACGATTTCTTGCTTTCCTCCTTTCTCTCTTCATTAATTTGTGCGCCACATCAGTAAATTGGTGAGTTGTCAATGTAATTAAGAGAGATAGAAATTCCAATTAATGTCCCATTGGGACTGCCCTTAGATCTTAGTGGACAATTACTGGGCTGTATTGCAAGACGGGCCCGAGGATCTTGATCAGCCCATAAATTCACCATCTTGGATTCTTGGCCTCCTTCCTACCGGAAATCCTATATATCTTCTGGAAGAGAGTAAGTAAATGAACTATAATCCACCAGAAGTCCAATAATAACACATCTAGCCTAATAGTGTTAACTCTATCACCATCAGCTTCTTCCTCCTGACCCCGCCGCCGCCACCACGGTCGGCCTCCCCACGCGCTCCGCCCGCCATGGCCGGCCTCCCGGAGCCCTCGCCGACCTCCACCGCCGCCGCCGCAGCCCGCAGCAGCCTCCCGCGCGCCCGTGGTCGGGGCTCCTGCGCCTCCGCGCATTGTCGTGCCGGAGATGGAGAAGAAATTGTTATCCAACATTTCCAAAAAAATATTGCAACAATTTGCAAAATGTCGACAAAAAATAGTTGACGAAACCAACATTTCTTAAAAATGTTGGAATATTTCTGAAAAATATTGTCGGAGGTTTAGATCTGCACAGTCCACAAGGGGTTAATCACGGTGGTTTAGATTCGGATGGGGGCGATCGGAAGTTAAGGATTCGATGGTTATGCAAGATCACACGGAACACGACGAGTTTATACTGGTTCAGTCCTCCCGAGAATAAAACCCTACGTCCAGTTGTCGGTGGTGATTGATTGATTGGGGGTGTTGTACATTAGGGTCGCCCTGCCCGCCTTATATTTGAGAGCCAGGTGTGGTTCGAGGACCGGTGGATGGTCGCTTCCTGGTGTGATGAGTGATTGACAACGTGGTGTGGACTGATTCTTAGCTAAGTATTGCAGGTGCAGGTTGCAGCTTGACTGGTGCAGGTGCAGGTGAAGAACAAGCGCGAAAGGTCGTTGCCGGTGAGGCCTCCAGGTGTGGAGAAGACAAGTAGGCTTGATTCGAGGGACCCGGTGGCCAGCGGGGTCAAGTGCGGGCCGCATGGTGGCAAGAACGGCAAGATGAAGTCATGGACGGTTTCTTGGTTGAGCCTCAAAACCAAGTTCGAGCCGGGACTACGTGGGAGCCGAGTCATGAGTGGTGATTGGCGGAGGCTACACCGAGTTCGCGGGGTTTCCGGTGGTTCACCAGAAAACCACTGGGTTCCTTGGTTGATCCACAAAGCCAAGACCGAAGAACCGAAGACGGAGGTGCAGCAGCTCCAGACCGGTCTGACCGGTGGGTCTGACCAGTCTGACCGGTGTGCGACGACGTAGTCCGGAATCTTCGAAGCGGAGGACACGCGTCGGGATCGCAAGGCTTGCGTCGAGGCTAAGCAAGTTTGCGGTCGCTGGGCATCCGTCCGATGGAGCGAAGACAAAGATTTCCGAATTCGCCCTTGAAGGGCATGTATCCCTAGTTAGCTAGTAAGGGTATTTTCGTCTTTCGGTTGCCTCCATATAAACCAAGTGGTGAGAGGATGGCAGCCATCTCTTGGAACCCTAGCTCATTTGCTTTCCTATTTTCTCTTCCTATTTTCCTTAGGATTTTCTTAGGACTAGCTTGAGAGCTTCATGGTGAGATCTTGTGAGAGGGAAGGATGATCGGGCGGCAAGCTAGACCTTGTATGAACCTCTTTGGTATGTATAGATGATTCGGCGTGGTTCCTCAAGGCTTGGATGTGTCTTTCCCGTTTCTCCTTTTTGGTGATTTTCGGAGCCCTTTCTTGGCGATTTTCTTGGAGCGATTTCGAGACCTTTCTCTTTGGGATTTGGTGGGGGATGTATGCATGAACCCTTCGTGGTTCTTTTCCCTTTGATTCCCCTCCCAAATCCGTGAGCAAAGGGGCTCGATTTTGGGGTTTTTGTGGCTCTAGGGTTAGAGGCGTTCTTGGTGGGATTTCTTCGATTCCTCTTGATTTGACAAGTTTTGGTAGACCAAATCTTGGCTATGGAGTACCCATGAGGTGTTCCTACTATCCCCAAAGTCTTGTGCAAAACCGTGGAGCGATTCGGGAGATCAGGAGTTGGATTTGGGGGAGTTGACCCGCGAGCGCTGTTCATCCCGAGAACTCAGGTCACACCGGTCTGACCGGTGCCTCTCACCGGTCTGACCGGTGTAGACTCTTTGTTGAGTTTTGCTCGGGTGAATGTCTTGGTGAGTTCCCTGTTGCCCCGTGTTGCTGCTGTTTCGAGTTTGGGTCAGTTTGGAGCTCGGTAGGCCTGTTTGGAGGATTTGGGGTTTCCTGGCTTGAACCGGTCTGACCGATGAGCTACACCGGCCTGACCGGTGTAGGGGCCTTCTGTGGAAGTTCCCAGGTTTTGCCAGCAGGGACCGGTCTGACCGGTGGTGCTCACCGGCCTGACCGGTGTAGGTCAGTAGCGCTCGAGTTGCTACTTCCGCTGCGTTCTCGAGTCGGTGAAGGTGGTTGTTGGTTCCTAGGACCAATAGCACTCCAGTGGCTGCGTGGTCTTGGCCAACTTGGGTAGTTGAGTCAGAGACGTGATTTGGAAGCCGTGTTCGTCTTGTTGGAGTTCTCATCTCCTTCAAGAAGAATTTTTATCGGCTCCCATTCACTCCCTCCCTCTCTGGTTCGCCTAATCGGTCCTTCAATTGGTATCAGAGCCAGGTTCGGGCCTTTATTGACTCTTACCAGTCTAAGATCCAAAGATGGCGTACCAGGAACGGGGTTCGGGTCCTCCGCACTTCGATGGGAAGAACTACCAGATGTGGCAGAGGCGGATGGCAGTGTTCCTCCGCGGAAAGGGTCAGATCCTTTGGGACGTCACGGTGAACACAGCTTATGTTCATCCGATGAACTTCCTTGCTCCAGGATCGAGGGACATGTTCGAAGCCAACAACAAGGCTGTCGACTACTTGTTTCGTGCTCTGTGTCAGCCTGAATTCAATCGGGTTCAGACAGAGGACTTAGCTTGTAGGATTTGGGAGCAGTTGAAGGATGCTCATGCTGGGAATGCTCAGGTTCAGGCTCGGATGTACGTGACTTACCGGAGAGAGTACGAGAACTTCACTCATCTCCCCGGCGAGTCCGTCGATGCCCTTTTCCAGCGGTTTACGGTCGTTGTGAACAACATGAGAGCCAATGTGGACGTCCTCCCATACAATGATCATGATAGAGCCGTGAAGCTCTTGCACTCGTTGGATCGTACCGTATGGGACGGGAAGTTTGAGGCTATTGTTGAGTCCGAGAAGTATGACACCTTGACGGTGAACGAGCTGTTCTCGAAGCTCAAGTCGGCTGAGTTGGACCGTGGTATGACAGCCAAGATCGAGAGCCCGACTGATTCTCATAGTCTCGCTCTCGTTGGTGGCAAAGGAGCTAAGTCTAACGCTAACGCATCCTCCAGGATGTACTCTCTGTCTTCTTTGATGCCTTTGCCAGACGAGGAGTTCGACGTGCTTGGAGAGGACGAGCTGGCGTTGCTGACCAGACGGTTCGAGAGGCTGCACGAGAACCGGGTGAACACGAGGAGGACAGCACGGACGTGCTTTCAGTGCGGCAAGCCAGGACACTTCATCGCCGACTGCCCGGAGAAGACGGAGAACAAGGACGGCTACAAGGACGGCTACAGGCACCGGTCGAGCAAGGATGGCAAGTACCGATCGAGGTGCGATCACAAGCACAAGAACAAGCACAAGGACGAGCGACGGTCGAGGAAGAAGGACGGCCGCGGCAGGAAGGCCCGAGCGATGGTCGGAGCGAGCGACGTCGACTCCAGCTCCGCCTACTCTTCCTCGAGCTCGAGTAGCAGTGAAGATGAAGGTGATCGGCGCATGAACAAGAAGTCATCCAGGAACTTGAGCGGGTTGAGCTGCTTCGCGGGAGATGGCTTCTGCGGCATGGCTCGCAGCTCCGGCAGCAAGAAGAGCCACCAGAGCGACTCGGACTCCGACTCCGAGGATGAGGTATGTGATGAGCTCTCTTCTTTGCGCAAGGAGAATGATGAGTTGGTTGACTTGCTTGATAACCGCGATCACATGCTTAGAGAGGCCAAGAAGATGAGGAAAGAGCTTAGGGCCTCACTAGAAGATGCTAGGAACCGTGTGGCTGAGCTAGAAACCCAGAACCTAGATGCTAAGCTTGAGATTGATTCGCTTAAGGCTTCTCCTGTGGTTTCTGATGAGATTGATTGCTGTGATTGCTCTGTGTACCTAGCTGATCTTACTGCTCTTAAAGATAAGTATGCTTCTACTTGTGATGAACTAGAAATGCTTAGGGTTGAAGTGGCTGAGCTTAAGTCTAGACCTGCTTTGCTAGGTGCTTGCACTTCTTGCCCTGTTTTGCATGGAAAGATTGATGAGATGCATGCTTACACTGTTTCGTTTGAGGCTAAGTTGAAAGAGCCTATTCCCACTTCTTGCTCTACTTGTGAATTGCATGCGGTTAAGAATTTGGAGCTTACACATTATGTTGATCGCTTGCAGGATGAGAATGATGAGCTGAGGAAATGTATGAGCTGGTTGTTGGGTCAGGAGCCTCAGCTTGGTATCATGATAGCGGCTTTCAAACGCTATGATGGTCAGGCACTTGGGGCTGACAAGCTTGGAGAGAACAGTGGTGAGGGAGTTAAGAGAGTTGGAGAGATTCCTATCCCACCACCAAACAGATACAAGAACAAGTTTGAGCCCAAGCCTAACCATCTCAGAAACAAACTTGACACTACTCCAGATCCACCCATATTCCCTCACCCAAAAAATGATTTCCAGAAACCGGTGAAGTTTGTGAGCCCAAAGGGAGGTGAGGAAGGAGAGAAAAAGGGTGAGAAACCGAGTGGGCAGCCACAACCCAAGCCTAAGCCTAAGCCACAGCCCATAAAGTTCCATTGTGGGTATTGTGGGAGAGATGGTCACAAGGATGAGTTTTGCTTCAAGAGGAAGCGTGAGGAGAGAATGGCTAGAGAGTGGGCTAACAAGGACAGGTACCACCCCTCTAATGGTGTACCTGAGCCTCGTATGCAGATGCCCAGGGCCAAGGCGATTGTGAGGACGGTTCCGGCTTGGGGAGACCGGAAGGCAACGGGGGGTGCTGCTGGCCGAGCTACACCGGTCAGACCGGTGCACTACACCGGTCAGACCGGTGCAGGTCTGGGCAGACAGCGAGTCGGGTTTCGTGCTCGTGAGGATGCTCGGTTTGGTTTTGGAGGTCGTGGTTCTGGTGGTTGGTCTGGAAAGTTTGCAGGTGGTCAGTTTGCTAGGCGTTCTCCACCTCGTGCTCAATACGGGGGTGGGAGGAGTCGTAGCTTTGAGATGGAGAGGAGGAACGATCCACGGTTTTCCTTTCATGGCTTTCGTCCTTCTCCAGCTAGAGAGGGTTGGTTCCCTCGTAGTGGTTACCGTGGTGGTAGCTTTGATAGGTGTGATGATTTGGTTTGTGCTAACCCCACTTTGGAGCAAATGGCTCGGCACTGGTTTTACTCTTTTGGTACTAACCCCAGTGCTGAGTCGTTTGTTCACTCACGTGGTCGCTTTTGAATTTCAGGTGGGAGACTTGAAGAACATTTGGTTGATTGACTCCGGTTGCTCGAGGCATATGACCGGAGACAAGGGGTGGTTCTCAAGTCTCATCCCGGTGGTGACAAAGAAGTACATCACCTTTGGGGACAACGGGCGAGGGCGTGTGCTGTCAGAAGGTGAGATTAAGGTAAGTGACAAGATCACTCTCAGGCGTGTTGCTCTTGTTCAATCGCTTGGATACAATTTGCTTTCTGTGTCCCAGTTGTTGGATGAGGGCTTTGAGGTGTTGTTTCGGCCTGGTGGTTCTCGGATTTTAGATTCTCGAGGGGACCTTGTTTGCATGGTCGTTCCCGAGGGTCAAGTGTTTCGAGCTGATTTTTCTCAGTCTTCTGGTGTGGAGCGTTGCTTTTTGGCTGGTTCTTCGAGTGAGTTGTGGAAGTGGCATAGGAAGTTGGGTCACTTGAGCTTTGACCTTTTGTCTCGCTTGAGTAAACTCAATTTGGTCCGAGGATTGCCACGGTTGAGGTTTGAGAAAGAGTTGGTTTGTGCGCCGTGTAGGCATGCCAAGATGGTAGCCTCTTCTCACCCGCCTCTCACCGATGTGATGACTGAGCGTCCATGCGAGCTGCTCCATATGGACCTTGTTGGCCCAGCTCGTGTGCAATCTGCGGGTGGGAAGTGGTATGTCCTTGTTGTGGTGGACGACTACTCTCGGTATGCGTGGGTGTTCTTTCTTGAGGAGAAAGGGGAGACGTTTGGTTTTGTTCGAGATCTTGTCTTGAGGTTAAGAAACAAGAGGCACGGAGATGCCATACGAGCGATCCGCAGTGACAATGGCTCGGAATTCAAAAACTCTCGCTTCGAAACCTTTTGCCATGACTTGGGTCTTGAACACCAGTTTTCGAGTCCGTATACGCCTCCCCAGAATGGCGTGGTGGAAAGGAAAAACAGGACCTTGTGCGAGATGGCTCGGACGATGCTCGACGAGCATAGGACTCCGAGAAGGTTCTGGGCTGAGGCGGTCAATACCGCGTGCTATGTGTCGAACAGGATCTACCTCAGGGTTCACAAGAAGAAAACCTGTTACGAGTTGATGCACTGTCGCACACCCAAGGTGAGTCACTTCCATTTCTTTGGTTGTAAATGCTTCATTCTGAAGAAAGGGAAGAAGTTGGACAAGTTCGAGGCTAGGTCTGTCGATGGCATTTTCTTAGGTTATGCATCTCATTCTTGAAACTAACCAAATCGTGGAGACTTGCGAGGTAACCTTCGACGAGACACAGCCACGTAGTCAGCTTGTTTTTGAGTGTGCAGGTGACGACGAACTTGGCGAGGAGATTTTTCAGGAGGAGGAGCATGAACATGGAGATGATGAAGATGGCGGTGTGGTGCCCTCAGCTGAACATGTACCTACTACTTCGACGACGATCGAGAACGGACCCTCTCCCACACCTACAACGACAAACCCAGATCAAGACGAAGCTGCTGTTGAGGGGGAGGTAGCATCAAGGTGAGAACCTCCCCGGCGAGTGCAAGTGGATCACCCAGCTTCGAGAATTATCGGCGACATGAATGAACGTACCACACGGTCGAGGGTTCGGAACAATTCTCATTTCGCTCATGCTACTTTTGTTGCCACCTTTGAGCCTAAAGACATTGGACACGTGTTATCTGATCATAATTGGGTTAACTCGATGCATGAGGAGTTGGAGAATTTTGAGAGGAACCAAGTTTGGGTGTTGGTTGACCCTCCCCCAGGGTGTAAGCCGATTGGGACAAAATGGGTGTAGAAAAATAAAGAGGGAGAGAAAGGAGAAGTGGTGAGGAACAAGTCGAGACTTGTTGCTCAGGGGTACAGTCAGAAAGAGGGGATCGACTACGAGGAGACTTTCGCTCCTATAGCTCGTTTGGAGGCGATCAGGATCCTTCTAGCCTTTTCCGTGGCTAAATGGTTCAAGTTGTACCAGATGGATGTGAAGAGTGCTTTCCTGAACGGTGTGTTGGAGGAAGAGGTGTTTGTGAGGCAACCACCGAGGTTTGAGAGTGAGAAGTACCCCCACCGGGTGTACAAGTTGAGGAAGGCGCTGTATGGGTTGAAGCAGGTGCCTAGAGCTTGGTATGGTAGGTTGAGGGGGTTCCTGTTTGAGAGAGGGTTTGAGATGGGGAAGGTCGACCAGACCTTGTTTCTCCTCAGGCAGGGCAGAGATATCCTGATTGTGCAGGTATACGTGGATGATATTGTCTTTGGTGGCTCGTCTAACTCTCTTGTTGCAAGGTTTGCAGAAGACATGAGCAGGGAATTTGAGATGAGCATGATGGGTGAGTTGCAGTTCTTCCTCGGGCTACAAATCAAGCAATCAAAGGAAGGAACATTTGTGCACCAAGCTAAGTACACCAAGGACATTGTGAGGAAGTTCAAGATGGAGGACTCCAAGGCCATGGCTACGCCTATGAGTACGACTACAGCTCTTGATGCGGACGAGGAAGGTGAACACGTGGACCAGAAGGAGTACCGGAGCATGATCGGGTCACTCCTCTACTTGACGGCGACGAGGCCGGACATCCAGTTCTCGGTATGTCTGTGCGCTCGCTTTCAAGCGTCTCCGAGGACTTCGCATCAGCAAGCAGTCAAGCGCATATTCAGGTATGTGCGACACACTCCTGACTTCGGCCTTTGGTACTCTGCGTCTTCTTCTTTGGTGCTTCATGGATTTTCAGACGCGGATTTTGCCGGGTGTCGGTTGGATAGGAAGTCCACTTCTGGGACTTGCCAGTTCTTGGGTTCTTCTTTGGTGTCTTGGTCTTCCCGCAAACAGTCGAGTGTTGCTCAATCCACTACCGAGGCAGAGTATGTGGCCGCAGCTAGTTGTTGCTCTCAGCTCCTTTGGATCACATACACCATGAGTGACTTTGGTGAGGAGTATACCCATGTCCCACTTCAATGTGATAGCACCAGTGCCATAAGCGTTGCAAAGAACCCAGTGCTCCATTCCAAAACCAAGCACATAGAAGTGAGGTATCATTTTCTGAGAGACAACGTAGAGAAAGGAAAAATCGCTTTGATCCATGTACCCACACATGACCAACTAGCCGATATTTTCACCAAACCCCTAGATCAAGCAACTTTCACTCGTTTGCAGGGGGAGCTTGGTGTTTGTTTGATTTCTTGAGTTGGCGTGTGGGAGCTCCTTTGTAGCATATGTATAGCTTTCCTTTGTGCATTTCTTGCATTTGGCATGGCATATGTAACATGATGTATAGGCATCTTTGTATCTTAGGTTGCATGCAGTTTGTGTCATATGCATTGTTTAGGAAAGGCTTCTCCTATATACATTGTTCACCATGGAATGATATATATGTCTTTGTGAGCTAATTTGGTAAGCTATGGTTAGTTTGGCTTAGCTCTTGATAATCTTGGTTGATATCCATGGTTGATGGCTATGTTTTTGAAAAATTTCATATATATAAGCTCTCTTGTGAGTAAATGCCTTTACATGATCTTGACATGTTTTTGTGGCTTGGCTGTGCTTAATTTGTGGTTGGATTGCTTATTTTGATCATATGGGGCCAAAGGCTCATTTGCCATCATGAATGTTTAGCCCCCATGCTTCATCTTGTGGAGGGGCATAAGTTCCTTTTTGTCGTAAAGACATTTCATGTACCAATTATAAATCTGAAAATAAAATGTAAATTGCTTGGAAAATGTGCTCCCATGTCATATGTGCTAATTTTAATTTGCTTTGGGTGCTAAATCGTTGCATGATGCCTACCAATGAGAAGTCTCATATATAGAAGTAGGCACATGGCTCGGTGGCTTTGACATGACATGAGGTGCTTGTGGGTGTTTATGATGGTCTTATGCTTAGAATGGTTGTCCTAGCATGAAGTTTGTGTGGCTTTGCCATTTTGACATGTTTTGCTCATGTTTAGGACTTTGCTCATGAGAGGGTGATTTTTCGCAAAAATGCTCAATTCTATCTTAGCTTCACCCAATGGTTGTGAAACTTGGTGATCATGAAGTTGATGTCATTACGAAGCTATAGAGTATCTAACTTGCTCATTTGGACATGTGTAGCATTCTTTGTTGAATTTTGTCTATTTGAGAAGCTCTAGGTTGCATTTTTTGCATTTTTGGCTTGATTCATGCATTGTCAACAAGGGGGAGAAGTTTGAGCATGTTTTGGCTTGCTGCATGTATTTAGAAAGTTTCCAAGTGGTTTCGAGCTATTTTTGGGCTCTGGCAGTTTCCCAGGTGGCATCGGCCTGACCGGTGAGGTACACCGGTCTGACCGGTGTAGTTCCCAGGTGCTGGACGATCTTGTCCACCGGTCTGACCGGTGAGGGTGACCGGTCTGACCGGTCAGAGCAAAGCTGAAGCAGCTGCTCTGTTTGCGAGGTGGTTTGCATGCATTCGTCCAGGGGGAGTTGCATTGGTTCAGGGGGAGCTTGCATGTGTGCAGGGGGAGCTCTTTGTGGTTTTTGAGCTTTGGATTGTTGGCTTGTGCTCTTTGCTTGAGCATGGTTTTGTCTCGGATGTGTCGAGCCGTTGCCCTTGCCTAAGGGGTCCGAGACTTGTCTTCTTCAAGTGATCTTGCTCTTTGCCTTTTCTTTGGCTTTCGATCGCTTGTTGGAGTTTCTTTTAGTCGTTTCTTTTCTTTTCCTTTTCTCTTGGTAACCAAAACGTGTGTGTTGTCAATGCACTCATCAAGGGGGAGATTGAGAGCCAGGTGTGGTTCGAGGACCGGTGGATGGTCGCTTCCTGGTGTGATGAGTGATTGACAACGTGGTGTGGACTGATTCTTGGCTAAGTATTGTAGGTGCAGGTTGCGGCTTGACTGGTGCAGGTGCAGGTGAAGAACAAGTGCGAAAGGTCGCTGCCGGTGAGGCCTCCAGGTGTGGAGAAGACAAGTAGGCTTGGTTCGAGGGACCCGGTGGCCTGCGGGGTCAAGTGCGGGCCGCATGGTGGCAAGAACGGCAAGATGAAGTCATGGACGGTTTCTTGGTTGAGCCTCAAAACCAAGTTCGAGCCGGGACTACGTGGGAGCCGAGTCATGAGTGGTGATTGGCGGAGGCTACACCGAGTTCGCGGGGTTTCCGGTGGTTCACCAGAAAACCACTGGGTTCCTTGGTTGATCCACAAAGCCAAGACCGAAGAACCGAAGACGGAGGTGCAGCAGCTCCAGACCAGTCTGACCGGTGGGTCTGACCGGTCTGACCGGTGGGTACCAGTCTGACCGGTGAGGAGCACCGGTCTGACCGGTGTGCGACGACGCAGTCCGGAATCTTCAAAGCGGAGGACACGCGTCGGGATCGCAAGGCTTGCGTCGAGGCTAAGCAAGTTTGCGGTCGCTGGGCATCTGTCCGATGGAGCGAAGACAAAGATTTCCGAATTCGCCCTTGAAGGGCATGTATCCCTAGTTAGCTAGTAAGGGTATTTTCGTCTTTCGGTTGCCTCCACATAAACCAAGTGGTGAGAGGATGGCAGCCATCTCTTGGAACCCTAGCTCATTTGCTTTCCTATTTTCTCTTCCTATTTTCCTTAGGATTTTCTTAGGACTAGCTTGAGAGCTTCATGGTGAGATCTTGTGAGAGGGAAGGATGATCGGGCGGCAAGCTAGACCTTATATGAACCTCTTTGGTATGTATAGATGATTCGGCGTGGTTCCTCAAGGCTTAGATGTGTCTTTCCCGTTTCTCCTTTTTGGTGATTTTCGGAGCCCTTTCTTGGTGATTTTCTTGGAGCGATTTCGAGGCCTTTCTCTTTGGGATTTGGTGGGGGATGTATGCATGAACCCTTCGTGGTTCTTTTCCCTTTGATTCCCCTCCCAAATCCGTGAGCAAAGGGGCTCGATTTTGGGGTTTTCGTGGCTCTAGGGTTAGAGGCGTTCTTGGTGGGATTTCTTCGATTCCTCTTGATTTGACAAGTTTTGGTGGACCAAATCTTGGCTATGGAGTGCCCATGAGGTGTTCCTACTATCCCCAAAGTCTTGTGCAAAACCGTGGAGCGATTCGGGAGATCGGGAGTTAGATTTGGGGGAGTTGACCCACGGGCGCTGTTCATCCCGAGAACTCAGGTCACACCGGTCTGACCGGTGCCTCTCACCGGTCTGACCGGTGCAGACTCTTTGTTGAGTTTTGCTCGGGTGAACGTCTTGGTGAGTTCCCTGTTGCCCCGTGTTGCTACTGTTTCGAGTTTGGGTCAGTTTGGAGCTCGGTAGGCCTGTTTGGAGGATTTGGGGTTTCCTGGCTTGAACCGGTCTGACCGGTGAGCTACACCGGCCTGACCGGTGTAGGGGCCTTCTGTGGAAGTTCCCAAGTTTTGCCAGCAGGGACCGGTCTGACCGGTGGTGCTCACCGGCCTGACCGGTGTAGGTCAGTAGCGCTCGAGTTGCTAGTTCCGCTGCGTTCTCGAGTCGGTGAAGGTGGTTGTTGGTTCCTAGGACCAGTAGCACTCCAGTGGCTGCGTGGTCTTGGCCAACTTGGGTAGTTGAGTCGGAGACATGATTTGGAAGCCGTGTTCATCTTGTTGGAGTTCTCATCTCCTTCGAGAAGAATTTTTATCGGCTCCCCTTCACTCCTCCCCTCTCTGGTTCGCCTAATCGGTCCTTCAATATTGGCCAGCGGACAAGGTTGATGCCCAGACTCCTGGTCAGTTACGACTAGGAGACCTAAGTCTAGTTGATTACAACTATTTCTGTATATCTCGGACTGCCTGTCGGATCCATTGCTGTCTTATCTTGTACGCCAAGTCTTGTAGTCGTTCTGGATAAGGTCTTCAGGAGGTCGTCGGGGCCACAGATCAGGTCTGTTGGGCCCACTATCAGGTCGGTTGGTCTTCTGGTGGACTGGACCCACTTGTCGGGGACGCCCGTGAGACTGGTCGGTGGGGACCACAGGGTACCCATGTCCCACAAGCTCCCGAGCGATGTGTAGGCGCGTCGAACTGGATAGAATCATGATGAAGTCGTGGGGCTATCGACAGGTCGATAAGCCTGCACGTCAGTCCAAAAAAGAAATAATCTTTAATAACTGACCAGTTTGTAGAATCCTGAGTGTAGCGAGGTCGAGTGACGACCTAAAGGAAGCGAACTTCCAATAGGTTGGAGAGACGATGAAAAAATAGTGGGCGTTTGTAAAACACACTCGTATAATAGTCCCCGAGCATTGAAGTAGATAGCAGGACTGTTTCGATGATCCAAAAAAGGAGGAGAAGAAGAAAAAATCAGCTTAAGAGCCGACTTGATGAGAAACAAGGTTTCCCAGAAGGTCGAAACGACGAGGAAAATTAGAGGGCGTTTGAAAAACGCTCTCGTACAGTAGTCCCCGAGCATTGAAGTAGGCAGCAAGACTGCTTTGATGGTCCAAAAAAGAAGAGGTAATCCTGGTCGTGGTCGTGAAAAGGCGATTATTGTTGTAGTCATAGAGAATCAGTTGTAGAGACACCCAGATATCTTGCATAGATGCAAAGAGTCTGGCAGAGCCACTCAAGGCATGCTGACCTCAGGAAGGTCTCACGCTGATAACGCCCAAGCACCCAGAGGTACTTGGCAGGACCAATTTGGCGCGCACCCCACAGAGAGGCCTTCGTTCCTTGAAGTAATCGTTCCAATGGTGTCCAGAACAGGCTGGAGGGCTAGAAACGCACACCGACCTGCGGGAGGTCACGCATCCAAGGCGCCCAACTAGGTTGGCGGGACCAAACAGTATCTTAGTATTGAAAGACCAAGGAACTGAGGCACGCCGACCTCCGGGAAGGCCTTTTTTGGTGCCCAGACAACCAGCGTAGCTCCCAATTGCCCAGCGGAGCCATGGTGCCGAGGTATTGCCGACCAAGGTACCGGGCACACCGACCTTCAAGAGGCCCATCGAAATTGTAGAATATCGTAGACGTGATTGATTCTGGACTCCAGGTGCCCAGACGAATCTGACAGAGCAGCGAGGCACGCCTACCCCGGAAGGTCTTCAATCGAACCTACGACCAATCTGCTCGAAAGACAGAAATATAGGCTGATTGGTACGAGGTCCGTTTACATGTAGAGCTGTAGCGGGTACACCAGGACGCAAAGCCACAGAGGGTGCAAATAAGACGCAGAGCCGTAGCGGGTGCGAATGTTGTCGGATGAGATCGTAGCAAGTCGTAGACTTGAAGAGATCGTAGAACTAGCAAGTACAATACCATGTGGCAGCTGGGCCATCTGACACGGAGTCAGGCTAGTTGAAGATGTGAACTGTGGGTTCATGGGAGCAATAGCGCAAAGTAGCAAGAGGTCACCAGCCATCTCACTCAGCACAATGTGACAAAAATCGCATCCGACAAAAAGCAATTATCCGAGCGCAACAAACAAAGTCCGGTAAAGGCACATACTGTGTAGGTCACGGGTGGTGAAAGTGGGGGGAGCTCACATGCAAACAGTGCGCATTGCGTCAGGTGCAGGACACCTAACTTTGTCATCGTGTGTCAGGGGAGCTTCACATGCGCACAGTGACCAGGATCACATGCGCACAGTGCAAAGGTCGATTGAGCGCAGGACTCGTCTATAAATAGAGCCGATGCCCAGAGGCAAGGCCCTCACCATAGATAATATCATGGAGTCCCATTGTAGCCAAAGTATCACACCATGGGCATGCCTTCGTCCACCAGAGTGTAGAAGAAAGAAATTTGTAGAGAGTTGAGACTAGAAGAATACTTGCGAGGTGTGGAGTAATCCACCAATCTCTGTGCCCGTGTCCACCGAGGAATCCAGAAGGAAACCGGTATGATACTCCAGGTTCTTGGCGAGTAATAGATACTCATTGAGGCCTGGTGGTGCGTAGAGTTGGCGGCGAGTGTGCTAGGTCCCAGAGTCTAGCACACACCCGGGGTGAGCATCAAATCTGCATGCCCAAGTCGGGGGCCCTAAACAACTTGCTAGGAGCAGTGTCAGGCCACTGATCCCCGAGAGGTCTCCACGAAGGTCCTAAAGCTAGAAGAAAACTTGCGATGTGCCCTGCTATAGCAGAAAGCATGGCAAGATTCGCTCTAGGTAGATCAGGTCTTCAATCATGCCATTATGGGGATGATCTAGTTTGTATCTTGTAACTGGTCAAGGACCAGATGGGGCTTGCGACGACCATGGAGTCACGTATGTAAAGTTCACACTCTTCTGTCAAATCATGCGTAATGTTGTTTGTAAAGGAAATGAATCCCCTACGACTTGTTGTGATGCCTTCCAGGAGCCCACCGACCTCGAGAAGGTCAGGGACAGTGTTGAGAGGTCCATCGACCTCGAAGAGGTCGTGGACGCTATCAGGACGACCTAATAGCAAGTGATGTCCCACCGACTTCAGGAGAGGTCTTGACGACCTAGTAGGCCACCAATGTAGGATTCCGACTAAACATGCTAAATTACCGGAGTAAATTAGGATCTAGCCGTTGGCACAGCTGTTCGTTGAGAACTAGCCGTTGGAGGTGAAAATAACGATCTATGGTAACTAGTCATTGGGCTCAGCGACCCGTTGGCGCAGAGCCGTTGGGCGCGCTGACCTAGGAACAGTCCATTAGGCCGCGGAGGCCTATATTAAGGTCATGGCGTGTGGGGGCAGACCCCACTCGCATTCTCGCGCATCTGTTGCTTTCGGGTTTGCCACTTCGCTGCCGCCGCCGCTCGAATCCCTCGCGCCGCTACAGCTAGAGTCAGGGCTCGCCGCCGCGCACTGCACCACTGCCGCCGTCACATGCACTCGAAGACCCTTTGCGTCTTTAGGACCAGATCGCAGGGGTTCGCCGAGGAAGAAGAAGAGATGGCGTCGGAGCAAAGCCCTACGCAGGAGAAGCAGATCCCCGTGCCGGAGAAGTAGTGGGTCCCGTCGGAGATGACGGAGGCCCGCATCGAGGCGCTGGTGAAGCGCGGGCTGCTGAGGCCCAAGGCGGAGGTGGATTGGAAGGCACCCACTAGCCAAGGCTTTCCCACGGAGGACGTCACGGGGCAGGTCGTCTTCGCATCCTTCTTCGAGCGCGGCTTCAACATCCCCGTGGGGGACTTCTTCGGAGGGCTTCACCTGGAGCTGGTACATCTTGTCCCAAACTCCATCACCACTGTTTCCGCTTTCATCCACATGTGTGAAGCCTATTTAGGCATACCGCCACACTTCAACTTGTGGCAACACTTTTTCATGTCAAGCAACCTGGGAAGTCGCTAGTCGTAGGTAGCGCAGGATTCTACCTTAGTTCAGGTCGGAAGGTAGAATATATAGATATGGAGCTGTCGGACAGCAACTCTAGCTGGAAGTCGTAGTGGTTCTATGTAGTGAACCAGAAGCCGGAGCTCCCGAAGCGCACTAGCTTTAGGCCAACCAAGGTCCCTGAATGGGATCTTGCGTTGACGTCTCGTGAGAAGGAGGAGATTGCACCGCTCCTCGCCAAGGTCGTCGAGCGCAAGGAGTCCGCCTTGACGGGAGGCGCGGTAGCGATCAGTTTCAGCCGTCGCCTGATCTAGCCGATCAAGGATCGGGTGCATCCAGCCTACAAGTACTGGGGTCAAATGCACCCGACTCGTGAGGCCAACAGGAAGGTCTCCAAGGAGGAGATGGTCACCCGAGTGAAGGAGCTCTTCTGCAGAGTAATCTGCAACAAGACCTGCCCGAAGGCACATTCGCTGAAGCGTCCAACGGATTATGTAAGTCGCAAATTCTTCTGTCGTCTCTTTGTTGCTATTATTAGGAGGTCGACCTTACTAACAATCTTTTTTGTGTCGTTTTCATTATTGTGCAGGTACTGGTCGCTGCGAGTTGGTCTCCCGCACCACTGCCCGAAGGCGAGAAGGTGCGGAGGAAGATGAGGTCGCTAGAGGATGTCCAGCAGCCACCAGCCCAGCTGGTGGATGAGTACTTATCCGACTCATCTGTTGAGGCGGACGAGGAAGATGTACAGGAGGTCGCACTCTCTACGCGAGCCGGCAGTCCCGCCAAACGCGGCAGGCTGCTAGCAAAATTGCTCTGTCAAAGGCGGAGGCCACCAAGACGGCAAATCTAGAGAGCGCTAAGAAGAAGCGCAAGAGGGGCCGGAGCTCCACCCTGCCGCCTGAGTAGCAGGACAAGGACAAGGACGTCACCGTGGTGGGCGCTCCGAAGAAGTGGATGAAACGATTGGGATCCCGGAGCTGAGTCCAGAGACCAAGCGCCGGAAGGAAGAGGCGACGAAGGTAACCCAGGAAGACCTGCAGAAGATCAAGGAGAGCTACCGGGCTGAATCTGGGATTCAGTCGCAGGTACCCCCAATGCCTCCTCCCAAGGCTTTGAAGATACGCCGCAAGTCTATTGCGAAGTAAGTAGATCTAACGACCTTCTTGTTGTCTTGTTCTTTTGTATGCTTGAACTCTGACAGGTTGAATTGTGCAGGTCGGCAACATCTTCGCCGAGCGTGTCAGTCTTGACACAGGGGGTCGATCTGGGAGCACAAAGCTCCACTCTACCAGCTACGACCACAGGAGTCGATGCCGGGGTTCCAAGTGCTGCTCTGCCACCTATGAGCCCGGAGGTCGTGCTAGGGCCAAATTCGGTCAATGTGCGGCCCTCGGAAGGGGTACACGACGTCGCAGTGGACCAAGCACAGCTTGATCCGCTGCCACGCCAAGGGATACCGCGCCGGTAGTAGAAGGTCCGGCCAGCTATTAGCCTGAGTATGAGACATACCAGGCCAAGGAGTTGGACTGGAACGGCACACCTTTCGAAGACGACATCCTCGATGACTTGGAAGACACCAAGGTGGTCAAGGGCTCGATCGCCAGCCTTTCAGAGGCTTTGGGGGTAAGATGCCACTGTTATCCCATAGGATACATGAAGGTCTTTTGACTTTGCTAGCAAGCTAACAACTTATTTTGGGTCTTTGCAGAGGATGGTCACCCGAGCCAAGGCTCGAGCAGATCTGTGTAGAGGCGCTGCAGCTATGATGCTGGAGGCACACCAGTTGGACGAGGAGCTCCAACAGGTGAAGAGGGAGGCTGCCCTCGAGAAGCAGAGACTCGAGGGTGAAAAGAAGAAGCTCACTGACGAGCTGGCTGAGCAGAAGCTTTTGGCCGCTAATACTAATGCGGCTTTGAAGTCGTTTAGCGAAGGTAAGACCTTTCTTTCCCCAGGTCGTAGGATGTGTCTATTTTGCAATAGACTTGTGCTGACAACTGTTGATGTAACAGATGCTAGGGCCACGCAGAAGCGCCTGAAGGAAGACCTCCAGGATGCTAAGAAGGCCATTGCCACCCTCCGAGAGGAGAACAAGGCGCTTATCGGCAGTGAGTACACCATTTGTCAAAAGCTTGCTCACGAAAAGCAAATCAGGAGGGATCTTGAGATCGACCTCGTAGTTGCAATGCAGTCACTGTATAATGATCAAGTGATCATTGCAGGTCATGAGGTGGAGATAGGAGACCTCCGGAACGCTGTGGGCTTTGTCATGGATAAGGTCGTCCCGCAGCCCACCGAAGGGAAGCCAAAGACTCTACTGGAGCGGCTCATGGCGGCTCCAGAGAAGGTCGACGAGCTACTGTAGTCTGCGAGCAGGGCAGCAGCATTGGAGACGTTGGTGCGGGTGAAGTCGCATTTCCACGAGGTAGAAGTCTAGAAGATTGCCGAAGGTTCCAATGCCGGAGTTGACCGGCAACAAGTCGAAACCGAAGTGGAGGATGCCGCCAACAAGGTCGTAGAGAGCCTTGTTTTTGAAGATGACGAGGAGTAGTAGACCTGACTTGTAAATAGGTTAGCTTTTGCATGCCCTTATTGGCCGGAGCACAACAGTCTCTGTGCTTGTGTAAGAACGTTAATAGAAGCAATCCAACTTTGAGATGCCAAGTCTTTTACTTGTTTGACCTTGATGGCTCAGAAGCACATGTCTTTTCAATTCACTCACTACTCACGGAGAGGACGGCTTACCGACCATATAGCTCAGCGGGGAGACTTACGATATGATCGGCGCATGAACGACGTCTAGGACTCAGGTTTGGAAACCTCACAATCAAAGGCGAACAAGCAAGAGACGAGCCAATCCAAAGGCAGAAAAAGATCCTCAGGTCTCGCGACCCTTTAGTTGGCAAGGCCAAGCCCCCGAGTATGTCGAGGGGGAGGGAATAAACACAACACACAAAGAAAGGGACAACAACTTTCAAAGGTCGACAGGAAACTGTCTAAAAACTAAACTTTATTGAACTAACTTTAACAATAGTAAAGAGTACATATCTTAGTACTATAAATATTCTACGGATAGAATCGTCGCAGATGTTCCACGTTCCAGGGGTTTGGAACCCCTTGACCGTTGCCCCACTGGAGACGATAGGTCGATGGGCTGATGACTTCTGTGACGATGAAGGGACCCTCCCATGGGACCGATAGCTTGTGCATCCCGTCGGTCTTCTGGATCCTTCGCAGGACCAGGTCACCGACGTTGAAGGAGCACTCCTTGACATTGCGATCATGAGAGTGGCGTAATTGCTGGTCGTGGCGCGCCTACCGCATTATGGCTGCCACTCGGTTTTCTTCAAGGCTATTGAGGTCGACTCGACGTGTCTGCTCTGCTTCGCCTTCGTTGTAGTGCTGGATGCGAGGTGCACCAAACACTACGTCGGTGGGGAGGACGGCTTCCGATCCGTAGACCAGGAAGAAGGACTAGAAACCGGTAACTGAACTGACCTGAGTCCTAAGACCCCAGATCACATGTGGGAGTTCAGCTAACCAGCAGGTAGCATAATTGGTGCCGGCATCATAGATGTGATCCTTCAGAGCTTGTAAAACCATGTCGTTGGCACGCTCGACCTGGCCGTTGCACCTAGGGTGAGTGACAGATGAGTAGTAGACATCAATCATGCTGTCCTGGTAGAAGTCCCAGAACGTCGAGCCCATGATAGCTGTCCCAAGGTCGGTGATGATCCTATTGGGCACACCGAAGCGATATGTGATCTCCTTGATGAATTTTGCTGCCTCCTCCGATGTGACATTGAGGACAGGTCGAACCTCAATCCACTTGGTGAATTTATCTACAGCAACAATGATGTGCTTGTAGCCGCCGGGTAGTGATGAAAACGGATGGACAAAATCTCGTTATCGCCCGCCCGTTTTCCCGCATTTGTCCCATTTTTTGAGCTATACGAAAACGGGACGGTAAAGTCCGGTAACGGGTTCGGGACACGGGATGGGAGTAGCCAGTAGCGGTACGAGATACGGTTGAAGGGGTATCCCGCCCGTATTTGCAGGATCCCGTTTTAAGGCGGGATATCCTGTTTTTATCCTGTTTTGTAGCTCAACAGGATAAGCCCACTAGCAAACCCCTCAGGCACTAGGCCTTACCTGGTCAGCCCAACAGATCGAGCAGGCCGAACAGACCTAAGTCTGATCCCCCTTGGCTTCTTGGCCTCACCTACCGCCAGCTGCAGGTGCACGCAGCATGAACTCGTCCAAGCGCGACCGTCGGAGACGCCCAGCCGCTCCCCAGTCCCTGCTCTACTCTAAGCCGATGCGCCGCCAGCCCCGCCGTCGTCGTCGACCCCTTTGTTGACGCAAAAAACGGAATTAAGTTCTTCAACGGCAACACGTAACGGATCCCCAGGATGTAACAAGGCGTGCCAGCCGACCTGACCTGTTGATCAGCACGGAAGGATAGGAAATGTTTAGATCGGCTAGAGAACCGATGTGGGTCTTCAACAAGTAACAGCCCGATCGGCCGATACAACTGTAGAGCGAATCAGCTAGCTGAAGCAGCCGAAGTGCAAGTATAACCAAAACGGCTAGATCAGCCGATTTGATGACGTAGGCAAAGTGCGAGCAAAAGCAGAGCAAACTAAGCACTACGAGACTACACTCGAAACCTGATCCGAATCGGCTAGATCGTAATGAAACGATGCAAGAGCAACGATAGCCGATACGATGAGATTTCGAGCTGGATAAATTAGTGATAAAAGCTAAATAAACAAGAAAAGACTTGCAAACCTAGCTGATATTGATAAGTTGTGAATAAAACTTAGACGAAACCATAGCGATGCGCCCGGAGGTTAAAGCCCAGTTGTTATTCGATAAAACAGTACTTATAAGCTTCCCGGAGGTCAATCGATGCAACCCGACGAGCTAGAAGAACGACGTTTAAAGAAACAAGAAAATAAGAAGTAAAAAAGGGTGGCGAAGTCGCCGACTTGAATAAATAAAGGTTTTGTTGATATTGGTGTGTACAATCTTCCTCTGACCACGTAGGGTCGCTATTTATGTCCTGAGGACAACTTGACTCCTAGTCGATGACGACAACGTTTGCTTGAATCTAAAGAAATAAAACTACCAAAAAACTTAACGATTCCTATAAGAATCGGACTTTCTAAACTGACTTTGACCCATTGTCAACTTGGTTGTTGACCCGCCTCCGTCTTCCTTCCTTTTGGCGTATTCTCCTTCTACCGCGTTTTCTTCTCTATCAATCGGCCGATTCCGATCGGCTGGTTGCTTCTTTCCCTTTCTCCATTGGCTCTGAGGTCTTTCTGATATTTCTTCATCTCTCCTCTGACATGTGTCAAAAAATGGTGTCAACACCCTTCAGCTCCGAGCTCCCGCTCAGCCGCTCCCCGTCCCACACTGCGCGGCTGCGCCGCCAGCCAGCTGTCGCCATCGACCCCTCCGGGCTCCGGCCTCCTTCTCGTCTCTCCCGTCCTACCTACGGCTAGCTGCCTGCAGTTACCGCTTGCTGTTGCTCAATTACTGCCTTGCTGCCTGCAGTAGTGCAGTCTGCCTGTTAGCCTCTAGCTAGTGCCTGGTGCCATGCAGCCATGCCTAGCCACCTCATCGCCACTCATCGCCATGCCAAGAATTTGTGGTTAGTACTTGGGGGCTGGTGGCAAGTGCAAGTGCAAGTGCAATGCAATGCAGCACGTGTTCTTTGGAACGTGTCATCTTGGTATATGGTCCCGGTTCCTGCCTGTTTCCATTATATTTTCATCCATATTTGTTCGTTTATCCCACTTTCTGTCCCGCTACCGAGGCTATTCCGCTCCCGCTCCCGTTCCTGCTCATGAAATATGGGATGGGACACGGTTAAAGGATTTTTTGTCCGTTCCCGTCCATTTTCATCGCTATCGCCGAGGGCGGTTTTGAATGGACCTATAGAGTCCAAACCCCACATGGCGAAGGGCCATGACGGTGGAATCGTACGCAAGACCTGAGTGGGCAGGTGCTGCTGTTTGGCAAAGAATTGGCATCCTTTGCACCTCTTGATGAGGTGGCATCACTCATGGCCGTGGGCCAGTAGAAACCAGATCGGTACACCTTGCCGACCAAATTGGCGGAGGCTGCGTGACAGCCGCACTCGCCACCGTGAATCTCAGCTAAGCGCTAAAGACCTTCTGATCGCAAGATGCACTTCATCAGCACACCAATAGAGGCTGCTTTGCCGTAGAGCTCTTCTCCAATTACGACGTAGTTAGCACCACGCCGTGTGATCTTTTCCCATTGAACTTTATCATCTGGAACCAACTGGTGGACCAAGAGGTCTAAGAAAGGCTGGCGCCAATCATCTTCTGCATCCGCCATGAGCACGTCTCGGGGAGGTGCAGGCGCTAGGTCTGTTTGCTCTGGAACCGGATTGTCCGGGTCTAGGATCTTGATCGACGGCTTGCGCAGGTCTTGAACGAACACACCGGCTGGGACCAGTGCTCCCTTTGAGCCCATCTTGGAGAGGACATCAGCTGCGACATTGTTCTCGCAAGGAACATGATGGAATTCTACTCCCTCGAAGTGGCCTTCGAGTTTTCGAATCTCGGTGCAATATGCATCCATTGTGTCTTTGACACAATCCTAGTTCTTGTTGACTTGCTCTACGACGACCTTGGAGTCACCATAGGCAATGAGTCGCTTGATGCCCAAGGACACAGCTATATGGAGCCCATTGATGAGGGCTTCGTACTCAACTCCATTGTTGGAGGCCTTGTAGTGAATCTGAAGTACATACTTGAGCTGATCACCTTTAGGCGAGATGAACAACACACCAGCACCGGCACCCTCAAGGTTGAGTGCACTGTCCTTTTTGCAAGATGGTCGGGCCATATTGCTTATTGCGTTGATCTTCGTAGGGTTGGCTTCAATGCCTCGGTTCCTGACCATGAAGCCCAGGAGCAACCCGAAGGGGACACCGAAGACACACTTGGTTGGATTCAGCTTCCGTTGGTAGGTACGAAGGTTGGTGAAGGTCTGCTCGAGGTCGGCAATGAGGTTCTCCTCAATCTTGGTCTTGACGACCACGTCGTCGACGTATGCTTCCACATTTTCGTGGAGTTGAGATGCTAGGCACCTCTAGATCGCCTTGTGGTACGTGGCACCAGCATTTTTCAGGCCAAAGGTCATGACCTTGTAGCAGTAGATATTGTGGGGCGTTATGAATGCCGTTTTGTCTTGATCGTCGGGATTCAAGGGTATCTGGTGATACCCCGAATAGCAGCCGAGGAAGCACAGCAGGGTGCTACCGACCGTCGAGTCCACGACTTGGTCGATGCGCGGAAGAGGGAAGAGATCTTTAGGGTAGTGCTTGTTGAGGTCAGTGTAATCGATACACATCCTTAATCCACCAGTTTTCTTGGGTACAAGCACCGGATTGGCTAACCAAAATGGGTGTTTACATTCACGGATGAATCCTGCAGCTAAGAGCTTGTAGACTTCTACCCCTATGGCCTCCCATCGATCCTTCGTGAAGCGTCAGAGCTTCTGCTTGACAGGTCTTGCGGTCTTGCTTACGTCGAGGGAGTGCTCAGTCAGACTCCTCGGGACACCAAGCATATCGGATGGACTCCATACAAATATGTCAGCATTGTCCTGGAGGAAGCTGGTGAGTGCGAGTTCCTATTTCGGGTCCAGATTAGCCCCGATGGTGACTTCCTTGGTTGCGTCAGGCGGGCCGAGGCAAACTTTCTTCACTGCTGGATTAGCATCCAAGGCAGTTGTGGTGCGCTTTTGCGCAGGTACCGTGAGCGTCGTGGCGTCGACCTTGGCGGCCTCAGCGACCATGATCGAAGCAGCAGCTACGTAGGCAGACGTCGAGGCGAGGTCGATGGTCTCGTCCTCGCATCTGTAGGAGACCATGATGTCCCTGTAGACGGAAATGATTCTGTTGGGCGCCGACATCTTCATGATGAGGTACGTGTGATGCGGGATGGCCATGAACCGAGTCAACATCAGACGACCTAGGATGGCATGGTAGGAGGAGCAGAAGTCCGCGACCTCGAACGTTAGCCACTCTATGCGGTAATTGGTTTCTCTCCCAAAGGTAACTGGGAGGCAAACACATCCCAGAGGATATGCCGCCTTGCCGGGCACGACCCCGTAGAAGGGTTCATCGCAGGCTGTCATCTTGCTGAAGTCGAACTTCATCTTCTTCAGCATTTCTGTAAATATGATGTTGAGGCTGTTGCCTCCGTCGATGAGCATCTTGGGGAGTGTGGCTCCGTCCACCGTAGGGTTGACGACCAACGGGTAGGTCCCGGGGTCTGGTATGTGCACCCAATGGTCTTCCCTGGAGAAGGTTATGGGATACTCCGACCACCTCAGGGGTTTCAGAGCTTCTGTGTTGACGAGCCCGATCTCTCGAACTCTGGCACGTTGTTGTCTTTGGGTTTGGGCGGCCCTGCGACCTCCCACGATGAAGTTGATTTCCCTATTGGGTGCCTGATAGGCACCGTTAGGGTTGCCACTCGAAGGTGGTGGTGGTGGAGTCCTCTCCTTGCGCCGGTTGTCTCCTTGCGACGGTCGTTGTTGCTGTTGTTCCTGCGGTCGTCGCAACGATCATCACGACGGTTGTCGTGATGATCATCACAGCGGTCTCTGTCATCACGGCGATCGTCACGGCGATAAGGTCGCCTGCCCCGGTCATCACGCCAATCAGATCGGCGGTTCTGGTTGTCGTAGCGCCGGTTGTTGTTGTAGCGGTTGTCGTTGCTTTTGGCCTTCTTCCCCGGCTTGGGTTCTTCTAGCACGCCCAGAGCGCGCTTCAGCTCTATGCAATCACGCATCGAGTGCTTGGCTCCATGGTGAAACTAGCACATGTCGTCTAGAGTTGCCTGGAACTCAGGGCGTATGAAGCTGGAGTTGGCCATTAAGACCTCATTGGAGCGCTTACACGACTTTCCAGCACCGTCGGAGGCCAGGGCCCCAGACATCTCGTCAGTTCTGATCCCCTTGAAGTCGTGGACCACCGCATCTTGAGTATCCACGAGCTTGTCGACGTACTCCATAAGGTCGGCGATGGTCTTGGCTCTGGCTTCGTGGATCTTCTCAAAGAGCTTGATGTTGGTGACACCTTTCTTGTACGCAGCGATGACGTCGTCGTCCTTGACTCCAGCAAGCTTGTTGCGGTTCTCAAAGAACCTGTTGGTGTAGTCCCGAAGGGTTTCACCAGTCTTCATGGTTACCCTTGCAAGGTGATGTGTGTTGCCGGGTCGATTGTAGGTCGCCTGGTAGTTCGTAGTGAACAACCACTACAGACTTGCCCAGGATGAGATGCACTCATCTGGAAAGTTGTTGAGCCACAAGAGTGGCGCTTTGCCCATTGCCAAGGGGAAGTATCCCGCCATGTGGTCTTTGTTGCCACCCGCTGCCTGAGCAGCGATGGTGTGCATCTTCAGCCAGATACTCAGGTCGGAGCGACCGTCATACTTGTCGATATTGGGCTTGCTCCTTAGGATAGTTCAACTTCCGGAGACGTTGAGAAAAAGCTACGAAATTGTTAACGTTGTTCGACCCTGGCTGGTCGACTGCGCGAGGTCCCAAGGGGACGACGTACAGGTTGTCGGGCGCGCCATTGAGCTGGTCATAGTTGGCACGTCGCTGGATCTCTTCATCATGCATCGCCTGGAGGTCGGTTGCTTGCAGCGGATTGTTAGCATCAAGAGGGTCTGGACGACCATTGATGCGATCATAGTTTGCACGGCGCTGGATCTCGTGCTCATCACGTTGTGGCCGTTGCGGGTTGGCTGGAGGAGCTTGCGCGACCTGGATCGGCACGTTCTCTACAGCTTGAGGTCCTCCATCTTGAGGTCTTGGGTTGGGTTGCTGCACCACTTCGTTCTCGCCGCCTCCCTCTGCAGCGGGCTGCTGAGGGGCTTGCCTGTCGTTGTTGTTGTTCTGGTCTCGCACCGACCTACTCCTTGAATGCGAGGTGCGCGCCAACCTCCTGTAGCCTTGGCTTCTTTCCTCGACCTGAGCCATGGTGACCCTGATCTTAGCGATAGCTCGCCGCATCTGTGGGGTATCCCCCATTTGTTGAATCTCCACTAGGCTTGCCCCCAAGTTGGCTTGGGGGGAGTCGTAGACCTCGTGGCCAGCTTCTTCGAAGTCCCTACGCAGGTCGCGTGCGCACATGCGACCTCGAGGAGGTGGCATCTGAAGTTGCTCCTGCTGCTGGACCACACCTTGACCCCCCTGGGGGTGCACCTTGAGCGTTGTTCTGCGTATTGTTCTGCGCTTTGTTCTGTGGTACCTGGCCACCAACTGCTGCAGCAGCTGTGGTAGCCTGAGCTGCTACGTTGGTAGGATCGGCCTCAGCCTGGCGGTGGAGAGCTCGATTGGCGTTGTCAGCTTCTCATTACGCGCGCTGAGCGTCAGTTTCGTCAGCCTGGGCTGGCACATCCTCTGAGACCACAAGGACCTCGCGATTGGAGAGACCGCGACGTGCCAAGACCATCGCCGTAGGTGTTGGGCGTGAGGATGACACGGGCGACCTGGAACTCGCCACAGTCCGGAGACTGCGCGGGTAGATGGATCGGGCGACCTGGAGTCGCTATAGGAGGTGTAGGTCGGTGGAGTTTCTTCAAAGCACGACACTGGCGGATAGTGTGCTTGGCTTTCTTGTGGAGAGGGCAGGGATGATCTGTGAGGTCCCTGCGGTGCCCACAGACCGGAGCCTGGGGGGTAGTCGAGTCTGACCCAGATTGGATCTGGATCTTCTTCCTCATGTGGTTGCAGACCACACTGGCTGAGCTGCGCAGGCCAGGAGGCATGCGAGTTGGAGTCGGAGTCAGACTGCTAGAGCGCTAGATGCTTTCGCAGATCTTGATCGTGTCCGCAAGCATGGTTGCAACACGATCGAGCCCCGCGATAATGTCGCGAGGAGTGGGTGGGTGGGTTTCCGTCAGCGAGCCGAATTCGACCTGCTGAACGGATTTGACCGCGGCGTTGTCGAGGACGACTTGGCCGGTGGCTGGAGCGGTGGATCTCGACGGCATAGAGCCGAAGCTGATGTCGACGGGATTGGCGAGGAAGTCCACCATGCTGGCGGGGAAGATGACGCCGTTGAACGAAGCCATCGAAGTCGCACGAAGAACTTTCGATCTACACCTACCTGGCACGCCAACTGTCAGAGGTTTAGATCCGCACAGTCCACAGGGGGTTAATCCCAGTGGTTTAGATTCGGATGGGGACGATCGGAAGCTAAGAATTCGATGGTTATGCAAGAGCACACGGAACACAGCGAGTTTATACTGGTTCGGGCCTCCGGAGAATAAAACCCTACGTCCAGTTGTCGGTGGCGATTGATTGATTAGGGGTGTTGTACATTAGGGTCACCCTGCGCGCCTTATATTGGCCAGCGGACAAGGTCGGCGCCCAGACTCCTGGTCGGTTACGACCAGGAGACCTAAGTCTAGTTGATTACAACTATTTCCGTATATCCCGGACTGTCTGTCGGATCCACCGCTGTCTTGTCTTGTACGCCAAGTCTTGTAGTCATTCCGGATAAGGTCTTCAAGAGGTCGTCGGGGCCACAGATCAGATCCGTTGGGCCCACTGTCAGGTCGGTTGGTCTTCTGGTGGGTCGGACCCACTTGTCGGGGACGGCCGTGAGACTGGTCGGTGGGGACTTTAGGGTACCATTTCCCACAAATGTTGGAACAGAAGAAATTGTTGTCCAACATTTCTAAAAAAATGTTGCAACATTTTGCAAAGTGTTGACAAAAAATAGTTGAAGAAACCAACATTTCTTAAAAATGTTTGACATTTCTGAAAAATGTTAATACATTTTTAAATTAATAGTCATGAAGTGGGTTGGTAAGAAAATAAAAAACATACATTTTGATAGACTTTGATGAGTTGAAAGTTCATACTCTTGTCCACCCTCCGGTAGGCATATAGGAGCCCTCCTTCCTGCCGGCTGCTGCCGCAGATCACTCCTTTTTGGCTCTTCCATTCTACCATAGGGTAAGGGATACCTTAAAAAAAACAAAGGGTAAGACCTTCCCGTAATCAACCATGCATGTGCATGAGTATAAAAAAGAAAAAAAATCATGCATAATCATGTCTTATTTCTCTATTAATCTTGGGACCCTAATTACGAGTATTAAATATAAATTAATAATAAAAAATCGCTTCATAATCCTCCTAATTTTTCGAGATGAATCTAAAAGTCTAATTATATCATAATTAGACAACGTCGTGCTACAGTAAACCATCTCTAATGACGGGTTAATTAGTCTTAGTGGATTCATCTCGTAATTTTTCGTCTATCTGTATAATTAATTTTTGTTAATCTAAGTTTAATTCCTCTAATAATTTCTACCGAGCTAAACAGACTCTAACTAGTATAAACAAGAAGTGGAGCATCCTGCATGCTGCATGTCTATTGACTATTCAAAATTTAGAAAGGCCTTTGCCTTCTGTCTTTTTAACAAAATTTCCCGAGAATTCTTGAGGCTGCAGCCTGCAGGAAAGGCATCCTCCTCCTCCCGCCCATGACGCTTTTTTCAGTAACATTTGCCACCGAGCACCGACAGTCAAAGGCAATAAACAAAGTCATCATCAGCTGCGTTCTTCTCGTGAGCTAGTACTATACTAATGTACTGGTAGTTCAATCGCGCACCACCATATCCATCCACTCCATTGGTCCATCCACCAGAGAAGAACGCCATGGCGTCCAAGGCGGAGCAGCAGCAGACCGTGGTGATGTACCCGAGCTTCGGCGCGGGCCACATCATCCCCATGACGGAGCTCGCCAGTGTCCTCCTCCGCCAGTGTGTAGTCCTGAGTTAAGAGATAAAGTTGTCTTTTGAAAGTTTTAATATCTATTAAAATTGTGTGATGGATAAGGCACTGGTTGGTCAGATGTGAACTCATTTTTTACACAGCTCTCTTTTCTGTTTGTTTTATATTGGTTTGATGCAGCAAGCATCCAGTGAATAATCTAGAAAGCTTCACGAGCTACAACTATAGTATGTAATTTTTGGTTTCAGTACGTCGTACACGGTCATTTTGAGAGTTGGTTGGTGTCCTTGCCCAAGAAAGGTATAGTAGCTTCTTTTTTGACTGATCGGTATTAGTAGATGTTCATTTACGAAAATTCCATGTTTGTAACTTGTTTTCTTGTCTTTGAAATTGTTTTTTAATCCCAACACAATGTTCTCTAGGAAATTGTGATCTGGCACTTTAACTGACCATATCAAGGTTTCTTCTGTAGGAAAGTTGTGTAATCCTGAAAACTCTCTATGATATTATTCATTTAGTGTCTATGGAGAATCCTGGAAACTCTCCATATTTATGTTTATTGTGAGTTTGTGACTTCTTAGGTTTGTAACTCTGAAGCACTTGCATCTTTGCCTAGCTTTGCTTGCAAAATATTCAGAATCATGGTTAGGCCGTAGCTTGTTTCTTTTGTTTTAGTTAATCCAATGCCATGGCCTCAAATAACAGAAAGTGCATATAACCTTTTGAATTATGCACTATGCGCTAGATAGCACAAGAAAATTCGCTCTATTTCTTTTATTTCTCATATTAACATTGATAATATTGTAGGTTGAATTCCCCATATTTCATAACCAGCCTCGATTACCAGCTCCCTTTGCAATTTTCGCATATCCAAAAGTACGTTGTCCTTAGATCTTATCTTGTTTATCATTTTTTCAAATTAGTAATATAGTAGCCTGAATTGTCTTTGCAGTTTCCTTTTCTTCCTTTGATTGATAGGCTGACACCAATTCCTGTCATAGCTGCAGGTACTGGTGTTCAATCTTCTGTTAAAAATCAGATGGCATGCTAACCTCTTATGTGTTGCTTTGGTCCAGTAATTGACTTCGATTGGTTGGAGGAAATATGATGCAAGTAAGGAAGTTCAAGTGTCTAACCAGTTAGTTCAGACTATAGAGTACATTGGTATCTTCCTAATGGCAAGCTTTTTATAATGTGTTATCTTTTTTGAATTATTGTCGATACCTTCCTCTATAGTGACTGCAAAATAGCTTTTCAATATGTACGGTTGCTCTCAAAGGCTCTAAAAGGAAGAAATTTTTATCTTAGGAGTAAGAAAATAGTTTATTTTCTACCCATGTTGCTAGAAAATATAGTCAAAAGTGAATTTCTCCAATCGACATTCCCTACTTTTACTTCAAGAACAATCTGCCTGACATTGTATTATAAATCTTCTGGTTTGAATCTGAAATTTCCATATACCATTTTTTAATGCTTATGAGAAAGTAGGGGGGGGGGGTCTGGGAACGGAAGGAGGTGCCACACATTTGCATGTTGCAACATCGACTAAGCTGAAATGCTTGCTATTTCTATCTGCGAGTTACTTTTAAGCTAGAGCTTGTTGAACTTGTTAGTATCTCAAAACTGGAACACAATAAATGTGCAGTTCTGCCAAGCTATGATGATACTATATGCTTGCTTGGTCAGCGTGGTTTTCTGAAACACAAGCATTGCCTGGAAATGAGTTCCGCTTGCACTGGCAAATGCTAAATGATGCTAATGCCCTTTAAACTTTGTTCGACTATGAATTTCTGGTATGAATTTTGAGTGGCATTTAATCTGATGAGAAATTGTTGCCTTTTGCCATGTAGTCCATTAGTGGGAGAACAATAAGAGATTTAGTCTGTTCGAGGAAGATGGTGAACTATTGATTCAACACCAGGGGCACATAGTAACAATACAGAGTATGTTCTCTATCAGAAATTTCCTGCACACACGCAACATGTATTTCCAGTGATTCTTTACATTTTCATAAATGTCTCTTGAAATTCAGATTCATAAAACTGCATGAAAGATCAGTGATATTTGCTTGTGTTGCCATTTGATCTCGTCGCTGCTTGGTTTAGGCTTACTCTACAAGCATAACATCGATACCTTTTTCAGTAATTTAGTGTCTTACATCCAGTGGTGTGATGCTTATTGATCGTTCTTCTATTGCTTACTATACAATAGACAGTGAGTGGTTCAAGACCGGCATGATGCTTATGATTAGCCTTGCTGACATCACCGCTTACTAGCATCATGAATCACAATGATAATTGGAGAGTTTTGATTGTTAATTTTTTCTTGTCCATGACAAACAGATCTAACAATAAATATGTTGAAGCATAAGAGCAAAATTAATGTCCCCCCACAATTCAAGTTCTAATGCTGCTGCCAATAGACTACTTGTGGATATTTTAACATCTGTTGATAAACACTGTAAAGTCTCAACTGCTATTGTAGACAAAAGAAGGCATGGACATAATGCGGCAAGTATCATTGCACTATATTATCTTTTTAAACAGTGTAGCAGACTTTTTTTGAAAAAAGTGTAGCAGGCTGAATGGATGTATATAGAAGAAAATATTTACTCTTTAACTCAAATATTAGGTTCTCCTTATTATCACGTGATTCAGATTTGATTAAAAATGCAAACATATTATATCTACATAAATATCTTGTTGTACTTATTTTTAATATCACGTGCGTGTCACACGTGCCCTTCCACTATTTCCAATAATATGGTCAGCAATATGAGTGATGAGAAGTAATTTATCTCATTTTCTGATTTATATAGATATTGCTTTACTTTTGTGTTAACTGATGACATGATTGATTGTGACCATGAGTCATACAACTGAATAGTGTTAATTCATTTACCTTGAATATATCTTTTGTACCTTTATTTCCCTTGATGTCATGGATCTGAATGGGTGCTTCGTATGTTCTAATAGTTTCTTTTTTTCTCATTTTAGAATACTGGATGAAAATGACTGCAAACTCTATGGAAAAAATGAGTACCACTGTGTGTAGGAGAAGCAACAAAGACTAATGGTTACAGGAATAAGGGAAACAACTACAAACGTGGAGGTGATGAATTATTTCACCTGAAATGCTTATGACTTGCCTATATGTTTTTGGTTATAGCTCTTTGGACATTAAATAAGATAATCTAATGCAGTGAAAGTTCATTTTAGTTTTGTTGCATTTCTTCCGGTGCCCTGGAAAGATTTTCTTTCTCTGCAATGGTACTTCTTGTATAGAGCTTTTATACTAGAATAAGCATGGAACTACAATTTTCTGTTATGAAATATGATATGCTAACAAATGTGCTCGGAGTTGCACATTAATGTTTTCCTGGGACTTGTAGTACTTTCTTTTCTTATCATCATCTTCCTTTAGTCTCAGGTTATGTGTAGTATTTTGTGTGCTTGTGTGATTTGCCTTCTAACTAGCTCGCTGCTACTTGTGCATATTTGCAGGAGGAAGCAACTATAAGGAAAAAGTATGGAGGAGCATTGCCCAGACGAAAGACTCCACTTATATCAAAGGTCATAACATAGCCTTTGTGATTTCATTGCTTTTCACTACTCTACTTATATCAACGTTCCAACGTATTTAAATTGCATAATATTTTTCCATAAATCTTTTGTTAATATATCGAGGAAGAATGAACACAGGCCAAACATAGATCTCTCTGTCCTTTTAACACCAACACTCATATTTGTTTTGGAAATAAGCAAGTTGTCTAAAAGTTTGCTACTGAAAGTATTATTATCCATATCTCCCCTAAAAATAGTGCTGAGTTTGCATAACTTTCATAAATAGTTCAAGTTCAGTTTCTCTTAACTGATGCACTTCTTGAAGGGTTCTATCTGAATGTGTATCAATGTATCATGAAGTACCAATGTACTATTTAGATTACACAACGTTTTTAAGTTATGTTGCTGCATCTCATATGTTACTATCAGTGACTGCCATGGACTGATGGACCCATGGTTATTCATTCCAGAAAAAGGAAAATGAGAGGCACCTAGAGAAAGAATGAGCTATGGTTATTCAATCTATATAGTAAAATATGGAAGAATGGTGTAACTTTTGTGAACAAGCTTTGGGATCTCAATAAATAATCTTTCATTTTTGTAAGCTGTTTAGGGATCTCTCTCGGCTTGTTCCAAGACTACTTCGAGGCAGACTGGTGGGGAGGATGCGCTGGTGTTCCAGCGACGACTGTGATCTTCCTGGTCGAGTGGCTGCCTGGTGCATTTCTTGATCTTGTCCTTGCAATTTTGTATTTCTTTTTGTTTCATGGAACATGGCTCCGATATATAGAGATTTGGGCATTTATTAATTGTTATTTATGGAATCCGGAACAACTATTTTTTCACTGCGAGCAGAGCTTACCTGCCCGCGTACCCACCCCCGACCCACCCCTGTCAATCACGGCGGCTCAGCCTCCTTTTTCCTCCTTTCCTCACGCACGCGCATCCCTCCTCCCGCCTTGTCTCCACCGATCATCACCCCATCTCTTGATGTGGCGGCTTCCCAATGCAAGGATATCGAGGAATTGGTGGTGGTCCACAAGACCATGGCGAGTTGGTGGCCGTCGGCTTCCCCAATCCCCTTGGGTTGTTCCTCGTGGCTGCGGATTTGACCATGGTGATCATTCGTGAGGGCTCCTTCCCTTCCCCTCCATCCATGGAGAAGAATGGCAAGATCAACATCCCTCTCCGCTACCCCTGCCTCTCAATTCTGCATGTAAGTTTCTTCGGCATGATCTATATTCTTCTAGATTTATTTGATGTCCGTCCTTCTGATTCACATATTTACTGCCTTCCCCTAGCCAATTCCCATCGTGTTCCTCCTACTTATGATAAGAAATAGATCGACTGATTGACTGCTTTGCACGTGCTAAGGATGACTGCTTCGTGTTGCCTTGATGGCCCTGAGTCAGGCGCCCATAGCTTGCCTGTCCAGGAAAGAGAGGCTTATCTAGAGCACAACTTTCCTCTGTGATCCGTACATGAAGTTGAATGCTATATTATCTGATCTGAACATTTGAGATTGGACTAGGTTGCAGTATCGTAGCCAGATGGACAACCAACAAATAGTTATGGCTCTGAATGATAAGTTCTGCAAATATAATAGCTGTGCTATAGATTGCTAGAGTTATGTGTTTTTCGATTTTTTAAGGTAGAATTCTGAATTGTTTAATTATCATGTCTCTTTGGTTTATTTTCTGGTGGCTTTGTGATCCTTCTAAGCACCGAGGATATTACAGTCATTCTTCCTGGTGGACTACACATGTGCAGATGCAGGGTCGTCCTAAAGAGGAATGCCACCACAAAATTTACCTTGGTGATTCAAAGGTCAATTTTATGAAGCGAACTCTCACTTTTATTTTCATTATTTTTATCTCAGAACATCAATTGGGTTCCTACATTTATTTGTATCAGCTTTCTATGGTGAGAATCTAATTTGTGTCATGCTGATTCTCAGTTCTGTAGATCAAGACACCAGGCGGCACTTGAGAAAAGCTAATTTTCCAGACAAGCCCGTAACACTACGTGAAAATCTCAAATAGGTCACGTAACATTTGTAACGGGCCCTTAACACCCGTTACATGGACCACATCTGTAACGGTTGTTGTTTGGCGCCCGTTACGCATAAGCGTGGCAGGCTCGACCCTGACCTCGCCCTGACCTCACCACCACAACGTCCGTTACCAATGAGGACTTCTGGTAACGGACTTCTTAAACGCCCGTTACATGTTTTCTTTGTAACGAACGTTAACATGTGTCGTTACGAAAGTAAAACCTATCGGTAACGGGCTCTTTAAGTCCGTTACCGATGACTTTCCTATTGGAGACGCGTTGTTTTTAGGACGCGTCTCATTTTATGACGACCCAATTGGCGACGCTTGTTTGGAGCTAGCATCTCCTTTGTTTTCTCACAATAGAGACGCGTCGTTGTCTTTGTGTTCCGACCACTCTGCTATCTCCGACAACTACACTCGCTCTCTCTCCTCTGAGGGCCCCACTCGCTCTCTCCCTGCCGTTGCTGCAGCAGCATTTTCGCGCGCTCTCTGAAGGCCCCACTCGCTGCGCGCGCTCTCTCTCCTCAGAAAGCCGGCGCTGCAAAGCAGCAGCTTATCCTCCTCCTCGGGCTCGTCGCTATCCTCCGCGCCGTCGCCGTCGCTGTCGCCGCGGCCGTGATGCCTCGTCCTCCTCCTCGGAAATGCTCGCCTCGTAGACAGTCCTCGTCAAGGTGGAAACACTGTGAAAAACAGTCATTGGTAACGGGCGCGGATGGCCATTGGTAGCGGGCAAAACGCCCGTTACTGATCAAACGTTACAAATAAGCCAACAAAGGTAACGGGTCGATGCCCGTTACTGATGATACGTAATTGTAACGGGCGTCGAACAAAGACCGTTACCACAACTACTTACCAGTCACCTGAAATGGCTGTTTCTCCGGGCCCACCGGAGCCTTTGGTAACGGGTGCAAACACTGAGCCCGTTACTCATAACACGTATTAGTAACGGGTGTCTAACAAAGACCGTTACCGAAACTAGTTACCGGTCACATGAAATGTCTGTTTCTCTGGGCCCACATGGACCTTTGGTAACGGGCACAGAAACCGAGCCTGTTACATGAACTCAACATCGAAGACGCGGAAAATGACGCGTCTCCTCTGTCTTGACGAAAGGAGACGCGTCGTGTAAGTGCGCGTCTCCTCCGTCTTGACGAAAGGAGACACGTCTCCTAAGTGTGTGTCTCCTCTGTCTGGACGAAAGGAGATGCGTCTTGTCAGTGCGCGTCTTCTATGTCTCGACGAAAGGAGACGCCTGCTGTGAACCCGCGTCTCTCTCTGTCTCGACCAAAGGAGACTCATCTTGTCAGTACGCGTCTCCCTCTGTCTCGACCAAAGGAGACGCGTATTGTGTACGTGCGTCTCATCTGTCTGGACCAAAGGAGACGCCTACTGCGTACGTGCGTCTCCTCTAATCGACCAAAGGAGACGAGTACTGTGAACTTGTTTCTCCTCTGTCTTGACTAAAGGAGACGTGTTGTCTACTTTCACAAAAATTAGGTCCAGCATCCACATTCACAAAACTCCACAAACTGAATAGAAATCCAAAAGATTCACATGCATAATCTGTCAAAATTCAGGCATTCAGTATCCTCTTCTAACAAGCTAAGTAAGGTTCACAACAATATCATCACTAGCCATGAGGATTGGTATCTAATACAATGTGAGCCATCATAGCATCATTAATGTGAAATTTTCCTGAGGGTGTGATCATCTGGTCTATGAGGAATGAGGCAGTTCTTTCCCTAATGTGGAACAGCGTGCCTCGGTGTAGCTGACAAGTAGGTATGTGCAATGCCTGAATATAACAATGTCAGCAGTCAGCACACAGGTGGTTACCAAACATGTGCAGTGGTAATAAGCAAGAACTGTGCTCAGTTGCATGTGTTACAATTGCAGATCCCAAGAAAGTACCTCGGAGTCCTTCAATTTATTTTTTACTGTAAGCATGTGATAGGCACAATAGAAGCCGCAGACTCTGGATTTGTAAGGTTGTTGGTGGCACTACGATAAATATACATAGACAAACAGTGGTGAGAAGAAATAAACTCAAGCTTTAGTACTAGCTTCCACAGGCAGGAAATACTAAGTAATACGTACATCAAAAGCCTTCTCATGGTTCAAGGCGCAGCGGGGCAACTTGTTGTTATCGCATTAACTATTCCAAGCACTGCAACAAAACATGCAACAATGGTTAGGGCAGCATTAATAAACTCTACAGAGTTTGTTGAAGAAGTTTGTAGGTTAAGAAAGAAAAAGAACTTACTCATCAATGGCAAGTACCAACTCGGAGAAATTAGCGCCTAGGATCCTATATGAATCAAGATACAAGACCGTTTCTGCTTTGGAAAGATCGCCACTGCAATCCAGTGCTCCCCAGTGTTATAGCAGGAAATGATGACTCTCTTTTTAGCATATGACTGGTAGGCACGCTTCGTATAGGACACAAAAAAATCCCTGTTATTTTGTATATTTGACATGCTAAAGTATTCAGGATCAAGGAAGGCAACAGGTTCCTTCTTCTGCCGTACTTCTACAGCCATATTCCTAATATTAAGAAAAGACAAAGTGTAAGGAGGCAAAATACATAGTAAAGATGAACTGAGGCAGAAAGAACATTTAGATAGAAAATGATTACTGAGAAGCAGATTAAATTTTCAAGCAACTTATAGGATAAAACAGCGGATAAGTCCCATATCCAAAGCATCCAAGTTGAAGAGATCGTACAAGTCGCTGATGATCACAGACAACAGCTCGTATTTTTCATCTTCTCTCACAGGCCACCCGCCATTCTTGGGCCATATTATGCCCTGAATCAGAGACTCATCATTGTCCTTACAACGTCCCATGTAGAAATTGTGGAGATTAGTGACAGAAGGAGCAGTATCCGGATGCTTGAGTTCAGCAACACTGAGCATTGCATTTCCAAATTTGTAGTTTGGGTTAATATGAGTCATAGCAACATTGGCCGCCTTCTTCTTGGCATTTCTCTCAGATGGCTTTCTGGCAGGCTTCTTTTCCTCCTGCTTTGAGATGGCTGAAGAAGGCTTTGTAGTAGGCTTCTGAGACCTTTTATTTTCAGCAATTTTCTGCTGCTGCTGCTTTGAGATGACTGAAGAAGGTTTCTCAGATCTCTTTCTGGTAGACCTTTTATTTTCAGCGAGTTTCTTTTCCTGCTACTTTGAGATGTCTGAAGAAGGTTTCTCAGGTGGTGTTTGACCAGCAGCCATTGCAGAGATATTGGGCCCAGATGTACCTGCAGCTTTCTTCGAACTGTCGTCGACAGATTTCTCGGCATCAGCCAACACATGACTCTGGGCTCCTGCTTTGGCATCATTGTTTTGAGCACTTTCTTTTGAGGATGGAGGTTTTGTTCTTTCATGAGGAGGTGGGGATGTAATTTGCATTTCTGGGTCTGGTGGAGGAGGAGGTGGGTTACCAGGTTGGGAATGAATCTGTTCTGTAATTTGCATTTCTGGGTGTGGACGAGGAGAAGGAGGTGGGTTACCAGGTGGGGAATTTTGTTTTGTAATTTGCATTTCTGGGTTTGGGTTTTGTCCTGTAGTCTGTGAACCAGAAGGAAACTGTACCATAGTGTGCGAACAAGATTTTGCAATTGGTGCTCCCTTGATGTGAATGTGACACCTCTTCCACTGTATCCTCTGGTGTAGAGCTTGTCCAAGTGTCATCACCTCGTCATTAGGAGGGTGTTCCAGCGTGTGATCCCTAAAGACAGAATATACATGCAACACTTCGACCACAGCACAGTCTTCATGAATTGGGACTGTGTGTAGCGTAGTCTGCTCTGGTTGAACCACACCAATTGCAGCTTCACATTCAACACCGTGAAATATGATCTATTGGCCACAGTCTGTGGGTTCAGTCAACATGCCTATAAGGTCTTCCTGTGTGGGGGAAGCAATGTGCACTACCTCTGTCGACAACTCTGTAGCGCCGTTGATCAAACCTACATTATCTGCGGACGCACAACTGCTCTTCAGTCCGGCGGGTGAAGGGCTTGTGCGATTAGACACAGGTGCAAACAACCTGGTACCCTCGTGCCATCATGTCAAGCATATCCTTCTCCATCTCAGCCTTGAGATCTTGCTTGATTTCTTCCTTCATCTGTTGCTTATCAACTTATGAGTCAGTACTGGCCCTCTTCCTCTTTCTGTACATGGAAGCGTGCTGAGGCCATGCAAACTTCCAGCCCTGGTAGCTGGAGACACCACGCACACGACCTGGTTGTTCGGGGCGGCCCAAGCACTGACTTAGCACATCATTCTCCCTCAGCCATGAAGTCATTCCTGAAGATTCTGCATGTGCATTCTTTTCCATAATGTCTGCAGCCACACTTTCATTTGCTACTTTGTTGAACACTACCTCGGCAACACTATCTTTCACCACTAGTTTACTCCTTGCTCGCATCCAATTCCTAGAACAATCATCAGTGATGGCATCATATGGGTTGGCGATCCCAGCCGCAGCTAATTTCCTGTCCTCTTCCTCCCACAGTGGTAGTTTTCCACAATAACTAGCTGGACCCATGCTGTGCTCGTTTGTGTTCAGGCTTCGAAGTGACTTGAACTTGCCACTAAGAGATGAGGCTTCCTCGGTTTCCTGCTGTTTCACAAACTCTGTCCACTCTTCCGGCTTGATAAAGTCGTGCTTTCTAAATGGCTCGAGTCCTTTTCGGACAAAATCTCGCTTAAGCTGAAATCTGAATTGTCTCCATGCCTTGGCTGCAATCTTCCACAAAAGCTTGAATGCCTGCTCTTTCATGTCTTCTTGGAACTCCAAGTGTTTCTGCATATAGGTTTCAAACAAGTACCACTTTTGTTCATCGCTTAGTTTTTTTTATTTCTAGCAAATCCAAAGGTATCTTTTGTCTAGCAATGAGCCCTGCAAGCGCCCTGAACCTGCGCTTTTGTGTCAATGGTACTGGCATCCCCCCTCTCTCAACCTCAGTGACTACCATTTTGTCTCTTTGGCCACTTTGTCGCTGTCCTTGGCACTCTGGCTCGGCCCGTAGCCCCACCCACCTGCTCTTGTTCTTCACTAGCAGTGGCATATTCATCTTCTTCATTATATGCATCTTCTTCAAATTGCCCAGGTCGGCAGTCCTCGACAAAATTATCCTGTGAATTAATTGTCAAGGGATTATGAGAAAGGTCAGCTCAGTGTCTAAGAATAGCACAAAAAGCAGACTATACTGCTAGCTCTCCCAGGAGACATGCTACAACAGGAGACAAGTAGAGCACATTTTTAGTTAACCATGCATAACAGCTAAGCATTTATCTAATCAACACCCACAGAACTGTGTACAAGACCATACAAATGAGGAAATAATTACAATAACTAGTTTAGCCCACTATAATCTCATTGGTTCTATGGTAAACCATTAACATAAATGCAATATTCAGAAACCAAAAAATTAGTTCAGGCAATACGACCTTACCATTTTAAAGAGGAAGATGCTCGCTGCGTCTGTTGCTGATGAGGTACTTATTCAACTTGGAGAGAATGTCCAAATGTACATATGGAACAAGAGCAAAACCAAATATAAGAGTGAGTCCAAAGACACAAATTCACACATCTATATGCTGTAGTTGCACAAATTTTAGCGAAAATTTTCAAAATGTAGTCTTAATTTGAAGAATAAAGACACAAATTAGCAAGTACTAAGGTCCTATGAGTCATGGCGCCATCTAGAAATACTACCGGAGCTTAAAAATATCGTCAGAGAAGAAGGAACATAGTTGAGTTAGGGCAGATTAGCTGGGGCGGCTGCCCCAGCTAGCCCCAATGTGGCTACGCTACTGGTGAGCATAGTCAAGAATGTATCTTAATGATGTAGGAGGGATTTCTAGCATGCAGTTCACCTTGTCACTATCGGAGCGGAGGGATCTCTAGTCGCCACATCCTCGCGTCGACCTCGTGGCTGGATCCCTCCTCCTCCTCCTAGTTGTCGTCGCTAGAAGGTGAGGGGTGGTGTGGCGCGCGTCTCAGCGAAGGTGTGTAGCGTGCGTCGCGTCACGGGGTGGGGGGGAGTGGGTGAGGGGAGGAAGGTGAGGGTGAGGAAGCGGCGGCGGAGGGGGCGAGGGGGAGGAAGCGGCGGCGGCGCGAGGGGGAGAAAGACGACGACACGAGGGGAGAGTGAGGAGGCGACTGCGTGAGGGAGGCATCTTTCCCTACTAACCCTAGCGCGAGTGGGCGTGTGTGGGCCTTAAAACTGAAAGACCCAATATTATTAGGAAAACGCGTCAGGCCGGGGCTAGTTCTATTCGAATGAAGAACAGTTCGCTTCATTTTGCCCTTTTAATCTGCAATCAAAGATTTGAATCACGTATTTCTCCGTCATTCGTAATCCAAATTTGATGATATTTGTTTCTGATTTTTTTTCTAAAATAAACTTCTATTCATTTATGACGTTGTTTCGTATATAACTCCATTTCCTGGATGTTGTTTATACGCCTTTGTCTTGTTTCTTACAAGTAACATAGAAATAATATTTGTTTTACACAACCATTACTAATGAAACTTTCTATTTCGTAATGTTAAGGTGAACACAAGGTTGTGTTAAAATTTCAAATGTATATGAGTTCGAACATGTTGTGAAGTATGGAAAACTTCAGTGTTGAAGTATGACATTCTAGGAAACTATGTGAGAGATGTACACATTTGTACACAAGTATGATCTTCCTTTTGAGAAACCATTTGAAATTTTTATGACAAGTTTAGGGACCCAAATTATATTGCCAAGTCAATTTGTATAATTTTTAGACCAACCTAAGACGTTATTAGAATTATTATATCCCAACTATGAGATAAAAATTTGAATTTTGATAATTTTGGTTACACAAGTGTGCCTGTTGATATTTTATTCGAATACTAAATGACCAACTACGAATTGTTTGTATTTTTAATGAATTTTTAGGTGCTGTTTAATGGGCTCTAATATTTGAGGGAAGCAAGTTTCATTTAAAAAAATTAGTGTCGGGCCCACGCGTCAGCGTCAGCAACCTATATCAAAAAGATAACCCTACCCGCCCAACAAAGAATACGCAGGTTCACCAACCCGCATCGCCGACAACTCTCCATTGTGCGAAATGTTATTATTTGGTCTATATTTGGTACAACTTCAAAGAGTTTGACTCCTCGATAAAAACTGTTGCCCTGCTGGCCCCTTCATCTACCGGCGAAAAAACCACAACTGCATACACTCCTCATCGTCCTCATTCCTCGGCGTGTTCTCTCTCTGCGCGGGGGCAGGAGATTAGGGACGAGAAGACGGTGGTTGCCATTTTCCCCAGAGATGCCTAGCAGGCCGCACCAGCCGTCGCTGCTGGAGGACCTCCCTCAGGAGGTCCACATTGAGATTGTGGCGCTCATCGGTGCGACCTCGGAGCGGCCCTTGGCTGACCTCCGCAGCCTACGAGGTACCTACTCAACCATGCGTCGCCTGTGCAGCCACCGCGACGTCGGTCGGTGTTTGTCGATAGAGGCAATAAGAAATGAGATTGCTTGGATGTGGGACCTCACCGCTTACACAGCCTTCCTTGCTACGCTGACCGATCTCGGCAATCCGGGGGCTTGCTTCTACTTCGGGATCAACGCCGTGTTCATGGAAAACAGGCAAAGCGATGATCTCCGGCGCGCCACCGATGGTGGGCACGATGCGGCGGCCTATCTGTACGCCATCTTGCTATACAGGGACAATGGCGGTGCCACCGCCGACGACACCGCGAAGCGGTACATGAGGCGGGTCGCGGGCGGCGGGACGACGACACGGGTGAGCAACGAGGGCTGTGTGCCTTTGCGCAAGAAGGCCGCGAAAGCTATTTGGAGGACGACGTGGCGCATTTGGGGAGACCCGCTGCCGCTGCCGGCACAGGTGCGCGGAGATCAGCCGTGCGCAGGCAACGACTGCGGTGTTGTCAGGGGGTGAGACCTAGACAGATCCGCTGGGGGGTTACCCTAGAGGTTTGCAGGTTAATGGAGAGGATCGGGATCTAAGAGCGTAGGTGGTTATGCACGGGATGCACATGGAAATCTCGGTGAGACACGAGGAACACGGCGATTTATACTGGTTCGGGCCTTCGGAGAGTAAAACCCTACGTCCAGTTTGGTAGTGGAATTATGTGGGGAGATCTGCCCCTGAGGAGGGTGCCCCAGGCCGCCTTATATTGGCCAGCGACCTTGGACTACAAGTTGGTTTCCATCTATCCTAGTTGGTTACAACAGGGAAAGCTTATCCAAGTTGGACTATGTTGTCTTGTACAACAAGTATCTTTACGTCCTTGGGCCCGCATGTCAGGTCGGTCAGGGCCCACCAACAGGTCGGCGGGTCTTCTGGCAGGTCGGGCCCGCCTGTCGGGGATGGCTGAGACCCTAGTCAGTGGGGACCCGTGGGTACCCATGTCTCTCAAGCCCCCGATCGACATGTAGGCGTAGAGGCCGAGGCGAGGTTGTGTCGAAGAGTAGCGAAGGTGCAGCACCGTCGAGGTCGTGAAGGGTGCACAGGGATCCAAAAAAGAAAAACCCCTCCGATACGCGTACGAAGTTGAACATCGAGCTCCTGGGACGAAGAACCAGAAGGTCAAAGTGAAGACGAGGTGTAGATCTCGAAGAACCGCCGACCTGACCTGAGTCAAATATGTTGTAGTAGCAGCCATGACCTTCAGAGAGGTCAACATGCCTACCAAGGGTAGGTCGAGCAGAGATGTGATGGAAGCAGGCTTCCATTAGGTCGAGGCGACCTGAAGAAAATAGGGCGTCGAAAGACGCACTAGTGTAGTAGCCCCCAAGCAGTAAAGTAATCAGAATGGCCGGTTTGATGCTCCAAAAAAGAAGAAATAAATATCCGAACCTACAGCCTTCTGCTCAGGGAACAGGACTGTGATGTATGAAACCAACCCAATGGGACAAAATACTCCGGAATCTTGCAGTCAGGTAGGGGAAAGGCGCGCCGACTGTCAGAGCTGCAGCGAGGTCTGGCGACCTGATGTAGCCAACGACGGAGACGTCGGGAGGTCTGGCGACCTGAAGTGGGTGACGACGGCGACGCCGGGAGGTCTAGCGACCTGAAGTGGGCGACGACGGAGACGCCGGGAGGTCTAACGACCTGAAAAAGGCGACGGCGGAGACGCCGGGAGGTCTAGCGACCTGAAGAAGGCGATGACGGCGACACCGGGAGATCAAGCAACCTGAAGTGGGCGACGACGGAGCCGCCGAGATATCTCCTGACCTCGAAAGGGCGACGAGCCCCTGAGTGCGGAAGCTGGATGAGTCGTGGAAGCGCCGAGTCGCCTCCCGCCGCGAGCCAGAGAGGTCCGCTAGGCAACAGGAGACACGTCCAGAGGTCAGAGGTACTCTAGAAGCTAGACAAGGAGCTAGCCTGTGAAACAAAATAAATGTCAGGTCGGTGTATCAATCCGTAAATATAATGAAAATTTAGCCTGAGCTTGACATATGCATGTTGTTTTGTTTGAGAAAGCATTCCCCTCATCGTGCCAGGCGCAAATTATGCGAACGCAAAAGCTATGAGGTTGCAAAACGTGTCCCCTCCACTAACCCAACTCAGTGGAGGAACGGCTTACCGACTGCACGGCTCAGCGTGGAGGCTTAGGTGCAGGCGGCGCGCGGAGGGGGGCTTTGGACCCAAGGTCTCACAACCACACGACTTAAGAATGTGCATAATGAGTAAAAGAAATTTAAAGGGAGAATGCACAGAAGTTAGTTTAGTACCTCAGGTCTGGCGACCTTTAGATTGGCAAAGCCAAGCCTCCGAGCGTATCGAGATCGGCTATACCAAGCCCCCGAGCGTGTCGAAGGGGGAGGGAAAATAAAGCAGGAAAAAGCATGTAAAGCGGGTCGACGAAAGTCACAAAGACTATCGAAGAAACATACGGAAGCCGTAAAAAATATTAATTGCAAATAACACTTAGCTTGTGCGTAGTCGGAGCAGCCGAGGTTGGAACGTCGTCGTTGTGGTCGGGGATGCGAGCTGAGGCCGCACGCGGAGCTGTCGAGGAGGTCGGAGCTGCCGGTGTCTTGTTTGACGATATAGCACGGTGTAGGCCAGAGTCGAGTCCTGACGTCATCACTGAGTTGATGCAGCCATCGTGTGCAGACCAAGGGTTGCATCATGCATGCATGCATGATCCATGCAGAAAAGAAGTAACAGACAAATAAAAGAAGCAAATCTTCGGTACGTAGCTTCCATATTCAATAAAATAGATCGGATTAGAAAATATTAAATAGTAGATGGAAGGAAGAATTGTTCCCTGTTTGTGTATACTCCTGTAGATGGATTGTCCTGGCAGCACGTATCGGACATGGAGACGGCGCCGTCTACGTAGACCGACTCGAGCCAAAGTGCGACGGGTGATTCTTGCATGATGGCCCATGGCCAGAGCCGTCGATGACGTGATGACGTACGCACACATGATGACACCAGGTAGCTGCTGCATGGAGATGCATGCCACATCACCGGGACAAGGTCGAGTGGCGACGCGGACTCGAGACACCGAAGAGGTCGGTGCCGTGCGTGTGATGGCGCAGCAGGTTGCCAGCGAGGTTGACAGTATGCAGTAGGTCGAACCGAATCCCGCCACGTCGAAGTAGGCAGGACCTTGGGCAACAAGACAGCAGCAGCTTGGTACAAAGTTGATTTGTACGCAGCGGCTATGGTATTCATCTAGTCTTGTGGTCAATGTGCTGTCGTGGTGATGGCGGACGACCCAGTGCCGGCCTAGTAGCGCTCCATCGAGATGCCGAGGTCGATGGCGAGGTCGAAGTAGGCGTGGTCGCCATGCTGGAGACGCCGAAGAGGTCGGTGATACAGTAGGTCGCCGAGGTGAGTTAGTGTCGTCGTCGTTGTGGCCGGAGCCGCGCCGTGCTGGACGGGTAGCCGCAGGAGGTCGACGTGGCGAGCTCGAGACGCCGAAGAGGTCGGCAACTCGAGCTAGGCTTGTGCTGGGGTGTCGAGGTGGCGGCTGGCGCTCGCACCATAGTCGAAGAGGTCGTTGTTGTACCGTCGGAAGTCGGCGGTGCCGTAGGGCATCAGGTCAGACTGATGACGGCAGCCGTCTCATTGCCGAGTCGTCGTGTCCGTCACGTCGAGGCTACCGAGGAGGCCGAGCCGTGTGGTCGATGACGCAGAAGCCGCGGTGTATGGTGTAGTAGTGCACCGAATTGACGAAGCAGGTCGAGCTGAGTCCTGCCGGCGGACGCACATCGTAGTCATCATGTACAGACCAAGGGTGCATGTACACCTCACGTAACAATAACACAAAAAAAAGAGGAAGAATAATACTCGTGAGATGCCGTGATGAACAACTTGGAATAGAAAAATAGATTAAAGAAAGAAAAAAGAACCCAAAGATGACTTCCCTGAATACGTGTTGTAGTTGTAAATGAGTTTCTTTTCTTGCCATACAGAACATGGACGTAAAGGCCAGGGTAATTCACGCGTTCTCGCCAAGTTGCAGAATCTCGTAGATCGATTTGATTGCCTGGTCCGCACGGAACGGACACAGGGTCGGAGTCGTCATGGTGCATGCTGACGTCGGATTGCATCTAGGACCACATGCCAGGCTTGAAGAGTTGGGAACCACCACGAAGTAGAGGACCTACGTCAATGACGAGGTCTCACCGGGTCGACGAGGTCAGCTCGTCTCGCCGACTTGGAAAATCAACTCAGCGACGCCTACGTCAATGACGAGGCCGGCGTAGGGCATGGGCGGGTGGGACGCTGAAAAACTTTTGGCGCGCCGTCTGCAGAACGAAGACGTCGATCTCGCGATTAGATCGGAGGGTGGCAGCGAGCAGGTCGCCGTGATGGAATCTTCCGTGTCGTCGCGGAAGATGACGCTGGGTCTGGCCACCATGATGCACAGCGAGCTCCCGATCCCCCCTACCTGGCGCGCCAACTGTCAGGGGGTGAGACCTAGACAGATCCGCTGGGGGGTTACCCTAGAGGTTTGCAGGTTAATGGAGAGGATCGGGATCTAAGAGCGTAGGTGGTTATGCACGGGATGCACACGGAAATCTCGGCGAGACACGAGGAACACGGCGATTTATACTGGTTCGGGCCTCCGGAGAGTAAAACCCTACGTCCAGTTTGGTAGTGGAATTATGTGGGAGAGATCTTCCCCCGAGGAGGGCGCCCCAGGCCGCCTTATATTGGCAGGCGACCTTGGGCTACAAGTTGGTTTCCATCTATCCTAGTTGGTTACAACAGGGAAAGCTTATCCGAGTTGGACTATGTTGTCTTGTACACCAAGTATCTTTACGTCCTTGGGCCCGCATGTCAGGTCGGTCAGGGCCCACCAACAGGTCAGCGGGTCTTCTGGCAGGTCGGGCCTGGCTATCGGGGACGGCTGAGACCCTGGTCGGTGGGGACCCGTGGGTTCCCATGTCTCTCAGGTGTGGATAAAGGATTTGAGAAAATTGCTCTGTATTGCACCGAAGCCTGTAGGCTCCGTCATGAAATGGTGAAGCTTGAATGGGCAATAGGAAACTAAATCTATGTTTTCCTTTTGCACCTGCAAATTAAATCTATGTTGCTCGTATTATCTGTGTGAATTTATGGAAGAGCAACAAAGGAGACGCGGATCCAGTAATATTCGAATGAAGAACAGATGGCTTTTACCCTTTTAATCTGCAATCAAGATTTGAATCACGTATTTCTCCGTCATTCCTAACCCAAATTTGATGATATTTGTTTCTGATGTTTTCTAAAATCAACTTCTATTCATTTATGACATTGTTTCGTACATAACTTTGTTCATTTCCTGGATGTTATTTATACGCCTTTATCTTGTTTTCTTACAAGTACAACATAGAAAAAATATTTGTTTTACACAACCATTACTAATGAAACTTTCTATTTCGTAATGTTAAGGTGAACACAAGGTTGTGTTAAAATTTCAAATGTATATGAGTTCGAACATGTTGTGAAGTATGGAAAACTTCAGTGTTGAAGTATAACATTCTAGGAAACTATGTGAGAGATGTACACATTTGTACACAAGTATGATCTTCCTTTTGAGAAACCATTTGAAATTTTTATGACGAGTTTAGGGACCCAAATTATGTTGCCAACTCAATTTGTAGAATTTTTAGACCAACCTAAGACGTTATTAGAATTATTATATCCCAACCATGAGATAAAAATTCGAATTTTGTTAATTTTGGTTACACAAGTGTGCCTACTGATATTTTATTCGAATACTACATGATCAACTACGAATTGTTCATATTTTTAATGAATTTTTAGGTGTTGTTTAATGGGCTCTAATATTTGAGGGAAGCAAGTTTCATTTCAAAAAAATAGTGTCAGGCCCACGTGTCAGCGTTAGCAGCCTATATAAAAAAGATAACCGTTGCCTGGCCGGTCGAACCCACCTGACAACAAATGAGACGCAGGGTCTCGAACCCGCATCGGAAATGACTCTCGATTTTGGAAATGAATATAACATCCTGAATGGGATAAGCGCAGCACACACGACGCTTTGACCTCTGAGCTCCCTGCTTCTTCCCCGCTCTGAGCTCCACCGCCGCCCACCCTTCCTTTCCCCACCGTCGCGCACATGTTGCACTACGCCGATTTGTCTGGAGGTGGACGTGGCAGGAGTAGGTTTCAAGGTGGCCGGGGCAGCCGCATTCACTCCATCGGCTTGGATCCAGTCGGTGAGCTAAGCGGCTTCCCACTGGTCCCTCGCCCGGACTGTGGTATGGCTCGGGTGGTGGAGGGGAGGACGCAGAAGGAAGGTGAAAACCACGGTCATCTTTATTTCAAGTGTGCGAGGAATGCAGTGAGTAGTCTGAGCTGTGATTTCCCAAATCTGAGTTAGGTTTCTTATGTGATTTTGATTTGCTCAGTTCCACAAGTTTTGTGGATATTATCGTTTCGAGAAGGAGTATCTCCAGATGCTGAAGGATGCTGGCGTCATATCTTTTCGACCGTCGAACTGGGCAGACGTGATCGATGAAGTAGTTGATTCAGTGGATTGTCAACTTAGGAGCGACAATCAGAGGAAAGCACCGGACGACAAGCAGAGGAAGAAAGCACTAGAGGAGAAGATGGACAATGTGATCTGGAAGATGAACTTGATTATTGTGGGTGCTGTTTGTGTAGTGTTTGGATGTTTACTGGGGATGTATGCTGCAAAGAAGTAATTGTGATGTGAAAAGTGGTGCTTTAATTTGTTTCATCTGTGTGAATGAGGAATGAAAAATTTGTCACAGATGACAAACTTAAATGTATGTATGAAGAAAATGGAATGGAATGACAATTGGGTCACGAATCTTAATGTGTCACATATCACAAATTTCATCAATTCATCTGTGTTCACATTTCAGTGTGAAATTAACCAGCCTGCACCTGCGTCTCCAATGATTTTATACAGAGTTTTTCGAAACTCAGAATCTTTTCACTAACAAGTAGAGTAACAAACATTGCAATTCATTGTTGCCCCGCTGCCACTCTGCCCTGCCACTCTGCCATTGTTAGATGTAGTTCATCACAAGTTCAACAAACACACAGGAGGAACACATATTAACAGAGGAACATGTTCATGACCAACAAGCAGAGTTCCTAATGTTTGACCAAAAGCCACTCTCCCCTACCACTTAGATGTAGTTCATCACAAGTTCAACAAACACACAGGAGGAACACATATTAACAGAGGAACATGTTCATGACAAACAAGCAGAGTTCCACGAACAAATAGGAGGACGAACACACAGAGGAGGAACAAATTAATTAAGCTAAGGTAGAAGACTTGTCGCCGCTGTCGGAGGAGCCCCACCGTCGGAGTCGGAGCCGCCGAGGCCGCGTTCGTCACCGCTGTAGGAGCCTCCATTGTCGCCGTTGTTGTCGGCGCAGACCACGACTCTCTGAAGGTCCCCAGCCAACCAATGGATCTTCAAGGCGAAATCCTTCACGGACCTCTGCAGTGGATCATTGGGTCGTGGCAAGCCGAGTTGAACGGCCACCTCTTGAAGCTTCCTGAAAGCTTCGTACAACATTTGGACGGACCAAATGTTGTCCAAAACTAGTTGAGAACTTAGAGAGGAGGGCTCCTCGGCCGGCAGCGCCGGCGCCTCCTCGACTGGCGGCGCCGGCGCCTCCTGGATGAGCCGACAGCGGCGGCTTTCGTCGTTGTCGTCCTCCTCCCTTCCCCGCTTCCTCGATGGCTCGCTCGACGACGATGCCATGTGCGCGCTTGATGAAGAATAAGCTCTTGGTGACCGGAGACGGTGGTGCTAGGGTTTTCTTGGTGGCGCGCTTGAGGAAAGCTTATGGAAGAAGCTCTTGGCCAGCCGGGCATTTATATGACAAGACGGGGAACCGTCAGGCGGCCAGTCTTCCCACTGCGACACGGCACTACGCCTCCGAACGCGATACGCTGCGGCGACGCGTGTCCACTAACCAGCGTCGCATTTGACAAAAGACTTTGACTCCCTCCGTCCCACAAAGACTGTTCATATACCTTATTTTAATACCTCTTTTCAAGTTCCAATGCAAAGACTGTTCATATAGCTTATTTTAATTTATTAATACCTCTATTCGCTGGAAACCGATCACAAAGGAAACAGTTCTCCTTTCTCCTTTTAATCTGCAACCAAATTTTGTGTCACGTATTTCTCGGTCATACGTAATCCAAATTTGATGATTGTTTTTTCTTATTTTTTCTAAAATCGCCATCTTTTCATTAATTTCATTGTTTAGTGTATATTTCCTTTTCGTTAGTAATGTTTTTATGCCTTATCTTGTACTTGATAAGTAGAACATAGAAATAATATTTGTTTTACACAACCATTACTAATGAAACTTTGTATTTCGTATTGTTAAGGTGGACACAAGGTTGTGTTAAATTTTCAAATGTATATGAGTTCGGACATGTTGTAAAGTGTGGAAAACTTCAGTGTCGAAGTAACATTCTAGGAAACTATGTGAGAGATGTACACATTTGTACACAAGTATGATCTTCCTTTTTAGAAACCACTTGAAATTTTTGTGACAAGTTTAGGGACCCAAATTATGTTGCCAACTCACTTTGTAGAATTTTTAGACCAATCTAATACGTTATTAGAATTATTATATCCCAAACACGTGATAAAAATTAGAATTTTGATAATTTTGGTTACACAAGTGTGCATGCCGATATTTTATTCGAATACTAAATGACCAACTACTAATTGTTTGTATTTTTAACGAATTTATAAGTGCTGTTTTATGGGCTCTAATATTTGAGGGAAGCAAGTTTCATTTCAAAAAAATTAGTGTCGGGCCCACATGTCAGCGTCAGCAACCTATATAAAAAAGATAACCGTTGCCTGCCCACGCCCACGTGACAACCAATGTGATGCGGGTTCTCGAACCTACGTCGGCAATGGCTCTCCGTTTTGGAAAATGAATATAAGATCCCGAATGGATAAGCGCAGCACACACGACACTTTCCTAATTTCTCTAGGGATTAGCGGAGGTGAGCGGAGGCGGCGCCGGCGAGGTGAGCGGAGGCGGGGACACGACGATGAGCACCGGCGAGGGGCCAAGCAGCGGATGACACCGCGCATGGTGGATCGAGGAGGAGAAGCCGAACGAGATGCGGTGCTGCAACTGGATCCGCGCGCGCATTGGCGAGATTGCGGCGAAGACGGAGACGATGATGACCGTCGGAGAGGGGCCAAGCGGCGGTGCAGCGAACCCAAAGCTGGAGATGAGCGTCATTGACTCGGTCCTCTCGGGTTCCGACGAGGGGCCAAGCAACGACAGGGAGGAGCGTGCCGGCGAGGGGGCAGCGAAGAGGGCAAGGCGCCTGCCTCACATCTGCGACAGCATATGTCTTGCAACGATGGACCTCATATCCGACGCTGGCAACTACCACGACGACGGCGAGGCAAGTTTCTCTGAATCACAGTGCCTTTTACTTGTTCTATAAATGGAGCAGCTTGAGCTTGAGCTTGATCTACTTGTTCCTATGAAATGGCTTGTTTCATAGAGATTTTGTAGGATTTCTAACATGATCAATGTAGCAACTTGTTCCTATGAAATGGCTAGCTTGTTCCTTTGTCTATCTCAATCTTCTCATTCCTATATATGGTTCATCCAAATGATCAATGTAGCAACTTTCCTATGTTTTTCATTCCATAGGAATCAAAATGGCATGACACTGTCTGGGAATATGTGAAACCTAAGGTTGATAATATTAAGGAAGAAATTCACATCCTCCTCAAAAAGGCTGCATTCATGAGGCGGTACAAGTTTGTGGCTGAACAAAATCTGCAGCCCATGGAAGATGCGCTCAATGTGTTTCAAGATACCTTTGTTGCATTTGAAGAGGCTGCAAAAAAAGCAAACCGTAGTTGAAGATACCATGCTTTTGTTGATGTTGAAGGGGGCATGCTTTTGTTGATGTGCATGGTCAGATAGCATGACCATTGTAAAAATGTGACGGGCAAGTTAAGGCCTAGCTAGATGGACAAGTTAACTGTTTGTAATAATTATGTATATCTATGTGGATCTTTGTGGACAAGTAATCTTTATCTATATATGTGGACAAGTTATCTTTATCTATATTATGTCTGTTTTGTCTCAAAAGATTTTTTGTTGATTATGCCTGTATGTCGAAATGGGAGCCCTGAGAGATCGGGCTGACCTGTCAATCAAGACAGATACAAAGGAGACTACGCGGGATGGTTATTTCGCGTCGCATTTGCCCCTCCAAACCGACGAGGAGCCGGCCCCACGCGCCGCCCCCGTGCATTAGAGACGAGGTTTGGCTTATCCACGTATCCTTTGTTCCCAATGTTTGACCAAAAGCCACTCTCCAATGCCACTCGATCTGCCATTCTGCCTTCCTTCTCAAACCTTCTGCCTTCCTCGTCTCCGTCGCCTTCTCTCCCCTTCTCCTTCCTCGTCTCCGTCGCAGAGATGGCCGGCGGAAAGCAGTCGTTTTGCCGCTACTCAAGAGGGAGGTTCTGCATCGAGGAGGAGAAGGCCTCGCCCGCCGCCCCCGCCAAGAGAGTGAGGTTCCGCGATGAGGAGGAGAAGGCCCCCCGTCGCCCCCGCCAAGAGAGTGAGGTTCCGCAGCGAAGAGGTCGGTTCTTCATCGGCCAGGGGGAGGAGGCCGTACACGCACGCAAGCGCCAAGGGGGTGGACTCCGGTGACGCCCGGCAGGCAGAGGCCGAGCCTTCCTTGAGTTTGGTATGCTTGAAGTTAGGTTTATGCTTGAAATTGAATTCCTGGTACTCATCATATGCTGCTCACAAAAATGTTGAACTCATTCTGTATACTGCTTCAATTTCTGAATCTTCATGCTCAGCGACTTTTATTAACTGAATATCCAGTGCCTTCACCGATCAACGGTTCCAATGCATCAATTTTCCATTGTTTTAGGAAGTTGTTGTACCAGCACATGACATTGTCAGGATCTGGACAGAAATCGACAGGCTCAAAAAAACCTTAGACTACATCTGCACATTCCTAAACAGGGTGGAAAGAATGAAGAAGGATGACATTGGTAAAGAGAAGCAGCAGGCAAGTTCTGAACCTAGTTACAGCTAAACAACTTTCTTGTTTGACCGGTTACAACTTTATGATATTAAACTTGGCAATCTAATTGTGAAGCTTGCTTCAATTTGCCTTTGTTTTAGAAATGTGTTGTTACTCGGGAGCAAAATTATTAACCTTTCGAGTAGAAATTTTGTTATGCTTGAAATTTAATGCATGGTACTCATCATATGCTGCTCACAAAATTGTTGAACTTATTCTATATACTACTTCAATTTCTGAATCTCCATGCTACATCGACTTTTATTAACTGAACATCCAGTGCCTTTGTTTTAGGGAGGTGCTGTAGCTTGGGAGGACATTGACATGATCTGGAAACAAATCCACAGGATCAACCAAGCTCTGAACCTAGTTACAGCTAAACAACTTTCTTGTTTGACCAGTTACACCTTTCATGATATTAAACTTGGCAATCTAATTATGAAACTTGCATCAATTTGCCTTTGTTGTAGAAATGTGTTGTTACTCGGGAGGATCTTCACTGCATCTGGAAAGTACTTGACAAGGTGGATAGAAGGATGGATGACAAGGCTGTGGACGGCATAAGTCTCCTAGCAAATGGTCAGAAAATACTAGAATCTGAGGTGGAGAAGCTTAAAGGCGCACAGAAGACGAAGGATATTGAACTTGTCGAAGCTGCAAAGAAGAATGCTGAGCTGTAGGAAAGACTTGTAAAACTAGAGGCAAAGATAGCTGAACTTGAGGCTGTAGCACAAAAGAAGCCATCTAACTAGTGCCCCTGCTGATGCACGTCAGATGTGATCATGTGAATCTGTTTGTTCTGAACATTATGCATGTCATATGTGAACATGTGATGCTAGCTATATATGCATCTTAAATATGTAGAATATGCTCTTATGACTACTATCTATGTGTACTTGTGGTTTTGCATCTTATTAAGAGACATGATTATATGTTTGTGTGATATCCAATATTTGCTATGATGACATAGTCAAATATTTGACGGCAGTGAGAGTGCTAATGGACTTCAATTATTGAGCTCCGAGTCTAGTAACGGGCATCAAATTGTCATCAGTAACGGACTTAAAAGCACGTTACCGATATGGTAGTGATCGGTAATGAACTTAAAGAGCCCGTTACCGATAGGGCAGTGATCGGTAACGGACTCAAAGGGCCCGTTACCGATAGGTTTAACTTTCGTAACGGTCGCATTTTAACGTCCGTTACACAGAATAACTATAACGGGCATTTAAGAAGTCGTTACTGGAAGTCCTCATTAGTAACGGGCGCTGTGTTGGCCATGTCGGGGTCGAGCCTGCCACGCTTATGCGTAATAGGCGCCAACCAACAACCGTTACAGATGGGGTCCATGTAACGGGTGTTAAGGGCCCGTTACAAATGCTGCGTGACCTATTTGAGGTTTTCACATAGTGAAATTGCCCTCTTTTATTGAACTTCGCTGTCCTAATCCTCTTACTCATCGGTTTTGGTGATGCATTATGCTCATTTGATGTATGAAAATTGTAGATGGCTGCTACTGCTCGGGCTTGGATGTACAGTAGTAAGTCCCGAGATTGGACCAGTTTCTTAAGGGGGTCAGTGATTTTCTAGATCAACAAGAGGCAGATATGAGAAATCGTGGTGTTCAGGCAATGCTTTGCCCCTGTATAGATTGTTTCAACCAGAAGAAGTTCGGACAACGGGATAACATTTTTCATCATTTGATCAAATGTGGTTTCAAAGAAAATTACACATGTTGGAATAAACATGGTGAGGAAGGGCTTAATAAAGTCGAAGTAGGATGCCTAAATGAAGGTGAAGCGCGACACTATGCTACGGGCCTTAATAATGAAGGGGCAGCGCTATGACATGATGAAGAGCTTGATGAAGGTGGAGTTTTTGATGAGGAAAATGAACCATTCCCACCAATTGTGATGGGGCCTGAGGATATCACTGATCAAGAAGTTACGGGCTTCAATGATGGTGAGTGTTGCAATGTGTGCACAATGTTGATCAAATGTTGCGGGATGTTGAGTTTCAACAAGTGTATACAGCTTCTGAATTCGCGAGGCTGAAGCAATTCGTTGAAGATTCAAAGAAACCCCTCTATCCTAGTTGCAAGAAGTACTCTCACCTTTCTGGTGATCTAAAACTTCTGCAGCTTAAGGCAGATCATGGTTGGAGCAACAAAAGTTTCAAACAACTATTGGATCTCCTGAAGGACATGCTACCCGAGGGAAATCAAATAGCCGAGTCTGTCTATGAGGCAAAGAAGATAATTTGTCCTCTGGGAATAGAGGTTGAAAAAAATTCATGCTTGCAAGAACAGTTGTGTATTGTTCCGTGGAGATTATGCAGACCTTGATAAGTGCCCCAAGTGTGGGTTCGATCGGTACAAGAGGAAAAAAGATGGTGGTGATGATAACAATGCTGATGATGACGAGAACGAGCCCGTGGAGATCACATGCAAGAAGAAGAAGAAGAAGAAGAAGAAGAAGAAGAAGAAGAAGAAGAAGAAGAAGAAGAAGAAGAAGAAGAAGAAGAAGAAGAAGAAGAAGAAGAAGAAGAAGAAGAAGAAGGTTAAAGGGGCTCCTGTGAGGGTAGCATGGTATTTTTGCATCATTCCTCGGTTGAGAAGATGGTTCGCCACACGAAAGGAGGCCCAACTCTTGCGTTGGCATAAGACACGAACGAAGGAAGTTGGCAAGATTAAGCACCCCGCAGATGGCCAACAATGGCAAAATATTGATTCCCACTTTAAGGAATTTGCCGGTGAAAGCAAGAACCTTCAGTTCGCTATGAGCACAGATGGCATGAACCCATTCGGTAACCAGAGCTCAACACATAGCACTTGGCATGTCATGCTATCAATGTACAACCTTCCACCCTGGCTATGCAAGAAACAGAAATACATGATGCTGACAATATTGGTCTCCAGGCCAAAGCAACTTGGCGACCGTATTGATGTCTACTTGAGGCCACTAGTTGATGACTTGAAGATACTTTGGAAGCCTGGTGTGAAGGAGGTTGGGGATGAGTTCGGCCGTGAGGAGTTCACATTGCACGCCATGTTGTTCACCACCATCAACGACAACCCGGCTCATCGCAACCTTTCTGGCCAGAGTAAAAGGAAAGGTGCAGCTTGCCCACACTGCTTGGAAGAAACTTGTGCAGTGTGGCTAAGAAATTCAAAGAAATTGTCATTTATGGGGCACCGTCGTTTCCTCAGCAAGAAACATGCCTACCGGGACATGGATTGTCAGTTTAATGGGAAAAAGGAGAATCGACAGGCGCCAATGCATGTGACTGGAGACCTGCTCCACTTGCAAGTCAAGGACATCGAAACTATCGAGGAGTTACCCAAATTGTCTGAAAAGAAACTTCGCAAAAGAAAGAAGCGAGATGGTGAAGAAGAAGAAGAAGATGGGCGAGGAATGTGGAACAAGAAATCAATTCTATGGGAGCTAGAGTATTGGCCGCTTTTGGATGTGCGTCATTCGATTGACAACATGCACGTCAAGAAGAATCTGTGTGGAGCTACTTTGGGAACATTGCTACAACAGAAGTCGAAAGGAAAAGATCATAAAAATGCAAGGGAGGATCTTAAAGAAATGGGCATTAGGCCGGAGCTCTATGCAGAGGAAACAGACACGGGGATGGACCTTCCCGTTGCTGCAACCACCTTGTCAAAAGCAAAGAGAAAAGAATTCTGTGAGTTTTTGCATGGTTTGAAAGTACCTTCAGGCTACTCATCGAACTTCAAGAGGCTAGTGTCGGTGAAGGACATGAAAATGAATTTCAACTTGATGAAATCTCATGATTGCCATGTGTTGATGACATCTATTCTTCCTGTTGCACTAAGAGGTATCAAGACAGAACTGGTTCGTGACGCGGTCATGAGCTTGTGTTTATTCTTCAATGAAATAGAACAGAAGGTGATTGATGAGGAAAAACTATTGGACGTAGAGAGGAGGCATTTCGAGACCCTATGCCTGCTTGAAGCTACCTTCCCACCATCATTCTTTGATCTCATGCTGCATCTAACAACACACCTCGCGAGGGAGATCTAGTACCTTGGCCCATCTTACCTTCATCAGATGTTTCCATATGAGAGGTACTTTGGATTCCTCAAATTATTGGTACATAACAGGTCATTTCCGGAGGGAGCCATTGTTCATGGCTATGTTCGTAAAAGGAAAGAGTAGGAGAAGGATGATGCAAAGCTAGCTGAAGAAGGAAAACATAACCCTTGGGACCAATTTCCTGGACGTTCGAGGCCTTATCTGCGGGCAAGGGTAGGGAAGAGGAAGACCACTAGTGAAGGAAGCGGGGACATAACATTCAGTAACCCTGCGGTGGTGGGGGTAGCAACTAGGGTGAAAACACTTGCAGCTCAGGCTAGTAATGGTTCTTTCGGGGTTAGGGAGAATGATATCCTCACCGCAGCACTTGAGACTCCAGAGCATCGAGGTCGGGTCCGAGGCGTGTCTAGTTCACTTGGCTGGGGTAAAGGGTTTGGTGAAGAGTTTGCTGGAACGTACAGGAAGAAGAGGAATAAGAAGGCTGTACCGCAGATGGAAGAGCTAGTTGGTGAAGCAGTCACCAGAATTGTCTCCATTCTAGCAGAATCAGGCATTGATATACCGAAAAATGTACTTCATCCTCCCTAATCACCACCTATTCGTAGCAACGAGGAAGAAGATGTGCATGGTCTCGAGGAAGAAGATGTGCATGGCAGTGAGGAAGAAGAAGCACGTGGCAGAGAGGAAGACCATTGGCATGTCAGCAAGGACGAAGGTAGTCAACAGCACATTGATAGTCGATCACCTATGCTGGACACAATAGATAAGTCGACAGAGCCAACCAAGTGCAGCCTTTTGGATGGCTCCGGGGATAAAGTGGAGCTCGCACTAGCCACTGTCTTTCCATTGCAAAAAACTCTTCATACAGTACCGGTGCAGGATGGGTATGCTGTGGTGCAACCTAGTTATGTGTGGGGCAATACGGGTCACTACCCTCTGCCTGTACCAATTGGGGGGATGAAGTAACAACCCTAGCTGAGGCTCTCTGTCTAAGGATCCAATGGTCAGAGAACAGGATCCAACGGGCTCAGTGTCTGCACCTGTTACCAAAGGCTCCTGTGGGGCCGGAGAAATAGCCATTTCAGGTGACTGGTAAGTAGTTGTGGTAACGGTCTTTGTTCAACGCCCGTTACATTTACGTATCATCAGTAACGGGCATCGGCCCGTTACCTTTGTTGGCTTATTTGTAACGCTTGATCGGTAACGGGCGTTTTGCCCGTTACCAATGGCCATCCGCGCCCGTTACCAATATCTGTTTTTCACGTAGTGTAAGATCCTCCCGATCTCTAATTTGTGTCATGCTTTCTATGCTGACTACATGAGGTATCCAATTCCCAGTCGATCACTGTTCCATTCGTTGAAACTCAGTTGGATAAATCTGTAAAATTGGGTGTGCTTCAGGTGAAATTGTTGCTTGAGTGATAGTTACATTTCATTTTCATATATAAAATCGTGTTTCATTATGGATGAATTCAAATTGAGGTGATCTTATCAGAGAAGGAAGAGCCTATTTAAAAAGAGGCATTTCTGTCATTTTAATTCAGTAAAAAATGTAGTATCTTTCTGTCATGAAAAGTTCGGTGAACTTCTATCTACTAATCCTATGGGTTGACCATTCATGTAGTATCTTTCTTTTTTCATGACTGATTTATCCTTCCTGTAAAAAAAGAACTTTCAGAACCAAGTTTTAAGCTACTTTTATATTGTAGAATTTGATTTTCTAGAGACATGGACAAGTGCAGGAGCAGGTTCCATTGTCCTCTTACTGGAAGTCTGGAACGACATCTGTAGCAATGTCTATGGTAATGAGGTAAGAAAATTATGTGTTCTATTCTAATACACTGGTATTAGTGAACATATATTATTTGTGATATGCAAAAAAATAATCATTTGATTTAGATGTTTGAATGCCCCCTGAATCAGGTTGGTGAAGATGTCATGCCTGAGTTGAGCGGGCCATGGTGAAGCAGGGGCTAGATTTAGAGTCATTGGAGAGGTAATTTGGTTAACAAGAAAATAAATAGTTATAATGTGATCAGTAGATCAGTAGAATGATAGTTTCCCTCTCATGATGTTTTTCCTACAATCATCTTGACAGCTGCAATTCAGGGTCCAGATCCTGGAAGTTAAAACTTCTCAGTCAAGCTGAGCATATGAGAGAGGGCTTCATGATAGGAATTTTTTTGTCAGTTAGAGTACTTATCACTTAATAAATTTGGTTGACTGACAATTTGATTCAAGCTTGACCTTATTGTAGGTTAATGTCAAAGTGAATACTTGTACTGAATTATATGATATTAAGCCGCAACATTTATATTTGGTTTTTGCAAGGTTGTCACTGGACTTGGAGAATTAGTGGATGGAGAGAAAAAAAGTGCTTCTATCTCCCTGGATCCACATTAATAATCTCCTTTGGTGCCAAAAAAATATACATGCCTCTGAACTTGAATGGTGTGTAATTTTGTTTTTCTTTGATTTTTATGACATTTCTGAATCTGTTACACATGCTATTCACATGGAAAGAATGCATGCAATGTAATGATGGGAAACCGTGGCAGTAAAGCCACTGTAAGCTAGACGTACCATCTTAGTCTGTGCTTCAGAACTCTTTGCTTGTTTTACTTGACTTGTTAATTCTGAAGAAATTCAGAAATACCAGAACTCTTAATATTTATGTTATTTGTTGCAAAAAAATCAGAATGTTGATAACTCTTTTGCAATTGTCACAATGTTTTTTACACGATGTGTCTGGTGTTCACTATTTTTATGGATTATCACTCCTAATATAAGATCTATCTACTATTTTGAGCTGACAATAAATATTTCACTTTATTTAAGGTACCTGTGTGGTTTGGTCAACATTTTTTGATGAATACATGATTTGAAACTCACCTAAGTTGTTTAACAAGTTTGGAGGCCCCCAATGTACATTTTAAAGTTCCAGTACATGTGTTTGCTTCACATTTAATTGTTCAAATTTATTATCACTAGAGCTTCAAACTGTTTAGAGCTCTTCCAGTTTAGAAGATTGGATACGTTTGGTAGGCTGCAAGTGTCCAAGCTCTTCAACTTTGGATGCATCATGGAGATAGAACTGAGCTAACTTATTTAATTTGCTATGCCTTAATGCACTTCTAAGATCCAAATTGTACTTAATGTTTTTTTCACTATAGTTTTTGGACAACTTCTGGTGAGAGAGAAGAGAAATGATGATCTTTAGTCTCCGCTACCAAGATGATCAGAGAAATCATTCGCTGCGAATAAAGAGCAAATTGGTGGAGAAGTTCTCAAACGAGCCAGAGTAGTTCTCAAAGGAGTGCAGAGAGGTTTCCTATGAAGATACTGAATTTAGAGGGATGGTACCGCGGTGGTGGGCATAGGAGCGGTGAGAGAAGGTGGCGAGATTGTCGGTTGGGTAGTGTATGGTTAGGACAACCATGTCGGGAAAGATTAGTGTGCTCGTAAGAGGGTGATAGCTGCTGAAGACGCGGTGAGAAGGAAGACGGGGCGAGAGCAAACACAACAACTTGATTGAGAGTGGAAGACGACGGTCCTTCAGGTTGTATCTTTCGTGGGTTGTGCCATCGCGAGATTGTTGTTGGGACTCCGCGCTATCCTGAGAGCGGGGCGGCGCGAACACAACAACTTGACTACGAGTGGAAGCTAAGGGTACTTTGCGTTGTTTTGTTTGTGGCTGTGTCACCGTAAGATTGTTGATGGGACTCCGCATTTTCCTAACGATGGAATTGTTTGACCCCATACTATCATTTTGTTTGGAACATCTTGATATAATATATTTATTTATGTGTATTTGATATCATCAATTTTGTTATTTTTAAACCCATGCGTGTCGCACAGGTAGATGTAGTTTGTTAATATTGTTTACAAAAAATATTTAAAAGGAAGAAAAATGAGAATAGTTGAGTAATTTTATTACTAATGTAATTGCTTTATTAGTGTGTTACAAAGGAATATTTTATTATAAATTGGTACTTTCAAACTTTTATGGTTATTCCTCTACCACTGAGGAAGCTTAATTCTGTAGAAAATCTTCTTCACTAGATTTTTTAAAATACGTGTTTGTCACACATGCTTCATCTTTACTATAATTATAGATTATTATTTTTTATAGTTAAAATAAAATATTCTTGTTTACTTTTTTTTAAATCACGTGCGTGTCACATGTGCGGTTCCACTAGTTTAGTAAATAGCTCCCTCTCATCACACACTAGCTCACATTAATTACCGCACATTATGGGATGGAACAAATGGGCACGAGTCTTGCATGCGCGCATAGGTTGAGTTTGTGTGTTGGTTCGGTCGGTGGGTGTACAGCAGCACTAAAATGCACCAGGGTGCATTTTAGTTCACGACGGCACAGACCCCCACCCAATAGCCTCCCTGTCCGTCCCGTTTGCGTCCTGACATTCCATTCTGAGCACGGCTCTCTATAATAACCGGACGCCCACTCCCCCGCGCACGCTTACCTATTCCCCCTATCAACCTCTCTCGCAAGTAATCCTGCAAATCAAGTTTCCTTTCCGTCTTCGACATTCCATCCTCTCATCGACTCCTTCCTCTGATACTCTACCCCCAAATCCATGGCCCTGCCATCGCTGCCGCACCTTGAATCGCCTCGACCTTCCTCATCGAAAACCATGACCCCACCCCTGCTGCCGCACTTTGAATCGCCTCTTCCAGTAGGGCATCCCGAGCTGTGGTGGTAGGTAGCGCTTGTTGCCGCGGGTGGTGCTGAACCGATATCGTCGTCTCCGCCGCCGAGAGAATCTGCGGCAGCTCCGCCTGCAGCGCAGCCTCCTATCACGTCGATAGCGGGGGTGGGGGTCCGCGGTGCATTAGGTGATCTCTTGCATCACACGACGTTACTGACGCTCCCGCCTTCAATTCTACATGGATCGCTGGTCACTCCTGAGGCAACCCAGTTGTTCCTTCCGGTAAGAAACGAAGCATAAAAAATCATTGCTCCTTTGGTTTTCCAGCTGGTGTTTTTGCTCCTCGATTGCCACTGGGGTTTGCAGTTTGCAACATTCGTTGCTTGTTGGTTGCACCTTGGGATGCCTGTTGATCACAACTTCTCTGTTTTTTGCTCCTCGGTTGCCGCTCCGTGATGTTGGGTTGCGGTTTGCAATGTTCATTGCTGTCGGTTGCAACCTGGGATGCCTGTCGGTTGCAACCTGATATGTCTGTTGATTGCAACTTGTTTGTTTTTGCTCCTCAATTCCACTGCATGTACGTAGTTGTTCTAGTTGCAACTTTTGTTTATGGTTGGTTGTAACTACGGGTGTAAGTTGGTTGCAGCTTGTCTGGTTTTTTGCTCGTCGGTTGCCACTACGTGATGTTAGGTTTGCAACATTTGCAACATTTGTTGCTTGTTGGTTGCAACCTGGGATGCCTGTTGATTGCAACTTCTCAGTTTTTTTGCTTGTCGATTGTCGCTACGTGATGTTGGGTTTGCAACATTTGCAACATTCGTTGATTGTTGGTTGCAGCCTGGGATGCCTGTTGATTGCAACTTCTCTGTTTTTGTGCTTGTCGATTGCCACTGCGTGATGTTGGGGTTGCGGTTTGCAAGGTTCGTTGCTTGTCGGTTGCAACCTGAGATGCCTGTCGGTTCCAGTTGCAATGATGTTTGTTAGTTGATTGCAACTAGGTGTGTGTTAATTACAAACTCATCACTTTGTTGTTCTGCAGGATGCAACCATACTTGATGTGTTTGTCCCGTGGGTGCATCAATCATTTGGTATAAAAGATGAAGTCTACCACTTTTACCTCGATTGTGCAAAGATGGCTGGTTTTAGCGTAAGAACGAAAAGAACTAGTAAAGAAATTAGACACTGGGTTTGCAACAGGGAGGGTTTTCTGAAGCCAGGTAAAGAGAATGAGAAGCCTCTGACAAATAAGACATCGAGGAGAATTAGTTGCCCCGCTTATGTTAAGTTGAAGGTGAACAAGAAGCGCAATACTTGTTATTTTGATCATGTGGAGCAAGCGCACAATCATGCACTTCAGCCCACCCCGAGGATGGTGAGATACATGCATGCTCACGAGCAGAGGGAGGCAGCACTGGATGATCTGTTTGCAATAATATCAAGGATTGGTGTGCCAACATAGGCAACAATGAATGTGATGTCTGAATTATTTAGAGGCCGTCAAAACTTGTCATCCATAGAGAAAGATGTCCAGAACCTATAGGTCATTCCGCCTAACATAAAAAATGCACCCAGATACAACAATACCAGCAAATTTGACTTATTTTTTTATGGTGTAGGAAAGCTGAGCAAGCAAGGGAGGATAGAGATGGGGACATGGAGAAATTGTTCCAATTCTTCAGGGAATGCAAGGAGCAAAATGAATAGTTTTATTGGGATGTGGATTTCGACCCAAAAACAACAGTGCTCCTGAGAATTTTTTGGTGCCATGCAAGTCATCGGGCGAGTACAAGGATTTTGGGGATGTAGTAACATTTGACACGACTCACAAAACTAACAGCAAGAACATGTTGTTGGCCATGTTTGTTGGTTGCAGCAATAACTTGAAGAATGTGTCATTTGGGCAAGCTCTTCTTCGTGATGAAACAATTGAATCATTCAAGTGGTTGTTCGAGACATTCAAAAGCTACATGGCTGGTCAACAACCTTTTGTGATTCTGACAGGTATGATTGCAACTGATAGCTTAGGTGATGTTTGCAACTACTTGTTGGGTCTGTGATTGCAAGTACTGTATAACTTAGCCCCAAAATCTATTAAAACAAACAATGATTGCAACTAATCGTTTGTTGTGGTTGCAACTTATGGTAGATGTGTGGTTGCAACTTCTGGATACCTATAGTAAATTGTGTGTAAACAACAATGATTGCAACTAGGTGTGTAATTGCAACCTGGATATTGATTGCCCCATGGATATTTGTGATTGCAAAATATGCATAGTTGTGTTGGTTGCAACTATCTCTTCGAGATGATTGCAACAATTTATGCTGCTTGATTGCAACAACATGGGGCTTTTTTTGTTTTTGCTCATTTTTTTGTTGATTTTGCCTGACACAGATGAAGACCCGGCGATGAGGGAATCAATAAAGATTGTGTTTAACAAGGCACATCATAGGAATTGCCGGTGGCACATAACCAGAATATGAGATTATGAGCTCGATGAGCTGTACAAATTGCACGAGGATAACAATCTGAAGGAGAGGCTGGAATCCCTAATAAGTTTGAGGTGGAGTGAAATAAACTCGTGGATGAATGTGGCATCGGAGAGCACCCTACGATTGTTGCATTGTGGTAGAAAAGAGAGAGATGGATATCCACATATTTCAAGAGCATGTACTGTGGGCAAATGACATCCACCCAGAGATCTGAGAGCCATAACAGGGTGCTGAAAGATGGCTATGTTAACAATGTGACAAGCCTGCATGTATTTGCGAAAAGAGTGCTCGACTCAATTCAGCACACAGACCACATGGATGCTAGCGAGTCGCACTACTCACAGGTATTTTGTAACTATTTTTTTTCATGATTTGCAACTTGCTTTTATGGTTACTGCCTGTTACTATTTGCAAATTGTCCCCTGATTGCAACCTGGTTGGTGTTTGATTGCAACCTTAGATAGTTTGTGATTGCAATTGATCGGTTAGGTGTGGTTGCAACTACTGTTTTGGTGTGTGATTGCAACTACTATATAAACTTTGACCCAAAATCACTTAAAACAAAAAAATAATGATTGCAACTGCTAGTCTGGTGTGGTTACAACTGCTGTTCTGGTGTGGTTGCAACTGGTGAATAACTCTGGAGATTGTGTCTAAACAACAATGATTGCAAAACTACTGGAGTGTGATTGCAACCTGGTTGGTGTGTGATTGCAACATGGTTAGTGTGTGGTTGTAAAAAAACTGCTGGATAACTCTGGTGTGGTCTGATTGCGACTTCTGTTGTGCCTGATTACAACTACCTATCTGGGGTGGTTGCAACATATAATGCTTAGTCTAGTTTGGACATTGAGCCGATACTATTTTTTGTGCTCAGGCTGAAGTGGTCAGGGCGTGCAAGTCGCGATTTGATGAGCAACTCGGCAGGGTGTACACAAGGGCTGTGTACAATGAATACAAGAGGGAATACATTAACACAACTTTTGTGATAGAGCTTGATCCGGCTATGGAATCTAGTTACTTTGTGAAGCATGAGAAGGGCACTGTGGCATTTTGATGGGCACAACACACATTCAAGGTGGTGGCGACAAAAAAGCAGGTGTGTATAAATGCGAGTGCATGCAATGAGAGCATATAGAGATGTTCTGCATGCACCTAATAAAGGCGTTCACCCACCTCCAAATCCAAAACATACCTGAGAAGTACATTATGAAGCGATATACACATAATGCAAGATCTGTGGTTCCGTGGAACTGGCACGATATGCCAGTTGGGGCTAATCCTGACACAGAACAATCAAGACTATCGAAGCTCCTGCCTAAACTAATGCGCCTAGGAAGAGCATGAAGCAAATCTGATCGCGCTTACACTGAAACTGTCAGGCACATCGACCTGATAACTCCTGTGATCGAGCTTCTGCGAACAACGGACAGTGGGACTAATGGAGGGGCGAATAGTGAGTTGCATGAAGATAAAGGTGTAGCACAAGATCGTGATGTTGCTGCTGATGCGCCAACACAAGAAATAAATGAAACCAATGTGGACCAAGTTGTTCTGCATAATGTGCCTGCGCCGCCAGCATCGAGCCTCAATTCAGCTTCTACAAATTTCCTCGCTGGTATAAAACTGACTGAGCCGCCACAGTCGCGCACAAAAGGTAGAAAATCTGCAAGTGCGGCTGAAAAAGGTAAGGAACCTCATAATCCATACAACACATACATTGGAAGCCAGGGAAAAAGGAGTGACATACCTGCCATGTAAAAGGGCATTATAGCACAACATACCCTCAGAACCAAACAGAAGCAGAGCAGACGAGAATAATGCCAAGAAAAGAGGAGCAAAAACTAAAACTGGAGCTCCAAGAAAGAAAGGTCGCTCAAGAATAAAAATAGGCATAGATGAGGTTCAGGATGAGCAGCAAAGCGAGGAGGATGAGACAGGGCAGTCTGGATGCACTGAAGCCGTGGGGGAGTCGGCATCATCCCTGGCGCTTGCAAGAATTAGGAGAGCAGCATCATCCGGTGTTGATTACCGAGAGTGCTATGAATCTGAGTGAATCCAATGTAATTTATCCATTTTTATCTTGTTTTATACTCCTGTGTATCTTAAACACAATAATGAATCTACTGATGTTCAGTTGGTATGAATCTGGATGAATGTGCAACTCTAGACATGTATTGTCACCATTTTTTTATTGATTTCAAACAAATTGCAACTCACAGTACAGTACAGTTGCAAGTCTATAGTCACGCCATTTGCAGCTGCTCAAAAAGCAATATGATTGCAAGTCGCCTGACACTAACATTGCAACTCTACAAGCATGTCGATTGCAAATCTTTAAGCACTTCAGTTGCGACTTATTTTTGTTAAATTTGTATTAGACGAATTGCAACTCCACAAAAGTTACGGTTGTAGCTCGACAAAGCAATTAAATTGCAACTACTCAAAAGTGCTTCAGTTGCAAATATGAGGTTTGTAATTTTTATCTTCATTTCAACCGAATTGCAAAAAAACTCACGCTACGGTTTTAGTTGCAAGTATGCATTGACGCCAGTTGCAACTGCCCCCCAAAACACAATGATTGCAAGTAGCATGGCTCAACAGTTGCAACTCAGAAGGCACGTCGATTGCAACTCTTTGAGCATTTCGGTTACGCTTCCGATCATTTTATTAATTTTGTATCGGACCAAATTGCAACTCTAAGAATTTATATTGATTTATTCATGTTGTGGTGACCGGTTGCAACATCATAGTTCCCTGGATTACAAGTTTGCCATCCTACTAATTGCAACCTGGGAAATTCGTTAGCTCAACTAAGTTCCAGTTGCAACTGCGCGAGTGCTCAAATTACAACTCAGCAACCACTCTGATTACAACTCATCATAAGAAATGTGTACATACGAATTGCAACTCCGCAAAAAAGGGCACCAGTAGCAACTCGACAGAACATCAATTGCACCAAACTGAGTAAAACACACCAATTGCAACTCAACAAATACTTCGGTTGCACCTCAGAAAATGATTCAGTTGCAACTCGACCAAATATTTCCTCGACTGACTACAGACAGTTAACTTGCATTCTACTTCAAACAGTACAGTGTGCACCAAACAACACTACAAGTCTAGATTTCAAACATAACACATCACTAAAAAGTTTCTGCATGAATCTAATTGTTCGACTGACGACCATCCAGCTCAGATGGCACCGGGCGTCCACCAATTATAAACTTGTCCAGCGATTCAGGAATTTCAGCTTGGTTCAGCGGGTGGAAGGGCTCGTAGTGCAGTAGCTCGCATCTGTATATCGGGCCCTTGAACTGCAACAACATAAAAAAAATTTAATGGTCATTGGACGTATTGTGATGAGCACACAGAAAAACACAAAAAAAGCACTAAGAAACATAAAAAAGAACTTAAAAAGAAAATCAATTGACAGCATGCCTCACCAGGTTGATTTTTGTGGTCAGCTTATCCCCGTCATAATACTCTATGTACTTCCAAATAAAGAACATGCAATCACTTGGCCCAACCTGCTTTGGTAATCGATGAAGGGCTTCCTCCAGCCGCTTACTCGGGCAACTTCAAGTTGGACACCTTCTGGAAGGCTGCATCTATGATTGGAATTTTTGCAAATACAGCCTTGTAGCGTTCTTCCTGATTAGTACATTTGATGAAGTAGTCGTTCGAGTCCAGCACATCAATGCGATTGTGGATAAAATTGAAGTAATACACAAAGAAGTATTGTCCATCTTGGATTGGAACGAAAACCTGGTGCAAGGCAGGAGTGGGTCTGATTAGAAAAAAATGGACAAACATCTGCTCAAAATGACAATTTGCAAGAAAAAGGTGCAGACAGTTTGCAAAATATGTGTAATAGTGATTGCAACTGCTGGTAATGAGAAAGTAGGCTTGTTAGCTGTGATTACAAAAACTACTGGATAACAATATATATGTGTGGTTGCAACCTAGTTAATGTGTGGGTTCCAACTGCTGATTAGCTGTGATTGTAACAGATTTGATGTGTGGTTAGCTCTGATTGAAAAAAATAACAAATAACACTATATATGTCTGATTGCAACCTGGCTAGTGTGTGGTTGCAACTACTTGTTAGCTGTGATTGCAACCTGATTATTGGTAAAAGGACATTTGCAACTGTGCTCTGAATTGCATAAAGAAATATAGTTCAAATTGCAAGTGTAGGAGAATAACAGTTGCAGAGACAGTTAACTAGCAGTTGGAACGAGGAAAAACTAACCAGCTGCAAAAAAAACTCACGCTGCGGTTTCAGTTGAAAGTATGTAGTGACGCCAGTTGCAACTGCCCCCCAAAACACAATGATTGCAAGTAGCATGGCTCAACAGTTGCAACTCAGAAGGCATGTCGATTGCAACTCTTTGAGCGTTTCGGTTATGCTTCTGATCATTTTATTAATTTTGTATCAGACCAAATTGCAACTCCCAGAATTTATATTGATTTTTTATATTGATTTATTCATGTTGTGGTGACCGGTTGCAACATCATAGTTCCCTGGATTACAAGTTTACCATCCTACTAATTGCAACCCGGGAAATTCATTAGCTCAACTAAGTTCCGGTTGCAATTGCGCGAGTGCTCAAATTGCAACTCAGCAACCACTCTGATTACAACTCATCATAAGAAATGTGTACATACGAATTGCAACTACGCAAAAAAGGGCACCAGTAGCAACTCGACAGAACATCAATTGCACCAAACTGAGTAAAACACACCAATTGCAACTCAACAAATACTTCGGTTGCACCTCGGAAAACGATTCAGTTGCAACTCGACCAAATATTTCTTCGACTGACTACAGACAGTTAACTTGCATTCTACTTCAAACAGTATAGTGTGCACAACCAAACAACACTACAAGTCTAGATTTCAAACATAACACATCACTAAAAAGTTTCTGCATGAATCTAATTGTTCGACTGACGACCATCCAGCTCAGATGGCACCGGGCGTCCACCAATTATAAACTTGTCCAGTGATTCAGGAATTTCAGCTTGGTTCAGCGGGTGGAAGGGCTCGTAGTGCAGTAGCTCGCATCTGTATATCGGGCCCTTGAACTGCAACAACATAAAAAAAATTTAATGGTCATTGGACGTATTGTGATGAGTACACAGAAAAACACAAAAAAAGCACTAAGAAACATAAAAAAGAACTTAAAAAGAAAATCAATTGACAGCATGCCTCACCTGGTTGATTTTTGTGGTCAGCTTGTCCCCGTCATAATACTCTATGTACTTCCAAATAAAGAACATGCAATCACTTGGCCCAGCCTGCTTTGGTAATCGATGAAGGGCTTCCTCCAGCCGCTTACTCGGGCAACTTCAAGTTGGACACCTTCTGGAAGGCTGCATCTATGATTGGAGTTTTTGCAAATACAGCCTTGGAGCGTTCTAATTAGTACATTTGATGAAGTAGTCGTTCGAGTCCAGCACATCAATGCGATTGTGGATAAAGTTGAAGTAATACACAAAGAAGTATTGTCCATCTTGGATTGGAATGAAAACCTGGTGCAAGGTAGGAGTGGATCTGATTAGTAAAAAATGGACAAACATCTACTCAAAACGACAATTTGCAAGAAAAAGGTGTAGACGGTTTGCAAAATATGTGTAATAGTGATTGCAACTGCTAGTAATGAGAAAGTAGGCTTGTTAGCTGTGATTACAAAAACTACTGAATAACAATATATCTGTGTGGTTGCAACCTAGTTAATGTGTGGGTTCCAACTGTTGATTAGCTGTGATTGCAACAGATTTGATGTGTGATTAGCTCTGATTGAAAAAAATAACAAATAACACTATATATGTCTAATTGCAACCTGGCTAGTGTGTGGTTGCAACTACTTGTTAGCTATGATTGCAACCTGATTATTGGTAAAAGGACATTTGCAACTGTGCTCTGAATTGCATAAAGAAATATAGTTCAAATTGCAAGTGTAGGAGAATAACAGTTGCAGAGACAGTTAACTAGCAGTTGGAACGAGGAAAAACTAACCAGCTGCAAAAAAAACTCACGCTGCGGTTTCAGTTGCAAGTATGTAGTGACGCCAGTTGCAACTGCCCCCCAAAACACAATGATTCGAAGTAGCATGGCTCAACAGTTGCAACTCAGAAGGCACGTCGATTGCAACTCTTTGAGCATTTCGGTTACGCTTCTGATCATTTTATTAATTTTGTATCGGACCAAATTGCAACTCTCAGAATTTATATTGATTTTTTATATTGATTTATTCATGTTGTGGTGACCGGTTGCAACATCATAGTTCCCTGGATTACAAGTTTGCCATCCTACTAATTGCAACCCGGGAAATTCATTAGCTCAACTAAGTTCCGGTTGCAATTGCGTGAGTGCTCAAATTGCAACTCAGCAACCACTCTGATTACAACTCATCATAAGAAATGTGTACATACGAATTGCAACTACGCAAAAAAGGGCACCAGTAGCAACTCGACAGAACATCAATTGCACCAAACTGAGTAAAACACACCAATTGCAACTCAACAAATACCTCGGTTGCACCTCAGAAAATGATTCAGTTGCAACTCGACCAAATATTTCTTCGACTGACTACAGACAGTTAACTTGCATTCTACTACAAACAGTATAGTGTGCACAACCAAACAACACTACATGTCCAGATTTCAAACATAACACATCACTAAAAAGTTTCTGCATGAATCTAATTGTTCGACTGACGACTATCCAGCTTAAATGGCACCGGGCGTCCACCAATTATAAACTCGTCCAGCGATTCAGGAATTTCAGCTTGGTTCAGCTGGTAGAAGAGCTCGTAGTGCAGCAGCTCGCATCTGTATATCGGGCCCTTGAACTACAACAACATAAAAAAAAATTTCATGGTCATTGGACGTATTGTGATGAGCACACAAAGAAACACAAAAAAGCACTAAGAAACATAAAAAAGAACTTAAAAAGAAAATCAATTGACAACATGCCTCACCAGGTTGATTTTTGTGGTTAGCTTGTCCCTGTCGTAATACTCCATGTACTTCCAAATAAAGAACATGCAATCACTTGGCCCAGTTTGCTTTGGTAATCGATGAAGGGCTTCCTCCAGCCGCTTACTCGGGCAACTTCAAGTTGGACACCTTCTGGAAGGCTGCATCTATGGTTGGAGTTTTTGCAAATACAGCCTTGTAGCGTTCTAATTAGTACATTTGATGAAGTAGTCGTTCGAGTCCAGCACATCAATGCGATTGTGGATAAAGTTGAAGTAATACACAAAGAAGTATTGTCCATCTTGGATTGGAATGAAAACCTGGTGCAAGGCAGAGTGGATCTGATTAGTAAAAAATGGACAAACATCTACTCAAAACGACAATTTGCAAGAAAAAGGTGTAGACGGTTTGCAAAATATGTGTAATAGTGATTGCAACTGCTAGTAATGAGAAAGTAGGCTTGTTAGCTGTGATTAAAAAAACTACTGAATAACAATATATCTGTGTGGTTGCAACCTAGTTAATGTGTGGGTTCCAACTGTTGATTAGCTGTGATTGCAACAGATTTGATGTGTGATTAGCTCTGATTGAAAAAAAATAATAAATAACACTATATATGTCTGATTGCAACCTGGCTAGTGTGTGGTTGCAACTACTTGTTAGCTGTGATTGCAACCTGATTATTGGTAAAAGGACAGTTGCAAGTGTGCTCTGAATTGCATAAAGAAATATAGTTCAAATTACAAGTGTAGGAGAATAACAGTTGCATAGACTGTTAACTAGCAGTTGCAATGAGGAAAGACAGAGTGGGCTAGGGAAAAGGCCTGCTAACCAGTTTTGCTTTCAACAGATCATAATGTTCGCACTCGAACCTCAGATGTTTCCATGTTTCTATGAAAGCTTCTGTCTCAGATTTTTCCAGGTTGAGTACATCTTTGCAGGTTGAAACATTGAACTGCAGTGAAAAGGAAAAGGGGAAATCATTAAAAATACTTTAAACCCCCAAACAACGGCACTATACAAAAAATACATGGTGTTGCGAGGGATAGAAACTTACATAGAACCCCGTGGTCAGGGACACCTTGTATCCGCATGAATCAAGCTTGTGCAGATGTCATTGTGTCGCATGCATAGCACAAAAAAGTCTATGATGCCAGACTCTCCTAATGTGTCATTAGAAAAAGAGGTTAAAAGCTCCTCTCTAGTGAAATCTGCAAGAATCCCAAACTGCAGTAATGTTCTCCTGCACCAAAAAACAAAAGGTTAGTTGTGATTGCAAAAAGAGTTGCAACTGCTTGTTAGATGTGAGCTTGCAACTGCTTGTTAGCTGTGATTGCAATTGATGGATATGTGTGATTGCAACAGAGTTGATGTGCGGTTGCAACTGCTGGTTAGCTGTGATTGCAACTGTATATCTGTGATTGCAACCTGGTTAGTGTGTGGTTGCAACTGTTTGTTAGCTGTGATTGCAAAAACTACTGCATATCACTAAATATGTGTGATTGTAACCTGCTTGTTATCTAGGATTGCAACATAGTTGATGTGTGGTTGCAACTGCTTGTTAGCTGTGATTGCAACTAATGGATCTGTGTGATTGCAACAGAGTTGATGTGTGGTTGCAACTGTTTGTTAGCTGTGATTGCCAAAGACTACTGGTTAGCTGTGATTGAAAAAAACTGAGTAACACTGTATATCTGTGATTGCAACCTGGTTAGTGTGTGGTTGGAACTGTTTTGTTAGCTGTGATATGTGTGATTATAACCTGCTTGTTATCTAGGATTGCAACATAGTTGATGTGTGGTTGCAACTGCTGCTTAGCTGTGAGTGAAACCTGATTATTGAGAAAAGGATAGTTGCAACAGTGCTCTGAATTGCATAAAAAAATATATTGTACAAATTACAAGTGTAGCAAATAACAATTGCAAAGATAATTAACTACCAGTTGCAACATGGAAAAGTGAAAAAACATACCTTCGAAGTTCAGGATCAGAGGCGGTCTTCCTCCTGAGATAGACAGCCTTGGCAAGGTGTATCTCAGGTCGACTGGAAGTGATCTAGAATGGGGATATGTACTCCCTCGGCCTCCTCAGCACTCTGTCGCCTAGGTGCTGGAATATAATCCTTTGCACCTTGCTGAAAACAACAAGGCCTTGTGAATCTTCATCTTGCGAGAGTCGGACAGGTTGACTCAATCTGCTGATGTCGTCATCAGAATCAGCAGGGAAGTTGATATCATCGAATGAGTTGCTAGATCCTGCCTGACACTCAATGTTGTCAATATCAAAGTTGGCTTCCTGGCGAAGAATCTCCATCCTGCTCTCGTATTCTTTGCGCTTCTTGACATAAACTTTTGACATCTGCATCTGTAGCACCTTGTTTGCCTTGGAAGTGGGGATCGACTTTTACAGAGCAGCCATATTGTCATTCAGCTGTTTCTGCAGTGCATCTTGTATCTTCTTCTCCTATGCTTCGACCTTATTCTTCTCAGCATCAGCCTTCTTATTGGCTGTAGTAATTTTCTTCTTCTTGGCTTCAGCTGCAGCTTGTTCGGCTTTAGCTGCAGCCTTCCTCTTCTCATTTTCTACAGCTTCAGCCTTCTTTCTCTTCTCCTCCTTTTCCTTCCCCTTCACAGCTTTCTCAGCTACAACCTTTCTCTTCTCCTCCTCCTCTGCCTTCCTCTTCTCCACTTCCTTCCTCTTCTCCTCTGCAGCCTTCCTCTTCTCCTCCTTTGTTGCCTTCCTCTTCTGCTCCTCCACTGCCTTCCTCTCCTCCTCCTCTACCTTCCTCTTCTCTTCCTCCTCTGCCTTCCTATTCTCCTCCTCCTCTGCCTTCCTCTTCGCCTCTTCTTCAGCCTTCCTCCTCTCCTCCTCCTCTGCCTTCCTCTTCTCATCCTCCTCCTCCTTCCTCTTTGCCTCTTCTTTTGCCTTTCTCTTCTCCTCCTCTTCAGCTTTCTTCCTGTCGGCCTTATCGTTCCTCCTTCCGTATGTTATAGGACTCTGTATTACGACAGTGAATCAGGTATGTTTTAGAAAAGAAAAAACACAAATTGAACTGTAAGTGCATCCAAATTGCAATGTTGGCACTGTGTTGGTTACAACATTCTGGACAGGGACCTGTTGCTGCTGCGTTCCAGCATCAGTTCTTGCATCTTATAAGAAAAAATACACAAAAGCAAAAATTACACCCACAGGGTAAAAAAATGATGTGATTGAAAATGTCAGTTGCAACACTGTGAATGCTTGTGGTTACAGCAGTGAGTGACTAATTGCAAGTTGGCAAAAGGTGTGATTGCAATAGTGGGTGAGAGCCAATTGCAAAAATCATGGTGCTCTTCTCTCGTGTGTCATAGGAGCTTACCTCACGTCGTTGCTCGCTACCAGCGGGTGGTGTGGAAGCCTTCCTCTTGCCAACAACACGTCGTGGTGCATGTTCTGCTGAGTTTCGGGGGGGACTACAAATGGAGAAAAAGGGGAAAACATAATATTAATCAGAAGATGAAGTCGATGGTAATGAAAAAACACAGTAAACTAACCTCGTCATCAGTGTCGGCAGAGTGCTGTGGGGAATCCATCATTTGCAATATATCATCAACGCTCGGGTGTCCTCCACGTAAATCATGGGGGTGCTGCCCAGCAAAAAAACAGATAAAAAATGGGAATAGTCAATATCATCAATAAGACGTTATTTAGCGTGAAAAGAAAGACGTCGGTGCGCTTACTTCTAGACAAATTTTCCTCTTCCATATCAATGTTGTGGCCACGTGGAGAATATCTTCAAATTCATCATGATGACCTGTGTCATCATCTGCAGTCCCCATTCCATCATCCCCACGATGCATCTGGACTTCGATGGGAATGGGGCTCCCTACATTTTCTTGGGGACGAATGGGGTTGTTGACGGCTGTTAAGTACTACTTTTACACCATCAATTCCTGCATTAAATAAATATAAAAGGATCATCAACACTAGAATAGGAGCTTAAACTAATACTTTCCACAAGTGTCGATGTCTATTCGAATGCAGGTATTTAGCACAAGAAATGGAGAGACAACATGCACATTTGATCCAAGCTCTTCAGGATCTCATGATCTCCTGAACCAAAGGCATGAATATGGCATCATTATAAACAATATCAAATGCCAATTTAGACTGCACCATTACGACGGGCTCGTCGAGATGATCGAAATGGATATATCATTTGTCTACTTCGGAGTCCGGATGAAAGAGATATGCGCAAGACAAGATCGCCCTCTTGATATCATGTGGGCCCGGTGGGACTCACACCAGACCACGTGGCGACGTGTGCCACATTGGATGCCATGTGTCCATGACACATTATCAATTCATGTGAAGCAACTCCCGACGAATCAGACACCACCACGTGTGCAGCACAAGGATCCAAGGGCCCACCAGGGACCCAAACCACCTCGAAACTCCGCATGCACCTAGAACCGTCATAAGGGCCCACATACCAGTCACCTAGAGAAAGCACAAGCCAAGAGGAGGTGGGCCAAGGTCGGCCGAACCCCATTTCGGTCGATCCCTTTTTGTCTCCGTTCGCCATCTGCTTCCACGTGGTGCTTCCTTGTTGATCCCTTACAGCGTTCCGAGGTGGATTGTTGACATGACGTCTGTTGATTAGCCGGTGGAAGGTCGGTTTGCTCCTTCCCCTGGAAGCTAGAGAAGAGTGCAATGCAAGATTCCTCGCCACGTGTCGCTCTCCTATTGGTGGCGCCCAAGGGAAGCTGCACATTTTGGAGAGGATTTGGCCTCTTGACAAGCCACCCCCTCATCTATAAATAGGTGGGGAGGGACTCACTTTTGGAACACATCCCAATCTCCCTCTCCTCTCATTTTCTCTTGGAGAGGTGAGTTCTCACCTCTCCCAAGATGTAGTGTGTGTGTGTGTGTGTTAGAGTGCTAGGTAGAGTAGGGTGAGGAGTGAGTTGATGTCCTCATGGATGTTTGTTCTTCATTTAGAGCAAAGTGAGTATTTCAGCATTTCTTATTTAGACTATAGTGGACTTCATGCATGAATGATATGTTCTTGTGTTATTGGCTCATTCATAGTTTAGAGGCTTGTGTTCTTCGTAATACAAGGCTTCGATCCTTTAGAGCTAGTGCATTAGTTCAAGTATATGTTTGCATGTTTAGATCATGTTGAGCTGAGTAAGAATGGTGTATCTAGTTCACATCCAAACCTTCCTGTTGCTCCATGATTCGATCATGTGCTAAGGACTGAGTCATTCTCTCCCTAGTTCGTAATCCCATATTTATACGGGTTGCTATAGTATTGTTAGCGGGTCGACAGACGTAACCGTGCTATAGTAGTAATCAGTAGTGTAGACGTGGTATCTGGACTCTGGTTATCCAACGAATACCAAGTGCATTCGCGTAACGATAGAGGTAGGCCGCAGTGGTGACAGCCTGTTGGACACTTCGAAACCCTCCACGCCTATGTACCGAGTAGGGCCCCGTTGCCAGAACATTCCATGTCCCTAAAAAGCTAGGGTGGGTTGGCGCCCCACGGGGAGGACTACATGGCGACCATATCCTTGCCTAGACTCAAGACCCTCAGGAAGTGCTTCTCAACCCTTATCTATCCTAGCCGGAGTTTGGTGTCCTTGGACCGTCTATACTAGAGTAGAAGATAGTGCACATCGTTCCTTGGATTCGATACCCTTGGGAATAATCATTCTCCTAGGGAAAAGTGCTACAACGGTGTATCCGTGCGCTTGTGGATTCGTTCGCACTCATCAGTGCACCCGGGAGTTCCTTACACGTTCACGCTAACCGGTGCCATAGTGGTGACGTTAAGAAACGCCAACAAGCATTTCTGGTGCCGTTGCCGGGGAACGGTTGTTGTATCTATCTCCGTACCTAGTGGTCCTCGTATTTATCTTTTTTCGTTTTCTTCTACCTTCACCATCGTTACCCTTCGAGATACCTTTTTCATTTCCTTTACTTCTATCTTTACCCCCATTATCCATGAAAGGTTATCCTTGTAAACACCTTCCACATTCGAGGAGTGAACCCTCAGAGCCATCCTTGTAAGGACCCGTTCTTTCATTTGGCTGTCGGATTTGCCCCTCTCTCATAAAGCTAATTCAGGATCTTTCCTTCTCGGGAAAAAATCATGAGAACCCCTTCGACCATGTGAGAGACTACGAGCGTCTGATTGAAACTCCGGATAAAATTAGAGAGTCACTAGATGCTCGGAAAAGGGAATTTTTCCCGCTATCCCTCTCTGGGAAAGCACGGGATTGGCACCGTTGTTTTGGTAGAGACTACCTCACTTGGGAAAATCTGAGAGCAGCTTACTGCTCCCGATTCTTCCCGATACGACGTGTCATCTCGTTGAGGATAAGGATTCTCATTCTCAAGCAAGGTGAGGAGGAATCGCTAGGAATGGCATGGAATCACTTCGCCTTCTCGGTGGAAGATTGCCCAGTCCTCCATGTTCCCGATTGGATGTTGCTTTAGCACTTCTGGTATGGGTTGCGAAAGGACAATGCCATGCGGCTTAATGCTCTCTCTGGAGGCTCTTTTGTGCACTTGGACGCTGCTGAAGGAAAAGAGATCATGGAAAACCTCTGGGATTTCAGCTCCCCCTTTGCATCCCGGTCGATGAGGTGCCCGTCAGAGGAAATGTTGAGCCCCCTAGATCCATCATCAGTCGAGCTCGAGGCTTTAAGCTCTGGCTGAGGATACCATTCCTGAATAGCAGGAATCTAAGGGAAAGATTGCTTAGCGCAGAGTCAACCCTTGGGTTCCCCTCTCATACCTTTTCTTAGACCTTCTCCCCATGGCTTTCTCTCATGGGAGGATGGAGAGAGTGATTAGGAAAGAACGAATCATTTCCGGCCGGGATGACGTGTTCAATCCTAGTTATGATCTCCTAAGGAGAGTACGAGAGGCCTATCATGTTCCTACGTCTCGGTTCGAGCTGAAGTGCCTTCCACTAAAGTTACGTATGGGTTGAGGCATCGGTCCCTGCTCTATAATCCATGAGGATTCATCTATTTGACCAAAGGAGCATGACCACTTACCGATCGAATCGAGTGCATCCACTTATCGTGCTAAGCTCATCGATCGATGCCAATCAGTCAAGAAAAGTGTTACTTCTTATCTTATGCTTGACTTGATCGATGCCCAATGGGAGCCGATCTTTCCAGCCTATCCATAACCTCCCATTGGAAGCTTAGGCTAGACCTCGGGATGTTTCATCATTTTGATGAGAACATCAGTCCATCTACCTATGGAAGGATGAGCTAAACCTCACCCTTCACTCAAACTCTAGCTCCTGAACAAACGTCGGCTGTTCGAGTTTCTACTCTATCCTCTTTTGGAGGTTGTGTGCTTTTCTGAGCTGAGTTCGCTCGAAGATCAGTTGTTAGAGCACTAGCCTCAGTGCTCAATCTTTTCATCTCCGAGGTCCACCACCCTAGTGCTATAGCTTCTCAAGTCCCGTGATCGCCCCAGGAGGTGTCTCAGCCTCCCTGGAATGATCATGTCTGCTTTTAGCTTTGTCATCTTTTGGACTCGTGTTCGTATATATGGCACTAACCTTGCAACTAGAGCTTCACTGATTCATCAATGATTGGTGGTGAGATGGGAAGGACCCAGCAATGATGGCTGCAAGAGAAATCTCCCATGGCCGAGCTTATGACCGTAATAAACAAAGCACTACCAGGAGATAGCCTGGACTAGCATAGGTTTTATTTCCCTTCTTCGAATAAAAGCAAGAACATGTTTTTAGGATAAGTTGTCCTTCGGTTATTTTTTGTCACTAACCTTTCAGGTGGATATTGAAAAGAAAGATGGACATGTGATGCCTACGAACATCTGAGTTACATCAACTGTAACACCTAGAGAAGCTCTGGTGAGGGAACATTTACAAAAGGAAGCTTGATCTCCACACACTTGAGTTTTGTTGCCTAGCAATGCAAACTTCAAGTGTGGGGGAGGTATGTGAGCATCCTGAGTAAAGTTCCTCCTGTACCAAATCTTAGCCTGATGTGAAGATGATGTAAGCTCTTGCATCTTGCCCACTAGCTAGGTAAGTCCTGCTTTTGATATTAAACAAAGCCCTTCCGGGAGGTTGCCCGAGGTTCACCGTCATATGCTCATGCTTATGTCCCTTTTCGAAAATAGCTTGATCATGTTTACATGCTTCCTATATCTTTGTTCATATGCTCTGGTCACTACTAGAAAAGTGATCATCAGTGACGATCTGCTCGTGACGCTGATTACTTTGGTCACAGAATGGTATGTATTCCATGACGAAATGTCCATCTTTGTCATAAGTTGCTAGTGACGAAGATTTGGCTGAAAGAATAATGACGAAATTGAAATTTACGTCACAAAATAGTAAAAGGAGATCGTCATAGATTATGTTTTGGTATGGCGTATGGTAATGATGAAACCTAGTGGTCACATATTAGATTTGATATCGTAATAGTTTATTCGAATCGTTTGGCACAACTAATGATGAAACAAATTGGTCACAAATTAGTAGTGCACTTAACGACATGTGATGTGTCTGCCACACGGCCCATCCTTTTTTTCTATGGGCCACAACTAACACTCCTTTTAATTGTCTTTCGCAAAAATAAAATGCTCCCGCGGAGCATCGAACTAGGGACCTGGTGATACACAAGTAGGAGCTCTACCACTACACTACATGGTCTTTCATGTTGTAGGTATGCGATTTTTTTTAATTGTAACTTTATTAATGAATAATGGGCTTTTACCTGCATCGATGAGAAGTTGGGCCGAGTACCCTTGATCGCGGCCAGAGTTTTGATCGCAGCCAGATATTGAGTCTCGGCTAGAATTTTGATTGCGGCCAGATCGTCTCGGCCAGAGTTTTGATTGTGACCAGGACTCTCTCTCTCTCTCTCACGTTTTTCTTCGTCGAGGCGGCCGAGTCTCGGGCGGCAACTGGCCGGGAGGTGATCGAGGGCGTGGGTGTGCATGTGTGTGACAAGGGCATGGGTGTGACATGTATGGTTTAGTGGGGATCTGCATCACCATTTTCTCAGAATCACTTGAAACTTTTTTTACAACATAATACAGGAAAAGGTGGAGCTCACGAAAGTTTTCAGGTTTTTTAAGCACGATTAGATGTTTTTAATATTTATTCTTCATTAAATCAACAAATATTTACAATATTATGCAAACTTGGTCTGAAAATTCCGAAATTTCACACAACATCATAGTTTGGATCCATAAGCATCTCAAAAAGGTTTCAAATGATTTCAAGTAACTGGTACTATACATCGCACATAGGGATGAACATCTCTCGCTAAGTGACAATGGCATGTGTGAGACATGTATGCTTTAGTGGTGATGTGCATCATCACTTTCTCAGAATCACTTGAAACTATTTTGACAACATACTACACCAAAAGGAGGAGCTCATGCAAATTTTCAGGTTTTTAAAACAAGATTAGATGATTTTAATATTTATTCTTTATTAAATCAACAAATAATTACAATATTATGCAAACTTAGTCTGAAAATTCCGAAATTTCACACAACATCATAGTTTGGATCCATAAGCATCTCAAAAAAGTTTCAAATGATTTCGAGTAACTGGTACTATACATCGCACATAGGGATGAACATCTCTCGCTAAGTGACAATGGCATGTGTGAGACATATATGCGTTAGTGGTGATGTGCATCATCACTTTCTCAGAATCACTTTAAACTTTTTTGACAATATAATACATCAAAATGTGGATCTTAAGCAAGTTTTCAGATTTTTTAAGCAAGATTAGATGTTTTTAACATTTATTTTTTATTAAATCAACAAATATTTATAATAATAGACAAACGTGGTCTGAAAAATTCCGAAATTTCACACAACATCATAGTTTGGATCCATAAGCATCCCAAAAAAGTTTCAAATGATTTCGAGCAACTGGTACTACACATCCCACGTAGGGATGAACATCTCTCGCTAAGTGACAATGACATGTGTGAGACATGTATGCTTTAGTGGTGATGTGCATCATCAATTTCTCAGAATCACTTGAAACTTTTTTGACAACATAATACACCAAAAGAAGGAGTTCACGCAAAACTTCAGGTTTTTAAAACAAGATTAGATGATTTTAATATTTATTCTTTATTAAATCAACAAATAATTACAATATTATGCAAATTTGGTCTGAAAATTCCGAAATTTCACACAACATCATAGTTTGGATCCACTAGGCTAGGTGCTATTCATGTGCTCTAACCACTAGGCTAGAGGTCTTTTTGCACTAATTAGAAATATTAAATACGGATTAATGACAAAACCCATTTCATAACCCCTCTCAATTTGCGAGACGAATCTAACGAACCTAATTATACCATGATTAGACAATTTCACGCTACAATAAACAATCTTTAATAACAGATTAATTAGGCTTAATGGATTTATCCCGTAAATTTTCGTCCATCCGTGTAATTAATTTTGTAATTAGTCTATTTAATCCTCTAATAGATCTTGAAAAGGGAGCTTAAAATTTTCTCGCGACTAACATTAGAAGAATGACATATCGTTTTGTTTGTCAGTCCTATGCACATCGTCTATTTGTTTATTTCATTTTGAATTTTGGTGAAAAAAATTTAGAGTTGTTTTCCAACGCTGTATGCAGCCTGTGCAGTACAGCAGGACCCACACCAGTACACGAACGGCCTCCGCTCCCACAAGCAGGAGCAAAGGTAAGCCGTGCCTTGAAGAAGGCAAGGCACAGGATCTGTGTCCTCCGTCCCCTCCCCCTCCCCTCGCTCGTCTCGTCTCTCCTCCTGCCTCCTTGCCTTCCCCATTCCACCCAGCCGATTCATCCGCCCCCCCAAAACCCCCCACCTCGAATCCCCTGTCGCGTCGCCTCCCGATGTCGCCGGCAGCTGGTGGTGCCGCGCCTGCGTGATCGGCACCGGCGGCGGCCACCGCCCCGCCGGTGATCGCGGCGCCCCGCGGGATCCGCCGGGACAGCCGGAGGGGGCCGATCCCGCCAATGCGGCGGCGAGGAAGACGGCGTGGAACGTGTCGGCGCCACCCCTAGCTGCTGCCGCGGCGACGGCTGGGGTGACCCCCGGCGGCGGCGGCGGCATCATCGGCGGGGACGCCTCATGGCCGGCGCTCGCGGAGTCGGCGCGCGCGTGGCCCAAGTCGGCCTCCTCCGACTCCCTCAAGTCCCTCTCCGATGTCTCCGTTCCGTCCCAACAGGTACTGAATCTCGTGATCAAGTCAATCTGTTTCTGTGCAAGTACATCTACGCAAATTTATCCTGTTTTGGTAATCGTGTTAGAGATGATTACTCATATTTGTTTGATGTATCTACTAATGCTATCAGGAGGATTCCACCGCTTCATTGGTACCCTCTGCTCATCCAGTTGTGGAGGTTAATCCGATCTCTACTGGCTCAAACCCTACCTCCACACTTCCTCATGTTCATGATTTGTGATGAGTGTTTCTTCGTCTGGACTATGTGCATATAGAGCATGGTTGCTGCACTGGGTGCTGAGGCATGGAAGGGGCTCTATCAGAACATCAGACCGATGCAGAATGGCTTGTCTGTGCTTGTAGGTCAGATATCACTTCCCTTCTGAATTTTGATTTTCTTTTTTAGTTATGTACATTAACTGTCAGAAATGTAGATAGAAAGTTTAAATAGCTGAATTTCCAGTAGGGGGAATGTAGATGTTATGCAATACTTGTGCAATTTGATTACATGAGATGGTGGAAATATAAATATTTTTTACTTCAAGTCAAGTGGATGTTGTGGAACCTTGCGAATTCTTTTGTGTAGGCTTGAGAAGCTGAATTGTTTCAGGTTGTTTTTTGTGAGGTTTTTTAATCGTTTTATTAGGCTGTTAGATAATGATTTGTTCAAAGCTAGGTTTGAGTACATTCTTTGTGTTTAATATCCTAGCAAGTATTTATGCAATATTAGCCAATGCATATGGCACCTACTACTTTGTTTGGGAGGACACTATTTTGCTTATTATACTTATGAACCATTTCTCATGGCTTTCACAAATATAGCTTTGCATAGTTTTAATTTTTTTTGTTGATGTTTGTCAACAGGAGGGATTCAATGAGGATGTTCCAAAGAGAACTGGAGCAAGAGAAAAGACAAGTGATGTGAGTGTATGTGCTATTAGATAGTGATATTAGTGTGTGTATGAATAATGATCTAAGTGTATGTATGCATGTATAAAATAAAAGAACAGAAAGTATTTTGATTTCTTTTTTAATTCCACATTGGTAACATGAGCTGTTTCTGTGACAAATATATAATTGTTTCTATGACGAATTTGTAATTACATCTGTGACAATAGTGATGGGTAATCCGTGATCATTTCATATCAAAGTGACTATGACAAAGAGTATTCTATGATGATTTAAAAATAAATTATGTGACGATTCCTACACGATGACGTCAGCTGCATCGCTGACATGGCAGCTGACGTCAGTGCTAACGTGGCATACGCCGTCGAACGAATCCAAACGGTCGGTAATGACAAAAAACAAGGCTATCTGTGACCAAATCAGATCGTCACATAACAAGAAACGTCGTTAACGGCGCCGTCAAGACGCTCGGCAGACGGGAGATTATGACGAAAACGGTGTTTCATCCATGACCAAAATCGATCATCACAGATTGAAACCACTTCAATGACGACGCATCAATCGTCACAGAATAACGACACATCTGTGACGAAAATTTGCATTTCGTCACCGATGGATAAATGTGACACGACCCTAATGACAAAACCCAAATCGTCATAAATTCGTCACAAATTACTATCTGTGACCAAAATGGTATTTTCAGTGACGAAAGGTAAACGTCACTGATGCCAACATCCCTACTAGTGGGTTTGAATGTATGTTGCAACATATCAATCATAGATTGTTTTAAATTAAGCATGGTACTTAGGTTAAAACTGTCTTCTTCAGTCAAAACAAGACATGGTGTCGAGTTTTGGTTGATGAACCTTAGAGTTATGCTTTCATAGATTTCGGTTGCATATATGCTGACTAACCCCTGCAGAAAATTGACAAATCTGAATGGGTAAGATATTGAGCTAAATTCAAATAGGAAGGTAAGTTGAGGTGTCAGATTCATGTTGCACAACATGCAAAGGTGGTACATATGACCTCTCAAAGGTCCAAGGTCAGTATATTCCCCTTTGTGTATGAAGTTTAATCTTGATCTAACCTTGTTCGAGTAAATGACATGGTGACAATAAAATAAAATAAAAACACAAAAAATACTTGAATTTGAATAAAGGCTCTATGGTTCTCGAACCAGTAGAGTCCATCATTTTGTTTCCATTTGCTATCTGAAGACCAACACCAGATTCAACCACGAGTGTGGGGGGAGTACTCTCGAGTTCATCATCGACATTTCCACTAGAGAACTCCCACACAAGAGCGGCACAACATCGACTACGCCTTCATGACAAGAGCAAGGTCAACTAGAGTGAGTCGGCTGCCTTCTGGTCAGCCGAATCACCACTAGTCCTCGATCTCTCATCCTTCAGAAGCAATAGTATGTGCACCCTCTATCTCACTCTCTGTTATCCATAAGTTTTATTGAATTTCAATTCATATACTTTATATCAAACTCAGCAATTCGTGCTATGCTTGCTCTACATGGTTCTTGTGGTTGGCTTGCATATGTTTTATTCCTTACTTATCATCTTGATACTTGTGAACAAATATCATTAGCGAACTCATGCTTATCTAAGTAGTTGGCATTTGAGATATGGTTTGATGATATGATCTTCGCTCTGAATGCTTGAGTGCTTGGGAATTTTTATTTGAAAACATGAAAATCCTTTGCAAAGCTCCTCTTTGATATGCCACCGTCCTACCGAAGCCATATGATGCTTTAGTTGAAAACCTTATACTCATATGCTGCTTATTATTGCATTGAGCTTTGTCAAATTTTGTGACCCTTGTGAGAATTATTTTCATTACTTTCATGGTCAAGATTCATGTGCACACCACCATTTTCCCCTTGCTATGCTTCTACACTGGAAGTTAGCATTGTATCATTTATCCATTCCACAAAATAAAGCTCCATATGTGTTGATCTCTCCTTCCTAGTTTTTGTTACACAAGAGACATGGCTATTGAAAAAAAAATATGGACACATGAGGTCCAAGTATTGAAAAAAAGCAAAAAAAGAGTTTGACACATGAAGGTCCACAAAGAAAAAAGAGAGAGAGAGAGATAGCCATGTTCTCAAAAGATTTTTATACAAGAGGTAGAATCATGCAAAAAGGAGTTCCATAACTTAGCTGGTAATAACTAGTATACATTCCGGGGCTAGTGTCCACCTTAGCATCACCTCAACTTTCGTCATATATGTATGGTAATATCTAGCACCCATTCCTGGCCTAGTATCCACCTTACTATACTCACCACACCCATACACGTGCACATCTTGATCTGATTGTGTGATTTGATTTTCTCTTTGGATCTAGTTTTTTTGACTTTGAATACATGTGATGCAAGTATGCCTTATCATTCATACCCTACCTTGAGCTCCACATATAGCCATCATTAGAAGTAGTATGAATGAAGGCAATCTAATGCCATGGTGAGGACATATACACATTGAGCGATCTGAGAGAATCAAATGAGGAGCTAAGCAAGGTTTTGTTTTGAAAATTTATTGCAAAACCCCAAGTTACTTGACATGATGAGCAGGAGTGATTTGATTCATGACCATTCCATTCCTCAACTACCCAAGATAGCATGATAGACACTTCACAGAGTTCACAAGTATAAAGTATGGTTTGGAATATCTCATATGCTCGCTTCACACCTTTCGATATCATGTCTCACCTTGATCTGACTCCCTTTACTCGGGACGAGCAAAGGTCAAGTGTGGGGGTGTTGTTGACGGCTGTTAAGTGCTACTTTTACACCGTCAATTCCTGCATTAAATAAATGTAAAAGGATCATCAACACTAGAATAGGAGCTTCAACTAATACTTTCCACAAGTGTCGATGTCTATTCGAATGCAGGTATTTAGCACAAGAAATGGAGAGAAAGCATGCACATTTGATCCAAGCTGTTCAGGACCTCATAGTCCCCTGAACCAAAGGCATGAATATGGCATCATTATAAACAATCTCAAATGCCAATTTGGACTGAACCGTTGCGACTGGCTCGTCGATATGATCGAAATGGATATATCATTTTTCTACTTCGGAGTCCGGATGAAAGAGATATGCGCAAGACAAGATCGCCCTCTTGATATCATGTGGGCCCGGTGGGACTCACACCAGACCACATGGCGACGTGTGCCACATTGGATGCCATGTGTCCATGACAAATTATCAATCCATGTGAAGCAACTCCTGACGAATCAGACACCGCCACGTGTGCAGCACAAGGATCCAAGGGCCCACCAGGGATCCAAACCACCTCAAAACTCCGCATGCACCTAAAACCGTCATAAGGGCCCACATACCAGTCACCCAAAGAAAGCACAACCAAGAGGAGGTGGGCCCAGGTCGGCCGAACCCACATCGACCGATCCCTTTTTGTCTCCGTTCGCCATCTGCTTCCACGTGGTGCTTCCTTGTTGATCCCTTGCAGCGTTCTGGGGTGGATTGGTGACATGGCGTCTGTTGATTGGCCGGTGGAAGGTTGGTTTGGCTCCTTCCCCTGGAAGCTAGAGAAGAGTGCAATGCAAGATTCCTCGCCACGTGTCGCTCTGCTATTGGTGGCGCCCAAGGGAGGCTGCACATTTTGGAGAGGATTTGGCCTCTTGACAAGCCACCCCCTCCTCTATAAATAGGAGGGGAGGGGCTCCCTTTTGGAACACATCCCAACCTCCCTCTCCTCTCATTCTCTCTTGGAGAGGTGAGTTCTCACCTCTCCCAAGATGTAGTGTGTGTGTGTTAGAGTGCTAGGAAGAGTAGGGTGAGGAGTGAGTTGATGTCCTCCTGGATGCTTGTTCTTCATTTAGAGCAAAGTGAGTATTTCAGTATTTCTTATTTAGACTATAGTGGACTTCATGTATGAATGATATGTTCTTGTGTTCTTGGCTCATTCATAGTTTAGAGGCTTGTGTTCTTCGTAATACAAGGCTTCGATCCTTTAGAGCTAATGCATTAGTTCAAGTATCTGTTTGCATGTTTAGATCCTGTTTAGCTGAGTAAGAATGTTGTATCTAATTTGCATCCAAACCTTCCTGTTGCTCCATAATTCGATGATGTGCTAAGGACTGAGTCATTCTCTCCCTAGTTTGTAGTCCCGTATTTATACGAGTTGCTATAGTGTTGTTAGCGGGTCGACAGACGTAACCGTGCTATAGTAGTAATCAGTAGTGTAGACGTGGTGTCTGGACTCTGGTTATCCTACGAATACCAAGTGCATTCGCATAATGATAGAGGTAGGCCACAGTGGTGACAGCCTGTTAGACCCTTCGAAACCCTCCGCGCTTGTGTACCGAGTAGGGCCCCGTTGCCATAACATTCCTTATCCCTAAAAAGCTAGGGTGGGTTGGTGCCCCACGGGGAGGACTACATGGCGACTATATCCTTGCCTAGACTCAAGACTCTCAGGAAGTGCTTCTCAACCCTTATCTATCCTAGCCGGAGTTTGGTGTCCTTGGACCGTCTATACTAGAGTAGAAGATAGTGCACATCGTTCATTGGATTCGATACCCTTGTGATTACTCATTCTCCTAGGGAGAAGTGCTACAACGGTATATCCGTGCGCTTGCGGATTCGTTCGCACTCGTCAGTGTACCCGGGAGTTCCTTACACGTTCACGCTAACCGGTGCCATAGTGGTGACGTTAAGAAACGCCAACAGGGGCTCCCTACACTTTCTTCAGGACCACTTCCTTCTGGTTGGTCTTCCGGCACATTTAAGTAACCTGCTATTCCTACAAAAACAGATTTTAATTACAAAAAAGTGCTTGAAACACCAGTGGTGTGCGTGTCTGGCAAATTGCAATTTCTGTGGCAGGTGATTGCAATAATAATATTATGATGTCTGCAACAAAAAATACCTGCAGCTGCTCCAGCGTCGTTGTTGACCTTCCTCCCGCGCTCTTTGGTAGCTTGCTTCTCAGCGGTGGCATCAACAGTCAGCTTCTGGATGGCAATGTAGCACTCGTGGTGAGCTTTCGCCATAAGCGCACGCGACATTGTTGAATACTTGACTGCCTCCTGTGCGTAGGACTGGGTCTGGCTGGTGCTTTCATCAAAAACTTTCAGGATGTTCAGCGCGGCTGACTTCCTGCTCCTTCCAACCAAATCACTGATGCTCTAGCCGAAGGAAGAACTCAAGTTCGGGTACTGGTAGAAAACTGGAGGTTGGATATCAAAAGGAGCACGACCGCTGGGATCATGGGATGTGCCGGCGGCGGCGGCGGCTGCTGCTGGGCCAGTTGCTGCTGCTACTGGTGGGCTAGTATTGCTAGAGCAGTGGGGCCAACACCATAGCACGTGTCTACGCTACTTCTCAGCTGCAGAAAAGAACAAATAAACAATGTTATGATAAAATAAAATAACAAATTGCAAAAATTGTGCATTAGCGTTTGCAACAGTTACACACAATATGGTTTGCAAAACTTACCCTGAGGTGTCCGTACTCGATGGTGCCAGGAGGGACATCTCCCCTGAGATCCTCAAAAGCTATCACCTTAATGAGAAGGGGCTTGTGTCAAAACAATGCTGCAGGTTGTCGACGTATAACATCTGCATGTTTTTTTTGGGTTCAGCTGATATAAATAAAAGTAAAAAATATACATTTGCAACTTGTGTGATAGACCAATTGCAACTTGTGTCAAGGCCAGTTACAACAACAAAAGAATAAAAATCACAGAAACAGATATTACAAAAATGAATGCTGGTTAGCTGTGATGCAGCGGTTGAATGTGTATGCTTGCAACAAAGTTGATGTGTGGTTGCAACTGCATTGCAAAAACTACTGGACAACAAATATATATATAAATATATATGTGTGGTTGCAACTACTTGTTAGCTATGATTGCAACATAGTTGATGTGTGGTTGCAACTGTTGCTTAGCTGTTATTGCAACCTGATTATTGAAAAAAGGACAAATTGCAACATGTGCCATATGATGGTTGCAACAGTAAATATAAAACAATTACTACTAGGAATATGAGTGTGTGGGGTTAGGCTTACAGCTAGGAAGATGCCACATCCGCTGATGGGTGCTTTGATGCCTTCCTCTGCAAAATTCTTCTTGTATAGCCGAGCAGCTACGTTGAGCCTATCAACTACTACCTTGCACCAGTTCTTGTTGGCCATGTTCTCCATGTCTAGATTGTACCTTACATCATCAATCCTGATGCGACTGTCAGTGTTGGAGAATAGTAGACACTGAAATGCAGCCATGAAAAAAGCTCTCAGCCCAAGCTCCTAGTGAGAGTCTTGTCCTTCAGTTTGGAAATGATCACATGGACAGTGATGCCAGATCTGAGTCTGTAAGCATCACCACATATTTGAACTCCAAGAACATCCCGTAATGCACGAGCATCTACATCAGACATGGAGTGTGACAACCCCATCCGAGATAAGTCTGTACGATCACTTAAACCAATCCCTTTTGGTCATTAAGCGATAATAAAGAATCATCCCGTTAAGTGTTGCCGGGTCATAGCCCGATAAATCACTTGTAAACCACATAGAGGATCGAAACGCATACATTAAAACTCCCACGACAGAGGGTCCAAAGTACCTTACAAATTAATCCAAATTCCCCGTAGGGTTAATTATTACAAACATTGTCCTTGCATCAAAGGTAAATGGTTCAGAGTTTTGAAGACAGCGGAAATTAAACTAATCGATAACTTGGCATCATGGGAAACCACCCATAACGCCATTACTCCTCGTCATCCACCCATTCTAGCTCCCAGCCGGGTGGGATTTCACCAGGCCAAACATTAACACCTGAAAACAACATTTATAGAAAGGCTGAGTATACTAATACTCAGCAAGGCTTACCCGTCTAAAATAAAGACTTAACCTTCTAATCATGATTGGCTTTTGGCTAGTGGGTTTGTTTTGCCAAAAAGCGACTAAGGAGTTCATCCTTACTTTCCATATTTTTGCTCATGTTATAGTAGATAGAGTTATTACAAGATAAGCAACTATTGCAAGCATAATTGTGCAAACAATTAATCAAACATCAAGTTTAATGATATTTCATCATAGAGGGATTATCATGGCTAGAGGGTTAAGCAATTCCCGGATAACGGTGAGACGCCGACGATCGATCGATTAATAACCTTGCAAGGTGAACCTAAACATACGGGAGAAAACACTTGCAATGAGTGCATTCAACCAAACGGTTCCTGTCATTCTTCGGATTGGGAGTTGATGCCACAGTCCTAGGTACAAGGCAAGCTGGCATGCCTCACACTAGCATCCAGCGTCACACATGCACCACAGTTTGCAAGACTGGGGCCGCAACCCAAGAGTAGTAGCATAAAGTTCCCGCACCGCGTCATTCAGGTACAAGGTTTACTGTACCCATGTCCGACAAATGTTTAGTACTTTCAAACGCTTAATCTCTTAACCATTTGACCGGAGCCCAAAATCCCATGCTCTTACCACGTGAGCAATTTAATTTAACAAGTCTTATGATTCCAACATAAGAACCTATTCTCGCGAGCGAAGTACATCACTTGACTTGTACCGGGTCCTTAGTGCATAGCAACTATCGACCTAGCATACTAGTAAAAGATCATAGGTACTTATGGATCATGCATCTAGGGTTCCCATTCAACTCCTGAACGTAAATGCACATAGATAATCAAGTATAAGTTCAGAATTTGAAAATGAAACTCATGGGTAAATGTTAAACCGGGGCTTGCCTTCGGCAGCTCAAGCAGTCAGACAATCTTCCGGACTTTGATCCGGGTCTTGATCGACAGTCACGAAGTGTACGTCTCCTCCTGCTCCCTCGTTCTCGACAGCCGGCACAAGCGTGTAGCTACCGTCAGGGACTTCTATACGGAGGAATGCATATGCATGAGTTAAATGGTGATGATAGTGTAAACAAACAAAACACATTAAGCCTAGGGTGTCATGTTGACCACATTCACCTAGACAAAAATATATCCAGCATACTCTTCCTTAAAGATTAATCATTCAACCCTTTATTTAATTATTATTTTAATAGTGATTGTGTGCACATTTATTCAAATAAATTAGAAAAACCACACATTCAACCAAGTTAGATTTCAGGGACTCATTAGGGACATTCTCCAAAGGTTAAACACACATAAGTTTAGAAAGAGGAGATTTCTTTATTTCTCTTTTCAAAGTACTTAGTTTCTTCCAAAAATGATTCTGGTTAAACCATACAACATCTTGCAGTGAGAATTTTTGTGTCAGCACACAGTACTACAACAGAGCTACTGGTAAAATTTCATGGCAAGCAAAGCTATATACAGAGCATGAAAAATATGACAAGTTATTCATAGCAAAAGCAAGAATATTTAATATAGATAAAACTACTCATGCACTGGTGCTCAAATTTTACACAGAGCCTCTAGGGACTAAAACTAGGCTACAAACAAGAAATAGCTCCAGAATCTATTTCATTCATGCAACACAAAATTAACCATTTTCGGCCTATATATTCACAAACTATTTATTCAAAGAATTATAAGACTCAACTGTATCCCAACTTTCTACCACAGCATAAACATGATATACACATCATTTATCCTAAAGATAAGCATCACTGGGGCAATACAAACCGAGCTATAGATTTATCATACTAAACAAGTATCATTCAGAAACAGATATATGGACAGCTCCTAAAACCATGATAAATTTACTAGCAACACACCTTAGCCTAACATGGTGATATCCACAAGATGAACCACAGAAAGCATATATATGAGGTTGTACAAAACATGAACACAGATCTAGCAATAAACCAAAATTAAATCATAACTAGATATCCACTCAAAAACTTTGTGCAAAAACTTAGGTATTGCCTATACTAGTACTGACCACCAACATATCCAAAGATCAAGCCTAGCATGTGAGTACAACTCAAGTTATGAACCATCCTATACAAACTGAGTTTGAATTTTCATTCAAAAATTACACCTCAAAAGTATATACAACCTTTCTAAAAGATGTAGATCTGTTCACAAGGAAGCCAACAAAATTGGTCTTGCATTTTTATGATTTTTTCTACAATTTACTATGATTTTTACAAGATACTGGACTTAAAGGAAGAAGAAGAAGAATCTTCTTTCAACATAGACCCTAGAAACATTTGGAACTTCATAGATATGCCCTCGACTTTAACAGATCGAACCCTATAGAAAAATCCCCTTCACAACCTGCCCTTCCACGGCGGAGTGAGCTCACCGGCGGTGAAGGATGGCCGGAGGTGATGAACAAGTGGCATAGGGTTGCGATTCAGCTCACCACGGATGGATTGGAGGTGGTGGCTGGGTTGGGGACGTCTCCGGCGAGCGGCGGCGGTGATGCAGTGGCGGCGCGGTCGCCTCGGCTCGAACTCCGGCGAGTACTGGGGTCGAGCTCGGCAATGTGTGTTCCGAGAGGCTCGAGTGAGTCCTAGAGAGGAGGTTTGGGTGCTTGTTGCTCACGGGCGCGTGCGGAGGAGAGAAATCACCGGCAGCGGCAATGGCGGACGGCGGTGGCGATCACAGAGCTTGCACCGGTGAAGGGAGAGGGGGTTTTATAGGGGCGTGGCGTTCAGAGGCGGTAACCGCCCAAGTCTTCGCATTGGCGGAGTCGCGGTGTGGCTACAGCGACGGCGACGTGGGGTGGCGCAGCTGGCCAATGGCGGCCTCGGTGTGCGCGCTCCGGCGTGTGCTGGCGCGGCGCGTGGCACTGGCCTAACGGCCTAGCCTTGCTACCGACCTTCTCCACCAGTGCTTTACGGCGACTCCTATGGACCGGCGGACCCCCAGGTGCATCGATGTCTGTGCTCGGTCGCTCGGCAGCGAACTGACGTGGCACATGTGCACGCGCGACGGTGTCGTGCGGGGTGGCGTTCCAGTGCATAAACCGTTCGGAGTTCGCCTGTTTGACCAGCTCAAACTCGAAAAATTGCTATAGAAGTGAACTAAGCTCCAATGGACAAAGTTGTAGATCAGCAATCCCTCTACAATTTTTACAAAGATTGATAGGTGTTTTACCCAAAGGATTGAGCATAAATAGCAGGCAAAGTTCACGTTTTCCTCGGCGCCTGTGAACAGGAACTTCAGGCGTTGACCGGGATTTTTCACACATTTCCACTTTGAATTTGATTTGCCACTCAACAGCAAAGTTGTTGGTCTTGAAAAACTGCACAACTTTGGTATTGGCCGATTTTGAAGTGTTTAGGTGAATTTTGGAGAACGTGCCAAAAGTTCTAGATAGGGTTTATGGCTCAAGGGGTTTGACCTAGGGTTTGACCCCAAATTTGATTAAGGGCTTAAGTATTAATGATCAAGATGTGATTAAGGATGTGATTAGCACTCATTGACACTTGATTAAAAACACAGGGTGTTACAGCCTACCCCCCTTAAAAGGAATCTCGTCTCGAGATTCGAATCTAAAAGATAGCTGGGGAAAAGTTATGTACGATGTTGGCTTTGAAGAAAACCCGTATACTTGGTATTGAGAAATTGCTCGGTTTCCCATGTGGCTTCTTCTTCCGTGTGGTGACTCCACTGTATCTTGTACATCTTCACCGTTTGCCTTCTGGTCTGTCTTTCTTTCTGATCTAGCACTCTCATAGGATATTCTGCTAGTGACAGGTCATGTTCTACTTCTGCATTGGTCTCGTTGATTATTTTTGCTTCTGGTATTTGATCACACTTCTTCAATTGTGAGACGTGGAACACGTCGTGTACTATGGAGAGTCTGTCCGGGAGTCTGATATGATATGCAACCGTATCGAACTTCTCAGTGACTTCATAAGGACCGATATAGCGTGGCGCTAACTTTCCTTTTACTCCGAATCTTTGTACACCTTTGGTTGGTGATATCTTCAGGTATACAAAATCACCAACTTCAAACTCTCGAGGTGCCTTAGCCTTGTCATGATAACTCTTTTGTCTCATTTGAGCGGCTATCAAATTTTCTCTGATTACTTCCACTCTCTCTTCGGCTTCTTGTACTAGTTTGGGACCAAATAGTGTTCTCTCACCCGCTTGTGACCAATTCAAGGGGGTGCTACATCTTCGTCCATACAAGGCTTCAAAAGGAGCCATCTTCAAACTAGCTTGATAACTGTTATTGTAAGCAAACTCTGCCAAGGCTAAGCACTTGTCCCAAGTTTTGTCCAAATGAATGACACATGCTCTCCACATATCTTCCACTATCTGATTTACTCGTTCTGTCTGTCCATCGGTCTGAGGGTGATAGCTAGAGCTATGGATCAACTTGGTACCCAAGGATTCATGCAGTTGCACCCAAAATCGAGCAAGAAACTACGTGCCTCTATCAGATAGGATGGTCTTCATAACACCGTGCAAACGCACAATGAGATCAACATAAATCTCAGCATAATGTTCAGCTGAATAGGTAGTGTGGACAACGATGAAGTGAGCGGTCTTGGTAAGTCGGTCCACAATAACCCAGATGGAATCATGTTTCTTGGGAGTGAGGGGTAATCCTACGATGAAATCCATGCTGATGTCATCCCACTTCCATGCCGGTATCGATAAAGGTTGCATTTGCCCTGCGGTCTTTAGGTGACTAGCCTTGATCCTTTGACATGTATCACAACCGGACACATACTGGGCTATTTCACCCTTCATGTTTGACCACCAGAAATTCTCCCCAAGGTCTCTGTACATCTTGGTACTACCAGGGTGAATGGTGAATTTAGAGAGGTGAGCCTCATCTAAAATTTCCTTCCTTATTTCCGGATCCTGGGGAACGACTAATCTCTGATCGAACCATATTACTCCCTTCTCATCCTTCCGGAAACAAGCGTACTTGGGATCTCCTTCAGACAATTTCTTGTTGATTAACTGGATACCTTCGTCAGTGAGCTGAGCTAAGGCAATTCTCTCATGGAGGGGAGATTCAATGGAGATGGCATTTAGATTCCCATGCTCGACCACCTCTAGGTTGAGCTTCCTCATCTCTTCACATAAAGCTTCATTAAATGGCTCTACCATTACATAGTTGCAATACTTGCGACTAAGCACATCTGCGACCACGTTGGCTTTGCCGGGGTGATATTGGACTTCTAGATCATAGTCCTTAATCAATTCCAACCACCTTCTTTGCCTCATATTCAAATCCAATTGGGTGAAAATATCCTTAAGGCTCTTGTGATCGGTGAAAATATTGCAGCGATTTCCCATCAGGTAATGCCGCCAAATCTTTAAGGCATGCACAACCGCTGCTAGCTCCAGGTCATGGGTAGGATAGTTCTTCTCATGAGGTCGAAGTGCTCGTGAGGCATAGGCAATAACCGTGTTGACTTGCATAAGTACACAACCAAGGCCAGTGCCAGAAGCGTCACAATACACGTCGAACGGTTTTGTCATATCTGGCTGTGCTAGTACTGGGGCTGATGTGAGATGTCCCCTCAGGGTATGAAAAGCCTTGTCACAAGCTTCGTCCCACATGTACTTGACACCTTTCTTCAACAGTTCAGTCATAGGTTTAGCTATTCTGGAGAAGTCCGGAATGAATCGACGGTAATAGCCAGCTAGACCCAGAAAACTGTGAATCTGATGCACGGACTTGGGTGGCTTCCAATCCATGACCTCCTGCACTTTGCTAGGATCCACGGAGATACCATCCTTAGTAATAGTGTGACCCAAGAATTTCACACTATCCAGCCAGAATTCATATTTGGAGAATTTAGCATAAAGCTTATGATCTCTCAATCATTGTAAAACAATCCGAAGATGTTTCTCATGTTCTTCTTCGTTCTTGGAATAAATGAGGATATCATCAATGAATACCACTACAAATTTGTCCAATTCATTCATGAAGACGGAGTTCATAAGGTACATGAAATAAGCAGGTGCATTTGTGAGACCAAAGGACATCACCAGAAATTCATAAAGACCATATCTGGTGGAGAAAGCTGTTTTTGGAATGTCACTCGAGCGAATCTTAATTTGATGATAACCAGATCGAAGATCAATCTTGGAGAAGACTTTGGCACCAGCCAACTGATCGAAGAGAACATCAATGCGGGGCAAGGGGTATTTGTTCTTGATTGTCACCGCATTGAGAGGACGATAGTCCACGCACATTCGCAGACTACCATCTTTCTTCTTCACAAAAAGTGCGGGACTTCCCCAAGGAGATGAACTTGGGCGAATGTACCCTTTATCAAGCAACTCTTGTAGTTGGTCCTTCAACTCGGCTAACTCCTTCAGTGGCATACGGTAAGGTCTTTTGGAGATAGGAGCAGTGCCCGGTTGAAGTTCTATCACAAATTTGATGTATCTGTCTGGTGGAATGCCAAGCAAGTCATCGGGAAACACATCTGGGTAATCACAGACTATCGGAATGTCATCAAGTGAAGAAGTGATGGTTGCGAAAGCATACGAATTTCCACTGCCATTGGGAGGTAAGTATAGAGTAGATGTGCCCACAGCAGGTAAGTTGATTTCTATCATTCTGGTAGCGAGGTCCAAGATGACTTGATGGTGTGCCAACCAGTTCATGCCTAATATCACATCGATGCCCTCTAGGTTCAAAACAATGAGGTTGGTTGGGAAGACTTTGCTACATAGTTCAATCGGCACCTTCCAGGATAGGGCTCTAGTAGAAACTCGGCCACCAGGTGTGGTTACCAAGAATGGTTGTTTTGTTTAACAACTTTTCACACCCAACTTGTTCAAAATTTGCCCATTTATAAAACCATGCGTTGCACCAGAATCAAACAGTACTTTAACTGCATAGCCTCAGATAGAAAATGTACCCGTCAGCACTGGTGCTCCTTCAGGCATCTCCATCAGAGAAGTGAAGTTCAGCTTGCCCTGCTTCACTTGCATGGTAGGCTTCTTGCCCTGGTTGCCTTGTTTAGCCCCTGACCCTTCACCTTGTTGGTAGGTCTTGATCTGCTTCGATTTGGGACACTCATTAGAATAGTGCCCTGGCTGCCCACAATTGTAGCACCGACGGTCCTTGATAGCATTATTGTTGGCCGGGGGTGAATTTGGCTTGTAAGGCTGCTGCTGCGCCTTACGGTAGTGGAAGTTTCTAGAGGGTTTGTTCTGAGACTGGGTCACTAGCCAGTGTCCAGATGATGATGACTGGGAGTGCCCCTGATTGCTCTTCTTGACGAAGCGGAACTTCTTGCCTGACCCACCGGAAGCGGTGAATCCGGCCTACCTTTTCTTGTCTTTCTGGGCCCTTCTCATGGCGTCTTCATGGGAGATGGCCTTGTTCACAAGGTCTTGGTAGTTGTTAGGCTCACAGAGATTAAGCCTCTCATAGAGCTCTCCGTCCAGCCCATCACGAAAACGCTCTATCTTCTTAGCATCACTGTCAATGTGATGCCCACCATACTGACACAGGGAGTTAAATTTCTTGGCGTACTCGTACACCGTGTTAGTTCCCTGCTTCAGCGCCAGCAACTCCTTCATCTTGCGGTCCATGAGACCCTTAGGAATGTGATGTTCCTTAAAGGCTCGCTTGAACTCAGCCCATGTGACCTGATGTCCAACCAGGACCATAGATTTGTAGTGCTCCCACCACATTAGTGCGGCACCACGGAGCTGCAAGGCGGCAAAGCTAGCCTTATGCTCTTCAGAGCACGGTAGGGTGAACACAGAGAACTTGGCCTCAATGGCCCTGATCCATGCTTCAGCAGCTAGAGGCTCCTTGGCCTCCTCGAACGTCGGGGGTTTCATGTCGTAGAAGTGCTCATACTTGGTGACCAAAGGTAGGCCATCCTGATTGCCCCCGCGTGGTGTTTGTTGCAGCTGTTGGGTAATTTGCTGCTGGGTCTGCAGTAATTGGCGCATCACCTCCGTTTGGGTGGCCATAAACTACTCTTGGATCGTCATGTTGGGAGGAGGTGGCGGAACCTCACTCCCACTTGCACCAAAACCGTTAGGGGAGGTGCGTGTCGGTCCCACCATCTGAAATTCATAGAGTTTTCATTAGCCACATATTCGCAAGCTTTCTTACATAGATCCACAAGAAGAATATGTAAGACGAAAACTCGTAAACATCCATAATTTAAGAACCGGACAGCGCAGCTGTTTTAGTGAAAAATTCATAACTCTCTGCCCATACATAGAGAAATTCTCATTTTTGGTCAGCAAGTGTAGAATTTCGTAAGCTCTAACATTGTTATCCAACTCAGGGTCGAATTCAGACGTTATCATGCCCGAAAAATTTCGTAACCGAGCTTCTGCCTAGCTATTTTCACAGGAGGCCGAGCTGCACAAAAATTGTCATAACTCTCGGTACGCTTATGCAAACATAATGAATTTTGGTGAGCATGATCTTGAGAACATTTCACACAACTTTGGTATTCAGCACAAGATCCGAATTTGATCACGACAACCCGAATTAATTCATGAAACATACATCACAAGGTGTTCAACCAATAGCATTACATGATGCATAGTTTGTGGATCACCTAAAACAACACGAATTACATGGAATAAAACACATCCCACATACTCTCTGGGCAGCCTAATCCCTCCACAAAATCTAGCTGAAAAGGCTACGGTAAGAGTACATGATAGCTCCATAAAACAACATCTAGGTAAACTAGTGGCCCACAATGGAGCCAGCACTGGACTGAGGGGAAGCTGGGGGTGGTCCGTCAACGCTATCCTCGTCCAAGCCTGAAGCTCCCTGCAACTCATCCGGAGCGGCAGGTGCTGCTGGAGGAACAACTGGTGGCTGCTGCTGCTGGTGTGCCATCGCCTGCCACACCTCCACCTGGACCTCCATATCGATAACCTAGTTCTGCACCTCAGCTACATTCTGCACTAAAGTCAACCGCTGAGTCTCGGCCTGGATGTAATCTGCCCGTAGACCATCATTCTCCTCATGCAACCTGTCAATGGCGTCGTCACAGGCATACAGCTACTCGATGTACTGAGCACGCTCCTGCTCCCACTGAGTACGCTGGTCCTGGAAGAACACCACCTCCTGCTGTAAGTGAGCAGAAGTCTGGTGCTCCTGCTGCATGTCGCGGTAGATGACATCGGTCAGCGCGGACGTCTCGCGGATCACACCCGCAAGCATAGCCTCGGTGGCGAGGCGGAAGACCTGCACATTGTACAGCGCCTCGAGTAACCTCAAAAGTTGTTGTACAGTGACCACCGGAGGATCGGCAGTGAGCAACACGTCGGTGAGTGACACGCGCTCACGCCAAGCTTCGTCCTGGGGGTCCAGCGCTGGGAACAACCCCAGAGCGGTAAGCATCACCTCCTCCGGGTGCTGCTCGCTGAAAGTGTGGAGAACCCTCATAGCTGCAGACTCGAGTGACTCGACACCACGGTGTCCATAGAACACCATGCTCAAGTCGGGCCACTCGGGGTGCTCACGGTGCTGTGGCACCGTCGCGACGGTACGCGCATAGGGCACACCCCGGTCCCAGAAGTGGAGCACCTCCTACGTCGGTGGGGCGGTGTAGCCCACCTCACGCAGGGTGTCCCATAGAACACGGGGAAAACCCTCCCAGTGAAGACCGTTGGTACGCAAGGTACCATCCGCATCGATCTTGAAAAACTCCGGGTACTCCATCTGTACAAAAATGGGTACAACACGTTGAAACACAAAAGGAGTATAACATGCATAGGGTATAAAAATCTGGTGGTATGAACAAAAATTCATAACTCGACAACCAGAGCCCCAAAAATTCCCAAATTTTTACAGCAAAACAGTGATATAATTGTGCATATTTTTGGTATTCAAAGGTAGAACTGGATCAAAAGGAAACATGCTCAAAAATTTCTACTTCCAAAGGAAGGTCAGCAGGAAAAACAGCAGAACAGAGGTTTACTAGTATGATCATAACTCTAGAATGAGGAATCCTAAAATTGTGAAACATTCGCATTAGATGCTTGACTTGATGAGGAACAACTTTCGTAAAAGTCGCCTAGTCAGAAACATCCTAGAAATGGCTCTAAAAATTCATGAACAGACAGCATCCTATAATGACAAAAACCACTAGGATCAAATTGATAGAGAACTCTTTCTAAGATCAAGCAACAGTTTAGAAGCATAACACAAGTGTAGAACAGCAAGTTTTTAGGTTCAACAAAATTTTATGATGCACGCACACGTCTTAAACAACCTCACACTTATTGATCTAAAAAGACGAAGTTAATGCCGGTGGCAAGCTTTTCAACGACTCTCCCTATAATAACTAGTCGGAGCTACACGTTGTTCAACGATCATATTAACGTGGTTAGTGTACCTGCAAGAAAAGAACCTTCCGTGCCAGCACATCACGGGAGCGTCCACATACATTATCATTCACTATAGAAATGGTATCCATGCATTTTGCACCGCATGGACGGCGTCCAACCTGAGACACGCCCCTTTTGAATGGAGGGTGTCCGCCTTCGCATGTTCGTAATGTGGAATCATGCACACGTATAGCAAAACGTGGTGACATCACAACCCATGACATGTTCATCTTGAATAGAACATGGCATCCTTCGTATGAGTTGCATACGGTAGCACACATATAAAACACATGCACATCCAACCGAGAAGATAGGATCCGTGGAATGGATTGCCCTATCGACCCTCGCATACTCGTGATGCGGTATCACACACGTATGAAACATGTGGCTTAAGAAGTGCTGGAAGTTAGCATAATTTAACCATCAATACTTAGCCACCTTAAAAGAACCCAAAAATTCCCTCTAAGGCCTTTCGGTCTAAACATTCCTTAACGATCCAACGTATTTTCAAAATCCAAACAATCTTGGCAAGTTTTAATTGTAAATCATTGTGATTAGTTATTAAACTAATTACTCTGGTGTATACAGATGCTCTGGTACCAACTGTGACAACCCCATCCGAGATAAGTCCGTACTGTCACTTAAGCCAATCCCTTTTGGTCATTAAGCGATAATAAAGAATCATCACGTTTAGTGTTGTCGGGTCATACCCGGTAAATCACTTGTAAACCACACAGAGAATTGAAACGCATACATTAAAACTCCCACGACAGAGAGTCCAGAGTACCTTACAAATTAATCCAAATTCCCCTTAGGGTTAATTATTACAAACATTGTCCTTGCATCAAAGGTAAATGGTTCAGAGTTTTGAAGACAACGGAAATTAAACTAATCGATAACATGGCACCATGGGAGGCCACCCAAACGCCATTACTCCTCGTCATCCACCCATTCCAGCTCCTAGTCGGGTGGGATTTCACCAGGTCAAACATTAACACCTGAAAACAACATTTATAGCAAGGCTGAGTATACTAATACTCAACAAGGCTTACCCGCCTAAAATAAAGACTTAACCTTCTAATCATGATTGGCTTTTGGCTAGTGGGTTTGTTTTGCCAAAAAGCGACTAAGGAGTTCATCCTTACTTTCAATATTTTAGCTCGTGTTATAGTAGATAGAGTTATTACTAGATAAGCAACTATTGCAAGCATAATTGTGCAAATAATTAATCAAACATCAAGTTTAACAATATTTCATCATAGAGGGATTATCATGGCTAGAGGGTTAAGCAATTCCCGGATAATGGTGAGATGCTGACGATCAATCGATTAATAACCTTGCAAGGTGAACCTAAACATACGGGAGAAGACACTCGCAATGAGTGCATTCAACCAAACAGTTCCCGTCATTCTTCGGATTGGGAGTTGATGCCACAGTCCTAGGTACAAGGCTAGCTGGCATGCCTCACACTAGCATCCAGCGTCACACATGCACCACCGTTTGCAAGACTGGGGCCGCAACCCAAGAGTAGTAGCCTAAAGTTCCCGCACCGCGTCATTCAGGTACTAGGTTTACCGTACCCATGTCTGACAAATGTTTAGTACTTTCAAACGCTTAATCTCTTAACCATTGGACCAGAGCCCAAAATCTCATGCTCTTACCACGTGAGCAATTCAATTTAACAAGTCTTATGATTCCAACATAAGAACCTATTCTCGCGAGCGAAGTACATCCCTCGACTTGTACCGGGTCCTTAGTGCATAGCAACTATCGACCTAGCATACTAGTAAAAGATCATAGATACTTATGGATCATGCATCTAGGGTTCCTATTCAACTCCTGAATGTAAATGCACATAGCTAATCAAGTATAAGTTCAGAATTTGAAAATGAAACTCATGGGTAAATGTTAAACCGGGGCTTGCCTTCAGCAGCTCCAGCAGTCAGACAGTCTTCCGGACTTTGGTCCGGGTCTTGATCGACAGTCACGAAGTGTACATCTCCTCCTGCTCCCTCGTTCTCGTCAGCCGGCACAAGCGTGTAGCTACCGTCAGGGACTTCTATACAGAGGATTGCATATGCATGAGTTAAATGGTGATGATAGTGTAAACAAACAAAACACATTAAGCCTAGGGTGTCATGTTGACCACATTCACCTAGACAAGAATATATCCAGCATACTCTTCCTTAAAGATAAATCATTCAACCCTTTTTTAATTATTATTTTAATAGTGATTGTGTGCACATTTATTCAAATAAATTAGAAAAACCACACATTCAACCAAGTTAGATTTCAGGGACTCATTAGGGACATTCTCCAAAGGTTAAACACACATAAGTTTAGAAAGAGGAGATTTCTTTATTTCTCTTTCTAAAGTACTTAGTTTCTTCCAAAAATGATTCTGGTTAAACCATGCAACATCTTGCAGTGAGAATTTTAGTCTGAGCACACAGTACTACAACAGAGCTATTGGTAAAATTTCATGGCAAGCAAAGCTATATACAGAGCATGAAAAATACGACAAGTTTTTCATAGCAAAAGCAAGAATATTTAATATAGAGAAAACTACTAATGCAATGGTGCTCAAATTTTACACAGAGCCTCTAGGGACTAAAACTAGGATACAAACCAAACATTAGCTCCAGAACCTATTTCATTCATGCTACACAAAATTAACCATTTTCAGCCTATATATTAACAAACTATTTATTCAGACAATTATAAGACTAAACTGTAGCCCAACTTTCTACCACAGCATAAACATGATATACACATCATTTATCCCAAAGATAAGCATCACTGGGGCAATACAAACTGAGCTATTGATTTATCTTTCTAAACAAGCATCATTCTGAAATAGATATATGGGCAGCTCCTAAAACTATGATAAATTTACTAGCAACACACCTTAGCCTAACAAGGTGATATCCACAAGATGAACCACAGAAAGCATATATATGAGGCTGTACAAAACATGAACACAGATCTAGCAATAAAGCAAAATAAATCATAACTTGATATCCACTTAGTAACTTTGTGCAAAAACTTAGGTATGGCCTATACTAGTACTGACTACCAACATATCCAAAGATCAAGCCTAGCACATGAGTACAACTCAAGTTATGAACAACCCTATACAAACTGAGTTTGAATTTTCATTCAAAAATTATACCTCAAAAGTATATACAGCCTTTCTAAAAGATGTAGATCTGTTGACAAGGAAGCCAACGAAATTGGTTTTACATTTTTAGGATTTTTCTACAATTTACTATTATTTTTACAAGATACTGGACTTAAAGGAAAAAGAAGAAGAATATTCTTTCAACACAGACCTTGGAAACATTTGGAACTTCACAGATATGCCCTCGACTTTAACAGATCGAACCCTATAGAAAAATCCCCTTCACAACCATGCCCTCCCGCAGCGGAGTGAGCTTGCCGGCGGCGAAGGATGGCCAGAGGTGATGAACAAGTGGCATAGGGTTGCGATTTAGCTCACCACAGATGGATTGGAGGTGGTGGTTGGGTCGGGGACGTCTCCGGTGAGCGGCAGTGGTGATGTAGTGGTGGCGCGGCTGCCTCGCCTCGAAATCTGGCGAGTACTGGGGTCGAGCTCGGCAATGTGTGTTCGGAGAGGCTCGAGTGAGTCCTAAAGAGGAGGTTTGGGTGCTTGTTGCTAACAGGTGCATGCGGAGGAGAGAAATCACCGGCGGCGGCAATGGCGGACGGTGGTGGCGATCACAGAGCTTGCGCCGGTGAGGGGAGAGGGGGTTTTATAGGGGCGCGGCATTCAGAGGCGGTAACCGCCCAAGTCTTCGCATTGGCAGAGTCGCGGTGTGGCTACAGCGAAGGCAACGTGGGGTGGCGCAGCCGGCCAATGGCGGCCTCGGCGTGCGCGCTCCGGCGTGTGCTGGTGCGGCGCGTGGCACCGGCCTAGCAACCTAGCCTTGCTACCGACCTTCTCCATTCACTGCTTTACGGTGACTCCTATGGACCGGCGGACCCCCCGGTGCATCGACGTCCGTGCCCGGTCGCTCGGCGGCGAACCGACGTGGCGCGTGTGCGCGCACGACGGCGTCGTGCGGGGTGGCGTTCCGGCACATAAACCGTTCGGAGTTCGCCTGTTTGACCAGCTTAAACTCGAAAAATTGCTATAGAAGTGAACTAAGCTCCAATAGACAAAGTTGTAGATCAGCAATCCCTGTACAACTTTTACAAAGACCGATAGGTGTTTTACCCAAAGGATTGAGCATAAACAGCAGGCAAAGTTCACGTTTTCCTCGGCGCCTATGAACAGGAACTTCAGGCGTTGACCGGGATTTTTCACACATTTCCACTTTGAATTTGATCTGCCACTCAACAGCAAAGTTGTTGGTCTTGAAAAACTGCACAACATTGGTATTGGCCGATTTTGAAGTGTTTAGGTGAATTTTGGAGAACGCGCCAAAAGTTCTAGATAGGGTTTATGGCTCAAGGGGTTTGACCTAGGGTTTGACCCCAAATTTGATTAAGGGCTTAAGCATTAATTATCAAGATGTGATTAAGGATGTGATTAGCACTCATTGACACTTGATTAAAAACACGGGGTGTTACATGGAGGGTGGGTCGCTGCTAGCATTTGGTAACATGAACGAACACCACACACTGTGCTCGGTGACTGGAATCTTTTTTTCCACCACCAATCTCTAGTTACATCGTCTCTGGATTCAGCTTCCCCATCAGCCAGCTGAGCAATCTTCTGGACAAAAAATTAGGCTTGAAGCTCAGCAGGCCACCGAAACCCTTGGCAACAATGTCAGCTTTAATGCCATCAGACAAGGCATTAAGAAGCTTTAAGAACTTTGCAGGTGAGCATCGCATAGAAGCATTCCTACTTTTGACCTTGTCATCATCACCCGCAGCGATAGCCACATCCTCATCATCATCACCAGACCGACCACCAACAACAGGGGTGAACTCTGGATCTTCCTCATCATCGTCATCGTCACTTTCTGCAGCTTGAGCGGAGGGGTGGGAGTTCTCAACCTTAACCTCTTCCTCTTCTCTTTCAGCACATTTTTGTCAGCTTCCTTCTACTTATTCTGTACACAGGCTGAACGACGGCTAATGTCAGCACCTTGCTCGCCTGTGACTAAAAAAAGAGGAATGAAAAAATATAAGGACACAATAACATGATGCAGGTCTCATAAAAACAAAATTGCTAACCATCACGCACTAAAAAATGCACCAACACATATGCACTACACACCAAAACAGTATGTGTGATTGAATTCAGATAATGAAAAAACGATCACAGTACCCCAGATTGCAACATGCACTACAACCGAGTTGCAACAAAACTGCTAAAATAATTATTACTGCACCAATTCCAATAGTCAGTTTTAACCAAGAGTATGTGTGATTGAATTCAGATAATGAAAAAACGGTCACAGTGCCACAGATTGCAACATGCACTACAACCCAGTTCCAACAGTCAGTTTTAACCAATAACCAAACAATGTCTGTGGGTTGAACTAGGATAAGTAAAGTTAAACTTATACAGTTGCAAAGGTGGGCCAGTTGCAACTTCTGTCATGGAACAATTGCAACAACAAATCTAAAAGAAAAATCATAATTATAACTCTGTACACATCTAGGTTACAAACAGATTGCAACAAAAGCTACCATGCATTTGCAACTCTGTACACATCTAGGTTGCAAAGTGGAAAACAACAAATCTACCATGCATTTGCAACTCTGTACACATCTAGGTTGCAACTGAGAACACCGAATTAACCACACAATGACGATCATAATTACAACTATTTTTTTAATATTGGGGCATACCTAATACACTGAATGTGTGAGAGAATGAAGATGCTATGAACCTACCCAAACAATTTGTGATTAGAAAACCACAAAACACTATGTTAAAAACAATGGGTCAACACAGCGAAAGTAATGAGAAAATCTCGAAGATGAAATCGGAGCAGCGACGGGTAATTCAGAGAGATGATTTGGATTAGGGGCAAAAATACCTCAAAAATAACAGGGACGACGACAACTGAGCGACCCCGATGGCAATGACGTAGGACGGCGAGCGGACCTTCCGAGGATGCCTCCGCGAACCTACCAACACACAACTGGATGCGGTTGAGGAAAAATAGCGGTGAATCAAAACCCTAGCACATGAAAATCAGAGCAGCAACTAGAATGGGAGGGGGATTGATCAGATGGGTGATGTAAATAGCTTGAACGGATAGGGTTGGAGCCGGCGACGGGCGAGGAAACTGCAAATCCTCGGCGGCGAGGAGCAACGCTTGATGATCCTCCGTGAAGCTTCTGAGGATGCCGCCGATACGCGAGAGATATGACGGATGACGACCGCTAGCCGCTGCGTCAAGCGCGCGCAGAGAGATTCCTACCACGGCAAGGGGCATCGGCGGCGTTCGTGGAGATCCCGTCGACCAGAATCCGAATGGGCGGAGAGCGGAGCGGTGGCGTGCGAGAGGTGGAGAGGGGGGAAACTGAACTAGAATGGTGCTAACGGGTGGGAGAAGTGGAGTTAATGCCGGGAGGGGTGGTTTTGCGAGGCGGATTTGGTGGAACGGTCTGGAGGGGGCATGGGCGCCGGTTATTGGGTCGGGGTCGTGGATCGTGCGCACTGGCAGTTGCTGGGTTGGTTTGGCCGCGCCTGGTCCATCAGTTGGGCCTGGGTTATGTATGTATGTATGTATGTATGTATGTATGTATGTATGTATGTATGTATGTATGTATGTATGTATGTATGTATGTATGTATGTATGTATGTATGTATGTATGTATGTATGTATGTATGTATGTATGTATGTATGTATGTATGTATGTATGTATGTATGTATGTATGTATGTATGTATGTATGTATGTATGTATGTATGTATGTATGTATGTATGTATGTATGTATGTATGTATGTATGTATGTATGTATGTATGTATGTATGTATGTATGTATGTATGTATGTATGTATGTATGTATGTATGTATGTATGTATGTATGTATGTATGTATGTATGTATGTATGTATGTATGTATGTATGTATGTATGTATGTATGTATGTATGTATGTATGTATGTATGTATGTATGTATGTATGTATGTATGTATGTATGTATGTATGTATGTATGTATGTATGTATGTATGTATGTATGTATGTATGTATGTATGTATGTATGTATGTATGTATGTATGTATGTATGTATGTATGTATGTATGTATGTATGTATGTATGTATGTATGTATGTATGTATGTATGTATGTATGTATGTATGTATGTATGTATGTATGTATGTATGTATGTATGTATGTATGTATGTATGTATGTATGTATGTATGTATGTATGTATGTATGTATGTATGTATGTATGTATGTATGTATGTATGTATGTATGTATGTATGTATGTATGTATGTATGTATGTATGTATGTATGTATGTATGTATGTATGTATGTATGTATGTATGTATGTATGTATGTATGTATGTATGTATGTAGCCGGCCACAGAATACCCTATTCTGCAGCCGAGCCGATCCACTGTACCAAGCAACCAGTCCGCGGACCACCCAACCAGCTGCTCAGCTCGTCCAGCTTGTCATCTGGTTCCGTCCGGCAGCGACGGAAGCTGACGACGAAGAATTTGGGGCCTTTCTGATGGGGAGAGGTTGTGGTGTGTTCGATTGCAGCTTGGGGTGACAGGAGAGCTACTGTTCCTGGTGAGTTTGCTGGCCGGGGGGTACCAGTCAGACCGGTCAGAGGCACTGGTCAGACCGGTGCACCTTAAAGAGGTGGGCGCTTTGTTTTGTGTGTGGCATTGGTGCTGGACGTTCTCCTCCTCATGATCAATACGAGTTTGGGAGAAACGATCGCAACTTTGGGTCTCAGAGGGGCTACGTACCATGTTTCCCTTTTGTTGTGATCGTACTCCTCTAGCGAGACGTCAAGTGGTTCCTCGTGGTGGACGTAGCTTTGGGCATGATAGGATGGATGTTGCTAACCCCACTTTTGAGTAGATGGCTCGGCAATGGTTTGACTCTTTTTGTGCAAACCCCAGTATTGAGTCATTTGCTCATTCTCGTTCTCGTTTTTTATTTGCAGGTTGGAGGCATAAAGAATATTTGGTTGATCAACTCCGGATATTCACGACACATGACCGGAGACCGAGGGTGGTTCTCCAGCCTCACCCTATCTAGTGGTGTCAAAGGAGTACATCACTTTCAAGGATAATGGACGAGGACGTATGCTTTCAGAAGGTGAGGTTAAGGTGAGTAATAAGATGACCTCGAAGCATATTGCTCTCGTCAAGTCGCTTGGCTTTAATTTGCTTTCGGTTTCTTAGTTGCTTGATGAGGGCTTTGAGGTTCGGTTTAAGTTGGGTGCTTCTCGGATTCTTGACTCTAAGGCGATCTTCTTTGTACGATCATGCCCGAGGGACATCTTTCGTGTGGATTTTTCTCAATCTTTTGGTCCCCCTCGCTGTTCGATGGCTGGTCCCTCAGGAGAGCTGTAGAGATGGCATAGGCCGTTGGGACACATGAGCTTTGATTTGTTTTCCCGCTTTAGTGGTCTCAATCTTGTCCGAGGATTGCTCAGGTTACGCTTTGAGAAGGATTTGGTTTATGCGTCTCGTAGGCATGGCAAAATGGTAGCCACTTCCCATCCACCCTTGATTGTTGTCATGACTGAGTGTCTTGGGGAGCTGTTGCATATAGATTTGGTTGGTCCAGCTCGCGTTCGCTCGGTGGGTGGAAAGTGGTATGTCGTTGTGGTTGTGGACGATTACTCTCGCTATGCCTGGGTGTTCTTCTTGGAGGATAAGGGTGAGATGTTTGGTTTTGTTCGAGACCTAATCTTGAGGTTGAAGAACGAGAGACATGGTGATGTCATTAGAGCTATACGCAGTGACAATGGCACAGAATTTAAGAACTCTCGTTTTGAGACCTTTTGTGGTGATCTTGGTCTTGAGCACTAGTTTTCGACTCCGTACACCCCTCCTCAAAATGGTGTTGTGGAAAGGAAGAATCGAACACTTTATGAGATGTCTTGGATGATGCTCGATGAGCATAGGACTCCTAGGAATTATTGGGCTGAGGCGGTGAACACCGCATGCTACGTGTCCAACCGGATCTTCCTTTGAGCTTTCAAGAATAAAACGTGCTATGAGCTGATGCATGATCGCACTCCCAAGGTGAGTTATTTTCACATCTTTGGTTGTTGCAAGTGTTTCATTCTTAAGAAGGGCAGGAAGTTGGATAAGTTTGAGGCTAGGTCTGTCGATGGTATTTTCTTTGGTTATGCTACTCATTCTCGAGCATATCATGTGCTCAATCTTGAAACTAACCAAATCGTGGAGACATGTGAAGTTACCTTCGACAAGAAACAGCCACGTAGCTCTTTGGTTTTGAATGTGCGGGAGATGATGAATTTGGCGATGAGATCTTTGAAGAGGAGGTGCAGGAAGATGGAGATGGTGAAGATGGTGGTGGTTCTCCCGCACCTAACCATGTACCTACTACTTCCACTACGACGATGATGATCGAGGATGGCCCATCCCGTACTCCTACGACGACTGGTGGAGTTCGAGTGGAAGTTGCTGCTGAAGAGGAGGTTGTCTCCAGACGTGAGGCTCCCCATTGTGTACAGGTGGATCATCCACCCTCTAGGATCATAGGTGACATCCATGAACGCACTACACGGTCCAGGTCACAGAAATATTCTCACTTTGCTCATTCTGCATTTGTTGCGTCTTTCGAGCCCAAGGATATTGGACACGCCCTATCTAATCCGAACTGGGTGAACGCTATGCATGAGGAGCTTGAGAACTTTAAGAGGAACTAGGTATGGGAGTTAGTAGATCCACCTCCAAACTGCAAACTTATAGCAAGTGGGTGTGGAAAAACAAAGAGAGAGAGAGAAAATAGGGAGATTGTGAGAAACCAGTCGAGGTTGGTTACCCAGGGGTATAGTCAGAAAGAGGGGATAGACTATGAGGAAACCTTTGCTCTGGTGGCTCGTTTGGAAGAAATTCAAATTCTTCTAGCATTTGCCATTGCTAAATGTTTCAAGTTGTACCAAATGGATGTGAAGAGTGCCTTCTTGAATGGGGTGTTAGAGGAAGAAGTGTATGCAAGGCAACCCCCGAGTTTTGAGAGTGAGAAGTATCCCCACCGAGTGTACAAACTTAGAAAAGCTCTCTGTGGCCTAAAACAAGCACCCAGGGTGTGGTATGGCAGGTTGAGGAAAAATCTTTTCAGCAAAGGGTTTCTGATGGGGATAGTCAATCAAACTCTCTTTCTCCTCAAACAGGGTGATGATATCATGATCGTGCAGGTGTATGTGGATGATATTATCTTTGGCGGGTCGTCTCACTCTTTGGTTGCGAGGTTTGCAGAGGATATGAGCAGGGAGTTCGAGATGTCAATGATGGATGAGTTGCAGTCCTTTCTCGGGCTTCAGATCAAGCAATGCAAGGACGGAACATTTGTGTATCAAGTGAAGTACACCAAGGACATCGTCAAGAAGTTCAAGATGGACGACTCCAAACTGATGGCTACACCGATGAGTACGACTACGGCTTTGGGCACAGATAGGGATGGTGAACCTGTGGACCAGAAGGAGTACAGGAGCATGATCGGCTTCCTCCTCTACTTGATGGTGATGAGACCAGACATACAGTTCAGCGTGTTTCTACGTGCTGGTTTCCAGACTTTACCGAGGACTTCGCATCGGCAGGCCATTAAGAGGATATTCAGGTATTTGAACTACACTCCTGAGTTTGGTCTTTGGTATTCTGCGTCCTCGACACTCAACCTTCATGGGTTTGTGGATGCAGATTTCGTTGGGTGTCGTTTGGATCGTAAGTCTACCTCGGGTACATGTCAGATTCTTGGTTCTTCTTTGGTGTCTTGGTCATCCCGCAAGCAATCCAGTGTAGCCCAGTCCACTACAGAAGTCGAGTATATATGTAGCTGCAGCCAGTTGTTACTCCCAGCTTCTATGGATCACATACACTATGAGCGACTTTGTTGAGGAGTGTACCCATGTCCCACTCTTTTGTGATAGCACTAGTGCCATAAGTGTAGCCAAAAAACTAGTTCTCTACTCCAAAACCAAGTACATTGAAGTGAGATACCACTTCCTGAGAGACAATGTGGAGAAGGGAAAGATTGATTTGATCCATATGTCCACCCAAAACCAACTAGTCGATATCTTCACCAAACCACTTGACTTAGCCACTTTTACTTGTTTGCGGGGTGAGCTTGGTGTGTGTTTGTTTTCTTAAGTTGGTGCTGGGAGCTCCTTTGTAGCATATGTACCATATTTAGTTTGTGCATTGCATTGCATTTGTATCATGATGTATAGACATCTTTGTATCATAGACATGTTTGCATTTGTATCATATGCATTTTTGTAGGATGAGCTTCTCCTATATACATTGATGACCATGAATCCATGATATGCTATGTGTGAGCACTACAAGAAATTATTTATTCTGTGACACAATCATTCTGTCACGGATTAAATAAAATTCGTCGCAAATCAGCATCCGCGACGATTTAAATTTTCGTGGTGGAATGAGCGTCATTGATTAAATCTGTCGATGTTCCTTAATAAACGTCGCAATCCGTGATGTATCTGGATCGTCACGGAGTAGCTCGAGGCCCATACAGCCCAACCCAAAGCCAGTTTCAGCGACGAAAATAATCGTCACGGATTGCTGCTGACATGGATCATTACATGGACACTGATGTGGACGCTGACATGGCTGCTGATGTGGACGCTGACGTGGATGACACTAGCTGCCTAGTTGGATGACACATGGCTGCCTAGGTGGATGACACGTGGCTGCCTACGTGGACAATGACAAGGATGCTGACATGGCATGCTGATGTGGACTTTTTTAGCTGTGACGTGTCGTGCTGACGTGGAATTTTATTTATCATCATGGACTAATGGGCCCAATTTATAAGTGGGCCACATTGTGGCCCAAAATTTCTGAAACCATTTCAACCCACCAAAAATGCCCATCATATTTTAACTCACAAAATAAATACGACATCCATTTCAGCCCAAATACAATTAAATTCAGTCTAAAATATAACCACATACATATTTATCAACCAAAGTACCAGGATTAGCTCTAGATCAGATACAATCACAGGTTTACATTCATGAGTAAAACAAATAAACGAAAATTTACTCTCATCCGGACTCAACAGAAGTTCCAACCGATACCACTTCCAAGAAAGTCAGCCACCATCAGCATATACCTTGTTTTCTGCACACACAGGGTAAAATACCACAAAAGTTAGTGCTAGACATTTTAGACTCATTTGATATTTAATTCCATGGCAATACTACAGCGAGACATTTCAACAAATAGTCGCTGGCATATATTTGCTCTAAGAAAGAGACCACGAAAGCAGCATAACAAATAGTCGCTGGCATATATTTGCTCTAAAAATTATGGGGTATTCTACAAGTTAATTGCAGAAATCTTCTCTATCTGCTAAATAAGATATTAGGCATAACCTGCAAATAATTGTTGTAGAGCAGAACTGAATGCACCAAGCAAGCAGTAAAGCAAAGAGGTTCACATATTTTTATTCTCATACAGTTTACCTTAAGGACATTCTAACAAACACTTAAGAGAATTGGAGGATTGAGCACTAAGAAAAGTTATTTGATACAGATTAGCATCCACCATCTACGCAATATTGTATTCAGTTAACTAATGTAACATGTAGGTAGCCATAGCAATAAGTATTGATTATGCACGAACAAGGAGAAATGCAGAGGTGGCACAATATAGTCCAACATTAGTTAAAGGTGAAGTAGTTTGCTGCAATTCAGAGGCTTCTCTGTGAGTTTAAGCCCACGACTACTGCAGTCCTTTTATACAAAATGTTCAGTTAGAATAATGAAATAAGACATGTGACTATTGTTGTATCTAAACATAATCATAGCTCAGTTCAACCAAGTAAAGCTTGTACTTACTTCTAAGACTAGCAAGCAAGACGTGAGCATACCCACAATTTCACAACTATGCTAGACAAGTACTGCAACTTTACTAAATGAACAATGTGCAGACTTACTGCAGGAGGTGGGGAATTGCACTAGAGTTTTACATAGCAGCATGCCTTCTTTTTCCCAATGACCTGTAAGATAAAGATTTAGATGATTAGTGCATGAAAGCATATTCACATCATTGGAAATAAGAAGCTTGAAATAAAGTAGATTTAGTATGTATCTTCCTGTCACCACTAAGAGTCATACAACAATGTTCAAGGTTTGCTTTGTCGTCAGACTGGAACATCGAAACAAAAAAATGTGCTTGGTTAGATAGCAGTTTTTTTATGCAGAGCACCATGAAAGGACATAAGCCAGACAGCGAGCTGCTCACCAAGGTGCACAAGTGACAGGTACAACAATTATTCAAAAGCAAGTTGGTATGTTACAGAGAACACAAGTTACTTAGCAGTATTCTCAAATAATTAAACCTTGTAGCATGAAAGAACAATTCACATATATGAAAGAAGTAGAGCTTCTTGCCACAAGCTATTGTTGTCAAACTGATACTGCAACTAATGTACCAGAGGCAAGCGTTTTTAATCCCAGATTTTTTTCTCCCGTTAGTACAGCTACAATTCGGCTACAGTTTTCCTTGGGCTCAATCAATCATCCATGGTTATCTAAGTACAACTAGAAGCACTAATCAGGTAGAGTATTAATAAGAGTAATTGGTGCATTTAGTGGGATACGACAGACATTCACAAACAGTTAGAGCAAATAAACCAACTGCAGCAGAGGCACCGTGGGAAGAAAGAAGAAGGGCGCCTTTTCCTTTAACCTGAAAAAAACTCTTAATACTACCTATAACCAACAGCCTCGGGCCGCAACCGTAGAAACCAGAGGCGACGCGCAGGCGCAGAGGAAGCACGCAAAGCGCGTGGCGGCGGTGTTTACGCCGCTCGCTCCCCCAAAAAGACGAATCACGAATCCAAGGGGGGCGCCTACCTACGTACACATGGGATTGGACCGCGGCGCCGGCGCCTCTAGTGTTGGCCGAAGAGAATGCGAATCCGGCAGCGCAAGAAGCGAGTGTGGCGTTGGTACCTGGAGCACGCAGGTGGGCGGGAAGTACATGTCCATGGCGACGATGCCCACGTCCTTAGCCTCCGACGCCATCTCTCCCACCGCCGACTGGAGCAGCCAGGATCTAAGCGTCGGTAGAGGCCGGCCGACTGGAGGCGGGGGCCGGCGGCGGGAGGCCTGGATCCAGGCAGGGAAGGGAAGCCAGGAGGTGTCGAGGGCCAGCAGCGAGAGGCCGGTCGACGGGGGCCAGCGGCAGGAGGCCGGTCAACGGGGGCCGGCAGGGGGAGGGGGGCGTGGATGGAGAGGGAGGAGGGGGCTGCGGCCGGCTCGGGAGGCATGGTGTGCGGGAGCGGGAGGAAATGAGTTAGGGTTTGGGGATGTGGTTGCTTATATACTTTGCGAATGCGATCACAGTCGTCGAATCAGCGATGGACGGCTGGAAATAGTTGGGCCATTTGGGCCGACACAGGCTTTGTTTCATTCCTGCTCTACTTAGCATTTTTCTTTTTTCGTTTTATGCACCATTGTGAAATAGCACACACAAATAATAATCTTATATGTATTATTATATTTTTTAAATACAATATACTACACATAAGTTGTTATTAAGAAGTTCCAATAATTTACTCACTCATCTACCGTTTTCTACAGTTTAAATGAATTTCTGCAGATTTATTGAAAATAATAAAAATTTGAACTACATGTATATCAAATAAAATTTCTAAAATTTCTAAAAAATATATTTAGAGTACATTTGCTCTAGTGTAGCTCATATCCTAAAAATAGATCAAAATTTCAAGTGCATACTAAGGATAATTTAAATTTGTACAAGTCACCTTGTTATAAAATAATGATAATAATATCTAAAACTTCTCCGAAAATTCTAAAAATTGACATGGAATCATTTTATGGATGTTTAAACTTTACATAAAATTTTCAAATGATTTCGATAATGACGAAACCTACATTGTTTACAAATGGATACATCCCTCTTATAGTTTTCTAAAACTCAGAGTCGAACTTTGAGATTTGAATACCTCATGAATACCTCATGATTATTTTGGAATCATATGCATCTAAATTTTGGACACAACCTTATTTTGACCATAAAATTAGCAAATACGAAGTTATATTACCATTTTTTCTTTTTAAAAGTTGTTTTTCTATTTATAAATACCTAATTAAGACGTCTTTATGAAGTAATTGAAAATTAATTACCTTATACACCCCCAACACATTTTTAACATGTAAAATACAACATTGAAGTTTCCTTCTAGGAGTTTCAAGATTTTTCAAATAAATTTGCTATTTTCTATCATTTAATTGAATTTCTGCATGCTTAGCAAAAGTAATTCCAATTTGACCTATGTGTACCTCCAATAAGACTGGAAAAATTCACAAAAATCATATTTAAACTTCTAAGTTCAATAAAAGGCCATGTTTTGAATATTGATGAGAAATTCAATGTGAGTTATAAGGAACATTCAAACTTTTATCTCAAAGCTACAACATAATAAATACAATAATATCTAAAGTTGGTCAGAAAATTCTATAAATTGGCATAACAACATGTTTTTGGTCCACAATATTGCCATAAAAAATTTAAGTGGTTTCAAGAAAGTAGGACCATACATTGTTCGCAAAAGGATACATCCCTCTTATAGTTTCCTAAAACTCAAAGTCAGACTTTGAGATTTGAATACCTCATAACAATTTTGGACTCATATGCATCTAAATTTTGGACACAACTTTATGTTGACCATAACATTAGAAATTATAAAGTTAAATTAGTAAGTTTTTTTTGCAAAAGCATGTATTTACATTCTCTACATAAATGGATGGAAACAAGTCATATGAATAAGATTAAAGAAACAATAACCAACTTAAAAAACATAATAAAATGAAATAACGTTATTTTAGAAAAAAATTAGGAAAAAGAAACACCAAATTTGGAGTTCATATGACGTAGAAAAACCAAATACAACTTTTCATTCAGGATTAAAAAGAGAAAGACGAACCCTATAGGTGTTCTTCATCTATTTACATTTCGGATATAAAATGCAACTCTAGCCAACAAGTTGTTAATGTATATATAAATAAACTTCTGAGAACCAACGCAATTGGACTTGTAGCTCAGTGGTAAGACATCTTCCTCCTTTCCCCAAGGTCGTGAGTTCGAGTCCCTCATCCCCCCTATTTTTTGTGTGCGGGATTATTTTCCAAGGAGGTTGGGCCAACGTGGCGCTGGCGGCCCGCGTGCGGCTGGGCCAGCATGCGCGTGAGGGTGGGCCGGTGGCGGCCCGCGTGCGGCTAGGCCAGCGTGCCACATGCGCGTGAGGGTGGGCCGGTGGCGGCCCGCGTGCGGCTGGGCCAGCGTGCCATGTGGCTGGAATGGCGGCCCAGACCAACGGCCATGTGGTTGGGCCAGCATGGCGTTCGGCTGGCTGAGGTGGCGCCTAGTGGCAGGCCTATGTGGTAGTGATGTGGCGTCCAGGCTATTATGCCAAGTGTACACCAGGGACAAAATTATCTTTAAAAGAGGTGAAAATCATAATAATACATAAGAAAATTTGCAGCTTAATGGTTTATACCTTTGCAAGGTGGTTAGGAGGTTGTGGGTTCAATTCTTTGGCCCTCCCCATTTTTTGTTTTTTAATTTAATTTATCAATTTTTTTAATCCATAATATGACTATATTATATTTACCGATCGCGACGAATCTGCTCAAACGTCACGGCGTTGTGGGCTGGATTGCGACGAAATTAACAAATCGTTGTGATGTTTTGGGCTTCAATATCCATCAATGCACATCCGTGATGAAAAATAGGAATACGTCGTAGAATCGCGACGAATTTAACAAATCGTCGCAATGTTTTGGGCTCCAATATCCATCAATGCACATCCGTGACAAAAAACAGAAATACGTCGTAGACACAGTGCTCTTCGTGATGTTTTCTGAAAACGTCGCAGAGAGTGCGTCACAGATTAAATAGTTTCTTGTAGTGGAGGTTTTGAGCATGTTTGATATGATTTGGTGATGAATAGCTATGCTCTTGATGTTTTGCTATGTATGTATGATGAGATAGCTGGTTTTTGGAAAATGCTAGCATAGTCTCTCTTGTGAGTATAAGCCTTTGCATGATATTGATATGCTTTAGTGGCCTTTGTTATGCTCATTTTGTGGTTGGGTAGCATGCTCTTTTCACTTGGGATCAAAGACCTATTAGTCATTGTGAATGTTTAGCCTATGCGATAACTTGTGAAGGAGCATAAACTTCTTTTTGCCGCAAAGGCACTTCATGTATCATTTGTGTAAAATCTAAAAATGAAATGCAAATGCTTGAAATTTATGCTCTCATTTGATCCATGTCATGAATGCTTTAATTGCAATTCATTTGGGTGCTAAATTGTTGTTGTTGTCTACCATGAGAATTGAAGCGTCCCCTCATCAGAGGTGACTAAATGTGACATAAATACCAGTCCCAGGAGGCTGGCAACACATTTATTACAACAGGTGGTTCAGTCCCTTACATCACGGCGGCATAGTGGGCACGGAAGCGCCACTGCCACGAGAAACAACACAAAAGCTAAAGACCAAACTACAACAGCAAAGGCTTCTAAGGCCTCATCAGAGTACCACGCCATGGAAGCTCTCTGTGGCGACCCAGAGTCCACAGGCACGGTTGGGTGTAGGGCAATGACCTACTCGACGTCCTCGGGAACGAAGTCGGGATCCTCCTCTGAAAAACAGTTAACTAAGCAAGGGTGAGTACATACGTACTCAACAAGTTCAACCCCACCCACGGAGGGGCTTGTAAGCAGATCATGCACGGGATATATCAAGGATCAGGATAAGGTTTATTTTGCAAACGCACTCACTCAAGGGTTTGTTTTTGAAAAGGTTTTCGCAAACAGTTTTTATAACTCAAGTAACTCAGTTGTTTTGTGAAAACCAAATGAAGACTACCAGACTCCCCGTCCGCAGTAGCCCAGGCACACAGCCACACGCTTTTCCAGAAATCAACTCACGCCATGAAAATCATCTCAAACCCAAACACTAGTTTTGTGACCCCACCGTGACTCGTCCAATACCGTGGACACGGCTATTCGAATAGGTTTTCCACTCTGCAGAGGTTGTACATCTTTACCCACAAGTAGGGTACCGCCACACGAACACCTCAGTGTCGGCGCGGATCCTATCAAAGCCATTACCCACCTTAGCTAACCCTACGAGCCACCACGGGAGCAACCAAGGGGTTATCTCACATAACCAGGGCGTACCTCACACAGATCGTACCCCTACTCCTTGATCTCCCGCTGCTCACCCGCACTCCTGATGGCAAGTAGATTAACTAGTGGGATTTATGCTAAGCCGTTGCCACATACAACGGTCGAGTGGTAGTACGATAATTGGGTCAGGTGAGATGTCACGCAACCCGGTCCTTAACGACAAGATGGACATCTCCAACACGCTCAACCACAAAGGTACGAGCTCACCCATACTCCTGACTCACGCACGTCCATCCCGTCTACCCGGTTCTTTACTCACTTTCCAAAATATCCCATTCCCATTTGTAAAACACTCACACATTTTTAAAGCAATCATTTAGGCCAAAACAAGATTCAATCATAGCAATCAAGGGTGGCTATCCTACCATGTTTTTGCAGAAAAACAATATGCAGTTTATAAAACGGGTATATGGTTGTGTTTATAAAACTAGGATCAAAGCATGCATCAAAGGATGAGATTGAACTTGCCGTCTTCGAAGTCTTCGGGGAGTGCCGGCTCGGCGTTCGGGACCTCGGGCTCCTGCTCGCAGTAGTCGGCTTCGAACTCCGGCTCGGGGTTCCTTCCTTCGCCTACACCGTCGGCTATAGCACACACACAGACAAGCAATCATTTATAAGCACACATATCACCGGCCGAGCTCGAGGAGGGGAAGATGAGCGGAGAGGGGATATATATAAGTCCTAGGGAGAGGGTTGGTTCGGTGGGGGTACTACTGGGAAGGGTGTGGTGAAGTTTGGGTTTAAACGGAAATAAAATTGTGCATAAGGTGTTGGGTTAAAGAGGGGTTATAAGTGCTAAGGACCTATTGGTAATTTTTATTAATAGGGAAAGGGTGTGGTTATGATTTTATAAACTTGATTAGGGCCTAGTTATAAATTGTTTTAGGGCCTGACAGAATTTATTTTATAATTAATCATGATCCTAGGGGCTTATTTGAAAAGAACAAGAGAGAGAGGGAAGGGGGGTCACGGTTTGGTGGTAAAAAGGAGAAAGGTGGGGGGGGGGTCTCGGCCAAAAGGCCATCTCCTTCCTTCCCCCCCCCACGATTTTAGACAGAGGCAGGGGAGGGGTCGCCGGGGCGGCCGGCCGGCGCCAAATCCCGGCGGACCAGGCCACGGCGGCGGACGGGCGGTGGGGCAAAACGGAGAGGGCGCCGAGGGGGTCCTATTCCCGTGCTTACCTTGCTCTAGGGCGGCCCGAAGGAGCGGCTCCGCGAGAGGGTGGCGGCTCGGTGGCGGTGCTCAAGGGGCGGCGGCGCTGTGGAGCTCGGGGAAGGTTTGTGTGAGCTTGGTGGTGCGGTGTGGGGTGGCGAGGAGGTCCGGGGCCTATTTATAGGCGGCCTAAGGCGGTTCGGGGGGGAAGGATATTCCCGGCGGAAGGCCGCCGGTGAGCTCGCGCGTCTTCTCGATGTCTGGCCGGACTCCGCGGCGACCGGCGACGAGACAGCTCGAGCAGCGACGGGTCAACTTGTTGCAGGGACAGCGCGTCCAGGGCCGAGCGGGGCTGGCGGCTTGCGGTGGTGGTGATGGTGGTTGGGACAGGCGGAGTAATGGTGGTGTGTGGTCGCGTCGCGGGGCCGGGGTGGCGTGCTGGTGGTGGCGAGGGGCGGTGCGTCGGGTCGTCGCTTGTCAGCTCGGTCCCGGGCTCCTGCCGGCGGCGCGGGACCGGCAGGCGTGCGGCGCCGGCGAAGACAGGGCGGTGGCGTGCTGGAGGGGAGGGGAAGCCGGCGTGGTCGGGCACAGGCGCGCGGGCCCAGAGCGGTGCAGGGCGTCAACGGCGCCAGGCGCGGGGTGCGGGCGTCGCGGGCGCGCGTCCTGGCCGCGGGAGGAAGAAGGAGGGGAAAAGAGAAGGGAGAAAAAGAAAAGGAGGAAGGGAAAAAGGAAAGAAGAAAAAGAAAAAGAGAAGAAAGAAAAGGAAGGGAAAGAAAATAGAAAAGGAAAAGAAATAAGGGAAAATTAGGGAAAATTGTTAGGAAATTAGGGGAAGGGTTTTGCGGGATTTTCCGATTTCCGGGCGTCGGCGTGTTTTTTTTCGGGACGGCGGTGATGGCGAGGCGGACCGGCCGGCGGGGACCGCGGCGTGCGCGGGATTCCCGGCACGGTGGCCGACCGCGGTGTTGGGAAGGCACGCGTGGGTGCTGGCCTGGGTGCGGGCGGTGCCGGCGGAATTCGCGGCACGCGCGCCGGGGTGAGAGGGAGGGACGATGGCTAGGGTTTGAATTGAGCTCGGCTGGACAGTTTTGAAAAATACGCACGATTTATTAGGTGACTTATTTGGGGCTAAAAACGCGGGCGTTACAAACCTACCCCACTTAAAATGAATCTCGTCCTCGAGATTCGGCTAAGTTTCGAACAGGTGGGGGAACTCCTTCTTTAATGCGTCCTCTCGCTCCCACGTGGCTTCTTCCACTCCGTGTCTGCTCCATTGGACTCTGCACACCCGTACTTCTGTCGTCCTTGTCCGCTTGACTACTGTGTCCAAAATCTTGACGGGCACCTCCTGGTACCTAAGGTCTGGCTGTAAATCGATGGTCTCCACCGGTACTCGCTTCTCTTCAAGAACCTTCAAACATCGGCGTAGCTGGGAGATATGGAACACTGGGTGTATATCCGACATCTCATCGGGTAGCTCCAACCGGTATGCTACTGCTCCGACTCTCTTGAGCACTTTATACGGTCCGATGTACCGAGGGGCCAACTTCCCGTGTACTTGAAATCTCCGAGTCCCCCGGATGGGTGAAACCTTGAGGTAGACGAAATCTCCCGGATTGAAGCTTGCTTCACGCCTTTTCTTGTCCGCGTAGCTCTTCTGTCGGGATTGGGCAGCTTTCAACTTTTCTCGGATATCGGCTACTCGCTCTTCGGCTTCCTTTATAAGTGCGGGCCCAACCAGGGCACGCTCTCCTACTTCGGACCACATCAGGGGTGTCCTACATTTTCTCCCGTATAGTGCTTCGAATGGCGACATCCCCAGACTTGCTTGGTAGCCGTTGTTGTAAGAAAATTCTGCATATGGCAGGCTCTGCTCCCAATCTTTGCCATAGGTGAGGACGCATGCTCTCAACATATCTTCTAAGATTTGATTCACCCTTTCGGTCTGTCCGTCTGTCTGCGGGTGGTATGCTGAGCTGAAATCTAGCTTGGTACCCATGGCTTTGTGCAGGCTTTTCCAGAACCTAGAGGTGAACTGGGTCCCTCTATCTGAGACTATTCTGCTAGGCACTCCATGCAGCTTTACTATATTTTCTATGTAGAGTTTTGCCAACTTCTCTCCACCATAAGTCGTTCGTACGGGTAGAAAGTGAGCGACTTTAGTGAGTCGGTCCACGATCACCCATATGGAGTCATGTCCTTTCTGAGTTCTTGGCAACCCTACTACGAAATCCATACCTATCTCGTCCCATTTCCATACCGGGATTGGTAAAGGCTGCAGCAGTCCTGCGGGCTTCTGATGTTCGGCTTTGATCCTCTGACAAGTATCACAGTGGGCGACGAACTGTGCAATGTCCGCCTTCATTCCATTCCACCAGTACTTCTGCTTTAAATCCATATACATCTTAGTGGATCCCGGGTGGATGGAATACGCTGAGTTGTGTGCCTCATCCATGATGGTCTGCCGCAAATCTCCGCCTTCAGGCACGCATATCCTATTTTTGTACCACAGGGTGCCTTGGTCATCTACTCTGAAGTCAGGGGCCTTGTTCTCTCCGGTATGCTTGCGGATCTTCATCAGATTTTCATCGGTCTCTTGGGCCTTCCGGATCTTCTCCTCTAGGGTAGGCTGAACACTCAGCTGGCGGACGTAGCCTTGGGGGACAATGTGCACGTTGAGTCGCGCCATCTCCTCTTGCAACTGGGCACTCTTGGGTGCTGCCTTCTCGTAGGTTTTCCGGCTTAGGGCATCTGCTACTACATTGGCCTTTCCTGGGTGGTAGTGAATCTCTAGGTTATAGTCTTTGACTAGCTCTAGCCACCTTCTTTGCCTTAGGTTCAGGTCGGGCTGGGTGAAGATGTACTTTAGACTCTTGTGGTCTGTGTAGATTTCACACTTGTTCCCAATCAGATAGTGTCTCCAGATCTTCAGGGCATGCACTACGGCTGCGAATTCCAGATCATGGGTGGGATAGTTCTGCTCATGGGGTTTGAGCTGACGGGAAGCATATGCCACTACCTTCCCATCTTGCATGAGAACACATCCCAACCCTTGTCGGGAAGCGTCGCAATACACGACAAAGTCCCGTTGGATGTCTGGCAGAGTCAGCACTGGGGCTGTGGTCAATCTTCTCTTCAGCTCTTGGAAACTTTTCTCGCAGGACTCGGTCCAGTTGAACTTCTTCTCCTTCTTGAGCAACTCTGTCATGGGCCGTGCAATCTTGGAGAATCCTTCGATAAACCTCCGGTAGTATCCTGCTAAACCAAGGAAACTCCTGATCTCGCTCACGTTGGTCGGTTGCTGCCAGTTGGAGACTGTTTCAACCTTCCCGGGGTCTACAGCTACTCCTTCTGCAGTCAGAATATGTCCAAGGAAGGATATTTTCTCCAACCAGAATTCACACTTGCTGAACTTAGCGTACAGCTTGTGCGCCCTCAGTTTCTCCAGTACCACTCGAAGGTGTTGTTCATGTTCCTCCACACTTTTGGAGTAAACAAGTATGTCGTCGATGAACACCACGACAAACTTGTCTAGCTCTTCCATAAACACCTTATTCATGAGATTCATAAAATACGCTGGTGCGTTGGTGAGTCCGAAGGACATCACTGTGAACTCATACTGTCCATAACGGGTGACGAAGGCGGTCTTTGGGATGTCACTCTCCCTAATCTTGAGTTGGTGGTATCCTGACCTTAAGTCGACCTTCGAGAAATATTTGGCTCCCTTTAGTTGGTCAAATAAATCATCTATTCTGGGGAGAGGATACTTGTTCTTGATAGTGACTTCGTTTAGTGAGCGATAGTCCACGCACATCCTCAGGCTTTTATCCTTCTTTTCGACGAAAAGCACTGGGGCTCCCCATGGTGATGAGCTCGGTCTGATGAACCCATTTTGCTGAAGTTCTCTCAGCTGCTTCTTTAACTCTGCCAACTCAGGGGCTGCCATCCTATATGGTCTCTTGGCTATGGGAGAGGTTCCGGGGACGAGGTCGATAACAAACTCTATATCCCTATCTGGTGGCATTCTGGGGAGTTCTTCGGGAAATACATCTGGGTACTCCCGTACTACTGGGATTTCTTCTAGGGACTTGGCCTCCATGCTAAAGACCATTATGTCTGGTCTGCTTCCTCGGGTACAGCAGGTTACTCGCACTCCGTCTGGGTTGGTTAGGTGTACTACCTTATCGGCACAACTTATAAGGCCGTGGTGAAGGCTTAACCAGTCCATCCCAAGAATCACATCTATCCCTTTGGACTTCAGTACTACCAGGTCCGCTAGGAACTCTACCCCACTTAAAATTATTCTCACCCGGGAGCAACCCAGTTGACACTTAATGTCACCTCCGGGCGTTCGAGTTAATAGGGGTGTTTTTAGTAGTACTGTAGGTATGTTGTGTTTTTCCACAAAACTTGAGGATATGAATGAATGTGATGCTCCTGAATCAAATAATATAGTTGCCAAGACTGAGCTGACCAGGAACTCACCGAGCACTACGCCTTGTGCTTCTTGAGCCTCCTGTGCGTTGATGTGGTTGACGCGGGCTCGTCCATAAGACTGCTGGGGCTGCCTCATCTGCTGGTTGTTATTGCCAAAGTTGTTGTTGCTGCGAACTGGCACGCGGTTGGCTCCAGATACAACCGGTCTCGGCCCATTCACGGAGTTGGAGAAGGCTGAAACTGTTGGCTTTTTGGCATATGGGCAGTTGGCGATGAAGTGTCCGGTCTCACGGCAGTTGAAACACACTCTGGAGTTGTTGTTGTTGGCAGTGACCTGGCTAGTGTTGCTCTGTAGGGGCTTCATGGTGTTCTGGTTGTTGTACGGTTTGAACTGGGTTCTGGGGCCCTGAGAGCTCATGGCTTGTGACTGGGTTTTGTATTGCATGGGGGCATGGAACCTGGACATGGGGTGACCGAAGCTTCTCTGTCTCTGGGAACGTTCTTGCTGCTGAGCCTTGTTCTCCATGAACTTGCGCTTGTTTTCTTTCTTCTCTTCTGCCTTGGCTCTCTCTGTGAGGATGGCCATGTTCATGAGGGTGTTGAAATCCGGGTAGATCTGAGGGGTAAGCAGAGTCCTCAGCTCCGGAGTCAAGCCCTTCTTGAACATCTCCTGCTTCTTGGAGTCCTTGTCCACCTCCTCAGGAGCGTAACGAGCCAACTCTATGAACTGGTAAGTGTATTCCTCCACGGACTTGTTGCCCTGGCGGAGTTCACGGAACTCATCTGCCTTGCGCTTCAGTGTGGCTTCTGGGATGTGGTAGCGACGAAACTCTTCCACGAACTCATCCCAAGTGATGGTGGAGGGATCTTTGGTCGCTGCACAGTAGTTTTCCCACCAGGCTAAGGCTGTTCCAGTGAGCTGGTGAGTGGCCAACAGCACCTTGTCTCGATCCTCACAGTTGAATGGCTCTAGTTCCCTCAGGATGGCCCTTAGCCAGTCATCTGCATCCAAGGGATTCACGGATCCGCCAAAAGTGGGTGGCTTTGTCCGGAGAAATTCTATCAGTTTCTCATTCATGCCCAGAACACGGGGCTTTGGGCGGGTGATGGCATTGGCTATGGCTTCCAGCAACAGGGTCTGGTTGGCCAACACTTGCGCCAGGTCTACGGCAGGTGGTGGTGGTGGCGGAACCATGTTTTCTCCTCCATTTTCATCCTGATACGCTTCTTGGTCGTTAGGGCGCTCCCTTCGTCCTGCATGCGATCCTTCCGCATTTGGGTCCATACGACCGGAGCCTTGGAAGCTCCCGGCGGGACGCCTTGAAACCATCTGTAGGGGGCGCGGTTTCTATGAGATTTTAGGTGATGTTTAAGTTGATTAAGACGGGCTTTTGAAAAGACAGGATCTGACTCCTGCCGTCAAGCACACAACAAGCACACAAGCACAACCAACTTCATTTCAACCATGAGAGGAGGATACATCCCGAACTACTCGACTGATACAACGCTGGTACACTACACGACTTGGTACCATGACAAAAGCTAAGAGGGCGACTATAAGCTTGGACCAGCACGGCTTCATTCCTTGGCAAGGGCCTCTGGGGCATGCTACTCGCGGGGCGAGCCATCTTCTGGGGCGGAGTGTGCTTCCAGCGGAATGAGCAGTTCATCGCCGTCATCATCCTGGGGGTTCCCGTTCTCTTGGGGCTGGGCGGAAGTTCCTTCTTCGGCGGTTGATGTTGGTTGCTCGGCGGCTACAGACGGTGTTGGGGTCTCAGGAACTCCTCCCCATCCTATGAGGGGTGTCCCAACTAGGACTTGTGCTTCTCCAACGGCCGGAACGGGTGTTCCACTGTTGGTCCATTCCTGTATGCGCTGATCCTGGATTCGCCTGAGGCTTTCATGGGCAACGGCTTCACTGCTTATGGCGGCTGCGGTCCTTGCTTCTGCTTGGGCCACTCGGACTTGGTGCATCCTCACTGTGACTTCAGCTTGCTCGGCCCGACTGATTTGCTCCCTCAAGTGCTTGGCTTGGTCATCGAAGAGCTTATCCAGGGAGACAAGGTAGGCAACTACGTGGTACAGCAGGTCTTCTTGGTGGCGGCGTCGTTCCAGGTTTCTCATGCGGGCCTGCCAAACTGGGGTTCTGATGGCGGGAGGAAAATACCTCATCGGTGTAGGGACGAGGTGTTCCTCGTAGATCCTGCACAGGTAACGGAGAGTTTTCCGGAGGGCCAAGGGATAGGTATCCCGATGTCGAAAACCTGTGGCGGTCACGCGCCACGGCTCGACGTTGGGGTAGCGGGTGCTTCTGGCGATGGAGAGGACCACCCTACAGCGAAGAGTGCCGAGTTGCTCGTACTCTCTACTGTAGTACCTTGGGCGCTCAGTGATACCGAGGCGCTCCAGGGAGTTGATAAGAAGGCGAGCAAAACCAGGCTCCTCCTGGCACACGCCTTGGGTCCATCCATCTTCGGCCATCTGAAAACAAGGGTAGAGTTGAACAAGCTGTGCAAAGGGTAGGGTACAAAAGATAGATAGTTTTATTTATTCACAAAGATTGGGTACACTCCTCAGGGGTACACTTATTATTATGACGATAGCTCTAGCCTAGGCACTCCATACTCTTCTTATGGGGATTCTTCCTCAGGCTGAATGCGACGCTTCTTCGGTGGAAGGCATTGCTCCAATATCACGTCCTCGGTCTGGGTGCCTTTATCCCAATGGGTTTCCATGGGTTCTTCTTCTTCTTCTTCTGATATCCACCCATTTTTGGTTCCACTTGAGTTAATTAGGCTCCGTAGATCTGCTCGAGCTCGTGCAGCTCGCTCCTCGGCTTGACGTGCTTCCTCACGAGCTTTAGCAAAGGCCTGCCATAAACCTTCGTAGGCTCTTTGGTCGATCTCTGCTTTTTCTTCGGCTTTTACCACCTTCTCTGTTTGCGCTATTAATGCTTTTTCTGCTCCTTCTGCTCTGCGAGTTTGCTCCTTCAGTTGTGCTGCTGTTTCACGGTAAAGCTTATCTAGGCCGGTGAGGTAGATGGATAGGTGAGAAACTGTGTCCTCTAGCTCTTCTTCTTCGCGTCCAAGTCTCCTCATCCGGGCGATCCATGAGCGACCTCTTCCTCCAGCAGGCGGAAAGAATCCCATTGGGGTCTGACGGAGGTGGTGCTTATAGATCACTCGCAGATGGCGAAGGGCTTTTCGGGCGGCCTTGTGGTAGGTGTCGGCGAAGCGATACCCGGTGGTTTTGGTGTACCAGGGGCTCACATCGGGGTACAACGTGCTCCTAGACACGAAAATCATCACCTCACACCGAAAGGTGCTTCTGAGTTCATACTCCCGATAGAGGTACTCCGGTGGGTCCCTTACTCCGATACGCTCTAGGCTGAGTAGCAGTAACTTAGGGAGGCCAGGCTCTGCGGGGCAGACGCCTCCACTCCATTCCGAGTTGGCCATCTGGAACCAGGCAAGGGTTAAGGTAAGAGATTTGTGGAAAGGTGAGCTAAGCAGGGAAAAGATTTAGAGAAAGGCTTAGAAAAGGTCTCGGGTCCTAGGGGTCGCGTCCTACGGCCAACCTACGGCTCTGATACCACCTGAAGCGTCCCCTCATCAGAGGTGACTAAATGTGACATAAATACCAGTCCCAGGAGGCTGGCAACACATTTATTACAACAGGTGGTTCAGTCCCTTACATCACGGCGGCATAGTGGGCACGGAAGCGCCACTGCCACGAGAAACAACACAAAAGCTAAAGACCAAACTACAACAGCAAAGGCTTTTAAGGCCTCATCAGAGTACCACGCCATGGAAGCTCTCTGTGGCGACCCAGAGTCCACAGGCACGGTTGGGTGTAGGGCAACGACCTACTCGACGTCCTCGGGAACGAAGTCGGGATCCTCCTCTGAAAAACAGTTAACTAAGCAAGGGTGAGTACATACGTACTCAACAAGTTCAACCCCACCCACGGAGGGGCTTGTAAGCAGATCATGCACGGGATATATCAAGGATCAGGATAAGGTTTATTTTGCAAACGCACTCACTCAAGGGTTTGTTTTTGAAAAGGTTTTCGCAAACAGTTTTTATAACTCAAGTAACTCAGTTGTTTTGTGAAAACCAAATGAAGACTACCGGACTCCCCGTCCGCAGTAGCCCAGGCACACAGCCACACGCTTTTCCAGAAATCAACTCACGCCATGAAAATCATCTCAAACCCAAACACTAGTTTTGTGACCCCACCGTGACTCGTCCAATACCGTGGACACGGCTATTCGAATAGGTTTTCCACTCTGCAGAGGTTGTACATCTTTACCCACAAGTAGGGTACCGCCACACGAACACCTCAGTGTCGGCGCGGATCCTATCAAAGCCATTACCCACCTTAGCTAACCCTACAAGCCACCACGGGAGCAACCAAGGGGTTATCTCACATAACCAGGGCGTACCTCACACAGATCGTACCCCTACTCCTTGATCTCCCGCTGCTCACCCGCACTCCTGATGGCAAGTAGATTAACTAGTGGGATTTATGCTAAGTCGTTGCCACATACAACGGTCGAGTGGTAGTACGATAATTGGGTCAGGTGAGATGTCACGCAACCCGGTCCTTAACGACAAGATGGACATCTCCAACACGCTCAACCACAAAGGTACGAGCCCACCCATACTCCTGACTCACGCACGTCCATCCCGTCTACCCGGTTCTTTACTCACTTTCCAAAATATCCCATTCCCATTTGTAAAACACTCACACATTTTTAAAGCAATCATTTAGGCCAAAACAAGATTCAATCATAGCAATCAAGGGTGGCTATCCTACCATGTTTTTGCAGAAAAACAATATGCAGTTTATAAAACGGGTATATGGTTGTGTTTATAAAACTAGGATCAAAGCATGCATCAAAGGATGAGATTGAACTTGCCGTCTTCGAAGTCTTCGGGGAGTGCCGGCTCGGCGTTCGGGACCTCGGGCTCCTGCTCGCAGTAGTCGGCTTCGAACTCCGGCTCGGGGTTCCTTCCTTCGCCTACACCGTCGGCTATAGCACACACACAGACAAGCAATCATTTATAAGCACACATATCACCGGCCGAGCTCGAGGAGGGGAAGATGAGCGGAGAGGGGATATATATAAGTCCTAGGGAGAGGGTTGGTTCGGTGGGGGTACTACTGGGAAGGGTGTGGTGAAGTTTGGGTTTAAACGGAAATAAAATTGTGCATAAGGTGTTGGGTTAAAGAGGGGTTATAAGTGCTAAGGACCTATTGGTAATTTTTATTAATGGGGAAAGGGTGTGGTTATGATTTTATAAACTTGATTAGGGCCTAGTTATAAATTGTTTTAGGGCCTGACAGAATTTATTTTATAATTAATCATGATCCTAGGGGCTTATTTGAAAAGAACAAGAGAGAGAGGGAAGGGGGGTCACGGTTTGGTGGTAAAAAGGAGAAAGGTGGGGGGGGGGGGTCTCGGCCAAAAGGCCATCTCCTTCCTTCCCCCCCACGATTTTAGACAGAGGCAGGGGAGGGGTCGCCGGGGCGGCCGGCCGGCGCCAAATCCCGGCGGACCAGGCCACGGCGGCGGACGGGCGGTGGGGCAAAACGGAGAGGGCGCCGAGGGGGTCCTATTCCCGTGCTTACCTTGCTCTAGGGCGGCCCGAAGGAGCGGCTCCGCGAGAGGGTGGCGGCTCGGTGGCGGTGCTCAAGGGGCGGCGGCGCTGTGGAGCTCGGGGAAGGTTTGTGTGAGCTTGGTGGTGCGGTGTGGGGTGGCGAGGAGGTCCGGGGCCTATTTATAGGCGGCCTAAGGCGGTTCGGGGGGGAAGGATATTCCCGGCGGAAGGCCGCCGGTGAGCTCGCGCGTCTTCTCGATGTCTGGCCGGACTCCGCGGCGACCGGCGACGAGACAGCTCGAGCAGCGACGGGTCAACTTGTTGCAGGGACAGCGCGTCCAGGGCCGAGCGGGGCTGGCGGCTTGCGGTGGTGGTGATGGTGGTTGGGACAGGCGGAGTAATGGCGGTGTGTGGTCGCGTCGCGGGGCCGGGGTGGCGTGCTGGTGGTGGCGAGGGGCGGTGCGTCGGGTCGTCGCTTGTCAGCTCGGTCCCGGGCTCCTGCCGGCGGCGCGGGACCGGCAGGCGTGCGGCGCCGGCGAAGACAGGGCGGTGGCGTGCTGGAGGGGAGGGGAAGCCGGCGTGGTCGGGCACAGGCGCGCGGGCCCAGAGCGGTGCAGGGCGTTAACGGCGCCAGGCGCGGGGTGCGGGCGTCGCGGGCGCGCGTCCTGGCCGCGGGAGGAAGAAGGAGGGGAAAAGAGAAGGGAGAAAAAGAAAAGGAGGAAGGGAAAAAGGAAAGAAGAAAAAGAAAAAGAGAAGAAAGAAAAGGAAGGGAAAGAAAATAGAAAAGGAAAAGAAATAAGGGAAAATTAGGGAAAATTGTTAGGAAATTAGGGGAAGGGTTTTGCGGGATTTTCCGATTTCCGGGCGTCGGCGTGTTTTTTTTGGGGACGGCGGTGATGGCGAGGCGGACCGGCCGGCGGGGACCGCGGCGTGCGCGGGATTCCCGGCACGGTGGCCGACCGCGGTGTTGGGAAGGCACGCGTGGGTGCTGGCCTGGGTGCGGGCGGTGCCGGCGGAATTCGCGGCACGCGCGCCGGGGTGAGAGGGAGGGACGATGGCTAGGGTTTGAATTGAGCTCGGCTGGACAGTTTTGAAAAATACGCACGATTTATTAGGTGACTTATTTGGGGCTAAAAACGCGGGCGTTACAAGAATTCTCATTTTTGAAGTAGACACATGGCTTGGTGGCTTTAACATGACATGAGATGGCTTGTGGGTGTTTGCAATGATCTTTTGATGAGAATATGTGACCTAGTATGAAATTTGTGTGATTTAGTTCATTTTAGCATGTTTTGCTAATTTTAGATCTTTGCTCATGAGAGGGATATTTTTCGCAAAATTGCTCAAAATGATTATGACTTTGTCATATGCCTATATAGCTTTACTATCTTGATGGCTATGCTTGTACGGAACTTTGGAATGTCTTGCTTGCTCATTTACTCACTTGTACCATTTTGTGGTGCTCTATGTCTATTTGAGAAGCTCTAGGTTGATTTTTTCTGAATTATGCTTTGATTCATGCATTGTCAACAAGGGGGAGAATTTTGTGAAGGAAAAATAGTTCTAGATGCATTTAGAGGGTTTTCAGGTGGTTTCGGAAGAATTCTAGGCTGTGTGTCACCGGTCTGACCGGTCAATGGTCACCGGTCTGACTGGTCGAGCAGATTCTCAGGGAAATTGTTGGTCACCGGCCTGACCGGTGAAGGGCACCAATCTGACCGGACAGAGCCGAGCTGTTGAGCTTCTCTGTTGCATGGCAAGTCTTGCATGTATTTGTTCAGGGGGAGTTTGCATTTGCTCAGGGGGAGCTTGCATGTGTTCAAGGAGAGCTCCTTGTGTCGTCTGAGTTCTTGCTTTGGTGGTTTGCTCCTTTGTTGTGATCTTGTTTTGTCTCGGTTGTGTTGAGCTGTTGCTCCTGCCTTTGGGCACCGAGACTTTTCTCTTTCAAGTGATCTTGTTTTCACCTTTGGTTCGGCTTTCTATCGTTTGTTTGAGTTTTTAGTCGTGTCTTTTCTTTTTTCCTTTTTTTATCTTGTGTTGTATGTTGTCAATGCACTCATAAGGAGGAGACTGAGGACCTGTGTGCGTCCAAGGACCGGTGGATGATCGTTCCTTAGTGATGAGTGATTGACAACGTTGTGTGGACTGACTCTTAGTCTAGTATTACAGGTGCAGGTTGCGATTTGATTCGTGTGGTGCAGATGAAGAACAAGCGCAAAAAGTCTATACTTGTATGACCTTCTGGGTGTAATTTTCAGTGCCATGGAGGGAATTGACTCGTTAAAATACTGGACCCACACCAGAAAGCAAAAGGATAGGAAAATCAATATTATTTTGTTTCCCTATGTCCACGTTCCTAGTGTTGGGGCTATCTGCTCCTTGACACCTACGTTTAGGACCGTCACTTTTCGTGCTACCTAAGCCACACGCCCAATGTCTCGTATTAAAACACATAAGCTGTTCGGCTGGTAGAATAAATAGTACTTAGCTGGTAGATTGAATAGTATTGTGTGAGAGAAGATAAGTCGAAACAAGTCGAGATAAGCCAAACCAAGATAAGCCGAACAGCCTCACAGACCATTCATCTGACTGACAATATAATAAAATTATATGGTTCTCTTGCTAGCAAAGAAAGGGTGAGGTAAAGAGAAGGGACATTGTTTGGTTGTGACCGCACGCTGGGCTGCTCACGTGTACATCTGAGTCAGCAAATTCATCTCCAACTCCAAGTCAGCAAAACTGGGTCAAAGTTTAATTGTGATCCGGTTTTGGAAACTTAAGGGGTTAAGTATAACACAAAAATAATTGTTCAAAGGTTATTCAAATTTTGCTGATAGTACAGGGTAGTGATTTGAACTTTTTCCGTCTTTAAATATTTAGGAGGGCTTCTTGGGATCGATGGGGGTAGGGCCCCCTCCTTGATCCATCCACGAGGGTTGATGGCGAGGTTTTTTTAGAAACAGGAGGGTTTCCACTGTGTCTAGACCAGTTGGTTAGGGCGCTAGCGTGGTATGCCGCCGGCCACAGTTTGAACTCCTTCGGAGGTGAATTTATGGCCGCGGGTAATGCGCACTTGGTGCGTATTGTAAAAAAATATTCTCGTCTGCCTCACGTTAAAGCATAGGTCTAAGATCAGCCTCATCTCATGTGCTGCTGCAGTGCCGCTGTGTGTGGGGGCGGGGTAGGGGTTCGGAGATTTTCTTGACCTGTGTAAAAAGGTCTTCTTCTTAATACAATACCGTGAGGTGGTCTTACTCCCCGCAAGTCAAGTTTTCTTTTAATATACTAAAAGAAAAAAAGTACAATGTTACATGTTACAAAGAGGAGAAAAGAAAAATTAGAGGGATTCTTGCTATGGTCACGTGTTCTATTGATTCATCTTCTGTATTGTTGCACAGGACGCGTGAGTAGTCATTAAGATGAATTGTTTTTCTTTAAAGGCCTCATGTCTTAAGCCTGTCTTTTACCAAATAACCAGATGAAGATTTTGTGTTTCACCTGACAGGAGCTTTTCCAAATCATTTACATGCTGAGTGAATTTCTCTATGCCCTTTGATTATATACTCCCTTCGTTTTTAAATATATAACGTTTATGATAAGCTAGTTAGTTCATTTTTAAACTAATTTCCTTGTCTTAAACGTCATATATTTAAGGACGGAGGTAGTATAAACTTTCTGAGCACTATAAGTTGTAGATCCCCAAATGTATGTTCATAGATCCTCAGATGTGTCCTAAGAGAGCTGCTGTAGATTATTGAAGTCCTCTTCCATGACGGGCGCTATTGGCATACCATTTAACATGGTTTTAACGTGGATGTCTGTTGTCAAAAAAATAAAACGTGGATGTCACTAGTAGGGCTGTGATCAAATCACAGTCTTGTTTGGAAGCCTCGTTCTCCAAAATGAGACAGATATATAGTCACATCACTACCAAATTTTGAGTTTGCCGAGAGTTTTGCTTTTTGATTCTTTTGCCGACGGCTACAAGAACACCATCGGTAAAATAAGGGCTCAAGTTACAGATGGCCATATGGCCCGCCCAGCCCAACGCGGCCTAGGCACGAAGCGGCCAAGCCCGACGCGGCCCGAAGGCTTTCGTGCTCGTGCCGTGCCGGCACTATGGGCTGAGATCACAGCCCAGCACTAGCTCGAGGCTATTTTTTCGTGCTGGGTCGGCCCAAGGCACGATGGGCCATCTGGGCCGTGCCAGCCCGCGGCCCGACGAGGGTGGTCGGCGCTGTAAATCTGGCCGGCGAGGGAGCGGAGGAGGTAGCCGGCGTCATAGATCGACCGACAAGGAGGAAGAGGAGGTCTCGTGGAGCTCGCCCGTGCCCCTACTCTGCCATGCATGGAGATCCCCGCGGTAGATCCATGGCGTCGCGGTGGAGGCTGGAGCTCCACCACCGCCAGCCACACCGCTGCGCCCGGAGCTCCCCCACCGGGGCGCCCGGAGCTCCCCTGTCGCTGGCCACACGCCCACCGCCGCTCCACGGATCCGACTGAGAGCGCCACGGATCCGGCCGGTGGCAGTACAGAGGAGGGGGCGGCCACAGAACGGAGGAGGGGCGACCGCAGACGCGGAGGATTTGGGTGGCGGCGGCCACATGATGAAGATGAGAGGAGGTGGGGCTAGGGTTTAGAAGAGGAGGGCAGTGGAGCTTTATATGCTCGCCCCAGTTGGGCCAACTGGGCCGTGGGCCTCGTGCCAACACATGGGTCGCGTCATGCCAGGTGGTTTCGTGCATGGGCTGGGCCGGCACTATAGGCTGAGAATGGCGCCCAGCACTAGCCCGGCGTCGTGCTCGTGCCGGCCCGAGCCCAATAACATCGTGTTGGGCCCGTGCTCGTGTCGGGCCAAAATGTAGTGTTTTGGGCTCGCCCATGGGCCTCGTGCCATATGGCCATCTATAGCTCAAGGCAAAGATAATGTTTGCCGTGAGGTTTTCTTGACCGACGGCAAAAAAATTGTTCGCTGTGAGTATTTGCAAAAACACTCGGCAAAGTTAAGTTCAAATAAAGTTTTGAAACAGTAAATTAATTCAAATCAATAAATTTCCAATTACAAAGCTTCATAACTTCTCAAGATGTACAATTTTTATTTGGATTATTTCGTCATTTGACAAACTGGTACTAATTTTGTTCACAAAACCTATGTCTCTTGTATATGAGAGGTACATAAAATTTGTGAAGAATGTTACTACCACTATACCGAATGAGCAAATGACAAAAATAAAAGTTGTTGATATTCAGAAGTTATAGAACTTTGTACTTAACCATTTTTAATTTGAATTATTTTTGTCAACAAAATGTATGTTTGAAATTTCTCAAATTTGAAAATTTGAATTTTCCAAACGATCTCGAATGGAGAAACATTCTAAATAAAAGATATAGGTATTGAAAAGTTATGAGACTTTGTTGTTTATAATGTTTTTATTTGAAATCATATTGTTAACGAATAATTGAGTTTGAATCTCTCAAATTTGAAATTCAAATTTTGTAAACGATCTCGAATGGAAAACTCTCAATATGAAAGTTGTGTATCTCAAAAAGTCATGAAACTTTGTATTTGACAACTTTTCAATTTGAAGCGGTTTAGAGCTTCAAATAAGCAATTTGTACTCGGTGTTGTATAATATGAGGAGATTGAAAACGGAATATGGATGTAAGTGATAGTGTAGTGTAGTGGTAAGGAGGCTATACGCGAGGTCGGAGGTAGCGGGCTCGAATCCCACTAGCCGCATAGAGGTGTGAAAAATAGCACGAGTTGCGACTTGATGACATGGCTTGCCGGTGGGGTCCCCTCCCCTAAAATTTTTTTTTCCGCAAAGAGCTGTTTGCGTTCCCGGCACTTTGTTTGTCGTGAGCCCTTTGCTGAGAGCAACTCACGGCCTTCGCCAAGTGTTTCTGGCACACGGGAAACATGCGGTTCCCGTAGTGCATCTGCCTTTGCAATATGTCTAATTTGAGGTGCATCATGCCAGGTTCCACACACGTAAATGACGAAGTTGCCGTGTATGCTATCTTCTACCTTTACGAAGGCACTCTAGGTGTGAGTAATCAACATGTTCATGCATGTTTGGATGACCTTGGAGAGGGGTTTTAATTTTTCAATTCCATGGATGATGCTTATTGTCCTATAATCGAGATGACCTTTTCTGCGCCTTCCTTCTTGAGGACGAGGATGGAACAATATTTGCAGAGTTGAAGTGTAAGTTGTTGAAGCGCTGGCCGGCTGTGTAAGGAGTTGAAAGCTGGCACTAGGCCATGCTTGATGACACCCCAGCAGGCAGTGGACTTCACAAAGTTTAAACTAAAGCCATTGGGGCGAGGAGCTTTGTCAATTTGGGGAAAATCTCCTTTTAATCTAAAAAACACAATGAGTAGATTACATACAGTTGCAGTGAGTCAACATGTAGCGTGAACTACTGCGTACGCTCCCGTTGAGTCAACTGTAATTGTAGTACTTGTATGCCCATGCAACACGCAAAACTTTGTGAACTGTGATGCTTAATTAATTAGCTGGCTACTAGCAGTTCGAAAACTGCATGCACTTGCTGCCTATAAATAGCTAGCATTCCACTTGTTCAAGTTCAAATCCAAATTCAACTTCAAGTTCAAGTTCGTCGCCTCGTCGGTCTCTCTTGTTTAGTTGATTGAAATTCAGTTCATATATATGGCTCGTCCCGCCTGCGCCGCCTCCCTCCTCAGGACGACGGCATGCGTGACCATCATCATCGCGCTAGTCCTGCCGTCCATCTGCCCGCCGGTGGCCGCCGGCCGCGGCCGCGGCGGCGTCGACGTGGATCCGGATGTTTGTATCAACAACTGTCAGCATATATGCTGTGACTACGTTCGGGAGAGATGCTCTCCCTACAGTCTCCAAGCATACAGCATGCCCCGGAAGTGGGGCCCTTCGGGGTGGAGCATAGACTGGGGGGCCTGCAGGACAAACGCCGTCAAGCGCTGCAACGTGGCCGGCTGCTCCAGCAAATGCAGAAAGGGAATCCCGCCGCCGTGAATTAGACTGCTTATACTGTATGTTCCGATGTACGTGAGTACGTCGTGTTGTGTTGGCAACTTATTTTATGTACTAGCAAAAATAATGATGCTGCTACCTCCTGGTGCTGCTGCAGCAAGAAGTTCCCGTAGTCTGAAGAGTAATTAACTCATCAATTATGTGGTACAAGAATATATATATATATATATATATATATATATATATATATATATATATATATATATATATATATATATATATATAGGGAAAATCCATTCTATTCCCGGGTGTAGTTACTCCTACATGGTACACGCGGGTCCCATCCATTAACGGGTCGAGAAACCGGCGCAGATCCGACAACCACCGTCGACGTGTTCCTCCCGCGCGTATACATCGCGGCTCTGTGTGTGTATACATCTGATAATCAAAATATTTTTTATTAGGATCAATATCCTCGGGGCGTCCTTATCCCTCCGCATAATCTGTTTGTCGCCATCCTCATCTACTCATACGACGTGCTTCTCCCGGCGGGCGCGGCGGCGGTGATAATCTGACCTGCGTTCAATTCTGCCTTCCAGCGAGTGCTGCTGCTCCTTTCTCGTTCAGCTAATCACCGGCGCCTACGAGACGTACTCCCTCGTCTGGTCTCTCCATGAGGACACGGGAAGTCATCGACACATCGGCGTCGGCGGTGGCGAATCCGTGAATGTGGTGATGAGTCGCCTTTCGCCTTGCTCGCGTGCAATCTGTGTTATTGTCACCTCCATGGTTGAACGGGTATGTGACCATACATCTTATGAAATCTCGGTGCAGTGCATGTATGGCTCATGGAGACATCCACACATGCATGCATGCATGATTATTAATTTACATCGTCGTGTCTTCCAAAAGTATCTCTCGACATGAACGGATCTATGTTCCGCTTCCTGTCTGATTCTGTTTTGTGCATGCATTCTGGTGATCGATCTAATGCTTGCCTGCAATCGTCTACAGAGACGTCGCTTAATTTGCCTCGTCTGATCTCATCCCAAGACCATCAGCTTGGTGGAACTGGCGTATGCCAGATTATCTCCATGGAATTCCAGGTACAATAATAGAAAGAAGTTGTAGATATCTCATGCATCATGCATGGCTTAAGTAGATGAGTTGCTGATATGCACTTCTGCATGATCTCTGCAATACATATTTTTTTCACATTGTGTATCACTTAATACTTCTCCAGAATATATATGGTATGATTTGATACTTTTTTGGCCCACTGCAGTATCACTTGATACGTTTTCACAAAGAGCCAAGGTTGCTCACTGCTCATCCCGGCGGCGAACATCATCTATAGGTATTATGGAAGCATCATGCATGCAGGTTAAGAGAAGCTAATCAATCAACACGCATGCTTTGGAGGAGAAAGGACAAGGACGATAGATGGAGATACTCGACAAATTTTGAACAATATAATCAGATGATTCAACTAACTCTAGCTTGCAGTCTGATTATTATTATGTGAACTTGGACTTGATAATACAGTGTGATACATTATTCCGTTTCATAATGATACACGTATGTCCAAATACTCATCTGGTATATATGCATATATAATACTCCCATAGACGTATGTATGTACTGATACAAACTTTGAACACGTATGTACTCATACTACCATATAAAAGCTATTTTATCATACTTTTCCGATAATATGAAACATTTGTATGTACATGCTTGTTTTAATCTATTTGTTTAAGATCACACAATCATATAGTAAGTTTATTTGCAACGAGTATGCATCCATACTTCTTGTCTTACTGTGCCTACTAAGTATATGTTTGGAAATAAACAAGTATGGGCTCATACTGTTTTAAAAAAAGTATGGCCTCATACTGTTCTAAAAAAAGTATGGCCTCATACACCCTTGGTATATTGTTTTTTTATGACTTGGTATGTATACATACACTTCATCAGAACAAAAGAGAGCATGCATGCATGGACCTTTTTTAGTGATGAGAGCATGCACGGACTCACGTGCGTTTATTAGTATGTGCACATACTGACATATATACTTGCAAGTCCTGTTGATACCCATGCATGTGTAATACCATTCTGGAAAAAGGTACTCGTACATACTTATAGTACACAGGTGTATGCCTACTACTCACAACGTATACTCAAGAAAGCTAATTATGCCTACTTGCTCTTTTAGGAAAAAAAAACGTATGCTTATATACTCCACACATGTGAAAAGCGTGACATACTCGGCTGCCCAAAATACTCCATAACAAGTAAAAGTATGTACGCATACTTTACTCATAATTATATGGTTATGTCAGTATATGTTAAGTTGATACGCACTTGGAAGCATGTCGATGATACCGAGGAAATTTTCAAACCTTTTCAAACCATGCATGCACCCAACTAACCACCGCACAAGATCCAAATCAAACTATGGCATGCATGCAGGCAGGTCGTGAATACAGGAGGTTGTTAGCGGGTCACGATCTAAATCCGTTAGCACTAGTGGAAGTTGACCTACGGTGAAGGGATGTGTGTAATTTCAGTAGGAGTAGTTACTCCCGGGAGTAGATAAAACTCATCATATATATATATATATATATATATAGAGAGAGACACTACTAGTGTATACATACATGCTTAACTAGTCGTACGTCAAGTGTATTCTCCAAGAATTATCCATGTACGTCTACTCTATAGGGCCCATTTGGTACAGCTTCATGAGCGGCTTCACGAGCAGCTTCACAACTTCAATAGCCAAACGGCCAGCTCTCTGCTCAGCTCTCTGGTCAGCTTCTCTGAAAACTCGCTCTCACAGAGTTAAGCACACGGTGAAGCTGCAAAAACATGGCTCTCCCCCGCTCATGAAGTTGCTCATGAAGTTGTTTTCTAAAAAATAGCTCTACTGGTGAAGCTGAGTTGTGCCAAACAGGGTCATAATATAGTAAACAGATTTGCTATAGCTCAAATGTTTGATTTTTAAGTTTCTTTCAATCACTTTTTCGTAAACCATTGGATCTCCAATAAATGGCTGGATTCATCTGGATACTCTTTCCTCCTTTTCGGACCCGGACCACACGCTGCACCCGCACCCGAAACCCTTCAGTCCGTTTCAGCGAGACGAAGCGTTCGAGCTTTTCACATTCCCATCCTTCTCTCCGTCGGTGGCGATGCGGAGGCAATCCGGCCCAAGCGCGAAGGGAACAGTGCGGGTGATTGTCAGATGTACTGGCCTCTTTCCCCGATGGCGGCGTCGACGATCTACCGGCGGCGGCATCCATCCCCCCTGGATCCAACCAGCACGGGTTTGTGAAGGTAACCCCCCTCAATTTATCTGGATCACTAAATCACGCCAACTTGCTGTTTTTTGTTATACGTATCTCGCTCGCTCCTCAATTTCGGCGGCTTTTCAGATGGATTGCTGTGTTTTAAGGGATCGAATGCTTAGGGATAGATATCAGATGCTGCAGGTTTTTGAAGTGAATGGATGGATGCTTAGAGATGCTTTATGGACATCAGATTTTTTTATCTTTTTCTTACCCTATGTCTCTTTGCATGCACAAAAGCAAAAGTTTATAAAGTCAACATTGGCGTATGTAACAGCCTTTTCGATAGTTGAACTCTAATACTTGAATAGTTTCAACTAGTTAGCTGTCTAGACTTAAGCACAATAACATATAAAAGTCCTACCATGGAATTAGTTTAGGTAATTTAATTGATGAGACAATGTGAACAAATCATGTGGGGAAAACTATCTTTGGAAGCTGTAAGTTGTGGTTGGGGATTAAGCTTTTTTTACGCTTGCTTGACTGACAAACTGGAGCCTATGCGCAAATGGCCATGTCAGTCAACTAGCTATTGCTAGCATCTCCCCTCCTTAGCCAGATTTTCTGAATGTTAGGGGGGCAGACTATGCTTAGGCCTATGAAATCCAAGATTAAGAGCATTTTTTGTGTGTTAGCATTAGTATGCCAGAGATAATGTTACTTTTTGGTTACTCAGCTGGACCTTCTAAATTTTGGGGGTTACATTTACGCTTTTAGGCCTATGAAGCTCAAGATACAGAGCTGATTTTTCTGGTTTCAACTCCCTTCATAATAACTTTATTTTTTTATTTGATAGTTACCATATTTTAGTTTAAAATTTTGATGCATTTTTAAAAAATTGTTCAAAAGGAATCTGCAGACTACTGTTTTACATTCATTAATTTGGTATCAGTTAAGTGATCATTTCAACTTAAGACATGCATAAAAGCATCATTGTTTTGCCTAGAAAAATCTTCCTTTAGCTTACCCAAAGGTGTTTCCCCTCATTGCTCACGTCATTATTTGTTTGTTTAGCGATTTCATTTATCTATTTTGCGCTATAACATTCATGATCTAGCCATGTTCACTTCTCTGTTCTGTGGCTGCAAGATGGATGGCTCCCTTTTTTCAGATTTTAAGTCAAGGGATGGATGATTTAGAGACACGGAGATTAGATCCTCCCGACAATGGATGGATTTTATTTTTTAGTGATGGATGCTTTTAGGGATGTACGGATCATACTGTTTTAGGGAATGAATGCAATGCTTAGGCATGTATGGATCATATTGTTTTAGTTGATAGTTCCCACATAACATTCTTTTAAAAATCCCGCATTTAATGTTGTTCATAACACATGAATTAAACAAAGTTATTCGCCTGCTCCCACCCTTTTAGCATAAGTTGTTACCTTTACCATAATTACTGTTTTTTGGTACAGTTTGTGCTTTTCATATGCACTTTCTAACATAATTACTGTTCATTTTTAAATACTCACACTTTTTTAAACACTCACACATAATATGAAGTTGTCTAAATGTCATTTGTCAAGTTGATAGTTCCCATATATATTTAGTCTTAAAAATTGCTTCATTTTTAATTAAACAGAGTATTGTTCATTTGTCTAGTTGAATGTGCAGAATATTGCTTTACTGCAGTATTTCTAGAGACAATGCACAATATAGTATCTTTCTGAAAACAGCTTTGATCGCTCAGATTTTGTAAATGACATTTCCTTCCACATGAAATGATCTAGAGATTCCCATTATTCTACTGCTGTTGTTTCGTAGGAGCAATTATGTCTCTATATGCATGTCATTCCTACAAAAAGTCTAGATATGTTTGTGCTACCTAACAACTATGTGTATACCATATTGAATTTTGAAAATAATACAAATAAAGATTCTTCTTTTGACTTATTTGTCTTCCTTCTGTGGTTCGCGGCAATTTCTGTATGCATAGATGCTCCTCTAAGAAACTAAGAATATGATTTTGATTTGACCTTTTTCAGACCGAAAAGCTTCAAAAGCCACCAGGTTTTTTGGGATTGCAGGTACATCTTCAGATATTTCCATATCCTTGCCATACAAACATTTGTTGTAAATGTGTTTGTCATCATCATTTCTTGGAGTCACTTTACCGACGACGTGTTGTAAATGTGATTTGTGTTGTATGTTTACATTTTTGTAGACATTTAGCCTTTTGGATTGGGTTCTGTTGTAAGGAAGAGGTGTCTATGTGTGTGTTTGTGGGCTTGGGAAGCCTATAGTTATTTAGTAATATTTAAAATATTTTATCTAAGCTTCAAACTGGTTTAGTTTTCTGAAGAATGTCTGTATCTAGAATTCCAAAGTGATTCACTAGGACACACTTTAGCATTTTGTCCTACATACAAATAATATATATTATACTTATCTATCTTAGATAAATTTCTTGTATCTCAAATAATGTTTTTGCTTGGAATAGAAGAACTTCTCCATGTGCTATTTACTTAATTCAGTGCTTCACCTAGGTTCATTTTATATTTGTCTAGCTTGGAACACTCTTTTCTGTCTTTTTGAGAGGATTCACCTTGACATAGTTTATCCTTTAGGAGAAGTACCATCACTTTACTTGTCATGTGCACTCATTTTTCTTAAATTGTGAACAATAAGCAGGAATATGTATAATTTGTATGATCTTCGGGGGAGAATCATACTTAAATGTATTTTTGGAACTTTGCATGCAAAACAATATTGTTTTTGGCAGCTATCCAAGAATATAACTGATCATGTACTATGTTTTTGCAAAATTGAATAGTGCTTTATTCTAATATGCTCCCTAATCTAATCTGTTTGTTAGCCTTGCTTGTAGTTAAATAGTCAAATTTAATTGTAAACACCAGTTGCTTGCAATTTTTGTTTTACTTTTCCATGTTTTTTTTATCATGGCGTCCTTATGGATTGTGAATTTGTGACGCTTTTTATTTGTTTTTTATGTCTAAGCTTGCCCAACCTTTTTGCTCCATTGAAGCAATTGCAAAGGCATCCAAGGAAATTTCATTATGGAAAACACTGATATTTCCCCTGAAAAGGCAAGATGTTAGGTTCTTTAGGGGTCCACAGTACTGCTTCAGGCCTAAAATCAACTGATTCCTTGCAGGTATCCTTTTTGTCCCCCACTGTGACATGTCTAGTGATTGGTTTTCGCAAAGTATATATGTCAATATAACTGCTCCATAGAACTGTTAGCTTGTTGTTTTTCTTTGTTCTTGGCTCCATCAGCATGTGGATCTTATAGGGATAGTGTGCTTTCAATCTTTATTCTTTATGTGGGCAGTGCTACATCAGTTTCTGGCTGCCATATTTTTGTTTTTGATGGCGTTGACATTTTTATTTTTAGTTATATTTAAGGATCAACTTATAAGATTCTTTATACAATTTTTCATCAAGATGAGGAATGCATATTTTTTACATGGATGTTTCAGAAGATTGAATATTCAATGTCTCAGCGTTCTTCCAGCTGTATATTTTTGTGTGTATGTACAATTGCATATTTCTAGTTGATTTTTACAATTTGCAATACCCTTGGTCTTTTTACAGAACTCTTTCTCATCGAACTGTATCTCCATTTTTTGCCTGTTGAAAGTCACCATTTCTTATATATCATTATTTTCTGACATGAACTTATTTCCTCATGTCAACATGAACTTATTTCATGCATGTAAAGAGGTTGCATTTTCCTTCTTGGGTCATCATCTAAGAAGAAAAAGGAATGAAGATGCAACAGTTTTATTTAATTTGAATCCAAATGCTTTTGTCAAACAATTGTTTCACAGTTTTTTTTTGTTTCACATAATCAAGTTAGATATCACAGTTTTTTTGTTTCTTGTGCAAGAATTGCATCTTACTTTACAAAAAATCAAACTGATCTACATGACTTTTTTTCTTGTTTTCCAACAGGAAGGTGCAGGAGATATAACAAACAAGGCAGAGCACACAAAACACCATAGCAGCCTTTTTTGTCTCAAGGGAAGGAACATATGTGTTTTTCCTAGGTGGGGGTCGTTTTGCCGGAGGCAAAATAATGGTTTTGGCAGAGGCAAAGATATAATTTCCCGCTGCATGTGATTATCTTGGGCCGGTTTTTTCTTTAAAGGCCCAGCCAACATTTTTTCCTGCAAAAAATCGTGGCCCAAAATGCAACGTAAATAACACATTTTGTTTCTAGAAAACTTACTGAGAAGGAAGCAAATTCTGATAAGCAGACAAGCTTAACGGGTATATGGGTCATGTTTTGACAAAGTGGTTGAAGAGGAACTAAATCTCAATCACTTCTGATGAGAAGACTAAATATTAATTGTCCTTTCCTCTCTAGCCCTTGGATCCACAACTTAAAAAAAAGTGATTGAGAAATTGATAAAAATCAACCGTTTGATGTCTAGACACTCCCGTAAACTATAGTAAAATGTCTTGTTTGCACAAATTTTTTGTTTTAGCTAGATTACTATAAGAGAGTAATCAATTTCGAGTTGGGCAATTTTGTTCCATGCATCTTGCTTACTCCATAAGCCGTTCAGTGCTATGCACATGCTTCTTAATTCAGATAGGTTAATATAAAGTATAAAAAAATCGATAGATTTCGGCATAGGATTTAGGTCATTCTCAGTGGGATTAAATATTTTTATGGGCATGTCGCTGGAGACTGGAGAGCCGAGCCGTGGAGGAGCTCAGGGATCCCCGGTGCATCCCTGGACTGGTTCTGTTAGCTCCAGTCTACTGCGTCGATCGGGCCATTATATTGGTGTTTTTTTAGTTAAGGAACATAAAAGTTCCGGCCTCAGCACTCCAGGAGTGCCTACAGCCAATGGTTTACAAACAACAGCTCCACAGCTGCAATCCACCGATACATAAGACCGACATCAAATGCTTAACAACAAAGAGACACAACCAACACAGGAAAATACTCCCCCAGTTCAGACCAACAGATGATACACAAGGTTTGACAAAAACTCGAAGAACAGCAACTAAGCTAACTAGAAATCCGACAACTAAAACATGATTCTCTTCCGGACATTCCATCCACTCTTGTTGAAGAACTCCAAAGCCATTGTCTCTAACCAACGACAACCTTCCTTCAAAATTCTTCGCTCCCCATCTTTGGATAGGATGGACCAGCTCCTAATCCAAAAAGTTCCTCTAAACATCACCTACAAAATTGAATTAAATTTTGATCTTTGAAACACAACTTCGTTTCTACAGAGCCATAAAACCCAACAAAACACAGCCACACCAACTAACACTTCATTCCTTTGCTTATTCGAAAAACTTCTAAGCCAAGGACCGAAAAGATTGACAATATTTGCAGGCGTTCTAATACCAAAAGTAAAACTTATTGTCATCCACATCAACTTAGCCACTGGAAATTCAAAAAAGAGATGTTGAATCGTTTCCGGTTTATTACAAAAGCAACATTGAGTGCACCCCTTCCATTGTATTTTAGCCAAATTATCCTTGGTAAAGATTACTCCTTTCCTAACATACCAGAGGAAGATTTTGATTTTTATAGGAATCTTAGCCTTCCAAGTACAACAATTAAAAGGCACTCCTGATCGCAACACCAAGTCATTGTACATATTCTTTACTAAGAATTTCTTGTTTGCCGTCCAAATGAAAGAGTCCTTTTGCTCACTAAGGCGAACGGTGAGATACTTCCCACCAGATGTAACCACATGGTCCAGTTTTCCCCCACTAAAGCTCTTCTAAAAGAGACATTTAATGGCATAGTACTAAGTACCTGAGCCATTGTAACATTTTTCTTTCTTACTATATTGTAGAGAGACGGAAATTCTTTCATTAGAGGTTTATTACCAATCCAAAGATCCTCCCAAAATCTAGTTTGGGTGCCATCTTGAACAATAAATCTACCTCTTTCTAATAGCAAACTTTTGACTTTCATTAAACCTGACCAAAAGTGCGAGTCCCTTGCTTTCCTCTCCACCTGAGATTGAGTCTTATTCTTCAAATATTTTTTCCTGGGAATTTCCTGCCACTCATCTTCTTCGTTTGCTAACATGAAAAGCCAGTTACTCAACAAACACTTATTTTGGGTGTCCAAGTCTACAATACCCAACCCCCCTACATTTTTAGGTTTAATAAGGATACTCCACATCGTAGGTCTATATTTCTTTTTATGCTCATCACATTGCCAAAAAATCTTGACCTGTAATAGTCCAGCTTTTCCATGAGGATGTCAATGGAGCGATTTCGGGTCGGATATCCACGGGTTTCGGGTCCGGCGGGTTCGGGTTTGGTTTAGATTTCTCACCCACAGTTTTTGGGTTTGGAGCTCCGAAACCTATCGGGTTCGGTTTCGGGTTTGATTTTCCACCCATGGATATCCGATGGATAACCAAAACAAATCATTAGGAATTAAAACTCATGTTTTATAATATATTAATGATCACTTGTTTACTAATATACTACTGTAAGTTGACTCATGAAATTATTTACTATTTGTTGCCTCTTGTTTATACATGTGAATATGCGTATATATATGCATATGTTTATAAAAAGTTCTCATTACTCTCAATATATTGCCATACAAAGCGGATTTCGAATATCCAATTAGGTTTCGTGTATCCGTGGGTTTGGTTTTGGGCGTGGATTTTCACCCGAATTGGAGTTCGGGTCGGTTTCGGGTTTTGGTTTTGGGTGCCCAGACATTCAACCCGATCCGAACCCAGCCCGCTGCCATCCTTACTTTTCCAAGACCCCTTTAGACTATCTCCAACAACATGATCCAAACCCAAATATGGGTTGCTCATAGTGTTTTTGCCGGCCAACCCAGCCTCCAACAGGCGATGCAAACGAGCGAGGCAAAATGCGTCAGAGGCGACGCGCGACGCATAAATGCGTCCTCCCTTCGTGCTTGTGCGTCTCTGCATGGGGCCCATTGGAAGGAGACGAACGGCCTGGCAAGACTGCAGATGAAGGGCCCACGACGGAGTAACAACAGCTTTTGTGTCTGACTGTTGGAGACCTGATGTTTTTGGGTGCCTGACCCTTTGCTGTGCACCACCCAAACCAGCGAATGGGTCACGTATATGGGTTTTCTCTGTTGGAGATAGTCTTAGGGATTCGGAAATAAGACATTATGAACATCGGTAAACTTGAAAGCACCGAGTTAATTAAGACCAACCTGCCCCCTGATGAAAGCAACTTGCCCTTCCAACTACTGAGCTTCTTCTGAAATCTTTCCTCCACCCCCCTCCAATCCTTATTTAAGAGTTTACGCGGGCTCATTGGAATACCCAAATATCTGAAGGGCAAGGTTCCTTCCTTACAACCAAATAATTTCACTTACTCCGATGCTCTTTCCTAGGTTTCCACAAAGCTAAACAACTCACTCTTATGGAAATTGATCTTAAGGCTAGATAACTCGAAAGCACTTAGTACTAGTTTTAAGTTCTTGGCCTTTTCTAAATCATCATCCATTAGCAAAATAGTATCATCCGCATATTGCAAGATGGAAAGTCCGTCCTCCACTAAGTGAGGCACCAGACCATCGAAATGACCTAGCAATTTCGATCTTTCAATCAAAATTGCCAGCATATCCGCTATCAAGTTAAACACGATAGGCGACAAAGGGTCGCTCTGCCTCAAACCTTTCTTAGTTTGAAAGTAATGCCCCATGTCGTCATTCACCTTCACACAAACTTTACCCCCCGTGACAATTTTCTGTATCCACTGACACCATTTTCCTAAAAAGCCTTTCATTCTAAGGACTTGTTGCAAGAAAGTCCAATTGACTTTGTCATAGGCCTTCTCAAAGTCTAGCTTAAGAATGAGACCCTTTTGTTTTTTTTTCTATGCAACTCATGAATAGTTTCATACAAGATCACTACTCCCTCTAAAATGTACCTTCCAGGTAGGAATGCAGGTTGTGAGGGTTTGATGATTCTGCATGCTAGTGACGAAAGTCTGTTAGCCAACACCTTAGTAAAGATCTTGAAACTAACATCTAGCATGCAAATAGGCCGATATTGCTGAATTCTCTTGACCTCTTGCTCTTTTGAAAGTAAAGTTATTATTCCAAAGTTAAGGCAAGAAATTGGGAGATTACCATCATGGAAGCTCTGAACATGGCCATTAGGCCGTCCTTAATGAGACTCCAGAAAACCTGATAAAATTCAGCCGGGAACCCGTCCGAACCAGGGGCCTTAATATGCTTCATCTGAAAAATAGCCTCTCTCACCTCCTTTTCCGTAAATTCTGCCTCCAAGAACTCATTCTCCAAAGGTGTGATTTGAGGAATATCCTCCACCATGGATTCATTCAAAGAAAGATTGTTACGTTCTGATTCTCCAAAGAGGCCTTTATAATAATTTGTCATGAATTTATTCAATTGCTCCTCCCCTTCCACAATACCATCCTCCTGCTCGAGTCCAAAAATTCTAGTTTTCCTCCTCTTTCCATTTGGAAATACTTTGTGTTACTATCTCCTTTTAAAACTTTGGTGGTCTTAGCCCTTTGGAACCACCTTATTCCCTCCTCCCTTAGAAGCTGAGTTATCCTACTATTGACACTTTGCTTGAGATCCCACTCTTGTTGGCTTAGCAGCTGGGTCTCCGCCTTTCTGTCAAGTTCCTCGGCTTTCCTCATTAATTCATGTCTTTCCTTTTTATAAGCCTCATTCATGTTCTTTGCCCACCCCCTTAGAAATTGTCTTAGCCTTCTTATCTTATTTGCCATCTCTGCATAGGGGTCACCCCTCTATTTTCTTTGGTCCAAACCTCGGAAACCAACTCAAAGAAACCATCCTATAAAAGCCAACCCAACTCAAATTTGAAAGGTGGTTGGCTCGCCCCCTTTCTCTTTTCCCATGCACTAAGCAGGAGGAGTATGATCTGAAATTTCCCTACTAAGTGCTTGCACCGTCGCCAACAGGAAGTTTTGTTCCCATTCGGTGCTGACAAGCACCCTATCCAATTTCTCATATGGATGTACCCTACAAGAATTTTCCCAAGTAAACTTGCGACCTGACATTTCAATCTCCCTCAAGTCCATGCTATCGATGACAACATTGAACAGGAAAGGCCATCTTTCATCAAATCTATCATTGTTCTTCTCAGAACTATTTCGAATAATGTTAAAATCTCTCCCTATACATAAAGGCAGCCTCTCGTTTCTACAAGATTGTACTAATTCCGTAAGAAAAGATTGCTTAAACTCGGGTTGGGCTGCCCCATAAACAGCCACCAAAACCCACTTAAAATCAATCTTTCTATCTCTTAGTCTAAACTTCACAAAGAAGTCTCCATCATCAATGCCCCCTACATCCATCACACCCAAGTTAACCCCTAGCAGAATACCTCCTGACCTCCCATGTGGTGCCGTCCAATGCCAAACAAAATTTCTCCCACCACTAAAATTATTTAGTGTGTCATAGGAAAAATCTTTTTTGCATGTTTCCAAGAGAGCGATAAAATCTAAGTTTTGCTCTCTAGATGTATCCCTTAAAATTTTTGTTTTAGCCAAGTCACTAAGACCTCTGCTATTCCAAAAAATTCATTTCATTTGGAACCATTTTTAGCAAATTTGTCCCTCCTAATCTTGCAAGTCTTTTTCAAACACGATTTAGCGTGAGACTTACCCTTGCGCCTATAGTCATCAAGCTCACTGTTTAAAGGGAAACTTAATTCATCAAAAACTTCTTCCATCATTTCACCACAAAGGCTTTTCAAAGCCTTTTTTTTCTAAAGTGTCAATATTCTTCTCATCACTGTCGCTAATGCTATCCAACCATGCATCCTCTAAACCCCCATTTTCAACCCCATCTCTCTCTAACTCTAAGTTCAGTAAGGTCTGCAAATTATCTTCTTTATTCACACTAGTAGTGCCTAAATTAAACCCTATTTGTTGCAAGTACTCTAATGCTTTGTCTTTATTAAAAGAAAACAAAGAAATGGGATGAGGATTACCTCCATGGAACTCAAGATTCTTCCTAGCAGCCCTCTCCTGAGCCTTGGCCAAGACGTGCTCATCCTTAGACCGTTGAAGCCTTGGACTTGCGCGGACCTGCTTCTTATCTGCTTTCGGGACAGCCACAGCCACCTTCAAATTATTCTCCAAAACCTCCTCCTCTCCCCCGGACAGCCCCCCAACCACATGCGCCTCCTGTTGTCTCTCCTCTTCTTCCTCCATCACTTTATCCACTAATTCATCAAGAACACCATCTGCAGCCTTGTCTAGAATTTCATTCGCTTTCTGCCTTAGAAAAATCTCAAATTCAGCTTTGGACATATTCTGAATTCGCTCCCTCCAAGAAGCAAACCCAACTGAGTCCCTCTCAACGGCCATAGTCTTATCACTTCCCTCCTTGCTGTCCACATCCATCTTCTGTTTCTTTGCCATCCTTTATTGTCCCTCTTCTTCACCATGCAGCCCCTCCCTTTCCTCTTCTTCTCCACCCAACCCCAAATAGCCACCATTCCACTCAAACTCCGCTTCTTCCCCATTTTCACCGAACCCCTATTTCACTACCTCAAAGTTTAGCTCAAAATAATGGTCCCCAATTACCACATCAAGCTCCTCTGAGATCAAACTCGGATTTAAGACAGCCACTAAAATGCGTTTGTAGTCATTCTTTCTAGTAGCTTCCATATCCACCATTTGGGTTGATCCGAGCATAGACCCGACCGCCCATAATTCCAGAAATTCTCTAAGTCCTTCCTCAATCTGAAAACCTTGATCCACACCTTTGGGAGCAAGAAGCCCTCCTCTTTCTCATGCAAAAGGAAACAGAGAGGCATGAGTGCCTCGTGTGGCTTGGCTTGACGAGCAGCCTGAGCGCCGCAAGCCCGCAAGTGCGTTTGACACACTGCGGGTGGAAGTGGAACTCGACGTTAGAGACCATCAAAGCTGGGTGAAAATATAGTCACAAATTGGTGCGAACATAGTAACATTTAGTTATTTTTTTCGAATTACACAGTACAACGAAGACACTCACTACTATGAACGCGCAAGCGCACATCCTCAAGATTGAGAAAGTCACCACAAACGCCTCGCTGTCAACGGGAATGTCGCTTATACCATTGAAAAGCACAACGACGTGAAATTCTGAAAATTTCGTTCCAACAAGGAGTCGAATACAGAACCTGAGGTGCTATTGAGGCTTTTGTAATCACTAGACTACCCTTTCGCAAGTTTAAGTCATTCTTGAAAACATTTATTAATAAAACAATCCAAAAAATATTTTATATATTTTTAAAATAAGATGAGTGGTTAAATTTGAGATAAAAAAGAACGATCTACTATTCGAAACGGGAGTGACCAATATTCCTCACAAGAAAAAAAGTTGGTTGGGTCAAATAATGCCATGTCGTGTCTCGTCGTGACTCGTCAAGCATGGAGAGAACGCGCTAGATACTATAAATTCCCCATTGCCTGCGACGTGCGCACCAAGAAGCTAGGATTCCTAGGAACAATATTTCAGGCCCGTGCAGCATCGCCGTCGTCAACGACGATCACCCCATCAGATCCGTACGTCTCCGTCCGCTACCTCTCACTAATTCCCCTGACCAGAATGTCGTCATCCTCAGCGCCATCGTCGGTCGTGCCGCCGCAAAGCAACGCATGCAACAGCTTCGCCTCTCTCCGGGCGCGGCAGGTGACCGACACGCACCACCTTCGCATCGACGGCTACTCGGCCGCCAACCGTCTGGTCCTCGCCGGCGACTCCATCAACTCCCGCACGTTCAGCGCCGGCGGCCACAAGTGGCAGCTGTCCTACTACCCCAATGGCCACAAGAGCTACAATCCGCCCGGCGCCACCACCTCCTCCGCCTTCGAACTAACGCTCAAGGACGGGAGTTCCAAGCACGACGACGAGGTCGTCATGGCGGCGTACCGGCTGAGCATCCTCGACCGCGACGGGAACCCGGCATACAGCTTCGCCGCGGGGCCGCAGCGCTTCGACAAGAGTTCCAAGTACAGGCACCGCGTGAACGACCTGGCCACGCCGGAGGAGCGGCAGGCGGCGGCGCTCCGGCTCGTGGAGGATGACAGCCTCACCGTCCTCTGCGACGTCTCCGTCACAAGATTCGATAAGGAGTCTCGGATCAAGTGGTATCTTCGGAAATTACTACTAGACTAAATTTGTTCGTACTAAGCATATGTACTCTTAGATCATGTGTCTTGCTGTCTTTTAGATCCATCTTTTGGAAAGCTTTCATTGTTGATCTCTTGCTTTACCTCTTTGTGATAAATTAAGTTTCAAGCACTGATCAGTACTGGTGTGTCGTCAAATATAAACCTGTGTGATGATGCTAAGACCGATTCTTAGCATACACAAAAAAGGTGAAGAGCTCCACGATTTTTCATTAAGAAAAAATAATTTTCTTCGGGCCGGGTCTAGAAAATTCCGGCACCTTGAGAATGCTGGTGATGGGATTTTTTAAAACCAGCTCTATAAATCCACTCCAATGAGCGGAGCGAACCTGGATCCTCTATTGCTGCAACCATACCTCAGAGAATCTTCGGTGATTCTTAGAATACCCAAGAAGCACCGGTATTCTATACACGATGTATAGCGCTGCAAAACCAGAGTTCCTCTAAATGGGGTTGCATCCTTAATTGAAGGTAGTAAGGTACTAGTACAGAAATTTTCGTTTGGGGTATGGATAACAAAGAACTCCAATTATGAAGTTCAATTCTTATCAAACAACAATATCATTACACCATGCATGTTTCTTAGACTCAAGGATATATACACCAGTAGAATTGAGATCCGTAATAAGAAACATACGCACGTGAGACAATGCAAGCAACAGATATTTACATGTTTCTATTCAACTCGGTCAAATTACTTCTCTTTGAATTAGTCCTAAGTCAAATTTGTCTAATTTGAACAAACTTATAAAAAATATAATAATATCTACCATACTAAAGTTTATGTTCAATAAAATATATTTGTGGAGGATTTATTAAAACTAATTTGTTACAGTAGATGTTTTTATAACCTTTTAATAAACTTGGTCAAAGTTTAATAAGGTTCACTTAACATAAACTTGAACTGATGATGTTGTAGGAAGACTCCGTTGACAATTAGTTATTCAACAACAATTATATTGTTGATTTAGGATGATGTAAAAACTATTTTAAGATGTTGTAAAAACTATATAGTTGATTTAGGATGTTGTAAAAACTATTTTAACAACAATTGTTGATTTAGGATGTTGTAAAAACTATATAGTTGATTTGTCATGGACACCTTTTGACCTTTTCAGTCTAATTAACTAATTCTATTTGTTTCATACATTTTTAAGAATATTTTTTTATAATGTTGCAGTTATAGTTTAAAAATATTACGATTGTAAATTTTAAATATTTCAAAAGGTACGTATGGATGTTGCAACTTTTGTTTCTATGTGCTACCTCCGAGAATGTTGCATGAAATATTATGTCATGTGACCATGTGAATTTTGTATCCTAGAATCACACTAATGAGTCAATTTTATAGATTGTTTTAATCTTACGAGCGGTGATTTCTAATATTGTAGTAGTTTATTTTCAGTGACGTTCAATGGAGAATTTTCATTGCAATGCATAAGCACATCAAGTGAAGAAAACAAACGGATAGTGCTAGCTAACTAATATGAAACGAGAATGCTAACCCTCGGGCGTCCAGATGCTCCGAACGGTCAGACGTCGGATTGTTTTTGAATGTTGCGAAATTCTTCTCAATGTTACACGCTACATGACTTGATGTTGCGACGGGTGACTTGATGTTGTGACGAGATTTTTTTTCTACAGTGCTTAGATCTGACGTCTATAGTGTTTTGATCTAACAGCTACATGTTGCAATTGGCCACCTTCATGTTGCAATTGTTTGTCGTTCATGTTGCAATCGTTGTGAACATGTTGCATCCGTGTTCTTGACATGTTGCATCAGTAACGTCCGGAGGGAGCAAATATATCGGACGCTGTCACGAGCTTCCCATCCACTCGTTCCACCCGTCCTCATCCACTCGTTTTCTCTCTCCTCTCATTTTCCACGTGACTCCCCTCTCTCTCCTCGCTCCTCGTGCATCTCGCCAGGGAGGAGTCCATGACGCCGGAGCTGCGCGCGGAGCGGACAGAGCGAGCTGCGCCGGGCGCTGCGTGCGGAGCGGACAGGGCGGAGCTCCTGCTGCCGCCGTGGGCGGGCGCGGCGGAGATCGACCCCGACCGCCGTGGGCGCGCGGGAGACCTCAACCCCGGCTGTCGCAAGTGCTTTATTTGAATGTTGTACTTTTTAACAAGACATTTGAATGTTCCAATCAACGCGCCGCCGTTGGATGATTATCAACATTTTTAACATATTTTTTGATGTTGTAAACATTATTTTTCGATGTTGCGGATGTTTGAGTTTCCATGTTGCAGACATGTGATGTTGCGTGTTGTGTCGAGAAGGAGGAGGGAGAAGGGCTCCTGATGTTGGATGTTGCAAATATTAATTTAAATATTGCGGATGTTGAATTTCGATGTTGCAGACATGTGATGTTGGGTGTTATGTCGAGAGGGGGAGGAGGGAGGAGGGCTCCTGATGTTGGATGTTGCACGCAACATGGATCACAACATGGGTCGTTGGGGTATTGTGTCGGATGTTGGATGTTGCAAGCAACATAGCTCGCAACATGGCCCCAACACGCTGATGTTTGGATGTTGGTCGCAACATGCTCGCCACAAGCTCGCAACATGATCACCACATGCTCGCAACATCGTTGAATCGCTCGGGCAGGAGGGAGGGGGGCTCCGAGGTTGAATGTTGGTCGCAACATGGTTCGCAACATGCTTCGTAACATCAAAACGCTTCGCAACATGATCCGACGGTTGATATGTTTGATGAATCGAATCGTGTGGCTGAGAACCCGTCCGATGCTAGCGCCCGGAACGGACGTCCGGGCGCTAGCAGTCCCGAATATGAAATGCCAAAAAAAAATGGTTTGCAAAAGTTACAGTTTTCATTCGATACTTCATGCTATTTTTATTTATTTTTCAGATACATATGGCAAGAAAAAAACAGTATTAAATCAACACAACTTTCTCGTGTCCTGCTCAAATACGCAGGTGATTGTTGAATGATATGGCCTATGTCGGAAGCTTTAGCTCGACACGTTTGCTAGGCATGCATGTACGTGTTCACCAAGCAAGGCCGACGTACAGCGCGCTCATATACATCATCTGTCTCTTTCTAAAATTTTATTTGGACCCCACCGTACCTTAATTAGCTGATCTCATCTGTTCCTCCGATCCCTTGCCCTTGCCCGGATCGATCATGTCGTCGTCCTCTTCCTCCTCCGACCAGCTGCCGTCGCTCGGCGACGCGTGGCGCCGCCTCCGCGAGGCGTTCTCCGTCTCCTCCGTCCGCGTGCGCGGCGACACCGGCACGCACCTCTTCCACGTGGGCCGCTACTCGCGCGTCGACGGGCAGGTGTCCCCCGGCCAGTGCATCGAGTCCGTCGCGTTCCGCGCCGGCGGCCACAAGTGGAAGCTGTTCTACTACCCCAACGGCACCGACGAGCGACGGCGCGGCCAGGTCTGCGCCAAGCTCATGCTCGTGGACTACTTGTTCGTGAAAGCCACGGCCGAGTACCGGGTGAGCATCCTCGGCAACGACGGCGAGCCGGCGCACAGCTGCGCCGTCGAGCCGCGCAGGTACGCCGGCGGCGACAAGCCTGACAAGGTCGCCGTCCTCGCCACGGCCAGGGAGCAGAGCTCGGCGCAGCGCAACGTGGAGGACGATAGCCTCGTCATCCGGTGCGACGTCACCGTGCTGAATGTCGACATGGAGTCCCGCATCAAGTTGTACCTTCGTAATTTATGGAACTAGCTAGGTTAATTCAATCAGTATATATATGCTACTATGAGCATGTTTGGATCCATAGGACTTATTTTAGTCTATTTGAGGGGCTAAAGTTCCAAGCACTCATGACTAAAAAGAGACTAAAACTAGTCTTGAGACTAAAATGTTTTAGTAAGGAGAACCCTACTAAATTTTGTTTTAGCTCTCTCTCTTCATTTAATCTCATAGAAATCTGTAGCATGTCCCATCTATTGGTGGGAGAGGGAGAAAAGAGAGAGAGGGAGAGAGATAATTAAGCTCATTTACTACATTTTAGTCTCTTTAGGATTTAGATCTAAGCATAAGTGAGACTAGCAACTTTTAGCCTGACTAGTTTTAGTCATTAGACTAAAAGGTATCCAAGCACCCTCCATAGCACTGGAATTCGTTATAGTTTTGTGGTGACGTGAAGTTTAATTAATTGCATTATGAATGGCATTGCATGTTGCCCGGCCATCTTGCATTTACAAGAAATTTGAAATTAAAGATGTTCTACAAATCCGTTATAGTTTTGTGGTGACATAAAGTTTAATTAATTATATTCTGAATGACATGTTACCCGGACATCTTGCATTTACAAGAAATTTCAAATTAGGGATGTTCTATACTAGACTGAACTACTTGTTTAATCGTTCGGTCGTCCCCTTTGAGCCATTATTTGTTCGAACCAGATTGCTCTTGTTTTCCATGCAGTCTACTGTAATCCTTGCAAGTCATAACCATAGCACAGGTTGGTTTAAATAATCACAGTGGGACATAAAAATCTTCTTATATACTCCACCCGTCTCTAAATTGTACTCCCTCCATTCTTAAATATATGACGTTTAAACGTCATATATTTAAGAAGATGTGGCTATAATACAGACGGCTGTAATTTAGTTCTTCCGTGCAGCCTGTTCTTTTTTGGCAATTAGAGAATCTAAAACTAATCTCCCTTTCCTTTTTTTTGCTTCCTCCTGGGTTAGCAAGGCTTCCGGCGAAAAAGCATGCTCAAGTTCGGCATTTCTTCACGGTTCAGTCCCATGTTAACCTTTTTTACAGGAAAAATATTTCAAAACCTAACTCCTCGTGTCTGCTTGTTCCGCCGACGAATCGCCCAGGAAAAATAGGAGGTGAGAAAAGGGAAAAGAAGGGGGATGCAGACTTAAACTCCAGGCAGTTTAGATCGACATAAAAGGTGCATGCACATATTCACCTCATTTGTTGGATGACTTTCATCACACAAAACCACAGATCGACCAGAGATTTTGAAAGGCTAGAAATCATCAACACATAACACAACATTATGATACACAAATTTGCTTGGTGATATCAAACCCCATGGGATTTAGATCTAAGAACCGAAAAAAAACTACAAGGGCACAAACACACAGGGCACAAACCACTGTTTTGGTTGTTTTTTCCATTCATGATTTGAATGGGAGTTTTTTTTGACATGCATGATTTTGTTCTGCATCCATCATCTGCTATATGATTTGTGCTGTTACCACCACCTGTCCCTGCTGGTGTTTATTTATGATCCATCTGCAAAAAAGCAAAAGTGTAAGACTGAGTTAGTACAAAAACAAATGGTTAGTGGTGCGAAAATAAAGTACTGCTTGTTTTTTGTAACATGGAGACAATTTGCTAGATCATTAGAATATTAAATTGCTAGATTATTGTACTATTATGCCTTTATCTGCTATATTGTTGCCTGTTAAACTAAATTAAGTTGGTCATCATTAGGTATAAATCATTATGGATTTGAACAAGCTACCGTCAGACTTTGACTTTGATTTATCATTGTACATGGGGGAGAGAGCCAGAAAAAGGATAGAGGCATTGTGTGTGGCTGAATTATGTATTTAATTTGAGAAACAAAAAAAACTTAGGTTGCTTTGTTCCTTTTTGTAACCAGTTAAATTGATAGTTATTTGGTACTAATTTAGTATTGAATAATATTATGTCGCTACTTAAAAGCATGTGTTTAATTTTGAAGCTTGTTACAAAAACTTCTTGTATACATGTTGCTATATGCAACTATTTCATACATAAATAAATGTTGGAAGCAGTATGCTGCTTGGTATTGCATATACATATGCAGAAACTTTTCAGATATACTACTATATATGTTTTCGTATCTGGTTGATTTGAGTTGCTTTTTGCAACCAGCTAATATGGTGGATAAAATACTTATAAATTGAGTACCAGAAAATGCTAAGTTGTTTAAGGAAGATGGTAGGCGTACCACATACCAAGCCCAATAACTACATAAGTGAACACACACCAACCTAAAGCAAAAAAGCATTATCTGATTAAGACTACAATAAAGATTACGTGTTTCTAAACAAGCTTTTGAACCCTAACGTGCATATGAAACATTTGAAACATAAGCGAACTAGTGAAAAGCATTTGAAGCATAAGGAAGAGATGTTTAAATGAGCTATATGTACCTAGCCCTCCAGCTTGGCAGCAGCTTACGTTTGATGGCAAAGACAACCTTTTGCTCCTGTAGAAAAGAATGTTGCATTTTAAACGCCATTAAATTTCATGCACATAGCAGCAGGCAATATGCTCTTTATTGCACTGTCACAAAGTTAATTGCAGTAGCAACACACTCCCAATTGCTTTTACTTGGCATCATAGTACATGTGCAACACCCACCACACAAGATCTCTATTCTGATGCAGTGCAATGGATGACAGAGGTTTGGTATGGTATTGGGAAATGAATATGGCAGAACCCAAGAAGTCAAAACCGGATTGCAAAATGCACTCACCTTGTCTGAGATGATGTAATGGTGGTCGTCCATACATTGGCAATCCCCGTTCGAGTGACTGAATGATATATCCGTGCTTATGTTGCCATGTTAGGACTGAACAGGGAAGAACACATGATTTTTTGTGTTCTAGATTGACAACAATGAAGAACATTATGTTAGGACTGAACGTGAAAATGATGAAAACTACCAAAGCATAATAAAGATAAGAATCCTGAAGTGCAGAAAAATTCTACCTAACTGGAACAAGTAAAATGTCTATCTAGACAAGGCACTGTTTTGCTTGATTAAGAAAAAGATCTACGTAGTTAGTATAGTACTTTTGCCTAGCTGAAACAATAAACTTGCCTAACTTAAACATGTGAAATGCCAAACTAGAGAAAACAATAATTTGCTAAATTGAATAAAATCATATTTGCTTAATTAAGAATAGTACTTTGCCTATCTAAAACAATAACTTTGCCCAAGTTAAAATTATAAAATGCCAAATTATAGAAAAATAATCAAGACCCTCAACTATACTGCATATATTTCAAAAATTAACATGTCTAGTGGATAAGTAGTACATATATACAGTGATGCATATAGAAAACAATCAACACAAAAAGAAAGAAGGAAAAAACCCCCACCCCTCTCCAACAGAAATTAATCTAGGAGGCGTATGTAAGCTCCATAGCTTAAAATATGTATATTTAAATTTATAGGAGAACATCAGTGCGAAGTCATCAAACATTCATAGCAGACAAAGAACATTGATAAGCTGCAGAAACCTATACATTTTGCTAACAAATAAGAACTCATGTGTACTCAGATTACCAATGGAGACAAATAAGAACTGAACTAGACAACCACCAACAAAAATACAAAGTCTACAAGTAAAAAATAGTTCCAACTGCTTTCAGCATGCAGAATGATGTCCAGTAGTTTAGTTTTAAAAATTGAAGCACATCAGACTATAAAAGTACAGTTCAGAAGCTCTTATAAATCATACGCTAGTTCTGACTAATACCACAAAAAAAATTCAATGTGCTTTTGAAGATGCCTTAGTAATTATCCACTCACTAATACCTCAGCTGCGACACAGTTATGAGCACCAGTAGAAAACTAAGCCGGTACCAAGGCTGCAAGGAAGTAACATGTGCTTCTGAAAGAACCAGCATGCGGAAAATGACCTCATAGAAACAAGGAACGCTAAGGAGGAAAAATGAGAAAATTCATGCTCTGTTTGAGAGCTAGATCACTACTAATTCATGTCAAATGAAAGATTTCATAGCAAAATATATTTATTTGTTGATGCATAAGGATCCAATACTAATTGGGATTACGGGCCGTAACTTAGTAACTCACCTTTAAGAGGACGTATCTGCTTGCTCAGATTCCTCGGAATGCCCATCACCACCACCAGCCCCTCGTCGCCACCGCTGCTGCGGGGTCTTGACCTCACATACGCTGCAGCCAAGGCGTTCCCTGAAATGAAGCCCCAGGAACGACGCTCCGAACAGAGACACAACCAGCCCAAAATTCTATGGCAGTAAAAAGCAAACTCATCAAATCTCGGCATCACTACCTGACGGGAGAGGGAAGACTATACGCTCGACGATGCCAGGTACCTGAGTCAAAGCTCAAACAGAAGGAAAGGGTGGCTGGGGGTGAGCGCTTGCGAGAGGAACCTGCAGAGGTGCGCCTGCGCCGTCATCGTGGCATCCGCCCGCGTCGCTTCCGGTCGGGACTCCGAGCCTCCGACCATAAGCATGGGGGGAGGAGCTCCATGGCTGCAGGATGTTGCCGCGGTGGTGGGGTTAGGGTTAGAGGTGTGATGCTGGAAAGAGAGCGGACATTCAAGGGCAATGATGTCTCACCTTTGATCGGATGAGAGGAGATGTGCGTCGTCATCGATCCTCTGCTCCTCCACGCCGCAGTCTCCCTCTCCATTTCCCGATCTGAAGGATTCACGCCTTGGTTGGGGGGGCCGCCGCCACGCGCTCTTGCCGGGATCCGCCGCCACGCGGGCCTCCGCGTGAGTTGGGGGTCTCACCGGGATCCCTCAGCTCTGGCGAGACAAGACGAGGGATAGATGGTCGGGTACTTGGGTTAGTGCGTGGAGCCCACCATGTGGGTGAGTGAATGCGAGGCTGAACCGAAGATACCAGCAGGAAAGCGGCTGTTCTGCGTAACAAAAATACAGCCGGCCACATTAGAGTCTTTACCTATTTAAGAACGGAGGGAGTAGGTTGTTTTGATTTTTGTAGATTCATCATACTACGTGGATATTATTATAGAGAATAAACCAGGGATTACTCTCCAACATGCGCGTGCGGTGAATATAGAGGGGAGTCCGTTTGTCCAGCTCAAAATCTGACGTCCCCATTCTACTTTGCATTGTCACCTGTACAGGTTAGCTGCTCTTGTTCTCACTTCTCAATGAGCAGCTGCTATATATCAAAAAACCAACAAGGTCAAATGCAGATGGATAGCATAATGTTCCTTCATGCTTCAGCAGTGTACGTGAACAGAAAATGAATGTCAACAATTAGATGTGGTTTTGTTGCTCTCTATTTTTTCAGCAGTACCATTATAACTCATCTAGATTGAGATATCAAAAATTTCCTGCTGGTCTCGGTGACAGATGCAAACAGAACCCACCCAACCAGTGCGATGTGCCAACTCCAGTACGCTATGGGAGTAGTCTTCTCTACCCTTCAGACGTCAGTGCATCATGTCAATGTCAAGCATTTCAATTTCATCTACTCTTTTATACAAAAAAAAGGCCAAATTTCAATAGAAAATGGTTTGTCCGAATGCTAACACACCACCAAAACTAACTCCCAACAAGCTCAATTCTGAAATTGTTGATTGCATCACATGAATCACCTTGTGTTTAAACAACGTCAGCATTTACAGACTGGGCGATCTCACTCTTAGCTGAAACATACTTTCATACTCCCACATTGTCCAGTTTAGATGAACACAGAGAGTGGGACTGCTGCTCTAATCTGCCACTTGCAACAAACACTTCCGAGGCTCCGAGCAGACATAGTGAACAGTGAGAATGTCTGGGAGCTTATTACAACTAACCTAATTGTAAGGGCTATAACCAGATAGAGTTCTGGTAACACTGCATCTCATCTGGAGCTCCACCACAATCTCAAAGTGGCCTACAGAATACAGATATATATACATGTGGCCTGGGTATCCTCATCCCCAGAGGAAGAGTTGACTTGAGCCTTATGATTTCTGTCCTACGTTATACAGTATGCTCCTATATATGGTTCAACCGAATGGCATATGCAATCATTCATGTCAGTTCTGCTCCGTGTATTTAGCTTGATAAGAATGCTGAATTCTGCTATTGATCATAAAATCGTACTCTTCGGTTTTGGGGTTGCTCACCTGTCACAAACCAAACAGACAACCATAAACAATTTCAGAAATAAGGAAGTGGATGAATCAGTGTTAGAATTAATTGCAGACCATGAATTTGGTAACTAAATTGATTGGATATAATAGAGACCAGAGGATGAAGAATGATGCCATACAAGTAACAAGTTGCACACAAATTATCAATATAGCCTAGTGTTAGCTCTCATTTATTGCACATGTTAAATGAAATAAGTTACTCACCGAAGTCATCTTCATCGTCATCAGTTTGACTGGTGAAAAATGGAGTCAGGTAGTTCCTGTCAAGGGCAGTGAATGATGTCGTGCTGCACCATCATTAGAAAAAGGGTAAGCAACTGTTTGTATCGTCATGACTTATAAGAAACTGGAGACACAAAACAAAATACCTCTTGTGAAACTGTTTCAGTTTCATTCTCAATCCTCCACCAGACGATGTACCTTCTTCATAAGTTGGAGGCATGTAACCATTGTTGTCTTCATAATTCTGAGAATGGTGGAATATAGAAATGAAGCAACTATTTAAAAAGTAAGGAACTAGCATGATATTAAAAGAGCAAAAAAATCAGATGTGAATAAAACAATCAGAATTTCACTAGTCATATGTGCAAAAAGTCAAAAAGCCATCTCTCTAACCATCTCCCGAATTAGAAATAAAATAGTCGGAGTGTGTTGTAGCACTGTCATACAAGATTGCAGGGTCCATTCCAAGTTGAATATCTTACAAGTCAAATTTGTGTAAAGAATACAAAAATTTTCAATTTAGAATTCTAAAGTGAAAATTTTGATAAATAGTCGCTATAGTGAAACCAGGGGCGGAGGAGGGCCTAAGGCCACCCAGGCCATGGCCTTAGGCATGGCTAAAAAACCTCTTATACCCTCTATATTTTTTCATAGCCCAGCGAATAATTTTCATGGCCGTGTTTAATTCGGTGAATAAAATTTTTGTTTCCCTTTCAAGTCCTATTCGGAATATTAACATAGACTAATTACAAAAGTAATTACACAAATGGACTAGAAATCGCAAGATGAATCCATTAAGACTAATTAATCCATCATTAGAGATTTGTTACTGTAGCATGCGTTGTCTAATCATGACATAATTAGACTCGTTAGATTCGTCTCGAAAATTAAGGTAGGGGTTGTGGAATAGGTTTTGTCATTAATCCATATTTAATACTCCTAATTAGTGTCCGGAGATTGATGTGACGGGTGGTTGGTGAAACTTTTGGGAACTAAACATTCGTCGGCTCAATTTACTGCATGGCCCAACAATCTGTCTCCAGTTCAGTCCGCCCAGCACGGCCAACTGCGGCGCTCGCGGCCTAAAAAAGAAAAAAATTGCGGCACTCCCTCCCTCCGTCCCTCGCGTCACGGCAACCCTAGCTAGCGGGCGGCGACGGTCGGCGCCCAATGGCACCTGCGCGGTGCAGAGGCACTCAACAGGGTGGGTGGCCTCCGTATCTCCCCTCCCTGCATGGCTTCACTCGGGCACCTCTCGCACTCAGACACAGGCAGGGCACCTAGCCGGTCAGTCCTCAAGCGGCCAAGCCAGCGTCGGGGACTTGGCGAGCTGTCCGGCGGAGGGCGGACACTAGAGTGGCGGACCATCTTCAGCTTCACCCAATCGGCCAAGGCCAAGCACTTAAACATGTCAGTTTTGTTTTGAATCCTCAATCCTCAATCCCCAATTCCCATGAGCATATTGTAGATTGAATCAGGAGCTTATATTATCTATGTACTGTTTTGTAGATTAGCATAACTCAATTGGTGTCAATGAATAAGATGAGTAGGACATTGACATCTTTTTCCTTCTACTCGTAGCTCTAATACAAGTGTTATGTTTCATATATCCAATTGTCATTTTTCTGCTATTCAATTATGCTTTGCATATTGCTTATCTAATTCATTTAAAAATTACAACTTCTCATGTGTAGGCTCAGGTGTCCTTCCTATTGTGATATGCGAGGAGCTGACGACGAACTAGACCGATACTAGTTAGTTATTTATTTGATCAAGTTCGTTATACAAATAGATCTTAAATTGTGATGCACTAGTTCAAATCCTGCATTTTAAGCACTTCTATCATTATATGAACTATCCGCTATTATGTGATCTACAATAAGAATGAGTGGTATAAGCGCTTACTAAGTGGCCCTAAGCGTCAAAATCCGCCAGCTCCGCCACTGAGTGAAACTGAATGTTCATGTGCCTATACTGAAATGTGAATTCCACTAGATAGATATTCCCAATACTATATACTGGTCATAGTCGCACATCTCATACATACTCCGCCGTCCAAATTATAAGTCATTTTGGCTTTTTTTTTAATTCTTAGGTTTTGCTATGCACCTTGATATATATTATGTCATTGTCTAGATGCATAGTAACAGGTATGAACCTAGAAAACCCAAACCAACTTATAATTTGGGACAGAGTGGGTGTAAGCTAAAAAAGGAGGGAGTATAAGCTAAAAAAGTTAGTTCTTTATGTACAAGTGAGCCTTACTTCTATTGATGTGTTTTCATCTCCAACAACATCCAAAGCTTCTAGCATAGTTCCTGTCGACCCTCCAATAAGAAGTACCTGCATGATTAGGCGTAATCGGTCAAAGAAATTCGGTGGTTATGTTAACTGAAGCCTATGGTCGCAACCATTTATATATAATTCTCAATATGCTTGTTCTGCACATGGCAGTTTGATTAGTTTCTATTGACATTTAATAAATGAATTTGTGAAATGCATATTTAGCTTTGCAATATGCAACCAGTAAATGCTACAGGTCCATGCACAGTTGTAACTGAACTACAAGCCTAGGGCATTATCTCAAAGAACAAGTATTGTCTCTTGGTCCAAAGTGTGCTTCTGTCAAAACTAACAAGTGTCAAAAAATAAGCAAGTACCGTCAACACAACAATGGCTGTAGTAGTGGTGAATATTGTTTTTCCATGTCCTTCAGGAAGTTCATGCACAGATTGGAGAGCAAGGGCAAAAGCCATCGCCCCTCTAAGCCCTGTTTATCCAAAAGTAACAGTGAGATTCGTAGAAGTGTCAGTCACATAGAGTACAGAACCGTAATTGTAATGGCACTAACCACTAAACCAAAGTGCTTTCTGATGCTTTAGAGGTATACGTCGATGTTCTGGTCGAGACATGTTAACCAAGTACGCACAAGAAAAGACATTTACAGCCCTATACATTAAAAGATGCATCAGTTTATCTTGAGACAAAGCAAACAAAAAATTACTCCACATATTGAATATAAATTGGTATGACTGCAGCAGAGTGTTTATTACATGCGCTGAGGCTTAACTTAGGTATAATGGATCAAATATTTAGAATAGATCATTTTTCTAGAGTACTTTAGTACCATAGATGCACAATATAAAGTAACATATAGGTCACAATGACTTTCACTACTAACTATGGACAAACAAATACAGACATATGGTTATGCAATACAGCTAGAGTGGTAAAGGTAGATCGTAGCAGTACCTTGCCACAACTATGAATATCTAATTTTGAGTAAGTCAAGGAACCAAAGTCAAACTAAATAATTTGAAGGCCACAATTAGTATTATTCTTTTGAAAAAGAGAACTTTTAAGGATACAATTGAGAAGAAGATGAAGCCAACATGTGACCAGCTGTGCTCTTCCATGGCAATATCAAAGCCCATGTAAATGAACCTGAAAGAAAACCAGGAACAACGAATAAGGAACAAAGTGTATGGTTATCTTTTGCCAATTAGGCAATAACTCAACTACAAGTTCTGCTGATGCTTACACAAATGTCTCAGCCAAAGATGACAGTAAGTGGAAAAAGGCAGAAACAAAGCGCTGCGAATTGTCTGAAAGATTGGAGAATGTGTAATGCTTCATAACCTGAGGATAAATATGAAATATATGTAAGGCATAGCCACAAGACAAACATGAACGATATAATACGATAAATTACATAGTGCTTACCATCCCCGTGAATAATATAGAAACAATCCCTGACAAGCCAAGTCCTTCGGCTAACATATACCTACAAAAAACCCACAAAGTTTCTTGAAACAAATCTCCCAGAAAGGCAAAAAATATTGAAGTTTAGAAGTTTTCTTACGAGAAATATGGAAAGAGAACAAAAAGGCAGCACTCCAAGTTCTGCAGACTGAAAGAGTAAACAGAACAGAAAATTAAGCATTAAACATATATCAAAAATTAAAAAGAAAAAAGAAACAGGAAACTGTAATAGGAAGCGTGATGACTTACTTGTCAACGTCCAATCCAGCATACTTGAACAGGTAATGAGTGGTCAAGGGCTCACAAGATCAAATAGTAACTCGTGCGCAGCTGTCTCATGATATCGCCGAAATGCTCCAAATTTACAACCACCTTACTAAAAGCCAGCACTACTGACTCACTAACCACCCAAATGTAATAGGTGAGAAGAGCAATGAGGCATGTTACATTAAAGAAGTAGAATGCAAAATTTAATGACCCAATATTTGCTGCTTCAGTATAATGTGGTGAAGAAAAATTGCAGTCTACATTGCCTAAAGACAAAAGATATCAAATTGAAATCAAAATATGCTCCAAAATGCATCTGATGCAAAAGCTCACACTACACTATATCAACAGAAATCGTAAAGATGTTTATGGCTATTGCATTCATACGATAGAAGCAAAGCTTCGCATTTATGACATAGGGAAAAGGATATAAGAGCAGAAATAAATCCAACTCCCACACCTGAAAATCAAGAAATGCAGTGGTTATATAAGCTGACGATTGGATAATGATGGGAAAATACACTAAACCAGAGAGAACTAATAATGAACAATAGGCTTTATTCCCTAAAAAAATTCATCCCTAAATCAGATGATATAATTTTTCTCGAACACGCAAGAGAGATGCTTATCATTTATATTAACAAGAAAAAGTGTTAGAATTATTATTAAGCTTCCTCTGCATTTGTCATTTCAAGAATAACAAAGAAGGTTAAATAAGGAAACAATATTAATTTGTTGTAGTTAAAATATCGTTTCGTCAGTTTAGTTTTGGGCCAAGTTTCAGCAGTTTTCTTCTCTCTTTTTTTTTGTTACACTGCAAATTTGAGCAGTTTAACATGATATCGTCGCTGATCAAATGGAGTGTTTTTTACAAAAGGTGAAGTTGCAAATAATAGATGTCGGAAGCTAAGAATAGGAATCTCAGTCAGGCCAGTTTAAAGAAACAAAACATGAACTGCGTGCTCTTTTATGCTTTGATACCATGATAATGTGACTATTGAGTTGCATGCACCAACTAGTTCAACCCAAAAGCTTAAGCTTATAGGGAAAGGTGGACAATTCACTTATACTTCAACACTCCCCCTCACGTGCAGTCTCCCCCAGGTCGCATACGTGGATATTGGAGTGGGGCTGTAATTATTTTAATTAACGCGCCCGCCAGGATTCGAACTCGGGACCTCTGGCTCTGATACCATATTGAGTTGCATGCACCAACCAATTCAACCCAAAAGCTTAAGCTTATAGGGAAAGGTGGACAATTCACTTATACTTCAACAGTGACCATCTACCTTTTGATCAATACCAACTCAAAATTTTGTTGGCAATATGATACAGTGCATGCCCCATGGTGAGATGGTAAAGTAAAAACAACCAAACAGATAAATGCTGAATGTTCAAATGTAATTTGCACCTAGACCATTTGTGCATTGCCTATTTTAGCTTCAGAAGGATACCAAGCCTTCGTTATACGAAAATGGTAGGAATGGAAATTTCCCAGTACTAATCTTCCCAAGCTGTGAAGTGCCAAACTCCATAGTAGACACAATTGTAACTTATACAATTACATAAACTTGAAAGCCATGTGGCAATTGAATTTAAAGAAGTGCAACCTGATGACATTGAACCAACAAAGGTCTCAAGGAATTGCAGAATCATCATAAAAATGTTCTCGCCAGCTGCTGCATGACTTCTGACTGATGACATTGTCCTGAAGAGAAGTACATACATAAGAAAGAAACACACGAGTTTGAAAAAAACATGCATCGGATCATAACCAGAAGCAAACCTGTATAGCGAAATTGCCATCTGTCCTTTCCAAACAGCGAGACAGTAGGTTAGTCACATCTCACATGGACAAGTACTGACTATTCTAGTATTCTTGCATGCACTAGAAAGAAGTAAGAACAGACCGCGTCATTCAAAACAGATTCTCCAAACACCAAAGCATACAAGTTAACATCAGAGCCCAGTTCCTGCACAGAAACAAATTCAGTAGTTTCGTATGGTCAGTTAGAATCTTCAGAATCAGTAGTTTCACTAATTTGAGTCATGGGTACCACTGGAACAACAGACTCTTATTAATTAACCACTAAGGACTTTTAATGGAGCATGCAAGCATGGCTGCTTAGCACAACTTCAATATACTAATGAAATCTACAATAACTTTACAGCTAAAACAAGACCTCTGATCTGATGAAACATCAAACATCTACTAAACATAATGGATTTACAAGTTCGGACATATAACTATCAAAACTGGTTACAACTGTATGCGAAAACACCAAAACAGTTCACTAAGATTTTGATGCACTTTTTTTCAGATAGTGGGAAGAGAGCCTTTTACATTCCAGGTGAACCTTAGCTCTCCAGATAGGATGTGCACTATTCAAGTCATTTCTTTTTTATATCACACTGCACTTTAGGTTGATATCTGAGATTCAATTGCATAAGCTAATATTCAATTTTAGCTGTTAGGGAGACTTTCTATGAATATCAAGATGCAATTATCTACGAAAAAGATCTAGTGGAAAGACTCCTATATCAGACATAGATAATGGCCTGCGTAATTGGGCCAGTTATCATATGGCAACAAAGTGGGGATGATCAAAATAAACATTGAATACCTCTTTTCAACCCAACTAATGTTTAATGACAGTCACGACAGAGCTAGACTGAAGAACTTAAAAATCACTAACATGAACCACAAAACAATAATACATGATGTGTCAGAGAGGAGGAACTAGGAACACTGGAACTCAAGGAACAGAGACAACTTAAGTTATTAACTGGCGGAGTCCACACCAAAATTCGCACTAATTCCATAACAAAATCAAAAGGAAAAGGCCAAAACATTCTATAAAATGGCTTTGAAGAAGACAGCAAACTACAAGTTCAAGACTGACAAACAAACACAAAACCAGATACCTGGAATATTGATAGCACTGTGACAGGATCGGTAGCAGATATAAGGGCACCGAACATAAGGCATTCAACTAGTGGAAGTTTATACATTAGAAATGTCAGCCCACCAAGATAGCTGCAGTATAACAAAGAGTATACTCAGGAAACATAAGATTTCAACAAATTTACAAATCTAGTTAATAGAGTTTGTTAATTGCTTACACAAGAACCCCTGTTACAACAGAAGCAATGAACGTCCCAAGAATGGCGAAAGTTACAATAGCCCCAAAATTGGCAAAGAATGGTTTCTGTAAACCAGTGAAGAGATTTTAAAAGGTAGGTTATATAGACAGAAATTTAGCCGTTGTGAAGTACTTACCGGAGATAGGCTGAATCCTGATTGGGTATATTGAAGTCAAGGAGTACAAATTTAATATTCGAAAGGAAATACTCAAGTAGATATGCTTATGAATAAGAATTAGGAGAGGTAGTAAACCCCTCTTTCATTAAGAAAATCAACAATTAGAATAGAAAGAATTACAAAAAAAGGATATAATATTATCGGAGGTAATAAGAACAAGAAGAAGAATTCTTCGTGGAAGTTGAACCACGTTCTGCAAATTGAAATGAACAAGACATAATCAATGGAACATGCTCGAAGCGTGTGTAAATCTAAATTACTCATTAACATCAAACAGAGGTATTGTAAATCAAACTGGTAAAACAGTACAAACCTAGTGTTGGTCTCTGTATTTGAAATATTAGCAAGGCCACCAACAACTAGACCTGCAATACAGACATGACAGTTCCACAGTTAAAGAATGTCTGCACTGTGCACAAACAAAAAAAAAATACAATAAGACTACTTTCCAGTGGTTCTCATTGATCAAACATAAGCTACTGCAAATCACCACATGAAATGGTGAGATTGAATAAATTCTGTTGATCAACTTTCTTTTGTAATTTGCATACTGTTATCATTCATGAACTTGATAATGAATATGAGTGTTGAGTTTTGTCAGTTCGTAATAAATACCCACAAAATGGAGCCATCTTCTGAGATATTGGACTAAGCAATAGGCAACACAGAGAAATTACAGATAAATATTTATATATGATGGCATCTAGAGTTAGCATTAAGCAGTTACTTTTACTCATCAGAGGGTAGAGAGACTTGAGATGTTGGACTGAATGTTAGGCATTCTGTGAGTGAAACAGGAAATTGACTTAAAAGGTCCTCGGACTAGTACTGATGAACTGATCAGCATGTGAAGGAACAAAAAATGCTGATGAACTGATGAACAGGTTAACAATCAATTTTACCTGGAGACATTCCAATTCTGAGGAAAACTAAATGAAGCATGCATGATGAACTTCGGAGCTAAGACCACTAGCATCTAAAATCATCACTCTAAATGGATCAACTACACATGACTGCTGGTACGGATTATGCCTAACATTTCAGCCTCGAATGCTTATAAAGTGATCACCCTGATAAGTGATAATGGTCCATCCGATCCTCTTACTCCCCAAAAATCCATTCCCCGTGCTGATCCATTACGACCCATTACTTCCCAAAAATTCACTCCCGTGTTAGTGGTTCGGCCAGAGAGCTAGGGTTTCAATGCGCAAGGCCACCGGGAGCCGCGGGCGTACATACCGATGAGGAGCGAGGCGCTGGCCTCGGGTAGGTAGTAGAAGCGGTGGCGCCGCAGGACGTGGCCCAGCACGAAGGAGAGCACGAGCATGGAGATCTGCAGCAGAATCCCCACACCAGCCACCTGCTGCTCCTTCCCGGGCGGGGCCAGGGGCGGCGGCGGCGGCGGCGCCAGCACGCCCACCGGCGGCGAGGCCGAGACCGAGGCCAGGCTCAGCTCCAGCGCCATCTTCAGCCCCGCCGGCGGCACCGGAACTCCCCCCCCAGTCGTCCGGTCAAGGGCGGGGGGCGGAGGAGGAGGTTCTAGAAAGGATGGGCGGGGAGAAGGATCGGAGAGAGGTGGCGCGGGCGGGCGGCTCGGCGAAGAAGGGGATGCGTGGTGGGCCCGGGATTCCTGGACGCGGAGGTGTAGTATGCGTACAACGCTGGTGCTTCGTGCTGCGGGGAGGGGCAAAGTCCTTGTCGCGGCTGCTGTTTGATGCTTTTTGGATTTGGAGGATGTTTAACTTGCCCTATCTACACGTCACATCAAACTTCGGACACTAATTAGAAGTATTAAATGTAGATTAACGATAAAATTCATTCCACAACCTCTACCTTAATTTTCGAGACGAATCTAATGAGCCTAATTATGTCATGATTAGACAATGTCGTGCTACAGCAAACAATCTCTAATGACGGTTTAATTAGACTTAATGGATTCGTCTCGGAATTTCCCGTCCATTCATGTAATTGGTTTTATAATTAGTCGATGTTTACTATCTCTAATAGAGCTGAAAAGACACTCCCAAAATTTTAGTCCCAAAATTTCAGTGAACTAAACGCGCCCATGGTGTTTGTCTTAATCGAACAAAAAAAGCTTTTCAAAAAATATTCGAACAAAAATGAAAATTCACGGGTCCTAGTGGAATGGGCAGGAAATTCGAACGTATTTTGTACCTTACGTGTTTGTACAAAGACAAATGGTCAATTTTGATGTTTGAATTTCGAGACAATGGAGTGAAAGTGAAGTCTCTTCGAAGAAAAAGGTCTTCGGGTGATCTGTAGCCAGCCAGGTGTCTCCGTTCCGATGGGGAGGACATTAATTTAGGTTTGTTTAGATACTAAACTTTTCACCATTCACCCGTCACATGGAATGAATAGACACCAATTAGGAGTATCAAATGTGGATTAATGACAAACTCCATTCCACAACTCCTATCTTAATTTTCGAGATGAATCCAACTAGCCTAATTATGTTATGATTATATAATGTCATGCTACAGTAACCAATCTCTAATGACAGATTAACTAGGCTTAATGGATTCGTCTCGCGATTTCTCGATCATTCATGTAATTAGTTTTGTAATTAATATATGTTTAGTTCTCCTAATAGATCGTGAAAGTGGACTCAAAAATTTTCCCCTATGAACTAAACGGGGCTATGCGTGAGCGAACAAGCCAAATGACTTGTTTAGTGGTGGTTTGAGGATAAGAGCGGACATAATGGAAGAAACTTACACAGTTTCCACAGGTTAAGGAATTATTTATAGAAACTATCTGTCACAGTGGTGGACTTTCGAGTAATAATTGTTTTCTCTTTCTCTCTCCCTATTCCACCAATGTCAAGGGTTATATGAGCTTCCTAAAAACTAGTGGTTTCTCTCTAATGCAAATTCATGTTTTCTTGTGCATTGGGTCCAGAGAAGACCTCATCTCTTCATGAGGAAATCATTTCTATATTTATTTCTCTCTTTCTTCATTAATTGCATTATCATGTCACCATTTTGCTTATGTGACGAGTTATTTAATAAAGATAGAAACTATCATCAATGCACCATCGAGACTGCCTAATAGTTGTGTAATCATAGTGACTGTAGCAGTTACTGCATACTTCATTTGCTCAAAATATATGTCGTTTTAATTTTTTTAGATTCATAGTTTTTATGAATCTAAATATACCTTATGTCTAGATTCAGTAAGAACTATGAATTTACGAAAATTCAAAATGACCCATAATTTAAAATGGATGGATGATTTGCTCTTTTATAAGAAAATTATTTCTTTTTCATTGTATGTTATCTATTTTGTTGCTCCCTCCGTCCAAAATTATAGGTCGTTTGCCTTTTTTTAACCTCAAATTTGATTGCTCGTATTATTAAAAAAATTGTACAAATATAACCAAATTTAAGTTATTCTTAAAGTTTTTTATTAATAAAACAAACCAAAACAAAAAGTATAATATTTTGCACTTTTTTGAATAAGAAGAGTGGTCAAATTTGATGTCAAAAAAGTCAAACGAAATATAATTTGGAACTGAGTGAGTAGAAACTAACGTCACATGACTTTTTTTTACAGTGGCATGTCGACAATTGGCGTAGTTGGCTATGAAAATTTTTACCTAGGCACATGGATGAAATTCTATTTAAAGAATTTAGTGTCGTTTCTTTCATTCTGTTCGTAAGGTTGTGTGTGTTAGACCGTCTCCGGCAATTGCCCCATCACGATTTGCATCTACAAAATGCAGATCGCGTGAGCACTATTCCGGCTCCAGCCGGTGCTGCAACATGTGCTGCATTTTGCAGCGATGCCACCACTCAACCGCATTCCTGGGGTTCTGGGCCTTTCCCCATCCCAACCGCCTGCGGGCCCCACCCGTCTCGGCCTCCTCCGCCGCCTGCTCCGCCTCCCCTGCGCATCCACCACTTCCTGCTCCGTCCGCCCGTCTCACTCCGTCTCCTCCCTCTATCTCCTCCGACGGCAACGACCTCCCCAATGATGGCATGCAACGACGGTCTCCAGGGACCCACACCACCCCGTCTCCCCTCCACGACGAGGTAGATCCAGCCGCCTCCTCTACGCCTCTCCCCTTCTCAGGCCTGGATCTGGCGGCGGAGGCGGCGACGGAGCTGGAGACGGGGAGCCCGAGGTGCCGACGGAGCTGGAGGCGGGGTAGCGCGAGGTTGAGGTCGCCATTGAGCTCGAGGTAGCCCGTAGCTGCGGAGGTCGAGGTCGTCGTCTCCTCCACCGTGCCGGCGCGGAGGCGGAGCACCACGGCCGGCGCACGTTGTCGCGGAGGTCGAGCAGATCCAGCCGGGTCCTAGAGCAGAGGGCAGAGGAGCTCGACGGGAGCTCCACCATCGCCGAGGACGTAGCTCCACCATCCCAACCACCCCCGTGCGCGTCCATCCGGATCCGTCGGCGCCTGCTGCTCCTCGCCCTCCTCCCGCGCCGGCCATCCTCACAGCCGCTCGAGCTCCCTCCTTCGCGAGCTGCTGCTCGAGCTCCCTCCTCCCGCGAGTTGCTCGATGTGAGCTGCGATGACGACAGGGAGCTCCGGTCCCTACGGTGGAGGCTGAAAGGATCAAGGCAAGTGGCCTAGAGGGGGGTGAATAGGCCTGCAAAACAAATTTAAACTTTTCTTTCCAGGTTACTGTTAGACCTCGAAACTTCCTAGAATATTCTTGGAACTTCCAAAATTGGAACCTCTGAGAATATCTCCAGAACTTCCGAGATCTGCCACTCCTTAAAAATTGCACAGATTAAATGCAGATAACTTGATGAAAAACATATCTAGCCAATTCTAGAAGATATATAGGACCTACTCAGATGATTTCTAAACAAGGGAACCACAAGAGCACAACCAACAAGTAGATCGAGCCAAACCCTAATAGATCTAGTGAAGAACAAGTAAGAACAAGCTAGCAAGACAACTATGAAATGAAAGCACACAAGACACCAATTTATCTTGTGGTTCAACTCGCCACAAAGGCTTGCCTACATCCATGTTGTTGAGGAAGCCACAAAGGCTTGGGATGCACACGATCCACTCCTCCCTCACACCTATCACCAATGGCAATAGATGGAGAATTTCACTAATCACAACAAGGGTAATACAAACAACTTGGAGCTTCCACAATCTTGAATTGGAGAGCTTCCAAGAACCTCTAGCCGTCTAGGAGCCAAGCTCCAAGAGTAATAGATGCACCAAGTTTGCTAGAGTTTCTTCAAGTGCTAAAGAACCTAGGAATGGAGTCTTCAAGTCTCAATCTCACTAGGAATCACTCCCTCAATCAATGCAAGGCAAGGATTTGGAAGGGAGTAGGTTAGAGTCAATGCAAGAGTGAGAGAGAGTGAGTAAATGGTGTTTGTGTCGGAGGGGAAGAGAAGGAGCCGTTGGGAGGCAGGAGAGTATAAATACTGTAAGATCCCCAACAGTAACAGCTAGATTTGAACCTCGGAAGTTCCGGGTTTAAGTCCGGAACTTCCGGGAACTGGAGCGAAAAGCAGAGCCAGTTGACTGTAGCTTGTACAGTCGGAACCTCCGAGGAAATCTTCGGAACTTCCGGAAACTAGAAGAACAACACTGCAACAGTCAGCAACAGGGGTTCTTCTTCGGTGGTTGGAATAGGATTTGAGAAAGATGTTCTATGAGCATTTGAATCCACCCAACTCGCTATTAGTATCCCTCTTGATAGTACGACTTGTCCTATACTCAATTTCGAAAGATAAAATGAATTAAAATTCTCTTCAAGCATGGAAAGCCATCTTCATTTGAATAAGGGGTCACCTTTTCTTCTTTTGCACCTGTGAATAAATCTTATACTGCAATGCATACTCAAAAGTTCATTAGCTCTTTAATTGTGTGGTCAACATCACCAAAACCCTCTTAGAGCTTGATTGCACTTACAATCTCCCTCTTTTTGGTAAATGTTGACAACTCAATTAAAATTTGATTTTAATTGATAAAGATTGAGCTTTCGATGAAATGAATACAAGGCTCCGCCTCAATGTATGCATGTCTCATTTTGAATAGAGTGATATGTTTCATAAGACATTTGATTTGCATACATTGTGAGCAAAGTGTAAAGATACATTGTATTCACATCATCGAGGGGTGCAAAAGAACAGTGTAAATATGAAAAATGTGATGCGTGTGATAGATTATGCACTCAGAGAGTACTATGTTGTCAGGACTCGGAACTTCTGAAAAAAATTCCAGAACCTCTAGGGTAAACCCTGGATCGAAACTTCTGAAGAAATTTTCGTAACCTCCGAGCTCTGTCACAGATACTCCAACATTCATCACAACACAGGCATAAATTTTACAAATACTACCAGAAATAGGAGCTAGATCAAGATAAGCAACCACAATTCAACTAGCCCTGTTACACACACCATAAAGTTTTTCAAGTTGTCACATCCCAAGTTCTTGTCCATGACCATATCCACTACTTTCCAACAGAGGCAAGCCAAATAGTACAGTACCAGAGTTCAAATGAGTTAGCCACTCACAGCTCACAAAAGATTATATGTCAGAAGTAGTTAGATCATCAAATGCATCTCAATCTTTCTCTTTTCTCCCCCTTTTTCAACATGCTAACAAAAAGGAGAAGAAAAAAGAAAGAGAGGAAGTAAATAGTAGGACATGCACACTGCTTCATTCATCACTCCAGTCGCTGGCTTCTTCCTCCTCCTCAGGTACAGTCTTCTCATAACTAACAAAAATGTCTGAATTAGAACCAGAATCTGAAAGCACAGGATGCTTGCCACGGCCTGCTGGTGCCTTGCCATACCTCCTAACAGGGGTCTGAGCAGGTTTGTCGGCCTTCATCTTGTTGATTTTTGCACCAAGTGGCTCATCATCACTAGAATTTGCCTCAGGCACATCCCTCTGCTCTTCCTCTTCTTCTTTAGTGGCTGAGTACTCAAGAAAAATCAGGAAATATAGGTGGGGTGAGACCATAGCAGTAGCAGTAGGGAGTCCGGCATGGTTCAGCAGCCTGTTAACATCCTTTCTCATCTCATAAGTCTCTAGCTGTGTACCTGCAATAGCCATAGATATCTCTGTTGACGGCTGTTAAGTACCACTTTTATGCCGTCAACTCCTGCATAAAATAAATGAAAAGTGATCATCAACAGTAGAATAGAGGTTTATACTTATAAATTCCACAAGTGTTGGTGTTTCTAGCTTTTGTTGCAGGACACATCAAAATGCACATCGAATGATACAACTGGGAGCAAGTAAACCAATGGCATAGATATGGCGTCATCATAAACAACCTCAAATGCCAAATTGGTCTGCACCATTGCAACGGGCTCGTCGAGACGATCGAAATGGACATATCATTTGCCTACTTTGGAGTTCGAATGAAAGAGATATGCACAAGATATCATGTGGGCCCGGTGGGACCCACTGTCGACCGGGCATCCCTGGGCCCACCAACACATTGTGGGCCATACCCGGGAGATGAGTTCCTGTACACCTGGACTACTCGACTAGTAGGCCACGGTGCTGGTACCGTGGACCACAAGGCAAGACAAGACGGACAAGGACTTGTACTAAGACTAGGATAGCTTTCCATACCCTGTATAGGCTACTCCGGGTCCTACTCGAATAGTACCCTTGTACCAATCCGACTTGTAACCCTGCCTTCCAGGGACCCCTCTCAAAACATACGCAATCAATACAGAGCCACGCAGCATACAGGACGTAGGGTATTACGCACATTGCGGCCCGAACGTGTCTGATTGTGTGCCCCGTGTCTCACCATCGTGTTCCTGATCTCGGCGAGTCCCACCGCACAATCTACTACTTCGGGTACCCCGTCGTAGGCTCGGTGTCTAAAACACTGACAGCTGGCACTCCAGGTAGGGGATCTCGTCGTTGATCCACTAGCGAACTCGATGGCTCTTATCATCATCAAGCTGACCGTCGCTTTCCAGCAAGGCGACACCTTCGTTTTCGGCTCCCGGGTTTGCGTTGCTGATGGCGCCGGATCGTTCCTGCGTTTCCTAGCGCCAACTCCGGAGTCAAAACTCAAGTCCTCGACGCTTACGCAAGCTTTGATGGAGAAACTCATCGAAAATTTTAGCGAAATTTCGATCTCTGACCCGCTCAGAGAACTCGAGTCGAAGTCCGAGTACAACTCGACTTTGTCTCCTATCTGGCATGAGTTGCTTTCTTCAGCTTCACAGCTTGCGCTCGGCCTGGATAACATTCTAGCACCACCTCTCTTCGGCCATCGCCATGTCAGTGCCGCTTATCAAGCTGCACTGAAGCGCCTCATGTGCCCTGGTTCGAAGATCGTGCTCGAGTACTCTTCGGATTCGGACGACAACTTCGACTACTCTTCGGACTCGTCTGAGTTCGAGTTCGACTACGGTTCGGATTCTGATGAAGTACAACAACTGTCTGGCCTTGCTCAAGGACTGGTGATCACATCGACACCTGAGGGTAGATTCGTCTACTGGCCTGAGCATGTGCCTGCTGATCTCTCGTTGGATGATTAGGAGCGCTTTATCGCCTGTCTCGACAACTTACCTTTCTAGGAAGGCGTCAAGCTTGTTGACTATGACACCGATACTGAGCTCATTCAGAGTATGGGTACTTATTCATCGCATCGAGAAGTGTTCGTCGTTGATGCAACTACTCCGCAAGGGCATCGTGCCAATTATCGTTACCCGGATGATGTATCTGATGATGAACTCTCTGCCAATGCTCCCGCTGATGAAACCGCGGAGGCCAAGACTGCACATCGCCAACGCAATGCTGATCGTGCAACTCTTCGTCGGGAACTCACGGAAGCTTTACCTACCCGTAATCTTCAAGAGGCTTTGGAGGCGGTTGCTACTCGTGAATATCGCACTCCAGAGGAAGCTATCAACGCGATCAATCTACTCGGTCGCTCTATGCCTCGTGAGAGGGCGGCTGCTGAAGTCGCAAAGCTGGCTGAGCTAGCTTACACTATGCTACGCCAGAATACCAGTGCTCCTAGTCACCATGGCAGCAGTGGCGGTGCTCATCGTACCACCCCCACTCCTCAACGCACACGTCCGGAGGCTAGCAACAAGGGCAGAGGCGATGATGGTAGTGTCAACAGCAAGTCGGGAGACTCTCGCTACGATGCTCGTACAACAATCAACGCCAGACGCGCTGAGCGTGAGAAGCAAAAAGATGCTGATTCTGACTCCTTCCCTGCTTTCTCACCTCGACTTCAAGCTCTGTTTCTTCCGGAGAAATTCAAGGCTTACGGCATCTCTAAGTATGATGGCAAGCAAGATCCAAGGTAGTGGTTGTGCTGTTATGCTCTGTCCATCTCCAATGCCGGAGGCAATGATGATACCAAGTGTATCTATTTCCGTTTTGTCTTAGAGCAAGAACCCCTCACATGGTTTGTGTCTCTCAAACGTGGTTCCATTGACAACTGGGGACAACTCAAGCATCGCTTCACCAGCAACTTTGCGGGTTCTCTGGGCCGTCATGGTACCAGGATGGACCTTGCCCTGATCAAGGAAAAACAAGGTGAGACTCTTTGCGAGTACATGCGCTGCTTCTTTGAGAAAAGGGCTACTATTGTTGAAGTCACCGAGAAAGAAGTCATTGATACCTTCCAGGATGGTTTCTATGACGATAGGCTTTTCCAAGACTTTGGTCGCGCTCGTCCAGCCAACATCACCAAGCTCAAGGAGATGATTACTCACTGGGCAGACGAGGAAGACAAGGCTCGGAATCGGTTCAAGCATCTTCGCAACAACCAGAACAACAACAACAATGCTGGAGGAAGCAGCAGTGGCAAGCAACAGCAGGGCAATCGCCAGGGGAATAACTACTCGAGCAATCTTAATCGCAAGCGCAAGCCCGAGAACACTGTTGCAGCCATGGAAACTACCGCCAAGCCTGAAGATGATCCTCATTGGGCACCTTTGACCAAGCAGAAATGCCCATGGCACCCAGAGGGCGATCATACTACAGAGCAGTGTTACCAACTTCGACGTGCGTTGAAAAACACACCCGAACCAACGCACCCAAACCCATGATTTCGCAAACACAAGGGGAAGAAGGCTAACACAGACAAAGACACTGGGTTCCAAAACCCCTCCAACACTGTCAATGTCATATTTGGTGGAATTCCAACCAAGCGCATGCAATAGCTAGCACTCAGGGAGATCATGTCCATCCAACCAGCAGCTCCCACTTTTCTCAAATGGTCTGAAACCCCCATTACCTTTTCAAAGGCAGATCAATGGACTAGTTTCTCTGAGCCAGGACGATATCCTCTCGTTCTGGATCCAGTGGTGGCAGGCTCCAGGCTTACTAGGGTTCTCATTGATGGTGGCAGCGGTCTCAACGTCCTGTTCGCCAAGACTTTGAAGAAGATGGGCCTGGATATCACCAATATGCTTACCAAGACCAACTCACCGTTCTATGGTATCATCCCGGGCAACGCAGCTGTTCCTTTGGGTTCAATTGTACTACCCGTTACCTTTGGGACTAAGGATCACTACCGCACCGAGTACATCAAGTTTGAGGTTGCTAACTTCGAGACTTCTTACCATGCCATTCTCGGTAGGCCTGCTCTCGCTAAGTTCATGGCTATCCCGCACTATGTGTATTTGGTTCTCAAGATGCCAAGCCCCAAAGGAGTTCTTTCATTGCAAGGGGATCTGAAGTGTTCTTACGACTGCGACATAGAAGCCGTAGAACTTGCCTCGACTACTCAAGTACCCAATGCGATGATGTAAGTCTTCACTGTCGCTAAGAAGCTTGCTCCGAGCGAGCTGGAGGTTCCTGAGAAGACTGACAACAACACCAAGCCTGCACCGTCTCGTGACATCCTGCTCAAAACCATTGACCTCGGTACTGGTGACAGCAGCAAGACGACCATGATCAGTGCACAGCTTGATCCTAAATAGGAAGACGCGCTCGTCAACTTCCTTCGGGCTAACCATGATATCTTTACGTGGAAGCCATCTGACATGCCAGGTGTGCCCAGGAGGTTGATCGAGCACTCACTCAACGTCGATCCTAACGCTACCCCCAAGCGACAACACCTTCGTCGCTTTGCTGATGATCGCAGGGCTGCTATCAAGAAAGAGCTTGCCAAACTACTCGCGGCCGGCTTCATCCGGGAAGTCTTTCATCCGCAATGGCTTGCTAACCCTGTGCTCGTCAGGAAGAAGAACTCTAACGATTGGAGGATGTGCGTCGATTACACTAATCTCAACAAGTATTGCCCCAAGGATCCTTTTGGGTTGCCGCGGATTGATCAAGTCATTGACTCCACGGCGGGCTGTGTCTACTCTGTTTCCTGGATTGCTACTCTGGTTATCATCAAATCGCAATCAAGGAATCTGATCAAGAGAAAACCGCATTCATCACCCTGTTTGGTGCTTATTGTTACACAATAATGTCTTTCGGGTTGAAAAATGCCGGTGCTACATATCAAAGGGCTATCCAAGCGTGCTTCAAGAAGCAGCTTCACAAGAACGTGGAAGCATACGTGGATGACGTCATTGTCAAGACTAGGGATCCAGACATGCTTATCACAGATCTTGAGGAAACTTTCGCTTCACTACGCGAGTACCAATGGAAGCTCAACCCCAATAAATGCGTCTTTGGCGTATCATCTGGAAAACTACTCGGGTTCATCATCAGCCATCGTGGCATCGAAGCAAACCCCGAGAAGATTACTGCCATCTCCAACATGCAAGCTCCGACTACTATCAAAGATGTCCAGAAGCTTACTGGTTGCATGGCGTCACTTAATCGCTTCATCTCATGACTTGGAGAACGGGGTCTACCTTTCTTCAAGTTACTCAAGCGGCAGGAGAAGTTTTCGTGGACAACCGAAGCTGATCAAGCTCTTTCTCAGCTCAAGGAGTTCTTATCCAAGCCTCCAGTCCGCACAGCTCCTCTGCCCAATGAAGAGCTCTTGCTCTATATTGCTGCGACTACTAATGTCGTCAGTACTGAAGGACCGGAACGGCGAACCAGAGAGGGGGGAGTGAATGGGAGCCGATAAAAATTCTACTCAAGAATTCGGCCTATGAACCCAATTTCACTCGGACACCTCCGCAAGCTTCTCTTGCCAAGTCCACGTAGCCACTGGAGTGCTACTGAACCTAGGAGCAAGATCCAACCAACAGCCACTCGAAACACGTAGCGGAAAACAACTCGAAACTGCTGCTGGCAACCAAAACCGGTCAGGTCGGTTTCTGAAACCGGTCAGACTGATTCTCTGGGACTTAGCCTCTCACAGGCAGGGGAAACCGGTCAGGCCGGTTTGGCAAACCGGTCAGGCCGGTTTTGTCCAGGAAATCCCCAAAAGACCTTCGAGGCCAAAACTTCCCCAAAATACCTCAAGAACCTCTCCACCTTTGAACAAGAAAAGCCATAGCCAGAACAAGACTATCCTGCTCAAAATCCTCACGATAGCCCACTGGGGCTAAACCGGTCAGACCGGTTTGGGAAACCGGTCAGGCCGGTTTTGCCTGGACAGTCGGGAAGAACTCAGCCCGCGGGAAAAACCTAGCCTTCACCTCGATCGATCTCCCGGTTTGTTCCACGGATTTAAGTGAGACTTTGGGGATAGCTGGGGTACCTCGTGGGCTACCTTTGGCTAGAAGCTCGGTCCCCAAAACCTACTCAATCAAGAGGAATCGGAAGTCAACCCTCAAGAACACATTCCCATGGATTCCACTGAAAACCACCAAATTGAAGCCGTTTCAGAGGGTTTGTTGGAGCAAGATCACCAAGCAAAGAGGCACAAGGTCCTCATATGTGACATCCAACAAGAATCCCTCAAAGAAACGCCCCTAAAACTTCCCCACGGAAAATCCAAGAAAAGGCTCCGAAAATCACCAAAAAGGAAAAACGGGAAGAACACAATCAAGCCTTGAGGAACCACGCCGAATCATCTATACATACCAAAGAGGTTCACACAAGGTCTAGCTTGCCGCCCGATCATCCTTCCCTCTCACAAGATCTCACCATGAAGCTCTCAAGCTAGTCCTATGAAAATCCTAAGGAAAATAGGAAAACCAAATGAGCTAGGGTTCCAAGAGATGGCTGCCATCCTCTCACCACTTGGGTTATATGGAGGCAAGCTGAAAGACTAAAATACCCCTAAATCCTAAACTAGGATACACGCCCACCAAGGGCACTTTGGGAATTTATCTTCGTAGCACCATCGGACGGATGCCCGGCGACCGCACTTCGCTTAGCCTCGACGCAAGCCTTGCGATCCCGACGCATGTCCTCCGCTTCGAAGCTTCCGGCGCCCTGCGACCCCAAACCGGTCAGACCGGTTTCCCAAACCGGTCAGGCCGGGTTTGGTCAGACAGCCACACCCGGTCTTCAGCCTCGGTTTTGTGGCTCAGCCGAGTAACCCGGTGGTTTTCTGGTGAACCACCGCAAACCCCGCGAACTTGATGTAGCCTCCGCCAATCACCACTCATGACTCGGCTCCCACGAAGTCCCAGCTCGACCTTGGTTTTGAGGCTCAACCAAGAAACCGTCCACCGACTTCATCCTGCTGTTCATGCCACCATGCGGTCCGCACTTGACCCCGCTGGCCACCGGGTCCCTCGAACCAAGCCTACTTGTCTTCTCCACACCTGGAGGCCTCACCGGCGACGACCTTTCGCGCTTGTTCTTCACCTGCACCAACACCAGTCAAGCCGCAACCTGCACCTGTAATACTTAGCCAAGAATCAGTCCACACAACGTTGTCAATCACTCATCACACCAGGAAGCGACCATCCACCGGTCCTCGAACCACACATGGTCCTCAATCTCCCCCTTGATGAGTGCATTGACAACACACACTTTTGGTAAACAAAGAGAAAAGGAAAAGAAAAGAGACGACTGAAGGAAACTCGAACAAGCGATCGAAAGTCAAACAAAGGCAAAAATCAAGATCACTTGAAAGAGGAAAGACTCGGTCCCCTTAGGCAAGGGCAACGGCTCGACACAACCGAGTCAAAGACAAGCTCAAGCAAAGAGCACAAACCACCAAAGCATACAAGAGCTCCCCCTGCACATATGCATACTCCCCCTGAACATGTGCCAGCACTGGGCACAAACCGGTCAGACCGGTTTCCCAAACCAGTCAGGCCGGTTCCACCAAACCGGTCAGGCTGGTTCCCAAAACCGGTCAGACCGATTTAACTCAGCAGATCACACCCCCCAAAAGCCAAAAATGCAAAAGAAATGCACAAGCTCCCCCTTGACTGTTGGGATAGGTTCTATGGATGCAATGCAACTTTTCTCAGCCATTCTTTCTCCCCCTTGTTGCCAATGCATGAATCAAGGCTCAAATTTGGAAAAGATGCAACTAGAGCTTCTCAAATAGACAAAATTCAACATAGGATGCTACACATGTCCAAATGAGCAAGTTAGATACTCTATAGCTTCGTAATGACATCAACTTCATGATCACCAAGTTTCACAACCATTGGACGAAGCTAAGATAGAATTGAGCAATTTTGCGAAAATTTACCCTCTCATGAGCAAAGTCCTAAACATGAGCAAAACATATCAGAATGGCAAAGCTACACAAACTTCATGCTAGGACAACCATTCTAAGCATAAGACCATCATAAACACCCACAAGCACCTCATGTCATGTCAAAGCATACTGAGCCATGTGCTTACTTCTATGTATGAGACTTCTCATTGGTAAGCAACATGCAACGGTTTAGCACCCAAAAGCAAGTAAATTAAGCACATATGACATGAGAGCACATTTTCTAAGCAATTTACATTTCATTTTCAGATTTATAATTGGTACATGAAATGTCTTTGCGACAAAAAGGAACTTATGCCCCCCCACAAGATGAAGCATGGGGGCTAAACATTCATGATGGCAAATGAGCCTTTGGCCCCATATGATCAAAATAAGCTATCCAACCACAAATTAGGCATAGCCAAGCCACTAAAACATGTCAGGATGATGTAAAGGCATTTACTCACAAGAGAGCATACATGTGATATTTTTCAAAAACATAGCCATCAACCATGGACATAAACCAAGATTATCAAGAGCTACGCCAAACTAACCATAGCTTACCAAACTAGCTCACAAAGACATATATATCATTCCATGGTGAACAATGTATATAGGAGAAGCTTTTCCTAAACAGTGCATATGATACAAAATGCATGCAACCTAAGATACAAAGATGCCTATACATCATGTTACATATGCCATGCCAAATGCAAGAAATGCACAAAGGAAAGCTATACATATGCTACAAAGGAGCTCCCACACACCAACTCAAGAAATCAAACACACACCAAGCTCCCCCCGCAAACGAGTGAAAGTTGCTTGATCTAGGGGTTTGGTGAAAATATCGGCTAGCTGGTCATGTGTCGGTACATGGATCAAGGCTACCTTCTCTTTCTCTACATTGTCTCTCAGGAAATGATACCTCACCTCTATGTGCTTGGTTTTGGAATGAAGCACTGGATTCTTTGCAACGCTTATGGCACTGGTGCTATCACATTGAAGTGGGACATGGGTATACTCCTCACCAAAGTCACTCATGGTGTATGTGATCAAAAGGAGCTGAGAGCAACAACTAGCTGCGGCCACATACTCTGCCTCGGTAGTCGATTGAGCAACACTCGACTGTTTGCGGGAAGACCAAGACACCAAAGAGGAACCCAAGAACTGGCAAGTCCCAGAAGTGGACTTCCTATCCAACCGACACCCGGCAAAATCCGCGTCCGAAAATCCATGAAGAGCCAAAGAAGAAGACGCGGAGTACCAAAGGCCGAAGTCGGGAGTGTGTCGCAAATACCTGAATATGCGTTTGACTGCTTGCCGATGCAAAGTCCTCGGAGACGCTTGAAAACGAGCGCACAGACATACCGAGAATTGGATGTCCGGCCTCGTCGCCGTAAAGTAGAGGAGTGACCCGATCATGCTCCGGTACTCCTTCTGGTCCACGTGTTCACCTTCCTCGTCCGCATCATGAGCTGTAGTCGTACTCATAGGCGTCGCCATGGCCTTGGAGTCCTCCATCTTGAACTTCCTCACAATGTCCTTGGTGTACTTAGCTTGGTGCACAAATGTTCCTTCCTTTGATTGCTTGATTTGTAGCCCGAGGAAGAACTGCAACTCACCCATCATGCTCATTTCAAATTCCCTGCTTATGTCTTCTGCAAACCTTGCAACAAGAGAGTTAGACGAGCCACCAAAGACAATATCATCCACCTATACCTGCACAATCAGGATATCTCTGCCCTGCCTGAGGAGAAACAAAGTCTGATCTCTCAAACCCTCTCTCAAATAGGAACCCCCTCAACCTACCATACCAAGCTCTAGGCGCCTGCTTCAACCCATACAGCGCCTTCCTCAACTTGTACACCCGGTGGGGGTACTTCTCGCTCTCAAACCCCAGTGGTTGCCTCACATACACCTCTTCCTCCAACACACCGTTCAGGAAAGTACTCTTCACATCCATCTGGTACAACGTGAACCCTTTAGCCACGAAAAAGGCTAGAAGGATCCTGATCGCCTCCAAACGAGCTATAGGAGCAAAAGTCTCCTCGTAGTCGATCCCCTCTTTCTGTGAGTACCCTTGAGCAACAAGTCTTGACTTGTTTCTCACCACTTCTCCTTTCTCTCCCTCTTTATTCTTCCACACCCATTTTGTCCCAATCGGCTTACACCCTAGGGGAGGGTCAACCAACACCCAAACTTGGTTCCTCTCAAAATTCTCCAACTCCTCATGCATCGAATTAACCCAATTATGATCAGATAGCGCGTGTCCAATGTCTTTGGGCTCAAAAGTGGCAACAAAAGCAGCATGAGCGAAATGAGAATTGTTCCGAACCCTCGACCGTGTAGTACGTTCATTCATGTCGCTGATGCTTCTCGAAGCTGGGTGATCCACTTGCACTCGCCGGGGAGATTCTCACCTTGATGCTACCTCCCCCTCAACAGCAGCTTCGCCTTGATCTGGGTTTGTCGTTGTAGGTGTGGGAGAGGGCCCGTTCTCGATTGTCGTCGAAGTAGTAGGTACATGTTCAGCTGCGGGCACCACACCGCCATCTTCATCATCTCCATGTTCATGCTCCTCCTCCTGAAAGATCTCCTCGCCAAGTTCGTCGTCACCTGCACACTCAAAAACAAGCTTACTACGTGGCTGTGTTTCGTCGAAGGTTACCTCGCAAGTCTCCACGATTTGGTTAGTTTCAAGATTGAGCACACGAAATGCTCTAGAATGAGATGCATAACCAAAGAAAATGCCATCGACAGACCTAGCCTCAAACTTGTCTAACTTCTTCCCTTTCTTCAGAATGAAGCATTTACAACCAAAGACATGGAAGTGACTCACCTTGGGTGTGCGACCGTGCATCAACTCGTAACAGGTTTTCTTCTTGTGAACCCTGAGGTAGATCCTGTTCGATACATAGCACGCGGTATTGACCGCCTCAGCCCAGAACCTTCTCGGAGTCCTATGCTCGTCGAGCATCGTCCGAGCCATCTCGCACAAGGTCCTGTTTTTCCTTTCCACCACGCCATTCTGAGGAGGCGTATACGGACTAGAAAACTGGTGTTCAAGACCCAAGTCATGGCAAAAGGTTTCGAAGCGAGAGTTTTTGAATTCCGAGCCATTGTCACTGCGGATCGCTCGTATGGCATCTCCGTGCCTCTCGTTTCTTAACCTCAAGACAAGATCTCGAACAAAACCAAACGTCTCCCCTTTCTCCTCAAGAAAGAACACCCACGCATACCGAGAGTAGTCGTCCACCACAACAAGGACATACCACTTCCCACCCGCAGATCGCACACGAGCTGGGCCAACAAGGTCCATATGGAGCAGCTCGCATGGACGCTCAGTCATCACATCGGTGAGAGGCGGGTGAGAAAAAGCTACCATCTTGGCATGCCTACACGGCGCACAAACTAACTCTTTCTCAAACCTCAACCGTGGCAATCCTCGGACCAAATTGAGTTTACTCAAGCGTGACAAAACGTCAAAGCTCAAGTGACCCAACTTCCTATGCCACTTCCACAACTCACTCGAAGAACCAGCCAAAAAGCAACGCTCCACACCAGAAGACTGAGAGAAATCAGCTCGGAACACTTGACCATCGGGAACGACCATGCAAACAAGGTCCCCTCGAGAATCTAAAATCCGAGAACCACCAGGCCGAAACAACACCTCAAAGCCCTCATCCAACAACTGGGACACGGAAAGCAAATTGAACCCCAGCGATTGAACAAGAGCAACACGCTGAGAGTGACCTTGTCACTTACCTTGATCTCACCTTTTGATAGCACACGCCCTCGCCCATTGTCTCCAAAGGTGATGTATGTCCTGGACACCACCGGGACGAGACTTGAGAACCACCCCTTGTCCCTGGTCATATGCCTCGAGCAACCGGAGTCAATCAACCAAACGTTCCTCATGTCTCCCACCTGAAATTTAAAAGCGAGCACGTGAGTGAACAAACGACTCAGCACTGGGGTTAGTACCAAAAGAGTAAAACCTGTGCCGAGCCATTTGCTCCAAAGTGGGGTTAGCACAAACCATATCATCACACCTATCAAAGCTACCACCACGAACACCACCACGGTAACTACTACGAGGGAACCAACCCTCTCTGGAGGAGAACGAAAGCCACGAAAGGTAAACCGTGGACCGTTCCTCCTCTCCATCTCAAAGCTACGACTCCTCCCACCATCGTATTGAGCACGAGGTGGAGAACGTCTAGCAAACTAACCACCACCAGACTCTCCATGCCAAACACCTGGACTACGACCAAAGAACCTGAACCGAGCCTCATCCCGAGCACGAAAACCAAACTGGTCACCCTGCTGTCTCCAAACCGGTCTGACCGATTCTGGAACCGGTCTGACCGGTTTCGCTGTCCGATCAGCCCAAACCGGTCTAACCGGTTTCCAAACCGGTCTGGCCGGTTTAACTCCTCCAGCAGAGTTCCTTCCACCCAAAGCACTATTTTCTCCCCAAGCCGGAATTGTGCGAACAATGGCCTTACCCCTAGGCAGTGGCATACGAGACTCAGGCACACCATGAAATGGGTTGTACCTGTCCTTGTTTGCCCACTCCTTTGCCATTCTCTCCTCTCGCTTCTTCTTGAAGCAAAACTCCCCTTTGTGACCATCTCTCCCACAATAGTCACAATGAAACCGGATTGGTTTTGGCTTTGGTTTTGGTTGGGGTTGCTCACTCGGTTTCTCCTCACTTGCCTTCTCACCCTTCTTCTCTCCAATCTCACTCTCCTTGGAGCTCACAAATTTCACCGGTCTTTGGAAATCATTTGTTGGGTGAGGAAATATGGGTGGATCTGGAGTAGTGTCAAGTTTGTTTCTGAGATGGTTAGGCTTGGGCTCAAACTTGTTCTTGTGTCTGTTTAGTGGTGGAATAGGGATCTCTCCAACTCTCTCAACTCCCTCACCACTGTTTTCTCCAAGCTTGTCAGCCCCAAGTGCCTGACCATCATAGCGTTTAAAAGCCGCTATCATGATACCAAGCTGAGGCTCCTGACCAGACAATCAACTCATACATTTCCTCAGATCATCATTCTCATCCTGCAAGCGATCAACATAATGCGCAAGCTCCAAATTTTTAACCGCATGCAATTCACAAGTAGAGCAAGAAGTGGGAATAGGCTCTTTCAACTTAGCCTCAAGCGAAACAGTGTAAGCATGCATCTCATCAATCTTTCCATGCAAAACAGGGCAAGAAGTGCAAGCACCTAGCAAAGCAGGTCTAGACTTAAGCTCAGCCACTTCAACCCTAAGCATATCTAGTTCATCACAAGTAGAAACATGCTTATCCTTAAGAGCAGTAAGATCAGCTAGGTACACAGAGCAATCAACACAATCAACATCATCAGAAACCACAGGAGAAGCCTTAAGCGAATCAATCTCAAGCTTAGCATCTAAGTTCTGGGTTTCTAACTCAGCCACACGGTTCCTAGCATCTTCTAGTGAGGCCCTAAGCTCTTTCCTCATCTTCTTGGCCTCTCTAAGCATGTGATCGTGATTATCAAGCAAGTCAACCAACTCCTCATTCTCCTTGCGCAAAGAAGAGAGTTCATCACATACCTTATCCTCGGAGTCGGAGTCTGAGTCGCTCTGGTGACTCTTCTTGCTGCCGGAGCTACGAGCCATGCCGTAGAAGCCATCTCGTGCGAAGCAACTCAGCCTGCTCAAGTTCCTGGATGACTTCTTGTTCTTGCGCCGATCACCTTCGTCTTCACTGCTACTCGAGCTCGAGGAAGAGTAGGCGGAGCTGGAGTCGACGTCGCTCGCTCCGACCATCGCTCGGGCCTTCCTGCCGCGGCCGTCCTTCTTCCTCGACCGTCGCTCGTCCTTGTGCTTGTTCTTGTGCTTGTGATCGCGCCTTGATCGGTACTTGCCGTCCTTGCTCGACCGGTGCCTGTAGCCGTCCTTGTAGCCGTCCTTGTTCTCTGTCTTCTCCGGGCAGTCAGCGACGAAGTGTCTTGGCTTGCCGCACTGAAAGCACGTCCGTGCTGTCCTCCTCGTGTTCACTCGGTTCTCGTGTAGCCTCTCGAGCTTGAGCTTCGAGAACAGGTCGTTCACGGTCAAGGTGTCATACTTCTCGGACTCAACAATTGCCTCAAACTTCCCGTCCCATACGGTACGATCCAACGAGTGCAAGAGCTTCACGGCTCTATCATGATCATCGTATGGGAGCACGGCCACATTGGCTCTCATGTTGCTCACAACGACCGTAAACCACTGGAAAAGGGCATCGACGGACTCGCCGGGGAGATGAGTGACGTTCTCGTACTCTCTCCGGTAAGTTGCGTACATCCGAGCCTGAACCTGAGCATTCCTAGCATGTGCATCCTTCAACTGCTCCCAAATCCTAAAGGCTAAGTCCTCTGTTTGAACCCGATTGATTTCAGGCTGACACAGAGCACGAAACAAGTAGTCGACCGCCTTGTTGTTGGCTTTGAACATATCCCTCGATCCTGGAGCAAGGAAGTTCATCGGATGAACATAAGCTGTGTTCACCATAACGTCCCAAAGGATCTGACCCTTTCCGCGGAGGAACGCTGCCATCCGCCTCTGCCACATCTGGTAATTCTTCCCATCGAAGTGCGGAGGACCCGATCCTCATTCCTGGTACGCCATCTTTGGATCGTAGACTGGTAAGAGTCAATGAAGACCCGAACCGGCTCTGATACCACTTGAAGGACCGAAACGGCGAACCAGAGAGGGCGGAGTGAATGGGAGCTAATAAAAATTCTACTCAAGAATTCGGCCTATGAACCCAATTTCACTCGGACACCTCCGCAAGCTTCTCTTGCCAAGTCCACGTAGCCACTGGAGTGCTACTGAACCTAGGAGCAAGATCCAACCAACAGCCACTTGAAACACGCAGCGGAAAACAACTCGAAACTGCTGCTGGCAACCAAAAATGTCAGGCCGGTTTCTGAAACCGGTCAGACCGATTCTCTGGGACTTAGACTCTCACAGGCAGGGGAAACCGGTCAGGCCGGTTTGGCAAACCGGTCAGGCTGGTTTTGTCCAGGAAATCCCCAAAAGACCTTCGAGGCCAAAACTACCCCAAAATACCTCAAGAACCTCTCCACCTTTGAACAAGAAAAGCCATAGCCAAAACAAGACTATCCTGCTCAAAATCCTCATGACCGCCCACTGGGTCTAAACCAGTTAGACCGGTTTGGGAAACCGGTCAGGCCGGTTTTGCCTGGACAGTCGGGAAGAACTCAGCCCGCGGGAAAAACCTAGCCTTCACCTCGATCGATCTCCCGGTTCGTTCCACAGATTTAAGTGAGACTTTGGGGATAGCTGGGGTACCTTGTGGGCTACCTTTGGCTAGAAGCTCGGTCCCCAAAACCTACTCAATCAAGAGGAATCGGAAGTCAACCCTCAAGAACACCTTCCCATGGATTCCACCGAAAACCACCAAATTGAAGCCGTTTCGGAGGGTTTGTTGGAGCAAGATCACCAAGCAAAGAGGCACAAGGTCCTCATACGTGACATCCAACAAGAATCCCTCAAAGAAATGCCCCCAAAACTTCCCCACGAAAAATCCAAGAAAAGGCTCCGAAAATCACCAAAAAGGAAAAACGGGAAGAACACAATCAAGCCTTGAGGAACCACGCCGAATCATCTATACATACCAAAGAGGTTCATACAAGGTCTAGCTTGCCACCCGATCATCCTTTCCTCTCATAAGATCTCACCATGAAGCTCTCAAGCTAGTCCTATGAAAATCCTAAGGAAAATAGGAAAACCAAATGAGCTAGGGTTCCAAGAGATGGCTGCCATCCTCTCACCACTTGGGTTATATGGAGGCAAGCCGAAAGACTAAAATACCCCTAAAGCCTAAACTAGGATACACACCCACCAAGGGCACTTTGGGAATTTGTCTTCATAGCACCATCGGACGGATGCCCGGCGACCGCACTTCGCTTAGCCTCGACGCAAGCCTTGCGATCCCGACGCGTGTCCTCCGCTTCGAAGCTTCCGGCGCCCTGCAACCCCAAACCGATCAGACCGGTTTCCCAAACCGGTCAGGCCGGTTTTGGCCAGACAGCCACGCCCGGTCTTCGGCCTCGGTTTTGTGGGTCAGTCGAGTAACCCGGTGGTTTTCTGGTGAACCACCGCAAACCCCGCGAACTTGATGTAGCCTCCGCCAATCACCACTCATGACTCGGCTCCCACGAAGTCCCGGCTCGACCTTGGTTTTGAGGCTCAACCAAGAAACCGTCCACCGACTTCATCCTGCTGTTCATGCCACCATGCGGCCCGCACTTGACCCCGTTGGCCACCGGGTCCCTCGAACCAAGCCTACTTGTCTTCTCCACACCTGGAGGCCTCACCGGTGACGACCTTTCGCGCTTGTTCTTCACCTACACCAACACCAGTCAAGCCGCAACCTGCACCTGCAATACTTAGCCAAGAATCAGTCCACACAACGTTGTCAATCACTCATCACACCAGGAAGCGACCATCCACCGGTCCTCGAACCACACATGGTCCTCAAGTACTGCTATTATCGTTGAGCGGTAGGAAGAAGGTCATGGCTACCCTGTCCAGAGGCCTATCTATTTCGTCAGTGAAGTACTCTCAGAATCCAAGGCTCGCTACCCTCCGGTACAGAAGCTGCTCTATGCGGTTCTGATTACTTCACGGAAGCTCTGCCACTACTTCGACGAGTACAAGATTTCTGTGGTCACTAGCTACCCACTTGGCGAGATATTGCACAACCGGGATTCCACAGGAAGGATTTCTAAATAGGCTGTAGAGTTTGGTGCTCTATCGCTCGACTTCAAGTCTCGCATTGCTATCACGTCTCAAGCCTTGGTTGATTTCATGGCTGAGTGACGGGAAAATCAAGTCCCGACTCCAATTGAGCATCCAGAACATTGGGTCATGTACTTTGATGGTTCCCTCAAGTTGGAAGGCGCTGGTGCTGGGGTACTTTTGATTTCCCCCAAGGGCGAGCAACTCAAATATGTTTTACAGATCTTTTGGAAGGTCTCAAACAATGAAGCTGAATATGAAGCTCTACTGCATGGTCTTCGCCTTGCAGTCTCTCTTGGCATTACACGACTACTTGTCTATGGTGATTCTTTGGTGGTCATCAATCAAGTCAACGATTCTTGGGATTGTAATGCTGAGAATATGGATGCGTACTGTCAAGAGGTACGCAAACTCGAGAACAAATTCCATGGTCTCGAGTTCCATCATGTGGTCCGCGACAATAATGTTGCTGTGGATGTCTTGTCGAAGCTGGGATCTACACAAGCTCAAGTGCCAGCTGGAATCTTCGTCCATGAACTCCACAAACCTTCAATTCCGGAGCAATCATCTGCACCCACGACTACTTCAGTTCAACCTGATCGAGAGGTGCTTATGATTGACGTGGACTGGAGACCTCCCTTTATCGACTACATTAAACACCAGTTGATTCCTGAAGACAAGTTAGAGCCGAGCGCATCTCACACCGCGTCAAGGCTTATGCTCTAGTCGGAGATCAACTCTATAAGTGAGGCGCAAGCTCTGATGTACTCATGAAGTGCGTTTCTCGCGAAGAAGGCAAGGAAATCTTGGAGGAAACACACAAAGGAATCTGTGGCAATCACGCTTCTTCTCGCACCTTGGTGGGAAAAGTGTTCAGACGTGCTTTCTACTGGCCTACAACTCTTGCTGATGCAGAGGAATTAGTCAAAAAATGCCAACGATGCCAATTTTTCGCCAAGGAACAACACGTTCCTGCCTACAAGCTTATCACGATTCCACCAACTTGGCCTTTCGCTTGCTGGGGGCTGGATATGATTGGTCCGCTCCCAAATACGCTAGGGGGATTCAACAGAGTTCTGGTGGCTATCGACAAGTTTACCAAGTGGATTGAGGTCAAGCCTATCACCTGTCCCAAGGCTGATCGTGTCCTCGACTTCTTGGATGAAATCGTACATCGCTATGGGTTCCCTAACCGCATCATCATAGACCTGGGTTCGAATTTCAACAATCACCAGTTCTGGGACTACTGCGAGAACAGTGGAATTGACGTCCGGTACGTCTCCGTTGCTCATCCACGTGCCAACAGCCAAGTGGAACGCGCCAATGGGATGATACTCGATGCTCTCAAAAAGTGACTGTATGATGCAGCAAATATCAAGGGTGGTAAGTGGATCAAGGAACTACCCAATGTACTCTGGGGGCTACGCACTCAGCCTACTACTCCCACAAGGCAGTCACCTTACTTCCTGGTCTACGGCTCTGAAGCCGTTTTGCCTGCTGATGTCATGTGGCGTTCTCCGACGGTTGATCAGTATGAAGAAGGCGTAGCTGAAGAAACAAGACAGACGGATGTCAATAGTCTCAAAGAAGCTCGCTGCAACACACTTGTTCAATCCGCTCGATATCTTGAGAAGATTCACCGCTACCATGATCGCAACGTTAAGGAACGCTCCTTCAACGTTGGTGACTTAGTCCTTCGTCGCATCCAGAATACGACAGGGCTACACAAACTCAACTCGCTGTGGGAAGGTCCTTTCTCTGTTGCAAAGGTTACTGGACCAGGCTCATATCGTCTTCAAACTCTAGAAGGCGAGGAAGTCGACAACTCTTGGAACATCGACCAGCTTTGTCGCTTCTACCTGTAGGGGGTCTCGACAACCCTCTCCAGACGGCTATGGCTGTAAACAACTCGTATTGGGTTTCAACAACCCTTTCCAGGCAGCTTCGGTTGCAACCACTCAACAGACAGCTATGGTTGTCACCACTCGTAGGGGATCAAGATAATCCTCTCCAGATAGTTTCAGCTGTATCTTCTCGTGGCTTTCAGCTGCGAGCACCCGCAGGGGGCTTCACCAACCCTCTCCAGACAGTCTCATTCTGCGACCTCGTAGGGAGTCATGATAACTCTCTCCAGACGATCCTGTATCGTGTAGAACAATAAGTGGCACATGTTGTCCATGTTTCTACTTTTCAATAAGAGGCTTCGGCCTAGAGTAACACCCTTCTGGTAGGGTCTCGGTGGAACTCTCATACAAGTTGCTGCTACAACAAGGATGAGTTCATCACACTGTCCCCTACGGTCTTACTCGTTCTTCAGAATATCCTTGCGAGTACTCTCTCACTAGGCTCATAGCCTCAGAGGTACTTAAGACATTGTAAACACTATACAATGTATTCAGTAATAAAGTTGCTACTCTATACCGACTTGTTACTGTCCTTTACTTGTTCATAACAAAGCCTTCTTTACGCTGCTACAGCTAAGGTGTTCAACTCGTTATGAATAAGTTCTTTTCGAGTACTCTCTCACTAGGCTAATAAGCCTTAGAGGTACTTAAGACATTGTAAACTCTGTACAATGTGTTTAGTTCAAGTCGCTACTCTACACCGACTTGTTACTACTGTTTGCTTTATTCATGACAAAACCTTCTTTTACGCTGCTACAGCTAAGGTGTTCAACTCGTCATGATTTAAGCTAACGTTCTTCAGAACATTTATACACTTGAGTACTTCTACTCGTGTATCGTATCTCTTTTTGCAGCCTTACACTCAATACCAACTCGAGTACAAGGCCAACACATAAGCATTCAAGGGATCCAGATAATTGATTTACTCAAAGTTTTCAATTATATTACATAAACACTTGTTCGGGATTACACTTGTCTTTCCCTAGTGTTTCTACTCTACAGGTACATCTAACGGAGATCAATAAACTTGGAGACTGCTTCCGCGATTGGAGAAGTCTGTTGCATCAACTCGTTGAGCCGATCATCGGTGCAATCTCCAGATCTGCCGTTCATGATGACCGTGAGATCCGCTTCGGCATAGAAGGACTTGATGAAGCTCAGGACTTGATTCAGAATTGTGCAAGCCAGCCTCTGGGCGTACTCCAGAATCTTCTTCGGTGTGTCTTTCAGTCTCTCCACAAGTGGATGAGGCTGGACTCCAGCAACCCTGGGCTCAAAGAGATTTGCCACTGGCTCGGCTGCTTCAGTCAAGGCCTTCAATTCTAAGCGCAGGCCTTCGGCTTCTTCAATTTTGAACTTCAACGACTGCATGCAAGTCAACAAGTCATTCCAGCCCGCTAGGCGGATCTCCATTTCACGCTCAAGTTCGAAGCACCGCACCTTATAGTCCTCCTTCAGATCCATATGAGTTGATTCTTCACGATTATAGGCCAGCTGCCAGTCCAGCGCCTTGTTCTTGAATTTGTCAACCTCTTCCGTCAGCTCTGCAAAGGATCAAGGCTACTTATCAAAAGCGGTGTGCAAGAACAAAAGTACTCAACGATGAATTCAGAAAGGGAGATTACCTTTATTCTTCTGATGCAGAGACTTGTTCTTCCCAACAACGTCATCCTTCTTCGCCGTCAGCTTCTGGATCTCATTGTGGTACTCAGCGGCGTTGGCATCAAGCTTCTCTTGCAGCTTCAGAGACAAAGCTTTTTGCTGCTTAAGTTCTTCTCTGAGCCGCGTGACCTCTTCAATGTCAGCCGCATATTGTTCAAGCAGTCGAGTCTTGCGCTTCGACTGCTTGACTACTTCCTGCAAAAACAACAACAACTCAGAAGTCAGAGGCAGGATATCTTTAACTAAAAAGTACTCTTCAAGAGACTACACACTTACCGCAAACAGCTTCTCGACGCTGCGGAACATCTCACTGTGAGCCTGCAAGTTATCCTCGGTCAGGCACGAGTCGTCATAAGGTATCAAACCTTCTGCCATGGACTGAGTACTTGTGCTCGCCGCAGAGTACTTCGCAGCACTACGCAGAGGAGCCGGGTCTTCAATGAGTGGCTTGTGTGGTACTATGCGGTCTTCTGGATTGTCCTCAAGCGCTAGTTGTGCATCTACTTGACGCACAGGGGCTTCGACTTCTTCACGGCGTAGTACGGTTTCCGGGTCAGCCTCCAAGCCTTCATTCACCACGGCTTCAATATCATCAGGATCTTCAGCCCTGGGCTTGGAAGCTGCCTCCACCGCTACTTTGACTACGTCGCTCCAAAGGAAGCGTAGTGCCTCTGCAGCATCGGCTTCAGCGGGTACTTCTTGGCGCTCTGGAAGTACATCTTCTTGTTGTTCTTGAGGAGTTTGGTCTCCTCCAGCAGCATCACTTCCAGAGGCGCCCCACTTTACATCAGTGGATTTTCTGCATCACAAGTTGGTCAGCAAATCAAAAGCAAGCAATATAAAAAAGTACTCGAGTACTTGGGTACTTACAAAGCAGCTCGAGGCACCGATACTTTCGGCCCCAGCATGTCGAAGAAAGAAGGCGCCGCTGGCACCTCTGGCACACTTTGCACCGGCGACACACTTCCTGGTACCGCGGCTTCTTGTTGCTCATGCGCCACCGTCTCCACGGTCGACGCTGGAACCACCTCGGGTTCTGTTATTCTAGGGGGGTTACTCGAGGGTACATTGGATGCACTCTCGACAACCTGCACAAGTCAAAAATCAAGCCATTACAGTAGAGAATGAGTACTCAATACGACAGCGACTACTTAAGAGTTCTCCAACACTTACTGTAATGACAGGGAGGCCTGAGATCTTCTTTACGGCCCGCTTCCCCACTGTGGTCCTTTTCTTCCGCGGTGGCAGCGTCACATCATCTGCAAGAGATGATGCCGGCCTCTTCGATGATCCTGCGGCAAGGCCACTGGGGATGGGCGCCCCCGAGTATCCATAGCGGCCCTTCACTTCAAAGCGCTATTGAAGTGTTAGGCCGTCATCATCGCTTGAGGAGGCGTCCTCCACCAAGACTTCTTCTTCTTCCCCTTGAGCAGATTGACTACTCTCGGGGGCTTGAGCCTCCACTCCTGTTGGCTCTCCCTCCAGCGCTTGTAGTGGGTCTTGGGGACGAGGAGGAGGAATAGACACAAATTTCAAGACATCCTCCTGCGAAACAAGAAAATTGTTAGCTACACGACTACTTACAATAAGTACTCGGGGGCTAGTTCTCGGAAACTTACCATACGCGGAGGATTGTCGGCACTATATTCACGGACGGCTGCAGGAATTCCGTGAAGATTCTTGAAGATCTTCTGTAGCCTTTCCATCACGAGATCATCACTGATCTCTTCAGCAGATAGCCTGGAGCTATCATCCGCTCCAGTGTACTCGAACTCGAGATGCTCCCGCTGCATCAAGGGTTGTACCCATTGCTTCATGAAGCTGAAGGCTACCCATTCAGCTGTCAAGCCCTGCACCTTCTTCTGCGCAATCTTCGCCAGTAGCTCAGGGATCTGGATGCACTCCTGCATCATTGGTTCATCCTTCCAGAGCCTGTCGTATACTGGCGCGAACATGCTTGGCTTCGGCAGCTGAGGCGGGGCGTTCTCGATGTAGAACCACTTGTTCTTCCAGTCTTGATTGGTGTCAATCAAGTCGTACTTGAAGTATAACTCCTGCGCCTTTTGGCGCATCTGCACACTGGCTCCACCAACTACAACTGGGAAGTTGGCGTTGGCCTGCGGCTTCAAACGAAAGATCTTCCTAAACAAGGCCCAGTGAGGGCGGACTCCGAGGAAGGCTTCGCAGAAGTGCACGTACACTACAATCTGGAAAAATGCTATTGGGGTTGAGGTGTACGTGCTCCAGCTTGAAGAAGTCGAGGAAGCCGCGAAAGAAATCTGATGACGGTAGCATCAACCCACGCTCGACGAAGTGGCCGAACATCGGGATCTCATCCGGGCTCCTCTCCATCGGCCACGCATCTCCGGCGGCAGAGCTCCAGCCGGCAATTGCCTTCTCACGCAGCAACCCGCCGGCTTCGAGGGCCTTGATATCTTCTTCCTTCATCTTGGACTTCTTCCAAGACACGGCCTGGCTCGGGGGCTTCGTGATGACAACTGTCTTGTACTTCGGCTCCGGCAACTGATTTTTGCCGCGGCCGGACTTCCTCTTTTGGCCCTTGGATGGCGCTGGCTTCATCCTGTCAGTCACGAGAGTCTTCTTTCGCATCAACTTGAGGGCTGCGAGGGGGTGGAGGCGCAAACTCTTGGCAAAGTGGGCGCTCGAACTCTGCGGCGGCTACGGACGCTAAGGCTTTCTGGATCTAAGGACGAATGGAAGCAATGAAACCCTAAGGGATACCCCTTCGGGTATTTATAAAACAAAAACCCTAAAACGGTTCGACCTGGTGACCCTTCGTATTCAACAGATTGGTTTCACTCAGGTGAAATTTTGGCTAAGTCAGAGGACTAAAAATCCAAGACCTGCTCAGCTCCATCTCGGGGGCTCGACTACTCGATGGAATTGGATTTCACTCAGCTACAGTTCACTGAATTCAGGCCACTATTCTACAGTCAGATTGGATCCTTCAATTCGAGAAAGTACTCGACTCAAGGCTCGGGGGCTCCGTGCCACGTGTCCTTCAGTTTTTCTCAGGATTTTCATGGGATTATTTGACGAAGACTACTGATTGACCCTCAGCTTGAATTGTCAATTCGAACTAAGGCTCGGGGGCTACATCCATATAGGATGCGATTTTCGCAAATTGCATTCCTATATTATTTCTTCAGATTTTCTGAGGATTTTTCGGAGCAAGATCAAAGAATAGATGATTGACCCTTAGCTTGAATCTTGGATTCGAACTAAGGCTCGGGGGCTACATTCCATATGGAATGCGATTTTAGTAATCACATTTCCATATGGATCTTTGATGCAAAGATTTCAAGAACGAAGCGGGTATTATTGAAGACCTTCAAGGGAAGTACTCGGGGACGCTTAGGAACAACTCGAGAAGACTTCAAGACTACTCGTGGAGTTAGCTGGAGTACCTTCCAGCCTCGTGATGATCCAAGTACTATTGAAGATTGAAGCTTGTAGAACTCGGGGACGCTTGGAAATTACTCGTGAAGACCTTCAAGACTACTTGGAGCATCGCACTCAACTACAAAGTACTCGGGGGCTTGTCGATCGGGCATCCCTGGGCCCACCAACACATTGTGGGCCATACCCGGGAGATGAGTTCCTGTACACCTGGACTACTCGACTAGTGGGCCACGGTGCTGGTACCATGGACCACAAGGCAAGACAAGACGGACAAGGACTTGTACTAAGACTAGGATAGCTTTCCATACCCTGTATAGGCTACTCCGGGTCCTACTCGAATAGTACCCTTGTACCAATCCAACTTGTAACCCTGCATCCCGTGGCATATAAGGTGAGGCAGGGACCCCTCTCAAAACATACACAATCAATACAGAGCCACGCAGCATACAGGACGTAGGGTATTACGCACATCACGGCCCGAACCTGTCTAATTGTGTGCCCCGTGTCTCACCATCGTGTTCTTAATCTCGGCGAGCCCCACCGCACAATCTACTACTTCGGGTACCCCGTCGTAGGCTCGGTGTCTAATACACTGACACCCACACCAAGCCACATGGCGACGTGCTGTCACTATAGGAGTCCACATGTCCATGACACATGATCGATCCAAAGAAACACACTCTCGACCAATCAGGAGCCAGTACGCAGATCCAAGGGCCCAGAACCACGAGATAAATGGCTAGAAACACCGCAAGCACCCCTACACCCACGTTGGGACCCACCTGGCAGTCACCTGGATGAAAAATGGCGCCAGAGGAGCTACCCGGGGATCGGCCGACCCCACTTTGTGGCCTCTCGTGCCGCCCTTCCACGTGTCGGCTTGTCGTGACGAACCAAAGGTGGTGCCAGGTGCTTGCCCGAATATTCCCTCGGGATCCTGCATCTCCTTCTCAGGGAAGGTACACCAACTTGGCCCCTACTCCTCTTCGCCACATGTCACCACCCTATTGGTGGCACCCATGGCAGCCAAGGGGGCTCCTCCTACTCTCCTTGGCCTATAAATAGAAGTGGAGGAGGTAGAGAATAGGACACACAACTCCTCTCCTCCTCTCTCATTTTCTCTCTTGAGAGGAGAGGCTCTCCTCTCCTCCTTCTAGAGTGTAAGTGTAGAGTAGTTGATTAGATCAAAGCTAGAGAGAGAGAGTGAAAGGGATGTACCTCTATGGATGCTTGTTCTTCAATTAGAGTAAAGTGAGTATTTCTGCATTTTCTATTTAGACCAAAGTGCAAGTGATATGTTCTTGTGTTCTTCGCCTGTTCATCATTTAGAGGCACATGTTCTTCACGAACACACCCCCTCGATCTAGTTGATAGGGTGCGCAAGTTTGTATCTCGTTTGTTTGACTTGTCTATTAGAATAAAGTGGATGTGCTTGCATGCTCTGATTAGAATAAAGTGCATTCGTGATTCCTTTCTAATAGTTCATGCTAGGTTGCATGAGTAGACTTTTTCCTCTACTAGTATGTAGATCCTAGGTTTATGCGTTCATCTGCTGCAAGTCATTCGTATACGTTGGAAGCACAGTACGGGGTCGAGTGCTCTCTTGCATGCCTTTAGTATAAGCTAGTAGTACCTATAGTGAGTGAGATCAGTTCTCTTCCGTGGTCGTAGTTCTATAAGTACAGAGTGCCGTAGTCCGTTGGCTACGGCAGTAACCACAACGTAGACGTTGTGTCACGCTACCGGTTATCATTCGTTCGGCTTATCCTAAGGTTAGGTAGAGGCAGTCTAGGAGGTGGTGACAACCCTTCTGGCCCTTGTTGATCCTCCACAGCTGGATATAGTCAGAGTTCCGTTTGTAACACCCTAATTTTCCATCACTAAAATAATGTAAGCAACATGGTGTTTTAGTTTTTGTTTTCTAAGGAAATAATAATTTATCAAATAAATTTGGCTCTAAAATATTTAAATATCATTTGATTAATTTTAGAAGCAACAAGTGCTTGTGCATCATATTTTGGTTGCATGGTGTTTATGTTTAATAGTGTAAAGTTTTAAAAGTTTTAAAGTTAGTTTGAAAATTTTGAAAAGTGTTTGAAGTGTTTAAAGTTTGAAAAGAGTTTAGTTTGAAAAAGGTTTTGAAAAAAAAGAAAGAAAACCCAAACCCTTCTTCCTCCCCTTCCCCTTTCTTCTTTCGGCCCAGCCGGCCCGCTTCCTTTCCTCAGCCCGCTGGCCGAATAGGCCGCTGGCCGAATAGGCCGCCGGCCTCTCTCTTTCTTCTTCCCTCACCCGCGCGCATGCGGCCCATCATCAGCACGCGCGGCCCACCGAGCCGACTCGCCAGCCCAGCAGCCCCTCTCCTTTTCTTTTATCCCGGCCGCTGACATATGGGGCCCGGCTGTCAGGCCTGTCCCTCACCTCCAGCCGCATCCCCTGCTACGCACCGCAGCGACCCCGCCGGCCGTTTCCCCGCATCTCCCGCGCCTCCCTCCTTCAATTCTCTCGTTCAATGCGCAGTGAAGCCCCACCGCTACTCTCCTCCTTTACTCCCTCTTCGGTTTCTCCTTCCCCTTCACGCGCCCCCCCCTCTTGAATGCAATCAAGGCCGCCGGCCCGCCATGCCATCAATGGCCTCTCCGCCCCAGCCGCCGGTTCTTCTTCCCCCTCCTCGTCCTATAAATGTCGTGCTCGAGCCCCTGCGCGCACCCTTTCCGCACCCGTGCACGCCCTAGCACCCCTATCCTCGCGCGCGCACCGTCACCCCTCGAAGTTCTGGCCGCCGCCATTGCCGGCCGTGCAAGCTCCTCGTCGTCGGACCGCCCTCCCTCGTCGCCGGATCGAGCCGCACCGGAGATCCGCCACCGCCCGAGCTCGGATCACCATCGTCGATCTCCCTCACCACCGCTCCTCCGACGCTTCTTTCTTCACCGCAGCTACACACCAAGGTGAGGAAGCGACCCCCTTTTCTTTTTCTCGCACCCGAGGTGCCCAGCGTCGTCGCCGTCGTGTGCCTTGTGCGCTGTCCGCCGCCGGTCGGGGTGCCCTTTACCCGCAGCCCAAGCCACCTCCCTAAGCCCCTGAGCGAGTTCGCCTCTCTCCCCTCTTTGTGTAGAGCCTGGCCGCGCGCCAAACCGAGCCCTAGAGCTCAAGTTCGACCTGCTCCGGCGAGTTGGCCGCCGTGCGCCGCCCCCTTCCGCCGCGCGCCGCCAAGGTCGCCCGAGCCCTCGTCCAGGTACCCTAGCCGCGTCCGCATGCTTCTCAGCTTCGCGTAGGTGCAAACCGCGTCTCAAATGGAGCCCTGTAGCTCGAGATCGAGCGAGCTCCGGCGAGCTCCGCCGCCGGCTCCGCCGGGCGCCGCCGTCTGCCGCTGCCCCGCCGCCGTCTCTCGCGTGCACGCGTCCGCAACCGTCTGATCTGCGATGGACGTCCCTGATCGCGTACCCCTTCGCCTGTTATAACCGGTCCACCGTAGACTCGTAGACCAGGTCCACGACGCGGCGCACGGTTCCGCCAGCCGCTCGATCAGGAGCGGACGGCCTGGATCGGCCCCAACCCCTGGTCAAAAGACCGCATACCGGTCAACACCGAGCCGCCCCTGCACTTTTTACAAAAACGTCCCTGTTGTTTCTATAATCACAACTATGCCCTTCCACCTATATAAACCCTTTTAAACAGGCCCCTGTTTCTTCTGTTTAAGCCCCTAGACTTCTTAGTTTTTCCCACTAGAGGTCCAATCTTGTCTTTTTGCGCTATAGACCTTCGGTTTATACGTATAATTATGTTTTAGCCTCTGGTTTCTTGCAGTTAAGCCCCTGGAAGCCCTGTTTCTTCACAGAAAAGCCCCTGAACCTTGTTTTAGCCATATCTTTTCCGTCTTTTATCCGTTTTAAGCGTTCTTGATGTCCACGCGACCGTCTTTTCAAGCCCGTCAGTTTTAGAACCTTGTTTTGGTTGTATCTTTTACATTTTAGCTCCGTTTCCACCGTTTCAAGTTGCGTTAGGTTCATATCAACTCAAACTACGTGATAGGACCAATGTTGAACATGTTCTTTGTTTTATAATTTATTTAAATATTAAATATCATTAAATCCTTATATACATATGCTTTTCTAATTAAAATCTAATTAGAGTTTAACACGTGTTTTCATAAGAATGTAAATATGATTAATATCAATTAAATATTTCTTATAATTAAAAGCTAATTAGATGTATACCTCGGTTTTCTTAATCAAACTTAAATTGATTAATGTTTATGCAATTTGCTTTCTAATAAAAAGCAACATAGGCTATATCCCGAGTTTTCTTAATTAATTGTTAATTTGATTAATATGAATATAAATGTGTTTTTAAATTATAATTTGATTAGTATAACTCGAAATATAAAGATGAACGCCTAGATGCTTTTACATGCTTCTTTTAAATTAAATGTTTAATTTGCATAAATCAAACTTGAATATTTATAAATAAAATTGGATTAGGCTTACATTGTCTTTTAAATACAAATATAACTTGCTTAATTATAAATAGGGTATTTCTCTGAAATAACCTATGCACATGATTTTACTTAATTAAAATATACCAAGCACATAGCTAGCTCTTGTATGTGATCATCCAAAGCTCCCGATAGTTCCGAGTGTTTTTGTGTTTGCAGTCCTAGAGCCAAACCTTGTTCTCTCTTTAAGCTTTTCATGCTTGGTGTATTGTTTTGTTTATTGTATGCTTTCTTGTGTGCTCGTAGACATCGTGCCAGTTTCAAGTGAGCAGCCAGTTGAAGTAGATCAAGAGCAAGTTTTTGAAGAAGAAGAATCCCAGTGTTTAAGCAAGGAAGGCAAGTGGACTTCTCCCCCTGCATATTCTATTTTTGTCCCACACAACTTGCATGTTAACTAAAATTTTCTTTTAAATGTTGTATTGCATAATTTGATGGGAAATCACCTTTTTAAGGACATGATTAGATTTTTATCCCTATACCTTGAACAACCCTTTTAAATAAATGTTTTGGGTAGAAATGCTTAGTTGCTATAACTTGGGATGGTTAAAATGAATCTTTTGCAATATGATGAATGCTGATCATGATAACTTTGGTGATATATATATATATGTGTGTGCTTATGGTTAATAACAAGATCATATATGGTTTAATCGGCACATGGAGAACCACCCAGGAAAACAGTGCAACCACAGTCCATATGGCTCTGGCTTAGCCAATTAATTAGGAGTGTGGAATTATCTGACAGCCTTATCCGAAAGGAGCACAGGTGGCCGGAGTTGAAGGGGTATAGCCCGGTCCTCTTGGCCGCAGCCTTTGCTAAGGTGCTGTCCACTAGGGAGGGTTATGGTCCGCTCCGCTGCTGTAACTGTCGCGAGTTGTTGGTCTTCTGCATACCTTTGTAAAGGCTTCGTAGCATCCCTATGCAATCACACCTCGGAAGTGTGGTATTGTGCCTGATCAGCACATGCGTGGTTGGGTTCAAAGTTCTTTGGAACTTTTACGCGAGCTGTGGTGAAAGTGTACAACCTCTGCAGAGTGTAAAACTGATCGATCAGCCGTGCTCACGGTCAAGAGCGGCCTGGACCCTCACATGATAATCAAACATAAAGATGGAATTAAATCGTGGTTCTTGTGGTTTTGAGATGAGATGCTTTCCTAAATGCTTAAGTGGGTTGGTATAAACTTACACCTAGTAAATAGGTGCTTGCTAATAAAATTTGACAAACATTAAAATGCTAACCGCTGTAAACCTTAGCCTATCCTTGATAGCCTTGCATCTTTCCCCACTTGCTGAGCTCCAACCATAAGTGTGCTCACCCTTGCTTACCCGCTATTCAGAGGAGAACACTGGAGAAGAGTACTTCAGCAACTACGATGAGTTCTGAGTCTTGCGTGCCCCCAGTCATGTGCCTGTGGAAGCTGAAGACGGAGTTGCTTCGTCTAGTTATCGTTTGTTCGTTGTAAAGACCTTCGAGTCTAACGTCTGAGTGTAATAAAGAGATAATGTAATGGTTTAACTCTTGTACGTTTTATTGCTGTTTATTGATATTTCACTCATGACGTCTATCATATGTGTGTAAACTTGATCCTGGCGCACATATGAGATGCATTTGGTTTTCTTCGGAAAATCAGGTGTGACACCGTTCCACATAGATCCGCGTGCTAGAGTCACCTGTTAAGTCAGGGCTATCGGTACCCTAAGCCAAGTTCTATCTAGAGATCGACCTTTAATCTCATCTATAGTGCTATCTTTAGGAATCCTCTCTATCCTTGCCTTTTATCTGGGTGTGTCCTTGGACCGACTAGTTCGAAGTTAGTGCACACTGTTCCCTTGGATTCGATACCCTTGGAATACACTGAGGTGAAAGCTACAATGGTATCCGTGCGCTTGCGGATTTAATTCGTGTGACGCCAAAATACCTAACAAGCTTTCTGGCGCCGTTGCCGAGGAACGGTTGCTGTATCTATCTTTGTACCCAGTGGTCCTCGTATCTTTCATTTTTCTTTATTTCTACCTTCACCCCTGTTACCCATGGAGAGGCCCTCCTTTCACAGCTTCTCCACCTCATCCAATGAGTTCACTGATCCATCAACTTCCACACCCATCTATGAACTCAATCCCGACCTTATAGCCATGGTTCGGAATCACGCCTTCTCTGGAGAAATTAATGAAGAACCTTATGATCATTTGCAAGAGTTCGAGGATCTATGTTCATCCTTGGTTGTCCAAGGAATGACGCAAGAAACCTTGAGATGAAAGTTGTTCCCTTTCTCTCTCATGAAGAAGGCGAAACAATGGTACATCCGCTCGGTAGGGAGCATGAGCGGTGATTAGGAGAAACTACGAGTTGGCTTTTGTTCCTCATTTTCCCTCTTGAAATGCATAAATTCCCTTCCGATGGACATCCTCGATTTTGAGCAACTAGAGAAAGAATCCCATGGTGCAGCGTGGGCGAGATTTTTACACCTCTTGGCATCTTACCCACACTTGTCTATACCCGAGGGTGTGTTGGGTATTTTAGCGACACACGAAATAAATCCGTAAGCGCACGGATACCGTTGTAGCTTTCACCTCAGAGTATTCCAAGGGTATCGAATCCAAGGGAACAGTGTGCACTAACTTCGTACTAGTCGGTCCAAGGACACACCCAGATAAGAGGCAAGGATAGAGAGGATTCCTAAAGATAGCACTATAGATGAGATTAAAGGTCGATCTCTAGATAGAACTTGGCTTAGAGTACTGCTAGCCCTGACTTAATAGGCGACTCTGGTACGTGGATCTATGTGCAACAGAGCTCTGACTATATCCAGCTACAGAGGATCAACGAGGGCCAGACGGGCTGTCACCACCACCTGGACTGCCTCTACCTAAGCTTGGGATAAGCCGAATGAATGATAACCGGTAGCGTGACACAACGTCTACGCTGTGGTTACTACCGTAGCCAACGGACTACGACACTCTGTACTTATAGAACTACGACCACGGAAGAGAACTGATCTCACTCACTATAGGTACTACTAGCTTATGCTAGAAGCATGCAAGAGAGCACTCAACCTCGTACTATGCTTCCAACGTACACGAACGACTTGCAACAGATGAATGCATAAACCCAGGATCTACGCACTAGCAGAGGTAAAAGTCTATTCATGCAACCTAGCATAAACTATTAGAAAGGAATCACAACACACTTTATTCTAATCATAGCATGCAAGCATTTTCACTTTATTCTAATAGACAAGTCATACAAACAGGATACAAACTTGTGCACCTAATCAACTAGATCGAGGGGGCGTGTTCGTGAAGAACACGTGCCTCTAAATGATGAACATGCGAAGAACACAAGAACATATCACTCACACTTTAGTCTAAATAGAAAATGCAGAAATACTTACTTTACTCTAATTGAAGAATGAAGCATCCATGGAGATACAAATCACTCTCTCACTCTCCTACTCTCTAATCTACCAAGGAGAGGCCTCTCCTTTGAAGGGAAGCTCTCATCCTTGGGTGAAGTGGTGTGTCTCAAATGGGAGCCCCTCCCCTCCTATTTATAGAGGAGGGGGTGGCTTGCCAAGTGGCCAAATGTTCTCCAAGATGTGCAGCCATCCTTGGGCGCCACCAATAGGAGAGCGACACGTGGCGAGGAGTCTTGCAATGCACTCTTCTCTAGCTTCCAGGGGAAGGAACCAAACCGACCTTGTACCGGCCAATCAACGGGCACCATGTCACCAATCCACCCCGGAACGTTGCAAGGGATCAACTAGGAAGCAACACGTGGAAGCAGATGGCGAACGGAGACCAAAAGGGTTCGACCGAACCTGGGTTCGGCCGACCCTGGCCCTCCTCCTTCCAGCTTGTTCTTTCTCTGGGTGACTGATATGGGGGCCCTTATGACGGTTCTAGGTGCATGCCGAGTTTGGAGGTGGTTTGGGTCCCTGGTGAGCCCTTGGATCCTTGTGCTGCACACGTGGCGGTGTCCGATTTGTCGGGAGTTGCTTCACATGGATTGATAAGGTGTCATGGACACATGGCATCCAATGTGACACACGTCGCCACGTGGCCTGGTGTGGGTCCCACCGGCTCACAAGATATCGAGAGTATGATCTTGTCCTGTGCATATCTTTCCCATCCGGACTCCAAAGTAGACAAATGATATATCCATTTTGATCGTATCGACGAGCCATCACAATGGTGCAGTCCAATTTGGCATTTGAGGTTGTTTATGATGATGTCCTTTAATAGCCATTGGACTACTTGCTCTCAACTGTACCATTTGGCACGTATTTCGGTGCATCCTGCAACAAAAGCTAGAAATACCAACACTTGTGGAAATCATCAGTATCAAGCCCTATTCTAGTGTTGATGATCCTTTTACCATTATATTATGCAGGTATTGACTGTGTAAAAGTAACACTTAACAACCATCAACAGGGTGTATCTTTGTACATCTTTTGCTTGCGTCTAGACATGAAGTCTGCCCAGGAGCTTGACACTATCGCCGGAGGCTCGTTTGAAGACAAAACGACAATGGAAGGAAGGGAAATCCTAGATACCCTCTTAGAAGACTCTTTCTTACCTACTGACCATAACGAACCCCTCCATGATGAGTGTGTATCAAGACATGAGAGTGTCTCAACAGCCGAACCTGAACCTACGATTTCCACATCACAATATTCGACTGTTGAGCCCTCTCCCGAACCACGAACACCGAAGGAAGAAGAGATTCAACTTTTGGAGTTCGCTTTTTGATTCGAGGAAGATCCTTACAAAGACATCATAAACGCCTCGAGTCATCCTAGGCACGAGAAGCCTACGACATTGATGTGCCCTTATGAGGCCCTCGATGAAGTTTCCAATCAGGAATCCACAGCAGATTGGTCAAAGGAGTTAGAGCGTACTTCCAAAGCAATTTGGGTTAGCTCAACCTCCATGACTATCCCTTGTTCCATGAGAGGAAATGTTGTAGAAGCTGTTCATGACCCTACTGTCGGGGCTTGTGTCATGTCGGAGTACCTTATGGATACTCTTGTGGGTAACAAGCCCCTGACCCCAACTCATAGATATTTCAAAAGTCCCAGGTAGGACTACTATTTCCCATGTCAGGGGATCGCTAGGAATGTGCCCATCATCATAGACAAAATTGAGGTGTGCTTAGATTTTTTATATCTATGACATCATGGATTTTGATCTTCTCCTAAGGGTCCCATTAGAGAAACTCCACGCCACACCTTTAGGGAGCCTAGATGAAAAGCTTAGGGAAGCCGCTTCTGCCACCCCTCCTTTGTTTTCAGAAAGTTCTATGGAGAAGCCTCTTCCCAAGCAAAACTCACTCGAGGAGATGATGCATGTATCTCCGTTCGCATCGTCTGAGCCCATTCTCACTGAGGTTGTAGAATTTTCTACTCCTCAAGAGTATGACTCGGAAGACTCTCTTCACCTTTGTGAAGGCGAACGATCATCATCACTCTCGACCGAGTTTGAGCCTCTTCCCACTGGCCCGCATTATGTTGTTCTTGACCTTGATCAAGAATTAACATTGAGCTTCCATGATAAATCTCTTGAGTTGGAGAATTCATGGGCCATGGAAATCTATAAGGGCCCGACTCTGGAGTCTGGAGGAAAGGATTCCATTGACAATCATGGTAGCTTCACTCTTGATATACTTCAGGAACCATGCTTGCATCATGCCTCTCCAGAGTCAGCCATGCTCAGTGCACGGAGCACGCACGAGGATTACAACCTCCTTATGGTCCTCTTTTGTAAAAAGTTTAGAAGGAAGGTTGTAGATGCATATGTTTACCCCAAGCATTGCAGATTTCGTGTATGCACTGTGGCACTAACCTTGCAGCTAAAGCTTCACTGATACATCAATAATTGGTGGTGAGAGGGGAATGACATCACCAATGATAGCTACAGGAAGAAGTTCCCAGGGTCGAGCTTATGATCGTAAACAAAGCACTACCAGGAGATAGCCTGGATTAGCATAGGTTTGTTTTATTTCCCTTTTCAAATAAAAAGCAAGAGCATGTTTCTAGTATAAGTTGTCCTTCGGGTATTTTTGGTCCTAACCCTTTCAGGTGAAGATTATAAAGAACGACGGACAGGTAGCACCTAAGAACATGTGAGCTGCATCACCTCAACACTTTGGTAAGTTTTTGGTGAGGGAACATTACTAAAGGAAGCTTGACCTCCGCACACTTGAGTTTTGTTGCCTAGCAATGCAAACTTCAAGTGTGGGGGAGGTATGTGAGCACCCCGAGTAAAGTTCCTCTCATCCAAATCTTATCTTGGTTTGGAGATGATGTTGGCTCTTGCATCTTGCCCAGTTAGGTACGTCCTGCTTTTGACTTTAAACAAAGCCCTTCCGGGAGGTCACCCGATGTTCACCATCTTATGCTCATGTTTATGTCCCCTTTGAAAATAGCTTGATCATGCTTTTATACTTCCTTTATATATGTTTGCAATGCTATGGTTTAAGTACATGTTTAGCTATGTGCATTCATAGGTTGTTTTAAATTAAGCATGGTGCTTAGGTTAAAACCATCTTCTTCAATCAAACAAGACATGATGTCGAGTTTGATTGATGAACCTTATAGTTAATGCTTTCATGGATATTGGTTGTATGTGCGGACTAACCCTTGAAGGAATTTTCGAAATCCAAATGGGGTAAGTCATCGAGCTTGTTTCAAATGGGAAGGTAAGCCAAGGCATGTCAGCCTTGTTTGAGCTAGGCTCATGGTGAGTAAAAAAATGTTTGCTTTTCAAATAAAGACTTCCTGGTTCTTGAACCAGTAGAGTCCCTCTTTTGTTTCCACTTTTTGTTTGACGACAACACCAGGTACATGAACAAGTGTGAAGGAGATCTCCCAAGCTTATCATTGACATACACACTTGAGATCTCCCACACAGGTGTTGCACAACATCGACCGCGCTTTCTTGACAAGGGACAAGGTAAACCAGAGCGATCTGGCTGCCCCATGGGTTAGCTGAACCACCACTGGTCTTCCTTGTTTCTTATATTCTTCAGGAGCAATGGTATGTGCACCCTTTATCTCACTCTCTCTGATTCATGAGTTTGAATGAGTTTCAATTCTTATCTGCTAAATCAAACTCATGGAATCGTGCTCGACTTGCTCTACATGTTTCCTGTGGTTGGCTTGCATATGTTTTATTCCGTACTTATTATCTTGATGCTTGTGAACAAATATCATTAGGGAACTCATGCTCATCTAAGTAGTTGGCGTTTGTGATATGGTTTGATGGTACGATCTTCTCTCTGAATGTTTGAGTGCTTGGGAAATTTATTTGAAAATATCGAAAACCCTTTGCAAAGCTCCTCTTTGATATGCCAAAGTCCTACCAAAGCCATATGATGAGTTATATTGAAAACCTTAGACTCATATGCTGCTTGTTATTGCATTCATGATCAAGATTCATGCTTTCATGATCAAGATTCATGTGCACTCCATATCCCCTTGCTATGCTTCTACACTGGAAGTTAGCAATGTATCATCCATCCATTCCACAAAATAAAGCTCCATGTTTAACCTCTTTCTCCAAAAGTATCTTCAAAAAAGGATATGGGCTATGAAAAAAAATAATATGCTCAAAGCATGAGTGAAAAAAATGCCCAAGGCACGAAAAATAAGAGAAAAAAAGAGAGATAGCCCATGTCTTAAAGAAAGAAGAAAAAGGAGAGAGAAGGAATCATGCAAAATGGAGTTCCAATGAATTTGATGGTAATAACTAGCACCCATTCCGGGCCTAGTGTCCACCTTACCATCACCACAACATTCATCATATATATGGTAATATCTAGCACCCATTCCGGGCCTAGTATCCACCTTACCATATCCATCACGTCCATACATGTGCACATCTTGATCTGATTGTATGATTTGATTTTCTCTTTGGATCCGGTTTTTGACTTTGCAATATATGTGATACAAGTATGCTTTATCTTTTATCCTACCCTGAGCTCCACATATAGCCATCATTAGAAGTAGGATGAAAGAAAGGCAAACCTAATGCCTTGGTGAGGACATATACACATTGAACGATCCGAGAGAATCAAATGAGGAGCTAACCAAGGTTTGTTTTTAAAAATTTATTGCAAAACCCCAAGTTGCTTAACATAAAGAGCAGAAGTGATTTGATTCATGACTGTTCCATTCCTCAACTACCCAAGATGGCATGATAGACACTCCACAGAGTTCACAAGTACAGGGTATGGTTTGGAATATCTCTTATGCTCGCTTCATACCATTGGATATCATGTCTCACCTTGATCTCTTCCCCTTTACTCGAGACGAGCAATGGTCAAGTGTGGGGGTGTTGTTGACGGCTGTTAAGTACCACTTTTATGTCGTCAACTCCTACATAAAATAAATGGAAAGTGATCATCAACACTAGAATAGGGGTTTATACTTACAAATTCCACAAGTGTTGGTGTTTCTAGCTTTTGTTGTAGGACACATCAAAATGCACATCGAATGATACAACTAGGAGCAAGTAAACCAATGGCATAGATATGGCATCATCATAAACAACCTCAAATGCCAAATTGGTCTGCACCATTGCAACGGGCTTGTCGAGATGATCGAAATGGATATATCATTTGCCTACTTTGGAGTTCGGATGAAAGAGATATGCATAAGATATCATGTGGGCCCGGTGGGACCCACACCAAGCCACATGGCGATGTGCTGTCACTACAGGAGTCCACATGTCTATGACACATCATCGATCCAAAGAAACACACTCTCGACCAATCAGGAGCCAGTACGCGGATCCAAGGGCCCACAACCACGAGATAAATGGCTAGAAACACCGCAAGCACCCCTACACCCACCTTGGGACCCACTTGGTAGTCACCTGGACGAAAAATTGCGCCAGAGGAGCTACCCGGGGATCGGCCGACCCCACAGGTTGGCCGACCCCACTTTGTGGCCTCTCGTGCCGCCCTTCCATGTGTCGGCTTGTCGTGACGAACCAAAGGCGGTGCTAGGTGCTTGCCTGAATATTCCCTCGGGATCCTGCAGCTCCTTCTTAGGGAAGATACACCAACTTTGCCCCCACTCCTCTTCGCCACGTGTCACCACCCTATTGGTGGCACCCATGGCAGCTAAGGGGGCTCCTCCTACTCTCCTTGGCCTATAAATAGAAGTGGAGGGGGTAGAGAATAGGACAAACAACTCCTCTCCTCCTCTCTCATTTTCTCTCTTGAGAGGAGAGGCTCTCCTCTCCTCCTTCTAGAGAGTAAGTGTGGAGTAGTTCATTAGATCAAAGCTAGGGAGAGAGTGAAAGGGATGTACCTCTATGGATGCTCGTTCTTCAATTAGAGTAAAGTGAGTATTTCTGCATTTTCTATTTAGACCAAAGTGCAAGTGATTTGTTCTTGTGTTCTTCGCTTGTTCATCATTTAGAGGCACGTGTTCTTCACGAACACGCCCCCTCGATCTAGTTGATAGGGTGCGCAAGTTTGTATCTCATTTGTATGACTTGTCTATTAGAATAAAGTGGATGTGCTTACATGCTCTGATTAGAATAAAGTGCTTTCGTGATTCCTTTCTAATAGTTCATGCTAGGTTGCATGAGTAGACTTTTTCCTCTGCTAGTGCGTAGATCCTTGGGTTTATGCGTTCGTCTGCTGCAAGTCGTTCGTATACGTTGGAAGCACAGTACGGGGTCGAGTGGTCTCTTGCGTGCCTTTAGTATAAGCTAGTAGTACCTATAGTGAGTGAGATCAGTTCTCTTCCGTGGTTGTAGTTCTATAAGTACAGAGTGCCGTAGTCCGTTGGCTACGGCAGTAACCACAGTGTAGACGTTGTGTCACGCTACCGGTTATTATTCGTTCGGCTTTATCCCAAGGTTAGGTAGAGGCAGTCCAGGAGGTGGTGACAGCCCTTCTGGCCCTTGTTGATCCTCCGCAGCTGGATATAGTCAGAGCTCCGTTCCACATAGATCCGCGTGCCAGAGTCGCCTGTTAAGTCAGGGCTATCAGTACCCTAAGCCAAGTTCTATCTAGAGATCGACCTTTAATCTCATCTATAGTGCTATCTTTAGGAATCCTCTCTATCCTTGCCTTTTATCTGGGTGTGTCCTTGGACCGACTAGTTCGAAGTTAGTGCACACTGTTCCCTTGGATTCGATACCCTTGGAATACTCTGAGGTGAAAGCTACAACGGTATCCGGCCGCTTGTGGATTTAATTCGTGTGACGCCAAAAGACCCAACAATCTCTGAGCATTTCCCTCAGCTGCTTCATCTCTTGCTTGTTGGAGGAGCTGCCAGGACCACTTCCTTCAGCTGCTGCATCTTCTGCTCCTAGATGCTCTTTGACCACTTCATCCCTTTTCTGATGGTGCCAATTCTTGAGCTTATAGGATGTGTGTTCCACCTCCTTGAACACAATCCCAATCATAATTTCTATCATGTACATCAAGTAGGGAGCATAGGGCAGGTTGTTGTGGCCACTTTTTGTAGTTCTAATGAGGTTGAACCAGATGAATTTGCTGACAGAAAAAGGGACATTACAAGGGAGCATCCTAAAGATCAGATTAGGAGCAAACTTCCTAAGAGATGTAGAGTCACTGCCACCCATGGGATAAATGGTCTCTCTGAGCAGGTTGTTCATAACATAATAAACTGATTTGAGTGCAGTGGTTGTTCCATCAGCGAGCTCTGGATCTCATAGGTATCAGCAATCTGAATAGGATCCATGTGATTCTCAAAATGAATATCATCTGCAGCCCTGTCATCTTTACTAAAGCCAAACAATCTGGCAAAAGTGACAAAGTCGATCTTGTAGTGTACACCTTCTGTCATCTAGTGGATAGTGTTCTTGTCAATCTCATAGAAGAAGGTGGCATGAAACTGAGGTAGGATTTCAACACTCCAGTCATATTTGAAGCTCATAATGGCTCTCAGCTTGTACTTGTTGATCAGCTCCATCACCTCCTCTTTCTCAGGTTCAATAGCCTTCTCAAGATGGGTGAAGTCAATCCATTTCATCTTGATGATCTTCACTTTAGATGATAGGACTGTCCCATAGAAGTTATAGTGGAACACAGACCAAAACCTGTAATCTATTGCAGCCATCTTTGGATTCAAATATGGATTTCCATCCCTTGCCTTCTTTACTTGAATGCCACTGCCATCTTAGTTGGTGTGCTCAATAGTGACTGAATTGTCATACTTGGTGGGAGGATTTCTCTTAGGGACATGCTTGCTGTATTTCTAATATGAAGTGTCGAATTCCCCAAGGACATTGTCATCATCTAACACTATGGGGATGGTCTTGCCCTCAGAGCCCCCATTGTCCTCTACATGAGCTGATGCTCCTGAACCTCTGCCACCTGACAAGCTGCCTACCCCTTCTAGGTGTAGCCTTGCCTCTACTTCCACTACCTCCACCTGCTTCTCTCACAACGATCCTGTAAGCCTTCTCACCAGCAGGTGAGTTAAACTGCCTTGGCCTCTTCTCCCCTCTCTTAGAGGATTCACCAGTCATCTGACCGATAAAGAGATTGGACAGATGATAAGGATCAAAGCACAAGACTAGGAATCAATCAGATAAGGTTCAGTGGAATTTTGAATCAAATGCATAGTTTTGTCAACAGACTCCGAAACCTCTGGGAAATTCCTCGGAACCTCCGAGTCTGAGTAGTGACAGAAAACTAGCATTTAGTTCAACTTTCAACTGAAACTACACCCAAACAACTAATCTTAATGCAAAAGAGTGGCTAGAATAGCATGAGTGAAGTAGTACAATCTTTGTTGAGGCTTAGTTGAGTTTTGAATCAAGGTCAACTTGCATGATGCTGCAGAGCCCGGAACCTCTGAGGAATTTCTTGGAACCTCTGGACTGACAATGCACTTTGCACTTTGATTCAACCTTCAACTAAATCCAACGCAAATGTACTACTAGATTCACACTAGGAAGTAACTTGAAGCAAATCTAAGCCTAAATCAAAGGCAAGAACCGAGGAAACAACAGATTTGGAGATTAGGGTTCGGTTTACCTTGGATCAGGAGGAAGGAGAGATTCTTGTGAAGCTTTTGACGTCGAGGACATAGCGTAGAGGCCCTCCTTGATCACAGGGTGATCTAGTGGCATTGGAGAAACCAACCGGGGGAGATCTGACAGTGCAATGGTTCCTCCTGCTGTTGACGGTTGAATCTCGTTGTAAACTTCGACTCGCAAGCGAACGAGCCATGGGACCCTTCTTCCCTTAAGTGTGAACCCAAGGTATCGAATCTGTGGAATAGTGTGTAAAACAAGAATCAATCTATTAAAGCGAAAAGAACTCTTCGAATCTTTGAGAGAAGATCAAATGCATCTAATCTATAAAACACAAGAGGTAGCAAGAGAAAGCATAGAGATAACCGATCTAGAAAGGTAGATCGTGCCTTTGTTGTAGTTCCGAACAAGAGATGAAGATAGAAAACGAATCTCATTAAAGGCCTCTTTAAACCGTGGTCTCTGTTCCATCCCCTGTGGTGCCACCTTACACCTGATCCAGGCGTCCTATCACGACGTCCCGGTTTTTCAGTGGTTAACCTACAAGCACGCTCACAAGGAGCATGTCGCAATCCTCAGTAGATCCGGTATGCACCTCTAGCCACCGTGGCTACAAGAACACCCCGAGCAATCTATCTCGAGAATAGATTGAAAAGAAGCAAACCCAAGAAGAACGAATTCGTAGAAGAGACACTTGATCGCCAGAAATCGAATTCATATAATAACTTCACCATGAATGATACATGAACAAGATCACCAACCGGGATCCTACCTTGATCTTGATTCTAGCTCCGGAACTCCGACGTGATCTTTCTTGCAAGGTTCCCACGTCGGCTAGGGTAGCCCTAGACAACTAGCTCGACCCTCCTCTCCGAGATGGTGTCCCTCTAGCTTCTCTGCTCCTGAGCGGCGAATGACGAATGAATTCCTACGTGGCTCTTGGCGTGGCACCTATAAATAGCCCGAGGGGGGTCTAGGTCAAAGGGGGCGACGAATGGCCGAGAAAATGGGCCAGGCCGATCGGCCCATTCCGATCGGCCTGGGCCCATTTCGGCCCAATTCGTCCCCCGCTTTCTTCTGGATTCTTCTCGTGTTATTTGGAGTTCCTGCCGAGTTGCATGTGGGCCCTTGACGTCATCTTCTCCACGAAATAGATAAGGGTACTTGTCGCGCAAGCTCCCACATTTTCTGCTCAAGTCCCCGGAGAATTGCCTTCTCGTCCTTCGGTCCTCGGGTCATTTGGAGTCATGTTCACGTCGTGTCTTGACTTGTTCCGGGCTTCACGATCCTCTTGCAAAGTGCTCGATGAACGATATCCAGAATCATCCTTTTAAGTACTTAATTCCTACGTAAACAATAAACTCCAAAAACCACATGCATACACGAACTTGATATATCAAGGGGGTTAGGATCGTTAGTATGGATATTAAATTAATACCAACATTGAAGGTAAACTCATGGCTAGGTTGACGGAAATCGACCGCCAAGATCCCCCCATGCTTAAACCTTGATCGTCCTCGAGTAAGCCTTCAATGGATATCAGTGTTGCCCTTCAATGTTCATAACCTGCACTTGATCATATATGAAAAAGACATAATGCTCTCTAAAATTATATAAGTTAAAGTTTCATAGTGTAACTAGCTTTCTTCTTCATGGAGGGTAGATATCAATAGAGCTCTTTCCACAAGTAATTAATCATGCTCCCAAAATTGAAATAAATCTTAGATATTTTGAAAATTAAGAACGAGATAGAAAAATTGCTTTACCAATATCAATAACAAACCTCCTTGCATCTTGCTCATGTACTCTCAACTCATCTTGTCTCTCAAGCCTATTAGAACTACTCCTTTCCTCTCTCAAGTATTTGGTGGAAAGCTTTATATGGAGCTATGGGAAAGTTTAGTCCTATCAAGATTTCATAAATGGAATGCAAACAAAACAAGACAAGTTCCTCATGGAATTATCGAGCCTAGTCAAAAAGGTCATTGGAAAATAATGTTTCAAGGAGGGGGGAGAGAAAAATACACACACTTTTAGATAGGTGGACATGTGCAAATGGAATGAAGTGATCCCGAGGCACAAGCAAAGTTCTCGTTATTGGATTGCACATGGTTGGAAAAGAGTATGGGTCTTGATCTTGAAGCTCTTTGAACCTTTCAAGTGTAACTAGAGAACCGGGGAGCTTTATATTTTTTTCTCCTTTATTTTTCTCTTCATACTTTTTCCTTTATTATTTTTTTCTTTCATCATACTTTTTCTTTTCTCCATCATTTTTTCCTTTTTCATTCCTTTTTCATTTTTTTAACTCCCCTTGAACTCTAGACTACACTAGTACTTCCTTGGCAACCCCCCCATGCTTAGACGTTGCTCGTCCTCGAGCAAAAGAGGTGTAAGAAAAATGCCAAGGTGGTACTGAAATTTTTGAAATCTTCTATGGAGAAAGATACTCGAAATCTTCTACGGGTCTTTTTGGAATCTCCCGAAGTTATCTCCACTTGATGGCGCCTTCTTCTTGTAGTCTTCCTCAAAATATTCATCCATACTCAAGTTTGGGTTTGATCAAGGAGGTGAACACAAAAAGAGATGATATGGGTTTGTGGGTGGATATCCGGCGAGGTTTGCGAAATTCCCAATGTGGAAACTCACAATGCACAGATAGAAAGGCTAGCAAAAAGATCGATACGCAAAAATACGGAATGACCAGCTTCCTAGACTCAAACCATTAAGAACTAAATCTGAATTGAAGCACCCAAAAATTAATCTTGAAACACTAAGGTTTTTCACTCAATCATAATATGGCTTTGGATGGGTAGAGCAAAATGCAAGTGGTCATTATGATAAGGCTAGCATCATTTTAAGTATAAAAAGAAATCATACTTGATTTAACCAAAAATGAGAGCATGAAAAACACCATGGGACTTAAATTATCGTTACCTCCACACAAGATTAAGCTAGTATTTAAGGTGATTTTCAGATTTGTTTTTAAAAGAGAGCACTAGCTTAATCATATATAAAACAAGTTTAGGCATGATCAAAGCAGCAACGATCATCACATATCACATGGTACAACTTTCCATCCATATTAAAAATTATAAAATGATGAACTTTATTCATGGCGATGGGAAACGAAAACTACTACTACCACACACATGCTGAAATCAAATAAAATAGAAGATGCTATGCACACACATTCTTGCACACAAACTGAAAATAAAAGAAAGGGAAAAATAAAAATCAAACCAAACTTGCATGCGTCTTCCTTCCTTCATCTTCACTCTTGCGGTGGTTGCTCGTTGTATCCTTGCTCATAATAATGTTGCATCGGTCCTCCATGAAACTCCTCCAGTGGCATTAGATGTAAGCGCCCAAGTTGGTAGGTGATGTTCGCCGTTCCCTCTTGCATGTTGTTCACGTGCGAGTGCACGATCTCGGCGTCTTGCATATTCCTCTCCACATAAGCTCCAATGATGGCTGCACTTTGTTGCGGTTGGACTAAATGTGAATAAGGTTGAACAAACATCGCATTTGGTACTATGTACGGCGCGCCTCCCGGTTGACCATACATTGGAGGTGGAGGCCCCATAGGCATTCCACTCCCCCATGCTTGCATTGGAACACCCCCACATGGCTGCATTGGGACTCTAACTTGTGGTGATGGAATCCCTCCATAATGTGTCATTGGAACTCTGCCATATGGTGCTCCGGTCCACCCGGTAGGTACACTACCACTTGGTGCTCCTTGGAATGTGGCTCCTTGTCCTCCTTGGGCTGCGGATGATGACCCTTCTTCAATTATGACTCCTCTCTTGCTCTTCTTGGCTGCCACATGCGGTTCATCTCCCAACCAATCTTCTCTCCCTTCGACAAATAATTTCAATTTCATATCCGGGAGAGGGATATTTACCACTGCCACCCTGAATCCTTTCTTCTCATCTCCACTTATATACTTTCCTTGCCTCAAATAATCTATGCCCAATGAAGTCCCAATAAGCAAAAGTTGTCGGTTTCTTTGGATTGTTGGCTTTAATGCAATAGCCAACATTGTCAAATAGCAACCCGAACCAATACTTCCTCTTCCCGAGACTGCTTCACAAGCCCACCGATTTATCATGATGTATGTCGGGTTGATTTCTTGTCTTGCCACCAATCCCGCATATAGCCAATTCAACTCCGTGTCGGTGATCTTTGTCTCTCTCATCCTTCCCATGATACACTTGCTCATCCATGAGTGGAAGACTTGGATAATAATATTCTTGATGCTATTTCTTTGTCGATTCTCCTTCTCCGAAATCATCCCCCAAAATTCTTCAATTTGGCCCACTTGGACTTCAACTAATTCCGGTGCATTCTTCTTGAAACCGAGCAACTCTCTAATATAATCATAGAGGATCACTTGCTCTACATCTTCATGACGGAATGAAAGGCATGCCACACCTTCCTCTGTGATCTCCGGCTTCATTGTCATAAGTATTTCAAGAGCAAGTTCCTTGTGCACATGTACCGTAACTCCATTGGAAAATTGCGTCCACCCAAGGTGATCTAAGAGTTGATAAATATCCAAATGGAATCCCAACTTGAGTAGAGCATCATCATCAAAATCAACATTCGCCACAATCCTTCCTTCAAGAAAACCAAGCCTCTGTTCTTCTTCCTTCGACATAATGGTGAAGCCATATTTCGAGCGCTTGCTCTTGTGTGGTGGAGGAACGGTTGAGCGCGTCGATCGTCGTGGCGGCTCCTCAGTATGCTCACGCGGTTCGGTGAACCGCATGGACGAGCTTCATGTATCCCTCATGCCACCAAGGAGTAGCATGTCACCCCTTGGTGCCACGACATCTTCTTCCATGCTTCGCGGAGACTCGGAGACCGAGTGCCTCCGCGAAGAGCTGGACGATGGCGCCTTCGATGATGATGATGATCGTTTCTTCCTAAGAACGAAGTTGACGACCTTCCTCATGGTTCCTTGCTGCAAGAACACTCAAACAACTCTCCCGGGGTTTCTTGCCGGAAGAAAAATTGCACAAAGAAAGTATATGGAAGAACAAGAATTGTGGTGAATTTTTTCAGGATTTTTGGACTAAGGATTGGAGGACGAATTTTTCTGGAGAGTTTGGGAGCTTCCTAGACTATGAACTTGGGGCTATGAACTTGCAACGGGGTGGAGGACTTACCATCCGAAGGGGAGCACCGGGGGCTTAAAAAGGGAGCCAGGCCGACCGGCCTAGTCCGATCAGCCTAGGGCCTCTCTTCCCCCAATTGCTCTCCTTTTTTCCTGGGATGCTCTTTAGTGCATTGGGACCTCCTAGCCTCGTGCTCCACGTTAGACCACCGCCCAAACGTTCTCATCCACTCCCTTCCCTTGAATGACGAGCTTAATCTCCTTTCTCCTTTTCTTTGTGTCAACTGTTGTCTCCCATGTCTCCTTGCTTCATGTGCCTCCATTGATTCCTGCAAAAACATGATACTTGCTGCCCCCCCATGCTTGTCATGACAAGTCCCTAGGATGCTTTAATGATTTATGCCTTCCCATGAAGCATCCTAGGTCCTTAAGTGTTAATTAACCTCAAATACCCCACATGATCATGTTTAGACACTTAATCACTCCTCTAATTTCAAAAATTCAAATTTAATTCAGAACTAACATGAGTCCAAATATATTATTAGAGGAGTTTTTAAGCATCAAAAACATTTGTAAGTCGAAAATTTTCCGACTACATTGATTTTGGTTCACCGGGATTGCTCACTCTCATTAATTGATAGCGAGCTCCTCCGGCTTGACCGTAGGGTGATGGGTTTAGGTTTCTAATTTTGGCTAAACATGAGAGAGAGATTTTGAATGAATAAAATCAAAAGAGGCTTTGGAAAAATCTAACTCTAGAGAAACCGGTAGATGTTATGCAAAGTTAAACCAAAAATCGATTTTCCTATGTTCACGCGAGTCCTACCATGCGTCAAAAATTTAAAATTATTAAAGAACAACGCGGGGCTCTACTCGTGTGTTTTTAGCATGAAAAACAAGTCAAACTTACCACCATGGGGAGGATGGGAAGTTTTAATAGGTGCTGGAATTTTTGGTGCTAGTTTGTCGAAAAGAGGCAAATAAATCATGGGATGGCTCATGTCATTGGTTTATGATAGAAAAATCCAAAACAAAATAACCGAGCAAATTTAAGGTCTCTAACAAATGTTCAACCATTTAAGAGTTTATACCAAGTCTTGCATAGCAAATTCTATGACCGACTTACTTGAAACTTGAAAAATCTTCCGGGTTGCCCTCCCGGTAGCCTTTATTCTTGAGCGGGTTGTCCTCCCGGTAGCTTTATTCTTGACTCGACGAACGGGTTGCCTCCCGCCAAGTGCTTTGTTTAGAGTCCATAGCTAGACTTCTTTACTCCTTCACTTCGGATCAATGCTCTTTGCGGGCGTTGCAATCTTGGGTACCCACTTCTGCACCATCTTCTTCGGCGCAGGTTTATTAGTTGGCCTTGTCATCTTTTTGGTCTTTACAGGCGGGCTTTGTTCCTTTGTCTTGACGGACACGACAATCTTGACTTCATTACTTTTCTTCGCTTCCTTCTCCTTTGGCTCTTCCTTGACAATGCGACGATGAGGTGGAACATATTTGACGTTAATCATATTGCATACCTCGGAGCGTGGACGAAACTTGTAGATACTCCGTTCGCCATTAATGTCGAACTTGATCTCCCCCTTGTTGATGTCGATGGTTGCCCCGATGGTCTTGAGGAATGGCCTCCCAAGGATGAGAGGCGGCTTCGCCCTTTCTCTCATCTCGAGCACGACGAAGTCGACGGGGATGATGTAGTCCCCAACCTTCACGGGTACGTCCACGGCGATCCCCGCGGGGTAGCGAATAGAATTGTCACCCAACTCCAAACTCATAGCCGTGGGCTCTAGCTCTGGTAGGTGTAGCTTCTTGAACACATCCTTTGGCATGATGCTCACACTTGCCCCAAGGTCGCACAATGCCTTCTCGAAATTGAATGAGCCGATCGAACATGGGATGGTCGGACATCCGGGGTCTCTTTGCTTCGCTGGCCCTTGATTTGCAATAGCGGCGCTGCATTGCTCGAACATCTTGATATGATCTCCCCCGAGTGCCGTCATCTCATACTTGTTGGCAAGTATGTCTTTGAAGTAGCGAGAGTATGTTGGAACTTGAAGAGCGTCCAATAGCGGCATGTTGATGCTTAACCTGCGCACCACTTCCACAAATTTTTCAAAGTGATTATCAATTTTACCTTAGAAGTAGCATGGCTTTAGCGGTGGTATCTTCATGTCATCACTTGGCATTTCAAACTCCGGCTCTTCGGTGACTATCTCCGGAGTAGTAGCAACCTTTTCCTTAATGTTTCCTTCCGTCTCGGTGGTTGGCTTAGGCTTCTTTGCTCCGGCTGAATTTTCGGGATCCACGGTCTCCTTTCCTGAGCGAGTTTGAATAGCTTTTGCCGACTCGGACCCTTGGGGCTGCCCCGGTAGCTTTCCTTCATTGGCCGGAAGGCGCCCGACAAGTTGTCCCACTTGTGACTCCAACATCTTCATCATATTAAGCACTTGTTGGTTGGAACTTCCGACCTTCGTCACCTTGCCATCAATATTCTCCAATATCTTGTCCATAGCCTTGAACTTAGTGACGGTGTCCTTGTTGATCTTAGCTTGCTCGTCCATGAAATCCTTCAATTGTATACGAAGAGGCACCACATTTTGAAGAGATGAACTTGCATTAAATTGAGATCTACCTTGACCGTAGCGATAATTCTGCAAATCACCCTTCCTCATGTAGTCGAGCATCCTTGCTTCCTCCGGACAATCTTTTTGGACATGGCCATACTCCCCGCACTCTTCACATGTGGATCTTGCTTCGGCGGCCTTTAGGTCTTGAGCCTCTTTCTTTTCCACTTCCATCTTCTCCAACCTCCTCATGAGCGAGTCAATTTTTCCTTCGAGAAGATCCTCCTTTTCAACCTGCAAAACACCCTTGACATTGCCCGTGGGCTGAACTGAAAGTAAGCGTCCCGACGACGCCCATGTATCATTGTCCGCAACCTTCTTGAATAGAGTGAAAGCTTCCGTTGGAGTAAGCTCAATGATAGATCCTCCCGCCGATGCATCAATTACGGTCCTCGATGCCATATTGAGCCCTTGATAGAACTTTTGAACGAGGTCTTCCTTCGGGAACTTGTGATGTGGCACGGCCCGGATGTACTCATTGAAGTGCTCAAAAGCTTCCGCGATAGTCTCCGTAGGATATTGAGCAAAGGTAGCAATCTTATTACGCAAGCTTTGAGTCTTACCCGACGAATAGTATTCCTTCATGAAAGCCTTCATCAATGCTTCCCAATTTTGCACCATGTCTGTCGGTAAAGTATAGAACCATTGCAAAGCTTTCCCAAGTAGCGAGAACGGGAAAAGCCTCGCCCTCAATTGATTTTGAGTCACCCCATCCATCTTGAAAGTTTGACAAAGTTGGACGAATGCTTGAATGTGGAGGTTAGGGTCCTCTTTACCGGTGAACGGCGAGTGTTGCACCATGCGGATGGTTGAAGTCTTGATCTCGAATGGTCTTGCGATGACATCAAGGTTGAGAACGGGTATATCATGGAGTTCCAGGATGCATAGCTCCCCGATCTTGCGTTCCGGTTGTGGATCTCCCATTAGTGGCGGTTGTTGCGGATCTCCTCTCGGACTTAGTGGTGCTTTCGGACTTTGAGGTGGAGATTCCGACGATGATCCTGACGATCCGTCTTCCGCTTTTGGATTCACAAATTCCAGCTTCTTAGCTTGTGCCGCGCGTCTCCTTTGCCTGTAAAGTTTTTCTGGATCATCCACAAAATTTTTCGGTTTGTTGGAGAGGTGGCCGTCCATCTCCTGTTAGGGTTAGCAATAAACAAAATATACACAAAATCTAAAAAGAAACTAAAAAAAGAAATTAGATTAGATTGATTTTTTTATTTATGGAATGATCAAATCATTGTAGATGCAAAAGAAAAATAAAAAAGAAAACGAAAAATATTTACGAACACGATAATAGATTGGATCTTGATTAGTTGTTCCCCGGCAACAGCACCAGAAAAAGGGGGTTTGACAGCTTGTTGACGGTTGAATCTCATTGTAAACTTCGACTCGCAAGCGAACGAGCCATGGGACCCTTCTTCTCTTAAGTGTGAGCCCAAGGTATCGAATCCGTGGAACAGTGTGTAAAACAAGAATCAATCTACTAAAGCAAAAAGAACTCTTCGAATCTTTGAGAGAAGATCAAATCCATCTAATCTATAAAACACAAGAGGTAGCAAGAGAAAGCATAGAGATAACCGATCTAGAAAGGTAGATCGTGCCTTTGTTGTAGTTCCGAACAAGAGATGAAGATAGAAAACGAATCTCATTAAAAGCCTCTTTAAACCGTGGTCTCCGTTCCATCCCCTGTGGTGCCGCCTTACACCTGATCCCGGCGTCCTGTCACGACGTCCCGGTTTTTCAGCGGTTAACCTACAAGCATGCTCACAAGGAGCATGTTGCAATCCTCGGTAGATCCGGTATGCACCTCTAGCCACCGCGGCTACAAGAACACCCCGAGCAATCTATCTCAAGAATAGATTGAAAAGAAGCAAACCCAAGAAGAACGAATTCGTAGAAGAGACACTTGATCGCCAGAAATCGGATTCATATAATAACTTCACCATGAATGATACATGAACAAGATCACCAACTGGCATCCTACCTTGATCTTGATTCTAGCTCCGGAACTCTGACGTGGTCTTCCTTGCATGGTTCCCACGTCGGCTAGGGTAGCCCTAGACAACTAGCTCGACCCTCCTCTCCGAGATGGTGTCCCTCTAGCTTCTTTGCTCCTCGGCGGTGAATGACGAATGAATTCCTACGTGGCTCTTAGCGTGGCACCTATAAATAGCTCGAGGGGGGGTCTAGGTCAAAGGTGGTGACGAATGGCCGAGAAAATGGGCCAGGCTGATCGGCCCATTCCGATCGGCCTGGGCCCGTTTCGGCCCAGGTCGTCCCCCGCTTTCTTCTGGATTCTTCTCGTGTTATTTGGAGTTCCTGCCGAGTTGCATGTGGGCCCTTGACGTCATCTTCTCCACGAAATAGATAAGGGTACTTGTCGCGCAAGCTCCCGCATTTTCTGCTCAAGTCCCTGGAGAATTGCCTTCTCGTCCTTCGGTCCTCGGGTCATTTGGAGTCATGTTCACGTCTTGTCTTGACTTGTTCCGGGCTTCACGATCCTCTTGCAAAGTGCTCGATGAATGATATCCGGAATCATCCTTTTAAGTACTTAATTCCTGCGTAAACAGTAAACTCCAAAAACCACATGCATACACGAACTTGATATATCAAGGGGGTTAGGATCGTTAGTATGGATATTAAATTAATACCAACATTGAAGGTAAACTCATGGCTAGGTTGACGGAAATCGACCGCCAACACCTGCTTCACAAGACTGGATTTGCTCGAGGGGAGAGAGGTGCAGTCGAGGTGTTGAGGACGAGGTACTTGAACACCTTCTCGATTTCCTCCTGACATGAGGATGCCGGAGGTTACCACCGGAGTAGTTTTTGGTCATGGCGGCTTCCTCTCCATCTCCATCTTCCGCAATTCGGGAAATGACGAATGGCACACCACACTACATGAAAAACAAACATTGGTAACAGGCACGGATGGCCATTGGTAACAGGCAAAACGCCCGTTACCGATCAAGCGTTACAAATAAGCCAACAAAGGTAACGGGCGGATCACGAAGCCCGGCACGAGTCAAGACATGAAGTGAACATGACTCCAAATGACCCGAGGACCGAAGCTTGAAGCTGTGAAAGTCCAAGGACCAAAACAGAAGATGCGGGAGTTCGTACTCCAAGTACCCTTATCCAAACCGTCGGGAAAACGACGTCAAGGACCCACATGGACTTCGGCAAATATTCAAGAAAGTACGGAAAGTATCATGGCTGAAGATGGGCCCGAACCGGGCCGAAAAAGGCCTAGGCCGGTCGGCCCATGCCGACCGGCCTAGGGTGTTCCGGGCCCGGTTCGGCCTCCCCTTTGACCTACACGTTCCTCAGCTCATTTATACCCCCTGCCTCCGACGGCTGCCACATCCATTCACGAGAACTCGGCGAAACCTAGAAGTGAACACCGGAGGGAGACGACGGCGGCGGAGTCCTCGAAGTTGTCTAGGGGATGGCCTAGGCCAACCCTAGCCGCCATGGCCGCCCTGCGTGGTTGTGCCATGACGGAGTTCTAGAGCTAGTTGAGGTCTTCGATGGTATGTATTCAGTGGCGATGACCTTAACGCATCTACTATGTGAGTAAAGTACTTCATGTCATCCGATCTTTAGCGACTCGATTCCTCCTTTTATGATCTTGTGCTTTCTTGGGTTTGCTTTATTTCAATCTACCGTCAACATAGATTGCTCGGGGTGATCTCGTAGCCATGGGGGCTAGGGGTTCATACTGGATCCACCAAGGAGTACGACATGCTCCCTATGAGCGTGCTCTTAGGTTTACCCATACAAGAAACGGGGCATCGTGATAGGATGTCGATCACGTGTACGATGGGTGCCTTAGAGGGTTTGACCGGAGGGTAGTAGTTTAAAGATGGCTTTTAGATGAGATGCTTGTTGCACTTGCTCTTTCGGCTAGAACTACAACTAGAAGATGTAGGCCTTAGTTATCCTTGTTTGTTCCTTTATGTTGCCTATGTTATGGATGAGATCAACCTTTACACTTCACTCATATACCTATTAGGTTTATCTCATACACAATCAACGCTTAATGTTAGGTTAGTTTGGCTAGACAAGGTAGAGATCTCTAGCGGTTTGCTTCCGATCCTTGGATTGACAATCCTTTGGGGGGACCTCCTCGGTGAAAAAGGCACCAAGTCACCCGTAGGCTTGCGGTGAACTTCAACACAGTTGTGAACCGTCAACAAGCCCTTTTTCTGGTGCTGTTGCCGAGGATCGACAACTCGAACCCTAGGGTGATCTACCTTTCTATTTGACTAACCCTAATTTTTATTGTTGCATATACCCTTGTTTTCTTGTTTGTGTCCTTGAAAGCAGGTCAAAAGCTAGACACAAGACGTTAGATGAGTTTTCTACATGCACACTCCAACAAGATGATTGCAACATCAAGATTTGCTCTTTAGTGGTAGGTGCTAACTTTGGTTAGTGGCCCATCATCTGCTATCGAGCCCACACCCTACACAAGAGCATGCGAACAAGGTAAGTCAACATGTCAATTAAAATTTTAAGACTAATGTTTTGTGGAGATTTGTTTGTTCAAGCAATAGGTTTCTGTTCGCATCAATTTTTGCACAGTCTCATGGGAAGAACAATAGGGTATCTTTGGATATTTAGAAGCCCCACGAAGTTACGCTTCCAATGAGTCAAGAATCAAATTGATCGGAGGTTCCTACAAGCGGATATGGCCGAATCACCGATGATTACACGTCCTGAAAATTTCTGGACAGCAAGCAAAGTTGAAGGGAAACAGCCATAACTCACTCATTTAGACTCCGATTAAGATGGATGAGTACCCGTTGGAAAGGTAATTTTATAAATTTTTCAATAGAATTATATTTTGGTATATGTTCTGTTATGTATACAGGGGAAAATCCAAAGAAGAGGCAGCTACAATATGATGAGAACAAGGTGGCGAAGGTGAGGAAGACAACAACGAAGAGGAGCTTAGGGAATGCTTCCATTAGACCACTCATGAAGAAATTCAGAAGCTTGGAACAAAACAAAGACCCTTGGAGTATTGGCAAATGAAGACACGAGTTGGCGGCATCCGACGCAAGGAGATGTTTGAAGAAGACGACAATGGACTACACACATAAGACAACATCTAATGGCGCGGATATTTTTGGGCTCTCACATGAAGGATCATGGAACTACATGAAGACATCTAAGACATGTGTGAAACCCCGCAAATGAAGAAGAGGAGTGATCCCACTCAAAGCAACCTTGATGACATGTGGCACAAAGGAAAAATTGAGAAAAGTCTACGCGAGCCACCTTCGATCATTAAGGATTGTTCGCTTTCAACTCCGGAGGATCACTCACAACGAAAAGCTCGAAGGCTAAGGTACACATTAATCTCTCAAGGTACTTTTGGATATGATATATTTCTTTTGATATATTTGTGTTCTTATCCAATAGTATGTTTTGATTCTATGCCTTGTGCCTTTAATGATCATGTTGATAGGCTAGAATTTCTTGAGTATGATAAAGAGGCTATGTTGTGCTTGAACACCTTTGATTTATTTGCCCAATGAACCCATGCCTAATGAGAGCCTTAGCGCTGAGCAAGAAACTTATGCTTCCTTTAATCACAACATGCTTTGTTCATCCAATTTAAATTGTGGTTATGGTTGCATATGTTTGTTTCACACTTTGCAAATCTTGGACTTGTTTTGTGCTTGGTCATTAAAACCCGAGTTTCACTAACCATGCAGGTCATTAAACCTTAATAAAGAGAAGAGAAGCCATACCCTAAAGGAATTGCAAGCTCGTGCATCGCCTCCCCGAAGAGTAAAAGAGGAGAACGTGACGATGATGCAAGGAAACGATCGGGCAAGCCTCTCATCAAGTAAAATGATCATGTCAAACATGGAGAGTGGATCAAAGCTGCATGGACATCTTCAAATCTTACATGAAGAACCATGGCTTCGCGACCACGAAAAGGTACGTAAGAAAGTCGAGCTCTGCGACTTTAAATGAAGCGCTTTGCGGAAGGCAACCCATTTTCTTTTGTTTATGTTTATATATATATATATATATATATAATATGACCGTCTACATTGTGATCTTAAACTAAAACATCAAGTGACATTGTACCATTGCTCTAACAAATACCACAACACCATGTTGTTTGATTTAAATGCTATTGAGGGAGCACTTTGTTCTTGATCTTGGAAAACTTGTAGACCTTTTTGTGTACCTATTAGTGTTAGGTTCTTTTTCTTTGTGTCCTTTTAGAGACAAATATGAAGTTGGCACCATCCTTTAACTCTAAGCTTGTGGATAGTTAATTTAGGCTAACTCTTGCATTTGTTTTAGACAATCACCATATCATGTCATTTTGTTCATCCTTGTCGTATTGCATTACATGCTTTGTGTTGATCTAACTTTTTGCCCAACCAACCTAAGCCTACCTATAGCCCCACCAAAAACCCGTAACCAACAAGGGTAGGGTTGACTTGTGTTGATTGGCTTGCACTATTCCGGTTGGCCAAGCCCACCTCTATCCCTTGCTCTAACTGAAAACTTTAACTAGCCCTCCTATGAGAAAACCTTTCACACCTTTAGCCCTCCTAAAACCATAGGTTTGTTCTTCATAAAAAAGACTCTTAGCACCACCTTAGATAGAATTTCTATGCTTGGCTCCCTCTCTTCAAAATTCTTATTTGAGCCAAAAAATAGGATACCCATAACCTACCCTTAAAACCTTGTCAGTTTGGTTGTTTGATCTTTTCAACCCTTGCTAACATTTGCGTGTGCTAACTCTTTGCATTTGCATTTTGTATCCCCCTCATTGTCATCTTCTGCTTTTTGATAGCTTGGTCTTTTTGTGAAACTTTATGATGAATGCTTTCATATCTATGTTAATGCTTGCCGGTATGCGTTACTCCTTTTTGCAATCTTGTGTAAACATGGTGTTTAGACATGATTGGAGACCACCATCATTCAGTTTACATACCTTGCTATCTTGTTGCATTGGTTGGTTTATAAACTTTGCAATGTGCCCTACTTATCTTACACTATAAGGAATTGTTAATCTTGGAATAAGCATGGTGTTTTGACCTTGGTTAATAAATCTTTATGGCAAGGGAGAAGTTTGGCAACCACTTTGTAAGCATGGAGCTTAGAATTTGGTGTAAACATTATTTTGTCTTTATACCATCCTATCATTTGCATTCACGCTTGCACACACGTACACCCATTAGGTTTTTAATTTTTCACTAGATTAACTATGCCACAAGTTAAGATCTTAGGGGATGTCTTTGGTTTGTCGGCATAGAGTGAGTATTCCCGACCGTCACCTCGGGGGTACTTTGTGCTTTAAAATTGTTTTGCAGGCATTATGAATCACTCCCATAAATTCGATTGGGACGGAGGCTTGTGACAAAGGGTGAATGTTGGAGGACAATCAAGACAAAGTGAAGAGTATGACGATCCACACATGGCGGTAGGACTTCAAGATGGTTCATCATCTTCCATGCCTAGCAACATGCTAAGCATGGGGGAGGATTTGGTGGACATGAGAAGACCGCATGGAGCAAGGATCGCGGTTCTTCTTCCATATTAAGCACAATGCTTAAGCATGGGGGAGGCCGCGCTACACTTCAAGCATCAAAGGACGGTAACAAATCCTCAACCCTCCTTTTGTCCTCGTCTTTCTATATGCTTGTACATATGTTTATGCCTTCAACAACCTTAGATGCAACCTTTGTATATCTCTCTTTAGAATAACATGGCTACTAGGAGTACAATCTAGGTTTGTTTTTGTTTTCAACATTTATCACCATCACCTTGTGCTCAACATGATGATATCGCATATGCTCTTGCTTATGGATATATGATGATCGTTGCCGCTTTGATCATTCTTGTGCTTGGTTTTTATATGATTAAGCTAGTGCTCTCTCTTTTAATATGAATCTGAAATTTAATTTAATGCTAGCCTAATCTTTTGTGGAGGTTATGATAACTTAAGTCCCATAGTTGTTTTTCGTTGCTCTCAATTTTGAATGAATCAAAGATCCTTTTTTGTTCTTAAAAGATATGCTAACCTTGTCTTTGATACCACTTGCATTTTGCTCTACCCATCCAAAGCCCAAACTTACTTGAGTGCAAAACATTAGTATATACAAGATTTATTTTTGGGTGCATTGATTCAAGGCTTGATTTCTGTGGCTCGAGACTAAGAAGTTGGTCATTCCGTTTTTGCATATCGTTCTTTATGCTAGACCCTTCTATCCGTGCATTGTGAGTTTCCACATTGGGAATTTTGCAAACCTCGCCGGATATCCAACCAAAACCCAAATATATCTTTTTTTGTGTTCACCTCCTTGACCACAACCCAATATATGAGTATGGATGAATATTTTGTGGAAGATTACAAGGAAGGTGCTTCAAGTAAGGGAGACTTCCAAAAGGACCCTTAGAAGATTTTTCAAGTATCTCTTTCTAAGAAAATATGAGAGCTTCAATTTCTACCTTGGCGTCCTTATCACCTCTTTTGTCCGTGGACGAGCAAACGTCTAAGCATGGGGGGGTTACCAAGGAAGTGCTAGTATAGTCTAGAGTTCAAGGGGAGCAAATTAAAAAAAAGAGAAAAAGTATGATGAAAGAAAAAAAAGGTATGATGAAAAAAAATGAAAAAGTATGATGAGAAAAAGAAAGAAAGAAGAAAAAAATAAAATAAAATAAAGCCCCCCGGTTCTCTAGCTATGTTTAGTGCTTTTTGAGTTTTCAAGAGGATTCAAGATCAAGACCCATACTCATCTTTCCAACCATGTGCAATCCGATAACGAGGACTTCGTTTGTGCCTCGGGATCACTCTTTGCCATTTGCACATGTCCACCTATCTAAAAGTGTGTGTTCATCTCTCCCCCCTCCTTGAAAACATTATTTTTCCAATGACCTTTTTGACGAGTCTCGGTAAGTCCATGAGAAGCTTGTCTTATTTTGATAATATCTCGACTATAATATCTTGGTAGGACTAAACTTTCCCATAGCGCCATATAGAGCCTTCCACCAAATATTTGAGAGAGGAAAGGAGTAGAACAAGTAGGCTTGAGAGACAAGATGAGATGAGAGTTCATGAGCAAGATGCAAGGAGGTTTATTATTGATCTTGGTAAAGCAAAGTTTTCTTCATCCCACTCTTTATTTTCAAAATTTCTGAGATTTGTTGAAAGTTTGAGAGCATGATCAATTACTTGTGGAAAGAGCTTAAATAATATCTACCCTCCATAGAGATGAAAGCTAGTTACATTATGAAACTATAACATATATAAACTTGATGAGCATTATGTTTTTTCATGTATGAACAAGTGCAGGGTATGAACATTGAAAGGCAATACTGACATCCATTAAGGGCTTACTCGAGGACGAGCAAGGTTTAAGCATGGGGGTATGTTGACGGTCAATTTCTGTCAACCAAGAGCACTTGTTACACTTTGGTTTGAGCTTCGATTTATAACTAACCCGCCACTAGGCACACTAATTATGTAACAAATTCGCACTTGCATGTGGTTTTTGGAGTGTGTTGTTTACGCAGGAATTAGGTACCTAAATGAGGACTTCCGGGTGGAGTTCATCTAGCACTTTGTGAGAAGATCACGAAGCCCAGCACGAGTCAAGACATGAAGTGAACATGACTCCAAATGACCCGAGGACCGAAGCATGAAGCTGTGAAAGTCCAAGGACCTAAACAGAACATGCGGGAGTTCGTACGCCTACCTTTATCCAAACCGTCGGGAAAACAACGTCAAGGACCCACATGGACTTCGACAAATATTCAAGAAAGTGCGGGAAGCATCATGGCCGAAGATGGGCCCGAACCGGGTCAAAAAAGACCAGGGCCGGTCGGCCCATGCCGACCGGCCTAGGGTGTTCCGAGCTCGGTTCAGCCTCCCCTTTGACCTACACGCTCCTCGGCTCATTTATACCCCCTGCCTCCGACGGCCGCCACATTCATTCACGAGAACTCGGCGAAACCTAGAAGTGAACACCGGAGGGAGACGACGGCAGCGGAGTCCTCGAAGTTGTCTAGGGGATGGCCAGGCCAACCCTAGCCGCCATGGCCGCCCTACGTGGTTGTGCCATGACGGAGTTCTAGAGCTAGTTGAGGTCTTCGATGGTATGTATTCGGTGGTGATGACCTAAACGCATCTACTATGTGAGTAAAGTACTTCATGTCATCCGATCTTTAGCGACTCGATTCCTCCTTTTATGATCTTGTGCTTTCTTGGGTTTGCTTTATTTCAATCTACTGTTAACATAGATTGCTCGGGGTGATCTCGTAGCCATGGGGGCTAGGGGTTCATACCGGATCCACCAAGGAGTACGACACGCTCCCTATGAGTGTGCTCTTAGGTTTACCCATACAAGAAATGGGGCATCGTGATAGGATGTCGATCACGTGTACGATGGGTGCCTTAGAGGGTTTGACCGGAGGGTAGTAGTTTAAAGATGGCTTTTAGATGAGATGCTTGTTGCACTTGCTCTTTCGACTAGAACTACAACTAGAAGATGTAGGCCTTAGTTATCCTTGTTTGTTCCTTTATGTTGCCTATGTTATGGATGAGATGAACCTTTACACTTCACTCATATACCTATTAGGTTTATCTCATACGCAATCAACGCTTAATGTTAGGTTAGTTTGGCTAGACAAGGTAGAGATCTCTAGCGGTTTGCTTCCGATCCTTGGATTGACAATCCTTGGGGGGACCCTCCTTGGTGAAAAAGGCACCAAGTCACCCGTAGGCTTGCGGTGAACTTCAACACGGTTTTGAACCGTCAACACGCGCGTCACCTCTGTCTCGACGACAGGAGACGCGAGCTCTGGAAGCACGTCTCCTCTGTCTCGACGAAAGCATCAACTTCTAGGGCCCACCGGTCAGTATTAGTAACGGGCCTTTATGCGGCCCGTTACAGTGTTGTTATACTTGTAACGGGCATTCGAAGTGAAGCCTGTTACTCACGGATCAGTTTTTGTAACGTGCCTTACTTAACGCCCATGACCGATACGTAGGGCACCTACAATAACCTGCCCGTTTTCTGGCTGCATCCCGGAACTAGCCAGGATTTGGCAGCCACCAGATCAGGGGCTGCATCCTGGAAACAACCAGGATTTGGCAGCCACCACAACAATGCAAGGAGACATCACAAACACATTTTCATCGCATATATACACAAGTAAGGTCACATATATATACACAATGCGAGATCACATCAAGTTCCTTATCAGATCGACATGCATGCTAAAGTTTCAAGTTCGTCATCGGTGCTTTGTTTGGATGGAGTCCTGAGAAAACTGCCTAAACCAGGCAACATCTGACCCCAGCCAAGCAGGTTTCTCAAACAGTACTAAACTAGCATGAATGCAGCAAGTTTCAAGTTTGTCAGGCAGTACAATGAACTCACGGTGCACCATTATAGAGGTTGCCATTTCGGTCGAGGATCTTTTTAACAATGTACTCACACAGCATCTGCCGGACCGACTTTAGATCTTCTGTAGAAACATTTAGAGTAGGTTTAAAATCCTGCAAAATAAAATAATTATGAGAATACAAGTACAAATCAGTTTCTAAAATCAAATGGAGAATATGAGCAGAGACAAGGGTGAGCATTATATACTTACAGCAGCCTTCTTGATGTGAGGTATGTCTTCGAGTAGTTTGAACATATTGAATGCCACATGGAATCCATGCAAAAAGCACCCTGATAGCTGCTGAGCACACTGCGCATCGAGGTACCAAAATGACAAGTAGTGCAGTACCAAATTGGTATGAAGGGACCATAAAGAAAACCTCGGTCTTACAGAGGTATTTGGCTTGTGCTTGAATGTCTGATTGGATTTTAGCTTTTTTTCTTTCCTTTCATCACTTCGTCCTTTGGGCATATATTTTCAGAGGCCCTACATGATCAGTAATACTGATTAGAAACACTAAGAGATTGAATTTTGTGAACAAAACCTACAAGGTACGGACCAATTCACAAGCGCTCGGAGGTCTTTGAACATTCGCGCGGGATGATGTTTAGCAGAATCTAGATACCAAACCTCTTTGAACTTCATACAGATGATCAGTGTTACACAGTGGCCACCGTTGCAGAAGGCACCCACCATGTAGTCATTCATCATTGCATTTCTCAATGCATGTATTACAAGGTGAGAGACATGGGTACCCATGGGTCCCCACCAGCCAGGGTCCCAGGGGCCCTGACAAGTGGACCCGACCTTCTAGAAGACCCGCCGACCTGCCGAGTGGGCCTAGCGACCTTATCCTCAACGCCGACGACCGTGGGCGACCTGATCAAGATCCTGGAAGACCCGCGACACTTGGCAAGTCAAGGCAGTACGACATAGCGCGCCGCTGCCTGTAGACTCTGAGTATCACGGGATACTCCTTGTAATCCGGGAGATAAGCTTCCCGCAATTGTAACCAACCCCGACACGGGTCAACCGACCTTGCATAGAAACCCTAGCCCATCCTCCCCATATAAGGCAGCTTGGGGCTCCATGCAAGGGACAACTCATCCTCGCATAATCCACCACAACTAGACGTAGGGTTTTACTCTCCGGAGGCCTGAACCAGTATAAATCCCCTTATCTTCCCGTGTTCATCACCATACTCGCCTAGTTCCGAGTTCACCATGTGGACTACCACCTACGCTCTTAGGTCCCGATCCTCCATTAACCTGCAAACCTCTAGGGTAACCCCCTAGCGGATTTGTCCAGGTCTCACCCCATGACAGTTGGCGCGCCAGGTAGGGGAGATCGGGAACTCGCTGTGCAGCATGGTGGCCCAATCTGACGTCGTCTTCCCGGCAAGCATGGCGGACTTCCTGGCCAATTCCGTGGAGATCTGCTTTGGATCTTTCACATCGACCTCCCCTGCTCCGGTAGCCGCGACTCCACCAGCGACCTCAGAGCAGGTCGTCATGGCACCCGTCGTCGTGACCGTTCCCGATCTAGTATCGGAGACCCACCCACCCAGATCCTGTGACCTTGTCCAGGGGATGGAAAGCGTCATCGGCTCAATGAGGGAAACTCTGGAGATCTGCGAACGAGCTTAGCGCTCGGCGCAGACTGCGCTACGCCACGACACGTTCCCCTTCGGCCTGAAGTCTGCGCCCGGCCTTCGCCTCAGTCAGCTCTCCACGCCTCCCCAGATCCAATCTGGGTGGCGACCTTCTGGCGACCTAAGGCCGACACCTCGCGCTCGCCGCGACCCTCTTGACGTGGCCTGCACCTATCACAAGGGTGCGAAGCACATCCTCCGTGGGTGCTGCCTTCGGAAGAAGATTGACCAAGCGCTTCCTCACCGAGCTAAACGACCTACCCAGTCCCCAGACTGCGGGGAGTTCCAGAAGGTCCGTGTCCGTGTCTCTCCCAACGACTCGGACATCGTCTTCCGTCAAGTGCTCATGGTTTCTGAGAACGAACCACCCCGTGTGGGCGCAACCAACTCTAAGGAAGCGGCCCGCACCCAAGCCAATGCCCGGCGCGCTCAGCGACATGTGGAAGAGCAGCAGCGCGCGACCCTGCCATGCGCCCGGGACCTGCGCCTGGAGTTCGAAGAAGCTGGGATCCCGACCTCCAACAGCCCCCAGGCCAACCTGGGCGCGGCCATCACCCGGCTCCAACAGGCTCCACTCATGCCTGAAGCCGAGCAGGCCCTCGCGTACCTCCGGGTCGCCAATGCCTTGGTGGAGGAGAAGAGCACGGCCTCTAAATCCACTGCGTCTTCATCGACCCGCCACTTGCGCAGTCGGTCTCATCGACCTCCGCGCAGCCATCTCTCCCCCATTCGGGAGGAGGTCGCTCAGCACAATCCTGAGCAACCCGCCCGGCAGCCCGCTGCCACTAGCGATCTTCGCGTCAACCTCGACGCCAACAGGCGCACCCGCGACATGTGCGACCTCATCGACCAACGCCACCGCGAGCGCGAGGAGCACGAACTCCGACATCGCTTGGAGTATGATCGCGAGTACAGCACACCTGGCGCCGTTCATCGCATTATGGAGCGCGAGCTGCGGGACCGCCGCGACATCGAGAATAGGCGGCGCGCCCTGTACGACGCTGAGCAGGTGACCCAGGCATCCTCTAAGGCAACCGGGATCGGCAGCCGCGCTCTCAGGTTGTCGTCCCTGAGCGCAGCGTCCACTCCGCCCCTAGGGCGGCTGCTCCGGTCAGAGGCACCAGCGATGACCTTGCCGTCACCGCCTTCCCAGCGCTGGCTCCCCGTTTCAGTATAGTGGAGTACCCCGACAACTTCAAGCCCAACATCAAGCCGTATGATGGGCGCTCGGACCCCAACATCTGGCTGTCGACCTATTATGTCGCCGCTAAGGCGGCCGGAGGCAACTTCGACCACATGGCGGCTTACTTCCCTCTGGTCATGGGCAAGGCTCCCTCGCTATGGCTCAACAACCTTGAGCCTGGCAGCATCAAGACCTAGGCCGACCTGTCCCAGGCGTTCAACTCGAACTTCCAGGCGACCTACGATCGCCCAGGAAACGCCTTCAACCTTGGGCGGGTCGTGCAGAAGCCCAAGGAGCGGCTCCGAGACTACAACCACCGGTTCTTCGAGAACTGGAATGAGTGCATCAGCGTCAGGGACGATCAGATCATCGATAGCTACAAGAAGGGCATCAAGGACCGCAAGGTCTTTGAGAAGATCCATGAGTCTGGCGCCACCAATGTCAAGGAGCTCAGGCACGTCGTCAACAAGCTGATGGACACAGAAGAGGCGCTCCAGATCCAGTTCGATGCCGATGCCCCTGGCACATCCGGCACCGCAGCTGACAAGCTCTGCAAACGACCTTCCGAGGTCCTAGCAGTCGAAGGGTGCTGAGGTTCGACCTTCAACTAGGAGGAGTTCAACTTGGCACTTGACAGCATTTGCAGGTTCCACAAAGGGGCTACCCACACTCTCCGTGAGTGTTCCCAGTTCAAGAGGGCCTTCAGCGCCCCCGCGGACCCCAAGCGACCCAGGAACGCACCAGGCGCCGCGACAACCGCCCCTACAACAGCAACTACCGCCGCGACGACCGGAGAGATCGACGCAACGACCGGCGCGAGGAGCGATATGACGATCGCCGCGAGCCACCTCGCAGCGACCCACTTCGCAGCGACCCGCCTCCGGTGCCTCCCCGCAACAAGACCAACCTGCCTCCTCCACCATCAACAGGCAACCCCAACGGGCCTTTCCAGGCTGCAACCCGCGTGATCAACATGATCGTTGGTGGCATCAAGTCCAGCGCCAGCAAGAGGCGCTACAAGAAGGAGAAGCACGACATCCACCTCGTCCACAGTCAGCCAATTGCGCCTCTGCGTTGGTCTGAGCAGGCGATTACGTTCTCCAGGGCTGTTCACTGGGTGCACATCCCAGATCCCGGGTCCTACCCACTCGTCGTCGAGCCTACGGTGGACGGGGCCTTGCTCTCCCAGACCCTGATCGACGGAGGAAGCGTGCTCAATATCATCTTTGTTGAGACCCGCAAGAAGATGGGCTTCGACTTCGACAAACTCACGGAGTGCAACGAGCCTTTCTACGGCATCATCCCCGGGAAGGCAGCCTACCCTATGGGTCGGGTCTCCCTCCCCATCACCTTCGGTACGGAGGCGAACTTCTACACGGAGTACCTCAGCTTCGAGGTCGCCAACTTCAAGTCCTTCTACCATGCGATCCTAGGTCACCTGATGCTGGCCAGATTCATGGCCATCCCGCACTACACCTACTTGGTGTTGATGATGCCGGCTCCAAACGGGGTCCTCTCCGTTAAGGGCGACCTCATTATCTCCTTCAGGTGCAACACGGAGGCCCTCGACCTCACCGCGACCTCCTCCGCCGCCGATGCCTCCGCGGTTTTGGTTGCTGAGGCCAAACAAGTTGACCCGGTCGACCTACCTGTCGCGGAGCAGAAGCGCACTGATACCGCCCTGGACGCGGTCCGCTCCACAAAGAAGGTCTGCCTCGGCCTTGCCGACGCAGAGAAGACGGTGGTGATCGGCGACGGGCTCGACCCCAAATAGGAACTCGCGCTCACCAGTTTCCTCCGGGGTAGCACGGACATATTCACATGGAGTCCATCGGATATGCCGGGTGTCCCCAGGGAACTGGCTGAGCACTCCTTGGATGTAAGCAAGACGGCCAAGCCTATCAAGCAGAAGCTTCGCCGCTTTGCGAAAGATCGCAAGGACGTCATTAGGGTAGAATTAATAAAGCTCCTAGCTGCCGGACTCATCCGTGAGTGTAAAAACCCGGTTTGGCTCGCCAACCCGGTCCTTGTACCCAAGAAAACCGGTCAATGGAGAATGTGTATCGACTACACTGACCTCAATAGGCACTACCCTAAAGACCCCTTCCCTCTTCCGCGCATCGACAAGGTCGTGGACTCCACGGTCGGAAGCGTCCTCCTATGCTTTCTCGACTGCTACTCAGGGTATAATCAGATAGCCCTGAAGGTCTTTGACCAAGACAAGACGGCGTTCATAACGCCCCATGGCATCTACTGCTACACGGCCATGACCTTTGGCCTCAAGAATGCCGGCGCGACCTACCAGAAGGCCATCCGAAGTGCCTCGCGAGTCAGATCAGCAAGAACGTAGAAGCTTACATTGACGACGTGGGCGTCATGACCACCCATGAGGATAAGCTCATAGCTGACCTCGCGGAGACCTTCACCAACCTCCGCGTCTAACGCTGGAAGCTTAATCCAGAGAAGTGCGTCTTTGGTGTCCCGTCTGGCAAGCTCCTGGGCTTCATGGTCAGCAACCGGGGCATCGAGGTCAATCCCACCAAGGTGGATGCCATCCTCCGAATGAAGCGACCTACAAGGAAGAACGATGTCATGAAGCTCACTGGCATGATGGCGGCCCTAGGTCGATTCATTAGCAAACTTGGAGAGAAAGGTCTGCCCTTCTTCAAGTTGCTAAAAAAGGCGGACAAGTTCATCTGGACCGAAGAGGTGGACCAAGCTCTGGAGCAACTCAAGACCTTCCTCATGTCACCCCCGGTGATGGTGCCCCCGGCGCCTGAGGAGCCGTTATTGCTCTACATCTCGACGACCACCCTAGTGGTCAGTTCGGTTCTGGTGGCTGAGCAACCCGAAGAGGGCCGACCTTACCCTGTCCAGCGACCCATCTACTATGTCAGCGAGGTCCTAAATGACAGCAAGACCAGGTACAGCCAGCCCTAGAAGATGCTCTGCGTGCTGCTCGTCACCTCTCGCAAGCTCTGGCATTACTTCCAGTCACACAAGATCAAGGTCGTCTCGGCCTTCCCCCTCGGCGAGATCCTGCAGAGCCGCGACACCACTGGGCGCATCGTCAAGTGGTCCATCGAGCTAGGGGAGTTTGACCTAGAGTTCTGCCCAGGCAGGCCATCAAGTCCCAGGTCATCGCAGACTTCGTCTCGGAGTGGACTGAGATCCAGCAACCTCCACCATCGGAGCGGCCTGAGCACTGGAAAATGTACTTTGACGGTTCCCTGAACCTCGAAGGAGCCAGTGCGAGCGTCCTGTTCATCTCCCCCCAGGGCGACTACCTCAAGTACGTTCTGCAGATCCACTACAAAGCGTCCAACAATGGCGCTGAGTACGAGGCCCTCATCCATGGGCTACGCATTGTTGTTTCCCTGGGGATCAAGCGCCTCATGGCTTACGGCGATTCCAAGGTCGTGATTGACCAAGTCAGCAAGGACTCTGAACCCAGGAAGGACACGATGGATGCCTACTATGCTGAGGTGCGCAAGCTCAAGTGTCACTTCGAAGGGCTCGAATTCCACCACATCTGCCGCAACAACAACGTCGCGGCTGATGTCCTCTCCAAGCTCGACTCGAAGCGCACGCTGGTTCTGGCCGGTGTGTTCGTCCAGGACCTACGCAAGCCGTCCATCAAGCTTATCACTGACCCAGAGTCGCCTGATGATGAAGTGACCTTGCTGGGAGGTCACGAAGTCCTCATGATCGAGGCAAAAGATGACTGGCGCCTTGACTTCATCACCTTCCTCCTCGAGCATCGAGTACCTGAGGACAAGACAGAGCGCGAATAGATCAAGAGGCGTAGCGCCAACTACATCATTGTTGGCAACGAACTATACCAGAGGTCTGCCTCCACAGGAGTCTTGATGAAGTGCATCCTAAGATCCGAGGGCCTCAGGCTCTTGGATGAGATCCACGGCGACGAATGCGGCAATCACGCCGCTTCTGCCAACCTAGTGGGCAAGGTCTTCAGGTCCGGCTTCTACTGGCCCACCGCCATTGCTGATGCCCAGGAACTCGTACGCCGGTGCAAGGGGTGCCAGTTCTTCGCCAAGCAGCAGCACGTCCCGTCTCAGGCCCTAAGGACTATCCCTCCATCCTGGCCCTTCGCAGTATGGGGTCTTGACTCCGTGGGACCTTTCAAGACCGCTCCTGGCGGCTACAAGCACATCATCATGGCAATGGACAAGTTCACCAAGTGGATCGAGGTCCGTCCCGTATCCAGTGTCACCTCGAAAGAGGCGGCCAAGTTCATCGAAGGGATCACCCATCATTTCGGGGTGCCCAACAGGATCGTCACCGTCCTTGGCAAGGCCTTCACAGGAGCCGACTTCTGGGACTTCTGCCAAGACAACCTAATCGACGTATACTACTCCTCGGTGGCGCACCCACGGTGCAACGGCTAAGTCGAGAGGGCCAATGGCATGGTCCTACAGGCCATCAAAGACCGCATCTTCGACGGCTCAGCACCTTACGCAACCAGGTGGCTCTCGGAGCTCCCCCATGTCATCTGGGGTCTCAGGACCTAGGTCAGCTCAGCTACAGGGTACTCGCCCTTCTTTTTGGTCTACGGGTCAGAGGCCATCCTCCCCACTGATGTTGCCTTCGGGGCCCCTCGCATCTACAGCTTCGATGAAGGAGAAGTGGAGCAGACACACAAGATCGACCTTGACAGTGTCGAGGAACATCATGTGGCCGCGCTCATGCGCCACACCCGCCACGAGTAGCAGTTACGTCGCTACCACGACCGCAACGTCCAAGAACGTTCCTTCAACATTGGCGACCTAGTTCTGTGGCGAATCCAGAGCACCAAGGACATGCATAAGCTCTCTGCACCTTGGAAAGGCCCCTTCATAGTTACGGAGGTCATTGGACCGGCGACCTATCACCTCCAATGGGCCGGTGGCCAGGGTGTCCCGAACCCCTAGAACATCGAGCACTTACGTCGCTTCTATCCTTAGGAGTCTTATACCGCAATAAAAGCTATGTACTCTATCCTTTGTAACTTAATATATATATATAAAGATTTCCTTTCGACCTACTTTTATGGGTCTCTATTTACTCTCTGATCACCCCTCCCCATCGGCACGCTCCGGGGCTTGGTTTAAAACTGAACCCCTCACGCTCGGGGGCTTGGTGTTAAGCCCGGCCCTTCACGCTCGGGGGCTTGGCTTTGCCAACCTAAATGTTGCTAGACCTGTGGGGTTTTTACCTTTCTTTCTACTATGTGCTCCCTTCCCAAAACTTTTCGTGCACTTTATAAGTCATGTGGTTGCTCGACCTCGGGCCCAGGACCCCCCTCCACGCGCCGGCTGCACATAAGCCTCCACGCTGAGCTGTGTAGTCGGTAAGCCGTTCCTCCACTGAGTTGGGTTAGCAGGAGGAAAAGGGTTCGTGCAGCTCCATTACTTTTGCGTTCTTATGAAGAGTACATAAGTCAAATAAGGGATCACATCAGTTAATTAAAACATGCCTTTTTTATGCAAGGTTTAACTTACATCAAAAGGGTCCACGACCCATCGGTGCTAACAGTTTCCTGCTTTCTAAGTTACATTTACAGGTCTATTTTCTTCATAATCTAATCCGCGGCGGCTTGGATGTCTTCAACGCCCACCAGCCGAGATAGGTCAAGCTCCTCCTTGACCTTCTCAGGGTCGAATGTCGGCACATGGTGCCTCACTGTGGCCAACGCGGTAGCAGCGGCGAGCTTGCCGCTATCCATCAGCAAGGTCTTCACGCGACCTTTCGCATCTTCCAGCCGTGCGATGAGCTCCTGTGGCCCGCCTTCGACCTTGGGGACGTAAATGTCCACAAGGTACTCAGCGGCCTCCTTGAGGTCGTCCAGCTCCTTCTGAGGATCTGCAGTCATCTCTTGATGATCAATAAGGGTTTGCATTGCCTAGCCCAGGTCGATCTCCAGATCCCTGCGAACACCAAATTCATATGCAGCCTTCCGGGTATTGTAATACTCACTGTCGATGACCTCCTTGTGCTTCACCTTAAGGATTTTCACTTGGTCCTTCGACTCCTTGAGGTCTTTCCTCAAGGCCGACTCCCTCTTCTTGGCCTCTGCGATCAGCAAGGTCAGGACTGGTTCATCCTGACGTAACTTCAAGCACAAGGCGTAAAGGGCATTCCCAGACGTACCTGCCGCGGCGACCTTCAACTCGTCCTCCGCCTCCTTCGCCTTCAGCTTGGCGGATTACCTGCTTCAAGGCCTCCATCGCCTTGTCCTTCAAGGCCGCCTCGTCCTTGAGGCACTTTATCTCTCCTGCGGCCTGAATCCTGGCCTGCAGCACGGGCTCCCGCACCGTGGTCAGCTCCGCGTGAAGCTTGGCGCCCTCCGTCAGTAGGTTCGCCCTGCCTTGCGCTCGCTCGGCGAGAGACTACAACCACACACCGCAAAAAGATCATCAAATCAAGGCATCCAAGAAAATTGAAGACCTATCTCCAAAGGAATCGAGACTCACCATGAGTGTCCTGCCGATCGTTTTCGCCGCCTCCTTGATTATCGCCTGCGCCGCCTTGAAGTCGTCAAGGTCCCGACCGTCGGCAAGGACGTCATCCTCCCACGGGGTGCCGATATAGAGGCACCGGTTCAGGTCGTCGTCCATGCCCCCTCCTCCGGTCTCCGCCCCCTGTGCCTGCGGTAGGCCCGACTCGGGTGGGTCCTCCTGGTGAATACCTTCCACTTGCTGAGCGCTATCAGCTGCGACCTTGGTCGCCGCTGACGATGTCGCCCCCACGGTCTCAGGGACCTGGCTGGTGACATCACCGCTCGATGTTGCCGGTGACTGGCTCACCGGCGCCTTCTCGAGCTTCCGCCCCAAGGCCTCCTGGCCTGAGGCGCTCCTGTTATCGCCTGATGCAGCAGGGGTTCCCCTGACCAAGGCACAGAACGTGTCAGATCAACGAACTCGAACTCTCCAAAGGTCAATCAACAGAAAATCGAGTTCAATGACGTACCCGCTGCCAGATTTCAATTGAAGCAACACCGGCCTGGGTGGCACCCGCCTCGGCTTCTTCTGCGACCCTTGGTCGCTCACACCCTCCGCGCTCGGCTTCGGCTGTTGCCCGTTTTTAACCCCGAGCGGGACGTCATCTCCTCCTGCGGCCGCCGTGTCGCTCGATCCTGTGGTGATGTCACGCGACCCCGCGTCATCGTCCTCATCGACGATAACCTCAACGCTGGCTGTCGCCGTCTCCAATGACGCAGTGGTGTCCCTCCTCTTCCACTTCTTCTTCTCCGCCTCGATGGTGGCGGAGACGATCTTGACGCCCTTGTGCGCCGGGATCTTGCCAGTGACGTGCCGCGTGCGCCGGGTCATTTGTGCAGAACTCCCCGCGTGAGGATCCTCATCATCACTACCTCCCACCGATGAGTCAGAGAGGTAGTTGTCAAGTACTCTTGCGGCGGAGCCCGGATGTCCTCCGCCGCCCGGACCTTGAAGCTGCGCTCACCCTCGTCAGCGAGGGGAGCCAGGCGTCAGAACAAGCCCTCGCGACCCTGCAGCAGGCGACCTTCATCTCAGTTCAAAGCAAAACAAGCTCAACCAAAAGCAAAATCAAGGTCGATCAGCGACTTACCACTTCGGTGGGCCGCTTGAGGGAAAACGCCTTGGGGCACGTCCGGTTCCGGATCACCCTGTTGAAGTGCTCCCTCACCCGCGCCACCATCTCCTGCTTAGAGACCTTACGCTGCACCACGCGGGTCGGGTCAGCCTGGCCCCAGTACTCGTAGGCCGGATGCACCCGATCTTGGATCGGTTGCAGCAGCCTCCGGCTGAAACTGATGGCCACCGTGCCGCCTGTCAGCCCTCCCGCCTTCAGCACCTTGAGGTCTTCCAGCAGCGGCTTGATGGTGTCCATCTCCCGCGATGTCAGTTGGTTGGTCCACTCCGGCACCGGGACCGGTGCGAGTCCCGACCTAATCGCCAGCGCCGGCTTCGGGTTGTCGATGTAGAACCACCCTCGCCGCCAGCCCTGGGTGTTGTCAGGCAACTCCATGTCGATGTACACCGTCTTCATATGACGGCGTAGCATGAAGCCGACGGATCCAACGACGCCATTCTTTCTCGTCTTCTTCACCTCGAAGAAGTACCGCCACAGGTCGAAGTGTGGCGGTATCCCCAAGTACGCCTCGCACAGATGGATGAACGAGTAAACAGTGGTGACGGCGTTGGGGACGAGATGTACCAGGTCGATCCTGTAGAAGTGAAGCAGCCCGCGGAAGAAATCACCCGCTGGGACTCCAAATCCGTGCTCGACGTACGCGATGAAGGCGACGGTCTCCCCGGTCCCCTCAGAGGGGAAGGCTTCGCCGGCGGCTGGCCTCCAGCCCACCTGCTCCCTGGGCTTTAGCAACCCGCGCTCCACCAGACCTTGGAGCTGCGCCTCTGTCACCGTCGAGTGCTCCCAAACGCTCTCCGAGGCCGACGCATGCTCTGGGGCCATTTCTTCTTCGTCAAACCCGGTGGATCTAGCTCTAAATACTACCAAAGACTTCTTGTGCATACGGCGGTGCTGGGCGTGGTGGATCTAAGCACGGTGGCGCCGGCGAATCTGCGCACGAAGGGTCTTGGCGGCAGATTGGAAACCCTAGCTGTTGCGGGAGAATGGAAGCGAGTGGGGTCCCCGGCCCCTCACTCGGCCTTTTATAACTGGGCCGCATCAGTGCAGTGGGCCGCGGTGCCCCCAAACGTCCCTTCGGGTCCGGCGGCATTCCCGGCGACCCAACGGATACATCGCCCAATGGCTCTTTCAGCCTAACGGTCACAGGCAGTAACGGCTCGCGTCGTGCGGGAATCCATGCTCACTGGCTTTCTGTTCAATAGCCTAGCATCCATGGACTCGTTATGCCCTACTTCAAGCCCCTTTACCAATACTCTCTTCAAGGTCTAGTGACCTCTGACGACCTTCGGGTCCATCACATCACCCTCATAAGGTCGACAAAGCACCACTGCTTGATACGTCGCTTCAGCCATCATGGCGGGTTCACACCCTGGCTCCTAGGTCCTGTTACCTACTCGATTGCCTTAGCCTCCGTGGCTGGTTCATACCAACGGCCCTATGCTTACTGGCTCCACCGCCCGTTGGCAACCTCCTGGTCAAGTAGCACCTCCCTGAGGTCGCTAAGGCCCTGCTGCCTCCTAGGTCATATGGACCTAGATTTTTACAGGCTGACTACCTACGTTGTGTCACTGCACAACGGTCATGTCGATTCAGGTCGACACGGGCTCCTCGTCTCTACGAAAGGCCTCCTGAAGGTCGGCGTGCTATTTCAGCCCTGCCGGGACCTTGGTAGCCATGCCATTGCAGCCCGAGCGCCCTTACAATTATTTGAAACATGATATTCCTCATGTAAAACCATATTTACAGCTTCACAAGCTACAAGGAGTTTGGCCCTTGGCCAATTACAAGATACAAAGATATTAAAGGCCCTGAATCACCTTCCAAAGTGCTTACGACTCAGTCTACACTAATAAGGCTTGTCGCAAGCTTTCTTCTAGCTTCAGGACCTACTCGACGACCTCTACAGCCACTGTGGAGGCAGCTGCACACAGCCACCTCTACTCGCACACCAACCGGTCTCCTGTGGCGCCCAGTGTCAAGTTTGAGCTTCCCCGCAAGATTACAGAAGGTGCGAGCTTCAATACCAACCTCGCTGGGTGGAGCGCAGTGTTCACCAGCATCACATCAGGCCTGAAAGTGTCAGGGCCGACGATGCAACTGCTTCTTCATACTCCTCCTGGGTTCCTCGGCGGGACTGGGAGAAGAGGCCAATCAAGTTCTTCGAGCCTCGCAAGCATTCTTCTAGCTCCAAGCATGAACTACATCAATTCTATGCTCTGGTGGACTGACACACATCCATGGCGTGGAAATATTACTACACCGGATCATCGTGGCTTTCCTCTAGAGATTGCGCACTTTGCTTCAAGGTATGGTCGCCTATTTATACTCCAGCACTTGGCATTTGGTGTTATCCGCAAGCCAGCTTGCGTGGCGTCCTTATCCTCAAGATCGCTGTACCCTCGTGGAACACGGGGTCACTGTTCGCCCGTGGGAGGCATCGGTGCGCCTGTCCCCTACCTGACTACATCCTAGAGCACTTTTGTCTTTTGCGACCGACAACGACCTGTGCTACGTCTGCAAGCCGGCCCGTGACCGTACAGTGTACCCATGACTCTGGTTGTGTCAGCCCTGGCGCCTGATGACCTCTGCAAGATTCTGGAGCTTTTGTCCTATTGAATTGACATCACAAGAGCATCTGTTTCCTGAGTAGAAGGTCGTAGGTTCGGCTATTTCTTTGTTCTTTTTCTTCGGAGCATCAAACCGGCCATTCTGGTCGCTTTACTGCTCGGGGGCTACTGCACTAGTGTGTCTTTCGACGCCCTATTTTCCTAGGTCGCCTCGACCTAACGGAAGCCTGCTTCCGCTACTTCTCCGCTTGACCTACCTTCGGTAGGCATGGCGACATTCCCGAAGGTCGCTGCAGCTACTACATTGCACCTGACTCAGGTCAGGTCGGTGGTTCTATAAGATCTACGCCTCGTCTTCACTTCGATCTTATGGTCCTTTGACCCAGAAGCCCGACGATCAACTTCGTGCGCGCATCGAAGGGGTTTTCTTTTTGATCCCCGTGCACCCTTCGTGACCTCGACAGTGCTGCACCTTCACCACTCTACGACACAACATCGCCTCGGCCGCTACGCCTACACATCGATCGGGGGCTTGAGAGACATGGGTACCCATGGGTCCCCACCGGCCAGGGTCCCAGGGGCCCCTGACAAGTGGACCCGACCTTCTAGAAGACCCGCCGACCTGCCGAGTGGGCCCGTCGACCTTATCCTCAACGCCGACGACCGCGGGCGACCTGATCAAGATCCCGGAAGACCCGCGACACTTGGTGTGCAAGTCAAGGCAGTACAACGTAGCGCGCCGCCGCCTGTAGACTCCGAGTATCACAGGATACTCATTGTAATCTGGGAGATAAGCTTCCTGCAATTGAACCCAACCCCGACACGGGTCAACTGACCTTGCATGGAAACCCTAGCCCATCCTCCCCATATAAGGCGACCTGGGGCTCCATGCAAGGGACAACTCATCCTCGCATAATCCACCACAACTGGACGTAGGGTTTTACTCTCCAGAGGCCTGAACCAGTCTAAATCCCCTTGTCTTCCCGTGTTCATCACCATACTCGCCTAGTTACGAGTTCACCACGTGGACTACCACCTACGCTCTTAGGTCCCGATCCTCCATTAACCTGCAAACCTCTAGGGTAATCCCCTAGCGGATCTGTCCAGGTCTCACCCCTTGACACAAGGGTAGACTCCTTATCAATCTTTGTGGTCATGAGAACCTGTGGATCCAAAAACCCAACACTGATCTTCAGCTCCGCTGCCTTGTCCATCATTTTCCTACAAAAAATCCAAATGTTAGCATGCATGAACTTTGTGGTCAAAATTAAAGAAATATCTATTTTGGTTTTAAGGCACTTACAATGTCCACAACCTCAAGAAGGTCTCATCCAGAGCAACCAGGGTTATAAGGTCATACACGTGACTGAACGCAATGTTTAACATTAAATCACCAGCACCATGAAAGGAGTCTTCAGGCAACTTTGCTGGAAAACTAAGTTTATCCTTACTGTGTTCCATGGCGTAAGTATGCAACCTGGCACAATTCGGTCCAGCAGCCTGTAAGTCCGCTTCTGAAACATAGGCACAGCAGGCTTGTATTTTGGATCCTGTTTTGTCCAAAAACAGTTAAGAAGCTCATCTCTAGGCAGAGGTTTCCTAGCCCCCTTCTTCTGCGGTGGCTGCTGCTCAGGCAGAGATTGCCTGTCCTCCGCCTGTCACTGTTGCTGCTTAGGCAGAGATTGCCTGTCCTCCTCCTGCTGTTGTCGATGCTCCTGCTGCGTAGTTTTGCTGATCTGCTGCTGCTTCTTAGGTGGAGATTGCATGTCCTCCTCCTGCTGTTGTCGATGCTCCTGCTGCGTAGTTTTGCTGATCTGCTGCTGCTACTGCTACTGCTGAGCTTTCTCTTGCTGACGCTGAGTTGCAGTACCTCCATCTGATGCTGTACCCCTGCTACCTGATGTGGGTGTAGGGTTGGTATTTCTCGTAATGGGTGGTACATGGATCCTGTTCTTTGACCATTGGATCCTTTGACAGAGAGCCTCAGCTAGGGTTGTTACTTCATCCCCCCAATTGGTACTGGCAGAGGGTAGTGACCCGTATTGCCCCACACATAACTAGGTTGCACCACAGCATACCCATCCTGCACCGGTACTGTATGGAGAGTCTTTTGCAATGGAAAGACAGTGGCTAGTGCGAGCTCCACTTTATTCCTAGAGCCATCTAAAAGGCTGCACTTGGTTGGCTCTGTCAGCTTATCTATTGTGTCCAGCATAGGTGATCGACTATCAATGTGCTGTTGACTACCTTCATCCTCGCTGACATGCCAATGGTCTTCCTCTCTACCACGTGCTTCTTCTTCCTCACTGCCATGCGCATCTTCTTCCTCGAGGCCATACACATCTTCTTCCTCACTGCTACTGACAGGTGGTGATTGGGGAGGATGAAGTACATTTTCCGGTATATGGACAATGCCTGATTCTGCTAGCATGGAGACAATTCTGGTGACTGCTTCACCAATTAGCTCTTCCATCTGCAGTACAGTCTTCTTGTTCCTCTTCTTCCTGTACATTCCAGCAAACTCTTCACCAAACCCTTTACCCCAGCCAAGTGAACTAGACACGCCTCGGACCCGACCTCGATGCTCTGGAGTCTCAAGTGCTGCGGTGAGGATATCATTCTCCCTAACCCCATGGAAAGAACCATCGCTAGCCTGAGCTGCAAGTGTTTTCACCCTAGTTGCTACCCCCACCACTGCAGGGTTACTAAATGTTATATCCCCGCTTCCTTCACTAGTGGTCTTCCTCTTCCCTACCTTTGCCTGCATATAAGGCCTCGAACGTCCAGGAAATTGGTCCCAAGGGTTCTGTTTTCCTTCTTCAGCTAGCTTTGCATCCTCCTCCTCCCACTCTTTCCTTTTACGAACATAACCTTTTCTGCCTGTCCTGTGTGGCTTATTATGCAATGCTCTATTTTCTTTCATCCCCTGGCTCAATCGCTGAAATCTAGGAGAATTGGTTTCCTGCACAAACATGGTCCAGTCTTCTGGCTGCAAAAAGGCATGCTTCACAAAGGGAGTCTCCTGTTGGCTCACATATTTTTTTCTTAAATGGGTCTTGAACCGTTGTTGCAAGGTTGCAATCTCTGACATAGCTGCCTTAACTGCCTTCTTGCGAACAGATTCAACCAGATTGGCTGGGTAATCTAGCTTTTCCTCTAAAACTGTGAACAGCTCTTCCTTCTCAATTGGTGAGAGATCTTCAACTGCCTTGTTGATTGACACCCTCTCTCGAGCAATGAGACCACAGACCAATACAAATCTATCCCTCGCAGCATCTGGGGTAGGCCAATAATTGTTATCAAGTCCAGTTAAGGTCAACTTGTCTTCTGGCCATTTGGTTTGTGTCCTTGACCCGCGGGATCGAGTACTACTCACAGCAGTATGTGCTGAGTGACCCTGTGAAGAAGGATCACCGTCGATAGGCTGTGAACAAGGTTCACCGTTGATGGGCTGTGATGGTGCACTGGAGGTAGAGGAGTTTGGTGTTGTGGGAGACTGCATAAATGATATGTCAGGTTGTCAGTAGAGCAATATAAGCTAGACTGAAAACCTAAACAAAATAAGATAAATTCTTATTCTCTGACAGGCAAAATAGTTGATATTAGCATACAGGTTGGGGATAGGTGCTAACCATTTTGACAGGGTGAAGCAATATGCTTATATATCAAAGCAGAGACTAAATTCCTTCAACTGCTTCCTTGTCCAACTTCAGCAGCAATGAATTGTGTGTTCCATGTGTACATGCAACAGGAGGACAAAGCAATTAGAATTAAAATATGCTAACAGGTCCAAAGCATAACTGTCGATCTGGTACATTCGAAGCATAACAGAATTTCAACAGTTCATATAAGTTCATCTGTTAACAACATTTTATTCAAACAGACTTGGAGCAACAAAATTCATCCGTCAAATCCACAGCCAATCAATTAAAAATGAACTATTAAGGCATGATGTACTAATGCAGGCAATTTCAGGAGAATAATCCTATGTGAACAACCGTAAAGTAGCATGTCTCCCTAATCCACCTTGACAGGAATAGCAGATTGGGTGGCCGAGTAGAGAGAGGGTGTTGGGGGTTTAAGCAGCACTAACCTCTGTCGTGAATGAAGTAGTTTTTCTCGTGGTGGTCGAAGAGGCCCGATCCGCGTCGCCTCACTGCCTGAGGTGGCCAGCTCGTTGTTGTGGCCGGGGATGCCGGATCCGCGTCACCGTCTCTAGGTTGGCCGGAATGCCATCTGCACGCCAGTAACCGCATCCTTGTCACCGTCGTCACGGCTGGAGCCGCTTCGCCGATGTCACACCGGGAACGGTGGGGCTGGAGAAGAGCAGGGTTGCGGCGGGGAGAGCGGCGGTGGCGTGCTAGGGCTGGAGAAGGAGCAGGGCGGCGGCGGGGAGAGTGCGGGCGTGGTGGATCTGTCTGAATTAGACTCCCGAGTATATGTCCCCTGTGCGCGCATTACTATGTTCACGGAAATTACTTGCGTGCCCCTGAATGGCTCTCTGGTGGAATTGGAATTCCATGTGCATTATAGTCAATATAGGTGGGAATTTTTGAACAGCACGCGCAAAGTTTGCCTGCTGATGCTGACAATGGATAGTCATCATCGACGCTGGTTAGTAAACCCGCGTCACCTTCGTCGGCAGGTATCTTCTTTATATAGGCTGCTGACACTGACGCGTGAGCCCGACACTATTTTTTAGAAATGAAACTCGCATCCATCAAATATTAGAGCTAGTAAAACAACACCTAAAAATTCATTAAAAATAACATCAATTCATATTTGGATATTTAGTATTTTAATAAAATATCAACAGTCACACTTGTGTACCCAACATTCTTATAATTCGAATATACATCGCATGCTTGTGATATAATAATTCTAATAACATCTTAGTTTGCTCCAAAAATTCTACAAATTGATGTGGCAACATAAATTGGGTACCTAAACTTGTCATAAAAAATTCAAATGGTTCTGATAAAGGAAGAATATACTTGTGTACAAATGGCTACATCTCTCACATAGTTTCCTAGAATGTTGCTTGAACATTGAAGTTTTCCACACTTTGCAACATGTTCGATCTCGTACGCATTTGAAATTTTAACACAAGCATGTGTTCACCTTAAGATTACGAAATGCAAAGTTTCATTACTAATGGTTGTGGAAAACAAATATTATTTCTATGTTGTACTTACAAAGAACAAGATAAAGGCATATAAACATTATTCACGAAACGGAATATACACTAAACAATGAAATTAATGAAAAGATGGGGATTTAAGAAAAAAATAGGAAAAAAATCATGAAATTTGGACTAAGTACGACAGAGAAATACATGTTACAAAATTTGACTGCAGATTAAAAGGAGAAATGAGAACTGTTCTTCATTCCAATAGAACAGAGGGGGTGGTTAACCCGCGTCTCATTTGCCCCTCCAACCCTCGTCTCCTACGCCCACCCAATAGAACAAAGGAGGAAGCAGACTAGCAGAGGCCACCGCCGTGCCCGCTTTGACATCCAAGAGGGCACCCTAGGCCTCTAATGCGGCAAATGAGACCACCGCAACCTTCGATTTGACTCGGAAACGTGACAAATCAAATCTTGTGGATGCGACACAGAATATGTAATAATTTACATTCAAGATACATAATTTTTTTGATGCGTCTACCTACATCCCAATGTTCATCCTGCTGACGGCGTACTCCACCGCGACACTAAATCCACGCGTACAGAGGTCGAACTCATGACGGATGCGACACTCGGCGCTGCAGTAGTGGATGATCCCTGGGGTCTCCGGCCCATAGCGCCTACATCCCGCTGCCCAAATGCAGACGTGGGGATTCTGGACGGGCAGCAATGAAATGTCATCGTTGCCGTCACGAAGCTAGTACCACCACGCAATGTTCTGGACATCCCGGCGGACGAGGTAGCGCAACCGGTGCAGGTTGTGGTTCTTCCACCGCCCGTCAGGGGGTGACGGCCCGCCGCTGATTTCGTGGAGCAGTGCCATCGCTTCGGGGTCCCCAGGGTTGTGACGGTACTTCAGCATCGCCAAGAAGAACTTCGCACCAGCGTCTTTGGCAGCGGCCTTTCCGACGAGCTCCAGACCCTCATCGGGATTCCGCCGCCTCATCAACCTCTCCATCCCCTCGAAGCATAATGCCTCCGGATGTTTGGCGAGGTGGAAGCGCTCCTCCAACAAGGACCTGACGTAGCGATTGTTGCACTCTTGACGAATCTCACGCAGCGACACCTGCAGGAGTACCTCATGCGAGTCGCAGATGCGCCGGAAGGTGCCGCAGACCCGATTACGAAGGATCAGGAAACGAATGACGGGCTCACCCTTGATGCAGCAGAGGATGATCTGGGTGACCAGTTCATTTGGTAGCAGCTCCATGAAGCACACAGTGGCCATCAAGGAGAAGGGAAAGGAAATGGAAAGGCGACGGGATCTGGAAATTGAAAGATGACCGGGTTTGGAAATTGAAAGGCGACGCGGCCATTTATAAACACTTGTTACTAATAATATGGAATTTGAAAGGCGACGCGATTTGGTTGCTGATGCGTGGGCCCGACAACTGCCCCTGCCCCTCCACCTTCCCGCGAAATTGAAAGGGGACGCGTGTTTTTGGACGTTTTGCTCCAAAAAATGATTCCCGATGCGTAGGAGGACGTGGGGCGTGGGGAGGAAGGCGCCCTGACGGTTCATGTCTTGTCAGCATAAATCCCTGACTGGTTGCTCCATAATCATATCGTTTCTTTCTCTTCATCTTCTTCCCCCTCGCCATCACAAAACCACAAACTCCGGTCACTGAGAGATCACACCAACAAGGAGCGAGAAGAGCATGGCGTCGAGTGACCCGTCGGCGAAGCGGGGACGAAGAGAGAATGATGACGACGAAAGCCACTATCGGAGGAAGTTGACCATCAAGATAAAGGGGAAGGAGCTGGTGGCTCCCAAGGAGAAGGAGAAGAATGAGGCCGCCGACATCAGCTTCGCCATCGAACTGCTCCAGGGCGCGTTCATGAAGCTCCGAGATGTTGGCAAAGCATTCAAGATCGAGGCGCCTGACCATAACAAGGATGACAACGTCAAGGGTCTCGCCTTCAGGATCCACATGTTGGCTGAAAAGCTTGAGAAGCTCCCCGTGGTCCAGCGGTCTCTTCTCGGTGACGACGGCTCCGACGGCAGTGACGACGGCGGCGACGACGGCTCCGACGGCTGGACTACGACAGCGGCGACTGAGTAATTGATCCACTCATGTACCATTAATAATGTGTTTGTGATTATTGTGTGTTCGTCAGTTTGTTCATCAGGTTGTTGGACTGCTTAGTTTGTCGATCATGAACTGCTTAGTTTGTTTGTCGATCATGAACTGCTTAGTTTGTTTGTCGATCATGAACTGGTTTGTTTGGTTGTTGGATTTTGTATATATGTCACATGAACTCGATCTAAGAGACGCGGGCAGATCCATTCGCATCGCCTATAGTATTTGTTCCTCCTGTGATGAACTCGATCTTGGAGACAATGGATAGTCATCGCCGACGCTGGTTAGTAAACCCGCGTCGCCTTCGTTGGCATGTAGGTCCGGGCGGTTATCTTCTTTATATAGGCTGCTGACACTGACGCGTGGGCCTGACACTATTTTTTAGAAATGAAACTCACATCCATCAAATATTAGAGCCGGTAAAACAGTGCCTAAAAATTCATTAAAATAACATCAATTCATATGTGGACATTTAGTATTTTAATAAAATATCAACAGTTACACTTGTATACCTAACATTCTTATAATTCGAATATACATCTCATGCTTGTGATATAATAATTCTAATAACATCTTAGTTTGCTCCAAAAATTCTACAAATTTACGTGAAAACATAATTTGGGTACCTAAACTTGTCATAAAAAATTCAAATGGTTTCGATAAAGGAAGAATATACTTTTGTACAAATGGCTACATCTCTCACGTAGTTTCCTAGAATGTTGCTTGAACATTGAAGTTTTCCACACTTTGCAACATGTTCGATCTCGTACGCATTTGAAATTTTAACACAAGCATGTGTTCACCTTAAGATCATGAAATACAAAGTTTCATTACTAATGGTTGTGGAAAACAAATATTATTTCTATGTTGTACTTATAAAGAACAAGATAAGGCATATAAACATTATTCACGAAACGAAATATACACTAAACAATGAAATTAATGAAAAGATGGGGATTTAAGAAAAAAATAGGAAAAAAATCATCAAATTTGGACTAAGCACGACGGAGAAATACATGTTACAAAATTTGACTGCAGATTAAAAGGAGAAATGAGAACTGTTCTTCGTTCCAATAGAACTGGGCCCCACCCTAATTAGAGACGCGGGATGGTTAATCCTCGTCTAATTTTCCCACACAAACTGTTCTTCATTCTAATAGAACAAAGGCGGAAGCAGAGGGCGCCGCAACCTTGGATTTGACTCAGAAATGTGAGAAATCAAATCTTGTCTACCAATAACCGATTGGACAATACTTTACACGATAGAAGAAGACATTACATTCGTAACGAAGCCTACATTCATCACTACAGAAATACATGCAAAACCCCCCTCCGGCTCGGTGCCGTACCGCAGAATGCTTTGCCTGCGCAATGTTGAATGTTGCCTCGCGCCACCGCCGTTGGCAGCGTCAGTCGGCGGAGGGCGACACTCCTAATTTGCTAAGCCAGATTGACCCCACGATGCCGGAAATCTAGGGATTGCAAATTGTTGATCAAATGCGGATGCCACTGCCTTTGCTCCTCGCCCTCAACCTATTCCATGTAAGCAATTGCAGTGGCGTCGGCGTCGGCCCCGCTGTTGGCTCTTTAGAGGAAGACGGCGGCCACATAGGCCGCCCCTCTGTGCACATCCTTGGCAGCGTGGTGGAGCTTGTCGAGGGGAGGCTGAGGGTTGCGGTTCCTGCCGAAGATGTCGTCCATCCCGGTGAGGAAGCAGGCCACCGGTTTGCCGGCTACAGCCAGGTTACGAAGGAAGACGTCGTAGCCGACGGGGTCGTTGTTCTGCATCTGCTCGACTGGAACCCGATCCAGTGCCAGGCGCCTACCAACGTCTCTGTCACGGCAGGGGTGGAGCATGTCCTTGCAGGTTGCCCGTAGGCTGTAGATGTCCTCCATAGGCCGATTGGATGTCGCACCGACTCGGCCAACGATGATCGCTAGCACCTCCGTCGGGAGTTCCGCGAGCGACCGTGGATGCTCCCTCGATGCCATGAGTGCCGACGTGGAAGGGAAGTCGCTTGGCGTGGAGCAGAGGAGGCACAACAGAGGGGCGCGGCGGAGGGGCACGACGAGGAGTGTAGGCAGTTGTGGTTTTCTCGCGGGTAGATGAAGGGGCTGTGGTGGTTTCGCGGGTAGAAGAAGGGGTTGGGGCAACGATTATTTATTTTGGAGAGAAGATACAGGAGACGCATCTCTGATGAGTGGATACTACTAATTGCACATCTCGCTTATCGAGGAGTCAAACTCTTTGAAGTTTGACGAAATGTAGACAAAATAACATCAATACTCTCCGATGAGTGGTACTACTAATTGCACATCTCACTTATCGAGGAGTCAAACTCTTTGAAGTTTGACCAAACTCTTTGGAGAGTTATCGGCGACGTGGGTTTTGTGAACATACGTCTTATTTTACAAAAAGGATCTTAGGCAGTATCTTAGGCAGAATATATAGGCATCTTAGGCAGTATCTTAGGCAAAATATATAGGCATCATATATTACAGAAAGAAGATTCAAATTCCACCAATACACATCCTATATATATTACAAAAAGGATTCCATTTCCGGCAATAGACATCCCGACATTTTACAAAAAGGATCGAATTCAGCAGAAATCAATCTTGCTTCTTTTTCTTCTTTGATTTTTGTATATGGATCTTTTCACGATGGTCGCTTCGCAAGTATGGTGTTTTGTCAGCTCCCAAGACTCGGGTCATGTATGAAGTGTGAAAGGATGGACTTTCATCAAACTGGTTGTATTCCTCCTCCTCAACAACATTTTCAACCCCAACAATCCTTTTTTTTCCGGCAAAACCACACTCCAGTTATTCTTTGCAAGGTCAGCTACATAGAACACTTGCTCAACATCCTTGGCGAAGACAAATGGTTCGGTTTTGTAACCAAAGACCCAGAGATCAACACTAACATAACCAAATTTGTCCTTGATCATAGCTCTCTTCGCATTGGTGACCCATCTACACCGAAACAAGGCTACCTTCAATCCTACATAATCAAGCTCCCAAATTTCCTCTATTTGACCATAATATGTGGCTGTGTTCTTCTTATTGTCGACGACCCGTACACGCACACCACTATTTTGATAGACGCTCTTGGCATCCTGGGCCATGGTGTAGAATGTGTATCCATTGATATCCATTGCTTGATATGTTGTAACAGTGAATAATGGCCCTGCTGCTAGTTTTCTTAGATCGTCGGTTATAGCAGCGCTACCACTCTACTGGACATTATCTTGGAGCCACCTATTGAAGCATTGCATGTGCCTCTTTGCAACCCAATCCTTGGTACAGCCAGGGTTTTGTTCATGTAGTTGTTGCTTGTGCTCATTGCCAAATGGTGTAACCTCTACGCTTTGTTCTATCACAGTGAAATGAACCTTCCTGAAGGCCTCTGGGTGCGGAGTGATTGACTTTTTCCCCAGGGTCCCGACACCTGAAAACCTACCTTCATGCCATGAATGAGGCACACCAATGGGGTTTTGGGGGTCCATATAACCCATGGCCCACTCCACTACTTCGATGGTCTCATAGCCACGAACAATGGCTCCCTCCGGAAATGACCTGTTATGTACCAATGATTTGAGGAATCCATAGTACCTCTCATATGGAAACATCTGATGAAGGTAAGATGGGCCAAGGTACCAGATCTCCCTCGCAAGGTGTGTTGTTAGATGCAGCATGAGATCAAAGATTGATGGTGGCAAGGTAGCTTCAAGCAGGCATAGGGTCTCGAAATGCCTCCTCTCTAAGTCCAATAGTTTTTCCTCATCAATCACCTTCTGTTCTATTTCATTAAAGAATAAACACAAGCTCGTGACCGCGTCGCGAACCAGTTCTGTCTTGATACCTCTTAGTGCAACAGGAAGAATAGATGTCATCAACACATGGCAATCATGAGATTTCATCAAGTTGAAATTCATTTTCATGTCCTTCACCGACACTAGCCTCTTGAAGTTCGATGAGTAGCCTGAAGGTACTTTCAAACCATGCAAAAACTCACAGAATTCTTTTCTCTCTTCCTTTGACAAGGTGGTTGCAGCAACGGGAAGGTCCATACCCGTGTCTGTTTCCTCTGCATAGAGCTCCGGCCTAATGCCCATATCTTTAAGATCCTCCCTTGCATTTTTATGATCTTTTCCTTTCGACTTCTATTGTAGCAATGTTCCCAAAGTAGCTTCACACACATTCTTTTTGACGTGCATGTTGTCAATCGAATGATGCACATCCAAAAGCGGCCAATACTCTAGCTCCCATAGAATTGATTTCTTGTTCCACATTCCTTGCCCATCTTCTTCTTCTTCTTCACCATCTCGCTTCATTCTTTTGCGAAGTTTCTTTTCAGACAATTTGGGTAACTCCTCGATAGTTTCGATGTCCTTGACTTGCAAGTGGAGCAAATCTCCAGTCACATGCATTGGCGCCTGTCGATTCTCCTTTTCCCCATTAAACTGACAATCCATGTCCCGGTAGGCATGTTTCTTGCTGAGGAAACGACGGTGCCCCATAAATGTGAATTTCTTTGAATTTCTTAGCCACACTACACAAGTTTCTTGCCCCATAAAATGAGACGCGTCCTAAAAACCACGCATCTCCAATAGGAAAGTCATCGGTAACGGACTTAAAGAGCCCGTTACCGATAGGTTTCACTTTCGTAACGGACGCATGTTAACGTCCGTTACAAAGAAAACATGTAACAGACATTTAAGAAGTCCATTACCAGAAGTCCTCATTGGTAACGGGTGTTGTGGTGGAGAGGTCAGGGCGAGGTCGGGGTCGAGCCTGCCGCGCTTATGTGTAATGGGTGCCAAACAACAACCGTTACAGATGGGGTCCATGTAACGGGTGTTAAGGGTCCGTTACAAATGTTGCGTGACCTATTTGAGGTTTTCACGTAGTGCCACCTTCTTCGACTTGAGGCTTGGCCGGCGACGAGTCATTGGCGGCAGGGACGGCGGCAGTGCAAAGCGGTGGATGCGGGCACGGGTGCGAGAGAGAGAGAGAGAGAGAGATGGATGTGAGGCGGCACGGTGAAAGAAAAAGTGACAGTGGTTACGGCGCACAGTAGATTTGGGGAGTTACCCTAACGGTGTAAAAGATAATGTGCTGAGAATATTCCAAGATTCCTTCCTCACTAGACCTTTGACTGTCTGAGTGGCTAAGTGATAATGACCGGAACCTCCAAAGATTTCTTTGGAGCTTCCGAAACTTGAATTCCAGAGACAATGTACTTTTCACTCCACTTGAGATTTTGGAACTTTTTCAACTTGAATTCTTTAGGTCATGGACTCCTTGACTCAATGGCTAGAAAACAAGCAATCACCACAAAACTATAGCCATTTGAGACAAGTTAGGGATATGAAAATAGGTTTTGAAACACAATATTGAAAGTATTTTGTAAAACATTTTTTAAGGAATTTTCATGATGAAGCAATCAATCAAGGCATGCTAGAGGTCAAGCCACGCAACAAGAATCAAGAATATTTAGCTCATTCCTCAAACTACAAAACCTTGACTCATTGAGAGGTTTGGTGAAGATATCGGCTAGTTGTTTTTCAGTGCTCACATGACTTAGAGCGATATCTCCTTTGGCTTCATGGTCTCTCAAGAAATGATGACGAATGTCTATATGTTTTGCACGATAATGGTTTACAGGGTTATTTGCAAGCTTTATGGCACTTTCATTGTCACACAAAAGTGGGATATGGGTAAAGTGGCATCCATAATCTTTTAAGGTTTGCTTCATCCAAAGTAGTTGAGCACAACAAGCGCCGACTGCAACATACTCGGCCTCGGCGATGGAAAGGGCTACTGAGTTTTGCTTTTTAGAACTCCAAGACACTAGAGACCTACCAAGGAATTGGCATGTCCCCGATGTACTCTTTCTATCTACCTTGCAACCGGCATAATCGGAATCCGAATAGCCAAGTAGATCGAAAGAGGAGCCCTTAGGATACCACAAGCCAAGGTTAGGGGTATGCACTAGACATCTCAAGATTCTCTTTACAGCCATAAGATGACACTCTTTCGGGTTAGCTTGATATCTAGCACAAATGCACACACTAAGCATAATATCCAGCCTAGATGCACATAAATAAAGAAGAGAGCCGATCATGGAACGATATACCTTTTGATCCACGGATTTCCCTTCTTCATTGAGATCCAAGTGTCCATTGGTAGGCATTGGAGTCTTGATGGGTTTTGCCTTGTCGATGTCAGACTTCTTGAGCATGTCTCTTATATACTTGGTTTGACTAATGAACGTCTCTTCCTTCAATTGCTTGATTTGAAAACCGAGGAAGAACTTGAGCTCACCCATCATGGACATCTCAAATCTCTTCGTCATAATCCTACTAAACTCTTCACAAAAAGCTTCATTAGTACTACCAAATATTGTGTCCCGACATATATTTGGTACACGAAGATATGACCATCAACTTTATGAGTGAAGAGAGTAGATCGGCTTTGCCTATTTCAAAGCCTTGCTTGAACGAGAAATCCTTAAGGCATTCATACCATGCTCTTGGTGCTTGCTTAAGCCCATAGAGCGCCTTATGGAGCTTGTACACATGATTAGGATGCTTGGGATCTTCAAAACCCGGTGGTTGCTCAACATAGACTAGCTCGGAGAGTGGTCCATTGAGAAAAGCACTCTTGACATCCATTTGATATAGCTTGAAGTCATGACAGGCAGTAAAGGCAAGAAGAATCCGAATGTGTGGGGACCACCCTTTTATATACTTAAATATGTATATCTGGGCGCCCGGTTGCCAATAGTACCATTCCTTGGATCGGCTGATGGTACCGACACTTCTCACAAGAAGTATCAGATCCTTATATCGTAAAGCAAACAAAACATTGTTTTAAGAAGTTTGAGGGTAAGAGAAGAATTCTACCAAAGGTGAAACCTCAAACTTGCAGCGGAGTCCTACGTAGCAGATCCATTACCACAGGCAGCTTGTCCGGAAACAGGTCGAACAGACCCTCCCCTGCGACGAAGCTCGTCCTCTCTTTCTTCTGAATTGAAGGGACAAGGGAAGCAAGAGTGAGTACCTAAAATAGGTACTCATCAAATCCTAACATATAGGAAATTAACCTATGTCTATATGCAAGATTGTCAAAGGAAAGGAAACAGGTCTTGATAATTATAAAAGTAAATAGATGCAAGTGAAATAAGTTTCAGAGAAAAGCAGAAAGTAAAGCTAGTATAATAAGTAGTTTGGTCCTGGAGGGGGAACACGTAGCCTCCCCTACCAGTCCCCAAGTTTTATTAAACTCAGCGACCACCGGGGTCCACTGAGCCGCCATCCGCCGTATCACTTTCTAAGGGCCACTGCCCTGTCTCACCCTATCCATTCCCACCGAAGATGTATCTAATCAACGGGAGCTTTTACCAAGAATGCTCATAACCGAGAGCCACAACTATTCGAATAGATTAAACTCTGCACAGAGGCGTACACTGTACCCATACGTCTGACCAACCCATACCATGGCCTCGGCGGAACTGGCCACATGAACCATACCCACTGACGTCTTTGTGTGGACTACATTCTCATCCACTCGTAGACAACATTCCCTAGCTCCATCCACGTCTACACTAGGGCCTAAGCAGGGGTCATTCTACCACCACCCGCCTCGCAGGTCCACGTCCCGGGACAAAAGCATATGCATACAAATGTGGTATAAATACCACTGCGTCACCTTGACTAACATTCCCGATGACCCGTACCAGCCAGACCTGGGACTATGCGAAGGTCCTGCTCCAGCGCATATGTTGCCCACCATGGCCCCTTGGGATGGTTTACTAGGTTCAGTGGTGGCGTGTGATCCAAGGCCGCACATAAACAGGCAGTCCCGACAGGCTATGCCTTTTTGGCTACATATGGTCGTACTAAATCACTAGAAAGACTTTCCTGTGAACTGATCCTTATACGACCGGAGTAAGCGTGGACAGGATCCTCTGCCGAGGCTGCCCACATACTCCCATGTCTATCCTTAAGGAGTCTATCTCTCTTAAGTAGGTTCATTTTATTACTCCCAATCTACCTCTCCCTATCAACAGAGATCCTTTCATATGTATTTGTGAATAAGTAAAACTAAAGATGATGCTCAATCATCGACTGGGTCGACATCAGGATCATCGAGTCCTTAAGCAGAATGCATATCAATTTAATATCTGGGTTCATTTTACTTTATAAACAGTGGATAAAGTATGATCAAGGGGGTGTTGCTGGGACTTGCCTTAATCCAAAGAGGGAGAAAAACTACAGAGTTGTCTTGAGCTTCCTTGTCCTGATCTCGATCGTCATCTGAGCTTTGCTTGATCTTCCGATGAATCACACTCGATCTATGGTAACGCAGTTATACGCATAAATATCAATCAACAATTATAGCAAACATCAAACATGAGTTAAGGAGATGGAAAGGTGATCTAAGAAACTAGAGTGGGATCCTAAGATCGAGGGTGATGAACGTGGTGTGGAACGATCGAATCGGTCACATGAAATATGGACCTTTCTATAATAGAAGGGGGTGCTTAAGCTATCTAGGGCTAAGAAAGATGGTATTTCATGTGGCTAAGATAGGGTTTGGCTTCTATGAGCTCCTACTATTTTCAGAAATTTTGGCGGAATTTTTGGAATAAAGGATATGAGAAAGTGGATTTTTGTGTACACTAAAGGGACTTTCCCATAGGTTGAAAAGAGCAAAATCAAGTCTAATATCTAGAAATGTGCCAAAATGAATTGGACAACATTTCTAGAGTTTTTAAGGCCTCTAAGATTTATGATGAATTTTTGGGAATTTTTGGAAATTTCTAAGGTGGCTAACTAACACTTGGTGTGCACTATGCCGGGTGGCTATAGCAAAAACAGGGCGGCTGAGTGGCTGACAGGCGGGGCCGGGTGGCTGATGCGGCGGGGCGCTGATGCGGCTGACGTGGTGCGCATGTGGCGGCCATGTGGTGCACTGCATGCCCACGTGGCACACATGTGCCTGTGGTCCCATGGACCGGTGCAGGGGGTAGGAAAAGGGGAAAGGGGCGGCTGGGTGTTGACGCTGTTGCATCCGGGCTCGCACGTCAGTGACCTGGCGCAGGACGGCGTCAGCCAGTGGGCGACGGCACCGCCCAAGATCGGCAGGGGCTCGGCAACGCAAGCAGAGGACTCGCTGAAGTCCTCACCGCCGGCCGCTAGGAGGGATCCCTGACGACAAGAAATGGCCCTAGGGACCCAACAGGCTACGGCAAAGCAGATGGAGGTGGTATGGGGGTCGGAGAGGTCACGACGGTGCAGCACATGATCGCTGGAGTAGCAACGGCGCTCGGTGGAAAAGGGGAACAAGGCTGGGACGTATCTGGTGCTTTTGTGAGTGGATGTGCACGTGTGCGGGCGAGTCTTGAGTGCGGAGAGGGTGCCACCGAGGCGTGCGGTGGCCGAAGCATGGCCGAAGGCTCGCTGACGCGTCGGCGGTACGGCCTTCATGCGGCGGTAGTGCTAGGAACCGAAAGGGAGGGGAGAGGTGGCGCAGACAGCGTAACAGCTTACCTAGGAGAGTTCCGGCACGGTGACGGGATCAATTCCGGTAGCACCTAGGCCGGAATCGAGTTTCACCGAGGTGGCGGGCGGCGGCGGGAGGAGCGGGCAGCGGAGTTGCCTATAGCACTATGGCGAGGCCGGCTACGGCGGAGCGGAGCTTTGGTAGCTAAGAGCTCATCAGAGTTTCCCTTGGCCTTGGCCCGGGCTTGCTCCGGCGAGGGAGTGGCGGCAGCGATGTGCTCCTGCTGGTGGAGAAGGGCTTCACCGAGGAAGAGGGAAGGTGAGGCTGTGGTGGTGCAGTGTGAGGGTGTGAGGAGCTCAGTGATGCTCCGGGTCCTATTTATAGGCCAGGGAGGGAAGGGCAGCGCGAGCACGGTTGGATAAGCTCGGTGGCAGATGGCACCGGGGTGGCGGGTACGGTGCAAGGGGGTAAGGGCGAGAGGGGGCGAGGTGGGATGGGGATAAGGGCGCGACGGCATTTGGTGGTACGGGCGGTTGCGGTGCTCTCCACAGCTGCGATCTTGGAGCAGCAGAGGGGGAGATCGAACGACCATGCGAGCGGCGGCGCCCTGGAGCTTGTGTGCAGGCGCTGACCGTGGCACGCGGAGTGCAAGTGGGCGAAGGGATGCGGGCGCAAGGAAGTGGCGCAGGCTTTTTCGCCTGGTGCAAGCGAGTGCGGGGCGCGCGTGAGGTGGGAGCGTACGGCGGCGGGGCTGCGGATTGGGATGAGGTTGGCCAACGGTGGTGCTCTGGTGCGTGCGTGCGCGTGTGGGGCTGGGCGCGTCCGTACGGGAGGAGAGGGGGTGTGGAGGTCAAAAGGTGCGGCGGAGCATTGGGCGAGTACGGCGTGCGTGAAGAGGACGGTGGGTTGGCTCTGGTGGCGGTGGCGGTTGGGCAGAGGGGAGGCAGCACGGGATGGGCGAGGTAGGGGATGACATGATGTCAGCGTGACGTCAACGAGCACGGGGGTAAGGTGGGTCGCAAGCTGGGCGAAGCTGGGCTGTGTGTGGAAAAAGAAGGGTGGCGGGCTGCGCAAGGAGGAGAAAATGGAGGGGAGGAAAGGACTTGTTGGGCTGGGAAAAGGGGTAGCCGGCCCATAAGTGTTTGAAAAGGTTTTCTATTGTTTGAACCTTAGTTTAAATTCAAATTTGAATTTGGATTTCAAATTTGAATGGACCTAGATGTGTTGGTGCTCTAGAAATTCCTTAGAGAAAGTTAGAAAAGAAATTTGGGGTGAGAAAAGATGTTAGCCACTCAAAATGCATATGGACCCTAGGGTTTAATTTTAAAAGTGCATTGAAAAAAGAGAAAAATGCAAGGGCTTTTGTGTAAAATTGCTATATGTTTTTAGAAAAAAAATTTAGGGGCTATTTTTAAAGGCTTCGAAAAACCGGGATGTGACAGAATGGCTACAAGTCTTGCTACCGGTGCAAATGTTTCTTCAAAGTCTAGTCCTTCCACTTGAGTGTAACCTTGAGCAACCAATCTTGCTTTGTTCCTAATCACAATGCCAAACTCATCTTGCTTGTTTTGGAAGACCCACTTGGTGCCAATCACATTTGTGTTGGGTCTTTCCACCAACTCCCACACTTGGTTTCTCTTAAAGTTGTTCAACTCCTCTTGCATAGCCACCACCCAATCTGGATCCTCGAGAGCTTGTTCTACCTTGACAGGTTCAAGAGAGGAAACAAATGAGTAAAATGCACAAATATTTTTAAGACTAGATCGTGTTGTTACCCCTCTCCTTATGCTCCCTAGAATGTTGTCAATGGGGTGATCTCGTTGAGTGGATTGATGCACACGGGGATGTGATGGTCCAAGAGGTTGGTGTAGGGGTTGTTCTTGCTCATTTTCATTAGCTTGAGACTCTTGAGAAGCTTCATGATCATTCCCATGCTGATGTTGATCCTGGTTTGCAGAGACTTCAGGTGCTGTATTCACAGACTCTGGAACCTCCGGGGCATTTCTCGGAAGTTCCGTTCTGGCAACAGTACTCAGAACCTCCGGAGATTTCTTCAGAACCTCCGGGGTCTGCACCTCTGCAGAACCAGTGAGGTCAGACCCTTCGAGTGGTGTTGAAGTTTGATGTTCAGATCATCTTCCTCTTGTTCTTCAACTGGTCTAACATCACCAATAGCCAATTGCTTGATTGCTTCACAAGGTGGCTTCTTCTTTCCTACAACATTCATATCAACTTGCTCCACTTGAGAGCCATTAGATTCATCAAAGGTCACATCTACCGTGACTTCAATCCTCCCTGTGGTTAGATTGAAAACTCGGTAGGCGTGTTCATTTAGACCATAACCAAGAAGAAATCCTTCATCAACCTTTGGTGCAAACTTAGAGCTTCGGGGCTTCTTGTTTAGAATGGAACACTTGCACCCAGATACTCTAAAGTAAGACACCTTAGGCTTTTTACCGGTGATAAGCTCATAAGAAGTCTTCTTGTTAAACTTGTGAAGATAGAGGCGGTTGATGGCATAGCAAGTCATGTTGATAGCTTCGGCCCAAAAGATATCTTGTGTCTTGTACTCATCCAATATGGTTCTTGCCATTTCAATAAGTGTCTGATTCTTCCTCTCAACCACCCCATTTTGTTGAGGGGTATAAGGAGCTGAAAATTCATGCTTGATGCCATCTTCATCAAGAAACTCTTCAACATTGGTGTTGCGAAATTCGGAGCCATTGTCACTTCTTACTTTCTTGATGGGTAATCTGAATTCCCTTTGTGCTCTTCTTATGAAGGTCTTCACCTTCCCTTGAACTTCACCTTTGTCAAACACAAAGAACACCCACGTGAAGCGAGAAAAATCATCAACAATAACCAAGCCATATTTATTACCACCAATGCTTATGTAGGCCACCGGTCCAAATAGATCCATGTGAATGAGCTCCAATGGGCTTGTTGTAGTGAGGATGCTATTTGGTGGGTGAGGTGCGCCTACTTGTTTCCCGGTTTGGCATGCTTGGTATATCCTATCCTTCTCAAAATGAACATTAGTTAGTCCAAGGATGTGCTGATATTTCAAGAGTTTGGCCAAGTTCCTCATCCCAACATGGGCTAGTCGGCGATGCCATAGCCAACCCATGCTAGATTTTACCACTAAACAAGTCTTAGGAGAAGCTTTACTTTTGTTGAGATCAACTAGGTAAAGCCTACCCTTCAACCGACCCGTAAGGACAATAGAGGAATCCTGCCTCTTTATGATGGACACACCCTTATCCGAATAGTGACAATCAAATCCAATCTCACTAAGTTGTGAAACGGACAATAGATTGTAACCCAACGGATCAACATGAAGCACATTAGTAATTGAATATTTAGAAGAGATAGGAATATCACCAACACCAATGACTTCTCCACTAGCGTCACCTCCATAAACAATTCTTTCCCTTGGTCCTTCTAGATGGAGGTAGGTAGAGAACATACTCCTTTCTCCGGTCATATGATGTGTACATCCACTATCAAGCACCCAACTTGATCCACCGGAGGAGTATGCCTACAAAACAAGTTTAGTTCCTTCTTTTAGGTCCCCAACTAGCATTGGGGCCTTCGATGTTAGCAACCAAGACTTTAGGAACCCACAATGATCTTTTCACGTATATGTTGGATTGGGTTCCAACATACGTGGCAACAACTTTACCAATGTTGTTACGTCTCAATACATAGCTAGGGGGTCTTCAATTGAAGCTTGAGCCTTGTTCTTGTGGGTATACTTGTTTCTTCTAGGCAAGATGTGATTGTGCTTGACTTTTTTGTGAGTACTTGTTGCCTTAGAAGTAGATGCCTTAGGAGTAGGAGTCTTCGGGACAGGTTGAGGCTTGATTCCTCTCTTCTTTAGTGCCATGTTCAGCCATCCTCCGGAACTTCCGCTCTTGTTCTCCGAAACTTCCGAGTTTTGATGTTTCTTCGGAACCTCTGAAGATTTCTTTGGAACTTTCGAAGTCTGCTTTGACTGCGCAGTTGGCTTCCAGACTCCGGAACCTCTGGTGGTAGAGGCTGGAACCTCCGAGGTCTGGGCAAACATAACACCCTTGCTGTCAAACTTGATACACTCCTTGTTCTTGATGATCTTTCTTTCATTGATTTTCCCACCTTCAACATAGCCAAAACCATTCCTCTTGGCGGGTGCATCTTTTTCCTTTTGTAGCCTTGCCATTCTTATTTTTGTTCTCATCACTTGAATACCCCATAGCTATGATTGAGGTAAGCCTAGCAATTTCTTTCTTCATAGCTTCCATATTGGCAAGGTTAGTAGCATATGCATCAATATAAAAAATATAACATCTTTCACAGCCCTTGCTAGTAGAAGCACTAGGATCACTCTTTGCTTTTGATGAGTTTGAGGTACTACTTCAAAGGAGACTATATTACCCTCAAGCCCTTCATTCCTCGTCTTGAGAGAATTACATTGAGCTTGAGAGGCAACAATATCTTCTTTTAGAGTAAAAATGATGCCTTCCGCTTGATCAACTTCCAAGCGTAAGGACTCAATCTCATTCCTCTCCGATGCAAGGCGATCTTGAGTTTTCTCTAGTTCTTCTACCAACTTGGCCATAAAAGCTCTAGATTTCTTGTCTGTTTTAGTGATCAAGTTATCAATTTCCTCATCACTAGATTCATCACTAGATTCAACATCGGAGACATCACTAGGTGGAGGAGAGGGTTTGGATTTTGATTTTACCTTCTCACCCTTGGCCATAAGGTAATGAATGGTTGACCCTTCCTCATCATCGGTCAAGTTGTTGAAGAGTCTTGATGTAGAGGTTGGTTTCTTGATAGCAACGGTGGCAACCTTCTTTTCCTCTTCATCACTAGAGCTTTCATCACACGAGTTCCACTCATGACCAATGTGAACTTCTCCACCATAGTTCTTTTTCTTGTGAAAGGTCTTTTGATTTCTCTTGTAGTTGCCTTTCTTGTCATTCTTGTTGTCTTTCTTCTCATTGGGGCAATCCGCAATGAAGTGCTTCGTGCTTCCACAATTGTAGCATGTTCTCTTCTTCTTGTCGGGAAACTTCCTCTTGGAGAACTTGTAACCTTGCTTCTTTAGGCCTTTCCTATATCTTCTCATGAACAATGCCACATCTCCAATCTCAACCGGAGAATCTTCATCTTCATCATCACTTGACTCACTTGATGAGCTTTCTACTTCAACTTTTGTTGATTTTGACTTGGATGGCTTTGATGAAGTAGAGGGCTTGGATGAAGTGGATGGCTTGCTTGACTTGTTTGCCTTGAGAGCAACATCCTTGATCTTCACATTGTTCATCTTGGCTTCTAGCTCTCCAATCTTCTACCTATGTTGGATTTCCTTATCCATAAGATCATGTGTGAGAATTCTCCCAAGAACATCATTGGGGGAGAACTCCTCAAACCTCTTATTTTCTCTAATCAATGTGACTAGAGTATGGTTCCTTGGTGCAAATGCTTCCAACATCACCTTCACTACATAGTGATCATCTAACTCATCACCACCCAAGCCTCTAATCTTGCCAACGATCAACATCGATCTATCAAACATCTCTTGAGGGCCTTCACCATCAAAGATTGTGAACCTATTAAGCTCGACCATCAATATGTTGATCTTGGACTCCTTCACTTTGTCGACACCCTCATGAGCAATGAGGAGGGTGTCCCATATCTCTTTGGCAATCTCTAACCCATTCACCCTATAGTACTCTTGAGCATTCAAGGCACTAAGGAGAATTATTGTAGCTTGAGCATTCCTTTTGATGTTGCGGCAATCAAGAGGTGTGATGTTCAATTCATCTTCGGGGTCTTCAAAACCTACACACACAATATTCCACAACTCTAAGCTTAGACTGGTTAGATAGGCCTTCATCAAGCGCTTCCACTTAGCGAAGTTAGTCCCATCGAATTGGGGCAACTTGACACGGACATGGTGACATGGTCCTTAGAAGAAGTATGCAATGAATCATAATTAAAGGATATGTTCTTGAAAGTCTTCTTTGGCAAACTTGGGATTGAGAGTTCTCTTGGGAATCCTTGTGCCATAGTACTCATCATCATCATCTCCATTCTCACTAGAGGAGGACGAAGATGATGAGGAGGATGATGGTGGAGGTGATGGAGATGGTGTTCTCTTCCTTCTACTCTTCACATCTTTCTTCTTCTTCTTCCCCTTGTCTTCCTTTTTCTTTTCTTCTTTCTTCTTCTCTTCCTTCTTCTCTTTTTCTTCTTCTCTTTTTCTTGTCCTTCTTGCTTTGCTTGCTATCATCCCTTGATCTTCACAGCCTTTTTAAGCTTCTCAAGCTTCTCTTGATCTTCAGCTTGTTCCTCTTCTACCTCAGATGATTCAACTCCGTCATCCCTAGGTAGTTCCTCAAAGCTTTCTTCCTCTTCCCCATCGGGCCTTTCATCTTCACTTTCCATATCCTCACACGGTTAAGTGCAAACGAGGATAACCTAGCTCAGATACCAATTGAAAGGATCAAGCCAAGTGGCCTAGAGGGGGGAGTGAATAGGTCTGCAAAACAAATTTAAACTTTTCTTGCCAGGTTACTGCCAGACCCCGGAACTTCCGAGAATATTCCCAGAACTTCTGAAATTGGAACCTCCGAGAATATCTCCAGAACTTCCGAGATCTGTCACTCCTTAGAAATTGCACAGATTAAATGCGGATAACTTGATGAAAAACAAATCTAGCAAATTCTAGAAGATATATAGGACCTACTCAGATGATTTCTAAACAAGGGAACCACAAGAGCACAACCAACAAGTAGATCAGGCCAAACCCTAATAGATCTAGTGAAGAACAAGTAAGAACAAGCTAGCAAGACAACTATGAAATGAAAGCACACACAAGACACTAATTTATCTCGTGGTTCAGCTCGCCACAAAGGCTTGCCTACATCCACGTTGTCGAGGAAGCCACAAAGGCTTGGAATGCACACGATCCACTCCTCCCTCACACCTATCACCAATGGCAATAGATGAAGAATTTCACTAATCACAACAAGGGTAATACAAACAACTTGGAACTTCCACAATCTTGAATTTGAGAGCTTCCAAGAACCTCTAGCCGTCTAGGGGCCAAGCTCCAGGAGTAATAGATCCACCAAGCTTGCTAGAGTTTCTTCAAGTGCTCAAGAACCTAGGAATGGAGTCTTCAAGTCTCAATCTCACTAGGAATCACTTCCTCAATCAATGCAAAGCAAGGATTTGGAAGGGAGTAGGTTGGAGTCAATGCAAGAGTGAGAGAGAGTGAGTAAATGGTGTTTGTGTCGGAGGGGAAGAAGAAGGAGCCGTTGGGAGGCAGGAGAGTATAAATACTCTAAGATCCCCAATAGTAACAGCTAGATTTGAATCTCGGAACTTCCGGGTTTAAGTCCGGAACTTTCGAGAACGGGAGCGAAAAGCAGAGCCAGTTGACTGTAGCTTGTACCGTCGGAACCTCCGAGGAAATCTTCGGAACTTCCGGAAACTGGAAGAAAAGCGCAGCAACAGTCAACAACAGGGGTTCTTCAGTGGTTGGAATAGGATTTGAGAAAGACGTTCTATGAGCATTTGAATCCACCCAACTCGCTATCAATTTCGAAAGATAAAATGAATTTAAATCCTCTTCAAGCATGGAAAGCCATCTTCATTTGAATGAGGGGTCTCCTTTTCTTCTTTTGCACTTGCAATGCATACTCAAAAGTTCATTAGCTCTTTAATTGTGTGGTCAACATCACCAAAACCCTCTTAGAGCTTGATTGCACTTACAGAGACAAGCTGTGGTTTCTCCAACCTGCCGCGAGAGCCAACGGCCGGCGCTAGATGCGCAAGGGGAACCGGTTGCTGCTGGAGTGCTCATCTGTTTCAGCTACTGTTTCCTTCTCTCTCTCAATACATGATTTTGCAGATAGAGATGCAGCAGATTGCTGGAGTCAGTCTTATGGTTATGCAGAGGCCTTTTTCTATCGATGTAAAATCTTGAAATCATAACAGTTCCTTTGTTGAAAAAACAATAGAGAGCGGCAGTTCCGTTCGTTTTTTTTCTTTTGGCTGTATTGTTAAAATGGTTTTATATATAGTGACTTGGTTATTTGGGAGTCTTTAGGTTACCATTAAATTGATGAAGCATATTAGTCTTAGCTAGCTCGAGTAGACCAGATGAAAACCAAGGTAGAAATCATCAAAACACATAATTTTCTATACTGAGATAGGTTGCCACCGGTTGTTCATCCAAACAATTATCACCGTAATTAGTGTTTCCTTTCATGTCTATACTGCAGGTTGAATTGCTATATATGGGCTCCGTCAGATCTTCAAAAGATGAACAGGAAAACATGAACTGAATCTAAAACTGACTACATGTACGAATGAAACAAATCGGCGCAAATGTCCATTTAGCACGACTGCTACTGCAAGGTCGATGGAGGTTGCTTCTGATGCTGCTGCCGGCACAAGGCGACCAATGAGCTGGTGATTAACTCACAAGTCCATCAACTAATCACCAACTGATGATAGACTTTGCAAGATGATAGGTCTTTGGGGAAAAAAAAACTTTGCACGAATCATATGCTTGCTCTAGCTATTCATTTTTTATGATTTTTCATGCACCAGCTTAGATGCACTGTGTTTAGTGACACCATGGACTGGAAAAAAATGTATTAATCTCATCTATCTATCAAAGTTAACACCTTCAGTGACATGTAGGAACAACTACATACAGCCCACGTGGAAAAATGAGAATTAAGCTACAAAATTACATCCAGATTTTAGTTACAACAGTTCATGGCTTTACAATTCCATGAAGCTTCCATCCCCCAAGACCAGCAAGAGAAAAAGCCTGCATACCATAACGTGTAGCATTCAGTAAAATCTGCTTAATTATATGAAAAGTATGTAGGGAAAAGGATGAAAAGAGGAATATTTTGTTATGTTATGCTAACCTCAACCCATGATTTCCCTGCAGCTTCTAGCAATGCTGCATTACATGTCTTAAGCACAACTGAATCGCCAGAAAACATAGAGGCAGCTTCTTCCCATCCTTTATTATGACCCATGCACCTGAGTAGTTATTCTAAATAAGTGTCATGATAAGTCTAGCAATGAGGTACCAAGGCAGGTCTTCAGAGAAAATGATAGAAACATGAAGTATATGTCAAGAACGAATGGTAATGAAAAACTCGCGTGACTCACATCACAGTTAAAATCTCATCGCTTGAATATTCACAGATTGCCTTTTGTAGATGCTCTGCAGTTTGGCCATCCATTGCCGCAATTGAGTAGAAACTTGGGATAAAGTGTACCACTGCTTGAGACAATCCCTGAACATGCTCTTGCAGAATTTTAAGTGTTTCTTTTGTGCGCATTGCATCACTGTGTAGAAAAAACAACCAACAACAACATGAATGACATATTCTATTACTATGCATATTAATTAATAAAATTATGTGATTATTTTAATCATCTTTATTTTCCAATTTCCAGAGACACAAAACTTTAAACCAACAGATTAGAATGTGCAAATAATGTTTAATTCCAAGAAAGAAATGGCATATAGGCAGAAAACACAAGACAATAGTGTAATGGTGGAATTGAAAAGCCCTTGCATGTTCATTCTGTTTAAACAGGTTAACACACAAAAAAGGAAATAGTATTAATAGATTTATGTACCAACAGTATATGAGCCTGGCTTCATAAAAGAAAAAAACACATAAGCAGAAAGGCAAGGTGATACGAGTAATAGAATAGTCTTGCAGTTTCATTCCACATAAACATGTTGGTGTCAAAAAGGAAATTGGCGCAACAATTCATTTGACGAGACACTACACATTCTAACATATGAACACCAAATCTATATGTACGAAAATTCAGGATCTACCATTTCCTGTGGGCAAAAAAGGAAATAGGATAATGGAACAACTAAAGCAGAAGTTAAAATACAATATCAAAACGGTGAGCCAAGAAAGAAACACTGGAAAACCAAACATACACAAATGTTCTAGCGAAAATAAAACGAAATGAAAATAAAGCAAATCCATTCAGTTAGATAACAGAGACTAATATTTTCACATGCAATCAAATTGCACCCTCAAGCTTTCATACTTTATGCACATCCAATATGTGCGGTCAGGCATGATAATTCACGCATACTCTCTTAGACAAAAAAGAACACACCTGCACAAGATAAGCTCGGGTATCCAGCCCATTTGTTGGAGTTTATTAGAAACGCTGATTGCATCAGCTCGTCCCGTTTTGCTTAGAGGTCTGTCATGATCTGACATTAGGACACATATTAAAACCCTGTTCTTCACAAACAAATGCAGGAGGCCAGCAACCATAAAGGAAAACACATATGGGTTTCTAGTAACAGAGTCCCTTGTTCACAGAATTAGCAATTTAACATGATGTCTACAAGAGTATATTCTGTGTAAGTGGTAAATGTAACCAGACAGCTCTATAATATGACTATAGGGATAACCTTTTCTGAAATACCACACATTTCATCATTAGTCCAAAACGCAGAGGCACGAGGTACAATCGTTCCTCTACAATTTCAGAAATGCTCCTTCCTATCCCGTGGAAGGTAAATTGACACAAAATAGACCCTCCAGCGCACAGCCAATCTGCACAAATTATACAGCTGCTGCGCTTGACGTACCTCTGGTGGAGCGTCCCCCGGCGGCGCTCTCCCCGTGGCGGAGGAGGATGAGGCGGCGGCGCGGCGTCGTGGATGGCGCGCCCGCGACCGCCGGCTCCGCTGCGGCCGCCGGCGCCTCGACGGAGACGGAGACGGAGCGGGCGACGGCGCGAGGCGGGCGGCAGGCGGCCGGCGCGCGGGAGGAGGAGGGGAGGAGGTGCGGGGCCGGGGAGCAGGAGCGGGAGAGCAGTGCGGCGGGAAGAGGAGGAGCTGGAGCTCTCATCTTCCGGTGGCTATGGGTTGGGTTGATTTGGCTGCTGACATGGGATGCTTGCCACGGGAAGGAGAATGGATAGGTGAGGTTGCTCTCTGCTTGCTGTACTACCTGTTTCTACGAGCCGCTCGTGCACTCTAGATTTTGCCAATTTTATTTCTCTTCTATACATTTTAAAAAAAAATCAAAACGACATACAATTTAAAATGAAAAGAACAAATTTTAAATGATTTCTTTTTTTTCAGGAATTAGGGGAGACCATTCGGTTAGCTCCGGTAGACCATATCTGAGGTAGTAGAAAATGTACTCCCCGTTTAATCAAGTGATCATCAAATCATCATACAAAACTATGTTAGCGCTCCTACTAAAGAATTCTCTCAATCCTCAACGCATCACATCATCCTTCATCAACGCACCACGTCATCTTTCACTAAGCACCCCACCAAGATGCATTAATTGCTAATTCTCGAAGCGCGTCACGTCATCCTCCACTAAGCACCCCACCAAGATGCATTGATTGCTAATTCTCGCAGCGCGCCACGTCATCCTCCACTAAGTATACTTCTCGCCTACGGTGCAGCCACATCATTTTAATTGTTTGCACCGTCTAATTAAAAAATCTATATATCTATATTAAAGTATATACGAACATCTCACTATAAAATATTGATTTCTTCTCTCAACATGTAAGAATACGAAGAAATCATCGTATTGTGTATGTTTCCAAATTTTACTTTAGTATTTTTATTTTCAAATTTCACCAGAAGATCCCGCAGCAACGCGCGGGGTATCACCTAGTTCATAAACTAATGCCTGGGAAAATGCTTCTTCATATACAACTCATTTGTAACACTGAAATCTATAAAAAAAATAATGAGAAGGGAAATGCTTCAATGCAACCCATTTGATGATTCAAGTGATGTAAAATGTTTGATCATTAAGCAACATCACTCAATGACAAGGTAAAAGAACTACACACAATCATAGTATATTGCTCATGCTAACGCTACGGCTGCAAAACGAGTAGAAAGCACAAATACTCTTAGCTACAGCTAACTTGATGAAGGAAGTATCAAATTCATCACAGCACTGACATGAACGAACTCTTAGGAGGTAAGTGCGATATGTCCGCAGAAGAAATTCACCAGCCTTCTTATTTTTCTCCGAAACATCACCAATACATATCAGATTAGGGTTAAATCACATGGAAGTCAAGAACTACAGCATATATATACACTTTACAGGCCAAACAGTGCTTAACAGCTTGCAGCACTTACAAAAAAGAATATCTGCTCCAAACATCTCGATCAGCTTTGACAGAAATCAAATAGCTTCAACAGCAGCCATCTCCTCCTGAATTAGAGCCAAATGTAACAATACCAAAATTCGAGCAATGGGCACTGGCTATCACGGAACCATATCCTGGTGTTATCATGATCCCAGTATACCACCAACATTACTTTCAGGCACATAGCAGAAGATGATAGAGTAAGCTCAGCTACCCAGCTTGAAGGCATCCACGAAAAGGCCCAGACATACGCCGGCTTTCCAGTAGTTCACCATCGAAATAAATGACTGAAGCCTCCCAGGAGGTCTGGTGTTTCTGGTGTTTGGTTTTCTGTACATAAGCATGCCAATTCCCTCAATGGCAGCCACTACAATACCAGCAACAAGAACATCCCAGTCGCCAGTCTGCCCTAGTATTGTTGCCAAGGCGTTGGCAGTGTAGAAGCCAAGGAGGACGAGGAATATCTTTGTGGGGGAGTTGGTCCTGGTAGAGTTCAGCTTTTCAAGTAGCGCCCTTGCAGCGGCTTGGATAAGTCTGCCCAACCTTGTCCTACCAAGGAAGCCACTGTCCTCATCGAAATCTTGGCCATCAGTGTTAGATGGCCCACCAGTTTCCAAAGCAAAGGCTGGCCTCCATCTGCAGTTTTTCATCTGGTAACTAAAACAGAGTACAGATATCAAACCGTGGTACCAACGCTTCTGAGAAGAACAGAAAAACAAGTTTCCACAACAATACGAAAATAGACCATATTCTATTTTTGTTTCAATCTAGCTTGACAAACCTTCGGTGCAAAAGTTAACTAGCTGCTAATAAAATAAGACCACAATTAATTCGGTATATAGCTATTTTCCATCTGCTCTCATAACTGAAATCAGTACTAATACGCTTACCCTCTACTTTTTTCAAGGTGAGTAATAACACTAGCCACTAGATTATTCTGATCACTAAACGCACGATCAAACTTTTCAGATATAGAAGATAATTGCGTTACTAGATCAGGTGGAGTTTGGCTTACAGTGGGTATTATCTCAACCTTGTTGTTGTTCATCTTGAATGCAGGCATCTCAAAGTCTTGAGCTAAAGTCACCTTGCCTGCACGATCTTTCTTGGCACCAAAGAGAAACTTCTTCTTGATGTACTCTTGAAGCTCTGTGTACTTCCTCTGGTCCTCTTCACTGTGTTCTGCGATGTTCACCATGATGAGGTTCTTGGGATCGAGTTCACAACGTGCTCCCATGCAACGATTGACAAAACTGTTGTAAAAACCAGATATGTCCCCAGCTGAGTCGCCAAAAGTGTGTTGACGCTTTTTCTGGTCGAACACACGAGTGTGCTAGTTCGCACGGACGTAGGAAATCAACTCATCGAAGCACCCGACACGGGCCGTTCTGACCGCCTGGGAGACGCGGTCTGTCCGCCTTGGACAGGAACGTCACCGAAAGCCTAAGTTCGTCGCTCCGGGAGGGATCTCGTCAGGAGAAACATGCCTAGGGTTGTCCTGAGGTCGGCAAGGCCGCTCAGAACTTCCTCAACTGCCGTGGAGACGAAGGAAGAGAGCAAAGGGGTTGGAAAAGCTAGGGTTTGGAGAAAATAAATTATAAATTGATAATTCGATTGGATGATGGCTCTCAATCAGCCACGCCCCTTTATATTTATAGGGGGAGGTCTTGCCCTACAAGGAACTCTTTACAACTCGGGAATAGCCAAAAACTCCTAATTTGGGTCGGACTCGGGGAGACACGGTCAGACCGCCCGGGGGAGGTGGTCAGACCGCCTGGCGGCCTCCGTGCCGGACCGGCTATAGGGCACGCGGTCAGACCGCCTGAGCGACCCGGTCTGACCGCCTGGCCCAGCCTGATCCGGCTTTTGCCAAATTTGAGTGTCAACACATGGCTTATTACAAGGGAGTCTTCATTGGTCCATGAGAGATGAAGGACCTAAACTGATCTTATTATCATTACTAATACATTGCCTTTTGAGGTGGATGGTGGATTTCAAAATATTGTACTCTCTCCGTCCCAGAATATAACTTCGTTTAGACTATTTTTTCATTTTTAAATATATACTAAAAATATTAATAATTATGATACTAAATAAACATCATTAGATTAATCATGTCATATATTTTCATGACAAACTGTTTAGAGACACAAATGTTAATTTTATTTTGTATATATTCGGTCAAACTTGCAACTTGTTGACTCCCACTACAAGAAACTATTTAATCTGTGACGAACTTTCTGCGACGTTCTCAGAGAACATCACGAAGAGCACTGTGTCTGCGACGTATTTCTGTTTTTCGTTACGGATGTGCACTGATGGATATTGAAGCCCAGAACACTGCGACGATTTGTTAAATTCATCGCAATTCGACCCATAATGCTGCGACATTTTAGCAGATTCGTCGCGATCACAAATAATAAATAGTCATGTTAGGAATGGACAAAAATGATAATTTTTTTTAAAAAAATCTTAAAAAATCAACAAATAACAAATAGTCAATGGAAAAAATTTAAAAATGAAAAAATCTAAAAAAAGATCAACAAATAACAAATAGTCATGTTATGAATGGAAAAGTTTGAAAAATTGAAAAAAAATAAAAAATAGAAAAAGGTGGCAGCGTCGGTCGTGGTCGCGCCCCGGCCGGCCCTGGCCACGGCCAGCTGCACCCTGGCCGCGCCCCCGCCACGGCCAGCTGCACCTAGGCCGGCTCTGGCTAGCCCTGGCCGGCCGCACCCTGGCCACGGTCGGCTGCACCCTGGCCGAACCCTGGTCGCGCCCTGGCCACACCCCGGCCACGACCAGCTGCACCCTGGCCACGGCCGGCCACGCCCCGGCCACATTAGAAGCTGTTCTTTTTTTTACCGAGCCTCCATGTGTAAAAATAGAGCAACTAAGAAGCTAAAATGTACAAAACCAAATAAAAATTAGTCTCCCAAGATTTGAACCTGGATACTCCAAGGTAGGAAGCATCGTACTTACCACTAAGCTATAGAATGGTTAGGTGGTAATGTTGGTATTTAGTTTATTTTGAACTTCCTTGGAGTGACAGGGACGCCATGTCAACCGACCACCGGCCCCAGTCGCGCACCACATCACCAGCCGTTCACCCGCCACGTCACCTGGCCACCACGCACCCAACGAATATTCAGCAAAAATAACATGTGATGGTGGGATTCGAACCCTGAACCTCCCATGTATACAAGGCTCCACATACCACTACACCACCAACTCGTTTGTGTCTTGGGGTAGGTTTTTTACCTTTTTGTAAACCCTGCCACGGATCTGGCAGCGTATCCTGTATGCGGCCGAGCCAATAGTATAATGCCACGTGGCAAGAATTATAGTTGCCTCACGAGATTGCAGCGTATCACGTGGAATATTTAGAGAATTATAGTTCCAAATACTAATAGGATAGTAAGGTTAAGGTTTCATCCAAATTTATGGTGTCTATGGGGTAAGAAAGTACTTGAGTATGTACAAATTTTGAAGTTTAAGTTAAGTTGTGTGAAACAATGTGATGAACTATCTAATTTATGAATGATGTATACTCCAATATTCACAAAATCTTATGAAACTTTTTTGTCAAGCTTGTACATCCATAAAATGATTCTATGCCAAGCAACATAATTTTTTGATAAGTTTTAGGTATTATTATCATTATTTTGTAACAAGGTGACTAGTAGAAGTTTGAGGTTTCCCTACAAGTCAATTGAATTTTTCTTCAATCTCCCATATGTGGCCTAGAATGGACTATATGCACCAAAATATAGTTTTTTGGAATTTTTTAAAATCTTATTAGAGGTACATATAGGTCAATTTGGAATTACTTTTGGTAAATACGCAGAAATTCATTTATATGATAGAAAATAGCAAATCTACTTGAAAATTCTTGAAACTTGTAGGTGACAACTTATATGCTGTATTTTACATGTGAAAAATGTTTTTAGGGTATGTAAGATAATAGTTTTTTCAAGTTACTTCACAAGAGTGTCTTAATTAGGTATTTTAAAAATAGAAAAATAACTTTTTCGCATGACAATTGGGAATCTAAATCTCCAAATACTAGTAGGATAGTAAGGGTAAGGTTGCATCCAAATTTGAGATGTTCATGGGGTAAGAAAGTACTTGAGTATGTACAAACTTTAAAGTTTAAGTTGAGTTATATGAAACAATGCGATGAACTATCTAGTTTATGAACAATGTATACTCCAATACTCACAAAATCTTATGAAACTTTTTTGTCAAGCTTTTACATCTATAAAATGATTATATACCAATTTACATAATTTTTGGATACTGTTTAGGTATTATTATCATTATTTTATAACAAGGTGACTAGTAGAAGTTCGATTTTTCCCCACAAGTCAATTGAATTTTTCATTAATCTCCTAGATGTGGCCTAGAATGGACCATAGACACCTAAATATAATTTTTTTGATTTTGTTTGAATCTTATTAGAGGTACTTATATGTCAATTTGGAATTACTTTTGATAAATATGTAGAAATTCATTTGTATCATAGAAAATAGCGAATCTACTTGAAATTTCTTGAAACTCCTAGATTACAACTTATATGTTTTCCATTATATATATAATACATTAATTTATATAAGATAATTATTTGTATGGGTTACTTCACAATAGTGCAATAAAATAAAAAAGAAAAAAATGTCAACAAACTAGGCCTGTGTAAAAACGTTTCAGACCAAACGGTCTAACAATTTCTAACCGTCCATCTCCAGACGATGGCTCTGATCGCGTTTCCACAGTATAAAACCAGCTCAAACCCTAGATGCTTGCCCTCATCCTCCAGTCCTCCTTCCCTCCCCGCGCAGCCTCATTCGGCTCCACCTCCTCCGCGCGCCGGTCCCATCCCTTCCCACACCGCTCGCCGCTCCCGTCCGTCCCAACGCCGCTCGCCGCTGCCCTTGCCAGCCCCTCCCGTCCGTCATGGCGACGGCGGCCTTGGCCTCAACGACGACCTCCCCGCCGCCATTTCTGCCTTCGCTGAGGGATCCGTCAGACTTCTGCCTCCACCTCCCCGAGCTCCGCCTCCACCTCCGGCCGTGCCCCCCACCTCCACCTCCGGCCGCACCCCCCACCTCCACTTCCGGCCGCGAATCCAAGTCGAGGGTGGCCCTGGCTGGGCTGGATCTACGGCGGCGGTAGCAGAGGAGAGGGATGGGTCTCCTCGTGCCTCGGCCGGTGGCGGCGGCGGCGGCGGGTACACTGACATCCGGAAGGAGATCTTCGACCGTCTCATGGCCTTGGGAATCGAAGAGGTCGTCTTAGACCCGCCGGCCTTCCGCCTACAGCTCGACCGCCACTTCGAGCGGCTTCCGGCGAGGTCAGCGTCTGTCTGTTTGTCCTTTTATTATAAGCACTAGCTTGCTTCTGCGTGGTTGACTTCCGATTCATTTCCGGTGGCAGCTACTCCATCGATTTGGACGTCGAGAAGGCGGAGGACGTGCTGCTGCACCGCAGGATTCTCGTCGAGTGCGCCGACACTGACAAGCGCCCCGTCTTCCATGTCCGCTACTTGAGGGTCAGCAACCTCTGCCTCGATCGTCTTCTCACTGACAAACTTATATAATTCGCTCGGCCTTCTTATCTGAACAGTGCATTGGGGCCCCGGTGGATTCAGAAGACAAGGCACAGGACCCTTCTACCAGGTAATACGGTTCCACTTCATTGGGGCCCCGGTGGATTCAGAAGACAAGGCACAGGACCCTTCTACCAGGTAATACGGTTCCACTTCCAGGTAAATACAGTGTTATATTATATCTTGCCTTCTAATTAAAAAGGTATGCATATGTATATACTGCGCAGTGAGGTTGAATTTAAAGGATCTGAACCATGCGAAAGGATGATGGAGGACCTGAGTTTGGAGAGAAGAAAACTTGTGGATGACTCTGAGGCCAGTTCTGCGAGGTATTTCTCCACCTGAGTTATTACACAGATCCTTCAAGATGTACCAGTGAGTCCTGTATTGCATCGCCATCTTGTTAAGTTCGGCCATATGTCTCAATCCGAAACATCCACCTCTATCATGATTCATGACGTTACCCATAAAAAGCTCGTGCTTCAGTTTTGATTTGTAAAGCTTGAAAGACACTGATGACAGAACTCCTGCTTAGATTCGTATAATAGTTCTGCAATAATTTGTTGCAAGGGCCGAGGGGTTTGCAGCCATGGGTCAATGGGAATAGCTTCTTCATTGATATGAAAGAATACCTTTTGTAGTCACTATCAGTGCAGTGATCTGTGATCAGGGCTAGCTGTACCATGTTTGGATTGTTAAATTATCAATTCAGCATATTCCTGTAATATGGTTGGCCTTTCTCTTCGTCACCCACTTTTATACTGTAACTCAATTGATTGGGTATTTTATAATCATCTAGGGGGTTTGATAGTTAGATGACCAATATCACTTAGATTCATATAGAACACCAAGTTTGTAAACCTGGAAGAAATATATATTCCCATCATTGAATAACTCTATTTATATCATGTGAAATTGTTTCATAACATGTGTTTGCCTAACCACTATTGCTTATCTACTTGCATCTCATAAGTTTCTGCCATTGAGTGATACATGCCGCATATGAGCTAGTATACTGTTTTTACTTAAAGGGAGTTTGGTGTATTGTGCATCACTATAGCAATGATTGGTAGGACCATTACCAATTTCATGAAGATGCTAACTTGCAGGTTCTTACAAAATGCATAAGAACTTATTTAACTATCAGTTCATAGCCTAAATAATACTGTCTGCAAGTGCTTTGACCTTGATAGCATAGAACCAGGACTGAGCTTTTTATTATTCAAGTACAATGACTACTTAGCTGACTTGAAGTAGTCCTCCTATATGTATGCTAAATTTTATATCCTTATGTATCTCATACATCAATGTACCTTAGTATAAAGTTTAAATAATTAGTCCTACTTAGCGCTGTCAGTCCCAGTGCCATTTGTTACCCAGCCGGCACATATGACTGAGACATGTGCACTATGTTGCTTATACAAAAACACATGAACTGTTTGGTATGTGCCATTTTTAGAGGTTTTTGTTTCTGAGTTCCAAATTACTGTATAGTTATCTACCAGGTCATAATAGCTGGCTTGCTTGCTGCCTATCGTGTTAGAAAATTGAACATGCTACCTTAGATAGCAGATCTAGCACTGGATCCCATTTTGTTCTATTGAAGTGCACTATGATTGAAAGCTCCACATTTTCATATGATGGGTATTCATTTTTTTGCCCTTACACAGGTGGAATTGTTGCTGATTTATCAAGGCCTGAGCTTCGAACAAGTCAGGTAATCCCAGAGTCTCATATTTTTGACCCATATGTTTTTTTTGGTCAAATTTGCTAGAACTCTGAGGAACTAGCAGTAGTGTTACCATGTGAGCATCTCATGCTGCTTTAGTGAAAATCAATGTTTTGCTTTAGTGAAAATTTCTGTGTTATATTACAATCCACCCTGTCATCTCTCTTGCTTCCATGCTAACTAAATTAACTTAGCATGTTAACTTAGTAATTAACTCAGATTTTACATGTATTGTTCTATTCTTGCAGCCATCCCAACCAACAAGTAGTTCTACAGCTTTAGCTTGTATTTGTGCATTTGTGTACACTTGTGTATTTGTGAAATGGAAGCCTGTAGGATGTGTTTTGAGGCATGTGGTGTTTGTTACGTGTCATAGTAGATCGATTTGATTCATCTAATGTAAGAATCTAGTTGAGTACTAAAAGCTGTGACACTTAATATTTGAGAACTTTAATATTACCCTCTGACTAGTATTTGGCAATGTGCTCTTTCAGGGCGGGGATCAGATCAACAAGGAGCAACCCACTAGAAGTGATTGAATGAGGATCAGTTGCATCTAGTAACAATCAATTAGAAGGAAAGAGGAGATTTGATTTTTTTATGCTGCACTACTAGTGATTAACAAATGCATGTGATCTTTTTTTATTCTTAATCGAAACATATGTGATGCCGTTACTTGTGGGCTGGAATTGCTTACTATTGTAATAAATTGGGCTCTAATTGCTTACTGTTGAATGAATTGGGATGGAAAATGATGGAAATTTGGTGTTAATTGCCATGTCATCGTCCAAGTAGGATGCCACATCATCATCTACGTAGGATGCCATGTCATCATCCAGTAGGATGCCACGTCATCATCCAGTAGGATGTCACGTCATCGTCCACGTAGGATGCCATGTCATCGTCCACGTATGATGTCATGTCATCGTCCATGTCAGCTGTCATGTCAGTAGCAATCCGTGATGGTTTACTTTGTCACGAATAGTGGGCTATGGGTTGGGCTGCATGGGCTTTGGGCTACTTCGTGACGGTCCAGATACGTGACGGATCACGACGTTTATTAAGAAACGTCGACAGATTTAATCAATAACGCTCATTCTACCACGAAAATTTAAATCGTCGCGGACACTGATTTGCGACGAATTTTTAACGATCCGCGACAGAATGATTACGTCATAGATTAAATAGTTTTTTGTAGTGTCCTCAAAATGTGAGATGAGCACTCATTTTGAGACGGAGGGAGTAGGTCGCATTGACGGCCGCAACTCTAGATCAGTGCATTTGAGTGAATTAGTAGGGAATTAGAATAAATATCGACTCTTGGGTGTGTTCGATCTTAAGGAATTACGGGTGCAAAGGTGACCTTGTTCCGTAGTTTGGAATTGGTAGGGAGTAGCAGTACTTCCATTCTTGGTTATTCTAAAGCAATTACGCATGCAAAGGCACCCTTGATTAGAAGGTTGTCCTCACAGTAACTTTTGTGCTGGAGGGGAAATGATAGGGAACACAATACTGAATAATCCTACAGGGTAGTGTCCATCTAGCTATCAGCTCAATGAAACAGTAGTACAACTAAAGGCTATTTTTCATGTATAGACTCGGTTATGGTTATAATTTTGATTGGTTTGTCCATTACCGTTACCGTAAATTTCATCCGATGCCAGCGGAAAAAAAAAGGAAACAATTCTACTGCAGCTTTAAATATGAGAGTAGATAGATACGGAGCTTGAATTACACACAGTTCTTTCACAGAGTAGCGTGGAATAATCCAAAAGTAGAGAAAAAAAATATTTGTTTCATAAAAATAATTAAATGAATAAGTAAGTTATTTGGAAGTAGTTTATAGCATGTATTTAGAGAAATGTTTATTTTAAACTAATATCAATAAGATCATATATCCATTCATACACATTCATTTTATATACAAATTCCAATCTGGATAATGAAAAATGAATTCAAATCAACTTTAGTTACCACAATAAAAGGGGATGGAGGGCAGCATGGAAGTAATTAGCATCAAGGTATCCTGCTTGAACATTGTTCAAACTCATTTGCTAACTCATCGGTAACATGCTTGGACAATGTTGTTAATTTTAATATGTTGTTGTGGAGCCAAGTTTGAATCTAAGATCATCGCCAAGGGTCACTACAAGGGAAACAACTTTAAGTGCCGGTGCGTAACCCCTCTTTAGTACCGGTTCCCAAACCGGTATTGTTGTTTCGGTACTAATGTGAAGTCACATTAGTACCGGTTTGGGAAACACTACGTGAAAATCTTAAATAGGTCACACAGCATTTGTAACGGGCACTTAACACCTGTTAAATGGACTCTATCTATAACGGTTGTTGTTTGGCGCCCGTTACGCATAAACACGGCAGGCTCGACCCCGACCTCGACCTCGCTCTGACCTCGCCACCACAACGCCCGTTACCAATGAGAACTTCTGGTAACGGACTTCTTAAACGCCAGTTACATATTTTCTTTGTAACGGACGTTAAAATGCGTCCGATACGAAAGTGAAACCTATCGGTAACGGGCTCTTTAAGTCCGTTACCGATGACTTTCCTATTGGAGACGCGTGGCTTTTAGGACGCGTCTCATTTTATGACGACCCAATTGGCGACGCTTGTTTGGAACTATCATCTTCTTTGTTTTCTCACATTAGAGACGCGTGTTGTTAATACGCGTCTTTGTCTTTGAGTTCCGACCACTCTGCTATCTCCGACAACTACACTCGTTCTCTCTCCTCTGAGGGCCCTACTCACTGTCTCCCCGTCTTTGCTGCATCAGCATTTTCGCGCGCTCTCTGAAGGCCCCACTCATTATGCGTGCGCTCTCTGTAGGTCCCACTCGCTGCGCGCATGCTCTCTCTCCTCAGAAAGCCGGCGCTACAGCAGGCCGGCCGGCCGCGTGCGCGACGGCGAAAGGGGCCGGCGAACGGCGACCGCGACGCGGCGTCCCTCCGCGCCATACGTCACCGTCATCCAAACCAGCAGCTGATCCTCCTCCTCGGGCTTAGCGCCGTCCTCCGTGCCGTCGCCGTCACCGTCACCGTCGCCGAGGCCGCGACGCCTCGTCCTCCTCCTCGGAAGCGCTCGCCTCCTAGACAGTCCTCGTCAAGGTGAAAATTGCCCCCTTTTATTGAACTTCGCTGTCCTAATCCTCTTACTCATCGATTTTGGTGATGCATTATGCTCATTTGATGTATGAAAATTGCAGATGGCTGCTGCTGCTCGGGCTTGGATGTACAGTAAGTCTCGAGATTGGGACAGTTTCTTAGGGGGGTCAATGGTTTTCTAGATCAAGTAGAGGCGGATATGAGAAACCATGGTGTTCAGGTAATGCTTTGCTCCTGTATAGATTGTCTCAACCAGACGAAGTTCGGACAACGGCACAATATTTTTCATCATTTGATCACACGTGGTTTCAAAGAAAATTATACGTGTTGAAATAAACATGGTGAGGAAGGGCTTAATGAAGTCGAAGCAGGAAGCCTAAATGAAGGTGAAGCGCGACACCATGCTACGGGCCTTAATAATGAAGGGGCAGCGCTATGCCATGATGAAGAGCTTGATGAAGGTGGATTTTTTGAGGAAAATGAACCATTCCCACCAATTGTGATGAGGCCTAAGGATATCACTGATCAAGAAGTTACGGGCTTCAATGATGGTGAGTTGTTGCAACGTATGCACAATGTTGATCAAATGTTGCGGGATGTTGAGTTTCAACGAGTGTATACAGCTTCTGAATTAGCGAGGCTGAAGCAATTCGTTGAAGATTCAAAGAAATCCCTCTATCCTGGTTGCAAGAAGTACTCTTGCCTTTCTGGTGATCTAAAACTTCTACAGCTTAAGACAAATCATGGTTGGAGCAACAAAAGTTTCAAACAACTATTGGATCTCCTTAAGGACATGCTACCCGAGGGAAACCAAATAGCTGAGTCTGTCTATGAGGCAAAGAAGATAATTTGTCCTCTGGGAATAGAGGTTGAAAAAATTCATGCTTGCAAGAACAGTTGTGTATTGTTCTGTGGAGACTATGCAGACCTTGACAAGTGCCCTAAGTGTGGGTTCGATCGGTACAAGAGGAAAAAAGATGGTGGAGATGATAACAATGCTGATGATGATTAGAACGAGCCCATGGAGATCACAGGCAAGAAGAAGAAGAAGAAGGTTAAAGGGGCTCCTGTGAGGGTAGCATGGTATTTTTGCATCATTCCTCAGTTGAGAAGATGGTTCGCCACATGAAAGGAGGCCCAACTCTTGCGTTGGCATAAGGCACGAACGAAGGAAGTTGGCAAGATTAAGCACCCCGCAGATGGTCAACAATGGCAAAACATTGTTCCCACTTTGAGGAATTTGCCGGTGAAAGCAGGAATATTCGGTTCGCTATGAGCATAGATGGTGTGAACCTATTCGGTAACTAGAGCTCAACACATAGCACCTGGCCTGTCGTGCTGTCAATGTACAACCTTCCACCCCGGCTATGCAAGAAACGAAAATACATGATGCTGACAATATTGGTCTCCGAGCCAAAGCAACCTGGCGACCGTATTGATGTCTACTTGAGGCCACTAGTTGATGACTAAGATACTTTGGAAGCCTGGTATGAAGGAGGTTTGGGATGAGTTCGGCCGTGAGGAGTTCACATTGCACGCCATGTTGTTCACCACCATCAACGACAACCCGGCTCATCGCAACCTTTCTGTCCAGAGTAAAAGGAAAGGTGCAGCTTGCCCACACTGCTTGGAAGAAACTTGTGTAATGTGGCTAAGAAATTCAAAGAAATTCGCATTTATGGGACACCATCGTTTCCTCAGCAAGAAACATACCTACCGGGACATGGATTGTCAGTTTAATGGGGAAAAGGAGAATCGACAGGCGCCAATGCATGTGACTGGAGATCTGCTCCACTTGCAAGTCAAGGACGTCGAAACTATCGAGGAGTTACCCAAATTGTCTGAAAAGAAACTTCGCAAAAGAAAGAAGCGAGATGGTGAAGAAGAAGAAGAAGAAGTTGGGCGAGGAATGTGGAACAAGAAATCAATTCTATGGGAGCCAAAGTATTGGCCGCTTTTGGATGTACGTCATTCGATTGACAATATGCATGTCAAGAAGAATGTGTGTGAAGCTACTTTGGGAACATTGCTACAACAGAAGTCAAAAGGAAAAGATCATAAAAATGCAAGTGAGGATCTTAAAGATATGGGCATTAGGCCGGAGCTCTATGTAGAGGAAACAAACACGGGGATGGACCTTCCCGTTGCTGCAACCACCTTGTCAAAGGCAGAGAGAAAAGAATTCTGTGAGTTTTTGCATGGTTTGAAAGTACCTTCAGGCTACTCATCGAACTTCAAGAGGCTAGTGTCGGTGAAGGACATGAAAATGAATTTCAATTTGATGAAATCTCATGATTGTCATGTGTTGATGACATCTATTCTTCCTGTTGCACTAAGAGGTATCAAGACAGAACTGGTTCGCGACGCGGTCACGAGCCAGTGTTTATTCTTCAATGAAATAGAACAGAAGGTGATTGATGAGGAAAAACTATTGGACTTAGAGAGGAGGCATTTCAAGACCCTATGCCTGCTTGAAGCTACCTTTGACGGACCGAATAGGCTACCAGAGAGGGGGGAGGGAGTGAATGGGAGCCGATAAAAATTCTTCCCGAAGGTCGAACTCAGCCTATACCCCGATTGCCACTCCGAGTTCTCACACACACACCAAAGAATCTCAAGACAAGGCACAAACAAGCCCACAAGGTCAAGAGACACCCCTGGAAGAAAACCGCAGAAGCACAAGACAAGAATCAAAGTACTTGGCCAATTCTGGAAACGCCAGGCGCGGACTGTCTGGCTGGTACGGGCGGACTATCCGCTAGTGTACGGCGGACTGAGGACCAGGTGTGTCCGAGGACCAGTGGAGGGTTGCTCCTTAGTGATGAGTGATTGACAATGTTGTGTGGACTGATGCTTGGCTAAGTGTGCAGGTACAGGTTGCGGCTTGACTCGTGTCAGTGCTGGTGAAGAACAAGCGCGAAAGGCCTGAGACGTGGCGGCCTCCGGGTGATGGAGTGGCAAGTAGGCTTGGTTCGATGGACCCGGTGGCTGATGGGGTCAAGTGCGAGCCGTGCGGTGCAAGACTGGCGGGCTGAAGTCGTGAACATAGGCCGGTGCAAGGTAGCGGTTGAAGCCCGAAGCTTGCACGCGGGGTTTGGTGGTTTGCCCACAAAACCATCAGGTGGACGATTTCTTGGTTTGGGCCTCAAAACCAAGCCCGGAGGCCCGAGGCGACGGAGACGGTGATCCGGGAGCTTCGGGAAGCTTCGAGGCGGGGGGCACGTGGCGTGATCGCGGGGCTTGCGTCGAAGCTAAGCAAGGCCGCGGTGGAAGCATGTCCACTCGATGAAGACTTGACCAAAATGCCCCTGAGGGGTTGTATCTTTATTTATGCAGTAGGGGTAGCGTGGTCATTTACCTCCCTCTCATGAACTTCATATAAATAGCGGAGAGGTGAATGGCATCTCTGTCTCTTGCTCCCTAGGGTTTTCTCCCCCGGTAGATTTTCTCTAAACTGCTTCTTTTCCCTCTGGATTCCTTAGGCTAGACTCTTGTACAGAATCTGACATCTGGATGTATGGAAGCATTCGGCATCCCGGTGATCTCCTAGTCCTCTGTGATTTTCGTGTCATTTTTGGGACTATTTTTGGGAGTTTTCGTTCTTGGCTCGATTCATGATTTTGGAGGTGTCTCTTGACGGATTTCTTTGAGGGGATCATGGGTGGATGCCTTGCGCATCTTTGTGTGTGATCTTGACCCCTCAAACTCTGTGGAGAGCCTTCGATTCGTGCGTTTTTGGTTGGTACCCGAGTTCATGGTGGTGGCTCGGTTGATCCGCGATTCCCGGTGATTTAGTGGCTTAGGAGTCGAGGGAGATCCGGTGATGGAAAGGTTGGGTTGACTCCCGAGCTTGAGCTTTTTCTGCTCTGTTCGTACTTGGCGGACGGTCCGCGGGTCCCTGGCGGACGGTCCGCGCGGCTAGGGTTCATCTCGTGTTCTTCGTGTTCGTCGCGTTCTTGAGCGCTTTCGTTTCGATTCGTTTTGGCCCTAGATTTTGGTTTCGATTGGTTTTGCGGACAGTCCGCGAGTGCCTCACGGACAGTCCGCGTGACCAAGTTTTTGTCTGGGGTTGGGGTTGTTTTGTCTAGGGTTTCCAGCGAGCTGGACGGACAGTCCGCGCTACCCCCACGGACGGTCCGCGACACTGGCAGACAGTCTGCGAGGCATAGACGGACGGTCCGAATTTTGGGGTGTGCCACTGGTGGTTCGGTTGGTTGTTTCGGACAGTCCGCCCTGGGCTTGCGGATAGTCCGCCTGAGTCCCGCGGACAGTCCGCCTGGTGCTTGCGGACGGTCCGTCCTGGTCTTCGCAGATTTGGCTAAGTCTTTCGGTTCTTGCTTTGGAGCTTCTGCTCTTTGCTCCTAGGCTTCTTGGTTGATCTTCTAGGCTTGTGTGCGCCTTGTTTGGAGCTTCCTTTGTGTGCACGGATTTGTGGAGTGGCAATCGGGGTATAGGCCGAGTTCGACCTTAGGGAAGAATTTTTATCGGCTCCCATTGACTCCCCCCCTCTCTGGTCGCCCGAATCGGTCCTTCAATTGGTATCAGAGCCGGTTACGGAACTTCGTGATTCTAACCAGTCTAAGATCCAAAAATGGGCGATTACGGCAAGGGGTCGGGTCCTCCGCACTTTGATGGCAAGAATTACCTGATGTGGGAGAGGCGCATGGGCGCGTTTTTGCGAGGGAAGGGAACTCTTATCTGGGAGGTCACTCAGAATCCTCATTATGTCATCCCAGATTGTTTTCTGCTTCCAAGATCGCGGGAACTTGTTCCGTGCTCTCTGTGCCTTAGAGTTTGATCGAGTGTACGGAGAGGATGTGGCCGGAAAGATTTGGCTCAAGTTGAAGAATGCTCATGTTGGCAATGCCCAAGTGCAAGCCCGGATGTTTACCACTTACCGGAGAGAGTACGAGAACTTCACTCATCTCCCCGGTGAGTTGACCGATGCTATGTTTCAGCACTTCACTTACATCGTCAACAACATGAGGGCCAATGTGACAGTGCTCCCATACACGGATCATGATCAAGCTATCAAGCTTTTGCATGCCATGGATAGGTCCGTGTGGGAAGCCAAGATCGAGGCCATTGAGGAGTCAAGCGCGTATGATACACTTTCTCTTGATGAGCTATTATCCAAGCTCATGTCTTCAGAGGTTGATCGTGGCTTGAGAGCCAAGAGCGAGAGCCCCACTGATCCTCATAGTTTGGCTCTCGTCTCAGGATCAAGGACTAACGCTAACTCTGGTGTTTTCTCTTTGTCTTGTCTTGTGTCCTTGCCAGATGAGGACTTTGATGTGCTGAGCGAGGACGATCTCGCCTTGTTCAGCAAGAGGTTTGGGCGGATGTACGAGAACCGTAAGAATGCAAGGAGGAGCTCGGGGAAGTGCTATCGGTGCGGAAAGCACGGGCACTTCATCGCCGAATGCCCTGAAGCCATGGAGATCAAGAACGACTACAAGGGCAAGCCCAAGCACGACTACAACAAGCACCACTCCCGGAACGACTACAAGGACAAGCACAAGGACAAGAGCAAGAGAAGGCACAAGAAGAGTGGCGGCCACAAGAGGAAGGCCGCTCGAGCGATGGTGGCCGGAGCGAGCGACATCGACTCGACATCAAGTGATGCTTCCTCCGACTCGAGCAACGAGGAAGAACAAGAGAAGCGCAAGGACAAGCAGCACACGGGCAAGAACATCACCGGCCTGAGCTTCATCGCGCAAGGAGGCTTCTCTGGCATGGCGCATTCCAAGAAGGGTGGGAAGCACAGCTCGGATTCGAACTCCGATTCCGATGATGAGGTACGACAAGATCCCAACTTCTTGATAGAGGAGAATGCTAGGCTGAATGATTTGCTTGACAACCATGATGATGTGCTTAGAAAGACCAACAAGGAGAAGAGCGAATTTAGGTCTTTGTTGGGTGATGCTAAAGACAAGGTAGCTGAACTTGAATCCTTGCTTGTGGATGCTCGAAATGAGATAGCTGCTTTGAAATCTGCTCCTGTTGTGACGGATGAAATTGATTGTGTTGATTATTCAGTTTTTCTTGCTGACTTGACTGCCCTCAAGGAGAAACATGCCTCTGTTCTTGAGGAACTAGATGTGGCTAGGATTGAGTGTGATGAATTGAAGTCTAGGCCAGCTTTGTTAGGAGCTTGTACATCATGTCCTATTTTGCATGCTAGGCTAGATGAATCTCACACTAGAATTGTTTCTCTTGAGGCGGCATTGAAAGCTCCTCTTCCTACATCGTGTTCAACCTGTGAAATACATGCTTTGAAAAACATGGAACTTGCAAACTATGTTGATCGTCTGCAGGATGAAAATGATGAATTGAGAAAAATGATGGGGTGGTTGTCTGGACATGAGCCACAATTGAGTATGATGTTGGCTCAGTTCAAGAGGTTTGATGGTCAGGCGTTGGGGGCTGACAAGTGTGGTGAGAAGAGTGGTGAGAGAGAAGAGAAAGCCGGAGAGATCCCCATTCCACCACATACCACACCAATGAACAAATTTGCTCCCAAGCCAAACCATCTCAGAAATAAGCTAGACACAACCCCAGATCCTCCAGTGTTCCCCCACAAAGTTGAAAACTACCAAAAACCCATCAAGTTTGTGAGCACCCAGGGGAGTGTCTTTGATGGGAAGACAGGAGAGAAAGCTGGAGAGAAGCTTGTAGAGAAGCCACAGCCTAAGCCAGTGCCAATCTGCTTCCATTGTGAGTATTGTGGGAGGGATGGGCACAAGGATGAGTTCTATTTCCGGAGAAAGAGGGATGAGAGGTTTGCTAGGGAGATAGCAAACAAGGACAGGTACCACCTTGCTCGTGGTGTGCCTGAGCCTCGTAGAGGGCCTCTACCTAGGGGTGATGTGTTTGTGAGGACAGTTCCCACTCGTGGAGGTGGAGATGGAGGTGGAGGTGTGTTCCCTCAGAGAGACAGGCGTGTTGGGTTTGGGCGTGGTGAGTTGGCTCGACATGCTCCTTCTCGTGACCGTTATGAGTTTGGGAGGCACGATCGGAGCTTTGGGTCTCAGATGGACTACGGGCCACGTTTTCCCCCTCGTGGTGCGCGTACTCCTCCAGTGAGATGTGACAGGTCCTTTGGTGGTAGGCGTGAGAGGGCTCCACCTAGAGGCTTTGGGAGGATGGATTTTGCTAACCCTTCTTTTGAGCAAATGGCTCAGCACTGGTTTGACTCTTTTGGTACTAACCCCAGTGTTGAGTCGCTTACTCATTCTCGTCCTCGTTTTTGATTACAGGTGGGAGGCTTGGAGAACTTTTGGTTGATCGACTCCGATTGCTCAAGACACATGACCGGGGATCGTGGGTGGTTCTCCAGCCTCACCCCGGTGAGTACGAAGGAGTACATCACTTTCGGGGATAATGGGAAAGGACGAGTGCTTGCGAAAGGTATGGTGAAGGTGAGTAGCAAGGTGTGGGGGATATACCCCCCGGGTGCCACACGGAGGGGCTTCATGACGTGTATACGTATATGGAGATGGGCCCACCTGGGTGGAGATACGGTACGGCATACGGATCAGGATGAGGCGGCGCCTGAGGAGATATCATCCCATGAACGAAGATCGGTTAGTTAGGAAAGATATTGCTTGAGCCGGAAGGCCAAATCTTGTAATCGGTTAGCTATAGATTCCCTGAGATCTGTAAACCCTGCCCCCCAGGCTATATAAGGGCGGCAGGGACCCCCCTCAGAAACAACTCCATTGGATTCCCAATCGTGGAACCATCAATACAACACACCAAGCACATGACGTAGGGTATTACGCCTCCCGGCGGCCTGAACCTGGATAAACCCTGAGTCCTTTGTTCACCATCTAGCTCTAGTCTCGGTGATCCCCACCAAACTATCTACCACCATAGCCTACCCCGTGGTGGACTGCCGGTTCATTGCACCGATAGTTGGCGCGCTAGGTAGGGGTTTCGTCGTGATAATTGGCGAGCTTGATGGCTGCAGTCAAGATCCCTGCTAGTTGCCTTGCCCTCGCCGCGTTGGGAGCGGGAATCCCTTTCGGGAGCTTCGATCCCGTCTCCACCGTCGACGAGCAGGCGACTGGCTATGTGACTCCTCCTCAGGGTCACATCATCATCGGAGAGATCCCATGCGTTCTCTCCAACACCGTGATCACCACGGAAAAGCCTTCCGGAGCAGTTTCCACACCGCCCGCAAGGAGAAGACCGGCTGCCAGATCCAATCTGGACAAGCCCAAAGCCTGCCGAGTCCTTTTTGGCACGCCGCAGCAAGCCCGGAGGCCAACCCTCCTGGTTCAAGATCTGACGGTCGCAGGTTCATCGAACCCTCCCGTGGATGATCTGGAGGAAGCTTTTGACCGGGTCATTAGTCACATGGCTGACACCATCGCCGTCTGCGAGGCAACCCTGGGTACCCCGCAGTCTGAGTGCTTTCCCTTCGGGTTGAAGAGCACCGCTGCCTCCGTAATCACGGAGAGGATGAAGCAAAACCTAGTGGTGAACCCTGCACCCGAGCCGATTGAATACCGCTCGGATGACGATTCACCACGCTTCGTGAATGTGGTTCTCTCCCCCATACGAGAGGTGAACCGCGACACGTCCCTCCTCCCCATACTGGAAGAGGAAGAGGATGGTCAACTCTGCGACTGGACCACGGATGAGTCAGAGGGTGAGCGTCGCTCAGGCCGATCTGCTGGGCGATCTGGCCCCAAGTACGTTTTGGATGGGTCCTTTGCGTCCCTCGAGGTGGCTCTCGGCCTGGACGAAAGCTCTCCCTCCCATGGGTCCGATGACACGGTCTTGATCAGCTCTACAAGCTCACCCTCGGATCTGTCTGACGGAACCTGGTCACCTGCCTTTGTCTACGCGGCAGCACCAGGGCCTCCGCCGGCAATCTCCGAGGACGAGCGCACTCAGGATAACGAGACGGCCGCACAAAAGGCCGAACGGTTACAGAAGAATGCGGACCGAGCGCGATGGCGCCGAGAGGCCCATGGCGACGAGGAGGAGGACGAGGACCTTCAAAGCTCCAACCGCCCGCGCCACAACAGGCGGCGGCGTCACACCCGCCGCACGAGCAGAGTTCAGCCCCGAAGGCTCGAGGATGACTTCACCCTCGAGTACGATGGGCACAAGGTCTACGCGACCCCCAAAGCAAATCTCATTGTGCTAAATGAGGCGGTTGAGAGGCTACCTCCAACTACTCCAGACATTGGGTGCATACAGGCCCTGGTGCAGGCCGCTACGACCCAGCACAACCGCGTCGATCCCTCCCCGCCAGTCGGGCAGGGGGAGACGGAGGGTACCCGTCGCTCGCACCACAAAAGAGCGCGACGTGACGAAGGTGAAGACTTGCGTGACTGGCTCCGCCGCCGCGATGCGAGGACCACGATCAACCGCAACCGCGAGGAGCGCCGCTGCCAGGAATCCAGGCAACGCAACGACTACGACAGGGAGCATGGGGCTCCCCATCGCCGGGAAAGACGCGGTGACTCGCAGAGCGGGTACGAAGACTACTACTCGGATTCCTACGAGGAGTCCAGGGATAGCTACAGCTCCTACGAGCGGCCGGCCGACGGACGCCGCGGAGGTCGATAGGGTGTCCCGTCCTACGACGGCTTCCTCCCCGTCTCGAAAAGGCTACGTCGGGTGACATGGCCCTGAGGTTTCAAATTGTCCGACGTCGACAAATACGATGGCATGTCGGACCCCACGCAATGGCTCCAGATCTACTCCACCGCGGTCAAGGCCGCGGGAGGAAACGCCGACGTGATGGCAAACTACTTGCCCATAATGCTCACGAAGGGGTGCAGAAACTGGCTTGCGGGGCTCCTAAGGAACTCCATTACGTCCTGGGATGACCTCTGTAAGTTCTTCACGAGCCAATACTCCGGCACATGGGAGAGGCCGGGGAACAGGAGGATGCTGGACCAGATCCGACAGCGCAAGAACGAGTCGTTGCGCTCGTACATTCGACGCTTCTCCGAGAAGAAGAACTCCCTTCCTTTCGTTGAGGAGCACGACATCATCAGCACCTTCCAGCATGGACTGGCTTACGGCAAGCTGGTGAATAGGTGGGCCCAGAAGCCCCCGAGGACCGTAAATGAGCTCTTTGCCACAACCAACAAGGAGGCTGACCGTGAAGAGGCAGAACGCGAGCAGCTGAAGCACATCAAGTCTCGCTGGGAAGACGATGATTCCCCACGTCCGCGTCGGCCATGCCACGATCCGGACCGAGAGGGAGAGGCCTCCCAGTAGGGCGCACGGTGCAACAGGAGGCACAAGCCAACAGAGCTCGTAGCGGCTGTAGAGTCCGCCCCGAAGCGCATGGACCCGTCTGAGTTCCAGAAGATGTTGGACATGCAATGCCCATACCACAAGAACCATAAGCACTCGGCTCGCGACTGCTTCGGCCTGAAGAACCACTTCTCCGGCAAGGGACGCTCCAAGGGTCCCTCCAAGAACGACAAGGGCAAGGGAAAGCGCGCTCCCCCAGCGGATGATGACGAGGAAGACTTCCAGGTCGCCGATCATATGGTCAACATGATCTACGGCGGTCCGGACCAGATCGAGGGGAAGCGCAAAGCTAAGCTCACAGACAGGTTACTGGTGTACGCAGCCCAGCACGGCATGCCCCAGTTCCTGCGGTGGTCGGAAGTCCCGATCACCTTAAGTAGGGAGGACCACCCGGAGGTAGTCGTCAAACCCGGGCGGTACCCCCTCGTGTTGAAACCTACGATTCGCAACGTGGGACTTTGCAAGATGCTGGTGGACGGAGGTAGTGGCCTCGACATATTGTTCGCCAGCACGCTCAAGGAGTTGGGCCTCACTCCCTTGGATTTGAGCCCGACCGACAAGCCTTTCTTCGGGATCATACCCGGAGATCCTTCAGTACCACTCGGTCAGATTTCTCTGCCAGTCACCTTTGGCACGATCAAGAACTACCGGACAGAGTACGTCTACTTCATAGTGGCGGACTTCGAGACAGCCTATCATGGCATACTCGGTAGGCCGGCGCTAGCCAAATTCATGGCGGTGCCCCACTATACCTACATAGTGCTGAAGATGCCTGCGCCAAACGGGGTCATTACCCTCAAAGGTGACTCCAACACAGCCAGTGCCTGTGAGAAGGAGAACCTCCACATCGCTACCACCCTGGATCTTTCCAGATGCACTACTGAAGTCCTAGCGGCTGCCAGCAAGCTCGACCCGGTAGATCTGGAGATCCCGACCAAGAAGCTGGCGACGGAGGCGATCCAGCGGGAGAAGGAGGCCGTGAAGAAGGTGTCGCTCAACCTCGAGGATCCCTCGAAGACGGCGACTATAGGGGCCAACCTGGACCCTAAATAGGAAAGCGTGCTCATCGAGTTCCTGTGTGCCAACTCCGACATATTCGCCTGGAAACCAGCGGATATGCCAGGAGTGCCCAGAGAGCTCGCCGAGCACTCCTTGAAGGTTGACCCGAATGCTAAGCCGATCAAGCAAAAGCTTCGTCGGTTCGCGGCTGACCGCAAGGAGGCAATAGGGGTAGAGGTTACGAAGCTATTAGTTGCCAAGTTTATCAAAGAGGTGTATCACCCAGACTGGCTGGCTAATCCAGTTCTTGTATCCAAAAAGAATAAGCAATGGAGAATGTGCGTTGATTATACCGATCTCAACAAACACTACCCCAAAGACCCCTTCACCCTCCCGCGAATAGACCAAGTCGTTGATTCCACGGCGGGCTGTGCCCTGCTCTGTTTTCTCGACTGCTATTCAGGCTACCACCAGATTAGCCTGAAGGTCGAAGACCAGATCAAGACGTCGTTCATTACGCCCCATGGTGCGTACTGTTACTTGACAATGTCCTTTGGTCTGAAGAACGCCGGTGCGACGTACCAGCGTTCCATCCAGGCATGCCTAAAGATGCAAATCAGCGTAAACTGCGAAGCATACGTAGATGATGTCGTAGTCCAAATTTGAGACCCTAATAATCTTATCAAGGACTTAGCTGAGACCTTCGCTAACCTGAGGGTTTACCGGTGGAAGCTTAACCCGAAAAAGTGCATTTTTGGCGTTCCCTCAGGAAAACTACTCGGATTCCTTGTCAACAACCGCGGCATAGAGGCAAACCCAGAGAAGATCCACGCGATCACTCGGATGAAGCCCCCCAAGTGCCAGAAGGATGTACAGAAACTAGCCGGGTGCATGGCAGCACTCAGCCGGTTCATCTCACGACTCAGCGTACGCGGACTGCCCTTCTTCAAGCTCCTCAAACATCAAAACGATGATTTCAAGTGGGATGAGGAGGCCCATAAGTCTTTCCTGGAACTCAGGAGCTATCTGCAAAAGGCCCCCATCCTCACAGCACCAGAGCAGGGAGAAACTCTCTACCTCTACATCTCGGCTACCACCCACGTGGTAAGCACGGTACTAGTTGTGGAGCGCAAAGAGGAAGGACATGCTTACGCCGTCCAGAGGCCGGTCTACTTCATAAGTGAGGTACTAACCGACTCTAAGGTGCGATACAATCAGGCGCAGAAACTGCTCTACGCACTGTTGATCACCGCACGCAAGTTGAAACACTACTTTGAAGCTCATAAAATCGTCGTAGTTTTCGACTACCCCATAGGCGACATCCTGCACAACAGAGATGCCATGGGAAGGATCGTGAAGTGGTCCATCAAGCTGGCCGCACACGACATAACTTTCGTATCACGCAACACGATTAAGTCGCAGGTACTCGCAGACTTCGTGGCAGAGTACACAGAGATCCAAACGCCATCCATTGCCGCTGAACCTGAGTACTGGACCATGTACTTTGATGGATCACTCAGGATTAAAGGAGGCGGGGCTGGCATAATTTTCATCTCCCCAACAGGAGAGAAATTGCGATGCGTGCTGCAGGTCATGTTCAAGGTTTCGAACAACGTGGCCAAATACGAGGCGGCCCTCCACGGGCTCCGTATCGTCGTATCACTCGGGATAAAATACCTGATGGTCAAGGGCGACTCTGCCCTGGTGGTAAACCAGGTTAACAAGAAGTGGAACCGGACCAGCGAGAAGATGGACGCATATTGCGCAGACATCCACAAACTCGAAGGCAAGTTCTATGGCCTAGAGTTTCAGCACGTACTCCGTGACGATAACAAGGCGGTCGATGAGCTGGCAAACATGGGATCCACGAGAGCCCAGGTACCACCCGGCGTCTTTGTTCAAGACCTGATCAAGCCCTCCATCAAGAACCCTGATGCGCAAATCCATCCATTAGAAGGACTCGGCGAAGTCTTAATGATTGAGCCACAACCCGAGTGGATCTCAGAGATGGTCGAGTACATCAAGGACGGCACGCTCCCAAATCCTTTACCAGGTCAGGAAAGGGAGACATGAGCGCTGCACGAACGGATCAGTCGCAGGAGCAAGAACAATGTCCTGATCGGCGACAACCTGTATCGCCGAGGCGGATAGTCCTGAGTACTCTAGAAGTGCATACCGGAGGAGGAAGGACGACAACTCCTAGCGGAGATTCATGGAGGCATGTGTGGCAACCACGCCGGAGCAAGAACCATTGTTGGGAAAGCTTTCCGGTCTGGCTTCTACTGGCCCACAGCCGTCGCAGACACTAAGATGCTGGTGAAACGTTGTGAGGGATGCCAGTTCTTCGCAAAACAAATACACGTTCCAGCCCAAGCTCTGCAGACGATACCTGTTTCATGGCCCTTCGCGTGCTGGGGACTCGACATGATCGGGCCCTTCAAGAATGCATCCGGAGGGTACGACCACATGCTGGTGGCAGTCGACAAGTTCACCAAATGGATAGAGGTCAAGCCAATCAAGGCGCTCATGGCTGCCAAGGCAGCCGAGTTCATAGGAGAAATCGTGCATAGATTCGGTGTCCCTAACAGGATAATAACCGACCTGGGTACTAACTTCACAGGAAGGGAGTTCCAGGAATATTGCGACGAACTCCTCATCAAGGTGGCACGTGCCTCAGTCGCGCACCCACATGCCAATGGCCAAGTCAAGCGAGCTAACAGAGCGGTGCTCGAGGCACTCAAGAAGCGCATCTTCGATCGCCTGAAAAAGTACACGACCCGCTGGCTACGCGAACTCCCTGCAGTACTCTAGGGACTGCAGACACAGCCGAGTCGTGCTACTGGTTCGAATCCTTTCTTCCTAGTATATGGATCTGAGGCGGTGTTCCCCACCGACCTCATGTTCAATGCACCGAGAGTTGAAGTATACAACGAAAACGAGGCTGAGAAGGCGCAGATTGAGGATATCGACAGCATCGAGGAAGGACGGTTCGCGGCAACGATTCAGGCAGCACGGTATGCCCAAGCCTTGCGGCGTTATCATGATAAAAATGTGTAGGAGAGAGCTTTCTGCGTCGGAGACCTAGTCCTGCGCAGGATCCAAAGCAAGAAGGACATGCACAAGTTAGCAGCCCCATGGGAGGGGCCATTCGTAGTGAAGGAAATCAGCAGGCCAGGTGCTTATCGGCTGATGCGGGAGGACGGCTCGGATGTGCCCAATTCATGGAACATCGAGCACCTACGCTGCTTCTACCCATAATAAAGCTATGTATCATTTTCTGTTCAAAGTTCTTCGTACTTTATCCATGTTAGCAGTCTATGGCAATGAATTCAGTTTCATGTCTCATGAAGTTTTTCTACTTCGCTCTTACATCTGCTTACATGCCCTTTCTCACCCAAGTTTCAATTATGAAACCTGGGGACTGCTTTACATACAGCAAAGTTTTCCATGTTAAAACTAAATAAACGCTCATCTAACACGGATCTTACGACTCATAAAGTACTCGGTAGCATACGTCTTAAATCGTGGGTTTAGGTTTTCGCCAAGCTAAGGTACTATGCGTGTATGAGAGTACGCCCTCTGTGCTAGGAAACTAAGGCCAACGAGCCTACAATTTCCCATAATAGACTAACTACCGGAGAAATTAACAGTACAAAGATACCGTCAAAGTAAAACGCCTACTTAAAAGTACCAAATGTCAACGAATTAAAGTACCAGTGCACCTACAGCACCACAAAATATTACAACTTTTAACTTTTAAAGTTTTTATGGCTGGGACAGGAGGGCATCACCATCAGCTTCTTCATCGGCCGCCGCCACGATGTTGTCAGCAAGCTGCTTCGCCGTGTCCTTCACCTCCTCCAGCAATAGCTCAGCCTGCTGCGACGACGTTCCGCGAGCAAAGCCACCGCGGAAGCGATCCACGCTGATCGAGGGGTAGAAGGAGTGGAAGACGGCGAGGCAGTGGCTGGCACTCGCCACGCCGACCTCGTGAAGACAGCCGGGGAAGCGCGCCGCCGCCGCCTGGGCACACTCCAGAAGGGTTGGCGGGCGCACCACCGGATCACCGAACTGTCGCACAGAGGAGGACTCGGCAAGGGGCGCAAGCTCGTCCAGGATGGGGCGCAGCGCCTCACCGAGAGCTTTGAATTGAGCCCTCTCTGATGCGATGCGGGTCTCGAAATCTGCATATTGGGCAAATTGTTTTTGCCGAAAATCTGCTCAATGTCAGGAGCACTTATCGACAAACATTCAGGGATAACACGGGAGTGCGAGGTAACCAACCTGACAGCTCTTTTCTCGCCACAGCGGCCTGCCTGCACGCCTCCTGGCCGTCCTGCCAGAGCTTCTTCATGCGGCCCCACAGGGATTTGAGCTCCTCCTCCGCCTTGGCCCGAGCTGTTGCCAAGAGATGATCAACACGAAGCACTCGGGCAACGGCGAAACAAAAGCAAAACATAATCAACTTACCTTGCTGGTTTTCCTCCGCCGCCGCCCGGAGCATTGCCTCGCTCGCCTCCACAGCTGCCTTCTCCTGTCGTAGCCTCTCCACCTCCTGGTTGCTGCTATCTCGCTGAGCGACTGCCTGCTGCTCGAGACGCTCCAACCGGGCGCGCAGAGTGGCGTTCAGATCAGCAGCGGTGCCAACACGCTCGAGCACAACGCTTTTGCGCGCGGACTCTGAGGCCACGGTCTATCAAGACACAGCTAGAGATCAACCAACTGCAGCTAGCAAGCGTTCACAACAACAAGAGGAAGAAAGGATTACCTCGGCAAGCTGAAGGGTCCTCCGCACGATGGTGACGAGCTCCGCGCGGTTCTCGGCGTCGATCGCTGGATCCCCAAGTGCTTCATCCACATGAGCACCACGCACCTGGGCTGAGACGTGGCTGAGGGAGCTCCCACTGGATCTCCTCGATGCCAGAGGCTTCGGCCGCAGCAGCGCCGGAAGCTGCAACGTGTCCAGCCCCACGCTGGGGACTGGAGTCACGAACAGCAGCATCAGCAGCGACAGCCGCAGCATCAGGAACCCCCGACGCAACAGCCGGGTGCCCATCAGAAGCACTCAGGCGCAGCGACACCGGGGCGGCAGACAGCAGGGACGACTCGTCAACTTCGGAAGGGAAGTTGCAGGGACCCTTGTTCGTACAAACAAGACATAAAGATCGCTTTTCGATCCTATGAACAAAAGAAAAACAAGGATGGACGATTTCAAGAAAACTTACTCGGAGGACACGCAGACACGGGTACAACATAGAAAACTAGAGCCAGAGGAGGCGGATCGCTTCACTGCACTGACCGCCGCTGTAGGTGCTGGTGACGGTGTTGCAGCGGCAGCCTACACAGTCTGAGGAGTGGGGTGCACAGCGTCCACCACCGGTGGCACTGGCCCGATGACTGAGAAGGAAGAGAAGAAGTGAAGTGACCGGTAGGCGCCGGCACCGCCTGAGCTGTCGTCACCGAGGGAGCTTCGCCGATGTCAAAGGTGAGGGGCACCCCCTGCTCCTCGTCCTCCGACAGCACAAGCTTGCGTCGGTGCACCTCTGGTTAGTTGATCTTGAGCGACCTAGGGGGCGCACGCCGCGCCTCAGGATTCCGGCTGCCCTTGCGCTCCTTGCCCTTGCTGGCCGGTGCGGCACGCTTCTCCTCCGGAGCAGGGGCTGCGGGCCGACGGGGCTCAGGCTGGATCACCTCACCACCACACGCGACGTGAGCCCTGGCGCGCTCCATCCGCTGTAGCTCACCAAGGTGACCGGCCAAAGGACCCTGCCCGGCCAATGAGCCAGGCACAGGCGCCACAGAGACAAAAGCCCTGTGATCCTACAATTTCGTAGACAAACAAACAGAACCATTTCATCAAACATCTGATGGGCACATGTTCATGCCCTAATGGGCGCCCCATAAAAGAAAAAACTGTTACCTCAGGCGGATAGTTCGCTAGGTTGAACGGCTTCGGCGCGTCGCGGTTGGAGATGATGGTGCTGGGAATGAAGCACTGACGGACGCACTCCTTCAGCTCCATCGCTCTCCCCAGCTCTGTCGCTCACCGCGCCGTGTCGTGGTCGTCGCCGGCATACTCGTACACCGGGCGCACCCTATCCCGGAGTGGCTATGTGCACCGTACGGCGAAGATCGCCATTACCGCGACGCCAGTGAGCCCGGCCTCCTTCAGCCTCCGGATATGCTCCAGCAGCACGGACACTTGCCCCATCTCCGCTTGGCCAAGATCTTCATCCCAGCATGGGAGAGGAGTCGGCCGCGCGTCGACGTTGCAGGGCACCGCCGGAGCATGGTTGGTGGTGTAGAACCACTCCGAGTGCCAGCCCTTGTTGGAGCTGACGAGCAGCACCGAAATGTACTCAGCAGAGTGCCTCTGCTTGAGCTGGAATCCGGCGCCGCCCACCACTCGGGGCTTCTTGGTGTTCGGGTGGGGCTTCACCCAGAAGAAATAACGAAAAAGATCGAAATGCGGGGTGATTCCAAGAAAAGCCTCGAGCAGATGCACAAAGATGGATATGTGCAAAATGGAGTTGGGGTTGAGTTGGCACAACTCCAAACCGCAGTAGTAGAGCAGGCCGAGGAAGAAGGGGTGCACGGGCAGGCCGAACCCGTGGATGTAGGCCGACTTGAAGACGACTGCGTCGTCGGTCGACGGCGTGGGGAACTCCTCCCCCGCAGCAGGCCGCCACCCCTCGACAGCGGACTCGAGCAGCATGCCCCCTAACACCAGGGCGGTGAGGCGCTCCCTCGTGGAGAGGGAGTGCGCCCACTCCTCGCTCCGCATCAGCGGCGAAAGCGGGGACGACGATGACGGAGACGGCAAGCGCCTCGCCTCGGAGGCGCCGCGCCTTGACTTCTTCGAATGCCGGCGGGATCCCACCGACGACATCCTCGCTACGCTTGGGGACTCGGGCGGGGAGTGGTCTACACCCTCGCTACGCTCGGGGACTCCCCGGGAGCTGCGACTTAGATGCGGCGCGGCGACGGATCTGGATCTGCAGCCTCGCCGGAGCCAAATCCGGTGAAGATCGAGCTAATACGGCGACGGATCCAGCGGATCGAAAGGCAGAGCGGCCGGAGGAGGAAGAGCAAGGGGCGGCTGTGTGGTTTCCTATGGGAAGTGAAGCAACGTGACTGCAGGGGCACGTGGCGAGCCACACCTCTGGGCTGCCTTAAATGCGGCAGATGGAGCGGTGGTCGTGGCGGGTCCCGCCCCCCGTGCGGTCGTGTCGCCGCAGCACCGGAGATTCTTCTCGCGAGAAACTCGCGAGTACGACCCGCGAGCGGCGCGCCAACGTCTAGCCTTATCCGCGACGCTTCTGATTCCGGCTGTTGGGCCTTAACAGGCTATTGGGCCTTAACAGGCTGTGGCCCTAAATGGGCCGAGGGGTTAAAACCTTCCCTTCTACGGGAAGACACCCTTAAAATTAAAAAGGGCCTTCCAAAAATCGTTGGCTGGCTTAAACCACTCAGAGGCCGTGACCCAGAGTCATGTATTGCTAGGTTATCAGATAACCTACCCTCGAAAAATCGGTTTCGACTCCTAAGAGAGTCTCGAAAGTCTACTAGCTCATGAGTGTTCTCCCGGAGGCATGCCATACATAGGCCAAAGCTGCTCAGAAGTCACGAATATGATGACTAGGATAGGTGACCTCGCACGAGTGCTCCGTGAGAACACGGTGGGCCACATGGCAAATTTGGCATTGGGCTGGAGCTCTAACCAAACACCGTACCGGGTCAGATGATCCGAGTGGTACTCTCCCAAATGGGATGATGGTAATACCGAACTAAATCCTTTTTAGAGCTTCGAAATAGTTACTTTAACTATTTCGAACCTCGGGGACTGCCCTAATGGGCGCATCTCCAGATGCGCCCATTCAGCAGCTAAAACCCGCCAACACAATCACCCGGGATCATACCAAGACAAAGTCTCGTTTACTAAAGTCAGGGTCGGGGATACGGTAGGCGAACAGAGTACCTTTTTTCCAAAGGGGCACCCATTATAGAAGACATCAGGGAGCGGTCGCTTTGATTCTCTTTTGACCCTAGATAAACCTTTTCAATCTTTATCTAGGCTCGGGGACTAAGTGTGTACACTTCATCTTCGACGAAAGTGTACAATTTCCAATCCCGGATGATCTGAACAAATCACAAACATGGTGAAGAGCTCTCCTCAACCACCCGGCAACCACGAGTTCAGTTTCAAAGACCACTCAACTGCACTGAAGATTCGATCCGACAACATTCAAAGCACTCGGATGAAAGGCGTTAAGCACTCGGCTAAATGGCGAGGGTGCGCAAAAAAGTACACGGAGCTGAAGATCGAAGTTGCAGTCTGGTTAAGAAGCGCTTGGGGACTACTGTGGGGGATATACCTCCCGGGTCCCACACAGAGGGGCTTCATGACGTGTATATGTATATGTATATGGAGATGGGCCCACCAGTGTGGAGATACGGTACGGCGTACGGATCAGGATGAGGCGGCGCCTGAGGAGATATCATCCCATGAACGAAGATCGGTTAGTTAGGAAAGATATTGCTTGAGCCGGAAGGCCAAATCTTGTAATCGGTTAGCTATAGATTCCCTGAGATCTGTAAACCCTGCCCCCCAGGCTATATAAGGGCGGCAGGGACCCCCTCAGAAACAACTCCATCGGATTCCCAATCGTGGAACCATCAATACAACACACCGAGCACAGGACGTAGGGTATTACGCCTCCCAGCAGCCTGAACCTGGATAAACCCTGAGTCCTTTGTTCACCATCTAGCTCTAGTCTCGGCGATCCCCACCAAATAATCTACCACCATAGCCTACCCCGTGGTGGACTGCCGGTTCATTGCACCGACACAAGGTGACCTTAAGAAGTGTGGCCCTGGTCAAGTCACTTGGTTTCAACCTGTTGTCAGTATCTCAATTACTTGACGAAGGTTTTGAGGTTCGTTTCAAATTGAGTGCTTCTCGTGTGCTTGATTCTCGAGGCGATCTTGTCTGTATGATCCTCCCCGAGGGTCAAATCTTTCGTGTCGATTTTTCCCAGTCTGTTGGTTCTCCTTGATGCCTTGTTGCTGGCATTTCGGTCGAGCTTTGGAAATGGCATAGGAGGTTGGGACACTTGAGCTTTGAGTTGCTTTCCCGCTTGAGTGGTCTTGATCTTGTCTGAGGAATGCCTAAGTTGAAATTTGAGAAGGATTTGGTTTGTGCTTCTTGTCGGCATGGAAAGATGGTTGCTGCTTCTCATGCCCCTCTGACTTCTGTCATGACTGAGCAACCTTGTGAGCTGTTGCACATGGATTTGGTTGGGCCAACTCGTGTTCGCTCTGCTGGTGGGAAGTGGTATGTTCTTGTGGTTGTTGATGACTTTTCGAGGTACTCTTGGGTTTTCTTTTTGGAGGATAAGAGTGAGACATTTGGCTTTGTTCAAGACTTGATCTTGAGGTTGAAGAATGAGAGACATGGTGATGCCATTTGAGCTATACACAGTGACAATGGCACGAAATTTAAGAACTCTCATTTTGATGCCTTTTGCAGTGATCTTGGTCTTGATCATCAGTACTCTTCTCCACACATCGCTTGCCAGAATGGCGTAGTGGAGAGGAAGAACCGGACCCTTTGTGAGATGGCCAGGACGATGCTCGATGAGCATAGGACTCCTAGGCATTTCTGGGCTGAGGCGGTCAATACCGCTTGCTATGTCTCAAATCACATCTTCCTTCGTGCCTTTAAGAAGAAGACCTCTTATGACCTGATGCATGGACGACAACCCAAGGTGAGTCACTTTAGAGCTTTTGGTTGCAAGTGTTTCATTCTGAAGAAGGGCAAGTTGGATAAGTTTGAGTCTCGATGTTCGGATGGGATTTTCCTTGGTTATGCGATTCATTCTAGAGCATATCGTGTGCTCAACCTTGACACTAACCGAATCATGGAGACTTGCGAGGTTACCTTCGACGAGACACAGCCATGTAGCTCTTCTGCTTTTTAGTGTGCAGGTGACGAGGAGATTGGAGCGAGGATCTTCGAGGATGAGAAGGACGGAGATGGAGACGACGACGATGATGGTGGTGATTCTCCAACGGCTGATCGTGTACGTACTACTTCTACTACTACGACGACGATCGAGGACGGACCATCCCCTACACCCAGTACGACTGAGGCTGTTTGAGTGGAGGCAGCTGCTGAGGGGGAGATTGTGTCCAGGCGAGAGGCTCCCCGGTGAGTACAAGTTGATCACCCACCGACGACCATCATTGGTGACCTTCATGAACGCACTACATGGTCGAGGTCAAGGAATACTTCTCATTTTTCTCATTCTGCATTTGTTGCTTCTTTCGAGCCCAAAGATATTCGACACGCCTTGTCTGACGAGAATTGGGTGAATTCCATGCATGAGGAGTTGGAAAACTTTGAGAGAAACCAAGTCTGGGTGTTAGTCGATCCACCGCCAAATTGCCGTCCCATAGGAACCAAGTGGGTGTGGAAGAACAAAGAGGGTGAGAATGGGATGGTTGTGAGAAACAAGTCGAGGTTGGTGGCGCAGGGTTACAACCAGAAGGAGGGGATAGACTATGAGGAGACATTTGCTCCTGTGGCCTGTTTGGAGGCAATTAGGATCCTTCTAGCCTTTGCCGTGGCTAAAGGGTTCAAGTTGTACAAAATGGATGTCAAGAGTGCTTTCTTGAATGGGGTGATAGAGAAAGAAGTGTATGTGAGGCAACCCCCGGGGTTTGAGAGTGAAAAATACCCACACCGTGTATACAAACTCTAGAGAGCACTCTATGTGTTGAAACAGGCACCTAGAGCTTGGTATGGCAGGTTGAGAGGCTTTTTACTAAGTAAGGGGTTTGTAATGAGCACAGTTGATAAGACCCTTTTCCTCCTTAAGCATGGGTATGACCTTTTGATTGTTCAGATATACGTGGATGACATAATCTTTGGTGGCTCTTCTCATGATCTTGTTGCCAGATTTGCAGATGACATGAGCAGGGAATTTGATATGTCCAAGATGGGCGAGCTGCAGTTTTTCTTGGGTCTCCAGATCAAGCAGTGCAAGGACGGGACCTTCGTACATCAGGCGAAGTACACCAGGGACATGGTGAAGAAGTTTGGCAGGAACGACTCCAAGCCGCTGACTACACCGATGAGTACGACTACGGCTTTGGATGCGGACGAGGACGGCGAACCCGTGGACCAGAAGGAGTACCGGAGCATGATCGGCTCCCTCCTCTACTTGATGGCAACGAGGCCGGACATACAGTTCAGTGTGTGTCTGTGCGCACGTTTTCAGGCTTCACGGAGAACTTCACATCGGCAGGCCGTCAAGCGGATCTTCAGGTACTTGAACTACACTCCTGAGTTTGGTCTTTGGTACTCTGCCTCCTCGACACTCAGGCTTCATGGCTTTTCTGGTGCGGATTTCGCTCGGTGTCGATTGGATCGCAAGTCCACTTCTGGGTGTTGTCAGTTCCTTGGTTCTTCTTTGGTCTCTTGGTCATCTCACAAGCAATCGAGTGTAGCCCAGTCCACCACCAAGGCTGAATATGTGGCTGCGGCTAGTTGTTGTTCCCAGCTGCTTTGGATGACCTGTACCATGAGTGATTTTGGTGAGGAGTGCTCCCAGGTTCCACTTTTCTGTGACGCACCAGTGCCATAAGCGTAGCCAAAAATCCTGTCCTCCACTCCAAAACAAAACACATAGAAGTGAGGTACCACTTCCTGAGAGACAATGTGGAGAAGGGAAACATATCTTTGTCCTATGTTCCCACCCAAGACCAGCTAGCTGACATTTTCACCAAACCGGTTGACCAAGCCACTTTCACTCGCTTGCGGGGTGAGCTTGGGGTATGCTTTCCTTTCTAGCTTGGGTCTTGGAGCTTCTCATGTATATATGTGTCATGTGTTCATTTTGTTGCATTTACTTCATGCATTTTACTTCCTATACAAAACCTGGTAGGATAGCCATCTTTGGATCACTTGAGCTAGGAATGAGCTTCTCCTATATATATTGATCACTGATGTGCTATGGATGAAATATGTACATGATTGGTAGCTTGTGGATGTAAATGCTATGCTCTTGTTGGTTTTGCCATATATGTATGATGAGATAGCATTTTCGTTGTGAAAATGATAAAACTGCCTCTCTCATGAGTAGATGCTTGTCTATGCTCAATTTGTGCTTAAATGCTTATATCATGCTCAGTTTGTGCTTGAGGATCATATTCTCTTTGCTTGGGGTCAAATACCTTTTTGTCATTGTAAATGTTTAGCCCTTTTGCTTGCTTGGGGAGGAGCATAAGCTTCTTTTTGTCGCAAAGGCACTTCATGTACCATGTTTAATCATGAAAATGAATTTGGTGTATGAATTGCTTTATGCTTGAAAAATGAGCTCCTAATCATGTTTTTATGTTTTGATATTCATATCTTGGGTGCTAAACCGTAGCATGCTTGTCTACCATGAGAAGTCTCATTTTAAGAAGTAGACAATGGCTCGGTGGGTTTAACATGACTTGAGTAGCTTGTGGGCGTTTATAATGATCTTGTGATGAGAATTTGTGATCTTGCATAAACTTTGAATGATCTAGTGCCTTTATGTTCAAATTGGTATGGATAGGATCTTACTCATGAGATGACTATTTCTTTGTGAAAAATTGCTTAAAATTGCTTTTGGCCATGTCACATGCTTATATGTCTCAACCTTCTGGATGGCAATGTGCTAGATACACCATGACTACCTTGCTTGCTCTATGTCTCATTCGTAGCATTTTGTTGTGCTCTTTGTATATTTGAGAAGCTTGGTAGACTGTCTATATGCTTTGACATGCATTTTTCATGAAAATAAGGGAAAGAGTTTCATATACCTTGATTCTTGCATTGTCAACAAGGGGGAGAGGATTGTATGATAAGGGGAGATTTTTCATGCATTGGGAGTTTTTATGCAAAATTGGTATGCATTTGTGAGATGTTGCATGTGAGGAGAAAAATTTGAGAAGAAGAGGTTGCATTCGCTCAGGGGGAGTTTGCATGTGTGCAGGGGGACCTCTTTTGATTTTCCTGAGTTTTGTGCTTTGTGATGTGCTCTTTGAGAGCTTTGTTTTGTCTCGGCTGTGTCGAGCCGTTGCCCTTGTCTTAGGGGGCCGAGACTTGGATTGGCGAGTGATCGAGTTTTCGCTTGTTCTTTGGCTTTGGATCACTTGCTTGGGAGGTTTGTGTTCGTGGTTGTTTTCTTTTCTTTTTCTCTATCATGGTTACTATGGGTGTTGTCAATGCGCTCATCAAGGGGGAGATTGAGGACCAGGTGTGTCCGAGGACCAGTGGAGGGTCGCTCCTTAGTGATGAGTGATTGACAACGTTGTGTGGACTGATGCTTGGCTAAGTGTGCAGGTACAGGTTGCGGCTTGACTCGTGTCGATGCAGGTGAAGAACAAGCGCGAAAGGCCTGAGCCGTGGCGACCTCCGGGTGATGGAGTGGCAAGTAGGCTTGGTTCGATGGACCCGGTGGCCGATGGGGTCAAGTGCGAGCCGTGCGGTGCAAGACTGGCGGGCTGAAGTCGTGAACATGGGCCGGTGCAAGGTAGCGGTTGAAGCCCGAAGCTTGCACGCGGGGTTTGGTGGTTTGCCCACAAAACCATCAGGTGGACGGTTTCTTGGTTTGGGCCGCAAAACCAAGCCCGGAGGCCTGAGGCGATGGAGACCGTGATCCGGGAGCTTCGGGAAGCTTCGAGGCGGGAGGCACGTGGCGTGATCGCGGGGCTTGCGTCGATGCTAAGCAAGGGCGCAGTGGAAGTGTGTCCGCTCGATGAAGACTTGACTAAAATGCCCCTGAGGGGTTGTATCTTCATTTATGCAGTAGGGGTAGCGTGGTCATTTACCTCCCTCTGATGAACTTCATATAAATAGCGGAGAGGTGAATGGCATCTCTCTCTCTTGCTCCCTAGGGTTTTCTCCCCCGGTAGATTTTCTCTGAACTGCTTCTTTTCCCTCTGGATTCCTTAGGCTAGACTCTTGTACAGAATCTGACCTCTGGATGTATGGAAGCATTCAGCGTCCCGGTGATCTCCTAGTCCTCTGTGATTTTCGTGTCATTTTTGGGACTATTTTTGGGAGTTTTCGTTCTTGGCTCGATTCGTGATTTTGGAGGTGTTTCTTGATGGATTTCTTTGAGGGGGTCATGGGTGGATGCCTTGCGCATCTTTGTGTGTGATCTTGACCCCTCAAACTCCGTGGAGAGCCTTCGATTCATGAGTTTTTGGTTGGTGCCCGAGTTCATGGTGGTGGCTCGATTGATCCGCGATTCCCGGTGATTTAGTGGCTTAGGAGTCAAGATTTTTGGCGCATAGCATCCTTGTCTGACACTTTACATCTTCCCAAAATCTTGTCTCAAGAGCTTCAACTGTTTGGGAGATCCGGTGATGGAAAGGTTGGGTTGAGTCCTGAGCTCGAGCTTTTTCTGCTCTGTTCGTACTTGGCGGACGGTCTGCGGGTCCCTGGCGGACGGTCCGCGCAGCTAGGGTTCGTCCCGTGTTCTTCGTGTTCGTCGCGTGTTCTTGAGCGCTTTCGTTTCGATTCGTTTTGGCCCTAGATTTTGGTTGTGAGTGGTTTTGCGGACAGTCCACGAGTGCCTCACGGACGGTCCGCGTGACCAAGTTTTTGTCTGGGGTTGGGGTTGTTTTGTCTGGGGTTTCCAGCGAGCTGGACGGACAGTCCGCGCTACCCCCACGGACGGTCCGCGACACTGGCAGACAGTCCGCGAGGCATAGACGGATGGTCCGAATTTCGGGGTGTGCCACTGGTGGTTCGGTTGGTTGTTTCGGACAGTCCGCCCTGGGCTTGCGGACAGTCCGCCTGAGTCCCGCGGACAGTCCGCCTGGTGCTTGCGGACGGTCCATCCTGGACTTCGCAGACTTGGCTAAGTCTTTCGGTTCTTGCTTTGGTGTTTCCGCTCTTTGCTCCTAGGCTTCTTGGTTGATCTTCTAGGCTTGTGTGTGCCTTGTTTGGAGCTTCCTTTGTGTGCACAGATTCGTGGAGTGGAAATCAGGGTATAGGCCGAGTTCAACCTTAGGGAAGAATTTTTATCGGCTCCCATTCACTCCCCTTTCTCTGGTCGCCCGAATCGGTCCTTCACGGACTGTCCGTCAGTCATCCCCGGACTGTCCGAAATAGACAACAGAACCACCAGAGACGAACCCCGAAATTCGGACTGTCCAGCTGAGCCACGCGGACTGTCCGCCAGTGTCGCGGACTGTCTGTGAAGGCAGTGCGCACTGTCCGTCCACCTCGCTGGAAACCCCAGACAAAATTTCGGCCACACGGACTGTCCGTGAAGAACTCGCGGACGGTCCGCCAAACCTCTCGCAACAAAACCCTAGGGCCGAAACGGATCGAAACACAGACGTGCAAGAACACGAAGAACACGAGCACTGTTCAGCAGTGCGCGCACTGTCCACCAAGGTGCCGCGGACTGTCCGCGTGTTGCGAACAGAGCTGAAAACTGCCCGACCCGCGGGGTCAACTCCCCAAATCCATCGCTGGATCTCCCAAATGCCAAAAACTCTTGAGACAAGATTTAGGGGAGATGATAAGTAACACAAGATGAAGCTATGCCCCAAAAATCTCGACCTCTAAGCCACTAAATCACCGGGAATTGCGGATCACACGAACCTCCACCAAGAACTCGAACTCCGGCCAAAAACTCACGAATCGAAGGCCTTCCCCAGCGTTTGAGGGGTCAAGATCACACACAAAGATGCGCAAGGCATCCACCCATGATCCCCTCAAAGAAATCCGAAGGAAAACACCCTCAAATCCCCGAATCGAGCGAAGAACGAAACTCCCCAAAAATAGCCCCGAAAATGACACGAAAATCACAGAGGACTAGGACATCACCGCAACGCCGAGTGCTTCCATACATCCAGAGGTCAGAGTCTATACAGAATCTAGCCTAAGGAATACAGAGGGAAAAGAAGCAGTTCAGAGAAATCTACCGAGGGAGAAAGCCCTAGAGTCCAAGAGAGAGAGAGAGATGCCATCCACCTCTCCGCTATTTATACGAAGTCCATTGGAGGGAGGTAAATGACCACGCTACCCCTACAACTTGAAATGAAGATACAACCCCTCAGGGGCATTTTGGTCAAGTCTTCATCGAGCGGACACGGTTCCACCGCGGCCTTGCTTAGCATCGGCGCAAGCCCCACGATCACGCCACGTGCCCCCCGTCTCGAAGCTTCCCGAAGCTCCCGGATCACCATCTCCGTCGCCTCGGGCCTCCGGGCTTGGTTTTGAGGCCCAAACCAAGAAACCGTCCACCGATGGTTTTGTGGGCAAACCATCAAACCTCGCATGCAAGCTCCGGGTTCCATCCGCTACCTTGCACCGGCCCATGTTCACGACTTCAGCTCGCTAGTCTTGCACCGCACGGCTCGCACTTGACCCTATCGACCACCGGGTCCATCGAACCAAGCCTACTTGCCTCTCCATCACCCGGAGGCCGCCACGGCTAAGGCCTTTCGCGCTTGTTCTTCACCTGCACCAACACGAGTCAAGCCGCAACCTGTACCTACATACTTAGCCAAGCATCAGTCCACTCAACGTTGTCAATCACTCATCACTAAGGAGCGACCCTCCACTGATCCTCGAACACACCTGGTCCTCAACCTTCCCACCATCATTCTTTGATCTCATGCTGCATCTAACAACACACCTCGCAAGGGAGATCTGGTACCTTGGCCCATCTTACCTTCATCAAATGTTTCCGTATGAGAGGTACTATGGATTCCTCAAATCATTGGTACATAATAGGTCATTTCCGGAGGGAGCCATTGTTCGTGGCTATGAGACCATCGAAGCAGTGGAGTGGGCCATGGGTTATATGGACCCCCAAAACCCCATTGGTGTGCCTCGTTCACGGCATGAAGGTAGGCTTTCAGGTGTTGGGACCTTGGGGAAAAAGTCAATCACTCTACACCCAGAGGCCTTCAGGAAGGCTCATTTCACCGTGATAGAACAGAGCGTAGAGGTTACACCATTTGGCAATGAGCACAAGCAACAACTACGTGAACAAAACCCTGTCTGTACTGAGGATTGGGTTGCAAAGAGGCACATGCAATGGTTCAACAGGTGGCTCCGAGATTATGTCCAGAGTGGCAGCGCTACTATAACCGACGATCTGGTAAGAAAACTAGCAGCAGGGCCATTATTCACTGTTACAACATATCAAGCAATGGATATCAATGGATACATGTTCTACACCATGGCCCAGGATGCCAAGAGCGTCTATCAAAATAGTGATGTGCGTGTACAGGCCGTCGACAATAAGAAGAACACATCCACATATTATGGTCTAATAGAGGAAATTTGGGAGCTTGATTATGTAGGATTGAAGGTAACCTTGTTTCGGTGTAGATGGGTCACCAATGCGAAGAGAGCTATGATCAAGGACAAATTTGGTTATGTTAGTGTTGATCTCCGGGTCTTTGGTTACAAAAACGAACCGTTTGTCTTCGCCAAGGATGTTGAGCAAGTGTTCTATGTACCTGACCTTGCAAATAATAACTGGAGTGTGGTTTTGCCTAGAAAAAAGGATTGTTGGGGTTGAAAATGTTGTTGAGGAGGAGGAATACAACCAGTTTGATGAAAGTCCATCCTTTCAAACTTCATACATGCCCCGAGTCTTGGGAGCTCACAAAACACCATACTTGCAAAGCGACCATTGTGAAAAGATCCATATACAAAAATCAAAGAAGAAAAAGAAGCAAGATTGATTTCTGCTGAATCCGATCCTTTTTGTAAAATGCATGGATGTCTATTGCTGGAAATGGAATCCTTTTTGTAATATATATAGGATGTGTATTGGTGGAATTTGAATCTCCTTTCTGTAATATATGATGCCTATATATTCTGCCTAAGATACTGTATATATATTCGGTATATAGTCTACCTGAAAAACTATGTGAGAAATGCAGCCTATATAAAAAAGATAACCTGCCCGCCCGACAAATAAGACGCGTGTTCACAAAACCCACGTCGCTGATAACTCTCCAAAGAGTTTGGTCAAACTTCAAAGAGTTTGACTCCTCGATAAGAGAGATATGCAATTAGTAGTACCACTCATCAGAGAGTATTGATATTATTTTGTCTACATTTCATCAAACTTCAAAGAGTTTGACTCCTCAATAAGCGAGATGTGCAATTAGTAGTATCCACTCATCGGAGACGCGTCTCCTGTATCTTCTCTCCAAAATAAATTAATAACTGTTACCCCAGCCCCTTCTTCTACCCGCAAAACCACCACACAGCCCCTTCATCTACCCGCGAGAAAACCACAACTGCTACACTCCTCGTTGGGCCCCTCCGTCGCGCCCCTACACTGTGCCTCCTCCGCTCAATGCCGTGCGACTTCCCTTCCACGCCGACACTCATGGCATCGAGGGAGCACATGCGGTCACTCGCGGAACTCCCGCAGGAGGTGCTGGCGATCATCGTTGGTCGAGTCGGTGCGACATCGAATCGGCCTATGGAGGACCTCTGCAGCCTACGGGCAACCTGCAAGAACATGCTCAGCCCCTACCGCAACAGAGACGTCGGTAGGCGCCTAGCACTGGATCGGGTTCAAGTCGAGCGATGCAGAACAACGACCTCGTTGGCTACAGCGTCTTCCTTCGTGGCCTGGCTGTAGCCGGCAACTCGGTGGCCTGCTTCCTCACCGGGATGGACGACATCTTCGGTAGGAACCACAGCCCTCAGCCTCCCCTCAACGAGCTTCACCGTGCTGCCAAGGACGGGCACAGAGGGGCGGCCTATGTGGCCGCCGTCTTCCTCTACAGAGCCAACAGCGGGGCCGACGCCGACGCCACTGCAATTGCATACATGAAACAGGTTGAGGGCAAGGAGCAAGGGCAGTTGTGTCCGCGTTTGATCAGCAAAGTGCATTCCCTGGATTTATGGCATCGTGGAGTCAATCTGGCTTGGCAAATTAGGAGTGTCGCCCTCCGCTGTGGCCTCCGCCGGCCGACGCTGCCAACGGCGGTGGCGCGAGGCAACATTCAACATTGCGCATGCAAAGCATTCTGTGGTACGGAGCCCAGCCGGAGGGGGTTTTGCATGTATTTCTGTAGTGATGAATGTAGGCTTCGTTACCAATGTAATGTCTTCTTCTATCGTGCAAAGTATCATCCAATCGGTTATTGATAGACAAGATTTGATTTCTCACATTTCTGAGTCAAATCGAATGTTGCGGCGCCCTCCGCTTCCTCCTCTATTCTATTGGAATGAATAATAGTTTGTGTGGAAAAATGAGACGAGGATTAACCATCCCACGTCTCTAATTAGGGTGGGGCCCAGTTCTATTGGAACGAAGAACAGTTCTCATTTCTCCTTTTAATCTCCAGTCAAATTTTGTAACATGTATTTCTCCGTCGTGCTTAGTCCAAATTTGATGATTTTTTTCCTAGTTTTTTCTAAAATCCCCATCTTTTCATTAATTTCATTGTTTAGTGTATATTCCATTTCGTGAATAATGTTTATATGCCTTATCTTGTTCTTTGTAAGTACAACATAGAAATAATATTTGTTTTCCACAACCATTAGTAACGAAACTTTGCATTTCGTAATCTTAAGGTGAACACATGATTGTGTTAAAATTTCAAATGCGTACGAGATCAAACATGTTGCAAAGTGTGGAAAACTTCAATGTTCAAGCAACATTCTAGGAAACTATGGGAGAGATGTAGCCATTTGTACACAAGTATATTCCTTTATCGAAACCATTTGAATTTTTTATGACAAGTTTAGGTACCCAAAATATGTTTCCACGTAAATTTGTAGAATTTTTGGAGCAAACTAAGATGTTATTAGAATTATTATATCACAAGCATGAGATGTATACTCGAATTATAAGAATGTTAGGTATACAAGTTTGACTGTTGATATTTTATTAAAATACTAAATGTCCAAATATGAATTGATGTTATTTTTAATGAATTTTTAGGCGCAGTTTTACCGGCTCTAATATTTGATGGATGCGAGTTTCGGTTCTAAAAAATAGTGTCAGGCCCACGCGTCAGTGTCAGCAGCCTATATAAAGAAGATAACCGCCCGGACCTACCTGCCAACGAAGGCGACGAGGGTTTACTAACCAGCATCGGCGATGACTATCCATTGTCTCCAAGATCGAGTTCATCACAGAAGGAACAGATACTGTAGGCGACGCGGATGGATCTGCCCGCGTCTCTTAGATCGAGTTCATGTGAGATATATACAAAATCCAACAACCAAACTAACCAGTTCATGATCGACAAACAAACTAAGTAGTTCATGATTGACCAACTAAGCAGTCCAACAACCTGACGAACACACAATAATCACAAACACATTATTAATGGTACAAGAGTGGATCAATTAGTCAGTCGCTGCTGTCGGAGTCCCGCCGTCGGAGCCGTCATCGCCGCTGTCGGAACCATCGTCACCGAGAAGAGACCACTGGACCACGGGGAGCTTCTCAAGCTTTTCAGCCAACATGTGGATGCTGAAGGTGAGACCCTTGATGCTGTCATCCTTGTTATGGTCAGGCACATCGATCTTGAACGCTTCGCCAACATCTTGGAGCTTCATGAATGCGCCCTGGAGCAGTTTGATGGCAAAGCTGATGTCGGCGGCCTTTTTCTTCTCCTTCTCCTTGGGAGCCACCGGCCCCTTCCCCTTCTCCTTGATGGTCAACTTCCTCTGACAGCGGCTTTCATCGTCGTCATCCTCTCTTCGTCCCCGCTTCGCTGACGGGTCACTCGACGCCATGCTCTTCTCGCTCCTTGTTGGTGTGATCTCTCGGTGATCGGAGTTTCTGGTTTTGTGATGGCGAGGGGGAAGAAGATGAAGCAAAAGAAACGATATGATTATGGAGCAACCAGTCAGGGATTTATGATGACAAGATGTGAACCGTTATGGCGTCTTCCTCCCCACGCCCCATGTCCCCCTATGCCTCGGGAACTGTTTTTTGGGAGCAAAACCGTCCAAAAACACATGTCGCCTTTCAATTTCGCGGGAAGGTGGAGGGGCAGGGGCAGTTGTCGGGCCCACGCATCAGCAGCCAAAACGCGTCGCCTTTCAAATTCCATATTATTAGTAACGGGTGTTTATAAATGGCCGCGTCGCCTTTCAATTTCCAAACCGCGTTGCCTTTCAATTTCCAGATCCCGTCGCCTTTCCACTTCCTTCCCCTTCTCCTTGATGGTAGCGGTGTGCTTCATGGAGCTGCTGCCAAATGAACTGGTCACCCAGATCATCCTTCGCTGCATCATGGGTGAGCCCGTCATTCGTTTCCTGATCCTTCGTAATCGGATCTGCGGCACCTTTCGGCGCATCTGCGACTCGGATGAGGTACTCCTGCAGGTGTCGCCCCCTGATGGGCGGTGGAAGAACCACAACCTGCACCGGCTGCGCTACCTCGTCCACCGGGATCTCCAGAACATTGCGTGGTGGTACTGGCTTCGTGACGGCGACGATGACATTCCGTTGCTGCCCGTCCAGAATCCCCACGTCTGCATTTGGGCAGCAGGATGTAGGCACTACGGGCCGGAGACCCCAGGGATCATCCACTACTGCAACGTCGAGTGTCGCATCCGTCATGAGTTCGACCCCTGGACGTGTGGATTCAGCGTCGCGGTGGAGTACGCCGTCAGCAGGATGAACATTAGGATGTAGGTGGAAGCATCAATAAAAATTATGTATCTTGAATGTAAATTATTACATATTCTGTGTCACATCCACAAGATTTGATTTGTCACGTTTCTGAGTCAAATCGAAGGTTGCGGTGGTCTCATTTGCCGCATTAGAGGCCTAGGGTGCCCTCTTGGATGTCTAAGAGGGCACGACGGCGGCGGCGGTGGTGGTGGCCTTTGCTAGTCTGCTTCCTCCTTTGTTCTATTGGGTGGGCGTAGGAGACGAGGATTGGAGGGGCAAATGAGACGCGAGTTAACCACCCCCTCTGTTCTATTGGAATGAAGAACAGTTCTCATTTCTCCTTTTAATCTGAAGTCAAATTTTGTAACATGTATTTCTCCGTCATACTTAGTCCAAATTTTGTAGATTTTTTTCCTATTTTTTTCTTAAATCCCTATCTTTTCATTAATTTCATTGTTTAGTGTATATTCCGTTTCGTGAATAATGTTTATATGCCTTTATCTTGTTCTTTGTAAGTACAACATAGAAATAATATTTGTTTTCCACAACCATTAGTAATGAAACTTTGCATTTTGTAATCTTAAGGTGAACACAAGCTTGTGTAAAAATTTCAAATGTGTACGAGATCGAACATGTTGCAAAGTGTGGAAAACTTCAATGTTCAAGCAACATTCTAGGAAACTATGCGAGAGATGTAGCCATTTGTACACAAGTATATTCTTCCTTTATCGAAACCATTTGAATTTTTTGTGACAAGTTTAGGTACCCAATTTATGTTGCCACGTCAATTTGTAGAATTTTTGGAGCAAACTAAGATGTTATTATAATTATTATATCACAAGCATGAGATGTATATTCGAATTATAAGAATGTTGGGTACACAAGTGTGACTGTTGATATTTTATTAAAATACTAAATGTCCAAATATGAATTGATGTTATTTTTAATGAATTTTTAGGTACTGTTTTACTGGCTCTAATATTTGATGGATGCGAGTTTCATTTCTAAAATATAGTGTCGGGCCCACGCGTCAGTGTCAGCAGCCTATATAAAGAAGATACCTGCTGACGAAGGCGACGCGGGTTTACTAACCAGCGTCGGCGATGACTATCCATTGTCAGCATCAGCAGGCATACCTTGCGCGCTGTTCAAAAATTCCCACCTATATTGACTATAATGCCCATGGAATTCCAATTCCACCAGAGAGCCGTTCAAGGGCACGCTAGTAATTTCTGTGAACATAGTAACGCGCGCGTAGGGGACAAATACTCAGGAGTCTAATTCAGACAGATCCACCACGCCCGCACTCTCCCCGCCGCCACCCTGCTCCTTCTCCAGCCCTAGCCCGCCGCCGCCGCTCTCCCCGCCGCAGCCCTGCTCTTCTCTAGCCCCACCGTTCTCGGCGTGACATCGGCGAAGCGGCTCCAGCCGTGATGACGGTGATGAGGACGCGGTTACTGGCGTGCGGACGGTGTCCCGACCAACCTAGAGACAGTGACGCGAATCCGACATTCCCGGCCACGACGACGAGCTGGCCACCTCAGGCAACGAGGTGACGCGGATCGGGCCTCTCCGACCACCACGAGAACAACTACTACATTCACGATAGAGGTTAGTGCTGCTTGAACCCCCAACGCCCTCTCTCAGCTCGGCCACCCAATCTGCTATTGTGACGCCCCAGGTTTTTAATTAGCATCTTTAGTGTTAATGACCGAATCAACCGAGTCAAACCTGCTGACGTTGGTCAAACCATGGTCAACCTAGGTCATTACCTCAAAAACCTCACCAACAATCACTAATGACGTTCTTGATCAAGTCCACACACCCTTGTAGTCAAAGTTTGGTCAAAGATCAAGTCAAACCCTATGTAAACCCTAATGTCCTTGAGCATCCTCCGGAACTTTTGCCGCGTTCTCCAAATTTCACCTAAACACTTCAAAATCTCCCAATATAAAAGTTGTCCAGTTTTTCGAGGGACACAACTTTTCTTTTGGGTGGCATTTCAAATTTTGAGTGGAAAAGGGTGAAAAACTTGGTCAACTGCAGCAAACACTGTTCATCGGTGCCATGGAAAACCAGCGACTTTGCCAGCAGTTCATGCAAAAACCATTGATCAAAACACCTGTCGGCCTTTGTAAAAGTTGTAGAGGGTTAGTAGATCTACAACTTTGGTATAGGTTCCTTGGTGCACTTCGGTTCAAAAATCGGGAGATATTGGCGGTCAAACAGGGCTAAATGAGGTTGGTTTTGGCGACGTCGCGCACGCCGCCGCGTCGACGTTCCAGAGCGTCGCGCCCGCGCACCGCGTGGCGTTCCCTCCGTCTCGACGTCCGGGCCCCCACCCAACCCGCGCATCCCGAGGCCCCGCGTCCCCCGAGGCGGCGCGCACCCCGAGCGCCTAAGGGCCCGCGCCCTCACGCGTGTCGCGCCCCTACGCGCCCGCGTCGGGTCCAGGCCGTGCCGCCTGCCGGCCGAGCCTGTCGTGCCGCTGTGCCGAACCCCCCCTCTCACTCTCTAGCTAGCTTCGCAGCGCGGGCGGGACGCCGGCTATAAAAGGAGGGCACCCCCTCGCCTCGCGCGGACACGCCGACATCGATAGCCTTGCCGGCTGCTGCCCCATTAGAGCTGCCAGTGGAGCTGTCCTTCCAAGCCTCCGCCGCTTTCGCCCACCACTGGCCGAGCTCGTCTGAGACCTCGTCGTGCCCCACCACAGGTCCCCAAGCCCCGCCGTGCCACGCATTTGTCCCGCAGTTCACTGGATTCCAGGCCGCGGCGGACGCGCCACCCCTGCGTCGCCGCCGGCGCTCGCCGGTGGACGTTCTGCCCCAACTCCGGCCACAAACCGGTCTTTGGTGAGCTCACGCGCCTCCCCCACCTCTTCCTCGGCCGCGAGCTCCGCCGGAGCCGCCGGATTCTGGCCGGCCGCGCCGCCCCCAGTGGCCAAGGGCCACATTGCGTTGATCTCAAAACTGTTAGGGTGTTTTGTGTAAACCAGGGGCAGATGTGTCAGAAAAAGAAAGTTCCAGGGGCCTGCATGCAAAGTGGATTCTTAAATAGTGTTTGAGTTCCAGCTGAATTTTGTAAAATCCTTAGAAAATCGTAGAAAAATCATAAAATAGCAAACTCAATTTTGTTGGATTCCTGGTGAAAAACCCTACAACTTTTGGAAAGCATGACCATAGTTTTTCCTGATAGTTTTTGCATGAAAAATAGAAAACTGATAAAACTTGATCTATTGTAGTTCCAAATCCACAAGTGCTCTTGAGCTGAATTTTGGATATGTTGTGTGTTATGTCATTTCTAGATTCTGTACCAAAAATTGCACAAAGTTACTGTGTAGATCTTTAATTCTGATTTGTTTTGTATTTATGCTAAATTTTACTAAATTATTTTTGTACATAAAAATAAATAGATTTTGGCGCTCAAATTCTGCATGTTATCTTTTTATGACAAAATTCACCTATGGTGAATTAATCACAATTTTATATCTGCCACAAATATTTATTCTTGAAATATGCTTGTTTTTCTTTGTAAATGCATAACCCAAGATCCAAGGTAGCTCTAGATATATATGTTGCATGACTAGCTTAGTTTTGGACCAGAGACCATGTGTGGAAGAGTTGGAATCATTTTGATGCTTATTTATTTTTATATGCATTTATCCTGTTTTGGTAGCTAGCTTTGGTTATTTTCGGTGTAATTAATTTCGTAGCTCTCCAAAGTATGCATGTGTGTGCAGTGACTTTGTTTATGTTTGTAGTGCTTCATAAATACTTCCACTGAATTTTATTAATTTATTTTATGAATAAAAGCAATAGAGGCAATTAAAGTTTAATATTAAAGAAAATGAGAAATCACCAACCACACCCTAATAACCCTATGTGTGTGACGTAAATCATTATAAAAGGCTTAAGACCAACCCCTTGCTGTTTATGAAATCTAAATTAATTTATTTACATAAATATGTACACGGTCACTATCAAAAAGAATAAATAATAAAGCACCACGGGAAATTACTTTAATAGAAAGTTTATACCAAATGTGTGTTTGTCAAGGTGAATATGGCCAACCATACTCTTCATGGTTGTCATATGTTGTTTTGTAATTAATTGAATGAAAACCATCAATTAAATCTTGCATGGCATCCTCGTGTAGATCTCCCCGACGGTAGATATACGCTCGTGCCGGAAGGAGGAGACGAAGGTGCTGACAGTGAGCTGCAGTACGTGGACGTAGCTCAAGACCTGGACGAAAGTCCAGAAGGGCCCAAGGCCAACCTTGCCAGCGAAGGCAAGCCCCGGATCATTAACCCTTCTTTTTAAAATTTTGCAATTATCGTTGCTATGTTTGTGCATTTACGTTTCAGGAGTTGAATTGAAACCCTAGATGCATGACCCTTAGGTACCTATGCTCTCTCACTAGTATGCTAGGTCGATAGCTGCTATGCTATAGGACCCGGTAGAAGTCGAGTGATGTTCGTCACTCGCGAGAATAGGTTCTTATGTTGGAATCATAAGATCTTTATAAATGGATTGCTCATGTGGTAAGAGCATGAGATTTGGGCTCCGGTCCAGTGGCTTTCGTGGGCTAAGCTTTTGAACGTACTAAGCACTTGTCAGGAATGGGACCGGTAAGCCTAGTACCTGATTGACGCGGCAAGGAAACCTTTCCCTACTACCCCTAGGACACCTGATATGTCCCCCTGCCTGCAACAGTGGGGTACCTCTGCGAGTCTGGGCGGTCTGGCGTGACGTGCCAGTAAGCCTTGTACCGAGGATTGTAGGTTCCGATCCCGAACCGAAGAAAGATGGGAACCGCCTAGTGGTTGTCCATGTGGGGGCACCCTCCGTGTGTTTAGGTTTACCTTGCAAGGTTATAAATCAATCGATTGTCGGCCTCTCACCGTTATCCGAGACTGCTTAATCAACTGGCCATGCTATCCCTTAATGATGGAACTTTGTGAATATTACTGCTTGAATTAATTGTATTGTACAATTCTTGATTGAATTAGTTGGCACACTTAGAAATGGTAATCAACTAGAATCTGTGCTAAAATATTGAAAGTAAGGACATACTCTTTGTTGCTTTTCAGCAAAAGAACTCCACCGGCCAAAAAGCCTCTCATGTCTAGAGTTTGGTGATGTAGTTATCACCCGACGGTTAAGTCTTGCTGAGTATTAGTATACTCAGCCTTGCTTTAAAAATGTTGTTGCAAGTGATGGCTGGTGAGATTTCCACCTGGCTGGGAGCAGGGATGGGTGGATGACGACGAGTGATGGCATCACGGATGGCCTCCTGTGATGTTTATCGTTGTGCTAGTTTATTTTATTCCGCTGTTTTCGAACTCTGAACCTTTACTTCATGTCATGAACAATGGTTTGTAATAATTAAACCCTTAGGGGTAAATTGGATTTAAATTGTGTTTGTACTCTGGACTCGCCTTCGTGTGAGTTTTAATGCATATGTTCGATCCTCTGTGTGAATTCCAAGTGATTTACCGGGTGTTAACCCGGCAACTAACGACGGGATGATACTTTACTGTCGCTTAATGGCCAAAGTGGATTGGTTTAGGCGATAGTACGGTATTTTCTCGGGCTGGTTGTCACAGCTGGTATCAGAGCGGTTATATGCACCAGAGTTTAATTAACAACTTTAATCACTGGTTTTTGAATAAAATTTGCCAAGATTGTTTGGATTTGCAAAACCCGTTGATCCGTTAAGGATGGAATAGACCGAGAGGCCCTAGAGGGAATTTTTGGGTTCTTTCAGGTGGCTTACAAATCTATGGTTTATTTTGCTAACTTCCAGCACATTTTATTCTTGTCAAAACTTACTTCTTGCACAACCATACTAGTTCATCACGTTTTGCCATACGTGGTGGTGCCACAGGAGAGTCCTGTGAGGGATGGATGGGACCTAATCCAATGGGAACCCACCGTCGCGTCTGTGTCTCGCCACGTTTTGCCATACGTGGACGTTCCACATTGTGAATATGCGAGGCAAGGATGCACTCCATTCAAAAGGAGAGTATCTGAGGTTGGACGCTGTCCATGCAGCGATAAACGCATGGATACCATTTCTATAGCGAACGGTAATGTATGTGGACGCTTTCGTGAGTGCTGGCATGAAAGGTTCGATGTGTTCTGTGATCTTCTGCAGGTACACTAACCACGTTTCATAAGTCGCTAAGTGAGCATCAACTAGTTCTCAACTAGTTGTTATAGGGAGAAACGTATATATGCCTTGCCACCGGCACTAACTGCGAGATTTGGCTTGATTGCCTTGTGAGGACGAATAGGACGTCTTGCATGATGCTAAAAATCATGAAAACTTAAAACTGAACCCTTGTATGTTTGTGTGCTCTCTTAAGGGAAATTTTGCTAGTGTGCTTTTTCTTTGCCTAGCCTCTCATGCGTAGATGTGTTGCTGTCCAAAAAATTGTGATAGGGCTGTTTGCTTGATCTTTGCACCCTGTTCAAGAATCATTTTGGCCAGATGATCTCTACCAAAGTTGCTCCATATCTACTCTAGTTCCTGCCCGCAAAAGTTCACGGTCGTAGCTTTCGAGTATCTCAAGTTATGCTCCGATTAGCGAAACCCCGTCTTGCTGTTTTCCCAGAGATCTAATCTGAAACCTTGCTTAGTTGAAGCACCTTCCTAACCTTTCTAGATCAACCTTTGTATACGAAAAATGTGCCTCATAACCTTACTGAGTTGCTGGTATAATTTGGAAATTTTTGGGGCTCTGGTTTCTAAGTTATGAATCTTTGTACACAACTGCCAGAACCTTAGGTCATTATGTATGTATGCTTGTTTCGAGTTCTAACATACGATTGTACCTTGTACACATTGTCGTATGGACCTCCCTGGGCCCACTACCTCGGTGGGTACCAGGACCGACTACTCGGTGGGCCCCTGGGACTACTCGACTTGCGCTGCACGGCACCTGATGGCGTGAAGCACAAGGGCTACAGAGGAGAAGTACCCGGATAGGAAGCTGTACATGTCCCGCACTGTATAGAGGACTCCTAGACGTACTCGACTAGTACTCTCTCCCTGAACCGACTTGTAACCCTGCCTCCCGGACTATATAAGGCGAGGTAGGGACCCCCCTCTCTCTCACGGGTTAAGATTGCATCATCTTGTAATCGCACCCAATCAATCCAGAGCCACGCAGCATGCAGGACGTAGGGTATTACGCACCCCGCGGCCTGAACCTGTCTAAATTGTGTGCCACGTGTCTCTTCCTTCGAGTTACCGATCTTGGCGAGGCCACATTCATCTACTTCGGGTACTCCCCTTAGTAGGTTGCCGATCTAAAACACCGACAGCTGGCGCGCCAGGTAGGGGCTCTCGCCGAAGATCTCATGGCGAACTCGACGGCTTCCGTCTACATCAAGCCAACCGTCGCTTTCAACCGCAGCGACACCTTCGTCTTCGGTGCCTGGGTCTGCACTGCTGACGGCGCCGGATCTTTCCAATGCCGCCTCACCATGCCGCCCAACCCGGAGACCGGCCTCGTGACACTTCCCGGAGTAGTCACGGGCGAACTCGCCGGCAAATTCGGCGAAATTTCGCTTTTCGACCAACACGCCGACTTCGAGCTTGGATCCGCCTCCAACTCGGGCTCGACGTCCCCGTGGGCTATCGTATGCGAGCCGGCAACTCAGCCATCGCATGTGGACTCCCCACCCCGCGAGCACTTCACGCGTGGCCCCCGCAACGTCAGCAGGGCCCACACGAAGGCTCCCACTACACGCCGGGCCGGCAAGGAGCCCGTACCTGAGTACGACTCGGACTCCGACACCGCTCCCGGCCACGCCTCGGACTCCAACCCCCTTTTCGGGTTCTACTCGGACTCCGCGTATGAGTTCGACTTCGGGTCGGACCCTGAGGATCCCGAGTCCGAGAACAACTCCACAGAGCAACCCCTGTCAGGACCCGCCGCCGGCTTGGTCATAACATCTACACCCGCCGGAAGATTTGTCTACTGGCCAGACCGCAAGCCCGGTGACCTGACGAACGGGAACTCACGCTACGTCACCTACCTCGACTCGCTTCCCTTCCAGGAGGGAACGCCACTCGCTCGAGCTGAGGAGTACACCCCAACGGAGGTGGCGAGTTCTGACTCCAGTCTTGGCAACCCCGACCGCCAAGTCTTCATGGCTGCCGGCGACACGCCAGGACCCTTAGGGACAGCAAGCGACCGATACCTCAATGACATCTCCGCAGACGAGCTGTTTGCTGACGCACCCGCGGATGAGACTGACGCCAACAGGGACGCTCGACGTGAGCGTAACAGAAAGTGGAACGAACGACGCCGGCGTCTTCGAGACAACCTCCCCATCCGCAACCTCGCAGAGGCTCTCGACCAAGTCGAGAGTAGGGTACACACTACCCCGGAGCAATGCCTCATGTCGATCACAGCGATCGCACGCCAAGCTCAGGGGATGCGTGCAAGAGAAGTCATCGCCAAGCTTGCAGAAGACGCTTACTTCATGCGAGCTGACAACAGGGTCGCTTAGCCGCCCCCCGCCAGGAATCGCGATAACGAAGCCACAAGTCGCAGCGCGGACCTCGGTCGTAACCGTACTCGAGCTGAGCTGCCGGCCAATCCCAACCGTACTCGTGCAACGGCCGGCGGACCCTCTCAAGGTGGCAACAGCGCTGCAGCTGCTGGCGGCGATCGTGAGATCGTCCCTCATCGCGACCCTGGCGGTGGAGGCAGCGACGGCGGAAGCTCCAACCATGGGGCCAATAGAAGGGCCGGTGGCAGAGGCGACCGCGGCGGCCGACGCCACGCGAATAGCCACACCTCCGGAGCCTCTCAGGGCGGCTTCGACGCCCGCCAGAAGATTGAAGAACTACAGCGCAAGAAGGCTTCCACGTCAGGCGACAACGACGGCTTCCCTGCCTTCTCTGCGCGACTTCGCAACCTCCTCCTCCCAGAGAAATTCAAGCCTCTGGGAATCACCAAGTACGACGCGAAGCAAGATCCTGTGCAGTGGCTCAGATGCTACGCCCTCTCCATCGAGAACGCTGGTGGCAACAACGACACCAAGTGCCTATATTTCCCCTTCTGTCTGGACCAGGCACCGCTTACATGGCTCGAGTCACTTGAGAAGTACTCGATCGACAAGTGGGACCAGCTGAAGGAGCAGTTCACCAGCAACTTCGCGGGCGCTATGGGCCGCTCGGGTACTCGCATGGACCTAGCTATGGTGAAGCAGGAACAAGGCGAGACCCTTCGCAAGTACATGCGGCGTTTCTTCGACAAGCGCGCCACAGTAGTCGATGTCTCTGACAAAGAAGTCATCGACCTCTTCCAAGACGGTCTCTACCACCGTCGCACTTTCGAAGACTTCGGCCGTCGCCGCCCAAGCTCCATCACCCACCTCAAGGACATGATCACGTCCTGGGCCGATGAAGAAGACAAGGCCAACGCCAAGTACGACGCCATCCGTGGCAAGAGCAAGCAGAACACGGGCGGCGGCAGCAGTAACAACAGGAACCAAGGCGGTCGCAACAACAACAACTACTCGGGTCCCAACCGCAAGCGCAAGCCAGACAACACTGTCGCGGCTATCCAGCGCCCTACGAAGGAGAACTCGAAGAAGACCTCCGGCGGCTTCAAAGACTTGCTGAAGGAGAAGTGCCCGTGGCATCTGGACGGCAACCACACCACCGAGCAGTGCTACCAACTCAGGCGAGCACTCAAGGATACTCCGGAGCCACGGCACCCTCATGACAAGAAAGGCAAGAAGAAGAACGACGAAGGCAATGGCGACTTCCAGGAACCCGACAAGACGGTGAACGTCCTCTTCGGCGGGCTACCCAGCAGACGGGTCCAAAAGGCTACCCGTCGAGAAGTCATGAGCATTGAACCAGCGGTCCCGACCCCCCTCAGGTGGTCGGAGGTACCCATTACCTTCTCCCGCGCGGATCAATGGACTAGCTTCTCCGAACCAGGGCGGTTCCCACTCATCCTGAAGCCGGTGGTCGCGGGCTCCAAGCTCAACAAGGTCCTCATCGACGATGGAAGCGAGCTTAACGTCCTTTTCACCAAGACCTTGAAGAAGATGAAGCTCGACATCACCCACATGCTCACCAAGAGCACCTCGCCCTTCTACGGCATCGTTCCCGGAAACGCGGCTATTCCACTGGGCTCAGTGGTCCTGCCAGTTACCTTCAGGGAATCTCGGGACAACTATCGTACCGAGTACATCAAGTTCGAAGTCGCGGACTTCGAGACGTCCTACCATGCCATCCTCGGCAGACCGGCCATCGCCAAGTTCATGGCGGTACCCCACTACACCTACCTAGTACTCAAGATGCCGAGTCCAGCAGGTGTACTCTCGCTGCAGGGGGACTTGAAGATATCGCACGACTGCGACACGGAAGCTGTGGAGATCGCCTCCACAAATCAAGTACCCAATGCAATGATGGAGATCTACGCTGCGTCGAAGAAGCTTGCCCCAAGCGAACTCGACATCCCAGAGAAGTCGGATAAAGCTAACAAGCCTCAGCCAGCCGAGGAGGTTCTGGTCAAGACAATTGACCTCAGGACAGGCGACAGCAGCAAGACCACCACCATCGGGGCGGGCCTCGACCCCAAATAGGAAGACGCGCTCATCAACTTCCTTCGGGCTAACCGCGACATCTTCGCGTGGAAACCAGCGGACATGCCAGGGGTGCCAAGGGAGTTGATTGAGCATTCACTCAACGTCGATCCTAAAGCTACCCCGAAGCGACAACAGCTCCGCCGCTTCGCCGACGACAGACGGGACGCCATCAAGAAGGAACTCGCCAAACTACTCGCGGCTGGCTTCATCAGAGAAGTTTTCCATCCTGAGTGGCTCGCCAACCCCGTCCTCGTCCGCAAGAAGAACTCGAACGAGTGGAGGATGTGCGTCGACTACACCGACCTCAACAAGCACTGCCCCAAGGACCCCTTCGGGTTGCCGCGGATTGACCAAGTCATCGACTCCACGGCGGGCTGCGACCTGCTCTGCTTCCTCGACTGCTACTCCGGGTACCACCAGATCGCGATCAAGGAAGAAGACCAGGAGAAGACTGCGTTCATCACCCCGTTTGGCGCGTACTGCTACACGACCATGTCCTTCGGGTTGAAGAATGCCGGCGCTACATACCAACGAGCTATCCAGGCCTGCTTCAAGAGGCAACTCAACAAGAACGTCGAAGCCTACGTGGATGACGTGGTCGTCAAGACCCGAAACTCCAGCACGCTCATCGACGATCTTGAAGAGACTTTCGCATCCCTGCGCGAATACCGCTGGAAGCTCAACCCGAACAAGTGCGTCTTCGGCGTGCCGTCGGGCAAACTACTCGGCTTCATCATCAGCCATCGCGGCATCGAAGCCAATCCCGAGAAGATCTCCGCCATCACCAGCATGAAAGCTCCCACGTGCATCAAAGACGTGCAGAAGCTGACCGGGTGCATGGCGGCCTTGAACAGATTCATCTCGAAGCTTGGAGAACGGGGGCTCCCCTTCTTCAAATTACTCAAACACTAAGAGAAGTTCGTGTGGACTCCAGAGGCGGACCAAGCCCTTGCCCAGCTCAAGGACTTCCTATCGAAGCCACTAGTCCTCACAGCTCCTCGTAAAGGCGAGCAGCTACTGCTCTACCTCGCTGCGACTACTCACGTGGTCAGTACTGCCATCATCGTCGAGCGGCAGGAAGACGGCCACGCCTATCCAGTCCAGCGTCCAGTCTACTTCGTCAGCGAGGTCCTATCAGAATCCAAGGCACGCTACCAGCCAGTACAGAAGCTTCTGTACGCAGTGCTCATCACCTCGCGGAAGCTACGACACTACTTCCAGGAGTACTCGATCTCCGTCGTCACCGACTACCCGCTCGGTGACATCCTGCGGAACCAAGATGCTACTGGAAGAATCTCCAAATGGGCAGTCGAACTCGGCGCCCTCAACATCGACTTCAAGCCACGCACAGCCATCAAGTCGCAGGCACTAGTCGACTTCATGGCGGAGTGGCGGGAGAATCAGCTACCTACTCCAACCAAGCGCCCAGAGCACTGGGTGATGTACTTCGACGGCTCACTCAACCTCGAGGGCACAGGTGCAGGAGTACTCTTGATCTCTCCAACAGGCGAACAACTCAAGTACGTCCTGCAGATCTTCTGGAAGGTCTCAAACAACGAAGCCGAGTACGAAGCTCTGCTACACGGGCTCCGCCTCGCGGCTTCACTGGGCATCAAGCGGCTACTAGTCTACGGTGACTCCGCAGTGGTCATCAACCAAGTCAACAAGTCCTGGGACCGCAACAAGGAGAACATGGACGCCTACTGCCTAGAAGTCCGCAAGCTCGAGAACAAGTTCTATGGTGTCGAGTTCCACCACGTCGTCCGCGACAACAACGTTGCAGCGGACGTCCTGTCGAAGCTTGGTTCTACTCGCGCTCAAGTACCAGCGGGTGTCTTCGTCCACGAGCTTCACGTGCCATCCATCCCAGAGCCGGCGCCACCGACCATTGACCCAGCGCATCCCCCGGCTGGCCAGGAGGTCATGATGATCGACGTGGACTGGAGGCAGCCCTTCATCGACTACCTCAGCGAGCAGAAGGTTCCCTCGGACAAGAACTTGGCCGAGCAACTCATCCGCTGTGCCAAGTCCTATGTTCTCGTCGGAGACAAGCTCTACAGGTGGGGCGCATCTTCCGGAGTACTCATGAAGTGCGTTCCCAGACAAGAAGGCAAGGACATCTTGGAGGAGATCCATAAAGGCGTCTGCGGCAACCACGCATCCTCACGCACGCTGGTCAGCAAGGCCTTCCGACGGGCTTTCTATTGGCCCACAGCTCTGGGCGACGCCGAAGAACTCGTCAGAAGGTGCCAAGGGTGCCAATACTTCGCCAAGCAACAACACGTCCCGGCCTACAAGCTAGTCACCATACCGCCAACCTGGCCTTTCGCCTGCTGGGGGCTCGACATGATTGGGCCACTTCCAACTGCGCCAGGTGGATTCAACCGAGTATTGGTGGCCATCGACAAGTTCACCAAGTGGATCGAGGTCAAGCCGGTTACATGCCCCAAGGCCGACAGAGTACTCGACTTCCTGGATGAACTCGTGCATCGCTACAGACTACCCCACCGCATCATCACAGACCTGGGCTCCAACTTCAACAATCACCAGTTCTGGGAGTACTGCGAGAACAGCGGGATCGACGTCCGATATGTCTCAGTTGCCCATCCTCGGGCCAATGGACAAGTCGAGCGCGCCAATGGGATGGTGCTCGACGCTCTCAAAAAGCGGCTACACGACGCTGCCAACTCCAAAGGAGGCAAGTGGATCAAGGAACTACCCAATGCTCTCTGGGGGCTGCGTACTCAACCTTCCAAGCCAACGGGACAATCCCCGTACTTCTTGGTCTACGGCTTCGAAGCAATCCTCCTTGCTGATGTCATGTGGGATTCACCAGCAGTGGAGCAATACGACGAAGGCATCTCTGAAGACAGCAGATGAGTTGACATCGACGGACTCGAAGAAGCTCGCTGTGCCGCCCTCGTCCAATCAGCAAGGTACCTAGAGGGTATCCGACGCTACCACGATCGCAACGTTAAGGAACGCTCCTTCAACGTTGGTGATCTTGTCCTCCGCCGCATCCAGAACACGGAAGGACTACACAAGCTCAGCTCGCCCTGGGAAGGTCCCTTCACAATTGCAAAGGTGACCGGACCGGGCTCCTACCGCCTCCAGACGCTTGAAGGTGAAGACATCAACAACTCGTGGAACATCGACCAACTCTGTCGATTCTACGCCTAGTCTACACCGGGGGCTCCAGTCTATACGACTACTCCAAGACCCCTTCGCCGTAAGCGGCCCCCAGGTCCAGGCCCTAGTCTCCGGACTACTCCTCTCCAGGATCCAGCCCACGCGGCTACTAAGGGATCTTGGGCTGCGACGAGCGACAAAGGACTCCAGCAGCGGTCTACTAAGAGACCAAGCACTCCTAGATCCAGCCCATGCGGCTACTAACGGATCTACTGCTGTAAGCGGCCATACGCCCTAGCACTACTTAGCCGTAGGCGGCCTCCGGGTCCTGGCGACTACTCTGTAACAACGGCCCTGGCCATCCAGGCGTACTTCTTCAGTAATAAAGTTTGATTACCTATCAACTGCTTTACTGTCCCTTTTCCTCAACGGGACTACTGGCGAGTATGATTACTCGCGACGACTCCATGATGGGACTCCGCACTCACAGATCGGGATAACGAGTACTCATTTATGGAAGTTTCCTTCATTCATACTTAAACAAGTTCATTACAACTTTGTTTATACACAACTACTGCTACAAGCTAACCCTACAGGACTACTGGAGGTTGAGCTTCTCGGCGACTTGTTCGGCAATGGGCGCCATCTGCTCCAGCAGCTCCGCGTACTGCTCGTCCGTGCAGTTGGCGGCTAGTCCGCCGGCGACTACGTCAACGGGAGCTTTTGGGAAGTACGACTTCATATATGCCAGGACCTGGTTGGGGATCGACTTCGCCAGGTGCTTCACGTACGTCGCCAGGCGGCTCGGGGCTTCCTTCAGCCGGTCCACCAATGGGGCTATCTTCGGTCCCCCGGGGTGAGGCACCAGTAGCCTCGCGATGGGAAGCGCGGCCTCCTCGAGTTCCTTCAGCTGGGCCTGCAGCTTCTCGCAGTCCTCATTCAGCTTCTGCAAAGATTTGTAGCAGTTGACGAGGTCACAATCCGACGCAATGCGAAGCTCCATGTGCTTGTCGCACTCGTAAGCAAGCTGCTTATAATCATACTCCAGTACCTCGCGGGCCTCTTGCTCTCGGTAGAAGAGGTTCTTCAGGTCGGTCTCTGAAGCCTTCAGCTGGTCGACGCGGGTCTCAAGCTCTGCAATCAACAAGGCAAAGCAGGTCAGACTCCTCCAAGACACTACCAATGGGTACTCAGCATGGCAACGGCGTACCTTTATTCTTGTTGCGGAGAGACTTGTTCTTCCGCACCAGCTCGTCGCTCTTCGGCTGCATATCTTGGATTTCGTTGTGATACTGGGCAAAGGCGGTGTCCAGCTTCGACTGCATCGCGGCGGTGTGCTTCCGGGCCTTCACGAGCTGTTCTTCTAAGGCCTCGGCCCAGAGCACCGTGTCGCCGTACCCTTGAAGCATGTCAGACTTCTGCCGAGACCGCTCCGCGACATCCTGCCACAGACAACACATGTCAAATGGGTACTCAACACTAAAGGATTGACTACTCAAGGGTGTCGACTACTCACCTTCATCCATTGCTCGGCCTAGCGCATTGCCTCCATGTGCCGAGCTACTGTCGCTGGATCGACTAGGTCATCCGCCAGCAGCTCGATCCCGCCACGACTACTCGTCGCAGTTTTGGACATTGGCGCCGAGCGGATTGGCTCCGCATCCTGGATCTCTAGCGAGCGAACGACTACTTCCAGAGCTAGTTCTGGATGCACGTCGTTGCGCCCCCCTCCAGCTGTCGCGGTGGCTTCTTCAACCGCCACCTCCATTTGCTCGGGGGCTCCTTCGGCAGCTCCCTGGGTCTCTGGTGCCAAATCTTCAACGGGCACCGCCGACGGGATAGCACTTCCCTCGGCTTCGGCACCTGTCAATAAAAGGACAACTGGATCAGTCATACATGGCGGTTACGACTACTCTTCGGGATTACTTGCACTTGAGCAAAGTACTCACCCTCTACGATGCTGGCCTCAGGCAAGGTAGCTTCCACGGCCGGCGCCCCGGATTCTGCCTGAGGGGCGGGAGCGGACTCCTCAGCGGGCGGCGCGGTTTCCTCTCCAGCCACCGCTGTGGTGGGTTCATCTCCCTCCCAGGTCAAGTCCGTCGATTTCCTGCAGAGTGCACAAGCTGGTTGTCAACCCAGTACGACTACCAAATCTAATGTACTACTCGGGAAGGATCACCACTTACAAATTCGACCGGACTACCGTCACGGTTGGGGCGCCGAGGATGCTGGCAATATCTACCAGTCCAGCTTCGGTAGGCGTTTCCTCTTGCACCTCAGTAGCCGCCGCTTCTTCAACAATAGCAGCGGCCGGTTCTGTGCTCCCCTCAGCAACTGGGGGCTGGCGCGACAACTGCGCCAAGAGCTCCTCTACGGTGGGGGCTGGGCTACGACTACCCCCAGCTGGCTCCTCCACCGTATCCCAGTTGCCTTCGTCCCCCTGCTCTACGGGGTCGGAAGGCGGCATCTCCTGCAAGCAAGGGAATTTCGTCGTCAATGTACAACATCGAGACATAAGTACTCGACTACCCTATTCAAGACGACTTACCTCCTGGGACGTGGTCTCCGTGACCTTCAACTTCTTGGCCACGCGCTTGCGGGCCACGTTGCGCGGCCTCCTTGGCGGCTCGGGCAAACTAGCCTCCAGGCTAGTCGGCGGATCCTGAACGAGAGGAATATGAGGCAATCCAGGGCGGCTGAATCTCGACCGCAGCTGGAAGCGCTCCTGCAGCGTCTCCTCATCGTCGTCCTCTTCGGACGTGTCTTCGACGACTACTGTGTCGTCTCCCTCACCAACCTCGCGCCGCTCCTTGGCCTTGGCTTTCCCTTCCTCTGGGACCTCGACAAGTTGAGGAGGCGACGCCGGCTCGGAGACGAACTTCACCAAGTCATCCTGCAAGAAGCACAATACGTCAGCACGACTACTCTTACGTAATGAGTACTCGACAATGGGTACGGCTACCGACCTCATTTGGCGGGCGCGCGGCGGAGTACTCGGGCACAGGGCACGGCGTGTATGCCGGCATGTCTTTGAAGATCCTGCCCAGCCTATCAACGATGTCGTCGTCGTCGACTTCATCACCGGGCATCCGCGACGTGTCGTCATCGCCGGTGTACTGGTACCCTAGGGTGTCGCGGGCCATCAGCGGCTGCACCCTTCGCTTCATGAAGCTGAAGGCCACATGTTCGGCCCTCAGCCCGGCTTCTCTCAAAGCCTTGATTTTCGCCTGCAGCTCGGGCAACTGGATACCTTCCTGCATTGTTGGCTCCGAGTTCCACCATGGCCGGTGCTTCGGCTGCTTCCCGCTTGGCTTCGGCAGCTCCGAGTGGTGGTTGGTGATGTAAAACCATTTCGACTTCCAATCTTGGTTGGAGTCGATAAGCTTGTACGAGAGGTACTGCTCCGCGGCGTCTTCTCGCATCTGGATGCCGGCTCCCCCCACTACTCGAGGATTGTTGGCGCTGGGCTGGGGCTTGACTCGGAAGAATTTTCGGAAAAGGATCCAATGGGGCTTGATCCCCAAGAAAGCTTCGCAGAAGTGTACGAAGACTGAGGTGTGGAAGATACCGTTAGGGTTGAGGTTGAGGTACTCGATGCCGTAGTACCCCAGCAGCCCCTTGAAGAAGTCGCTGGCCGGGAGAGACAGCCCTCGCTCCGCGAACCGGGTGAACATAGGGATCTCGTCCGGGCTTTTCTCCATGGGGTACGGATCCCCTGCAGCGGCTCTCCACATGTCAACCTCTTTCTCCCGCAAGAATCCACTGTTGAGAAGCGCCAGCAGATCTTCGGTCTTGGCCTTGGATTTCTTCCATTCTTGATTCGGATTTGGTCGCGGCGGAGACACTGGCAGCGATGTCCCCGCGGCGGATCCGGCGGCCTCCTCGCGAGCCCTTTTCTTCCCACCGGCAGCCTTCGAGGTCTTCGATGGTGAGGGCTTCATTCTCCAAGTGCACGGTGTCTTCACTCGCATTCGCTCGGGGGCTACGGCGGTGGCTTTCTACGGCGGCGCGTTCGGATCTACAATCCTCTCAACGGCGGCAGTGCGCACTGGCGGTGATTTCTGGCTCGATCTGCTAGGAATGGCTGCGAATGCGCGGGGTGAAAAACCCTAAGGGTTTCGGCTTCTATTTATAAGTCAACAGCGGCCCCTCCAACGGCCGGATGGATAAGTCTGTACACGGCTGACTCAGCGGCGGTGCTTGACTCTCCAACTTCTACTAGTTGACACGCCTCGTCTCGGGGGCTCGGCTACTTCTACTCAACTTCCTGGGTAGCGACAAGATTCAAGAGCAACTCAGGACACATTCTACAAGATGACCCTTCAATTCGAGAGGAAGTACTCGACTCAAGGCTCGGGGGCTCCGTGCCACGTGTCCTTCAGTTTTTTCTCCGGATTTCACGGGATATTCTTGCCAAAACTTCAGATGGACCCTCAGCCAGAGTCTGCAACTCAACCTAAGGCTCGGGGGCTACTCCATATGGAGTGCGATTTTGCAATCGCACTTCCATATCAGTTTCGGCTTCAAGACAACACGGGCATTGTTGAAGACCTTCAAGAGCAGCACTCGAGGACGCTTGGGACTACTCGAGGAGACTTCAGGATTGCTCAAATATCAGCTGGAGTACATTCCAGCCTCGGGATGCTTCGACTACTCTTGAGGACTTTTGACTTGTAGCGCTCAGGGACGCTTGAGGACTACCCGTTAAGGCCGTCAAGACTACTCAAAGCTATCCTTCTCGACTACAAAGTACTCGGGGGCTTGTCGTATGGACCTCCCTGGGCCCACTACCTCGGTGGGTACCAGGACCGACTACTCGGTGGGCCCCTGGGACTACTCGACTTGCGCTGCACGGCACCTGATGGCGTGAAGCACAAGGGCTACAGAGGAGAAGTACCCGGATAGGAAGCTGTACATGTCCCGCACTGTATAGAGGACTCCTAGACGTACTCGACTAGTACTCTCTCCCTGAACCGACTTGTAACCCTGCCTCCCGGACTATATAAGGCGAGGTAGGGACCCCCCTCTCTCTCACGGCTTAAGATTGCATCATCTTGTAATCGCACCCAATCAATCCAGAGCCACGCAGCATACAGGACGTAGGGTATTACGCACCCCGCGGCCCGAACCTGTCTAAATTGTGTGCCACGTGTCTCTTCCTTCGAGTTACCAATCTCGGCGAGGCCACATTCATCTACTTCGGGTACTCCCCTTAGTAGGTTGCCGGTCTAAAACACCGACACACATGACTACCCTAGTTTTGCCCAGCATGAGAAAAGAACTTTTCTGTTCTACCATGTCAGTTGGGTAATGTCTTGATCTTAGAGTTGAATCTTCAGTTATCGTCTCCGCCTGTCAAAATGTTATCTCTGTCGACATGTATTCCTTCCACCCCCTGGTGTTTATACATGTTGGAGCACTGAGCTATTCCTTGTAATAATATCCTTGTCATGATTACTTCGATCTTTCAATCATGAACTTATTCTTCTTGGTCTTGCTCACAACATTTTGAAATAAAAAAAGTCACTCTTTGGGTATGCATTTGCATAGCACGTGCATTGGGAACCTTGGGTGAACTAACGTGCATGCGCATGGAAGATTTCAGCATTCCCCCTCTATCCTTCTTATGATTGGTGATGTTGTTGTCCCATAACCAAAGGTGCCGCGACGGAACCTAGGGCATCATGTGCGCTGCAGCCACATGATTACCACTAGGAGCGCGCTAGGTATCTTGGTTGTGAGAATGCGACTCGCCAAACATACCCTCCTTATCAACTCTAGGATTGTCACTCTTTTTGTGGGTAACTGAGTCGTGCTAACATGCATCATGAGCATCATACCGCATGAACATGTGCATCATGCCTTCATAAACTGTAACATGTGAGCAAGATCGTTCAGAAATTCCTATACCGATTTATCTCGTCATACTTTCCCCGCTTGCATCCGCAAGTAAACTCCCTGCAAGAGCTCTCCATGACTTGTCACCTTTGACTACTCTTATGGGCTGACCTTGAACCGATGATGGTTATGCTCTTCGACCTATAATCACATCGTGGATTGCCCCCAAGGTAGTTCAGAAATCTTGGGAAACCGGCCGCCCCTACCTTGTCCTTGGAAATTCGAATCTCGGGACGAGATTCTTTTTAAGGGGGGTAGGCAGTGACGCCCCAGGTTTTTAATTAGCATCTTTAGTGTTAATGACCGAATCAACCGAGTCAAACCTGCTGACGTTGGTCAAACCATGGTCAACCTGGGTCGTCACCTCGAAAACCTCGCCAACAATCACTAATGACCTTCTTGATCAAGTCTACACACCCTTGTAGTCAAAGTTTGGTCAAAGATCTAGTCAAACCCTATGTAAACCCTAATGTCCTTGAGCATCCTCCGGAACTTTTGCCGTGTTCTCCAAATTTCACCTAAACACTTCAAAATCTCCCAATATAAAAGTTGTCCAGTTTTTCGAGGGACACAACTTTTCTTTTGGGTGGCATTTCAAATTTTGAGTGGAAAAGGGTGAAAAACTTGGTCAACTGCAGCAAACACTGTTCATCAGTGCCATGGAAAACCAGCGACTTTGCCAGCAGTTCATGCAAAAACCATTGATCAAAACACCTATCGGCCTTTGTAAAAGTTGTAGAGGGTTAGTAGATCTACAACTTTGGTATAGGTTCCTTGGTGCACTTCGGTTCAAAAATCGGGAAATATTGGCGGTCAAACAGGGCTAAATGAGGTTGGTTTTGGCGATGTCGCGCACGCCGCCGCGTCGACGTTCCAGAGCGTCGCGCCCGCGCGCCGCGTGGCGTTCCCTCCGTCTCGATGTCCGGGCCCCCACTCGACCCGCGCATCCCGAGGCCCTGCGTCCCGCGAGGCGGCGCGCACCCCGAGCGCCTAAGGGCCCGCGCCCTCGCGCGTGTCGCGCCCCTGCGCGCCCGCGCCGGGTCCAGGCCGTGCCGCCTGCCGGCCGAGCCTGCCGTGCCGCTGTGACGGACCCCCCCTCTCACTCTCTGGCTAGCTTCGCAGCGCGGGCGGGACGCCGGCTGTAAAAGGAGGGCACCCCCTCGCCTCGCGCGGACACGCCGACATCGATAGCCTTGCCGGCCGCCGCCCCATTAGAGCTGCCAGTGGAGCAGTCCTTCCAAGCCTCTGCCGCTTTCGCCCCCCGCTGGGCGAGCTCGTCTGAGACCTCGTCGTGCCCCACCACAGGTTCCCAAGCCCCGCCGTGCCACGCATTTGTCCCGCAGTTCACCGGATTCCAGGCCGCGGCGGACGCGCCACCCCTGCATCGCCGCCGGCGCTCGCCGGTGGACGTTTCGCCCCAACTCCGGCCACAAACCGGTCTTTGGTGACCTCACGCGCCTCCCCTACCTCTTCCCCGGCCGCGAGCTTCGCCGGAGCCGCCGGATTCTGGCCGGCCGCGCCACCCCCAGTGGCCAAGGGCCACATTGCGTTGATCTCAAAACTGTTAGGGTGTTTTGTGTAAACCAGGGGCAGATGTGTCAGAAAAAGAAAGTTCCAGGGGCCTGCATGCAAAGTAGATTCTTAAATAGTGTTTGAGTTCCAGCTGAATTTTGTAAAATCCGTAGAAAATCGTAGAAAAATGAGAAAAATGCAAGCTCAATTTTGTTGGATTCCCGGTGAAAAACCCTAAAACTTTTTGAAAGCATGACCATAGGTTTTCCTGATAGTTTTTGCATGAAAAATAGAAAACTGATAAAACTAGATATGTTGTAGTTCAAAATCCACAAGTGTTATTGATCTGAATTTTGGATATATTGTGTGGTATGTCATGCCTAGCTTCTGTACCAAAAATTGCACAAAGTTACTATGTAGATCTTTAATTATGATTTGTTTTATATTTATTCTGAATTTGACTAAATGATTTTTGTAGATAAAAATACATAAATATTTGTGCTCAACTTCTGCATGTGATTTTGATATGCCAAAATTCACCTCTGGTGAATTAATCACAATTTTATATTTGTCACAAATATTTATTCTTGAAATATGCTTGTTTTTCTTTGTAAATGCATAACCCAAGATCCATGGTAGCTCTAGATATATATGTTGCATGACTAGCTTAGTTTTGAACCAAAGACCATGTGTGGAAGAGTTGGAATCATTTTGATGCTTATTTATTTTTATATGCATTTATCCTATTTTGGTAGCTAGCTTTTGTTATTTTCGGTGTAATTAATTTCGTAGCTCTCCTAAGTATGCATGTGTGTGCAGTGACTTTGTTTAGGTTTGTAGTGCTTCATAAATACTTCCACAGAATTTTATTAATTTATTTTATGAATAAAAGCAATAGAGGCAATTAAAGTTTAATATTTAAGAAAATGAGAAATCACCAACCACACCCTAATAACCCTATGTGTGTGATGTAAATCATTATAAAAGGCTTAAGACCAACCCCTTGCTGTTTGTGAAATCTAAATTAATTTATTTACATAAATATGTACACGGTCACTATCAAAAAGAATAAATAATAAAGCACCACGGGAAATTACTTTAATAGAAAGTTTATACCAAATGTGTGTTTGTCAAGGTGAATATGGCCAACCATACTCTTCATGGTTGTCATATGTTGTTTTGTAATTAATTGAATGAAAATCGTCAATTAAATCTTGCATGGCATCCTCGTGTAGATCTCCCTGACGGTAGATATACGCTCATGCCGGAAGGAGGAGACGAAGGTACTGATGGTGAGCTGCAGTACGTGGACGTAGCTCAAGACCTGGACCAAAGTCCAGAAGGGCCCAAGGCCAACCTTGCCAGCGAAGGCAAGCCCCGGATCATTAACCCTTCTTTTTAAAATTTTGCAATTATCGTTGCTATGTTTGTGCATTTATGTTTCAGGAGTTGAATTGAAACCCTAGATGCATGACCCTTAGGTACCTATGCTCTTTCACTAGTATGCTAGGTCGATAGCTGCTATGCTATAGGACCCGGTAGAAGTCGAGTGATGTTCGTCACTCGCGAGAATAGGTTCTTATGTTGGAATCATAAGATCTTTATAAATGGATTGCTCATGTGGTAAGAGCATGGGATTTGGGCTCCGGTCCAGTGGCTTTCGTGGGCTAAGCTTTTGAACGTACTAAGCACTTGTCGGGAATGGGACCGGTAAGCCTAGTACCTGATTTACGCAGCAAGGGAACCTTTCCCTACTACCCCTAGGACACCTGATGTGTCCCCCTGCCTGCAACAGTGGGGTACCTGTGCGAGTCTGGGCGGTCCGGCGTGACGTGCCAGTAAGCCTTGTACCGAGGATTGTAGGTTCCGATCTCGAACCGAAGAAAGATGGGAACCGCCTGGTGGTTGTCCATGTGGGGGCACCCTCCGTGTGTTTAGGTTTACCTTGCAAGGTTATAAATCAATCGATTGTCGGCCTCTCACCATTATCCGAGACTGCTTAATCAACTGGCCATGATATCCCTTAATGATGGAACTTTGTGAGTATTACTGCTTGAATTAATTGTATTGTACAATTCTTGATTGAATTAGTTGGCACACTTAGAAATGGTAATCAACTAGAATCTATGCTAAAATATTGAAAGTAAGGACATACTCTTTGTTGCTTTTCAGCAAAAGAACTCCACCGGCCAAAAAGCCTCTCATGTCTAGAGTTTGGTGATGTAGTTATCACCCGACGGTTAAGTCTTGCTGAGTATTAGTATACTCAGCCTTGCTTTAAAAATGTTGTTGCAAGTGATGGCTGGTGAGATACTTTACTGTCGCTTAATGGCCAAAGTGGATTGGTTTAGGCGATAGTACGGTATTTTCCCGGGCTGGTTGTCACAGCTATTCCTGTCAAGGTGGATTAGGGAGATATGCTACTTTACGGTTGTTCACATAGGATTATTCTCCTGGAATTGCCTGCACTAGTACATCATGCCTTAATAGTTCATTTTTAATTGATTGGCTGTGGATTTGACGGATGAATTTTGTTGCTCCCAGTCTGTTTGAATAAATTGTTGCTAACAGATGAACTGAGGACCAGGTGTGTCCGAGGACCTGTGGAGGGTCGCTCCTTAGTGATGAGTGATTGACAACATTGTGTGGACTGATGCTTGGCTAAGTGTGCAGGTACAGGTTGCAGCTTGACTTGTGTTGGTGCAGGTGAGGAACAAGCGCGAAAGGCCTTAGCCGTGGCGGCCTCTGGGTGATGGAGAGGCAAGTAGGCTTGGTTCGAAGGACCCGGTGGCCGATGGGGTTCGTAGCGTCGTCATCTTAAGAACAGATCTGAGACCCGTCCTTAGTGACAACACCAGGAATCACCTTGTAGGCACCTCACAATGTCACAACTAATGGCGCAGTTAGCGTGAACATCGAGACTTGCAAAAGGTTAATCTAAACGATCATGAACGAATCCGCAAGCGCACAGATAAACCATTGTAGCATTTCCCCGAGGAAGGAGAGTATTCCAAGGGTATCGAATCTGTGGAAGGCAATGGCGGATATCTTAGACTTATGCTTTTGCTCTTAATGTAAACCAAGAGATAGATATAGGGAACAACACACTCAAAGGCAGGGGTAAGATAAAAGATATAAGGGTAGTGTGACACACACACTCAGATCTACCTCTACTCTAGCACACTACGGCTTAGGGGGAACATACGAGTTAGCTCTAGGTTCTAATGTACTAAACATACAAAGCTAGAAGATAAAGAGATGGGCATGAGTATTGCATGAGAGAGATAAGGTTCAGCACCCAGGTACAAACGGGGAGCTAGCCCACGACGACCAGCACTCTGCGAAACTAGACTTTAGACTCCTCAGGTACCCCAGCGCGGAGGTTGCCCAAGGATCCAACAGGGCTATCACCACCTGAGGACCGACCTCTATCGTTATGGGGGGTATGCTCATAACTATCGTAGCTAGACAACCCAGGCACCATGCCTACGTTGCTGCTAGACTCCACCCGGCCCGGGCTATTGTGACCCAGGGTGGGAGCCACCAGAAGACTGGTCAAATAGACCGAGTACCGTAGCTTGAACACAAACCTCATGCAACACTCTCATGGCATCTAACAAGATCAACTAAGGCTAGACATACAAACAGATATGAACTCTCTTATGTCTAATCAATAAGATCAAAGGGTCGTGTTCGTGAAGAGCACGAGCCTCTAACTTATGAACAAACACATAAGGAAGGAGTTTATCACCCTTCAAGTGGATCAAAAGGTAGTGTTCATGAAGAACACAAGCCTCTAAATGATGAACAGAGGATGAACTCAAGAACATATCAAACATATGATCTACCATGACTTTATATGAAATAGTTGAATAACTGAAGTAGATCAAAGTCATACAAAGAAATAAAGATAAAAGAGAACTCATACCTAGACTTCCAAGAGGACTTGGAACCTGAATAAGAGCTACTCTAGCCTACCCCCTAGCCTTGGAAACTAAAAGTGAGAGGAGAATGAGAGAGTGGTGTGTGAGAAATGGAAGCCCCTCCCCTTCTATTTATAGGCAAAGGCCAGGCTTGCTCGGAGCACCAAATGGCCCCTAAACACTCGGGAGTGAGGCAATGGACCAATAGGGAGCTACCACGTGGAGGGCCAGGATGGGACCCCCTAGGTCAGTTCGGTCGATCCTAGGATCGGCCGGCCCCTAGGATGGCCCCACTTGGTGGTCTTCCACTGGGTGGCTGCCCTCTGGGCCCTCTGATCCATCCCCGGTGCATGCCTTGATTTGGTATCCGAGGTGGGCCCTTTGATCCATGTGAAGTCCATGTGGTTTCCTCTGATTCGTCGGTGAGTGCCTCCCCTGGATCGATGACGTGGAATGCCTTGTTTCCCTTGGTGGCAGCCACCTCCTCAGTTGAGTTGGCATGGTTTCTTCATAGAAGGTGGGTTTCCTTCTCTTTTAAAAGGGGTAATTCACCTACATACAAATAATCTCCAAGGACAAGTGGAACTACATTATTCAAACCAAAATGCTATTAAATAATGCATATGCCTCCATTTGTGTGAGAATATTGAGGGTTGGAAATGGTGAATTTCAACCGTCAACAAACTCCCCCAAGCTAACCTCTTGCTCATCTCGAAGCAAGACATTAGACACTTTGGTTGGTTGATCAGGAGTTGCTACAATGTTGTATTCTCAACTTATGGCAAACATACAGCAAAGTACTCTACCAAGAGTTGAACAAGTTGGCAATGTTCTTACCTTTCACCTGATAACGTGGGGCATATAGCTTCACCTGCCTTGGGCAGTTGAGAGACAGAATGGTTATATAGAAAGTGCATAATCACTCATACCTTGATCAGCTATCAATCCGGAGGTTTTGCAAATTTTTCAAAAAGAAAATCAGAGTTCCTCAAATGATACTCTCGGATCGCTCAAAAGTGTATGGTTCCTCACCAAGGCATCAATGTTGCCTTTCTTCACATCCTACTCCTAATAGGCTGTATGTGGAGCTGTAGGTAGGGAAGATGTGGCATACTTGTCTCTCATATATTGCTAAGTCAAAAACCGGATCCTTGGAAGAAGCAAACATACATCCTGATCAAGATGTGCATATGTGTGTGATGGATATGAGCATGGCAAGGTGGATACTAGGCCCAGAAATGGGTGCTAGATATTGCCATGTTTTATATAAAGGAATGAGGGATTGATGGTAAGGTGGACACTAGCCCCAGAGTAGGTACTAGGTATTACCATCTACAAGGTGGAACTCTTTCTCTTGCACATATCCATCCCTTTTCCTCCTTTTGAAATTTTTCGAGACTTGGGCTAGCTCTCTTTATTATTATTTTTTGCCATGCTTTTGAGCATGCTTTTTTTTAACTAGCCCCTTGTCTCTATTGGAGATATTTGGAGAGGGATGAATAATGCAAAGATACATAGAGTTTTATTTGTGGAAGAATGCATAGGCATATGGAACAATTGATGAGTGCTTAACTTCCAGTGTAGAAGTTTAGCATGAACGTGTACATGATCTTGATTAGGGGAGTATGAGTTCTAACAAGGGTCACAACAATTTGACAGAGCTCAATGAGAGAACAAGCTGCATATGTGGAGGCTAAGAACTAGAATCTACATATGGCCTTGGATGGGAAATTCTCATCATTGAGGAACTCATCATGTTTTGATTTTTCAAAAAGGAAAACTCCGGATGTCAAGCATCACTAAGCACAAGATCATAGCACTCTATCCTACCATGTCATGTCTCACAACAACTTAGGCAAGGATCATGCTTTTTGCTACCCACAGTTCTCAAGCTAAGGTTTGAACATACAAGCCAACAAACTCAAAACTTATGTAGGATACAAAGTTGTAAGCAAGACATATGAGGAGAATAAACAGAGCAACTATTCATCATTTCAACCATAGAGGCAAAGCATTCTTACTAAGCATATCAAAGCAAACTAAGCAAACGATGATGATGAAAGCAAGTAAATACTTTTGGTCTTTTTATTTTTGTAGATTTATTGGATTTTCATTTATAAGGTATTCTGAAAACAAAGGAAGATACAAGTTACCTCAGAATTGGGGTCCTCCCCCAAGCTAGCTTCAGGCTCACTGCGGAGGAGGGTAGAAGAAACCCTTACTTGCGTAGTAAGCCCTCTGCGCCTCCATGTATCGCTGCTGGTACTGCTGCATGGCTGCTATCCTATCACCAGCCTGATGCTGCCACGCTGAGGTAGACTCGACGTGGGTGTTCAGTGTTTCCTCCAATCCCATGACCTGGACGGTGAGCTCTCCCATCTGCTGCGCGAGCTGAGCATCACGTGCAGAGGCTGAGGAGTGCCTCCGGAAGGACGAAGACGGAGGTGGACCACCAGAGCTGGAACTAGCGGGTGTGGCCCACTGAGTACTGCTCGCACCCGCCCAAGCTGTGCTACTCGCACTCAGGTGGTAGGTGGGCTGGTCCCAACCAGGTGTATATCCAGGGGCAACCCCGGACATATACCCAGCAGGGGCCCCTCCTGCCACCGGTGGCATAGCAGGCTGTGGCTGTGGTGGTGGCTGTGACAAGTTAATACCATGGTGCAAGCTCAAGGAATGTCCAGGTGGACATCACTCCTGAGCTCGCCACAGCGAGAACGCAGAAAACACAAAGCAGAAGTAGATTACTTTTCCTAAACCAGAATTTTATTACATGGAAAATAAGGATAACTTACCGATCTTACCTGTCGGCGCAGAGCTCATTATTTTAAGTCTTTAGAGCTAGACTTGGTTCCAAAGTTCTCACCTGGGCAGTGGGGCAGCCGTTTCCTTTGGAGGAGAAGTCGGCTTCCTACTCACCCTCCGCCACATCTTCTGAGTTTTGTGTGGGTTGTGATGTGTAGGAGGTGATTTCTTGGACTGGGACTGAGACTTCCAATACTGTTTCTGTCCCGCGCCCATGAGTTGGCGTTCTTCCTTCCAAAAATTCTTCATGAATGCAATGAGGCTGTCCACTTGCCGTGGTGGCACTTCGACCTCTCGTGCCGGGGTGTCAGAAGTTAGTAAATCCTTGATCATTGAGCACTGTTCTTTTCTTGGATGAAACTCGAACCTCTCCTCCTTGCCATTGATGTAGAGACGGATCACACCAGCCCCCACATCAATTTGTTCATCAGCTGTACTCAGGAATGGTCGCCCAAGTATGAGCGGCACCTCCTTGGCGATTTCCATGTCCAGCACCACAAAGTCAACGGGAATAAAGCAATCTCGGACTTTCACTGGAATGTCCTCAGCTATCCCCGCTGGGTATCGGACTTAAGAACCAGCCAGCTACAGCTGCAAAGTGGTTGGAGATAGACTCGTGTAGTTAAGTTGATCAAAGACTACCTTAGGCATGACGCTGACGCTGGCCCCTAAGTCACAGAGAGCATGGTCAAAACGTTGGGTCCCAATCATACAAGAGATTGTGGGACACCCTGGATCCTTCTTCTTCTCAAGAAGGCGGTTGAGTATAGCAGCACTGCACTCCTCCGTGAGTCGTACTACTTTGGTTGTGGGAAGAGCTCGCTTCTTGGTTAGGATGTCCTTGAGATAACGCGCGTAAGTGGGAACGCGTATTGCCTCAAGCAACGGGATGTTGATATAAACTTTCTGAATCATGTCCACGAAGCGATTGAACTGTTCATCTATTGTTGCCTTCCTACTCTTTTGAGGGAATGGCATTGCATTAGCTTCTATGAAACCTGGATGCACCGTCACTCCTACAGGTGCTTTGTCTGTTGACGGCACCCTCCTTACCTGGGGGGATTCTTCCGAGTCGGATGAATCCTCATGGATATTCTCAACTTCTGTTATGCCCTTCTTATCTGTCCCTGCATGGTTAGGATACGGTGGATCCCGAGTGGATTTACCTCTTCTCGTGGTTACCGCATTTGCATTTTCAACAGAGGGAACAGAAGCGGCCAGCTGGGCCAACTGAGTTTCCAACATTTTGTTGAAACTCAGCTGACTCTTCTGGGCAGAAGAAAAACTATCAAGCTTAACGTTGAGACTTTTCACAGTTTTATCAAGGGCAGCTTGCTTCTTGTTAATACCTTCATTAATCTTAGCTTACCCAAAAACGAGATCTCTCAAGGAAGGTTGATTGGGTTTGTACGAATTACCTTGGTTACCTCCTTGATAATAAGGGCGTTGTTGATTCCACGATTGGCCTCCTTGTTGAGGTGGACGATAACCGTTGTTGTTGCCATTCATGCACTTCACTTCCTCCTGAGTCTCTGGACAGTAGTTGCCTGAGTGCCCAGTGTTGCCACAGACTTCACAAGTCATGTGAGAGTCCATAGGCAGAGTAGTGGTGGACATGGCAGCCTTCTCACTGCTGTAGTCATCTAATCTCTTCATAAGAAGATCCATCTTGGCAGTAATCATGTCTGCTTCCTTGACAGTATGAGTACCCCTCGGTCGTGGTTGGAGTCTTTCATCACTCCACCCTTGGTTGGAGACCATCTTCTCAATGATTAATTTAGCATCATCAACAGTGAGTGAGAAGAATGCTCCCTGAGCAGCAGCATCAATATGGCCTCGGACTGTCGGAGTCAACCCATTATAGAAGCTTTGAAGAATGAGCCAATCCTCCATCCCATGGTGAGGACAGGCCAGGACATACTCCTGAAGCCTCTCCCAAGCCTCTGGAATGGATTCACTTGCTGCTTGCTGAAAACTAGAAATTCTTCCATGAAGAGCATTGGTTTTACCCAATGGGAAGAACTTCTTGAGAAATGCCTCTGAACACTTAGTCCAAGTGTTAATAGCTTATCGATTCGCATAGAACCATTGCTTAGCTTTCCCCAGAAGGGAGAATGGAAACAGCCGTAGACGAACAACATCCATATTTGCACCCCTGATGACGAAAGTGCTGCATAGCTCTAGGAATTGCTGCAGATGAGCATTGGCATCCTCATTTAGCTTGCCACAGAATGGGCTAGCCTGTACCATCGTGATTAGACCCGTCTTGATCTCAAAATTTTCAGTGCCCATTGCCACCTCAGGGCCTTGCAGCACATGGTCAGCGGAAGGAGCTGAGTACTCACGAAGTGTCTTCTGGGCCATAGCGTTAGACATGGATGGTACAAAGGAAGCTGGATCGCCTTCCGGACGAGTACGACGAGGTGAGCCGAAATGAATTCGGGCTTTCCTCACTAATGACTTGGGATCTTCAGTAAAATTTCCCGGTAGGTCGAAACCAGTCATACACTACCTGTCTTCATCGTCCAAAAATAAAAGAAGACAATCAAGGTTAGCCTACATTGAGAGTTGTCCTAACCTACTCAGAGTTTATAAACAGATGCAAAGCATAGTCATGATAATCCTGAGCCTTCCCCGGCAACGGCGCCAGAAATGCTTGTTGGCGTTTCGTAGCGTCGTCATCTTAAGAACAGATCTGAGACCCGTCCTTAGTGACAACACCAGGAATCACCTTGTAGGCACCTCACAATGTCACAACTAATGGCGCAGTTAGCATGAACATCGAGACTTGCCAAAGGTTAATCTAAACGATCATGAATGAATCCGAAAGCGCACAGATAAACCATTGTAGCATTTCCCCGAGGAAGGAGAGTATTCCAAGGGTATCGAATCTGTGGAAGGCAATGGCGGATATCTTAGACTTATGCTTTTGCTCTGAATGTAAACCAAGAGATAGATATAGGGAACAACACACTCAAAGGCAGGGGTAAGATAAAAGATATAAGGGTAGTGTGACACACACACTCAGATCTACCTCTACTCTAGCACACTACGGCTTAGGGGGAACATACGAGTTAGCTCTAGGTTCTAATGTACTAAACATACAAAGCTAGAAGATAAAGAGATGGGCATGAGTATTGCATGAGAGAGATAAGGTTCAGTACCCAAGTACAAACGGGGAGCTAGCCCGCGACGACCAGCACTCTGTGAAACTAGACTTTAGACTCCTACAGCAGGTACCCCAGTGTGGAGGTTGCCCAAGGATCCAACAGGGCTGTCACCACCTGAGGACCGACCTCTATCGTTACGGGGGGTATGCTCATAACTATCATAGCTAGACAACCCAGGCACCATGCCTACGTTGCTGCTAGACTCCACCCGGCCCGGGCTATTGTGACCCAGGGTGAGAGCCAACAGAAGACTGGTCAACTAGACCGACTACCGTAGCTTGAACACAGACCTCATGCAACCTTCTCATGCCATCTAACAAGATCAACTAAGGTTAGACATACAAACAGATATGAACTCTCTTATGTCTAATCAATAAGATCAAAGGGTCGTGTTCGTGAAGAACACGAGCCCCTAACTTATGAACAAACACATAAGGAAGGAGTTTATCACCCTTCAAGTGGATCAAAAGGTAGTGTTCATGAAGAACACAAGACTCTAAATGATGAATAGAGGATGAACTCAAGAACATATCAAACATATGATCTACCATGACTTTATATGAAATAGTTGAATAACTGAAGTAGATCAAAGTCATACAAAGAAATAAAGATAAAAGAGAACTCATACCCAGACTTCCAAGAGGACTTGGAACCTGAATAAGAGCTACTCTAGCCTATCCCCTAGCCTTGGAAACTAAAAGTGAGAGGAGAATGAGAGAGTGGTGTGTGAGAAATGGGAGCCCCTCCCCTTCTATTTATAGGCAAAGGCCAGGCTTGCTCGGAGCACCAAATGGCCCCTAAACACCCGGGAGTGAGGCAATGGACCAATAGGGAGCTACCACGTGGAGGGCCAGGATGGGACCCCCTAGGTCGGTTCGGCCGATCCTAGGATCGGCCGGCCCCCTAGGGTGGCCCCACTTGGTGGTCTTCCACTGGGTGGCTGCCCTGTGGGCCCTCTGATCCATCCCTGGTGCATGCCTTGATTTGGTATCTGAAGTGGGCCCTTTGATCCATGTGAAGTCTATGTGGCGTCCTGTGATTCGTCGGTGAGTGCCTCCCCTGGATCGATGACGTGGAATGCCATGTTTCCCTTGGTGGCAGCCACCTCAGCTGAGTTGGCATGGTTTCTTCATAGAAGGTGGGTTTCCTTCTCTTTTAAAAGGGGTAATTCACCTACATACAAATAATCTCCAAGGACAAGTGGAACTACATTATTGAAACCAAAATGCTAGTAAATAATGCATATGCCTCCATTTGTGTGAGAATATTGAGGGTTGGAAATGGTGAATTTCAACCGTCAACAAAGACTAGCGGGCTGAAGTCGTGAATATGGGCCGGTGCAAGGTAGCGGATCGAGGCCGAAGCTTGCACGTGGGGTTTGTTGGTTTGCCCACAAAACCATCGGTGGGCGGTTTCTTGGTTTGGGCCGCAAAACCAAGTCCGGAGGCCCCATGCGACGGAGACGGTGATCCGGGAGCGTCGAGAAGCTTCGAGGCGGGGGGCACGTGGCGTGATCGCGGGGTTTGCGTCGATGCGAAGCAAAGCCGCGGTGGAAGCGTGTCCGCTTGATGAAGACTAGACCATATTGCCCCTGAGAGGTGTGTATCTTCTATTTGAAGTTGTAGGGGTAGCGTGGTCATTTGCCTCCTCCGGTGGACTTCGTATAAATAGCGGAGAGGTGGATGGCATCTCTCTTTCTCTTGGACTCTAGGGTTTCCTACCCCTGTAGATTGCTCTGGACTGCTTCTTTTTCTCTGTATTCCTTAGGCTAGATTCTTGTATAAACTCTGACCTCTGGATGTATGGAAGCATTCAGCGTTGCGGTGATCTCCTAGTCCTCTGTGATTTTCGTGTCATTTTCGAGGCTATTTTTGGGGAGTTTTGTTCTTCGCTCGATTCGGGGATTTGAGGGCGGTTCTTCTGAGGACCAGGTGTGTCCGAGGACCAGTGGAGGGTCTCTCCTTAGTGATGAGTGATTGATAACATTGTGTGGACTGATGCTTCTCTAAGTGTGCAGGTACAGGTTGCAGCTTGACGCGTGTTGGTGCATGTGAAGAACAAGCACGAAAGACCTTAGCCGTGGCGGCCTCCGGGTGATGGAGAGGCAAGTAGGTTTGGTTCGATGGACCCAGTGGCCGATGGGGTCAAGTGCCAGCCGTGCAGTGCAAGACTGGCAGGCTGAAGTCGTGAACATGGGTGATGCAAGGTAGCGGATCGAGGCCAAAGCATGCACGCGGGGTTTGTTGGTTTGCCCACAAAACCATCGGTGGACGGTTTCTTTGTTTGGGCCTCAAAAACAAGTCTGGAGGCCCGAGGCGACAGAGACGGTGATCTGGGAGTTTTGGGAAGCTTCGAGGCGGGGGGCACGTGGCGTGATCGCGAGGCTTGCGTCGATGCTAAGCAAGGCCGCGGTGGAAGCATGTCCGCCCGATGAAGACTTGACCAAAATGCCCCTGAGGGGTTGTATCTTCATTTCAAGTTGTAGGGGTAGCGTGGTCATTTACCTCCCTCCGATGGACTTCGTATAAATAGCGGAGAATTGGATGGCATCTCTCTCTCTTGGACTCTAGGTTTTCCTCCCCCGGTATATTGCTCTGGACTGCTTCTTTTCCTCTGTATTCCTTAGGCTAGATTCTTGTATAGACTCTGACTTTTGGATGTATGGAAGCATTCGGCGTTGCGGTGATCTCCTAGTTCTCTGTGATATTTGTGTCATTTTCGTGGCTATTTTTGGAGAGTTTTGTCCTTCTCTCGATTTGGGGATTTGAAGGGGTTTCTTCTCGGATTTCTTTGAGGGGATCGTGGGTGGATGCCTTGCACATCTTTGTGTGTGATCTTGACCCCTCAAATGCCGGGAAACACCTTCGATTCATGAGTTTTTGGCCGGAGTTTGAGTTCTTGGTGGTTGTTCGTGTGATCCGCGATTCCCAACGATTTAGTAAGTTAGAGGTCGAGATTTTTGGGGAATAGCTTCCTCTTGTGTTGCTTATCATCTCCCCCAAATCTTGTCTCAAGATCTTTAGCCATTTGTGAGATCCGGTGATAGATTTGGAGAGTTGACAGGCTTTTTCTGCTCTGTCTGCGCCTGGCGAACTGTCCGCGAGAGGCGCGCGGACTGTCCGCGCGACACCAGTTCGTTGTGTGTTCATCCGTGTTCGTGCGCGTTCGCGTTTCGATCCATTTTGTCGCGAGGGTTTTGTTGCAAGAGGTTTGCGGACTGTCCGCGTGGTGTGTGCGGACTGTCCGCGTGGCTCGGATTTTGTTTGGGGTGGCTCGTGGTTTGTCTGGGGTGTCCAGCGAGTTTTGCCGGAGTGTCCGCCTGGTGTGGCCGGACTGTCCACGAGGGCACGGACCATTCGTGGTGTTTGCCCGGACTGTCCGAATTTCCTCAGTGCAGCTCTGGTGGCTCGAGGTCCTTTTCCGGACTGTCCGCCGAGGGTCCGCGAACTGTCCGCCTGTCTTGCAGACTGTCCGTCGTACTCGTCCGGACTATCCGGCCTGGACTTCGCAGATTTGGCTAAGTCTTTTGATTCTTGTCTTGTGATTTCGCAGTTTGATTCAAGGCTTGTCTCTAGGACTTGTGAGCTTGTGTGTGCCTAGTCTAGAGCTTTTCTTATGCGTGCGAGAACTCGGAGTGGCAATCGGGGTATAGGCTGAGTTCGACCTTCGGGAAAAAATTTTATCAGCTCCCACTCACCCCCCCTTGTTGGCGTTTCTTAATCTCAACACTAGGCGCCGTGGTAGCGTGAGCGTGTAAAAAACTCCCGGGTACACTGACGAGTGCGAACGAATCCGCAAGCGCATAGATACACTGCTGTAGCACTTCTCCCTAGGAGAATGAGTATTCCTGTCGTGTTTCGTTCCTAGGACGGTGAGTAACCAGAGAGGGTCTATCTAAGGACACCAGCTTTCGCTGGGATAGGTCGGGATATAAGAAGCACTTCCTTAAGGGACTTAGCTCTCAAGATGTATCTGTCAGGTCTCAGTCATCCCCGCGGGGCGACAACACTTCAATGTGCTGGCAAGCGAGCCCAACACGGTACACAATGTAGAGGGTTGACAAAGGGTCCAACAGGCTGTCACCACTGCGGCCCACCTCTACGCTACGATCGTACGTGGTCTTCGCAGGAAAACCAGGGCCCAGACACCACGTCTGTACCCCAAGATAAAATACTATAGTGCGGTTACGTCTGTCGACCCGCTAACTACACTATAGCAACCGTATAGATACGGTCCCACGAACAAGGGAAAGATCGGAATCAGATCATCTTATCATTCATTGAACTACGGAACAGAAAGGAAGCTATGGATGCAGCTAAACGAGATACAGCGGACTTACTTAACTAAACAAGAATATGAACTACTGCTCTGGATCTAAAGGATCGAAGCCTTGTGCCATGAAGAACACAAGCCTCTAACTTATGAATGAGCCACGAACACATGAACAAATCAAACATGCATCATGTCCACTATAGTCTAAATAAGAAATGATGAAATACTCACTTTGATCTAAATGAAGAACAAGCATCCACGAGGACATCAACTCACTCCTCACCCCTACTCTACCTCTCAACTACCCCTAATCTAGATCTCTCCTCATCACCATTCTACCACATAGAGGTGAGAATCACCTCACATGGGCAGAATTAGAGAGAGGGAGAGATAGCTACACAAGAGAGAAGTGAAACTTGAGAGCATGGTGGTGTGTGTAAAATGGAGCCTCTCCCCTCCTATTTATAGACAAGGAGGTGGCTTGCTCCGAGGCTCCAAGTGCTCCAAAACACCCCTGGATGCAGCCAACAGCCAATGGGAGAGAGCCACGTGGAGGGCCAGGATGAACCGGCCCTAGGTTGGTTCGGCCGAACCTAGGGTCGGCCGGCCCCCCCTGGTGGCACCCTGGCCCGTGCTTCCTCTAGCTCGCTTCCATGTGGGCCCGGACGCCTGTCCTCCGTGCATGGCACATTTCCTGGCGGTTTAGTTGGCAAAGTGGGGCCATGGATCCATGTGATGCTGATGTGGCAGAGTATGATTCGTCGAGAGTCCCTCACATGGATTGGTGATATCATGGATCCAGGAGAATCCATGTGGTAGCCCCTGATTGGCCAGCATTTGAGTGCCTTGGATTGGAGTGGAGTGAAAGTGCATGGATTCCTCTCATTTCTTATTCTAAATACCTGCATTCGAATAGACATCGACATTGTTGGAAAGTATGAGTTTAAGCTCCTATTCTAGGGTGAATGTGCAATTCAAACTCCAATTTGCAGGAGTTGATGGTCATAAAAATAGCAAATATCAGCCGTCAACAACACCCCCACAATTGACCTTTGCTCGTCTCGAGTGAAGGGGAAACAAAGCCAAGTGGGTCATGAATACCAAGGAGTAAGACAAATATAAGAGATATTCCAAGTCATACCTTGCTCCTGTGAACCTCTGTGTAGTGGCTATCATGTTCCCTTGGGTGATTGAAAAGTAGAACAGCTATGAATCAAGTCACTTATGCACCTGATGATAAACACCTTGGGGTTTTGCAAGACTTTCATAAACAAAACTCTTGGTGGCTTCCTCATTTGATTCTCTCAGATCGCTCAATGTGTATATGTCCTCACTAAGGCATTTGCCTTTCTTCATACTACTTCTAATGATGGCTATATGTGGAGCTCAGGGTAGGATAAAGAGAATGCATACTTGCATCACATATTTTGCAAAGTCAAAGACTGGATCCACAGAGAAAATCAAATCATACCATCAGATCAAGATGTGCATCGGTATGGCTATGGTGTGTATGGTAAGGTGGATACTAGGCCCGGAATGGGTGCTAGATATTACCATACATATATATGATGAGAACTTGTGGGTTGATGGTAAGGTGGAAACTAGCCCCGGAATGGACACTAGTTATTACCATCAAAAATCATGGAACTCCTTTCTGCATGACCATCCCTCTCCTTTTTTCCTCTTCTTTATTTTGGATATGGGCTATCCTTTCTTTTTTTTTCAAAACATGCTTTGGGCATGTGTTTATATATATATATATTTTTTTTTTCATAGCCCATATCTCTTCTTCGAAGGATACTTTTAGAGAGAGCGGCCATACCACATATGGAGCTTTTACTTTTGTGGTACGAATGATACAATGCTAACTTCCAGTGTAGAAGCATAGCAAAGGGAAATAGGTAGGGTGCACATAAATCTTGATCATGAAAGTAATGAGAAGAATTCTCACAAGGGTCACAGAATTTGACAAAGCTCAAAGCAATAACAAGCAGCATATGAATCGAAAGTTTTACCTACAAAGATCATATGGCTCTAATGGGACGGAGGCATATCAAAGAGGAGCCTTTCCAAGAGGTTTTGAGTTTTTCAAAAATAAATTCCCCAAGAGAGTTAGTCATCAGAGCAATAGATCATATCATCCAGCCGTATCATACTCATCAATCACTTAGGTGAACATGCTTGTCCTTAAGGAGGTTATGGTTCACAAGCATCAGGTAGACAACAAGGAATAAAACATATGTAAGTCTACTCAAGCACAGGCGAGCTGGGTGATCTTTAGCATCATCATTCGAGTTTTAGTTTAGAGATAGATAGATATAGCTTATAAAACTCAGGAATGAAAGAGAGTGAGTTGTCTTGATGCAAACCGGCGCTATGCGTGGGAGATGAACCGTGAGAGGCTCTCCACAGGAGTGAACTCGTGTGGGTCCCGTTCAGGTTCTCTGCAGGTGATCGATTAGCTAGCGCGGAGTGCTCGCAGTGGGTACGTATGGGAAACGTCGTGCCTGCATTGGGAGACTCGTGGCTCTTCCCCCACACTGTCTCAAACCTAGATGTCCTCTAAATCAAAGAGACCAAAGTAATGACACAATGGGTGGCTAAACCGGGTTACATGATCGGTGAGCCACTTTATTCAAATCCAAATGTTTCAAACGAAATGATTAGGCGCTTACACACATGCAAAGGAAATAAATGAAATAAAGGGAAATCAAACCTAGACCTAAACTAGCGCATAATGAACTAAAGTTGGCGCTAATCCCCACTACTCGGAAAGGATCTACTCCTTTCCCTTAGCAACTGCCAGCCTCTGCAGCTTCCGGGTCATGTCCTCCTCCAGCTGGTGAGACTCAAGCCTGAGCTCACGGTACTCGTCCCTCAGCTTAGCTAGCCCTTCAACTAGCGTCTCACGCTCTAAGAACAGATCAGCCAGTTTGTTGGCTAGCTTTGCTAGGGCAGGGGTGTTCTTGGCGCCATTCACTTGGATGTCTGCAAGGATCTTGGTGATGACTCGCTCCCACCGAGGCGGCTTATGGTAGGGTGTACCATAGCCTCCAGTGGCTGTCTTTACTCCAAAGATATTGCACCGGGTCTGTGGAAGTGGGAACTCGTCCCACACATCCTGCTCATAAGTATGGCAGAAAGCTTCTCCATAGCTGTTGAAGTCAGACCCAATGTAGCACTCTCCTGGCTTCAAGGGTGGCCCAGGGGGATAGTCAAACAAGACGCGCTTGGCAGCGGTGTTGTTCCCCATGGTGGCCATCCTGACCGGGAAAGAAGGCGGGGAGGAGGAGCCTCGCTGGGACGACAGCACTGGGGAGTCGGTGCGCATCCTGCGAGTGCTCTCTACACTCCTGCCTCTCTCGGGAGTCATGGCCTCCGGCGACCCCATCACCTCATCTAGGTTGCTGTGGTCAATGAGACAAGAGGGGCTCCCTCCCCCTGAAGTGAGGGGCGAAACCGCCCTACGGAGCCGAGCGAAATCGTAGCCGGCCATGGATGCGGCGATGAGCTAAGGATGGTGAGGTAGAGGAGATGGATTTCGCGATGCGAAAACTCGTCGGGCGGGAGGGAGAAGATTTCTGGAGGAGAATGAGATGCACACACGAAAGAAGAAGGGGAGAGGCGGCACCAGGGTTTCGGCCGAACCAGGGTTCGGCAGGCCCCAGGTGGGCCCCTCTGGCCCTCCCCTTTTTCGTGTGGGCTCCAGCAACTCTCAGGATCGACGGCCCAGGTGGATTCCCCGAGATGGAAAGATTGGCTTAGGCTTAAGGCTAGGATAAGGTTGAGGTTGAAAATTCATCCTCCACTATATACCAACCATGGCCAAACCCTGATATAACCATAGAGAATCTGGGGGAAGTCACCTTGGTGACATACCCGATTCGTCAAAAGTGTAGGCACCTCTAACGGTAATCACGAAGTGTTCGTGTCGTCACAATGGTGCTGCCTTCTTGTGGACCTTTTGCCTACTCCTCTTTATCTTGGCAATTTCTTTCTCCTGGATGACCACGATCCACAAGATACCCGGAGGATAATTCTTCCTGGGGAAACGAGATGAGTCCCAAGAGTACTGAGGATGCAGGTGTCTTGTGATCTCCTGTCTCAACTTATGACCATCTCCTTGCAGAGACAATGTTGATGTAATGATAAGCTCTGATCTGCAAGGGTAGTGCATATACAAACTCGAGCCCAAAAAGGTGTATCAAGGCTGATGGCGAGCATGATCATCCCAGAGGGGCCGAGGCATTCCCTGAGGTGGTCACTGGACTCGAGGACTATAGCACTGGGGTCGCGGAACTCGGAGATGAAAAGATCGAGCACTGAGGCTAGTGCTTCACCAATAGGTACCGATCTCCGAGTGAACTCAAGCTCAGAAAGACACTCGGCCTCCAGAGAGGATAGAGCATGGACTTCCGGAGGCCAGTGTACGATCAGAAACCAGAGTTCGGATGAAGGGCAAGATTTAACTTGCTCATACCTTAGGCAGAGGGTCTGATGTTCTCATCAGGGCGATGGAAAACATTCCGAAGTCTGGCCTAAGCTTCCAATGGGGGGTTATGGATAAACTGGAAAGTGCACCTCCCATTGGGCATCGATCAAGTCAGGCATAAGATACGAAGTGCAGGATTCTCCTGACTGATCGGCATCGATCGATGTTCTTGAGATAAAAAGTGAATGCACTCCATTCGATCGGTAGATGATCGTACTCCTTCGGTCTGATGGATGAATCCAACGGATTATAAAGCAGAGACCGATGTCTTGGTTTATACGAAACTTCAGTGCAAGGCATTTCAGCTCAAACCTTGACGTAGAAACATGATAGGACTCTCATTACCCTCCTTAGGAGATAGTAGTGAGGATCGAACAAGTCATCCTGGTCGGGAATGGTCGTTCTTTCCGAACTACTCTCTCCATCCTCCAACGAGACAAAGTCTCGGGGAGAAGGTCTAAGATGATGCACGAGAGGGGAACCCAAGGGTAGATCTCGTGCCACGAAATCTTTCCCTTAGACTCCTGCTATTCAGGAATGACATCTTCAGCTAGAGTTCAGACAGAGTGGATATGAAACCTCGGACTTGGCTGATGATGGATCTAGGTGGCTCAATGTTTCCTCTGGTGGGTGCCTCTTTGACCGGGATGCAAGGGGAGCTAAAATCTCAGAGATTATCCACGATCTCTTTTCCCTCGACAGCATCTAGGTGCACAAAGGATCCTCCAGAGAGAGCATTAAGCCTCATGGCATCACCCTCCCGCAATCCAAACCAGAAGTGCTGAAGCAACATCCAATCGGGAATGTAGAGGACTTTGCAATCTTCCACCGCGGAGGCGAAACGATTCCATGCCATTCCTAGTGATTCCTCCTCACATTGCTTGAAACAAAGAATCTTTGCCCTTAACGAGATGACACGTCGTATTGGGAAGAAGTGGGAGCAAAAAGCTGCTCTCAAGCTTTCCCAAGTAAGGTAGTCTCTACCAAAACAACGGTGCCAATCCCGCGCTTCCCCGGAGAGGGATAACGGGAAACACTCTCTTTACCTTGAGTTTCAATCAGATGCTCATAGTATCTCACATGATCAAAGGGGTTCTCATGACTTAACCCTGAGAAGGATAGGTCCTGAATTAGCTTCATGAGAGGGGGGCGAAGCCAAAAGCCAGATGTAAGAGTGGGTCTTGACGAAGATGGCTCTGAGGGTTCACTCCTCGAAGGTGGAAGGTGTTTACAAGGATAACCTTCCATGGGTAGCGGGGGTAGAGGTAGAAGTAAAGAAAACAAAAAGGGATATCTCAAAAAGGGTAACGGGGGTGAAGGTCGAAGAAAAAGGAAAAAGATAAATACAAGGATAGACAGGCTCGAAGGTTAACAACAACCGTCCTCGGCAACGGCGCCAGAAATGCTTGTTGGCATTTCCTAATCTCAACACTAGGCGTCGTGGTAGCGTGAGCGTGTAAGAAACTCCCGGGTACACTGACGAGTGCGAACGAATCCGCAAGCGCACGGATACACCGCTGTAGCACTTCTCCCTAGGAGAATGAGTATTTCCGTCGGGTTTCGTTCCTAGGACGGTGAGTAACCAGAGTGGGTCTATCCAAGGACACCAGCTTTCGCTGGGATAGGTTGGGATATAAGAAGCACTTCCTTAAGGGACTTAGCTCTCAAGATATATCTGTCAGGTCCCAGTCATCCCCGCGGGGCGACAACACTTCAATGTGCTGGCAAGCGAGCCCAACTCGGTACGCGACGTAGAGGGTTGACAAAGGGTCCAACAGGCTGTCACCACTACGGCCTACCTCTACGCTACGATCGTACGTGGTCTTCGAAGGAAAACCAGGGCACAGACACCACGTCTGTACCCCAAGATAAAATACTATAGTGCGGTTACGTCTGTCGACCCGCTAACTACACTATAGCAACCATATAGATACGGTCCCAAGAACAAGGGAAAGATCGGAATCAGATCATCTTATCATTCATTGAACTACGGAGCAGAAAAGAAGCTATGGATGCAGCTAAATGAGATACAGCGGACTTACTTAACTAAACAGGATCAGAGCATGCAAACAAGAATATGAACTACTGCTCTGGCTCTAAAGGATCAAAGCCTTGTGCCATGAAGAACACAAGCCTCTAACTTATGAACGAGCCACGAACACAAGAACAAATCAAACATGCATGATGTCCACTATAGTCTAAATAAGAAATGCTGAAATACTCACTTTGATCTAAATGAAGAACAAGCATCCACGAGGACATCAACTCACTCATCACCCCTACTCTACCTCTCAACTACCCCTAATCTAGATCTCTCCTCATCACCATTCTACCACATAGAGGTAAGAATCACCTCACCTAGGCAGAATTAGAGAGAGGGAGAGAGAGCTACACAAGAGAGAAGTGGAACTTGAGAGCTTGGTGATGTGTGTAAAATGGAGCCCCTCCCCTCCTATTTATAGACAAGGAGGTGGCTTGCTCCAAGGCTCCAAGTGCTCCAAAACACCACGGGATGCAGCCAACAGCCAATGGGAGAGAGCCACGTGGAGGGCCAGGATGAACCGGCCCTAGGTCGGTTCAGCCAAACCTAGGGTCGGCCGGCCCCCTCAGGTGGCCCCCTGGCCCGTGCTTCCTCTGGCCCGCTTCCATGTGGGCCCTGATGCCTCTCCTCCGTGCATGGTACGTTTCCTGGCGGTTTAGTTGGCAATGTGGGCCCATGGATCCATGTGATGCTGACGTGGCAGCGTATGATTCATCGAGAGTCCCTCACATGGATTGGTGACATCATGGATCCAAGAGAATCCATGCGGCAGCCCCTGATTGGCCAGCATTTGAGTGCCTTGGATTGGAGTGGAGTGAAAGTGCATGGATTCCTCTCATTTCTTATGCTAAATACCTGCATTCGAATAGACATCGACACTGGTGGAAAGTATGAGTTTAAGCTCCTATTCTAGTGTGAATGTGCAATTCATGCTCCAATTTGCAGGAGTTGACGGCCATAAAAATGGCAAATATCAGCCGTCAACAACACCCCCACACTTGACCTTTGCTGGTCTCGAGTGAAGGGGAAACAAAGCCAAGTGGCTCATGAATACCAAGGAGTAAGACAAACATAAGAGATATTCCAAGTCATACCTTGCTCCTGTGAACCTCTGTGTAGAACAACTATCATGTTCCCTTGGGTGATTGAAAAGTAGAACAACTATGAATCAAGACAATTATGCACCTGATGATAAACACCTTGGGGTTTTGCAAGACTTTCATAAACAAAACTCTTGGTGGCTTCCTCATTTGATTCTCTCAGATCGCTCAATGTGTATATGTCCTCACTAAGGCATTTGCCTTTCTTCATCCTACTTCTAATGATAGCTATATGTGGAGCTCAGGGTAGGATAAAGAGAAAGCATACTTGCATCACATATTTTGCAAAGTCAAAGTCTGGATCCACAGAGAAAATCAAATCATACCATCAGATCAAGATGTGCACCGGTATGGCTATGGTGTGTATGGTAAGGTGGATACTAGGCCCGGAATGGGTGCTAGATATTACCTACATATATATGATGAGAACTTGTGGGTTGATGGTAAGGTGGATACTAGCCCCGGAATGGACACTAGTTATTACCATAAAAAATCATGGAACTCCTTTCTGCATGACCATCCCTCTCCTTTTTTTCCTCTTCTTTATTTTGGATATGGGCTATCCTTTCTTTTTTTCAAAACATGCTTTGGGCATGTGTTTATATATATATATTTTATCTTTCATAGCCCATATCTCTTCTTCGAAGGATACTTTTAGAGAGAGCGGTCATACCACATATGGAGCTTTTACTTTTGTGGTACGAATGATACAATGCTAACTTCCAGTGTAGAAGCCTAGCAAGGTGAAATAGGTAGGGTGCACATAAATCTTGATCATGAAAGTAATGAGAAGAATTCTCACAAGGGTCACAGACTTTGACAAAGCTCAAAGCAATAACAAGCAGCATATGAATCGAAGGTTTTTACATACAAAGATCATATGGCTCTAATGGGACGGAGGCATATCAAAGAGGAGCCTTTCCAAGAGGTTTTGAGGTTTTCAAAAATAAATTACCCAAGAGAGTTAGTCATCAGAGCAATAGATCATATCATCCAGCCATATCATACTCATCAATCACTTAGGTGAACATGCTTGTCCTTAAGGAGGTTATGGTTCACAAGCATCAGGTAGACAACAAGGAATAAAACATATGTAAGTCTACTCAAGCACAGGCGAGCTGGGTGATCTTTAGCATCATCATTCGAGTTTTAGTTTAGAGATATATAGATATAGCTTATAAAACTCAGGAATGAAAGAGAGTGAGTTGTCTTGATGCAAACCGGCGCTATGCATGGGAGATGAACCGTGAGAGGCTCTCCACAGGAGTGAACTCGTGCGGGTCCCGTTCAGGTTCTCTGCAGGTGATCGATTAGCTAGCGCGGAGTGCTTGCAGTGGGTACATATGGGAAACATCGTGCCTGCATTGGAAGAGTCGTGGCTCTTCCCCCACACTGTCTCGAACCTAGATGTCCTCTAAATCAAAGAGACCAAAGTAATGACACAATGGGTGGCTAAACTGGGTTACATGACCAGTGAGCCACTTTATTCAAATCCAAATGTTTCAAACGAAATGATTAGGCGCTTACACACATGCAAAGGAAATAAATGAAATAAAGGGAAATCAAACCTAGACCTAAACTAGCGCCTAATGAACTAAAGTTGGGGCTAATCCCCACTACTCGTAAAGGATCTGCTCCTTTCCCTGAGCAACTGCCAGCCTCTGCAGCTTCCGGGTCATGTCCTCCTCCAGCTGGTGATACTCAAGCCTGAGCTCACGGTACTTGTCCCGCTGCTTAGCCAGCCCTTCAACTAACTTCTCATGCTCTAAGAACAGATCAGCCAGTTTGTTGGCTAGCTTTGCTAGGGCAGGGGTGTTCTTGGCGCCATTAACTTGGATGTCTGGAAGGATCTTGGTGATGACTCGCTCCCACCGAGGCGGCTTATGGTAGGGTGTACCATAGCCTCCAGTGGTTGTCTTCACTCCGAAGATCTGGCACCGGGTCTGTGGAAGTGGGAACTCATCCCACACATCCTACTCATAAGTATGGCATAAAGCTTCTCCGTAGCTGTTGAAGTCAGACCCAATGTAGCACTCTCCTGGCTTCAGGGGTGGCCCAGGGGGATCGTCAAACAAGACGCGCTTGGCAGCAGTCTTGTTCCCCATGGTGGCCATCTTGACCGGGAAAGAAGGCGGGGAGGAGGAGCCTCGCCAGGACGACTGCACTAGGGAGTCGGTGCGCATCCTGCGAGTGCTCTCTACACTCCTGCCTCTCTTGGGAGTCATGGCCTCCGGCGACCCCATCACCTCATCCAAGTTGCTGAGGTCAATGAGACGAGAGGGGCTCCCTCCCCCTGAAGTGAGGAGCAAAATCGCCCTACGGAGCCGAGCGAAACCGTAGCCGGCCATGGATGCGGCGATGAGATGAGGATGGTGAGGTGGAGGAGATGAATTTCGCGATGCGAAAACTCGTCGGGCGGCAGGGAGAAGATTTCTGGAGGAGAACGAGACACACACGTGAAAGAAGAAGGGGAGAGGCGGCACCGGGGTTTCGGCCGAACCAGGGTTCGCCCGGCCTAAGGTGGGCCCCTCTGGCCCTCCCCTTTTTCGTGTGGCTCCAGCAAGTCTCAGGATCGACGGCCCAGGTGGATTCCCCGAGATGGAAAGATTGGCATAGGCTTAAGGCTAAGATAAGGTTGAGGTTGAAAATTCATCCTCCACTATATATCAACCTTGGCCAAACCAGGTTGATGTAATGATAAGCTCTGATCTGCAAGGGTAGTGCATATACGAACTCGATCCCAAAAAAGTGTATCAAGGCTGAGGGCGAGCATGATCATCCCAGAGGGGCCGAGGCATTCCCTGAGGAGGTCACGGGACTCGAGGACTATAGCACTGGGGTCGCAGAACTCGGAGATGAAAAGATCGAGCAATGAGGATAGTGCTTCACCAATAGGTACCGATCTCCGAGTGAACTCATGCTCAGAAAGACACTCAGCCTTCAGAGAAGATAGAGCATGGACTTCCGGAGGCCGGTGTACGATCAGAAACCAGAGTTCGGATGATGTGCAAGATTTAACTTGCTCATACCTTAGGCAGAGGGTTCGATGTTCTCATTGGGGCGATGGAAAACATTCCGAAGTCTGGCCTAAGCTTCCAATGGGGGGTTATGGATAAACTTGAAAGTGTACCTCCCATTGGGCATCGATAAAGTCAGGCATAAGATACGAAGTGCAGGCTTCTCCTGACTCATCGGCATCGATCGATGTGTCGACCATATACCCCTGGGTACCCATACATGAAAGAATACGAACTCATACTATAAATCCTTGTAATCCTACTAGGACTCTTACCATGTAATCCTACTAGGACTCCTATCTTTGTAACCGACTAAGAACCCGCCCCCTGGACTATATAAAAGAGGGTCGGGTACCTAGGAGGAGGAGGTGAATCCCCCAACCCCTCCGGGGAACACCCAAGCGCATGGCGCCATACATGATACTCCAAACAGGACGTAGGGTCCGCTACTCCGGCGACCCGAACCTGTATAAATCTGTGCCCCGTGTCCTCGCGCATACCTTCGAGTTCCGGGTGTGGCGATCCTCCACCGCACAATCTACTACCTCGGGTACCCCTTGCTAGGCTCAGTGGCCAAACCACTGACAGCTGGCGCGCTAGGTAGGGGTGATCGTCAAGATCATCGAGCGAGCTCGAAGGATTTCAAGATCAATCTACTCATCAGCATGGCGTGGTTGTTTGGGAAACAGCCAAATCCACAACTCGCCGTTTCACCGCATCCAAATTCGAGACGGAATCAATATCCGAGCCTCCGTCCGCGTGCTGACAGAACTCGCCGAATTTCGGAAAACGGCGGATACTTGTGAGAGTCCAAGGCAGCCGGACCGGATTCCGTATCCTAACCAACTTCGTCGCAGCAGGCCCGGCCCTGTAGTTATAGCAGGCGGGGCAGCCGCCCTGGGCCCCCAAATCGTAAGGGCCCCCAAATCAATACACTTTGTATATATGCTCAGAAGTCAGATCTGTGTGACTAGCGCAATTTGCTGATAAAAAAAGTGTTGGCAACAGCAGCTCATAAACACATTTGACTATTGAGGCCCATCCATCTTCCTAGTCCTAGCGTTAGCATACATACCCTCGAAGCTTCGGCACCTACGTCGGGCCGTTTGCCTTCTCCGCTTCTTGCCGCCTCATTCGGTTGCTCCTCTCCGACTCCCCGCAGACTGCAGTCAGGTCCGCACGATCTCGACCAGCGACCGCATGTCCGCACCCACATCGATTTAGCATGCCGCGTGCATGATCGACTGATTGTAGTCGTAGATCGCCTCGCGCCCTTGGCCGATTGATTTCCCCGCCCTAACGTCCGACTCCAAGATGAAGAAGACTTAAAGGCAGGAAGGATCGATCCCAATTCCCTTTTCTTTTTTCTGTACAATCTCAATCTAGTTCTGAGCCACATGTGTTTTCTTCTTCTTAATTTTCAGGATTGTTCTTACCCAACCAAATATCACTGTGTGGTGAGATGTCATCTAGAAATAGAAGCTTTTCTAAGTTGCCTCAGCTGAAAGAAGCTTTTCTAAGTTGAAACTACTTTTGAACTACTTGAGGTCTACAATGTCTCAAGAAAGGTTAAATGGTTTGGCAACTTTGTGCATTGAGGCTGCTGGACGAGATTGATCTCAATATCATCATCGACGATTTCGTGTCCAGAAATGTTAGAAGGAATTATTCAAAATGATCTAGTAATAAGTATTACCATCCAGCTGTTTGCAAGTTAGACTTTTGATGTAATGATATATCACTGTTTTCACCATATGGTTTTTTTTATAATGCATCAAAATCAACTTTGCAATTTATATCAAACCGTTGAATGTTTAATAGGGGCCTCCATTTTTGGTTTCGCCCCGGGCCCCCAAAAACACAGGGCCGGCCCTGCGTCGCAGTGCAGCACAACGCCCAGTCAAACTTTCGTCGCAGCGCAGCACCGAGTCCAGCTCCGTCACAGCGCAATGCCAAGTCAACTTCGTTGGTTCCCACCGTGTTGGTCTCCACGGCAAAGCTGCATGCAGCTCGTCAATCAAGATCTATTGCATTATGTACAGACTGTAGCAACCAGCCAGCCACTACGACTCTCTCCATGGAAAGTTATTTTTTCAAACATTATGCTATACGCACACATGAGATGCACCAGCAAGCTTCAAGAATATTGTTGGATGCACACATGCAATGCACACGCAAGGATACCAGGAAGGCTCTCCAAAATCTTTGCTTTGTGCACACAAGTACAACTACGTCAACGCTCGGCAACGTTATCTTGCCGCTCGACTTCTCGTCGATCGGTCGCACTGACTCTCGCCGTGCGTCCGGTCACTCCGTCTCGTGGCTCGACTACTCGTCGTCTGGTTGCAACGGCTCTACTGCGCCTATGCCATGCACCCGGACGCGCCGTCTCGCCGCTCGACTTCTCGTCGATCGGTCGCACTGTCTCTCGTCGTGCGCCCGGTCACTCCGTCTCGCGGCTCAACTACTCGTCGTCTGGTTGCACCGGCTCTACTGCGCCTATGCCGTGCACCCGGACGCGCCATCTCGCTGCTCGACTTCTCGTCAGTCGGTCGCACTGGCTCTCGTCGTGTGCCCGGTCACTTCGTCTCGCGGCTCGACTACTCATCGTCTGGTTGCACCGGCTCTACTTCGACTACGCTGTGCACCGCCTCGACATCGTCGTGCGGTCACACCAACTCATCGTGGACTACTTCGGCTACTCTTCTAGGCTAGTTTCTACTAGAAAACTAGTCGAGAAGGGCTTCTACGCCCCCCACAACTAGTCGGACCCACGTCCGACTAGTCGACTTCGTCAATACTCGTCCAAGAGTTCATTCAAAATCTACTCTGGCGGTACAAGCCGACTTCGGTCGCATCCCCAGACTGCTCCTGCGGTATCAATTTTTTCACGAGAGCTACACTCTGCCGACTACTCTTGGGACATATCAACAAGTCACCACGAGCTCACTCCATCAACTCGGGGGCTTTCCCAAGGAGGCAACTTCTAAAGTCCGCTCCGTGCGGCAATCTAAAGTCGACTTACCCAAGTCGCATCTCAAAGTCGATTTACTCAAGTCGCATTTAAAAAGTCCATTCTAAATGGCATAAAGTTGACTTCTTCAGTCGCAACTTTAAAGTCTGCTCCGCACGGCACAAAGTTGACTTACTCAAGTCGCAATCTCAAAAGTCCACTCCGCGTGGCAATTTAAAGTCGACTCCGGTCGCACCTTCGCCCGCTCCGGTGGCATACTGCGTGTGTAAGCTTCGATTGAACCTAGCTGTAAGTGGCCCTCACGTCCTAGCAACGATGGTACCTAGCTGCACGCGGTCTTCACTCTTTGTACCATGGGTCTGAAAAGCATGGCCCTAAGTACTCTCGCTCTGCCCAACTTACCCTGGGTCTCCCTGTTATCATGCCGATCCATACTCTAAGGCCTCCCTGTTACCATCCGATCCTTGCTCCGGGTTCCTGCTTCTATGCCGATCCCTGGCTGTAAGTGATTCTCAGGTCCAGGCGATTACATAGCTGTATCCGGTTTTCTGATCCAGGCGACTACTCAGCTGTAAGCAGCTTTTGGGTTTGAGCTACACTCTCTCCAGGCGGCTTCGGCTGCGACAACTCGTAGGGGGTCATAATAACTCTCTCCAGACAACTCTGTGTCATATAGAGCAATAGGTGACACATGCTGTCCTTGTTCTATTTAATCAAGAGGCTGCAGCCTAGAGTAACACCATTCATAGTAGGGTCTCAGTGGAACTCCAACACATTGAGTTCACCACACTGTCCCCTACGGTCTTACTCGTTCTTCGGAACATCCTTGCGAGTACTCTCTCACTAGGCTCATAGCCTCAGAGGTACTTAAGACATTGTAAACTCTGTACAATGCGTTCAGTAATAAGTTGTTATCTTGCATATCGACTTGTTACTGTCCTTTGCTTATTCACAACAAAGCCTTCTTTTACGCTGTCACAGCTAAGGTGTTCAACTCGTTGTGAATAAGTTCATTTTGAGTACTCTCTCACTAGGCTCATAGCCTCAGAGGTACTTAAGACACTATTACTCAATAGTGTATCCAGACATTATTCTCGACGCAATGTGTTTTTTCTAGACGTCTCCGGAGGCAAAACATTTCGTTTTTCTGTTTTTTAATTCGCTTTTTTGCCTTCCGGAACGTGCTTTTTTGGCTTTTCAGCTTTGTGTTTCGGGTTTCATTCTTGGCTCGAAGTACTCAAAGTCTGCTCCGTGCAGCACAAAGTCGACTTCGATCGCATCTCAAAGTCCGCTCCGCGCGGCCCAAAGTCGATTTCGGTCGCATTCTAAAGTCTGCTCCGCACAGTACAAAGTCGACTTACTCAAGTCGCATTTCAAAGTCCGCTCCACACAGCATAAAGTCGACTTACTCAAGTGACATTCTAAAGTCTGCTCTGCGCAGCACAAAGTCGACTTACTCAAGTCGCATTCTAAAAGTCTGCTCTGCGCAGCACAAAGTCGACTTACTCAAGTCGCATCTCTAAGTCGACTACTCTAGTCGCATCACAAAGTCGACTACTCTAGTCGCATTCTAAAGTCCGCTCCGTGTGGCAAAGTCGACTTCGGTCGCACCTAAAGTCCGCTCTGATGGCATAAAGTCGACTACGGTCGCATCTAAAGTCCGCTCTAACGGCAACATTACTACTCGAAGACGACTCAAGTAGTCTATGCTACTTGTCAAGTACAACGGCTTCACGCCAAATTACTACTCAGAGACAACTTCAGCATGCTCCGTTCGTTCTTCAGCTCGGAGGCTCAACTCCAATTACTACTCGACGTGGATCATATAGCTCACTTAGCTCATAATCTCGGGGGCTGGATGCTACAAGAGTACTTGGATGATGGCTTTCTGTTGGCGTTTCTTAATGTCACCACTAGTTGTACACCTAGAGGGAGTGGATAAGAACAACCGGGTATACCGCAAGTACACGGAAATACTGCTGTAGCACTTCCCCAAGGAAGGAGAGTATTCTAAGGGTATCGAATCCAAGGAACGGTGTGCACTATCTCCTACTTCTAGTATAGATGATCCAAGGACACAACTCTGATGGATAGGATAGGTAGAAAGGATCTGCTCAGACCGAGCACAGAGTCTAGTAATGTTCTCTCAGGTATAACACTCACTTCGGGCACCAGGCACACGGCCTTTGTGCTGGCTCGAGCCCAACTCGGTACGCGACGTAAAAGGGTTGCAAAGGGTCCAACAGGCTGTCACCACTGCGGCCTACCTCTACGCTACGATCGTACGTGGTCTTCGAAGGGTAGCTTATGGTCCAGACACCTCGTCTACACCACTCACTATTCCTACGAATCCGCGAGGGAGATACTGGCACTAGCTCAAGGTATGCTCTATCACTCATGCAAGATCACGAATGCACTTTGATCTAACTAGAGACATGCAGGAGTTTCACTTTACTCTAATTAGACAGGTAGGAAAACTAGATGCAACTTATGATCTAAGTTCTAATAGATCAAAAGGGGTTATGTTCAAAGAACACAAGCCTCTAAACCAAGAACAAACGAAGAACACAAGAACACATCATTCTAAGCATGCATACGACTTTAGTCCAAATAGAAAATATCGAAATACTAACTTTAGTCTAGTTGAAGAACAAGAGCACCGCTGAGGATCGTTCTTGAGGAAGATGTCATGAACATGACATGGCCTCAAGCCTCCCACCTCACTTCCTAGCACTAATTCTATACAAAGAGCTCTCCTCTCCTAAAGAGAGAGGCTCCAAGCCAAAATGAAGAGGAGGAGGAGAAGAGTGTGCTCCAAAATGGAGCCCCTCCCCTCCTATTTATAGAGGAGGGAGAGGCTTGCCTTTGGCACCATTTGCCTCCACATTTTCAGCCATCTTTGGGCGCCACCAATAGGAGAGTGACACGTGGCAAGGAATCTTGCAATGCACTCTTCTCTAGCTTCTAGGGGAAGGAACCAAACCGACCTTCTTTCGGCCAATAAACGGGTGCCATGTCACCAATCCACCCCAGGGCGTTGCAAGGGATCAACCAGGAGGCACCACATGGAAGCAGATGGCGAACGGTGGCAAAAAGGGTTCGGCCGAACCTGGGTTCGGCCGACCCTGGCCCACCTCCTTCTGGCTTGTTCTTTCTCTGGGTGACTGATATGTGGGCCCTTATGACGGTTCTAGGTGCATGCTGAGTTTGGAGGTGGTTTGGGTCCCTGGTGGGCCCTTGGATCCTTGTGCTGCACACATGGCGGTGTCTGATTCGTCGGGAGTTGCTTCACATGGATTGATGAGGTGTCATGGACACATGGCATCCAATGTGGCACACGTCGCCACGTGGTCTGGTGTGGGTTCCACCGAGCTCACAAGATATCTTGTCTTGTGCATATCTTTCTCATCCGGACTCCGATGTAGGCATATAATATGTCCATTTCGATCGTCTCGACGAGCCCGTCACAATGGTGCAGTCCAAATTGGCATTTGAGGATGTTTATGATGATGTCCTTTAATAGCCATTGGACTACTTGCTCTCAACTGTACCATTTGGCACGTAGTTCGGTGCATCCTGCAACAAAAGCTAGAAACACCAACACTTGTGGAAACTATCAGTATCAAGCCCTATTCTAGTGTTGATGATCCTTCTACATTTGTTTTATGCAGATATTGACGGTGTAAAAGCAGTACTTTTCGACCGTCAACAACACCCCCACACTTGACCTTTGCTCGTCCCGAGTAAAGGGAGTCAGGTCAAGGTGAGACATGATATCCAAAGGTATGAGCTAAGCATAAGAGATATTCCAAACCATACCTTGTACTTGTGAACTCTGATGTGTCTATCATTCTATCTTGGGTAGTTGAGGAATAGAACGGTCATGAATCAAATCACTCCTGCTCATCATGCTAAGTAACTTGGGGTTTTGCAATAAGTTTTCAAAACAAACCTTTGCTTAGCTCCTCATTTGATTCTCTCAGATCACTCAATGTGTATATGTCCTCACCAAAGCATTAGATTGCCTTTCTTCACCCTACTTCTAATGATGGCTATATGTGGAGCTCAGGGTAGGATAAAGGATAAGGCATACTTGTATCACATATATATGGCTCTAGTGGGACAGTGGCATATCAAAGAGGAGCTTTGCAAAGGGTTTTCATGATTTTCAAATAAAATTCCCAAGCACTCAGACATTCAGAGTGAAGATCATATCATCAAACCATATCACAAACACCAACTACTTAGATAAGCATGAGTTCCCTAATGATATTTGTTCACAAGCATCAAGATGATAAGTAAGGAATAAAACATATGCAGGCCAACCACAGGAATCATGTAGAGCAAGCATAGCACGGATTGCTGAGTTTGATGTAAAGGATATGAATTGAAATTCAAACAAACTCATGGATAAAGGAGAGTGAGGTAGAGGGTGCACATACTATCGCTTCTGAAGGATAAGAGATCAAGGAGGACTAGTGATGATTCGGCTGACCATAAGGCAGCTGCCTCACTCTAGTTTACCTTGCTCTTGTCATGAAGGCGTAGTCGATGTCGTGCAGCGCCTGTGTGGGAGTTCTCGAGTGGATATGTTAATGATGAGCTCGAGAGAACTCCCCCACACTGGTGATTGATCCTGGTGCTGTTCTTCAAACAAAAAGTGGAAACAAAAGAGGGACTCTACTGGTTCAAGAACCATAGAACCTTTATTCAAATTCAAATATTTTTGGGGGTTTTTTTATTGTCACCATGTCATTTACTCAAGAAGGGTTAGATCAAGATTGCACATTATACACAAAGAGGAATATACTTACCTTGGACCTTTGAGAGGTCATATGTACCACCTTTGCATGATGTGCAACATGAATCTGACACCTCATCTTACCTTCCCATTTGAACTTAGCTCAATGACTTACCCATTCAAATTTGACAATTCTCTGCAGGGGTTAGTCAGCATATATGCAACCAAGATCTATGAAAATATAACTCTAAAGTTCATCAGTCAAAACTCGACACCATGTCTTATTTTGACTGAAGAAGACAAATTTTAACCTAAGCACCATGCTTAATTTAAAACAGTCTATGAACGTTTGTCGACAAACATTCAAACCAGAGCATATGAACACAGATGAAAGGAAACATGAAAGCATGATCAAGCTATTACCAAAAGGAACATAAGCATGAGCATAAGACGGCGAACCTCGGGAACCTCCCGGAAGGGCTTTGTTTAATGTCAAAAGCAGGACTTACCTATCTAGTGGGCAAGATGCAAAAGCTGGCATCATCTTCACACCAGGATAAGATTTGGTAGAGGAGGAACTTTACTCAGGATGCTCAAATATCTCCCCCACACTTGGAGTTTGCATTGCTAGGCAACAAAACTCAAGTGTGTAATGATCAAACTTCCTTTTGTAAACATTCCCTTGCCAAAGCGTATCTAGGTGTTGCAGCTGATGTGACTCACATGTTCATCGACATCACATGTCCATCTTTCTTCTCAATCTCCACCTGAAAGGTTAGTGACCAAAAATACCCGAAGGACAACTTATCCTAAAAACATGTTCTTGCTTTTATTCAAAAAGGGAAATAAACCCTATCCTAATCCAGGCTATCTCCTAGGAGTGCTTTGTTTATTTAAGGTCATAAGCTCGACCATGGGAACTTCATCTTGCAGCTATCATTGGTGGTGTCATTCCCGTCTCACCACCAATCCTTGATGTATCAGTGAAGCTTTAGCTGCAAGGTTAGTGCCACAGTGCACACACGAAATCTGATATGCTTATGGTAAACATATACATCTACAACCAACCTTCTGAACTTTCTACAAAACAGGACCATAAGGTGATTGCAGCCCTCACGTGTGCTCAGCGCACTAAGAAAGTCTAACTCTGGAGGGACATGATGCGAGCATGGTCTGTATGGTGAATCAAGAATGAAACTACCATGCTCGTGTGAGGAATCCTTTCCTCCGGACTCCAGAGTCAGTGCCTCAAAAGGTTCCATGGCCCATGAATTCTCCATCACAAGAGAGTCATCGTGGAAGCTCGATGTTGACTCTCGATCATGATCGAAAGCAACATGATACGGGCCAGCGAGAAGAGGCTGAAACTCGGTCGAGAGTGGTGACGATCGTTCGCCTTCACAAACATGAAGAGAGTCTTCCGAGTCATCCTCATGAGGGGTAGAACATTCTACAACCTCAATGAGAATGGGCTCGGATGATGCGAACAGAGATGTATGCATCATTTTCTCGAGCGGGTTTTGCTGAGGAAGAGGCTTTGCCATAGGATGTCCCGGACAAGGGGCAGCAGTGGCAGAAGCGACTCCCCTAAGCTTATCATCTAGGCTCCCTAAAGATGTATCGAAGAGCTGCTCTAGAGGGGAGCCTAGGAGAAGATCGAGATCAAGGACATCGAAGATGTGAAAGTCTAAGGTAGCCTCGATCCCGTCTATGATAAGCATCACGACACTTACAATCCCCCGACATTCAAGAACATGTCCAAAGGGACAATTCTTGAGGAGCATGTCGGATGGTGCTAGCGAGACTCCGCCCAAAAGAGTTTCCACTAAGTGCCATGGCAAAATGTTAACCTCCATGATGGGGTTATAATGGGCCTCTACGACAGTGCCTCTAATAGAGCAAGGGACAACCAGAGAAGGTGAACTATTCCAAATTGCTTCGGAAAATTGTGTCACTCTCTCTGACCATTCCTCTCTCATAGCCTCCTCAGGATATGCTTCGTCAGGAGGATCAGGAGGTAGAGGAGGCACCACAGGCCTAAGGGAAGGTTCTGTCGAAAGATTTCTAGAATGATCAGTATGGACAGAATACGGATCCTCCCCTAATTGGGCATCAACGGAATTCGAGGTGTTTGAAAGATTTCTAGATGGGTCATCCTCGAATTTGCAAGTCAACACCGAAGGTTGAATTTCTTCTTCCTTTGGTGTTCAGGGTTCAAGAGAGGGCTCAACGAACAAGTCTAGGGATATGGAAGATACGAACTCTGACTTGGATGTTGAGGGACCCTCATGGCCCGACTCAGATTCTTGGTTTGGTTCGTTGTGACCAATAGGGACACAAGAGTTTTCTAAGAGGGAATCTAAGATCTCTCTTCCTTCCATTGGAGTTTTTTCCACGAACAAACCTCCAGCAATAACGTCTAGATAGAGGGCAGAATCCATGTCTAGACCCACACAAAAGATGTATAATGACACATCGATGGGTAAAGACGGACTGGGTGTTGACACCAAAAGGTGTAGGAACCTAGCCCATGCCACTCCTAGGGACTCCTCCTCTAATTTCTCAAAATCGAGGATACTTATTGGAAGAGAAGCTACACGAGTGTACCATTGCTCCGTCCTTTCCATGAGAGAGAATGAGTGGCAAAAGTTATCTCAGAGTTCTCCCCAATCACCGTTCACACTTTCTATAGTGCGGGCGTACCATTGTTCCGCCTCTTCTATGAGGGAGAAAGGAAACAACTTCCACATCACGGTGTCCTGTATCATACCTGGCATAGCCAGACTAGAACACAGTTCCTCAAATTCCTCCAAATGGAGGTAGGGGTCTTCATTGATTGCTCCAAAGAATGGTCGATCTTGAACCATGGCTAAAAAGCCAGGGGGGAGTTCATAGCCAGATGATGAAGATGATGATGGCTCTTCGAACTCACCCCTTGAGGTAGAGAAGCTTTGAAAGGAAGGCATCTCAAAGGGTAGCGGGGGTAAAGGTAGAAGAAAAGAAACAAAAAGGACATCTCGATGGGTAACAGGGGTGAAGGTAGAAGAAAACGAAAAAGATAAATACGAGGACCACTAGGTTCAAAGATAGATACAGCAACCGTTCCCCGGCAATGGCGCCAGAAATGCTTGTTGGTGTTTCTTAACGTCACCACTAGTTGTACACCTAGAGGGAGTGGATAAGAACAACCGGGTATACCGCAAGCGCACGGAAATACCGCTGTAGCACTTCCCCAAGGAAGGAGAGTATTCCAAGGGTATCGAATCCAAGGAACGGTGTGCACTATCTCCTACTTCTAGTATAGATGATCCAAGGACACAACTCTGATGGATAGGATAGGTAGAAAGGATCTACTCAGACCGAGCACAGAGTCTAGTAATGTTCTCTCAGGTATAACACTCACTTCGGGCACCAGGCACACGGCCTTTGTGCTGGCTCGAGCCCAACTCGGTACGCGACGTAAAAGGGTTGCAAAGGGTCCAACAGGCTGTCACCACTGCAGCCTACCTCTACGCTATGATCGTACGTGGTCTTCGAAGGGTAGCTTATGGTCCAGACACCTCGTCTACACCACTCACTATTCCTACGAATCCGCGAGGGAGATACTGGCACTAGCTCAAGGTATGCTCTATCACTCATGCAAGATCACGAATGCACTTTGATCTAACTAGAGACATGCAGGAGCTTCACTTTACTCTAATTAGACAGGTAGGCAAACTAGATGCAACTTATGATCTAAGTTCTAATAGATCAAAAGGGGTTATGTTCGAAGAACACAAGCCTCTAAACCAAGAACAAACGAAGAACACAAGAACACAGCATTCTAAGCATGCATACGACTTTAGTCTAAATAGGAAATATCGAAATACTCACTTTAGTCTAGTTGAAGAACAAAGGCACCGCTGAGGATCGTTCTTGAGGAAGATGTCATGAACATGACATGGCCTCAAGCCTCCCACCTCACTTCCTAGCACTAATCCTATACAAAGAGCTCTCCTCTCCTAAAGAGAGAGGCTCTAAGCCAAAATGAAGAGGAGGAGGAGAAGAGTGTGCTCCAAAATGGAGCCCCTCCCCTTCTATTTGTAGAGGAGGGAGAGGCTTGCCTTTGGCACCATTTGCCTCCACATTTTCAGCCATCTTTGGGTGCCACCAATAGGAGAGTGACACATGGCAAGGAATCTTGCAATGCACTCTTCTCTATCTTCCAGGGGAAGGAACCAAACCGACCTTCTTTCGGCCAATAAACGGGTGCCATGTCACCAATCCACCCCAGGGTGTTGCAAGGGATCAACCAGGAGGCACCACGTGGAAGCAGATGGCGAACGGTGGCAAAAAGGGTTCGGCCGAACCTGGGTTCGGCCGACCCTGGCCCACCTCCTTCTGGCTTGTTCTTTCTCTGGGTGACTGATATGTGGGCCCTTATGATGGTTCTAGGTGCATGCCGAGTTTGGAGGTGGTTTGGGTCCCTGGTGCTGCACACGTGGCGGTGTCTGATTCGTCGGGAGTTGCTTCACATGGATTGATGAGGTGTCATGGACACATGGCATCCAATGTGGCACACGTCGCCATGTGGTCTGGTGTGGGTCCCACCGAGCTCACAAGATATCTTGTCTTGTGCAGATCTTTCTCATCCGAACTCCGATGTAGGCATATAATATGTCCATTTCGATTGTCTCGATGAGCCCGTCGCAATGGTGTAGTCCAAATTGGCATTTGAGGATGTTTATGTTGATGTCCTTTAATAGCCATTGGACTACTTGCTCTCAACTGTACCATTTGGCACGTAGTTTGGTGCATCCTGCAACAAAAGCTAGAAACACCAACACTTGTGGAAACTATCAGTATCAAGCCCTATTCTAGTGTTGATGATCCTTTTACATTTATTTTATGCAGATATTGACGGTGTAAAAGTAGCACTTTTCGACCGTCAACACTTTCGTGAACTGAAGACCCTTGGACTGGTTATATCTAATCACTTCAAGGCTCGGGGGCTACTATGCTATAACCATCAACCTCTTTTTTCAAGACGGAAGATGCAGATTCAAGATTGACCCTCAGCTTGATTCTTTGATTCAAACTCAGGCTCGGGGGCTACACTCCATATGGAGTGCGATTTTTGCAAATCGCACCTCCATATAGATCAAGACTTCAAGACAAGATGGGTATTTTTGGAGACTTCCTGGGTTAGAACTCGGGGACGCCTGGGAACTACTCGGGGATGATTCAAAACTACTCATAGATGAACTAGAGCACATTCCACTCTTTCGGAAATTCAAGTACTATTGAAGACTTTGGACTAGCAGTACTCGAGACGATCAGAAACTACTCGACGAAGCTTCAAGACTACTCGAACTCGCTGCTCAAGACTATAAAGTGCTCGGGGGCTTGTCGACCATATACCCCTGGGTACCCATACATGGAAGAATACGAACTCATACTATAAATCCTTGTAATCCTACTAGGACTCGTACCATGTAATCCTACTAGGACTCCTATCTTGTAACCGACTAGGAACCCACCCCCTGGACAATATAAAGGAGGGCCGGGTACCTAGGAGGATGAGGTGAATCCCCCAACCCCTCCGGGGAACACCCAAGCGCAGGGCGCCATACATGATGCTCCAAACAAGACGTAGGGTCCGCTACTCTGGCGATCCGAACCTGTATAAATCTGTGTCCCGTGTCCTCGCGCATACCTTCGAGTTCCAGGTCTGCCGATCCTCCACTGCACAATCTACTACCTCGGGTACCCCCTTGGTAGGCTCAGTGGCCAAAACACTGACATGATGTGCTTGAGATAAAAAGTGAATGCACTACATTCGATTTGTAGATGATCGTGCTCCTTCGGTCTGATGGATGAATCCAATGGATTATAAAGCAGAGACCGATGTCTTGGTTTATACGAAACTTCAGTGCAAGGCACTTCAGCTCAAACCTTGACGTAGAAACACAATAGGCCACTCATACCCTCCTCAGGAGATAGTAGTGAGGATGGAACAAGTCATCCTGGCTGGGAATGGTCGTTCTTTCTGAACTACTCTCTCCATCATCCCATGAGACAAAGTCTCAGGGAGAAGATCTAAGACGATGCACGAGAGGGGAACCCAAGGGTAGATCTCGCGCCACGAAATCTTTCCCTTAGACTCCTGCTAATTAGGAATGACATCTTCTGCCAGAGTTCAGACATAGTGGATATGAAACCTCGGACTTGGCTGATGATGGATCTAGGTGGCTCAATGTTTCCTGTGGTGGGTGTTGCTTTGACCGGGGTGCAAGGGGAGCTGAAATCTCGGAGAATATCCACGATCTCTTTTCCCTCGACGGCATCTAGGTGCACAAAGGATCCTCCGGAGAGAGCATTAAGCCTCATGGCATCACCCTTCTACAATCCAAACCAGAAGTGCTGAAGCAACATCCAATCGGGAATGTAGAGCACTGGGCAATCTTCCACCGCGGAGGCGAAACGATTCCATGCCATTCCTAGTGATTCCTCCTCACATTGCTTGAAACTGAGAATCTTTGCCCTTAACGAGATGACACGTCATATTAGGAAGAAGTGGGAGCAAAAAGCTGCTCTCAAGCTTTCCCTAGTAAGGTAGTCTCTACCAAAACAACGGTGCCAATCCTGCGCTTCCCTGGAGAGGGATAGCGGGAAACACTCTCTTTTCCAAGCATCTGGTGATTCTCCAGTTTTACCCTGAGTTTCAATCAGACACTCATAGTATCTCACATGATCAAAGGGGTTCTCATGACTTAACCCCGAGAAGGATAGGTCCTGAATTAGCTTCATGAGAGAGGGGCGAAGCCAAAAGCCAGATGTAAGAGTGGGTCTTGACGAAGATGGCTCTGAGGGTTCACTCCTCGAAGGTGGAAGGTGTTTACAAGGATAACCTTCCATGGGTAGCGGGGATAGAGGTAGAAGTAAAGAAAACAAAAAGGGATATCTCAAAAAGGGTAATGGGGGTGAAGGTAGAAGAAAAAGGACAAAGATAAATACGAGGATAGACGGGCTCGAAGGTTAACAACAGCTGTCCCCGGCAACAGCACCAGAAATGCTTGTTGGCGTTTCTTAATCTCAACACCAGGCGCCCAGGTAGCATGAGCATGTAAGAAACTCCTGGGTACACTGATGAGTGCGAAGGAACCCGCAAGCGCATGGATACACCGCTGTAGCACTTCTCCCTAGGAGAATGAGTATTCCCATCGGGTTTCGTTCCTAGGACGGTGAGTAACCAGAGAGGGTCTATGCAAGGACACCAGCATTCGCTGGGATAGGTCGGGATATAAGAAGCACTTCTTTAAGGGACTTATCTCTCAAGATGTATCTGTCAGGTCTCAGTCATCCCCGCGGGGCGACAGCACTTCAATGTGCTGGCAAGCGAGCCCAACTCGGTACGCGATGTAGAGGGTTGACAAAGGGTCCAACAGGCTGTCACCACTGCGGCCTACCTCTACGCTATGATCGTACGTGGTCTTCGCAGGAAAACCAGGGCCCAGACACCACGTCTGTACCCCAAGATAAAATACTATAGTGCGGTTACATCTATCGACCCGCTAACTACACTACAGCAACCGTATAGATATGGTCCCACGAACAAGGGAAAGATCGGAATCAGATCATCTTATCATTCATTGAACTACGGAGCAGAAAGGAAGTGATGTATGCAGCTCAACGAGATACAGCGGACTTACTTAACTAAACAGGATCAGAGCATGCAAACAAGAATATGAACTACTGCTCTGGCTCTAAAGGATCAAAGCCTTGTGCCATGAAGAACACAACCTCTAACTTATGAACGAGCCACGAACACAAGAACAAATCAAACATGCATGATGTCCACTATAGTCTAAAACACCACGGGATGCAGCCAACAGCCAATGGGAGAGAGCCACGTGGAGGGCCAGGATGAACCGGCCCTAGGTCGGTTCGGCCGAACCTAGGGTCGGCCGGCCCCCTCAGGTGGCCCCCTGGCCCGTGCTTCCTCTGGCCCGCTTCCATGTGGGCCCTGATGCCTCTCCTCCGTGCATGGTACGTTTCCTGGCGGTTTAGTTGGCAATGTGGGCCCATGGATCCATGTGATGCTGACGTGGCAGCGTATGATTCATCGAGAGTCCCTCACATGGATTGGTGACATCATGGATCCAAGAGAATCCATGCGGCAGCCCCTGATTGGCCAGCATTTGAGTGCCTTGGATTGGAGTGGAGTGAAAGTGCATGGATTCCTCTCATTTCTTATGCTAAATACCTGCATTCGAATAGACATCGACACTGGTGGAAAGTATGAGTTTAAGCTCCTATTCTAGTGTGAATGTGCAATTCATGCTCCAATTTGCAGGAGTTGACGGCCATAAAAATGGCAAATATCAGCCGTCAACAACACCCCCACACTTGACCTTTGCTGGTCTCGAGTGAAGGGGAAACAAAGCCAAGTGGCTCATGAATACCAAGGAGTAAGACAAACATAAGAGATATTCCAAGTCATACCTTGCTCCTGTGAACCTCTGTGTAGTGGCTATCATGTTCCCTTGGGTGATTGAAAAGTAGAACAGCTATGAATCAAGTCACTTATGCACCTGATGATAAACACCTTGGGGTTTTGCAAGACTTTCATAAACAAAACTCTTGGTGGCTTCCTCATTTGATTCTCTCAGATCGCTCAATGTGTATATGTCCTCACTAAGGCATTTGCCTTTCTTCATCCTACTTCTAATGATAGCTATATGTGGAGCTCAGGGTAGGATAAAGAGAAAGCATACTTGCATCACATATTTTGCAAAGTCAAAGTCTGGATCCACAGAGAAAATCAAATCTTACCATCAGATCAAGATGTGCACCGGTATGGCTATGGTGTGTATGGTAAGGTGGATACTAGGCCCGGAATGGGTGCTAGATATTACCATACATATATATGATGAGAACTTGTGGGTTGATGGTAAGGTGGATACTAGCCCCAGAATGGACACTAGTTATTACCATCAAAAATCATGGAACTCCTTTCTGCATGACCATCCCTCTCCTTTTTTTCCTCTTCTTTATTTTGGATATGGGCTATCCTTTCTTTTTTTTTCAAAACATGCTTTGGGCATGTGTTTATATATATATATATATATATATATATTCATAGCCCATATCTCTTCTTCAAAGGATACTTTTAGAGAGAGCGGTCATACCACATATGGAGCTTTTACTTTTGTGGTACGAATGATACAATGCTAACTTCCAGTGTAGAAGCATAGCAAGGGGAAATAGGTAGGGTGCACATAAATCTTGATCATGAAAGTAATGAGAAGAATTCTCACAAGGGTCACAGAATTTGACAAAGCTCAAAGCAATAACAAGCAGCATATGAATTGAAGGTTTTTACCTACAAAGATCATATGGCTCTAATGAGACGGAGACATATCAAAGAGGAGTCTTTCCAAGAGGTTGTGTTTTTCAAAAATAAATTCCCCAAGAGAGTTAGTCATCAGAGCAATAGATCATATCATCCAGCCATATCATACTCATCAATCACTTAGGTGAACATGCTTGTCCTTAAGGAGGTTATGGTTCACAAGCATCAGGTAGACAACAAGGAATAAAACATATGTAAGTCTACTCAGGCACAGGCGAGCTGGGTGATCTTTAGCATCATCATTCGAGTTTTAGTTTAGAGATAGACAAATATAGCTTATAAAACTCAGGAATGAAAGAGAGTGAGTTGTCTTGATGCAAACCGGCACTATGCATGGGAGATGAACCGTGAGAGGCTCTCCACAGGAGTGAACTCGTGCGGGTCCCGTTCAGGTTCTCTGCAACTGATCGATTAGCTAGCGCGGAGTGCTCGCAGTGGGTACGTATGGGAAACGTCGTGCCTGCATTGGGAGAGTCGTGACTCTTCCCCCACACTATCTCGAACCTAGATGTCCTCTAAATCAAAGAGACCAAAGTAATGACACAATGGGTGGCTAGACTGGGTTACATGACCAGTGAGCCACTTTATTCAAATCCAAATGTTTCAAACGAAATGATTAGGCGCTTACACACATGCAAAGGAAATAAATGAAATAAAGGGAAATCAAACCTAGACCTAGACTAGCGCCTAATGAGACTAGCGCCTAATGAACTAAAGTTGGGGCTAATCCCCACTACTCGGAAAGGATCTGCTCCTTTCCCTGAGCAACTGCCTGCCTCTGCAGCTTCTGGGTCATGTCCTCCTCCAGCTGGTGATACTCAAGCCTGAGCTCACGGTACTCGTCCCTCTGCTTAGCCAGCCCTTCAACTAGCTTCTCATGCTCTAAGAACAGATCAGCCAGTTTGTTGGCTAGCTTTGCTAGGGTAGGGGTGTTCTTGGTGCCATTCACTTGGATGTCTGCAAGGATCTTGGGGATGACTCGCTCCCACCAAGGTGGCTTATGGTAGGGTGTACCATAACCTCCAGTGGCTGTCTTCACTCCGAAGATCTTGCACCGGGTCTGTGGAAGTGGGAACTCGTCCCACACATCCTGCTCATAAGTATGGCATAAAGCTTCTCCGTAGCTGTTGAAGTCAGACCCAATGTAGCGCTCTCCTGGCTTCAGGGGTGGCCCAGGGGGATCGTCAAACAAGACGCGCTTGGCAGCGGTCTTGTTCCCCATGGTGGCCATCCTGACCAGGAAAGATGGCGGGGAGGAGGAGCCTCACCAGGACGACTGCACCGGGGAGTCGGTGCGCATCCTCCGAGTGCTCTCTACACTCCTGCCTCTCTTGGGAGTCATGGCCTCCGGTGTCCCCATCACCTCATCCAGGTTGCTGAGGTCAATGAGACGAGAGGGGCTCCCTCCCCCTGAAGTGAGGGGCGAAACCGCCCTACGTAGCCGAGCAAAACCGTAGCCGGCCATGGATGCGGCGATGAGCTAAGGATGGTGAGGTGGAGGAGATGGATTTCGTGATGCGAAAACTCGTCGGGCGGCAGGGAGAAGATTTCTGGAGGAGAATGAGACGCACACGTGAAAGAAGAAGGGGAGAGGCGGCACCAGGGTTTCGGCCGAACCAGGGTTCGGCCGGCCCCAGGTGGGCCCCTCTGGCCCTCCCCTTTTTCATGTGGGCTCCAGCAAGTCTCAGGATCGACGGCCCAGGTGGATTCCCAGAGATGGAAAGATTGGCATAGGCATAAGGCTAGGATAAGGTTGAGGTTGAAAATTCATCCTCCACTATATACCAACCTTGGCCAAACCCTGATATAACCATAGAGAATCTGGGGGAAGTCACCTTGGTGACATACCCGGTTCATCAAAAGTGTAGGCACCTCTGACAGTAACCACGAAGCGTTCGTGTCGTCACAATGGTGCTGCCTTCTTGTGGACCTTTTGCCTACTCCTTTTTATCTTGGCAATTTCTTTCTCCTTCATGACCACGGTCCACAAGATACCCAGAGGATAATTCTTCCTAGGGAAATGACATGAGTCCCAAGGGTACTCAGGATGCAGGTGTCTTGTGATCTCCTATCTCAACTTATGACCATCTCCTTGCAGAGACAATGTTGATGTAATGATAAGCTCTGATCTGCAAGGGTAGTGCATATACAAACTCGAGCCCAAAAATGTGTATCAAGGCTGAGGGCGAGCATGATCATCCCAGAGGGGCCGAGGCATTCCCTGAGGTGGTCACGGGACTCAAGGACTATAGCACTGGGGTCGCGGAACTCGGAGATGAAAAGATCGAGCACTGAGGCTAGTGCTTAACCAATAGGTACCGATCTTCGAGTGAACTCAAGCTCAGAAAGACACTCGGCCTTCAGAGAGGATAGAGCATGGACTTCCGGAGGCCGGTGTACGATCAGAAACCAGAGTTCGGATGAAGTGCAAGATTTAACTTGCTCATACCTTAGGCAGAGGGTTCGATGTTCTCATCAGGGCGATGGAAAACATTCCGAAGTCTGGCCTAAGCTTCCAATGGGGGGTTATGGATAAACTGGAAAGTGCACCTCCCATTGGGCATCAATCAAGAGGCATAAGATACGAAGTGCAGGCTTCTCCTGACTGATCGGCATCGATCGATGTGCTTGAGATAAAAAGTGAATGCACTCCATTCGATCGGTAGATGATCGTGCTCCTTCGGTCTGATGGATGAATCCAGTGGATTATAAACCAGAGACCGATGTCTTGATTTATACGAAACTTCAGTGCAAGGAACTTCAGCTCAAACCTTGACGTAGAAACACGATAGGCCTCTCATACCCTCCTTAGGAGATAGTAGTGAGGATCGAACAAGTCATCCTGGCTCGGAATGGTCGTTCTTTCTGAACTACTCTCTCCATCCTCCCACGAGACAAAGTCTCGGGGAGAAGGTCTAAGACGATGCACGAGAGGGGAACCCAAGGGTAGATCTCGCGCCATGAAATCTTTCCCTTAGACTCCTAATCAGGAATGACATCTTCTGCCAGAGTTCAGACAGAGTGGATATGAAACCTCGAACTTGGCTGATGATGGATCTAGGTGGCTCAATGTTTCCTCTGGTGGGTGCCTCTTTGACCGGGTTGCATGGGGAGCTGAAATCTCGGAGATGATCCACGATCTCTTTTCCCTCGACGGCATCTAGGTGCACAAAGGATCCTCCGGAGAGAGCATTAAGCCTCATGGCATCACCCTTCCGCAATCCAAACCAGAAGTGCTGAAACAACATCCAATCGGGAATGTAGAGGACTGGGCAATCTTCCACTGCGGAGGCGAAATGATTCCATGCCATTCCTAGTGATTCCTCCTCACATTGCTTGAAACAGAGAATCTTTGCCCTTAACAAGATGACACATTGTATTGGGAAGAAGTGGGAGCAAAAAGCTGCTCTCAAGCTTTCCCAAGTAAGGTAGTCTCTACCAAAACAACGGTGCCAATCCCGCGCTTCCCCAGAGATGGATAGCGGGAAACACTCTCTTTTCCGAGCATCCGGTGATTCTCCGGTTTTACCCTGAGTTTCAATCAGACACTCGTAGTATCTCACATGATCAAATGGGTTCTCATGACTTAACCCCAAGAAGGATAGGTCTTGAATTAGCTTCATGAAAGAGGGGCGAAGCCAAAAGCCAGATGTAAGAGTGGGTCTTGACGACGATGGCTCTAGGGGTTCACTCCTCGAAGGTGGAAGGTGTTTACAAGGATAACCTTCCAGGGGTAGCGGGGGTAGAGGTAGAAGTAAAGAAAACAAAAAGGGATATCTCATAAAGGGTAACGGGGGTAAAGGTAGAAGAAAAAGGAAAAAGATAAATACGAGGATAGACGGGCTCGAAGGTTAACAACAGCCGTCCCCGGCAATGGCGCCAGAAATGCTTGTTGGTGTTTCCTAATCTCAACACTAGGCGCCGTGGTAGCATGAGCGTGTAAGGAAACTCCCGGGTACACTGACGAGTGTGAAGGAACCCGCAAGCGCACGGATACACCGCTGTAGCACTTCTCCCTAGGAGAATGAGTATTCCCGTCGGGTTTCGTTCCTTGGACGGTGAGTAACCAGAGAGGGTCTATCCAAGGACACCAGCTTTCGCTGGGATAGGCCGAGATATAAGAAGCACTTCTTTAAGGGACTTAGCTCTCAAGATATATCTGTCAGGTCTCAGTCATCCCCGCGGGGCGACAGCACTTCAATGTGCTGGCAAGCGAGCCCAACTCGGTACGCGACGTAGAGAGTTGACAAAGGGTCCAACAGGCTGTCACCACTACAGCCTACCTCTACGCTATGATCGTACGTGGTCTTCGCAGGAAAACTAGGGCCCAGACACCACGTCTTTACCCCAAGATAAAATACTATAGTGCGGTTACGTCTGTCGACCCGCTAACTACACTATAGCAACCGTATAGATACGGTCCCACGAACAAGGGAAAGATCGAAATCAGATCATCTTATCATTCATTGAACTACGGAGCAGAAAGGAAGCTATGGATGCAGCTAAACGAGATACAGCGGACTTACTTAACTAAACAGGATCAGAGCATGCAAACAAGAATATGAACTACTGCTCTGGCTCTAAAGGATCGAAGCCTTGTGCCATGAAGATCACAAACCTCTGACTTATGAACGAGCCACGAACACAAGAACAAATCAAACATGCATGATGTCCACTATAGTCTAAATAAGAAATGCTGAAATACTCACTTTGTTCTAAATGAAGAACAAGCATCCACGAGGACATCAACTCACTCATCACCCCTACTCTACCTCTCAACTACCCCTAATCTGGATCTCTCCTCATCACCATTCTACCACATAGAGGTGAGAATCACCTCACATGGGCAGAATTAGAGAGAGGGAGAGAGAGCTACACAAGAGAGAAGTGGAACTTGAGAGCTTGGTGGTGTGTGTAAAATGGAGCCCCTCCCCTCCTATTTATAGACAAGGAGGTGGCTTGCTCTGAGGCTCCAAGTGCTCCAAAACACCCCGGGATGTAGCTAACAGCCAATGGGAGAGAGCCACATGGAGGGCCAGGATGAACCAGCCCTAGGTCGGTTCAGCCGAACCTAGGTTCGGCCGGCCCCCTCGGTGGCCCCCTGGCTCGTGCTTCCTCTGGCTCGCTTCCATGTGGGCCCTGACGCCTCTCCTCCGTGCATGGCACATTTCCTGGTGGTTTAGTTGGCAAAGTGGGCCCATGGATCCATGTGATGCTGACGTGGCAGTGTATGATTCGTCGAGAGTCCCTCACATGGATTGGTGACATCATGGATCCAGGAGAATCCATGTGGCAGCCCCTGATTGGCCAGCATTTGAGTGCCTTGGATTGGAGTGGAGTGAAAGTGCATGCATTTCTCTCATTTCTTATGCTAAATACCTGCATTCGAATAGACATCGACACTGGTGGAAAGTATGAGTTTAAGCTCCTATTCTAGTGTGAATGTGCAATTCATGCTCCAATTTGCAGGAGTTGACGACCATAAAAATGGCAAATATCAGCCGTCAACAACCCTCTCTGGTCGCCTATTCGGTCCTTCAATTGGTATCAAAGCCGGTTACAGATCTTCTTGATTCTAACCAGTCTAAGATCCAAAGATGGGCGATTATGGTAAGGGGTCGGGTCCACCGCACTTTGATGGCAAGAATTACCCGATGTGGGAGAGGCGCATGGGCGTGTTTTTGCAAGTGAAGGGAACTCTGATCTGGGAGGTCACTCAGAATCCTCATTATGTCGTCCCGGACAGTTTTCTACTTCCAGGATCGCGGGACATGTTTGTTGCCAACACCAAGGCCGTTGATTACTTGTTCCGTGCTCTCTGTGCCTCAGAGTTCGAGCGAGTGTACAGAGAGAATGTGGCCGGAAAGATTTGGCTCAAGTTGAGAAATGCTCATGTTGGCAATGCCCAAGTGCAATCCCGTTTGTTTTCCACTTACCAGAGAGAGTACGAGAACTTCACTCATCTCCCTGGTGAGTCGACCGATGCTATGTTCCAGCGCTTCACTAGCATAGTCAACAACATGAGGGCCAATGTGACAGTGCTCCCATACACGGATCATGATCAAGCTATCAAGCTTTTGCATGCCCTGGATAGGTCTGTGTGGAGTGCCAAGTCCGAGGCCATTTAGGAGTCGAGCGTGTATGACACGTTGATGCTGGATGAGCTGTTTTCCAAGTTGAGATCTTCAGAGGTTGATCGTGGCTTGAGAGCCAAGAGCGAGAGCCCCACTGATCCTCATAGTTTGGCTTTTGTCTCAGGATCAAGGTCTAACACTAACTTTGTTGGTTTCTCTTTGTCTTGTCTTATGTCTTTGCCAGATGAGGACTTTGAGGTGCTGAGCGAGGATGATCTCGCTTTGTTGAGCAAGAGGTTTGGGCGGATGTACGAGAACCACAAGAATGCAAGGCGGAGCTCTAGGATGTGCTATTGGTGGGGGAAGCACAGGCACTTCATCACCGAATGCCCTCAAGCCATGGAGATCAAGAACGACTACAAGGGCAAGCCCAAGCATGACTACAACAAGCACCACTACCGGAATGATTACAAGGACAAGCACAAGGACAAGGGCGAGAGAAGGCACAAGAAGAGTAGCGGGTATAAGAAGAAGACGGCTCGAGCGATGGTGGCCGGATGTCACACCTGATTTTCCGAAGAAAACCAAATGCATCTCATATGTGTGCCAGGATCAAGTTTACACACATATGATAGACGTCATGAGTGAAATATCTATAAACAGCAATAAAAACGTACAAGAGTTAAACCATTACATTATCTCTTTATTACACTCAGACGTTAGACTCGAAGGTCTTTAAAACGAACAACGATAACTATGAAGACGTAACTCCATCTTCATCTTCCACAGGCACATGACTGGGGGCACGCAAGCCTCAGAACTCATCGTAGTCGCTGAAGTACTCTTCTCCAGTGTTCTCCTCTGAACAGCGGGTAAGCAAGGGTGAGCACACTTATGGTTGGAGCTCAGCAAGTGGGGGAAAATGCAAGGCTATCAAGAATAGGCTAAGGTTTTGCAGCGGTTAGCATTTTTAATGTTGGTCAAATTTTATTAGCAAGCACCTAGTTACTAGATGTAAGTTTATACCAACCCACTTAAGCATTTAGGAAAGCATCTCATCTCAGAACCATATGAAAACCACGATTTAATTCCATCTTTATGTTTGATTATCATGTGAGGGTCCAGGCCGCTCTTGACCGTGAGCACGGCTGATCGATCAGTTTTACACTCTGCAGAGATTGTATACTTTCACCACAGCTCGCGTAAAAGTTCCAAAGAACTTTGAACCCAACCACGCATGTGCTGATCAGGCACAATACCACACTTCCGAGGTGTGATTGCATAGGGACGCTACGAAGCCTTTACAAAGATATGCAAAAGACCAACAACCCACGACAGTTACAGCTTAGGGCGGACCATAACCCTCCCTAGTGGACAGCACCTTAGCAAAGGCTGCGGCCAAGAGGACCGGGCTATACCCCTTCAACCCCGAGCCCCCTGTGTTCCTTACGGATAAGGTCACCAGTACAATCACACACCTAATTAATTAGCTAAGCCAGAGCCATGTGGACTGTGGTTGCACTGTTTTCCTGGGTGGTTCTCCATGTTCCGATTAAACTATATGATCTTGTTATTAACCATAAGCACACACATATATATCACCAAAGTTATCATGATCAACATTCATCATATTGTAAAAGATTCATTTTAACCATCCCAAGGTATAGCAACTAAGCATTTCTACCCAAAACATTTATTTAAAAGAGTTGTCCAAGGTAAAGGGATAAAAATCTAATCATGTCCTTAAAAAGGTGATTTCCCATCAAATTTATGCAATACAACATTTAAAAGTAAACTTAGTTATCATGCAAGTTGTGTGGGACAAAAATAGAATATGCAGGGGGAGAAGTCCACTTGCCTTCCTTGCTTAAACACTAGGGTTCTTCTTCAAAAACTTGCTCTTGATCCACTTCAACTGGTTGCTCACTTGAAACTGGCACGATGTCTACGAGCACACAAGAAAGCATACAATAAACAAAACAATACACCAAGCATGAAAAGCTTTAAAGAAAGAACAAGGGTTGGCTCAAGGAACGCGAACGTAAAAACACTCGGAACTATCGGGAGCTTTGGATGATCACAAACAAAAACTAGCTATGTGCTTGGTATATTTTAATTGAATAAAGATGTGCATAGGTTATTTCAGAGAAATACCCTATTTAATAATTAAGCAAGTTATATTTGTATTTAAAAGACGATGTAAGCCTAATCCAATTTTATTTATAAATATTCAAGTATGATTTATGCAAATTAAACATTTAATTTAAAAGAAGCATGTAAAAGCATCTAAGCGTTTATCTTTATATTTCGAGTTGAACTAATCACATTATAATTCAAAAACATATTTATATTCATATTAATCAAATTAACATTTAATTATGAAAACTCGAGATATAGCCTATGTTTCTTTTATTTAGAAAACAAATTGCATAATCATTAATCAATTTAAGTTTGATCATGAAAACCGAGGTATACATCTAATTAGCTTTTAATTGAAAGAATTATTCAAATAGTATTATCATATTAACTTTAGTATGAAAACACGTGTTGAACTTCTAATTAGATTTTAGTTAGAAAAGCATATGTATACGGATTTAATCATATTTAATATTTAAATAAATTATAAACACAAAGAACATGTTCAACATTGGTCCTATCACGTAGTTTGAGTTGATATGAACCTAACGCAACTTGAAACAGTGGAAACGGAGCTAAAACGCAAAAGATACAGCCAAAACAAGGTTCTAAAACTGACAGGCTTGAAAAGACGGTCGCGTGGACACCAAGAACGCTTAAAACGGATAAAAGACGGAAAAGATATGGCTAAAACAAGGTTCAGGGGCTTTTCTGTGAAGAAACAGGGCTTCCAGGGACCTAACTGCAAGAAACCAGGGGCTAAAACATGATTATGCGTATAAACTCAAGGGTCTTGGTGTAAAAGAACAAGGCTTGGACCTTGGGTGGGAAAACTAGGAAAGACAGGGGCTTAAACAGAAGAAACAGGGGCCTGTTAAAAAGGATTTATATAGGTGGAAGGGTACATCTGTGATATCGGAAAACCCAGGGGGCTTTCCGCAAAAACAGCGACGGCGGCTCGGTTGACCAGGGGTTTGGGCCGATCCAGACCGTCCATCGCGGATCGGGCGGCTGACGCGGCCGTGGACCGCGCCATGGACCACGGTCCATGGGTCTACGGTGGACCGAAGCCAAGGGGCACACCCCGATCTGATCAGGGCCGTTGATCATGGATCGATCGGCTGGCGGAAAACCAAGAAGAACAGGGGTCTAAACACAAAAAGGGAAGGATCTGGATGAAAGGGTCTTAACCGGTGGAAGGGTATATATGTGATATTAGAAAGAACGGGGTCGTTTTTGCAAAATCGCAGCGGCCACACGTGGTTGACCGGTACGTAAACATTTGACCCGGAGCTGGGGCGGGATCCAGGCCGTTGATCTCGCGATCTGCGGCTGCGGTGGCGTGTGAGCGGCGCGCGGCGGCAGAGCAGCGGCAGACGGCGGCGCCCGGCGGCGGCTTCGCCGGAACTTCACCGGAAAAAGGCAAACTCGAGCTACGAGGCTCCGTTTGGCGCGCGGTTTGCACCTACGTGAAGCTAAGGAGACAGCGAACTTGTCTAGGGGCTTGTGGAGGTGACTTGGGCGACGGCGACGGCACCACATCCGGCGAGGCGGACGGCCATCTCCGGCGAGCGTGCGCGGGTGACAGGGAGGTTGAGGACACGCGGGAAAAGCTCAAGAGGGTCTTCACCTTGCTGCGAAGCTGTGGGTGCCAAAGAGGGTGACGGAGAGGCGGCGTCGAGGGAGATCGAGGTGGGCGGCGGAAGCTTGAAGATGACCGGCGGCGGAGCTCCGTGCGGCGTGATTCGGTCCGGCGGCGAGGTTCCTGTACAGGGTGCGGCTCGGGTGAGCGATGATCATGAAGAAAAAGGAAGAAGAAAGACAGGGACCACTTCACCGACGATGAGTAGGGCTCCGGACGGCCGGCAATGGCGCGACGGCCGGGAGTCTCTGGTGGCGGCGCTTGCGCGAGATGGAGGGGTGCGGAGCTCAAGCAGATGCGGAAAAGGAGGTGCAGGGGCTCGAGCTCGGGTTTTATAGGGGGAAGGGAAGGAGAGGGAGCGACGGCTAGGGGTGGTAGTGGCCATCAATGGCCATGGCGGGCGACCGGTGGCTCAAGGTATTCAAAGGAGGAGGGGGTCTTGATGGAGGAGAAACTGAAGGGGACTTGAAGGGGAGGAAACGGTCGGGGCTTTACTGAGCCTTAAAAGCAAGGAGTGAAGAAGGGGAAAGGTGATGGAGGCGGGGATTTGGCCGGCGGCGGCGCAAGACGCGGAGTAGAGGAGGCGCTGGAGGTGGGAGGAGGTGCTGACATGCGGGGCCGGGCTGGCGGTGAAAGAGAGAGGGAGAAGGGGAAGATGGGCCGGCGGCGGTGTTTGGGCCGGAAGAAAGAAACTGGGCCGCGCGATAAGAGAGAGGGAGATGGGCCTCGGGCTGAAAAAGGAAAGGGAGGGAGAGAGAGGGTTTGGGAGGTTTTCTCTTTTTTTCAAAGCTTTTCTTTTTAAACCTTTAACTCTTTTCAAAACTCTTTCAAAATTTTCAAAACATTTTAAAAACTTTTAAAACTTCACACCAACACATATAAACTCCATGCAAACAAAATATGATGCACAAGCACTTGTTGCCTCTAAAATTAATCAAAATGATATTTAAATATTTAAAAGGCCAAATTTAATTGATAATTTATTATTCCTTAGAAAACAAAAACTAAAACACCATGTTGCTACATTATTTTGGTGATGGAATTTTAGGGTGTTACACCGGAGCGAGCGACATCGAATCGACATCAAGCGATGCTTCTTTCAACTCGAGCAGCGAGGAAGAGCAAGAAAGGCGCAAGGACAAGCGGTACACGGGCAAGAACTTCACCGGCCTGAGCTTCGTCGCACAAGGAGGCTTTTGCGGCATGGCGCACTCCAAGAAGGGTGGGAAGCACAGCTCAGATTTGAACTCCGACTCCGAGGAAGATGTACGACAACATCCCAACTTCTTGCTAGAGGAGAATGCTAGGCTGAATGAGTTGCTTGATAACCGTGATTATGTGCTTAGGAAGACCAACAAGGAGAAGAGAGAATTTAGATCTCTGTTGGGTGATGCTAAGGATAAGATAGTTGAGCTTGAGTCCTTATTGGTTGATGCTAGAAATGAGATAGGCTCTTTGAAATCTGCTCCTGTGGTGTCTGATGAGATTGACTGTGGTGATTGCTCAGTTTTTCTTGCTGATTTGATTGCTCTCAAGGAGAAGCATGCCTCTACTCTCGAGGAACTAGATGTGGCTAGGATTGAGTGTGATGAATTGAAATCTAGGCCAGCTTTGTTAGGTGCTTGTACCTCATGCCCTGTGTTGCATGCTAGGCTAGATGAGTCTCACACTAGAATAGTTTCTCTTGAGGCTGCTTTGAAGGCTCCCATTCCTACATCATGTTCTACCTGTGAAATGCATGCTTTGAAAAACATGGAACTTGCACACTATGTTGACCGTTTGTAGGATGAAAATGATGAGCTTAGGAAATTAATGAGTTGGTTGTCTGGGCATGAACCACAGTTGAGTTTGATGTTGGCTGAGTTCAAGAGGTTTGATGGTCATACGTTGGGGGCTGGGAAGAGTTGTGAGAAGAGTGGTGAGGGAGAAGAGAAAGTTGGAGAGATCCCTACTCAACCACACACCATACCCATGAACAAATATGCACCCAAGCGAAACCACCTCAGAAACAAGCTTGATACAACTCTAGACCCACCAGTGTTCCCCCAGAAAACAGACAATTACCAGAAACCCATCAAGTTTGTGAGCAACCTGGGTAATGTCTTTGAGGGGAAGTCAGGAGAGAAAGCTGTTAAGAAGCCCGCAGAAAAGCCACCGCCTAAGCCACAGCCGATCCGCTTCCATTGTGAGTATTGTGGGAGGGATGGGCATAAGGATGAGTTCTGTTTCAGGAGGAAGAGAGATGAGAGGTTTGCTAGGGAGATGGCAAACAAGGACAGGTACCACCTTTCTCGTGGTGTGCCTGAGCCTCGTAGAGGGCCTCTGCCCAGGGGTGAGGTGTATGTGCGTACAGTTCCCACTCGTGGAGGTGGAGGTGGTTTTCCTCAGAGAGACAGGCGAGTTGGGTGTGGGCGTGGTAAGTTGGCTCGACGTGCTCCTTCTCGTGACCGTTACGAGTTTGGGAGGCACGATCGGAGCTTTGGGTCTCAGATGGACTACGGGCCACATTTTCCCCCTCGTGGTGCGCGTACTCCTCCACTGAGACGTGACAGGTCCTTTGGTGGTAGGCGTGAGAGGGCTCCGCCTAGATGTTTTGGTAGGATGGATTTTGCTAACCCTTCTTTTGAGCAAATGGCTCAGCACTGGTTTGACTCTTTTGGTACTAACCCCAGTGTTGAGTCACTTGCTCATTCTCGTCCTCGTTTTTTATTATAGGTGGGAGGCTTGGAGGACTTTTGGTTGATCGACTCCGGTTGCTCATGACACATGACCGAATATCTTGGGTGGTTCTCCAGCCTCACCCCGGTGAGTACGAGGGAGTACATCACTTTCGGGGACAATGGGAGAGGATGAGTGCTTGCCGAAGGTATGGTGAAGGTGAGTAGCAAAGTGACCTTAAGAAGTGTGGCTCTGGTCAAGTCACTTGTTTTAACCTGTTGTCAGTATCTCAATTACTTGACGAAGGTATTGAGGTTCATTTTAAGTCGAGCGCTTCTCGTGTGCTTGATTCTCGAGGCGATCTTGTCTGTACGATCGTCCCCGAGGGTCAAATCTTTCGTGCCGATTTTTCCCAGTCTATTGGTCCTCCTCAATGCTTTATTGCTGGCGTGTCGGCCGAGCTTTGGAAATGGCATAGGAGGTTGGGACACTTGAGCTTTGAGTTGCTTTCCTGCTTGAGTGGGCTTGATCTTGTCCGAGGATTGCCTAAGTTGAAATTCGAGAAGGATGTGGTTTGTGCTTCTTGTTGGCATGGAAAGATGGTTGCTACTTCTCACACCCCTCTGACTGCGGCCATGACCGAGCGACCTTGTGAGTTGTTGCACATGGATTTGGTTGGGCCAGCTCGTGTTCGCTCTGCGGGTGGGAAGTGGTATGTTCTTGTTGTGGTTGATGATTTTTCGAGGTACTCTTGGGTTTTCTTTTTGTAGGATAAGAGCAAGACATTTGGCTTTGTTCGGGACTTGATCTTGAGGTTGAAGAATGAGAGACATGGTGAGGCCATTCGAGCTATACACAGTGACAATGGCACGGAGTTTAAAAACTCTCATTTTGATGCCTTTTGTAGTGATCTTGGTCTTGATCATCAGTACTCTTCTCCATACGTCGCTTGCCAGAATGGCGTAGTGGAGAGGAAGAACCAGACCCTTTGTGAGATGGCCAGGACGATGCTCGATGAGCATAGGACTCCTAAGCGTTTCTGGGCCGAGGCGGTCAATACCGCTTGCTATGTCTCAAATCACATCTTCCTTCGTGCTTTCAAGAAGACCTCTTATGAGCTGATGCATGGGCGACAACCCAAGGTGAGTCACTTTAGAGCTTTTGGTTGCAAGTGTTTCATTCTGAAGAAAGGCAAGTTGGATAAGTTTGAGGCTAGATGTTCAGTTGGTATCTTTCTCGGTTATGCGATTCACTCTAGAGCATATCGTGTGCTCAACCTTGACACTAACCGAATCATGGAGACTTGCGAGGTAACCTTCGACGAGACACAGCCATGTGGCTCAGCTTTTGAGTGTGCAGGTGACGAGGAGATTGGAGCGAGGAACTTTGAGGATAAGAAGGATAGAGATGGAGATGAAGACGATGATAGTGGTGATGCTCCAGTGGCTGATCGTGTACATTCTACTTCAACTACTACGACGATGATCGAGGATGGACCATCCCCTACACCCACTACGACTGAGGCTGTTCGAGTGGAGGCTGCTGCTGAGGGGGAGATTGTGTCCAGGCGAGAGGCTTCCTGGCATGTACAAGTTGATCACCCACCGACTACGATCATAGGTGACCTCATGAACGCACTACACGGTCGAGGTCAAGCAATACTTCTCATTTCGCTCACTCTGCTTTTGTCGCTTCTTTTGAGCCCAAAGATATTCGACACGCTTTGTCTGACGAGAATTGGGTGAATTCCATCCATGAGGAGTTGGAGAACTTTGAGAGAAACCAAGTCTGGGTGTTAGTCGATCCACCACCAAATTGTCGTCCCATAGGTATCAAGTGGGTGTGGAAGAATAAAGAGTGTGAGAATGGGATGGTTGTGAGAAACAAGTCGAGGTTGGTCGCTCAGGGGTTCAACCAGAAAGAGGGCATAGATTATGAGGAGACATTTGCTCCTATGGCCCGTTTGGAGGCAATTAGGATCCTTCTACCCTTTGCCGTGGCTAAAGGGTTCAAGTTGTACCAAATGGACGTGAAGAGTGCTTTCTTGAATGGGGTGATAGAGGAAGAAGTGTATATGAGGCAACCCCGGGGTTTAAAAGTGAAAAATACCCACACCGTGTATACAAACTCCAGAGAGCGCTCAATGGGTTGAAACAGGCACCTAAAGCCTGGGATGGCAGGTTGAGAGGGTTTTTGCTGAGTAAGGGGTTTGTGATGGGCACAGTTGATAAGACCCTGTTTCTCCTTAAGCATGGGAATGACCTTTGGATTGTTCAGATTTACGTGGATGACATAATCTTTGGTGGCTCTTCTCATGATCTTGTTGCCAGATTTGCAGATGACATGAGCAGGGAATTTGAGATGTCCATGATGGGCGAGCTGCAGTTTTTCTTAGGACTCCAGATCAAGCAGTGCAAGGACAGGACGTTTGTACATCAGGCGAAGTACACCAGGGACATGGTGAAGAAGTTTGGCATGAACGACTCCAAGCCGCTGACTACACCGATGGGTACCACTACGGCTTTGGATGCGGATGAGGATGGCGAACCTGTGGGCCAGAAGGAGTACCGGAGCATGATCGGCTCCCTCCTCTACTTGACGGCGACGAGGCCGGACATACAGTTCAGTGTGTGTCTATGCGCTCGTTTTCAAGCTTCACCGAGGACTTCACATCAGCAGGCCGTCAAGCGGATTTTCAGGTACTCGAACTACACTCCTGAGTTTGGTCTTTGGTACTCTGCCTCCTCGACACTTAGACTTCACAGGTACTCCGATGCTGATTTTGCTGGGTGTCGATTGGACCGCAAGTCTACCTCTGGGTGTTGTCAGTTCCTTGGTTATTCTTTGGTCTCTTGGTCATCTCGTAAGCAGTCCAGTGTAGCCCAGTCTACTACATAGGTCGAGTATGTAGCTGCTGCTAGTTGTTGTTCCTAGCTGCTTTGGATGACCTACACAATGAGCGACTTTGGTGAGGAGTGTTCCCAGGTTCCACTCTTTTGTGATAGCACCAGTGCCATAAGTGTAGTCAAAAACCTAGTCCTTCACTCCAAAACGAAACACATAGTAGTGAGATACCACTTTCTGAGGGACAATGTTGAGAAGGGAAACATATCCTTGTCCTATGTGCCTACCCAAGATCAGCTAGCCGACATATTCACCAAACCACTTGACCAAGTCACTTTCACTTGCTTGCGGGGTGAACTTGGGGTGTGCTTTCCTTTCTAGCTGGGTCTTGGAGCTTCTCATGTATATATGTGATATATGTTGCATTTTGTTACATTCCATGCATGCATTTTACTTTCTGTAGAAAACCTGGTAGGATAGCCATCTTTGGATCACTTGTGCTAGGAAAAGTTTCTCTTATATACTTTGATCACTGATGTGCTGTTTGTGAGTTATGTGCATGTTTGGTAAATGGTGATGTGAATGCTATGCTCTTGATGGTTTTGCCATATATTTATGTTGAGATAGCTTTCTTTTTATGAAAATGCTAAATTGGTGTCACTCATGAGTAGATTCTTGTCTATGCTCAATTTGTGCTCAAATGCCTCTATCATGTTTAGTTTGTGCTTGAGTATCATGTTCTCTTTGCTTGGGGTCAAAGACCATTTATCATTGTAAATGTTTAGCCCATTTGTTCACTTTGGGAGGAGCATAAGCTTCTTTTTGCCGCAAAGGCATTTCATGTACCATGTTTAAACTTGAAAATGAAATTGGTGTATGAATTGCCTTGTGCTTGAAAAATGAGCTCCTAATCATGTTGTTATGATTTTGATTTTCATATCTTGGGTGCTAAACCATAGCATGTTGTCTACCATGAGAAGTCTCATTTTAAGAAGTAGACACATGGCTCGGTGGCATTAACATGACTAGAGTAGCTTGTGGGCGTTTATAATGATCTTTTGATGAGAATTTGTGATCTTGTATAAACTTTGGATGATCTAGTGCTTTTGTGTTCAAATTACCATGGATAGGGCTTTGCTCATGAGATGACTATTTCTTTGTGAAAATTGCTTAAAATTGCTTTTGGCCATGTCACATGCTTATATGTCTCTACCTTCTTGATGGTAATGTGCTAACTACACCATGTCTACTTTGCTTGCTCTATGTCTCATTTGTAGCATTTTGTTGTGCTCTTTGTATATTTGAGAAGCTTGGTAGATTGTATATATGCTTTGACATGCATTTTTCATGAAAACAAGGGGAAGAGTTTCATATATACCTTGATTCATGCATTGTCAATAAGGGAGAGAATTATGGGATATATACATGCAAGGGGGAGAATTTTCATGCATTGGGGAGATTTTGTGGAAATTGGTATGCATTTGTGAGAGGCTGCATGTGAGGTGAAGAATTGAGAATAAAGAGGTTGCATTTGCTCAGGGGGGGTTTGCATATGTGCAGGGGGAGCTCCTTTGGTTTGCCTGAGTTTTGTGCTTTGTGGTGCGCTCCTTGTGAGTTTTGTTTTGTCTCGGCTGTGTTGAGCCGTTGCCCTTGCCTTAGGGGGCCTAGACTTGGTCTGGCGAGTGATCTTATTTTCGCTTGTTCTTTGGCTTTGGATCACTTGCTTGGAGGTTTGTGTTTGTGGTTGTTTTCTTTTCTTTTTCTCTATGATGGTTACTATGGGTGTTGTCAATGCACTCATCAAGAGGGAGATTGAGGATCAGGTGTGTCCGAGGACCAGTGGAGGCTCGCTCCTTAGTGATGAGTGATTGACAATATTGTGTGGACTGATGCTTGGCTAAGTGTGCGGGTACAGGTTGCGGCTTGACTCGTGTTGGTGCAGGTGAAGAACAAGCGCGAAAGGCGCCTTAGCCGTGGCGGCCTCCGGGTGATGGAGAGGCAAGTAGGCTTGGTTCGATGGACCCGGTGGCCAATGGGGTCGAGTGCGAGCCGTGCAGTGCAAGACTGGCGGGCTGAAGTCGTGAACATGGGCCGGTGCAAGGTAGCGGATCGAGGCCGAAGCTTGCACGCGGGATTTGTTGGTTTGCCCACAAAGCCATCGGTGTACGGTTTCTTGGTTTGGGCCTCAAAACCAAGTCCGGAGGCCCGAGGCGACGGAGACGGTGATCCGGGAGCTTCGGGAAGCTTCGAGGCGGGGGGGGCATGTGGCGTGATCGCGGGACTTGCGTCGATGCTAAGCAAGGCCGCGGTGGAAGTGTGTCCACCCGATGAAGACTTGACCAAAATGCCCCTGAGGGGTTGTATCTTCATTTCAAGTTGTAGGGGTAGCGTGGTCATTTACCTCCCTCCGATGGACTTCGTATAAATAGCGGAGAGGTCGATGGCATCTCTCTCTCTTGGACTCTAGGTTTTCATCCCCCGGTAGATTGCTCTGGACTGCTTCTTTTCCTTTGTATTCCTTAGGCTAGATTCTTGTATAGACTCTGACCTCCGGATGTGTAAAAGCATTCGGCGTTGCGGTGATCTTCTAGTCCTCTGTGATTTTCGTGTCATTTTCGTGGCTATTTTTGGGGAGTTTTGTTCTTCGCTCGATTTGGGGATTTGAAGGGGTTTCTTCTCGGATTTCTTTGAGGGGATCATGGGTGGATAACATGCGCATCTTTGTGTGTGACCTTGACCCCTCAAATGCCGGGAAACACCTTTGATTCGTGAGTTTTTGGCCGGAGTTTGAGTTCTTGGTGGTTGTTCGTGTGATCCACGATTCCCAGCGATTTAGTGAGTTAGAGGTCGAGATTTTTGGGTAATAGCTTCCTCTTGTGTTGCTTATCATCTGCCCCAAATCTTGTCTCAAGAGCTTTAGCTATTTGGGAGATCCGGTGATGGATTTGGAGAGTTGACCTCGCAGGGTCGGGCTTTTTCAGCTCTGTCCGTGCCTGGCAGACTGTCCGCGCGACACCAGGTCGTTGCGTGTTCATCCGTGTTCGTGCACGTTCGCGTTTTGATCCGTTTTGCCATGAGGGTTTTGTTGCAAGAGGTTTGCAGACTGTCTGCGTGGTGTGTGCGGACTGTCTGCGTGGCTCGGATTTTGTCTGGGGTGGCTCGTGGTTTGTCTGGGGTGTCCAGCGAGTTTTGCCGGACTGTCCGCCTGGTGTGGCCGGACTGTCCTTGAGGGCACGGACCGTCCGCGGTGCTTGCCCGGACTGTCCGAATTTCCTTGGTGCAGCTCTGGTGGCTCGAGGTCCTTTTCCGGATTGTCTGCCGAGGGTCCGTGGACTGTCCGCCTGTCTTGCGGACTGTCCGCCGTACTCATCCGGACTGTCCGGCCTAGACTTCGCAGATTTAGCTAAGTCTTTTGATTCTTGTCTTGTGCTTCCCCAGTTTGATTAAAGGCTTATCTCTAGGACTTGTGAGCTTGTGTGTGCCTAGTCTAGAGCTTTTCTTGTGTGCGCGAGAACTCGGAGTGGCAATCGGGGTATAGGCTGAGTTCGACCTTCGGGAAGAATTTTTATCGACTCCCATTCACTCCCCCCCCCTCTCTGGTCACCTATTTGATCCTTCATCTTCTCAGATTTCTTTGAGGGGATCATGGGTGGATGCCTTGCACATCTTTGTGTGTGATCTTGACCCCTCAAACGCCGGGAAACACCTTCGATTCGTGTGTTTTTGGTCGGAGCCCGAGTTCTTGGTGGTAGTTTGTGTGATCCGCGAGTCCCGGTGTTTTAGTGAGTTAGAGGTCAAGATTTTTGGGGCATAGCTTCCTCTTGTGACGCTTCTTACCTCCCCTAAATCTTGTCTCAAGAGCTCTAACCGTTTGGGAGATCCGGTGATGGATTTGGAGAGTTGACTCCCGAGCTCGAGCAGTTTTTGGTTCTGTTCGTGCGTGGCGAACAGTCCGCCTGGTACGCGTGGACAGTCCGCGAGGGGCCAGGTCGTCGTAGTTCGTCGCTTGTTCGTGCCCATTCTTGTTTCGATCTGTTTCTTCCCTAGGGTTTGGTTGCAGGAGGTTTGCGGACAGTCCCCGGGGGGTTCTCGGACAGTCCGCTGGGTCAAGTTTTTGTCTGGGGTTGAGCTGAGTTTGTCTGGGATTTCCAGCGAGGTTTGCCGGACGGTCCGCCCAGCCTTCACGGACAGTCCGCGACACTGGCGGACAGTCTATGTAGCTCAGCTGGATAGTCCAATTTTCTTGGTGCATCTCTGGTGGTTCTATTGCCTTTTTCAGACAGTCTGCAAGGTCAGTCCGGACAGTCCGCCTCTACATAGCGGACAGTCCGCCCGTACCGCACGGACAGTCAGTGCTGGCTGTTTCTAGAATTGGCCAAGCACTTTGATTCTTGTCTTGTGCTTCCGCGGTTTGTTTCAAGGCTTGTCTCTAGGACTTGTGGGCTTGTGTGTGCCTAGTCTAGAGCTTCTCTGGTGTGTGCGAGTACTCAGAGTGGCAATCAGGGTATAGGCTGAGTTCGACCTTCGGGAAGAATTTTTATCGGCTCCCATTCACTCCCCCCCCCTCTCTGGTCGCCTATTCGGTCCTTCAGTTGGTATTAGAGCTAGTTACGGATCTTCTTACTTCTAACCAGTCTAAGATCCAAAGATTGGCGATTATGGCAAGGGGTCGGGTCCTTCGCACTTTGATGGCAAGAATTACCCGATGTGGGAGAGGCGCATGGGCGTGTTTTTGCGTGGGAAGGAAACTCTGATCTGGGAGGTCACTCAGAATCCTCGTTATGTCATCCCAGACAGTTTTCTTCTTCTAGGATCGCGGGACATGTGTGAGGCCAATAGCAAGGCCGTTGATTACTTGTTCCGTGCTCTCTGTGCCTCGGACTTCAAGCGAGTGTACAGAGATAATGTGGTCGGAAAGATTAGGCTTAAGTTGAGAAATGCTCATGTTGGCAATGCCTAAGTGCAAGCCTGTTTGTTTTCCACTTACTAGAGAGAGTACGAGAACTTCACTCATCTCCCTGGTGAGTCGACCGATGCTATGTTTTAGCGCTTCACTAGCATAGTCAACAACATGAGGGCCAATGTGACACTGCTCCCGTACACGGATAATGATCAAGCTATCAAGCTTTTGCATGCCCTGGATAGGTCTGTGTGGAGTGCCAAGGTCGAGGCCATTGAGGAGTCAAGCGTGTATGACACGTTGTCGCTTGATGAGCTGTTCTCCAAGCTCAGGTCTTCAGAGGTTGATTGTGGCTTGAGAGCCAAGAGCGAGAGCCCCACTGATCTTCATAGTTTGGCTCTTGTCTCAGGATCAAGGAGTAATGCTAACTCTGGTGGTTTCTCTTTATCTTGTCTTGTGTCTTTGCCAGATGAGGACTTTGAGGTGCTGAGCGTGGATGATCTCGCCTTGTTGAGCAAGAGGTTTGCGCGGATGTACAAGAACTGCAAGAATGCAAGGCGGAGCTTGGGGATGTGCTATCAGTGCGGGAAGCACAGGCACTTATCGCTGAATGCCCTGAAGCCATAGAGATCAAGAACGACTACAAGGGCAAGCCTAAGCATGACTACAACAAGCACCGCTCCCGAATCGACTACAAGGACAAGCGCAAGGACAAGGGCGAGAGAAGGTCCAAGAAGAGTAGCGGGTACAAGAAGAAGACGGCTCGAGCGATGGTTGCCGGAGCGAGCGACATCGACTCCACATCAAGCGATGCTTCTTCCGACTCGAGCAGTGAGGAAGAGCAAGATCGGCGCAAGGACAAGCAGCACACGGGCAAGAACTTCACCAGGCCTCAGCTTCGTCGCACAAGGAGGCTTTTGCGGCATGGCGCATTCCAAGAAGGGTGGGAAACACAGCTCGGACTCGAACTCCGACTCCGAGGAAGAGGTACGACACGATCCTGTTGACGGTCGAAAAGTACTACTTTTACACCGTCAATATCCGCATAAAACAAATGTAAAAGAATCATCAACACTAGAATAGGGCTTGATACTGATGATTTCCACAAGTGTTGGTGTTTCTAGCTTTTGTTGCAGAATGCACCGAAATACGTGTCAAATGGTACAGTTGAGAGCAAGCAGTCCAATGGCTATTAAAGGACATCATCATAAACGTCCTCAAATGCCAATTTGGACTGCAACATTGCGACGGGCTCGTCGAGATGATCGAAATTGACATATTATATGCCTACATCGGAGTTTGTATACGCGAGATAAGAAAAGGATGAAATAGCTGATGTCGGCGTGGGACCCACACTGCCTACCTCATACTGCAGACACGCAGTGCTGCACAGGCGCTGCCACATGGCGGGCCACCACTGGCGAACACACAGCGATGCGGCACGAGGCCAGAGCGCGCGCGGGGACAGGCTGCCACGCGGCACAGCTCCATTGGTTGGAAGCCGCTGGCGGGGATCGATGGCGGGGCCGGCGCGGGGCCGCACGATCCCTCCGCCCGCCGCGTGTCGTTGTCCTGTTGGCCGCCGTCGGTCGACGCGGATCGCTCCCGCGCGCGCGGCTTGCGCGGGAAGGAGCGCAGGCCGGGGGGACACGCGTTGTCGCGAGGAAGGCCGCGGGAGGCGGTTACGCGACTGGCCCGCGGTCTGCCCTGGTCCGCCGCCGGTCTGAGCCGGTTCAGGCATCTTTAGGAGTGGTTTTTGCCCCAGACAGCCTAGGATCGTCCGGTTCTTGCTGGTTCTGGCCCGGTTTCGTCCGGTTCTTACTGCCACGTGTCACCATATGATAGGCTGTGCCCAGGGAAGCTGAAAAAGTGGAGGCACTTGGAGCCCAAAGGCAAGCCACCCCCTCCTCTATAAATAGGAGGGGAGGGGCTCTCATTTGGAACACATCCCTCTCTCCCTTTCCTCTCATTCTCTCTTGGAGAGGTGAGTTCTCACCTCTCCCATGAGTTGTGTGTGTGATTAGAGTGCTAGGTATGATAGGGTGAGAAGTGAGTTGATGTCCTCGTGGATGCCTGTAGTTCATTTAGATCAAAGTGAGTATTTCAGCATTTCTTATTTAGACTATAGTGGACATCATGCATGATTGATTTGTTCTTGTGTTCGTGGCTCGTTCATAAGTTAGAGGCTTGTGTTCTTCATGACACAAGGCTTTGATCCTTTAGAGCCAGAGCCGTAGTTCATTTACTTGTTTGCATGCTCTGATCTTGTTTAGTTAAGTAAGTCCGCTGTATCTCATTCAGCTGCATCCATAACTTCCTTTCTGCTCCGTAGCTCTTTGACTACATCTGATTCCGATCTTTCCCTTGTTCATGGGACCGTATCTATACGGTTGCTATAGTATAGTTAGCGGGCTAGCATACGAAACCGCACTATAGTATTTATCTAGGGTACAGACGTGGTGTCTGGGCCCTGGTTTTCCTGCGAAGACCACGTACGATCGTAGCGTAGAGGTAGGCCGCAGTGGTGACAGCCTATTGGACCCTTTGTCAACCCTCTACATCGCGTACCGAGTTGGGCTCGCTTGCCAGCACCTTGATGTGCTGTCGCCCCGCGGGGACAACTGAGATCTTACAGAATACATCTTGAGAGCTAAGTCCCTTAAGGAAGTGCTTCTCAACCCATATCTATCCCAGCTGGAGTTTGGTGTCCTTGGACCATCTATACTAGAGTAGGAGATAGTGCACACCGTTGCTTGGATTCGATACCCTTGGAATACTCTCCTTCCTTGGGGAAGAGCTACAGCGGTATTTCCATGCGCTTGCGGTATACCCGGTGTCTCTTACATGCTCCCGCTAACCGGTGCCATAGTGGTGACATTAAGAAACGCCAACAAGCATTTCTGGCGCCGTTGCCGGGAAACGGTTGCTGTATCTATCTTCGAACCTAGTGGTCCTCGTATTTATCTTTTTCGGTTTCTTCTACCTTTACCCCCGTTACCCATCAGATATCCTTTTTGTTTCTTTTCTTCTACCTTTACCCCCGCTACCCATGGTGAAGCTTTCCTATAAAAGCATCACTACCCCCAGGGATGAGCTCCCAGAGCCACCACCTTCGGTGCGCCTTTTCCTCACATCCAGTTGTGAGCCCCTCCCTGCGACTATAGATGTCGTTCGGTACACTATCTTCTCTGGTGTATCAAGCGAAAACCCTTATGACCATCTTCGTGACTTCGAGAACTTGTGTTCTCTCATCTACACTATGGGTATGACTTTGGATACCTTCCAATGGAAGTTGTTTCCGTACTCTCTTGTAGGGAAGGCGGAACAATGGTACACATACACCGTAGGTAGCATGAACGATAGTTGGGGAGAGCTTAGAGACAAGTTTTGTCTTGAGTTCTTCCCTCCATCTCGTGTTGCTGCTCTACGCGAAGATATCCATTGTTTTCGACAGAAAGAGAAGGAAACGATAGACATGGCCTGGGCTAGATTTACACGCTTAGTGTATTATGGACCGCCCTTGTCGATACCTGATTCTCAGTTGCTTCGCAATTTTTATGATGATCTCGACAAAAGGTCTGTGTGTCATCTCGATTTCGGAAAACCATTTCTTGAGAGGGAACCGGCTGAAGGTAGGGAATTCCTGATCTCCTACTTCGAAGTCGATCCTGTATCCTACCGAGAGGAATCCGAGTCAAGCCATGAGAGTCCCTCAGCATCCAAGTCCGAGCCTTCATCTTCCGAATCCCAAGACTTGTCTGTTGAGCCCTCTCCTGAACCCCGAGCACCAAAGGAAGAAGAAATTCAACCTTCGGTGTTCACTTGCAGATTCGAGGATGACCCATCTAGAAATCTTTCAGATACCTTGAATTTTTTTGATGCCAATAAAGGGAGGAACCGTATTCTGTCCACACCGATCATTCTAGAAATCTTTCGACAGAACCTTCCCTTAGGCCTGCGGTGCCTCCTCTACCTCCTAATCCTCCTGATGAAACATATCCTGAGGAGGCCATGAGGGAGGAATGGTCAGAGGGAGTGACACGATTTTCTGAGGTAACTTGGAATAGCTCACCTTCTCTGGTTGTCCCTTGCTCTATAAGAGGCAATGTCGTAGAGGCCCATTGTAACCCCATCATGGAGGTTAACATCTTGCCATGGCACTTAGCGGAAACTCTTTTGGGCAAGGTTCCGCTAGCATCATCTGACATGCTCCTCGAGACTTGTCCCTTTGGACACGTTCTTGAATGCCGGGGGATTGCAAGTGTCGTGCCGCTTATCATAGACGGGATCGAGGCTAGCCTAGACTTTCACATCTTCGATGTCCTTGATCTCGATCTTCTCCTAGGCTCCCCTCTAGAGCAGCTCTTCGATACATCTTTAGGGAGCCTAGATGATAAGCTTAGGGGAGTCGCTTCTGCCACTGCTACCCCTTGTCCGGGACATCCTATGGCAAAACTTCTTCCTCAGCGAAACCCGCTTGAGAATACAACGAGTATATCTCCGTTAGCATCACCCGAGCCCGTTCTCATTGAGGGTGTAGAACCTTCTACTCCTCATGAGTACGACTTGGAAGACTCTCTTCACCTTTGTGAAGACGAACGATCACCACCACTCTCGACCGAGTTTCAGCCTCTTCCCGCTGGCCCGTATCATGTTGCTCTCGATCATGGTCGAGAGTCAAAATCGAGCTTCCACACTGACTCTTTTGAGATGGAGAATTCATGGACCATGGAACCTTTCGAGGCACTGACTTTGGAGTCCAGAGGAAAGGATTCCACACACGAGCATGGTAGCTTCATTCTTGATTCACCATACAGGCTATGCTCGCATCATGTCCCTCCAGAGTCAGACATGCTTAGTGCGCTGAGCACGCATGAGGGATGCAACCACCTTATGGTCCTCTTTTGTAGAAAGTTCAGAAGGTTGGTTGTAGATGTATATGTCTATCATAAGCATATCAGATTTCGTGTGTGCAGTGTGGCACTAACCTTGCAGCTAAAGCTTCACTGATACATCAAGGATTGATGGTGAGACGGGAATGACACCACCAACGATAGCTGCGAGATGAAGTTCCCATGGTCGAGCTTATGACCTTAAATACACAAAGCACTCTCAGGAGATAGCCTGGATTAGCATAGGTTTTATTTCCCTTTCCGAATAAAAGCAAGAACATGTATTTGTTAGGATAAGTTGCCCTTCGGGTATTTTTGGTCACTAACCTTTCAGGTGAAGATTGAAAAGAAAGATGGACAAGTGATGCCTACGAACATGTGAGCCACATCAGCTGTAGCACCTAGATACGCTTTGGTGAGGGAACGTTTACAAAGGAAGCTTGATTCCCACGCACTTGAGTTTTGTTGCCTAGCAATGCAAACTTCAAGTGTGGGGGAGGTATGTGAGCATCTTGAGTAAAGTTCCTCCTCTACCAAATCTTATCCTGGTGTGGCAATGATGTCAGCTCTTGCATCTTGCTACTAGCTAGGTAAGTCCTGCTTTTGACATTAAACAAAGCCCTTCCGGGAGGTTCCCGAGGTTCACCGTCTTATGCTCATGCTTATGTTCCTTCTGGTAATAGCTTGATCATGCTTTCATGCTTCCTTTATCTTTGTTCTTATGCTCTGGTTTGAAGGTTTGTTCGAACATACATTCATAGGCTGTTTTAAATTAAGCATGGTGCTTAGGTTAAAATTGTCTTCTTCAATCAAAACAAGACATGGTGTCGAGTTTTGATTGATGAACCTTAGAGTTATATCTTCATAGATCTTGGTTGCATATGTGCTGACTAACCCCTGCAGAAAATTGTCAAACTTTGAATGGGTAAGTCATCGAGCTAAATTCAAATGGGAAGGTAAGTTGAGGTGTCGGATTCATGTTGCACAACATGCAAAGGTGGTACATATGGCCTCTCAAAGGTCCAAGGTAAGTATATTCCCCTTTGTGTATGAAGTGTAATCTTGGTCTAACCCTTTTCGAGCAAATGACATGGTGACAATAAAAATAAAATAAAAACAACAAAAATATTTGAATTTGAATAAAGGCTCTATGGTTCTCGAACCAGTAGAGTCTCTCCTTTATTTTCATTTGTTATCTGAAGAACAGTACCAGGTTCAACCACTAGTGTGGGGGAGTTCTCTCAAGCTCAGCATCGACATTTCCACTAGAGAACTCCCACACAGGCGCTGCACAACATCGACTACGCCTTCATGACAAGAGCAAGGTAAACTAGAGTGACCTGGCTGCCCTCTGGTCAGCCAAATCACCACTGGTCTTCCTTGATCTCTTATCCTTTAGAAGCGATGGTATGTGCACCCTCTGTCTCACTCTATCCTATCCATGAGTTTGTTTGAATTTCAATTCATATCCTTTACATCAAACTCAGTGGTTGGTGCTATGCTTGCTCTACATGATTCCTGTGGTTGGCTTGCATATGTTTTATTCCTTACTTATCATCTTGATGCTTGTGAACAAATATCATTAGGGAACTCATGCTTATCTAAGTAGTTGACGTTTGTGATATGGTTTGATGATATGATCTTCGCTCTGAATGTCTGAGTGCTTGGGAATTTTTATTTGAAAATCATGAAAACCCCTTGCAAAGCTCCTCTTTGATATGCCACAGTCCTACTAGAGCCATATGATATAGTTGAAAACCTTCTACTCATATGCTGCTTGTTATTGCATTGAGCTTTGTCAAATTCTGTGACCCTTGTGAGATTTCTCTTCATTACTTTCATGATCAAGATTCATGTGCACACCACCTATTTCCCCTTGCTATGCTTCTACACTGGAAGTTAGCATTGTATCATTCATCCCTTTTATGAAAATAAAGCTCCATATGTGGTGTGATATCTCTCTCCAAAAGTATCCTTCAAAAGAGGCTTGGGCTATGAAAAAAAAGGAAAAGAAAAAAAAAGAAAGACACATGCTCAAGGCATGATGATAAAAAAGAAAAGAAAAATAGCCCATGTCCAGAATAAAGGAGAAATAGGGGAGAGATGAGATCATGCAAAAATGAGTTCCATAATTTTGATGGTAATAACTAGTGTCCATTCCGGAGCTAGTGTCCACCTTACCATCACCTCAGCTTCCATCATATATGTATGGTAATATCTAGCACCCATTCCGGAGCTATGCAAGGTTTGTTTTGAAAATTTATTGCAAAACCCCAAGTTACTTAACATGATGAGCAGGAGTGATTCGATTCATGACCGTTCCATTCCTCAACTACCCAAGATAGCATTATAGACACATCAGAGTTCACAAGTACAAGGTATGGTTTGGAATATCTCTTATGCTTGCTTCATACCTTTGGATATCATGTCTCACCTTGACCTGACTCCCTTTACTCGGGACGAGCAAAGATCAAGTGTGGGGGTGTTGTTGACGGTCAAAAAGTGCTACTTTTACACCGTCAATATCTGCATAAAACAAATGTAAAAGGATCATCAACACTAGAATAGGGCTTGATACTGATGATTTCCACAAGTGTTGGTGTTTCTAGCTTTTGTTGCAGAATGCACCGAAATACGTGCCAAATGGTACAGTTGAGAGCAAGTAGTCCAATGGCTATTAAATGACATCATCATAAACATCCTCAAATGCCAATTTGGACTGCACCATTGCGACGGGCTCGTCGAGACGATCGAAATGGACATATTATATGCCTACATCGGAGTTCGTATGCGCGAGATAAGAAAAGGATGAAATAGCTGACGTCGGCATGGGACCCACACTGCCTACCTCGTACTGCAGACGCGCAGTGCTGCGCAGGCGCTGCCACGTGGCGGGCCACCACTGGCCAACACACAGCGACGCGGCGTGAGGCCAGAGCGCGCGTGGGGACAGGCTGCCACGCGGCACGGCTCCATTGGCTGGCAGCAGCTGGCGGGGATCGATGGCGGGGCCGGTGCGGGGCCACGCGATCCCTCCGCCCGCCGCGTGTCGTTGTCCCGTTAGCCGCCGTCGGTCGACGCGGATCGCTCCCGCGCGCGCGGCTTGCGCGGGAAGGAATGCACCGGCCGGGGGGACACGTGTCGTCGCGAGGAAGGCTACGGAAGGCGATTACGCGGCTGGCCCGCGGTCTGCCCTGGTCCGCCGCCGGTCTGAGCCGGTTCAGGCATCTTTAGGAGCGGTTTTTGCCCTAGACGGCCCAGGATCCTCCAGTTCTTGCTGGTTCTGGCCCGGTTTCGCCCGGTTCTTGCTGCCATGTGTCACCATATGATAGGCTACGCCCAGGGAAGCTAGAAAAGTGGAGGCACTTGGAGCCCAAAGGCAAGCCACCCCCTCCTCTATAAATAGGAGGGGAGGGGCTCTCATTTGGAACACATCCCTCTCTCCCTCTCCTCTCATTCTCTCTTGGAGAGGTGAGTTCTCACCTCTCCCATGAGTTGTGTGTGTGATTAGAGTGCTAGGTATGATAGGGTGAGGAGTGAGTTGATGTCTTCGTGGATGCCGGTTCTTCATTAAGATCAAAGTGAGTATTTCAGCATTTCTTCTTTAGACTATAGTGGACATCATGCATGATTGATTTGTTCTTGTGTTCGTGGCTCGTTCATAAGTTAGAGGCTTGTGTTCTTCATGACACAAGGCTTTGATCCTTTAGAGCCAGAGCCGTAGTTTATTTACTTGTTTGCATGCTCTGATCCTGTTTAGTTAAGTAAGTCCGCTGTATCTCATTCAGCTGCATCCATAGCTTCCTTTCTGCTCCGTAGCTCAATGACTACATCTGATTCCGATCTTTCCCTTGTTCATGGGACCGTATCTATACGGTTGCTATAGTGTAGTTAGCGGGCTAGCATACGAAACCGCACTATAGTATTTATCTGGGGTACAGACGTGGTGTCTGGGCCCTGGTTTTCCTGCGAAGATCACGTACGATTGTAGCGTAGCGGTAGGCCGCAGTGGTGACAGCCTGTTGGACCCTTTGTTAACCCTCTACATTGAGTACCGAATTGGGCTCGCTTGCCAGCACCTTGATGTACTGTCGTCCCGCGGGGACGACTGAGATCTGACAGAATACATCTTGAGAGCTAAGTCCCTTAAGGAAGTGCTTCTCAACCCATATCTATCCCAGCTGGAGTTTGGTGTCCTTGGACCATCTATACTAGAGTAGGAGATAGTGCACACCATTGCTTGGATTCGATACCCTTGGAATACTCTCCTTCCTTGGGGAAGTGCTACAGCGGTATTTCCTTGCGCTTGCGGTATACCCGGTGTCTCTTACATGCTCCCGCTAACCGGTGCCATAGTGGTGATGTTAAGAAACGCCAACAGATCCCAACTTCTTGCTAGAGGAGAATGCTAGGCTCAATGAGTTGCTTGATAACCGTGATGATGTGGTTAGGAAGACCATCAAGGAGAAGAGGGAATTTAGGTCTTTGTTCGGTGATGCTAAGGACAAGATAGTTGAGCTTGAGTCCTTGCTTATGGATGCTAGAAATGAGATAGGCTCTTTGAAATCTGCTCCTATTGTGTCTGATGAGATTGACTGTAGTGATTGCACTATTTTTCTGGCTGATTTGACTGCGCTCAAGGAGAAGCATGCCTCTACTCTTGAGGAACTAGATGTGATTTGGATTGAGTGTGATGAATTGAAATCTAGGCTAGCTTTGTTAGGTGCTTGTACTTCATGTCCTGTGTTGCATGCTAGGCTAGATGAATCTCACACTAGAATAGTTTCTCTTGAGGCGTCATTGAAAGCTCCTCTTCCTACATCATGCTCCATCTGTGAATTGCATGCTTTGAAAAACATGGAAGTTGCACACTATGTTGATCATCTGCAGGATGAGAATGATGAATTGAGGAAAATGATGGGGTGGTTGTCTGGGCATGAGCCACAATTGAGTTTGATGTTGGCTCAGTTTAAGAGGTTTGATGGTCAGCGGTTGGGGGCTGACAAGTGTGGTGAGAAGAGTGGTGAGGGAGAAGAGAAAGCTGGAGAGATCCTATTCCACCACATACCACACCCATGAACAAATTTACATCCAAGCTAAACCACCTCAGAAACAAGCTAGACACAACACCAGATCCACCAGTGTTCCCCCACAAAACAGAAACTACCATAAACCCATCAAGTTTGTGAGCACCCAGGGAATGTCTTTGAGGGGAAGTCAGGAGAGAAAACTGTTGAGAAGCCCATAGAAAAGCCACCGCCTAAACCACAGCCGATCCGCTTCCATTGTGAGTATTGTGGGAGGGATGGGCATAAGGATGAGTTCTGTTTCAGGAGGAAGAGAGATGAGAGGTTTGCTAGGGAGATGGCAAACAAGGACAGGTATCACCTTTCTCGTGCTGTGCTTGAGCCTTGTAGAGGGCCTCTACCTAGGGGTGAGGTGTTTGTGCGTACAGTTCCCACTCGTGGAGGTGGAGGTGGTTTTCCTCAAAGAGACAGGTGTGTTGGGTTTGGGCGTGGTGAGTTGCCTCGACATGCTCCTTCTCGTGACCGTTATGAGTTTGGGAGGCACGATCAGAGATTTGGGTCTCAGATGGACTACGGGCCACGTTTTCCCCCTCGTGGTGCGCGTACTCCTCCAGTGAGACGTGACAGGTCCTTTGGTGGTAGGCATGAGAGGACTCTGCCTAGGGGTTTTGGTAGGATGGACTTTGCTAACCCTTCTTTTGAGCAAATGGCTCGACACTGGTTTGACTCCTTTGGTACTAACCCTAGTGTTGAGTCGCTTGCTTATTCTCGTTCTCGTTTTTGATTGAAGGTGGGTGGCTTGGAGGACTTTTGGTTGATCGACTCCGGTTGCTTACGACACATGATCGGAGATTGTGGGTGGTTCTCCAGCCTCACCCCGGTGAGTACGAGGGAGTACATCACTTTTGGGGACAATGGGAGAGGACGAGTGCTTGCTGAAGGTATGGTGAAGGTGAGTAGCAAAGTGACCTTAAGAAGTGTGGCTTTGGTCAAGTCACTTAGTTTTAACCTGTTGCCAGTATCTCAGTTGCTTGACGAAGGTTTTGAGGTTCGTTTTAAGTCAGGTGCTTCTCGTGTGCTTGATTCTTGAGGCGATCTTGTCTGTACGATCATCCCCGAGGGTCAAATCTTTCGTGCCGATTTTTCCCAGTCTGTTGGTCCTTCTTGATGCTTTGTTGCTAGCATTTCGGCTGAGCTTTGGAAATGGCATAGGAGGTTGGGACACTTGAGCTTTGAGTTGCTTTCACGCTTGAGTGGTCTTGATCTTGTTCGAGGATTGCCTAAGTTGAAATTCGAGAAGGATTTGGTTTGTGCTTCTTGTCAGCATGGAAAGATGGTTGCTGCTTTTCACGCCCCTCTGACTATGGTCATGACCGAGTGACCTTGTGAGCTGTTGCACATGGCTTTGGTTGGGCCAGCTCGTGTTCGCTCTGCGGGTGGGAAGTGGTATGTTTTAGTTGTGGTTGATGATTTTTCGAGGTACTCTTGGGTTTTCTTTTTGGAGGATAAGAGCGAGACATTTGGCTTTGTTCGGGACTTGATCTTGAGGTTGAAGAATGAGAGACATGGTGATGCCATTCGAGCTATATGTAGTGACAATGGCCCGGAGTTTAAAAACTCTCATTTCGATACCTTTTGCAGTGATCTTGGTCTCGATCATCAGTATTCTTCTTCATACGTCGCTTGCCAGAATGGCGTAGTGGAGAGGAAGAACTGGACCCTTTGTGAGAGGGCCAGGACGATGCTCGATGAGCATAGGACTCCTAGGCGTTTCTGGGTCGAGGCGGTCAATACCGCTTGCTATGTCTCAAATCGCATCTTCCTTCGTGCCTTTAAGAAGAAGACCTCTTATGAGCTGATGCATGGGCGACAACCCAAGGTGAGTCACTTTAGAGCTTTTGGTTGCAAGTGTTTCAGTCTGAAGAAGGGCAAGTTGGATAAGTTTGAGTCTAGATGTTCGGATGGTATTTTCCTTGGTTATGCGATTCATTCTAGAGTATATCGTGTGCTCAACCTTGACACTAACCGAATCATGGAGACTTGCGAGGTAACCTTCGACGAGACACAACCATGTAGCTCTTCTACTTTTGAGTGTGCAGGTGACGAGGAGATTGGAGCGAGGATCTTTGAGGACGAGCAAGATGGAGATGTAGATGAAGACGATGATGGAGGTGATGCACCCGTGGCGGATCGTGTACGTGCTACTTCCACTACTACGACGACGATCGAGGATGGTCCATCCCCTACACCCACTACAACTGAGGCTGTTCGAGTGGAGGCTGCTACTGAGGGGGAGATTGTGTCCAGGTGAGAGGCTCCCCGACGAATACAAGTGGATCACCCACCAACGACGATCATAGGTGATCTTCTTGAATGCACTACACGGTCGAGGTCAAGGAATACTTCTCATTTTGCCCACTCTGCATTTGTCATTTCTTTTGAGCCCAAAGATATTCGACACGCTTTGTCTGATGAGAATTGGGTGAATTCCATGCATGAGGAGTTGGAAAACTTTGAGAGAAACCAAGTCTGGGTGTTAGTCGATCCACCGCCAAATTGTCGTCCCATAGGTACCAAGTGGGTGTGGAAGAACAAAGAGGTTGAGAATTGGGATGGTTGTGAGAAACAAGTCGAGATTGGTGGCTCAGGGGTTCAACCAGAAAGAGGGTATATATTATGAGGAGACATTTGTCCTGTGGCACATTTGGAGGCAATTAGGATCCTTCTAGCCTTTGTCGTGGCTAAAAGGTTCAAGTTGTACCAAATGGACGTGAAGAGTGCGTTCTTGAATGGGGTGATAGAGGAAGAAGTGTATGTGAGGCAACCCCCGGGGTTTGAGAGTGAAAAATACCCACACCATGTATAAAAACTCCAGAGAGCGCTCTATGGGTTGAAACAGGCACCTAGGGCTTGGTATGGCAGGTTGAGAGGCTTTTTGCTGAGTAAGGGGTTTGTGATGGGCACAGTTGATAAGACCATGTTTCTCCTTAAGCATGGGAATGACCTTTTGATTGTTCAGATATACGTGGATGACATAATCTTTGGTGGCTCTTCTCATGATCTTGTTGTCAGATTTGCAGATGACATGAGCAGGGAATTTGAGATGTCCATGAAGGGCGACCTGCAGTTTTTCTTAGGACTCCAGATCAAGCAGTGGAAGGACGGGACATTTGTACATTAGGCGAAGTACACCAGGGACATGGTGAAGAAGCTTGGCATGAACGTCTCCAAGCCGCTGACTACACCAATGAGTACCACTACGGCTTTGGACGCGGATGAGGATGGCGAACTCGTGGACCAGAAGGAGTATCGGAGCATGATCGGCTCCCTCCTCTACTTGATGGCGACGAGGCCGGACATACAGTTCAGTGTGTGTCTGTGCGCTCGTTTTCAGGCTTCAATGAGGACTTCACATCGGCAGGCCGTCAAGCGAATTTTCAGGTACTTGAACTACACTCCTGAGTTTGGTCTTTGGTATTCTGCCTCCTCGACACTCAGACTTCACGAGTACTCCGATGCTGATTTTGCTGGGTGTCGATTGGACCGCAAGTCTACCTCTGGGTGTTGTCAATTCCTTGGTTCTCCTAGGTCTCTTGGTCATCTCGCAAGCAACCCTGTGTAGCCCAGTCCACTACAGAGGCCGGGTATGTAGCTACAGCCAGTTGTTGTTCCCAGCTTTTTTGGATGACCTACACTATAAGCGATTTTGGTGAGTAGTGCTCCCAGGTTCCACTCTTTTGTGACGGCACCAGTGCCATAAGTGTAGCCAAAAACCCAGTACTCCACTCCAAAACGAAACATATAGAAGTGAGATACCACTTTCTGATGGACAGTGTTGAGAAGGGAAACATATCTTTGTCCTATATACCTACCCAAGATTAGCTAGCCAACATATTCACCAAACCACTTGACCAAGTCACTTTCACTCGCTTGCGGGGTGAACTTGGAGTGTGCATTCCTTTCTAGCTGGGTCTTGGAGCTTCTCATGTATATATGTGATATATGTTTCATTTTGTTGCATTCCATGCATTCATTTTACTTTCTGTACAAAACCTGGTAGGATAGCCATCTTTGGATCACTTGTGCTAGGAAAAGCTTCTCTTATATACTTTGATCACTGATGTGCTATATGTGAGATATGTGCATGTTTGGTAAATAGTGATGTGAATGCTATGCTCTTGATGGTTTTGCCATATATTTATGTTGAGATAGCTTCATGTTTGTGAAAATGATAAAATTGCTTCACTCATGAGTAGATGCTTGTCTATGCTCAATTTGTACTTAAATGCCTATATCATGTTTAGTTTGTGCTTGAGTATCATGTTCTCTTTGCTTGGGGTCAAAGACCTTTGTCATTGTAAATGTTTAGCTCATTTGTTCACTTTAGGAGGAGCATAAGCTTCTTTTTGCCGCAAAGGCATTTCATGTACCATGTTTAAACTTGAAAATGAAATTGGTGAATGAACTGCCTTGTGCTTGAAAAGTGAGCTCTTAATCATGTATTTATGCTTTGATATTCATATCTTGGGTGCTAAACCGTAGCATGTTGTCTACCATGATGAGTCTCATTTTAAGAAGTAGACACATGGCTCGGTGGCTTTAACATGACTTGAGTAGCTTGTGTGCGTTTATAATGATCTTGTATAAACTTTGGATGATCTAGTGTATTTGTGCTCAAATTGCCATGGATAGGGTCTTGCTCATGAGATGAATGTTTCTTTGTGAAAATTGCTTAAAATTGCTTTGGGCCATGTCACATGCTTATATGTCTCTACCTTCTTGAGGGCAATGTGCTAACTACACCATATCTACATTGCTTGCTCTATGTCTCATGTGTAGCATTTTGTTGTGCTCTATATATATTTGAGAAGCTTGGTAGATTGTTTATATGCTTTGACATGCATTTTTCATGAGAACAAAAGGAAGAGCTTCATATACCTTGATTCATGCATTGTCAACAAGGGGGAGAATTTTGTGAGATATGTATGCTTGTTGGGGAGAAACCCGTCCCCGAAGAGGGGCCAACAAAAGCAAGCAACGAGAGAACACGAACTCACAAACAAATCAAGACGTGTCTTCGGGAGAGCAAAAACAAGCCTTCCCTCCAACCTCTCTCCCCTTTTCATTCCATCAGGGCTCGTTTAAATAGGCCCGCATCATTCACACTTTACACCTTTACCCTCGCCTTTTTACATCGAGCGAATGATCTTCGAGGGCATTACAGTATTTTCACACCAACTCACCCAACTGCCACCCTTACAACGCAACACTTTACACCGTGGCCCCCGGCATGTGGGCCCATGCTCCTTCTTCCCCCTTCGGGGGATTCTTACAGCCCCGAAGTCTCACGCCAGCTTTACGCCGCGATCTTGCGCCGTAACCTTCGCGTGCTCGCCTTCTTCCCTTGCTTCTCGAGCGCCCTTGAATTCCTTCCTAGTTAACTTTCCGCCCTCCTCGCGAAGGTTATCAGCACCTTCACGTGTCCAGCACCTTCAACTTCTCTGACTCCCAGCGTCTTTCCCCGTGAAGACTCCTTGCTCCTTCGCATAATCGACACCTTCTCGCTCCGTCGTGGCCCGAAGATGTTAGGCTTCGAGCCCCTGCGACCTTCGTTGCCTTGAGGCGCCGCTTTCCGAAGATGCCGAGCCTGCACAGTCACCACAAAACAGAGAATGGCTGCTTCTCCTTGACCCGAAGGCCTATAGCCAAAATGGTCAACAGTAGGGGGTTAGGTGCGAAATGGATTTCCCCAACATTAGCCCCTCACCTGCGAAGGTTTGTCCCCCTGACGAGCCGAAGGAGCGAAACTCAAACGGGTAGAAATATTTTCGCACCGGAGCGCCTCCCCATTTCGGCTCGTCCAGGTCTTCTTTTTCTTACATGTGTCCGGTTGTTTCAATTCTCCTATTTTTTCGTGATACGTTATCTCTTCCCGATTTCCCGCTGATTCGTTCCTAACTTTTCGGGATATGCTTGCGTAACTGTTGTTTCGATTCCTCCTGTGTTTTCTTGCCACGTATTTCCTAGATTGCCGTGCCGCTTGGGCTATATAAGGCCACCGCCGCCCCCCAGCGCTAAGCCGCTCCTTCTGCTGCTCTCTGATCGCCTAGCGCCTGCTTCTCCCTGCTGGTAACTTTTTGTTAACTTTGTTCTGTACCTTCGTTTTTGTTTCTTGTTCTTTATTTTTTGTATCTTCGCTCAACTAGGTTATGCTTGTCATTCTTTTTGGTTTTAGGTTGCTGGTTGTTTCTCTTGTTTCATTCCTCTTTGAGATGGCTCCGAAGTCTGCTGCATCGAAGCCCCTGAAGTCAACTACGAAGGTTTTTGGACGCAGCCGACTGACTCCGCGGCTTATTGCCGAGTACGAGAAGTTTGGTTATTTTGCAAGCGGTCAAGGTCGGGCTCCTGGGAACGGGGTGATTCCGACCCAAAGAGATGATGAAGTTGTAGTGTTTCGCGATCTTTTTGCTGCTGGTCTTCGGTTTCCTGTGGATCCCGTTGTTGTTGCAATTCTTCGCAACTTCGACATGTATGTTTTCCATCTTACTCCAAACTCCATCCTTCGTTTGAGTTTGTTCATGTGGGCTTGCAAAACCATGGGCGTCAATCCCACGGTAGCCAACTACGTTCGTGCGCACACCATACATCACCAGCTGTTGTATATGGAACACACCGAAGGTGACGCGTATATCAAGGAGGAAGCCCAATTTGCTTCGCTGAACTTCAGATATAGGTCTGATGTGGATGTCCCTGTTGTCTGCTACAAGAACAAATGGGAGGATGATTGGAACACATTCTAGTTTTATCATAAGGTGGACGACACCGCTTCTGCTTTGGTTTGCAAGGAAATGCAAGATCTTCTGAAGGGTGTTGGCATAACTCCTGATGACTCTGATCAATCTCGATTGTTTTTGGTTGTCTTTCGGGAGATCGCAAAAATCATGGGTACTCGTGATCTTGTTGAGGAGTACTGCTGCTGCAAAATTTTTCCGGTGTAGTCTGGGTGGTCTGTTGTCGCGTGGAGTGACTTTACAAGCCCTATCAAGATTCCGGATTTTACTAAGAGCTTCGGATTAAAGCTCGAAGGTTTGTATTTGCTTTGTCATGTATTTCTTGCGTTTTATATATTGTGCTTTCTTGCATATACGACTTTTTGATTATTATTATTTTTATTTTTTCTACATCCTAGACATCGATGTTCTCCTGACCGAAGATGCTGCAAATGAAATTCTTGGTCCTGCCAGTCTTAAAGAGGATCACGACATTATGAACCGAATTGGTGGTTGTCGGGGTTCTCTACCGCCGGCAATGAATTTTTATCGATCGTGTGTCGGGCTCGGATGGTTAGCGCAGGAGACGACGGGGTTTATACTGGTTCGGGCCTCCGAGGAGTAATACCCTACGTCCAGTGTGTTGCAGCCGTGTTCCTGAGCCAAGTGTGCTCGTAGTAGGGGTTACAAGCTAGTCGGGAGAGGGAGTTCGTTCCCAAGTCCCGGATGGTGGTGTCTGGTCATGTGTAGATCTAACCCTTGTGAACGTTGCCTTCCTCTCCCTTTTATAGTCTCAAGGGGAGGGGCACAAGGGGGAATACAAAAGAGTTACAGTGCTTGGCAGCTGGCACGTCCCGTCGTACGTCACTGTCCGCCGGGGCGCATTGAAGCCGAGTCGCGATGCCTTGTCGGGGAAGCCGCCGCGTGGCCGGGTTGGACTGTTCCCTCCGGGACGCTTGGCCTTCTCCCCGAGTAGTCTGGGCTTGTCTTAGTCTTCCCGAGTACTTGCCTAGCTTGCCACGCCGAGCCTAAGCCTAGGCTCGTGCGCGTCGTAGAGGGTGCTTGAGTGCCTCGGGTTGAGTCTTGCGTGTGGCAGAGTAGGAGATGATGGCGATGCGATGGCTGAGCGGCTTGTCAGACCTGCATTAAGGCTCTTGCCGGGGCGGGCCACTTGCATGGCCTCCAGCTGTTGTTTCCGCGTGACGTGGAGATTCGCTCCTCCCCGCGCATCGGTAGCGCCGCCCGAGTAGTGCGCCCGGGTCCACGTACCAGTTGGAGCCTGGACTTGTCGTGCGAGGCGGAAACTAGTCGGAGGGACTTCTCCGAGGAACTCCTCAGAGGATCTTGTCGTGCGAGGCGGAGAGTACTCGTGCGAGGCGGAGACTTGTCGTGCGAGGGTTCCTCTAGTGGGAAACTAGTCGGAGATGCAGCCGTCCGGCCAAGGACTGGTCGACTTGCCGGTGAGGGTCTTGACGAAGATCTGCATGCCTTCCCTGAGACGCAGCTCCAGGTGAAGGATGGACTCCTTCTGGATGTTGTTGTCAGCAAGGGTACGACCATCCTCGAGCTGCTTGCCAGCAAACGGTTGGCTCCACCTCGAGGGTTGTGGTTTTGCCGTTGTTTTTAGGAAGATAATCTTGCCGTCAAAGGGGACCCTAATCTGGGTCCTCGTCAGTAGCCCCCGAGCCTGAGTGGGAGTCAGGGAGTCGCGTTCAGGCTCAGTTGGTGGATCTTGGAGTTGAAGGTGTTCTTCGGGTTCTCGGTGGATGCGCGCGAGCGCATCCGCCGGATGTAGCCCCCGAGTTCGTGAGTAAGTTGGAGACTCGCTCGCGAGCTTTTATTTGTAATTGTAGCCGTTGTAGCCTTGGAGGTTTCGTCGGGGCAGTTACGACCGCAGCGATGACGTGGGCATGGTCATGGGTGCGGGTATCTCGGCCGATGTGACCGATGTGACCGCCCCATCAAGACCGCGCTCAGGCTCTGCAAGTCTGCACGTCGCGGGAATCAAGGCGTCGCGGTTGCGTGCGGCTGTTTCGCCGGGTCACGCCTATGAGCGGACGAAAATCTTGCTGACACGGCGGGCCCGGCGCCGTAGATGAAGAGTCAGGCCTGTCCCCTTTTAAAACCACGCGTCGAGCGCTGGTTTGGGACTTTGCTTTCCGCTCGCTTCCTTTCTCCCTCGCGCTTGCCCCTTGAGCTCCGAGTTCTTTCGCCTCCACATTGCCGCCGCCGCTTGCGTTCCCAGCTCGCCCGAGACTCTGTCGGCGCGATGTCGAGCTGGGCGCGCTCCAATGTCTCCCGCGAGCAGCTCCTTCGTCTCGTTGAGGCGGGCCAGCTGCCTCCCCTCACCGAGGCTGTCGAGTGGATCGTCCCTGCCGACGAGTCTGTGCCACGCCCTCCCAGTGGGTACGTGGTGTCGTTCGTGGTCTTCCATGAGCGCGGCTTCTCCGTCCCCGCGGGCAGGTTCATCCGCGGGGCGCTGTTCGCGTACGGGCTGCAGCTTCAGCACCTCAACCCGAACAGCATCCAGCAGATGGCCGCCTTTGAAGCGATGTGCGAAGGGTTCCTTGGCATCGACGCGCACTGGCATTTGTTCCAGTACTTCTTCAGGTTCACCTGTCTGAGGGAAGGCTCCCGCGCGGCAACGATTGGCTGCGCCAACCTTCGAATGAAGCTAGGCCGCGGCGATGACTACATCCCGACGCCGCTGACCAGCTCGAACAGCGGCTGGCACAGGGGGTGGTTCTACTTGCGGAACGACCCCGAGAACGCGCTCCCGTCGTACACCGGGTGCTCCATCGCGAAGTCGCAGCGGAACTGGGCCGATGGCCCGGCCAAGAAAGAGCAGGAGAAGATGCTCAAGCCTTACTGGGCCGTGCTCGGGCGTCTTCGGAACGCCGGGATCACCTTGGCGGAGGTGGTCGGGCAGTACCACGCCCGAGGTGTTGTGCCGCTCCGGAGGCGGCCGCTCCGGCTCTGCGACATGACTGCCGACAGGGCCCCGTGGGTCGGGACGGTGACCGCGCCGGAGCTTCCGTCGCCACTCGAGGTTCAGCGCCGCGTGGCGCAGGCGATCGGGAGAGCGTCCTACTCGTGGCCGCCGTCGCGGATGCTCCCGATGCTCCCCAACGCGGGGACAGAGCAATTTGTAAGTTATCCGTCTTCTTAGCCAGTTTCATTCGCCTTTTGTCGTGGGAAGATCTTTTCGGATTTGACCTTGGTGTGTTCTTGTTGCGGCAGTTGAAATGCGCCCACCTCGTTCCGGCCAAGGCGCCTCTCCCGGAGGAGGCGATCTTCAACCAGGACCAGGCCGCGGCGGAGAAGAGGCGCGCTGCGTGTAAGGCGCAGCATAAGAAACGCCAGATCGCCAAGCGCGATCGCAACGACGACCGCAACAAGAGGCGGAAGGCGGGGGAGCAGGGCGTCTCCTCCGATGAGGATCCGTCGCCCGAGCCGTCGTGGAGCGGCGATGTCGCCAGCGCGGCGGTCGACTGGAGCAACATGTCGGGGTCGTCCACATCGTCGCCGCCCCGTGGCGGTGAAGTGTCGTTGTCGCGCCGGCCGCGAGAGGCGGGTCACGACAGGACTGTGGGCTCGAGCTCACGTCCGGCGGCTCCCGCTGCCCGAGTGGACCCGCGGTCGACCCGCTCCCGTATGGTACCAGCGGGACGGGCGCTCCCGAGCCGCAGAGATCCGCGCCCCGTCAGATCGATCCCCCGAGGAGGTCGGAGGAGCGATTGGTGTCCGTCCGCCAGTTCTATGACGGCTCGGACCACCCGGACTCCGACTCCTTGTAGAGGCGCCGGTCGCGGGGGAGGTCGTCGGATTCGGCGTCGACGCCGAGCGCGGCGCCGGTGGCGGAACCGAGCGATGCCCCGCGGTGCTTACAGTCATTGCTTATCCGGGGTGGCGGGGCCCCGGATGTTCATGTACCCCTAATCGCAGGCGGGGGCCGAGGTCCAACCCCAGCCGTAGCGGAGACCAGAGGGACAGCCCCCGAGCGAATGGGGGAGAACGTTGCCGCCGTAGAGGCGGCCGGCCGAAGCAGAGGAGCGCCCGAGACGGTGGACTCAAGCCACGCCGTTCCCGAGCAGGGCTTGAAGCGCGCCGCCCCCGAACAGGGCATATCGGACCGCCCAGTGAAGAAAACCCGGGTGCGCTCCAAGATGTAAGTCTCTGACTTCAGCTTTTGCCTGTCATGTCTCTTTCGACTTGTTTGTTGATGCTAGCATTTGTCTTCTCATAGTCATGCTGATACTGGCATGCTTAGCCTAGGGCCCCTGAAGCGACTGGCACTGAGGGCACAGGTGATCTCTCCCGAGCCTCAGCCCCAGCCCCCGAGCGCCAGGCCGGTGTCGTTACAGGCCGAAGAGGCGCCGTCGGTGGTCGTCGAGACGAGGACGCCAACCGCGCTACCTCCACCAATCCCTGCCACTACCGTCGAGGAGGGTGAGGCGGCCACGGAGGTGACCGTCACTCGGGCGGCCCTGGAAGCGCCGTCCGAGGCTGGCCCGAGCGTCGAAGGGGTGGTGGTAGTCTTGGATGAAGACTTGGCGCCTCCCCCAGCTTCGGAGAGTCATGATGCCGCGGCGACCCTGGCGTTGGAGCCGGCCCAGGCGCAGGTGGCGTCGAGCCTTCTCCCGGCTGTGGAGGTGCCGGTGCCCTCTCCGGCAGCGATAGTTCAAGGTCCTCCCCCGACCGTGGAAGTGGCGGAGTCCTCTTCGGTCCGAGCTTCCCTTACGGTCGAGGAGATGATGGATCTGGAGACGTGCCGGTTCATCGACTTCCCCGGCGTCGGGGTAATCGACATCGAAGTGCCCCAACTCCCGGAGAAGGAGTACGAGGTGGCGGTGGAGCAGAGGTCCAACGAGCCGACGACCATGGAGACGGTCGCGTCGGTCTCGAAGGCGCTGCAGGAGTACGAGCGCGCCGGCGGCTTCGCCTCAGCCGCTGCAATAGACGCGGAAGATGTGGCCCTCGCGGCGCCCGCGGCTCGTGTGGAGCCGACAGAAGACGCGTCCGCACCGCCGCATGTCGATGAAGGTCGGGAGGCGTCGTCTCCCGAGTTGGTGGAAATCGCCGAAACTCCAGCCCCTGTGCCGGAGCCTGGCGTGGCGGAGCCCGTTGTCGGGGAAGAGGGGGCATCATCGCCCGGTCCGGTCGCTGCTGAGACCGAGGGTGTCGAGGCTCGCGTGCTTGACGAGCTGGCCGTCGTTGCGCAAGAGTCGGCCGTCCCCGAGACGGTGGCCAGGGCCGCCACCTCGGAGATCCAGGTGGTCGAGGAGACGTGTGCGTCTCTTTCTCAAGGCGCGGCAGGCGGCGAGGCCCGAACGCTTGAGCTCGCGTGCACTTCGTGGGCGGCTACCTCCGGGCTTGACTCCGACTCCGAGGACGACGAGGAGGCCGAGGCGCGCCACACCTTGGAGCGTGGGATGACCTGGGCGCGTCGGGCCTTTGACGAGCTCATCCTCCCCGCGACCTCGGTGAGTTTTCCTGTCAAGGATTCTTTTTTTGATTCCGCGATCTTCTCGAGCTACGCCAGTTAATTCGGTTCTGTTGGCTGTAGACCCTCGAGTCTTCAGGTCGGAGACGCGCCCGCGAAGTGCGCCAACTCCGCGCGGAGCGGACTCAGCTGGAGATGCAGCTTGTCGTGGCACAGGTTGCGGCAGCCGGTGCCGTGGCGAGCGAGACATCCACGCAGGCGTCCCTTGAGGCCGCCCGTCAGTCCGCGGAAGACCGAGCCATCTCCGCCGAGACTGCCGCCACAGCGGCTGCCACCGAGCGGGACTTGCTGGCATCGAGGCTCGCGCTTGCCGAGGCTGAGATCGAGAAGCTCTGAGCGGCCGCAGCGTCCGCGGAGGAGGCGGCTGAGAGAGCCAAAACCGCCGCGGCTACAGCGGAGACCACCGCCCGAGAAGCCTCCCAGACCGCCGCTCGTGAGAAGGCGTCCCTCGAGGCAAAGGTGTTGGAGCTGTAGAGTGACTTGAGAACGGCCACGACGGACTTGGCGACGACGAGCCGCCAGTTTTCCCAGGCCTCGAACCAGCTCCAGGTGGCAACCGAGGAAGCGTCGCGACTTCAGAGTTCCAACGCCAGGTTGTCGCAGGATCTCGAGGGTAAGTCGGCCGATCTCCGGTTCTTGTCCAGTCCAGCGCTTGCTTCTTGTCGGGACTTGACTTGATGACCTTGGTTGCAGGGTCGCGCGTGATCCGCGCGGGGATGGTGGTGCAGCTGGCGACGGCCAAGCAAGAGCGGAACGCCACCATCCTCAAGGTTATCGAGAAGGACGGTGTCCTTAAGCGCTTGTCGGAGCATCTCCAGAGTACGTATCAAAGTTTGGTGTTATCTTGTTGTCCTTTTTCTTCCTCTCGAGCTCTCTGTGACTCCCTGTCTCCGCTTGTTCTTCAGAGGTCCAGGCCGAGCTGGAGCAGTCCCGGGCATCTCGAGAGCAGGACGTGTCCGCCCTGAACCAGGCCCGCGAGGCCCGGCGCAAGTCGGATGCCATTGCCGAGAAGGCCATCGGGGACATCGCCAAGCTGGGCAGGGCGATGAGTTCGACCATGGCCGCGCTCGGTGTATCGCTTGGTCCGCGGACGCCTGAGATGCTGATCGAGGAGGCTGGTCATCTTCCCGGCGTGGTGCGAGAACTTGAGTTGTCGACGGCTCGTCGTGCGGTGCACCGGATCCTCGCCATGATCGAGTCGCACTACCAAGGGCTGGACCGCATGGCGCTGAGCGGCGGCTGGGCCCCTGGCATCTCCGACGACCAATGCGATGAACTGGAGGTGGACTGCGCCGTCTTCGCCCGCGAGATGGCCGACGCTGCATTGAAGGATCTGGAACTGCTGCCACAAGACGAGTCAGAGGCTCCAGGAGTCCCTGGGCACCCGAGTTAAACATGCCACAAGCTATTTGTAATAAATTGAACACGTTGCCAGGTTATCGCGTAGCTAGGCTATTCATCTGGCGTTATCTCTCGATCGCTTCCGAGCGCCCGAGGACGACTGCAGCCACACGCAGTCGAACTTAGAGAAGCGAAACAGTCAAACCATGCTCTGGAGCCGCGGGGGCGTAAGAGTCGTAAGGCTTGGCCCCTTCGAATCGCTAAGCTCAACCGTTCGTTCGCAGCCCCCGAGTCCTCAGAAGGTTTGGGAGATAACCGAGGTTTTAGTTGTGCAAACTCCTCTTTTGGACCGGAGCCCGAGTGGTCATTCGAATGTTCTCGGAAAGGGGTTGGATGAAAGCCGGAGACTAGAGAAGTACTCGCAAGTCTTCGTGCTGTAGCCGCGGGGGCGTTAGCACTAGGAGCTTTGAACGAATAGGCGACTCGCCATCTCATGCAAACTGTCATCCTCACCTTTCCTGAGTTCGAGTTTCCACCAAAAAACTTCTCGCTCGTGCGATCGGTCTCGACAAAGTTGTCGGAATTTTTGAAAAATTTCGAAAAAATGTTGAGGACCCGAGGGCATTGTGCCCTTGGTAGCCCCCGAGAAGGGAGCGTCTTTGACTTGGTGCAAAGACGCTGCCTGCTCAAGCATAAGTATTGCTATAAAGAAATAAAGCGCACAACCGAATATAAACTTGAACTCGGAGACAAGTGCACAGAGGCAAACAGCATGTATTTATTGACGTACGAGTTCAGAACATTTACTCAAGGGTAAAATGGGCGCATGTGTTCGATGTTCCATGCGTTGGTGACGACCCTCCCGTCCTCGTACTTGATCTTGTATGTCCCTGGTCAGAGCACCTCGTGGATGATGAAGGGCCCCTCCCAAGGTGGCGACAGCTTGTGCCGGTCCTTGCTGGCTTGAACCCGTCGGAGAACGAGGTCGCCGACGTGGAACTCGCGCGGGCGCATGTTGCGCTCGTGGTAGCGTCGTAACGCCTGCTGGTACTTGGCGCTCCTCAGCAGTGCCACGTCGCGCGCCTCGTCAAGCTGGTCGATCGCGTCCTCGAGCGCGACTTGGTTCTCTTCTTCAGTATATGCCCGCACTCGCGGGCTGCCGTAGTCGACGTCTGTTGGCAAGACCGCCTCGGAGCCATGTACCATGAAGAATGGCGTGAACCCCGTGGCCCTGCTTGGCGTAGTGCGTAGACTCCACAATACGGACGGCAGTTCGGCCACCCATCGTGCTCGAAACTTGTCGAGCCGCTTGAAGATTCTCGGCTTCAAGCCTTGCAGGATCATACCGTTCGCCCTCTCGACTTGCCCGTTCGTCTTCGAGTGAGCTACAGCTGACCAGTCCACACGGATGTGGTTGTCGTCGCAGAAGTTGAGGAATTTCTTCCCCGTGAACTGGGTGCCGTTGTCAGTAATGATCGTGTTGGGGATGCCGAAACGGTAGATGATGTTGGTGAAGAATGAAACGGCCTCCTCGGAGCGGACGTTGACTATGGGTCGAGCCTCGATCCACTTTGAGAACTTGTCGATCGCCACAAGAAGGTGAGTGAAGCCCCCGGGTGCTTGTCGGAGGGGTCCCACCATGTCGAGGTTCCAGACCGCGAAGGGCCACGTGATGGGATCGTCTGCAGCGCTTGCGCGGGGAGGTGAGTTTGCCTTGCATAGAATTGGCAACCCTCACAACGCCGCACAATGTCCTTTGAGTCGGCGACCGCTGTGGACTAATAGAAACCTTGTCGGAAAGCTTTTCTGACAAGGGTTCTCGACCCGGCATGGTGACCGCAGGTGCCAGCGTGTATCTCTTGCAGCAGCTCGCGGCCTTGATCTCCGGGAATGCACCGCATGAGTATGCCGGCCGCCCCACGCTTGTAGAGCTCGCCATCAATGATGACGAAAGCTTTCGCGCGGCGGGCGATGCGCCGGGCTTCTGTTTGGTCGGAAGGGAGCTTCCCCTCAATCAGCCACTCGAGGATGGGGAAACGCCAGTCGGGATCCTCAAGGTTTACCTCCGGTGGCTCGTCGATTGCCATGACCTCGGACCCCGGCTCTTCAGGTGGTTTCTCGCCCTCTTCTTGTACGGACGGTTCATGTTGATCGCTCACGAAGACGCCGTGTGGAACCGGGCTGCGACTGGATGCCGCTTTCGCAAGCACATCGGCCGCTTTATTGTAGTCGCGCAGCACGTGGTGCAACTCGAGGCCGTGGAATTTGCCCTCCAGATCTCGTACGGCTTGGCAATATGCCGCCATCTTCGGGTCAACACAGTTCTTATCCTTCATGACTTGTCCCACGACCAATTTCGAGTCACCCCTGATCTCAAGACGCTTGATCCCGAGCTCGACAGCGATCCGGAGACCGTTGATCAGGGCTTCGTACTCAGCAGCATTGTTTGACGCCGGGAAATGTAGTCGGACCATGTACTCCATGCGCACGCCCTGGGGCGAGACGAAGACAAGGCCTACACCAGCTCCTTCCTTCATGACCGAGCCATCGAAGTACATGATCCAGGTCTCATGCTCGATTCTTGCTGGTGGAGTCTGCATCTCCGTCCATTCGGCCACGAAGTCTGCGAGTACTTGGGACTTAATCGCGCTGCGCGGAGCATACGTGATGTTTTGCCCCATCAACTCAAGCGCCCATTTAGCGATTCTTCCTTCGGCCTCGGGGTTCTGGATGACCTCCCCGAGTGGATACTTGGACACCACAGTGATGGGGTGTGCGTCGAAGTAATGCCGGAGCTTGCGCTTGGTCATCAAGATCGCGTACACAAGCTTTTGCATCTGTGAGTAGCGCGTCTTGGAGTCGGAGAGTACCTCGCTGACGAAGTACACTGGTCGCTGCACCTTCTGGGACCTCCCGGGCTCTTCCCGCTCTACCACCAAAGCCGTACTGACGACCTGGGTCGTCGCTGAGATGTACAGTAACATTGGCTCTTCCGCGGCCGGAGCAGTCAATATCGGGGGACTCTTGAGGAGGTTCTTGAGTGAGTCGAGTGCCTCTTGCGCCTCGGGGGTCCACGTAAAGTGGTCGGACTTCTTCATTAGCTTATACAACGGCAGGCTGCGCTCTCCGAGCCGCGCTATGAAGCGACTCAAAGCCGCGAGACAGCCTGTGACGCGTTGTACGCCCTTCAGGTTCTTGATCGGCCCCATGTCCATGATGGCCGAGATCTTCTTGGGGTTAGCTTCAATGCCGCGTTCCGACACGACAAAGCCGAGGAGCATTCCCCTCGGAACCCCGAAAACACACTTCTCGGGATTCAACTTCACCCCGTGTTGTCGTAGCTTCACGAAGACTTCAGTGAGGTCGGGGACCAGATCCCCTGTTCTCTTTGACTTGACTACAATGTCGTCGACGTACGCTTCTATGATGCGGCCGATCAGCTCCCCGAAGACGCGTCGCATGCATCATTGGAAAGTTGCGCCCGCATTCTTGAGCCCGAAGGGCATCGTTTGATAGCAGTACGCGCCGAACGGTGTGATGAACGAGGTTGCGAGTTGGTCCGCTACACACATCGCGATCTGGTGGTACCCGGAGTACGCATCGAGAAAACAGAGGGTCTCGCACCCTGCTGTTGAATCGACCACCTGATCTATGCGAGGCAAAGGAAACGGATCCTTGGGACACGCCTTGTTAAGGCTCGTATAGTCAATGCACATCCTCCATTTTTTATTCTTCTTCTTTACAAGTACAGGGTTTGCTAACCACTCGGGGTGGTAGACTTCACGGATGAACCTTGCACTAAGGAGCTTCAAGATCTCCTCGCCAATTGCCTTGCACTTGTCATCGTTGAAGCGGTGTAGGTGCTGTTTCACCGGCTTCGATCCCGGCTTGATGTTGAGTTTGTGCTCGGCAACCTCTCTCGGGATCCCCTTCATGTCGAAGGGTTTCCACGCGAACACGTCGAGGTTCACTTTGAGGAAGTCGACGAGCGCGCTTTCCTATTTAGGATCGAGCGCCGTCCCGATACGGAGCTTGCGGCCATCGTCGGAGACGACCGCGTCCTTGACATCCTTGGCGGGCTCGAAAGAGCAGGCCGCACGCTTGGACGACTCGGGGACGTCCCGGTCCTCGGAACGAGGCTCAGCATGGAGCCTCGTGGACCGGACAGTTGCTTCAGCGAACTGAAAGCACTCAGCGTCGCACTCGTATGCGCGCTGGTACGTAGGCCCTACTGTGATGATACCCCTCGGTCCGGGGATTTTCAATTTCAGGTACGTATAATTAGGCACGGCCATAAACTTCGCGTATGCCGGCCTCCCGAGGATCGCATGGTACGTCCCCGAGAACCCCACCACTTCGAAGGTGAGGGTTTTTGTGCGGAAGTTCCGCACGTCCCCGAACGTAACGGGCAGATCGATCTGCCCGAGGGGAAGCGCCTCGATTCCAGGTACGACCCCATGGAACGGCGCCATCGACGGCCTCAGCGCGGACCGCGGGATGCCCATCTCGTCAAGTGTTGACGCGTAGAGCACGTTGATCCCGCTCCCCCCATCCATCAGGACCTTGTGGACCCTTCTGGTTTTGAACAGGGGGGCTACCACTAGTGGGTAGGATCCAGGCTGGGGCACGGTGTCGGGATGGTCCTTGCGATCGAAGGTTATTGGAACCTCCGACCACTTTAGGTAGGACGGCTTCGCAACGTCGGCGTTCATGACTTCACGCCGGATGAGCTTCTCGCGCCGCCTCGAGGGCTTCGCCGGTGATCCTCCGAAGATCATATGCACCGCTCCGTCTTCACCGGGGAACACAGCCCCTGTGCCATCATCGTTGTCGTGGGATGGGCCTTGCTTGTCGGGGTGGTCCGCCGTCTTCGGCTTGAGGGTGCTCTTGACGTAGTTCTTCATCAGCCGGCACTCCCTAAGCGTGTGCTTGACGGGGACCTCGTGGTGCGGGCATGGTGCGCCCAGGAGCTTCTCGATGTGGTCCCTGGTCGGTGTAGACTTACCCAGGTTGCCCTTTGGGCGCGTCGTCTTGCGCTCCGCTGCCGCGACAAAGTTGTCGTCGCGGCGGTGCTTGTCATTTTTCTTCTTCTTTTTGAAACGCGAGGACGTTCCTTCGGCAGGGTCCACGACTTGCTTCCCCTTGCCCTGAGGGGTGTTGAGCGTCGCGACCACCGCCTCCTCGCCGTCGGCGTGATTGCTCGCGATGTCGAGGAGCTCCCGCGTCGTGCGCGGCATGCGACGTCCGAGTCGATGGATGAGGGAGGTACACGTCGTCCCATTCTAAAACGCCGAGATGGAGTCGTTGTCGGTTGCGCCAGGGAGCTCGGTGCAGCGCTTGGAGAGCGCCGTATGTACTCGCGAAGACTCTCCCCGGGCTGCTGCTTGCAGTTGCGCAGCTCCCACTGTTTGCCAAGGCGCGTGTACGTGCCTTGAAAGTTGCCGACGAAAACCCGCCGCAGGTCGGTCCAGTCTTGGATCTTGTCGCGGGCCAGCTGCTCGAGCCACGTGCGTGCAGAGTCGCCGAGGTAGAGTGGCAAGTTCTTGATCATGAAGAGATCGTCGGTCGCCCCTCCGGCATGGCACGCAAGTCGGTAGTCCTCGAGCCATACGCTGGGATTGGTGTCCCCGTCGTATCTTGGCACATTGGTCGGGGCCCGGAAGTGCGAGGGGAACTTCGCGTCGCGAATGCTCCGACCAAAGGCCCTCGGACCACGCTGGCTTGGCGACCAACTGCGCTCACGGTCGTCGTCGCTGTCGTGGCGTCGGCGGCGCCCACGGTCGTCTTCGCGGTGCGAGTGGTGGTCATGGTTGCCGTCGACGCTTTCCGCTCGTCGCCGGGCTTCTAGGGTATTCCGAGCGTCGCGGTTGGGTCCTAGACGACTCTTGACCGCCGATGCCGCGGCCACAACCCCGCCCCCGTGTCCTTGCTGCTGAGGAGGAGGCGGGTTCGGACCGTGGGTGGATGGTGCTCCAGCTCGTCCGCGCTCTGAGCGCTGGCGCGAGGCGGAGCTTTCCGCTTGCTGCGCCGCTGCAGCTTCGAGCAGCGCTTTTAGCTGCTGGCGTACTCGTCGCTTTTCCGAGGTTGCTGGCTCCGGGCAGCTGCGCAGCAACATGGCCGCGGCGGCCAGGTTCTGGGATGCCCACCGGAAAAGCGGCGGTGCGCCAGCGTCGATGTTGACGTTCACGCCTTCGTTGGCGCGCTGGTCGTTGTTGGGCTCCGGTGCGCGCGCGGGTGGTGTCGGCGCACGGTCGTGCGGCTGGCTTGCGTCCAGACGGCGCTCCCGCCGGCTTCCGTTCGCGTTGCCGGGCTCGCCCTGAACAGGTTGTCGATCGCGAGGCTCGGCGTCAGTGCCGAGTTCTCGATGCAGAAGGACCAACTCCTCATCGAGCTGGGGCCTCGCCTCCGCTAATTCGTCGAGTCGGGCCCGCCGCTGGGCTTCGGCACCACGATGGCGTGGTGCATGCTCCGATTCGGAGCTGCTCGACGCAGTGGCCATGCAGACGTTACACTCCCTTGTGGGGTCGTGACGTCGCGCAGTTGGCGCCCTCCGAGTAGCTGCAGACCCGGGGACGATGCTCGTGGCGCGGAGGCTGTTGACGTAGGCTGTCACCGGGTCGTCCGGTAAGCCGGGTTGTCCACGAGGGTACATTGTGGAGTACCGCTCCATGAATTCCCCCCAGCCCAGCGGTCCGTCTCCGCTGGCCTGGAAGGCGAGGTCGGTGAGGTAGTAGGCGGCGAGCCCAAAACGTTCCTGCGTTGGGTTTGGCCCCAACATGCTGATGATGACGTCGCCCGAGTAGCTTCGGACGAAGGCCTCGCGCACCGCAGCCCCCGAGAGGACATTGGGGCGAGGCGACCGGCCGAAGGTACAGCTGACAACGGACTCCGCCGGCCCGGTGTAGACGCAGCCGAGGGAGCCGAAATGCAGGGTGGTCCCGGGAGTCAACGTGACCCCACGACCGTCCATCCGATCCGCTGAGTTCGTCGACACACACGATGTGCCCCTACCTGGTGCGCCAACTGTCGGGGTTCTCTACCGCCGGCAATGAATTTTTATCGATCGTGTGTCGGGCTCGGATGGTTAGCGCAGGAGACGACAGGGTTTATACTGGTTCGGGCCTCCGAGGAGTAATACCCTACGTCCAGTGTGTTGCAGCCGTGTTCCTGAGCCAAGTGTGCTCGTAGTAGGGGTTACAAGCTAGTCGGGAGAGGGAGTTCGTTCCCAAGTCCCGGATGGTGGTGTCTGGTCATGTGTAGATCTAACCCTTGTGAACGTTGCCTTCCTCTCCCTTTTATAGTCTCAAGGGGAGGGGCACAAGGGGGAATACAAAAGAGTTACAGTGCTTGGCAGCTGGCACGTCCCGTCGTACGTCGCTGTCTGCCGGGGCGCATTGAAGCCGAGTCGCGATGCCTTGTCGGGGAAGCCGCCGCGTGTCCGGGTTGGACTATTCCCTCCGGGACGCTTGGCCTTCTCCCCGAGTAGTCTGGGCTTGTCTTAGTCTTCCCGAGTACTTGCCTAGCTTGCCACGCCCGAGCCTAAGCCTAGGCTCATGCATGTCGTAGAGGGTGCTTGAGTGCCTCAGGTTGAGTCTTGCGTGTGGCAGAGTAGGAGATGATGGCGATGCGATGGCTGAGCGGCTTGTCAGACCTGCATTAAGGCTCTTGCCGGGGCGGGCCACTTGCATGGCCTCCAGCTGTTGTTTCCGCGTGACGTGGAGATTCGCTCCTCCCCGCGCATCGGTAGCGCCGCCCGAGTAGTGCGCCCGGGTCCACGTACCAGTTGGAGCCTGGACTTGTCGTGCGAGGCGGAAACTAGTCGGAGGGACTTCTCCGAGGAACTCCTCGGAGGATCTTGTCGTGCGAGGCGGAGAGTACTCGTGCGAGGCGGAGACTTGTCGTGCGAGGGTTCCTCTAGTGGGAAACTAGTCGGAGATGCAGCCGTCCGGCCAAGGACTGGTCGACTTGCCGGTGAGGGTCTTGACGAAGATCTGCATGCCTTCCCTGAGACGCAGCTCCAGGTGAAGGATGGACTCCTTCTGGATGTTGTCAGCAAGGGTACGACCATCCTCGAGCTGCTTGCCAGCAAACGGTTGGCTCCACCTCGAGGGTTGTGGTTTTGCCATTGTTTTTAGGAAGATAATCTTGCCGTCAAAGGGGACCCTAATCTGGGTCCTCGTCAGTGGTCGTCGTGACAATCGTGTTTTTCAGTTTTTTGGTGTTACTGCAGGTGATCGCCAAGTTACCGTCACTCGATGCGAAGCTGCTGCCAAGCGTGCCGCGAAGAAAGGATCTAGCAGCACTGCCGAACCTTCGGCTGCCGCTGCGCCTTCTCGTGCTGGCAAAAGATGCGCAAAGGCCGCCAGCAACCGCTAACCTAAGCGCCGACGCAAGCAAATATCTGCTTTCCCGAGACTGTGTCTTCTAGCCCCGATGGCAGTGACGGAAACCAAAGCGATGGTAACAAGAGTAACGAGAATGTGGCTGATCCTGCGCTGTCCGGGCGAAGCACTCGGGCGTCTGACTTGGAGCGCCATGAGGAGAAGATTGATGTGACTTCGGTATCACCGCGCCCAGACGCCGGTGCCGGTACCATTGCTCAACCATTCGATATTGACATTAGTGACCGTGAACCAGAGAGCGATGAAGAACTTGCTGCTCCTTCCAAATCGAGTGGTAAAGCACTCGCTATTGCCGAAGACACCCCTAAAGAAATTGTCCCTCCTAAAGGGCTGGTTCCTTCTTCTTCGCGCAAAGTTATTGATGCCTTCACTGTTGGTGCCGGCGACAGCGACAATAGTTCTGACACTGAGTCTGATAGCGGCTGACGAAGCGGTGGTGTTTTTGTGAGTGCTGATTCTCCCTCGGTTGTTGCACGCCGTCTCGGAATTTCTCAGAACTCCCGCTTCTTTGGTGATCGCAAGAGGAAATTACTCCAGTTCTGTAGTGATGACTGCGAACGCGCTTTGCTCCAAGAAGCTGGTCAATCTTTCAGCTTCCCTATCATGGAAGAAGATCTTGGTCACGAAGGCGCTGATGAAGTTATAACCCAGGCTCAAGATCTTGCCATGAAAACCTTCGTTGCCTGTCGAGTAGCTCAGCGCCGTCATCACGAAGACGTTCGTCAGTTCAACCTTCGCGACCAGACCACCTCTTCTGCTCTTGAGAAAGAAATTGTCACAGTTAAGAATCTTCAGAAGGACAAAGACAATCTTGCTGCTGCTTTGGAGAACGAGAAAAAGAAAAACGCTGCTTTGTCCTCGGAGATTGATTCCTCCACGAAGAAAAATAGTTCTCTTGAAAACGAAATTATTAAGCTGAAAGAGGCAATTGAAAATGAGAAAAAGAAGAGTGAAGGCTTGAAGGGCCTGTATGAAGTTAAGCTGAAAGAGCTCAATGAACTGTCGACCACTCATGCCGATCTTGTGAAAGAACATGAGAGTTATTGTGATGAAGTGGAAAAACATATTGTTCCTGTCTGCAAGAAGGTTCATGATCTTTTGACGGACTTTGGCACTGCACCTGGCTCATACGTTATCCAAGGTCAATACATAGGCGATATTTTTAAGTGGCTGTCAGATGGCGTGACATCTCTAGCTTCGGCTAGACGCTCTTTTGGTGAACTAAGCGCTGGGGTTGCTGCACGGACCATTTGCCACTCCGTGTACTCTCTCTTGAGCACTCCTACTGACGGGTCCGAGGCTGCTATTTCGAAGACTGCTCTTCGCCAGATGCGTGATGGCTCCTTCGCTGGCCCCAAGAAACCAATGTTGACCGTATCCCTGCTCTGCCGAAGAATATTGCGAAGAACTTTGTCAAGGAGTTCTATCGTAAGTTTGGTTTTGGCTATGCGGTCACTGAAGCCCGTCGTGTTCTGCGCAAGGTTACATTGTTGTGCTCTTCGGTAAGTTATTACTGTCTTTTGCCTCCATTTGGTTTTGACATTTATCTTCTCTTTTCCAGACTAGCCCCAGCCCCGCTGCTTCTGGTCAAGCTGGTGCCATCTCCGGTGCTGGGACTGCTCTTCTTTCTTCGACACCTTCGGCTGATGCTGCTTCTCGTGGTGCTTCTACGGCCCCTTTGTCTTCGGCTGGCAGAATGCAGGGCGCCATTTCTTCTACTGCTCCTACTACTTCGGCTGCTCCCCATACGACCGAAGAGGTGTGAAGATTGGTGCTGCGGTGTCTAGTGTTAGGCTAGGAGTGCTGGGACACATTTTGTCTATGTAACTGAACTATTTTGTGAATCTACGCAGGTGCCGGAGTTGTGCCCTGCGCAGATAAACGAAGATGCCTGTCCACTTGTTATAAACCGTGGTGACTATTTTATGTCTGGTTCTATATGGCGAAAGCTTCACTTGAAATTTCCTCACGCGACCTTTGATGAATTTTGGTCTTACAAAATTAACCGATACGATGAACGCAACAATGCGTCTAAGGATTTCTTCGAGCAATATAGTCGGAATCGGCTGATTCATGATTCAACTTCGCAACGACGCCTGCGTGGAAGTGATTCTTCGGTTGATGTTCAACCTTCGAGTAGTTTCTTGTATCGTGCTGGTTCTTCTGTCACTGTCCCGAAGATTGAGATAGTTGATCTTACCGAAGACGATATGCACGAGTACATCTACAAGCGTTCTAATTGATGAGCTGCGAGACTACCTCTCACGTGTTTGGCTGCAACTTAGCTATGTTGTCATGTTTGTAACTGTGCTATTGTTCGAACACTTTCTTGTTGTAATAAACTACTACTTCCGCGAAGTTATTGGTTTTGAAACTGCGGAAAAAAGGGAACTCAAACCGCGAAGCGCCTCCCCCTAGTTTCCTTTTTCATGTTTCACAACCTGCATTGACGAGTTTGATTGCGACGAAACATTATTTTTTCTCATGTGCTGCCTTCGCGCAGTTGTACGTTATGAATTGCTATTGCGTGACGTTTTTGATTGCACTATCACACAACATTTTGTTCCTCGAGATGACTCGTCAGTCGAATCTCGCATTTTGCTTCGCGCATACAGTGCCGAAGGCTTCTTTCCTTGCTGAAGAAGGAGATGATTTGCGACTATGCCTTTTAACGAGTCGACTTATCCCTGCTAATTTGCAGGTGCTTCGCGCATTGGCCGCCGAAGGCTTTTTATTGTTTTTGTGCTCGACTTCGATGCGAACACCCTAAGTGAACCAATTATGTTTTTGTGATTTGCCTAAAACGTAATTGTTCACTTACGCGATATACAATGTATTTTATGACCTCTGCCGAAAGTGACAACTCATTTCATTTGAGTTGCGTCACTTCGGACTTCCTGATGCGCACCGATGATATTTTTGGGGAGTCCTTGTTATAATTTCCAAGGAGATATTACACATGAAGACCGCCTCATTAAAAACCTCGCATCCCTGTTGTGCCGATGATTACACAACTAGAGACTCTCCCCGCGAGGAAAAGAGTACGGCTTCAAAAACTTTAAAAAGAAAAGTTTTTTACAAAAATGCAGAATGAAAAGAAATTACTAAGAAAAAGAGCTAAGATACAACGAAGCTTGTTCCTCTTTCACAGCCAATACTTTTGTAGCATATCTTCATTCCACGAGTATGTATCCTCCACCCCTTCTAGGTTAGTTAGCCTGAATGCCCCTTGCCTTGTTTCTGTTGCAATGAACGGACCGTCCCATTTCTCTTGCAGTTTTCCCACGCCTCGTGTCTTTTTCCTTAAGACCATATCTCCTGTTTTTATGTTCCTCCTTCGCACCTTTTTGTACTTCCACCTTTTGGTTTCATCTTGATAACTTTCAATGTTCTGTAGTGCTTGGAGTCTAGCCTCTTCACTGGTGTCCAGAGCTGGTGCCATATCCTCATTTCCTGGTGAGCCTTCGGTACGAATGGACCCTAGCTTTATCTCTTCCGGTACCATCGCCTCTTCGCCGTACAGCAACTTGAATGGCGTGAATTTTGTGGCTCTTGATTCTGTTGTGTTGTGAGACCATATGACTCTTGGTAACTCGTCTGCCCACTTGCCCCTTGGCATTCCGGTGATGTTTCTTTTGATGCCGATGAAAAATACCCCGTTGGCCCTTTCAACAGCTCCGTTGGACTGTGGGTGATATACCGAAGCAAAACATAACTTAGTGCCTAGGTGAAAACAGAATTTGCGAAAGTCTGTTGAGTCAAATTGCTTGCCGTTGTCCACTGTTACTTCATACGGTACACCAAATCTGCAAACCACATTTTGCCAAAAGAATTTCTGTATCACTCCCGAAGTTATGGTTTGAACGGCCTTCGCCTCGATCCACTTTGAGAAGTATTCAACAGCTACTATTGCATATTTGTAATTTCCCGGAGCCGTTGGTAAAGGCCCCACGATGTCAATTCCCCATCTTGCGAATGGCCATACCGAAGGAAGGAGCTGTATTTCGTAGGGTGAAAATTTTGAGTAATTTATGTGCTTCTGGCAGTTGTCGCATGTTCTCACAATCTCTTTGGCGTCTCGTACTGCTGTTGGCTAATAAAATGCTTCGCGAAATGCCTTGGCCACTAGCTTTCTTGTTCCTATGTGGGAAGAGCACATGCCCGCATGTATTTGTCTGAGTAACTCCCTGCCTTCTTCTCGTGATACGCACTTGAGTAATGGTACGCACACGCCTGCCTTGTACAATTTTCCCCCCCTCAACACAAATGACCTTGCTCTTGCTGCCATCCTCCTCCTGTCAACTCGCTTTCTGGCTCGTAATGCCCTTTTAGATATGCCACTATTTGTGCCCTCCAATCTTCGCTGATAATTGCACTGATAAGCTTCGGCTCTGTTTCCGTGAAGTTTGCAGTCATTTTCCTCAATGTCTCATAGAACACATCAGGTGGTAGTGGTTGCTTCGTGGCCCCTGCTTTTGCTAAAGCATCCGCCTCTTTGTTTTGCTCCCTTGGTATCTTCTTTACTGTGAACCCCAAGAAGTGTTTCTCCATTGCTCTTACTGCTTTCAAATACGAAGACATTTCATCTTTCTTTGCTCTGTATGACTTGCCTATTTGATTCGTGATGAGTTCTGAATCTGTGTTCAACACCAACCTTCGTGCCCCTACTGCTTTTGCCTTTCGGAGACCCAACAGCAATCCTTCGTATTCTGCGACATTGTTTGTGTACCCATCGAACTCTAGCCTTACTACGTATCTCATTTTTATTCCCGAAGGTGATGTGATAATTGCCGATGCTGCTGTGCCATCGTTACAGTACGCCCCATCACAAAATATTTCCCATGATTTCTCTTCTTTTGGCGACTTCCCGCCGTCTTGCTCTGCTTGTGCCCATTCTGCGACGAAATCTGCCAGCACTTGGGATTTTATCGATGTTCTTGTCGTGAAGGTTATGTCGTATTGAGACAACTCTGTTGCCCATTTGCCCATTCTCCCTGAGGATTCTTTGTTTTCGAACATTTCACGAAGTGGGAAGCTTGTTGGCACTATCACTTTGAAACTCTGGAAATAATGCTTCAACTTTCTTGCTGCCATTACTACTGCGTATGCCATTTTCTCTAGTTCTGAGTACAATTTCTTTGCTCCCTTGAGCACTTCGGAGACGAAGTATACTGGCTTTTGCTTCAGATTGTTGCCGTTCTGCTTCTCCTCAACCAATGCTGTGCTGACCGCATGAACTGATGCTGCCACATACAGCAACAACTTTGCTTCAGGCTCAGGACTTGCCATTACTATCAACTTTTCTAAGTATGCCTTTAGGTCTTCAAAGGCTTCCTGTTCCTTCTCTCCCCATACTATGTTTTTCTGCCCGGCCAATTGCTTGAAGAATGGTAAGCTTCGTTCCGCTGATTTGGAGATAAACCGACTCAATGCTGCGAGCCTGCCTGTGAGCTTTTGTACCTCCTTCTTCGTTCTTGGAGGCCTCATGTTTCTTATTGCTTCTATCTTTTCTGGATTCGCTTGTTTTCCTGACTTTGACACCATACAACCCAATAACTTCCCCCTACTGACCCCGAAGATGCATTTTTCTGGGTTCAGCATGAGCCCGTACTTTCTCATGTTTTGAAAAGTTTCCTCCAAGTCTTCGATGTGGCTCTCTCTATGCTTGTTGTGCACCACTACATCATCGACGTATGCGGACACATTTCTCTTCAACTGAGGACCAAGAACTATTTGCACCATTCTGTTAAAAGTTGGGCCTGCATTGCGCAAGCCTTCGGGCATTCTTACAAAGCAATACACCCCGAAGGGTGTTATGAAACTTGTCTTATCTTCGTCTTCTTTTCTCACCCATACTTGATGATATCCTGAAAAACAATCAAGAAGCGACATCCTTTCGGATCCTGCTGCCGCATCCACCAACACGTGAATTCTTGGGAGAGGGTAGTCATCTTTTGGGCAAGCCTTGTTGAGAGACGTGAAATCTATACACATTCTCTGGTCTCCATTCTTCTTCGGCACCATGACTATGTTAGACAGCCAAGTCGTGAATTGCACTTCGCGTATGACGCCTGCCTCTAGCAACTTCTGCACTTCACGCAATGCTGCTTTTTCTTTTTCTGGTGATATCACTCTTAGCTTTTGTCTTCTTGGCGTAATCTTCGGGTCTAAGTTTAGACTATGCTCGATAATTTCACACGGTATTCCCTTGAGGTCCTTTTTGCTCCATGCGAAAACATCTTGGTTTTCACTCAAGCAGTTAAGCAAATGCGCCTCTTCTTCTTCGCTGAGGTCCTTCGCGATTATGACTGTTTTGTCATACGTGCTGCCGTTCAGCTTCATTCTCTTCGTATGCTGCATGGGCTTGATTCTATTTTCTTCTTCCTTCCTCTTCTGCTTTATTAACTGCGACTCTTGTACATCATCTTCGCTTTGCTGGTTCCCTTCGCTGATCCGCACTAAGTGTACAGGCTTGCGGTCAGTGCCTGTGTTGTATTCTCTGTCCCATGCATCCTCCTGGCCCCCATAGACTGATAACACCCCATTGATCGTTGGAATTTTCATACATAAAAATGGCATGTGAATTACTGCTGCGAACTTGTTTATAACTCCTCTTCCGAAAATGGCCTTGTAGGAATAAGGGATGTCTACTACATCGAAGTTTACCATTTCTGTTCTCATTAGCGCCCCTTCTCCCATCGTAACATTCATTTCGATGGTTCCCAATGCTTCAACCCGCTTGTTGCCGAAGCCATATAGCGGTTTTGTGGATGTTTGCAATTGATCATCCCTGAACTCCATCTTTCTGAACATGTCGTAGGTGAGAACATCTGCGGAACTGCCATTGTCTACCAGAATTCCTCCCACATCATTTCCCAGAATGTACTTTGTGTTCTTCCCCAGTATTGCTCTGATCACCAGCGGGTCTTCGTGCGGGTATCTCTTCAACTTCAGATCAGCCCTGTGAATGTGATTGGGATATGCGACCACTTCGTGCAAAATACCTTACCCGAAGACAGATGACTGACTTCCCTTCTGTCATCCTTCCTTTGCCTCTTCGATGGGAACTCAGGGGAACAACATCCCCCAGTTATTGCATTTATAACGTTCACCCTTTGATATCTGTCATCTAGGTCGTTGTTTATAACGTTGACTCTCTGGTACCTGTCTTCTTGCTCTGACCTTCGGGCGTTTTGCTGCTGGGATTGTGTTGGATTTTCTTTTGGCTGGTAGGTAGCACTTGGCACTGGGCTTGCACTGATGTGTACGCTGGTTGAAACTGCGGTGGGTATGGTAGGGGTTGGAAATATTGTGGTGGCGGCTGAAACATTGGCTGCCAATTTGATGTTGAACTGTTTGCCGTCGAAGGTACGGCGGGTGTCGCTCAGTTAAGGAAACCAACTTGGTTCTGCGCCATTTTCTTCTTTTCTTCTTCCTCTTTTCTCTTGATCGCCACTCTGCATTCATATGTCCAGTGACCTTTGTTTCTTCCATGTATGGAACAAACTATTTGCGGAGGTGGTGTTGAGTATTTTGTCGACCCCTGCTGGTTTGACTGCAAAGGTGCCTGACTGTTATTTGCCACCTTGGATGATACATTGTTCACACCCCCCTGTTGTAGTTTGAGCTGTTTGTTGCGTTTCTATTGTTCACGTTTGGCCTTATGTTCCATTCTTCTTTAGCCTTCGCTGCATTTTTACTTGCATGGTAATCTTCGATTCTCCTTTGCTTTCCACGATCGGATAAGCAATATGACTGCAAGACTTCGAACAATCTTTTTTCTGACTATGGTCTTCGCCTGTCTAGGTATTCCCCACAAGGCCCCACCTTGAGTCCGCCTATAACGGCGTCAATTACAATTGACTCTTTGACATGTGGTGCTTTTGCCCTGGCTTTTGTTAATCTCTTTATGTACTCTTGCAGTGGTTCCTTTTCCCCCTGTTTGATCTGATGAAGGTCGTTGGCTGTGAGTTCTTGTGGCTGAAACCCCTGAAAGTTACTTTCAATTTTCTCCCGAAGCTGGCTCCATGAACTTATGCTTCCCCTTGGCAGCGACGCATACCATTGCTGAGCAGAGCCTTTTAAAGCCATGATCATAGCCTTCACCTTCGTAGTGTCATCACCTCCCCCTGAAGAAATTGCCACGTTGTACCGAAGTATGAACTGCCTTGGATCTGACTCCCCATCGTATTCTTGTAGCGAAGATGGTAATTTGAACTTGTTCGGCCAATCTGCCTGATCGAGCTCGAATGTTAATGGGGTGGATGGCTTGTCCTTGGAAGAATGTGAACTTCTGGTCTTGTGATGTGGTCTACGTTCCACAAACGCCTCTTCGTCAGAATCGAACACCCATGATTCCTCAAAGTCGTACGAAGACTCCTCCACAACAACTGGTCTGCTTCACTTTTTTCCCTGAGGCGAAGTTGCTTTGTGTTGCTTTTCGGGCCTTGGCTTAGATCTTACTGAATGTTCTTGCAGGGAATTAAGCTGTGCCTGTAATATTGCCATCTGTTCTTGAAGCTGAACAGTTTTCTGCCTGATTGCTTGTTGCTCTTGCTCCTTGTGAAGCTGCTGGAGAAGAGACTTCTTTTTCTGGATTTCTTTCAGCATTTGTTGATACTTTTGTTGTTCTTGGCTTGGGTCACCTGCCTGTGGCCCCTTAGCTTTGAGGAATGCTGCTTCTGCCTGAGCCCTTGTCCGGACATTGGACGAACTTGGCATTTGACTGAGCCTTGCCGCTATTGTCGCCTCTACCCTTCTTAATGACGCAATGTCTTTGTCGAGTATCCCCGCATCCACGAGGTCGACTTCAAAGTTTCCGTTTGCGATGTCTTCCAGTGCCCCATCACGTTTGGATTCGCCCCTTCGTTGACTGGGCCTTCGGACTCTGCTGCCGACGGGTCATTGGTAGCTCTTTGTGGATTGGTACTGGTGTTCCTTGGTGCTCTCTTCGGTGCCATTGAACTGTGGTGGGACGAAACACGGTGGGTGCCAGAAATGTTGGGGAGAAACCCGTCCCCGAAGAGGGGCCAACAAAAGCAAGCAACGAGAGAACACGAACTCACAAACAAATCAAGACGTGTCTTCGGGAGAGCAAAAACAAACCTTCCCTCCGACCTCTGTCCCCTTTTCATTCCATCAGGGCTCGTTTAAATAGGCCCGCATAATTCACACTTTACACCTTTACCCTCGCCTTTTTACATTGAGCGAATAATCTTCGAGGGCATTACAGTATTTTCACACTAACTCACCCAACTGCCACCCTTACAACACAACACTTTACACCGTGGCCCCCGGCATGTGGGCCCATGCTCCTTCTTCCCCCTTCAAGGGATTCTTACAGCCCCGATGTCTCACGCCAGCTTTACGCCGCGATCTTGCGCCGTAACCTTCGCGCGCTCGCCATCTTCCCTTGCTTCTCGAGTGCCCTTGAATTCCTTCCTAGTTAACTTTCCGCCCTCCTCGCAAAGGTTCTCAGCACCTTCGCGTGTCCAGCACCTTCAACTTCTCTGACTCCCAGTGTCTTTTTCCGCGAAGACTCCTTGCTCCTTCGCATAATCAGCATCTTCTCGCTCCGTTGTGGCCCGAAGATGTTAGGCTTCGAGCCCCTGCGACCTTCGTTGCCTTGAGGTGCCGCTTTCCGAAGATGCCGAGCCTGCATAGTCACCACAAAACAGAGAATGGCTGCTTCTCCTTGACCCGAAGGCCTACAGCCGAAATGGTCAACAATAGGGGGTTAGGTGCGAAATGGATTTCCCCAACAATGCTAAGGGGAGAATTTGTGGACAATTGATATGCATTTGTGAGTTTTTTGCATATGAGGAGAAAAATTGAGAAGAAGGGGTTGCATTTGCTCAGGGGGAGCTCCTTTGGGTTGCTTGAGTTTTGTGCTTTGTGGTGTGCTCTTTGTGAGCTTTGTTTTGTCTCGGCTGTGTTGAGCCGTTGCCCTTGCCTTAGGGGGCCGAGACTTGGTTTGGCGAGTGATCGTGTTTTCACTTGTTCTCTGGCTTTGGATCACTTGCTTGGAGGTTTGTGTTCGTGGTTGTTTTCTTTCCTTTTTCTCTATGATGGTTACTATGGGTGTTGTCAATGCACTCATCAAGGGGGAGATTGAGGACCAGGTGTGTCCGAGGACCAGTGGAGGGTCACTCCATAGTGATGAGTGATTGACAACGTTGTCTGGACTGATGCTTCGCTAAGTGTGCAGGTACAGGTTGCGGCTTGACTTGTGTCAGTGCAGCTGAAGAACAGGCGTGAAAGGCCTTAGCCGTGGCAGCCTCCGGGTGATGGAGAGGCAAGTAGGCTTGGTTCGATGGACCTGGTGGCCGACGGGGTCAAGTGCATGCCGTGCGGTGCAAGACTACTTGCACGCGGGTAAGCGGGCTGATGTCGTGAACATGGGCCGGTGCAAGGTAGCGGATCGAGGCCGAAGCTTGCACGCGGGGTTTGTTGGTTTGCCCACAAAACCATCGGTGGACGGTTTCTTGGTTTGGGCCGCAAAACCAAGTCTGGAGGCCCGATGCGATGGAGATGGTGATCCGGGAGTGTCGGGAAGCTTCGAGGCGGGGGGCACGTGACGTGATCATGGGGTTTGCGTCGATGCGAAGCAAAGCCATGGTGGAAGCGTGTTCGCTCGATGAAGACTAGACCATATTGCACCTGAGGGGTGTGTATCTTCTATTTGAAGTTGTAGGGGTAGCGTGGTCATTTGCCTCCTCCGGTGGACTTCGTATAAATAGAGGAGAGGTGGATGGCATCTCTCTCTCTCTTGGACTCTAGGGTTTCCTCCCCCGGTAGATCACTCTGGACTGCTTCTTTTCCTCTGTATTCCTTAGGCTAGATTCTTGTATAGACTCTAACCTCTGGATGTATGGAAGCATTCGGCGTTGCAGTGATCTCCTAGTCCTCTGTGATTTTCGTGTCATTTTCGGGACTATTTTTGGGGAGTTTTGTTCTTCGCTCGATTCAGGGATTTGAGGGTGGTTCTTCTCGGATTTATTTGAGGGGATCATGGGTAGATGCCTTGCGCATATTTGTGTGTGATCTTGACCCCTCAAAAGCCGGGAAACACCTTCGATTCGTGTGTTTTTTGCCGGAGCCTGAGTTCTTGGTGGTTGTTCATGTGATCCACGATTCCCAGTGTTTTAGTGAGTTAGAGGTCGAGATTTTGGGGGCATAGCTTCCTCTTGTGACGCTTCTTACCTCCCCTAAATCTTGTCTCAAGAGCTCTAGCCGTTTGGGAGATCTAGTGATGGATTTGGAGAGTTAACTCCCGAGCTCGAGCAGTTTTTGGTTCTGTTCGTGCATGGCGGACAGTCCGCTAGTACGCGCGGACAGTCCGTGAGGGGCCAGTTTGTCGTAGTTCGTCGCTTGTTCGTGCGCGTTCTTGTTTCGATCTGTTTCTTCCCTAGGGTTTGGTTGCAGGAGGTTTGAGGATAGTCCGCGAGGGGTTCTCGGATAGTCCGCGGGGTCAAGTTTTTGTCTGGGGTTGAGATGAGTTTGTCTGGAATTTCCAGCGAGGTTTGCCGGACGGTCCGCCTAGCCTTCACAGACAGTCCGCGACACTGGCGGACAGTCCGCGTAGCTCAGCCGGACAGTCTATTTTTCTTGGTGCATCTCTGGTGGTCCTGTTGCCTTTTTCGGACAGTCTGCAAGGTCGGTCCGGACAGTCCGCCTGTGCATAGCGGATAGTCCGCCCGTACCGCACGGACAGTCCGCGCTGGCTGTTTCCAGAATTGGCCAAGCGCTTTGATTCTTGTCTTGTGCTTCCGCGGTTTGTTTCAAGGCTTGTCTCTAGGACTTGTGGGCTTGTGTGTGCCTAGTCTAGAGCTTCTTTGGTGTGTGCGAGTACTCGGAGTGGCAATCGGGGTATAGGTTGAGTTCGACCTTCGGGAAGAATTTTTATCGGCTCCCATTCACTCCTCTCCTCTTTGGTCGCTTTTTCAGTCCTTCATGAACTTATATGAACTGTTGAAATTCTGTTATGCTTCGAATGTACCAGATCGACAGCTATGCTTTGGACCTGTTAGCATACTTTAATTCTGATTGCTTTGTCCTCTTGTTGCATGTACACATGGAACACACAATTCATTGCTGCTGAAGTTGGACAAAGAAGCAGTTGAAGGAATTTAGTCTCTGCTTTGATATATAAGCATATTGCTTCACCCTATCAAAATGGTTAGCACATATCCCCAACCTGTATGCTAATATCAACTATTTTTCCTGTGAGAGAATAAGAATTTATCTTATTTTGTTTAGGTTTTGAGTCTAGCTTATGTTGCTCTACTGACGACCTGACATATCATCTACGCAGTCTCCCACAACACCAAACTCCTCTACCTCCAGTGCACCATCACAGCCCATCGACGGTGAACCTTGTTCACAGCCTATCGACAGTGATCCTTCTTCACAGGGTCACTCAGCACATACTGCTGCGAGTAGTACTCAATCCCGCGGGTCAAGGACACAAACCAAATAGCCAGAAGACAAGTTGACCGCAACTGCACTTGATAACAATTATTGGCCTACCCCAGATGCTGCGAGGGATAGATTTGTATTGGTCTGTGGCCTCATTGCTCGAGAGAGGGTGTCAATCAACAAGGCAGTTGAAGATCTCTCACCAATTGAGAAGGAAGAGTTGTTCACAATTTTAGAGGAGAAGCTAGATTACCCAGCCAATCTGGCTGAATCTGTTCGCAAGAAGGCAGTTAAGGCAGCTATGTCAGAGATTGCAACCTTGCAACGGCTGTTCAAGACCCATTTAGGAAAAAAATATGTGAGCCAAGAGGAGACTCTGAGGACCAGGTGTGTCCGAAGACTAGTGGAGGGTCGCTCCTTAGTGATGAGTGATTCACAACATTGTGTGGACTGATGCTTGGCTAAGTGTGCAGGTACAGGTTGCGGTTTGACTCGTGTCGGTGCAGGTGAAGAACAAGTGAGAAAGGTCTTAGCCGTGGCGGCCTCCGGGTGATGGAGAGGCAAGTAGGCTTGGTTCGATGGACCCGGTGGCCAATGTAGCGGGCTGATGTCGTGAACATGGGCCGGTGCAAGGTAGCGGATCGAGGCCGAAGCTTGCACGCGGGGTTTGTTGGTTTACCCACAAAACCATCGGTGGACGGTTTCTTGGTTTGGGCCTCAAAACTAAGTCCGGAGGCCCGATGCGACGGAGACGGTGATCCGGGAGCGTCGGGAAGCTTCAAGGCGGGGGTCTTCTATTTGATTTGTAGGGGTAGCGTGGTCATTTACCTCCTCCGGTGGACTTCGTATAAATAGTGGAGAGGTGGATGGCATCTCTCTCTCTCTTGGACTATAGGGTTTGCTCCCCCGGTAGATCACTCTGGACTGCTTCTTTTCCTCTGTATTCCTGAGGCTAGATTCTTTTATAGACCCCGACCTCTGGATGTATGGAAGCATTCGGTGTTGCGGTGATCTCCAAGCTCTTTGTGATTTTCGTGTCTTTTTCGGGGCTATTTTTGGGGAGTTTCATTCTTCGCTCGATTTGTGGATTTGAGGGCGTTTTCTCTCAGATTTCTTTGAGGGGATCATGTGTGGATGCCTTGCGCATCTTTGTGTGTGATCTGGACCCCTCAAACGCCGGGAAACACCTTCGATTCGTGAGTTTTTGGTCAGAGCCCGAGTTCTTGGTGGTGGTTCGTGTGATTCGTGATTTCTGGTGATTTATTGAGTTAGAGGTCGAGATTTTTGGGGCATAGCTGCATCTAGTGACGCTTCACTTCTCCCCCAAATCTTGTCTCAAGAGCTCTAGCCGTTTGGGAGATCTGTTGATGGATTGATAGGGGTTGACCCCGCGGGTCGCGCGTTTGGCTCTGTTCGCATCACGCGGACTGTCCGCGAGTCCTTAGCGGACTGTACGCGAGCTACTGAATAGTGCAAGTGTTCTTCGCGTGTTCTTCTGAGTTCGTGTTTTGATCTAGTGCCACAAGTCGTTTTGGTTGCACGGAGTTTGCAAGACGGTCCGAACTGAAGTGACAGACAGTCCATGAAGGTGCGAACAGTCTGCGGTGCTCGCCCGGACAGTCCAATTTTTCGAGGTGCGGCTCTGGAGGTTCTGTCCGCTTTAGCGGACAGGTCGCAAGGCTCTTGCGGACAGTCCACGCAGGACCCACGGACAGTCCGCCCGTACACCACGGACTGTCCGCGAGGTCTGTTGCAGACTTGCTTCCTTTGCTTTGATTCTTGTCTGGTGCTTCCGCTCTTTGCTTCTAGGCTTGTCTCTAGGACTTGTAGGCTTGTGCATGCCTTGTCTAGAGCTTTTTTGGTGTGTGCGAGTACTCGGAGTGACAATCGGGGTATAGGCCGAGTTCGTCCTTCGGGAAGAATTTTTATCAGCTTCCATTCACTCCCCCCTCTCTGGTCGCCTATTCGGTCCTTCAATTGGTATCAGAGCCGGTTACGGATCTCCGTGATTCTAACTAGTCTAAGATCCAAAGATGGGTGACTATGGTAAGGGGTCGGGTCCTCCGCACTTCGATGGCAAGAATTACCCGATGTGGGAGAGGCGCATGGGCGCGTTTTTGCATGGGAAGGGGACTATGATTTGGGATGTCACTCAAAATCCCAACTATGTCATCCCAGACAGTTTCCTTCTTCCAGGATTGTGGGACATGTGTGAGGCCAACAGCAAGGCCGTTGATTACTTGTTTTGTGCTCTCTGTGCCTCGGAGTTTGAGCGAGTGTACGGAGAGAATGTGGCCGGAAAGATTTGGCTTAAGTTGAGAAATGCTCATGTTGGCAATGCCCAGGTGCAAGCCCGTTTGTTTTTCACTTACCGGAGAGAGTACGAGAACTTCACTCATCTCCCCGGTGAGTCGACTGATGCTATGTTCCAGCACTTCACCAGCATAGTCAACAACATGAGGGCCAATGTGACAGTGCTCCCATACACGGATCATGATCAAGCTATCAAGCTTTTTCATGCCCTGGATAGGTCTCTGTGGAGTGCCAAGGTCGAGGCCATTGAGTAGTCGAGCGTGTACGACACGTTGTCGCTTGATCAGCTGTTTTCCAAGCTCAGGTCTTCGGAGGCTGGTCGTGGCTTGAGAGCCAAGAGCGAGAGCCCCACTGATCCTCATAATTTGGCTCTTGTCTCAGGATCGAGGACTAACGCTAACTTTGTCGATTTCTCTTTGTCTTGTCTTGTGTCCTTACTAGATGAGGACTTTGAGGTGCTGAGCGAGGATGATCTCGCCCTGTTGAGCAAGAGGTTTGGGCGGATGTACGAGAATCACAAGAATGCAAGGCGGAGCTCGGGGATGTGCTATCGGTGCGGGAAGCACGGGCACTTCATCGCCGAATGCCCTGAAGCCATGGAGATCAAGAATGACTACAAGGGCAAGCCCAAGCTCGACTACAACATGCACTGCTCCCGAAACGACTACAAGGACAAGAGCAAGGACAAGGGCGAGAGAAGGCCAAAGAAGAGCGGCGGGTACAAGAAGAAGACGGCTCGAGCGATGGTTGCTGGAGCGAGCGACATCGACTCCACATCAAGTGATGCTTCTTCCGACTCGAGCAGCAATGAAAAGCAAGAACGGCGCAAGGACAAGCGACACACGGGCAAGAACTTCACCAGCCTCAGCTTCGTCGCACAAGGAGGCTTTTGCGACATGGCGCATTCCAAGAAGGGTGGGAAGAACAGCTCGGATTCGAACTCTGACTCCGAGGAAGAGGTACGACATGATCCCAACTTCTTGCTAGAGGAGAACGCTAGGCTCAATGAGTTGCTTGATAACCGTGATGATGTGCTTAGGAAGATCAACAAGGAGAAGAGAGAATTTAGGTCTCTGTTGGGTGATGCTAAGGACAAGATAGTTGAGCTTGAGTCCTTGCTTGTTGATGCTAGAAATGAGATAGGCTCTTTGAAATCTGCTCCTGTTGTTTGTGATGAGGTTGATTGTAGTGACTGCAATGTTATTCTGGCTGACTTGACTGCTCTCAAGGAGACGCATACCTCAACTCTTGAGGAACTAGATGTGCTTAGGATTGAGTGTGATGAATTGAAATCTAGACCTGCTTTGTTAGGTGCTTGCACTTCTTGTCCTGTGTTGCATGCTAGGCTAGATGAATCTCACACCAAGATAGTTTCTCTTGAGGCGGCATTGAAAGCTCCTCTTCCTACATCATGCTCTACCTCTGAATTGCATGTTTTGAAAAACATGGAACTTGCACACTATGTTGACCGTTTGCAGGATGAGAATGATGAGTTGAGGAAAATGATGGGGTGGTTGTCTGGGCATGAGCCACAATTGAGTTTGATGTTGGCTCAGTTTAAGAGGTTTGATGGTCAGGCGTTGGGGGCTGACAAGAGTGGTGAGAAGAGTGGTGAGGGAGGAGAGAAAGCTGGAGAGATTCCTATTCCACCACATACCACACCCATGAAAAAATTTGCAACCAAGCCAAACCACCTCAGAAACAAGCTAGACACAACACCAGATCCACCAGTGTTCCCCCACAAATCTGAAAACTACCAAAAACCCATCAAGTTTGTGAGCACCCATGGGAGTGTCTTTGGTGGGAAGTCAGGAGAGAAGGCTGTTGAGAAGCCCATAGAGAAGCCACAGCCGATCCGCTTCCATTGTGAGTATTGTGGGAGGGATGGGCATAAGGATGAGTTCTGTTTCCGGAGGAAGAGGGATGAGAGGTTTGCTAGGGAGATGGCAAACAAGGACAGGTAGCACCTTCCTCATGGTGTGTCTGAGCCTCATAGAGGGCCTCTACCTAGGGGTGAGGTGTTTGTGCGTACAGTTCCCACTCGTGGAGGTGGAGGTGGTTTTCCTCAGAGAGAAAGGCGTGTTGGGTTTGGGCATGGTGAGTTGGCTAGACGTGCTCCTTCTCGTGACCGTTACGAGTTTGGGAGGCTCGATCGGAGCTTTAGGTCTCAAATGGACTACGAGCCACGTTTTCCCTCTCGTGATGCGTGTACTCATCCAGTGAGATGTGACAGGTTCTTCGGGGGTAGGCATGAGAGGGCTCCGCCTAGGGGTTCTGGTAGGATGGACTTTGCTAACCCTTCTTTTGAGCAAATGGCTCGACACTGGTTTGACTCCTTTGATACTAACCCCCGTGTTGAGTCGCTTGCTCATTCTCGTTCTCGTTTTTTATTACAGGTGGGAGGCTTGGAGGACTTTTGGTTAATTGACTCTGGTTGCTCACGACACATGACCGGAGATCATGGGTAGTTCTCCAGCCTCACTCCGGTGAGTACGAGGGAGTACATCACTTTCGGGGACAATGGGAGAGGATGAGTGCTTGCTGAAGGTATGGTGAAGGTGAGTAGCAAGGTGACCCCGAAGAGTGTGGCATTGGTCAAGTCACTTGGTTTTAACATGTTGTCAGTATCTCAGTTGCTTGACGAAGGTTTTGAGGTTCGTCTTAAGTCGGGCGCTTCTCGTGTGCTTGATTCTCGAGGCGATCTTGTCAGTACGATCGCTCCCGAGGGTCAAATCTTTCGTGCTGATTTTTCCTCGTCTGTTGGTCCTCCTCGATGCTTTGTTGCTGGCGTTTCGGTCGAGCTTTGGAAATGGCATAGGAGGTTGGGACACTTGAGCTTTGAGTTGCTTTCCCGCTTGAGTGGTCTTGATCTTGTCCGAGGATTGCCTAAGTTGAAATTCGAGAAGGATTTGGTTTCTGCTTCTTGTCGGCATGGAAAGATGGTTGCTGCTTCTTACGCCCCTCTGACTACGGTCATGGCTGAGCGACCTTGTGAGTTGTTCGCTCTGCGGGTGGGGAGTGGTATGTTTTAGTTGTGGTTGATGATTTTTCGAGGTACTCTTGGGTTTTCTTTTTGGAGGATAAGAACGAGACATTTGGCTTTGTTCGGGACTTGATCTTGAGGTTGAAGAATGAGAGACATGGTGATGCCATTCGAGCTATACGCAGTGACAATGGCACGGAGTTTAAAAACTCTCATTTCGATACCTTTTGCAGTGATCTTGGTCTCTATCATCAGTACTCTTCTTCATACGTCGCATGCCAGAATGGCGTAGTGGAGAGGAAGAACCGGACCTTTGTGAGATGGCCACGACGATGCTCGATGAGCATAGGACTCCTAGGCGTTTCTGGGCCGAGGCGGTCAATACCGCTTGCTATGTCTCAAATCGCATCTTCCTTCGTGCTTTCAAGAAGAAGACCTCTTATGAGCTGATGCATGGACGACAACCCAAGGTGAGTCACTTTAGAGCTTTTGGTTGCAAGTGTTTCATTCCGAAAAGGGTAAGTTGGATAAGTTTGAGTCTAGATGTTCGGATGGTATCTTTCTCGGTTATGCGATTCACTCTAGAGCGTATCGTGTGCTCAACCTTGACACTAACCGAATCATGGAGACTTGCGAGGTAACCTTCGACGAGACACAGCCATGTAGCTCTTCTACTTTTGAGTGTGCAGGTGACGAGGAGATTGGAGTGAGGATCTTTGAGGATGAGCAGGATGGAGATGGAGATGAAGGCGATGATGGTGGTGACGCTTCCGTGGTTGATCGTGTACGTGCTACTTCCACTACTACGACGATGATCGAGGATGGTCCAGCTCGTACACCCACTACGACTGAGGCTATTCGAGTGGAGGCTGCCGCTGAGGGGGAGATTGTGTCCAGGCGAGAGGCTCCCTGGCGAGTACAGGTGGATCACCCATCGACGACGATCATAGGTGACCTTCATGAACGCACGACACGGTCGAGGTCAAGGAACACTTCTCATTTCGCTCACTCTATTTATGTTGCCTCATTTGAGCCCAAAGATATTCGACACACTTTGTCTGATGAGAATTGGGTGAATTCCATGCATGAGGAGTTGGAGAACTTTGAGAGAAACCAAGTTTGGGTGTTAGTTGATCCACCACCAAATTGTCGTCCCATAGGTACCAAATGGGTGTGGAAGAATAAAGAGGGTGAGAATGGGATGGTTGTGAGAAACAAGTCGAGGTTGGTGGCTCAGGGGTTCAACCAGAAAGAGGGCATAGACTATGAGGAGACATTTGCTCTTGTGGCCCGTTTGGAGGCAATTAGGATCCTTTTAGCCTTTGCCGTGGCTAAAGGGTTCAAGTTGTACCAAATAGACGTGAAGAGTGCCTTCTTGAACGGGGTGATAGAGGAAGAAGTGTATGTGAGGCAACCCCCAGGGTTTGATAGCGAGAAATACCCACACCATGCATACAAACTCCAGAGAGTGCTCTATGAGTTGAAATAGGCATCGAGAGCTTGGTATGGTAGGATGAGAGGCTTTTTGCTGAGCAAGGGGTTTGTGATGGGCACAGTTGATAAGACCCTGTTTCTCCTGAAGCATGGAAATGACCTTTTGATTGTTCAGATTTGTGTGGATGACATAATCTTTGGTGGCTCTTCTCATGATCTTGTTGCCAGATTTGCAGATGACATGAGTAGGGAATTTGAGATGTCCATGATGGGCCAGCTGCAGTTTTTCTTAGGACTCCAGATCAAGCAGTGCAAGGACGGGATGTTTGTACATCAGGCGAAGTACACCAGGGACATGGTGAAGATGTTTGGCATGAACAACTCCAAGCCGCTGACTACACTGATGGGTACCACTACGGCTTTGGACGCGGATGAGGATGGCGAACCCGTGGACCAGAAGGAGTACCGGAGCATGATCGGCTCCCTCCTCTACTTGACAGTGACGAGGCCAGACATACAGTTCAGTGTGTGTCTGTGCGCTCGTTTTTCGGCTTCACCGAGGACTTCACATTGGCAGGCCGTCAAGCGGATTTTCAGGTACTTGAACTACACTCCTGAGTTTGGTCTTTGGTATTCTGCCTCCTCGACACTCAGACTTCACAGGTACTCTGATGCTGATTTTGATAGGTGTCGATTGGACCGCAAGTCTACCTCTAGGTGTTGCCAGTTTCTTGGTTCTTCTTTGGTCTCTTGGTCATCTCGCAAGCAATCTAGTGTAGCCCAGTCCACTACAGAGGCCGAGTATGTAGCTACTGCTAGTTGTTGTTCCCAGCTCCTATGGATGACCTACACTATGAGCGATTTTGGTGAGGAGTGCTCCCAGGTTCCACTATTTTGTGACAGCACCAGTGCCATAAGTGTAGCCAAAAACCCAGTACTCCACTCCAAAACGAAACACATCGAAGTGAGATACCACTTTCTGAGGGACAATGTTGAGAAGGGAAACATATCCTTGTCCTATGTGCCTACCCAAGATCAGCTAGCCGACATATTCACCAAACCACTTGACCAAGTCACTTTCACACACTTGCGAGGTGAACTTGGAGTGTGCTTTCCTTTCTAGCTGAGTCTTGGAGCTTCTCATGTATATATGTGATATATGTTTCATTTTGTTGCATTCCATACTTGCATTTTACTTTCTGTACAAAACCTGGTTGGATAGCCATCTTTGGATCAGTTGTGCTAGGATAAGCTTCTCTTATATACTTTGATCACTGATGTGTTATATGTGTGATATGAGCATGATTTGGGAATGGTGATGTGAATGCTATGCTCTTGATGGTTTTGCCATATATTCATGATGAGATAGCTTCCTTTTTCTGAAAATGCTAAAATTGCTTCACTCATGAGTAGATACTTATCTATGCTCAATTTGTGCTCAAATGCTTATATCATGTTTAGTTTGTGCTTGAGTATCATGTTCTCTTTGCTGGGGTCAAAGACCCATTTGTCACTGTAAATGTTTAGCCCATTTGTTCACTTGTGGAGGAGCATAACCTTCTTTTTGCCGCAAAGGCATTTCATGTACCATGTTTAAACTTGAAAATGAAATTGGTGTATGAATTGCCTTATGCTTGAAAAATGAGCTCTTGATCATGTATTTATGTTTTGATATTCATATCTTGGGTGCTAAACCGTTGCATGATGTCTACCATGAGAAGTCTCATTTTAAGAAGTAGACACATGGATTGGTGGCTTTAACATGACTTTATCTTGTGGGCGTTTACCATGATCTTGTGATGAGAATTTGTGATCTTGTATAAACTTTGGATGATCTAGTGTGTTTGTGCTTAAATTGCCATGGATAGGGTCTTGCTTATGAGATGAATGTTTCTTTGTGAAAATTGCTTAAAATTGCTTTTGGTCATGTCACATGCATATATGTCTCTACTATCTTGATGGCAATGCGCTAACTACACCATGTCTACTTAGCTTGCTCTATGTCTCATTTGTAGCATTTTGTTGTGCTCTTTGTATATTTGAGAAGCTTGGTAGATTGTATATATGCTTTGACATGCATTTTTTCATGAAAACAAGGGGAGGAGCTTCATGATATCTTGATTCGTGCATTGTCAACAAGGGGGAGAAGTTGTATGCATTTGGTGAGATTTTGTGGAAAATTGGGATGCATTTGTGAGATTGTTGCATGTGAGGAGAAAAATTTGAGAAAACAGGGTGCATTTTCTCAGGGGGAGTTTGCAGATGTGCAGGGGGAGCTCCTTTGGTTTGCCTGAGTTTTGTGCTTTGTGGTGTGCTCTTTGCGAGCTTTGTTTTGTCTCAGCTGTATTGAGCCATTGCCCTTGCCTTAGGGAGCCGAGACTTGGTCTGGCGAGTGATCTTGTTTTCTGCTTGTTCTTTGGCTTTGGATCACTCGTTGGAGGTTGGTGTTCGTGGTTGTTTTCTTTTATTTTTCTCTATGATTGCTACTATAGGTGTTGTCAATGCACTCATCAAGGGGGAGATTGAGGACCAGGTGTGTTCGAAGACTAGTGGAGGGTCGCTCCTTAGTGATGAGTGATTGACAATGTTGTGTGGACTGATGCTTGGCTAAGTGTGCAGGTACAGGTTGCAGTTTGACTCGTGTGGGTGCAGGTGAAGAACAAGCACGAAAGGCTTTAGCCGTGGCGGCCTCCGGGTGATGGAGAGGCAAGTAGGCTTGGTTCGATGGACCCGGTGGCCGATGGGGTCAAGTGCGAGCCGTGCGGTAGAAGACTAGCGGGCTGATGTCGTGATCATGGGCCGGTGCAAGGTAGCGGATCGAGGCCGAAGCTTACACGTAGGGTTTGTTGGTTTACCCACAAAAACATCGGTGGACGGTTTCTTGGTTTGGACCTCAAAACCAAGTCCAGAGGCCCAATGCGACGGAGACGGTGATCCAGGAGCGTCGGGAAGCTTCGAGGCGGGGGGCATGTGGCGTGATCGTGTGGTTTGCGTCGATGCTAAGCAAGAACGCGGTGAAAGCGTGTCCGCTCGATGAAGACTAGACCATATTGCCCCTGAGGGGTGTGTATCTTCTATTTGAGTTGTAGGGGTAGCGTGGTCATTTACCTCCTCCGGTGGACTTCGTATAAATAGCGGAGAGGTGGATGGCATCTCTCTCTCTTTGGGGTCTTGGGTTTCCTCCCCCGGTAGATTGCTCTGGACTGCTTCTTTTCCTCTGTATTCCTTAGGCTAGATTCTTGTATAGACTCTGACCTCTGGATGTATGGAAGCATTCGGCGTTGCGGTGATCTCCTAGCTCTTTGTGATTTTCGTGTCTTTTTCGGGGCTATTTTTGGGGAGTTTCGTTCTTCGCTCGATTCGTGGATTTGAAGGCGTTTTCTCTCGAATTCCTTTGAGGGGATCATGGGTGGATGCCATGCACATCTTTCTTTGTGATCTTGACCCCTCAAACGCCGGGAAACACTTTCGATTCGTGAGTTTTTGGTCGGAGCCCGAGTTCTTGGTGGTGGTTCGTGTGATCCGCGATTCCTGGTGATTTAGTGAGTTAGAGGTCGAGATTTTTGGGGCATAGCTGCATCTAGTGATGCTTCACTTCTCCCTCAAATCTTGTCTCAAGAGCTCTAGCCGTTTGGGAGATCCGGTGATGGATTGGTAGGGGTTGACCCCGCGGGTCGTGCGTTTCTGGTTCTGTCCGCATCACGTGGACTGTCCGCGAGTCCTTGGCGGACTGTCCGTGGGCTGCTGAACAGTGCAGGTGTTCTTCGCGTGTTCTTCCGAGTTCGTGTTTTGATCCGGTGCCACAAGTGATTTTGGTTGCACGGAGTTTGCGGACGGTCCAAATTGAAGTGACGGACAGTCCGTGAAGGTGCGGACAGTCCGCAGTGCTCGCCCAGAGAGTCCGCGGTGCTCGCCTGGACAGTCCGATTTTTTGGGGTGCGTCTCTGGAGGTTTTTTCGAGGTGCCAGCCCGGAGAGTCCACCCAGGCCCCACGGACAGTCCGCCCATACACCACGGACCGTCCGCGAGGTCTGTTGCAGACTTGCTTCCTTTGCTTTGATTCTTGTCCAGTGCTTTCGCTATTTGCTTCTAGGCTTGTCTCTAGGACTTGTAGGCTTGTGTGTGCCTTGTCTAGAGCTTCTTTGGTGTGTGCAAGTACTCGAAGTGGCAATCGGGGTTTAGGTCGAGTTCGTCCTTCGAGAAGAATTTTTATCGGCTCCCATTCACTCCCCCCCTCTCTGGTCGCCTATTCGGTCCTTCAGACTCCTTTTGTAAAGCATGTCTTTTTGCAGCCCGAAGACTGTTCCGTGTTTGTGCAGGAAACCAATTCTCCTAGATTTCAGCGATTGAGCCAGGGGATGAAAGAAAAGAGAGCATTGCATAATAAGCCACACAGGACGGGCAGAAAAGGTTATGTTCGTAAAAGGAAAGAGTGGGAGGAGGAGGATGCAAAGCTAGCTGAAAAAGGAAAACAGAACCCTTGGGACCAATTTCCTGGACGTTCGAGGCCTTATCTGCGGGCAAGGGTAGGGAAGAGGAAGACCACTAGTGAAGGAAGCGGGGACATAACATTCAGTAACCCTATGGTGGTGGGGGTAGCAACTAGGGTGAAAACACTTGTAGCTCAGGCTAGCGATGGTTCTTTCCATGGGGTTAGGGAGAAAGATATCCTCACCGCAGCACTTGAGACTCTAGAGCATCGAGGTCGGGTCCGAGGCGTGTCTAGTTCACATGACTAGGGTAAAGGGTTTGGTGAAGAGTTTGCTGGAATGTACAGGAATAAGAGGAACAAGAAGGCTGTACCGCAGATGGAAGAGCTAATTGGTGATGCAGTCACCAGAATTGTCTCCATGCTAGCAGAATCAGGCATTGTCCATATACTGGAAAATGTACTTCATCCTCCCCAATCACCACCTGTCAGTAGCAGCGAGGAAGAAGATGTGCATGGCCTTGAGGAAGAAGATGCGCATGGCAGTGAGGAAAAAGAAGCACGTGGCAGAGAGGAAGACCATTGGCATGTCAGCGAGGACCAAGGTAGTCAACAGCACATTGATAGTCGATCACCTATGCTGGACACAATAGATAAGCTGACAGAGCCAACCAAGTGCAGCCTTTTGGATGGCTCCGGGAATAAAGTGGAGCTCGCACTAGCCACTGTCTTTCCATTGCAAAAGACTCTCCATACAGTACCGGTGCAGGATGGGTATGCTGTGGTGCAACCTAGTTATGTGTGGGGCAATACGGGTCACTACCCTCTGCCTGTACCAATTGGGAGGGATGAAGTAACAACCCTAGCTGAGGCTCTCTGTCAAAGGATCCAATGGTCAAAGAATAGGATCCATGTACCACCCATTATGAGAAATACCAACCCTGCACCCACATCAGGTAGCAGGGGTACAGCATCAGATGGAGGTACTGCAGCTCAGCATCAGCAAGAGAAAGCTCAGCAGCAGTAGCAACAGATTAGCAAAACTACGTAGCAAGAGCATCGACAACAGCAGGAGGAGGACAGGCAATCTCCGCCTAAGAAGCAACAGCAGATCAGCAAAAGTACGTAGCAGGAGCATCGACAACAGCAGGAGGAGGACAGGCAATCTCCACCTAAGCAGCAGCAGCAGCGATAGGCGGAGGACAGGCAATCTCCGCCTGAGTAGCAGCCACCGCAGAAGAAGGGGGCTAGAAAACCTCTGCCTAGAGATGAGCTTCTTAACTATTTTTGGACAAAACAAGATCCAAAATACAAGCCTGATGTGCCTATGTTGTCTGAAGCAGACTTACAGGCTGCTGGACCGAATTGTACCAGGTTGCATGCTTACGCCATGGAACACAATAAGGATAAACTTAGTTTTCCAGCAAAGTTACCTGAAGACTCCTTTCATGGTTCTGGTGATTTAATGTTAAACATTGCATTCAGTCACGTGTATGACCTTATAACCCTGGTTGCTCTGGATGAGACCTTCTTGAGGTTGTGGACATTGTAAGTGCCTTAAAACCAAAATAGATATTTTTTTAATTTTGACCACAAAGTTCATGCATGCTAACATTTGGATTTTTTGTAGGAAAATGATGAACAAGGCAGCGGAGATGAAGATCAGTGTTGGGTTTTTGGATCCACAGGTTCTCACGACCACAAAGATTGATAAGGAGTCTACCCTAGTAATACAAGCATTGAGAAATGCAATGACGAATGACTACGTGGTGGGTGCCTTCTGCACCGGTGGCCACTGTGTAACACTGATCATCTGTATGAAGTTCAAAGAGGTTTGGTATCTAGATTCTGCTAAACATCATCCTGCGCGAAAGTTCGAAGACCTTCGAGCGCTTGTGAATTGGTCCGTACCTTGTAGGTTTTGTTCACAAAATTCAATCTCTTAGTGTTTCTAATCGGTATTGCTGATCATGCAGGGCCTCTGAAAATATATGCCCAAAGGACGAAGTGATGAAAGGAAAGAAGAAGTTTGTGGGCACTGGGCAGCGATTTCAAATCAATTCGGGCCAACCTGAAACACCAAGACATAAGCCTCTCGCGTCGCCCCCGCACAGGCGTCTGAGGGGTCCCAACCATAGCGAGCCGCCACCGCTACCCTCTCCGGCTCATCCCCGCCGCGCCGCCGCCTGAGCGAGCCGCCGGCAGCTCGCGTGGCTCGCGGGGAAGGCGGCGGCGGGGCTCTCTTCCCCTCTCTCCGGCTGATCGGGGCGGGTGCGGCCGCTGCGGCTCCCCGTAGAGGCCTCACCGGCGTGGCTGTCCCCTGCAGCGGAGGGTGGCTTGGGGCCCTGAACCGGCGGTGCCCCGGCCGGATCTAGGGTCTGCGCGGCCGGGGCGCGTGCTTGTGGGTGGAGGGGCGGCGTCCGCTGCTGGGCGGCGGCCGCAACCGCGGCCGGCGCGGGCTGCCTAGCGGCGGTGACGGCGCTTCGACGGCGACGACGGCTTCCGGCGGGATGGAGCGCAGGAGAGGTGGCTGCGGCTGGCGCGTTGGCGCTGGCGGCGGCTGCAGTTGGGGCCGTTGGCCCTACTTCTTCTGGGCCATGGCGGCCTGGAGATGGCTGGGCCAGGAGCCTCCTGTGCGCAAGCTCTCGGGTCTGCGGTGTGGTGGATAGTGCTCCTGCTAGCCTCCATGACGACGACTCCGGTCCGGTGCCGCCTTGGTGGTGGGGCTGGGGGCCGGCGGGTGCGTGCTGGTGGCGCCGTGGTGGTGCTTCGAGCAGTGCCGGGCTTACTCCTGGGAGTGGTGTTGCGGAGGGGGTGGTGTGTGGGCTACTGCCATTGTCGAGGATGTGTGGCGGGCATGGTGCTACCGGGCGTAAGCCTTCACTGATGTCGGTGACAATGGTGGCGGCGTCTCAGGGCGTCGCTTTTCCTGTTGGGGCACCATTGAAGGTCACCATGCTCTCCATTTCAGGGTTCTCAGGGTAAAAACCCAGTTCTTCATGAACATGCGATGACGGCGCCACTGGCGTCGTGCCCTCCTTGGAGGCACCACGTATAGAGACCCGCCTTGGCTTGGCAGTGGTGGTGGTTGGCCGGTGGTGTTGCTTGCGCGCGGCGGCTGGGTGCGCTTGGCTCGTGTTGGCAGGACGGTGCAGAGGGCCCATGGATGCTGGAAGTCTCGAGGCGGTGCGCATGGTTCAGTGGTTTTTCCAGCTTCGGTTGGGCGGAGGAGTTGCTCTCTTAGAAGCATCAGATATCTGAGTCCTTGGCAGAGAAGTGTGAGGCGATGGGTGAGGCGAGGCCCCCACGCTGAGAGGCCAGGATCGGTGGTTTTCTTCGGCGCTTCGACGGGAGTTCTATACTGAGGCTTCGCTGGGTTAGGAGGGTTGCTGACCGTGTGTGTGCAGCTTGAGGGGAACGGTTCCATGGCGGAGGAGTTGGTTTTGTTGCTCATGCTTGCAGCGGGCCGCGTGTTTTGGCGAGGCTCATCGTTGGCGACGACGGCGCGGTTCTTGGGTGCCTCTTTCGACTCCTCTCCCGGTCTGTGGTGGTGGTGTAGTGTTTTGTCGTGTGCGTTTGTTGGTGTGCGTTGTTTGTGGTGGTGTTCGCTTCAGCGTGTTATGTAAAATTGCTCCTTCTTCTTAAATGATGCGGCAGTGCTCCTGCCTTTTATTTCAAAAAAAAAGAAAGGAAAGAAGAAAAAGCTAAAATCCAATCAGACATTCAAGCACAAGCCAAATACCACTGTAAGACCGATATTTTTTTATGGTCCCTTCATAGCAATTTGGTACTGCATTAACGTGTCATTTTGGTACCTCGATGCGCAGTGTGCTCAGCAGCCATCGGGGTCCTTTTTGCATGGATTCCATGTGGCATTCAATATGTTCAAACTACTCGAAGACATACCTCACACCAAGAAGGCTGCTGTAAGTAGATAATGCTCACCCTTGTCTCTGCTCATATTCTATATTTGATTTTAGAAACTGATTTGTACTTGTATTCTCATAATTATTTTATTTTGCAGGATTTCCAACCTGCCCTAAATGTTTCTACAGAAGATCTAAAGCCGGTCTGGGAGATGTTGTGCGAGTACATTGTTAAGGAGATCCTCGACCGAAACGGCAACCTCTATAATGGTGCACTGTGACTTCATTGTACTGCCTGACAAACTTGAAACTTGCTGCATTCAGGCTAGTTTAGTACTGCCTGAGAAACCTGCTTGGCTAGGGTCAGATGTTGCCTGGCTTAGGCAGTTTTCTCAAGACTCCATCCAAACAAAGCACCGATGAGGAACTTGAAACTTAAGCATGCATGTCGATCTGATGAGGAACTTGATGTGATCTCGCATTGTGTATATATATGTGATCTTGCTTGTGTATATATGTGATGAGAATGTGTTTGTGATGTCTCCTTACATTGCTGTGGTGGATGCCAAATCCTGGCTGTTTCCAGGATGCAGCCCTTGATCTGGTGGCTGCCAAATCCTGGCTGGTTCCGGGATGTAGCCAGAAAATGGGCAGGTTACTGTAGGTGCAGTACTATTGGTCACGGGCGTTAAGTAAGCCACGTTACAAAAACTGATCCGTGAGTAACGGGCTTCACTTGGAACGCCCGTTACAAGTATGACAAAACTGTAACGGGCCGCATAAAGGCCCGTTACTAATACTGATCGGTGGGCCCTAGAAGTTGATGCTTTCGTCGATATAGAGGAGACGCGCATCCAGAGCACGCGTCTCCTTTCGTCCAGACAAAGGAGACGCACGTACAAAAAATGCGTCTCCTTTCGTGGAGATGCGTATTGTTGACGGTTGAAATTCACCATTTCCAACCCTCAATACTCTCACATAAATGGAGGCATATGCATTATTTACTAACATTTTGGTTTGAATAATGTAGTTCCACTTTTCCTTGGAGATTATTTGTATGTAGGTGATTTACCCCTTAAAAGAGATGGAAACCCACCTTTTATGAAGAAACCATGCCAACTCAGCTGAGGAGGTGGCTGCCACCAAGGGAAACATGGCATTCCACATCATCGATCCAGGGGAGGCACTCACCGACGAATCAGAGGATGCCACATGGACTTCACATGGATCAAAGGGCCCACCTCGGATACCAAATCAAGCCATGCACCGAGGGAGGATCAGAGGGCCCACAGGGCAGCCACCCAGAGGAAGCACACCAGGTGGGGCCACCCTAGGGGGCCGGCCGATCCTAGGATCGGCCGAACCGCCTTAGTGGCGCCCCATCTGGCCCCTACACGTGGCAGCTGCTCATTGGTCTATTGCCTTACTCCCGGGTGTTTAGGGGCCATTTGGTGCTCCGAGCAAGCCTTGTCCTCGCCTATAAATAGAAGGGGAGGGGCTCCCATTTCCCACACAAAACTCTCTCATTCTCCTCTCACTTTTAGTTTCCAAGGCTAGGGGGTAGGCTAGAGTAGCTCTTATTCAGGTTCCAAGTCCTCTTGGAAGTCTAGTTATGAGTTCTCTTTTATCTTTATTTCTTTGTATGACTTTGATCTACTTCAGTTATTCAGCTATTTCATATAAAGTCATGGTAGATCATATGTTTGATATGTTCTTGAGTTCATCCTCTGTTCATCATTTAAAGGCTTGTGTTCTTCGTGAACACTACCTTTTGATCCACTTGAAGGGTGATAAACTCCTTCCTTATGTGTTTGTTCATAAGTTAGAGGCTCGTGTTCTTCACGAACACGACCCTTTGATCTTATTGATTAGACATAAGAGAGTTCATATCTGTTTGTATGTCTAGCCTTAGTTGATCTTGTTAGATGGCATGAGAGTGTTGCATGAGGTCTGTGTTCAAGCTACGGTACTCGGTCTAGTTGACCAGTCTTCTGGTGGCTCTCACCCTGGGTCACAATAGCCCAGGCCGGGTGGAGTCTAGCAGCAACGTAGGCATGCTGCCTGGGTTGTCTGGCTACGATAGTTATGAGCATACCCCCCGTAACGATAGAGGTCGGTCCTCAGGTGGTGACAGTCCTGTTGGATCCTTGGGCAACCTCCCCGCTGGGGTACCTGCTGTATGAGTCTAAAGTCTAGTTTCACAGAGTGCTGGTCGTCACAGGCTAGCTCCCCGTTGGTACCTGGGTGCTGAACCTTATCTCTCTCATGCAATCCTCATGCCCATCTCTTGTATCTTCTAGCTTTGTATGTTTAGTACATTAGAACCTAGAGCTAACTCGTATGTTCCCCCTAAGCCGTAGTGTGCTAGAGTAGAGGTAGATCTGAGTGTGTGTGTCGCACTACCCTTATATCTTTTATCTTACCCCTCTCTTTGAGTGTGTTGTTCCCTATATCTATCTCTTGGTTTACATTCAGAGCAAAAGCATAAGTCTAAGATATCTGCCATTGCCTTCCACGGATTCGATACCCTTGGAATACTCTCCTTCCTTGCTGAAATGCTACAATGGTTTATCTGTGCGCTTGCGGATTCATTCATGATCGTTTAGATTAACCTTTGGTAAGTCTCGATGTTCAAGCTAACTGCGCCATTAGTTGTGACATTGAGAGGTGCCTACAAGGCGTTCCCTGGTGTTGTCACTAAGGACGAATCCCAGATCTGTTCTTAAGATGATGACGCTACGAAACGCCAACAAGCATTTCTGGCGCCATTGCCGGGGAAGGCACAGGATTATCATGACTATGCTTTGCATCTGTTTATAAACTCTGAGTAGGTTAGGACAACTCTTAATGCAGGCTAACCTTGATTATCTTCTTTTATCTTTGCATGATGAAGACAAGTAGTGTATGACTGGTTTCGACCTACCGGGGAATTTTACTGAAGATCCCGAGTCACTTGTGAGGAAAGCTCGAATTCATTTCGGCTCACCTCGTCGTACTCGTCCGGAAGGTGATCCAGCTTCCTTTGTACCATCCACGTCCAACGCTATGGCCCAGAAGACACTTCGTGATTACTCAGCTCCTTCCGCTGACCAGGTGCTGCAAGGCCCTGAGGTGGCAATGGGGACTGAATATTTTGAGATCAAGACGGGTCTAATCACGATGGTACAGGCTAGCCCATTCTGTGGCAAGCCAAATGAGGATGCCAATGCTCATCTGCAGCAATTCCTAGAGCTATGATGCACTTTCGTCATCAGGGGTGCAAATATGGATGCTGTTCGTCTACGGCTGTTTCCATTCTCCCTCCTGGGGAAAGCTAAGCAATGGTTCTACGTGAATCGTGAAGCTATTAACACTTGGAGTAAGTGTTCAGAGGCATTTCTCAAGAAGTTCTTCCCATTAGGTAAAACCAATGCTCTTCGTGGAAGGATTTCTGGTTTTCAGCACGCAGCAAGTGAATCCATTCCAGAGGCTTGGGAGAGGCTTCAGGAGTATGTCCTGGCCTGTCCTCACCATGGGATGGAGGGTTGGCTCATTCTTCAAAGCTTCTATAATGGGTTGACTCCGACAGCCTGAGGCCATATTGATGCTGCTGCTCAGGGAGCATTCTTCTCACTCACTGTTGATGATGCTAAATTACTCATTGAGAAGATGGTCTCCAACCAAGGGTGGAGTGATGAAAGACTCCAACCACGACCGAGGGGTACTCATACTGTCAAGGAAGCAGACATGATTACTGCCAAGATGGATCTTCTTATGAAGAGATTGGATGACTACACCAGCGAGAAGGCTGCCATGGCCACCATTACTCTGCCTATGGACTCTCACATGACTTGTGAAGTCTGTGGCAACACTGGGCACTCAGGCAACTACTGTTCGGAAACCCAGGAGGAAGTGATGTACATGAATGGCAACAACACTGGTTATCGTCCACCTCAACAAGGAGGCCAATCGTGGAATCAACAACGCCCTTATTATCAAGGAGGTAACCAAGGTAATTCGTACAATCCCAACCAACCTTCCTTGAGAGATCTCGTTTTTGGGCAAGCTAAGATTAATGAAGGTATTAACAAGAAGCTAGCTGCCCTTGATAATACTGTGGAAAGTCTCAACGTTAAGCTTGATAGTTTTTCTTCTACTCAGAAGAGTCAGCTGAGTTTTAACAAAATGTTAGAAACCCAGTTGGCTCAGCTGGCTGCTTTGGTTCCATCTCCTGACAACCGGAGGATCCCGGGCCAACCCGTATCCTCTTGTGAGAATGTTAGTGTAGTGTCAACTCGGTGGGGTAAGCCACCTAGGAAGACACATGCTCCTAACTATGCAGGAAAGCCCATACAACAAATTGTTGATCCATGGGAGGAATCAGCAGTGGTGCACAAGAAAGATCCAGGCTACCCGACTATTACTTGCACAATCTATTACAAGAAAATCAGGCATGCCCTTTGTGACCTTGGTGCAAGTGTTAATCTCATGTCCAAGGCCATGTTCGAGCAACTGGGATATCCAGCTCTCTCTCCTACAACACGGACTATCCAACTCGCCGATTCAATGATACGATATCCAGAAGGAATTATTGAGAGCATATTGGTCAAGGTCAAGAGTTCTTATGTCTTCACGGATTTCGTGGTCCTTGATATGGATGACGAGGGAGGAATGCCGCTCATCCTTGGGCGACCATTTCTCAGTGATGTCCGAGCTAGGATCAATGTGGGGTCCGGAATCATTCGTTTCCGCATTGGGAAGAGGAACTTGAAGTTCAAGTTTCAGGACAAAGAAGAGCAGTGCTATTTGGTGTAAGATAGTGTTGAGCAGCTTAGGGGAAGGACGGAGCCTTTACCCCCGAGGAAGGAATCTCCATCAAAGTGGCTAAAGAAAATTCGGAAAGAATGGCGGAAGATTGAGATGGCACCACCCTCTACTTCTCAGGAGTGGGGTGCTGAATGGAATTGATCACCAAGAAGAGTCCAACTCGTCGGACTAAAAATATGATGGGTCCTTTCTACCAAAAAGGTTAAAAATGGTACTTACCTCATATTTTCCTTTCCAAAATTTCATATTTGATTTTCCAAAACCTTGCATCTGCATGCTAGATTTATCTAGCCCTTTTCCCTTTTCCAAATAAAATTTCTGAAAACCATTTCTGAGTTTGAAAATTCAAGAAAATTCATTTGAAAAATATTTTGAGGGAATTTGGGCCGAGGCACTCAGGCAGGCCCCCAGCTAGCCGTTGGGGAGCCACTGGCCAGGGCAGAGGGCAGGTGGGCCCGGCCTGGGGTCGGCCGACCCCAGGTTCGGCCGAAGCAGCCCAACGGCTGCTGGGCCCCACCTTGCTCCAACGGCTACTAGCCGTTGCCCAACGGCTATGTCTGGATGCCCAGCGCATTTGCCTATAAATAGCAGGGGGAGAGGGGGTGTTCTTCACCCATTCAACACTCTTCACTCACACTCCCCTCTCTACTCCTTGCTCTCTTGGTTTTCTTGGATTTCTTGCTCGAGATTGGATCATCAAGTGTTCCCTCTATTGTGTTGCTTAAAGTATTGTCATTGGTGGAGCAAGCTCGGTAAGAACTTCATTCGATTTCACTAACCCTTCACCGAGTTGCTCTTGTTGTCCCTTGTTGTTGTGCTAGCATGAATTGGGCGGTGAACACTCTCCGGAGGGTGACACGCTCACGCTCCCGTTCGCGGGCAAGCACGAGTGCATCCACCCCCGCCGAGCCAACGCCGAGCCCATCGACGATGGATTATGAAGAAAAGCAAGAAGAGCAAGCCGAGCCACAAACCACGGAGGAGGACGTCGATGACACCCCCAACCTCAGCTTGCAGGGCGCTCGAGAGGAGCAAGCCTACGCTCTCCTAAAGGACCGAGTCTTCGCTCACACCCGAGACTTCGACCCGGCTCTCATGGAGAAAACAGGTATGAATCTCGAGTTCGCTTCGATTTGGCATGCTCTTGGTTGGGAGGAGTTTGCGCCGGTTACAGAGCTCGGCTCTCGGCCCCTCACCATCCAGTTTCTTTGCTCTCTTACCGAGATTCCGGATGGCATTCAGTTTCGTCTTTTTGGGACCGATTATCGTGTTTCTTGGAAGGAACTTAGTCGTCTTCTTGGGTTTAGTCCTCGTTGTGCTGATTCTCTGAAAAAGGCTTGTGATGGTTTTGTTCGAGAATCTTTCTGGTCAGACATCTCTGGTCTTATTGACTGTGACAAGTTTGTGCCTCGGTGCAACGATATTGTGCATCCCACTCTCCGTTTGTGGCACAAGTGGCTCGCCATTACTATCTTTCCACGAGAGGATGTTCGGCCCGTGCGCAGCGATGAGATGATGCTTTTATACACCGCTGTTAACCGGATCAAGGTCTCTCCCATTAAAGCTATGATTCGGTAATGGTTGATGAATTTCAAGATGATAGGTCCTATTGAGTGTACGTCTTTGGTGACTCGTATTGCTCTCAGACTCGGGGTTCTTAGCGGGAATTCCGTACCCTTCATCGGGATGCCCCAAGTTCTCATTGATGAGGCATACTTGATCCAAGGGCATATACTCAAGAGGGGCACAAATGATTCTTTGACTTTCTTCTTTCCTGATGAGGACATCACCATGCTGGATACGCGCACGCCACGTCCTTCCCCATGCTACAAGTCGTCTCCAACTCAGCTGCCACGTTCAGTTCGGATTCAGCCGACATCCCTGCACAGTTTCGGTGATATCTCCCTCATCCGACATCGAAACGAGGCGTATAAGGATGCGTTAGAAAGGGGACGACGACGCCGTCGTTTTGGTTCTGGTCCCAGCTCCAGAAGGTTCATGGATCATGCTGTGTGACCACGACAAGGTGCTGCATCACCTGTTTGGGCCATTTGGGCCGTGTATCGTGTCGGGCCTTAAGCCCAGGTTGAGGACACCCCCCATGGTCACCCCCTCAACCCTAGGTAGCCCCTTAGGGGTTAAAACTCAGTAGCTGCCATCGTTTAGACTCGAGTTTTGTTTAATAGGTTGTGATTTTCGTCGAGGATCAAACTTTCTTCATAGCCACTGTACCGTCTAGGTCTTTTGCTGTGAATCAGGGCCCCCGTTCTTGTTCATCACCACTGTGTCAATTAGTCCTTTTGTGATCAGAACTTGAACCCCTTTGTCTTTGCTTCAATTCATATCTGCAATTATCAGATTGTGAGCTTTACTTTCTTGCTTGTGTTCTCGATTCGCTTACAGGGAAAAGCCTTCGTAGCGAGGTCAATCAAGTTGTGCTTGGTTGATAACCATCGGAGCAGCGGTGTAGCAGTTGCGGGGTCCAAATCGTGCTGATTCAAAGCCGGATCGTCAATGTCGAGTTCTCCATCCAATCGAGTTTACCATCTATCTCTCGGAAGATCGGGTCATCGCCTATCATTTCCAGGCTATGCAAACCAAATCCCGTTACCTAACACGGGGTTTGGATTATATAACTCGGAGTCACTAACCATTCCCCTTGTTACACAAGAGGAAAGCCGTCGTGCTAGTGTCTCAGGCAGGTCCACCAGAAGCGCAGCGAAGAGAGCACACATGCAGCAGCAGCAGTCACAGCCACCACCACCACCTCAGCCTCTGCCACAGCCTGCTACGCCACTGGTGGCAGGAGGGGCCCCTGCGGGGTACATGTCCGGGGTTACCCCTGGATATGCACCTGGTTGGGACCAGCCCACCTACCACCCGAGTGCGAGTGGCACAGCTTGAGCGGGCGCGAGCAGTGCTCAGTGGGCCACACCCGCTAGTTCCAGCTCCGGTGGTCCACTTCTGTCTTCGTCCTTCCGGCAGCACTCCTCAGCCTCTGCACGTGATGCTCAGCTCGCGCAGCAGATGGGAGAGCTCACCGTCCAGGTCATGGGATTGGAGGAGACACTGAACACCCACGTCGAGTCTACCTCAGCGTGGCAGCGTCAGGCTGGTGAGAGGATAGCCGCCATGCAGCGGGATCAGCAGCGATACAAGGAGGAGCAGAGGGCTTACTACGCGAGTCAGGGTTTCTTCTCCCCTCCTCCGTAGTGAGCCTGAAGCTAGCTTGGGGGAGGACCCCCATTATGAGGTAACTTGTATCTTCCTTTGTTTTCAGAATACCTTATAAATGAAAATCCAAAAAAATCTGCAAAAATAAAAAGACCAAAAAAATAATATTTATTTGCTTTCATCATCATCGTTTGCTTAGTTTACTTTGATATGCTTAGTAAGAATGCTTTGCCTCTATGGTTGAAATGATGAATAGTTGCTCTATTTATTCTCCTCGTATGTCTTGCTTACAACTTTGTATCCTACCTAAGTCTTGAGTTTGTTGGCTTGTATGTTCAAACCTTAGCTTGAAAAACTATGGGTAGCAAAAAGCATGATCCTTGCCTAAGTTGTTGTGAGACATGACATGGTAGAATAGAGTGCTATGATCTTGTGCTTAGTGATGCTTGACATTTGAAGTTTTTTTTTGAAAAATCAAAACATGATGAGTTCCTCAATGATGAGAATTTCCCATCCAAAGCCTTATGTAGATTCTAGTTCTTAGCCTCCACATATGCAGCTTGTTCTCTCATTGAGCTCTGTCAAATTGTTGTGACCCTTGTTAGAACTCATACTCCCCTGATCAATATCACGTACACGCTCATGCTAAACTTCTACACTGGAAGTTAAGCACTCATCATTTGTTCCATATGCTTATGCATTCTTTCATAAATAAAACACTATGTATCTTTGCATTATTCATCCCTCTCCAAATATCTCCAATAGAAACAAAGGGCTAGCTAAAAAAAACAAAGAAAAGCATGCTCAAAAGCATGGCAAAAATAAAATAAAGAGAGCTAGCACAAGTCTCGAAAAATTTAAAAAGGAGAAAAAGGGATTGATATGTGCAAGAGAAAGAGTTCCACCATATAGATGGTAATAACTAGTACCTACTCCGGGGCTAGTGTCCACCTTACCATCAATCCCTCATTCCTTTATATAAAACATGGCAATATCTAGCACCCATTTCCGGGCCTAGTATCCACCTTGCCATGCTCATATCCATCACACACATATGCACATCTTGATCAGGATGTATATTGTTTCTTCCAAATATCTGGTCTTTGACTTAGCAAAACATGAGAGACAAGTATGCCACATCTTCCCTACCTACAGCTCCACATACAGCCTATTAGGAGTAGGATGTGAAGAAAGGCAACATTGATGCCTTGGTGAGGAACCATACACTTTTGAGCGATCCGAGAGTATCATTTGAGGAACTCTGATTTTCTTTTGAAAAATTTGCAAAACCTCCGGATTGATAAGCTGATCAAGGTATGAGTGATTATGCACATGCTATATATCCATTCTATCTCTCAACCGCCCAAGGCAGGTGAAGCTATATGCCCCACGTTATCAGGTGAAAGGTAAGAACATTGCCAACTTGTTCAACTCTTGGTAGAGTACTTTGCTATATGTTTGTCATAAGTTGAGAATACAACATTGTAGCAACAACTGATCGACCAACCTAAGTCTCTAATGTCTTGCTTCGAGACGAGCAAGAGGTTAGCTTGGGGAAGTTTGTTGACGGTTGAAATTCACCATTTCCAACCCTCTATACTCTCACATAAATTGAGGCATATGCATTATTTACTAGCATTTTGGTTTGAATAATGTAGTTCCACTTGTCCTTGGAGATTATTTGTATGTAGGTGATTTACCCCTTAAAAGAGATGGAAACCCACCTTCTATGAAGAGAGTTCATATCTGTTTGTATGTCTAGCCTTAGTTGATCTTGTTAGATGGCATGAGAGTGTTGCATGAGGTCTGTGTTCAAGCTACGGTACTCGGTCTAGTTGACCAGTCTTCTGGTGGCTCTCACCCTGGGTCACAATAGCCCGGGCCGGGTGGAGTCTAGCAGCAACGTAGGCATGCTGCCTGGGTTGTCTGGCTACGATAGTTATGAGCATACCCCCCGTAACGATAGAGGTCGGTCCTCAGGTGGTGACAGTCCTGTTGGATCCTTGGGCAACCTCCGCGCTGGGGTACCTGCTGTAGGAGTCTAAAGTCTAGTTTCGCAGAGTGCTGGTCGTCGCGGGCTAGATCCCCGTTTGTACCTGGGTGCTGAACCTTATCTCTCTCATGCAATACTCATGCCCATCTCTTGTATCTTCTAGCTTTGTATGTTTAGTACATTAGAACCTAGAGCTAACTCGTATGTTCCCCCTAAGCCGTAGTGTGATAGAGTAGAGGTAGATCTGAGTGTGTGTCGCACTACCCTTACATGTTTTATCTTACCCCTGTTTTTGAGTGTGTTGTTCCCTATATCTATCTCTTGGTTTACATTCAGACCAAAAGCATAAGTCTAAGATATCCGACATTGCCTTCCACGGATTCGATACCCTTGGAATACTCTCCTTCCTTGGGGAAATACTACAATAGTTTATCTGTGCGCTTGCGGATTCGTTCATGATCGTTTAGATTAACCTTTGGCAAGTCTCGATGTTCACGCTAACCGCGCTATTAGTTGTGACATTTAGAGGTGCAGACGTTCCCTATTGTTGTCACTAAGGACGGGTCCCAGATCTGTTCTTAAGATGACGACGCTACGAAACGCCAACACGTATCCACAACAAACGTCTCCGATATTGAGTTCATGTAACGGGCTTGGTTTCTGTGCCCGTTACCAAAGGTCCATGTGGGCCCAGAGAACCAGACATTTCAGGTGACCGGTAACTAGTTTCGGCAACGGTCTTTGTTAGACACCCGTTACTAATACGTGTTATGATTAACGAGCTTAGTGTTTGCGACCGTTACCAAAGGCTCCGGTGGGCCCGGAGAAACAGCCATTTCAAGTGACCGGTAAGTAGTTGTGGTAACAGTCTTTGTTCGACACCCGTTACAATTACGTGTCATCAGTAACGGGCATCGGCCCGTTACCTTTGTTGGCTTATTTGTAACGCTTGATCGGTAACGGGCGTTTTGCCAGTTACCAATGGCCATCCGCGCCCGTTACCACTGTCTGTTTTTCACGTAGTGAAGCCGGTACTAATGTACACATTAGTACTGGGTGGGGATGAGGGCCGGTACTAATGTGTTTGCTGTCGTACGTCCCCTTCCGTCCCCTTCTCTCTTTCTTTTTCATTTCTATCCTTTTCCCCACTGCTTTCTCAATCACAGATTCACAAACACACATATTCTCAATCATATGTTCACAATTATATACATTCACACAGATCCACAATTACACAATTACAATCACAGATCTTACAACAAGAGATTTGAATCAATCTCACACACATATTCATATAGTCAAAAATTTCCCAACAAGAATGAATCACAAAATCTACAAGACAATGCAAGAATCGAACCGGATCAGCACCTCCAGAGGCGGCCCACGTGCCTGCTCGCTGCGGCCGGGCTGGCCTCCCGCCGCGCCGACGGCCGGCTCCTACACGGGGGCGCGTCGAGGCACTTTTCTTTCCCACCCGGTACTTTAGTACCGGGCGTAAAAAACCGGTATTAATATCAAAATTATCCTAGGACGGAAGCCTGTTTTCCTTGTAGTGGGTGCCTAATATATGATTCCAATAACTAGTTTTGGTAGTGAAGGCGAAAGAAGAAAACAACACCAACAGTTGTAGAAATGGATTTCTAATAACTTTTCTGCATGCCCAATACCGTCTCCATCTTGAGCCTAATTTGGCATCCTCTCCGTGCTCTCAAAACACAGTGGGAAAAAAGGTGTAGGGAAATAAACACGAGTCTGTTCACATCCCAAGAATTGATTTTTTTGACTAATTTTTTCTGAACTATTAGTTGAACGGATATTTTTCCTCCCAATATTTTTTGGTGCCAAAACTATATTTTTGGGACTTTATTTTTTGAACACTCTTCGAGATGGTCTAATGGTGTTTATTGTTGCTAGACTAACTTTCTGTAATACCCCAGCACGAAACGTACTAGAGCATTACCACACTCCGCAACAACATCTAGTTAAACAACAGGTCCAATCTATGGTCCCCCCAATCTTGAATAAAAAATGACATATATAATGAGTCATACTTTAATTTCCTTCCGATCCATTTCTTTTATCTAATGTTCCTTGTGCCACATAACTCCTCTTTTTGAATGGAGAGTGAATGCCTTCTTCATCAACAAACCAACTAGACACATGACTCAATAAGTCACCTAGCTTTCCTGCTTCTCCTGTGGTCAGATATATACCACTACAGATCCATCGCTATATATCTCATCCTTTTCATGCCAATATAATTCCATGTTCTCTCTCCTGTCCTGTATGGAGAGTGCATGCCTTCATCGACAACCAACTAGACACATGACTTTTTTTTAAGACCTGCAAAGCACGTTTTTTATTAAGAGAAGAGAGTTTTACAAAAAGCGACGCTTAGGAGAACCCCTAAGGCGCGAGAGAAACCGGAAAGAAAAAAAGATTGACAACAACTAGAGAGGGGAGAGCCCTTGACCAACACCACAACACAGCAGGAAGCAACTACAGAACGACCTAAGACGACGCCGAAGCCTGCAGAGAGGAACACCATGGGGACCAACACATCTCCGCCTGACCAATTTCTCGGAGTAGGCGGAGGCCGAACAAAGGGGGCCGGCAGGACGACGCCTTCAAGAAGGGAACGACGACAACGCCGCCATCGTCCGCCCGCTCGCGAAGGAGCGAGCCAAGCTTTCGCCTGGCAGCCGAAGGATCATGGAGGCTGCGACAGCGCCCGCAGCAGGGTGAGTTACGTAGGGTCGCAACCGCTGTCGACAGTTCCGACTTTCGCCACAGGCCTCCAGAATCCACCCTTCAAAGCCGTCCGTCGTAGCCGAGGAGAAAGGCAAGGCGAAGGCAAAACAGCAGGGCACCACGGCGACGGCAACGAAGAGCAAGCAGGCAGCACCAGAGCCGGAAGGGGGCTACAGCTCGGAGCAGCCATCCCCGACGGCCGCTAGCACCTAGCCACCGGCCCACGAGCCGTGGCCGGGAAGACGCCGTCGGCGTAGAGGGGCGGTGGCAGCTCATGCGGATGCCACACCCCGCGACGGACGCCAACGACAGCGTCTTCCACGCCTAGGCCCGCGCTACCGGAGTTCCGTGGCAAGGAGAGGAGAGGCACGGGAGGGCACCCTCTCCCTGCCCGCCGCCCGCACCCAGACCTGCGAAAGGGAGGAGGGGGGTGCCGGGAGGGAGGGGGCCGCGGCCGTGGCCGCTGAAGAGGAGAGGGGCGGCAACCGACAACGAGCAGAATGACAGAGTCGCGGAAGCAGGTGAAGAAGGCCACCAATGATGGAGCGGTCGTGGAGCAGGGAAGCGACGAGGACTGCCGGGGGTGGGGAGCAGGTGAGCTGGCGGTTCCGGCGTCGAGGCGGGAATGGAGGCAGAGGCCGGTGGCACCGGCACCCTCCCCACCACGTCGGCGTTGGCGGCAGGGGGAGAGTCCGCGGCCACCGGAAGCCGGCGAGGGAGACAGGCGAGGTCCACGGCGCCGTGGGGTGGCGAGGCCGAGGGACGGTCGCTGGAGCCGGGAACCACCGGGGTGTAGAGGCGCAGAGGATACGGGCGGCGCGACGGCGGCACTAGGCGACGTGGGTGCCGGCAGAGAGCAGGGCGCCGCCCCGGGCCCAGATCTAGGGTAGGAGGGGAAGGAAACGGTGACAACGGCGCAGGAGGAGGGGCCGGCACCGCCATGCCACCCAGCCCCAAACTGGAGGAAGGCCGATGAGAGATGGCCGCGGCTGCCGACGGGAGGGGCCGGCGAGCAGTGGGGCGGCGACGTCACCTAGGTCGGCAGGCGGCAAGGGAGGGAGGGCACCGCCTGTCCAGGGTGAGGGTCGCCGCGTCGGGATCCCACCGGCGGGGCAGGGCGCCGATGCCGCCACCGCCAGGAGCCCCGTCGCCGAGCGGCAAGGGCGGGTGGCGGAGGTCCCCCCGTCCAGCCCCGTTCGTCGACCGGACGCAACGAGGCCGACGAGCCGGCCGGCGGCGCCCAGGCAGAAGGGTCCTGGTCAGAAGCCGTCCTCCCCGCGTACCCACCCATCCACCCGAGGTGGCGGTCGCGACCGCGCGGACGCCGGCGACGGAGACACCACGCGCGCCGGGGCCCACTCAGACACGCCGCCGAGGAGCGTCCCCGAGGTACCGCCGCGATGCTGACGGAGGAGAAGGGCGGATCGGCGACGACGGCGCAAGAGGAGCCAGAGGCGGCGGCAGGTGGCGGCAGAGGGACCCACCCCGACCTAGATCTGGGCCGAGCGAAGGGGAAAAGGGGGGAGGGGAACGGGCGAAGCCTGGCGGCGGTGGCTGGCGCGCGCTGACACAGGGAGGGAGGAGGGCGGGGACAACCGGCGACCGGAGGGCGACCCAGCTGTGTGCGTTGGCGAGGCAAGGGAGAGGGAGGGAAAGGAGGAGAGGAAAGGAAGGGAGGGTTCGAGGAGAGAGGAGAGAGAGGTGGGCCGCCGCCGCCGGCGGAGGTGGCGGCGGCGGCCGGCGCCGCCCGCGGGCGAGGGGCCTCGGCGGCGGGACGGGAGCCCGCGGCGCCCCCCGGGAGGACGACGCGGGACCAGAGATTTGTGGATGAATCCGCAGTATGAACTCACTTCCTCCTGTTTGTGTGACTAGGACCCCAACTAGACACATGACTCACTTAATATATATGACCAGTCACCAAGCTTTCCTGCTTCTCCTGTGGTCAGATATATACCACTACAGATCCATCCCTATATATCTCATCCTTTTCATGCCAATATATAATTCCATGTTCTCTCTCCAGTCCAGCTCTCTAAAAACCACACAAGAGGCAATGAGCATGAAGGGCATCAGTGAAACGAGCAGCTCCTGTGACAGGAGTGCTTGTCCTGCTACCATCACCATACCCTGTTCGATGTGGGCTCTCCACACCTAATCCTAGTTTCTGTAGTGCTAAGTCAATAATGTTGTTGTTACAGAACATATCAGAGCAACATAATATATATAAGAGGTTGAACTTCAAAGCGCAAGATATAGTAGTGCTTCAAATCACATTGAGGCCTCGTTTGGGTAAACGGGTTTCGGCGTGGAATCGGCCCAAATTCCCGCGACACGGGAAATCACACCCACGCGTGGGTGAATTCTCCTCGCGGCCCAAAAAGCGCATTTGGCAACTTCGGGATTGGTTTTTGGCCCACTCCAATCCATGAATTTTTTATATATTTTTTTCTCTATTTTGCAAAAATAAATGGTCCGCCAGAAATTTAGCAGAACTATACATCTGCCGCCGTACCCCACGGCGGTAGGGGTCCTACCGCCGTGCGGCACGGCGGCAGGGGCCGTGGCCCACGGTCAGGTGTGGGCCCGTAGCATCAGACAGACATACCGCCGTACCCCACGACGGTAGGGACATACCGCTGTGGTGTACGGCGGCAGGTCCTAGCGCCGTAGGGCACGACGGTAGCAGGCCTGGTACCGCCGTGCCCCACGATGCTAGGATCTGCTGCCTATATAAGGCCGAAATTCAGCCGAAAATGTCATAATAATTCGAAAAAAAGAAAGAGAGGGGGGAGAAGAGAATGGAGTGAGGAGGAGGTGGTGAAGGTGCGAAGCTCTGCCGGTTTTTCGTCTCGTTAGAGGTAAATACTCTGGTACTTAATATAACTGTGATAATTCATAATAGTTTTAGTGTAGATCTGCTTAGTAAAAATATAGTTTTAGTGTAGACCTGCATAGTAAAATTATAGTTTTAGTGTAGATCGATTAGTAAAATTATAGTTTTAGTGTAGCTCTGAGTAGATGTATTTTATAGTTACAGATCCATTTGTTAATAGCGATTTTTTTTCATGCTGTCAGATATGTCGGATGCAGTTAATGTCAAGTTGTATTTCGGTAATGGGCAGATTAGATATGGTGAACATGGAGTTGACTTGTCAGAATTTGATTCGGTTGACCATGTGATTAGAAGAGTAGTCGAAAGAACTTGGGGGTCCATAACCAACTTTTTTTGTAAGGCATTCCATGTAGATGTAGAGCAACATGACTTGTCCATTATGGCTCTAATCAACAGGAGTGAGGCAGTATATTGGGAGCTTATGCCACTTCAAGACACTGAACATTGGAGGAATTATATCAAAATAGCATGTCAAATTGGTTTGCCTGTGATGTTGTTTATCCAAGTTGTTCATAAGGCTGGGTCTAGTAGTCAAGTGCATGAGGAGGGTAGTGCTGCTCACCAGGGTGAGGCTGAACTACAAGCAGGAGATGGTCCTGCAACTGAGCCAGAAGAAGGAGATGGTGCTGCCACTGAGGCAGAAGAAGGAGATGGTGACACACCCTTTGAGGCTCGTGGTGAAATTGACGAGGGGGAAGTTAATGAAGAAGTACTCAGGTAGTACGAAATGAAGGCCGGTGACGATGAACGTGGGTTGCAAGAGGACTCCTTAGATGATGAGCATGACCCGCTAGTGCCAAGGGACTGGGACAGTTACAATTTCTCACAGCTATCTGTCAATCCTGGTGAGAATGTGTCCTGGGAGTATAGAGATAATCAGGTTTGTGTTGGCACCATGTATAAGAGTGCAGTAGAGGTGAAGGATGCAGTGAAGAGGTGGGCCACCCTTACTCTATAGAGAGAGTTCAGGGTAGTGAAGAGTTCTCCACACATATATGATGTACAATGTGTGAAGCCCAGCTGTCCTTTTCGAGTGTATGCTTCCAAGGGCAAGTGGAAAAATTACTGGGAGGTCAGGTCTGTTGTGGATCACACTTGTGTACTTGACAAGCTAGATGCAAGCCATCGTAATTTGTCGGCCGGTTTTGTAGCCAGCCAGATGTTTGCTAAGATTGTGGAAAATCCTGCTTATGAGCCCAAGTCCGTTATCTTGGCAATTGAGGAGAAATTTAGGTACCTGATAAGTTATGGTAAGGCATACATGGCGAAGAGGAAGGTATTGGAGTTGAGGTGGGGTACTTACGAAGTATCCTACGACAATCTGCCTCGATTGCTAAACACAATTGCCACGCTCAATCCTGGTAGTTATTATGATATCAAGACTTATAATCTTGTATCAAGGCCAGGGAAGCAAGTCTTGCAGCGGGCATTCTTAGCATTGGGTCCAACTATTGCTGCATTCAAATAGTGTTGACTAGTGATTTGCATAGATGGCACATTCCTAACTGGAAAATACAAGGGCACAATCCTTACAGCTGTGGCTGCATATGGCAACAATCAGTTGTTGCCATTGGCAATTGCTTTTACAGAGGGAGAGAATGGTGACAGTTGGTATTGGTTTCTGGAGAGATTGAAGCAGATGGTGGTGGGAGATGTGTCAGACGTGTGTGTGATACACGATAGACACAAAGGTATTTTGCAGCCCATTAATGACATCAAAGAAGGTAGTGAAGAACGTAACAGAGCAGCACAATGGCCAGATGTGCATAGCAGGTGGTGCATGAGGCATATGGGAGCAAACTTTCATAGCCAGTTCAAGAACAAAGAACTTACATAATTGTTCAAGCGGTTATGTTTGACCAATCAGGAGAGAAAGTTCTACGAGCTATGGCAAAAATTAGATGATCTGACGAAGAAAGCATCAGAAGAGATAGCTAAGAAGTCAATAAGTACTGAACCCAGGGAAGAGCCAGTTTCTCTGGAGGATGTGGGGCTAGATGCTCCAAATGTCAGAAGGAGAAGGGGACGTGCTGTGAAGATCTTTAGCCAGTGGATTCAGAATGAGCCTAAGGAGAAATGGTGTCTCCTGTTTGATAAGGGAGGTGTGAGGCATGGGATAATGACAACAAATTTTGCTGAGGTCTACAACACGGTTTTGCGTGGTGCCAGAGCTCTCCCTCTTGTTGGTATTGAGTTCTTCTTGTACCGCACAATGAATTACTTTCTTGAGCGTGCTACTGCAGCACATGCAGCTATGCAGGACTGTCAAAAGGTGTATTCAACATGGATGACTGAGTACTTGACCACAAAACAGAAGGCTGCTCTTGCTCACAGAGCTTACCCACAACCTCTACGTCGTGATCCTGGCGAGGAAGTTCAGTGGAAATATCAGATAAATTGCCAGTCCAAATCACAAAAAGCGAATGGTGAAATAACAATACAACAAACAATTATTGGGAATCAGACATGCTCATGCTCTTGCCAGAAGCCACTGCTGCTACACTACCCCTGCTCACATGTGATCGCTACATGCCTTGCAACAAAGAATAACCATTGGGGTCGCTACATGCCTAAATACTTTTTAAGCAAACCATTCTAGACACTTGGAACCACACTATTGAGGGCTACCTGCATCTTGGAACTTTCACTCAAGACCCCAAAGACAATGCGTTGTACATACCAAATCCAGATCCAACCATGTGCCAAGGTGTCGGTCGACGCAAGAAGAAGAGGATTAGGAACAACATGGACGAGGCTGAAGCTGGACCTCCGGTGTAGATATGCTCTAAGTGCAACAATCCAGGACACTCCTACAAGAAATGCACCGAACCATCTTACTTTTCCACTGCCACTTCTCCAGCACCTTCAGCTAGTGCACGTTGTACCCAGTAGACGTAGAGTACTAGACGCCGAGTGCTACTGTATCACTAAAAAATTATGATTTCATTTCATCATCCTCTAGAGTCGGCTTGTATCTTTAAGAACTTGATTTCAGATGCATTAGAGCTTGTTTCCGCAAATAGTAAAACTCGTAGTAGGGTGTGTTTCCTGTGAGTAACTGCGTCAAACAGTGAACACATAGGGTGTGTTTTCTGTGAGTCACTGCACCAAACAGTGAACCTAGTACTAGGGTGTGTTTCCTCCGAGTCACTACCCGTTTTTCTTGCCCCGAATCGAATGGCCCACCGTCCAGTCTGCTTCATTGCCTACATATATGGGAGCACTCTTCTCCAGTGTCACTCACAACACAACAAGCACCAATGAGTTCCTGGACTGGGGATGATGATGGCTCCCTCGGTCCAGCACTATGGAGCCAGCAAGATCCAGAGTTCAACAACAATTTTCCAGTCTTAGATAAGAGAGATTTCAAATCCATGCATGATGTTAGAAAGTACGCACCAAATCAAATGGTGAACTGGCCAAGGTGTGCACACGGTGTGTTCTATGTGATGCAGGTTTACCAGGGATGGAATAACTCTGGTCGACGCTTCTGGCATTGCTCACGAGCATGGGTAAGCAAAACTCCTTGACCTTTGTCCTTCAACATTTTATGGTTTACTAATGTAATCACGGTTTCTGCAGTACTCCGACCAACCAGATAACTACGGTTTCGTGCAATGGGTGGATCCCCCAGCTATTGACCCATATCAACAGTACATCAACTACCTCGAGGATGTTGTCATCTTCAACCTGAGGCAAGAGCTCGCGTCGGCATTGGCTTCTCCAGATCCGACATCTACCAACGACGACGACGGACCGGTGACCGGACCAATGGTGGTAAAGATGAACACCGGCTGTGATGACGAGTTCTGCTGCTGTCCATGCCACGAGAAGAAGGACAACACTCCACCAGCAACTCCACCCCCGCCACCGTCTGATCCAACTCCCCCGCCGGGGTACGGGTACTACATGCCCTCCCAGCACTCCGGCGGGTCTATGATGTCCGGGTTCTCCGGGTACTACTCGTACAACTAGACTACAAATGTTGTAATCGTTTATCTAAATTCCCTAAGGCACGTTAGGACTAGCAGCGGCACAAAGTTAGGGTATTTGTGTCGTACGTGCCATTGTTTGTTTCTGTGATTTGTCGTTAAGTATCAATGGTTCGTCGTTAAGTATCAATGCTTCAAAAAAATGAAACTTACCAGCAAAAAAAAACCTACCACCGTAGGGTACGGTGGTAGGTCCTTACCTACCGCCGTGGCCTACGGCGATTGCTGGAGGCCACGCTGCCGCCTGGCGGTAGGCGCCTACCGCCGTGCTGCACGGCGGTTAGTCCTACCGCCGTGTGGCACGGCGGTATGTGCCCTTGCCAGTGGGCCACAACCCCTGCTGCCGTGCCGCACGGCGGTAGGACCACTACCGCCGTGGGGTACGACGGCAGATGTATAGTTCTGCTAAATTTCTGGCGGACCATTTATTTTTGCAAAATAGAGAAAAAAATATAAAAAAAATCCCGATCCAATCGAGTTTTGACCCACACCACCGCACACTGGGACGGCGCGCGCTCTCACGCGAGGGACAGCGTTACATCGCGCTTTCCTCCCGCGGAAGGCGACGCCACCGCTGCTTTCTCCTTGCGGCGCCGGCGGCGAGCTCGGGATAGGTACGTCTCCTCCTTCCCTCCCTTCATCTCCTCTTCTATCTCATCCCCTCCCTCCATCTCCTTCTCCACCTCACCCCCTCCCCCACTCCTTTTTTCTTGCTAGGGTTTGTTAGGCAGCGGCGGTGGCGGCGCCTCCGGCGACTTCTGCTCCAACTCCGGCCTCGATTCTATTCCTCCAGGTGCATATCCTCCTCCCCTCCCCTCTCCTTCTCCTCCCTTCATGCTAGGTTAAACACTTGTTCATGTGCTATCCAAGATCCGTCAGGAGAGGGCTTCTTGCTGGTCCTAGTTGTTCGATTGGATTCATACGTATGGAAATTGCGTTTGGTCAAGCATGTAGACAAATTGAGTTTACACGCATGATGCCACGTTGCGTATACCAGTATTGAAAACTTCTGAGGGGAGGTCAGCTCGGGTACACAACAAGTGTGAGGAGGACTGAGGAAAGGTTAGGGAGGGAGAGGGAAAAGTTGTTTGCAACAAATTAATTAATTATAAAGACTCCTATATTTGGCTGATTTTTGCAAATGTTAAATCATAAATACAAATTTGTTGTCAATTAACAGAGGAACATTATTGAGCAATGTTTGTGATGTTCGGTAGAAAATTTTCAATCTGAAGTGTAATTTGATTGCTTAAAATTTGCAAACTCTCAGCCCTGTACATGAATTTGTTCTCTGTTGTGATTTTGCAGTTACTTGTTGTCTTGTTTGCCAGCTAATTATATACCATGCTGTTGTTAGCTCATCCGTTAATTAGAAGGGAAAAAATGGCACCAGGTTCTGTACAATTCAGTAGCATTTTAGGATATTCATTCCAATGCTCCACTTCTGTCACCTGGAATCTCATTTGCTGTTTTGGTGGATACAGCTCTCAGTTTGGCATGGACTTTGAGTCTTGTTTTATTTCACAATGCGATGCACTTGTTATATGTCTTCTTTTATTTCTTTTTTATGGCCTAGGGATTGCTATATGGCTGCTATACTGATTTATAGTTCTTTTTAAAAATATATTTTTATATACACAAAAGAGCCATAATATAAATACATGTTATTTCTCATGATCTAGGAATGATTAAGAAACCCACTGGCTATAACAAGAGAATGACCAAGGCAAACTTATGAATTTATGTTACCATCGTTTAACTATGGCATACGCTGTCCTGATTAGCCTTGTTTAGGTTTGTAAGGATAGGGCTGAAACTACAATAGGTTTGGTGTCAGAGTGTTCCACAATCAGAATGTATCACCTATTAATTTGACATGTATGATGTACCCATACTTACATAGAGCTCAAGCAGGAAAGAGTCAGGTGTACTCCATATCAGGATATATAGTAGAGAAGTGTTGTGCATTTTCTATTTGGCATACACACCTTAGCATGTGAAGAAGCACAGAAGAATATTTTCATACTGCTCCATCTTCCTCATGGGACACGAATTGAATTGTATTATCGCAATTTGCAACTATAATTTGACATGTCTGATATATCTCTACAATAGTTTGCTCATGTTAACAGTTTGCTCCATCCTTTGAAATGCAGTTGTATGTTTGCAAGGATCTTTTGTTGCTTTTTCCTCTGACAAAAGTTTCACTCATTCAATCGCTCATCCAATGCATCAAGGTGTCAGTTATTGATCGGCAATTCGGCTGTGCAGCTTATTTTATTAGTTGAATCATTGAGTACTTGAACTCTATGTTGGTACCATAATTTGTAGACAATATAATTATTATACTGTTGAACTTAGGTGTGGTATTGATACTTGAATGTTGTTGCCTTTTTTTAGAAACGAATGTCTGTCGTCCTTGGTCAAATTGTTGTTCCACATTTTTGTTCATGGATGAATTTTGTATGAAAATAGATGCTTGCCCTTGTATTTTCTTGTGTGCATTTAATTATTTGATCAAGCTTGATAATTAATCAGCCAAAATAGCCAACCCACGTGGCCACGTCCTTCCACTTCCACCAGCCACCCATGGGATTTCAAGCCCAACCCACCCGTGGCATTACAACCCACTAGTGGAATTGGTGAGCTGCAGGGATCACCCCATCCCACCGGTGGAATCTTTCTCCTATGGAATGTTTTCACGGATTGCCAAACAAAGCCTCATCGACAACCAACTACACACATGACTTAATATTTCTTGTTTCTGCTGTTCATTTTTTTAGAAAGGGAATTGTATATTAATATTAGTTCTATCTGTCATTTGCTAGTGGCTGTGTCACAGGACTCAATTTTTGAGGCATCACTCATTCTTCGCTTTTTCTATATCTGATGCAAATAACGTGCATTGTAGAGCACATGATGGTTTTCATAGACTACCGACTACACACGACTTAATATTACCAGTAATGTAGCTTGGGTTCTATCCCATAAATACATGAAGCTCCATTGCTGCTCTCACATCCTTTCACGCCAATTCCATGTGTTCTCTCTCACTCCTATCAAGCCCTCTAAAAACTTCAGTCTTTGACACTTCGCGATATGACAAAGGAGGATGCATGCGAACAAAAGGCGTCCACAAGTAGAGAGGTGACCTTTGATCGAGCCCTTTTATCCCGGTTTAACTTTGGAGCCGGGACAAAAGGGTTTGGGGCGACGTGGCCTCTAAAGGCCGTTTGCGCCCCCCCCTTAGTCTCGGGTGGTAAAACCACCCGGGACTAAAAGCCTGGCCTCCAACGGCTCCCTGGCCGCAATTATTGGTGCCGGCCTTTTGTCCCGGGTGGTGTTACAACCCGAGACAAAAGCTTTTGTCTCGGGTGGAAACACCACCCGGGACAAAAGCTTTTGTCTCGAGTGGGCTTTCCACCCGAGACAAAAGGGTTCTCTTTAGTCCCGGCTTGTTTTACCAACCGGGACAAAAGGGTATGGCTCTATAAAATCGCCAGCTCCTTCTTCATTCTCCTCTGCCCGAGCCATTCTTCACCCGAGAGCTAGCCATTTTTCTCCTCTCCCATAGCTCCTCAAGCCTAAGGTGCTGCCCACATTTTTCCTCATCAATTTGTGGAGATTTCTCACCTCCAAAGTGTTGCTAAGGTTTGATTATTCATCCTCCATTCATTTGTTGTGGTTAAATTTCATTTTATGATTTAGAGATGGAGAAAATAGAAAATTTGATTTCTAGGTTGGAGGAGCTAAGAGATGAGGTTTTTAATATATATACTTTAGATTTAGTAACAAGTACTTATATAGCTACTAACATTGTATTTTCTTTCATTCATTTTTACTAAGATTTTTTTTTTGTTTTTATATAAAAAATTGAATTTTATTTTTTATGTAGAATGAGGCATTGAATTTATCTTTTTAGTTATGAGAAAATGAGACCTAGGGATAGTGTCTTAATTAGAATTTATCTTTTTTATGTAGAATGAGACGTAGAATTTATATTTTTAGTTATTATAAAATTGAGAATTATTCTATTTAGTTATTAGAAAATGAGAAAATAGGTCTTATATATTTTGTTTTTATATATAATAAATTTAAGCATTATCTTATTTTCCTTTTTTTATATACAGCTGGTTGGTTCTCTACTAGTAGCCTTACATCCTAGCTAGCTACAGCACTACATCACCGGCATGCTGTTGTTGTACACGACATAGCTCGGTGATGTAGGGCTGTAGCTAGGTAGGAGATGTAGGGTTGTAGCTTAGTGATGTATAACTGTAAGTGGGAGAGCGAGGTGCGTGTACATGATGGTGAGGTGAGGTTGTATTTCCTAGATGATCAGGGTCATTTATTGTGATTATCTTCTTTCATTTATTTTTACTACAAATTGAATTATATATATTGCAGAGATTGTAACAGTTTTGGAAAACTATGACAAGTTATTCTGGTCACGGTGGTCGCCGTGGAGGCGGTCGTGCAATCATTTTTGATGAACGACCACCTTTTGCTCGTCGTCTAGGCATACACTTCACCCATGGTGTGATTGACTTACCTACTTGTGATTGAAGCCAGGGACCTCGTCCCAACATAGTAATATTGTTTCCTTGTATAAATTTGATGTTTACGTAATACACACGGATAATAATATTATTTTCAAACAATGCAGGTGCTCAATCATTTGCAGTGGCTCGCACATGTTGTTGAAAATTTAGGTTGTACCCTTCCTGTTTCACAATGTACCATTGTCGGTCCAAACAATTGCATACAATTTAAAATCTCATTTGACATACCCGTTCGAGGACAAATTCGCTCCTCGCTGTCTTCAGAACCCATCCAAATGGTCTCAATTGTTGGGTGGGGTACCCCTACAATTGTTAGGACTTATGAAAGGACCGCCGTGCAGGCATGCTTAGAACAACTTTACGCGAATGGGTACTTTGTGTCGGATTACTCTTATTTTCTAATCAAGACACTCGAGGAGGGAGAAAGTGTGACCATGATCACAGAGAGACTTTTGTCGGCTCAATGAACATGACATGGTATGGAACATCATTTAATGTTATTTTAATCTTCTTATTTAACATTTTTTATGAGTCGTAATAACATTATTCTTAACTGTAGGATATCTTTGGTCAAACCTTTGCGGTAAAGAGCTTTCATGCAATTCTAGAGCAAGTGTTGGATGTTGTGGGATTTTCTTACATAGATTCAAATCCTACACTCACAAGAGGTTCGAAGTATCAGGCTCATCTTTCATTTTTCAGGCTATATCAGTTTTCCTCGACACTGTTTGAAATTATGGAAGTCCATGTGACCATAATTGTGAAGCGATGGAGAGTGCACTGATCCATTCTCTGGCATATTTCGATGAAGTTCTCGACTTCAAGATCGGAGACTTCAACTATATGAACTATCTAAGGAAGAAGAATAATGGAGTATGAAATATGCGTCGTGCATTGATGCACCCCTCTATCTTTGTTAAGACCGTACCTTAAGTATTCATGTATGAACTTTTTATGTTTGTGAAGACCTTAATTAAGTATTGATGCATGAACTTTCTTATATTTTTTGTTAAGACCTTAAGGATTGATGTTAGGCCAGAAACTGTTCTCGGCCAGGAATCACCTCCTCGAGAAAAAAAACTTCGTACCTAGATGGCACTACAAGCATGGGAAATCTCTTGTCAGGCCAGAGTTGATGAAGAAACTGCCTACTCAGATGCGCAGATTTCATGACTTTTATATGAAGACATCTAAAGAGGGCCTGGAGATGATTGGCATGCTTATTAGACCAGATGATTTTGCTGGTGAAGGCGAGAAGTTGGTCTGGCTGGAATTCAAGGATATTTATGAAATTTACCATCTTGACTCCCTGAATACTAATCTTATCATCACCTGGTGCCTGTAAGTGATGGTGCAATTCATGTGCTAATTAATAAATTAATGCATCAGCTAATTAACTTTGTCTTTCATTTTCTGTAGTCTGGAACTTACTACGATGAGAAAGCAGGGTTTTCACCGAATAGGTTTCATGGACCCATCATTAGTTTGTCAAGACCAAGTAAGGCAATGCCCAAACATAGCATTCACAACAATCATTAGGACCTTGAATCGGCTGCATTTCAAGGATGTGATACTACTACCTTACAACTTCGAGTATGTGTGATTACCATCTTATTAAGGGTTTACATTTCTAATTATCCTAGTTATTATTATTTAGTTCTCATATTTTCACCATGCATGTATATACAGTTGTTGACATTTCTTAACGCAACTTCCAAAGAATAGATCTAGAATCCATTCTAAGCAATGGCGCAAGAAATGTTGGTTGGTATAAGATAAGCCTACAGAAATATTATGGTAGATAATCCGCAAGCGCACGGATACCGGTGAGCATTTCACCCGGGGTGATGGGTTTTAAAATATCGTATCCACAGGGAAGATGGATGGATGTAACAAAAGACATAGGGATGGCAGTAGACTACTTTATGGACTTTGATGGAATGACACATACTTTAACAGGGGTAAGCCAAATGATAAAGTAATGATAAATCAGACAGGCAGAGGCATATGTGGAGCATAGAACATACTATTCCTAGTCTAGATTAGAATTGGATTTACTTAAGAGGCACAATTCTATATAGCATACAAAGACTGAGTTATTCATCTATTCTAATGTAGCATATCATCACATATAGCATAGTCATGGATAAATGTGAACACCCCGAAGATTACCCAAGAAGATCAAGGACAAAACTTGATCCTCCCAAGAATCATTGTTCGACTAGTCTTATACTCGGGGGGTGGACTGCAAAGGACTCAATAGGCTTGTCACGCCCACGATCTACCACACGACCCAGAGTATAATGTGAATCTGCAAGTAAATTATATCTAAGCACCATGCTTACATACTTTCTACTACCTAGCATACGAGCATAATATACTAGGAGCTCTACGAATAAGTGCGTAGACTTATCATTAATCATGACTATATCAAATATACTACTAGAATAAAGTAAGAACTTAGCAATTGCACACATATCATTGAAATAGCATAAAGTCATTGATAAACAATATAAGGACTGAATCTTGATAACTTACAGATCTGGAACTGGAGCAAAGCTCAACTCTACTCGAATCTGACTCTATATCTAGAACTAGGTTCTTGATCTAGAAATTAGATCTTGAACTATGAAGTAGCTATCCTATCTCTGATGTATCCTCTTCTTCTCCTGTCTTGGCCTGATGATCATGATCTTCTGAGAGATGCATACCATGCCTTAGGGGGGTTTGGGGTTGCTTATATAGCCCGGAGGGATAATCATCGCCGTAGGATCAAACCGACCTAAACAAGTGGTTTAGATTAACCCTAAGAGGCGGTGGAGGAACCTTCCCGAAGCAGGGCCTGATCGGGGCCAGGGGGAGCCCGATCGGCCTCCCTATAGGGCCGGTCGGCCTGGGCTGGGCCCTGGCTGGGCTCCGCCTTCGCGTGTGGGTCTCTTGTCCCTTCTAGATGCATATTTTCTTGGAGCCCACTTCGGTTTAGTTCGGGAGTCTTCTGGAGCTTTCTAGAATTCATTCTTTTCGCATTTTCCTGAATAGTCCCTAAAAATATATAATTCACCAAAACTCGTGGAATTCATTAGTCCAAGACCCTATACTACTGTTGATTTATCTTTTTGGTCCTTTTTCATGTATTGTTGATGCATAAAAATAAGAGTTAGTGAGCATCAACAAACTCCCCCAAGCTTACCTCTTGCTAGTCTCTTAGCAAGACTTAGTGTTACCACAATAAATTCTTTTCCAAGGTAGGATGAAAAAGTCAGACTTTTAAAACCTGCTTATATCTGCTTGAGAACATGGGGCTTTTATCTGTACTTGGGTCTTGAGCAGTTGAAAGATATAACAATTAAGTCAAGCACCATGTCTCAAGTTCTTGGTTTCACTAAAATTCTGGAGTTTTTGCAAAAGATGTTCAAGTTAAAGCTTAGAGTACTCCTGTATGACAACTTGATATGATAAAACATAAAAACTTTCAACTTTAGCCTGCCTTTGCTTCTTTTGTTCCTGAAATATATCTCTCTTTCTAGCAATAATCTTAAGAGAACCTTGGGTTACATGACATTAGGAGAGGTGGGCCCTACTCGCCCCGGACTTTTTTCCATTTTTCTCTCTTCTTAGAGATGTGGGCTCTTCTCGCCCTCGGACTTGTGTCCATTATTCATCTCTAATTTATTCTTTTTAGGGAGGTAGGCCCTTCTCGCCTAGTAGAACACTTGTTCATTTCTTTCCCTCTCTCATCTCACTTTTTCCTCTTTTTTTTATGTCATGCCCAAGTCTCTTTGAAGGCATAGAGAGATATAAAACTGGAACATTCTGAGCAAATTTTTAACAAGGCTCTTTTTTTTAACAGGACATAAAGTCTTGTGTCATACAGGAGACTCGTTATATATGAATTTTATGATTAAAAAGTGAATCTCCAGAATTTAGTGTTACTTTGAACAAGATAAACAGCAGCTCAACTTAATCATGTCAATCAATCAATCACCTAGACTTAGATCGAGAAATTGCTCCCACAAGAATCTTGAGCTCAAAGCATGTTTCAAAATCTAAACAATTGTATCCATGTCTTGGGAGAACTTCAAAAGATGGTAAGCTAGGCATTTGCAGCACTGAAGAGCATTTGTTTATCATGTCCATTTAGCATACTTCTCTAGTTCTTTATTTATTTTAAACAAGGGAAAATTTTATTTTATTTTATTATTATTTCAAACTTATCAAACTAAACAAAACTTAAAATAAAAATATATAAATAGATAGTTGATACTTACCTTGGGGGCTTCTCCCCCAAGCTGCTTGATTCTACATCCCCCACTGGCGAAATCTGCTTGCCAGTAGTTTAGCGTTTGCGTCTGCGGTTTCTTGTATATCTTCTAATCGTTGTCCTGCCTGGTCCATCCACTGTTGTTGTTGGCGTAGCATGTTGGTGTGGGTATCCTGAGTGCTCATTTGCGTCCTCATGTTGTCATGGACACCTTGGCGGAACGTCGCAGAATACTGATGGTCGAATCCTGAAAAAGAGTTACGAGCAGGTACAAAATTCGAAGATGATGCGTAAAACCTGCCACTTCCAAACTCCTGTCTTCCAAGGTTGCTCGGTCCTTGCGATGGTAAATCTCCTCCTTGGTACGCGTGACGAGGGTATGTTGGCACGAAGTTTTCATATGATCGATACGCGGCGTCTTCGGACAGTGGGTCAGCTCCGGCGTAGTTTGACGATGAGGCTCGAGCTGACATTCGTGGAGGTTGCTGCTGGACCGGTTGTGCCTGCTCATTGATCAGAAAAGATTGCACAGAATATATACCCAATCCCAGGTTAGGTAACGGGATTGTGCTCTTATTGTGGATATAGTGCAATTTTTCTTGAATTTTCTTAACCCATCTTCCTTGGCGGAAGTAATTGTAGCCGATGATCTCACGAGGAGTATCAATGCTGATGAAAGTGGCATCTCTAAGGATGCCCAAGTCATCGGCTATCCGGGTGATCAGAGAGGTGCAGCTTACGTCTCCAACTAGGTTGGGGAACGAGAGCCAGTGCTCTACTAGCATCTTAACAGGGGACACAGCTTTTCTTTTCAGAGCAGCATAAATCAACTGCATGTCCCCTACTCTCACGCTGATATTATCATTGCGTGGAAAAAAGAACAAGGCTTATCCACTTGTGAAAGAAACGGAGAGTGGGATGCTGAATATCATTGGTGTGTGGCTTGTGTGCGTTCTCTTTCCCTGTAACGTCCGTCCAGAGGTGTAGCCTATCAAAATCTTCAAGAGACGAGTCTAAATCTAAGGCACATCCTTCTGCGAACCCTAAGGCGTTACTCAGCCTTCTCCAAGATAGAGTGTGCTCTTGACGGAACAACCGAAAGGTTACCCCATCGTTAGAGGATTTCAAAGTGCAAAGAAACTCTAAAGTGAGGAGACGGCAACCCCTTTCAGAAGTGTGATAAAAAGAGGTCCACCCCAGCAGAGCAAAAATCTGGCTGAACTCAGAGTTCAAGCCTGCTTCTTGCATGAATTCTTCGCTAAACATGGGTGTAAGGACAAAAGAACGTTTCGTCAGTTTCTCATACCTTTCCTTCTCTTCTCCTCTCCTGATGTGCAAATGCACATCATTGGTTAGGATCTTTCCTTGTGATTGCGATGCCGAAGGAGAGGGGTTAGAGACCGGTGAGGGAGACTCCTGAGAGTCTACACTCATCGACCGCTGGGAGTTGGCTCTGGAACTAGAGCGTCTGAGGATTCTCCCAAACATGGTGTCTAAGGCTTTCAAGGGTGTAAGAGAAAAGTTTAGAGCTAGGCTACCCTTGGATTTCTTCTCCACTCTCTTCCTAAGCTTTCTTTCTCTTGAGGCAGCACTGCAAAAGCTCGAAGGTGAGGTTTTCTGGGCTGGTGTGTGTGCGAAGAACTGGGTAGGAGGTGGCTGCTTATATAGGCCCAAGGGGGGTGGCCGGCCGGCCTGGTGGTGGGGCCGGTCAGCCCCACCTAGCCTCCACTCGGGTGCCCTCTCCTCCATCCATTTCCTACTGTCTTCCAACGCTAGAAAAAGTGCCTTGTGAGTGGGAAAAGAAGGTGTTGGTGGATGAAGTGATAAGATAAGGTAGGTAAAGACTTGATGTGTATCCCTATGGCATGTGGGTCCCATACGTAAGGGTAAAGGCAAATATAACAGCAAAAATATAGTAGTAAAAATATTTTTATGCCACCACGAAAAATTATTATACGGGTTTTGACACACCGTAAAATTATTTACCATGGGGCGTGAAAAAGTTTTTACTGTAGTAAATATGAAATTCAGAAATATATTTTTGTGTTTTTACCAGTTACCTTTGACAAGGGTTCGTAGTTTGAGTCCTCGAACGGGACTTCCAAGTCTTCTAATATTCAGGTGCATCCTCCGTCTTCAGAGATAATAGTCCTTCTGATGATGTCTTTTCTTGATCGATCATGTTCGCGTTGATGCTGAGCTCTGGTCTGGGTCTGAAGGCAAACTTCTCCTCCTTTCCATTGATCTCAAATGTGATCTCCCCTCTGCCTACATTGATGCGTGCATTGGCGGTGCTCAGGAATGGTCGCCCAAGAATTAGTGAAACCCTGGAGTCTGGGTGCATATCTAATACCACGAAATCAACTAGCACCAAGAACTCTCGGATTTTCACTGGAACATTCTCGGCGATTCCTGATGGGTAGCGAACTGATTGATCTGCCAATTGGAAGACACATTGATGTTGCAACCAAGGTAGGGTGCTTGAGCTTGTCGAAGACAACCTTGGGCATCACACTAACACTTGCTCCAAGATCATAGAGTGCATTGTTGAAGTATTGATTTCCAATGGAGCACTCTATAGTGGGGCATCCTAGATCCTTTTTCTTGATGAGCGATGTGTTCAGGATTGCGGCACTACATTCTTCAGTCAACTTGATGATCTCCGTAGTTGGCAAAGGTTTCTTCTTATTCAGGATGTCTCGGATGTACTTGGCATATGTCGGGACTTGCATGGCATCCAATAGAGGTATGTTGACATAAAGCTTCTGGATGACTTTGATGAACTTCCCGAATTGATCATCAACTTGAGGTTTTCTCACTCTTCTTGGATATGGTATGAAGTTGGTGTCATGGAAATCTTGTCTTGCTGAGTCTTGTTCTTCTTGCACGACTTCTTCTAAGTCATTATCCTTCTCTGGAGCTTCGGCTGGTGCTACAGGTACTGCAGATGTTGCAGGTGCTGTGGGTGTTCTAGCCGGTGGTCTTGCTGTGCCCTTGGGATATGGTGGATCTGTTGTTTGCTTGCCACCTCTTGTTCGGACATTAAATACCTGCTCAGGGTTAGTGGCAACAGGTGCAACAGCAGACAATTTTGATAACTTTGATTCTAGTTCAGCATTAAAGATAGCTTGATCTTTGAAGATTTCAGAAAAATTATCCATCTTAACATTTATGTCTTCTAGAATCTTATCATTAGCAACAAGCTTCTTAGAGAGATTATTGGTTATTTTATCCTGTTCTTCAATTAACTCTCGTAGCGAAGGTCGTTTGGAATTTTTTCCTGTATACTTACCTGCGTAAGTTGGTCGTGGTTGTAGGTCTTTTTCTTGGGTTGGTGCTGACTTGTGGACCACCAAGCTTGAATTTCTTGAAGTATTCATCGAATCTTGTAAAGCTTGTCGATCCTTCTTGAAGTTGGCTCGTTCCTCAAGCCTGTTCAACAGCACGTCCATACTAGTTGATAGTTCTTTCAACTCTTCATCTTCTTGTACTTCTTCACTCTGACGACAGTGTTGAGTGTTCTTCTGGGTCCAGCCTTGATTTTCAGATATCTTCTGCATAAGTGTATTGGCTTGTCTCGTAGTGAGTGACAAGAATGATCCTTTAGCAGCTGCATCTAGGTGCTCAGACGCTTTTTGATTTAATCCATGGTAAAAGCTTTGTAAGAGCATCCATTCTTTTATTCCATGGTGAGGGCAATCTGATATATATTCTTGCAAACGTTCCCATGCCTCTGGAATTAACTCGCCTTTCTGCTGCTGGAAATTGGTGATTTTTCCACGTAAAGCATTGGTTTTGCCTATGGGGAAAAACTTTGATAGGAAGGTTGTAGAACATTCCTCCCATGTGTTGATTTCATTGGAGTAGAACCATTGTCTCGCCCTTCCCTTTAGTGAAAATGGGAATAAGCGGAGTAGGATCGTTTCCTTGGGAATGTCCTTGATGGAGATGGTGGTGCCTTTCTCCAAAAAGTTTTGGAGATGAGCGCTTGCATCTTCATGTACCTTTCCACTGAATAGATCAGCTTGCACCATGTTGATGAGGCTAGGCTTAAGCTCGAATTCATGATCGATTGTTGGTCCAATGCGAATGTTATTGATGTTTGGAGCAGAGAATTCCAACAACGTCTTCTCAGCCATGGCTTCGGAACTTGGTGTAAAGCTTCCTTGGTTGATGTGACTCAAATAATTGAATTGTGGTGAATCACAATCAAACCTGTTAATACCCTTCAAATAAGATAGACAAAAACAAACAAGGGTAATTCTGTTTAAGCAGAGGTGCCAAATTACAAAGTCTCATTAAAGTATCTAGCCATCGATTTTCAAAAGGTAGCCATCCAATCTTCCCCGGCAACGGCGCCAGAAATGCTTGTTGACATTTCTTAACGCAACTTCCAAAGAATAGATCTAGAATCCATTCTAAGCAATGGCGCAAGAAATGTTGGTTGGTATAAGATAAGCCTACAGAAATATTATGGTAGATAATCCGCAAGCGCATGGATACCGGTGAGCATTTCACCCGGGGTGATGGGTTTCAAAATATCGTATCCACAGGGAAGATGGATGGATGTAACAAAAGACATAGGGATGGTAGTAGACTACTTTATGGACTTTGATGGAATGGCACATACTTTAACAGGGGTAAGCCAAATGATAAAGTAATGATAAATCAGACAGGCAGAGGCACATGTGGAGCATAGAACATAGTATTCCTAGTCTAGATTAGAATTGGATTTACTTAAGAGGCACAATTCTATATAGCATACAAAGACTGAGTTATTCATCTATTCTAATGTAGCATATCATCACATATAGCATAGTCATGGATAAATGTGAACACCCCGAAGATTACCCAAGAAGATCAAGGACGAAACTTGATCCTCCCAAGAATCATTGTTCGACTAGTCTTATACTCGGGGGGTGGACTGCAAAGGACTCAATAGGCCTGTCACGCCCACGATCTACCACACGACCCGGAGTATAAGGTGAATCCGCAAGTAAATTATATCTAAGCACCATGCTTACATACTTTCTACTACTTAGCATACGAGCGTAATATACTAGGAGCTCTACGAATAAGTGCGTAGACTAATCATTAATCATGACTATATCAAATATACTACTAGAATAAAGTAAGAACTTAGCAATTGCACACATATCATTGAAATAGCATAAAGTCATTGAGAAACAATATAAGGTCTGAATCTTGATAACTTACAGATCTGGAACTGGAGCAAAGCTCAACTCTACTCGAATCTGACTCTCTATCTAGAACTAGGTTCTTGATCTAGAAATTAGATCTTGAACTATGAAGTAGCTATCCTATCTCTGATGTATCCTCTTCTTCTCCTGTCTTGGCCTGATGATGATGATCTTCTGAGAGATGCATACCATGCCCTAGGGGGGGGGTCTGGGGTTGCTTATATAGCCCGGAGGGATAATCCGTCGCTGTAGGATCAAACCGACCTAAACAAGTGGTTTAGATTAACCCTAAGAGGCGGTGGAGGAACCTTCCCGAAGCAGGGCCTGATCGGGGCCAGGGGGAGCCCGATCGGCCTCCCTATAGGGCCGGTCGGCCTGGGCTGGGCCCTGGCTGGGCTCCGCCTTCACGTGTGGGCCTCTTGTCCCTTCTAGAGGCATATTTTCTTGGAGCCCACTTCTCTTGAGTTCGAGAGTCTTCTGGAGCTTTCTAGAATTCATTCTTTTCGCATTTTTCTGAATAGTCCCTGAAAATATATAATTCACCAAAACTCGTAGAATTCATTAGTCCAAGGCCCTATACTACTGTTGATTTATCTTTTTGGTCCTTTTTCATGTATTGTTGATGCATAAAAATAAGAGTTAGTGAGCATCAACAACAGCTTCCACTGGATTCTTCTAATAATTCAAGTCGACAAGAGCAACATCATGATCTTTGATTCGTTGAAAAGAAACCCTGACAAATACCAAGACCTTCAAGATATGTTTCAAGAGTAATAATTCTATCCAATACGTTTCCTTTTATGCAAAAGTGTGCTTTTACTAACACTAGCTCTAACTTTCATTATTGTCCGCCAGAGCTTGGGAAAAATTTATTGCTATGAACCCTAGACAATGGAAACCTAAACTTAGATTCTATACCGATTTTCCGGTACGTAAACCAAATAACAACTTCAGCTTGGGCAAATTATAAAAGGAATAACGCTAATATTTCATAATTGTTTTCTCCAATTTAGTGTATGAGACAGGAACGAGGGACCAATTTATGTGCATACTATGTGTGTGAGTTCATCCACAATTTTTGTACTGCAGACCTGGGAGATTATACTGTAAGTATTATGGTAAACCTATTAATAATAAGACATCATTTTCTAACCGCTTATATATTTAATTCTTGGGTGTTATATATTAACATATTTGTTCATTACAGAACTGTATGATTAGGGACGCAATCATTGAGAAGGATCGTCTCTTGGCGATTCAAGAAAGTCTCGTGGGATTCTTGATGGACGAGGTGATTAGCTCAAAGGGAACACATTATTATGACGGTCATCCAATTCAGAAATGTTAATTAGCACCTCCGATGGAACTTGAGACTAGAATTAGAATGAAACGATATTTTGATGTATATATACTAGTTTAAGAAAATACAATCTCTGCTTTCGATGTAATATATATATATATATATATATATATATTGTGTGTGTATATATTTATTTATAAGTTTATTCTCTTGATATAGTACGTATATATAGTAGAAATGTATAATTAGTGCAAACATTTATACGTACACATAAAATACACCCATATACGTGAGAATATATGCGTATAACATTATTAAAACAACTAGAATTGAAAAACAAAATAAAAATAAATGTGAAGCCTTTAGTCCCGGGTGGTATTACCACCCGAGACTAAAGGGTGGGCGCACAGGCGCTGGCCTGCCCCCCCCCCCTTTTGTCTCGGGTGGGGCTACCACCCGGGAATAAAGGCCCCCCTTTATTCTCGGTTGCCCACCCGGTGACAAAGGGGGGGGGGCTTTTGTCTCTCACCTTTCGTCCTGGTTGGGCCTTAGGGAGAAACGCCCTTCCCAACCGGGACGAAAGGCTGCATCTCCACAAGTGGTCAGTGAAACAATATATCAGCTCCACATACAACAGTACCATTATTATACCTCTGCTACCAGCACACTGTGGTAGGTTGATGTGCAGCCCAAGTATCTTTCTTGTCGATTTTCATGTAAAAGCTAGCTGCCTAGCTCCAATGAACAAGAAGAGAGAAGAAATATAACTCAAGCACTTCCCATAGTAGAATGTTTTTTTCCTTTGTTCTGGATAACAACAAAAGGAATATACTATTGGCGTTTCTTAACGTCACCACTAGTTGTACACCTAGAGGGAGCGTATAAGAGCGACCGGGTATACCGACGGGTACGAACGAATCCGCAAGCGCACAGAAATACCGATGTAGCACTTCCCCGAGGAAGGAGAGTATTCCAAGGGTATCGAATCCAAGGAATGGTGTGCACTATCTTCTACTCTAGTATAGATAGTCCAAGGACACCAAGCTCAGCTATGGTAGGGGAGAAGGTGAAGGGCTTCCTAAATGTATCGATCAAGGTTGTATCGTCTCATGGTATGGAACTTACTACGGGGCGCCAGCTCATCCTAACTTTTTAGGGAGAGGCCAATGTTCTGGCAACGAGGCCCTACTCAATACCCAGGCGTGAAGGATACCAATGGGTCCAACATGCTGTCACCATGCGCCCTACCTGCCACATGCCGAGTACTTGGTATTCCAAGGATAACCGTAGTCTAGACACCACGTCTACACCACTGATTACTACTATAGCGGGATACATCTCCTAGGCCGATAGCCCTACTATAGCACTCGTATAAATACGGAGCGACGAACACAAGCAAGTGTGGACTAGATCGTAGCTTATCAGATCAGGATAGGCTAGGAAGAACAACTACTGACATATGTATGAGCCTCAACTAGATCAAAAGAGTGATCCACAGACAAACAGATAAATGCACTTGCGTATGTATTCAACTAGATCGAAGGGTTATGTTCATGAAGAACACAAGCCTCTAGTTCAAGAACACATGAAGAACACAAGAACATATCAATCATGCAAGAACACACTTTAGTCTAAATGAGATATGTCACAATACTTACTTTGGTCTAAATGAAGAACAAGGAAGAACTCCTTCATCTCACCTTCACTTCCCTCTCTACCTAGCACTCACACACACACACACCCTACATGAGGAATGAGAGGAGAGGAAAGCTTGGATGTGCTCCAAAAGGGAGCCCCTCCCCTCCTATTTATAGAGGAGGGGTGGCTTGCCAAGAGGCCAAATCCTCTCCAAGATGTGCAGCTTGCTTTGGGCGCCACCAATAGGAGAGCGACACGTGGCGAGAAATCTTGCAATGCACTCTTCTGTAGCTTCCAGGGGAAGGAGCCAAACCGACCTTCTACCAGCCAATCAACGGGCGCCATGTCACCAATCCACCCCGGAACGTTGCAAGGGATCAACAAGGAAGCACCACGTGGAAGTAGATGGCGAACAGAGGCAAAAAGGGTTCGGCCGAACTCAGGTTCGGCCGACCCTGGCCCACCTCCTCCTGGCTTGTGCTTTCTCTGGGTGACTGGTATGTGGGCCCTTATGACGGTTCTAGGAGCATGCGGAGTTTTGAGGTGGTTTGGGTCCCTAGTGGGCCTTTGGATCCCTGTGCTGCACACATGGCGGTGTCTGATTCGTCGAGAGTTGCTTCACATGGATTGATGAGGTGTCATGGACACATGGCATCCAATGTGGCACATGTTTCCACGTGGCCTAGTGTGGGTCCCACTGGGCTCACAAGATATTGGGAGTGCAATCTTGTCTTGTGCATATCTTTCCCATCCGGACTCTGAAGTAGGCATATAATATGTCCATTTTGATTATCTCGACGAGCCCATCGTAATGGTGCAGTTCAAATTGGCATTTGAGGTTGTTTATGATAATGTCCTTTAATAGCCATCGGATCACTTGCTCTCAACTGTACCATTTGGCACGCATTTCGGTGCATCCTGCAACAAATGCTAGAAACACCAACACTTGTGGAAACTATCAGTATCAAGCCCTATTCTAGTGTTGATGATCCTTTTACAATTATTTTATGTAGGTATTAACAGTGTAAAAGTAGCACTTAACAGCCGTCAACAACACCCCCACACTTGACCTTTGCTCGTCCCGAGTAAAGGGAGTCAGATCAAGGTGAGACATGATATCCAAAGGTATCAAGCGAGCATAAGAGATATTCCAAATCATGCCTTGTACTTGTGAACACTGTGAAGTGTCTATCATGCTATCTTGGGTAGTTGAGGAATGGAATGGTCATGAATCAAATCACTCCTGCTCATCATGTCAAGTAACTTGGGGTTTTGCAATAAATTTTCAAAACAACCCTTGCTCAACTCCTCATTTGATTCTCTCAGATCACCCAATGTGTATATGTCCTCACCAAGGTATTAGATTGCCTTTCTTTACCCTACTTCTAATGATGGTTGTATGTGGAGCTCAGGGTAGGATAGAGATAAAGCATACTTGTATCACATGTATTGCAAAGTCAAAAACTAGATCCATAGAGAAAATCAAATCATACAAACAGATCAAGATGTGCACGTGTATGAATATGGTGAGTATGGTAAGGTGGATACTAGGCCCGGAATGGGTGCTAGATATTACCATACATATATGATGAATGTCGGACGATGGTAAGGTGGACACTAGCCCCGGAATGGACACTAGTTATTACCATCTAAGATATGGAACTCCTTTTTGCATGATCTCATCTCTCTCATATTTCTCCTTTATTTTGGAGATGGGCTATTCTTTCTCTTTTTTTTCTTTTTTTTCATCATGCCTTGAGCATATGTCTCTTTTTCTTTCTTTTCTTTTTTTCATAGCCCATGTCTCTTTTTGAAGGACACTTTTGGAGAGAGATGTCACACCACATATGGAGCTTTATTTTTATGAAATGGATGAATGATACAATGCTAACTTCCAGTGTAGAAGCATAGCAAGGGGAATATGATGGTGTGCACATGAATCTTGATCATGAAAGTAATGAAAAGAATTCTCACAAGGGTCACAGAGTTTGACAAAGCTCAATGCAATAATAAGCAGCATATGAGTATAATCTTTTCAACTATTAACATCATATGGCTTTGGTAGGATGGTGGCATATCAAAGAGGAGCTTTGCAAAGGGTTTTCAAGTTTTTTTAAAATAAAATTCCCAAGCACTCAGACATTCAGAGCAAAGATCATATCATCAAACCATATCACAAACACCAACTACATAGATAAGCATGAGTTCCCTAATGATATTTGTTCACAAGCATCAAGATGATAAGTAAGGAATAAAACATATGCAAGCCAACCACAGGAATAATGTAGAGCAAGCATAGCACGAATTTCTGAGTTTGATATCAAGGATAGGAATTGAAATTCATTCAAACTCATGGATAAAGGAGAGTGAGGTAGAGGGTGCACATACCATCGCTTCTGAAGGATTCGGCTGACCATAAGGCGCCCGACTCACTCTAGATTACCTTGCTCTTGTCATGAAGGCATAGTCGATGTTGTGCAGCTCTGGTGTGGGAGTTCTCTAGTGGATATGTCGATGATAAGCTCGAGAGAACTCCCCCACACTAGTGGTTGAATCTGGTGCTGTTCTTCATACAACAAATGGAAACAAAAGATGGACTCTACTGGTTCGAGAATCATAGAGCCTTTATTCAATTTCAAATATTTTTGTTGTTTTTTGTGTTTTTGTTTTATTTTATTGTCACCATGTTATTTGCTCGAAAGGGTTAGACCAAGGTTACACATTATACACAAAGGGGAATATACTTACCTTGGACCCTTGAGAGGTCATATGTATCACCTTTGCATGATATGCAGCATGAATCTGACACCTCAACTTACCTTCCCATTTGAATTTAGCTCAACAACTTACCCATTCAAACTTGACAATTTTCTGCAGGGGTTAGTCAGCATATATGCAACCAAGATCAATGAAAATATAACTCTAAGGTTCATCAATCAAAACTCGACACCATGTCTTATTTTGATTGAAGAAGACAATTTTAACCTAAGCACCATGCTTAATTTAAAACAATCTATGAATGTGCGTCGATCGAACATACATTCAAACGAGAGCATACGAACAAAGATAAAGGAAGCATGTAAACATGATCAAGCTATTCTCAAAAGGGACATAAGCATGAGCTCAAGACGGTGAACCTCGGGCAACCTCCAGGAACGGCTTTCACTACTAGGAATTGACCCTTAGAGCACCATTTTTTCGCAACACCACACATTTGGTTGCAATATTTAATCTTATAGCAACCAACATATTAATGGGTTGTGATATTTGGATCTTATGGCCACCAAAAATGTGGGTTGCGTCTGTTGAAACATTCGTTGCAACAGGTTGGTGTTAATGCCACGGTGAAAAAGGTGGTTGCCTTTATGGGTACCTATTGCCACAACTCATTGTGCATTGTGATAGTACGGATTTAGTGTTGCGATAGATGTGTGTTTCTTGCCACGAAAAATTATTTGGTTGCGAATAGGCATTCCTGTGGCCACGATGAAAGAACGTTGTCTACAACTTAACCTTTGTTGCGACAGCTCATGTGCCTGTTGCACCGCGAAAATCATTCGTTGCATTTGATGTGTCTTTGCTGCCACGAACATTTAGTTGTTTGCGAATAGGCATGGCTGTGGCCACAATGAAAAAACATTGTCTAAATTGTAACCTTTGTTGCGATAGCTCGTGTCCATGTTGCAACCATAAAATAGTTCGTTGCGTTTGATGTGCGTTTGTTGCCACGAACATTAAGTTGGTTGCAAATAGGCATGCCTATGGCCACGATGAAAAAACATTGTGTAAAATTCAACCTTTGTTGTGATAGCTTATGTGCCTGTTGCATCCATAAAAAGTTCGTTTCATGAAGTAAGTTTTATTGCCACCAATGATTTATGTAAATTCATTAATTTTTTTTTGGTTGCCCTAAAAGGAAAGTAAAGACGTGATTTGAAGGAAAATAAAAAAAGAAAAAAAACGCAGCCCACCCCACCCACCGGCGCATGAGGAGAAAAAAAATGCCCACCCTCACGAAGGAAAAAATAGATCGAGTCCTTCTCAATTCCCAAAAAAAAGATCGAGTCCTTCTCAATTCACAAAAAAAAATCGAGTCCTTCTCGACTCAGGTAGGTCGCGACGCGTGGTACATCCTTGCAGCGTCGGCACTGCCGCCACGGCTCCAGGGACAAACGGCGATGGCGCGGCAGCGTGTCCCCATCTTGTGGCGGCTTCCTCATCCCTCCTCTCATTCTCGGCGCCAAGGAGACGCCGACGGCAGCGGCTGCACAGCGACAAAGAGACGCCCGCCCCTGTTTCCCTCCGGCCTGCAGCGATCCGGCTCCGACGACCCCAGCTTGGTCCCTCGGCCCTCGGCTGTCTACTAGTGTGCTTCAAACAAGGTGAGTAGGCAACACAGGGTCCTAGTTAATTTTCCTTTGCTTGGTGAACTGTTGAAGAATTCCGAACTCTTTGAGAGAGGTGGTACGGCATATCATGCTCATTAGCAAAATAGATTGTCAATTCGTAATGTTAGCTTGATCGCAAGTATTTATTATATGGATTTGTGCTCAATGTTGGGATACTGTGAAGGATGTCAAATGAAGATAACAGCTGGATGTGGATGTCCAGATATACTTCAGAATGGCAGGCAACATTCAAGAAATATTTACAGAGTGTTTTTGGGGGCACATCTAGTGAACAAACAACTCCATGTCCTTGTACTCGATGCCGCTGCATGTCTTATCGAAGTGAAAAGGAGGTTCGAACTCACGTGGCACTGAGAGGGTTTGATGAGAGTTTCATTCAAGGTGAAGGTAATTGTGAGCCTCCGTTAGTTCAGAATGAGATCGATGATGGCGCTGCACTAGATCATGCTGAAAGTTCCCATGAATTAATTTCTTCACTGATCAGAGGTGTTATACATGGACAAGTCACAGGAAGAGAAGAGGATGAGCAAACTGCGACTGCAAAAAAACTTTTTAGGTTACTAGATGAGGCAAAGAAGGAGTTGTATCCAGGTTGCAAAGAGGTTACAAAGATTTCTTTCATTGTCATGCTATTTCAGATTAAATGCATGGATGGTATTAGTAATAGCAGTCTAGAATGCATACTTCGGTTGTTCTTACTTGAGCTTCCTGGTGGTCATTGTCTGCCAACTTCCTTGGAGAAAGTGGAGAGGGTTATTCGTGATCTTGGCCTGCATTACGATAAGATTCATGTCTGTGTCAATAATTGTGTGTTATTTCGTGGGGATTATGCTAAATTGGATAAGTGCCCAACATGCGATGAATCTAGGTGGAAAGAGACAGGCGGTACTGAAAAGGATGATCTTGTTGACAGTGATTGTGGAAAGAAGCAGAAGCGTTATCCACGTAAGATCCTTCGTTATTTTCCACTTATTCCTCAGTTGCAAAGATTGTTTATGAGAGCATCAACATCGAAGATGATGTGTTGGCATGATGAAGAACTAGTAAATGATGGGAAAATGCGTCACTCGGCAGACTTATTGGCATGGAAGCATGTGAATAAAGAGTATAAGGATTTTGCTAAGGAACCTCCGAACATACGGCTCGGTCTTGCAGCTGATGGTTTAATCCGTTTGGGATGTTGAGTCTTGCATATACTACATGGCCTGTCATCCTAATCCCTTACAACTTGCCTCCTTGGTTGTGTTTGAAGCAACCCTATTGGATGATGTCTATGCTGATTCTAGGGCCAAAATCACCTGGTATGAATATTGATGTCTATTTGCAACCCCTAATTGATGAGCTGATAGAGTTATGGGTGAAAGGTGTTGAAACATGGGATGAGGATAAGAAGGATAAATTTACTCTTCATGCACTTCTGTTGTGGACCATAAATGACTTCCCTGCCTATGCCATGCTATCTGGTTGGAGTACTAAAGGAAAGTTTGCATGTCCAGTGGTGGAGAATGGAAAATATACTTTGCCACCATCATTGTACTCCTTAGACAGGGACCAGAAGAAGATGTTATGCACATTCTTAGAAGGAGTGAGGATGCCTGATCGTTACACGTCTAATATAAAGAAATGTGTGGATGTGAATGGATGCAAGGTTTCTGGACTGAAATCACATGACTATCATGTTATTTTGCAAAAATTGTTGCCCTTAGTTGCAAGGCATATCTTGCCTGAAGCTGTTGCTAGACCATTGATTGAGCTTAGTAGGTTTTTCAATGCACTGTGTTCAAAGGAGGTGGTGAAAAGTGACATGGAAACACTAAGCGCGTCAATTGCAGAGACTTTATGTAAGCTTGAGATGATATTCCCACCAGCATTCTTTGACATTATGATGCATTTGTCGGTTCATTTAGGTTAGGAGGCTAGAGTTGGTGGACCAGTGTGTTATCGGTGGATGTATCCAATCAAGAGGTATCTACGTACACTTAAAGGATATGTTAGGAACAAGGCACATCCAGAAGGTTCGATAGCAGAGGGATATATCTTAGAGGAGTGCATGACATTCTGCTCTCGCTTCCTAGAAGAGATTGAAATGAAGCTGGATCGACCAATGCGCCATGGGAGGAGCGTGGTAAATGAACCACCGGCTGGGTCTAGCATCCTTGGCAGCATCAACTACAGCAAGAAAGGTTGCAAATTACATCATCTTACTAAATCTGAAATGTTGCGGATGCGGCACTATATGTTATCAAACTGTGATGAGGCACTGAGATGGATCAAGTAAGCTGTTTCGCCTACGTGGCGGCGGTCCGGCCCCTCCTTCCGCCGCCGCCGCTCGACGCGGATCCCTCGATGCTCGCCATCTCGAAGTGGAGGCGTCGGAGACACCGAGGCGGATAGGGGGACTAGGGGAGATGGAGGGGACTCGGAGACACCGAGGTGGATAGGGGGACCGGGGGAGATAGGAGGTGTCGGACACGCATCGGGCCGGCCCATCATGAATTTTTTTCCCTCTCACCGGCCCATTATGCTTGTTTGCAGCGGCGTCACACTCATCTCGGTTTAGTACCACCCCGGAAATAGAGCAGGGCGTAACACTGCTTAAAAGTGCAGGCGTATGGGCACTCTCGAACTCCGATTGAATCATCCATCAGTGCTTGCTTATCCTACTATGGGGCTTAATGGGCTGGCTGGCCCACTCGGGCTCCCGCTCGCTGGGCTTCACGCGCGCCGGTTGACCTTGTGTGGGCTGGCTTTGGCCCTATAGCCCCATAGCACAAATTTTTTGTCATCTAAACAAATCCTCTTTCATTCATTATACCTATAGCCCATAGCATTTTACATATTTTTTTAATCACATGTTTTTCCTAATAACATTTACCATATTAAATCGCATTGTAAATTTCCCTCTATTTGTTCTTGTCCTATGGTATGTTTTAAGTATACAAACTCGAATTTGTGCCTACTAAGTACACCTATTTATGTTTGTATCTTCTAGACGGCATAATGGCTCTAATTAGCAACAACTCATAACAAGTTTAGGCCCACATCCTCTATTTTTCAGTTTATTCAAAAGGTGTTGCATCTAATGTCATAGAGGTTCACAGGTGTCTAGCTACGCATGGCTGGATCTCGCTCTCACACAACTCCTCACTCCGTCTGGTCCACCCTGGTGCTCGGGCTACTTCTCGTGTTCCTCGCGACGATGTGCGAGCAAGGACATGACCCAAATTTCCCGAACCACCCGAATTACCCGAACCCGATCCCGAAGTACCTGAACCCGATATTCCTGATCACTAGTTCGGGTGTGAAGATCAGAAACCCGAATGTATTTCAGGAAGTTTGGGTATTCATCTTCGATACCCAAATTTCCCGAACCACCCGAATTACCTGAACCTGATCCCGAAGTACCTGAACCCGATATTCCCGATCACTAGTTCGGGTATGAAGATGAGAAACCCGAATGCATTTCAGGAAGTTTGGGTATTCATCTTCGGTACCCAAATTTCCCGAACGACCCGAATTACTCGAACCCGATCCCGAAGTACCTGAACCCGATATTCCCGATCACTAGTTCGGGTATGAAGCTGAGAAACCTGAATTTATTTCAGGAAGTTTGGGTATTCATCTTCGGTACCCAAATTTCCCGAACCACCCGAATTACCTGAACCCGATCACGAAGTACCTGAACCCGATATTCCTGATCACTAGTTCGGGTATGAAGATGAGAAAACCGATTGTATTTCATGAAGTTTGGGTATTCATCTTCGGTACCCAAATTTCCCGAACCACCCGAATTACCTGAACCCGATCCCGAAGTACCTGAACCCGATATTCCCGATCACTAGTTCGGGTATGAAGATGAGAAACCCGAATGTATTTCAGGAAGTTTGGGTATTCATCTTCGGTACCCAAATTTTCCGAACCACCCGAATTACTCGAACCCGATCCCGAAGTACCTGAACCCGATATTCCCGATCACTAGTTCATTTATGAAGCTGACAAACCTGAATTTATTTTAGGAAGTTTGGGTATTCATCTTCGGTACCCAAATTTCCCGAACCACCCGAATTACCCGAACCCGAACCCGAACCCGAACCTAGCAAGATGGCGGTTAAGGACATAAGAATGTAAAATACCCGAATTTCCCGACTCGAATTTCCTGAATTACCCGAATGCCCACCCCTACTCATGCCTTTTCATTGGACAATGACATTCGATTTTGTAAGAAAGTAAATTTTTTTGCGCGGAATTGTACATATGAAAAATTGTTATTTTGTAAATTGGCATATGAAAATTTTGTTATTTTCTAAATTGGCATATGGTAATTTCATTATTATTATACCAAGTCCCGTAGTCAAATTCCTTGTGTTTTTTTACAGGCCCCCAAAGCATCGTTTAGATGCCAAATTACCGCGCCTAATCCCCGCGTACAGCGCGCCTCACATTTGCGTACCGCGCGCCATCGTGGCCTCATGGGCCTTTTGTGTTGAAACGCATCACGGGCAACTCCTCAAACCGCGCAGCGCCTCGAGTCGTCGTCTTCGCTAGTTAGGTCAAGTGACGGCGACGCCGCCACTCGTCAAACCCCGGCCCTCCCCCTTCCACCACGATGGCGCCGGCGATGGCGAGCCACCACGGCTGGACACCATGAAGAAAACTGGTGCATCTTCGAACACCGTCACACGCAGAAGCATCAGCTTTGCCGTGCCTCCTTCCTCCACGCAAGAAACTTCGGACGAACATGATGACGAACTTGGCGATGATGGCTCAGGGGTAATTCGCTTCCTAGAAACGAGGTACTACATGAATCTGCTACCTACCTTCATTTGGATTGCCCCTAGTTGTTCTTGTTCTTAGGGTTACCACTTTTTTCGGTTCAACCCATGACATTCTTGGGACTGTCATCAAGCCTAGACAAATTTAGGGTTTAGGGTTAGCACCTTTTTTTGAATTAAAAATTGACCACGTATGTTCATGCATGCATAGATCAGATATGTTCATGCATGCACTTTTTTAATTTGGATTGACCAGATATGACACTTTTTTATTGTTTGAGAGTTAATAATAGACCAGATATGTTCATGCATGCACTTTTTTATTTAAATTGACCATATATATTCAATTAACCAAATATGTTTGTGCATTTTTTTGTTTAAGAGTTAATAATGGACCAGATATGTTCATGCATGCAATTTTTTATTTAAATTGACCATATATATTCAAATAACTAGATATGTTCGTGCTATTTTTTAAGAGTTAATAATAGACCAGATATGTTCATGCATGCATAGATCATAAATCAGCCTTAACTAGCATATACCAGGACTATATTCAATTTATATTAGCCTTAACAGTAGGTGCATAGATCATCATCATCCTTCCTGTTTTGTTTATTTGAATTCACCTTTATGCTAAACTTAATTGCTGAATGCATGTCCTTATTAAACCTAATAAAATTATAGTTTTATATTTAGATCATATTGTGAGAACTCATAGTATAATAAGCAGCACGTGCTAATGTTCGTATGTATTATATGCAGTGAACCATTGATGGATGAAATGTGGAGAATTTATTTCCAATTGAAGGGGCATGCTGAACAGGAGGATGAAATTATCGACTTTGAAGTCGATAGAGTTCACCTCACATTCCATAACCTGATATATTTCAAGGAACAATTTGGCTATGGATCAAGGGACTATTTATACTACAAGAAGCGTTGTGGAGGCGATGTAGCTACAGTTGAGCCCATCGAATATTGACGACACGCAGAACAAATGCTACAAGACAATGCTAAGGAAAGGGAAATCAAGTTGATAATGTCTACTGATCAGAGACTTTGTTTTTTTCCATGTTTATAGTTAGTTTAGTCATATACAGTTCTGAATTCACCCTTTTATACTAGACTTAGTTGCTGCATGCCCTTGTTCTACCAAATTAAATTGTTGTTTTGAAATAAAATCAGGTTGATGATGTCAAAGGAGCCCCAAGTTCAGGTAATGTCAGCATAACACTAATTAAACAACGGGAGGGGAAGCGAAGACATGCTGAGACTAGTACAGATAAGCTGCTTGATGCCTACAAGGTTTGGTTAGTACAAATGCAAGAGGAAGACCCAGAAATAGGTATACTCAATATTTGCATAACTCCTGAAATTTGTTAGGATCGGATATAATGTTGTTTTGACAATTGCATTTGGGGATCATGTTTCACAGACTTTAGGGATGACTTCAGGGACGAAACAATCGATACATACAAGGAATGGCTCAGGCACACAGGCCGGCGTCGCCATATGCGTAAATAAATTTCTTTCATATCACATCATCACATACTTGTTCATTGAATATATTAATTGATATATGCTATTTTTTTGGTTCTGTGTAGTATCGTTATTAGAAGAACAGACAGATATAGATAATGATCAACAAGGTGAGGGAGGTGAGGGAAATCAGGAAAGGACGACATCAAACAATAATAATAGGCCATCTCATGCAAGAAAACCAAAAGAAGAGAATGGTATCTGTTTTCCTCTCTTCTATTTAAGATGTACGTTGTAAACTATTTTGATGATCATGTGTGATATATAGGTCTCAAATGTGAAATAGGTGCATCCAAAACCCATCGACGTGGGTGTCTCAAAGGTTATAAAGCTACTGCAAAGAGAATCAGGAGCGGAACTCAAAAATTAAAAATTTCATTTGATGCATTGACGGGTGGAGTCTGTGGTGACAACAGCCATACATTTGTGGATGAGATTGTAGTGTTCACAAGGAAAAAGACTCCACTTATAGGAGTGAAATCTTGGAAGAATGTCAAGCAAATTGTTAAACAACAAATAGTAAAAGAGATGATGGTAAGTAAATTCTAAGCTTTAGCCAAATCTAATGAATTAAATGCATCTACTTTACTGTTATATTGATCTTTACATTGAAATAGAAAATTTGGGACTTAGACGATGTTGAAGATGCTAGTGAAAAGATATTGACAGTTGCCCAAGAGAGGTACAAAGGATGGAGAGCTTCATTTAGTTCTACATACAAGGCATACTCCACTGATGCTGAACATATGAAGCATAAGCCTGAGGACTTAGACATCGTGGAGTGGTACTACTGGATCCAATACTTTGGATGTGAGAGCTTCCAGGTTTGTTTGAGACCAAATTCGTTATTAATTCTAGTTTTGTAATGCAATTGACCACGCTTTGCTCATACACGTTTTGCAGAAAATTAGCACAAAGAATTCGGGAATCCGAAAGAAGCAAAAGACTAAGCATGTCTCGGGAGCAAAACCATTTTCTCAGATTCGTTTCGAATAGGTAATAACTACATTAACTCAGATTACTTTCGGAAATATATGTTCATCACCTAATTCTACATTTTTTCCACCTTAGACAAACCGTGCTAATGGTGAACAACCTACTGATCTCCAACTTTGGATGACTACTCACACAAATAAGAATGGGGAATGGACATCTGATGAAGCTAGGGATGTTTATGTGAGTCATTGTGTATGTCTCCACTAAATTTACAGCATCTTTACCTTAAAATTTGGAACTGTTGAATCTGACATGCTCCAAATTTCTTTGACATGTTACACCTAGGAAAAAGCTTGCATCGAAGTGAAAAATGCAGAAAGAGGGAAGGATAGGCCTTTCCTTACGGCTGAGGAGGAAAACTTAGTTTTCCAAGTCAACTACTCAAAAACTCTTGGAATAAAATCATCATACAAGTCTCATGGACGTGGATACATGGCGAAATATCCAACACGAATAGCTCTAATGAAACAAAGAGAAGAAGGTGCAGCCCGTGCTGAATCTTCTACCTAAGAAGAAAGAATGTAGCACCAAGAAGAGGTTCGAGAACTAAAAGAACAACTTGCAAATGAAGCTTCAGCAAGGGAAAAATATAAGGAAGAAAGTAAGAAACAAATGGAAGAAATGAGGGTAGAATTCCGTCAGCATTTGCAATAGGTACCACTTTATAACATGTTTCAACTATTGTTTTACCATTGTACTCCTTTAATTTCCCTCTCCTTCTGTCCTGCATAGGCTATGTCTGGAACCAGCATCCCCACACAGGTTTCAAATGGACCTGCTGAAGAGAACTTCATCACACCACCACGCTTAGAGGCTGATTGTTGACACATGTTAACGTATACTTTTACCTTTCAACTAAACATAGAAAAAGGCATAAAATGAATATAAACATAGACCTAGGGATTTATCTGACAGATTTCCACAAGTTTTGGTGAAGTTATGATTTGCAGGGACTAAACAGGAAAATAGCGAGAGTTATCAAGTCATACGACTCCAAGACGTGTCCCAATCGTACTCCGATCCAACTCCTACAAAAGAGCAACCTAGAAGTATCTCAAATGAATAATTAAAGTGCAACATTGCGAAGAGCTCGTCGAGATGATCGAAACGAATATATCATTTGCCATATTCGGAGTCCAGAATCAGAAGATATCAGTCGCAGAGCAGGGTTCGGTAAAACGGGCATAACTTCCTCATCCGGACTCCGTTTGACGCGAATTATAACTTTTCGGAAACGGCACGACAACACGCACGCACCCGTCAAAGTTGGACCTGCAACTTCACCACCAGAGGTCGACCGGCCACCCTACAGGGCTGATCGGCCTGCCACGGGGCCCGTCCCGGTCCAGCTTCTAGAATGTTCCTCCACCGCCTATGAGGATCAATCTAAACCACGTGTTTAGGTCGGTTTGATCCAACGGTGACATGATACCTCCTCCGGACTATATAAGCAGCCCCCAGACCCCCTGGTTGAAGGCATCTGAGAAACCCTAATTTACTATTCTCGTCTAGAGAACTAGGTCTAGACTCTCTAATGTAGTAGATTAGCAACTAGAGAGTTAGAGAGAGCGGAGCTGCGCTCCGATTCTGGAGAAGTCTTCGGAGTTTGATATGTCTTTGTATCTTCTCTTGTAAGACTTATACTTTATATATATTTATCTTCTCCATTACTTTCATATCATTCTTTGGTTAGTATAGTTGTTATACTTTCGCATGGGATCTCCGCTCGCATCGAGTGCTCTAGTTAATCGTATGTGACTAGAGTAGTAATTGGTAGATTAGGCATGGTGTCTAGCCTATTGGTTATCTGAGATAGCACCCAATCCCACGGAGAGTTTGTGGTAGCCCCAGGTGGTGACAACCCTGATGGCCGACGTATTCCACCACGTTCGGGTTGGTGTTTGTAGGACTTTTGTCGGAGCTTCCTAGTCCCCTTCTCATCCCTTTCCGTGGCTAGTGTTCTGATGTCCCAAAGTGCTTTTGTGTGATTGCTATCATAGAACCCAAGTAATAGAGAAGTATCCAGGAACCTTAGATATCCCTCGTTGTCCTCTCAGTTAGCTAGCTGCTCTTTTATCATAGGATTCTCATATATATTCATAACTCTTATCATATATTTCATTTACCCCCTCAATATAGTCTAGTTGGTTTGCTAAGTTAGTAGATACATGCTTGTGAGTTATCAGATTCTTTAGCCAAAGCTTCCTTGTGGATACGGTACTCTAGAATACTCTCCTAGGGAAAAGCTACAATCGTGTTCTGTGCGCTTGCGGATTCCTTCATATTCTAGTTGCACTTGATAAATACTAACAAGCTTTTTGGCGCCGTTACCGGGGAAGCAATTGGCATACAGATTTTGATAATGATCTTGATGTCTGCTAATTTAGTGTATGTTGATGCTCACTAACTCTTATTTTTATGCATCAACAATACATGAAAAAGGACCAAAAAGATAAATCAACAGTAGTATAGGGCCTTGGACTAATGAATTCCACGAGTTTTGGTGAATTATATATTTTCAGGGACTATTCAGGAAAATGCGAAAAGAATGAATTCTAGAAGGCTCCAGAAGACTCCCGAACTCAACCGAAGTGGGCTCCAAGAAAATATGCATCTAGAAGGGACAAGAGGCCCACACGCGAAGGCGGAGCCCAGCCAGGGCCCAGCCCAGGTCGACCGGCCCTATAGGGAGGTCGATCGGGCTCCCCCTGGCCCCGATCCGGCCCTGCTTCGGGAAGGTTCCTCCACCACCTCTTAGGGTTAATCTAAACCACTTGTTTAGGTCGGTTTGATCCTACGGTGATGGATTATCCCTCCGGGCTATATAAGCAACCCCAGACCCCCCCTAGGGCATGGTATGCATCTCTCAAAAGATCATCATCATCAGGCCAAGACAGGAGAAGAAGAGGATACATCAGAGATAGGATAGCTACTTCATAGTTCAAGATCTAATTTCTAGATCAAGAACCTAGTTCTAGATAGAGAGTCAGATTCGAGTAGAGTTGAGCTTTGCTCCAGTTCCAGATCTGTAAGTTATCAAGATTCAGTTCTTATATTGTTTCTCAATGACTTTATGCTATTTCAATGTTATGTGTGCAATTGCTAAGTTCTTACTTTATTCTAGTAGTATATTTGATATAGTCATGATTAATGATAAGTCTACGCACTTATTCGTAGAGCTCCTAGTATATTACGCGTGTATGCTAGGTAGTAGAAAGTATGTAAGCATGGTGCTTAGATATAATTTACTTGCGGATTCACCTTATACTCCAGGTCGTGTGGTAGATCGTGGGCGTGACAGGCCTATTGAGTCCTTTGCAGTCCACCCCCCGAGTATAAGACTAGTCGAACAATGATTCTTGGGAGGATCAAGTTTCGTCCTTGATCTTCTTGGGTAATCTTCGGGGTGTTCACATTTATCCATGACTATGCTATATGTGATGATATGCTACATTAGAATAGACGAATAACTCAGTCTTTGTATGCTATATAGAATTGTGCCTCTTAAGTAAATCCAATTCTAATCTAGACTAGGAATAGTATGTTCTATGCTCCACATGTGCCTCTGCCTGTCTGATTTATCATTACTTTATCATTTGGCTTACCCCTGTTAAAGTATGTGCCACTCCATCAAAGTCCATAAAGTAGTCTACTGCCATCCCTATGTCTTTTGTTACATCCATCCATCTTCCCTGTGGATACGATATTTTAAAACCCATCACCCCGGGTGAAATGCTCACCGGTATCCGTGCGCTTGCGGATTATCTACCATAATATTTCTGTAGGCTTATCTTATACCAACCAACATTTCTTGCGCCATTGCTTAGAATGGATTCTAGATCTATTTTTTGGAAGTTGCGTTAAGAAATGTCAACAGTGTATCACTAGCTTTAGTAGGATTAGCCTTGTTCTATTGAGTGTGGAATAGACAGGACATTTGATGCCGTCGCGACCTTCCGGCAAGCTTCCACAAGAAAACAAAGAAGAGAAACATTGAAGAACCCAGGGTGCCTGAACATTCAAGATTCATCAATATTGGAACCCTGCCATCTCAAAGGTATGCGTATACAAATATATATTCTAACCATGTGTAGATTGGAGAAAAGGTCACCGTCACAAGAATTCAATTCACATCTCAAGTGACGAACATAGAAGCTGCACTGTCACCAATTCCATCTTGTGAGCCAAGGTATGCATGATCAAGGAAGGTGAGAGAGTCTTGCTCATGGACTTAAACTTATGAGTAGTCATCTTGGCATTCCTTTGCATGTCCATCCATTAACTCCATTTAGTTTATGTTTTCTTATGTGAAATCCACTGCATGTTTGAATTCCTTGCATATCCATGTTGTTTGCATCTAAAAAGAAGAGATAATAAAAATATTTTTCTCACCATGATCATGCCCCTTCATCTCTGTAGTGCTTTTATGCTACCTTTATCTACTATAGTATGCTTTGGTTTGGAAGTGCTGTACATACTTCTATTGGCTTTTAAATTAAGCGTGATGCTTAGGTTAAATAGCCTTCCTTGATCAAATTAGACATGGAGTCTAGTTTGGTTATTGAACTAAAAATTGCTTGTGTAGACATTGGTTATTTTGTTGGACTAACCCCTGCAGAAAATTATCAAATCCAATTTCGAGTAAGAGATTAGCTGACGTGAGGCATGTGATGAACTCCAACAACTCTGCGCAAAAGAAGACCCAACTTACTCCTCACGAAAGGACGAACTGTAAGTGCCTAAATATTCACCTTGTCTTTTGTCGCAAGTTACCTTTGCCTTAGCTATGCTAGAGTGCAGCCATATCATAAAAAAATGATGAAAATAAATATATATATATATTTTTTCGACAAAAAATAATAATTAAAAATTGTGCTAAGTTTTTAAAGAACCATCCTTTCATTAGCACAAATAAAATCAATCATATGGACAATAACTCTTTCTCCAATTTTTTTGCTATCCTCCGGGTATGTCCACTAATATGTTGCAGGAAAGAATTTGTGGTGGGCACGTTCATAGTAACATGAACTTACCTCACTACCACTTCCAAGACGAAACAAAGGAGTACCAAGCTAGGATGCTGATGAGAAGCAGGATCCAAGTCAACCCACATCACTCCATCAAGAACCTGCTTGCTCTCATTACCTCCAAAACAAAATACACACCGGTGAGAACGCATTCCAATTAATGATGGGCCACTACAAAGAGAAGTCACAATGATGCCCTGAGACCATGGAGGACAAGGTTGTCACCGATGAGGCCTCTTCCTTGATCATCAAGACGACCAGTGTGCCACCTACAATCAAGAACTGACGAAGGAAGGTCATACAACTGTCGGCATCCCCATCCCTTGTATCGACATTATGAAAAAAAGGAGATTAATGCAAGGGAGAGGTCTCAAGTCCGGCAGTCACAACACACTCAAGGAGATGATGAACAGTCAAATTTGACTTTAACTGTCGAGTAACACGGAGTTTGAGCTTGGGGGAGGAGGACCAATTCTACTAGAAGATGATCCGACAAAGCTCTTCCTCTTCTCAAACTCCCACCATTCCGACACAAAAGATCTAAAAGATAACATGAGAGAGAAGAAGACAAGATGCTCGACTGCCACACATGCCATAAGAGGACCACCGTGAGGTGTTACGATGCCACCATGCCTCGACAATAAAGGTAACACCTTAAGGTAAGTATCCGGATCGATAAAGCTTTATCTTAATCATGGCATGCTTATAAGTGAAGATTAAACATGTTGGTCTACAACATCACTTGAATTAATTAGCTCAACATGTTATCTCTCAGTTGTTCCTACCATCTTCTCTCTAATCTTACTTCACAACACTTGAGTCTGTTATAGATGCCATATTCATACCTATCATCACCTTTGCCATAAATAAATCAACACATTATGTTACCATGTTTATATGTGCTCAAGGTTAGAGTAGAATGGACATAGTTTTGGTTTTGTTGGTGTTTTCGCACCAGTAGAGCCCATGCACTTGATCTCTACCTTATCTTTGCAAGTAGAACACATTTTGCGCCAATTGTGGAGGAGTCGCCACTCCTCCAAATCTCTGCTAGTCAATGTCCTGCCTACAACGTGCACAATGCGCAAGGAACATGGGTGATGTCATCCTCTGGATCACGATCCTAGGAGACGCAACTGTCAAGATTAGACGAAGCATTCAAGAAGCAAGCCTAAGAAGAACAAGATGCGGAGATGCTACCAGAAATCACAATCCATGTTGGATACGGAGCTGTTAGACAAGGAAGATATTCAGAAGATTGAAGAGAAGATCAACCAGCTCCTACCAACCAAGCATCACCTACCAAAGAGGATTACAAGAGTACACCTTCGGAGGACCTACCACCACACGCGTCACCAACTGAATAATCGATCGGCTACCTCATCTACGCCACTTGTCGAGATCATTGAAGGCATCATACCAGACATGACATTCTAACGAGGTGCCATAGATGACAGCACGCCATAGGAGTAAGTACGTAAAACGCTCACTGAAAGGTAACTCGGTATTTATCTGCATATTTACTTTCTACAAAGCATATTTAAATTAGCATATTTCCCTTTAGCATATTTACTTTCTTATACTTACGTTAGAAAAGATCACAAAAATATGTTTTCTGCATTTGCATCAGTTTCTTAAAGCCCCATGTAAGCACTCCTTACTGTGGTGGCACAAAAATAAAAATATTGCATCTATATGTTTTTGCATTAGCATTCTTTCTGCATAGAAAGTTTCTCACAAAAATATGTGGGCACATGAAGGTCCACACCTTTTATAAAAAAACACAAGAAGAAGTCAGCACATGAAGGCTCACAGCACGCTCCTATAATTTGTTCCTTCGGGTATGTGCGAAATTAATATTTGCAGGGAGAACATTTAAGGAGGACCTGAAGGCAAGCAAGTTCCAAGGACGAATCATGGACTACTTCAAGATCCAGCTTGGGGGAGAGCACCCCCGGTTACCGCGATAAGTATCGCTACTTTGTCTTTTAAATATTAGCTAGTTATTATAAATATGTTTGCTTAAGTTAATGAGTCTTAGTGTCTATATAAATAAGAAGAGTCTTAGAAGTTGATTTATGCTACATGATCTCTAAAGTTAGTCCTCATGCTTGGAAATGATGAATAGTTGCTCCGCCATAATTCCTCTTAAGTACTCAGTTTTCAGACTTAGATTCTCCTAGAGCTTTAAATGTTTAATTTGCTCTAAACCCAAAATCTGTGGGAAGCACACGCTTGATCTAAGTCTAGGCGTTAAAGGATAAAGATTCATGAAAAGTTGAGCTGCTATTTATCAGTTTCCTAGAGGTACTTGATTCCTGGTTATTTATCTTTAGAAAATCATAAAGGTTTACATGATGAGTTCCTGTATTTATGACCCTTGAGAGCTTGTCATACACATCAAGATCATCCCACTCCACCAAATACGCTACTTCTAACCCGGAAGTATGCATCCCCATACTCCATCAAGCTACAAGCCATGTTACAAAATAGCTCATGCAATTCTTGGATATGTCTCTCTCAATGTTTGTGTCAAAAAGATTCTGGGGCTACATTCGAAAAAAAGAGAGAGAAAAAAGTGAGACGAGCGAGGGAGAGAAATGGACAAGTGTCATACTAGGTGAGAAGGACCTACCTCCCTAATAAAAAAAATATATTTTTTAGAGATGAATAATGGACGCGTGTCCGAGGGCGAGAAGAGCCCACATCTCTAAGGAGAGAGAAAAATGGACAAAAGTCTGGGGCGAGTAGAGCCCACCTCTCCAAGAATGTAAAGCCCAGATTTTAAAGTCTTAGAAAGAGAGATGTAGTCCAAGAGCTTGAGAAAAAGAAAAGATATTAGACAAAAGGCTAAAGCTTACCGCCTTTCACCCTCATCCATTTACCACTATCATCCCATCATACACATCTCACCACGTGTGACTCCACTGCTTTTACCATTTACTTGAGAGGGCCATACACAGGATCTCTGAGTTTTATTTGAAAATATTGCAAAACCCCATGATGATAGTTGATCAAAGAACTTGAAACATAGTGCTTGGCTTGATTGTTCTGTCTCTTAATTGCTTAAGATTTATGAAAAGGTCAAGCACCATGGTTAAAGGTAAGAGAGAGCAATCTTGTTGAGAGGAGAATTTATTTTGAAAACCACGGTATCTTTTTGAGCCGTGAAAGCGTAGTAGCAACTCTTGATCCATTGCCATCTCTGGCTTTGCTAGGGACTAGCAAAGGGTAAGCTTGGGGGAGTTTGTTGACACATGTTAACGTATACTTTTACTTGTCAACTAAACATAGAAAAAGGCATAAAATGAATATAAACATAGACCTAGGGGTTTATCTGACAGATTTCCACATGTTTGGGTGAAGTTATGATTTGCAGGGACTAAACAGGAAAATAGCGAGAGTTATCAAGTCATACGACTTCAAGACGTGTCCCAATCGTACTTCGATCCAACTCCTACAAAAGAGCAACCTAGAAGTATCTCAAATGAAGAATTAAAGTGCAACATTGCGAAGAGCTCATCGAGATGATTGAAACGAATATATCATTTGCCATATTCGGAGTCCATAATCAGAAGATATCAGTCGCAGAGCGGGGTTCGGTAAAACGGGCATAACTTCCTCATCCGGACTCCGTTTGACGCGAATTATAACTTTTCGGAAACGGCACGACGACACGCACGCACCCGTCAAAGTTGGACCTGCAACTTCACCACCAGAGGCCGACCGGCCTCCCTACAGGGCCGACCGGCCTACCACGGGACCCGTCCTGGTCCAGCTTCTAGAATGTTCCTCCACCGCCTATGAGGATCAATCTAAACCACATGTTTAGGTCAGTTTGATCCAACGGTGACGTGATACCTCCTCCGGACTATATAAGCAGCCCCCAGACCCCCTAGTTGAAGGCATCTGAGAAACCCTAATTCACTATTCTCGTCTAGAGAACTAGGTCTAGACTCTCCAATGTAGTAGATTAGCAACTAGAGAGTTAGAGAGAGCGGCGCTGCGCTCCAGTTCTGGAGAAGTCTTCGGAGTTTGGTATGTCTTTGTATCTTCTCTTGTAAGACTTATACTTTATATATATTTATCTTCTCCATTACTTTCATATCATTCTTTGGTTAGTATAGTTGTTATACTTTCGCATGGGATCTCCGCTCGCATCGAGTGCTCTAGTTAATCGTATGTGACTAGAGTAGTAATCGGTAGATTAGGCATGGTGTCTAGCCTATTGGTTATCTGAGATAGCACCCAATCCCACGGAGAGTTTGTGGTAGCCCCAGGTGGTGACAACCCTGATGGCCGACGTATTCCACCACGTTCGGGTTGGTGTTTGTAGGACTTTTGTCGGAGCTTCCTAGTCCCCTTCTCATCCCTTTCCGTGGCTAGTGTTCTGATGTCCCAAAGTGCTTTTGTGTGATTGCTATCATAGAACCCAAGTAATAGAGAAGTATCCAGGAACCTTAGATCTCTCTCGTTGTCCTCTCAGTTAGCTAGCTGCTCTTTTATCATAGGATTCTCATATCTATTCCTAACTCTTATCATATATTTCATTTACCCCCTCAATATAGTCTAGTTGGTTTGCTAAGTTAGTAGATACATGCTTGTGAGTTATCAGATTCTTTAGCCAAAGCTTCCTTATGGATACGATACTCTAGAATACTCTCCTCGGGAAAAGCTACAATGGTGTTCAGTACGCTTGAGGATTCCTTCATATTCTAGTTGCACTTAATAAATACCAACACTGATGCTGTAGTACAGGTAATTCTATTGTACAGCCTGATCCCCATACATGCATCCGAATGAACTGCATTTTGTTTACACCAAAGTTCCTTTGTGGCAGACTGCTGAACCACAAAGCGTGATGACTACAGAAAAGGAAGTTGTTGCACCTCAGATCATAAAACCAAAGAGTACTTCAGCTAGGAATATTTTTTCAAAAATAAATGCTGCTGCTGGATCGGCACTGATGAATTTTGTTAGTTCCGATCAACTATTGAGGACTCGTAATCAGAAAAAAAAGGTATGAATAATGTTTTGACTTCAATCCTAAATCTTGATCTGCTCATGATGTTCACCATGTCATTGCTAGACTTTTGCCTATGCCTTGTGTTGTGTATGCCCTCCAGTAAAGAAACAAGAGATGTTTACCATGTGTATTAAATAAACTTTGCCATTCCAATTTCTTTACTACCAATAGTTGATTTGCACTTTACATTCAAGATGATCTGATGTGGTGTATGGATCTGATCCGTTCCTATTGATTATGTTTCATGTGCGGGGAAAAATAAACTACATTTCACAACTCTAGTGTCCCATTGGATTCTCATAGAATTTATTTATATAATGAATTGTTAAACATTTTTTCCCAGCAGTTTTTTATCCCAGCATGGCTGAATGTGCTTGGAATTGTTTGATCTCAATTGCACTTGTCTAATGATTGCTAATTACTCCATGATTTTAAACATATATGTTTTCATGAATCACAGAGAAACTCAGACAGCCAAAACCATTAGAGAAAGCTTCTATGGCTGCATGTTGATGGCCGACACCAACAAGAATGACAAGTTACAAAGTTATTTAAGATGGTGTAGCTGATGGGCGATGGAGCAACCAACGAACTCATTTTTGGATTGATTTATTTTATGCTAAACAATGCAGTGAACTTAGTTAAATATGATGTCCTTATTTTGTTAGATATGGTCATGTTCTTTAAACCAGAATGTTGGTCATTGTGTGATACTTCAGTTTGAGACAACATTTAAATTAATGAATGTATCAATTATTATATGTGATATTCTCTTCCTGCGAAAATAATTTAAAAACTACTTTCAAATTCTCCTCGTCGCGATAGAATAATAGGCAACCATTGATTTTGGTTGCAATATGCATTATTGCGACGAACTTTATGTGCTGTGTTATCATATCATCTATTACCACCAACAATTGTTTGTTGCATGTGCCCTCTATTGCCACCAACACAAATTCACTGCAACTTCTATTTATTACCTCGAAGACCTGTTCATTGCATTATCATATCAACTATTGCAACCAACAATTGTTTGTTGCATGTGACCTCTTTTACCACCAACTCAAATACGTTGCAACCTACGTATATTACCTCGAAGACTAGTTCGTTGCATTAACATATCATCTATTGCCGCCATATCTGATATGTTGCAAAAGCAATGTAATGCAATGGATCACACTTCGTGGTAATATGACCATATGCCCACGTAGTTTTGGTGGCAACCATGAAATATTGCAGCCAAGTGTTTCATCGCAATAGAACCTTAGGCAACCAATCTAATCGTTGCAATATTTGTTCTTGCAACCAAGTATTGGTTGTGTAAGGCTATTTTGTTCGTTGCAATATTTGATCTTGCAACGAAGTGTTGGTTGCGTTAGGCAAATTTGTTTGTTGCAATGCTTGTTCTTGCAACCATGTATTGGTGGCATTAGGTTTTTTTGTTCGTTGCATTAGCAAAATCTGTTGCAAGGCCACATCAAATAGTTACCTGAGGCTAATACACCGTTCCAATTGCAACCATCTGTCGACCAAAAAACTTAGATGCAATTGATTCCAGTTGCAACCAAAATTGCCATATTGCAACCAAATATAGGCGTTGGCCAAGGCATCATTCCTAGTAGTTTGTTTAATGTCAAAAGCAGGACTTACCTAGCTAGTGGGCAAGATGCCAGAGCTGACATCATCTTCACACCAGGATAAGATTTGGTAGAGGAGGAACTTTACTCAGGATGCTCACATACCTCCCCCACACTTGAATTTTGCATTGCTAGGCAATAAAACTCAGGTGTGTGGTGATCAAGCTTCCTTTTGTAAATGTTCCCTCACCAAAGCTTATCTAGGTGTTGCATCTGATGTGGCTCACATGTTCGTAGGCATCACCTGTCCATCTTTCTTTTCAATCTCCACCTGAAAGGTTAGTTACCAAAAATACCCGAAGGACGACTTATCCTAAAAACATGTTCTTGCTTTTATTCGAAGAAGGGAAATAAAACCTATGCTAGTCCAGGCTATCTCCTGGTAGTGCTTTGTTTATTACAGTCATAAGCTCGACCATGGGAGATTTCTCTTCCAGCCACGTTGGTGGTGTCCTTCCCATCTCACCACCAATCATCGATGAATCAGTGAAGCTCCAGCTGCAAGGTTAGTGCCATATATACGAACACGAGTCCAAAAGATAGTAGAGCTAAAAGCAGACATGATCATCCCAGGGAGGCTGAGACAGCTCCTAGGGCGATCGCGGGACTCGAGAAGCTATAGCACTAGGGTGGTGAACCTCGGAGATGGAAGGTTGAGCACTGAGGCTAGCGCTCTCGCAATCGATTTCCGACTGAACTCAGCTCAGAAAAACACACAGTCTCCAAAAGATGATATAGTAGAAACTCAAACAGCCGGCGTACGTTTAGGAGTAGAGTTCGGGTGAAGGGTGAGGTTTAACTCATCCTTCCCTTAGGTAGAGGGACAGATGTTCTCATCAAAATGATGAAACATCCCGAGGTCTAGCCTAAGCTTCCAATGGGAGGTTATGGATAAGCTGGAAAGATCCGCTCCCATTGGGCATCGATCAAGTCAAGCATAAGATAAGAAGTAAAGCTTCTCTTGACTGATCGACATCAATCAATGATCTTGGCATCATAAGTGAGCGCACACGATTTGATCGGTATGTGATCATGCTCCTTCGGTCAGATAGATGAATTCCTCATGGATTATTAAGTAGAGACCGATGCCTCAGTCCATACGTAACATTGGTGCTAGGCACCTCAGCTCAAACCGAGACATAGGAAAATGATAAGCCTATCGTACTCCCCTTAGGAGATCATAACTAGGATCAAACAAGTCATCCTGGCCAAGAATGATTCATCATTTCCTAATTACTCTCTCCATCCTCCCACGAGACAAGGTCTCGGGGAGAAGGTCTAAGAAGAGGTACGAGAGGGGAACCCAAGGGTAGACTCTGCACTAAGCAATCCTTCCCTTAGATTCCTGCTAATCAGGAATGATATCTTCAGCCAGAGCTTAAAGCCTCGGCTCGGCTGATGATGGATCTAGGTGGCTCAACATTTCTTCTGATGGGCACCTCATCGACCGGGATGCAAGGGGAGCTGAAATCCCGGAGGTTTTCCATGATCTCTTTTCCCTCAACAGCATCCAAGTGCACAAAAGAGCCTTCAGAGAGAGCATTAAGCCGCATGGCATCGTCCTTCTGCAACCCATACTAGAAGTGCTCAAGCACATCCAATCGGGAACGTGGAGGACTGAGCAATCTTCTGCCGAGAAAGCGAAGTGATTCCATGCCATTCCTAGCGATTCCTCCTCACCTTGCTTAAGACTGAGAATCCTTATCCTCAACGAGATGACACGTCGTATTGGGAAGAATCAGGAGCAGAAAGCTGCTCTCAAACTTTCCCAAGTGAGGTAGTCTCTACCAAAACAACGGTGCCATGCCTGTGCTTTCCTAGAGAGGGATAGCGTGAAAATTTCCCTTTTTCGAGCATCTGGTGATTCTCCGATTTCACTCAGAGTTTCAATCAGACGCTCGTAGTCTCTCACATGATCGAAGGGGTTCTCATGAATTGATCCCGAGAAGGAAAGATCCTGAATTACCTTCATGAGAGAGGGGCGAATCCGATAGCCAGATGAGAGAATGGGTTTTGACAAAGGTGGCTCTGAGGGTTCACTCCTCGAAGGTGGAACATGTTTAGAAGGATAACCTTCCATGGATAGCGGTGGTAGAGGTAAAAGTAAAGAAAACAAAAAAGGATATCTCGAAGGGTAACAGGGCTAAAGGTAGAAGAAAAATGAAAAAAAAAGATAAATACGAGGACCACTAGGTTCGAAGATAGATACAACAACCGTTCCCCGGCAACAGCACCAGAAATACTTATTGGCGTTTCTTAACGTCACCACTAGTTGTACACCTAGAGGGAGTGTATAAGAGCGACCGGGTATACCAACGGGTACGAACAAATCCGCAAGCGCACGAAAATACTGATGTAGCACATCCCCGAGGAAGGAGAGTATTCCAAGGGTATCGAATCCAAGGAACGGTGTGCACTATCTTCTACTCTAGTATAGATGGTCCAAGGACACCAAGCTCAGCTATGGTAGGGGAGAAGGTGAAGGGCTTCCTAAATGTATCGATCAAGGTCGTATCGTCTCACAGTATCGAACTTATTGCGGGGCGCCAACCCATCCTAACTTTTTAGGGAGAGGCCAATGTTCTGGCAATGGGGCCCTACTCGGTAGCCAGGCGTGGAGGATTCCAATAGGTCCAACATGCTGTCACCATGCGGCCTACTTGCCACGTGCCGAGTACTTGGTATTCGAAGGATAACCGTAGTCTAGACACCACGTCTACACCACTGATTACTACTATAGCGGGATACGTCTCCTAGGCCGATAGCCCTACTATAGCACTCGTATAAATACGTTGCGACGAACACAAGCAAGTGTGGACTAGATCGTACCTTATCAGATCAGGATAGGTTAGGAAGAACAACTACTGACATATGTATGAGCCTCAACTAGATCAAAAGAGTGATCCACAGACAAACAGATAAAAGCACTTGCGTATGTATTCAACTAGATCGAAGGGTTGTGTTCATGAAGAACACAAGCCTCTAGTTCAAGAACACATGAAGAACACAAGAACATATCAATCATGTAAGAACACACTTTAGTATAAATGAGATATGTCGCAATACTTACTTTGGTCTAAATGAAGAACAAAGAAGAACTCCTTCATCTCACCTTCACTTCCCTCTCTACCTAGCACACACACACACATCCTACATGAGGAATGAGAGGAGAGAGAGAGCTAGGATGTGCTCCAAAAGGGAGCCCCTCCCCTCCTATTTATACAGGAGGGGTGGCTTGCCAAGAGGCCAAATCCTTTCCAAGATGTGCAGCTTGCTTTGGGCGCCACCACTAGGAGAGCGACACGTGGAGAGGAATCTTGTAATGCACTCTTCTGTAGCTTCCAGGGGAAGGAGCCAAACCGACCTTCTACCGGCCAATCAACGGGAGTAATGTCACCAATCCACCCCGGAACGTTGCAAGGGATCAACCAAGAAGCACCACGTGGAAGCAGATGGCGAACGGAGGCAAAAAGGGTTCGGCCGAACCCAGGTTCGGCCGACCCTGGCCCACCTCCTCCTGGCTTGTGCTTTCTCTAGGTGACTAGTATGTGGGCCCTTATGACGGTTCTAGGTGCATGCGGAGTTTTGAGGTGGTTTGGGTCCCTGGTGGGCCCTTGGATTCTTGTGCTGCACACATGGCGGTGTCTGATTCGTCAGGAGTTACTTCACATGGATTGATGAGGTGTCATGGACACATGGCATCAAATGTGGCACACGTCGCCACATGGCCTGGTGTGGGTCCCACCGGGCTCACAAGATATCGGGAGTGCGATCTTGTCTTGTGCATATCTTTCCCATCCGGACTCTGAAGTAGGCATATAATATGTCCATTTCGATCGTCTCGACGAGCCCGTCGCAATGGTGCAGTCCAAATTGTTATTTGAGATTGTTTATGATGACGCCCTTTAATAGCCATTGGATTACTTGCTCTCAACTGTACCATTTGGCACGCATTTCGGTGCATCCTGTAACAAAAGCTTGAAACACCAACACTTGTGGAAACTATCAGTATCAAGCCATATTCTAATGTTGATGATCCTTTTACAACTACTTTATGCAGGTATTGACGGTGTAAAAGTAGGACTTAACAGCCGTCAACATATACTCCCTCTGTACCAAATTATAAGTTGTTTTGGGTTTTCTACACTACGGGAAACCCACCATTTGCCATGCGCCCGCAGCAAATGGTGAAGCCTAAAAAACGCACAACAAACTCTTTGTTGTGCGTGTTTCACCTCCACGCACGCCAAAGACCGCACGACAGCGATCTGCACGGCAAAGGCATTTTGCCGTGCGCATTTTATCATTACGCATGACAAAGCTTTACCGTGAGCTACATTCGACGCACAACAAACATTTTGACAATACATTAAAAATTTGTTGTGCGCCAAAATAGACGCATGGCAACCATTTTAGAAAAAATAAAAAAAGGACAGGCCATCTTGCAGCGCCGCCACCACATCCCCGGCCTGGCACCGCGCGGTTGCTCCGGCCACCACCACCACTGGCACGTCGCCTCCGGTTGCGGCTGCTGCTTAGGCGGAGATTGCATGGGCTCCTCCTCCTCCTATTGCAGAGGCTGCTGTTGCTCCTGCTGTTTAGGCGGAGATTGCCTAGGCTCCTCCTGCTGTTGTTGATGCTCCTACTGTGCAGTTTTCTATTCTACTGCTGAGCCTTCTCTTGCTGACGCTGAGCTGCAGTACCTCCATCTGATGTTGTACCCCTGCTACCTGATGTGGGTGCAGGGTTGGGATTTCTCGTCATGGGTGTTACAAGGATCCTGTTCTTTGACCATTGGATCCTTAGACAGAGAGCCTCAGCTAGGGTTGTTACTTCATCCCCCCAATTGGTACAGGCAGAGGGTAGTGACCCGTATTGCCCCACACATAACTAGGTTGCACCATAGCATACCCATCGTGCACCGGTACTGTATGGAGAGTCTTTTGCAATGGAAAGATAGTGGCTAGTGCGAGCTCCACTTTATTCCCAGTGCCATCCAAAAGGATGCACTTGGCTAGCTCTGTCAGCTTATCTATTGTGTCTAGTATAGGTGATCGACTATCATTGTGCTGTTGACTACCTTCGTCCTCGTTGACATGCCAATGGTCTTCCTCTCAGCCACATGCTTCTTCTTCACTGCCATGCGCATCTTCTTCCTCGCTGCCATGCACATCTTCTTCCTCGCTGCTACTGACAGGTGGTGATTGGGAAGGATGAAGTATACTTTCTGGTATATTGACCACGCCTGATCGTCTTAGCATGTTGACAACTCTGATGAATGCTTCACCAACTATCTCATCCCTCTCCGTATCAGACCTCTTGTTCCTCTTCTTCCTGTACATTCCAGAAAAGTCTTCACCAAACCCTTTACCCCAGCCAAGTGAACTAGACACACCTCAGACCCGACCTCGATGCTCTGGAGTCTCAAGTGCTGTGGTGAGGATATCATTCTCCCTAACCCCATGGAAAGAACCATCGCTAGCCTGAGCTGCAAGTGTTTTCACCCAAGTTGCTACCCCCACCATCGCAGGGTTACTGAATGTTATGTCCCTGCTTCCTTCACTAGTGGTCTTCCTCTTCCCTACCCTTGCCCGTAGATAAGGCCTTGAACGTCCAGGAAATTGGTCCTAAGGGTGTTGTTTTCCTTCTTCAGCTAGCTTAATCCTCCACCTCCCACTCTTTCCTTTTACCAAGATAACCTTTTCTGCCTGTCCTGTGTGGCTTATCATGCAATGCTCTCTTTTCTTTCATCTCCTGGCTCAATTGCTGAAATGAAGGAGAATTGGTTTCCTGCACAAACACGTCCCAGTCTTCTGGCTGCAAAAAGGCATGCTTCACAAAGGGAGTCTCCTCTTGGCTCACATATTTTTTCTTAAATGGACCTTGAACCGTCATTGCAAGGTTGCGATCTCTGACATAGCTGTCTTAACTGCCTTCTTGCGAACAGATTCTTCCAGATCGGCTGGGTAATCTAGCTTTTCCTCTAAAACTGTGAATTGTTCCTTCTCAGTGGGCGAGAGATCATCAACCACCTTGTTGATTGACACCCTCTCTAGGGCAATGAGGCCACAGACCAATACAAATCTATTCCTCGCAGCATTTGGGGTAGGCCAAAAATTGTTATCAAGTCCAATTGTGGTCAACTTGTCTTCTGGCGATTTGGTGTGTGTCCTTGACCCGCGGGATCGAGTACTACTCGCAGCAGTCTGTGCTGAGTGACCCTGTGAAGAAGGATCACCGTCGATGGGCTGTGAACAAGGTTCACCTCGATGGGCTGTGATGGTGCACTGGAGGTAGAGGAGTTTGTTGTTGTGGGAGACTGCATAGATGATATGTCAGGTTGTCAATAGAGCAACATAAGCTAGACTGAGAATTTAAACAAAATTAGATAAATTCTTATTCTCTGACAGGCAAAATAGCTGATATTAGCATACAGGTTGGGGATAGGTGCTAACCATTTTGATAGGGTAAAGCAATATGCTTATATATCAAAGCAGAGACTAAATTCCTTCAACTGCTTCCTTGTCCAACTTCAGCAGCAATGAATTATGTGTTCCATATGTATATGCAACAAGAGGATAAAGCAATCAGAATTAAAGTATGCTAACACGTCCAAAGCATAATTGTGGATCTAGTACATTCAAAGCATAATAGAATTAAAGCATAACAAAAATTGGAGCACCAGGAATGTGAAAATGAATTTCAATAGTTCATATAAGTTCATCTGTTAGCAACAATTTATTCAAACAGACTTGGAGCAACAAAATTCATACATCAAATCCACAACCAATCAATTAAAAATGAACTATTAAGGCATGTTGTACTAATGCAGGCAATTCCAGGAGAATAATCCTATGTGAACTGACCCTAAAGGCATAAACAACCGTAAAGTAGCATGTCTCCATAATCCACCTTGACAGGAATAGTAGATTGGGTGGCCGAGCAGAGAGAGGACGTTGGGGGTTCAAGCACACTAACCTTTGTCCGAATGAAGTAGTTATTCTCGTGGTGGTCGGAGAGGCCCGATCCGTGTTGCCTCGTTGCTTGAGGTGGTCGGCTCGTCGTCATGGCCGGAGATGCTGGATCCGCGTCATCGTGTTTAGGTTGGCCGGGATGCCGTCTGCATGCTAGTAACCACATCCTCGTCACCGTCATCACGCCTGGAGCCACTTCGCCAACGTCACGCCGGGACTGGTGGGGCTGGAGAAGAGTAGGGTTGTGGCGGGGAGAGCAGCGAAGGCGAGCGGGGAGAGTGGCGGCAGCGGGCTAGGGCTGGAGAAGGAGTAGGGCGGCGGCGGGGAGAGTGCGGGCATTGTGGATCTGTCTAGAATTAGACTCCCGAATATGTCCCCTGATGAACCGCACACATTACTGTGTTTACGAAATTACTGTGTTTTTGAACAGCGCGCGCAAGGTTTGCCTGCTGACCCTGACAATGGATAGTCATTCGCGACGCGGGTTAGTAAACACGCGTCTCCTTTGTTGGCAGGTGGGTCCGGGCGGGCAAGCAACAATTATCTTCTTTATATAGGCTGCTGATACTGACGCGTGGGCCCGACACCAATTTTTTAAAAATGAAACTTGCATCTCTCAAATATTAGAGCCTGTCAAACAACACCTAAAAATTCATTAAAAATAACATCAATTCATATTTAGACATTTAGTATTTTAATAAAATATCAACAGTCACACTTGTGTACCCAACATTCTTATACATCTCATGTTTATGATATAATAATTCTAATAACATCTTAGTTTGCTCCAAAAATTCTACAAATTGACGTGGTAACATAATTTGGGTACCGAAACTTGTCATAAAAAATTCAAATGGTTTCAATAAAGGATGAATATACTTGTTTACAAATGTCTACATCTCTTACATAGTTTCCTAGAATGTTGCTTGAACATTGAAGTTTTCCACACTTTGCAACATGTTCGAACTCGTACGCATTTGAAAATTTAACACAAGCTTGTGTTCACCTTAAGATTATAAAATGCAAAGTTTCATTACTAATGGTTGTGGAAAACAAATATTATTTCTATGTTGTACTTACAAAGAACAAGATAAGGCATATAAACATTATTCAGGAAATAGAATATACACTAAACAATGAAATTAATGAAAATATTGGGATTTTAGAAAAAAAATCATCAAATCTGGACTAAGCACGATAGAGAAATACATGTTATAAAATTTTACTGCAGATTAAAAGGAGAAATGTGAACTGTTCTTCATTCCAATAGAATAGAGAGGATGATTAATCCACGTCTCCTTTGCCCCTCCAATCCTCGTCTCCTTTGCCCATCCAATAGAACAGAGGAGGAAGTAGAGGCCACCACCGCTACCGCCGCCCCCGCCGTGCCCTCTTTGACACCCAAGAGGGCACCCTAGGCCTCTAATGCGGCAAATGAGACCACCGCAACCTTCGATTTGACTCAGAAATGTGACAAATCGAATCTTGTCTATCAAAAACTGATTAAAAAACCCTCATGTAATATGTAATAATTTACATTCAAGATACATAATTTTTATTGATGCTTCCGCCTACATCCTGATGTTCATCCTGCTGACGGTGTACTCCACCGCGACACTAAATTCACGCGTCCAGAGGTCGAATTCATGACAGATGCGACACTCGGCGCTACAGTAGTGGATGATCCCTGTGGTCTCCGACCCGTAGCGCCTACATCTCGCTGCCCAAATGCAGATGTGGGGATTCTTGATGGGCAGCAACGGAATGTCGTCGTCACCGTCATGAAGCCAGTACCACCACCCAATGTTCGAGAGATCCTGGCGGACGAGGAAGCGCAGCTACCGCAGGTTGTGGTTCTTCCAACGCCCATCAGGGGCAACGGGCCACCACTGATTTTGTGGAGCAGTGCCATCGATTCGGGGTCCACAGGGTTGCAATGGTACTTCAGCATCGCTAAGAAGTACTTCACACCGGAGTCTTTGGTAGCGGCCTCTCCGACGAGCTTCAGACCCTTATCGGGATTCTACCGTCTCATCAACCTCTCCATCCCCTCGAAGCATAAGGCCTCTGGATGTTCGGCGCGGCGGAAGCACCACTCCAACAATGACCTGATGTGGTGATTCCTGCACACATCACGAAGCTCACACAGCGACATGTGCAGGAGTACCTCATCAATGTCGCAGATGCGTCAGGAGGTGCCACAGACACGATTACGAAGGATCAGGAAACGAACGACGGGCTCATCCTTGATGGAGAGAAGGATGATCTGGATGATCAGTTCATCTAGCAGTAGCATCATCAAGCACACCGTGGCCATCAAGGAGAAGGGGAAGGAAATGGAAAGGCAATGGGGTTTGGAAATTGAAAGGTGATGGGGTTTGAAAATTGAAAGGCGACGCGGCCATCTATAAACACTTGTTACTAACAATATGGAAATTGAAAGGCGACGCGTGTTTTTGGACGGCTGCGCTCCCAAAAAATGGTTCCCGAGGCGTAGTAGGACGTGGGGCGTGGGAGGCGCCCTGACGGTTCCACATCTTGTCATCATAAATCCCCGGCTGGTTGCTCCATAATCACATCGTTTCTTTCGCTTCATCTTCTTCCCCTCACCATCACCACCACAATTGTTGGGGACACAAAACCCCCGAACAAAGAGAAAGAAATCCGACCAACAATTCACAATCGAGATGTTATATTCAAAAGCTGTAAATGATGAACTTTCCTTAACACATTACACACTCCACTTTCCAAAATGACCGTCCCTTTACAATGAGAAGAGGGCCTCCTTTTATAGTGCCAAAAGATGAAATTTACATTCCAAGTGTGCCCTCCAAACCCTAATATCTGACACAAATTTCTCGAGGGCAACCTTGGTTTTTTACACATGTTGCGGAATTGACGCCGGACTTAGCGGAGCGCAGATCGCACCATACACAGCGGAGCGGGAAACGTGACGTGAAGACCGGAAGTAGTTCCGTGTTGGACCAGCTTTTGACCCAGTCTTCGCTCTTGAATCTTCGCGAAGCCGGGGGCTTCGCCTTCTTGCTCCCCTTTACGCCTCGTTCATGCTACCCCCTCGGAGCTCCGGTGCCTTCCAAACGAGGAGGCGGCAGACTGGCTCGGCTCCGACCCGAAGCTGAGCCCTTCGCCACTCTTCACCTTGAAAAAGGGAGCTCCGGGTTGCTTCGTCAAAAAACATATCACGTGATAGTGTTGAACCTTGTAATTAGTTGATGAGCGAAGAAGATGGCGGAGCCAAGACCCTCTAACTGCCCTTGAACGAGAAATCTTCCCTAAACGTTCGTGGAGTGGATCGACCGCGCCGGAGTTCCGGGCTCCGCCATCTTTGGTCGGTTCTCTGTGCTTTTAGCGTGTGATACAACTTCTTGGCTTTTAAGAAAAAACCTAGCGAAGCCCATGACTCCTACTCTCCCTAGAAAGGATTCGAAGCTTATTTGTTTATTTTATCCTTTGACAAACCCCCAGTGCCTATAGGTGAGGTTTTCTACAGCCCCAACAGTAGCCCCTCGAGGAGAAGTGTTTTGAACAACGAGACTTAACCTTCTTCTCGACTTTTGTTTCATGATTTGATGAAGAAAATGTCACCTTCGGCTCTGGGGAGTTTGCTACTTTCTGTAGACTTTTCAGCTTTGCGTGATCGACTTGCTAAAGACTACAGTGAAACCGCACCTTCTCGAGGCGCTCGTTCGTATTTCGAGACCGTTATGCTACATTCTCTCTCCTTGGGCTATATAAGGGGGGTCGGGGGTCCCTTGGTTTCTTACCTTCGCGCGAAGCTGAGAACCCCCGAGCCCTTGTATTTCTAATGCTTTAGGATTCGTGCCATCTGCTTGATTTTGCCTGAGCTTCGCCGTTCGCTTCCTCAGCGGAGCTCAAACCTTGTTTGTTCGTTGTGGCCCGTACGAAACAAACCGCGCGGCTAATGACTGAAGAAGAAATCGCTGCTTCAGCTACGCTGGCCGAAGCTCCAGAAGAGCCAGTTGGAGATATAGTTGATTACGAGCCATCACCGTCGGTGAAGGGGAAGGAGGCTGACCTTGGCAAGGATATTTCCAGAGTGGAAGCTTCGCCTTCGGAGCTGATGGCTGGAAGGGAGTCTAAAACTCCGTCGTATGTTCTCGGTCCTTCGCTTGTGTTTGAGAACTTGATCAAGTATTATGAAGAGAAAGGTTTTTTTCCCGACGGTGTCACCCGTCATCCAGAGGGTGAAACTACTCCGGAGCCTAAAGCTGGCGAAGCTGTTGTTTTCTGTGATTTCTTCTACACCGGCTTGAGGTCTCCCTGTTCCTGACGCCTGCCGGAGATCCTTGATCGCTACAGTGTGAAGTTGCATCAGCTGACGCCAAATGCATTTGTGCAACTGTCTAAGTTCTTCTTTGCTGTGCGTTCTTGCGACGGCCGAGTGGATAACGAAGCTTTTGTTTGATTCTACAAGCTTCATGTTCAGAAGCAAAATTTCCGGGTGGACGGCGATCCTGCTGTGTACGAGAATCATTTTGGGCGTATCACTTTCATGACCCGGAGGAGAAATACAAAAAAGGACATAGAGAGAGTGGAACTCAGCCCCGCCCACAAGAACAAATGGGACGATGATTGGTTAAGTTATTGGTTCTACGTGAAGGTCGACATGCCCCGTGGCTCCGATGGTGTTGCGTTCTATCCTTTCAGCATTACGATGATGACTCCTCTGAGCTATGTGACGGGACCTGACTTCGCGAAGACCAGAGGCTTTAAAGATTGTGAAAAAGCTTTTCTCCTGGCTTCGCAGTTCCTCCCCGGTCGTGATATTGCTGAGGAATTTGTTGCTGCTAACATCTGGCCTCTCTCTGCTGGTTGGAATCCTGAAGAGGTTAAGTGGCTTTCGGTTGATTGGTTCACGAAGCCTATCCCTTTTCCTCGATTTGGGATAAAGATGCCTGAGGGGAAAGTGCTCACGAGTTCGTTGGTGAGGTAGAGCGCCACGTGGTGGACCTACTTGGGCCTTACACTAAGGCGGAGTATCAAGCTTCGCGAAAGTTGCCTACTGGAGGCCGCCAAGTGAATCGAATTTTCTCAGAGCTGGGCACTGAAGTGGAGGATCGCGCGAAGCCCAAGGTTTCGTCTAAGCGTGCTCACGACTCGACCCAGGTCGCGCCTGACCCAGCTGATGCAAAAAAGAAGAAAAAATCTGTGACATCGCCGGAGGCGTCTGGCGAAGCCGATGCTGACCAGCGGAGGCCTTCAGCCCCACTTTCTTCCTCGAAGACGAGTCAGCTTGAGCGTGCTAAGAAAAAACAAGCTGTGGTGCAAGAAAAAGGTTCTTCTATTGAGAAGTTTTCGAAGCCTGGTTTTCGGCATAAGAAGGCTGGCTCCAAACCTAGGCCGCAGTGCCGTATTGTGAATATCCTTGGTTCCTCTGATGATTTGGAATTTCTTGACTCGGGGGTTGAAGATGATGGGAACAAGGGACGCGGAGCTGTCCCTGTGGCTGAGGTGGAGAAGACTGTCGTGCCTAGCTCGAAGGAGGTTGTCACGGACCCTCCTATTTCGGGGAGTGTTGGTGGCGCGGATCCGGTTGGTGACGTTGCAAAACTCACGCATGTTAGTGCACATTCTGAAGCTTCGGACGATGCCCAGGCATCGCCCGAGTTCATGCAGTCCTTGGTGGAGACTGTGAGCTCATCTGGCGCTGTAGAAGGACATACTTTGCAAATGGTGCTTGCGGAGAAGAGTTCTTTCGATCCCTCAACGTATTCTTACAACAAGGCTATTGGTATGACGGGTTTACAAACTTTATTATCTGTTCGTTTGCCGTTTTATAGAGAAAGTGGGGTAATCGAATCTCATGTGCTCTGGGAGCTAAGGGATTCTGCTCGGCTTGCAGGAGCCACATCAGAAGATGCTACTAGTTTGGAAGGTGTGAGAGCCATGTTTGGTTCGAGGACCGGTGGATGGTCGCTTCCTGGTGTGATGAGTGATTGACAACGTGGTGTGGACTAATTCTTGGCCAAGTATTGCAGGTGCAGGTTGCGGCTTGACTGGTGTTGGTGCAGGTGAAGAACAAGCGCGAAAGGTCGTTGCCGGTGAGGCCTCCAGGTGTGGAGAAGACAAGTACACTTGGTTCGAGGGACCCGGTGGCCAGCGGGGTCAAGTGCGGGCTGCATGGCGGCAAGAACGGATGAAGTCATGGACGGTTTCTTGGTTGAGCTTCAAAACTAAGGTCGAACCGGGACTACGTGGGAGCCGAGTCATGAGTGGTGATTGGCGGAGGCTACACCGAGTTCGCGGGGTTTCTGGTGGTTCACAAGAAAACCACTAGGTTCCTTGGTTGATCCACAAAGCCAAGACCGAAGAACCGAAGACGGAGGTGCAGCAGCATCGGACCGGTCTGACCGGTGGGTCTGACCGGTCTGACCAGTGGGTACCGGTCTGACCGGTGAGGAGCACCGGTCTGACCGGTGTGCGACGACGCAGTCTAGAATCTTCGAAGCGGAGGACACGCGTCGGGATCGCAAGGCTTGCGTCGAGGCTAAGCAAGTTTGCGGTCGCTGGGCATCCGTCTGATGGAGCGAAGATAAAGATTTCCAAATTCGCTCCATATAACCCAAGTGGTGAGAGGATGGCAGCCATCTCTTGGAACCCTAGCTCATTTGGTTTTCCTATTTTCCCTTCCTATTTTCCTTAGGATTTTCATAGGACTAGCTTGAGAGCTTCATGGTGAGATCTTGTGAGAGGAAAGGATGATCGGGCGGCAAGCTAGACATTGTATGAACCTCTTTGGTATGTATAGATGATTCGGTGTGGTTCCTCAAGGCTTCGTTGTGTCTTCCCGTTTCTCCTTTTTGGTGATTTTCGGAGGCTTTTCTTGGCGAATTTCTTGTGGCGGTTTTGAGACCTTTCTCTTTGGGATTTGGTGGGGGATGTATGCATGAACCCCTCGTGGTTCTTTTCCCTTTGATTCCCCTCCCAAATCCGTGAGTAAAGGGGCTCAATTTTGGGGTTTTCGTTGTCCTAAGGTTAGTGGTGTTCTTGGCGAAAATCCTTCGATTCCTCTTGATTCAACGAGTTTTGGTGGACCATAACTTGGCTATGGAGTACCCATGAGGTGTTCCTACTATCCCCAAAGTCTTGTGCGAATCCGTGGAGCGAATCGGGAGATCGGGAGTTGGATTTGGAGGAGTAGACCCGCGCGCGCTATTCATCCCGAGCTGCCCAGGCGTGACCGGTCTGACCGGTGCACTTGACCGGTCTGACCGGTGCGAGCCCTTGGTGGGATTTATGTCAGGGAACAGCCTTGTCCGTGTGGTTTTGTCCCGTGGTCCTGCTGGTCAGTTCTTGGCGTGTTTGGAGTTGTTTTGCTAGGTTTTGTGAGAGGTTCTTCTCCCTTGCGGGTTGTACTTTGGAGGTGGTTTTTGTTCCAGGGCCTAGAGGAGTCACTAAGGCTTTTTGGAATGTTTGTTGTGCGGCTGCTGTAGTCACCGGCCTGACCGGCGCTGTCCACCGGTCTGACCGGTGTCACCGGTCTGACCGGAGCAGGCCATCGGTCTGACCGGTGTAGCACAGGTAGCAAGCCGTGCAAGTTTCCGCTGTGTGTGTTGGTGAGTTTTGGTTCAGAAGGTTGTGTGTTGGTTCCTAGGACCAGTAGCACTCCAGTGGCTACGTGGTCTTGACCAACTTGGGTAGTTGAGTCGGAGAAGTGTTTCGGAAGCCGTGTTCGTCTTGTTGGAGTTCCCATCTCCTTCGAGAAGAATTTTTATCGGCTCCCATTCACTCCCCCCCTCTCTGGTTCGCCCAATCGGTCCTTCAATTGGTATCAGAGCTGGTTCGGGTCTTTATTGACTCTTACCAGTCTAAGATCCAAAGATGGCGTAACAGGAACGGGGTTCGGGTCCTCCGCACTTCGATGGGAAGAACTACCAGATGTGGCAGAGGCGGATGGCGGCGTTCCTCCGCGGAAAGGGTCAGATCCTTTTTGACGTTACGGTGAACACAGCTTATGTTCATCCGATGAACTTCCTTGCTCCAGGATCGAGGGATATGTTCGACGCCAACAACAAGGCGGTCGACTACTTGTTTCGTGCTCTGTGTCTGCCCGAATTCGATCGGGTTCAGACAGAGGACTTAGCTTGTAGGATTTGGGAGCAGTTGAGGGATGTTCATGCTGGGAATGCTCAGGTTCAGGCTCGGATGTACACGACTTACCGGAGAGAGTACGAGAACTTCACTCATCTCCCCGGCGAGTCCGTCGATGCCCTTTTCCAGCGGTTTACGGTTGTGGTGAACAACATGAGAGCCAATGTGGCCGTGCTCCCATACGATGATCATGACAGAGCCGTGAAGCTCTTGTACTCGTTGGATCGTACCGTATGGGACGAAAAGGTCAAGGCTATCCTTGAGTCCGAGAAGTATGACACCCTGACCGTGAACGAGCTGTTTTCAAAGCTCAAGTCAGCTGAGTTGGACCGTGGTATGACAGCCAAGATTGAGAGCCCGACTGACTCTCATAGTCTTGCTCTCGTCGGTGGCAAAGGAGCTAAGTCTAAAGCTAACGCATTCTGCAGGATGTACTCTCTGTCTTCTTTGATGTCTTTGCCAGATGAGGAGTTCGACGTGCTTGGAGAGGACGAGTTGGCGTTGCTGACCAGGCGGTTTGAGAGGTTGCATGAGAACCGAGTGAACACGAGGAGGACAGCACAGACGTGCTTTCAGTGCGGCAAGCCAGGACACTTCATCGCCGACTGCCCGGAGAAGACGGAGAACAAGGACGGCTACAGGCACCGGTCGAGCAAGGACGGCAAGTACCGATCAAGGCGTGATCACAAGCACAAGAACAAGCACAAGGACGAGCGACGGTCGAGGAAGAAGGACGGCCGCGGCAGGAAGGCCCGAGCGATGGTCGGAGCGAGCGACGTCGACTCCAGCTCCACCTACTCTTCCTTGAGCTCGAGTAGCAGCGAAGATGAAGGTGATCGGCGCAAGAACAAGAAGGCGTCCAAGAACTTGAGCGGGTTGAGCTGCTTCGCGGGAGATGGCTTCTGCGACATGGCTCGTAGCTCTGGCAGCAAGAAGAGTCACCAGAGTGACTCGGACTCCGATTCCGAGGATGAGATATGTGATGAGCTCTCTTCTTTGCGCAAAAAGAATGAGGAGTTGGTTGACTTGCTTGATAATCGCGATCACATGCTTAGAGAGACCAAGAAGATGAGGAAAGACCTTAGGGCCTCACTAGAAGATGCTAGGAATCGTGTGGCTGAGCTAGAAACCCAGAAACTAGATGCTAAGCTTGAGATTGATTCGCTTAAGGCTTCTCCTGTGGTGTCTGATGAGACTGATTGCTGTGATTGCTCTGTGTACCTAGCTGATCTTACTGCTCTTAAGGATAAGCATGCTTCTACTTGTGATGAACTAGATATGCTTAGGGTTGAAGTGGCTGAGCTTAAGTCTAGACCTGCTTTGCTAGGTGTGCACTTCTTGCCCTGTTTTGCATGGAAAGATTGATGAGATGCATGCTTACACTGTTTCGCTTGAGGCTAAGTTGAAAGAGCCTAGTCCCACTTCTTGTTCTACTTGTGAATTGCATGCGGTTAAGAATTTGGAGCTTACGCATTATGTTGATCGCTTGCAGGATGAGACTGATGAGCTAAGGAAATGTATGAGCTGGTTGTCGGGTCAGGAGCCTCAGCTTGGTATCATGATAGCGGCTTTCAAACGCTATGATGGTCAGGCACTTGGGGCTGACAAGCTTGGAGAGAACAGTGGTGAGGGAGTTGAGAGAGTTGGAGAGATCCCTATCCCACCACCAAACAGACACAAGAACAAGTTTGAGCCCAAGCCTAACCATCTCAGAAACAAACTTGACACTACTCCAGATCCACCCATATTTCCTCACCCAACAAATGATTTCCAAAAATTGGTGAAGTTTGTGAGCCCAAAGGGAGGTGAGGAAGGAGAGAAGAAGGGTAAGAAACCGAGTGAGCAGCCCCAACCCAAGCCTAAGCCTAAGCCACAGCCCATGAAGTTCCATTGTGGGTATTGTGGGAGAGATGGTCACAAGGATGAGTTTTGCTTCAAGAGGAAGCATGAGGAGAGATTGGCTAGAGAGTGGGCTAACAAGGACAGGTACCACCCCTCTAATGGTGTACCTGAGCCTCGTATGCAGATGCCCAGGGCCAAGGCGATTGTGAGGACGGTTCCGGCTTGGGGAGACTGGAAGGTAGCAGGTGGTGCTACTGGCCGAGCTACATCGGTCAGACCAGTGCACTACACCGGTCAGACCGGTGCAGGTCTGGACAGACAGCGGTCTGGTGTTCGTGCTCATGAGGATGCTCGGTTTGGTTCAGGTGGTCGTGGTTCTGGTGGTTGGTATGGAAAGTCTGCAGGTGGTCAGTTTGCTAGACGTTCTCCACCTCGTGCTCAATACGGGGGTGGGAGGAGTCGTAGCTTTGAGATGGAGAGGAGGAACGGTCCACGATCTTCTTTTCGTGGCTTTCGTCCTCCTCCAGCTAGAGAGGGTTGGTTCCCTTGTAGTGGTTACCATGGTGGTATTCGTGGTGGTAGCTTTGATAGACGTGATGATTTGGTTTGTGCTAACCCCACTTTGGAGCAAATGGCTCGGCACTGGTTTTACTCATTTGGTACTAACCCCAGTGCTGAGTCGTTTGTTCACTCACGTGCTCGCTTTTGAATTTCAGGTGGGAGACTTGAGGAACGTTTGGTTGATTGACTCCGGTTGCTCGAGGCATATGACCGGAGACAAGGGGTGGTTCTCAAGTCTCGTCCCGGTGGTGTCCAGGACATACATCACCTTTGGGGACAATGGGCGAGGGCGTTTGCTATCAGAAGGTGAGATCAAGGTAAGTGACAAGGTCACTCTCAGGCGTGTTGCTCTTGTTCAATCGCTAGGGTTCAATTTGCTTTCCGTGTCCCAGTTGTTGGATGAGGGCTTTGAGGTGTTGTTTCGGCCCGGTGGTTCTCGGATTTTAGATTCTCAAGGGGACCTAGTTTGCATGGTCGTTCCCGAGGGTCAAGTGTTCCGAGCTGATTTCTCTCAGTCTTCTGGTGTGGAGCGTTGCTTTTTGGCTGGTTCTTCGAGTGAGTTGTGGAAGTGGCATAGGAAGTTGGGTCACTTGACCTTTGACCTTTTGTCTCGCTTGAGTAAACTCAATTTGGTCTGAGGATTGCCACGGTTGAGGTTTGAGAAAGAGTTGGTTTGTGCGCTGTGTAGGCATGCCAAGATGGTAGCCTCTTCTCACCCGCCTCTCACCGATGTGATGACTAAGCGTCCATGCGAGCTGCTCCATATGGACCTTGTTGGCCCAGCTCGTGTGCGATCTGTGGGTGGGAAGTGGTATGTCCTTGTTGTGGTGGACGACTACTCTCGGTATGCGTGGGTGTTCTTTCTTGAGGAGAAAGGGGAGACGTTTGGTTTTGTTCGAGATCTTGTCTTGAGGTTAAGAAACGAGAGGCACGGAGATGCCATACGAGCGATCCGCAGTGACAATGGCTCGGAATTCAAAAACTCTCGCTTCGAAACCTTTTGCCATGACTTGGGTCTTGAACACCAGTTTTCGAGTCCGTATACACCTCCCCAGAATGGCGTCGTGGAAAGGAAAAACAGGACCTTGTGCGAGATGGCTCGGACGATGCTCGACGAGCATAGGACTCCGAGAAGGTTCTGGGCTGAGGCGGTCAATACCGCGTGCTATGTGTCGAACAGGATCTACCTCAGGGTTCACAAGAAGAAAACCTGTTACGAGTTGATGCACGGTCGCACACCCAAGGTGAGTCACTTCCATGTCTTTGGTTGTAAATGCTTCATTCTGAAGAAAGGGAAGAAGTTGGACAAGTTTGAGGCTAGGTCTGTCGATGGCATTTTCTTTGGTTACGCATCTCATTCTAGAGCATTTCGTGTGCTCAATCTTGAAACTAACCAAATCGTGGAGACTTGCGAGGTAACCTTCGACGAGACACAGCCACGTAGTCAGCTTGTTTTTGAGTGTGCAGGTGACGATGAACTTGGCGAGGAGATTTTTTAGGAGGAGGAGCATGAACATGGAGATGATGAAGATAGCGGTGTGGTGCCCGCGGCTGAACATGTACCCACTACTTCGACGACGATCATGAACGGGCCCTCTCCCACACCTACAACGACAAACCCAGATCAAGGCGAAGCTGCTGTTGAGGGGGAGGTAGCATCAAGGCGAGAACCTCCCCGGCGAGTGCAAGTGGATCACCCAGCTTCGAGAATCATCGGTGACATGAATGAACGTACTACACGGTCGAGGGTTCGGAACAATTCTCATTTCGCTCATGCTGCTTTTGTTGCCACCTTTGAGCCCAAAGACATTGGACACGCGCTATCTGATCATAATTGGGTTAATTCGATGCATGAGGAGTTGGAGAATTTTGAGAGGAACCAAGTTTGGGTGTTGGTTGACCCTCCCCCAGGGTGTAAGCCGATTGGGACAAAATGGGTGTGGAAGAACAAAGAGGGAGAAAAAGGAGAAGTGGTGAGAAACAAGTCAAGGCTTGTTGCTCAAGGGTATAGTCAGAAAGAGGGGATCGACTATGAGGAGACCTTTGCTCCCGTAGCTCATTTGGAGGCGATTAGGATCCTTCAAGCCTTTTCCGTGGCTAAAGGGTTCAAGTTGTACCAGATGGATGTGAAGAGTGCTTTCCTGAATGGTGTGTTGGAGGAAGAGGTATATGTGAGGCAACCACCGGGGTTTGAGAGTGAGAAGTACCCCCACCGGGTGTACAAGTTGAGGAAGGCGCTGTATGGGTTGAAGCAGGCGCCTAGAGCTTGGTATGGTAGGTTGAGGGGGTTCCTGTTTGAGAGAGGGTTTGAGATGGAGAAGGTCGATCAGACCTTGTTTCTCCTCAGGCAGGGCAAAGATATCCTGATTGTGCAGGTGTACGTGGATGATATTATCTTTGGTGGCTCGTCTAACACTCTTGTTGTAAGGTTTGCAGAAGAAATGAGCAGGGAATTTGAGATGAGCATGATGGGTGAGTTGCAGTTCTTCCTTGGGCTCCAGATCAAGCAATCAAAGGAAGGAACATTTGTGCACCAAGCAAAGTACACCAAGGACATTGTGAGGAAATTCAAGATGGAGGACTCCAAGGCCATGGCGACGCCTATGAGTACGACTACAGCTCTTGATGCGGACGAGGAAGGTGAGCATGTGGACCAGAAGGAGTACCGGAGTATGATCGGGTCACTCCTTTACTTGACGGCGACGAGGCCGGACATCCAGTTTTCGGTATGTCTGTGCGCTCGTTTTCAAGCGTCTCCAAGGACTTCGCATCGGCAAGCGGTCAAGCGCATTTTCAGGTATTTGCGTCATACTCCCGACTTCACCCTTTGGTACTCCGCGTCCTCTTCTTTGGCTCTTCATAGATTTTCAGACGCGGATTTTGCCGGGTGTCGGTTGGATAGGAAGTCCACTTCTGGGACTTGCCAGTTCTTGGGTTCTTCCTTGGTGTCTTGGTCTTCCCGCAAACAGTCGAGTGTTGCACAATCCACTACCGAGGCAGAGTATGTGGCCGCAGCTAGTTGTTGCTCTCAGCTCCTTTGGATCACATACACCATGAGTGACTTTGGTGAGGAGTATACCCATGTCCCACTTCAATGTGACAGCACCAGTGCCATAAGCGTTGCAAAGAACCCAGTGCTCCATTCCAAAACCAAGCACATAGAAGTGAGGTATCATTTTCTGAGAGACAACGTAGAGAAAGGAAAAATCTCTTTGATCCATGTACCCACACATGACCAGCTAGCCGATATTTTCACCAAACCCCTAGATCAAGCAACTTTCACTCATCTGCGGGGGGAACTTGGTGTTTGTTTGATTTCTTGAGTTGGTGTGTGGGAGCTCCTTTGTAGCATATGTATAGCTTTCCTTTGTGCATTTCTTGCATTTGGCATGGCATATGTAACATGATGTATAGGCATCTTTGTATCTTAGGTTGCATGCATTTTGTATCATATGCATTGTGTAGGAAAAGCTTCTCCTATATAAATTGTTCACCATGGAATGATATGTATGTCTTTGTGAGCTAGTTTGGTAAGCTATGGTTAGTTTGGCTTAGCTCTTGATAATCTTGGTTTATATCCATGGTTGATGGCTATGTTTTTGAAAAATGTCACATGTAGGCTCTCTTGTGAGTAAATGCCTTTATATGATCTTGACATGTTTTAGTGGCTTGGCTATGCTTAATTTGTGGTTGGATAGCTTATTTTGACCATATGGGGCCAAAGGCTCATTTGCCATCATGAATGTTTAGCCCCCATGCTTAATCTTGTGGAGGGGCATAAGTTCCTTTTTGTCGCAAAGACATTTCATGTACCAATTTCAAATCTGAAAATGAAATGTAAATTGCTTGGAAAATGTGCTCCCATGTCATTTGTGCTAATTTTAATTTGCTTTGGGTGCTAAACCGTTGCATGATGCCTACCAATGAGAAGTCTCATATCTAGAAGTAGGCACATGGCTCGGTGGCTTTAACATGACATGAGGTGCTTGTGGGTGTTTATGATGGTCTTATGTTTAGAATGGTTGTCCTAGCATGAAGTTTGTGTGGCTTTTCCATTTTGACATGTTTTGCTCATGTTTAGGACTTTGCTCATGAGAGGGTAAATTTTCGCAAAATTGCTCAACTCTATCTTAGCTTCGCCCAATGGTTGGGAAACTTGGTGACCATGAAGTTGATGTCATTACGAAGCTATAGAGTATCTAACTTGCTCATTTGGACATGTGTAGCATCCTATGTCGAATTTTGTCTATTTGAGAAGCTCTAGGTTGCATTTTTTGCATTTTTGGCTTGATTCATGCATTGTCAAAAAGGGGGAGAAGTTTGAGCATGTTTTGGCCTACTGAATGCATCTAGAAAGTTTTCAGGTAGTTTCAAGCCATTTCTGGGCTCTGTTGTGCACCGGTCTGACCGGTTGAGGTCACCGGTCTGACCGGTCAGAGTGCTGGTCCTGTTCACATGTTGAGCACCGGTCTGACCGGTGGTGTCGACCGGTCTGACCGGTCAGAGCTGAGCTGTTGCAGCTGCTCTGTTTTGTGAAGTGGTCCGCATGCATTCGTCCAGGGGGGAGGTGCATTGGTTTAGGGGGAGCTTGCATGTGTGCAGGGGGAGCTCTTTGTGGTTTTTGAGCTTTGGTTTGATGGTTTGTGCTCTTTGCTTGAGCATGTTTTGTCTCGGATGTGTCGAGCCGTTGCCCTTGCCTAAGGGGTCTGAGACTTGTCTTCTTCAAGTGATCTTGCTCTTAGCCTTTCTTTGGCTTTCGATCGCTTGTTGGAGTTTCATGGTGAGATCTTGTGAGAGGGAAGGATGATCGGGCGGCAAGCTAGACCTTGTATGAACCTCTTTGGTATGTATAGATGATTCGGCGTGGTTCCTCAAGGCTTGGTTGTGTCTTTCCCGTTTCTCCTTTTTGGTGATTTTCGAAGGCTTTTCTTGGCGAATTTCTTGTGGCGGTTTTGAGACCTTTCTCTTTAGGATTTGGTGGGGGATGTATGCATGAACCCCTCGTGGTTCTTTTCCCTTTGATTCCCCTCCCAAATCCGTTAGTAAAGGGGCTCAATTTTGGGGTTTTCGTTGTCCTAAGGTTAGTGGTGTTCTTGGCGTAAATCCTTCGATTCCTCTTGATTCAACGAGTTTTGGTGGACCATAACTTGGCTATGGAGTACCCATGAGGTGTTCCTACTATCCCCAAAGTCTTGTGCGAATCCGTGGAGCGAATCGGGAGATCGGGAGTTGGATTTGGAGGAGTTGACCCGCGCGCGCTGTTCATCCCGAGCTGCCCAGGCGTGACCGGTCTGACCGGTGCTCTTGACCGGTCTGACCTGTACGAGCCCTTGGTGGGATTTGTCTCGGGGAACAGCCTTGTCCGTGTGGTTTTGTCCCGTGGTCCTGCTGGTCAGTTCTTAGCGTGTTTGGAGTTGTTTTGCTAGGTTTTGTGAGGGGTTCTTCTCCCTTGCGGGTTGTACTTTGGAGGTGGTTTTTATTCCAGGGCCTAGAGGAGTCACTGAGGCTTCCTAGAACGTTTGCTGTGCGGCTGCTATAGTCACCGGCCTGACCGGCGCTATCCACCGGTCTAACCGGTGTCACCGGTCTGACCGGAGCAGGCCATCGGTCTGACCGGTGTAGCACAGGCAGCAAGCCGTGCAAGTTTCCACTGTGTGTGTTGGTGAGTTTTGGTTCGGAAGGTTGTGTGTTGGTTCCTAGGACCAGTAGCACTCCAGTGGCTACGTGGTCTTGACCAACTTGGGTAGTTGAGTCGGAGAAGTGTTTCGGAAGCCGTGTTCGTCTTGTTGGAGTTCCCATCTCCTTCGAGAAGAATTTTTATCGGCTCCCATTCACTCCCCCCCTCTCTGGTTCGCCTAATCGGTCCTTCAAGGTGGCGCCCTTGGTGACCAAGATTTGGAGGAAGGTGAAATTCCCGGTGCTCCCGGCCCTTCTCTAATTCTGAAACAACCGGGCACCAGCACCTCCTTGAACCTTCGGCACCTTTAGATCCCAAAGGTTAGTTCTTGACTTCATTCGCTTTCTTCCATTGTTTTTGCTGGTTTTAGCATTTTTTGTTAGGTTTGGACATGCTGTGTATACTTTTTATTTTTTCTTAGCTTTTGAAAAATCTGTCGAAGACATGGAGGCCGGCCGCCTGGCCGGCCTATCAGCGGAGCTTTGTTATAAAGCTATGATTTCAAGTCAGAAGCTCCTTGAAAAATACCGTCTTCAAGATAAGAAATTCCTGGCTTCCGAAGCTGAGAAGATCGAGCTGAGCCGTGAAGTCATCTGGCGGAAAGAAGAAAACAGAGCTCTGGCCAAGATTTGCAAGCTGCGGGATGAAAGTATTGGGATCTTGAAAGAAAACGTCAAGACCTATCAGGAAGCAACGCTGAAATTAAACGAGGATGCTGAGAAACATGACAGCCTGCTCGAGGAGTTCAAAAAGATAGCCGAAGATGATGGCCGCACTATTGAGACTTTGCAAAAGGAAAAGAAGGCCCAGCAGACTGAGATCGGAGAACTCAAGAAGGAGGTTGAGGGTCGCGATAATTTTATAAAAGCGGCCGAAGATGTTTTGAAAGAAAACTTCAAAGGTTTGCATGAAAAGTACGCTCGTGCCCTTGGGGAATTTGGTGCGGAGCCCCTGCCCTTCCCTGGTGACAAAGACGCCAAGGCCATCTTTTAATGGATGGGACAAGAGTTCGATCAACTCCCGGGAGTGATGACCGGAGCCAACGACTATGCGGCTTCGATGTGCGTGGAGACTCTCCTTGGGCTTCTTGAAAAAACCGGGTGCTCAGACTTTTTATCTTTGGGAGCCAGGAACTACAAGTTCTCGATGGCGGAAAAGCTTGATAACGGGGTTGCCTCAAAAAATGTTCGAGTGATCAAGAAAATTTTCTTGACCCTGTTTTGGGAGGTGTCCGGTCAAGAGTATGCTAAGGTTGTGGCGCGCCGACTTTTGGCGGAGGTAGATGTTTTGCATTATTGGCTCTTTGCTTAATTTGTTTTCTCCTTCTTTCTTTGGGTCGCTAACTTCTCTGTTTTGTAGGCGAAGGAAAAGGAGGCATTGGGATCGGATTCGAGCGATGGCGACAGCGATGGTGAAGGAGATCCTGCAAGCGCGGCTCTGGGAGGTTCAACCTCTGGCGTTAATAAAGACGCAGCTGATGACGATGCTGAAGATAAGGATGGCGAAGCCTGAAGACTTCCGATCTTGAACTATCGTCTTATTGTGACGCCCTGCATGGCGGTTTGAGCTTTAAGTGCTGGATAACTTATGCTTTGAGTATGAAAACTTGTAAATAACATCATTGGCCTTGTTGCCATTTTCTGTCTTGCTGATAAGCTTTTCCTTTTGCTACTTGCCTTGATTGAGGAAAACGTCACCTTCTTTTGGAACAGTTTTGTATATTTTTTGTGCGAGGATGTCAATTTTCAATGTTTCTTAGCTTCGGAAAAAAGAGCGAAAAACTTACTATGTTTTTGAAGAAAACATCACCCCCCCCTTTTTTGGTCTTTTTCCCGAAGCCCCTAGGTGGAAAGATATCCGCGAAGCTGTTAGGCTGTTCTTTCTTGACAAGAATTCAAAGTCTAGCGAAGTTTGTTCAGAGCTTCACAGACTTTGCTTTGCGATGGTCGAATATCAGCAATCTTGTTGCTTTTTCGACTGAAATTTTATACCTTTTTGTTTTCAAGAAACGTTCTTGAAAAAGACGAGGTGAACTGAAACTTTCTGTGCGGCTAGCATTTTCTTAGTACAATCGGTTTTTTCTTGAAGCGGGTAGAATCTTGCGAAGCTTGATTCGAGCTTCGCAGCTTCTCTTATTTGTGAACGAACGATAACGTGATTGCTTTTGAATTTTTAGCACTTCCCGCAACTTAGTTTGTTGCCTGAGGGATTGCTTGGGTACTTAGGCATGATTGCTAAGATTTTTATGAGACAACGTGTGTAGGCTTGTTGCTTTTCGTTGCTCTTTGGGCAGAAACCCCCTTTGCTGAAAGTAAATGACTGGAAATAAATTGCTGAAAGTAAAAGAGACTGGAACTTAAGGGGAAAGTAATTTCATTAAGACTGAAATTTGATACACAGATCCACCTCATTAAAAACCTTGCCTCCTGATTTGGAGTCCCCTTTTTGCAAGAAAAAGAGTACGGATCTCGATAAATGTAAAGTACTGGAAGGAAAAATTAAAAAGAAAAGAAACATAAGATAACCAAGTTCCGGCTCCTTTTATAAGTTTACGAAGCTGGAACTTTTACACTGCCTTGTTCTTACGGGTAGTATTTGAGGAGGCTGTCCGCATTCCAAGTGTGCAGCAATGCGTTGCCCAACTGGTCTGCCAAGTGGAAGGACCCTGGCCTGATACTCTTTGTTACGATGAATGGCCCTTCCCAAGGCTCTTGTAGCTTTCCTGGGTTGTCAAAATTTTTCTTTTTCTTGATGACCAAATCCCCCACCTGTATTTCTTTCCTTACGACTTTCTTGTCCCTCCATTTCCTTGTTTCTTGTTGATATTTTTCTAAGTTATCCGCAGCTTGGAGTATGTCTACCTCGATCAAATCTTTTTCGGCTTCTTCGAAGCCCCCGTCTTGTGCTTTCAATACTCGCAAGCTTTGGTTTTTTATCTCTTCTGGTGTCATGGCTTCGGAGCCGAATAGTAACTTGAAAGGCGAGAAACCTGTGGTTCTTGAGACGCTGGAGTTGTGCGACCAAATAACCTTCGGCAATTCGTCCACCCATTTCCCTTTCCTTTGGTTGAACAGACACTTCTTTATGCTAGAGAATATTTGGCCGTTTGCTCTCTCCACAGCTCCATTTGATTGTGGGTGGTATACAAAAGCAAATTTTAACTTGGTTCCCATGGTGAGGCAGAACTCCCTGAAATCGTTGCAATCAAATTGCTTTCCATTGTCCACGGTTAGCTCTCTAGGGACCCCAAATCTGCAGATTATGCTTTGCCAAAAGAATTTTTGGATGTTGTGAGATGTGATGCTGGCCAGTGGCTTGGCTTCGACCCATTTGGTGAAGTAATCTACAGCGATAGCTGCAAATCTGCAATTTCCTTGCGCTGCTGGTAAGGGTCCAACTAGATCCATTCCCCATCTTTGGAGTGGCCAAGAGAGCGGTATTAACTGTGTAGGCATTGATGGGCTTCACTGGTTGTTTGCGTTCTTCTGGTAGGCTTCGCATGTTTTTACCAGGTGATGGGCATCGTCAATGATAGATGGCCAGTAGAAACCTTGCCTTAATGTTTTCTGGTCCAAAGCTCTGGACCCTAAGTGGGCTCCGCAAAAACCCAAATGAATCTCTTTTAATATCTCTTTTCCTGCATCGAAGCTAATGCATCTCAGGGCTGGAGCTGATATGCCAGATTTGTACAATTCTCCATCGATTATCTCGTAGCCTCAGGCCCTTTGTCCCATGCGATTTAAGGAAACTTCCTCGGTGGGTTCATAGTGACCCCTTAGGAAGGCGAGGATTGGAGCCCTCCATTCATACTTCTCTATGACATTGATTGTTTTGGCCTTCGGTTCTTTTACAGCGGGCGTTGTGAAGACCTCATAGAAAACATCTGATGGTAGAGCTTGATTTTGAGCAGTGGCTTTTGCTAACGCATCCACTTCATTGTTAGAGTTTCTTGGGATATGCTCTACTTTGAACCCCTTGAAGTGTTTTTCCATAGACCTTACTGCAGCGAGATATTTGACTAATTCTGGCTCTCTAGCTTCGGTGTCTTTCTCTACATGCCCCTGAATGACTTTGGAGTCTGATCTTACAATAAAGCTTTGTTGGCCCAGAGCTTTCATTTTCCTTAGTGTAAGGAATAGAGCTTCGTATTCTGTTGTGTTGTTGGTTGCTCTTTCGCTGTCTGGGAAGTCCAATCTGACTACGAATCGCATTTTGATTCCAGTTGGAGAGGTTATGATTGCCGAAGCTCCGGCTCCTTTGTGACAGTAAGCCCCATCGCAGTATGCAATCCATGGCTCATTGATGTCTGCGGAGCTTGAACTGACTGGGGAAGTCCAATCCACAACAAAATCTGCCAGGGCTTGAGATTTGATGGCGCTTCTTCTTTCGAAGTCAACTACATGCTCTGACAATTCAAGAGCCCATTTGGAGATTCTCCACGAAGCTTCTCTGTTGTTGAATAACTCATGCAGAGGTTGATCTGTTACCACTATAATTCTATGGGACTCAAAATAATGCCTGAGCTTCCGTGCTGCCATAACGACTGCATATGCGATTTTTTCAAGTTTTGAGTACAACACCTTTGAGCCTGTGAGTGTTTCAGAAACAAAGTAGACTGGGACCTGAGTTGACTTCTCTTCCATCTCCTTCTCTTGTATCAACGCTGCGCAGACAGCAGTTCGCGAAGCCGAGATGTAGAGTAGTAGGGGGAGCCAGGCTCCGGTGGGCACAATTTGGTTAGCTTGGTGAGATAGACCTTGAGCTCCGCAAATGCTTTGCTCTGTTCCGGTCCTCATTCGAACTTCTTGTTATTTCTGAGTACTTGGAAGAAGTGGAGGCTTCGCTCCGCAGCCTTGGACACAAATCTGTTTAACGCTGCAATTCTCCCGGTGAGTTTCTGCACATCTTTCAGAGACCTGGGCTCCTCCATCTTTATTATTGCCTGAATTTTGTCAGGATTAGCTTGTATTCCCTTTGTCTCTACCAGGCACCCGAGCACTTTCCCTCGGCGAACTCCGAATACGCACTTCTCGGGGTTCAATCTCAGGTTTGCAGCTCTCATGTTCGCGAAGGTTTCCGCAAGGTCAAAGATGTGATCGCCGCGCTTGTTGCTTTTGATGACTATGTCGTCGACATATGCCAATAGATTCCTGCGCAATTGGTTAGGGAACGCCAAAGCTGTCATTCTTGTGAATGTTGGTCCTGCGTTCTTGAGCCCCTCAGGCATTCACAAGAAACAAAAGATGCCGAAGGGTGTAATGAAACTGGTTTTGTCCTCATCTTCTTTTCTGATTCTTACCTGATGGTACCCCGAAAACATGTCAAGTAACGACAACATTTCACTGTTTGCCGCGTCATCCACAATTTTGTCTACCCTTTCTAGCGGGTAATCATCTTTTGGGAAAGCTTTGTTCAAGTCTGTGAAGTCTATACACATTCTCCACTTCCCGTTTTTCTTCTTTACAGGGACTGTGTTTGCGAGCCATGTTGAGTACTTGGCTTCGCGGATCACGTTGGCGTCTAACAGCCTTTGCACCTCGACTTTCACAGCTTCGGCTTTTTCGTCAGACGTTTTGCGGAGCTTTTGCTTTTTGGGCCTGATATTCTTGTCCTTCTCTAGCCTGTGCTCGATGATGTCCCGGTCGACTCCTTTTAGGTCTTGGGCTGACCATGCGAACACATCTTGGTTTTTGGCCAAAAATGTTAGCAACTCTCGCTCTTCGTCTAAGCTTAACTCGGCTCCGATTGTTATAGTTCTATCTGGGATATGTGCGTCCAGCGGGATTCTTTTTGTCTCGCCGTCGGTGCTGATGTTAACTTTCTCCTTGTCCCTCTTGGGCTCCGCATTTTTTTTCTATCTTTCTCTGCGGCTTCGTCAGCTTCAGCCTGAGTGAGATGGTGAATGCTTCTTTGACCTGGGGATATGCCTTTTTCAATGTCTCTGGCTGTCTGTTGATCCCCAAATATTGTTATGACCCCCCTGAGCGCTGGGATTTTCATGCACAGAAACAGTTGCTGGACTGCAGCATCGAACTTGTTGATGAAGCCCCTGCCCAAGATGGCCAAGTAAGGATAATGCATTTCCACTACGTCGAAGGTGATCAACTCTGTTCTGGGGTTGTCAAGGTTCCCGAAGGAGACGGGCAACGTGATCTTTCCGAGTGCTCTGACGGGCTTCCCCCCGAAGCCTAAAAGCGGTACGTCTGCCTCTTGAAGCAAGTGCAGGTCTATCTTCATTTCCCTAAAAGTTTTGGCAAACAGAATGTCCGCGGAGCTGCCATTCTCTATCAGAACTTCCCCAATTTCCCATCCTGCGATAATTGTCTTGATGACCATGGCGTCGTTGTGTGCAGATGTTTTCAGTTTGAAATCTTCCTCTGTAAAGGTGATGGGCACGTGTGCCCAGGGCGGCTTCACCGGTGGTCCGTCTTGGGCTATGGTGTGCACCTCTTTGAAATAATTTCTTCTCATTCTCTTGTTCTCGAACTCGAGAGATGATCCTCCCACTATCGAGAACACATGGTGATAAGAATTTCCCTAGTTTTGGGCTTCGGTTTGAGAGATGGCCATGATGGAGCCGAAGGTAGGGAAGGCTTTAGGATCGTTTCTGGGGTTTGGCGGCTCCGCCTTGGGAATTACGTTTGGGATGCCGGGTGGCGGAGGTGGGATTTGTTGCATTGGCTGCGTGTTTTGCTGGTTTTGCGGCTGGTATTGTTGCGATGCTGGTGCTTGCCATGTTGGTTGCGGCTGGCCGTAGGCGCTGGTTTGAAAGTGATTTTGGTTTCCTTGGTTATAGGGATGTAGCGGAGGTGCGGTGGGGTATGGGTTTTGATGAAAAGGTGGCTGAGGCCAAGTGTGACTGACAGGTTTTGGCGGCGGTGGTTGGTGTTGGGTTTGGGCGGCCCTTTTTTCTTCGGCCATTCTTTCCAAAGTTCTCTTGGTTTCGGGACAATTGTCTGTGGAATGGTGGGGTTGCTTTCCGTGGAAGGAGCAGTAAAACAAGCGTGGGCGAGAGTTTTGGTTTTGAGGTGATGGACCGCCGCCTCTGCCTCTTCCTCTTTGATTATGACCTCCGCGGTTTGAAGTTTGCGGAGCCTGGTGCGGAGGCTGGGTTTGTGGTGGGTTAGAGCTTGGGTTTTGGTTTTGGATGTGAGGCGCGGCATCTATGGGGAGCACCTGGTTTGGAGGGTAAGGAGCTCTATTGTTCTGAACACTTTGGTGAGAGGGAACCCATTCTTGTTCCCTTTGTGCTTGCCTTAGACGATTTCTTTCGGCCACTCTTCTCCTGTGGTCTTCGTCTGACCTGCAATACTCTTCGAGCTCCACCAAGAGTGCTTGCATTGTTTTTGGTTTTTTCCTCGAGAGATGTGATGTTGTTTGCCCTGGGTTTAGCCCCTTGATACAAGCAGCTATGGCAACCTTCTCTGATACGTCCGGGGTTTGGGACTTTAGCTGTAGGAATCTCCTTACATAGTTTGCTAAAGGCTCTTTTTCTTTTTGGATGCAGTAAAACAAGTCCCCTTCATCAGTGGTTGCGGTCTGGAAGCCTTGGAAGTTTTGGATGAGCTTCATCTTCAGATCGACCCAGCTGTATACCGAGTGGGGTGGCAGCAGTGAATACCAATTCAGCGCTGCGCCTTCGCACGCTATGATGAATGACTTGGCTAAAACAACTTCGTCACCTCCAGCCGAAGCTACGGCGGCTTCGTAACTCATTATGAACTGCCTTGGGTTTGTCAACCCGTTGTATTTTGGCAGAGAGATTGTTTTGTAGGAAAAGGGCCATGGCGCTGTTTGCAGGCCGATGGATAAGGGGGATGTAGCATCGACGGTCATGAACATTCCAGCGGTGGGTGGGAAGTTAAACACAATGTTTTCATTTTGAGGGGTTGGGCCTTCCTCGTAGTTTCGGGTGGGACTTGGCGGTGTGTGCCGGTGAGATTGCAGCTCATCCAGTTCCTGCTGCATCCGTGCCAGCTGCAGCTTCGCAGCCTTAATCTTTTTGATTTTTTCTTCAGCTTGTTTCTGAGCTTCGAGCTCCATGGCTACCCTCTCTTTTTTCTTTTTCATGGCTTCGATTTGCTTTAATACTGAGTCAAGCTCCCTCTCAGCTGCGCCTTCTTAGTCGTTCGTGAGGCTGGTTTTTGGGTCTGAGTCTTGTGTGGTCTTTCCCGCTGCCTTTCTTTTTTCACTGCGGGTTCGAGCGATGTCCTCGTCCCCCGGCCTGGGCTCCGGAGCGACTATGATTCTTTTTTCCTTGGCAGCCACCATGGGCTCTTCTTGGTCGGCAGTCTTCTTCTTTGGAGGTGCCATTGTGGGTTCCTTGGCGGCTAAGAACATGGTGGGCGCCTTTGTTGGGGACACAAAACCCCCGAACAAAGAGAAAGAAATCCGACAAACAATTCACAATAGAGACGTTATATTCAAAAGCTGTAAATGATGAACTTTCCTCAACACATTAAACACTCCACTTTTCAAAATGACCGTCCCTTTACAATGAGGAGAGGGCCTCCTTTTATAGTGCCAAAAGATGAAATTTACATTCCAAGTGTGCCCTCGAAACCCTAATATCTGACACAAATTTCTCGAGGGCAAACTTTGTTTTTTACACATGTTGCGGAATTGACGCCGGACTTAGCGGAGCGCAGATCGCGCCGGATACAGCGGAGCGGGAAACACGGCGCGAAGACCGGAAGTAGTTCCGTGTTGGACCAGCTTTTGACCCAGTCTTCGCTCTTGAATCTTCGCAAAGCCGGGGGCTTCGCCTTCTTGCTCCCCTTGACGCCTCGTTCATGCTGCCCCCTCGGAGCTCCGGTGCCTTCCAAACGGGGAGGCGGCAGACTGGCTCGGCTCCGACCCGAAGCTGAGCCCTTCGCCACTCTTCACCTTGAAAAAGGGAGCTCCGGGTTGCTTCCTGAAAAACATATCACGTGATAGTGTTGAACCTTGTAATTAGTTGATGAGCGAAGAAGATGGCGGAGCCAAGACCCTCTAACTGCTCTTGAATGAGAAATCTTCCCTAAACGTTCATGGGGTGGATCGACCGCGCCGGAGTTCTGGGCTCCGCCGTCTTCGGTCGGTTCTCTGTGCTTTTAGCGTGTGATACAACTTCTTGGCTTTTAAGAAAAAACCTAGCGAAGCCCGTGACTCCTACTCTCCCTAGAAAGGATTCGAAGCTTATTTGTTTATTTTATCCTTTGACAAACCCCTGGTGCCTATAGGTGAGGTTTTCTACAGCCCCAACAACAATCTCCGGTCATCGAGAGATCACCAACAAGGAGCAAGAAGAGCATGGTGTCGAGTGACCCGTCAGCGAAGCGGGTACGAAGGGAGGATGACTGTTGATGGCTATTAAGTACCTACTTTAGCCGTCAATATACTCATGAATAAAGGAGCATAAGGCATTTCTTACACGTATTTAGTTAAGAATAATGTAGTTCCACTTGTCCTTGGAGATTATTTGATTGTAGGAAAATATGGAGGAAAAGAGTGACAAACTCACCTTCTATGGTCCATGCCACATCTCATCCTAGGTGGGCTGCCAACAAGGATGCCATGCATGCACACCTGCCAACTAGGGAGCCATGCATGCATGCCATGCAAGCAATCCAAGTGAAGCAACCCCCGACGAATCAGAGTGTGACACATGGACGTCACATGGATCCATGGGCCCACAAAGGCACGCAATTCGTGCCAAAACAGGGTGGACACCGGGAATTGACCTAAGGACCCACAGGACAGTCACCAGAAGAAAGCACGAGCCAGGGGGCCCACCAGGGGGTCGGCCGACCCCACAAGTCGGTCGAACCGACCTTGGCTCGGCCTCTCCTGAGCTTCCACGTGGTGCTTCCCTATTGGTCCTAGGCGCCATTCCAGGGGTGTTTGCATCCATTCCTCGCCGGTGCTCGGGCCTATAAATAGAAGGAGAGGGGGCGCACTTATGAGTCATCCACACTTGCAACACCTCTCTCACTTTTAGACTCAAGGCTAGGAGGTAGACTAGAGTAGTTCTAATTCAGGTTCCAAGTCTACTTTGGGATCTAGGTATGAGTTCTCTTGTATCTTATTTCATTTGTATGACTTTGATCTACTTCAGTTATTTATCTATTTCGTATAAAGTTGTGTTAGTATACATGAGTGATTTCTTCATGTGTTCTTCATCTGTTCATCATTTAGAGGCTCCTGTTCTTGATGAACAAGGCCTTTCGATCCACTTGACGGGTGACTTTCACATGTTTCTGTTGTTTGTTCATAAGTTAGAGGCTCGTGTTCTTCGCGAACACGACCCTTTGATCTAGTTGAACAGACATAGGAAAACACGAATCCATTTGTGTACCTAACCTGGTTTGATCTAATTAGATGACATGACTGCGTTGTATTGTTGACATTTCTTAATGCAATCACCTAAGAATGGGTTTGGAACCCATCCTGGTAACAGCGCCAGAAATGTTGGTTGGTAATTCTTAACGTTACAGGAGTCCGCAAGTGCACGGAAGTACCATTGTAGCATTTCCCCAAAGGAGTATTCCAAAGGGTATCGAATCCAAGGAAGGCATTGGCGGAATGACAAGATCAACTCTATTGCAATGAGTATAGATCATAGACGGAAATAAATCAGACACTCGAGTGCAGGGCTAAAATATGATAATGGGGGTAGTGTGATCACACACACTCACTCTCTCTCTAAAAAGTCCTAGGCATAGGAGGCGACATACGAGTTAGTTCTAGGTTCTTAGGTACTATACACATAAAGCTGGTAGGAACGAGTTAGATACACTAGCGTTGAAGAACATTAACTTAAGCACCCAGGTACCACGGGGAGATAACCTCCCGCGTTGCTTCCGCACAACTCCGGTTGTTATATTTTAGACTCCTACAACTTATCCGAACGTGGGGGATTTCAGAGGGACCAACGGCTGTCACTACAGTGGCCTACCCCAAGACAAACCGTGGGATAAACTCATAAGTAAGGTAGCTACACAACCCAAGCACCATGCTTACGTTGTTAGCCGGACTTGACCGGCCCGGGCTATTGTGACCCAGGTCAAGCCACCAGATAAACCAGCCAATTACACCGAGTACCGTAGCTTAAGCACAGACTTCATACAATGCAATCATGTCATCTAATTAGATCAAACCAGGTTATGTACACAAACGGATTTGTGTTTTCCTATGTCTGTTCAACTGGATCAAAGGGTCGTGTTCGCAAAGCACACGAGCCTCTAACTTATGAACAAAAACCAGAAACATGTGAAAGTCAGCCGTCAAGTGGATCGAAAGGTCTTGTTCATCAAGAATAGGAGCCTCTAAATGATGAACAGATGAAGAACACATGAACAAATCACTCATGCATACTAACACAACTTTATATGAAATAGATAAATAACTGAAGTAGATCAAAGTCATACAAATGAGATAAGATACAAGAGAACTCATACCTAAATCCCAAAGTAGACTTCGAACCTGAATTAGAACTACTCTAGCCTACCTCCTAGCCTTGAGACTAAAAGTGAGAGAGGTGTTGCAAGTGTGGATGTCTCATAAGTGAGCCCCCTCTCCTTCTATTTATAGGCCCGTGCACCGGCGAGGAATGGCTGCAAACACCCCGGGGATGGCGCCTAGGACCAATAGGGAAGCACCACATGGAAGCACAGGAGGAGCCGAGCCAAGGTCGGTTCGGCCGACCTGTGGGGTCGGCCGACCCCCTGGTGGGCCCTCCTGGCTCGAGCTTTCTCCTGGTGGCTGTCGTGTGGGTCCTTAGGTCGGTTCCTGGTGTCCACCCTGTTTTGGCGCGGTTTGCATGCCTTTGTGGGCCCATGGATCCATGTGACGTCCACGTGTCACACTCTGATTCGTTGGGGGTTGCTTTACTTGGATTGCTTGCATGGCATGTGTTGACGGTCTAATATCGTAGTAAACTTCGATCCGCAAGCGTACGGATCAAGGGACCCTCTTTCCCTTGAGTGTAAACCCAAGGTTCTTGTCAAACCCAAGGAGCAAGGGGATTGCTATCGTTGATCTTGTATTAAACTAGTTAACCGAATCAATCTACTACTAGAGATCAATCTAACCAAACCAAACTCAGCTAGAGGTGTGTGAGGTGCACGAGATATAAAGGATATTTGCCCATAGGGTTTGGGAAACATAAACATGCAACCACCTAAACGAATCGGAAACAATCTATCAAGGGATGCGACCGATGCCTTCGCCCTTTCTCCCTCATCGTACTGTCACTACGAAGGGATAATCATGACGGTGAGACATGACCAAGGTGTGATGATGGGATCGTCGGGAGTATTGAGACCTATGCTCCCGAAAAGCATGGTAGCTAGCCTTAAACAACGAAGCATTCATCAACACGGAATTGATAGATTGAAACCATAAACGAGTTGGCGATTTACATGATATGATCCGTTACAACCCCATGGACAAATGAAAGGTTTACCCCATCAAGACGTTAGACATGGCATTGTTGATCATGGTAGAACCTCCGGTGATGTCGTCCTTCAACTTCGGTGGCGTGGTGGCAGCGCCTCCACGTCCTCCTTCGCTTGTGGCCGCCTCCTTCAACTCGATGAATATTTCTCGTGAATGTTCTCCTCGAATTTTCTTCGATCTAACCTCCCTGCCTTGTGGTCGCCTTCGGGGGTATTTATCTCTGTCTCCAACGAATGGTGGCACCGCCAGCAACTTAGGGTTGAACAACCTTCACGCACGAAAAACAGGGGCCCGAACCGAGGCCAGGAGAGGCCAGGCCGATCGGACCAGTCCGGTCGGCCTGGGCCCTTTTTGGCCTGGTTCGGCCCAGTCTTCCTCGACGTTGCTTCTCTTGTCAATATGAACTTGTAGCCCAATACTTGTAGCATTTTGACGTCATCAACTCGGCGATAAATATAAGGGGTCTTCTCGTATGAAATCCGATCTTTACGCCTTGGTCCTCGGAGATGCTTCACCATAACACTTCGGTCCTTGCCACCTTTTGGAATGAATATGCCTTGTACTTGAACATGAACGGAACTCCCCAATTGGTCCTTTGAACTTGATGTGACTCCGTCCCTTTAGTTCATGTTTTCCTACAAGAACATTATACTTCCAAAAGCACATACACGGTTGAACTTGTTATATCATTAGTGTGCCTAGTGGCGGGTTAGTATCATAATAAAGCTCAAACCAAAGTGTAACAAATGTCCTTGGTTGACGGAAATCAACCGCCAACATCCTCCCACGCTTAGATCTTGCGCGTCCTCGAGCAAGTTGCTCACAAAAAGATTTATCCACGGGGTTGAAACACTTCTCATCAAATATTCCCTTTACAAGTTAGTCAATCCTTTATCTTTAAAATAAGAGACATGAGAACAAAGATCATAATGCAACATGGGCGTTTAGAATCTTTATCAAATCAAGACTTACCCCACAACTCATACCTTTTCACTAGAGATCTTCAACTCCAACCACACTTACTTTCTTACTTCCATCGGAGGGTTTTCATGAGTTTTCATAAATAAAATTCCTGCATCAAGTGTTAGACAAAATCCTTCTCCAAGTTCTCACATGTCGCTCAATTAAAGTGGCTATCCTAGATAGTTCATAAACTCTCACCTTTCACAAGTCTCTCATTTATAATGTAAAGTGGAGCTATAGGTATGGCTAGTGAAACTAACACACATATTGTTAAGCTAAGAAAGTCCTCTAAAGGTCAAGCACCTTCCGAGCCAATGATCATAAGAATTATCCATAATGTAAGGGGATCAAGGATAAGAAGATTTAGAATGGTGGACATGTGCAAAGGAACGAAAGAAATGACTTCAAGGCACTAATGATGTCCTCGATGTCGGATTGCACATGGGATCGAAGATTCGTTCACAACATCGTAGCATCCTTCTTTGCACTTCTCTTGATCCTCATATGATTCATCATTCAACACATCTCTTCTTGCTTAGCCATGAATTTCCATACTTTTTCTTTCTTCTTTCTCTTTTTTTATGCGCACCATACACATATATTTTTTTTCTACTTCTTTTCTTCTCATCTTGGCCCCTTCTGAAGCTTTCCGCACGCCCTTTTGACATGAACACCAATCTGAATTTTCAATTAATCCTCACGCAAAATTGGAACGATCCTTCGGTAATGGGTTGAGTTCAAGGAATATGATAATAAAAAGATATATATGGTTTTGGGTATGGAATCCGTCGATGAACAGGGCATTCGATGTGAAATTCCCGTTACCGAATAATGACGAGGCTAGCAACAAAAGATAATAAACAAGGATATGATCATTGCTCGAAATTAGCCTTACCTAGAGAGAAACGCCTTAACCCAACTCATTATGCTAGTGACACTTATGGTGGAGCAAAGATATATATGCTAAAGGCTTTATAGGATGATTATGCCTCTCAACTTGGAGAAAGAAAATGCTAAACTTTATTTGTGAGGATGGTTTCCTTAATTTTCAGAAATAAAAGCTCCTCCAATTTATTTAATAATCATAGTGTGGTAGAGGCAAAGTCCTAGATCAAAGGTTAAGTATGGGTGCTTTCAAAGATAATCTTCCACTAAGCACCACGGAGACAAAATTTTTAATGCTCATGCTCGAATAATAAAAGTAAAGGAAGAAAAACAAGTAAAGTAAATAAAAGACAAGGAAGTAAAGACACTTTTTTCCTTTTTATTGACTCACACTAAATTAAGACACACTTCAAGCTAAAAATTTAAAAACAAGACTCTCTCGAAACTAAACTCTCAAAACTCTCGACTAAAGACTTGACCTAACACCACTTGAGCAAAATTCTAAAGAGCTGGCTCTCCCCCCACGCTTAAATCATACGACGTCCTCGTCGTAATTTTACAAAAAGGGACAAAAAGAGGGGAAAACTAGCTACAATGCCTAATGACACCTCCTGCAAGATTCACACCACTTCTTTTTGAGATTCCCATGCATGCCGAAAAGTTTCCTCACGTTCTGGTTAAGGAACTTGAAGTCGTCCTCCACCACACGCTCAAGATCCTCCATCCGTTGACGCATAGCTCCATAGCGTGAAGGCATTCATCAAGGGACGCATAGAGATCCGAGATCGCGTTGCGGCATGCCGAGCAACACAAAGGGTGCTTGCTCGGGCCATCCCCCTTGTCATCCGGGTCATCTCCATCATCGGCATCTCCTCCGTTGCCTTGCTCATCGTCACCCCCGGGCTCCTCCTTGGGCACTTCCTCCCAAAAGTAAAGGTCATTATCATCTCTCCAGGCGGCTCCCCATGAGCTAGGGCTCCGGTCATCAGAGAAGTCGCTATCCCCGTACAAGTCTACCGGCTCGGGAGTCTTCTCCTTGTAGCTCTTCCTCTTCATCCCGAGGAGTCTCATCGAGCGGCGTACGGGGGAAACGGACTTCTTCTCCTCCTCCTCCTCCCTCGGAGTGCGGCTTGCAAGCTTCTTGTTGGGGATGTGGCCTCCTACACGAATCCTCGCGGTTCTCTTTACTTCTTCCTTAAGCACGGGCTTCAACTCACACCGACGAACCTCCTCATTCGCCGGTGTCGGAGAGGGGAGGCGTTCTTCAACTTCTGTCACCGCCTTGACCTCCGCCTCATCCTTGGTCAAACTCGGTCTCGCCATGGCTGCGCTTGATGCTTTCGTGGAGGTGGGAGATTGCAAATGAGATGCAATTCCCGAACACCCCATGCACCCTTAAATATCTCGGAAAGACTCGGCCGAAACCCTACCCTACCATTTTTGGATTTGCCTAATTTCATCGGTAGGAAAAAGGAAATACCAGACGAACATACCAGAGAAAAACGGGACCGAACTGGCGCGAAATGGCCCTAGGCCGATCGGACTGGTCCGATCGGCCCAGGCCCAATTTCGGCCCGGTTCGGCCCAGTTTTGGTGGGTCTCTTCATTACGCGCATATGAACTCGTGTGGCAAAAAGGTCTAACTAAAAATCGAGGAAAGGACTCAAAATAAATAAGAAAAGAAAATGAAAAAGTATTTACAGTGGGTTAACTCGTTTTGCGTCCTAGGCTCGACGCTCGGGCTCATTCTCCAATGTGTAGACGTCAATGTAGTCAATGGGTACGACATCAGGCTCGAGGTAAACCTTCAATCGTTGCCCATTCACCACATATCTATCTCCCTTCATGTCCATGATTGTCACCACTCCATTCGGTGAGGCCGAGTGGATGACATAAGGCCTGTCCCACTTGCTTTTTAGCTTCCCTTTTCCAAAGAGTTTGAATCTTGAATTGTATAATAGAACCTTGTCACCCTCTTTGAACTCTTTCTTTTTGAGCCTCTTATCATACCACCTTTTCATCCGCTCCTTATATATACTCGCACACTCGTATGCCTTGAGCCTCATTTCTTCCAACTCACTAATTTGTACCCTTCGCTTAAGTGTTGCCGCATCCAAATCAAAGCTCATTTCCTTGATCGCCCAATACGCCTTGTGCTCAAGTTCCACCGGCAAGTGGCAAGATTTTTCGTAGACGAATTGGTATGGAGTCATACCTATCGGTGTTTTGAACGCCGTTCGATACGCCCATAGCGCTCCGCTCAACTTTTTCGACCAATCTTTGCCTCCTTTTTCGACAGTCTTGTTTAGGATGCTTTTCAATTGCCAATTCGAAGTTTCTGCTTGACCGTTGGTTTGAGGATGATATGCCGTGGATATTCTATGCTCGATCCCCAAATTGGACAAGACTCTTTTAAAGCTTTTCCCAGTAAAATGAGATCCTCCATCACTTATCACAATCCTTGGCACTCCATATCGTGGGAATATCACCTCTTTGATTATATGTATAGATTCATCCATTGAAGCTCTTCGGCATGGGATTGCCTCCACCCATTTGGACACGTAGTCAACCATTACCAAAATATACTCATTCCCATTTGATTTTGTAAAAGGGCCCATGAAGTCAATCCCCCACATGTCGAATAAATCAATTTGTAAGTTATAATTCAGCGGCATGGCATTTCTTTGAGATATATTCCCCGTTCTTTGGCACTCCGGACAACAAGCAAAGTACCTCTTTGAATCTTCATGCATTTCCGGCCAATAAAATCCACTAGCCCATACCTCTGCTTGCGTCCTAAAAAGCCCATAATGTCCTCCATATTCATTTGAGTGACACTTTCTTAATATTTGACCCCTTTCCTCTCTTGGTATACATCTTCGCAACACTCCATCCGAGCCAAGCCTGTAGAGGTAAGGTGCGTCCCATATGTATTTTCGGCTATCGGAGATTATCTTTCTTTGAGTATTCTTATCCAAGTGATCTAGCGGCATCCTTCATATGGCTCTTATGATATCGATCATCCAAGTGTCTTTGTCAAATACTCGATATAGGTGATCATCTTTCATTTTATCTTCAATAGGCTCTTTGTCATCCTCCCGATTCATTCTTGACAAGTGATCGGCCACAACATTTTTGGTACCTTTCTTGTCACAAATCTCCACATCAAATTCTTGAAGAAGAAGGATCCATCGAATCAACCTTGGCTTGGCATCCTTCTTAGTCAAAAGGTACTTAATTGCCGCATGATCGGTGTAAACAATTACCTTGGAATTCACAATATAAGATCTGAATTTTTCGAAAGCGAATACCACCACAAGCAATTCCTTTTCCGTTGTTGCATAATTTAATTGAGCTCCACTAAGAGTTTTGCTAGCAGAATATATGGCGTGTACCTTGCCTTCCTTCCGTTGTCCCAATACGGCTCCAACGGCATAGTCGCTAGCGTCGCACATGATCTCAAATGGTTGGCTCCAATCGGGCGGTTGAATGACAGGCGCGGTTATGAGAGCTTCTTTTAGTTTCCGGAATGCCGCCAAGCACCTATCATCAAAATCAAATTCCACATCCTTTTGAAGAAGGTTAGTCAATGGCTTGGTGATATTTGAGAAAGCCTTGATAAACCTCCTATAGAATCCCGCATGGCCCAAAAAGCTTCTCAAGGATTTAATATCCGTAGGTGGTGGAAGTTTCTCAACCGTCTCAACCTTAGCTTTATCAACCTCAATACCTTTCTCGGATATCATGTGTCCCAAGACTATTCCTTGCTTCACCATGAAGTGACATTTCTCCCAATTTAGCACCAAATCGACCTCCGCACATCTTGAGAGAACCTTGTCCAAGTTTGCCAAACAATCCGCAAAAGTTTTTCCATAGACGGAAAAATCATCCATGAATACTTCGACAATTTCCTCGATGAATTCCGAAAATACCGCCATCATGCAACGTTGAAAAGAGGCCGGTGCATTACACAAACCAAAAGGCATTCTTCTATAAGCAAATGTTCCATAAGGGCAAGTGAAGATTGTCTTGTGTTGATCTTCCAGGTGAATAAGAATTTGCATGAACCCCGAGTATCCATCAAGAAAGCAAAAATATGCATGGTTTGCTAACCTTTCAAGCATCTCGTCGATGAACGGGAGGGGGAAATGATCCTTCTTTGTTGCTTTATTCAAGTTTCGATAATCAATACACATCCTCCATCCGGTCATGGTTCTTTGCAGGATTAATTCATTCTTGTCATTCTTCACCACGGTCAATCCTCCTTTCTTCGATACACAATGCACAAGGCTCACCCATTCACTATGCAGTACCGGGTAGATGATTCCGGCATCTAATAGCTTAATAACCTCCTTTTTCACCACCTCTCGCATGGCATGGGTTAACCTTCTTTGGGGGTCTATGACGGGCTTGCATTGTTCCACCATGGGTATACGATGAGTGCAAAAGGTGGGGCTAAGTCCTTTGAGATCGTTGATCGAATATCCCATCACCTTCTTGTGTTTCTTCAATAAATTCAGCAACATATCATTTTCTTCGGGACTCAATTCATCGCTAACGATCACTGGATAAGTCTTGTCCGGCCCCAAAAATTCATATTTCAGCCCCTTGGGCAAAGGTTTGAGATCCACTTCCGGTACTTGCGGTTCTTCATGTTCAATTTCCCCGATGTCTTCGAATTTGTCTTCTTCCAAGCTTCCATTTTGTGGTTCTAGTCCTTTGGTTGCTTCCGCTAGTTCTTTATCAAGCTCCTCATTGGAATCATTCTCCATTGCTCTTTGTAGCAGATTCCTGAAAGTTTCAACAAAACGAAGGCTCCCTACCTCTTCGTCATCAAGAGGTAGGGGTAAAGCAATATTCGAAGCACTAAGGAAATTATATGTGTGATTATCCCCATCAAGATTAAGAGTTACTTTTCCTTCTTTGGCATCTAAAACGGCATTAACCAACTTGAGGAACGGTCTACCAAGAATAACATGATCATTTTTATCATGGTGGACATCAATAATGAAGAAATCGGTTGGTATGCATTTTTCAGAAATTTTAACCTCAAGGTTGCGAGCAATTGCAAGTAAGCCTGCTAATGGTCCGGTGGCAAACCGGTTTATTCGGTTTGGGCTTTCGCTAATTTAGTGTTGGTTCGGTGGAAAACAGGCTGACGTTATGAAATGGTTTGACTCAGTTTAGTTGACATGCGAGAATGGTTTAGATGGGTTTGGACTGGGCCTAAGTGGTTCTGGTGAAGCCAATCGCATCTTCCACCGCACGCATCGACGACTCCGGCCAGTGCACCGCTCGACCACCCTGACGGACAGTAGCAGCCGAAGCTCATAAGCCACCGAGCACCTGCACATCCGTTCCGTCTACATCAATTGGCGTGGGCATGTATGGTTAGAGAATTACATGAAGACCACAAGTCCAGTTTCATTTTGGTGTGAAGGCGCTGGAAGATTGGTGTAGTTCGGTTTTTGAGGAAAGCAGATTAGTTTGGTGTGGTTTAATCCGCGAGCTACAGAGCAGTTAGTTTGGTGTGGTTTTGGTCTGGATCTCAGACCATTAGCAGCCTTAATTGCAAGTGGAATAATGATACTACCATCTCCCATGATTAATTTAGTAGATGTTGGAATTAAATCTATGGTATGATCATTAATCTCATCAAAAATTTTAGAGGACAAAACACTTACTTGTGCTCCAATGTCGCATAGTGCCTTGCATTCAATGTTGTTGACCTTGCAATCTATGCGTGATGTCTTCTCCCCTTCATCGGTTCTAATGGCATTAATTTCAGCAAGGTGAGCAAATGGTGACACCTCGGGCTTGACTCCCAAAAGTCTTTTAGCTTTGGCCAAATGGTCCGGATCTATTTCTCCTTCGCTAAAGAGTTTTTCAATGACTTCCTCGGTTGCCTCCAATTTGAATAGTGGTTTGGGTTTCTTTTCCGATGGGAAGTCAACCTCCAAAGCTTTTACCATCCCTCTTTGGCTAGGGAACGGTCTTCTCTTGTCGAATACCTCCTCAAAATCTATTGGAACCCAATCCATCTCCTCGAACTCGCTTAACGGCTTTGCGCTTGAAAAAGATCTTTTTCTTTCCTTACTCGTTTCCACACAATTGCCCTCCGGGATAGCTCTAGGTTCCTTGTGTTCAAGTTCTTCCACTTTTTCCGGGATTGGCTCCACTTCCTTCTCTTCCGGGGCTGCTTCTCTAAAAATCCCAGCAAGCGTCTTCACGCTTGTGTCATGTTCCGTATCTCCCGAAAGTCTTTCTTCCCAATCTCTTCGTGTGGCCACTGCTTTGCAATTTTTTTGTAGAAGTTGGGCGGCTTCTGTGAGTGTTTTCTCCATGAGATCCCCTCTTGCACACATTTCAACATGTTGCATCCAACTAGGGGTTAGGGAAAAATAAAATGTATGCAAAAGTACATCACCGGGGAATCCAAGTCTCGGTCCTTGTTCGACTAGCGCATTGAAACGTTCCGACGCTTCATCTATCCCTTCCTCTTCTCCTTGCTTAAAAGTGATAACTTGCCTCCTCAAATGTTGGACTTTGCTTATTGGGAAAAATTTGGCGCAAAATTTTTTCATCAATTGATCCCAATTTCCTCCAACTTCAAAAGAGGCAGCCGAATACCATTTCTTTGCTTCATCGGCAAGTGAGTAAGGGAAAAGATTCCATTTAAACCAAACCTTGGGGACTCCCTCTTGTTGCACCGTATTGCATATCGTCGTGAAGCACTCGATGTGTCTATATGGATTTTCCGTCTTCAACCCTCGGAACGGGTTAGTTGCCACCATCTCGATGATCCGAGCCTTGATCTCATATTTCGTCGCTTCAAGAGTTGAATCCGACTCTTGTACTTTAATATCCTCACATCGTGGGCTGGCATAATCCCTTAATGATCTCTCCGGTTCCTCCACGGGTCTTCCGACGAACGCCATCTAGACAATCATAGACAAAAACAAAAACAAAAGATGATTCTTTCTAGAAAATTAGGGTTAGCAGTTAGTGATCAACAAAAATTAACACAAAATAAACGTAGCAAACTGGCTTGCTCCCTGGCAACGGCGCCAGAAAAAGGGGTGCAGCTTGTTGACGGTCTAATGTTGTAGTAAACTTCGATCCGCAAGCGTACGGATCAAGGGACCCTCTTTCCCTTGAGTGTAAACCCAAGGTTCTTGTCAAACCCAAGGAGCAAGGGGATTGCTATCGTTGATCTTGTATTAAACTAGTTAACCGAATCAATCTACTACTAGAGATCAATCTAACCAAACTAAACTCAGCTAGAGGCGTGTGAGGTGCACGAGATATAAAGGATATTTGCCCATAGGGTTTGGGAAACATAAACATGCAACCACCTAAACGAATCGGAAACAATCTATCAAGGGATGCGACCGATGCCTTCGCCCTTTCTCCCTCATCGTACTGTCACTACGAAGGGATAATCATGACAGTGAGACACAACCAAGGTGTGATGATGGGATCGTCGGGAGTATTGAGATCTATGCTCCCGAAAAGCATGGTAGCTAGCCTTAAACAACGAAGCATTCATCAACACGGAATTGATAGATTGAAACCATAAACGAGTTGGCGATTTACATGATATGATCCGTTACAACCCCATGGACAAATGAAAGGTTTACCCCATCAAGACGTTAGACATGGCGTTGTTGATCATGGTAGAACCTCCGGCGATGTCGTCCTTCAACTCCGGTGGCGTGGTGGCAGCGCGTCCACATCCTCCTTCGCTTGTGGCCGCCTCCTTCAACTCGATGAATATTTCTCGCGAATGTTCTCCTCGAATTTCCTCCGGTCTAACCTCCCTGCCTTGTGGTCGCCTTCGGGGGTATTTATCTCTGTCTCCAACGAATGGCGGCGCCGCCAGCAACTTAGGGTTGAACAACCTTCACGCACGAGAAACGGGGGCCCGAACCGAGGCCAGTCCGATCGGCCTGGGCCCTTTTTGCCCCGGTTCGGCCCGGTCTTCCTCGATGTTGCTTCTCTTGTCAATATGAACTTGTAGCCCAATACTTGTAGCATTTTGACGTCATCAACTCAGCGATAAATATAAGGGGTCTTCTCGTATGAAATCCGATCTTTACGCCTTGGTCCTCGGAGATGCTTCACCATAACACTTCGGTCTTTGCCACCTTTGGGAATGAATATGCCTTGTACTTGAACACGAACGGAACTCCCCAATTGGTCCTTTGAACTTGATGTGACTCCATCCCTTTAGCTCATGTTTTCCTACAAGAACATTATACTTCCAAAAGCACATACACGGATGAACTTGTTATATCATTAGTGTGCCTAGTGGCGGGTTAGTATCATAATAAAGCACAAACCAAAGTGTAACAAACGTCCTTGGTTGACGGAAATCGACCGCCAACGGCATGCATGCATGGCTCCCTAGTTGGCAGGTGTGCATGCATGGCATCCTTGTTGGCAGCCCACCTAGGATGAGGTGATGTGGCATGGACCATAGAAGGTGAGTTTGTCACTCTTTTCCTGCTTATTTTCCTGCAATCAAATAATCTCTAAGGACAAATGGAACTACATTATTCATAACTAAATACGTGTAAGAAATGTCTTATGCTCCTTTATTCATGAGTATATTGACGGCTAAAGTAGGTACTTAACAGAGACGCGTCTGTTCCACTTGTCCTTGGAGATTATTTGATTGCAGGAAAATAAGCAGGAAAAGAGTGACAAACTCACCTTCTATGGTCCATGCCACATCACCTCATCCTAGGTGGGCTGCCAACAAGGATGCCATGCATGCACACCTACCAACTAGGGAGCCATGCATGCATGCCATGCAAGCAATCCAAGTGAAGCAACCCCCAACGAATCAGAGTGTGACACATGGACGTCACATGGATCCATGGGCCCACAAAGGCATGCAATTCGCGCCAAAACAGGGTGGACACCGGGAACCGACCTAAGGACCCACAGGACAGTCACCAGGAGAAAGCACGAGCCAGGGGGCCCACTAGGGGGTCGGCCGAACCCACAGGTTGGCCGAACCGACCTTGGCTCGGCCTCTCCTGAGCTTCCACGTGGTGCTTCCCTATTGGTCCTAGGTGCCATTCCAGGGGTGTTTGCATCCATTCCTCGCCGGTGCTCGGGCCTATAAATAGAAGGAGAGGGGGCTCACTTATGAGACATCCACACTTGCAACACCTCTCTCACTTTTAGTCTCAAGGCTAGGAGGTAGGCTAAAGTAGTTCTAATTCAGGTTCCACGTCTACCTTGGGATCTAGGTATGAGTTCTCTTGTATCTTATTTCATTTGTAAGACTTTGATCTACTTCAGTTATTTATCTATTTCATATAAAGTTGTGTTAGTATATATGAGTGATTTGTTCATGTGTTCTTCATCTGTTCATCATTTAGAGGCTCCTGTTCTTGATGAACAAGGTCTTTCAATCCACTTGACAGGTGACTTTCACATGTTTCTGTTGTTTGTTCATAAGTTAGAGGCTCGTGTTCTTCACGAACACGACCCTTTGATCCAGTTGAACAGACATAGGAAAACACGAATCCGTTTGTGTACCTAACCTGGTTTGATCTAATTAGATGACATGACTGCGTTGTATGAAGTCTGTGCTTAAGCTACGGAACTCGGTGTAATTGGCTGGTTTATCTGGTGGCTTGACCTGGGTCACAATAGCTCGGGCCGGTCAAGTCCGGCTAACAATGTAAGCATGGTGCTTGGGTTGCGTAGCTACCTTACTTATGAGTTTATCCCACGGTTTGTCTTGGGGTAGGCTGCGGTAGTGACAGCCGTTGGTCCCTCTGAAATCCCCCACGTTCGGATAAGCTATAGGAGTCTAAAATATAACAACCGGAGTTGTGCGGAAGGAACGCGGGGGGTTATCTCCTCGTGGTACCTGGGTGCTTAAGTCAATGTTCTTCAACGCTAGTGTATCTAACTCGTTCCTACCAGCTTTGTGTATAGTACATAAGGACCTAGAACTAACTCGTATGTCACCCCCTATGCCTAGGACCCCTTAGAGAGAGAGTGAGTGTGTGTGTGATCACACTACCCCATTATCATATTTTACCCCTGCACTTGAGTGTCTGATTTATTTCCGTCTATGATCTATACTCATTGTAATAGAGTTGATCTTGTCATTCCGCCAATGCCTTCCTTGGATTCGATACCCTTTGGAATACTCCTTTGGGGAAATGCTACAATGGTACTTCCGTGCGTTTGCGGAATCCGGTAACGTTGAGATTTACCAACCAGCATTTCTGGCGCTATTACCAGGATGGGTTCCAAACCTGTTCTTAGGTGATTACGTTAAGAAATGTCAACAATGATGATGACGAAAGCCACCATCAGAGGAAGTTGACCATCAAGGAGAAGGGGAAGGAGCCGGCGGCGCCCAAGGAGAAGGAGAAGAAGGAGGCGGACGACACCAGCTTCGCTGTTGAACTACTCCAGGGCGCATTAAAGAAGCTTCGAGATGTTGGCGCGGCGTTCAAGATCGAGGCGCCTCACCATGTCAAGGACGAGAGCATCAAGGGTCTCACCTTCAGGATCCACGTGTTGGCTGAAAATCTTGAGAAGCTCCCCGTGGTCCAGCAGGCTCTCCTCGGCAACAATAGCTCCGACGGCGGTGACGACGGCTCCGACGACGGGACTCTGACAGTGGCGACTGACTAAGTTATCCAATCCTGTACCATTAATAACGTGTTTGTGATTGTGTGTTCGTCAGTTTGTTCATCAGGTTGTTGGACTTCTTAGTTTGTTTGTCGATCATGAACTACTTAATTAGTTTGGTTGTTGGATTTTGTATGTCATGAACTCGATCTAAGAGACGCGGGCAGATCCATCCGCGTCTCCTATAGTATGTGTTCCTCCTGTGATGAACTAGATTTTAGAGACAATAGATAGTCATTGGCGACGCGGGTTAGTAAACCTGCGTCTCCTTCATTGGTAGGTAGGTCTGGGCAGTTATCTTCTTTATATAGGCAGCTAACACTAACGTGTGGGCCCGACACCATTTTTAAAAATGAAACTTGCATCCCTCAAATATTAGAGCTCGAAAAACAGTACCTAAAAATTCATTAAAAATAACATCAATTCGTATTTGGACATTTAGTATTTTAATAAAATATCAATAGTCACACTTGTGTACCCAAAATTCTTTTAATTCGATTTTTACATCTCATGTTTATGATATAATAATTCTAATAACATCTTAGTGTGCTCTACAAATTCTACAAATTCACTTGGCAATTGGGTACCTAAACTTGTCATAAAAATTTCAAATGGTTTCGATAAAGGAAGAATATACTTGTGTAGAAATGGCTACATCTCTCACATAGTTTCCTAGAATGTTGCTTGAACATTGAAGTTTCCACACTTTGCAACATGTTCGAACTCGTACACATTTGAAAGTTTAACACAAGCTTGTGTTCACCTTAAGATTACGAAATGCAAAGTTTCATTACTAATGGTTGTGGAAAAACAAATATTATTTATATGTTGTACTTACAAAGGACAAGATAAGGCATATAAACATTATTCACGAAACAGAATATACACTAAACAATGAAATTAATGAAAAGATGGGGATTTTAGGGAAAAAATAGAAAAAATCATCAAATTTGGAGTAAGTACGACGGAGAAATACATGTTACAAAATTGACTGCAGATTAAAAGGAGAAATGAGAACTGTTATTCGTTCTAATAGAACTGGGCACCACCGTAATTAGAGACGCGGGATGGTTAATCTGTGTCTCCTTTGCCCATCCAATCTGCGTCTCATTTGCCCATCCAAACTGTTCTTCATTCTAATAAAACAGAGGAGGAAGCAGAGGGCACCGCAACCTTCGATTTGACTCAGAAATGTGATAAAACAAATCTTGTCTATCAATAATCGATTGGATGATACTTTACACGATTGAAGAAGATATTACATTTGTAACGAAGCCTACATTCATCACTACAGAAATACATGCAAAACCCCCTCTGGTGCAGCGCTCTGTAACGCAGAATGCTCTGCCTGTGCAATGTTGAATGTTGCCTCACGCCACCATTGTTGGCAGCGTCGGCCGGCGGAGGGCGACACTCCTCATTTGCCAAGCCAGATTGACCCCACGATGCTGGAAATCTAGGGATTGCAAGTTGCCGATCTAACGTGGACGCTACTGCCCTTGCTCCTCACCCTCAACCTGTTTCATGTACGCAATTGAAGTGGTGTCGACATCGGCCCCGCTGTTGGCCCTGTAGAAGAAGACGGCGATCACATAGGTTGCCCCTCTGTGCCCGTCCTCGGTAGCGCGGTGGAGCTAGTCGAGGGGAGGCCGAGGGCTATGGTTCTTGCCGAAGATGTCCTCCATCCCGATCAGGAAGCAGGCCACCGGGTTGCCGGCTTTAGCCAAGCTACGAATGAATATGTCGTAGCCGACGGGGTCGTTATTCTGCATCTGCTCGACTGGAACCCGATCCAGTGCCAGGCGCCTACCGACATCTCTGTTGCGGCAGGGGCGGAGCATGCTCTTGTAGGTGGCCCATAGGCTCCAGAGGTCCTCCATAGGCTGATTCGATGTTGCACCGACTCGTCCAACGATGATTGCTAGAACATCCTCCGAGTGTTCCGCGAGCGACCACGGGTGCTCCCTCGATGCCATGAGTGCTGGCGTGGAAGGGAAGTCGCGCGGCGTGGAGCGTAAGAGGGGCGTGGTGGAGGAGTGGTGGAGGAGGCACAGCGAACACGTTGAGGAATGAGGACGACGAGGAGTGTAGGCGGTTGTGGTTTTTTCACGGGTAGATGAAGAGGTTGTGGTGATTTCGCGGGTAGATAAAGGGGTCGGGGCAACAGTTATTTATTTTGGAGAGAAGATACAGGAGACGCGTCTCCGATAAGTGGATACTACTAATTGCACATCTCGCTTATCGAGGAGTCAAACTCTTTGAAGTTTGCCAAATATAGACAAAATAATATCAATATTTGTATCTCCAAATAAAGTTTAGTATGAAAATATATTCCACAACTATTCGGCAAGGGCCATTTCGGACAATGGAGAGTTATCGGCGACGCGGGTTTAGTGAACACGCGTCTTCTTTGTCGGGCGGGCAGGCGACAGTTGTCTTTTTTATATAGGCTGCATTTCTCACATAGTTTTTCAGGAAGAATATATACCGAATGTATATAGTATTTTAGGCAGAATATATAGACATCATATATTACAGAAAGGTATCAAATTCCACCAAGACACATCCTATATATGTTAAAAAAGGATTCCATTTCCAACAATAGACATCCCTACATTTTACAAAAAGGATCGGATTCAACAGAAATCAATCTTGCTTTTTCTTCTTTGATTTTTGTATATGGATTTTTTTTTACGATGATCGCTTCGCAAGTACAGTGTTTTGTTAGCTCTCAACACTCAGGGCATGTATGAAGTGTGAAAGGATGGAATTTCATCAAACTGGTTGTATTCCTCCTCAACAACAACATTTTCAACCCCAACAATCTTTTTTTCCAGGCAAAACCACACTTCAGTTCTTCTTTGCAAGGTCAGGTACATAGAACACTTGGTCAACATCCTTGGCGAAGACAAACAGCTCATTTTTGTAACCAAAGACCTGGAGATCAACACTAACATAACCAAATTATTCCTTGCTCACACCTCTCTTTGCATTGGTGACCCATCTACACCGAAACAAGACTACCTTCTATCCTACATAATCAAGCTCCCAAATCTCCTCTATTTGGCCATAATATGTGTCTATCTGCATGTCATCAGTGTCGACGGCTAGTACACACACACCACTATTTTTATAGACGCTCTTGGCATCCTGGGCCATGGTGTAGAACGTGCATCCATTGATATCCATTGCTTGGTATTTTGTAATAGTGAATAATTGCCCCACTGCTAGTTTCCTTATATCGTCGGTTATTACAGCATCGCTGCATCACTGGACATAATCTCGGAGCCACCTGCTGAAATCTTTCATGTGTTTCTTTGCACGCCAAGCCTTACCACATCCAGGGTTATTTTCACGTAGTTGTCGCTTGTGCTCATTGGCAAATGGTGTAATCAGTCGAATCTGTTCTATCACTTTGAAATGAGCCTTTTTGAAGGCATCTGATTCCGGAGTGACTTACTTTTTCCCCAGGGTCCCAATAGTTGAAACCCTACCTTCATGTGTGAACGAGGCACACCAATGGGGTTTTAAGGGTCCATATAACCCATGGCCCACTCCACTGCTTCTATGGTCTCATAGCCACGAACAATGGCTCCCTCCAGAAATGACCAGTTATGTGCCAATGATTTGAGGAATCCAAAGGACCTCTCATATCGAAGCATCTGATGGGCCAAGATACCAGATCTCCCTCGCGAGGTGTGCTGTTAGGTGCAGCATGAGATCAAAGAATGATGGTGGGAAGGTAGCTTCAAGCAGGCATAGGGTCTCGAAATGCCTCCTCTCTAAGTCTAATAGTTTTTCCTCATCAATCACCTTCTGTTCTATTGCATTGAAGAATAAACACAATCTCATGACCACGTCGCAAACCAATTCTGTCTTGATACCTCTTAGTGCAACAGGAAGAAAAGATGTCATCAACACATGGCAATCATGATATTTTCATCAAGTTGAAATTCATTTTCATGTCCTTCACTGACACTAGCCTCTTGAAGTTCGATGAGTAGCCTGAAGGTACTTTCAAACCATGCAAAACTCACAGAATTATATTCTGTCTGCCTTTGACAAGGTGGTTGCAGCAACGGGAAGGTCCGTCCTGTGTATGTTTCCTCTGCATAGAGCTCCGGCCTAATGCCCATATCTTTAAGATCCTCCCTTGCATTTTTATGATATTTTCCTTTCAACTTCTGTTGTAGCAATGGTCCACAAGTAGCTTCACACACATTCTTCTTGATGTGCATGCTGTCAAACGAATGACGCATATCCACAAGCAGCCAATACTCTAGCTGCCATAGAATTGAATTCTTGTTCCACATTCCTTGCCCATCTTCTTCTTCTTCACCATCTCACTTCTTTCTTTTGCTAAGTTTCTTTTCAGTCAATTTGGGTAACTCCTTGATAGTTTTGATGTCCTTGACTTGCAAGTGGACCAGATCTCTAGTCACGTGCATTGGCGCCTGTCGATTCTCCTTTTCCCCATGAAACTGACAATCCATGTCCCGGTAGGCATGTTTCTTGCTGAGGAAATGATGGTGCCCCATAAATGAGAATTTGTTTGAATTTCTTAGCCACACTGCGCAAGTTTCTTCCAAGTAGTGTGGGCAAGCTGCACCTTTCTTTTTACTCTGGCCAGAGAGGTTGCGAAGAGCCGGGTTGTCGTTGATGGTGGTGAACAACATGGCATGCAATGTGAACTCCCGACGGTCGAACTCATCCCAAACCTCCTTCACACTAGGCTTCCAAAGTATCTTCAAGTCATCGACTAGTGGCCTCAAGTAGACATCAATATGGTCGCCAGGTTGCTTTGGCCTGGAGACCAATATTGTAAGCATCATGTATTTCTGTTTCTTACATAGCCAGAGTGGAAGGTTGTACACTGACAACACGACAGGCCAGGTGCTATCACTACAAGAAAATTGTTGACTAGTGACGCAACCACATTTTAGCGTCATTGATTTATGATGTTCCTGGCTGATCTCGTCATTAAATTTCACTTCCGAGCAAATTTAGTGACAAAAAACTTTCGTCATAACGGTCGTTACTATAGTCGAGCATTCCCTATTCCAAGCTAGTTTTGTGACGCCATAAGCTCCGCAACAGCGTTATAAACCAACTTTGGTCCCACTTGTAAGCAATATTTTAAAAATAGAGTGTTCCAAGTCGTCATAAAATTCGGAAGGGTTCCTCGTGTATCCATTCTTTCAAAAATAGAGTGTTCCAACTCGTCATAAAATTTTGCAGGGTCCCACATGTAAGCATTTGTTTAAAAATAGAGTGTTCCAACTTGTCGTAAAATTTAATAGGGTCCCACAAGTCAGTCTGGTAAAAAGGGAGGAAAATTAAAAGGATACAATGTCAATAGCTGGGGTCGAACTCGGGACCTTTGATTCTGAAGGGGAAGGAAGCACTACCACTGAGACATGATACAATTTGTGTTATTTGAGCCAAGAAGATTCTTTATATTTGTTTATTTTTGTTGATATTATTTTGCATGCCCCATGTAAGTTAAATCAGATAAATATGGCGGTAAAACAAGGAGAAAATATGCTCCTCCTGTGGGTCGAACCTATTACCACTCGAAGGGGAATTTTTTACATTGACCAAGACCCACCTGTAAATTTCATGTGATACTTTAATATAAATCGGTAATTCAAAGGAAAAACGCTTCACTACCTTCGCAAAGACTCTCAACTTTTGCTACGCAGATCAGTGATTCAAAGGTGAGACTTTTGGCACGAATGGTGGATCCTAGCGGCGATGGGAAGATGGTTGCGCCGCCACATCCAAGCAACGAGAGGATGAAACAGCACGACGAGGTCAGTCCTCTGGTTTGATCCGCTATATGTTCCCCTATCTTCCTAGGTTTGGGGATATCGAGATTTAGGGATCTGGAGGATTGATGATCATACATGTTAGATTCAGATTTCATCATACCCTTAGATTTGCACTTCGATTGGTGTTAGAAGTTTATAGGCTATAAACAATTCATAGGTGTTAATAGCTTCTGGATATTCTTCATGCTACTCGTTTTATGGATTTTTCTGGAGGTGCACAGTTTATAGGATTGATACGTCCTTATATTTTCAATTTGCATCGTTTTATGGATTGATAGATTGAGGAGACTATATCTGAGCTGCACACTGTGAAGGGACATCTGGATTCTTCCATGATTCTTATCCTTTGCACAACTCATAGGTGTTAGATTCAGTTAGTTTCAAATTTGCATCATTTGATGGATTTATAGGTTCTTGTATTTTACTAGCTTCTGCAAGAGCTTCAAGCCACTGCTGCTGAGCTCTAGAAGGTGAAGAGAGACCGGCAAGACCAAGAAGTCAGCAAACTAACAGCACTACGAGAGGCTATACTATACAAGGGCCTATATAAGCAAACGTTACAGCAGCTGGATGACATGTCTCAGCTATAGTTACAACGGGAGAAAACCGCGCTGGAAAAATATAATGAGTTACAAAACGATCATACTGACCTGTTGAAAGTGGCTTGCAAATTGATGAAAGAGCATAACAAAGTGACCCAAGAGAATATATCCCAGTTGAAAAAAGTGAACATGAAGTACGAAGCTGCAGGAGACCAAAAATGAGCTGGAGAAGTTCCAGTAATCGTTACGATTATAAATAGGTAGCCTCGGTGGCAAGGCTAATTAGATGTTTATGAACATTGTGTCGATCATGTATTCTGCAAGTGTCATTTTCGTATTCTGAACATTGTGTCGATCATGTATTCTGAACATTGTGCCTTATGCTTGTATTTTGATGTTGGCTACTCTTGAGCTCATCAGTGCGCAAGCGGCCTCTGCTTCAAGATGAGCTGGGAAGAATGGTTACTCTTGAGCTCTTACGATGTTTGCTACTCGTAGGATAGCAAAACCTTGTTGCTACTACTACTATTGATTTTTCATTGTAAGATGTTGGGTTTTCTCATTGTGTAGCAGTGAGAGGTTAATCCTGTCCGACTGAATACTACAGAACGGACTTTATGGATGAGGAAGATATGATGAGGAAGCTACGGTCTGTTGATATTTTGCAGGGAGGACCTTCCTGCGTAACAAATGCATTACTGCTTGTTTCTAAGTGTCGCCTATTCCAGTCTGTAAAAAAAGCAAGGTCCCACAAGGTCACAATTTTGTGTGACAAAAAAAGGAGGAAAAAAAAGAAATAGCGTCAACAACAAAGGTCGAACCCATCACCTTTATTCTGATGGGGTAGGTAGCACTACCACTGAGACATGATGCAATTTGTGTTATTTGAACCAAACAGATATCTTATATTAGTTTTTTCTACCATTGCCGATATGTTGATGTTTGCTACTTCGTGGTGTCAACTTTGTTGTTATGAGTTGAGAAACTTGTTGCTACCTAATCATCTTATGATGTTTGATACTCGGTGGTGTGAACTTTGTGATGATGAGTTCCTATGAGATGCCATCTTATTATGCTGATTTTGTTTAATCTATTTCAAATTGATTCGAGCATACTCCTAATCACCATTCTAAATTCATAAGTGTTGCATAACTGCGGAACTAGGCAAAAAAGAAGGTAGAGGGAGAACAACGGATATATCGTAATAACTAGGTGATACCTCGTGCGTTGCTGCGGGAATTTCTATAAAATTTGAAGATGCAATTTGAAAGTAGAAACACTAAAATGATTGCATCACAATATTTTTTTTGCAAACAACAATGTAGATGAAAACACATTCATTTTATTGAGAGAGAACTACTTAGAAATTTGTAGCATGGTACTCGCAAAGACTAACACAATGCATAAATTTATGATTCTAGTGGATGGTGATGTGGATAGCTTGCATGTTGTGAGAAGATCTAGTGGATGGTGACCTCTTGCATGTTGACAGAAGTGTATCCATGATGTGTAGTGGGTCTCACCTATATAATTGTTATAGATATAGTGATACAAGGGGGAAGTTAGGAACGAGGAAGGTCCGATCTTTTGATGTTTTGTAGGGATGACCTTCCTGAGTAACAATTGTGTAATTACTTGTTTCCAAGTGATGCCTATTCCATGTGGCCAGCCGCCTCACGGTAACTGGACACGTCAGCCCCAACAATAGCACGGAGTGGTCCTAGTAAGTTGGCAGGAGAAAAGCCTGCGCTGCAGCCAAAAAAAAAGTTTTGCCACATACAAGTGTATATATCTCATTTCTCTCGACGACACGGCGTACGCTACTGCAACTCTGTAGGAGACTCGCCGGCACCACGCTCTTGTTCCTTGTGGCAAAGGCTAGAGCTAGCATCGGTGCGTAGATCTGCTCTTGCCCGTGGCGGGAATGGCGAATCATAGCGGCCCTAGCGGTGAACGGAGGAGCATGACTCGCTCCGGTCAGGTCAGTCCTATGTTTTGCCATGCTACTTTGACCTGTCATTCTGGGTTAATAGACTATATTCGTGTATTTTAAAGGTGTTTGGAGTAGACTTCGATAGCCCCAGATCGTCGATGCCAAGTCCTCGTGAAGTTACCGTTCTAGATCCTAATGAAAACGAGTGCAAGGACAGTTTGCCTGTCCATCTGAGGTATGACTGGACAGGCACCAACCCTGGGCGTTGGTATGTATGCTGCTACAAGGTAAACGATAACTTGTTTCACTTCTAACAAATTTTGCTTCTGCGTTTAATGTTAGTGTGGTCAATCGCTAATTATGTGAATGAAATCGGTGACTGCAGATTGATGGCATGAAGTGCACGTCATTTAGGTGGATAGATCCAGAATGGGATATTAGGACTCTAAAGGTTCTAGAGAAACAAATGGAAATGAAGGGAAAAGTAGAAGAGGAAGCAAGGTCGTGGAAAGAAGCATGTACATCTGCTAAGGAGGAGGCCAATGTCAAAGCAGATGAGCTGAAGACGATGGTGCGATACTACGGGGAGGTAACTCATAACCTATTTGAGATAAGAAAGAAAATGAGAAACGATGCTCTGTTGTCTCCTACAGAAAAGAGTGAAGCCAACAGGTACCTAAAAGTTGGAAGCGAGGCAAGGATGTGGAAGGAAGAATGTGCAAAGGCTAACAAGGAGATTCAAGAGACTGTCTCTGAGCTGCAGACGGTGAAGAAGCACCTGGATTCTACCACGATTGTGGTGAAGAAGCTGAAGGAATTGCTGCGACAGGCCGCATATAAGAGGTCACTCAAGGACAACAATGAGGCATAATGTGATTCGTGGTGTTATTGCTAGGTAGACGGTTCAGATTTGTATCATGCTTGTATTTTGGTGTTTGCTACCGGATCATCTTATGATGTTTGCTGCTTATTATATGTGGTGTGAACTTTATGGTGATGAGTAGCTATGATTGCGAATTTTATTGTGGTAGGAACTTGTTCCATCATATTTAACATTTAAAACTAATGCACTGCATAATTGAGGAAGACTAATAATATACATATTTGTATGTTATATATAGAAATGTGTTACAGATGGTTACATAATCAAAGATCCACATTATGCATAGCTAGGCAACAGTCATATTCCTCGCAACCAAATCCAATCCCTAAGAACCTGCTTGATTTAGATACACAAACGAAGAACAAACCCTACATAAGCTAACAATATAATGAGACAGTCTCAATACCATGCATACATAAAGTAAACAAGATTAGCCAAGAAAATGATCTCACCCTTGTATCCCACTGAAGTTGAGAAATGCAAGACGAACGGTTTGCCGCACTCGCCTATTTATCGAGGACTACGGCGGGCACGTGAGCTCGGTGTAGCATTGCTAAAGTTACTATGGAAAACGTGAGATGCTCGGAATATAGTCAGGCCTACGCCTGATACGAATCTATCTAGGTCAGAATCTTCAGTGGCGCACATCGATTACATGTGTGGACGATGGGTATCACAAGATGAACCCGACGTGTCTAGGTATGTGTTCATTTTCGGACTCTCTGGTCTAGACCACAAGAAAGTCTTGTGGACAACTCAAGCTGCATCAGCTGCATCTAATGGCCGTCTCAACTACATCGGCTCATGCCACATCAACTGCGAGACAACTCTCTACCGTTTGTTTATGAAAAGTTTTAGGTGTCAATTGCATCTGGAGAAACAGCTTGGGTGTTGTAAGGCTGCACAACACAATTAGATAGACTAGATGGTCCTTGCATTGCAACACGCACGGTGCAGGATGACTTGACAAGTCCTCCTCGATTAGGTACGCTGCATGAATCGTGACTGAAAAGGTATACAAATGATTTGGATTCGCACTTGATGATTCCCGAAGGCCTTGGAGACTGAGAAAAGTGATGAACTTGTTGATGCAACAAGGCCAAAACGGAATAAGCTGGAAATTGGAAAAGCAATATATGTTTGTTTGTGTGTGTGTGTGATATTAACATGCATATAAGCACACAGGGCATCTCGAATAGGCGTTTGGGGATGACACGCTCTCATAAGTTGTTCCACGAGTCGATCATTGAGAATTGCAGTTAAGGACTGGCACCGGGCGTTAACCTACAAACTTGTGTGCACGCCACTCTGAACGGACGTGTCGATCATTGTGAATCGCACTTAAGGTCTAGAACCATGAAGTTCATGACCCGAACGTGGTGACACCCGCACTGAAGGGACATGTCCTTTCTGGGTGGTAACTGATGTCCACGAACAGACATTTCGGAATGACACATTCACTCCCACTACTACAATAAGAGACAGTTTATGCACGAGACGATCATTGCAGGCCATTTGCATTCATGGCTTTAGACGCTAAAATGTCTCCTTCCATGCAAGTCAACTTCTCATTCTCAAGCGAGGAAGCAAAAGCAGAAAGAACCACGGGCCAGTACAAGGAATCTGGTACGTTCATGGTGGGAGGCCGTCAATGGAGGCTGTGTTGCTATCATACAGGTATGAATGATCATCAGTGGATTGATGTTCGAGACGGCATTGCCGTTGTCCTCATTCCTGTGCACAAATCCCAAATGGTACGCATCTCGTTGCTGCTATGAATACACACACTCACACATGGTGATACAGTCGCATTATGTCAAGCCTGTGACTGCTTCCTTCGACGTAGTTGCGAGTATTGTTGCGTGCGACGGCTGGAGACCCAAACGATGAAGATGATACATTTTGAGTTCAAGCTACAAAAGAAGTGGTTTTCACTAATCGGGATCTACAAGAAAGAGGCTTTGAATGTCTGGTGGAGCATCATGACATTGATCATGTGACCTCCAATGAAGATCGCATACACATATCGTGTGGTGTTACAGTACTGGAGGACGACTGCATTGAAGTTCCTCCTCCATCAGTACAAACAAGTATATGCGAAAGCATTGCAGCCCAAGCCCCTGTGGACGTTGTCTTCCACGTAGGTGCAGAATGCCGGGTGATATGAGCGAAACATGCCAATGTGGCGAAAGTATCTTGTGTGATGGAGGCAATGCTCTACGGCCAAGGAGTGGAGTCACGCTCTGAAACTGTTACACTTATAGAAACAAACCCTAATGGCTTCCTGATCAAATATTTTAGGGAAGCATAACTCCCGGAGGAGGCTGATTTATGGGACACTCCTGCCAACGCCTGGCCTTATCTACTCTGGGTCGCCGACATGTACCAAGTTGAAAGGTTGATGCTGCACTGTGCGTCAAAGATGTGGGACATGGCAAGTGAGAAAAATGTGACCTCATTTCTACGATGGGCAATTCAGGCTAACTGCACACAATTGCAGGACAAGTACATGTCTCTCTTAGAGCGAATCTTTCCTCACAGAATTCTCACATATGATTGGGTGGTCGTATGCACTGATCACCCCGAATTTATGTGCGATCTCCGTAGAAGATTACCTGAAGGGTTGTACCAGGGTCCCCTGTAGTTTGTAGTTTTAATGTTTATTTAAGTGTGTTTAGTCATGTAATAAACAGTTGAAATAGTACGTTAATTTGTTGTAGTGAGTACATTTGTAATGCAATAATCGAATCATCCGTCGAACATGAATATGAAGTAGAGCATAATCCTGTGTGTGTTTGCCAATTCCATGATCCATGGTGGCACGAACAACCCACAGTCAACAACTTGCCTCTCTGCGTATGGTCACTGACATTTGGGTCCGACACCCAAGCGGACTTTCATTTGGGTCACTGACGTTTGGGTCCATGATCCAAAGTCTTTCATGTCCCGCTCTGGAGCAGAGAGGCGGGACTTGAAATTTTGAATTCCCCGCTCCTCCTCCTGGTCCTCCCCGTTATATATAAAACAAAGAGGGAAACCAGGCCTCCCAATTCCCTCCTTGTAATTTTCCAAAATCAGGGGATCTTCTCCTCTACTGCCAAAGAGACCTAGTAGATCTGTGGCAGAAGCAGCAAGGACGACCTAGCTATCGACGACGCCTTCTCTGCTACGAGCGGTCGGCTTCCTCTGCTACGAGAAGTAGCCTTCCTCTGCTACGAGCGGCGGCCTTCTTCGGCAATGTCCTTGAAGCTGCAAGATGGTTCAAACCCGTTGCTCTGTCGGCTCCCCCTAGGCACACCCTGGTGGCCGCAGATCTACAACAGTTGCGAAGAACAACGTGTTCAAGGCGCAAGTTCAGGCTGCTAAATCGAGACGGCATTCGACACCTTCTTCCCTTCCTATTCGTCAGGTCTTCTATTCGGGTGATTGTGGATCTTCTGTTCCCTATTGCAAGAGATTGTTCGAAGTCGACTTATTTGAGGTTTGTAGAAATTAAAGGATAAAATTATTATATTGCTTACCCATGTTCTTTGGCTTTCCATATTTTTGATGCATGCTTGGGTGATTATGGATTGGGTGTGATCGTTCATGTACCGCATTGAACTTAATACATGAAATTGCTTCTGATTGTCAATGATCTCAACCCTTATCTCTTGTTCTTGTACTTGTTTCAGCGGACCAAAGGGTCAACATCTGTAGTCGCTTCTGTTCAGACCTGCTCCAAGGTAACAAACTTAATTAACACCTTCTTTGTTTCCGATTGCGAATGATCTCAACCCTTATTTGTTGTTCTTGTCCTTGTTTCAGTGGGCCAAAGGTCCAACATCTGTACCCTGCTCCAAGGTAACAAACTTAACACCTTTATTTCCTTAGTTTGAATCAATTACAAGATTCTAATCTGACTTGGGATCCACTGTTGCTAGATGGAAGCTACCAAGTCAATGATGCTTCTTCCCGAACAAATTAAAACAGAGAAGTATTCAAGAATGGGTGCCAAATCCTTATGTAGTAGTGTTGATGAAGAGCGAGTTGACGCTCCCAATCAGGACGCGGTACAACTTCGACAACAGTTTGTTGCTCACCAGAAAGAGTTATGTAGCTTGAAGAAGAAGATCGAAGAATCAGAATCAACTCTGAAAATACAGTCGGCTGAGATTAAGAGGTTGCAGAAGCTTACCGAAGACAGTGAAGACCTCCTGTAAAAGATGAAGAGGTTAAGATCCTTAGACCAAATCTCCAATATCTCTTGTGATTATGACTTGGATTTAGCTTTTGTTAATCTATGTTCCTTGTGAGACTGTAATCTTGTAATATTTTGTGATATGTGATTAACAATATGGTCGTGCTTGATAGTAAACAACAATTTGTTTTATTGTATAAAGAAATATGTGTTGATTACTATTTTGCCAACCAGATCAGAATTATTCTAAAAAAGCATTAGAGTTGAAATGAAATCAATTAATATTGATGCATGATTAGTTAATTTTCTGTTAGCCTTCAGTGGGTATAGCCCACTATTTATTAGGCCAAAAGTCAATTTCATTGAAATTAACATGACATATAAGGCTTCAAACAATGTGCGTAACTATTGGACTCGACCCAACAAAAACGGACCCAACAAAAATGTGCGTAACTATTTGTGATTATGACTTGGATTTAGCTTTTGTTAATCTATGTTCCTTGTGAGACTGTAATCTTGTAATATTTTGTGATATGTGATTAACAATATGGTCGTGCTTGATAGTAAACAACAATTTGTTTTATTGTATAAAGAAATATGTGTTTATTACTATTTTGCCAACCAGATCAGAATTATTCTAAAAAAGCATTAGAGATGAAATGAAATCAATTAATATTGATGCATGATTAGTTAATTTTCTGTTAGCCTTCAGTGGGTATAGCCCACTATTTATTGGGCCAAAAGTCAATTTCATTGAAATTAACATGACATATAAGGCTTCAAACAATGTGCGTAACTATTGGACTCGACCCAACAAAAACGGGCCCAACCTAATCAAAATTGTGGTCGAAAAAATAACAAATGGGCCCAACAAAATCTTTTTTGGGCTATCTGCACAACGCCGGCCGACAGTAATAGTGTTGGGCTCAAACTAGTTTTAAATGGGCCAAATTCGTTTTATGACGCAAACGGTTCGTCACAATTGGCATGCCACATCGGATGTCACATCAAATTATGTCCAGTGTGGCAAAGATGCAGGAATAAAGTTATGACATTTTGTAAGGACGATTTTATATGCGTCATTAAACTCATGACGTCGCGAAATAAGGTCTCGTCATTAATCGCGGTTTGTGACGCTCGATTAATGACGGAGGGTTTTCGTAACAACTGGCATCATTAATCGCGGTTTATGATGAGAATCGCTTTTTTTTTGCATCACTAGTCGGCACATTCCTTGTAGTGATTCTTCACTCCTCCCCAACGGTCACTGGCTCTTCTCCCACAATTCAGACACCTTCTATAGCTCTTCTCTCACCTAAGCACTGACTCTCACCAACTTGAATCCAAATCCAACCCTTACATTCAAGTCTTGTGTGATTCCTTGTGAGATTGAGCTAAAAACTTCCCCTTCTTATGTTCTTGTGTACTTGGTGAAACCCTAGCTGACTTGGTGAATCTTTTACTCTTGGAGCCTTGCTCCTAGACAGCTAGAGGTTGCTTGGGAGCTTCCAATCTTGAAGTGGCAGCCCCAAGAAGTTTGTATTACTCTCTTTGTGCTAGTGGAACCCTCCATCTATCATTTTGGTGATAGATGTGAGAGAGGAGTGGATTGAAAGAAATCCCAAAGTCTTTGTGGCTTACCTCAACAACGTGGACGTAGGCGAGCCTTTGTGGCGAGCTGAACCACAAGTCAAATTAGTGTCTTGTGTTCTTTACCTTCTTATATATCTTGCTTGCTTATTCTAAGTTGCTAGCTCCTAAATCTATTAGGGTTTGCCTTGAATCTTGTTGTTCCTTGTGCCCTAAGGTTGTTTGTGAGTTTAGGCCTTAATTTCTTAGTCTTGCTAACCTATCTCTTGCTCTAGATCTGTTTTATAACCTGCTATCCGCATCAGATCTTGTGTAGATATCATTCACGAGAGCTCCAGGAAAATACGTTGTCTGTGCATTTTCCCGGAGGTTCCCAAGAATTTCTCGGAGGTTCCGGGATCTGACAGTGTTTTGACAAGAAAAGTTTAAAATTGTTTTGCAAGCTTATTCACTCCCCCTCTAGACCACTTGTCTTGATCCTTTTAGCGGGCCGCGGCCGCATCCCCTACTCTTCCTCACGACAACGGCCCCTTGTTCTTCCTTCCACACCGAGTTCCTGTGCTCACCATTTGCGACACTCTTCAAAGTAGTAGCCACCGCCACCGCGTAGGCCCGTCCCACTCACCTATTCCCCTTCTTCCAACAGAGGGTCTCCCTCTCTCTCCTGCAAGATCTTACCCGCCCATGGCGGCGGTGGCAAGCTCCGACCCGCCCATGGTGGTTGTGCGCGCAGGGCTGGGCGGCCCATGGCAGTAGCGGGGGCAAGCTCTAACCCGCCATGGCAGATGTGCACGCAGGGCTGGGTAGAGTGCCGGCCGGCGGTGTGGGGCATGCGCACGGCTGCAGGCTGCTCCACTTCCTGCTCAGCTGGTTGGAGAGATGGAGAAAATGTATCAATTCCAATTTCAGATTGTACACACCCAAACATGAATTGAGATTTATCACCTTGTTTGATTCCAAGCTGTAATTTCATTGACATCCAAACAACGGGTTTGGTATTGTAAACCATTTCCAATACTAAGCTGGGTTGCTATTGAACTCAATTCAAGAGGTCTTTTACGGTACGCAATACCAGTCAGTGGTAGTACAGTGGTATTATCGATTTTTTGCTATGGGTAAAATGGTAATTTGCTCGATGTATATTATTTGGAAAAAATTTCCACCTCCCTCGCCTATAATACCTAAACCATTTCATATATTACAACAATATCATTTTGCATTTCAGATAATACCCGTATACTACCCATACCATCTATGAATACCACACATACCACACAAAAAAAACTGGTAGTACAGAATTAATCTCAACCGTCGGATCCTTACATATAGATCCTTTTTTCTTACATACGAGTCATTTTCAACCGGTGGTACTGTGTACCATAAAAAACCTCCAATTCATTGCTGAGGTCTTCAATATCTACATCCCAACAAAGCCTAAATGAATTGGCTCATGAAAAACTATATACGGTCACTAACTAGTAAATTTCCAGCGTGTTTGGTTTGGCAGATGGCCCCATCCGGCATGAGTTGGCCCCGCGTGCAAAAGGATTCACGAGGTTGTCTGATAGATACAGTTTTCAGTACTAACTCCTCCTACACTTGGCAATCTATAATATGTGGTTTAGAGCTGCTAAAAGAAGGAATTATTTGGAGAGTTGGGTGTGGATCACACATTCGGATTTGGCGTGATCCTTGGCTTCCGTATGCTCACTCATACAGGGTCACGACGAGAAAGGGGTGATGCAGATTAAAATGGGTATCTGAACTCCTCGATACCCAGGGACAGGACTGGGACTATGATAAAATTGCAGGGTTTTTTAACTAAGCTGATGCAGACGTTATAGCCAAGATTAAGTTAGCAAGAAGACGTATGGAGGATTTTTTAGCATGGCCTCTTGAGAAACAAGGAGGCTTTTCAGTCCGTAGTGCTTATAATCTGGGGCTGCAGCTGCGGGATCAGAAGGAGAGTACTGCCTCTAGTGCTGCACCAGAGGGTGACCGTCAACTATGGAAGAATGTCTGGAACGGTAGTGTTCCACCGAAAGCTAACGTGTTCATCTGGAAGCTGGCTAGGAATGCCCTCCCAACCCGACGACACAAAGTCACCAGGAAGATGGAACAGTCGGACACCTACCTCTTGTGTGGCCTAACAGCATAGACAAGCTTTCATGCGACCGTGGAATGTCTGCAAGCCTTTAATCTGAGACAAGCCATGCAATATGCATGTGCATTAACCACTCCCTGATGAGGTCTGGTTCCAATATACTGGCCCCGACTGGTTGCGGCTCATGCTGGATAGATGCTCAAATGACCAACGAGATCTGACAAAACTGGTGCTTTGCAGGGCGTGGTCGGTCCACAACAAAATTACACACCAATCAGGTTCCTCCCTCCTTTCTGATTCAGTATTTTTCCTATTAAATTTTCACAAGCATTGTATGCAGACAAAGCTGCAGGATGAGATGGTGTCGAAAAAGGGGAAGGAAGTTGTTCCAAAGAAAAGGGGAGGAACACTGTAGCAGATTCGACAATAGAGGGGAGACTGGTGATTTGGCAACTTGGAAGCCCCCTCCTGAAGGCTGGACTAAGACCCTCCTGAAGGCTGCACTAATTAAGATCAACTTCGATGGCTCGTTCGTGGAGCAAACTAGGGAAGCAGGCATCGGTCTGGTTGTAACGGATCACAAGGGCGGAGTAATTCTCACATCTTGGTGGGTTTTACACCGCTGTGCTAGCATGACTGATGCTGAAGCTACGGTGTGTTCACAGGGGTTCCAGCTAGCTGCACAATGGATCTAGGGGCCTGTGATCTTTGAAACGGATTGTGCAAGAGTGCACAATGCCATGGCAAGCAAGGAGGATAGGTCGGAGATTAGCTTTCTCATTTTAGAAGCAAATGAACACACCCAGGTGTTGGCGCTACATCCAGCTACTCCACCAACCGAGCTAGTGCACGTCGGTTGCCAGGCGAAAGCTTGGCCTGCTCCTTCGCGAGCAGGCGGACGATGGCGACGTTGTCGCCGTTCCCTTCTTGAAGGCATCGTCCTGCAGGCCCCCTTCGCTCGGCCTCCGCCTGCTCAAAGATGTTGATCAGGTGGTGATGTGTAGGTCCCCATGGTGTTCCCCTTTGCAGCCTTCGGCTTCATCTTAGGTCGTTCTGTAGTTGCATTCTGTTGTGTAGTGGTGCTGGTGAAGGGCTCTCCCCTCAGCTCTGGTTGTTGTCCTTCTTTCTTTCTGGTTTCTCTCGCGCCTTAGGGGTTCTCCTAAGTGTCGCTTTTTGTAAAACTCTCTTCTCTTAATGAAAAACGTGCTTTGCACGTCTTAAAAAAAAGAACACGCCCAGGTGTTAGATAGTTGACGTGTGGTCCAGGTCAAAAGAGAGTGCAACTCAATCGCTCATGAACTTGCTCAATTAGCTAGGCGCACACCTGATTCTGCGGTTTGGCTAGGTCGTGCACCGGGGTGCATCATGAAGCTAGTCACATCCCGTCGTACTCCATTTATGCCTAATTAATAAAAGGACCTGGCTACAGGGAGAGGGGTCTCCAGTTTGCCTTAATGCGAGAACCCAACCGCAGAAGATCCCGTCATGGACCCCACCAGCGTCGCTTTATCTTCACGCCGCGCGGGTCGTCTTCCTCCTTCGGTCTTCGTCGCGAGGGTCGTCTTCCTCCTCATAAATACCTCGCACCCCTCGCTCCCCGCCACCGCCGACTCCACCACCACCCGCGGTCGGCGGCGACCTCGCCGCTGTGCCGCCGCCAACCAACCGCCCCTCCCCCTCAACCCTGCCCTTCCTAACCTCTCTCGTTGCTTGCCCCCGCCGCGGACCCATCCCTCCCGGCTCCGGCGGTGCCTCCGCCGCTAGATCCGCCGTCCAAGAGCTCACCGCCACCGGATCTGCCTCCGCCGACCTCCTCACCGCCGTTTTCTCGCCCCCGCTGCCGACCCTGCCCAACCGACCTCCTCCCCACGACCATCGCCAGTCCGGCGGCCGCCCCAGACCTCCCTCTAGGTCAGGTGAGCATAGAGGATCCCCCAACCCCTAAACCCCCAAACCCTAACTCGAACCCTAAGGCTACCGACCTCCACCGCCGCTCGCGCCTACCTGCGACTCACCGTCGGCCGCCCCGCCCACCAACCGCCGGAGTTGGAGGTGATCACCGGAGAAGAAAAGGTGACCGCCGGAGATTAGTTACTTTTCTTTTGGATTTGTTACTTCTCCCTCTCTTTCCCTTTTTGTCATCCGATTCCTCCCCCGATTCCTCCCCTGCTTCCTCGTACTCTCCAAATCGGGAGGGCTCTCGAGCTAAGCCTAAATCGAGAGCCCTCTCTGTATACCATTGACGTTTATAAAACTCTGTTTTACCCGAATAAAAGGATGGGCTCGTCCAGTGTATTTTTGGATTCAGTAGACCCTGCTTTGCTCAGCTGCGATTATAACTTTGTGGAATGGCGTGATGACAGATGACATCGTCTGACAACTCAAACCAAACGGCAGCATATAGGCTCTGATGTAGGTTCGGATCACTCTGGACTGACTCATCTGGCAAACCAACATGTTGTTCTTATGGTGGAACATGCTTATGGCATACTCTTTTTTTCCACTAAGGGCCACGCCCGAATTTCATTACCAAGGCTACGAAATTACAGAGTTCAAAATACTTTCCTGGCCCTACCGAACTCTTAGTAAGATAGACTAAAACTTCCTCACACCCCTCGGGGAAGGGAAACATAGGTCACCTTCACCCGAGGGGCCGAAACTTCAGAAATTCCACAACGGGAAACAGTTTTTGCATAAAGCAAACTAGATTACAGGACAACCCGTGGGATATACCCACTCGAAACACTTTTTGTCTTTTTGTAACAGCAACATTCCACCCCTGGGATATCCTGAGCTTTTCCTCCATGTCTTGTTCTTCCTCCTTCGGTCTTCTAATTCAGCAGCACCGATCCCGTCTGAGGATCTCCCACTTCACTCCCACAATGATGGAAGTGCAGCGCCACATTCTTCATTGTTTCTGCTCCATTCTCCAGGTCTTCCTTCTCACCCTCTTTCTGAAGACCTGCCCAATATTTAAGAAATGATGAAGCTGAACAGATGATCTCTGAAGGGGATCTCACATGTTTTTTTCTCAAAACAGATAGCATTACGAGCTAGCCACAATTCCCAGCAAATAGCTGTCAGGCCAGGATGTTTTTATGTTTTGCAAGAAGCCTCTCACACCATATCCAGTATTGTGACTCAGAAGAGGGTCTACAATCAGCACCTAAATCATGGCTATCAGGCTCCAGACATATCGAGCTAGTGAGCAATCAAAGAATAAGTGATTTATATCTTCATCCGAGTTACAAAAATTGCACCTCTTGTCCCCTATCCAATTTCTTTTTATCAAATTGTCTTTTGTCAAAATTGCATTCTGACTTATTAGCCACATGAAAATATGTATTTTAAGTGGAATTTTGGCTTTCCATATCCTCTTATTTGGGTTTTCAACCTCAGCTCTGCACATGTGAGTGTACATTGATTTTACTGAGAAAGTTTTGTTTTTCCCTCATCTCCACATTGGTTTGTCTTTTTCTGATCCTAGTGCACAAGAGGTCAGAATATCCCTCAGATGGCTCAGCTGGTTTTGGGCAGATTCATCCATCCATCATCTGAATGTCAGTCCCCCCCCCCCCCCACGGCCATCTCAGCCACTGATTTGTTTTTTTTCATTACACACTTCAAACAAGTAACTGAATTTTTCATTCAGGGCAACCTTTACCTTTTCCAGGAATCCCTCCAAAAATCGGTATCACACCCGTCACCAATCTGCATGTATCTGCTAGCAAGGTATATCTCCTTTACCTTGATGAGGTCATTCCAGATAGGGGAATTGGTTGGTTTATTTTCATTCTAGCAATCCCCCCTTTAACTTTATATTTCCTTTTCACTATTTCTTGCGAAAGTCCTTCACCCTTTTCAAGTCTCCACCACCATTTACACAACAAGCTGATATTCATCTTTCTTAAGTCCTTGACCCCCAGACCCCCTTTCTTCTTGAGTTTTGCAATTGATGCCCATTTTACCAAGTGGTATATTTTTATGCTTCCATTTTGCCAAAAGAACCTCTTTCTCATTCTGTACATCCTTTTGATCATTGTCTTTGGAAGCAGGTACATGGACATTGCATATGTTGGGATGCTACTAAGGCAAGCATTTATCAGTATTAATCTTCCTCCATAAGATAGGGAGGCACATTGCCATCCATCTAATCTTTTCAAGATTTTCTTATCCAAAAGCATCCAGTCAACAATGTGTAATCTGGATCCAGATACAGGAACTCCCAAGTACTTAATTGGCCATTGCCCCATTGCACAATTGAGCATGTCAGAGTATTCTTTTGCTTTCTGTTCATCAGATGAGACCATAATTATCTCACTTTTGTCAAAATTTATTTTAAGTCCTGACATCTTCTCATATAAAAAAATTTCATATTCTGGGCTGTTTCCACCTCATCTTCCATACAAAGTATTGTATCATCAGCATATTGCAGAATTGCCACACCCGCAGGGATGTATTCTGGAATTTGCCCTTTGATTATACCATTGTTCTGAGCTGTTTGTACCATTTTGGCCAGGCACTCTGCTACTAAATTAAATAATAGGGGAGACAAAGGATCGCCTTGCCTCACTCCCTTCCTGCTTTTGAAGTAGCTTCCCATCTCATTATTTATTTTTACACTTAAGGTCCCACTGGACACAACGTTCTTGATCCATTTGCACCAAGTTTCACAAAAGCCTCATTGTTTCAGTGCTTCAAAAAGGAAGTCCCAACTGATCTGGTCATATGCTTTCTCAAAGTCTAGTTTTAACACTATCCCATCCTTCTTTTTAGTCTTGGTGTCATGCAGAATTTCATGCAGACATAACACCCCATCCATAATGTTTCTTCCTTTTATGAATGTGTTCTGACTTTTGTTGATGATTCTGCTCATACTATCCTCAAATCGAAGCATAAGGGCTTTAGTTATAATTTTATAACTGACATTCAGGAGGCAAATCAGCCTGTATTGTTGTATTTTTTTAGCATCTTTTATTTTAGGATCAGTGTTATGACCCTGTAATTCAACCTATCTATATCCAATTTGTGCCCCCAGAACTCTTGTATCATGTCCATCAAATCATCCTTAATGACCTCCCAGCTGGCCTGATAGAACTCTATAGGGATATGATCCGGCCCTGGTCCTATATTTCTTTTCATAGTCATCAGCACCTTTTTTATTTCCTCCTCCGTAAAAGGTCTTGTCATATGCTCATTTTCTTCATCTGTCACTTTCTCATTTTGTTCCCAACAATTTGGATCTAAGGAGAAAAGTGGAATGTCAGAGGGTCCAAAGAGCTCCTTATAATAGTTGGTTGCATGCCTGAGTATTTATTCCTCTTTGTCAATATTTTCTCCATCCTTATCAAGACTAAATATTATATTCCTCCTTTTTTCTCATTGGCTTTCTTGTGAAAGTAGTCAGTATTATTATCCCCCTGTAGGAGCCAATCCATATTAGCCCTCTTGTGCCAGTACATCTCCTCCTCCTCAAGTAATCTTAGTAACTCAGTTTGAATAAATGTCTTCCTGTCCAAAAGATTTGGATGAAGTATATTTTCCTCTTCTTTAATTTCTATTTCCAAGAGTTCTTTCTGCAAGATCATTTTGTATCTTCTGGTTTGGTCTTTCAGATTTAGCCCCCAGCCCTTCAAGAATTTTTTTAACTCTGCTCAACTTAATGCACCATTTATCTGCTGCATTTTTCCCTTGCACTATCTTTTCCCAGATTTCTTTTATCTTGGGAAGGAATTCAGCTTGTTTTATCCAGGATGTTTCAAAACAAAATTGTTTTGTTTTTTACTAACTCTTGTTCAGTACACAACAGCAGAGGGTTGTGATCTGACATGTACCTTGGCATTTTCCTTAAATTTGTCATAGGGAAGATATTCTCCCATCCATCATTTATTAAGATCCTGTCTAATTTTTGCTAAAGTAGGGTCTGTCTGATTGTTACTCCAAGTAAACCTCCCACCATTTAAAGAAACTTCTCTCAGTTCATAAGAATTGATGATCCAGTTAAACATATCTGTATATCTGCTCCCACTGAAATTCTTGTTCTTCTCAGAGCTATATCTTAAAATGTTGAAGTCCCCTCCTATCAGGAGGGGGTGATCACTCTGTGCACAAATATTTGACAGTTCAGTAAGGAACTGTTCTTTCCTTTCCTCCTGGGCTGGCCCATATACTGTAACCATTCTTAGAATCTTTTTTTTCTCTATTACTTTAGCTGATATAGCAAACTCATGTTCCACAACTTTAGCTATGTCAAAATTATCTGTCTTGACTCCACAAAGGATCCCACCAGATCTGCCTCTTGAGGGCAACCAATGTCAGGCATATATTCTGTTAGTATCAAGTGTTCTGAAAAATTTCTTATTGTATTTCCTTTTCATGGTTTCTTCCAGTCCCACAAAGTCAGCCTTACACTCACATATCAAGTCCTTGATACTAGTTCCCCTTCCTTTCTTTGCCACCCCCTGCAATTACAGATAACACCTATCATTTTTAAGTAATTTTTTTCCAAGTAGCCCCCTTCCTGAGGTTGTACTTAGAGCTAGCTCTAGGTACACCTCCCTCAAAGGTAATTTTCTCATCAACAGGATGAGGTACTTTTCCTTTGGCACTTTTGTTCAGTTATTTTTGTAATTTCCTCCCTTTTTTCTTTGTTCTTCTACTAATCTCAGGATGACATTCTTCCTCCTCTGAAGAGTCAGACTTCCATTCAATGTACTTCATCTCCTCTAAGGGGAGATTTCTCAGGTTTTCTTTGTTTTGTTCATTCTCCACATTCCATATCATTGTCATCTAAGTGAACCCCCATTTTTTTTGTTCTAATCACAAGCTCATCATTAGCTAGAACTACAAAGGAGTTCTTACAGTTTAGATGATTACTTTCCAAATTCTTCTTCTGAGCCGCCAGCGCTGCTTTTTCTGCTATCTTGAACCCCTCCAATCCTCGGTTCTTCACTCTAATGCTTTGTCTTGTTGCCTTCTGCTTCCACCTTGCTTGGCCATGCATCTCCTGATTCTCAGTTGCCAGCGGTTATTCTTTGTTAATTGTGACTCCCTCACCCCCTGCCTCACCAATCTTGCTTGTCTGAGGCCTCTCTAGGTCCTTTCGCACCACATCCCCCTTGATCAGTTCCATCAGTGACCTCCTGAGACCCATCCTGACATAATCTTCTTGGCTGGACCAATCCTCCATTGGCGCTTCCTGTGTGCCATTTTCAGGACTGGGGTGGGTTTGCTGCCCTGAATCCTCCACTTCAGTGACCATATCATGTTTTGATGGGTTTTTGTCACCGCATTTAGTTTGTTTGTTTCCTTTGTCTTCACTGTCCTCCTTCCCTTGCGTCATGACAAATTTTGCTTCAATGACCGCTAGCGGGTCGTACTTGTACTTAATCAAATTTGAGCCGTATTCATTGAAGGCCACCGACTTGTCTTTGTCAATCTGCATTCTTGCCATATGTTTGATTTCAATGTGTTGGAAGCTCTCAAAATTCAAGTGATCCCCCTGGTGAGATAAGATCATCAAAGTATGGTCCTGATTCCTCACTGCTTTCCCCACTACCATCCTTGTTTTTATCATTTTCTTCCATATTTATATCAGCAAGCTATTTCCCCTTGGCATCTTCCCTTTTTCCTTGTTTTGAATCAACTCCATTCTCAAATTCATCCCTGGGTTCTGTTCCAGTTGTATCCCCCATTGTTGTTTTCCATGTTGCTGCTCATAAGGGCCTCCCCCTGGCTATAACTGGTACTCCCCTTCTGGAAATTGCCATCTCCACCTTTTTTGCTTTTTTTGGTGAGGGGTTATCCTCACTTGCCCTATCTGTGTTTCTGGTCCAGGTGTTCTAGGCTGGTGCTCCACTTTCCACTGTCACTTCCTACTGAAAGGTAAAATCAAAGAAATGTAGTTCCAGAAGGCCTTCCACCACTGCTGGCACTTTGGTTATATCTCTACACCCAATCTTAACTCTGACATATTCCCACCTTTTCAGATTGTTTTTGTCCACCTCCAAAGGTATCCCCACCAAGGAAGCAACATAGGAAACTCTTTTTCTGTTCTCTTTTCAGGTGGGATCCCTGCAATCCTGAACCAAGCAGAGGTTATTTCTGCTTTTGCCCCAACATAAGGATTCCACTTGTCCACCTTAAATTTGACTCCAGGCACAGTTCTCATCTCCATCCCAGTGAAGAAGGAGAGCTCATCAACCTTGGTGGTTGTGGGGAATTTCATTTGGAATTTTTTATCTCCAATCTTCTTAGCAAAACACCTCCATGTTGATGATGACCCAGCTTGGGCTTTGAATTCTCCCTCCACCTGTCTAGCAGACACTTCCCCTTCCTTAATTGTGATGATAGCCATATTTGCCATATCTTTGGAAGATTCCCCATAATCATCATCCTGTATTATATGAAATCCAAGATCTGGAGCTGCAAGCCCACAAAAGGGAGCTATGCACTCCCATGGTAGCACCTCAGTGCAAGCCCTGGCCACATGACCCTCTCTTCTACATCTTAGACAAGTCAAAGGTTTGTAGCATTCTTCTGATATGTGCCCAATTTTCCCACACCTCTTGTAGATTACCACATTATACTTATCTCCCTCTCTTGCTTTCCCTTGAATGCCTTCAGTAGTGTTGTTGTCTTTGACAATTGGAGCTTTGCTAGTATCCTTGATCCATTCCTCTCTTGTTCTGCTGGGTTCTTGCATTTTGTCTGGCCAATCCTGCTCCCTTGACTGGTTCAAGTTCTCCCTTAGATCAAACTGTTGTTCTCTGTGAACATTCTGTCTCTGCAAGTTTTCCTGATCCCTTTGCCTCCATTGTTGCTGGTTTGCAAATCTTCCTCCTTGGTAGCCACCTCTTCTATCATCCCAACTCCCCTGATTTGGCTGGAACTCCCTCTGCTGATTCCCTTCATTCCAATGTCCCCCACGGCCTCTCACGAGTCTACCACCCCTAGGCTGCCTCTGGTCCTCAAACTAATTCCTCCCCTCCATCTGCTGTTGTCTGGTGGGATTGCTCCTCAGCACTTGAACAAAAGTTCTAGAATCTCCACCAAGGGTCGACCACGCCTTGTCTGCACCACGGAGGAGGTAGAATTAGGGTTTCGACCAGGAGCGGAATTTGTCGAAATTGAGATTCGAATTTCTTGGCACCTACCGATTGACATGGTTTTTGCCCAGATGTGGCTGAGATTCCTTCTGATTCCCCCAAGCTCGATCCCACCTTCACAATTCTTCTCCAATGAACACCTAGGGTTCGGTGGCGGCGGCGGTGGAGGCAGAAGCGGATCTCGTCCTCGGTCAGCGCTCTTCGATGGGAAGTCCGGCGGCGGTGGAGGCGGTGACGGCGGAGGCGGTGGCACTGGAGGTGAAGGCGGCGGCGGTTAGGACAAAGACGGGAGAAGTAGTGATGGCGATGTTGCTGGTGGCAGTGATTCTGTGAGCGGCGGTGGTGGTGGCGGCGGAGGCAGCGGTGGCGGCGTGGATGGGTGAGATGAGGACGGCTCCGAGATCTCGGAAGCCCGGGGATGATTTCGTTCGCCTCTTCAGGGTAGAAACCTAGGTCTCACCCTGGCGCCAGCTTCCGGGTGCGAGAGAAGTGGGTTTGGGGTAGAGCACGAACCTTCCCATGCGCTGCGTCCACCGTGCTCCCATGTCTCGCGGGGTCCTCCTGTCTGCGACCATGGCGGATGTGGCACCCTCTCGTCTCGACACATCGGGCTTGCGAGAGGAGAGAGACGAACCGTGTTTTTTTCTAGTGATGAGACGATGCTGTTCAGTGAAGACGTACCGGCCGGACGAAATTAAATCAGAGTGCACTTATGGCATACTCAGGTTTGAGTTCTCGACTTTGCACGTGTGCTCGTGTTTTTCCAATTTATTTTAGAATTTTATTCGGTGCTAGTCTTCTAGTGAAACTGCTAGTGGTAAGTTCTTCAATGAGAGATCTCTCGGAGGTGCTTAAAAGGGTTAGATTGTGTGTGTATGTTTTCATAGGATTGAGTGTGTGCGCGTACGTGAACGCCTGTGGCTGTGGCTGTACTATGATTCAAAATAGTCAACTTAGATGTGGAAGTCAAATAGGAAAACAAAGTTTGAATGATGTAAGTGTGCAAGAAAAATAACAGCACAATCCTACTCGCACAGTTAGAAAGCATTTGACATTATTGTTGCATTGTCATCTTTCAATCTTCAAGTTGCAAATTTGACCTCTATTTTGCCAGAAAAAAATTTTGACCTCTATTTCTTCAAGGAACATATATAGTTTATTTCAATACCTAATAGATATATTGCATTTTGAGATACCGAGAGTACATTTTGAAAGGAAATATACACAATATATAACTGTTATCATTCCAATCTAAATATAGTTTAAATAAGTTGTGGAAATAATATTGGTCATGAGACGTATTTCTGACGCGACAAAGGTAACAACCGGTGCATGTACACTACTAGGCAAAGGACTTTTTTTACCGGGTGGGAACCCCTTTAGTACCAGGTAAGGTACGAGTATTGTCCCATCGGTACTAAAGAGGGGGGGTTGCACTAGTACCAGTGGCTCACCCTATACAAATGTGTCTTTAAGTACCAGGTGGTGTTGACACCCGGTACTAAAAGGCCTCCCTGCGACGTGGCAGGGGAGGCTTTACTACCAAGTGTTAACACCACCCGGCACTAAAAGTTTTTCTTCTTTTCTTTTCAGTTTCTTTATTCTATCGTGTTTGCTAATACGTTGTATTATAAAGTCGTGTGGTGTATATAGTATTATATTTCACATAATATTATAGTACATACATATATATGCTGCGAAGTGCAGGGTATGCACTTACTTTCCTATATGCTGCGAATTTTATTCAGAATATGTGATCAGTTCAACATTAAGAGTACCACTCACACTTGAATACTAATCATTACTAGTGATAATATATAGTTTCTCTTCAATATAGTTGCACTTTTCCATTAATTAGTTTCTCACTTTCTCGTATTTGCAATAATAATGATATTCAACCTTTGGTTATGATGAACCCGAGTAATTTAGTCAATTGCTCTGGTCACGAAAATATATAGTAGGTGAACATTTTACTCAATTGCTTATAATCTTTGGACTTCAAAATACAATGTGCGCCAATGCAGCAACCATTCATTATTTGAGGTGATGATCGCATTTTACTCCAATGCATGTGAGGGTGTTAGCTTAAACGACCCAGCCCAGAAAAATGGGTCATGTTTATTCACTAAGACTTTTTGAGAGAGAGAAAAAAGACAATCTTGGGTGCAATTCATGAAAAGAAAAGAAAAAAACAGAAAAATTAAAAAAATGAAACTTGAATTTTTGCAGAATTTAACATTCCAGAAAATTATGGCATACTGCAGTAGCTATGCTTCAATTTTTTATTTGCAAAAGAAAGAACAAATTGTGGTTACTTATTGGCATATTGTTCATTAGCATTAGTTACTACTCACCCCTGATTTATCCACATGCATGGTCACAATATGACAAGGCACCTATTTTTTCACGGAAAAAATGCATGTGTGCGTGCAGTTTATGGGCCTCCAACCGACCAACCTCCTCTCACGCAATTCCACACCAATCCGCGTATATGTGCACTTCATTGCTGATGCAATGAATTGTACTAGCAATTATGCTCGTGCGTAGCACGAGAGCTCGCCTCGTCGTTGTAAGCTATAGCCACGTCGTCACCTGGTCACTTTCGGAGTTCAATCTCAGCGTTTGTCCCACCGCGTTAGTGCCACCCTAACCTCTCCCATCGCCATCTGCGTCTTCCATCGTCTATACGACCTCGCCTTCCCTAATCGCACATATGCGCCATCCCGACCTCATCCGCGCCTTTTTCCCAGCACCTTCGTCATCTAATCATCCACCTCGATCGTGACATCATCCTCGCCTCCGTAGCCTTACCATCGCACCCCGCTCCACCATGATCGTACCGCCACCCTACCGCCCACTCACCTTCTCGGCCTCCTCGTCGTCTCCGTCGTGCCCGCGCCATCCTAATCTCATTCGTAGTTTCCTAGCCGCACCGTCATTCCCATCACACACGCGCCACTCCGCGACCATGGTCACCGCCTCCCCACCTCACCGTCGTCTGCCCTGGCCACATTGTCATTCCGGCCTCCCCAGCCTCACTGTCATGCCCCGATAACATGTGGATTTATTATAAAAAATGAGAAGATTTTTTGCAAAATAAAAATATATAATCACAGTTGAAAGAAACAATGAATATAACCATCAATTGTCAGCGGCTTGTGTGGTGTATTCCACCGATCAAAGAAGGTTGGAACTCATATATCATTCATAACGTGTCAATCTCTACTCTCTTTTTGCCCTCATGTCTCTTTCTTCAACCTCTTCTCTTCCTCTCCTGTTGAGCCCATAGGAGTATAGGATAAGCCATGGATCTGGGCAGCGGCGGCCCTCGCCAAACGTCTTTCCTGCCTGTGAGATCACCCCCGCCTCCCTGAGCCATCGTCATTCACCAGCACTCCCCGCGCCTAGCTCGGAGCTCGTGCTCCGTCTTCCGTGGAGGGCTCGCGCGGAACTGGGTTTCGTTGGCGACCGTGGAGGGCGTCGCGGCGCGGCTTACCTGTCGTCGGCTCTTACGCTCGTCCTCACCATCCCCTCCTAAGCTCGTTGGCCAGGGCCACGGCCGCCCCCTGAAGCAGCTCTTCCCCACCATTTTGGGGTCACGGCCGCCCATAGGAGGGGCTCCACCCCATCGTCCTGGGCCACGGCCGCCCGTCGGTTTGGGCCACAGCCTCCCGCCAGGGAGCTCCACCCCGCCAGCCCTATGCCATGGCTATTGGGGAGCTCCTCCCCGCTGGCTTGGGCCACGACCCTACCCCTAGCTTGCCTCCCCTCGGAGCCGGCGACATCCTCGCCCCTTGCTCGCCTCATGCTGTGGAGCAGCGACGGCGACGGGCTGCAGAATGGCGGCGGCCATGCGCCTTTCCCTGCGGGCTCGCCAGTCCCCATGCCACGAGACTGAGCAATATCTCTGTTATGAATCTTTGTTCTAACTCGCGAGGACTGTGGGTTGATTTCAATCAAGGTCTTGGTCTTTTTTGCAAAAACACCACCGTGGATTGACGGAAACAACCTCCCTTTAATATTAGGTATAGATATAGATTTCTATGGACCCTTGTTTTCTAAATTTTGGTTACGTTTAGTCATTAGACTTGTAGACCTCATTAAAACCTACGATTTTTCATATAAAGTTTATCACCACCTGAGTCTGTATGAAAAAAGTTATACATTTTTAAACAAGTTGAAATACAAATTACAGATGCGGGATAGAAAGTATCTGTGCAAGCATACAATTAGTGCTCTAGATAATATAAGCTGGCAGTCAAGCTGACACTTATTAGTTATTGTGAGAATATGAGCAATTTTGTTTGTAAATGATGGACGACCAGCTAACGGACCTACGATACATATTAGGCACTTTGGGAAAACATTCCCAACCTCTACAATTTTTCTTGCTTATTTCATGGCCCAATCACTGGTGGAGAAGGGACATTTAGTCCTGATTAGGAAGAGCGTTATTTCTCTAAAGCCTAACCGAGACTAATGCTTAGAGACGAAAGACTCCTCTTTGTTACTGGGTGGGCAACCGGGACTAAAGGGTGCCTTTAGTCCCGGTTGGTATTACCAACTGTTGACGGTCGATATTTGCCATTTTCAAGGCTGTCAACTCCTGCAAATTTGAGCATGAATTGCACATCCACACTAGAATAGGTGCTTAAACTCATACTTTCCACCAGTGTCGATGTGAATATCAAATTAATACCGACATTGAAGGTAAACTCATGGCTAGGTTGACGGAAATCGACCGCCAACAACACCTCGGCCACACCGTTAGCCACAGCCTGGTACTCCACCTCAGCACATGAGCGGGAGACAACTGGATGTCGCTTGGACGACCAGGAGACCAAGTTACCGTCGAAGAAGACGCATAGCCTGAGATAGAGCGGCGGGTGTCCGGACAACCCGCCAGTCAGCATTAGTGTAGACAACCAGCTCAGCAGGTGAGGAGCGGTGAAGAACCAAGCCGAGGTCAACCGTGCCTCGGATGTAGCAGAGGAGGCGCTTCAGCGTAGCAAGATGTGACTCCCGGGGATCATGCATATGGAGACAGATCTGCTGAACAACGTAGGTGAGGTCCGGCCTGGTGAAAGTGAGGTACTGTAAGGCTTCAGCAAGACTCCGGTAGGGAGTAGGATCAGCCACAGGATCACCCAGAGTATCAGACAGCTTCACCTAAGTGTCAACAGGAGTGGAGCAAGGCTTGCAATCAGTCATCCCAGCTCGCTCCAGAATATCAAGGGCATACTGACGCTGGTGAAGGAGAAGACCAGTCTGACGGGGCTCAACTGTCACACCCAAGAAGTGGTGAAGCTTGCCCAGATCCTTCATAGCAAACTCCTGCTGCAGTGAGGAGATAATCTGCTGGAGCAACTGTGGACTAGAGGCAGTCAGAACAATGTCATCAACGTAGAGGAGGAGGTACGCAATCCCATCAGCATGGTGATATATGAACAGAGAAGTGTCTGACTTAGCCTCAACAAACCCTAGTGTCAGCAAGAAAGTGGCAAACCGAGAGTACCATGCCCGAGGAGCCTGCTTCAGACCATAGAGAGACTAGTTGAGCTGGCAGACCAGATCCGGATGACTGGAATCCACAAAACCTGCTGGCTGACTACAATAGATGGTCTCTGTCAGAGTGCCATGGAGAAAAGCATTCTTCACATCAAGCTGGTGCATAGGCCAGGAGCGAGAGAGAACCAGTGAGAGGATTGTGCGCACTGTAGCAGGCTTCACCACAGGACTGAACGTCTCATCATAATCCACACCAGGTCGCTGAGTGAACTCCCAGAGAACCCAACGAGCCTTGTAGTGTTCCAGAGTACCATCAGCTCGATGCTTGATCGTCCAGATCTACTTGTCGGTCACCACATTGCGACCAGACGGACGTGGCACGAGGTCCCAAGTCTGGTTGGCAAGAAGAGCCTCGTACTCCTCTTCCATCGTATGACACCAGTCCGGATCTGCCAGAGCCTCAGGAACAAACGTCGGTATCGGAGAAAGCCGCGGCTCCCCCTCGGTGGTGGAGAGAGCCGCAGGCCAAAGAACCCCAGCCGCCTGCCGAGTCACCATGGGATGAGTGTGGCGAGGATCCTGATGGATGACCGGGGGGTGGTACACGGCAGGCTCCACATGAGAGCAGCGTGGTGGAGGTGGTGGTGGCGGCGGAAGTCGCGACAGCTGCAGTGGGGACGGTGACAGCTCCGGTGGATGTGGTAGACACGGCGACAGCTCTGGTGAAGGTGGTGGAGGAGGAGGCGGAGCTGTCGGGTGGCGCTCATAGACATAGCGCACAGGGGGCGCATAGTCCGCGGGCACCTCCAGGGCCGGAGTCAGAGGAGCCTGCGGCTGTGGTGGCGCCTGACGACGCCTGTACACCTGCACGAGCTGGGTGTAGTGGGCAGGGGGGTGGGGTCGCGCGTGGCACGGCAGTGGGCACCGAGACGGTGCGAGGCGCGGCGGGAGGCATCAGGCCTGCGGCTGGTGCGGTAGACGGCACCAGAACAGCAGATGGTGCAACAGGAGGCACCGATGTCGCGCATGGCGCAACAGAAGGCACCGGAGCCGGTGGTGTATCAGGAGGACCTGCTGGAAAAGGAAAAACAGAAATAGGTGGCTGAACCACCAGGTTAGAAAACAAAGACTCTAAGTCAGGATCAGGACAAGGTGTAGGAGTGGTGGAGAAGGGGAAGTCCAACTCGTCAAACACAACATGTCGGGAGATAAGAACCCAACGAGAAGTGAGATCATAGCAACGGTACCCCTTATGGTCAGGGGGTAACAGAGAAACACACAACGTGTCAAGCGAGGTGCGAGCTTGTGAGGAGTAGTGGCAGCGATGTTCGGGTAGCAAGCGCACCCGAAGACACGGAGGTGATCGTAGGTGGGAGGGGTACCGAAGAGAGCATGGTGTGGTGTCGGAGCAGGAGAAGCTGTGGAAGGAATACGGTTAAGCAGGTAGGTGGCGGTGTGAAGGCTCTCTGTCCAGAAACGCGGGGGCAGGGAGGCTTGGATTAGAAGAGTGCGCATGACATCGTTCGTGGTCCAAATCATGCACTCAGCCTTGCCGTTCTGTGGGGAAGTGTATGGACAAGACATACGCAGCTAAACACCTCGGGAGAGAAAGAAGGATCGGGAGGTGTTGTTATCGAACTCACGACTGTTGTCACACTGGACGGCCTTAATGGTGAGGCCGAATTGAGTGGATACCCAGGCAAAGAAGTGAAGAAGGGTAGGAAAAGTGTCAGACTTGGCACGTAAAGGAAAAGTTCAAGAGTAGTGAGAAAAATCATCAATCACCACGAGATAATACTTATAACCAGAAATGCTGAGTATAAGAGATGTGCACAAATCACAATGGATAAGATCAAAAGCATGCGTCACATGCGAAGAAGCAGAAGAAAAAGAAAGTCGAACATGTCGACCTAGCTGGCACTCATGACAGAGGTGCTCAGCAGTAGTCTAGTACAAGAGACATCTGCACTATGACTAATCTGAGCCAAAACATCTCGGCCAGGATGACCAAGGCGGCGGTGCCAGGTGGTGGAAGACAGTGTCACGGCAAGAGCAGCTGATGGAGAAGACGAAGAGGAAGCCGCAAAAGACGAAAGGCGAATGGTGTAAAGAGGCCTGGTGCTATCACATCGGAGGAGTAGACGTGTGGTAGCCAAATCCTTCACAGAAAGACTAGAAGTGTCAAACTCAACGGAACAAGAATTATCAGTTGTAAATTGACAAATAGAAAGGAGATTGTGAATCATCTGAGGAGCAACAAGGACATCGGAAAGGCGGAAAGGACCAGGAGCAGAACCCACAGATGTGACAAGAAGACAAGAACCATCACCGACCATGATGGAAGAGGACAAGAGCGGTGAGGAGGTCGGACAGAAGAGAGAATAGTAGCGTCAGGAGTAGTGTGGTAAGAGGCTCCTGAGTTGGCGATCCACTCAGTGCTGACGGGCGGTGTCAGGCCCACGGTGCTGAAGGACTACGCCAGAGCAGCCTAATCCCACCCACCCCCCGGCTACATCGAGGCCTGAGGGGGAGGTGGAGTCTAGGTTGGCGTGTAGGGAGCTGCACTCGCGAACATGGCAGCCGGCTGGAGTGGAGGGCGAGACCCTCCCTCCCTGACCCTAGAAGGGCCACATGGTGATACACCCTGACCATGGGTTGGCGAAGGATGGCCAGGGCGCACCTCCAAGAGTATGAGCGAGAGCAGGGGGCCGGAGCCTGAGTGGACGTCCTCCGACTCCCACAGCCCCTACCACCACTTCCTCGACGGCCTCAGCGACCCCCACGGCCCCCACCCCTACTCGGCCCGGGGGGAGGAGCACCAAGGAGAGAGGCGGATGGCGAGGCGGAGGACAGTGGTGGTGCAGCAACGAGTGCCTTGGTGGAGCTGGAGGATGAAGACGTAGTCGAGGCGGATGTATGGAGGCCCCTGGTGAGCTCCTCCAAGGTAAGGGCATCGCGGACCTGCAGGAAGGAAGGGACCGGCTTCTGGTGGGTGATCAATGTCCGCGGGGCCTCGTAGCTGCTGGGGAGACCCCGCACGACATTACACACCAGGACGTGCTCCGGGACCGGGTACCCAAGGTCGCGGAGTGCATCAGCCGTGCTCTTCATATTCCTGCAGAACTCGCCCATGGACAGATCGCCGTGCTCGAGAGTCCGGACCTCAGCATCGAGCTGGAGGGCGCACGTCTGGGCGTTGCCGAGGAACTGGCTCTCGAGTGCCAGCCAGGCCTCGCGCGCGGTGCTGCCGAGAGTCTGCACGATGTCCTGCAGATCGAGGAGATGGTCCCAAAGATGCAGGACATGATGATGATGTCGAGGCGCAGCCACGCCAGGTCGCGTACCCCAACCGGCGTGTCGGAGAGGACGTGGTCGTCGAGGGTGTAGCGTCGGAGCGCGAGGAGAACCTGGTCCCTCCAGCGAGCGTAGGAGGTGGAGGTGGAGTCGAGGACAATCGAGACCAAGTTCTTGATGTGCGGGACCCGGCGGCCTGGAGGTGGAGGTAGGCGACCATGGGGTCGACCTGGCCGAGCGGGGGTCCAGCACTCTGCCGGACAGGAGCAGTGGGTGACGCCTGGTGGGAGGAGGAGGCGACGTGCCCACCTCAGAGGCGTGAAGGAAGTGCTCCGCCTTGGCGACCTGGCAAGCGAAGGCGTCGGCTGCGGTGCGCTCGCGCTCCCAAGCGAGGGCAGCCATGCGAACTCGCTCGTGAGCAGCGGCGGCCTCAGACTTGGCAGCCGCAAGGGCCGCGGTGAGGCGTTGTCGGCCGCCGCGACGCTGGTGGGAGGCGGAGACTGACACCGGAGGAAGGCGGCGGCGGAGAAGGGCGCGTCGACGTGAGGCATGCCCAGGCCGTAGAAGGGGTATATGATGCCGGCGGGGAAAGGAATGCCCCCTGCTCCTAGCCCCGTACTGGAGGCAGAGCCACCCACAGCAGAGAGCACTACCACCCAGGCGGCCTGGGCGCCCGTGGGGTCCAATCCAGGGGCCCTAGAGGAGGAGGAGGGGAGGCCGTGCAGGGACGGCGGGGTCCCTTGCGGCGGCAGCGGGTTCCCCTGCGGCGGCGGCCTGGGAAATGTAGGAGTAACTGGCGGCGGAGGCCCCTGCGGCTGCGTCCCTGGTGGCGGCGACAGCGGCGGTGGAGGTCGAGGGGCCGCGCCGAGGGCCGGTGCACCCACGCCGGGTGGTGGCGCGCCCGCACCTCCCTGTCGGCCGCCGCCGCAAGGACAGGGGCGGCCGGATGGGCAGCTGCGGTGGCGTAGGTGGGGAAGGGGAAGGAGGAGGAGAGGGAGGAGAAGCTGGAGAGGGGAGGAGGCGCGTTCGGCCGCCAGCCATGGCGGCAACGGCGGCTGCACAGGGAGAGGTAAACCCTAGACTTCTGATACCATGTAGGAGGAAGTGATTCCAATGTATTCCTCCAACCTTAGAAGAGGGATATATAGTCAGCTATACATGGGCATCTATATGGAATATATACAAAGACCATATGGGTCACACACAAATACACTAACATGCATTACTAAAAGATTGGGAGATGTTTTAGGAATCTATTGGAGCTGATTTTTTGAATTTTCCCAAAAACAAATATTTGGGAACCTTTTCACATACTCTTGGATGGCCACCCCTAGGGATGAAAGTGGTACGGATATTATCCGTCCGACCGACCGACCGGAAGAGTCAGACACTCAAATGGTAAGACCGTATCCGAATCCGGACATTTAATATCCGCAACTATCCGTACCGCATTAGTATCCGGAAATTCAAAGTTGAATTTCTATGATCCAAATATGATGAATATCACTATTCGAGAAAAAATATACTGTCCGTATCCGTATTCGATCCAAGAATTTAATCCGAGAAAGAAAAATTAATATCCGTCCGTATCCGATCCATTTTCATCCCTAGCCACCCCAACCCCCGCGCACACGACACTACACCACGATCCACGGTCCCTCCCTCCCGCCGCCGCCCCGTCCCGCCGCTCCCAACGTGGTCCCGTAGCCGCTGCCCGCGATCCCCTACCTCCCGACGCCACCACCGCCGCCCCGGACGGCGCCATCTCCAATTCCGGCGGGCACAGGCGATCCACTCCGTCCCGACGCCGCTGCCGCCGCCTCGTACAAAACAGCGCGTTCACCCTGCGCCCGTCGTACGTAACAGCACCGTCAACCGCACCAGCGCTACCGTCGACGCCGTCCCCCGCACCCGCGTCGTCGTCGACACCTTCCTTGGACTCCCCCGCGACCGCCGCACCCCCCGGCGATTCCGCCGCCGCCGTCTCCCCACGCCGCCGTCGACGTCTCCCTTGGACTCCGCCGGCACCCGTGGACAGCGCCGCCGACGTCACAGCGTGGGTACGCCGTTTCCTGTCCACGGAAAACTATCCCATGGCGGGTGGGCGGATGGGCAACAATCCTGGGAAATCATCGACCCTCTTCCCAAGATCTGCGCCATCAGCTTGATCTTCATCGTCTGCGGTAGTTGATTTTAAATCTCTAGATTGAGTAGATGCGTGTTGTCTCCAACACTATCGGGTCATCCTAAATTTTCCTGAGACCTGATATTTGCTGCTGTCAGGATCTGTTGCCGATAAACTTTACCCAAGTTGCCTTGGATCAACATGTGTTGCTACATTTATCTCCAATCAGGTAAGTACTATACATGTTCAACTATTCTGACAGTATAAGGAGACCAAGGATAATCAGTTCATTTTATTTATTCCCTCCTTGATCGTAAGTACAAACTGTTCTTTCCTCAGATTTTGCTGCTTAATCTATGCTTTATATATGGAGATATTGTAGTGATGAGCTACTTTTTTTAGGATGCCCTTGCCTTTTTCTTCTGAAATATACACACCATAAGACTTATTCATGTGGTCATTCAGGATGTATTCATAAACAAGAACACCAACAACTCTTAAGCAGAGACCCATTTTCTTACATTGTGGGAAAGCTATTGGTTGCTGCTGTAATCTTGGTGGAGAGAACATTATAAAAGAGGAGTTGTGTTCATGATTTGAATGTTGCTTGCGCATTTTGAGGAAGAAAAAGAAACTAGCTATTGGGATTGCTTGCGCGGTGGATGCAAAGGGAGAAGAGAGGCAACAAGGAGTAGGGCTTGTACCGTGTCTTTGCTTGAGAGCTCTGTTGATAGAGAAGAAGAGGCAAGGAGCATTTGTAGCACATTTTTTTAAAATATATCACAAGTACTAGCATGTTCATCAGAGATTGTATTGTTTTATGTAGATTTGGAGGGCTTGGAGGATGGCGTGACCACCTTTGAGAAGCCATGGTGCGATGCCATTGCCAGAGGTTGCGGCTCGCGATCCGATGGCCGGTTTTTACAGGCGCGGTGATGCCGTTGGTACAGGCCAACCATGCCTTGAGAATTTCATCCATCATGTTGTATATCAGAAGCTTTTTATGCCTTTTGGTTTTACTTTGAATTTATGACCAAACAAATCAATGTGAATCATTCTTGGTTCTTTTCCAAATTATCATTCTTGAATTTCTGTCAGCTTAGCCTATTCGATACTGTGCTGAACCTATTTTATGGTCCGTGTCGCATTGTGCATGATCCATCACCTTCTATTACAGTGGGTAAAATAAGAGATTTGTGAATACCATGAAATTCATTGCAGGTTGGAGTTCTGCCGGAATTTGGAGGTACTGATCATGGCCAGAGTAATTCAATCTGTTTGATCTCACACATTGCCTGCAGCCATCAAGGATTTATTTCTGAATTGCAGTTTTTATGGGATGAAGAATGGTTCATGATATCAATGTGTGATATCAAACAGATTGAATTACTTTGGCCATGATATTTTGAATTTTCTTGCTGACACTTTCATGATTGTTCTGTCACGAATCATTTTAGTATAAATAAGCTTACCTTTTGAACTATATATATCTAAAAGAGATGGAAGTTACTAATTCTAGATGGAAAGATATAATAATTAAAATTGGAAGCAATGCAAGTTAAGAAAAAAAATATTGATGCTTGTTCGAGAACATATGATCTTACAGAGTACCTCATGTAAGCTTTTAATTTCATTGTTGCTTTTGGTACAAGATTTGCAATTTATTGAAATAAGTTTAAATAAATTTATGTCCTTTTGCAACCAACACACTCATGTTTGTTCGAAGATATTTCAGAGTTATTGAAAAGCCTATCAGTTCTTGTTTAATTTTTTTTCCCTAATGCATTAAGGAGAACCACGAGTTCCAGGCAAATGATGCCCAGATCTCTAAATTTGGTTCCAAAGCTTCAATTGCAGTTGGTGATCGGCATATTTCGTATTTGTACTGTTCTTATCTGACTTGCAACATGATGATGAACAAGTGATAATTCTGTCTATCCTGCACCTGTTCACAGCAAGGGATATTCATCACGGGAAAAATCTGCTGCCTGTAGCTTTGTTTGCTCTGCTTTGTTTGCCCAGTTGATACACATTGGAGAGAATTTTATTTGAAGTTCTACTTATGTGGGCATAAGGAACAATTTTCTTGGAACCAATTTAGGATAGTCTAAGAATCAGGTAAACATATTACTGTGGAGTAGGCTGATACAGGCAATTTGTTTTATCTGATAATGCAGAAATTTAACTTGAAATTTTACAACTACACTAGCAAATGTGCCTGTGTATTGCTACGGGATATAGAGCCACTTATATATTATATAAATGAATGAAACAAACTATTGTATATTTTTATTCAGAAACCAAAATGTCGACTAAGATTTTAGGCTTTTTTTCTATAAATGAATAAAATGTTGGCAAGCCTTACGTGCTCAGAAGTTTTAGGCTTGCATCTTTTTTTTCTTTTTTTGACAACAGTCTTGCATCTTTGACTAACCAGGTCTGCGATGGTGCTTTGCTCTACGCCTCCGCTCCGCATTGCTTCGCTCCCTCCGTCCATCACCATGCGTGCTGCTGCCCCACCTCTGCCGCTGCCCAGGCGATGCTGCTGTCCAACCAAGCAATGCAAGGGATACTGCGATGGATCCGCGAGGCTGAGCCAGCGCCAGGCGCTCACGCCCACGCTGGTCTGCGCGCTCCCTCTGTACCGAGGATTCATGGAATCCTAGCGCCGCCTGTTGTTAGCAGCTTGAGAAGAACGGCAATGCGTGATGATTGTCTCCGCATTCCAGGTGAGGTAGGGGGCAGGGGCCGGTGGATCAGATGAGCTATTGCCTATTGGAGGCGGAGGCGGAATTCGCGTTTGCGAGTCATAGATGTTGCATCGCATGCGCCTTGGGCAAAGAGGGAATGACCAGCGGAGGCAAGTGTTTTTCGATTTCGATTCGTTCTCTCATGCGTTGCCGTGAGGAAGAGATTAGCTTCCCACCTGTCATGGCCAAGGGGAACAGAAGGAGAGGGAGGCCCTCACGAGAGGGCATAGGCGGCCAGACGGGCGGAGATGGACCGTGCCAAACGGTAGCCGGAGGCCCGGACAGGCGAGGGAGGCGCGGGCGAGTGGGCAGCGTCGGCCGTAGAGGTGGAGAGCGCGTGGGGGGAAAGAAAAAAGAATTTTTTTATATATTTTTTTTCTCAATTTTGCAAAAATAAATGCCTCCACAAAAATTTAGCAAATCTATACTACTACCGTCGTACCTCACGGCGGTCCGTGTGGTACGGCGGCAGCTGCCGTGGCCCACTGGCAAGGGCACCAACCGCCGTATAGTACGGCGGTAGGACTAATCGCCGTGTGGGATGGCGGTTGGTGCCTACCGCCCGGCGGCAGCAGAGCCTGCAGCAACCGCCGTAGGGTACGGCGGTAGGTAGGGACCTACCGCCGTGCCCTACGGCGGTATTTTTTTTCTTTTTTTTTTGGCTTGGTACGTTACATTTTTTGAATTCATGATACTTAACGACCAATCACATAAATAAACAATGGCACGTACGACGCAAATACCCTAACTTTGTGTCGCTGCTAGTCCTAACGTGCCTTAGGGAATTTAGATAAACGGTTACAACATTTCTAGTCTAGTTGTACGAGTAGTACCCGGAGAACCCGGACATCATAGACCCGCCGGAGTGCTGGGAGGGCATGTAGTACCTGTACCCCGGCGGGGGTGGAGTTGGATCAGACGGTGGCGGGATGGAGTTGCTGGTAGAGTGTTGTCCTTCTTCTCGTGGCATGGACAGCAGCAGAACTCGTCCTCACAGCCGGTGTTCGTCTTCACCACCATTGGTCCGGTCACCGGTCCGTCGTCGTCGTTGGTAGATGTCGGATCTGGAGAAGCCAATGCCGACGCGAGCTCTTGCCTCAGGTTGAAGATGATCGCCCTGTTAGTTTGGCTTATCAACCACCAGCCAGCAGTACTATTCTCTCAGAACAAATCAGCCATCAGCTACCAGCCAGCAGTACTTTTCTCTCAGAACAAATCAGCGTCAGCCATCAGCCACCAGCCAGCCGAACAGGGCAGATAACATCCTCGAGGTAGTCGATGTACTGTTGATACGGGTGAATAGCTGGGGGATCCACCCATTGCACGAAACAGCAGTTATCTGGTTGGTCGGAGTACTGCAGAAACCGAGATTACATTAGTAAACCATAAAATGATGAAGGACAAAGGTCACGTAGCTTTGCTTACCCATGCTCGTGAGCAGTGCCAGAAGCGTCGACCAGAGTTGTTCCATCCCTGGTAAACTTGCATCACACAAAACTCACCGTGTGCACACCTGGGCCAGTTCACCGTTTGATTTGGTGCGTACTTTCTAACATCACGCATGGATTTGAAATCTCTCTTATCTAAGACTGGAAAATTGCTGTTGAACTCTGGATCTTGCTGGCTCCACAGTGCTGGACCGAGGGAGCCATCATCATCCCCAGTCTAGGAACACATTGGTGCTTGTTGTGTTGAGAAGTGGCACTGGAGAAGAGTGCTCACATATATGTAGGTAATGAAGCAGACTAGACGGTGAGCCATTCGATCCGGGGCAAGAGAAACGGGCAGTGAATCAGAGGAAACACACCCTAGTACTAAGTTCACTGTTTGATGCAGTGACTCACAGAAAACACACCCTATGTGTTCACTGTTTGATGCAGTGACTCACAGGAAACACACCCTAGTACTAGGTTTACTATTTGAGGAAACAAGCTCTAATGCATCAGGAATCAAGTTCTTAATGATACAAGCCGACTCTAGTGGATGATGAAATGAAATCATAGTTTTTTAGAGATACAGTAGCACTCGGCGTCTAGTACTCTACGTCTACTGGGTACAACGGGGGTATTTCCCCTTCCTCATGGCATCCGGCCCAGCTTCCTTAGCCCGGCGAGCTCTCTCCCTCTTCCTCTCTCTATCTGCTTCACGGGCCGCGGCCACTTCATGTTCTTTCATCTCCCAGCGAATGCTAATTTCCTCCTGCTGCTCCTTACGTTTTTCTTCTTGTTTTTTCTGCCTCAACCATCCTTTGCCACCTCTCACCTGCTGAACGACCCATCGCCTCGACGTAACGGTTGTCTTGTTCGGACTGCTCACAATCTAGCCACTGCATAAAATCATAGAGAGGAGGTGGAGTCTTTTTTCAAAGACAAGTTAGCACATAATAAAATAGCAATGACATTATTTATTTAGTAATGTAGTTTGTTCTTACTTTGGGTCTAACATTGCGACATGGTGGGATCGGGTCATGCTCATAGTTCACGCACATGAAGAACCTCATCTCGTAGACGTAGCCGAGAACGTTGCACTTGACAACCTTACAGTTGTCACCATAGTAGCACATAGGAGTGTGGATCCCCTTTGGCACCGCAACCTTGTCCTTTCTACTGGTGAGCAACTCCAAGTTCAACTCAGGACCCGAGGAAGCCATTGCAAACCTACAAAAAAGATGACAAATATGATAACTCATTACATGTTTCATTTGAAATTAGAGAACAATACATAACAGGATATGATAATAAATTTGAAGGCAAGAAGAAAACAATAAGCAAATGAAAAGGTAGTTCAATTATTACAACACGATAACATGCATAAGTTCTGACAGTGTTGCAAATTAAATGGTTCAAATATTACAAGACGATAACATGCATAAGTATTTCAAATATTACAACACGGTAACACAAACAAGTACGGTCACTGCATTCCTTTGGTGTAGCGACGGGAACGACGTCCACGTCCACTAGTTGAAGGTGCGGGAGCAGTGGCAGTGGAAAAGTAAGATACTTCGGTGCATTTCTTGTAGGAGTGTCCTGGATTGTTGCACTTATAGCATATCTTCACCGAAGGACCAGCTTCAACCTCGTCCATGTTGTTCCTAATCCTCTTCTTCTTGCGTCGACCAACACCTTGGCACATGGTTGGATCTGGATTTGGTATGTACAACGCATTGTCTTTGGGGTCTTGAGTGAAAGTACCAAGATGCAGGTAGCCCTCAACAGTGTGGTTCCAAGTCTCTAGAATGGTTTGCTTCAACCAACATTTAGGCACGTACCGACCCCAATGGATATTCTTTGTTGCAAGGCATGCAGCGATCACATGTGAGCAGGGGAGGTGTAGCAGGCGCGGCTTCTGGCAAGAGCATGAGCATGTCTCATTCCCAATTATTGTTTGTTGTATTGTTATTTCGCCATCCGCTTTTTGTGATTTGGACTGGCAACTTATCTGATACTTCCACTTAACTTCCTCGCCAGGATCACGACGTAGAGGTTGTGGTAAGCTCTGTGAGCAAGAGCATCCTTCTGTTTCTTGTCCAAGTACTCAGTCATCCATGTTGAATACACCTTTTGACAGTCCTGCATAGCTGCATGTGCTGCAGTAGCACGCTCAAGAAAGTACTTCATTGTGCGGTACAAGAAGAACTTAATGATACCAACAAGAAGGAGAGCTCTGGCACCACGCAAAACTGTGTTGTAGACCTCAGCAAAATTTGTTGTCATTATCCCATGCCTCACACCTCCCTTATCAAACAGGAGACACCATTTCTCCTTAGGCTCATTCTGAATCCACTGGCTAAAGGTCTTCACAGCACGTACCCTTCTCCTTGACATTTGGAGCATCTAGCCCCACGTCCTCCAGAGAAACAGACTCTTCCCCAGGTTCGGTACTTATTGGCTTCTTAGCTATCTCTTCTGATGCTTTCTTCGTCAGATCATCTAATTTTTTCCAGATCTCGTTGAACTTTTTCTCCTGATTCGTCGAACATAACCGCTTGAACAATGTTGTAAGTTCTTTGTTCTTGAACTGGCTATGAAAGTTTGCTCCCATATGCCTCATGCACCACCTGCTATGCACATCTGGCCATTGTGCTGCTCTGTGACGTTCTTGACTACCTTCTTTGATGTCATTTATCACCTGCAAAATACCTTTGTGTCTATCGGGTATCACACACACGTTTGACACATCTCCCACCACCATCTGCTTCAATCTCTCCAGAAACCAATACCAACTATCACCATTCTCTCCCTCTGCAAAAGCAATTGCCAATGGCAACAACTGATTGTTGCCATCTGCAGCCACAGCTGTAAGGATTGTGCCCTTGTATTTTCCTGTTAAGAATGTGCCATCTATGCAAATGACTGGTCGACACTGTTTGAATGCAGCAATAGTGGGACCCAATGCTAAGAATGCCCGCTGCAAGACTTGCTTCTCTGGTCTTGATACAAGATTATAAGTCTTGATATCATAATAACTACCAGGATTTAGCATGGCAATTGTGTTCAGCAATTGAGGCAGATTGTCGTAGGATGCTTCGTAAGTACCCCACCTCAACTCTAGTACCTTCTTCTTCGCCATGTATGCCTTACCATAACTTATCAAGTACCTAAATTTCTCCTTAATTACCAAGATAATGGACTTGGGCTCATAAGCAGGATTTTTCACAATCTTAGCAAACATCTGGCTGGCCACAAAACCGGTCGACAAATTACGATGGCTTGCATCTAGCTGGTCAAGTACACAAGTGTGATCCACAACAGACCTGACCTCCCAGTAATTTTTCCACTTGCCCTTAGAAGCATACACTCGAAAAGGACAGTTGGGCTTCACACATTGTACATCAGAGAACTCTTCACTACCCTGAACTCTCTCTGCTGAGTAAGGGTGGCCCACCTCTTCACTGCATCCTTGACCTCGACTGCACTCTTATACATGACGCAAACACAAACCTGATTCTCTCTATACTCCCAGAACACATTCTCACCAGGATTGATAGTGAGCTGTGAGAAATTGTAGCTGTCCCAATCCCTTGGCACTAGCGGGTCATCCTCATCATCTGAGGAGTCCTCTTGCAACCCACGTTCATCATCACCGGCCTCCATTTCGTACTGCCTCAGTACTTCTTCATTAACTTCCCCCTCATCAATTTCACCACGGGCCTCAAAGGGTGTGTGACTGTGTTCCTCCTGAACTCCTACTTCTGCCTTAGTCGCAGCACCATCTCCTTCTTCTGTCTCAGTTGCAGGACTATCTCCTGCTTCTAGTTCAGCCTCACCCTGGTGAGCACCACTACCCTCTTCATGTACTTGACTACTAGACCCAGCCTTGTGAACAGTTTTGACAAACAAAATCACAGGCAAACCAATTTGACATGCAGTTCTGATATAACTCCTCCAATGTTTAGTGCCTTGAAGTGGCATAAGCTCCCAATATACTGCCTCACTCCTGTTGATTAGAGCCATAATGGACAAGTCATGTTGCTCTACATCTACATGGAATGCCTTATAAAAAAAGTTGGTTATGGCCCCCAAGTTCTTTCTGCTGCTCTTCTAATCACATGGTCAACCGAATCAAATTCTGACAAGTCAACTCCATTTTCACCATATCTAATCTGGCCATTACCGAAATACAACTTCATAGTAACTGCATCCGACATGTCTAACAGCATGAAAAAAAATAATCGCTATTAACAAGTGGATCTGTAACTACAAAATATATCTACTCAGATCTACACTAAAACTATAATTTTACTAAGCAGATCTACACTAGAACTATAATTTTACTAATCGATCTACACTAGAACTATAATTTTACTAAGCAGATCTACACTAGAACTATAATTTTACTAAGCAGATCTACACTAAAACTAAAATTTTACTAAGCAGATCTACACTAAAACAATACTTAAAAATATGAATTATCAGAGTTCAAAATATGAATTACCAGAGTATTTACCTCTAACGAGATGAAAAACCGGCAGAGCTTCGCACCTTCGCCACCTCCTCCTCACTCCCTTCTCTTCTCCCCACCCCCTCTCTTTTTTTCTGAATTATTATGACATTTTCGGCTGAATTTCGGCCTTATATAGGCAGCAGATCCAAGCGCCGTGTGGTACGGCGATTGCAGGCCTGCAGCCGCCGTGCCATACGGCGCCAGGACCTACCGCTGTACCACACGGCGGTAGGGACATACCGCCGTGTGGTACGGCGGTATGTCCATCGGACAGCTGGGGCCCGCGTCCTGGCGTACCACCGTGTGGGGCAGGGCAACTGCCGCCGTGCCACACCCTACCGCCGTGGGGTACGGCGACAGTAGTATAGATTTGTTAAATTTTTGGGGAGCATTTATTTTTGCAAAATTGAGAAAAAATATTTAAAAAATTCAAGACAAAGATACAGAGACTAAGAGGGAGCCGCACTGCAAACGGAATCAAACATGGTAAAATAGAATATGCACACACTAGTTAATAATCGAAACAAATCAGCTTTAAGGCACACATGTTAATGAGATTAAGTTGGACTAAATCTTTTTTTACAAAAACATGCAAAACATGTTTTTCATTAAGAGATGAGAAATAGTTACAACGAAGCGCCAAGGGAGGAACCCAAAGCGCTGAACAAGAAACAACAAAGAAACTAAAAGAGCCGAAACAACGTGAAAGAAAAGAAGTTTCTAGACCCTCCACCACAACACCAAGCAAGGAACTAAAGGCGACGCCTAGCCTGCAAGAAGAAGCACCAAGGACCAAGCTCATCACCGGCAAACTAACAACCCACAGCCGACGGAGGGCGCACCCTAATGTCAAGTGGGACGATGCCACCACGAAGGGAATAACATGAACACCGACATCGTCTGTCTGTCCAAGAAGGGGCAGACCAAGTTTTCACCCAGCAGACCAAATGTAATTGGGGTCGTACTGACAACACCTCCAGCGTGGTAAGCTACACTCACAAGTGCAACCGTTGTCAACACCGACCGAAGTCGTGCAAGGCTTTCGCCAAGCCCCAAAACCAACTCCTCGCAGCCGACCGAAGCTTGGACTGTAAGCGGACCGGTGGAAAGGTTGCAAAAGATCCAAGACGACAACAACAGGGAACATAAGCTGGCCGACAAGCGAGGATCACTGCAAGACGAAAACGGAAGGAAGCGACCCAAAGAGAAGCACCAAACGACAACGACCGGGGACTTAGAGCCGGCGAAGACGGGGTCGGCGGCCGGAGCTGGCGCAGAGGCGAAGAAGAAGGGGGGCCAGCGGTTGGGCGGAGGCGGCAAAGATGAAACCGACGGTCGACGGTGCCGGCGACAAGGTGGAGACGAAAGGCCGGCTGCAGGGCCCCAGGAAGAGTCGTCGGCGGAGGTAGGGGCCAGTAGCACCACGAAGGGCCCCAGCAGCCCTCCGAGGCCCGTTCGAGCCCACCAAGCGGTATCGAGTCGTCGGTGAGAGGTAGCTATGGCCACCGACCCTGCACCTCCGGCCAACCGTGCAGACGTCGATGACGCAGACGAAGAAGGAGGCGGTCGCGCCGACCAACGCCCCGCAGGTGCCGACGGTGGAGGCCAGGGCCCGCCAGATCTAGGGTTACCCCAAAATCTGCGAGGGCGGCGGCGGCTCCGGCGGACCGTCCCGGAGGTGGGGAACCACCGTTGGTGGAGGCGGAGCACGCCAAGCGCAGAGGAGGGGGTGCCAGAGGACACCGCTTCCGGCAGCCCATAGGTCGGAGGTGGCGGCAACAGCGCGGCGGCAGCCGGCGGAGCGCAGATGCCGACAACAGGCGGCCGAAGCAGGGGCGGAGGGGGGAGGCGATGGAGCTAGCAGAGGAGGAGCCCCCAGCAGTGGCGGCGGAGGTGGCCCTGGGCCCGCCCAGATCTTGGGTTGCCCGGGCACCACGAGGAGGTAGAGGGACGCGCTGAGGGAGCGAGGCGGGTGGCGCGACGCCCGGCGGGACGGAAGCCAGCCCGGGCGCGCGCCAGGCAGGGTGCAGAGCCGGTCCCGATCTAGGGTAGGAGAAGGGGGAGGGGGCGAGACACCAGAGGAGCCAGCCGACGTCCGCCGCATCGCGCTAGGGGAGGAGCGGCGCCCATCGCGGCGCGCCCGCCTCGGAGGCTGGGGAGGAGCAGCGCAAGAGGAGGCACCGGTCCCCCGCCCGACCCCAGTGGCACGCGGCCCCAGACCTGCCAGATCTAGGGTTCCCTGGGCTCCGAGAAGGAAGACGGGCAGGGAGGCCGAGCGAGGTAGAGGGGGAGCCGCCGGTGACGAAGGTACCGCCGGCGCATATCAGGGGCGGGGGAGGGAGGATAGGGGATCAGCAAGCGACCTTGACCGCGACCTCAATGTGCAGTGGTAGGGTGATGGAAGGGGAGGGGGAAGGAAAGGAAGGGGAAGAGAAGGAGAGAGAGCGCGCGCCAGCAACGGCGGCGGTGGAGGTGACGGCGGCGGCCGTCGGCGGCCGCGTGGGAGGGTCTCAGGCGGCGAGACGGAAGCCCCCGAGTCGCCCTCTTGCGTGAGCGATGCGATGGAGGTGCGCTGAGCGCCGAAGATAATTGGACCAAATAAAAAAAGTGAGGAGAAGTGGTTCTCACTTTAATAATAGGTAAGACTGAGAATATTTTTGCGGAATGTACTTTTATTTCTACCACATGCATTTCATTTCCCCCATAAAGAAACTAATATACTTTTTTACTCTAATACCTATTTTTATTCTCATAATCTGTACACTCTTTATTTGCAAGCTACGGGTTCTTAAAGATACATGCCTGTCTCTTTCCTTATATCAGCTGTTCTCAAATTGGTTTGCTGCATAGCTGGTTTTGTATGGTCTTAACAAGCAGTATTTCTTTCTGATCAAGTCAGCAGACTGTAAGTGTAACGACTCGGGTTTTCGGAGGGGAAAACCTGTCACCCTGTACCTTGCGATAGTCCCTGGATCAGACGTTATCACGTACAGATTTCCATCACAGATAAATAACGCAACCATACAGCGGAAATAAGCATCCAAAAGTATTAATTTTATTACAAATCCATTAAAGGAGTACAACATTACACGCCTCTTGGCGGAATAACATGAATAAGAGCCTACGCAGCGGTAGCTATCTTCCAGAAGATGTCTCCAGCATTATTCTCCTCTCCCACAGGCATCCTTGAGCGTAGTGTCGCGCCCTTCAATCGTACCATCCATCAGCGTTGTTGTCGAAGTCTGACTCGTACCCTGCAAGCTCAGGGGCTATCCCCAAGGATTGGGATAGGTCCACATCACCAACCGTATGCAAGCTTTAAGTGGCCTACTTCTAATGGTATAAAAAGTATCAAGGTAAAAGCTGGGGTTTCCTAAGCAGCAGCAGCATCTCATAAAGAATAGAATCTCCAATTCCCACCAATTCCCAAGTCACTCATCCACAATCGGTCATATCTAGACACCCAGATCACTGTCACCAAGTCCTATCTCCATCTAGGGTCGGTGCGAGAACTTCCACTACTCGCACCTTAATGATTGCACCCAGATCCGCGAGGCAGAGGGAGCGACTCTCCTCTCCCCGAATGCAACCACGGCTCACCACACTCAATCCTATAAGGGAAGGTAGAAATCCCAAAACATGAGAGTCAGAGTAAACATCTGGCATATCCATAACCGAGGACGCGGCTATACGTATAGATCTAAACTCTGCAGAGCTTGTACACCTGTACCCAACTCAGAATGGCACCCGGCAGTGATCAGCCAACCGAGCCCATCCTACCGGACGAACACCTAGGAGTTACGATTCCACCCTGCATCCGGGTCTTGATGCAGTCCCCCACAGAAGACCGCCCCAGTACTGTGAACATGCCCCCGTGTGGCCACACGGGGAGCGCCTGCAAAGAGAATGGGTCCTCACCCACTTCCCTCCCACTGATACCCTCTATCCTACTAGCAGGTATGGAATCGCACTTGCCAAGGTCGACCCGGCCCTATCCCCACTCTCAGTGAGGTGGTGTGTACGAAAGTCCCGTGAAAACAAAGCGACCCACTCGGTTTCAGACCGGGGCGAGCTCCTATCCTCCAAAGTACCACAAAACCCCAACACCTGTGCCCCGAAAACATTGTACCCGCCATAGGCACGAAATGGGAAACGCCCGAGAAGACGAACCCCTGGCCCCCGATCCCGGATCGGGTTGTCTTGAGATCACCCCCGCCAAGTCACCCAAAAACACCTTCTCCTGCTAGTTTTTCATCACACACGCCAAGAATCTAACCACATATCCCATACACATGCACAGCGAAGCTCAGCATATATACACGCATATATATAGTAGTTGTAAGGCAATCAAGGACAGGGTATATAAAGAAGGCAGTGCAAGGTTCAATATATATATAAAGAAGGCAGTGCAAGGTTCAATATATATCCATCATCATGCATAAAGTAAAGCGCTAGCAGTTCTACAAGCAATGCCTAATAGGATTTCAAAGTCAGTCGGGTGTGAACCTGCGAGCAGGTAGTCGTTGAAGGCAAAGTCATCGTCGTAGTCCTGGGTCGGCTCTCCGGCTCCTGTAGCTCCTAGATTCGCAAACGTAAATAAATACCAAAGCTAATTGCAATTAACACCAAATGAAGAAGCAATAAGAGCCAAAAGTGAGAAAACACCTAACTAGCGGGTGCGTCATGATTTTAGAAAGATTATGAAAGTGGTTTCATATTTTTTGGAGCTCAGAATAATTAGTTATGAATTTTCGAAGTTTAAAACCATTTCTGAAATTTAATTACGCATATACAATACATTCATCTCTTAGCTAGCTATAGGCTAGCTCTACCTAGATCTAAGCTGGCTCTAAGCTAGCTGCAGGGTGGCTTTAACAGCACAAGTGGCTGCCACGCAGACAGCTCTAGCTGGCTGCAAGACGGCTGCAGGGCTTAGGTGGCAGATATGTGGCGGCTGACGCGGCTGGCACACGGGATCCGGCGTGGCCCAGGTGCGTGTGGACAAAGGTGTGGCTCCACAGCGACTGGATGGGCGCAAAGGATCTGGCGGATCTGGTGTTGCAGGCGTGTGTGTGTGCGATCTTGTGGCTTAGCAGGGAGTGGCCAGGTGCAAAGGATCCCGAAGAATCCGGTGCGGCAGCAGCGGTGTGGCCCGGGGTGTGCAACAAAACCCCCCTACAGGGTTGGGACGGCCGCCAGGTGTTCGAGCAAAAGCCCGAGAGGAGTGGCGGCGCGGCAAGGCTTGACCGACGGCGATCTTTCCGGCGACCGGCGAAGGAACAGGACGGCGAGGCTTGGGCGGTCTAGGAAAGTACCTAAGGTGGTTAAAGGCCCGCGCTTGGTCGGCTACAGGGCACGGAGGTCCTTATGACAGCGGAAGAACAGGGAGCGGCGGCGCGGCGAGCGCAAACGTCGGCGACGTGTTACTTGAGTGGGTAGCAACAGAGAAGAACGGCAGTGGGGTTTAGGAGGTCCGAGGGTTGCAGCTGGTTAGGAAAAGGCTCGGCCTTGCCCGGCCTTGGGCAGTGGCGTGAGCGGCGGCGAGAAACAGAGGACGGCGGTGCGACGAGTGCGCAAGTGCGCATCGGGTGCGTGCGCTGGGCTGGCGAGGTTCGGTGACACGGCTTGGTGAGCAGCGGGGAAAGGAAAAACTCGGCCCTTAGCCGGTTCAGGGCAGTGGCGCGGCGAGAAACAGAGTGGCGCACGGCGAGATGCCGACGGCGGCACGGCACGCGTGTGCGCGCGTGCGGCGAGCGCGTTGGCTTCCTAGGAGAGACGAGGCGGTGTGGTGCGCGAGCAAGGTGCCACGACGACAGTTTGGACTGGTGCGCGCGCGTGCTGGCCAAGAAAAGGCCCTCGACGGCGCGACAAACACGACGGCGACACAGGCAGGTTGGTGATGAGCAAGGACCATCGGCGAGGGCGACGTCTCAGTCACCGGCGCGTTCACGAGGGTGTGCGAGCGCACTGAGGCGTGCATAGGTGCGCTCGATGAGGAAAAAGACCCAAAAGCGGGGCTTTGCCTTCCTGTTTGTGCGCGCGCGCGTGAGGACGCCGCGACTTGGCCATGGCGGCACGGCGATCACGGCGACGACACAGGCTGGTGGAGCATGAAGAAGGGGACGGTCTGATGGGCTTGCGCGCGCGTTGGTGTAGGCAGCAGCACCTGCAAACGTTCCGGCACAGCACGAAGGCCGGCGACACAAGCATCGGCGTTATGCGCGGCGGCAGCGCGGAGCAGAGCAGCCAGAGTAGTGAGAGATCAAGAGGGTGGTGCATAGGTGGCTCGTAGGCCACCACCACAACCATCAGGTGAGGAGAGAGGGGGGCTCACCTGAAGCTTGATGAACAGCGGAGGATCGGCGGGGAAGAGGTGGAGCAGGGGATCGGCGCAGGACGGTCCGGGGTAGAGGTAGCAGGGGCTTGCAGCACGGTGCGGCGGCTCCTCGGCTTGCGGTTCTCAGGGACGGCGGCGTCCTCCGGTGCCGGTGTCGAGGTCCACGCGCGGGCTGCTCCGGCTCCTCGGCTTGCGGTGCTCAGGGACGGCGGCGACGACGTCGTGGTACTGGCGGACGGCGCGGCGCTCCAGGTCCCCCTCGGCGTCGATGGTCCCCGGCGGCTCCTCGGGTTCCACTCCTCCCTTCCTCCTCCTCTCCCCCTTCTTCTCTTCTTCTCAGGTGGCGGTCAGGGGAAAACCCCAAAAGCGGCGGCGAAACTGGGGAGAAGGAGGGTGTGGTGCGGCTTTTATGTGGGAGAGCTAGGGTTCGCGGCGCGGGAGCGGGCGGCTGGGATCCTCGGCTTCCGTGCCGTGGCCACGCGGCGCGCATCCGGCGGTGCGAGGCGGACCGGGGCAGCTACGGTGTCGTGGGTGAGCCCGGCCGTCCCCACACGCAGCTCACGTGCGTCAGCGAGGAAGGGGAAAGGGGAACAGGGGACCGGCTGACGTGCGGGGCCCACTTGGCGGCGTCTCAAGCGGAGAGGTAGGTGGGAGGCGGGCTGGAAGAGCTAAGCGGGCCGGCGGATTTAGGTGGGCCGGCGAACGAGTGGACCAGAGAAAGGTGTAGGAGGGGGTCCGGTGGACTTTCATCGATGAGATTAGGCCCAGCAGAGGTTTGGGTGCTTTTCTATTTTTTCTTATTCCTACTCTTATACTACTTCAATTCAAATTTGAATTTAGAATTCAAATTTGAATCACACTCAAATAAGATCCAAATAAAAGCAATAAACTCCAAAATTAGCACACTAGCATTTATAATTCCTAAATTTATATTTTGACATAAATAAATCTAGGAATTAGAGGAGAATTCAAAGAAGGCATCCTTAATATTTTAATCATGCACTCAAATCCAACTAAAATTTTTGAAATCCACATTTTTGCAAAAACTAACATTTCGGAAAACTCCGGGATGTTACAGTAAGTTCATGTTATTCTTTGGTGATAATTCTGTTGCTTGCTTCATCAACGATGACAACTAACGAGATCCATTCATGCAGACTGCTTCGACTTGAAAGATAACATCTGCTTCTAGACGTCGAAGCCATGGAGGTTCTCGAGATCTCGAACCTTTCTCATAGAACCGAGTTTCAGAGTTCTAACAGCCCATCGCCTTTCAGATTAGCATTGAAAACTAAGAAACCGATATTTATAGTCACACGAGCTCGGTGGGCCCACATGATTTTTTATTCTTCAAATGGATTTTCAACTTGTCAAATGTACTAAGTCCAATTTGTGTATTATTACCGGTATCAAGCATTCCCGTAGTGGTTGGCCGACATAAGTAGTGGTTGGCCGCGTTGATGTCCCAATCCAACTGGCCGGTGTTTTTAGTTGAGCGATCACCTGTGTTGATGTCCCAATCCAACCGGGCGAGTTTGTTTTTTTTCTTTTCTTTAATTTTCCTGCCTATGATCTCCCAGAATCATAGTCTTGTATTTTTTCTTCTATATCAATGAAACACGCACTATCTTGTGCAGTTTGTTCAAAAAAAACATTCCCCTAGCTTGGCCAAATCACCAGCAAAGAAACACACCATGACATCCATCTATCATCATCATGCAACCGCAAAAAGTCATGGTAAAGTTATGTGACTATATGACCTATGGTTTTATATAATGATCCACAAGCATAACCATTATGTGGTAGAATGCTCTATTTTTGCAATATCAATTTTGTATTGTCTGTAGCAACGCACGTGCACATTCCTAGTAATCAACTAGACCCATGCCGAATGGAGGGAGTATCTTGTGTTGTTTAGCACTAAAATACGATAAAATACTACATAAAACCCCCCGAAAAGTATATCATACGTCAAGTTGGACAGTATACTTTGCAGTTTGATCTAAAATGCGGCCAAAGTTGTGATAATCATTGGAGGGTATAAGTTCGTAGTAAACAACGAGCTCCTTTGAGGAATCCTTCTGGTAAAAAAGAGTTCTTGAACACAAAGGAAACATAGAACTCACTGATCACAAGATACATATGACTATATCCATATGGGTCATTCCCCTTTTTTTCCTTGGTCAAGGCCATGACCAGTGTCCAGTAATATGTAAAACGCAGCCTTTTCAGACAACTCACGCTTATTTGCACTCAGCTTGCCCATCGTATCTTTCGCATGAACTCATAAAATTCTGACCTGCAGTGACACGGGTATATATGCACTAGGATTCAGGCTCTTCAAGATCGAGATGCTGTGCTCTGAAAGTTAGGAGAAAGTGCGGTCAGCAATGGGGAAACATCGTTCATTGCCATCAGGAAGGAAGAACTCCATGAGAAAGCGTGGTATGGAGATGCTGTGCGCCATTGCTCGGCCTCCCCAAGAATGCTGGAGCATCAGGGAACGGATCAACTTCAGGATTGCCCTGACGAGGTATATAGTTCTGCTGAAACATGAACCAGACCCAACATCTCCAGCCTTCCGACTGGAACGACAAATCTGTACCATCCTTCACTCCATATACAACAATTATAAACCTATCTCCTTTCGTAGATTTGGTCAGGACTGGCCACGAGTTGCACAATTCATCGCCACAAAGACAACTGATCAGGTAAGATTGCCCCCAGCCAAGCTCACAGTCACAGCCTGTCTCCTGATTTGGTGAAACCTGAATATTTTTATAACTATATATACGCTTTGTGGAATGTAATAGTTTGCCGCTTTTCAGATATGTATCTATGCCCATGAATATTTCCAGAAGGGACACCTCACAGCCAAGCCGATGAAGAAACTGCCATCTCAGCTCATCTTGTCCACAACATAAGCCCTGCACCAGCAAGACTTGACAATGAAACAGGATTAACTAACTTGTAACATGTCTGTTCCACTCTGAATGGTCATAATTGAAACGCCAACTGATGAATTCTTGCTACATCCTGCAAGGCAATTATCATATAAAATAAAACAGTGTTGGCTGATAGAATCACAAGATCGACAGTGACCAGCTCTTTGTTGACTTTGAGTTACACAACAAAACCCTGAATCTGTACACCGTTACAAGAGTAAGTTAACTACCAACATTTCAACAACAGTAAACAACATTGTTGTGCCCCTTCCATTCCCATTTTTCCCCCTAACCTACTGACTAACAACATTTGCCACGACATGCCAATGCATGTTGGGTACATGCAACAAGGTGTTGGGACATTATACAGAAAAGCTTGGCTTAGCAATGAGAAGGATTTCCTCTCCTCCAAATGAATAATCAAATGAGAGAGCCTGACATTAAATACTGACCCTAAAAACGCTCTACTCTTTCACCTACACTGCAATAATTTTACAGCAGCAGCGAAAAGATGACAAAGCCACATCTGATGAGAAATGTTAGGCCCACGATAGCCCATACCTTGTCAACTTCCATTGCAGCAGCTGCTCATCCAGTAGCTTTCTTGCCTTTCCATCAGATCCAATGAGCTCAAGAGTTGAGACTCAGGTGATCGCAAATGGTATCCACAGACAAACTTTGTGCGCCTATGGAAACACAACTGCTCAGGGGGCTTCACAATTCACTAGCCGTGCCAGCAGCATACACACCAAGTGCAGAAGAATAATATCTTCAACCTTCAGGTGAGGGAGGCCTGTGACCGTATGGCACATAATAAGAGGTCTCCTGGCCAATTGGTGTCCGGAGAAGAGGGTTCCATCGGTCAAAGATGATGCGACCACCTCGTCCAATCCTACCTCGACACCGATATGGTGGTGTTGTGGCACCATTCTCAATGCGAGGATCTGGTGGCGGCTTGATACCTGCTGCAACCAATTTCTCTGGATCAAGTGGTCTTGTGAATAAGAATACTGGCTCCTCGGGGTCCTGTATTTGAAGAAGATGGTAAATAGACTTGACAGAGTGAACTGCTCAACTAAAACAACTGTTGTATTTTGTATAAATCTACACTTTGTGATCAACAGAGTTTCCATAAAGAAAATGGTGCCCTCATGCTCATTGTCCTTCCTACAGGGTAACAAAAGATGAATTTTCAAGGAAAAAATTGGGTGTCCACTAGAAACCCTCTATCTGGCAAGTTTCTCACTGGATTCCAGTCAGGTATTGTCAAGCCATCTTTCTGGAACAAGATAATAACATTAGCTTCTAAACATCATTCAAGTGGCAGTTAAGGGCTTTCCTAAATTTGGTTGGTTAAAACAGCTGGGGCTAGCATGAAACAAATGCTTAACAGCAGTTTCTTTGTAGTGATTAGGGATGCAAGTTTACTCATATCTGGGTCACTGGGTTGACCGAAAACTCATCAAAATGAACTCATCCAGATTCCAGAGCAAGAAAAAAAATGAAACAAAAATGGATAGGGTGGAGCCAGAACTACCGGGTACCCACTTGTATCCCTTGAAATGACCAATATAAGTAAAAAAGAGGGAGAGATTCAGAGACATCATACCCTTTTAAATACCCAGCCATTCTGCTGAGGTCTCCTTTTAAGTTCCCGTTCACGCTTTATACGGAGTGGAGGGATCACAGATAGCTTGTTAGCAGGGAACCGAGGATGGAAAACAGCTGGTCGTATATATTGCTGTTCAGTTGTGGTGTCATATGAATCAGCATAATCATCATCACTTGAGTCAAATCTGCTGGAAGTTTGCGGGAAGGCAGACAAAGTGGTCCCATCATCAACAAGTTGGGCCTCATGCTGAAACAGGAAAAATGGAATGGTAGTGAGGCAATAAGAATCAAATATATCAAGTTAGAAATCTAATAAGACATGAAAAAAGCAGACTGTAACTAGAACCTTAAAATGGGATGGACCATAATATCACTCGGTGATAAATCCTTGATCATGAATTGACTGTAATACAAAAGTACTTAATAGATTTACTTGAACATTTTCTGCTCCCACATGTGCAAAACTAAACCATGAAAACATAGAGCCAAGTGCAGGTAATTTTATGTCCTTTCATGAAACCCAACCAAGCACCAGTAGTCCTTCAGCTGGCTGTCACTAAAGTGCAATTACTATGTGTTGAAGTTTTTAAACTATGACATTGCCTGTGTTGTTTTTTGGTTTATGTGTGACATTTCCTATGAAATACAAAGAATAACTTTTCTCTTTGTATGAAAATGGCTGTCTTGGCCTCTTGGATCCTCAAGAAGCACAAACATGTCACGAAGAACAAGAGTCAACTAGGGAGGAACCAACCTCTAGAAACGTAAGAATAAGTAATGGCAAAGGTGTATCTGCAGTATGCATAGAAGGCCTAATTAAAATACTACTTTGGCATGTGAAGTCATAATAATTTTTCATGCAATCACATGGTACTCAAATGTCAAGCTCCTGCCATTGCAAAGATAGCAAACATGTCACGAAGAACAAGAGTCAACTAGGGAGGAACCAACCTCTAGAAACGTAAGAATAAGTAATGGCAAAGGGTTTTGCAGTATGCATAGAAGGCCTAATTAAAATACTACTTTGGCATGTGAAGTCATAATACTTTTTCATGCAATCACATGGTACTCAAATGTCAAGCTCCTGCCATTGCAAAGATAGCAGGCAGGTAGTTGTGGGAGGGGTGACATCCTGGGACAACAAAAATAACAGGTAACAGAATGCAACTAAATAACAAATATTTGATGTGCCTAATGCTGCTGGTGCTTTCCCCCATCTCATTACCCGCCGCACATTGCATGGTGGACCAGGGTCCAGGAGATGAAGAAAAGCATCAAGTCATTTCATTTTCACTGACAACAATGGACATACGTAGCAGAGTAATTAAATTTAAATCACCACTAATTATTGGAAAAATAATTTGTATTTTATTGTTGGTTATATCAGAATTCATATAACGCAGACTTCTAGACTATGGAAACTGTAAAAACTGTAACAGCTTATACCTTATATTTCATCTGAACGCGCTGAAGGTTGACATGGCATTCCATGGCCTCCCTCTTTGTCTCCTCCCTCTGCAAACAGTATGTTAGTAATTAAATACTTACAGAAGTGCTGTTTATATTTTCCAAAGAACTGCAAATCAGATTATGCATAAACTAACCTTAATCAAAGCATCCATTAGTTCTTTTGCTTGCTCCAAGTTGCGTCGCACCTGACACAAAATTCTCAAGCTCATATCATAAGCAGCAAAAAGCACAAAATCACGCAAGCACCATTCGGGATCTTGTCATTTACAATCCATATCATGACATATGCAAAAGGCAAGGATTTCACAACACATGCAAAAAAAAAAGCCATGGTTTTAAAAGCTCTTAAAAGAATGTGCAGACATGCACTGCTGAACTCTGCCACTGCATCACATAAGATAAAGGTAAAGCGAAAAGTAGTTCAGCTATACAAAAGGGAATTCATGCAGTGGAACAGCAACGAAACTAGACATTATTAACCAGTAAGAAATGAGTAACATTATGGACACTGGCACTACAGACTATAATTTTTTTAAAAAAATATTTATACATATGTTATGGTAGTGGGGCCAGCTAGGCCTGGGCCAACCCTACTGTAGCACATGAACAGTACATCAGGATCAGGATTAGTTTGTTACCAAATAAGATGAGATTAGTTATTTGGATTAGATTTGTTAGTGGTTTGTTAGGCGCCTTGTATCTATAAAAGGCAGCCATGAGTCCTAGGGTTAGACAAGCAGAAAATAGATCAAAGAAGCCATCTCAGAGCCTCCTGCGGGAGGGCGAGTAGCCGATCTATTATGCCAATTCCAGTATCCAATAATCAGTCTACAACAACATACTCCCTCTGTCCCGCTTCAAATGCATTCGAAGGATTTGAAAGGGCAAATTAGTACTTGAAGCAAATGACAACAATAGCCCTATGAGGCAACAGCTTGGAACATAGCAGTAATAATTGCAGCAATATATGGGCACCTAGAAGAAAAAAAGACACAGCAACCAGAACGTTTACTGGTGGTGGATGGCTACCAGCTGAGTGCTTCAGATTTTTTATTAACAAATGGTAAACATGTACTGTAGTGGCCTGGTGCATAGTAGCATACTGGAATTTTGGGACTGATGCACTTACTTTGGGAAATTTATAAATCTTAAAAGTGCAGTTAAACTGGGACAGAGGTAGTAGTAAAGTGGACTTTATGAAAGTAGATGAGCCAAATTCACTCATGTTATTTTCAAACATTGAAACATGCAAATTCAACAAATAAATGGTAACTTGCAACTAAAGTTTGGTTTGATTGCCTTAGGCTGAGTCCAACAGCTAATGCAAAGGCATTTTTGCCTCCCGAAAAACACTGTGCCTTCGAGAGGAAGGGCTCCAACAGAGAAGGCAAATTGGAGAGGCAAATTGCCTTTGAGGAGAGAGGGGATGCAAAATTGCATCGCCTCTCTCCTCGCAGGCATATGCGCCCGCCGCAGGGTAGCGCGGTCGAGGGAGAGCAACCAACGGAGGAGGGAGCTCCGGCCAGAGCTCGGACTGTCGGACCGAGGGAGCAGGGGAGGCGCCGCCGCCGGACCGAGGGAGCAGGGGATGCTGCCGTCGAGCTCCTCCCCGGCGGGCGCGGATGGGCTGGCCGGCGCCCCTCTCGCTCCACCTCCCTCAGCTCCTTCCCCGTGCGGCGCAGCGGCGCTGCTCCTCTCCCCCGCTGACGAGCTCCTCCCGTCCTCCGGCGGCACGAGGCTGCATTGCTGCGAGCCCGCGGCGAGGAGTGGCCAGGGCTACCGGGCGAGCCCACGGAGAGGAGCTCGCTCGGCCCCTTCCTCTTCCTCCCTGACGGCGTACAGCCCGCAGCGGGAGCTTCCTCCTCTCCGTCAAATCCCGCGGCGCAGCTCGCGCGGAGCCGAGCTTTCCTCCTCTCCGGCGGATCTCGGGCGCTGCATCTCTCCCCCGCGGTTCAGCGCCCCGCGCGGCCTATCTCCTCCGGCGGCGCAGGGTCGACCGTGCGGTGCGAGGTGCTGCGGAGGTGGGTAGCAGGCGCGGCGAAGGAGAGGAGGAGCAGCACCACGAGATCCGCCGGCCTTCCCCCTCTCGTGCGCCTTCTGCCGGTGCGCGCGTCGTTCCTCCCCTGCTTCGGCTTTGTCACCGGTGGGATGCAAATGCGATTGCTTTTCTATTGGAGACGGTGGGATGCAAAGGGGATGAAAAATACTGTTCAGGCGAGGCAAATGTCAATTTGCCTTCCAATTTTGCACTACCTTGTTGGACTCAGTTTGGTAGAGCTCCACCATGCTGCTGAGAGAAGTGATACTGTGACTGAAGGTGATTCTTTATGTGCGAGAAGAGAATCAGAAGAAGCTAGTTTTAACACCTCCCAACCGCTTAGTTGATTCCATATAATTATTTCACAGAATCAGCACATACTTACTTCCCTCTGAAAAACTGTTTGGCAGAACTCCTAGTAGATTCAGCCTAGAAGAATCTCTGGAAGTTAAGCCAAACAGGCCCTTAAGACAACCCCAAAACATCACTTATTTGTGACTGGAGGGAGTATTTCAAGCATGAGAATACAAGCTCTCACAAATCAAATAGCACGATCAAACTATTGTTAGCAATAATTGCACATTATAAAGAAAACATGGACTTCTTTTTTCCTCTTTTAACATATTTTGTGCAGTTCTGTTTAAAAAATGAACAGGAAAACCTCCATGGTAACAACATAGCTCACGACTATAATTAATGAGCATCTAGAAACAAAATGTATAAATAAATAAAGGATTTAATGAGATTCATGGATAAGTAATATGATTCAGCAAATTTAGAGTTCAATAGGATAAGCAGACATCAGAATGGTTCCTCAGTGTCCAAACATTTGTTACCAGTTAAAAAGTAAGAGTACCACTTTGTTTAAAATGTACATGCTAAACCTCATTGCAAAAAAAATATCAGTGAATCATTTGTGTAACATAAAAGAAACAATATTATCTTAAATTACAAATTTGTACATAGATATACAGTAAGATGGACAGGATGAAGGAAACAGCAATAAGCCAATAAGTAAAAGAAAATGAGATGACAGGAAAGCCTTAATAAAAATATATTTACTAGTACAACATTAATATGTTTAACTAGGAAACCACAATAAAAAAAACTGTTTCTTACCAGCCGAAGTTTTTCAAATGACTGGATATTGTTTTCTCGTCTTTGCATCTGGAAAACGCAGCAAACTGTTAAGCAACTCAAAATAAGAAGCACAATCATGTTTTAAAGAAAAGAATAACATGATAACAGAAGGTAAATTTCAAAAAGAAAAATTGAACTTCTTTATGAATAGCTGCAGCCATAAGTTATGTATTAAATGATAATCACAAGGTTCTCAAAACACCTACCCTTCTTGTATGAAGACGATGAGCCTTTTCTCTTGGCCTGAAGACATTGTATGGGTTTGTATCATTCACTGGCGGAGGAGGCTGCAAAACAACAGCCAAGTCAGCCACCAATAATCAAGAAATGCAGCTAAGAAGCCCAAACATATTATAGCAACATCCTAATCTTAAGCAAGCCAAAGCTTGTAGGCCAAAACAAAGTTTACAAGAACATATCATAGGTGAAGAAATTTCACAGGAAAATAATGGCCAAATCCTTTGAGGAAATGTGCGCTGCAATTTGAAACTCATTTGGGATGCCAAAAGAATGACCAAGCTGCCACTTGCCAGCATGACTCATTAGGGCAGGATAGATGACCATGACCAAACTACAGGAGTGGGCACTTTGCAAGCCAGACATAAGGCATCCATAGGACAATTGACACTGAAGCAAAGATTCGATCCAACATATGACCTGCTATCATGCAATTACAATAGAGTTCATTACAATATGTGATATCATTAAGCAAACTATAAGTTTGCTGGGCAGATTTATCATGCACAACATTTTATCACTTCAGAAAAAAGATTAAAATGAGGACCAATTGTCTTACAAGTTCCAGCCAGTTTCTCATCGAGTGTAACTCCAGTTAATCTAACAGTCATGCACACTGGCATTAATTTATACTTAATCTGATTGGAAATATAAGCCCATTTGACACGGTCTCCAATATGGAACTTTGACTAGTAAAATCTATAAAAATATGTTATCTTAGATGGAAAGAGTTATATTTACAGAAGTACTTTTTCATAATGAATGTAGCAATGCCAATCTTGTTTTATCAGTGTATATGAAATTTTAGATTTTTATTTTTAAAAGTATAAAAGGTTTGACTTAAGAAAAATCTAGATGGACTTATATCTCCAATTGCAGGAAATATAATAATTTAACACAGCAATTGCCACATCTAGTGACAAGACTTAAAAAAGCAATTGCAACATCATGTGGTACACTATTTCACAAAGAAATAGCATGTTTCACACTGGACTCTGTAATAATTTGGACAAGACTAATGTATATAGAACACTAAAAACATTTGTAAACAAAAAAATGCCTAAAGACAGAAGGAAAAAGTCAAGATAATTTACTAAGATACCAAAGAAATATGCTAACCTGCAAACGCCGGAGAATAGGCTTTTGCCATCGTTCCCTCTGATAAAAGAACAAAAGGTATAAGATCATGAAATATAAGCCAAGTTTCTGATTTAAAGGCTAAGTCAACATTTTAAAGTTTTTCAGGCAAATTAGATAGTGAAACAAGGTATCGAAGTCAATGACAGCGAGGCATAACTACAAAACCAAAAGAGAAACACCATTTGTACTCAAAAAAGCCATATGCTACATTTGAAAGTAAAAATAAATACCTTTTCTCTCCAGTAGTTATATACAGCTTGGAAAACTGCATACCGAACAGACAAGTACTGTAAAGCCTACAAAGAAAGCACTTCGATTAATAATTGTCCGAATGAAAGAGAAAAACAGGTAAAAAAAGTAAACCTTCCCCAAGAATCTAGGCAGAAAGAGCTGAAGAATAATCAGACTACAGGAAAATGTTAAGTTACTTTTTTACTCGCTTCCACTTGAAAAATGTTACTGATAATCAATATATGCCTTGAAATCCTTCCCAACCAATAGCAGAATTCACCTAACCATGAGTCAGTTTTGACAATAACACAATAATGTGCAAACCAAAAGTGCATGGAAGATCTAGTCAGTGATTATTCAGAAGCTCCACAAGGTCGCATTTCTTGCAACCTTATGCCTTCTAAACATTCACATATCCTTTCCAATTCCGAGGACACATTGATGTTGGCATGGAACCGAACAAACAAACTGTCCCTCTGTGGACACAAAACACCTACAAACACCCCCAAGAGTTCTATTTGACTTAGAAGACCACAGTTCTATGACAAAAACACTATACCACCAACAAACATAGTAGGCAAATCCATGATGATACATACTGAAAGTTAATACTTAATGTTGAAAACATGTAATTCTATTCATTGCAAAGTTTCCATTGAGAATCCATAATGAATGCACAAAGTGACAGTATTGTCAGCACTTACAATAAACAGAAAAGCGAGAACATATTGAAAAGTCACTTCTGTTGTAACCAAGTTGTATGACATGGGAGTTCTGTATCTGGTGCATAAGTGTTTTGACATATATTCGAAGCTGGGTATCATACAACAATGCATAGTACATCTTAACACATCAAACAAAAGTGTCGAGTATGTGATATATCTAGCACGACGAGTCCTAAGACATTCAACCAACAAAATCCAGTAGCCAGCATTCTATGCATGAGCTGTTAAAAGGACAACGAAAATGAATCTCAGGGATGATTATGGACCAGATACAGTAGGTTTATATGAATATGTTATATCAAGTGCAGTATCTATTGGAAAATAAGATTCCTATAGTCTGCATGCCAACTCTGTAATCCCCTTAAATATGGTTTTCATGTAGTGTGTGGCTTTACCTCCATGGCAGTATCAAGCTGCAAGAGGACTGGTACTGGCCCTACGAAAGTTGGTGTTATGGCTCCTGCTCTTTCACGAGCCTTGTGGTCCAAAATTTCCAACTTAAATATTAGAACCTCCAACCTGTATTGGGATTTGAATTAAAATGTAACAAACACTATTCAAACGAAAATAAGCAAGAAGCTATTCTTTTGTCTGTACGGAAGTATTTAACTGAGAAAAACGAAAGGAAAACTTCACTTCCTAAAAGTATATAGTTCTTAATTCTTGAGTTATATTCTGTGCAAATGGCGTATATTCTAACTGCAGCTAAATTCCAACCATAGTTCCTTTAATTAGTCCACCACCAATCTATCTAGATCACAGCACATTTTCACTAATAAATCAGCAGCATTGCTTAAGTTGTCCAGATCAGTAGCATTTTCTTACTTTTCAGGGTTTATATTCTTCCGCTCATTATTAAAGTCCTCAAGCCAGTCCTCATCTTCATTGTCCAGGTCATACTCAACAAATTCACCGATCTCAGCTCTGACTGCAGATATCGATCACTCTTAGTAATAGAGCTCAGAAACACAGCACTGTAGGTGCCCGAAAAAAAAAAAGCCCGACTACAGGGAAGCAATAAGAAAGAAACCTCCTCGTCCACGTATATAAGATGTTGGTTGTGCAAAGGTACGAGTATAGTCCCTTTCATAGGTGTCCACAATATCAAACTGCGGGGTTGGTATTTCTTGGATATTCTTCTTATTGGGTGCTTGATTTCCCTGTAAAGTAGAGTGATATAATTCCTTTGTCTAGCATCCTCTGAACCATATATGATATAGTAGCAGTTCAAAAGATATACAAAGATCCATCATACATTGGTTGGACTGATCTAACCACATCAGACTATGTTTCGTTATCTAACCACATCAGACTATGCTTTGTTATCTAACCACATCAGACTATACTTTGTTATCTAACCACATCAGACTATGCTTTGTTATCTAACCACAACAGACTATGCTTTGTTATCTAACCACATCAGACTATGTTTTATTATCTACCACATCAGACTATATTTTGTTATAATAGCCAATATAAAGTTATTTCAAAATAATCAGAAGTAGAACCTAGCAAAGCATCAATGTTTAGAATTTCTGGACAAGATATTTAAGAAAAAAGACAAAATATTTAAAAATAATTATGGTTTCAATTAGGTGGAACAAAAAATTTTCATTATCATTGGAACAAATGTATACAACAGGCAAGTAGTCCAATATCTGAAATATGGTCCAAGAAACCAAGCAGCATATATCCAAAATCCACTTCATATAACGATGGCCATGAGTCTAAAATATATTTACTGCTAAAAGTTTTGCTTTCTTAAAAATGAAGCTGTAGACAAATGAAAGTATACCAGCAATAACTTCTCTAAGAGACTCTTGATACCTATAACGTGAGCCATATCAAATGAAAGTAAAACAGGTTCATGAAGAAATGCATGAAAGCTATTACCAGCCACAGATTGTATCATTCCACGGGAAAAGACCTTAGATAATCTTATCATCACAGATATTTCGTTACATTGTCAATGTAAATTTAGCCACAATACATGGCAGCAATATGAGATAAGTTATAGTAGTCTTCATTTGGCATGTCTAAACACCAGAAGCCAGACAATATAGTGGAAATGGAGTAATTCCATGATATTACAATCTGTAATCCAACCCAAGTCCTCTTCATTCTCATTTTTGCAATGGACACCTTGATAAAAAGCTACTCCCACCGTTTCATATTACTTGTCATTTTGGCTTTTCTACATACATTCCTTTTGTTATGCACCTAGATATATAATTATGTCTAGATACATAACAAAATAAATGTATCTAGAAAAGCCAAAACGACAAGTAATATGAAACGAAGGGAGTACACTAAACAGTAGTTTTACCCATGCATAATATGCATATCACGAAGCTAAGCTGGTGAAATGGGAATTCAAGCACAGAAGCCAGCTCAATTCAGCTTACTGCAATCTAGAATAAAAATCTACAAGCCTCCGAGCACCAACATTCAACATCGCCGCAGCTCAAGCAGCAGCTTCAAATTACCTCGCCCTCTGTGGCATTGTTTGCAGCAGACGCAGTAAGCTCCGCCCCTGAGTGGCGCAGCACCAGCCCCGCCCTCGAGGAGGCAAGCGACGCGACCCCCGGCTCCTCATCCTCGAACTCCCGCACGGACTTGAGGATGGGGAGCTTCTTGTGGATGTCGAGCGGCCGCGGCCTGAACGAGAGCCGACTCATAGCTCCCAGCACCCCACCAGCCGCTGCAACCTCATCTCATCTCCACACACCACCTCCTCAAGCACCCACCCGCCCGCCCAACGCAGAGAGAACGGACAAGCAGCTCGAGACGGGGCGAAACCCTAGGTCCGCGAGGGCCGAGGGGGAGGACCAGGCGAGGCGAGCCGGGGGCGCGGGTGCCGCGAGGGGTGCCGCAGAGCAGAGGGGTACGCGGAGGGGAGGGAGCGGGGGAGCCTAGGGTTAGGGTTTAGAATGGGGAATCGAGTTATTATAGTGTTTGAAAGGAGGTGGAAGCGAGGGAAGGAGGGCGAGACGTCACGCCGAGGGGGAGGCCGCTGGGGAGAGGAGATAGGACTTTTACATTGGCTTTTACCAGCCTGTTCATTTGGCTAGTGGCTGATGGTTGGTGCTGATTTATTCTGAGAGAAAAGTACTGTTGGTTGGTTGCTGGTGGTTGGTTTGTTCTGAGAGAAAAGTACTGCTGGCTGGTGGCTGATAAGCCAAACGAATAGGGCGTACGTTTTTGCCACCGTCAAATGAATGAAGCAACACATTCGCCATTTTCGCTGACGTGGCGAGCCACAACACCGTGCCAGGGTGGACTGACCATGGGAAATGACCTTTATGCCCCTGTTTTTGTTCACTCCTTCCCCCTCTCATGCCCCTGACGTGTGGGACCCGCCTGTCAGATCATCTTCAACCTCTCCCCCATCGTCCGCCTCCGTGAGCGAGTTGGCCGAGCGGAAGGATCGAACTCCGACCCTGCCTATTGCGAATATCTTGTTTCTCTTTCTCCTCCGCCCTCCCCGCCCGGCCTTGAGCTCACCCTCACCGGCCCGTCCTTCGCCCGCTCTAGTTTCCAGAGCTCCACCCGACGGCCCGGTGATGGAGCTCCTCCTTTCTTCCCCGTCCTCAGCAAGCCCCGATTCACAGAAGGGTCGCGCAGGGGGCATGATCCCCAAAGGCGGTGGGAGCTGCATGGGTCAATGCCTCAATGGACGAGGCGGCACGGCGCGAGGATGCGGAAGAGGCCGGCGTGCTCCCCGTCCAAGCATGACTTTAAGTCCGTGTCAGCCTCATCCTTCGATTTCGTTTTTCTCCACCAAATCAAGTGTCCAGCGTTCCTGTCCAGCATCTGCAGGCTGGCGGCTCAATTTCTTTTTTTCTCCTCCAAATCAAGTGTGTCAGTACACTAATTGAATACACAAGCCATCAAATTGAGTTCCCTACAATCCGTATTGAGCCTATATGAACCGAATCGAAGCTTGTCACTGCCTAAATCGAGGTGGTGGCCTGCTCCGCCGTCACCGCGGCGGGGTTGGCGCGCTCTGAGCACGCTCAGGTGCATGCGATGCACCGCCAGCCCGCCGCCCTTCTGCTCGCGAATCGGGATGCGCAGCCGCCGTGTGACCGTGCGTGTGCGAGCAACTGAGCGAATCGAGCCTTTCTTCCTCTCTCTCTGGGTCAGCGCTGCTCCCGGCCACGACGGCGCACGGGGGCTGGCCGGCGCAAGCGGCGCGCTGCACGCGGGGTGCGGCCCCCAGCAAACTCCGCCCAGCGGAGGCAGCCTGGCGAGCACCAGCTTCGGGGCAGCGGCGGCCGGCCCACAGCAAACTCCGCACACGAGAGAACAGGTGAAGGAGAAGCAACCGAAGGTTGAAGATAAACTGAAGTTGGGGTCCCACACGCCAGTGACAGGAAACAGGAGGAAGGATGGCTAACGTGAGGGAGTCAGGGGTAGTATGGTCATTTGACATGCTTCATCCACGCTGGAGGGAGGAGTTGGCGTGCCACGTCAGCGAAAGTGGCGAATGTGTTGCTTCGTTCGTTTGACGGTGGCAAAAACGTATAAGCCAATCTAAAAGTCCTATCTTAAGGAGTGCCATTTGTAAAAGTGGCAAATAGTTAAATATCCCGAGGAAGGGAGGTCGGCCTCGATGAAGCAGGTGATAGGTGTACGTATTCGTACGGCGTACATGTATGCGTATCCGTACAGTTGCAAGCGGGGCGGGTTGCGGCTGCCTGTCTTCTCTAAAGTTTCACCAAATTTATATCCGTACAGTTGGTAAAATTTTCATCTAAAGGACTGTGTCAGTTTATTTCTTCTATTTACGTACGCGGTCTAATGCAAAAAATTTCACCCACTTTTCAGTAACTAAACGTGGCTTAAGCCGCAAGTGATGTCGCGGGCACATGCGGCTGCCCGCATAGTGCCGCTTAATTTTTGCGGACGCCGCGACAGCCCGTCGGTGTCCGCCTGCCCCTCGAACAGACGCACACGTACGTTTGCCACACAAAGCTCGTATGCCCGGCTGCGCACTGCCATAGGCCTCCGCTTGTCGCATGATTAGTTTTGTTAAGAGTTAATTAGATCTGTGCCATTATAATTTCCATGTTTTTGAAGAACGCTATTACTATTCAACTAACTATGCCAGCACTATTACTTTTTCGCACTTGTTTGAACTATGCCATTATGTACGCCTGACGCCATCCCTGGCCCACCAGCAGGCGTACTGGAGCCCCTCATATATTCATATGGACTCAAATGCCCTCCGTGAAGGGATAAGGCCGCCGACGCCGCATCCCTCCCATGCATCCAGCGTCGTCTTCCTCCCCGTTGCTCCCGTTCCTCACTTCCATCCTCCCCAACCGCTAACCCTAGAACACGACGAGCGTCGGCGGCTCTTCTCCCGGCCACATCGCTGTCTGGAGATGGCGAGCACGGCATCCGCGAGGTTGACCCAGATTGGTGACCTCTCAAGGATCGAGTGCCCCAGGTGCCACATCATGGTGATTAAAAGCAAGAGCGGGAAGGATGATGTGTACTACAAGTGCCCAAACCATTTCACCATTGTATGTTGCTGCTTCCTGTGATCTTGATCCAGTAGCTTTGGGGGTGATTTTGTTGTTGGTGACTGAAGAAGATTGCTTGTTTAAGCAGAATAAAAGCACATGTCCCTACTGCTGGTATGAGCAACCCTATCTGGAGTACTTGCGCTCCAATTACCCTAAGTTGCTGAATCCGACTGCTGCAGAAGAAGTGCAATCAGTTGCTGAAATCCTTGAAGATGAGGTGAATGGCGACCTGAACCTCCAGATGTCTAAGTTGAAGCTCGAGTTGTATGACATGAAGGACAAGCTTGTTGAAGTGATGCAGTAAATCAAGGAAGCAAAGCAGGAGATCAGGGAAGCAAAGCAGGAGATCAAGGAAGAAATTGCTAAAGGAAAGAAGGATGCACCAGTGTTTAGTTGTCACATTAGTTAGGTCACCCTTAGGTCTAGGGATAGTTGCCAATGTAGTTGGCATTGAAATATACTGAACCAATGTTATCAGAATGGAAGTGAATGGTGTCACACCTGATTTCCGAAGAGAAACCAAATGCATCTCATATGTGCGCCAGGATCAATTTACACACATATGATAGATAAAAGAGTGTAATATCATAAACAGTAATCAAACGTACAAGAGTTAAACCATTACATTATCCATTATTACACTCAGACGGTGGACTCGAAGGTCCAATAGAACGAATGATAACTAGACGATCAACTTCGTCTTCAGCTTCCACAGGCACATGACTGGGGGATCGCATGCCTCAGAACTCCTCAAAGTCGCTGAAGTACTCCTCACCGTTGTTCTCCTCTGAACAGTGGTAAGCAAGGGTGAGCACACTTATGTTTGGAGCTCAGCAAGTGGGGGAAAAGTATGCAAGGCTGTCAAGGATAGGCTAAGGGCTTACAGCGGTTAGCATTTTAATGTTGGTCAAATTTTATTAGCAAGCCTATTTACTAAATGTAAGTTTATATCAACCCCAAAGATTAAGCATTTGTAACAATATCTCAAAACCATAAGAAACCACAATTTGAATTCATCTTCAAGTTTAATTATCATGTGAGGGTCCAAGCCGCTCTTAACCGTGAGCATGTCTGATCGATCAGTTTTCACTCTGTAGAGGTTGTACACTTTACCCACAGCTCGTGTTCCTCATGTTGCCCGGGTTAGCTAGACCCTTAAACACTTCCGAGGTGAGTGGCTAGGGGTCCACTACGAAGCTTTTATAAAGGCATGCAAAAGACCAACAACCCGCATAGTTACAGATCAGGGCGGATCATAACCCTCCCTAGTGGTCGGCACTTTAGCAAAGGCTGCTACCCCAAAAGGACCGGGCTATACCCCTGCAACCCCGACCCCCCTCTGCCCCTTACGGATAAGGTCATCAGTTCATTCACACACCTAATTAATTGGCTAAGGGCAGAGCCATATGCCACTGTGGTTGCACTGTTTTCTTAGGTGGTTCTCCATGTTCTAATTAAATCTTAGTGTTCTTGTGTAAAGCAAAACCATCATCACTTAAGCATGAAAGTCTTTATCATAAAACCACTTCTAACCAACCCATGTATAGCAACTAAGCATTTATCTACCTAAAACATTTATTAAAAAGGGTTGATCAAGGTGATAGGGGTAAAACTGTAGTCATGTTCTTAAAAAGGTGGTTTTTCCCATCAATTTATGCATAACAACAATAAAAGTAAATATTATTTAATATGCAGTTATTTAGGACAAAGAGGAAAATACAGAGGGGAAAGTCCACTTGCCTTCCTCTACAAACTGGGGATCCTCTTCTTCGAAGAAAGGTTCTTCTTAATCTTCTCCGATAGGTTGCTCAGTTGAAACAGGCACGAGATCTACGCACAAACATGATCATACAATAAATAAATAAAATAGTATACCAAACAATGCTATATGTTAAGAACACACTGATAAAAAGGTTCTACTCACTGATACGATCATTTTGATATATTATACACGAAAAACGGAGTTAAAACATGAAAATTATGATTAAAACAAAAGTCAGGGGCCTTTCTGTAAGAAAACTAGGCTCTTTGGGCTTATTTGAAAGAAACCAGGGAGCTAAAACATAATTATGTATAGAAACAGAGGGGCTAACATGTGAAAAGGGTAGAAAAGGACCTCAGGTGCTATATACCAGAGAAGACAGGGCTAGATCATAAAAAGAAGGACCTGTTTGTAAGGGTTTTTGATGGTGGAAGGACCGGCTTGCGAAACGGTGAAAGTCCAGGGGTTCTTTAATAAAAGATCCGGGCGATGACCATTACAGTCTGTTTTGACTCACGTGGCCGGTGGATCTGAGCCGCTGATCCAAGATCGGACGGCCACGGTGGCGTGCGAGTGAGGAGCGGCGGTGATGGTCGCCGGAGGTGGCGGTGCGCGGCGGCGCGCGGCGGCGGGCTCGCCGGCGCGGCTCGGGACAGGGCTCCCGAGCACCATTTCGAGCACAGCTGAGTGCTACACGTAGTGGGGAAGCATGCGCACAGGATCAGGGGGTCAGAAAGGCATCTCCGGCGACGGCGACGAGATGCCGTGGCCGGCGGCGGACGGTGGCTTGCCGACGTGTGGAGGCTGCGTGCGGGATCGCACCTCAGGCCCCGGTTTGGCACGCTAAGCCGCTCAACACGTTACCAAGGCGACAGCGAACTCAACCGCGGTTAAAAGGGGGCGACTCGGCCGGCGGCAAGGACGCCATGGCCGGCGAGGCGGCCGGCGGCCACTGCGTGCCATGGCGGCGCAACCAGGCGCACGGACCAGGGGAAAAAGAGGGGGCGGTGGCCTTCTCACCTTGCAGTGAAGCTACAGCCGAGGAGAGGGACGGCGGGGACGAAGCGGTGGCAGAGTTCGTCGGCGGCGGCGAACTCGGGTGGCGCTCTGACGGAAGAAGACGGGCGCGACTCGGTCCGGTGACGGGGATGAGTTCCTGGAGCAGAGAGAGAGCGCGCGGTGAGCTTCATGCACAGAGGAGAAGAGGGGAGGGGGCTGGGTACTTCATCGTCGACGATTACTCCGGTGGCGGCGAAGAGCAGAGGTGGCGGCGGTGCGCGAGAGCGGAGAGGGGTGTAGGTGTAAGGGGGCGCGTCTGAGCAAAAGGGGCGAAGCAGGAGCTCGTGCCCGGCTTATATAGAGCAAGAGAGGGGAAGGGGAAGCGAGAGGAGCTCCGGTGGCGGCGGTAATTGCCATTAACGGTCGGCGGCTCTCCAGGGCTATGGCGGCAAGTGGGAGGAGAAACGGAAGGGGGGAGTGACGACAGTGTGAACTGCGGGCTTAACCGCCCTTAATTGTGGCTCAAAGAAGGAAGGGGGAGGCAGGAAGGCGCGGGGCAGGGCGGCGGTGTTCACGGCGGCGAAACAGGGGAAGGGGGCGCGAGGAAGGGGATGGTGCCGACATGCGGGGCCCGCTGGGCAGAGAGAGAAGAAGAGAGGAGGAGTGCTGGGCCGCCGGGTGGGAGCTGGGCCGAGCCGGTGGGCTGCCTGGGCTGGAAAGGGGAAGGAAGGGAGGGAGTTTGGGGTTTGTCTTTTTTTCTTTTTTTTCAAACCCTTTTATTCAAATCTTGTTCAAATCCAAACTCTTTTCAAACTTTTCCAAATTTTCAAATTATTTTATAAACTTTTAAACTACACACAAACATTCATAAGCACCATGCAAAGCCAAAGATGATGCACATGCACTTGTTGATTCTAAATTATTTAAATGGAATTTAATTACTTTAGAGCCCAAATTAATTAGCAATTTAATTAAGTCCTTAAGACTAATCCTAATACACTATGTTGCTTAAGGTAAATTTAGTGATGGAATTTTAGGGTGTTACAAATGGAAATGTATGTGAACCACTGTTATGATCATGTGCTATGTTAATAAGATGTGTTATTTCAGTACCATTTCAGTACATTTGAGTGCAATTCCAGGCAGAGAAATAAACATGACAACATTTGAACCAACCATTTTCAGGCAAAGTTTGATCCAACACATCAGGTCACTTGAAGTACATGACACACCAGCATTTAAGAGTACATCGTTCCTAACAAAATCACACACCATGACTTAAGAGTAGCAAAAGCACATTGCACAGACAACCCATCAGGTCACTGAGACCATCAAAAGTGGAGACAGAGCATCATCTACTCCATGCCAAGCCAGTTCTTGAGGCTTCTCACCACCCTTATTTCAGGAGCACTTGCAGCCTTCTTGAGCTTCTTCTTCAGAGGAGTCTTCTTCTTCTTGGGCGGCTGCTTGTTTGCACTTGGAGCCTTCTTCTGCTTCTTCTTTGGTGTCTCACTTGGTCCTTCATCTTCTTCTCTCACCCTGCAACAAATTGTTGTTAGTTCATGTTACTTCACCAAGTGATGCAAATATAGAAGCATATATAGAGTAAGAAATGCACCTTTTCAGTGACTCAAGTGTAGAAGCCTCATCAACACCATCATCATCTTCAGTTGGTTCAGCTAGCTTACAAGTCTTCTCAAAGTGCCCAAAGCCTTTGCACCTTCTGCATCTAACTTTCCTTTTGTTTGCCCTTTGTTCTACACTCCCTCTGATCCTTTGCACTCTAGGTTTGACTACTGCCCTCTTCTGCTTAGGTGGCAAAAGTCTGTATCCTAGTTCAACTTGAGGCCAGTCAGTCCTGTCAGGCATTGGAGGAACTCTATCTGCATATGCTGCTCTGAACCTGTCGACGGAGTAGTATTCATGCACAAAATCTTTGATTTGCAAGCCTCTGTTGGACAAGATTCAAGCTAGTGCATGCCTACAAGGTTTTCCTGTAACCTGCCATGCCCTGTAGCTGCATTTGTGGTTGACAAGGTCCACAGTGTGCCTCTTGCTGTTGTTCCAGTCATCAAGCAGGGTTACCTCAGCAAAATCATCATCACTAATGCAGATTTTGACTACCTTCAAATTGTTGCTAATTAGGTTGAGCTCCTTGATGACATTTGGCAAAATGCCTTCAATCATTTCCCTTCCTACTTTTCTCCTCAGATACCTCTTCTCCATCACCAGCTCCCTGAGCTCATCCACTAACTCATGAATGAGTTGTCCTTTCAAGTGTTTTACTTGGCTGTTGAAGCTCTCTGATACATTGTTAGTCAGATAGTCACATTTGCTGTCCTATGAGAAACCACACCTATACCAAATGCGGTTGTGGTTTGTCTGCAACCACTCAATTGCATCAGGAGCAAAATCATATATCTTCTTCATGTGCCACTTGAATAGTCCTTCAGTGTAGCTCCTAGTAGCTGGGTAGAGATGAGTTGTGAAAACATTTCCTGTGTAGTGCTTCATGAAGTTGGCATATAAATGTCTCATACACTCTCTGTACTCAGCCTCAAGAAAAACACTACCTACAGCCACCTCCAAGCCCTTACATGCATCAGTACATATCACTAGTCCTTGAGGGCAGCCAACAACCCTTCTCAACTGCTTCATGAACCATGTCCAGTTGTCCTTATTCTCACTGTCAAAAACTGCATATGCAATGCAACCAGTTATGTCCATCAACTCCAGTAGCAGATGCTAACTGCCCTGTGTATTTACCTGTTAGATTGGAGGCATCTACACCAATGAATGGCCTACAACCAGCAAGAAACCCATCCACACAAGGTTTCAGAGTTACAAATATCCTCTTAAACCTTTTTCTGTTGCCTACTTTCCCTACTTTCTTCACATCTATCTCTATAATGCTACCAGGACAAGTCCTCTTCATCTGAGCTTTCCAATTGAACAACAATTTGAAGGACTCTTCATATTTATCATGAATATGTTGCAGTGCCAACTGCATGCCTGAATATGCCTTGCTGTACTTCAACTTTATTCCATAATCTCCCTCAACTTTCTCCTTTGCTGCCTTTGGCCCCTTGTTTGGATTCTTCTTCAACCAGTCTGTCAATCTATCTGCCACCCAGCTTTGAGAAGACATTTTTCCTACAACAAGCTTTGTGGTTGGACAATTGTGATTTGCTGGTAGAACCTTAATCTGCACAAGACAACCATGAATAAGTAGTATGCACATCCAAATTCTAATCTGAGCTAGCCAAGCATGAAAAGTATGTAGGGTACCCAAGTATGTACCTGTATAGTTTTTTTTATCATGAAGCCTCGAAGCATGAATCCGCCAAGGACAACTGGAGTGCTTACACTTTGCAATAAATCTAGTAGGATCAGTCTTGAGGTCTGGAGCAAACTCAAAACCTTTCTTCACAGCATAGTGCCTTATAGCTTTCCTGAATGTTGTTATGTCAGGAAACAAAGCACCCTTCTCTATTATTGGGTTCTCAGGATCATGGAGGACCCTTATCTCCCCAGAATCTGCATCATTAACCTCTGCCTCAAGAGGAATAGCTCCTTCAGAAGCAGCATTTTCATTTGCATCATTAGTAGGATCAGATGAGTCAGTTTGTGCATTCACAGATGGTTGTGTAGGTGGAATTGGAATGTACATATGCTCATCATTGACACCAACATACTCTTCTTCATTATCAAAGATGTCAACTGGTGGTTCAGGCTACTTCACTGCTGGATCAGGCTGCTTTGCTGGTTCAGGCTGCATATGTGGATCAGGCTGCATAGGTGGATCAGGCTGCTTTGCGGTTCAGGCTGCATAGGTGGATCAGGTTGCTTGGCTGGTTGAGGTTCTTGTGGTAGGTCTATGTCGCGTGGAATCATACACAAGGGTTCTAAGGCATCAAACTCATGATCTTCTCCTACATTTCGATTCACCACAACTACGAGGAGTTGGCAATGCATCTCTGACTTATACATTTCAAACAAATTTTGAAACTGCAGTTCATCTACAAGCATGACATCCTCACCCAAAGTCTTGTCAAAGAACCAAATTGTGGCCTTCTGGTCAGAGCTCCAACTGACCACACTGGACAGGCTAGAATGCAACAAATCATATGTAATTGTGCCTACCTCCCAAGCATATTTAACAACCTTGCCCTTAGAGTAAGTTTTTTCCCAGAACTGTCTGTTGTCATAAAGGCCTGAACTTTGATCTCTAAAGAAAACATAGAAATCCTAGCACAAAACAAATGAGAATGAAAACAGTCAAAGCTGAATTGAAACACTACCACAAATGAGAATGAAAACAGTCAAACCTAATTTCAACCCTACCAATGCAGAGACCTAATGGCCCAGATCTATTTAAGAACCCTAATCCTGTCGGTACAAACAGCAAGCCAACTCCACAATCAACCACGACTTAGCGTTCCTCTACAAGTGAATATACCTGGAGTCATTGATGTCTTCAGGCGCCGCGGCCGCTGCCGCTGCCGGGATGTTGCCGCTGTTCATGGCCGATGCAACACTATTTCACTACCGCCGCAACGATGTAGACCTTCATATTCCGCAGATCCCAACTAGCCAGAGACCAACTGCACCGCCAGGGAGCACCTTGGTGTCGTCGGTGAAGAAGAGAGGCGCCGTCGCCACCGGTGGATTAGGGTTCGAGTGGGTGAGAGTGGGGGAACAGGGAGTGAGGGCGAATGGACGGGAGGGATGCTGTGTCGGCAGCCTTATCCCTTCACGGAGGGCATTTGAGTCCATACGAATATACAAGGGGCTCCAGTACGCCTGCAGGTGGGCCAGGGACGGCGTCAGGCGTACATAATGACATAGTTCAAACAAGTGCGGAATAGTAATGGTGCTGGCATAGTTAGTTGAATAGTAATAGCATTCTTCAAAAACATGGAAATTATAATGGCATAGATCTAATTAACCCTTTTGTTAAACGTATTTGTTCCAACCATACAGATAAATAGTGTCACAAACTAGCCACGAAATTAAAATCTAAAGGAAAATTCAGAAAATAAAACTGAACAAGACAATAAGATTTTCATTCTCAAATCAATATATTTTTAATACAATAGTTATAAATTATATTAAATTAACTACAAAACAGAGTTTGCCTTTTGAGCAAAGTAAAAATCAGCAATCCTGCTTCCCAGCAGTCTGCTGCTAGCCCTCCTTACTCATTTCAAAAGATATCAGCAGCTTGTCTTGCCTCATTGTAGAATTTCCTGAATCACGAAAATTCATATTATGAATAAAAAATATGACACATCAGGGTAAATCAGGATCGTAAAACACAAACACTCATCAGTTCATGCAAATTTCACTGCAACTAATAAAAGAACTGCGGAGGTTCAGCTATCATATTGATGCCAATTGCACTTAAACTGAACAAACTATGACATACAATTCACAAATAAACGTATCATGCCACTCAAGAAGATCAACACTAATAAAAGAAGTGGTTGACTGAGTTAATCGAAGCCTGTCTAGAAAAGATAACTGTGTATCTATAAAATTGGGATCGTAGGCAACAAGCACCAGTCAACTGAGTTAATCATGACAATAAATACTGAGTTAACCATGACAGTAAATTGAGTTCGTGGTTTTTGTCAGGGTATGGTACACATTTATTTGGAGTATTGTGATATGTCACACAAAATTGCTTTGACTCCCAAATTTAAGCATGGACAATATGTGCATATTGCTTTGACTCCCATTGACTAATATTCATCTGCTACTCGTCTTTATTTAGCCCAAGGAATACAGCATGTGCATATTTTACCAACCAGAGATCTGACCTGCTCTTTTTGGAGAGGGACTTCTTTTCTGTTGATCTCACGGATGCCTCTCTGATTTATGTTGCTGGCACCCTCTTTTCACTTTTCCAGCATGAACCCTACTCCCATTTTCTTCTTGCCTACATAACAAATCTCACCATGAAACGTCGTCTAGTGCAAAGAGGATCTGAAAAATTAGTAGGAGAAACATCTAGGTATGGAAGGAGGGACGAGGAACTTACTATTAGCACACCCTATCTCTGTCGATTCCTTGCTGCTTTGCGGTCAAGGTTGGGAGAACGAGCGGTCATGAGAAAGGGGAAGAGGCAAGAAGCCAGCTTGGGCAGTATTTGTTCCACCGGCAACATGTGGCGGCGGCGAGCAAGACGACGACGCCATGGCGCGAGGACATGAGGATGGCGGCGCCCCTTTCTTCCCGATCCCCTTTCTCCCGATCTTGGATCATCTGTCTTCCGAAGTCCTCTGATCCCTCTCCTTTTTCCTTCTGCGAGTTCACGGCTCCGTTGGGCCCCGTTTGTTGGCCTACATCCACCGCTTTCCGACGTGGGCTCGAGCGGGTTTGCCCACCGGGCTTGCTGCGCGGTTTTGCCCAGCAGGTTTGCGGCAAAACCCGCTCTGCTTGGATGTATACGTATTCGTATGTCCGTTTCGTATGCATATAGTTTGAGATATAATTTCTTTTGGAGCAATATATTCCAGGTCTTTTGCGGGTCATTCCGATTACTTTTTATTACTATAATAATGAAGAAATCATACAAATTAATAAATTATTGGTTTATATAAATGAGTAGGAACAATAATCACTGCAAATTAAAAATGTATATTTTCAAAGAAATTGCAATTCTAGAAGAGATACTACGTGGAAACGGTAAAAAAAGAAAAAGGACGGTACCTCGTTGTACTTTGCATGTTTTTTTTATAATTTGGTCCACTCTTCCTTTACAGGATGACTGTTGTTTATTTTAATAATTGACATCGCAAGCTCCTAGCCAATGAGGCAACACCATAATTCTTATACCCAATAAAAAACCAATCATTTGCATAAAACTGCAAATAAGGAAGTCTTAATTTTGGTCTAAGATTTCTCAAAGAGTACCATACAAAAAATGGAAGTGTCATATCATTACTCTTCAACTATCATAAAAATATGATTTCCAACCCGCAGCTACATAAAAATGAATAAAAACTGAACAAATTTGTTGTTTTTCAATTTTTTATAAACTTAAAAGTTTAGTTTTAACAAACAAATCACAACTAATAAATATTTCAAAGAGAAATGTCAAATTGGTGCCATTTGTTTCTAGAAATGTAAGTTATCTATTGGTATTTTGGAGTTATTTGAATCTTATTTGTTCATGTTATTATATTTCATTATAATAAATACGCTTGCTGGGCTAACTAGTGCTATAGGAACAATATTACTTTTTATGGATGTTGGCGGTCGATTTCTGTCAACCTAGCCATAAGTTTACCTTCAATGTTGGTATTAAGTTGATATTGACACTAACGATCCTAACCCCTATTATATGTCAAGTTCGCACTCGTGCATGGTTTTTGGAGTTTACTGTTTACACTGGGATTAAGAGCCTAAATGAGGACTTCCGGGTAAAGTTCATCAAGGGTTAACAAGAAGATCATGAAGCCCGGCACAAGTCAAGACACACGATGAACATGACTCCAAATGAGCCAAGGACTAAAGCGTGAAGCCGAGAAGTATCGAGGACCTAGATGGAAGATGTGGTAGTTTATACGCCAAGCATCCTTATCTAAACCGCGAGGAAAATGATGTCAAGGACCCACATGCAACTCAACAAAAACTCAGGAAGTCACGAGAAGCTTCGGAAAGAAACCGGGGGCGAACCGAGCCGAATAGACCCTGGGCTGGTCGGCCCAGGCCGGGCGGCCCGGTGTAGGATCGATGGCCTATAGAAGGGGGGTTGAATATGGGCCTTCTTCAAATTTCTAGAACAAGGAACAAACCTTAGCCCAGATCTCTAGTGTTGCCCATCTAAAAAGGTTTCTTCCTACCAACTAAGCACACTAACAACAATGTTCCTTAGCAAGAATCACACTAACATGTGAAAGGCACCCAAGTGAAGATATGCAACAAGCAAAGCAAACTAGAGGGAACAAAAGCAAAGGAACTTAAGAGCTGAAAGTAAATGCGGAATTAAGTGCAAGAAGGTAGAAAGGGAGGACACGAGACAACCGAATTTTTTCTCGTGGTATCGAGAAGTTGACACTTCTCCCTAATCCACGTTGGAGCACTCACTAAGAGTTTTGCTCCCCTCAAGCCACTTAGACTTGAGTGCTCACTAAGAGTACCCGTTCTCCATCTTCGGAATAGTGGGTCTCAATCCATTTACACCAAGAACTTCCCCGGGCTCCCACAATCTCCAATAGCTCACCAAGAACCCCAATCACCGAGACCGTCTAGGAGCCCTCAAACTCCAAGAGTAACAAGCTCACAACCTTTCACTTGACCAATGCACTCAGCTATGCCAATGAAAGCACCTTGAAACTCTTGATCACCAAGAAAGAATCCCTCTTGGCTAGGAAGATGAAGTCCAAATGATCAAATCACTAACTCTCCTTCTCCTTGGCTGCAGTAGTAATTCAGAGTGGCAAAGGCAGCTCAAGAGACGCAGGGGGGTCCAATTTATAGGCCTAGCAAGGGAGGCTAGCCGTTACAAAAGTCCTCTGAAAAGTAGTACCGTCGGATGAACCGACGGTTCCCCCTGTGACAACGTCGGTTCATCCGGTCACTCTGTGTCTCGAATTATAGCCGTTGAACACGAACGCTGTACCACTTCATTCGACGCTCACCCCGTTGTAGCGTTGGTTTATCCGGTGCTGAAGCCTTCTTACTCAAAACGTCTTTGCGTAGAATAAACAGGGTCGCCGGATGAACCGCTGATGGAGTCCATGTGCGTCGGTTCATCCGGTGCTGAAGCAGGTTCACTCGGTGCGTCTCTGTTTGAAATATATGCATGTGCTGGATGAACCGCTGCCTCGACCGTCGCTTCATCCGGTGCTGAAGGCCTTGACTTGATTTGTCACTGTTACCAAACCCTAGGTCATCGGATGAACCGATGCATCTGCTGATACACCGTCGGTTCATCCGGTGCTATTGAATTCTGCTGAGTCTTTCACATCAATCATCCGGTGCAACTAAATTTGATAGCGTCAGATAATCCGGCGCGCCCTTTTCAGTTTCAACTCAACCAATTCAATCTCCTTTGAGTTTTTCTTCAAGTCTTTTGCTTCCAAAGTGTTTCCATGAGTGTCTTGAGCTGTTTAGTGACCAAGGAACTTGAGAGTGCATAATTATGGCATAGCATTTGGCATGGTCAAGCTACTCAAGTGTGAACCCCTCTTTATAGTACGGTCAAACACTACAAACTAGCAAATCCAAGTGTCCTTCATCTCCTTGTGACACTTGGAACTAGAAATGTCCTTAGCCTTGTAGTCTTTGTCCATTGATCATCCATTAATTCAAATTGAGGGGTCTCTTTTCATTAATTACTTATGACAATAACCCAAAGATAAATCCGCTACAAAACAAAGGTTAGTCACAAGTATATGGTTGTCATTTATCACCGAAACACACCCTTACCAAAGGTGTGGTGGGGCCTTGATGCTTACAATCTCCCCCTTTTTGGTGATAGATGACAACACAAGTAGAGATACACGAAAATTTGAAATTAAAGCGTATACTCAACAACTAATGCATGAAAGAGATAAGCACAAGCACACATACATTAATTAAACAAACACACAAGCATGAGTAGACATGTAAACCATCAACATACACAAGATCCAAATACATGTCTCATCATGAACTCCATAAAACATACAAGGGGCACAAAAGCTCTCAAAACAAACTCCCAAGCTCCCCCTATCTCTACTCCCCCTATCTATCTCCCCCTTTGGCAACAAGCACCAAAAAGGGTCCTAATCCTGCTGAGGTGGAGGAGAAGCCGGCGGCGTCGAGGTAACAACCACAGAAGGTGCGACGTGGTACTCGGAGGTGTCACCGTCGTCGGACTCGAACCCTGACAGCTCTGAAGATCGGACCGGCGAAGATCAGACAGGTGAAGTGATACGAGCTGTGTCGGTGCCGGTAGAAGTGGGAAGTGCCTAAGAGCTCACAGCTGCCATCTCGGACTCGATCTGCTGAGTGATAGAGCGAAGTGTGGTATCCTCCTGATCGAGTCGCTCTGCCTAAGGAGTAGCCATGGAAGGCATGGGCGAGGTGAATCCTAGAGAAGGTCATGACGGTGTCTCGAAGATCAGTGGTCCTGTCGGGAAAGGGACATCAGTTGGGTCTACGGTGTCTGAGAAAACTATCCTGCCCTGAGCTGCTCAAGTAGTGTCGTCGTCTGTGGAGTCGTGAGCTGCTGAGTAGTGAACGTCCCGGACGGAAGGAGTAGTGAAGTCGAGACCGAGACCGTCGGGATCGGGAGACTCACGAGACTGACAGGAGGTACTGAAACGGCCGGCTCAGGCTGAAGGAGCTGCTGGGTCGGGATAGTCAGAAGCTGAAGCCCCGTGTGCTGGAAGAGCTGACCCAAACAGGTGGACATGAACGAGAACATCTGGGCAGTCATCATCTGGTGCTGCTGTAGCTGCTGCCTCTGAGCCTCTTGCTGCTGCTCAAACTGCAGTCTCTGTGCCTCCTGCTGCTGGCGTATACTGTCCAGTATCACCTGCTGTGCCTCCTGCTGCCTCTGAAACTGCGCCTGCATCTCGCGCTGAATGTCCATCGTGGCCTTCGACTGGTCGGCCAAGGACTGGATCACAGAAGCTAAGGTGTCGGGCTGAGTGACCTGAGAGGTGGAGATAGGTGGAATCGGCGACTCAGCCTCTCTCTGTCCTGGCAAACTGGAGCCCCCAGCTTTGTCATCATGAGCACGACGAGTACGGAAGACATGCTATGGCTCGGGCTCAAAGTCCTCATCCTCGCTCGAGTCCTCCTCTATGTCAGTGGCGAGGTACGCGAGTAGAGGCCCCTCAGCTAGAGCAAGTAGCTCTTCCTGTCGAGCGGCCTCGTCCATCACTGCCTCAGCTGCAGCACGAGCCTGGAGGTCCTCTACTGCTCGTCTCTGTCCCCTGGGTCCCTGCCTCCTGTCCCCTGGCATCGGCGGCTGATATGTCTTGAACACGTACCGAGAGCGCTCCAAGACAGAGATATATCTCTGAGACTCCAACCGCGAGAGTATCCAACTAATCCAGTGGCAAAAGGAAACTGCCGTGTCATCCCCATCCCATCCATAATAGCATCCTCAATCTCGCTGAGCAGGATATCCACGATATCGAACGTCCGGTGAGTCATGATATAGAGAAGTAGCCACTGCTGGACTCCGGTGATCGACTCTGCATTCCCCATCCTGAAAAGAAGGGACCTCCTGAGTGCAAAATGGACCACGTAGGCCTCACGTGTCAGCCTGTCAGGAGTCCGAGGGGTGCCAGGAAGGAAAGGCTGCTGAAACAAGAAGCTGATCTCCTCGTGTGGAGGTACTATAGGAGAGTGAGCATGACGAGGAGCCTCAACGTCGGGGTAGGCCAGGTAGTGTATCGAAGTGTCGTCGACTTGAACCCCGAGGAACTCTGCTATCCCCTCTCGAGTGAGTCTGTACTGCTGCCCCATGAACATAAACCTGATCGAGAGCCGGGCATCCTCAACGTAGACCGTGGAGTAGAACACTCTGACCCACTCTAGTACGTAACGTGGTCTGTCACTGACCAAAGCTGCAAGTCCCGGTAGGTAGTCGAAGTGTGGGAGTATCGGGACTCCAGCTGCCGCTGCTCTGAGTGCTGTCCACTGTAGCATCCTGTGCTGGCTCAACTGTGATCCCTTCTTGACATAGGAGGCATAGAAGCTCTCCTGAAGGATAGTCCAGAAGCGGGGGTCACAGTTCTCTCTCTGAGGAGGGAACCACTCGTCCTCTGTCACGAACCTAAGCTTCCGGATCTTCGGGCCAGAAAGGCTCCTCAGATCATGGAGGTAGACCCCGAAAGCCTCTGCACGCTGAGCACCAATACGGATCTCATGGCCCTCTCTAGACTGATCCTCCTGATCCTGCTCCACGTGCTGCTCTACTGCTGTCCTCCTCTGCCTAGGAGTCGGCTGAGGCTGAGTGTGTCCACCACGAGTCCGAGGACCGGTACGTGGTGCAGACGAAGGTGACTGTGTCTCTGTGTCTGTCTGCCTGGTACCAGTGCGGCCTGAACGCCGTAATGGCTGCTGCTCATGGGGCTGCTCCCCCTGACCTTGTGCACTGCTGCCAATCCATATACCCCTCTGTGGCCGACCCTCGGTGTCGGGCACTTGGAGCACACGCTCCCACTCCTTTTCCTGTCTGCTCTTCTTCTTCTTCTTCGGCTCAACAACGGCCTTGCCCTTCCTCTTGTTGCTTGCCATCTGTCAGAGAAATGATGGAAGATTATAGAATGGCGAGCAAAGTATATAAACGAGAATAAATATCTAAGGGAAAAGGTCCTTAAGCAAAGCATATGAGTAGATAGAGCCTAAGCATGGAGTCTAGGAGATAAACATGGCACAAGATAAGGAATGAAACCTAGGAATATCCTTAAGTGCACAAGATGTGTATGTGTGTGCGAGAACAGGTCATATGAGCTACTGTGAGAGAATGAAAAAACAGACACATGAACATGTGAGATAGTAGCACATATACTTGATTTCCTAGAGCATGACACAAACATTATGAGCAGGACATGTGATCTAGAACAGGATAACAGGAGCAGAGCATGAACAGTTGCATGAACAGGGATCAAACAGTGACGTCAGAGCTCAAAATCATGAGATTTTAGCAAGTCTAGATGAAATTGAGCCCTAATCCTGAACAAATGAGCACAAGAGGTGTAAAAGAAGCAGCATAGCTCATCACGTAGCCTAATTGCACAGAAATTTCATCTAATTTCCCTCCTGGGATGAGCTGAGATGAACAGAGGTGGGAGGGGGGGGAAGCAGGTGCTCACTTCTGTGAAGAGGAGAACGACGAGAAGCGGCAGGGGAGGTCGGAGAAGCCCTTCGCACACCTGAGAAGGTCGCCGGCGAGCTGCGGCAGCGCCGGCCGGGCCGGAGACGGCGGCGGCGGCGCAAACCCTAGCTTAGGGTTCCGCGGCGGCATAGTCGATTTGGCGCGGAGGAGATGGTGGCGCGGCGGCGGAGGTGCCCGACGGTGAGGCTGGGAGGCTGGCGGAGGTGCAGGTGCGGTGGCGCGGGGCTGCGGTGGACGGTGGCAGACGGAACGACGACGTACGGGCGCGGAACGGGGAGACGGCCGTTTTAGATTTGGAGGAGGAAGACAACCGTGAAACGTTATGACAGGTGGGACCATGCTGCAGAGAAGCACCGGATGAACCGACGGTAGAAAACGTGCAGCGTCGGTGTATGCATCGGACGATATGGGCAAAACTGTGAAACACATCACCGGATGATCCGATGGCATGAATTTTAGATTCGTCGGATGAACATTGCGCGGGTCTGAATTTTGCCCAGATTTTAGTAGCACCGGATGAACCACTGCAACCACAGAGGTGAGCGTCGGTTCATTCGACAATAGCTAACAGAGGCGCGTGAGGTAAAATTCAAACTGACCCGGCCACCGGATGAACCGACGCTGGAACCTACTTAGCAGCGGTTCATCCGGTGAAGATAAAAGCAGAATGTTGAACTAAAGCTCATTTTTGATCCGACAAATGCCACACACAAGCCAACACAAGCACATTTTTGGATCAATCCTGAGTGACAACCTCACCCCTCAAGCACTCCTTTGCAAAATAGAAGTATATACACCATAGATTCCCTACAAGGGATAGACCTTATAAATTTTTAGAAAAATAGGCGAATAAGATCCAAAAAGGGAATGTATGAATCATTGCCTTTGAACTTAGAGATAGAAACTTTAAGCTCGTTAGGACATAACTCAATAGGCATTAAGCACCATCATTTGTCTTAGCACACTTTTGGAGATGTTGATTTGCATTGAACGCTAAGCAACTTTCTTATAGTGTGATTTTCCTTTGTGACACCTCTCACGTAATGCTATGCAAGAACAAATGCATGAAAATAGACATGAATGCATACTATATGACAAGCAAAGATGCAAAGCGGAAAGATAAACTATCTTGGCAAGTTTGAACCCTTGTTAAGCTTACTCATGGTGAGCCTTTCAACATGCCTTGAGCGAAACTTTGGAACCACCGGCTCAAGCAAGACCCATACTCACCACTATCTTAACAAGGTTAGACAAGCCCCTACACCATGTACATATGCAAATGCAAACTATATGACAAGCATCACATGATGTTAGACACATCAAGCACATTTAATTCACTCCTTAGCCTACAAAAGGTATTTTCATCAAGAGGCTTAGTGGATATATCCGCCAATTGCTCCTCGGAGCGAACACCACAAAGGAGAATATCACCTTTAGCCACATGGTCTCGCAAGAAGTGATAGCGGATATCAATGTGCTTGGTGCGTGAGTGTTGAACCGGGTTGTTAGCAATTTTTATGGCACTTTCATTGTCACAAAGGAGAGGAACCCTATCTAGAACCACACCATAATCCAAGAGGCTTTGCTTCATATAGAGGATTTGAGCACAACAAGCCCCGGCGGAAATGTATTCCGCCTCCGCGGTGGATAAGGCCACGGAGTTTTGCTTCTTAGAGGACCAAGCAACCAAAGATCGACCTAGCAAATGGCACCCACCCGAAGTGCTCTTACGGTCTACTCGACATCCGGCAAAATCCGAATCCGAATAACCCAAGAGCTCAAAACAAGCACCATGGGGGTACCACAAGCCAATGCTAGGTGTGTATTTTAAGTATCTAAGGATCCTTTTCAAAGCACTTAGGTGAGATTCTTTAGGGTTGGCTTGAAACCGAGCACACATGCAAACATTAAACATGATATCGAGCCTAGATGCGGTAAGATAAAGAAGGGAGCCGATCATAGAATGGTAAAGCTTTTGGTCAACCGGTTTACCTCCCTCATCTAAGTCGAGATGTCCATTGGTAGGCATTGGTGTCTTGATTGGCTTGCAATCATCCATCTTGAACTTCTTGAGAATATCATTAGTGTACTTTTCTTGATGGATGAAGGTCCCTTCCTTCAATTGCTTGATTTGAAACCCAAGGAAGAAGTTGAGCTCCCCAATCATAGACATCTCAAATTCCTTAGTCATGAGATCACTAAAGTCCTTGCACACTTTAAGATTGGTAGAGCCAAAGATGATATCATCAACATAGATTTGACAAATGAAGAGCTCTCCGTTGATGATCTTGGTGAATAGAGTATTGTCCACTCTTCCAATCTTGAAGCCTTTCTTGATGGGAAAGTCACGGAGCCTCTCATACCATGCCCTAGGAGCTTGCTTGAGTCCATACAAAGCCTTGATCAGCCTATAGACATGGTTAGTATGTGTGGTATCTTCAAAACCGGGAGGTTGCTCAACATAGACTTCTTCATTGACGAAGCCATTTAAGAAGGCACTTTTGACATCCATTTGAAACAATTTCATTTTGTGACAAGATGCATAAGCAAGAAGGATACGGATTGCTTCAAGACGTGCAACCGGAGCAAAGGTTTCTCCATAGTCCAAGCCTTCCACTTGCGAGTAGCCCTTGGCGACAAGTCTTGCCTTGTTCTTCACCATGACTCCATGTTCATCTTGCTTTTTTCGGTAGACCCACTTGGTGCCAATCACGTTCTTGTTCTTGGGGCGCTCTACTAGGACCCAAACTTCATTTCTTGTGAAGTTGTTGAGCTCATCTTGCATAGCCAAGATCCAATCTGGGTCCTCAAGAGCTTCCTCTATAGTAGTGGGTTCTACAAAAGAAATAAGTGCATGATGTTTGCAAACCGAAGCATATTGTTTGCAGTGAGTACGTGTACCACCCTTGGGATCACCCAAGACAAAATCGATGGGGTGGTTTGATGAAGTCCTTGTATGCCTTTCAAGTGTGGTTGGATCGTCTTGAGGTTGCACTACTTCTGGTTCTTCTTCTCCTTGATCTTGGGTGTCTTATGATGTAGGAGGTGGTCCATTTGAGGAAGATGAGCTTTCTTGTCTTGTACGCCTTTGATGGTCATCATTATCATCATCGGAAGAGGATGAGTCTTCATGAGAAGTAGAAGGTGCATTATCATCCTCTTTGGGCTTGATGTCCCCAATAACCATCTTCTTCATTGCTTCTCGTAGAGGTTCTTTTCCTACATCATCACAACAATAGCCATCTCCTTGGGAGCCATTAGATTCATCAAACTCCACGTTACATGTTTCTTCAACGGCACGTGTAGTGTTGTTGAATACTCTATATGCCTTGGAGTTTGATGCATAACCAAGAAACATGCCCTCATCTACCCTACTCTCAAACTTCCCTAGGTGCTTCCTCTTCTTGTAAATGAAACACTTACACCCAAAGACTCGGAAGTAAGAGATGTTGGGCTTTCTCCCAATGAGAAGCTCATAGGGTGTCTTCATGAGTAGTCGATGGAGATACACCCTATTTGAAGCATGACACGCCGTGTTGATAGCTTCCGCCCAAAATCTTTGAGAGATACCATAGTCATCCAACATAGCTCTAGCCAATGTGATGAGAGTCTTGTTCTTCCTTTCTACCACACCATTTTGTTGTGGTGTGTAGGTTGAAGAGAATTCATGCTTGATGCCTAGCTCATCACAATACTCTTCCACATTAGTGTTCCGGAATTCCGATCCATTGTCACTCCGGATCTTCACAATAGATGACTCAAATTCATTTTGAGCCCTTTTAGCAAAGTTCTTGAAGATCCCGAATGTCTTGCTCTTGTCCTCCATAAAGAATGTCCAAGTGTAGCGTGAGTAATCGTCAACAATGACAAGACAATAGAGATTACCCCCAAGACTCTTGTATGTAGTAGGGCCGAAGAGGTCCATGTGCATGATTTCCAAAGGTCTTGAGGTAGATACATAAGCCTTCATAGGATGGTGACTTGCTACTTGCTTGCCGGCTTGACACGCTCCACATAACTTGTCCTTCTCAAATGTGACGTCCTTCACACCAAGAACTAAACCTCTTTTGAAAGCCTTCTTGAGTTGACTCATGCCTATATGTGCAATACGACGATGCCATAGCCAACTCTTGGATGTCTTGGTGAAAAGACAAGTAGTCAAGTTTGCTTCATGAGAGGAGAAGTCCACAAGATAGATGTTCCCATGGCGAAAACCTTTGAACACAACTTCATTAGATTTCTTGTTAGTAATGATAACTCCCTCATCATCAAACAAGTAAGATAAGCCAAGATCACAAAATTGTGCAATGGAAAGCAAGTTATAACTACAAGAGTCTACAAACTAAACATTGGAAAGAGAGAGATCTTTTGCAATGGTTATGTCACCCAAACCGGAAACTCTTCCTTCAGAATTATCACCAAAGGTGACTTGCTCATGATTCCCCGCATCATCCACTAGAGAGGTGAACATTTTACTTTGGCCGGTCATGTGTTGAGTACACCCACTATCAAGAACCCAATAACTTCCCCCGGCCTTGTAGTTCACCTACACACAAAGAGATCAAGTTGAAGATTTAGGAACCCAAGCAAGTCTGGGTCCAATCACATGAGTAACTAAAGCTTTGGGAACCCAAATTTACCTAGGTTGATTCACTTTAGCCTTGGTCCCTATGAACCTTGTCGCCACTTTGCCCTTGCTATTCTCCAACAACAAGAAATGGTTGTTGTTGAACATGGAACGATAGTTGCAAGGTAATTTAGGCAAAGGACGTGAAGGTAAAGGACACTCCCTTGTGTGATGACCGGTGATCTTGCAATGTTGGCAATAAGACCCAACTTCCTTCACAAAACACCCATAAAGTTCTTTTGATTTGCGAGTCTCTTTGATGGGTTGAGGGACGGAGCCAAGTCCCCTAGTGCCATAATCTCTTGCATTGTGATAGAGGATCTCCTTATGCAATGCCTCACCCTTGGCCATTTTCTTCACACAAGATCTTAGGCTTCTTACTTCCTCTTCAAGTGCTTTAACCCTATCATGGTTAGTCTTAGAAGAGGAGGCAACATTCTCATCATTAGGCAAGTTCTTAGGTTCTTCAATCAAATCATCACAAGAAGTAGAAGCATTTGTCTTAGTGATGTCTCTAGCAATTTCTTGCCCACTAGCACAAATAGCCTCATAAGCAAGCTCAATCTCTTGATACTTCATCTCTAAGACCACATGATCTTTCTTAAGCATCTTTTGATTTGACTCAAGAGACTTGTTAAGCACGGTTATATCATCATGTTTGACGATTAGCTCATTGTGCTTATCAAGTAACTTGTTGTGGTCATCTCTAAGTGACTTGTTAGACACTACCAAAGCATCATGCTCTTTGCTAAGGTCATTGTGTTTCACAAGTAACTCATCATTGGATAGCTTAAGCTTCTCATGGGTCTCTTCATGAGCCTTGAGCTTACTCTTTTGTTTCTTGATCATGTCGGTGTATTGATCTAGAAGTCCCTTAAGAGCTTGGGGTGAAAGTTCATTATCACTATCCGATGAGTCACTATCTTCACTATCGCTCACCTTGGAGTGTTTAGACATGAAGCACATAGGTGGTGGAGGAAGAGGAGGTTCTTCATCATCCATGATCACAAGACCGGCAAACTTCTTGTTCTTCTCATCTTCACTTCCGCTTGATTCACTAGAAGTTTCACCATCCGTGATCCACTCATTTGCCAAGAGAGAACGATGACCACTCTTCTTCTTGTTGTAGGGCTTGCTAGAAGACTTCTTCTTGTATGAGTCCTTCTTGGAGTGCTTGTCATCCTTCTCATCATCATCATCATTGTTGTTCTTCTTGCTTGAGCTTGCCGCTCGCTTGTCGGGCTTGGGACAATCATATGATAGATGATCATAGCTTTGGCAATTGTAGCACTTCCTCTTGCCTCCTTCACCACTTCTTCTTGATGAGCAAAAGTTGTTCTTCTTAGAATCATAGTTGTAGCCTTTCTTGCCAATCTTGGAGAGAAATTTGGTAGTCCTCCTCATGAGGAAAGCAAGTTCACCATCATCTTCATCACTTGAGTCACTCTTGTCTTCACTTTCACTTGAAGAGGGAGGAGGCTTTGATTTTGACTTTGACTTGGGTTTGGTCTTGTCACTAGCCTTGAGTGCAAGATCCTTCTTGGAGCTTGATGTAGAAGAAGTTGACTCCATTTTACCCATCAAGAACATCTCATGAGACCGAATCTTGTTCACAACTTCGGTGATGGTGAGAGTTTCAAAGTCCTTCTCAAAGATGAGTGCCTTCACAATGTTGTACTTGGGCTTGGGAAGCGTTTGAAGAATTTTCCGAATAATTTACTACTTGGACACGTTAGCAACATCGAGAGCATTGATATTTTGAATAAGAACACCCATCCTAGAGTACATTTCCTCTACACACTCATCATCCTTCATTGTAAACTCATTGAGCTCAACCTTAAGCAACTCATACTTCTCCTCACGGATTTTCTTGTTGCCCACATGGATAGTTTTGAGCTCCATCCAAACCTCATGAGCGGTATCCAAGGCAAACACCCTATCAAACAAATCCTCTTCAAGTGTCTCAAAGATAAAGTTTCTAGCATGATAGTTCCACTTGAGTTCACTTTCGGTGGGTTCATTAGGCATGGGATACATGGTAGTGGTCCATGCATCATGGTGTTGTGCTTGAAGAAAGCTAGCCATTCTATGTGCCCAAAAAGTGAACCGTTTCCCCGCCAACTTGGGAGGGCCATTTCCACTCCTCTTGCCCATCTCTCTAGGCGGTTAAGCCACCAAAAAGAGAGCCTAAGCTCTGATACCACTTGTAGGATCGATGGCCTATAGAAGGGAGGGGTTGAATATGGGCCTTCTTCAAATTTCTAGAACAAGGAACAAATCTTAGCCTAGATCTCTAGTGTTGCCCATCTAAAAAGGTTTCTTCCTACCAACTAAGCACACTAACAACAATGTTCCTTAGCAAGAATCACACTAACATGTGAAAGGCACCCTAGTGAAGATATGCAACAAGCAAAGCAAACTAGAGGGAACAAAAGCAAAGGAACTTAAGAGCTGAAAGTAAATGCGAAATTAAGTGCAAGAAGGTAGAAAGAGAGGACACGAGACAACCGAATTTTTTCCCGTGGTATCGAGAAGTTGACGCTTCTCCCTAATCCACGTTGGAGCACTCACTAAGAGTTTTGCTCCCCCTCAAGCCACTTAGACTTGAGTGCTCACTAAGAGTACCCGTTCTCCATCTCCGGAATGGTGGGTCTCAATCCATTTACACCAAGAACTTCCCGGGGCTCCCGCAATCTCCAAGAGCTCACCAAGAACCCTAATCACCGAGACCGTCTAGGAGCCGTCAAACTCCAAGAGTAACAAGCTCACAACCTTTCACTTGACCAATGCACTCAGCTATGCCAATGAAAGCACCTTGAAACTCTTGATCACCAAGAAAGAATCCCTCTTGGCTAGGAAGATGAAGTCCAAATGATCAAATCACTAACTCTCCTTCTCCTTGGCTGCAGTAGTAATTCAGAGTGGCAAAGGCAGCTCAAGAGACGCAGGGGGGGTCCAATTTATAGGCCTAGTAAGGGAGGCTAGCCGTTACAAAAGTCATCTGAAAAGTAGTACCGTCGGATGAACCGACGGTTCCCCCTGCGACAGCGTCGGTTCATCCGGTCACTCTGTGTCTCGAATTATATCCGTTGAACACGAACGCTGTACCACTTCATCCGACGCTCACCCCGTTGTAGCGTCGGTTTATCCGGTGCTGAAGCCTCCTTACTCAAAATGTCTCTGCGTAGAATAAACAGGGTCGCCGGATGAACCACTGATGGAGTCCATGTGCGTTGGTTCATCCGGTGCTGAAGCAGGTTCACTCGGTGCGTCTCTGTTAGAAATATATGCATGCACCGGATGAACCACTGCCTCGACCGTCGCTTCATCCGGTGCTGAAGGCCTTGACTTGATTTGTCACTGTTACCAAACCCTAGGTCATCGGATGAACCGATGCATCTGCTGATACACCGTCGGTTCATCCGGTGCTATTGAATTCTGCTGAGTCTTTCACATCAATCATCCGGTGCAACTAAATTTGATAGCGTCGGATAATCCGACGCGCCCTTTTGAGTTTCAACTCAACCAATTCAATCTCCTTTGAGTTTTTCTTCAAGTCTTTTGCTTCCAAAGTGTTTCCATGAGTGTCTTAAGCTGTTTAGTGACCAAGGAACTTGAGAGTGCATAATTATGGCATAGCATTTGGCATGGTCAAGCTACTCAAGTGTGAACCCCTCTTTATAGTATGGTCAAACACTACAAACTAGCAAATCCAAGTGTCCTTCATCTCCTTGTGACACTTGGAACTAGAAATGTCCTTAGCCTTGTAGTCTTTGTCCATTGATCATCCATTAATTCAAATTGAGGGGTCTCTTTTCATTAATTACTTATGACAATAACCCAAAGATAAATCCGCTACAAAACAAAGGTTAGTCACAAGTATATGGTTGTCATTTATCACCGAAACACACCCTTACCAATGGTGCGGTGGGGCCTTGATGCTTACACCGGGCCCTCTTCTGGGTCGGTTCGCCACCCCTTTGACCTAGCACCCCTTCGAGCTATTTATAGTCCTCGTGCAAAGAGCCACGCAGGAAGCCATTCGTCATCCGCCGTCGAGGAGCAGAGAAGCTAGAGGGACACCATCTTGGAGAGGAGGGTCGTGCTAGTTGTCTAGGGTTTCCCTAGCCGACGTGGGAACCTTGCATGGAAGACCACATCAGAGCTCCGGAGCAAGGATCAAGATCAAGGTAGGATCCCGGTTGTGATCTTGTTCATGTATCATTCATGGTGAAGTCTTTGTGAATCTGATTTTTAGCAAACAAGTGCCTTCTCTACGGTTTTGTCTTCTCTTGGTTTTGCTTCTTCCTTAATCTATACTTAAAATATATTGCTTAGGGTGCTCTTGTAGCCGCAGTGGCTAGAGGTGCATACCCGATCTACTAAGTGTTTTCAACACATTCCTCGTGAGCGTGCTCTTAGGTTCAGCTACACAAGAAGCGGGGCATCGTGACAGGATGTCGTTCACGTGTACGGTAGGTGCCTTCGAGGATTGGAATGGAGGCCACATGCTTTTTATGAGATTCATATTGCTATCTTCATCTCTCGCTTAGAACTACAACAAAGGCACGATCTAGACTCTCTAGATCGGTTATCGATTTGCTTTCTCTTGCTACCTCTCATGTTTTAGTAGATTAGATGCATTTGAAACCTCTCTAGAACAAAGTGCTTTTTCATTTTATTGGATCGATTTTGCGTTGCACATGTTCCACGGATTTGATACCTTGGGTTTACACTTAAGGGAAAGAGGGTCCCATGTGATCCGTACTTGCAGATCGAAGTTTACAACGATAATCAAACGTCAACAAGCCCCTTTTTCTGGCACCGTTGCCGGGGAACAAGCAATCAAGATCCGATCTAGTATCGCGTTTGTAAGTAATTTTCAGTTTTCTTTTTGCTTTTCTTTTGCTTCTACTAACTTTGATCATCCTCAAAAATCAATCTAATCTAGTTTTCCACTAACCCTAGTTCTTCTTTTTGATTTTTGCTTATCACTAACCCTAACCGGAGATGGACGGCTACCTCTCCAACAAACCCTAGTTTTCTTTTGTGGATGATCCAGAAAAATTTTACAGGCAAAGGAGACGTGTAATACAAGCTAAGGAATTTGCAGATCCAAAAGCTGAGGCCGAAGGATCGATGGAATCTCCAAAGGAATCGCCACCTCCAAGTCCAAAGGAAGATCAACCTCAACCGCCACCCATGGGAAAAGAATCGTAGCCGGAGCGCAAGATCGGGTAGCTATGCACCACGGACATCGATGATCTTCCAATCCTAAACTTTGAAGATGTCAAAAGGCCGTTCAAGATCAATGTCTCAACTATCCGCATGGTGCAACAATCGCCTTTTACCGGTAAAGAGGATCCGAACCTTCACCTCCAAGCATTCGTTCAACTATGTCAAACTTTCAATGTGGAAGGGTTGACTCAAAATCAAATGAGGGCAAGGCTTTTTGGGTTCTCACTACTTGGAGAGGCTTTGCATTGGTTCCACACTCTATCGGTGGAGTCGAAATTAAATTGGGATGCATTGATGAGGGCCTTCATGAAGAAATTTTGTTCGCCGGTCAAGACTCAGAGTTTGCGCAACAAGATTGATACATTTGTTCAATTTCCCACGGAGACAATTAAAGAAGCTTTGGAGCGTTTCAATGAATACATGCGAGCCGAATTCCTTGTATGGCTTATCGGTTCACTTATGAGGAGGATGGAGAAGATGGAGATTGAGAGGATAGAAGCTATAAAGGCTGCCGAAGCAAGATCCACATGTGAGGAGTATGGTCATGTCTAAGGAGATTGTCCGGAGGAAGCAAAGGTGCTCGACTACATGAGGAAAGGAGAATTGCCAAACTTCCGCTACGGGCAAGGTAAACCTCAATTTAATGCAAGCTCGTCCATTCAAAATTCGGTTCCTCTTCATATACAATTGAAGGACTTCATGGACGAGCAAGCTAAGATCAACAAGGACACTGTCACTAAGTTCAAGGCTATTGACAAAATATTGGAGAATATAGAAGGCAAGGTGACGGAGGTCGGAAGCTCTTACCATCAAGTGCTCAACATGGTGAAGATGATAGAGACGCAAGTGGGACAACTTGCCGGGTGTCTAATGTGCAATAACATACTTGCCAACGAGTATGAGATGGCGACACTCGAGGTAGATCACATCAAGATGTCCGAGGAATGCGGCGTCGTTATTGCATATCAAGGACCTGAGAAACAAAGAGACAAAGGGGCCCCGGATGTCTGACCATCCCGTGTTCCATTGGCTCATTCAAGTTCAAGAAGGCGTTATGCGACCTTGGAGCAAGTGTGGGAGTCATGCCAAGAGACGTGTTCGAGAAGCTATGCTTACCGAAGCTAGACCCTACAGCCATGTGTCTAGAGTTGGGTGACAACTCTATTCGCTATCCCGTGGGAATCACCGAAGATGTACCCGTAAAAGTTGAAGATCACTTCATCCCCGTCGATTTCGTGGTTCTCAAGATGGGAGAAAGGGAGAAGCCGCCACTCATCTTTGGGAGGCTATTCCTTAATACTGTCGGAGTGACAATCGATGTTGGCAAGGGGGAGATCAAGATCGACATCAACAGTGAGAGAAGTGCATTCAAGTTTCAACCACGTTTCGAGGTATGCAACATTATTAATGCTAAATATGTCAAGACCAAGGAGGAAGCAAGGAAGATTAAGGGAGATGTTGCATCTGTCAAGACCAAAGAAGAAAGCCAGCCTGTGAAGACCAAAAAAATGACTAAGCCGAAGAAAAAGCCTGCACCCAAGCCAAGGATGGTGCAGAAGTGGGTACCGAAGATTGCAACACCCACAAAGAGCGTTGATCCAAAGTGAAGAAGAGAAGAAGTCTAGCTATAGACTTTAAACGAAGCGTGTTGCGGGAGGCAACCCGTTCGTCGAGTCAAGAATAAGCTACCGGGAGGACAACCCGATCAAGAATAAAGGCTGCCGGGTGGGCAACCTGGAAGATTTTCGAACTTCAAGTAAGTGAGTCTTAGAATTTGCTACGCAAGACATTTTATTAACTCTTAAGTGGTTGAACAAGTTTTTGGAGAACCTTCTGTTTGCTAAGTCATTTTATTTGGATTTTTCGATCTTAAACCAATGACATGAGCCATCCCATGATTTATTTTGCCTCTTCTTGAGAAACTAGTACTAAAAATTCAGACCCTATCCAAGCCTTTCATCCTCTCCATGATGTTAGGGTTGGCTTGTTTTACATGTTAAAAATACACGAGTAGAGCCCCGCATTGTTCCTTAATGATTTTTAATCTTTGACGCATGATGGGATTCGCGTGAACCTAGGAAATTCGATTTTTGGTTTCATTCAACTTGACATCCGTCGGTTTCTCTAGATTTAGAATTTTTCTAAGCCCCATTGATTTATTTGTTCAAAATTTCTCTCTCATGTTTGGCCAAAACTAGAACCTAAACCCATACCCCCCACGGTCAAGCCGGAGGACCTTGCTATCAATTAATGAAAGCAAACGATCCCGGTACAACCAAAATAAAGGTACTCGTAAAGTTTTCGACTTACAAATGTTTTTGATGTATGAAAACTCCTCTAAGAATACATTTGGACTCATTGCTAGCTCTGAGTTAATTTTTGAAATTAGAGGTTTGATTAGCGTCAAAACATGATTGAGGGGAGGATTTTGAGTTTGCTTAACACCTAGTGGGCCATGATGCATCACGGGAAGGCATCCATCATTTGGCATCTTGGGCACATGTAAAGGACAAGCATGGGGGGGCAGCAATGACTTTGTTTTGCAGGAAATAAGTGAAAGCACATAAAACATGGAAGACAAGAAGTGACACAAAGTAAAGGAGGGAGGCGTTGATCTCATCATACAAAACAAAGGATTGGCCGAGAGCGTTTGGGTGATGGATTCTTGTGGAACACGAGGACACAGGACAATAAGGGAGTAAGAAGCAGCTCGGAGAAAATTGGAGACGGGAAGAGCAAGAGGACCCCTAGGCCGGTCGGCCTGCCCCTTCCAATCAGCCCCCGGGGCTCTCCTTCATCTGGTAAGTAGTTCATCCATTTGCTAGTTCGTGTTCTTGAGTTCATATCCCAGAAGTTCCAGAAACCACCCATAAAAATTTGTGCCTCACTTCCTTCTATAAAAATTCCTGAATAATCATTACAATTCTTCTCAACCCATATACTTTCTTTGTGTGTATTTCCATCGGCAAGAAATCCCCGGGGAGGTTGTTTGTGAGTTTATACAGCAAGGCACGATGAGAGAGGCCATGAACATCATCCTCGAAAGGAAGACACGATCATCATCATCAGAGGCGCCATCAAGCTCTTCGCGGAGGCACTCTATCTCTGAGTCCCCATGAAGCATGAGGAGGACGTGGCACCGCCGAGGAGCGACATACTATTCCTTGAAGGCATGAATAGTACACGAAGCTCGTCCATGCGGTACACAAAACTGCAAGGGCACACCGAGGAGCCACCCGTTCGACCTCGACACCACCATATACTCCGAGGCACTCCAAGCTTGGTTTCATAAAGACAAAGGATCAACCGTTGGAGGAAGAGTGAAGGAAGGAAGAAGAAATAATGCTTTCAAAGTTTGGTTTGATTTTTCCTTCTCCTTTCCTTTATTTTTCAGTTTGTGTGCAAATTTGTGCATGTGTAGCATTTTCAGTTTTTATTTTTAGCATGTGTGTGGTAGTAGTAGTTTTTGTTTTCCATCATCATGAATAAATTTCACCATCGGTTTATCATCTTTAATATGGATGGAAAATTGTGCCAAGTTGATATATGATGACCGTTGCCGCTTTGCTCTTCTTTGTACTTGTTTTATGCATGATTAAGTGTTGACGGCTGATAATTGCCATTTTTATGGCCGTCAACTCCTGCAAATTGGAGCATGAATTGCACATTCACACTAGAATAGGAGCTTAAATTCTTACTTTCCACCAGTGTCGATGTCTATTCGAATGCAGGTATTTAGCATAAGAAATGAGAGGAATCCATGCACTTTCACTCCACTCCAATCCAAGGCACTCAATTGTTGGCCAATCAGGGGCTGCCACATGGATTCTCCTGGATCCATGATGTCACCAATCCATGTGAGGGACTCTCGACGAATCATACGCTGCCACGTCAGCATCACATGGATCCATGGGCCCACTTTGCCAACTAAACCACCAGGAAATGTGTCATGCACGGAGGAGAGGCACTAGGGTCCACATGGAAGCATGCCAGAGGAAGCACACCCCAGATGGAGGGCCGGGACCTTCGGCCGACCCTAGGATCGGCCGAACCGACCTAGGGTTGGTTGATCTCCCCCCTCCACGTGTTGCTCGCTCATTGGTCCTTAGCTGCATCCCGGGGTGTTCTGGAGCACTTGGAGCCTCGGAGCAAGCCACTCCATTGTCGATAAATAGGAGGGGAGGGGCTCCATTTCACACACACCACCAACCTCTCAAGTTCCACTTCTCTCTTGTGAAGCTCTCTCTCCCTCTCTCTAATTCTGCCCATGTGAGGTGATTCTCACCTCTATGTGGTAGAATGGTGATGAGAAGAGATCTAGATCAGGATTAGTTGAGAGGTAGAGTAGGGGTGAGGAGTGAGTTGATGTCCTCGTGGATGCTTGTTCTTTATTTAGATCAAAGTGAGTATTTCAGCATTTCTTATTTAGACTATAGTGGACATCATGCATGCTTGATTTGTTCTTGTGTTCTTGGCTCGTTCATAAGTTAGAGGCTTGTGTTCTTCGTGACACAAGACTTCGATCCTTTAGAGCCAGCTCAGTAGTTCATATACCTGTTTGCATGCTCTGATCCTGTTTAGCTAAGTGAGTCTGCTGTATCTCGTTTGTTTGCATCCATAGCTTCGTTTCTGCTCCGTAGCTCGATGAATAATAAGATGGTTTGAATCCGATCTTTCTCTAGTTCGTGGGTCCATATCTATACGGTTGCTATAGTGTAGTTAGCAGGTCGACAGCCGTAACCGTGCTATAGTATTTATCTGGGTACAGACGTGGTGTCTGGGCCCTGGTTTTCCAGCGAAGACCGCGTACGCCCATAGCGTAGAGGTAGGCCGCAGTGGTGACAGCCTGTTGGACCCTTTGCCAACCCTCTGCGTCAGCGTACCGAGTTCGGCTCGATGTCAGTACATTGGCCTCTCCCTAAAAAGTTAGGATGTGTTGTCGCCCTACGGGGATGACTGAGACCGGACAGATGCATCTTGAGAGCTAAGTCCCTTAAGGAAGTGCTTCTGGTATCCCGACCTATCCCAGCGGAAGCTGGTGTCCTTGGATAGACCCTCTCTGGTTACTCTCCGTCCTAGGAACGAAACCCGACGGGAATACTCATTCTCCGAGGGAGAAGTGCTACAACGGTGTATCCGTGCGCTTGCAGATTTGTTCGCACTCGTCAGTGTACCCCGAGAGTTTCTTACACGCTCACGCTAGTGCGCAGTGGTGGTGACGTTAAGAAACACCAACAAGCATTTCTGGCGCCTATCAGGGGGTGAGACCTGGACAGATCCGCTAGGGGGTTACCCTAGAGGTTTGCAGGTTAATGGAGGAGATCGGGATCTAAGAGCGTAGGTGGTTATGCACGGGATGCACACAGAAATCTCGGCGAGACAAACACGGCGATTTATACTGGTTCGGGCCTCCAGAGAGTGAAACCCTACGTCTAGTTTGGTAGTGGAATTATGCGAGAGAGATTAGCCCCCGAGGAGGGTGCCCTAGGCCGCCTTATATTGGCCGACGACCTTGGGCTACAAGTCGGTTTCCATCTATCCTAGTTGGTTACAACAGGGAAAGCTTATCCGAGCTGGACTATCTTGTCTTGTACACCAAGTATCTTTACGTCCTTGGGCCCGCATGTCAGGTCGGCGGGTCGTCTGGTAGGTCGTACCCACCTGTCGGGGACGGCTGAGACCCTGGTCGGTGAGGATTCATGGGTACCCATGTCTCTCAAGCCCCCGATCGACGTGTAGGCGCAACGATCTTGATGAAGTCATGACGAAGCTTGAAGAAGCATGCTGAAGTCTTGGCACCATCGAGGTCGATAAGGGTGCACGATGATCAAAAAGAAGAAAAAAATTCCTTCAGTCTTGAGCGAAGTCGAACATCGAGCTTCTGGAGTCTGGGATCCAGGAGGTCGAAGTGAAGGCGAGACGTCAATCTTGAAGAACCGCCGACCTGACCTGGGTCAGGTATAACAAAGTAACTGCCGCGACCTTTAGAAAGGTCACCGTGCCCACCGCAGGTAGGTCGAGCAGAGAAGTAGTGGAAGCAGGCTTCGATTAGGTCGAGGCGACCTGGAGAAAATAGGGCGTCGCAAGACGCACTAGTGTAGTAGCCCCCGAGCAGTAAAGTGACCAGAATGGTCGGTTTGATGCTCTGAAGAAGAAGAAGAAGAAATAAATATCCGAACCTACAGCCTTCTGCTCAGGGAACAGGACTGTGCTCTGTGAAACCAACACAATAGGACAAAACACTCCGGAATCTTGCAAAAGTCATCAGACGCCAGGGCTGACATGACCTGAGTCATGGGTGCATTGTACGGTCACGGGTCGGCTTCCAGGCGAAGCACAGGTCGCTATCACCCGCGAGAGACAAAAAATGCTCCAGAATGCAGTTAGGTAGGAGAAAGGCGCGCCAATGCGTCCCACGTGTGAACAGTGACCTGAAGTAGGCGACGACGGAGACGCCGGGAGGTCTGGCGACCGGAAGAGGATGACGACGGCGACGCCGGGAGGTCTGGTGACCTGAAGAGGACGATGACGGAGACACCGGGAGGTCTGGCGACCTGAAGAGGACGACGACGGAGACGCCGGGAGGTCTGGCGACCTGAAGTGGGCGACGACAGAGACGCTGGGAGGTCTGGCGACCTGAAGAGGACGACGACGGCGACGTTGGGAGGTCTAGAGACCTGAAGAGGACGACGACGGCGACACCGGGAGGTCTGGCGACCTGAAGAGGACGACGACGGCGACACCGGGAGGTCTAGCGACCTGAAGAGGACGACGACGGAGACGCCGGGAGGTCTGGCGACCTGAAGTGGGCAACAACGGCGACGCCGGGAGGTCTGGCGACCTGAAGAGGACGACGACGGCGATGCCGGGAGGTCTAGCGACCTAAAGTTGGCGATGAGCCCCCGAGTGTGGAAGCTGGATGGGTCGTGGAAGCGTCGAATTGCCTCCCGCCGCGGGCCAGAGAGGTCCGCTAGGCAACAGGAGACACGTCCAGAGGTCAGAGGTACTCCGGAAGCTGGACAAGGAGCTGGACCTGTGAAACAAAGTAGATGCAAAAACGGTGTATTAATCTGCACAAATGTGATGAAAATTTGGCCTGGGCCTAAAACATGCTTGCAATGTATTTTGTTGAGAAAGAATTTCCCTGATCGTGCCAGGCGCAAATTATGCGTACTCAAATGCTATGAAGCTGCAAAACGTGTCCCCTTCGCTAACCCAACTCAGTGGAGGAACGACTTACCGACTGCATGGCTCAGCATGGATGCTTAGGTGCAGCCGGCGTGCGGAGGGGGGCCTTGGAGCCAAGGTCTCGCAATCACATGACTTAAGAATGTGCATAATAAGTAAAAGACATTTAAAGGGAGAACGCACAGAAGTTAATTAAGCCCCTCAGGTCTAACGACCCTTATATTGGCATTGCCAAGCCCCCGAGCGTATCAAGGTCTGCTATACCAAGCCCCCGAGCGTGTCAAAGGGGGAGGGAAAATAAAGCAAGAAAAAGCATGTAGAGCAGGTCGGTGAAAGTCACAGAGACCGAGATGATCGCCGTAAGAATATTTAATTGAAACTAGCACTTAGCTTGTGGAGTCGTGGCCGAAGTAAGAACGTGATCGTTAGTACGGACGGAGTTGTGCTGAGTTGTCGAGGTGCCAGCACCGAGCGTGGTCGGCGGAGCTGGAGCCATGCGAGCTCGAGACACGCCGAGAAGGTCAGCGATGAGTCATTGAAGATCGGAAGAGCCGAAGCTGCGTCGAGCTGTGAAGACGTCGAAGAGGTCGGCGATGCAGGTCGAACTGATGCCGTTGGTCCATCTCGTCTAGGTCGCTTCCCAGCACACTGGTATGCGTGAATTGAGGTCTAAGCCTCGAGGACTAATCAAGTCACATCTCAGCATGGACAAAGATGTATGTATCACGTCACAAAAAAAAGAATAGATTAGTTTAACTTGCCAGCCAAAACAAAGGAAATCCGATACTATGGAAAGGAAAAAAAAGGTATATAAAAAATTTCCCTGTTCCGTGGACATCTTGTATGTAGACGGACTTGCCGTGGTCACGTGCACGTGCTGGACATGAAGTCAACTCACGCGGACACCAAGGCCTGCCGCCGTCCTTGATCTTTGCAGATGTAGATCGACTCGTGTTGCACGAAGAAGTGCTGACGCCTGGTTGCCGTGGATCCTGCCGCCTGCTCTCACGTCGATCGAGTTACACCGGTGGGCAATCCTGTAGACGTACGAGCTCGCTAAACCCGCGAATAGATCGGAGGGCGTGGTGGGTGGGTTGCCGGAAAAATTTTTGTGCGCCATGAGGGAGTTCTCTATGTCGTCGCCGAAGAGGACGCTGGGTCCGGCCACCATGCTGCATAGCGAGCTCCCGATCACTCCTACCTGGCGCGCCAACTGTCAGGGGGTGAGACCTGGACAGATTCGCTAGGGGGTTGCCCTAGAGGTTTGCAGGTTAATGGAGGAGATCGGGATCTAAGAGCGTAGGTGGTTATGCACGGGATGCACACAGAAATCTCGGCGAGACACGAGGAACACAGCGATTTATACTGGTTCGGGCCTACGGAGAGTAAAACCCTACGTCTAGTTTGGTAGTGGAATTATGCGAGAGAGATCTGCCCCCGAGAAGGTCGCCCTAGGCCGTCTTATATTGGCCGACGACCTTGGGCTACAAGTCGGTTTCCATCTATCCTAGTTGGTTACAACAGGGAAAGCTTATCCGAGCTGGACTATCTTGTCTTGCACACCAAGTATCTTTACGTCCTTGGGCCCGCATGTCAGGTCGGCGGGTTGTCTGGTAGGTCGGACCCACCTGTCAGGGACGGCTGATACCTTGGTCGGTGAGGATCCATGGGTACCCATGTCTCTCAGCGTCGTTGCCAGGGACGGCTGTTGTTAACCTTCGAGCCCGTCTATCCTCGTATTTATCTTTTTCCTTTTTCTTCTACCTTCACCCCTGTTACCCTTTTGAGATATCCCTTTTTGCTTTCTTTACTTCTACCTCTACCCCCGCTACCCATGGAAGGTTATCCTTGTAAACACCTTCCACCTTTGAGGAGTGAACCCTCAGAGCCATCTTTGTCAAGACCCACTCTTACATCTGGCTGCTGGCTTCGCCCCTCTCTCATGAAGCTAATTCAGGATCTATCTTTCTCGGGGTTAAGTCATGAGAACCCCTTTGATCACGTGAGAGGCTACGAGCGTCTGATTGAAACTCGGGGTAAAACCAGAGAATCGCCGGATGCTCGGAAAAGAGAGTTTTTCCCGCTATCCCTCTCCGGGGAAGCACGGGATTGGCACCGTTGTTTTGGAAGGGGCTACCTTACTTGGGAAAGATTGAGAGCAGCTTTCTGCTCCCAATTCTTCCCGATACGACGTGTCATCTCGCTACGGACCAAGATTCTCTGTTTCGAGCAATGTGAGGAGGAATCACTAGGAATGGCATGGAATCATTTCGCCTCCGTGGTGGAAGATTGCCCAGTCCTCTACATTCCAGATTGGATGTTGCTCTAGCACTTCTGGTTTGGATTGCGGAAGGATGATGCCATGAGGCTTAATGCTCTCTCCGGAGGATCCTTTGTGTACCTGGATGCTGTCGAGGGAAAAGAGATCGTGGAGAATCTCCGAGATTTCAGCTCCCCTTGCATTTCAATCAATGAGGTACCCACTAGAGGAAATGTTGAGCCACCTAGATCCATCGTCAGCCGAGTCCGAGGTTTCATATCCACTCTGTCTGAACTCTGGCGGAAGATGTCATTCCTGAATAGCAGGAGTCTAAGGGAAAGATTTCGTGGCGCGAGATCTACCCTTGAGTTCCCCTCTCGTTCATCTTCTTAGACCTTCTCCCCGAGACCTTGCCTCATGGGAGGACGGAGAGAGTAGTTCGGAAAGAATGATCATTCCCGGCCAGGATGACTTGTTCGATCCTCACTACTATCTCCTAAGGAGGGTATGAGAGGCTTATCGTGTTTCTACGTCGAGGTTTGAGCTGAAGGGCCTTGCACTGAAGTTTCGTATAAACCAAGACATCGGTCTCTGCTTTATAATCCATTAGATTCATCCATCAGACCGAAGAAGCACGATCATTTACCGATCGAATGGAGTACATTCACTTTTTATCTCAAGCACATCGATCGATGCCGATCAGTCAGGAGAAGCTTGCACTTCGTATCTTATGCCTGACTTGATCGATGTCCAATGGGAGTCGCACTTTCCAGCTTATCCATAACCTCCCATTGGAAGCTTAGGCCAGACCTTGGGATGTTTCCATCGCTCCGATGAGAACATCGAACCCTTTGCCTAAGGTAAATCTCGCTCTTCATCCGAACTCTGGTTCCTCATCGTACACCAGCTTCCGGAAGTCCATGCTCTATCCTCTTTGAAGGCCGAGTGTCTTTCTGAGCTTGAGTCCACTCGGAGATCGGTATCTATTGGTGAAGCACTAGCCTCAGTGCTCGATCTTTTCATCTCCGAGTTCCACGACCCTAGTGCTATAGTCCTCGAGTCCTGTGACCACCTCAGGGATGCCTCGGCCTCTCTGGGATGATCATGCTTGCCCCCAGCTTCGATACACCTTTTTGGGCTCAAGTTCGTATATGCACTACCCTTGCAGATCAGAGCTTATCATCACATCAACTTTGTCTGCAAGAAGATGGTCATAAGTTGAGACAGGAGATCACAAGACACCCGCATCCTGAGTACTCTTGGGACTCATCTCGTTTCCCTAGGAAGAATTATCCCTCAGGTATCTTGTGGACTGTGGTCATGCAGAAGAACGAAATTGTCAAAGATAAAGAGGAGTAGGCAAGGGATCATAGGAAGGCAACACCATCATGGCGACACGGTGGATGCTTCATGATTACCGTCAGAGGTTCCTACACTTTTGACGAACCGAGTATGTTGCCAAGGTGAGCTCCCCCAGATTCTCTATGGTTATATCGTGGCTTGGCCAAGGTTGTTATATAGTGGAGGATTAATTTTCAACCTCCACCTTATCCTAGCCTTAAGCCTAAACCAACCTTGCCATCTCGGGGAATCCACCTGGGCCTTCGATCCTGAGACTTGCTGGAGCCCACACAAGAAAGGGGAAGGCCAGAGGGGCCCATAGGGTCGGCCGAACCCAGGTTCGGCCGAAACCCTGGTGAAGTCGCCTCCCTTCTTCTTTCGCGTGTGCGTCTCATTCTCCTCCAGAAACTCTCTCTGCCGCCCGACGAGTTTTCGCGTCGCGAGAATCCATCTCCTCCACCTCATCATCCTCAGCTCATCACCGCATCCATGGCCGGATGGAGTGTTGTCCCCTTCGATGGCTCCACCGGTCCCGGGGCGGGAGGAAACCCCTCCATCGCTGCTGCCCCCGCTGCGGACTTCACGATGGTGGCCGGAGTCCTAGATGTTCCTCCGCTCGCCACCATCCCGCCAGGCGGGAGGATTCCAGGCACGCTGCCATCTAGGCGCTCTGCCTCGCCTGGGAAGAGGCACATGAGATGGGCGACCAGCCCCTACGGCAGGCCGACCACGGCTCAGCTTCGCCCCAAGGGTTTGCCGCTCGCTCCACCTAGCACACCTGGATCGTCGCTAGCTGGAGGGCAGACGAGCTCAGCGCAGTCCGCTCCTTCACCGCAGCTGCCGGTGACCATTAAGCCGGCACTGCCCAAGGAGAAGGCTCCTGAGGCACGCCCAGCTCCAGTCCTGTCTGAGGAGGATGAAGATTTTAGCCTGGACGACGGATTGCCACCGCCGCCCTACACTAGGAGGTCCAGGTTGAGGACTCGGGCAACCGAGCATCCCCCTAAGCTCTCCTCAGTGGCCAAGCTGACCCCGCTGATGAAGGAACTGGAGGCCAGCAACGAGAAGCTCAGGGCTGCTTACTCAGAGCAGAAGTTGGACCTGGCCGAGCTGAGAGACGACATGCGCGACCTTCGCCGCAGCCTCTGTGCGAAGATGAGGCTGTTCTCGGCTACAGGGCATGCGGCCCTCTATGATGTCGAGTAGTGGGGATTAGCCCCAACTTTAGTTCATTAGGTGCTAGTCTAGGTCTAGGTTTATTTCCCTTTATTTCATTTATTCCTTTTCATGTGTGTAAGCGCCTAATCATTTTGTTTCGAAAACATTTGGATTTGAATAAAGTGGCTCACCGGTCATGTAACCCGGTTTAGCCACCTTTGTGTCATTACTTTGGTCTTTTTGATTTAGAGACATCTAGGTTCGAGACAGTGTGGGGGAAGAGCCATGACTCTCCCAATGTAGGCACGATGTTTTTCATACGTACCCTCTGTGAGCACTCTGCGCTAGCTGATCGATCACCTACCGAGAACCAGAACGGGACCCACACAAGTTCACTCCTGTGGAGAGCCTCTCACGGTTCATCTCTCATGCATAGCACCGGTTTGCATCTCGACAACTCACTCTCTTTCATTCCTGAGTTTTATAAGCTATATTTGTCTATCTCTAAACTAAAACTCGAATGATGATGCTTAAGATCACCCAGCTTGCTTGATACCTGAGTAGACTTACATATGTTTTATTCCTTGTTATCTACCTGATGCTTGTGAACCATAACCTTCTTAAGGACAAGCATGTTCACCTAAGTGATTGATGAGCATGATATGGCTGGATGATATGATCGGTTGCTCTGATGACTAACTCTCTTGGGTTGTTTATTTTAAAAAAATTCAAAACCTCTTGGGAAGGCTCCTCTTTGATATGCCTCTGTTCCATTAGAGCCATATGATCTTCGTAGGCAAAACCCTTAGATTCATATGCTGCTTGTTATTGTGTTGAGCCTTGTCAAATTCTGTGACCCTTGTGAGAATTCTTTTCATTACTTTCATGATCAAGACTTATGTGCACCCCACCTATTTCCCCTTGCTATGCTTCTACACTGGAAGTTAGCATTGTATCATTCAACCATTCCATGAAAATAAAGCTCCATATGTGGTGTGACCTCTCTCTCTCTCTCTGAAAGTACCCTTCAAAAAGAGAAATGGGCTATGAAAAAAAATATACACATGCCCAAAGCATGTTTGAAAAAAAAGAGAAAAGAAGAAAGGATAGCCCATGTCCAAAATAAAGGAGGAAGAAGGAGAGGGATGGTCATGCAAAAAGGAGTTCCATAATTTTGATGGTAATAACTAGTGACCATTCCGGGGCTAGTGTCCACCTTACCATCAAACCACAGTTCTCATCATATTTGTGTGGTAATATCTAGCACCCATTCCGGGCCTAGTATCCACCTAGCCATACCCACCATATCCATACCGGTACACATCTTGATCTGATGGTATGATTTGATTTTCTCTGTGGATCCAGTCTTTGACTTTGCAAAGTATGTGATGCAAGTATGTTTTCTCTTTACCCTACCCTGAGCTCCACATATAGCCATCATTAGTAGTAGGTTGAAGAAAGGCAAATGCCTTAGTGAGGATAAATACACATTAAGCGATCTGAGAGAATCAAATGAGGAAGCCACCAAGAGTTTTGTTTATGATAAACTTGCAAAACCCTAAGATGTTTATTATCAGGTGCATAAGTGACTTGATTCACAGCTGTTCTACTTTTCAATCACCCAAGGGAACATGATAGCCACTACACAGAGGTTCACAGGAGCAAGGTATGACTTAGAATATCTCTTATGTTTGTCTTACTCTTTGGTATTCATGACCCACTTGGCTTTGTTTCCCCTTCACTCGGGACGAGCAAAGGTCAAGTGTGGGGGTGTTGTTGATGGCTGATAATTGCCATTTTTATGGCCGTCAACTCCTACAAATTGGATCATGAATTGCACATTCACACTAGAATAGGAGCTTAAACTCATACTTTCCACCAATGTCGATGTCTATTCGAATGCAGGTATTTAGCATAAGAAATGAGAGGAATCCATGCACTTTCACTCCACTCCAATCCAAGGCACTCAATTGCTGGCCAATCAGGGGCTGCCACATGGATTCTCCTGGATCCATGATGTCACCAATCCATGTGAGGGACTCTCGACGAATCATACGCTGCCACGTCAGCATCACATGGATCCATGGGCCCACTTTGCCAACTAAACTACCAGGAAACGTGCCATGCACGGAGGAGAGGCACTAGGGCCCACATGGAAGCGTGCCAGAGGAAGCACACCCCAGATGGAGGGCCGGGAGCTTCGGCTGACCCTAGGATCGGCTGAACCGACCTAGGGTCGGTTGATCTCCCCCCTCCACGTGTTGCTCGCTCATTGGTCCTTGGCTGCATCTCGGGGTGTTTGGAGCACTTGGAGCCTCGGAGCAAGCCACTCCATTGTCTATAAATAGGAGGGGAGGGGCTCCATTTCACACACACCACCAAGCTCTCAAGTTCCTCTTCTCTCTTGTGTAGCTCTCTCTCCCTCTCTCTAATTCTGCCCATGTGAGGTGATTCTCACCTCTATGTGGTAGAATGGTGATGAGAAGAGATCTAGATCAGGATTAGTTGAGAGGTAGAGTCAGGGTGAGGAGTGAGTTGATGTCCTCGTGGATGCTTGTTCTTCATTTAGATCAAAGTGAGTATTTCAGCATTTCTTATTTAGACTATAGTGGACATCATGCATGCTTGATTTGTTCTTGTGTTCTTGGCTCGTTCATAAGTTAGAGGCTTGTGTTCTTCGTGACACAAGGCTTCGATCCTTTAGAGCCATCTCACTAGTTCATATACCTGTTTGCATGCTCTGATCCTGTTTAGCTAAGTGAGTCTGCTGTATCTCGTTTGTTTGCATCCATAGCTTCCTTTCTGCTCCATAGCTCGATGAATAATAAGATGGTTTGAATCCGATCTTTCTCTAGTTCGTGGGTCCATATCTATACGGTTGCTATAGTGTAGTTAGCGGGTCGACAGACGTAACCGTGCTATAGTATTTATCTGGGTACAGACGTGGTGTCTGGGCCCTGGTTTTCCTGCGAAGACCGCGTACGCCTGTAGCGTAGAGGTAGGCCGCAGTGGTGATAGCCTGTTGGACCCTTTGCAAACCCTCTGCGTCAGCGTACCGAGTTGGGCTCGATGTCAGTACATTGGCGTCTCCCTAAAAAGTTAGGATGTGCTATCGCCCCACGGGGATGACTGAGACCGGACAGATGCATCTTGAGAGCTAAGTCCCTTAAGGAAGTGCTTCTGGTATCCCGACCTATCCCAGCGGAAGCTGGTGTCCTTGGATAGACCCACTCTGGTTACTCTCCGTCCTAGGAATGAAACCTGACGGGAATACTCATTCTCTGAGGGAGAAGTGCTACAACGGTGTATCCGTGCACTTGCGGATTCGTTCGCACTCGTCAGTGTACCCGGGAGTTTCTTACACGCTCATGTTAGTGCGCCAATGGTGATGACGTTAAGAAACACCAACATTAAGCTAGTGCTCTCTTTAATGCAAATCTGAAATTAATTTAAATTCTAGCTTAATCCTTTGCGGAGGTTATGATAAAGATGAGACCCACAGTTTTTCTCATGCTCTCAATTTTGGATGGGTTAAAGATGATTTAGTTTTGTTCTTAAAAGTAATGCTAACCTCGTCATTAATACCTTTTGCATGTTGCTCTACCGATCCAAAGCCTTATATTTGATTGAGTGCAAAACCTTAGTATACAAGATTTATTTTTGGGTGCATTGATTCAAGGCTTGATTTCTCTGGCCCGAGACTAAGAAGCTGGTCATTCCGTTTTTGCGTATCTATCTTTATGCTAGCCTCTTCTATTCATGCATTATAAGTTTCCACATTGGGAATTTTGCAAACCTCACCGGATATCCACCCACAAACCCAAAACATATTTTTTTGTGTTTACCTCCTTGACCACAACCCAATTCTTGAGTATGGATGAGTATTTCAAGGAATATCACGAGAATGAAGGTGCCGAAGATTGAAGTATGATTTTGGGAGACCTCCAGGACGACATAAAGGTTACGTAAAGGATCCCTAGAAGATTTCAAGTGTTTCTCTCTAAGAAAATATATAACTTTTAATACCTACCTTGGCACAAAAATTTCGTCACCTCTTTGCCTGAGGACGTGCAATCGTCTAAGCATGGGGGGAGTTGCCAAGAAAGTAGGTACAATGTAATCTAGAGTTCAAGGGGAGTATAAAAAAATAAGGAAAAAAATAGTATGAAAGAAAAAAAAAGAGAAGGGAAAAGTATGTGTATATAAAAGAAAAGAAATAAAGAGAAAAAGAAAAAAAATAAATAAGGCTCCCCGGCTCTCTAGATGCATTAGGAATTTCAAGAGGATTCAAGATCAAGACCCATATTCATCTTTCCAACCATGTGCAATCCGATAACGAGGACTTCGTTTGTGCCTCGGGATCACTCTTTGCCATTTGCACATGTCCACCTATCTCAAAGTGTGTGTATTTTTCTCTCCCCCATCCTTCAGAACATTATATTTTCCAATGACCTTTTTGACGAGTCTCGGTAAGACCATGAGAAGCTTGTCTTGTTTTGATAATATCTCGATTATAATGTCTTGGTAGGACTAAACTTTTCCCAAAAGCTCCATATAAAGACTTCCACTTATATATATTTTGAGAGTGGAAAGGATTAGAACAAATAGGCTTGAGAGACTTGATGAGATGAGAGTTCATGAGCAAGATTCCAGGAGGTTTAAATTGTTGAACTTGGTTTAGCTCTTTTTCTTCATCTTGCACTTCATTTCAAAATTTTTGAAATTCATTTAAAATTTGGGAGCATGATTAACTTCTTGTGGGAAGAGCTTAATTGATATCCACCCTCCGTAGGGATGAAGGCTAGTTACATTATGAAACTTTAACAAATATAAATTTAGTGAGCATTATGTTTTCTCATGTATGATCAAGTGCAGGGTATGAACATTGAAAGGCAACACTGATATCCATTGAAGGCTTACTCGAAGACGAGCAAGGTTTAAGCATGGGGGGATGTTGGCGGTCAATTCCCGTCAACCTAGCCATGAGTTTACCTTCAATGTTGGTATTAATTTGATATTCACACTAACGATCCTAAACCCCATTATATGTCAAGTCCGCACTCGTACATGGTTTTTGGAGTTTATTGTTTACACAGGGATTAAGAGTCTAAGTGAGGACTTCCGGGTAAAGTTCATCAAGGGTTTTACAAGAAGATCATGAAGCCCGGCACAATTCAAGACACAAGATGAACATGACTCCAAATGAGCCAAGGACTAAAGCGTGAAGCCGAGAAGTATCGAGGACCTAGACAGAAGATGCGGGAGTTCATACGCCAAGCACCCTTATCTAAACCGCGAGGAAAATGACGTCAAGGATCCACATGCAACTCGGCAAAAACTCAAGAAGTCGCGAGAAGCTTCGGGAAGAAAACCGGGGGCGAACCGAGCCGAAGAGACCCTGGGCCAGTCGGCCCAGGCCGGCCGGCCTGACCCTCTTCTGGGTCGGTTCGCCACCCACTTTGACCTAGCACCCCTTCGGGCTATTTATAGTCCCCGTGCAAAGAGCCACGTAGGAAGCTATTCGTCATTCGCCGCGGAGAAGCAGAGAAGCTAGAGGGACACCATCTCGGAGAGGAGGGTCGAGCTAGTTGTCTAGGGTTTCCCTAGCCGACGTGGGAACCTTGCATGGAAGACCACGTCGGAGTTCCGGAGCAAGGATCAAGATCAAGGTAGGATCCCGGTTGTGATCTTGTTCATGTATCATGCATGGTGAAGTCTTTGTGAATCCGATTTCTAGCAAACAAGTGCCTTCTCTACGGTTTTGTCTTCTCTTGGTTTTGCTTCTTCCTCAATCTATACTTAAGATAGATTGCTTAGGGTGCTCTTGTAGCCGCGGTGGCTAGAGGTGCATACCTGATCTACCAAGTGTTTTCAACATGTTCCTCGTGAGCGTGCTGTTAGGTTCACCTACACAAGAAGCGGGGCATCGTGACATGATGTCGATCACGTGTACGGTAGGTGCCTTCGAGGATTGGAACGGAGGCCACATGCTTTTTATGAGATTCATATTGCTATCTTCATCTCTCGCTTAGAACTACAACAAAGGCACGATCTAGACTCTCTAGATCGGTTATCTCTTTGCTTTCTCTTGCTACCTCTCATGTTTTAGTAGATTAGATGCATTTGAAACCTCTCTAGAACAAAGTGCTTTTTCATTTTATTGGATCGATCTTGCGTTGCACATGTTCCATGGATTCGATACCTTGGGTTTACACTTAAGGGAAAGAGGGTCCCATGTGATTCGTACTTGCGGATCAAAGTTTACAACGATAATCAAACGTCAACAATGGAGCATCACTTAGCTTTGCAGTATGGAGAAAATTTTCCATTAGAGATATGAAACTAATAACTCTAAGAGTCAAATCAATGTTGAAGCATAAAATTCTAGATTGGTTGAGTAGTCTCTAATGCCTTTTCTTTTCTTTGAGGTTTTAAGTCTTTGTAACACGCATGCACATATCCCCTTTAATATATGTAGAGGTCCTCCATCCGATTCGCCTAAAAAGGAAATAAAATACTATAAATAATAATAAATAAGATGTAAACAACTCCAAACAGAGTAGAAGCAGACAACATACATTTTTAGAAAAAAATGGCACCAACTTCATAGTTTTCTTGTTCGAAATGAATTAGTTATGATTTTAGAACTGTCCGGATATCTTTGGCCATCTAACTATCAAAACTATTCATATTTGACAATCAATTGTTTTGATGAGTGGTTTAAATTTGTTTATTTACAATTTAGTCTTTAGATCTTAAAATGATTATTACTTTTTGTTGATACCTCCGATTTAGGTGATTTTTATGGTCACGCGTTCATAACAGTGAACTTTATCTTTTAAAATGTTCTTTACACTATTTTATCTATATTTGTTATATTATGTTTTTGTTGTTGTGTAAAAACAAATAAGAAAGAACGAACCGTTACCAAAATAATATGACAACATTTTAAAAGATAAAAGACCAAAAGAATCACTTAAATCAAAGGTACGAGAAAAAATAATAATCTTTTTAAGATCCAAGGATTATTTTATTTACAATTTAGTCCTTGGATTTTAAAATAATTACTATTTTTCTTGTATCTCTAACTTAAGTGATTCTTATGATCATGCCTTTGCAACGATGAGTTTTATCTTTTAAAATGTTGTTCCTTTTGCCAATATTTTTTTTACTTTTTTGATATTGTTGTTTTTACACAACAACATACGAATAATATAGCAAATAGAGATAAAATAGTATAAAGAACATTTTAAAAGATAAATCTCACCATCTTGAATGTGTGGCCGCAAGACCTAAATCAGAAGTACAGGAAAAAAGTAATAATCATTTTAACATCTAATGACCAAATTGTAAATAAAAAAATTAAAACCACTCATCAAAACCGCACCATGACCAAATTTGAATAGCTGGATGGCCAAAGATACCCAGTTTTAGAGTTCGATGGACAAAAGTAAACTGAGGCAAGAGTTAGATGATCAAAAATAAACTTTTTTTTTATTTTTTATGAAAATAATTTATAACATTTATAGAAAATACAATAAGATCTGAAACCACCCTAAGGACCAAATTTATCCACTTTTTACAGTTGGACATCATTCGGTCCATCATGTGTTGGAAATTAGACTTCTTGGATAGTTAAGTGTGAAAATTGGTTTTTCCTTATGAAAAAATATGAATTTGAATAATTAATAAATTTGATAGTAAAATTATGTAACCCCCTTTTTCTCAACATTATTGTTTCAAACAAATTATTAGTATGAAAATTTTGAAATATTAATTCCCACTAGTTGAAGAGGGTATGACTCTTATAAAAATAGTGTTATTTAATTATGTAATAAGTCATTTTTCACAATTTTTTCGTCCACTTTAGCCCAAACTTGAATACCAGAGTGATCACCCATTTTGTGAAAAATGTACATTTGTTATTTCCCTTCAGCTTAAATATGGTTTGGAGTTAAGGTGGTGGGAATTTGCCATGTAGCATGCTAGGCCCCATCATCCTACATGGCAAGACAGTAGCCAGTTCAGTTCCCAACCACCTTCAAATCAGCTGAAGGATAAAAAATTGTTTAATAGTTGGATGGTCATTGATATCAAGTATTCTGGCTGGATGCTCAAAACTGAACTCGTATATTATGATAGTCCAATGGTAAACAAAAAATCATTTTAAAGTGACTTAAGAAAACTAGGAAATGCTTAACTATCATCCACCATCAAATCTAAACTATACGTTTTGTCCCCTATGACCGTTCCTCTGGATTGCAAAACCAACATGCATCCATCTTTCACAGCACGCCCCAATTAGCGTAAAAGAATGACTATATACCTACGTCACACCACCCAACCATTGAATTTTCTTCCAATAGTTCCAAATTCTCAAATTCTAACACATTTGTCTATGCCTATTGTTGATGTTTTTCTGGTCAACACACACGAGCGCTAGATCGTGCGGTATTTGAAACGCTGAACTCGCCGAGCTCCTGCCCGGACCGGTCTGACCGGTGTACATGGAGGCGCCGGTGAAAACCTACAAACACCACCTCAGGAGGGACCCCGTCGGAGATGGCGTGCTTAGGGTTGCTCTGAGATCGGCAGGCCACTCAGAACATCCTTGAACGTCGTCGAGACGAACAAAGAAAGCAAAAGGGTTGGAAAAGCTAGGGTTTTGAGGTAAAAGTTGTAAAAAGTAATGATCGATTGGGTGATAGGTCCTCAACTGACCGTGGCCCTTTATATTTATAGGGTGGGGAGGTCTTGTCCCGCAAAAAAGTCCTTTACAACTCGAAATCTACCAGGACTCCTCAATTCTACTGGGACTCGGGGTCCACCGGTCAGACTGGTCAGGCCCACCAGTCAGACCGGCGCGGCCGTTGCCAGATCGGCTACAGGATCTGACCGGTCAGACCGCCTAGGGACACCAGCCTGGCCGGTGGCGTCCTGCCTGATTGGCTTGGTGCCAATTTCGGTGCGAACATATGCCCCCCTGTTTTTTTAGTAAAGCTTGAGTACTAAAAAATAGTTCTAAGGTCGATGTGACAGATTTCACCGACCATTTTTTGTTCTAAGGGCGATTTTTGCATAAATCTGTCATATTTGTATTAAGCATCTTGCCAAACACTTGGGTAGAATTTCTTCAAGTACTTCCCATTGAGAGCCCTCAGAAGTTGCTGTTCTTGTAAAGTTTTCACTATATAAGAATTTTCGAAGCACACCTTCACAGTCTTGTATGGACCTTCCCAACTTGGAGACCACTTATTGAACTTGTTGCTCTTAGTCCCAATAGGCAAAATTGTCTTCCAAACCAGATCACCTACCTGAAAAGACTTGGCTTTTACCCTCTTGTTATATGCTCTAGCAACTCGCCTTTTGTCTTTCTCAATCTCCTTCAAAGCCTCCAAGCGCTTGTCGGTCACTTCGTCGATATTGTCCATTATCAGAGCATTATATGTCCCAACATCAAGATTATTTTGCTTTGCAAGTCTATATGCCCCTAGATTTACCTCAATAGGCAAAACAACCTCTTAACCATACACAAGTCATAAGGAGTAACTTTAGTAGCACCATGTCTAGAAATACGATGAGCCCATAAAGCTTCCGATAATACCTCATACCATCTCCTAGGATTGTCCTCTATCTTCTTCTTGATGAGCTTCACCAAAATCTTGTTGCTAGACTCGGCTTGACCATTTGCTTGAGCATAATATGGAGATGAATTGAGCAATTTAATACCATAAGAATTGACAAACTCACGGACCTCTTTTGATACAAATGAAGTCCCTTGATCAATAGTTAAAGTTTGTGGAATGCCAAATCGGTGTATAATATGCTCCACAATAAACTCAATCACCTCTCTATGTGTCATATTTTTCAAAGGAATTGCCTCGGTCCACTTGGTGAAATAATCAGTTGCCACAACCACAAAACAATACCCCTTTGACGAAGGAGGGTGAATCTTACCAATAAAATCCAATCCCCATCCTCTAAAAGGCCAAGGCTTGATAATTAGATGCATCAACGCCGCAGGCACCAACTAAACATCTCCATGTTTTTGACACTCTTTACATCCTTTGTAATACCGAAAACAATCAGCTATCATTGCAGGCAATAAAAGCATGCCCGCCTAAGGAGTCACTTCATCTTAGGAGCCGATTGATGAGTACCACAAATTTCTTCATGAACCTCTACCATAGCCAACCTAGCTTGATTAGGACCCAAGCATTTGAAAAGTAAATCATCTGCGATCCGACGATATAACTCACCATCATCTAGAACAAACTTGAGAGCCGAACGTCGATTTTTTCTATCAACTGAACTGCTAGGATTCTGTAAATAATTAATCAGAGGTTTTCTCCAACCATCCACTTCATCCTTATCAATAATGACCGAAGGAGAATTTTGACCAGAGGACCGGTCAGTGATATCAGTCAGACCGGTGTCACCGGTTAGACCGGTCGGCTGCGTCGGCCTGACCGGTGCCTCCAGGGCAAAATACTAGGCTAAAAGCACCTGTTTGTGTTCTTGGAAAATTTTGTTTCCGAACATTATAACCAGATTCTTGCTGAGCCAGAGCATTAGCCCTAGGATTCTCTTCTTGTGGCACATGATATATAACAAATTCATCCATACAAGATATGATGTCTAAGCATTTATCAAGATATGTATTTAAAAAGCTATTTAAATATTGACATACCTTGGAAACTTGCTGCACCACTAATAAAGAATCACTATAAGCTTCCACATGTTTTACTCCCATGTCATGTAAAATTTCCAATCCAAATAGAAGAGCCTCATATTTGGTTTAGTCGTTAGTACATTATGATCTAATGAGTTAAGAGCTTCAAAAACAACCACACTTGGCGAAATAATGATAACTCCAACACCACAACCTTCTTTGCAAACTGATACATCAAAATGCAATTTCCATGGAGTAAAAGTAACATAACCTACATTTAAGTCAAATTGCTCATTTACTCTATGTTCAACGATAAAGTCGGCAACAATTTGAACTTTATTGAATTTAATGGCTCACAATGTAAATCATATTCAACTAAAGTATAAGCCCATTTGCCGACTCTACCACTCAAAATTAGTTTATGCAACATGTATTTAATAATGTCAGTTTGACATGCTACTATGCAAGTACTAGGTAGTAAATAATGCCTTAACTTGGTACAAGTATGATATAACAATAAACACAATTTTTCGATAGGAGTGTACCTTGTTTCGGCGTCTAATAGTCTTCTACTTTCATATGCAACAATATATTTCTCCCCTTCAGTTTCTTGAGTCAAAACACCTCCTATGACATCCTTCTCAGCCACCATATATAACTTAAAAGGAATTCCACTCTTGGGTGCTTGAAGAACGGACGACGAAGACAAATAACACTTGATCTCATCAAATGCCTCTTGTTGTTTTGCCCCCCAAGTAAAATCAACATCACTTTTCAACTCAAGTAAATGAATAAAAGCATTCACCTTTCCGGACAAGTTACAAATAAATCTCCTCAAGTAATTTACTTTGCCCAAGAACTTTTGCAAATCCTTCTTGCAAACGGGAGCCTTTACATTTTTGATAGCTTCAATCTTTTTAGGATCTATCTCTATGCCGTTCTCATGTACAATAAAACCCAAGAATTTTCCAGTCGATATACTAAAAGCACATTTGAGTGGATTCATCTTCAATTTATACCGACACATTCTCTCAAATGCAAGTCTTAAATCAGCTAAATGAGAATCTACTCCAACCGATTTGACAACAATATCGTCGATATAAACCTCTACTATGATGCCAAGTAAATCATGAAAGATCAAATTCATAGCCCTTTGATAAGTAGCACCCGCATTCTTTAAACCAAACTTAATGACTACCCACTCAAACAATCCAACAAAACCCGGATAAATGAAGGCTGTTTTGGATAGATCTTCTTCAGCCATAAAAATTTGATTGTAACCAGCATTACCATCAAGAAAGCTAAGAATTCTATGCCCAGATGCAGCGTTAACAAGAAAATTGGCTATAGGCATAGGATATTCATCTTTAAGAGTAGCTTTATTAAGATCTCTATGAAGGACCAGAATGGCGACCAGAGAGGGGGGGGGGGGAGTGAATGGGAGCTGATAAAAATTCTTCTCCGAAGAGTCGAACTCGGCCTATGATCCCAAACGCAACTCCGAAGTCCTCGACACCCCGCTAGCCAAATCCACAAAGCCACTGGAGTGCTACTGGACCTAGGAACTAGCTACACACCCAAGCTACTCGAACACGTAGCGGAAAACAAACTCGAGCAACAACCTCTAGCCACCGGTCAGACCGGTCCATGGCACCGGCCAGACCGGTGCAGAGCAACCTGCTCTGAATTCTCTCAAACTTGCCCAGCAAACCTAGATGGCAATTCTTGGATGTGGAGCAATAGGGAGAAATCGAGAAATCTGCCTGGCCAGAGAAAAACCTACCAAAACCGAGCACACCGAAAACTCTCCACAGCCAAACTTGCACCAGAAGCACTCTGCGAGCAAGCAGCACAACCAACAACAGAAATAAGAGTTTTCCCACTGGAAGCCCTGCATCGGTCAGACCGGTGGATAGCACCGGTCAGACCGATCTGGCTCAGGAACACCCCTACTACAAGAACTCAATCTCCAAAGGCCAAAACTGCACGGGAAAGAAACATCAGCAAGCCACGAGAACAACCAACACTCTGGTGAAGAACTCCCCGAGAAAAGCCACAATAGGCCTGCACCAGTCAGACCGGTCCCGCCTGGGCAGCTCGGGATGAACTCCACCCGCGAGTCAACTCCCTCCTTCCGATGCATGCAATACGTGCCATGCAAAACAGAGCAGCTCAGCTCTGGCCATCACCGGTCAGACCGGTACCCTCTACCGGTCAAACCAGTGGGCAACAAACTCCCAGACCTGATCTTCCTGACCGGTCAGACCGGTGGCACACACCGGTTAGGCCGGTGACACTCCAGAGCCAAAAAATGCTTGAAACCGCCTGAAAACTTTCTAAATGCATCCAGAACCACTTTTACTTCACAAATTTCTCCCCCTTGTTGACAATGCATGAATCAAGGCATTTCTACAAAAATTTTAACCTAGAGCTTCTCAAATAGACAATGTGCACCACAAAATGCTACAAGTGAGCAAATGAGCAAGCAAGACATTCCAAAGTTTCGTATAAGCATAGCCATCATGATAGTAGAGCTATATGAGCATATGAGCAAGCTATGATAAAAAACCACAATTTTGCGAAAAATTCCCTCTCATGAGCTAAAGACCTAAACATGGGCAAAGCATACCAAAGTGAATCTAGATCACACAAACTTCATGCTAGGCCACATATCCTCATCACAAGATCATTACAAACACCCATAAGCATCTCATGTCATGTTAAAGCCACCGAGCCACGTGTCTACTTCTTAAAATGAGACTTCTCATGGTAGACATCATGCAACGATTTAGCACCCAAATTATAGCAATTTTAAAACATTTATGACATAGAACAAGTGAGAGCATAACTTCAAGCATAAGCAATTCATACCAATTTCATTTTTCACATTTAAGCATAAAATGGTACATAAAGTGCCTTTGCGGCAAAAAGAAGCTTATGCTCCCCCACAAGGTATCACATAGGCTAAACATTCATATTGACAAACGAGTCTTTGACCCCAAGTGAAAAACACATGATATCCAAACACGAATTAAGCATGATATAACCCACCAAAGCACACTAAGATCACGCGAAGCCTTATACTCACAAGAGAGAGCCTATCTAGCATTTTTCAAAACTAGCCACCTCATTATGCAAATATAGCAAAACTATCAAGAGCATAGCTATCCATCATCAAGTCATATCAAACATGCTCAAAGGCTCACAACTAGCATATCATTGTAATCAATGTATATAGGAAAAGCTCACCCTACCAAAATGCATATGATACAAATGCAATGCAAGGCTATACATCAAGATACAAAGATGGCTATCCTATGAAAAATAAACATGCATGCTATACATCAAAGTAAACATGTATTATACATATGCACAAAGTGAGCTCCCAAAGACCAACTCAAAAAGGACAACACACACCAAGTAAATGAGTAAAGGTAGATTGGTCAAGTGGTTTTGTAAAGATATCGACTTTTTGGCCTTGGGTAGGTACATGGCTCAACACTATGGTCCCTTCTCAATATTGTCCCTCATAAAATGGTACCTCACTTCGATGTGTTTTGTTCTAGAATGGAGCACTGGGTTTTTGGCAAACGCATACGGCACTGGTGCTATCACAAAGAAGTGGGATCTGAGTGCACTCCTCACCAAAGTCTCTCATGGTATAGGAAATCCAAAGCAGCTGAGAACAACAACTAGCGGATGCAACATACTCGGCTTTTGTGGTAGACTGGGCTACACTCGACTGTTTACAGGAAGACCAAGAGACCAAAGAGGAACTAAGAAACTGGCAAGAACCAGAGGTAGACTTGCGCTCCACACAACACCCAGCAAAGTCAGCATCAGAAAATCTGTGACATGTGAGTGCCGAGGAGGAAGAATACCAAAGACCAAACTTTGGACCGTACTGCAAATACCTGAAAATCCTCTTGATGGCCTGCCGATGTGAAGTCCTCGGGGAATCTTGAAAACAAGTGCACAGACACACACTGAATTGTATGTCCGGCCTCGTCGCCATCAAGTAGAGGAGGGAGCTGATCATGCTCCGGTACTCCTTCTGGTCCACTGGTTCACCATCCTCGTCCGCATCCAAAGATGTAGTCGTACTCATTGGTGTTGACATGGGCTTCGCATCATTCATGTTGAATTTCCTCAGCACGTCCGTGGTGTACTTGCTCTGGTGCACGAAGGTCCCGTCCTTGACTTGCTTGATCTGGAGCCCTAAGAAAAACTGCAGCTCGCCCATCATAGACATCTCAAATTCCCTGCTTATGTCATCTGCAAACTTGGCAACAAGGTTATGAGAGGAGCTACCAAAGATTATGTCATCCATGTAAATCTGTACAATCAATAGGTCATTTCCATGCTTAAGGAGAAACAGGGTCTTATCAACTGTGCTCATCACAAACCTCGGTGGTTGCTTCACATATACTTCTTCCTCTATTACCCCATTCAAGAAAGCACTCTTCACATCCATCTGGAACAACTTGAACCCTTTAGCCATGGCAAAGGCTAGAAGGATTCGAATTGCCTCCAGTCTGGCCACATGAGCAAACGTCTCCTCATAATCTATACCGTCTTTCTGGTTGAAGCCCTGAGCCACCAACCTCGACTTATTCCTCACAACCATCCCATTCTCACCTTCCTTGTTCTTCCACACCCACCTGGTACCTATAGGACGGCAATTTGGCGGTGGATCAACTAACACCCAGACTTGCTTTCTCTCAAAGTTCTCCAACTCCTCATGCATGGAATTCACCCAGTTTGCATCAGAAAGTGCGTGTCCAATATCCTTAGGCTCGAAAGAAGCAACAAATGCAGAGTGAGCGAAGTGAGAAGTATTTCGTGACCTCGACCATGTAGTTCTCTCGTTGATGACACCTATGATCCGCGAAGGAGGGTGATCCACTTATACACGCCTAGGAGCCTCTCGCCTAGAGACTACCTCCCCCTCCACAGCAACTTTCACCCTTGCTTGCGGTACATGTTGATGCGTCATAGTCGAAGTAGAAGGCCCGCCATCAACTGTTGTCGTCATCGTGGAAGTAGAGGGTACACGATCCGCAGCAGGTACACGATCCTCGCCATCACCATCACCATCTTCTTCTTCCTCCTCATAGAGTGTCTCAACCATCTCCTCATCACCTGCACAATCAAAAGCAAGAGAGGTACATGGCAATGTCTCGTCGAAGGTCACCTCGCAAGTCTCCATGATTTTGTTAGTCTCAAGATTAAGCACCCTATAAGCTCTAGAATGGTTCGCATATCGAAAGAAAATACCATCACTAGATCTAGCCTCAAACTTATCAAGCTTTCCCTTCTTGAGAATGAAACATTTGCAACCAAAGACTCAGAAGTGACTCACCTTAGGAGCTCTACCATGCATGAGCTCATAGCTTGTTTTCTTCTTGAACGCTCGAAGGAAGATCCTGTTCGACACATAGCACGCGGTGCTCACCGCCTCAGCCCAATACCTCCTAGGAGTCCTGTGCTCATCGAGCATCGTCCTAGCCATCTCACACAACGTCCGGTTCTTCCTTTCCACAATTCCATTCTGAGGGGCACATAAGGAGTCAACTACTAATGCTCAAGACCAAAATTACAACAAAAGGCATCAAAACGAGAGTTCCTGAACTCAGAGCCATTATCACTCCAGATTGCTCTAATAGTGTTCCCATGCCTCTCATTTTTTAACCTCACGATCAGATCTCGAACAAAACCAAATGTCTCACTCTTATCCTCTAAGAAAAACACCCAGGCATAGCGAGAATAGTCGTCCACCACAACCAGGACATACCACTTCCCACCCACCGAGCGAACTCGAGCTGGCCCAACAAGGTCTATATGCAACAGCTCTGTCGGACGCTATGTCATGACAGCAGTCAGGGGTGGATGAGAAGCAACGACCATCTTACCATGCCTACAAGGCGCACAAACCAACTCCTTCTCAAACCTCAACCTCGGCAATCCTCGGACCAAATCGAGACCACTCAAGCGGGAAAGCAAATCAAAGCTCAAGTGTCCCAACTGCCTATACCACTTCCACAAATCAGAAGAACCAGCCACCAAACACCGTGCTGGACCATCGGACTAAGAGAAATCAGCTCGAAAGATCTGACCCTCGGGAACGACCGTACAAACAAGGTTGCCTCGAGAATCAAGCACCTGAGATGCACCCAACTTAAACCGAACCTCAAACCCCTCATCAAGCAGCTGAGACACAGAAAGCAAATTGAACCCCAGCGACTTGACAAGAGAAACACGCCTCATAGACACCCTCCTGCTTACCTTTACCATACCTTCACCTAGAACTCGTCCCTTATCATTATCCCCAAAAGTGATGTACTCCCTGGTACTCACTGGGGTGAGGCTTGTGAACCACCCCCTGTCTCCGGTCATGTGTCGTGAACAACCAGAGTCTAACAGCCAAACGTTCCTCAAGCCTCCCACCTGCAAATAAAAAACAAGGATGAGAATGAGCAAGCGACTCAACACTGGGGTTAGTATAAAAAGAGTCAAACTAGTGTCGAGCCATTTGCTCAAAAGTGGGGTTAGCAACATCCATCCTATCAAGTCTACCAAAGCTATGACCCCTACCGAACTGAACCACCTCACGTCTCGCTGGAGGAGTACGATCACCACGAAAGGAAGAGCGTGGCCCGTACCTCCTCTGAGACTCAAAGATGCGGCGACCTCTCCCATCCTCATATCGACCATGAGGTGGAGAACGTCCAGCAAACAACCCACGACCAGACTCAAACTGCCTACCACCTGTACCACGACCACTAGAACCAAATCTATCAACACCACAGCTTCGAAACCCGAACTGAGCACCTCTCTAGGGTGCACCGGTCTGACCGGTGTCTCCCTGGCAGCAACCCGGTCCCGGTCAGCAACTCTCCTATCTCCCCAAGCTAGTATAGACCTCACCATAGCCTCTCCCCTGGGTAGTGGCATATAAGGCTCAGGCGCACCATGAGAAGGGTGGTACCTGTCCTTGTTTGCCCACTCCTTAGCCATCCTCTCATCCCTCTTCCTCTTGTAGCAAAACTCACCAACATGACCATCTCTTCCACAATACTCACAATGGAAGCGGACTTGCTTTGGCTTTGGCTGTGGTTCCTCACTAGGGTTCTCACTCAGTTTCTCCACCTCTTTCTTTTCTGACTTCCCTCAAACACATTCCCAAGAGTACTCACAAATCTCACCGGTTTCTGGAAATCATCTGTTTTGTGGGGGAACACAGGTGGATCTGGAATGATGTCAAGTTTGTTTCGTAGGTGATTTGGCTTGGGTGCATATTTGTTTGTGGGTGTAGTTTGTGGTGGCACTAGGATATCTCCAATCTTCCCCTCACTCTCACCACTACACTCACCAATCTTCTCTGACCCCAAAGCCTAGCCATCAAAGCGCTTAAAAGCGGCCATCATCACACTCAACTGAGGCTCATGACCTGACAACCAACTCATCATCTTTCTCAACTCATCATTCTCATCCTGCAAGCGATCAACATAATGTGCAAGTTTCATATTCTTAAAAGCATGCAATTCACATGTAGAACAAGTAGTAGAAACATGAGCTTTCAACTCAGCCTCAAGGGAAACAATCCTAGCATGTGAATCATCTAGTTTTGTATGAAACACAAGACAAGATTTGTAAGCACCAAGCAAACTAGATCTAGCTTTCAACTCATCCAACTCAACCCTAGCCACATCTAGTTCCTCAACTGTGAGAGCATGCTTTTCTTTCTGAGCAGTCAAATCAGACAGATCTCCGCGAGAGAGGAGAACTTGTCCCAGGCTATGCTTAGCGATTCATCTTCTTTTTGTTTGAAGGTCAGGATCCTAACTCGTAGGGAGGCTATGCGAGGAAGGGGAAAGAATATGAGACAAAAATTGCTTCTGAGCTCCTTCCAGCCATCCTCTTCTATGAGAGAATACTTTCGCTTTGCCTTCCCAGCGAGGGAGAATGGAAAAAGGATTTTTTTGTGAGCATCTGGTGTTAGGATTGAAAAGCATGAACACACGTGTTCGAAATAAAACACATGCTCAAACGGGTTTTCGTGGGGTTCTCCGGAAAAAGGATTGTCCTGAACCATCTTGAGGATGGTGGGGGAAATCTGAAAGCCTGGAGAAAGGTTTGGTTTTGAAGTAGATGACTCTATAAATTCTCCCATGGTGGTGTTTATGTCATAACAAGTTGATCGGGTATTAATGATAGAATGATAAAGGTAAAACAAAGTAAAGATAAAAAGGATACACTGGTAGACTAGGTTCATAGACAACTTCAGCAACCGTTCCCCAGCAACGGCATCAGAAATGCTTGTTGGTATTTCTTAACATCATGACAAATTTACAAGCATACGGAAGATAACGTTGTAGCACTTCACCCGGTGAGTAGGGTATCATTATTTGTATTTTCCCAAAGGAACAGAGGTGGAGCAGTCTACTATCTAGTCTAGTCCCGGGAGAAGAAGGATAGAGAAAAGGGTAGTCTGGGTAGTGTGGAAATCTACGGGATAGGTACAAAGAAAGAGGATACTCTGGCTACTACTCGTTTACTTCGGGCACCGGTTTACCCCTGGTCTGCCAGGAGCCTCCGGCTATTACCTCTACGCCCTAGCCCCATGTGGGGGAATACAAGAGATGTACGGGGTTGTCACCACCCGTACACCTACCCCTCAGACCATTGACTAGGTGTGCAAACAAAGGAGATTGACAGCCTAAACATCGCATTTACACTAGCTACCTCGACTCTGACCACGACCAGACTCCGCCGACAGCTAGAGTCCTAAGGCCAGAGCCCTCACCCCGAGAGATGAGCGATGATCCCGCAAACGAATAATAATGAGAATATAACTTTACTAATTACTCACCACCGAATAAGTCTCGGGTGCTCGCTCAAGTGCTCGCACTCACCGAAGTACAATTGGAGGGAGGCCGACAACTCCGGCTCTCCTCCTAGCTCTTCCTCCACAAACTCCTCTACTTCTAAGATACAACAAGGAGCCTCTTCTCTACTCTCTTCTCCATAGAATGGTGTGGAATGATAAGTAATGGTGTGTTTGTGGAGTGAGGGTAGAGGCCTCCTTATATAGGGGTGTGGAGGCGGCTCTCGGGGGTTCTTTGACGCCAAATCCGTCTCCACTGCCTTGGTGTTGCACGGGAGATCTTGGCGTGAAGTTTGGGTGCGAACGGTGCCACGGGCGGTGTTGACGGCTGTTAAGTGCTACTTTTGTGCTGTCAATTCCTGCATAAAACAAATGGAAAGTGATCATCAATACTTGAATAGGGCTTAAATTAATCATTTCCATAAGTGTTGGTGATTATTCGAATGCAGGTATTTAGCACAAGAAATGGAGAGAAAGCATGCACATTTGATCCAAGCTGTTCAGGACAGTCCCCTGAACCAAAGGCATGAATATGACATCATTATAAACAATCTCAAATGCCAAATTGGATTGCACCATTAGGACGGGCTCGTCGAGACGATCGAAACGGATATATCATTTGTCTACTTCAGAGTCCGGATGGGAAAGATATGCACAAGACAAGATCATACTCCCGATATCTTGTGAGCCCCGTGGGACCCACACCAGGCCACATGGCGACTTGCTGCCACATTGGATGCCATGTGTCCATGACACCTCATCAATCTAAGTGAAGCAATCAACGACAAATCAGACACCACCACGTGTGCAGCACAAGGATCCAAGGGCCCACCAGGGACCCAAACCACCTCAAAACTCCGCATACACCTGGAACCGTCATAAGGGTCCACATACCAGTCACCCAGAGAAAGCACAAGCCAAGAGGAGGTGGGCCCAGGTCAGCCGATCCTAGGATCGTCCGATTTGGGATTTCCTCGGTTTGCCATCAGCTTCCACGTGGTGTTTTCCTATCGACCCCTTGTTGCAATCCCGAGTGTTTTGGTGACAGGGCGTCTGTTGATTGGCCGGTGGAAGGTCGGTTTGGCTCCTTCCCCAGTGTTGACGGTCAATTTCTGTCAACCAAGAGCACTTGTTACACTTTGGTTTGAGCTTTGATTTATAACTAACCCGCCACTAGGCACACTAATGATGTAACAAGTTCACACTTGCATGTGGTTTTTGGAGTGTGTTGTTTACGCAGGAATTAGGTACCTAAATGAGGACTTCCGGGTGGAGTTCATCTAGCACTTTGTGAGAAGGTCATGAAGCCTGGCACGAGTCAAGACACGAAGTGAACATGACTCCAAATGACACAAGGATCGAAGCATGAAGCCGTGAAACTCCAAGGACCCGAATGGAAGATGCGGGAGTTTGCGCACCAAGTACCCTCGTCTAAACCACGGGGAAAACGACGTCAAGGACCCACATGGACTTCGGCAAATATACAAGAAAGCGCGAGAAGCATCATGGCGAAAGACGGGCCCAAACCGGGCTAGAAAGGCCCTGGGCCGGCCGGCCCATGGCCGGCCGGCCTAGCCCATTTTCAGCCTGGTTCGCAACGCCCTTTGACCTACACGCTCCTCGGCTCATTTATACCCCCTGCCTCCGACGGGCGCCACATCCATTCATCAGAACTCGGTGAAACCTAGAAGTGAGCACCAGAGGGAGATGACGGCGGCGGAGTCCTCGAAGTTGTCTAGGGGATGGCCTAGGCCAACCCTAGCCACCATGGCCGCCCTACATGGTTGTGCCATGGTGGAGTTCCGGAGCTAGTTGAGGTCATCAATGGTATGTACTCGATGGTGGTGACTCAAACACATCTATTATTATGTGAGCAATTATAATCTTGTCATCCGATCTATTAAGTGATTCCACGTCTCCGTCTTTACTTTCTACCTTTCATGAATATGTTTGATCCTTAGTCTAATGCTAGGTTAGACTACATAGCATGCTTTATGTAATCATGGTGATTAAATCTAGTATGTCGACCCTTCATGGTTGGTAGGCTTGTCCATGTATGGGCACGCCCGTGGATCTCCCACTTCATTAAGGGAGCATCGTGACAGGATGATTTCCCCCGAACGAGCGGATGTCTTCGGGAGGTAGGCCGGAGGTAGGAGTTTAAGGATGCTTTCAGAGGAGATGCATGATTTGTTGCTCGTTTGCCGGAGCTACAACTAGAAGGCGCTAGGCTTAGTCGTCCCCTTGGCGGCGCTTTACTTTGCCTATGTCCATGGATGTAATCAACCTCATGCCATAACTCATATATATCAAGGTTTCCCTCTTTATATGCAATCAACACTTAATGTTAGATTAGTTTGGCTAGACAAGGTAGAGAACCTTAGCGGTTTGCTTCCGATCCTTGGATTGACAATCCTTGGAGGACCCTCCTTGGTGAAAAAGGCACCAAGTCACCCGTAGGCTTGCGGTGAACTTCAACACAGTTTTGAACCGTCAACAAGCCCTTTTTCTGGCGCCATTGCCGGGGATCGGCAACTCGAACCCTAGGGTGATCTACCTTTCTATTTGACTAACCCTAATTTTTATTGTTGCATATACCCTTGTTTTTTTGTTTGTGTCCTTGAAAGCAGGTCAAAAGCTAGACACAAGACGTTCGATGAGTTCTCTACATACACACCCCAACAAGATGATTGCAACATGAAGATTCACTCTTTAGTGGTAAGTGCTAACTTTGGTTAGTGGCCCATCATCCGCTATCGAGCCCACACCCTACACAAGAGCACGTGAACAAGGTAAGTCAATGTGTCAATTAAAATTTTAAGACTAATGTTTTGTGGAGATTTGTTTGATCAAGCAATAGGCATTGGAGGGAATCTCGATGCCCCCGAGATCACAAGATTAAGCTCGTCAACATCTTCGAAGTTTCTATTCGCATCAATTTTTGCACAGCCTCATGGGAAGAACAACATGATGTCTTTGGATATTTAGAAGCCCCACGAAGTTACGCTTCCAATGAGTCAAGAATCAAATCGAGCGGAGGTTCCTACAAGCAGATATGGCTGAATCACCGATGATTGCACGTCCTAAAAATTTCTTGATAGCAAGCAAAGCTGAAGTGAAACAACCATAACTCCCTCATTTGGACTTCGATTGAGATGGATGAGTACCCGTTGGAAAGGTAATTTTATAAAATTTTCAATAGAATTATATTTTGGTATATGTTCTGTTATGTATACAGGGGGAAATCCAAAGAAGAGGCAGCTGCAATATGATGAGAACAAGATGGCGAAGGTGAGGAAGACAACAACGAAGAGGAGCTTAGGGAATGCTTCCATTAGACCACTCATGAAGAAATTCAGAAGCTTGAAACAAAACAAAGACCCCTGGAGCATTGGCAAATGAAGACACGAGTTGGCGGCATCCGACGCAAGGAGATGTTTGAAGAAGACCACAATGGACTACACACATAAGACAATATCCAATGGCGCAGATATTTTTGGGCTCTCACATGAAGGATCATGGAACTACATGAAGACATTTAAGACATGTGTGAAGCCCCGCAAATGAAGAAGAGGAGTGATCCTACACAAAGCAACCTTGACGACATGTGGCACGAAGGAAGGAATTGAGAAAAGTTTACACAAGCCACCTTCGATCATCAAGGATTGTTCACTTTCAACTCCGGAGGATCACTCACGATGAAAAGCTCGAAGGCTAAGGTACACATTAATCTCTCAAGGTACTTTTGGATATGATATCTTCCTTTTGATATATTCATGTTCTTATCCAAAAGTATGTTCGATTCTATGCCTTGCGCCTTTGATCATGATAGGCTAGAATTTCTTGAGGATGATGAAGAGGCTATGTTGTGCTTTAACTTTGTTAATTACTTGCCTAATGAGAGCCTTAGCGCTGAGCAAGAAACACATGCTACTTTTAATCACAACTTTCTTTGTTTACCAATTTTAAATTGTGGTTATGGTGCATATATTTGTTTCACACGTTACAAATCTTGGACTTGTTTTGTGCTTGATCAAGCTCGTGACCTTAAAAGAGCGTGTGTGTCACACCCGGATTTAAGGGCAAATCCAAATGCATAGAATACATGTGCGCCAGGATCAAGTTACACACATGCATCGACTCAGTGAATACAAAACACAGTGTAAAAGCGTAAAGGAAGTATTATAACTTTATTACATGACCGAATGCCTCATAATCGTAACAAAAGTGAGTACTAGTAGCGGAAAAGGACGTCTCCACAGGCAGCTGACTGGTGGCACGCTCGCCTAGAAACCATCTAACTCTCCAGGAAAGTCTTCAAAACGTCCGTCTGAGCAGCAACCGGGTTGTGTAGATGCAATATAAAATAACAACAAGCATGAGCACATGTCGTACTCAACAAGGGAAAACTCTATAACAACATGCAAAGGCTTTATGGTAGAAGCTTGTGGTTGCATAGCAGGTCAACGTTTTAGTTGGTCAAGTTTTATTAAGCAAGCTGATTTACTAGCAAATGTAAGTTTATACCAACCCAGGGATTAACATAAGCATCATCATCATGAACATAAGTAAATGCAACAAGTTTAATCCATCTTCCATAGTTTACTCATGTGAGGGTCCAGGCCGCCCTTGACCGTGGGCACGGCTAACTAGTTAGTTTTACACTCTGCAGAGGTTGTACATCTTTACCCACAAGTCGCGTAAAAGTTCTTGGAACTTTAAACCCAACCATGCGATGCCGGCCAAGCATCATACCACACTACCGAGGTGTGATTGCATAGGGACGCTACGAGGCCTTTACAAAGATTCCCTAGCACGGGCTGCTCGCTAGGTTACCTGATCAGTGCAGCGCATAAACCTCTCTCAGCTGCGAAGCTACCATAGAGCAGATCAGTCTGAGGGCCGGGCTATACACCATCTACCGTCAGCCCCCAACCCCTTTCAGGTAAAGCATACCACATACTAAAGCTTCTAATTAATTGGCCAAGACAGAGCCATATGTCTTGTGGTAGTACAGTTTTCCTGGGTGGTTCTCCATGTTCCGATTAACAAAAGTGATCTTGTTTAATGAAGGTATAACATAAGTAAGCAAGATTAACATTGTTGTTCATTAGAACCACCATGATCCCAAGTTGAGCAACTAAGCAAGGTCTACCCAACATAAATAAAAACCCAAGTTGATCAAGGCATAGGAATAAACAAAGCTAGTCAAACCTTAAATAGGAGGACCCTTCAATTTAATGCAAGCAATAAATAAATAACGGTGTAATTAAAATGCATGTTGTAATAGGATAACCGGGAATGCAGCAAGGACTTGCCTTCCACCAACGCTTGCTGCTTCTCAAAGTCTTGAAAGTCTTCAACTTCAGCGTATTCCACGTACGGACCGTCTTCTACGCACCACATCATACACATACGAGCAAACAATGGAATAAAATAAGAAACAATCACCAAACTGTACTAACATAACAAAATAGGGGCATAAAACTATTCTACACTTCGATACGATCGCGTGGATATAAAGAACGCTAAAAATGGAGCTAAAACGTGTATTCTACGGCCAAAACAAGGTACAGGGGCTTATCTGCAGGAAAACTTAGCTTTTAGGGGCTAAACTGTAAAAACCGAGGGCCTGAACATAATTATGCGTAAAAGCATAAGGGTTAAGCCATAAAAACTAAAGGATGGATCTCGAGTGCTAAAAACAGAAAGCTCAGGGTTAAAAACGTAAAGCAAATGATCTAACTGTAAGGATCTTTGTACTGAGGAAGGGCATATCTGTGATACTAGAAAAACCAAGGGTTTCTTTTGCAAAACGTGCGGTGCATGGCTGTGTTGACCGGTATGCTGACCGGTTGACCTGGATCAGATTCGATCTGAGCCATCGGCTCCAGATCGGGTGGCTGCGGTCGCACGCAAGCGCACGGCCGGTGGCGAGCGGCAGCGCACGGCGGCGCTTTTGCCGGAGGAACACAGGATCGAGCGGGGGTACTTGATTGGATGCGCGGAAGACACTAGGACGAAGCGCGTGCGACGGCGAGGCGATCTAGTGCGGCGCAGGTGACGCGAGAGCGGCGGAGACGGCTCCCGGCTCGGCGAGGCGGAACGGAGCGGCAGAGCAAACTCCGGCGAGCTCTACAGGGCGACACAAGGCACGGGAACGACAACAAGCGGCACCATGGGCTTCCTCACCTCCTTGCGGTGCTCCTGGACGGCTTCACAATGGCGGGGAGGCGACGGCGGCGCGGATCGATGGCGGCGGCCGGCTAGGGTTTCGCGGCGTGCAGGCGGAGCTCAAGGCGGCTAGGGTTAGAGGAAAAGGGGCGACGCGGTGCGAGGTGGCGGGTCTATATAGGCCGAGGGAGGCGGCCTTGGCGTGCGGGCCAAGCCGGGGAGCAGCGCGGGCACGTGGTGCGGCGCGGCCGGGGTCGGACTCGAGCTCGAGTCCGGCTCGGGCGGTCGCTGCGGTAGGGATGACGGGCGGGGCCCGCGTGTCAGCCAGCAAGGGAGGGGAAAGCGGAGCGGGCCGGCACTGGGCCGTAAGGCCGGCTGGGCCTTTGTCCAGAGGGTGACGCACAAGCAAGCGAAGGAGGGGAGTCCGAGGGGCAACGCCGGACTTCCAGCTCTTGGACCGAGCGGTGAGCTGGGCCGCGCAAGGCTGTGGAAGGGGGGCTGCTAGCTACAAACCGAGCTGGGCCAAAAGAAAAGGAGAAGAGGGAGGGAAAGAGAAAAGGTTTTGCCTTTTTTTTTGTTTCAAAAGGGATCAATCAAATTGAATTCAAACTTGAATTTGAATTCAAGCAATCATAACAATGCTCCAGCATGAATGCAACACACATCAAGCCACAAATTTAATTTGGAAAAACAAATAATGTTTTGTTTTTTTTTCCTGTACTATATTCCCTGTAAAGAATTAAATGTTGGGAAATTTTTTTAAAAATTATGGGAAATCATTGTTTAAATTTTTCTTCCTATTCACATCCTGAAATTGGGAATTTCAGGGTGTGACAGTGTGTCGGGAGAAAACCCGAGTTTCACTAACCATGCAGGTCATTAAACCTTAATAAAGAGAAGAGGAGCCACGCCCTAAAGGAATTGCAAGCTCGTGCATCGCCTCCCCCGAAGCAAAGGAGGAGAAGGTGACGATGATGCAAGGAAACGATCGGGCAAGCCTCTCATCAAGTAAAATGATCGTGTCAAACATGGAGAGTGGATCAAAGCTGCATTGACATCTTTAAATCTTACATGAAGGACCATGGCTTCGTGACTATGAAAAGGTACGTAAGAAAGTCGAGCTCTATGACTTTAAATGAAGCGCTTTGCGGGAGGCAACCCGTTTATATATATACACATATATATATATACATATACATATACATATACATATATATATATACATATATATATATACATATATATATATATACATATATATATATATATACACACATATATATATATATAGGACGAGTTTTATCTACTCCCGGGTGTAGTTACTCCCATACTTGTATCTCACAAATTAGAAGGTATCTTTGCATACTTGAGGTTTCTAAAAAAAGTATGTACACATACTTGATTTTTAAAAGTGGTATATGGACATACTATTTTTTTATATGTAAGGAAACATAAAGTCAGTGGACATACTCATGTTTCAATATAGGAAATAACATACATCACAAGGTGCAAAAAATTATGAGTTCCACTCAATTTTTTTCATGGTTATCACTTTGATAAATCTTATTTTAGGTATGTGAACATACTCCAAGTGATAAATGGGTATGTACACATACACAAAGTAGGTTTTTGAACGTGGGAGTAACTACACCCGGGAGTAGAATGGAATTTTCCTATATATATACATATATAATATGACCGTCTACATTGTAATCTTAAACTGAAACATCAAGTAACATTGTACCATTGCTCTAATAAATACCACAACACCATGTTGTTTGATTTAAATGCTATTGAGGGATCACCTTGTTCTTGATCTTGGAAAACTTGTAGACCTTTTTGTGTGCCTATTAGTATTTAGGTTCTTTTTCTTTTGTGTCTTTTTAGCGAGAAATATGAAGTTGGCACCATCCTTTAACTCTAAACTTGTGGCTAGTTAATTTAGGCTAACTCTTGCATTTGTTTTAGACAAGCACCATATCATGTCAATTTGTTCATCCATGCCATATTGCATTACATATTTTGTTTTGATCTAACTTTTTGTCCAACCAACCTAAGCCTTCCCATAGCCCCACCAAAAACCCGTAGCCAACAAGGGTAGGGTTGACTTGTGTTGATTGGCTTGCACCATTCCGGTTGGCCAAGCCCACCTCTATCCCTTGTGCTGACTAAAATCTTTGACTAGCCCTCCTATGAGAAAACCTTTTCCACACCTTTAGCCTTCCTAAAAACCATAGGTTTGTTTATATATAAAGACTTTCGACACCACCTTAGATAGAATTTCTAAACATGACTTCCTCTCTTCAAAATTCTTGTTTGAGCCAAAAATATAGGATACCTATAACCTACCCTTGAAACCTTGTTAGTTTGGTTGTTTGATCTTTTCAACCCTTGCTAACATTTGTTTTTGCTAACCCTTTGCATTTTGCATTTCTTTAATGTCCACTTTCGTTATGTTAAGCACGTTCGGTTTTCTAAAACTTTTTGGAGCGCTTGAATTCTTTGGCTTGAGCATGGTGTTTGATCCAAGGATTTTGGGAACATATTTGTAAACATGGTGTTTAAAACTTTGTGTAATCTCTATAAAGTTTGCTCTCATCCTTTCATGCTTCTAACTCATTGCATTCACGCTTGCACACACGTACACCCATTAGGTTTTTAATTTTTCACTAGATTAACTACGCCACAAGTTAAGATCTTAGGGGATGTCTTTGGTTTGTCGGCATAGAGTGAGTATTCCCGACCGTCACCTCGGGGGTACTTTGTGCTTTAAAATTGTTTTGCAGGCATTGTGAATCACTCCCATAAATTCGATTGGGACGGAGACTTGTGACAAAGGGTGAACGTTGGAGGACAATCAAGACAAAGTGAAGAGTATGACGATCCACACATGGCGGTAGGACTTCAAGATGGTTCATCATCTTCCATGCCTAGCAACATGCTAAGCATGGGGGAGGATTTGGTGGACATGAGAAGACCGCATGGAGCAAGGATCGCGGTTCTTCTTCCATGTTAAGCACAATGCTTAAGCATGGGGGAGGCCGCGCTACACTTCAAGCATCAAAGGATGGTGACAAATCCTCAACCCTCTTTTTGTCCTCGTCTTTCTATATGCTTGTACATATGTTTATGCCTTCAACAACCTTAGATGCAACCTTTGTATATCTCTCTATAGAATAACATGGCTACTAGGAGTACAACCTAGGTTTGTTTTTGTTTTCAATAAGAATCACCGTTACCTTGTGCTCACCATGATGATATCTCGTATGCTCTTACTTATGGATATATGATGATTGTTGCCACTTTGATCATTCTTGTGCTTGGTTTTTATATGATTAAGCTAGTGCTCTCTCTTTTAATATGAATCTGAAATTTATTTAATTCTAGCCTAATCTTTTGTGGAGGTTATGATAACTTAAGTCCCATAGTTCTTTTTCGTTGCTCTCAACTTTGAATGAATCAAAGAACCTTTTTATTCTCAAAAAGTTATGCTAACCTTGTCATGAGTACCGCTTGCATTTTGCTCTACCCATCCAAAGCCCAAACTTACTTGAGTGCAAAACATTAGTATATACAAGATTTATTTTTGGGTGCATTGATTCAAGGCTTGATTTCTCTGGTGTTGGTATTTCTAAACGTCACCACTACGACACTGGGATAGCGTGAGCGTGTAAGAATCACCCGGGTATACTGACGGGTGCGAACGAATCCGCAAGCGCACGGATACACCGTTGTAGCACTTCGCCTCAGAAGTATTCAAAAGGGTATCGAATCCAAGGAACAGTATGGGGTACTCTACGAGTGACTATCCAAGGGCACACAGTCCCTGCTGAGGTAGGTGAGTGATATGAAGTCTCCTGTAGGTTCTCGACTCTAGAGAGGAACAAGCTCGGATAAGAATCTCGCTTCGGACACCGGCCCCTCCTGGCTATAACAGTTGGTTCACAGCAAATGGTTGCCTACACGCTGTATCCGAACGTGGGGGATTTCAGAGGGTCCAACGGCTATCGCTACCGCGGCCTACCCCAAGACAAACCGTGGGATACAGGGCATTCAAAGGATAACCAGCAGTCTAGACACCACATCTATACCGCCGACTACTACTACAGCACAGCTACGTCTGACGTCCCGTAGAAACACTATAGCACTCCGTATAAATACGGAGCGACGAACCCACGAGGTTGAGCTACACCGTACTCGTCATTGAATCGATTCGCGCGAGGAGATATGATTGATACTTGATCTAAATCAGATATGCATGAGCTTCAATATATTCTAATAGACAGGCAATCACACAAACGGAATGCAAACTTATGCGCTTATAATAGAAGATCAAGGGTCGTGTTTGTGAAGAACACGAGCCTCTAACTTATGAACGAACGCAAAAGTATGAATAACTCGCTCGTCAACTAGATCGAGGAAGCACGTTCATGAAGAACGCGAGCTTCTAAATGATGAACGAACGAAGAACTCAAAAACAAATCACCATGCATGAGAGCCACTTTAGTCTAATTGGAAAATACTGAAATACTCACTTTAGTCTAAATGAAGAACATCATCGCTCACGAGGTACAAGGTGATGATGGATGATGAATGGATCATCACCACCTCACCTCTACTCATCCACACACTCCCTCTCTACCTAGCACCACCTAGGCTAGATCCTCCACACACACACACTCATGGTGGGATGAGGTTTCACCTCCACCAAGAGAGAATGAGAGGGGGAGAAAGAGGCAAAGGTGAGAAGTTGCTTCAAGAGTGTTCATCCTCTTCTTACCCCCTCCTCTCCTATTTATAGGCTGAGCAACCGGTGTGGAAGCACCCCAAACACCCCGGGAATGGCTTCTAGGACCAATGGGCGAGCACCACGTGGAAGGCCGGGATGAACCGCCCTTAAGGCGGTTCGGCCGATCCTAGGGGTCGGCCGACCCCTAGGTGGCACCTTTCGCACTGGCCTTTCTCCAGGAGGCTGGCAGGTGGGTCCCTTGGTCGGTTCCTGGTGTCCACGTGATTTGGAGCCGGTTTAGGGATCCATGTGATGCCTGCATGGCGGCTTCTGATTCGCTGAGGCTTCTTCTCTTGGATTGGTGACGTCATGGATCAAGGGGATGCTTGCATGCAGCCCCTCATTGGCTGAGGCTGACTTGCTAGGATCATGAGAGTGTCTTTTCTCTCCATTTCTTATGCTAAACACCTGCATTCAACTTAGCATGGCCACTTATGGAAATTGTTAATTTAAACTCCTATTCTAATGTGGATGCATAGTTCTTATGATAAAATGCAGGGTTTGACGGCCTTAAATTAGGTACTTAACAACTGTCAACAACTCCCCCACACTTGCCCTTTGCTCGTCCCGAGCGAAAGGGAAGATCACATGGGTTTAAACCAAAGGTATGAAACAAGCATAGGAGTTATTCCAGGTCATACCTTGCTCTTGTGAACTCTGTGGTGTGGCTACAATGCCATCTTGTGTAGTTGATAAGAGGAATGACCATGAATCGAGTTTCTTAAGCACCTGTTGGTCAGCACTTGGGGTTTTCTTAATGGTGTTTTTTTAAAGAAAATTCTGCTCTGCTCTCCTTCTTTGATTCTCTCGGATCGCTCAATGTGTAAGTGTCCTCACCAAGGCGTGGTTGCCTTAAATTCACCCTACTCTAATCATGGCTTATGTGGAGCTCAAGGTAGGATATGAATGGTACAACATACTTGCATCGCATATTTTGCAAAATCAAATACCGGATCCAAAGAGAAAAGCAAATCATACAGTCAGATCAAGATGTGCACGTGCATGGATATGGCGAGTATGGTAAGATGGATACTAGGCCCGGAATGGGTGCTAGATATTACCATACATATATGATGAATGCTGGTTGATGGTAAGGTAGACACTAGCCCCGGAATAGGTACTAGTTATTACCATTTTGAGCTATGGAACTCCCTTTTGCATGATTCTCCTTCTTGTACGAAAATCTTTCGAGAGCATGGCTACCTTTCTTTCCCTCTCTTTTTTTGAATACATGGACCATATGTGTCCATATATATATATTTTTTTCGATAGCCATGTCTCCTGTGTAACAAAAGCTTGGGAGGAGAGATCAACACATAACATAGGGAGCTTTATTTTTTGGAATGGATGAATGGTACAGTGCTAACTTCCAGTGTAGAAGCATAGCAAGGGGAAAATGATGGTGTGCACATGAATCTTGATCATGACAGTAATGAAAAGAATTCTCACAAGGATCACAGGATTTGACAAAGCTCAATGCAATGACCAACATCATATGAGTATAAGGTTTTCAACTATAAACATCATATGACTTTGGTAGGACGGTGGCATATCAAAGAGGAGTTTTTGCAAGAGCATATTTTTTTGAAAAACAAAATTATCCCAATGGCAACCAAGAGAGTTAAGATCATGTCATTGTTGGTGTTTCTTAACGTCACCACTAGTTGTACACCTAGAGGGAGCATATAAGAGCAACCGGGTATACCGCAAGCGCACGAAAATACCGCTGTAGCACTTCCCCAAGGAAGAAGAGTATTCCAAGGGTATCGAATCCAAGGAACGATGTGTACTATCTCCTACTCTAGTATGGATGATCCAAGGACACAACACTAATTGATAGGATAGGTAGAAAGGATCTGCCTCGACCGAGCGCAGAGTCTAGTCATGGTCTCTCAGGTATAACACTCACTTTGGGTGCTAGCACATCCTAACTTTTTAGGGAGAGGCCAATGTACTGACAACAAGCCCAACTCAGTACGCAGGCACGGAGGGTTGCAAAGGGTCCAACATGCTGTCACCACTACGGCCTACCACTATCATTACGTGAGCGCACGTGGTCTTTGCACTCCGTATAAATACTGAACTGCAAATCCGCGAGGGAGATACTGGCACTAGCTCAAGGTATGCTCTATCACTCATGCAAGATCACGAATGCACTTTCATCTAACTAGAGATATGCAGGAGCATCAACTTTACTCTAATAGACAAGCTGGCAAACTAGATGCAAACTTATGATCTAAGTCTACTAGATCGAAAGGGTTGTGTTCGAAGAACACAAGCCTCTAAACCAAGAACAAACGAAGAACACAAGAACAAAGCAACTAAGCATGCATACGACTTTAGTCTAAATAGAAAATGTCAAAATACTCACTTTAGTCTGGTTAAAGAACAAAGCACCACTGAGGATCGTTCTTGAGGAAGATGTCATGAACATGACATGTCCCCAAGCCTCTCACCTCACTTCCTAACACTGATCCTATACAAAGAGCTCTCCTCTCCTAAAGAGAGAGGCTCTTAGGCCAAAAGTGAGTAGGAGGAGAATAAGTGTGTGTCCTATTCTCTGACCGCTCTACTTCTATTTATAGGCTTGGACACCAGTGCGAGGACACCCCGTGCACCCCCGGAATGGACTTAGGGACCAATCAGGAGACACCATGTGGAAGGCCGAGATCACCCGACGCAAGGTCGGTTCGGCCGAACCAAGGGTTCGGCCGACCCCCTGGTGGCCTGCCTTGTTTTGTGCTTTCTCGTGGTGGCTGTCAGGTGGGTCCTTATGGCGGTTCCAGGTGTCCATGTGGTTTGGAGGCGGTTTGCTCGGGTTGTGGGCCCTTAGATCCTTGTGCTGGACACATGGCGGTGTCTGATTCGTCGAGAAGTGCTTCTCTTGGATTGATGAAGTGTCATGGACACATGGCATCCTGTGTGCCACCACGTCGCCACGTGGCCTGGTGTGGGTCCCACTGGGTCCATGATATAGTGTGATCTTATCTTGTGCATATCTCTTTCATCCGGACTCCGAAGTATACAAATGATATATCCATTTCGATCGTCTTGACGAGTCCGTCACAATGGTGCAGTCCAAATTGGCATTTGAGGATGTTTACAATGACTTCCTTTAATAGCCATTAGACTACTTGCTCTCAACTGTACCCTTTTAGCACGTATTTCGGTGCATCCTGCAACAGAAGCTAGAAACACCAACACTTGTGGAAATCATCAGTATCAAGCCCTATTCTAGTGTTGATGATCCTTTTGCATTTATTTTATGCAGGTATTGACGGTGTAAAAGTAGCACTTAACAGCCGTCAACAGTCATCAAGTCATATCTCACTTGTCAATTACTTAGATAAGCATGTTGTCTTTATGACGATATTATTCACAAGCCTCAAGGTTATAAACGAGGAATAAAACTTAAGCATGTCAACCCTAGGTATGGAGTAAGCATTACCATAGATTTCTTGAGTTGATTTATGGAGAATTTATCAAACATGAGCATACGAACTCAGAAATCATGGTGAAATGAGGAGGAGATGCAAACTAGCGCTGGTTTCTGTGTGGACCAGATGGGGGTTCCTGTGATGCGCATGAATGCATGTCCCGTTCAGGTTCTCTAAGCGTAGTCGATCGCAAGCAGTGTGTGAGCATAGTGTGGGTGCAACAATAATCTGTCGTGTTCGTGTCTGGAGAGTGCAGCTCTCCCCCACATTGTTTTGTACCTGGGTGCAGTTCTTCGATACAAACAAAAACAAAAATAGCTAACACACATGTGACTCACCCGGGTTACATGACCGGTGGAGCCAAAATTATTCATTCAAGTTCACTAAAGAAATAGGCGCTTACACAAATGATGGAAATAAAGGAAATGATTGGAAGGGAAATAAATTAAACCTAACTAAGCGCCTATAAGGGAAATAAGAGCGGGGCATGACCCTCTACTCAGCAAAGAGGGCTTCCAAACCCTCGGCCTCAATCAACCACTGCAGCTTGGCATTCACCTCCTCGCGGGTCTTGAGAAGAAGGTTCCTGAGTTGTCGATATTCTGCCCGCTGCCTTCTCACAGTCTTTATTAAGAGGTCAAATTCGAAGTATGCCTCTGTCAGGTCATCTGCCACCTTGCCCACACAGAGATTCTTCCTGTTAGGCAATGAAGCTAGGATGTCGCCGAGCTTGCCTCCCAATTTGGCGGGTATGGCTTGGGTACCCCGCAGCTATCCTTAGGGGTCCTTACTCCAAAGATGCGAAACCTGGTCTGAAGTTGCGGGAATTCATCCCACACATCCTGCTCATACTTGTGGCAAAAGGAGTCGCCATCTTCGCCAAACAGTGATCCTGCATAGCACTCTCCAGCCTTCAGTGGCGGACCTGGCCAATCATCAAATAGCACCTTCTTGCTTGATCCAGGGGCCGGCTTCTTCCCTAGGACATTGAACAGGGAGCAGCGACTGGCGAAGGTAGGAGGTGAGGATGAGCCGCGCCTAGCTGGGGGCTCTATCGAGTCTCCAGTAGGGCTTCTCCCCTTCCTCCCTCGCTCCGGAGTCATCAAATCGTCCTGAGTTCCATCCCATGGGTGAAGCTCGCTGCCTCTGAGGTCGCTGAAGCAAAAGGACTTCTCCCCATCGAAGCCAGAGGGAACCATCGGGCAAAGGTGTGCAGAGCGGCGGAGCGGTGGCTGAGAGGAGGATTGAGCAGAGGAGATGGGGTTCTGCGCGACGTAAACTCCGTCACGCGGCGAGGAGAGGGTTTCTGGAGGACGAAAGAGTGCACACGCGAAACACAAGAAGCGGCAGTGACCCTTGTGGGTCGGCCGACCTAGGGGGTCGGCCGAACCCATCTGGGCTTCGCTGGGCCTCTGCTTCGGCGTGTGGGCTCCGGCGGGGCTCAGGGTCTCTGGGTCAGGTGTCCCACCAATTCTAAGGTATGAGGCTTCAGCAAGGGCTAAAATGAGATTTTGGGCATATAATTGCCTTCTACCCCAAACAAACAACTTTACTTAAACCTCTTTATACTTTGATAGCTCAACTTGGGGATTTACCTGGACTCATACCTGGATTGTTGCCCTGTTGCTCATATCGTCCATTTTCTCCTGGCGATATCCTCCTATTCGGCCCTGTGGTCCTCCTTGCAGGTTTCTTTATGATAGGATGTATTTTCTTCCTGCATAGTTAGTGCGTACGTACGATGCAAGCTGTAAACATGGTGTAACAGAGGTGATCCTCACAACCATCCTAAGGGAACTATGATGGGTAACCTTAGGAGGAAAGTGCTGCTAGCAAGGCTGTAGCACTACGGACGAGAAATGATAGAGGTGATGGAGTTGAGCACAAGATCCGAGCCTAAAACCTAGAGTGCTCTAAGAGTGAAGCTTTCACCTCTAGAAACAAAACTCGAGAATGATTGGACCCGAGATTGAGTGAGTGAAATTTTATGGGTCGAACGAACATTCAAGTGGTGGATCGAAAGTGACGAACTTGCTAGTTCATCCTCTCCTTGGGTCGACAAAGGATCTCACCCTCACCTAAGTGGGATGACACGTAAGTTAACCCAAGCTTCCAACGGAAGTGTAAAAGATAGGTATGTAACCACACTTCCGCAGGGCATCGATCAGGTCAAAAAGTGAAGAGTAGGATTTACATCTACTTGACTTGATCGGCATCGGTCTTAGCTGAACTTAGGATAACGAGATGGATTGCTCAACTAGACTGGATATAAAATCGTGCTTCCGTAAGCCAAGGATATGGAAGTTTCATAGTGCTAAAAGCCCGCGTCTTGGCCTAACCCTCAGTGTGGTGGCACTTCGGATTGAGCCTTGACATGAAGCACGAAAAACATCCATCGTGACCTCCCCTGTAGAGTTGCGAACAAGGTTGAAATGGTCGTCCTCACCAGGAATGACTATTCTTCCTCGACTACTCCTCTCCTCCTTCCCTTGAGACTAAGTCTCGAAGGCCAGGTTTTAAGAGAAGAAACGATAGGGGAATCTAGGGGTAGATTTTGCACTAAGTGCTCTTTCCCATAGATTCCTGCCAGTTAGGAGTGATATCTTCGACCAGAGCATAGAGAAATTTGGCATGTAAGCTTGGGCTCTCTCGAAGATGGACTTAGGCAACTCGACATTTTCTTGTTTACTCGAGTCAGGTGGGGAGCTGAAATCTCGGATTTCTCCTAGAATTTCCAGTCCTTGTTCTAGCTCTAAGAGCACAAAGGCGCCTCCCGAAATGGCATCAAGCACTAGATCAGGCAGACCAAGGACTGGGCAAGCTTCAACTAATGAGGCAAAACGATGCCATGCCATGCCTAAGGTTTCCTTCTCTCTTTGTTTGAAACTGAGGATCGTCATTCTTAAGGAAACGACACGCCGCACAGGAAAGAATCAAATGCAAAAAGATGCTCTCAATTCCTCCCAGCGTAGGTGGTTGCAACCAAAACAATGGTACCAAGTTCTCGCTTCCCCGGAAAGGGAGAACGGAAACAGGTTCCTCTTAAGAACATCTTGTGTTGCCCCGGTTTTACCCTGAGTAGAACACAATTGCTCAAAGTCTCTTGCATGATCATAGGGATTCTCATGACTCATTCCCGAGAAGGGTTTTTCCTCAACCAGCTTCATGAGAGATGGGTGAACCATACAAGGTGTTAGAAGAGCGGGTTGTCTCCAGACAGTTGATTCCATGGTTTCACTCATAACGGGCGGAAGGTGTGTACAAGGATAACCTTCCTGGGATAGCGGGGGTAAAGGTAGAAATAAAAGGAAAACAAAATATACGAGGATAGTCGGGTTCGTAGATTCTCGACAACCGTTCCCCGGTAACGGCACCAGAAATGCTTGTTGGTATTTCTTAACGTCACCACTACGGCGCCGGGATAGCGTGAGTATGTAAGAATCACCCGGGTATACTGACGGGTGCGATCGAATCTGCAAGCGCATGGATACACCGTTGTAGCACTTCGCCTCAGGAGTATTCCAAAGGGTATAGAATGCAAGGAACGGTATGGGTACTCTACAAGTAACTATCCAAGGGCACACAGTCCCTGCTGAGGTAGGTGAGTGATATGAAGTCTCCTGTAGGTTCTCGACTCTAGAGAGGAACAAGCTCGGATAAGAATCTCGCTTCGGACACCGGCCCCTCCTGGCTATAACAGTTGGTTCACGGCAAATGGTTGCCTACACGCTGTATCCGAACATGGGGATTTCAGAGGGTCCAACGGCTGTCACTACTGCGGCCTACCCCAAGACAAACCGTGGGATACAGGGCATTCCAAGGATAACCAGCATTCTAGACACCACGTCTATACCGCCGACTACTACTATAGCACGGCTACGTCGAACATCCCATAGAAACACTATAGCACTCTGTATAAATACAGAGTGACGAACCCACGAGGTTGAGCTAGACTGTACTCGTCATTGAATCGATTCGCGCGAGGAGATATGATTGATAGTTGATCTAAATTAGATATGCATGAGCTTCAATATATTCAAATAGATAGGCAATCACACAAACGGAATGCAAACTTATGCACTTATAACAGAAGTGTTGAGACTCAAAATTGGCAGCTAAGCCAGATCAGGCTGGACCAGGCGGTTAGACCGCGATACCAGGCAGTCTAACCGCGGTCCCTGTAGCCGGTCTGGCAACAGGAGGTCAGACCTCGTCCCTAAGGCGGTTAGACCGTCCTGGTCAAAGTCCTCAAAAGGCAATTTGGACTTCACCATTGGATAGGCCTCGTTGAGTAGATCAAGATTCATATATTGAACGTCCAAATCGGAGTCCGGATGAGAGAGTTATGGCTTCTGGAAGATCTACACATCACACAGGCGGTTAGACCGCCCCACCTTGGAGGTTAGACCGCCTATCCCTGTAGCTGGTCCAGAAAAGGGCCCATGCGGTCTAACTGCGTGCCCCAGGTGGTTAGACCGCCCTCCCCTGAGTCTGACTGAAATTGAGGAGTCCTAGTAGGTTTCGAGTTGTAAAGGATTTCCTTGCGGGGTAAGACCTCCCCACCCTATATTATGAAGGGCCACGGCTGATTGAGAACCCATCACCCAATCGATCAAATATTTATCTTACTTTTATCTCTAAACCCTACTTTTCCAACCCCTTTGCTTCCTTCTTCGTCTCTACGGCGATTTAGGGCGTTCTAAGTGGCCTGCCGACCTTAGAACAACCCTAGGCGCGTTACTCCCGACGGGGTCCCTCCTGGAGCAGTGATCTTAGGTTTTCGCCGACGTCTCTGACCAAGGCGGTCAGACCGCCCTCCATAGGTGGTTAGACCGGCCCGTGCCCGGGACCTCGACGAGGAGTGATTTCGACTACCGCGCGATCCAGCGCACTCGTGTGTTCGACCGGAAAAAACGTCAACACACTTTTGGCGACTCCGCTGGGGACAGATCTGGTTTTATAACTGTTTTGTGAAACGTCATCATGTCAAGCATTGAAGAACTCAGCGAAGAGGATCAGAGGAAGTATGCAGAGCTTCAGAAGTACATCAAACAACAATTCCTCTCCCACGCCAAGAAAGATCGTTCAGGCAAGGTGACGATGGCTCAAGAATTCGAGGTGCCGGCGATCAAGCTTAACAACGACAAGGTTGAGGTAATCACCACTGTAAGCAACCCTGAATCTGATATATCTACAAAGCTTGTTGCATTGTCTGATAAATTGGAGCGTGCTTTTAGTAATCAGCATAGTTAGGTTGCTAGTATGATTACTCGCCTAGAAAAAGTTGAGGGTAAAAGTAGTAGTTTTAATATTCTTAATAAATTTATCCCTCAATTAGATTCACAAGGGTTATTACAAACAAACTTGTCGGCAGCACCAGGAACCTCAATTGAGACACCTGTGTACGGCATGCCGACTAGTTTTTATCCGGGACAATCATCATTGCTAAAGCCGATCCCGGTTAGACCGCCCCCCATGGCCGGTCAGACCGCCCTGTCTGGCCAGATGATGAGTGTTTCGAATTTGTATGGCCTTTTGAAGATAAATCTTTTTCTTGTGCATCACTTAAGCCGGCTAGTAAAGGTCGGCAAGAAGAATTAAAATTCACTTTTGATGTTTCTAAGTGTGATCGCATTTTTGATGAATTACTTAAACTTGGAAATATTAAGATATCTCATACCATGCCTCCACTTGATGAGATAAAACGATGTGCATATTGTAAATATCATCATTCTTATTCTCATGCTACTAATGATTGCAATGTGTTTCGTCGTCAGATTCAACCGGCCATAAACGAAGGTTGTTTGATGCTTCATGAGAAACGAGTGGACAAGCATCCTTTTACTATCAACACCATGGAGTTGCAGCAGCCTAAGGTTCTGATTCGGCCACATCAAGTCGAAGCAACCAAAGGAAAAAATGTGGTGGTCAGGGAAGAGCGACCCGATTTGAGAGGAAAGGAGCTAAAAAGAGAAGTTGCTTATGAGAAGACCCTTGATGGTAGAGAAACATTCAAGATCACCGTCAAAGCTTCTGGACATGGGGGGCAAGGGTCGTCCGCGCCTGTCACTCGGAAACCACTTGAGCCTGCACAGGCTGAGGAGGTTAGACCGCCTGGGGAGGGAGGTCAGACCGCCCTGGCCATGGTCGCCCAAAGATGCTAAAACTGAAGCGACCAGAGATTGGAAACAGGAAGCTCAATGTTGCAAAAAGTCAGGGGAGTACTCCAAAGCAAAAGGTCACATTTGATATGTTATTTGACAAATATTCCAAATAAAAGGCCGTTACAAGTGATCGGCCATTAAAAAAAAGGATGAGGTCACCTACACATCAAGAGACGTCGTCCTCACCTCCACGAGCAGCAACAAGGTTCAGAAGTGAATCATCTCAGCACAGGGGGCACTTCATTTCATCACGGGCATCTTCAAGCTCAAATCCACCTCGCCCGATCTATGACAACAACGGAGTAATGTGGGTGCCATATCACCAATTCTTTCATCCTAGATGGGGAGGACCAAGAAAATCATCCTTGGACAAGATTTCACGATATACTCAAGACCGTTTGACATCTGGACATCAATCTGGTCAAAACCACCAGGCTGATGTGGTTAGACCGCCCCCTGTAGGAGGTCTGACCGCCCTGCCCAGAAATTTTGCTCAATCTTCTCCAAAGCAAGTTTACAAGCCCAAGATCAGAGAGGAGAAGGTTGAAAAGATGGATGTCAACCCAAAGAGGACTACTAGTCAAGATATCATCCAAATTGGGACGATGGACGTTCCCGTTGAGAAAAGTGGCGAAGGACCGATTGTGCCAAGCAATCAGGTTATGACACTTACTCAGAAGGGATTTGTTGTTGCCAATGATTACGAGGCTAGTGGAAGTGGTTCTAATTCTAAATACTTTTTGCCAAGGTGGTGTCCTCCCGGATTGAATCATACTCAAAGGAGGAAGCTTCAACGACTGAGGTCTCGGGAGAAGAAAGAAAAAGAGCTGGAGCAACAAAGGGATGATATGTTCAACCAATACAGACCCATGGTGCCACAAGGAAAGGAGTGGAGAGTCAAGGTCACTTCTTTGCCAGAGCTAATCAAACCGATGGAGGAGGTGGTTAAACCGGGTCCAGAGGCGGTCAAACCGGCCCATGCGGTTAGACCGGATCCTGAGCAGGTCAGACCGGCCGAACCAGAGATGCTACAGGTTTTTCCTTCTTCAATCCCCATGGCTTGTGACAATGAGTTATCATCGGTGTCTGCATTAAAAGATGATGAACAACTCATTGATTACAGTTCTTCTCCAGAGCACATGGATCTTTAAGACGATTGAGAATATACGGCCGATTTCGATGAGAATCGCCCTTAGGACAAAATGGCCGGTGGAAAGTGTTACATCAACCTTAGATTTGTTTTTTAATACGCAAGCTTTACTAAAAAATAGGGAGGCATATGTTGACACTCAAAATTTTTCAGCTAAGCCAGATCAGGCTGGACCAGGCGGTCAGACCGCGATACCAGGCGGTCTGACCACGGTCCCTGTAGCCGGTCTGGCAACAGGAGGTCAGACCTCGTCCCTAGGGCGGTTAGACTGCCCTGGTCAAAGTCCACAAAAGGCAATTTGGACTTCACCATTGGATAGGCCTCGTCGAGTAGATCAAGATTCATATATTGAACGTCCAAATCGGAGTCCGATGAGAGAGTTATGGCTTCTGGAAGATCTACACATCACACAAGCGGTTAGACCACCCCACCTAGGAGGTTAGACCGCCTATCCCTGTAGCTGGTCCGGAAAAGGGCCCAGACGATCTAACCGCGTGCCCTAGGCGGTTAGACCGCCCTCCCCTAAGTCCGACTGAAATTGAGGAGTCCTAGTAGATTTCGAGTTGTAAAGGATTTCCTTGCGGGGTAAGACCTCCCCACCCTATATTATGAAGGGCCACGGCCGATTGAGGACCCATCACCCAATCGATCAAACATTTATCTTACTTTTATCTCCAAACCCTACTTTTCCAACCCCTTTGCTTCCTTCTTCGTCTCTACGGCGATTTAGGGCATTCTAAGTGGCCTGCTGACCTTAGAACAACCCTAGGTGCACTACTCCCGACGGGGTCCCTCCTGGAGCAGTGATCTTAGGTTTTCACCGACGACTCTGACCAAGGCGGTCAGGCCGCCCTCCATAGGTGGTTAGACCGGCCCGTGCCCGGGACCTCGACTAGGAGCGATTTCGACTACCGCGCGATCCAGCGCATTCGTGTGTTCGACTGGAAAAACGTCAACAAGAAGATCAAGGGTCGTGTTCGTGAAGAACACGAGCCTCTAACTTATGAACGAACGCAAAAGTATGAATAACTCGCTTGTCAACTAGATCGAGGAAGCACGTTCATGAAGAACGCGATCCTCTAAATGATGAATGAACGAAGAACTCAAGAACAAATCACCATGCATGAGAGCCACTTTAGTCTAATTGGAAAATACTGAAATACTCACTTTAGTCTAAATGAAGAACAGCATCGCTCACGAGGTACAAGGGGACGATGGATGATGAACAGATCATCACCACCACACCTCTACTCATCCACACACTCCCTCTCTACCTAGCACCACCTAGGCTAGATCCTCCACACACACACTCATCGTGGGATGAGGTTTCACCTCCACCAAGAGAGAATGAGAGGGGGAGAAAGAGGCAAAGGTAAGAAGTTGCTTCAAGAGTGTTCATCCTCTTCTTACCCCCCTCTTCTCCTATTTATAGGCTGAGCAACAGGCGTGGAAGCACCCCAAACACCCCGGGAATGGCTTCTAGGACCAATGGGCAAGCACCACATGGAAGGCCGGGATGAACCGCCCTTAAGGCGGTTCGGCTGATCCTAGGGGTCGGCCAACCCCTAGGTGGTGCCTTTCGCGCTGTCCTTTCTCCAGGAGGCTGACAGGTGGGTCCCTTGGTTGGTTCCTAGTGTCCACATGATTTGGAGCCGGTTTAGGCGCTATGGTGGGTCATGGGATCCATGTGATGTCTGCATGGCGACTTCTGATTCGCCGAGGCTTCTTCTCTTCGATTGGTGACGTCATGGATCCAGGGGATGCTTGCATGCAGCCCCTCATTGGTTGAGCCTGACTTGCTAGGATCATGAGAGTGTTTTTTCTCTCCATTTCTTATGCTAAACACCTGCATTCAACTTAGCATGGCCACTTGTGGAAATTGTTAATTTAAACTCCTATTCTAATGTGGATGCATAGTTCTTATGATAAAATGCAGGGTTTGACGGCCTTAATTTAGGTACTTAACAGCTGTCAACATCTGGCTCGAGACTAAGAAGCTGGTCATTCCGTTTTTGCGTATCTATCTTTATGCTAGCCTTTTCTATCCGTGCATTGTGAGTTTCCACATCGGGAATTTTGCAAACCTCGCCGGATATCCAACCACAAAACCCAAATATTTCTTTTTTGTGTTCACCTCCTTGACCACAACCCAATATATGAGTATGGATGAATATTTTGAGGAAGAATTCAAGGAAGGTGCTTCAAGTGAGTAAGGGAGACTTCCAAAAGGATCCCTAGAAGATTTTTCGAGTATCTCTCTCTAAGAAAATATGAGAGCTTCAATTCCCACCTTGGCACATTTATCACCTCTTTTGCCTAAGGACGAGCAAACGTCTAAGCATGGGGGGGTGCCAAGGAAGTGTTAGTATAGTCTAGAGTTCAAGGGGAGCAAATAAAAAAAAGAAAGAAAAAAAAAGAAAGAGAAAAAGTATGATGAAAGCAAAAAAAAGAAAAAGTATGAAGAGAAAAAGAAAGAAAGAAGAAAGAAAGGAAAAAAAAATAAAATAAAGCTCCCTAGTTCTCTAGTTATGTTTAGTGCTTTTTGAGTTTTCAAAAAGGATTCAAGATCAAGATCCATACTCATCTTTCCAACCATGTGCAATCCGATAACGAGGACTTCGTTTGTGCCTCGGGATCACTCTTTGCCATTTGCACATGTCCACCTATCTAAAAGTGTGTGTTCATCTCTCCCCCCTCCTTGATAACATTATTTTTCCAATGACCTTTTTGACGAGTCTCGGTAAGTCCATGAGAAGCTTGTCTTGTTTTGATAATATCTCGACTATAATATCTTGGTAGGACTAAACTTTTCCATAGCTCCATATAAAGCCTTCCACCATATTTGAGAGAGGAAAGGAGTAGAACAAGTAGGCTTGAGAGACTAGATGAGATGAGAGTTCATGAGCAAGATGCAAGGAGGTTTATTATTGATCTTGGTAAAGCAATTTTTATTCATCCCGCTCTTTATTTTCAAAATTTCTGAGATTTGTTTAAAATTTGAGAGCATGAGTAATTACTTGTGGAAATAGCTTAAATGATATCTACCCTCCATAGAGATGAAACCTAGCTACATTATGAAACTACAACAAATATAAACTTGGAGAGCATTATGTTTTCTTATGTATGAACAAGTGCAGGGTATGAACATTGAAGGGCAATACTGACATCCATTAAAGGCTTACTCAAGAACGAGCAAGGTTTAAGCATGGGGGTATGTTGACGGTCAATTTCCGTCAACCAAGAGCACTTGTTACACTTTGGTTTGAGCTTTGATTTATAACTAACCCACCACTAGGCACACTAATGATGTAACAAGTTCGCACTTGCATGTGGTTTTTGGAGTGTGTTGTTTACACAGGAATTAGGTACCTAAATGAGGACTTCCGGGTGGAGTTCATCTAGCACTTTGTGAGAAGATCACGAAGCCCGGCATGAGTCAAGACACGAAGTGAACATGACTCCAAATGACCCACGGACCGAAGCATGAAGCCGTGAAACTCCAAGGACCCGAACGGAAGATGCGGGAGTTTGCACACCAAGTACCCTCATCTAAACCGCGGGGAAAACGACGTCAAGGACCCACATGGACTTCGGCAAATATTCAAGAAAGCGCGAGAAGCATCATGGCGAAAGACGGGCCCGAACCGGGCCAGAAAGACCCTGGGCCGGCCGGCCCATGCCGACCGGCCTGGCCCATTTTCGGCCCGGTTCGCGACACCCTTTGACCTACACGCTCCTCGGCTCATTTATACCCCCTGCCTCCGACGGCCGCCACATCCATTCATCAGAACTCGGCAAAACCTAGAAGTGAGCACCGGAGGGAGACGACGGCGGTGGAGTCCTCGAAGTTGTCTAGGGGATGCCTAGGCCAACCCTAGCCGCCATGGCCGCCCTGCGTGGTTGTGCCATGGTGGAGTTCCAGAGCTAGTTGAGGTCATCAATGGTATGTACTCGGTGGTGGTGGCTCAAACGCATCTATTATTATGTGAGCAATTATAATCTTGTCATCCGATCTATTAAGCGATTCCACGTCTCTGTCTTTACTTTCTACCTTTCATGAATATGTTTGATCCTTGGTTAGACTACATAGTATGCTTTATGTAATCATGGTGATTAGATCTAGTACGTCGACCCTTCATGGTTGGTAGACTTCTCCATGTATGGGCAGGCCCGTGGATCTCCCGCTTCATTAAGGGAGCATCGTGACAGGATGATTTCCCCCGAACGAGCGGATGTCTTCGGGAGGTAGGCCGGAGGTAGGAGTTTAAGGATGCTTTTAGATGAGATGCATGATTTGTTGCTCGTTTGCCGGAGCTACAACTAGAAGGTGCTAGGCTTAGTCGTCCCCTTGGTGGCGCTTTACTTTGCCTATGTCCATGGATGTAATCAACCTCATGCCATAACTCATATATATCAAGGTTTCTCTCTTTATATGCAATCAACGCTTAATGTTAGGTTAGTTTGGCTAGACAAGGTAGAGAACCTTAGCGGTTTGTTTCCGATCCTTGGATTGACAATCCTTGGAGGACCCTCTTGGTGAAAAAGGCACCAAGTCACCCGTAGGCTTGCGGTGAACTTCAACACGGTTTTGAACTGTCAACACCCTGGAAGCTACAGAAGAGTGCAATGCAAGATTCCTCACCATGTGTCGCCGCACCATTGGCTGCGCCCAAAGCAAGTTGCACATTTTGGAGACAATTTGGCCTCTTGACAAGCCACCCCCTCCTCTATAAATAGGAGGGGAGGGGCTCCCTTTTGGAACACATCCCAAGCTCCCTCTCCTCTCATTCTCCTCTTGGAGAGGTGAGTTCTCACCTCCCAAGATGTATTGCGTGTGTTAGAGTGCTAGGTAGAGTAGGGGTGAGGAGTGAGTTGATGTCCTCGTGGATGCTTGTTCTTCATTTAGACCAAAGTGAGTATTTCAGTATTTCCTATTTAGACTATAGTGAACTTCATGTATGAATGATATGTTCTTGTGTTCTTGGCTCGTTCATAGTTTAGAGGCTTGTGTTCTTCGTGACACAGAGCTTCGATCCTTTAGAGCTAGTGCATTAGCTGAGTAAGAGTGTTGTATCTCATTCGCATCCAAACCTTCCTATTGCTCCGTGACTCGATGATGTGCTAAGGATTGGTCGTTCCTCTCAAAGTTTGTAGTTACGTATTTATACAGGGTGCTATAGTGTAGTTAGCGGGTCGACAGACGTAACCGCGCAATAGTAGTAATTGGTAGTGTAGACATGGTGTCTGGACTCTGGTTATTATACGGATACCACGTGCATTCGCGTAACGATAGAGGTAGGCCGCAGTGGTGATAGCCTGTTGTACCCTTTGAAATCCTCTGCGCCTGTGTACCGAGAAGGGCCCCCAAGCCGGTGGCAGACTTAGACCTTTAAAAGCTAGGGTGTGCCGGCGCCCCACGGGGAGGACTACATGGCGACCATGTCCTTTCGTAGACTCAAGACGCTCAGGAAGTGCTTCTCATCCCCCATATCTATCCTAGTCGGAGTTTGGTGTCCTTGGACCGTCTATACTAGAATAGAAGGTAGTGCACATCGTTCCTTAGATTCGATACCCTTGGAATACTCTCCTTCCTTGGGGAAGTGCTACAACGGTAATTCCGTGCGCTTGCGGATTCGTTCGTACCCGTCGGTATACTCGGTTGCTCTTAGACACTCCCTCTAGATGTACAACTAGTGGTGACGTTAAGAAACACCAACAAGCGTTTCTGGCGCCGTTGTTGGGGAACGGTTGTTGTATCTATCTTCGAACCTAGTGGTCCTCGTATGTATCTTTTTTCGTTTTCTTCTACCTTTGCCCCGTTACCCTTCAAATATATTTTTCGTTTTCTTTACTTCTACCTTTACCCCCGTTATCCATGGAAGTTTATCCTTGTAAACACCTTCCACCTTCGAGGAGTGAACCCTCAGAGCCATCCTTGTCAGAACCCATTCTTTCATCTGGCTGTCGGATTCGCCCCTCTCTCATGAAGCTAATTCAGGATCTTTCCTTCTCGGGGTCAATTCATGAGAACCCCTTCGATCATGTGAGAGACTACGAGGTCTGATTGAAACTCCAAGTAAACTAGGAGGATCACCGGATGCTCGGAAAAGGGAGTTTTTCCCGCTATCCCTCTCTGGAAAAGCACGGGCTTGGCACCGTTGTTCTGGTAGAGACTACCTTACATGGGAAAGTTTGAGAGCAGCTTTCTGCTCCCGAATCTTCCTGATACGACGTGTCATCTCGTTGAGGATAAGGATTCTCAGTCTCAAGAAAGGTGAGGAGGAATCACTAGGAATGGCATGGAATCACTTCGCCTCCTCGGCAGAAGATTTCCTAGTCCTCCACGTTCCCGATTAGATGCTGCTTCAGCACTTCAGTATGGGTTGCGGAAGGACAATGCCATGCGTCTTAATGCTCTCTCTGGAGGCTCTTTTGTGCACTTGGACGCTTGAAGGACCGGATTGGTGACTAGAGAGGGGGAGGGAATGGGAGCCGATAAAAATTCTTCTCGAGAGAGATAGCTCCTCCAACGAGATGAACACGACCTCGAACCCGAAATCACTTTCACCACTCTATCCGCACGTTTGCCAAGACCACATAGCCACTAGAGTGCTACTGATCCTAGGAGCAAACCTCACCAGCAAGCAACACAACTACGCACACACAACAATGGAAACCACACACGGGGAAATTTCCTGCCACGGGCGGTCAGACCGCAAGGACAGGGCGGTCAGACCGCCTAGGCTTGGAATTTCCCAAAACCACAACTCGAAGCTCACGACTCCAAATCGACCCAAGATTTCATCTAGAAACTCCTCCGATCAAGGCAAATAAGCTATCAAAGAAAATCCCTGGAAAACCAAAACTTTCCTCGCGAAATCCCCAGGGCGGTCAGACCGCGTACCTAGAGCGGTCAGACCGCCTCCCCTCCAGAAACTAACCGCGGGTCAACCCTGAACTTCCCTTCACCTGATGTCCCGATTCACTCCATGAATTGCAATGAAACTTCGGGGATAGCTGGGTCACCTCATGGATGACCTCTCCACCAAAGGATATCCACTGAAACCCATCCAATCAAGAGGAATCGCGAATCGAAGGCCTCTAGGTCATGAACTCCAAGAACTTCGAAATCCACCCAAATCGAAGGTTTTCCCAAGAGATTGCTGGAGCAAAATCACCAAGAAAAGAGGCACGAAGACCGGATGGACAACCAGAGAGGGGGGGGGCGGGGAGTTAATGGGAGCTGATAAAAATTCTTCCCAAAGGATGAACTCGGCCGATACCCCGATTGCCACTCCGATCACTCGCACACACCAACGATGCTCTAGACTAGGCACACACAAGCCTACAAGTCCTAGAGACAAGCCTTGAATCAAAGCGCGGAAGCACAAGACAAGAATCAAAGTGCTTGGCCAATTCTGGAAAAGCCAGCACGGACTAGCTTGTACGGGCGGACCGTCCGCTAGTCACTGGCGGACTGTCCGAACCCTCCATGCGAACTGTCCGAAAACTGCAACAGAACCTCCAGGGACTCACCGAGAAATTCGGACTGTCCGCCAGAGCCACACGGACCGTCCGCCAGTGTCACGGACTGTCCGTGAAGGCCTTGCGGACCGTCCGGCAAAAGCACCAGAAAAGCCTGCTCAAACACGACCACGCGGACCGTCCGTCACTGACTGGCGGACTGTCCGCAAAACCACTTGCAACAAAACCCTAGCAGCGCCACGGATCAAAAATGCAAGTTCGCAAGAGTAGGCGACGAACACGCAAAGAACCCTAACATGCGGACTGTCCGGGGCTACCACGCGGACTGTCCGCGAGCCACGAACAGAACCAGAAACGCACGACCCATGGAGTCAAACCCACCTATCCATCATCGGATCTCCCAAACGGCTAGAGCTCTTGAGACAACATTTGGGGGAGATGAGAAGCGTCACAAGAGGAAGCTATGCCCCAAAAATCTTGGCCTCTAACTCACTAAATCACCGAGAATCGCGGATCACACGAACCACTACCAAGAACTCGGGCTCCGACCAAAAACTCACGAATCGAAGGGGATTCCCGGCGTTTGAGGGGTCAAGATCACACACAAAGATGCGCAAGGCATCCACCCATGATCCCCTCAAAGAAATCCGAGAGAAAACGCCCTCAAATCCACGAATCGAGCGAAGAATGAAACACGCCAAAAATAGCTTCGAAAAAGACACGAAAATCACAAAGAGCTAGGAGATCACCGCAACGCCGAATGCTTCCATACATCCAGAGGTCAGAGTCTATACAAGAATCTAGCCTATGGAAAGCAGAGGAAAAGAAGCAGTCCAGAGGGATCTACCGGGGGAGGAAACCCTAGAGTCCAAGAGAGAGAGATGCCATCCACCTCTCCGCTATTTATACGAAGTCCACCAGAGGATGCAAATGACCACGCTACCCCTACAACTCAAATAGAAGATGCACACCCCTCAGGGGCAATATGGTCAAGTCTTCATCGAGCGGACACGCTTCCACCGCGGTCTTGCTTAGCATCGACGCAAACCCTGCGATCACGCCATGTGCCCCCCGCCTCGAAGCTTCCCGACGCTCCCGGATCACCGTCTCCGTCGCATCGGCCTCCAGACATGGTTTTGCGGCCCAAACCAAGAAACCGTCCACTGATTGTTTTGTGGGCAAACCAACAAACCCCGCATACAAGCTTTGGCCTCGAACCACTACCTTGCACCGGCCCATGTTCATGACTTCAACTTGCTAGTCTTGCACCACACGGCTCGCACTTGACCCCATCGGCCACCGGGTCCATCGAACCAAGCCTACTTGCCTCTCCATCACTCGGAGGCCGCCACGGCTAAGGCCTTTCGCGCTTGTTCTTCACCTGCACTAACACGAGTCAAGCCGCAACATGTACCTACACACTTAGCCAAGCATCAGTCCACTCAACGTTGTCAATCACTCATCACTAAGGAGCGACCCTCCACTGGTCTTCGGACACACCTGGTCCTCAATCTCCCCCTTGATGTACATTGACAACACCCATAGTAACCATCATAGAGAAAAAGAAAAGAAAACAACCATGAACATGAACCTCCAACAAGTGATCCAAAGCCAAAGAACAAGCGAAAAACAAGATCACTCGCCAGACCAAGTCTCGGCCCCCTAAGGCAAGGGCAACGGCTCAACATAGCCGAGACAAACAAAGCTCTACAAAGAGCACACTACAAAGCACAAAACTCAGGCAAACCAAAGGAGCTCCCCATACACATATGCAAACTCCCCCTGAGCAAATGCAACCTCTTTTCTCAATTTTTCTCCCCACATGCACAAAATCTCACAAATGCATACAAATTCTCCCCAAATTCTCATACACATTCTCCCCCTTGTTGACAATGCATGAATCAAGATATCATGAAGCTCTCTCCCTTGTTTTCATGAAAAATGCATGTCAAAGCATATACAATCTACAAAGCTTCTCAAATATACAAAGAGCACAATAAAATGCTACAAAAGAGACATAGAGCAAGCAAAGTAGACATGATGTAGTTAGTGTATTGCCATCAAGAAAGTAGAGACATATAAGCATGTGACATGGCCAAAAGCAATTTTAAGCAATTTTCACAAAGAAACATTCATCTCATGAGCAAAGCCCTATCCATGGCAATTTGAGCAAAAATAACTAGATCATACATAGCTCATACAAGATCACAAGTTCTCATCACAAGATCATAGCAAACGTCCATAAGCTACTAATTGTCATGTCAAAGCCACCGAGCCATGTGTCTACTTCTTAAAATGAGACTTCTCATGGTAGACATCATGCAACGGTTTAGCACCCAATATATATGCATCAAAACATAAATACATGGTACAATTCATACACCAATTTCATTTTCAAATTTAAACATGGTACATGAAATGCCTTTGCGGCAAAAAGAAGCTTAGGCTCCTCCACAAGTGAACATATGGGCTAAACATTTACCATGACAAATGGGTCTTTGACCCCAAGTAAAAAGAACATGATACTCAAGCACAAACTAACCATGATATAGGCATTTAAGCTCAAATTGAGCATAGACAAGTATCTACTAATGAGTGAAGCATTTTTAGCATTTTCAACAAAAGGAAGCTATCTCATCATGAAAATATGACAATACCATCAAGAGCATAGCATTCACATCACCATTCCCAAAACATACACATATCTCACATATAGCACATCATAGTGATCAAAGTATATAAGAGAAGCTCATCCTAACACAAATGATCCAAAAATGGCTATCCTACCAGGTTTTGTATAGAAATGTAAAATGCATGCATGGGGTGCAACAAATATCACATATATACATGAGAAGCTCTAAGACCCAGCTAGAAAGGCAAACACACTCCAAGTTCATCTCGCAAGCGTGTGAAGGTAACTTGGTCAAGTGGTTTAGTGAATATGTCGGCTAGCTGATCTTGGGTAGGTACATAGGATAAGGATATGTTCCCTTTCTCAACATTGTCCCTCAAAAAGTGGTATCTCACTTCGATGTGTTTCGTTTTGGAGTGAAGGACTGGGTTTTTGGCTACACTTATGGCACTAGTGCTGTCACAAAAGAGTAGAACCTGAGAGCACACCTCACCAAAATCGCTCATAGTGTAGGTCATCCATAGAAGCTGGGAACAACAACTGGCAGCAGCTACATACTCGGCCTTTGTAGTGGACTGGGCTACACTAGATTGCTTGCGAGATGACCAAGAGACCAAAGAAGAACCAAGAAACTGGCAACACCCAGAGGTAGACTTGTGGTCCAATCGACACCCAGCAAAATCAGCATCGGAGTACCCGTGAAGTCTGAGTGTCGAGGAGGCAGAATACCAAAGACCAAACTCAGGAGTGTAGTTCAAGTACTTGAAAATCCGCTTGACGACCTGCTGATGTGAAGTCCTTGGTGAAGCCTGAAAACGAGCGCACAGACACACACTGAACTATATGTCCGGCCTCGTCGCCGTCAAGTAGAGGAGGGAGCTGATCATGCTCCGGTACTCCTTCTGGTCCACGGGTTCGCCATCTTCATCTGCGTCCAAAGCCGTAGTCAGCGGCTTTGAGTCGTTCATGCCAAACTTCTTCACCATGTCCCTGGTGTACTTCGCCTGATGTACAAACGTCCCGTCCCTGCACTGCTTGATCTGGAGTCCTAAGAAAAACTGCAGCTCGTCCATCATAGACATCTCAAATTCTCGGCTCATGTCATCTGCAAATCTGGCAACAAGATCATGAGAAGAGCCTCCAAAGATTATGTCATCCACGTAAATCTGAACAATCAAAAGGTCGTTTCCATGCTTAAGGAGAAACAGGGTCTTATCAACTGTGCCCATCACAAACCCCTTACTCAGCAAAAAGCCTCTCGACCTACCATACCAAGCCCTCGGTGCCTGTTTTAACCCATAGAGCGCTCTCTGGAGTTTGTATACACGGTGTGGGTATTTCTCGCTCTCAAACCCCGGGGGTTGCCTCACATACACTTCTTCCTCTATCACCCCATTCAAGAAAGCACTCTTCACGTCCATTTGGTACAACTTGAACCCTTTAGCCACGGCAAAGGCTAGAAGGATCCTAATTGCCTCCAAACGGGCCACAGGAGCAAATGTCTCCTCGTAATCTATACCCTCTTTCTGGTTGAACCCCTGAGCCACCAACCTCGACTTGTTTCTCACAACCATCCCATTCTCACCCTCTTTGTTTTTCCACACCCACTTGGTACCGATGGGATGTCAATTTGGTGGTGGATCGACTAACACCTAGACTTGGTTTCTCTCAAAATTCTCCAACTCCTCATGCATGGAATTCACCCAATTCTCGTCAGACAAAGCGTGTCGAATATCTTTGGGCTCAAACAAAGCAACAAATGCAGAGTGAGCAAAATGAGAAGTGTTCCTTGACCTCGACCGAGTAGTGCGTTCATGAAGGTCACCTATGATCGTCGTCGGTGGGTGATCCACCTGTACACGCCAGGGAGCCTCTCGCCTGGATACAATCTCCCCCTCAGCAGCAGCCTCCACTCGGACAGCCTCAGTCACAGTGGGTGTAGGGGATGGACCATCCTCGTTCCTCATCATCGTAGTGGAAGTAGCGTGTACACGATCAGCCACAGGAGCATCACCACCACCATCGTCGTCGTCTCCATATCCATCCTTCTCATCCTCAAAGATCCTCGCTCCAATCTCCTCGCCACATGCACACTCAAAAGCAGAAGAGCTACATGGCTGTGTCTCATCGAAGGTTACCTCGCAAGTCTCCATGATTCGGTTAGTGTCAAGGTTGAGCACACGATATGCTCTAGAGTGAATCACATAACCGAGAAAGATACCATCTGAACATCTAGACTCGAACTTATCCAACTTGCCTTTCTTCAGAATGAAACACTTGCAACCGAAAGCTCTAAAGTAGGGATGAAAACGGTCGGGAACGGTCGGGAAAACACCCAAACCGTTCCTGCTCCTGTTTTTTCTCACCGGGAATGGGAGCGGGAGCGGAAATGCCGGACGGGAAAATGAATTCGATATTACGGGATATCGGGAACGGATTAATGCGATCGGGAACACGTCGGTTATGGTCGAGAGTCGATAACACAAAACAGGAACATCGACACATGTAACCAGTTCAAAGAGTTAGCTCCACGCAACAATTGCAACCATGCATTTTTCATATGCAACTAAATGAATAATAAACTATTGACATCACAAGCACCAGATAGATCAGTGTTTTCTCTTTGGAGACGGATCTTGCCATCTTGGGCCCGAGCAGTAGAGGAGGGCTCTCGGTGTGGTGAAATCGATGGCGCAGCCGGGACACCCTCTACTCCTCTATCGTCGTGGTGGTGCCCTCCTCACCTCCGGCGCCTCCTCCTCTCCGGCGGATGGAGGAGTAGGTGGCCTGCGGAGGTCCTCTGCTCCCTCGACGACGCCGGCAGAGATCCAGGGGCAGCAAGGTGGTGGCCTCCCTCTCGTCGCACTGGCCGCCGTTGACCCCTTCTCCACGCGCCGGCAGCAGGTGGCCCCTCCTCCACACGACGTCGAGTAGAGCAGGCAGGTTTGACCTCGCGCTCTCCACCGGCCTCGTGCAGAATGGAGGAGGGACTTGGACTGGGAGAGGTGGAGAGCTAGGCAGCTAGGCTTGACCGGGGCATCGGCGACTCAGCGGCGTCGACCAAACTGTGAGTGCGGCGGCGGCAACTGCGTGCGTGAGGGCTGAGACGGAGGCGGGTAGGGTTCACCGAGCAGGTTTTGTTGCAGGACGTGTGTGCGCGTGGTGTCGTTTGCGTTTGGTGGGCCGTGGGGAGTGGGCTGGCGGGTGGAGGGGCAGGCTTCGGTGGGCTGAATTCACATGTGGGTTAAAAGTGAGGTTTACTATTACCTAATACGGGAATACCGCCGCGAATTTTCCTGCTCAAATACAGGAACCGCGAATACGGTCGGGAAAACACCCAAACCGTTCCTGTTCCTGTACCCACCGGTTTCCTGAATTTTTTTCCCGTTTTCCAGTTTTTCCTGCAAAAACGGTACACGGTCGGTTTACTCGGGATACGGTGTCGGTCGGTACGGGATTTTCCTGTTCCCGTTTTCATCCCTACTCTAAAGTGACTCACCTTGGGTTGTCGCCCATGCATCAACTCATAAGAGGTCTTCTTCTTGAAAGCACGAAGGAAGATGCAATTTGAGACATAGCAAGCGGTATTGATCGCCTCGGCCCAGAAACGCCTAGGAGTCCTATGCTCATCGAGCATCGTCCTCGTCATCTCACAAAGGGTCCGGTTCTTCCTCTCCACTACGCCATTCTGGCAAGCGACGTATGGAGAAGAATACTGATGATCGAGACCAAGATCACTGCAAAAGGCAACAAAATGAGAGTTCTTGAATTCCGTGCCATTGTCACTGCGTATAGCACGAACAGCATCACCATGTCTCTCATTCTTCAACCTCAAGATCATGTCTCGAACAAAGCCAAATGTCTCGCTCTTATCCTCCAAAAAGAAAACCCAAGAGTACCTCGAAAACTCATCAACCACAACTAGAACATACCACTTCCCACCAACAGAGCGAACACGAGCTGGCCCAACCAAATCCATGTGCAACAGCTCACAAGGTCTGTCGGTCATGACCGCAGTCAGAGGGGCGTGAGAAGCAGCAACCATCTTTCCATGCCGACATGGAGCACAAACCAAATCCTTCTCGAATTTCAACTTAGGCAATCCTCGGATAAGGTCTAGACCACTCAAGCGGGAAAGCAACTCAAAGCTCAAGTGTCCTAGCCTCCTATGCCACTTCCAAAGCTCGGTCGAAACATCAGCAATAAAGCATCGAGGAGGACCAATAGACTGGGAAAAATCGGCACGAAAGATTTGACCCTCGGGGCCGATCGTACAGACAAGATCGCCTCAAGAATCAAGCACACGAGAAGCACCCAACTTAAAACAAACCTCAAAACCCTCGTCAAGCAACTGGGATACTGACAATAGGTTAAAACCAAGTGACTTGACCAAAGCCACACTCTTTAGGGTCACCTTGCTACTCACCTTCACCATACCTTCAGCAAGCACTCGTCCTCTCCCATTGTCCCCGAAAGTGATGTACTCCCTAGTACTCATCGGGGTGAGGCTGGAGAACCACCCACGATCTCTGGTCATGTGTCGTGAGCAACCGGAGCCGATGAACCAAAAGTCCTCCAAGCCTCCCACCTACAATAAAAAACGAGAACGAGAATGAGCAAGCGACTCAACACTGGGGTTAGTACCAAAAGAGTCAAACCAGTGTCGAGCCATTTGCTGAAAAGAAGGGTTAGCAAAATCCATCCTACCAAAACCTCTAGGCGGAGCCCTCTCACGCCTACCACCGAAGAACCTGTCACGTCTCACTGGAGGAGTATGCGCACCACGAGGTGGAAAATGTGGCCTGTAGTCCATCTGAGACCCAAAGCTCCGATCATGCCTCCCAAACTCGTAACGGTCACGAGTAGGAGCACATCCATCCAACTCACCACGCCCAAACCCAACACGCCTATCTCTCTGAGGAAACACACCTCCACCTCCACGAGTGGGAACTGTACGCACAAACACCTCACCCCTAGGTAGAGGCCCTCTACGAGGCTCAGGCACCCCATGGGATGGGTGGTACCTGTCCTTGTTTGCCATCTCCCTAGCAAACCTCTCATCTCTCTTCCTCCTGAAGCAGAACTCATCCTTATGCCCATCCCTCTCACAATACTCACAATGGAAGCGGATCGGCTGTGGCTTAGGCTGTGGCTTCTCTATGGGTTCTTGGTAGTTTTCAGACTTGTGGGGGAACACTGGTGGATCTGAGGTTGTATCAAGCTTGTTTCTGAGATGGTTTGGCTTGGGTTCGAATTTGTTCATGGGTGTAGTGTGTGGTGGAATAGGAATCTCTCCAGCTTTATCTTCTCCCTCACCACTCTTCTCACCACTCTTGCCAGCCCCCAACGCCTGACCATCAAACCTCTTAAACTGAGCCAACATCAAACTCAATTGTGGCTCATGCCCAGACAACCACCCCATCATTTTCCTCAACTCATCATTCTCATCCTGCAAACGGTCAACATAGTGTGCAAGTTCCATGTTTTTCAAGGCATGCAATTCACAGGTAGAGCATGATGTAGGAACATGAGCTTTCAATGCAGCCTCAAGAGAAACTATCCTAGTGTGAGATTCATCTAGCCTAGCATGCAACACAGGACAAGAAGTGCAAATACCTAACAAAGCAGGTCTAGATTTCAATTCATCACAGTCAACCCTAAGCACATCTAGTTCCTCAAGAGTAGAGGCATGCTTCTCTTTGAGAGCAGTCAAGTCAGCCAGAAAAACATTACAATCACCACAATCAACCTCCTCAGAAACAACAAGAGCAACTTTCAAAGAACCTATCTCATTTCTAGCATCAACAAGGAAGGACTCAAGCTTAACTATCTTGTCCTTAGCATCACCCAACAAAGACCTAAATTCCCTCTTCTCCTTGTTGGTCTTCCTAAGCACATCATCACGGTTATCAAGCAACTCATTGAGCCTAGCATTCTCCTCTAGCAAGAAGTTGGGATCATGTCATACCTCTTCCTCGGAGTCAGAGTTCGAATCCGAGCTGTGCTTCCCACCCTTCTTGGAGTGCGGCATGCCGCAAAAGCCTCCTTGTCGGACGAAGCTGAGGCCGGTGAAGTCCTTGCCCGTGTGCCGCTTGTCCTTGCACCGATCTTGCTCTTCATTGCTGCTCGAGTCGGAAGAAGCATCGCTTGATGTGGAGTCGATGTCGCTCGCTTCGGCAACCATCGCTCGAGCCGTCTTCTTCTTGTACCCACCACTCTTCTTCGGCCTTCTCTCGCATTTGTCCTTGCGCTTGTCCTTGTAGTCGTTCCGGGAGCGGTGCTTGTTCTAGTCGTGCTTGGGCTTGCTCTTGTAATCGTTCTTGATCTCCATGGCTTCAGGGCATTCAGCGATGAAGTGCCCGTGCTTCCCGCACCGATAGCACATCCCCGAGCTCCGCCTCACATTCTTGCGGTTCTCGTACATCCGCCCAAACCTCTTGCTCAAGCGAGATCATCCTCACTTAGCACCTCAAAGTCCTCATCTGGCAAGGACACAAGACAAGACAAAGAAAAACCAATAGTGTTAGCATTAGTCCTCGATCCTGAGACAAGAGCCAAACTATGAGGATCACTGGGGCTCTCGCTTTTGGCTCTCAAGCCACGATCAACCTCCGAAGACCTGAGTTTAGAGAACAACTCACAAGTGACAACGTGTCATAGACGCTCGACTCCTTAGTGGCGTCGACCTTGGCACTCCACACAGACCTATCTAGGGCATGCAAAAGCTTGATAGCTTGATCATGATCCGTGTATGGGAGCACTGTCACATTGGCCCTCATGTTGTTGACTATGCTGGTGAAGCGCTGAAACATAGCATCGGTTGACTCACCGAGGAGATGAGTGAAGTTCTCGTACTCTCTCTGGTAAGTGGAAAACAAACGGGCTTGCACCTGGGCATTGCCAACATGAGCATTTCTCAACTTGAGTCATATCTTTCCGGCCACATTCTGTTCGTACACTCGCTCGAACTCCAAGGCATAGAGAGCACGGAACAAGTAATCAACGGCCTTGCTGTTGGCCTCACACATGTCCCGCGATCCTGGAAGAAGGAAACTGTCTGGGATGACATAGTTTGGATTTTGAGTGACATCCCAAATCAGAGTCCCCTTCCCACGCAAAAACGCACCCATGTGCCTTTCCCACATCGGGTAATTCTTGCCATCGAAGTGCGGAGGACCCTACCCCTTACAATAGTCACCCATCTTTGGATCTTAGACTGGTTAGAATCACGAAGATCCGTAACCGGCTTTTATACCAATTGAAGGACCGAATGGGCAACCAGAGAGGGGGGGAGTGAATGGGAGCCGATAAAAATTCTTCCCGAAGGATGAACTCGGCCTATACCCCGATTGCCACTCCGATCACTCGCACACACCAACGATGCTCTAGACTAGGCACACACAAGCCTACAAGTCCTAGAGACAAGCCTTGAATCAAAGCGCGGAAGCACAAGACAAGAATCAAAGCGCTTGGCCAATTCTGGAAAAGCCAGTGCAGACTGTTCGGCTTGTACGGGCGGACCGTCCGCTAGTCACAGGCGTACTGTCCGAACCGTCCGTGCGGACTGTCCGAAAACTGCAACAGAACCTCCAGGGACTCACCGAGAAATTCAGACTGTCCGCCAGAGCCACGCGGACAGTCCGCCAGTGTCGCGGACTGTCCATGAAGGCCTTGCAGACCGTTCGGCAAAAGCACCAAAAAAGCCTACTCAAACACGCCCACGCAGACCGTCCGTCACTGACCGGCGGATTGTCCGCAAAACCACTTGCAACAAAACCCTAGCAGCGCCACGGATCAAAAACGTGAGTTCGCAAGAACAGGCGATGAACACGCGAAGAACCCTAATGCGCGGACTGTCCGAGGCTACCATGCGGACTGTCCGCGAGCCTCGAACAGAACCAGAAACGCGCGACCCACGGAGTCAAACCCACCTATCCATCATCGGATCTCCCAAACGGCTAGAACTCTTGATACAAGATTTGGGGGAGATGAGAAGCGTCACAAGAGGAAGCTATGCCCCAAAAATCTTGGCTTCTAACTAACTAAATCAAAGGGAATCGTGGATCACACGAACCACAACCAAGAACTCGGGCCCCGACCAAAAACTCACGAATCGAAGGGGATTCCCGGCATTTGAGGGGTCAAGATCACAAACAAAGATGCGTAAGGCATCCACCCATGATCTCCTCAAAGAAATCCGAGAGAAAACGCCCTCAAATCCACGAATCGAGCGAAGAACGAAATACCCCAAAAATAGCTCCGAAAAAGACACGAAAATCACAAAGAGCTAGGAGATCACCGCAACGCCGAATGCTTCCATACATCCAGAGGTCAGAGTCTATACAAGAATCTAGCCTAAGGAAAGCAGAGGAAAAGAAGCTGTCCAGAGCGATCTACTGGGGGAGGAAACCCTAGAGTCCAAGAGAGAGAGATGCCATCCACCTCTCCGCTATTTATACGAAGTCCATCGGAGGAGGCAAATGACCACGCTACCCCTACAACTCAAATAGAAGATGCACACCCCTCAGGAGTAATATGGTCAAGTCTTCATCGAGCGGACACGCTTCCACCGTGGTCTTGCTTAGCATCGACGCAAACCCCGCGATCACGCCACGTGCCCCCGCCTCAAAGCTTCCTGACGCTCCCGGATCACCGTCTCTGTCGCATTGGGCCTCCGGACTTGGTTTTACGGCCCAAACCAAGAAACCGTCCACCGATGGTTTTGTGGGCAAACCAACTAACCCCGCATGTGTTGGCGGTCGATTTCCGTCAACCTAGCCACATGTTTACCTTCTATGTTGGTATTAATTTGTTATTCACACTAACGATCCTAACCCTCATTATATGTCAAGTTCGCACTCGCATGTGGTTTTTGGAGTTTATTGTTTACACAGGAATCAAGGGCTTAAATGAGGACTTCCGGGTAAAGTTCATCAAGGGTTTTACAAGGTGATCATGGACCCCGGGACAAGTCAAGATACAAGATGAACATGACTCCAAATGAACCAAAGACTAAAGCGTGAAGCCGCAAAGTGCTGAGGACCTACACGGAAGATGCGGGAGTTCATACGCCAAGCACCCTTATCTAAACCGCGAGGAAAATGACGTCAAGGACCCACATGCAACTCGGCAAAAAGTCCGAAAGTCGCGAGAAGCATCTGGAAGGAAGCCAGGGCCGAACTGGGCTGATGTGGGCCCAGGCCGGCCGGCCTAGCCCATTCCGGGCCCGGTTCGGCGCCCCCTTTGACCTAGATGATGTTCGGGCTATTTATAGTCTCCGTGCCTCGAGCCACGCATCAAGCAATTCGTCATCCGCCGCCGAGGAGCAGAGAAGAGAAGGACACCCTTCCGGAGAGGAGAGGGTCGAGATGGTTGACTAGGGTTTCCCTAGCTGACGTGGGAACCTTGCATGGAAGACCACGTCGAAGTTCTAGAAGCTAGGATCAAGATCAAGGTAGGATCCCGGTGGTGATCTTGTCCATGTACTATACTTCATGTTGAATTTGCAAGATTGAATCCGATTTCTAGCGATCAAGTGCTTTCTCTTCTATTTTGTCTTCGCTTGGGTTTTCTTATTCTCCAATCTATTCCGGGTAGATTGCATAGGATGTTCTTGTAGCCATGGTGGCTAGAGGTGCATACCTGACCTACCGAGCGTTTTCAACACGTTCCTCGTGAATGTGCTCTTGGGTTCACCTACACAATAAGCGGGACATCGTGACAGGATGTTGATCATGTGTACGGTAGGTGCCTTTGAGGGTTGGAATGGAAGCCACGATTTAAAGAGGCTTTTAATGAGATTCGTTTTCTTTATTCTTCTTGGTTTTGGAACTTCAACAAAAGACCCGATCCAATCTCTAGATTGGTTTTACCTCCCCTCTCTTTCTCTTGCTACCTCCGGTGTTAAGTAGATTAAATGTGTTTTCATGATTCTTCCATAGATTAGATGCAAAAACCCTTCTCAAGATCAAAGTGTTTTCCGCTTATTAGATTGGATCTTGCATTACACATTGTTCCACGGATTCGATACCTTGGGTTCACCACTCAAGGGAAGAAGGGTCCCTTGACTACGACAGAGGATTTGTCCGCTTGCATGTCCAAACGAACTTTGCAACGATAATCAAACGTCAACAGCATGCAAGCTTCGGCCTCGATCCGCTACCTTGCACCGGCCCATGTTCACGACTTCAACTTGCTAGTCTTGCACCGCACGGCTCGCACTTGACCCCATCGGCCACCAGGTCCATCGAACCAAGCCTACTTGCCTCTCCATCACCCGGAGGATGCCACGGCTAAGGCCTTTCGCGCTTGTTCTTCACCTGCACCAACACGAGTCAAGCTGCAACCTGTACATGCACACTTAGCCAAGCATCAGTCCACACAACATTGTCAATCACTCATCACTAAGTAGCGACCCTCCACTGGTCTTCAGACACACCTGGTCCTCACACGCGTCCTCGGCTTCAAAGCTTCTCGACACGCTGCGAGCCAGGCGGTCAGACCGCCTCTCCTGGGAGGTCAGACCAGCCTCCCCCGGTCACTCCTGGCCGGGCGGTCAGACCGCCCCTCCTGAGCGGTTAGACCGGCCTGGTCAGGCTGGTTCGCCCCGTCGAGCCTTCGGCCTTAGCTTTGTGGCTCAGCCAAGTAACCTAGTGGTTTTGTGGCCAAACCACTACAAACCCCGCGTGCAAGCTTCAATTGTTAGCTGCTACCTTGCACCGGCTCCATCCCTCTCGACGTCGTCTTGCTCTTCTTGCCAGCGTACAGTCCGCACTTGATCCCGTTGACCACCGGGTACCTCGATCGAAGCCTACTTGTCTCTCCGCTCCTGGGAGGTCACACAGACATAGACCTTTCGCACTTGATCTTCACCTGCACCACGCGAATCATGCCGCAAGCTGCACCTGCAATACAAGGCCAAGAGTCAGTCCACACACCATTGTCAATCACTCATCACCAAGGAGCGACCATGCATCGGTCCTCGGACCACACAGGTCCTCAATCTCCCCCTTGATGAGTGCATTGACAACACCCACACACATAGTAACCATCAAAGGAAATGAAAAAGAAAGAAACTAACAACAATCCATTAAGTGATCCAAAAACCAAACAACACAAACCCTGATCACTTGAAGCCAAAGTCTCGGTCCCCTAAGGCAAGGGCAACGGCTCAACACAACCGAGACAAAAACCAAAGCTCACAAAGAGCAAACCACCAAAGCAAGAACTCAAGCGACACAAGGAGCTCCCCCTGAACACATGCAGGCTCCCCCTGAGCAAATGCACTCCCCCTGAACACATGCATGCAAAGAACTACAGCAAATGCATGAAAACGAGCAAAACTTGCTCTCACTAACCCAGGCCGGTCAGACCGCCTAGCCAGGCCGGTCAGACCGCCTAGGCCGGTCACACTATAGACAGGGCGGTCAGACCGCCCTATGTGACCGCCCCTAGAAAAACTTCTTCCGAAACAGTTCGAAACTAGCCGAAAACCTTCTAAACATGTTCAGATCCATTTTCCATGCTCAAACTGCTCCCCCTTGTTGACATTGCATGAATCAAGGTATTTCTACGAAAATTACAACCTAGAGCTTCTCAAATAGACAATGAGCACCACAAAATGCTACAAGTGAGCAAATGAGCAAGCAAGACATTCCTAAGATTCGTATGAGCATTGCCATCATGATAGTAAAGCTATATGAGCAAATGAGCAAGCCATGATCAAAATACACAATTTTGCGAAAAAGTTCCCTCTTATGAGCTAAAGACCAAAACATGAGCAAAGTCTACCAAAGTGAATTTAAATCACACAAACTTCATGCTAGGTCACATATCCTCAACACAAGATCATTACAAACACTCGTAAGCATCTCATGTCATGTTAAAGCCACCGAGCCATGTGTCTACTTCTTAAAATGAGACTTCTAATGGTAGACAACATGCAACGGTTTAGCATGCATATAAATTCAGATTTAAATCATTTATGACATGGATCAATTCAGAGGACAACTTCGAGCAAAGCATTTCATACCAATTTAATTTTTCACATTTAAGCATAAAATGGTACATGAAGTGCCTTTGCGGCAAAAAGAAGCTTATGCTCCCCCATAAGGTAACACATGGGCTAAACATTCATAATGACAAATGGGTCTTTGACCCCAAGTGAGAAGCACATGATATCCATCCATGAATTAAGCATGACATAAACCACCAAAGCACACTAAGATCATGCCAAGCCATAAACTCACAAGAGAGAGTCTATCTAACATTTTCAAAAGTTAGCCATCTCATCATGCAAATATAGCAAAACTATCAAGAGCATAGCTATCCTTCATCAAATCACATCAAACATGCTCACAAGCTCACAACTAGCATATCATCACGATCAATGTATATAGGAGAAGCTCATCCTACCATATGAGACAAATGCAAAAGCAACCTAAGATACAAAGATGACTATACATCATGTTACAAATGCAATGCCATGCACAAAATAAATATGATACATATGCTACAAAGGAGCTCCCACCACCAACTCAAGAAAGTAACCACACATCGAGCTCACCCCGCAAGCAAGTGAAAGTGGCTTGGTCAAGTGGTTTGGTAAAGATATCGGCTAGTTGGTTTTGGGTGGGCACATGGATCAAAGCAATCTTTCCCTTCTCCACATTATCTCTCAGGAAGTGGTACCTCACCTCTATATGCTTGGTTTTGGAGTGGAGAACTGGGTTCTTGGCTACACTTATGGCACTGGTGTTGTCACAAAAGAGTGGGACATGGGAACACTCCTCACAAAGTCGCTCTTAGTGTAGGAAATCCATAGGAGCTGGGAACAACAACTGCCTGCAGCAACATACTCGGACTCTGTAGTGGACTGGGCTACACTCGACTGCTTGCGGGATGACCAAGAAACCAAAGAAGACCTAGGAAACTGACACCCACCAGAAGTAGACTTACGATCCAAATGATACCAAGCAAAGTTAGCGTCCGCAAACCTGTGAAGGTTGAGTGTCGAGGCCGCAGAATATCAAAGACCAAACTCAGGGGTGTAGTTCAAGTACCTGAAAATCCTCTTGACGGCCTGTCGATGTGAAGTCCTCGGTGAAGCCTGAAAACGAGCGCACAGATAGACACTGAACTATATGTCCGGCCTCGTCGCCGTCAAGTAGAGGAGGGAGCCAATCATGCTCCGGTACTCCTTCTGGTCCACGGGCTCGCCATCAACATCCGCATCCAAAGCTGTAGTCGTACTCATAGGCGTAGCCATCAGCTTCGAGTCATCCATCTTGAATTTCTTCACTATTTCCTTGGTGTACTTGGCTTGATGTACAAACGTCCCGTCCTTGCATTGCCTGATCTGAAGCTCGAGAAAGAACTGCAACTCACCCATCATGGACATCTCGAATTCCCTGCTCGTGTCATTTGCAAACCTGGCAACCAAAGTGTGAGAAGAGACACCAAAGATTATGACATCCATGTATACCCGCACGATCAGAATGTCATCGCCCTGCCTGAGGAGAAAGAGAGTTTGATCCACCTTCCCCATCACAAACCCCTTACTAAACAAGAACCCTCTCAACCTACCATACCACGCCCTGGGTGCTTGTTTTAGACCATATAGTACTTTTCTAAGTTTGTATAGCCGATGGGGAAACCTCTCACTCTCAAAACTCGGGGGTTGCCTCACATACACTTCTTCCCCTAAAAACCCATTTAGGTAGGCACTCTTCACATCCATTTAGTACAATTTGAACCCTTTAGCAACTGAAAATGCTAGAAGGATCCTAATTGCGTCCAAATGAGCCACAAGAGCAAATGTCTCCTCATAATCTATCCCCTCTTTCTGTCTATACCCCTGAGCAACCAAGCTCGACCTTTGTGACAAATGCAGAATGAGCAAAATGAGAATACCTTTGTGACCTGGAATGTGTAGTATGTTCATGAATGTCACCTATGATCGATGAAGGTGGGTGATCCACCTAAACACGGTGGGGAGCCTCACGTCTTGAGGCCACCTCCCCCTTTTTTTGAAACGAACAGGTCAGCAACCTCTCGAACAACCTCAGTCATCGTCGGTGTAGGTGAAGGACCATCCTCGATCGTCGTCATAGTCATGGAAGTAGTAGGTACATGGCTAGCTGCGGGACCACCACCACCATCATCTTCTTCACCATCTTCCTGCACCTCCTCTTCAAAGATCTCCTCGCCAAACTCCTCATCACCTGCACAATCAAAGACCAAAGAGCTACACGACTGTGTCTCGTCGAAGATAACCTCGCAAGTCTCCACGATTTGGTTAGTTTCCAAATTGAGCACACGAAATGCTCTAGAGTGAGTAGCATAACCAAAGAAAATACCATCAACCGATCTAGCCTCAAACTTATCCAACTTTCTGCCCTTCTTAAGAATGAAACACTTGCAACCAAAGACATGAAAGTGACTCACCTTGGGTACTCGCCCATGCATCAGCTCATAGCATGTTTTCTTCTTGAAAGCTCCGAGGAGGATCCGGTTTGACACATAGCACGCGGTATTCACCGCCTCAGCCCAATACCTCCTAGGAGTCCTGTGCTCATCGAGCATCATCCTAGCCATCTCACACAGGGTTCGATTCTTCCTTTCCACAACACCATTCTGAGGAGGGGTGTATGGAGTCGAAACCTGATGCTCAAGACCAAGATCACGACAAAAAGTCTCAAAACGAGAGTTCCTCAATTCCGTGCCATTGTCACTGCGTATAGCTCTAATGACATCCCCATGTCTCTCATTCTTCAACCTCAAGATCAGATCTCGAACAAAACCAAATGTCTCACCCTTATCCTCCAAGAAAAAAACCCAGGCATAGCGAGAGTAATCGTCCACAACCACTAGGACATACCACTTCCCACCCACCGAGCGAACTCGAGCTGGCCCAACAAGGTACATATGCAACAGCTCTGTCGGACGCTCTGTCATGACAACAGTTAGGGGTGGATGAGGAGTGGCTACCATCTTGCCATGTCTACAAGGCGCACAAACCAAATTCTTCTCAAAACGCAACCTGTGCAATCCTCGGACAAGATCGAGCACACTCAAACGGGAAAGGAGCTCAAAGCTCAAGTGCCCCAACCTCCTATGCCACCTCCACAACTCAGAAGAAGGACCAGCAACCAAACACCTCGAGGGACCAAAAGACTTAGAAAAATCAGCGCGAAAGATCTGTCCCTCGGGCACGATCGTACAAACAAGATCGCCTCGAGAGTCAAGAACACGAGAAGCCCCCAACTTAAAACGCACCTCATAACCCTCGTCCAGCAACTGAGATACTGAAAACAGGTTATACCCAAGTGACTTGACCAGAGCCACACGCTTTAAGGTCACCAATCTGCTCACCTTAACCTCACCTTCTTAAATCACTCGTCCTGGTCCATTATCCCCGAAAGTGATGTACACCTTTGACACCACCGGGGTGAGGCTGGAGAACCACCCCTTGTCTCCGGTCATGTGTCGCGAACTGAAGGACCGATTAGGCGAACCAGAGAGGGGGGGAGTGAATGGGAGCCGATAAAAATTCTTCTCGAAGGAGATGGGAACTCCAACAAGACGAACACAGCTTCCAACTCACGTCTCCGACCCAACTACCCAAGTTGGTCAAGACCACGCAGCCACTGGAGTGCTACTGGTCCTAGGAACCAACACTCAACCTTCCTAGCCAAAACTCACCAAAACACACAGCGGAAACTTGCACGGCTTGCTGCCTGTGCTACACCGGTCAGACCGATGGCCTGCGCCGGTCAGACCGGTGACACCGGTCAGACCGGTGGACAGAGCCGGTCAGGCCGGTGGCTACAGCAGCCGCACAGCAAACGTTCCAGGAAGCCTCAGTGAATCCTCTAGGCCCTGGAACAAAAACCACCACGAAACACAACCTGTGAGGAAAAAGAACCCCTCACAAATCCTAGCAAAACAACTCCAAACACTCCAAGAACTGAACAGCAGGACCACAGGACAAAACCACACGGACAAGGCTGTTCCCCGAGACAAAAACCCACCAAGGGCTAGCACCGGTCAGACCGGTCAAGAGCACCGGTCAGACCGGTCGTGCCTGGGCAGCTCGGGATGAACAGCGCCCGCGAGTCAACTCCTCCAAATCCAACTCCCGATCTCCCGATTCGCTCCACGGTTTTGCACAAGACTTTGGGGATAGTAGGAACACCTCATGGGTACTCCATAGCCAAGATTTGGTCCACCAAAACTTGTCAAATCAAGAGGAATCGAAGGAATCCAACCAAGAACGCCTCTAACCCTAGAGCCACGAAAACCCCAAAATCGAGCCCCTTTGCTCACGGATTTGGAAGGGGAATCAAAGGGAAAAGAACCACGAAGGGTTCATGCATACATCCCCCACCAAATCCCAAAGAGAAAGGCCTCGAAATCGCTCTAAGAAAATCGCCAAGAAAAGGCTCCGAAAATCACCAAAAAGGAGAAACGGGAAAGACACATCCAAGCCTTGAGGAACCACGCCGAATCATCTATACATACCAAAGAGGTTCATACAAGGTCTAGCTTGCCGCCCGATCATCCTTCCCTCTCACAAGATCTCACCATGAAGCTCTCAAGCTAGTCCTACGAAAATCCTAAGAAAATAGGAAGGAAAATAGGAAAACCAAATGAGCTAGGGTTCCAAGAGATGGCTGCCATCCTCTCACCCCTTGGGTTATATGGAGGCAACCGAAAGACTAAAATACCCTTACTAGCTAACTAGGGATACATGCCCCTCGAGGGCGAAATTGGAAGTCTTTGTCTTCGCACCATCGGACGGATGCCCAGCAACCGCAAACTTGCTTAGCCTCGACGCAAGCCTTGCGATCCCGACGCGTGTCCTCCGCTTCGAAGATTCCGGACTGCGTCGTCGCACACCGGTCAGACCGGTGCTCCTCACCGGTCAGACCGGTACCCACCGGTCAGACCGGTCAGACCCACCGGTCAGACCGGTCTGGAGCTGCTGCACCTCCGTCTTCGGTTCTTCGGTCTTGGCTTTGTGGATCAACCAAGGAACCCAGTGGTTTTCTGGTGAACCACCGGAAACCCCGCGAACTCGGTGTAGCCTCCGCCAATCACCACTCATGACTCGGCTCCCACGTAGTCCCGGCTCGACCTTGGTTTTGAGGCTCAACCAAGAAACCGTCCATGACTTCATCTTGCCGTTCTTGCCACCATGCGGCCCGCACTTGACCCCGCTGGCCACCGGGTCCCTCGAACCAAGCCTACTTGTCTTCTCCACACCTGGAGGCCTCACCGGCAACGACCTTTCACGCTTGTTCTTCACCTGCACCTGCACCAGTCAAGCCGCAACCTGCACCTGCAATACTTAGCCAAGAATCAGTCCACACCACGTTGTCAATCACTCATCACACCAGGAAGCGACCATCCACCGGTCCTCGAACCACACCTGGCTCTCAATCTCCCCCTTGATGAGTGCATTGACAACACACACGTTTTGGTAACCAAGAGAAAAGGAAAAGAAAAGAAACGACTAAAAGAAACTCCAACAAGCGATCGAAAGCCAAAGAAAAGGCAAAGAGCAAGATCACTTGAAGAAGACAAGTCTCGGACCCCTTAGGCAAGGGCAACGGCTCGACACATCCGAGACAAAACATGCTCAAGCAAAGAGCACAAACCATCAAACCAAAGCTCGAAAACCACAAAGAGCTCCCCCTGCACACATGCAAGCTCCCCCTGAGCCGATGCAACTCCCCCTGGACAAATGCATGCGAACCACTTCACAAAACAGAGCAGCTGCAATAGCTCAGCTCTGACCAGTCAGACCGGTCGACACCACCGGTCAGACCGGTGGGCAACATGTGAACAGGACCAGCACTCTGACCGGTCAGACCGGTGACCTCAACCGGTCAGACCGGTGCACAACAGAGCCCAAAAATAGCTCGAAACCACCTGAAAACCTTCCAAATGCATTCAGTAGGCCAAAACATGCTCAAACTTCTCCCCCTTGTTGACAATGCATGAATCAAGCCAAAAATGCAAAAAGTGCAACCTAGAGCTTCTCAAATAGACAAAATTCAACATAGGATGCTACACATGTCCAAACGAGCAAGTTAGATACTCTATAGCTTCGTAAAGACATAAACTTCATGATCACCAAGTTTCACAACCATTGGGCGAAGCTAAGATACAATTTAGCAATTTTGCGAAAAATTACCCTCTCATGAGCAAAGTCCTAAACATGAGCAAAACATGTCAAAATGGCAAAGCCACACAAACTTCATGCTAGGACAACCATTCTAAGCATAAGACCATCATAAACACCCACAAGCACCTCATGTCATGTCAAAGCCACCGAGCCATGTGCCTACTTCTATATATGAGACTTCTCATTGGTAGGCATCATGCAACGATTTAGCACCCAAAGCAAATTAAAATTAGCACATATGACATGGGAGCACATTTTTCAAGCAATTTACATTTCATTTTCAGATTTATAATTGGTACATGAAATGTCTTTGCGACAAAAAGGAACTTATGCCCCTCCACAAGATGAAGCATGGGGGCTAAACATTCATGATGGCAAATGAGCCTTTGGCCCCATATGATCAAAATAAGCTATCCAACCACAAATTAAGCATAGCCAAGCCACTAAAACATGTCAAGATTATGTAAAGGCATTTACTCACAAGAGAGCATATATATGAAATTTTTCAAAAATATAGCCATCAACCATGGATACAAACCAAGATTATCAAGAGCTAAGCCAAACTAACCATAGCTTACCAAATTAGCTCACAAAGACATATATGTCATTCCATGGTGAACAATGTGTATAAGAGAAGCCTTTCCTAAACAAAGCATATGATACAAAACGCATGCAACCTAAGATACAAAGATGCCTATACATCATGCTACATATGCCATGCCAAATGCAAGAAATGCACAAAGGAAAGCTATACATATGCTACAAAGGAGCTCCCACACGCCAACTCAAGAAATCAAACAAACACCAAGCTCCCCCCGCAAACGAGTGAAAGTTGCTTGATCTAGGGGTTTGGTGAAAATATCGGCTAGTTGTTCATGTGTGGGTACATGGATCAAAGCTATCTTCCCTTTCTCTACGTTGTCTCTCAGAAAATGATACCTCACTTCTATGTGCTTGGTTTTGGAGTGTAGCACTGGGTTCTTTGCAACGCTTATGGCACTGGTGCTATCACATTGAAGTGGGACATGGGTATACTCCTCACCAAAGTCACTCATGGTGTATGTGATCCAAAGGAGCTGAGAGCAACAACTAGCTGCGGCCACATACTCTGCCTCGGTAGTGGATTGAGCAACACTCGACTGTTTGCGGGAAGACCAAGATACCAAAGAAGAACCCAAGAACTGGCAAGTCCCAGAAGTGGACTTCCTATCCAACCGACACCCGGCAAAATCCGCGTCTGAAAATCCATGAAGCGCCAAAGAAGAAGACGCAGAGTACCAAAGGCCGAAGTCGGGAGTGTGTCGCAAATACCTGAAAATGCGCTTGACTGCTTGCCGATGCGAAGTCCTCGGAGAAGCTTGAAAACGAGCGCACAGACACACCGAGAATTGAATGTCCGGCCTCGTCGCCGTCAAGTAGAGGAGTGACCCGATCATGCTCCGGTACTCCTTCTGGTCCACGTGTTCACCTTCCTCGTCCGCATCAAGAACTGTAGTCGTACTCATAGGCGTCGCCATGGCCTTGGAGTCCTCCATCTTGAACTTCCTCACAATGTCCTTGGTGTACTTAGCTTGGTGCACAAATGTTCCTTCCTTTGATTGCTTGATTTGTAGCCCGAGGAAGAACTGCAACTCGCCCATCATGCTCATCTCAAATTCCCTGCTCATGTCTTCTGCAAACCTTGCAACAAGAGAGTTAGACGAGCCACCAAAGACAATATCATCCACGTATACCTGCACAATCAGGATATCTCTGCCCTGCCTGAGGAGAAACAAGGTCTGGTCGACCTTCCCCATCTCAAACCCTCTCTCAAACAGGAACCCCCTCAACCTACCATACCAAGCTCTAGGCGCCTGCTTCAACCCATACAGCGCCTTCCTCAACTTGTATACCCGGTGAGGGTACTTCTCACTCTCAAACCCCGGTGGTTGCCTCACAAACACCTCTTCCTCCAATACACCGTTCAGAAAAGCACTCTTCACATCCATCTGGTACAACTTGAACCCTTTAGCCACGGAAAAAGCTAGAAGGATCCTGATCGCCTCCAAACGAGCTACAGGAGCGAAAGTCTCCTCGTAGTCGATCCCCTCTTTCTGACTGTACCCCTGGGCAACAAGTCTCGACTTGTTCCTCACCACTTCTCCTTTCTCTCCCTCTTTATTTTTCCACACCCATTTTGTCCCAATCGGCTTACACCCTGGGGGAGGGTCAACCAACACCCAAACTTGGTTCCTCTCAAAATTCTCCAACTCCTCATGCATCGAGTTAACCCAATTATGATCAGATAACGCATGTCCAATGTCCTTGGGCTCAAAAGTGGCAACAAAAGCAGCATGAGCGAAATGAGAATTGTTCCGAACCCTCGACCGTGTAGTACGTTCATTCATGTCGCCGATGATTCTCGAAGCTGGGTGATCCACTTGCACTCGTCGAGGAGGTTCTCGCCTTGATGCTACCTCCCCCTCAACAGCAGCTTCGCCTTGATCTGGGTTTGTCGTTGTAGGTGTGGGAGAGGGTCCATTCTCGATCGTCGTCGAAGTAGTAGGTAGATGTTCAGCCGCGGGCCTCACACCGCCATCTTCATCATCTCCATGTTCATGCTCCTCCTCCTGAAAGATCTCCTCGCCAAGTTCGTCGTCACCTGCACACTCAAAAACAAGCTGACTACGTGGCTGTGTCTCGTCGAAGGTCACCTCGCAAGTCTCCACGATTTGGTTAGTTTCAAGATTGAGCACACGAAATGCTCTAGAATGAGATGCATAACCAAAGAAAATACCATCGACAGACCTAGCCTCGAACTTGTCCAACTTCTTCCCTTTCTTCAGAATGAAGCATTTACAACCAAAGACATGGAAGTGACTCACCTTGGGTGTGCGACCGTGCATCAACTCGTAACAGGTTTTCTTCTTGTGAACCCTGAGGTAGATCCTGTTCGACACATGGCACGCGGTATTGACCGCCTCAGCCCAGAACCTTCTCGGAGTCCTATGCTCGTCGAGCATCGTCCGAGCCATCTCGCACAAGGTCCTGTTTTTCCTTTCCACCACGCCATTCTGGGGAGGCGTATACGGACTCGAAAACTGATGTTCAAGACCCAAGTCATGGCAAAAAGTTTCGAAGCGAGAGTTTTTGAATTCCGAGCCATTGTCACTGCGGATCGCTCGTACGGCATCTCCGTGCCTCTCGTTTCTTAACCTCAAGACAAGATCTCGAACAAAACCAAACGTCTCCCCCTTCTCCTCAAGAAAGAACACCCACGCATACCGAGAGTAGTCATCCACCACAACAAGGACATACCACTTCCCACCCGCAGATCGCACACGAGCTGGGCCAACAAGGTCCATATGGAGCAGCTCGCATGGACGCTCAGTCATCACATCGGTGAGAGGCGGGTGAGAAGAGGCTACCATCTTGGCATGCCTACACGGCGCACAAACCAACTCTTTCTCAAACCTCAATCGTGGCAATCCTCGGACCAAATTGAGTTTACTCAAGCGAGACAAAAGGTCAAAGCTCAAGTGACCCAACTTCCTATGCCACTTCCACAACTCACTCGAAGAACCAGCCAAGAAGCAACGCTCCACACCAGAAGACTGAGAAAAATCAGCTCGGAACACCTGACCCTCGGGAACGACCATGCAAACAAGATCCCCCCGAGAATCTAAAATCCGAGAACCACCAGGCCGAAACAACACCTCAAAACCCTCATCCAACAACTGAGACACAGAAAGCAAATTGTATCCAAGCGATTGAACAAGAGCAACACGCCTGAGAGTGATCTTATCGCTTACCTTAATCTCACCTTCTGACAGCACACGCCCTCGCCCATTGTCCCCAAAGGTGATGTACTTCTTTGTCACCACCGGGACGAGACTTGAGAACCACCCCTTGTCTCCGGTCATATGCCTCGAGCAACCGGAGTCAATCAACCAAATGTTCTTCAAGTCTCCCACCTGAAATTCAAAAGCGAGCACGTGAGTGAACAAACGACTCAGCACTGGGGTTAGTACCAAAAGAGTAAAACCAGTGCCGAGCCATTTGCTCCAAAGTGGGGTTAGCACAAACCAAATCATCACGCCTATCAAAGCTACCACCACGGTAACCACCACGAGGGAACCAACCCTCTCTAGCTGGGGGAGAACGAAAACCACGAAAGGGAAACCGTGGATCGTACCTCCGCTCCATCTCAAAGCTACGACTCTTCTCACCCTCGTATTGAGCACGAGGTGGAGAACGCCTAGCAAACTGACCACCTGCAAACTTTCCAGACCAACCACCAGAACCACGACCTCCAGAACCAAACCGAGCATCCTCACGAGCACGAAACCTGACTCGCTGTCTGCCCAGACCTGCACCGGTCTGACCGGTGTAGTACACCGGTCTGACCGGTGTGGCTCGGCCAGCAGCAACACCTGCAGCCTTCCGGTCTCCCCAAGCCGGAACCGTCCTCACAATCGCCTTGGCCCTGGGCATCTGCATACGAGGCTCAGGTACACCATTAGAGGGGTGGTACCTGTCCCTGTTAGCCCACTCTCTAGCCATTCTCTCCTCACGCTTCCTCTTGAAGCAAAACTCATCCTTGTGACCATCTCTCCCACAATACCCACAATGGAACTTTATGGGCTGTGGCTTAGGCTTAGGCTTGGGTTGGGGCTACCCACTCGGCTTCTCACCCTTCTTCTCTCCTTCCTCACCTCCCTTTGGGCTCACAAACTTCACCGGTTTCTGAAAATCATTTGTTGGGTGAGGGAATATGGGTGGATCTGGAGTAGTGTCAAGTTTATTTCTGAGATGGTTGGGCTTGGGCTCAAACTTGTTCTTGTGTCTGTTTGGTGGTGGGATAGGAATCTCTCCAACTCTCTCAACTCCCTCACCACTGTTCTCTCCAAGCTTGTCAGCCCCAAGTGCCTGACCATCATAGCGTTTGAAAGCCGCTATCATGATACCGAGCTGAGGCTCCTGACCCGACAACCAGCTCATACATTTTCTCAGCTCATCATTTTCATCCTGCAGGCGATCAACATAATGTGCAAGCTCCAAATTCTTAACCGCATGCAATTCACAAGTAGAGCAAGAAGTGGGAATAGGCTCTTTCAACTTAGCCTCAAGCGAAACAGTGTAAGCATGCATCTCATCAATCTTTCCATGCAAAACAGGGCAAGAAGTGCAAGCACCTAGCAAAGCAGGTCTAGACTTAAGCTCAGCCACTTCAACCCTAAGCATATCTAGTTCATCACAAGTAGAAGCATGCTTATCCTTAAGAGCAGTAAGATCAGCTAGGTACACAGAGCAATCACAGCAATCAATCTCATCAGAAACCACAGGAGAAGCCTTAAGCGAATCAATCTCAAGCTTAGCATCTAGGTTCTGGGTTTCTAGCTCAGCCACACGGTTCCTAGCATCTTCTAGTGAGGCCCTAAGCTCTTTCCTCATCTTCTTGGCCTCTCTAAGCATGTGATCGCGGTTATCAAGCAAGTCAACCAACTCATCATTCTCCTTGCGCAAAGAAGAGAGCTCATCACATACCTCATCCTCGGAGTCAGAGTCCGAGTCACTCTGGTGGCTCTTCTTGCTGCCGGAGCTACGGGCCATGCCGCAGAAGCCATCTCTCGCGAAGCAGCTCAACCCGCTCAAGTTCCTGGATGACTTCTTGTTCTTGCGCCGATCACCTTCATCTTCACTGCTACTCGAGCTTGAGGAAGAGTAGGCGGAGCTGGAGTCGACGTCGCTCGCTCCGACCATTGCTCGGGCCTTCCTGCCGCGGCCATCCTTCTTCCTCGACCGTCGCTCGTCCTTGTGCTTGTTCTTGTGCTTGTGATCGCGCCTCGATCGGTACTTGCCATCCTTGCTCGATCGGTGCCTGTAGCCGTCCTTGTAGCCGTCCTTGTTCTCCGTCTTCTCCGGGCAGTCGGCAACGAAGTGTCCTGGCTTGCCGCACTGAAAGCACGTCCGTGCTGTCCTCCTCGTGTTCACTCGGTTCTCGTGCAGCCTCTCGAACCGCCTGGTCAGCAACGCCAGCTCGTCCTCTCCAAGCACGTCGAACTCCTCATCTGGCAAAGACATCAAAGAAGACAGAGAGTACATCCTGGAAGATGCGTTAGCGTTAGACTTAGCTCCTTTGCCACTGACGAGAGCGAGACTATGAGAATCAGTCGGGCTCTCGATCTTGGCTGTCATACCACGGTCCAACTCAGCCGACTTGAGCTTCGAGAACAGCTCGTTCACCGTCAAGGTGTCATACTTCTCGGACTCAACAATAGCCTCAAACTTCCCGTCCCATACGGTACGATCCAACGAGTGCAAGAGCTTCACGGCTCTATCATGATCATTGTATGGGAGGACGTCCACATTGGCTCTCATGTTGTTCACAACGACCGTAAATCGCTGGAAAAGGGCATCGACGGACTCGCCGGGGAGATGAGTGAAGTTCTCGTACTCTCTCCGGTAAGTCGCGTACATCCGAGCCTGAACCTGAGCATTCCCAGCATGAGCATCCTTCAACTGCTCCCAAATCCTACAAGCTAAGTCCTCTGTCTGAACCCGATCGAATTCAGGCTGACACAGAGCACGAAACAAGTAGTCGACAGCCTTGTTGTTGGCTTCGAACATATCCCTCGATCCTGGAGCAAGGAAGTTCATCGGATGAACATAAGCTGTGTTCACCGTGACATCCCAAAGGATCTGACCCTTTCCGCGGAGGAACGCCGCCATCCGCCTTTGCCACATCTGGTAGTTCTTCCCATCGAAGTGCGGAGGACCCGAACCCCGTTCCTGGTACGCCATCTTTGGATCTTAGACTGGTAAGAGTCAATAAAGACCCGAACCGGCTCTGATACCAATTGAAGGACCGATTAGGCGAACCAGAGAGGGGGGGAGTGAATGGGAGCCGATAAAAATTCTTCTCGAAGGAGATGGGAACTCCAACAAGACGAACACAGCTTCCAACTCACGTCTCCGACCCAACTACCCAAGTTGGTCAAGACCACGCAGCCACTGGAGTGCTACTGGTCCTAGGAACCAACACTCAACCTTCCTAGCCAAAACTCACCAAAACACACAGCGGAAACTTGCACGGCTTGCTGCCTGTGCTACACCGGTCAGACCGATGGCCTGCGCCGGTCAGACCGGTGACACCGGTCAGACCGGTGGACAGAGCCGGTCAGGCCGATGGCTACAGCAGCCGCACAGCAAACGTTCCAGGAAGCCTCAGTGAATCCTCTAGGCCCTGGAACAAAAACCACCACGAAACACAACCTGTGAGGAAAAAGAACCCCTCACAAATCCTAGCAAAACAACTCCAAACACTCCAAGAACTGAACAGCAGGACCACAGGACAAAACCACACGGACAAGGCTGTTCCCCGAGACAAAAACCCACCAAGGGCTAGCACCGGTCAGACCGGTCAAGAGCACCGGTCAGACCGGTCGTGCCTGGGCAGCTCGGGATGAACAGCGCCCGCGAGTCAACTCCTCCAAATCCAACTCCCGATCTCCCGATTCGCTCCACGGTTTTGCACAAGACTTTGGGGATAGTAGGAACACCTCATGGGTACTCCATAGCCAAGATTTGGTCCACCAAAACTTGTCAAATCAAGAGGAATCGAAGGAATCCAACCAAGAACGCCTCTAACCCTAGAGCCACGAAAACCCCAAAATCGAGCCCCTTTGCTCACGGATTTGGAAGGGGAATCAAAGGGAAAAGAACCACGAAGGGTTCATGCATACATCCCCCACCAAATCCCAAAGAGAAAGGCCTCGAAATCGCTCTAAGAAAATCGCCAAGAAAAGGCTCCGAAAATCACCAAAAAGGAGAAACGGGAAAGACACATCCAAGCCTTGAGGAACCACGCCGAATCATCTATACATACCAAAGAGGTTCATACAAGGTCTAGCTTGCCGCCCGATCATCCTTCCCTCTCACAAGATCTCACCATGAAGCTCTCAAGCTAGTCCTACGAAAATCCTAAGAAAATAGGAAGGAAAATAGGAAAACCAAATGAGCTAGGGTTCCAAGAGATGGCTGCCATCCTCTCACCCCTTGGGTTATATGGAGGCAACCGAAAGACTAAAATACCCTTACTAGCTAACTAGGGATACATGCCCCTCGAGGGCGAAATTGGAAGTCTTTGTCTTCGCACCATCGGACGGATGCCCAGCAACCGCAAACTTGCTTAGCCTCGACGCAAGCCTTGCGATCCCGACGCGTGTCCTCCGCTTCGAAGATTCCGGACTGCGTCGTCGCACACCGGTCAGACCGGTGCTCCTCACCGGTCAGACCGGTACCCACCGGTCAGACCGGTCAGACCCACCGGTCAGACCGGTCTGGAGCTGCTGCACCTCCGTCTTCGGTTCTTCGGTCTTGGCTTTGTGGATCAACCAAGGAACCCAGTGGTTTTCTGGTGAACCACCGGAAACCCCGCGAACTCGGTGTAGCCTCCGCCAATCACCACTCATGACTCGGCTCCCACGTAGTCCCGGCTCGACCTTGGTTTTGAGGCTCAACCAAGAAACCGTCCATGACTTCATCTTGCCGTTCTTGCCACCATGCGGCCCGCACTTGACCCCGCTGGCCACCGGGTCCCTCGAACCAAGCCTACTTGTCTTCTCCACACCTGGAGGCCTCACCGGCAACGACCTTTCACGCTTGTTCTTCACCTGCACCTGCACCAGTCAAGCCGCAACCTGCACCTGCAATACTTAGCCAAGAATCAGTCCACACCACGTTGTCAATCACTCATCACACCAGGAAGCGACCATCCACCGGTCCTCGAACCACACCTGGCTCTCACGAACAACCAGAGTCAATCAACCAAACATTCTCCATGCCTCCCACCTACAAATCAAAAACGAAAACGAGAATGACCAAGCGACTCAACACTGGGGTTAGGACAAAAGGAATCAAAGCAATGTCGAGTCATTTGCTCAAAAGTGGGGTTAGCAACATCCATCCTATCACATCCAAAGCTACGACCACCATGCTGAACCACCTCACGCCTCGAAGGAGAACGACTACCATGAGAAGGAAAGCGTGGCTCGTAGCCCCTCTGAAACCCAAAGTTGCGACGACCTCTACCACCCTCATATTGATCACGAGGTGGAGAACGTCCAGCAAACACACCACCACCAGAAACAAACCCTCTACTGCCTGTACCACGACCATAGGAACCACCACGATCAACACCACGACCACAGGCATCGAAACCCTCTGCTCCCAGCTGGGACGCGATCAGACCGCCTGCCCAGGCCGGCCTGACCACCCCCTGGGCAACAGCACGCAAACCACCTCGTGCGGGAACTCCTCTCGTTCCCCAACCCGGAACTGTACGCACCTCCGCCTGACCCCTAGGCAGTGGCATATGAGGCTCAAGCATACCATGAGAAGGGTGGTACCTGTCCTTGTTCGCTCACTCCTTAGCCATCCTCTCATCTCTCTTCTTCTTGTAGCAAAACTCTCCGAGGTGACCATCCCTCCCACAATACTTACAATGGAAGCGAACTGGTTTTGGCTTTGGTTGTGGAGCTTCTCTCAGTTTCGCTACCACTTTCTCTCCTGACTTCCCCCCAAAGACATTCCCAAGGGTGCTCACAAACTTCACCAGTTTCTGGAAGTTATCGGTTTTGTGGGGGAACACTGGTGGATCTGGAGTGGTGTCTAGCTTGTTTCTCAGGTGGTTGGGTTTTGGAGCAAATTTGTTCATGGGTGTAGTTTGTGATGGAATAGGAATCTCTCCAATTTTCTCTCCCTCACCACTGCTCTCACCAATCTTATCAGAACCCAACACCTGACCATCAAACCTCTTAAACTCAGCCATCATCAAACTTAACTGTGGCCTATGCCCAGACAACCAACTCATTAACTTTCTCAACTCATTATTTTCATCCTGCAAGCGGTCAACATAGTGTGCCAGTTCCATATTCTTAACAGAATGTAATTCACATGTAGAGCATGATGTAGGAATATGAACTTTTAAAGCAGCCTCCAAAGAAACAATCCTATCATGAGATTCATCTAATCTGGCATGCAACACAGGACAAGAAGTGCAAGCACCTAGTAAAGCAGACCTAGATTTCAACTCATCAAGCTCAGCTCTAAGCAAGTCTAGTTCCTCCAACTTTGAGGCTTGCTTCTCCTTAAGCACAGTCAAATCAGCCAAGAAAGCATTGCAGTCATCACAATCAGGAGCATCAACAACAACAGGAGCAATCTTAAGGGAATCAATCTCAAGTCTAGCATCAAGATTCACAGATTCTAGCTTAGCAATTTTCTCCCTAGCTTCTTCTAGTGAGGCCCTAAGTTCTTTCCTAAGTTTCTTAGCCTCTCTAAGCATGGTATCACGGTTTTCAAGCAAAGCAACCAACTCAGCATTCTCCTGGTGCAAGGAAGAGAGCTCATCACATACCTCATCCTCGGATTCTGATCCTGAGTCATCCTTCTGGCTCTTCTTGCTACTGGAGCTGTGGGCCATGCCGCAGAAGCCATCCTCTCCTGCGAAGCAACTCAAGCCACTCAGGTCCTTGGAACTGTGCTTCTTGCTCTTGCGCTTGCCGTCGTCGTCGCTGTTGCTGGAACTTGACGAGGTGTAGCAGGAACTGGAGTCGACATCGCTCGCTCCCACCATCGCTCAAGCCTTCCTCTTCTTGTCGTAGCCGCCGCCCTTCCTCGACCTCCGCTCGTCCTTGTCCTTGTACTTGCTCTTGTGCTCACACCTCGAGCGGTGCTTGTTCTCAATCCTTGGGCGGTGCTTGTACTCGTTCTTGGGCTCGATCTCCTGCGGGCACTCGGCAATGAAGTGTCCCTGCTTGCCGCATCTGTAGCACGTACGAGTGGTCCTCCTCATGTTCATGCGGTTCTCGTGCAGCTTCTCGAACTTCCTGGTCAGCAGGACCAACTCGTCCTCTCCAAGCTCGTCGAACTCCTCATCTGGCAAGGACACAAAGGAAGACAGAGAAAACATCCTCGAGGAGGAGTTAGTGTTAGTCCTTCCACCAGATACGGACACAAGAGCAAGACTATGGGACTCAGTCGTGCTCTCAGCCTTGGCTCTCAAGCCACGATCCACCTGTGACGACTTGAGCTTAGAGAACAGCTCATCCTCGGTCAACGTATCATACACACTTGACTCCTCAATGGCCTCGACCTTGGCACTCCTCACATCCCAGATCAGTTGTCCTTTCCCATGCAAGAACATACCCATGTGCCTCTCCCACATCTGGTAGTTCTTTCCATCGAAGTGTGGAGGATCCGACCCCTTTCCGTAGTCACCCATCTTTGGATCTTACACTGGTTAGAATCAAAAAGATCCGTAACCGGCTCTGATACTAATTGAAGGACTGGATTGGCGACCAGAGAGGGGGGAGTGAATAGGAGCTGATAAAAATTCTTCTCGTGAGAGATAGCTCCTCCAATGAGATGAACACGACCTCGATCTCGAAATCACTTTCACCACTCTATCCGCACGTTTGCCAAGACCACATAGCCACTGGAGTGCTACTGATCCTAGGAGCAAACCTCACCAGCAAGCAACACAACTACGCACACAAAAAAAAATAGCGAAAACCACACATAGGGAATTTCCTGCCAGGGGCGGTCAGACCGCATGGACAGGGCGGTCAGACCGCCTAGGCCCTGTATTTCCCAAAACCACAACTCAAAGCTCACGACTCCAAATCGACCCAAGATTTCGCCTGGAAACTCCTCTGATCAAGGCAAACAAGCTATCAGAGTAAATCCCTAGAAAACCAAAACTTTCCTCACGAAATCCCCAGGGCGGTCAGACCGCGTACCCAGGGCAGTCAGACCGCCTCCCCTCCAGAAACTGGCCGCGGGTTAACCCTGAACTTTCATTCACCCGATCTCCCGATTCACTCCACGAATTGTAACGAAACTTCGGGGATAGCAGGGTCACCTCATGGATGACCTCTCCACCAATGGATATCCACCGAAACCCATCCAATCAAGAGGAATCGCGAATCGAAGGCCTCTAGGTCATGAACTCCAAGAACTTCGAAATCCACCCAAATCGAAGGTTTTCGCAAGAGATTGCTGGAGCAAAATCACCAAGAAAAGAGGCACGAAGACCTCATGTGTGATACCCAACAAGAAACCCTCCAAGAAACCCCTCAGACAAGCCACCACAAAAATCCCCAAAAAGAGCTCCGAAAATCACCAAAAGGGAAAACGCCAGGAGACAAAGAGAGACTAGATGAACCACGCCGAAGCTTCTATACATGCCATGAAAGGTTCATACAAGGTCTAGCAAGCCGCCCGAACATCCAACCCTCTCACAAGATCTCTCATGAAGCTCTCAAGCTAGGCCTAAAGAAAAAAAAAAGGAGGAAACGAAATGAACTAGGGTTCCAAAGGTGGCTGCCATCTCCTCTCACTTGAGTTTATATGGAGGGCAACCAATGACCAAACTACCCCTACTTACTTAACTTAAGATACAAGGCCATCAAGGGCACTTTGGGAACTTCGGTCGTTTTCTCCATCAGACAGATGCCCGCTGGCCGCAATACGCTTCATCTCCACGCAAGCCTCACGATCGCGCCACACGTCCTCTACTTCGAAGCTTCTCGACACGCTGCGAGCCAGGCGGTCAGACCGTCTCTCCTGGGCGGTCAGACCGGCCTCCCTGGTCACTCCTGGTCGGGCGGTCAGACCATCCCTCCTAGGCGGTTAGACCGGCCTGGTAAGGCTGGTTCGCCCCGTCGAGGCTTCGGCCTTGGCTTTGTGGCTCAACCAAGTAACCCAGTGGTTTTGTGGCCAAACCACTACAAACCCCACATGCAAGCTTCAGTTGTTAGTTGCTACCTTGCACCGACTCCATCCCTCTTGGCATTGTCTTGCTCTTCTTGCCAGCTTGCGGTCCGCACTTGATCCTGTCGGCCACCGGGTACCTCGATTGAAGCCTACTTGTCTCTCCGCTCTTGGGAGGTCACACAGACATAGACCTTTTGCACTTGATCTTCACCTACACCACGCGAATCAAGCTGCAACCTGCACCTGCAATACTAGGTCAAGAGTCAGTCCACACAACATTGTCAATCACTCATCACCCAGGAGCGACCATTCATGAGTCCTCAGACCACACAGGTCCTCAACGCTGCTGAGGGAAAAGAGATCGTGGAAAACCTCTGGGGTTTCAGCTCCCCTTGCATCCCGGTCGATGAGGTGCCCATCAGAGGAAATGTTGAGCCACCTAGGTCCATCATCAGCCGAGCTTGAGGCTTTAAGGTCTGGCTGAAGATACCATTCCTGAATAGCAAGAATCTAAGGGAAAGATTGCTTAGCACAGAGCCTACTGTTGGGTTCCCCTCTCGTACCTCTTTTTTGACCTTCTCTCCCAGAACTTGTCTCGTGGGAGGATGGAGAGAGTAATTAGGAAAGAATGAATCATTACTGGCCAGGATGACTTGTTCGGTCCTAGTTATGACCACCTAAGGAGAGTATGATAGGCCTATCGTGTTCCTACATCTCGGTTTGAGCTGAGGTGCCTTTCACCGAAGTTACGTATGGACTGAGGCATCAGTCTCTGCTTTATAATCCATGAGGATTCATCTATCTGAACGAAGGAGCATGATCACTTACCGATCGAATCGAGTGCATTCACTTATCATACCAAGCTCATCGATCGATGCCGATAAGTCAAGAGAAGCTTTACTTCTTATCTTATGCTTGACTTGATCGATGCCCAATGGGAGCTGATCTTTCTAGTCTATGCATAACCTCCCATTGGAAGCTTAGGATAGACCTTGGGATGTTTTATCATTTTGATGAGAACATCGGTCCATCTACCTAAGGCAAGGATGAGCTAAACCTCACCCTTCACCCAAACTCTAGCTCCTGAACATACGCTGGCCGTTCTAGTTTCTACTCTATCCTCTTTGGGAGGTTGTGTGTTTTTCTGAGCTGAGTTCGCTCGGAGATCAGTTCCGAGAGCACTAGCCTTAGTGCTCAATCTTTTTATCTCTGAGCTCCACCGCCCTAGTGCTATAGCTTCTCGAGTCCCGTGATGACCCCATGAGCTGTCTTAGCCTCCCTGGAATGATCATGTTTGCTTCTAGCTTTGTTATCTTTTGGACTCGTGTTCGTATATATGACACTACCCTTACAGCTAGAGCTTCATTGATACATCGACGATTGGTGGTGAGATGGGAAGGACACCACCAATGATGGCTTCAAGAGAAATCTCCCATGGTCGAGCTTATGACCATAATAAACAAAGCACTACCAGGAGATAGCTTGGACTAGCATAGGTTTTATTTCCCTTTTCGAATAAAATCAAGAGCATGTTTTTAGGATAAGTTGTCCTTTGGATATTTTTGGTCACTAACATTTCAGGTGGAAATTGAAAAGAAAGATGGACAGGTGATGCCTACGAACATGTAAGCTACATCAGATGCAACACCTAAGGTAAGCTTTGGTGAGGGAACATTTACAAAAGGAACCTTGATCACCACACACTTGAGTTTTGTTGCCTAGCAATGCAAACTTCAAGTGTGGGGGAGGTATGTGAGCATCCTGGGTAAATTCCTCCTCTACCAAATCTTATCCTGATGTGAAGACGATGTAAGCTCTTTCATCTTGCCCACTAGCTAGGTAAGTCCTGCTTTTGACATTAAACAAAGCCCTTCCGGGAGGTTGCCCGAGGTTCACCGTCATATGCTCATGCTTACGCCCTCTTGAAAATAGCTTGATCATGCTTGCTTGTTTCCTTTATCTTTGTTCATATGCTCTGGTTTGAATGTATATGATGTCATACATTCATAGACTATTTTAAATTAAGCATGATGCTTAGGTTAAAACTGTCTTCTTCAGTCAAAATAAGACATGGTGTCAAGTTTTGATTGATGAACCTTAGAGTTATATTTTCATAGATCTTGGTTGCATACATGCTGACTAACCCCTGTAGAAGATTGTCAAATTTGAATAGGTAAGTTATTGAGCTAAATTCAAATGGGAAGGTAAGTTGAGGTGTCAGATTCATGTTGCACAACATGCAATGGTGGTACATATGACCTCTCAAAGGTCCATGGTAAGTATATTTCCCTTTTTTTATGAAGTGTAACCTTGGTCTAACCCTTTTGAGCAAATGACCTGATGACAATAAAAAAACACAAAAATATTTGAATTAGAATAAAGGCTCTATGGTTCTCAAACCAGTAGAGTCCATCTTTTGTTTTCATTTGTTATCTGAAGAACAGCACCAGGTTCAACCACCAGTGTGGGGGAGTTCTCTCAAGCTCATCATCGACATTTCCACTAGAGAACTCCCACATAGGCGCGGCACAACATCGACTACGCCTTCGTGACAAGAGCAAGGTAAACTAGAGTGAGCTGGCTGCCTTATGGTTAGCCGAATCACCACTAGTCTTCCTTGATCTCTTATCTTTCAAAAGTGATGGTATGTGCACCCTCTATCTCACACTCCTTTATCCATGAGTTTGATTTAATTTCAATTCCTATCATTTGAAATCAAACTCAGCAATTTGTGCTCTGCTTGCTCTACATGTATCTTGTGGTTGGCTTGCATATGTTTTATTCCCTACTTATCATCTTGATGCTTGTGAACAAATATTATTAGGGAACTCATGCTTATCTAAGTAGTTGACGTTAGTGATATGGTTTGATGATATGATCTTCATTCTGAATGTTTGAGTGCTTGGGAATTTTATTTGAAAACTTGAAAATCCTTTGCAAAGCTCCTCTTTGATATGCCACAGTCTTACCAAAGCCATATGATGTTTACAGTTGAAAACCTTATACTCATATGTTGCTTGTTATTGCATTGAGCTTTGTCAAATTTTGTGACCCTTATGAGAATTCTTTTCATTACTCTCATGATCAAGATTCATGTGCACACCACCATTTCCCCCTTGCTATGCTTCTCCACTGAAAGTTAGCACTGTACCATTCATCCATTTCATAAAAATATAGCTCCATGTGTGGTGTGACCCCTCTCTCCAAAAATGTCATTCAAAAAGAGACATGGGCAATGAAAAAAGAGAAAAAAGAGACACATGCTCAAAGTGTGATGCCAAAAAAAGAGAGGAAAGAAATACTAGCCCATGTACAAAACAAAGGAGAGAAAGTAGAGAGATGGGATCATGCAAAAAGGAGTTTCACAATTTAGATGGTAATAACTAGTATCCATTCTGGGCCTAGTGTCCACCTTACCATCAACCAAAATTTTTCATCATATATGTATGGTAATATCTAGCACCCATTCTGGGCCTAGAATCCACCTTACCATACTCACCATAGCCATACACGTGCACATCTTGGTCTGATTGTATGATTTGATTTCCTCCTTGGATCCGGTTTTTGACTTTGCAATACATGTGATGCAAGTATGCTTTATCCTTTATCCTACCCTGAGCTCCACATAAGCCATCATTAGAGGCAGGATGAATAAAGGTAATCTAATGCCTTGGTGAGGACATATACACATTGAGCGATCTGAGAGAATCAAATGAGGAGCTAAGCAAGGTTTGTTTTGAAAATTTATTGCAAAACCCCAAGTTACTTGACATGATGAGCAGGAGTGATTTGATTCATGACCGTTCCATTCCTCAACTACCCAAGATAGCATGATAGACACTTCACAAAGTTCACAGGTACAAGGTGAGGTTTGGAATATCTCTTATGCTCGCTTTATACCTTTGGATATCATGTCTCACCTTGACCTGACTGCCTTTACTCGGGACGAGCAAAGGTCAAGTGTGGGGGTGTTGTTGACGGCTGCTAAGTGCTACTTTTGTGCCGTCAATTCTTGCATAAAACAAATGGAAAGTGATCATCAACACTAGAATAGGGCTTAAAGTAATCATTCCACAAGTGTTGGTGATTATTTGAATGTAGGTATTTAGCACAAGAAATGGAGAGAAAGCATGCACATTTGATCCAAGTTGTTCAGGACCTCATGGTCCCCTGAACCGAAGGCATGGATATGACATCATTATAAAAAATCTAAAATGCCAAATTGGATTGCACCATTAGGACGGGCTCGTCGAGACGATCGAAACGGATATATCATTTGTCTACTTCGGAGTCCGGATGGGAAAGATATGCACAAGACAAGATCATACTCCCGATATCTTGTGAGCCCAGTGGGACCCACACTAGGCCACGTGGCGATGTGCTGCCACATTGGATGCCTTGTGTCCATGACACCTCATCAATCCAAGTGAAGCAATCACCGACGAATCAGACACCGCCACGTATGCAGCACAAGGATCCAAGGGCCCACCAGGGACCCAAACCACCTCAAAACTCCGCATGCACCTAGAACCGTCATAAGGGCTCACATACCAGTCACCCAGAGAAAGCACAAGCCAAGAGGAGGTGGGCCCAGGTCGGCCGATCCTAGGATCGGCCGATCCGAGATTTCCTCGGTTCGCCATCAGCTTCCACGTGGTGTTTCCCTATCGACCCCTTGTTGCAATCCCGAGTGTTTTGGTGACATGGCATCCATTGATTGGCTGGTGGAAGGTCGGTTTAGCTCCTTCCCCTGGAAGCTACAGAAGAGTGCAATGCAAGATTCCTCGCCATGTGTTGCCACGCCATTGGCTGCGCCCAAAGCAAGCTGCACATTTAAGAGACAATTTGGCCTCTTGACAAGCCACCCCCTCCTCTATAAATAGGAGGGGAGGGGCTCCCTTTTGGAACACATCCCAAGCTCCCTCTCCTCTCATTCTCCTCTTGGAGAGGTGAGTTCTCACCTCCCAAGATGTAGTGTGTGTGTGTGTTAGAGTACTAGGTAGAGTAGGGGTGAGGAGTGAGTTGATGTCCTCGTGGATGCTTGTTCTTCATTTAGATCAAAGTGAGTATTTCAGCATTTTCTATTTAGACTACAGTGGACATCATGCATGAATGATATGTTCTTGTGTTCTTGGCAAGTTCATAGTTTAGAGGCTTGTGTTCTCCATGACACAGAGCTTCGATCCTTTAAAGCTAGTGCATTAGTTCAAGTATCTGTTTGCATGTTTAGATCCTGTTTAGCTGAGTAAGAGTGTTGTATCTCGTTCGCATCCAAACCTTCTTGTTGCTCCATGACTTGATGATGTGCTAAGGATTGGTCGTTCCTCTCCAAGTTCGTAGTTTCGTATTTATATGGGGTGCTATAGTGTAGTTAGCGGGTCGACAGACGTAACCACGCTATAGTAGTAATCGGTAGTGTAGATGTGGTGTCTAGACTCTGGTTATCCTATGGATACCACGTGCATTCGCGTAACGATAGAGGTAGGCTGTAGTGGTGACAGCCTGTTGGACCCTTTGAAATCCTCCGCACCCATGTACCGAGTAGGGCCCCCAGGCCAGTGGCACACTTAGACCCTTAAAAGCTAGGGTGTGTCGGCACCCCACGAGGAGGACTACATGACGACCATGTCCTTTCCTAGACTCAAGACCCTCAGGAAGTGCTTCTCATCCCCCATATCTATCCCAGCCGGAGTTTGGTGTCCTTGGACCGTCTATAATAGAATAGAAGGTAGTGCACATCGTTCCTTGGATTCGATACCCTTGGAATACTCTCCTTCCTTGGGGAAGTGCTACAACATTATTTTTGTGTGCTTGCGGATTCGTTCGTACCCGTCGGTATACCCGGTTGCTCTTATATGCTCCGTCTAGGTGTACAACTAGTGGTGACGTTCAGAAACGCCAACAGGCGGTTCGACCGGACCAGTGGGCCGGCCGAACTGGCCAAGGCCCGTTTACCACTGCCTTTGGCTGGCTGGCCTCCTGGGTGGTCCTTGGTAGAGGCCCATGTGACATGGACTGCTTTGGTCCCGATTGCTTTGGTTTGTGGGTCTTCTTGGTTGGGTGAGTTGGACCGGTGTCTAGGTATGGGGTTTGTCTCTTCTTTTTTGTCACACCCTGAAATTTCCAATTTCAAGATGTGAATAGGAAGAATAATTAAAACAACGATTTTCTCTCAATTTTAAAATTTCCAACATTTATTTTATTTACAGGAAATATAGTACAGGAAAAGCCTTTGTTTGTTTTTAGAATTAAATAAATTGTTATGTGTGTGTTGCATTCATGCCGATGCATTTGAGCGTTCATAAGTGCAAATGGTTTTAAAATATGTTTAGGTGTTGACCAAGACCTTCTGAGAATTTTCTAGATTTTTCTGGAATTTATTCTCATTTTTCTTGAGCTTATTCTATTTATTAGAAGGCTCTAAAATCCTTTTCATGAGCTCCAAATATTTTATTTAGGTTGTTTGTATCTAAATCTATCTCTGGGAATTTTCCTAGAATTTTCAGGATTTTTCGAGTATTTTTCGTGATTTAATTACTATTTCAGGATTTTCTGAAATTGTTTTCTAATCCAAAATTAATTCCCGAAATTAGAAAAAGAAGGGAAAATAAAACCAGACTCTATCCCGGCTAATAAATAGTTGCCAGTTATCTCCTTGATATCCTCTTTCCAAAACCGCCAAGCTCATCTCGTTTCGAGAACCCTAGCTCCCACAAGTCATCGCCGAACTTTCGCATCTACTAAAATCCGGCGAACTTTCCGGCGAGCTTTTGCGGTGAAACGGTGGACTTCCGGTGCAAACGAACACCACCATGGAGTTGCTCTCGTCGAGATCTACGCTGTGGTGTGGTGGATTGCTCGATTCCGATGTCGGCTACGTCGTCTTCCCCAACTCTGGTGATCTCCTCTCTAGCTCCGGCGAGCTCGTCCGTCGCCATTTTTTATCTCTGGCCGAAGGTGAGCACACCATCACGTTCGCCTCGTCGTTCTCTTTCCGTTTTGCTATTCAAACGTTAGTTTAGTCTTGGTTCCCGGCGAAACCCTTTCCCCCCTATCTCTCTCGGTTCCTATTTCTTCCAGTGCCTGTTCGCCATGGCACTCATCTCCTGTCCGAGTCTTGTGCGTGTGCCTCTGGTCGAGCTGAGCCACGTGGTGTAGCCCTGATGCCGTAGTGCACCCTAGCCCCGGACCCTGCCTAGCCGCGCTGCCGTCACATGCCCAGCCACCTGTGCTGCTACTCTGTGTCGTCCGCCTGTGCGCACCCGAGCCGACTGCCGCTGAGCTGCGCTGCCGGCCGGAATCCGGCCTTTCCCTTCATCCCATCGCTGGTGAGCGCATCCTTGAGGTCCCCTCGATCCCTTCTCTCCGTTTTATGGCTCAATTGAATCCTTAGGCCACCGGAGTGCCTCCGATTCCAATCACCAGAGCCTCCTGTCCGCCATGGACCGAAGGAAGAAGAAGGCCCACCCTTTTGCAGTTAGCCCCCTGTGTAAGCCTGCAATCCTTAGCTTGTCTTTTGTGTCTTGGTTTTCTTCCATGAAAACCCTAGATCTAATAGATTCCCTAGATCTAGTCCACCCTGAAGTTTTTGCGTTTATGCCCACGGGTTTATACACGAAATTATGGTTATGCCGTAGTTTCTCACAGTTATGACCCTGGAAGTTGTGAAACTTTGCCAGCAAGTCCCTAGACCCTTAATAAGTCATATCTTTCATGTTTTAGTTGTGTTTTAATCTGTTCAAGTTGTGTTAGGTTCATAATAATGTAAAGAACATGTTAGTGGTGAGTTTTCATCATGTTTGTTTTCTGAAAAATTATTTAATATTAATTTTGTTAAATGCTTATTATACATACCTTTTCTAAATAAAAGCAATATAGTGGTATACATCGTTTTTGGTTATCAATGTTAATTTGATAAATAATTATTTCACATGCTTTTATAAATAAAATCTAATTAGATCTTTACCTCATTTTTCATAAATCAAATATTAATTTGCTTAATACTTAATTAATTTTTCTAATTAAAGTTGATTAGGCTTTTACACCGACTTTTATAAATAAATACTAATTTGTTTAAATATCAACATGAATGAGTTTTTAATTATAACTTTATTAGTTTACTCAAATCATAAACTTACATTTAGATGATTCATATAGTTTAGGTTTTCTAAATTACATGTTTAATTGGTATAATTTATATATGAATTTTTATAGATAAAAGTTGACTAGTTCTTTACATCGGTTTTGTAAATAAAATTTAACTTGCTTTAATTTCAACTTAGAGTATGTTTTGCTAATTAAAACGAATCTAAGCTTATAATCTTTCATGTTTATATAAGCAAATCGTTCGTTAGACGCTCTCTGTCAAGATCTGTCTTAGAGTGTCTCTTTCTAGATCTTTTCAGTTCTAGCTCAGATCAAGCAGTTTCATCAGACCTTTCTCTTCTAAGCCCGGTTTGTGTGCTTTAGTGATCCATAGAATCGAGCCTATCCTTTAGCACACTCTTTTAAAGCTTTGATTTGATTGGTGCCTTGTTCTTAGTTTGCTTGTTTATTTCCTTTGTATGCTTATGCTGATGATTGATGCGAGTAGAATGAACATGGTTCGAGAGCTTGGAAGAGTATGAAGATGAAGAATTCTGAGCGACAACATTACACTGGTTTAAGGTAAGTGTGTCCTTGTTCTTTTGTCCTAATAACTGTGTTTAATCACCATTGCATATGCTTTGCATTAATATTGATGGGTCCTACTAAGGTTTATCCTAGTCTTTAATATCATTCCTTGTCAACCTTGGTTTATATTTCTGTTGGGTAGCTCTGCTTAGCTGCTATACTTTGGGTTATGGTGGTTCTAATGAACAAGAACAATGATGAACATGCTTTACTTTTATGATATCTCTGGTTAATACAAGATCACCATGCTTAATCGGAACATGGAGAACCACCCAGGACAACAGTGCAACCACAAGGCTATATGGCTCTGGCTTGGCTAATTAATTAGGAACTCTAGTGTTGAGGTGACCTTACCGAAAGGGCAAGGGGGAGCGCCAGTGGGGTATAGACTCGCTCAGTAGGGAGTTGGGCTTGGCTAAGACATGGTACCTACTAGGGGACTTTATACTCTGCAACGACTCAGAACCTTAGCAGGTTGCTTCACATTGGGGAAACTTTGTAAAGGCCTCGTAGCATCTCTATGCAGTCACACCTAGGTAGTGTGGTATGATGCCTAGCTAACATCGCATGGTTGGGTTCAAAGTTCTTCTGAACTTTTACGTGACTTGTGGGTAAAGACGTACAACCTCTGCAGAGTGTTAAAAACTAATCGATTAGCCGTGCTTACGGTCAAGAGCGGCCTGGACCCTCACACGATAATTGAACTTGAAGATGGATCTAAATCGTTGATGTTAGCCCTATGCTTATGGCGTATCTCTTTATGTTAATTATGGGTTAGTATATACTTATACTTTATTAGTAATCAGAAATCAGGTGCTAATAAAATTTGACCAACTAAAAGTGCTTAATGCAGTCAACTTGTCAGCCTTTCCTTGATAAGCCTTTGCATTCATACTTTCCCCACACTTGCTGAGTACGATGTTGGCGGTCGATTTCCATCAACCTAGAGCACTTGTTACACTATAGTTTGAGCTTTCTTATGGAACTAACCTGCCACTAGGCACATTAATGATATAACAAGTTCATCTTTGCATGTGCATTTTTTAGTGTAATGTGTTTGCAGTAAAACATGAACTAAAGAGACGGAGACACATCAAGTTCAAATGGACAAACAAGGAGTTCCGTTCGTGTTCAAGTGCAAGCCGAATCTACTCCTAAAGGTGGCAAGGACCAAGGTGCTACGATGAAATATTCCCAAGGACCAAGACGAAAAGACCAGAGTTCATACGACAAGATTCATTATCTTGATCGCGGGGAAAATGACGTCTAAAACCCACATGCGAAGGAGCAAAAAGTCAAAATGTCGAGAAATGCCATGAGGAGGAAGATGGGCCAGAGTGGGCCAGGGGGCCCAGGCCCTTGAGATTTGGAGATACCCACGAGATCAACTCAACCTGATATTCGCACAGCCCAGAACAACATGATCTTCCGACGCAGATTCGGGGACTTAAACGTCCTCCAATGGCAAAACGTTGAATACCAAAGTTGTCGGCCTTGTTGAGAGCTTCGATTTGAATATATGGAAGGCCCAATTCAGATCAGGGAGCTAGGAGATATGGCCCTCAAAATACCTACTGCGCAGACAAGTCCGAAATCAGACAGATTATCTTCTGAGGCCGTTTTGGGATCTTATCTTCGTTTCTAAGGAAAGCAATGAATTCCAAAGTTGGAGATAATTTCGTGCCACACAATCTGGACACCGAATTTGCATTATTTGGAGTCCGGACGTGGGAGATGTGACGTCGGCAAGGAAGGATTGCGAAACAGGAAAATCTGTACGAGGCTGATTTTATGGAAACCAAGTTTGCTTTGCTCCTAAGCAAGATCCCGTGCAAGGCAAGGTAGAGCACGTCCCAAGGCTCTCCAAGAGCATAAGTACAACCTCTGGACGTCCAAGGGAGGGGGATTCATCCATCCAATCATTCTACCGACGTCCATTCACCAGAAACTCGTCGCCGCAAGATGAGGGTAGAGATGAGATGAGTTCGTCGCAAAGATCAATGCCGGCAGAGGGAAGGAAGCAAGAGGAGGACTCCAAGCCATCAGCCTAGGGGTGTTTCCAAGCTTCATCACCGCCATCTTCATCGACGACATTCTCCGGAGGCTCCACCACCCCTAAGTGCTTCAATCCTTATAAGATGTTAGGGTAATGTGTCCGTTCATCCCTAGGGTTAGATGGATCTTGGATATGTAATCGCTCCATGAATTCTATGCCTATCGATGCTTCATGGTCTATGTCTTCGCAAGTGCTTTGTTTACATATGTATGTGCAACATGTGATCTTAGTAGGGTTTGTGGTAATCGTGGTGATTAGTGAAACCCTATGGATGCATAGATATAGATGCATTAGCGAAAGTGTTTTATTACCTTGCATAGTGACAAGTACGATGAAGGGAAAAAGCTTAAGCGACCGCATAACCGCCATGATGCTAGCAAGGGCAACACCTCTTTCATGTAGTAGATGCATATCTATGTGATCTTAGATCCTAGGGAGGGAACGCTTATCTGTCTTTATTTCTCTCTTGTATCAACCCGTTTCTTAGATTCAATCATAGATTAGTTTAGGTTAGATTGCCTTTATTTTACATTAATCTCTCTTAAAGGCTTTCTAATTAACTAGATTAATACTTGGTTAAACGCTAGTATATCCCTTGCTCCGTGGATTGACAAGAACCTTGGGGATCCCCGCTTGGTGAAAAATGCACCAAGTCACCCGTGTGCTTGTGGTGAACTTCAACACGGTTTTGAACCGTCAACGGGCCCTTTTTCTGGCGCTGTTGCCGGGGAGCAATGCCAGTTTGCTACGTTTAATCTTGTATTAATTTTGTTGATTACTAACATCTAATCCTAGTTTTCTAGGAAAACCTTTTGTTTGTTTTGTTTTTGTTTTTGTTGTCTAGATGGCGTTCGTCGAACATCCTTTGGAGGAACCGGAGAAATCATTAAGGGATTATGCTAGCCTGCGATGTGAGGACATCAAGGTACAAAAGTCGGATTCGATACGCGAAGCGACGAAGTATGAGATCAAGGCTCGGATCATCAAGATGGTGGCAACAAATCCTTTTAGAGGGGTGGAGACGGACAACCCGTATAGACACATCAAGCGTTTCACGACGTTATGCAATACGGTACGACAAGAAGGAGTCCCCGATGATTGGTTCAAGTGGAAGCTCTTTCCCTACTCACTTGCCGGCGAAGCAAAGAAGTGGCATTCATTTGCGTCCTTCAAAGTTGGAGGAAACTGGAATCAATTGATGAGAATTTTGCGACAAATTTTTCCCCATAAGCAGGTCCAACACATAAGGAGGCAAGTGATTACCTTTATGCAAGAAGAAGAGGAAGGGATAGACCAAGCGTGGAATCGCTTCAATGAACTAGTTGAACAAGGACCAAGACTCGGATTCTCCGGTGATGTAATATTGCATACCATTTTCTTTTCTCTAACCCCTAGTTGCATGGAATATCTTCAAATGTATGCAGGAGGGGATCTCATGGAGAAAACACTCACGAAGGCCGCCCAACTCCTACAAAAAATCAGCAATTGGGCGGCCTTGATAAGAGATTGGCAAAGACGATGTCGGAAGGAGCAAAACGACAAAAGCAAGTCTGAAAAGCTTGCTGAAATTTTTGAAAAAGGCGTACCGGAGGTCAAGGAAGATGAACCGACCATACAAGAAATCAAAGAACGACTTCCTAAGGTAAGAGATGTCATTTCGGATAATAAAAATGTTGAACTAACATGAATATAGGCCGAAGTATGGGGAATGCTAGACCATTGGCGGAATTCAATCAATCTGATTGGATTCAAGTTGATTTTGCCCTCCTAATCAACCACCAAAGGAAGGAGGAACACCAACGCGTCACCAAAAGAATTGAAGATATTTTTTTGATGCGAATTGAAGACATTTTTTATCAAGAGATGAGTGAAGAGTCGATCCAAGAGACATTTGAAGAAGAAGATGAAGGATGGATTGACCAACTTGACATCTCGAAGATTTATGATAAAGGAAGAGAAGAGCACAACCATGATGAGCCAAAAAGTCTCGTCTCCACAACAACATGTGCACCAATCCGAGAAGAAGAGTTTATTGCTAAGGAGATGAGGAAAATAAAAAGAAGAGCTAGTGACTCAAAGGATGAATGGAAGAAAATAGGACACAAGCTACAAGATATGTGGGACGAAGATGACATAAAGCAAACACTCCAAGAAGACCTCTCTCCACAAGGTTATAGCTTGTGCGCTATTGAAGCTTACACACTAGCAAATCAAGACATGGAAGTGCCCACGGATGAAGAAAGAAGTGAGTCAACGATAAGCAATCTTGACGACATGTGGTACATGGAGATTAAAAAAAGCAACACACAAGACTTTGAAGATGAAGATTTGGGTGATAATGAAGACTTCAAAGAAGAGCCAAATGCAAATATAGTTGATGAATTACAAGTTCCACATGATGAGATGGAGGGGATGCAAGAAGGTAACAAAGAGACACCTCCACTCGTTGAGATTGATTTGCCTTCAACACCGCTAGATGAACCAAGGAGCACTCTTGTTGAAAAAGCTCTAAGGCCAAGGTACATGCTGAAATCTCAAGATATTATTGGTATTGATGATGATAAATTCAAATCCTTATGTTCAACCAATAGTATGAATGATAGTTTAAATTCTACGCCTTGCTCCAATGATTATCATGTTGATAGGCTAGAATTTCTTGAGAATCATAATGAGACAATGTTTATATTTGAACAAATTAATTCTATGTCTAAAGAACCTTTTCCTAACCAAGAGCTAAGTGCTTTGCAAGAAACATATGCTTTCTTTAATTACACCTTGACATATTGCTACAATTTGCTTGTGGTTGTAATTATGGATGCTTATGTTTACAATTAGTTTTGTAAATCTCAATCTTGCTTTGCGCTTGGTCAAGCTAGTGACCTTAAAAGAGCACATGTCGGGAGAAAGCCCGAATTTCACTAACCATGCAGGGGCACAAGGCTTGAATGATGTAAAGAGAAGTCATGCTCAAAGAGTTGCAAGATAAACCATCAACGTCTCCGAAATTCTCGCAACAGATGTCACTGTCTTCATCTATTTTGTGCACTTGTTCAGAGGTGTACAAATGAAGAAAACTATATTTTCAGAAGGTCCATTAAGTTTCCTTTCCAACACATCCAGAATCAACGAGTTTGAAGACCCGTGCAAGGAGTTATGGTGAAAACATTGAGCGGTGCGCGTGCTGAAAACAGCTCGGGACAGATTGCATCGCCGGAGTAAAATGGACGTAACTTTCTTGTTCGGAGTCCGATTTGGGCAAATAAAGACTTGCTGGAAAGGAAAGGTTGTGCCCTATGCAATGGAGTAAAGTTTTGGTACACTTTCTGTTCTGGATATTAAAGAAAAATTCGTGAAGAGAAGGCAGCACCGAAGGGTGACAAAGAAGGAGCAAGCGATGATGATTTGATAGCTTGGGCAAGTCTTCTATAAGTAATCAAGTACAACATGGGAAGTGGATTAAAACTGCATGGGAACCTTTATTTTCTTACATGAAGGTCCATGGCTTCGCGACAATGAAAAGATATGTGAGAAAGTCGAGCTCTATGACTTTAAATGAAGCGCTTTTCAGGAGGCAACCCGTTCCTTTGTGTTTTTATTTCTTTCTTAGAGAGAATAAATGGTACCATCCTATGATGATTAATTTGTGGCTAGTTAATCTAAGTTTCATTTTCTTTTTTTAGAACCACCATCATGTCCATACTCATATTTACTTATTTGCATGCATTGCATTTTGTTATCACCATGATGTTTGTTTCTTTGCATATACATGTTTTGCATATAGTTGACTCGGTTGTTTTATAAGGATTAATGATGAATGCCTCATTTTCTATGTTAATGCTTCATATGAGTATTTTTCCTATTGTGATCTTGTGTAAACGTGGTGTTTAAACATGATTGCGGACCATCATCATTAAGTTCAATAAATCTTGCTACCTTTTCGTATGTTTTCATGTTGCGTTGGTTGGTTTATAAACATTGCATTGCATTTTATTTTTCTTGTGCTATAAGGAATTGTTTATCTAAGGATAGACATGGTGTTTTAACCCTAGATAAACAAATCTTTATGGCTATGGAGAAATTTGGCAACCTAGTTGTAAACGTGGTGTTTAGAACCAGGTGTAACCTTTGTCTTTGTTTATATGCCTTCCTCTCATGTGCATACACACTTTGCACCCACATACACCCATTAGGCTTTTTATTTTATTCACACTAGACTAATTATGCCACAAGTGAAGAATCTTAGGAAATATTGTTGGATTGTTGGCAACTGTAACTACTCCTAACCGTCACCTTGGGGTAAAATATATGCTTAAAATGTTTTGCAAGCAAGATAAAGACTCTCACAGCAAGGAAATTGAAGGACGACTAAGATAATGCTTTGTCTTCTTCCATGCCTAGCAAGGTGCTAAGCATGAGGGAGACCCTAAACCTTCAATATGGAAGCAACATGAAGCTCTAGAAGATAGAAAGATCAAGATCATCAACATCTACGGATCAATGCACAAGAAGCTAATAATCTCATCAAAATTCTGCATGGTCTCAGAAGGAAAACATAGAATTTTTTTTGGTATTTGGAAGCCCCATGAAGTTATGATTCCAACGAATCAAGAATCAAGGAAATCCGAGGTTCCTACAAGCGGTTACGGCCAAATCATCGAACGTCGCACGTCGTGAAATCAGTTCTGGACAGCACACAGCGCTGAAGTAAAACAGACATAACTCCCTTGTCTGAACTCCATTTTCTATGAATGACCATATGTTGGATAGGTAATTTCATAAACTTTTCAACAAATTTATATTTCGATATATGTTCTGTTCTGGACAAAGGGGAAAATCCATGAAGAAGAGACAACAAGAAGATGATGAGAACAAGAAAGAGGAGATGGTGATGACAACGTTGAAGAGAAGGGCGACCATTGGTTCTATGAAGCATACATGATCAAATTCAGAAGTTTAGAGCGTTGGAAAATCAAGAAAAAAAGCAAAGTCACATTAAATAGATGGAGATGTTGGGAGAAGATCACGAAGAACTACAAAAGATGGTAACACCTCCATGGACCTTCTCTTTTCCAAACACAAATGCTTGTAAGTATGCCTTCAACCTCAACTCGGTGCAACTTTTGTTTTTCTGTTTCAATAATAACATGGCTACTAGGAGGACAACCTAGATTTCTTTTTGTTTTTAATAATAAGCATGACCATGTGTTCACCTCGGAGTAGTGGTTGTTTCCCCCTCTTATACTTTTTGTAAATTTACGACGAGGACGTCGTATGATCCAAGCATGGGGGGAGCTAGCTCGTGCAAGTTATTTTCTTGTTCTTACTTGTTAGTTTTTTCTTTTATCTTTATTATTTGAGCTTGAGCATTGTGAATAATTGTTTACGTGGTGCTTAGTGGAAGTTTGCCTTTGGAAGTTTCCATACTCAACTTTGATCTTGGACCTCACTTTGACCATGCTATGATTAATACTAAAATTGGAGGAGTTTATTTTTGAAAAATTATGAAAAACCCCTCGCAATAAAGGTTAGAAATTTCTTTTTCCAAGTTGAGAGATAAGTTTATCCTATACAAAGCCTACTTTATATATATCATCCACCATAAGTGTTGTTAGCATGATGAATTGGGTTAGGACATTTCTCTCTTGGGAGATCTAATTTCGAGCAATGATCATGTCCTTGATGTTATATCTTTTATTGCTAGCCTCGTCATACATTCGATAACGGGAACTTCACATTGAATGCGCCGTATATCGCCGGATTCCATACCCAAACCATAGACATCTTTTTATTATCTTATTCCTTGAACACAACCAATGTCCGAAGATTCGTTCCATTTTTAGGCAAAGCTATATTTAAAATTTAGATTGTGGTTCGTGTCAAAGAGAAGAGCGAAAGGCTTCGGAAAGAGATCAAGATGTCAAGAAAAGAGAATAGAAAAAATAATAATAACATGCGTGTGTGCGCATAAAGAAAAAAAGAGAAGAAAGAAAATAAAAAAGGAAGACATGAGAAAAAGGAGGAATTCAAGGCAAAGCAAGGAAGATATATTGAGGGATGATGAATCAAATGAAGATCAAGAGAAGTGCAAGGAAGGATGCGTCGATGTTGAGAACGAATCTTCTTTATTCCAACCATGTGCAATCCGACATCGAGGACATCATTAGTGCCTTGAAGTCATTATTCTCTTCCCTTTGCACATGTCCATCATTCTAAATCTTCTCATCCTTGATACCCTTACATTATGGTTTAATTCTCATGATCATTGGCTCGAAAGGTGAACGACCACTAGCGAATTTTCTTAGCTTGATAATACTTGTGTTAACTTCACTAACCATACCCATAGCTCCACCTTACATTATAAATGAGAGACTTGTGGGAGGTGAGAGTTTATGAACTATCTAGGATAGCCACTTTAAATGAGCGACATGTGAGAACTTTGAGAAGGACTTTGTCTAACACTTAATGCAGGAATTTTATTTTGAAAAAACCTATGAAAACCCTCTGATGGAAGTAAGAGAGTAAGTATGGTTGGAGATGAGGATCTCTAGTGAAAGGTATGAGTTGTGGGGTAAGTCTTGAATTGGTAAATTTCTAGACGCCCATGTTTTCATTATGATCTTCGTCTCATGTTTCTTATATTAAAGATGAAGGATTGACTAACTTGTAAGGAAAGATTTGACGAAGCACACTCCATGGATGAATGATTTTGTGAGCAACTTGCTCGAGGACGAGCAAGATCTAAGCATGGGAGGATGTTGGGGGTCGATTTCCATCAACCTAGAGCACTTGTTACACTATGGTTTGAGCTTTGTTATGGAACTAACCCGCCACTAGGCACACTAATGATATAACAAGTTCATCTTTGCATGTGCATTTTGAAGTATAATGTGTTTACAGGAAAATATGGACTAAAGGGACGGAGACACATCAAGTTCAAATGGACAAACAAGGAGTTCCGTTCGTGTTCAAGTGCAAGCCGAATCTACTCCTAAAGGTGGCAAGGACCAAGGTGCTACGATGAAATATTCCCAAGGACCAAGACGAAAAGACCGGAGTTCGTACGACAAGATTCATTATCTTGATCGCGGGGATAATGACGTCTAAAGCCAACATGCGAAGGAGCAAAAAGTCAAAATGTCGAGAAATGCCACGAGGAGGAAGATGGGCCAGAGTGGGCCAGGGGGCCCAGGCCCTTGAGATTTGGAGATACCCATGAGATCAACTCAACCTGATATTCGCGCAGCCTAGAACAACATGATCTTCCGATGCAGATTCGGGGACTTAAACGGTCTCCAATGGCAAAACACTGAATACCAAAGTTGTCGGTCTTGTTGAGATCTTCAATTTAAACATATGGATGGCCCAATTCGGATCAGGGAGCTAGGAGATATGGCCCTCGAAATACCTGCTGCGCAGACAAGTTCGAAATCAGACAGATTATTTTCTGAGACCGTTTTGGGGATCTTATCTTCGTTTCTAAGGAAAGCAATGAATACCAAAGTTGGAGATAATTTCATGCCACACAATCTGGACACCGAATTTGCATTATTTGGATTCCGGACGTGGGAGATGTGACATCAGCAAGGAAGGACTGCGAAACAGGAAAATCTGGACGAGGCTGATTTTATGGAAACCAAGTTTGCTTTGCTCCTAAGCAAGATCCCGTGCAAGGCAAGGTAGAGCACGTCCCAAGGCTCTCCAAGAGCATAAGTACAACCCCCTAGACGTCCAAGGGAGGGGGATTGATCCATCCAATCATTCTACCTACGTCCATTCACCATAAACTCGCCGCCGCAAGATGAGGGTAGAGATGAGATGAGTTCGTCGCAAAGATCAATGCCGGCGGAGGGAAGGAAGCAAGAGGAGGACTCCAAGCCATCAGCCTAGGGGTGTTTCCAAGCTTCATCACCACCATCTTCATCAACGGCGTTTTCCGGAGGCTCCACCACCCCTATGTGCTTCAATCCTTGTAAGATGTTGGGGTAATGTCTCCGTTCATCCCTAGGGTTAGATAGGTCTTGGATATGTAATTGCTCCATGAATTCTATGCCTATCGATGCTTCATGGTCTATGTCTTCGCAAGGGCTTTGTTTACATATGTTTGCGCAACATGTGATCTTAGTAGGGTTTGTGGTAATCGTGGTGATTAGCCAAACCCTATCGATGTTTAGATATAGATGCATTAGCGAAAGTGTTTTATTACCTTGTGTAGTGACAAGTACGATGAAGGGAAAAAGCTTAAGCGACTGCATAACTGCCACGATGCTAGCAAGGGCAACACCTCTTTCATGTAGTAGATGCATATCTATGTGATCCTAGATCCTAGGGAGGGAACGCTTATCTGTCTTTATTTCTCTGTTGTATCAACCCTTATTTCTTAGATTCAATCATAGATTAGCTTAGGTTAGATTGCCATTATTTTACATTAATCTCTCTCAAAGGCTTTCTAATCAACTAGATTAGTATTTTGTTAAACGCTAGTATATCCCTTGCTCCGTGGATTGACAAGAACCTTGGGGATCCCCTCTTGGTGAAAATGGCACCAAGACACCCTTGTGCTTGCGGTGAACTTCAACACGGTTTTGAACCGTCGACATACAACATGTGCTCACCCTTGCTATAAACAATGTTGCTCAGAAAGAGGAAGCTGCTATGAAGTCGTGAAGATGTTGCTGGTGCCAGGCGTACGCAACCCCCAGTCGACTGCCTGTGATGTTTGGTGCCTTCGTTTCCAGGATTTAGCGTAATACTCTGATAATCTCTCTTTTCCTTACGTGATATTGTTTCTGTTATTCACTTTTGTCAACTATATGCATGAAACTTGATCCTGGTATGCATATAGATTTGCACTTGGTTTTCTTTGGAAAAACAGGTGTGACAGAGTGGTATCAGAGCTGTATCGACTGTAGGACATAAGCCTAGTTAGCAATGGTCGTTCCTTAAGGTTTTCTTTGATCCAATATTCATCAAGCTCTATGATGACTACTCCCACTTCTTGACCATTTTTTTTTGAAAATCCCCCTTGATATCTTAACTCTTCTCGCTTAGCTCCTTTTCATTTGCACTTCATTGCTTTGCAAATGTTATGACCCCTACCCTTGTATGACCCTTGTATGTTTATTTTATCTCCCCTTAATCTTGATCTTGCTTTCCCTTTCCACTTGTTTCATGCAATGCATCTCCTTAATATCTTATCTATTTTAAACATATCTGCCAATTCCTATCAGCTATCTTCCTCATTAAACTTCTTCTTGTTCTTCATGTAATGCTACTTTGGATTCCCCCTTGACTTTTGATTCCAAAGTGTCCTTTCTGATTCAACATCCTTAGATGATCAATGATCGGTGAAGCTATGCCCATGCTTAGGAGGATACCCTATAACTATTAACAACGTTTAGCATCATTCTTTTGGCTATGTCTTGATTGGTGGAATTCAGTGCTTGCATGATGATGCTTGTTTTATGACTTTGATTGATTCGTTTCTTTGTAGTGAGTGTTGGTGTATTGTTAGTCTTATATCTGCAATAACATCAGTTGCTTAGTTGGGTTCTCCTTTTGTACCTTCCTCACCCTTGTTACCTCTCTTTTTCTCTACCTGGTCAAATGAAGGACATCAGAAAAACAAAATCGAAGCCCCGTACTACCAAGCAAATGCTACTGCCATTGTCGCCATCTAGAAGTGAGCAAGTTGAAGAAAATATCTCACTCTACCTTCTTTTCCACCTTGTACTTGCTATCATCCCATCTACCTCACTCTGATGAAGATCCCAACGACTAAAGAAAATGCAGATTGAAGATTCTACACCACGCAACAAAAGTGTAAGACCGTCTACCTACCTCAGCAATAATAATCATGTTTATCTCCCTCATCCTTGTTTCTTCTTTCTTCGAATCTCGGGACGAGATTCCGTTTAAGGGGGGTAGATTTGTCACACCTTGAAATTTCCAATTTCAGGATGTGAATAGGAAGAATAATTAAAACAACGATTTTCTCTCAATTTTCAAATTTCCAACATTTATTTTATTTATAGGAAATATAGTACAGGAAAAGCCTTTGTTTGTTTTTAGAATTAAATAAATTGTTATGTGTGTGTTGCATTCATGCCGATGCATTTGGGTGTTCATAAGTGCAAATGGTTTTAAAATGCGTTTAGGTGTTGACCAAGACCTTCTGAGAATTTTCTAGATTTTTCTGGAATTTATTCTCATTTTTTTGAGCTTATTCTATTTATTAGAAGGCTCTAAAATCCTTTTCATGAGCTCCAAATATTTTTTTGGGTTGTTCGTATCTAAATCTGTCTCTGGGAATTTTCCTGGAATTTTCGGAGTATTTTTTGTGATTTAATTACGATTTCAAGATTTTCTGAAATTGTTTCCTAATCCGAAACTAATTCCTGAAATTAGAAAAAGAAGGGAAAATAAAACCGGACTCTATCCCGGCTAATAAATAGTTGCTGGTTATCTCCTTGATATCCTCTTTCCAACGCCGCCAACATCATCTCATTTCGAGAACCCTAACTCCCACAAGTCATCACCGAACTTTCACATCTACTAAAATCCGGCGAACTTTCCGACGAGCTTTTGCGGCGAAATGGTGGACTTTCGGTGCAAACGAACACCACCATGGAGTTTCTCTCGCCGAGCTCTATGCTGTGGTGTGGTGGATTGCTCGATTCCGATGTCGGCTCCGTCATCTTCCCCAACTCTGGCGATCTCCTCTCTAGCTCCGGTGAGCTCGTCCGTTACCATTGTTTATCTCTAGCCGAAGGTGAGCACACCATCACGTTTGCCTTGTCGTTCACTTTCCATTTTGCTGTTCAAACGTTAGTTTAGTCTTTGTTCTCGGTGAATCCCTTTTTTTCCTATCTCTCTCGGTTCCTGTTTCTTCCAGTGCCTGTTCGCCATGGCACTCATCTCCTGTCCGAGTCCTGTGCGTGTGCCTCTGGTCGAGCTGAGCCACGTGGTCTAGCCCTGATGCCGCAACACACCCCAGCCCTGGACCCTGCCTAGCCGCGCTGCCGTCGCATGCCCAGCCACCTGTGCTACTGCTCTGTGCCGTCCGCCTGTGCGCACCCGAGCCGACCGCCGCTGAGCTCCGCCGCCGGCCGGAATCCGGCCTTTCCCTTCATCCCCATCGCTGGTGAGCGCATCCTTGAGGTCCCCTCGACCCCTTCTCTCCGTTTTGTGCCTCAATCGAATCCTTAGGCCACTAGAGTGCCTCCGATTCGAATCACCAGAGCCTCCTGTCCGCCATGGACCGAAGGAAGAAGAAGGCCCACCCTTTTGCAGTTAGCCCCCTGTGTAAGCTTGCAATCCTTAGCTTGTCTTTTGTGTCTTGGTTTTCTTCCATAAAAACCCCTAGATCTAATAGATTCCCTAGATCCAGTCCACCCTGAAGTTTTTACGTATATGCCCTCGAGTTTATATATGAAATTATGTTTATGCCCTTAGTTTCTTGCAGTTATGCCCCTGGAAGTTGTGAAACTTTGCCAGCAAGTCCCAAGACCCTTAATAAGTCATATCTTTCACGTTTTAGCTCTGTTTTAATCCGTTCAAGTTGTGTTAGGTTCATAATAATGTAAAGCACACGTTAGTGGTGAGTTTTCATCATGTTTGTTTTTAGAAAAATTATTTAATATTAAATTTGTTTAATGCTTATTATACATGCCTTTTCTAAATAAAAGCAATATAGTGGTATACACTGTTTTTGGTTATCAATGTTAATTTGATAAATAATTATGTCACATGCTTTTATAAATAAAATCTAATTAGATCTTTACGTCAATTTTTCATAAATCAAATATTAATTTTCTTAATACTTAATTAATTTTTCTAATTAAAAGTTGATTACGCTTTTACACCGACTTTTATAAATGAATATTAATTTGTTCAAATATCAACATGAATGAGTTTTTAGTTATAACTTTATTAGTTTACTCGAATCATAAACTTACGTTTTGATGATTCATATAGTTTAGGTTTTCTAAATTAAATGTTTAATTGGTATAATTTATATATGAATTTTTATAGATAAAAGTTGACTAGTTCTTTACATCGGTTTCGTAACTAAAATTTAACTTGCTTTAATTTCAACTTAGAGTATGTTTTGCTAATTAAAACGAACCTAAGATTATAATCTTTCATGTTTATATAAGCAAATCGTTCGTTAGACGTTCTCTGTCAAGCTCTTTGTCTTAGAGTGTCTCTTGCTAGATCTTTTCAGTTCTAGCTCAGATCAAGCAGTTTCATCAGACCTTTCTCTTCTAAGCCCGGTTTGTGTGCTTTAGTGATCCATAGAATCGAGCCTATCCTTTAGCACACTCTTTTAAAGCTTTGGTTTGATTGGTGCCTTGTTCTTAGTTTGCTTGTTTGTTTCCTTTGTATGCTTGTGCTGATGATTGATGTGAGTAGAATGAACGTGGTTCGAGAGCTTGGAAGAGTATGAAGATGAAGAATTCTGAGTGACAACATTACACTGGTTTAAGGCAAGTGTGTCCTTGTTCTTTGGTCCTAATAACTGTGTTTAATCACCATTGCATATGCTTTGCATTAATATTGATGGGTCCTATTAAGGTTTATCCTAGTCTTTAATATCATTCCTTGTCAACCTGGGTTTATATTTCTGTTGGGTAGCTCTGCTTAGCTGCTATACTTTGGGTTATGGTGGTTCTAATGATCAACAACAATGATGAACATGCTTTACTTTTTTGATATCTCTGGTTAATACAAGATCACCATGCTTAACCAGAACATGGAGAACCACCCAGGACAACAGTGCAACCACAAGGCTATATGGCTCTGGCTTGGCTAATTAATTAGGGACTCTAGTGTTGAGGTGACCTTAGCAAAGGGCAAGGGGGAGCGCCAATGGGGTATAGACTCGCTCTAGTAGGGAGTCGAGCTTGGCTAAGACACGGTACCTACTAGGGGACTTTATACTCTGCAACGACTCGGAACCTTAGCGAGTTGCTTCACTTTGGGGAAACTTTGTCAAGGTCTCGTAGCGTCCCTATGCAATCACACCTAGGTAGTGTGGTGTGATGCCTAGCTAGCATCCATGGTTGGGTTCAAAGTTCTTCTGAAGTTCTACAAGACTTGTGGGTAAAGATGTGCAACCTCTGCAGAGTGTTAAAAACTAATCGATTAGCTGTGCTCACGGTCAAGAGCGGCCTGGACCTTCACATGATAATTGAACTTTAAGGTGGATCTAAATCATTGGTATGGTTATGTTAGCCCTATGCTTATGGCGTATCTCTTTATGTTAATTATGGGTTTGTATATACTTATACTTTATTAGTAATTAGGTGCTAATAAAATTTGACCACCTAAAAGTGTTTAATGCAGTCAACTTGTCAGCCTTTCCTTGATAAGCCTTTGCATTCATACTTTTCCCACAATTGCTGAGTACGACATGTGCTCACCCTTGCTATAAGCAATGTTGCTCAAAAAGAGGAAGCTGCTATGAACTCGTGAAGATGTTGCTGGTGCCAGGCGTACGCAACTCCCAGTCGACTGCATGTGATGTTTGGTGCCTTCGTTTCCAGGATTTAGCGTAATACTCTGATAATCTCTCTTTTCCTTACGTGTTGTTTCTGTTATTCACTTATGTCAACTATATGCATAAAACTTGATCCTGGCATGCATATAAATTTGCACTTGGTTTTCTTTGGAAAAATAGGTGTGACATTTTTGGGGCTTGTTCTACCTTGTCTCCTGAAATACCGCAATTACCAAAACTCGTGGAAATAGTTAATTTTAAACCACTATACTATGATTAGCGAGATATAGGTGACAGTATAATATTTTCTGTAAGGACCGTTAACACACCTTGCCATTCTGGTCAGGGTCACCAGACCCGACCGGTCAGACCGGCCTAGGGCAACGGTCAGACCGGTGTGCCCAGAAAAGTTGTGCCGACTCCAGTAAAGAAAGTTTATAAGCCGAAGTAGAAGGAGGAGGTGCAGAAGATGAATATCGACTCAGAAAGGACTAGAGGCCAAGATATTATTCAAATTGGGTCGATGGATGTTCCTATTGAAAGTGGTGGCAAAAGACCGATTGTTTCAAATAATAAGGTTGTGACACCAATTCTGGGAGCATCTACTGCTGGTAATGACCATGAGGCCAGTGGAAGTGGTTCCAACTCTAAATATTTCTTGCCAAGGTGGTGCCCTCCCGGTTTGACTCGCACACAGAGGAGGAAGCTTCAATGCCTAAGATTTTGAGAAAACAAGGGGAAGGAGCTAGAGAAGTAGAGAGATGAAGCATTCAACCAGTACAAGCCCATGGTACCGCAAGGAAAAGAGTGGAGGATCAAGACCAGCTCCCAGCCAGCACCGGTCAGGCCGGTGGAGGAGTCGGTCAGACCGGTCACACCAGTCAGACCGATGGCCATCGACGGTCAGATTGATGACACAGAGATGCCGCCTGGTTTTCCTTCCTCGACTTCTATGGTTTGTGATGACAAGCTTCCATTGGCACCTGCATCAGAAGACAATGAAGAGCTTGTTGATTACAGTTCCTCGCCCGAGCGTATGAATTTGGATATTAATGTGGTTCATATGTCTATGGATGGTTTTTTTCTTTCGGAGGAGGACGTCACGCATCTTGACATTGGGCCAAAGGAGGCTATTTCCCAGAAGCCTAAAGCTACTAAAAATCATCTGAAGGCTTTTATACATGAAGGGTCACATTAATGGGAAGCGTATATCTCGCATGTTGGTGGATGGAGGAGCGATTGTCAACTTGATGTCGTATTCTCTATTCAAGAAGATGGGAGGTTCAGGTGAGGAACTGATCAAGACCAACATGACCGTCAGCGGTGTGGGAGGATGCAAGCCTACGGGAGCTAAAGCCGTTGTCTCTATGGAGCCCACTGTTGGGAGCAAGACATTGGCTACTGCTTTCTTCGTCGCCGAGGCCCAAGGTAGTTTTAGTTTATTCCTTGGTTGTGATTGAATTCATGCAAATCAATGTGTTCCTTCTACTTTGCATCAATTCTTAATTCAATGGGTAGGCGACAAGGTAGAGGTTGTGTATGGTGACACGTCAGCTTATGTTGCAGTGGCTGATAGTATTTCCGTGCATGATCATGAAAATCTTAAGTGCTTAACTGGTTTAGATCTATCTAGTTGTGAAATCATTGATAGCACTAAAGGTGGTTTTACTGCTGCTATACTAAAGCTGATGGATAATCAGGTTATACCCTGTCTTGAGATTTGATGGATGTCAATCTAGAGTGGTTGCAGTGGAGGCGTGAACACTATCGGGCGCGTAAGAAAGATATGTGTGAGGCCATCGAAGACTTTGATGATTTGAGCAAGTTGGGACAAGGGTTTACGTCGGCTAATCCTTTAGAGGAGGTAGATATTGGTGATGGCATTGTACCTAGGCCGACATTTGTAAACAAGAATCTTGATCCTTTGTTTAAATCTGAATTAATATATTATTAAAGGAGTATATCGATTGTTTTGCATGGAGTTACAATGAGGTGACTGGTTTAAGTCGTGATTTAGTTGAGCATCATTTACCTATCAAACCTGGTTTTAGGCCTTATAAACAACTTCGTAGAAACTTTAATCCTGATATTTATTACGAGTGAAAGAGGAAGCCAATCAGTTGCTTGATGCTAAGTTTATTAGGCCTTGTTGATATGCTAATTGGATCTCTAATATTGTGCCTGTTGAGAAAAAAGGAACAAAAAAGCTTTGTGTCTGCATTGATTTTAGAGTGAGGACCAGAGCGTCCGATGGTCGGTGGTTAGCCACTCCTTAGTGATGAGTGATTGATAATGTTGTGTGGACTGATGTTGTGCTCTATCTTGTGGATGTAGGCTGCGGCTTGATTTACGTTGGTGCAAGTGAAGAACAAACGCGAAAGGTCATAGCCTTACAGTGTCTCCGAGGAGTGGAGGGACAAGTAGGCTTGGTTCGATGGATCCAGTGGCCAGACGGAATTAAGTGTGAGTCACATGGTGCGAGAAGAGCAAGTCGAAGTCGGATAGCAGGTTCGTTGGTTGATCTGAAAGCCAACATCGAGCCAGAGCGGACGTGGCCGCCAAGTCGAGGAGCTCAGCATGGAGGCTGCACCAAGCTCCCGGGGTTTGTAGTGGTTCACCACAAAACCACTGGGTTCCTTGGTTGATCCTCAAAGCCAAGTCCGACTGGTCGGTGGCTCCAAACTGCACTAGGCCGGTCTGATCGGTGGGCCAGACCGGCCTGACCGGTGGACCGGTCTGACCGGTGGCGGCCGTGGAGCGCCGGGTGACTCGAAGCGGAGGACACGTGTTGAGATCATAGGCTTGGCATCGAGGCTACGCGAGATGCGGTTGCTGGGCGTCCGTACAATGGAAAGGCTGTCAAGTTACCAAATTTGCCCTTCGAGGGGTTGTATTGCCTAGAGGGCATCTTAGTCATTTACCCCCACCGGAGGACCTCATATATAATCTTGGTGGAAGGGTTGTGGAAGCCATCTCTTGGGCTTTAGGGTTTTCATTTGCTCTAGGCAATTTCTCTTTTTAGTTTCCTATTTTCTCTAGGACTAGCTTGAGAGCTTCATGATGAGGATCATGCTTTGCTGACCAAGTGGTTCGGGCGCCTGAACAAGAACAGGAAGAACTTTAGGAGGAACTCAGGAACGTGCTACAAGTGTGGGAAGTGCGGGCACTTCATCACCAAGTGTCCTGAGGGAGATGAGCACAAGATCGAGTACAAGAAGCCCGAGTACAAGCAGGAGTACAAGCAAGAGTACAAGCATCGCCCGAAGAACGAGTACAAGCAGATCGAGCACAAGCATCGACCCCGGAGCCACCACTCCAAGCACAAGAGCCGGGACAAGTACAAGGGCAAGTAGAAGGGCGGCTACCACAAGAAGAAGTCGAGAGCGATGGTGGCCAGTGCGAGCGACGTGGACACCTCTTCTCCCTGCTACACCACGTCGAGCTCGGGCAGTGAAGATGAAGACCATGGAGGCACAAGAGCAAGAGGCACTCGAGCAAGAACTTCAATAGGCTGAGCTTCGTGGCGGCGAGCGGCTTCTGTGGCATGGCACACAATTCAGGTGGCAAGAAGAGCAACAAGGAGGCCTCGGACTCTGACCCGAGGATGAGGTACTTCCCCCCCACCATTGACTCGTTGCTTGAGGAGAATGCTACATTGAATGAATTGCTAGATAATCGCGACAGTGTGCTTAGAGATGCTAAGAAGATGAGGAAAGAGCTTAGGGCCTGTTGACGGTCTAAAAACACGTCAAGATTCATCGTCCCTTACGGATCATCGTAGCACTTTTTCCCTTGGAGTATGACCAAGGTTATCGAACCGTGGATCAGAAGCAAACCTCTAAGGTTCTCTACCTTATCTAGTCAATCTAAGCTAACATGAAGCGTTGATTGCATACAAAGATAAACCTAAGAGATATGTATATGGTAGCACAAGGTTGATCACATTCACAAACATAGGCAAGGTAAAGCGCCACCAAGGGGACAACTAAGCCTAGCGCCTTCTAGTTGTAGTTCCGGCAAACGAGCAACAAACCAAGCATCTCATCTAAAAGCATCCTTAAACTCCTACCTCTGGCCTACCTCCCAAAGACATCCGCACTTTCGGCGGTATCATCCTGTCACGATGCACCCTTAATGATGCGGGGAGTCCAAGGGCACGCCCATACATGAACATGTCTACAAACCATGAAGGGTCGACATACTAGATCTAATCACCATGATTACATAAAGCATGCTATGTAGTCTAACCTAGCATTAGACTAAGGATCAAATCATATTCACGATAGGTAGAAAGTAAAGATGAAGACATGGAATCGCTTAATAGATCGGACGACAAGATTATCATTACTCACATGAAAATATACATTACACCATCACCACCGAGGCCATACCTATGATGATGAACACGTAGCTCCGGAACTCCACCATGGCACAACCACACAGGGCGACCATGGAGGCTAGTCGGCCTAGGCCATCTCCTAGACAACTTCGAGGACTCGCGACCGCCGTCGTCTCCCTCCGGTGCTTGCTTCTAGGTTTTCGCTAAGATATCTTGAATGGATAAGGCGACCGTCGGAGGCAGGGGATATAAATGAGCAGAGGAGCATCTAGGTCAAAGGGTGTCGCGAACCGGAGCGAAAACGGGCCAGGCCAGTCGGCATGGGCCGGCCGGCCTAGGGCCTTTTTGGCCCGGTTCGGCCCCATCTTTCGCCACGACACTTCTCGTGTCTTCTTGAATATTTGCCGAACTTCATGTGGCTCCTTGATGTTGTTTTCCCCGTGGTTTGGATAAGGGTACTTGGCGCGCGAACTCCCGTATCTTCTGTTTAGGTCCTTGGAGTTTCACAGCTTCATGCTTCGGTCCTCAGGTCATTTGGAGTCATGTTCACTTCGTGTCTTGACTTGTGCCGAGCTTCGTGATGTTCTCATAAAGTGCTCAATGAACTCTACCCGGAAGTCCTCATTTAGGCACTTAAATCCTGCGTAAACAACATACTCCAAAAAACTATATGCAAGTGTGAACTTGTTACATCATTAGTATGCCTAGTGGCAGGTTAGTTATAATTCAAAGCTCAAACCAAAGTGTAACAAGTGCTCTTGGTTGATGGAAATCGACCGCCAACACACCCCCATGCTTAAACATTGCTCGTCCTCAAGTAAGCCTTTAATGGATGTTAGTATTACCTTTCAATGTCCATACCCTGCACTTGATTATACATGAGAAAACATAATGCTCTCAAAGGTTACATTGTTAAAGTTCCATAATGTAACTAGCTTTCATCTCTATGAAGGGTAGATATTATTTAAGCTCTTTCCCCAAGTAATTAATCATGCTTTTAAATTTTGAACAAATCTTAGAAATTTTGAAAATAAAGAGCAGGATGAAGAAAAAATTACTTTACCAAGATCAATAATAAGCCTCCTTGCATCTTGCTCATGAACTCTCATCTCATCTTGTCTCTCAAGCCTACTTGTTCTACTCCTTTCCTCTCTCAAATATTTGGTGGAAGGCTTTATATGGAGCTATGGGAAAGTTTAGTCCTACCAAGATATTATAGTCGAGATATTATCAAAACAAGACAAACTTCTCATGGACTTACCGAGACTCGTCAAAAAGGTCATTGGAAAAAATAATGTTCCAAGGAGGGGGGAGAGAAAAATACATACACTTTGAGATAGGTGAACACGTGCAAATGGCAAAGAGTGATCCCGAGGCACAAACGAAGTCCTCGTTATCGGATTGCACATGGTTGGATGGATGAGTATGGGTCTTGATCTTGAAGTCCTTTTGAAATCTCCAAACGTAGCTAGAGAACCGGGGAGCTTTATTTTTTCTTTTTTTTTCTTTTCTTGCTTTTCTCATCATATATATTTTTTCTTTATTAATTTTCTTTCATCACTTTTCTCTTTTTTTTTCTTTTTTACCCCCTTGAACTCTAGACTACACTAGTACTTCCTTGGCAACCCCCCATGCTTAGACGTTGCTCGTCCCCAAGCAAAGAGGTGATGATTGTGCCAAGGTAAATGCTAAAATTCTTGTATTTTCTTGAAGAGAGATACTTGAAACTATCTAGGGATCCTTTCACGGAGGTCTCCCAAAATCTTGCTCCACTTGACGACACCTTCCTGGTAATCTTCTTCGAAATATTCATCCATACTCAAAGTTTTGGGTTGTGATCAAGAAGGTATACACGAAAAGATATTTTGGGTTTGTGGGTGGATATCCGGCGAGGTTTGCAAAATTCCCGATGCGGAAACTCACAATGCACGGATAGATAAGGCTAGCATAAAGATAGATACGCAAAAACGGAATGACCAGCTTCTTAGTCTCAAACCAGAGAAATCAAGCCTTGAATCAATGCACCCAAAAATAAATCTTGTAAGCTAAGGTTTTTGCACTCAATGAATATAAGGCTTTGGATAGGTAGAGCAAAATGCAAGTGGTATCAAAGACAAGGTTAGCATATCAAATAAGAATAAAAATAAATGATCTTTGATTCATTCAAAAATGAGAGCAATGAAAAATACTATGGGTCTCAAGTTATCATAACCTCCACAAAAGATTAGGCTAGCATTTGTTAAATTTCAGATCATATTAAAGAGAGAACTAGCTTGATCATATACAAACCAAGCACAAGAATGAGCAAGGTGGCAACGATCATCATATATCCATAAGTAAGAGCATACAAGATATCATCATAGTGAGTACAAGGTAATGGTGATTATTATTGAAAACAAAAACAAATCTAGGTTGTACTCCTAGTAGCCATGTTATTATATAGAGAGATATACAAAGGTTGCATCTAAGGTTGTGGGAAGCATATACATGAACAGACATATAGAAAGACAAGGACAAAAAGAGGGTTGAGGATTTGTCACCGTCCTTTGATGCTTGAAGTGTAGCGCGGCCTCCCCCATGCTTAAGCATTGTGCTTAAAATGGAAGAAGAAAATGAGCATGCCATGGCAATTGTGAACCTTGTACTCCACGCGGTCTTCTTATGTCCACCAAGTCCTCCCCCAGGCTTAGCATGTTGCTAGGCATGGAAGATGATGAACCATCTTGTAATTATGGAAGTCCTACCACCATATGTGGAGATCATTATCGTACTCTTCACTTTTGTTTCCTTGATCGTCCTTCAACATCCACCCTTTGTCACAAGCCTTAATCCCAATCGTTTCTCAACTCGTCTTCACCTCCTTCCATGTTGTCCTTTATCACTGCTTCAACTTCCATGAATTTTTCTTCAACTTCAAAAACAGAACATGTACTGAACCATTTCTCCATTGCGAAGTCCTTGAAATTATCTTTCTAACGAGTGGTCATTCACCCCAATCGGACTCCAAACAAGAGAGTTACACCCTTTTTACTCCATCAATGCAAACTGTCCCAGACTGATTTCAGAACCTGTGACGCCCAATGATTTGGTTGTAACTCCTTGCACGGGTCTCCTAAAATGTTAAATATTGATGCTTTGGAAATAAGACTTAGTGGAGCTCCTGAATATCCAAATTTCCTCTTTTGTACACCTCTGATCATGTGCCTAATCTTGATGAAGACAGCAGTGTTTCTTTCGGGATTTTGGAGGTGTTGACGATCTTATTTTCATCTTTTATTACAAACTTATGGGAGCGATTTGTCATGCTTGCAAAACAACTCTAAAGCACAAAGTACCCCCGAGGTGACCGTAGGGAATACTCACTCTATGCCGACAAACCAAAGACATCCCCTAAGATCTTAACTTGTGGCATAGTTAATCTAGTGAAAGAAAAGTTAAGAACCTAAAGGGTTTACGTGTGTGCAAGGGTGCATGCAAATGATGGGATGCTATAAAAACAAAATAATGTTTACACCAAATTCTAAGCTCCATGCTTACAAAGTGGTTTCCAAACTTCTCCATTGCCATAAAGATTTATTAACCAAGGTCAAAACACCATGCTTATCCCAAGATTAACAATTCTTTATAGTGTAAGATAAGTAAGGCGTATTGCAAAGTTCATAAACCAACCAATGCAAAATGATAGCAAGGTATATAAAACTAATTGATGGTGGTCTCCGATCGTGTCTAAACACCAAGTTTACACAAGATTGCAAGGAAAAATGTTATACCAAGCACTTAACATAGATATGAAAGTATTCATCACAAATTTTGGAAAAAGTCTAAAGCTAACATAAAGCGAAAGATGACAATGAGGGGAATAGAAAATGCAAATGGAAAGAATTAGCACAAGCAAATGTTAGCAAGGTTTGAAAGATTTTTGATATGGTCCACAATAAGCAAAGGATAAAGCTTGGCCTTCACCGAAGTAAGCATTGTCAATCAAGGAAATCATGCATCGAAAAGAATCAATCAACCAAACTAACAAGGTTTAAAGGGTAGGTTATGGGTATCCTATATTTTTGGCTCAAATAAGAATTTTGAAGAGAGGGAGTCAAGTACAGAAATTCTATCTAAGGAGGTGCTAAGAGTTTTTTTTATGAAAAACAAACCTATGGTTTTAGGAGGGTTAAGGATAGGAGAGATTTTCCTATGGATTTTATAGGAAGGCTAGTTAAAGTTTTTAGTGAGAACAAGGGATAGAGGTGGGCTTGGCCAACCGGAACGGTACAAGCCAATCAACACAAGTCAACCCTACCCTTGTTGGCTATGGATTTTTGGTGGGGGCTATAGGAAGGCTTAGGTTGGTTGGACAAAAAGTTAGATCAAAACAAAACATGCAAAGCAATATGATATGGATGAACAAAATGACATGATGGTGGTTGTCTAAAACAAATGCAAGAGTTAGCCTAAATTAACTTACCACAAGTTTAGAGTAAAAGGATGGTGCCAACTTCATATTTCTCTCTAAAAAGACACAAAAGAAAAAAGACTCTAAACACTAATAGGCATACAAAAGAGTCTACAAGTTTATCAAGATCAAGAACAAAGTGCTCCCTCAATAGCAATTGAATCATACAACATGACATTGTGGTATTTATTAGATCAATGGTACAATATTACTTGATAGTTCAGTTTAAGAGCAGAATGTAGACGGTCATATTATATATATATATAAATAAAAGAAACGGGTTGCGTCCCGCAAAGCGATTCATTTAAAGTCATAAAGCTCGACTTTCTTACGTACCTCCTTGTTATGGTGAAGCCATGGTCCTTCAAGTAAGATTTGAAGATATCCATGCAGCTTATATCCCCTCTCCATGCTTGACACGATCATTTTACTTGTGAGAGGCTTGCCCGATCGTCTCTTGCATCATCATCCCCTCCTTCTCCTTTGCTCTTCGTCGCTGCCTCTCCTTTCACGAATTTTCCTCTATGTCCAGATCAGACCATGTAGCAAACAACTTCTCCAATGCGTGGTGCATGAAATTGTCTTTCCATCAAGTGTTTATTCACCCCCAACAGACTCCGAACGAGTGAGTTATGCCCGTTTTACTCCAACACTGCAATCTGTCCAAATCTGATTTCAGACTGCGCAACGCCTAATGTTTTTGCCATATCTCGTTGTACGGGTCTTCAAATTCATCGATCTTGGAGGTTTTGGAATCCGCACTTGATGGAGATTCTGATGTTCAACTTTTGCCTTCTTCTACATATCTGATCAGGTGCTCAAAATTGATGAAAACAGCAACGTCCGTACTCGAGATTCGGGGAAGGCGATGCACGAGCTTGCAATTCCTTTGGGGCATGGCTTCTCTCCTCTTTATTAAGGTTTAATTACCTGCATGGTTAGTGAAACTAGGGTTTCCCCCGACACACGCTCTATTAAGGTCACGAACTTGAACAAGCACAAAGCAAGTCCAAGATTTGCAAGTTGTAAAGAAAACATGTGCAACCAAAACCACAATTTAAATTGGATGAACAAGCAAGTTGTGATTAAATGTAGCATCAGTTTCTTGCTCAGCGCTAAGGCTCTCATTAGGCAAGGAATTAATAAAGATTAAGCACATCATAGCCTCTTTATCATTCTGAAGAAATTTTAGCCTATCATGATCATCAAAGGTGCAAGACATAGAATCAAATCATACTATTGGATATGAACATGGATATTTCAAAAGAAAGATATCATATCAAAATTACCTTGAGAGTTTAAAGTGTACCTTAGCCTTCGAGCTTTTCATCGTGAGTGTTCCTGCGGAGTTGAAAGCGAACAATCCTTGATGATCGAAGGTGGCTCACGTAGACTTTTCTCAATTCCTTCCTTCGTGCCACATGTCATCAATGTTGCTTTGTGTAGGATCACTCCTCTCACTTGTTTGTGGGGCTTCACACATGTCTTAAATGTCTTCATGTAGCTCTGTGATCCTTCGTGTGAGAGCCCAAAATATCTGTGCCATCGGATGTCGTCCTTTGTGTGTAATCCTTCATGGTCTTCTTCAAACATCTCCTTGCATCAGATGTCGCCAACTTGTGTCTTCATTTGCTAATGCTCTAGGTATTTTTGTTTTGTTCCAAGCCTCTGAATTTCTTCATGTGTGGTCTAATGGAAGCATCCCCCAACCTCCTCTTCGTTGTTGTCGTCCTCATCTTCACTCTCTTGTTCTCATCGTGTTGCTGCTGCCTCTTCTTCATGGAATTTCTCCTGTATACATAACAGAACATGAGGACCTGTGTGGTCCGAGGACCGGTGGATGGTCGCTCCTTGGTCATGAGTGATTGACAACGGTGTGTGGACTGACTCTTGGCCTAGTATTGCAGGTGCAGGTTGCGGGTTGATTCGTGTGGTGCAAGTGAAGATCAAGTGCGAAAGGTCTATGTCTGTGTGACCTCCCAGGAGCGGAGAGACAAGTAGGCTTCAATCGAGGTACCCGGTGGCGGACGAGATCAAGTGCGGATGGTACCTTGGCAAGAAGAGCAAGACGACGTTGAGAGGGATGGAGCTGGTGCAAGGTAGCAGCTAACAACTGAAGCTTGCACGCAGGGTTTGTAGTGGTTTGGCCACAAAACCACTAGGTTACTTGGCTGAGCCACAAAGCCAAGGTCGAAGGCTCGACGGGGCGAACCCGCCTGCTCAGGTCGGTCTGACCACCCGGCCAAGAGTGACCGGGGAGGCCGGTCTGACCGCCTGGCTCGCAGCACGTCGAGAAGCTTCGAAGCGGAGGACGCGTGGCGCGATCGTGAGGCTTGCATCGAGATGAAGCGTATTGCGGCCAGCGGGCGTCCATCCGATGGAGAAAATGACCGAAGTTCCCAAAGTGCCCTCGGTGGGCTTGTATCTTAAATTAAGTAAGTAGGGGTAGTTTGGTCATTGGTTGCCCTCCATATAAACTCAGTTGGGAGGAGATGGCAGCCACCTCTTGGAACCCTAGTTCATTTGCTTTCCTCCTTTGTTTTCCTTAGGCCTAGCTTGAGAGCTTCATGAGAGATCTTGTGAGAGGGTTGGATGTTCGGGCGGCTTGCTAGACCTTGTATGAACCTTCCATGGCATGTATAGAAGCTTCGGCGTGGTTCATCTAGTCTCTCTTTGTCTCCCGACGTTTCCCTTTTTGTGATTTTCGGAGCTCTTTTTAGGGATTTTCGTGGTGGCTTGTTTGAGGGGTTTCTTGAAGGGATTCTTGTTGGGTATAATACATGAGGTCTTCATGCCTCTTTTCTTGGTGATTTTGCCCCAGAAATCTCTTGGCAAATCCTTCGATTTGGGTGGATTTCGGAGTTCTTGGAGTTCATGACCTAGAGACCTTCGATTCGCGATTCCTCTTGATTGGATGGGTTTTGGTGGATATCCTTTGGGGGAGAGGTCATTCATGAGGTGACCCAGCTATCCCCGAAGTTTCGTTGCAGTCCGTGGTGTGAATCGGGAGATCTTGTGAAGGGAAGTTTAGGGTTGACCCGCGGCCAGTTTCTGGAGAGGAGGCAGTGTGACTGCCCTGGGTATGCGGTCTCACCACCCTGGGGGTTTCACGAGGAAAGTGTTGGTTTTCCGGTGATTTTCTCTCATAGCTTGTTTGCCTTGATCAGAGGAGTTTCCAGGCGAAATCTTGGGTCGATTTGGAGTCGTGAGCTTCGAGTTGTGGTTTTGGGAAATTCCAGGCCTAGGCGGTCTGACCGCCCTATCCATGCGGTCTGACCGCCCCTGGCAGGAATTTTCCTGTGTGTGGTTTTCGCTGTTGTGTGTGCATAGTTGTGTTGCTTGCTGGTGAGGTTTGCCCCTAGGATCAGTAGCTCTCCAGTGGCTACGTGGTCTTGGCAAATGTGCGGATAGAGTGGTGAAAGTGATTTCGGGATCGAGGCCGTGCTCATCTCGTTGGAGGAGCTATCTCCCTCGAGAAAGAATTTTTATCGGCTCCCATTCACTCCCCCCTCTCTGGTCGCCCAATCCGATCCTTCAATTGGTATCAGAGCCGGTTACGGATCTTTTTGATTCTAACCAGTCTAAGATCCAAAGATGGGTGACTACGCAAAGGGGTCGGGTCCTCCGCACTTCGATGGGAAGAACTAACAGATGTGGGAGAGGCACATGGGCGCGTTTTTGCGTGGAAAGGGGACTCTGATCCGAGATGTGACTCAAAATCCTACCTATGTCATTCCAGAGAGTTTCCCGCTTCCAGGATCGCGGGACATGTTTGAGGCCAACAACAAGGCCGTTGACTACTTGTTCCGTGCTCTTTGTGCCTCGGAGTTTGATCAAGTGTACGGAGAGGATGTGGCCGGAAAGATATGGCTTAAGCTTAAGAATGCGCATGTTGGCAATGCTCAGGTGCATGCACATTTGTTTTCCACTTACCGGAGAGAGTACGAGAACTTCAGTCATCTCCCCGGTGAGTCGACTGATGTGATGTTTCAGCACTTCACCAACATTGTGAACAATATGAGGGACAATGTGACAGTGCTCCCATACACGGATCATGATCAAGCTAGTAAGTTTTTGCATGCACTGGATATATCTGTGTGGAGTGCCAAGGTCGAGGCCATTGAGGAGTCGAGCATGTATGATACCTTGTCGCTGGATGAGCTGTTCTCTAAGCTCAGGTCCTCGGAGGTTGATCGTGGCTTGAAAGCCAAGACTGAGAGCCCGACTGAGTCCCATAGTCTTGCTCTCGTGCCCGGATCTGGTGGAAGGACTAACACTAACTCCTCTTCGAGGATTTTTTCTCTATCTTCCTTTATGTCCTTGCCAGATGAGGAGTTCGACGAGCTTGGAGAGGACGAGCTGGCCCTGCTGACCAGGAAGTTTGAGAGGCTGCACGAGAACCGCATGAACATGAGGAGGACCACTCGTACGTGCTACAAATGTGGCAAGTAGGGACACTTCATCGCCGAGTGCCCGTAGGAGATCGAGCCCAAGAACGAGTACAAGCACCGCCCAAGGATTGAGAACAAGCATCGCTCGAGGCGTGAGCACAAGAGCAAGTACAAGGACAAGGACGAGTGGAGGTCGAGGAAGGGCGGCGGCTATGACAAGAAGAGGAAGGCTCGAGCGATGGTGGGAGCGAGCAATGTCGACTCCAGTTCCTGCTACACCTCATCGAGTTCCAGTGACAGCGACGACGACGGCAAGCGCAAGAGCAAGAAGCACGGTTCCAAGGACCTGAGTGGCCTGAGTTGCTTCGCACGAGAGGACGGCTTCTGCCGCATGGCCCACAGCTCTGGTAGCAAGAAGAGCCAGAAGGATGACTCGGGATCAGAATCCGAGGATGAGGTATGTGACGAGCTCTCTTCCTTGCACCAGGAGAATGCTGAGTTGGTTGCTTTGCTTGACAATCGTGATACCATGCTTAGAGAGGCTAAGAAACTTAGGAAAGAACTTAGTTAAGTTTGATGATGGCTGAGTTTAAGAGGTTTGATGGTCAGGTGTTGGGTTCTGATAAGATTGGTGAGAGTAGTGGTGAGGGAGAGAAAATTGGAGAGATTTCTATTCCATCACAAACTACACCCATGAACAAATTTGCTCCAAAACCCAACCACCTGAGAAACAAGCTCGACACCACTCCAGATCCACCAGTATTCCCCCACAAAACCGATAACTTCCAGAAACTGGTGAAGTTTGTGAGCACCCTTGGGAATGTCTTTGGGGGGAAGTCAGGAGAGAAAGTGGTAGAGAAACCGAGAGAAGCTCCATAGTCAAAGCCAAAACCAGTTCGCTTCCATTGTGAGTATTGTGGAAGGGATGGTCACCTCGGAGAGTTTTGCTACAAGAAGAAGAGGGATGAGAGGATGGCTAAAGAGTGGGCGAACAAGGACAGGTACCACCCTTCTCATAGTGTGCTTGAGCCTCATATGCCACTACCTAGGGGTCAGGCGGAGGTGCGTACAGTTCTGGGTTGGGGAACGAGAGGAGTTCCCGCCTGAGGTGGTTCGCGTGCTACTGCCCAGGGGGGAGGTCAGACTGGCCTGGGCAGGCGGTCTGACTGCATCCCAGCTGGGAGCAGGGGGTTTTGATGCCTGTGGTCGTGGTGTTAATCGTGGTGGTTCCTATGGTCGTGGTACAGGCACTAGAGGGTTTGTTTCTGGTGGTGGTGTGTTTGCTGGACGTTCTCCTCCTCGTGATCAATATGAGGGTGGTAGAGATCATCGCAGTTCTGGGTTTCAGAGGGGCTACGAGCCACGCTTTCCTTTTCGTAGTAGTCGTTCTCCTCCAGCGAGGCGTGAGGTGGCTCAGTGTGGTGGTCGTAGTTTTGGATGTGATAGGATGGATGTTGCTAACCCCACTTTTGAGAAAATGGCTCGACACTGGTTTGATTCCTTTTGTGCTAACCCTAGTGTTGAGTTGATTGCTCATTCTCGTTTTCATTTTTGATTTGCAGGTGGGAGGCATGGAGAACGTTTGGTTGATTAACTCTGGTTGTTCGCGACACATGACCGGAGACAAGGGGTGGTTCTCCAGCCTCACCCCGGTGGTGTCAAAGGTGTACATCACTTTCGGGGATAATGGACGAGGACGGGTGATTTCAGATGGTGAGGTTAAGGTGAGTAGATTGGTGACCTTAAAGCGTGTGGCTCTGGTCAAGTCACTTGGGTATAACCTGTTGTCAGTATCTCAGTCGCTGGACGAGGGTTATGAGGTGCGTTTTAAGTTGGAGGCCTCTCGTGTTCTTGTCTCTCGAGGCGATCTTGTTTATACGATCGTGCCCGAGGGACAGATCTTTCATGCTGATTTTTCTAAGTCTTTTGGTCCCCTGAGGTGTTTGGTTGCTGGTCCTTCTTCTGAGTTGTGGAGGTGGCATAGGAGGTTGGGGCACTTGAGCTTTGAGCTCCTTTCCCGTTTGAGTGCGCTCGATCTTGTCCGAGGATTGCCCAGGTTGTGTTTTGACAAGGATTTGGTTTGTGCGCCTTGTAGGCATGGCAAGATGGTAGCCACTCCCCATCCACCCCTGACTGCTGTCATGACAGAGCGTCCGATAGAGCTGTTGCATATGGACCTTGTTGGTCCAGTTCGAGTTCGCTCGGTGGGTGGGAAGTGGTATGTCCTAGTGGTTGTGGACGATTACTCTCGCTATGCCTGGGTGTTTTTCTTGAAGGAGAAGGGTGAGACGTTTGGTTTTGTTCGAGACCTGATCTTGAGGTTGAAGAACGAGAGACATGGGGATGCCATTAGAGCTATACGCAGTGACAATGGCACGGAATTCAAGAGCTCTCGTTTTGAGACCTTTTGTCGTGATCTTGGTCTTGAGCATCAGGTTTCGACTCCGTACACCCCTCCTCAGAATGGTGTTGTGGAAAGGAAGAATCAAACCCTGTGTGAGATGGCTAGGACGATGCTCGATGAGCACAGGACTCCTAGGAGGTATTGGGCTGAGGCAGTGAATACCGCGTGTTATGTGTCAAACCGGATTCTCCTCCGAGCTTTCAAGGAGAAAACTTGCTATGAGCTGATGCATGGGTGAGTACCCAAGGTGAGTCACTTTCATGTTTTTGGTTGCAAGTGTTTCGTTCTTAAGAAGGGCAGAAAGTTGGATAAGTTTGAGGCTAGGTCCGTTGATGGTATTTTCTTTGGTTATGCTACTCACTCTAGAGCATTTCGTATGCTCAACTTGGAAACTAACCAAATCGTGGAGACTTGCGAGGTTACCTACGACGAGACACAGCCGCGTAGTTCTTTTTTCTTTGATTGTGCAGGTGATGAGGAGTTTGGCGAGGAGATCTTTGAGGAGGAGGTGCAAGAAGATGGTGAAGAAGATGATGGTGGTGGTGCTCCCGCAGCTAGCCGTGTACATACTACTTCCACGACTACGACGACGATCGAGGATGGTCCTACACCTACACTGACGACGACTGAGGCTGTTCGAGAGGTTGCTACTGCTGAGGGGGAGGTGGTCTCCAGACGTGAGGCTCCCCGACGTGTTCAGGTGGATCACCCACCTTCGTCGATCATAGGTGATGTTCATGAACGTACTACACGGTCCAGGTCACAATGGCATTCTCATTTTGCTCATTCTGCATTTGTCGCTTCCTTTGAGCCCAAAGATATTGAACACGCACTTTCCGATCCAGATTGGGTGAATGCTATGCATGAGGAGCTTGAAAATTTTTAGAGGAATCAGGTGTGGGAGTTGGTTGAGCCTCCACCAAATTGCAAACCTATCGGGACAAAATGGGTGTGGAAGAACAAAGAGGGAGAAAATGGGGAGATTGTGAGAAACAAGTCGAGGTTGGTTGCTCAGGGGTATAGCCAAAAAGAGGGGATAGACTATGAGGAGACATTTGCTCTTGTGGCTCATTTGGAGGCAATTAGGATCCTTCTAGCATTTTCAGTTGCTAAAGGGTTCAAATTGTACCAAATGGATGTGAAGAGTGCCTTCCTAAATGGGGTTTTAGAGGAAGAAGTGTATGTGAGGCAACCCCCGGGTTTTGAGAGTGAGAGGTTTCCCCATCAGGTATACAAACTCAGAAAAGCACTATATAGCCTAAAACAAGCACCTAGGGAGTGGTATGGCAGGTTGAGAGGGTTCTTGTTTAGTAAGGGGTTTTTGATGGGGAAGGTGGATCAGACTCTCTTTCTCCTCAGGAAGGGTGATGACATTTTGATCGTGCAAGTATACGTGGATGATATAATCTTTGGTGGCTCTTCTCACGCTTTGGTTGCTAGGTTTGCAGATGACATGAGCAGGGAATTCGAGATGTCCATGATGGGTGAGTTACAGTTCTTTCTCGGGCTTCAGATCAGGCAGTGCAAGGACGGGACGTTTGTGCATCAAGCCAAGTACAGCAAGGACATAGTGAAGAAATTCAAGATGGATGACTCAAAGCCAATGGCTACGCCGATGAGTACGACTACAGCTTTGGATGCGGATGTTGATGGCGAGCCCGTGGACCAAAAGGAGTACCGGAGCATGATCGGCTCCCTCCTCTACTTGACGGCGATGAGGCCGGACATACAGTTCAGTATGTGTCTGTGTGCTCGTTTTCAGGCTTCACTGAGGACTTCACATCGGCAGGCCGTCAAGAGGATTTTCAGGTACTTGAACTACACCCTTGAGTTTGGTCTTTGGTATTCTGCAGCCTCGACACTCAACCTTCACGGGTTTGCGGACGCTGACTTCGCTGGGTGTCATTTGGATCGTAAATCTACTTCTGGTGGGTGTCAGTTTCTTGGGTCTTCTTTGGTTTCTTGGTCATCCCGCAAGCAGTCGAGTGTAGCCCAGTCCACTATAGAGGCCGAGTATGTTACTGTAGCTAGTTGTTGTTCCGAGCTCCTATGGATTACCTACACTATGAGCGACTTTGGTGAGGAGTGTTCCTATGTCCCACTCTTTTGTGACAGCACCAGTGCCATAAGTGTAGCCAAGAACCTAGTTCTCCACTCCAAAACCAAGCATATAGAGGTGAGGTACCACTTCCTGAGAGACAATGTGGAGAAGGGAAAGATTGCTTTGATCCATGTGCCCACCCAAAACCAACTAGCGGATATCTTTACCAAACCACTTGACCAAGCCACTTTCACTCGCTTGCGAGGAGAGCTTGGTGTGTGTTTGCTTTCTTGAGTTGGTTGTGGGAGCTCCTTTGTAGCATATGTATCATATTTATTTTATGCCTGGCATTGCATTTGTAACATGATGTATAGTCATCTTTGTATCTTAGGTTGTTTTTGCTTTTGTCTCATATGGTAGGATGAGCTTCTCCTATATACATTGATTGCTATGATATGCTTTGTGAGCTTGTGAGCATGTTTGATATGATTTGATGAAGGATAGCTATGCTCTTGATAGTTTTGATATATTTGCATGATGAGGTGGCTAATTTTTGGAAAATGTTGGATAGGCTCTCTCTTGTGAGTTTAAGGCTTGGCATGATCTTAGTGTGCTTTGGTGGTTTATGTCATGCTTAATTCATGAATGGATATCATATGCTTCTCACTTGGGGTCAAAGACCCATTTGTCATTATGAATGTTTAGCCCATGTGATACCTTGTGGGGGAGCATAAGCTTCTTTTTGCCGCAAAGGCACTTCATGTACCATTTTATGCTTAAATGTGAAAAATTAAATTGGTATGAAATGCTTTGCTCAAAGTTGTGCTCTCAATTGATCCATGTCATAAATGATTTAAATCTGAATTTATATGGGTGCTAAACCGTTGCATGTTGTCTACCATGAGAAGTCTCATTTTAAGAAGTAGACACATGGCTCACTGGCTTTAACATGACATGAGACGCTTATGGGTGTTTGTAATGATCTTGTGTTGAGGATATGTGACCTAGCATGAAGTTTGTGTGATTTAAATTCACTATGGTAGACTTTGTTTATGTTTTGGTCTTTAGCTCATGAGAGGGAAATTTTTCGCAAAATTGTGGATTTTTATCGTGGCTTGCTCATTTGCTCACATAGCTTTACTATCATGATGGCAATGCTCATACGAATCTTTGGAATGTCTTGCTTGCTCATTTGCTCACTTGTAGCATTTTTTGGTGCTCATTGTCTATTTGAGAAGCTCTAGGTTGTAATTTTCGTAGAAATGCCTTGATTCATGCATTGTCAACAAGGGGGAAAAGTTTGTGCATGGAAAATGAATCTGAGCTTGTTTAGAAGGTTTCGACTGGTTTTGAACTGTTTCGGAACAAGTTTTTCTGGGGGCGGTCACATAGGGCGGTATGACCACCCTGTGTGTGGTGTGACCGGCCCGGGCGGTCTGACCGGCCTGGCAAGGCGGTCTTACCGGCCTGGGTCAGTGAGAGCAAGTTTTGCTCATTTTCATGCATTTGCAGTAGTTCTTTGCATGCATGTGTTCAGGGGGGGTGCATTTGCTCAGGGGGAGCCTGCATGTGTTTAGGGGGAGCTCCTTGTGTCGCCTGAGTTCTTGCTTTGGTGGTTTGCTCTTTGTAAGCTTTGGTTTTTGTCTCGGTTGTGTTGAGCCGTTGCCCTTGGCTTAGGGGCCGAGACTTTGGCTTCAAGTGATCAGGGTTTGTGTTGTTTGGCTTTTGGATCACTTGATGGGTTGTTGTTTGTTTGTTTCTTTTTCTTTTCCTATGATGGTTACTATGTGTGTGGGTGTTGTCAATGCACTCATCAAGGGGGAGATTGAAGACCTGTGTGGTCCGAGGACCGGTGGATGGTCGCTCCTTGGTGATGAGTGATTGACAACAGTGTGTGGACTGACTCTTCGCCTAGTATTACAGGTGCAGGTTGCGGCTTGATTCGCGTAGTGCAGGTGAAGATCAAGTGCGAAAGGTCTATGTCTGTGTGACCTCCCAGGAGCGGAGAGACAAGTAGTCTTCGATCGAGGTACCCGGTGGCCGACGGGATCAAGTGCGGACCGTACGCTGGCAAGAAAAGCAAGACGACGTTAAGAGGGATGGAGTCAGTGCAAGGTAGCAGCTAACAACTGAAGCTTGTACGCGAGATTTGCAGTGGTTTGGCCACAAAAGCACTGGGTTACTTGGCTGAGTCACAAAGCCAAAGCCGAAGGCTCGACGGGGCGAACTAGCCTGCTCAGGTCGGTCTGACCGTCCGGCCAGGAGAGACCGGGGGAGGCCGATCTGACAACCTGGCTCGCAGCACGTCGAGAAGCTTCGAAGCAGAGGACGCGTGGCGCGATCGTGAGGCTTGCATGGGGATGAAGCGGATTGCGGCCAGCGGGCGTCCATCTGATGGAGAAAATGACCGAAGTTCCCAAAGTGCCCTCGGTGAGCTTGTATCTTAAGTAAGTAGGGGTAGTTTGGTCATTGGTTGCCCTCCATATAAACTCAGTTGAGAGGAGATGGCAGCCACCTCTTGGAACCCTAGTTCATTTGCTTTCCTCCTTTGTTTTCCTTAGGCCTAGCTTGAGAGCTTCATGAGAGATCTTGTGAGAGGGTTGGATGTTCGGGCGGCTTGCTAGACCTTGTATGAACCTTTCATGGCATGTATAGAAGCTTCGGCATCGTTCATCTAGTCTCTCTTTGTCTCCCGGTGTTATTCAATAGAGAGATATCATCACAGTGAACACAAGGCAATGGTGATTATTATTGAAAACAAAAACAAATCTAGGTTGTACTCCTAGTAGCCATGTTATTCTATAGAGAGATATACAAAGGTTGCATCTAAGATTCTGGGAAGCATATACATGGACAGACATATTGAAAGACAAGGATAAAATGAGGGTTGGGGATTTGTTACCATCCTTTGATGCTTGAAGTGTAGCGCGGCCTCCCCCATGCTTAAGCATTGTGCTTAAAATGGAAGAAGAAAATGAGCATCCCATGGCAATTGTGAACCTTGTACTCCACACGGTCTTCTTATGTCCACCAAGTCCTCCCTCATGCTTAGCATGTTGCTAGGCATGGAAAATGATGAACCATCTTATAATTATTGATGTCCTACCGCCATATGTGGAGATCATCATCATACTCTACACTTTTGTTGCCTTGATCATCCTTCAACATCCACCCTTTGTCACAAGCCTTAATCCCAATCGTTTCTCAACTCATCTTCACCTCATTCCATGTTGTCCTTTATCACTGCTTCAACTTTCACGAATTTTTCTTCAACTTCCAGAACATAACATTTACTGAACCATTGCTCCATTGCGAAGTCCTTGAAATTATCTTCCCAACGAGTGGTCATTCACCCCAATCGGACTACGAACAAGAGAGTTACGTCCTTTTTACTCCATCAATGCAAACTATCCCGGGCTGATTTTAGAACGTGTGACGCCCAATGATTTGGTTGTAACTCCTTGCACGGATCTCCTAAAATGTTAAATCTTGACGCGTTGGAAAGAAGACTTAGTGGAGCTCCTAAATATCCAAATTTCCTCTTTTGTACATCTATGATCATGTGCCTAATCTTGATGAAGACAACGGTGTTTCTTTCGAGCTTTTGGAGGTGTTGACGATCTTATTTTCATCTTTTATTACAAACTCATGGGAGCGATTTGTCATGCCTGCAAAACAACTCTAAAGCACAAAGTACCCCTGAGGTGACGGTCGGGAATACTCACTCTACGCCGACAAACCGAAGACATCCCGTAAGATCTTAAGTTGTGGCATAGTTAATCTAGTGAAAGAAAAGATAAGAACTTAAAGGGTGTACGTGTGTGCAAGAGTGCATGCAAATGATGGGATGCTATAAAAACAAAACAATATTTACACCAAATTCTAAGCTCCATGCTTACAAAGTGGTTTCCATACTTCTCCATTGCCATAAAGATTTATTAACCAAGGTCAAAACACCATGCTTATCCCAAGATTAACAATTCTTTATAGTGTAAGATAAGTAAGATGTATTGCAAAGTTCATAAACCAACCAATGCAAAATGATAGCAAGGTATATAAAATTGAATGATGGTGGTCTCTGATCGTGTCTAAACACCACGTTTACACAAGATCGCAAGGAAAAAAGCTATACCAAGCACTTAACATAGATATGAAAGTATTCATCACAAAGTTTCACAAAAAGTCCCAAGCTAACATAAAGCGAAAGATGACAATGAGGGGGTAGAAAATGCAAATGGAAAGAATTAGCACATGCAAATGTTAGCAAGGTTTGAGAGATTTTCGATATGGTCCACGATAAGCAAAGGACAAAACTTGGCCTTTACCGAAGTAAGCATTGTCAATCAAGGAAATCACCCATCGAAAAGAATGAATCAACCAAACTAAGAAGGTGTAAACAATCAAGGAAATCACCCATCAAAAAGAATCAATCAACCAAACTAACAAGGTTTAAAGGGTAGGTTATGGGTATCCTATATTTCTAGCTCAAATAAGAATTTTGATGAGAGGGAGTCAAGTATAGAAATTCTATCTAAGGGGGTGCTAAGAGTTTTAATATGAAAAACAAACCTATAGTTTTAGGAGGGTTAAGGATAGGAGAGGTTTTCCTAAGGCTTTTATAGGAAGGCTAGTTAAAGTTTTTAATTAGAACAAGGGATAGAGGTGGGCTTGGCCAACCAGAACGGTGCAAGACAATCAACACAATTCAACCCTACCCTTGTTGGCTATGGATTTTTGGTGGGGGCTATAGGAAGGCTTAGGTTGGTTGGACAAAAAGTTAGATCAAAACAAAACATGCAAAGCAATATGATATGGATGAACAAAATGACATGATGGTAGTTGTCTAAAACAAATGCAAGAGTTAGCCTAAATTAACTTGCCACAAGTTTAGAGTCAAAGGACGGTGCCAACTTCATATTTCTCTCTAAAAAGACACAAAAGAAAAAGACTCTAAACACTAATAGGCACACAAAAGGGTCTACAAGTTTTTCAAGATCAAGAACAAAGCGCTCCCACAATAGCAATTAAATCATACAACATGATGTTGTGGCATTTATTAGAGCAAACGGGTTGCCTCCCGCAAAGCGATTCATTTAAAGTCATAAAGCTCGACTTTCTTACGTACCTCCTTGTTATGGTGAAGCCATGGTCCTTAATGTAAGATTTGAAGATGTCCATGTAGCTTTTATCCACTCTCCATGCTTGACACGATCATTTTACTTGATGAGAGGTTTCCCCGATCGTCTCTTGCATCATCATCCCCTCCTTCTCCTTTGCTCTTCATCACTACCTCTCCTTTCACGAATTTTCCTCTGTGTCCAGATCAGACCATGTAGCAAACAATTTATCCAATGCGTGGTGCATGAAATTGTCTTTCCATCAAGTGTTTATTCACACCCAACAGACTCCGAATGAGTGAGTTATGCCCGTTTTACTCCAACACTGCAATCTATCCAAATCTGATTTCAGACTGTGCAACGCCTAATGTATTTGCCATATCTCCTTGTATAGGTCTTCAAATTCGTCGATCTTGGAGGCATTGGAGAATCGTACTCAAGATTTGGGGAAGGCGATGCACGAGCTTGCAATTCCTTTGGGGCATGGCTTCTCTCCTCTTTATTAAGGTTTAATTACCTGCATGGTTAGTGAAACTCGGGTTTTCCCCCAACACATGCTCTTTTAAGGTCACAAGCTTGACCACAAAGCAAGTCCAAGATTTGCAAGTTGTAAAGAAAACATGTGCAACCAAAACCACAATTTAAATTGGATGAACAAGCAAGTTGTGATTAAATGTAGCATAAGTTTCTTGCTCAGCGCTAAGGCTCTCATTAGGCAAAGGTTCATTAGGCAAGGAATTAATAAAGATTAAGCACATCATAGCCTTTTTATCATTCCCAAGAAATTCTAGCCTATCATGATCATCAAAGGTGCAAGACATAGAATCAAATCATACTATTGGACATGAACATGGATATTTCAAAAGAAAGATATCATATCCAAAAGTACCTTGAGAGTTTAATGTATACCTTAGCCTTTGAGCTTTTCATCGTGAGTGATCTTGCGGAGTTGAAAGCGAACAATCCTTGATGATCGAAGGTGGCTCGCGTAGACTTTTCTCAATTCCTTCCTTCGTGCCACATGTCGTCAAGGTTGCTTTGTGTAGGATCACTCCTCTCACTTGTTTGCGGGGCTTCACACATGTCTTAAATGTCTTCATGTAGCTCCATGATCCTTCATGTGAGAGCCCAAAATATCCGTGCCATCGGATGTCGTCCTTTATGTGTAATCCTTCGTGGTCTTCTTCAAACATCTCCTTGCATCGAATGTCGCCAACTTGTGTCTTCATTTGCCAAAGCTCCAGGGATTTTTGTTTTGTTCCAAGCCTCTGAATTTCTTCATGTGTGGTCTAATGGAAGCATCCCCCAACCTCCTCTTCGTTGTTGTCGTCCTCATCTTCACTCTCTTGTTCTCATCATGTTGCTGCTGCCTCTTCTTCATGGATTTTCCTTTGTATACATAACCGAACATGAGGACCTGTGTGGTCTGAGGACCGGTGGATGGTCGCTCCATGGTGATGTGTGATTGACAACGGTGTGTGGACTGACTCTTGGCCTAGTATTGCAGGTGCAGGTTGCGTCTTGATTCGCGTGGTGCAGGTGAAGATCAAGTGCGAAAGGTCTATGTCTGTGTGACGTCCTAGGAGCGAAGAGACAAGTAGGCTTCGATCAAGGTACCCGGTGGCCGACAGGATCAAGTGCGGACCGTACGCTAGCACGAAGAGCAAGACGACGTTGAGAGGGATGGAGCCGGTGCATGGTAGCAGCTAACAACTGAAGCTTGCACGCGGGGTTTGCAGTGGTTTGGCAACAAAACCACTGGGTTACTTGGTTGAGCCACAAAGCCAAGGCTGAAGGCTCGACGGGGCGAACCAGCCTGCTCAGGCCGGTCTAACCGTCCAGGACGGGCAGTCTGACTGCCCGGCCAGGAGTGACCGAGGGAGGCCGGTCTGACCGCCTAGGAGGGGCGGTCTGACCGCTTGGCTTGCGGCACGTCGAGAAGCTTCGAAGTGGAGGACACGTGGCACAATTGTGAGGCTTGAGTGGAGATGAAGCGGATTGTGGCCAGCGGACGTCCGTCTGATGGAGAAAACGACCCTGTGTGTGGTGTGACCGGCCCGGGCTGTCTGACCGGCCTGGCTAGGCGGTCTGACCGGCCTGGGTCAGTGAGAGCAAGTTTTGCTCATTTTCATGCATTTGCAGTAGTTCTTTGCATGCATGTGTTCAGGTGGAGTGCATTTGCTCAAGGGAGCCTGCATGTGTTCAGGGGGAGCTCCTTGTATCGCCTGAGTTCTTGCTTTGGTGGTTTGCTATTTGTGAGCTTTGGTTTTTGTCTCGGTTGTGTTAAGTCGTTGCCCTTGGCTTAGGGGACCGAGACTTTGGCTTCAAGTGATCAGGGTTTGTGTTGTTTGGCTTTTGGATCACTTGATGGGTTGTTGTTTGTTTGTTTCTTTTTCTTTTCCTATGATGGTTACTATGTGTGTGGGTGTTGTCAATGCACTCATCAAGGGGGAGATTGAAGACCTGTGTGGTCCGAGGACCGGTGGATGGTCGCTCCTTGGTGATGAGTGATTGACAACAGTGTGTGGACTGACTCTTGGCCTAGTATTGTAGGTGCAGGTTGCGGCTTGATTCGCGTGGTGCAGGTGAAGATCAAGGGTGAAAGGTTTATGTCTGTGTGACCTCCCAGGAGCAGAGAGACAAGTAGGCTTCGATCGAGGTACTCGGTGGCCGACGGGATCAAGTGCGGACCGTACACTGGCAAGAAGAGCAAGACGACGTTGAGAGGAATGGAGCCGGTGCAAGGTAGCAGCTAACAACTGGATCTTGCACGCAGGGTTTGCAGTGGTTTGGCCACAAAAGCACTAGGTTACTTGGCTGAGCCACAAAGCTAAGGCCGAAGGCTCGACAAGGCGAACCAGCCTGCTCAGGTCGGTGTGACCGTCCGACCAGGAGAGACTGGGAGAGGCCGGTCTGACTGCCTGGCTCGCAGCACGTCGAGAAGCTTCGAAGCAGAGCACGCGTGGCGCGATCGTGAGGCTTGCGTGGAGATGAAGAGGATTGCGGCCAGCAGGCATCCGTCCGATGGAGAAAATGACCGAAGTTCCCAAAGTGCCCTCCGTGGGCTTGTATCTTAAGTTAAGTAAGTAGGGGTAGTTTGGTCATTGGTTGCCCTCCATATAAACTCAGTTGAGAGGAGATGGCAGCCACCTTTTGGAATCCTAGTTCATTTGCTTTCCTCTTTTGTTTTTCTTAGGCCTAGCTTGAGAGCTTCATGAGAGATCTTGTGAGAGGGTTGGATGTTCGGGCGGCTTGCTAGACCTTGTATGAACCTTTCATGGCATGTATAGAAGCTTCGGTGTGGTTCATCTAGTCTCTCTTTGTCTCCCGGTGTTATTTAATAGAGAGATATCATCATAGTGAGCACAAGGTAACGGTGATTATTATTGAAAACAAAAACAAATTTAGGTTGTACTCCTAGTAGCCATGTTATTCTATAGAGAGATATACAAAGGTTGCATCTAAGGTTGTGGGAAGCATATACATGAACAGACATATAGAAAGACAAGGACAAAAAGAGGGTTGAGGATTTGTTACCATCCTTTGATGCTTGAAGTGTAGCGCGGCCTCCCCCATGCTTAAGCATTGTGCTTAAAATGGAAGAAGAAAATGAGCATCCCATGGCAATTGTGAACCTTGTACTCCACGCGGTCTTCTTATGTCCACCATGTCCTCCCCCATGCTTAGCATGTTGCTAGGAATGGAAGATGATGAACCATCTTATAATTATTGAAGTCCTACCGCCATATGTGGAGATCATCATCGTACTCTTCACTTTTGTTGCCTTGATCGTCCTTCGACATCCACCCTTTGTCACAAGCCTTAATCCCAATCGTTTCTCAACTCGTCTTCACCTCCTTCCATGTTGTCCTTTATCGATGCTTCAACTTCCACGAATTTTTCTTCAACATCCAGAACATAACATTTACTGAACTATTGCTCCATTGCGAATTCCTTGAAAATTATCTTTCCAACGAGTGGTCATTCACCCCAATCGGACTCCGAACAAGAGAGTTACGCCGTTTTTACTCCATCAATGCAAACTGTCCCGGGCTGATTTCAGAACGTGTGACGCCCAAAGATTTGGTTGTAACTCCTTGCACGGGTCTCCTAAAATGTTAAATCTTGATGCATTGGAAAGAAGACTTAGTGGAGCTCCTAAATATCCAAATTTCCTATTTTGTACATCTCTGATCATGTGCCTAATCTTGATGAAGACAGCGGTGTTTCTTTCGAGATTTTGGAGGTGTTGACGATCTTATTTTCATCTTTTATTACAAACTCATGGGAGCGATTTGTCATGCCTGCAAAACAACTCTAAAGCACAAAGTACCCCCGAGGTGACGGTCAGGAATACTCACTCTATGCTGACAAACCGAAGACATCCCCTAAGATCTTAACTTGTGGCATAGTTAATCTAGTGAAAGAAAAGTTAAGAACCTAAGGGTGTACGTGTGTGCAAGGGTGCATGCAAATGATGGATGCTATAAAAACAAAACAATGTTTACACCAAATTCTAAGCTCCATGCTTACAAAGTGGTTGCCAAACTTCTCCATTGCCATAAAGATTTATTAACCAAGGTCAAAACACCATGCTTATCCCAAGGTTAACAATTCTTTATAGTGTAAGATAAGTAAGACGTATTGCAAAGTTCATAAACCAACCAATGCAAAATGATAGCAAGGTATATAAAACTGAATGATGGTGGTCTCTGATTGTTGGCATTTCTTAGTGTCATCACTTTAAGAACAGATATGGAATCCATCCTCAGAGGCAACACCAAGAAACGCCTTGTAGGCACCTCTCAACATCACAACTAACGACGCTGAGTTAGCGTGAACATCAAGACTTGCCAAAGGTTAATCTAAATGATCACGAACGAATCCGCAAGCGCACAGATAAACCATTGTAGCATTTCCCCAAGGAAGGAGAATATTCCAAGGGTATCGTATCCGTGGAAGGCAATGGCAGATATCTTAGACTTATGCTTTTGCTGTGAATGTAAACTAAGATATAGATATAGGAAATAATCTACCTCTACTCTAGCACACTACAGCTTAGGGGGAACTTACGAGTTAGCTCTAGGTTCTAATGTACTAAACATACAAAGCTAGAAGATACAGGAGATAGGCATGAGTATTGCATGAGAGGGTAAGGTTCAGCACCCAGGTACAAACGGGGAGCTAGCACGCGACGACTAGCACTCTGCGAAACTAGACTTTAGACTCCTACAGCAGGTACCCCAGCACGGAGGGTTGCAAAGGATCCAACAGCTGTCACCACTGCGGAACTACCTCTATCGTTATGGGGGGTATGCTCATAACTAACATAGCCAGACAACCTAGGCACCATGCCTGCGTTGCTGCTAGACTCCACCCGGCCCGGGCTATTGTGACCCAGGGTGAGAGCCACCAAAAGACTGGTCAACTTAGACCGAGTACCGTAGCTTGAACACAAACCTCATGCAACACTCTCATGCCATCTAACAAGATCAACTAAGGCTAGATATACAAACGGATACGAACTCTATTATGTCTAGTCAATAAGATCAAAGGGTCGTGTTCGTAAAGAACACGAGCCTCTAACTTATGAAAAAACACATAAGGAATGAGTTTATCACCCTTCAAGTGGATCAAAAGGTGGTGTTCATGAAGAACATGAGCCTCTAAATGATGAACAAAGGATGAACTCAAGAACATATCAAGCATATGATCTACCATGACTTTATATGAAATAGCTGAATAACTGAAGTAGATCAAAGTCATACAATGAAATAACGATAAAAGAGAGCTCATACCTAGACTCCAAAGAAGACTTGGAACCTGAATAAGAGCTACTCTAGCCTACCCCCTAGCCTTGGAAACTAAAAGTGAGAGGAGAATGAGAGAGTGATGTGTGGGAAATGGGAGCCCCTCCCCTTCTATTTATAGGTAGGGACAAGGTTTGCTCGGAGCACCAAATGACCTCGAAACTCTCGGGAGTGAGACAATGGACCAATGAGCAGCTGGCGCGTGTAGGGGCCAGATGAGGCGCTACTAAGGCTGTTCAGCCAATCCTAGGATCGGCCGACCCCCTAGGGCGGCCCCACCTAGTGTGCTTCCTCTGGGTGGCTGCCCTGTGGGCCCTCTGATCCATCCCTGGTGCATGGCTTGATTTGGTATCCGATCCATGTGAAGTCCAGGTGGCGTCCTCTGATTCATCGGTGAGTGCCTCCCTTGGATCAATGACATGGAATGCCATGTATTTCCTTGGTGGCAGCCACCTCCTCAGCTGAGTTGGCATGGTTTCTCCATAGAAGGTGGGTTTCCATCTCTTTTAAGGGGTATTTCACCTACATACAAATAATCTCCAAGGACAAGTGGAACTACATTATTCAAACCAAAATGTAATAAATAATGCATATGCCTCCATTCATGTGAGAATATTGAGGGCTGAAAGTGGTACTTAACAGCCGTCAACAAACTCCCCCAAGCTAACCTCTTGCTCGTCCCGAAGCAAGACATTAGAGACTTAGGTTGGTTGATCAGGAGTTGCTACAATGTTGTATTCTTAACTTATGGCAAACATACAACAAAGTATTCTACCAAGAGTTGAATAAGTTGGCAATGTTCTTACCTTTCACCTGATGATGTGGGGCATATAGCTTCACCTGCCTTAGGTAGTTGAGAGACAAAATTTATATAGCATGTGCATAATCACTCATACCTTGATCAGCTATCAATCCGGAGGTTTTGCAAATTTTTCAAAAGAAAATCAGAGTTCCTCAAATGATACTCTCGGATCGCTCAAAGGTGTATGGTTCCTCACCAAGGCATCAATGTTGCCTTTCTTCACATCCCACTCCTAATAGGCTTATGTGGAGCTGTAGGTAGGGAAGAAATGTGGCATACTTGTCTCTCATATTTTGCTAAGTCAAAGACTGGATCCTTGGAAGAAACAACATCCATCCTGATCAAGATGTGCATATGTGTGTGATGGATATGAGCATGGCAAGGTGGATACTAGGCCCGGAAATGGGTGCTAGATATTACCATGCTTTATGCAAGGAAATGAGGGATTGATGGTAAGGTGGACACTAGCCCCGGAGTAGGTACTAGTTATTACCATCTATATGGTGGAACTCTTTCTCTTGCACATATCAATCCCTTTTTATCCTTTTGAAATTTTCCGAGACTTGGGCTAGCTCTTTTTATTTTATTTTTTGCCATGCATTTGAGCATGCTTTTTTTTCATTTTTTTCAGCTAGCCCCTTTGTCTCTATTGGAGATATTTGGAGAGGGATGAATGATACAAAGATACATAGAGTTTTATTTTGCGGAAGAATGCCTAAGCAATATGGAGCAAATGATGAATGCTAACTTCCAGTGTAGAAGTTTAGCATGGACGTGTACGTGATCTTGATCAGGGGGGTATGAGTTCTAACAAGGGTCACAACAATTTGATAAAGCTCAATGAGAGAACAAGCTGCATATGTGGAGGCTATGAGCTAGAATCTACATATGGCCTTGGATGGGAAATTCTCATCATTGAGGAACTCATCTTGTTTTGATTTTTCAAAAAGAAAACTCCGGATGTCAAGCATCACTAAGCACAAGATCATAGAACTCTATTTTACCATATCATGTCTCACAACAACTTAGGCAAGGATCATGCTTTTTGCTACCCACAGTTTTCAAGCTAAGGTTTGAACATGCAAGCCAACAAATTCAAAACTTAGGTAGGATACAAAGTTGTAAGCAAGACATACGAGAAGAATAAACAGAGCAACTATTCATCATTTCAACCATAGAGGCAAAGCATTCTTACTATGCATATCAAAGCAAACTAAGCAAACGATGATGATGAAAGCAAATAGATCTTTTTGGTCTTTTTATTTTTGCAGACTTTTTTGGGTTTTTATTTCTAAGGTATTCTGAAAACAAAGAAAGATACAAGATACCTCAGGATGGGGGTCCTCCCATAAGCTAGCTTCAGACTCACTACGGAGGAGGGTAGAAGAAACCCTGACTCGCGTAGTAAGCCCTCTGCTCCTCCATGTGTCGCTGCTGAGCCTGCTGCATGGCTTCTATCCTCTCACCAGCCTGACGCTGCCACACTGAGGTAGACTCGACGTGGGTGTTCAGCGTCTCCTCCAATCCCGTGACCTGGACGGTGAGCTCTCCCATCTGCTGCGCGAGCTGAGCATCGCGTGCAGAGGCTGAGGAGTGCCGCCGGAAGGACGAAGACGGTAGTGGACCACCAGAGCTAGAACTAGTGGGTGTGGCTCACTGAGCACTGCTCGCACCCGCCCAAGCTATGCCACTCGCACTCGGGTGGTAGGTGGGCTGATCCCAACCAGGTGCATATCCAGGGGTAACCCCCGAACATGTACCCCGCAAGGGCCCCTCCTGCCACCGGTGGTGTAGCAGGCTGTGGCTGTGGCTGTGACTGCTACTGCTGCTGATGTGTGCTCTCTTTGCCGCGCTTCTGGTGGACCTGCCTGAAATACTAGCACGACGGCTTTCCTCTTGTGTAACAAGGGGAATGGTTAGTGACTCCGAGTTATACAATCCAAACCCCGGGTTAGGCAATGGGATTTGATTTGCATATCCCGAAAAGAAGAAAGTCAAAGAATCATTTGGGCTCTTCTTGAGTATATGCCCTTGGATCAAGTATGCCTCATCAATGAGAACTCGGGGCGTCTCGATGAAGGGTACGGAATTCCCGCTAAGAACCCCGAGTCTGAGAGCAATACGAGTCACCAAAGATGTACACTCAATAGGACCTATCATCTTAAAATTCATCATCCACTACCGAATCATAGCTTTAACGGGAGAGACCTTGATCTAGTTAACAGCGGCGTATAATAGCATCATCTCATCGCTGCGCACGGGCCGAACATCCTCTTGTGGAAAGAGAGTAATGGCGAGCCACTTGTGCCACAAACGGAGAGTGGGATGCACGATATCGTTGCACCGAGGTACAAACTTGCCACTGTAAACAAGACTAGAGATGTCTGCCCAAAAAGAGTCTCGAACAAAACCCTCACAAGCCTTCTTTAGAGAAACAGCACAACGAGGACTAAAACCAAGAAGACGACTAAGTTCTCTCCAAGAAACACGATAATCGGTCCCAAAAATATGAAACTGAATGCCATCCTGAATCTTGGTAAGAGAGCAAAGAAATTGGATGGTGAGGGGCCGAGAGCCAAGCTCTGTAACCGGCGCAAACTCCTCCCAACGAAGAGCATGCCAAATGGAAGTGAACTCGAGATTCATACCTGTTTTCTCCATGAGAGCCGGGTCGAAGTCCTGGGTGTGGGCAAAGACTCGGTCCTTTAGGAGAGTGTAGGCTTGCTCCTCTCGAGCGCCCTGCAAGCTGAGGTAGGGGGTGTCGTCGACGACCTCCTCGGCGGCTTGTGGCTCGGCTTGCTCCTCCTGCTCTTCTTCATAATCCATCGTTGATGGGCTCGGCGTCGACTCGGCGTCGGCTCGGCGTCGGCGTCCTCAATAGCAATTAAATCATACAACATGATGTTGTGACATTTATTAGAGCAATGGTACAATGTTACTTGAAGGTTTAGTTTAAGAGCATAATGTAGACGGTCATATTATATGTATATAAATAAAAGAAAACAGGTTGCCTCCCGCAAAGCGATTCGTTTAAAGTCATAAAGCTCGACTTTCTTACGTACCTCCTTGTTATGGCGAAGCCATGGTCCTTCATGTAAGATTTGAAGATGTCCATTCAGCTTTTATCCACTCTCCATGCTTGACACGATCATTTTACTTGATGAGAGGTTTGCCCTATCGTCTCTTGCATCATCATCCCCTCCTTCTCCTTTGCTCTTCGTTGCAGCCTCTCCTTTCACGAATTTTCCTCTCTGTCCAAATCAGACCATGTAGCAAACAACTTATCCAATGTGTGGTGCATGAAATTGTCTTTCCATTAAGTGTTTATTCACCCCCAACAGACTCTGAAGGAGTGAGTTATGCCCGTTTTACTCGAACACTGCAATCTGTCGAAATCTGATTTCTGACTGCGCAGCGCCTAATGTTTTTGCCATATCTCCTTGTACAGGTCTTCAAATTCGTCGATCTTGGAGGCATTGGAATCCGCAGTTGATGGAGCTTCTGATGTTCAACTTTTGCCTTCTTCTACATATCTGATCAGGTGCTCAAAACTGATGAAAACATCGACGTCCGCACTCGAGATTCGGGAAAGGTGATGCACGAGCTTGCAATTCCTTTGGAGCATGGCTTCTCTCCTCTTTATTAAGGTTTAATGACTTGCATGGTTAGTGAAACTCAAGTTTTCCCCCGACACACGCTCTTTTAAGGTCACGAGCTTGACCAAGCACAAAGCAAGTCCAAGATTTGCAAGTTGTAAAGAAAACATGTGCAACCAAAATCACAATTTAAATTGGATGAACAAGCAAGTTGTGATTAAATTTTGCATAAGTTTCTTGCTCAGTGCTAAGGCTCTCATTAGGCAAAGGTTCATTAGGCAAGGAATTAATAAAGATTAAACATCATAGCCTCTTTATCATTCTCAAGAAATTCTAGCCTATCATGATCATCAAAGGTGCAAGACATAGAATCAAATCATACTATTGGATATGAACATGGATATTTCAAAAGAAAGATATCATATCCAAAAGTACCTTGAGAGTTTAATGTGTACCTTATCCTTCGAGCTTTTCATCGTGAGTGATCCTGCGGAGTTGAAAGCGAACAATCCTTGATGATCGAAGGTGGCTCACGTAGACTTTTCTCAATTCTTTCCTTCATGCCACATGTCGTCAAGGTTGCTTTGTGTAGGATCACTCCTCTCACTTGTTTGCGGGGCTTCACACATGTCTTAAATGTCTTCATTTAGCTCCATGATCCTTCGTGTGAGAGCCCAAAATATCTGTGCCATCGGATGTCGTCCTTTGTGTGTAATCCTTCGTGGTCTTCTTCAAACATCTCCTTGCGTCGGATGTCGCCAACTTGTGTCTTCATTTGCCAATGCTCTAGGGATTTTTGTTTTGTTCCAAGCCTCTAAATTTCTTCATGTGTGGTCTAATGGAAGCATCCCCCAACCTCCTCTTCGTTGTTGTCGTCCTCATCTTCACTCTCTTGTTCTCATCGTGTTGCTGCTGCCTCTTCTTCATGGATTTTCCTCTGTATACATAGCAGAACATGAGGACCTGTGTGGTCAGAGGACCGGTGGATAGTCTCTCCTTGGTGATGAGTGATTGACAACGGTGTGTGGACTAACTCTTGGCCTAGTATTGCAGGTGCAGGTTGCGGCTTGATTCACGTGGTGCAGTTGAAGATCAAGTGTGACAGGTCTATGTCTGTGTGACCTCCCAGGAGCGGAGAGACAAGTAGGCTTCGATCGAGGTACCCAGTGGCCGACGGGATCAAGTGCGGACCGTACGCTGGCACGAAGAGCAAGATGACGTTGAGAGGGATGGAGCCAGTGCAAGGTAGCAGCTAACAACTGAAGCTTGCATGCAGGGTTTGCAGTGGTTTGGCCACAAAACCACTGGGTTACTTGGCTGAGCCACAAAGCCAAGGCCGAAGGCTCGACGGGGCGAACCAGCCTGCTCAGGCCGGTCTAACCGCCCAGGAGGGGCGGTCTGACCGCCCGGGCAGGAGTGACCGTGGGAGGCCGGTCTGACCGCCCAGGAGGGGGCGGTCTGACCGCCTGGCTCGTGGCACATCGAGAAGCTTCGAAGTGGAGGACACGTGGCGCAATTGTGAGGCTTGCGTGGAGATGAAGCGGATTGCGGCCAGCGGGCGTCCGTCTGATGGAGAAAACGACCGAAGTTCCCAAAGTGCCCTCGGTGGGCTTGTATCTTAAGTTAAGTAAGTAGGGTTAGTTTGGTGATTGGTTGCCCTCCATATAAACTTAGTTCAGAGGAGGTGGCAGCCACCTCTTGGAACCCTAGTTCATTTGCTTTCCTCCTTTGTTTTCCTTCGGCCTAGCTTGAGAGCTTCATGAGAGATCTTGTGAGAGGGTTGGATGTTCGGGCGGCTTGTTAGACCTTGTATGAACCTTTCATGGCATGTATAGAAGCTTCGGCGTGGTTCATCTAGTCTCTCTTTGTGTCCTGGCATTTTCCCTTTTGGTGATTTCGGAGCTCTTTTTGGGGACTTTCGTGGTGGCTTGTTTGAGGGGTTTCTTGAAGGGATTCTTGTTGGGAAATCCTTCGATTTTGGTGGATTTCAGAGTTCTTGGAGTTCATGACCTAGAGACCTTCGATTCGTGATTCCTCTTGATTGGATGGGTTTCGGTGGATATCCTTTGGTGGAGAGGTCATTCATGAGGTGACCCAGCTATCCCCGAAGTTTTGTTGCAATCCGTGGAGTGAATCAGGAGATCGGGTGAAGGGAAGTTCAGGGTTGACCCACGGCTAGTTTCTGGAGAGGAGGCGGTCTGACCGCCCTGGCTATACGGTCTGACCGCCCTGGGGGTTTCGCGAGGAAAGTGTTGGTTTTCCGGTGATTTTCTCTGATAGCTTGTTTGCCTTGATCAGAGGAGTTTCCAAGCGAAATCTTGGGTCGATTTGGAGTCGTGAGCTTCGAGTTGTGGTTTTGGGAAATTCCAGGCCTAGGCGGTCTGACCGCCCTATCCATGCAGTCTGACCACCCCTGGCAGGAATTTTTCTGTATGTGGTTTCCGCAGTTGTGTGTGCGTAGTTGTGTTTCTTGCTGGTGAGGTTTGCTCCTAGGATCAGTAGCACTCCAGTGGCTACGTGGTCTTGGCAAACGTGCGGATAGAGTGGTGAAAGTGATTTCAGGATCGAGGCCGTGTTCATCTCGTTGGAGGAGCTATCTCCCTCGAGAAAGAATTTTTATAGGCTCCCATTCACTCCCCCCTCTCTGGTCGCCCAATCCGGTCCTTCAGAACATGTACCAAAATATAATTTTATTGAAGGGTTTATGAAATAACCTTTCCAACGGGTACTCATTCATCTTAATCGGAGTCCATATGAGGGAGTTATGGTTGTTTGACTTCAGCTTTGCTTGCTGTCCAGAAATTTTCAGGATGTGCAACCATCGGTGATTCGGCCATATCCGCTTGTAGGATCATCCGATTGACTTGATTCTTGACTCGTTGGGAGCGTAACTTCGTGGGGCTTCTAAATATCCAAAGATATTCTATTGTTCTTCCCATGAGGCTGTGCAACACTTGATGCAAACAGAAACTTCGAAGATGTTGACGAGCTTGATCTTGTGGTCTTGGGGGCATCGTGATCGCTTCCAATACCTATTTCTTGAACAAACGAATCTCCACAAAACATTAGTCTTAAAAATTTAATTGACACGTTGACTTACCTTGTTTATCATCACTCGTGTAGGGTGTGGACTCGATAGCGGATGATGGGCCACTAACAAAAGTTAGCACCTACCACTAAAGAGCGAATCTTGATGTTGCAATCATCTTGTTGGGGTGTGTATGTAGAGAACTTGTCGAATCTCTTGTGTCTAGCTTTTGACCTACTTTCAAGGACACAAACAAGAAAAGAAGCGTATATGCAATAATAAAAATTAGGGTTAGTCAAAAAGAAAGGTAGATCACCCTAGGGTTCGAGTTGCCAATCCCCGGCAACGGTGCCAGAAAAAGGGCTTGTTAACGGTCTAAAAACATGTCAAGATTCACCGTCCCTTAGGGATCATCGTAGCACTTTTTCCCTCAGAGTATGACTAAGGGTATCGAATTGTGGATCAGAAGCAAACCGCTAAGGTTCTCTACCTTATCTAGTCAATCTAACCTAACATGAAGCGTTGATTGCATACAAAGATAAACCTAAGAGATATGTATATGATAGCACAAGGTTGATCACATTCACAAACATAGGCAAGGTAAAGCGCCACCATGGGGACAACTAAGCCTAGCGCCTTCTAGTTGTAGTTCCGGCAAACGAGCAACAAACCAAGCATCTCATCTAAAAGCATCCTTAAACTCCTACCTCCGGCCTACCTCCCAAAGACATCCGCACTTTCGGGGGGTATCATCGTGTCACGATGCACCCTTAATGATGCGGGGAGTCTAAGGGCACACCCATACATGGACATGTCTACAAACCATGAAGGGTTGACATACTAGATCTAATCACCATGATTACATAAAGCATGCTATGTAGTCTAACCTAGCATTAGACTAAGGATCAAATCATATTCACTATAGGTAGAAAGTAAAGACGGAGACATGGAATCGCTTAATAGATCGGACGACAAGATTATCATTACTCACATGAAAGTATACATTACACCATCACCACCGAGGCCATACCTATGATGATGAACGCGTAGCTCCGGAACTCCACCATGGCACAACCACGTAGGGCGGCCATGGCGGCTAGGGTCGGCCTAGGCCATCTTCTAGACAACTTCGAGGACTCGCGGCCGCCGTCGTCTCCCTCCGGTGCTTGCTTCTAGGTTTTTGCCAAGATATCATGAATGAATGAGGCGGCCGTCGGAGGCAGGGGATATAAATGAGCCAAGGAGCATCTAGGTCAAAGGGTGTCGCGAACCGGGCCGAAAACAAGCCAGGGCGGTCGGCATGGGCCGACTGGCCTAGGGCCTTTTTGAACCGGTTCGGCCCCATCTTTCGCCACGATGCTTCTCGTGTCTTCTTGACTATTTGCCGAACTTCAAGTGGGTCCTTGACGTCGTTTTCCCTGTGGTTTGGATAAGGGTACTTGGCGCGTGAACTCCTGCATCTTCTGTTTAGGTCCTTGGAGTTTCACAGCTTCATGCTTCGGTCCTCGGGTCATTTGGAGTCATGTTCACTTCGTGTCTTGACTTGAGCGGGGCTCTGTGATCTTCTCATAAAGTGCTCGATGAACTCTACCCGGAAGTCCTCATTTAGGCGCTTAAATCCTGCGTAAACAGCATACTCCAAAAATCACATGCAAGTGTGAACTTGTTACATCATTAGTATGCCTAGTGGCGGGTTAGTTATAATTCAAAGCTCAAACTAAAGTGTAATAAGTGCTCTTGGTTGACGGAAATCTACTGCCAACAGGGCCTCTCTAGAGGAAGCTAGGGAAAAAGTGGTTGAGTTAGAGGCTAGGCATCTTGATGATATGCTTGCTTTGGATGCTTTGAAGTCTGCTCCTATTTTTAGTGATGAGGTTGATTGCAGTGATTGCTCTGTTTTCCTGCCCCTTCCTTTCGTTACCCGAATCGGTGTTGTTACAACACTTTCGGCTCGGGTTAACCTGGAAGGCTGGCTTGCGGCTCGATAGTCTCTCAGGGGGGTCCTTCTTACACAAAACTCCATCAGAGGGAAATGAGCTTTGAGAAAGCTTATGCGAGTACACTCCAATCCCTATACCAATCGAAAGAACCCCGATTCCAGAAGGAGGAATCAAGAAGGATTCAATCTTGGATAATTTCAAAATCCTTTTTCATCCCACATTTTGGCCAAGGATTCCTTTCTTGAATCCCGTTAGAACCTGGATGAGATCCTTCGGGACCGATTCCAATTTTCATCCCCAACCTTAGAATCGTGTCCCAACTTTTCCTTGGCGCTAGATGATCTTTTTGCCAATCCTTCTAGTAAAAGCTCGCCGAGATGAACAAACTTGGGAAGATCCCTCCTCAGCTAAGGCCATTAGAGCATCAAGCACGAGACCTTGACCTCGCTTTATATCCTTTCCCTTCGAGTCAAGTCGCTTGGCAGGATCCAATCCACGTCCTTGATCTTCACTCCTACCCAAGAGACGAGCCCTGCCTCGCCAACATCTTCCCTAGACAAGGGTAGATTGTGCCTTACCTTTATCAAGCTTCCGGCTCCCAACTCCCCTTTCTAAGAGAAGATGAGTCCTGGGCACTCGTATATCTCATGACGTTTTCAAAGGCTTGACCATTCCTTTCAAACCCAGTAGTCAAGCCTGATCCTAGCTTGCTCTTTGCTTGCTGAGTTTAGAACGATCTCAGTTTCATAGTCTGTCTTCTTAGTATTGCAAATATTTTGCCTTTCTCTATGGAACTAACCCTGCAGCTAGAGCACTCATAATGAATAACACCAAGCAAGCTGCCATGGTCTAGCTTTCGACCGAAAACAGAGCTATACCGGGAGATGGCCCAGTACCCTATCCACCTCTTCGCCATTCTGAAGCAAAAAAATATTCAGCCACATGAAGGCCCCCGAAAAGGAACAAAAATATTCGGGCACATGAAGGCTCGAAGCTCATTCGCCGATAAGAACCCTCGATAGCCTCCTATTCTTGTTAAAATAATAATAATAATAATCATAATAAATAAAAAAATTTATATAAATTAATAAACAAGGCCACATCTATATATAGCATGCACCTTCGGGTATTCTAGTTGACCAATGCAGGTGGAACCCCAGAAGCCACGCTTGAGGACGTGGCACCTACACTAACGTACACTTGGGTACTCCCTGATTCTGGGCATCCTCCAATGGAACACCACCCCATTCACTTGACTATGGGGATCATGCGTCTCGTAGTAGGATCTGCTCATGTCAAGGATAGTGCAAGCTCTACCTTGTTTAAAAAATATAAAGAGAGAGAAGAGAGGGAATAAAAGAAAGAAAAGAGGAGGAGTGTTCGAGGGAGTTGGATCGAGGTGCGGCAAATTCGAAGATACTCACAAACCCGCACGCTCGCATCAAGAACGAAGCAGGCTTGATCCAACAAGACAAGCTCCCTCACAGAACACAACCACTACCACAAGCTGTCGGTAGGTAAAGGTACGAATTCCAACACTTCCGCCTACCGCCCCTAGATTGGCCATGTTTCTCCTTGTTTGTTCTTGCTTTCACTTCTCGTTATCTCTAAATGTTTGGGTATCCCCACAAGGATGCCCATGGGCTCTTTTAAATTAAGCATGGTGCTTAGGTTTTTAGCAGCCCCCTTTATGCAGGACAAGACATGGTGTCGAATCCTATCTAGAGAACCAGAAGGGTCACGAGTGTTGTAGTTAGGTACATGTCTCGGATGGACTAACAATGCAACAAAGGCTATCTCACCGAAAGAGTCCATGAGCCGCCAACACTAGAATCATGCGCAGCAAGCCTGAAGGTAAAAAATGGAGGATAATCTACACATAAAAGCCATCGACCACGAGGTAAGTAATCCGAGGTAGGAGATCAGCACTTAAACCAAACACTAAATGTCATTCTACACCCAAGCACTAAACCAACCAGCCGATCCAAACCAGCCAACCCAAGCACTAAACCAACCAGCCGATCCAAACCAGCCAACCCAGCCACTCGGATCCATCCGTCCGCGCGCCCGACCCGCTAACCACCTATCCTCCCACAGTCTAACCCACCCCCTGACCCCCAAGCACTCATTAACTCCAGATCCCTTTTCCCTCTAGCTTTCTAGGACGAGGGCGGCGGCGGCGGCGATTCGGGAGGGCGGCGGCGGCGATTCGCGAGGGGGCAGCGACAGCGGCGGCAGCGACAGCGGCGGCCGCGATTCGCGAGGGGCAGCGACGGCGGCGGCCGCAGAGGGCTCTCAACCGGCATGCGTGCTCTCCACCCTTCCTCTGCGAGCCCCTTCAGGCTCCCGACCCCTTCGTCTGGGGAGCAAATCGGGGATGAGGTGGCGTCGGGGAGAGGCTGCAGTGATGGGCTGCCGCGGGCGGGAAGGGGAACTTGTGGAGGACTAGCAGGGGTCTTGCCAATCGACATTGAAGGCACTACGGTGAGCACAACACAGGCACTGATTTTTTGTGCTATGACCATGGATCTGCGATTTTTTATTGATCTGGATGTTGTGCTAGGGTTTCAAATTTCTGTCAGATTTTTTTATCAATTCGCGTTGATGGTAGCAAATTGATCACTGCCGACTTAGTTCAGTAATCTGTGATTAAATTCAAAAATCTAATGTAGACCCCAACAAGCTTGTTCTGAATACCCCAACAAGCTAGTTTGTGACACTGCCGACTTAGTTCAGTAATTTGTTTGAGAATTTCTAATTTTCAGTGATAGGGGGCTGGTTGAGATGTGTTGTAAATACTGAGGTTTAGTTACTGCATACATATACCTCTAGCTCTATCCTTTTTTATGTTGCGGCTTACTAGTTAATTATACCTCTAGCTCTATCCTTTTTTTATGTTGCGGCTTACTAGTTAATTAGTCTTAGTAGTTCAGTATGATGGTAGTTCAGTAGGTTAGTAATATGTTACATGATACATCAATGAATTCTTGCTTTTTGCAAGGTCAACATTTGGAATAATGGTGTGTGTTAATGTCGTGCTCACTATTTTTTTGGCTTTCAGTAACTTGGTATTTTATTTAGGACCTTACCTTATTTTTTTTACTACTCCGTGTCTCAGTAGTAATTTGTAAGCATCTCTGCGGTAAGCCAATGTCTCAGTAATCCATGAACAATAAGTAAGCAACAGCCATTGCACACACACACACACAAATAATATCTCATTAATCTAGTAACCGAAACAGTAATGTTAATTCCCTAGCATTCATATGCACACTAGTAATAATCGGTAAACCTTCAGTAATCCACTAATAGCATTGATTAGTGCAGCATCTCTTACATCCACAATACATAAGATTCATGATAGTAGTAATATACGCTAAATAGTTACATGTATGTGCTCAGTAATACAACAATATATGCTCAGTAATACATCAATATATGCTCAGTAATATATACTCAGCCGTAATACAACAACATATGTTCAGTAATATTATATACTCAGAAATACATCATTTTTATGCTCAGTAATACATGCATGTGCTTAGTCAAAATATGTTTAGTAACACATGTTTAGCTGAGCTGTTTTACTTACTATTTTTTCAGTTTGCAGTTCAATAGTCCTTTTTCCTCAGTAATTTTTTTTTGAAAAATATTTCCTCACTGATCTAGTAACCTAGTATCTCAGTAATCTCTTTACACTCAGTAACTCAATATCTCAGTAATCCCTTTATACTCAGTAACTATAATTGCCATTCAGTAACCCAAACATCTCAATAATCCTTTTACACTCAATAACCATAACTACCATTCAGTAAAGGGTTTATACTCAGTAACCATAACTGCCTTTTAGTAACCCAATATAGTATCTCAGTAGTATATACTACATGCAAGCATTACTGACTTCTTTTTTCAGAATGGATTCAGTAATTCTGTGCTTGGGTTATTTAGTATTATCTTTTGTAGACTGAATAGTCCCCGACCTAATAATAACTATCTTCCTTTAGTATTTTTTCTAGTTACTGAGAAATGTGTTGTGTGGTAAGAAAATTTCAGTTAGTAATATATCTACTTTATTTTTGTGTGTATGTCCAGTAACACTATTGCGCCTGGTAATCTAAATTTGTTTAGTAATATTTAGAGGGAGGTCAATTAATGACGAACATTCCTCCCACTCTGCACGCCTAGACCACACTGGCCTAGCTCCAGTCTCGGTCACCGTATTACGAGAGCCTCAAAACAGAGGGGATTCACTTTCTGCAGCTTATAGCTTTTCTTTGTTTCTCTTTAGACGGCAGAGGGAAAACAAATTACTGTCAATTTTTGCAAATAGCACCGATCATGCTTTTCCTAGTAGCAGTTATGTTAGCATGGTTAGATCCATCAAGTTTGAGGATTCCATTCGTGAATTATTGAGCTGGGAAAAGGAGTTTCAAGGAGCACTGTGCTCGTTAGTTTTGTCGATTTCCCCAGGCTGGAGATCGATTCAATGGTAATGGATGAGCTTCAGCTGTTATTTACTGATGGGATCACACAGCACCGGCAGCCCGCACACTTTAGTAGTTCAGTTTTTTGCATTTGGTTTTGCTTTTCTAGTACTAGAACCATAGCTCTGCATTAACATGATTTGAGCATTTGTTTTACGTTGTCCAGTAACACAAATTTTATTGGAACATTTTATCTGCCAGGTTCAGTAGTATAAATTATTGTTTCCTGCCATTTTTTGGCAGCAACCATGTCATGCCGCACATAGTGTTAGTAATGTTTTGATAATTCTTCAGTAATTTCTCCACCACAATTGTTTGGTAACCCCAGTGATGTTTCTTCAGTAATAGTTTCTCAGCACCTAAGTAATGTTTCCTGTAATCTCTCTCTCAGTAACTAATAATAAGTTATGGTTTCAATAATTTATTGATCAGTACTGTACTATTCACCTTCTAACACTTGTCTAAGTAATCTAGTAATGAATTTTTCAGTAATGCACTCACATCCAGTAATTTCGTGTTTCAGTTTTTGTGAAGCAATGGTTACAGTAACTAAATAGGACTGCTTTCTGTCAATAAAAAGCTTGGAGGAGTGAAGCATTTGCAAGACTAGAGATCACAGATCCAGTGTTATTGAATATCTTTGTATTTTTTAGAAGAGATGTAAACTAGTGTAACTGATATGGAGATATATCAATTTAACTTCTCTCAGTAATTTGGATTATTAGCATGTTTTGGACCACACATGATCTCAGTTATTACACATGTTCATGCATTTTGTTTCACTGAAAAATGGAAAAAGGTGTTGTCCCTGCTCAAATGATATCACCGGAACACTACAACACACAAGACATCATTAAACATTTGGCGTAATCTTGTATTAATATAAGTGATCAGTAATTTAGTGATTCTCTAACCCTGGAGCTATAACCTCATGAAATCAACTGAACAAGGTGCAGTAACACCACTTGTTTTATAATCACACTAATAGTAAATCTAGAAATCTAGTACCCGAAACAGTACCAACAACAATTTGTATCTGCAGTAACTCAGCCTATCCACACCGGTGCTACTTCATAATCTCCTTCAAAACAGAATATTCTTGTCTGGTCAGCTATATTGTTTCCTTTATATCTCATTCTTCCACACTCGTCATCCTTCATATCTCATACTCTATCCCAACAAATATCAGTGGAGCCCACTTGTCATACTCTACTTTTCTTTCCCCTCCCCTCCCACCAACCCCACTGGCCTCCCATCCCTCGCACCCTCTCTCTCCTCTGTCGTTCCCCTTGCTCTGCTTCTCCGCTGTCCATCTCCCTGCTCGTCGGCGCGCCCCCCTCCTCTGCTTCCTCCGACCGTGGCCCACCTCGCCGGCGCCGCGAAGAACCAAGTGCCGGCGTCAATCCAGGCGGACGCAGGGCCTCCCGAGATCCGGCATCGCAGGGCCTCCCGAGCTCCGAGCCGTCACAGGCCGTCCATGGCGACGGGGAGCACGCCGTCGCCCCGCTGCTCCCGGATCCGGCGAGGCTGCACGGACGGGATGGACGCCGGGGTCCGCCTGCACGGACGGGACGTGCGGGGTCCGCCTGCACGGACGCCGGGGTCCGCCTGCACGGACGGGACGGCCGCTGGGGTCCGCCTGCGCCAGAGGTGGAAGAAGAGCAAACGGCGGTTCCCGGCGTTTTGCGACGGAGCTCCAGCGACAGATCTCAGAGCCAGTGCCGAGCTCCTCCTCCAGCATGGCGGTCGACCTCTTCGCCCATCCTCCCAGCCGACGAAGCCTAGATCTGCGGCGGGCGGTGGCAGCTCCCCTACTCTTGCGCGGATGGGCGCGAGGACGGGAGGTGCGCCAGCGTGGCGACTACCGCCGGCCCCTCCTCCAGCTATGGTGGATCCGCGGCTGCGGGGGCGGGGACGGGCAAGGGCCACCGGAAGGCGCCACCGCCGTCGTCGTTGTGGTGTTGGAGCTTGACGACGGCGCGTGCGACAGGTGTGTCGACGGGCCCTGCGGCTTCTCGGCGGTGAGGGGCAGGCGAAGTGGCGGTAGCGGCGGCGGTAGCAGCCTTCCTCAGCTCTCCGGCAGTGGCGGGTACGACGGCGGCCGTTCCGAGCAAAAGCGCGAGGCCGTTGGGGGCGACGGCAGTAGGACCGTGGTGGGACCGGCGGAGGATGGAGGAACCTCCTCGGTCCCTCTGGATCTAGAGGACCTGGGCGCCGACGCCTTTTTGGCGTCCTCCTCCAGGACGCCTGCTGCAGGGCCAAAAACGGCGAGACGGATGCCGTCCCCGGTGCGGGTGGTCTCAGTAATCTGAAGCAGATTATACCCAAAAAGAGGGATACATCGCAATCCATTTTGCAATACCCTCAGTAATTACTAGGAATGGTACACACACTCAACAATTAGCAACCAGTACTAGACAAAGGAGCAATGACAATCCTTGCCGATCGAATCGTGATTATCAAATTTTGTAATTACTGAATGCCTGTCGATTGAATGGAGCTCCAGCAGGCAGAGAAGGACCCTGCTCCCCGCTTTTCTCGTCTGATGCACGCCACCGCACCACAATGTCGCTGCTCAAGGCTATCTGAATCTATTTATTCAGCAGTTCTTTGTTCTTGTGTCTATCAATCTATCTCTTCCTTAGTATTATTTGTCCGGCCATGTTCAGTAATCAATCTCTTATATTTAGTAGTATATATGTCCATCCCATCAATCTTTTTAGTGCACCATTTGGTGCTTCTTGCCTGATCTCAATTCTCCAGGCTCCTTCCTAACGGTACAATTTTCAGGCTAAATCAACCCAAGGCCTCTCTCTGCAAGAGCATGCTCAGTATTCCTGATTTCCAATTTTCAAATCTCCACCCAGCATCCTGTGAGCATCTATTTGAACTCCATGCGCTGCTCTTTCAGTAATTACTTCTACAGTAATTTTGTCTAGCATGACTGCTTTCTAGTTCAGTAATTTATTCAGTTTCAATATTCAGTATTTTAGTAATCACCCCAAGCATATCCTCTCCTTGAGATATTCAGTATTTTTAGTAATCAACAATCATGTATCAATATCAGTAATTTAGCATTCCCATATTAATATCAGTAATTTAGCAATTCGATGATTCAGTAATTTTGTAACTATTCATTATTTAGATATTTCAGTAATCCCTGCAAGCATATCCTCTTCTCGAGATAGAGTGATTGTAGACTTTGGCGTTCAAGAAGCAGTTACTATCCATTCGACAAAAAAGTAGTTACTAATCTACTGACTGAAGCTGTGCATCAAATCCACCGAACAAATTTTGGGGGCCAATATCCCGGCGGCAGCAGTTCCATCACCTTCAGAGAAACACCAAATACTCGTTTCAGTTCAGAGAACCGGAGCTAAAAGAGTCGAGAACAGATTCCGGTCACGTACTTTGAGGCACGGCGAGATCGATCATGTCCAGCCCAAAGCCGGTGGAGCCTGCTGCCGCGGACGGGTGCCCCCGAGATTCGTGCTCCTGCGCACTGCTCCTGCCCGTGCGCTCGCCGTAGGGGACGGGAGGAAGGATTAATTTGGACGATCCTCGCCTCTGCCTTCGCATCCCGCCGCGCACGCACCACCGCAGCAGCTCGCTCCCCGCACACCGCCGCAGCTCGATCCTCACGGTCCGTGCCGCCGCTGCGCTGCCAAGACCTCCGCGCAGCGCCCGCCGGGACCTCCTCGCCGGCCCTTGGCCCGTCACAGCTAGCGCGAGCCGCAAGGCGCGGATGGCTTCGGTGACCGTGTCGCTCGTGCCTCCCGCTCGAAGCGCACCACCATGCTCGCCACTGAGGGCCCGCGCCGAAAAGCCGGCTGGATCCGTTGCGCGCCCGCGCCGGGAAGCCTCGCGCTCGCCGTTCGCTGCGCTCCGCGCGCTCACAGCTCGCGCTCGCTGTGGGGACGGGAGATTCGGGTTGGTGGGTTAATGGGTCGAGAACGAATGGACGGGGTGGGGATATCGATTCGGTCTGACTAGTTGGTTTGGCTGGCATTCCACAGTGTAGAATAGCGCTACCGTACGCGTGTGTGTATATATATATTCTTAGCCTAAAACTTCAATTTCTATCTCGATTCTGGCGTAGGCCCATTAGAAACCTCTTCCCCAGGACCGTACCAAGTCAGCATTAAAAGTTGAGTCCCAACGAAGCCAAGATTGGGTCGGCCGAATCCCTGGTTCGGCCGAACCACTGTGGTGACCATTAGCGTTCAAATTTCGCCAGTGGTGCTGTCCTTCTCTCCTTGATCGCGCCCTGGTGGAGATGATGTGTTTCCCGTTTTAGAGAGCCTCGAGATCCTCCTTGGCCCTGCTTAAGGCACCCCATTCATCCTCCATCTCTTCACACATCCTTGTCTCTCTCCACAAATTTCTCATCACAAACCATCCAGCCGACCGAGCAATGGCCGGCAGGGAGATGATCTCATCCTTCGACCTCAACATGGAGCCGACAGGCACTAATCAACTAGTGCTAGCACCGGTGATGGAAATCGAAACCGTGCCTGCCGCCACGCTGCCCCTGGCCTTTGCATTGTGCAGTAGGCGAAGCAAGGAGGCCAGAGGAGCATCCACTGGGTCGGCCGACCCTATGGTTCGGCCGAACCAGGGGAAGGGCCTCGCGAGCCCTCCTTCGGCGCCACGGTCTGCATCGACACAAGGGTCCAAGAAAAAGGTGACCCGGCGCCAAACTCCTCTGAAGGCCGCCGAGGAGACCCCTCCGATCAAGAAGACGACGGCGAAGCAACTCTTCGATGGGCCGTTCTTGGGACCCGGCAAAAAGTACGACTACTCCGAGATGACCAAGAGCGAGCATGTCTACATGCACCACTACTCCACTTCCCTCTCGTACTCCCCGAGGGAACCAATGCCGAAAAGGTGTATCCATTTAGATTCTTTTAGTCCTACGTATAGGCCGTGCCCTGAAAAGAGGTCCTCATCCTCTACTCTCGAGTCTGCTAGGATTAAGCACCATATCCCTCCTTCGCCCATCACGTGTCTGGCGGGACAATACAAGAGTGACGAGGAGAAAACCCCCAAGCAGGTGACAAATGCTCATCTCCTTCACGTCATCAAAGAAAATCGCTAGGAGCATGACGCACAGATTTCCGAGTTCAGTGTGGAAAATGCTAATCTTAGGAACGAGCTCAACAAGACCCGACGTGCCATCGTTGGAAGGGTCACACGCCTGGAAGGCATCTTTGGGGTAGGCAGCAAGGACTAGCTTCCCCGTTATCTCTCAGGGCATTTTTATGTTATTTCCCTTTCCAATAATTCCCTTTATACCAATTGTAACATGCCTTGTACTGTGAATTCAATAAAATTCAACTCCCTGGGTTTCAACCCGGCAGAGTTATGTTTTGCTTCCATTTGTGTTTGAATAAACAACTAGGTATCGCAACCAGTTTGGGGGAAGCGCCCACACATGCACGCTCCACAAGCCAACACAGAACAGCACGCGAAAGCTCAGGACCAGAGGACCCGGAGCTGGGTCGGCTGAACCCCTGGTTCGACCGAACCAGGCCCAAGCCCAATCGGCCCCATCTTTCTTCCACGTGTCGGTCTGCACTCTCTACGCATTTTACCCTTTGAGCCCACACTTAATACTCTGTTAAAACTACCCAAGGGTAAAAAGCCTTCCTATGATAATCATGAGCACTCCTTGCACCGTGTGGACTCCCGGTCTTGAAACTGGTAGAGCCCTGCACATTTCCACCTTGCTCCAATCAATGCAGGTGGAAGAACAAGTGTGGGAGAGATCCCTCGGGTCTACAAAGCACATACTTACTCAAGATCTCCCCAACGTGTTACTCAACCTCATGCAACTCATCGCGAAGAAGAAGGACAAATGAGTCTTAAGAGGGACGATCAAACCCTTGGTTCTACCGGCCACCCTTAACGCCCCGCCGTGCCTTCTTCCTCATCAACGACGGTTTGCATAACACGATCCACTTACTCCCTAAGTTCTTGGGGTTAAATAAATTTATCGCTAATCACTAAAATCAACCCAATGAACTTTGTCCACCCGCTGCACTCCATGATCATCCTTGGTAGAGATCTGCATACTCATTATTCTTCGCTCTACCTATTCTTGTGGACAAATTATCATTAGGGACCCCATGCTATCTAATTCATTGACGGATGTGATATAATTAAGATAGATGGAACCTTGATCTCTCTTGCGAAGTACTTGGGAATTTCTTTTCAAAATACAATAGCTTGTCTCCTCGAGTTATATAAATTACTATTAGAGCCATATAGGTTAGTATAAAGAAAAACAACACAAACACTGCTTGTCTTCAATTTGAGCTTTGTCAAACGTTGCGACCCATGATCGAGACTTCCATGCTCTCTTGATCAAGACCACGTACACCCACTCACGCATGCTAACTTCCACACTGGGAGTTACGTCTTTCATTCCATCCACATGCACATGCCAAACTCCTACACAAGGAGTCGAGTACATACCATTCATCCATCCATTCCGCACAAACATATACTCCATCTTTGTGTCATGACTCCTCTCTGTCATCATTCCAAAGAATACGGGCTATGAAGAAAGAAAAAAATGAATAATGATGAAAAGAAAAGAAGAAGAATAAAATCCATGCTCATATGCATGAGGGAAAAATAAATAAAGAAAGATGGACTAGTTCGAGTCCATGCAAAAGAAAGAGAAAAATAATGGACGCATCATGGTCCGTGAAAAGAAAGAAAAAGAAAGAGCCCATATCCCAAGGAGAAATAAAAGAGAGAAAGAGTCATGCACATCAGCATATGGAGTCCTCAATAAGGGTTCACGGTAATAACTAGAACCCACTCTGAGCCTAGTGTCCACCTTACCGTGATACACCGCAAGCACTTTTTATAGTTATTGCCATCTATAAAAAGTAACCAGCGCTCACTCTGAGTCTGGTATCCACCCTACCATCCCCATCATACTCATCATTTACGGTAATAGCTAGCACCGCTTCCAGGCCTAGCATCCACCTTGCCACATTATCACTTCACACATTTGCACATCTTGATCAAGATGCATGACTTGTTCCTTCATGGATCTAGTTTTTGACCTAGCAACATATGCGATGAAAGTACGCACCACTATCCTTACCCCCAGCTCCAGATAAGCCCTTAGATGTTAGGAGAATAAAAGGCAACACCTTTGCCTTGGTGAGGATATAGAATTACAAATACAAAAAGAGTGACTCGAGAGAATAATTTGAGGAGCAAGTCTATTCATTCTTTTCAAAATTAAAAAAAAACCCAAGTTTCTAAGCAAGAGGCGATAGGAACCTGATGTCTATATTGTTCCATCTTTCAATCGCCCAAGAAATGTGTGGTAGCCACTCCAAAGTCCACATGAACATGGAAAAGCTTGGAATAACTTGTATGCAGGTCTACTCAATGGAGATGCATCCACCTTAGCCCTTAACCTTTACTCAGGACGAGCAAAGGGCAAGTGTGGGGGAGTCTTATTGACGGTCCTTACAGCAAATATTATACCGTCACCTATATCTCGCTAATCATAGTATAGGGGTTTAACATTACTATTTCCATGAGTTTTGGTAATTATGATATTTCAGGAGACAAAGTGGAACAAGCCCAAAAAGAAGAGACAAACCCCGTACCCGCACACCGGTCCAACTCACCCAACCAAGAAGGCCCACAAACCAAATCAATCAGGACCAAAGCAGTCTATGTCACACGAGCCTCTACTAAGGACCACCCAGGGGGCCTACCAGCCAAGGCGGTGGCAAACGGGCATTGGGCCGGTTCGGCCGACCCACTGGTTCGGCCGAACCGCCCGTGGCGCCATTCGCACCCAAACTTCGCGCCAAGATCTCCCGCGCAATGGCCAAGGTGGTGGAGGTCGATTTGGCACCAAAGGACCCCCGGGAGCCGCCCCCACACCCCTATATAAGGAGGCCTCTACCCCCACTCCACACACACACACCATTAGTTATCATTCCACACCATTCTAGAGAGAAGAGAGTAGAGAAGAGGCTCCTTGTTGTATCTTAGAAGTAGAGGAGTGTGCGGAGGAAGAACTAGGAGGAGAGCCAGAGTTGTCGGCCTCCCTCCACTTGTACTTCGGCGGGTGCGAGCACTTGAGCGAGCACCCGAGACGTCTTCAGTATTATTCATTTGCGGGATCATCGCTCGTCTCTCGGGGCGAGGGCTCTAGCCTTAGGACTCTAGTTGTCGGTGGAGTCTGGCCGTGGTCAGAGTCGGGGTAGCTAGCGTAAACGCGGTGTTTAGGCTATCTATCTCCTTTGTTTGCACACCTAGTCAACAGTCTGAGGGGTAGGTGTATGGGTGGTGACAGCCCCATACATCCCTTGTATTCCCCCACGTGGGGCTAGGGCATAGAGCTAATAGCCGGAGGCTCCTGGCAGACCAGGGGTAAACCGGTGCCCGAAGTAAACGAGTAGTAGCCAAAGTATCCTCTTTCTTTGGGACTAGACTAGCTAGTAGACCAGTCCACCTCCGTTCCTTTGGGAAAATATAAATAGCGATACCCTACTCTCCGAGTGAAGTGCTACAATGGTATCTTCCGTATGCTTACGGATTTGTCGTGACATTAAGAAATACCAACAAGGTGGCAATCGGTCTTGGAAAGGCCTGGAAATCCGGTCCATAGCTGATCTTGGTCCTCCCCATCCAGGATGAAAAGCTTGTTGATATGGCACCCACATAACTCCATTGATCATAAATTGGGCAAGGCGGATTTGAACTTGATGGTGCTCAAGATGGATTAAAGTATTGCCTTTGCTGAGATGATTCATCCTTGAACCATGTAACAACCCTTGGAGGTGAAGATGTCCCTCCTTGATGTGTAGGTGACCTCATCATTTTTTTAATGGTCGATCACTTATAATAGCCTTTTGCTTGGAATACTTATCAAATAGCATGTCGAAAGTGACCTTTGTCTTAGGACCACTCCCCTAATTTTTTGCTACATTAAGCTTCCAGTTACTAATCTCTGGACGACTTGGCTTGATCATTCTCGGATGGCCCTGGGGCGCACCGATCTGACCGGTCACCTCCACCGGTCTGACTAGTTTGGCCTGATCCGGATCAGACGGTCGTTGATCAGCAGGTGTGGACGACCCTTGCCCCTGATGTCCAGAGGCTCTAACAGTAACCTTAAAAGTTTCTTTGCCATCAGGAGTCTTTTCATATGCAACTTCGCGGACTAGCTCTTTTCCTCTCAAATCGGGCTTAGCTTCCCCGACCACTACATTTTTGCCTTTAGTTGCTTCAGCTTGATGCGGCCCAACCAATACCTTGGGCTGTTGTAATTCTAAGGTGTTGATAGGACAAGGTGTCTTATCCACTTGTATCTCATGAAACGTCAAACGACCTTCATTTATGGCCGATTGAACCTGTTGACGAAACACATTGCAATCATTAAAGGTATGAGAATAAGAATTATGAAATTTTCAATATGCACGCCTTTTCAACTCATCAAGTGGAGGCAAAGTATGAGTCAACTTAATATTTCCAGATTTATGCAATTCATCAAAAATACGATCACACTTACAAACATCAAAAGTAAATTTTACTTCTTCTTGCCGTCCTTTACTACCCGGCTTAGGAGATGAGCAAGAATAAGATTTTTCTTTAGAGGGCAAATAAATTCAGCAGCATAAATTTCTTTATCACTATCGCTCGAACTATCAGAATCGTAATAAATAAGATGCACATTTGAATGACGTGATTTAAAATTATCTTTTTCTTTATTCATCTGGTTTTCAATAATTAAAGCTCTTACTTGAACTTGTGCAACCGAAAGAAAATCTGATCCATATCAGTAATTGACAAATTAAAGCAATAGTTTTTAGTTTCTTTAAACCTTTTAATGTAAGAAGAAACGGTTTCATCCCTTGCTTGCCTAACCGATGTTAAATATGTCAATTTTAATTGCAAGCTCCCACTATAAAAGTGATCATGAAATTTACACTCTAACATATCCCAAGATATAATAGAACCTGGAGCAAGTGATGAAAACTAAGCAAAAGCGGTGCCAGTCAAAGATAAAGAAAACAAACACACTTTTAAAAGCATCATAAGCACCTACTTCGTCTAGTTGAGCTGTATATTGACTAATATGTTCCCATGTGGTTTGGTCTTCATCACCACTAAATTTTAATCAAATCCAGCATACGCCAACCACGCGGGAAAGGGAAATTATCAAACTCAGCATTGTATGGTTTTTGATATAAATTTGTATTACCAATATAAACACCAAGTTTTGTCTTTACCACATTAGCCAAATCTTCCCTAAACTTATTAAATTCGGCCAAATTAGGATTATTTGGCTGTTGCGGAGCTTGGTTCACCAAATTCATCATATTTAAGTAGGGAGCTATCTTAGCTTCAGCAAGCCTATAACTTTCATATACATCATCAAGAATTATATTCTTATGAGCTAATGTATTAATTGTCGTACTATAATACGGTCCAGAATTACCAATTGTATTAGGAAAAGTTGGTACTACTGAACTTGGCATGACAGAAATTGGCACAGGCCGATCGGGCACTAAATCCAATGCACTGGTCTGACTGGTCTGACCGGTGTTGACGGTTGAAATTCACCATTTCCAACCCTCAATATTCTCACATAAATGGAGGCATGTGCATTATTTACTAGCATTTAGGTTTGAATAATGTAGTTCCACTTGTCCTTGGAGATTATTTGTATGTAGGTGATTTACCCCTTAAAAGAGATGGAAACTCACCTTCTATGAAGAAACCATGCCAACTCAGCTGAGGAGGTGGCTGCCACCAAGGGAAACATGGCAATCCATGTCATCGATCCAGGGGAGGCACTCACCGACAAATCAGAGGACGCCACATTGACTTCACATAGATCAAAGGGCCCACCTCGGATACCAAATCAAGCCATGCATCGGGGATGGATCAGAGGGCCCACAGGGCAGCCAACCAGAGGAAGGCCACCAGGTGGGGCCACCCTAGGGGGCCGGCCGATCCTAGGATCGGCCGAACCGCCTTAGGGGGTTCCATCCTGGCCCTCCACGTGGCAGCCCCCTATTGGTCCATTGCCTCACTCCCAGGTGTTTAGGGGCACTTTAGGCGTCCGAGCAAGCCTTGTCCTTGCCTATAAATAGAAGGGGAGGGGCTCCCATTTCTCACACACCACTCTCTCATTCTCCTCTCACTTTTAGTTTCCAAGGCTAGGGGGTAGGCTAGAGTAGCTCTTATTCAGGTTCCAAGTCCTCTTGAAAGTCTAGGTATGAGTTCTCTTTTATCTTTATTTCTTTGTATGACTTTGATCTACTTCAGTTATTCAGCTATTTCATATAAAGTCATGGTAGATCATATGTTTGATATGTTCTTGAGTTCATCCTCTGTTCATCATTTAGAGGCTTGTGTTCTTCGTGAACACTACCTTTTGATCTACTTGAAGGGTGATAAACTCCTTCCTTATGTGTTTGTTCATAAGTTAGAGGGTGAACAGTACCTTTTGATCTACGTGAACAGTCTTATTGATTAGACATAAGAGAGTTCATATCTGTTTGTATGTCTAGCCTTAGTTGATCTTGTTAGATGGCATGAGAGTGTTGCATGAGGTCTGTGTTCAAGCTACGGTACTCGGTCTAGATGACCAGTCTTCTGGTGGCTCTCACCCTAGGTCACAATAGCCCGAGCCGGGTGGAGTCTAGCAGCAACGTAGTCATGGTGCCTGGGTTGTCTGGCTACGATAGTTATGAGCATACCCCCTATAACGATAGAGGTCGGTCCTCAGGTGGTGACAGCCCTGTTGGATCCTTGGGCAACCTCCGCGCTGGGGTACCTGCTGTAGGAGTCTAAAGTCTAGTTTCGCAGAGTGCTGGTCGTCGCGGGCTAGCTCCCCGTTTGTACCTGGGTGCTGAACCTTATCTCTCTCATGCAATACTCATGCCCATCTCTTGTATCTTCTAGCTTTGTATGTTTAGTACATTAGAACCTAGAGCTAACTCGTATGTTCCCCCTAAGCTGTAGTGTGCTAGAGTAGAGGTAGATCTGAGTGTGTGTGTCACACTACCCCTTATATCTTTTATCTTACCCCTGTCTTTGAGTGTGTTGTTCCCTATATCTATCTCTTGGTTTATATTCAGAGCAAAAGCATAAGTCTAAGATATCCGCCATTACCTTCCACGCATTCGATACCCTTGGAATACTCTCATTCCTTGGGGAAATGCTACAATGGTTTATCTGTGCGCTTGCAGATTCGTTCATGATTGTTTAGATTAACCTATGGCAAGTCTCGATGTTCACGCTAACCCGGTGCCATTAGTTGTGACATTGAGAGCTGCCTAAAGGCATTTCTAATGCTGACACTAAGTATGGATTCCAAATCTGTTCTTAAGTGATCGACGTTACGAAATGCCAACAACCGGTACCATGCATCAGTCCGATCGATGTGGCCATATTTGGCCTGAAAGATTGGAACGATAGGTTTTGACCAATGGGATCAGGTGGCATGCCATACTGATAATTTATGTTATTAGTAACAGGCAAAGGTGCTATGCTAGGATGGACTCCCCCATTGATATCAATTTTAGGACCACAACTATTAGTTTCATTATTATTATAACCAGCAATGTTCCTATCTTTCTCAAGACCTTCTAAGCATTCTAAATGAGCAATACACAAGGCAATCAATTCATCACTACCCATAGTTGACATATGAGGAGATGAATTAGGAGGGGGTTTGCTTACAGTGGAGATTACCTCAATCGTGTTGTCGTTTAGCTTGATCGCTGGCAGCTCGAACTCTTTCAGTCTTGCAAGCTTGCCATCATGATCCTTGTTGATGCCAGCCAGAAATTGTACCTTCATGTACTCTTGAAGTGCCTGGTACTTCTGCTGTTCCTCCAGAGAGAGATCTTCCATTGACGTTGTGATGATGTTTTGCATGTCGAGGTCGCAACGAGATCCCATCTGGCTAGGTTAGATTGAACAGCCTTGAAACCAAATCTATATGTCCCCAACAGAGTCGCCAAAAGTATGTTGACGCTTTTCTGGTCAACACACACGAGCGCTTGATCGCGTGGTAGTCGAAATGCTGAACTCGCCGAGCTCCTGCCCGGACCGGTCTGACCGGTCAGGGGCACCGGTCTGACTGGTGTACGCAGAGGCACCGGTGAAAACCTACAAACACCACCTCAGGAGGGACCCCATCAAAGATGGCATGCCTAGGCTTGCTCTAAGATTGGCATGCCACTCAGAATGTCCTTGAACGCCGTCGAGATGAACAAAGAAAGCAAAATGGTTGGAAAAGCTAGGGTTTGGAGATAAAAGTTGTAAAAAGTAATGATCGATTGGGTGATAGGTCCTCAACCGACCGTGGCCCTTTATATTTATAGGGTGGGCAGGTCTTGCCCCGCAAGTAAGCCCTTTACAACTCGAAATCTACTAGGACTCCTCAATTCTACTCGGACTCGGGGTCCACCAGTCAGGCCCATCGGTCAGACCGACGCGGTCGTTGCCGGATCGGCTACAGGACCTGACCGGTCAGACCACCCAGGGACACCGGTCTGACCGGTGGCGTCCAACCTGATCCGCTTGGTGCCAATTTTGTGTGCAAACACCTATCGTTCCACCTTCCAAATGTACCATTGTAATATCCCTGATTTTTGATTAGCATAAGTACATTAATTAGACTTGTTAATTAAGTGTGGTTAGTACCAAAACATGCTTAGCCTAATCTTGACAAACTTTGTAAAAGAAACCTTGGTCAAATTTTCAAAACTTTGTCAAATCCCTTTAGAGCTCTATACTCCTTAAATGATTTTCTAGTGTGTTCTCCAAATTTCATAATAGAACTTCAAATTATGTCAATACAAAAGTTTTTCGTTGTTTCCGGGAACACAACTTTCATAATTGGCGGACATTCAAATTTTGATTGAAATGTAGCCAAAAACAGGGTTGAAGCCCTTATGAACAGTAATTCTAGCCGTGGAAAAACTGCAACTTCACCACGTTTTTCCCGTCAAACAAATCATCAAAACATAGGTCACCCTTTGTAAAAGTTGTAGTCCTATAGTTACTCTACAACTTTCATATTTCGAGAATTTCGATTGCTATTCAAAAATCTTGCGTTTCACAATTTTGAAAAGGCTCAAACGAAGTTCAAATAGGGCACCAGCCGCCGGCCGGCCGTGCCCTGCGCGTCGCCCGTGCTCGCGTGTGCGCCAAGCCGCCGTCCACGTGTCGCCCGCACGTCTTTCCAGCTTACGGACGCCTCGTATCCCTCACTATGGACCGCGCGCGTCGTGGGACCTCTGCCCGAACCGCCAGCCGTACACCGCGTCTAGCCGCGCACAGGAGCATGCATGCGCCACGCGTCAAAGCACGGCAGCTGCCAGCCGCGGTCGCGCTTGTGCGCGCGCCCCGACGGGCCGAGCTGCGGAATAAAAGGGGGAGAATGAGGTGCCGACACCCTTTTCCCTCGACCGCCTCGCTGTGCTCGCCGCCCTGCTCCGTCCCGTGCGCCGCCGTGCCGTGGCGCGCTCGGAGCCGAGCTCCGCCAGCGCTCCCATGGCCACCGCCGCCTAACTCCTCCTCCGTCCATTTCCGCCGAGCTTCCTCCACTTCCACCCCTCCTCACATACCCCAGGAAACCTCCCGTGCGCCGGCCTTGAACCCCAGAGCCACCGCTCACCGATTTTGGATCCGAGGCGGGCCGCTCGGCCACCTTGCCACTGCCGGCCATCACCGGGGGTGCCACTGCCCCAACCACCGCCAAGGATCGGTCAAGGGTAAGCCCAAACCCCACCCTAGCCGCTCAACCGGCCAACTCCGGCAGGCCATCGCCGCCAGCGAGGTTCCCAAGGCCGCCGGGGGTGACATTGCAATGATTCAAATCTTCCCAGGGAGTTTTCTGTGAACTAAGGACATGGTTGTAATATCAAAAACTTAGTCCAGGGGCCCGAGTGTAAACGATGTTCTTAGGTTTTCTCTGCAACTTCAAAAAATCATTAAAAATCATAGAAAAATCAGAAAAATGCAAGTCTAGTTTTGCTGGATTCCTTGTGTTGAGGTCTACCTTTTCTAGAAAGGTTGTATATGGTTTTTCTGTGTAGATTTTGAATGAAAAATCAAACTCAGTTTGAAGTGTTTTTGTTGTAGTTTAAAATGTAATACTGGAATGGAAGTAAAATTTGGATATGTTGTTCTTTATGGCATGTTTAGACTTGTCACCAAAGTTGACATGAGTTTGATAAGTACATATTTAGTTATGACTTATGTAATCTTTATGTTATATTAATCTTGATGCTATTTATAGTCCGTTCAATAAATTTTCCTTTAAGCACAAGTGCACCCCAGGGCTTTGTCATGATGAGTAGCACCTCTGGTAAGTGGATGTGATTTTAGGCTTTTATTTGAGTTATGTTTTATATTTAATCTTGCGTAGGCTGTTAAATTAATAACTTGAAAAATAAATTAGATCTACACTTGTGCCTTGGTCAGAGGCTTAGATTTGACATAAGTTGAGGACCAGGTTTGTCCGAAGACCAGTGGAGGGTCGCTCCTTAGTGATGAGTGATTGACAACGTTGTGTGGACTGATGCTTGGCTCAGTGTGCAGGTACAGGTTGCGGCTTGACTCATGTTGGTGCAGGTGAAGAACAAGCGCGAAAGGGCTTAGCCGTGGCGGCCTCCGAGTGATGGAGAGGCAAGTAGGCTTGGTTCGATGGACCCGGTGGCCGATGGGGTCAAGTGCGAGCCGTGTAGTGCAAGACTAGCAAGTTGAAGTCATGGACATGGGCCAGTGCAAGGTAGCGGGTCGAAGCTGAAGTTTGCACGCGGGGTTTGGTGGTTTGCCCACAAAACCATCAGTGGACGATTTCTTGGTTTGGATCGCAAAACCAAGTCCGCAGGCCCGATGCGACGGAGATGGGGATCCGGGAGCATCGGGAAGCTTCGAGGCGGCGGGCACGTGGCGTGATCGCGGGGCTTGCGTCGAGGCTAAGCAAGTCCGTGGTGGAAGCGTGTCCGCTCGATAGGAATATTCGAAGACTTGACCATATTTCCTCTGAGGGATGTGTATCTTCAATTTAAGTTGTAGGGGGCAGCGTGGTCATTTGCTTCCTCCGGTGGACTTCATATAAATAGCGGAGAGGTGGATGACATCTCTCTCTTGGACTCTAGGGTTTCCGCCCCGGTAGATCGCTCTGGACTGCTTCTTTTCCTCTACTTTCCTTAGGCTAGATTCTTGTATAGACTCTGACCTCTGGATGTATGGAAGCATTCGGCGTTGTGATGATCTCCTAGCTCTTTGTGATTTTCGTATCATTTTCGGGGCTATTTTTGGGGTGGTTCGTTCTTTGCTCGATTTGTTAATTTGAGGGCGTTTTCTCTCAGATTTCTTTAAGGGGATCATGGGTAGATGCCTTGCGCATCTTTGTGTGTGATCTTGACCCCTCAAACGCCGGGAAACCCCTTAGATTCACGAGTTTTGGTTGGAGCTTGAGTTCTTGGTGGTGGTTCATGTGATCCGTGATTCCCGGTGGTTTAGTGAGTTAGAGGCCAAGATTTTTGGGGCATAGCTTCCTCTTGTGACGCTTCTCATCTCCCCCAAATCTTGTCTCAAGAGCTCAAGCCATTTGGGAGATCTAGTGATGACTTGGTGTGGTTGACCCTCGCGGCCAGGCCCTTTCTGGTTCTGTTCGTAACCCGCAGACAGTCCGCGAGCCTCGTGCAGACGGTCTGCGAGGCCTGGAACAATGCAAGTGTTCTTCGTGTTCTTCGCGTGTTCTTGAATGCCCTTCGTTCGATCCGTTGAGTCGGTTGGTTTTTGGTGCAAGAGGTTTGCTGACGGCCCGAACTAAAGTGCCGAACGGTCCGTGACAAGGCGGACGGTCCGCGAGTCCATCACGGATAGTCCGTTTTTCTCGGTGCGCTACTGGAGGTTCGGGTTGCTTTTTCAGACGGTCCGCCGTGCCATCTCGGACGGTCCGTGCCTTCCACGCAGACAGTCCGCCTGGCCACCTCGGACAGTCCGCCAGGGGCTTCGCAGCTTTGGTTAAGTTGTTTGATTCTTGTCTTGTGCTTCCGCTCTTTGCTTCAAGGCTTGTCTCTAGGGCTTGTAGGCTTGTGTGTGCCTAGTCTAGAGCTTCTCTGGTGTGTGCGAGTGATCGCAGTGGCAATCGGGGTATAGGCCGAGTTCATCCTTTGGGAAGAATTTTTATCGGCTCCCATTCACTCCCTCCCCCTCTCTGGTCGCCTATTCGGTCCTTAAATTGGTATCAGAGCCGGTTACGTATCTTTGTGATTCTAACCAGTCTAAGATCCAAAGATGGGTGACTATGGTAAGGGGTCGGGTTCTCCGCACTTCAATGGCAAGAATTACCTGATGTGGGAGGGGCGCATGGCCGCGTTTTTACGTGGGAAGGGGACTCTGATCTGGGATGTGACCCAAAATCCTCACTATGTCATTCCAGATAGTTTCCTTCTTCTAGGATTGCGGGACATGTTTGAGGCCAACAACAAGGCCGTTGATTACTTGTTCCGTGCTCTCTGTGCCTCGGAGTTCGATCGAGTGTACGGAGAGGATGTGGCCGGAAAGATATGGCTTAAGCTTAGGAATGCTCATGTTGGCAATGCCCAGGTGCAAGCTCGTTTGTATTCCACTTACCAGAAAGAGTACGAGAACTTCACTCATCTCCCCAGTGAGTCGACTTATGTGATGTTTCAGCACTTCACCAGCATAGTCAACAACATGAGGGCCAATGTGACAGTGCTCCCATACACGGATCATGATCAAGCTATCAAGCTTTTGCATGCCTTGGATAGGTCTGTGTGGAGTTCCAAGGTCGAGGCCATTGAGGAGTCAAGCGTGTATGACACCTTGTCACTTGATGAGCTGTTCTCTAAGCTCAGGTCTTCGAAAGTTGATCGTGGCTTGAGAGCCAAGAACGAGAGCCCTACTGACCCTCATAGTTTGGCTCTTGTCTCAGGATCGAGGACTAATGCTAACTCTACCGGTTTTTCTTTATCTTGTCTTGTGTCCATGCCAGATGAGGACTTTGAGGTGCTGAGCGAGGAGGATCTTGCCTTATTGAGCAGGAGGTTTGGGCGGATGTACGAGAACCGCAAGAATGCGAGGAGAAGCTCGGGGATGTGCTATCGGTGCGGGAAGTACGGGCATTTCATCGCCGAATGCCCTGAATCCATGGAGATCAAGAACAACTACAAGGGCAAGCCCAAGCATGACTACAACAAGCACCGCTCCCGGAATGACTACAAGGACAAGCACAAGGACAAGGGCGAGAGAAGGCTCAAGAAGAGCAGCGGGTACAAGAAGAAGACGGCTCGAGCAATGGTTGCTGGAGTGAGCGACATCGACTCTACTTCCAGCGACTCTTCTTCTAGTTCGAGCAGCGATGAAGAGCAAGATCGGCGCAAGGACAAGTGGCACACGGGCAAGAACTTCACCGGCCTCAGCTTCGTTGCACAAGGTGGATTTTACGGCATGGCGCACTCCTAGAAGGGTGGGAAGCACAACTCGGGTTTGAACTCCCAACTTCTTTCTAGAGGAGAATGCTAGGCTGAATGAATTGCTTGATAACCGTGATGATGTGCTCAGGAAGACCAACAAGGAGAAGAGAGGGTTTAGGTCCTTGCTAGGTGATGCTAAGGACAAGATAGTTGAGCTTGAGTCGTTGCTTGTTGATGCTAGAACTGAGATAGACTCTTTGAAAGCTGCTCCTGTTGTTTCTGATGAGATTGATTATGGTGATTGCAATGTTTTCTTAGCTGACTTGACTGCTCTCAAGGAGAAGCATGCCTCAACTCTTGAGGAACTAGATGTGCTTAGGATTGAGTGTGATGAGTTGAAATCTAGACCTGCTTTGTTAGGTGCTTGCACTTCTTGTCCTGTGTTGCATGCGAGGCTAGATGAATCTCATACCAAGATAGTTTCTCTTGAGGTTGCATTGAAAGCTCCTATTCCTACCTCATGCTCTACCTGTGAATTGCATGCTTTGAAAAACATGGAACTTGCACACTATGTTGACCGTTTGCAGGATGAGAATGATGAGTTGAGTAAATTGATGGGGTGGTTGTCTGGGCATGAGCCACAATTGAGTTTGATGTTGGCTCAGTTTAAGAGGTTTGATGGTCAGGCGTTGGGGGCTGGCAACAGTGGTGAGAAGAGTGGTGAGGGAGAAGAGAAAGCTGGAGAGATTCCTATTCCACCACACACTACACCCATGAACAAATTCGAACCCAAGCCAAACCATCTCAGAAACAAGCTTGATACAACCTCAGATCCACCAGTGTTCCCCCACAAGACAGAAAACTATCAGAAACCCATCAAGTTTGTGAGCACCCAGGGGAGTGTTTTTGGTGGGAAGTTAGGAGGGAAAGATGTTGAGAAGCCCACAGAGAAGCCACAGCCTAAGCAACAGCCAGTTCGATTCCATTGTGAGTATTGTGGGAGGGATGGGCATAAGGATGAGTTCTGCTTCAGGAGGAGAAGGGATGAGAGGTCTGCTAGGGAGTTGGCAAACAAGGACAGGTACCACCCCTCTCATGGTGTGCCTAAGCCTCGTAGAGGGCCTCTACCTAGAGGTGATGGGCTTGTGCGTATGGTTCCCACTCGTGGTGGTGGAGGTGTGTTTCCTCAGAGAGATAGGCGTGTTGGGTTTGGGCGTGGTGAGTTTGCTGGACGTGCTCATGCTCGTGACCGTTACGAGTTTGGGAGGCACGATCGGAGCTTTGGGTCTCAGAGGGACTACGGGCCACGTTTTCCCCCTCGTGGTGCGCGTACTCCTCCGGTGAGACGTGATAGGTTCTTCGGTGGTAGGCATGAGAGAGCTCGGCCTAGAGGTTTTGATAGGATGGATTTTGCTAACCCTTCTTTTGAGCAAATGGCTCGACACTGGTTTGACTCTTTTGGTACTAACCCCAGTGTTGAGTCGCTTGCTCATTCTCGTTCTCATTTTTTATTACAGGTGGGAGGCTTGGAGGACTTTTGGTTGATTGATTCTGGTTGTTCACATCACATGACCAGAGATTGTGGGTGGTTCTCCAGCCTCACCCCGGTGAGTACAAGGGAGTACATCACTTTCAGGGACAATGGGAGAGGACGAGTTCTTGCTGAAGGTATGGTGAAGGTGAGTAGCAAGGTGACCCTGAAGAGTGTTGCTTTGGTCAAGTCACTTGGTTTTAACCTGTTGTCAGTATCTCAGTTGCTTGACGAGGGTTTTGAGGTTCGTTTTAAGTTGGGCGCTTCTCGTGTGCTTGATTCTCGAGGTGATCTTGTATGTACGATCGTCCCCGAGGGTCAAATCTTTCATGCCAATTTTTCCTAGTCTGTTGGTCCTCCTCGATGCTTTGTTGCTGGCGTTTCGACCGAGCTTTGGAAGTGGCATAGGAGGTTAGGACACTTGAGCTTTGAGTTGCTTTCCCGCTTGAGTGGTCTTGACCTTGTCCGAGGATTGCCTAAGTTGAAATTCGAGATGGATTTGATTTGTGCTTCTTGTCGGCATGGAAAGATGGTTGCTGCTTCTCACGCCCCTCTGACTGCGGTCATGGCTGAGCGACCTTGTGAGCTGTTGCACATAGATTTGCTTGGGCCAGCTCGTGTTCGCTCTGCAGGTGGGAAGTGGTATGTGTTGGTTGTGGTTGATGACTTTTTGAGGTACTCTTGGGTTTTCTTTTTGGAGGATAAGAGCGAGACATTTGGCTTTGTTCGAGACTTTATCTTGAGGTTGAAGAATGAGAGACATGGTGATGCCATTCGAGCTATACGCAGTGACAATGGCACGGAATTCAAGAACTCTCATTTTGATGCCTTCTGCAGTGATCTTGGTCTTGATCATCAGTATTCTTCTCCATACGTAGCTTGCCAGAATGGTGTAGTAGAGAGGAAGAACCGGACCCTTTGTGAGATGGCCAGGACGATGCTCGATGAGCATAGGACTCCTAGGCATTTCTGGGCTGAGGCGGTCAATACCGCTTGCTATGTGTCGAATCACATTTTTTCCTTTGCGCTTTCAAGAAGAGGACTTCATATGAGCTGATGCATGGGCGACAACCCAAGGTGAGTCACTTTAGAGCTTTCGGTTGCAACTGTTTCATTCTGAAGAAGGGCAAGTTGGACAAGTTTGAGTCTAGATGTTCAGATGGTATCTTTCTCTGTTATGCGATTCACTCTAGAGCATATCGTGTGCTCAATCTTGACACTAACTGAATCATGGAGACTTGCGAGGTAACCTTTGATGAGACACAACCATGTAGCTCTTCTGCTTTTGAGTGTGCAGGTGACGAGGAAATTGGTGCAAAGATCTTTGAGGATGAGAAGCATGGAGATGGAGATGAAGACGATGATGGTGGTGATGCTCCCATGGCTGGTCATGTACACGCTACTTCGACTACGACGACGACGATCGAGGATGGTTCGTCCCCTACGCCTACGACAGAGGCTGTTCGAGTGGAGGCTGCTGCTGAGGGGGAGATTGTGTCCAGGCGAGAGGCTCCCCGGTGTGTACAGGTGGATCACCCACCAACGACGATCATAGGTGACCTTCATGAACACACTACACGGTCGAGGTCAAGGAATACTTCTGACTTTGCTCACTCTACATTTGTTGCTTTGTTTGAGCCCAAAGATATTTGACACGCTTTGTCTGATGAGAACTGGGTGAATTCCATGCATGAGGAGTTGGAGAATTTTGAGAGAAACCAAGTTTGGGTGTTAGTCGATCCACCACCAAATTGCCGTGCCATAGGTACCAAGTGGGTGTGGAAGAACAAGGAAGGTGAGAATGGGATGTTTGTGAGAAACAAGTCGAGGTTGGTGGCTCAGGGGTTCAACCAGAAAGATGGTATAGATTATGAGGAGACATTTGCTCCTGTTGCCCATTTGGAGGCAATTAGGATCCTTCTAGCCTTTGCCATGGCTAAAGGGTTCAAGTTGTTCTAGATGGACGTGAAGCGTGCTTTCTTGAATGGGGTGATAGAGGAAGAAGTGTATGTGAGGCAACCCCCGGGGTTTGAGAGTGAGAGAGCGCTTTATGGGTGGAAACAGGCACCAAGGGCTTGCTATGGCAAGTTGAGAGGCTTTTTGCTGAGTAAGGGGTTTGTGATGGGCACAGTTGATAAGACCCTGTTTCTCCTTAAGCATGGAAATGACCTGTTGATTTTTCAGATTTACGTGGATGACATAATCTTTGGTGGCTCTTCTCATGATCTTGTTGCCAGATTTGCAGATGACATGAGCAGGGAATTTGAGATGTCTATGATGGGTGAGCTGCAGTTTTCCTAGGACTCCAGATCAAGCAGTGCAAGGATGGGACGTTTGTACATCAGGCGAAGTACACCAGGGACATGGTGAAGAAGTTTGGCATGAACGACTCCAAGTCGCTGACTACAACGATGGGTACCACTACGGCTTTGGACGCGGATGAAGATGGTGAACCCGTGGACCAGAAGGAGTACCGGAGCATGATCGGCTCCCTCCTCTACTTGACGGCGATGAGGCCGGACATACAGTTCAATGTGTGTCTGTGCGCTCGTTTTCAGGCTTCACGGAGGACTTCACATCAGCAGGTCGTCAAGCGGATTTTCAGGTACTTGAACTACACTCCTGAGTTTGGTCTTTGGTATTCTACCTCCTCGACACTCAAACTTCATGGGTACTCCGATGCTGATTTTGCTGGGTGTCGATTGGACCGCAAGTCTACCTCGGGTTGTTGCCAGTTTCTTGGTTCTTCTTTGGTCTCTTGGTCATCTCGCAAGCAATCCAGTGTAGCCCACTCCACTACAGAAGCCGAGTATGTAGCTGCAGTCAGTTGTTGTTCCCAGCTTTTATGGATGACCTACGCTATGAGCGATTTTGGTGAGGAGTGCTCCCAGGATCCACTCTTTTGTGACATCACCAGTGCCATAAGTGTAGCCAAAAATCCAGTTCTTCACTCCAAAACAAAACACATCGAAGTGAGATACCACTTTCTGAGGGACAATGTTGATAAAGGGAACATATCCTTGTCCTATGTACCTACCCAAGATCAGCTAGCCGACATATTCACTAAACCACTTGACCAAGTTACCTTCACATGCTTGCGAGGTGAACTTGGAGTGTGTTTTCCTTTTTCGCTAGATCTTGGATCTTCTCATGTATATATGTGATATATGTATCATTTGTTGCATTCCTTGCATGCATTTTACTTTTTGTACAAAACCTGGTAGGTGTTGACAAATGAAATTCACCACTTTCAACCCTCAATATTCTCACATAAATTGAGGCATATGCATTATTTACTAGCATTTTGGTTTGAATAATGTAGTTCCACTTGTCCTTGGAGATTATTTGTATGTAGGTGATTTACCACTAAAAAGAGATGGAAACCAACCTTCTTTGAAGAAACCATGCCAACTCAGCTGAGGAGGTGGCTGCCACCAAGGGAAACATGGCATTCCATGTCATCGATCCAGGGGAGGCACTCACTGACGAATCAGAGGACGCCACATGGACTTCACATGGATCAAAGGGCCACCACGGATACCAAATCAAGCCATGCACCGTGGATGGATCAGACGGCCCACAGGGTAGCCACCTAGAGGAAAACCACTAGGTGGGGCCACCCTAGAGGGCCGGCTGATCCTAGGATTGGCTGAACTGACCTAGGGGGCTCCCATCTGGTCCCTACACGTGGCACTCACTCATTGGTCACTTGCTGCATCCCGGGGTGTTTTGGAGCACTTTGAGCCTCCGAGCAAGCCTGGTCCTTGCCTATAAATAGAAGGAGAGGGGCTCCCATTTCTCACACACCACTCTCTCATTCTCCTCTCACTTTTAGTTTCCAAGGCTAGGGGGTAGGCTAGAGTAGCTCTTATTCAGGTTCCAAGTCTTCTTTGGGGTCTAGGTATGAGTTCTCTTTTATCTTTATTTCATTGTATGACTTTGTTCTACTTCAGTTATTCAGCTATTTCATATAAAGTCATGGTAGATCATATGCTTGATATGTTCTTGAGTTCATCCCTTATTCATTATTTAGAGGCTTGTGTTCTTCATGAACACTACCTTTTGATCCACATGAAGGGTGATAAACTCATTCCTTATGTGTTTGTTCATAAGTTAGAGGCTCGTGTTCTTTACGAACACGACCCTTTGATCTTGTTGACTAGACATAAGAGAGTTCATATCTATTTGTATGTCTAGCCTTAGTTGATCTTGTTAGATGACATGAGAGTGTTGCATGAGGTTTGTGTTCAAGCTACGGTACTCGGTCTAAGTCGACCAGTCATCTGGTGGCTCTCACCCTGGGTCACAATAGCCCGGGCCAGGTGGAGTCTAGCAGCAATGTAGGCATGATACCTGGGTTGTCTGGCTACGTTAGTTATGAGCATACCCCCCCTAACAATAGAGGTAGGTCCGCAGGTGGTGACAGCCTTGTTGGATCCTTGATCAATCCTCCGCACTAGGGTACCTGCTATAGGAGTCTAAAGTCTAGTTTCATAGAGTGCTGGTCTTCGCGGGCTAGCTCCCTGTTTGTACCTGGGTGCTGAACCTTATCCCTCTCATGCAATACTCATGCCCATCTCTTGTATCTTCTAGCTTTGTATGTTTAGTACATTAGAACCTAGAGCTAACTGTTGACACTTCTTAACGCAATCACCTAAGAACGGATTTAGAATCCGTCCCCGGCAACAGCGCCAGAAATGCTTGTTGGCGTTTCTTAACGTCACCACTAGTTGTACACCTAGCGGGAGCGTAAGATCCACCTGGGTATACCGACGGGTACGAAAGATTCCGCAAGCGTACAGAAATACCGCTGTAGCACTTCACCTCAGGAGTATTCCCAAGGGTATCGAATCTAAGGAACAGTGTGCACTACCTTCTATCCTAGACGAACGGTCCAAGGACACCAAGCCCCTAGCTAAGGTTGAGAGAAGATGAGGCGCTTCCTATGAATACTGATCCCAGAGGAGAAGAGCAGACAATTATACTCGCTTCGGACACCGGCCCCTCCTGGCTATAACAGTTGGTTCACGGCAAATGGTTGCCTACACGCTATATCCGAACGTGGGGGATTTCAGAGGGTCCAACGACTGTCACTACCGCGGCCTACCCCAAGACAAACTGTGGGATACAGGGCATTCGAAGGATAACCCGTAGCCTAGACACCACGTCTACACCACCGATTACTACTATAGCACGGCTACGTCTGATATCCCGTAGAAACACTATAGCACTCCGTATAAATACGGAGTGACGAACCCGCGAGCTTCGAGCTAATCTCACTTACCACAGGATCACACAGATGATAGGAAGAACGAATGCCAGCATATTAATGTACTCCAACAAGATCTAACAGGATAATTCACACAAACGGAATGCAAACTTATGCACTTGTAACAGAAGATCAAAGGGTCGTGTTCGTGAAGAACACGAGCCTCTAACTTATGAACAAACACAAAAGTGTGAGTAACTTGTTCGTCAACTAGATCGAGGAAGCGCGTTCATGAAGAACACGAGCCTCTAAATGATGAACGAACGAAGAACTCAAGAACATGCCACTCATGCATGAATAACAGTTTAGTCTAATTGGAAAATACAAGAATACTTACTTTGCTCTAATTGAAGAACATGACACCCTCACCAACACCACACTCTACCTAGCACCTACTCTCACCTACATGGGTCAATGTGACGCCCCAGGTTTTTAATTAACCTTAATTACCGGTCAAACTTGTTGACTAGGGTCAAAACATGGTCAACCTGGGTCATCACCTTGAAAACCTCACCCACACTCACCCATTAGCACCTTAAGCAAGTCAAACACACTCTCCTTAGTCAAAACCCTAAAAGGAGTGGTCAAACCCCTAATGTCTATCTCCTAGATCTGGAACTTTGGCCACGTTCTCCAAATTTTGTCGAAACACTCAAAAATCTGCCAATATAAAAGGTGTGCAGAATTTCTAGAAACACATTTCATCTTCAGGGTGGCATTTCAAATTTTGAGTGGAAAAGGTTCAAAACTTCCAGTCAAACTCAGTTTCACTATTCACCCGAGACATGAAAATCTTCAAATTGGCATTTGATTTTTCTCTTTCATTTTGACTCCAAATTCATTTTGGCCTGTGCCATTGTGTAGATGGTTAACTGGTCTACAATTGTCCTATCTACAGTTTGGGGAGCTAAGATTGAAAAATTTTTGTTGTGCACGGTCAAACAGTGGCACATGCCACGGACTGGGGCCGGGAACGCGCCGGCGCGACGTCACGCGCGCGCGCGCGTCCACGCGTCGCCGCCGCGCCGCCGTCGTGCGCCGACCGTACCACGGCCGCGCCTGGGAGTCAGCGCCTGACCACGGCTTGCGTCGGCAACCGCGCGCGCCCCGAGACACTGCCTCGGCCGGAGAAGCGGCTTGCCACGCGGCGCGTACGCACACCCGCGGCGCTGTCCTCTCTCCCGCCGCGCACGCACGCCGAGGGTGCCGCCGTACCGCGCGTTAATGCGCCGGGATGCTTAGCTGCTAAGCGTCCTCGCCTCCCGCACACACCTCGAGTATAAATAGCCCCCCTCTCCTCCCCACGCGTGAGCATCGTCGTCCGCCGCCCGCCATTGCCGCCGCCGCCACGGTGAGCTCACCCCCCCGCTAGTGTCCACCACCGGCCTAGCAGTCCAGCACCTCCACCAGGACCTAGTGAAGCTACCACCGCCGCTTGTTGCCTCGCATTGCACTCACCCTCGCCGGAACCCGAGCCGCAGCGGGAGCGCCGCCGCGACCTCGCCGCCGCCGCTCGCCGGAGCCACCTCAGGCCACACCACCTCCACCAATCGACTCGTGGTGAGCCTAATCGGAGCGTGGCGCCATTTGTTTGCAAGCCCCGACCACCGTTCGCCGCCGGCGAGCCCTCCCCCGCCGCCGAGGGCACGGGTGTGAATCCCCAAGGGCGTATTTGTAAACCAAGGGCCCGTTTGCAATAGAAGTTATCTTAGTTTTCTTGCAAGTTGGTCCAGTACCTTAGAAAAAGCCTAGAAATTCAGAGGAAAATAAGAAAAATGCAAACCCAATTTTTTTGGACTCAGTGAGAGTAGGTCTGCAACTTCTACAAAGCATGACCATAGTTTTGACTTATAAATTTTGAATGAAAATTCAAATTCAGTTTGACACCTTTTTGCTGTAATTCAAAATCTAGAAATGCAATGGAGCTGAATTTTGGATACATTGCTAGACTTGTCATGATTAGACTCTGGACCAAAAAATGCACAAAGTTGTCAAACAGATCTTTTATTATGAATTACTTTGTATTTATGCTATTTCTGCTTTATTGATTTTGGTAGCAAAATATAAATTGAATTTTTGTGCTCAACTTGTGGCTATGTTCATGTTATGCCTAGATGCAACTTTCCTGAAGTTATCATGAATTTATCTCTGTTAGAAATATTTAATCTTGTTTTATGCTTAGATTTGCATTTAAATGCATAGTTCAAAATTCAAAAATGTTTGTGATGCACATGCTGGTGTTCTGGTCTTGTTTTAGGCCAGAGTAGCTGTAGGGTTGATTTTGGATGCAGGAGCTTTTTATTTATTTAGTTATGCCTTCCTTTAATTTAAATAGCTAGGAAATGTCACCTTTGCATTTATAGGTTTTGTAGCTCTTGTAATGTCCAAACTTGATCCAGTGGTTGCTTAGTAGTATTAGGCCAGCAAGGACCCCTGTCCTTGTTTGTATAATTTATTTGTGCTTTTAAAAGTTAGGGTGCACATAAGCTTGTTATTAGGGGTTAATTAGGAAAATGTGTCCTTTAACCTTGTGACCCTTGTAAATGGTTGCATAGCTTAATTTTAGGGTCTTTGAATTCACCCTTGCTGTTTGAGAATTTAAATGGAATTATTTACATAGATGTGTACACAATCACTATTAAGAGATTGAATAATAAATCTCACATGAAATAACCACAATAAAAGTAAGCATTAATTAATTGTTTGTTAAGGTGAATGTGGCCAACAAGAGTTGGATGAAATAATTAATCTATCACACCACCTGAACCCTGCATTGCATTCCGTGTAGAGCTTCCTGACAGTAACTACGCGCTCGTGCCGGAAGTCGAGGACGGAGGAGCTGAAGCGGAGCTGCAGTACGTGGAAGTGATCGACGACACCGAGGACCCTCAGGCTAACCGTGCTGACGAAGGCAAGCCCCGGTGCATTAACCTAAGTGTTTTTGAAATCTTATGCAACTATCTGTGGATGATTGTGCATTTACGTTCAAGAGTTGAAATGAAACCCTAGATGCATGATCCCTAGGTACCTATGTCCTTTACTAGTATGTAGATCGGTAGCTGCTATGCTATAGGATCGTTACAAGTCGAGTGATGCTCGTCACTTGCGAGAATAGGTTCTTATGTTGGAATCATAAGATCTTTATAAATGGATTGCTCACGTGGTAAGAGCATGGGATGTGGGCTCCGGTCCAATGGTTTTCGTGGGTTAAGTGTTTGAATGTACTAAACACTTGTCGGAAATGGGTACGGTAAGCCTAGTACCTAAATGAGGCGGTGCGGGAACTTTGCGCTACTAATCTTAGGGTTGCGGCCCCGGGCTCGCCACCTGAGTACATGTGTGAAGCTAGGTGACCTTGGTGGCGTAGCCTAGCAAGCCTTGTACTTAAGACTGTAACATCTGATCCCAATCCGAAGATTTTTGGGAACCGCCTGGTGGTTGTCCTCGCGGGGGCACCCCACCGTGTGTTTAGGTCTACCTTGCAAGGTTTAAATCAACTGGTTGTCGGCCTCTCACCGTTATCTGAGACTACTTATCCAACTGGCCATGAGATCCCTAATGATGGAAGTTAATGAATATTTATGCTTGATTAATTGTTTGCACAACTTATGCTTGCACTAGCTTGCTAATTTAGAAAGGAATAATCAACTAGAACTTGTGCTAAAATATTGAAAGTAAGGACATACTCTTTGTTGCTGTTCAGCAAAAGAAACCCCATTGGCCAAAAACCTTTCATGTCTAGAGTTGGTGAAGTAGATATCACCGACGGGTAAGTCTTGCTGAGTATTAGTATACTCAGCCTTGCTATAATCTGTTGTTCCAGGTAATGCCTTTGTTGATGTGTGGCCTGGAGAGATCCCGCCCGGCTGGGAGCTAGAGTGGGTGGAAAATGATGAATGAAGGCATCATGGCAGGCCTCCCGTGATGTTTCCTCGTGCCGTTTAGTTTAATTCCGCTGTTTTCAAAACTCTAAACTTCGTTATCATGTCAAAAACTTCGGTTTGTAATAATTAAGCCCTTCGGGGTAAATTTGGATGTTAATCATATGTTGTTCTCTGGACTCGCCTTCGCGTGAGTTTTAATGCATATATGTCGATCCTTGTTGCTTTGTAAGTGATTTACCGGGCGTTAACCCGGCAACTAACGATAGGATGATACTTTATTATTGCTTAATGACCAAAGTGGATTGGTTTAGGCGATAGTACGGTATTTTCCTGGGCGGGTTGTCCCAGCTGGCATCAGAGCAATTATATGCACCAGAGATTAATTAATAACCTTAATCACTATTTTTTGAATAAAATTTGCCAAGATTGTTTGGATTTGCAAAAACACATTGGTCCGTTAAGGATAAACTAGACCGAGAGGCCCTAGAGGGAATTTTGGGTTCTTTCAGGTGGCTTATTAATCTATGGTTTATTTTGCTAACTCCCAGCACATTTAATTCCTGTCAGAACTTACTTTCTGTACAACCATACTAGTTCATCACGTTTTGCTATACGTGGTGGTACCACAGGAAAGTCCTGTGAGGGATGGATGGGACCTATTCAAATGGGCACCCACGTCGCGTCTGCGTCTCATCACGTTTTGCTATACGTGGTGGTACCGCATGGAAGTCATGCGAGGGATGGATGGGACCTATTCCAAAGGGAACCCACCGTCGCGTCTGTGTCTCGCCACGTTTTGCCATACGTGGACGTTCCGCATTGTGTATATGCGAGGCAAGGATCTGCTTCATTCCAAAAGGAGCGTATCCGAGGTTGGACGCTGTCCATGCAGCGGCTTGACGCATGGATACCATTTCTATAGTGAACGGTACTGTATGTGGATGCTTCCGTGACGTGCTGGCACGGAAGGTTCTTTTCTGCAGGTACACTAACAACGATCCATTGGTCGCTAAGTGAGTACCGAGTAGCTCTCGACTAGTTATTATAGGGAGAGACGAATAAAAGCCTTGCCACCGGCACTAACTTCGATTTTTGACTTGATTGCCGTGTGAGGTCGAATAGGACGTCTTGCATGCATACTAAAAGTCGAAACAATTAAAATGGACCCAAAACGCAACTTATATGCTCTCTAAGGAAGAATTTGCTAGTGTGTGGTTTCTGTGAACTAGATTACCTCTCATGCCTAGGTGTTGTTGCTGTCCAAAAATCTGTATTGCTGCTAGCTTGAATTTTTGCAGCATGCTCTAGGAGTAATTAGACCAGTTGATCTATACCAAAGTTGCTCCATAACTAATCTAGTTTTTGCTCGCAAAAATTCATGGTCATAGCTTCTGTAAATCTTGAGTGGTACCCTTTTTAGTGAACTTAGGTCATGCTGTTTTTCAGGAAGGCAGAACCTGAAACTTTGCAACTTTCGACCTTGTTCCTAAATGATCTAGCTCAACCTTTGAATACCAAAAGTATGTATAAAAACCTTACGGAGTAGCCTGTAAAATTTGAGAATTTTTGGGGTTCTAGATTTTTAGTTATGAATTTTATTCACAGCTGCCAGAATTTGCACCATTTGACATGTTGCTCTCTTTTGAGTCCTGACATGTGTTACATCTTTTGTACAGATGGCTGCCCCCGTGTTTCTCGAGTACGGCGCTGATGGTTCGGTCCGTACCGACGGACTGCACTAGGAGGGTTTTCCACGCCTTGCGTGGGAGGCACTCAGCGCTGCCGGCTACACCATTCCGCCCGTCTACGAGGCACTCGAGTTAGAGCACCTGGGCGTGCCTCGTTGCAGGGTGACCGTCACTATACCACCTCACCCGGACCACCCCGACTGGTTCGACTTTAGCTCTGTGTACTGGGGTTTTCGGCTGCAGGAGTCTTTCGAGTCGGCTGCCCTCTGGGTATGGACGGATTTCTGCGACCGCAACCCGACGGTGGTAGCACTGTCACCATTCGGACTGTTTCCGGCGGTAAACCCGCACGACCCGGCATGGAGGGACCGTGTGGACCACCTACAGGAGTTACTGCTGCTCGCAGTCCCACTGGACGTCACGCAGACGCTAACGCGTTGCCTGGACGCTGTGTTCACACTTCAGGGGCTGCGTAACACCACCCAGCAGATGATCAGCCAGCGTCTGGAGTCGGCTCGGCTGGCCTGGCACAATCTCTCAGCAGCGTACCAGCAGCTGAGCTTCACTCTCGCCCAGAATCAGCAGGAGAACGACAGGCTTCATACCAGGAGATTCCAGTTGGAGTTAGAGAGAGGCGACCGCTTACAGAGAATCCTAGACCTGGAGGCAGAGGTCACTACCCTTCAGGAGGACGTGGACGCTAGAGAGATCGAGAGGTTGATACTGCTGCAGAACATCATCGAGATGCAGCAGCAGGTAGAAGAGGCTGAGGTACAGGTAGCAGCTCTGCAGGCCATTGTGGCTCTGCAGCCACCACCTCCGGTGGAGGCACCTCCGGAGGAGCAGCAGGGTCAGTCTGGTCTTGACCAGGCGAGTCAGGCTGGACCACCGCTACCGACCCCACCGGCTTCACCTGCTGGCAGTGGTGCTTCGGTCGGCAACTAGGATGCCATAGTATTGTAATAAGATGGGTCATACTCCTGTGTGTAGCCTTTTGGTTGGTTTGTGGTAGGTGAGCATAGGAGTATGCTTTTGTGCAGCGTGACTGCAATGTAACCCAGGTTGTAATGTGGTAATTTCAAACCTTGAAACCTTTGTAATGTTCTGTGAACACCTTATCCGTAATGTTTGTTGTAAGGAAATGCTTAAGCAATTTGTGATCAGAATCGAGTTCGGTGTTGTATACCAAGCTTGTTTGGAATTTTTGTGACAATCGCGCTCTCAAAGTCTCAGCAATCGTGCACTTTCTTATTGAGAGTTATGCAATTTCTAACCCAATCCTGGCTGCTGTCCAAACAGCGAGACAAAGCTTAGGAAAGGGAGTTTTCGAGCAATAGAACGTCGGAATCTTATAATGCGTTGAATACCAAAGTTGTGCGGAATGTTGCAATGACCGCGCTCGCCAAAATTCAGCATTTTTGCATAAGGGTAGAGAGAACTACGGAGTTTTCGGTGAGTGTCGGCCTGCTGCCAAGACAGCTAGGTAGCTTCCCGCAATTTGCATTCTTCGGACATGCGAAGTGGGAATTCGCTGCGGTGTTGAAAGCCAACTTTGAGGCGTATGAAATCCTGCATCTACTAACCAATTTTGGAGAATTTTTCAGTGACTAAGCTGTGGGATATGAAACGTTCTTATGACTGAGTTGCTGCAATTTTCGAGTGAATGCACGAATGAGCTTTTGTCATGCATGTTTTACACTTGTCATTTCTTTCTAAGCAAGATTATGGCTATGTGTCTAATAAAGGCTCGCATTTCAGATGGTGGGACCCACGCGCAGCTCTCCCAACGGGTTTGGAGCGTCCGGCAGTAGTGATCTACCACCACCGCCGCCCATGACGCCGTCTGAGGCCTTCATGGCCACTCAAACCGAGGTGTTGCGCTAGATCCTGCAGACGCAGCAACAAATCGCCCAGCAGCTGAACCAAAGGCCGCCACATAGGGCAAATCATGAGGAGCCAAATCAGGTCACCACCTACCCTCAGTTCATCGGGATGAAGCCCCCGACCTTTTCCAAGGCGGAAGACCCCCTGGAAGCTGAGGCGTGGATCAAGGCCATCGAGGCCAAATTTTCTGCCTTTGTACTGCCTTGCTCAGAGGAGAACAAGGCCAACTTCGCAGCCTTACAACTGCGAGGTGAAGCCTTAATGTGGTGGCATCATTTCAAGACCATGCAGCAGGGGCATGCTGTCACTTGGAATGAATTCAAGCAAGCTTTCAAGAGCCATCACATTCCTAAGGGATTAATGGATAGGAAGATGAGGGAGTTACTGGCCCTCAGGCAGGTATCTAACACTATGTATCACTATGCACAGAAATTTAATGGCCTTTGCCAGTATGGCGGACATCACGTGGATACCGATGCAAAGAAGATGGAAAGGGTCCGTGATGGCCTGGATGGTGAGTTGTACGAACGGCTGAACTTGATCGAGCCCAACAACTTCCATGAGCTCGTAAACAAGGCTATATCCCAAGAGTATGCTATGAAGAAGGCCCAGAGAGACAAGAAGAGGCAGGCTGGTTTTGCTTCGGGCAGCGGGACTAACAAAAAGTTTCGCTTTGTGAAGAAGAATGTTCCTAACTCGTCCCAGCAATCTTCAACTGGACGCTGGATGATGAAGCCATCACAGAACAAACCTTCAGGGAACTTCCAGTTCTGCAACACCCAGCAGCAAGCTTCCAAGCCCAACGCACCCCCACGCAACATCGGTGAACACCGTTGTTACAATTGTGGACAGCCTGGGCATTATATAAGTGACTGCCCAAAGCCCAAGCAGATTAAACCCAACCAGCAGAATCAAGGTTCAGGGACCAAGCCAGCCAACCCGCCCAAGAAGCCGATGGTGCAAGTCCGTGAGGGTAAATTGAACTTCACCACCATGAGTTATATTCTAGAAGGCGCTTCAGTGCTTACGGGTACCTTCTCTATCAATGATACCCCCATTAAGATATTGTTTGATTCTGGAGCTACCCACAGTTTCATCAGTGATAAGTTAGTAGGCAGAATGGGTTTGGTGGGTTCTCATACCAATTCGGCCTATAAAATCATCACTCCCGGGGGGAAAATCTCTTCTAGTACCTTAATCCGTGGAGTACAATTAAGGTTGGGAAGTAAGACGGTTCAATCAAACCTCATTGTCATAGGCTTAGAGGGTATGGATGTTATCTTGGGTATGGATTGGATGACCCGACATAAGGTGGTTCTAGATATCGCGGGTAGAGTTGTAGCAATCAATTCACCTACGGTCGGGCACACCACCTTGTACCTACCTTTTAAGGACGGTGCAGACCCTTGTGCCTATGTGACCATTATCTCTCATCTTGAAGAAATTCCAGTAGTTTATGAATATCCTGATGTTTTTCCTGATGAATTGCCTGGTATGCCACCAGACCGGGATGTCGAGTTTGTGATTGAACTCCAACCGGGCACTACGCCCATTTCCAAATGACCTTATCGTATGCCTCCCAAGGAGCTAGTTGAACTGAAAAATCAACTCCAGGAATTGTTGGATAAGGGCTATATTCGCCCAAGTTCTTCTCCCTGGGGTTGCCCCGCACTCTTTGTCAAAAAGAAAGATGGTAGTTTGAGGTTATGTGTTGACTACAGACCTCTCAATGCGGTGACCATCAAAAACAAATATCCCCTTCCCCGCATTGACGTTCTGTTTGATCAGTTGGCTGGAGCCAAAGTTTTCTCCAAGATCGATCTTCAGTCTGGTTATCACCAAATCAAAATTCGACCTTGTGACATTCCCAAAACTGCTTTCTCCACCCGATATGGTCTCTATGAGTATCTGGTGATGTCTTTTGGTCTCACAAATGCCCCAGCCTACTTCATGTATCTCATGAACTCCGTATTCATGATGGAGCTTGACAAATTCGTAGTAGTCTTCATCGATGATATTCTAATCTATTCCAAAAATGAGAAAGAACATGCCAAACATCTTCGAATTGTCCTACAGCGTTTGAGAGATCATAAGCTCTATGCTAAATTCTCCAAATACGAATTTTGGTTGGATAGTGTGAAATTCTTGGGGCACACTATTTCCAAAGATGGCATATCCATAGATCCTAGCAAGGTACAAGAGGTGATGGATTGGAAACCACCCAAGTCCGTACACCAAATCCGCAGTTTTCTAGGTTTGGCAGGTTATTACCGCCGATTCATTCCGGACTTCTCCAGGATCGCTAAACCTATGACTGAACTGCTCAAGAAAGGAGTGAAATTTGTATGGAGTGAAGCATGTGAGAAAGCCTTCCACACGCTGAGACAACACTTAACTTCAGCCCCAGTGCTAGCGCAACCGGATAATTCCAAACCTTTTGAAGTTTTCTGTGACGCGTCAGGCACTGGTCTCGGTTGTGTTCTTATGCAAGAGGGCCGAGTCATTGCCTATGCCTCACAGGCACTTCGACCCCATGAGATCAATTATCCCACCCATGATCTAGAGCTAGCAGCGGTTGTTCATGCTCTTAAGATTTGGAGACACTATCTGATGGGCAATCGTTGCAATATCTTCACCGATCACAAGAGTCTCAAATATATCTTCACTCAATCGGATCTCAACATGAGACAAAGGAGATGGCTTGAGCTGATTAAGGATTATGATCTAGAAGTGCACTATCACCCCAGAAAAGCCAATGTTGTTGCGGATGCTCTTAGCCGCAAAGTTCACTGCAACCGCCTAGAAGTGGAGCCGTATAGTGACACCTTATGTGAAGACATGAGGAAGCTTAACTTGGAAGTGGTAGAGCAAGGAAATCTATATGTCCTAGCTGCCAAATCTAATCTTTATGATAGAATTGTCACTGCATAACGCAATGACGAGGGCATACAGCCAATCAAACAGAAATTAGCAGAATGAGATCCCAAGTATACCTGTTTCCGGAGGGATTCAAACGATGTGGTATGGTTTGGGAAACGTCTTGTGGTTCCCACTAACCAGGAAATTAAGAAAACAATCCTTGATGAAGCTCATCTTTCCAAATTCTCCATTCACCCCGGAAGCACCAAGATGTATCAAGATTTGAAGGAGAATTTCTGGTGGTCCAATATGAAAGTCGATATAGCAAAATATGTGTCAGAGTGTGATACTTGCCACAGAATGAAAGCAAGCCATTTGAAATCGGCAGGTGTACTCCAACCCCTGTCGATACCTATGTGGAAATGGGATGACATAAGTATGGACTTCATTGTGGGTTTACCCCTGACTGCTAGAAAGAAGGATTCTATTTGGGTTATCGTGGACAGACTCACCAAGACTGCCCATTTCATTGCAGTTCATACTACTTATTCAGTGCAACAATATGCAGAGTTATATATGGATCAAATAGTTCGTTTACACGAAATTCCGAAGACCATAATCTCTGATAGAGGAACTCAATTTATAGCTCGTTTCTGGGAGCAATTGCATGAATGCCTAGGAACCAAGTTGATCCGTAGTTCCAGCTATCACCCGCAGACCGATGGTCAAACGGAAAGGGTAAATCAAATTTTGGAAGACATGCTACGGGCAAGCATCCTGCATTTTGATAAAAGCTGGGATAAGTGCCCGTCCTTGGCAGAGTTCTCTTATAACAATAGCTACCAAGCTAGTTTGAAGATGGCACCGTTCGATGCTCTTTATGGACGGAGATGTCGTACCCCTTTGACCTGGTCAGAAGCTGGAGAAAGGACACTCTTTGGTCCGGACCTAGTCAAAGATGCTGAAGAGAAAGTGCAGGTGATAAGGGAGAACTTGAAGTTAGCACAGATGAGGCAAAAGAGCTATCACGATAGAGGGACAGCACCCCGACAATTTGAAGTTGGTAATTATGTATACCTAAAGGTTTCACCAACCAAGGGTGTACAAAGGTTCGGTGTTAAGGGAAAGTTAGCCCCGTGCTATATCGGACCTTATGAAATCCTTGAAGTATGTGGGCCAGTGGCTTATCGCATCCGACTTCCGGAGTGGTTCTCCACAGTCCACAATGTATTTCATGTGACCCAATTGAAGAAAGGTGTGCCTGTGCCTGAAACCGAAGTGATCACGGAAGCAAATGCTTGGATTGAGCTGGATTTCTCGCTCATCGAGCACCCCATGAGGGTGTTGGACAAAAAGGAGAGGAAGACCCGAAGACAGACCGTAAGAATGTACAAGATACAATGGAGTCATCATACGGAAGAAGAGGCGACTTGGGAGACGGAAGAGTATCTCAACACCAAGTACCCGGGTTTTCTGCAATCTCGAAACCGTGAGTTTCTACTACCAACCTTGTTTGTCTTGAATCGAATCTCGGGACGAGATTCCGTTTAAGGGGGGTAGGCTGTGACGCCCCAGGTTTTTAATTAACCTTAATTGCCGGTCAAACTTGTTGACTAGGGTCAAAACATGGTCAACCTAGGTCATCACCTCGAAAACCTCACCCACACTCACCCATTAGCACCTTAAGCAAGTCAAACACACTCTCCTTGGTCAAAACCCTAAAAGGAGTGGTCAAACCCCTAATGTCTATCTCCTAGATCTGGAACTTTGGCCACGTTCTCCAAATTTTGTCTAAACACTCAAAAATCTGCCAATATAAAAGTTGTGCAGAATTTCCAGAAACACATTTCATCTTCAGGGTGGCATTTCAAATTTTGAGTGGAAAAGGTTCAAAACTTCCAGTCAAACTTAGTTTCACTATTCACCCGAGACATGAAAACTTCAAATTGGCATTTGATTTTTCTCTTTCATTTTGAATCCAAATTCATTTCGGCCTGTGCCATTGTGTAGATAGTTAACTGGTCTACAATTGTCCTATCTACAGTTTGGGGAGCTAAGATTGAAAAATTTTTGTTGTGCACGGTCAAACAGTGGCACATGCCACGGACCGGGGCCGGGAACGCGCCGGCGCGACGTCACACGCGCGCGCGCGTGTCCACGCGTCGCCGCCGCGCCGCTGCCGTGCGCCGACCGTACCACGGCCGCGCCTGGGAGTCAGCGCTTGACCACGGCTTGCGTCGGCAACCGCGCGCGCCCCGAGACACAGCCTCGGCCGGAGGAGCGGCTTGCCACGCGGCGCGTCCGCACACCCGCGGCGCCGTCCTCTCTCCCGCCGCGCACACACGCCGAGGGCGCCGCCGTACCGCGCGTTAATGCGCCGGGATGCTTAGCTGCTAAGCGTCCTCGCCTCCCGCACACGCCTCGACTATAAATAGCCCCCCTCTCCTCCCCGCGCGTGAGCATCGCTGTCCGCCGCCCGCCATTACCGCCGCCGCCACGGTGAGCTCACCCCTCCGCTAGTGTCCACCGCCGGCCTAGCAGTCCAGCACCTCCACCAAGACCTAGTGAAGCTACCACTGCCACTTGTTGCCTCGCATTGCACTCACCCTCGCCGGAACCCGAGCCGCAGCGGGCGTGCCGCCGCGACCTCGCCGCCGCCGCTCGCCGGAGCCACCTCAGGCCACGCCACCACCACCAATCGACTCGTGGTGAGCCTAATCGGAGCGTGGCGCCATTTGTTTGCAAGCCCCGGCTGCCTTTCGCCGCCGGCGAGCCCTCCCCCGCCGTCGAGGGCACGGGTGTGAATCCCCATGGGTGTATTTGTAAACCAAGGGCCCGTTTGCAATAGAAGTTATCTTAGTTTTCTTGCAAGTTGGTCCAGTACCTTAGAAAAAGCCTAGAAATTCACAGGAAAATAATAAAAATGCAAACCCAATTTTGTTGGTCTTAGTGAGAGTAGATCTGCAACTTCTACAAAGCATGACCATAGTTTGACTTATAAATTTTGAATGAAAATTCAAATTCAGTTTGACACCTTTTTGCTGTAATTCAAAATCTAGAAAGGCTATGGAGCTGAATTTTGGATATGTTGATAGACTTGTAATGATTAGACTCTGGACCAAAAATTGCACAAAGTTGTTGAACAGATCTTTTATTATGAATTACTTTGTATTTATGCTATTTCTGCTTTACTGATTTTTGTAGCAAAATATAAATTGAATTTTTGTGCTCAACTTGTGGATATGTTCATGTTATGCCTAGATGCAACTTTCTTGAAGTTATCATGAATTTATCTCTGTTAGAAATATTTAATCTTGTTTTATGCTTAGATTTGCATTTAAATGCATAGTTCAAAATTCAAAAATGTTTGTGATGCACATGCTGGTGTTCTGGTCTTGTTTTAGGCCAGAGTAGCTGTAGGGTTGATTTTGGATGCAGGAGCTTTTTATTTATTTAGTTATGCCTTCCTTTAATTCAAATAGCTAGGAAATGTCACCTTTGCATTTATAGGTTTTGTAGCTCTTGTAATGTCTAAACTTGATCCAGTGGTTGCTTAGCAGTATTTAGGCCAGCAAGGACCCCTATCCTTGTTCGTATTATTTATTTGTGCTTTTAAAAGTTTGGGTGCACATAAGCTTGTTATTAGGGGTTAATTAGGAAAATGTGTCCTTTAACCTTCTGACCCTTGTAAATGGTTGCATAGCTTAATTTTAGGGTCTTTTAATTCACCCTTGCTGTTTGAGAATTTAAATGGAATTATTTACATAGATGTGTACACAATCACTATTAAGAGATTGAATAATAAATCTCACATGAAATAACCACAATAAAAGTAAGAATTAATTAATTGTTTGTTAAGGTGAATGTGCCAACAAGAGTTGGATGAAATAATTAATCTATCACACCACCTGAACCCTGCATTGCATTCCGTGTAGAGCTTCCTGATGGTAACTACGCGCTCGTGCCGGAAGCCGAGGACGGAGGAGCTGAAGCGGAGCTGCAGTACGTGGAAGTGATCGACGACACCGAGGACCCTCAGGCTAACCCTGCTGACGAAGGCAAGCCCCGGTGCATTAACCTAAGTGTTTTTGAAATCTTATGCAACTATCTGTGGATGATTGTGCATTTACGTTCAGGAGTTGAAATGAAACCCTAGATGCATGATCCCTAGGTACCTATGTCCTTTACTAGTATGTAGGTCGGTAGCTGCTATGCTATAGGAACGTTACAAGTCGAGTGATGCTCGTCACTCACGAGAATAGGTTCTTATGTTGGAATCATAAGATTTTTATAAATGGATTGCTCACGTGGTAAGAGCATGGGATGTGGGCTCCGGTCCAATGTGTTTCGTGGGTTAAGTGTTTGAACGTACTAAACACTTGTCGGAAATGGGTACGGTAAGCCTAGTACCTAAATGAGGCGGTGCGGGAACTTTGCGCTACTAATCTTAGGGTTGCGGCCCCGGGCTCGCCACCTGAGTACATGTGTGAAGCTAGGTGACCTTGGTGGCGTAGCCTAGCAAGCCTTGTACTTAAGACTGTAACATCTGATCCCAATCCGAAGATTTTTGGGAACCGCCTGGTGGTTGTCCTCGCGGGGGCACCCCACCGTGTGTTTAGGTCTACCTTGCAAGGTTTAAATCAACTGGTTGTCGGCCTCTCACCGTTATCTGAGACTACTTATCCAACTGGCCATGAGATCCCTAATGATGGAAGTTAATGAATATTTATGCTTGATTAATTGTTTGCACAACTTATGCTTGCACTAGCTTGCTAATTTAGAAAGGAATAATCAACTAGAACTTGTGCTAAAATATTGAAAGTAAGGACATACTCTTTGTTGCTTTTCAGCAAAAGAAACCCCATTGGCCAAAAACCTTTCATGTCTAGATTTGGTGAAGTAGATATCACCGACGGGTAAGTCTTGCTGAGTATTAGTATACTCAGCCTTGCTATAATCTGTTGTTCCAGGTAATGCCTTTGTTGATGTGTGGCCTGGAGAGATCCCGCCCGGCTGGGAGCTGGAGTGGGTGGAAGACGATGAATGTAGGCATCATGGCAGGCCTCCCGTGATGTTTCCTCGTGCTGTTTAGTTTAATTCCGCTGTTTTCAAAACTCTGAACTTCGTTATCATGTCAAAAACTTCGGTTTGTAATAATTAAGCCCTTCGGGGTAAATTTGGATGTTAATCATATGTTGTTCTCTGGACTCGCCTTCGCGTGAGTTTTAATGCATATATGTCGATCCTTGTTGCTTTGTAAGTGATTTACCTGGCGTTAACCCGGCAACTAACGACAGGATGATACTTTATTATTGCTTAATGACCAAAGTGGATTGGTTTAGGCGATAGTACGGTATTTTCCTGGGCGGGTTGGCACAGTCAACTCATTTGATCCATGAGAGATCACATGAGAGAGGAAACAAGTGTTTCTAAAGAGGAGGAGGAGAATGGGATGTATCTCTATTCTAGCCCCCTCTGCTCATATTTATAGGACAGGGAGGGTAGGAGGAGCTCCCTTGGCTGCTTGGGTGCCACCAATAGGGTGGTGACATGTGGCAAAGAGGAGTGGAGGCCAAGTAGCTTGCAAGAGAAGGAGCTTTCCGGCAGGATCCTGTGGGAATATTCGGACACACACCTAGGACCGCCTTTGCTTCTTCACGACAAGCCGACACGTGGAAGGGTGACACGAGGGGCCACAAAATGGGGTCGGGCGACCTGGGGGGTCGGCCGACCCCTGGGTAGCTCCCCTCGGGCCGCCTTTCATCCAGGTGACTGCTAGGTGGGTCCCAAGGTGGGTACGGGGGTGCATGCGATATTTTTAGCCATTTATCTCATGGTTGTGGGCCCTTGGATCCATGTACTGGCTCCTGATTGGTCGAGAGTGTGTTTCTTTGGATCGATGATGTGTCATGGACACGTGGACTCCTGTGTGACAGCACGTCGCCATGTGGATTGGTGTGGGTCCCACCGGGCCCACATGTTATCTTGTGCATATCTCTTTCATCCGAACTCCAAAGTAGGCAAATGATTTATCCATTTCGATCGTCTCGACGAGCCCATCGCAATGGTGCAGACCAATTTAGCATTTGTGGTTGTTTACGATGATGCCATATCTATGCCATTGGTGCACTTGCTCTACACTGTGTCATTTAACACGTATTCCGGTGCATCCTGCAACAAAAGCCAGAAACACCAACACTTGTGGAAATTGTTAGTATCAAGCCCTATTCTAGTGTTGATGATCCTTTTACATTTATTTTATGCAGGTATTGACGGTGTAAAAGTAGCACTTAACAGCCGTCAACACTAACTCGTATGTTCCCCCTAAGCCGTAGTGTGCTAGAGTAGAGGTAGATCTGAGTGTGTGTGTCACACTACCCTTATATCTTTTATCTTACCCCTGCCTTTGAGTGTGTTGTTTCCTATATCTGTCTCTTAGTCTACATTCAGAGCAAAAGCATAAGTCTAAGATATCCGCCATTGCCTTCACGGATATGATACCCTTGGGATACTCTCCTTCCTTGGGGAAATACTACAATGATTTATCTGTGCGCTTGCGGATTCGTTCATGATCGTTTAGATTAACCTTGGCAAGTCTTGATGGTCACGCTAACACGGCGTCGTTAGTTGTGACATTGAGAGGTGCCTACAAGGCGATTCTTGGTGTTGTCACTAAGGATGGATCCCAGATCTGTTCTTAAGATGACGACACTACGAAACGCCAACAAGCATTTCTGGCGCCATTGCCGGGGAAGGCACAGGATTATCATGACTATGCTTTGCATCTATTTATAAACTCTGAGTAGGTTAGGACAAGTCTCAATGTAGGCTAACCTTGATTGTCTTCTTTTATCTTTGGATGATGAAGACAGGTAGTGTATGACTGGTTTCGACTTACCGGAGAATTTTACTGAAGATCCTGAGTCACTTGTGAGGAGAGCTCGAATTCATTTCGACTCACCTTGTCGTACTCGTCCGGAAGGCGATCCAGCTTCCTTTGTACCATCCACGTCGAACACTATGGCCCAGAAGACACTTCGTGAGTACTCAGCTCCTTCCACTGACCAGGTGCTGCAAGGCCCTGAGGTGGCAATGGGGACTGAAAATTTTGAGATCAAGATGGGTTTGATCACGATGGTACAGGCTAGCCCATTCTTTGGCAAGCCAAATGAGGATGCCAATGCTCATTTGCAGCAATTCCTAGAGCTGTGCAGCACTTTCATCATCAGGGGTGCAAATATGGATGTTGTTCATCTACGGCTGTTTCCATTCTCTCTCCTGGGGAAAGCTAAGCAATGGTTCTACGCGAATTGTGATGCTATTAACACTTGGAGTAAGTGTTCAGAGGCATTCCTCAAGAAGTTCTTCCCATTGGGTAAAACCAATGCTATTCGTGGAAGGATTTCCGGTTTTCAGCAAGCAGCAAGTGAATCTATTCCAGAGGCTTGGGAAAGGCTTCAGGAGTATGTCCTGGCCTGTCCTCACCATGGGAAGGAGGATTGGCTCATTCTTCAAAGCTTCTATAATGGGTTGACTCCGACAGCCCGAGGCCATATTAATGCTGCTGCTCAAGGAGCATTCTTCTCACTCACTGTTGATAATGCTAAATTACTCATTGAGAAGATGGTCTCCAACCAAGGGTGGAGTGATGAAAGACTCCAACCACGACCGAGGGGTACTCATACTGTCAAGGAAGCAGACATGATTACTGCCAAGTTGGATCTTCTTATGAAGAGATTGGATGACTACACCAGCGAGAAGGCTGCCATGGCCACCAATACTCTGCCTATGGATTCTCACATGACTTGTGAAGTCTGTGGCAACACTGGGCACTCAGGCAATTACTGTCCGGAGACTCAGGAGGAAGTGATGTACATGAACGGCAACAACAATGGTTATCGTCCACCTCAACAAGGAGGCCAATCGTGGAATCAACAACACCCTTATTATCAAGAAGTTAACCAAGGTAATTCTTACAATCCCAACCAACCTTACTTGAGAGATCACGTCTTTGGGCAAGCTAAGATTAATGAAGGTGTTAACAAAAAGCTAGCTGCCCTTGATAAAACTTTAGAAAGTCTCAGTGTTAAGCTTGATAGTTTTTCTTCTGCCTAGAAGAGTCAGCTGAGTTTTAACAAAATGTTAGAAACTCAGTTGGCTCAGCTGGCCGCTTCTGTTCCCTCTGTTGAAAATGCAAATGCGGTAACCACGAGGGGAGGTAAGTCCACTCGGGATCCACCGTATCCTAACCATGCAGGGACAGATAAGAAAGGCATAACAGAAGTTGAGAATATTCATGAGGATTCATCCGACTCGGAAGAATCCCCCCAGGTAAGGAAGGTGCCACCGACAGATAAAGCACCTGAAGGGGTGACGGCACATCCGGAACTCATAGAAGCCAATGTGATGCTGTTCCCTCAAAAGAGTAGGAAGGCAACAGTAGATGAACAGTTTAATCGCTTCATGGACATGATTCAGAAAGTTTATATCAACGTCCCATTGCTCGAGGCAACACGCGTACCCACTTACGCGCATTATCTCAAGGACATCCTGACCAAGAAGCGAGCTCTTCCTACAACCGAAGTGGTACGACTCACGGAGGAGTGCAGTGCTGCCATACTCAACCGTCTTCCTGAGAAGAAGAAGGATCCAGGGTGTCCCACAATCACTTGTATGATTGGGACCCAACGTTTCGACCATGCCCTCTGTGACTTAGGGGCCAGCGTCAGCGTCATGCCTAAGGTAGTCTTTGATCAACTTAACTACATGAGTTAATCTCCAACCACTTTGCAGCTGCAGCTAGCTGATTCTTCGGTCCGATACCCAGCGGGGATAGCCGAGGACATTCCAGTGAAAGTCCGAGATTGCTTTATCCCTGTTGACTTTGTGGTGTTGGACATGGAGATTGCCAAGGAGGTGCTGCTCATATTTGGGTGACCATTTCTGAGTACAGCTGATGCACAAATTGATGTGGGGGCCGGTGTGATCCATCTCTACATCAATGGCAAAGAGGAGAGGTTCGAGTTTCGTCCAAGAAAAGAGAAATGCTCAATGATCAAGGATTCACCAACTCCTGACACCGCCGCACGAGAGGTCGAAATGCCACCACGACAAGTGGACAGCCTCATTGCATTCATGAAGAATTTTTGGAAGGAAGAACGCCAACTCATGGGTACATGACAGCTATGGTATTGGAAATCTCAGTCCCAGTCCAAGAAATCACCCCCTACACACCACAACCCACGTGATACTCATAAGATGTGGAGGAAGGTGAATAGAAAGCCCACTTCTCTTCCGAAGGAAACAGCTGCCTCACTGCCAAGGTGAGAACTTTGGACCCAAGTCTAAGCTCTAAGGACTTAAAATAATGAGCTCTGCGCCGACAGGTAAGTTCGGTAAGTTATCCTTATTTTTCCATTACAATAAAGTTCTGAATCAGGAAAAGCAATCTACTTCTGCTTTGTGTCTTCTACATTCTTGCTGGGGCAAGCTCAGGAGTGATGTCCATCCAGACATTCCTTGGGCTTGTACCATGGTACTAACTTGCCACAGCCTCAGCCACAGCCACAGCCTGTTACACCACCAGTGGCAGGAGGGGCCCCTGCGGGGTACATGTTCGGGGTTACCCCTGGATATGCACCTGGTTGGGACCAACCCACCTACCACCCGAGTGCGAGTGGCACGGCTTGGGCAGATGCGAGCAGTGCTCAGTGGGCTACACCCGCTAGTTCCAGCTCCGGTGGTCCACCTCCGTCTTCGTCTTTCCGGTGGCACTCCTCAGCCCCTGCACGCGATGCTCAGCTCGCGCAGCGGATGGGAGAGCTCACCGTCCAGGTCACGGGATTAGAGGAGACGCTAAACACCCACGTCGAGTCTACCTCAGCGTGGCAGTGTCAGGCTGGTGAGAGGATAGCAGCCATGCAACAGGATCAGCAGCGATACATGGAGGAGCAGAGGGTTTACTACGCGAGTCAGGGTTTCTTCTACCCTCCTCCGCAGTGAGCCTGAAGCTAGCTTGGGGGAGGACCCCCATCCTGAGGTAACTTGTATCTTCCTTTGTTTTCAGAATATCTTATAAATGAAAATCCAAAAAAATCTGCAAAAATAAAAAGACTAAAAATATTTATTCGCTTTCATCATCATTTGCTTAGTTTGCTTTGATATGCATAGTAATAATGCTTTGCCTCTATGGTTGAAATGATGAATAGTTGCTCTGTTTATTCTCCTCGTATGTCTTGCTTACAACTTTGTATCCTATTTAAGTTTTGACTTTGTTGGCTTGTATGTTCAAAACCTTAGCTTGAAAACTGTGGGTAGGAAAAAGCATGATCCTTGCCTAAGTTGTTGTGAGACATGATATGGTAGAATAGAGTGCTATGATCTTGTGCTTAGTGATGCTTGACATCCGGAGTTTTTCTTTTTGAAAAATCAAAACATGATGAGTTCCTCAATGATGAGAATTTCCCATCCAAGGCCATATGTAGATTATAGTTCTTAGCCTCCACATATGCAGCTTGTTCTCTCATTGAGCTTTGTCAAATTGTTGTGACTCTTGTTAGAATTCATACTCCCCTGATCAAGATCACGTACACGTTCATGCTAAACTTCTACACTAGAAGTTAGCATTCATCATTTGCTCCATACTGCATATGCATTCTTCCACAAATAAAACTCTGTGTATCTTTGTATCATTCATCCCTCTCCAAATATCTCCAATATAGACAAAGGGCTAGCTAAAAAAAAGAAAGAGAAAAAGAAAAGCATGCCCAAAAGCATGGCAAAAATAAAATAAAGAGAGCTAGCCCAAGTCTCGGAAAAATTTCAAAAGGAGAAAAAGGTATTGACATGTGCAAGAGAAAGAGTTCCACCATATAGACGGTAATAACTAGTACCTACTCCAGGGCTAGCGTCCACCTTACCATCAATCCCTCATTCCCTCATATAAAGCATGGCGATATCTAGCACTCATTTCCGGGCCTAGTATCCACCTTGCCATGCTCATATCCGTCACACACATATGCACATCTTGATCAGGATGTATGTTTGTTTCTTCCAAGGATCCGGTCTTTGACTTAGCAATATATGAGAGACAAGTATGCCACATTTCTTCCCTACCTACAGCTCCACATAAAGCCTATTAGGAGTAGGATGTGAAGAAAGGCAACATTGATGCCTTGGTGAGGAACCATATACTTTTGAGCGATCTGAGAGTATCATTTGAGGAACTCTGATTTTCTTTTGAAAAATTTGCAAAACCTCCGGATTGATAGCTGATCAAGGTATGAGTGATTATGCACATTCTATATAACGATTCTGTCTCTCAACCGCCCAAGGCAGGTGAAGCTATATGCCCCACGTCATTAGGTGAAAGGTAAGAACATTGCCAAGTTGTTCAACTCTTGGTAGAGTACTTTGTTGTATGTTTGCCATAAGTTGAGAATACAACATTGTAGCAACTCCTGATCAACCAACCTAAGTCTCTAGTGTCATGCTTCGAGACGAGCAAGAGGTTAGCTTGGGGGTGCTTGTTGACGGTTGAAATTCACCACTTTCAACCCTCAATATTCTCACATAAATGGAGGCATATGCATTATTTACTAGCATTTTGGTTTGAATAATGTAGTTCCACTTGTCCTTGGAGATTATTTGTATGTAGGTGATTTTCCCCTAAAAAGAGATGGAAACCAACCTTCTTTGAAGAAACCATGCCAACTCAGCTGAGGAGGTGGCTGCCACCAAGGGAAACATGGCATTCCATGTCATCGATCCAGGGGAGGCACTCACCGACGAATCAGAGGACGCCACATGAACCTCACATGGATCAAAGGTGTAACATCCTTGATGTTTGTTTGTGCTAATGACATTACTTAGTAGGGTAAATCATGTTTAATTATCTCCTAAGCATGCTTGACATGATCTTGCACACTTTTGCGAAAAAGCCCTTGGTCAAAGTCCAAATACGCGGCCAAACCCCTAAGGATCCAAGAGGCTGATTCGGTTTTCTCGTGCGTTCTCCAAATTTTGCTATAGAAGTTCAAAATCGGCCAATATAAAAGTTGTTCCTTATTTCCAAGAACACATTTTTCATAATTGGCGGACATTCCAATTTTGAGTGCAAAGCCACTTAAATTCAAGATGAAGTTCCTGTGCACAGTGTAATGGGGCCGAGATTTCCTGCTTTTTCATCATGATTTTCCCACAAATTCGTTGATCAAAACATAGGTTGCCCTTTGTAAAAGTTGTAGGTCTATAGCTCCTCTACAACTTTTATTTTTGGAGATTTTCGAGTATGTTGACACTTTTTGGAGTTACGGAATTTTGAAAACCGGTTCGCGAAATTGAATCTGTGCAGGGCGACGTCGTGCTGCGCCGAGAGCGCATGCGCGCCAGCACTTCGCCCGGCCACGTGTCTCACATGTTCTCCGGTGTACAGACGCCGTGTAAACACCGCTGTGGACCCGCTCGACGCCGTGGGTACTCCGTCCTCACGCAGGCTCATACGCCGCGCCCAGGACGCCGTCGTGGCTTGGCCGCGGGCCCAAGAGGCCACGCGCCGGTGCGAGCGGCGTCGTGTGGCGTCCCTAGCGCATGCACACAGCTAGCTGGCCGCTAGGCCTTAAGGCCGGCTGCTGGACCACTCGTTCGTGTCGTCCGTCGCGAGCGCGACAGGAAAACGCAGCCGCACCCCTGCTCGGTCGCACGCCACCGCGCGGTGCCGTGCAGAGCAACACACCGCCTGGTGTTGAAAGCCGTCGTCACCGAGCCGAGCCTGCAGCCGTCCGTCGCCCTCCCTCCATTCGTGCTCCACCCCTGCTACCTTCCTGTGCACCGGCCTCGCGTGCTCGCTCCGCACCTCACCGGAACGGAGCTGCAGCCATGGCCGTCGGCCACTGCATTGCCACCGACCGGCCCGGAGTCCGCTCCACACCCTTTTGAGCCCAAGAATCGGACCTAGGTAAGTCCCCGATCCTTCCTAGCCACTTCCCCGGTCCATCCCGGCGACGAGCTCGCCGGATTTTGGACTTCCCTGCCGGCCGGTGTGCCCGGGGACTACATTGCAAGCCTGGAGCTTTGTTTAGGGAGTTTTCTGCAAAGTAGGGACCCTTCTGTAATTTTTGAAAGTTCTGTCAAGGGTCTGCTTGTAAATGTGTTTCATGGTTTCGGCTGTAACTTAGAAAATCCGTAGAAAATTGTAGAAAAATCAAAAAATATAAATCCAACTGTTCTGGAATCCTTGTGAGTAGATCTACAACTTTTACAAAAGTTGTATAGGCTTTTTCTGTTTAGTTTTTAAATGTAAATTCAAACTCAGTTTGAGGCATATTTGTTGTAGTTCAAAATGTACACATGCAAATGCAATGAAATTTGGATATGTTGTTGTGTGCTCCATGTTCAGTTTTGTGACAAATTGTCACACATTTTTGTTGGGTAGAATTCCAGTGATGATTTTTGGAAGATGTATGCTAGTTTAAGCTTGATGCTTTTTATAGTTCCCTCAAAATATAACTTCTTTCAGCACCAATGCACCCTAGGCCTTTGTTGTGATGTTAAGCGGTTCTGGAAAAATAATGGTGATTTTAGGAGTCTGTTTAATTAGTGTTTGGTATTTATGCTTGTGATGGATGTCAAATTCATAACTTAAAATATATGATGAATCCACTTGAATATGTTGGGTTGGAACTTTGTTTTGGCATATTGGATCTGCAGGAAAAGTTTGGGGTCAAAAAGATTAGTGAATCTTTTTGAATGAATTAATGAATTTTATCTAGGCTGTCTTTTGTCTTTTTCATTTAAAATAATGTATAAATGATCTTGATCTGAAAATTTATATTTAAGTTTATTTTAGTGATATGCTGCTGTGGTAAAATTTTCATGACAGTTGGAGTCATATTTTATTTATTATGATTTATGGATGAATGGCTAGTTATAATGGAATAAATAAATTTATTCCATCTTTTAATTTGATTTAGAGGAGTTTAAGTTCAGCTGCTGTTTAAAAATGAATTTAAGCACAACCCCCATGCTGATGGTGAAGTTTATGAGTTTAACTTTCTTAGATATGCACACAATCACCATTAAAGGCATAGTTAGTCCACCATAATCCACCCCTTTAATTTTAATAAAGTTTAATAAGTTAATTTGCTTAAATATGCACACAATCACCATCAAAATAGTTGTTAGTTCACTCTCACCACACACCATACTTTTGTGAGTTCTCTTGTTTGTTTTGATGAATATGGCCCACAAGAGTTGGGTTAATGATAAATATCTCACCTTCACCTTGTAACTAATGCATATGCATAACGTGTAGATCTTCCTGACAGGACGTACACGCTTGTTGAGGAGGAGGGATCCGCTAGTGGAGAGTTGAATCAAGCTAGTGGGCAGCAAGACCTGGACCAAAGTCCAGAAGAGCCCAAGGCTAGTGTTGAGTCAGAGGAAGGCAAGCACCGGAGTCATATATAACTTTTTTTGGATTAAAAACTCATACCCTTTTACCTTCCAGTATTTATGTTTTACTTTGTGCATTTAAGTTTCAAGAGTTGTTTGAAACCTAGATGCATGACCCTAGGACTCCTATGCTCTTTTACTAGTATGTTAGGAACGCTAGTGCCATGCTCTAAGGATATGGTACAAGTCGAGTAATGACTCAATGCTCGCGAGATATAAGATGCTTATGTTGGAATCATAAGTTGGTTAAATTGACTCGCTCATGTGGTAAGAGCAATGGGTTCGGTCTCGACCGAGTAGCATGGTGCTGGTCTAAGCTATTGAATGTACCAAGTGCTTGTCGGGAATGGGACCGGTAAGCCTAGTACCTAATGAACCAGTGCGGGGACTTTATCGCTACTAATCTTGAGATGTGTCTCCCGGTTTGATTCCGGTAGTGCAAGTGTGAGTCTGGGCGTGTCGTGTGAGGGCGTCCCAGTAACCTTGTACTTAGGACTGTGGCATCTGTCCCTAATCTGGGGAGTGACGGGAACCGCCTGGTCGGGGTAGACCCCGCATTTGTTTTTCTTTGGATTCTTTTGGGGTCTACCTTCTTCCGTGTATCTTGAGTTTACCTTGCAAGGATATAAATCGATCGATCGTCGGTCACTCGCCGTTATCTGAGTTGGCTTGACCACTGGCTACCCCATGTTTATTTATGGAACATTTTGGATTAATATTGTTGGTTGATTAATCTTGTTTGCACAACCATGCTTGTTTAGCTAGGTGCTTACCTAGAATGGTTAACATACTAGAACTTGAGCTAAAATTTGAAAGTAAGGATCAACTCTTAGTTGCTTTTGGCAAAACAAACCCACCAGCCAAAAAGCCTTGCATGTCTAGCTGTGTCTTTTCTTTTGACGGGTCAGTCTTGCTGAGTATTAGAATACTCAGCCTTGCTTGTTTTGTTGTTTTCAGGTAACCCCATCTGGCCTGGTGCTATTCCAGATGGATGGGAAATTGAATGGGAGAACGATGATGAGGAGTGATACATTGTGGATGGCCTCCCATGTGTATCCCGCGTTTAGTTTAATTTCCGCTGTTTAAAACTCTGAACCATGTTTACTTTTATGTACTGAAAAACCTAGCTTGTAATTTTAAGTTCTTATGGACTTTTATGTAATGTAATGATGTACTCTGGTCCCGCCTTCGTGTGGGCTTAGCGCATATCTCGATCCTGTGTAAGTGATTTACCGGGCATGACCCGGCAGAGGCGACAAAATAGCTCTTGGTTATCGCTTATGAGCCAAGTGGACCGGCTTAAGTGATAATCCGGATTTATTTTGGGCGGTTCTGTCACAAAAGGGCCCACCTCGGATACCAAATCAAACCATGCACTAGGGATGGATCAGAGGGCCCACAGGGTAGCCACCCAGAGGAAAACCACCAGGTGGGGCCACCCTAGAGGGCCGGTCGATCCTAGGATCGGCCGAAACCGACCTAGGGGGCGCCCATCTGGTCCCTACACGTGGCACTCGCTCATTGGTCACTTGCTGCATCCCGGGGTGTTTTGGAGCACTTTGAGCCTCCGAGCAAGCCTGGTCCTTGCCTATAAATAGAAGGAGAGGGGCTCCCATTTCCCACACACCACTCTCTCATTCTCCTCTCACTTTTAGTTTCCAAGGCTAGGGGGTAGGCTAGAGTAGCTCTTATTTAGGTTCCAAGTCTTCTTTGGGGTCTAGGTATGAGTTCTCTTTTATCTTTATTTCATTGTATGACTTTGATCTACTTCAGTTATTCAGCTATTTCATATAAAGTCATGGTAGATCATATGTTTGATATGTTCTTGAGTTCATCCCTTGTTCATCATTTAGAGGCTTGTGTTCTTCATGAACACTACCTTTTGATCCACTTGAAGGGTGATAAACTCATTCCTTATGTGTTTGTTCATAAGTTAGAGGCTCGTGTTCTTCACGAACATGACCCTTTGATCTTGTTGACTAGACATAAGAGAGTTCATATCTGTTTGTATGTCTAGCCTTAGTTGATCTTGTTAGATGTCATGAGAGTGTTGCATGAGGTTTGTGTTCAAGCTACGGTACTCGGTCTAAGTTGACCAGTCATCTGGTGGCTCTCACCCTGGGTCACAATAGCCCGGGCCGGGTCGAGTCTAGCAGCAACGTAGGCATGGTGCCTGGGTTGTCTGGCTACGTTAGTTATGAGCATACCTCCCATAACGATAGAGGTAGGTCCGCAGGTGGTGACAGCCTTGTTGGATCCTTGAGCAATCCTCCGCGCTAGGGTACCTGCTGTAGGAGTCTAAAGTCTAGTTTCGCAGAGTGCTGGTCGTCGCGGGCTAGCTCCCCGTTTGTACCTGGGTGCTGAACCTTATCCCTCTCATGCAATAATCATGCCTATCTCCTGTATCTTCTAGCTTTGTATGTTTAGTACATTAGAACCTAGAGCTAACTCGTATGTTCCCCCTAAGCCGTAGTGTGCTAGAGGTAGATCTGAGTGTGTGTGTCGCACTACCCTTATATCTTTTATCTTACCCCTGCCTTTGAGTGTGTTGTTTCCTATATCTGTCTCTTAGTTTACATTCAAAGCAAAAGCATAAGTCTAAGATATCCGCCATTGCCTTCCACGGATACAATACCCTTGGAATACTCTCCTTCCTTGGGGAAATGCTACAATGGTTTATCTGTGTGCTTGCGGATTCGTTCATGATCATTTAGATTAACCTTGGCAAGTCTTGATGTTCACGCTAACCCGGCGTCGTTAGTTCTGACATTGAGAAGTGACTACAAGGCGATTCTTGGTGTTGTCACTAAGGATGGATCCCAGATCTGTTCTTAAGATGACAACGCTACGAAACGCCAACAGTAGGATAGCCATCTTTGGATCATTTTGTAGTAGGATGAGCTTCTCTTATATACTTTGATCACTATGATGTGCTATATGTGAGATATGTGTATGCTTTGGGAGTGGTGATGTGAATGCTATGCTCTTGATGGTATTGTCATATGTTCATGATGAGATAGCTTCCTTTTTGTTGAAAATGCTAAAAATGCTTCATTCATGAGTAGATACCGTTTCATGCTCAATTTTTGCTCAAATGCCTATATCATGCTTAGTTTATGCTTGAGTATCATGCTCTTTTTACTTAGGGTCAAAGACCCATTTGTCATGGTAAATGTTTAGCCCATATGTTCACTTGTGGAGGAGCATAAGCTTATTTTTGCCGCAAAGACATTTCATGTACCATGTTTAAATTTGAAAATGAATTTGGTGTATGAATTGTCTTATGCTTGAAAAATGAGCTCTTAATCATGTCTTTATGTTTTTGATGTTCATATCTTGGGTGCTAAATCGTTGCATGATGTCTACCATGAGAAGTCTCATTTTAAGAAGTAGACACTGTTGACGTAAAAAATGGAATTAAGTTCTTCAACGGCAACACGTAACGGATCCACGGGATGTAACAAGGCGTGCTAGCCGACCTGACCTGTTGATCGGCACGGAAAGATAGGAAATGTTAGGTGTGGGTTAGATCGGCTAGAGAACTGATGTGGGTCTTCAACAAGTAACAGCCCGATTGGCCGATACAACTATAGAGCGAATCGGCTAGCTGAAGCAGCCGAAGTGCAAGTATAACCAAAACGGCTAGATCGGCCGATTTGAAGACGTAGGCAAAGCGCGAGCAAAAGCAGAGCAAACTAAGCACTATGAGACAACACTCGAAACCTGATCCGAATCGGCTAGATCATAATGAAACAATGCAAGAGCAACAATAGCCGATACGATGAGATTACGAGCTGGATAAATTGGTGATAAAAGCTAAATAAACAAGAAAAGACTTGCAAACCTAGCTGATGTCGATAAGTTGTGAATAAAACTTAGACGAAACCACAGCGATGCGCCCGGAGGTTAAAGCCCAATTGTTATTCGATAAAATGGTACTTACAAGCTTGCCGGATGTCGATCGATGCAGCCCGACGAGCTAGAAGAACGGCGTTTAAAGAAACAAGAAAATAAAAAGAAGTAAAAAAGGGGTGGCGAAGTCGCCAACTTGAATAAGTAATGGTTTTATTGATATTGGTGTGTACAAACTTTCTTTGACCACGCAGGGTCGCTATTTATGTCCTGAAGACAACTTGACTCCTAATCGATGACAACAACGTTTGCTTGAATCTAAAGAAATAAAACTACCAAAAAACTTAACGATTCCTATAAGAATCGGACTCTCTAAACTGCTTTTGACCCGTTGTCAACTTGGTTGTTGACCCGCCTCCATCTTCCTTTCTTTTGGCGTATTCTCCTTCTGCCATGTTTTCTTCTCCATCAATCGGCCGATTCCGATCGGCTGGTTGCTTCTTTCCCTTTCTCCATTGGCTCTGAGGTCTTCTTGATGTCTCTTTGTTTATTCTCTGATACGTGTCAAAAACGGTGTTAACACATGCCCCCCAGTTCAAAGTAAATTTCTTTTGCTCTGAAATTCTTATCTTCTTCCTTTCAATCACTAAGGATTCTTCGTAATCTTTTTCTTCTGGATTTTAGAGTACATTTCCTCCTGTATCGACTTTCAAATCCCCTTTTCCTCTTTCTTGGGGAAATGCATCACTGACCTCATTATGAACCATTGGAGGTAGAGCTTTTCATGGGAAAACTGTTCCATTTTGACTATATTCGGCGTCTTCTGAGATTCCTCCCTATCCTTTCGTTTTCTTGCCCCCCTTGCGTTCGACTATAAATATCATTTGAAGCCATCAGCTTCCTCACAACTTCAGCCATGGCAAGACAAGTAGATCTGATAGGACGTAGGCTCCTCCTTTTTGCCTGTTTCTCTTCTTTCTCCTCTTCTTCTTTGCAGTTAGAAGAATTCTTGTGAAGTAGTGTAGCGGCCTGTTTCTCTCGCTAGCATATTTTGTGAAGTCAGGAGGTGCAACAGCTAGAAGAACCCTTGTGAATAGCTTGGGTTCAATGGCTGTTAGGCAGTAGCAAGAGAGAGTGCCAGTTACACATTATCGGTGGAGAACACCACAAGGGAAGGTGAACCATCTTGATCATCGACTCAGCGAGTGCTGGAGGAAGGTCGCAGAATCTGGAGACGATTTTCACCAATTCTTCCTCTCTGGTATTCATAGATTCCATATTCTCATCATGATCAGCCCTTTATGTAATCCGTAGTGTCTTCGATCAGATGTAATCACCATGTATTGAAATATGAGAGAAAGAAATATATATATTTCCCATTTTTTGTTCTAAGGGCGATTGTTACATCAGCCATGATCCGGATCTCTCATCGGCTATGAAAAATACTTTATCTTTTTATTTTTTCTACTAAAGGCGATACCTGAGTATCGGCTACCCGTCTTAAGAACGATTGCCAAGAAACCGGCTGACTATCCAGAATTCCAATCGGCTTAGAAATCAGCAGTAACAATTGGTTAACAACCGAAGGTGAACCTGATTAAAATCAATAACTAAATCGGCTAGAAGCCGAAAGTAGTCTAAGCATCAACCCAAATACTTGGATAATATTTCTTCAGATGTTTCCCATTCAAGGCTCTTGAAAACTTTTCTCCTTCCAGAGTTTCCAGGATATATGCATTGCCTGGAGCACTTTGATTGATACGAAAGGGTCCTGTCCAATTTGGTGACCATTTGCCGAATTTAGGATCTCTGGTTCCAATCGGCAATATAAGTTTCCATACCAAATCCCCTTCAGAGAATTCTTTGATATTAACCTTCTTATCATACCACTTGGATATCCTTTTCTTATTTTCTTCAATATTGATCAAGGACCTGAGCCGACTGCCGACTAGATCTTCTAACTCTTCTTTCATTAAATTTGAATAATCATCGGCTGATAGCTCATCTTGTAGTGACATGCGTCTGGATCCTGTTCTTATTTCCCAAGGTAAAACAACATCATGTCCATAAACCAATTGATAAGGAGAAACTTTAGTGGCTCCATGACAAGTCATCCTGTAAGCCCATAATGCTTTGTTAAGTACGGTATGCCATCGCCTTGGGCTTTCATTAATCTTCCTCTTGATCAATTTGATAATACTTTTGTTAGAAGCTTCAGCTTGTCCATTGGCTTGAGCATAATAAGGAGAAGAATTCAATATTTTGATTCCCATATCGGTAGCAAATTCATCGAACTATCCTGACGTAAATTGGCTTCCTTGATCTGTTGTAATGATTTGAGGTATTCCAAATTGATAGATGATGTGCTCTTTCACAAAATCAATCATATTATCTGACGTCACATTCTTGAGAGGAATCGCTTCAACCCACTTGGTGAAATAATCGGTAGCCACGTACGAACTTATGCCCCTTATTTGACGGGGGAAAGATCTGTCCGATAAGGTCAATTGCAAAACCTCTGAACGGCCAAGGTTTGATTATTGGGTTCATTGCCGATGCTGGTGCCCTTTGCACACTTTCGAATTTGTGGCAATCTTGTCATCCTGTATAAGATTTAAAACAATCTTCCAATATGGTTGGCCAGAAATATCCATTGTTCTTGATCATCCATTTCATCTTAAAGGTTGATTGATGAGCTCCACATACTCCTTCATGAATCTCACCCATCAATATCTTTGCTTCTTCTTCGCTCAAGCATTTGAGTAAAACTCCATCAAGCGTCCCATAATATAGTTGATCATCTAACAGGACATATTTGAGAGCTTTGAGTTTAATACGACAGTCCACTTTTTTTGAAGGATCCGAAAGATAATCGGCCAGCTCTTTTCTCTAGTCATTAGTATCATATTCTGTGACTAGAATCGGCCGATACCCAGAAGCATTTTGGGCCAACCGATTAGCATCTTCATTTTGCGCTTTCGGGATATGCCATAATGTTGCTGTCGTAAATTCTCTTAGCAAATCTAAGAAAGCCTCATGATAAATTCTTAGGACATCATCTTTGCATTCATATTCTCCAGTTAGTTGTTTAATAACTAACAGAGAATCACCAAAAATTTCAACTGCTTCAATTCCTTCTTCTCGAAGCAATCTGAGTCCTTTCAACAAAGCTATGTATTCTGCTTGATTATTGGTAGAAGTTTTCTCAATCGGCACCGAAAGCTCATATGAATGTCCTGTAGGAGAAATCAAAATACTACCAATTCCGGCTCCAGCACCACATGATGACCCATCAAAGAATAATGTCCAAGGAGCAACATCAACTTCATTTGATCCCAAATGTTGTGTGACAAAATTAGCCAGTATTTGTCCTTTGATTGCTCGTGCTGACTTATATCTGAGATCAAATTTTGATAAAGCTAACACCCACTTGCCAATGCGTCCTTTCAATATCGGCAGAGATAACATATATTTGATCACATCATCTTTGCATATTACTGTACACTCAGCCGATAGAAGGTAATGTCTTAACTTCGTGCAGGTGAAGTATAGACATAAGCATAGCTTCTCAACTGGTGGATATCGAGTTTCTGCATCTAGAAGCCTTCTGCTTAAAAAGTAGATCACCCTTTCTACCCCTTCAAATTCTTGAACTGAGGCTGGACCAATAGCATCATCAGCAGTTGATAAATATAGTTTAAATGCCTTGCCATGCTGAGGAGGAACCAACATAGGAGGAGACTTTAAGTATTGCTTGATATCATCCAACGCTCCTTGCTGTTCCGGCCCCATATAAACTCTTGATCTGGCTTTAACTTCAACAAAGGTGTGAATGATCGAATTCTTTCGGACAAGTTGGATATGAATCTTCTGATAAAGTTGATCTTGCGAATAAGTGACTGCAATTCTTTCTTATTAGTTGGAGGAACTACCTTATCAATTGTAGTAATCGACATTTCTCCAACTTTAATACCCTGCTCATGAATCATGAAGCTCAGAAATTGACCAGCCGATACACCAAAAGCACACTTGTGAGGATTCATCTTCAAACCATGCTTTCTTGTACTTTCCAGAGTCTTTCGTAGATCGGCCAGATGTTCTGTATGATCTTTAGATTTCATGACTACGTCATCAATGTATATCTCCACTGTCTTACCAATAAGGTCATGGAAAATATAGTTCATTTCTCTCTGATATGTAGCACCCACATTTTTCGAACCTAATATCATGACTACCCACTCATATAAACCGACAAGACCAGGACATCTGAAGCTGTTTTCACAATATCTTCAATAGCCATAAATATTTGATTATAACCAGCGTTACCGTCCATGAAGCTGATAATTTTTTGTCCAGCAGCAGTGTTCACCAGTGCGTCAGCTATCGACATCAGGTATCCATCCATCGGCGTTGCTTTATTTAGATCTCTCAAATCAATGCATACACGAAGTTTGCCATTCTTCTTGTAGACAAGAACTATATTTGAAATCCACTCGGTGTATCGACATTGCCGAATGAAACCAGCTTCGAGTAACTTAGTTATCTCGGCTTTTATATCTGAAAGAATTTTGTCGTTGCATGGTCTTGGCCTTTCCTTAAACGGCCAATATCCTGGCTTGATCGGCAGCCGATGTTCTACAATTGATCGCTCTAAACCAGGCATCTCATAATACTCCCATGCAAAGCAATCCTTAAATTCTTGCAATAATGAAATCAGCTTCATTTTATAATTTGCTTCTAGTCTGGCACTAATAAATGTCGGCCTTGGTTTGCTTTTGTCAATAAGATCTATTTGTTTTAATTCATCGACCGATGTAAACCCGTGTCCAAGCTTTCCTTCATCTTTTATAAACTGATCCATTAAACCATAATTTTGAAACTGGCCACTTGGATTAGCCCACTCTTCTACAGTTAACTGATCTTGAGGTTTGACCACTCCTATGTTCTTGGCCAGTTCAGATGTCAAATTTCCTTCTTGTGGGATTGAATCTTTGGTCACTTCAACCATATTGGTTGAAAAAGAATGTTGACTAGTTTTCGTCAGTTTAGTTACTTCAGCATGATTGATTTCGACATCTTCTTCTGAATTAGAATCTTCAACATAAGATATCTTCTTCTGATAATTCTTCCTATGTTCATAGGGACGAGCACTTTCTTGACTCAAACGATGCACTAACTGGCTGATGCTTTCGAACTCTTGTGAAGCATATTTTTCTTTGATCGAAGGTATGAGTCCCTGAAAAGCTAATTCCGCCAATTGCTTGTCGGTTAGAGATAGGCTATAACATTTTTTCCTTGTCTCTTTAAACCTTTGGACGAAGTTTGACACTGATTCATCGTTCCTCTATTTCAGACTGGTCAAATCAGTAATCTTCATCTCGTGTATCCCAGAGAAGAAATATTCATGAAATCTCTTTTCAAGATCGTCCCAACTCTGAAGAGAATCGGCTGGTAATGATATAAACCAAGCAAAGGCTGGCCCTGATAGTGAAGATGAGAATAGATGCACCCTCAATAATTCATTTGTCCCGGCATCTCCACACTAAATGATAAATCGGCTGATATGCTCAATGGTGGAGGTATCATCCTGGCCAGTGAATTTGGTGAAATCAGGTACCTTATACTTTTGAGGGAATGGAACTTGATCAAAATAGGCAGGATAAGGAGTCTGGTACACGTTAGTTTGTTGCTTTGGTTTCAACCCAAACTATTTTTGTACCAAATTTGTAATCTCAGCCATGAATTTCTTATTCTGATCAATCAGCTGACTATCTACCAAAGAATGTAGCCGATTTTGCATAATTCCAACTGTTCCTAGTTGTTCATACATAATTGGCTGTGAAGCCAAAGGAGTATGTATAGTCGTATAACGAGGAAATCCAACTGAATGAAGTATTCTATTCGGAGTTTCTCGATGTATGGGTTGCTCATTCGTGTTCCTCGACTGTCTTGGGTATAAAACTGAAGTAGGTTGAGTAATCTGATCGAACAATACGGCTTGATGCATTGCTTTGTTATAATCTTCTTGAATCTTTGTAGCATAAACCCTTACTGCATACACTTTATCAGCTAGACTCATCTGCTCTAGTACGAACTGACAATTGGAAATCGACTTTTCAGCCGATGCCGTCTCAAATGTTGAAAGCTGAAACGCTGTAGACATTTCATGAGAATCTTCTTGTATTGGTTTGACAAGATGAGCATGTCTAGCTACTACTTCAATACGTTGAGATATTGGAGCTTTAGGATCAAAGTATGTGAATGAAATTCCTTTGTCATGCTCACTGACCAATCCCCTCAAATCATTGAAGATTGCTAAATAAGGAAGAGGGAATTCCTTTGATTCTTGTTTTGATTCCTCTGCATAATCTTTTAGCAAATCAAATCCAATCAATTTTCCACTTGCATCCCTTATCGCTGGATATACTGGTGCAACTGATGTAGGAGATTTATAACTCTGAGATTCTGATTGACCAGGTATTTCCATAGTCGTTGCAAGCTGTTCTCTGACAACTTTCTTTATACTATTGTGAACAGTATTGTTGAGAACAGGGGCTTGATCCACCAGTGTTTGCCGTAAAGCTTCCGTCATCATGTCTGGAAGCTTCTCTGGTTCGACCTGTATTATCAATTGGTTGAGCCTCGGGAGAGGACTCATTTTGAATGCTCCTTCCTTACCCGAGCCGAAACTTCCCAATAAAAGCTGTCGATATTCTTCCATGCGTTCTTCATATTCATGTCTATCTTCCTTACGGAGTTGATCCAAAGTGATCGGTTGGATGTTGGACTGATCAACACCTTTAGGTTGTTGAGGAATTGACATCGTGGAATAGTTCTTCATGTCCCACCAGGTGTGCCAAGATGTGTTGACAAAAAAATGGAATTAAGTTCTTCAACGGCAACACGTAACGGATCCACGGGATGTAACAACGCGTGTGTTGGTATTTATTAAGTGCAACTAGAATATGAAGGAATCCGCAAGCGCAGAGAACACCATTGTAGCTTTTCCCTAGGAGAGTATTCTAGAGTATCGTATCCACAAGGAAGCTTTGGCTAAAGAATCTGATAACTCACAAGCATGTATCTACTAACTTAGCAAACCAACTAGACTATATTGAGGGGGTAAATGAAATATATGATAAGAGTTATGAAAAGATATGAGAATCCTATGATAAATGAGCAGCTAGCTAACTGAGAGGACAACGAGAGAGATCTAAGGTTCCTGGATACTTCTCTATTACTTGGGTTCTATGATAGCAATCACACAAAAGCACATTGGGACATCAGAACACTAGCCACGGAAAGGGATAAGAAGGGGACTAGGAAGCTCCGACAAAAAGTCCTACAAACACCAACCCGAACATGGTGGAATACGTCGGCCATCAGGGCTGTCACCACCTGGGGCTACCATAAACTATCCGTGGGATTGGGTGCAATCTCAGATAACCAATAGGCTAGACACCATGCCTAATCTACGGATTACTACTCTAGTCACATACGATTAACTACAGCACTCGATGCGAGCGGAGATCCCATGCGAAAGTATAACAACTATACTAACCAAAGAATGACATGAAAGTAATGGAGAAGATAAATATATATAAAGCATAAGTCTTACAAGAGAAGATACAAAGACATACGAAACTCCGAAGACTTCTCCAGAACCGGAGCGCAGCTCCGCTCTCTCTAACTCTCTAGTTGCTAATCTACTACATTGGAGAGTCTAGACCTAGTTCTCTAGACGAGAATAATGAATTAGGGTTTCTCAGATGCATCCAACCGGGGGGTCTGGGGGTTGCTAATATAGTCCTGAGGAGGTATCACGTCACCGTTGGATCAATCGACCTAAACATGTGGTTTAGATTGATCCTCATAGGCGGTGGAGGAACATTCTAGAAGCTAGACCGGGACGGGCCCCGTGGCAGGCCGGTCGGCCCTGTAGGGAGGCCGGTCGGCCTCTGGTGGTGAGGTTGCAGGTCCAACTTTGACGAGTGCATGCGTGTTGTCGTGCCGTTTCCGAAAAGTTATAATTCGCGTCAAACGGAGTCTGGATGAGGAAGTTATGCCCGTTTTACCGAACCCCGCTCTGCGACTGATATCTTCTGATTCTGGACTCCGAATATGGCAAATGATATATTCGTTTCGATCATCTCGACGAGCTCTTCGCAATGTTGCACTTTAATTCTTCATTTGAGATACTTCTAGGTTGCTCTTTTGTAGGAGTTGGATCAAAGTACGATTGGGACACGTCTTGGAGTCGTATGACTTGATAACTCTCGCTATTTTCCTGTTTAGTCCCTACAAATCATAACTTCACCAAAACTTGTGGAAATCTGTCAGATAAACCCCTAGGTCTATGTTTATATTCATTTTATGCCTTTTTCTATGTTTAGTTGATAAGTAAAAGTATACGTTAACATGTGTCAACAAACTCCCCCAAGCTTACCCTTTGCTAGTCCCTATCAAAGCCAGAGATGGCAATAGATCAAGAGTTGCTACTACGCTTTCACGCCTCAAAAAGATACCGTGGTTTTCAAAATAAATTCTTCTCTCAACAAGATTGCTCTCTCTTACCTTTAACCATGGTGCTTGGCCTTTTCATAAATCTTAAGCAATTAAAAGACAGAACAATCAAGTCAAGCACTATGTCTCAAGTTCTTTGATCAACTATCATCCTAGGGTTTTGCAATATTTTCAAATAAAACTCAGAGATCTTGTGTATGACCCTCTCAAGTAAATGGTAAAAGCAGTGGAGTCACACGTGGTAAGATGTGTATGATGGGATGATAGTGGTAAATGGATGAGGGTGAAAGGTGGTAAGCTTTAGCCTTTTGTCTAATATCTTTTCTTTTTCTCAAGCTCTTGGACTACATCTCTCTTTCTAAGACTTTAAGATCTGGGCTTTACATTCTTGGAGAGGTGGGCTCTACTCGCCCTCGGACACGCGTCCATTATTCATCTCTAAAATATTTTTTTATTAGGGAGGTAGGTCCTTCTCGCCTAGTATGACACTGTCCATTTCTCTACCTCGCTCGTCTCACTTTTTTTTCTCTCTCTCTCTTTTTTTCGAATGTAGCCCCAGAATCTTTTTGACACAAACATTGAGAGAGACATATCCAAGAATTGCATGAGCTATTTTGTAACATGGCTTGTAGCTTGATGGAGTATGGGGATGCTTACTTCCGGGTTAGAAGCAGCGTATTTGGTGGAGTGGGATGATCTTGATGTGTATGACAAGCTCTCAAGGGTCATAAATACAGGAACTCATCATGTAAACCTTTATGATTTTCTAAAGATAAATAACCAGGAATCAAGTATCTCTAGGAAACTGATAAACAGCAGCTCAACTTTTCATGAATCTTTATCCTTTAACACCTAAACTTAGATCAAGTGTGTGCTTCCCACAGGTTTTGGGTTTAGAGCAAATTAAACATTTAAAGCTTTAGGAGAATCTATGTCTGAAAACTGAGTACTTAAGAGGAATTATGGCGGAGCAACTATTCATCATTTCCAAGCATGAGGACTAACTTTAGAGATCATGTAGCATAAATCAACTTCTAAGACTCTTCTTATTTATATAGACTCTAACTAAGACTCATTAACTAAAGCAAACATATTTATAATAACTAGCTAATATTTAAAAGACAAAGTAGTGATACTTATCGCGGTAACCGGGGGTGCTCTCCCCCATGCTGGATCTTGAAGTAGTCCTTGATTCGTCCTTGGAACTTGCTTGCCTTCAGGTCCTCCATAAATGTTCTCCCTGCAAATATTAATTTCGCACATACCCGAAGGAACAAATTATAGGAGCGTGTTGTGAGCCTTCATGTGCTCACTTCTTTTGTATTTTTTTATAAAAGGTGTGGACCTTCATGTGCCCACATATTTTTGTGAGAAACTTTCTATGCAGAAAGAATGCTAATGCAAAAACATATGAATGCAATATTTTTATTTTTGTGCCACCACAGTAAGGAGTGCTTACATGGGGCTTTAAGAAACTGATGCAAATGCAGCAAACATATTTTTGTGATCTTTTCTAATGCAAGTATAAGAAAGTAAATATGCTAAACGGAACTATGCTAATTTAAATATGCTTTGTAGAAAGTAAATATGCAGATAAATACCGAGTTACCTTTCGGCGAGCGTTTTACGTGCTTACTCCCATGGCGTGCTGTCATCTGTGGCACCTCGTCGGAATGTCATGTCTGGTATGATGCCTTCAATGATCTCGACGAGTGGCGTAGATGAGGTAGCCGATCGATTATTCAGTTGGTGACGCGGGTGACGGTAGGTCCTCCGAAGGTGTACTCTTGTAATCCTCTTTGGTAGGCGATGCTTGGTCGGTAGGAGCTGGTTGATCTTCTCTTCAATCTTCTGAATGTCTTCCTTGTCTAACCGCTCCGTATCCAACATGGCTTGTGATTTCTGGTAGCGTCTCCACATCTTGTTCTTCTTAGGCTTGCTTCTTGAATGCTTCATCTAACCTTGACAGTTGCGTCTCCTAGGATCGTGATCCAGAGGATGACATCACCCATGTTCCTTGCGCATTGTGCACGTTGTAGGCAGGACATTGACTAGCAGAGATTTGGAGGAGTGGCGACTCCTCCACAATTGGCGCAAAATGTGTTCTGCTTGCAAAGATAAGGTAGAGATCAAGTGCATGGGCTCTGCTGGTGCGAAAACACCAATAGAACCAAAACTATTTCCATTCTACTCTAACCTTGAGCACATATAAACATGGTAACATAATGTGCTGATTTATTTATGGCAAAGGTGATGACGGGTATGAATATGGCATCTATAACAGACTCAAGTGTTGTGAAGTAAGATTAGAGAGAAGAGGGTAGGAACAACTGACAGATAATATGTTGAGCTAATTAATTCAAGTGATGTTGTAAACCAACATGCTTAATCTTCACTTATAAGCATGCCATGATTAAGATAAAGCTTTATCAATTAGGACACTTACCTTAAGGTGTTACCTTTATTGTCGAGGCATGGTGGCATCGTAACATCTCATGGTGGTCCTCTTATGGCATGTGTGGCAGTCGAGCATCTTGTCTTCTTCTCTCTCATGTTATCTTTTAGATCTTCTATGTCGGAGTGGTGGGAGTTTGAGAAGAGGAAGAGCTTTGTCGGATCATCTTCTAGTGGAATTGGTCCTCCTCCCCCAAGCTCAAACTCTGTGTTACTCGACACTTAAAGTCAAATTTGACTGTTCATCATCTCCTTGAGTGTGTTGTGACTGTCGGACTTGAGACCTCTCCCTTGCATTAATCTCTTTTTTTCCGTAATGTCGAACCAAGGGATGAGGATGATGACAGTTGTATGACCTTCCTTCGTCAGTTCTTCTTGATTGTACGTGGCACACTGGTCGTCTTGATGATCAAGGAAGAGGCCTCATCGGTGGCAACCATGTCCTCCATGGTCTCAGGGCATCATTGTGACTTCTCTTTGTAGTGGCCCATCATTAATTGGAGTGCGTTCTCACCGGTGTGTATCTTGTTTTGGAGGTAATGAGAGCAAGCAGGTTCTTGATGGAGTGATGTGGGTTGACTTGGATCCTGCTTCTCATCAGCATCCTAGCTTGGTACTCCTTTGTTTCGTCTTGGAAGTGGTAGTGAGGTAAGTTCGTGCTACAATGAACGTGCCCACCACAAATTCTTTCCTGCAACATATTAGTTGACATATACCCGAAGGATAGGAATAATATTGGAGAAAGGGTTATTGTCCATATGATTGATTTTATTTGTGCTAATGAAAGGTTGGTTCTTTAAAAACTTAGCACTATTTTTAATTATTATTATTATTATTTTCGAAAAAATATATATATATATATTTATTTATTTATTTATTTTCATTTTTTATGATATGGCTGCACTCTAGCATAGCTAAGGCAAAGGTAACTTGCGACAAAAGACAAGGTGAATATTTAGGCACTTACAGTTCGTCCTTTCGTGAGGAGTAAGTTGGGTCTTCTTTTGCGTAGAGTTGTTGGAGTTTATCACATGCCTCACGTCAGCTAATCTCTTACCCCAAATTGGATTTGATAATTTTCTGCAGGGGTTAGTCCAACAAAATAACCAATGTCTACACAAGCAATTTTTAGTTCAATAACCAAACTAGACTCCATGTCTAATTTGATCAAGGAAGGCTATTTAACCTAAGCACCACGCTTAATTTAAAAGCCAATAGAAGTATGTACATCACTTCCAAACCAAAGCATACTATAGTAGATAAAGGTAGCATGAAAGCACTACAGAGATGAAGGAGCATGATCATGGTGAGAAAAATATTTTTATTATCTCTTCTTTTTAGATGCAAACAACATGGATATGCAAGGAATGCCAAGATAACTACTCATAAGTTTAAGTCCATGAGCAAGACTATCTCACCTTTCTTGATCATGCATACCTTGGCTCACAAGATGGAATTGGTGATAGTGCAGCTTCTATGTTCGTCACTTGAGATGTGAATTGAATTCTTGTGACGGCGACCTTTTCTCCAATCTACTCATGGTTAGAATATATATTTGTATACACATACCTTTGAGATGGCAGGGTTCCAATATTGATGAATCTTGAATATTTAGGCACCCTGGGTTCTTCAATGTTTCTCTTCTTTTTTTTTCTTGTGGAAGCTTGCCGGAAGGTCACGACAACATCAAATGTCCTATCTATTCCACACTCAACAGAACAAGGCTAATCCTACTAAAGCTAGTGATACACTAAATTAGCAGACATCAAGATCATTATCAAAATCTGTATGCCAATTGCTTCCCCGGCAACGGCACCAAAAAGCTTGTTGGTATTTATTAAGTGCAACTAGAATATGAAGGAATCCGCAAGCGCACAAAACACCATTGTAGCTTTTCCCTAGGAGAGTATTCTAGAGTATCGTATCCACAAGGAAGCTTTGGCTAAAGAATCTGATAACTCACAAGCATGTATCTACTAACTTAGCAAACCAACTAGACTATATTGAGGGGGTAAATGAAATATATGATAAGAGTTATGAAAACATATGAGAATCCTATGATAAATGAGCAGCTAGCTAACTGAGAGGACAACGAGAGAGATCTAAGGTTCCTGGATACTTCTCTATTACTTGGGTTCTATGATAGCAATCACACAAAAGCACTTTGGGACATCAGAACACTAGCAACGGAAAGGGATGAGAAGGGGACTAGGAAGCTCCGACAAAAAGTCCTACAAGCACCAACCCGAACGTGGTGGAATACGTCGGCCATCAGGGTTGTCACCACCTGGGGCTACCACAAACTATCCGTGGGATTGGGTGCAATCTCAGATAACCAATAGGCTAGACACCATGCCTAATCTACCGATTACTACTCTAGTCACATACGATTAACTAGAGCACTCGATGCGAGCGGAGATCCCATGCGAAAGTATAACAACTATACTAACCAAAGAATGGCATGAAAGTAATGGAGACGATAAATATATATAAAGCATAAGTCTCACAAGAGAAGATACAAAGACATACCAAACTCCGAAGACTTCTCCAGAACCGGAGCGCAGCTCCGCTCTCTCTAACTCTCTAGTTGCTAATCTACTACATTGGAGAGTCTAGACCTAGTTCTCTAGACGAGAATAATGAATTAGGGTTTCTCAGATGCCTCCAACCAGGGGGTCTGGAGGCTACTTATATAGTCCGGAGGAGGTATCATGTCACCGTTGGATCAAACCGACCCAAACATGTTGTTTAGATTGATCCTCATAGGCGGTGGAGGAACATTCTAGAAGCTGGACCGGGACGGGCCCCGTGGCAGGCCGGTCGGCCCTGTAAGGAGGCCGGTCAGCCTCTGGTGGTGAGGTTGCAGGTCCAACTTTGACGGGTACGTTCGTGTCGTCGTGCCGTTTCCGAAAAGTTATAATTCGCGTCAAACGGAGTCCGGATGAGGAAGTTGTGCCCGTTTTACCGAACCCCGCTCTACGACTGATATCTTCTGATTCTGGACTCCGAATATGGCAAATGATATATTCGTTTCAATCATCTCGACGAGCTCTTCGCAATGTTGCACTTTAATTCTTCATTTGAGATACTTCTAGGTTGCTCTTTTGTAGGAGTTGGATCGGAGCACGATTGGGACACGTCTTGGAGCCGTATGACTTGATAACTCTCGCTATTTTCCTGTTTAGTCCCTGCAAATCATAACTTCACCAAAACTTGTGGAAATCTGTCAGATAAACCCCTAGGTCTATGTTTATATTCATTTTATGCCTTTTTCTATGTTTAGTTGACAAGTAAAAGTATACGTTAACATGTGTCAACAGCGTGCCAGCCTACCTGACCTGTTGATCGGCACGGAAAGATAGGAAACGTTAGGTGTGGGTTGGATCGGCTAGAGAACCGATGTGGATCTTCAACAAGTAACAGCCCGATCAGCTGATACAACTGTAGAGTGAATCAGCTAGCTGAAGCAGCCGAAGTGCAAGTATAACCAAAACGGCTAGATCAGCCGATTTGATGACGTAGGCAAATCACGAGCAAAAGCAGAACAAACTAAGCACTACGAGACAACACTCGAAACCTGATCTGAATCGGCTAGATCGTAATGAAACGATGCAAGAGCGACGATAGCCGATACGATGAGATTACGAGCTGGATAAATTGGTGATAAAAGCTAAATAAACAAGAAAAGACTTGCAAACCTAGCTGATATCGATTAGTTGTGAATAAAACTTAGACGAAACCACAGTGATGCGCCCGGAGGTTAAAGCCCAGTTGTTATTCGATAAAACGGTACTTACAAGCTTGCCGGAGGTCGATCGATGAAGCCCGACGAGCTAGAAGAACGGTGTTTGAAGAAACAAGAAAATAAGATGAAGTAAAAAGGGGTGGCGAAGTCGCCGACTTGAATAAGTAAAGGTTTTGTTGATATTGGTCTGTACAAACTTTCTTTGACCACGCAGGGTTGCTATTTATGTCCTGAGGACAACTTGACTCCTAATCGATGACGACAACATTTGCTTGAATCTATAGAAATAAAACTACCAAAAAACTTAACGATTCCTATAAGAATCAGACTCTCTAAATTGCTTTTGACCCGTTGTCAACTTGGTTGTTGACCTGCCTCCGTCTTCCTTCCTTTTGGCGTATTCTCCTTCTGCCACGTTTTCTTCTCCATCAATCAGCCGATTCTGATCGGCTGGTTGCTTCTTTCCCTTTCTCCATTGGCTCTGAGGTCTTCTTGATGTCTCTTTGTTTATTCTCTGATACGTGTCAAAAATGGTGTCCATAGACACAGGGCTCGGTGGCTTTGACATGACATTTAGTAGCTTATGTGCGTTTGCTATGATCTTGTGATGAGAACTTGTGATCTTGTATGAGCTTTGGATGATCTAGTTCATTTTTGCTCAAATTGTCATGGATAGGGCTTTGCTCATGAGATGAATGTTTCTTTGTGAAAATTGCTTAAAAATACTTTTGGCCATGTTACATGCTTATATGTCTCTACTTTCTTGATGGCAATGCGCTAACTACACCATGTCTACCTTACTTGCTCTATGTCTCATTTGTAGCATTTTGTTGTGCTCTTTGTATATTTGAGAAGCTTGGTAGATTGTATATGCTTTGACATGCATTTTTCATGATAACAAGGGGGAGAATTTCATGATACCTTGATTCATGCATTGTCAACAAGGGTGAGAATATGTATGAAAGGGGTAGAATTTTTTTTGTGAGATTGTTGCATGTAAGGAGAAAAATTGAGAAAAGAGGTTGCATTTGCTCAGGGGGAGTTTGCATATGTGCAGGGGGAGCTCCTTTGTTCTTGCCTGAGTTTTGTGCTTTGTGGTGTGCTCTTTGTGAGCTTTGTTTTATCTCGGCTGTGTTGAGCCGTTGCCCTTGTCTTAGGCGGCCGAGACTTGGTCTGGCGAGTGATCGTGTTTTTCACTTGTTCTTTGGCTTTGGATCACTTGCTTGGAGGTTTATGTTCGTGGTTGTGTTGTTTTCTTTTTCTCTATGATGGTTACTATGGGTGTTGTCAATGCACTCATCAAGGGGGAGATTGAGGACCAGGTGTGTCCGAAGACTAGTGGATGGTTGCTCCTTAGTGATGAGTAATTGACAATGTTGTGTGGACTGATGCTTGGCTCAGTGTGCAGGTACAGGTTGCGGCTTGACTCGTGTTGGTGTACGTGAAGAACAAGCGCGAAAGGGCTTAGCCGTGGCGGCCTCCAGGTGATGGAGAGGCAAGTAGGCTTGGTTTGATGGACCTGGTGGCCGATGGGGTCAAGTGCGAGCTGTGCGGTGCAAGACTAGCAAGTTGAAGTCATGGACATGGGCCAGTGCAGGTAGCGGGTCGAAGGCGAAGTTTGCACGCGGGGTTTGGTGGTTTGCCCAAAAAACCATCGGTGGACGGTTTCTTAGTTTGGGCCGCAAAACCAAGTCCGGAGGCCCGATGCAACGGAGACAGGGATCCGGGAGCGTCGGGAAGCTTCGAGGCGGGGGGCACGTGGCATGATCGCGGGGCCTGCGTCGAGGCTAAGCAAGTCCGTGGCGGTCTGCTTGATGGGAATATCCGAAGACTTGACCATTTTGCCCTAGAGGGGTGTGTATCTTCAATTTAAGTTGTAGGGATAGCATGGTCATTTGCCTCCTCCGGTGGACTTCGTATAAATAGTGGAGAGGTGGATGACATCTCTCTCTCTCATAGACTCTAGGGTTTCCTCCCCCGGTAGATCGCTCTGGACTGCTTGTTTTCCAAGTATTTCCTTAGGCTAGATTCTTGTACAGACTCTGACCTCTGGATGTATGGAAGCATTCGACATTGTGATGACCTCCTAGCTCTTTGTGATTTTGGTGTCATTTTCAGGGCTATTTTTGGGTGGTTCATTCTTTGCTCGATTCGTTGATTTGAGGGCATTTTCTCTTGGATTTCTTTGAGGGGATCATGGGTGGATGCCTTGCGCATCTTTGTGTGTGATCTTGACCCCTAAAACACCGGGAAATCCCTTCGATTTGTGAGTTTTTGTAGGAGCCCGAGTTCTTGGTGGTGGTTCATGTGATCCGCGATTCCCGGTGATTTAGTGAATTAGAGGCCGAGATTTTTGGGGCATAGCTTCATCTAGTGACGCTTCTCATCTCCCCCGAATCTTGTCTCAAGAGCTCAAGTGGTTTGGGAGATCCGGTGATGACTTGGTCTGGTTGACCCCCGCGGCCAGGCTGTTTCTGGTTCTGTTCGTAACCCGCGGACAGTCTGCGAGCCTCGCGCGGACGGTCCGCGAGGCCTGGAACAGTGCAGGTGTTCTTCGCATGTTCTTGAATGCCCTTCGTTCGATCCGTTGAGTCGGTTGGTTTTCGGTGCAAGAGGTTTGCAAACGGTGTTGACGGCTGTTAAGTACCTAATTGAAGGTCGTCAATCCCTGCATTTCGTCATAAAAACTATGCATCCACATTAGAATAGGAGTTTAAACTAACAATTTCCCCGAGTGGCCATGCTAAGTTGAATGCAGGTGTTTAGCATAAGAAATGGAGAGAAAAGACACTCTCATGATCCTAGCAAGTCAGGCTCAGCCAATGAGGGGCTGCATGCAAGCATCCCCTGGAACCATGACGTCACCAATCCAAGAGAGGAGGCCTCGACAAATCAGAAGTCGCCATGCAGGCATCAGATGGATCCCATGGCCCACCATAGCGCCTAAACCGGCTCCAAATCACGTGGACACTAGGAACCGACCAAGGGACCCACCTACCAGCCTCCTGGAGAAAGCACAGTGCGAATGGCGCCACCTAGGGGTCGCCGACCCCTAGGATCGGCCGAACCGCCTTAAGGGCGGTTCATCCTGGCCTTCCACGTGGTGCTCGCCCAATGGTCCTAGAAGCCATCCCCGGGGTGTTTGGGTTGTTTCCACGCCGGTTGCTCAGCCTATAAATAGGAGAGGAGGGGGGTAAGAAGAGGATGAACACACTTGAAGCAACTTCTCACCTTTGCCTCTTTCTCCCCCTCTCATTCCCTCTTGGTGGAGATGAAACTTCATCCCACCATGAGTGTGTGTGTGTGTGGAGGATCTAGACTAGGTGGTGCTAGGTAGAGAGGGAGTGTGTGGATGAGTAGAGGTGAGGTGGTGATGATCTGTTCATCATCCATCGTCCCCTTGTACCTCGTGAGCGATGCTGTTCTTCATTTAGACTAAACTGAGTATTTCAGTATTTTCCAATTAGACTAAAGTGGCTCTCATGCATGGGTGAATTATTCTTGAGTTCCTCATTTGTTCATGATTTAGAGGCACGCGTTCTTCATGAACGTGCTTCCTCGATCTAGTTGACGAGCGAGTTATTCATACTTTTGCGTTCTTTCATAAGTTAGAGGCTCGTGTTCTTCACGAACATGACCCTTGATCTTCTGTTATAAGCGCATAAGTTTGTATTCCATTTGTGTGGTTGCCTATCTATCGGGAATGAGTCATGAGAATCCCTATGATCACGCAAGAGACTTTGAGCAATTGTGTTCTACTCAGGGTAAAACCAGGGCAACACAAGATGTTCTTAAGAGGAACCTGTTTCCGTTTTCCCTTTCTGGGGAAGCGAGAACTTGGTACCATTGTTTTGGTTGCAGCCACCTACGCTGGGAGGAATTGAGAGCATCTTTTTGCATTCGATTTTTTCCTGTGCGGCGTGTCATTTCCTTAAGAATGACGATCCTCAGTTTCAAACAAAGAGAGAAGGAAACCTTAGGCATGGCATGGCATCATTTTGCCTCATTAGTTGAAGCCTGCCCAGTCCTTGGTCTGCCTGACCTAGTGCTCTTGCAGCATTTCCGGTTTGGTTTACGAAAGGATTGTGGCATGATGCTTGATGCCATTTCAGAAGGCACCTTTGTGCTCATAGAGCCAGAACAAGGACTGGAAATTCTAGGAGAAATCCGAGATTTCAGTTCCCCACCTGACTCGAGTGACGAGGTCGCCAAACGAGAGAATGTCGAGTTGCCTAAGTCCATCTTCGAGAGAGCCCGAGCTTACATGCGAAATTTCTCTATGCTCTGGTCGAAGATATCACTCCTAACTGGCAGGAATCTATGGGAAAGAGCACATAGTGCAAATTCTACCCCTAGATTCCCCTATCATTTCTTCTCTTAAAACCCGGCCTTCGAGACTTAGTCTCGAGGGAAGGAGGAGAGGAGCAGTGGAGGAAGAATAGTCGTTCTTGGCGAGGACGATCATTTCAACCTTTTCCGCAACTCTCCAGGGGAGGTCACGATGGATGTTTTTCGTGTTTCATCTCAAGGCTCAATCCGAAGTGCCGCCACACTGAGGGTTAGGCCAAGATGCGGGCTTTAGTGCTGTGAAACCTCCATATCCTTGGCTTACGGAAGCACGATAGTATACCAGGTCTAGTTGAGCAACCCATCTCATTATCCTAAGTTCAGCTAAGACCGATGCCGATCAAGTCAAGTAGATGTAAATCCTACTCTTCACTTCTTGACTTGATCGATGCCCTGCGGGAGTGTGGTTACATACCTATCTTTTACACTTCCGTTGGAAGCTTGGGTTAACTCACGTGTCATCCCACTTAGGTGAGGGTGAGAACCTTTGTCAATCCAAGGAGAGGATGAACTAGCAAGTCTGTCACTTTTGATCCACCGCTCGAATGTTCGTTTGACCCATAAATTTTCACTCACTCAATCTGGGGTCCGATCATTCTCGAGTTCTGTTCCCAGAGGTGAAAGCCTCACTCTTAGAGCACTCTAGGCTTTAGGCCCGGATCTTGTGCTCAACTCCATCACCTCTATCATTTCTCGTCCGTGGTGCTATAGCCTTGCTAGATGCGCTTTCCTCCTAAGGTTACCCATCATAGTTCCCTTAGGATGGTTGTGAGGATCACCTCTGTTTCACCATGTATACAGCTTGCATCGTACGTACGCACTAACCATGCAGGAAGAAAAAAAAATACATCCTATCATAAAGAAACCTACAAGGAGAGTAGGAGGATATCACCAGGAGAAAATGGACGATATGAGCAATGGGGCAACAATAACTCTTCATCCAGGTATGAGTCCAGGTAAAACCCCCAAGTTGAGCTATCAAAATATAAAGAGGTTTAGGTAAAGTTGTTTGGGGTAGAAGGAAATTATATGCCCAAAACCCCATTTTAGCCCTTACTAAAGCCTCCGACCTTAGAATTGGTGGGACACCTGACCCAGAGACCCTGAGCCCTACCGGAGCCCACACACCGAAGCAGAGGCCCAGCGGAGCCCAGATGGGTTCGGCCGACCCCCTAGGTCGGCCGACCCACAAGGGTCGTTGCCGCCTCTCATGTTTCGCGTGCGCACTCCTTCGTCCTCCAGAAACCCTCTCCTCGCCGCGTGACGGAGTTTACATCGCACAGAACCCCTGCCTTACCTGCTCACCACCCTTGCAAGCCGTCACTGCAGTCCTCATGGCCGACAAAAGCCTTGTCCCCTTCGCCACGACACCCTCCTCCGGTGAACCTTCCAAGGGGGATGTCCCTGCCATTGCTGCATCTCCCACAGGGGTAGCACCTATGGAGGTCGTGTGTATCTTCGAGGTGCCGCCGCTTGCCTCTCGTCCTCTGGTTTGGAACCAAGGACCGAGGACTGCCATCGACAGAACTTCAGAGGCCATGGGGATGGCTGTTCCGCCCTTCACACTCCCAGTTCCACGCACCTCCGGCCGATCTGCCTCGCCCGGAAATGCGAGGAAGCGACGGGGGCGTGCCAGCAGTCCCTACCAGAGGAAGGCAGATGTCCAGCCACGACCCACGGCAACTCCGCTACCTCTGGTGGTTCCACCGCCTCGGCTCAACATTCCAGGAGCCTCAGGAGTGTTGACGGTTGAAAAGCGCAGCTTTTACACCGTCAATACCTGCATAAAATAAATGTAAAAGGATCATCAACACTAGAATAGGGCTTGAACTAACCATTTCCAAAAGTGTTGGTAATTATGCAAATACAGGTGATTAACACTAGAAAGAGGAGTAAAAGCACAAGTCTTTGATCCAAGTACTTCAAGCTCAGCCAATGAGGGGATGCCACATAGGATTCCCCTGGATCACTGACGTCATCAATCCAAGACAGGAAAGCCCGACGAATCAGGAATCGCCATGTGGACATCACATGGATCCAAGGGCCCACTCAGTACCCAAACCGCCAGTAAACTTGGCATGCACGGAGGACAAGCATCAGGGCCCACATGGCAGCCACCCTGAGAAAACACAACGTAGAATGCCTCCCGGGGGTTTCGGCCGACCCTAGGATCGGCCGAACTGACCTAGGGTCAGTTGATCCCCACCTTCCACGTGCTGTTGCCTGATTGGTCATTTGCTATGATCCCAGGCGTTTTGGGGCACTTTGAGCCTCCGAGCCAGCCACCCCCTCCTCTATAAATAGGAGGGGAGGGGCTCTCATTTGGAACACACTTCTCCTCCTCCTCTTCATTTTGGCTTGGAGCCTCTCTTTAGGAGAGGAGAGCTCTTTGTATAGGATTAGGGCTAGGAAGTGAGGTGGGAGGCTTGAGGACATGTCATGTTCTTCATGACATCTTCCTCAAGAACGTTCCTCAGCGGTGCCTTCGTTCTTCAACTAGACTAAAGTGAGTATTTCGACATTTCCTATTTAGACTAAAGTCGTATGCATGCTTAGTTGCTTTGTTCTTGTGTTCTTCGTTTGTTCTTGGTTTAGAGGCTTGTGTTCTTCGAACACAACCCTTTCGATCCAGTAGACTTAGATCATAAGTTTGCATCTAGTTTGCCAGCCTGTCTATTAGAGTAAAGTGAAGCTCCTGCATGTTTCTAGTTAGATCAAAGTGCATTCGTGATCTTGCATGAGTGATAGAGCATACCTTGAGCTAGTGCCAGTATCTCCCTCGCGGATTCGTAGTAATAGTAAGTGGTGTAGACGTGGTGTCTGGGCCATAAGCTATCCTTCGAAGGCCACGTACAATCGTAATGTAGAGGTAGGCCGCAGTGGTGACAGCCTGTTGGACCCTTTGCAAACCCTCTGCGTCGCGTACCGAGTTGGGCTCGTGCCAGCACATTGGCCTAGGATGTGCCTGGTGCCCGAAGTGAGTGTTATACCTAAGAGACCGTAACTAGACTCTGTGCTCGGTCGAGGCAGATCCTTTCTACCTATCCTATCAATCAATGTTGTGTCCTTGGATCATCTATACTAGAGTAGGAGGTAGTACACACCGTTCCTTGGATTCGATACCCTTGGAATACTCTCCTTCCTTGGGGAAGTGGTACAGCAGTATTTCCGTGCGCTTGCGGTATACCCGGTTGTTCTTATACGCTACCTCTAGGTGCGCATCTAGTGGTGACGTTAAGAAACGCCAACAAGCATTTCTGGCGCTATTGCCGGGGAATAGTTGTTGTATCTATCTTCGAACCTAGTGGTCCTCATATTTATCTTTTTCGTTTGCTTCTACCTTCACCCCCGTTACCCATCGAGTTATCCTTTTTGCTTCTTTTCTTCTACCTTTACCCCCACTACGCTTTGAGATGCCTTCCTGTGAAAGCCTCTCTACCCCTAGGGGCGAGTTCGTCTTAGAGCAACCATCAACTTCCTCATCTTGCTACGAGCTTCGTCCCGACTTTATAGCCATGGTTCGGAATCGACCTTTCTCTGGAGCGATCAGTGACGATCCTAATGTTCATTTAGTGGAGTTCGAGGACTTGTGGTCGTGCTTGGTAATTCCAGTCATGACATAGGAAACTTTAAGGTGGAAATTGTTCCCTTTCTCTCTCGTAGATAGAGCGGAGCAATGGTACACCCACACAGCAGAGCATGTGAACAATTGGGGAGAACTACGAGAAAACTTTTGTGACTCGTTCTCCCTTTATGAACACATAGAGCTCTTGCCGTGTGAACTCCTTGACTTTGAGCAATTAGAGGGTGAGTCCATAGGTGCCGCTTGGGCTAGGTTCCTATGTCTTATGACATCTAGCCCAGACATGTCTATACCCGATGATATAGCGACGTACACCTTTTATACTCATATAGACATGGAATCTGCACAAGACCTCGACCTTTTAGCTGGAGGTTCGTTTGAAAACCAAACTCTAGTGGAAAGAAGAGAGATCCTAGAATTCTTCTTAGAAACCTCTTCTTCCCATATCATTTATAATGAACCCCATCTGGAGTCTGAGTTAGTACATGAGAGTCTCTCAATAGCCGAATCTGAGCTTTCATTCTCTGAATTCCTTGATTCCTCTGTCGAGCCCTCTCCCGAACCACGAACATCGAAGGAAGAAGAAATTCAACCTTCGGAGTTCTCTTCCTGATTTGAGGATGATCCTTCTCGAAACATCAGAAATACCTCATATCACTCTTGGCACGAGAAGCCTACAGCATCGTTGGACCTTTATGAGGTCCTCGATGAAGTTTGGAATCATGGGACGATAGTGGATTGGTCACCTCAGAAGCATACATCCGAAGCAATTCGGGTTAGCTCAGCTTCTACGATCATCCACTGTTCCATGAGAGGAAACACCATAGATGCTGTCCATGACCCTACTGTTGGGGCTTGCATCATACCAGAGAACCTTTTGGATACTCTGGTGGGTGACGTGCCTTGATCCCGACTGATAGACTTTTTCATAGTCCCAGGTGGCGCTGTGTTTTTCCATGTCGAGGGATTGCTAGGGACGTGCCGATCACTATTGATGACATAGAGGTGCGATTAGATTTCCATATCTATGACATCATGGATTTTGATCTTCTTCTAGGTTTCCCTTTAGAAAAACTTCTTGCTAAATCTCAAGGAAACCCAGAAGAAGAAGAGCTCAGGGAAACCGTTTCTGTCCATGCTGGATCATCTAGACATCCTTTGATAGAACCTTTCCCTAGACCTACGGTATCTCCTTTACCTCCTGATCCTCCTGATGAAGCATATCCTGAGGAGGCCATGAGGGAGGAATGGTCAGAGGGAGTGACATGATTTTCTGAAGAAATTTGGAATAGTTCACCTTCTCTGGTTGTCCCTTGCTCTATTAGAGGCATTGCCGTAGAGGCCCATTGTAACCCCATCATGGAGGTTAACATTTTGTCATGGCGCTTAACAGAAACCTTTTTGGGCAGAATCCCGCTAGCATCATCCGACATGCTCCTCAAGACTTGTCCCTTTGGACACGTTCTTGAATGTCGGGGGATTGCAAGTGCCATGCCGCTTATCATAGACGGGATCAAGGCTAGCTTAGACTTTCACATCTTTGATGTCCTTGATCTCGATCTTCTCCTAGGCTCCCTTTAGAGAAGCTCTTTGATACATCTTTAGGGAGCCTAGATGGTAAGCTTAGGGGAATCACTCCTGCCACTGCTACCCCTTGTCTGGGACATCCTATGGCGAAGCCTCTTCCCGCTGGCCCGTATCATGTTGCTTTCGATCATGATCGAGAGTCAACATTGAGCTTCCACGATGACTCTCTTGAGATGGAGAATTCATGGGCCATGGAACCTTTCGAGGCACTAACCCTGGAGTCCGGAGGAAAGGATTCCACGCACGAGCATGGTAGTTTCATTCTTGACTCACCATACAGACCATGCTCGCATCATGTCCCTCTAGAGTCAGACATGCTTAGTGCGCTGAGCACGCATAAGGGCTACAATCACCTTATGGTCCTCTTTTGTAGAAAGTTCAGAAGGTTGATTGTGGATGCATATGTCTATCATAAGCATATCAGATTTCGTGTGTGCACTGTGGCACTAACCTTGCAGCTGAAGCTTCACTGATACATCAAGGATTGGTGGTGAGACGGGAATGACACCACCAACGATAGCTGCAAGATGAAGTTCCCATGGTCGAGCTTATGACCTTAAATAAACAAAGCACTCCCAGGAGATAGCCTGGATTAGCATAGGTTTTTTATTTCCCTTTTCGAATAAAAGCAAGAACATGTTTTTAGGATAGATTGTCCTTCGGGTATTTTTAGTCACTAACCTTTCAGGTGGAGATTGAAAAGAAGAATGGACAGGTGATGCCTACAAACATGTGAGCTGCATCAAATGCAACACCTGAGGTAAGCCCTGGTGAGGGAACATTTACAAAAGGAAACTTGATCTCCACACACTTGAGTTTTGTTGCCTAGCAATGCAAACTTCAAGTGTGGGGGAGCTATGTGAGCATCTTGAGTAAAGTTCCTCCTTTACCAAATCTTATCCTGGTGTGGAAATGATGTCAGCTCTTGCATCTTGCCCACTAGCTAGGTAAGTCCTGCTTTTGACATTAAACAAAGCCCTTCCGGGAGGTTCCCGAGGTTCACCGTCTTATGCTCATGCTTATGTCCCTTGTTGATGATAGCTTGATCATGCTTTCATGCTTCCCTTATCTGTGTTCATATGCTCTGGTTTGAATGTTTGTCGACAATTGTTCATAGACTGTTTTAGATTAAGCATGGTACTTAGGTTAAAACTGTCTTCTTCAGTCAAAACAAGACATGGTGTCGAGTTTTGATTGATGAACTTTAGAGTTATATCTTCATGGATCTTGGTTGCATGCATGCTGACTAACCCCTGTAGAAAATTGTCAAATTTGAATGGGTAAGTCATTGAGCTAAATTCAAATGTGGAGGTAAGTTGGGATGTCAGATTCATGTTGCACATCATGCAAAGGTGGTACATATGACCTCTCAAAGGTCCAAGGTAAGTATATTCCCCTTCGTATATAATGTGTAACCTTGGTCTAACCCTTCTTGAGTAAATGACATGGTGGCAATAAAAAAACCCAAAAATATTTGAATTTGAATAAAGGCTCTATGGTTCTTGAACCAGTAGAGTCCACCTTTTGTTTCCAACTTTTGTTTGAAGAACAGCACCAGGCTCAACCACCAGTGTGGGGGAGTTCTCTCAAGCTCATCATCACATCTCCACTAGAGAACTCCCACACAGGCGCTGCACAACATCGACTGTGCCTTCATGACAAGAGCAAGGTAAACTAGAGTGAGTCGGCTGCCTTATGGTCAGCCGAATCACCACTGGTCTTCCTTGATCTCTTATCCTTCAGAAGCGATGGTATGTGCACCCTCTACCTCACTCTCCTTTATCGATGAGTTTGATTTAGCTTCAATTCACATCCTTTGAAACCAAACTCAGCAATGTGTGCTATGCTTGCTCTACATGGTTCCTGTGATTGGCTTGCAAATGTTTTATTCCTTACTTATCATCTTGATGCTTGTGAACAAATATCATCAGGGAACTCATGCTTATCTAAGTAGTTGGTTCTTGTGATATGGTTTGATGAAATGATCTTTGCCCTTTATGTTTGAGTGCTTGGGAATTTTATTTGAAAATCATGAAAACCCTTTGCAAAGCTCCTCTTTGATATGCCACCGTCCTCCTAGAGCCATATGATATAGTTGAAAACCTTCTACTCATATGTTGCTTGTTATTGCATTGAGCTTTGTCAAATTCTGTGACCCTTGTGAGAATTCTTTTCATTACTTTCATGATCAAGATTCATGAGCACACCATAATATCCCCCTTGCTATGCTTCTACACTGAAAGTTAGCATTGTATCATTCATCCATTTCATAAAAATAAAGCTCCATATGTGGTGTGACATCTCTCTCCAAAAGTATCCTTCAAAAGAGACATGGGCTATGAAAAAAAGAAAAAAAAAGAGAGACACATGCTCAAGGCATGATGAAAAAAAATAAAGAAAAGAAAAATAGCTCATGTCCAGAATAAAGGAAAAATAGGGGGGAGATGAGATCATGCAAAAAGGAGTTCCATAATTTTGATGGTAATAACTAGTGTCCATTCCAGGGCTAGTGTCCACCTTACCATCAACCTCAGCTTTCATCATATATGTATGGTAATATCTAGCACCCATTCCGGGCCTAGTATCCACCTTACCATACTCATCATATCCATACACGTGCACATCTTGATCTGATGGTATGATTTGATTTTCTCTGTGGATCTAGTTTTTGACTTTGCAATATATGTGATGCAAGTATGCCTTATCCTTTATCCTACCCTGAGCTCCACATATAGCCATCATTAGAAGTAGGATGAAGAAAGGCAATCTAATGTCTTGGTGAGGACATATACACATTGAGCAATTTGAGAGAATCAAATGAGGAGCTAAGCAAGGTTTGTTTTTGAAAATTTATTGCAAAACCCCAAGTGCTTAACATAATGAGTAGGAGTGACTTGATTCATGACCGTTCCATTCCTCAACTGCCCAAGATAGCATGATAGACACATCAGAGTTCACAAGTACAAGGTATGGTTTGGAATATCTCTTATGCTTGCTTCATACCTTTGGATATCATGTCTCACCTTGACCTGACTCCCTTTACTCGGGACGAGCAAAGGTCAAGTGTGGGGGTGTTGTTGACGGTTGAAAAGTGCTACTTTTACACCATCAATACCTGCATAAAATAAATGTAAAAGGATCATTAACACTAGAATAGGGCTTAAACTAACTATTTCCAAAAGTGTTGGTGATTATGCAAATACAGGTGATTAGCACTAGAAAGAGGAGTAAAAGCACAAGTCTTTGATCCAAGTACTTCAAGCTAAGCCAATGAGGGGATGCCACATAGGATTCCCCTGGATCACTGACGTCATCAATCCAAGAGAGGCAAGCCCGACGAATCACAAATCTCCACGTGGACATCACATGGATCCAAGGGCTCACTTAGTACCCAAACCGCAAGGAAACTTGGCATGCACGGAGGACAAGCATCAGGGCCCACATGGCAGCCACACTGAGAAAACACAACGCAGAAGGCCTCCCGGGGGTTTCGGCCGACCCTAGGATCGGCCGAACCCACCTAGGGTCGGTTGATCCCCACCTTCCATGTGCTGCTGCCTGATTGGTCACATGCTGCGATCCCAAGGGTTTTGGGGCACTTTGAGCCTCCGAGCAAGCCACCCCCTCGTCTATAAATAGGAGGGGAGGGGCTCTCATTTGGAACACACTTCTCCTCCTCTTCATTTTGGCTTGGAGCCTCTCTCTTTAGGAGAGGAGAGCTCTTTGTATAGGATTAGTGCTAGGAAGTGAGGTGGGAGGTTTGAGGACATGTCATGTTCTTCATGACATCTTCCTCAAGAACAATCCTCAGCGGTGCCTTTGTTCTTCAACTAGACTAAAGTGAGTATTTCGACATTTCCTATTTAGACTAAAGTCGTATGCATGCTTAGTTGCTTTGTTCTTGTGTTCTTCGTTTGTTCTCGGTTTAGAGGCTTGTGTTCTTCGAACACAACCCTTTCGATCCAGTAGACTTAGATCATAAGTTTGCATCTAGTTTGCCAGCATGTCTATTAGAGTAAAGTGAAGCTCCTGCATGTTTCTAGTTAGATCAAAGTGCATTTGTGATCTTGAATGAGTGATAGAGCATACCTTGAGCTAGTACCAGTATCTCCCTCGCGGATCCGTGGTAATAGTAAGTGGTGTAGACGTGGTGTCTGGGCCATAAGCTATCCTTTGAAGGCCACGTACGATCGTAGCGTAGAGGTAGGCCGCAGTGGTGACAGCCTGTTGGACCCTTTGCAAACCCTCTGCGTCGCGTACCGAGTTGGGCTCGTGCCAGCACATTGGCCTAGGATGTGCCTGGTGCCCGAAGTGAGTGTTATACCTGAGAGACCGTAACTAGACTCTGCGCTTGGTTGAGGTAGATCCTTTCTACCTATCCTATCAATCAGTGTTGTGTCCTTGGATCATCTATACTAGAGTAGGAGGTAGTACACACCGTTCCTTGGATTCGATACCCTTGGAATACTCTCCTTCCTTGGGGAAGTGCTACAACGGTATTTCCGTGTGCTTGCGGTATACCCAGTTGTTCTTATACGCTCCCTCTAGGTGCGCAACTAGTGGCGACGTTAAGAAATGCCAACAAGGAGTAAGAGGCCGTTCGGCCCCTGCTGTACCATCGCCGCCTCCACCAGTTTCCCAGCCTGAGAAGCCTAGGTTTGCTAACCCAGATAGCACCAGCACGAAGAACAACCGTGCACCTTCGACCTTGGAGGAGACCAATGAAGAATTTGAGTTGGGTAGCAGCTCCACACCACGGGCATCCATGAAGTCGAGGGAGAGGACTCGGGCGCCCGAGCGAGCTCCTAAGACTCCCACTGCAGCCAGGATGACCCCACTAGTGGAGGAACTAGACAAGGAGTGCGAGAAGCTGAAGACCATCAGTGCGGAACAGAAGGTGGATCTCGCTGAGCTTAGGGATGACCTCCGCGACCTTCGTTGTGGCCTGTGCGCCAAGATGAGGCGCCTCTTTGTGGCCACGGGGCACGAGGACCTCTATGATGCTGAGTAGAGGGTCGTGCCCCGCTCTTATTTCCCTTATAGGCGCTTAGTTAGGTTTAATTTATTTCCCTTTCAATTGTTTCCTTTATTTCCATCATTTATGTAAGCACCTATTTCTTTAGTGAACTTGAATGAATAATTTTGGCTCCACCGGTCATGTAACCCGGTTGAGTCACATGTGTGTTAGCTATTTTTGTTTCTGTTTGTATCAAAGAACTGCACCCAGGTACAAAATAGTGTGGGGGAGAGCTGCACTCTCCAGGCGCGAACACGACAGATTATTGTTGCACCCACACTACGCTCACACAGCGCTTGCGATCGACTACGCCTAGAGAACCTGAACGGGACATGCATTTATTCGCATCACAGGAACCCCCGTCTAGTCCACACAGAAACCAGTGCTGGTTTGCATCCCCACCTCATTTAACCATGATTTCTGAGTTTGTATGCTCATGTTTGATAAATTCTCCATAAATGAACTCAAGAAATCTATGGTAATGCTTACTCCATACCTAGGGTTGACATGCTTAAGTTTTATTCCTCGTTTATAACCTTGAGGCTTGTGAACAATATCGTCATAAGGACAACATGCTTATCTAAGTAATTGACAAGTGAGATATGACTTGATGACACGATCTTAACTCTGTTGGTTCTAGCCCTTGGGATAATTTTGTTTTTGAAAAAAAATGCTCTTGCAAAGCTTCTCTTTGATATGCCACCGTCCTACCAAAGCCATATGATGTATATAATTGAAAACCTTATACTCATATGCTGCTGGTCATTGCATTGAGCTTTGTCAAATCCTGTGACCCTTGTGAGAATTCTTTTCATTACTGTCATTATCAAGATTCATATGCACACCACCATATTCCCCTTGCTGTGCTTCTACACTGGAAGTTAGCATTGTATCATTCATCCATTCCACAAAATAAAGCTCCATATACTATGTGTTGATCTCTCCTACACAGGAGACATGGCTATCGAAATATATATATATATATATATATATGGACACATAAGGTCCATGTATTTAAAAAAAGAGAGAAAGAAAGATAGCTATGTTCTCGAAAGATTTTCGTAAAAGCAGGAGAATCATGCAAACGGGAGTTCCATAGTTCAAAAGGGTAATAACTTACCTATTCCGGGGCTAGTGTCTACCTTACCATCAACCAACATTCATCATATATGTATGGTAATATCTAGCACCCATTGCGGGCCTAGTATCCATCTTACCATACTCGCCATATCCATGCACGTGCACATCTTGATCTGACTGTATGATTTGCTTTCCTCTTTGGATCCGGTATTTGATTTTGCAAAATATGTGATACAAGTATGGTTTACCATTCATATCCTACCTTGAGCTCCACATAAGCCATAATTAGAAGTAGGGTGATTTTTAAGGCAACCACGCCTTGGTGAGGACACTTACACATTAAGCGATCCGAGAGAATCAAAGAAGGAGAGCAGAGCAGAATTTTCTTTAAAAAAAATCATTAAGAAAACCCCAAGTGCTGACCAACAGGTGCTTAAGAAACTAGATTCATGGTCATTCCTCTTCAACTACACAAGATGGCATTGTAGCCACACCACAGAGTTCACAAGAGCAAGGTATGACCTGGAATAACTTCTATGCTTGTTTTATACCTTTGGTTTAAACCCATGTGATCTTCCCTTTCACCCGGGACGAGCAAAGGGCAAGTGTGGGGGAGTTGTTGATGGCTGTTAAGTACCTAATTTAAGGCCGTCAATCCCTGCAATTCGTCATAAAAACTATGCATCCACATTAGAATAAGAGTTTAAACTAACAATTTCCACGAGTGGCCATGCTAAGTTGAATGCAGGTGTTTAGCATAAGAAATAGAGAGAAAGGACACTCTCATGATCCTAGCAAGTCAGGCTCAGCTAATGAGGGGCTGCACGCAAGCATCCCCTGGATCCATGATGTCACCAATCCAAGAGAGGAGGCCTCGGCAAATCAGAAGTCGCCATGTAGGCATCACATGGATCCCATGGCCCACCATAGCGCCTAAACCGGCTCCAAATCACGTGGACACCAGGAACCGACCAATGGACCCACCTACCAGCCTCTTGGAGAAAGCACAGCATGAATGGCGCCACCTAGGGGTCGGCTGACCCCTAGGATCAGCCGAACCGACCTAGCGTCGGTTGATCCCCACCTTCCACGTGCTGCAGCCTGATTGGTCACTTGATGCGATCCCGGGCGTTTTGGGGCACTTTGAGCCTCCGAGCAAGCCACCCCTCGTCTATAAATAGGAGGGGAGGGGCTCTCATTTGGAACACACTTCTCCTCCTCCTCTTCATTTTGGCTTGGAGCCTCTCTCTTTAGTTGAGGAGAGCTCTTTGTATAGGATTAGTGCTAGGAAGTGAGGTGGGAGGTTTGAGGACATATCATGTTCTTCATGACATCTTCCTCAAGAACAATCCTCAGCGGTGCCTTTGTTCTTCAACTAGACTAAATTGAGTATTTCGACATTTCCTATTTAGACTAAAGTCGTATGCATGCTTAGTTGCTTTGTTCTTGTGTTCTTCGTTTGTTCTTGGTTTAGAGGCTTGTGTTCTTCGAACACAACCCTTTCGATCCAGTAGACTTGGATCATAGGTTTGCATCTAGTTTGCCAGCCTGTCTATTGGAGTAAAGTGAAGCTCCTGCATGTTTCTAGTTAGATCAAAGTGCATTTGTGATCTTGCATGAGTGATAGAGCATACCTTGAGCTAGTGCCAGTATCTCCCTTGCGGATCCGTAGTAACAGTAAGTGGTGTAGACGTGGTGTCTGGGCCATAAGCTATCCTTCAAAGGCCATGTACGATCGTAGCGTAGAGGTAGGCCGCAGTGGTGACAGCCTGTTGGACCCTTTGCAAACCCTCTGCGTCGCGTACCGAGTTGGGCTCGTGCCAGCACATTGGCCTAGGATGTGCCTGGTGCCCGAAGTGAGTGTTATACCTGAGAGACCGCAACTAGACTCTGCGCTCGGTTGAGGCAGATCCTTTCTACCTATCCTATCAATCAGTGTTGTGTCCTTGGATCATCTATACTAGAGTAGGAGGTAGTACACACCGTTCCTTGGATTCGATACCCTTGGAATACTCTCCTTCCTTGGGGAAGTGCTACAGCGGTATTTCCGTGCGCTTGCGGTATACCCGGTTGTTCTTGTACGCTCCCTCTAGGTGCGGAACTAGTGGCGACGTTAAGAAACACCAACAAGGAGTAAGAGACCATTCGGCCCCTACTGTACCATCGCCGCCTCTACCAGTTTCCCAGCCTGGGAAGCCTAGGTTCGCTAACCCGGAAAGCACCAGCACGAATAACAACCGTGCACCTTTGACCTTGGAGGAGACCAATGAAGAATTTGAGTTGGACAGCAGCTCCACACCACGGGCATACAAGAAGTCGAGGAAGAGGACTCGGGCGCCCGAGCGAGCTCCTAAGACTCCCACTGCAGCCAGGATGACCCCACTAGTGGAGGAACTAGACAAGGAGTGCGAGAAGTTGAAGACCATCAGTGCGGAACAGAAGGTGGATCTCGCTGAGCTTAGGGATGACCTCCGCGACCTTCGTTGTGGCCTGTGCGCCAAGATGAGGCGCCTCTTTGTGGCCACGGGGCACGAGGACCTCTATGATGCTGAGTAGAGGGTCGTGCCCCGCTCTTATTTCCCTTATAGGCGCTTAGTTAGGTTTAATTTATTTCCCTTTCAATCGTTTCCTTTATTTCCATCATTTATGTAAGCACCTATTTCTTTAGTGAACTTGAATGAATAATTTTGGCTCCACCGGTCATGTAACCCGGTTGAGTCACATGTGTGTTAGCTATTTTTGTTTCTGTTTGTATCAAAGAACTGCACCCAAGTACAAAACAGTGTGGGGGAGAGCTGCACTCTCCAGGCGCGAACACGACAGATTATTGTTGCACCCACACTACGCTCACACAGCGCTTGCGATCGACTACGCCTAGAGAACCTGAACGGGACATGCATTTATTCGCATCACAGGAACCCCCGTCTAGTCCACACAGAAACCAGTGCTGGTTTGCATCCCCACCTCATTTAACCATGATTTCTGAGTTTGTATGCTCATGTTTGATAAATTCTCCATAAATGAACTCAAGAAATCTATGGTAATGCTTACTCCATACCTAGGGTTGACATGCTTAAGTTTTATTCCTCGTTTATAACCTTGAGGCTTGTGAACAATATCGTCATAAGGACAACATGCTTATCTAAGTAATTGACAAGTGAGATATGACTTGATGACATGATCTTAACTCTGTTGGTTCTAGCCCTTGGGATAATTTTGTTTTTGAAAAAAAATGCTCTTGCAAAGCTTCTCTTTGATATGCCACCGTCCTACCAAAGCCATATGATGTTTATAATTGAAAACCTTATACTCATATGCTGCTGGTCATTGCATTGAGATTTGTGAAATCCTGTGACCCTTGTGAGAATTCTTTTCATTACTGTCATGATCAAGATTCATAAGCACACCACCATATTCCCCTTGCTGTGCTTCTACACCGGAAGTTAGCATTGTATCATTCATCCATTCCACAAAATAAAGCTCCATATATTATGTGTTGATCTCTCCTCCCAAGTTTTACACAGGAGACATGGCTATCGAAATATATATATATATATATATATATATATATATATATATATATATATATATATACATAAGGTCCATGTATTAAAAAAAAAGGGAGAGAAAGAAAGATAGCTATGTTCTCGAAAGATTTTCGTACAAGAAGGAGAATCATGCAAACGGGAGTTCCATAGTTCAAAATGGTAATAACTAGTACCTATTCTGGGGCTAGTGTCTACCTTACCATCAACCAACATTCATCATATATGTATGGTAATATCTAGCACCCATTCCGAGCCTAGTATCCATCTTACCATACTCGCCATATCCATGCACATGCACATCTTGATCTGACTGTATGATTTGCTTTCCTCTTTGGATCCGGTATTTGATTTTGCAAAATATGTGATATAAGTATGCTGTACCATTCATATCCTACCTTGAGCTCCACATAAGCCATAATTAGAAGTAGGGTGATTTTTAAGGTAACCACGCCTTGGTGAGGACACTTACACATTGAGCGATCCGAGAGAATCAAAGAAGGAGAGCAGAGCAGAATTTTCTTTAAAAAAAATCATTAAGAAAACCCTAAGTGCTGACCAACAGGTGCTTAAGAAACTCAATTCATGGTCATTCCTCTTATCAACTACACAAGATGGCATTGTAGCCACACCACAGAGTTCACAAGAGCAAGGTATGACCTGGAATAACTCCTATGCTTGTTTTATACCTTTGGTTTAAACCCATGTCATCTTCCCTTTCGCTCGGGACTAGCAAAGGGCAAGTGTGGGGGAGTTGTTGACGGCTGTTAAGTACCTAATTTAAGGCCGTCAATCCCTGCATTTCGTCATAAAAACTACGCATCCACATTAGAATAAGAGTTTAAACTAACAATTTCCACGAGTGGCCATGCTAAGTTGAATGCAGGTGTTTAGCATAAGAAATAGAGAGAAAAGACACTCTCATGATCCTAGCAAGTCAGGCTCAGCTAATGAGGGGCTGCATGCAAGCATCCCCTGGATCCATGACGTCACCAATCCAAGAGAGGAGGCCTCGGCAAATTAGAAGTCGCCATGCAGGCATCACATGGATCCCATGGCCCACCATAGCGCCTAAACCGGCTCCAAATCACGTGGACACCAGGAACCGACCAATGGACCCACCTACCAGCCTCCTGGAGAAAGCACAGCACGAATGGCGCCACCTAGGGGTCGGTCGACCCCAAGGATCAGCCGAACCGACCTAGGGTCGGTTGATCCCCACCTTCCACGTGCTGCTGCCTAATTGGTCACTTGCTGCGATCCCGGGCGTTTTGGGGCACTTTGAGCCTCCGAGCAAGCCACCCCCTCGTCTATAAATAGGAGGGGAGGGGCTCTCATTTGGAACACACTTCTCCTCCTCCTTTTAATTTTGGCTTGGAGCCTCTCTCTTTAGGAGAGGAGAGCTCTTTGTATAGGATTAGTGCTAGGAAGTGAGGTGGGAGGTTTGAGGACATGTCATGTTCTTCATGACATCTTCCTCAAGAGCAATCCTCAGCGGTGCTTTTGTTCTTCAACTAGACTAAAGTTCATCCTGACCTTCCACGTGGTGCTCGCCCATTGGTGCTAGAAGCCATCCCCGGGGTGTTTGGGGTGTTTCCACGCTGGTTGCTTAGCCTATAAATAGGAGAGGAAGGGGGTACGAAGAGGATGAACACACTTGAAGCAACTTCTCACCTTTGCCTCTTTCTCCCCCTCTCATTCCCTCTTGGTGGAGGTGAAACTTCATCCCACCATGAGTGTGTGTGTGTGAAGGATGTAGACTAGGTGGTGCTAGGTAGAGAGGTAGTGTGTGGATAAGTATAGGTGAGGTGGTGCTGATCCGTTCATCATCCATCATCCCCTTGTACCTCGTGAGCGATGCTGTTCTTCATTTAGACTAAAGTGAGTATTTCAATATTTTCCAATTAGACTAAAGTGGCTCTCATGCATGGGTGAATTGTTCTTGAGTTCCTCGTTCGTTCATCATTTAGAGGCTCACGTTCTTCATGAATGTGCTTCCTCAATCTAGTTGACGAGTGAGTTATTCATACTTTTGCGTTCGTTCATAAGTTAGAGGCTCGTGTTCTTCATGAACACGACCCTTGATCTTCTGTTATAAGCGCATAAGTTTGTATTCCATTTGTGTGGTTGCCAGTCTATTAGAATATCTTGAAGCTCATGCATATCTGATTTAGATCAAGTATCAATCATATCTCCTTGCGCGAATCGATTCAATGACGAGTACGGTCTAGCTCAGCCTCGCGGGTTCGTCGCTCCGTATTTATACGGAGTGGTATAGTGTTTCTATGGGATGTCAGACGTAGCCGTGCTATAGTAGTAGTCGGCAGTATAGACGTGGTGTCTAGACTGCTGGTTATCCTTCGAATGCCCTGTATCCCATGGTTTGTCTTGGGGTAGGCCGCGGTAGTGACAGCCGTTGGACCCTTTGAAATCCCCCACGTTCGGATACAGCGTATAGGCAACCATTTGCCGTAAACCAACTGTTATAGCCAGGAGGGGCCGGTGTCCGAAGCGAGATTCTTATCCGAGCTTGTTCCTTTCTAGAGTCGAGAACCTATAGGAGACTCCACATCTCTCACCTACCTCAGTAGGGACAGTGTGCCCTTGGATAGTCACTCGTAGAGTATCCCATACTATTCCTTCAATTCGATACCCTTTGGAATACTCCTTTGGGGAAGTGCTACAGCGGTATCTCCGTGCGCTTACGGATTCTTTCGTACCCGTCGGTATACCCAGGGTGGATCCTGCGTTCACGCTAGGTGCGCAACTAGTGGTGATGTTAAGAAATAACAACAGACGGTCCAAACTAAAGTGCCGGACGGTCCGTGACGAGGCGGACGGTCCGCGAGTCCATCACAGACTGTCCGTTTTTCTCGGTGCGCTACTGGAGGTTCGGTTGCTTTTTCGGACGGTCCGCCGTGCCATCTCGGACGGTCCGTGCCTTCCACGCGGATAGTCCGCCTGGCCACCTCGGACAGTCCGCCAGGGGGTTCACAGCTTTGGTTAAGTTGTTTGATTCTTGTCTTGTGCTTCCGCTCTTTGCTTCAAGGCTTGTCTCTAGGGCTTGTAGGCTTGTGTGTGCCTAGTCTAGAGCTTCTCCGGTGTGTGCGAGTGATCGGAGTGGCAATCGGGGTATAGGCCGAGTTCATCCAGGAAGAATTTTTATCAGCTCCCATTCACTCCCCCCTCTCTGGTCGTCTATTCGGTCCTTCATAAGTGACTTGTAGAAGAAAGTTGGGACCAAAAAGATTAGTAAAGCTTTTTGTTGGATTTATTTGAGTTATGCTAGGCTGATTTTTGTCTTTTTCATATAAATTAATTTACATGTGATCTGGAGCTAAACTTTGGCATGTGAGCTTAGTTTAGGTATGTGTTGCTGTGTACCAAAGTTTAGGACCATTGGAAGTGTATTTCATTTAATATGGATTTTTGATGAAAGGCTAGCTAGAATCTAAATAAATAAGTTTTTACTCATTTTTAGGTTTAAAAATTTCATGAAGTGTTTCTGTTTGTTATCACTAAACACACCACCTTGCTTTATTGTGAAGTTAAGTAATTTATTTTGCTTAAATGTGCACACAATCACCATCAAAGTAATCTTTAATTAACCACCACACACCCCATGTTCTTTGTGAGAAAAATATTAGGTGTTTAGATGAATGTGGCCAACAAGAGTTGGTTTTGGTGGTAATTCTTCCACCCTCACCGTCACCTAATGCATGTGCATGTGTACGTGTAGAATTTCCAGACGGAACGTACACGCTTGTCCAGGAGGGAGATGGTGCAGTTGATGGTGAAGTGAACCACATTGGTGTGCAGCTGTTGACATTTCTTAGCGCGATCACTTTAAGAACAGATTTTGAATCCATCCTTAGCGACCTCGCCAGAAATGCTTCTTGGCATTCCTTAATGTCACTACTAACGACGCGGAGTTAGCGTGAACATCAAGACTTGCCAAAGGTAAATCTAAATGATCATGAACGAATCCGCAAGCGCACAGATAAACCATTATAGCATTTCCCCAAGGAAGGAGAATATTCCAAGGGTATCGTATCTGTGGAAGACAATGGCGGATATCATAGACTTATGCTTTTGCACTGAATGTAAACCAAGAGATAGATATAGGAAACAACAACTCAAAGGCAGGGGTAAGATAAAAGATATGATATGGTAGTGTGACACACACTCAGATCTACCTCTACTCTAGTACTCTACGGCATAGGGGGAACATACGAGTTAGCTCTAGGTTCCAATGTACTAAACATACAAAGCTAGTAGATACAAGAGATAGGCATGAATTATTGCATGACAGGGTAAGGTTCAGCACCCAGGTACAAACGGGGAGATAGCCCGTGACGACCACCACTCTGCGAAACTATACTTTAGACTCCTACAGCAATACCCTAGCGCGGAGGGTTCCAAAGGGTCCAATAGCTATCACCACTATGGCCTACCTCTATCGTTACGGGGGGTATGCTCATAACTAGCGTAGCCACACAACCCAGGCACCATGCCTGCGTTGCTACAAGACTTCACCCAGCCCGGGCTATTGTGACCCAGGGTGAGAGCCACCAGAAGACTGGTCAACTTAGACCAAGTACCGTAGCTTGAACACAAATCTCATGCAACACTATCATGCCATCTAACAAGATCAACTAAGGCTAGACATATGAACAGATACGAACTCTCTTATGTCTAGTCAACAAGATCGAAGGGTCGTGTTCGTGAAGAACACGAGCCTCTAACTTATGAACAAACACATAAGGAATGAGTTTATCATCTTTCAAGTGGATCAAAAGGTAGTGTTCATGAAGAACACAAGCCTCTAAATGATGAATAAGAGATGAACTCAAGAACATATCAAGCATATGATCTACCATGACTTTACATGAAATAGCGGAATAACTGAAGTAGATCAAAGTCATACAATGAAATAAAGATAAAAGGGAACTCATACCTAGACTCCAAAGAAGACTTGGAACCTGAAGAAGAGCTACTCTAGCCTACCCCCTAGCCTTGGAGACTAAAAGTGAGAGGAGAATGAGAGAGTGTTGTGTGTGAAATGAGAGCCCCTCCTCTTCTATTTATAGGCAAGGAGGAGGCTTGCCTCGGGCACCAAATGGCCTCAAAACACTCGGGAGTGAGGCAATGGACCAATGAGCAGCTGCCACGTGGAGGGACACGATGAAAGGAGGCAGAGGCGGTTCGGCCGATCCTAGGATCGGCCGGCCCCTCCGGCCCTCCTTTCAAGGTGTGTTTCCTCTGGGTGGCTGCCCTATGGGCCCTCTGATCCATCCCTGGTGCATGGCTTGTTTTGGTATCCGAGGTGGGCCCTTTGATCCATGTGAAGTCCATGTGTCGCTCTCTGATTCGTCGGTGAGTGCCTCCCTTGGATCAGTGATGTGGATTGCCATGTGTTTCCTTGGTGGCAGCCACCTCCTCAGCTGAGTTGGCACGGTTCTTCCATAGAAGGTGGGTTTCCATCTCCTTTAATAGGTATTTCACCTACATACAAATAATCTCCAAGGACAAGTGGAAATATATTGTTTAAACCAAAATGCAGGTAAATAATGCATATGCCTCCATTTATGTGAGAATATTGATGGCTGAAAGTAGTACTTAACAGCCGTCAACAAACTCCCCCAAGCTAACCTCTTGCCCGTCTCGAAGCAAGACATTAGGGACTTAGGTTGGTTGATCAGGAGTTGCTGCAATGTCATATTCTTAACTTATGGCAAACATACAACTAAGTATTCTACCAAGAGTTGAGCTAGTTGGCAATGTTCTTACCATTCACCTGATGACATGGGGCATATAGCTTCACCTGCGTTAGGTGGTTGAGAGACAGAATGGTTATATAGCAAATGCATAATCACTCATACCTTGATCAGCTATCAATCCGGAGGTTTTGCAAATTTTTCAAAAGAAAATCAGAGTTCCTCAAATGATACTCTCGGATCGCTCAAAGTGTATGGTTCCTCACCAAGGCATCAATGTTGCCTTTCTTCACATCCTACTCCTAATAGGCTTATGTGGAGCTGTATGTAGGGAAGAAATGTGGCATACTTGTCTCTCATATTTTGCTAAGTCAAAAACCGGATCCTTGGAAGAAACAAACATACATCCTAATCAAGATGTGCATATGTGTGATGGTGATGAGCATGGTAAGGTGGATACTAGGCCCGGACATGGGTGCTAGATATTACCATGCTTTATATGAGGAATGAGGGATTGATGGTAAGGTGGACACTAGCCCCGGAATGGGTACTAGTTATTACCATCTATATGATGGAACTCTTTCTCTTGCACATATCAATGCCTTTTTCTCCTTTTGAATTTTCGAGACTTGGGCTAGCTCTCTTTATTTTATTTTTGCCATGCTTTTGAGCATGCTTTTCTTTTTCTTTCTTTCTTCTTCCCTTCTTTTTTTAGCTAGCCCTTTGTCTCTATTTGAGATATTTGGAGAGGGATGAATGATACAAAGATGCATAGAGTTTTATTTGTGGAAGAATGCATAAGCAAAATGGAACAAATGATGAATGCTAACTCCTAGTGTAGAAGTTTAGCATGAACGTGTACGTGATCTTGATCAGGGGAGTATGAGTTCTAACAAGGGTCACAATAATTTGACAAAGCTCAATGAGAGAACAAGCTGCATATGTGGAGGCAAACAAGAGCTAGAATCTACATATGGCCTTGGATAGGAAATGCTCATCATTAAGGAACTCATCATGTTTTGATTTTTCAAAAAGGAATACTCCGGATGTCAAGCATCACTAGGTACAAGATCATAGCACTCTATTATACCATATCATGTCTCACAACAACTTAGGCAAGGATCATGCTTTCTGCCACCCACAGTTTTCAAGCTAAAGTTTGAACATACAAGCCAACAAACTCAAAACTTAGGTAGGATACAAAGTTGTAAGCAAGACATACGAGAAGAATAAACAGAGAACCTATTCATCATTTCAACCATAGAGGCAAAGCATTCTTACTATGCATATCAAAACAAACTAAGCAAACAATGATGATGAAAGCAAATAAATATTTTTGGTCTTTTTATCCTTGCAGATTTTTTTGGGTTTTCATTTATAAGATACTCTGAAAACAAAGGAAGATACAAGTTACCTCAGGATGGGGGTCCTCCCCCAAGCTAGCTTCAGGCTCACTGCGGAGGAGGGAAGAAGAATCCCTGACTCGCGTAGTAAGCCCTCTACTCCTCCATGTGTCGTTGTTGAGCCTGCTGCATGGCCTCGATCCTTTCACCAGCTTGATGCTGCCACGCTGCGGTAGACTCGACGTGGGTGTTCAGCGTCTCCTCCAATCCCGTGACCTGGACGGTGAGCTCTCCCATCTGCTGCGCGAGCTGAGCATCGCGTGCAGATGCTGAGGAGTGCCGCCAAAAGGACAAAGACGGAGGCGGACCACTGGAGCTAGAACTAGCAGGTGTCGCCCACTGAGCACCGCTCGCACTCGCCCAAGCCGCGCCACTCCCACTCGGATGGTAGGCGGGCTGATCCCAACCAGGTGCATATCCAGGGGTAACCCCGAACATGTACCCCGTAGGGGCCCCTCCTATCACCGGTGGTGTAGCAGGCTGTGGCTGTGGCTGTGGTGGCTGTGACTGCTGCTGCTACTGCATGTGTGCTCCCTTTGCCGCACTTCTGGTGGACCTGCCTGAAACACTAGCACGATGGCTTTCCTCTTGTGTAACAAGGGGAATGGTTAGTGACTCCGAGCTATACAATCGAAACCCCAGGTTAGGTAACGGGATTTGATTTGCATAACCCGGAAAGAAGAAAGTCAAAGAATCATTTGGGCCTCTCTTAAGTATATGCCCTTGGATCAAGTATGCCTCATCAATGAGAACTCGGGGCGTCTCGATGAAGGGTACGGGATTCCCGCTAAGAACCCTGAGTCTGAGAGCAATACGAGTCACCAAAGACGTACACTCAATAGGACCTATCATCTTGAAATTCATCATCCACTGCCGAATCATAGCTTTAATGGAAGAGACCTTGATCTATTTAGCAGCAGCGTATAATAGTATCAACTCATCACTGCGCACAGGCCGAACATTCTCTCGTGGAAAGAGAGTAATGGCGAGCCACTTGTGCCACAAACGGAGAGTGGGATGCATAGTATCATTGCATCGAGGCACAAATTTGCCACTGTAAACAAGACCAGAGATGTCTTCCTAGAAAGAGTCTCGAACAAAACCCTCACAAGCCTTCTTCAGAGAAACAGCACATTGAGGACTAAAACCAAGGAGACGACTAAGTTCCTTCCAAGAAACACGATAATTGGTCCCAAAAAGATGAAACTCAATACCATCCGGAACCTCGGTAAGAGAAAAAAGAAACTGGATGGTGAGGGGCTGAGAGCCAGGCTCTGTAACCGGCGCAAACTCCTCCCAACCAAGAGCAGACCAAATAGAAGCAAACTCGAGATCCATACCTGTTTTCTCCATAAGTGTCGGGTCGAAGCCCTGGGTGTGGGCGAAGACTCGATCCTTCAAGAGAGCGTAGGCCTGTTCCTCTCGAACGCCCCGCAAGCTGAGGTAGGGGGTGTCGTTGACGACATCCTCCGCTGCTTGTGGCTCGGCTTGCTTTTCTTGCTGTTCTTCACAATCCATCGTTGATGGGCTCGGCGTCAGCTCGGCGGGGACGGATGAACTCGCGCTTGCCGGCGAACGGGAGCGTGTCACCCTCCGGAGAATGTTTGCCGCCCAATTCATGCTAGCACAACAACAAAGGAACAACAAGAGCAACTCGGTGATGGATTAGTGAAATCGAATGAAATTCTTACCGAGCTTGCTCCACCAATAGCAATACTTTCAGCAACACAATAGAAAGAATACTTGATGATCCAAACTTGGGCAAGAAATCCAAGAAAACCAAGAGAGCAAGGAGTAGAGAGGGGAGTGTGAGTGAAATGAGTTGAATGGGTGAAGAACACCCCCTCTCCCCCTGCTATTTATAGGCAAATGTGCCGGGTATCCAGACAAGGCCGTTGGGCAATGGCTAGGAGCCGTTGGAGCGAGGTGGGGCCTAGCAGCCGTTGGGCTGCTTCGGCCGAACCTGGGGTCGGCTGACCCCAGGCCGGGCCCACCTGCCCTGGCCAGTGGCTCCTCAACGGCTAGCTGGGGGCCTGCCTGAGTGCCTTGGCCCAAATTCCCTCGAAATATTTTTCGAATGATTTTTCTAGAATTTTTAAACTAAGAAATTATTTTCAGAAATTTTATTTGAAAAGGGAAAAGGGCTTGATAAATCTAGCATACAGATGCGAGGTTTTGGAAAAATCAAATATGCAATTTTGGAAATCAAATAATATAAAATTTTGGAAAGGGAAATATGAGATAAATACCAGCTTTAACCTTTTTGGTAGAAAGGACTCATCATTTTTAGTCCGACGAGTTGGACTCTTCTCAGCGATTAATTCCACTCAGCACCCCACTCTTGAGAAGTAGAGGTTGATGCATTCTCAATCTTCCGCCATTCCTTATGAATTTTCTTTTGCTTCTTTGACAGAGATTTCTTCTTTGGGAGTGAAGGCTCCGTCCTTCCCCCAAGCTGCTAAACACTATCCTGCACCAAATAGCATTACTCTTCTTTGTCCTGAAACTTGAACTTCAAGTTCCTCTTCCCAATGCGGAAACGGATTACTCCGGCCCCCACATTGATTCTAGCTCGGACATCACTGAGAAATGGTCGCCCAAGGATGAGCGGCATTCCTCCCTCGTCATCCATATCAAGGACCACGAAATCCGCGAAAACATAAGAGTTCTTGACCTTGACCAATAGGCTCTCAACAATTCCTTCTGGATATCGTATCGTTGAATCGATGAGTTGGATAGTCCGGGCTGTCAGAGAGAGAGCTGGATATCCCAGTTGCTCGAACATGGCCTTGGACATGAGATTAACACTTGCACCAAGGTCACAAAGGGTATGCTTGATCGTCTTGTAATAGATGGTGCATGTAATAGCTGGATAGCTAGGATCTTTCTTGTGCACAACTGCTGATTCCTCCCATGGGTCTAGAATCTATTGTATGGGCTTCCCTGCATAGTTAGGAGCATGTGTGTTCCTAGGTGGCTTACCCCACCTAGTTGACACTACACTAACATTTTCACAAGAGGATACGGGTTGCCTCGGGATCCTCCCGTTATCAGCAGACGGAACCATAGCAGCTAATTGAGCTAACTGGGTTTCTAATATTTTGTTAAAACTCAGCTGGCTCTTCTGAGCAGAAGAAAAACTATCAAGCTTAACGTTGAGACCTTCGAAGGTTTTATCAAGGGCAGCTAGCTTTTTGTTAACACCTTCATTAATCTTAGCTTGCCCAAAAACGAGATCTCTCAAAGAGGGTTGGTTAGGATTGTAAGAGTTACCTTGGTTACCTCCTTGATAATAAGGGTGTTGTTGATTCCACGTTTGGCCTCATTGTTGAGGTGGACGATAACCATTGTTATTGCCGTTCATGTACATCACTTCCTCCTGAGTCTCCGGACAATAATTTCCTGAGTGCCCAGTGTTACCACAGACCTCACAAGTCATATGAGAATCCATAGGCAGAGTAGTGGTGGCCATGGAAGCCTTCTCGCTGGTGTAGTCATCCAATCTCTTCATAAGAAGATCCAACTTGGCAGTAATCATGTCTGCTTCCTTGACAGTATGAGTACCCCTCGGACGTGGTTGGAGTCTTTCATCACTCCACCCTTGGTTGGATACCATCTTCTCGATGAGTAATTTAGCATTATCAACTGTGAGTGAGAAGAATGCTCCTTGAGCAGCAGCATCAATGTGGCCTCGGGCTGTCAGAGTCAACCCATTATAGAAGCTTTGAAGAATAAGCCAATCCTCCATCCCATGGTGAGGACAGGCCAGGACATACTCCTGAAGTCTTTCCCAAGCCTCTGGAATAGATTCACTTGCTGCTTGTTGAAAACCAGAAATTCTCCCACAAAGAGCATTGGTTTTACCCAATGGGAAGAACTTCTTGAGGAATGCCTCTGAACACTTACCCCAAGTATTTATAGCATCACGATTCGCGTAGAACCATTGCTTGGCTTTCCCCAGGAGAGACAATGGAAACTGTCGAAGATGAACAACATCCATATTTGCACACCTGATGATGAAAGTGCTGCATAGCTCTAGGAATTGCTGCAAATGGGCATTGGCATCCTCATTTGGCTTGCCACAAAATGGGCTAGCCTATACCATTGTAATTAGACCCGTCTTGATCTCAAATTTTTCAGTCCCCATTGCCACCTCAGGGCCTTGCAGCACCTGGTCAGTAGAAGGAGCTGAGTACTCACGAAGTGTCTTCTGGGCCATAGCGTTTGACATGGATGGTACAAAGGAAGCTGGTTCGCCTTCCGGACGAGTACGACGAGGTGAGTCGAAATGAATTCGAGCTTTCCTCTCTAGTGACTCGGGATCTTTAGTGAAATTCTCCAGTAAGTCGAAACCAGTCATACACTACCTGTCTTCATCATCCAAAGATAAAAGAAGACAATCAAGGTTAGCCTGCATTGAGAGTTGCCCTAACCTACTTATGATTTATAAACAGATGCAAAGCATAGTCATGATAATCCAGTGCCTTCCCCGGCAACAGCGCCAGAAATGGTTGTTGACATTTCTTAGCGCGATCACTTTAAGAACAGATTTAGAATCCATCCTTAGCGACCTCGCCAGAAATGCTTGTTGGCATCCCTTAACGTCACAACTAATGACGCCGAGTTTGTGTGAACATCAAGACTTGTCAAAGGTAAATCTAAACGATCATGAATGAATCCGCAAGCGCACAGATAAACCATTGTAGCATTTCCACAAGGAAGGAGAATATTCCAAGGGTATCGTATCCGTGGAAGGCAATGGCGGATATCATAGACTTATGCTTTTGCACTGAATGTAAACCAAGAGATAGATATAGGAAACAACAACTCAGAGGCAGAGGAAAGATAAAAGATATGATAGGGTAGTGTGACACACACTCAGATCTACCTCTACTCTAGTACTCTACGGCATAGGGGGAACATACGAGTTAGCTCTAGGTTCTAATGTACTAAACATACAAAGCTAGTAGATACAAGACATAGGTATGAAACATTGCATGAGAGGGTAAGGTTCAGCACCCAAGTACAAACGTGGAGATAGCCCGTGACGACCACCACTCTGCGAAACTATACTTTAGACTCCTACAGCAATACCCCAGCGCAGAGGGTTCCAAAGGGTCCAACAGATGTCACCACTGCGGCCTACCTCTATCGTTACGGGGGGTATGCTCATAACTAACGTAGCCACACAACCCAAGCACCATGCCTGCGTTGCTGCTAGACTTCACCCAGCCCGGGCTATTGTGACCCAGGGTGAGAGCCACCAGAAGACTGGTCAACTTAGACCGAGTACCGTAGCTTGAACACAAACCTCATTCAACACTATCATGCCATCTTACAAGATCAACTAAGGCTAGACATATGAATGGATACAAACTCTCTTATGTCTAGTCAACAAGATCAAAGGGTCGTGTTCGTGAAGAACACGAGCCTCTAACTTATGAACAAACACATAAGGAATGAGTTTATCATCCTTCAAGTGGATCAAAAGGTAGTGTTCATGAAGAACACAAGCCTCTAAATGATGAACAAGAGATGAACTCAAGAACATATCAAGCATATGATCTACCATGACTTTATATGAAATAGCTGAATAACTGAAGTAGATCAAAGTCATACAATGAAATAAAGATAAAAGAGAACTCATAACTAGACTCCAAAGAAGACTTGGAACCTGAAGAAGAGCTACTCTAGCCTACTCCCTAGCCTTGGAGTCTAAAAGTGAGAGGAGAATGAGAGAGTGGTGTGTGTGAAATGGGAGCCCCTCCCCTTCTATTTATGGGCAAGGAGGAGGCTTGCCTCGGGCAACAAATGGCCTCAAAACACCCGAGAGTGAGGCAATGGACCAATGAGCAGCTGCCACGTGGAGGAACACGATGAAAGGAGACAGATGCGATTTGGCCGATCCTAGGATCGGCCGGCCCCTCCGGCTCTCCTTTTGAGGTGTGTTTCCTCTGGGTGGCTGCCCTGTGGGCCCTTTGATCCATGTGAAGTCCATGTGTCACTCTCTGATTCGTCGGTGAGTGCCTCCCTTGGATCAGTGACGTGGATTGCCATGTGTTTCCTTGGTGGCAGCCTCCTCCTCAGCTGAGTTGACATGGTTCTTCCATAGAAGGTGAGTTTCCATCTCCTTTAATGGGTATTTCACCTACATATAAATAATCTTCGAGGACAAGTGGAAATACATTATTTAAATCAAAATGCAAGTAAATAATGCATATGCCTCCATTTATGTGAGAATATTGATGGCTGAAAGTAGTACTTAACAGCCGTCAACAGCAGCAAGACCTGGGCCAAAGTCCAGAAGAGCCCAAGGCTGTAGTTGAAGAAGAAGAAGGCAAGCACCGGATGGCATTAACCTAATAATTTCCTAACTCATATGTTACTTCTTCGTATTCATGCTTTGTATGTGCATTTAAGTTTCAGGAGTTGATTTGAAACCTTAGATGCATGATCCTTAGGTTCCTATGCTCGTTTACTAGTATGCTAGGTCGCTAGTGCCATGCTTTAAGGACACGATACAAGTCGAGTAATGTCTCATTGCTCATGAGATATAGGTTATTTATGTTGGAATCATAAGTTTGGTTAAACTGACTCACTCATGTGGTAAGAGCAATGGGTTCGGTCTCGACCGAGTAGTATGTGCTGGTTAAGCTTTTGAACGTACCAAGCACTTGTCGGGAATGGGACCGGTAAGCCTAGTACCTAATGAACTAGTGAAGGACCGAATAGGCGACCAGAGAGGGGGGAGTGAATGGGAGCCGATAAAAATTCTTCCCGAAGGATGAACTCGGCCTATACCCCAATTTCCACTCCGATCACTCACACACACCAAAGAAGCTCTAGACTAGGCACACACAAGCCTACGAGTCCTAGAGACAAGCCATGGATAAAAGAGCGGAAGCACTATACAAGAATCGAATCAAAGAGGCAAGTCTGCAACAGAGCAGGCGGATAGTCCTTGGTGTACGGGCGGACTGCCCGGATGGCCTGGGCGGACTGTCCGCAAGGCCCACGTGGACCATCCGCAAAAGCGGACAGAACCTCCAGAAGCGCACCCCGAAAAAACGGACTGTCCGCGAGGGACCCGCAGACTGTCCGGCCCTTCACGGACCGTCCGACACTCAAGTACGGATCGTCCGCAAACTCCATGCAACCAAAACCACCTGAGGCAACGGATCAAAATACGAACTCGCAAGAACACGTGAAGAACACGAAGAACACCTGTGCTGTCCAGGGTCTCGCGGACCGTCCGCACCACACTCGCAGACTGTCCGCACGACTCGGACAGAAGCAGAAAAAGCTACCTGCGCGAAGTCAACTCCACCTACTCATCACCGGATCTCCAAACCACTTGAGCTCTTGAGACAAGATTCGTGGGAGATGAGAAACATCACTAGATGAAGTTATGCCCCAAAAATCTCGGCCTCTAACTCACTAAATCACCGGGAATCGCGGATCACATGAACCACCACCAAGAACTCGAGCTCCTACAAAAACTCGCGAATCGAAGGGATTTCCCGGTGTTTGAGGGGTCAAGATCACACACAAAGATGCGCAAGGCATCCACCCATGATCCCCTCAAACAAATCCGAGAGAAAACGCCCTCAAATCAACGAATCAAGCGAAGAACAAACCACCCAAAAATAGCCCCGAAAATGACACGAAAATCACAAAGAGCTAGGAGGTCATCACAATGCCGAATGCTTCAATACATCCAGAGGTCAGAGTCGGTACAAGAATCTAGCCTAAGCAAATACTGGGAAAAGAAGCAGTCCAAAGCGATCTACCGAGGGAGGAAACACTAGAGCCAGAGAGAGAGAGATGCCATCCACCTCTCCGCTATTTATATGAAGTCTACCGGAGGAGACAAATAACCACACTACCCCTACAACTTAAACTTAAGATACACACCCCTCAGGGGCAATATGGTCAAGTCTTCGGATATTCCCATCGAGCGGACACGATTCCACCGGGGACTTGCTTAGCCTTGACGCAAGCTCCGCGATCACCGTCTCCATCGCATCGGGTCTCCGGACTTGGTTTTGTGGCCCAAACCAAGAAACCGTCCACCGATGGTTTTGTGGGCAAACAACCAAACTCCGCGTGCAAGCTTCGGCCTCGAACCGCCACCTTGCACCGGCCCATGTCCATGACTTCAACTTGCTAGTCTTGCACCGCACGGCTCGCACTTGACCCCATCGGCCACCGGGTCCATTGAACGAAGCCTACTTGCCTCTCCATCACCCGGAGGCCACCACAGCTAAGGCCTTTCGCGCTTGTTCTTCACCTGCACCAACACGAGTCAAGCCGCAACCTGTACTTGCACACTGAGTCAAGCATCAGTCCACACAACGTTGTCAACTACTCATCACTAAGGAGCGACCGTCCACTGGTCCTCGGACACACCTGGTCCTCAATCTCCCCCTTGATGAGTGCATTGACAACACCCATAGTAACCATCATAGAGAAAAGGAAAAGAAAACAACCACGAACACCAACCTCCAACAAGTGATCCAAAGCCAAAGAACAAGCAAAAACAAGATCACCCGCCAGACCAAGTCTCAGCCCCCTAAGGCAAGGGCAACGGCTCAACACAACCGAGACAAACAAAGCTCTACAAAGAGCACACCACAAAGCACAAAACTCAGGCAAACTAAAGGAGCTCCCCCTGCACATATGCAAACTCCCCCTGAGTAAATGCAACTCTTTTCTCCATTTTTCTCCTCACATGCAAAAATCTCACAAATTCACAAATTTCTCCCCCTTGCATACATATTCTCCCCCTTGTTGACAATGCATGAATCAAGATACCATGAAGGTGCACAAATGCATGTCAAAGCATATACAATCTACCAAGCTTCTCAGATATACAAAGAGCACAACAAAATGCTACAAATGAGACATAGAGCAAGCTAAGTAGACACGGTGTAGTTAGCGCATTGCCATCAAGAAAGTAGAGACATAGATACATGTGACATGACCAAAAGCAATTTTAAGCAATTTTCACAAAGAAAATTCATCTCATGAGTAAAGCCCTATCCATGGACAATTTGAGAAAAAAATGAACTAGATCATACAAAGCTCACACAAGATCACAAGTTCTCATCACAAGATCATAGCAAACGCCCATAAGCTACTAAATGTCATGTCAAAGCCACCAATTTCATGGTAGACATCATGCAACGGTTTAGCACCCAAAATATATACATAAAAGCATAAAGACATGATTAAGAGCTCATTTTTCAAGCATAAGGCAATTCATACACCAATTTCATTTTCAAATTTAAGCATGGTACATGAAATGCCTTTGCGGTAAAAAGAAGCTTATGCTCCTTCGCAAGTGAACATATAGGCTAAACACTTACCATAACAAATGGGTCTTTGACCCCAAGCAAAGAGAACATGATATTCAAGCACAAACTGAGCATGATATAGGCATTTGAGCACGAATTGATCATAAACAAGTATCTACTCACGAGTTAAGTATTTTTAGCATTTTCACAAAAGGAAGCTATCTCATCATGAACATATGACAATACCATCAAGAGCATAGCATTCACATCACCATTCCCAAAGCATACACATATATCACATATAGCACATCATAGTGATCAAAGTATATACGAGATGCTCATCCTACCACACATGATCCAAAGATGGCTATCCTACCATGTTTTGTACAAAAAGGTAAAATGCATGCATGGAATGCAACAAATGATACATATATCACATATATACATGAGAAGCTCCAAGATCCAGCTAAAAAGGGAAACACACTCCAATGTCACCTTGCAAGCGTGTGAAGGTAATTTGGTCAAGTGGTTTAGTGAATATGTCGGCTAGCTGATCTTGGGTAGGTACATAGGACAAGGATATGTTCCCTTTCTCAACATTGTCCCTCAGAAAGTGGTATCTCACTTCGATGTGTTTTATTTTGGAGTGAAGGACTAGGTTTTTGGCTACACTTATGGCACTGGTGCTATCACAAAAGAGTGGAACCTGGGAGCACTCCTCACCAAAATCGCTCATAGTGTAGATCATCCATAGGAGCTAGGAACAACAACTGGCTGCAGCAACATACTCAGCCTCTTTAGTGGACTGGGCTACACTGGATTGCTTGCGAGACGACCAAGAGACCAAAGAAGAAACAAGAAACTGGCAACACCCAGAGGTAGACTTGCGGTCCAATCAACACCTAGCAAAATTAGCATCGAAGTACTTGTGAAGTCTGAGTGTCGAGGAGGTTGTTGGTATTTGTTAAGCCTACAGAAATATTATGATGGATAATCCGCAAGCGCACGGATACCGGTGAGCATTCCACCTGGGAGAGGGTTTTAAATATCGAATCCACAGGGAGAATGGTAAAGAGAGTATCTGAGGTATATAACTAATCAACTGAGTAGCTATCAAGGACTGGACAGAAAGAGAGATAAGGAAAACTTAAGGATGTCTGGTTCTTATCCTCACAAGCTATGTCTTTATTGCTCTTATGGGGTGATTGTCTGAAGGCACACTTAGTAAAGGGAACCTTTCGAGAATCTATGGGGGAGTCCTACGGTTTCTATAGACGGGAGGTGGACTACGAAGGACTCAATGGTGCTGTCACCACCACGATCTACCACACGATCCGGAATATAGAAGGCATTCATAAGCTAGCAAGTCTAAGCACCACGCTTACACTAAACATGCAACTTTAATTCAAGAGCGACAGGAATTAAAGTACTCAAAGAGTTATGAACCGTAAGAACAATAAAAACAATGGTGCTCACTTGAATAAGAAGTCGATCTTTCCCGTAAGGTCTCAGGATCGGGCTCCAATGGAGTTGATCCCAGAGGTAGAAGATGAAGAGGAGACACCGACAGGTCCGGGCCTTCCTTCAGCTTCGCCTCAACTGCTCTCTAATCCTCTCGAACAGGATTAGCTAGGTCTAATTAGACCGTGGATCTAATCTCTCAACTTGATACTAATTCTCCAACTCTAATTCTAATCTAGAGCTCTAATCTCAGGTAGGCATGGAGGATATGATAGAATGAGTTGCCCTCTGCCCTGGGGTCAGGGGGTCTACTTATATAGTCCAGAGGAGATGACGTGCACCGTAGGATCAAACCGATCTAAACATGTGGTTTAGATTGATCTTCATAGGTGGTGGAGGAACATTCCAGAAGTCGGGCCCATTTGGCGCCAGGGGGTGGCCGACCGGCCCCACCACTGGGCCGGTCGGTCTGGTGTGGGCCCCATTCGGGGTCCACTTCGGCCAGGTGGGTCCTTGATCCTTCTAGATGCTTCTTTTTTAGGTGCTAAGTCACGTTGAGTTCCGGAGCCTTCTGGAGTCTTCTAGAGAGGTTTTCTTGCATATTTTCTGAATAGTCCCTGCAAATTCATAGATTCACCAAAACTCATAGAAATTGTTAATATAAACCCTAATAAGGTGTTCTAATCATATTTTAGTTCTTTTTCTAGTAAATGCGAGGGATAAAATTCATAGATAAAATGTGTCAACAAACTCCCCCACACTTAGGCTTTTACTCGTCCTCGATAAAAGGATGGTTTACAACCGTGTAGACAAGAATCAACATAATTATACTCCTTAGTCTTATCTGTACTTAGGGAACATCTGAATATAGCTAGAAACAGATCACCTTTATTTCTCAAATCTAGTCAATGGAGAGTTTCTGAATAAGTTTTGGAAAGAAAATGCAGCCTTGCTTACTCCTTTGTGATACTCTCAAATTTTAGAATGTAAAGATATAGCAGACTTACCTTGCATATATTGCTGGGTCAAAATCTGTATCCATGAAGAGGCCTGTCATAGGTCGTAGATCAAGATATGTGCGTGTGTCAAATTTTAAAAACCACTGCTCTGACTTTAGAATCTTCTGTCTTTTCCCATCTTTTTAGAACAAGGTATCCAGCTATTTTGTGGAGAGTTGGGTTCTACTCACCCTCGGACACGCGTCCATTATTACTCCCTCACTTATTTTTTTTAGAGAAGTGGGCCCTACTCACCCTCGGACACATGTCCATTATTCTTCTCTTTTTTATGCCTTTTTCTTTTCTGAGAGGGGGGTTCTTCTGACCCGTAGAACACTTGTCCATTTTCTCCTCTCCCTCACTTTTCTCTCCACTCATAATAATAATTTTTTTCTTTTCTTCCTTTGGCTTTTTCTCTCTTTTTTTTAGCTGTACCCTTTCATGATATGGGAGACAGAGATCAAAAATCTTAGAGCATAGATAGTGAAAGCAGTGTACGTGATCTTGATCATAGACTTAGACAAAACTTCAACATAGCTCTAGATTTGACAAAGCTCAATACAAGTAAGCAGCATTTAATCAAATTTATTTTCAATGGAAGTTCTGCTAGGATATATTATTGATCACAAGGAGAAACTTAGCTAATGATTTTTTTTATTTTAAGTACTCTCCATAGACAAGATAAAAGAAAGATGGTTCTCATTATTCTAACTTTATTCTGATCATCCCAAAAGTAATAAATATTTCTAAGAGCATAAACATGTGAAATTTATCTTTTAGGTTATCAGGACATTTTAGCAGGGCATCTTTGTTCAAATCGAAACGAAAAGCAATTTGTAAAAATTTAAAAAGTTCAGGAAGCAAACCGAGCGGTGGACGAGATGTGGCCGAACTGGGTTCTGCCGTGGTTCGTCGTGCGAGTCGTTTGATCATGCTTTTTCCGTTGTTCTTGATGCCGTTTGGTCATCTGTTCTTCTCCCCCACACTTGTTTTCTGTTATCTTGCATGCACAGTATGGTGGAGACAAAAACATATCCAGAAAATATATATAGGCAAAGATAGCTCAACTTGTGGAATACTTCTTTATTAAAAGAGAGAGCACTTTATTAAACAACTCTAAAGCGAACTAAAGCAAACTAACTATCACTAATGTGCTCTCTAACTAAGGTTTTTACACAGGACACTTGCCCTTCTTAAGGTCGCGGCTATGGTCTTCCTCATCGTCCCTACGTTTCTTTGACTCTAACAGCTTAAGGACAGTCTTGGTGAGGGAAGTGTTGACGCGATGGATCTCTTTGCAAGTTTCAGCCAGGCTTGCTACTTCCTGCGCTAGCTCAGCTACGGTCTTCCGGGTCTTCTGTTTCTGCGGCATCTGCTGGCTGGCTTCGAAGACTGGGATTCTCTTGATCTGAGGTTCCTTGGCACGAACTCTGTCGATGGTGACACGGCTTGAGGAGGTGGTGTACTTGTGCACCCTTGTGTTGCCAAACTTGTCCATGCGCACATCAATGAGTCACTCTCCATCCCTTGGTTTCTTCAGATCCATGTAGCTAGGAACACGGATCGGCTTCTTCTGAGCTGCTTCGCGACGGCGATCGTACGGCTGAGCGTACATCGCCTGCCTGCTTTCTGTTGGCGGTGGTGGCGAACGTGGATGGCTAGGAGAGAACAGCGAGAGAGGGAGGTGATCAGGAGTCAAGGAGGCTAGCGGCTTTGCTTCATTCTCGAAAGGAACAACCACCTTGGCTTCAAAGCTAAAGGGGACAAGCTGCTTGTCGGCCATTGCTGCTACTTGGAGGCTTTGGGATGAGGAAAAGGTGGGGGTCTGCCCCTGCTTATATATCGGTCCCAGACTTGCAGAGGGGGTTGACCAGGCTTGGAAAGGCTGCGGAAAATCTCGTAAAAGATCCCCGAACCAGTTTTTCAAAACCCTAACACCTTAGAGATAGCGTGGGCGAAAGCTGACGGCGAATGGCGGCGGGCAGGGCCCGATCGGCCCAGTGAGGGGGCCGATCGGTCCCCTACCAGGGCGCCTTGCGGAGATCTTCGGCGCGGGGTGCTCTAACCGTGTGCTAATCCCTAAAAACCTTAAGATGGCCCATTGCGGCCTAAAATTAATATTCATTGGTAAGCAAAGGAAATCTATCTCATCCAAATCCTCAGACTCTTTATTGGGCTCTAAAAATATTTTAAGGCGTTGACCATTTACCTTGAATAACGTACCTTCGTCGTCTTGAAGAGTGACGACTCCGTGTGACGATGAATTCACTACCTTGTATGGTCCTTCCCACTTGCTTCGTAGCTTTCCGTGCCCAAAGAGTCGTACCCTGGAGTTAAAAAGTAATACCTGATCGCCTGGGTTGAATTCTTTCTTTATGATTCTCTTGTCGTGCCACCTCTTGGTTCTTTCCTTGTAAATCTTAGCACTGTGATACGCCTTCTCTCTCCATTCTTCTAGCTCGGATAGTTGCATTTTCCATTTTGTTTCGGCTGCTTCAAAGTCCATGTTCCATCTCTTTATTGCCCAATGAGCCTTGAATTCTAGCTCAACCGGCAAATGACATGTCTTCCCGTAGACCAGTTGGTAGGGAGACATTCCAATGGGGGTTTTATAAGCTGTCCGATAAGCCCAAAGTGCTTCGGGTAGCTTGTCTTTCCATTTTATCCCCATTTGGTCCACCGTCTTTTGTAGAATGTTCTTGATCTGCTTATTGGACGTCTCTGCTTGACCACTTGTTTGCGGGTGGTAAGGAGTAGCGACATTGTGCTGGATCCCATGGTTCATGAGGTATTTCTCGAAGCGCTTGTCGATGAAATGAGACCCTCCATCACTTATCACTAACCTTGGCGTATCGAATCTTGGAAATATTGTCTCTTCAAACATTCTTATTAAGCTTTTGTGGTCAGCAGTTCTGCATGGCAGGGCTTCAACCCATTTGGAGACATAGTCAACTGCCACTAAGATGTACTCAAATTTTCCGAATTTTGGGAATGGTCCCATGTAGTCAATTCCCCAGACATCAAAGAGCTCGACCTGAAGGTTGGTTGTCAGTGCCATGGCATTTCTGGAATTGATGTTCCCGTGCCTCTGACAAGAGTTGCACCTTCGTACGAAATCTTTTGTGTCTTGATACATGGTTGGCCAGAAAAATCCGCTTTGCCAGATCTTTGCATGTGTGCGGAAAGCTCCATAATGACCTCCATATGGTGATGAGTGGCACTTCTCAATGATCTTCATTCCTTCTTCTGTCGGTACACACCTCCTGAGTAACCCGTCAGAGCATACACGAAAAAGGTATGGGTCATCCCACAGGTGATGGCGACTCTCGTAAATAAGCTTTTTGTTGTCGGCTCCTGGTCGTACATACCCTGCAACCATAAAATTAACAATATCTGCGTACCAGGGGTCTGACCGGGCGATCCGACAGAGCATGTCGACCCTCATTGCGTCATTGATGGGTAATTCCTGTGGTTTCTCAAAATACATTCTAGACAAATGATCGGCAACAAAATTTTCTACTCCCTTCTTATCTTTTACTTCTAAGTCAAATTCTTGGAGAAGCAGAATCCATCTTATTAATCTAGGTTTAGCATCTTTCTTAGTGAGCAAATATTTTAAAGCAGCATGATCAGTGTAAACAATAACTTTTGCTCCTACTAAGTAAGATCTAAACTTGTCAATAGCATAAACAACAGCTAGCAGTTCTTTTCCAGTTGTGGCATAATTGAGTTGAGGTCCTGTCAAAGTTTTACTACCATAAGCAATGGCATGATGTTCCTTGTCTTTTGTTTGCCCCAAAACAGCCCCCACAGCATAATCACTTGCATCACACATAATTTCAAAAGGTAAAGACCAATCAGGGGGTTGTATAATGGGTGCAGAAATAAGAGCATTTTTCAGAGTTTCAAAAGATTTAAGACAAGCATCATCAAAGTCAAAAGGAACATCTTTGGCAAGCAAGTTTGTAAGAGGTCTAGCAATATGAGAAAAATCTTTTATAAACCTTCTATAGAAACCAGCATGGCCAAGAAAACTTCTGATTCCCTTGACATTAACAGGTGGAGGTAGCTGTTCAATTACTTCTATTTTAGCTCTATCTACCTCAATTCCTCTTTCAGAAATTAGATGGCCTAGCACTATTCCTTCTCTAACCATGAAATGACATTTTTCCCAATTAAGGACTAAGTGCTTTTCTTCACATCTTTGCAAAACCTTATCCAAGTTTTCTAGACAATTATCAAAAGTTTTTCCATAAACAGAAAAATCATCCATGAAAACTTCCATGATCTCTTCAATCATATCAGAGAATATAGACATCATGCATCTTTCAAAAGAAGCTGGAGCATTACATAGCCCTAAAGACATTCTACGATAAGCATAAGTTCCATAAGGGCATGTAAAAGTGGTTTTGCTCTGGTCACTGGGATGGATTGGGATTTGGTGATATCCAGAATATCCATCAAGAAAGCAAAAGAAAGAGTGATTTGCCAACCGCTCTAACATTTCATCAATGAAGGGTAGTGGAATGTGATCTTTCCTTGTGGCTTTGTTGAGTTTTCTATAATCTATGCACATACACCAACCAGTGACGGTTCTCTGAGGAATTAATTCATTCTTCTCATTTTTCACAACTGGCATGCCTCCCTTTTTAGGCACAACTTGCACAGGGCTCACCCACTCACTATGTGGCACAGGATATATAATCCCGGCGTGTAAGAGTTTCAGAACTTCTTTCTTCACTAACTCTCTCATCGCATTGTTAAGTCTTCGTTGTGGCTCTCTAGATGGTAGAACATCAGGGTCTGTAGGAATGCGATGAGTGCAAAGGGCAGGACTGATGCCCTTAAGGTCTTGGAGCGAGTAGCCAAAGGCTGAGCGATGTTTTTCTAAGATGGTTATCAGCCTATGAGTCTCTTCCTGAGTGAGTTGGTCATTAATGATCACAGGAGACTCAGAATCATTGTGCAAAAAGGCATATCTAAGACCAGGTGGTAAAGGTTTAAGCTCAATGGGAGGTCTCGAGGGTTCCTCGGTTTCATCGAGGGGCTCAGATTCTGTAGGATTTTCTTCTTCCTCCTCGATGAAGAATTCAGTGACATCTTCTTGATTGGATTCTATGAAATGTTCTAGAGATGCTTCATTCACCTCTTCCATTGGGTCAGGTTCAGGACTGGGTTCGGTCTTAGTATGGATCGAATGTGAGAAGTGTAAGGGAACTTTAATGGTTTTGCCTAGGCAAACATCAAGTTTCCCTATGTGTCCTTCTTTAAGGATTTTTCTAAAGGATAGCCTATTAAAAGATCAAACTCCTTAATATCACAAATGTGAAAGCTCAGGTGAATTGTCATGTCGTAAACTGAAACATGTAAGACATAGGGAATTCCCGAACTTTGAATAATCTGTCCTGAGGAGCACTTTAATAATTTCGTTGTGGGAGATAATGGCTTGTTTTTGATAAACTGATGAAAAAAGGATAAGGCCATTATATTGATTCCCACAACTAGATTATAAAGGGCATCAAAGGGGGTTCCATTGATTGTACATTGAATTGGTATAGAAGGTGAATCCAAATGGACTATATCAGAGGAAAGCTCTGACTCTTCCAACCATTCCCCACTCATGATGGATGCAAGCTCCACAGTGCGTTCTCTTGAGAAGGTTTGCTCAAAAGAGTCTATCTTCTCATGTGAAGAAGATGTATGCTTTCGAGGCATCTTTTCTTTATGATATCTCGAGGTGTTTCCATAATCGGAAAATAAATCATCCTCGATATCATTTATAAAATCAGGTAGAGGAATTTCTTCCCATGGTGATTCTATATGTTGGATAGCTATAGGTTGAGATGTTTCTGGCATAGGTTCTGGTGTAGCTATCTCTGGAATTTCTTCTAAAGTTCTCTTCTGAAGGACCATCATTAGTGCTGGCTAGAATGTTGTCTAGGACAGTTCTAGCTCCACTAGATGTAAGGTGTATGAATGATCCATGAGAGGAGGTATTCAAATAGGCTCTAGATTCCTTATTAAGACCAATATAGAAGTGTTGAAGGAGAATATGGTCTTGAAGGCTTAGATCTGGTCCGGATTTGCAAAGAAGTTCAAAACGTTCCCAGGATGAACTCATAGACTCATTATCCCCCTGTTTGAAGGATATGATCTTGATTCTAAGGTCGACTACTTTGGATAAGTGATAAAAATCCATGCAGAAATCTGCACGGAGAGTTCCCCAATCGCCTTTCATCTTCTCTTTGGTTCGGTCGTACCATTGGCGAGCTTTTCCTTTCAGAGTGAATGGAAAAAGCTTCCAACGGATAGTCTCGTCTGACATACCCTCAATGTGCAGGCAGTCACAAGTTTGCTCAAACTGTTGGAGATGATGATAAGGGTCTTCGTCTTCTATTCCTAAGAAAGTGTTGGTTTGGACCATCTCTATTAACCGTGGGCGCAGCTCATAGGCATCAGCTAGGATTGGTTTCGATGATGGCATAGGCCTAAGGCTGAGCTCTGAGGGTGCCGAAAAATCTTTGATAAGGGTAGTGTCCATAAGGACAGTAGGTAATCTAAAACTAAAAAGAAAAAAGAAAGATACAAGATTAGTTATACTCGAAGAGTTTTCTCTTAACCGTTCTCCCCTACAACGGCGCCAGAAATGCTTGTTGGTATTTGTTAAGCCTACAGAAATATTATGATGGATAATCCGCAAGCGCACGGATACCGGTGAGCATTCCACCCGGGAGAGGGTTTTAAATATCGAATCCACAGGGAGAATGGTAAAGAGAGTATCTGAGGTATATAACTAATCAACTGAGTAGCTATCAAGGACTGGACAGAAAGAGAGATAAGGAAAACTTAAGGATGTCTGGTTCTTATCCTCACAAGCTATGTCTTTATTGCTCTTATGGGGTGATTGTCTGAAGGCACACTTAGTAAAGGGAACCTTCCGAGAATCTATGGGGGAGTCCTACGGTTTCTATAGACGGGAGGTGGACTACGAAGGACTCAATGGTGCTGTCACCACCACGATCTACCACACGATCCGGAATATAGAAGGCATTCATAAGCTAGCTAGTCTAAGCACCACGCTTACACTAAACATGCAACTTTAATTCAAGAGCGACAGGAATTAAAGTACTCAAAGAGTTATGAACCGTAAGAACAATAAAAACAATGGTGCTCACTTGAATAAGAAGTCGATCTTTCCCGTAAGGTCTCAGGATCGGGCTCCAATGGAGTTGATCCCAGAGGTAGAAGATGAAGAGGAGACACCGACAGGTCCGGGCCTTCCTTCAGCTTCGCCTCAACCGCTCTCTAATCCTCTCGAACAAGATTAGCTAGGTCTAATTAGACCGTGGATCTAATCTCTCAACTTGATACTAACTCTCCAACTCTAATTCTAATCTAGAGCTCTAATCTCAGGTAGGCATGGAGGATCTGATAGAATGAGTTGCCCTCTGCCCTGGGGTCAGGGGGTCTTCTTATATAGTCCAGAGGAGATGACGTGCACCGTAGGATCAAACCGACCTAAACATGTGGTTTAGATTGATCTTCATAGGCGGTGGAGGAACATTCCAGAAGCCGGGCCCATTTGGCGCCAGGGGGTGGCCAACCGGCCCCACCACTGGGCCGGTCGGTCTGGTGTGGGCCCCATTCGGGGTCCACTTCGGCCAGGTGGGTCCGTGATCCTTCTAGATGCTTCTTTTTTAGGTGCTAAGTCACGTTGAGTTCCGGAGCCTTCTGGAGTCTTCTAGAGAGGTTTTCTTGCATATTTTCTGAATAGTCCCTGCAAATTCATAGATTCATCAAAACTCATGGAAATTGTTAATATAAACCCTAATAAGGTGATCTAATCATATTTTAGTCCTTTTTCCAGTAAATGCGAGGGATAAAATTCATAGATAAAATGTGTCAACAGAGGTAGAATACCAAAGACCAAACTCAGTAGTGTAGTTCAAGTACCTAAAAATCTGCTTGACGGCTTGCCAATGTGAAGTCCTCAGTCAAGCCTGAAAACGAGCGCACAGACACACACTAAACTGTTTGTCTGGCCTCGTCGCCGTCAAGTAGAGGAGGGAGCCGATCATGCTCTGGTACTCCTTCTGGTCCACAGGTTTGCCATCTTCATCCACGTCCAGAGCCATAGTGGTACCCATCGGTGTAGTCAACGGCTTGGAGTCGTTCATGCCAAACTTCTTTACCATGTCCCTGGTGTACTTCGCCTAATGTACAAACATCCCATCCTTGCACTGCTTGATCTGGAGTCCTAGGAAAAACTACAGCTCGCCCATCATAGACATCTCAAATTCCCTGCTCATGTCATCTGCAAATCTGGCAACAAGATCATGAGAAGAGACACCAAAGATTATGTCATCCACGTAAATCTGAAGAATCAACAGGTTATTTCCATCCTTAAGGAGAAACATGGTCTTATCAACTGTGCCCATCTGTTGACGGTCGATTTCCGTGAACCAAGAGCACTTGTTACACTTTGGTTTGAGCTTTGATTTATAACTAACCGGCCACTAGGCATACTAATGATGTAACAAGTTCACACTTGCATGTGGTGTTTGTAGTATGTTGTTTACGTAGGATTTAAGCGCCTAAATGATGACTTCCGGGTAGAGTTCATCGGGTACTTTATGAGAAGATCACGAAGCCCGGCACAAGTCAAGACACCAAGTGAACATGACTCCAAATGACCCGAGGACCGAATCTTGAAGCTGTGAAAGTCCAAGGACCTAAACAGAAGATGTAGGAGTTTGTACGCCAAGTACCCTTATCCAAACCGCCGGGAAAACGACGTCAAGGACCCACATGAAGTTCGGCAAATATTCATGAAGACACAAGAAGTGTCGGGGAGCGAACCGGGGCCGAACCGGGCCGAAAAGGGCCCAGGCCGGCCCACCCTTTTCTGTACCGATTCATGCCCCCCTTTGACCTAGATGCTCTTCGGCTTATTTATATCGCCTGTCTCCGATGGCCGCCACATCCAATCACCAGAACTCGGCGAAACCTAGAAGTGAGCACCGGAGGGAGACGACGGTGGCGGAGTCCTTGAAGTTGTGTAGGGGATGACCTAGGCTATCCCTAGCCGCCATGGGCGCCTTGTGTGGTTGCACCATGGCGGAGTTCCGGAGCTACGTGTTCATCATCTTGGGTATGACCTCGGTGGTGATGGTGTAACACATACTTTCATGTGAGTAATGATAATCTTGTCATCCGATCTATTAGCGATTCCATGTCTCCGTTTATACCTTTTACCTATCGTGAATGTGATTTGATCCTTAGTCTAATACATGTTTGGACTATAGAGCATGCTCTATGTAATCGTGGCGATTAGGTTTAGCATGTCGACCCTTCATGGTTTGTTGACACGTTCATGTTGGGACATGCCCCCTAGATCCCCCGCTTCATTAAGGGAGCATCGTGACGGGGTGATTTCCCCCAAAAGAGCGGATGTCTTCGGGAGGTAGGCCGGAGGTAGGAGTTTAAGGATGCTAGTAGATGAGATGCTCGATTCGTTGCTTGTTTGCCGGAGCTTCAACTAGAAGGCGCTAGGCCTAGCTACCCCTTCGGTGGAGCTTTACCTTTGCCGTTGTTCATGGATGTGATCAACCTTGTGCTATCTCTCATATACATCAAGGCTATCCTTTGTATGCAATCAATGCTTTATGTTAGGTTAGTTTGGCTAGACAAGGTAAAGAACCTTAGCGGTTTGCTTCCGAACCCTTGATTGACAAACCTTGGGGACCCTCCTTGGTGAAAAAGGCACCAAGTCACTCGTACGCTTGCAGTGAACTTCAACACGGTTTTGAACCGTCAACAAGCCCTTTTTCTGGCGCCGTTGTCGGGGATTGACAACTCGAACCCTAGGGTGATCTACCTTTCTATTTGACTAACCCTAATTTTTATTATTGCATATATGCTTGTTTCTTGTTTGTGTCCTTGAAAGCAGGTGAAAAGCTAGACACAAGATATTCGATGAGTTCTCTACATACACACCCCAACAAGATGATTGCAACATCAAGATTCCCTCTTTAGTGGTAGGTGCTAACTTTTGTTAGTGGCCCATCATCCGCTATCAAGCCCACACCCTACACAAGAGCACGTGAACAAGGTAAGTCAACGTGTCAATTAAATTTTTAAGACTAATGTTTTGTGGATATTTGTTTGATCAAGCAATAGGTATTGGAGGAAATCGCGATGCCCCGAGATCACAAGATCAAGCTCTTCAACATCTTCGAAGTTTCTATTCGCATTGATTTTTGCACAGTTTCATGGGAAGAACAACAGGGCATCTTTGGATATTTAGAAGCCCCACGAAGTTACGCTTCCAACAAGTCAATAATCAAGTCGATCGGAGGTTCCTACAAGCGGGTATGGCCGAATCACCAATGGTTGCACATCCTAAAAATTTCTGAACAGCAAGCAAAGCTGAAGTGAAACAGCCATAACTCCCTCATATGGACTCCGATTAAGATGAATGTGTACCCGTTGGAAAGGTAATTTTATAAATTTTTCAATAGAGTTATATTTTGGTATATGTTCTGTTATATATACAGGGGTAAATCCAAAGAAGAGGCAGCTGCAATACGATGAGAACAAGGTGGTGAAGGTGAGGACGACAACAATGAAGAGGAGCTTGGGGAATGCTTCCGCTAGACCACTCATGAAGAAATTCAAAGGCTTGGAACAAAAAAAGACCCCTGGAGCATTGGCAAATGAAGACATAAGTTGGCGACATCCGACGCAAGGAGATGTTTGAAGAAGACCACAATGGACTACACACATAAGACAACATCCAATGGCGCAGATAGTTTGGGCTCTCATACGAAGGATCATGGAACTACAAGAAGACATTTAAGACATGTGTGAAGCCCCGCAAATGAAAAAGAGGAGTGATCCTACACAGAGCAACCTTGACGACATGTGGCACGAAGGGAGGATTTGAGAAAAAATCTACGCGAGCCACCTTCGATCATCAAGGATTGTTCGCTTTCAACTCCAGAGGATCACTCACAATGAAAAGCTCAAAGGCTAAGGTACACATTAAACTCTCAAAGTACTTTTGGAGATAATATCTTTATTTTGATATTGTTAGGGGGTGAGACCTGGACAGATCCGCTAGGGGGTTACCCTAGAGGTTTGCAGGTTAATGGAGAGGATCGGGACCTAAGAGCGTAGGTGGTAGTCCACGTGGTGAACTCGGAACTAGGCGAGTATGGCGAAGAACACGAGGAGACAAAGGGTTTAGACTGGTTCAGGCCTCCAGAGATTAAAACCCTACGTCCAGTTGTGGTGGATTATGCGAGAGGTTGAAGATGAGTTCCCCTTGAACGGAGCACTAGGCCGCCTTATATGGGGAGGACAGGCTAGGGTTTCCGTTTAAGGTCGGTGGACCTGAGTCCAGGTCGGTTACAATCTGGGAAGATATACTTCCGGATTACAAGGAGTATCCCGTGATACTCGGAGCCACAGGTGACGGCGCGCCACATCCTGGTGCCTTGGCTTGTACGCCAAGCTCTGCGGATCTTCCGGGATCTCTGATTAGGTCACCCGGAGTCGTCAGGGTTGTAGATAAGGTCACTGGGCCCACTTGGCAGGTCAGCGGGTCTTTTGGAAGGTCGGGTCCACTTGTCAGGGACCTCTGGGACCCTGGCCGGTGGGAACCCATGGGTACCTATGTCTCTCAAGCCCCGATCGACGTGTAGGCGTAGCGGCCGAGGCGAAGTTGGTCGAAGAGGCGTAGCACCGTCGAGGTCGTGAAGGGTGCATGGGGATCAAAAAAGAAAAACCCCTCTGATGCGCGCACGAAGTTGAACGTCGAGCTCCTGGGACGAAGGACCAGAATGTTGAAGTGAAGGCGAGGCATAGATCCTATAGAACCCACCGACCTGACCTGAGTCGGGTGTGATGTAGTAGCTGGTGCGACATTCAGAAAGGTCGCCATGCCTACCGAAGGTAGGTCGAGCGGAGAGGTAGTGGAAACAAGCTTCCAGTAGGTCGAGGCAACCTGGAGAAAATAGGGCGTCGCAAGACACACTAGTGTAGTAGCCTCCGAGCAGTAAGGTGACCAGAATGGTCGGGTTGATGCTCTGAAGAAGAAGAAAAAAGAAATAGCCAAACTTACAGCCTTCTGCTCAGGGAACAGAACTGTACTCTGTGCAGCCACTCCAATAGAACAAACGATCCGGAATCTTGAAGAAGTCATCAGGCGCCGGGGCCGACACAGCTTGAGTCACGGATACACTGTACGGTCACGGGCCAGCTTCCAGGCGAAGCACAGGTCGCTATCGCCCGCAAGAGACAAAGATGCTCAGAAGTCGTCAGGTAGGGGAAAGGCGCGCCGATACCTCCCACGGGCGAACAGTGATCTCGTGCCCCACAAGGGTACAGTGAACTTGAGGATGAGGACGCCACGCAAGCTGGCTTGCGGATAAAACCAAATGGTAGGTGCTGGGGGTATAAATAGGCACCCACGCCGTTGAAGCAAACCGCCCAATCTTCAAAGGTGAACCATGGCCAATCTGTGGAGTAATATTTCCATGCTAGGAGCTTATGTGCACCCACCAGAGCGTAGAGTCGATGTAGTTCAGGCTTGAAGCTAGAAGAATGCTTGCGAAGCTCGAAGAACTCGATTAGCCTCTTCTCCTGGTCCCGCTGAGGAACCTAGGCAGAGTATGAAGTAGTAGATTCATCATTGACCCTGACACTTGAGGTCCGACATGATGCTGGTGAATACGACGATCCGCTCAGCGAGGCTGGTGTTGAAGCTCGCTCCATATGGAATCTTATGGGGAAGCTCAGACTTGATGCTGTGCACCACAGGAAACCTGCTGGAGCTCGAGTAGAGGTGGTTGTGTGGCAGCTGCCTCTACAGTGGCTATAGAGGTCGTCGAGTAGGTCCTGAAGCTAGAAGAAAGCTTGCGACACGCCTTATTAGTGTAGATTGAGTCATAAGCACTTTGGAAGGTAATTCAGGGCCTTTGATATCTTTGTATCTTGTAATTGGCCAAGGGCCAAATCCCTTGTAGCTTATGAAGCTGTAAATATTTTTTGCATATGATGATGTCATGTTTCAAGTAGTTGTGGGGGCGCCCGGGCTGCAATGGTATGGCTACCAAGGTCCCGGCAGGGATGTAATAGCACACCGACCTTTGGGAGGCCTTTCGTAGAGACAGGGAGCCCGTGTCGACCTGAATCGACACAGCCGATGTGCAGTGACACAACGCAGGTAGTCAGCCTGAAAAGTCTAGGTCCTGGTGACCTAGAAGGCAGTAGAGCCTTAGCGACCTCAGGGAGGGGCTACATGACCGGGGGGTCGCCAACGGGCAGTGGAGCCATTAAGCACGAAGCCGTCGGTATAAACCAGCCGTAGAGGCTAAGGCAGTCCAGTAGGTAGCAGGACCTAGGAGCCAGGGTGTGAACCCGCCGTTGTAGGTTGAGGCGACCTATCAAGCAGTAGTGCTTTGTCGACCTTGTGAAGTGAATGACATGGACCCGGAGGTCGTCAACGGTCAAGGGACCTTGAAGAAATTGTTAACGGGGAGGGGCTTGAAGTATGGCATAACGAATCCATGGACGCCAAGCCGTTGAGCAGAGAGCCAACGGGCATGGATTCCCGTATGGCACGAGCCATTACTGCCTATTACCGTTAGGCCGAGAGAGCCATTGAGCGATGTATCCGTTGGGTCGCCGGGAATGTCGCCGGATCCTTAGTGACGTTTGGGGCATCACGACCCACCACACTGATGCGGCCCAGTTATAAAAGGCCGAGTGAGAGGTCGAGGACCCCACTCGCTTCCATTTCCCCGCAATCCTTAGGGTTTCATTCCTGCCGCCAAGAACTTTCCGCATAGACTCGCCGGCACCGCCGTGCTTAGATCCGCCGCACTGCACACCTTCGTATGCGCATGAAGTCCTTGGTGGTTTTTAGAGCTAGATCCACTGGTTTCGACGAAGAAGAGATGGCCCCAGACATCGTGTCGGTTCCGGAGAGCGTCTGGGAGCCCTCGACGGTGACCGAGGCACAGCTCCAAGGTTTGGTGGAGCGCGGACTGCTAAAGCCCAAGGAGCAAGTGGGCTGGAGGATAGCCTCCGGCGAAGCCTTCCCCTCTGAGGGGACCGGAGAGACAGCCGCCTTCATCGCGCACGTGGAGCGCGGATTTGGAGTCCCCACGGGCGACTTCTTCCGCGGGCTCCTCCACTTCTACAGGATCGACCTGGTACACCTCGTCCCCAACGCCATCACGACGATCTCCTCCTTCATCCACCTGTGCGAGGCGTACTTGGGGATACCGCCACACTTCGACCTGTAGCGGTACTTCTTCGAGTTGAAGAAGACGGGAAAGAAGGGCGTCATTGGGTCCGTCGGCTTCATGCTGCGTCGCCACATGAAGACAGTGTACATCGACATGGAGCTGCTGGACAACACCCAGGGATGGAGGCGAGGGTGGTTCTACATCGACAACCTAAAGTCGGCGCTTGCAACCAGGTCGGGTCTCGCGCCGGTCCTAGTGCCGGAGTGGAGCAACCAATTGACGTCGTGAGAGATGGACGCCGTCAAGCCGCTGCTGAATGACCTTGGGACGCTGAAGGCGGGGGGGGGGCTAACAAGCAGCGCGGTGGCCATCAGCTTCAGCCGGAGGCTCCTGCAACCGATCCAAGATCGGGTGCATTCGGCCTACGAGTAATGGGGCCAGACCGACCCGACCCACGTAGCGCAGCGCAAGGTCTCCAAGCAGGAGATGGTGGCATGGGTGAGGGAGCTCTTCAGTGGGGTGATCCGGAACCAGACGTTCCCCAAGGCGGTTTCCCTGAAGCGGCCCACTGAAGTGGTAAGTCGCCCATTGCTGATCGACCTTGATTCCTTTTGCTTGTTGTGCTTTCTCTTGATCTGAGTTGAAGGTCGCCTGATGCAGGGTCGCGAGGGCGTGTTCTGGAGCCCAGCGCCCCTCCCTGATGAGGGTGAGCGTAGCTTCAAGGTCCGGGCAGTGGAGGACATACAGGCTCCGTCGCAACAGTACGTCGACAACTACCTATCCGACTCGTCGGTGGGAGGTAGTGATGATGAAGATCCCCCGGCGAGGAGTTCGGCGCTGATGACTCAGTGCGCACGGCAGGTTGCCGGGAAGATTTTGGTGTAGAAGGGTGCCAAGATCATGTCCGCCACCGTCGAGGCGGAGAAGAAGAAGAGGAAGAGGAAGGACACCACTGCGTCATCGGAGACGGCGACAGTCAGCGTTGAGATCGCCACCGATGCTGGCGAGGATGATGATGCGAGGTCGCGTGATGCCGGCATAGGGTCGGGCGACACGGCGGCCGCTGGAGGAGATGAAACCCCGCTCGGGGTTATAGGCGAACAACACCCAAAGCCAAGCGCTGAGGGTGTGAGCGACCAAGGGTCACAGAAGAAGCCGAGGCGGAACCACCCAGGCCGCTAAAGCTGCGGTTGAAGTCTGGCAGCGGGTACGTCGTTGAACTTGATTTTGCACTCACTTGACCTTCGCAGTTTTTTGGGTACGTCGTGCTGACAAAATCTGTGCTTTGGACAGGGGAACTCCTACTACGTCGGGCGACAACAAGAACGCCTCAGGCCAAGAGGCCTTTGGGCGGAAGCTCGAGAAGATGCCGGTGGGCCAGTCACCAGCGACCTCGGGCGGAGATGTCACCAGCCAGGTCCCTGAGACCGTGGGGGCGGCAACATCGGTGGTGACCAAAGTCGCCGCTGATAGCGCTCAACAAGGGGAAGGTCTTCAACAAGAGGACCAACCCGAGTTGGGCCTACCGCGGACGCAGGAGGCTGGGGCCGGAGGAGGGAGTGGGCCCGACGACATGGAGTGGTGCCTCCACACTGGCACCCCTTGGGAAGAGGACATCCTTGCTGACGGCCGGGACCTTGACGACTTCAAGGTGGCGCAGGCAACGATCAAGGAAGCAGCGCAAACGATCAGGAGGACACTCATGGTGAGCCTCTGCCGCTTTTGGTGCTACGTCTTCAATTCACTCGGATGACTTGTCTTGACGACCTTTTGATGCAGTCTCTCGCCAAGTGGGCGCAGGGTAGGGCAGACCTGCTGAAGGAAGGCACCAAGCTTCACGCGGAGCTGACGGCGGCCCGGGAGGCCGTGCTGCAGGCCAGGATCGAGACCGCAGAAGAAATAAAGCGTCTCAAAGATGAGGCTGCTCTGAAGGACAAGGCGATGGCGGCCTTGAAGCAGGAGCTCGAATCCGCCAAGCTGAAGGCGAAAGAGGCGGAGGACGAGCTGAAGGTCACCGCGGCGGGTATTTCTCGAAGTGCCCTTAAGCTTGGTTCTTGAAGTTTACATCATAGCGTGCCATTCCTGACCTTGTCTATTGCAGAGGCCAAGAAGAGGGAGTCCGCCTTGAAGAAGGACCTCAAGGAGTCGAAAGACCAAGTGAAGATCCTCAAGGAGAAGAACAAGGAGGTCGAAGCCAGTGAGTATTACTATACCCGGAAGGCTGCATATGAGTTTGGTGTATGCAGGGATCTGGAGATCGACCTGGGTCGGGTGATGAAAACCCTTATTGATCATCAAGAGATGACTGCAGATCTTCAGAAGGAGCTGGACGACCTCAAGGAGGCCGCTGAGTACCTCGTAGACGTCTACATCCCCAAGGTCGAGGGCGGACCGCAAGAGCTGGTCGCGCGGCTGGAGGAGGCGGAGGGTCAGATTAAGACCCTGCTGATGCACAGCGGCAAGCTCGCCGCGGCTGCCACACTGGCCACGGTGAGGCACCATGTGCCGACATTCGACCTTGGGAAGTTCAAGGAGGAGATCGACCTTGCTCCGCTGGTGGGCGGTGAAGACGTCTAGGCCGCCGCAGAGGAGATCGTAAAGAAGATAAACCTCTGAAATGTATCTTAGGATGTAGTAAACGTTAGTGCCAATGGGTCGTGGACCCTTTTGATGTAAGATATACCTTGCATGAAAGTAAAGGTCGTATTTAAGCAACTGTTGTGGTCCCTTATTTGACTTAGATACTTCTTATAAGAACGCAAAAGTGATGAAGCTGCCCGGACCTTGTGCCTCCGCTAACCCAACTCAGTGGAGGAACGGCTTACGGACTACATGGCTCAGCGTGGAGGCTTACGTGCAGCCAGCGCGTGAAGAGGGGTCTTAGACCCAAGGTCGAGGGACCACATGACTTAAGAATACTTATAAAAGGTACAAAAGCTATTGGAAGGGAACACAGACAGAAAGAAAGGTAAAAAACCCCCCAGGTCGAACAACTCTTAGGTTGGCAAAGCCAAGCCCCCGAGCGCGTAGGGCCCGACTTGAGACCAAGCCCCCGAGCGCATCGGGTCAGGATTTAAACCAAGCCCCCGAGCGTGTCGAGGGGGAGGGGTAAACAGAGAGTAAACATAGACCCATAAGGAAAGGTCGATAGGAAAACTGCCGAGAATGAATCTTTATATATCGAATTACAAAGGATAGAGTACATAGCTTTTTATTGTGATACAATGCTCATAAGGATAGAAGCGATGTAAGTGCTCGATGTTCCATGGGTTCGGGACGCTGTGGCCATCGGCCCATTGGAGGCGGTAGGTCACCGGTCCAATGACCTCCTTAACTATGAAGGGGCCTTCCCAAGGTGCAGAGAGCCTATGCATGTCCTTGGTGTTCTGGATCCACCGCAGGACTAGGTCGCCAACATTGAAGGAACGTTCCCACATGTTGCGGTCGTGGTAGCGACATAGCTGCTGCTCATGGCGGGTGTGGCGCATGAGCGCAGCCACACGATGTTCCTCGAGACTGTCAAGGTCGAGCCTGCGTGTTTGCTCCACTTCTCCTTCATCGAAGTGCTGGATGCGAGGGGCCCCGAAGGCGACGTCTGTGGGGAGGATGGCCTCTGACCCGTAGACCAAGAAGAAGGGGGAGTACCCTGTAGCCGAGCTGATCTGGGTCCTGAGACCCCAGATGACGTGAGGGAGCTCTGAGAGCCACCTGGTTGCGTAAGGTGCTGAGCCATCAAAGATGCGGTCCATGATGGCCTGCAGGACCACGCCGTTGGCCCGCTCGACCTGGCTGTTGCACCGTGGGTGTGCCACTGAGGAGTAGTATACATGGATCAGGTTATCTTGGCAGAAATCGCAAAAGTCAGCTCCTGTGAAGGCCGTGCCAAGGTCGGTGACGATCCTGTTGGGCACCCCGAAGCGATGGGTGATCTCCTCGATGAACTTAGTCGCCTCTTTAGACGTGACGCTGGATACGGGACGGACCTTGATCCACTTGGTGAATTTGTCCACCGCCACAATGATGTGCTTGTAGCGGCCAGGGGCGGTCTTGAAGGGTCCCACAGAGTCGAGGCCCCAAACTGCGAAGGGCCAGGACGGAGGGATGGTCCTTAGGGCCTGAGCCGGGACGTGCTGTTGTTTGGCGAAGAATTGGCACCCCTTGTAGAGACATACAAGTTCTTGTGCATCAGCCAAGGCCATGGGCCAGTAGAAGCCGGACCTAAAGACCTTGCCCACCAGGTTGGCGGAGGCAGCGTGGTTGCCGCACTCACCGCCATGGATTTCATCTAAGAGCCGAAGGCCCTCAGATCGTAGGATGCACTTCATCAAAACCCTAGTGGAGGCGGACCTCCAGTAGAGCTCGTTGCCAATGACGACGTAGTTAGCACTACGCCTCGTGATCTTTTCGCGCTCTGCCTTGTCCTCAGGTACTTGATGTTCAAGGAGGAAAGCGAGGAAGTCAAGGCGCCAGTCGTCTTCTACCTCGGTCATGAGGACGTCGCGACCTCCCGGTGGGGTCGCATCATCGTTTGGCGACTCTGGGTCAGGGAGAAGCTTGATGGACAGCTTGCGTAGGTCTTGGATGAACACGCCAGCTGGCATCAGCGCTCGTTTGGAGCCGAGCTTGGAGAGGACATCAGCCGCGATGTTGTTGTTGCGGCAGATGTTGTGGAACTCGAGCCCCTCGAAGTGACGCTCGAGCTTGCACACCTCAGCACAGTAGGCATCCATTGTGTGCTTCCTGGCTTCAGAGTCCTTGCTGACTTGGTCGATGATGACCTTGGAATCGCCGTAGGCCAGGAGGCGCTTGATCCCCAGAGAGATAGCGATGCGCGGCCCATGAATGAGGGCCTCGTACTCGGCGCCGTTGTTTGATGCCTTGTAGTGGATCTGCAGGACGTACTTGAGGTAGTCGCCCTGGGGGAGAAGAATAGGATGCTTGCGCTGGCGCCTTTGAGGTTCAGGGAACCATCGAAGTACATCTTCCAGTGCTCAGGTCGCTCCGTGGGTGGAGGCTGCTGGATTTCTGTCCACTCCGAGACGAAGTCTGCGATGACCTGGGACTTAATGGCCTGCCTGGGGTAGAACTCTATGTCAAACTCGCCTAGCTCAATGGACCACTTGACGATTCATCCAGTGGTGTTGCGGCTCCGCAGGATTTCACTGAGGGGGAAGGCCGAGACGACCTTGATCTTGTGCGACTGGAAGTAGTGCCGGAGCTTGCGGGAGGTGATGAGTAGCACGTAGAGCATCTTCTAGGGCTAAATGTACCTGGTCTTACTGTCTGACAGGACCTCGCTGACGTAGTAGATAGGTCGCTGGACAAGGTAAGGTCGACCCTCTTCAGGTCACTCAGCCACCAAAACCGAACTGACCACCAGGGTGGTCGCAGCGATGTAAAGTAGTAATGGCTCCTCAGGCGCCGGAGGCACCATCACCGGGGGTGACGTGAGGAAGGTCTTGAGTTGCTCTAGGGCTTGGTCTGCCTCTTCGGTCCAGACGAACTTGTCTGCCTTTTTTTAGCAGCTTGAAGAAGGGCAGGCCTTTCTCTCCAAGTTTGCTAATGAATCGACCTAGGGATGCCATCATGCCGGTGAGCTTCATGGCGTCCTTCTTCCCTGTAGGTCGCTTCATCCTGAGGATGGCATCCACCTTGGTGGGGTTGGCCTCGGTGCCCCGGTTGCTGACCATGAAGCCCAGGAGCTTGCCGGACAGGACACCGAAGATGCACTTCTCTGGATTAAGTTTCCAGCGATAGCGGCGGAGGTTGGCGAAGGTCTCTGCGAGGTCAGCTATGAGCTTATCCTCGTGGGTGGTCTTGACGACCACGTTGTCGACGTAGGCTTCTACATTGTCACCGAGCTGGTTCTCGAGGCACTTCTGGATGGCCTTCTGGTAGGTCGCGCCATCGTTCTTGAGGCCAAAGGTCATGGCCGTGTAGCAGTAGATGCCATGGGGTTTTGTCTTAGTCAGAGACCTTCAGGGCTATCTGGTGAAACCCTGAGTAGAAGTCGAGAAAGCATAGGAGGACGCTTCCGACCATGGAGTCCACGACCTGGTCGTTGCGCGGAAGAGGGAAGGGGTCTTTAGGGCAGTGCCTGTTGAGGTCGGTGTAGTCGATACACATTCTCCATTGACCAGTTTTCTTGGGTGCAAGGACCGGGTTGGCAAGCCAAACCAGGTTTTTACACTCGCGGATAAATCCGGCAGCTTGGAGCTTTATTATTTTTACCCTAATGACGTCCTTGCGATCTTTCGCAAAACGGCGAAGCTTCTGCTTGACAGGCTTGGTCGTCTTGCTTACATCCAAGGAGTGCTCAGCCAGCTTCCTGGGGACACCCGGCATATCCGATGGACTCCATGCGAATATGTCTGTGTTATCCCGGAGGAAACTGGTGAGCGCGAGTTCCTATTTGGGGTCGAGCCCGTCGCCAATCACCACTGTCTTCTCTGCGTCGGCAAGGCCGAGGTAGACCTTCTTCATGGAGGGCGCAGCGTCCAGGGCGGTGTCGGTGCGCTTCTGCTCTGGGACAGCTAGGTCGACAGGGTCGATCTCCTTGGCCTCAGCGACCAAGACTGCGGAGGCGTCGATGGCGGCGGACGTCGCGGCGAGGTCGAGGGCCTCCGTGTTGCACTTGAAGGAGATGATGAGGTCCCCCAAGATAGAGAGGACCCCATTGGGAGCAGGCATCTTCAACACCAAGTAGGTGTAGTGCGGGATGGCTGTGAACCTGGCCAACATCGGGCGACCTAGGATCACGTGGTAGGAGGACTTGAAATTGGCGACCTCGAAGCTGAGGTACTGCGTGCGGAAGTTTGCCTCCGTACCGAAGGTGACGGGGAGGGAGACCCGACCCAGGGGGTAGGCCGCCTTCTCGGGGACGATGCTGTAGAAGGGCTCGTCGCACTCCGTGAGCTTGTTGAAGTCGAAGCCCATCTTCTTGAGGGTCTCAACGAAGATGATGTTGAGCCTGCTCCTCCCATCGATCAGGGTCTGGGAGAGCAAGGCCCCGTCTACCGTAGGCTCGACGACGAGCGGGTAGGACCCAGGATCCGGAATGTGGACCCAGTGATCAACTCTGTAGAACGTGATCGCTTGCTCAGACCAACGCAGAGGCGCAGTTGGCTGAGTGTGGACGAGGTGGACATCGTGCTTGTCCTTGCGGTAGCGCCTTCCGCTGACGCCATACATGATACCCCCGACGATCATGTTGATCGTTCGAGTTGCGGCTTGGAAAGGCCCGTTGGGGTTGCCTACCGGTGGTGGAGGCAGCAGGTTGGTCTCGTCACGAGGAGGCGCTGGAGGTGGGTCGCTGCGAGAGGTCTCGCGGCGGTCGTCACGTCACTCCTCGCGGCGGTCGTCGCGTCGCTCCTTGCGGCGGTCATCGCGCCAATCTCGCCGGTCGTCACGGCGGTAGTTGTTGTTGTAGGGGCGGTAGTCGCGGCGCCCGCCGTCGTTCCTGGGTCGCTTGGGGTCCGCGAGGGTGCTGAAGGCCCTCTTGAACTGGGAGCACTCGCGGAGAGTGTGGGTAGCTCCCGCTTGGAACCCGCAAATGCTATCGAGCACCAGGTCGAACTCCTCCTGGTTGAAGGTCGAGGTTCGACGCCCTTCAACCGCCAGGGCCTCAGAAGGTCGCTTGCGGAGTTTGTCAGCTGCAACGCTGGATGTGCTAGGGGCATCAGCGTCGAACTGGTTCTGGAGCGCCTCCTCGGTGTCCAGCAGCTTGTTGACGACGTTCATCAACTCCTTGACGGTGGTGGCGCCAGACTCATGGATCTTCTCGAAGAGCTTGCGATCTTTGATGCCCTTCTTGTAGCTTTCGACGATCTGGTCCTCTCTGACGCCGATGCACTCGTTCCGGTTCTCGAAGAACTGGTTGTTGTAGTCGCGGAGCAGCTCCTTGGGCTTCTGCACGACCCGCCCAAGATTGAAGGCATTTCCAGGGCGATTGTAGGTCGCCTGGAAGTTGGAGGTGAAGTCTTGGGACAGGTCAGCCCAGGTCTTGATGCTGCCAGGCTCAAGGCTGTTGAGCCACAGCGAGAGGGCCTTGCCCATGACCAGTGAGAAGTAGGCCGGCATGTGGTCGAAGTTACCACCAGCCGCCTTGACGGCAACGTAGTAGGTCGACAGCCAGATGTTGGGGTCCGAGCGCCCATTGTACTGCTTGATGTTGGGCTTGAAGTTGTCGGGGTAGTCCACCGTTCTGAAATGGGGAGCCAGCGCTGGGAAGGCAGTGACGGCGAGGTCGTCACCGGAGCCTCCGGCCGGAACAGCTTCTCTAGGTGCAGAGTGGACGCTGTGCTCCGGGATGACGACCTGGGAGCGCATCCGCTGATCCCGGTTGGTCTGGAGAAGGCCTGGGTCGCCATGCTCAGCATCGTAGAGGGCACGTCGCTTGTTCTCGATGTTGTGGCGGTCGCTCAGCTCACGCTCCATGATGCGATGGATGGTGCCAGGTGCGCCGTACTCGCGATCGTACTCCAGGCGATGTCGGAGCTCGCGCTCCTCGCGCTCTCGGTGGCGCTGGTCGACGTAAGGGCGCACGTCGCGAGTGTGCTTGTTGGTGTCAAGGTTGACACAGAGGTCACCAGCAGCAGCAGGCTGCTGGGCAGGTTGCTCGGGGTTATGCTGGGCGACCTCTTCCCGGATGGGGGAGATATGGCTGGGCGTAGGTCGATGAGATCGACTGCGCGAGTGCCGGGTTGACGAAGACGTGGAGGCCTTAGAGGCCACGCTCTTCTCCTCCACTAGGGCGTTTGCTACTCGGAGGTACGCGATGGCCTGCTGATTTTCAGGCGTGATCGGAGCTTGCTAGAGTCGGGTGATGGCCGCGCCCAGGTTGGCCTGGGGGGCTGTTGAACGTTGGAATCCCAGCTTCCTCAAACTCCAGACGCAGGTCCTGAGCGCAGGGTAGGACCCCGCGCTATAGTTCCTCCACACGTCGCTGGGCGCACTGAGCGTTGGCTTGGATGCGGGCTGCTTCCTCGGAGTTGGTCGCGCCCGCACGAGGTGGCTCATTCTCGGAGACAACAAGCACTTGGTGGAAGATGATGTCCGAGTCGTTGGGGGAGATGCGGACCCAGACCTTCTGGAACTCCCTGCAGTCCGGAGACAAAGTAGGTCATTTGGCTCGGCGGGGGAGCTCTTGATCGATCTTCTTTCACAGGCGGCACCCACGGAGGGTGTGCTTCGCACCCTTGTGATAGGTGCAAGGCACGTCGAGAGGGTCACGCCGGGCACGAGGTGCCGGCCTTGGGTCGCCAGATGGCCTCCGACCAGATTGGATCTGGGAGGGCGTGGAAAGCTGGTCGAGACGGACGCCAGGCGCAGACCACAGGCTGAAGGCGAGCGTGTCATGGTGTAGCGCTGTCTGCACTGAGCGTTGAGCTCGTTCGCAGATCTCCAGAGTTTCCTTCATCGTGCCGATGACGTTCTCCATACCCTGAACAAGGTCATAGGGTTTGGGCGGGTGGGTCTCCGATGCTAGATCGGAGATGGGGGTGGTGACGGACGCTGTGACGACCTGCTGCGGGGTCGCTGGAGGAGTTGCGGCTGCCGGAGCAGGAGAGGTCGACGTGAAGGATCCAAAGCAGATCTCCACAGGGTTGGCGAGGATGCCCGTCATGCTCGCCGGAAAAACGACACTGTCGGCGGTCAATTTCCGTCAACCAAGGATGTTTGTTACACTTTGGTTTGAGCTTTATTATGATACTAACCTGCCACTAGGCACACTAATGATATAACAAGTTCAACCATGTATGTGCTTTTGGAAGTATAATGTTCTTGTAGGAAAACATGAACTACAGGGACGGAGTCACATCAAGTTCAAAGGACCAATTGGGGAGTTCCATTCGTGTTCATGTACAAGGCATATTCATTCCCAAAGGTGGCAAGGACCGAAGTGTTATGGTGAAGCATCTCCGAGGACCAAGGCGTAAAGATCGGATTTCATACAAGAAGACCCCTTATATTTATCGCCGAGTTGATGACGTCAAAATGCTACAAGTATTGGGCTACAAGTTCATATCGACAAGAGAAGCAATGTCGAGGAAGACCGGGCCGAACCAGGCCAAAAAGGGCCTAGGCCGATCGGACTGGTCCGATCGGCCTGGCCTCTCCTGGCCTCAGTTCGGGCCCCCATTTCTCGTGCGCGAAGGTTGTTCAACCCTAAGTTGCTGGCGGCACCGCCATTCGTTGGACATAGAGATAAATACCCCTGAACGCGACCACAAGGCAGAGAGGTTAGACCAGAGGAAATTCGAGGAGAACATTCGCGAGAAATATTCATCGAGTTGAAGGAGGCGGCCACAAGCGAAGGAGGACGTGGAGGCGCTGCCACCACATCACCGGAGTTGAAGTACGACATCACCGGAGGTTCTACCATGATCAACAACGCCATGTCTAATGTCTTGATGGGGTAAACCTTTCATTTGTCCATGGGGTTGTAATGGATCATATCATGTAAATCGCCAACTCATTTATGGTTTCAACCTATCAATTCTGTGTTGATGAATGCTTCGTTGTTTAAGGCTAGCTACCATGCTTTTCGGGAGCATAGATCTCAATACTCCCGACGATCCCATCATCACACCTTGGTCGTGTCTCACCATCATGATTATCCCTTCGTAGTGACAGTACGATGAGGGAGAAAGGGCGAAGGCATTAGTCGCATCCCTTGATAGATTGCTTCCGATTTGTTTAGGTGATTGCATGTTTATGTTTCCCAAACCCTATGGGCAAATGTCCTTTATATCTCGTGCACCTCACACACCTCTAGTTGAGTTTGGTTTGGTTAGATTGATCTCTAGTAGTAGATTGATTCAGTTAACTAGTTTAATACAAGATCAACGATAGCAATCCCCTTGCTCCTTGGGTTTGACAAGAACCTTGGGTTTACACTCAAGGGAAAGAGGGTCCCTTGATCCGTTCGCTTGCGGATCGAAGTTTACTAGGACATTAGACTGTCAACAAGCTGCACCCCTTTTTCTGGCGCTGTTGCCGGGGAGCAAGCCAGTTTGCTAGGTTTATTTTGTGTTAATTTTTGTTGATCACTAACTCCTAACCCTAATTTTCTAGAAAGAATCCTCTTTTGTTTTTGTTTTTGTCTTTGATTGTCTAGATGGCGTTCGTCGGAAGACCCGTGGAGGAACCAGAGAGATCATTAAGTGCAAGAGTCGGATTCAACTCTTGAAGCAACGAAATATGAGATCAAGGCTCGGATCATCGAGATGGCGGCAACTAACCCATTCCGAGGGTTGAAGACGGAGAATCCATATAGACACATTGAGCGCTTCACGACGATATGCAATACGGTGCAACAAGAGGGAGTCCCCAAGGTTTGGTTTAAATGGAATCTTTTCCCTTACTCACTTGCCGATGAAGCAAAGAAATGGTATTCGGCTGCCTCTTTTGAAGTTGGAGGAAATTGGGATCAATTGATGAAAAAATTTTGCACCAAATTTTTCCCAATAAGCAAAGTCCAACATTTGAGGAGGCAAGTTATCACTTTTAAGCAAGGAGAAGAGGAAGGGATAGATGAAGCGTGGGAACGTTTCAATGCGCTAGTCGAACAAGGACCGAGACTTGGATTCCCCGGTGATGTACTTTTGCGTATATTTTATTTTTCCCTAACCCCTAGTTGGATGCAACACGTTGAAATGTGTGCAGGAGGGGATCTCATGGAGAAAACACTCGCGGAAGCCGCCCAACTTCTACAAAAAATTTGCAAAGCGGTGGCCACAGGAAGAGATTGGGAAGAAAGACTATCGGGAGATACGGAACATGACACAAGCATGAAGACACTTGCTGGGATTTTTAGAGAAGCAGCCCCGGAAGAGAAGGAAGTGGAGCCAATCCTGGAAAAAGTGGAAGAACTCGAACACAAGGAACCTAGAGCTATCCCGGGGGGCAATTGTGTGGAAACGAGTAAGGAAAGAAAAAAGATCTTTTTCAAGCGCAAAGCCGTTAAGCGAGTTCGAGGAGATGGATTGGGTTCCAATAGATTTTGACGAGGTATTTGACAAGAGAAGACCGTTCCCTAGACAAAGAGGGACGGTAAAAGCTTTGGAGGGTGACTTCCAACCGGAAAAGAAACCCAAACCGCTATTCAAATTGGAGGCAACCGAGGAAGTCATTAAAAAACTCTTTAGCGAAGGAGAAATAGATCTGGACCATTTGGCCAAAGCTAAAAGACTTTTGGGAGTGAAGCCCGAGGCGTCACCATTTGCTCGCCTTGCTGAAATTAATGCCATTGGAACCGATGAAGAGGAGAAGACATCGCCACGCATAGATTGCAAGGTCAACAACATTGAATGCAAGGCACTATGCGACATTGGAGCACAAGTAAGTGTTTTGTCCTCTAAATTTTTTGATGAGATTAATGATCATACCATAGATTTAATTCCAACATCTACTAAGTTAATCATGGGAGATGGTAGTATCATTATTCCACTCGCAATCGCTCGCAACCTTGAGGTTAAAATTTCTGAAAAATGCTTACCAACCGATTTCTTCATTATTGATGTCCACCATGATAAAAATGATCATGTTATTCTTGGTAGACCGTTCCTCAAGTTGGTTAATACCGTTTTAGATGCCGGAGAAGGAAAAGTAACTCTTAATCTTGATGGGGATAATCACACATATAATTTCCTTAGTGCTTCGAATATTGCTTTACCCCTACCTCTTGATGACGAAGAGGTAGGGAGCCTTCATTTTGTTGAAACTTTCAGGGATCCGCTACAAAGAGCAATGGAGAATGATTCCAATGAGGAGCTTCATAAAGAACTAGCGGAAGCAACCAAAGGACTAGAACCACAAAATGGAAGCTTGGAATAAGACAAATTCGAAGACATCAGGGAAATTGAACATGAAGAACCGCAAGTACCGGAAGTGGATCTTAAACCTTTGCTCAAGGGGCTAAAATATGAATTTTTGGGGCCGGACAAGACTTATCCCGTGATCGTTAGTGATGAATTGAGTCCCGAAGAAAATGATATGTTACTGAATTTATTGAAGAAACACAAGAAGGTGATGGGATATTCGATCAACGATCTCAAAGGACTTAGCCCCGCCTTTTGCACTCATCGTATACCCATGGAGGAACAATGCAAGCCCGTCATAGACCCCCAAAGAAGGTTAACCCATGCCATGCGAGAGGTGGTGAAGAAGGAGGTTATTAAGCTATTGGATGCCGGAATCATCTACCCGGTACCGCATAGTGAATGGGTGAGCCCCGTGCATTGTGTACCGAAGAAAGGAGGATTGACCGTGGTGAAGAATGACAAGAATGAATTAATCCCGCAAAGAACCGTGACTAGATGGAGGATGTGTATTGATTATCGAAAGTTGAACAAAGCAACAAAGAAGGATCATTTCCCCCTCCCATTCATCGACGAGATGCTTGAAAGGTTAGCAAACCATGCATATTTTTGCTTTCTTGATGGATACTCGGGGTTCATGCAAATTCCTATTCACTCAGAAGATCAACACAAGACAACCTTCACTTGCCCTTATGGAACATTTGCTTATACAAGGATGCCTTTTGGTTTGTGTAATGCACCGGCCTCTTTTCAACGTTGCATGATGGCGGTCTTTTCGGAATTCATCGAGGAAATTGTCGAAGTATTCATGGATGATTTTTCCGTCTATGGAAAAACTTTTGCGGAATGTTTGGCAAACTTGGACAAGGTTCTCTCAAGATGTGCGGAGGTCGATTTGGTGCTAAATTGGGAGAAATGTCACTTCATGGTGAAGCAAGGAATAGTCTTGGGACACGTGATATCCGAGAAAGGTATTGAGGTTGATAAAGCTAAGGTTGAGACGGTTGAGAAACTTCCACCACCAATGGATATTAAATCCTTGAGAAGCTTTTTGGGCCATGCGGGATTCTATAGGAGGTTTATCAAGGATTTCTCAAGGATCACCAAGCCATTGACTAACCTTCTTCAAAAGGATGTGGAATTTGATTTTGATGATAGGTGCTTGGCAGCATTCCAGAAACTTAAAGAAGCTCTCATAACCGCGCCCATCATTCAACCGCCCGATTGGAGCCAACCATTTGAGATCATGTGCGACGCTAGCGACTATGCCATTGGAGCCGTATTGGGACAACGGAAGGAAGGCAAGGTACACACCATATATTATGCTAGCAAAACTCTCAGTGGAGCTCAATTAAATTATGCGACAACAGAAAAGGAATTGCTTGCGGTGGTATTCGCTTTCGAAAAATTCAGATCTTATATTGTGAATTCCAAGGTAATTGTTTACACCGATCATGCGGCAATTAAGTACCTTTTGACTAAGAAGGATGCCAAGCCAAGGTTGATTCGATGGATCCTTCTTCTTCAAGAATTTGATGTGGAGATTCGTGACAAGAAAGGTACCGAAAATGTTGTGGCCGATCACTTGTCAAGAATGAATCGGGAGGATGACAAAGAGCCTATTGAAGATCAAATGAGAGATGATCACCTATATCGAGTAATTGACAAAGACACTTGGATGATCGTTATCATAAGAGCCATACGAAGGATGCCGCTATATCACTTGGATAAGAATACTCAAAGAAGGATAATCTCCGATAGCCGAAAATACATATGGGACGCACCTTACCTCTACAGGCTTGGGCTCGGATGGAGTGTTGCGAAGATGTATACCAAGAGAGGAAAGGGGTGAAATATTAAGAAAGTGTCACTCAAGTGAATATGGAGGACATTATGGGCATTTTAGGACGCAAGCAAAGGTATGGGCTAGTGGATTTTATTGGCCGGAAATGCATGAGGATTCAAAGAGGTACGTTGCTTGTTGTCCGGAGTGCCAAAGGACAGGGAATATATCTCAAAGAAATGCCATGCCACTGAATTATAACTTACAAATTGATTTATTCGACGTGTGGGGGATTGACTTCATGGGCCCTTTTACAAAATCAAATGGGAATGAGTGTATTTTGGTAATGGTTGACTATGTGTCCAAATGGGTGGAGGCAATCCCATGCTGAAGAGCTTCAACGGATGAATCTATACATATAATCAAGGAGGTTATATTCCCACGATATGGAGTGTCAAGGATTGTGATAAGTGATGGAGGATCTCATTTTACTGGGAAAAGCTTTAAAAGAGTCTTGTCCAATTTGGGGATCGAGCATAGAATATCCACGGCATATCATCCTCAAACCAACGGTCAAGCGGAAACTTCGAATCGGCAATTGAAAAGCATCCTAAACAAGACCGTCGAAAAAGGAGGCAAAGATTGGTCGAAAAAGTTGAGCGGAGCGCTATGGGCGTATCGAACGGCGTTCAAAACACCAATAGGTATGACTCCATACCAATTCGTCTACGGAAAATCTTGCCACTTGCCGGTGGAACTTGAGCACAAGGCGTATTGGGCGATCAAGGAAATGAGCTTTGATTTGGATGCAACAACACTTAAGCGAAGGGCACAAATTAGTGAGTTGGAAGAAATGAGGCTCAAGGCATACGAGAGTGCGGGTATATATAAGGAGCGGATGAAAAGGTGGTACGATAAGAGGCTCAAAAAGAAAGAGTACAAAGAGGGTGACAAGGTTCTATTATACAATTCAAGATTCAAACTATTTGGAAAAGGGAAGCTAAAAAGCAAGTGGGACGGACCTTATGTCGTCCACTCGGCCTCACCGAATGGAGCAGTGACAATCATGATAGATATGTGGTGAATGGGCAACGATTGAAGGTTTACCTCGAGCCCGATGTCGTACCCATTGACTACATTGACGTCAACACATTGGAGGATGAGCCCGAGCGTCGAGCCTAGGACGCAAAACGAGGTAACCCACTGTAAATACTTTTTCATTTTCTTTTCTTATTTATTTTGAGTCCTTTACTCGATTTTTAGTTAGACCTTTTTGCCACACGAGTTCATATGTGCGTAATGAAGAGACCCACCAAAACTGGGCCGAACCGGGCCGAAATTCAGCCTGGGCCGATCGGACCAGTCCGATCGGCCTAGGGCCGTTTCGCGCCGGTTCGGTCCCGTTTTTCTCTGGTATGTTCGTCTGGTATTTCCTTTTTCCTACCGACGAAATTAGGCAAATCCAAAAATGGTAGGGTAGGGTTTCGGCCGAGTCTTTCTGGGATATTTAAGGGTGCATGGGGTGTTCGGGAATTGCATCTCATTTGCAATCTCCCACCTCCCCGAAAGCATCAAGCGCAGCCATGGCGAGACCAAGTTTGACCAAGGATGAGGCGGAGGTAAAGGCGGTGATAGAAGTTGAAGAGCGCCTCCCCTCTCCGACACCGGCGAATGAGGAGGTTCGTCGGTGTGAGTTGAAGCCCGTGCTTAAGGAAGAAGTAAAGAGAACCGTGCTTAAGGAAGAAGTAAAGAGAACCGCGAGGATTCGTGTAGGAGGCCGCATCCCTAACAAGAAGCTTGCAAGCCGCACTCCGAGGGAGGAGGAGGAGAAGAAGAAGTCTGTTTCCCCCGTACGCCGCTTGATGAGACTCCTCGGGATGAAGAGGGAGAGCTACAAGGAGAAGACTCCCGAGCCGGTAGACTTGTATGTGGATAGCGACTTCTCCGATGACCAGAGCCCAAGCTCATGGGGAGCCGCCGGGAGAGATGATAATGACCTGTACTTTTGGGAGGAAGTGCCCAAGGAGGAGCCCGGGGGTGACGATGAGCAAGGCAACGGAGGAGATCCCGATGATGGAGATGACCCGGATGACAAGGGGGATGGCCCGAGCAATCACCCTTTGTGTTGCTCAGCATGCCGCAACGCGATCTCGGATCTCTATGCGTCCCTTGATGAATGCCTTCACGCTATGGAGGCTATGCGTCAACGGATGGAGGATCTTGAGCGCGTGGTGGAGGATGACTTCAAGTTCCTTAACCGGAAAGTGAGGAAACTTTTCGGCATGCATGGGAATCTCAAAAAGAAGTGGTGTGAATCGTGCGGGAGGTGTCATTAGGCATTGTAGCTAGTTTTCCCCTCTTTTTGTCCCTTTTTGTAAAATTACGACGAGGACGTCGTATGATTTAAGCGTGGGGGGAGAGCCAGCTCTTTAGAATTTTGCTCAAGTGGTGTTAGGTCAAGTCTTTAGTTGAGAGTTTTGAGAGTTTAGTTTCGAGAGAGTCTTGTTTTTAAATTTTTAGCTTGAAATGTGTCTTAATTTAGTGTGAGTCAATAAAAAGAAAAAAAGTGTCTTTACTTCCTTGTCTTTTATTTACTTTACTTGTTTTTCTTCCTTTACTTTTATTATTCGAGCATGAGCATTGAAAATTTTGTCTCCGTGGTGCTTAGTGGAAGATTATCTTTGAAAGCACCCATACTTAACCTTTGATCTAGGACTTTGCCTCTACCACACTATGATTATTAAATAAATTGGAGGAACTTTTATTTCTGAAAATTAAGAAAACCATCCTCGCAAATAAAGTTTAGCATTTTCTTTCTCCAAGTTGAGAGGCATAATCATCCTATAAAGCCTTTAGCATATATATCTTTGCTCCACCATAAGTGTCACTAGCATAATGAGTTGGGTTAAGACGTTTCTCTCTAGGAAAGGCTAATTTCGAGCAATGATCATATCCTTGTTTATTATCTTTTGTTGCTAGCCTCGTCATTATTCGGTAACGGGAATTTCACATCGAATGCCTCGTTCATCGCCGGATTCCATACCCAAAACCATATATATCTTTTTATTATCATATTCCTTGAACTCAACCCATTACCGAAGGATCATTTCAATTTTGCGTGAGGATTCATTGAAAATTCAGATTGGTGTTCATGTCAAAAGGGCAAGCGGAAAGCTTCGGAAGGGGCCAAGATGAGAAGAAAAGAAGTAGAAAGATATATATATATATATATATATATATATATATATATATATATATATATATATATGTGTGTGTGTGTGTGTGTGTGTGTGTGTGTGTGTGTGTGTGTGTGTGTGTATGGTGCGCATAAAAAAAAGAGAAAGAAGAAAGAAAAAGTATGGAAATTCATGGCTAAGCAAGAAGAGATGTGTTGAATGATGAATCATATGAGGATCAAGAGAAGTGAAAAGAAGGATGCTACGATGTTGGGAACGAATCTTCGATCTTTTCTAACCATGTGCAATCCGACATCGAGGACATCATTAGTGCCTTGAAGTCATTTCTTTCGTTCCTTTGCACATGTCCACCATTCTAAATCTTCTTATCCTTGATCCCCTTACATTATGGATAATTCTTATGATCATTGGCTCGGAAGGTGCTTGACCTTTAGAGGACTTTCTTAGCTTAACAATATGTGTGTTAGTTTCACTAGCCATACCTATAGCACCACTTTACATTATAAATGAGAGACTTGTGAAAGGTGAGAGTTTATGAACTATCTAGGATAGCCACTTTAATTGAGCGACATGTGAGAACTTGGAGAAGGATTTTGTCTAACACTTGATGCAGGAATTTTATTTATGAAAACTCATGAAAACCCTTCGATGGAAGTAAGAAAGTAAGTGTGGTTGGAGTTGAAGATCTCTAGTGAAAAGGTATGAGTTGTGGGGTAAGTCTTGATTTGATAAAGATTCTAAACGCCCATGTTGCATTATGATCTTTGTTCTCATGTCTCTTATTTTAAAGATAAAGGATTGACTAACTTGTAAAGGGAATATTTGATGAGAAGTGTTTCAACCCTGTGGATAAATCTTTTTGTGAGCAACTTGCTCGAGGACGTGCAAGATCTAAGTGTGGGAGGATGTTGGCGGTCGATTTCCGTCAACCAAAGACGTTTGTTACACTTTGGTTTGAGCCTTATTATGATACTAACCCGCCACTAGGCACACTAATGATATAACAAGTTCAACCGTATATGTGCTTTTGGAAGTATAATGTTCTTGTAGGAAAACATGAACTAAAGGGACGGAGTCACATCAAGTTCAAAGGACCAATTGGGGAGTTCCGTTCGTGTTCAAGTACAAGGCATATTCATTCCCAAAGGTGGCAAGGACCGAAGTGTTATGGTGAAGCATCTCCGAGGACCAAGGCGTAAAGATCGGATTTCATACGAGAAGACCGCTTATATTTATCGCCGAGTTGATGCCGTCAAAATGCTACAAGTATTGGGCTACAAGTTCATATTGACAAGAGAAACAACGTCGAGGAAGACCGGGCCAAAAAGGGCCCAGGCCGATCAGACTGGTCCGATCGGCCTGGCCTCTCCTGGCCTCGGTTCGGGCCCCCGTTTCTCGTGTGCGAAGGTTGTTCAACCCTAAGTTGCTGGCAGCGCCGCCATTCGTTGGAGACAGAGATAAATACCCTCGAAGGCGACCACAAGGCAGAGAGGTTAGACCGGAGGAAATTCGAGGAGAACATTCGCGAGAAATATTCATCGAGTTGAAGGAGGCGGCCACAAGCGAAGGAGGACGTGGAGGCACTGCCACCACGTCACCAGAGTTGAAGGACGACATCGCCGGAGGTTCTACCATGATCAACAACACCATGTCTAGCGTCTTGATGGGGTAAACCTTTCATTTGTCCATGGGGTTGTAACGGATCATATCATGTAAATCGCCAACTCGTTTATGGTTTCAATCTATCAATTCCGTGTTGATGAATGCTTCGTTGTTTAAGGCTAGCTACCATGCTTTTCAGGAGCATAGATCTCAATACTCCCGATGGTCCCATCATCACACCTTGGTCGTGTCTCACCATCATGATTATCCCTTCGTAGTGACAGTACGATGAGGGAGAAAGGGCGAAGGCATCGGTCGCATCCCTTGATAGATTGCTTCCGATTCGTTTAGGTGGTTGCATGTTTAGGTTTCCCAAACCCTATGGGCAAATGTCCTTTATATCTCGTGCACCTCACACACCTCTAGTTGAGTTTGGTTTGGTTAGATTGATCTCTAGTAGTAGATTGATTCGGTTAACTAGTTTAATACAAGATCAACGATAGCAATCCCCTTGCTCCTTGGGTTTGACAAGAACCTTGGGTTTACACTCAAGGGAAAGAGGGTCCCTTGATCCGTACGCTTGCGGATCGAAGTTTACTACGACATTAGACCATCAACAGACACCAGATCGGGCCACCATGCTGCACAGCGAGTTCCCGATCGCCCCTACCTGGCGTGCCAACTGTCAGCGGTGAGACCTGGACAGATCCGCTAGGGGGTTACCCTAGAGTTGCAGGTTAATGGAGAGGATCGGGACCTAAGAGCGTAGGTGGTAGTCCACATGGTGAACTCAGAACTAGGCGAGTATGGCGAAGAACACGGGGAGACAAAGGGTTTAGACTGGTTCAGGCCTCCGGAGAGTAAAACCCTACGTCCAGTTTTGGTGGATTATGCGAGAGGTTGAAGATGAGTTCCCCTTGAACGGAGCCCTAGGCCGCCTTATATGGGGAGGATGGGCTAGGATTTCTGTTTAAGGTCGGTGGACCTGAGTCCAGGTCGGTTACAATCTGGGAAGATATACTTCTGGATTACAAGGAGTATCCCGTGATACTCGGAGCTACAGGTGACGGCGCGCCACGTCCTGGTGCCTTGGCTTGCACGCCAAGCTCTGCGGATCTTTCGGGATCTCTGATCAGGTCACCCAGAGTCGTCGGGGTTGTAGATAAGGTCGCTGGGCCCACTTGGCAGGTCAGCGGGTCTTCTGGAAGGTCGGGTCCACTTGTCAGGGACCTCTGGGACCCTGGCCGGTGGGGACCCATGGTTATCCATGTCTCTCAGATATATTCATGGTCATATCCAATAGTATGTTTTGATTCTATGCCTTGCACCCTTGATAGGCTAGAACTTCTTGAGATTGATAAAGTGACTATGTTGTGCTTTAACTTTATTGATTACATGCCTAATGAACCTTTGCCTAATGAGAGTTTAGCACTGAGCGAGAAACTTATGCTTCTTTTAATCACAACTTTCTTTGTTTACCAATTTTAAATTGTGGTTATGGTTGCATATGTTTGTTTCACACTTTGCAAATCTTGGACTTGCTTCGTGCTTGGTCAAGCTCGTGACCTTAAAAGAGCATGTGTCAGGCGAAAACCCGAGTTTCACTAACCATGCAGGTCATTAAACCTTAATAAAGAGGAGAGAAGCCATGCCCCAAAGGAATTGCAAGCTCATGCATCGCCTCTCCCGAATCTCGAGTACGGATGTCGCTGTTTTCATCAATTTTGAGCACCTGATCAGATATGGAGAAGAAGGAAAAACTTGAAAATTAGAAGCTCCATCAAGTGCCGATTCCAACGCCTCCAAGATCAATGAATTTGAAGACCAGTAGAAGGAGATATGGCAAAAGCATTAGGCGCTGCACAGTCTGAAATCAGATTTGGACAGGTTGCAGCGTTGGAGTAAAACGAGCATAACTCACTCGTTCAGAGTCCGTTGGGGGTCAACAAAGACTTGATGGAAAGACAATTTCATGCGCCATGCATCGGAGAAATTGTTTTCTACATGGTTTGGTCTGGGCAGAGAGGGAAATTCATGAAAGAGGAAGCAGCGACAAAGAGCAAAGGAGGAGAAGGTGATGATCGGGCAAGCCTCTCATCAAGTAAAATGATCGTGTCAACCATGGAGAGGGGATCAAAGCTGCATGGGCACCTTCAAATCTTGCTTAAAGGACCATGGCTTCACGACCACGAAAAGGCACGTAAAAAAGTCAAGCTCTATGACTTTAAATGAAGCGCTTTGCGGGAGGCAACCCGTTTTCTTTTGTTTATGTTTATATATATAATATGATCGTCTGCATTGTGATCTTAAACTGAAACATCAAGTAACATTGTACCATTGCTCTAACAAATATCACAACACCATGTTGTTTGATTCAAAATGCTATTGAGAGAGCACTTTGTTCTTGATCTTGGAAAACTTGCAGACCCTTTTGTGTGCCTATTAGTGTTTAGGTTCTTTTTCTTTGTGTCTCTTAAAGAGAAATATGAAGTTAGCACCATCCTTTAATTCTAACCTTGTGGCTAGTTAATTTAGGCTAACTCTTGCATTTGTTTTAGACAACCGCCATCATGTCATTTTGTTCATCCATGTCATATTGCATTACATGTTTTGTGTTGATCTAACTTTTTGTCCAACCAACCTAAGCCTCTATAGCCCCCACCAAAAAAACCGTAGCCAGCAAGGGTAGGGTTGACTTGTGGCTAAGCCCACCTCTATCCCTTGTTCTAACTAAAAACTTTGACTAGCCCTCCTACGAAAAAATCTTCCACACCTTTAGCCTTCCTAAAAACCATAGGTTTGTTTTCCATAAAAAGACTTTCGACACCACCTTAGATAGAATTTCTATGCTAGACTCCCTCTCTTCAAAATTCTTGTTTGAGCCAAAAATATAGGATGCCCATAACCTACCCTTAAAACCTTGTTAGTTTGGTTGTTAGATCTTTTTCAACCCTTGCTAACATTTGTTTGCGCTAACTCTTTGCATTCGTATTTTGCATCCACCTCATTTTCATTATCTTTATGAGAGCTAGGTCTTTGTGAAACTTTGTGATGAATGGACCACCATCATTCAGTTTTATATACCTTGCTTTCATTTTGCATTGGTTGGTTTGAAAACTTTGCAATGCACCCTACTTATCTTACACTATAAGAAATTATTATTCTTGGGATAAGCATGGTGTTTTGACCTTGGTTAATAAATCTTTATGGCAAGGAAAAAGTTTGGCAACCACTTTGTAAGCATGGAGCGTAAAATTTGGTGTAAACATTGTTTTGTTTTTATACCATCCTTTCATTTGCATACACACTTGCACACACGTACACCCACTAGGTTTTAACTTTTCTTTCGCTAGATTAACTTTGTCACAAGATCTTAGGAGATGTCTTTGGTTTGTCGGCATAGAGTGAGTATTCCCGACTGTCACCTCGGGGGTATTTTGTGCTTTAAAAATTATTTTGCAGGCATTGTGAATCACTCCCATGAATTCGTGATAAAAGATGAAATCAAGATCGTCAACACCTCCAAAATCTCAAAAGAAACACCGCTGTCTTCATCAAGATTAGGCACATGATCAGAAGTGTAAAAAAGAGGAAAATTGGATTTTCAGGAGCTCCATTAAGCCTTCTTTCCAACGCATCAAGATTCAACATTTTAGGAGACCCGTGCAAGGAGTTACAACCAAATCTTTGGGTGTCACACGTTCTGAAATCAGCCCGGGACAGCTTGCACTCACGGAGTAAAAAGGGCGCAACTCCTTTGTCCGAAGTCCGATTGGGATGAATGATCACTCGTTGGAAAGATAATTTCAAGCACTTTGCAATGGAATGATGGTTCAGTACATGTTCTATTCTAGAAGTATAAGAAAAATTCGTGGAAGATGAACCAGCAATGAGGGACAACATGGAAGGAGGTGAAGATGGAAACGATTGGGACGGAAGCTTGTGACAAAGGGTGGACGTTGGAGAACAATCAAGACAAAGTAAAGAGTATGACGATCCACACATGGCGGTAGGACTTCAAGATGGTTCATCATCTTCCATGCCTAGCAACATGCTAAGCATGGGGGAGGATTTGGTGGACATGAGAAGACCGCATGGAGCAAGGATCACGGTTCTTCTTCCATGTTAAGCACAAAACTTAAGCATGGGGGAGGCTGTGCTACACTTCAAGCATCAAAGGACGGTAACAAATCCTCAACCCTTTTTTTTGTCCTCGTCTTTTTATATGCTTGTACATATGTTTATGCCTTCAACAACCTTAGATGCAACCTTCGTATATCTCTCTATAGAATAACATGGCTACTAGGAGTACAACCTAAGTTTGTTTTGTTTTCAATCACCATCACCTTGTGCTCACCATGATGATATCTCGTATGCTCTTGCTTATGGATATATGATGATCGTTGCCGCTTTGATCATTCTTGTGCTTGGTTTTTATATGATTAAGCTAGTGCTCTCTTTAAACATGATCTGAAAATTTAATTAATGCTAGCCTAATCTTTTGTGGACGTTATGATAACTTAAGTCCCATAGTTGTTTTCGTTGCTCTCAATTTTGAATGAATCAGAGATCTATTTTTATTCTTAAAAAATGCTAACCTTGTCTTTAATACCACTTGCATTTTGCTCTACCTATCCAAAGCCTTACATTCAATTGAGTGCAAAAACCTTAGTTTACAAGATTTAGTTTTGGGTGCATTGATTCAAGGCTTGATTTCTCTGGCTCGAGACTAAGAAGCTGGTCATTCCATTTTTGCGTATCTATCTTTATGCTAGCCTTTTCTATCCGTGCATTGTGAGTTTCCACATCAGGAATTTTGCAAACCTCGCCGGATATCCACCCACAAACCCAAAATATCTTTTTTGTGTTCACCTCCTTGACCACAACCCAATATATGAGTATGGATGAATATTTTGAGGAAGATTACAAGGAAGGTGCTTCAACTGAGTAAGGGAGACTTCCAAAAGGATCCCTAGAAGATTTTTCGAGTATCTCTCTCTAAGAAAATATGAGAGCTTCAATTTCTACCTTAGCGTATTTATCACCTCTTTTGCCCGAGGACGAGCAAACGTCTAAGCATGGGGGAGGTTGCCAAGGAAGTGCTAGTATAGTCTAGAGTTCAAGGGGAGCAAATAAAAAAAAGAGAAAAAGTATGATGAAAGAAAAAAAATGAATGAATGAAAAAATGATAAAGAAGAAAAAGTATGATGAGAAAAAGAAAGAAAGAAGAAAGAAAGAGAAAAAATAATAAAGCTCCCTGGTTCTCTAGCTATGTTTAGTGCTTTTTGAGTTTTCAAAGAGGATTCAAGATCAAGACCCATACTCATCTTTCCAACCATGTGCAATCCGATAACGAGGACTTCGTTTGTGCCTCGGGATCACTCTTTGCCATTTGCACATGTCCACCTATCTCAAAGTGTGTGTATTTTTCTCTCCCCTCCTTGTAACATTATTTTTCCAATGACCTTTTTGACGAGTCTCGGTAAGTCCATGAGAAGCTTGTCTTGTTTTGATAATATCTCGACTATAATATCTTGGTAGGACTAAACTTTCCCATATCTCCTTATAAAGCCTTCCACCATATATTTGATAGAGGAAAGGAGTAGAACAAGTAGGTTTGAGAGACAAGATAAAATGAGAGTTCATGAGCAAGATGCAAGGAGGTTTATTATTGATCTTGGTAAAGCAATTTTTCTTCATCCCGCTCTTTATTTTCAAAATTTCTGAGATTTGTTTAAAATTTGAGAGCATGATCAATTACTTGTGGAAAGAGCATAAATGATATCTACCCTCCATAGAGATGAAAGCTAGTTACACTATGAAACTATAACAAATATAAACTTGGAGAGCATTATGTTTTCTCATGTATGAACAAGTGCAGGGTATGAACATTGAAGGGTAATACTGACATCCATTGAAGGGTATGTTGACGGTCGATTTCCGTCAACCAAGAGCACTTGTTACACTTTGGTTTGAGTTTTGATTTATAACTAACCCGCCACTAGGCATACTAATGATGTAACAAGTTCACACTTGCATGTGGTGTTTGGAGTATGTTGTTTACGCAGGATTTAAGCGCCTAAATGAGAACTTCTGGGTAGAGTTCATCGGACACTTTATGAGAAGATCATGAAGCCCGGCACAAGTCAAGACACGAAGTGAACATGACTCCAAATGACCCGAGGACCGAAGCTTGAAGCTGTGGAAGTCCAAGGACCCAAACAGAAGATGTGGGAGTTCGTACGCCAAGTACCCTTATCCAAACTGCCGGGAAAACGACGTCAAGGACCCACATGAAGTTCGGCAAATATTCATGAAGACACGAGAAGCGTCGGGGAGTTTACCGGGGCCGAACTGGGCAGAAAAGGGCCCAGGCCGGCCGGCCCACCCCTTTTCTGTGCCGGTTCATGCCCCCTTTTGACCTAGATGCTCTTCGGCTTATTTATATCGCCTGTCTCCGACGGCCGACACATCCAATCACCAGAACTCGGCGAAACCTAGAAGTGAGCACCGAAGGGAGACGACGGCAGCGGAGTCCTCGAAGTTGTCTAGGGGATGGCCTAGGCCAACCCTAGCCGCCATGGCCGCCCTGCGTGGTTGCGTCATGGCAGAGTTCCGGAGCTACGTGTTCATCATCTTAGGTATGATCTTGGTGGTGATGGTGTAACACATACTTTCATGTGAGTAATGATAATCTTGTCATCCGATCTATTAGCGATTCCATGTCTCCGTTTATACCTTTTACCTATCGTGAATGTGATTTGATCCTTAGTCTAATACATGTTTAGACTATAGAGCATGCTCTATGTAATCGTGGCGATTAGGTTTAGCATGTCGACCCTTCGTGGTTTGTAGACACGTTCATGTTGGGACGTGCCCCCTAGATCCCCCGCTTCATTAAGGGAGCATCATGACAGGGTAATTTCCCCCGAAAGAGCGGATGTCTTTGGGAGGTAGGCCAGAGGTAGGAGTTTAAGGATGCTAGTATATGAGATACTCGATTCGTTGCTTGTTTGCCAGAGCTTCAACTAGAAAGTGCTAGGCCTAGCTACCCCTTCAGTGGAGCTTTACCTTAGCCGTTGTTCATGGATGTGATCAACCTTGTGCTATCTCTCAGATACATCAAGGCTATCCTTTGTATGCAATCAATTCTTCATGTTAGGTTAGTTTCGCTAGACAAGGTAGAGAACCTTAGCAGTTTGCTTCCGATCCTTGGATTGACAAACCTTGGGGACCCTCCTTGGTGAAAAAGGCACCAAGTCACCCGTACGCTTGCGGTGAACTTCGACACGGTTTGAACCGTCAACACCATCACAAACCCCTTACTCAGCAAAAATCCTCTCAACCTACCATACCAAGCCCTCGGTGCCTGTTTCAACCCATAAAGCGCTCTCTGGAGTTTGTATACATGGTGTGGGTATTTCTCACTCTCAAACCCCAAGAGTTGCCTCACATACACTTCTTCCTCTATCACCCCATTCAAGAATGCACTCTTCACATCCATTTGGAACAACTTGAACCCTTTAGCCACGGCAAAGGCTAGAAGGATCCTAATTGCCTCCAAACAGGTAATAGGAGCAAATGTCTCCGCATAGTCTATACCCTCTTTCTGGTTGAACCCCTGAACCACAAACCTCGACTTGTTTCTCACAACCATCCCATTCTCACCTTCCTTGTTCTTCCACACCCACTTGGTACCTATGGGACGGCAATTTGGTGGTGGATCAACTAACACCCAAACTTGGTTTCACTCAAAATTCTCCAACTCCTCATGCATGGAATTCACCCAGTTTGCATCAGACAAAGTGTGTCGAATATCTTTGGGCTCAGACGAAGCAACAAATGCAGAGTGAGCAAAGTGAGAAGTATTCCTTGACCTCGACCATGTAGTGTATTCATGGAGGTCACATATGATCGACGTCGGTGGGTGATCCACCTGTACACGTTGGGGAGCCTCTCGCCTGGACACAACCTCCCCCTCAGTAGCAGCCTCTACTTGAACAGCCTCAGTCATAGTGGGTGTAGGGGATGGATCATCCTCGATCGTCGTCGACGTAGTGGAAGTAGCGTGTACACGATCAGCCGCTGGAGCAACACCACCCTCATCTTCTTCTTCATCTCCATCCTTCTCATCTTCAAAGATCTTCTCACCAATTTCCTCGTCACCTACACACTCAACAGCAGAAGAGCTACATGGCTGTGTCTCGTCGAAGGTTACCTCGTAAGTCTCCATGATTTGGTTAGTGTCAAGGTTGAGCACACAATATGCTCTAGAGTGAATCACATAACTGAGAAAAATACCATCCGAACATCTAGCCTCAAACTTATCTAACTTGCCCTTCTTTAGAACAAAGCACTTGCAACCAAAAGCTCTAAAGTGACTCACCTTGGGTTTTCACCCATGCATCAGCTCATATGAAGTCCTCTTCTTGAAAGCACAAAGGAAAATGCGATTCGACACATAGCAAGCGGTATTGATCGCCTTGGCCAAGAAACACCTAGGAGTCCCATGCTCATCGAGCATCGTCCTGGACATCTCACAAAGGGTACGGTTCTTCCTCTCCACTACGCCATTCTAGCACGTGACGTATGGAGAAGAATACTGATGATCGAGACCAAGATCACTGCAAAAGGCATCAAAATGAGAGTTTCTAAATTCCGTGCCATTATCACTACATATAGCTCGAATGACATCACCATGTCTCTCATTATTCAACCTCATGATCAAATCTTGAACATAGCCAAATGTCTCGCTCCTCCAAAAAGAAAACCCAAGAGTACCTCGAGAAATCATCAACCACAACCAACACATACCACTTCCCACCCACAGAGCGAACCCGAGCTGGCCCAACCAAATCCATGTGCAATAGCTCACATGGTCACTCAGTCATGACCACAGTCAGAGGGGCGTGAGAAGCAGCAACCATCTTTCCATGCCAACAAGAAGCACAAACAAATCCTTCTCGAATTTCAACTTAGGCAATCATCGGACTAGGTCTAGGCCACTCAAGCGGGAAAGCAACTCAAAGCTCAAGTGTCCTAGCCACCTATGCCACTTCCAAAGCTCAGCCGAAACGCCAGTAACAAAGCATAGAGGAGGACAAACAGACTGGGAAAAATCGGCATGAAAGATTTGACCCTCGGGGACGATCGTACATACAAGTTCACCTCGAGAATCAAGCACACGAGAAGCGCCCAACTTAAAACAAACCTCAAAACCCTCGTCAAGCAACTGGGATACTGACAACAGGTTAAAACCAAGTGACTTGACCAAAGCCACACTCTTCAAGGCCACCTTGCTAATCACCTTCACCATACCTTCAGCAAGCACTCGTCCTCTCCCATTGTCCCTGTTGGCGGTCGATTTCCGTCAACCAGGAGCACTTGTTACACTTTGGTTTGAGCTTTGAATTATAACTAACCCGCCACTAGGCATACTAATGATGTAATAAGTTCACACTTGCATGTGGTTTTTGGAGTATGTTGTTTACGCAGGATTTAAGCGCCTAAATGAGGACTTCCAGGTAGGATTCATCGAGCACTTTATGAGAAGATCACAAAGCCCAGCACAAGTCAAGACACGAAGTGGATGACTCCAAATGACCCTAGGACCGAAGCATGAAGCCGTGAAACTCCGAGGACCTGAATGGAAGATGAGGGAGTTTGCGCGTCACATGCACTTCGGCAAAAATTCAAGAAACTGCAAGAAGCATCGTGGAGGAAGATGGGCCCGAACAAGGCCGAAAAGGGCCTGGGCCGGCTGGCCCGTGCCGACTGGCCTAGGGTGTTTCGGGCCCTGTTCGACCTCCCCTTTGACCTACCGCCTCCTCGGCTTATTTGTATCGCCTGCCTCCGATGGCCACCTCATCCATTGACGACATCTCGGCGAAACCTAGAAGCAAGCACAAGAGGGAGGCAACGGCGGCCGCGAGTCCTCGAAGTTGTCTAGGAGATGGCCTAGGCCGACCCTAGCCACCATGGCCGCCTTGTGTGGTTGTGCCATTCCGGAGTTTCGGAGCTAGTTGAGGTCATCAATGGTATGTACTCGGTGGTGATGATGCAAACGCATCTATTATTATGTGAGCAATTACAATCTTGTCATTCTATCTTCTAGCAATTCCATGTCTCTGTTTATACTTTTTACCTATCATGAATATGTTTGTTCCTTAGTCTAAAGCAAGGTTAGACTACTTAGCGTGCTCTATGTAATCGTGGCGATTAGGTTTAGGATGTTGACCCTTCATGGTTTATAGACACGTTCGTGTTTGGACGTGCCCTTAGATTCTCCGCATCATTAAGGGTGCACCGTGACATGGTGAAGGCCACGAAAGTGCGGATGTCTTCGGGAGGTAGACTGGAGGTAGGAGTTTAAGGATGCTATTAGATGAGATGCATGATTTGTTGCTCATTTGTTGAAGTTGCAACTAGAAGGTGATAGGCTTAGTTGTCCCCATGGTGGCGCTTTACCTTGCCTATGTTTGTGAATGTGATCAACCCTGTGCTATCATATACATATCTCTTAGGTTTATCTTTGTATGCAATCAACGCTTAATGTTAGGTTAGTTTGGCTAGACTAGGTAGAGAACCTTAGCGGTTTGCTTCTGATCCTTGGATTGACAAACCTTGGGGACCCTCCTTGGTGAAAAAGGCACCAAGTCACCCGTACGCTTGTGGTGAACTTCAACACGGTTTTGAACTGTCAACAAGCCCTTTTTCTGGCGCCATTGCCGGGGATCGGCAACTCGAACCCTAGGGTGATCTACCTTTCTATTTGACTAACCCTAATTTTTATTATTGCATATACGCTTGTTTTCTTGTTTGTGTCCTTGAAAGCAGCACTAGTACAGAAGTTCACATCCATGACAAAACAATTTTGTCACAGAACATGCCAAATTCGTCATGGAAAAACTTCTATGACAAATTTATGATGATTTTGAGATCGTCATAGAAAGCGCGTCACATTTGTCGCACCGTGACGAATCAGCTATTTTCGTCACAGAACTGCTCCTTTTCAATGACGAACACGTTTTTCGTCATGTAACCGCTCATCTTCTATGACTAGTGAACATCGTCACTAATTTTGTCATGGAAGTGACCGCCACGTGGCGCCGTGCATGCTGGCAGCTGACGTGGTTCGATGCCATGTTGGGCGCCTACGTGGATGATGACGTGACTGCCTACGTGGACGATGACGTGGCTGCCTACGTGGATGATGATGTGGCTACCTACGTGGACGATGACATGGTTGCCTACGTGGACGATGACGTGGCTGCCTACATGAACGATGACGTGGCTGCCTACATGGACGATGACGTGGCAATTGATGTGGCAATGATGACGTCATCACCATACACAATTTAGAGATGGGCCTATATTGGGCCCATTATTTCAATGATTCAATTTTTTATTTGAGCTCATTCAGCAATACAATTCAGCCCACCAAAATTTGCCAAATTTAAGCCCAGTTATTACAAAACACGCTACAGCATATATTACATACATGCTCACAACAGATCAACAATGGCACATTTACCATCACACAAAAGGCATCACATACATGCTCACAACAGATCTGTTGGCACATTCACCATCACACAACAGGCAGAACATCCATGTTTTCATCTACCATCAGAAGCCACCAAGACACATCCATGTTTCCATCTATCATCACACGCCACCATGGCAAAAGCTCCAATTTTACCTTGAAATCAGCATGGTACCTCATCTCCTCTTATAGTCCCTTATCCTTTTAAGTTCCAGTTCCTGCAGGTGCATTAACAAAGTCATCCATTTGTTGATTCAGTAATAAGAAGTAATGTTCTAGATAATATATAAACATGACAGAACAACATGCTCATTTGAACAAAATGATATACAATATGTACAAACTGTTAGAAACATGCAACACACATCATCACATATGCTCCCATTCAGAATCACATAAAAAATTGATCACATGCATTTGTTAATCCAGCATCACTAGCAGTTCAGCATACCATTGGACAGGCTTAAAGCTAGAGCACGCAGATGCAGTTCATTATTACTTCACTCTAACTAACTGCTCCTTACCTATGGGTCAACTGGCACTGAAGAAAACCAATCCAAAGACGAATGGATCAAAGGCACCAGAGTAAGCAGCAAAGAGCAAAGCATTGCTGAAAATCAGATGGAGCAGAAATGAGATGAGCACTATCCCACATCAAATTTGTACAAGAGAGATAAATAGGATTCATAGTATTAATAATTCCCGAATATACAAAGGAATTGTAACTGAACTTTCAAACGATAGGCATTGTGCAGCCCAGAACGCCACTTTTTTGTAGCTGAAATTGTAACTGAACTTTCAAACTGGAACAACTAAGCAATTGTGGGCCACTGAAATAGATAAGCCGCAACAACAGAATTACAGCATCTCAGCATCTCAAACTGAAACCAGTACCCCCTCCTGTCACAGTTTGGACATCAACACAACTCCCATCCAAAACAAACTCAACTTATGGTTTGGGACACAGGAAGCAAAATACTACTTTGAAAGAAAAATGTGTTTGAGGCGAAAACAACTATTACATATAATTCCCAAATATCCAAAGGAAATTGTAACTGAACTGCATTATGAAATTGTAACTGAACTGTCAAATGACAGTATTTGTGTGCAGCCCAAAACACCACTTTTTTGTGAATGGATCTAGAGTACTAGGCTAGTGTGTAGAGATAACTCCAGGCTCGGTGCAATTCTGGCCGCTGAAAAGGCTAAGGCAACAGAATAACAGCATCTCAAACTGAAACCAGTCTAACAATGGGATGAGCTACTAATACTCTTTAAAAGTGTACAATACTAATCAAACATCTCACAGTGCTAAGCAATCAGACATTACAATATATCATTAGCTAGATGACCTCTACAAGAAGCAATCAGACATTACAATATATCATTAAGCTACTGATGTTATGAAATTTGAGTTACAGGACATCAAATGTTTTAATGTACTTAAGTAGCATCCATATCTGCTGTTTAAAAAAATAAACAGGAGTTGAATCCTATGTTGAGGTCATGATGGCCATAAGATTAAGATGAAAATTGGCAAAGATTACTTAAGTGCTATTGTCAATCAAAGTGCACACAAATCTGAGTGACCTAGTGCAAGGGATGACCTAGTGACACAAAAAAGGTACTACTCCATTCCACTACTTGCCTTTATATCACTATCATGCATAGTGGGAGTTAGGCTAAAACAGTTGGGTTAAGTTCAGAAATTTTTGAAGAAAGCACAACCATTAGTGAATGTTGATGTGATGCTGCTAAGCGAAAAAGAGGATGTAATCGAGTTGATGTGTGCAGCATGACAGGTCTGGTTGGATTGCAGGCAAAGTCACCTACTCACTAGATGTGTGAGGCAAATAATGTTTGCAGCAAAAGGATTGTGGAGTGGTGTGAAGACCCATGGATGGGCACAGCAGAGGCTGCACGGGTGTGATTCAAAGTAATTAAGCCATAACTAGTGTTTCATTTGTGGTCTGGACTAGTTCGGGCGAGTACTAGTAAACCCCAAATCAACAAATCAAATCAGTTCCCCAGCGTGGCAGATCAGGGGGTAGGTAGGAGAAGAAAAGGGGGAATCAAATCAGTTCCCCATGCAACGCACCTGGATGTTCATGGCCTTCTTGTTGGCCTCGAGCTGGCTGCCTGCGAAAGAAGGGAATCGAATCAATAGGGTTAGAGACGGAAGCGATGGATGGGGATCTGCAGAGAGAGGTTTGTTACCCTTGCCCGCCTTGTTCTTCTCGGCGTTCCTCTCGCAGGCCATCTTGGACTTCCCATGACGCCATCCCCGCGCGCCCCCGACCACGGCAGATCCGAGTCTGCCAGCATCCTCGTTAGTGACATCACCCCCTACTGCGCCGTCATCTCCCTCAGTCCCGTCCTCCGCCCGCCCTATGAATCGGGTGAAATCAAATTAGGACGACACGAGGGCAGGACGATCAAATCAATCACCGGCGAATCGGGCGAAATCAAATCAGGACGACATGAGGGCAGGACGATCCGAGCAGAGCAGAGAGCAGTCGAACCTGTGGAGACAGGGGATGGTGGAGTGGTAGATAGGAGGTGCTGCAGATCCAAGCCGCAACTCGCTGCAGCTGCTCGTGCAGGGAGAGGCTTGCAGCGGCGCTGCGAGGGGAGAGGTGGCGGCGGCCGGGATTGGGAGGGTAGGGTAGGGGAGGGAGGCGGCGTGGATCTGCAGAGGAGCAACGAGGATGGAGGGGAGAGGGGAAGGGAGGAAGGGCAGCGGATGGGAGGAGTGAGGCGAGGGGCAGGGAGCGACGGGCAGATAGGGTTTCGGTGGTTATTTATACAAAATACAGAGCATCTGAGCCGTTCAATTTGATCCAATGGCTAAAATTAATATATCTTTCTGGGCCGTAGTTGTTAGATGGGCCAAAATCAGGATTTAGGGCCGAATTCAGGCCTGGGACAATGTACTTCACAGGTTAATATTTTTCATTTTCTTTTTTCATTTTAAAGCACCTTGTGAAGTAAATTGTAAAATAATATATCTTGCATACTCAAATATATTTTTAAAATGTACTATACTGCATCTTATTTGTTTTGTAGACAATCTTAATAGTTATAGAACCGATTTGCTCGTTTCTATAGTTTAAATGAATTTCTACATCTGTATTGAAAATAATTCCAAATTGAACTACGTCTAGCTCAAATAAGATTAAAAAATGCATAAATACTATATTTAGTCTCGTATGTTATATTTTAGCTCATATACAAAAAAATATGAAAATTTCAAGTGTCTTCTAGAAGCAATTAGAACTTGTACATCCAAATTAGCACATAATAATTACAATAATATCAAAATTAGGTTAGAAAATTCTACAAATTGGCATGATAACATATTTTTAACCCATAATACTGTGATAAAAAACTAAATGATTTTGCTAAAGTGGGATCATACATTGTTCATAAAATGGATGGATCTCTTACATTCTTTCATACAACTCAACTTAAACTTTGAAGTTTATACACTCTAAAGTACTTTCTTAGTCATATATACATCAAACTTGGATGAAAACTTACCTTTAGTCTCCTATTAACATTTGTGGAGTTACATTGCCACTTGTTGTGTAAAAAAGTTGTTTTTCTATTTTTTAAATACCTAAATAACACATCATTTGAAAATAACTCAAAAATTAGTTACCTTAAATACCACCAATACATTTTTCACATGTAGCAAACAACATATAAGTTGCAATATAGGAGTTTTAAGAATTTTCAAGTAGATTTGCTATTTTCTATGATATAAATGAATTTCTACATGTTTATCGAAAGTAATTCCGAGTTGACCTATATGTACCTCTAATAAGATTCAAAAAAATTCAAAAAATTATATTTAGGCGCCTATGGTCCATTCTAGCCCACATCTAGAAGATTGATCAAAAATTCAATTTACTTATATGGAAAACTCGAAATTCTACTAGTCACCTTGTTAAAAAATAATGATAATAATAACTAAAACTTCTCCAAAAATTATGTAAATTAGCATAAGCTTGAAAAAAAATTTGGATGCAACCTTACCCTTACTCTCATATTAGTATTTGGAGATTTAGATTTCCAATTCTCATGCGAAAAAGTCATTTTTTCTATTTTTTCTAAAACCTAATTAAGACACCCTTGTGAAGTAAATTTGGTCAAAACATTATACAAATTGGCATAATAGCATGTTTTTGATCCACAATCTTACCATAAAAAACTCAAGTGGTTTCAATAAAGTGGGATCATACATTGAGACAAAGGATACATCTGTCTTATAGTTTCCTAAAACTCAAAGTCAAACTTTGAAATTTGAATACCTCAAAACAATATTTGACTCGTATGCGTCTAAATTTTGGACACTAACTTATGTTGACCATAACATTAGCAATTATAAATTTAAATTAGTAATTTTTATTCAAAAATATGTATTTATATTCTCTACATAAATAAATGGAAACAAGCCACATGAATAAGTTTAAAGAAACAATAACCGACTTACAAAACAACACAATAAAATGAAAGAACGTGATTTTAGAAAAATTTGGGAAAAAGAAACACTAAATTTGGAGTTCATATGAAAGAAAAAAAACCAAATACAACCTTTAATTCAGGATTAAAAAGAGAAATATGAACCCTATAGGTGTTCTTCATCTCTGTACATTTAGGATATAAAATGCAACCCTAACCAACAAGTGTTTAAGTATATATAAATAAACTTCTGCAATCATGCACAACTACACTTGTAGCTTGGTGGTAACATGTCTTCCTTCCATCCCCACAGGTCGTGGGTTCGAGTCCCCCTTTGTCACCATTTTTTGCGCCAGGAAGGAATTCCGGACCGCTGGGATCTGGAGGCCGTTTGGGCCAGCTTGGGCCGGTTGTCCGCTGAGCTCTGGAGGCCGTTGGGCTAGCGTGGGCCGGTTGTCTAGGCGGACTTGATCCATTCCATCACGGTGCATGTCTGTGCATGCATTGTGCTAAAAAAAATGTGTGTGCATGCATGCTGCATGCAAGGCGGCAAGACTTAGGCCTACGGTGCATGTGTGTGCATGCATGCTGCATGCAAGGCGGCAGGGCTGGGCCATTAAGGCCACGAACGTACAAGGGGGCAGGGCTGGCCCACCAATTATGTCGTGTGGGACCATGCGGTGGTGGGGCCCATGTAGCCACGTGGACATGGAATGCGTGGGAATGGATGGTGGGACCCGGACCCATGGTCAGACCCGCAATTACACGTGGTTAAATATGGGACCAAATCCTTGTTTCAGTTTTCAAGATGTTTTATGACGATAATGTTGGTGTTCTGTGACGCCCATTTGCGTTCGTCATTGCTTCCTCACGGGCAGAACTGGAATGATTCATCTGTGATGAACAGGTTCGTTGTTCGGTGACGATCCTCTGAGTTTCATCATTATTTTTAGTGGCTTGGCACCGTCACTCGTTATCTGTGACGAAGTTACAAAATTCGTCACGGTAGAGACCACTTCCTGTCGGTGTTTTAACCCGGTAACCTACCAAGGGGGTACCCGAGGTAGATGATTGTGGTGGGGATCGCCAGACCTGGAACTCGAAGGTGTGCGCAAGGACACGGGACACAAGATTTATACAGGTTCGGGCCGCCAGAGTAGCGGACCCTACGTCCTGTTTGGGGATCAAGTATGGCGCCCTGCGCTTGGGTGTTGGGTTGATCAGGGTGCCCGGCTAGGTACCCGGCCCTCCTTTATATAGTCCATGGGGCGGGTTCCTAGTTGGTTACAAGGCAGGAGTCCTAGTAGGATTACACGGAACGAGTCCTAATAGGATTACAGGGGAATTCTAGTAGGAGTCTGTCTTCATCCTTCCTCGTATGGGTACCCGGGGAGTATGCCCGACAAGCCCCCGAGCACATTGTAGTCGAGAGTAGTAGTTCGAGTAGTCTTGAAGCCTCTTCGAGTAGTTCCTGAGCATCCTCGAGTACTGCTTAGAGAAGTCTTCAATAGTACTTGAACTGCCACGAGGCTGGAAGGTGGTCCAGCTCATCAGTCTTGAAGTCGAGATTATATGGAAGTGCGGTTGCAAAATCGCACTCCATATGGAGTAGCCCCCGAGCCTTAGGTTGAGTCGTAGACTCTAGCTGAGTGTCAATCTTGATTCCGAATCTTCCGTCTTGAAAAAATTGAATGATGGGTGTAGCATAGCAGCCCCCGAGCCTTGAAATGATTAGGTAATCAATCCAAGGGTCTTCAGTGTTCGCGAAAGCCATCATCCGAGTACTCTTGCAGCGCGTAGCCCCCAAGATAAGAGAGCCGTATGAGCCACGTCGAGTAGTTGTTGGTGCAGAGCCCCCGAGCTTGAGAGTGAGCAAAGCCTGCTGAAGTTATCCTCGAGTAGTAATTGAAGTGCAGCCCCCGAGCTGGAGAGATTTCGAGTAGTAATTTAGCATCGAGCCGTGTAGCTTGAAAAGTAGCAATGCCGTCAGAGCGGACTTTAGATGCGACCGAAGTCGACTTTAGATGTCGGCAGTGCGGACTTTAGAATGCGACTTAAAAACCGAAGTTGACTTTATGCCGCGTGGAGCGGACTTTGAGATGCGACTTGAAAACCGAAGTCGACTTTAGGATGCCGCGTGGAGCGGACTTTGATATGCGACTTGAAAACCGAAGTCGACTTTAGATTGCCGCGTAGAGCGGACTTTGAGATGCGACTGAAGAAGTCGACTTTAGATTGCCGCGTAGAGCGGACTTTGAGATGCGACTACAGTAGTCGACTTTGTGCCACGCGGGGTGGACTTAAGATGCAAAAAACGAAAAGCACTTTCCGGAAAGCCAAAGCGAATGAAAAATCAGAGAAAATGAGTAGTTTTGCCATCGGAGTGGGCTTAAGATTGCGACCGAAGTCGGCTTGTGCCACCGGAGTGGGCTTGGGTGCGACTGTTAGCGTTGACTTGTGCCACCGGAGTGGGCTTGAGTACCCGAGCCATGGATTTTAGACCCAAGGTACAGTTGCCGCAGGAGCGAGCTTGAAGGTGCGACCGGAGTCGACTTGTGTACCTGGGCCATGGATTTCAGACCCAAGATACGGTTGCCGCCAGAGCGGGCTTGAGATTGCCTCCTTGGGATACAGCCATTGTGACCTCCGAGACTCAGTACACCCAAAGCCGTGGCGAGAGCCCCCGGGATGTAATGTACCGAACTCGTGCTGGAGCCTCCGAAACTTAGTATACTAAATTCGTGGCCGGAGCCCCCGAAATTCAGTGTAGTAAGCTCGTGGCGGTTTGGTCGATATATCCCAAGAGTAGTCGGCAAGGTGTAGCTCTCGTGAAAACCCGCCGAGAAGCATACACAGATGAGTAGTCGTTGAGACTGTTCCGCGTGGCAGAAAGAAGATAGCACATGACGTGCGTGGTGCCTCCTTAGAGTGAAGCTGATGTGTACCTCTAGTACTTGGTACATGAAACGTCATGGCAACAGCCACCTAATTTGGTGATCCAAAGCCTGTGGCAGTCGGTCATCACGCCCAAGGAATAGTTGGCGAAGTGCAGCTCTGCTGGTAGGTAGCCGTTGAGAGACATACACAAAGGTAGTCGGCATGTTGTCCTACATGATGAGGAAAACAAGCCAACGAAAAAATAATAATAATCATTTAAATAAATGACTTAGCTTTTGCCGCCAAGGCGGTCTTGTAGATGAAGCCATGGCGGTCGGCGATGGAACCGTGATGGTTGTTGCTGGAGTTGACTAGTCAGAGTTGATTCTGACTAGTTGTTGGGAGCGTGACTGCTGTTCTCGACTAGTTTGGAAAACTAGTCAAGATGAGTGGTCGACGCGATGCGGCCGGAAGACGATGTCACGGCGGTGCGCGGCATACTCGAAGTAGAGCCGATGTTGCCGCGAGACAAGTAGTCATGATGCACGGCGTGGCTGAAGTAGAGCCAGTGCAACCGGACAACAAGTCGAGCGGCGGCGCACAGACTAGTCGAGCCGCAAGACGGAGCGACCGGGCGCACGGCGAGAGCCAGCGCGACCGGACAACAAGTCGAGCGGCGGCGCACGAAGTAGTCGAGCCGCGAGACGGAGCGACCGGGTGCACGGCGAGAGCCAGTGCGACCGATCGACGAGAAGTCGAGCAGCGAGACGGCGCGTGGTCGACGACGAGCCGCGCGACGTGCCGAGGCACCCGGACGCGCGGCGTAGGCGAAGTAGTCGACGACGAGCCGCGCGAGGTGAAGTAGTCGACGACGAGCCACGCGAGGCGAAGTAGTCGACGACGAGCCGAGGCAGCCGGACGAACGGCGTGACCGAAGTAGTCAATGACGAGCCGAGGCAGCCGGACGCACGTCATGAGCGAAGTAGTCGACGACGAGCCATGCGACGTGCAGAGGCACCCAGATGCGCGACGTAGGTGAAGTAGTTGACGACGAGCCTGCACGAGGCGAAGTAGTCGACGACGAGCCGCGCGACGTGCTGAGGCACCCAGACGCGTGGCGTAGGCGAAGTAGTCGACGACGAGCCACGCGAGGCGAAGTAGTCGACGACGAGCCGCGCGACGAGCCGAGGCACCCGATCGCACGGTGTAGGTGAAGCAGTCGACGATGAGCCGTACGAGGCGAAGTAGTCGACGACGAGCCGCGTGACGTGGCGAGGCACCCGGACGCGCGGCGTAGGCGAAGTAGTCGACGACGAGCCGCGCGGCGTAGGCAAAGTAGTCGACGACGAGCCGCGTGAGGTGAAGTAGTCGACGACGAGCCGCGCGACGTGCCGAGGCACCCGGACGCGTGGCGTAGGCGAAGTAGTCGACGACGAGCCGCGCGACGAGCCGTGCGACGTGCCGAGGCACCCGGACGCGCGGCGTAGGTGAAGTAGTCGACGACGAGCCACGTGACGAGCCGAGGCACCCGGACGCGCGGCGTAGGCGAAGTAGTCGACGACGAGCCGCGCGACGAGCCGAGGCACCTGATCGCACGGCGTAGGTGAAGTAGTCGACGACGAGCCGCGCGAGGCGAAGTAGTCGATGACGAGTCGCGCGATGAGCCGCGCGACGTGCCGAGGCACCAGGACGCGCAGCACAGGCGAAGTAGTCGACGACGAGCCGCGCGATGAGCCGCGCGACGCGCCGAGGCACCAGGACGTGCAGCACAGGCGAAGTAGTCGACGACGAGCCGCGTGAGGCGAAGTAGTCGACAACGAGCCGCGCGAGGCAAAGTAGTCGACGACGAGCCGTGCGACGTGCCGAGGCACCCGGATGCACGGCATAGGCGAAGTAGTCGACGACGAGCCGCGCGACGAGCTGAGGCACCCGGATGCACGGTGTAGGTGAAGTAGTCGACGACGAGCCGCGCGGTGTAGGCGAAGTAGAGCCGGTGTGGCCGCAAGACGAAGTTGCGGCGACGCACGGCATAGTCGAGGTAGAGTTGGTGTTGCCGTGAGACAAGTAGTCGTGGCGCACGCCGTGGCTGATGTAGAGCCAGTGCGACCAGAGAACAAGTCGAGCAGCGACGCAATCGAGCCGCGAGATGGAGTGACCGAGCGCACGGTGATGTTGACGTAGAGCCCATCCGGCCAGGTGACGAGTAGTCGCGGCGCATGACGAGGTTGAAGTAGAGCCCGTGCGACCGGACTAACTCGTGTGATCGAAGTAATTGTACACACGTACGTTTTGTATGTGCACCAAGCTATGATGTTGAAGCTTCCTGGTACAGCTTTTGTGTGGCTGTAGCCAAGAGCTAGTGCACTTAGTCTTCACATGTGCATGCGGCTGATCCAGCAAATTGATTTGCCACCTCGACCCTGTAGCTGATTGGATGTTGTACATGCTACAGTGTTGGAGGGCTGCGGGAGCATGACAGCAATCTGAAATTGCTGCCGTACATGAACCAACTTCAAATCTGACATGAGCTCCGACGTGTACACGAATTTGGACTCCGAATTGACGCCCACGACCGCAGACCCGGAAAGGTTTGCGGCGATTTTGATGCGGACTCGGTAGTAATCATCGACGAGCTGCTTTTGAATCTGAACTCGATGATCACGGTATTGATTCCATCTGGCCGTGGTGCTCTGCTCGAATACGGTGACTTCTACAAAATTGGAACTCGGCGAGTCTGCTTGTTGCGGGTAGATTGATTTTGTTGATAAAGGTCCTTCGAATTCGCCGGTGATCATGACGATCACCCCTACCTGGCGCGCCAGCTGTCGTCAACTATCAAATCGTCATAGATATTAACATTTCTACTATTGTAGGTGAAAAGCTAGACACAAGACATTCGATGAGTTCTCTACATGCACACTTCGACGAGATGATTACAACATGAAGATTCGCTCTTTAGTGGTAGGTGCTAACTTTTGTTAGTGGCCCATCATCCGCTATCGAGTCCACACCCTACACGAGAGATGATAAAAGGTAAGTCAACGTGTCAATTAAATTTTTAGGACTAATGTTTTGTGGAGAATTGTTTGATCAAGCAATAGGTATTGGAAGCAATCACGGTGCCCCCAAGATCACAAGATCAAGCTCGTCAACATCTTCAAAGTTTCTGTTCACATCAATTTTTGCACAGCCCCATGGGAAGAACAATAGGATATCATTGGATATTTAGAAGCCCCACAAAGTTACGCTTCCAACAAGTCAAGGATCAAGTCAATCGGAGGTTCCTACAAGCGGATATGGCCGAATCACCGATGGTTGCACGTCCTGAAAATTTCTAGACAGCAAGCAAAGCTGAAGTGAAACAACCATAACTCCATCATATGGACTCCGATTAAGATGAATGAGTACCCGTTGGAAATATAATTTCATAAACCCTTCAATATAATTATATTTTGGTATATGTTCTGTTTTGTATACAGGGGAAAATCCACGAGGAAGAGGCAGCAGCAATACGATGAGAACAAGATGGTGAAGATGAGGACAACAACAATGAAGAGGAGCTTGGGGAATGCTTCCATTAGACCACACATGAAGAAATTCAGAGGCTTGGAACAAAACAAAGACCCCTGGAGCTTTGGTAAATGAAGACACAAGTTGGTGACATCCGACGCAAGAAATTGTTTGGAGCAGACCACGAAGGATTACACACAAAGGATGACATCCAATGGCGTGGATGTTTTGGGCTCTCACACGAAGGATCATGGAGCTACATTTTCACAACCAAGATGTGTGAGCCCACAATTGAAGAGGAGTGATCCTACAAAAAGCAACCTTGATGACATGTGGCACGAAGGAAGGAATTGAGAAAAGTCTACGCGAGCCACCTTCGATCATCAAGGATTGGTCGCTTTCAAATCCGGAGGACCACTCACGATGAAAAGCTCGAAGGCTAAGGTATGCATTAAACTCTCAAGGTACTTTTGAATATGATATCTTTCTTTTGATATATTCATGTTCATATCCAATAGTATGATTCGGTTCTATGCCTTGCACCTTTGTTGATCATGTTGATAGGCTAGAATTTCTTGAGAATGATAAAGAGACTGGGATGTGCTTAAACTTTGTTAATTACTTGCCTAATGAACCCATGCCTAATGAGAGCTTTAGCATTGAGCAAGAACCTTATGCTACCTTTAATCACATTTTGTTCATCCAATTTAAATTGTGGTTATCTATGCATTTGTTTGCCTTACATCTTGCAAATCTTGGACTTGCTTTGTGCTTGGTCAAGCTCGTGACCTTAAAAGGGCATGTGTTGGGGGAAAACTTGAGTTTCACTAACCATGCAGGTCATTAAACCTTAATAAAGAGGAGAGAATCCATGCTCCAAAGGAATTGCAAGCTCATGCATCGCCTTCCCCGAATCTCGAGTGCGGACGTCGCTGTTTTCATCAGTTTTGAGCACCTGATCAGATATGTAGAAGAAGGAAAATGTTACAAATCAGAAGCTCCATCTAGTGCCGATTCCAACACCTCCAAGATCAATGAATTTGAAGACTCGTACAAGGATATATGGCAAAAACATTGGACGCTACACAGTCTGAAATCAGATTTGGACAGATTGCAATGTTGGAGTAAAACGGGCGTAACTCACTCGATCGGAGTCCGTTGGGGGTCAACAAAGACTTGATGGAAAGACAATTTCGTGTGCCACGTATTGGAGAAGTTGTTTTCTACATTGTCTGATCTGGACAGAGAGGAAAATCCATGAAAGGAGAGGCAGTGATGAAGAGCAAAGGAGAAGGAGGGGATGATGATGCAAGAGAGGATCGGGCAAGTCTTCCATTGAGCAAGAATGAACATGTCAAGCATGGAGAGTGGATCAAAGCTGCATGGACATCTTCAAATCTTACAAGAAGGACCATGGCTTCGCGACCACAAGAAGGTACGTAAGAATGTCAAGCTCTATGACTTTAAATGAAGCGCTTTGCGGGAGGCAACCCGTTTTCTTTTGTTTATATTTATATATAAATATTATGACCGTCTACATTGTGATCTTAAACTGAAACATCAAGTAATATTGTACCATTGCTCTAATAAATACCACAACACCATGTTGTTTGATTTAATTTTGAGTTAAATGCATCATCAGTACATAAACTTGGAGAGTGGGTGCGCTTATATACATCATCTTTCAAATTGTTCATTTGAGAACAACAACTTGGCAGGTGGGTGCACTTAGGTACAGCATCTCTTAAATTGTTTATTTTAAAATAACAACTTGGTAGGTGGGTGCGGATGGGTCACCGAGATAACATGTGGGAAAAAACCACATAGACAAATTATGTGTTAGCGAATATATATATTTTTAAATCCTTGCTATTACGGATTAGCTAATACTCGTTAAAAAACCACTTGTTCTATCATGATGATCACTAGGTTTTCAGGATCTTTTGTAGGATCACTATATTCTGCTTGCAAAATTTCATCCAAGCTAGCATTATGTCATGTCTGTTTAAGTTAAAATTAAAGCTAACACTATATTCTGACTGATTAAGTTGACGAAGGGAACGTGTGGATGCCTGGATGTTGGTTTAAATATGTTACATGTCAAGATATAATATAATTGAGTGTAGATGTGAGTCGAGGTCATTTGGCAATACATAGAGATGATATATGTAGAACAGTGCTCTGTTCAATCTACACCTACAAATGAATTTTGAGGCTAAAGGAAATGTGGAAACCAAATATGAAAATGAATACAACTCAAATAAATTGGATCAGCAAGGACTTTTTAAAAAAAACATAGCATGTTTGCCCCCTACGTCGCTTTTTTTTGCCCAATATCAGTCATGGTGAGTTGGTGATCCATCTGCACCCACTTGACAATTTGTTATCCCCAAATGAACAATTTGAGAGGTGATGTACCTAGGCGCACCCACCTACCAAGTTGTTGCTCTCAAATGAACAATTTGAAAGATGATGTACCTAAGTGCACCCACTCGCCAAGTTTATGTACTAATGATGCATTTAACTCTTTAATTTTTATTGAGGGAGCACTTTGTTCTTGATCTTGGAAAACTTGTAGACCCTTTTTGTGTGCCTATTAGTGTTTAGGTTCTTTTTCTTTGTATCTTTTTAGAGAGAAATATGAAGTTGCCACCATCCTTGGACTTTAAACTTTTGGCTATTTAATTTAGGCTAACTCTTGTGTTTGTTTTAGACCACCACCATATCATGTCATTTTGTTCATCCATGTCATTTTGTATTGCATGTTTTGTGTTGATCTAACTTTTTGTCCAACCAACCTAAGCCTTCCTATAGCCCCCCACCAAAAACCCATAGCCAGCAAGGGTAGGGTTGACTTGTGGCCAAGCCCAGCTCTATCCCTTGTTCTAACTAAAAACTTTGACTAGTCCTCTATGAGAAAATCTTTCACACCTTTAGCCCTCCTAAAACCATAGGTTTGTTTTTCATAGAAAGACTCTTAGCACACCTTAGATAGAATTTCTAAACTTGTCTTTCTCTCTTCAAAATTCTTATTTGAGCAAAAAATATAGGATACCCATAACCTAACCCCTAAACCTTGTTAGTTTGGTTGATTGATTCTTTTCGATGGGTGATTTTCTTGATGACAATGCTTACTTCGTATAAAGTGAAGCCAAGCTTTGTCCTTTGCTTATTATGGACCTTATCGAAAATCTTTCAAACCTTGCTAATATTTGCTTGTGCTAACTCTTTGCATTTGCATTTTGTATCCCCCTCGGTGTCATCATCCGCTTTATGTTAGCTTGGTCCTCTTGTGAAACTTTATGATGAATGCTTTCATATCTATGTTAAATGCTTCATACGGCATTTTACCTTTGCAATCTTGTGTGAACTTGGTGTTTAGACATGATTGAAGACCACCATCATTCATTTTTATATACCTTGCTATCATATTGCTTTGGTGGTGTGAAAACTTTGCAATGCGCCCTACTTTTCTTGCACTATAAGGAATTAGTAATCTTGGGATAAGCATGGCGTTTTGACCTTGGTTAATAAATCTTTATGGCAATGGAGAAGTTTGGCAACCACTTTGTAAGCATGGAGTTTAGAATTTGGTGTAAACATTGTTTTGTTTTTATACCATCCTCTCATTTGCATACACACTTGCACACACGTACACCCATTAGGATCTTAATTTTCATTCACTAGATTAACTATGCCACAAGTTAAGATCATAGGGGATGTCTTTGGTTTGTCGACATAGAGTGAGTATTCCCAACCGTCGCCTCGGGGGTACTTTGTGCTTTAGAGTTGTTTTGCAGGCATGGCGAATCACTCTCATGAGTTTATAATAAAAGATGAAGTTAAGATCGTCAACACCTCCAAAATCCCGAAAGATACACCGCTGTCTTCGTCAAGATTAAGCACATGTTCAGAGATGTACAAAAGAGGAAATTGGATATTCAGGAGCTGCACTAAGTCTTCTTTCCAACGCATAAAGATTTAACATTTTAGGAGACATGTGCAAGGAGTTACAACCAAATCATTGGGCGTCACACGTTCTGAAATCAGCCCAGGACAGTTTGCATTGATGGAGTAAAAAGTGCGTAACTCTCTTGTTCGGAGTCCGATTGGGGTGAATGACCACTCATTGGAAAGATAATTTCAAGGACTTCGCAATGGAGCAATGCTTCTGTACATGTTCTGTTCTGGAAATTGAAGAAAAAATCGTGGAAGTTGAAGCGGTGATAAAGGACAACATGGAAGGAGGTGAAGACGAGTTGAGAAACGATTGGGATTAAGGCTTGTGACAAAGGGTGGACGTTGAAGGACGATCAAGGTAACAAAAGTGAAGAGTACGATGATGATCTCCACACATGGAGGTAGGACTTCAAGAATTACAAGATGGTTCATCATCTTCCATGCCTAGCAATATGCTAAGCATGGGGGAGGATTTGGTGGACATAAGAAGACTGCATGCAGTACAAAGATCACGGTTGCCATGGAATGCTAATTTTTCTTCTTCCATGTTAAGCACAATGCTTAAGCATGGGGGAGGCTGCGCTACACATGAAGCATCAAAGGACGGTAACAATTCCTCAACCCTCTTTTTGTCCTCGTCTTTCTATATGTCTGTTCATGTATATGCTTTCCACAACCTTAGATGCAACCTTTGTATATCTCTCTATAGAATAACATGGCTACTAGGAGTACAACCTAGATTTGTTTTCAATAATAATCACCGTTACCTTGTGCTCACTATTATGATATCTTGTATGCTCTTACTTACGGATATATGATGATCGTTGCCACCTTGCTCATTCTTGTGCTTGGTTTGTATATGATTAAGCTAGTGCTCTCTTTGATATGATCAGAAATTTAAATTAATGCTAGCCTAATCTTTTGTAGAGGTTATGATAACTTGAGACCCATTGTATTTTTCGTTGCTCTCACTTTTAAATGAATCAAATATCATTTACTTTTGTTCTTAAAAGATATGCTAACCTTGTCTTTGATACCACTTGCATTTTGCTCTAGCCATCCAAAGCCTTATATTCAATTGAGTGCAAAAACCGTAGTTTACAAGATTTGTTTTTGGTTGCATTGATTCAAGGCTTGATTTCTCTGGCTCAAGACTAAGAAGTTGGTCATTCCTTTTTTACATATCTATCTTTATGCTAGCCATTTCTATCCGTGCATTGTGAGTTTCCACATTGGGAATTTCACAAACCTCGCTGGATATCCACCCAGAAATCCAAAATATCTTTTTGTGTTCACCTCCTTGACCACAACCCAATATATGAGTATGGATGAATATTTCGAGGAAGATTACAAGGAAGGAGCCGTCAAGTAAGCAAGACTTTTTGAGACTTCCAAAAGGATCCCTAGAAGATGTTCGAGTATGTCTCTCCAATAAAATATGAGAACTTCAATTTCTACCTAGGCATATTTATCACCTCTTTTGCCCGAGGATGAGCAAACGTCTAAGCATTGGGGGGTTGCCAAGGAAGTGCTAGTATAGTCTAGAGTTCAAGGGGAGTAATAAAAAAAGTATGATGAAAGAAAAAAAAGAAAAAAATGATGATAAAGAAGACAAGGTATGATAAGAAAAAAAAAAAAGAAAGAAAAAAATATATATAATAAATAAGCTCCCCGGTTCTCTAGCTATGTTTAGTGCTTTTTGAGTTTTCAAGACGATTCAAGATCAAGACCCATACTCATCTTTCCAACCATGTGCAATCCGATAACGAGGACTTCGTTTGTGCCTCGGGATCACTCTTTGCCATTTGCACATGTCCACCTATCTAAAAGTGTGTGTTCATCTCTGCCCCCTCCTTGAGAACATTATTTTTCCAATGACCTTTTTGACAAGTCTAGGTAAGACCATGAGAAGCTAGTCTTGTTTTGATAATATCTCAACTATAATATCTTGGTAGGACTAAACTTTCCCATAGCTCCATATAAAGCCTTCCACCAAATATTTGAGAGAGGAAAGGAGTAGAACAAGTAGGCTTGAGAGACAAGATGAGATGAGAGTTCATGAGCAAGATGCAAGGAGGCTTATTATTGATCTTGGTAAAGCAATTTTTTCTTCATCCTGCTCTTTATTTTCAAAATTTCTAAGATTTGTTCAAAATTTGGAAGCATGATTAATTACTTGTGGAAAGAGCTTAAATAATATCTACCCTTCATAGAGATGAAAGCTAGTTACATTATGGAACTTTAACAATGTAACCTTTGAGAGCATTATGTTTTCTCATGTATAATCAAGTGCAGGGTATGGACATTGAAAGGTAATACTAACATCCATTAAAGGCTTACTTGAGGACGACCAATGTTTAAGCATGGGGGTGTGTTGGCGGTCGATTTCCATCAACCAAGAGCACTTGTTACACTTTGGTTTGAGCTTTGAATTATAACTAACCCGCCACTAGGCATACTAATGATGTAACAATTTCACACTTGCATATAGTTCAAGATGTCCGAGCAATGCAGAGCCGCTATTGCAAATCAAGGGCCGGCGAAGCAAAGAGACCCCGGATGTCCGACCATCCCATGTTCCATCGGCTCTTTCAATTTCGAGAAGGCATTGTGCGATCTTGGGGCAAGTGTGAGCGTCATGCCAAAGGATGTGTTCGAGAAGCTACACCTACCGGAGCTAGAGCCCACGGCTATGAGTTTGGAGTTGGGTGACAATTCTATTCGCTACCCTACGGGGATCGCTGTGGATGTACCCGTGAAGGTTGGGGACTAAATCATCCCCGTCGACTTCGTCGTGCTCGAGATGGGAGAAAGGGTGAAGCCGCCTCTCATCCTTGGGAGGCCATTCCTCAAGACCGTCGGGGCAACCATCGACGTCGGCAAGGGGGAGATCGAGTTCGACATTAACGGCGAACGGAGTGTCTACAAGTTTCGTCCACGCTCCGAGGTATGTAATATGATTAACGTCAAATATGTTCCGCCTCATCGTCACATTGTCAAGGAAGAACCAAAGGAGAAGGAAGCGAAGAAAAGCAATGAAGTCAAGATTGTCGCGTCTGTCAAGACAAAGGAACAAAGCCCGCCTGTGAAGACCAAAAAGATGACAAGGCCAACTAATAAACCTGCGCCGAAGAAGATGGTGCGGAAGTGGGTACCCAAGATTGCAATGCCCGCAAAGAGCGTTGATCCGAAGTGAAGGAGTAAAGAAGTCTAGCTATGGACTCTAAACAAAGCGCTTGGCGGGAGGCAACCCGTTCGTCGAGTCAAGAATAAAGCTACCGGGAGGACAACCCGCTCAAGAATAAAGGCTACCGGGAGGGCAACCCGGAAGATTTTTCAAGTTTCAAGTAAGTCGGTCATAGAATTTGCTACGCAAGACTTGGTATAAACTCTTAAGTGGTTGAACATTTGTTAGAGACCTTAAATTTGCTCATTTATTTTGTTTTGGATTTTTCTATCATAAACCAATGACATGAGCCATCCCATGATTTATTTGCCTCTTTTTGAGAAACTAGCACCAAAAATTCGAACACTTATTAAAACTTCCCATCCTCCCCATGGTGGTAAGTTTGACTTGTTTTTCATGCTAAAAACACACGAGTAGAGCCCCGCGTTGTTCTTTAATAATTTTAAATTTTTGACGCATGGTAGGACTCGCGTGAACATAAGAAAATCGATTTTTGGTTTAACTTTGCATAACATCTACCGGTTTCTCTAGAGTTAGATTTTTCCAAAGCCTCTTTTGATTTTATTCATTCAAAATCTCTCTCTCATGTTTAGCCAAAATTAGAAACCTAAACCCATCACCCTACGGTCAAGCCGGAGGAGCTCGCTATCAATTAATGAGAGTGAGCAATCCCGGTGAACCAAAATCAATGTAGTCGGAAAATTTTTGACTTACAAATGTTTTTGATGCTTAAAAACTCCTCTAAAAATATATTTGGACTCATGTTACTTCTGAATTAAATTTGAATTTTTGAAATTAGAGGAGTGATTAAGTGTCTAAACATGATCATGTGGGCTATTTGAGGTTAATTAACACTTGAGGACCTAGGATGCTTCATGGGAAGGCATAAATCATTAAAGCATCCTAGGGATTTGTCATGACAAGCATGGGGGACAGCAAGCATCATGTTTTTGGAGGAATCAATGGAGGCACATGAAGCAAGGAGACATGGGAGACAAGAGTTGACACAAAGAAAAGGAGAAAGGAGGTTAAGCTCATCATTCAAGGGAAAGGAGTGGATGAGAACGTTTGGGCGGTGGTCTAATGTGGAGCACGAGGCTAGGAGGTCCCAATGCACTAAAGAGCATCCCAGGAAAAAAGGAGAGCAATTGGGGGAAGAGAGGCCCTAGGCCGATCGGACTAGGCCGGTCGGCCTGGCTCCCTTTTTAAGCCCCCGGTGCTCCCCTTCGGATGGTAAGTCCTCCACCCCGTTGCAAGTTCATAGCCCCAAGTTCATAGTCCAGGAAGCTCCCAAACTCTCTAGAAAAATTCGTCCTCCAATCCTTAGTCCAAAGATCCTAAAAAATTCACCACAATTCTTGTTCTTCCATATACTTTCTTTGTGCAATTTTTCTTCCGGCAAGAAACCCCGGGAGAGTTGTTTGAGTGTTCTTGCAGCAAGGAACCATGAGGAAGGCCGTCAACTTCGTTCTTGGGAAGAAACGATCATCATCATCATCGAAGGTGCCGTCGTCAAGCTCTTCACGGAGGCACTGGGTCTCCGAGTCTCTGCGAAGCATGGAAGAAGATGTCGTGGCACCAAGGGGTGACATGCTACTCCTTGGTGGCATGAGGGATACACGAAGCTCGTCCATGCGGTTCACCGAACTGCGTGGGCATACCGAGGAGCCTCCACGATGGTCGACGCGCTCAACCATTCCTGCACCACACAAGAGCAAGCGCTCGAAATATGGCTTCACCATTATGTTGAAGGAAGAAGAAGAGAGGCTTGGTTTTCTTGAAGGAAGGATTGTGGTGAATGTTGATTTTGATGATGATGCTCTACTCAAGTTGGGATTCCATTCGGATATTTATCAACTCTTAGATCACCTTGGGTGGACGCAATTTTCCAATGGAGTTACGGTACATGTGCACAAGGAACTTGCTCTTGAAATACTTATGACAATGAAGCCGTAGATCACGGAGGAAGGCGTGGCATGCCTTTCATTCCGTCTTGAAGATGTAGAGCAAGTGATCCCCTATGATTATATTAGAGAGTTGCTCGGTTTCAAGAAGAATGCACTGGAATTAGTTGAAGTCCAAGTGGGCAAATTGAAGAATTTTGGGGGATGATTTCGGAGAACGAGAATCGACAAAGAAATAGCATCAAGAATATTATTATCCAAGTCTTCCACTCATGGATGAGCAAGCGTATCATGGGAAGGATGAGAGAGACAAAGATCACCGACATGGAGTTGAATTGGCTATATGCGGGATTGGTGGCAAGACAAGAAATCAACCCGACATACATCATGATAAATCGGTGGGCTTGTGAAGCGGTCTCGGGAAGAGGAAGTATTGGTTCGGGTTGCTATTTGACAATGTTGGCTATTGCATTAAAGCCAACAATCTGAAGAAACCCACAACTTTTGCTTATTGGGACTTCATTAGGCATAGATTATTTGAGGTAAGGAAAGTATATAAGTGGAGATGAGAAGAAAGGATTCAGGGTGGCAGTGGTAAATATCCCTCTCCCGGATATGAAATTGAAATTATTTGTCGAAGGGAGAGAAGATTGGTTGGGAGATGAACCGCATGTGTGTTGGCACATTTTATCTATAAATATTTCCCCTCACATTTACTGGAAAAAGGACTAAAATATAATTAGATCACCTTATTAGGGTTTATATTGACAATTTCCACGAGTTTTGGTGAATCTATGAATTTACAGGGACTATTCAGAAAATATGCAAAGAAACCACTCTAGAAGACTCAAGAAGGCTCCGGAACTCAACGTGACTTAGCACCTAAGAAAGAAGCATCTAGAAGGATCAAGGACCCACCTGGCCGAAGTGGACCCCTAGGGGGGCCCACCCCAGCCCGATCGGCCTGGAGGTGGGGCTGGTCGGCCCCCCCTGGCGCCAAATGGGCCCAGCTTCCGGAATGTTCTTCCACCGCCTATGAGGATCAATCTAAACCACAAGTTAAGGTCGGTTTGATCGTGCGGTGCACGTCATCTCCTCCGGGCTATATAAGCAGACCCCCTGACCCCAGGGCAGACAACAATTCATTCTATCAGATCCTCCATGCCTATCTGAGATTAGAGCTTTAGATTAGAATTAGAGTTGGAGAGTTAGTATCAAGTTGAGAGATTAGAGCCACGATCCATTTAGATCTAGCTAATCTTGTTCGAGAGGATTAGAGAGCGGTAGAGGAGAACCTGAAGGAAGGCCCGGACCTGTCGGTGTCTCCTCTTCATCTTCTACCTCTGGGATCAACTCCATTGGAGCCTGATCCTGAGACCTTGTGGAAAGATCGACTTCTTATTCAAGTGAGTAACACTGTTTTTATTGTTCTTGCGGTTCATAACTCTTAGAGTACTTTAATTCCTGTCGCTCTTGAGTTAAAGTTGCATGTTTAGTGTAAGCGTGGTGCTTAGACTAGCTAGCTTATGAATGCCTTCTATATTCCGGATCGTGTGGTAGAAGCGGGAAGTGACCTTGTTCCCGTCTGTCCTTTGCAGTCCACCTCCCGTCTATAGAAACCGTAGGACTCCCCCCATAGATTCTCGGGAGGTTCCCTTTCCTAAGTGTGCCTTCAGACAATCACCCCATAAGAACAATATAGACATAGCTTGTGAGAATAAGAACCAGACATCCTTAAGTTTTCCTTATCTCTCTTTCTGTCAAGTCCTTGATAGCTACTCAGTGATTAGTTATATACCTCAGATACTCTCTTTACCATTCTCCTTGTGGATTCGATATTTAAAACCCTCTCCCGGGTGGAATGCTCACCGGTATCCGTGCGCTTGCGGATTATCCATCATAATATTTCTGTAGGCTCAACAAATACCAACAAGCATTTCTGGCGCCGTTGCCGGGGAGAACGGTTAAGAGAAAACTCTTCGAGTATAACTAATCTTGTATCTTTCTTTTTTCTTTTTAGTTTTAGATTACCTACTGTCCTTATGGACACTACCCTCATTAAAGACTTTTCGGCACCCTCAGAGCTCAGCCTTAGGCCTATGCCATCATCGAAACCAATCCTATCTGATGCCTATGAGCTGCGCCCATGGTTATTAGAGATGGTCCAAACCAACACTTTCTTAGGAATAGAAGACAAAGACCCTTATCATCATCTCCAGCAGTTTGAGCAAACTTGTGACTACCTGCACATTGAGGGTATGTCAGACGAGACTATCCGTTGGAAGCTTTTTCCATTCACTCTGAAAGGAAAAGCTCGCCAATGGTACGACCGGACCAAAGAGAAGATGAAAGGCGATTGGGGAACTCTCCGTGCAGATTTTTGCATGGATTTTTATCCCTTATCTAAAGTAGTCGACCTCAGAATCAAGATCATATCCTTCAAACAGGGGGATAATGAGTCTATGAGTTCATCCTGGGAACGTTTTGATCTCCTTTGCAAATCTGGACCAGATCTAAGCCTTCAAGACCATATTCTCCTTCAACATTTCTATATTGGTCTTAATAAGGAATCTATAGCCTATTTGAATACCTCCTCTCATGGATCATTCATACACCTTACATCTAGTGAAGCTAGAACCGTCATAGACAACATTCTAGCCAGCACTAATGATGGTCCTTTAGAAGAGAAAACTTTAGAAGAAGAGATTCCAGAGATAGCTACACCAGAACCTATGCCAGAAACATCTCAACCTATAGCTATCCAACATATAGAATCACCACAGGAAGAAATTCCTCTACCTGATTTTATAAATGATATCGAGGATGATTTATTTTCCGATTATGGAAACACCTCGAAATATCATAAAGAGAAGAGGCCTCGAAAGCACACATCTTCTTCACATGAGAAGATAGACCCTTTTGAGCAAACCTTCTCAAGAGAACACACTGTAGATCTTGCATCCATCATGAGTGGGGAATGGTTGGAAGAGTCAGAGCTTTCCTCTGATGTAGTCCATTTGGATTCACCTTCTATACCAATTCAATGTACAATCAATGGAACCCCCTTTGATGCCCTTTATAATCTAGTTGTGGGAATCAATATAATGGCCTTATCCTTTTTCCATCAGTTTATTAAAAACAAGCCATTATCTCCCACAACGAAATTATTAAAGTGCTCCTAAGGACAAATTATTCAAAGTTCGGGAATTCTCTATGTCTTACCTGTTTCAGTTTACGACATGTCAATTCACCTGAGCTTTCACATTTGTGATATTAAGGAGTTTGATCTTTTAATAGGCTATCCTTTAGAAAAACTCCTTAAGGAAGGACACACAGGGAAACTTGATGTTTGCCTAGGCAAAACCATTAAAGTTCCCTTACACTTCTCACATTCGATCCATACTAAGACTGAACCCAGTCCTGAACCTGACCCAATGGAAGAGGTGAATGAAGCATCTCTGGAACATTTCGTAGAATCCAATCAAGAAGATGTCACTGAATTCTTCATCGAGGAGGAAGAAGAAAATCCTACAGAATCTGAGCCCCTCGATGAAACTGAGGAACCCTCGAGACCTCCCATTGAGCTTAAACCTTTACCACCTGGTCTTAGATATGCCTTTTTGCACAATGATTCTGAGTCTCCTGTGATCATTAATGACCAACTCACTCAGGAAGAGACTCATAGGCTGATAACCATCTTAGAACAACATCGCTCAGCCTTTGGCTACTCGCTCCAAGACCTTAAGGGCATCAGTCCTGCCCTTTGCACTCATCGCATTCCTACAAACCCTGATGTTCTACCATCTAGAGAGCCACAACGAAGACTCAACAATGCGATGAGAGAGGTAGTGAAGAAAGAAGTTCTGAAACTCTTACACGTCGGGATTATATATCCTGTGCCACATAGTGAGTGGGTAAGCCCCGTGCAAGTTGTGCCTAAAAAGGGAGGCATGACAGTTGTGAAGAATGAGAGGAATGAATTAATTCCTCAGAGAACCATCACTGGTTGGCGTATGTGCATAGATTATAGAAAACTCAACAAAGCCACAAGGAAAGATCACTTTCCACTGCCCTTCATTGATGAAATGTTAGAGCGGTTGGCAAATCACTCTTTCTTTTGCTTCCTTGATGGATATTCTGGATATCACCAAATCCCAATCCATCCCAGTGACCAGAGCAAAACCACTTTTACATGTCCTTATGGAACTTATGCTTATCATAGAATGTCTTTTGGGCTATGTAATGCTCCAGCTTCTTTTCAAAGATGTATGATGTCTATATTCTCTGATATGATTGAAGAGATCATGGAAGTTTTCATGGATGATTTTTCTGTTTATGGAAAAACCTTTGATGATTGTCTAGAAAACTTGGATAAGGTTTTGCAAAGATGTGAAGAAAAGCACTTAGTCCTTAATTGGGAAAAATGTCATTTCATGGTTAGAGAAGAAATAGTGCTAGGCCATCTAATTTCTGAAAGAGGAATTGAGGTAGATAGAGCTAAAATAGAAGTAATTGAACAACTACCTCCACCTGTTAATGTCAAGGGAATCAGAAGTTTTCTTGGCCATGCTGGTTTCTATAGAAGGTTTATAAAAGATTTTTCTCATATTGCTAGACCTCTTACAAACTTGCTTGCCAAAGATGTTCCTTTTGACTTTGATCATGCTTGTCTTAAATCTTTTGAAACTCTAAAAAATGCTCTTATTTCTGCACCCATTATACAACCCCCTGATTGGTCTTTACCTTTTGAAATTATGTGTGATGCAAGTGATTATGCTGTGGGGGCTGTTTTGGGGCAAACAAAGGACAAGAAACATCATGCCATTGCTTATGCTAGTAAATCTTTGACAGGACCTCAACTCAAATATGCCACAACTGAAAAAGAACTGCTAGCTATTGTTTATGCCATTGACAAGTTTAGATCTTACTTAGTAGGAGCAAAAGTTATTGTTTACACTGATCATGCTGCTTTAAAATATTTGCTCACTAAGAAAGATGCTAAACCTAGATTAATAAGATGGATTCTGCTTCTCCAAGAATTTGACTTAGAAATAAAAGATAAGAAGGGAGTAGAAAATTCTATTGCCGATCATTTGTCTAGAATGTATTTTGAGAAACCACAGGAACTACCCATCAATGACGCAATGAGGGACGACATGCTCTATCGGATCGCCCGGTCAGACCCCTGGTACGCAGATATTGTTAATTTTATGGTTACAGGGTATGTACGACCAGGAGCCGACAAGAAAAAGCTTATTTACGAGAGTCGCCATCACCTGTGGGATGAACCATACCTTTTTCGAGTATGCTCTGACGGGTTACTCAGGAGGTGTGTACCGGCAGAAGAAGGAATGAAGATCATTGAGAAGTGCCACTCATCACCATATGGAGGTCATTATGGAGCTTTCCGCACACATGCAAAGATCTGGCAAAGCAGATTTTTCTGGCCAACCATGTATCAAGACACAAAAGATTTCGTAAGAAGGTGCAACTCCTGTCAGAGGCACGGAAACATCAATTCCAGAAATGCCATGCCACTGACAACCAACCTTCAGATCGAGCTCTTTGATGTCTGGGGAATTGACTACATGGGACCATTCCCAAAATCCGGAAAATTCAAGTACATCTTAGTGGCAGTTGACTATGTCTCCAAATGGGTTGAAGCCCTGCCATGCAGATCTGCTGACCACAAAAGCTCAATAAGAATGTTTGAAGAGACAATATTTCCGAGATTCGGTACGCCAAGGTTAGTGACAAGTGATGGAGGATCCCATTTCATCGACAGGCGCTTCGAGAAATACCTCATGAACCATGGGATCCAGCACAATGTCGCTACTCCTTACCACCCGCAAACAAGTGGTCAAGCAGAGACGTCCAATAAGCAGATCAAGAACATTCTACAGAAGACGGTGGACCAAATGGGGATAAAATGGAAAGACAAGCTACCCGACGCACTTTGGGCTTATCGGACAGCTTATAAAACCCCCATTGGAATGTCTCCCTACCAACTGGTCTACGGAAAGACATGTCACTTGCCGGTTGAGCTAGAATTTAAGGCTCATTGGGCAATAAAGAGATGGAACATGGACTTTGAAGCAGCCAGAACAAAACGGAAAATGCAACTGTCCGAGCTAGAAGAATGGAGAGAGAAGGCGTATCACAGTGCCAAGATCTACAAGGAAAGAACTAAGAGATGGCACGACAAGAGAATCATAAAGAAAGAATTCAACCCAGGCGATCAGGTATTACTTTTTAACTCCAGGGTACGACTCTTTGGGCACGGGAAGCTACGAAGCAAGTGGGACGGACCATACAAGGTGGTGAATTCATCGTCACACGGAGCCGTCACTCTTCAAGACGACGAAGGTACGTTATTCAAGGTAAATGGTCAACGTCTTAAAATATTTTTAGAGCCCAATAAAGAGTCTGAGGATTTAGATCAAATAGATTTCTTTTGTTTTCCCACGAATATTAATTTTAGGCCGTAATGGGTCGTCTTAGGGTTTTTAAGGATCAGCACACGGTTAGAGCACCCCGCACCGAAGATCGTCGCGAGACGACGTGGTGGGGGGCCGACCGGCCTCCTCACTGGGCCGATCGGGCCCTGCCCGCCGCCTCGCGCCGCCAGCTTTCGCCCACGCTATCTCTAAGGTGCTCAGTTTTGGAAAAACTTGTTCAGGGATCTTTTACGAGATATCCCGTAGCCTTTCCAAGCTAGGTCAACCCCCTCTGCAAGTTCGTGACCGATATATAAGCAGGGGCAGACCTCCACCTTTTTCTCTTCCCAAAGCCTCCGAGTAGCAGCAATGGCCGACAAGCAGCTTGTCCCCTTTAGCTTTGAAGCCAAGGCGGTTGTTCCTTTCGAGAAGGAAGCAAAACCGCTAGCCTCCTTGCCTCCTGATCACATCCCTCTCTCGCTGTTCCCGCCTAGTCGTCCACGTTTGCCGCCACCGCCTAAAGAAAGCAAGAAGGCGATGTACGCTCAGCCGTACGATCACCGTCGTGAAGCAGCTCAGAAGAAGCCGATCCGTGTTCCTAGCTACATGGATCTGAAGAAACCAAGGGATGGTGAGCAACTCGCTGACGTGCGCATGGACAAGCATGGCAACACAAGGGTGCATAAGTACACCACTTCCTCAAGCCGTGTCACCATCGACGGAGTTCGTGCCAAAGAACCTCAAATCAAGAGAATTCCGGTCATCGAAGCCAGCTAGCGGATGCCGCAGAAACAGATGACCCGGAAGACCGTAGCTGAGCTAGCGCAGGAAGTAGCAAGCCTGGCAGAAACTTGCAAAGAGATCCACCGCGTCAACACTTCCCTCACCAAGACCGTCCTCAAACTGTTAGAATCAAAGAAGCGAAGGGACAATGAGGAAGACCATAGCCACGACCTTAAGAAGGGCAAGCGCCCTTTGTAAACACCTTAGTTAGAGAGCACATTAGTGATAGTTAGTTCGAGTTAGTTAGTTTGCTTTAGTTGTTAGAGTTGTTTAATAAAGTGCTCTCTCCTTTAATAAAGAAGTATTCCACAAGTTGAGCTATTTTTGCCTATATATATTTTTTCTCGATATGTTTTTGTCTCCACCATACTGTGCATGCAAGATAACAGAAAACAAGTGTGGGGGAGAAGAACAGACGACCAAACGGCATCTTCCACGACCAAAATCAAGAAAAAGGGAAAAGCACAGAACAAACGACTCGCACGACGAACCACGGCAGAACCCAGTTCGGCCACGTCTCGTCCACCACTCGGTTTGCTTTCTGAACTTTTTAAATTTTTTTGCTTTCCGTTTCGAATTTAAATAAAGATGCCCTGCTAAAATGTCCTAATAACCTAAAAGATAAAGTTTCACATGTTTATGCTCTTAGAAATATTTATTGCTTTTGGGATGATCAGAATGAGGTTAGAATAATGAGAACCATCTTTCTTTTATCTTGTCTATGGAGAGTGTTTTAAAAATTATTAGCTAAGTTTCTCCTTTGTGATCAATAATATATCCCAACAGAGCTTTCATTGAAAATAAATTTGATTAAATGCTGCTTACTTGTATTGAGCTTTGTCAAATCTAGAGCTATGTTGAAGTTTTGTCTAAGTCTATGATCAAGATCACGTACACTGCTTTCACTAAAGTATCTATGCTCTAAGATTTTTGATCTCTGTCTCCCATATCATGAAAAAAGGTACAACTAAAAAAAGAAGAAGAGAGAAAAAGCCAAAGAAAGAAAAGAAAAATTATTATGAGTGGAGAGAAAAGTGAGAGAGAGAGGAGAAAATGGACAAGTGTTCTACGGGTCAGAAGAACCCCCCTCTCAGAAAAAAGGCATAAAAAAGAGAAGAATAATGGACATGTGTCCGAGGGTGAGTAGGGCCCACTTCTCTAAAATAATAAGTGAGAGAGTAATAATGGACGCGTGTCCGAGGGTGAGTAGAACCCAACTCTCCACAAAATAGCTGAATACCTTGTTCTAAAAAATGGGAAAAGATAGAAGATTCTAAAGTCAGAGCAGTGGTTTTTAAAATTTGACACACGCACATATCTTGATCTACGACCTATGACAGGCCTCTTCATGGATACAGATTTTGACCCAGCAATATATGCAAGGTAAGTCTGCTACATCTTTACATTCTAAAAACCTCACATATATTTGAGAGTATCACAAAGGAGTAAGCAAGGCTGCATTTTCTTTTCAAAACTTATTCAAAATCTCTCCATTGACTTGATTTGAGAAATAAAGGTGATCTGTTTCTAACTATGCTTAGATATTCCCTAAGTACAGATATGACTAAGGAGTATAATTATGTTGATTCTTGTCTCTACGGTTGTAAACCATCCTTTTATCGAGGACGAGTAAAAGCCTAAGTGTGGGGTAGTTTGTTGGCACATTTTATCTATAAATATTTCCCCTCACATTTACTGGAAAAAGGACTAAAATATAATTAGATCACTTTATTAGGGTTTATATTGACAATTTCCACGAGTTTTGGTGAATCTATGAATTTACAGGGACTATTCAGAAAATATGCAAAGAAACCACTCTAGAAGACTCCAGAAGGCTCCGGAACTCAACGTGACTTAGCACCTAAGAAAGAAGCATCTAGAAGGATCAAGGACCCACCTGGGCGAAGTGGACCCTGAGGGGGGCCCACCCCAGCCCGATCGGCCTGGAGGTGGGGCCGGTCAGCCCCCCTGGCGCCAAATGGGCCCAGCTTCCGGAATGTTCTTCCACCGCCTATGACGATCAATCTAAACCACAAGTTAAGGTCGGTTTGATCATACGGTGCACGTCATCTCCTACGGGCTATATAAGCAGACCCCCTGACCCCAGGGCAGACAACAATTCATTCTATCAGATCCTCCATGCCTATCTGAGATTAGAGCTCTAGATTAGAATTAGAGTTGGAGAGTTAGTATCAAGTTGAGAGATTAGAGCCACGATCTATTTAGATCTAGCTAATCTTGTTCGAGAGGATTAGAGAGCGGTAGAGGCGAAGCTGAAGGAAGGCCCGGACCTGTCGGTGTCTCCTCTTCATCTTCTACCTCTGGGATCAACTCCATTGGAGCCTGATCCTGAGACCTTGTGGAAAGATCGACTTCTTATTCAAGTTAGTAACATTGTTTTTATTGTTCTTACGGTTCATAACTCTTTGAGTACTTTAATTCCTGTCGCTCTTGAGTTAAAGTTGCATGTTTAGTGTAAGCGTGGTGCTTAGACTAGCTAGCTTATGAATGCCTTCTATATTCCGGATCATGTGGTAGAAGCGGGAAGTGACCTTGTTCCCGTCTGTCCTTTGCAGTCCACCTCCCGTCTATAGAAACCGTAGGACTCCCCCCATAGATTCTCGGGAGGTTCCCTTTCCTAAGTGTGCCTTCAGACAATCACCCCATAAGAACAATATAGACATAGCTTGTGAGAATAAGAACCAGACATCCTTAAGTTTTCCTTATCTCTCTTTCTGTCAAGTCCTTGATAGCTACTCAGTGATTAGTTATATACCTCAGATACTCTCTTTACCATTCTCTTTGTGGATTCGATATTTAAAACCCTCTCCCGGGTGGAATGCTCACCGGTATCCGTGCGCTTGCGGATTATCCATCATAATATTTCTGTAGGCTTAACAAATACCAACAATGTGGCAGCCAAGAAGAGCAAGAGAGGAGTCATAATTGAAGAAGGGTCGTCATCCGGAGCCCAAGGAGGACAAGGAGCCACATTCCAAGGAGCACCAAGTGGTAGTGTACCTGCCGGGTGGACCGGAGCACCATATGGCGGAGTTCCAATGCCACATTATGGAGGGATGAACAGTAATGATGAACTTGTTTTACTTTTATGATATATGCCTCTAGTTAATACAAGATCACCATACTTAATCGGAACATGGAGCCACAACCCAGGACAACAGTGCAACCACAAGGCTATATGGCTCTGGCTTGGCTAATTAATTAGGGACTCTAGTGTTGGGGTGACCTTACCGAAAGGGCAAGGGGGAGCGTCAGTGGGGTATAGACTCGCTCTAGTAGGGAGTTGGGCTTGGCTAAGACACGGTACCTACTATGGGACTTTATACCTTGCAGCGACATGGAACCTTAGCAGGTTGCTACACACTAGGGAAACTTTGTAAAGGCCTCGTAGCGTCCCTATGCAATCACACCTCAGTAGTGTGGTATGATGCCTGATCAGCATCGCGTGGTTGGGTTCAAAGTTCTTTGGAACTTTTACGCGACTTGTGGGTAGAGATGTACAACATCTGTAGAGTGTTAAAACTAATCGATTAGCCATGCTCACGGTCACGAGCGGCCTGGACCCTCACATGGTAATTGAACTTAAAGATGGACTTAAATTGTGGTTATGGTTACGTTAGCCATATGCTTATGGCGTATCTCTTTATGTTAATTGTGGGTTGGTATATACTTATACTTTATTAGTAATCAGGTGCTAATAAAATTTGACCAACTAAAAATGCTTAATGCAGTCAACCTGTCAGAATTCCTTTGTTTAAGCCTTTGCATTCATACTTTCCCCACACTTGTTGAGTACGACATGTGCTCACCCTTGCTATAAACAATGTTGCTCAGAAAGAGGAAGTTGCTATGAAGTCGTTGTGAAGATGTTGCTGGTGCTAGGCATACGCAACCCCCAGTCGACTGTGTGATGTTTGGTGGCTTTGTTTCTAGGATTTAGCGTAGTACTCTGATAATATTTCTCTTTCTTTACGTTATACTGTACTATTATTCACTTATGTCAACTATATGCATGAAACTTAATCCTGGCATGCATATAGATTTGCACTTGGTTTTCTTTGGAAAAACATGTGTGACAGAGTGGTATCAGAGTTGTATCGACTGTAGGACGTAAGCCTAGATAGCAATGGTTGTTCCTTAAGGTTTCCTTTGACCCAAAATTCATCACTATCTCTTTCCTTGAGCTCTATGATGAATATTCCCACTCCTTAACCATTTTCTTTTGATAATCCCCCTTGATATCTTGGTTGCCTATCCACTTTAAACATATCTATCAGTTCCTATCCATCTATCCTTATCCTTGAACTTCTTTTTGTTCCCCAAACAATGCTGCTTTGGATTCTTCCCGTGACTTTTGATTCCAAAGTGTCCTTTCTGATTCAACATTCTTAGACGATCAATGATCGGTGAAGCTATGCCCATGGTTAGGAGGATACCCTTTGCCTCTATTAACAACGTGTAGCATCGTTCCTATGACTGTATGCTGACTGGTGGAGTTCTATGCTTGTGATGATGTTTGTCTTTATGGAAATGTTTGAGTTGGTTCTTTGTAGTGAGTGTAGGTGTATTGTGGGTCTCATATCTACAATAGCATTAGTTGCCTAGTTGGGTTCTTCTTTTGTACCTCCTACACCCTTGTTATCTTCCTTCCTTTCCACCTGATCGAGTCAAAGACATCAAAAGAAGAAATCAAAGCCAAAACCATTGTCGATTGTTGACGGTTGAAAAGTGCTGCTTTTACACCGTCAATACCTGCATAAAATAAATGTAAAAGGATCATCAACACTAAAATAGGGCTTAAACTAACCATTTCCATAAGTGTTGGTGATTATGCAAATACAGGTGATTAGCACTAGAAAGAGGAGTAAAAGCATAAGTCTTTGATCCAAGTACTTCAAGCTCAGCCAATGAGGGGATGCCACATAGGATTCCCTTGGATCACTAACGTCATCAATCCAAGAGAGGCAAGCCCGACGAATCACGAATCGCCACGTGGACATCACATGGATCCAAGGGCCCACTCAGTACCCAAACCTCCAGGAAACTTGGCATGCACAGAGGACAAGCATCAGGGCCCACATGGCAGCCACCCTGAGAAAACACAACGCAGAAGGCCTCCCGGGGGTTTCGGCCGACCCTAGGATCGGCCGAACCGACCTAGGGTCGGTTGATCCCCACCTTCCACATGCTGCTGCCTGATTGGTCACTTACAGTGATCCCGGGCATTTTGGGGCCCTTTGAGCCTCCGAGCAAGCCACCCCCTCTTCTATAAATAGGAGGGGAGGGGCTCTCATTTGGAACACACACTTCTCCTCCTCCCTTTCATTTTGGCTTGGAGCCTCTCTCTTTAGGAGAGGAGAGCTCTTTGTATAGGATTAGTTCTAGGAAGTGAGGTGGGAGGCTTGAGGACATGTCATGTTCTTCATGACATCTTCCTCAAGAACGATCCTCAGCGGTGCCTTTGTTCTTCAACTAGACTAAAGTGAGTATTTCAACATTTCCTATTTAGACTAAAGTCGTATGCATGCTTAGTTGCTTTGTTCTTGTGTTGTTCGTTTGTTCTTGGTTTAGAGGCTTGTGTTCTTCGAACACAACCCTTTCGATCCAGTAGACTTAGATCATAAGTTTGCATCTAGTTTGCCAGCCTGTCTATTAGAGTAAAGTGAAGCTCCTACATGTTTCTAGTTAGATCAAAGTGCATTCGTGATCTTGCATGAGTGATAGAGCATACCTTGAGCTAGTGCCAGTATCTCCCTCGCGGATTCGTAGTAATAGTAAGTGGTGTAGTCGTGGTGTCTGGGCCATAAGCTATCCTTCGAAGGCCACGTACGATCGTAGCGTAGAGGTAGGCTGCAGTGGTGACAGCCTATTGGACCCTTTGCAAACCCTCTGCGTCACGTACCGAGTTGGGCTCGTGCCAGCACATTGGCCTAGGATGTGCCTGGTGCCCGAAGTGAGTGTTATACCTGAGAGACCGTAACTAGACTCTGCGCTCAGTCAAGGCAGATCCTTTCTACCTATCCTATCAATCAATGTTGTGTCCTTGGATCATCTATACTAGAGTAGGAGGTAGTACATACCGTTCCTTGGATTCGATACCCTTAGAATACTCTCCTTCCTTGGGGAAGTGCTACAGTGGTATTTTCGTGCACTTGCGGTATACCCGGTTGTTCTTATACGCTCCCTCTAGGTGCGCAACTAGTGGTGACGTTAAGAAATGCCAACATCGATCAACAAGCAAATGCTACTGCCACCATCACCGTCTAGAAGTGAGCAAGTTGAATAAAAGAATACTTCACTCTACTTTCTTTTCCATCTTGTGCTTTCTATTATCCCATCTAGCTCACTCAAATGAAGACCCCGACGACCATGAAAGGTGAATACTGAAGATCCTACACCCTAAAGACAAAGGAGGATAACCGCCCACCTATCTCCATACAAATGTTCTTGTTTGTCTCCCTTCTCCTTGTTTCTTCTCTTTTCGAATATCGGGATGAGATTCCTTTTAAGGGGGGTACATTTGTCACACCCTGAAATTTTCAATTTCAGAATGTGAATAGAAAGAATAATTAAACAACAATTTTCTCTCAATTTTAAAATTTTTTCCAACATTCATTTTTTTATAGGAAATATAGTATAGAAAAAACCTTTTGTTTGTTTTTCCACCGCAGCCTCTCCGTCGACGTTGTTGGCGTTTCTTAATGTCACCACTAGTTGTACACCTAGCATGAGCGCAAGATCCACCTGGGTATACCGACGGGTACGAAAGAATCTGCAAGCGCACGGAAATACCGCTGTAGCACTTCACCTCAGGAGTATTCCAAAGGGTATCGAATCCAAGGAATGATGTGCACTACCTTCTATCGTAGACTGATGATCCAAGGACACAACTCTATAGGATGAGATGAAGATGGAAAGGATCTTGCTGATAGCGTGTAGAGTTGAGAACAGCCTCTCGATTAGGAACTCTCGTTTCGGACACCAGCCCTTCCTGGCTATAACAGTTGGTTCACGGCAAATGGTTGCCTACACGCTGTACCCGAACGTGGGGGATTTCAGAGGGTCCAACGGCTGTCACTACCGCGGCCTACCCTAAGACAAACCGTGGGATACAGGGCATTCGAAGGATAACCCGTAGTCTAGACACCACGTCTACACCACCGATTACTACTATAGCACAGCTACGTCTGGCACCCCGTAGAAACACTATAGCACTCCGTATAAATACAGAGCGACGAACCCACGAGGGAGAGACCCGAACTCACTCAGGTATACTCTATCCTATGCAAGGGATCACGGATGAACTTGATCTAGATTAGGATATAGGAGCATCCACTTAACTCTGATTAAACTAGCAGGCATACAAACAGGATACAAACTTAGGTGTTTATAACAGAAGATCAAGGGTCGTGTTCGTGAAGAACACGAGCCTCTAACTTATGAACAAACACAAAAGTATGAGAAACTCGCTCGTCAACTAGATCGAGGAAGCGTGTTCATGAAGAACACGAGCCTCTAAATGATGAACGAACGAAGAACACAAGAACACAGTATGAATGCCACTTTAGTCTAATTGAGAATGTCGAAATACTCACTTTATTCTTCTAAATGAAGAACAGAAGCATCCGTAGAGGATCGTTCTTGAGGAAATGTGCCAAACACCATGGCACAACCCCAAGACACCACCCCACCTTCCTTCTAATCTCTAAAGCATTAGCAAGCCAGCACTAATCCTATGCAAAGAGCTCTCCTCTCCTAATGAGAGAAGCCAAAAGGCAAAAGTGAAAAGGAGGAGAAGAAGTGTGTGTCCTATTCTCTACCCCCTCTCCTTCTATTTGTAGGCCCAGGTACCAGCGCGAGAACACCCCATACACCCCTGGACTAGCTTAAGGATCCAATCAGGGAGCACCACGTGGAAGCTGATGGCGAACGGAGAAAATCCCGGATCGGCCGATCCCTGGGGTCGGCCGACCTGGGCCCACCATGTCCTGCCTTGTGCTTTCTCTGGGTGACTGGTATGCGGGCCCTTATGACGGTTCCCGGTGTATCAGTTGTTTGGAGGCGGTTTGATCGGGTTGTGGGCCCTTGGATCCGTGTTCTGGGCACGTGGCAGCGTCTGATTCGTCGAGCCTCTCTCCCTTGGATTGATGACATCACCAATCCGTGGCACTTTGCATGGCAGCCCCTCTTTGGCTGAGGTGGAGAGGCTTGGATTGATGAGGTAGATGGATAAGGTGTGTTTTGCTCTATTTCTTGTGCTAATTGCCTGCATTCAAATATACATCGCCACTTGTGGAATTTGTCAGTATAAGCCCCTATTCTACTGTGGATGTATATTTCTTGTGTCAAAATGCAGGAGTTGACAGCTATAAATATGGCACTTAACAGCTGTCAACAACTCCCCCACACTTGACCTTTGCTCGCCCCGAGTAAAGGGAGTAGATCAAGGAGGTACATGATATCCGAAGGTATGAAACGAGCATATGAGATATTCCAAACCATACCTTGTACCTGTGAACTCTGTGGAGTGTCTATCATGCCATCTTGGGTAGTTGAAGAATGGAATGGTCAGGAATCAAATCACTCCTGCTCATCATATCAAGTAACTTGGGGTTTTACAATAAGTTTTCGAAAACAAACCTTGCCTTGCTCCTCATTTGATTCTCTCAGATCGCTCAGTGTATATATGTCCTCACCAAGGCATTAAACTGCCTATATTCATCCTACTTCTAATGATAGCTTATTTGGAGCTCAGGGTAGGTATGAATGATAAGGCATACTTGCATCACATATTTTGCAAAGTAAAAGACTGGATCCAAGAGAAAAGCAATTCATACAATCAGATCAAGATGTGCACGTGTATGGATATGATGGGTATGGTAAGGTGTATACTAGGCCCGGAATGGGTTCCAGGTATTACCATACTATGATAAAATGTTGTGGTGATGGTAAGGTGGACACTAGCCCCGGAATAGGTACTAGTTATTACCATCTAAGTTATGGAACTCCTTTTGCATGATTTTCTCCGCTCTCCTTTTTTAAAATTTTCGAGATCTGGGCTATCTCTCTTTTCTCTTTTTTAAAATTTTTTTTAGATCATGCTTTTTGAGCATGTCTTTCTCTCTCTTTTTTCTAGCCCAATCTCTTTTTAGAGATATTTGGAGAGGGATAAATCATGGAACCATGCATGGAGCTTTATTTTGTGGAATGGATGAATGAGACAATGCTAACTTCCAGTGTAGAAGCATAGCAAGGGGAAAATGGTGGAGTGCACATGAATCTTGATCATGAAAGCATAAAAAAGACTTCTCACAAGGGTCACAGAATTTGGCAAAGCTCAATGCAATGACAAGTAGCATATGAGTATAAGGTTTTCAACTGGTAGCATCATATGGCTTTGGTAGGACTGTGGCAAATCAAAGAGGAGCTTTGCAAAGGGTTTTATGATTTTTCAAATAAAATTACCCAAGCACTCAAGCATAAAGAGCGAAGCTCATATCATCGAACCATATCACAAACGTCAACTACTTAGATAAGCATGAATTCCCTAATGATATTTGTTCACAAGCATCAAGATGATAAGTAAGGAATAAAACATATGCAAGTCAACCACAGGAATCATGTAGAGCAAGCATAGCACCAACCACTGAATTTGATATAAAGGATATGAATTGAAGTTCAAACAAACTCATGGATAGGATGGAGTGAGATAGAGGGTGCACATACCATCGTTTCTAAAGGATAAGAGATCAAGGAAGACCGGTGGTGATTCGACTGACCAAAAGGTAGCCGGCTCATTCCCAGTTTACCTTGCTCTTGTCATGAAGGTGTATTCGATGTTGTGCAGCGCCTATGTGGGAGTTCTCAAGTGGATATGTTGATGTTGAGCTTGAGAGAACTCCCCCACACTGGTGGTTGAATCTGGTGCTGTTCTTCAAACGACAAATGAAAACAAAGGAGGGACTCTACTGGTTCGAGAGCCATAGAGCCTTTATTCAAAAGCAAATATTTTTGTTGTTTTTATTTTATTTTATTGTCACCATGTCATTTGCTCGAAAGGGTTAGACCAAAATTACACTTCATGCACAAAGGGGAATATACTTACCTTGGACCTTTGAGAGGTCATATGTGCCACCTTTGCATGTTGTGCAACATGAATCTGACACCTCAACTTACCTTCCCAGTTGAATTTAGCTTAATGACTTACCCACTCAAATTTGACAATCTTCTGCAGGGGTTAGTCAACATACATGCAACCAAAATCTATGAAAAATATAACTCTGAGGTTCATCAATCAAAACTCGACGCCATGCCTTGTTTTGACTGAAGAAGACAAATTTTAACCTAAGCACCATGCTTAATTTAAAATAGTCTATGAATATATGCTGCAACACACATTCAAACCAGAGCATATGAACAAAGATAAAGGAAGCATTTAAGCATGATCAAGCTATTTTCAAAAGGGACATAAGCATGAGCAAAGACGGTGAACCTTGGGCAACCTCCCGGAAGGGCTTTGTTTAATGTCAAAAGCAGGATTTTCCTAGCTAATCGGCAAGATGCAAGAGCTGACATCATCTCCACACCAGGGTAAGATTTGGTAGAGGAGGAACTTTACTCAGGATGCTCACATACCTCCCCCACACTTGAAGTTTGCATTGCTAGGCAACAAAACTCAAGTGTGTGGTGATCAAGCTTCCTTTTGCAAATGTTCCCTCACCAAAGCTTATCTAGGTGTTGCAGCTGATGTGGCTCACATGTTCGTAGGCATCACCTGTCCATCTTTCTTTTCAATCTCTACCTGGAAGGTTAGTGACCAAAAATACCCGAAGGACGACTTATCCTAAAAACATGTTCTTGCTTTTATTCGAAATAGGGAAATGAAACCTATGCTAATCCAGGCTATCTCCTGGTAGTGTTTTGTTTATTTATTGGTCATAAGCTTGACCATGGGAACTTCGTCTTGCAGCTATCGTTGGTGGTGCCATTCCCGTCTCACCACCAATCCTTGATGTATCAGTGAAGCTTCAGCTACAAGGTCAGTGCCACAGTGCACACACGAAATCTGATATGTTTATGATAGACATATGCATCCACAATCTGCCTTCTAAACATTCTGCAATGGAGGACTAGAAGGTGGTTGCAACCCTCGTATGTGCAAAGTGCACTCAGCATGGCTGGGTCTGGATAGGCATGATGCAGGCATGGTTCATGCGGTGCATCAAGAATGAAACTGTCATGCTCGTCTGCGGAACCTTTGCCTATAAATTCTAGAGTCGACGCCTCACAAGGTTCCATGGCCCATGAGTTCTCTATCTCAAGAGATGCATCGTGGAGGCAAGATGTTGACTCTCGATCATAATCGAAAGCAACATAATACGGGCCAGCGGGAAGAGGCTGAAACTTGGTCAAGATAAATGATGATCATTCGCCTCCACAGAGGTGAAGAGGATCTCCCGAGTCATCCCCTTGAGGAGTAGAGAAGTCTACAACCTCAATCGGAACAGGCTCGGATGATGCGAACGGAGATACGTGCATTATCGTCTCGAGCAGGTTTTGCTCGGGAAGAGGCTCTACCATGGAATGTTCATGACAAGAGATGGATGTGATAGAAGCGGCTTCCCTAAGCTTTACATCTAGGCTTCCTTGAGATTTATCAAGAAGTTCATCCAATGGGAAGCCTAGGAGAAGATCGAAATCCATGATGTCATAGATGTGAAAATTTAAGTGCACCTCCATCTTGTCTATGATGATTGGCACATCCCTAGCAATCCCTCGACATGGGAAAATATATTTTTTCCACCTAGGACTTCGGAAATATCTATCAGTCGGGGTGAGGGGCATGTCACCCACCAGAGTGTCCAAAAGGTACTCCGATATGATGCAAACTCCAGCAGCAGGGTCATGAACATCATCTACGGTGTTTCCCCTCATGGAGCAACGGATGGTCGTGGAAGTCGAGCTGACCCGAATTACTTCGGAAACAGGCTTTGATTTCCAAGGCGACCAATCCACTATTGCCCCATGATTCCAAACTTCATCAAGAATCTCATCAAAATCCAACGATGCCGTAGGCTCCTCGTGCCAAGAACGATCTGAGGTATTTATGATGTTTCGAGAAGGATTACCCTCAAATTGAGAAGAGAACTTGAAGGACCGATTAGGCGAACCAGAGAGGGGGGGGGGAGTGAATGGGAGCCGATAAAAATTCTTCTCGAAGGAGATGAGAACTCCAACAAGACGAACACGGCTTCCAAATCTCGTCTCCGACTCAACTACCCAAGTTGGCCTAGACCACGCAGCCACTGGAGTGCTACTGGTCCTAGGAACCAACTACCACCTTCACCGACTCGAGAACGCAGCGGAACTAGCAACTCGAGCGCTACTGACCTACACCGGTCAGGCCGGTGAGCACCACCGGTCAGACCGGTCCCTGCTGGCAAAACCTGGGAACTTCCACAGAAGGCCCCTACACCGGTCAGGCCAGTTTAGCTCACCGGTCAGACCGGTTCAAGCCAGGAAACCCCAAATCCTCCAAACAGGCCTACCGAGCTCCAAACTGACCCAAACTCGAAATAGCAGCAACACGGGGCAACAGGGAACTCACCAAGACATTCACCCGAGCAAAACTCAACAAAGAGTCTGCACCGGTCAGACCGGTGAGAGGCACCGGTCAGACCGGTGTGACCTGAGTTCTCGGGATGAACAGCGCCCGCGGGTCAACTCCCCCAAATCCAACTCCCGATCTCCTGAATCGCTCCACGGTTTTGCACAAGACTTTGGGGATAGTAGGAACACCTCATGGGTACTCCATAGCCAAGATTTGGTCCACCAAAACTTGTCAAATCAAGAGGAATCGAAGAAATCCCACCAAGAACGCCTCTAACCCTAGAGCCACGAAAACCCCAAAATCGAGCCCCTTTGCTCACGGATTTGGGAGGGGAATCAAAGGGAAAAGAACCACGAAGGGTTCATGCATACATCCCCCACCAAATCCCAAAGAGAAAGGCCTCGAAATCGCTCCAAGAAAATCGCCAAGAAAGGGCTCCGAAAATCACCAAAAAGGAGAAACGGGAAAGACACATCCAAGCCTTGAGGAACCACGTCGAATCATCTATACATACCAAAGAGGTTCATACAAGGTCTAGCTTGCCGCCCGATCATCCTTCCCTCTCACAAGATCTCACCATGAAGCTCTCAAGCTAGTCCTAAGAAAATCCTAAGGAAAATAGGAAGAGAAAATAGGAAAGCAAATGAGCTAGGGTTCCAAGAGATGGCTGCCATCCTCTCACCCCTTGGGTTATATGGAGGCAACCGAAAGACTAAAATACCCTTACTACCTAACTAGGGATACATGCCCCTCAAGGGCGAAATCGGAAATCTTTGTCTTCGCACCATCGGACGGATGCCCAGCGACCGCAAACTTGCTTAGCCTCGACGCAAGCCTTGCGATCCCGACGCGTGTCCTCTGCTTCGAAGATTCCGGACTGCGTCGTCGCACACCGGTCAGACCGGTGCTCCTCACCGGTCAGACCGGTACCCACCGGTCAGACCGGTCAGACCCACCAGTCAGACCGGTCTGGAGCTGCTGCACCTCCGTCTTCGGTTCTTCGGTCTTGGCTTTGTGGATCAACCAAGGAACCCAGTGGTTTTCGGGTGAACCACCGGAAACCCCGCGAACTCGGTGTAGCCTCCGCCAATCACCACTCATGACTCGGCTCCCACGTAGTCCCGGCTCGACCTTGGTTTTGAGGCTCAACCAAGAAACCATCCATGACTTCATCTTGCCGTTCTTGCCACCATGCGGCCCGCACTTGACCCCGCTGGCCACCGGGTCCCTCGAACCAAGCCTACTTGTCTTCTCCACACCTGGAGGCCTCACCAGCAACGACCTTTCGCGCTTGTTCTTCACCTGCACCTGCACCAGTCAAGCCGCAACCTGCACCTGCAATACTTAGCCAAGAATCAGTCCACACCACGTTGTCAATCACTCATCACACCAGGAAGCGACCATCCACCGGTCCTCGAACCACACCTGGCTCTCAATCTCCCCCTTGATGAGTGCATTGACAACACACACGTTTTGGTAACCAAGAGAAAAGGAAAAGAAAAGAAACGACTAAAAGAAACTCCAACAAGCGATCGAAAGCCAAAGAAAAGGCAAAGAGCAAGATCACTTGAAGAAGACAAGTCTCGGACCCCTTAGGCAAGGGCAACGGCTCGACACATCCGAGACAAAACATGCTCAAGCAAAGAGCACAAACCATCAAACCAAAGCTCGAAAACCACAAAGAGCTCCCCCTGCACACATGCAAGCTCCCCCTGAACCAATGCAACTCCCCCTGGACCAATGCATGCAAACCACCTCGCAAACAGAGCAGCTGCTTCAGCTTTGCTCTGACCGGTCAGACCGGTCACCCTCACCGGTCAGACCGGTGGACAAGATCGTCCAGCACCTGGGAACTACACCGGTCAGACCGGTGTACCTCACCGGTCAGGCCGATGCCACCTGGGAAACTGCCAGAGCTCAAAAATAGCTCGAAACCACTTGGATACCTTCTAAATACATGCAGCAAGCCAAAACATGCTCAAACTTCTCCCCCTTGTTGACAATGCATGAATCAAGCCAAAAATGAAAAAAAATGCAACCTAGAGCTTCTCAAATAGACAAAATTCAACAAAGAATGCTACACATGTCCAAATGAGCAAGTTAGATACTCTATAGCTTCGTAATGACATCAACTTCATGATCACCAAGTTTCACAACCATTGGGCGAAGCTAAGATAGAATTGAGCATTTTTGCGAAAAATCACCCTCTCATGAGCAAAGTCCTAAACATGAGCAAAACATGTCAAAATGGCAAAGCCACACAAACTTCATGCTAGGACAACCATTCTAAGCATAAGACCATCATAAACACCCACAAGCACCTCATGTCATGTCAAAGCCACCGAGCCATGTGCCTACTTCTATATATGAGACTTCTCATTGGTAAGCAACATGCAACGGTTTAGCACCCAAAAGCAAGTAAATTAAGCACATATGACATGGGAGCACATTTTCCAAGCAATTTACATTTCATTTTTCAGATTTATAATTGGTACATGAAATGTCTTTGCGACAAAAAGGAACTTATGCCCCTCCACAAGATGAAGCATGGGGGCTAAACATTCATGATGGCAAATGAGCCTTTGGCCCCATATTATCAAAATAAGCTATCCAACCACAAATTAAGCATAGCCAAGCCACAAAAACATGTCAAGATCATGTAAAGGCATTTACTCACAAGAGAGCATATATATATGAAATTTTTCAAAAACATAGCCATCAACCATGGATATAAACCAAGATTATCAAGAGCTAAGCCAAACTAACCATAGCTTACCAAATTAGCTCACAAAGACATATATATCATTCCATGGTGAACAATGTATATAGGAGAAGCCTTTCCCAAACAATGCATATGATACAAAATGCATGCAACCTAAGATACAAAGATGCCTATACATCATGTTACATATGCCATGCCAAATGCAAGAAATGCACAAAGGAAAGCTATACATATGCTACAAAGGAGCTCCCACACGCCAACTCAAGAAATCAAACAAACACCAAGCTCCCCCCGCAAACGAGTGAAAGTTGCTTGATCTAGGGGTTTGGTGAAAATATCGGCTAGTTGGTCATGTGTGGGTACATGGATCAAAGCGATTTTTCCTTTTTCTACGTTGTCTCTCAGAAAATGATACCTCACTTCTATGTGCTTGGTTTTGGAATGGAGCACTGGGTTCTTTGCAACGCTTATGGCACTGGTGCTGTCACATTGAAGTGGGACATGGGTATACTCCTCACCAAAGTCACTCATGGTGTATGTGATCCAAAGGAGCTGAGAGCAACAACTAGCTGTGGCCACATACTCTGCCTCGGTAGTGGATTGAGCAACACTCGACTGTTTGCGGGAAGACCAAGACACCAAAGAAGAACCCAAGAACTGGCAAGTCCCAGAAGTGGACTTCCTATCCAACCGACACCCGGCAAAATCCGCGTCTGAAAATCCATGAAGCGCCAAAGAAGAAGACGCAGAGTACCAAAGGCCGAAGTCGGGAGTGTGTCGCAAATACCTGAAAATGTGCTTGATTGCTTGCCAATGCGAAGTCCTCGGAGACGCTTGAAAGCGAGCGCACAAACATACTGAGAACTGGATGTCCGGCCTCGTCGCCGTCAAGTAGAGGAGTGACCCGATCATGCTCCGGTACTCCTTCTGGTCCACGTGTTCACCTTCCTCGTCCGCATCAAGAGCTGTAGTCGTACTCATAGGCGTCGCCATGGCCTTGGAGTCCTCCATCTTGAATTTCCTCACAATGTCCTTGGTGTACTTAGCTTGGTGCACAAATGTTCCTTCCTTTGATTGCTTGATTTGTAGCCCGAGGAAGAACTGCAACTCGCCCATCATGCTCATCTCAAATTCCCTGCTCATGTCTTCTGCAAACCTTGCAACAAGAGAGTTAGACGAGCCACCAAAGACAATATCATCCACGTATACCTGCACAATCAGGATATCTCTGCCCTGCCTGAGGAGAAACAAGGTCTGATCGACCTTTCCCATCTCAAACCCTCTCTCAAACAGGAACCCCCTCAACCTACCATACCAAGCTCTAGGCGCCTGCTTCAACCCATACAGCGCCTTCCTCAACTTGTACACCCAATGGGGGTACTTCTCACTCTCAAACCCCGGTGGTTGCCTCACAAACACCTCTTCCTCCAACACACCGTTCAGGAAAGCACTCTTCACATCCATCTGGTACAACTTGAACCCTTTAGCCACGGAAAAGGCTAGAAGGATCCTGATCGCCTCCAAACGAGCTACAGGAGCGAAAGTCTCCTCGTAGTCGATCCCCTCTTTCTGGCTGTACCCTTGAGCAACAAGTCTCGATTTGTTCCTCACCACTTCTCCTTTCTCTCCCTCTTTATTTTTCCACACCCATTTTGTCCCAATCGGCTTACACCCTGGGGGAGGGTCAACCAACACCCAAACTTGGTTCCTCTCAAAATTCTCCAACTCCTCATGCATCGAGTTAACCCAATTATGATTAGATAACGTGTGTCCAATGTCTTTGGGCTCAAAGGTGGCAGCAAAAGCGGCATGAGCGAAATGAGAATTGTTCCGAACCCTCGACTGTGTAGTACGTTCATTCATGTCGCCGATGATTCTCTAAGCTGGGTGATCCACTTGCACTCGCCGGGGAGGTTCTCGCCTTGATGCTACCTCCCCCTCAACAACAGCTTCGCCTTGATCTGGGTTTGTCGTTGTAGGTGTGGAAGAGGGCCCGTTCACGATCGTCGTCGAAGTAGTAGGTACATGTTCAGCTGCGGGCACCACACCGCCATCTTCATCATCTCCATATTCATGCTCCTCCTGAAAGATCTCCTCGCCAAGTTCGTCGTCACCTGCACACTCAAAAACAAGCTGACTACGTGGCTGTGTCTCGTCGAAGGTTACCTCGCAAGTCTCCACGATTTGGTTAGTTTCAAGATTGAGCACACGAAATGCTCTAGAATGAGATGCATAACCAAAGAAAATGCCATCGACAGACCTAGCCTCGAACTTGTCCAACTTCTTCCCTTTCTTCAGAATGAAGCATTTACATCCAAAGACATGGAAGTGACTCACCTTGGGTGTGCGACCGTGCATAAACTCGTAATAGGTTTTCTTCTTGTGAACCCTGAGGTAGATCCTGTTCGACACATAGCACGCGGTATTGACCGCCTCAGCCCAGAACCTTCTCGGAGTCCTATGCTCGTCAAGCATCGTTCGAGCCATCTCGCACAAGGTCCTGTTTTTCCTTTCCACCACGCCATTCTGGGGAGGCGTATACGGACTCGAAAACTGGTGTTCAAGACCCAAGTCATGGCAAAAGGTTTCGAAGCGAGAGTTTTTGAATTCCGAGCCATTGTCACTGCGGATCGCTCGTATGGCATCTCCGTGCCTCTCGTTTCTTAACCTCAATACAAGATCTCGAACAAAACCAAACGTCTCCCCTTTCTCCTCAAGAAAGAACACCCACGCATACAGAGAGTAGTCGTCCACCACAACAAGGACATACCACTTCCCACCCGCAGATCGCACACGAGCTGGGCCAATAAGGTCCATATGGAGCAGCTCGCATGGACGCTCAGTCATCACATCGGTGAGAGGCGGGTGAGAAGAGGCTACCATCTTGGCATGCCTACACGGCGCACAGACCAACTCTTTCTCAAACCTCAACCGTGGCAATCCTCGGACCAAATTGAGTTTACTCAAGCGAGACAAAAGGTCAAAGCTCAAGTGACCCAACTTCCTATGCCACTTCCACAACTCACTCGAAGAACCAGCCAAAAAGCAACGCTCCACACCAGAAGACTGAGAAAAATCAGCTCGGAACACTTGACCCTCGGGAACGACCATGCAAACAAGATCCCCTCGAGAATCTAAAATCCGAGAACCACCAGGCCGAAACAACACCTCAAAGCCCTCATCCAACAACTGAGACACAGAAAGCAAATTGAACCCCAGCGATTGAACAAGAGCAACACGCCTGAGAGTGACCTTGTCACTTACCTTGATCTCACCTTCTGATAGCACACGCCCTCGCCCATTGTCCGCAAAGGTGATGTATGTCTTGGACACCACCGGGACGAGACTTGAGAACCACCCCTTGTCTCCGGTCATATGCCTTGAGCAACCGGAGTCAATCAACCAAACGTTCCTCAAGTCTCCCACCTGAAATTCAAAAGCGAGCACGTGAGTGAACAAACAACTCAGCACTGGGGTTAGTACCAAAAGAGTAAAACCAGTGCCGAGCCATTTGCTCCAAAGTGGGGTTAGCACAAACCAAATCATCACGCCTATCAAGGCTACCACCATGAACACCACCACGGTAACCACTACGAGGTAACCAACCCTCTCTAGCTGGAGGAGGACGAAAGCCATGAAAGGAAAACCGTGGATCGTTCCTCCTCTCCATCTCAAAGCTACGACTCCTCCCACCCCCGGATTGAGCACGAGGTGGAGAACGCCTAGCAAACTGACCACCTGCAAACTTTCCAGACCAACCACCAGAACTACGACCTCCAGAATCAAACCGAGCATCCTCACGAGCATGAAACCCGACTCGCTGTCTGCCCAGACCTGCACCGGTCTGACCGGTGTAGCTCGGCCAGCAGCAGCACCTGCAGCCTTCGGGTCTCCCCAAGCCGGAACCGTCCTCACAATTGCCTTGGCCCTGGGCATCTGCATACGAGGCTCAGGTACACCATTAGAGGGGTGGTACCTGTCCTTGTTAGCCCACTCTCTAGCCATTCTCTCCTCACGCTTCCTCTTGAAGCAAAACTCATCCGTGTGACCATCTCTCCCACAATACCCACAATGGAACTTTATGGGCTGTGGCTTAGGCTTTGGCTTGGGTTGGGGCTGCCCACTCGGCTTCTCACCCTTCTTCTCTCCTTCCTCACCTCCCTTTGGGCTCACAAACTTCACCGGTTTCTGAAAATCATTTGTTGGGTGAGGGAATATGGGTGGATCTGGAGTAGTGTCAAGTTTGTTTCTGAGATGGTTAGGCTTGGGCTCAAACTTGTTCTTGTATCTGTTTGGTGGTGGGATAGGAATCTCTCCAACTCTCTCAACTCCCTCACCACTGTTCTCTCCAAGCTTATCAACCCCAAGTGCCTGACCATCATAGCGTTTGAAAGCCGCTATCATGATACCAAGCTGAGGCTCCTGACCCGACAACCAGCTCATACATTTTCTCAGCTCATCATTCTCATCCTGCAAGCGATCAACATAATGTGCAAGCTCCAAATTCTTAACCGCATGCAATTCACAAGTAGAACAAGAAGTGGGAATAGGCTCTGTCAACTTAGCCTCAAGCGAAACAGTGTAAGCATGCATCTCATCAATCTTTCCATGCAAAACAGGGCAAGAAGTGCAAGCACCTAGCAAAGCAGGTCTAGACTTAAGCTCAGCCACTTCAACCCTAAGCATTTCTAGTTCATCACAAGTAGAAGCATGCTTATCCTTAAGAGCAGTAAGATCAGCTAGGTACACAGAGCAATCACAGCAATCAATCTCATCAGAAACCACAGGAGAAGCCTTAAGCGAATCAATCTCAAGCTTAGCATCTAGGTTCTGGGTTTCTAGCTCAGCCACACGGTTCCTAGCATCTTCTAGTGAGGCCCTAAGCTCTTTCCTCATCTTCTTGGCCTCTCTAAGCATGTGATCGCGGTTATCAAGCAAGTCAACCAACTCATCATTCTCCTTGCGCAAAGAAGAGAGCTCATCACATACCTCATCCTCGGAGTCGGAGTTCGAGTCACTCTGGTGGCTCTTCTTGCTGTCGGAGCTACGGGCCATGCCGAAGAAGCCATCTCCCACGAAGCAGCTCAACCCGCTCAAGTTCCTGGATGACTTCTTGTTCTTGCGCCGATCACCTTCATCTTCAATGCTACTCGAGCTCGAGGAAGAGTAGGCAGAGCTGGAGTCGACGTCGCTCGCTCTGACCATCGCTCGGGCCTTCCTGCCGCGGCCGTCCTTCTTCCTCGACCGTCGCTCGTCCTTGTGCTTGTTCTTGTGCTTGTGATCGCGCCTCGATCGGTACTTGCCGTCCTTGCTCGACCGGTGCCTGTAGCCGTCCTTGTAGCCGTCCATGTTCTCCATCTTCTCCGGGCAGTCAGTGACGAAGTGTCCTGGCTTGCCGCACTGAAAGCACGTCCGTGCTGTCCTCCTTGTGTTTACTCGGTTCTCGTGCAGCCTCTCGAACCGCCTGGTAAGCAACGCCAGCTCGTCCTCTCCAAGCACGTCGAACTCCTCGTTTGGCAAAGACATCAAAGAAGACAGAGAGTACATCCTGGAGGATGCGTTAGCGTTAGACTTAGCTCCTTTGCCACTGACGAGAGCGAGACTATGAGAATTAGTTGGGCTCTCGATCTTGGCTGTCATACCACGGTCCAACTCAGCCGACTTGAGCTTCGAGAACAGCTCATTCACCGTCAAGGTGTCATACTTCTTGGACTCAACAATAGCCTCAAACTTCCCGTTCCATACGGTACGATCCAACGAGTGCAAGAGCTTCACGGCTCTATCATGATCATCGAATGGGAGCACGTCCACATTAGCTCTCATGTTGTTCACAACAACCGTAAACCGCTGGAAAAGGGCATCGACGGACTCGCCGGGGAGATGAGTGAAGTTCTCGTACTCTCTCCGGTAAGTCGCGTACATCCGAGCCTGAACCTGAGCATTCCCAACATGAGCATCCTTCAACTGCTCCCGAATCCTACAAGCTAAGTCCTCTGTCTGAACCCGATCGAATTCAGGCTGACACAGAGCACGAAACAAGTAGTCGACAGCCTTGTTGTTGGCTTCGAACATATCCCTCGATCCTGAAGCAAGGAAGTTCATCAGATGAACATAAGCTGTGTTCACCGTGACATCCCAAAGGATCTGACCTTTTCCGCGGAGGAACGCTGCCATTCGCCTCTGCCACATCTGGTAGTTCTTCCCATCGAAGTGCGGAGGACCCGAACCCCGTTCCTGGTATGCCATCTTTGGATCTTAGACTAGTAAGAGTCAATAAAGACCCGAACCGGCTCTGATACCAATTGAAGGACCGATTAGGCGAACCAGAGAGGGGGGGAGTGAATGGGAGCCGATAAAAATTCTTCTCGAAGGAGATGAGAACTCCAACAAGACGAACACGGCTTCCAAATCATGTCTCCGACTCAACTACCCAAGTTGGCCAAGACCACACAACCACTGGAGTGCTACTGGTCCTAGGAACCAACAACCACCTTCACCGACTCGAGAACGCAGCGGAACTAGCAACTCGAGCGCTACTGACCTACACCGGTCAGGCAGGTGAGCACCACCAGTCAGACCGGTCCCTACTGGCAAAACCTGGGAACTTCCACAGAAGGCCCCTACACCGGTCAGGCCGGTGTAGCTCACCGGTCAGACCGGTTCAAGCCAGGAAACCCCAAATCCTCCAAACAGGCCTACCGAGCTCCAAACTGACCCAAACTCGAAACAGCAGCAACACGGGGCAACAGGGAACTCTCCAAGACGTTCACCCGAGCAAACCTCAACAAAGAGTCTGCACCGGTCAGACCGGTGTGACCTGAGTTCTCAGGATGAACAGCGCCCGCGGGTCAACTCCCCCAAATCCAACTCCCGATCTCCCGAATCGCTCCACGGTTTTGCACAAGACTTTGGGGATAGTAGGAACACCTCATGGGTACTCCATAGCCAAGATTTGGTCCACCAAAACTTGTCAAATCAAGAGGAATCGAAGAAATCCCACCAAGAACGCCTCTAACCCTAGAGCCACGAAAACCCCAAAATCGAGCCCCTTTGCTCACGGATTTGGGAGGGGAATCAAAGGGAAAAGAACCACGAAGGGTTCATGCATACATCCCCCACCAAATCCCAAAGAGAAAGGCCTCAAAATCGCTCCAAGAAAATCGCCAAGAAAGGGCTCCGAAAATCACCGAAAAGGAGAAACGGGAAACACACATCCAAGCCTTGAGGAACCACGCCGAATCATCTATACATACCAAAGAGGTTCATACAACGTCTAGCTTGCCGCCCGATCATCCTTCCCTCTCACAAGATCTCACCATGAAGCTCTCAAGCTAGTCCTAAGAAAATCCTAAGGAAAATAGGAAGAGAAAATAGGAAAGCAAATGAGCTAGGGTTCCAAGAGATGGCTGCCATCCTCTCACCCCTTGGGTTATATGGAGGCAACCGAAAGACTAAAATACCCTTACTAGCTAACTAGGGATACATGCCACTCAAGGGCGAAATCGGAAATCTTTGTCTTCGCACCATCGGACGGATGCCCAGCGACCGCAAACTTGCTTAGCCTCGACGCAAGCCTTGCGATCCCGACGCGTGTCCTCCGCTTCGAAGATTCCGGACTGCGTCATCGCACACCGGTCAGACCGGTGCTCCTCACCGGTCAGACCGGTACCCACCGGTCAGATCGGTCAGACCCACCGGTCAGACCGGTCAGACCCACCGGTCAGACCGGTCTGGAGCTGCTGCACCTCCGTCTTCGGTTCTTCGGTTTTGGCTTTGTGGATCAACCAAGGAACCCAGTGGTTTTCTGGTGAACCACCGGAAACCCCGCGAACTCGGTGTAGCCTCCGCCAATCACCACTCATGACTCGGCTCCCACGTAGTCCCGGCTCGACCTTGGTTTTGAGGCTCAACCAAGAAACCGTCCATGACTTCATCTTGCCGTTCTTGCCACCATGCGGCCCGCACTTGACCCCGCTGGCCACTGGGTCCCTCGAATCAAGCCTACTTGTCTTCTCCACACCTGGAGGCCTCACCGGCAACGACCTTTCGCGCTTGTTCTTCACCTGCACCTGCACCAGTCAAGCCGCAACCTGCACCTGCAATACTTAGCCAAGAATCAGTCCACACCACGTTGTCAATCACTCATCACACCAGGAAGCGATCATCCACCGGTCCTCGAACCACACCTGGCTCTCAGAACTTCGAAGGTTGAATTTCTTCTCCCTTTCGTGTTCGTGGTTTGGGAGAAGGCTCTCTAGACGAATCATTGGATGTGCAAGGTGAAAGCTCAAATTCATCTATTAAGAGACTCTCTTGGACCGACTCTGATTCTTGGTGGAGATCATTGTATCTGGGATAGGAAGAAGAAGTTTCTAAGAAGTATTCTAGGGTCTCTCTTCTTTCCGTTGGAGTTTGGGTTCTGAATGAACCTCCAGCTACAAGGTCGAGCTCAAATGCAGATTCCATGTCTATCATCCCGTGAAAGATGTTCAAGCATACATTATCAGGTATAGACAAGTCTGAGTTAAGTTCCAACAGGTGTGAGAACCTAGCCCAAGCTGCACCTATAGACTCGCACTCTAGTTGCTCAAATTCACAGAATTCACACGGTAGCGAATCTAAGTGTTCAAAAGGGGAGAACGAGTAACAAAAGTCATCTCGTAGTTCTTCCCAATTGTCTACACTCTCTACTGTGCGGGTGTACCACTATTCCGCTCTGTCTACAAGAGAAAAAGGGAACAACTTCCACCTCAAAGTTTCTTGTGTCATACCTGGGATTAACAAGCATGAGCACAGTTCTTCAAACTCCTTAAGATGATCATGGGGATCATCACTGATGGCACCAGAGAAAAGTCGATTCTGGACCATGGCTATAAAGCCGGGACGAAGCTCGCAGCTAGATGAAGAAGTTGATGGTTGCTCTAAGACAAACTCGCCCCTAGGGGTAGAGATGCTATTACAGCAAAGCTTCTCCATGGGTAACGGGGGTAAAGATAGAACAAAAAGGAAAAACAAAAGATACGAGGACCACTAGGTTCGAAGATAGATACAGCAACCGTTCCCCGGCAACGGCACCAGAAATGCTTGTTGGCGTTTCTTAACGTCACCACTAGTTGTACACCTAGCGTGAGCATAAGATCCACCTGGGTATACCGACGGGTACGAAAGAATCCGCAAGCGCACGGAAATACCGCTGTAGCACTTCACCTCAGGAGTATTTCAAAAGGTATCGAATCCAAGGAACAATGTGCACTACCTTCTATCCTAGACTGATGATCCAAGGACACAACTCTATAGGATGAGATGAAGATGGAAAGGAACTTGCTGATAGCGTGTAGAGTTGAGAACAGCCTCTCGATTAGGAACTCTCATTTCGGACACCAGCCCCTCCTGGCTATAACAGTTGGTTCACGGCAAATGGTTGCCTACACGCTGTACCCGAACGTGGGGGATTTCAGAGGGTCCAATGGCTGTCACTACCGCGGCCTACCCCAAGACAAACCGTGGGATACAGGGCATTCGAAGGATAACCCGTAGTCTAGACACCACGTCTCCACCACCGATTACTACTATAGCACGGCTACGTCTAGCACCCTATAGAAACACTATAGCACTCCGTATAAATACGGAGCGACGAACCCACGAGGGAGAGACCCGAACTCACTCAGGTATACTATATCCTATGCAAGGGATCACGGATGAACTTGATCTAGATTAGGATATAGGAGCATCCACTTAACTCTGATTAAACTAGCAGGCATACAAACAGGATACAAACTTAGGTGTTTATAACAGAAGATCAAGGGTTGTGTTCGTGAAGAACACGAGCCTCTAACTTATGAACAAACACAAAAGTATGAGAAACTCGCTCGTCAACTAGATCGAGGAAGTGTGTTCGTGAAGAACACGAGCCTCTAAATGATGAACGAATGAAGAACACAAGAACACAGTATGAATGCCACTTTAGTCTAATTGAGAATGTCGAAATACTCACTTTATTCTAAATGAAGAACAGAAGCATCCGTAGAGGATTGTTCTTGAGGAAATGTGCCAAACACCATGGCACAACCCCAAGACACCACCCCACCTTCCTTCTAATCTCTAAAGCATTAGCAAGCCAGCACTAATCCTATGCAAAGAGCTCTCCTCTCCTAATGAGAGAAGCCAAAAGGCAAAAGTGAGAAGGAGGAGAAGAAGTGTGTGTCCTATTCACTACCCCCTCTCCTTCTATTTGTAGGCCAGGGTACCAGCGCGAGAACACCTCATACACCCCCAGACTAGCTTAAGGATCCAATCAGGGAGCACCACGTGGAAGCTGATGGCGAACGGAGAAAATCCCGGGTCGGCCGATCCCTGGGGTCGGCCGACCTGGGCCCACCACGTCCTGCCTTGTGCTTTCTCTGGGTGACTGGTATGCGGGCCCTTATGACGGTTCCCGGTGTATGGATTGTTTGGAGGCGGTTTGCTTGGGTTGTGGGCCCTTGGATCCTTGTTCTGGGCACGTGGCAGCGTCTGATTCGTCGAGCCTCTCTCTCTTGGATTGATGACATCACCAATCCGTGGCACTTTGCATGGCAGCCCCTCATTGGCTGAGGTGGAGAGGCTTGGATTGATGAGGTGGATGGATAAGGTGTGCTTTTGCTCTATTTCTTGTGCTAATTGCCTGCATTCAAATATACATCGCCACTTGTGGAATTTGTCAGTATAAGCCCCTATTCTACTGTGGATGTATATTTCTTATGTCAAAATGCAGGAGTTGACGGCTATAAATATGGCACTTAACAGCCGTCAACATACGTGAAGTAGCTCCAGAGGTCTGTGTGGAGGTGAGGAAGCTGCATGTGCTGTGTGTCATCATCCTCGTGCCCTGCATCATCCAGAAGAGCTAGCCGGAGCTCCGCCGCCGTTGCCGTCCGCCCCGCCGAGCCGTACGCCGTCGGTGTTGACCCTAAGGTTGTTCCATTGTCCCTATTAAGTTCGTTTTGTTGCACGCTTTATTTTGGTGCAAACCCCGTCCCGAACCGAGCACCCTAGCTCGTTTTGGCCCTCACCGGCAAGTCTGCCGCCGCGTGTCGCCACTCGCCGTCGCAGTCCGCTACCGCCCGCGCGCGCAGTCTTTCTCAGCCGTCAGATCTGAAGCCAACGGCTCAGATCCAATCTGACCAGAGTCAAATCGGTCAGCCTACCAGTCAACCACCACTTCGCCGTAGATCTTGCACAAAAGACCCTAGGTTTTCTAGGTTTACAGATCGGTCCTCCCGAAGTGTGAAGATCCTTATAGTTAGGTCCTTTTCTTTCTGTTTTAGACCTTAGGCTTTGTAGATTTAGGACCTGAGGTCCAGCTGTTATGTTTTACACTGTAGCCCTTCTATTTATATGTTTAATTAGGTTTTAGCCCTCGGTTTCTTATAGTTTAGTCCCTGTTAGTTTAGTTTTCTCACAGATAAGTCCCTGTATCTTGTTTTAGCCATAGAATGCACGTTTTAGCTCCGTTTTTAGCGTTCTTTATTTCCACGTAGTCGCATCGATGTGTAGAATAGTTTTATACCTCTGTTTTGTTCTGTTAGTACTGTTTGGTGATTTTTTTCTTATTTTATTCCTTTGTTTGCTAGTATGTGTGTGCTCCGAGTGTTTTGTTTTGGACGATCGATGCGAGTAGAATGAACGTGGTTCGTCGAGAGCTTTGGAGAGCAAGAAGTGAAGACATTCTGAGCAACATCATTACACTGGTTAAAGGCAAGTCTGTACTTGTTCTTTTGTCCCAATAACTATTTAATCACCATTGCATTGCTTTGCATTGACATTGATGGGTCCTATTAAGATTTATCCTAGTCTTTGTTATCATTCCTTGTCAACCTAGATTTTATCTTTCTGTTGGGTAGCTATGCTTAGTTGCTCTACTTGGATTATGGTGGTTTTAATGAACATTAATGATGAACTTGTTTTACTTTTATGCTATATACCTTTGGTTAATACAAGATCACCATACTTAATCGAAACATGGAGCGACCACCCAGGACAACAGTGCAACCACAAAGCTATATGGCTCTGGCTTGGCTAATTAATTAGGGACTCTAGTGTTGGGGCGACCTTACCGAAAGGGCAAGGAGGAGCATCAGTGGGGTATAGAGTCGCTCTAGTAGGGAGTTGGGCTTGGCTAAGACACGGTACCAACTAGGGGACTTTATACCTTGCAACGACTTGGAACCTTAGCGGGTTGCTACACACTAGGGAAACTTTGTAAAGGCCTCGTAGCGTCCCAATGCCATCACACCTCGGTAGTGTGGTATGATGCCTGATCAGTATCGTGTGGTTGGGTTCAAAGTTCTTTGGAACTTTTACGCGACTTGTGGGTTAAGATGTACAACATCTGCAGAGTGTTAAAACTAATCGATTAGCCGTGCTCACGGTCAAGAGCGGCCTGGACCCTCACATGATAATTGAACTTGAAGATGGACTTAAATTGTGGTTATGGTTATGTTAGCCATATGCTTATTGTGTATCTCTTTATGTTAATTGTGGGTTGGTATATACTTATACTTTATTAGTAATCAGGTGCTAATAAAATTTGACCAACTAAAAGTGTTTAATGCAGTCAACCTATCAGCCTTCCCTTGTTTAAGCCTTTGTATTCATACTTTCCCCACACTTGCTAAGTACGACATGTGCTCACCCTTGCTATAAATAATGTTGCTCAGAAAGAGGAAGTTGCTATGAAGTTGTTGTGAAGATGTTGCTGGTGCTAGGCGTACGCTACCCCCAGTCGACTGCCTGTGATGTTTGGTGCCTTTGTTTCCATGATTTAGCGTAATACTCTGATAATCTTTCTCTTTCTTTATGTGATATTGTACTGTTATTCACTTATGTCAACTATATGCATGAAACTTGATCCTAGCATGCATATAGATTTGCACTTGGTTTTCTTTGCAAAAACAGGTGTTACACCCGCTCTAGTCGACCACTTCTTCTCCATGGCCTCCATGATAGATGTTTCGTTTGGAGGATTGGGAAGCAAATGAGGTATCGTAGGCCTAGGGGAAGGTTCTGTCAAAAGATTTCTAGCTCGATGGATTTGGACAGAAGATGGATCCTTCCCTTGTTGGGCATCTAAGCGATTCGAGGTGTTTTTGAGATTTTCAGAAGGGTCATCCTCAAATTGATAGAGGAACTTTGGAGGTTGAATTTCTTCTTCCTCCATGGTTCCTAGTTCAGGTGAGGGTTCTATGGCTGAATAAGAGGATGTGGAAGGTGATGGATCAAATTCAGCCGCTAAAAGATCCTCATGGCTCGACTCAAATTGGCAGGGTTCGCTATGATTGGTGGGGAAGAAAGAGCTCTCCAAGAGGGAATCTAGGATCTCTCTTACTTTTGTTGGAGTTTTGTAAAAAAGCGAACCTCCGGCGGTCTCGTTGAGATATAAGGCAGCATCCATGTCTAGACCCAAGCAAAAGATGTCTAATGATACATTATCGGGAAGAGACAATAGGTCTATGTCAGAAGCCAAAAGACGTAAAAACCTAGCCCATGTTGCACCAGTAGACTCCTCCTCTAATTGCTCGAAATTGAGAATGTCCATTGGGAGAGAGGCTATGCGAGCGTACCATTGCTCTGTCCTCTTCATGAGAGATAACAAGTTACAAAAGTCATCTCGAAGCTCTTCCCAACTACCGTTCACACTTCCTACAGTGTGAGTGTACCATTGTCCCGCTCTCCCCATGAGAGAGAAAGGAAACAACTTCCACCTCACGGTTTTCTGTGTCATGCCTGGGGTAACCAAGTGTGAACACAAATCCTCGAATTCTTTCAAATGAATGTAGGGATCTTCATTGATAGCTCCAAAGAAGGGTCTATCCTGAACCATGTCTATAGAGTCGGGGTCAAGATCACAGCTAGATGAAGATGTTGATGGTGGCTCATAAAACTCATAAGCTGAGGTGGAGAGGTTGTAAAAGGATGGCCTCTCCATGGGTAATGGGGGTAAAGGTAGAATAAAGAAAAGTGAAAAGATACGAGGACCACTGGATACGAAGATAGATACAACAACCATTCCCCGGCAGCAGCGCCAGAAAGCTTGTTGGTTATTTTAGCGTCACACAAATAAATCCGCAAGCGCACGGATACTGTTGTAGCTTTCACCTAAGAGTATTCCAAGGGTATTGAATCTAAGGGAACATGTGTGCACTAACTTCATACTAGTCGGTCCAAGGACACAACCAGATAAGAGGCGATGATAGAGAGGATTCTAAAAGATAGCACTATAGATGAGATTAAAGGTCGATCTCTAGATAGAACTTGGCTTAGGGTACCGATAGCCCTGACTTAACAGGCGACTCTGGCTGCGGATCTATGTGGAACGGAGCTCTGACTATATCCAGCCGCGGAGGATCAACAAGGGCTAGAAGGGTTGTCACCACCTCCTAGACTGCCTCTACCTAACCTTGGGATAAGCCGAACGAATGATAACCGGTAGTGTGATGCTGCGTCAACGTTGTGGTTACTGCCGTAGCCAACGAAATACGGCACTCTATACTAATAGAACTACCACCACGGAAGAGAACTGATCTCACTCACTATAGGTACAACTAGCTTATACTAAAGGCATGCAGGAGAGCACTCGGCCCCGTACTATGCTTCCAACGTATATGAACGACTTGCAGCAAACGAACGCATAAACCCAGGATCTACGCACTAGAAGAGGAAAAAGTCTACTCATGCAACCTAGCAAAAACTATTAGAAAGGAATCACGAACACACTTTATTCTAATTAGAGCATGCAAGCATATCCACTTTATTCTAATTGACTAGTAATACAAACGGGATACAAACTTGTGCACCTGATCAACTAGATCGAGGGGACGTGTTCGTGAAGAACACGCGCCTCTAAATGATGAACAAGCGAAGAACACAAGAACATATCACTCAAGTATGAATAACACTTTAGTCCAAATAGAAAATGTGGAAATACTCACATTACTCTAATTGAAGAACGTATCATCCATAGAGATACAAATCTCTCTCTCTCACTCTCCTATTCTCTAATCTAGCAAGGAGTGGCCTCTCCTTTGAAGGGAAGCTCTCATCCTTGGGTGAGATGGTGTGTCTAAAATGACCCCCCTCCCCTTGTATTTATAGGCAAAAGGGTGGCTTGTCTTGAGGGTGTTTGTGCTTCATTTTGTGCAACAGCTTTGGGCGCCACCAATCCCGTGGTGACAGCTACCCTCACGGAACCGACCTTCTGGCGGTGAAAACTGGAGCATCTGATGTATTTTAGGCGCTGAACTAGTAGAAAAGGAGCGCGAACCGGCAGTCTGGGCGGCGAATTGGCGGGCCAGGGGCAGAACCAGGGGCAAACCCTGCCTCCCGCGCCACGGCCATACTGCGCGCCAATGAGCGGTCGCCACGCGTCCTGCTCCCAAGCAGCCGAGTCTGTGCACATGATCCCGCGGGAGGCAGCTGATCTGCGCCGGCCACGTGGCCCGACGGGTTCTCCTGCGTGCTCATGCCGCCAGCGCACTGATCCAGAGCGGGGGCCAGCACCCAATCCTGTGTTGCCACGTGTCGTGCATGCAGACGTCGCCCAGCTTACGTGGGTCCCGTGATGACGTCATCTACGTTGTGTTTTTAAAATCTCCTTCGTTCAAACTCCGATGTTGGCAAATAATATATCCATTTCGATCATCTCAATGAGCCCGTCACAATGGGGCAGTCCAAATTGGAATTTGAGGTTGTTTATGATGACGTCCTATATAAGCCTTTGGATCACTTGCTCTCAATTGTATCATTTAACACGTATTTCGGTGCATCCCGCAGCAAAAGATAGAAACATCAACATTTGTGGAAATCATCAGTATAAAGCTCTATTCTAGTGTTGATGGTCACTTTCCATTCATTTTATGCAAGAGTTGACGGCATAAAAGTAGTACTTAACAGCCGTCAACACTCCTGAGGTAAGCAATATGTCTCATGTGCACGACAAGACACCATCACCTTCTTCCAAGAGTTCTTCGAGTCCATCTGCCAAAATCGTATGCCACCACTACAAGGGGATGGGACATGTCATGAAGGATTGCCCCAGTACTCGTGCCTTCATCGTTGCACCGGATGGTAACGGATATGTAAGTGCTGACGATGTAAAGGATGATTTGGTCTATGCTGCTAACATGACTGCAGATTTGGAGGCGGATGTGGACGCCATTGACTCCATCACTACCTCCACAGGTTTTTTGGGTCTTCTTGTGCAGCGTGCCTTGGCTGTACAGGAGGAACATGAGGAAGCGACGAAAGCTCAGCGCAACAACTTGGTCCACATGTTTCTCATCATGCAGGGGCGACGTGTTCTCACCATCATCGACACAGGGAGCTGCAACAACTTGGTGAGTTCAGATTTGGTTTCCAAGCTAGGTTTGTCCACTCGTCCACTATGCCATCCATACCACTTGAGTGGTTCAATAGCAGTAGTAAGGCAAAGGTAACTGAAACCATGCACATACACTTTTCAGTTGGTTCTTATCAAGACTCTGTTGATTTTGATGTTGTACCTATGGAAGCATGCTCGCTTTTGTTAGGCTGACCATGGGAATATGATAGAGATGATGCACATCATGGTAGAACTAATACATATACATTCATGCATAAGAATAAGACCATTACTTTTCTTCCTTTATCATCTGCTGATCTTAGGAAACATTTTCATGATCTTGCTGCTGATGATAAAACCAAAGCCGCACCTAGTGAATCTCCTAATGTTAAACATGATGCAATTAAGCTAAAGGGAGGTACATTTATTACTACAACATCCGTTGCTGCTGAACTTTGTGATAATCCTCATGCACCTTGTTATACTATACTCTGTCGAGATGTGTCTTTTTCCAATGATCCTATGTCTCGTACTTTGCATCTTGTTGCCCCTAACCTTTTGCAGAACATTGTTCATGTTGGGAGGGAGTCGAGGACGACTCCAATTCAAGAAGGGGGGGATGATGAGGACATTGCCAAGCTGCTAGACACACACACGCCACGACCTTCACCAAGTTGTACTTCATCTCTGACTCAGCTACCACGTCCGGTTCGGAATCAGCCTACACCTCTGCACGGTTTCGGCGATATCGCCATCATACAACGTCGGAACGCAGCCTATAAGGACTTGTTGAAAAGGGGACGACAACGCCGTCGATTTCGTTCTAGTCCTAGCTCTAGAAGATTCACGGATCATGCTGTGTGACTATGACAAGGTGTTGCGTCACCTATTTTGGGCTAACTTGGCCTTTGTATCGAGTCGGGCCTCCAACCCATGTTGTGGACGCCCCTCCCCGGTCACCCCGAACTCTAGGTCACCCCTAGTCTTTAAACTCAATAGACGCTGCTGTTTAGACTCGGGTTTTGCTTTAGAGTTATCTGTCATCGAACAGTCACCGTCTTCGATTTGAGAAACCCCAACTTCGAGTGCTTAATCATTCATCTGCAGTTGTCACTGTAAGTTTGAGTGCTACATTCTTCCAAGTTCTTGCTTGTGTTCTTTGTTTCGTAGGTAGGGATTAGCCTTCGCGGTGAGGTCAACTGGATTGTGACACGTTTGATAACTTGAGGAGTTGTGGTGCTAAGGTTGCAGGAGTCCGGGTCTCTGGATCTGAAGCCGGATCGGTGTGTCGCACTCCACCTCCTGACAGAAGATCGGGCACCCTCGTTCCCATCAAAATTTTATCTTGTAGTAACAGCTGCTAACACATATCTTGATGCAATAGGTGCCCTCAAGGAGGAGCGGAAGCTCAAGGACAACCTCAAGGAGGCCGAAGCTGCAATCTCCACGCTCAAGCAGGAGCACAAGGTCACCACCGAGAGTGAGTACTACACAACCCAGAAGCTGGCGTATGAAAAGCATGTCCGGAGGGATCCTGAGATCGACCTCGTAGTAGCCATGCAATCTCTTCAAAATGACCAAGTGGCCATTGCAGGACTCGATGTGGAGATGACCGACCTGAAGAGCGTGGCCGGCTATGTCATGGACATGGTGGTTCCTTAGGCCGAGGAAGGGGATCCAAAGTCGCTGTTAGACCGGCTAATAGTAGCTCCAGATCGGGTGACCGACCTTCTGAAGTCGTCGAGCCAGACAGCAGCTGTTAGTGCTTTGGTCAGGGTGAAGTCCCACTACCTGGAGGTACAGGTCACCAAGATTGAAGCAGGGCCTAACAAGGAGGCCGACCTCAAGACCATAGAGGCGGAGGTTGAAGCTGCAGCCGACAAGGTCATGGAAGACATCACCTTTGAAGACGAAGAAGAGTAGTTGTGTTGTAACTGCTTTAAGTATTGCCTCCCTTGTTGGCTGGAGAACAATGTTCCTATGCTGTGTACATAAAACAATGTACTTTTCCTCTTTATCATGCAAAATGTCTTACTTATAAGAACTTAATAGCCCAGAAGCAATTTTTAATTCACCTCGCTAACCACTACTCACAGAGAGGATGACTTGTCGACTATATAGCTCAACAGGGAGACTTACATATAGTTGACACGTAGGAGGAGTCTAGGACTCAGGTTTAGCAACCACACAATCAAGCTCGTATAAGTAAGAGGTAAGTGTGACAACCCGCCCAGGAAAATACCGTACTATCGCCTAAACCAATCCACTTTGGTCATTAAGCAATAATAAAGTATCATCCTGTCGTTAGTTGCCGGGTTAACGCCCGGTAAATCACTTACAAAGCAACAAGGATCGACATATATGCATTAAAACTCACGCGAAGGCGAGTCCAGAGAACAACATATGATTAACATCCAAATTTACCCCGAAGGGCTTGATTATTACAAACCGGAGTTTTTGACATGATAACGAAGTTCAGAGTTTTGAAAATAGCGGAATTAAACTAAACGGCACGAGGAAACATCACGGGAGGCCTGCCATGATGCCTTCATTCATCGTCTTCAACCCACTCCAACTCCCAGCCAGGCGGGATCTCTCCAGGCCACACATCAGCAAAGGCATTACCTGGAGCAACAGATTATAGCAAGGCTGAGTATACTAATACTCAGCAAGACTTACCCGTCAGTGACAACTACATCACCAACTCTAGACATGAAAGGCTTTTTGGCCAATGGGGTTTCTTTTGCTGAAAAGCAACAAAGAGTATGTCCTTACTTTCAATATTTTAGCACAAGTTCTAGTTTATTATTTCTTTCTAAATTAGCAAGCTAGTGCAAGCATAAGTTGTGCAAACAATTAATCAAGCATAAATATTCATCAACTTCCATCATTAGGGATCTCATGGCCAGTGGAGTAAGTAGTCTCAGATAACGGTGAGAGGCCGACAATCGATTGATTTAAACCTTGCAAGGTAGACCTAAACACACGGTAGGGTGCCCCCGCGAGGACAACCACGAGGCGGTTCCCAAAAGTCCTCGGTTCAGGATAAAAGGCCACAGTCTTCGATACCGGCTATCTGGTATACCCCGCAAGGCACCCAGCATCGCACATGCACCACCGGTAGCTAGCCAGGGGACACATCCCAAGATTAGTCACAGTAAAATCCCTTACCGTCTCGTTAAGGTACTAGGCTTACCGTACCCATTTTCGACAAGTGCTTAGTACGTTCAAACACTTAACCCACGAAAGCCATTTGACCAGAGCCCACATCCCATGCTCTTACCACATGAGCAATCCATTTAAGAAGATCTTATGATTCCAACATAAGAACCTATTCTCGCGAGTGACAAGCATCACTCGACTTGTAACGGTCCTATAGCATAGCAGCTACCGACCTATCATACTAGTAAGGACATAGGTACCTAGGAATCATGCATCTAAGGTTTCATTTCAACTCCTGAACGTAAATGCACAATCATCCATAGATAGTTGCATAAAGTTTCAAAAACACTTGGTTAATGCACCGGGGCTTGCCTTCGTCAGCAGGGTTAGCCTGAGGTCCTCGGTGTTGTCGATCACCTCCACGTACTGCAGCTCCGCGTCAGCTCCTCCTTCCTCGGCTTCCGGCACGAGCGCGTAGTTACCGTCAGGGAGTTCTACACGGAATGCAATGCAGGGTTCAGGTGGTGTGATAGATTAATTATTTCATCCAACTCTTGTTGGCCACATTCATCTTAACAAACAATTAATTATTAATTCGTTTTCATTAAGGTTATTATGGACAAGGGTTTAATCTTTGACCAACAATTAATTAATGTTTACTTTCATGATCGTTATTTCATGTGAGATTTATTATTCAATCTTTTAATAGCAATTGTGTGCACATCTATGTAAATAATTTCAATTTAAATTTTTAAAACAACAAGGTGTATATAGAGATCTTAAAATTAAGTTATGTAACTATTTACAAGGGTCACAAGGTTAAAGGATCTATTTTCTTAATTAATTCCTACTAACAAGCTCATGTGCACCCTAACTTTTAAAAGCACAAACAAAATATACAAACAAGGACAGGGGTCCTTGCTGGCCTAAAAACTACTAAGCAACCACGGGATCAAGTTTGGACATTAAAAGAGCTACAAAACCTATACCTGCAAAGGTGACATTTCCTAGCTATTTAAATTAAGGGAAATGCATAAATAAATAAATAAATAAAGCTCCTGCATCCAGAATCAACCCTACAGCTACTCTGGCCTAGAACAAGTTTACAACACCAGCATGTGCATCACCAACATATTTGAATCTTGGACTAAGCATTTAAATGTAAATCTAAGCATAAAACAAGATTAAATATTTCTAACAGAGATAAATTCAGGATAAATTCAGGAAAGTTGCATCTAGGCATAACATGAACATAGCCACATGTTGAGCATAAAAATTCAATTTATATATTTCTACAAAAATCAGTAAAGCAGAAATAGCATAAATGCAAAGTAATTCATATAAAAAGATTTGTTCAACAACTTTGTGAAATTTTTGGTCCAGACTCTACTCATGACAAGTCTAGTAACATATCCAAAACTCAGCTCCATAGCCTTTCTAGATTTTGAATTACAGCAAAAAGGTGTCAAACTGAATTTGAATTTTCATTCAAAATCTACAAGTAAAACCTATGGTCATCTTTTGCAAAAGTTGTAGATCTACTCTCACTGAGACCAACAAAATTGAGTTAGCATTTTTCTGAATTTTTTGTGAATTTCTAGGCTTTTTCTAAGGCACTGGACTGACTTGCAAGAAAACTAAGAATCTTTCTATTGCAACCGGGTCCCTGGGTTCACAACCATGCCCTTGCGATTTACAACCGTGCCCTTGCCGGTGGAGGGAAGCTCGCCGGCGGCGAGGCAGGGCCGGGGAAGGTCAACACGTGGCCCTGGAGTGTGATTGGGCTCACCACAGGCTGATTGGTGGCGGAGGTGCGGCCGGGGGCGACTCCGGCGAGCGGCGGCGGCGAGGTCGCGGCTGCGCACCCGCTGCGGCTCGGTCTCCGGCGAGGATAGCGCTGGGGAGGATCAACACACTGCCGTGGGAGCTCGAGGGGGACCTAGGGAAGGGCTAGGATGGGTTGGCCGGCGACGGGAGCTTGCGGGGGTGCGAGCTCGCGGCGGTGGCGGCTATGGCGGATCGGCGGGCGGCGCTTCTCACGCGCGGGAGAAGAGGGGGCGCCCTTTTATAGCCGACGCGCGCGCAGGGCATCTCGCTTCGTGGCTAAGCATCCCCGGCGCGTTTAAGGCCCGGTACGGCGGTGGCATCGGCGTGCGTGCGCGGCGGGCAAGGACGGTGCCACGGCGAGCGCGTGCACACCGCGTGGCGTGCGGGTCCTCCGGCCGAGGCGGCTCCTGGAGGTGCGTGCGAGGCTGACGCACGCCGAGCGCACGCCCAGACTTCGAGGCCCGGCCGTAGTACGGCGGCGCACGGCGGCGGCGCGGCGGCGACGTGTGGACGCGCGCACGCGCATGACGTCGCGCCTTGGCGTTCCCGGCCCCGATGCTCTTGCATGTGCCCCTGTTGGGCCGTGCAATGCACAAAATTTTCAATGTAATCCCATCAAACCATAGATAGGTCATTTAAAGATGAGTTAACCCTCTACAAGATGGCTGAAACCGATTGTGAAAAGGATTTAAATTGGAAGAGAAAACTGGATGCCAATTTGAGGATTTTCCATGCCTCGGTGAACAGTGATCCTGAGCTTGCTTGGCAATTTAGCACCTTTTCCACTCAAAATCAGAGATGCCACTCTGAAGATGAATTGTGTCCCTGGTGATTCTGCACAACTTTTATATTGGTAGATTTTCAAGTGTTTAGGCAAAATCTGGAGAACGTGGCCAAAGTTCCAGATCAACACAATGACATCAAGGGGTTTGTCCCCCTTAGCTAGGGTTTTGACCAGGGAGAGTGTGCTAGACTTGCTTAAGATGCTAATGGGTGAGTGTTGGTGAGGTTTTCGAGGTGATGACCCAGGTTGACCATGTTTTGACCCTAGTCAACAAGTTTGACCGGCAATTAAGGTTAATTAAAAACCTGGGGCGTCACAGCCTACCCCCCTTAAACGGAATCTCGTCCCGAGATTCGATTCAAGAAAAACAAGGTAGGTAGTAGAAACTCACGGTTTCGAGATTGCAAAAAACCCGGGTACTTGGTGTTGAGATACTCTTCCGTCTCCCAAGTCGCTTCTTCCTCCGTATGATGACTCCATTGTATCTTGTACATCCTTACGGTTTGTCTTCGGGTCTTCCTCTCCTTTTTGTCCAACACCCTCATGGGATGCTCGATGAGCGAGAAATCCGGCTCAATCCAAGCATTTGCTTCTGTGATCACTTCGGTTTCAGGCACAGGCACGCCTTTCTTCAATTGGGTCACATGAAATACATTGTGGACTGCGGAGAACCGCTCCGAAAGTCAGATGCGATAAGCCACTGGCCCACATACTTCAATGATTTCATAAGGTCCGATATAGCGTGGGGCTAACTTTCCCTTAACACCGAACCTTTGCACACCCTTGGTTGGTGAAACCTTTAGGTATACATGATTACCAACTTCAAATTGTTGGGGTGCTGTCCCTCTATCGTGATAGCTCTTTTGCCTCATCTGTGCTAACTTCAAGTTCTCCCTTATCACCTGCACTTTCTCTTTGGCATCTTTGACTAGGTTCGGACCAAAGAGTGTCCTTTCTCCGGCCTCTGACCAGTTCAAAGGGGTACGACATCTCCGTCCGTAAAGAGCATCGAATGGTGCCATCTTCAAACTAGCTTGATAGCTATTGTTGTAAGAGAACTCTGCCAAGGACAAACACTTGTCCCAGCTTTTATCAAAATGTAGAATGCTTGCCCGTAGCATGTCTTCCAAAATTTGATTTACCCTTTCCGTCTGACCATCGGTCTGCGGGTGATAGCTGGAACTTCGGATCAACTTGGTTCCTAAACATTCATGCAATTGCTCCCAGAAACGAGCTACAAATTGAGTTCCTCTATCCGAGATTATGGTCTTCAGAATTCCATGCAAACGGACTATTTGATCCATATACAACTCTGCATATTGTTGCACTGAATAAGTAGTATGCACTGCAATGAAATGGGCAGTCTTCGTGAGTCTGTCCACGATAACCCAAATAGAATCCTTCTTTCTAGAAGTCAGGGGTAAACCCACAATGAAGTCCATACTTATGTCATCACATTTCCACATAGGTATCGACAGGGGTTGGAGTACACCTGCCGATTTCAAATGGCTTGCTTTCATTCTGTGGCAAGTATCACACTCTGACACATATTTTGCTATATCGACTTTCATATTGGACCACCAGAAATTTTCCTTTAGATCTTGATACATTTTGGTGCTTCCGGGATGAATGGAGAATTTGGAAAGATGAGCTTCATCAAAGATTGTTTTCTTAATTTCTTGGTTAGTGGGAACCACAAGACGTTTCCCAAACCATACCACATCATTTGAATCCCTCTGGAAACAAGTATACTTGGGATCTCCTTCTATTAACTTCTGTTTGATTAGCTGTATGCCCTCGTCATTGCGTTGAGCAGTGACAATTCTATCATAAAGATTGGATTCGGCAGCTAGGACATATAGATTTCCTTGCTCTACCACTTCCAAGTTAAGCTTCCTCATGTCTTCACACAAGGTGTCACTATACGGCTCCACTTCTAGATGGTTGCAGTGAACTTTGCGGCTAAGAGCATCCGCAACAACATTGGCTTTTCTGGGGTGATAGTGCACTTCTAGATCATAATCTTTAATCAACTCAAGCCATCTCCTTTGTCTCATGTTTAGATCCGATTGAGTGAAGATATATTTGAGACTCTTGTGATCGGTGAAGATATTGCAACGATTGCCCATCAGATAGTGTATCCAAATCTTAAGAGTATGAACAACCGCTGCTAGCTCTAGATCATGGGTGGGATAATTGATCTCATGGGGTCGAAGTGCCCGTGAGGCATAGGCAATGACTCGGCCCTCTTGCATAAGAACACAACCGAGACCCGTGCCTAACGCGTCACAGAAAACTTCAAAAGGTTTAGAATTATCTGGTTGTACTAGCACTGGAGTTGAAGTTAAGTGCTGCCTCAGTGTGTGGAAGGCTTTCTCACATGCTTCACTCCACACAAATTTCACTCCCTTCTTGAGCAGTTCAGTCATAGGTTTAGTGATCCTGGAGAAATCCGGAATGAATCGGCGGTAATAACCCGCCAAACCTAGAAAACTGCGGATTTGGTGTACGGACTTGGGTGGTTTCCAATCCATCACCTCTTGTACTTTGCTAGGATCTACGGATATGCCATCTTTGGAAATAGTGTGCCCCAAGAATTTCACACTATCCAACCAGAATTCGCATTTGGAGAATTTAGCATAGAGCTTATGATCTCTCAAACGCTGTAGGACAATTCGAAGACGTTTGGCATGTTCTTTCTCATTCTTGGAATAGATTAGAATATCATCGATGAAGACCACTACGAATTTGTCAAGCTCCGTCATGAATACGGAGTTCATGAGATACATGAAGTAGGCTGGGGCATTTGTGAGACTGAAGGACATCACCAAGAACTCGTAGAGACCATAACGAGTGGAGAAAGTAGTTTTGGGAATGTCACAAGGTCGAATTTTGATTTGATGGTAACCAGAACGAAGATCGATCTTGGAGAAAACTTTGGCTCCAGCCAACTGATCAAAAAGAACATCAATTCGGGGAAGAGGATATTTGTTCTTGATGGTCACCGCATTGAGAGGTCTGTAGTCAACACATAACCTCAAACTACCATCTTTCTTTTTGACAAAGAGTGCGAGACAACCCCAAGGATAAGAACTTGGGCGAATGTAGCCCTTATCTAACAATTCCTGGAGTTGGTTTTTTAGCTCAGCTAATTCCTTGGGAGGCATACGATAAGGTCGTTTAGAAATGGGCGCAGTGCTCGGTTGGAGTTCAATCACAAACTTGACATCCCTGTCTGGTGGCATGCCAGGCAACTCATCGGGAAAGACATCAGGATATTCACAAACTACTGGAATTTCTTCAAGATGAGAGATAATGGTCACATAGGCACAAGGGTCTGCACCGTCCTTAAAAGGTAGGTACAATGTGGTGTGTCCGACCGTAGGTGAATTGATTGCTACAACTCTACCCGAGATATCTAGAACCACCTTATGTCGGGTCATCCAATCCATACCCAAGATAACATCCATACCCTCTAAGCCTATGACAATGAGGTTTGATTGAACCATCTTACTTCCTAACCTTAATTGTACTCCACAGATTAAGGTACTAGAAGAGATTTGCCCACCCGAAGTGACAATTTTATAAGCCGAAATGATGTGAGAACCCATCAAACCTAATTTGCCTACTAGCTTTTCACTTATGAAACTGTGGGTAGCTCCAGAATCGAACAAAATCTTAACAGGGGTGTCATCGATAGAGAATGTACCCGTAAGCACCGAAGCTCCCTCTGGGATGTCACTCATGGTGGTGAAGTTCAGCTTGCCTTGGCGGACTTGCACCATTGGCTTCTTAGCCTGATTGGTCGGCTTGGTCCCTGAACCTTGATTTTGCTGGTTGGGCTTGTTCTGCTTAGGTTTGGGGCAATCACTTATGTAGTGCCCCGGCTGTCCACAATTGTAACAACGACATTCACCGATGTTGCGTGGGGGTGCGTTGGGCTTGGAAGCTTGCTGCTGGGTGTTGCGGAACTGGAAGTTCCCTGAAGGTTTGTTCTGTGATGGCTGCATCGTCCAGCGTCCAGTTGAAGATTGCTGGGACGAGTTAGGAACATTCTTTTTCACAAAGCGAAACTTTTTGTTAGTTCCACTGCCCGAAGCAAAACCAGCCTGCCTCTTCTTGTCTCTCTGGGCCTTCTTCATAGCATCCTCTTGGGATATAGCCTTGTTTACGAGCTCATGGAAGCTGTTGGGCTCGATCAAGTTCAGCCGTTCGTACAACTCACCATCCAGGCCATCACGAAACCTTTCCATCTTCTTTGCATCGGTATCCACGTGATGTCCACCATACTGGCAAAGGCTATTGAATTTCTGTGCATAGTGATACACAGTGTCGGATCCCTGCCTGAGGGCCAGCAACTCCCTCATCTTCCTATCCATTAATCCCTTAGGAATGTGATGGCTCTTGAAAGCTTGCTTGAATTCATCCCAAGTGACAGCATGCCCCTGCTGCATGGTCTTGAAATGATCCGACCACATCAAGGCTTCACCTCGCAGTTGTAAGGCTGCGAAGTTGGCCTTGTTCTCCTCTGAGTAAGGCAGTACAAAGGCAGAGAATTTTGCCTCGATGGCCTTGATCCACGCCTCAGCTTCAAGGGGGTCTTCCGCCTTGGAAAAGGTCAGGGGCTTCATCCCGATGAACTGAGGGTAGGTGGTGACCTGATTTGGCCCCTCATGATTTGCCACATGTGGCGGCCTTTGGTTTAGCTGCTGGGCGATTTGTTGTTGCGTCTGCAGGATCTGGCACAACACCTCGGTTTGAGTGGCCATGAAGGCCTCCGACGGCGTCATGGGCGGTGGCGGTGGTAGTTCACCACTGCCCGACATTCCGAAACTGTTGGGGGAGTTGCGCGTTGGTCCCACCATCTGAAATGCGAGCCTTTATTAGCCACATAGCCATAATCTTGCTTAGAAAGAAATGACAAGTGTAAAACATACATGACAAAAGCTCATTCGTGCATTCACTCGAAAATTGCAGCAACTCAGTCATAAGAGTACTTCACATCCAACAGCCTAGTCACCAAATTATTCTCCAAATTTGGTTAGTAGATGCCAAATTTCACACACCCCAAAGTTGGCATTCCACATTGCGGCGAACTTCAACTTCGCATGCCCGAAGAATGCCATTGCGGAAAGCTACCTAGCTGTCCTGGCAGCCGGCCGACACTCACCGAAAATTTCGTAGCTCCCTCTACTCTTATGCAAAAATGCTGAATTTTGGTGAGCGCGGTCATGGCAATATTCCGCACAACCTTGGTATTCAACGGAAGATAAGATTCCAACGTTCAATTGCTCGAAAACTCCCTTTCCTAAGCCTTGTCTCGCTGTTTGGACAGCAGCCAGGATTGGGTTAGAAATTGCATAACTCTCAATAAGAAAGTGCACGATTGCTGAGATTTTGAGAACACGATCGTCACAAAATTCCAAACAAGTTGGGTATACAACGCCGAACTCGCTTCTGATCACAAATTGCTTAAGCATTTCCTTACAACAAACATTATGGATAAGGTGCTCACAGAACATTACAAAGGTTCCAAGGTTTGAAATTACCACATTACAACCTGGGTTACATTGCAGTCACGCTGCTCAAAAGCATACTCCTATGCTCACCTACCACAAACCAACCAAAAGGCTACACACAGGAGTATGACCCATCCTATTACAATACTATGGCAACCTAGTTGCCGACCGAAGCACCACTGCCAGCAGGTGAAGCCGGTGGGGTCGGTAGCGGTGGTCCAGCCTGACTCGCCTGGTCAAGACCAGACTGACCCTGCTGCTCCTCCGGGGGTGCCTCCACCGGAGGTGGTGGCTGCAGAGCCATAATGGCCTGCAGAGACGCTACTTGTACCTCAGCCTCTTCTACCTGCTACTGCATCTCGATGATGTTCTGCAGCAGTGTCAACCTCTCGATCTCTCTAGTGTCCACGTCCTCCTGAAGGGTAGTGACCTCTGCCTCCAGGTCTAAGATTCTCTGTAGGCGGTCACCTCTCTCTAACTCCAACTGGAACCTCCTGGCACGTAGTCGGTCGTTCTCCTACTGAGTCTGGGCGAGAGTGAAGCTCAGCTGCTGGTATGCTGCTGAGAGATTGTGCCAGGCCAGCCGAGCCGACTCTAGACGCTGGCTGATCATCAGCTGGGTGGTGTTACGCAGCCCCTGGAGTGTGAACACAGCGTCCAGGCAATGTGTTAGCGTCTGCGTGACGTCCAGCGGGACTGCGAGCATCAGTAACTCCTATAGGTGGTCCACACGGTCCCTCCATGCCGGGTCGTGCGGGTTTACCGCCGGAAACAGTCCGAATGGTGACAGTGCTACCACCGTCGGGTTGCGGTCGCAGAAATCCGTCAATACCCAGAGGGCAGCCGACTCGAAGGACTCCTGCAGACGAAAACCCCAGTACACAGAGCTCAAGTCGAACCAGTCGGGGTGGTCCGGGTGAGGTGGTACAGTGACGGTCACCCTGCAACGAGGCACGCCCAGGTGCTCTAACTTGAGTGCCTCGTAGACGGGCGGAATGGTGTAGCCGGCAGCGCTGAGTGCCTCCCACGCAAGGCGTGGAAAACCCTCCTAGTGCAGTCCGTCGGTACAGACCGAACCGTCAGCGCCGTACTCGAGAAACACGGGGGCAGCCATCTGTACAAAAGATGTAACACATGTCAGGACTCAAAAGAGAGCAACATGTCAATGGTGCAAATTCTGGCAGCTGTGAATAAAAATTCATAACTAAAAATCCAAAACCCCAAAAATTCCCAATTTTTACAGGCTACTCCGTAAGGTTTTTATACACACTTTTGGTATTCAAAGGTTGAGCTAGATCATTTAGGAACCAGGTCGAAAAGTGCAAAGTTTCAGGTTCTGCCTTCCTGAAAAACAGCATGACCTATGTTCACTAAAAAGGGTACAACTCAAGATTTACAGAAGCTATGACTATGAATTTTTGCAAGCAAAAACTATATTAGGTATGGAGCAACTTTGGTATAGATCAACTGGTCTAATTACTCCTAGAGCAGGGTGCAAAAATTCAAGCTAGCAGCAAAACAGATTTTTGGACAGCAACAACACCTATGCATGAGAGGTAATCTAGTTCACAGAAACCACACACTAGCAAATCTTCCTTAGAGAGCATATAAGTTCTGTTTTGGGTCCATTTTTAAAAGTTTCAACTTTTAGTATGCATGCAAGACGTCCTATTCGACCTCACACGGCAATCAAGCCAAAAATCGAAGTTAGTGCCGGTGGCAAGGCTTTTATTCGTCTCTCCCTATAATAGTTAGTCGAGAGCTACTCGGTACTCACTTAGCGTCTAACGAAGCGTTGTTATGTACCTGCAGAAAAGAACCTTCCGTGCCAGCATGTCACGGAAGCGTCCACATACAGTATCGTTCACTTATAGAAACGGTATCCATGCGTCAAGCCGCTGCATGGACAGCGTCCAACCTCGGATACGCTCCTTTTGGAATGAAGCGGACCCTTGCCTCGCATATACAAAATGCGGAACGTCCACGTATGGCAAAACGTGGCGAGACATAGACGCGACGGTGGGTTCCCTTTGGAATAGGTCCCATCCATCCCTCACATGACTTCCATGCAGTACCACCACGTATAGCAAAACGTGATGAGACACAGACGCGATGTGGGTGCCCATTTGAATAGGTCCCATCCATCTCTCACAGGACTTTCCTATGGTACCACCACGTATAGCAAAACGTGATGAACTAGTATGGTTGTACAGAAAGTAAGTTCTGACAGGAAATAAATGTGCTGGGAGTTAGCAAAATAAACCATAGATTAATAAGCCACCTGAAAGAACCCAAAATTCCCTCTAGGGCCTCTCGGTCCAGTTTATCCTTAACGGACCAACATGTTTTGCAAATCCAAACAATCTTGGCAAATTTTATTCAAAAACCAGTGATTAAGGTTATTAGTTAATCTATGGTGCATATAATTGCTCTGATGCCAGCTGTGACAACCCGCCCAGGAAAATACCGTACTATCGCCTAAACCAATCCACTTTGGTCATTAAGCAATAATAAAGTATCATCCTGTCGTTAGTTGCTGGGTTAACGCCTGGTAAATCACTTACAAAGCAACAAGGATCGACATATATGCATTAAAACTCACGTGAAGGCGAGTCCAGAGAACAACATATGATTAACATCCAAATTTACCCCGAAGGGCTTGATTATTACAAACCGGAGTTTTTGACATGATAACGAAGTTCAGAGTTTTGAAAACATCAGAATTAAACTAAACGGCACGAGGAAACATCACGGGAGGCCTGCCATGATGCCTTCATTCATCGTCTTCAACCCACTCCAGCTCCCAGCCAGGCGGGATCTCTCCAGGCCACACATCAGCAAAGGCATTACCTGGAGCAACAGATTATAGCAAGGCTGAGTATACTAATACTCAGCAAGACTTACCCGTCGGTGACAACTACATCACCAACTCTAGACATGAAAGGCTTTTTGGCCAATGGGGTTTGTTTTGCTGAAAAGCAACAAAGAGTTTGTCCTTACTTTCAATATTTTAGCACAAGTTCTAGTTGATTATTTCTTTCTAAATTAGCAAGCTAGTGCAAGCATAAGTTGTGCAAACAATTAATCAAGCATAAATATTCATCAACTTCCATCATTAGGGATCTCATGGCTAGTGGAGTAAGTAGTCTCAGATAATGGTGAGAGGCCGACAATCGATTGATTTAAACCTTGCAAGGTAGACCTAAACACACGGTAGGGTGCCTCCGCGAGGACAACCACCAGGCGGTTCCCAAAAGTCCTCAGTTCGGGATAAAAGGCCATAGTCTTCGGTACCGGCTATCTGGTATACCCCGCAAGGCGCCCAGCATCGCACATGCACCACCGGTAGCTAGCCGGGGGACACATCCCAAGATTAGTCACAGTAAAATCCCTTACCGTCTCGTTAAGATACTAGGCTTACCGTACCCATTTCCGACAAGTGCTTAGTATGTTCAAACACTTAACCCACGAAAGCCATTGGACCGGAGCCCACATCCCATGCTCTTACCACATGAGCAATCCATTTAAGGAGATCTTATGATTCCAACATAAGAACCTATTCTCGCGAGTGACAAGCATCACTCGACTTGTAACGGTCCTATAGCATAGCAGCTACCGACCTATCATACTAGTAAGGACATAGGTACCTAGGAATCATGCATCTAAGGTTTCATTTCAACTCCTGAACGTAAATGCACAATCATCCATAGATAGTTGCATAAAGTTTCAAAAACACTTGGTTAATGCACCGGGGCTTGCCTTCGTTAGCAGGGTTAGCCTGAGGGTCCTCGGTGTCATCGATCACCTCCACGTACTGCAGCTCCGCGTCAGCTCCTCCTTCCTCGACTTCCGGCACGAGCGCATAGTTACCGTCAGGGAGTTCTACACGGAATGCAATGCAGGGTTCAGGTGGTGTGATAGATTAATTATTTCATCCAACTCTTGTTGGCCACATTCATCTTAACAAACAATTAATTATTAATTCCTTTTCATTAAGGTTATTATGGACAAGGGTTTAATCTTTGACCAACAATTAATTAATGTTTACTTTCATGATCGTTATTTCATGTGAGATTTATTATTCAATCTTTTAATAGCAATTGTGTGCACATCTATGTAAATAATTTCAATTTAAATTCTTAAAACAGCAAGGTGTATTTAGAGATCTTAAAATTAAGTTATGTAACTATTTACAAGGGTCACAAGGTTAAAGGATCTATTTTCTTAATTAATTCCTACTAACAAGCTCATGTGCACCCTAACTTTTAAAAGCACAAACAAAATATACAAATAAGGACAGGGGTCCTTGCTGGCCTAAAAACTACTAAGCAACCACTGGATCAAGTTTGGACATTAAAAGAGCTACAAAACCTATACCTGCAAAGGTGACATTTCCTAGCTATTTAAATTAAGGGAAATGCATAAATAAATAAATAAATAAATAAAGCTCCTGCATCCAGAATCAACCCTACAGCTACTCTGGCCTAGAACAAGTTTAGAACACTAGCATGTGCATCACCAACATATTTGAATCTTGGACTAAGCATTTAAATGTAAATCTAAGCATAAAACAAGATTAAATATTTCTAACAGAGATAAATTCAGGATCAATTTAGCAAAGTTGCATCTAGGCATAACATGAACATAGCCACAAGTTGAGCACCAAAATTCAATTTATATTTTGCTACAAAAATCAGTAAAGCAGAAATAGCATAAATGCAAAGTAATTCATATAAAAATATCTGTTCAACAACTTTGTGAAATTTTTGGTCCAGAGGCTATTCATGACAAGTCTAGCAACATATCCAAAATTCAGCTCCATAGCCTTTCTAGATTTTGAATTACAGCAAAAAGGTGTCAAACTGAATTTGAATTTTCATTCAAACTCTACAAGTCAAAACTATGGTCATGTTTTGTAAAAGTTGTAGATCTACTCTCACTGAGACCAACAAAATTGAGTTTGCATTTTTCTGAATTTTCTGTTAATTTCTAGGCTTTTTCTAAGGCACTAGACTGACTTGCAAGAAAACTAAGAATCTTTCTATTGCAACCGGGTCCCTGGGTTCACAACCATGCCCTTGCGATTTACAACCGTGCCCTTGCCAGCGGAGGGAAGCTCGCCGGCGGCGAGGCAGGGCCGGGGGAGGTCAACACGTGGCCCTGGAGTGTGATTGGGCTCACCACAGGCTGATTGGTGGCGGAGGTGCGGCCGGGGGCGACTCCGGCGAGCGGCGGCGGCGAGGTCGCGGCCGCGCACCCGCTGCGGCTCGGTCTCCGGCGAGGCTAGCACTGGGGAGGATGAACACGCTGCCGTGGGAGCTCGAGGGGGACCTAGGGAAGGGCTAGGATGGGTTGGCCGGTGACGGGAGCTTGCGGGGGTGCGAGCTCGCGGCGGCGGCGGCAATGGCGGATGGGCAGGCGGCGCTGCTCACGCGCGGGAGAAGAGGGGGCACCCTTTTATAGCCGACGCACGCGCGCAGGGCATCTCGCTTCGTGGCTAAGCATCCCCGGCGTGTTTAAGGCCCGGTACGGCGGCGGCATCGGCGTGCGTGCGCGGCGGGCAAGGACGGTGCCGCAGCGAGCGCGTGCACGCCGCGTGGCGCGCGGGTCCTCCGGCCGAGGCGGCTCCTGGAGGTGCGTGCGAGGCTGACGCACGCCGAGCGCACGCCCAAACTTCGAGGCCCGACCGTAGTACGGCGGCGCGGCGGCGACGCGTGGACGCGCGCGCGCATGACGTCACGTCGTGGCGTTCCCGGCCCCGATGCTCTTGCGTGTGCCCCTGTTGGGCCGTGCAATGCACAAAATTTTCAATGTAATCCCGTCAAACCGTAGATAGGTCATTTAAAGATGAGTTAACCCTCTACAAGATGGCTGAAACCGATTGTGAAAAGGATTTAAATTGGAAGAGAAAACTGGATGCCAATTTGAGGATTTTCCATGCCTCGGTGAACAGTGATCCTGAGCTTGCTTGGCAATTTAGCACCTTTTCCACTCAAAATCAGAGATGCCACTCTGAAGATGAATTGTGTCCCTGGTGATTCTGCACAACTTTTGTATTGGTAGATTTTCAAGTGTTTAGGCAAAATCTGGAGAACGTGGCCAAAGTTCCAGATCAACACAATGACATCAAGGGGTTTGTCCCCCTTAGCTAGGGTTTTGACCAGGGAGAGTGTGCTAGACTTGCTTAAGATGCTAATGGGTGAGTGTTGGTGAGGTTTTCGAGGTGATGACCTAGGTTGACCATGTTTTGACCCTAGTCAACAAGTTTGACCGGCAATTAAGGTTAATTAAAAACATGGGGCGTCACAGTAAGCAATCAAAAGAAGAAACAATCCTCAGGTCTTACGACCCCTAAGTTGGCAAGGTAAAGCCCTCGAGCATGTCGAGGGGGAGGAACAAACATCACCCTCAGGTCTAACAACCCGTAAGTTGGCATTGCCAAGTCCCCGAGCATGTCCAGGGGGAGGGGAAACAACACAACACAAGAAAGGGACAACAAACTCAAAGGTTGACAGAAGACTGCCGAAAAACTAATCTTTATTCAACTAAATTAACAAAAGTAAAGAGTTCATATCTTTGCAAATAATTATTCTACAGATAGAATCGTCGTAGGTGCTCCACATTCCAAGGGTTTGGAACTTTTTGCCCGTCGCCCCACTGGAAGCGATAGGTAGAAGGGCTGATGACTTCTATGACGATGAACGGACCCTCCCATGGAGCAGAAAGCTTGTGCATCCCATCAGTTTTCTGGTCGTAGTATCGACGTAGTTGTTGATCATGGCAAGCTTGCTGCATTACGGCCGCCACTCTATTTTCTTCAAGGCTGTCGAGGTCGACTCGACGAGTCTATTCTACTTCTCCTTCGTCGTAATGTTGTATGCGAGGCGCACCGAAGACGACATAGGTAGGGAGGATGGCCTCCGAATCATAGACCAAGAAGAAGGGCGAAAAGCCCATCATCGAGCTGACCTGTGTCCGGAGACCCCAGATAACATGAGGAAGCTCAGCTAGCCATCGAGAGGCATAGTTGGAGGCATCATCGAAGATGCGATCTTTCAAAGCTTGTAGGACCATGCCATTGGCACGCTCGACCAGGCCGTTGCACCGAGGGTGGGTGACCGACGAGTAGTACACATCAATCATGCTATCCTGGCAAAAATCCTAGAACGCTGAGCCAGTGAAGGCTGAACCAAGGTCGGTAATGATCCTGTTGGGCACACCGAAGAGGTGGGTAATCTCCTTGATGAATTTAGCCGCCTCTTTCATCGTGACCTTAGCAACAGGTCGGACCGCAATCCACTTGGTGAACTTGTCCACAATGATGATGATATGTTTGTAGCTACCAGGAGCGGTACGAAATGGACCTATGAATCCAAACCCCACATGGTGAAGGGCCAGGATGGTGGAATTGTGCACAAGACTTGAGCAGGTAGGTGTTGCTATTTAGCAAAGAATTGGCATCCTTTGCACCTCTTGATGAGGTCTTTGGCATCACTCATGGCCATGGGCTATTAAAAGGCAGATCGATACACCTTGCCGACTAGATTGGTGGATGTTGCGTGGCACCCACACTCGCCACCATGGATCTCGACCAAGAGCCGAAGACCCTCTGATTGCAAGATGCACCTCATCAGCACGCCAGTAGAGGCTGCTTTTCTGTATAGTTCTTCTTTGATGATGACGTAGTTAGCACTACACCGTGTGATCTTTTCCCTTTTTGTCTTGTCTTCTGGAACCAGCTGATGGACCAGGTAGGCTATGAATTGTTCACGCCAATCATCTTCTGCTTCCGCCATTAACACATCACGTGGAGGTACAGGCACTTGGTCTGGCTGACCTTGAGCTGGATTGTCCGGGTCTAAGATCTTGATGGATGGCTTGTGCAGGTTTTGAACGAACACACCGACCGGAACCAATGCTCGTTTGGAGCCTAACTTTGAGAGGACATTAGCAGCAACATTGTTGTTGTGTGGGACATGTTGGAATTCGATCCCTTCGAAGTGGCCTCTGAGTTTTCGAACTTCAGTGCAGTAAGCATCCATTGTGTCCTTGACACAATCCCAATCCTTGTTGAGTTTCTCAATGATGACCATTGAATCGCCATAAGAAAGCAGTCGCTTAATGCCTTGGGAAACCGCAATATAGAGCCCGTGGATGAGAGCTTCATACTATGCTCCATTATTGGAGGCCTTGTAATGGATTTGTAGCACGTACTTGAGCTGGTCTCCCTTAGGAGAGATGAGCAGAACTCTTGCTCCGGCACCTTCAAGGTTGAGTGCACCGTCGAATTACATGATCCAGTGCTCAGGTCGTTCCGTGGAATGCGTCATCTGGATTTTCGTCCACTCAGATAGGAAGTCAACGAGGATCTGAGACTTGATTGCTGCCTAAGGCAGAACTCGAGGTCGAACTCGGCAAGCTCGACAGACCAATTGACGATGCGGCCATTAGCATCATGGTTGCATAGAATCTCCCCTAGAGGGAAGGACGAAGGCACCTTGATCATGTGAGCTTGAAAGTAGTGCCGGAGCTTTCTCGAGGTGATCAAAAGGCTGTGTATACCGTGCTTTAAAGTCGGCCATGACCTCGCTCACGTAGTACATAGGTCGCTAGACAGGATAGAACTGCCCATCTTCTTCTAGTTCTGCAATGAGAACTATACTGACCACATTGGTGGTTACCGCAATGTAGAGGACGAGTGTTTCCTTCGCAATAGGAGGCGTCATGATTGGCGGAGAGGTGATAGACTCCTTGAGCTTGTCAAAGGCTTGTTGCGCCTTGTCGTCCCACATGAACTTATCTACCTTCTTCAAAAGCTTGAAGAAAGGTAGGCCTTTTTCTCCGAGCTTGCTGATGAAACGACCTAGAGCTGCCATCATGCATGTGAGCTTCGACCTTGACTGGGTTGGCTTCAATGCCTCGGTGCCCGACCATGAAGACCAGAAGCAACCCAGAAGGGACACCGAAGACGCACTTGGTCAAGTTGAGCTTTCATTGGTAGGATCGAAGGTTGGCGAAGGTTTCAGTGAGGTCGGCAATGAAGTTGTCCTCCTGGTTGGTCTTGACGACCACGTCGTCGACGTAAGCTTCGACATTGCGATGGGGCTGAGACTCCAGGCACTTCTGGATCGCCTTCTGGTACGTTGCACTAGTGTTTTTCAAGCCAAAGGTCATGACCTTATAGCAGTAGATGCCATTGGGCTTAATGAACACCGTCTTTTCCTAATTGTCAGGATTAAGGGCTATCTGGTGATACCCTGAGTAGCAGCCGAGGAAGCACAATAGGATGCTACCAGTCGTGGAGTCCACGACTTGGTCGATACGCGGAAGAGGGAAGGGGTCCTTGGGGTAGTGCTTGTTGAGGTTGGTATAATCGATACACAATCTTAATCCGCAAGTCTTCTTAGGAACAAGAACTGGGTTTGCGAGCCAAACCGGGTGCTTACATTCACGGATGAATCCGGCAGCCAAGAGCTTGCACACTTCTACCCATATGGCCTCCTTTCGATCTTTCGCAAAGCGATGAAGTTTCTGCTTGACAGGTCTTGCCGCCCTGCTAACATCTAGGGAGTGCTCAGCCAGCCTCCTTGGGACACTAGGCATATCTGATGGACTCCATGCAAATATGTCCGCGTTATCCCGGAGGACACTGATGAGCGCGTATTCCTATTTTGGGTCCAGTCGGTCGCGATGGTGACTTCATTCTCTACGTCGGGCAAGCCAAGGCAGACCTTCTTCACCGCAGGACTGGCATCCAAGGCGGTTGATGTGCACTTTTGTTGGGGCACCTCTAGCGTGGTTACGTCGATCGTGGAGGCATGAGCGACCATGACCGAAGCGGTAGCGGCGTAAGCAGATGCGAGGAGAGGTCGATAATCTCGTCCTCTCATCTGTAGGAGACCATGATGTCACAGTAGACGGAGAGGATCCCATTGGGTGCCGACATCTGCATGATGAGGAACGTGTGATGTGGGATGGCCATGAACCTGGTTAGCATAGGACGACCCAGGATGACGTGGTAGGATGAGCAGAAGTCTGCCACCTCGAATGTCAGGTATTCTGTGCGATAGTTCTGCTGGGTACCGAAGGTAACCGGTAGGCAAACACGACCCAAGGGGTAGGCTGCCTTGCCCGGTACAACCCCATAGAAGGGCTCGTCGATGGCCGTCATCTTGCTGAAGTCTAACTTCATCTTCTTCAAGGTCTCTGTGAATATGATGTTGAGGCTACTGCCCCCATTGATGAGGGTCTTAGGCAACACTGCTCTATCCACTGTGGGATTAACGACCAGCGGGTAGGTCCCGGGGTCTGGTATGTGGACCCAATGATCTTCCCTAGAGAAGGTTATGGGGAACTCCGACTACCTTAGAGGAGTGAGCTTCTGTGTTGATGAGGCCGATCTCTAGCACCCGGGAGTGCTGTTGCTTGTTGCTTTAGGAAGCTCGGTGACCTCCGACGATGAAGTTGATCTCCATATTGGCAGCCTGAAAGGCACCGTTGGGATTGCCAGCCGGAGGCGGTGGAGGAGGAGTGTGTTCCTTGCTGCGCTCGCCGTCTTTGTAACAGTCATCATGTCGGTCCTTGTTGCGATCATCCCGATGATCATCTCAATGATTGTTGGGGAAAATGATTCTCTAGGCACCCCCTATTTCAGCCCATTTGTACAAATAGGGGCTCGGTTGTAATTGTTGTACCCATCAGGGGCTTGGGGCAAAAAGTGCACTCCTCCCCTTGACTATATAAGCAACCCAAGGGGGTTGGGAGAGGGGATGTCCCCCTCCTCACTTGGCTTGGTTCTCTCCCACTTGTCTTCCTTTCCTATGTGTGTTGGCCCCCCTTAGGCGAAGGTTTTTTACCCCAACATTTCTGGCATCGCGGCGATCATCGCGGCGGTCATCGCAGCAATCTCTATCATCACGGCGGTCGTCGCGGCGATAAGGTCAGTGATCGCGGTCGTCACGCCAATCAGGTCGGCGGTACCAATCGTTGTAGCAGTGGTTATTGTTGCAGCGGCTATTGTAATGGCCATCACCACTATTGCTTTTATTGGCCCGATTGGGCTCTTCAGGGACGCCATGGGCGCACTTCAACTCCTCGCAGTCACGCATGCTGTGTTTTGTGCAAGCATGGAACTGACAGATGTCATTGAGTGTTTTGCGGAACTCATCTTAGAGAAAGGTAGACCCTCTCAAATTATTAGCGATTAAGACCTCACCAGATCGCTTGTGCGACTTGGCAGCGGCGTCGGACACCAAGGCGGTGGAAGCATCGTCTGCTTTGTTGCCCTTAAAGTTGTGGACAACGGCATCTTGAGTATCGATGAGCTTGTCGACATAAGTCATGAGGTCGGCAATGGTGGTTCTTGATGGTTCAATAACGCGCCAAGGTTCACCGCAAGCTTATGGATCATCGTAGTACCTTTTTCCCTTGGAGTATGACCCAAGGTATCAATCTGTGGATCCGAAGCAAACCGACTAAGGTTCTCAACCTAATCTGACCGACCTAACTGTTGACATTTCTTAACGCAACTACCAACGAACAGGTTTGGAACCCATCCTGGTAATAACGCCAGAAATGCTGGTTGGTAATTCTTAACGTTACAGGAGTCCGCAAGCGCACGGAAGTACCATTGTAGCATTTCCCCCAAGGAGTACTCCAAAGGGTATCGAATCCAAGGAAGGATTTGGCGGATTAACAAGCTCAACACTATTGCAATGAGTATAGATCATAGATGGAAATAAATCAGACACTCAAGTGCAGGGGTAAGAAATGATAAAAGGGTAGTGTGATCACACACACACTCACTTTCTCTCTAAGGGGTCCTAGGCATAGGAGGTAACATACAAGTTAGTTCTAGGTTCTTATGTACTATACACATAAAGCTGGTAAGAACGAGTTAGATACACTAGCGTTTAAGAACATTGACTTAAGCACCCAGGTACCACGGCGAGCTAACCTCTCGCGTTGCTTCCGCACAACTCTGGTTGTTAGATTTTAGACTCCTACAGCTTATCCGAACGTGGGGGATTTCAGAGGGACCAACAGCTGTCACTACAGCGGCCTACCCCAAGACAAACCGTGGGATAAACTCATAAGTAAGGTAGCTACACAACCCAAGCACCATGCTTACATTGTTAGCCGGACTTGATCGGCCCGGGCTATTGTGACCCAGGTCAAGCTACCAGATAAACCAGCTAATTACACCGAGTACCGTAGCATAAGCACAGACTTCATACAACGTAGTCATGTCATCTAATTAGATCAAACCAGGTTAGGTACACAAATGTATTTGTGTTTTCCTATGTCTGTTCAACTGGATCAAAGGGTCGTGTTCGCGAAGAACACGAGCCTCTAACTTATGAACAAACACCAGAAACGTGTGAAAGTCACCCGTCAAGTGGATCGAAAGGCCTTGTTCATCAAGAATAGGAGCCTCTAAATGATGAATAGGTGAAGAACACATGAACAAATCACCCATGTATACTAACATGACTTTATATGAAATAGCTAAATAACTGAAGTAGATCAAAGTCATACAAATGAAATAAGATACACGAGAACTCATACATAGATCCCAAAGTAGACTTGGAACCTGAAGTAGAACTACTCTAGCCTACCTCCTAGCCTTGAGACTAAAAGTGAGAGAGGTATTGCAAGTGTGGATGTCTAAGAATGAGCCCCCTCCCCTTCTATTTATAGGCTCGAGCACCAACGAGGAGTGGATGCAAACACCCCGGGAATGGCTCCTAGGACCAATAGGGAAACACCACGTGGAAGCCCCTGAGTGGCGGCCTCAAGGTCAGTTCGGCCGACCCCACAGTAATGGCTGCCAACAAGGATGCCATGCATGCAAACCTGCCAACTAGGGAGCCATGCATGCATGCCATGCAAGCAATCCAAGTGAAGCAACCCCCGACGAATCAAAGTGTGACACGTGGACTTCACATGGATCCATGGGCCCACAAAGGCATGCAAACCGCGTCAAAACAGGGTGGACACCGGGAAATGACCTAAGGACCCACAGGGCAGCCTCCAGGAGGAAGCACACCCCGAGTGGGGCCCACAGGGGGTCGGCCGACCCCACAGGTCGGCCGAACCGACCTTGTGGCCGCCACTCAGGGGCTTCCACGTGGTGGTTCCTATTGGTCCTAGGCGCCTTCCCCGGGGTGTTTGCCTCCATTCTTTGCCGGTGCACGGGCTTATAAATAGAAGGAGAGGGGGCTCACTTATGAGACATCCACACTTGCAACACCTCTCTCACTTTTAGTCTCAAGGCTAGGAGGTAGGCTAGAGTAGTTCTAATTCAGGTTCCAAGTCTACTTTAAAGATCTAGGTATGAGTTGTCTTATATCTTATTTCATTTGTATGACTTTGATCTACTTCAGTTATTTATCTATTTCATATAAAGTTGTGTTAGTATGCATGAGTGATTTGTTCTTGTGTTCTTCACCTGTTCATCACTTAGAGGCTCCTGTTCTTGATGAACAAGGCCTTTCGATCCACTTGACGGGTGACTTTCACACGTTTCTGGTGTTTGTTCATAAGTTAGAGGCTCGTGTTCTTCGCGAACACGACCATTTGATCCAGTTGAACAGACATAGGAAAGCACGAATCCGTTTGTGTACTTAACCTGGTTTGATCTACTTAGATGACATGATTGCGTTGTATGAAGTCTGAGCTTGAGCTACGGTACTCGGTGTAATTGGCTGGTTTATCTGGTGGCTTGACCTGGGTCACAATAGCCCGGGCCGGTCAAGTCCGGCTAACAACGTAAGCATGGTGCTTGGGTTGCGTAGCTATCTTACTTATGAGTTTATCCCACGGTTTGTCTTGGGGTAGGCCGCGGTAGTGACAGCCGTTGGTCCTCTGAAATCCCCCACATTCGGATAAGCTGTAGGAGTCTAAAATATAACAACCGGAGTTGTGCAGAAGCCACGTGGGAGGTTATCTCCCCGTGGTACTAGGGTGCTCAAGTCAATGTTCTTCAACGCTAGTGTATCTAACTCGTTCCTTCCAGCTTTATGTGTATAGTACATTAGAACCTAGAACTAACTCGTGTGTCGCCTCCTATGCCTAGGACCCTTTAGAGAGAGAGTGAGTGTGTGTGTGATCACACTACCCCCATTATCATATCTTTACCCCTGCACTTGAGTGTCTAGTTTGTTTCCATCTATGATCTATACTCATTGCAATAGAGTTGATCTTGTCATTCCGCCAATGCCTTCCTTGGATTCGATACCCTTTGGAATACTCCTTTGGGGAAATGCTACAATGGTACTTCCGTGCGCTTGCGGATCTCTGTAAACGTTAAGATTTACCAACCAGCATTTCTGGCGCTATTACCAGGATGGGTTCCAAACCTGTTCTTAGGTGATTGTGTTAAGAAATGTCAACAAGCATTTCTGGTGCTGTTGCCGGGGATGGCTTAAGGATGACATATCAACACTTTGCATATGTTTATAATCATGACAGGAATAAAACAGTTCTCAATGCAGGCTAACTTGGATTGTCTTCTATATCTATTGATGATGAAGACAGGTAGTGCATGACTGGTTTCGACTTGCCATCGAATTTTACTGAAGATCCTGAGTCACTCGTAAGGAAGGCACGAAATCACTTCAGCTCTCCTTCTCGTGAACATTCGGAAGTCGATCCAGCTTCCTTTGTGCCACCCGCATCAACTTCCATGGCCAACCCTGTCGAGAAGACTCTTCGTGAGTATTCCGCTCCCTCTGCTGACCAGGTGCCAACAGGCCCCGTGATCAACACTGGGAATGGAAACTTCGAGATCAAGACTGGCTTAATTACGATGGTACAGGCTAGCCCATTCTGTAGCAAGCCTAATGAAGACGCGAGCGCCCACCTGCAGTAGTTCCTGGAACTATGCAGTACCTTCACTATACGAGGAGTGGAGGAAGATGCTATTCGTCTGCGACTATTTCCCTTCTCCCTCTTGGGAAAGGCAAAGCAGTGGTTTTATGCTAACCGTGCAGAGATTAACACTTGGGCAAAGTGCTCCGCAGCATTCCTCGTGAAATTCTTTCCGTTGGGCAAAACCAATGTCCTTCGGGGGTGAATTTCAACTTTCCAGCAGACAGCAAATGAGACTATCCCCGAAGCTTGGGAGAGACTCCAGGAGTACATCCTGGCTTGTCCTCATCATGGGATGGACAACTGGCTTATTCTTCAGAGTTTCTATAATGGGCTGACTCCGACAGCCCAAGGCCATATTGATGCTGCAGCTGGAGGGGCTTTCTTCTCTCTTACTATCACTGAAGCTACTACACTGATAGAGAAGATGGTTACCAATCAAGGGTGGAGTGATGATCGACTCCAGCCACGTCAAAGGGGTACACATACCGTCAAGGAAGCGGATATGTTGCACGCCAAGATAAACCTAATGATGAAGAGAATGGATGATCTAGCCAATGAGAAGGCTGCCATGGCCACCACTACTCAAGCTATGGATGCTCGCATGACTTGCGAAGTCTGTGGTAATACTGGGCATTCAGGGAATTACTGCCCTACTACTCAGGAGGATGTGATGTACATGAACGGCAATAACAACGGTTATCGTCCACAAGGAGGTCAAACGTGGAATCAATCACGCCCTTACTATCAAGGGGGCAATCAAGGTAATTCTTTCAACCCAAACCAACCTTCCTTGAAAGATCTAGTCTTTGGGCAAGCTAAGATTAATGAAGGCTTTAATAAGAAAACAGCTGCCTATGATAAGGCCTTTGAAAGCCTTAATGCTAAAATTGATAGCCTTTCGTCTACTCTTAAAGACCAGTTGAGCTTTAATAAGATGATAGAAACCCAGTTGGCTCAGTTAGCTGCCTTTGTTCCCTCTGCTGAAGACGGGAAGATTCCGGGGCAACCCGTGTCCCCCTGTGAAAATGTTTGTGTAGTGTCCACAAGATAGGGTAAGCATTCTAGGCGGACACAAGCCACTGACTATGCAGGGAAGCCTATACAGCAAATACTTGACCCATGGGAATCTTCAACAATTACACACAAGAAAGATCCTGGTTATCCCGCTATCACCTGCAAGATATACTACCAGAAGATTAAGCATGCTCTTTGTGACCTTGGTGCAAGTGTTAACCTTATGTCCAAGGCCATGTTTGAACAATTGGGGTATCCAGCTCTAACTCCAACTGCGACAGCCGTCGAACTTGCTGATGCATCGATCCGATATCCAGAGGGGATCGTAGAGAATTTATTGGTATTCGTCCAAGGTTCATGCATCTTTGCGAATTTCGTGGTCCTTGATATGCAAGATGATGAGGGAATGCCTCTCATTCTTGGGAGACTGTTCCTGAGTGACGCCAATGCAAGGATCAATGTGGGAGCCGGAACGATCCGATTCTGCACTGGGAAGATTAACTTGATGTTCCGATTTCAATCACTTAAAGAGAAATGCTATACACTGCAGGGCCAAAATGAGCAATCAGGGGCATGAATGGAGCTACAGCCCCCGCGACTTCCCACCACTCCAACAAAGCCTAAGAAAACAAGAAGGGTGTGGCGGGAAATACAGAAGTCATCTCCATCAATTTCTCGGGAATGGGGTGATGAGTGGAATTAATCGCCGAGAAAAGTCTCGCTCTCAGACTTAAAAAGATGAGTCCTTTTTGCCAAAAGGTAAGATTGGTATTTATCTCATATTTCCCTTCCAAAGTTTTATTTGATTTTTCCAAATGCATATTTGATTTTTCCGACCTTGCATCTGCATGCTAGATTTTTCTAGCCAATTTCCCTTTTCAAATAAAATTCTAAAAATAACTTCTTGAGTGGAAAATCAAAGAATAATTTTTCGAGCAACATTTTGGGCGAATCTGGACCTAGACATCTGGGCAGGACATCAGGTAGCTGGTAGAGAGCCGTTCCAAAAAGTTGGAAGCAGGCGGGCCTGGCAGGGGGTCGACCGACCCCAGGGGTCGGCCGACCCTGGCCAACGGTCAAGTGGGCCCCGCCTCTTCCAACGGCTCCTAGCCGTTGCCCTTGTCCTCTACCCCGGTGCCTGGCTCGGTTGCCTGTAAATAGAAGGGGGGATTGAGGGGTTTCTTCACCCATTCACTCATTTCCATCACCCTCTCTCCCCCTTTGCTCTTGCTCTTTGGTTTTCTTGGATTTCTTGCTCAAGTGGAAGTGTCAAGCACTCTCTCTAATTTGTCGCTGAATATTGAATATTGGTGGAGCAAGCTCGGTAAGGATTTCATTTCGATTTCACTAACCCATCACCGAGTTGCTCGTGTTGTCCCATTGTTGTGCAAGATGAGTTGCATTGCCGGTGCGTACCGGAAGGTGACCCGCTCACGCCGTTCTAGAGACGGAGAGGGCTCGTCTCACCACTCCGGAGCTACACCAAGTCCAATGTCAACCGACCGTGAAGAAGAGGAAGAGGAAGAGCTACCTACGCCACGAGCCGAAGGGGTGATCAACACCGATGCCGCCTTCATTGACTTGAGGGATGACCGGGAGAGACAGGCCTATGCTCTCATCAAGGATCGAGTCATCGCCAACACCAAGGAGTTCGACTCGGCCCTTCTTGAGAAAACAGGTATGGACTCCGAGTTCGATTCCATTTGGCATGCTCTTGGTTGGGAGAGCTTTGTTCCGGTGTGGGAGATTGGTTCTTGGCCTCTCACCATTCAGTTCCTCTGTACTCTTCGGGAGGATGAGGCCGGTATTACGTATCGTTTCCATGGAACGTCGTATCGAGTCTCATGGCATGATCTTAGTTGTGCTCTCGGTTTTCATCGTCGTTGCGCTATTTCTCTCGATCAAGCTTGCAGTGATTTTGTTCGAGATAGTTTTTGGGAAGAGATCTCCGGTCGGCCTGTCCGTGGCAAGTTAGCACCTCGGTGCAATGATATCACGCATCCTACTCTCCGACTGTGGCACAAGTGGCTCGCCATTACTCTCTTTCCGAGGGATGATGTTCGAACCGTGCGCACAGACGAGATGAGGATTTTATATGCCACGGTCAGACGAATCAGAATCGCCCCAGTGCAAGCTATGATTCGGCAGTGGTTAACAAATTTTAGGATGACGGGTCCTATTGAGTGTACGTCCCTGATCACACGTATCATTTCGAGTCTTGGGATTTCAATAGGGGCTAACGTTCCCTACATTGATTCTCCCTGGGCCATGATAGATGAGGCATATCTAATTCAAGGACATACTCTTAAATAGGGTTCGGATGATTCCTTGGTTTTCTTTTACCCTGGCCACGCAAACCAGATTCGGTTACCTAACCCGGATTTCTGTTTGTACGGCCAAGGGCCACTGACCGTTCCTCTTGAGGAACCTCGTCGTTCTAGTGTTTCTGGAGACAGGGTCACTAGGAGTGCATCGAGGAGGGCAGCGGCAGCATAGCAACCGCCACAACATCCGCCGCCACAGCCATCACCGCAGTCGTCACCTCAGCCACAGCCTCAGCCTACACCACCACTGACTGGCGCATGGGCCTCGGCCAGGTACATGTCTGGAGTTACTCCTGGATATGCCCCTGGTTGGGACCAACCCATGAGTCAGCCGGGTGCGAGTAGCTCGACCTGGGCTAGTGCAGGGAGTGGCGAGTGGGTTCGGCCCGCCGGTGCTACCTACGGAGACTCGTCTTCATCGTCCGGGTTGCGCTCGTCATCTCGTGGGGCCACCCTCACTCAGCAGATGAGCGAGCTCAACATCCGAGTCGGTACCATGGAGGAGATGATGCACCAGCAGGCTGAGTCCACTCGGGACTGGCAGTGTATGACAGGCAAGAGGATTCACACCATGGAGCAGAGACAGCTGCGACAGATAGAGGAGCAGAGGGCTTACTACGCATGGTTGGGATATCGCCCTCCGCAGCAGTGAGCCAGAAGCAAGCTTGGGGGAGGACCCCCTTTCTGAGGTAACTTGTATCTTTTATTGTTTTCAGAACCCCGTATGCTAAAAACACATAAAAATATTTATTTGCTTTCTTAAATTAGTTTGTTTTCGTATGCGCGGTAAGAGTGTTCTTATTCTCCATGGTTGAAATGATGAATAGTTGCTCTGTTTATTCCTCTTGTATGCCTTGTTTACAACTTAGTATCCTATCCAAGTTTTGAGTTTGTTGGCTAGTATGATCGAACCTGAAATTGAAATTTGTGGGTAGCAAAAATCATGATCTTTGCCTAAGTTGTTGTGAGGTATGATATGGTATAATAGAGTTGCTATGAGCTAGTACTGAGTGATGTTTGATATCCGGAGTTTTCTTTTGAAAAATGTTAAAATGATAAGTTCCTCAATGATAAGAAATTCCTATCCAAGGCCATATGCTACCTGATTTCTTCATTGAGTTTTGTCGAATTGTTGTGACCCTCGGCAAGTAACTTGTCATACTCCTATAATCAAGATCACGTACACACCACCATATGCGAAACTTCTACACTGGAAGTTAGCGATCATCATTTCATCCATTTCCCATCCATTCCACAAAATAAAGCTCCGCGCATGTTCCATGATTACTCTCCCTCCAAAAATATTTAGCAAGGGCTATGGGCTATGTTAAAAAAATGCTCAAGGGCATGCATAAAAAAAAGAAAAAGAAAGAATAAAGAGACATAGCCCAAGTCTTAAAAAATTTCGAAAAGGAGGAGAGTAAAATCATGCAAATAGGAGTTCATTATCCATCCACCATACACACACTTTTGCACATCTTGATCAGGGTGTATGACTTGTTCTCCCAAGGATCCGGTTTTCGACTCGACAATACATGAGAAACAGGTATGCCATATGTTTTCCCTACCTACAACTCCACATATCAGCTTATTAGGAGTAGGTAGTGAAAGAAGGTAAACCAAAGCCTTGGTGAGGAATCATACACATTGAGCGATCCGAGAGTATCATTTGAGGAACTTTGATTTCTTTTCGAAAAAAAAACCTGCAAAACCTCCGGATTGACAATTGATCAAGGTACATGTGATTAGTAATCTTTATACAACCATTCTATCTTTCAACTGCCCAAGGCAGGTGAAGCTACATGCCCCATATCAATCAAGTGAAAGGTAAGATCAATGCCAACTTCTTCAACTCTTGATAGAGTACCTAGCTGTATCTTGTCATACATTAGGAATACAACATCGTAGCAACTCCTGATCAACCAACCTAAGTTCTTGATCTCTTGCTCGGGACGAGCAAGAGGCTAGCTTGGGGGGGTTGTTGACGGCTGTTAAGTGCCTACTTTAGCCGTCAATATACTCATGAATAAAGGAGCATAAGGCATTTCTTACACGTATTTAGTTAAGAATAATGTAGTTCCACTTGTCCTTGGAGATTATTTGATTGCAGGAAAATAAGCAAGAAAAGAGTGCTAAACTCACCTTCTATGGTCCATGCCACATCATCTCATCCTAGTGGGCTGCCAACAAGGATGTCATGCATGCAAACCTGCCAACTAGGGAGCCATGCATGCATGCCATGCAAGCAATCCAAGTGAAGCAACCCCCGACGAATCTGAGTGTGACACGTGGACTTCACATGGATCCATGAGCCCACAAAGGCATGCAAACCGCGTCAAAACAGGGTGGACACCGAGAACTGACCTAAGGACCCACAGGGCAGCCTCCAGGAGGAAGCACGCCCCGAGTGGGGCCCACAGGGGGTCGGCCGACCCCACAGGTCGGCCGAACCGACCTTGTGGCCGCCACTCAGGGGCTTCCACGTGGTGATTCCCTATTGGTCCTAGGTGCCTTCCCCGGGGTGTTTGCCTCCATTCTTCGCCGGTGCACGGACCTATAAATAGAAGGAGAGGGGGCTCACTTATGAGACATCCACACTTGCAACACCTCTCTCACTTTTAGTCTCAAGGCTAGGAGGTAGGCTAGAGTAGTTCTAATTCAGGTTCCAAGTCTACTTTGGGATCTAGGTATGAGTTGTCTTGTATCTTATTTCATTTGTATGACTTTGATCTGCTTCAGTTATTTATCTATTTCATATAAAGTTGTGTTAGTATGCATGAGTGATTTGTTCATGTGTTCTTCACTTGTTCATCATTTAGAGGCTCCTATTCTTGATGAACAAGGCCTTTTGATCCACTCGACGGGTGACTTTCACATGTTTCTCGTGTTTGTTCATAAGTTAGAGGCTCGTGTTCTTCGCCAACACGACCCTTTGATCCAGTTGAACAGACATAGGAAAGCACGAATCCGTTTGTGTACTTAACCTGGTTTGATCTAATTAGATGACATGATTGCGTTGTATGAAGTCTGAGCTTGAGCTACGGTACTCGGTGTAATTGGCTGGTTTATCTGGTGGCTTGACCTGGGTCACAATAGCCCGGGCCGGTCAAGTCCGGCTAACAACATAAGTATGGTGGTTGGGTTGCATAGCTACCTTACTTATGAGTTTATCCCACAGTTTGTCTTGGGGTAGGCCGCGGTAGTGACAGCCGTTGGTCCACTGAAATCCCCCACGTTCGGATAAGCTATAGGAGTCTAAAATATAACATCCGGAGTTGTGCAGAAGCAACGCGGGAGGTTATCTCCCTGTTGTACCTGGGTGCTCAAGTCAATGTTCTTCAACGCTAGTGTATCTAACTCGTTCCTTCCAGCTTTATGTGTATAGTACATTAGAACCTAGAACTAACTCGTGTGTCGCCTCCTATGCCTAGGACCCTTTAGAGAGAGAGTGAGTATGTGTGTGATCACACTACCCCCATTATCATATCTTTACCCCTGCACTTGAGTGTTTGGTTTGTTTCCGTCTATGATCTATACTCATTGCAATAGAGTTGATATTGTCATTCTGCCAATGCCTTCCTTGGATTAGATACCCTTTGGAATACTCCTTTGGGGAAATGCTACAATGGTACTTCCGTGCGCTTGCGGATCTCTGTAAATGTTAAGATTTACCAACTAGCATTTCTGGCGCTATTACCAGGTTGGGTTCCAAACCTGTTCTTAGGTGATTGCGTTAAGAAATGTCAACAGCGAGTTTGCCACTCTTTTCTTGCTTATTTTCCTGCAATCAAATAATCTCCAAGGACAAGTGGAACTACATTATTCTTTACTAAATACGTGTAAGAAATGCCTTATCCTCCTTTATTCATGAGTATATTGACGGCTAAAGTAGGCACTTAACAGCCGTCAACAACTCCCCCAAGCTAGCCTCTTGCTCGTCCCGAGCAAGAGATGAAGGACTTAGGTTGGTTGATCAGGAGTTCCTACAATGTTGTATTCCTAATGTATAACAAGATACAACTAGGTACTCAATCAAGGATTGAAGAAGTTGGCATTGATCTTACCTTACACTCGATTGATATGGGGCGTCTAGCTTCACCTACCTTGGGCGGTTAAAAGATAGAATGGTTGTATAAAGATTACCAATCACATGTACCTTGATCAGTTATCAATCCGGAGGTTTTGCAGGTTTTTCAAAAAGAAATCAAAGTTCCTCAAATGATACTCTCGGATCGCTCAATGTGTATGATTCCTCACCAAGGCACTGTTTTGCCTTCTTTCACCACCTACTTCTAACAAGCTGATATGTGGAGCTGTAGGTAGGGAAAACATGTGGCATACCTGTTTCTCATATATTGTCGAGTCAAAAACCGGATCCTTGGGAGAACAAGTCATACAACCTGATCAAGATGTGCAAAAGTGTGTGTATGATGGATGGATGATGAACTCCTTTTTACATGATTTTACTCTCCTCCTTTTGAAATTGTTGAGACTTGGGCTATGTTTCTTTATTCTTTTTTTATGCATGCCCTTCAGCATGTTTTTTACATAGCCCATAGTCCTTGCTGAATATTTTTGGAGGGAGAGTAATCATAGAACAATGCGCGGAGCTTTATTTTGTGGAATGGATGGGGGATGGATGAAATGATGGTTGCTAACTTCCAGTGTAGAAGTTTCGCATATGGTGGTGTGTACGTGATCTTGATCATGGGAGTAATGACAAGTTTACTCGCCGAGGGTCACAACAATTCGACAAGACTCAATGAAGAAATCAGGTAGCATATCTAGAGATTAACAGAAGCTAATATCTACATATGGCCTTAGATAGGAATTTCTTATCATTGAGGAACTTATCATTTAAACATTTTTCAAAAGAAAACTCCGGATATCAAACATCACTTTGTACTAGCTCATAGCAACTCTATTATACCATGTCATACCTCACAACAACTTAGGCAAAGATCATGCTTTTGCTACCCACAAATTTCAAGCTCAGGTTCGATCATACTAGCCAACAAACTCAAAACTTAAATAGGGTACTAAGCTGTAAACAAGGCATACAAGAGGAATAAACAGAGCAACTATTCATCATTTCAACCATGGAGAATAAGAACACTCTTACCGTGCGTATGAAAATAAACTAATTTACGAAAGCAAATAAATATATTATTGGTCTTTTTAACTTTTCAGATTTTTATGTGTTTTTAGCATATGGGGTTCTGAAAACAAAAGAAGATACAAGTTACCTCAGAATGGGGGTCCTCCCCCAAGCTAGCTTCAGGCTCACTGCTGTGGAGGGTAGTAAGCCCTCTGCTCCTCCAGCTGTCGCTGCTGTCTCTGCTCCAAGGTGTGAAGTTTCTCGCCAGTCATACGCTACCAGTCTCGAGTGGACTCGGCCTGCTGGTGCATTGTCTCCTCCATGCTACCGACACGGATGTTGAGCTCGCTCATCTGCTGAGTGAGGGTGGCCCCACGAGATGACGAGCGCAACCCAGACGATGAAGACGTGTCATCTCCGTAGGTAGCACCAGCAGGCCTAATCCACTCGCCACTCCCTGCACTAGCCCAAGTCGAGCTACTCGCACCCTACTGACACATGGGCTAGTCCCAACCGGGGGCATATCCGGGTGTAACTCCAGACATGTACCCGGCCGAGGCCCATGCGCCAGACAGCGGTGTGGTATGCCGAGGCTGTGGCTTAGGCGACGGCTGTGGTGACGGCTATGGCAGCGGATGTTGTGGTGGTTGCTGTGCTGTCGCTGCCGTCCTCGATGCACTCCTAGTGACCCTGTCATCAGAAACACTAGAACGACGAGGTTCCTCACGAGGAATGGTCAGTGGCCCTTGGCCGTACAAACGGAAATCCGGGTTAGGGAACCGAATCTGGTTTGCATATCCAGGGTAAAAGAAAACCAATGAATCATCCGGGCCCTTCTTAAGAGTATGTCCTTGAATCAAATACGCCTCATCTATCACGGCCCGGGGAGAATCAATGTAGGGAATGTCAGTCCCTTGTGTAATCCTGAGACTCGAAATGATATGTGTGATTAAAGACGTACACTCAATAGAACCCGTCATCTTAAAATTTGCCAACCACTGCCGGATCATAGCTTGCACTAGGGCGATTTTGATCTGTCTGACCGCAGCATATAATATCCTCAATTCACCCGTGCGCACGGTTCCAACGTCATCCCGTGGAAAGAGAGTGACGGCGAGCCACTTGTGCCACAGTCGGAGAGTGGGATGTGTGATATCGTTGCACCGAGGTGCTAACTTGCCACGGACAGGCCGACCAGAAAGTTCTTCCAAAAAACTATCTCAAATAAAATCCTTGCAAGCCAGATCGAGAGAAATAACACAATGACGATGAAAACCAAGAGTGCGACTAAGGTCTGGCCATGAGACTCGATACGACGTTCCATGGAAACGAAACGTAATACCAGTCTCATCCTCCCGAAGAGTACAGAGAAACTGGAAGGTGAGAGGCCTAGAACCGATCTCCCACACCGGAGCAAAGTTCTCCCAACCAAGAGCGTGCCAAATGGAATCGAACTCGGAGTCCATACCTGTTTTCTCGAGAAGGGCCGAGTCGAACCCCTTGGTGTTGGCGAAGACTCGATCCTTGATGAGAGCATAGGCTTGTCTCTCCTAGTCGTCCCTCAAGTCGATGAAGGCGGCATCAGCATCGTACACTCCTTCGGCTTGTGGCGTGGCTCATTCCTCTTCTTCCTCTTCTTCACGGTCGGTTGACATTGGACTCGGTGTAGCTCCAGAGTGGTGAGATGATCCCTCTCCGTCTCTCGAACAGCGTGAGTGGGTCACCTTCCGGTACGCACCGGCGATCCAACTCATCTTGCACAACAATGGGACAACACGAGCAACTCGCGGATGGGTTAGTGAAATCGAAATGAAATTCTTACCGAGCTTGCTCCACCAATATTCAATATTCAGCGACAAATTGGAAACAGTGCTTGACACTTCAACCTTGAGCAAGAAATCCAAGAAAACCAAAGAGCAAGAGCAAAGAGGGAGAGAGGGTGATGGAAATGAGTGAATGGGTGAAGAAACCCCTCAATCCTCCTTCTATTTATAGGCAACCAAGCCAGGCACCGGGGGAAGGGACAAGAGCAACGGCTAGGAGCCGTTGGAGGAGGTCGGGCCCACATGACTGTTGGCCTGGGTCGGCCAACCCAGGGGTACGGCCGAACCCCTATCGGGCCCACCTGCCTCCAGCTTTTTGCAACGCCTCTCTAACGGCTACCTGATGTCCTGCCCAGATGTCTAGGTCCAGAATCGCCCAAAATGTTGCTCGAATAATTTTTCTAGGATTTTCCAACTCAAAAATTTATTTTCAAAATTTTTATTTGAAAAGGGAAATTTGGCTGGAAAAATCTAGCATGCAGATGCAAGGTTGGAAAATTCAAATATGCATTTGGAAAAATCAAATAAAATTTTTGAAAAGGAAATATGAGATAACTAGCAATTTTACCTTTTGGCAAAAAGGACTAATCTTTTTAAGTATGAGAGCGAGACTTTTCTCGGTGATCAATTCCACTCGTCACCCCATTCCTGAGAAATAGATGGAGATGACTTCTGTATTTCCCGCCACACTTTTCTTGTTTTCTTAGGCTTTGTTGGAGTGGTGGGAAGTCGCTGGGGCTGTGGCTTCGTCCATGCCCCTGACTGCTCATTCTTGCCCTGCAGTGTATAACATTTCTCTTCTGCTGCCTGAAATCAGAACATCAAGTTCCTTCTCCCAATGCGGAATCGGATCGTTCCGGCTCCGACATTGATCCTTGCGTTGGCGTCACTTAGGAACGGTCTCCCAAGAATGAGGGGCATTCCCTCATCATCTTGCATATCAAGGACCACGAAGTCTGCGAAGATGCATGAACGTTGGATGAATACCAATAAGTTCTCTACTATCCCCTCTGGATATCAGATCGATGCATCAGCAAGTTGGACGGTCGTCGCAGTTGGAGTTAGAGCTGGATATCCAAATTGTTCGAACATGACCTTGGACATGAGATTAACACTTGCACCAAGGTCGCAAAGGGCATGCTTAATCTTCTGGTCATATGTCTTGCAGGTGATAGCCGGATAACCAGGATCTTTCTTGTGTGTGATTGTTGAAGATTCCCATGAGTCAAATAATTGATGTATAGGCTTTCCTACATAGTCAGTGGCTCGTGCCTGCCCAGATGGCTTACCCCATCTGGTGGACACTACACAAACATTTTCACAGGAAGATACGGGTTGCCCCGGAATCTTCTCGTCTTTAGCAGAGGGAACCAAAACAGCTAACTGAGCCAACTGGGTCTCTATCATCTTATTAAAACTCAACTGGTTCTTAAGAGCAGATGAAAGGCTATCAATTTTAAAATTAAGGCTCTCAAAAGCCTTATCATAGGTAGTTGTTTTGTTATTAAGGCCTTAATTAATCTTAGCTTGCCAAAAGACTAGATCTTTAAAGGAAGGTTGGTTTGGGTTGAAAGAATTACCTTGATTACCTCCTTGATAATAAGGGCGTGATTGATTCCACGTTTGACCTCCTTGTGGACGATAACCGTTGTTGTTGCTGTTCATGTACATCACATCCTCTTGAGCAGCAGGGCAGTAATTCCCTGAATGCCCAGTATTACCACAGACTTTGCAAGTCATGCGAGCATCCATAGCTTGAGTAGTGGTGGCCATGGCGGCCTTCTCATTGGTTAGATCATCCATTCTCTTCATCATTAGGTCCATCTTGGCATGCAGCATATCCGCTTCCTTGACGGTATGTGTACCCCTTTGACGTGGCTGGAGTCGATCGTCACTCCACCCTTGGTTGGTAACCATCATCTCAATCAGTGTAGTAGCTTCAGTAATAGTAAGAGAGAAGAAGGCTCCTCCAGCTGCAGCATCAATATGGCCTCGGGCTGTCGGAGTCAGCCCATTATAGAAACTTTGAAGAATAAGCCAGTTGTCCATCTCATGATGAGGACAAGCCAGGATATACTCCTGGTGCCTCTCCCAAGCTTATGGGATAGTCTCACTTGCTGCTTGCTGGAAACTTGAAATTCGCCCCCGAAGGACATTGGTTTTGCCCAACGAGAAGAACTTCGCGAGGAATGCTGCGGAGCACCTTGCCCAAGTGTTAATTTCTGCACGGTTTGCGTAGAACCACTATTTCGCCTTTCCCAGGTGTGAGAAGGGAAACAGTCGTAGACGAATAGCATCTTCCTCCACTCCTCGTATAGTGAAGGTACTGCACAGTTCCAGGAACTGCTGCAGGTGGGCGCTCGCGTCTTCATTAGGCTTGCCACAGAATGGGCTAGCCTGTACCATCGTAATTAAGCCAGTCTTGATCTCGAAGTTTCCATTCCCGGTGTTGATCTCAGGGTCTGTCGGCACCTGGTCAGCAGAGGGAACGGAGTACTCACGGAGAGTCTTCTCGACAACAGCGTTGGTCATGGAAGTTGATGCGGATGGCACAAAGGAAGCTGGATCGACTTCCAAACGTTCACGCAGTGGAGAGTCGAAATGAGTTCGTGCCTGACTTACGAGTGACTCAGGATCTTTAGTGAAATTTGGCGGTAAGTCGAAACCAGTCATGCACTACCTGTCTTCATCATCAATAGACAAAGACGACAATCCAAATTAGCCTGCATTGAAAATTGTTTTATTCCTGTCATGATTATAAACATATGCAAAGTGTTGATATGTCATCCTTAAGCCTTCCCCGACAATGGCACCAGAAATGCTTGTTGACATTTCTTAACGCAACTACCAATGAATAGGTTTGGAACCCATCCTGGTAATAGCACCAGAAATGCTGGTTGGTAATTCTTAACGTTACAGGAGTCCGCAAGCGCACGGAAGTACCATTGTAGCATTTCCCCAAAGGAGTACTCCAAAGGGTATGGAATCCAAGGAAGGTTTTGGCGGATTAACAAGCTCAACACTATTGCAATGTGTATAGATCATAGACGGAAATAAATCAGACACTCAAGTGCAGGGGTAAGAAATGATAATAGGGTAGTGTGATCACACACACACTCTCTCTCTCTCTAAGGGGTCCTAGGCATAGGAGGCAACATACGAGTTAGTTCTAGGTTCTTATGTACTATACACATAAAGCTGGTAAGAACGAGTCAGATACACTAGCGTTGAAGAACATTGACTTAAGCACCCAGGTACTACGGGGAGCTAACCTCCCGTGTTGCTTCCGCACATCTCCGATTGTTAGATTTTAGACTCCTACAGCTTATCCAAACGTGGGGGATTTCAGAGGGACCAACGACTGTCACTACCGCGGCCTACCCCAAGACAAACCGTGGAATAAACTCATAAGTAAGGTAGCTATGCAACTCAAGCACCATGCTTACGGTTTTAGCCGGACTTGACCAGCCCGGGCTATTGTGACCTAGGTCAAGCCACCAGATAAACCAGCCAATTACCCCGAGTACCGTAGCTTAAGCACAGACTGCATACAACGCAGTCATGCCATCTAATTAGATCAAACCAGGTTAGCTACACAAACGTATTTGTGTTTTCCTATGTCTGTTCAACTGGAACAAAGGGTCCTGTTCGCAAAGAACACGAGCCTCTAACTTATAACAAACACCGAAAACATGTGAAAGTCACCCGTCAAGTGGATCGAAAGGCCTTGTTCATCAAGAATAGGAGCCTCTAAATGATGAACAGGTGAAGAACACATGAACAAATCACCCATGTATACTAACACGACTTTATATGAAATAGCTAAATAACTGAAGTAGATCAAAGTCATACAAATGAAATAAGATGCAAGAGAACTCATACATAGATCCCAAAGTAGACTTGGAACCTGAAGTAGAACTACTCTAGCCTACCTCCTAGCCTTGAGACTAAAAGTGAGAGAGGTATTGCAAGTGTGGATGTCTAAGAATGAGCCCCCTCCCCTTCTATTTATAGGCCCGAGCACCAGCGAGGAGTGGATGTAAACACCCCGGGAATGGCTCCTAGGACCAATAGGGAAACACCACGTGGAAGCCCCTGAGTGGTGGCCTCAAGGTCGGTTCGGCCGACCCCACAGGTCGGCCGACCCCCTGTCGGCCTCACTCAGGGTGTGCTTTCTCCTGGTGGCTATTCTGTGGGTCCTTAGGTCGGTTCCCGGTGTCCACCCTGTTTCGGCGTGATTTGCATGCTTTTGTGGGCCCATGGATCCATGTGTCGTCCACGTGTCATGCTCTGATTCGTCGGGGGGTGCCTCACTTGGATTCTTGCATGGCATGCATGCATGGCGCCCTTGTTGGCAGCTTTGCATGCATGACATCCTTGTTGGCAGCCCTCCTAGGATGAGGTGATGTGGCATGGATCATAGAAGGTGAGTTTGCCATTATTTTCTTGCTTATTTTCCTGCAATCAAATAATCTCCAAGGACAAGTGGAACTACATTATTCTTAACTAAATACGTGTAAGAAATGCCTTATCATCCTATATTCATGAGTATATTGACAGCTAAAGTAGGCACTTAACAGCCGTCAACACTAACCTAACATGAAGCATAGATTACATATGAGAGATAAACCTCAAAGATATATATCTTATAGCACAAGGTTGATCACATTCAAGAACATAGGCAAGGTAAAGCGCCACCAAGGGGACAACTAAGCCTAGCGCCTTCTAGTTGTAGTTCCGACAGACGAGCAATAAATCAAGCATCTCATCTAAAAGCATCCTTAAACTCCTACCTTCGACCAACCTCTCGAAGACATCTGCACTTTCGGGGGTATCATCCTGTCACGGTGCACCCTTAATGATGCGGGGAGTCTAAGGGCACGCCCATACATGGACATGCCTACAAACCATGAAGGGTCGACATACTAGATGTAATCATCATGATTACATAAAGCATGCTTTGTAGTCTAACCTAGCATTAGACTAAGGATAAAATCATATTCACGATAGGTAGAAAGTAAAGACGGAGACATGGAATCGCTTAATAGATTGGATGACAAGATTATCATTGCTAACATGAAAGTATACATTACAGCATCACCACCGAGGCCATACCTATGATGATGAACGTGTAGCTCCGAAACTCGACCATGGCACAACCACACAGGGCGGCCATGGCGGCTAGGGTCGGCCTAGGCCATCTCCTAGACAACTTCGAGGACTCACGGCTGCCGTCGTCTCCCTCCTGTGCTTGCTTCTAGGTTTCACCGAGATATCGTGAATGGATGCGGCAGCCGCCAAGGGCAGGGGCTATAAATAGTCCGAGGAAACCCTAGTCCAAAGGGGAGGCTGAACTGGGCCGAAAACAGGTCAGCCCGGTCCGCTTAGGCTGGTCGGCCTAGGGCTTTTTCGGCCTGCCTCGGGCCCATCTATCGCGTGCGAACTTCTCTTGCAATCTTGAATTTCCACCGCTCTACATGTGGGCTCTTGACATCATTTTCTCCATGAATTAGATAGGGGTACTTGTCGCGCAAACTCCTGAATTTTCTGTTCAGGTCCCTGGAGTTTTGCCATCTTATGCTTCGGTCCTTGGGTCATTTGGAGTCATGTTCACTTTGAGTCTTGACTTGTGCCGGGCTTCATTATCTTGTCATAAAGTGCTTGATGAACTTTACCCGAAAGTCCTCCTTTAAGCGCTTAAATCATGCGTAAACAACATACTTCAAAAACCACATGCAAGTGCGAACTTGTTACGTCATTAGTATGCCTAGTGGTGGGTTAGTTACAAATCAAAACTCAAACCAAAGTGTAACAAGTGCTCCAGGTTGACAGAAATCGACCGCCAACATACCCCCATGCTTAAACCTTGCTCGTCCTCGAGCAAGTCTAGGAAAGTTACTTGTGAGATATGGGTACCCCTGGGTCCCCACCGGCCAGGCTCATAGCCATCCCCGACAAGTGGGTTCGGCCCACCAGAAGACCCGCCAACCTATCAGTAGGCCTGTCTGAAGGACCGGTTGGGCGACCAGAGAGGGGGGAGTGAATGAGAGCCGATAAAAATTCTTCTCGAGAGAGATGACACCTCTAACGAGATGAACACAGCCTCGATCCCAAAATCACTTTCTCCACTCTATCCGCACGTTTGTCAAGATCACGTAGCCACTGGAGTGCTACTGATCCTAAGAGCAAACCTCACCTCCAAACAACACAACCACGCACACACCACAGCGGAAATCAACCGAGGGAAAACCTCAGCCAGGGGCGGTCAGACCGCATGGACAGGGTGGTCAGACCGCCTAGGCCTGGAGATTTCCCTCAACCACCAAATGAAGCTCACAAACTCGAATCGACCCAAGATTTCGTCTGGAGACTCCTCTGATTAAGGCTAATATGCTATCAGAGAAATCCCCTGGAAAACCAAACTTTCCCCAATGAAATACCCAAGGCGGTCAAACCGCCTATGCCACGCGGTCAGACCGCCTACCACCCAAAAAACTGGCCGCGGGTCAACTCTCAACTTCCCATCACCCGATCTCCCGATTCACCCCACCGATTGCAGCGAAACTTCGGGGATAGCTGGGTCACCTCCTGAACGACCTCTCCACCAAACTATATCCACCAAAACTCACCCAATCAAGAGGAATCACGAATCGAAGGGCCCTATGTCATGAACTCGAGGAACTCTGAAAACCACCCAAATCGAAGGTCTTCGCGAGAGATTTATGGGGCAAAATCACCAAGAAAAGAGGCACAAAGACCTCGTGTGTGATACCCAACAAGAATCCCTCCAAGAAACCCCTCAAACAAGCCACCAGAAAAATCCCCAAAAATAGCTTCGAAAATCACCAAAAGGGAAAACGTCGGGAGACAAAGAGAGACAAGATGAACCACGCCGAAGCTTCTATACATGCCATGAAAGGTTCATAAAAGGTCTAGCAAGCCGCCCGAACATCCATCCCTTTCTCAAGATCTCTCACAAAGCTCTCAAGCTAGCCTAGGGAAAACAAAAGAGGAAGAGCAAATGAACTAGGGTTACAAGAGTTCCCTGCCATCTCCCCTCAAGTGAGTTTATATGGAGGGCGTCGAATGACCAAACTACCCCTACTTACTTAACATAAGATACACACCCACCAAGGGCAGTTTCGAAACTTTGGTCGATTTCTCCATCGGACGGACGCTCGCTGGCCGCAATCCGCTTCAACTCCACGCAAGCCTTACGATCACGCTGCATGTCCTCCGCTTCGAAGCTTCTTGACGCACTGCATGCCACGCGGTCAGACCGCCGACCGCCCTGCCCCCTGTCACTCCCCGGGCAGGCGGTCAGACCTGCCCAGGCAGGCTGGCTCGCCCCGTCAAGTCTTCGGTCTTGGCTTTGTGGCTCAACCAAGTAACCTAGTGGTTTTGTGGCCAAACCACTGCAAACCTCGCGTGCAAGCTTCAGTTGCCAGCTGCTACCTTGTACCGGCTCCATCCCTCTCGACGTCGTCTTGCTCTTCTTGCCAGCGTACGGCCCGCACTTGATCCCGTCGGCCACCGGGTACCTCGATCGAAGCCTACTTGTCTCTCCGCTCCTGGGAGGTCACACAGACATAGACCTTTCACACTTGATCTTCACCTGCACCATGCAAATCAAGCCACAACCTGTACCTGCAATACTAGGCCAAGAGTCATCCACACAGCGTTGTCAATCACTCATCACCAAGGAGCAACCATCCACCGATCCTCGGACCACACAGGTCCTCAATCTCCCCTTTGATGAGTGCATTGACAACACCCACACACATAGTAACCATCATAAGAAATAAAAGAAAAGAAACTAACGCCAAACCAATCAAGTGATCCAAAAACCAAACAACACAAACCCTGATCACTTGAAGCCAAAGTCTCGGTCCCCTAAGGCAAGGGCAACGACTCAACACAACCGAGACAAAATCCAAATCTCACAAAGAGCAAACCACCAAAGCAAGAACTCAGGCGACACAAGGAGCTCCCCCTGAACACATGCGGGCTCCCCTAGAGCAAATGCACTCCACCTGAACACATGCATGCAAAGAACTACTGCAAATGCATGAAAAAGAGCAAAACTTGCTATGCACAGACCCAGGTCGGTCAGACCGCCTAGCCAGGCCGGTCAGACTGCCTGGGCTGGTCACATCTCCAGACAGAGCGGTATGACCGCCCTATGTGACCGCCCTCAGAAAGACTTGGTCCAAAAAAGTTCAAAACCAACCGAAAACCTTCTAAACATGCTCAGATCCATTTTTCATGCACAAACTTCTCCCCCTTGTTGACATTGCATGAATCAAGACATTGCTACAAAAATTTCAACCTAGAGCTTCTCAAATAGACAATGAGCACCACAAAATGCTACAAGTGAGCAAATGAGCAAGCAAGACATTCCAAAGTGGCGTATACGCATAGCCATCATGATAGTAAAGCTATATGAGCAAATGAGCAAGCCATGATCAAGATACACAATTTTGCAAAAAATTTCCTTCTCATAACTAAAGACCAAAACATGAGCAAAGTCTACCAAAGTGAATCTAGATCACACAAACTTCATGCTATGTCACATATCCTCAACACAAGATCATTACAAACATCCAGAAGCATCTCATGTCATGTTAAAGCCACCGAGCCAAGTCTCTACTTCTTAAAATGAGACTTCTCATGGTAGACATCATGCAACGGTTTAGCACCCAAATTATTGCAATTTTAAAGCATTTATGACATGGAACAAGTGAGAGCACAACTTCAAGCAAAGCATTTCATACCAATTTAATTTTTCACATTTAAGCATAAAATGGTACATGAAGTGCCTTTGCAGCAAAAAGAAGCTTATGCTCCCCCACAAGGTTACACATGGGCTAAACATTCATAATATGATACATATGCTACAAAGGAGCTCCCATCACCAACTTAAGAAAGCAAACACACACGGAGCATACCCCGCAAGCAGGTGAAAGTGGCTTGGTCAAGTGGTTTGGTAAAGATATCAGTTAGTTGGTTTTGGGTGGGCACATGGATCAAAGCAATCTTTCCCTTCTCCACATTGTCTCTCAGGAAGTGGTACCTCACCTCTATATGCTTGGTTTTGGAGTGGACAACTGGGTTCTTGGCTACACTTATGGCACTGGTGCTATCACAAAAGAGTGGGACATAGGAACACTCCTCACCAAAGTCGCTCATAGTGTAGGTAATCCATAGGAGCTAGGAACAACAACTGGCTGCAGGAACATACTCAGCCTCTATAGTGGACTGGGCTACACTAGACTGTTTGCGGGATGACCAAGAAACCAAAGAAGACCCAAGAAACTGACACCCACCCGAGGTAGACTTACAATCTAAACTACACCCAGCGAAATCAGTGTTCGCAAACCTGTGAAGGTTGAGGGTCGATGCCACAGAATACTAAAGACCAAACTCAGGAGTGTAGTTCAAGTACCTGAAAATCCTCTTGACAGCCTGCCGATGTGAAGTCCTCGGTGAAGCCTGAAAATGAGCGCACAAACACACACTGAACTGTATGTTCGGCCTTGTCGCCGTCAAGTAGAGGAGGGAGCCGATCATGCTCCTCTACTCTTTCTGGTCCACGAGCTCGCCATCTACATCTGCATCCAAAGCTGTAGTCATACTCATCGGTGTAGCCATCGGCTTCGTGCCATCCATCTTGAACTTCTTCACTATGTCCTTGGTGTACTTTGCTTGATGCACAAACGTCCCATCCTTGCACTGCTTGATCTGAAGCCCGAGAAATAACTGCAACTCACACCTCATGGACATCTCGAATTCCCTGCTCATGTCATCTGCAAACCTGGCAACCAAAGTGTGAGAAGAGCCACCAAAGATAATGTCATCCACATATACCTACATGATCAGAATGTCATCACCCTGCCTGAGGAGAAATAGAGTTTGATCCACCTTCCCCATCACAAACCCCTTACTAAACAAGAACCCTCTCAACCTGCCAAACCACGCCCTGGGTGCTTGTTTTAGCCCATATAGTGCTTTTCTGAGTTTGTATACCCGATGAGGAAACCTCTCACTCTCAAAGCCCGGGGGTTGCCTCACATACACTTCTTCCTTTAAAAACACATTTAGGATTGCAAGTGATCAGGATTTGTGTTTTTTGGTTTTTGGATCACTTGTTTGGAGGTTTTTTGTTTGTCTTTTGTTTTTACTTTTCTTTATGTATCGATTATGTGGTGTGTTGTCAATGCACTCAAGGGGGAGATTGAGGACCAGAGTGTCCGATGGCTAGTGGTTGGCCACTCCTTAGTGATGAGTGATTGACAACATTGTGTGGACTTATGTTGTGCTCTATCTTGTGGATGTAGGCTGCGGCTTGATTTGCGTTGGTGCAGGTGAAGAACAAGTGCGAAAGGTCTTAGCCTTGCAGGGCCTCCGAGGACTGGAGGGACAAGTAGGCTTCGTTCGAGGGACCCGGTGGCCAGACGGGATCAAGTGCGAGTCACATGGTGCCAGAAGAGCAAGTCGAAGTCAGATGATAGCGGATTCGTTGGTTGATCCGAAAGCCAACATCGAGCCGAAGCGGACGTGGCGGCCAAGTCGAGGAGCTTGGTGTGGAGGCTGCACCAAGCTCACGAGGTTTGTAGTGGTTCATCACAAAACCACTAGGTTCCTTGGTTGATCCATAAAGCCAAGTCTGAGTGGTCGGCGACTCGAGTCTGCACGGGACTAGTCTGATCGGTGGGCCGGACCGGTGTGACCGGTGTGACCAGTCTGACTGGTGGCAAGCATCGGTCTGACTGGTGGAGGACAAGGAGCATCGGGTGGCTCAAAGCAGAGGACACGCATCAGGATCACAGGCTTGGTGTCCAGGCTACGCGATGTGCGGTTGCTGGGCGTCCGTCCGATGGAAAGGCTGTCAAGTTTCCAAATATGCCCTTCGAGGGGTTGTATTACCTAGAGGGCATTCTAGTCATTTACCCCCTCCAGAGGACCTCATATATAAACTTGGTGGAAGGGTTGTGGCAGCCATCTCTTTGGCTTTAGGGTTCTCTTTTGCTCTTTGCATTTTCTCCTTTTAGCTACATATTTTCTCTAGGACTAGCTTGAGAGCTTCATGGTGAGATCTTTAGAGAGGGATGGATGCTAGGGAGGCAAGCTAGACCTTGTATGAATCTTTCCTTTGATGTATAGAAGGTTCCGCGTGGTTCCTTTAGTGTTTGTGGTGGTGATTCCCATTTTCCTTTTTGTGGATTTTTGGAGCCTTTTCTTGGCGATTTTCTTGTGGTTGATTTGAGGCCTCCCATTTGCGGATTTGTTGTGGGATGCATACATGAGTCCATTGTGGTTCTTTTTCTTGGTGATCCCCCATTTAAATCCGTGGGTTTGATTGCTCAAATTTAGGGTTTTCTTTTGGTTCCGGGAAAGGTGTTCTTGGTGTTCATCCTTCGATTCCTCTCGTTTTAGTGGATCTTTGGGGACGATTTCTTAGGCTTGGCTTGTCCATGAGGTGATACACCTATCCCCAAAATTTTACTTCAATCCATGGAGAAAATCGGGAGATCGAGGCATCAGAAGGTGAGAGTTGACTCTCGGGTGGAGTTCATCCCGAGCTGCCCAGGCGGGACCGGTCAGACCGGTGTGGCCTGCTGTGGCAGTTTCTCAGGGAGTTCTTCTCCAGAGTGTTGGTTGGGATCTTGGCTTACTGTTGTTTCAGTCTCGTGCAATTTTGGCCTTTGGAGATCAAGTTCTTGAAGTAGGGGTGTTTCTGAGCCAGACCGGTCTGACCGGTGCAGAGGACCGGTCAGACCGGTGCAGGACTTCTAGTGGGAAACCCCTTGTTGCTCCTGTTGGTTGTGCTACTTGTTCTCAGAGTGCTTCTGGTGCAAGTTTGGCTGTGGAGAGTTTTTCAGTATGCTCGAGGTGTGGTGTGTTTTCTCTTGCCAGGCAGACTTCTGGATTTCTCCCTGTTGCTCCACATCCTAGAACTACCATCTAGGTTTGCTGGGCAAGTTTGAGAGAATTCAGAGCAGGTTGCTCTGGACCGGTCTGACCGGTGCCAGCGGTCTGACCGGTGGCAGTAGTTTGCTGCTCGAGGTTGTTTTCCACTGCATGTTTGAGTAGCTTGGGTGTGTGGCTAGTTCCTAGGTCTAGTAGCACTCCAGTGGCTACGTGGCTTTGGCTAGCAGGGTGTCAAGGACTCCGGAGTTGCGTTTGGGACCATAGGCTGAGTTCGACTCTTCGGAGAAGAATTTTTATCGGCTCCCATTCACTCCCCCCTATGGTCGCCATTCTGGTCCTTCAGCAAGTCACGAGTGGCAAGATTGGCAGGAAACCACATGAAAACAGTGCACTTTGCAGATCAGGTACAAGACACCAAGCCCTGTCGTCGTGCGACAGAGGGAAACACCAAAGTGGCTTCACATGTGTACATTTACCAGGATCACATGCCAATAGTGTAGAGGTCGACTGAGTGTTGAACTGAGCTATAAATAGGGTTGAAGCCTAGTGGCAGAGCGATCACCGCGAAGGAGATCATGGAGTTCCAATGTAGCCAAAGTATCATGCCATGGGCATGCATCCGTCCACCAGAGTGTAGAAGAAGGAAATTGTAGAAACTTGGAGCTAGAAGAATACTTGCGAAGTGTGGAGTAATCCACCGATCTCTACGCCCGCATCCACTGAGGAATCTAGAAGGAAACCGGTGTGATACTCTAGGTTTTTGGTGTTGTTGACGTTTCTTAACGTCACCACAAGTTGTACACCTAGAGGGAGCGTATAAGAACAGCCGGGTATACCGCTAGCGCACGAAAATACCGCTGTAGCACTTCCCCAAGGAAGGAGAGTATTCCAAGGGTATCGAATCCAAGGAATGATGTGCACTATCTCCTACTCTAGTATAGATGGTCCAAGGACACAACACTGATTGATAGGATAGGTAGAAAGGATCTACCTTGACCGAGCGCAGAGTCTAGTCACGGTCTCTCAGGTATAACACTCACTTTGGGCGCCAGCACATCCTAACTTTTTAGGGAGAGGCCAATGTACTGACAACGAGCCCAACTCGGTACGCAGGCGCGGAGGGTTGCAAAGGGTCCAACAAGTTGTCACCATTGCGGCCTACCTATATCGTTACGCAAACGTACGTGGTCTTCACAGGATAACCTGTGGTCCAGACACCACGCCTATACCACTGACTACTACTATAGCCGGACACCGTTGACCGATAGCCCGACTGTAGCACTCCGTATAAATACGGAACTACAAATCCGCGAGGGAGATACTGGCACTAGCTCAAGGTATGCTCTATCACTCATGCAAGATCACGAATGCACTTTGATCTAACAAGAGATATGCAGGAGCATCAACCTTACTCTAATAGACAAGCTGGCAAACTAGATGCAAACTTATGATCTAAGTCTACTAGATCGAAAGGGTTGTGTTCGAAGAACACAAGCCTCTAAACCAAGAACACACGAAGAACACAAGAACAAAGCAACTAAGCATGCATACGACTTTATTCTAAATAGAAAATGTCGAAATACTCACTTTAGTCTAGTTGAAGAACAAAGGCACCGCTGAGGATCAAGAAAATGTCGAAATACTCACTTTAGTCTAGTTGAAGAACAAAGGCACCGCTGAGGATCGTTCTTGAGGAAGATGTGATGAACATGACATGTCCCCAAGCCTGCCACCTCACTTCCTAGCACTAATCCTATACAAAGAGCTCTCCTCTCCTCAAGAGAGAGGCTCCAAGCCAAAATGAAGAGGAGGAGGAGAAGTGTGAGTTCCAAATGAGAGCCCCTCCCCTCCTATTTATAGAGGAGGGAGAGGCTTGCTTCGGGGCTCTAAGTGCTCCAAAATGCCTGGGATTGCAACCAAGGACCAATCAGGGGCTGCCACGTGGAGGGCCGGGATCAGCCGAACCAAAGTCAGTTCGGCCGATCCACGGTTCGGCCGAAACCATGGCACCACGTGGCGCCCTGTGCTTCATCGTGGTGGCTGACTGGTGGGCCCTGGAGTTACTCCCCCGTGCATGCCAAGTTTCCCGACGGTTTTGGGGTATAAGTGGGCCCTTGAATCCATGTGATGTCCATGTGGCGCTTCGTGATTCGTCAGGCTTGCCTCTCTTGGATTGATGACGTCAGTGATCTAGGAGAATCCTAGGTGACATCCTCTCATTGGCTGGTCTTGAAGTATTTGGATCAAAGACTTGTGCTTTTACTCCTCTTTCTAGTGCTAATCACCTGTATTTGCATAATCACCAACACTTGTGGAAATGGTTAGTTCAAGCCCTATTCTAGTGTTGATAATCATTTTCCATGCCAAAAGGTACATGTTTGACGGGTAAAAAGTGAGTGGATAACAGCCGTCAATAGGTGTGTAATAGATATGCATCAAGGCCTAGTGGTGAGGAGATTTGGTGGCGAGTGTGCTAGGTCCCAGAGTCTAGTACACACCCGGGGTGAAGAACGTATCTGCATGCAAAAGTCAGGGGCCCTAAACGACTTGCTAGGAGCAGCGTCGGGCAACTGATCCCGGGAGGTCTTCACAGAGGTCTGGAAGCCAGAAGAAAACTTGCGATGTGCCCTGCTGTAGCAGAAAGCATGGCAAGATTCGCTCTAGGTAGGTCAGATCTTCAATCATCTCCATTGTGGTGATGAAAAAGTTTGTATCTTGTAACTGGTTGAGGACTAGATGGAGCTTATGACCACCATGTAGCCATGGGGTCATGTATGTAATGTTCACATTCTTCTGTCAAATCATATGTAGTAACGTGCGTAGAGGAATTGAATCCCCTACGACCTTTTGTGGCGTCTTCTGGGAGTCTACCGACCGCAAGAAGGTCAGAGACACTGTCAGGACGACCTGATAGCAAGTAGTATCCCACCAACCTCAAAGAGATTGTGACGACCTAGTAGGTCACTAATAAGTCCACGAGACCTATAGGCATGGAAATCCGAAGAAATTGCTAAATACTACGACCAGTTAGCATTGGACGTTGGTGCTGCTATCCGTTGAAAAATAGCCATTGGGGCAACGACCTGTTGGCGCAGAGCCATTGGGGCATCGACCCGTTGGCACCGAGCCATTGAGCTCATTGTCCCAGGAATGACCATATGGACTGCAAGGCCCAAATATACATCGTTGCACGCAGGGGCATACCCCACTCGTGATCTTTCCCATCTGCGCACTCGCACCGCTAGGGTTCCGTATTTCGCCGCGGCTCGATTCCTCCACGCCGCTGCAGAGAGCCCTTGCGTCGTCACAGCTAGAGCCGGAGCCCACTGCCGCACGCTGCACCGCTGTTGCCGTGAGTGACTCTGCGCACGCGCCGCCGCATGCGTGTGAAGACCCTCTGCGTCTTTAGATCTAGATCGCAAGGGTTCGCCGAAGAAGAAGAGATGGCGCCGCACCAGATCCCCGCACCGGAGGACTAGTGGGTTGCGTCAAAGATGACGGAGGCTAAGATCGAGGCGCTGGTGGAGTGCGGGCTGCTGAGGCCCAAGGCGGAGGTGGAGTGGAAGGCGCCAACCGGCGATGCGTTCCCCTCGGAGGACGTCACCGAGCAGGTCGTCTTCGCCTCCTACTTCGAGCGTGGTTTCAACATGCCCACAGGGGATTTCTTCCGTGGATTACTCCACTATTACCGCCTAGAGCTGGTACACCTTGTCCCCAAATTTATAACAGTAGTCTCGTCTTTCATTCATATGTGCGAGGCATATTTAGGCATTCCGCCAAATTTCCATCTGTGGCAGCATTTCTTACAAGTGAAGAGGCTGGGCAAGGCACCGGTCGTAGGTAGTGCAGGTTTCTACCTTAGGTTGAGCCTTACGGCAAACTACATAGATATGGAGCTGCCAAACAGCAACACTGGGTGGAGGTCGGAGTGGTTCTATATTGCGAACCAGAAGCTGGAGCTCCCAAAGCGAACGGGATTTGGTCCAACCAAGATCCCTGAGTAGGATCTTGCGTTGACCTCCCGTGAAGAGGAAGAGATCGAGTCACTCCTTGTCATGTTGAATGACCTCAAGGAGGCCGGTCTGACAGGGGGCCGTGGCAATTAGCTTTAGTCGTCGCCTGATTCAGCCAATCAAGGACCGGGTGCATCCGGCATACGAGTATTGGGGTCAGACGGACCCAACTCGTGAGGTCATCAGGAAGGTCTCCAAGGAGGAGATGGTCGCCCGGGCGAAGGAGCTCTTTTGCGGATGGATCCGCAATAATACCTACCCGAAGGCGTACTCGTTGAAGCACGCGTCTAATCCAGTAAGTCGTCGATCTTACTGTTGTCATTCTTGTCATCTTTATTAGGAGGTCAATCTCACTAATACTTGTTTTGTTGTTTTTCTGTGTGCAGGTGCGCACAATGGACTATTGGTGCCCCACACTGTTGCCTGACGGTCAAGAGCCGCAGAGGAAAATAAGGTTGCTGGAAGATATCTAGCAGCCACCAGCCCAGCTGGTCGAAGACTACCTGTCCGACTCATCGATTGAGATGGACGGGGAGAATGTGCAGGAGGTCGCAGAGAGGTGTTGATGGTCAAATTTGGTACACCTAGCTATGAGTTTATCGTCAACATTGGCACTGATTTGATATCCTAACTAATGGTACTAACCCCCTTGATATAACAAGTTCACACTTGCATGTGGTTTTTGGAGTATGTTGTTTATGCAGGATTTAAGCACCTAAATGAGGACTTCCAGGTAAAGTTCATCGAACACTTTATGAGAAGATCACGAAGCCCGGCACAAGCCAAGACATGAAGTGAACATGACTCCAAATGACCCGAGAACCGAAGCATGAAGCTGTGAAACTCTGAGGACCTAAACAGAAGATGTGGGAGTTCGCGCGCCAAGTACCCTTATCCAAACAACAGGGAAAACAATGTCAAGGACCCACATGAAGTTCGGCAAATATTCAAGAAGACACGAAAAGCGTCGGGGAGAAAAACGGGGCCGAACTGGGCCGAATTGGGCCTAGGCCGACCGGCCCACTCCCTTTTCGTGCCGGTTCGTGCCCTCCTTTGACCTAGATGCTCCTTGGTGTATTTATATCCCCTGCCTCCGATAGCCACCACATCCATTCATCAGAGAGCCGCCAAATCGAAAGAGACACGCCAAAGGGAGCCGACGGCCGCCGCAAGTCCTCGAGTTGCCTAGGAGATGGCCTAGGCCATCCCTAGTCCCCATGGTTGGCCCTACATGGTGATGCCATGGTGGAGTTCTGGAGCCATGCCTTGAATTCATCAAGGCAACTGTCCATTCAACATTCGATGGTGATATAAATCATATCTTTTCATTACTTTGATCTACTTCGATGCTTGCTTATTCATATGTTTTAGCTAGCATATGCCCTTAGTAGGAATAGACGTAATCATGGTGGTTAATCTATATCTTGTGGATACATCGTAGTGGTGCACAGAGGTATAGTCGTTCGGTGGTGTTTACCTTCGTGTAGTGATAGTACGAGGGAAGGGAAAGCGCCGAGCAAACGTGTAAGGGTTTACTCCTTAAGTCCTTATCTTAGCATGAGATTATATTGGTCTCTCATCTTGGTCGAAGCTGCAACTAGAAGAAGGCTAGGGTTACCTTGGGTCGTGAATCCTTATGGCTAGTGAATGCGATCCATACACCCTTTCATGTTGTATGTTAAATCTTTATGCGATCAACGCTTCATGTAGGTTAGTTCAATATATTAGATGGTAAACCCTAGGTAGTTTGCTTCCGATCCATGGTTCGATATCTTGAGTCATCCCTGAGTGAAGAAGGCAACACGTGATCCGTACGCTTGCGGATCGAAACACGACACGTGTTTCAACCATCAACAAGCCCTTTTGTCTGGTGCCGTTGTCGGGGATTGGAACTCAAACCCTAGGGTGATCTATCTATCTATTTGTCTAACCCAAATTTCATTATCTCATATATCATGCGTTTCTTATTTGTGTCCTTGAATGCAGGTAGAACCCTAGACACGAAGCGATCGAGATGTTTTTGACATTTAGACTTCGACAAGTCCAACCTCGCTCAACCAAGTTGATGGCTACGCAAATATTTGCTCTTTAGTGGTAGGTGCTAACTTTAGTTAGTGGCCCAACATCCGCTATCGATCCCGCACCCAAAACAAATGAAGATGAGCAAGGTATGCCTATGTGTCAATTAAGTTTTTAAGACTAATGTCTTTTGGTGTTTTGTGTATTCGAGCTATAGGTTTCTGAAATGACCATGTCAAGCACGATAGAGAAGGATCCCATTGCCATCATGCTCATGCAGCGATGGTAATGATTTTTGAAGCCAAAGGATGCGTGACATGGTGCCCTAAAAGACCACAAGATAAAGACCAATCGAACATCTCCGGATAGATCAACAAGAACACGATGATGTCATCAAGTTTTGCAAGAACCTCATCAGAAAAACATTAGATATATTTGGATTTTCATAAGCTCCTTGAAGTCTACGTTCCAATGAATCAAGCGGCAAGGCAATCAGAGATTCCTACAAGAGGATATGGCCGAATCATCTAAGGTTGCACGTTCTGGAATTTTCTGGACAGCATGCAAGAGCGGAAATAAAATGGCCATAGCCCCCTCATTTGGACTCCGATTAAGATGAATGAGTATCTGTTGGAAAGGTAATTTCATGAATTTTTCAATAGAAATATATTTTGGTATATGTTCTGTTATGTACATAGGGGAAAATCCACGAAGAATAGGCAGCACTAAGGCGATGACAACAAGATAGAGGAGATGGACATGATGATAATAAATAGAAGACGGGGCAACGGTTCCACAATGCATACATGATCAAATTCAGGAGCTAAGGACTGAAACAAAATCCTCCAGAGAATGGATAAATGAAGACACAAGGGGCACCACTCAACAAATGAAGATGTTGGAAGCGAACCACGACGGATTTCCAAGGGGCAACATCAAGCTGCATGGATACTTTGGATTCTCACACAAAGAACCATGGCTTCACAACAATAAAAAGGTGCGTGAGAAACTCGAGCTCTATGACTTTAATGAAGCGCTTTGTGGGAGGCAACCCGATCTTTTCCTTTATATATATTAAGATGACGGTCTATATTGTGCTCTTTATTTGAAATCTTCAAGTAGCATTGTACCATTGCTCTAATAAATGTCACAACCACATGTTGTATGCTTTAATAGATATTGAGGGAGCGCTTTGCTACTTGATTTTTGGAAAACTTATAGACCCTTTTTTGTGCCTATTAGTATTTAAGGGTCTTTTTCTTTTTGTCTTTTTAGAGAGAAATATGAAGGACGACACAACCCCTTTGATTCCAAACTTGTGGCTAGTTAACTTGGACTAACTTTCATTTCGGTTTAGATCACCACCATATCATGTCATGTCATTTTGTTCATCCATGTTGCATTGCATTGCATGTTTTGTTTTGATCTAACATTTTGTGCAACCAACCTAAGCCTTCCTATAACCCCCACCAAAAACCATAGCCAACAAGGGTAGGGGCAACTTGTGGCCAAGTCTACTCTTATCCCTTGTTCTAACTAAAAACTTTGACTAGCCTCTCTACAAAATCCTTAGGAAAACCTTTCACACCTTTAGTCATCCTAAAACCATAGGTTTGTTTTTCATAAAAAGACTCTTAGCATACCTTAGATAGAATTTCTAAACTTGTCTCTTTCTCTTCAAAATTTTTATTTGAGCCAAAAATATAGGATACCCATAACATACCCTTAAACCTTGTTAGTTTGGTTGAGTGACTCTTTTCGATGGGTGATTTTCTTATTGACGAAGCTTACTTCGTATATGGAGGCCAAGCTTTGTCCTTTGCTTTTTGCAGACCACATCGAAAGTATTTTTCAAACCTTACCAACTACTTGTTTGCTAACCCCTTGCATGTTACATCCATCTCATTGTCATCATCCACCTTTTGTTAGCTAAGTCTTTTCATGAAACTTTATGATGAATGGTTTTATGTTTATGTTAAATGCTTGGTACTGCGTTTTCCTTTGCAATCTTGTGTGAACATGGTGTTTAGACATGATTGGAGACCACCATCATTCAGTTTTGTAAACCTTGCTAACATGTTGCATCGGTTGGTCTATAAGCTTTGCAATATGCTTAGTTTTTCGTATGCTATATGGAATTTTTGATCTTGGGATAGACATGGTGTTTTAACCTTGGTTTATAAGTCCTTATGGGTATGGAAAGTTCAGCAACTTAGTTGTAAGCATGGTGCTTAGAACTAGGTGTAAACATTGTCTATGTTTATATGCCATCCTCTCATTTGCATGCACACTTGCACACACGCACACCCATTAGGCTTTTAATGTTTCTTTCACTAGGCTAACTATGCCACAAGTTGAGATCTTAGGGATGTCTTTGGTTTGTTGGCAATTGTTTCTACTCCCGACCATCACCTTGGGGGTAGAATGTGCATTTGAATTGTTTTGCAGGCATGGCGAAGTGTTCCCATGAGTCCTTGACCAATTGCAATCAAGATTGTTAGTCATCTACAAGGCTTGAGAGGGAAGTCGCTGTTTCCATCAAGGTTTGAGCACATGTTTAGAGATGTACAATGAAAGAAAAGTTAATATTCAGAAGCTCCTTCAAACTCTGTTTCCCATGCATCAAGGATCCTCAATTTTGAAGTCCCGTACAAGAAGACATAACATAAACATTGGGTGGTGCGCATTCTGAAAATTGCGGACAGATTGCATCACCGGAGTAAAAAGGGCACAACTCTCTTGTTCGGAACCCGTTTCATGCGAATGATGGCTCATTGGAAAGATAATTTCATGAACTTCAATTTGGAGTGGTGGTTCAGTACATTTTCTGTTTGGAAATAGAAGAAAATCTGTGGAAGATGAGGCAGCGACAAGAACGACAAGGAAGTAGGTGATGATGGTATGATGAAGATTGGATCCATGGCTTGGTGATAATAAGAAGAAGTTGAAGGACAACTGAGCAACAAAGGCAAAGAAGTGTGAAGATGATTTTCAAACACATGGCAATAGGACTTCAAGAATTACGAGTGATTCAAGTTCTTCCACACTTAGCAATATGCTAAGCATGGGGGAGGATTTTAGGAACGAAAAGGGAAAGGCCACATAGAGTACAAGGATCACCTTCACCACAAGATGCTCATCATTCTTTTTCCATGCTAAGCACAATGCTTAGGCATGGGGGAGGGAACGCTGCACTTCACTACGAGCATCAAAAAGGACGGTAACTCACCCTTAACTTCATCTTGGTTCATCTCCTTCTAAATGCTTGCACATATATGCTTTCAACCATAAACAACCTTTGTATTTATCTCTCGATCAATAACATGGCTACTAGGAGGACAACCTAGGTTTGTTAGTTTTATTTTTCAATAAATCATGATCATTGTTAATTTGAGCTCACCATGATGATATCTTTTATGGTTTTGCTTATGGAAAAGTGATGGAAGTTGCCGCTTTGTTTTACCTACACAATGTTTTATATAACATGACTATTTGCTCTCTCCCAAAGGAACTTAATTTGATTAAATACCGACTCTTTTGTTTGTGGAGGTTAAATGACTAATTTTTAGACCCACAGACTCTATCTTGTTCTTTGATTTAAGTTTACCGATGACCTATGCATTGCACTTGTTTTATTTAAAATTCTTATGCTATCTACATATGGGAACCTCTTGCAAAGTTCTACCTACCAAAGCCTATACACATACAAGTACTTTCATGATGTAACCTTTAGTTTGCAAACTTATATCTTGATGAGTTGGATTAGGATTGATTTCTGTGGTACGAGACTAAGAAGCTGGTCATTCCTTTGTGTATCATTTCATGCTAGCCATTCTTGTCCATGCATTGTGAGTTTCTACACTAGGAATTTCACAAACCTCACTTGGCATCCACCCTAAACCCAAAACATCTTATTGTGATACCCTCCTTGTCCACAACCCAATACTTGAGTATGGGTTGTTATTCCGAGGAAAATCCGAAGGAGTCAAGGCGCTACAAATTGGATTAATTTTTGGAGACCTCCAAGATGACGCAAGAAAAAATTTCAGATTTCACTTGGAGAAGTCCCAGAAGATTTCAAGTATTTTCGAGACGAGATATGAGATTTTCTGTACCTATCTTAGCAAGAAAAAGTATATATAACCCCCATTGCTCGAGGACGAGCAAGTGTCCAAGCATGGGGGAGGAGCCGCTAAGAAGGTACCATGTTGTCTAGAGTTCAGGGGAGTAAAAAAATGAATGAAAAAAAAGAGAAAGAAAGAAAGAAAGAAAAAGGAAAAAGAAAAAACAAAGAAAAAACAAGAGTGTGATAAAAATAATGATAATAAAGCTCCCCGGTTCTCTAGCTTCATTTGAATTTTCAAGAGGTGCTTCAAGATCAAGTTACATACTCAAGTTAACCATGTGCAATCTGATAACAAGGACTTCATTTGTGTCTTGGGATCATCCACTTGCCACTTGCACATGTCCACTTATCAAAATGTGTGTGTTCCATCCCTCTCCCTCTCCAACATTATTTTTACATGGCCTTTCTGACTAGTCTCGGTAATTCCAATAGATCTCTCTCCTAGTTCGACAATATTTCAGGTATAATGTTTTGCTAGGATTGTTTTTACCTACCAAGCTCCACGTAAGCTTTCCACTTTCATATATGAGTAGAATAGATTGAGAATAATCTAGTATAGGTTTGAGTGACTTGATGAGATGAGTGTTTCCATGAGCTTTTGCAAGAGGGTCTCACTATGTTGGATATGCATCTTTTTGAAAACTCTTCACGATGCAACAAGGTAAAGGTTTGAAGTTTGCTTAAGTTTGAGACCACTATATTTGAAAACTCTTCACAAACTCGCACGAACATGCGACGAACTTCGACGAACAGGAGCCACGCGGACTGTCCGTGCGTACCAGGTGGACTGTCTGCCACGCATGAACAGAACCAAAAACAGCTCAAGCTTGGGAATCAACTCCACCTTTCCATTACTGGATCTCCCAAACGGCTAGAGCTCTTGAGATAAGATTTGGGGGAGATGTGAAGCGTCACTAGATGAAGCTATGCCCCAAAAATCTCGACCTCTAACTCACTAAAACACCGGGAATCGCATATCACATGAACCACCACCAAGAACTCAGGCTCCAACCAAAACTCGCGAATCGAAGGTATTTCCCGGTGTTTGAGGGGTCAAGATCACACACAAAAATGCACAAGGCATCCACCCATGATCCCCTCAAAGAAATTCGAGAAAAACGCCCTCAAATCAACGAATCGACCGAAGAATGAAACACCTCAAAAATAGCCCCGAAAATGACATGAAAATCACAAAGAGCTAGGAGATCACCACAACGCCGAATGCTTCCATACATCCAGAGGTCAGAGTCTATACAAGAATCTAGCCTAAGGAAAGCAGAAGAAAAGAAGCAGTCCAGAGCGATCTATCGGGGGCGGAAACCCTAGAGTCCAAAAGAGAGAGATGCCATCCACCTCTCCGCTATTTATACAAGGTCCACCGGAGGAGGCAAATGACCACGCTACCCCTACCACACAAATAGAAGATACACACCCCTCAAGGGCAATATGGTCAGGTCTTCATCGAGAGGTCACGCTTCCACCACGGACTTGCTTAACCTCGACGCAAGCCCCGCGATCACGCCACGTGCCCCTACCTCGAAGCTTCCCGACACTCCCGGATCACCGTCTCCGTCGCATCGGGCCTCCGAACTTGGTTTTGCGGCACAAACCAAGAAACCGTCCACTGATGGTTTTGTGGGCAAACCACCAAACCCCGCGTGCAAACTTCGGCCTCGAACCGCCACCTTGCACCGGCCCATGTCCATGACTTCAACTTGCTAGTATTGCACCGCACGGTTCGCACTTGACCCCATCGGCCACCGGGTCCATCGAACCAAGCCTACTTGCCTCTCCATCACCCGGAGGCCACCACGGCTAAGGCCTTTCGCTCTTGTTCTTCACCTACACCAACAAGAGTGAAGCCGCAACCTGTACCTGCACACTTAGCCAAGCATCATTCCACACAACGTTGTCAATCACTCATCACTAAGGGGCGACCCTCCACTGGTCCTGGACGCAACTAGTCCTCAATCTCCCCCTTGATGAGTGCATTGACAACACCCATAGTAATCATCATAGAGAAAAAGAAAAGAAAACAACCACGAACACAAACCTCCAAGCAAGTGATCCAAAGCCAAAAAACAAGCGAAAAACGTGATCACTCGCCAGACCAAGTCTCGGCCCCCTAAGGCAAGGGCAACGGCTCAACACAGCCGAGACAAACAAAGCTCACAAATAGCGCACCACAAAGCACAAAACTCAGGCAAACCAAAGGAGCTCCCCCTTCACATATGCAAACTCCCCCTGAGCAAATGCAACCTCTTTTCTCAAATTTTTCTCCCCACATGCAAAATCTCACAAATGCATACCATTTCTCCCCAAATTCTCCCAATGCATACAACTTCTCCCCCTTGTTGACAATGCATGAATCAAGGTATTTATGAAACTCTCCCCCTTGTTTTCATGAAAAATGCATGTCAAGGCATACACAATCTACTAAGCTTCTCAGATATACAAAGAGCACAACAAAATGCTACAAATGAGACATAGAGCAAGCAAAGTAGACATGGTGTAGTTAGCGCATTGCCATCAAGAAAGTATAGACATATAAGCATGTTACATGGCCAAAAGCAATTTTAAGCAATTTTCACAAAAAAACATTCATCTCATGAGCAAAGCCCTATCCATGGCAATTTGAGCAAAAATAAACTAGATCATACATAGCTCATACAAGATCACAAGATCATAGGAAACGCCCATAAGCTACTAAATGTCATGTCAAAGCCATCGAGCCATGTGTCTACTTCTTAAAATGAGACTTCTCATGGTAGACATCATGCAATGGTTTAGCACCCAAGATATGTACATCAAAGCATAAAGACATGATTAAGAGCTCATTTTTCAAGCATAAGGCAATTCATACACCAATTTCATTTTCAAATTTAAACATGGTACATGAAATGCCTTTGCGGCAAAAAGAAGCTTATGCTCCTCAACAAGTGAACATATGGGCTAAACATTTACCATGACAAATGGGTCTTTGACCCCAAGCAAAGAGAGCATGATACTCAAGCACAAACTAAGCATGATATAGGCATTTGAGCACAAATTGAGCATAGACAAGTATCTACTCATGAGTGAAGTATTTTTAGCATTTTCAACAAAAAGAAGCTATCTCATCATGAACATATGACAATACCATCAAGAGCATAGCACTCACATCACCATTCCCAAAGCATACACATATCTCACATATAGCACATCACAGTGATCAAAGTATATAAGAGAAGCTCATCCTATCACAAATGATCCAAAGATGGCTACCATACCAGGTTTTGTACAGAAAGTAAAATGCATGCATGGAATGCAACAAATGATACATATATCACATATATACATGAGAAGCTCCAAGACCCAGCTAGAAAGGAAAACACACTCCAAGTTCACCTCGCAAGCGTGTGAAGGTAACTTGGTCAAGTGGTTTAGTGAAAATGTCGGCTAGCTGATCTTGGGTAAGTACATAGGACAAAGATATGTTCCCTTTCTCAACATTGTCCCTCAGAAAGTGGTATCTCACTTCGATGTGTTTCATTTTGGAGTGAAGGACTGGGTTTTTGGCTACACTTATGGCACTGGTGCTGTCACAAAAGAGTGGAACCTGGGAGCACTCCTCACCAAAATCGCTCATAGTGTATGTCATCCATAGGAGCTGGGAACAACAACTGGCTGCAGCTACATACTCGGCCTCTATAGTGGACTAGGCTACACTGGATTGCTTGCGAGATGACCAAGAGACCAAAGAAGAACCAAGAAACTGGCAACACCCAGAGGTAGACTTGCGGTCCAATCGACACCCAGCAAAATCAGCATCGGAGTACCCGTGAAGTCTGAGTGTCGAGGAGACAGAATACCAAAGACCAAACTCAGGAGTGTAGTTCAAGTATCTGAAAATCCGCTTGACGGCCTGCCGATGTGAAGTCCTTGGTGAAGCCTGAAAACGAGCGCACAGACACACACTGAACTGTATGTCCGGCCTCGTCGCCGTCAAGTAGAGGAGGGAGTCGATCATGCTCCGGTACTCCTTCTGGTCCACGGGCTCGCCATCTTCATACGCGTCCAAAGCCGTAGTGGTACCCATCGGTGTAGTCAGCGGCTTGGAGTCGTTCATGCCAAACTTCTTCACCATGTCTCTGGTGTACTTCACCTGATGTACAAACGTCCCATCCTTGCACTGCTTGATCTGGAGTCCTAAGAAAAACTACAGCTCACCCATCATAGACATCTCAAATTCCCTGCTTATGTCATCTGCAAATCTGGCAACAAGATCATGAGAAGAGCCACCCAAAATTATGTCATCCACGTAAATCTGAATAATCAACAGGTCATTTCCATGCTTAAGGAGAAACAGGGTCTTATCAACTGTGCCCATCACAAACCCCTTGCTCAGCAAAAAGCCTCTCAACCTGCCATACCAGGCTCTCGGTGCCTGTTTCAACCCATAAAGCGCTCTCTGGAGTTTGTATACACGGTGTGGGTATTTCTCACCCTCAAACCCCGGGGGTTGCCTCACATACACTTCTTCCTCTATCACCCCATTCAAGAAAGTACTCTTCACGTCCATTTGGTACAACTTGAACCCTTTAGCCACGGCAAAGGCTAGAAGGATCCTAATTGCCTCCAAACGGGCCACAGAAGCAAATGTCTCCTCATAATCTATACCCTATTTCTGGTTGAACCCCTGAGCTACCAACCTCGACTTGTTTCTCACAACCATCCCATTCTCACCTTCCTTGTTCTTCCACACCCACTTGGTACCTATGGGACGGCAATTTGGAGGTGGATCGACTAACATCCAAACTTAGTTTCTCTCAAAGTTCTCCAACTCCTCATGCATGGAATTCACCCAATTCTCACCAAACAAAGCGTGTCGAATATCTTTGGCCTCAAACGAAGCAACAAATGCAGAGTGAGCAAAATGAGAAGTGTTCCTTGACCTCGACCATGTAGTGCATTCATGAAGGTCACCTATGATCGTAGATGGTGGGTGATCCACCTGTACATGCCGGGGAGCCTCTCGCCTGGACACAATCTCCCCCTCAGCAGCAGCCTCCACTCGAACAGCCTCAGTCGTAGTGGGTGTAGGGGATGGACCATCATCGATCGTCGTCCTCATAGTGGAAGTAGCATGTACACGATCAGCCACGGGAGCATAACCACCATCCTCGTCTTCATCTCCATCTCCATCCATCTCATCCTCAAAGATCATTGCTCCAATCTCCTCGTCACCTACACACTCAAAAATGGAAGAGCTACATGGCTGTGTCTCGTCGAAGGTTACCTCGCAAGTCTCCATGATTCTGTTAGTGTCAAGGTTGAGCACACGATATGCTCTAGAGTGAATCGCATAACCGAGAAAGATACCATCCGAACATCTAGACTCAAACTTATCCAACTTGCCCTTCTTCAGAATGAAACATTTGCAACCGAAAGCTCTAAAGTGACTCACCTTGGGTTGTCGCCCATGCATCAGCTCATAAGAGGTCTTCTTCTTGAAAGCATGAAGGAAGATGCGACACGAAGAAACAAGCGGTATTGACCGCCTCAGCCCAGAAATGCCTAGGAGTCCTATGCTCATCAGGCATCGTCCTGGCCATCTCACAAAGGGTCAGGTTCTTCCTCTCCACTAGGCCATTCTGGCAAGCAACATATGGAGAAGAGTACAGATGATCGAGACCAAGATCACTGCAAAAGGCATCAAAATGAGAGTTCTTAAGTTCCGTGCCATTGTCACTGTGTATAGCTCGAACGGCATCACCATGTCTCTCATTCTTCAACCTCAAGATCAAGTCCCGAATAAAGCCAAATTTCTCGCTCTTATCCTCCAAAAAGAAAACCCAAGAGTACCTCGAAAAATCATCAACCACAACTAAAACATACCACTTCCCACCCGCAGAGCGAACACGAGCTAGCCCAACCAAATCCATGTGCAACAGCTCACAAGGTCGCTCGGTCATGACCGCAGTCAGAGGGGTGTGAGAAGCAGCAACCATCTTTTTGTAATATCCCTGATATTTCATTAGTCATAAGCATTGTAATTAGTGAAGTTAATCATGATTAATTAACTCCTAAGCATGTTTGACTTGATCTTACACACATTTGCACAAATGCCCTTGGTCAAAGTCCAAATTCTAGGTCAAACCCGTATAGATCCAAAATGCTGATTTGGTTTTCTTGCGCGTTCTCCAAATTTTGCTATAGAAGTTCAAAATCGGCCAATATAAAAGTTGTTCCTTATTTCCGGGAACTCATTTCTCATAATTGGCAGACATTCTAATTTTGAGTGCAAAGCCGCTTAAATTTGAGATGAACGCGCTGCGCACAGTGTTACAGGGCCGAGAATTCCGGCTTCTTCAACACATTTTTCCCACAAATCTGTTGATCAAAACATATGTCGCCCTTTGCGAAAGTTGTAGGTTTATAGCTCCTCTACAACTTTTATTTTTGGAGATTTTCGAGTATGTTGACACTTTTTGGAGTTTCGCAATTTCAAAAGCGGGCAAAATGAAATAGGGGTGGGTGCGGCCGGCGCGTCGCGCGCTCTGGCGTGCCCTCGTGCGCGCGTCCTCCGGCTGTCCGTGCATGCCAGCGTGGCAGTCCGGTGTACGGACGTCTGGGTGCCGTCGCCATGGACCGGCCTCACCCGTCGTGACCTCCGCCTCGCTTCTACCGTACGCCGCGCTCACGCCACAGGTCGCGCCGGGCCACGCGCCGCGTGCCCGATCTCCCGTGCGCGCGCGTCGCGCATGCCACGTGCCACCTGGCCGCCCCACTGGCCTCGCGCGTGCACCCAAACCCCACGCCTCGCTTCCGTCGCACACGCGCACGAGTCACGGTTCAAAACCGAGCAGGTCGCCGCTCTTCCTTTTCCCGTCGCCCGCGCCGTCGCACGGTCTTGCCGCGCACGTCCTCCCGCACCCGTCCAGCGTCGGCCTGCCCTTCCTCCTCCCTCCTCAAGTTCCCTTGCTCCTCCCTCAACACAGCCGCACGTCGCCGGCCCGCCGGACTGCGCCTTCGCCGTTCAGGCGCCACCGCGGCGGACAGGGCAGGGCCGCACCGCTGTGAGCGCCCGGCGAGGCCGCTGCCGGTCCGGCCGCCACCCTCCAACCCTCTAGCAATGTCAGACACCGCCTAAGCTCCCTCCTCCGGCCACCCATCCCGCCGCCGGCGAGGTAGAGGCCCCCCCAGGGACCGCATTGCAAGGACTGAAAAACTTCCAGGGTTCGAATCGTAAACCGAGGGTGTTTGTGTGAATCTGAAATTTAAGTCAAGGGTCTCTGTGTAATTGTATTTTAGGGTTTCGGCTGTACCTTCAAAAATCCGTAGAAAATTGTAGAAAATTCAGAAAAATGCAAATCCAACTGTTCTGGAATCCTTGAGAGTAGGTCTACAACTTTTACAAAAGTTGTATAGTGTTTTTCTGTTTAGTTTTTAAATGTAAATTCAAACTCAGTTTGAGGCTTATTTGTTGTAGTTCAAAATGTACACATGCAAATGCAATGAAACTTGGATATTGTTGTGTGCTTCATGTTCAGTTTTGTGACAAATTTTCACACATTTTTGTTGGGTAGAATTCCAGTTATGATTTTTGGAAGATGTATACTAGTTTAAGCTTGATGCTTTTTATAGTTCCCTCAAAATATAACTTCTTTCAGCACCAATGCACCCTAGGCCTTTGTTGTGATGTTAAGCACCTCTGGAAAAATAATGGTGATTTTAGGAGTCTGTTTAATTAGTGTTTGGTATTTATGCTTATGATGGATGTCAAATTCATAACTTGAGTTATATGATGAATCCACTTGAATATGTTGGGTTCGAACTTAGTTTTGGCATATTGAACCTGTATGAAAAATTTGGGATCAAAAGAACTAGAGAATCTTTTTGAATGATTTAATGAATTTTATCTAGGCTGTCTTTTGTCTTTTTCATATAAAATAATGTATAAATGATCTTGATCTGAAAATTTATATTTAAGTTTATTTTGGTCATATGATGCCTTGGTAAAATTTTCATGCCAGTTGGAGTCTTATTTTAATTATTATGATGTATGGATGCATAGCTAGTTATAATGGAATAAAAAAAATTTCTTTTAATTTGTTTTAGAGGTGTTTAAGTTCAGTTGCTATTTAAAATGAATTTTAAGCACACCCCCCATGCTGATGGTGAAGTTTATGAGTTTAACTTTCTTAAATATCCACACAATCACCATCAAAGGCATAGTTAGTCCATCATCATCCACCCCTTAATTTTAATGAAGTTTAATAATTTAATTTGCTTAGATGTGCACGCAATCACCATCTAAGTAAGAGTTACTTCACCATCACTCACCCCATACCTTAATAAAGTTTAGTAAGCTATTTTGTTTAAATGTGCACACAATCCCCATTTAAATAGATGTTAGTTCACTCTCACCACACACCTTACTTTTGTGAGTTTTCTTTGTTGTTTTGATGTATGTGGCCCACAAGAGTTGGGTTAATGATAAAATCTCTCACCTTCACACCATAACTAATGCATATGCATAACGTATAGATCTTCCCGACGGGACGTACACGCTTGTTGAGGAGGAGGGATCCGCTAGTGGAGAGCTAAATCAAGCTAGTGGGCAGCAAGACCTGGACCAAAGTCCAGAAGAGCCCAAGGCTAGTGTTGAGTTAGAGGAAGGCAAGCACAGGATGCATATAACCTTTTTGGGATAAAATCTCACTTTACTTTTACTTTTTAGTATTTATTGTTTACTTGTGCATTTAAGTTTCAGAAGTTGCTTTGAAACCTAGATGCATGATCCTTAGGACTCCTATGCTCTTTTACTAGTATGTTAGGAACGCTAGTGCCATTCTCTAAGGATACGGTACAAGTCGAGTAATGACTCATTGCTCGCGAGATATAGGATGCTTATGTTGGAATCATAAGTTGGTTAATTTACTTGCTCATGTGGTAAGAGCAATGGGTTCGGTCTCGACCGAGTAGCATGGTGCTGGTCTAAGCTATTGAACGTACCAAGTGCTTGTCGGGAATGGGACCGGTAAGCCTAGTACCTAATGAACCAGTGCGGGGACTTTATGGCTACTAATCTTGAGATGCGTCTCCCGGTTTGATTCCGATAGTGCAAGTGTGAGTTTGGGCGTGCCGTGTGAGGGCGTCCCAGTAACCTTGTACTTAGGACTGTGGCATCTCTCCCTAATCTGGGGAGTGACGGGAACCGCCTGGTCGGGGTAGACCCCGCATTTGTTTTTCTTTGGATTCTTTGGGGTCTACCTTCTTCTGTGTATCTTGGGTTTACCTTGCAAGGATATAAATCGATCGATCGTCGGTCACTCACCGTTATCTGAGTCGGCTTGACCACTGGCTACCCCATGTTTATTTATGAAACATTTTGGATGAATATTATTGATTGATTAATCTTGTTTGCACAACCATGCTTGTCTAGCTAGGTGCTTACCTAGAATGGTTAACATACTAGAACTTGAGCTAAAATTTGAATGTAAGGATCAACTCTTAGTTGCTTTTGGCAAAACAAACCCACCAGCCAAAAAGTCTTGCATGTCTAGCTGTGTCTTTTATTTTGATGGGTCAGTCTTGCTGAGTATTAGTATACTCAGCCTTGCTTGTTTTGTTGTTTTCAGATAATCCTATCTGGCCTAGTGTTATTCCAGATGGATGGGAGATTGAATGGGAAAACAATGATGAAGAGTGATATGTTGTGGATGGCCTCCCATATGTATCACGCGTGTAGTTTATTTTCCGCTGTTTAACTCTGAACCATGTTTACTTTTATGTACTGAAAAACCTAGTTTGTAATATTAAGTACTTATGGACTTGTATGTAATGTAATCTGGTACTCTGGTCCCGCCTTCGTGTGGGCTTAGCGCATATCTCGATCCTGTGTAAGTGATTTACCGGGCATGACCCGGCAAAGGTGACAAAATAGCTCCTGGTTATCGCTTATGAGCCACGTGGACCGGCTTAGGTGATAATCCGGATTTATTTTGGGCGGTTCTGTCACAGCTGGTACCAGAGCGAGATTATGCACCAGAGTAATTAAAATACCTTAACAAACTTGTTTTTGGAATAAAATTTGCCAAGATTAATAATCTTGCTAAGTGAGTAGGATGTTAAGGTCTAATCTAGTCCGAGAGGCCCTAGAGGGAATTTTTGGGTTCTTTCAGGTGGCTAGTACTCTATGGTGTATTTAATCTGACTTCCAGCACATTTTATTCCTGTCAAAACTTACATTCATGCACAACCATACTAGTTCGTCACGTTTTGCCATACGTGATGGTGCCACGGGAAAGTCCGTGAGGGATGGATGGGACCTATTCCAATGGGAACCCACGTCGTGTCTGCGTCTCATCATGTTTTGCCATACGTGATAGTGCCACAGGAAAGTCCGTGAGGGATGGATGGGACCTATTCCAATGGGAACCCACGTCGCGTCAGAGTCTTAATTAGGACGCTGTCCATGCAGCGGCTTTAGGCATGGATGCCGTTTCTATAGTGAACGGTAATGAATGTGGACGCTTTCGTGAGTACTGGCACGAAAGGTTCGAAATGTTCTGCGATTTTCTGCAGGTACACTAACCACGGTTGTTAGGTACGGTAATTAAGAAACGAATAGCTTTCGACTAGCTATTATAAGGAGAGACGTATATGTATGCCTTGCCACCGGCACTAACTTCGTTTTTAAGCTTAAAAGCTTTGTGAGGAAGTTTAGGATACTTTTTGCATCATATAAAAGCTATCAAATTAAAACTGAACTTAAATCATGTGTTGCTTGGTCTCTATTTCATTTGTGTTTCTTAAGGACCAATCATGCTAGTTTGATGCTTTGATGAGGTGTTAAGCAAAAATTGTAACTAGATGCTGTCCAAATTTTTCTAAGGATTATCTAGAAAAATTCTAGCTAGGTGCTATTTAGGGAAATTGTTCATCACCTAGTTAAGATTGCTCTCTGAATTTCTCATAATTTTAGGATGCTTAAAACTGAAGTTAGGATCAAATTTGCTAGGCAAGGTCATGCTGAAATGCTGTCAAATTCCTGAGCTAGTATGAAAACTCAAATTTTTACACATAGTTCCTAAATGTTTGTGACTAGAGAATCTATAGCAAAAAGGTTCATTATCTAGCTTAGATCGTGCTGTAAAAATTTCATGGTAATTGGGTACTCAGTTTTTGAGTTATGGTCTTTTTAGTGAAGCTCTGCCCTGCTGAAATTTTCTGGGCAACCGCACTCTGAAAATGGATCTTTTGCACCCTTTTACAATCTGATTTAATTCAACCATTGAATACCAAAAATGTGAGTTAGAATGTTTCTGAGCTGCTCACAAAAATTTGGAATTTTTGGGGTACTGGTTTAACAGTTATGGATTTTCGTTCTAACTGCCAGTTTTTGCCATATGCATGTTAAACTCATCTTTGTGGGTCTAACGTGCACTTATAATTTATTGTTACAGATGGCTGCCCCTGGTTTCGTTGCGGTGGGCGCTGATGGCACGTTTGCCACCACTGGCTTGCAGTGGGAGGGCTTCACACGCATTGCGTGGAGAGCCTTGTGTGCTGTCGGCTACACCACCCCTCCTTGCTACGAGGGGGTGAAATACGAGGAGATGGACGTGCCTAGCTGCCGAGTACGAGTGACCGTGCTCCCCCACCCGGACCACCCCGAGTGGGCGGACTTGAGCATGGAGCTCCTGTGCTACCGCGCTTTCGAGGCAGTGGAGTCGGCAGCCTTGATGGTGCTCCACACCCTCTCCACCCACCGACCGCAGGAGATGCTTCAGACGTCGTTGGGGTTGGTTCCAGCTTTGGACCCCAACGATCCTATGTGACTAGGATGGATGGCCAACATAGCCACACTTCTCGAGATTGTGCCACCCTATGACATAGTGCAGACTTTGGGTATGTGCTTGAGGGCCTTATACGCTCTACAGGACCTTCGTCAAGTTATCGCGGATGACTTGGCTGGTCGTCTCACTGGAGCTACGTGGTACTTCCACTGGGTTGTCAGTCTCTTCACAGAGCAGCACGATGGGTACACTCAGGCCGTGCAGGCTATTGCTGACCTCCAGGGTCAGCTACAGTAGCTCCAGGGTCAGGCACACCAGTTTCTGATTGAGCGTGGTGACCACCTGCAGCAGATCGTGGACTTCCAGGCTGGGCAGCAGGAGTTGCAGGCTCAGTTGGCAGACAGAGATGCTGAGAGGCTTGTGCACCTCCAGCATATCCAGGGCCTGCAGGACCAGGTTGAGGACTTGGAGCTTGCTGTTGAGGCTTTGGAGGTTGAGGTGGGAATGCTACAGCAGGCACACCACCCACCGGGCATTGGGCCCGATGAGCAGATGGAGATCCAGCTGGACCCAGAGGAGGTTCAGGACGTTCCCGGACTCGACTAGAGGAGCTTGGCGCTCTATTTCTACATGTCGCAGGGAACTCTCCATAGTTTGTACATAGGACCTAGAGATGATGTAGTAGGAAAACTTGACATGTACTCTTTGTTAGCCCTTTTGGTTAGTTTTTGTGCTAGGCTGACTTAGAGTATTCTTTTGTGTAGCTAGAAGCTACATAGTGACCCACATGTAATGGTGATCCACCACATTTTGTAAATTGTAAATATGGTGGAAAAACACCTCTCGGCAGCAATCTGCCTAAGAAATGAAAAAGAAGAAAGTTATGGTCAAATCTGAGTTTTTGGATGAATACCAAAGTTGTTCTAAACTTGAAAATGGTTATGCTCACAAAAATTCAGTATATTTGCATGTGTAGTTTAAGAAATATCGAATTTTTAGTAAGCTACTAGCTGCTGTCCAAACTGCTAGACAGAGCATTGGAAATTAAATTTTTCGACCCCTGTAAAAGATGAATCTGTTCTGGAGTTGAATACCAAAGTTGAAGCTTATGAAATTCTACACATGCTGACCAAATTTTAGAAATTTTTGACTTTTGTACAAAGAGTTATGAATTATTTACTCAGGACTGTGATGCTGTCTGAATTCTGAATTTTCATAAGTTTGAATTTTCGTATGCATATTCTTCTTGTTATTCTTTTAAGCAAGCTTTGAATATGTATCTAATGAAAGTTCAAAAATTTCAGATGGCTGATAATACTCACAATGTTCCTGAGAGCTCTGATGGTCAGGGTGGTGGTGGTCTTCCTCCACCTCCACAGATGACTCCTACTGAGGCGTTCATGGCTGCCCAAGCCGAAGTGATGAGGCAAATCCTCAACACGCAGAACCTGATTGCACAGAGGCTTCAGCAGCCCTTCAACCATCAAGGGCAAAATCAAGATGGGCCTAATGCAGTCATGTCATATGACAAGTTCAGGGCAATGAGGCCACCATTGTTTACCAAGGCAGAGGAGCCCCTAGAGGCTGATGCCTTCATCAGGGCCCTAGAGGCCATGTTTTCCATCTTTACACTACCTTGCTCAGAAGAAAATAAGGCAGGCTTCGCCGCTCAGCAACTGAGGGGTGAAGCATTAATCTGGTGGGAACATTTCAAATCCATGCAGCCACAGGGCCACCAGATTACTTGGGCTAAATTCAAGAAAGCTTTCAAAGAGCATTATATTCCTAAGGGGCTTGTTGATAGAAAAATGAGGGAATTGATGCACCTCAAGCAAGGGTCTGATTCTGTATATCAGTATGCTCAAAAATTCAACAGTCTCTGTCAGTATGGGGACTATCATGTTGATACTGATAAGAAAAAGATGGATCGATTCTATGAGGGGCTTGATGGAGAGCTCTATGAGAGGTTGAACTTAATCAAGACTGATAGCTATCCTGAGCTGGTGAATTTGGCTATCTCTCAGGAGGACGCCATGAAGAGAGCTCAACAGGATAGGAAGAGGAAGTTCAATCAAGCTTCAGGTAGTGGCCAAGGCAAGAAATTTAAGTTTGTGAAGAAGAATGTGCAGGGTGCCACCCAGCCATCTGCATCAGGACGCTGGGTGATGAAGCAATCTCAGTCTAAGCCGTCTGGCAATTTTGGCTATCGTAGCACCCAGCAGTCAGCTCCTAGGCCTAGTGCACCCCCACCTGCCCGCAACAATGAGGATCGTCATTGCTACAACTGCGGACAGCTGGGCACTATGCTAACAAGTGCACACGCCCTCGACAGCAACATCAGCAAAGTCAAGGGCAAGGTTCTATGGCTGGAAATCAGGGAAAGAAACAAACTGTGCAAGTGAAGCAAGGCCGTTTAAACTTCACCACAGTGATTGATCTTCCAGAGGGAGCACCAGTCTTGACGGGTACATTTTCTTTCCGTGGTCGTCCAGTTACTATATTATTTGATTCTGGTGATACTCATAGCTTTATTAATGTGAAAACCATGAATAATTGGGATTTGAAGTGGTGTCATAGTAATCAGGCCTATATGATTGCCACACCGGGTGGAAAGGTTGCTTCAAATCAAGTAGCCTTAAGGGTACCGCTTGAAATAGGTAGCAAGACTTTTCCAACAAATCTTATCACATTAAGTTTGGATGGGGTAGATATTATCCTAGGCATGAATTGGATGACTCAGCACAAAGTTGTCCTGGATATTTCAGAAAGAATGTTAGAAATCTACTCACCTTTTGTCGAAAATTTAATTCTTTACCTTCCTCCCAAAGGCCATAAAGGCTCACGTGTTTATGCGACCATAACTACTCAACTTGAGGACATTCCAGTGGTATGCGAGTACATGGATGTCTTTCCAGATGATTTGCCTGGCTTGCCACCAGACAGAGATGTTGAGTTTGTCATTGAGCTACAGCCTGGTACCGCCCCTATTTCTAAGAGATCTTATAGAATGCCACCCAAAGAGCTTGCTGAATTAAAGAAACAACTTCAAGAGTTGCTTGATAAGGGCTATATCCACCCCAGCTCTTCTCCTTGGGGCTGTCCCGCCCTCTTTGTGAAAAAGAAAGATGGTAGCCTGAGGTTGTGTGTGGACTACCGACCTCTCAATGCGGTGACTATCAAAAATAAATATCCATTACCCCGCATTGATGTGCTATTTAATCAATTGGCTGGAGCTAAGGTCTTCTCTAAGATCGATCTTCGGTCTGGGTATCATCAAATAAAAATCTGACCTTGTGATATTCCCAAGACGGCTTTCTCTACTCGTTATGGACTTTATGAATTCTTGGTTATGTCTTTCGGTCTCACAAATGCCCCAGCCTACTTCATGTATCTTATGAATTCCGTATTTATGATGGAGTTGGATAAATTTGTGGTGGTGTTCATTGATGACATCCTTATTTATTCCAAGAACGAGGAAGAGCATGCGGAGCATTGTCGCATTGTCTTACAACGCTTAAGAGAGCACAAACTTTATGCTAAGCTCTCCAAGTGTGAATTTTGGCTAGATAGTGTTAAATTTCTGGGGTACACTATTTCTAGCGAGGGTATATCTGTCGATCCAAGCAAAGTGCAAGAAGTAATGGATTGGCAACCCCCTAAATCCGCTCATCAAATCCGCAGCTTCCTAGGCTTGGCTGGATATTATCGCCGTTTCATTCCGGACTTCTCTAGGATTGCCAAGCCTATGACTGAGCTGCTAAAGAAAAGCGTGAAATTTGTGTGGAGTGAGGCTCGTGATAAAGCTTTCCGAAAATTACGAGAACTTTTAACTTCAGCCCCAGTGCTAACGCAGCCGGACAATTCAAAGCCATATGAAGTTTATTGTGATGCTTCAGGCACGGGTCTTGGCTGTGTTCTTATGTAGGAAAATCGGGTTATTGCCTATGCCTCACGGGCGCTTCGCCCTCATGAAAAGAATTATCCCACACATGACTTAGAGCTAGCAGCGGTTGTTCATGCTTTGAAAATGTGGAGGCATTACCTTATGGGAACCCGCTGTAATATCTTCACTGATCACAAAAGCCTCAAATATATTTTCATTCGGTCTGATTTAAATATGAGGTAAAGAAGATGGTTAGAGTTAATAAAAGATTATGATCTTGAGGTCCATTATCATCCTGGAAAGGCGAATGTAGTTGCAGATGCTCTTAGCCGCAAGGCTCACTGCAATTGCCTATCGGTGGAACCTTATAGTGACACTCTATGTGAGGATTTGAGAAGGCTAAACTTGGAAATTGTTGAACAAGGAAGCCTAAATGCTATTTCCGCGGAGTCTGAACTGTTTGATAGAATTGTTAAGGCTCAACTTCAAGATGAGGGTATTCTTTTGATCAAACAAAAATTGTTAGAAAAAGATCCTAAGTATGATTGCTTCAGGAAGGATGAGAAAGATATAGTCTGGTTTGGGCAACACCTTGTTGTTCCAGATAATGGGGATTTGAAAAGGAGATCTTTGATGAGGATCATCTCTCTAAATTCTCTATCCATCCTGGGAGTAGTAAAATGTATCAAGATTTAAAGGAGAATTTTTGGTGGCCCAATATGAAGGTGGACATAGCCAAATATGTGTCGGAATGCGATACTTGTCAAAGAATTGAAGCAAGTCATTTGAAACCTTCCGGAACTCTTCAACCCCTACCTATACCTTCATGGAAGTGGATGACATAAGTATGGACTTTGTGTCCGGATTTCCACTCACATCTAGAAATCATGATTCCGTCTGGGTTATCGTGGATAGGTTGACAAAGACTGCTCATTTTATCCCAGTCCACACCAAATATGATGCCAAAGATTATGCAAGTCTTTATATTGAGCACATTGTTCGCTTGCATGGTGTTCCTAAGACCATCATTTCTGATAGGGGATCTCTCTTTGTGTCACGTTTCTGGGAACAATTACATAAGTCACTTGGCACCAGGATCATACGAGGTTCAGCTTATCGTCCTCAGACAGATGGTCAAACCGAAAGAGTGAACCAAATTCTAGAGGACATGTTGCGAGCCTGTGTTATTCACTTTGATAAAAGTTGGGACAAGTGTCTATCTTTGGTGGAATTTTCTTACAATAATAGTTATCAAGCCAGCTTGAAAATGGCACCTTTTGAGGCTCTTTATGGATGGAGATGTCGCACTCCCTTGAACTGGTCACAGACCGGGGAGAGGAAATTCTTTGGTCCAGCCCTAGTTAAGGATGCCGAAGAAAAAGTGAGAGTAATCAAGGAAAATTTGAGAATTACTCAAGAAAGGCAAAAGAGTCATTATGACAAGGGAAAGGCACCTAGAGAATACAAAGTTGGTGACTTTGTGTATTTAAAAGTTTCGCCAACCAAGGGTGTCCAAAGGTTCGGTGTGAAAGGAAAGCTAGCTCCTCGCTACATTGGTCCCTATGAGACTCACCAAGTTTGTGGGCCAGTGGCGTATCGTATTCGACTCCCTGGTTGGTTCTCTGCTGTACACAATGTGTTTCATGTCTCCCAATTGAGAAGATGTGCTAATAAACTGGACAGGGAAGTTATTGAAGAAGCTAATGCTTGGATTGAACCGGATCTATCTGTCGTTGAACATCCTCTAAGGGGTCTTGATATTAAAGAAAGAAAGACTCGAAGACAATCCGTGAAGATGTATAAAATCCAGTGGAGTCATCACCATGTCGATGAAGCCACTTGGGAAATTGAACATTATCTCAATGAGAATTATCTGGGTTTTCTTCAATCTAGACACCGTAAGATCCTTCCCCTACTTGCATCTTTTAATTCCTAATCTCAAGACGAGATTTCTTTTAAGGGGGGTAGGCTGTAATATCCTTGATATTTCATTAGTCATAAGCATTGTAATTATTGAAGTTAATCATGATTAATTAGCTCCTAAGCATGTTTGACTTGATCTTACACACATTTGCACAAATGCCCTTGGTCAAAGTCCAAATTCTAGGTCAAACCCCTATAGATCCAAAATGCTGATTTGGTTTTCTTGCGCGTTCTCCAAATTTTGCTATAGAAGTTCAAAATCGGCCAATATAAAAGTTGTTCCTTATTTCCGGGAACACATTTTTCATAATTGGCGGACATTCTAATTTTGAGTGCAAAGCCGCTTAAATTTGAGATGAACACGCTGCGCACAGTGTTACAGGGCCGAGAATTCCGGCTTCTTCAACACATTTTTCCCACAAATCTGTTGATCAAAACACATGTCGCCCTTTGCGAAAGTTGTAGGTTTATAGCTCCTCTACAACTTTTATTTTTGGAGATTTTCGAGTATGTTGACACTTTTTGGAGTTTCGCAATTTCAAAAGCGGGCAAAATGAAATAGGGGTGGGTGGTGGTCGGCGTGTCGCGTGCTCTGGCGCACCCTCGTGCGCGTGTCGTCCGGCTATCTGTGCGTGCCAGCGTGGCAGTCCGGTGTACGAACGCCTGGGTGCCGTCACCATGGACCGCCCTCACCCGTCGTGACCTCCGCCTCGCTTCTACCATACGCCGCACTCACGCCACAGGTCGCGTCGGGCCACACGCCGTGTGCCCGAGCTCCCGCTCACACGCGTCGTGCATGCCGTGTGCCACCTGGCCGCCCCACTGGCCTCGCACGCGCACCCAAACCCCACGTCTCGCTTCCGTCGCACACGCGCACGAGTCACAGTTCAAAACCGAGCAGGCCGCCGCTCCTCCTTTTCCCGTCGCCCACGCCGCGCATGTCCTCCCGCACCCGTCCAGCGCGGGCCTGCCCTTCCTCCTCCCTCCTCAAGTTCCCCTGCTCCTCCCTCAACCCAGCCGCATGTCGCTGGCCCGTCGGACTACGCCGTCGCCGTGGAGGCTCTGCCGCGGCGGACAGGGTAGGGCCGCACCGCCGTGAGCGCCCGGCGAGGCCACTGCCGGTCCGGCCACCACCCTCCAACCCTCTAGCAAGGTCAGACACCGCCCAAGCTCCCTCCTCCGGCCAAGTCCGGCCACCTCCGGCCGCCCATCTCGCCGCCGACGAGTTATAGGCCCGCCCAGGGACCGCATTGCAAGGATTGAAAAACTTCCAGGGTTCGAATCGTAAACAGAGGGTGTTAGTGTGAATCTGAAATTTAAGTCAAGGGTCTCTGTGTAATTGTATTTTAGGGTTTCAGCTGTGCCTTCAAAAATCCGTAGAAAATTGTAGAAAATTCGGAAAAATGCAAATCCAACTGTTCTGGAATCCTTGAGAGTAGATCTACAACTTTTACAAAAGTTGTTAGTGTTTTTCTGTTTAGTTTTTAAATGTAAATTTAAACTCAGTTTGAGGCATATTTGTTGTAGTTCAAAATGTACACATGCAAATGAAATGAAATTTGGATATGTTGTTGTGTGCTTCATGTTCAGTTTTGTGACAAATTTTCATGCATTTTTGTTGGGTAGAATTCCAGTTATGAGTTTTGGAAGATGTATGCTAGTTTAAGCTTGATGCTTTTTATAGTTCCCTCAAAATATAACTTCTTTCAGAACCAATGCACCCTAGGCCTTTGTTGTGATGTTAAGCACCTCTGGAAAAATAATGGTGATTTTAGGAGTCTGTTTAATTAGTGTTTGGTATTTATGCTTATGATGGATGTCAAATTCATAACTTGAGTTATATGATGAATCCACTTGAATATGTTGGGTTAGAACTTAGTTTTGGCATATTGAACCTGTAGGAAAAATTTGGGATCAAAAGAACTAGAGAATCTTTTTGAATGATTTAATGAATTTTATCTAAGCTGTCTTTTGTCTTTTTCATATAAAATAATGTATAAATGATCTTGATCTGAAAATTTATATTTAAGTTTATTTTGGTCATATGATGCTGTGGTAAAATTTTCATGCCAGTTGGAGTCTTATTTTAATTATTTTGATGTATGGATGCATAGCTAGTTATAATGGAATAAAAAAAAATTTCTTTTAATTTGTTTTAGAGGTGTTTAAGTTCAGTTGCTGTTTAAAATGAATTTTAAGCACACCCCCCATGCTGATGGTAAAGTTTATGAGTTTAACTTTCTTAGATATGCACACAATCACCATCAAAGGCATAGTTAGTCCTTCATCATCCACCCCTTAATTTTAATGAAGTTTAATAATTTAATTTGCTTAGATGTGCAGGCAACCACCATCTAAGTAAGGGTTACTTCACCATCACTCACCCCATACCTTAATAAAGTTTAGTAAGCTATTTTGTTTAAATGTGCACACAATCCCCATTTAAATAGATGTTAGTTCACTCTCACCACACACCTTACTTTTGTGAGTTTTCTTTGTTGTTTTGATGTATGTGGCCCACAAGAGTTGGGTTAATGATAAAATCTCTCACCTTCCCACCATAACTAATGCATATGCATAACGTGTAGATCTTCCGGACGGGACGTACACGCTTGTTGAGGAGGAGGGATCCGCTAGTGGAGAGCTAAATCAAGCTAGTGGGCAGCAAGACCTGGACCAAAGTCCAGAAGAGCCCAAGGCTAGTGTTGAGTCAGAGGAAGGCAAGCACATGATGCATATAACCTTTTTTGGGATAAAATCTCACTTTACTTTTACTTTTTAGTATTTATTGTTTACTTGTGTATTTAAGTTTCAGGAGTTGCTTTGAAACCTAGATGCATGATCCTTAGGACTCCTATGCTCTTTTACTAATATGTTAGGAACGCTAGTGCCATGCTCTAAGGATACGGTACAAGTCGAGTAATGACTCATTGCTCGCGAGATATAGGATGCTTATGTTGGAATCATAAGTTGGTTAATTGACTCGCTCATGTGGTAAGAGGAATGGGTTCGGTCTCGACCGAGTAGCATGGTGCTGGTCTAAGCTATTGAACGTACCAAGTGCTTGTCGGGAATGGGACCGGTAAGCCTAGTACCTAATGAACCAGTGTGGGGACTGTATGGCTACTAATCTCGAGATGCGTCTCCCGGTTTGATGCCGGTTGTGCAACTGTGAGTCTGGGTGTGCCATGTGAGGGCGTCCCAGTAACCTTGTACTTAGGACTGTGGCATCTGTCCCTAATCTGGGGAGTGACGGGAACCGCCTAGTCGGGGTAGACCCCGCATTTGTTTTTCTTTGGATTCTTTGGGGTCTACCTTATTCCGTGTATCTTGGGTTTACCTTGCAAGGATATAAATCGATCGATCGTCGGTCACTCGCTGTTATCTGAGTCGGCTTGACCACTGGCTACCACAGGTTTATTTATGAATCATTTTGGATTAATATTGTTGATTGATTAATCTTGTTTGCACAACCATGCTTGTCTAGCTAGGTGCTTACCTAGAATGGTTAACATACTAGAACTTGAGCTAAAATTTGAAAGTAAGGATCAACTCTTAGTTGCTTTTGGCAAAACAAACCCACCAGCCAAAAAGCCTTGCATGTCTAGCTGTGTCTTTTATTTTGACGGGTCAGTCTTGCTGAGTATTAGTATACACAGCCTTGCTTGTTTTGTTGTTTTCAGGTAATCCTATCTGGCCTGGTGTTATTCCAGATGGATGGGAGATTGAATGGGAAAACTGTCGGTGTTTTAGACCGGCAACCTACTAAGGGGAGTACCCGAAGTAGATGAATGTGGCCTCGCCGAGATCGGTAACTCGAAGGAAGAGACACGTGGCACACAATTTAGACAGGTTCGGGCCGCGGGGTGCGTAATACCCTACGTCCTGTATGCTGCGTAGCTCTGGATTGATTGGGTGCGATTACAAGATGATGCAATCTTAAGCCGTTCAGAGAGAGGGGGGTCCCTGCCTCGCCTTATATAGTCCGGGAGGCAGGGTTACAAGTCGGTTCAGGGAGAGAGTACTAGTCGGGTACGTCTAGGAGTCCTCTATACAGTGCGGGACATGTACAGCTTCCTATCCGGGTACTCCTCCTCTGTAGCCCTTGTGCTTCACGCCATCAGGTGCCGTGCAGCGCAAGTCGAGTAGTCCCAGGGGCCCACCGAGTAGTCGGTCCTGGTACCCACCGAGGTAGTGGGCCCAGGGAGGTCCATACGACAAGCCCCCGAGTACTTTGTAGTCGAGAAGGATAGCTTCGAGTAGTCTTGACGGCCTTAATGAGTAGTCCTCAAGCGTCCCTGAGCGCTACAAGTCAAAAGTCCTCAAGAGTAGTCGAAGCATCCCGAGGCTGGAATGTACTCCAGCTGTTATTTGAGCAATCCTGAAGTCTTCTCGAGTAGTCCCAAGCGTCCTCGAGTGCTGCTCTTGAAGGTCTTCAACAATGCCCGTGTTGTCTTGAAGCCGAAACTGATATGGAAGTGCGATTGCAAAATCGCACTCCATATGGAGTAGCCCCCGAGCCTTAGGTTGAGTTGCAGACTCTGGCTGAGGGTCCATCTGAAGTTTTGGCAAGAATATCCCGTGAAATCCAGAGAAAAAACCGAAGGACACGTGGCACGGAGCCCCCGAGCCTTGAGTCGAGTACTTCCTCTCGAATTGAAGGATCATCTTGTAGAATGTGTCCTGAGTTGCTCTTGAATCTTGTCGCTACCCAGGAAGTTGAGTAGAAGTAGCCGAGCCCCCGAGACGAGGCGTGTCGACTAGTAGAAGTTGGAGAGTCAAGCACCGCCGCTGAGTCAGCCGTGTACAGACTTATCCATCCGGCCGTTGGAGGGGCCGCTGTTGACTTATAAATAGAAACCGAAACCCTTAGGGTTTTTCACCCCATGCATTCGCAGCCATTCCTAGCAGATCGAGCCAGAAATCACCGCTAGTGCGCACTGCCACCGTTGAGAGGATTGTAGATCCGAACACGCCGCCGTAGAAAGCCACCGCCGTAGCTCCTGAGCGAATGCGAGTGAAGACACCGTGCACTTGGAGAATGAAGCCCTCACCATCGAAGACCTCGAAGGCTGCCGGTGGGAAGAAAAGGGCTCGCGAGGAGGCCGCCGGATCCGCCGCGGGGACATCGCCGCCGGTGTCTCCGCCGCGACCAAATCCGAATCAAGAATGGAAGAAATCCAAGGCCAAGACCGAAGATCTGCTAGCGCTTCTCAACAGTGGATTCCTGCGGGAGAAGGAGGTTGACATGTGGAGAGCCGCTGCAGGGGATCCGTACCCCATGGAGAAAAGCCCGGACGAGATCCCTATGTTCACCCGGTTCGCGGAGCGAGGGCTGTCTCTCCCGGCCAGCGACTTCTTCAAGGGGCTGCTGGGGTACTACAGCATCGAGTACCTCAACCTCAACCCCAACGGTATCTTCCACACCTCAGTCTTCGTACACTTCTGCGAAGCTTTCTTGGGGATCAAGCCCCATTGGATCCTTTTCTGAAAATTCTTCCGAGTCAAGCCCCAGCCCAGCGCCAACAATCCTCGAGTAGTGGGGGGAGCCGGCATCCAGATGCGAGAAGACGCCGCGGAGCAGTACCTCTCGTACAAGCTTATCGACTCCAACCAAGATTGGAAGTCGAAATGGTTTTACATCACCAACCACCACTCGGAGCTGCCGAAGCCAAGCGGGAAGCAGCCGAAGCACCGGCCATGGTGGAACTCGGAGCCAACAATGCAGGAAGGTATCCAGTTGCCCGAGCTGCTGGCGAAAATCAAGGCTTTGAGAGAAGCCGGGCTGAGGGCCGAACATGTGGCCTTCAGCTTCATGAAGCGAAGGGTGCAGCCGATGATGGCCCGCGACACCCTAGGGTACCAGTACACCGGCGACGACGACACGTCGCGGATGCCCGGTGATGAAGTCGACGACGACGACATCGTTGATAGGCTGGGCAGGATCTTCAAAGACATGCCGGCGTACACGCCGTGCCCTGTGCCCGAGTACTCCGCCGCGCGCCCGCCAAATGAGGTCGGTAGCCGTACCCATTGTCGAGTACTCATTACGTAAGAGTAGTCATGCTGACGTATTGTGCTTCTTTTGCAGGATGACTTGGTGAAGTTCGTCTCCGAGCCGGCGTCGCCTCCTCAACTTGTCGAGGTCCCAGAGGAAGGGAAAGCCAAGGCCAAGGAGCGGCGCGAGGTTGATGAGGGAGACGACACAGTAGTCGTCGAAGACACGTCTGAAGAGGACGACGATGAGGAGACGCTGCAGGAGCGCTTCCAGCTGCAGTCGAAATTCAGCCGCCCTGGATTGCCTCATATTCCTCTCGTTCAGGATCCGCCGACTAGCCTGGAGGCTAGTTTGCCCGCGCCGCCAAGGAGGCCGCGGAACGTGACCCGCAAGCGCGTGGCCAAGAAGTTGAAGGTCACGGAGACCACGTCCCAGGAGGTAAGCCGTCTTGAATAGGGTAGTCGAGTACTTATGTCTCGATGTTGTACATTGACGACGAAATTCCCTTGCTTGCAGGAGATGCCGCCTTCCGACCCCATAGGGCAGGGGGACGAAGGCAACTGGGATACAGTGGAGGAGCCAGCTGGGGGTAGTCGTAGCCCAGCCCCCACCGTAGAGGAGCTCTTGGCGCAGTTGTCGCGCCAGCCCCCAGTTGCTGAGGGGAGCACAGAACCGGCCGCTGCTATTGTTGAAGAAGCGGTGGCTACTGAGGCGCAAGAGGAAACGCCTACCGAAGCTGGACTGGTAGATATTGCCAGCATCCTCGGCGCCCCATCCGTGACGGTAGTCCGGTCGAATTTGTAAGTGGTGATCCTTCCCGAGTAGTACATTAGATTTGGTAGTCGTACTGGGTTGACAACCAGCTTGTGCACTCTGCAGGAAATCGACGGACTTGACCTAGGAGGGAGATGAACCCACCACAGCGGTGGCTGGAGAGGAAACCGCGCCGCCCGCTGAGGAGTCCGCTCCCGTCCCTCAGGCAGAATCCGGGGCGCCGGCAGTGGAAGCTACCTTGCCTGAGGCCAGCATCGTAGAGGGTGAGTACTTTGCTCAAGTGCAAGTAATCCCGAAGAGTAGTCGTAACCGCCATGTATGACTGATCCAGTTGTCCTTTTATTGACAGGTGCCGAAGCCGAGGGAAGTGCTATCCCGTCGGCGGTGCCCGTTGAAGATTTGGCACCAGAGACCCAGGGAGCTGCCGAAGGAGCCCCCGAGCAAATGGAGGTGGTGGTTGAAGAAGCCACCGCGACAGCTGGAGGGGGGCGCAACGACGTGCATCCAGAACCGGCTCTGGAAGTAGTCGTTCGCTCGCCAGAGATCCAGGACGCGGAGCCAATCCGCTCAGCGCCAATGTCCGAAACCGCGACGAGTAGTCGTGGCGGGATCGAGCTGCTGGCGGATGACCTAGTCGATCCAGCGATGGTAGCTCGGCATATGGAGGCAATGCGCCAGGCCGAGCAATGGATGAAGGTGAGTAGTCGACACCCTTGAGTAGTCAATCCTTTAGTGTTGAGTACCCATTTGACATGTGTTGTCTGTGGCAGGACGTCGCGGAGCGGTCTCGGCAGAAGTCTAACATGCTTCAAGGGTACGGCGACACGGTGCTCCGGGCCGAGGCCTTAGAAGAACAGCTCGTGAAGGCCCGGAAGCACGCCGCCGTGATGCAGTCGAAGCTGGACACCGCCTTTGCCCAGTATCACAACGAAATCCAAGATATGCAGGCGAAGAGCGACGAGCTGGTGCGGAAGAACAAGTCTCTCCGCAACAAGAATAAAGGTACGCCGTTGCCATGCTGAGTACCCATTGGTAGTGTCTTGGAGGAGTCTGACCCGCTTTGCCTTGTTGATTGCAGAGCTTGAGACCCGCGTCGACCAGCTGAAGGCTTCAGAGACCGACCTGAAGAACCTCTTCTACCGAGAGCAAGAGGCCCGCGAGGTACTGGAGTATGATTATAAGCAGCTTGCTTACGAGTGCGACAAGCACATGGAGCTTTGCATTGCGTCGGATCGTGACCTCGTCAACTGCTACAAATCTTTGCAGAAGCTGAACGAGGACTGCGAGAAGCTGCGGGCCCAGCTGAAGGAACTCGAGGAGGCCGCGCTTCCCATCGCGAGGCTAATGGTGCCTCACCCCGGGGGACCGAAGATAGCCCCATTGGTGGACCGGCTGAAGGAAGCCCCGAGCCGCCTGGCGACGTACGTGAAGCACCTGGCGAAGTCGATCCCCAACCAGGTCCTGGCGTATATGAAGTCGTACTTCCCAAAAGCTCCCGTTGACGTAGTCGCCGGCGGACTAGCCGCCAACTGCACGGACGATCAGTACGCGGAGCTGCTGGAGCAGATGGCGCCCATTGCCGAACAAGTCGCCGAGAAGCTCAACCTCCAGTAGTCCTGTAGGGTTAGCTCGTAGCAGTAGTTGTGTATAAACAAAGTTGTAATGAACTTGTTTAAGTATGAATGAAGGAAACTTCCATAAATGAGTACTCGTTATCCCGATCTGTGAGTGCGGAGTCCCATCATGGAGTCGTCGCGAGTAATCATACTCGCCAGTGGTCCCGTTGAGGAAAAGGGACAGTAAAGCAGTTGATAGGTAATCAAACTTTATTACTGAAGAAGTACGCCTGGATGGCCAGGGCCGTTGTTACAGGGTAGTCGCCAGGACCCGGAGGCCGCCTACGGCTAAGTAGTGCTAGGGCGTATGGCCGCTTACAGCAGTAGATCTGTTAGTAGCCGCATGGGCTGGATCTAGGAGTGTTTGGTCTCTTAGTAGACCGCTGCTGGAGTCCTTTGTCGCTCGTCGCAGCCCAAGATCCGTTAGTAGCCGCGTGGGCTGGATCCTGGAGAGGAGTAGTCCGGAGACTAGGGCCTGGACCTGGAGGCCGCTTACGGTGAAGGGGTCTTTGAGTAGTCGTATAGACTGGAGCGCCCGGTGTAGACTAGGCGTAGAATCGATAGAGTTGGTCGATGTTCCACGAGTTGTTGATGTCTTCGCCTTCAAGCGTCTGGAGGCGGTAGGAGCCCGGTCCGGTCACCTTTGCAATTGTGAAGGGACCTTCCCAGGGCGAGCTGAGCTTGTGTAGTCCTTCCGTGTTCTGGATGCGGCGGAGGACAAGATCACCAACGTTGAAGGAGCGTTCCTTAACGTTGCGATCGTGGTAACGTCGGATACCCTCTAGGTACCTTGCTGATTGGACGAGGGCGGCACAGCGAGCTTCTTCGAGTCCGTCGATGTCAACTCGTCTGCTGTCTTCAGAGATGCCTTCGTCGTATTGCTCCACTGCTGGTGAATCCCACATGACATCAGCAGGGAGGATTGCTTCGGAGCCGTAGACCAGGAAGTACGGGGATTGTCCCGTTGGCTTGGAAGGTTGAGTACGCAGCCCCCAAAGAGCATTGGGTAGTTCCTTGATCCACTTGCCTCCTTTGGAGTTGGCAGCGTCGTGTAGCCGCTTTTTGAGAGCGTCGAGCACCATCCCATTGGCGCGCTCGACTTGTCCATTGGCCCGAGGATGGGCAACTGAGACATATCGGACGTCGATCCCGCTGTTCTCGCAGTACTCCCAGAACTGGTGATTGTTGAAGTTGGAGCCCAGGTCTGTGATGATGCGGTGGGGTAGTCCGTAGCGATGCACGAGTTCATCCAGGAAGTCGAGTACTCTGTCGGCCTTGGGGCATGTAACCGGCTTGACCTCGATCCACTTGGTGAACTTGTCGATGGCCACCAATACTCGGTTGAATCCACCTGGCGCAGTTGGAAGTGGCCCAATCATGTCGAGCCCCCAGCAGGCGAAAGGCCAGGTTGGCGGTATGGTGACTAGCTTGTAGGCCGGGACGTGTTGTTGCTTGGCGAAGTATTGGCACCCTTGGCACCTTCTAACGAGTTCTTCGGCGTCGCCCAGAGCTGTGGGCCAATAGAAAGCCCGTCGGAAGGCCTTGCTGACCAGCGTGCGTGAGGACGCGTGGTTGCCGCAGACGCCTTTATGGATCTCCTCCAAGATGTCCTTGCCTTCTTGTCTGGGAACGCACTTCATGAGTACTCCGGAAGATGCGCCCCGCCTGTAGAGCTTGTTTCCGACGAGAACGTAGGACTTGGCACGGCGGATGAGTTGCTCGGCCAAGTTCTTGTCCGAGGGAACCTTCTGCTCGCTGAGGTAGTCGATGAAGGGCTGCCTCCAGTCCACGTCGATCATCATGACCTCCTGGCCAGCCGGGGGATGCGCTGGGTCAATGGTCGGTGGCGCCGGCTCCAGGATGGATGGCGCGTGAAGCTCGTGGACGAAGACACCCGCTGGTACTTGAGCGCGAGTAGAACCAAGCTTCGACAGGACGTCCGCTGCAATGTTGTTGTCGCGGACGACGTGGTGGAACTCGAGACCATAGAACTTGTTCTCGAGCTTGCGGACTTCTAGGCAGTAGGTGTCCATGTTCTCCTTGTTGCGGTCCCAGGACTTGTTGACTTGGTTGATGACCACTGCGGAGTCGTCGTAGACTAGTAGCCGCTTGATGCCCAGTGAAGCCGCGAGGCGGAGCCCGTGTAGCAGAGCTTCGTACTCGGCTTCGTTGTTTGAGACCTTCCAGAAGATCTGCAGGACGTACTTGAGTTGTTCGCCCGTTGGAGAGATCAAGAGTACTCCTGCACCTGCGCCCTCGAGGTTGAGTGAGCCGTCGAAGTACATCACCCAGTGCTCTGGGCGCTTGGTTGGAGTAGGTAGCTGATTCTCCCGCCACTCCGCCATGAAGTCGACTAGTGCCTGCGACTTGATGGCTGTGCGTGGCTTGAAGTCGATGTTGAGGGCGCCGAGTTCGACTGCCGATTTGGAGATTCTTCCAGTAGCATCTTGGTTCCGCAAGATGTCACCGAGCGGGTAGTCGGTGACGACGGAGATCGAGTACTCCTGGAAGTAGTGTCGTAGCTTCCGCGAGGTGATGAGCACTGCGTACAGAAGCTTCTGTACTGGCTGGTAGCGTGCCTTGGATTCTGATAGGACCTCGCTGACGAAGTAGACTGGACGCTGGACTGGATAGGCGTGGCCGTCTTCCTGCCGCTCGACGATGATGGCAGTACTAACCACGTGAGTAGTCGCAGCGAGGTAGAGCAGTAGCTGCTCGCCTTTACGAGGAGCTGTGAGGACTGGTGGCTTCGATAGGAAGTCCTTGAGCTGGGCAAGGGCTTGGTCCGCCTCTGGAGTCCACACGAACTTCTCTTGGTGTTTGAGTAATTTGAAGAAGGGGAGCCCCCGTTCTCCAAGCTTCGAGATGAATCTGTTCAAGGCCGCCATGCACCCGGTCAGCTTCTGCACGTCTTTGATGCATGTGGGAGCTTTCATACTGGTGATGGCGGAGATCTTCTCGGGATTGGCTTCGATGCCGCGATGGCTGATGATGAAGCCGAGTAGTTTGCCCGACGGCACGCTGAAGACGCACTTGTTTGGGTTGAGCTTCCAGCGGTACTCGCGCAGGGATGCGAAAGTCTCTTCAAGATCGTCGATGGGCGTGCTAGAGTTTCTGGTCTTGACGACCACGTCATCCACGTAGGCTTCGACGTTCTTGTTGAGTTGCCTCTTGAAGCAGGCCTGGATAGCTCGTTGGTATTTAGCGCCGGTGTTCTTCAACCCGAAGGACATGGTCGTGTAGCAGTACGTGCCAAACGGGGTGATGAACGCGGTCTTCTCCTGGTCTTCTTCCTTGATCGCGATCTGGTGGTACCCGGAGTAGCAGTCGAGGAAGCAGAGCAGGTCGCAGCCCGCCGTGGAATCGATGACTTGGTCAATCCGCGGCAACCCGAAGGGGTCCTTGGGGCAGTGCTTGTTGAGGTCGGTGTAGTCGACGCACATCCTCCACTCGTTCGAGTTCTTCTTGCGGACGAGGACGGGGTTGGCGAGCCACTCAGGATGGAAAACTTCTCTGATGAAGCCAGCCGCGAGTAGTTTGGCAAGTTCCTTCTTGATGGCGTCCCGTCTGTCGTCGGCGAAGCGGCGGAGGTGTTGTCGCTTCAGGGTAGCTTTAGGATCGACGTTGAGTGAATGCTCAAACAACTCCCTGGGCACCCCTGGCATGTCCGCTGGTTTCCACGCGAAGATGTCGCGGTTAGCCCAGAGGAAGTTGATGAGCACGTCTTCCTATTTGGGGTCGAGGTCCGCCCCGATGGTGGTGGTCTTGCTGCTGTCGCCTGTCCCGAGGTCAATTGTCTTGACCAGAACCTCCTCGGCTGGCTGAGGCTTGTTAGCTTTATCCGACTTCTCTGGGATGTCGAGTTCGCTTGGGGCAAGCTTCTTCGACGCAGCGTAGATCTCCATCATTGCATTGGGTACTTGATTTGTGGAGGCGATCTCCACAGCTTCCGTGTCACAGTCGTGCGATATCTTCAAGTCCCCCTGCAGCGAGAGTACACCTGCTGGACTCGGCATCTTGAGTACTAGGTAGGTGTAGTGGGGTACCGCCATGAACTTGGCGATGGCCGGTCTGCCGAGGATGGCATGGTAGGACGTCTCGAAGTCCGCGACTTCGAACTTGATGTACTCGGTACGATAGTTGTCCCGAGATTCCCTGAAGGTAACTGGCAGGACCACTGAGCCCAGTGGAATAGCCGCGTTTCCGGGGACGATGCCGTAGAAGGGCGAGGTGCTCTTGGTGAGCATGTGGGTGATGTCGAGCTTCATCTTCTTCAAGGTCTTGGTGAAAAGGACGTTAAGCCCGCTTCCACCGTCGATGAGGACCTTGTTGAGCTTGGAGCCCGCGACCACCGGCTTCAGGACGAGTGGGAACCGCCCTGGTTCGGAGAAGCTAGTCCATTGATCCGTGCGAGAGAAGGTAATGGGTACCTCCGACCACCTGAGGGGGGTCGGGACCGCTGGTTCAATGCTCATGACTTCTCGACGGGTAGCCTTTTGGATCCGTCTGCTGGGTAGCCCGCCGAAGAGGACGTTCACCGTCTTGTCGGGTTCCTGGAAGTCGCCATTGCCTTCGTCGATCTTCTTCTTGCCTTTCTTGTCATGAGGGTGCCGTGGCTCCGGAGTATCCTTGAGTGCTCGCCTGAGTTGGTAGCACTGCTCGGTAGTGTGGTTGCCGTCCAGATGCCACGGGCACTTCTCCTTCAGCAAGTCTTTGAAGCCGCCGGAGGTCTTCTTCGAGTTCTCCTTCGCAGGGCGCTGGATAGCCGCGACAGTGTTGTCTGGCTTGCGCTTGCGGTTGGGACCCGAGTAGTTGTTGTTGTTGCGACCGCCTTGGTTCCCGTTGTTGCTGCTGCCGCCGCCCGTGTTCTACTTGCTCTTGCCACGGATGGCGTCGTACTTGGCGTTGGCCTTGTCTTCTTCATCGGCCCAGGACGTGATCATGTCCTTGAGGTGGGTGATGGAGCTTGGGCGGCGACGGCCGAAGTCTTCGAAAGTGCGACGGAGGTAGAGACCGTCTTGGAAGAGGTCGATGACTTCTTTGTTAGAGACATCGACTACTGTGGCGCGCTTGTCGAAGAAACGCCGCATGTACTTGCGAAGGGTCTCACCTTGTTCCTGCTTCACCATAGCTAGGTCCATGCGAGTACCCGAGCGGCCCATAGCGCCCGCGAAGTTGCTGGTGAACTGCTCCTTCAGCTGGTCCCACTTGTCGATCGAGTACTTCTCAAGTGACTCGAGCCATGTAAGCGGTGCCTGGTCCAGACAGAAAGGGAAATATAGGCACTTGGTGTCGTTGTTGCCACCAGCGTTCTCGATGGAGAGGGCGTAGCATCTGAGCCACTGCACAGGATCTTGCTTCGCGTCGTACTTGGTGATTCCCAGAGGCTTGAATTTCTCTGGGAGGAGGAGGTTGCGAAGTCGCGCAGAGAAGGCAGGGAAGCCGTCGTTGTCGCCTGACGTGGAAGCCTTCTTGCGCCGTAGTTCTTCAATCTTCTGGCGGACGTCGAAACCGCCCTGAGAGGCTCCGGAGGCGTGGCTATTCGCGTGGCGTCGGCCGCCGCGGTCGCCTCCGCCACCGGCCCTTCTATTGGCCCCATGGTTGGAGCTTCCGCCGTCGCTGCCTCCGCCGCCAGGGTCACGATGAGGGACGAACTCACGAACGCCGCCAGCAGCTGCAGCGCTGTTGCCACCTTGAGAGGTTCCGCCGGCCGTTGCATGAGTACGGTTGGGATTGGCCGGCAGCTCAGCTCGAGTACGGTTACGACCGAGGTCCGCGCTGCGACTTGTGGCTTCGTTATCGTGATTCCTGGCGGGGGGCGGCTGAGCGACCCTGTTGTCAACTCGCATGAAGTAAGCGTCTTCTGCAAGCTTGGCGATGACTTCTCCTACACGCATCCCCTGAGCTTGGCGTGCGATCGCTGTGATCGACATGAGGCATTGTTCCGGGGTAGTGTGTACCCTACTCTCGACTTGGTCGAGAGCCTCTGCGAGGTTGCGGATGGGGAGGTTGTCTCGAAGACGCCGGCGTCGTTCGTTCCGCTTTCTGTTACGCTCACGTCGAGCGTCCCTGTTGGCGTCAGTCTCCTCCGCGGGTGCGTCGGCAGACAGCTCGTCTGCGGAGATGTCTTCGAGGTATCGGTCGCTTGCTGTCCCTGAAGGTCCTGGCGTGTCGCCGGCAGCCATGAAGACTTGGCGGTCGGGGTTGCCAAGACTGGAGTCAGAACTCGCCACCTCCGTTGGGGTGTACTCCTCAGCTCGAGCGAGTGGAGTTCCCTCCTGGAAGGGAAGCGAGTCGAGGTAGGCGACGTAGCGTGAGTTCCCGTTCGTCAGGTCAGCGGGCTTGCGGTCTGGCCAGTAGACAAATCTTCCGGCGGGTGTAGATGTTATGACCAAGCCGGCCGCCGGTCCTGACAGGGGTTGCTCTGTGGAGTTGTTCTCGGACTCGGGATCCTCAGGGTCCGACCCGAAGTCAAACTCGTACGCGGAGTCCGAGTAGAAGCCGAAAAGGGGGTTGGAGTCCGAGGCGTGGCCGGGAGCGGTGTCGGAGTCCGAGTTGTACTCGGGTACGGGCTCCTTGCCGGCCTGGCGTGTAGTGGGATCCTTCGTGTGGGCCCTGCTGACGTTGCGGGGGCCACACGTGAAGTGCTCGCGGGGTGGGGAGTCCACATGCGATGGCTGAGTTGCCGGCTCGCATACGATAGCCCATGGGGACGTCGAGCCCGAGTTGGAGGCGAATCCAAGCTCGAAGTCGGCGTGTTGGTCGAAAAGCGAAATTTCGCCGAATTTGCCGGCGAGTTCGCCCGTGACTACTCCGGGAAGTGTCACGAGGCCGGTCTCCGGGTTGGGCGGCATGGTGAGGCGGCGTTGGAAAGATCCGGCGCCGTCAGCAGTGCAGACCCAGGCACCGAAGACGAAGGTGTCGCCGCGGTTGAAGGCGACGGTTGGCTTGATGTAGACGAAAGCCGTCGAGTTCGCCATGAGATCTTTGGCGAGATCCCCTACCTGGCGCGCCAGCTGTCGGTGTTTTAGACCGGCAACCTACTAAGGGGAGTACCCGAAGTAGATGAATGTGGCCTCGCTGAGATCGGTAACTCGAAGGAAGAGACACGTGGCACACAATTTAGACAGGTTCGGGCCGCGGGGTGCGTAATACCCTACGTCCTGTATGCTGCGTAGCTCTGGATTGATTGGGTGCGATTACAAGATGATGCAATCTTAAGTCGTTCAGAGAGAGGGGGGTCCCTGCCTCGCTTTATATAGTCCGGGAGGCAGGGTTACAAGTCGGTTCAGGGAGAGAGTACTAGTCGGGTACGTCTAGGAGTCCTCTATACAGTGCGGGACATGTACAGCTTCCTATCCGGGTACTCCTCCTCTGTAGCCCTTGTGCTTCACGCCATCAGGTGCCGTGCAGCGCAAGTCGAGTAGTCCCAGGGGCCCACTGAGTAGTCGGTCCTGGTACCCACCGAGGTAGTGGGCCCAGGGAGGTCCATACGACAAAAACGATGATGAAGAGTGATATGTTGTGGATGGCCTCCCATATGTATCACGCGTGTAGTTTATTTTCCGCTGTTTAACTCTGAACCATGTTTACTTTTATGTACTGAAAAACCTAGTTTGTAATATTAAGCACTTATGGACTTGTATGTAATGTAATCTGGTACTCTGGTCCCGGCTTCTTGTGGGCTTAGCGCATATCTCGATCCTGTGTAAGTGATTTACTGGGCATGACCCGGCAGAGGCGACAAAATAGCTCCTAGTTATCGCTTATGAGCCACGTGGACCGGCTTAGGTGATAATCCGGATTTATTTTGGGCGGTTCTGTCACACTTTCCATGCCGACAAGGAGCACAAACCAAATCCTTCTCGAATGTCAACTTAGGCAATCCTCGGACAAGATCAAGACCACTCAAGCGGGAAAGCAACTCAAAGCTCAAGTGTCCTAACCACTTATGCCATTTCCAAAGCTCAGCCGAAACGCCAGCAACAAAGCATCGAGGAGGACCAACAGTCTGGGAAAAATCGGCATGAAAGATTTGACCCTCGAGGACGATCGTACAAACAAGATCGCCTCGAGAATCAAGCTTACGAGAAGCTCCTAACATAAAACGAACCTCAAAACCTTCGTCAAGCAACTGGGATACTGACAACAGGTTAAAACAAAGTGACTTGACCAAAGCTACACTCTTCAGGGTCACCTTGCTACTCACCTTCACCATACCTTCAGCAAGCACTCGTCCTCTCCCATTGTCCCCGAAAGTGATGTACTCCCTCGTACTCACCGGGGTGAGGCTGGAGAACCACCCACGATCTCTGATCATGTGACGTGAACAACCGGAGCCGATCAACCAAAAGTCCTCCAAGCTCCCACCTGCAATAAAAAACGTGGACGAGAATGAGCAAGTGACTCAACACTGGGGTTAGTACCAAAAGAGTCAAACCAGTGTCGAGCCATTTGCTCAAAAGAATGGTTAGGAAAATCCATCCTATCAAAACCTCTAGGCGGAGCCCTCTCACGCCTACCACCGAACACTGGAGGAGTACGCGCAGCACGAGGTGGAAAACATGGCCCGTAGTCCATCTGAGACCCAAAGCTCTGATCATGCCTCCCAAACTCGTAACGGTCACGAGCAGGAGCACGTCCAGCCAACTCACCACGCCCAAACCCAACATGCCTATCTCTCTGACGAAACACACCTCCACCACCACGAGTGGGAACTGTACGCACAAACACCTCACCCCTAGGTAGAGTCCCTCTCCCTAGCAAACCTCTTATCTCTCTTCCTCCTAAAACAGAACTCATCCTTATGCCCATCCCTCCAACAATACTCACAATGGAAGAGGATCAGCTGTGGCTTAGGCTGTGGCTTCTCTGTGGGTTTCTCAACAGCTTTCTCTCCTAACTTTCCACCAAAGACACTCCCCTAGGTGCTCACAAACATGATGGGTTTCTGGTAGTCTTCTGACTTGTGGGGGAACACTGGTGGATCTGGGGTTGTATCAAGCTTGTTTCTGAGATGATTTGGCTTGGGTTCGAATTTGTTCATGGGTGTAGTGTGAGGTGGAATAGGAATCTCTCCCGCTTTCTCTTCTCCCTCACCACTCTTCTCACCTCTCTTGCCAGCCCCCAACGCCTGACCATCAAACATCTTAAATTGAGCCAACATCAAACTCAATTGTGGCTCATGCCCAGACAACCACCCCATCAATTTCCTCAACTCATCATTCTCATCCTGCAAACGGTCAACATAGTGTGCAAGTTCCATATTTTTCAAAGAATGTATTTCACAGGTAGAGCACGATGTAGGAATAGGAGGTTTCAATGCAGCCTCAAGAGAAACTATCTTGGTGTGAGATTCATCTGGCCTAGCATGCAACACAGGACAAGAAGTGCAAGCACCTAACAAAGCAGGTCTAGATTTCAATTCATCACACTCAATCCTGAGCACATCTAGTTCCTCAAGAGTTGAGGCATGCTTCTCCTTGAGAGCAGTCAAGTCCGCCAGAAAAACATTGCAATCACCACAATCAACCTCATCAGAAACAACAGGAGTAGCTTTCAAAGAGTCTATCTTAGTTCTAGCATCAACAAGGAAAGACTCAAGCTCAACTATCTTGTCCTTAGCATCACCCAACAAAGACCTAAACTCTCTCTTCTCCTTGTTGGTCTTCCTAAGCTGTACTTCCCACACTTCTTGGAGAGCGCCATGCCGCAAAATCCACCTTGTGCGACGAAGCTGAGGCCGGTGAAGTTCTTGTCGGTGTGCCGCTTGTCCTTGTGCCGATCTTGCTCTTCATCACTGCTCGAACCGGAAGAAGAGTCGCTGGAAGTAGAGTTGATGTCGCTCACTCCGGCAACCATCGCTCGAGTCGTCTTCTTCTTGTATCCGCTGCTCTTCTTGGGCCTTCTCTCACCCTTGTCCTTGCGCTTGTCCTTGTAGTCGTTCTGAGACCGGTGCTTGTTGTAGTCGTGCTTGGGCTTGCCCTTGTAGTCGTTCCTGATCTCCATGGCTTCAGGGCATTCGACGATGAAGTTCTCGTGCTTCCCGCACTGATAGCACATCCCCGAGTTTCTCCTCGCATTCTTGCGGTTCTCGTACATCCGCCCAAACCTCTTGCTCAACAAGGTGAGATCATCCTCGCTCAGTGTGACAACCCTACCCGAGATAAGTCCATACTATCACTTAATCCAATCCCTTTTGGTCATTAAACGATAATAAAGAATCATCCTGTTGAGTGTTGCCCGGTCATAGCCCGGTAAATCACTTGTAAACCACACAGAGGATCGAAATGCATACATTAAAACTCCCACGAAGGAGAGTCCAGAGTACCTTACAATTTAATACTAATCTTCCCTGTAGGGTCAACTATTACAAGTCACAGTTCATAAAATAATAAACCATGGTTCAGAGTTTTGAAAGACAGTGGAATTAAACTACGATAACGTGGCATCATGGGAGGCCACCCATAATGCCATTACTTCTCGTCATTCACCCATTCCAGCTCCAAGCCGGGAGATATCACCAAGCCAAACATCATTACCTGAAAACAACATATATAGCAAGGCTGAGTATACTAATACTCAGCAAGGCTTACCCATCAAAAATAAAAGACTTAACTTTCTACTCATGCTTGGCTTTTGGCCAATGGGTTTGTTTTGCCAAAAAGCGACTAAGGAATTAATCCTTACATTCAATATTTTAGCTCAAGTTCTAGTAGATCGAGTTATTACTAGATAAGCAACTAATGCAAGCATAATTGTGCAAACAATTAATTCAAACATCAAGTTTAACAATATTTCATCATAGCGGGATTATCATGGATAGAGGGTTAAGCAATCTCGGATAACGGTGAGAGGCCGACGATCGATCGATTAATAACCTTGCAAGGTGGACCTAAACATATGGGAGAAAACACTCACAATGAGTGTATTCAACCAAACGGTTCCCGTTATTCCTCGAATTAGGATCAGATGCCACAGTCCTAGGTACAAGGCTAGCTGGCATGCCTCACACTAGCATCCAGCGTCACACATGCACCATAGGTAGCTAGCCTAGGGCCGCAACCCAAGATTAGTAGCCTAAAGTTCTTGCACCGTATCATTCAGGTACTAGGTTTACCGTACCCATTTCTGACAAATGTTTAGTACTTTCAAATGCTTAATCTCTTAATCACTGGACCGGAGTCCAAAATCCCATGCTCTTACCACGTGAGCAATTCCTTTTAACAATCTTAAGATTCCAACATAAGAACCTATTATTGCGAGCGAAGTACATCACTCGACTTGTATCGGGTCCTTAGTGCATAGCAACTAGCGACCTAGCTTACTAGGAAAAGATCATAGGTACTTATGGATCATGCATCTAGGGTTTCCATTCAACTCCTGAACGTAAATGCACATAGATAATCAATCATAAAATTCAGAAATTTAAAAGAATGAAACACATAGGTGAATGTTAAATCGGGGCTTGCCTTCACTAGCAAGTTAGTAGGAAAACTTCCGAACTTTGGTTCGGGTCTTGTTGCGCTTCCACGTATTTGACTTCTTCCCTCGAACGGTCCGTCACCTTGATCCGGGACGAACTCGTGGCTAACGTCGGAAGGTTCTACACGTAGAATGCATATGCAAGAGTTAATTGGTGAAGTGAGTTATTTACTTATCAAACATCACATGACAAACATAGGTGTCAAGTTTACCACATTCATCTAGATAGAATATATTCAGCACACTCTTCCATAAAGATTATTCAATCAATATTTATTAATTAATTTTTTTGATGGTGATTGTGTGCACACTTATGCAAACAAAATAAAATTTCCACACAAATATTCAAGTTACATTTCAGGAGTTCATCAGGAACATTTCTTAAAGATAAAACACACATAAGTCCTTAAAAGAGATGGTTTCTTTATTTATCTTTTTATATTCTGGTTTCATTCCAAAAATCATTCTGGTAAAACCATGCAGTAACTTATAGTGAAATTTTTGTACAAGCACACAATACTACAACAGGGTTACTGCTAAATTTTCATAGCAATCAGAGCTATATTCTAAGCATGAAAAATATGACCAGTTATTCCTAGCAAAAGCAAGAATATTTAATACAGAGAAAACTACTCATGCACTGGAGCTCAAAATTTACACAGAGCCTCTGAGGACTAAAACTAGCTTACACACCAAAAATTAGCTCCAGAACCTATTTCATTCATGCTACACAAAAATAACCATTTTCAACCTAGTAAATCCTAAAGAAATTATACCGGGATCTCTATAACTGAAAAGTAGCCCAACTTTCTACCATAGCACAAACATCTACTGGACCAAAGATAAGCATCACTGGAGCAACAAAAATTGAGTTATCGATTTCACTTTATACTCAAGCATCATTTAGAAACAGATATATAGACAGTTCATAAATACATGATAAATTTACCAGGAGCACATTTAAGCCTAACAAGATGGTAGCCACAAGATTGGCCACAGAAATCATACATATGAAGCTAAACAAAATATAAAAACTGATCTAGCATAAACACCAAATAAATCATAACTAAAGATTCACTCAGCAACTTTGTGCAAAAACTTAGGTATAGCCTATTCAAGTCATTACTAACAACATATCCAAAGATCAAGCCTAGCTCATGAGTAGAACTCAAGTTATCAACAAATACATCCAAACTGGTTTTGAATTTTTATTCAAAATCTAAACATCAAAAGTATATACAGCCATTGTAAAAGATGTAGATCTACTCACAAGGAAACTAGAAAAATTGGTTTTACATTTTTCTGATTTTTCTGTGAATTTCTACAATTTTTCAAAGATCTGGCAAAACAAAGAAAAGGGTAGAATCTATTTGCCGAAAGGACCCTGGAAAGAGTTAAAGATTCACAACTATGCCCTCAGATTGCAAAAAACTCCCTGGGAAGAATTGGGTACGTACAATTCGACCCTTGGGGCGGACGCCGGCGGGGATCACTGGATTCCGGCGAGGGGAAGGTCGGGCCTGGGCAACAAGCGGTGGAGGAGTGACTTGTGACCTCCGGAGGTCTGTTTCCGGGGTTCAGCGGGGTCGGGGAGTACGCCAGCGAGGCTGCTCGGCGGCGCCCTGCGGCGGCGGCCGCTAGAACTTTGGTTCCGGCGCGGCGGCGCATCGGTTGTCTCAGGCGGGAGTCCGGGGATGTTTAGGGGGTGCACGTGGAGGTAGGAGCAGGCTCGGGCGGCGGTGGTTAGGCCCGGAGGGTGGAGCTCATCGAGGAGCTCTAATGGCAGGCACAACGGCGAAGTGCAGGGCAGCTTCGGCGATGTGCGCGTGCATGGGCGGTTGTGGCCTCTTATAGACGGGCGACGACGACTTGACAACGCACACGAGTGGGCAGGAAGGTCAGTCGCGGCATGGCGTGGTATGACGACGGTACGGCGGCGACACCGTTGGCTGGACGACGCGGCTGGGCGGCGCTGCACTGCCTGTGGGAACTCAGCGCATGGCGGTGAGCTACTAGGCGCGGACGTCGGTGAGGACATGGGCCCCGTGCTCGCACGCAGAGGGGCACGGTGCACGGTCCAGTGGGCGGAGGAGAGCCTCGGCGTGCGTACCCAGCGTCCGATGTGGCCCGGCACGACGTCGTTCGCGAGGGCACGTCCCGGCGCAAAACCAACTCGGGATACCCTTATTTGACCGGTGTAAACTCTAGATTTTGCCAACCAAGTGCATGTCGCGGTAACAACCAAAGTTGTAGATCACACTATCCTCTATAACTTTCACAAAGGCCGATAGGGTCTTAGATCAATGGACCGAGCATAATCATCAGGCAAAAATCAAGAATTTCTCAGCGCTTGTGAACAGTGTCTGCAGACTTTGACCAAGTTTTTCACCATTCTTCACTCCAATTTAGCAATGCCGCCCAACAGCAAAGTTGTGTCTCTTGAAAAGATGAACAACTTTTATTTTGGCTGATTTTGAAGTGTTTAGATGAAATTTGGAGAACGCGGCAAAAGTTCAAGGTGGAGTATAAGTCAAAGGGGTTAACTAGGGGGTAAAAAGAGGTTTTGACCATGTGTTGACCAATCTTGATCAAGCGTTGACCATTAGGGTTGGTTGGCTCAGTTTTTGAGGTGATGACCCAAGTTGACCAGTGTTTGACCAAAGTCAACGTGTTTGACTCGAATGACCAGTCATCAGCGTTAACTAACCCTAATTGAAAAACCTGGGGCGTCACAGCCTACCCTCCTTAAAAGGAATCTCGTCCCGAGATTCGCAGTTTTAAACTAGGATAGGGGAATAGCGGTGTCAAATGGAGTGTACCTGTTGTTCCATTGTTCCTTTCGGTAACTCAACCGTAGTTGTGATTTTGGCTCTGCTCTTCTTAGCTTGGGCAAGTTGTCTCCTATGCTTCTTATTCTCAGTCCTTTCATTTGGGTCCTGGTGAGGTTCTAGACACTCTCTGGCCATATGCCCACGTCGTCTACAATTGTAACATAGGCGATTGCTCTGCCTACGTGGAGGCGGAAATGCATTGGAATTTGGGAACTGCTGAGTTTTGCTGCTTTGCTTTCTAGCACATGGCTTGAATTCGGTGCAGGTAATTTCCCATCCACTTAAATCTAATTCAGTCAAAATTTGCTTGGTATTCCTACTCCTCTCTTCCTTCATATGATCCATGGGTAATTTTGATGGCGGTAGTAGAGAGTCGGAGGTGTTGAATCGATCCTGATTCATATGATCCACCAGTAGATTGTAGAGACGGGCCTGTTCGGCCACCGATGCAAACAGTGACTGAGTGAAGCTGGTTGTTAAACTTGTTTGAGACAACCCTTGACAACGATCATGAATGACATTGTGCACTATCTGGCTAATCACTGCATTATGCCCTTTCAACATCTAGATCATACCAGCTATGGTAACTATATCAGCTTGGTAAGGTGCTTGGAGTGAGCAAGATTCATAATGGTGAGGTTTCTCTGAGTTTGCTCTGATGGGGTTCCGAGCATCAGTGTCCACTTCTGGTCTAAATGAACTGGCACCACAGGTAGATCGTGTTTGTAGTATTTGAAATATTTCATGTTGCATCTGGAGGATTGGGCGTGTATCTTCGGTTTGGGCTGCTGTTAAAGCTTCTGGTATTGCCATGGGAGGCGGCGGTGGTACATTGTTACCACTCAATTCACCGAAATTGTTGGGGAAGTTGCGTGTCGGTTCCACCATCTAAAAGGTTGAGGTTTCATTAAACACATATTCATAAACTTGCTCATAAACATTAACAAGTGGAATATGTACAACAAAAGCTCATTCTTGGCAAATTTTTCGAGATCAGACCCAACAGTTAGGGTGATGCCTTCTAACAAATGAGCCAACAAAGGTAACGGGCCGATGCCTATTACTAATGACACGTAAGTGTAAGGGCGTCTAACAAAGACCGTTACCACAACTACTTACCGGTCTCCTGAAATGGTTGTTTCTCTGGGCACACCAGGGCCTTTGGAAACAGGCACAGACACCGAGCTCGTTACTCATAACACGCATTTGTAACGGGCGTCTTACAAAGACTGTTACCGAAACTAGTTACCGATCATTTGAAATGTCTGTTTCTCTAGGCCCACATGGACCTTTGGTAACGGGCACAGAAACCGAGCCCGTTACATGAACTCAATATCAGAGGCGCGTGCTGTGGACACAAGTCTCCTCTGTTTCCACGAAAGAAGACACATTTTTTGTACGCGTGTCTCGTATGTGTTGACGAAAGGAGATGCGTGCTGTGTACGAGCATCTCCTCTGTCTCGATGAAAGGAGACGCGTGCTATGGACGTGCGTCTCCTCTATCTCAACGAAAGTGTCAACTTCTAGGGCCCATCGGTTAGTATTAGTAATGTGCCTTTATGCGGCCTGTTACAGTGTTGTCATACTTGTAACGAGCGTTCCAAGTGGAGCCCGTTATTCATGTATCAATTTTTATAATGTGCCTGACTTAACGTCCGTGACCGATACGTAGGGAAATTACAGTAACCTGCCTGTTTTCTGGCTGCATCCTAGAACCAGCCAGGATTTGGCAGCCACCAGATCAAGGGCTGCATCTTGGAAACAACCAGGATTTGGCAGCCACCACAGCAAGGAGACATCACAAACACATTCTCATCACATATATACACAAGAAAGATCACATATATACACAATGCAAGATCACATCAAGTTCCTCATCAGATCAACATGCTAAAGTTTCAAGTTCCTCATCAGGGCTTTGTTTGGATGGAGTCCTAAGAAAACTGCCTAAACTAGGCAACAAAATCTGACCCCAGCCAAGCAGGTTTCTCAGGAAGTACTAAACAAGCCTGAATGCAGCAAGTTTCAAGTTTGTCAGGTAGTATAATGAACTCACGGTGCACCATTATAGAAGTTGTCGTTTCGGTCGAGGATCTCCTTAAGAATGTACTCGCACAGCATCTCCCGGATCGGCTTTAGATCTTCTGTAGAAACATTTAGGGAAGCTTTGAAATCCTGCAAAATACAATCATTATGAGAATACAAGTACAAATCAATTTCTAAAATCAAATGGAGAATATGAGCAGAGACAAGGATGAGCACTATCTACTTACAACAGCCTTCTTGATGTGAGGTATGTCTTCGAGTAGTCTGAACATATTGAATGCCACATGGAATCCATGCAAAAAGGACCCCGATGGCTGCTGAGCGCACTGCGCATCGAGGTACCAAAATGACAAGTTAATGCAGTACCAAATTGGTATGAAGGGACCATAAAAAAAACCTCGGTCTTACAGTGGTATTTGGCTTGTGCTTGTGTGTCTGATTGGTTTTTAGCTTTTTCTTCTTTCCTTTCATCACTTCGTCCTTTGGGCATTTATTATCAAAGGCCCTACAAGATCAGCAATACCGACTAGAAACACTAAGAGATTGAATTTTGTGAACAAAACCTATAAGATACAGACCAATTCACAAGCATTCGGAGGTCATCGCGGGATGGTGTTTAGCAGAATCTAGATACCAAACCTCTTTGAACTTCATACAGATGATCAGTGTTACCCAGTGGCCACCGGGGCAGTAGGCACCCACCACGTATTCCATCGTCATTGCATTTGTCAATGCTTCTACTACAACGGTAGCCTGCTTAGAAATCTTTGTGGTCGTGAGAACCTGTGGATCCAAAACCCCAACATTGATCTTCATCTTTGCTGCCTTGTCCATCATTTTCCTACAAAAGATCCAAATGTTAGCATGCATGAACTTTGTGGTTAAAATTAAAGAAATATCTTTTTTGGTTTTAAGGGACTTACAGTGTCCACAACCTCAAGAAGGTATCATCCAGAGCAACCAGGGTTATAAGGTCATACACGCCACTGAATGCAATGTTTAACATTAAATCACCATCACCTTGAAAGGAGTCTTCAGGCAACTTTACTGGAAAACTAAGTTTATCCTTACTATGTTCCATGGCGTAAGCATGCAACCTGGCACAATTCGGTCCAGCAGCCTGTAAGTCCGCTTCTAACAACATAGGCACAACAGTCTTGTATTTTGGATCCGGTTTTGTCCAAATACAGTTAAGAAGCTCATCTCTAGGTAGACGTTTCCTGGCCCCCTTCTTCTGCGGTGGCTGCTGCTCAGGTGGAGATTGCCTGTCCTCCACCTCCGATTGTGGCTGCTGCTTAGGCGGAGATTGCTTGTCTTCCTCCTGTTGCAGAGGCTGCTGTTGCTGCTGCTTAGGCAGAGATTGCCTGGGCTCCTCCTGCTGTTGTCGATGCTCCTGCTACGTAGTTTTGCTGATCTGCTGCTGCTACTAAGCTTTCTCTTGTTGACGCTGAGCTGCAGTACCTCCATCTGATGTTGTACCCCTGCTACCTGATGTGGGTGCAGGGTTGGTATTTCTCATAATGGGTGGTACATGGATCCTGTTCTTTGACCATTGGATACTTAGATAGAGAGCCTCAGCTAGGGTTGTTACTTCATCCCCCCAAATTGGTACAGGCAGAGGGTAGTGACCCGTATTGCCCCACACATAACTAGGTTGCACCACATCATACCCATCCTGCACCGGTACTGTATGGAGAGTCTTTTGCAATGGAAAGACAATGGCTAGTGCGAGCTCCACTTTATTCCTGGTGCCATCCAAAAGGCTGCACTTGGTTGGCTCTGTCACCTTATCTATTGTGTCCAGCATAGGTGATCGACTATCAATGTGCTGCTGACTACCTTCGTCCTCATTAACATGCCAATGGTCTTCCTCTCTGCCACGCGCTTCTTCCTCGCTGCCATGTGCATCTTCTTCTTTGCTGCCATGCACATCTTCTTCCTCGCTGCTACTGAGAGGTGGTGATTAGGAAGGATGAAGTATACTTTCTGGTATATCGACCACACCTGATCGTCTTAGCATGTTGACAACTCTAATGAATGATTCACCAACTATCTCTTCCCTCTCCGTATTAGACTTCTTGTTCCTCTTCTTCCTGTACATTCCAGCAAACTCTTCGCCAAACCCTTTACCCCAGCCAAGTGAACTAGACACACCTCAGACCCGACCTCAATGCTCTAGAGTCTCAAGAGCTGCGGTGAGGATATCATTCTCCCTAACCCCATGTAATGAACCATCGCTAGCCTGAGCTGCATGTGTTTTCACCCTAGTTGTTACCCCTACCACCGCAGGGTTACTAAATGTTACGTTCCCACTTCCTTCACTAATGGTCTTCCTCTTCCCTACCCTTGCCCGCAGATAAGGTCTCGAACGTCTAGGAAATTGATCCCAAGGGTTCTGTTTTCCATTTACGAACGTAACCTTTTCTGTCTGTCATGTGTGGCTTATAATGCAATGCTCTCTTTTCTTTCATCCCTTGGCTCAAATGCTAAAATCTAGGAGAATTGATTTCCTACACAAAGACGAGCCAGTCTTCGAGCTACAAAAAGGCATGCTTCACAAAGGGAGTCTCCTCTTGGCTCACATATTTTTTCTTAAATGGGCCTTGAACCGCCGTTGCAAGGTTGCAATCTCTGACATAGCTGCCTTAACTGCCTTCTTGTGAACAGATTCTTCCAGATTGGCTGGGTAATCTAGCTTTTCCTCTAAAACTATGAACAATTGTTCCTTCTCATTGGTGAGAGATCATCAACCGCCTTGTTGATTGACACCCTCTCTCGAGCAATGAGGCCACAGACCAATACAAATCTATCCCTCGTAGCATCTAGGGTAGGCCAAAAATTGTTATCAAGTCCAGTTGCGGTCAACTTGTCTTCTGGCCATTTGGTTTGTGTTCTTGACCTACGGGATCGAGTACTACTTGCAGCAGTCTATGCTGAGTGACCCTGTGAAGAAGGATCACCGTCGATGGGCCGTGAACAAGGTTCACCGTCGATGGGCTGTGATGGTGCACTGGAGGTAGATGAGTTTGTTGTTGTGGGAGACTGCATAGATGATACGTCAGGTTGTCAGTAGAGCAACATAAGCTAGACTAAAAAACTAAACAAAATTAGATAAATTCTTATTCTCTAACAAGCAAAAATATCTGATATTAGCATATAGGTTAGGGATAGGTGCTAACCATTTTGACAGGGTGAAGCAATATGCTTATATATGAAAGTAGAGACTAAATTCCTTCCACTGCTTCCTTGTCCAATTTCAGCAGTAATGAATTGTGTGTTCCATGTGTACATGCAACAAGAGGATAAAACAATCAGAATTAAAGTATCCTAACAGGTCCAAAGCATAACTGTCGATCTGGTACATTCAAAGCATAATAGAATTAAAGCATAACAAAAATTGGAGCACCAGGAACATGAAAATGAATTTCAACAGTTCATATAAGTTCATCTGTTAGCAACAATTTATTCAAACAGACTTGGAGCAACAAAATTTCTCCGTCAAATCCACAGTCAATCAATTAAAAATGAACTATTAAGGCATGTTGTACTAATGCAGGCAATTCCAGGAGAATAACCCTATGTGAACTGACCCTAAAGGTCTAAACAACCATAAAGTAGCATGTCTCCCTAATCCACCTTGACAGGAATAGCAGATTGGGTGGACGAGCAGAGAGAGGGCATTGGGGGTTCAAGCATCACTAACCTCTATCGCGAATGAAGTAGTTGTTCTTGTGGTGGTCGGAGAGGCCCGATCCATGTCACATTGTTGCCTGAGGTGGCCGGCTTGTCATCGTGGCCGTGGATGCCGGATCCGCATCACCATCATTAGGTTAGCCGGGATGCCATCCGCACACCAGTAATTGCGTCCTCGTCACCGTCATCACGCCTGGAGCCGCTTCGCTGACGTCACACCGGGACTGGTGGGGCTGGAGAAGAGCAGAGCTGCGGTGGGGAGAGCGGCGAAGGCGAGCGGGGAGAGTGGTGGTGATGGGCTAGGGTTGGAGAAGGAGCAAGGCTACGGCGGGGAGAGTGGGGGCGTGGTGGATCTGTCTAGGAATTAGACTCCCGAGTATGTCCCCTAATGAACCACGTGCATTACTGTGTTTATAGAAATTACTGGCGTGCCCTTGAACTGCTCTTTGGTGGAATTGGAATTCCATGGACATTATAGTCAATATAGGTGGGAATTTTTGAACAGCGTGCGCAAGGTTTGCCTGCTGACGCTGACAATGGACAGTCATTAGTGACGCGGGTTAGTAAACCCGCGTCTCCTTTGTAGGCTGTGGGTCCGGGCGAGCAGGCAGCGGTTATCTTTTTTTATAGGCTGCTGACACTGACATGTTGGCCCGACACCATTTTTTTAAATGGAACTGTAATGACCCGGGTTTTTAGAGGGGAAAACCCGTCACCCTGTACCTTGCGATAGTCCCTGGATCAGACGCTATCACATACAGATTTCTATCACAGATAAATAACACAACCATACAGCAGAAATCCAAAAGTATTAATTTTATTACAAATCCATTAAAGGAGTACAGCATTACACGCCTCCTGCCGGAATAACAAGAATAAGAGCCTACACAGCGGTAGCTATCTTCCAGAAGATGTCTCCAGCATTATCCTTCTCTCCCACAGGCATCCTTGAGTGTAGCGTCGTGCCCTTCAGTCGTACCGTCCATCGGCGTTGTTGTCGAAGTCTGACTCGTACCCTGCAAGCTCAGGGGCTACCCCCAAGGATTGGGATAGGTCCACGTCACCAACCGTATGCAAGCTTTAAGTGGCCTACTTCTAATGGTATAAAGAGGATCAAGGTAAAGGCTAGAGTTTTCCTAAGCAGCGGCAGCAACATATAAAGAGTAACATCTTCATATCCCACCAAATCCCAAGTCTCTCATCCACAAACGGTTACACCTGGTCACCCAGATCACCGTCACCAAATCCTATCTCCATCTAGGGTCAGTGCGAGAACTCCCAGATTCGCGAGGCAGAGGGAGCAACTCCCCTCTCCTTGAATGCAACCACGGCTCACCACACACTCGAATCCTATAAGGGGAGGTAGAAATCCCAAAACATACGAGTCGGAGTAAACATTGGGCATGTCCATAACCGAGGACGCGGCTATATGTATAGATCTAAACTCTGCAGAGTGTGTACACCTATACCCAGCTCGGAATGGCACCCAGCAATGATCAGCCAACCAAGCCCATCCTACCGGACGAACACCTAGGAGTTACGATTCCACCCTGCATCCAGGTCTTGATGTAGTCCCCCATAGAAGACTACCCCAGAACTGTGAACATGCCCCCGTATGGCCACACGGGGAGCGCCTGCAAAGGGAAGGGCCCTCACCCACTTCCCTCCCACTGATACCCTCTATCCTACTAGTAGGTATGGAATCGCACTTGCCAGGGTCGACCCGGCCCTATCCCCACTCTCGGTGAGGTGGTGTGTTTGAAGGTCCTGTGAAAACAAAGCGACCCACTCGGTTTCAGACCGGGGCAAGCTCCTATCCTCCAAGCAGTCACAAAAACCCCCAACACCTGTGCTCCGAAAACATTATACCCACCATAAGCACGAAATGTGAAATGCCTGAGAAGACGTACCTCTGGCCCCCGATCCTGGGTCGGGTTGTCTTAAGCTCACCCCCGCCAAGTCACCCAAAAACACCTTCTCCTGCCAGTTTTTCCCCACACACGCCAAGAATCTAACCACACTTCCCATACACATGCACAGCGAAGCTTAGCGTATATACACGCACATATTTATAGTAGTAGTAGGGCAATCAAGGACAAGGTATATAAAGAAGGAAGTGCAAGGTTTATCATATCCATCATCATGCAATAAGAAAAGCGCTAGAAGTTCTACTTAGCAATGCCTAATTGGAGTTCAAAATCGGTCGGGCGTGAACCTGCGAGCGGGTAGTCATTGAAGGCGAAGTCGTCGTCGTAGTCCTGGGTCGGCTCTCCGGCTCCGGTAGCTCCTAGATTCGCAAACATAAATAAATACCGGTGCTAATAGAAAATAACACTAAATGAAGAAGCAATAAGAGCCAAAAGTGAGCAAACACCTAACTAATGGGTGTGTCATGATTTTAGAAAGATTATGCAAGTGGTTTCATATTTTTTGGAGCTCTAAAGAATTAATTATGAATTTTCAAAGGTTAAAACCATTTCTGAAATTAAATTGCGCATCCACAATACACTCATCTCTTAGCTTGCTATAGGCTAGGTCTACCTAGATTCTAAGCTGGCTCTAAACTAGCTGCAGGGTGGTTGTAGCTGCTTACGTGGCTTCCACACTACTAGCCAAAAGCTGCAGCAGAGGTGGCAGCCCACGTGGCGGCTGGCATGGCGGGTTTCACGGGATCCCAGCTCGAATCCGGTGCGGCATGGTGCAGAGCGAGGAACGGTGTGGCTCAAATGGGATTGGTCGGCTGCAAACGATCTGGAGGACCCGGTGTGGCAGCAGCGGTGGCCCGGGGTGTGCAACAAATCCCCATTTGTTTTCTTGGGCGGCTACCAAGTGCTCGAGGGAAAACCCGAGAGGAGAGGCGGCCGGCAAGGCTTGGCCGGTGGCGATCTTACCGGCGACCGGCAAGAGGAACACGGCGGCGAGGTCCTAGACGTCCTAGGGTTTTGTTTTGGGCCAAGAGAGGGGCAGGCCTGGCCGGCTTTGGCGGAGGTGCATGCGGCGGCAAGGAGCAGAGCGGCGGTGCTGGGGCTCAAAGGCCGGAAAATAAGGGTGACAGCAGCATGCGCAGCGTGGCTAAAAGAAAGGCTCTGCCTTCCTGCGTGGGTGCACGTGTGCACAAGCCGAAAGTTTGTCTTCGGCGCACGAGGAAAGTTCAGCGGCGAGGACGACGTCGTGGTCGCCGGCACGTGCACGAGGGCGCGCGAGTGCGCCGGGGCGTGCTTCGATGTGATGGAGTGCGGAACGGTGTGGAGAAAGAACCCCAGAAAATGGGGCCTTCACTTCCCAGTGCGTGCGCGTGCTCGTGCGGACGCCGGCGGCTTGGCCGCGACGGCGCGCCTGGCAGGGTGACGCGCTCAACGGCGACAGATGTGTGCACGTGACGAGCGGTTGTGGGCGCGGCATGGGTGCGCCCGGTTGGCCAAAGGCAAGGCCTTGGCTTGCACGCGCAGGCGCGCGACCCAGAGGTCGGGCCACGGCTGCCGCACGATTGGGTCGGGGTGCGGCGTCCTGGCGTTCCTGGCCCAAGGTGGCGCGGAGGCTTGGATGAAACAGAGTGAGACGGAGAGAGCGACAGCTCTGTCGCTGATGCGTGCGCGTGAGTGCGCGAGTGCGCCGGGGCATGCTCAGGCACATGTAGAAGGGAGAAAGACCGGGTCTTGGCCAGTATTTTGGCGATGGCAGTGCCATTGTCAGGGATCGACGACGCGGCCAGTGTGTGCGTGCAGCTCAGGGAAAGAAAGAAAAGGGCGGTGAGGATCAGCGAGGTGAGCGGCGCGCGGCGACGACTGCGACAGCACCTGCAAATGATTCGCACAACTCGAAGGCTGGCTCACTGAGGCGACGGCATTTTGCACGGCGGTGCGATGCAAGTAGGCCAGTATAGGGCAAGGCGCGGGTTTATCCTCCCCACGGCGCGAAGGCCGGGCTCCACAGCTTCAGGTGAGGGAAAATAGACTCACCTGGTGCTCTTGGACGCGTCAGCACGGCGGTGAGGAAGAAGCGGGGCAGAGACAGCGGCGCTACAGGAAGCAGAGGAAGCAGAGCAGGGGTCGTCGCGGTCCTTGGCCCGAGTGGCTCCGGCTCCTTGACATCCTCGACACGGGTGGCTCCGGTGAGGACCAGGTGTGTCCGAAGACCAGCGGAGGGTCGCTTTTTAGTGACGAGTGATTGACAATGTTGTGTGGACTAATGCTTGGCTAAGTGTGCAGGTACAGGTTGCGGGTTGACTCATGTCGGTGCAGGTGAAGAACAAGCACGAAAGGCCTTAGCCGTGGTGGCCTCCGGGTGATGGAGAGGCAAGTAGGCTTGGTTCGATGGACCCGGTGGACGATAGGGTCATGTGCGAGCCGTGCGGTGCAGGACTAGCAGGCTGAAGTCGTGAACATGGGCCGTTGCAAGGTAGCGGATCGAGGCCGAAGCTTGCACGCGGGGTTTGGTGGTTTGCCCAGAAAACCATCAGGTGGACGGTTTCTTGGTTTGGGCCTCAAAACCAAGTCCGGAGGCCCGAGGCGACGGAGACGGTGATCCAGGACCTTCAGGAAGCTTCGTGACGGGGGGCACGTGGCGTGATCGCGGGGCTTGCGTCGATGCTAAGTAAGGCTGCGGTGGAAGCGTGTCCGCTCGATGATGACTAGACCAAAATGCCCCTGAGGGGTTGTATCATCATTTCAAGTTGTAGGGGTAGCTTGGTCATTTACCTCCCTCTGATGGACTTCGTATAAATAGCAGAGAGGTGGATGGCATCTCTTTCTCATGGACTCTAGGTTTTCCTCCCCCGGTAGATTGCTTTGAACTGCTTCTTTTCCTCTGTATTCCTTAGGCTACATTCTTGTATAGACTCTGACCTCTGGATGTATGGAAGCATTCGGCGTTGCGGTGATCTCCTAGTCCTCTGTGATTTTCGTGTCATTTTCGGGGCTATTTTTGGGGAGTTTTATTCTTCGCTCGATTCGGGGATTTGAAGGGGTTTTCTCTCGGATTTCTTTAAGGGGATCATGGGTGGATGCCTTGCGCATCTTTGTGTGTGATCTTGACCCATCAAATGCCGGGAAACACCTTCAATTCGTGCGTTTTTGGCCGGAGTTCGAGTTCTTGGTGGTTGTTCATGTGATCCGCGATTCCCGGTGTTTTAGGGAGTTAGAGGTCGAGATTTTTGGGGCATAGCTTCCTCTTGTGACGCTTCTTAAATCCCCTAAATCTTGTCTCAAGAGCTTCAGCCGTTTGGGAGATCTGGTGATGGATTTGGAGGGTTGACTTCGCAAGCTCGTGCTCGAGCTGCTCTGTCCGGGGCTAGCGGATAGTTCGCAAGGACCCCGCGGACAGTCCGCGCGTCTAGGGTTCTTCGCGTGTTCGTCAGCTATTCTTGCGAACTCATGTTTTGATCCTTCGCGGCGCTAGGGTTTGGTTGCAGGAGGTTTGCAGACAATCCGCGAGGGGTAGCCGGACAGTCCGCCGGGTCAAGTTTTTGTCTGGGGTGGAGCTGAGTTTGTCTGGGGTTTCCAGCGAGGTGGACGGACGGTCCGCGCTGTCTTCACGGATAGTCTGCGACACTGGCAAATAGTCCGCGTGGCTCAGCCGGACAGTCTGATTTTCTTGGTGCGTCTCTGGTGGTTCTGCTGAAGTATTCAGACAGTCCGCGTCGACGGTCCAGACAGTCCACCACTGCATTGCGAACAGTCCGCCCGTACCAGCCGGACAGTCCGCGCCTGGCTTTTCCAGAATTGGTCAAGTGCTTTGATTCTTTTCTTGTGCTTCCATAGTTTGATTCAAGGGTTGTCTCTAGGACTTGTGGGCTTGTGTGTGCCTAGTCTAGATCTTCTCTAATGTGTGTGAGTACTCGGAGTGGCAATCGGGGTATAGGCTGAGTTCGACCTTCGGGAAGAATTTTTATCGGCTCCCATTCACTCCCCCCCTCTCTGGTCGCCTATTCGGTCCTTTAATTGGTATCAGAGCCAGTTACGGATCTTCTTGATTCTAACCAGTCTAAGATCCAAAGATGGGTGATTATGGCAAGGGGTCTGGTCCTCCGCACTTTGATGGCAAGAATTACCCGATGTGGGAGAGGCGCATGGGCGCGTTTTTGCGAGGGAAGGGAACTCTGATCTGGGAGGTCACTCAGAATCCTCATTATGTCGTCCTAGATAGTTTTCTGCTTCCAGGATCACGGGACATGTTTGAGGCCAACAGCAAGGCTGTTGATTACTTGTTCTATGCTCTCTATGCCTCGGAGTTCGAGCGAGTGTACGGAGAGAATGTGGCCGGAAAGATTTGGCTCAAGTTGAGAAATGCTCATGTTGGTAATGCCCAAGTGCAAGCCCGTTTGTTTTCCACTTACCGGAGAGAGTACGAGAACTTCACTCATCTCCCCGGTGAGTCGACCGATGCTATGTTTCAGCGCTTCACTAGCATAGTCAACAACATGAGGGCCAATGTGACAGTGCTCCCATACACAGGAAAATATCAAGCTATCAAGCTTTTGCATGCCCTGGAGAGATCTGTGTGGAGTGCTAAGGTCGAGGCCATTGAGGAGTCGAGCGTGTATGACATGTTGACGCTGGATGAGCTGTTTTCCAAGCTGAGGTCTTCAGAGGTTGATCGTGGCTTGAGAGCCAAGAGCGAGAGCCCCACTGATCCTCATAGTTTGGCTCTTGTCTCGGGATCAAGGACTAATGCTAACTCTGTTGGTTTCTCTTTGTCTTGTCTTGTGTCCTTACCAGATGAGGACTTCGAGGTGCTGAGCGAGGACGATCTCGCCCTGTTGAGCAAGAGGTTTGGGTGGATGTACGAGAACCGCAAGAATGCAAGGCGGAGCTCGGGGATGTGCTATCGGTGCAGGAAGCAAGGGCACTTCATCACCGAATGCCCTGAAGCCATGGAGATCAAGAACAACTACAAGGGCAGCCCAAGCACGACTACAACAAGCACCGCTCTCGGAATGACTAAAAGGACAAGCGCAAGGACAAGGGCGAAAGAAGGCCCAAGAAGAGTGGCGGCTACAAGAAGAAGACGGCTCGAGCGATGGTTGCCGGAGCGAGCGACATCGACTCCACATCAAGCGATGCTTCATCTGACTCGAGCAGCGAGGAAGAGCAAGAAAGGTGCAAGGACAAGCGGCACATGCGCAAGAACTTCACCGGCCTGAGCTTCGTCGCACAAGGAGGCTTTTGCGGCATGGCGCACTCCAAGAAGGGTGGGAAGCACAGCTCGGATTCGAATTCTGACTCCGAGGAAGAGGTACGAAATGATCCCAACTTCTTGCTAGGCTCAGTGAGTTGCTTGATAACTGTGATGATGTGCTTGGAAAGACCAACAAGGAGAAGAGGGAATTTAGGTCTTTGTTGGGTGATGCTAAGGATAAGATAGCTGAGCTTGAATCCTTGCTTGTGGATGCTAGAAATGAGATAGGCTCTTTGAAATCTGCTCCTATTGTGTCTGATGAGATTGACTGTGGTGATTGCTCTGTTTTTCTTGCTGATTTGACTGCTCTCAACGAGGAGCATGCCTCTACTCTTGAGGAACTAGATGTGGTTAGGATTGAGTGTGATGAATTGAAATCTAGGCCAGCTTTGTTAGGTGCTTGTACCTCATGTCCTGTGTTGCATGCTAGGCTAGATGAGTCTCACACTAGGATAGTTTCTCTTGAGGCTACTTTGTAAGCTCTTATTCCTACATCACGTTCTACCTGTGAAATGCATGCTTTGAAAAACATGGAACTTACACACTATGTTGATCGTTTGCAGGATGAAAATGATGAGCTTAGGAAATTGATGAGTTGGTTGTCTGGGCATGAGCCACAGTTGAGTTTGATGTTGGCTGAGTTCAAGAGGTTTGATGGTCAGGCATTGGGGGCTGGCAGAGTGGTGAGAAGAGTGGTGAGGGAGAAGAGAAAGTTGGAGAGATCCCTACTCCACCACACACCATACCCATGAACAAATATGCACCCAAGCCAAACCACCTCAGAAACAAGCTTCATACAACTCCAGACCCACCAGTGTTCCCCCAGAAAACAGAAAATTACCAGAAACCCATCAAGTTTGTGAGCACCAAGGGTAATATTTTTGAGGGGAAGTCAAGAGAAAGTTGTTGAGAAACCCACAGAAAAGCCACAGCCTAAGCCACAGCCGATCCGCTTCCATTGTGAGTATTGTGGGAGGGATGGGCATAAGGATGAGTTCTTTTTCAGGAGGAAGAGAGATGAGAGGTTTGCTAGGGAGATGGCAAACAAGGACAGGTACCACCTTTCTCGTAGTGTGCCTGAGCCTCGTAGAGGGCCTCTGCCTAGGGGTAAGGTGTATGTGCGTACAGTTCCTACTCGTGGAGGTGGAGATGGTAATCCTTAGAGAGACAGGCGTGTTGGGTTTGGGCATGGTGAGTTGGCTCGACGTGCTCCTTCTCGTGACCGTTACGAGTTTGGGAGGCACGATCGGAGCTTTGGGTCTCAGATGGACTATGGGCCACATTTTCCCCCTCGTGGTGCGTGTACTCCTCCATTGAGACGTGACAGGTCCTTTAGTGGTAGGCGTGAGAGGGCTCCGCCTAGATGTTTTGGTAGGATGGATTTTGCTAACCCTTCTTTTGAGCAAATGGCTCGACACTGGTTTGATTCCTTTGGTACTAACCCCAGTGTTGAGTCGCTTGCTCATTCTCGTCCTCGTTTTTTATTGCAGGTGGGAGGCTTGGAGGACTTTTGGTTGATCGACTCCGGTTGCTCACGACACATGACCGGAGATCGTGGGTGGTTCTCCAGCCTCACCCTGATGAGTACGAAGGAGTACATCACTTTCGGGGACAATGGGAGAGGACGAGTGCTTGCTAAAGGTATGGTGAAGGTGAGTAGCAAGGTGACCTTAAGAAGTGTGGCTCTGGTCAAGTCACTTGGTTTTAACCTATTGTCAGTATCTCAGTTACTTGACGAAGGTTTTGAGGTTCGTTTTAAGTCGGGCGCTTCTCCTGTGCTTGATTCTCGAGGCGATCTTGTCTGTACGATTGTCCCCAAGGATCAAATCTTCCGTGCTGATTTTTCCCAGTATGTTGGTCCTCCTCGATGCTTTGTTGCTGGCGTTTCAGCCGAGCTTTGGAAATGGCATAGGAGGTTGGGACAGTTGAGCTTTGAGTTGCTTTCCCACTTGAGTGGTCTTGATCTTGTCCGAGGATTGCCTAAGTTGAATTTCGAGAAGGATTTGGTTTGTGCTTCTTGTCGGCATGGAAAGATGGTTGCTGCTTCTCATGCCCCTCTGACTACGGTCATGACCGAGCGACCTTGTGAGCTGTTGCACATGGATTTGTGTTGGCGTTTCGTAATGTCATCATCTTAAGAATAGATCTGGAATCCATCCTTAGTGACAACACCAAGAATCGTCTTGTAGGCACCTCTCAATGTCACAACTAACGACGCCGGGTTATCACGAACATCAAGACTTGCCAAAGGTTAATCTAAACGATCATGAACGAATCTGCAAGCGCACAGATAAACCATTGTAGTATTTCCCCAAGGAAGGAGAGTATTCCAAGGGTATCGTATCTGTGGAAGGCAATGGCGGACATCTTAGACTTATGCTTTTGCTCTAAATGTAAACTAAGAGATAGATATAGGAAACAACACACTCAAAGACAGGGGTAAGATAAAAGATATAAGGGTAGTGTCACACACACACTCAGATCTACCTCTACTCTAGCACACTACGGCTTAGGGGGAACATACGAGTTAGCTCTAGGTTCTAATGTACTAAACATACAAAGCTAGAAGATACAGGAGATAGGCATGAGTATTGCATGAGAGGGATAAGGTTCAGCACCCAGGTACAAACGGGGAGCTAGCCCGCGACGACCAGCACTCTGCGAAACTAGACTTTAGACTCCTACAGCAGGTACCCCAGCGCGGAGGATTGCTCAAGGATCCAACAAGGCTGTCACCACCTGCGGACCTACCTCTATCGTTACGGGGGGTATGCTCATAACTAACGTAGCCAGACAACCCAGGCACCATGCCTACGTTGCTGCTAGACTCCACCTGGCCCGGGCTATTGTGACCCAGGGTGAGAGCCACCAGAAGACTGGTCAACTTAGACCGAGTACCATAGCTTGAACACAAACCTCATGCAACACTCTCATGCCATCTAACAAGATCAACTAAGGCTAGACATACAAACAGATATGAACTCTCTTATGTCTAGTCAACAAGATCAAAGGGTCGTGTTCGTGAAGAACACGAGCCTCTAACTTATGAACAAACACATAAGGAATGAGTTTATCACCCTTCAAGTGGATCAAAAGGTAGTGTTCATGAAGAACACAAGCCTCTAAATGATGAACAAGGGATGAACTCAAGAACATATCAAGAATATGATCTACCATGACTTTATATGAAATAGCTGAATAACTGAAGTAGATCAAAGTCATACAATGAAATAAAGATAAAAGAGAACTCATACCTAGACCCCAAAGAAGACTTGGAACCTGAATAACAGCTACTCCTTAGCCTTGGAAACTAAAAGTGAGAGGAGAATGAGAGAGTGGTGTGTGGGAAATGGGAGCCCCTCCCCTTCTATTTATAGGCAAGGACCAAGCTTGCTCGGAGGCTCAAAGTGCTCCAAAACACCCCGGGATGCAGCAAGTGACCAATGAGGAGCAATTACGTGTAGGGACCAGATGGAGGCCCCCTAGGTCGGTTCGGCCCATCCTAGGATCGGCGGACCCTCTAGGGTGGCCCCACCTGGTGGTTTTCCTCTGGGTGGCTGCCCTGTGGGCCCTCTGATCCATCCCGGTGCATGGCTTGATTTGGTATCCGAGGTGGGCCCTTTGATCCATGTGAACTCCATGTGGCATCCTCTGAGTCGTCGGTGAGTGCCTCCCCTGGATCGATGACATGGAATGCCATGTTTCCCTTGGTGGCAGCCACCTCCTCAGCTGAGTTGGCATGGTTTCTTCAAAGAAGGTTGGTTTCCATCTCTTTTTAGGGGTAAATCACCTACGTACAAATGATCTCCAAGGACTAGTGAAACTACATTATTCAAACCAAAATGCTAGTAAATAACGCATATGCCTCCATTTATGTGAGAATATTGAGGGTTGAAAGTGGTGAATTTCAACCGTCAACAAGCTCCCCCAAGCTAACCTCTTTCTCGTCTCGAAGCAAGACATTAGAGACTTAGGTTGGTTGATCAGGAGTTGCTACAATGTTGTATTCTCAACTTATGGCAAACATACAGCAAAGTACTCTACCAAGAGTTGAACAAGTTGGCAATGTTCTTACCTTTCACCTGATGACGTGGGGCATATAGCTTCACCTACCTTGGGCAGTTGAGAGATAGAATGGTTATATAGAATGTGCATAATCACTCATACCTTGATCAGCTATCAATTCGGAGGTTTTGCAAATTTTTCAAAAGAAAATCAGAGTTCTTCAAATGATACTCTCGGATCGCTCAAAAGTGCATGGTTCTTCACCAAGGCATCAATGTTGCCTTTCTTCACATCCTACTCCTAATAGGCTTTATGTGGAGCTGTAGGTAGGGAAGATGTGTGGCATACTTGTCTCTCATATATTGCTAAGTCAAAGACCGGATCCTTGGAAGAAACAAACATACATCCTGATCAAGATGTGCATATGTGTGTGATGGATATGAGCATGGCAAGGTGGATACTAGGCCCAGAAATGGGTGCTAGATATCGCCATGCTTTATACGAGGGAATGAGGGATTGATGGTAAGGTGGACACTAGCCCCGGAGTGGGTACTAGTTATTACCATATATATGGTGGAACTCTTTCTCTTGCACATATTAATCCCTTTTTTCTCCTTTTGAAATTTTTCTGAGACTCATCATATGGCCTTGGATGGGAAATTCTCATCATTGAGGAACTCATCATGTTTTGATTTTTCAAAAAGAAAAACTCTGGATGTCAAGCATCACTAAGCACAAGATCATAGCACTCTATTCTACCATATCATGTCTCACAACAACTTAGGCAAGGATCATGTTTTTTGCTACCCACAGTTTTCAAGCTAAGGTTTTGAACATACAAGCCAACAAACTCAAAACTTAGGTAGGATACAAAGTTGTAAGCAAGACATATGATGAGAATAAACAGAGCAACTATTCATCATTTCAACCATAGAGGCAAAGCATTCTTACTATGCATACAAAAGCAAACTAAGCAAATGATGATGAAAGCAAATAAATATTTTTGGTCTTTTTATTTTTGCAGATTTTTTTTTGGATTTTCATTTATAAGATATTCTGAAAACAAAGGAAGATACAAGTTACCTCAGGATGGGGGTCCTCCCCCAAGCTAGCTTCAGGCTCACTGCGGAGGAGGGTAGAAGAAACCCTGACTCGCGTAGTAAGCCCTCTGCTCCTCCATGTATCGCTGCTGATCCTGCTGCATGGCTGCTATCCTCTCACCAGCCTGACGCTGCCACGCTGAGGTAGACTCGACGTGGGTGTTCAACGTCTCCTCCAATCCCGTGACCTGGACGGTGAGCTCTCCCATCCGTTGCGCGAGCTGAGCATCGCGTGTAGAGGCTGAGGAGTGCCGCCGGAAAGACGAAGACGGAGGTGGACCACCGGAGCTAGAACTAGCGGGTGTAGCCCACTGAGCACTACTCGCATCTGCCCAAGCCGTGCCACTCGCACTCAGGTGGTAGGTGAGCTGGTCCCAACCAGGTGCATATCCAGGGGTAACCCCGAATGTGTACCCCGCAGGGGCCCCTCCTGCCACTGGTGGTGTAACAGGCTGTGGCTGTGGCTGTGGTGGTGGTGGTGGCTTTGACTGCTACTGCTGCATGTGTGCTCTCTTTGCCGCGCTTCTGGTGGACCTGCCTGAAACACTAGCACGGCGGCTTTCCTCTTGTGTAACAAGGGGAATGGTTAGTGACTCCGAGGTATACAATCCAAACCCCCGGTTAGGTAACAAGATTTGATTTGCGTAACCCGGAAAGAAGAAAGTCAAAGAATCATTTGGGCCCCTCTTGAGTATATGCCCTTGGATCAAGTATGCCTCATCATGAGAACTCGGGGCGTCCCGATGAAAGGTACAGAATTCCCGCTAAGAACCCCGAGTCTGAGAGCAATATGAGTCACCAAAGACGTACACTCAATAGGACCTATCATCTTGAAATTCATCAACCACTGCCGAATCATAGCTTTAACGGGAGAGACCTTGATCCGTTTAACAGCGGTGTATAATAGCATCATCTCATCGCTGCGCACAGGCCGAACATCCTCTCGTGGGAATAGAGTAATGGCAAGCCACTTGTGCCACAGACGGAGAATGGGATGCACAATATCATTGCACCGAGGTACAAACTTGCCACTGTAAACAAGACCAGAGATGTCTGACCAGAAAGATTCTCGAACAAAACCATCACAAGCCTTCTTCAGAGAAACACCACAACGAGGACTAAACCCAAGAAGATGACTAAGTTCCTTCCAAGAAACACGATAATCGGTTCCAAAAAGACGAAACTGAATGCCATCATGAATCTCGGTAAGAGAGCAAAGAAAATGGATGGTGAGGGGTCGAGAGCCAAACTCTGGGACCGGCGCAAACTCCTCCCAACCAAGAGCATGCCAAATAGAAGCGAACTCGAGATTCATACCTGTTTTCTCCATGAGAGCCGGGTTGAAGTCCCGGGTGTGGGCGAAGACTCAGTCCTTTAGGAGAGCGTAGGCTTGCTCCTCTCAAGCGCCCTGCAAGCTGAGGTAGGGGGTGTTGTCGACGACCTCCTTTGTGGCTTGTGGCTCGGCTTGCTCCTCTTGCTCTTCTTCATAATCCATCATCGATGGGCTTGGCGTCGGCTCGGCGGGGGTGGACGAACTCGCACTTGCCCGCGAATGGGAGCGTGAGCATGTCACCCTCCAGAGAGTGTTCGCTGCCGAATTCATGCTAGCACAACAACAAGGGACAACAAGAGCAACTCGGTGATGGGTTAGTGAAATCGAATGAAATTCTTACCAAGCTTGCTCCACCAATAATAATACTTTCAGCAACATAATAGAGAGAACACTTGATGATCCAATCTCGAGCAAGAAATCCAAGAAAACCAAGAGAGCAAGGAGTGGAGAGGAGAGTGTGAGTGAAATGAGTTGAATGGGTGAAGAACACCCCCTCTCCCCTGCTATTTATAGGTAAAACAGGGTAGGCAGCTCGGGGTGGCCAAGGCACAACGGCTAGGAGCCGTTGGAGCCGGCTGGGCCCCGCTAGCCGTTGGCCGGGATCGACTGAACCAACGGTCAGCTGACCCTGGCTTGGGCCCGCTGGCAGCCTGCTTCGGCTGGTGGCTCCCCAACGGCTAGCCCATAGCTTGCCTTGGTGCACCGGCCAAAATTCGCCAATATTTTTCAAAAGATTTTTCTTGAATTTTCAAACTCAGAAATGATTTTCAGAAATTTTATTTTGAAAAGGAAGAAAGGGCTAGATAAATCTAGCATGCAGATGCAAGGTTTTGGTAAATCAAATATGCAATTTTGGAAATAAAACTTTGGAAAGGGAAATATGAGATACATACCAACTTTAACCTTTTTGGTAGAAAGGACCCATCATTTTTAGTTTGATGAGTTGGACTCTTCTCAGTGATCAATTCCACTCAGCACCCCACTCCTGAGAAGTAGAGGGTGGTGCCATCTCAATCTTCCACCATTATTTCCGAATTTTCTTTAGTCTCTTCAACGGAGATTTCTTCTTTGGGGGTAAAGGCTCTGTCCTTCCCCCAAGCTGCTCAACACTATCTTGCACCAAATAGCATTGCTCTTCCTTGTCCTGAAACTTGAACTTCAAGTTCCTCTTCCCAATGCAGAAGCGGATGATTCCGGACGCCACATTGATTCTAGCTCGGACATCACTGAGAAATGGTCACCCAAGGATGAGCGGCATTCCTCCCTCGTCATCCATATCAAGGACCACGAAATCCGTGAAGACATAAGAACTCTTGATCTTGACCAATATGCTCTCAACAATCCCTTCTGGATATCGTATCGTTGAATCGGTGAGTTGGATAGTCCGTGCTGTTGAAGAGAGAGCTGGATATCCCAGTTGCTCGAACATGGCCTTGGACATGAGATTAACACTTGCACCAAGGTCACAAAGGGCATGCCTGATCTTCTTGTAATAGATTGTGCAAGTAATAGTCGGATAGCCTGGATCTTTCTTGTGCACAACTGCTGATTCCTCCCATGGGTCAAGAATTTGTTGTATGGGCTTTCCTGCATAGTTAGAAGCACGTGTCTTCCTAGGTGGCTTACCCCACCTGGTTGACACTACACTAACATTTTCACAAGAGGATACGGGTTGCCCCGGGATCCTCCCATTATCAGCAGATGGAACCAAAGCAGCCAGCTGAGCTAACTGGGTTTCTAACATTTTGTTAAAACTCAGTCGACTCTTCTGAGCAGAAGAAAAACTATCAAGCTTAACATTGAGAATTTCTAAAGTTTTGTTAAGGGCAGCTAGCTTTTTGTTAACACCTTCATTAATCTTAGCTTGCCCAAAGACGAGATCTCTCAAGGAAGGTTGGTTGGGATTGTAAGAATTACCTTGGTTACCTCCTTGATAATAAGAGCATTGTTGATTCCACGATTGGCCTCCTTGTTGAGGTGGACGATAACCATTGCTGTTGTTGTTCATGTACATCACTTCCTCCTGAGTCTCCGGGCAGTAATTGCCTGAGTGCCCAGTGTTGCCACAGACTTCACAAGTCATATTAGAATCCATAGGCAGAGTTATGGTGGCCATGGCAGCCTTCTCACTGGTGTAGTCATCCAATCTCTTCATAAGAAGATCCAACTCGGCAGTAATTATGTCTGCTTCCTTGACAGTATGAGTACCCCTCGGTCGTGGTTAGAGTCTTTCATCACTCCACCCTTGGTTGGAGACCATCTTCTCAATGAGTAATTTAGCATTATCAACAGTGAGTGAGAAGAATACTCCTTGAGCAGCAGCATCAATATGGCCTCGGGCTGTCGGAGTCAACCCATTATAGAAGCTTTGAAGAATGAGCCAATCCTCCATCCCATGGTGAGGACAGGCCAGGACATACTCCTGAAGCCTTTCCCAAGCCTCTGGAATAGATTCACTTGCTGCTTGCTGAAAACCAGAAATCCTTCCACGAAGAGCATTGGTTTTACCCAATGGGAAGAACTTCTTGAGGAATGCCTCTGAACACTTACTCCAAGTGTTAATAGCATCACGATTCACGTAGAACCATTGCTTAGCTTTCCCCAGGAGAGAGAATGGAAACAGCCGTAGACGAACAGCATCCATATTTGCACCCCTGATGATGAAAGTGATGCACAGCTCTAGGAATTGCTGCAAATGACATCCTCATTTGGCTTGCCACAGAATGGGCTAGCCTGTACCATCGTGATTAGACCCGTCTTGATCTCAAAATTTTTAGTCCCCATTACCACCTCAGGGCCTTGCAACACCTGGTCAGCGGAAGGAGCTGAGTACTCACGAAGTATCTTCTGGGCCATAGTGTTTGATGTGGATGGTACAAAGGAAGTTGGATCGCCTTCCGGATGAGTACGACGAGGTGAGTTGAAATGAGTTCAAGCTCTCCTCACAAGTGACTTGGGATCTTCAGTAAAATTCTCCGGTAAGTCGAAACCAGTCATACACTACCTGTCTTCATCATCCAAAGATAAAAGAATACAATCAAGGTTAGCCTGCATTGAGAGTTGTCCTAACCTACTCAGAGTTTATAAACAGATGCAAAGCATAGTCATGATAATCCTGTGCCTTCCCCGGCAACGGTGCCAGAAATGCTTGTTGGCGTTTCGTAATGTCGTCATCTTAAGAACAGATCTGGAATCCATCCTTAGTGACAACACCAAGAATCGCCTTGTAGGCACCTCTCAAAGTCACAACTAATGACACTGGGTTAGCATGAACATCAAGACTTGCCAAAGGTTAATCTAAACGATCATGAACGAATCTGCAAGCGCACAGATAAACCATTGTAGCATTTCCCAAAGGAAGGAGAGTATTCCAAGGGTATCATATCCGTGGAAGGCAATGGTGGACATCTTAGACTTATGCTTTTGCTCTGAATATAAACTAAGAGATAGATATAGGAAACAACACACTCAAAGACAGGGGTAAGATAAAAGATATAAGGGTAGTGTGACACATACACTCAAATCTACCTCTACTCTAGCACACTACGGCTTAGGGGGAATATAAGAGTTAGCTCTAGGTTCTAATGTACTAAACATACAAAGCTAGAAGATACAGGAGATAGGCATGAGTATTGCATGAGAGGGATAAGGTTCAGCACCCAGGTACAAACGGGGAGCTAGCCCGCGACGACTAGCACTCTGCGAACCTAGACTTTAGACTCCTACAGCAGGTACCCCAGCGCGGAGGATTAATCAAGGATCCAACAAGGCTGTCACCACCTGCGGACCGACCTCTATCGTTACGGGGGGTATGCTCATAACTAACGTAGCCAGACAACCCAGGCAACATGCCTACGTTGCTGCTAGACTCCACCCGGCCCGAGCTATTGTGACCCAGGGTGAGAGCCACCAGAAGACTGGTCAACTTAGACCGAGTACCGTAGCTTGAACACAAACCTCATGCAACACTCTCATGCCATCTAACAAGATCAACTAAGGCTAGACATACAAACAGATATGAACGCTCTTATGTCGAGTCAACAAGATCAAAGAGTCATGTTCGTGAAGAACACGAGCCTCTAACTTATGAACAAACACATAAGGATTGAGTTTATCACCCTTCAAGTGGATCAAAAGGTAGTGTTCATGAAGAACACGAGCCTCTAAATGATGAACAAGGGATGAACTCAAGAACATATCAAGAATATGATCTACCATGACTTTATATGAAATAGCTGAATAACTGAAGTAGATCAAAGTCATATAATGAAATAAAAATAAAAGAGAACTCATACCTAGACCCCAAAGAAGACTTGGAACCTGAATAAGAGCTACTCTAGCCTACCCCCTAGCCTTGGAAACTAAAAGTGAGAGGAGAATGAGACAGTGGTGTGTGGGAAATGGGAACCCCTCCCCTTCTATTTATAGGCAAGGACCAGGCTTGCTCGGAGGCTCAAAGTGCTCCAAAACACCTCGGGATGCAGCAAGTGACCAATGAGGAGCAACCACGTGTAGGGACCAGATGGAGGCCCCCTAGGTCGGTTCGGTCGATCCTAGGATCGGCCGGCCCTCTAGGGTGGCCCCACCTGGTGGTTTTCCTCTAGGTGGCTGCCCTGTGGGCCCTCTGATCCATCCCCGGTGCATGTCTTGATTTGGTATCTGAGGTGGGCCCTTTGATCCATGTGAAGTCCATGTGGCGTCCTCTGATTCGTCGATGAGTGCCTCTCCTGGATCGATGACATGGAATGCCATGTTTCCCTTGGTGGCAGCCACCTCTTCAGCTGAGTTGGCATGATTTCTTCAAAGAAGATTAGTTTCCATCTCTTTTTAGGGGTAAATCACCTACATACAAATAATCTCCAAGGACAAGTGAAACTACATTATTCAAACCAAAATGCTAGTAAATAATGCATATGCCTCTATTTATGTGAGAATATTGAAGGTTGAAAGTGGTGAATTTCAACCGTCAACAATTTGATTGGGCCAGCTCGTGTTCGCTCTGCAGGTGGGAAGTGGTATGTTCTTGTTGTGGTTGATGATTTTTCGAGGTACTCTTGGGTTTTCTTTTTGGAGGATAAGAGCGAGACATTTGGCTTTGTTCGAGACTTGATCTTGAGGTTGAAGAATGAGAGACATGGTGATGCCATTCGAGCTATACGCAGTGACAATGGCACGGAATTTAAGAACTCTCATTTTGATGCCTTTTGTAGTGATCTTGGCCTTGATCATCAGTACTCTTCTCCATACGTCGCTTGCCAGAATGGCGTAGTAAAGTTGTCCCTGTGCATGGAGCCCTAGGCCGCCTTATATGGGGAGGACAGACTAGGGTTTGCATGCAAGGTCAGTTGACCCGTGGCGGGGTCGGTTACAACTGTGGGAAGCTTATCGCCCGGATTACAAGGAGTATCCAGTGATACTCGGAGTCTACAGGCGGCGGTGCGCTACGTCGTACTGCCTTGACTTGCACGCCAAGTGTTGCGGTTCTTCCGGGGTCTTGATCCGGTCGCCCACAGTCGTCGGCGTTGAGGATAAGGTCGCTGGGCCCACTCGGCAGGTCGGCGGGTCTTCTGGAAGGTCGGGTCCACTTGTCAGGGGCCCCTGGGACCCTGGCCGGTGGGGACCCATGGGTACCCATGTCTGTCATGCCCCTGATCGACGTGTAGGCACAGCGGTCGAGGAGAGGTTGTGTCGAAGACTGGCGAAGACGCGGCACTATCGAGGTCGTGAAGGGTGCACAGGGATCAAAAAGAAAGAACCCCTCCGATGCGCACATGAAGTTGAACGTCGGGCTTCTGGGTTGAAGGACCGTAAGGTCGAAGTGAAGACGAGGCGTAGAACTTGCAGAACCGCCGACCCGACCTGAGTCAGGTGTGATGTAGAGGCTGCCGTGACCTTCGGAAAGGTCGCCATGCCTACTGAAGGTAGGTCGAGCTGAGAAGTAGCGGAAGCTGGCTTCCGTTAGGTCGAGGCGACCTGGTGAAAATAGGGTGTCGAAAGACGCACTAGTGTAGTAGCCCCCGAGCAGTAAAGCGACCAGAATGGCAGGTTTGATGCTCCAAAGAAAAAGAAGAAAGAAATAGTCGAACCTACGACCTTCTGCTCAGGAAACAGATGCTCTTGTGATGTCAATGTAATAGGACAAAAGCTCTAGAATCTTGCAGAGGTCATCAGGCGCCGGGGCGGACACAGCCAGAGTCACAGGTGCACTGTACGGTCACGGGCCGACTTGCAAACGTAGCAGAGGGCGCTGTCAGCCGCAAAAGACAAAAGCGCTCCAGGATGCAATCAGGTAGGGGACAGCACGCCGATGCCTCCCACGGGTGAACAGTGACCCCGTGTTCCACGAGGGTACAGCGATCTTGAGGATAAGGACGCCACGCAAGCTGGCTTGCGGATAACACCGAATGGCAGGTGCTGGAGTATAAATATGCGACCATACCTTGAAGCAAAGTGCGCAATCTCCAGAGGAAAGCCACAATGATCCAGTGTAGTAATATTTCCATGCCATGGATGTGTGTCCGTCCACCAGAGCATAGGTTTGATGTAGTTCATGCTTGGAGCTAGAAGAATGCTTGCGAGGCTCGAAGAACCCGATTGGCCTCTTCTCCCAGTCCCGCCGAGGAACCCAGGAGGAGTATGAAGCAGCAGTTGCATCGTCAGCCCTAACACTTTCAGGCCTAATGTGATGCTGGTGAACGCTGCGCTCCACCCGGTGAGGTTGGTGTTGAAGCTCGCACCTTCTGCAATCTTGCGGGGAAGCTTAGAATTGACGTTGGGTGCCATAGGAGACCGGTTGGTGCGCGAGTAGAGGTGGCTGTGTGGCAGCTGCCTCCACAGTGGCTGTAGAGGTTGTCAAGTAGGTCCTGAAGCTAGAAGAAAGCTTGCGACAAGCCTTATTAGTGTAGACTGAGTCGTAAGCACTTTGGAAGGTGATTCAGGGCCTTTAATATCTTTGTATCTTGTAATTAGCTAAGGGCCAAATCCCTTGTAGCTTATGAAGCTGTAAATATTAGTTTTGCACATGATGATGTCATGTTTCAAGTAGTTGTGGGGGCGCCTGGGCTGCAATGGTATGGCTACCAAGGTCCCGGTAGGGCTGTAATAGCACGCCGACCTTCGGGAGGCCTTTCGTAGAGACGAGGAGACCGTGTCGACCTGAATCAACACGGTCGTTGTGCAGTGACACAACACAGGTAGTCAACCTGTAAAAATCTAGGTCCATATGACCTAGGAGGCAGCAGGGCCTTAGCGACTTCAGGGAGGTGCTACTTGACCAGGAGGTCGCCAACGGGCAGTGGAGCCATTAAGCACAGGGTCGTTGGTATAAGCCAGCCATTAAGGCAATGCAGTAGGTAGCAGGACCTTAGCAACCTCAGGGAGGCGCTACTTGACCAGGAGGTCGCCAACGGGCGGTGGAGCCATTAAGCACAGGGCCGTTGGTATAAACCAGCGATGGAGGCTGAAGCGACGTATCAAGCAATGGTGCTTTATCGACCTTATGAAGCGGTGTGATGGACCCGGAGGTCGTCAGAGGTCAGTAGACCTTGAAGAGAGTATAGGTAAAGGGGCTTATAGTAGGGCATGACGAGTTCATGGATGTCGGGCCGTTGAATAGAAAGCCAGCGAGCATGGATTCCCGCACGGCGCGAGCCGTTACTGCCTGTGACCGTTAGGCCGAAAGAGCCGTTGGGCGATGTATCCGTTGGGTCGCCGGTAATGCCGCCGGACCCGAAGGGACGTTTGGGGGCGCCGCGGCCCACCGTACTGATGCGGCCCAGTTATAAAAGGCCGAGTGAGGGGTCGGGGACCCCACTCGCTTCCATTCCCCCGCCACAGATGGGTTTCCAATCTGCTGCCAAGACCCTTCGTGCGCAGATTCGCCGGCACCGCCATGCTTAGATCCACCACGCCTAGCGCCGCCGTATGCGCAAGAAGTCCTTGGTAGTGTTTAGAGCTAGATCCACCGGGTTCGAGGAAGAAGAAATGGCCCCAGAGCATGCGCCGGCCCCGGAGAGAGTTTGGGAGCACTCGTCGGTGACGGAGGCGCAGCTCCAAGGTCTGGTGGAGCGCGGGCTGCTGAAGCCCAAGGAGCAGGTGGGCTGGAGGCCAGCCGCCGGCGAAGCCTTCCCCTCCGAGGGGACCGGAGAGACCGTCGCCTTCATCACGTTCATCGAGCGCGGATTTGGAGTCCCGGTGGGTGATTTCTTCCGTGGGCTGCTTCACTTCTACAGGATTGACCTGGTACATCTCATCCCCAACACCATCACCACTGTTTCCTCATTCATCCATCTGTGCGAGGTGTACTTGGGGATACCTCCACACTTCGACCTGTAGCGGTACTTCTTCGAGGTGAAGAAGACGGGAAAGAATGGCGTCGTTGGATCTGTCTCCTTCATGCTACGCCGTCATATGAAGACGGTGTACATCGACATGGAGCTGCCTGACAACACCCAGGGCTGGCGGCGAGGGTGGTTCTACATCGACAACCCGAAGCTGGCGCTGGCGACTAGGTTGGGACTCGCACCGGTCCCGGTGTCGGAGTGGACCAACCAACTAACGTCGCGGGAGATGGACACCATCAAGCCGCTGCTGGAAGACCTCAAGGCGCGGAAGGAAGAAGGGCTGACGGGCGACGCAGTGGCCATCAGCTTCAGCCAGAGGCTGCTGCTACCGATCCAAGATCGGGTGTATCCGGCCTACGAGTACTGGGGCTAGACCGACCCGACCCACGTACAGCAATGCAAGGTCTCCAAGTAGGAGATGGTGGCACGGGTGAGGGAGCTCTTCAATGGGGTGATCCAGAACCGGACGTGCCCTAAGGCGTTTTCCCTTACTCGGCCCACCGAAGTGGTAAGTCGCTGATCGACCTAGATTTTGCTTTTGGTTAGGCTTGTTTTGCTTTGAACTGAGAGGAAGGTCGCCTGTTGCAGGGTCGCGAGAGCTTGTTCTAGTGCCTGGCTCCCCTTGCTGACGAGGGTGAGCGCAGCTTCAAGGTCCGGGCGGCGGAGGACATCCGTGCTCTGACGCAAGAGTACTTTGACAACTACCTCTCCGACTCATCGGTGGGAGGGAGTGATGATGAGGATCCTCCCGTAGGGAGTTCTGCACCAGTTACCCGGTGCACGCGGCAGGTCACTGGCAAGATCCCGACGCACAAGGGCATCAAGATCATCTCCGCCACCATCGAGGCGGAGAAGAAGAAAAGGAAGAGGAGGGACACCACTGTGTCGTCGAAGACGGCGACAGCCAGCGCTGAGGTTATCGTCGAGGAGGATGATGACACAGGGTCGGGCGACACAGCGGCCGCAGGAGGAGATGATGTCCCGCTTGGGGTTATAAACGAGCAACATCCGAAGCCGAGCACGGAGGGTGTGAGCGACCAAGGGTCGCAGAAGAAGCCGAGGCGGACGCCACCCAGGACGGTGTCGCTTCGATTGAAATCTGGCAGCGGGTACGTCGTTCAACTTGATTTTTTATTGATTGACCTGTGGAGAGTTTGAGTGCGTCGATCTGACACGTTATGTGCCTTGGTCAGCGGAACCCCTGCTGCATCAGGTGATAACAGGAGCGCCTCAGGCCAAGAGGCCTTGGCACGGAAGCTCGAGAAGGCGCCGGTGAGCCAGTCACTGGCAACATCGGGCGGTGATGTCACCAGCCAGGTCCCTGAGACCGTGGGGGTGACATCGGCGGCGGTGACCAAGGTCGCAGCTGATAGCGCTCAGCAAGTGGCAGGTCTTCACCAGGAGGACCCACCCGAGTCGGGCCTACCGCAGGCGCAGGGGACGGAGACCGGAGGAGAGGGCACGGACAACGACCTGAACCGGTGCCTCTATACCGGCTCCCCTTGGGAGGATGACGTCATTGCCGATGGCCGGGACCTTGACTACTTCAAGGCGGCGCAGGCGGCGATCAAGGAGGCAGCGAAAATGATCGGCAGGACACTCATGGTGAGTCTCGATTCCTTTGGAGATAGGCCTTCAATTTTCTTGGATTCCTTGATTTGACAATCTTTTTACGGTGTGTGGTTGTAGTCTCTCGCCGAGCGAGTGCAAGGCAGGGTGAACCTGCTGACGGAGGGCGCCAGGCTTCATGCGGAGCTGACCACGGTGCGGGACCCCGTGCTACAGGCCAGGATTGAGGCCGTAGGAGAGATAAAGCACCTCAAGGACGAGGTGGCCTTGAAGGACAAGGCGATGGAGGCCTTGAAGCAGGAGGTTGAATCCGCCAGGCTGAAGGCGAAGGAGGCAGAGGACGAGCTAAAGGTCGCCGCTGCGGGTACATCTGGGGTATCCTCATGCTCGATGCTTGAATTTTACGTCGTGATGAACCAATCCTGACCTTGCTGATCGCAGAGGCCAAAAAGAGGGAGTCCACCTTGAGGAAAGACCTCAAGGAGTCAAAGGACTAGGTGAAGATCCTCAAGGTGAAGCACAAGGAGGTCGTCGACAGTGAGTATTACTATACCCGAAAGGTTGCATATGAATTTGGTGTTCGCAGGGATCTGGAGATCGACCTGGGCCGGGCAATGCAAAGCCTTATTGATCATCAAGAGATGACTGCAGATGTTCAGAAGGAGCTGGACGACCTCAAGGAGGCTGCCAAGTACCTTGTGGACATTTACGTCCCCAAGGTCGAAGGCGGACCACAGGAGCTCGTCATGTGGCTGGAAGATGCGGAGGGTCGCGTGAAGACCTTGCTGATGGATAGCGGCAAGCTCGCCGCTGCTACCGCATTGTCCACAGTGAGGCACCATGTGCCGACATTCGACCTTGAGAAGGTTAGGGAGGAGCTCGACCTATCTCGGCTGGTGGGCGTTGAAGATATCCAAGCCACCGCGGATGAGATTATGAAGAAGATAGACCTGTAAATGTAACTTAGGACGTAGCAAACAATTAGTGCCAATGGGTCGTGGACCCTTTTGATGTAAGATAAACCTTGCATGAATCAAAAAGGCATGTTTCATTAACTGATGTGATGCCTTCTTTGACTTATATACTCTTTATAAGAACACAAAAGTAATGGAGCTGCACGAACCCTTTCCCCCTGCTGACCCAACTCAGTGGAGGAACGGCTTACTGACCACACGGCTCGGCGTGGAGGCTTATGTGCAGCTGGTGCACGGAGGGGAGTCCTGGACCGGAGGTTGAGCAGCCACACGGCTTAAGGAAACTTATAAAGTGCACGAAAAGTTTTGGGAGGGGAGCACACAGTAGGAAGAAAGGTAAAAACCCACAGGTCTAGCGACCCTTAGGTTGGCAAAGCCAAGCCCCCGAGCGTGAAGGACCGGGTTTAATACCAAGCCCCCAAGCGCGAGGGGTCCAGTTTTAAACCAAGCCCCCAAGCGCGAGGAGGAGGGGTGAACAGAGAACAAGTAGGTCGACAGGTAGTCTTTATATATATATATATATATCGAATTACAAAGGAGAGAGTACATAGCTTTTATTGTGATACATGGCTCCTAAGGATAGAAGCGACGTAAGTGCTCGATGTTCCAGGGGTTCGGGACGCCCTGGCCATCGGCCCATTGGAGGCGATAGGTCGTCGGTCGAACGACCTCCTTAACTATGAAGGGGCCTTCCCAAGGCGCAGAAATCTTGTGCATGTCCTTGGTGTTCTGGATCCGCCGCATGACTAGGTCGCCAATGTTGAAGGAACGTTCCTGCACATTGCGGTCGTGGTAGCAACGTAGCTACTGCTCGCGGTGGGTGTGGCGCATGAGCGCGGCCACACGATGTTCCTCGACGCTGTCAAGGTCGAGCCTGTGTGTTTGCTCCACTTCTCCTTCGTCGAAGTTTTGGATACGAGGAGCCCCGAAGGCCACATCGGTGGGGAGGATGGCCTCTGACCCATAGACCAAGAAGAAGGGTGAATACCCTGTGGCCGAGCTGACCTAGGTCCTGAGACCCCAGAGGACGTGGGGGAGCTCCGAGAGCCACTTGGTTGCGTAAGGCGCTGAGCCGTTGAAGATGCGATCTTTTATGGCCTGTAGGACCATGCCATTGGCCCTCTCGACCTGGCTGTTGCACCGCGGGTGCGCCACCGAGGAGTAGTATACGTTGATCAGGTTGTCTTGGCAGGAGTCCCAGAAATCAGCTCCTGTGAAGGCCGTGCCAAGGTCGGTGACGATCCTGTTGGGCACCCCGAAGCGGTGGGCGATCTCCTCGATGAATTTGGCCGCCTCTTTCGAGGTGACACTAGATACGGGACGGACCTCGATCCACTTGGTGAACTTGTCCACCGCCACGATGATGTGCTTGTAGCCACCAGGGGCGGTCTTGAAAGGTCCCATGGAGTCAAGACCCCACACTGCGAAGGGCCAGGACGGAGGGATGGTCCTGAGGGCCTGAGCCGGGACGTGCCGCTGCTTGGTGAAGAATTGGCACCCCTTGCATCGACGTACGAGTTCCTGGGCATCGGCCATGGCTGTAGGCTAGTAGAAGCCAGACCTGAAGACCTTGTCCACCAGGTTGGAAGAGGCGGCGTGATTGTCGCACTCGCCACCGTGGATCTCATCCAAGAGCCTAAGGCCCTCAGATCGCAGGATGCACTTCATGAAAACCCCTGTGGAGGCGGACCTCCGATAGAGTTCGTTGCCGACGACGACGTAGTTGGCGCTGCGCCTCGTGATCTTTTCGCGCTCCGCCTTATCCTCAGGTACTCGATGCTCGAGGAGGAAGGCGATGAAGTCGAGGCGCCAGTCATCTTCTGCCTCGGTCATGAGGACTTCGCGACCTCCCGGCGAGGTCACTTCATCAGCAGGCGACTCTGGGTCGGTGATAAGCTTGATGGACGGCTTGCATAGGTCCTAGACGAACACGCCGGCCGGAACCAGTGCGTGCTTTGAGCCGAGCTTGGAGAGGACATCAGCTACGACGTTGTTGTTGCGACAGACATGGTGGAACTCGAGCCCTTCGAAGTGACGCTCGAGCTTGCGCACCTCAGCACAGTAGGCGTCCATCGTGTCCTTCTTGGCTTCGGAGTCCTTGCTGACTTGATCGATGACGACCTTGGAATCGCCGTAGGCCATGAGGCGCTTGATCCCAAGGGAGACATCGATGCGTAGCCCATGGATGAGGGCCTCGTACTCGGCGCCGTTGTTAGATGCCTTGTAGTGGATCTGGAGCACGTACTTGAGGTAGTCATCCTAGGGGGAGATGAACAGGACGCCCACGCCGGCTCCTTCGAGGTTTAGGGAACCGTTGAAGTACATTTTCCAGTGCTCAGGCCGCTCCGATGGTGGAGGCTGCTGAATCTCGGTCCACTCCGAGACGAAGTCTGCGATGACCTGGGACTTGATGGCCTGCCTAGGGCAGAACTCTAGTTTGAACTCCCCTAGCTCGATGGACCACTTGACGATGCGCCCAGTGGTGTCGCGGCTCCGCAGAATCTCGCCAAGGGGGAAGGCCGAAACGACCTTGATCTTGTGCGACTGGAAGTAATGCCGAAGCTTGCGAGAAGTGATGAGTAGCGCGTAGAGCATCTTCTGGGGCTGGCTTTACCAGGTTTTGCTGTCTAATAGGACCTCGCTGACGTAGTATATAGGTCGCTGGACAGGGTAAGGTCTGCCTTCTTCAGTTCGCTCAACCACCAGAACCGAGCTGACCACTAGGGTGGTCGCCGAGATGTATAGTAGCAATGGCTCCTTAGGCACCAGGGGCACCATCACCGGGGGTGATGTGAGGAAGGTCTTGAGTTGCTCCAGAGCTTGGTTGGCTTCCTCGGTCCAGACGAACTTGTCTGCCTTTTTTAGCAGCTTGAAGAAGGGCGGGCCTTTCTCTCCAAGTTTGCTAATGAATCGACCTAGGGCCGCCATCATGCTGGTGAGCTTCATGACGTCTTTCTTCCTAGTTGGTCGCTTCATCCTGAGGATGGCATCCACCTTGGTGGGGTTGGCCTCGATGCCCCGATTGCTGACCATGAAGCCCAGGAGCTTGCCGGACGGGACACCGAAGACGCACTTCTCTAGATTAAGTTTCCAGGGGTAGACACCGAGGTTGGTGAAGGTCTCCGTGAGGTCAACAATGAGCTTGTCCTCGTGGGTGGTCTTGACGACCACGTCGTCGACGTAGGCTTCTACGTTCTTGCTGATCTGGCTAGCAAGACACTTCTGGATGGCCTTTTGATAGGTCGCGCCAGCATTCTTGAGGCCAAAGGTCATGGTCGTGTAGCAGTAGATGCCATGGGGCGTTATGAACACCGTCTTGTCTTGGTCAGAGACCTTCAGGGCTATCTGGTGATACCCTGAGTAGCAGTCGAGAAAGCATAGGAGGACGCTTCCGGCCGTGGAATCCACGACCTGGTCGATGCGCGGAAGAGGGAAGGGGTCTTTAGGGCAGTGCCTGTTGAGGTCGGTGTAGTCGATACACATTCTCCCTTGACCGGTTTTCTTGGGTACAAGGACCGGGTTGGCAAGCCAAACCGGGTTTTTACACTCGCGGATAAATCTAGAAGCTAGGAGCTTTATTAATTCTACCCTAATGACGTCCTTGCGATCTTTTGCAAAGCGGCAAAGCTTCTGCTTGATAGGCTTGTCGTCTTGCTTACATCCAAGGAGTGCTCAGCCAGCTCCCTGGGGACACCCGGCATATCCGATGGACTCCATGCGAATATGTCCGCGTTATCCCGGAGGAAACTAGTAAGCGCGAGTTCCTATTTGGGGTCGAGCCCATCGCCGATCACCACCGTCTTCTCTACGTCGGCAAGGCCGAGGCAGACCTTCATCGTGGAGGGGCCCGCGTCCAGGGTGGTGTCGGTGCGCTTCTGCTCTGGGGCAGGTAGGTCGACCGGGTCTACTTGGTTGGCCTCAGCGACCAAGACCGCGGAGGCGTTGGCAGCAGCGGAGGTCGTGGCGAGGTCGAGGGCCTCCGTGTTGCACCTGAAGGAGATAATGAGGTCCCCCTTAACGAAGAGAACCCTGTTTGGAGCCGGCATCTTCAACACCAAGTAGGTGTAGTGCGGGATGGCCATGAATCTGGCCAGCATTGGGCGACCTAGGATCGCGTGGTAGGAGGACTTGAAGTTGGCGACCTCGAAGCTGAGGTACTCTGTGCGGAAGTTCGCCTCCGTACTGAAGGTGACGGGGAGGGAGACCTGACCCAGGGGGTAGGCCGCCTTCCCGGGGACGATGTCGTAGAAAGGCTCGTCGCACTCCGTGAGCTTGTCGAAGTCGAAGCCCATCTTCTTGAGGGTCTCAACAAAGATGATGTTAAGGCCGCTTCCTCCGTCGATCAGGGTCTGGGAGAGCAAGGCCCCATCCACCGTAGGCTCGACGACGAGTGGGAAGGACCTGGGATCTGGGATGTGCACCCAGTGATCAACCCTGGCGAACGTAATCACCTGCTCAGACAAACGCAGAGGCGTAATTGGCTGAGTGTGGACGAGGTGGACGTCACGCTTGTCCTTCCTGTAGCGCCTCCTGCTGGCGCTGGACTTGATGCCACCAACGATCATATTGATCGCGCGGGTTGTGGCTTGGAAAGGTCCGTTGGGGTTGCCTGTTGATGGTGGAGGAGGCAGGTTGGTCTCGTTGCGGGGAGGCACCGAAGGCGGGTCGCTGCGAGGCGGGTCGCTGCGAGGTGGCTCACGGCAATCATCATACCGCTCCTCGCGCCGGTCGTCGTGGCGGTAGTTGCTGTTGTAGCGGTGGTTGTCGCGGCGCCTGGTGTCGTTCCTGGGTCGCTTGGGGTCCGCGGGGGTGCTGAAGGCCCTCTTGAACTAGGAACACTCGCGGAGAGTGTGGGTAGCCCCTTCGTGAAACCCGCAGATGCTGTCAAGTGCCAGGTCGAACTCCTACTAGTTGAAGGTCGAGCCTCGGCGCCCTTCGACCGCTAGGACCTCAGAAGGTGGTTTGCGGAGCTTGTCAGCTGCGGTGCCGGATGTGCCAGGGGCACTGGTATCGAACTGGTTTTGGAGTGCCTCTTCCGTGTCCATCAGCTTGTTGATGACATGCATGAACTCCTTGACATTGGTGGTGCCAGACTCATGGATCTTCTCAAAGACCTTGGGGTCCTTGATGCCCTTCTTGTAGCTGTTGACGATCTGATCGTCCCTGACGTTGATGCACTCGTTCCGATTCTCGAAGAACCGGTGGTTGTAGTCTCGGAGCCGCTCCTTGGGCTTCTGCACGACCCGCCCAAGGTTGAAGGCGTTTCCTGGGTGATCGTAGGTCGCCTGGAAGTTCGATGTGAAGGCCTGGGACAGGTCGGCCCAGGTCTTGATGCTGCCAGGCTCAAGGTTGTTGAGCCATAGCAAGGGAGCCTTGCCCATGACCAGCGGGAAGTAAGCTGCCATATGTTCGAAGTTGCCTCCAGCCGCCTTGACGGTGACGTAATAGGTCGACAGCCAGATGTTGTGGTCCGAGCGCCCATCATACGGCTTGATGTTGGGCTTGAAGTTGTCAGGGTACTCCACCGTACTGAAACGGGGAGCCAGCGCCGGGAAGGTGGTGATGGCAAGGTCGTCACTGGTGCCTCTGGCTGGAGCAGCCGCCCTAGGGGCAGAGTGGACACTGTGCTCAGGGATGACAACCTGAGAGCGCAGCTGCCGATCCCGGTTTCCTTGGAGGATGGCTGGGTCGCCGTGCTCAGCGTCGTACAGGGCGCGCCGCTTGTTCTAGATGTCGTGGTGGTCCTGCAGCTCGCTCTCCATAATGCGATGGACGGAGCCAGGTGTGTTGTACTCGCGATCATACTCCAAGCGATGTCGGAGTTCGCGCTCCTCGCGCTCGTGGTGTTGTTGGTCGACGAGGTCACGCATGTCACGGGTGCGCCTGTTGGCGTCGAGGTTGACGCGAAGGTCGCCGGTGGTAGCGGGCTACCGGGCGGGTTGCTCAGGGTTGTGCTGAGCGACCTCCTCCCAAATGGGGAGAGGTGGCTGCGCTGAGGTCGATGAGATCGACTACGCGAGTGGCGGGTTGATGAAGACGCAGCGAACTTGGAGGCCGCGCTCTTCTCCTCCACCAGGGTGTTGGCAACCCGGAGGTACGCGAGGGCCTGCTCAGCGTCAGGCGTCATCTGGGCTTGCTAGAGCCGGGTTATGGCCGCGCCCAGGTTGGCCTAGGGGCTATTGAAGGTCGGGATCCCAGCTTCCTCAAACTCCAGGCGCAGGTCCCGAGTGCATGGCAGGGCCACGCGCTGCTGCTCTTCCGCACATCGCTGAGCACGCCGGGTGTTGGCTTGGGTGCGGGCCGCTTCCTTAGAGTTGGTCGCGCCCGCACGGGGTGGCTCGTTCTCAAAAACCACGAGCTCTTGGCGAAAGACAATGTTCGAATCGTTGGGGGAGATTCGAACACGGACCTTCTGGAACTCCCTGCAGTCCGAGGACTGGGTAGGTCGTTTAACTCGGCGAGGGAGCTCTTGGTCGATCTTCTTCCGCAGGTGGCACCCGCGGAGGGTGTGCTTCGCACCCTTGTGATAGGTGCAGGGCACGTCGAGAGGGTTGCGCCGAGCGCGAGGTGCTAGCCTCGGGTCACCGAAAAGTCACCGCCCAGATTGGATCTGGGGAGGCCTAAGCAGCTAGCTGAGATGAAGGCCGGGTGCAGACTTTAGGCCGAAGGGGAACGTGTCGTGGCGTAGCGCAGTCTGCGCCGAGCGCTGAGCTCGTTCGCAGATCTCCAGAGTTTCCCTCATTGAGCCGATGATGCTTTCCATCCCCTGGACAAGGTCACAGGGTCTGGGTGGGTGGGTCTCGATACTAGATCGGGAACAGGGATGGCGACGGGTGCCGTGACGACCTGCTCGGAGGTCGCCGGAGGAGTCGAGGCTACCGGAGCAGGAGAGGTCGACGTGAAAGATCTGAAGTAGATCTCCACGGGGTTGGCGAGGAAGTCCGCCATGCTCGCCGGGAAGATGACGTCAGATTGGGCCACCATGCTGCACAACGAGTTCCCGATCGCCCCTACCTGGCGCGCCAGCTATCAGGGGGTGAGACCTGGATAGATCCTCTAGGGGGTTGCCGTAGAGGTTTGTAGGTTTAATGGAGAGGATCAGGATCTAAGAGCATAGGTGGTAGTCCACGTGGTGAACTCCGAACTAGGCGAGTATGGCGAAGAACACGGGGAGACAAGAGGTTTAGACTGGTTCAGGCCTCCGGAGAGTAAAACCCTATGTCCAGTTGTGGTGGATTATGCGAGGATGAGTTGAGTTGTCCCTCGCATGGAGCCCTAGGCCGCCTTATATGGGAAGGACGGGCTAGGGTTTCCATGCAAGGTCGGTTGACCCGTGTCGGGGTCGATTACAACTGTGGGAAGCTTATCTCTCGGATTACAAGGAGTATCCCGTGATACTCAGAGTCTACAGGCGGCGGCGCGCTACGTCGTACTGCCTTGACTTGCACGCCAAGTGTTGCGGGTCTTCCGGGATTTTGATCAGGTCGCCCACAGTCGTCGGCGTTGAGGATAAGGTCGCTGGGCCCACTCGGCAGGTCGGCGGGTCTTCTGGAAGGTCAGGTCCACTTGTCAGTGGCCCCTGGGACCCTGGCCGGTGGGGACCCATGGGTACCCATGTCTCTCATTGGATCTTGGAGCTTCTCAGGTACATGTGTGATATATGTTGCATTCCATGCATGCATTTTACTTTCTGTACAAAACCTGGTAGGATAGCCATCTTTGGATCACTTGTGCTAGGAAAAGCTTCTCTTATATACTTTGATCACTGATGTGCTATATGTGTGATATGTGCATGTTTGGTAAATGGTGATGTGAATGCTATGCTCTTGATGGTTTTGCCATATATGTCTGATGAGATAGCTTTCCTTTTCTGAAAATGATAAAATTGCTTCTCTCATGAGTAGATACTTGTCTGTGCTCAATTTGTGCTCAAATGCCTCTATCATGTTTAGTTTGTGCTTGAGTATCATGTTCTCTTTGCTTGGGTCAAAGACCTTTTTGTCATTGTAAATGTTTAGCCCATTTGTTCACTTGTGGAGGAGCATAAGCTTCTTTTTGCCGCAAAGGTATTTCATGTACCATGTTTAAACTTGAAAATGACATTGGTGTATGAATTGACTTATGCTTGAAAAATAAGCTCTTAATCATGTTCTTATGCTTTGATATTCATATCTTGGGTACTAAACCGTAGCATGTTGTCTACCATGAGAAGTCTCATTTTAAGAAGTAGACACATGGCTCGGTTGCTTTAACATGACTTCAGTAACTTGTGGGTGTTTATAATGATCTTGTGATGAGAATTTGTGATCTTGTATAAACTTTGGATGATGTGGTGCATTTGTGTTCAAATTGGCATGTATAGGGCTTTGCTCATGAGATGAATATTCGTAAAAATTGCTTAAAATTGCTTTTGGCCGTGTCACATGCTTATATGTCTCTACCTTCTTGATGGCAATGTGCTAACTACACCTTATCTACTCTGCTTTCTCTATGTCTCATTTGTAGCATTTTGTTGTGCTCTTTGTATATTTGAGAAGCTTGGTAGATTGTATATATGCTTTGACATGCATTTTTCATGAAAACAAGGGGAAAAGTTTCATATACCTTGATTCATGCATTGTCAACAAGGGGGAGAATTTTGGGAGATTTGTATGATAGGGGGAGATTTTCTAGAAAATTGGTATAGCATTTGTGAGATGTTGCATGTGAGGAGAAAAATTGAGAAGAAGAGGTTGCATTTGCTCAGGGGGAGTTTGCATATGTGCAGGGGAGCTCCTTTGTTTTGCCTGAGTTTTGTGCTTTGTGGTGTGCTCTTTGAGAGTTTTGTTTTGTCTCGGCTGTGTTGAGCCGTTGCCCTTGCCTTAGGGGGCCGAGACTTAGTCTGGCGAGTGATCTTGTTTTCGCTTGTTCTTTGGCTTTGGATCACTTGCTTGGAGGTTTGTGTTCATGGTTGTTTTCTTTTCTTTTTCTCTATGATGGTTACTATGGGTGTTGTCAATGCACTCATCAAGGGGGAGATTGAGGACCAGGTGTGTCCAAAGACTAGTGGAGGGTCTCTCCTTACTGACGAGTGATTGACAACATTGTGTGGACTGATGCTTGGCTAAGTGTGCAGGTACAGGTTGCAGTTTGACTCGTGTCGGTGCAGGTGAAGAACAAGCGCGAAAGGCCTTAGCCGTGGTGGCCTCCGGGTGATGGAGAGGCAAGTAGGCTTGGTTCGATGGACCCAGTGGCCGATGGGGTCAAGTGCGAGCCGTGCGGTGCAGGACTAGCGGGCTGAAGTTGTGAACATGGGCTGGTGCAAGGTAGCGGATCGAGGTCGAAACTTGCACGCGGGGTTTGGTGGTTTGCCCACAAAACCATCAGGTGGACGGTTTCCTGGTTTGGGCCTCAAAACCAAGTTCGGAGGCCCGAGGCGGCGGAGACGGTGATCCGGGAGCTTCAGGAAGCTTCGAGACGGGGGGCACGTGGTGTGATCGTGGGGCTTGCGTCGATGCTAAGCAAGGCTGCGGTGAAAGCGTGTCCGCTCGATGAAGACTAGACCAAAATGCCCCTGAGGGGTTGTATCTTCATTTCAAGTTGTAGGGGTAGCGTGGTCATTTACCTCCCTCCGATGGACTTCGTATAAATAGCGGAGAGGTGGATGGCATCTCTTTCTCTTGGACTCTAGGTTTTCCTCCCCCGGTAGATTGCTCTGAACTACTTCTTTTCCTCTGTATTCCTTAGGCTAGATTCTTGTATAGACTCTGACCTCTGGATGTATGGAAGCATTCGGCATTGCGGTGATCTCCTAGTCCTCTGTGATTTTCGTGTCATTTTCAGGGCTATTTTTGGGGAGTTTTGTTCTTCGCTCGATTCGGGGATTTGAAGGGGTTTTCTCTCGGATTTCTTTGAGGGGATCATGGGTGGATGCCTTGCGCATCTTTGTGTGTGATCTTGACACCTCAAACATCGGGAAACACCTTCGATTCGTGCGTTTTTGGCCGGAGTTCGAGTTCTTGGTGGTTGTTCATGTGATCCGTGATTCCCGGTGTTTTAGGGAGTTAGAGGTCGAGATTTTTGGGGCATAGCTTCCTCTTGTGACGCTTGTTACCTCCCCTAAATCTTGTCTCAAGAGCTTCAACCGTTTGGGAGATCCGGTGATGGATGTGGAGGGTTGACTTCGCGAGCTCGTGCTCAAGCTGCTCTGTCCGGGGCTAGCGAACAGTCCGCGCATCTAGGGTTCTTCGTGTGTTCGTCAGCTGTTCTTGCGAACTCGTGTTTTGATCCTTCGCAGCACTAGGGTTTGGTTGCAGGAGGTTTGCGGACAGTCCGCGAGGGGTAGCCGGACAGTCCGCCGGGTCAAGTTTTAGTCTGGGGTGGAGCTGAGTTTGTCTGGGGTTTCCACTGAGGTGGACAGACGGCTCGCGCTGTCTTCACGGACAGTCTGCGACACTGGCGGACAGTCTGCGTGGCTCAGCCGGACAGTCCGATTTTCTCGATGTGTCTCTGGTGGTTCTGCTGAAGTTTTCGGACAGTCCGCGTCGACGGTCCGGACAGTCCGCCCTTACCAGCCGGACAGTCTGCGCCTGGCTTTTCCAGAATTGGTCAAGTGCTTTGATTCTTGTCTTGTGCTTCCGCAGTTTGATTCAAGGCTTGTCTCTAGGACTTGTGGGCTTGTGTGTGCCTAGTCTAGAGCTTCTCTGGTGTGTGTGAGTACTCGGAGTGGCAATCGGAGTATAGGCTGAGTTCGACCTTCGGGAAGAATTTTTATCAGCTCCCATTCACTCCCCCCTCTATGGTCGCCTATTCGGTCCTTCATCCGGCTCTGCGGCGGTCGGCGGCAGCTCCCTCGGACGCTCCTCTCCCCTTCTTCCTTTCTCTCCCCCCTTCTTCTTCTCTCGGCGGCACAGGCGGATTTGGGGGAGAAAACCCCAAGGGGCGGCTAGGGTTGGCGCTTGCGGCTGCGGTGGTGGTTAATAAAGGGGTGCCCGCGGGGGCAGGTGCGCGCAGACGACCTGGATGTGAGACGGGAGGTGTTGACGGCATCCGGGTGGCGGCCATGGGAGGTCCCCCCCCCGAGCTCGCGGAACCTTTTGTCTCGGGCGTCAGAGGAAAGGGAAAAGGTGAGGAGGGATGCAGCTGACGGCTGGGCCCCGTATGGCGGCGACACAGGGGAAAGACGGTTGGTGGGAGGCAGGCCTGCTGGGCTGAGAGAGCTAAGCGGGCCAGCAGATTTATGTGGGCCAGCGGACGAGCTGACCAGGGCTAGGAGTAGGAGGGTGTCCGGTGGACTTCAACGATGAAGTTAAGGCCCAACAGAGGGTTTTGTCTTTTTCCTATTTTTCCTTATTCCTATTCCTAGAACAACTTCAATTCAAATTTGAATTCTAAATTCAAATTTGAACCACACACAATTAAGATCCAAATAAAAGCTATAAACTCCAAAATTAATCACACTATCATTTATAATTCCTAAATTTATATTTTGACATAAATAAATCTAGGAATTAGAGGAGAATTCAAAGAAGGCATCCTTATAATTTTAATCATGCACTCAATTCCAACCAAAAATTTTGAAATCCACATTTTTGAATAAATTAACATTTCGGAAAACTCTGAGATGTTACAGACTCCCCCCCCCCTCACAAGAATCTCGTCCCCGAGATTAAGAGCTTATCCCCGTTTTCAAGGAGATGAGGATAAAAGAGAACGAGCTGCACCAACATCGAAAATAGGTAAAATTGATGCACCGAAAACTAAAACTCACCAACCACAGCGTTAGGAGCATCAGCAGCTTTTCCTTCCTTCAGGTGGTAAAGCCTTCCACGACCAGCAGACTGCTGAGGAGTAGACTGAGGAGGTCCTCCTCCTGGGGCCGGTGCTTTGGCGGGCGTAGCAGAGGTCTTCTTGTCGGGGTAGAAGTACGACTTGTAGCCCTGCTTGCCACATGTGTAACACGTGGGCCCGAACCCTCCAGTGTTTGGTCCTGGTGCGAACTAGGGTGGGCGGTTGTATCCTCCATTCTACTGACGATAGCTGTAGTCTCCTCCTCCCGAGAAGTTGCCTCCAGGTTGGCTATGTCCATCCCTCGGCCTCTGGATCGACCGGTCTTGGTGATATCCCATTCTCTTCTTGTCCTTCATATGCTCTTCATGGCCTCTTCTCTCTTCTTCAAGAGCGATGGCACGGTTCACCAGGTGGCGTAGGGACTTGTGCTCACTTCCTTTCAAACCCTGGCGGAGACCATGGTGAAGGCCTTGCATGAACCAGAACTATTTCTTGTCATCAGTGTTGGTGTCATCGGGGGCATAGCGTATCATCTTCATGAAGTGCCTCTCATACTCCTCCACCCTCATCGCACCCTGTGTCATGGTGTGGAACTCCTGGGCCTTCTGAGTCATGAGCTCCTTCGGTAGGTACTGCTCGCGGAACACCTCGCAGAACTCCAGCCAGGTGATGAATGCTAGGTTCGGGTGGCTGTCCGAGTAGTTGTCCCACCAAGACTTGGCAGGGCCCTCAAGCTGGTGGATGGCGAGAGCCACACACTCTTCATCAGTGTAGGCGGTGAGGTCAAGCTTTGTCTCGATCACCCGGAGCCAGTCGTCGGCTTCGAGGGGGTCATCCGAGTAACTGAAGGTAGGGGCCTTCAGGCGGAGGAACCTCTCGATCTTCTTAGCGAAGTCATCTTCTGGCAGAACGTTGCGGTTCCCACCGTTGACTCGGTGCTCGACGGCTTCAGCCATCCTTTGCAGCAAAGTCTGAGCGGCCATCACCTCAACCAGGTTAGGTGGTGGCGGTGCTTCTCCACGGCCACGACCACGACCACACCCTTGGGGAGCTGGTGCGGGCTCAGGTTCAGGCTCATCCTCAGCTTCTTCTTCATCTTCTTCAGCATTGCCTTGATCGATAGGCGGAGGCGGCGGTGGTGGTGGTGCCTCAGCACCTCGGCCTCGGCCTCCTCCACGGACAGGCACGTGTCCACGGCCACGAGCGGGAGCGCGTCCACACCCACGTGCGGGAGCTCGGCCGCGTCCACGGCCACGAACCGGTAGGGCTCCTTCTTCGTCGGCAGCTTCTTCAAAGCGTGCCAGCAAGCGTCCGGACCTTCTGATCGACATCCTTCTGAAAATTGAACTAAGGAAAGAAAACTTTAGACAACGTCACTCACCAACAAGTTGAGTCTCATAAGCAAGCATGAAATTATCACTAATTATATATTCCTACACTGAATGGGAAGATCCATTAAAACACAACTAACTCCATTAAGAACCGATCATTCAGCAAGCATTATAGTTATATATACTCCCTCGAGGCTGATTCGGGCCTAGGGGGTCACAACACTTCAATGGTCTAGTCTGTCGAGATACTAGCTTAAAAAAGGAGTGCCTATCAAGGTGTCACAAAACTTCTTCAGTGTGTGCTGGACATGCTATCGACCAAATGGTCATGTCCTCGTAAGAATGGTTGAGTCCCGTAGGTAAGAAAGAAGCTTTTCAAAAAAAGAAAGTGCTTATGAAATAATTTAAGGAGTTTATACAAAGTAAGGAAACGTAGAGAATCCCTATTCACTATAGACCATTTCTAAGGGCACGAGCTACAGTCAAGTATGGCTCTGATACCATCTGTAACGACCCGGGTTTTCACAGGGGAAAACCCATCACCCTGTACCTTGCGATAGTCCTTTGATCAGACGCTATCATGTACAGATTTCCATCACAGATAAATAACACAACCATACAACGGAAATAAGCATCCAAAAGTATTAATTTTATTACAAATCCATTAAAGGAGTACATAATTACACGCCTCTTGGCGGAATAACAAGAATAAGAGCCTACGCAGCTGCAGCTCTCTTCCAGAAGATATCTCCAGCATTATCCTTCTCTCCCACAGGCATCCTTGAGCGTAGCGTCGCGCCCTTCAGTCGTACCATCCATCGGCGTTGTTGTCGAAGTCTGACTCGTACCCTGCAAGCTCATGGGCTACCCCCAAGGATCGGGATAGGTCCACATCACCAACCGTATGCAAGCTTTAAGTGCCTACTTCTAATGGTATAAAGAGGATCAAGGTAAAGGCTACAGTTTTCCTAAGCAGCGACAGCAACATATAAAGAGTAACATCTTCATATCCCACCAAATCCCAAGTCTCTCATCCACAAATGGTTACACCTGGTCACCCAGATCACCGTCACCAAATCCTATCTCCATCTAGGGTCGGTGCGAGAACTCCCACACCTCGCACCTCAATGATTGCACCCGGATCCGCGAGGCAGAGGGAGCAACTCCCCTCTCCCCGAATGCAACCACGACTCACCACACACTCAAATCCTATAAGGGGAGGTAGAAATCCCAAAACATGAGAGTCAGAGTAAACATCGGGCATGTCCATAACCGAGGACGCGGCTATACGTATAGATCTAAACTCCACAGAGCGTGTACACCTGTACCCATCTCGGAAGGGCACCCAGCGGTGATCAGCCAACCAAGCCGATCCTACCGGATGAACACCTAGGAGTTACGATTTCACCTTGCATCCAGGTCTCGATGTAGTCCCCCACAGAAGACTACCCTAGAACTGTGAACATGCCACCGTGTGGCCACACGGGGAGCGCCTGCAAAGGGAAGGGGTCCTCACCCACTTTCCTCCCACTGATACCCTCTATCCGACTAGTAGGTATGGAATCACACTTGCCAGGGTCGACCTAGCCCTATCCTCACTCTCGGCGAGGTGGTGTGTACGAAAGTCCTGTGAAAACAAAGCAACCCACTCGGTTTCAGACCGGGGCGAGCTCCTATCCTCCAAGCAGTCACAAAACTCCCCCAACACCTGTACTCCGAAAACATTGTACCCGCCATAGGCATGAAATAGGAAATGCCCGAGAAGACGAACCCCTGGCCCGCGATCCCGGATCAGGTTGTCTTGAGCTCACTCCCGCCAAGTCACCCAAAAACACCTTGTCCTGCCAGTTTTTCCCCACACACGCCAAGAATCTAACCAAACTTCCCATACACATGCAGAGTGAAGCTCAGCGTATATACATGCATATATTTATAGTAGTAGTAGGGCAATCAAGGACAAGGTATATAAAGAAGGCAGTGTAAGGTTTATCATATCCATCATCATGCAATAAGTAAAGCGCTAGTAGTTCTACTTAGCAATGCCTAATAGGAGTTCAAAATCAGTCGGGCGTGAACCTGCGAGCGGGTAGTTGTCAAAGGCGAAGTCATCGTCGTAGTCCTGGGTCGGCTCTCCGGCTCCAGTAGCTCCTAGATTCGTGAACATAAATAAATACCAGTGCTAATAGAAAATAACACTAAATGAAGAAACAATAAGAGCCAAAAGGGAGCAAACACCTAACTAACGGGTGTGTCATGATTTTAGAAAGATTATGGAAGTGGTTTCATATTTTTCGGAGCTCTAAAGAATTAATTATGAATTTTCAAAGGTTAAAACCATTTCTGAAATTAAATTGCGCATCCACAATACACTCATCTCTTAGCTAGCTATAGGCTAGCTCTACCTAGATTCTAAGCTGGCTCTAAACTAGCTGTAGGGTGGCTGCAGCTGCTTACGTGGCTGCCACGCTGCTAGCTAAAAGCTAGCTGCAGCAGAGGTGGCAGCCCACGTGGCGGCTGGCGTGGCGGGTTTCACAGGACCCCAGCTCGGATCTGGTGCGGCATGGTGCAGAGCGAGGAACAGTGTGGCTCAAACAGGATTGGTCAGCGGCACACGATCTGGAGGACCCGGTGTGGCAGCAGTGGCGGCCTGGGGTGTGCAACAAATCCCCATCTATTTTCTTGGGCGGCTACCAGGTGTTCGAGGGAAAACCCGAGAGGAGCGGCGGCCGGCAAGGCTTGGACAACGGCGATCTTTCTGGCGACCGGCAAGAGGAACACGGCGGTGAGGTCCTAGACGTCCTATGGTTTTGTCTTGGGCCAAGAGAGGAGTAGGCCTGGCCGTCTTTGGCGGAGGTGCATGCGGCGGCGAGGATCAGAGCGGCGGCGCTGGGGCTCGAAGGCCGGAAAACAAGGGCGACAGCGGCGTGCGCAGCGTGGCTAAAAGAAAGGCTTTGCCTTCCTGTGTGGGTGCGCGTGTGCACAAGCCAGAAGTTTGTCTTCGGCGCAGGAGGAAAGTTCGGCGGCGAGGACGACGTCGCGGTCGTCGGCGCATGCACGAGGGCGCGCGAGTGCGCCGGGGCGTGCTTCGATGTGATGGAGTGCGGAACGGTGTGGAGAAAGAACCCTAGGAAACGGGGCCTTCACTTTCCAGTGCGTGCGCGTGCTCATGTGGACGCCAGCGGCTTGGCTGCGACGGCACGACGGGCAGGGTGACGCGCTCAACGGTGACAGATGTGTGCGCGTGACGAGCGGGTGCGGGCACGACATGGGTGCGCTCAGTTGGCCAAAGGCAAGGCCTTGGCTTGCACGCGTGTTGACATTTCTTAACGCAATCACCTAAGAACAGGTTTGGAACCCATCCTAGTAATAGCACCAGAAATGCTGGTTGGTAAATCTTAACGTTTACAGAGATCCGCAAGCGCACGGAAGTACCATTGTAGCATTTCCTCAAAGGAGTATTCCAAAGAGTATCGAATCCAAGGAAGGCATTGGCGGAATGACAAGATCAACTCTATCGCAATGAGTATAGATCATAGACGAAAACAAACCAGACACTAAAGTGCAGGGGTAAAGATATGATAATGGGGGTAGTGTGATCACACACACACTCACTCTCTCTAAAGGGTCCTAGGCATAGGAGGCGACACACGAGTTAGTTCTAGGTTCTAATGTACTATACACATAAAGCTGGAAAGAACGAGTTAGATACACTAGCGTTGAAGAACATTGACTTGAGCACTCAGGTACCACGGGGAGATAACCTCCCGCGTTGCTTCTGCACAACTTCGGTTGTTATATTTTAGACTCCTACAGCTTATCCGAACCTGGGGGATTTTAGAGGACCAACGGCTGTAACTACCGCGGCCTACCCCAAGACAAACCATGGGATAAACTCATAAGTAAGGTAGCTACGCAACCCAAGCACCATGCTTACGTTGTTAGCCGGACTTGACCGGCCCGGGCTATTGTGACCCAGGTCAAGCCACCAGATAAACCAGCCAATTACACCGAGTACCGTAGCTCAAGCACAGACTTCATACAACGCAATCATGTCATCTAATTGGATCAAACCAGGTTAAGTACACAAATGGATTCATGCTTTCCTATGTCTGTTCAACTGGATCAAAGGGTCGTGTTCGCGAAGAACACGAGCCTCTAACTTATGAACAAACACCAGAAACATGTGAAAGTCACCCGTCAAGTGGATCGAAAGGCCTTGTTCATCAACAACAGGAGCCTCTAAATTATGAACAGGTGAAGAACACATGAACAAATCACTCATGCATACTAACACAACTTCATATGAAATAGATAAATAACTGAAGTAGATCAAAGTCATACAAATGAAATAAGATACAAGACAACTCATACCTAGATCCCAAAGTAGACTTGGAACCTGAATTAGAACTTCTCTAGCCGACCTCCTAGCCTTGAGACTAAAAGTGAGAGAGGTGTTACAAGTGTGGATGTCTCATAAGTGAGCCCCCTCTCCTTCTATTTATAGGCCCGTGCACCGACGAAGAATGGAGGCAAACACCCCGGGAAAGGCGCCTAGGACCAATAGGGAACCACCACGTGGAAGCCCCTGAGTGGCGGCCACAAGGTCGGTTCGGCTGACCTGTGGGGTCGGCTGACTCCCTGTGGGCCCCACTCAGGGTGTGCTTCCTCCTGGAGGCTGCCCTGTGGGTCCTTACGTCGGCTCCCGGTGTCCACCCTGTTTTGGCGCGATTTGCTTGCCTTTGTGGGCCCATGGATCCATGTGAAGTCCACATTTCACACTCTGATTCGTTGGGGGTTGCTTCACTTGGATTGCTTGCATGGCATGCATGCATGGCTCCCTAGTTGGCAGGTTTGCATGCATGGCATCCTTGTTGGCAGCCGACTAGGATGAGGTGATGTGGCATGGACCATAGAAGGTGAGTTTAGCACTCTTTTCTTGATTATTTTCCTGTAATCAAATAATCTCCAAGGACAAGTGGAACTACATTATTCTTAACTAAATACGTGTAAGAAATGCCTTATGCTCCTTTATTCATGAGTATATTGACGGCTAAAGTAGGCACTTAACAGCCGTCAACAACTCCCCCAAGCTAGCCTCTTGCTCGTCCCGAGCAAGAGATCAAGAACTTAGGTTGGTTGATCAGGAGTTGCTACGATGTTGTATCCCTAATGTATAACAAGATACAGCTAGGTACTCTATCAAGAGTTGAAGAAGTTGGCATTGATCCTACCTTTCACTTGATTGATATGGGGCGTGTAGCTTCACCTACCTTGGGCGATTGAAAGATAGAATGGTTGTATAAAGATTACTAATCACATGTACCTTGATCAGTTATCAATTCGGAGGTTTTGCAGGTTTTTCAAAAGAAATCAAAGTTCCTCAAATGATACTCTCAGATCGCTCAATGTGTATGATTCCTCACCAAGGCTTTGATTTGCCTTCTTTCACTATCTACTCCTAATAAGCTGATATGTGGAGCTGTAGGTAGGGAAAACATGTGGCATACCTGTTTCTCATGTATTGTCGAGTCGAAAACCGGATCCTTGGGAGAACAAGTCATACACCCTGATCAATATGTGCAAAAGTGTATGTATGGTGGATGGATAATGAACTCCTCTTTGCATGATTTTACTCTCCTCCTTTTCAAAATTTTTGAGACTTGGGCTATGTCTCTTTATTCTTTCTTCCTCTTTTTTTTATTTTTTTATGAATGCCCTTGAGCTTTTTTTTTACATAGCCCATAGCCCTTGCTAAATATTTTTGGAGGGAGAGTAATCATGGAACATGCGCGAAGCATTATTTTGTGGAATGGATGGGAAATTGATGAAATGATGATTGATAACTTCCAGTGTAGAAGTTTCGCATATGGTGGTGTGTACGTGATCTTGATAATAGGAGTATGACAAGTTACTCGCCGAGGGTCACAACAATTCGACAAAACTCAATGAAGAAATCAGGTAGCATATGTGGAGGTTTAACTGAAGCTAAAATCTACATATGGCCTTGGATAGGAATTTCTTATCATTGAGGAACTTATCATTTTAACAATTTTCAAAAGAAAACTCCGGATATCAAACATCACTCAGTACTAGCTCATAGCAACTCTATTATACCATATCATACCTCGCAACAACTTAGGCAAAGATCATGCTTTTTGCTACCCACAAATTTCAAGCTCAGGTTCAATCATACTAGCCAACAAACTCAAAACTTGGATAGGATACTAAGTTGTAAACAAGGCATACAAGAGGAATAAACAGAGCAACTATTCATTATTTCAACCATGGAGAATAAGAACACTCTTACCACGCATACGAAAATAAACTAATTTAAGAAAGCAAATAAATATTTTTGGTCTTTTTAACTTTTTCAGATTTTTATGTGTTTTTAACATATGGGGTTCTGAAAACAATAGAAGATACAAGTTACCTCAGAATGGGGGTCCTCCCCCAAGCTAGCTTCAGGCTCACTGCTGTCGAGGGTGGTATCCCAACCACACATAGTAAGCCCTTTGCTCCTCCAGCTGTCGCAGCTGTCTCTGCTCCATGGTGTGAATCCTCTCGCCCATCATACACTGCCAGTCCTGAGTGGACTCAGCCTGCTGGTGCATCATCTCCTCCATAGTACCGACACGGATGTTGAGCTCGCTCATCTGCTGAGTGAGGGTGGCCCCACGAGATGACGAGCGCAACCTGGACGATGAGGATGAGTCCCCGTAGGTAGCACCGATGGGCCTAACCCACTCGCCACTCCCTGCACTAGCCCAGGTCGAGCTACTCGCACCCGGCTGACTCATGGGTTGGTCCCAACCGGGGGCATATCTGGTGTAACTCCAGACATGTACCCGGCCGAGGCCCATGCGCCAGACAGCGGTGGTGTAGGCTGCGGCTGTGGCTGAGGTGACGGCTGCGGTGATGGCTGTGGCGGCGGATGTTGTGGCGGTTGCTGTGCTATCGCTGCCCTCCTCGATGCACTTCTAGTGACTCTGTCTCCAGAAACACTAGAACGACGAGGTTCCTCATGAGGAACGGTCAGTGGCCCTTGGCTGTACAAACGGAAATCCGGGTTAGGTAACCGAATCTGGTTTGCGTGGCCAGGGTAAAAGAAAACCAAGGAATCATCTGGGCCCTTTTTAAGAGTATGTCCTTGAATCAGATACGCCTCATCTATCATGGCCCGGGTAGAATCAATGTACGGAACGTCAGCCCCTAGTGAAATCCCAAGACCCGAAATGATACATGTGATCAGGGACGTACACTCAATAGATCCCGTCATCCTAAAATTTGTCAACCACTGCCGAATCATAGCTTGCACTAGGGCGATTCTGATTCGTCTAACCGTGGCGTATAATATCCTCATCTCGTCTGTGCGCACGGTTCGAACATCATCCCTCGGAAAGAGAGTGATGGCGAGCCACTTGTGCCACAGTCGGAGAGTAGGATGCAAGATATCGTTGCACCTAGGTGCTAACTTGCCACGGACAGGCCGACCAGAAATCTCTTCCCAAAAACTATCTCGAACAAAATCACTACAAGCTTGATTGAGAGAAATAGCACAACGATGATGAAAACTGAGAGCACAACTAAGATCATGCCATGAGACTCGATACGACGTTCCATGGAAACGAAACGTAATATCGGCCTCATCCTCCCGAAGAGTACAGAGGAACTGAATGGTGAGAGGCCTAGAACCGACCTCCCACACTGGAACAAAGTTCTCCCAACCAAGAGCATACCAAATGGAATCGAACTCGGAGTCCATACCTGTTTTCTCGAGAAGGGCCGAGTCGAACTCCTTGGTGTTGGCGAAGACTCGATCCTTGATGAGAGCATAGGCCTGTCTCTCCCGGTCGTCCCTCAAGTCAATGAAGGCGGCATCGGTGTTGATCACCCCTTCATCTCGTGGTGTGGGTAGCTCCTCCTCTTCCTCTTCTTCACGGTCGGTTGACATTGGACTTGGTGTAGCTCCGGAGTGGTGAGACGAGCCCTCTCCGTCTCTAGAACGGCATGAGCGGGTCACCTTCCGGTACGCACCGGCAATCCAACTCATCTTGCACAACAATGGGACAACACGAGCAACTCGGTGATGGGTTAGTGAAATCGAAATGAAATCCTTACCGAGCTTGCTCCACCAATATTCAATATTCAGCTACAAATTGGAGAGAGTTCTTAACACTTCCACTTGAGCCAGAAATCCAAGAAAACCAAAGAGCAAGAGCAAAGAGGGAGAGAGGGTGATGGAAATGAATGAATGGGTGAAGAAACTCATCAATCCCCCTTCTATTTATAGGCAACCGAGCCAGGCACCGGGGTAGAGGACAAGGGCAACGGCTAGGAGCCGTTGGAAGAGGCGGGGCCCACTTGACCGTTGGCCAGGGTCGGCCGACCCCTGGGGTCGGTTGACCCCCTGACGGGCCCGCCTGCTTCCAACATTTTGCAACGGCTCTCTAACGGCTACCTGATGTCCTGCCCAGATGTCTAGGTCCAGATTCGCCCAAAATGTTGCTCGAAAAAATATTCTTTGATTTTCCACTCAAGAAATTATTTTCAGAATTTTATTTAAAAGGGAAATTGGCTAGAAAAATCTAGCATGCAGATGCAAGGTCGGAAAAATCAAATATGCATTTGGAAAAATCAAATAAAACTTTGGAAGGGAAATATGAGATAAATACCAATTTTACCTTTTGGCAAAAAGGACTCATCTTTTCAAGTCTGAGAGCGAGACTTTTCTCGGCGATCAATTCCACTTGTCACCCCATTCCTGAGAAATTGATGGAGAGTGACTTCTATATTTCCCACCACACCCTTCTTGTTTTCTTAGGCTTTGTTGGAGTGGTGGGAAGTCGCGGGGGCTGTGGCTCCGTCCATGCCCCTGATTGCTCATTTTGGCCCTGCAATGTATAGCATTTCTCTTTTGGTGTTTGAAATCGGAACATCAAGTTCCTCTTCCCAATGCGGAATCGGATCGTTTCGGCTCCCACATTGATCCTTGTGTTGGCGTCACTCAGGAACGGTCTCCCAAGAATGAGAGGCATTCCCTCATCATCTTGCATATCAAGGACCACGAAATCCGCAAAGATGCATGAACCTTGGACAAATACCAATAAATTCTCTATGATCCCCTCTGGATATCGGATCGATGCATCAGCAAGTTGGATGGCTGTCGCAGTTGGGGTTAGAGCTGGATACCCCAATTGTTCAAACATGGCCTTGGACATAAGGTTAACACTTGCACCAAGGTCACAAAGAGCATGCTTAATCTTCTGGTAGTATATCTTGCAGGTGATAGCCGGATAACCAGGATCTTTCTTGTGTGTGATTGTTGAAGATTCCCATGGGTCAAGTACCTGCTGTATAGGCTTCCCTGCATAGTCAGTGGTTTGTGCCCGCCCAGAATGCTTACCCCATCTGGTGGACACTACACAAATATTTTCACAGGAGGACACGGGTTGCCCCGGAATCTTCCCGTCTTCAGCAGAGGGAACCAAAGCAGCTAACTGAGCCAACTAGGTTTCTATCATCTTATTAAAGCTCAACTGGTTCTTAAGAGCAGATGAAAGGCTATCAATTTTAACATTAAGGCTCTCAAAGGCCTTATCATAGGCAGTTGTTTTCTTATTAAAGCCTTCATTAATCTTAGCTTGCCCAAGGACTAGATCTTTCAAGGAAGGTTGGTTTGGGTTGAAAGAATTACCTTGATTACCTCCTTGATAATAAGGGCGTGATTGATTCCACGTTTGACCTCCTTGTGGATGATAACCGTTGTTGTTGCCGTTCATGTACATCACATCCTCCTGAGTAGTAGGGCAGTAATTCCCTGAATGCCCAGTATTACCACAGACTTCACAAGTCATGCGAGCATCCATAGCTTGAGTAGTGGTGGCCATGGCAGCCTTCTCATTGGCTAGATCATCCATTCTCTTCATCATTAGGTCCATCTTGGTGTGCAACATATCCGCTTCCTTGACAATATGTGTACCCCTTTGACGTGGTTGGAGTCGATCATCACTCCACCCTTGATTGGTAACCATCTTCTCAATCAATGTAGTAGCTTCAATAATAGTAAGAGAGAAGAAAGCCCCTCCAGCTGCAGCATCAATATGGCCTCGGGCTGTTGGAGTCAGCCCATTATAGAAACTCTGAAGAATAAGCCAGTTGTCCATCCCATGATGAGGACAAGCCAGGATGTACTCCTGGAGTCTCTACCAAGCTTCGGGGATAGTCTCATTTGCTATCTGCTGGAAGCTTGAAATTCACCCCCGAAGGACATTGGTTTTGCCCAACGGAAAGAATTTCGCGAGGAATGCTGCGGAGCACTTTGCCCAAGTGTTAATCTCTGCACGGTTAGCATAAAATCACTGCTTTGCCTTTCCCAAGAGGGAGAAGGGAAACAATCACAGACGAATAACATCTTCCACCACTCCTCATATAGTGAAGGTACTGCATAGTTCTAGGAACTGCTGCAGGTGGGCGCTCGCATCTTCATTAGGCTTGCCATAGAATGGGCTAGCCTGCACCATCGTAATTAAGCCAGTCTTGATCTCGAAGTTTCCATTCCTAGTGTTGATCACGGGGCCTATCGGCACCTGGTCAGCAGAGGGAGCAGAATACTCATGAAGAGTCTTCTCGATAGGGTTGGCCATGGAAGTGGATGCGGATGGCACAAAGGAAGCTGGATCAACTTCCGAATGTTCACGAGAAAGAGAGCCGAAATGATTTTGTGCCTTCCTTACGAGTGACTCAGGATCTTCAGTAAAATTTGATGGCAAGTCGAAACTAGTCATGCACTACCTGTCTTCATCATCAAACGACAAAGAAGACAATCCAAGTTAGCCTGCATTGAGAACTGTTTTATTCCTGTCATGATTATAAACATATGCAAAGTGTTGATATATCATCCTTAAGCCTTCCCCGGCAACGGCGCCAGAAATGCTTGTTGACATTTCTTAACGCAATCACCTAAGAACAGGTTTGGAACCCATCCTGGTAATAGCGCCAGAAATAATGGTTGGTAAATCTTAACATTTACAGAGATCCACAAGCGCACGGAAGTGCCATTGTTGCATTTCCCCAAAGGAGTATTCCAAAGGGTATCGAATCCAAGGAAGGCATTGGCGGAATGACAAGATCAACTCGATTGCAATGAGTATAGATCATAGACGGAAACAAACCAGACACTCAAGTGCTGGGGTAAAGATATGATAATGGGGGTAGTGTGATCACACACACACTCTCTCTCTCTCTAAAGGGTCCTAGGCATAGGAGGCGACACACGAGTTAGTTCTAGGTTCTAATGTACTATACACATAAAGCTGGAAAGAACGAGTTAGATACACTAGCGTTGAAGAACATTGACTTGAGCACCCAGGTACCACGGGGAGATAACCTCCCGCGTTGCTTCTGCACAACTCCGGTTGTTATATTTTAGACTCCTACAGCTTATCCGAATGTGGGGGATTTTAGAGGACCAACGGTTGTCACTACCGCGGCCTACCCCAAGACAAACCGTGGGATAAACTCATAAGTAAGGTAGCTACGCAACCCAAGCACCATGCTTACGTTGTTAGCCGGACTTGACCGGCCCGGGCTATTGTGACCCAGGTCAAGCCACGAGATAAACTAGCCAATTACACCGAGTACCGTAGCTCAAGCACAGACTTCATACAACGTAATCATGTCATCTAATTAGATCAAACTAGGTTAAGTACACAAACAGATTCGTGCTTTCCTATGTCTGTTGAACTGGATCAAAGGGTCGTGTTCGCGAAGAACACGAGCCTCTAACTTATGAACAAACACCAGAAACATGTGAAAGTCACCCGTCAAGTGGATCGAAAGGCCTTGTTCATCAAGAACAGGAGCCTCTAAATGATGAACAAGTGAAGAACACATGAACAAATCACTCATGCATACTAACACAACTTCATATGAAATAGATAAATAACTGAAGTAGATCAAAGTCATACAAATGAAATAAGATACAAGACCACTCATACCTAGATCCCAAAGTAGACTTGGAACCTGAATTAGAACTACTCTAGCCTACCTCCTAGCCTTGAGACTAAAAGTGAGAGAGGTGTTGCAAGTGTGGATGTCTCATAAGTGAGCCCCCTCTCCTTCTATTTATAGGCCCGTGCACCGGCGAAGAATGGAGGCAAACACCCCGGGGAAGGCGCCTAGGACCAATAGGGAACCACCACGTGGAAGCCCCTGAGTGGCGGCCACAAGGTCGGTTCGGCCGACCTGTGGGGTCGACCGACCCCCTGTGGGCCCCACTCGGGGTGTGCTTTCTCCTGGAGGCTGCCCTGTGGGTCCTTTGGTCGGTCCCGGTGTCCACCCTATTTCGGCGCGATTCGCTTGCCTTTGTGGGCCCATGGATCCATGTGAAGTCCACGTGTCACACTCTGATTCGTCGGGGGTTGCTTCCCTTGGATTGCTTGCATGGCATGCATGCATAGCTCCCTAGTTGGCAGGTTTGCATGCATGGCATCCTTGTTGGCAGCCCACTAGGATGAGGTGATGTGGCATGGACCCTAGAAGGTGAGTTTGGCACTCTTTTCCTGCTTATTTTCCTGTAATCAAATAATCTCCAAGGACAAGTGGAACTACATTATTCATAACTAAATACGTGTAAGAAATGCCTTATGCTCCTTTATTCATGAGTATATTGATGGCTAAAGTAGGCACTTAACAGGCGTCAACAACGCGTAGGTGCGTGACCCAGAGGTCGGGCCACGGCTGCCGCACGGTTGGGTCGGGGTGCGGCGTCCTGGCGTTCCTGGCCCAAGGTGGCACTATGCCTTGGATGAAACAGAGTGAAACGGAGAGAGCGACAGCTCGGTCGCCGGCGAGTGTGCCGGGGCATGCTCAGGCACAAGTAGAAGGGAGAAAGACCAGGGCTTGGCTGGTATTTTGCCGATGGCAGCGCCATGGTCAGGGACCGATGACGCGGCCAGTGCGTGCGTGCAGCTCAGGGAAGGAAAGAAAAGGGCGGCGAGGTTCAGCGAGGTGAGCAGCGCACGGCGAGGACGGCGGCAACACCTACAAACGATTCGCACAGCTCAAAGGCTGGCTCACAGAGGCGACGGTGTTTTGCGCAGCGACGCGATGCAAGCAGGCCAGAACAGGGCAAGGTGCGGGTTTATCCTCCCCACGGCGCGAAGGCCGGGCTCCACAGCCTCAGGTGAGGGGGGAAAAGACACACCTGGTGCTCTTGGACACGTCGGCGCGGCGGTGAGGAAGAAGCGGAGTAGAGACGGCAGTGCTGCAGGAAGCAGAGGAAGCAGAGCAGGGGTCGTCGCGGTCCTTGGCCCGAGCGGCTCCAGCTCCTTGACATCCTCGACACGGGCGGCTCCGGCTCCGCGGCGGTCGGCGGCAGCTCCCTCTGATGCTCCTCTCCCCTTCTTCCTTTCTCTCCCCCCCTACTTCTTCTCTCAGTGGCAGAGGCGGATTTGGGGGCGAAAACCCCAAGGGGCGGCTAGGGTTGGCGCTTGCGGCTGCGGTGGTGGTTAATAAAGGGGTGCCCGCGGGGGCAGGTGCGCGCGGACGAGCTGGATGTGAGGCGAGAGGTGTTGACGGCATCCGGGTGGCGGCCATGGGAGGTCCCCCCCCTCGAGCTCGCGGAACCTTTTGTCTCGGGCGTCAGAGGAAAGGGAAAAGGTGAGGAGGGATGCGGCTGACGGCTGGGCCCCGCATGGCGGCGACACAGGGGAAAGACGGTTGGTGGGAGGCAGGCCTGCTGGGCTGAGAGAGCTAAGCGGGCCGGCGGATTTATGTGGGCCGGCGGACGAGCGGACCAGGGCTAGGAGTAGGAGGGGGTCTAGTGGACTTCAACGATGAAGTTAAGGCCCAACAGAGGGTTTGGTATTTTTCCTATTTTTCCTTATTCCTGTTCCTAACACAACTTCAATTCAAATTTGAATTCTAAATTCAAATTTGAACCACACACAATTAAGATCCAAATAAAAGCAATAAACTCCAAAATTAATCACACTATCATTTATAATTCCTAAATTTATATTTTGACATAAATAAATCTAGGAATTAGAGGAGAATTCAAAGAAGGCATCCTTATAATTTTAATCATGCACTCAATTCCAACCAAAAATTTTGAAATCCACATTTTTGAATAAATTAACATTCTGAAAAACTCCGGGATGTTACAGAAACTTGCATCCCTCAAATATTAGAGGCCGTAAAACAACACCTAAAAATTCATTAAAAATAACATCAATTCATATGTGGACATTTAGTATTTTAATAAAATATCAACAGTCACACTTTGTACCCAACATTCTTGTAATTCGATTATACATCTCATGTTTGTGATATAATAATTCTAATAACATCTTAATTTGCTCCAAAAATTCTACAAATTGACGTGGCAATATAATTTGGGTACCTAAACTTGTCATAAAAAATTCAAATGGTTTCGATAAAGGAAGAATATACTTATGTACAAATGTCTACATCTCTCATATAGTTTCCTAGAATGTTGCTTGAACATTGAAGTTTTCCATACTTTGCAACATATTCGAACTTGTACGCATTTGAAAATTTAACACACACTTGTGCTCAACTTAAGATTAAGAAATGCAAAGTTTCATTACTAATGGTTGTGGAAAACAAATATTATTTCTACGTTGTACTTACAAAGAACAAGATAAGGCATATAAACATTATTCACGAAACAGAATATACACTAAACAATGAAATTAATGAAAATACGAGGATTTTAGAAAAAAAAAAGAAAAAAATCATCAAATTTGGACTAAGCACGACGGAGAAATACATGTTACAAAATTTGACTGCAAATTAAAAGGAGAAATGTGAACTATTCTTCATTCCAAAAGAACAGATGGGATGGTTAATCCGCGTCTCCTTTGCCCCTCCAATCCTAGTCTCCTTCGCCCATCCAATAGAAAAGAGGAGGAAGCAGAGGCCACCGCCACCACTGCCGCCCCCGCCGTGCCCGCTTTGACACCCAAGAGGGCACCCTAGGCCTCTAATGCGGCAAATGAGACCACCGCAACCTTCGATTTGACTCAGAAACGTGACAAATCAAATCTTGTCTATCAAAAACTGATTAAAAAACCACATGTAATATATAATAATTTACATTCAAGATATAAAATTTTTATTGATGCTTCCGCCTACATCCTGATGTTCATCCTGCTGACGGCGTACTCCATCGCGATGCTGAATTCACACGTCTAGAGGTCGAACTCATGATGGATGCGACACTCGGTGCTGTAGTAGTGGATGATCCCTGGATCTCCAGCCCGTAGCACCTACATCCCGCTGCCCAAATGCAGACGTGGGGATTTTGGACGGTCAACAACAAAATGTCATTGTCACCGTCACGAAGCCAGTACCACCACGCAATGTTCTCAAGATCCCGACAGATGAGGAAGCGCAGCCGCTGCAGGTTGTGGTTCTTCCATCGCCCATCAGAGGGCGACGGGCCGCCGCTGATTTCGTGAAGCAGTGCCATCGCTTCGGGGTCCGTAGGGTTTCAACGGTACTTCAGCATCGCTAAGAAGTACTTCGCACCAGAGTCTTTGGCAGCAGCCTTTCCGACGAGCTTCAGACCCTTATCGAGATTTTGCCGCCTCATCAACCTCTCCATACCCTCGAAACATATGGCCTCTGGATGTTCGACGAGGCGGAAGCGCTGCTCCAATAATGACCTGACGTGGTGATTCCTGCACACATCACGAAGCTCACGCAGCGACACGTGTAGGAGTACATCATCCAAGTCGCAGATGCGCCAGAAGGTGCCGCAGACCCGATTACGAAGGATCAGGAAATGAAAGACGGGCTCATCCTTGATGGAGCGGAGGATGTTCTGGGTGATCAGTTCATCTGGTAGCAGCTCCATCAAGCACACCACGGCCATCAAGGAGAAGGAGAAGGAAATGGAAAGGCGACGAGATTTGAAAATTGGAAGCAACAGGGTTTGGAAATTGAAAGGTGACGCGGCCATCTATAAACACCTGTTACTAATAATATGGAAATTGAAAGGTGACGCGGTTTGGTTGCTGATGCATGGGCCCGACAACTGCCCCTGCACCTCCACCTTCGCGCGAAATTGAAAGGCGACACGTGTTTTTGGACGGTTTCGCTCCCAAAAAATGGTTCCCGAGGTGTAGTGGGATGTGGGGCGTGGGAGGCGCCCTGACAGTTCGTGTCTTGTCATCATAAATCCCCGGTTGGTTGCTCCATAATCATATCGTTTCTTTCGCTTCATATTCTTCCCCCTCGCCATCACCACCACAATCTCTAGTCACCGAGAGATCACCAACAAGGAGCGAGAAGAGCATAGCGTCGAGGGACCCGTCGGCGAAGCGGGGACGAAGGGAGGATGACGACGATGAAAGCCGCCATCAGAGGAAGTTGACCATCAAGGACAAGGGGAAGGAGCCGGCAGCGCCTAAGGAGAAGGAGAAGAAGGAGGCCGACGACACCAGCTTCGCTGTCGAACTGCTCCAGGGTGCGTTTAGGAAGCTTCGAGATGTTGGCGCAGTGTTCAAGATCGAGGCGCCTGACCATTACAAGGATGACAACGTCAAAGGTCTCGCCATCAGGATCCACGTGTTGGCTGAAAAGCTTGAGAAGCTCCCCGTGGTCCAGCGGGCTCTCCTCGGTGATGACGGCTCTGACAGCGGCGACGACGGCTCTGACAGCTCCGACGGCGGGACTCCGACAACAGCGACCGACTAATTGATCCACTCTTGTACCATTAATAATGTGTTTGTGATTGTATGTTCATCAGGTTGTTGAACTACTTAGTTTGTTTGTCGATCATGAACTGCTTAATTTGTTTGTCAATCATGAACTGCTTAGTTTGTTTGCCGATCATGAACTACTTAGTTTGGTTATTGGGTTTTGTATGTCATGAACTCGATCTAAGAGACACGGGCAGATCCATCTGCATCGCCTATAGTATGTGTTCCTCCTGTGATGAACTAGATCTTAGAGACAATGGAGAGTCATTGGCGACGCGGGTTAGTAAACCCGCGTCTCCTTCATTAGCAGGTAGGTCCGAGTGGTTATCTTCTTTATATAGGCTACTGACACTGACGCGTGGACTCGACACCAATTTTTAAAAATGAAACTTGTATCCCTCAAATATTAGAGCTCGTAAAACAGCACCTAAAAATTCATTAAAAATAACATCAATTCATATTTGGACATTTAATATTTTAATAAAATATCAATAGTCACACTTGTGTACTGTCACACCTGTTTTTCCAAAAAAACCAAGTGCAAACCTATATGCATGCCAGGATCAAGTTTCATGCATATAGTTGACATAAGTGCATAACAAAAACAATATCACGTAAGAAAAAGGAAGATTATCAGAGTATTATGCTAAATCTAGGAAACGAAGGCTCCAAACATCACAGGCAGTCGACTGGGGGTTGTGTACGCCTAGCACCAGCAACATCTTCATAGCAGCTTCCTCTTTCTGAGCAACATTATTTATAGCAAGGGTGAGCACATGTCGTACTCAGCAAGTGTGGGGAAAGTATGAATGCAAAAGCTTAACAAGGAAAGACAGACAGGTTGACTGCATTAAGCACTTTTAGTTGGTCAAATTTTATTAGCACCTGATTACTAAGATATAAGTATATACCAACCCACAGTTAATATAAAGAGATACGCCATAAGCATATGGCTAATATAACCATAACTACAATTTAAGTCCATCTTCAAGTTCAATTATCATGTGAGGGTCCAGGCCGCTCTTGACCGTGAGCATGGCTAATCGATTTAGTTTGACACTCTGCAGAGGTTGTACATCTTTACCCACAAGTCACGTAAAAGTTCAAAAGAACTTTAAACCCAACCACACGATGCTGATCAGGCATCATACCACACTACCGAGGTGTGATTGCATAGGGATGCTACGAGGCCACTACAAAGACTTCCCTAGTGTGTTCCAGTGCACAAGGTTCCGCGAGTCATGCCCCCTTATCACCAGTCCAACACTAGAGTCCTCTAATTAATTAGCCAAGACACAACCATATGTCTTGTGGTTGCACTATTTTCCAGGGTGGTTCTCCATGTTCCGATTTAGTATGGTGATCTTGTATTAACCAGAGATATATAGTTGTTGACGTTTGAAACACATGTCGCGTTTCGATCCGCAAGCGTACGGATCACGTGTGGCCTTTTTCACTCGGGGGTGACCCAAGGTATCAATCCGTGGATCGGAAGCAAACTACCTAAGGTTCTCCATCTAACCAGTCTAATCCTACTTGAAGCAAAGATTGCATAAGGGTTTAACATACAAACACAGGTGGATGTATGGATCACATTCAATAGCCAAAAGGTAACACGCCAAAAGGTAGCACTAGCCTACCGTCTCCTAGTTGCAACTCCGGCCAAAGTGATAAACTAACCTAAACCTCATACCATGATAAGGAGATATTCATTGCACGTTCGTTCGGAGCTTTCCCTATATCGTACTGTCACTACGGAAGGTAATCAACGCCGAACGACTACTCGTAAGTCCATGCACCACTTTGATGTATCTGTAAGACATAGATTAGATCTATTCCTACTAAGATCATATGCTAGCTACACACATGAATGAGAGAAGACATGCATCAAAGTAGATCAAAAGTAGAGGCAAGATTAGATTGATATCACCGTCAAAAGTACATGTGCCTTGATGAATCCAAGGCATGGCTCCGGAACTCCACCATGGCTTCACCACGCAGGGCCAACCATGGCGGCTAGGGTCTAGCCTAAGCCATCTCCTAGGCAACATCTAGGACTCGTGGTGGCGACAACTTCCTTCGGTGTGTATTCCTCAATTCGGTGGCTCTCTGATGAATGGATGCGGCGGCCGTCGGAGACAGGAGATATAAATAGACCGAAGAAGCGGTAGGTCAAAAGACGTCGTGAATCGGGCCCGAAAGGGGGTAGGTCGGTCGGCATGGGCCGGCCGACCCAGGCCCTTTTCAGCCCGGTTCGGGCCCATCTTCCTCCACGATGCTTCTAGCATTTTCTTGAATATTTGTCGAACATCATGTGGGTCCTTGACGTCATTTTCCCCGCGGTTTGGATAAGGGTACTGGCGTGTGAACTCCTGCATCTTCTATTTAGGTCCTCGGAGTTTCACGGCTTCATGCTTTGATCCTCGGGTCATTTTGAGTCATGTTCACTTCGTGTCTTGACTTGTGCCGGGCTTCGTGATCTTCTCATAAAATGCTCAATGAACCTTGCCCGAAAGTGCTCCTTTAAGTACTTAAATCCTGCGTAAACAACATACTCCAAAAACCACATGCGACTGCGAACTTGTTACATCATTAGTATGCCTAGTGGCGAGTTAGTTATAATTCAAAGCTCAAACCAAAGTGTAACAAGTGCTCTTGGTTGACGGAAATCGACTGTCAACATACCCCCATGCTTAAACCTTGCTCGTCCTCGAGTAAGCTTTTAATGGATGTCAATATTGCCTTTCAATGTTCATACCCTGTACTTGATCATACATGAGAAAACATAATGCTCTCCAAGTTTATGTTTGTTAAAGTTCCATAATGTAACTAGCTTTTATCTCTATGGAGGGTAGATATTATTTAAGCTCTTCCCACAAGTAATTAATCATGCTCTCGAATTTTAAACAAATCTCAGAAATTTTGAAAATAAAGAGTAGGATGAAGAAAATTGCTTTACCAAGATCAATAATAAACCTCCTTGCATCTTGCTAATGAACTCTCATCTCATCTTGTCTCTCAAGCCTACTTGTTCTACTCCTTTACTCTCTCAAAGTATATAGTGGAAAGCGTTATATGGAGCTATGGGAAAGTTTAGTCCTACCAAGATATTATAGTTGAGATATTATCAAAACAAAACTAGCTTCTCATGGTCTTACCGAGACTCGTCAAAAAGGTCATTGGAAAAATAATGTTCTCAAGGAGGAGGGAGAGATGAACACACACTTTTAGATAGGTGGACATGTGCAAATGGCAAAGTGTGATCCCGAGGCACAAACGAAGTCCTCGTTATCGGATTGCACATGGTTCGAAAGATGAGTATGGGTCTTGATCTTGAATCCTCTTGAAAACGCAAAAAGCACTAAACATAGCTAGAGAACCAGGGAGCTTATTTATTATATATTTTTTCTTTATTTTTTTTTCTTATCATACTTTTTCTTCTTATCATTTTTTTCTTTTTTTCTTTCATCACACTTTTTTTATTACTCCCCTTGAACTCTAGACTATACTAGCACTTCCTTGGCAACCCCGCCCCCCATGCTTAGATGTTTGCTCGTCCTTGGGCAAAAGAGGTGATAAATATGCCAAGGTAGGAATTGAAGTTCTCATATTTTCTTGGAGAGAGATACCCGAAAATCTTCTAGGGATCCTTTTGGAAGTCTCCCAAAGTCTTGCTCATTTGACGGCACCTTCCTTGTAATCTTCCTCGAAATATTCATCCATACTCATATATTAGGTTGTGGTCAAGAAGGTGAACACAAAAAATATATTTTGGGTTTGTCGGTGGATATCCGGCGAGGTTTGCAAAATTCCCAATGTGGAAACTCACAATGCATGGATAAAAAAGGCTAGCATAAAGATAGATACGCAAAAAGGAATGACCTGCTTCTTAGTCTCGAGCCAGAGAAATCAAGCCTTGAATCAATGCACCTAAAAATAAATCTTGTAAACTAAGGTTTTGCACTCAATGAATATAAGGCTTTGGATAGGTTGAGCAAAATGCAAGTGGTATCAAAGACAAGATAAGCATATCTTTTAAGAACAAAAATAAATAATCTTTGATTCATTCAAAAGTGAGAGCAACAAAAAATACTATCGATCTCAAGTTATCATAACCTCCACAAAAGATTTGGCTAGCATTAATTTATTTTCAGATCATATTAAAGAGAGCACTAGCTTAATCATATACAAACCAAGCACAAAAATGAGCAGAGTGGCAACGATCATCATATATCCATAAGAAAAAGCATACAAGATATCATCATGGTGAGCTCAAGGTAACGGTGATTATTATTTGTTGAAAAAAAACAAATCTAGGTTGTACTCCTAGTAGTCATGTTATTATATAAAGAGATTTACAAAGGTTGCATCTAAGGTTGTGGAAAGCATATATATGTACAGACATATAGAAAGACAAGGACAAAAAGAGGGTTGAGGATTTGTTACCGTCCCTTGATGCTTGAAGTGTAGTATGGCCTCCCCCATGCTTAAGCATTGTGCTTAACATGGAAGAAGAAAATCAGCATCGCGTGGCAATTGTGATCCTTGTACTCCATGTGGTCTTCTTATATCCACCAAGTCCTCCCCCATGCTTAGCATATTGCAAGGCATGGAAGATGATGAACCATATTGTAATTCTTGAAGTCCTACCCCCATGTGAGTCAATCATCGTCACGCTCTTCACTTTGTTGCCTAGATTGTCCTACAACGACTGCCCTTTCTCACGAGCCTTGTCCCCAATTGTTTCTCCTCCCATCTTCACCTCCTTCCATGTTGTTCCTTGTAGCTGGTTCATCTTCCATGAATTTTTTTCTACTTTCAGAATAGAACATGTACTAAATTATTGCTCCAACGCGAAGTGCTTGAAATTTTCTTTCTAACGAGTGGTCATTCATCCCAATCGGACTTCGAACAAAAGAGTTACGCCCTTTTTACTCTGTTAGTACAAGCTGTCCCGGACTGATTTCAGAACGTGTGACACCCAAATATTTGGTTGTAACTCCTTGCACGGGTCTCCTAAAATGTTGAATCTTGATGCGTTGGAAAGAAGACTTAATGGAGCTCCTGAATATCCAATTTTCCTATTTTGTACACTTCTAAAGGTGTGCTTAATTTTAATGAAAACAGCAGCGCTTCTTTCGAGGTTTTGGAGGTGTTAATGATCTTGATTTCAACTTTTATCACGAATTCGTGGGAGTGATTCACAATGCCTGCAAAACAACTCTAATGCACAAAGTACTCCCGAGGTGACGGTCGAGAATACTCACTCTATGCTGACAAACCAAAGACAACACCTAAGATCTTAACTTGTGGCATAGTTAATCTAGTGAAAGAAAAATTAAGAACCTAATGGGTGTACGTGTGTGCAAGAGGGCATGCAAATGATAGGATGGTATAAAAACAAAACAATATTTACACCAAATTCTAAGCTCCATGCTTACAAAGTGGTTGCCAAACTTCTCCATTGCCATAAAGATTTATTAACCAAGCTCAAACCACCATGTTATCCCAAGATTAATAATTCTTTATAGTGCAAGAGAAGGAGAGTGCATTGCAAAGTTTATAAAGCAACCAATGCAAATATGGAAGTTAGCAAGGTTTATTGAACTAAATGACGATGGTCCGCAAACAAGTTTAAACACCACGTTTACACAAGATTGCTAAGGAAAATGTCACATGTGAAGCATTATCATGGATATGAAGGCATACATCATTAAGTATAGAGAACAACCAAGCCAACTTTATGCAAAGCATGTATGGAGTGCAAAAAGAATGGTATTGGTAAGATGCATGCATAAAACAAATATGAACATGATTGTGGTGATGGTCTAAAAAGAAAATCAAACCTAAATTAATTAGCCACAAGCTTGGAATCAAAGGGGTGGTGCAACTCTTCATATTTCTCTCAAAAATGACACAAATAAAAAGACTCTAAACACTAATAGGCACACAAAAGGGGTCTACAAGTTTTTCAAGATCAAATAACAAGATGCTCCCTCAATAACAATTAAATTATACAACATGATGTTGTGGCATTTATTAGAGCAATGGTACAATGTTACTTGATGGTTCAGTTTAAGAGCTCAATGTAGACGGTCATATAATATATATATATATATATATATATATATATATATATATATATATATATATATATATATATATATATATATATATATATATATATATATATATATATATATATATATATATATATATATATATATATATATATATATAAGCAAAAGAAAACATGTTGCCTCCCGCAAAGCGCTTTATTTAAAGTCATAGAGCTCGACTTTCGTACGTACCTTCTCGTAGTCGCGAAGCCATGGTTCTTCATGTAAGATTTGATGATGTCCATGCAGATTTGATCCACTCTCCATGCTTGATATGTTCATTCTCGCTCAATAGAAGACTTGCCCGATCATCTCTTGCATCATCATCCCCTCCTTCTCCTTTGCTCTTGTCGCTGCCTCTCCTTTCATGGATTTTCCTATCTGTCAAGATCAGACCATGTAGCAAACAACTTCTCCAACGCGTGGTGCATGAAATTGTCTTTCCATCAAGTCTTTGTTGACCCCCAACGGACTCCGATCGAGTGAGTTACGCTCGTTTTACTCCAACGCTGCAATCTGTCCAAATCTAATTTCAGACTACGCATCACCTAATTTTTTGCCATATCTCCTTATACGGGTCTTCAAATTCATCGATCTTGGAGGATTTGGAATCAACACTGGATGGAGCTTCTGATTTTAAACTTTTGTCTTCTTCTACATATATGATCAGGTGCTCAAAATTGATGAAAACAGTGACGTCCACTCTCTAGATTCGGGGAAGGTGATGCACGAGCTTGCAATTCTTTGGGGGCATGGCTCCTCTCCTCTTGATTAAGGTTTAATGACTTGCATAGTTAGTGAAACTCGGGGTTTCCCCCGACACACGCTCTTTTAAGGTCATGAGCTTGACCAAGCACAAAGCAAGTCCAAGATTTGCAAGATGTAAAATAAACATACACAATCATAACCACAATTTAAATTGGATGAACAAAGCATGTTGTGATTAAAGATAGCATAAGTTTCTTTCTCAGCGCTAAGGATCTCATTAGGCATGAGTTCATTAGGTATGCAAATTAACAAAGTTAAAGCACAACATAGCCTTTTTATCATTCTCAAGAAATTCTAGCCTATCAACATGATCATCAAGGGTGTAAGGCATAGAATTGAATCATAATTTTGGATGAACATCAAAATATCAAAGGGACATTATCATCACCAAAAGTATCTTGAGAGGTTAATGTGTACCTTAGCCTTTTAGCTTTTCATCGTGAGTGTTCCTCCGGAGTTGAAAGCGAACAATCCTTGATGATCGGAGGTGGCTCGCGTAGAGTTTTCTCAATTTCTCCCTTTGTGCCACATGTCATCAAGGTTGCTTTGAGTAAGATCACTCCTCTTCATTTGTGGGCTCACACATCTCTTAAATGTCTTCATGTAACTCCATGAGCCTTCGTGTGAGAGCCCAAAGTGTCTGCGCCATTGGATGTTGTCCTTTGTGTGTAATCCTTTGTGGTTTGCTCCAAACATCTCCTTGCGTCGGATGTCGCCAACTTGTACCTTCATTCACCAATGCTCCATTGGTATTTGTTTTGTTCTAAGCCTCTGAATTTCTTCATATGTGGTCTAATGAAAGCATCCCCCAAGCTCCTCTTCGTTGTTGTCGTCTTTATCTTCACCATCTTGTCCTCATCGTGTTGCTGCTGCCTCTTCTTCATGGATTTTCCCCTGTGTACATAATAGAACATATACCAAAATATTGGTCTATTGAAAAATTAATAAAATTACCTTTCCAACAGGTACTCATTCATATTAATCGGAGTCCAAATGAGGGAGTTATGGCTGTTTCACTTCAGCTTTGCTTGCTAACCAGAAATTTTCAGGATGTGCAACCATCAGTGATTCGACCATATCCGCTTGTAGGAACCTCCGATCGACTTGATTCTTGACTCGTTAGAAGCGTAACTTCATGCGGCTTCTAAATATCCAAAGATATCCTGTTGTTCTTCCCATGGGGTTGTGCAAAAATTGATGCGAACAGAAACTTCGAAGATGTTGATGAGCTTGATCTTGTGATCTTCAGGGCACCGTGATTGCTTCCAATACCTATTGCTTGAACAAAAAAAATCTCCACGAGACATTATTCTTAAAATTTTAATTTACATGTTGACTTACCTTGTTCACGTGCTCTTGTGTAGGGTGTGGGATCGATAACGGATGATGGGCCACTAACTAAAGTTAGCACCTACCACTAAAGAGCAAATCTTTAGCGATCATCTTATTGGGTTGCAGATGTAAAGAACTCATTGAACGTTTTGTGTCTAGCTTTTCACCTGCTTTCAAGGACACAAACAAGAAAATAAGTGTATATGCAATAATAAAAATTAGGGTTAGTCCAAAAGAAAGATAGATCTCCCTACGGTTCGAGTTCCAATCCCCGGCAACGGCGCAAGAAAAGGGCTTGTTGACATTTAAAACACGTGTCGCGTTTCGATCCGCAAGCGTACGGATCACGTGTGGCCTTTTTCACTCGGGGGTGACCCAAGGTATCAATCCGTGGATCGGAAGCAAACTACCTAAGGTTCTCCATCTAACCGGTCTAATCCTACTTGAAGCATAGATTGCATAAGGGTTTAACATACAAACACGGGTGGATGTATGGATCACATTCAATAGCCAAAAGGTAAAACACCAAAAGGTAGCACTAGCCTACCGTCTCCTAGTTGCAACTCCGGCCAAAGTGATAAACTAACCTAAACCTCATACCATGATAAGGAGATATCCATTGCACATTCGTCCGGCGCTTTCCCTATATCGTACTGTCACTACGGAAGGTAATCAACACCGAACAACTACTCGTAAGTCCGTGCACCACTTTGATGTATCCGCAAGTGTCAGGGGGTGAGACCTGGACAGATCTGCTAGGGGGTTGCCCTAGTGGTTTGCAGGTTAATAGAGAGGATCGGGATCTAAGAGCGTAGGTGGTTATGCACGGGATGCACACGGAAATCTCGGCGAGACACGAAGAACACGGCGATTTATACTGGTTCGGGCCTCCGGAGAGTAAAACCCTACGTCCAGTTTGGTAGTGGAATTATGCCAGAGAGATCTGCCCCCGAGGAGGGCGCCCTAGGCCGCCATATATTGGCCGACGACCTTGGGCTACAAGTCGGTTTCCATCTATCCTAGTCGGTTACAACATGGAGAGCTTATCCGAGCTGGACTGTCTTGTCTTGTGCACCAAGTATCTTTACGTCCTTGGGCCCGCATGTCAGGTCGGCGGATCGTCTGGTAGGTTGGACCCACCTGTCGGGGACGGCTGAGACCCTAGTCAGTGGGGACCCGTGGGTACCCATGTCTCTCAAGCCCCTGATCGACGTGTAGGCGTAGTGGCCGAGGTGAGGTTGTGTCGAAGAGTAGCGAAGGCGCGGCACCGTCGAGGTCGTGAAGGGTGCACGGGGATCCAAAAAAGAAAAAACCCCTTCGATGCGCGCACGAAGTTGAACATCGAGCTCCTGGGACGAAGGGCCAGAAGGTCGAAGTGAAGACAAGGCGTCGATCTAGAAGAACCGCCGACCTGACCGGGGTCAGGTATAACAGAGCAACTGCTGCGACCTTCAGAAAGGTCGCCATGCCCACCGCAAGTAGGTCGAGCGGAGAAGTAGTGGAAGCAGGCTTCCGTTAGGTCGAGGCGACCTGGAGAACATAGGGCGTCACAAGACGCACTAGTGTAGTAGCCCCCGAGCAGTAAAGCGACCAGAATGGCCGGTTTGATGCTCCGAAGAAGAAGAAGAAATAAATATCCGAACCTACAGCCTTCTGCTCAGGAAACAGAACTGTGCTCTGTGAAACCAACCCAATAGGACAAAACACTCCGGAATCTTGCAGACGTCGTCAGACGCGAGGACTGACATGACCTGAGTCATGGGCGCACTGTACGGTCACGGGCCGGCTCCGAGGCGAAGCACAGGTCGCTATCACCCATAAGAGACAAAAACGATCCAGAGTGCAGTCAGGTAGGGGAAAGGCGCGACGACTGTCAGAGCTGCAGTGAGGTCTGGTGACCTGAAGTAGCCAATGACGGAGACGCTGGGAGGTCTGGCGACCTGAAGTAGGCGACAGCGGAGACACCGGGAGGTCTGGTGACCAGCAGTAGGCGACGATGGAGACGCCGGGAGGTCTGGCGAACTTAAGTGGGTGACGACGGAGACGCCGGGAGGTCTGGCGACCTGCAGAGGGCGACGACGGAGACGCCGGGATGTCTGACGACCTGAAGTGGGCAACGACGGAGACGCCGGGAGGTCAAGCGACCTGAAGAAGGCAACGACAGTGACACCGGGATGTCTGGCGACCTGAAGTGGGCGACGACGGAGACACCGGGAGGTCTGGTGACCTGAAGTAGGCGACGACGGAGCCGCCGGGAGGTCTGGCGACCTGAAGTAGGCGACGACGGAGCGGCCGGGAGGTCTGGCGACCTGAAGTAGGCGACGACGGAGCGGCCGGGAGGTCTGGCGACCTGAAGTGGGCGACGACGGAGCCGCCGGGAGGTCTGGCGACCTCGAGAGGGCGTCGAGCCCCCGAGTGTGGAAGCTGGATGAGTCGTGCAAGCGCTGAGTCGCCTCCCGCCGCAAACCAGAGAGGTCCGCTAGGCAACGAGAGACACACCAGGTCGTCGTAGAGTTGGGCCTGTAAAAGAAGATAAACGCTAGGTCGGTGTATCAATCTGTCAAAAATATAAAAAAATCGTAGCCCGAGCTAGACATATGCATGTTGTTTTGTTTGAGAAAGTGTTCCCCTTATCGTGCCAGGTACAAATTATGCGAACTCAAAGACTATGAAGCTGCAAAATGTGTCCACTCCGCTAACCTAACTCAGTGGAGGAACGGCTTACCGACTGCACGGCTCAGCGTGGAGGCTTAGGTGCAGCCGACGCGCGGAGGGGGGTCTTGGACCCAAGATCTCGCAACCATACGACTTAAGAATGCGCATAGCGAGTAAGAGGCATTTAAAGGGAGAACGCACAGAAGTTAATTAAGTCCCTCAGGTCGTCCGGCGACCCTCAGATTGGCATTGACAAGCCCCCGAGCGTATCGAGGTCGGCTATACCAAGCCCCCGAACGTGTCGAAGGGGGAGGGGAGGAGCAAGAAAAATCATGTAGAGCAGGTCGACCAAAGAATTTGAAGCTGTAAAAATATTAATTGTAAATAACACTTAGCTTGTGCGTCGCCGTGGTCGAGGTCGACGTGGCGAGCTCGAGATGTCGACGAGGTCTGCGATGCACCTTTGGAGGTCGGCAGTCCCGTGCGCATCGATGCAACAGGTCGTCGAAGTGAGCTGAAGCCGAGCTGAGATCGGAACATGGAAGCAAGCTGGAGCTGTGCTGAACTCGATGCGCCGAAGAGGTCGGCGACGCACAGGGTGTTGTCTTGTCAGGCACAGCGGCCACCTTGCATCCCCGTCATCTTGTACGAGGATCCGCCCTCGGGTACCTCAATCACGTCAGCCACATACATGGGTGGATGACCAGGGGTCGTGCATGCATCTCGTCCATGAACACGGAGACCGATGGTCATCACTGTAGTGCAAAAGAAGTAAAGAAAGTTAAATCAATTACGTAACTTCCATAAGTAATAAAGTAGATTGACTTATATAATATATTAAATAATAGATGCAAGGAGAATTGTTCCCTGTTACGGAGTATGTCTCCACGTGCAGGTCCAGGGACACTAGCATAATCCGCCCTTGTATAAAGAAAATAACGAAGCAAAGTCTCGTTAGCCGACACTGACTCATTGGGAGCAAATAAAATATATCTGAATAGAATATAGATTAAACGGAAGAAGGAATTGTTCCCTGGTTTTAGGCGACGACGGCAGAGTCCGGGTAGAGGCCGGAGTGTGCAAAACGTAGATCGACTCGTGTTGCACGAAGAAGTGCTGACGCCTGGTTGCTGTGAATCCGGCCGCCTTCTCTCACGTCGATCGAGTTACACCGGCGTGCAATCCCGTAGACGTACGAGCTCGCTAACCCCGTGAATAAATCGGAGGGCATGGTGGGTGGGTCGCCACAAAAAATTTCTTGCGCGCCAACCGAAAAACAAAGACGTCGACCTCGCGATTAGATCGGAGAGTGGCAGCGAGGAGGTCGTCGTCGAGGGAGTTCTTCGAGCCGTCGCCGAAGATGACGCTGGGTCCAGCCACCATGCTGCACAGCGATCTCCCGATCACCCCTACCTGGCGCGCCAACTGTCAGGTGGTGAGACCTAGACAGATCCGCTAGGGGGTTGCCCTAGTGGTTTGAAGGTTAATGGAGAGGATCGGGATCTAAGAACGTAGGTGGTTATGCACGGGATGCACACGGAAATCTCGGCGAGACACGAAGAACACGGCGATTTATACTGGTCCGGGCCTCCGGAGAGTAAAACCCTACGTCCAGTTTGGTGGTTGAATTATGCCAGAGAGATCTGCCCCCGAGGAGGGCGCCTTAGGCCGCCTTATATTGGCCGACGACCTTGGGCTACAAGTTGGTTTCCATCTATCCTAGTCGGTTACAACATGGAAAGCTTATCCGAGCTGGACTGTCTTGTCTTGTGCACCAAGTATCTTTACGTCCTTAGGCCCACATGTCAGGTCGGCGGGTCGTCTGGTAGGTCAGACCCACCTATCGGGGACGGCTGAGACCCTGGTCGCTGGGGACCCGTGGGTACCCATGTCTCTCAGCAAGACATAGATTAGATCTATTCCTACTAAGATCATATGCTAGCTATACACATGAATGAGAAAAGACATGCATCAAAGTAGATCAAAAGTAGAGGCAAGATTAGATTGATATCACCGTCAAAAGTACATGTGCCTTGATGAATAAAAAGCATGGCTCCAGAACTCCACCATGGCTTCACCACGCAGCGCCAACCATGGCGGCTAGGATCTAGCCTAAGCCATCTCCTAGGCAACGTCTAAGACTCGCGGCGGCGACGGCTTCCTTCGGTGTGTATTCCTCAATTTGGCGGCTCTCTGATGAATGGATGCGGCGGCCGTCGGAGACAGCGGATATAAATAAACCGAAGAGGCGTTACGTCAAAAGGCGTCGCGAACCGGGCCCGAAGGGGGTAGGCCGGTCGGCATGGGCCGGCCGGCCCAGGCCCTTTTCGGCCCGGTTCGGGCCCATCTTCCTCCACAATGCTTCTCACACTTTCTTGAATACTTGTCGAACTTCATGTGGGTCCTTGACGTCATTTTCCCCGTGGTTTGGATAAGGGTACTTGGCGTGCAAACTCCCGCATCTTCTATTTAGGTCCTCGGAGTTTCACGGCTTCATGCTTTGGTCCTTGGGTCATTTGGAGTCTTGTTCACTTCGTGTCTTGACTTGTGTCGGGCTTCGTGATCTTCTCATAAACCACATGCGAGTGCGAACTTGTTACATCATTAGTATGCCTAGTGGCGGGTTAGTTATAATTCAGAGCTCAAACCAAAGTGTAACAAGTGCTCTTGGTTGACGGAAATCGGCCGTCAACAATAGCATAAAAGTAAAGCAAGTTAATCATTATTGTTCATTACACCACCATAACCCAAGGTATAGCAGCTAAGCAGTACTACCCAACAAAAAGATAATCCCAGGTTTACAAGGAATGAAAATAAAGACTTGGATAAACCTTAATAGGACCCATCAATATTAATGCAAGCATATGCAATGGTGATTAAACACAGTTATTGGGACAAATGAACAAGGACACACTTACCTTTAACCAAAGTAATGCTGCTGCTCAGAAAGTCTTCATCTTCACGCTCTCCAAAGCTCTCGAACCACGTCATTCTACTCACATCAATCATTGGCACAAGGATATAAAGCAAACAAACAAGCAAACTAAGAACAATGCACTAATAATCAAATAAAAGCTTTAAAAGAACATGCTAAAAGATATGCTCGATTCTATGGATCACAAAAGGACACAAACCGTGCTTAGAAGGGAAAGGTCTGATTAATTTTATGAGACAGCTTGATTGGAGCTCGAACTGGAACCGAAAAGATCTAGAATGAGACACACTGAGACAGAGCTTGATAAAGAACGACTAACGAACAATTTGCATTTATGAAAGAACATAACTATGAGCTAGGTTTATTTTAATTAACAAAGGATATGTAAAAGATATTTCACAAAGAAAATACTCTAAGTTGGAATTAATGCAATATTATATTTTATTTGCAAAGACCGAAGTAAAGAACCTAATTAAACTTTATTTATAAAGATTCATGTATAAATTATACCAATTAAACATTTATTTGGAAAAATTAACTTAGGTGGGAAGATCTAAGCGTAAGGATTTATGATTCCGGATGAACTAACCAAATTATAATTAGAAACACATTTGTGTTGGTATTAATCAAGTTAACATTTATTTATAACACCGATTTGAAAGCTTAATCGACTTTTATAGTAAGAAAAGTTATTTAATTATTAAACAAATTAACATTAGCTTAAGAAAACCAAGATAAGCATCTAATTAGGTTTTATTTACAAAAACATGTGAAATAAACATTTATCAAATTAACATTGATTATGAAAAACGATGTATAGCACTATATAGCTTTTATTTAGAAAAGGCATGTTTAACAGACATTAACAAAATTAATATTAAACAATTTTTCAGAAAAAAACATGATGAAAACTCACCACTAACGTGTACGTCATGTCATTATGAACCTAACGCAACTTGAGCGGACAAAAACAGAGCTAAAACAAAGAACTTATGAGATAAACAAGATTGAAAGGATCTAGATATGAAAACTGTAGATTTCAGGGGCTAATAGTGAAGATTCTGAGACACAATGAATAGTGCTCGTGAATAAATCTAAGTTTAGGGTTAGATCTGAAACGATGACAGATTGGATCTATGTGTGAAAGAACTAAAGATCTCAGGGGGTTCTCTGCGAACTTTCCAAGACACAGAAACTATTCTAAGGATAACAGGAAACCCAAGGGACCTAATCGCAAAACTGGAGGTCATCTCCTACCTCTGTACAGAAGCGGACTGGGACCTTGGGCGGTTCCAATCGGCAGCGCTCCGAGCGGCCTAGGGTTCAGCTGAGGTGCGAAACTGAAGGACCGAGTAGGCGACCAGAGAGGGGGAGTGAATGGGAGCCGATAAAAATTCTTCCCGAAGGATGAACTCGGCCTATACCCCGATTGCCACTCTGATCCCTCGCACACACCAAAGAAGCTCTAGACTAGGCACACATAAGCCTACGAGTCCTAGAGACAAGCCTTGAATCAAAACACGGAAGCACAAGACAAGAATCAAAGCACTTAGCTAAATCTGCGAGGCTAGGCGCGGACTGTCCGTGTAGTACGGGCGGACTTCCGCAGCACCTGGGCGGACTGTCCGGACCCCCTATGCGGACTGTCCGAAAAAGCCAACAGAACCTTCAGGGACGCACCAAGAAATTCAGACTGTCCGACAGAGCCACGCGGACCGTCCGCCAGTGTCGCGGACCGTCCGTGAAGGCCACGCGGACTGTCCGTCAAACTCGCGGAAAACCCAAGACAAACGCAGCCCAACCCCATACAAAAATTGAGCCACGTGGACAGTCTGTGAACTACACACGGACAATCCACAAAACCTCCTGCAGCAAAACCCTAGGGGCGAAATGGATCAAAACGCGAACGCGCACGAACACGTGACGAACTACGACGAACTGGACCCTCGCGGACTGTCTGCGCGTATTGGGTGGACTGTCCGCTACACACGAACAGAACCAAAAACTGCTCGAGCTCGGGAGTCAACTCAACATTTCCATCACCGGATCTCCCAAACGGCTAGAGCTCATGAGACAAGATTTGGGGGAGATGAGAAGCGTCACTAGGTGAAGCTATGCCCCAAAAATCTTGGCCTCTAACTCACTAAATCACCGGGAATCGCGGATCACACGAACCACCATCAAGAACTCGGGCTCCGACCAAAAACTCACAAATCGAAGGGCATTCCCGGCGTTTGAAGGGTCAAGATCACACACAAAGATGCGTAAGGCATCCACCCATGAACCCCTCAAAGAAATCCGAGAGAAAATGCCCTCAAATCCACGAATCGAGCGAAGAACGAAACACCCCAAAAAATAGCTCCGAAAATGACACGAAAATCACAAAGAGCTAGGAGATCACCGCAACGCCGAATGCTTCCATACATCCAGAGGTCAGAGTTGAGGACCAGGTGTGTCTGAGGACCAGTGGAGGGTTGCTCCTTAGTGATGAGTGATTGACAACGTTGTGTGGACTGATACTTAGCTAAGTGTGCAGGTACAGGTTGCGGCTTGACTCGTGTCGGTGCAGGTGAAGAACAAGCGCGAAAGGCCTTACCCGTGGTGGCCTCCGGGTGATGGAGAGGCAAGTAGGCTTAGTTCGATGGACCCGATGGCCGATGGGGTCAAGTGCGAGCCGTGCGGTGCAAGACTGGCGGGATGAAGTCGTGGACATGGGCCGGTGCAAGGTAGCGGATCGAGGCCGAAGCTTGCACGCGGGGTTTGGTGGTTTGCCCACAAAACCATCGGTGGACAGTTTCTTAGTTTGGGCCTCAAAACCAAGCTGGAGGCCCGAGGCGACGGAGACGGTGATCCGGGAGCTTCGGGAAGCTTCGAGGCGGAGGGCACGTGGTGTGATCACGGGGTTTGCGTCGATGTGAAGCGAAGCCGTGGTGGAAGCGTGTCCGTCCGATGAAGACTTGCCCAAAATGCCCCTGAGGGGTTGTATCTTCATTTCATGTTGTAGGGTAGCGTGTTCATTTACCTCCCTCCGATGGACTTTGTATAAATAGCGGAAAGGTGGATGGCATCTCTCTCTCTTGGACTCTTGGGCTTTCTCCCCTGACGGATAGAAGTGAGGTACGAAAGATAGCCTCTATGGCATATGCTACTATGGACTAATACACATGGGTGGACTCTTTGTAAAGGTCTTGTAGCGTCCCTATGCAATCACACCTCGGTAGTGTGGTATGATGCTTGGCCGACATCGCATGGTTGGGTTCAAAGTTCTTCGGGACTTTTACATGACTTGTGGGTAAAGATGTGCCACCTCTGTAGAGTGTAAAACTAATCGATTAGCTGTGCTCACGGTCAAGAGCGGCCTGGACCCTCACATGATAATTGAACTTGAAGATGGACTTAAATCGTTGTTATGGTTATGTTAGCCATATGCTTATGGCGTATCTCTTTATGTTAATGTGGGTTGGTATATACTTATGTCTTAGTAATCAGGTGCTAATAAAATTTGACCAACTAAAAGTGCTTAATGCAGTCAACCTGTCAGCCTTTCCTTGTCAAGCCTCTGCATTCATACCTCCCCCACACTTGCTGAGTACGACATGTGCTCACCCTTGCTATAAACAATGTTGCTCAGAAAGTGGAAGCTGCTATGAAGACGTTGTGAAGATGTTGCTGGTGCTAGGCGTATGCAACCCCCAGTCGACTGCTTGTGGAGTTTGGTGCCTTCATTTCCAGGATTTAAGCGTAATACTCTGATAATATCCCTTTTCTTTACGTGATATTGTTTCTGTTATTCACTTATGTCAACTACATGCATGAAACTTGATCCTGGCATGCATATAGACTTGCACTTGGTTTTCTTTGGAAAAACAGGTGTGACAGAGTGGTATCAAAGTTGTATCGACTGTAGAACATAAGCCTAGTTAGCAATGGATGTTTCCTAAGGTCTCTTTTGTCCTACACTCCATTCTTACCTTATCATTGACCTCTCCGATGAATGTTCTCACACCTTAATCATCTTCTTATCTCCCCACCATGAATTCTTGTATATTTATCTTCACTCTCCTTGAACACTTCTTTGATTTCGTCTGTGCATTTTCTCAAGTAATGACACCCCTTTGATTTATTGGTGGAATTGTTACCCTTGATATTCTATCTGTTCGCGCAGCTCTCTGACACATCATTATTGTTTTAATTCTATCTCAAGCTATAAAACTCCGATTGACATGAAATTAGTTGGGTTAGTTCCAGAATTTCATGGATCAATTTCTATCAAAAATTCAGCAGCATTCGTTTTGTATCAAGAGAGATACCCACGAATTAGTGGAGCATTCAGAATCTGTCAACACTGCTGAAATAGCCATCTTGTTTAATTTATATCTCGGGTTCTAGACCTCTGTTTGAGGTGAATACAGTTGGGATGAACTCATAATCTTGTACTCCATGATCTGTGAGAAATTCATTATTTATGGATATTCTTACTGGGAGCTACATCTAATCTATTAGGAGGATACCCTCTGACTTTATTAACATCGTGTAGCATCGTTCGTGTGTTTGGGTGTTGATTGGTGGAATTCCGTGCTTGCATGATCATGATTGTTTATGGTAATGTTTGAGTTGGTTCTTTGTAGTGAGTGTTGGTGTATTGTGGGTCTTATATCTACAATAGCATCAGTTGCTTAGTTGGGTTCTTCTTTTGTACCTCCCACCTCCTTGTTTCTCCCCGTTCTTTCTACCCTACCCTTCAATCTATCCGTTTACTCTTGTTCTCTTCTGATCCTTTCTTTATCCACCAACCAGATGGAAAACCAAGAAGGAGATAACCAAGACAAAAGCCATGAGAACAATGATAACTATGGATACAATCAAGACGTGTTATCTTCGGAGGATAAGTATGCAGAGTTCATGAGGACTGAGCCACCAGTATTCTCTAACACCACATACCCTCTAGAAGCTGATGATTGGATCAAGACCATTGAAGAAAAGCTAGAGATGGTACAGTGCAATGATAGAGAAAAGGCTTTGTATGCATCTGGACAACTTGTTGAAGCAGCTTCAGATTGGTGGAATGCCTACATCAATGGACATGAGTAACCTGAGAGTATTGTGTGGAAGGAATTTAAGGACAACTTTATCTCACACCATACTCCTGTAAGTGAGAAGAATCTCAAAAGGAAGGAGTTCCTTAATTTAAAGCAGGGACAAATGTCTGTGATTGAGTACGGTGATAAGTTTATTCAGTTATCTATGTATGCTCCAAGATCAGCTGAGAGTGATAAGAAGAAACGAGAGCATTTCATCAAATGATTGAATGAAGACCTTCAAGGTATACTAAGCTTACATGAATATTTCAGTCTGCAAGATGTAATCAACAAAGCCATTGGGCTAGAAAGCAAACTACAGGAGATCATGAGCAAGAAGAGGAAATTTCCAGAGCAAGCTGACAATTCTCACCTTTACCATGTATCCCAAACCCAAGATTATGCTGAAGATCAGTACGAAAATGCATATCTAGAGTATCCTCATGGTTGCACAGTGCAAGTGATTGACGAGACACCATGCAATCGTCGGAACATTAGGGAAACTAGAGCTTGTTTCTACTGCAAAGCTGGTGGACACTTTATTAGCAGGTGCCCAAAGAAACATGTGGATCGGTATCACAAGAAGGCATGGTGACAACAAAACAAGCAAGACAAGACGTCTGATACGTAAGGATATTAAGATCAGTTAGGTTGTGAGAGAGTTTCCTGTAATATGAAAGGAGGAATTTTGCTGAAGGATATGAAAAGAGTTCGAAATAAACCTTTGTCTCTTGCTAGCGTTTTTCGAATCTCGGGACGAGATTCCTTTTAAGGGGGTAGATTTGTCACACCCTGAAATTTCTAATTTCAGGATGTGAATAGAAAGAATAATTAAATAATGATTTTCTCATAATTTTAAAAATTTTCCAACATTTATTTTCTTTACAGGAAATATAGTATAAGAAAAATCCATTATTTGTTTTTATGAATTAAATAAAATGATTGTGTGAGTGTAGCATTCATACCGATGCATCTGGTGTTTCATGAGTGCAAAAGTTTTTCAATATGCGTTTAGGTGCTAACTAAACCCTCCCGAGAATTTTCCAGATTTTTCTGGAGTTTATTCTCATTTTCCTAGAGCTATTTCTATTTATTAGAAGGCTCTAAAATCTTTTTCATGAGCTCCAAATATTTTATTTGGATTGTTCGTGTCTCAAACTATCTCTGGGAATTTTCCTGGAATTTTTGGGATTTTCTGAGTATTTTTCGTGCCTTAAAACATTTTCTAGGCTTTTCCTGAATTTGCTTTTGAACCGAAAAATATTTCGGGAAACAAATCTTTTTTCTTTCTTTTTGGGCCGAGCTCCATTCACAAAAGTCCGCTGGAGGCCCCTTGAGTTCGCAGCCCAGACCATCGCCGCTCCCTTAACTTCGCTGCGCGCCGGCCCAGTGCAGCCCACGATCGGAAAGTCCGCCTGTGCCCCCTGGACTCCTTTGCTTGGCGCAGCCCGTCACTTTCGGCCCAGCTCCGGCCCACCCAGCCACAGCATTTTTCAGTCGCCGCCGTGTCCCAGGTGAACACGCCTGCGCCGCCACCCGCTTTCTCGGCGTCCGTGCGTCGTACGCCAGGCCGCCGCCTCCCACGCGCCTATAAGGCCGCCTCCTTGTGCCCTAGATGTGCGTCCTGCTGCCCGCCGCCTCGCGCCCTTGTTCTGCACCACGCAAGCCGCGCCACCGTGCTTCGTCGTCCGAGCCGGAGCCGGCCGCCGGTCCGCTCGCCGGGCGCCGCCTCCGTTGGCCTCCCGGGCAAACGAGAGCCACCACGAGCACCGCAACACCATGCCGCATTGTCTCCGGCCCTCCTCATCGCCTAAAGCTCGCTGGAGCGCCACCGCCACTGGAAGCCGCCGCCGACCGCCTCCATCCCCGCCGTCGAGCCACTCTCGTCGATCTCCGCCGCAGGTGAGCGCCCCCACATGTTCCCTTGGACCTCCTCTCTCTTTTACCCCGCTTACTCGAGCCCCTCGCCCACCAGGTCGCCGGGACCGCTGGCGAGATTGCCGCTGGAGCCCTGTTCCCTGTCTGCCCTGTCCAAGGAAGAAGATGACACATTTGCACATGGCCCTCTGCGAGATCCTGATTTTAATAGATCCAATCTGTGTGTCTTGCAAGTTTTACAGATAACCCCCTACAGAGATCTCACTTTCACACATAAATCCACCCTGGAACCTTTGCAAGAAAGCGCTCGGGTTTATATACATAATTATGTATATGCCCCTGGTTTTTCGTAGTTAAGCCCCTGAAAGTTTCCAATCCTTACCAACAAGTCCCTGGACCTTTAAACAGCCATATCTTCTATGTTGTAGCTCCGTTTTTGCCCATTCAAGTTGCGTTAGGTTCATAATGAAATAAAGTGCGCATTAGTTGTGTGTTTCCTTCATATATGTTTTCTGAAAAATTAATTTGTATTTAATTTTGCTTAAAGCTTTGTTATCCACACCTTTTATAAATAAAAACTATATAGAGCTATACACCGATTTTCATAATCAATATTAATTTGATTAATATTTATCTCACATGCTTTTGTAAATAAAATCTAATTAGATCTTTATCACAATTTTTCTTAAACCAAATGTTAATCTGAATAATATTTAATTAACTTTTCTAATTAAAAGTTGATTAAGCTTTTTACACCGGCTTTTATAAACAAATGTTAATTTGTATAATATCAACGTGAATGAGTTTTTAATTATAACTTTGTTAGTTTACTCGAATCATAAAGTTACGTTTAGAGGATTCATATAGTTTACCTTTTCTAAAATAAATGTTTAATTAGTATAAGTTATATATGAATCTTTATGAATAAAACTTGACTAGGTTCTTACTCCGGTCTTTTGCAAATAAAAATATAATGCTGCATTAATTCCAATTTAGGGTATTTTCTTTCTGAAATATCCTTTATATATGTTTTGCTAATTAAAATAAACCTAAGCTCGTAGTCTTTCGTGTTCACATATGCAAATCTATCGTTAGCCGTTCTTTTTCAACCTCTATCTCAGTGTGTCTCTGTTGTGGAGCTAATCTTCTTTCAAGCTCCAGATCTTTTGATCCTAGTTCTTACTCAGACCTAGTGTCCTTCATAAAGCTAACTAAGCCTTTCCTTGTCTCAGCACGGTCTGTGTGCTTCACTAATCCTTAGCATCGAGCCTATCCTTTAGTGCGTTCTTTTAAAGCTTTTCTTTTGATTGCTGCATTGTTCTTAGTAGTACTTGTTTGTTTCCATTGCATGCTTGTGCCCGATGATTGATGCGAGTAGAATGAACGTTGATCGAGAGCAGTGAAGAGCATGAAGGTGAAGACATTGTGAGCAACATCACTACTCTGGTTAAAGGCAAGTGTGTCCTTGTTCTTTTGTCCTAATAACTGTGTTTAATCACATTGCATATGCTTGCATTTAATTTGATGGGTCCTAATAAGGATTATCCTAGTCTTTATGATCATTCCTTGTCAACCTGGGTTTACCTTTACGTTGGGTAGCTATGCTTAGTTGCTCTACTTGGGTTATGGTGGTTCTAATGAACAACAGTGATAACTTGTTTTACTTTTATGCTGTATCTCTGGTTAATACCAGATCATATGATTAATTGGAACATGGAGCGACCACCCAGGACAACAGTGCAATCACAAGGACTAAATGGCTCTAGTCTTGACTGAGTAATTAGGGAAGTCTTGTGTGGCCATTACTCGCATAGTAGCTTGGGTACGGAGGAATGCTTTTAAGGCTCTTCTATTCCGGATAGGTATTGGAACGGAAGTACTCTATGGTTGACCGTCCGTGAATAGAAGTGAGGTATGAAAGATAGCCTCTATGGCATATGCTACTGTGGACTAATACACATGGGAGGACTCTTTGTAAAGGCCTCGTAGTGTCCCTATGCAATCACACCACGGTAGTGTGGTATGATGCTTGGCCGGCATCGCATGGTTGGGTTTAAAGTTCCTAGAACTTTTACGCGACTTGTGGTGAAAGTGTACAACCTCTGCAGAGTGTAAAACTAATCGATTAGCCGTGCTCATGGTCAAGAGCGGCCTGGACCCTCAAATGATAATTAAACTTGAAGATGGACTTAAATTGTGGTTTATGGTTATGTTAACCATATGCTTATGGCGCATCTTTATGTTAATTGTGGGTTGGTATATACTTATACCTTATTAGTAATCAGGTGCTAATAAAATTTGACCAACTAAAAGTGCCTAATGCAATCAACCTGTCAGCCTTTCCTTGATAAGCCTTTGCATTCATACTTTCCCCACACTTGCTGAGTACGACATGTGCTCACCCTTGCCATAAACAATGTTGCTCAGAAAGAGGAAGCTACTATGAAGTTGTTGTGAAGATGTTGCTGGTGCTAGGCGTACGCAACCCCCAGTCGACTGCTTGTGGATGTTTGGTGCCTTCGTTTCCAGGATTGAAGCGTAATACTCTGATAATCTTTCTTTTTCTTTACGTGATACTGTACTGTTATTCACTTATGTCAACTATATGCATGAAACTTGATTCTGGCATGCATATAGACCTGCACTTGGTTTTCTTTGGAAAAACAAGTGTGACACCCATTCACTCCCTCCCTCTCTGGTCGCCTATTCGGTCCTTCCATTGGTATCAGAGCCGGTTACAGATCTTCTTGATTCTAACCAGTCTAAGATCCAAAGATGGGCGATTATGGCAAAGGGTCGGGTCCTCCACACTTTGATGGCAAAAATTACCCGATGTGGGAGAGGCGCATGGGCGCGTTTTTGCGAGGGAAGGGAACTCTGATCTGGGAGGTCACTCAAAATCCTCAATATGTCGTCCCAGACAGTTTTCTGCTTCCAGGATCGCGGGACATGTTTGAGGCCAACAGCAAGGCCATTGATTACTTGTTACGTGCTCTCTGTGCCTCGGAGTTCGAGTGAGTGTACGGAGAGAATGTGGCCGGAAAGATTTGGCTCAAGTTGAGAAATGCTCATGTTGGCAATGCCCAAGTGCAAGCCCGTTTGTTTTCCACTTACCGGAGAGAGTACGAGAACTTCACTCATCTTCCCGGCGAGTCGACCGATGCTATGTTTCAGCGTTTCACTAGCATTGTCAACAACATGAGGGCCAATGTGACAGTGCTCCCATACACGGATCATGATCAATCTATCAAGCTTTTGCATGCCCTGGATAGGTCTGTGTGGAGTGCCAAGGGCGGGGCCATTGAGGAGTCGAGCCTGTACGACACGTTGATGCTGGATGAGCTGTTTTCCAAGTTGAGATCTTCAGAGGTTGATCGTGGCTTGAGAGCCAAGAGCGAGAGCCCCACTGATCCTCATAGTTTGGCTCTTGTCTTAGGATCGAGGTCTAACACTAACTCTGGTGGTTTCTCTTTGTCTTGTCTTGTGTCTTTGCCAGATGTGGACTTCGAGGTGCTGAGCGAGGATGATCTTGCCTTGTTGAGCAAGAGGTTTGGGCGGATGTACGAGAACCGCAAAAATGCAAGGCGGAGCTCGGGGATGTGCTATCGGTGCGGGAAGCACGGGCACTTCATCGCCGAATGCCCTAAAGCCATGGAGATCAAGAACGACTACAAGGGCAAGCCTATGACAGAACCGTCCAAATTAAATCCCATTTAACACACATAACCCATCCACTTGGTCATTATGCGTTAAAGAGGAGTTAACTTGTCGATATCTGCTGGGTCAAGCCCGGTAAATCACTTACGACAAAGGATCAATAGATTGTACATCAAAACTCACACAAAGGCGAGTCCAGAGATAAACAAGTCTTAATTTATTACATCATGACTAACATAGGTTCATTATTACAAACCAAGTCTTTTGCATAAAGTAAACGGTTCAGAGTTCGAAACGCAGCGGAAATAAGCTACTAACGAGGTAGGTAACATCACTAGAGGCCATTAGTGATGCCACTAAGCACTGTCGTCCTCCCACTCAACTTCCCAACCGGGTGGGAGAGAACCAGGCCAGGGGAACCCATCATCATACACATCATTACCTGAAAACATCAACAAAGCAAGCCTGAGTATGCTAATACTCAGCAAGACTTAACCGTCGGGTGATGGAAAAATCACCAACTCTCTAGACATGCAAGCTTTTTGCTAGTGGGTTTCTTTTGCTGAAAAGCAACAAAGAGTATGTCCTTACTTTCAAGTTTTAGCTCAAAATTCTAGTTATTTATCCATTCCTAGGTAAGCCACTATGCAAGCATAAGTTGTGCAAACAATTAAGCATACAACAATATTCTTCTCAATTCCATCATTAAGGGACATAGAGTGTATGGTTAAGCACTCTCGGATAACGGTGAGAGGCCGACGATCGATCGATTGATAACCTTGCAAGGTGGACCTAAACACACGGGAGAATGCATACCCCATCACAATGACCACAGCCCCTACAGGGCGGGGTACACACCAACCAGGCGGTTCCCAATCATCCTCGATTCAGGATCAATGTCCACAGTCCCTGGTACAGTTGGTCAGGTCATGGACTTACATCTTTTGCCGCCCGGATCCACACATACACCACTGCCTAGAACCTGGGGACTACTCCCGGGGTAGTGGTAGAGAGTTCCCTTACCGGATCAAAAAGTTACTAGGCTTACCGGTCCCATTCCCGGCAAATGCTTAGTACGTTCAAATGCTTAACCACAGACCCACTGACCGGAGCCGGTCCCATGCACTTACCACATGAGCAGGTAGGTTTAACCATCTTATGATTCCAACATAAGAAACCTATAGCTCGCGAGTGACGTCCATCACTCGACTTCTACCGGATCCTTAGAGCATGGCAACTAGCGACTTATCATTCTAGTATTTGAACATAGGAACCTAGGATCATGCATCTAGGGTTTCAAATCAACTCCTGAACGTAAATGCAGAATCATAACAAAGAGAGTTGCATAAGTTAAAAACATAGGTTATGCTCTGGGGCTTGCCTTCACTAGCACAGTCAGTAGGGAAGTCCTCCGAAGTTGAGTTCAGGTCTTGCTGCACTTCCACGGTGTTCACTTCTCCCTCAGCTGGTTCTCCTTCAGCGTCCAGCACCAGCTCGTAGTTCCCGTCCGGAAGTTCTACACGTTATGCATATGCAAGACTTTAATTATTCAAGTTTAGGGAGTGAAGCTCTTCTGAAATTTCAGAGATAAACATGGGGTGTATTGTTGGGCACATTCACCTAGATAAGAATATATCCAGCATACTCTTCCTTATCAGAGAATTGTATGTGTGTTAATTATCTTTCTTATTTAATGGTGATTGTGTGCACCTCTAAATTAATTAATTTATTTTACCTCACCAAAATAAAAGGTGCTGTTCAGAATGTACTTTGGTGAAGCTTCGTGATTTAAATTCAAGTCACATTAAAGATGATTTTGTTTTTTCTTTTATTTCACTTATTAAGCTTGAGTTACTTCAAAAATTATTTCTGGATGTTTCATACATCAATAAACTGAGATAAAATTCACACAAGCACAAAACATAATGACCATGTTACTGACCAAAAATTACTTTAAACTAGGCTATAGATTGCACTAGCTAGCATAAATTTAATCTTTTTATACAGACAGATATATATACAATCTAGGATCAAGATTTTACACAGAGCAATATCATGACATATCTGAGCTACTCAAAATTTACCAGGGTCAGAAACACATAACATGCTTGATAAAAAATAGCTCCTATTTAAGCCATAAAATAATTTGAACTAGTTAAACATGTCAAAAGCTATCCACCTATTTATCACGGGTACATCTAGTCATACTCATGCTACTGCAAAAAGATCAACTCTAGTTTCTGAAATAGAAATTACATAACAAACAGGAACATATATACTACCATATATCAAAATAAAATCATATCTGCAAAACTATAACAGATCTATGTGCTAGTTTTCTACACAGGATCAAGAATGGTCATACTAGCAACATATCAAAAATTCACTTGCAGATCAGTTATAGATTTCAAATTATTTCAAATCTAACCAAACTGATCATTTCAAAATTATTCAAAATCTACAAGGAAATTTACAAACTTCCTTTCTAGAAAAGTTGCTTTTGCTCACAAGGATTCCAGAATAGTTGAGTTTGTATTTTTCTGATTTTTATTCGATTTGTTATGAATTTTCCAAGCCACTGGGTTTTCAAACTAAAACTGAAGAATCTTTTTATACTTGGACCCCTAGACATTTGCACAAACGACCCTAGCAAGAACTCAATCTTCACATATCAGTCCTCAGCAGCACAGGGGATCTCGCCGGCGGCGAGGGGCTGCCGGACCTGGCCGTGCGAGCAGCGGGGAGTGTGTGTGTCCTCACCCTGGGTTGATTGGTGGAGACGGCTTGGTCGGGGAAGTCTCCGGTGATGGCCGGCGGCGAGGTCAGGGCAGAGCAGCCGCGGCGGCCACAATGCCAGCAAATGTGCAGTTTCTCCGGCCAAGGTGTGTGCTCGGGGAGCTTCACTGGGTCACTGGGGATGTGTTGGTGCCATGCGTGGTCGACGGGAAGGGGCAGGGGGTGGAGCTCGTCGTGGGGGCAACAATGGCGGGCGGCGGAGCAGGGACTCCCGCGCGAGCGCGCCTGGGCCTTCCATTTATACACAGGCGGAGGCAAGAGAGGGTGTTGTGCTGCCCGAGGTGCATACGTGCCACCTCACGACCCAGCTGGCTAGCAGCTTCACGGGCGCGGCGTCATGGCGGCACGGCGGAGCGGCGCGTGCGCGGCTAGCCGGCCTAGGGCGCTCAAGTGCCCTGGGTAGGCGGGGTTCTGCGACAGAAGGAAGCGGACAACGGCGCGGTGATGTGATCTGGCTGACTAGCTGCACTGGCGAGGCGTGGCTGCGCGGTGGCGCTTGCGGCGGCGCATGTCGACGGAAATCGCGGCGAGACCGCGGCGCGGGTGCCTCGGTGGCTTGCCAGCTGTCCCTGGGATCCACGTCGGACAAGTAGGGTGTTGGGGGTAGGTGGGGCCCACTAGCACCGGCGTACGGGCGGGCGCGCACGTGAGGGCACAGCGCACGGCGCGACGGCGATGCGAGAGCGTGCGCTCTGGCGCTCAGGTGCAAAAACCAGTTCGACTTAAGGGGGTTTGACCGGTTCAAACAATTCAAACTTGAATACAAGTTTGAAATCGGCCATTGTAAGAGTTGTAGATGAGGTATAGCTCTAGAACTTTTGCAAAGGTTGACTGGTGATTGGATCAAAGGATTGGGCAGAAAACTCGCTTGAACTTTGAGATTTTCTCGGCGCCGTCAACAGGGCATTCTGCACTTCAAACCAGTTTTTGAAGCCTTTCCTCTCAAAATTTGAAATGCCAACAATTAGATGAAATTTGTCCCATCAAAATCTGAGCAACTTTTAGTTTGGCAGATTTTTGAGTATTTAAGAAAAATTTTGAGATCTAAATGAGACACCAAAACAAGGTCATAAGAGCATAGGGTTTTGACCACTTTGACTAGACTTGACCAAGGTGCTTAGGCTTTAGCCTTAAGAGTTGACCACAATTAGCAACTTACAATTATAGTTAGCAACTTGTGATCATGATTCGCAACTTGAACATGTGATTAAGCAACCTAAACATCAGGGATGTTACAACCTACCCCCCTTAAATAGAATCTCGTCCCGAGATTCAGAAATTAAAGACAAAGGTAGGGTAAAGGTCTTACGATTTCGAGCTTGAAGAAAACCGAGGTAGTTGGTATTTAGATAGTGCTCCGTTTCCCATGTAGCTTCCTCCTCGGAATGGTGACTCCATTGTATTTTGTACATGGTTACGGACTTCCTCCTGGTTTTTCTCTCCTTCCTATCAAGGATTCTCAGAGGGTGTTACACAACTGAAAGATCGGGCTCGATCCACGCATTTGCTTCATTCATAACTCTTTTCTCAGGCTCATGGACACATTTTCTTAATTGAGACACATGAAACACATTGTGGACAGTAGCAAGTCAATCCGGGAGATGGATGCGATAAGCAACCGGTCCACAGGTCTCAATGATCTCATAGGGTCCGATGTATCGTGGAGCAAGTTTCCCTTTGACACCAAATCTCTGTTCCCCTTTGGTGGGTGAGACTTTCAAATATACTTTTTCGCCAACTTGGTATTCTCTAAGTGCTTTCCCTTCATCATGGTAACTCTTTTGCCTCATCTGCGCGGCTTTTAAGTTCTCACGTATCACTTCCACTTTTCTTCTGCCTCCCTAACTAAGGCAGGGCCAAAGAATTTCCGTTCTCCCATCTGGGAACAATTCAACGGGGTGCGACACCTCCGTCCATAAAGAGCTTCGAACGGTGCCATTTTCAAACTAGCTTGGTAGCTGTTATTATAAGAGAACTCAGCTAAGGCTAAGCAAGAATCCCAATTCTTGTCGAAGTGGATAATGCAAGCCCTCAACATGTCTTCTAGGACTTGATTAACTCTCTCAGTTTGACCATCCGTTTGAGGATGATAAGCAGAACTGTGAATTAATTTGGTCCCCATGGAGTCATGCAGGTGTTGCCAAAAACGTGCCATGAATTGTGAGCCTCTATCAGAAATGATAGTTCTAGGAACTCCGTGTAATCTCACAATGCGTTCAAAATAAATGTCTGCATATTGCTTGGCTGAGTATGAAGTGTGCACTGGAATAAAATGTGCGGTCTTGGTGAGTCTATCCACAATAACCCACACCGAGTCATGGTGCTTAGAGGTAAGGGGTAAGCCTACGATGAAATCCATACTTATGTCATCCCATTTCCAGGAGGGTATGGGCAAAGGTTGAAGAGTACCTGCTGTTTTCAAATGACTCGCTTTGATTCTTGCACAAGTGTCACATTCTGAGACATATTTGGCGATGTCCACCTTCATGTTGGACCACCAAAAATTTTCCTTTAAGTCTTGGTACATCTTACTACTTCCAGGATGAATGGAAAATTTAGAAAGATGTGCCACATCCATAATCTCCTTGCGAAGATCAGGATTCTCTGGAACAACAAGACGTTGTTCAAACCAGACTGTCCCATTAGGATCTTGGCGAAAGCAACTGACTTTGGGATTATTTTCTGACAACTTCTGCTTAATGGTTTTGATTCCCTCATCACTAGATTGAGCCTTGATGATTCTATCCCACAAGGTAGATTCAATGGTTATAGCATTTATCATGCCTTGTGGAACAACTTCCAAACGAAGCTTACTCAACTCGCTGCATAAGGTCTCATTATATGCTTCCACGGATAAGTAGTTGCAGTGAGCCTTGCGGCTAAGAGCATCTGCAACAACATTGGCTTTGCCGGGGTGATAATGTACCTCCAGATCATAGTCTTTAATAAGCTCCAACCACCTCCTTTGTCTCATGTTTAAATCAGCTTGGGTGAAGATATACTTGAGGCTTTTATGATCGGTGAATATATTGCATCAGGTTCCCATTAAGTTATGCCTCAAAATTTTGAGAGCATGGACAACCGTTGCTAATTCAAGATCATGCGTGGGGTAATTCTTTTCTTGGGGTTGAAGTGCTCGGGAAGCATATGCAATGACTCTATTCTCTTGCATGAGCACACAACCAAGACCCGTACTGAGGCATCACAATAAACCTCATATGGTTTAGAGTTATCTAGTTGAGCCAACACAGGTGCTGAAGTCAAGTGTTGCTTAAGGGTGTGGAAGGCTTTCTCACATTTCTCATCCCACACAAACTTCACCCCTTTCTTCAAAAGTTCAGTCATGGGTTTGGCAATTCTAGAAAAATCCGGAACGAATCGCCGATGGTAACCAGCTAACCCAAGAAAGCTTCGAATTTGATGAACGGACTTAGGTGGTTTCCAATCCATCACTTCTTCTTCTTTGCTTGGATCTACTGAAATACCATCACTAGAAATAGTGTGACCCAAGAATTTCACACTATCCAACCAAAATTCGCATTTTGAGAATTTAGCATAAAGCTGGTGGTCTCTTAAGCGTTGCAGAACGATGCGAAGATGTTGAGCATGTTCCTCTTCATTCTTGGAATACATTAAAACGTCATCAATGAATACCACCACGAACTTGTCTAGCTCGTTCATGAATACGGAATTCATGAGATACATGAAGTAGGCAGGTGCATTAGTCAACCCGAAGGACATGACTAAGTACTCATATAGCCCATATCGTGTGGAGAAAGCAGTCTTAGGGATGTCACAAGGTCGAATCTTTATCTAATGATAACCAGACCTAAGATCAATCTTGGAAAAGACTTTCGCTCCCGATAGCTAATCAAATAACACGTCAATGCGGGGAAGGGGGTATTTATTTTTGATGGTCACCGCATTGAGGGGTCTGTAGTCCACACATAGCCTCAACCTGCCATCTTTCTTCTTAACGAAGAGAGCAGGGCATCCCCACAGAGAAGAACTCGGGCGAATAAAACCCTTATCCAATAATTCATGAAGCTGTGTCTTTAACTCAGCCAGTTCCTTGGGTGGCATTCGGTAGGCTCTTTTGGAGATTGGAGCCGTACCAGGCTGAAGTTCGATAACGAATTCAACATCGCGGTCTAGTGGCATACCCGGTAGTTCATCAGGAAACACGTCTGGATACTCGCAGACCACTAGAATTTCCTCTACTGGTAAGGTTATGGCCACATAAGCACAAGGATTCACAGGCTCTCTATGGGGCAAGTAGAGCGTTGAAACTCCTATGGCTGGTGAGTTGATTTCTATTCGCCTCTCAGCAATATCCAGGGTCACCTTATGTTGGGTCATCCAGTCCATCCCTAAAATGACATCAATACCGTCTAGACCCAAGGTTATAAGGTTGGTCTGAATCACTTTGCTACCCAGTTTCAGTGGCACCCCACGAACTATGGTGTTGGTAAGGATTTTTCCCCCGGGTGTTGCAATCTGATAGTTGCTCTTAATTTGTAATACCCTTAATCCCAACTTAAATTGTGTTTGCTTGTTCATAAAACTATGCGTGGCACCAGAATCAAACAATATCTTAAAAGGTTTGCCTTGGATAGAAAATGTACCCATCATGACTGTTGCTCCCTCAGGAATTCCCATCATGGTGGTAAAGTTGAGGCGACCCTACTTGACTTGCACGGTCTGCTTCTTTACCTTGTCCTTGTTGTTCTTGTTCGCTCCACGTCCTTGATTCTACTGGTTGGACTGGTTCTGCTTCTTAGAATGGTTGCATTCACTAGCATAGTGTCCTGGCTCTCCACAGTTGTAGCACTTGCCATCCCTAGTGTTGCGGTTTGGCTGGAAAGCATTGGATTTGTAGTTCTACTGCTGGGAAGCAGAAGAACGGTAGTCTCCCCTTTGCTAATTCTGGGGAGGCTTGGCCGCCCAACGTCCAGGACGTTGGTTCCCATTGGAATTCTGGGAAACTTTCTTCACTATGCGATACTTCCTATTGGGTGTGTTGCTCGAGTTGGAAGGGGCTTTCCTCTTCTTGTCATTCCTCACCTTCTTCATAGCATCTTCTTGAGAAATGGCCAAGTTCACTATCTCATGATAGGTCTCGGTCTTGATGGGGTTAAGCCTTTCATAAAGCTTGGGATCCAGACTACGTCTGAAGCGATCCATCTTCTTCTCATCGTTGTCCACATGATATCCCCCCTACTGACACAGATTATTGAATTTCTGTGCATACTGATACACAGAGTCAGAACCTTGCTTCAATGCCAGTAATTCACTGATCTTCCTATCCACCATTCCCTGAGGAATGTGATGAGTCTTGAATTCCGTTTTGAACTCATCCCAGGTGATGGCATGTCCAGCAGGTTGGGTCATCTTGAAATGTTCCCACCAGATCAAGGCAGGGCCACGGAGTTGTAGAGCTGCAAAGCTGGCCTTGCGCTCTTCCGAGCATGGAAAGGTGAGAGCATCAAACCTAGCCTCAATAGCACAAACCCAGGCATCTGCCTCCAGAGGTTCATCAGCCTTGGTAAAGATCGACGGCTTCAACGCCGTGAAGTGCTCATTCTTGGCCACATTTGGCTAATCATCCCGATGAGGGGCGCGTTGCTGCTGGTTGTTCAATATCTGGCGCATCATATCCGCTTGAGCCAGCAGATATGCCTCCATAGGCGTCATGGGTGGTGGCGGTGGTAGTGGGTTGCTGCCACTGGCATCACCAAACCCGTGGGGAGTGTTGCGAGTGTGGCTAACCATCTGAAAATCGTTGGAGCAGGGATTAGTCACATACTCATAATCTTGCCGATACAAGCATAAACAAGGAGAACATGTGAATTAATTCCTCTCAACAGCAGAATTTTTCAGAGGAGTCAACAACAATACGCTGAAGTATAAAATTCATAACTCACGGCTCGCTTAATGGATAATGCTCAAATTTGTTCACAAGGAGCATAATTTCGTGCTCTACAACATTGGTATTCAACTGAAATTCCAATTTTTAAGTTAACATGTCCGAAAAATTCATTTCTTGACTCTCTGTCCAGTCTGATTTTCAGAAACCGAGGGTTACAAAAATATGCATATCTCTCAGTTCATAGGGGAAAAGAGGCTGAAATTTTACGAGCATGTACATCATGAAATTTCCAACAACTTTGATATTCATTGCACAAACCAGATTTGACCATCAGAAGGTTCAAATTACACATTACACAAGCTGCTGCAGAAAGTCTTGCAACATTTAGGTCACACCACATTTTTACAACACATGGTTACAACACCAACCAAATCCTTGGTTCACATACATAGTGGTTAAAGTGTAGCCCACGCCACACATGAGAGATACTCTGTCTATGTCAGCCTATCCACCACGGACCAAAATCAAGCCACCCGTAAGAGTATGCACGATACACTGACTACTAGCCTCTAGAAGTCATCTAGGTTACCCACTGAAGAAACGCTCACAGCGGGCGAACCAATCTCCATAGGTGCGGGCTGCGGTGACTCCCTCTCACTATCCACCATAGACTGAGCGTCCTCCGGGTCGCCCTCCATGGTTCCCAGAACCGGTGGCTGTGGCGGCTGTGGTGGATACTACAACACAAAGATCAGGCCATTAGCGGCCTCTAAGTCGTCGTCCATCTGCTCCTGCATCTGAGCCAGTGCCTGTATGTGCTGAAAGCGCTCATCTCTCATCTGGTCCATCTCCACTCTCATCTGCTCTCACTGCTCCTGAAGTCCCACAATGGTCTGAACACGAGCAACAAGCTGATCCACCCACTCTGACTCACGGTTCACCCAGTGAGCCACTCTCTCCTCTAGTGCGGTGATCCTCAAATGTGCCTCTGCAAGGTCTCGCTCTAGCCCCATGTGGCTAACGGAGATAGAGCAAAGGTGGTGAGTGCGCACTCCCAACACTCCAGCGGTGTCGAGAGCAACAGAAGACGCTGCTATGGTAGCCGTACTGCGAAGAGCCTGAAGATGGTACAGTGCCTGCACGCACCGAGCCATCTCCTGCAGTACGTCAAGTGGGGTCCTGTCTGTCAGAAGTACGGCCATGTTCCTCATACGGCCCCTCCACACGGGGTCCTCAGGGTCCACGGTCGGAAGTAGTCCCACTGGGGTCGACGACACCTCGTGAGGGTGCTAATCACCGAAGGTGTTCAACACACTCAAAGCGACAACCTCAAGGGTCTCCATCAACTGAATACTCCTCACGTCCGTGCTCAGGTCCTCCCACTCGGGGTTAGTGGGGTGAAGCTGCACGGTAACTCAAACACAGCAACGAGGTACTCCAAGCTGCGTGGTCTCCCAAGCCTCGTACGTCGGAGGAGTGGTGTAACCCGAAGAGCGAAGAGTGTCCCACAAAATGCGGGCAAACCCCTCGATGTGCAGTCCATCGGTGCGGATCGTACCATCTGGGCGTACCTCCCAGAACACCTGTCCAACCATCTGCATCCACAAAACTCCCACTGATTAGTGTGAGTTGAGAAGATGACAGATTCTGTCCAGTGCATAAAAATGCATGTAACTCACAAACTAATAGGACAAAGGTGCTCAAATTTTACCAGCTACTTAGTTACATTGTTTGGCCCAAAATTGGTATTCAAGGGTTGAGCTAAAAATCACAGGAAGATGCTCAAAAAGACCGAAGTTCAGTTTGCTGTCTCCCAGGAAAAACAGCAACAGACTGGTACCAAACTGAGCATATCTCTAGATTCTCTTGCTCAAAAATTCTGAAATTTTTACAGCAGGATCTTGACTAAGTTTGCTACAACTTTCCTATCTAACTTTTCTTCAGAAAGTTCTGTTTAGGGGGTCCAAAAATTCGGACCAGCAGAGTGACCTAACTTAGATCAAGGAAGACAGCAAGATAGGGAAGGGTTGGATTAACTTTTGGTGAGGTGATTTTTATCATGGATTTTAGGAACGATTTATATTTTGTTGATGGACTTAGCATGATGCAAAAATGTCCTAACCGTTCTCGCAAGGCAAATCCATGCCTAAAAATCGAAGTTAATGCCGGTGGCTTGGCACAATATACGACTCTCCCTATAATAGCTAGTCGAATATCTATTCGATTCTTGTTCTTACGAATCGCGGTTAGTGTACCTGCAGAAAATGAACCTTCCGTGCCAGCACGTCACGGAAGTGTCCTCATACATTACCGTTCACTATAGAAATGGCACCCATGCGTTTAACGCTGCATGGTCAGCATCCAACCTGAGATACGCTCCTTTTGAATGGAGGGTATCCCCCTTCACATGTTCGTAATGCGGAATCATGCACACGTATGGCAAAACGTGGCGACATCACAACCCATGATATATTCATGTGGAATAGAACATATCATCCTTCGCATGCATTGCACACGGAAAGCGCACGTATAAAACACGTGGGCATCCAACCGAGAAGATAGGATCCGTTGAATAGATTGCCCTATCGACCCTCGCATACTCGTGATGCGGCATAACCACGTATGAGGCACGTGGGTTAAGAATGTGCTGGTAGTTAGTTTAGATACACCATATATTACTAGCCACCTGAAAGAACCCAAAAATCCCTCTAGGGCCTCTCGGACTAGTTAATCCTTAGCGTTCCTAACGCATTTTCGAAAACACACCTTAATCTTGCAAGTTTTATTTCAAAAACATGATATTAAGGGTGTATTAAGATCTCTGGTGTACAATCGAGCTCTGATGCTAGCTGTGACAGAACTGTCCAAATTAAATCCCATGTAACACACATAACCCATCCACTTGGTCATTATGCGTTAAAGAGGAGTTAACTTGTCGATATCTGCCGGGTCAAGCCCGGTAAATCACTTACGACAAAGGATCAATAGATTGTACATCAAAACTCACACAAAGGCGAGTCCAGAGATAAACAAGTCTTAATTTATTACATCATGACCAACATAGGTTCATTATTACAAACCAAGTCTTTTGCATAAAGTAAACAGTTCAGAGTTCGAAACACAACAGAAATAAGCTACTAACGAGGTAGGTAGCATCACTAGAGGCCATTAGTGATGCCACTAAGCACTGTCGTCCTTCCATTCAACTTCCCAACCGGGTGGGAGAGAACCAGGCCACGGGAACCCATCATCATACACATCATTACCTGAAAACATCAACAAAGCAAGCCTGAGTATGCTAATACTCAGCAAGACTTAACCGTCGGGTGATGGAAAAATCACCAACTCTCTAGACATGCAAGCTTTTTGCTAGTGGGTTTCTTTTGCTGAAAAGCAACAAAGAGTATGTCCTTACTTTCAAGTTTTAGCTCAAAATTCTAGTTATTTATCCATTCCTAGGTAAGCCACTATGCAAGCATAAGTTGTGCAAACAATTAAGCATACAACAATATTCTTCTCAATTCCATCATTAAGGGACATAGAGTGTATGGTTAAGCACTCTCGGATAACGGTGAGAGGCCGACGATCGATCGATTGATAACCTTGCAAGGTGGACCTAAACACACGGGAGAATGCATACCCCATCACAACGACCACAGCCCCTACAGGGTGGGATACACACCAACCATGCGGTTCCCAATCATCCTCGGTTCAGGATCAATGTCCACAGTCCCTGGTACAGTTGGTCAGGTCACGGACTTACATCTTTTGCCGCCCGGATCCACACATGCACCACTACCTAGAACCTGGGGACTACTCCCGGGGTAGTGGTAGAGAGTTTCCTTACCGGATCAAAAAGTTACTAGGCTTACCGGTCCCATTCCCGGCAAATGCTTAGTACGTTCAAACGCTTAAACACAGACCTACTGGCCGGAGCCGGTCCCATGCTCTTACCACATGAGCAGGTAGGTTTAACCATCTTATGATTCTAACATAAGAAACCTATAGCTCGCGAGTGACGTCCATCACTCGACTTCTACCGGATCCTTAGAGCATGGCAACTAGCGACTTATCATTCTAGTATTTGAACATAGGAACCTAGGATCATGCATCTAGGGTTTCAAATCAACTCCTGAACGTAAATGCACAATCATAACAAAGAGAGTTGCATAAGTTAAAAACATAGGTTATGCTCTGGGGCTTGCCTTCACTAGCACAGTCAGTAGGGAAGTCCTCCGAAGTTGAGTTCGGGTCTTGCTGCACTTCCATGGTGTTCACTTCTCCCTTAGCTGGTTCTCCTTCAGCGTCCAGCACCAGCTCGTAGTTCCCGTCCGGAAGTTCTACACGTTATGCATATGCAAGACTTTAATTATTCAAGTTTAGGGAGTGAAGTGCTTCTGAAATTTCAGAGACAAACATGGGGTGTATTGTTGGGCACATTCACCTGGATAAGAATACATCCAGCATACTCTTCCTTATCAGAGAATTATATGTGTGTTAATTATCTTTCTTATTTAATGGTGATTGTGTGCACATCTAAATTAATTAATTTATTTTACTTCACCAAAATAAAAGGTGCTATTCAGAATGTACTTTGGTGAAGCTTCATGATTTAAATTCAAGTCACATTAAAGGTGATTTTGGTTTTTCTTTTATTTCACTTATTAAGCTTGAGTTACTTCAAAAATTAATTCTGGATGTTTCATACATCAATAAACTGAGATAAAATTCACACTAGCACAAAACATAATAACCAGGTTAATGACCAAAAATTACTTTAAACTAAGCTATAGATTGCACATGAAAAATCTAGGAAGCACTAGCTAGCATAAATTGAATCTTTTTATACAGACAGATATATATACAATCTAGCATCAAGATTTTACACAGAGCAATATCATGACATATCTGAGCTACTCAAAATTTACCAGGGTCAGAAACATAGCATAACATGCTTGATCAAAAATAGCTCCTATTTAAGCCATAAATTAATTTGAACTTGTTAAACATGTCAAAAGCTATCCACCTATTTATCACGGGTACATCTAGTCATACTCATGCTACTGCAAAAAGATCAACCCTAGTTTCTGAAACAGAAATTACATAACAAACAGGAACATATATACTACCATATATCAAAATAAAATCATATCTGCAAAACTGTAACAGATCTATGTGCCATTTTTCTACATAGGATCAAGAATGGTCATACTAGCAACATATCAAAAATTCACAAGCAGATCAGTTATAGATTTCAAATTATTTCAAATCTAACCAAACTGATCATTTCAAAATTATTCAAAATCTATAAGGAAATTTACAAACTTCCTATCTAGAAAAGTTGCTTCTGCTCACAAGGATTCCAGAACAGTTGAGTTTGTATTTTTCTGATTTTTATTCAATTTGTTATGAATTTTCCAAGCCACTGGGTTTTCAAACTAAAACTGAAGAATCTTTTTATACTTAGACCCCTAGACATTTGCACAAACGACCCTAGCAAGAACTCGATCTTCACAGATCAGCCCTCAGCGGCGCAGGGGATCTTGCCGGCGGTGAGGGGTTGCCGGACCTGGCCGTGCGAGGGGCGGGGAGTGCGTGTGTGCTCACCCTGGGTTGATTGGTGGAGACGGCTTGGTCGGGGAAGTCTCCGGTGATGGCCGGCGGTGAGGTCGGGGCAGAGCAGCCGCGGCGGCCACAATGCTGGCAAATGTGCAGTTTCTCCGGCCAAGGCGCGTGCTCGAGGAGCTTCACTAGGTCACTGGGGATGTGTAGGTGCCATGCGTGGTCGACGGGAAGGGGCAGGGGGTGGAGCTCGTCGTGGGGGCAACAATGGCGGGCGGCGGAGCAGGGACTCCTGCACGAGCGCGCCTGGGCCTTCCATTAATACACAGGCGGAGGCAAGAGAGGATGTTGTGCTGCCCGAGCTGCATGCGTGCCACCTCGCGGCCCAGCTGGCTAGCAGCTTCACGGGCGCGGTGTCATGGCGGCACAGCGGAGCGGCGCGTGCGCGGCTAGCCGGCGTAGGGCGCTCAAGTGCCCTGGGCAGGCGGGGTTCTGCGATAGAAGGAAGCGGACAACGACGCAGCGACGTGGTCTGGCTGACCAGCTGCACTGGCGAGGCGTGGCTGCGCGGCGGCACTTGCGGCGGCGCGTGTCGACGGAAATCGCGGTGAGACCACGGCACGGGCACCTCGGTGGCTTGCCAGCTGTCCCTGGGATCCACGTCGGACAAGTAGGGTGTTGGGGGCAGGTGGGGCCCACTGGCACCGGCGTACGGGCGGGCACACACGTGAGGGGGCAGACGTCGGGGCGCGGCGCACGGTGCGATGGCGATGCGAGAGCGCGCGCTCTGGCGCTCAGGTGCAAAAACCAGTTCGACTTAAGGGGGTTTGACCGGTTCAAACAATTCAAACTTGAATACAAGTTCGAAATCGGCCAATGTAAGAGTTGTAGATGAGGTATAGCTCTAGAACTTTTGCAAAGGTTGACCGATGATTGGATCAAAGGATTGGGCAGAAAACTCGCTTGAACTTTGAGATTTTCTCGACGCCGTCAACAGGGCATTCTGCACTTCAAACCAGTTTTTGAAGCCTTTCCTCTCTAAATTTGAAATGCCAACAATTAGATGAAATTTGTCCCATCAAAATCTGAGCAACTTTTAGTTTGGCAGAGTTTTGAGTATTTAAGAAAAATTTTGAGATCTAAATGAGACACCAAAACAAGGTCATAAGAGCATAGGGTTTTGACCACTTTGACTAGGCTTGACCAAGGTGCTTAGGGTTTAGACTTAAGAGTTGACCACAATTAGCAACTTGCAATTATAGTTAGCAACTTGTGATCATGATTAGCAACTTGAACATGTGATTAAGCAACCTAAACATGAGGGATGTTAGAAAGCCCAAGCACGACTACAACAAGCACCGCTCCCGGAACGACTACAAGGACAAGCGCAAGGACAAGGGCTAGAGAAGGCCCAAGAAGAGTGGTGGCTACAAGAAGAAGACGGCTCGAGCGATGGTTGCCGGAGCAAGCAACATCGACTCCACATCAAGTGATGCTTCTTCCGACTCGAGCAGCGAGGAAGAGCAAGAAAGGCGCAAGGACAAGCGGCACATGGCAAGAACTTCACCGGCCTAAGCTTCGTCACACAAGGAGGCTTTTGTGGCATGGCGCACTCCAAGAAGGGTGGGAAGCACAGCTCAGATTCAAACTCTGATTCCGAGGAAGAGGTACGAAATTATCCCAACTTCTTGCTAGAGGAGAATGCTAGGCTCAATGAGTTGCTTGAGAACCATGATGATGTGCTTAGAAAGACCAACAAGGAGAAGAGGGAATTTAGGTCTTTGTTGGGTGATGCTAAGGATAAGATTGCTGAACTTGAATCCTTGCTTGTGGATGCTAGAAATGAGATAGGCTCTTTGAAATCTACTCCTGTGGTGTCTGATGAGATTGACTGTGGTGATTGCTCAGTTTTTCTTGCTGATTTGACTGCTCTCAAGGAGAAGCATGCCTCTACTCTTAAGGAACTAGATGTGGTTAGGATTCAGTGTGATGAATTGAAATCTAGGCCAGCTTTGTTAGGTGCTTGTACCTCATGTCCTGTGTTGCATGCTAGGCTAGATGAATCTCACACTAGAATAGTTTCTCTTGAGGCGGCATTGAAAGCTCCGCTTCCTACATCATGTTCAACCTGTGAAATGCATGCGCCACAATTGAGTTTGATGTTAGCTCAGTTCAAGAGGTTTGATGGTCAGGCGTTGGGGAGTGACAAGAGTGGTGAGAAGAGTGGTCAGGGAGAAGAGAAAGCTGGAGAGACTCCAACTCCACCACACACCATACCCATGAACAAATATGCTTCCAAGCCAAACCACCTCCGAAACAAGCTTGATACAACTCCAGACCCACCAGTGTTCCCCTAGAAAATAGAGAATTACCAGAAACCCATCAAGTTTGTGAGCAACCTGGGTAATGTCTTTGAGAGAAAGTTAGGAGAGAAAGGTTTTGAGAAGCCCACAGAAAAGCCACCGCCTAAGCCACAGCCGATCCGCTTCCATTGTGAGTATTGTGGGAGGGATGGGCATAAGGATGAGTTCTGTTTCAGGAGGAAGAGAGATGAGAGGTTTGCTAGGGAGATGGCAAACAAGGACAGGTACAACCTTTCTCGTGGTGTGCCTGAGCCTCGTAGAGGGCCTCTACCTAGGGGTGAGGTGTATGTGCGTACAGTTCCCACTCGTGGAGGTGGAGGTGGAGGTGTGTTTCCTCAAAGAGATAGGCGTGTTGGGTTTGGGCGTGGTGAGTTGGCTCGATGTGCTCCTTCTCGTGACTGTTACGAGTTTGTGAGGCACGATCGGAGCTTTGGGTCTCAGATGGACTACGGACCATGTTTTCCTCCTTGTGGTGCGTGTACTCCTCCAGTGAGACGTGACAGGTCCTTTGGTGGTAGGCGTGAGAGGGCTCCGCCTAGAGGTTTTGGTAGGATGGATTTTGCTAACCCTTCTTTTGAGCAAATGGCTCAGCACTGGTTTGACTTTTTTGGTACTAACCCCAGTGTTGAGTCGCTTGCTCATTCTCGTTCTCGTTTTTTGTTGCAGGTGGGAGGCTTGGAGGACTTTTGGTTGATCGACTCCGGTTGCTCATGACACATGACCGGAGATCGTGGGTGGTTCTCCAGCCTCACCCCAGTGAGTACGAGGGAGTACATCACTTTCGGGGACAATGGGAGAGGACGAGTGCTTGCTGAAGGTATGGTGAAGGTGAGTAGCAAGGTGACCTTAAGAAGTGTGGCCCTGGTCAAGTCACTTGGTTTTAACCTGTTGTCAGTATCTCAGTTACTGGACGAAGGTTGTGAGGTTCATTTTAAGTCGGGTGCTTCTCATGTGCTTGATTCTCGAGGCGATCTTGTCTGTACGATCGTCCCCGAGGGTCAAATCTTTCGTGCTGACTTTTCCCAGTCTGTTGGTCCTCCTCAATGCTTTGTTGCTAGTGTTTCGGCCGAGCTTTGGAAATGGCATAGGAGGTTGGGACACTTGAGCTTTGAGTTGCTTTCCCGCTTGAGTGGTCTTGATCTTGTCCGAGGATTGCCTAAGTTGAAGTTCGAGAAGGATTTAGTTTGTGCTTCTTGTCGGCATGGAAAGATGGTTTCTGCTTCTCACGCCCCTCTGACTGCGGTCATGACCGAGCGACCTTGTGAGCTGTTGCACATGGATTTGGTTGGGCCAACTCGTGTTCGCTCTGCTAGTGGAAACTGGTATGTTCTTGTGGTTGTTGATGATTTTTCGAGGTACTCTTGGGTTTTCTTTTTGGAGAATAAGAGCGAGACATTTGGCTTTGTTCGGGACTTGATCTTGAGGTTGAAGAATGAGAGACATGGTGATGCCATTCGAGCTTTACGTAGTGACAATGGCACGGAGTTCAAGAACTCTCATTTTGATGCCTTTTGCAGTGATCTTGGTCTCGATCGTCAATACTCTTCTCCATACGTCGCTTGCCAGAATGGCGTAGTGGAGAGGAAGAACCGGACCCTTTGTTAGATGGCCAGGATGATGCTCGATGAGCATAGGACTCCTAGGCGTTTCTGGGCCGAGGCGGTCAATACCGCTTGCTATGTCTCAAATCGCATCTTCCTTCGTACTTTCAAGAAGAAGACCTCTTATGAGCTGATGCATGGATGACAACCCAAGGTGAGTCACTTTAGAGCTTTTGGTTGCAAGTGTTTCATTATGAAGAAGGTCAAGTTGGATAAGTTTGAGTCTAGATGTTCGGATGGGATTTTCCTTGGTTATGCGATTCATTCTAGAGCATATCGTGTGCTCAACCTTGACACTAACCGAATCATGGAGACTTGCGAGGTAACCTTCGACGAGACACAGCCAAGTAGCTCTTCTACTTTTGAGTGTGCAGGTGATGAGGAGATTGGAGCGAGGATCTTTGAGGATGAGAAGGATGGAGATGGAGATGAAGACGATGATGGTGGTGATGCTCCCGTGGCTGATCGTGTACATGCTACTTCCACTACTACGATGACGATCGAGGATGGACCATCCCCTATACCCACTATGACTGAGGTTGTTCGAGTGGAGGCTGCTGCTGAGGGGGAGATTGTGTCCAGGCGAGAGGCTCCCCGGCGTGTACAAGTTGATCACCCACCAACGACGATCATTGGTGACCTTCATGAACGCAGTACACGGTCGAGGTCAAGGAATACTTCTCATTTCGCGCACGCTACTTTTGTTGCATCGTTTGAGCCCAAAGATATTTGACACGCTTTGTCTGATGAGAATTGGGTGAATTCCATGCATGAGGAGTTGGAAAACTTTGAGAGAAACCAAGTCTGGGTGTTAGTCGATCCATCGCCAAATTGCCGTCCCATAGGAACCAAGTGGGTGTGGAAGAACAAAGAGGGTGAGAATGGGATGGTTGTGAGAAACAAGTCGAGGTTGGTGGCTCAGGGGTTCAACCAGAAAGAGGGCATAGATTATGAGGAGACATTTGCTCCTGTGGCCCATTTGGAGGCAATTAGGATCCTTCTAGACTTTGCTGTGGCTAAAGGGTTCAAGTTGTACCAAATGGATGTCAAGAGTGCTTTCTTGAATGGGGTGATAGAGGAAGAAGTGTATGTGAGGCAACCCCCGGGGTTTGAGAGTGAAAAATACCCACACCATGTATACAAACTCCAGAGAGCGCTCTATGGGTTGAAACAGGCACCTAGAGCTTGGTAAGGCAGGTTGAGAGGCTTTTTGCTGAGTAAAGGGTTTGTGATGGGCGCAGTTGATAAGACCCTGTTTCTCCTTAAGCATGGGAATGACCTTTTGATTGTTCAGATATACGTGGATGACATAATCTTTGGTGGCTCTTCTCATGATCTTGTTGCCAGATTTGCAGATGACATGAGCAGGGAATTTGAGATGTCCATGATGGGTGAGCTATAGTTTTTCTTGGGACTCCAGATCAAGCAGTGCAAGGACGGGACGTTTGTACATCAGGCGAAGTACACCAGGGACATGGTGAAGAAGTTTGGCATGAACGACTCCAAGCCGCTGACTACACCGATGAGTACCACTACGGCTTTGGACGCGGACGAGGACGGAGAACCCGTGGACCAGAAGGAGTACCGAAGCATGATCGGCTCCCTCCTCTACTTGACGGCGACGAGGCCGGACATACAATTCAGTGTGTGTTTGTGCACTTGTTTTCAGGCTTCACCGAGGACTTCACATCGGCAGGACGTCAAGCGGATTTTCAGGTACTTGAAGTATACTCCTGAGTTTGGTCTTTAGTACTCTGCCTCCTCGACACTCAGACTTCACGGGTACTCCGATGTTGATTTTGCTGGGTGTCGATTGGACCGCAAGTCTACCTCTGGGTGTTGTCAGTTCCTTGGTTCTTCTTTGGTCGCTTGGTCATCTCGCAAGCAATCCAGTGTAGCCCAGTCCACTACAGAGGCCGAGTATGTAGCTGCTGCTAGTTGTTGTTCCCAGCTGCTTTGGATGACCTACACTATGAGCGACTTTGGTGAGGAGTGTTCCCAGGTTCCACTCTTTTGTGACAGCACCAGTGCCATAAGTGTAGCCAAACATCCTGTCCTCCACTCCAAAACGAAACACATAGAAGTGAGGTACCACTTTCCGAGGGACAATGTCGAGAAGGGAAACATATCTTTGTCCTATGTCCCTACCCAAGATCAGCTAGTCGACATATTCACCAAACCACTTGACCAAGTCACTTTCACTCGCTTGCGGGGTGAACATATGGTGTGCTTTCCTTTCTAGCTGAGTCTTGGAGCTTCTCATGTATATATGTGATATAGTGTTTCATTTTGTTGCATTCCATGCATGCATTTTACTTTCTATACAAAACCTGGTAGGATAGCCATCTTTGGATCACTTGAGCTAGGAATGAGCTTCTCTTATATACATTGATCACTGATGTGCTATGGATGAGATATGTGCATGTTTGGTAAATTGTGGATGTGAATGCTTTGCTCTTGATGGTTTTGCGATATATTTATGTTGAGATAGCTTTTTGTTTATGAAAATGCTAAATTGGTGTCTCTCATGAGTAGATGCTTGTCTATGCTCAATTTGTGCTTAAATGCATATATCATGTTTAGTTTGTGCTTGAGAATCATGTTCTCTTTGCTTGGGGTCAAAGACCTTTTGTCATTGTAAATGTTTAGCCCATTTGTTCACTTTGGGAGGAGTATAAGCTTCTTTTCGCCGCAAAGGCATTTCATGTACCATGTTTAAACTTGAAAATGAAATTGGTGCGTGAATTGCCTTATGCTTGAAAAAGGAGCTCCTAATCATGTTCTTATGCTTTGAATTTCATATCTTGGGTGCTAAACCGTAGCATGTTGTCTACCATGAGAAGTCTCATTTTAAGAAGTAGACACATGGCTCGGTGGCTTTAACATGACTTGAGTAGCTTGTGGGCATTTACAATGATCTTGTGATGAGAATTTGTGATGCTGTATAAACTTTGGATGATCTAGTGTATTTGTGCTCAAATTGCCATGGATAGGGTCTTGCTCATGAGGTGAATGTTTCTTTGTGAAAATGCTTAAAATTGCCTTTAGCCTTGTCACATGCTTATATGTCTCTACCTTCTTGATGGCAATGTGCTAACTACACCATATCTACTTTGCTTGTTCTATGTCTCATATGTAGCATTTTGTTGTGGGGAGATTTTCCTTGCATTGGAAGTTTTTTTGTGGAAAATTGGTATACTCTTGTGAGAGGTTGCATGTGTACAGAAAAAGAAGAGGTTGCATTTGTTCAGGGGGAGTTTGCATATGTACAGGGGGAGCTCCTTTGGTTTGCTTGAGTTTTGTGCTTTGTTGTGTGCTCTTTGAGAGCTTTTGTTTTGTCTCGGCTGTGTCAAGCCGTTGCCCTTGTCTTAAGGGGCCAAGACTTGGTCTGGCGAGTGATCTTGTTTTCGCTTGTTCTTTGGCTTTGCATCACCTGCTTGGGGTTTTTTTGTTTTCTTTTCTTTTTCTCTGATGGTTACCTAGGGTCGGTTGATCTCCCCCCTCCACGTGTTGCATGCTCATTGGTCCTTGGCTGCATCCTGGGGTGTTTTGGAGTACTTAGAGCCTCGGAGCAAGCCACCCCCTTGTCTATAAATAGGAGGGGACGGGCTCCATTTCACACACACCACCAAGCTCTCAAGTTCCACTTCTCTCTTGTGTAGCTCTCTCTCCCTCTCTCTAATTCTGCCCATGTGAGGTGATTCTCACCTCTATGTGGTAGAATGGTGATGAGGAGAGATCTAGATTAGGAGTAGTTGAGAGGTAGAGTAGGGGTGAGGAGTGAGTTGATGTCCTCGTGGATGCTTGTTCTTCATTTAGATCAAAGTGAGTATTTCAGCATTTCTTATTTAGACTATAGTGGACATCATGCATGCTTGATTTGTTCTTGTGTTCGTGGCTCGTTCATAAGATAGAGGCTTGTGTTCTTCGTGACACAAGGCTTCGATCCTTTAGAGCCAGATCCATAGTTCATATACCTGTTTGCATGCTCTGATCCTGTTTAGCTGAGTAAGTCTGCTGTATCTCGTTTATCTGCATCCATAGCTTTCTTTCTGCTCCGTAGCTCAATGAATGATAAGATGATCTGAATCCGATCTTTCTCTTGTTCGTGGGACCGTATCTATATGGTTGCTATAGTGTAGTTAGCAGGTCGACAGACGTAACCGCACTATAGTATTTATCTGAGGTACAGATGTAGTGTCTAGGCCCTGGTTTTCCTGCGAAGACCACGTACGATCGTAGCGTAGAGGTAGGCCGCAGTGGTGACAGCCTGTTGGACTCTTTGTCAACCCTCTACGTCGCGTACTGAGTTGGGCTCGCTTGCCAGCACATTGATGTGCTGTCACCCTGCGGGGATGACTGAGACCTGACAGATGCATCTTGAGAGCTAAGTCCCTTAAGGAAGTGCTTCTTGTATCCCTACCTATCCCAGCGAAACCTGGTGTCCTTGGATAGACCCTCTCTGGTTACTCTCCGTCCTAGGAACGAAACCCGACGGGAATACTCATTCTCCTAGGGAGAAGTGCTATAATGGTGTATCCGTGCGCTTGCGGATTCGTTCGCACTCGTCAGTGTACCCGGGAGTTTCTTACACGCTCACGCTACCACGGCGCCTAGTGTTGAGATTAAGAAATGCCAACAAGCATTTCTGACGCCATTGCCGGGGACGGCTGTTGTTAACCTTCGAGCCCGTCTATCCTCGTATTTATCTTTATCCTTTTTGTTCTACCTTCACCCCCGTTACCCTTTTTGAGATATCCATTTTTGTTTTCTTTACTTCTACCTCTACCCCCGCTACCCATGGAAGGTTATCCTTGTAAACACCTTCCACCTTCGAGGAGTGAACCCTCAGAGCCATCTTCGTCAAGACCCACTCTTACATCTGGCAGTTGGCTTCGTCCCTCTCTCATGAAGCTAATTCAGGACCTATCATTCTCGGGGTTAAGTCATGAGAACCCCTTTGATCATGTGAGAGACTACGAGCGTCTGATTGAAACTCAGGGTAAAATCGGAGAATCACCGGATGCTCGGAAAAGAGAGTTTTTCCCGCTATCCCTCTCCGGGGAAGCACGGGATTGGCACCGTTGTTTTGGTAGAGACTACCTTACTTGGGAAAGGTTGAGAGCAGCTTTTTGCTCCCACTTCTTCCCAATACGACGTGTCATCTCGTTACGGATCAAGATTCTCTGTTTCAAGCAATCTGAGGAGGAATCACTAGGAATGGCATGGAATCGTTTCGCCTCCGCAGTGGAAGATTGCCCAGTCCTCTACATTCCAAATTGGATGTTGCTTCAGCACTTCTGGTTTGGATTGCGGAAGGATGATGCCATGTGGCTTAATGCTCTCTCCGGAGGATCCTTTGTGCACCTAGATGCTATCGAGGGAAAAGAGATCGTGGATAATCTCTGGGATTTCAGCTCCCCTTGCATCCCGGTCAATGAGGGATAGGAGACGACCACAGAACTCGAGATTGAATGGAAAACGAAAAGGAAACAACGAGACGAACGCGGTGGTGTGCTCACCTTCGACCAAAGATGAACTTTGGCAACGGAAGAGCTCGCCGGAGTTGGGGAGGAGTCGTCGGAGTCGGGGAAGACGTCGAAGTCGACGTCGGAACCGAGCAATCCACCACACCACGGTGTAGGGCTCGACGAGAGAAACTCCATGGTGGTGTCCGTTTGCACCGGAAGTCCACTTTTTCGCCGGAAAAGCTCGCCGGAAAGTTCACCGGAATTTAGTACATGCAAAAGTTCGGCGACGATTTGTGGAAGCTAGGGTTCTCGAAACGAGATAAGGTTTGCGGCATTAGAAAGAGGACATCAAGTAGATAACCGGCAACTATTTATTGGCCGAGATAGAGTTCGGTTTTATTTTCCCATCTTTTTCTAATTTCGGGAATTAATTGCGGATTAGAAAACAATTTCAGAAAATTCTAAAATCGTAATTAAATCACAAAAAATACTCCAAAAATTTCAAAAATTCCAGGAAAATTCTCAGAGAGATTGAGACACTAACAATCCAAATAAAATATTTGGAGCTCATGAAAAAGATTTTAGAGCCTTCTATAAATAGAATAAGCTCAAGGAAAGTGAGAATAAATTTCATAAAAAGCTAGAAAATTCTCGGAAGGATTTGGTTAGCATCTAAACGCATTTAAAAACCTTTTGCACTCATAAACACCCAAATGCTTCGACATGAATGCAACACTCATCGAACTATTTTATTTAATTTAGAAAACAAACAAAAGCTTTTTCCTATACTGTATTTCCTGTAAAGAAAATAAATGTTAGAAAAAAATTAAAATTATGAGAAAATTGTTATTTAATTTTTCTTCCTATTCACATCCTGAAATTCAGAAATTTCAGGGTGTGACATGTACCCAAAATTCTTTTAATTCGATTTTTACATCTCATGTTTATCATTTAATAATTCTAATAATATCTTAGTGTGCTCTACAAATTCTACAAATTGACTTGGCAACATAATTTGGGTACCTAAACTTGTCATAAAAAATTCAAATGGTTTCGATAAAGGAAGAATATACTTGTGTACAAATGGCTACATCTCTCACATAGTTTCCTAGAATGTTGCTTGAACATTGAAGTTTACCACACTTTGCAACATATTCGAACTCGTACACATTTGAAAATTTAACACAAACTTGTGTTCGCCTTAATATTACCAAATGCAAAGTTTCATTACTAATGGTTGTGGAAAACAAATATTATTTCTATGTTGTACTTACAAAGAACAAGATAAGGCATATAAACATTATTCACGAAACGGAATATACACTAAATAATGAAATTAATAAAAAGACGGGGATTTTAGACAAAATAGGACAAAAAATTATCAAATTTGGACTAAGTACGACGGAGAAATACATATTACAAAATTTGACTGCAGATTAAAAGGAGAAATGAGAATTGTTCTTCATTCCAATAGAACTGGGCCCCACCCTAATTAGAGATACGAGATGGTTAGTCAGCGCATTTGCCCATCCAAACTATTCTTCATTCTAATAGAACAGAGGAGGAAGCAGAGGGCGTTGCAACCTTCGATTTAACTCAGAAATGTGAGAATTCAAATTGTGTCTATCAATAACCAATTGGACGATACTTTACACAATAGAAGAAAACATTACATTCGTAACGAAGCCTACATTCATCACTATAGAAATACATGCAAAACCCCCTCCGGCGCGGCTCCGTACCGTAGAATGCTTTGCCTGCGCAATGTTGAATGTTGCCTCGCGCCACCGCTGTTGGCAGCGGAGGCCACGACGGAGGGCGACACTCCTAATTTGCCAAGCCAGATTGACCCCATGATGCCAGAAATCTAGGGATTGCGCGTTGCTGATCAAATGCAGATGCCACTGCCCTTGCTCCTCGCCCTCAACTTGTTTCATGTACGCAATTGCAGTGGCGTCAGCGTCGGCCCCGCTGTTGGCTCTGTAGCCGAAGACGACAGGCACATAGGCCGCCCCTCTGAGCCCGTCCTTGGCAGCGCAGTGGAGCTAGTCGAGGGGAGGCTGAGGGTTGCAGTTCCTGCTGAAGATGTCGTCCATTCCGGTGAGGAGGCAGGCCACTGGGTCACCGACTTCAGCCAGGCTACGAATGAAGACGTTGTAGCCGACGGGCTCGTTGTTCTGCATCTGCTCGACTGGAACCCAATCTAGTGCTAGGCGCCTACTGATGTCTCTGTCACGGCAAGGGCAGAGCATGCTCTTGCAGGTGGCCCGTAGGCTCCAGAGGTCCTCCATAGGCCGATTCAATGTCGCATCGACTCGGCCAATGATGATTGCCAGCACATCCCTCGGGAGTTCTGCGAGCGACCGCGGGTACTCCCTCGATGCCATGAGTGCTAGTGTGGAAGGGAAGTCGCGAGGTGTGGAGCGTGAGAGGGGCGCGGCAGAGGAGGCACAGCGAACGCGCCGAGGAATGAGGATGATGAGGAGTGTAGGCAGTTGTGATTTTTTTGCGGGTAGATGAAGGGGTTGTGGTTTTTTCGTGGGTAGATGAAGGGGTCGGGGCAACAGTTATTTATTTTGGAGAGAAGATACAGGAGACTCGTCTCCAATGAGTGGATACTACTAATTGCACATCTCGCTTATCGAGGAGTCAAACTCTTTGAAGTTTGACCAGATGTAGACAAAATAATATCAATACTCTTCGATGAGTGCTACTACTAATTGCATATCTCGCTTATAGAGGAGTCAAACTCTTTGAAGTTTGACCAAACTCTTTGGAGAGTTATCGGCGACACGGGTTTAGTGAAAACGCGTCTTCTTTTTCGGGCGGGTAGGCGACAGTTGTCTTTTTTTATATAGGCTTCATTTCTCACATAGTTTTTCAGGTAGAATATATAACGAATATATACAGTATCTTAGGCAGAATATATAGGCATCATATATTACAGAAAGGAGATACAAATTCCACCAATACACATCCTGTATATATTACAAAAAGGATTCCATTTCCAGCAATAGACATCCCTGCATTTTACAAAAAGGATCGGATTCAGCAGAAATAATTTTGCTTTTTCTTCTTTGATTTTTGCATATGGATCTTTTCACGATGGTCGCTTCGTAAGTATGGTGTTTTGTCAGCTCCCAAGACTCGGGGCATGTATGAAGTGTGAAAGGATGGACTTTCGTCAAACTGGTTGTATTCCTCCTCCTCAACAACATTTTCAACCCCAACAATCATGTTTTTTCAAGGCAAAACCACACTCCAGATATTCTTTGCAAGGTCAGGTAGATAGAACACTTGCTCAACATCCTTGGCGAAGACAAACGGTTCGTTTTTGTAACCAAAGACCTGGAGATCAACACTAACATAACCAAATTTGTCCTTGATCACAGCTCTCTTCGCATAGGTGACCCATCTACACCGAAACAATCCTACCTTCAATCCTACATAATCAAGATCCCAAATCACCTCTATTTGACCATAATATGTGGTTGTGTTCTTCTTATTGTCGACGGCTCGTACACGCACACTACTATTTTGATAGATGCTCTTGGCATCCTGGGCCATGGTGTAGAACGTGTATCCATTGATATCCATTGCTTGATATGTTGTAATAGTGAATAATGGCCTTGCTGCTAGTTTTCTTACCAGATTGTCGATTATAGCAGCGCTGCCTCTTTGGACATAATCTCAGAGCCACCTGTTGAAGCCTTTCGTGTGCCTCTTTGCAACCCAATCCTCACTACAGCCAGGGTTTTGATCACGTAGTTGTTGCTTGTGCTCATTGCCAAATGGTGTAACCTCTACACTCTATTCTATCGCGGTGAAATGAGCCTTGTTGAAGGCCTCTGGTTCCGGAGTGATTGACTTTTTCCCCAGGGTCCCAACACCTGAAAGCCTACCTTCATGTCGTGAATGAGGCACACCAATAGGGTTTTGGGCGTCCATATAACCCATGGCCTACTCCACTGCTTCGATGGTCTCATAGCCATGAACAATGGCTCCCTCCGGAAATAACCTGTTATGTACCAATGATTTGAGGAATCCAAAGTACCTCTCATATGGAAACATCTGATGAAGGTAAGATGGGCCAAGGTACCTGACCTCCCTCGCGAGGTGTGCTGTTAGATGCAGCATGAGATCAAAGAATGATGGTGGGAAGGTAGCTTCAAGCAGGCATAGGGTCTCAAAATGCCTCCTCTCTAAGTCCTATAGTTTTTCCTCATCAATCACCTTTGTTCTATTTCATTGAAGAATAAACACAAGCTCATGACCGCATCATGAACCAGTTCTGTCTTAGATACCTCTTAGTGCAACAGGAAGAAGAGATGTCATCAACACATGGCAATCATGAGATTTCATCAAGTTGAAATTCATTTTCATGTCCTTCACCAACACTAGCCTCTTGAAGTTCGATGAGTAGCCTGAAGGTACTTTCAAACCATGCAAAAACTCACAGAATTCTTTTCTCTCTGCCTTTGACAAGGTGGCCGCAGCAACGGGAAGGTCCATCCCCGTGTCTGTTTCCTTTGCATAGAGCACGACCTAATGCCCATATCTTTAAGATCCTCCCTTGCATTTTTATGATCTTTTCCTTTCGACTTCTGTTGTAGCAATGTTCCCAAAGTAGCTTCACACACATTCTTATTGACGTGTATGTTGTTAATTGAATGACGCACATCCAAAAGCGGCCAATACTCTAGCTCCCATAGAATTGATTTCTTGTTCCACATTCCTTGCCCATCTTCTTCTTCTTCACCATATCGCTTCTTTCTTTTGCCAAGTTTCTTTTCAGACAATTTGGGTAACTTCTCGATAGTTTTGATGTCCTTGACTTGCAAGTGGAGCAGATCTCCAGTAACATGCATTGGCGCCTGTTGATTCTCCTTTTCCCCATTAAACTGACAATCCATGTCCCGATAGGCATGTTTCTTGCTAAGGAAACGACAGTGCCCCATAAATGAGAATTTCTTTGAATTTCTTAGCCACACTGCGCAAGTTTCTTCCAAGCAATGTGGGCAAGCTGCACCTTTCCTTTTACTCTGGCCAGAAAGGTTGCGAAGAGTCGGGTTGTCGTTGATGGTGGTGAACAACATGGCGTGCAATGTGAACTCCTCATGGTCGAACTCATCCCAAACCTTCTTCACACTAGGCTTCCAAAGTATCTTCAAGTCATCAACTAGTGGCCTCAAGTAGACATCAATACGGTCGCCAGGTTGCTTTGGCTCGGAGACCAATATTGTCAGCATCATGTATTTCTGTTTCTTGCATAGCCAGGGTGGAAGGTTTACAGTGACAGCACAATAGGCCAGGTGCTATGTGTTGAGCTCTGGTTACCGAATGGGTTCACGCCATTTGTGCTCATAGCGAACCGAATGTTCCCACTTTCACCGGCAAAGTTCTTAAAGTGGGAATCAATATTTACCCATTGTTTGCCATCTGCAGGGTGCTTAATCTTGCCTTCTTCCTTCTTTCGGCCTTCCTTATGCCAACGCATGAGTTGGGCCTCCTTTCGTGTGACGAACCATCTTCTCATTCGAGGAATGATACAAAAATACCATGCTACCCTCACAGGAGCCCCTTTGTTAACCTTCTTCTTCTTGCCTCTGATCTCAACAGGCTCATTCTCGTCATCATTAGCATTGTTATCATCTCCACCATCTTTTTTCCTCTTGTACCGATCGAACCCACACTTGGGGCACTTGTCAAGGTCTTCATAATCTCCACGGAACAATACACAATTGTTCTTGCAAGCATGAGTTTTTTCAACCTCTATTCCCAGAGGACAAATTATCTTCTTTGCCTCATAGACAGACTCGACTATTTGGTTTCCCTCGGGTAGCATGTCCTTACGGAGATCCAATAGTTGTTTGAAACTTTTGTTGCTCCAACCATGATCTGCCTTAAGCTGCAGAAGTTTTAGATCACCAGAAAGGTGAGAGTACTTCTGGTAACCAGGATAGAGGGGTTTCTTTGAATCTTCAATGAACTGCTTCAGCCTCGCTAATTCAGAAGCTGTATACACTCCTTGAAACTCAACATCCCGCAACATTTGATCAACATTGTGCACACGCTGCAACACCTCACCATCATTGAAGCCCGTAACTTTTTTATCAGTGATATCCTCAGGCCTCATCACAATTGGTGGGAATGGTTCATTTTCCTCAAAAACTCCACCTTCATCAAGGTCTTCATCATGGCATCGCGCTGCCCCTTCATTAAGGCCGGTAGCATGGTGTCGCACTTCACCTTCATTTAGGCATCCTGCTTCGACTTCATTAAGGTCTTCCTCACCATGTTTATTCCAACATGTGTAATTTTTTGTGAAACCACGTGTGATCAAATGATGAAAAATGTTGTCCCATTGTCCGAACTTCTTCTGGTTGAGATAATATATACAGGGGCAAAGCATTGCCTGAACACCACGGTTTCTCATATCCGCCTCTACTTGATCTAGAAAACCATTGACCCCACTTAAGAAATTGTCCCAATCTCGGGACTTACTGTACATCCAAGCCCGAGCAGTAGTAGCCATATGCAGTTTCCATACATCAAATGAGTATAATTCATCACCAAAACCGATGAGTAAGACGATTAGCACAGTGAAGTTCAATAAAAGGGGCAATTTCCACCTTGACGGGGACAGTCTACGAGGCGAGCGCGCCCAAGGAGGAGGACGAGGCGTCGCGGCCGCGACAACGATGACAGCGCGGAGGATGGCACCAATCCCGAGGAGGAGGATCAATTGCTGCTTTGGAGGACGGCGTCATATGGCACGGAGGGACGTCGCGGTCGACGTCCGCCGGCCCCTTTCGCCGTCACGCACGCAGCCGGCCGGCCTGCTGCAGCGCCGACTTTCTGAGGAGAGAGAGCATGCATGCAATGCAATAAATTAGCTAGCGGCGGTGAACGGCAGCAGGGAGAGAGCGAGTGGCCTTCAGAGGAGAGAGAGCGAGTGTAGTTGTCGGAGATAGCAGAGTGGTCGGAACGCAAAGACAAAGACGCATAATAACAACACGTGTCTCTGATGTGAGAAAATAAAGGAGATGTTGGCTCTAAACAAGCGTCCCCAATTGGGTCATCATCAAAGAAGACGCGTCCTAACAACCACGTGTCTCTAATACAAAAGTGATCAGTAACGGACTTAAAGAGCCCGTTACCGATAGGTTTGCATTTTAACGTCCGTTACAAAGAAAACTTGTAACGGACGTTTAAGAAGCTTGTTACCAGAAGTCCTCATTGGTAACGGGCGTTGTGGTGGCGAGGTCGGGGTGAGGTCGGGGTCGAGCCTGCCGCGCTTATGCGTAGCGGGCGCCAAACAACAATCGTTACAGATGCGGGTCCTTGTAATGGGTGTTAAGGGCCCATTACAAATGTTGCGTGACATATTTGAGGTTTTCACGTAGTGCAATGCCCTTGCTGGAATGGTTCATGGCGGCCCCAGACCAGGTCGATGAGTTGCTGAAGGCTGCGAGCAGAGCAGTGGCCATGGAGACCCTTGTACGAGTGAAGTCCCACTTCCCTCAGGTGGAAGTCAAGAAGATTGCCAAGGGCCCCAATGCTGAGGCCGACCTGCATCCTATAGAGGTTGAAGTAGAAGACGCCACGGACAAGTTCGTTGAGAGCCTTGCTTTTGAAGATGATGAAGAGTAGGCCTGTCTGTAATAGGTTAGCTTTTGGTGCCCTTGTTGGCCAGAGCACAACAATATCTGTGCTGTGTATGAACAATGTGAAAATCCATCTTTATCAATGCAAAGTTTCTTACTCATTCGACCATGATGGCTCGGAAGCACTTGTGTATTCTACTCGCTAACCACTACTCATGAAGAGGATGGCTTATCGACCATATAGCTCAGCAGGGAGACTTACACATGATCGACGCGCGAGAGGAGTCAAGGACTCAGGTTTATCAACCTCATAGCCAAGTTCAAATAAGTAAGAAACATGCAATCAAAAGTAGAAAAATGATCCTCAGGTCGAACGACTCTTTAGTTGGCAAGGCCAAGCCCCCGAGCATGTCGAGGGGAAGGAAAACACATTACCCTCAGGTTTAATGACCTAGTAGTTGGCAAGATTAAGCCCCCGAGCATGTCGAGGGGGAGGGAAGCAACACAATACAGAGAGGAGGGCAGCAATTTAAAAGGTCGACAGAAGACTGTCTAAAAACTAATCTTTATTGAACTGTATTAACAAAAGTAAAGGGTACATATCTTAGTAATGTACATATTTTACGATAGAATCGTCGTAGGTGCTCCACATTCCAAGGATTTGGAACTCCTTGACCATCGCCCCACTAAAGGCGATAGGTCGACGGGCTGATGACTTCTACGATGATGAAGGGGCCCTCCCATGGGGCGGAAAGCCTGTGCATCCCGTCGGTCTTCTGGATCCTTCGCAGGACCAGGTCGCCAACATTAAAGGAGCACTCCTTGATGTTGCGATCATGATAGCGATGTAGTTGCTGGTCGTGGCGTGCCTGCCGCATTACGACTGCCACTCTATTTTCTTCAAGGCTGTCGAGGTCGACTCAACGCGTCTTCTATGCTTCTCCTTCATCATAGTGTTGGATGCGAGGTGCACCAAAGACCACATCAGTGGGGAGGATGGCCTCCAGATCACATGTGGAAGTGCAGCAAGCCAACGGGTAGCATAGTTGGAGGCATCATCGAAGATGCGATCTTTCAAGGCTTGCAGCACCATGCCATTGGCACGCTCGACCTGGCCATTGCACCAGGAGTGGGCGACCGACAATTAGTAGACGTCGATCATGCTGTCCCGGCAGAAATCCTAGAATGCAGAGCCAGAGAAGGCTGAACCAAGGTCGGTGATGATCCTGTTGGGCACACCGAAGCGGTATGTAATTTACTTGATAAATTTGGCCGCCTCCTCCGATGTGACCTTGGTAATAGGTCGGACTTCAATCCACTTGGTGAATTTGTCCACAGTGACAATGATGTGCTTGTAGCTGCCAGGGGCGACTTTGAACGGACCTATGGAGTCCAAACCCCACATGGCAAAGGGCCATGATGGGGGAATTGTGCGCAGGACCTGGCAGGTAGGTGCTGCTGTTTGGTAAAGAATTGGCATCTGTTTGGTAAAGAATTGGCATCCTTTGCACCTCTTGACGAGGTCTTTAGCATCGCTCATGGCCGTGGGCCAGTAGAAGCCAGATCGATACACCTTGCCGACCAGATTGGAAGAGGCTACATGACAGCCACACTCGCCACCGTGGATCTCAGCTAGGAGCTAGATACCTTTTGATCGCAAGATGCACTTCATCAGCACGCTAGTAGAGGCTGCTTTGCGGTATAGCTCTTCTCCAATGATGACATAGTTAGCAAGACGACCTGTGACTTTCTCGCGTTCTGACTTGTCCTCTGGGACAAACTGGTGGACCAGGAAGTCTATGAAAAGCTGGTGCCAATTATCTTCTGCTTCTGTCATGAGCACGTCACAGAGAGGTGCAGGCACTGGGTCTGGTTGCTCTGGAGCTGAGTCGTCCGGGTCCAGGATCTTGATTGATGGTTTGCGCAGGTCTTGCACGAACACACCGGCCAGAACCAGTGCTCATTTGGAGCCCAACTTAGAGAGGACGCCGGCGGCAACATTGTTGTCGCGAGGAACATGGTGGAATTCGACTCCCTTGAAGTGGCCTTCAAGTTTTCGAATCTCAGCACAGTAACTGTCGGGGTTTGTCACCGCCGGCAAGTAAATTTATACAGACGTGTGTCGGGAACCGCACGGTAGCATAAGAGACACACGGGGTTATACTGGTTCGGGCCTCCGGAGAGTAATACCCTACGTCTAGTCTGAGGGGGAGTGTTCTTTATGCTCAAGTGTCTGTAGTAGGGGTTACAAACTAGTCGGGAGAGGGTTTCTGCGCCCAAGTCCCTAGTGCGCGTGCACTGAGTTCTTGTAGAAGAGTTCTGTGTACACGAGTGGGTGTGTATGACTACGGGATGATATGAGACGAGATATTGATTGTGAGTGCGTGTGTGGGTGAGTGCGAACATGTTTTACAAGTGTTCCCCTCCTCCCCGTTTATAGTTGCAAGGGAGAGGACTATGGGGGTAAAAACAAGGATGGAGACTAGATTACAGCATAGGGTGTCCTTCTCCACATTGGGCCCTCATGATGGTGCGGCGGGAACGGCGAAGGGCTGTAGTGGGGTTACTGGTGACGGCGTAGGCCTCCTGGAATCGCGGGCCTCGAGTAGTTGCTACCGGGGCTTCTCAGGCTCGCCTCCGAGTAGTTCGTTAAACATAGGGTGTACGCTTTGTACCCTACATTCACCAGTAGAGCAGGAGCGCACCTTTCCCGGGCACTGTGGGAGTGGAGTGGCCTACGCCACACCGTTCGAAGTTTAGGGGGAGGCGCGCACTGTGCCGTTCGTGGCACAGTGGGCGGATCCGCCCTCTGACACCGGATCGGCCTGGCCAGGGTGGCCCGGCGCGGAGGGGTCGGCACGTGGTGGCGCGTGGGTGTGCGTGCGAAGATATCCTAGGATATCGGCTGGGGGCCCACGTCGCCGTTGTCTTCGACGCGAAGCCTGAACTTGTCGGGGACAGAAACTACTCGTGCGAACGAGTAGTCGGAGGATGAGACGAAAACTTGTTGTTCGAACCGCCAGGTGGCTGGGGACTTGTCGTGTTGGCCCCCGGGCGCTTGGATCCTGTCGGATGGGCCGTCATCTACTTAGAGGAGGTAATGGCGCACATGGGCCGCCTAGCTCCCGGCCCATGACGGAAATTGGTCGTACGGGCTGCCAGGTACTCGGAAACGTAGTACTCGTTGTACTCGTTGCGCAGTGTGTCAGTCCGTACTGCATTTTTTGGTGGTCGTGGTGGGCCCTGGTCTAGGGCCTCGTCAGTAGCCCCCGAGCCTGGTGAGGAATTCAAGGACTCGCTCCCAGGCTCATAGGTCATGGAGATAAGGAGGTTGGTTATGTTTTTTACCGGCGGGGGCGTGCGAGCGCACCCGCGGGTGATAGCCCCCGAGCCCACGGACAAGTCGGAGACTTGTGCGTGGGGTTAAATGTTGCGTTTTTTAATTTCGTGGAGGTTTCGTGCCGTTGCACACTGCACAAGATGCGAGTCGTGGGGTAAATGACGAAGATTTTGCGTCGATTGGAGGATTCGTGGGCCCGTCACAGGTGATGTGGCAGCGTGCTCGTGCGCTGTTGGCGCCGGAGGGCACGCCTTTTGAGGGGTGATGCTTCGGTGTGTGGGGGACGTGGCCCGAGGCGAGCTCGGGCAATAACTGCTGGGAGCATAGTTATTTCCCCTTTATATACGGCGGCCGCCTGTTGGGGTTTTCCCCCCTTCTTCTTGCTCACTCATTCCGCCGCCGCCGCTCCTTCTTTGCCTTCGCGTCCGCCGCGCTCTCGCTCTCGCGCCTTCTTCGATTCCAACCACGAGCTCGCTTCTCGTCGCCACCGCCATGTCGAACTGGGCTCCCTCCACCGTGACCTGGTCCAAGCTCGACCACCTCGTCGCCAACGGCATGCTCCCGCCACGCACCGAGGTGGAGGAGTGGCAGCTCCCTGGGTCCGGGGATCATCCCGACCCTCCGGCGGGGTACGTAGTCTCGTTCGTGGCCTTCCACGAGCACAGCTTCTCCGTCCCGGCGGGGCGGTTCATCCGTGCCGTACTTGAAGAGTACGGCCTGCAGCTTCACAACCTCAACCCGAGTGGCACCCAGCAGATGGCGGTGTTCGAGGCGTTGTGCAAGGGGTACCTGCACCAGGGGGCCCATTGGGACCTGTTCAGGTACTTCTACAAGTTTGTGTGCCTGAAGGACAACGGCAGTGCGGTGGCGATTGGGTGCGCCGGACTTTGGGCGAAGCAGGGGAGGTCAGACGAGTACATCCGCACCTCTCTGATGAGCTCTAATAGTGGGTGGCACCAGGACTGGTTCTACATCAAGAACGACCTCGAGCACCCGCTCCCGAAGTACACCGGCCTCTGGATCGATCGTGCGCCGGAAAAGTGGAAGTGGGGACCGTAGAAGAAAGATCGGCCCCGGTTCCTCCCAGACACCCTCGCGGCTCTCGAGACACTCCGCGGACACGGTGTGGACTTCGTAGCCGTCATCGGCGGCTACCATGCGAGGGGGATCGTTCCGCTCCGGCGACGCCCCTGCGCATTTTTGAGTTGACAAATGACCGGGCTCCTTTCATGGGAACAGTGACGGCCAATCCTCTGCCCTCAGAGGACGAGATCCAGCGCAGGGTGTCACAGGCTACCGGGATCAACTACGTGTTTTGGCTGCCACCGGACTTGTTGTCGATGCTTCCTCACCCGACCACCTTGGCCTTGGTATGTTTTTCTCTTGACAACCCCCGACTTGTTCTAGGATTTCCGTGTCGGGTACCGATCTTTTTGCGTTTGTCCAGATGGCGAAGCTGGAAATCGCCTCATCACGGCCTCCTCTGCCGGGGGCCCTGGCGCGCACCAGGTTGATTGCCGCAAGGGATAAGCGGCAGGCCGACCGCAAGAGGGCCCACCAGCAGAAGGAGATCGCGAAGCGATCGAGGAACGACGGTCGTGCTTCGCGCTGGCGTGCCCAGGAGGCCAACGTCTCCGAGGACGAGGACCCCTCGCAATCTACACCGTGGACCGGGGATGACAGCTCTGAGTTCACGTGGAGCGACGACGACCAGCCGGCGACTTCACTGTCACGCGCTGGGTCGAAGCCCGCATCAGCCACCGCGGAGGCCAGCTCGAGCCGGCAGGCACCGCCCCGGCCTCCTCGAGTAGACCAGTTCGAGTTGCGCAGCCGTACCTCCCAGTGCAGTGGCCGTGAAAGGAGCAGGAGTTCCCCTCGGCGCGGCGACTCCGCTCGCCGCTCGTGAGAGCGTGAGACATCGCATCGTTCCTCCTTGGGTGGCCAGTCGCGCCGGAGGTCGGATTCCCTGCCGGGGTGCTCATCGCGGGAGTGAAGAAACGCCCCGAGGGCTTCTCCCCCGCCCAGGACTCAGGGCGGGGGAGTCGACCACCTCTCAGCGGCGCCTCTAGTCCGTGATCGTCGCCGGGCACAGGCCGGCTCCCGCCCCGACTTCCGCTCTGTCCTCGAGGAGCAAACGAGCGGCACCCTCCCTGAGTTCGACCTCGGGGAGCTCGAAGCGGCCTCGCCACATCACGCCGAGGTAAGCTCCGACTTGTTAATTTCCAGTTAGTATTCCGAATTGCTTGGAGACGTGTTCTCTGCGTCACTTGTTGTCGTGATGTCCCTCGTGTTCCAGCCGCCCTGATCCCATGACGATGGAGCCGGCGCCTGTGAAGATGCTGCACCCACCAGCTCAGGTGGTCAGAGATGCGCCGCCGGTGGCTGGTCTGCCGCCAACCCTCCCGTCGAGCCTGACCGTCGAGGAGGCGGGAGGGTCCGGGACCCAAGAGGCAGTGGTCCCGCTGAGGGGAGCTGAGAGCCCTGTTCGCAGCGACCTATCGATGGGGCAGCTGGGGTTGGGGGGCAACACCCCCACAGAAGAAGAGCTCTCAGCCCGTGCGGCCGAGCTGGAGAGGTGCTTGTCCGGCCCGCAGGAGCAGGCCCCAGAGGGTCCTGCTCCTGAGGCGCTGGCAGGAGATGTTGAGATGCCAGCCCCCGAGTCGTTGGCGGGGGTAGGCGGCGCCGTGGCGGACGTTAGGGCTTCAGCCCCCGAGTCATTGGCGGGGACGGGAGACGCCACAGTGGTTGTATAGCAGGCCATCCCTTCCTCCGAGGAGATCCCGGCCGCGGCGAGCGTCGAAGTGATCGAGGACGTCGTCCTGGTTACGTCGGCGACCCCTTCCACGATCAGCGTCGTTCCCCCGCTGGACGCCCCGGAGGTCGTCGTCATCCCGGAATCGCTTTCCCCCACCGCTTCTCCCCTTGTGGTGGCAGAAGAGCTGGCGCCGCCTCTGACCCTGGAGGTTGGAGACAGCTGAAGGACCAAATAGGCGACCAGAGAGGGGGGAGTGAATGGGAGCCGATAAAAATTCTTCCCGAAGGTTGAACTCGGCCTATACCCCAATTGCCACTCCGATCACTCGCACACACCAAAGAAGCTCTAGACTAGGCACACACAAGCCTACAAGTCCTGGAGACAAGTCTAGAATCAAAGCGCGGAAGGACAAGACAAGAATCAAAGCTCTTAGCCAAATATGCGAAGGCTAGGTGCGGACTGTCCCTGTAGTACGGGCGGACCATCCGCAGCACCTGGGCGGACTGTCCGGACCCCCTGCGCGGACTGTCCGAAAAACCTATCAGAACCACCAGAGACGTACTGAGAAAATCGGACTGTCCGGCTGAGCCACGAGGACCGTCCGCCAGTGTCGCGGACTGTCCGGGTAGGCCTCACGGACCGTCCGGCAAAAGCACCAGAAACACCTACACAAACTCGCCCATGCGGACCGTCCGTCACTGACCGGCGGACTGTCCGCAAAACCTCCTGCAACAAAACCCTAGGGGCCCAACGGATCGAAACAAGAACTCGCACGAACACGCGACGAACTGCGACGAACAGGAGCCACGCGGACTGTCCGCGCGTACCAGGCAGACTGTCCGCCACGCATGAACAGAACCAAAAACAGCTCGAGCTCGGGAGTCAACTCCACCTTTCCATCACCGGATCTCCCAAACGGCTAGAGCTCTTGAAACAAGATTTGGGGGAGATATGAAGCGTCACTAGATGAAGCTATGCCCAAAAAATATCGACCTCTAACTCACTAAATCACCGGGAATCACGGATCACATGAACCACCACCAAGAACTCGGGCTCCAACAAAAACTTGCGAATCGAAGGGATTTCCCGACGTTTGAAGGGTCAAGATCACACACAAAGATGCGCAAGGCATCCACCTATGATCCCCTCAAAGAAATCCGAGAGAAAACGCCCTCAAATCGACAAATCGAGCGAAGAACGAAACACCACAAAAATAGCCCCGAAAATGACACAAAAATCACCAAGAGCTAGGAGATCACCGCAACGCCGAATGCTTCCATACATCCAGAGGTCAGAGTCTACACAAGAATCTAGCCTAAGGAAAGCGGGGGAAAAAGAAGCAGTCCAGAGCGATCTACCGGGGGAGGAAACCCTAGAGTCCAAGAGAGAGAGATGTCATCCACCTCACCGCTATTTATACGGAGTCCACCGGAAGAGGCAAATGACCACGCTACCCCTACAACTCAAATAGAAGATACACACCCCTCAGGGGCAATATGGTCAAGTCTTCATCGAGCGGACACGCTTCCACCACGGACTTGCTTAGCCTCAATGTAAGCCCCGCGATCACACCACGTGCCCCCCGCCTCGAAGCTTCCCGACGCTCCCGGATCACCGTCTCCGTCGCATCGGGCCTCCGGACTTGGTTTTGCGGCCCAAACCAAGAAACCGCCCACCGATGCTTTTGTGGGAAAACCACCAAACCCCGCGTGCAAGCTTCGGCCCCGATCCGCTACCTTGCACCGGCCCATGTCCATGACTTCAACTTGCTAGTCTTGCACCGCACGGCTCGCAGTTGACCCCATCGGCCACCGGGTCCATCGAACCAAGCCTACTTGCCCCTCCATCGCCCGAAGGCCACCACGGCTAAGGCCATTCGCACTTGTTCTTCACTTGCACCAACACGAGTCAAGCCGCAACTTGAACCTGCAACACTTAGCCAAGCATCAGTCCACACAACGTTGTCAATCACTCATCACTAAGGAGCAACCCTCCACTGGTCTTCGGACACACCTGTTTCTCAATCTCCTCCTTGATGAGTGCATTGACAACACCCATAGTAACAATCATAGAGAAAAATAAAACAAAACAACCATGACCACAGACCTCCAAGCAAGTGATCCAAAGTCACAGAACAAGTGAAAACAAGATCACTCACCAGACCAAGTCTCGGCCCCCTAAGGCAAGGGCAACGGCTCAACACAGCCGAGACAAACAAAGCTCTACAAAGAGCACACCACAAAGCACAAAACTCAGGCAAACCAAAGGAGCTCCACATGCGAAAATCTCACAAATGCATACCATTTCTCCCAAATTCTCCCAATGCATACAACTTCTCCCCCTTGTTGACAATGCATGAATCAAGGTATCATGAAGCTCTCCCCCTTGTTTTCAAAAAAAATGCATGTCAAAGCATATACAATCTACCAAGTTTCTCAGATATACAAAGAGCACAATAAAATGCTACAAACGAGACAAAGAGCAAGCAAAGTAGACATGGTGTAGTTAGTGCATTGCCATCAAGAAAGTAGAGGCATATAAGCATGTGACATGGCCAAAAGCAATTTTAAACAATTTTCATAAAGAAACATTCATCTCATGAGCAAAGCCCTATCCATGACAATTTGAGCAAAAATAAACTAGATCATACACAGCTCATACAAGATCACAAGCTCATAGCAAACGCCCATAAGCTACTAAATGTCATGTCAAAGCCAATGAGCCATGTGTCTACTTCTTAAAATGAGATTTCTCATGGTAGACATCATGCAACGGTTTAGCACCCAAGATATATACATCAAAACATAAAGACATGATTAAGAGCTCATTTTCAATCATAAGGCAATTCATGCACCAGTTTCATTTTCAAGTTTAAGCATGGTACATGAAATGCCTTTGCAGCAAAAAGAAGCTTATGCTCCTCCACAAGTGAACATATGGGCTAAACATTTACCATGACAAATGGGTTTTTGACCCCAAGCAAAGAGAGCATGATACTCAAGAACAAGCTAAGCATGATATAGGCATTTGAGCACAAATTGAGCATAGATAAGCATCTACTTATGAGTGAAGCATTTTTAGCATTTTCAACAAAAGAAGTTATCTCATCATGAGCATATGACAATACCATCAAGAGCATAGCATTCACATCACCATTCCCAAAGCATACACATATCTCACATATAGCACATCATAGTGATCAAGATATATAAGAGAAGCTCATTCTAGCACAAATGATCCAAAGATGGCTATCCTACTAGGTTTTGTACAGAAAGTAAAATGCATGCATGGAATGCAACAAATGATACATATATACATAAGAAGCTCCAAGACCCATCTAGAAAGGAAAACACACTCCAAGTTCACCTCGCAAGCATGTGAAGGTAACTTGGTCAAGTGGTTTAGTGAATATGTCGGCTAGCTGATCTTGGGTAGGTACATAGACAAGGAAATGTTCCCTTTCTCAACATTGTCCCTCAGAAAGTGGTATCTCACTTCGATGTGTTTCATTTTGGAGTGAATGACTGGGTTTTTGGCTACACTTATTGATAGGCGATGGCCCAATCTTTCGAGAGGTAGAGGATAAGTCGATTGGTGGAGACTCGATGTTGACGATCTTGGCTTCGAATCAACACAAGATTCGGACCCTGCAACCGTTACACCACTGCTCCATTGGTTATCAACTAAGAACAACTTGATGGACATTGCCACACTGGATACGCGCACACCACGTCCTTTCCCACGCTACAAGTCGTCTCCAACTCAGTTGCCACGTTTAGTTCGGATTCAGCTGACATCCCTGCACGGTTTCGGCGATATCTCTCTCATCCGGCATCAAAACGAGGCGTATAAGGATGCATTGGAAAGGGGACAACGACGCCGTCGTTTTAGTTCTGGTCCCAGCTCCAGAAGGTTCGTGGATCATGCTGTGTGACCATGACAAGGTGCTGCGTCACCTTTTTGGGCCATTTGGGCCGTGTATCGTGTCGGGCCTTAAGCCCAGGTTGAGGACGCCCCCCTGGTCGCCCCCTCAACCCTAGGTCGCCCCTTAGTGGTTAAAACTCAGTAGCCGCCGCCGTTTAGACTTGGGTTTTGTTTAATAGGTTTGTGATTTCCGTCGAGGATCAAACTTTTGTCATAGCCACTGTACCGCCGAGGTCTTTTGCTGTGATTCAGGGCCCCGTTCTTGTTCGTCACCACTGTGTCGATTAGTCCTTTTATGATCAGAACTTGAACCCCATACTCTTTCGCTTCAATCCATATTTGCAATTGTCAGATTGCGTGCTTAACTTTCTTGCTTGTGTCCTTGATTCGTTTGCAGGGAAAAGCCTTCGTGGCGAGGTCAATCAAGTTGTTCTTGGTTGATAACCAATGAAGCAGTGGTGCAACGGTTGCGGGGTCCGAATCGTGTGTTGATTCGAAGCCAAAATCGTCAACGTCAAGTCTCCACCAATCGACTTATCCTCTACCTCTCGGAAGATCGGGCCATCGCCTATCATTTGGTATCAGATTCCTAGGTTTCCCGTGAGGTACTTTCGTGTTCCCCTTTAGATTCGTTTGTGTTCATCACCTATCGTCCACAAAAACCCCAAAAATATTTACTTTTCCGCTGTCCTACCACCCTGTTTAGCCTTGCAATTTCGTTTTCAGATTGCTTTGTTGAGTTTGTGTCCGTGGTCGAGTCTTGTTGCTGGTTTAGGTTGTGTTCGTCGTCGTAGTTCAACGTGCCCGTCGATGTTATTTTGTTTCCGCCGCTAGCCCATCCACCATTAGCCATACAACAAGTCGAGCCACCACATTACTCGATTTGCCATCGCTAGCCGCCTTGTGTGAACTCTCGCCGTGCAAGCCCTAGATAGGTTGCAAGCCGCTTTAATCGCTTTTGCATCGCATACTTGATCCTTGAATCATTATCTTGCGAATACCTATTGCTTTGCATCTACTACCTGGGAGGATCGTGCCCCTGTGTTTGTTTGTGCCGCCGCTAGGAGGACATTTTGCCCTAGCCGCCGCTGCTTTTCCTGACGAGTTGTGCCTTTCTGAAATCATAGGTTGAGATACCTTCCTTAAAACAGGCATAACTTTTCACTCGGTGCTCCATTTTTGCTCAAATTTTTACAGGAGCTTGGCAACAAAAAGTTGGACAGACATCTACCCACTTTGTCGGTCAGGCTGTTCTCAAAATATTCAAAAAAATCAGTAAGATAAATAAAAAATTGTTTAAGTGTTTTGAGGAGTTTTCAGAGATCGTTTCTGATTTTCCCTAGGCCACATTACACCTCTGTTTCAGGTGAAATTTTGTGTGCTTCCATCTTTAGTGCCCTTTGTTCAGAGGTAAAATTTCAGAAAAAGTTGAGTTCGTTTGCTATGACGAAAGAGTATGGGGTTCAAGTTCTGATCACAAAAGAACTAATCGACACAGTGGTGACGAACAAGAACGGGGGCCCTGAATCACAGCAAAAGACCTCGGCGGTACAGTGGCTATGACGAAAGTTTGATCCTCGACGGAAATCACAAACCTATTAAACAAAACCCAAGTCTAAACAATGGTGGCTACTGAGTTTTAACCCCTAAGGGGTGACCTAGGGTTGAGGGGGTGACCAGGGGGCGTCCTCAACCTAGGCTTAAGGCCCGACACGATACACGGCCCAAAAAGGTGACGTAGCACCTTGTCGTGGTCACACAGCATGATCCATGAACCTTCTGGAGTTGGGACCAGAACCAAAATGACGGCGTCGTCATCCCCTTTCCAACGCATCCTTATACGCCTCGTTTCGATGTCGGATGAGAGAGATATCGCCGAAACTGTGCAGGGATGTCGGCTGAATCCGAACCGAACGTGGAAGTTGAGTTGGAGACGACTTGTAGCGTGGGAAAGGACGTGGCGTGCGCGTATCCAGCGTGGCAATGTCCTCATCACTTATGGTACTGGTGCTGTCACAACAGAGTGGAACCTGGGAGCACTCCTCACCAAAATCGCTCATAGTGTAGATCATCCATAGGAGCTGGGAACAACAACTGGCTGCAGCTACATACTCAGCCTCTGTAGTGGACTGGGCTACACTGGATTGCTTGCGAGACGACCAAGAGACCAAAGAAGAACGAAGAAACTGGCAACACCCAGAGGTAGACTTGCGGTCCAACCGACACCCAGCAAAATCAACATCGGAGTACCCGTAAAGTCTGAGTGTCGAGGAGGCAGAATACCAAAATCCAAACTCAGGAGTGTAGTTCAAGTACCTGAAAATCCTCTTGACAGCCTGCCGATGTGAAGTCCTCGGTGAAGCCTGAAAACGAGCGCACAGGCACACACTGAATTGTATGTCCGGCCTCGTCGCCGTCAAGTAGAGGAGGGAGCCGATCATGCTCTGGTACTCCTTCTGGTCCACGGGTTCGCCATCTTCATCCGTGTCCAGAGCCGTAGTGGTACCCATCGGTGTAGTCAGCGGCTTGGAGTCGTTCATGCGAAACTTCTTCACCATGTCCCTGGTGTACTTTGCCTGATGTATAAACGTCCCGTCATATGCACTGCTTGATCTGGAGCCCTAAGAAAAACTACAGCTCGCCCATCATAGACATCTCAAATTCCATGCTCATGTCATCTGCAAATCTGGCAACAAGATCATGAGAAGAGCCACAAAAGATTATGTCATCCACATAAATCTGAACAATCAATAGGTCATTTCCATGTTTTAGGAGAAACAGGGTCTTATCAATTGTACCCATCACAAACCCCTTACTCAGCAAAAAGCCTCTCAACCTGTCATACCAAGCCCTCGGTGCCTGTTTCAACCCATAAAGCGCTCTCTAGAGTTTGTATACACGGTGTGGGTATTTTTCACTCTCAAACCCCGGGGGTTGCCTCACATACACTTCTTCCTCTATCACCCCATTCAAGAAAGTACTCTTCACGTCCATTTGGTGCAACTTGAACCCATTAGCCACAGCAATGGCTAGAAGGATCCTAATTGCCTCCAAACGGGCCATAGGAGCAAATGTCTCCTCATAATCTGTACCCTCTTTCTGGTTGAACCCCTGAGCCACCAACCTCGACTTGTTTCTCACAACCATCCCATTCTCACCTTTCTTGTTCTTCCACACCCACTTGGTACCTATGGGACGACAATTTGGCGGTGGATCGACTAACACCCAAACTTGGTTTCTCTCAAAGTTTTCCAACTCCTCATGCATGGAATTCACCCAATTCTCATCAAACAAAGCGTGTCGAATATCTTTGGGCTCAAACGAAGCAACAAATGTAGAGTGAACAAAATGAGAAGTGTTCCTTGACCTCGATCGTGTAGTGCGTTCATGAAGGTCACCTATGATCGTCATCGGTGGGTGATCCACCTGTACACGCCGGGGAGCCTCTCACCTGGACACAATCTCCCCCTCAGCAGCAGCCTCCACTCGAACAGCCTCAGTCGTAGTGGGTGTAGGGGATGGGCCATCCTCGATCGTCGTCCTCATAGTGGAAGTAGCGTGTACACGATCAGCCACGGGAGCATCACCACCATCCTCATCTTCATCTCCATCTCCATCCTTCTCATCCTCAAAGATCTTCGCTCCAATTTCCTCGTCACATGCACACACAAAAGCAGAAGAGCTACATGGTTGTGTCTCATCGAAGGTTACCTCGCAAGTCTCCATGATTCGGTTAGTGTCAAGGTTGAGCACACGATATGCTCTAGAGTGAATCACATAACCGTGAAAGATACCATCCGAATATCTAGACTCAAACTTATCCAACTTGCCCTTCTTCAGAATGAAACACTTGCAACCGAAAGCTCTAAAGTGACTCACCTTGGCTTGTCACCCATGCATCAACTCATAAGAGGTCTTCTTCTTGAAAGCACGAAGGAAGATGTGATTCGAGACATAACAAGCGGTATTGACCGCCTCGGCCCAGAAACGCCTAGGAGTCCTATGCTCATCGAGCATTGTCCTGGTCATCTCACAAAGGGTCCGGTTCTTCCTCTCCACTATGCCATTCTGGCAAGCGACATATGGAGAAGAGTACTGATGATCGAGACCAAGATCACTGCAAAAGGCATCAAAATGAGAGTTCTTGAATTTTGTGCCATTGTCACTACGTATAGCTCGAATGGCATCACCATGTCTCTCATTCTTCAACCTCAAGATCAAGTCTCGAATAAAGCCAAATGTCTCGCTCTTATGCTCCAAAAAGAAAACTCAAGAGTACCTCGAAAAATCATCAACCACAACCAACACATACCACTTCCCACCAGTAGAGCAAACACGAGCTGGCCCAACCAAATCTATGTGCAACAGCTCACAAGGTCACTCAGTCATGACCGCAGTCAGAGGGGCGTGAGAAGCAGCAACCATCTTTCCATGCCGACAAGAAGCACAAACCAAATCCTTCTCGAATTTCAACTTAGGCAATCCTCGGATAAGGTCAAGACCACTCAAGCGGGAAAGCAACTCAAAGCTCAAGTGTCCTAACCTCCTATGCCATTTCCAAAGCTCGGCCGAAACGCCAGCAACAAAGCATCGAGGAGGACCAATAGACTGGGAAAAATCAGCACAAAAGATTTGACCCTCGGGGACGATCGTATAGACAAGATCGCCTCGAGAATCAAGCACACGAGAAGCACCCAACTTAAAACGAACCTCAAAACCTTCGTCAAGCAACTGGGATACTGACAATAGGTTAAAACCAAGTGACTTGACCAAAGCCACACTCTTCAGGGTCACCTTGCTACTCACCTTCACCATACCTTCAGCAAGCACTCATCCTCTCCCATTGTCCCCGAAAGTGATGTACTCCCTCGTACTCACCGGGGTGAGGCTGGAGAACCACCCACGATCTCCGGTCATGTGACGTGAACAACCAGAGTCGATCAACCAAAAGTCCTCTAAGCCTCCCACCTGCAATCAAAAATGACGACGAGAATGAGCAAGTGACTCAACACTGAGGTTAGTACCAAAAGAGTCAAACCAGTGTCAAGCTATTTGCTCAAAAGAAGGGTTAGCAAAATCCATCCTATCAAAACCTCTAGGCGGAGCCCTCTCACGCCTACCACCAAAGAACCTGTCATGTCTCACTGGATGAGTACGCGCACCACGAGAGGGAAACGTGGCCCATAGTCCATCTGAGACCCAAAGCTCCGATCGTGCCTCACAAACTCGTAACGGTCACGAGCAGGAGCACGTCTAGCCAACTCACCACGCCCAAACCCAACACGCCTATCTCTCTGAGGAAACACACCTCCACCACCACGAGTGGGAACTGTATGCACAAACACCTCACCCCTAGGTAGAGGCCCTCTAAGAGGCTCCGGCACCCCATGGGACAGGTGGTACCTGTCCTTGTTTGCCATCTCCCTAGCAAACGTCTCATCTCTCTTCCTCCTGAAACAGAACTCATCCTTATGCCCATCCCTCCCACAAAACTCACAATGGAAGCGGATCGGCTGTGGCTTAGGCCGTGACTTCTCTGTGGGCTTCTCAACAGCTTTCTTTCTTGACTTCCCACCAAAGACACTCCCCTGGGTGCTCACAAACTTGATGGGTTTTGGTAGTTTTCTGTCTTGTGGGGAACACTAGTGGATCTGGGGTTGTATCAAACTTGTTTCTGAGATGGTTTGGCTTGGGTTCGAATTTGTTCATGGGTGTAGTGTGTGGTGGAATACGAATCTCTCCAGCTTTCTCTTCTCCCTCACCACTCTTGCCAGCCCCCAACCCCTGACCATCAAACCTCTTAAACTAAGCCAACATCAAACTCAATTGTGGCTCATGCTCAGACAACCACCCCATCAATTTCCTCAACTCATCATTCTCATCTTGCAAACAGTCAACATAGTGTGCAAGTTCCATGTTTTTCAAAGCATGCATTTCACAAGTAGAGCATGATGTAGGAATAGGAGCTTTCAATGCAGCCTCAAGAGAAACTATCTTGGTGTGAGATTCATCTAGCCTAGCATGCAACACAGGACAAAAAGTGCAAGCACCTAACAAAGCATGTCTTGATTTCAATTCATGACACTCAATCCTAAGCATATCTAGTTCCTCAACAATTGAGGCATGCTTCTCCTTGAGAGCAGTCAAGTCAGCCAAGAAAACATTGCAATCACCACAATCAACCTCATTAGAAACAACAGGAGCAGTTTTCAAAGAGTCTACCTCAGTTCTAGCATCAACAAGCAAAGACTCAAGCTCAACTATCTTGTCCTTAGCATCACCCAACAAAGACCTAAACTCTCTCTTCTCCTTGTTGGTCTTCCTAAGCACATCATCACGGTTACCAAGCAACTCAATCAGCCTAGCATTCTCCTCTAGCAAGAAGTTGGGATCATGTCGCACCTCTTCCTCGGAATCGGAGTTTGAATCCGAGCTGTGCTTCCCACCCTTCTTGGAGTGCGCCATGCTGCAAAATCCACCTTGTGCGATGAAGCTAAGGCCGGTGAAGTTCTTGCCCGTGTGCCGCTTGTCCTTACGCCGATCTCGCTCTTCATTGCTGCTCGAACCGGAAGAAGAATCGCTGGAAGTAGAGTTGATGTCGCTAGCTCCGGCAACCATCGCTCGAGTCATCTTCTTCTTGTACCTGCTGCTCTTCTTGGGCCTTCTCTCGCCCTTGCCCTTGCGTATGTCTTGTAGCCGTTCTGGGAGTGGTGCTTGTTGTAGTCGTTCTTGGGCTTGCCCTTGTAGTCGTTCTTGATCTCCATGGGTTCAGGGCATCGGCGATGAAGTGCACGTGCTTCCCGCGCCGATAGCACATCCCCGAGCTTCTCCTTGCATTCTTGCGGTTCTCGTACATCCGCCCAAACCTCTTGCTCAACAAGGTGAGATCCTCCTCACTCTACACCTCAAAGTCCTCATCTGGCATAGACACAAGACAAGACAAAGAAAAACCAGCAGGGTAAGCATTAGTCCTCGATCCTGAGACAAGAGCCAAACTATGAGGATCAGTAGGGCTCTCGCTCTTGGCTCTCAAGCCATGATCAACCACTGAAGACCTGAGCTTAGAAAATAGCTCATCAAGCGACAAGGTATCATACACGCTCGACTCCTCAATGGCCTCGACCTTGGCACTCCACACAGACCTATCCAGGGCATGCAAAAGCTTGATAGCTTGATCATGATCCGTGTATGGGAGCACCGTCACATTGGCCCTCATGTTGTTGACTATGCTGGTGAAGCGCTGAAACATAGCATCAGTCGACTCACCGGGGAGATGAGTGAAGTTCTCGTACTCTCTCCGGTAAGTGGAAAACAAATGGGCTTGCACCTCAGCATTGCCAACATGAGCATTCCTGAGCTTAAGCCATATCTTTCCGGCCACATTCTCTCTATACACTCGCTCGAACTCCGAGACACAGAGAGCACGAAACAAGTAATCAACGGCCTTGTTGTTGGCCTCAAACATGTCCCGCGATCCTGGAAGCAGAAAACTGTCTGGAATGACATAATGAGGATTTTGGGTCACATCCCAGATCACAGTCCCCTTCCCGTGCAAAAACGCGCCCATGCGCCTCTCCCACATCGGGTAATTCTTGCCATCGAAGTGTGGAGGACCCGACCCCTTTCCAAAGTCACCCATCTTTGGATCTTAGACTGGTTAGAATCACAAAGATCCGTAACCGGCTCTGATACCAAGTGAAGGACCGAATAGGCGACCAAAGAGGAGGGAGTGAATGAGAGTCGATAAAAATTCTTCCTGAAGGTTGAACTCGGCCTATACCCTGATTGCCACTCCGATCACTCCCACACACCAAAGAAGCTCTAGACTAGGCACACACAAGCATACAAGTCCTAGAGACAAGCCTAGAATCAAAGCACGGAAGCACAAGACAAGAATCAAAGCACTTAGCCAAATCTGCGAAGGCTAGGCGCAGACTGTCCGTGCAGTACGGGCGGACCGTCCGCAGCACCTAGGCGGACTGTCCAGACCCCCTGCGCGGACTGTCTGAAAACCTTAACAGAACTACCAGAGACGCACTGACAAAATCAGACTGTCCGGCTGAGCCAGGCGGACCGTCCGCCAGTGTCGCGGACTGTCCGGGTAGGCCTCGCGGACCGTCCGGCAAAAGCACCAGAAACACCTGCACAAACTCGCCCACGCGGACCGTCCGTCACTGACCGGCGGACTGTCCGCAAAACCTCCTGCAACAAAACCTAGGGGCGCAACGGATCAAAACACGAACTCGCACGAACACGCGACAAACTGCGACGAACAGGAGCCACGCGGACTGTCCGCGCGTACCAGGCGTACTGTCCGCCACGCACGAACAAAACCAAAAACAGCTCAAGCTCGGGAGTCAACTCCACCTTTCCATCACCGAATCTCCCAAATGGCTAGAGCTCTTGAAACAAGATTTGGGGGAGATATGAAGCGTCACTAGATGAAGCTATGCCCTAAAAATCTCGACCTCTAACTCACTAAATCACCAGGAATCGCGGATCACATGAACCACCACCAAGAACTCGAGCTCCAACCAAAACTCGCGAATCGAAGGGATTTCCCGGCGTTTGAGGGGTCAATATCACACACAAAGATGTGCAAGGCATCCACCCATGATCCCCTCAAAGAAATACGAGAGAAAACACCCTCAAATCGACAAATCGAGCGAAATGAAACACCACAAAAATAGCCCCGAAAATGACACAAAAATCACCAAGAGTTAGGATATCACTGCAACGCCGAATGCTTCCATACATCCAGAGGTCAGAGTCTATACAAGAATCTAGCCTAAGGAAAGGAGAGGAAAAGAAGCAGTCCAGAGCGATCTACCAGGGGAGGAAACCCCAGAGTCCAAGAGAGAAAGATGCCATCCACCTCTCCGCTATTTATACGAAGTCCATCGGAAAAGGCAAATGACCACGCTACCCCTACAACTCCAATAGAAGATACACACCCCTCAGGGGCAATATGGTCAAGTCTTCATCGAGCGAACACGCTTCCACCGCGAACTTGCTTAGCCTCGATGCAAGCCCCGCGATCACGCCACATGCCCCCCGTCTCGAAGCTTCACAATGCTCCCGGATCACCGTCTCCATCGCATCGGGCCTCCGGACTTGGTTTTGTGGCCCAAACCAAGAAACCGTCCACCGATGCTTTTGTGGGCAAACCACCAAACCCCGCGTGCAAGCTTCGGCCCCGATCTGCTACCTTGCACCGGCCCATGTCCATAACTTCAACTTGCTAGTCTTGCACCGCACGGCTCGCACTTGACCCCATCGGCCACCGAGTCCATCGAACCAAGCCTACTTGCCTCTCCATCACCCGGAGGCCGCCACGGCTAAGGCCTTTCGCGCTTGTTCTTCACCTGTACCAAAACGAGTCAAGCTGCAACCTGTACCTACAACACTTAGCCAAGCATCAGTCCACACAACGTTGTCAATCACTCATCACCAAGGAGTGACTCTCCACCAGTCTTCGGACACACCTGGTCCTCAACAGCTCGCGGGGCCCAGGATCGACCGCGTCAGTGCTCGGGGAGCAGGTGGAGACGCCACCGCTCTGGCTGGTGCTCGTCTCGCGGGTCAAGACCTCCGTGGACCTCGACGTCGATGGTGGTGTGGAATCCTCGGCCCGCCGGAATCTTGAGAGGGACCTACGACAGAGAGAGCGGGCGTTGCGCCAATCGGAGCGGGCGCTCAGGGAATTAGTTATGCCTGTTACGAGGGTGAGTTGCAGATTTCTTCATCTCTCCATTCTCCGCCCGCTCTCCGAACTTGTCATTTTTGCTGATCGTGAGAGCTTTTCACGGCTCAGGAGCTCGTCGGGCGTGGCGCTGACAGGTCCCGCGCCATTGAGGTGCTCCGAGCAGAGGAGGCGCAACTGGAGCTGCAGCTGGCCGTGACCCACCTTGTCATGACGGCTGGTGAGGTTGGTAGAACGACTGAACGCGTGGCCCTCGAGGCAAGGGCGAAGTTTGCGGAGGATAGCGCGACCGTGGTGCAGGCGGAGAAAACCGCCTTGGAGGCGAAGCTGGTCGAGGCGGAGAAGGTAGTGTCAGAGCTATGATCCAACACCGAGGCCGCCGCCCGGACCGCCAGCCAGGAGAAGGTGGAGCTCGAGTCAAGAGCAGGCCGAGTCGAGTCCGACCTCCAGGTGGCCCGTGAGAGGGTGGCTGCTCTCGAGGCCCAAGTTCGCGACGTCAATGCCACGAAGGACCAGCTCCAAGAAGTCACCAAGAAGTGCGAGGAGGAGATCCTCAGTGAGTGTCCCGCGACCTGTTGTCCCCACGTTTCTCCTCACGTGTAGTCGCTTGGTCTCGTGACGTTGTTTTGTTTTTGGCGATGGGCAGATCTTCAGGTGGCCCGCGACGGATTTGCAAAGCAGCTCGCGGATAAGGAGAGTGTCATGGCCACCTAGCTCATCAAGAACCAGGAGCTGGTGGACCTCGACCGCGAGTCTACCGAGAAGCTGAATAGTAAGAGGCGTACCTTTCTCACATTTTGCCCTTCCTTAGCGAGATGTTTTCTGCTAATGTTCTAATGTTTGTCTTTCTTTTGCTTTAGAAACCGTGGCGGAACTTGAGCAGATGCGGAAGTCGTATGAGGGCACCAAGAAGACCCTTGCGGAGGTGCAGACGATCCGCGACAAGATGGCCCAAGCCGTGGTGAAGACGCTGAACGATCTCGGGGTCGCCACTGCTTCTACCTTGAAGGACCGCCTGGCGCTAGCCATCGGAATGGCCCTTCGGCAATCTCTGGCTGTGGCACGCGACGTGGTGCGCAAGGTGGTCGCAGTTTTCTTATCGCACTACCCGAAGCTGGATCGGGAGTTGCTGAGCCAAGGGTGGTGCCCCGGCTACAACAACGACGCGTACGATGCTATTGAGAGTGGCACTGTCCACTTTGCCAAAGCCATGACTGTCAACACCTTTCAAGACTTGGGCCTATAAAAGAAATAGAGTAGCCTCGCAGGGGCTTTTGATTATATTTTGTTGTCTGTAAAAAACTTCGTAAGTCATGTGTGACCATTTTTTGATCAAAGTTAAGAACTCGTTTGTTTTTTCGTTGCGTGTTATCCTTTTTCCAAGTAGTCAAGGAACTTGCGAGTCCGAGTAGTGTAGCCTAAGACCTCGTCGGTGGTGTCTTGCTCCGTAGTTGCGGGGGCGTAGGAACCTGGCGACCCGGCCGGGCTCAGCCTTAAAGTAGCACTTCTCGGGCAAGTAGCCCCGAGTACTTTGAGAAGGATAAACGAGTGCATGTGTTTTTGCAAACAAGAAAACTATTCAGAGTTGTTATTTAGACGGTTGCTCGACTACTTTTCAAGGAGCGAAGGAGCAACAACTCGGAGTCGCGAACTTTGCTCCTGGGTCTTTACACCGTAGCCGCAGGGGCGTAAATACTCGGGGCCCGAACGAGCGTAGGCTCACGACCGCACGAGTTATCGCCCATCTCCTTTTAGCAAGTGTGGGTGTACCGTGGTGATCATACGAGAAACCGTAGATGGTTTTTTATCGAAAAAGGTTTTCGAAACGTGTGGGGGAGGGGTGCTGTGGCCCCAAGTAGCCCCCGAGCCCATGGACAAGTCAGAGACTTGCCCATGGGATAAAACAGGCTTAAAAAACGTTTTACTCGAGTAAAAGACATAAGCTTGAACGAAGATATCATCTCACGAAAAATGAACATAGCTCGAAGCTTTTGCATTATCATAAGGTGAAACAAAGAAACTTTTAAGGATAAAAGTGGCATAACTGTTCTATGTTCCATGCGTTGGAGATGACCCTGCCGTCCTCGTATTTGAGCTTGAAAGTTCCCGGACGGAGCACCTGGTCGACGATGAATGGTCCCTCCCACGGCGATGAGAGCTTGTGTCAGCCCTTGTTGCTTTGAACTCGTCGGAGAATGAGGTCACCGACTTGGAACTCGCAGTTCCGTATGTTGCACTCGTGGTAGTGGCACAGGGCCTGCTGGTACTGTGCTGAGTGGAGGAGGGCGATGCTGCGCGCTTCATCCAGCTGGTCGATGGCGTCCTCGAGAGCGATCTAGTTGCCTTCTTTGGTGTAGGCTTGAACTCGTGGGCTGCCGTAGTCGATGTCCATTGGGAGGACTGCCTCCGACCCGTGGACCAGGAAGAAAGGCGTGCAGCCGGTGGCCCGACTAGGCCTGGTGCGCAGGCTCCACAGGACGGACGGGAGCTCCGTGGCCCATGTTGCCCGGAACTTCTCGAGGCGCTTGAAAATTCGTGGCTTCAGGCCTTGCAGGATCATGTTGTTCGCCCTCTCCACCTGTCCATTGGTCCTCAGAGGGCTGACAGCGGCCCAGTCCACACGGATGTTGTTGTCGTCGCAGAACTTGAGGAACTTCTTGCCGGTGAATTGGGTGCCATTATTGGTGATGATGGAGTTCGGGATCCCGAAGCGGTAGATGATGTCGGTGAAGGACGCGACGGCCTCCTCAGAGCGAACGTTGGTTATAGCCTTGGCCTATATCCACTTTGAGAACTTGTCGATGGCGACAAGTACGTGCGTGTAGCCCTGGGGTGCTTTCCTCAAAAGGTTCGATCATGTCCAGCCCCTAGACCCCGAAGGGCCAGGTAACGGAATGGTTTGAAGCGCCTGCGCTGGAAGATGGGTTTGTCGCGCGTAGAACTGGCACCCTTCGCAGCTGCGCACGATCCGGGTCGCGCCAGCGACTGTAGTTGGCCAGTAAAAACCTTGTCGAAAGGCCTTCTCCACAATAGTCTTCGGACCGGCGTGGTGGCCGCACATGCCGATGTGAATCTCCTGCAGCAGCTCCTTGCCCTGGTCAGCTAGGATGCAACACTTGAGTATTGCCTCAGTGCTCTTTCGTCGAAGCTCGCCATCGACCAGTCTGTACGACTTGGCCATACGTGCGATCTGTCTGGCTTCCTCCTTCTCGGGCGGCAGCTTTCCTTCCACCATCCACTCGAGGATCGGGACCCTCCAGTCCGGGTCTTCGAGGTTGGGCTCTCGCACCTCATCGATTTCCATGACCTCTTGCGTCAAGGATTGTGGTCGCTTGTCCTCCAAGGAGCAGACAGATGGCTCGTACTGGTCGCTGGCAAAGGCCCCGTGCGTAACGGGTTTTCGATTCGATGCCGCTTTTGCGAGAGTGTCTGCTGCTTCATTGTACTTGCGCAGCACATGATTAAGCTCGAGCCTGTGGAACTTGTCTTCCAACTCGCGCACCACTTGGCAATACGCGGCCATTTTTGGGCTCAAGTAGTTCTTCTCCTTCATCACCTGTCCCACGACTAGGTCAGAGTCTCCCCGGATCTCGAGACGTCGAATCTCGAGTTCGAGGGTGATCCAGAGACTGTTGACGAGAGCCTCGTACTCTGCGATATTTTTGGAGGCCGCGAAATGTAGTCGGACCATGTACTCCATACGCACGCCCAGAGGCAAGATGAAGACAAGCCTGACCCCGACTTCTTCTTTCATGAGCAATCCATCAAAGTACATAAGCCATGTCTCGTGCTAGATGGGTGCGGGCGGAGTCTGGATCTCCATCCACTCGGCGATGAAGTCGGCCAGTGCCTGCGACTTGATGGCGCTGCAGGGCGCATATGTGATGTTTTGTCCCATCAACTCGTGGGCCCACTTAGCGATTCTTTCCTCTGCTTCTGGGCTCTGTATGACCTCGCCAAGCGGGTATTTGGACACCACCGTGATGCGGTGCGAGTCAAAATAATGCCGGAGCTTCCGCTTGGTGATGAGGAGAGCGTAAATCAACTTTTGGATTTGTGGGTAGCATGTCTTCGAGTCGAAGAGGACTTCGCTCACAAAGTAGACGGGGCGTTGCACCTTTTGTGTCTTCCCGGGCTCATCTCGCTCGACAACCAGCGTCGCGCTCACGACCTGAGTCATTGCAGTGATGTACAGGAGCATGGGCTCCTCCTCCACTGGTGTTGTGAGAACTGGCAGGCTTTTGAGTGTGTTCTTGAGCGAGTCGAGCACCTCTTGCGCTTCGGGTGTCCACGTGAAGTGCTCCGACTTCTTCATGAGTTTGTACAGCGGCAGGCTGCGTTCACCAAGTCAGGCGATGAAACGGCTGAGAGCCGCGAGGCATCCTATGACGCGCTGTACTCCCTTTAGGTTCTTGATCGGCCCTGTTGGTAGGAAAAGAACCGGACCGAAGGCAAGAACACTCTCCCGAACCAGGTAAAGTCAGGCCCGAAGGTCCTGAAGCCCAGTCAAGAGAAGGAAATAGACTCAAGCAAAACTCTCTCGTACGGATCTGTATTTTCTCTCCTTATCTTGTGTGTCTCAACTTACAATGGCTCCTCCTATTTATAGGCGGGGGGCCGAACGCCTTTTTTACCTTTTGGGGCACACATTATACCTTTTTCCTACCCAACTACTATATCCCTAGCATATTCCGAGGTATTACAGGAAAGTGGTTTTGGTACGGCTTCAGCTGACGCCACCCCTCGTACAGTGCTTGACGGTGGTCCCCCTTGCGTCGCACAGCAGGACCCTTCGCGCGACCGCGCCAAAGCCCTTCATGGAGTGGAGGCGGCGCTCCGCACAGCCACCACCCCTTCGTCGTGGACGATCGTGACCCCTTCGTCAGGAAGTGACGAAGCCCAGCGAATACACCCTTCGCTACCGGCTTCGCCATGCTCCTGGCACCAGCGGCCCGTTTCCCTGCGCCCTGCATCATTCCAGCACAAACAGGTGTCTGGTTACGTTAGCTTCATCGGGGCGGCCCGAAGGGATGAGCTCACCGAAGCCCCATTTCCCCAACAGGCCCCATGCTTGTGATCGTGGAGATCTTCCCGGGATTGGCCTCGATGCCGCGTTCCGACACGACAAACCCGAGTAGCATGCCTCTGGGGACCCCAAAGACGCACTTCTCAGGGTTAAGTTTTACACCATGCTCCCTTAACTTCTCGAAAACCGCAGTGAGGTCGGGGATCAGGTCGCCCACCTTTTTCAATTTTACCATGATATCATCGACATAGGCTTCGATTAGCCGTCCGATGAGGTCGCCAAAGACGTGTCGTATGCATCTTTGGAACGTGGCACCTGTGTTCTTCAACCCGAACGGCATGGACGCGTAACAAAATGCATCGAAAGGGGTGATGAACGAGGTCGCGAGCTGGTCGGCCACGCTCATCGCGATCTGGTGGTACCCGGAATACGCGTCGAGAAAACAGAGGGTTTCGCACCCGGTTGTCGAGTCGACTACCTGATCTATGCGCGGTAATGGAAATGGATCTTTCAGACATGCCTTGTCCAAGCTTGTATAGTCAACACACATCCTCCATTTTCCATTCTTCTTCTTAACGAGTACAGGATTTGCTAACCACTCAGGGTGGTACAGTTCGTGAATGAACCCTGCACTAAGGAGCTTCTTGATTTCCTTGCCGATGGCCTTACACTTGTCGGAGTTGAAGTAGCGAAGACGCTGCATGATCGGCTTCGAGTCGGGCTTAATGTTAAGCTTGTGCTCGGCGACCTCCCTTGGAATCCCCGGCATGTCGGAGGGTTTCCATGCGAACACGTCGAGGTTTGCGTGGAGGAAGTCGACGAGCGCGCTTACCTATTTAGGATCGGCACTGTCCCGATACGGATCGTGCGGCTGTCGTCGGTGACAGCCACCTCCTTGGCGTCCTTGGCGGGCTCAAAAGAGCATGCCGCTTGCTTGGACGACTCGGGGATGTCGGGGTCCTCGGAGAGGGGCTCTACAGAGAGCTTCTCGGACCGAATCAGTGCCTCAGCGAACTAAAAACACTCAGCATCGCATTCGTATGCGTGCTAGAACGACGTGCCCACCGTGATGATGCCCTTCGGACCGAGCATCTTCAGCTTTAGGTACTTGTAGTTGGGGACGGCCATAAACTTCGCGTATGCTGGCCTTCCGAGTATCGCATGATACGTCCCCGGGAACCCGACCACCTCGAAGGTGAGGGTCTCCTTTCGGAAGTTGCTCGGTGTTCCGAAAGTAACGGGCAGGTCGATCTGCCCAAGAGGAACTGCATCCATCCCGAGTACGACCCTGTGGAACGGCGCCGTTGACGGCCGCAGTCGGGACTGTGGAATTCCCATGTCATTGAGAGTCGAGGCGTAGATGATGTTGAAGCCACTTCCTCCATCCATCAGCATCTTGTGCACGCGCTTAGTGCCAAACAAGGGTGCCACGACCAGCGGATAGTTGCCTAGCCGCAGAACATGGTTAGGACGCTCACGGTGGTCAAACGTGACTGGCGTCTCCGACCACTTCAGATACGTCGGCGTTGCGCGCTCGGCGTGGTAGACTTCTCGCCGGATCAGCTTCTCCTGGCGTTTGGGTGGCCGCGCCACCGAGCCCCCGAAGATCATCATGACTGCACCATCTTCTCTAGGGTAGCCAACTTAATCATCGTCCTTGTCCTTCCCTCCTTTGTTAGTCAGGGCGGGGTCACGCTTCTTCAGCGTGCCTGCGTGGTAAGCCTTCATCAGGTTGCAGTCCTTGAGCGCATGCTTAATCGGGCCTTCGTGGTTGGGGCACGGTGCCTCCAACAGCTTCTCAAAGTGGTCCTTGGGCGGGTTGCCCCTGGGCCTTGCCGTCTTTCGGTCGACTGCGGTCGCCAGGGTGTCGTCACGATACCGCTTGTCCTTGTTTTTCTTCTTCTTGTCGGACGGAGCGGACGGACCCTTATCAGGTTCTGCTGGTTGTTTTTCCTTGCTGGTGCCGGGGCTGAGAGTAGCGGCCACCGCTTCCTCCCCGTTGGAGTGGTCAGTGGCGATGTCGAGCAGCTCCTGAGTAGACCGCGACTTCCGTCGCCCGATCCGGTGGATCAGCGTGGCACACGTGGTGCCGTTCTGGAATGCCGAGATGATGTCCGTGTCAGTGGTGTTGGGCAGCTCGGTGCACCGCTTGGAGAAGTGCCGGATGTAGTTGCGCAGGCTCTCGCCCTTCATTTGCTTGTAGTTGCGCAGGTCCCATGGATTCCCTAGTCGGGCGTACGTGCCCTGTGTTGGTATTTGTTAAGCCTACAGAAATATTATGATGGATAATCCACAAGCGCACGGATACCGGTGAGCACTTCACCCGGGAAGAGGGTTTTAAATATCGAATCAACAGGGAGAAAGGTAGAGAGAGTGGTCTGAGGTATATAACTAATCCCTGAGAAGCTATCAAGGAACTTGACAGAAAGAAAGGTAGGGAAAACTTTAGGATAATCTAGTCCTTACTCGCATAAGCTATGCATTAATGTTCTTATGGGGAGATTGCCTGAAGACACACTTAGGAAAGGGAGCCTCCCGACATTCTATAGGGGGAGTCCTACGGTTTCTATAGACGGGAGGTGGACTACAAAGGACTCAATGGTGCTGTCACCACCACGATCTACCACACGATCCGGAATATAGAAGGTATTCATAAGCTAGCTTGTCTAAGCACCACGCTTACACTAAACATGCAACTTTAACTCAATAGCTACAGGAATTAAAGTACTCAAAAGAGTTATGAACCATAAGAACAAGAATAACAATGTTGCTTACTTGAATATGAAGTTGATCCTTTCCATAAGGTTTCAAGATCGGGCTCCAATGGAGTCTGATCCCAGAGGAAGAAGATGAAGAGGAGACACCGACATGTCCGGGCCTTCCTTCTCCTCCACCTCTGCCGTGCTCTAATTCTCTCGAACGAGATTAGCTAGATCTAATTAGACCATGGCTCTAATCTCTCAACTTGATACAACTCTCCAACTCTAATTCTAATCTAGAGCTTCTATCTAAGGTAGGTATTGGTGATTAGAATGAATTGGATGCCTGCCATGGGGTCAGGGGGCTGCTTATATAGTCCTGAGGGGGTACCGTGCGCCGTAGGATCAAACCGACCTAAACAAGTGGTTTAGATTGATCCTAGGAGGCGGTGGAGGAAGCTTCCAGAAGATGGACCGAAACGGTCCCTGTAGCAGGCCGGTCGGCCTCCTCATGGGGCCGGTCGGCCCCTAGTGGTGGAAGTCCAGGTCCATCTTTGGTGGGTACGTGCGCGTCGTCGTGCCCTTTCCGAAAAACTATAATTTGCGTCAAACGGAGTCCGGATGAGGAAGTTATGCCCGTTTTACCGAACCCCGCTCTACGACTGATATCTTCTGATTCTGAGCTCCGAATATGGCAAATGATATATCCGTTTCGATCATCTCGACGAGGTCTTCGCAATGTTGTACTTTAATTCTTCATTTAAGATACTTCTATGTTGCTCTTTTGTAGGAGTTGGATCGGAGTACGTCTTGGAGTCGTATGACTTGATAACTCTAGCTGTTTTCCTGTTTAGTCCCTGCAAATCATAACTTCACCAAAACTCATGGAATTCATTAGTAGCAAACCCCTAAGTCTATGTTGATATTCATTTTATGCCCTTTTCAATACTTAGTTGACAAGTAAAAGTATACGTTAATATGTGTCAACAAACTCCCCCAAGCTTACCCTTTGCTAGTCCCTAGCAAAGATATGTTGTAGCAGGATCAGGAGTTGCTGCAACGCTTTCACACCTCATAAAAGAAGTACTATGATTTTCAAGAATAGATTCTCCTCAACAAGATTGCTCTATCTTACCTTTAACCATGGTGTGTAGCCTTTTCATAAATCTTGAGCAAATAAAAGACAAAACAATCAAGTCAAGCAGTATATCTCAAATTCTTTGATCAACTATCATCCTGGAATTTTTGCAAAATTTTTCAAATAAAACTCAGAGATCCTGTGCATGACCCTCTCAAGTATGGAGTCACACTTGGCAAGATATGTATGGCGGGATGATAGTATGGATGAGGGTGAAAGGTGGTAAGCCTTTAGCCTTTTTTTCTCCTCATGCATCTTGGACTACATCTCTCTTTCTAAGCCTTTTAAGATCTGGGCTTTCCATTCTTGGAGAGGTGGGCTCTACTCGCCCTGGACTTTTGTCCATTTTTCTCTCTCCTTAGAGATGTGGGCTCTACTCTCCCTCGGACACGCGTCCATTATTCATCTATAAATTTATTTTTCAGGGAGGTAGGCCCTACTCACCTAGTATGACTCTTGTCCTTTTCTCTCCCTCTCTCATCTCACTTTTTCCTCTCTCTTCTCTTATTTTTCTTCTTTTTTTCAAATGTAGCCCCAGAATCTTTTTTGACATCGAGAGAGACATATCCAAGAATTGCATGAGCAATTTTGTAACATGGCTTGTGGCTAGATGGATGATGGATGATTGCGTACTTCAATGTCAGAAGCAGCATATAGTGGAATGGGAATGATCTTGTTGTGTATGACAAGCTCTCAAGGATCAAACACAGGAACTCATCATGTAAGATTTTTCAAGATTTAAAAAGATAAAACGAGGAATCAAGCATCTCTAGGAAATTGATAAACAGCAGCTTAACTTTTCATGAATCATCTTTCAGAGCCTAGACTCAGATTAAGCATGTACTTCCCACAGGTTTTGGGTTTAGAGCAAATTAAGCATTTAAAGCTTTAGGAGAATCTAGGTCTGAAAACTAAGTATTTAAGAGGTATTACGGCGGAGCAACTATTCATCATTTCCAAGCATATATCAAGATCATTATTTAAGAGAAAAACCAACTAGCAGACTCTAGCATTTATTCAAACTTTAACAAACTAAGATTCTTTAACTTAAGCAAACTAATTAAAAACGTAGGGTAATAATACTTATCATGATAACTGGGGGTGCTCTCCCCCAAGCTGGGTCTTGAAGTAGTCCTTGATTTATCCTTGGAACTTGTTGGCCTTCGGGTCTTCCTTAATTTCCCTGTAAATATTAGTTTCGCACATACCCGAAGGAACAAATTCTACGATTACGTTGTGAGCCTTCATGTGCCTACTTCTTTTTGGGTTTTTCTAAAAAGCGTGGACCATCATGTGCCCACATATTTTTGTAAATTTTATATGCAAAAAGGATGATGATGCAAAAACTTATGGATTCAATATTTATTTTATGCCGCCACAGCAAGGAGTACTTGCATGGGGCTTTAGGGAATTGATGCAAATGCAGCAAACATATTTATTTTTTTTTTGTGATGCAGGTGTAGGGAAGTAAATATGCTAAAGGAAAAATGCAGAAAATAAATATGCAGATAAATACCGAGTTACCTCTCGGCGAGCGTTTAGGTACCTATTCCCATGGCGTGCGTCATCAATGACACCTCGTCGGAATGTTGTGCCTAGTATGGTGCCTTCAATGATCTCGACGAGTGGCGTAGATGAGGTAGCTGATGGAGATGGCGTTTGTTCAGTTGGTGACGTGGGTAGCAGTAGGTCTTCCGAAGGTGTACTCTTAACATCCTCCTCAGCATGGACGGAGTGTTCGGTTGGTTAGGGTTGAGCGGACTTCTTTTCAATCTTCTTAATTTCTTCCTTGTCCGTCAACTCCGTTCCAATTGGGCTTGTGAATTTCGGAAACATCTCTGTGTCTAGTTCTTCTTGGGTCTTGTGGTGTTCAGGAACAGTCTTGAATCTTGATGGGGATGTTTTGCACAACATTGTCCCAGAGTTAGTGGTCTTGGTCCGCCATCTTTGACATTGAGTAATGCATGTTCCCGTGTTGTGGACAACTTCTCTGGAAGCTTCTTTGGTTGATGGAGCGGTGTATGGTCGGCATTCCAGGGTCGTCCATCTTAGGGAGTAGGTGCTCATAGTCTGATTTGATCGGGTTGATCATCCAGACTCCCTCCACGTCTCACTGTTCTTCTTGTTTTGTCAGCTTGGTCATCCTTGAGTACATCATCTGATCTTGATAGCCACTTGGTGATGGCGTCGCCCATGTCCTTTGCTGATTCAGCTGCTTGAAGGAGGGTTGGATAGTGGCAGCTGGCAGCGTCTTGTTTAATGTGCATGTTTGTAGGTCGTGGACTTGTAGGATTTGGAGAAGTAAGACTTCTCCTCTTTTACGTAAAATGAGTCCTGCTTGTAAAGACAAGGTAGAGATCAAGTGCATGGGTTCTGTTGGTGGAAAAACACCAACAGAACCATAATTTCATTTATTCTACTCTAACCTTGGGCACATTGAACAAGATAACGATAATGCATAAATTTATTTTATGACAAGGGTAGAAAGATCAGAAGATGAATCTAGCACGTAAATCTTTTTTTTAGCAAAATCAAGCAAGTGGTGCTAGAAACAAACAAAAAGACAACATGTTGAGCTAACAAGATTGGATCATGTGAAACTGTAACTCTAGCATGTTTGACTTTTCATTTATTAGGATGCCAGAGAAAAGGGAAATGACCACTTACCTCAAGGTGTTACCTTTATTATGGAAGTATGATGTTGCTATGACATCTTGTGGTGGTCTCTCCCTTGAATGTATACAACTTGTGGAGTGACAGGTGCATGTGAGGAGGCATGGCTTGATCATCTTTAATGGAATTAGCCTCCTTCCTTTATGCCTCCATCATCCAGGAATTCCTCCTTGAGTGAGTGCTTCTGATTGTGGATCTTATTTGCATCACTCTTCTTCTTCTTGGTTCATAGGGAATTCTTCTCTCTCACGTGTCTTGCTCCATCTCTAGTGAGTTCATCTCGACCTCTCCCAAACTTGTCTCCGAGTTTATTCTGCAGGGGTTAGTCCAGAAAATATACCATTGTCTACACAAGCAATTCTAGTTCAATAACCAAACCAGACTCCATGCCTAATCAGATTAAGGAAGGCTATTTAACCTAAGCACCACGCTTAATTTAAAAGCCAATGGAAGTATGTGCGTACTTCCAAACCAAAGCTTACTATGGTAGACAAAAGGTAACATGAAAGCATCTAGAGATTTACTCAAACAGAGACGGTAGAGCATGATCAGTTTTTTAACAGAGTGAGCACGTAATAAAGGTAGAGATAACCAAGCTAGCGCAGCAACATGACAAGAGATGTTTCTATGCATATGATTCAATGTTGCGTAACGACTGGTTGGACATACCTTGTATTGTCATCCTTCGTTCTCTTTGCTCCAAACCTGGAATGGTTAGTGACAAGAATACCCGAAGGAATATTTTTATAACTATACCTCTATGCTCACTACGCAGGGGTATATGCAAGTCTTATAGTATTTCCCCCTAGCGTGCTTGTTTTTGGACAAAAAGCTCGTCCTTGGGAAACCTTCAAATTATGGGTCAAGATAGTGAAGTGGTTTCCCTTATATTGCTAATCTCAAGATTTCAAGCCATTGGGACAACCACCCTTTCTAAATTTGTAGAGAAAAGAAGCATAAGGGGGTTGGAGATCTTATTGTGCGGCAAGATTTGAGATGGCAATTGAATTCAGGAGTTTTCTCAAATGAGCATGGACTAGGTGGAAAAATTCCATTTGTGAAGTAGCTTTCATGCTCATTGATGTTCTCCAGGTAATGTGCTCCTTTTGGTCTTCCTTAGATCCTTTAGGGTCGTGAGGAGACGCAAGAAAAAGGGCACAAGAGGATTCATTAGGCTTAAGGATGAGGTTAAAGATGGGTTCGAAAAGTTATCTAATCTGAACATAGAAAGAGAGAGACAGAAATGGCTTCTTGATGGCTTTGCTCTCTTCATATGACATGATTAGATATGCTATCCTTGAGGTTTCTCCAATGTCCTTGTGTAGCAAAAAGGATGCTTTCTAAGAGACTATCTCCTTAGGGAAATTGCATGCTCAGAAGTCTCTTGTGAAGCTTGAAGTTTTACGATCTTCCCAAACTCATCATCTACAAGGGTTGAATTTCTTCTTCCCTTAAAGGTTTTCAGGACATTGATGGTTTGGGTTTGATAGCTAAGCCTTGGGATTGGAGTGATGGTGATATAGCTATCAGAACTTCCCTTTTGTGGCTAGAGGATGATTTCTTTTCTTCCTTTGGGTGGTCATAAAGAATGCTAGTGTAAGGGTTCCACCCGCTGAGTTTGTCAAAGACAAACCTTGCCTTAGAAAAAGAAAGAAAAGCTCCTCTAGATACTGCATGATGGTCATGCGCACAACATTCGTAGGATGGGGCCAAAGATTCACTACCCTTAGAGGATAATGATACAAATATTCCTTACCCTATTAAGGATATGATCCTGGCTTCTACGGTGGACTATGGGGTAAAGGTCTACACTAAAGGTAGAACTTATGGTTTCCCAGGCTCTTTCTTGCTTCATCTCTTCAGTTCCAGACCATCGAAGATGAAGACTAGAGTTTTCGTCTGTCGCTCCTCAGAAGGATTGTTTCATGATCATTTCGACCAACCGTAGGCGTAGCTCATGGCCAGATGTAAGGATAGGATCTAAAGTTTCTAGTGGCCAGAGCTTTCGCTTTAGGGTGCAGTTTAAGATAGATAAAAGTGGAACCAAGTGATCCCACAAAGATAGCAATAGGTAAGAAGATAGGAAAAAAAAGATAAAAAGATAAAATCTAAACTAAAAAAAAGATAAAAGTATGGTACAAGATTAGTTATACTCAAGAGTTCTCTCTTAACCGTTTCTCCCCGGCAACGGCGCCAGAAATGCTTGTTGGTATTTGTTAAGCCTACAGAAATATTATGATGGATAATCCGCAAGCGCACGGATACCGGTGAGCACTTCACCCGGGAAGAGGGTTTTAAATATCGAATCCACAGGGAGAAAGGTAGAGAGAGTGGTCTGAGGTATATAACTAATCCCCGAGAAGCTATCAAGGAACTTGACAGAAAGAAAGGTAGGGAAAACTTTAGGATAATCTAGTCCTTACTCGCATAAGCTATGCATTAATGTTCTTATGGGGAGATTGCCTGAAGACACACTTAGGAAAGGGAGCCTCCCGACATTCTATAGGGGGAGTCCTACGGTTTCTATAGACGGGAGGTGGACTACAAAGGACTCAATGGTGCTGTCACCGCCACGATCTACCACACGATCCGGAATATAGAAGGTATTCATAAGCTAGCTTGTCTAAGCACCACGCTTACACTAAACATGCAACTTTAACTCAATAGCTACAGGAATTAAAGTACTCAAAAGAGTTATGAACCATAAGAACAAGAATAACAATGTTGCTTACTTGAATATGAAGTTGATCCTTTCCATAAGGTTTCAAGATCGGGCTCCAATGGAGTCTGATCCCAGAGGAAGAAGATGAAGAGGAGACACCGACATGTCCGGGCCTTCCTTCTCCTCCACCTCTGCCGTGCTCTAATTCTCTCGAACGAGATTAGCTAGATCTAATTAGACCATGGCTCTAATCTCTCAACTTGATACAACTCTCCAACTCTAATTCTAATCTAGAGCTTCTATCTCAGGTAGGTATTGGTGATTAGAATGAATTGGATGCCTGCCATGGGGTCAGGGGGCTGCTTATATAGTCCTGAGGGGGTACCGTGCGCCGTAGGATCAAACCGACCTAAACAAGTGGTTTAGATTGATCCTAGTAGGCGGTGGAGGAAGCTTCCAGAAGATGGACCGAAACGGTCCCTGTAGCAGGACGGTCGGCCTCCTCATGGGGCTGGTCGGCCCCTAGTGGTGGAAGTCCAGGTCCATCTTTGGTGGGTACGTGCGCGTCATCGTGCCCTTTCCGAAAAACTATAATTTGCGTCAAACGGAGTCCGGATGAGGAAGTTATGCCCGTTTTACCGAACCCCGCTCTACGACTGATATCTTCTGATTCTGAGCTCCGAATATGGCAAATGATATATCCGTTTCGATCATCTCGACGAGGTCTTCGCAATGTTGTACTTTAATTCTTCATTTAAGATGCTTCTATGTTGCTCTTTTGTAGGAGTTCGATCGGAGTACGTTTTGGAGTCGTAAGACTTGATAACTCTCGCTGTTTTCCTGTTTAGTCCCTGCAAATCATAACTTCACCAAAACTCATGGAATTCATTAGTAGCAAACCCCTAAGTCTATATTGATATTCATTTTGTGCCCTTTTTATACTTAGTTGACAAGTAAAAGTATACGTTAATATGTGTCAACACCCTGGAAGTTGCCGATGAAGGCGTCGCGCAGCTGCGACCAACTGTCAATCCTGCCTCGAGGCAGGTGCTCGAGCCACGTGCGGGCCGAGTCTGCGAGGTGTAGCGGGAGGTGCTTGATGATAAACAAGTCGTCCCGCGCACCACCGGTGTTGCATGCCAGCCGGTAGTCTTCTAGCCAAACGCTAGGGTTGGTCTCTCCATCGTACTTAGGTACGGTGGTCGGAGCTCGGAAATACAGAGGAAAATGCGCACTGCGGACGTTCTTCCCGAAGGCTCGAGGCCCTTGGGCGTCGGGCGAGTTGCTCTGACTCCGGTCCTTGTCGCTGTCGTAGCGGCCACCGCACCGCCGGTTCTACTCCTTGTGAGGTTGTTGCTCGTGGTTGTCGCCCTGGCCCGCGTCCACCCTCCGCCGTGCCTTGATGGTGTCGCGTGCATCGCGGTCGGGACCCAGGCAGCTTTTGACGGGAACGTTGACCTCCTCGGACCGACACGGCTGCTGTGAAGGTGTCGTAGGTTGTCGTTGTTCGGAGTGCCCATGCCCCTGCGAGCCCCGCTGACGAGAGGCGGAGCTCTCCACCTGCTGCACGGCAGCAGTCTCGAGGAGTGTCTTGAGCTGTTGGTGCATCTCCTTTTCCTGGGGCATGGCAGGCTCCAGGATCTTCCGGAGAAGAACAGCTGCCGCCGCCAGGTTCTGTGACGCCCTCTTGAAGACGGGCGTGCCGTTGACGACGTCGCGGTCGTCGTTGATGATACGTTGCTGGACGTCTCTCGCGCGCACGCGAGTGGGAGTCGGGTTTGCGTCCTGCCCGAGTTGCTAGTGGAGCAAGGCCCGCTCGTCGTCGAGCTAGCGTTGTGCATCCTCCAGCTTGTCTAGTCGTGCCCGTCACGCGGCGTCATTGGGCGGGTCCTGCGCCATAGCTGCGTTGTCTGCTGTCGAGCTGTGGGCGGACTAGACGACACCTTCCAGAGTCTGGGTCGATGCTGACGCGACTGGAGTATTGCCAACGACGAAGCACTCACGCGTGGGGTCGTACCCCTCCATGTCGGAGTTGTCGGAGTAGCTGAAGTAGTAATCTGCCGCCGCGTGAAAACGTCTGAAGGCGTCAACATCTCAGAGCCCGGATTAGTCCCATTCCGGGTCCCCGCAGACGAGTGTGCTGTCGATGTCGGGGTACAGCTCGTCGGGCGAGGTCACGGCTAGGTTCCAGTTTGCTAGGAGAAGATGGGCTAGGAGGTTCTCGTACGCGGCCAGATCTGTGCCCGACGATGAGGAGTACGCTGCGGTCGCGTTGTGCGTCCCGCGGAGGAATGACGGTGCCAACGCGCTTTCCCTGGCGAGACGTGCCGTCAGGTCTGCTGACGGCAGGGATTCTTCTGTCGTGACGACAGGCTGTGGCTCGCCGGCTTCGACCCGTGGAGGGGAACCGGCGCGCGCCGCCCTGTGTCGCTCTGCCCGTGCCTGCCGCGAGCACTTGCCCGAGCGCCTTTTGCACTGGGGTGACCATGGGGCCGGTGTCGGAGCTACACCGACGCAGTCATGATTGCGTCCCTGTTGAGGAGGCGTATGAGGTAGTCATTTCCGGTCGCTTGGAACTCTAGGCTCCCGAACCGGATCTCGTACCCGGCCGGGAGCGGGTCGGACGATCCCATAGGGTAGCTCATCGGCAGCGGCTTGGTGACGATCACCGCCGAAGACGGTGGCGGATGGGCCGTGCGGACCCTAAAGTGAGTGTCGAGACACGCGAGGCCCCTACCTGGCGCACCAACTGTCGGGGTTTGTCACCGCCGGCAAGTAAATTTATACGGACGTGTGTCAGGAACCACACGGTAGCACAAGAGACACACAGGGTTATACTGGTTCGGGCCTCCGGAGAGTAATACCCTACGTCTAGTCAGAGGGGGAGTGTTCTTTATGCTCAAGTGTCTGTAGTAGGGGTTACAAACTAGTCGGGAGAGGGTTTCTGCGCCCAAGTCCCTAGTACGCGTGCACTGAGTTCTTGTAGCAGAGTTCTGCGTACACGAGTGGGTGTGTATGACTACGGGATGATATGACATGAGATATTGATTGTGAGTGCGTGTGTGGGTGAGTGCGAGCGTGTTTTACAGGTGTTCCCCTCCTCCCCTTTTATAGTTGCAAGGGAGAGGTCTATGGGGGTAAAAACGAGAATGGAGACTAGATTACAGCGTAGGATGTCCTCCACGTTGGGCCGTCATGATGGTGCAGCCAAAACGGCGAATGGCTGTAGCGGGGTTACTGGTGACGGTGTAGGCCTCCTGGAGTCGCGGGCCCCGAGTAGTTGCTGTCGGGGCTTCTCGGGCTCGCCTCCGAGTAGTTCGTTAAACGTAGGGTGTAGGCTTCGTACCCTACTTTCACCAGTAGAGCAGGAGCGCGTCTTTCCCGGGCACTGTGGGAGTGGAGTGCCCTACGCCACGTCGTTCGAAGTTTAGGGGGAGGTGCGCACTGTGTCATTCGTGGCACAGCGCGCACTGTGCCGTTCGTGGCATAGTGGGCGGATCCGCCCTCTGACATCAGATCGGCCTGGTCAGGGTGGCTCGGCACGGAGGGGTCGACACGTGGTGGCGCGTGGGTGAGAGTGCGTGGATATCCCGGGACGGAAACTACTCGTGCGAACGAGTAGTCAGAGGAGACGGAAACTTGTCATGCGAACCGCCAGGTGGCTGGGGACTTGTCGTGTGGGCCCCCGGGCGCTTGGATCCTGTTGGATGGGCCGTCATGTACTCGGAGCAGGAGGTAATGGCACGCATGGGCCGCCTAGCTCCCGACCCATGACGGAAACTGGTCGTACGGGCTGCCAGGTACTCGAAAGCGTAGTACTCATTGTACTAGCCGCTAAGTACGCTATGTGTCAGTCCGTACTGTGTTTTTTGGTGGTCGTGGTGGGCCCTGGTCTAGGGCCTCGTCAGTAAGCATCCATTGTGTCTTTGACACAATCCCAGTTTTTATTGACTTGCTCGATGACGACCTTGGAATCGCCATAAGCAAGTAGTCGCTTGATCCCTAGAGACATCACGATACAGAGCCCATGGATAAGAGCTTCATACTCTGCTCCATTGTTGGAGGCCTTGTAGTGGATTTGAAGCACATACTTGAGTTGGTCTCCTTTAGGAGAAATAAGCAATACGCCTACTCCAGCGCCCTCAAGGTTGAGTGCGACATTGAAGTACATGATCCAATGTTCAGGTCGTTATGTAGACTCTGACACAAAGTTAGCGAGGATCTGAAACTTGATAGACTGCCTAGAGCACAATTCAAGGTCGAATTCGCCGAGCTCGATAGACCACTTGACGATGCGGCCATTGGCGTCGCGGTTGCAAAGAATCTCCCCTAGCGGGAAAGATGAAGGCACCTTGATGGGGTGAGCTTGGAAGTAGTGCTGGAGCTTCCGCGATGTGATCAAAAGCGCATAGAGCAACTTCTGAGGTTGTGTATATCGTGTTTTAGCATCAGCCAGGACCTCGCTTGCGTAGTACACAGGTCATTGGACAGGATAGGCCTGCCCTTCTTCTTCTCGTTCTGCGACAGGCGGTGTTGACCACATTAGTGGTTGCTGAGTGCTTCCTTTGCCTTGGGAGGCGTCATGATCGACAGAGAGGTGAGAGAGTCTTTGAGCTTGTCAAAGGCCTGCTGAACTTCGTCGTCCCACACGAATTTATTTGCCTTCTTCAATAGCTTGAAGAAAGGCATACCTTTTTCCTTGAGTTTGCTGATGAAACGACCTAGATCCGCCATCATGCCGGTGAGCTTCATGACGTCCTTCTTGCAAGATGGTCAGGCCATGTTGCAGATAGCGTCGATCTTGATGGGGTTGGCTTCAATACCTTGGTGCTCGATAATGAAGCCCAAGAGCAACCCGGAAGGGACACCAAAGACACACTTGGTCGGGTTGAGCTTCCATTGGTAGGCGCGAAGGTTGTGAAGGTCTCCTCGAGGTCGGCAATGAAGTTCTCCTCTTTTCCGGTCTTGACGACCACGTGTCGACGTAGCCTTCTACATTGTGATGGAGCTGAGACTCCAAACACTTTTGGATCGCCTTCTGGTATGTGGCACCAGCATTTTTCAGGCCAAAGGTCATGACCTTATAGCAGTAGATGTCATTGGGTGTTATGAACGCCGTCTTGTCCTGGTCGTTAGGATTCAGAGGTATCTGGTGATACCCTGAATAGCAGTCGAGAAAGAACAACAGGGTACTACCAGCAGTGGAGTCCATGACTTGGTCGATGCATGAAAGAGGGAAGGGACCCTTGGGGCAGTGCTTGTTGAGGTCGGTGTAATCGATACACATTCTTAATCCACCAGTCTTCTTAGGTACAAGCACCGGGTTTGCGAGCCAAACTGGGTGTTACATTCACGGATGAATCCTACAGCTAAGAGCTTGCACACTTCTACCCCTATGGCCTCCCTTCAATCCTTCGCAAAGCGACGAAGCTTCTGCTTGACAGGTCTTGCCGTCTTGCTTACAACCAGGGAGTGCTCAACCAGATTCCTTGGGACACCAGGCATATCAGATAGACTCCATGCAAATATGTCAGTGTTGTCCCAGAGGAAACTAGTGAGCGTGTATTCCTATTTCGGGTCCAGGTTGGCCCCGATGGTGACCTCCTTTGTTGCGTCAGGCAGGCTGAGGCAGACTTTCTTCACTGCGGGACTAGCGTCCAAGGCAGTTGTAGTGTGATTTTGCTCGGGCACCATGAGCGTGGTGACATCGACCTTAGCGGCCTTAGTGACCATGATCGAAGTAGCAGCGGTGTAGGAAGACATCGAGGCAAGGTCGAGGGTCTCGTCCTCGCATTTGTAGGAGACCATGATGTCCCCGTAGACGGAAAGGATTCTGTTGGGCGCGGGCATCTTCATGATGAGGTATGTATGATGCGGGATGGCCATGAACTGAGCCAGCATCAGACGACCTAGGATGGCATGGTAGGAGGAGCGGAAGTCTACGACCTCGAACGTCAGCCACTTCGTGCGGTAGTTAGCTCCAGTGCCGAAGGTGATCGGGAGGCAAACATGCCCCAAGGGGTATGCTGCCTTGCCGGGCACGACCCCATAGAAGGGCTCATCACAGGCTGTCATCTTGCTGAAGTCGAATTTCATCTTCTTCAGGGTCTCAGTGAATATGATGTTAAGGTTGCTGCCTCCGTCGATGAGCGTCTTGGGGAGCACGACTCCATCCACCGTGGGATTGACGACCAGCGGGTAGGTCTCGGGGTCTGGTATATGGACCCAATGATATTCCCTGGAGATGGTTATGGAGAACTCCGACCACCTCAAAGGTTGTGGAGTCTCTGTGTTGACGAGCCCGATCTCCCGGGCTCCAGCACGCTGCTGTCTGTGGCTTTGAGCAGCCCTACGACCTCCGATGATGAAGTTGATCTCCCTGTTGGCTACCTGAAAAGCGCCATTAGGGTTGTCACCCGGAGGAGGTGGATGAGGAGTCCTTTCCTTGCGCCGGTCATCATCATTGCGACGGTCATCACGTCGCTCCTTCGTGCGATCATCCCTGCGGTCATCCCGATGATCATCGCGACGATTGTCGCGGCGGTCATCACGGTGGTCATCGCGGTGATCTCTGTCATCGTGATGATTATCACGACGGTAAGGTCGCCGGTCACGGTCATCACGCCAATCAGGTCGGCGGTACCGATCATTGTAGCGTCGGTTGTTGTTGTTGCGGTTGTCGTAGCAGCCATCACCGCTATTGGCCTTCTTGGCCGGTTTGGGCTCTTCTGGTACACCAAGGGCGCGCTTCAGCTCCACGCAATTACACATAGAGTGCATTGTGCCGTCATGGAACTGGCAGATGTCATCAAGAGTATCTTGGAACTCTTGACGGAGGAAAGTGGATCCTCGCGAGTTGTTGGCCATTAAGACCTCGTTGGAACGCTTGCGCGTCTTAGCAGCAGCATCGGCGGCCAATGCCGGGGACGCGTCATCAGTTCTGTTGCCCTTGAAGACTTGGACGACAGCATCTTGGGTATCCACGAGCTTGTTGACGTAAGCCATGAGGTCAGCGATAGTTTTGGCTCCGACCTCGTGGATCTTCTCGAAGAGCTTGATGTTGGTGACGCCCTTCTTGTAGTGGGTGATGACGTCGTCGTCTTTAATGCCAGCGAGCTCGTTGTGGTTCTCAAAGAACCAGTTGGTGTAGTCCCGGGGAGTTTCACCAGTCTTCATAGTCACCCTTGCGAGGTGATGTGTGTTGTCGGGACGGTTGTAGGTCGCCTGGTAGTTCGTAGTGAACAACCGCGACAGACTTGCCCATGAGGAGATGGACTCTGCAGGCAAATTGTCGAGCCACGGGAGTGGAGCTCTACCCATCACCAAGGGGAAATAGCCCGCCATGTGATCTTCGTTTCCACCTGCTGCCTGAGCAGCTATGGAGTACATCTTGAGCCAAATATTTGGGTCAGAGCGATTGTCATATTTTTCGATGGTAGGCTTGAAGTCTTTTGGGTAGCGCATGGTCCTGAGACGCCGCGAGAAGGCTGCGAAGTTGTTGACAGTGCTGGCGCCTGATTGGTCATTGAGGTCGGTATGAGGTCCCTCGGGGACGACATACAAGTCTTCAGGTGAGCCGTTAGCTTGGTCGTAGTTGACACAATGTTGTAGCTCTGCATCGTGCAACACCCGGAGGTTGGTTGCTTGGATTGGGTTGCTGGCATTAAGAGGATCCGGGGGACCATTAATGCGATCGTAGTTAGCGCGTCGTTGGATCTCGTGCTCATCTCGCCATGGCTGATGATGGTAGGCTGCAGGAGCCTGTGCGGCCGGGGGCGGCACATTAGCTGCAGCTTGAGGTCTTGCGCCGGTGTTTGGTTGCTGCACCACCTCATTCTCACCACCACCTTCCTCAGCCACGGGCTGAAGAGGGGGTGGACCACCATTGTTGTTGGTATGAGGTTGTACCGACCTACTTCTGGAGTGCTGGCTTCGTGCCGACCTGCTCTAGCCTTGGCTCCGTTCCTCCACTTAGGCCGTGGCGACCCAGATTTTAGCAATAGCTCGTCGTACTTCTGGGGTATTGGGCAATAGACCGATTTCTGCCAGGGCAGCCCCCAAGTTGGCTTGGGGAGAATTGAAGAGCTCGTGGCCAGTATCTTCGAAGTCCCTCCGGAGGTCACGTGCGCGCATGCGACGTCGTGGTGGTGGATCGCCTTGGCGTTGTTGCTAAGCTTCGACCTGATCCCTAGGGAGTGGTCCATGGTTGTTGTTCTGGGTTGTCCTGAGGCGCCGCACCGCCATGAGCCGTAGCGCCGGCCTAAGCCGCCGTGCTGGCCTGATCGATCTCCGCCTGGCGGCATTGAGCTCGACTAGCATTGTCAGCTTCGCGTTGTACGCATTGAGCGTCAGTTTCACCAGCTGGGGCTGGTACATCCGTTGAGACCACAAGGGTTTCGCGATCGGGGAAGCCGCGACGTGCCCAGACCTCATCGCCATAGGTGTTGGGTGTGAGGATGACACGGGCGACCTAGAACTCGCCACAGTCTCGGGACTGCGCGGGAAGATGGATTGGGCGACCTTGAGTCACTGCAGGAGGCGTAGGTCGTCGAAGCTTCTTCAAAGCACGGCACTGGAGGGCAGTGTGCTTGGCTTTCTTGTGAAGAGGACAAGAGCCGTCTGGGAGGTCTCTGCGATGTCTGCAGGCCGGAATCTGCGGGTTGGTCGAGTCCGACCCAGATTGGATCTGGATCTGCTTCCTCGCGTGGTTGGAGACCACACGGACTGAGTTCCGCAGGTCGAAGGGCATGCGGGTTGGAGATGTCTTCGGTTCACTAGAGCGCTTGACGCTTTCGCAGATCTTGATTGTGTCGGCAAGCATGGTTGCGACACAGTCGAACCCTACGACGAGATCGTGAGGTGTGGGTGGGTGGGTTTCCGTCAGCGAGTCGGATTCGACTTGCTGAACGAAGTTGACCGCGACGTTGTCGAGGATGACTTGGCCGACGGCTGGAGTGGCGAAACCCGACGGCATGGAGCCGAAGCTGGTGTCGACGGGGTTGGCGAGGAAGTCAGTCATGCTGGCGGGGAAGACGATGCCGTTGATCGAAGCCATCGAAGTCGCATGGAGAATGGATCTGCCCCTACCTGACGCGCCAACTGTCAGAGGTTTAGTTCTGCACAGCCAAAGGGGGGTTAACCCCGGTGGTTTATTTAGGTTCAGTTGGGGGCGATCTAGAGCTAAGGACTTGATGGTTATGTGAAAGCACACGGAACACAACGAGTTTATACTGGTTCAGGCCTCCGGAGAGTAAAACCCTACGTCTAATTGTCGGTGGTCGGTTACGACCAGGAGACGTAACTCTAGTTGATTAAAACTTTTCCCCGCAATTCCGGACTGCCTGTCGGATCCCACCGCCATCTTGACGTATACTCCAAGTCTTGTTGCCATTCCGGATAAGGCCTTCAGAAAGTCGTGTGGGCCACAGATCAAGTCTGTTGGACCCACTACCAGGTCGGTAAGTCTTCTGGTGAGTCGGACCTACTTGTCGGGGATGGCCATCAGACTGGTCGGTGGGGACCCAAGGGTACCCATGTCCCACAATGATCCCAAGGCACAAATGAAGTCCTCGTTATCAGATTGCACATGGTTGGAAAAATGTGTATGGAATTTAATCTTGAACACCTCTTGAAAATTTAAATGAAACTAGAGAACCAGGGAGCTATATATTTTTTTCTCTTTTTTTCTTTTTTATGCTCCCCAAACTCTAGGCAACATAGCACATTCTTAGTAACTCCTCCCCCCATGCTTAGACAATGCTCGTCCTCGAGCAAAGGGGCAAACTAAATCTAGCTAAGAAAGGTGTAGATAATCACATATCTTTTCCGGAAAATACTTGAAATCTTCTAAGACTCCTTCATGCAAAATCTTGAATTTTTCTTACGTCATCTTGGAGGTCCTAAAAAATTACTCCAATGTAGCACCTTGACTCCTTCGGATTTTTCTCGAAATAATAATCCATACTCAAGTATTGGGTTGTGGACAAGGAGGGCATCACAAAAAAGATATTTTGGGTTTAAGGGTGGATATCCGGCGAGGTTTGCAAAATTCCTAATGTGGAAACTCACAATGCACGGATAGAAAGGCTAGCAAAAAGAAGTTACGCAAAATGGAATGACCAGCTTCTAAGTCTCATACCACAGAAAATCAATCTTAATCCAACTCATCAAAATATAAGTTTGCAATCTAAAAAGTTTCATCGTGAAAGATCATAAGTATATAGGCTTTGGTAGGTAGAACTTTGCAAGAGATTCACAAATGTAGATAGCATATGAATTAAGTTTTAAATAAAAAGACAAGTTATCGGGTCATTGGTAAACTTTAAATCAAAGAGCAACATAAAGTATGTGGGTCTAGATTTAGTCATTTAACCTCCACAAATAAAAGAGCCAGTATTTAGCCAATTGAGAGCAATTAATCAAGTCGTATACAACATCATGTAGGTAAAACAAAGTGGCAACTTTCATCATCTTTCCACAAGAAAGATCATGGCAATTTTAATATCATCGTGGTGAGCACAAGGTGATAGTGATCATGATCTTAAACAAAACAAAAACTAGGTTGTACTCCTAGAAGTCATGTTATTAAACAAGAGAGATATATAAAGGTTGCATCTAAAGTGTGTTGAAGGCATATACATATGTATAGACATTTGGAAAGACAATGACAAAACGAGGGTTGAGGAATTGTTACCGTCCTTTGATGTTTGTAGTGTAGGCGTCCTCCCCCATGCTTAAGCATTGTGCTTAGCATGGAATAAGGAAGATCCGCATCTTGTGGCAACCGTGATCCTTGTACTCCATGTGGTCTTCTCTTGTCCACCAATTCCTCCCCCATGCTTAGCATGTTGCTAGGCATGAAAGATGATGAACCATCTTGTAATTCTTGAAGTCTTACCACTATGCGAGGAGATCACCATCATGCCTTGATTGTCCTTCAACGTCCGCCCTTCGTCGCGAGTCTTGCTCCCAGTTGTTTCTTAACTTGTCTTCACCTCCTTCCATATTGTCCTTTATCGTTGCTTCAACTTCTACGAATTTTTCTTCATCTTCCAGAACAGAACATGTACTGAACCATTACTCCATCATGAAGTCCTTGAAATTATCTTTCCAAAGAGTGTTTATTCACCCCAATCGGACTCCGAACAAGAGAGTTATACCATTTTTACTCAATTAATGCAAACTGTCCCGAGCTGATTTCAGAACGTGTGACGCCCAAAGATTCGGTTGTAACTCCCTGCCCGGGTCTCCTAAAATGTTGAATCTCGACGTGTTGGAACGAAGACTTAGTGGAGCTCCTGAATATCCAAATTTCCCGTTTTGTACATCTCTGAATATGTGCTTAATCTTGATGAAAACAACAATGCTCCTTTCGGGGTTTCAGAGGTGCTGATGATCTTGATTTCAACTTTTATCATGAACTCATGGGAGTGATTCACCATGCCTGCAAAATAACTCTAATGCACAAAGTACCCCGAGGTGACGGTCGGGAATGCTCACCACATGCCAACAAACCAAAGACATCCCTAAGATCTTAACTTGTGGCATAGTCAATCTAGTGAAAAAAGTTAAAGACCTAATGGGTATGCGTGTGTGCCAGTGTGCATGCAAATGAGAGGGTGGTATAAAAACAAAGACAATGTTTACACCAAATTATAAGGTTCATGCTTACAAATTGGTTGCCGAACTTCTCTATTGCCATAAAGATTTATTAACTAAGGTCAAAGCACCATGCTTATTCCAAGATTAATAATTCCTTATAGTGCAAGAAAAGTAGGTCGTATTGCAAAGTTTACAAACCAACAAATGCAATATGATAGCACAGGATATAAAATTGAATGATGGTAGTCTCCAATCATATCTAAATATCATGTTTACATAAAATTGCAAAAATAAGTAATGCATGTTGACAAGCATTAACATAGATATGAAAGCATTCATCATAAAGTTTCACAAAAGTCCCAAGCCAATCATAAAGTGGATGATGACAATGAAGTGGATGCAAAATGCAAATGTAAAGAATTAGCGCAAACAAACATTAGCAAGGGTTGAAAGGACTTTCGATGTGGTCTACAATAAACAATTGGGCTCACACTTTATACGAAGTAAGTATTGTCAACTATAAAATCACCCATCGGAAAGAATCAATCAACCAAACTAACAAGGTTTAAAAGTAGGTTATGAGTTTTCTATATTTTTGGCTTAAATAAGAATTTTGAAGAGAGGAGTTAAGTATAGAAATTCTATCTAAAGAGGTGCTAAGAGTCTTTCTATGAAAAACAAACTTATGATTTTAAGATAGCTAAAGGCGTGAAAAGTTTTCCTAAGGATTTTAAAGGGAAGTTAGTCAAAGTTTTTAGTTAGAAAAGAGGATAGGGATGGACTTGTCCGATCCGGATGGTGACGGCAAACGGTCAACACAAGTAAACCAACCTCTATTGGCTATGGTTTTTGGTGGAGGCTATACAAGACTTAGGTTGGTTGGGAAAAGTTAGATCAATACAAAACATGTAATGCAATATGACATGGATGAACAAAATGATATGGTAGTAGTTTAAAATAAAAGAAAATGTTAACCTAAATTAAATAGCCACAAGATTAGAGTTAAAGGATGGCGCCAACTTCATATTTCTCTCTAAAAACACACAAAGAAAAAGACTATATACTAATAGGCACACAAAAGGGGTCTACAAGTTTTCCAAGATCAAATAACAAAGTGCTCCCTCAATAGCAATTAAAACATACAACATGGTGTTGTGGTATTTATTAGAACAATGTTACTTGATGCTTCAGTTAAGGAGCACAATGTAGACGGTCATATTATATATGCATGTATGTATAAAGAAAAGAAAACGGGTTGCCTCTCGCAAAGTGCTTCATTTAAAGTCATAGAGCTCAACTTTTTTACGTACCTTCTTGTTGTCGCGAAGTCATGGTCCTTCATGCAAGATTTGAAGGTATTCAGGCAATTTTGATTCACTCTTCATGCTTGACACGATCATTCACGCTCAATGTAAGACTTGCCCGATCATCTCTTGCATCATCATTCCCTCATTCTCCTTTGCTCTTCGTCACTACCTCTCCTTCCACGCATTTTCCTCTCTGTCCAGATCAGAGCATGTAGCAAACAATTTCTCTGATGTGTGGTGTATGAAATTGTCTTTCCATCAAGTGTTTATTCACCCCAACAGACTCTGATCGAGTGAGTTACGCCCGTTTTACTCCAGTGCTGTAATCTGTCCAATGCTGATTTCAGACTGTGCAACGTCCAATGTTTTTCCCATATCTTCTTGTACGTGTCTTCAATTTTGTCGATCTCGGAGGCGTTGGAATTGACACTTGATGGAGGTTCTGATTTTCAATTTTTTCTTCCTTGTACATGTCTGACCAGGTGCTCAAAATCGATGAAAACAGCGACATCCGCTCTTGAGATTCGGGAAAGACGATGTACGGACTTGCAATTCCTTTGGGGCATAGTTTTTTCTCCTCTTGATTCAAGTTTTATGCCTTGCATGGTTAGTGAAACTTGGGTTTCCCCCGACATTTACTCTTTTAAGGTCACTAACTTGACCAAGCACAAAACAAATCCAAGATTTGCAAAACGTAATATAAACATATACAACCATAATCACAATTTAAATTGGATGAACAAAGCATGTTGTCATTAAAGGTAGCATAAGTTTCTTGCTCAACACTAAACTCTCATTAGGCAAAGTTCATTAGGCATGCAAATTAAGGGTGTTCAAGCACAACATAGTATCTTTATTGATCTTAAGAAATTCTAGCTTATCATGATAGCAAGACATAGAATCAAAACATACTATTGGATGAACATGAATATATCAAAGAAATATTATCATCACCAAAAATATCTTAAGAGGTTAACATGTATCTTAGCCTTCAAACTTTTCATCGTGAGTGGTCCCTCAGAGTTGAAAGCGACCAACTTTGATGATTGGAGGTGGCTCGCGTCAACAAGCGGCGGTAGGCGCCTGGCCCCGCGGCATAGCGGTCAACTGTTGTGGCAAATGACGGCTGGGCCTATGACGGCTGGGCCTACCGCCTTTTGCAGTGGCGGCTGGTCGCCGCGCCCCCGGCCACGTCACCACCGCCTTTTCCGAAGGTGGCTACATGTCTAACCGCCGTTTGAAGCGGCGGTAGGTCGCATCCGCCGTTTGAAACGACGACGGTAGACTAGTTTTGATAATTTGAGAATCAGACGTTTATTTTGTATAAAATAGTGGCCCGGTCCAGCCCATAAACCAGCCCCTCCGACCCTTCTTGTCCTCACGGTCCCACCGGCCCCCGCTTCACCGGCGCCGCGCCGTCGCAACCGCCCCCACCCCCAAACGCCCGGACGGACGCCTGCTCGGTGCCTCCCTGCTACTGCGCCGCCGTCGCCGCGGACCTCTTCGCCTTCGCCCACCATCCGGCTTCCTTTCTCGGTAAGGGCCGGTGGAGATCCATCCGGTCCTGGGATTGATTCCCTTTCTCGGTAAGGAGGAAGAACCCTAACTCGCTTTAAGAATCTGAGTTTTGTCCCCCAAACCAAACAAATTCTCATCGACCTCTATCTCTCGACTAGTTTGGTCACCAATTTCTCCGCTGCACTCCGCATGGTGTGGCGACTGATTCTCCAAGAAATTTGGGGGCACTGACCTGAGGCCGTACGGAAACATGGCAGCAGCGGCGGCCATGATGATGTCCGACGATGACGATGCGGAGCCCCAGGTCAGCGCGGTGGAGAACTACTACCTTCTTGACTCCCTGAAGCACCCTGTTTGCTTCTCCACCCTGTCGATCCGGCATGGGGACACCGATGATGTCCCTGAATGCAAGAGGAGACTGGGGCTGCGGGGGACAGCAGACCGCATCAACACGGTGTACAAGGAGGTGGTGGCCTGGAGGCTGGTTCTTGAGGGTAAGCAGCCTGAGATCACGGTGCTTGCCGCGGATGGTAGTGGGTGGATACGCCTTGTGAAGCCCAAGAAGAGCTATGAGGAGACGGTCAGGACTGTGCTGATCACGGCACAGATGCTGCATTTTCTCCGGAGGAAGCCTGATGAGCCTGAGAAACACTTGTGGAGTCACCTACGAAAAGTTTTCGAGTACTTTCCTTGCGTGCTCTATGTTGTGTTAGCCCTTTTGTTAGATGGTGCAATTTTGATGCTTACAAAGTTGACTTGTTGTTCTGCAGCAAGTTTGATGATGTGCCCTCAGAGGATGACTTCAGGGACCACATCTCGCTGATGAAGCATTTTGTGGAGAAAGATCCTGTCTTAGCAAAGTCAGAGGTATTTGTTTTATCCTTGTTGGCAGCAATTTTCAGTTGTGATGGTTAGCATATCACTTTTGTTTGTAACATGATTGTGAATCAATCTATAAGTTATGACTTATGAGGGGTTAGCTGCATATTCACACCTTATCTCATGCCTTCAGCTGTGTTATGTTTATTATTTATTTTACTTATCGCAATAGACAAAATATCTTAGATTAGAACTTTTCGGCATGTCAGTTCTTCCCATTAGAATTGTAATATTTGATATCTTGGTTCATTATTTGATGTTAGCTTTCTATGTAATATGTTTTTATTGTGTTTGATTGATGTTGTTTGTAAGGTAATCTGACCCTTTTATGATGACTATTATAAATTCTTTTCTATGATGATTGTTTGACAGATTTTGCGAATATTTGTTGAAGGACAATCTAGGGAAAATATCAATGAGGTATGTGACCTGTTTTGCATTTTCTTAAAAGTTTGTGAAGAAACACTTGTCACAAATTAATTGGCTCTTTTGATACAATTTCAACTAGGTTGGTGCAGATAATATTGAGACGAAGAAGCCGTTCATTGCTGATGATGAGGACATGGATGAGATCCTCTCTGAGGATGCTAATAACGAATCTGATGAAGAAGATGATGAAGATTTATTTGATTCAATATGTGCTATTTGTGACAATGGAGGAGACATACTATGGTTGGTGCAATCTTTGATATCATTGTGTTAGGCTGCATGAAAATCTTCTGTTGAGAATCTTGGAAGCTTGAAGTTTTTTTTTATGTTTTATAGATTGAACACAATCACATACACTATCACTATATTCAGATCTATTAAATCTGAGTTATTAGCCCATAGGAGTTGTACCAGTAAGGAGGAGGTGGGGTCCATAACAGTCGATGTCAATGGTCCATGCATCTACCTTTTATCTATATAAATTAGATGCTATGCAGCTTTTGTTAATCAAACAAGTTCTCCATCAAAGTTGCTACATCAATTGAACCTAGGTTCCTCTATATCCTGGCCCCTGCTTTTACTACTTGCTGGTCGTCTGGTGGAAAATGCACCCACTGGAAGCTTGGTTCCAACATTCTTGGATGCATATCAATCATCTCTATGCTATTTTATTGCTTGTTTTTATCCTTGAAAAAACTTTTTGAATTAATTATGAAATTTGTGATGTGATGTGGTTACGAAAAAGCCTTTTGAATTAATTGTTTTCTTTCTTTGGCCTACTTGTTTAATTTTCTACTAGCTGTGATGGCCCATGTATGCGCTCCTTCCATGCAAAAATAGGGAGCGGTGAAGATTCCTATTGTGATACCCTTGGATACAGTGAGGCACAAGTTGAGGTATCTGTCAAACCTCTGAGTGATGGTTAGTGGCTTGAATGTGTTGTTATAATTCTATATTGAAATGTCTTTCTGTTGTGTAGGCAATGAAAATATTCCTGTGCAAGAACTGTGAGTATAAGCATCATCAATGTTTTATATGTGGAGTGTTGGAGCCTTCTGATGGAGCAGCAGCTAAGGTATGCTGGCATTGCCAAAAAAATAGGGATTTATACATAAACATTCTCACAAGTTGGTGTGTTAGTCAAAAGCATCAAAAGTACCCACAATTTTTTTCAACAGTCATAAACCTGCAAGGATCTGTGGTAATAGTTTATATCCAAAGGATGGGAGGTGAAGGGATGTCATGTTACTTCCTCCAGTTGCACTAATAAATAGATCACTTGGAATGATTTGGCCTTCTTTTTACAATGAATCTCAATTCTCCATTGTGCTAGAACACCATGTACACCACATAAGATGGGTGCTTGGCCTTGCCTGTTCTTTTTTCACTACATCAAAACCGTTGACATTGCCCTGATGCAATTTCTGTTTTAGTTCTTTTCATAAGCACCCTAATTTATGCAAGGTTTATGCAGAGTCCCAACAAAAATGATTCATGTGACTTAGGTCGTTAATCTTGTAATCTAAATAAATTTTCATTAGCGTCCGTCTAATTTTCATTTTACAGTAGTGTGATTCTCCTTACTGGCACATCATGATTTTACCATATTCCCACATTATGAAGCTGTAAAGCTTCTTGTCCAGTTACAGTTTTAGGCTTTGAATTCCTATAAAACTAACTCCGTTCACCTAGGACTACAGTATAATGCTATCAATGTTTTCTAATTGATTTTCTGAAATGGTCAGGAGAATTGCAATAGGGCTGTTTGATATCAATGCTGGCAGCATCTATTTGATGACAATTTACTCATTGTCCGATTAGTCAATAATATATGGCATGTTCCTATTTTAAGTACCTGCAGACATATTTAAAGGTACAATGTCTTCCCTTGTGGCCCTGTCGGTAAACAGGCATGAATATAAAGCACTTGTGCTCATCTTGTCCATTTAGCGAGATGGAGCCAAATTTGGCTATACCAGCCTCCACTAATCTGCTTCCTCGGGGCTATACGAGTCCAGACAATTAGCAGGCTCATGATAAAAGCTCAACTATAGAACTTGGAAGCCCTGGTTCCAGTCCTTTTCTTAGGAACTAGTGCTGCTGATTTGCAACAATATCTGTCAGAGGAACAAACGCCAACATTTCTGTCAGGATCAAGCTCCACAGTAAAGGTTCAACATCATCTCCTTCAACCTCAGCCCCTGAGGCAAGCTCCAGCATTCGTTGCATCGCAACCTTAAGCAACAAGGCATGCCAGCTACTATTTGCTTTGTGCCTGTGTTAGGGGCTGGGATTGGTCAAACAGCTGACAGCTCATTAGGGCAGATGCACCTCCAAAGCCTGGCCTCAGTTGTTGTTGTCCCTTCGCCATCAAGTTAGTCGCCAAGTTAGAACTCTCAGGAAGGTTAGCTCTGAATAATGAACCCTATCGGTTTGGAAGTCTGTAAGAACCCTAAGGTAAGGAAGCACAGCTACATAAGCCTATAAATATGTGTCCTTGGTTTCATGTTATGAATAAAGGAATGGAAGGGAGTAGGGACAGCCATTGCAGATGCCAAGCCTTCTTTCCTTCCTTCCCTCTAGCCGTAAACCACTTCTCATCATTGCCACTTCCTTCCACAGTTGCCTCCAATGCCGGTACCGACTATCACCTATTTTCCCCCAGGTCACCTATGATCCCATCCCTAATCTAAATCCACACACAAACAGTTTGTTTATTTGAAAATATTAGGAGCTTATGGGGTTGGGGGTTTATGGAGCAAAAACCAAACCCAAATATTTTGCAAAATTGAGCCACTGGAAGATTCTTTTTAAATTGTGCAGAAAATGTTGTACAATTTTTAAAATAAATTTGTTCATTGCTAATTTTATTGGATGGCATGTTTATCCTGATGCTGACATTTGATAAGCTGATGGACATTTTTGAGTTTGGGTAAAAAACCATGCCTGTTAAGGGTTGTGGGCATGCATGCCTGTAGGAAAAAAACATGTCCAGCGGGCATGGGTATTTTACACTTTCTATCTGTACATGTACCCACTGCCTGGTTGTTATCAGGCTGTCATTAGTAGCATCTGGCTGTATACCTAGAATTACTAGGGAATTAGTTTCTTTGTTCCTGTTCAGTATTTCAAATTGAGTAATGTTATTGTTCTAGCAGTTAGGAAGTGCATCACTGCATCTCATAAACCACAAGTCACTCTACAATTTTCAATGCATGTTCTGTTTGTGTGATTTGCTAATTATTGCATCATTCAGGTATTTCTGTGTAACAATGCTACATGCGGACACTTTTACCACCCCAAATGTGTTGCAAACCAGCTTCACCCTAACAACAGAAATGAAGCCATTGAATTGGAGAAGAATATAACAGGAGGATTTTCATTTACATGTCCCATTCACTGGTGCTTCCGTTGTAAAGGTTTGGAGGATAGAACACAAGAGCCTTTGCAATTTGCTGTCTGCCGACGCTGTCCGAAGTCATATCATCGAAAGTGTTTGCCAAGGTGCTATTACAAGACTCACTCTCTATCTTACTTTTTAATTTAGTAGTTATTCCCCCCATTCCATAATGTAAGAGGCTTTAGTTTTGACAAAGTTTATAGAAAAACTGCACGAACTTCTAGTTTTGTTAAATCCACCATGAAACGTCTTGATAATGTATTTATCTGGTATTGTAGATCTTAATATATTTTTCTAAACTTGGTCAAAGTTAGAGAAGTTTGACTTAGGACAAAACTAAAACCTCTTACATTGCAGAGGGACATCTAGTCTCTTATTCTTCACATACATGAAATTATCTTGCAGACAAATTTCCTTTGAAGATATTGAAGAGGAGGAAATCATCACAAGGGCTTGGGAGTTATCAAAAAGAATTTTGATTTACTGCCTGTATGTAACCTTGTCAGTCGTTATATTCCTTGTATGCATTGCTCAAACCACTGATTCTGTCAAGCTTTTGTAAACTATCACAGGGACCATGACATCGATAGTGAAATTGATACACCTGTCAGGGATCATATAAAGTTTCCAAAGCTTGCAAAACCAGCTCAAGTTATGAAGAAGAGAGCTAATTTGCAGGTTAAGAAGGAAAAAAGAACTTTCAGCAAGGCATTTCTTGATCAACCTTCAATAGATACTGGGGAAATGAAGCGCATGGTCCGTGTTCAAAAAAGTGAACACATCAAACAAATCAGAAGAGAAGTTTCTACGAATAGTTCCACTGAGAACCTCGTTTTTGAACCAGAAAAGAAAAAAACCAAGCTTTTGAAAGAGAAAATACAGCCAGAACCGCGTGTGGCCAAGGATCCTTCTGTAAGCAGTCCAAAGCCTGTAAAAGAGCAAGAGTTGGTAGCTTTGCCTCCATCAACAAGGAAGGTTCCCCCTAGTTTATTTCCTATAGTGGATAGTGAAGTTGAGAAGAGGTGAGTCACTTGGCTATGTACTTGGGGAGTGAAGTCTATGTTCACATGGTATATGACTCTGTGCAAAATTGTATGAATGTTCCCTACATGACTGTCGGACCTGGTCAGGGTCTGGAGATCTTGTTTGTTTATCTTGTCACAGATTCCTCTCCTGTTTTAGCAGTAGTGTCAGATGATGAAATGTTTTTTTTGTTTTTTATCTTAATTTCATGTATGTGCGTTTATTAGATGATGAAACAATGTTTTAAGTACGTGCAGTGTTAAATGAGATCTTTCATTTTCAGGGTCATTGCCATGCTGGGAAATGAAGCCTCTAAATTGACACTGAAAGATGTTACAAGAAAATGCAGTGTGCCAACAACTCATGTATACTCTGGCAGACAGATAGACAAGATTGCACAGGGAAAGATTGAACGTTCTGTTCAGGTGCTTTTATATTTCATCGTAAAACAATTGCTAATAAGGATTTTGTGCTTGCCATTATTTTATTGAAATCTTTGAGGATGTTTTTTAGGCTGTAGGAGCAGCTTTAAAAAAGCTGGAAAATGGCGGTAATGTCAATGATGCTAAAGCAGTATGTGAACCTGATGTTTTGAGACAGCTTGCAAAATGGCATGTAAGTAAGGCTGCTACCTCCCACCCCTAAAATATATGAAGTTTAGGACAAAGAAATTAGTTCATCATTGACTAATTTTCTTGTCGGAAATGTCATGTATTTGTCGGAAATGTCATATTTTTTGTCCTAAATGTCATATATTTGAGAGCAGAAGCTGTAATAAATATTTATCTATTTTTAGGTTCTACTGTTTTTTGTGACATGCATTGCAGTAAAGGCATTCTTACTTTGAAATTCTTGTGTACTCTTTCTGTGTGTTTAGAGTCGATTTGCAAGAAATGTGCTGAAATGATTCATTTTTCTATGTTAATATATATTGTACATATATCTCAATCTGTACTTGGCTCGTTTTTTCATTATTACTGTCATCGTCAATATATCTATTTTAGCTAAATGCTATCTTCCCAATGTTAGTGCATGGCATGTGAATGACAAGTTGCAAGTTTGTCCTTTTCTATTTTAATGGAAATAAGCATGAACATATTATATCTGATTGGATACATGGTTGAGTGTGTTTTTTAGTGGACTCATGATATGTTGCAATCACAAATTTCTCTTCTGCATCATATCATTCTCTTTTGAGTAGTTTGCAGTAATAAGCACTTATTTATTCTTTTAGTAGCCAATCAATTTATGAACTTATGTTTTTTTTCTCTTACCAGAGTAAGTTCAGAGTATATTTATCACCTTTCATTCATGGCACACGCTACAGTTCTTTTGGTCGACATTTTACGAAGGTGGAAAAGCTTGTTGAGGTATATTGAAATCCACATATTATGTTGATATAGCATGTGTAATTAGGTGGTTGAAATACATGCTACAGTTCTCTTGTTGATGTATAAAAAAGTCTATTATATCACTTTTTAAACTGTAAAATTTTCTACATCTTCATCTTGTGATATATTGAAATTTACAGGAGCAACCAAGCTTGAGATTTTTTGAACTTGTTAAAACAAATTCCTGTTACAACTCTTGATTGTGTTGGGTCCTTGGAACACATACCTTAATGTATTTAACAGCTGGAGTTTGCTTCCTGCTTCTCTTGAATTTGAATTATGTGCACTCTATGGATAATTGTTGTCATTGTAGAAAACACAATCTGCAGACCTTGGAATAAGAATGTGAATGTGGTAATTGTGTTTGTAAGCATTTTGTACACACTATACAAGTAAAGTAAGGAGTGGGCAGATGTGAAAAATGGAAATGAGAGAAAACTATGGAAGAGGCTAAATTGTCTTTATATGTAATTTCTTAGATTCAACCTCTATGTACTGGTATCTGTTATTTCTGCTGATTGATTAATGGGGATGCCTAAGTTATATTCATATGATCATATCTAAACTTAATTACTTATTATAAGCATGTTTTTGAAACTTCTCAAGAATGCAACCCATTAACAAATAATTTTCTAAAATTCAATCACAAAAAATGTGGAGGGCAAAAGGAAAACATATTAAAAAAAGGAAAAGTTGCAGGAAAAAACTTTTTCCTAAAATGCATCTGCATAATATGGTGATGAGAGGAGAAATGTAAGGAGTGGAATTATGGCAACGTCATAGGGAGGAAGGACAAGTTATGGGGAATTGAGCATAGTTAATGGAGTTGGGAGGAAGGACAAGTTATGGATTTTTAGTATCCATAAATGGTGTCTGCAAATATTTATTTTATTATTCCATATTCATCATTAACTTGCTTGTTTCTTTCTTACAGATTACTGATAAACTTCACTGGTATGTGGAACCTGGCGACACGGTATGTTTCTTTTCTTAGTATGAGCAGGCACGTTGTGCATCATCATTTTGTATAGGCATGGATAACACACTACAGGTCCTCGGTTTTTTTTTTTTTTTTGCCAAACCCAAATTTCCTTCCCCTGCCTTTCCTCTTTTGTTGAGATCGTAACCTCAGTTTTTTTCTTTCTTTCCAGTGATTTTCTTCTATCTCATTCCTTTCCTTTCCACCCCTCCTATAAGGCTATAACAGATATAATGATGGGCAGATGGCTTCCTTGCATTTATACTCCATAGATTTATTGCCCTGACTCATGCCTTCATGTTCGATAATACCATGGTTTTATAACCATGTCTTTTTCCTCTAGTCTGCCGCCATATAACTTGTCCGTAAAACAGGCTCCCACAGTTCTTCCGAAGGATCGATAAGTACAGTTTATTTATTTATTTTATTATTTGGTAACAACATCTGTACAAACTGTGTATCAACTTAAAAGGAAATCAGGCACCAAATTTTGTATAGACTGCGTAATAACTGAAATTTTACTACAATTTTGAAGTACAGATTTTACTGAACATTATATTACTCTGACTTGGTAGCAAATTCAGCTAATATTTTGTAAACAAATTATATAGAGATTGTGTTATGATCCAAACTAATATTCCAACTTACTGTAGCATTCTTGTGTGAGGGCCATCTGCCAACTTTAGTGAAGGTTTAGTATCAGGTTACATGGAGTATAATGTAACAACTTCCATTTTTTTTATTGGTAATGGTAATTAGTGTGGATAACAATTAGTGTGCAGCTTAGTTACAGTGTGTGGCCAATAATTGGCCCAAAATATCAACCGCATGTACTCACACGATCCATTCCTTAGCCCACCGTTCAGCCCAGATGTGTACAAAAATAATCCAGGCATATCACCCCTTGCTGAGTCATGATTGTGTTGTTGCACGTTGAGTGTGGAGTGCTGCTGATAGCGGAAGCAAACTTTAAAAGTTAATATTGCTTCCCTTTTGCATACTTATCTTTAGCGGTTTCAAAAACTCTAAAGAAATCCTCAATAGTTAATGTAACAAAAAATTAGTCATAGTGGCACGACCCATGTTCTTACCCTTTGTTTTGTACTCCCTCCATCCCACAAAGACTGCTCGTTTAGCTTTCAAATTTTGTCCCACAAAGACTGTTCGTTAGCTCCTAGTAAAACTAATCTAATTAAATTAACACACACCAAGAAAAAAAGTGTATTGAGTGTAGAGCCAATGGAATGATCAATTGAGATGCTTTTTCTTTGGTTCCAATGCATATGCATTTATTCAGGATCCATAAAACCAAGCAGACTGCACAACTTTCAACCTCAACTAACATGAGTAATTATAGGTAGCAGGGTCATTTGTTACAACTACTAGTGTGTCCAAAATTTTCTAAACGAGCACTATTTGTGGGATGGAGTATGTCCTATGCCTATGAATGATAGTAGTGGAAATGAGGTGTTGGTGCATGTTAACATGGATTCTATGTTTGACAAATATAGAGTTCAATTATATTACAACTTCTGTTCTTATGCTTATCAGTTGCTCAAATAATTGGAAAATCATTTATTAACAAGGAAACTAGGAACGAAATTGAAGGTTCTTGACGAAGTTATTTCCTGATGTTGCTTTGTATAAATGTTTTACAGTATCTGGTTTCCTTTATGAATGCAAGTATAACTGGTTCCAATGTTGTTTGTTGCACATGTTAATGTTCATTTTAAACTCCAATGATCTTGCAGATAGTGGATTTCTGCTGTGGCGCAAACGATTTCAGCCGGCTGATGAAAGAAAAACTTGACACCGTTCAGAAGAAATGCCATTTCAAGAATTATGATCTTATCCAACCAAAGGTGAAACTGAAGACAATTGAATCCTTTTTTTCTTTATTCGGTTTTCTTTTAAAACCATTAAATCATTGTTTCAGTGACCCAACCAGACGTCATTATTTTCTTTTAATGAAATGGAACTTTTGAAGCTGATGCACTGGCATTGATGATCTTTGTTATTTCATGACCAGAAAGTACCTTTACGGACGTCCAGCTTCTTGTTATTGATAACAATTTAATTTATGATCATACTATCCATTCAAGATTGCATTTAAAAAGTTTCAAGCTTTAACTGTTCATGTTGAGTAATTGCCCTGCTCCTACTGATTGTTCCTCACTAGCATAAGTCAAAGGAGTTGTCAGAACTCCTCAAGTGCCCCTGCCCAGCCATGTAAGGCAGCAGGCACTCAAGTAGACAAGGGCAAGCATGCCCCTGGTTATGTCTTGTATATAGGTACAGTAGATGTACTTGTAGAAGTACTAGTAGCTAGTAGAGTACTAAGTATATGTTGTACCTAGAGTTGACTTTGCCCTGTATAAAGGTAGAGGCAAAGCAGCAATGCATTTTCAGTTCAAGCATTACAATTTGAGCAGCAAAGAGTTTGTGTGCGTCTGTGTGTGCTTGGGCTCACCTGGGACTTGGGTTCCTGGGCACTTGGGGACTGCAGGGCAGCTCCATTGCCAACAATTGGCATCAGAGCCGGCGTTTGAAGGAAGGGGGAGATGTCGGCGGATGGGCGCGGGCGCGACCAGCATCGGCGAGGCCGAGGGCGCGGTCGCGGCCTGTCTGTGTCACCACATCGCGGGGCGACATATGTGGTGAAGAAGATGATCCGCGACGTCGGGAACGCGCAGTTCCCGACCCTCACCCGGACCAACTACGCCGAGTGGGAGGTCCTCGTCAAGGTGATGTTCAAGGCGCGCGGGCTCTGGGCGGCCGTGAGCGTCGGCACCGACGACGAGGACCAGCTCGCCATGGAAGGTATCCTGAAGGCCGTGCCGTCGGAGTACCGCGTCGCGCTCGGCAACAAGGACTCGGCGAAGCAGGCGTGGGACGCCCTGAAGACCATGCCGCTCGGCGGCGAGCGCGCGCGAGGCGAAGGCGCAGCAAGTCCGCCGCGACTACGAGGCGCTCGAGTTCCGCGACGGCGAGGCCGTTGAGGACTTCGCGCTGCGCCTCACCGGCATGGTGACGGAGCTGGGAGTGTTGGGCGCTCCCGTCACCGAGAAGGACGCCGTGCGCAAGTTCCTGCGCGTCGTCCCAGAGAAGTACGATCAAGTCGCGATCTCGATTGAGACGTGCCTCGAGATGGAAGCGCTCACCATCGAGGATGTGTCGGGGCGGCTCAAGGCGGCGGAAGATCGCTTCTCCTCGCGGGCGGCGAAGACGGCCACAGCAGTCGCCGAAGCCAAGCTGCTCCTCGCCGCTCAGGACGAGCGGGCGATTCAGGCGCGCGGGCGCGAAGCAGGGGAAGGATCCTCTGCTCCGTGAAATTGGAGCAGAGGAGGGCGCGGCAGAGGCCGCGGCCGCTCCAACACCCGCGGCCGCGGCGGAGGCGCCGGCGGACGCAGCGGCAGCCGCAAGATCGGCAAGGATCAGTGCCTCAACTGCGGCGAGCTCGGGCACTGGTCCAAGGACTGCAAGCAACCGCGTCGGGAGCGCGCGCACCTGACCCAGGAGGACGACGACGACGGCCCTGCGCTGCTGATGGCGCACGCCTGCGTGCTCCACGACGCCGCAGAAGATGACGCGCCCCGCAGTCGCGTCACGCTCGACGAGCCGCGCGCGCAGGTTCACCTCGGGGAGGAAGACAGCGACGGCGGCGACACTAGGGACAAGATGTGGTTCCTGGACTCCGACGCCAGCAACCACATGACCGGAGAACGCGAGGCCTTCTCCGAGCTCGACACGGGTGTCGTTGGCACGGTGAAGTTCGGCGACGGATCACGTGTGGAGATCCGCGGGCGCGGCACCATCATCTTCGCGTGTCAGAACGGTGAGCACCGCGCCCTCACCGACGTGTACTTCATCCCCAGGCTAAGGAGCAACATCATCAGCCTTGGGCAACTCGACGAGCGAGGCTGTCGGGTGATGATCGGCGACGGAGTGCTCCGCGTCCACGACACGGACAAGAAACTACTCGCCAAGGTGAATCGCTCCACTAACCGGTGCTATAAGATTTCCCTTCAGCTCACACAGCCGGTGTGCATGGCGGCACACGGCGACGACGAGGCGTGTGGCTCTGGCACGCCCGGTTCGGGCACCTCAGCTTCGACGCGCTGAGGGACCTCGGGCGCCATGAGATGGTGCGCGGCCTGCCCAGGATCGAGCACGTCGGGGAGCTGTGTGACAGCTGCCTCGCCGGGAAGCAGAGGAGGCGGTCATTCCCGAAGACGGCGAGGTACCGCGCCGACGAGCAGCTGGAGCTCGTGCACGGCGACTTGTGCGGGCCGATCACGCCGGCCACCCACGGCGGGAGGAGGTTCTTCCTTCTGCTGGTCGACGACTACAGCCGCTACATGTGGCTGCATCTGCTGACCAGCAAGGTAGAAGGCGGCGGTGGCGATCCGGCAGTTCAAGGCGAAGGTGGAGACGGAGACGGGGAAGAAGCTCAAGGTGCTGCGCACAGATCGCGGCGGCGAGTTCAATTCGATTGAATTCGGGCTCTACTGCGCAGAAGAAGGGGTGCAGAGGCACCTGACCGCGCCATATTCTCCACAACAGAATGGCGTGGTCGAGCGGCGCAATTAGACGATCGTCGGCATGGCAAAGAGTATGCTCAAGGGGCGGAACGTGCCGGCGGCGTTCTGGGGAGAAGCAGTGAGCACGGCGGTGTTCATCCTGAACCGCTCGCTGACGAAGAGCTTGAAGGGGATGACCCCCTTTGAGGCGTGGCACGGCCAGAAGCCGGACGTGTCGTTCATGCGCACATTTGGGTGTGTGGGACACGTGAAGAAGACGAAGCTGGGCCTCACCAAGCTCGAAGATAGGAGCACCCCGATGGTGTTCCTGGGGTACAAGGCGGGGAGCAAGGCGTACCGCCTGTACGATCCAGAGGCCCAGCGCGTGTGCATCTCACGCGACATTGTGTTCGACGAGAAGAGATCGTGGCGCTGGGAGGAACTCGACGATGGGGAAGGCGGCGGAGTGGGCCCGCTGAGCAGCAGCTTCTCGATCGAGCACATGGTGCATCGAGGAGTAGAGGAGGTGCAGGGAGAAGGAGATCCAGGCGCTGCGGCTGAAGCAGAGGAACCGGGAACACCTGTTGGACAGGGATCCCCGGCGCCGACAACACCTGTGGGACAGGCATCGCCGGCAGCAAGCGCCTCCCCAGGCTCGACATCGACAATTCGTTTCGCGTCGCCACCACCGGACGTGTCGGACATCGTCGACGACGACTACGACGGCGAACCACTACGGTTCCGAGCGATGGAGAACATCGTCGGGCACGGAGCTCCACCTGCGTTCGCAGAGCGCATCCTCGACGATCAAGTACTGCACCTGGGGTGCGCTGAGGAGCCAACCACGTTCCGCGAGGCGGAGCACGATCACCGGTGGCGGAGCGCCATGGCGGAAGAAATGAGGTCGATCGTGGAGAACAAGACCTGGGAACTCGTCGATCCGCCGGCGAATTGTCGGCCAATCGGGCTCAAGTGGGTGTACAAGGAGAAGCGGAACGAGCACGGGATCGTGGTGAAGCACAAAGCACGGCTGGTGGCGAAGGGCTATGTGCAGCGCGAGGGGGTCGATTTCAAGGAAGTCTTCGCTCCGGTGGCGCGCATGGAGTCGGTGCGACTCCTGCTCGCAATGGCTGCCACCAAGGAGTGGGAGGTGCATCGCATGGACGTGAAGTCCGCGTTCCTCAACGGTGAGCTGATTGAAGAGGTCTATGTGCAGCAGCCGCCGGGATTCATCGTCGCCGGTCAAGAGCACAAGGTGCTCCGACTGCGCAAGGCGCTCTACGGGCTGCGGCAAGCTCCACGGGCATGGAACATCAAGCTGGACGAGAGCTTGGTGTCCCTCGGCTTCACCAAGTGCGCAACAGAGCACGCGCTCTACATCCGTGAGAAGAAGCAGAGCATCCTCATCATCGGGGTGTATGTCGACGATTTGATCATCACCGGCGCCAAGCTGCAGGACATCAAGGAGTTCAAGAGGGAGATGACGGCGCTGTTCAAGATGAGCGATCTAGGATTGCTCTCCTACTACCTCGGCATCGAGGTGGAGCAGACGGCGCGCGCCATCACCCTGAGGCAGAGTGCCTACGCCGAGAAGCTGCTGGAGCGCGGCGGGATGGGCGGCTGCAGGCCGTGCCAATCCCCAATGGAGGAGAGGCTCAAGCTGTCAAAGGACAGCACGTCACCAAGGGTGAATGCGACGAGCTACCGCAGCATCGTCGGCGGACTGCGCTACCTAGCGCACACACGGCCGGACATCGGCTTCGCCATCGGCTATCTGAGCCGGTTCATGGAGGATCCGCGGGAAGATCATCTCGCCGCGATCAAGCACCTTCTCCGCTACATTGCAGGGACAATCAAGCACGGATTGGTGTATCCAAAGAGAGGAGGCGGGCGGCTGGAGCTGACGGGGTACAGCGACAGCAACATGGCGGGCGATGTCGACGGGCGGCGCAGCACGACGGGGACCATCTTCTTCCTCGGCTCGTGCGCGATCTCCTGGCAGTCCCAGAAGCAGAAAGTGGTGGCGCTTTCCACCTGCGAGGCAGAGTACATCGCCGCTGCCACCGCTTGCTGCCAGGGAGTCTGGCTGGCGCGCCTGCTCAAAGAGCTCACTGGAGAGGAGCTCCTGGCGCCAGTCCTGCTGGTGGACAACAAGTCCGCCATTGCATTGGCAAAGAATCCTGTCCTACACGATCGCAGCAAGCACATCGACACCAAGTACCACTACATTCGGGACTGCATCGAGGAAGGAAGGATCAAGGTCGAGTATGTCGAGACGGCTCGGCAGCTCGGTGACATTCTCACCAAACCTCTGGGACGCCTTCGTCTTCAGGAGTTGAGAAGCAAGGTGGGAGTGGAGGAGATCAAGAAGGAGCATCACAATTAGGGGAAGAATTGTTGAGTAATTGCCCTGCTCCTACTGATTGTTCCTCATTAGCATAAGTCAAAGGAGTTGTCAGAACTCCTCAAGTGCCCCTGCCCAGCCATGTAAGGCAGCAGGCACTCAAGTAGACAAGGGCAAGCATGCCCCTGGTTATGTCTTGTATATAGGTACAGTAGATGTACTTGTAGAAGTACTAGTAGCTAGTAGAGTACTAAGTATACGTTGTACCTAGAGTTGACTTTGCCCTGTATAAAGGTAGAGGCAAAGCAGCAATGCATTTTCAGTTCAAGCATTACAATTTGAGCAGCAAAGAGTTTGTGTGCGTCTGTGTGTGCTTGGGCTCACCTGGGACTTGGGTTCCTGGGCACTTGGGGACTGCAGGGCAGCTCCATTGCCAACAGTTCATCATCCTTGGTTGTTCAAAGTTTTTCCTTCATGTAATTTGTATGTGGTTTCTATATTGTAGAATCACTTTGGGTTTGAAAAGAGGGATTGGATGACTGTCAAGCCGAATGAGCTGCCTCGTGGATCCCAACTAGTATGTTCTATTTGGAATTTATTAGACACAATTCAGGGTATCTTAAATAATAACTTTTCATTGTTTCTTGATTAGATTATGGGGCTTAATCCTCCATTTGGGGTCAAAGCAAGTCTTGCAAACAAATTTATTGACAAAGCATTGTCATTCAAGCCTAAGCTCGTTGTACTAATTGTCCCTAAAGAAACTAAAAGGTATGCACCATATTCCTGCTGGCAGAATATTTTGTTGACATCTCCTCACATTTCATTTGGGGAAATTGTATTTCCTTGTGCTTTCATTCTCTGGTATCCAGGTTAGATCAAAAGAAAACGCCTTATGATTTGATTTGGGAGGACAGTGAATGTCTTGCTGGGAAGGTAATAAACTTTTATGCATTTTATTGAAATTTGTTGAGCTTTTCGTTCTCCAGCTGTTTTTGCTTGACATCTTGTAATTGGCAGGCGTTCTATTTGCCTGGTTCTGTGGATCTTAATGATAAAACAGTTGAAGGGTGGAATGCATCTGCACCACCCCTTTACTTGTGGAGTCGTCCTGATTGGACAAAGAAGCACATGAAAATAGCTGAAGAGCATAATCACACCGGCATGGGGAAGATACCTTGCCATGTTGACTCTCTATCAGATGACCCTGTGAGGGAAGAAGCTGGACCTTCTGACAAAATAAAAACTAGATCAGAGCAAGGAAAGGAGAATAAAGGAAAGGCATCTTGCCATTCCAAAGAGGATAATATATTGGATGATCTTCCGGTGAGGAAACAAGGTGAGGTTGCCAACAAATGGAACTCTAGGTCAGGGAAAGAGAGAGGGACAGACAAGACTGCATGCAATGATGGATATGCCAATCTACCTGATGATGCTGCTGCTAAGAAGCAAGATAGATCTGAAGAAGAGAGCGGAACAACTCTAGGGAAGATTGCAGTTGATGTGAAAGAGGCTAATATGTCAGATTACTTTCCAGTTAAGAAACAATCTGAACCTACCAGCAAGGTCATCCCAGGAAAAGAGAGAGAGAATTACAGTTATGAAAACAGATCTGATAACAGGAGGAAGTGGACACCTGAGAGCCTCCCTCCCGAAAAGCAAGTGGAAGTTGCATATGAGGAAACAAAAGTAACTATTCCTAGGAAAGAGAGTGTTCATAATGAGCACAGAGGTGCTTGCCACGAAAATAGAAGAAATTTTGATGGAGAGGAAATTAAGAGTGCTCGGCACAACCATCAGCAAACACCAGCAGGAATGCTGAATGTCAAGTCCATGGATGGGGGGGATTCTGACATGAGTATGTCATCCCCTGACAGTAATAATGCTCGAAGCAAACCCAAGAGCTTTTCCCTTGCTGTACCAACTGAACACCCATCCGACAGGATAGCCCACCTAGATAGTTACTGTCCCTCAGAAGAACTTTATGATCCTATGCTAAACAGGGCTAATTTTAAGGAAAGTTATTTGGCAAGCAATGTTGAATACTTTGATAAAATCAAGTATGCCAACATTGACAATGGCTCGAGGATGAGGGGCTCCAGCATTGACGAAGTAACAAAACCCTATCTAGGTGCACCATCCAATCTGTACAGCTTTCAGTCGATATATGATGGCAGCTTCTACAGGTGTCCGAGCTCAGAAGACTTGAACACTACTACTGGGAGGAACCTAGTTGCTGATGTGGCTATGCAAGGGCACGGGTATGATGGCCATGGTGACAGTTGCCAAGCTAGTAAGATCCCTCTAACCACAAGCTCACAAACACATCTAAGTATGAATGGTGGAGCTGGTGCTGATTACCTGTTGGCAAGATTCTCCCTGGGATCTTCTGGTGCTAGATTTAGCCAGCCTGCATCTGCTCCCTCTTTTGGGCTCTCAGGTGCAGGCTTACAACAAGGTTCGGTAATGGACAAGTATGGGTCCGGGCTCTTGGGTCCAAGTGGGCCACAGAGCTCCATTATGGAAAAATATGCCCCCTCCCTTGATGGAAGAAACTACACACGGCCGGAGAGCTCCTTGCCTCAACAGTACCCATCCCGACGACCGGATTCTTATGGTGGTGGGTGGCTGCAAAACTGAACTGGAGTTTGAGGTAATGTTGTGCTGCCTTAAGGATCTGCTGACATGCCTTGTAGTGCTGATTGTACAGAAGGTGCGAACTCCGGCCTTGTTTAATGACTAAGATGAGCAATCTTTTTTTGAGCAGTCTGTTGCACATTATAATAGCATTTGGGCAAAGGAGAATGTCTGAAGTAAATGCTGCGTAGTGTGTAGCACCATTGGCCAGTTGGGTTCCGAAATTGTGAATATGTGTTGCAAAAATATTGGCAAAGGTTCTCAATACTGTATGAGAAAACGTGATGGCTTCATAGTTTTAGTGATCTCTGCCTAATTAATTGGCGAAAAATTACCTACGTAGGAGAGTTTCGTGTCATTCATTAAGACTGTCTCCAGCAGCATCTGCATGCCCTGCTGCATCTGCAAATTACAGAACGAAAGGCTACTGTACAGCCTCTAGCAAATGCTGCATCGGATGCTGCAAAATGCAGTAGCTGCCCCTTCAACGTGCATTCCTGGGGTTCTCGCTCCTTGCTGCAAACCAACCGTCGCCTCCCACCCTTGTTTCGTCCACTCATGGACTCCTCTTTCCCTGCTCCACCCTTGCGGCCCCATCACTCCTACACGCCTCCTTCCATGCTCCACGCCTCCACCCCGCGGCCGCCCTCCACCACCCCGCCGCCTCCTTCCCCGGGCGCACAGGCGGCGAAGGAGCTTGGGGCTGCTGCTACTCGTGGGGAGAGCCGCTGGCTCCCCGGCGTCGCTCGATTTGGACGACGGCGGGAGTAGGGGCGCGGCGGGACCCGGACGGCGCCAGGCGGAGTAGGCGTGCGGCGGGACCTGGACCTTCGTGACGCAGATCCGGCGGCGTTGATCTCCGTGACCTACTCGAGCCCTCGCGTCGGCCATCGTCACCCTGCAGAGGCGAATCCGGCTCGACCACGGTCAGGTAGAGCAGCGGCGCTTGGCGGAGGCGAATCCGGCGGCGTGGGGGAGTGGATTGCGGTGGCGGCTGGGCATGGCTTCCGTCGGGGGTCGAGCGAAGCCCCATCGGTCGTCGCGCCCCCGCCCGCGTGTCGTTGCAGTAGGGAGGGAGGAGCCTCCCGGGCGGCTAGGGAGGACGAGGAGCTCGTGAAGCCCTTGCACGTCGCCGCCGCGAGGCCTGCCGGTGGCGCCCCTGTCTCGATTCGTGTCGCCTCTGCTGCCATCGAGGAGAGCAGGGAGAGGGAGAGGGCCGCGGTCTGGGCACGACGACGGGCAGGGGAGAGGAAGAGAGATGCGGCGGCCAGGCGCGGTGGAGGTGGAGGCGGAGCAGCCTGTGGTGGAGTTGGAGAAGCAAAGGAACCGCGCGAGGCAACTGCTTTGGCCGATGCGCGACAGGATTGGCGTTGTCTGCTAGAGACCATCTTCATTTGGGCGACGGGATTTTCCTGTTTGCTTTCTCCATACATGATGCTGATGAGTAACGTTGCTGGAGATAGTCTAAGGATCCTACCGAGTATGGGAACACGCACATCAAATCCACCACACGCGGGAACACCCATGGGCAGCGAGACGAATATATATATATAGGTCAGTGCTGTTCCATATCCGAGCCAGCCACCGAGCCCACCACCCACTGAGTCCGACGCACGGACGCGGCTCCTGGTTTTTTCACGTGACCCACTCCCTCCTACGGTCCCACCGGTTCTATTGTTGGTTTTTTTCCTTTCTGTCGACGACGTGGGAGACTGAGAGGACCCACGTTTGTTTTTTTTGCTGGTGTGAGATAGAGGTGGGTCCAGTCGTTTAGAGTTTCTAAAATTATCTTTAGATATGTACAGCGGCGGCGGCCAAAAGGCCATCACATTGGAGGCTTGGACATTTGATTTTAGTTATGTTTTAAAATGAATTTGGATGCGACATGTGATACATCTGTTGTTTATTGAATGTTAATAGTAAACAACGCGTTACATGCATTCCAGATCAGCAAAAGTGAAGACAAATTGCTGCCGACAAATAATACACATAGTCAGTACTGATTTTTCTTGTTTCTATATACAGATCAAGGTATAGACACAATCATCCTGAAATGAAACTAGGGCATCACAGATCACTTATGAAGAAACACAGGGATATGATTGAATTCTTTGCTTTCAGAGAGATACACAGAGATGTCTCTTACAAAAAAAAATTGCTGTCTCAAAAGCCACAAACCAAAATTGTTGTCTCAAAGCAACAAACACTATATCTACTGTGGATTAATCATCCACGTAGGTGCATGTTCAGCTAGTCTTCACTTCCTATGGATCATCAGTTGGTCACCTGCTAAGACAGAGATATATTGATCAGCAAAGAACAATCAGGCCTTTGCAAACGAAATAGATCAAACGAGTTCACCATGCCATAAGCATTTTGGACAAAAAAAAGCATAAATATGAATATTTTTACATATCTTGACAAAAACACATTGCATTTCTGAACAAGTATTCTTCTTTACAAATAAAAATCTTTACGTCCAAAAAAAGTAAGAAATAAATCCCTAATTATCTGGACAGTTTAGACAACTAGCAATCATGCTGAAAGAATAATAAAGAAGCAAGCATCCCAAATCAACATCTGAAGAAACAAGCCATATATATAGGTTCAGATTCTTTGATTTCAGAATACAGATGTACATTTTGCAACCCAAAAGATAAAGAGGTGCCTCAAAAAAAATTTGCTACCACTAAGCATCCTAAAAAAGGCTGCCTAGTTTAGCACTAGGCATAACATGATTAGTCACCAACTTGAGGATACATTCATGCACGCAATTTAATTGTTTAGAATCAATCTACTACTGTTTAAAAAAAAACTCCTAGGTTCAGGGGAAATTAATATAGGCATATTTGATCAAACACAGTGCACATCAGCATCAATGATAGCTCATCAGTCAAAAACACATATAGACAACAGGAAAGAAATGGTGGTTGTTGGAGCAGTCACCCGGTTGCCTTGTCCACTGGTTTACGCATATCTACTTCTCCTTGCTGCACGGATGCGTGGGTTCATCCAGGTTCTGCTTGGAGGTGCATGGTCGAGTGAGGATATCACAGCGCTTCATGATCTCCAATCTGGAAAATCATGCGAATGAAGTAATCTATCACAAAATCAAAATACTAAGATGTGCATTAACTCAGAACAAGAAGTGTGCATCAGATCATCAGTTCATCAATCGAAAAAGATGCATAAAACATGCAAGAAATGTTGGTGGTCAGTGCAGTCCTCTGGCTGCCTTGGCCACAGGGCTATGGCATCCACATACTGCAATAGTTGGCCTCCTAATTCTGCAGAGCACCAGCGTGTGTTGAATCATCTAGGTTCTGCTTGAGCACACTCTAGTGTCTAGACTAATTAAATTGCTACAGGACTGCAACATGGAAAACATCAACGTCTGATACATCTAGCAGCAACAGTACATTAGTTACTAAACAATTCCGTAACTCAAACAAATTAGATGGCCATCCAAATATAACACCATCCATTAGACATTTAGAAAACATGTAACACCTAAATTTAGTCAGCCAAATAGATGTGCGTACTGAATGCAGACACCAGAAACAAATGAGCTGAAGGCTGTAGGACACTATAGTAGTCCCAGGTTGTGCTCGTGACAGGGGTGGAGAAACAAAAACACCCAAATAGCAGGCTAGATGTTGCTCATTGGCACACTGCTGTTGTAATAATTTGCTAGTTGCCTAAATGCCTAATTCAGCATAATCTGGGCAATAATTTGGTAGCTAATAAGCTAGTCAAAACTCTGGAAAGATGATGTGATGATGGTTATTTACAGCTATCCACAGAAGTTGGAATCGGGATTTAATGAGACAAATAAAAAAACATCTGAAATATATGCACCAGTAGAGTTTCATAGGAAAGAACGCGGTGCTAGTCAATGATAGAATAAAAAAATTGGACAAGTAACCTGAAAGCATGAACTCAACATATCAGTGATTGAAACATCAACTAATCAGATCAAACCACGTCAAATCGGTGAGGGGTATGAAGGCTCAGATATTAAAGAGGCAGTTCTTTAAAAGAAATCGCATCCAGTCAGTGAGGGTAAGGGGGTGCGAGTGAACGGATTGACAAGGAACTAAGATCTGCATACCCTGTCAGCGACGCTGTGTCATTCTATCCCCCAGATCGCATAACTCAAAGCAAGCATCAGGATTGGCCCACGACATGTACATTGATCTGCAAGCATCAGGCAGAATTGAGAATGTTAATCAAGTCATCACATGCAGAAAATAAGGGGATTAGTTGCTGTTGCAGGTTCATTTCTGGCCCCATTGTCCTGTTAGTGACGAATCAACAGCTTCACACCAAGAACTACGAGCCTGTATGCTTCTGCATCCACAAAAATCTAGAGTAAGGTAGCATTACCTAGAACCATGAAAAGTTTGCAAATTGTAGTAGAAAAAAATAAAGTTCAATCCGCTATAGAATTGCACCATCAATAAGCAGCATAAGTGCATAACCTGGAACAAATATAATAGGGTGGCAAGTTGCAAGTAAAAGAGAAATGGAACATTTTCAATCTATAGCAGAAAAAAATCTAATGTTTGCCAAATTGAAGATACTGAAGATGTATGGCTCCGTAACTCAAGCTTTAGATCTTCCACATACTACCTCTTCTACTTCTGAAAGGTCACCAAATCTGATATGCTAAATTGGGCATCCTTTATGAGTAAAAACATGTTTTATTTTAGCTGTACAAAATAGACTTCCATACTTCTCAGAGTTGTCGTGTTTAACTTCCTTTTTCTAAAGGAAACAAACAATTATCTTCTAAGGTGTTCAATTTTTGACCAAGCATCCTCCCTATCTCCTTATCTGTTCTGAATTTTTGTTATCAGCACTATGGGGCTCCAGATCTCCTTAGTCAATAATCAACTCAACCAAACTCCCCAAGACAAATCCATCTTACCCAGAACAGCCTTACACCTGACTGTGCTTAACGATCAACCCAACTCCACAACACAAATCCACTTGACGATCATTTGACAGGAAATAATCTGGTATCACAAAGTCAAAGGCAGGAACAAGATGGCTTGGGAATGGTACCTTGACAATGGCGAGCTTGCCGTTGGAGATATGCTAATGGCCGTCGATGGGACAGCAGCTTGCAGGTTCGCCCCAAGCGGCCAAGCGAGTGTGTGCCTAGGGCCTTTCACGGTGCCGCCGTCGCCTGCAGAGGGCGTAGAGGCCGGGCGAGCACGTCGCCGACGGCGGTAGGAGAATGGAATCAAATCATGGGATCTGGCCTCTATAGAACGGAACCAAATCATGGGCACTCGATCTGCACATAGGACAGGAAAATGAAAATCTAAAATGCATATTAGTTAATTACCCGAAGAATAGTTAGGGGAATTCACCTTCACGGGCACGACAACAAGAAGAGGCGGAACGGAGGGTCACTTGATGCTGTTGTTGGTGGCGCCGGCGGCTTCCGACGAGTCACCCGAGTCCCCTCCTCCTCCTCCTCCTCCTCCTCTTGCATCACCATCTGCCTGATTGAAGGGCTGGAACGTTCCGCCCCCTCCCCCGAAGAGGACCACAACCGCGACACCGTCGCCGCCGACGCGCGGTGCACGTCCAGCAGCGTCCGCCCAGGCTCCGGTGGGACAGCGGGGTCAGCTCGTCCGTGCCAGGCAGCTCCGGTGGACGCCGACCTAGCTCCGGCGGGTAGCAGCAAGGTGCCGAGACGGGATCTGTGAGTGCAAAGCGGCGTCAACAACAGGAGGTAGGGGGGAAGACGGAACTGAATGGATGGAGATTGCGCCCACGATCTAGATCCGTCCGTCAGGTGAAACAACCGGAAGAATGGGAACGAGCGCTAGCTCGGACGGTGAAGTCTCCCGGTGGTGGAGCCACCGATCGTGGGTTCGAACCACGATTTCCCACCGGGAACAATGTTCCCTAAATTTACTCATGTTGCCTCCTACGTGTGATGCCACAATGGTCAGTACGACGTGCCCGTCGTCTACGGAACCCAGGGTGGTTTCGTCGATCTCTACAAGGACGCGGTTCTTGCTGTGTGTAGTTGTAGGTCTGTAGGTGTGCATAGGGGTGTGTGTATGGTGTGTGGTGTGCGTGAGGTGTGGGTCTGTACGCTGATCAGATGCTACAACTGTACCCAGTAAGGAGGCACTCAAAAAAAAACCGGAAGAAAAAAACCGGACGACAAAAAACCGGCGAGTCGCGGTTGGATGCAGGATAGGATGGGCACGGGTATGGAATAGTTATTCCATACCCAGGCTATAGAATATAAATATCATATATATATATATATATATATATATAGAGGTATATACGGTAGTGCTATTCTACACCCTGGGTGTAGAATTAATTACTGACCAACCTGCGTAAGAATTACTGAACCAAATCGCGGGATTACTGAACCAGTGAACGTGGTTAAGTAATCCCATGATTTGGTCAAGTAATTTTTAATCAGTTTGGTCAGTAATTTTTACTCAGTTTGGTCAGTAATTACTACTGGGTGTAGAATCCATTCTACACCCTGGGTGTAGAATAGCACTACCGTATATATGTGTGTGTATATATATATATGACGAATTTTTTCTACACATGCGTGTAACTACACTCATGTACTACCGGGTATGTATGCAAAAGCTCCACCCGCTAATGGAGTACTTGCCTACCTATTATTGTGGATCACGGGTGGACATGCATGCATGCGCATGCAAGATGCAACTACCAAAATGATTTAATTAAAAAAGAAATAAAAGAAAACCTGCATCAGCCCATCAGTGTGTGGAACAGGAGAGGGGAAAATAGAAGGTGTAGGTACACGCGCGTGTAGAATAGATTTTCCATATATATATATATATATATATATATATATATACACGACGACACTAAGCCGATGCACAGACCCCCCAACCCGCAGACCGGCCCTCGGACCGAATCACGCGTCGCGGCCCCCCGCAGTCCCTTTTCGTACGCGCCCCCCGTCCGGTTCCGCGTGCCTCCTGCGCGCCTCAGTCCGATCCACGTGCCGCGGCACCCCCCGGGGACGCGCCACGCGCGCCCCCCGTGCAGCTCCGCGTGCGCGTCGTCCGTTCCACCTGCGACGGCCACTAGGTTCAGAAGCGACTCCTTTCCCAAATGAACGGTAAACCGTTTACCGTTCATTCTGCAAGCAAGTTGAAAACAAGTACATAGCGTATTGGATTAAGTGGCTTTAAAAATACTGCCGACGTAGAATACGGAGTAGAATATAGTCCGTCACGGTCCATTGCAATCCGTTCTGCAAGTTGGATGCTTGTTCTTATCCCTACCTGCCGCGGGGACGCCGTTTTAGTTCCAGAATAAAATAAATTAAGTAATTTAAAATATATATTTCTGTTTATTTCGAACATGCGTTTTCAACGTAGAAGCCTTTAACTTGCATTGGCGAACTAATTGCAACTCGAGAAGCACTTCAGTTGCAACTCTGCAAACGCTTCAGTTGCAACCACAAAAAAGATTCGGTTGCGACTAATTGCAAGTCCACAAGCACTTCAGTTGCAAGTCCACAAAGCACTTCGGTTGCAACTCCGCAAATGCTTCAGTTGCAACCACAAAAAAGTTTCGATTGCGACTAATTGTGTGGTTTGAGCTCCCATAAAAAATTCAAATTATATAGTTGCACTTTGTGTCATGGACTAGTTGCAACAATAAATCTAAACCAATTTCTACTGTGCATATGGCCATAGTTTCAACACACATGAATGTGTATGTTGTATATGGTCAGGGGTGCGGCCGTGCCGACGTGCGCCGCTAGGGGTGACCTTGCTGGAGGGCGCGTTGTGGGGGGGAGGGGCCTTGCTTAGGAGGTGTTGCCTCGTCGTGGCAGCATGCGTGCTGCCTGCGCTTCTGGAGTGACCTGGCCGGGGCGCGTGCTGGGGCTGGGCCAGACGAGGAAGTGACTCTCGCCGCTTGAGAACGAATCAGGACTGCCGATCAAGTGCAAGCGCTCCCACACAGAGGTTGGTGCCGATCCCGGCAAGCCCGTCCAGCCCATATGTCCTCACAACGCGCATAGGAGCCACTCGCCGCCGTTGACCCGCGCGAGTTTGGCTTGCCTCGCACGTTCATAGTCATTCCCAGTCCGCGATGCCTCACGCAACGCTGGCGCCAACCGCTACCCCGCATAGTCTTCCTAGGAGCATGGCCCCACAAACCCCCCAATCCTGTTGTCCATGCCATGAACACTCCTTTTTTATTTTATCACCACAAGCACCTCAATTGCAACTCCTCAAGCATCTCAATTGCATCTCCTCAAATACTTCAGTTGCAACTCTGGACATGTAGTTTTTATTATTTGTATCAGACGAATTGCAACTCAACAAGCACTCTAGTTGCAACACGGCAAACACTTCAATTGCAACTCCTCGAGCACTTCAGTTGCAACTCTGGACATGTAATTTTAATAATTTTTACGAATTGCAACTCAACAAGCACCCCAGTTGCAACTCGACAAGCACTTAAATTGCAATTCTTCAGAGCACATCAATTGCAACTCAACAAGCACTCCAGTTGCAACACGACTGGTAGTTCAATTGCAACTCCTCGAGCACTTCAGTTGCAACTCTGGACATGTAATTTTTATCAGACGAATTGCAACTCAACAAGCACTCCGGTTGCAACACGACAAGCACTCCAATTGCAACGACTCAAGCACTTCAGTTGTAACTCTGGACATGTAATTTTCATAATTTTTATCAGACGAATTGCAACTCGACAACACTCCAATTGCAACTCGACAAGCATCTCAATTGCAACTCTTCAAAAGCATTTCAATTGCAACTCAACAAGCACTCCAGTTGCAACACGGTAAACACTTCAATTGCAACTTGTGTCATGGACCAGTTGCAACTTGTGTTACCACTCCCTAGATGAAAATCCTGAAACTCAGTATTTGCAACTCGAAGTGTACATCGATTGCAACTCAAACCACTTTCCGGTTACAACTGAAGGGGTAGTACAGTATCAGGCGGAAGCACTTAGTATTTGCAACTCGAACCACTAATGGGTTGCAACTTAAGGGTTAGAATAGTATCAGGCGGAAGCGCTCAGTATTTGCAACTCAGAGTGTATGTAAATTGCAACTCGAACCACTGTCCGGTTGCAACTGAAGGGGTGGGGGAGTACAGTATCAGGCGAAAGCATTCAGTATTTGCAACTCGGAGTGTACATCGATTGCAACTTGAACCACTGTCCGGTTGCAACTGAAGGGGTAGTACAGTATCAGGCAGAAGCACTTAGTATTTGCAACTTGAACCACTGTTGGGTTGCAACTGAAGGGGTAGTATAGTATCAGGCGGAAACACTCAGTATTTGCAACTCGGAGTGTACATCGATTACAACTCGAACCACTGTCCGGTTGCAACTGAAGGGGTAGTACAGTATCAGGCGAAGTACTCAGTATTTGCAACTCGGAGTGTACATCGATTGCAACTCGAACCACTGTCAGGTTGCAACTGAAGGGGTAGTATATTATCAGGCGGAAGCACTCCGTATTTACAACTCGGAGTGTAAATTGATTGCAACTCGAGCCAGTGTCAGGTTGCAACTGAAAGGGTAATACAATATCAGACGAAAGTATATTCATTATTTGCAACTCGAAGTGTTCATCGATTGCAACTCGAATTCGCTCTTTTCTAGTTGGAAAACAATTCAAAAAATAAAGGCCATGGGCTGCGCATAGCTCGGTGAGTTCGGTTGAGTCGCCAGGCCAAATTTGCTTGGGTTGCAACTAGTTGCAGCCTCGATTTACATTCAGGCCAGGTCATGTAATCATAGCTGGATACTCTCTAAGTTACTAGCATTCACTTTGAGCATTTTTATGATCACAGCTGAGGATAGATAAATAGCACCTAGGAGAACACGCAGCAGCATGCTATTATTATCAAAATAGCAATAAGATCATTTTCAAAAATTGACGAAGCCACGTAATGGTTGATGAATAAAATAAATCTTTTCGTTTTTCACCCTTTGAGCGGTGGCCAGATTGAGCAGCACATGTCACATAATTTCTGCTAGAGCACTTATCTAGTCACAAATTTGAAACCTAATTATAATCACACTAGGGTGCAACTGGGACACTTAACAAATTGCAACTAGTGCTAATTGCAACCAGCACACTTAATTGATAGCAACTAGAGCCAATTGCAATTAGAATCATTTACTGATTACAACCAAAATACAGGGCCAATTGCAACTATAGCTGATTGCAACAAGGACATTTGTATGATTGCAACTAGTGCGAGTTAGATGTACACAATATACCAAATCTATCAAATAATAAAACAATTCGTTAGTCATGCTATGACTGTTCACTCGATCTCCTCAGCCTTGTCACTCATGCAAGCTGCCTTCTCCATCTCCTCAGAAACAAAAAGAGCCCCAACAGAAAAATGAGCTACATGCATCAATTTGCTGCCGAGGCCTTCTGGAAATCGGATCTTCAAGTTCGCAAGCAGATTGCGCTCATGGAGATATTTTGAGAAAACAAAGATGTGTACCTCAGTGCCGGTGAACATGTGGAACCACGGCTGCTAGCCCGTCCAGCACGTTCCAGTATCTCTCTGTGGACAAGGCGGAGCTCCCCGTGCCGGCCGGGATGAGCTTGCCAGGGACCCCGCGCAGATCTCGTCGCGCTGGCCACGGACCCAGCGCGGAGCTCGCAAGACTCCGACATTGCCCCGCGGCGGCCACAGCTTCCCGCGGTCCAAACGCTCGCTGCTGCTGGAGGTTCATGGCCGGTCCACGGATCCCGCGCTGGAGGTCGCCGGATGCCGCATGGACGCGGAGGAGAAGAAGAGCAGGAGCGGGATGCATGGGGGAGTGAGCCGGGGCCCGGCCCGGGCCGCCCGCCGACACGTGCCCTCATCGGGGGCCGGTCGCCACCTCCTCCGGGAACGGGCAGCGCGTCGCCGCGCGCCTTCGCCGAGGGCTGGCCGCCACATCCTCCGGAGACGGGGCAGCGCCGCAGCCAGGGGCGAGCTGCACCCCACCACTCCTCGCCGCCGCCGGGCCGGGATGCGCACCGCACGTTTCCTCCAGATCCGCTCGTCGCGGGAAGGAAAGCGGGGACGTCGGCACACCTGGAGTTGGAGGGACCGGATCCGTGCACGGTTGGAGGAGTACGCCGCCGCCGGCCGATTTTGAATCGCGAGAGAGAGATGAGAGGTGGAGACTGGCGCTGGGTGGTGGTGGTGGCCCGGTGGGAGTTGGTGTGGTTTGCGCGCCTGGTTAGTTAGATGTTTGGATCAGTTGACCGGACCGGAAGCCGCCGTTGGTCTGCGTGCATTTTGTATACCCAATGCACCCAGGTGCATAATATATGTAGTATATATATATATATTATTTTAATTTACAAATTTATACTATCGTTTTGAAATTTATCAAAATTATACCATTACCGTCGTGGCTCACGACGGTAGGACGTCCAACCGCCGTGGCCCACGGCGGTAGGGCTACCGCCAATGGTCGGCTGCTGGCTGTGGACCCGCGGCAACATACCGCTGTGGGTCACGGCGGTAGGTCCTAACCGTCGTGGTGGACGGCGGCCGCCGTCCGCCCCCACCCTACCGTCGCGGCCTTCTCTCTCTCTCCCACGGTCTCCTCTCTCTCTAAGGTAAGTTTTCTATCTTAATTTACTTAATTTAATTAGTTTAATTAGTTTAGAATAGTGTAATTAGTGTAGGAAATTAGTTTTTAGTTTAGAAAATTTAGAAATTAGTTTATTTAATTAGTTTAGATTTAGAAAATTAGTTTTTTATTTAGAAATATAGAAAATTACTTTATCCGATTTAGAAAATGTAGAAAAATAGTTATTTGTTCTAGAAAATAGTTTAGAAATTTAAGAAATTACTTTATCTTGTTTAGAAATTCTAGAAAATTACTTTATCTGATTTAGAAAATGTAGAAAAATAGTTATTTGTTCTAGAAATTGTAGAAAATTACTTTAGCTTGTTTAGAAATTCTAGAAAATTACTCTATTAGGTTTACAAAATGTAGAAAAATAGTTTACCTGTTCTAAAAATTATAGAAAATTACTTTATCATGCTTAGAAATTCTAGAAAATTATTTTATCTATTTTAGAAAATGTTGAAATTTTAGAAAAATAGTTTACCTGTTGTAAAAATTCTAGAAAATTACTTTATCTTGTTTAGAAATTTTAGAAAATTACTTTATCTGGTCTAGAAAATGTAGAAAACTAGTTTATCTATTCTAGAAATTGTAGAAAATTACTTTAGGTTGTTTACAAATTCTAGAAAATTACTTTATCTGGTGTAGACAATGTAGAGAATGTAGAAAAATAGTTTACCTGTTCTAGAAATTGTAGAAAATTACTTTATCTTGTCTATAAATTATAGAAAATTACTATATCTTGTTTAGAAAATGTAGAAATTACTTTATCCGGTTTTTTGTAATTATTCATTTAATTTTTGTATGCAGCTGCAGCTATGGATCAGGATCAGGCTCAGGCTCAGGCTCGGGCTGAGGCGTACGTGACGCCAGAGTTGTTCGATGCTCAGGTCGACCGCAGACACCGCTCGTACCTGTCCGCCGTCCTCGGAGAAGATCTTGGACACGTACGTTCTCGGACTACACACACGTTGTTGCCGATCCACGACCGTTGGGTTCCCAAGTACGTGAACTCATGCTATGTTATTGTATGTACTTTTATTTATATTTTTGTTTTAATTAATAAATTTTCCTTATTTGTTTTAGGCTACACGTTGCAGGACTACTGCCTGTAGTGCGGTTAGTCGAGGAGGACAGGCTGCGGGACGTGATTCCTCGGAAGGATCGCATGACACGGTTCCAGTTCGTCTTCTCCGTCCTCTGCGCGCTTCTCGACCACTGGAGGCCAGAGACCCACACGTTCCACTTCACCGTCGGCGAGCTGATGGTGACTCTTCAGGACACGTCCCTGTTGATGGGCCTTCCTTGTGAGGGCGAGCCGATGGGGCCTGTGGACATCTCGGCCGACTGGCGTACTGAGTTTCTCGCTCGGTTCGCGAACGTTCCTCGGAACGAACGCGCCCCTGCCCCATACCAGGAGTTCACGAACTCTCACGGACCCACCTTGACCTGATTGCACCAGTTCAGCGTACGTACCTTGACCTTATATTTTTCTTCGTTTTTGAATATATGGAGACAATGTAATTAACGTTTGATTTTGTTTGTGTAGGCTAATTACCTAGCAGATGACGCCCAGCCCGAGACAGTCGACAGGTTCTTCGAGGCGTACCTGTTGTGGCTGTTTGGGTTCGTGTTGTTCTGTAGTTCGCAGGGAGACGCGGTGTCGAGGTACTTACTCCCCTACGCTCGGAGGATCGCCGACATGCCCTTGGACGCGGTGCCCCAGATCAGTTGGGGCAACGCTGTTCTTGCCTGCACGTACAGGGGCCTGTGCTCGGGGGTGTTGAAGGGTCGTTCAGAGCAGGCGATCCTTCTCGGCTGTCCTCTCCTTCTTCAGCTCTGGTGCCACGAGCGGTTTATGATTGGTCGACCCTGTGTCTTCCACGAGCCGTACGAGCCCCTGCCAGAGGGCTACGACCCCACCGACCGTTTCACCATGGGATCGCTGTGGTGCCTGCGGACGGTAATTTATTAGCTTTCACTTTTAATTTGCCTCTCCATTTTGTCTAGTTTGGTCAATTCAGATTTCGTTTGTATGCAGGCCTCGTACGCTCACGAGCAGACGAAGAGGGCGTACAAGGACTTCGTCGGACAGTTCGACTCTCTGATGGACGCGGACGTCAGGTGGATGCCGTACTCAGAGGGGGCTATCGCGACCCGCGCCCCATAGGGCCTCTCGTCTTTTTGCTTCCGAGACCAGCACTACTAGAGGACGAAGACGCCGTTGGTGTTCAATATGTACGTGGAGGAGTACGCCGTCCACAGGATGATGAGGCAGTTCGGCCTGTATCAGGAGTCGCCTCTGCCTCTGGTGCACACTGTTCCTCAGGACACCCATAGGTGAGTTCTCATTAATTTCTAAATTTAATTCTGCGTTCGAAGATTGAGCCGCTGACAAATATATTTAGTTTGTGGTAGGTGGTCTCGGAGAGGAGTTCCGGGGTGTGATTCTTGGGTTCAGAGGGTGCAGCCGTACGTGGACGCTTGGGCTGCTGTGACGCAGAACGTCGTCACCGAGGACCGGCCCCACGACGACACGACGTGGGAGGCGTACATCTAGTGGTACACCCCGAGGACTCGGACACGTGTGATGTACGTTCCAGCGCCGGTTCCGGACGCGGTGAGGGTGATCGTTCCTACTGTCACCTACCCGGTGCGACGGGATCAGCATTACGACTCTACGGTGAGTTTGAAAATGCAACTAAATATTCTTATGGTACTAAACATTGTAACATTTACTAATAATTTCTTTTGCAGTACGACATGATTGCGGACATGTCGCATATTCTAGCGAAGTCGAGGGCGAGGCTGCACCTCATGACACACCAGGATATCGAGCAGACGTGGGATAGGATGCAGGGCATCACCACAAGGTTCCTTGCCACGGTCAACTACCGCGGTAACCCAGCTCTACCGCTGTTTCCACGGTACCCCTAGTCGTCCTCCAGCTCTGCCTCGACTGGTCGCTCGTACCAGGCACCATCGTCCTCGTCACAGCCACCCTTCCCAACCACTTTCTATGCGCCACGCCCTCTGGTGCATCCTCCTTGGAGGACGCATCCTCTAGGGGGACCAGTTCCCAGAGGATCACCAGCACTAGCACCACGAGGACCTGCAACAGCACCAACACGAGCACCACCAGTAGTACCACCAGCAGTTGTTCCTTCCTCGTCCACTAGCGCTGCTCTTCACACAGGTAATGACCACAATTATATCTCTAACTATATACAAATACTATATACAAATACAAGAATCTATTAATTATGATCCTGATTTAATAATACTATTTGTTGCAGATTACGTCATCAGCGGCGACACTCCTGACTCCACCCTAAACGACCAGACGAGAGGGTTCGACGACTTCGACTTCTTGCAAGGTGTGTCGACGCAGGAGGAGCTCAGATGGTCGCAACTAGGAGGCGCGCCACCCACGTGGACACAGGAGGGAGGAGGCACGCAGCCAAGAGGGTCGCAGCTACCAGGCGCGCGACCCACAGGGACATAGGCGAGAGGAGGGACGCACCCGTCTCTAGGAGGGTTGCCAGGGTCGTCCCACCAGGTTGCAGGGTCGGCGGCGGCGATGGCGACACCGTATGCCGCTACTGATGCTAGGCGTCGGCAGATCCACCCACGTGACCCGTTGACGTACCCTCGCGACCAGACACGGGCCGTAGCGCGAGCAGACATGCTGCACCAGAAGAAGAGGTGTGGCTAGATTAAGTTGCATATTGTTTAGACAACAACACTCTTATTTGTGATCATGGCTACTTTTTATTATGTCACTTTGCTTTTCGTTATTACCAGCTCGTTTTCTTTGTCATAAAGTTAAAAACCAAAAAATAAAACTAAAACCACGGCTGTAGGTTCCAACCGTCGTGGCTAACGGCTGCTGCCGCGTTTATATAAAGGGCGACGACAGCAGCCGTCCCGCCCCCACCCTGCCGCCGCCTCCCCCTCCCCACGGGCTGCTCCTCCCTCTTAGGTAAGTTTCCTCTCTTTATTTATTTTATGTAATTAGTTAAATTAGTTTAGAATAGTGTAATTAGTTTAGATTTTTTGTAACAGTAACTAGAGATGTCTACTGCTGCTGCCGGAGGGGGTGAGGATGGTAATGGTGGTGGTGATCGTGATTCCTCACACCACAAGGGGAAAACACACAAATGCAGCACCTGATCCGAAGAAAATAAGTATGTTGGGAAGGGGCATGCTTCGTTATTTGCAAGGACAAACTGGAGATGCCATTGCAAGAGGAGAGGAACCTCCTTGGGATGCTCTTTATGCTCCACCAGACATGCATCATTATTTACAAGGAAAAACTGCAGATATCATTGCAAGAGGAGAGGAACCTCCTTGAGGTGGTCTTTATGCTCCACCAGCAGACCTGTGTGTTGCTAATCCACCAACTATAAAAGCTACCAAGAAAGCTAAACCTTCGTCGTCACATCGCAAGAATGACTGAAATTTATCATTTTGTATGATGTTGTTGTCTTTCCTGCAGTGCTGTAATATTTGAACTACTATTTCATTTCAATCATGGTACTGTAATATTATTATATAAGAACTGGATCTTATTGTGATTGTGTTGTTAATAATTGAACCAATATTCCTCAATTTCCTTTTTTACTTTCCTACTGGATTATTATAATTTTATAAAGTAAAAAAACTAAATGACCCTAACTGCCGTACGCGGTTACGTCTAACCGTTGTGGCCCACGGCGGTTACGTCTAACCGCTGTAGCCCATGGCGGTTAGGCCTAGCCGCCGTGGAGTCCCCCAACCGCCGTGGACGCCCTCCAACCACCGCACCCCACGGCGGTTGCGGGCTAACCGCCTTGGCGTACGGTGGTTAGCCTGCAACCGCCGTGGGCCACGGTGTTGGTGGTATAGTTTTGATAAATTTCATAACGATGGTATAAATTTGCAAATTGGAATAAAAAAATATTTTAAAAAATTTCCAGCGAGACACAAGCTCCTGAAGCTTGGAAGCCTATGCCATACACACCACACTACTGTAGTATTGTGTTCACAGTCCGAAGGAGAATATTAGGCATTTGGGCCCAATCTAATTGGTAAGATTTTGAGGCTTCCCCTTGGTGAATGGGCCAAATTAAACAGCAAAAGGACCTCTACGTACAACGATAGAAGAGAGCTTTACTCGTATGTCATTATATATAAAAGTTATTCGTGACTTGTATGCCACTGAAAGTTGAGTTCACACCCAACTTTTGCAACCCTTGTGCCATTCCGTCCATTTGTCCCTCTATTGGTGTGAAATGGACATGTGAAATGACCATTTTACCCTTAGGTCCATTTGCGAGTTACCCTTTCCTCCTCTTCCTCCTGCCACCGCACGCCCCCTTCTCCTCTTCCTCCTGCCGCCGCACGCCTCCCTCCCCAGTCTCACCACCTCCGCTTCGCCCTTCACTCCACGCCGCCGCCCGCCCAGCGCACGCGCCGCCACCGTGGCAGCCCTGGCCATTGGCGGTCGGGCAGAGCTCGCTCGTGCCGGAGCCCGCGACGGTTGGGCAGAGCTCTCCCGTCCTCCGTAGGTGCGCCGCTGCGAGTGCAAGGCAATGAGCCTCCTGGCCAATGAGGTGTCCGACCTGTGCATCGGCAAGTCGGCCGTGAGGTCACTCCCACTCTCCGCCGCTGCTGGCGAGCTCGCCGCCGCGCTCCGAAGGGTGGCCTGCTCTAGCGTCGCAGCCTGCATCGCGGTGACCAGACCAGCGTGCGTCTTCGCCGACCAGGTCGGCCTCGCGGACGTGCTTTGCTTCTTCTGCACCGAGCCCGAGGTGCTCGCCCGCCCCGTCGCAGCGCTCACCAAGCCGGTCTCTGTGCTCCTGCCCAAGGACGGCGCCGGAGAGGTCCGCCGTGTCGTGGCGACGGTGGCCGAAGCCGAGGTTACGCTTGTCAAATTAGTTTGTGCCCCTTCCCCTACTGCAGTGATGCAAGGGCCGCGCGCCCCTGCCCCCTGCTATAGCGTGTGGCACTCCGACGGCAGCAGCAAGCAGCTTTTTTTAGATAAAGGATGAAGATCATCCAGCCTCTACGTCCTAAGACGTACACAGCCTGTTTATTACAAAGCTTAACAAAAAATAGATGAAATAACCAAGGTTCAAAAGGAATAAGCACTAAAGCAAACGAAAATTATGCTTCCATCCTCCATTAACTTGCTCTAAAGCTACTATCTCTAACTTTTTGCTCATCATGGAGAGTAAGTCCTTTGCTTGGTTGTTACGCTGCAGCTGCGCCCAGAAGCGTAACCAGTACGCCCCCCGAAGATAACCTGGCTGCTCAAGATTTTTTTTAGCTGCCAATCGCGACACCTTTACCATGGTATGTTCATCAGCATTTGCCTTGGACCTGGAGCTCCTCTGAATTTTAATTTCTTTGGGCTCCCCAGTGCCCAAAGCTGTGGTAGACTGCTTCTTAGCTCGAGACATAATGTTGTTCACTGCCTTCCCAGAAGTAACATCTTCCAGGGCCGCCCCCACTACCTTCCCTCCTGAAACAAGAGAAGTACCTGAAAAGTTGGAAGCCGGGGACGACACCACAACATCCACAAACTTTGTCGCCTCCAGGCTAGTCTGGGATGGTGGCGGAGACATAGGGTTCGCCTCCACTTCCGCACCAGCCCCCGCAGCAACTAGCGCCATCACCACTTGCGTGTCATCGTTTAGGCCAGCACCAGGGATCAGCTCCTCAGACCCTGGCACCGCCCGAAGCTCCTGAAGCCCTGCAGTAGGCTCCTTAAAGGAGGCGTCGTCCAATGCAGGGACGGTCGAAAGAGTCACGACCCCACTCGCAGCAAGTAGATCATGGTCCACCAACGCATCTTGGAGAGAATCCTCCTGTGACACCACTGACAGAAGAGGATCAGACCGCTGAGTGGACCCAACCAACTCCTCTTCAGACAACTGCTGCTGAAAGTGAGACAGATCATCCACTGGTTCCAACGCCACCATGGTACTCAGCTCATCAAAAAATTGATCACAAACTTTGTCAAGCACTCCTTCAACAAGAGCAGCCTGCTTACGAGGTGACATAGCCCCGAGCTGAGAGTTACCGCCGGAAGTGTTGGCTACCCGGTTAGTACTCGAAGAATCCCCAATACCTGCATCATCTTCCATCTGGTGATCACCAGCCTCATCCATATCCTTGTGACCATCATTAGCATCGTCACCCAGAAGATCATCATCATCAGGATTAAAAGAATCATCATGTAGCACTTCTTCTATTTTAAAATAAAGGCGATAGAGGTCACGGTTAACACAAATATCAGCATGCTTGGGACTATCTTTAGAATCAAAGACAGCCACCAAAATGCGAATCTCCCCAGTCGAACGAAGATGATTCATGTCAACCTTTTGCGTTGCACCAACAACAGTACCCACAGCCCTAAGAGATAGAAAGGAGCGCAAAACCTGGGGAACATTGGTGACACTAATCCAAACTTGGTCCAAAACCTTGATAGGTTTAACATCATCCTCAAATTCCTCGAACCGCAGCACACCCTCTTTATTTTTTGTGGTGATGTTTCGTATGGCAACCATACGAGTCAGCTCTTCCTTACACGGAAAGGGTACAACGAACACCTTTTCTCCGCGCTCCTGAACGGACCATTCCCATTGAACTGGGAGAATGCGAGCCAACTCCGATCGGAGAAGTTCTGCTGGAACATCACCCTCCTCCACTGTCACCAGAGCCGAGATAGGAGAAATCCCGGCCACCACCACTTTCTGATCCCTAGGGACCTGGATTTGGAAGAACCCACACCCATCTGAAGCTGCCCCACAATAGGCGACAGTAGGTTTGGGTCCTCGCAGCTGCGGACACTTATTTGCGTAGTGGTCTTCGGAACAAATGACACACTGTACCTTGTTGGTCGATTCTTCCTTCCGCTTGCACTTAGGATTGTTCTGAGGTGCCTCCACAACGTCGGCTTCCGGCACCTGGGGCTCGGTTGCCGCTGCCGCAGGCGCCTGACCGCGACCACGACCGCGCGCCCCTCCTGCCTGCGTACCTCCTCCTCCGGACCCGGTGCCAGCACCTCCACCGCCGGACCCGGCACCAGCACCACGACCACGGCTTGTCGAAACATCGCCACGTCCTCGGCCTCGTGGCTGGCGACCAGGAACACTGCTGCAAGGACCACGACCCTGACGACCCGACACAGCACCGCCAGCCTGCGTGGCGCAGGACTGCTCTGCCCATTCATCTTTCTTCTTTCTTTCTCCGTCTGTTTCAATTCCAAAATTGCGCAAATTTTCAATCCAAACTTTGTCCGATCCTTTAACCAATCTTGTAGACAAACCACAGGGATTCAACCAATTGATTTGAAGTTTTTGCATTTGAGCAACACAATTCAAGGATTTGGAGCTTGAAAATCACGTGCGGCACGCTCCTCCGGCCCCGCGGCTTCTGCGCGGCAGCGCGTGCACAGGGGGCTGGCGGCTGTCTGATGTCCGGCGGGCATCACTCCTGTGGGCGCAGCCGTCTGATGTCTTGCGGCAGTGCAAGGCGGTGCTCCGGGCGTGCGTAGGAGGTTGGCGGTCGCGCCCTCCTCGCTCTCTGATGTCCGGCAGCGGCGGCGTGTGCGCAGGTGGCCGGGGGCGGCTGCGTGGAGGAGGTGGGAGGAAGCGACCGGCATGGAGGAAGAATGGAGAAAATAAAAAAAATAAAACTGTTGAAAAGACAATGACATGTGGGACACATTCTTCAGTGACTGAAAGGGTAAAATAGACATTTCATATACTCGGTCCCACATGTCAGGGCTCCATAATGGTGGAAATCTGACGCATCACGGACGGAATGGCACACAGGTCGCCAAAGTTTGAGTCAGTGGCATGTTGGTGCGAACTCAACTTTCGGTGGCACACAGGTCACGGACAAATTTTATAATGACATACAGGTAAAACTCTCGGAGAAGAACTAAGAAGTCATATACGTGGGGACTCGGAACATGTAAGAAAGTGTTATGGTATGGTAATGTAAACGTAAATGGAATCAGATTATAATGTGTTTAGCATTAAAATTAGTGATTATACCGTTTATTTGATTGCACTCTGAATGTAATCAGTCTACGGTGTATGACTTATATCTGGTTACAGTGGGGGAGGAGGGGTAAGGGTGACTCTAACACAAAAATTATGGTCCTCAATGCAAAATTTTTGAGTAGTTTCTAAAGATAAAAATATTTATACCCAACACAAAAGAAGGTGATCAACTGTGACATAACCATGTGATTGACCCTACTCTTTTTATTCTGAAATATAATCGATCCTACTCCCTTTGTTCTGAAATATAAGGTACTTTGGTTTGTCCTAAGTTTGATCAATTTTATAGTGAAAAGTATTAATAACTACTATATCAAATAAGTAAATTATGAAAATATATTTCATAGTGAATTATTCTTTTCACATAAGAATTAGACTGGTTTGACTTAAGACAAACAAAAATGCTTTAGGGCAGTCCTAATGAAGAATTTATGGTGATTTCTATCCCTATCAATTAGCTTGACACCTGTGGCAAAAGAGTCAAGAGAGAGGACAAAACGAGGAAATGATTTCTACACCAGAGAACCGAATCGACGCTCTCGCAACCAGGCACGAAGAAACGATCGAAATGCTTTTGGGGAGACACGACTGGTTTCGATCCGGATCCTGTGCGCCGCCGAGCAGAAGCGCGCGTTCGTTCCCGCGCCGCCCTCCCCATTTTCCAGCGCGTGCTGTCGAGTGCTGGCTCCCGCCGCTGTCGCGCTGCTCCCATCGCCACCTTGCTGCTATCGCCTGGACAGATTAGGCTGAGCAGGAAGACAACGCCGAAGTAGACATGGGGAGCAAGCTAGGCCTGGCAGCGGCGGCCAAGCTGGGAGTTGCACGAGCGAGCCGTGGTTGGTGAGTTCGTCACGCAGGTGGTGTGAAAAAAAGTTGAGGTGGCCATGGATGACTTTGGCTACCTTCTTCGATCTCCTCCAGCACTCCACGCCAAGGAGAACCCCACAGGAGAATGAAAAGCTCTCGAGAAGGAGAACGTGGTGGTATGACATCCTTAGTCTGATTAGTGGATTTGGAGGTGGGATTTGAAAGAGGAAGAAGAGGTGTTTTTTCTGTTCTTGGCCAGCAGCGTGAGGAGAGAGACCAGCTTGGCAAGATACACATGACTGGCGTCCAAAGATGCAACCGGCACGAAATATTTGCGTACCTGCGGATACCAAACCCGATAGGCGCGGATGAGGATCTAGGTTTGTGCCCGCAGGCGCAGGCGCGGGCACGACTCTAAACCCGCGGATACTCTGCTAACGGATTTGAAAAACTACTATCCGCGCCCGCAAATCCGCTAAACCCGTTAAGACTACTGACACGTGGACCCTAGTAGTTAGAAGTATATAATTACATGTGTTGTGCAAGACTTTATCAGCACAATAACTTTGGTCTGTAATTTTTTGCATTTGCATACTTGGCACTTGTTATCTCTCAATTATTTTGTATTGAAATGTGTGTTGAACTTCTGCCGGAGCTCCTTGCATGTTTTGATTTTGTGGGCACACGGGCATGCCCGCGGGTATCCGCTATCCGCGGATTGCGGGCGCGGATGTGGCTATGTGCCCGTGCAGATAGCGGGTGCGGGCGCGGGCACGGGTTGCAGCATGCGAGCACGGATTTATGTAGGCAGTATCCGCGCGGATACTACCCGTTGCCATCTCTCGGGAGGGAGCACAACGAGACAGCGAGGTTGTGTGACTGATATGAGTCTTGCCACAGCTGATTGTTTTTTTAACAAATACCACATATATTATATTAAAGCAGCATTCTTGCGACTAGACCCTTAACAAAAGAGTCAATTACATCAGGACTCAGATCCAGTTTTTCTACCGTAGGGCAGGTCGTTGGCGGACAGCTGCAGAGGCGTCACATACACATGGTGTTGTTGTTGCAGAAGGGCCTCGCCGAGCGTAGGCTTGCTTGAGGGCGGCGTCATGGAGCTGCATCACCGGCGAACTACAAATAATGTTGAAGAAGTCACCGGCGGGTAGAAGGTCGCTGTCCTCAGAGCCGGTGGGTGGCTCGCTGCTAGACCAGTGATGGAGGAGCTGAAGAGATCTTGATGCAGATCGAAGTTGTGCTGCTTGTAGACGGATAGCGACAGAGACGATGGCGGGGCGGGAGCACCTCAGCACGTTCCACGACGGCGAGCTCGCTAGGGGTGGATATCGAGCCAGCTCGGCTCGTTAGTGGCTCGGCTCTAACTCGGTTTGTTTTGGCTCGGCTCGTTATAGCTCGTTAAGGTACCGAGCTAAAAGCTGAGCTCGACTCGGCTCATTTGAAAGCTCGAGCCAGCTCGTCAGCTCGTGAGTCAGGACATCAAAAATTTGACTATTGATCACATACTAATATATACTATAAATATATATTGCTCTATATTTTATATAACTTCCAACAACAAAAAAAGAAACAAAGTACATATAATCTATCAGAACATTAAATAAACCATTAATGTTAAGTTCATCCCATAGCAAAACACTCAGTGCGACCATGCAACCATGCAATAGCAGTGCAACATCACGTGTCAACACTTGATACTCGAAAATCATCATAAGTTTAGTTCATCCAACATAAAATTAAAACACTCCATGCTGCAACACTTGACACTTCATCATAGTATTTTGCTAAGCGGCTAAGTAAAGTTGGCTCGTTTTGGCTCGCGGCTAGCTTGAGTTGGCTCGTAATACGACTGTGCTGAAACCTTAGCTCAGCTCGTTTAAAAATCCTAACGAGCCGAGTCGAGCCGAGCCACTAACGAGTGAGTTCGAGCAAGTTTGCGAGCCACAAGTTTTTCGTCTAGCCCTAGAGCTCGCAAACGGGACGAGGGCGTCCACCGTCGAAGTACTGAGTGGAGATTGGGGACGGCGTTGGTGTCGGCGAGGTCGACGACGACGAGGCGGGGGTGGAAGCACATCAGTGCTTTCGACGACGGCAAGCTCGCAACATCCCAGATGGGGGGCGAGGGCGTCGGAACAACCGCCGATGTGCTGCTTGGGGTCGGAGGAGGCGGAGAGGATCTGCGATGGTGGCGGGACGGAGAAGAGCGAGGAGGAGCCGATCTGCGGTGGCTGCGAGGCGTGGGAGAGCGGGGCGGAGCAGATCTGCAGCGGTGCGAGGCTTGGATGAAGGCGGAGTCGAAGACGGGATCAAAGGGGAGGAACGGATCAGCGCAGATCTTGCGGGAGGGAGTAGGGGGCGCAGGAACAGAACAAGGGAGAGGAGAAAGAGAGAGGAGGCGAGTTTATTTTATTGAACCATACCTTGGCTCCGACGAAGACGGCGGCGGCACCGACGAGGACGGGGGCGGCAGCAATAGCGACCGGGCAGGACGAGCCACGAGGGCAGGGAGCATAAAGGCACTAAAAACTACTACTATTATGAGAAGTATAGGTTAAATGGAGGTGCGACCCCGCTCCCGATGTGCTCTTACGAGCTCGCCGGAGGCGGATAGGAGGGGGCCGGCGAGCGGAAAGAGGAGGGCTGCTGGACACAGCTTCCTTCGGAATCACCAACCCTGCCACAGCTGATCGTTGGATATGGAATGGAGGTGTTGGGTCCATAATTATCTTTTTCTTCATTAGATATTGGTGCAGAAACTTTCCATCGGAACTGCCCTAACAAGCTTTTATATATTGATTCCGTAAGAGATCGATTACTGTGTCAATTGATTACAAATCACCACAACCAAACATATGTAATGTAATTCCTTACTTTCTGTAATCTTTTTACGTTACATTTGAGTCAACCAAACACCTATTTAGGATTGTTTCAGAATGAATGAATAATTTTTTTGGAATATTTAGAATTACTCTGGAACAAATTAAAATGACATGAGAAAAAAGTTTCCAAAAGAACAGGAAAAATTGGATTTATTGCGTAGAAAGGTCCACGTTTAATACAAGTGAAAGATTGCTCCATTAAGAAATATACCACCCTATCCATTTCTGTTATTCTTTTTCTGTTTTTTCTATTTTCATTTTTCTCTCATATTGGAGAAAGTGAATTGCCATATTTACCCTTGGGCTCTTATTATTATTCTAAGGGAGAACTTCAGGTGCTCCCGTTCTCCACACCCAATAAACACACGAATTACTGCATAAAAAATTCAACAAAAAATATGCATGGTCAAAGATGCAAGATCAAGTAAAGTTTAAATCTGAACGAAAAATTGTGCAGAGTGAGAGATAGATAGAGAGAGAATCAGCATGTAGTCAGGTCGGTGAACTATTTATCTGGATCCACAACCAGCACCTCTTCAGACACTAATTACTCTTTTTCGTTTCTTCTTGCACAAAATTTTGTTCGGCCTTAAACTTTGCATGAGTATAGATCATTGAATCCTCCATCTTTTTTTCATTGAATATTTCATGAACTAGTTCGTGTTTCTTGGGTGCGGAGCATGGGAGCACATTGGGAGAAGAGATCTGCTCCGCTACATCCTTTTCAAGTTTTGTGCACTAATATTAAAGCAGCCCATTAACTTAATTATCCACTTCGTTTATTAATTAATTCGTGGATGGGTTTCGTCTGGGCCCAGCCCTATCCACACCCGATCCAATCCCCAACCCAGCCCAGCACCCTCATGTTGACTTCAGGTCTCCCGAGCCGAGCTGAGTCGATCTGTCCGTCATCTCTCTCCCCATTCCGCTACACATCGTCAGGAGATCGCCGCCACAGGCAGCCTTCGCCTGCTGCCTCCTCAGATCCCTCCCCTCCTCTGTGCACTCCTGCGTACCCGCATTGCCGGGCCCGCGCACACCGCCGCCACCGTCCCCGATCCGACTTTGCCGTGTCCGTTGTTCCGTTCCTCCTCCATTCCGCTACCCATCGTCGGGAGGTCGCCGTCGTCGGCACCCCCGATGCTCCCTTCCCCATTCCGCTGCTGTCGGGCATACACCGCGGGTACCCATGCAAGGAAGGATCACTACAAGGAATGTGCTGACTAGTGACGCAAAAAGGGTGTTTCTCATCATAAATCGCAATGAATGACGTTGGTTGTTACGAAAATGCTCTGTCATTAATCGAGGTTCACAAACCGTGATTAATGACGAGACCTTAATTTGCAGCGTCATGAATTTAATGACGCGTATTTCGTAACACTTATCGTCATAAATCTGTTTCGGCAGTTGCGCCACGTCAGACCGAGATCCATCGTGGCTCCGACGTGGCACGGGGTTATGACGACTTCGGTTCGTCACAAATTGAGGCCCGGTCCATGTAAGAGCCTTTGTGAGCCTAATATTGTTGGGCCAATTTTAGCCTATTTTAGATTTTTGTGTTATTTTTTTGGCTATTCTCTAAATGTTGCACGCTATATTGGGTTGTTTTATTTTGGGCCCTAGTCTATCTAACGAACTTGGCACATATTGCATTATGCAGGGACATTTGATTTTGGGCAATTATCTCCAGGGCCTTTCCTCGGCCTCGGCCCATATTGCATTTCACAGGGCACTGCATACTATTCTGTCTGCTGATCGCCAGCACATAATCAGACAACAAAACAGAACATTTTCCACTTCCATATAATTCACACCACATTCAGGGAATAGTTCAACCAGTACAATTGTGCAACATACATCAAGTTAGCATCGAATCGAATCAACGTTCAACAAGTCATCAGCAACACAAGTTCACCAGGACCACACTTCAGTTGAGAGGATGATAAACCTGGCTGAAATTTATCAAGTCTTGATGAGATTATGCATGTCATTTGTACTCTTCTTCAAAACTTCAAGCGCTTCTATTTGAGACTTCAATATTGTCTCCTGTTGTTGAGCCTTCAATCCCAGTTCGCTCATCTCGACCTCCTGTTCAATAATATTCTGCCGCAGTTGTGGCCCTCCTTGCTTCTCATTGTCAAGTTCAGCTCGTATTTCCTGAACCTAAAGTGTAGTAGTAACCCTAGTCTTTTTCATGAAGAGCGGGCGAATGCCAGCAACCCCCCGAAAAGTCCTAGATTGGACAACTTCCGCCACTGCTTCGATAGCAGTCTTTCCTGGTTGGTCGCCTTGAGGTTCAGCGACAATTTGTTCCACATGAGCCTAAAAAAGGAGATAAAATGAAAGGTTTAAAATAAAATACCGACACATGTTTCTAGTATTGTTGCAAAGAAGAATGCAATAGCAGACAAGTACTTACAATGGATGCCTGTACTAGAGCGGTGAAGCCATTCTTGCTGCAGTGGAAGGACTTGAAATAATCAAGTGGACTTATCCCTTCTCCTTCAGCAGTATACTTTTGCCTCTAAATATGTTTCGAAAATAGGCATAATTATTAAAGTGCTAGCATTAAAAAATGGTTAATGAAATGAACTACAGAGCAAAAACATGACTTGTTGATCTGCTTACCACAAGATTAGCTTGTACAACGTAGCTTCGAGATCCTGTGCGCTGATGGTACTTGACCTTTCCTCGATTACCGGTGTTTGTACTACACCTCGCCTTTACAATAATAAGAACCCGTGTAAGAAATAAGAATAAGAACAATATATCAGGACATGGAAATGTGGTAGTGGCAAGTTGAAGTTCTATCATACCCTGTGCTCAGGGGAAGACCACATGTTAACCAGTGCCTTCCACTGAGCGTCGGTCAGATTGGTCACAGGAGATTTAGTTGGGACTGCATTTGCTCGAACATCATTGAAGTACTTTTGCTTCAGGTGATACCTCGCTTGTCTCTATCTACTTCAGCATGTCACTACATGCCGCTCTTACAGGCTCACTGGTGGTGTCCATGTCGAATTGCCCCTAGCACAACACAATTATCAGAAAATTGGATGACAAGAATGGATGCAAAGAACTATGGTAGTAGATGAGTGGACATATGCACACCGCTAGATTTCCCATGTAGTTCTTGAGATGATCTTCAGTCTTTTCACCATCTTGATGGCTCTTCTTCGGCTTGTAGTCCTTCCAGCAAGTAAGGATCGGTATGTGCCCACGCACTATGATCCCACCTTCTCATGCAAACTTTGCAGCTTGCATTAGTGCCTCTGGGCGTTTGAGCCCTTCTTGAATGTGTATAGGGATCTTGCCATTTAAGCCTCGGCTAATCTGGTCCAGATCTCTGCCCAATCTTCGTGAATCCCGCGGCTCCCGTTGTGCTCTGGAAGGGCGTGCATCACCTGGCAAGTTTGTTACAGCCATACAAGTAAATAATTATTCGGTCGGTAATTAGGACATTCGAATATGAGATCAAATGACTTGCCTTCTGCAGTCGTCATGTCGATAATGTTCTCATCGTGGGTTGCTGTTGCTTGGCCTTCGGTGGGCAATTCTTGTGTATCAGGAGTCGTCTCACTCCCATCAGCTAAAGCCAATTCCCTTGCCTGGGTCCTAGTCAGTCTAGGAGGCATTTTGGTAGGGTCATCCAAAGCCCGAATTCTCTTGGTCCCTCTTCCTCCACTGACAGGTATGCTATGAGTGACCTCATTACACAAAATTCAACAAAAAAAAGAGAAGTTCAGAAGCAATCCTGCATAACTAATACATGAAACGAGTTCATGTTAAGATTACCTCTTGTTGACATGTCTCTTGGTCAGATTCATGTTCATCAGACGTGTTGTACTCCGGATCCGGATCTTGTATTCTTGTATCGTAGATACCCTTTCTATTTGGTCGGTCAGGTGGTAAAAGTGATTTAATTTTATCGAGGCCAAACGTAGAGAAGAATGTGTGATTCCTCAAGACATTAATGTCCCTCTGCCGCTCGTAATCGCAGCGCACGCCTACTTCTGTTAGGAAAGGAGAGAAACATCTGTAAGGTTGGCCTACCACTGTAAATAAAACTAGATCTAAAAACTTCTATAAGAACCAGTAGGATGTTCCTAGCCGAAACAAGATCCTGAAAATGATGTTCCTAGTCAAAACAAGATCCTGAGAAGAACTAGTGTAGACATGGGATCTGTTAGATCTTAAAACTTCTATAAGAATCAGTAGGATGTTCCTAGCCGAACAAGATCCTGAAAGGATGTTCCTAGTCAAAACAAGAACCTAAGAAGACCTACTGTAAACATGGGATCTACCTGATAAAAAAACTAGTGCACACATAGGATCTGCCACATGGGAAAACACGGAAGTACGAATCCATCGGGGAAGCTGAACAGAGGAGGAAAACATTGTACCTTGTTCTAGATATTTCCTTCGTACGACCTTCCCTCCTGGCGCCATTGTGTCGTCGCCGCTGGTTCTACAGAGGCAGATGGGAAAGGGGCTGAAGCTATGAGCGGTAGATTTGGGACGATGGAGGAGAGGAGGTGAAGATTTGGGCTAGCGGCGAGGAGGGAAGGGGAAATGGGGGCAGAAAGATTTGAGATGGCGAGGAGTAGAAGGGAGGGAAGGGACGGGGCGGGGGTAATTTATCCATTTCGGTGGAGGGTCCTGTCAGATTACTGACATACCCTTTCATTATAGTGGTGGCTGAAACGGGGTACTACTGGGAAGGGGGAAGCAAAAAGGACATTTAACATCTGCTTTGCCCGGACGTCCGAAATTTTGAATATTTGAATAGCGCGCCGGTTTGTTCTGGGGACTGGTCAGCTCTATATACTGACGGCAAAGGATGTTCCTCTTATCAAGATACTAGTACAAAGGATATTCCTTTGTTAGGAACCACTCATTTTGTTTATGTACGTCTCCGCTTAAATTGTTGTCTGTTGTTAAGTAGTAAAGAACGGGAGGGCGTACTTTGGATGGATTGTCAGATCATGAGCACATTGCATACTGCTCGATCATGCCCACATTGGAGATCAACACATCCCTTCCTTCGTCGATTCGATTCGCATACTACTAGAAGATCATGAGCACGTTGCATACTGCTCCATCATGCCCACATTGGAGATCAACACATCCCTTCCTTCCTCGATTCGATTCGCATACTACTACAAGATCATGAGCACGTTGCATACTACTCTATCATGCCCACATTGGAGAGGATAAGAAGTGGATTTGTCCATATGCTCCTTAGTGGCAGCCTAAATCCATAATCATGCATTCTTGTGATTATATGGATATTATCTAATCTACCATTCACGTGCCCCATAATCGGAGGAGCCTTGTTAGCCTTTTCTAGCTTCTCCCCTTCATACACGACGTTCCGTTGTTATATAATACAACATACTGGATAAACCAGATAGTAGACACCTGTGGAAGGTTTAATATCCAGGAAAGTGTGACTTCAGCTACATATATAAATCATAAGGTCCACATGATTTCAGATCGGATCGACTTAAACATTAACTGATTTCACATCCTAGTCCTTGTCACTTTCATCGGCAACATTTTCATCTTCATCGATGTATTGCCATAGAGTGTCGTTGTCCTCATCTTCAGAATTGAATTCATCCACATCAGACAGCTCCTGTTGGTGAATTGCGTCAACTTCAGCGGCTGCAACCACAGTCTCCTCCTCCATTGCCGAAAAAAGTTTCCTAATTCCGCAATAGCTGTGTATATCCCTTTATCCACTAAACCGCAAAGGCAAGACGACAAAACCCTTAGGAGTAGGATATGACAATCATGACTTTGCAGTCTTTGTAGTTTGCATCCATCAGCAACAATACACCTTGATCAACACATCTCTTCCTTCCTCGATTTGATTCGCTTATTACTACTAAAAGATTATGAGCACGTTGCATACTCCTCGATCATGCCCACATTGGAGATCAACACATACCTTCCTTCCTCGATTTCATTCGCTTATTACTACTAAAAGATTATGAGCACATTGCATACTCCCCGATGATGCCCACATTGGAGATCAACACATCCCTTCTGAGAGACATAGGTACCCCTGGGTCCCCACCGACCAATGTCCCAGAGGTCCCTATCAAGTAGACCCGACCTGCCAGAAGCCCCGCCGACCTGCAAGTGGGCCCAAAGACCTTATCCACAGACCCGACGACCCCGGGTGACCTTATCCAGATCCCAGAGGATCCGCGGTACTTGGAGTGCAAGTCAAGTCACCAGGACGCGGCTTGACGCCACCAGTTAGGCCGGATATCTCGGGATATCAGTTGTAATGCTTAGAGATAGACTTTCCAATTGTAATCAACTTAGACTCGGCTCCTCAACCCTCGAAAACCCTAGTCCACCAGCCAATAAAAGGCGGCCAAGGTGCACCATCCGAGGGAGACAACACCATTCTCGCCTACTCGCAATACAACCACCAAACTGGACGTAGGGTTTTACTCTCCGGAGGCCTGAACCAGTATAAACCCCTGTGTCCCCGTGTTCTTCGCCTACTTGCCGTGTTCCGAGTTCATCACGTGAACTACCACCTACGCTCTTAGTTCTCGATCCCCCCATTAACCTACAAACCGCTTGGGTAGCCCCCTTGTGGATCTATCTAGGTCTAAACCCCTGACAGTTAGCGCGCTAGGTAGGGACGATCGGGAGCTCGCTGTGCAGCATGGTGGCCTGATCTGGTATCGTCTTCTCGGCAAGCATGGCAGCCATCCTCGCCAACCCCGTGGAGATCTGCTTCGGCTCCTTCACGGCGACCTTCCCTGTTCCGGTGGTAGCAGCTTCCCCAGCGGCTGCGGAGCAGGTCGCGGCGGTGCCTGTCGCCACCACTATTTCCGATCTAGCGTCGGAGACCCACCCGCCCAAACCCTATGACCTTGTTCAAGGGATGGAGCGCGTCATCAGCATGACGGAGGAAACCCTCCAGATATGCGAGCGAGCTCAACGCTCGACGAGGCTGGCGCTGCACCGCGACACCTTCCCCTTCGGTCGACGATCTTCAGCCGATGTCCATCCCGGCCCGATGTTCAAGCCTTCGCAGATCCAATCTGGGCGGCGGTCCTCTGGCGACCTAAAGCCGGTCCTTGGTGCCTGGCGTGACCCTCTCGATGTACCTTGCACCTACCATAAGGGTGCAAGGCATACTCTCCACGGATGTCGCCTGCGGAAAAGAATCGACCAAGGGCAGCCCCGCCGCGCTACAAGAACTCCACAGTCCCAGGATTGCGGCGAGTTTCAGAAGGTCCGGGTCTGTGTCTCCCCCAACGATTCGGACCGTCGTCTTCCGTCAGGTGCTCATGGTCTCAGAAAACGAGCCACCATGTCACGGCACGACGGATTCCGAGGAGGCGGTGCGTATCCAAGGAAATGCACTGCGTGCCCAGCAACGTGAAGAACAGCGTCGCGCAATCCCCCCTTGCGCTTGAGACCTTCGCCTCGAGTTCGAGCAGGCGGGGATCCCAACATTCAACAGCCCCCAGGCCAACCTGGGTGCTGCCATGGCACGTCTCCAGCAAGCTGAGCTGACACCTGAGGCCGAGGCGGCCATTGCTTACCTTCGGGTCACCACGGCCCTGGTAGAAGAAAAGAGTGCGGCCTCCAAGTGTGCCACATCTTCGTCGACACACCATTTGCGCAGTCGGTCCCAGCGACCTCGGCGCAGCAATCTTCCATCCATCGTGGAGGAGGTCGATCAGCATAACCCTGAGCAGCCTAACCGCCAGGCTAACGGCGCTAATAGTGGCGACCTCCGCGTCAACCTCGACAACAACAGGCGCAACCGCAACGCCCGCGCCATCCTCAACCAACGCCACTGAGAGCGCGAGGAGCGGGAACTGCGTCATCGAGCAGAGTACGATCGCGAGTACGGTGCCCCTGGCACCATCCATCGCATCATGGAGCGCGAGCAGCGCGACCACCATGACGTCGAGAACCGGCGACGCGTTGTGTATGAAGAGTAGTACGGCAACCCGGAGGTCACCCGTGCCAATGAGGATTGCCAACCATGTTCCCAGATCGTTGCCCCAGCGGGCAGTGTTCACTCTACCCCCAGGGGCGTCGCTCAAGCTGGATGCGATGTCGACGATACAGCCATCACTGGCTTTCCCGCACTGGCTCCTCGACTCAGATCGGTATAGTGAACAAGATCCTGAAAAGGATGTTCCTAGTCAAAACAAGATCCTGAGAAGAACTAGTGTAGACATGGGATCTGGTAGATCTTAAAACTTCTATAAGAACAAGTAGGATGTTCCTAGCCGAACAAGATCCTGAAAGGATGTTCCTAGTCAAAACAAGTCGTGGACCAAGTCGTGGACCCCTTTCCTCTTCCTCGCATCGACCAAGTCATGGACTCCACGGCTGGAAGTGTCCTGTTATACTTCCTCGACTGCTACTCAGGGTATCACCAGATAGCCCTGAAGGTCTCTGACCAGGACAAGACAATGTTCATAAGACCGCACGGCATCTACTACTACATGACCATGACTTTCGATCTCAAAAACACCGGCGCGACCTACCCGAAGGCCATCCAGAAGTGTCTGGAGTCCCAGATTGGCGACAACGTGGAAGCCTACGTCGACGATGTGGTCGTCAAGACCACTGTGGAGGATAAGCTCATAGCTGACCTCGCCCAGACCTTCGCCAACCTCCACCGCTATTGCTGGAAACTCAATCCAGAGAAGTGCGTCTTTGGTGTCCTGTCTGGCAAGCTCCTGGGCTTCATGGTCAGCCACCGGGGCATCGAGGTGAATCCCACCAAGGTGGATGCCATCCGCAGGGTGAAGTGACCTACTGGGAAGAAAGACGTCATGAAGCTCACCGGCATGATGGCGGCCCTAGGTTGATTTATCAGCAAGCTTGGGGAGAAAGGCCTGCCCTTCTTCAAGCTGCTAAAGAAGGCGGATAAGTTCGTTTGGACAGAAGAGGCTGACCAGGCCCTGGAAAAGGTCAAGACTTTCCTTACGTCGCCTCCGGTGATGGTGCCCCTGGCACCGAAGGAAATGTTGCTGCTCTGCATCTCCGCGACCACCCAGGTTGTCAGTTCGGTTCTATTGGCAGAGCGACCTGAAGAAGGCAAGCCTTACTCGGTCCAACGACATGTCTACTACGTCAGTGAGGTCTTGTCAGATAGCAAGACTAGATACTCGCAGCCGCAGAAGATGCTCTACGCCCTCCTCGTCACCTCACACAAGCTCCGACACTATTTCCAGGTGCACAAGATCAAGGTCGTCTCGGCCTTCCCTCTCGGCGAGATCCTGCGTACCCGCGACACCACCAGACGTATCATCAAGTGGTCCATCGAGCTAGCCGAGTTTGACCTCAAGTTCTGCCCAAGGCAGGCCATCAAGTCCCAGGTCATCACTGACTTCGTCTCTGAGTGGACAGAGATCCAACAGCCTCCACCATTGGAGAAGCCAGAACATTGGACGATGTACTTCGATGGTTTCCTGAACCTCGAAGGAGCAGGAGCAGGCGTGCTCTTCATCTCCCCCCAGGGTGATCAGCTGAAGTACGCCCTACAAATCCACTACAAAGCGTCTAACAACGGCGCAGAGTATGATGCCCTCATCCACGGGCTGCACATCGCCGTCTCACTAGGGGTCAAACGCCTCATAGCATACGACGACTCCAAGGTCATCATCGACCAAGTCAACAAGGCCTGCGAGACCAAGAAGGACACGATGGATGCCTACTGCACCGAGGTGCGCAAGCTTGAAGGCCACTTCGAGGGGATCGAGTTCCATCACATCTGTCGCGACAATAACGTAGCGGCTGACGTCCTCTCCAAGCTAGGCTCCAAGCGTGCGCTGGTTCCGGCCGGTGTGTTTGTCGAAGACCTACGCAAGCCTACCATCAAACTCCTCTCCGACCTAGAGCCACCAGCTGACGATGCGACCCCACCAGGCGGCCGCGATGTCCTCATGGCTGAGGCCGAAGATGATTGGCGCCTTGACATCCTCGCCTTTATCCTCGAGCATCATGTTCCTGAGGAGAAGGCAGAGCGCGAGAAGGTCATGAGGCGTAGCGCCAACTACATTGTCATAAGCATAGATGTCTACCAGAGGTCCGCCTCCAATGGTGTGCTAATGAAGTGCATCTTACGATCTGAGGGCCTCAGGCTCTTAGCGGAAATCCACGGCGGCAAGTGCGGCAACCATGCCGCTTCCGCCAACCTAGTGGGGAAAGCCTTCAGGTCAGGCTTCTACTGGCCTACCGCTTTGGCCGACGCTCAGGACCTTGTCCGGTGATGCAAGGTGTGCCATTTCTTCGCCAAGTAGCAACACATGCCAGCTTAGACCCTACGGACCATCCCTCCATCCTAGCCCTTCGCAGTGTGGGGTCTCGACTCAGTGGGACCTTTCAGGACCGCTCCAGGTGGCTACAAGCATATCATTGTTGCTGTGTACAAGTTCACCAAATGGATAGAGGTCAGGCCTGTATCCAGTGTTACGTCGAAGGAGGTGGTCAAATTCATCGAGGAGATCACTCATCGTTTTGGGGTCCCCAACAGGATCGTCACCGACCTTGGCACAGCCTTCACAGGGGCTGACTTCTGGGACTTCTGCCAAGACAGCCTCATCGACGTTTACTACTCTTCGGTGGCGCACCCATGGTGCAACGACCAGGTTGAACGTGCCAACGACATGGTGCTACAGGCCCTCAAAGACCGCATCTTCGACGATGTGTCGCCCTACGCTACCAGGTGGCTGGCAGAACTCCCTCATGTCCAGACTCAGGTCAGCTCGGCCATAGGATACTCTCCGTTCTTCTTGGTCTATGGGTCAGAGGCCATCCTCCCTACCGACGTTGCCTTCGGGGCTCCTCGTATCCAGCATTACGACGAGGGCGAAGTGGAGCAAACGCGCAAGGTCGACCTCGACAACCTTGAAGAACATCGTGTGGCTGCGCTCATGTGCCACACCCGCCACGAGCAGCAGTTACGTCACTACCACGACCGCAACGTGCGAGAACATTCCTTCAACGTCGGCGACTTGGTCCTGCGGCAGATTTAGAACACCAAGGACATGCACAAGCTTGCGGCACCTTGGGAATGTGCCTTCATAGTCAAAGAGGTCATTGGATCGGCGACCTATCGCCTCTAATGGGCTGATGTCTAGGGCATCCCGAACCCCTAGAACATTGAGCACTTACGTCGCTTCTACCATTAGGAGCCTTGTACTAAAAATAAAAATCTATGTACTCTACCCTCTTGTAATTTATAATTAATAAAGATAAGATTCCCTTTCGGCAGGCTTCCTGTCGACCTACATCTGGGTCTCCTTTTACTTTCTATTCATCCCTCCCCCTTTGACACGCTCGGGGGCTTGGTCTAAAGCCGGGCTCGACATGCTCGGGGGCTTGGCTTTGCCAATCTAAGGGTCTTACGACCTGAGGGGTTTTGCCTTTTCTTTCTTAAAGCGTTTTCACTTACCACAGCTCTTATGCTTATTATGCGCATTCTTAAGTTGTGTGGTTGCGAGACCTTGGGTCCAAGGCCCCCCTCTGCACGCCGGCTGCACCTAAGCCTCCACGCTGAGCCGTGCAGTCGGTAAGCCGTTCCTCCATTGAGTTGGGTTAGCGGAGGAGACACGTTTTGTAACTTCATTGCTCATGAGTTCTCATAATGGGTGTTTTTACCAAATAAGGGTTTATGCTCTTTAATTAAAAGGAACATGTCATTCATGTCAGTTTGTGTACATAGTCAAAGGGTCCACACCCTCATTTACATCGACAGTTTAATGCATCTCTGAACTACATTTTCAGAGGTCGACCTTCTTGATGATCTCCCCCGTGGTGGCCTGGACGTCTTCGGCCTTCACCAGCTCCGACAGGTCGACATCCTCTGCAAACTTTTGCAGGTCGAACGTCAGCTCATGGAACTTCACCATAGCCAAAGCTGCGGCTACGGCGAGCTTGCTGGTATCCAGCACCAGCGTCTTCATCCGGCCTTCTGCCTCGTCCAGATGGACAACCAGCTCCTTGGGCTCTGCCCCCTCCTCCTGAGAGATGTAAATGCCCATCAGGTACTTAGCGGCCTCCTTGAGGTCGCCCAGCTGCTTCTCAAGATCTACAATCATCGCTTGCTGGTCAATGATGGTCTGTATGGCCCGGGAGAGATCGATCTCCAGGTCTCGACGTATACCATGCTCATATGCAGCTTTTTGGGAAAGATAATATTCACTATCCTGGACCTCCTTGGTCTTTTCTTTGAGGTTCTTCACTTGGTCCTTGGACTCCATGAGTTGCTTCTCCAAGGCGTCTTCCTTCTTTTTGGCATCTGGAAACATCAAAATCAAGGTCAACAAGTGCCATGTTGACATTGCTAACGTCATCGACTAGAAACGGATATAAGATCCATCTCTATCGACGGCACCAGAAATGCAAAGGTATATCTTAACATGATGCTAAGTGTATATCAGATGTTGCTTTCAGATTAGAGTAAAAGGTGAACTCTGACACGATTCATAGCACAACTCGATATAGGTTGTCAGCCCTGACAGGTGTGCCAGAAAACGCATGGATATGGTACTCTTACATATGCCTTGGATCTCTAGAAAAGAATATATATATAAACAGGGAATCCGCAAGCGCACAGATATGAATATACCATTGTAGCATTTTAACCAGGAGTAAAACCAGGTATCATATTTATATTCTACCACAGGGAAAGAAGTTTTTCTAATCCATAATAGCTAATACATGCTCATCTCTCAGTTTTATAATGTAGAGTGGCCAAAATGTATCAATTGCTATAAATAGGGGTAAGTCACATAAAGATAAAGATATTGATAGCATTATTCAAGTCATAACATCATGAGCAGCTACAAAGTGTCATTATAGCAAGAGAAACATAGCAAAGTCTAGTTAGAGAGGATACTCCTCGGTAACTCTAAACGATATGTCAATGCAAACTATGATTAGTGCAAACATTTAACAATCATGGAAGAAGAACTATTATATTAATGCATGGGGAGACTATCCAGGAGGATCAAGGCCGAAACTTGAAACAACCCAAACAGTATAAGGCTCCACTAGTCCTATACATGGGGGGTGGACTGCGAAGGACTCAATAGTGCTGTCACCACCATGATCTACCACACGACCCGGCATATAGGGTGCAATCGCAGATAAATACAATATAAGCACCACGCTTACACTGTCTTTACCGTTCACCCATGTTAACAAATGATCTAGGTGAGGGCTATACGACTCCATACATGAATATAAAGGCAAATCAACTATGCTAAACATGTAATCATAATAAACACCAAAGCATATAATGTCGAATATAATCATTGATAAGAACATATGTCTGTATAACAAATGTAAGGAACTAGATAAGAACTTACAAGAGCGAAGCTAGATCAGTATCTCGATCAGCCTCTAGACGATCAGGAGCCAAGTAGACGCCTTGCCTCCTCCTAGATCTAGACTAGCTAGCTACTCTGCTATATGGTGTTTCTAGGGCGTAGTATCTCTGACTTGATGACTTGATCTGGTGTATGCAAACTCAGGTTTCCAGATGCCTCTGCCAGGGGGCAGGGGGCTGCTTATATAGCCCTGAGGGGTAGACGTGCGCCGTTTGATCAAACCGACCTAACGAGTGGTTTAGATTGATCCTCATAGGTGGTGGAAGAACCTTCTGGAAGTAGGGCTGAGGTGGCGCCTGGGGGAGGCCGACCGGCCCCACCACCAGGCCGATCGGGCTGGGGTGGGCCCCCCTCGGCGCCCACTTCGGCCAGGTGGTCCGTCGCTTCTTCTAGATGCTTCTTTCTTAGGTGCCAAGTCACGTTGAGTTCCGGAGCCTTCTGGAGTCTTCTAGATTCGATTCTTTTAGCACTTTTCCCGAATGGTTCCTGGATTTATATAATTTACCAAATCTCCAGAAAAACTATTAGTGGCACCCTATTCTAAGTTGATATTAACATTTATGCCCTTTTCTCATGTTTAGTTGACTTATAAATATATGGGATAAGATGTGTCAACAAACTCCCCCAAGCTTACCCTTTGCTAGTCCCTAGCAAAGATATGCTTTAGCAGGATCAGGAGTTGCTACAACGCTTTCACACCTCAAAAGTACTATGGTTTTCAAAAACCAATTCTCCTCAACAAGATTGCTCTCTCTTACCTTCAGCCTTTAAGCATAGCCTTTTCATAAATCTTGAGCAAATAAAAGACAAAACAATCAAGTCAAGCAGTATATCTCAAATTCTTTGATCAGCTATCTTCCTGGGGTTTTGCACATTTTTCAGATAAAACTCAGAGATCCTGTGTTTGACCTTCTCAAGCATGGAGTCACACTTGGCAAGATATGTATGGATGATAGTGTTGGATGGATGAGGGTGAAAGGTGGTAAGCCTTTTAGCCTAGCTCTTGGACTATATCTCTCTTTCTAAGATTTTTAAGATCTGGGCTTTCCATTCTTGGAGAGGTGGGCTCTACTCGCCCCGGACTTTTGTCCATTTTTCTCTCTCCTTAGAGATGTGGGCTCTACTCACCCTCGGACACGTGTCCATTATTCATCTCTAAATTTATTTTAGGGAGGTAGGCCCTTCTCGCCTAGTATGACACTTGTCCTTTTCTCTCCCTCTCTCTTCTCACTTTTTCCTCTCTTTTTTTTTCGAATGTAGCCCCAGAATCCTTTTTAACATTGAGAGAGATATATCCTAGAGTTGCATGAGCTGTATAGCTTGATGGAAAATGCGTACTTCCATGACAAGCTCTTAAGGATCATAGACACAGGAACTCATCATATAAAATTTCATGATTTTTAAGATAAATCCATGAATCAAGCTTCTCTAGGAAAATGATCAATAGCAACTCAACTTTTCATGAATCATCTTTCAAGGCCTAGACTCAGATTAAGCATGTACTTGCACAGGTTTTGGGTTTATAGCAAATTAAGCATTTAAGCTTCAGGAGAATCTAGGTCTGAAAACTAAGCACTTTAAAAGAGATTATGGCGGAGCAACTATTCATCATCTCCAAGCATATATCATCAAGATCATTATTAAAGAGAAAAGCCAACTAGCAGACTCTAGCATTTTATTCAAACTAAGACCTTTAACTAATACTCAAATAACTAGCTAAAAACATAGGATAGTGATACTTATCGTGATAACTGGGGGTGCTCTCCCCCAAGCTGGATCTTGAAGTGATTCTTGATTCATCCTTGGAACTTGTTTGCCTTCAGGTCCTTATTAAATTCTCCCTGTAAATATTAGTCTCGCACATACCCGAAGGAACAAATTCTAGGATTATGCTGTGAGCTTTCATGTGCCCACTTCTTTTTGGGTTTTTCTGAAATGTGTGGACTTTCATGTGCCCACGTATTTTTTTGAATTTTTATATGCAAAAGGGATGCTAAAACAAAAACATGTGAATGTAATTTATTTATTTATTTATTTTTTTTATATGCTGCCACGGTACGGAGTACATGGGGCCTTAAAGAATGCAAAAGCAGAAAATATTTTTATGATTTTTTTCAATGCAGGTATAGGGAAATAAACATGCTAATCTAAATATGCAGTGCAGAATATAAAGATAAATACCGAGTTACCTGTCGGCGAGAGTTTAGAGTACTTACTCCCATGGCGTAGATGTAGTGGCCATTGATTGATCAGTTGATGACACGGGTAGTGATTGGTCTTCCGAAGGTGTACTTTGATCTTTCTTCCTCCAAACTTGTTTCTTCGGCGGAGACCTTTCTGGAGTAACAGGTTCAAAATACTGGGCTGGTAGAAGCTGAGCAGACTTCTCCTTGATCTCTTCTTCAATGTTCTTGACATCCATCAACTTTGTGTTCAGCTTGCGTTGTAATTTCTGAAGGCGTCTCTGCGTCTTGTTCTTCTTGGGCTGCTCAGGATCAGTATAAGTATTGAAGTAGCAGCGTACCTTTTCAGTTCTGAACTGATGTAGATGATTGCTCTTGTTGTGTTTAGGAACGGTCTTCCAAGCATGATGGGAGGATCTTGCTCATCTCCCATGTCTATGACTAAAAAGTCAGTCATGACATAGTGGTCCTTTATCTTGACAAGTACATCTCGTGCAATTCCTTCCGAGAACCATTGTGATTGATTCGCCATCTGCAACATTATATATGTGGAATACAAAGGCAGGTCACCATATATTAATTCGTAGGTTACCTTAGACATTAGGTTGGTGCCCGATCCCGTGTCGCAGACAACTCGCTGGAAGTTCCATTGATTGATGGAGCAGTGGATTGATGGAACTCCAGGGTCTTCAAGCATTGGCAGTAATGGTGAAGGGAACAGGTTCTTATTCTCTGATTGAATTGTGTTGATCATCCAAACTTCCTCCACATGCGGTTGAGGTCGATTGTTCTTCTTATTCCTCCTTCTATCTCTTCTCTTCTTCTCGACAACTGGCTCGTGTTCTTGGGGGTAAGGATATCGGGGGTGTGCAGGAGCTTTTAGGATCTTGTTCTTGAAATTGAATCTCTCCTTTCTCCCATTGATGGTGAAGACGATCTTAGCAGCGTCGGCGTAGATGATGGCTTTGGCTGTGGCAAGGAAAGGACGACCCAAAATGATTGGAGCGTTCTCACTTCCCCCAGTCTCAACCACAGCGAAGTCGGCAGCCACGTAGGAGCGTCCTACCCCCAGACATATGTCGTTTAGGATGCCCTCGGGGTAGCATAGTGACAGGTCTGCAAGCTGCAAGCACATGGTTGTATACAATAAAGGTGAACCATTGATTTTCTTATATATTACCTTAGGCATTATGTTGACGCTAGACCCAAAGTCACAAAGTGCATTCTTGAAGGTGTAGGCTCCAATAGTGATGGTGATGACAGGCCTTCCTGGATCTCCTCTTTTGGCGGGCATGCCCCAGTCAGTCCATCTTGGGCCTTCTTCTATCTTACTCGAACACAGATCTGCAGAGTAGATATCGACAAGATTTGCAGATTCTAATTCTTCCGGCTGGCCCGGAATCTTACCTGGGTTAGCTGTGGGAACAGATGATGCCAGCTGAGAAATCTGAGATTCTAGCATTTTATTAAAGCTATGTTGGTTCTTGATGGCAGAAGAGAAACTTTCCATTTTATTACTAATAGTTTCTAGCATTTTATCATTGGAAGCTAACTTCTTGAACAGATTATCCATAATTCTACCCTGATTTTGGACTAAGTCTCTTAAAGGTGAGAAATTATTGGAAGAATTATTACCTTGATAATTACCTGAATAGTTACCTGGGTAGTTGGTCCTCTGCTGAGTCCATCCTTGATTCTGCTGGGGACGATATTGGTTGTTATTGTTGATGTAGTTCACGTCCTCCTCCAGCTGAGGGCATTGACTCCCTGAGTGTCCAGTGTTTCCACACTCTTCACTGGTCATGCGGGATTCGAAGAGTTGCATGACTTCCTTCTTCTCAGGGGCTTTGTCTTCAAGCCTCTTCATCAGTAAATCCATTTTGGCAGACAGCATGTCTACCTCCTTGAGCTGGTGCATTCCTCTTTCTTTCTTGCGGGGTTGACATTCCTCGTTCCAAGCTTGATTGGACGCCATCTTTTCCACAAGGTTAGTAGCTTGAGTAAGTGTAAGGGACAGGAAAGCACCTCCAGCTGCAGCATCCATCATTTCACGGGTGTTGGTAGAGAGCCCGTGGTAGAAGGTCTGCAAGAGCAACCAGTTTTCCATTCCATGATGTGGGCATTCTGAAATGTAGTCTTGAAAGCGCTCCCATGCTTCAGGAACAGATTCCTCGTGTTGCTGCTGGAAACTCGAAATTTCCCCCCGTAAGGCATTGCTTTTGCCTATAAGAAAGAACTTTGCCAGAAAGAAAGTAGAACACAATGTCCAAGTTGTAAATTTGTCTTTGTTGGAGTAAAACCATTGCTTCACTCGCCCCAATAACGAGAATGGGAATAAACGAAGTAGGACTGCATCACTTGGCACATCTTTGATCGTGAAGGTGCTACATATCTCCAAGAAATGTTGAAGGTGTTTGTTGGCATCTTCATGAGCTTTTCCACAAAATTGGCTAGCTTGTACCATGTTGATCAGCGCAGGCTTGAGCTCAAAAGCAGCATTTCCTACAGCGACTGTCGGACTAGTACGAATGTTGTCCGGGTCGGTGCGGAATATTCGCGTAGGGACTTGTTTGCCATTACTTGAAACGTGGGTGTTAAGCTTCACGCTGTTGAATCTCCCAAGGCAGAAGTCGTGGGCCGAGAATCAGGAGACCTGAGCTTTGACCTTGCCTTCCTTAAGATTTTCTCTGGATCTGAAACGAAGTTTTCTGGAAGATTCTTATTCATACATTACCCTGAAATAAGATAGACAAAAGTGGAAAGAACAAGGGTAAGCCTGTTTAAGCAATGATAATTTGGGTTCTCGATACATTATGTGTGAGAGATGCATGCATGCTATTACTGAAACTTTTTCATCTAGGCTATAGACTTAATTTCCCCGGCAACGGCACCAAAAATGCTTGTTGACATTGCTAACGTCATCGACTAGAAACGGATATAAGATCCATCTCTATCGACGGCACCAGAAATGCAAAGGTATATCTTAACATGATGCTAAGTGTATATCAGATGTTGCTTTCAGATTAGACTAAAAGGTGAACTCCGACACGATTCATAGCACAACTCGATATAGGTTGTCAGCCCTGACAGGTGTGCCAGAAAACGCATGGATATGGTACTCTTACATATGCCTTGGATCTCTAGAAAAGAAGATATATATGAACAGGGAATCCGCAAGCGCACAGATATGAATATACCATTGTAGCATTTTAACCAGGAGTAAAACCAGGTATCGTATTTATATTCTACCACAGGGAAAGAAGTCTTTCTAATCTATAATAGCTAATACGTGCTCATCTCTCAGTTTTATAATGTAGAGTGGCCAAAATGTATCAATTGCTATAAACAAGGGTAAGTCACATAAAGATAAAGATATTGATAGCATTATTCAAGTCATAACATCATGAGCAGCTAGAAAGTGTCATTATAGCAAGAGAAACATAGCAAAGTCTAGTTAGAGAGGATACTCCTCGGTAACTCTAAACTATATGTCAATGCAAACTATGATTAGTGCAAATATTTAACAATCATGGAAGAAGAACTATTATATTAATGCATGGGGAGACTATCCAGGAGGATCAAGGCTGAAACTTGAAACAACCCAAATAGTATAAGGCTCCACTAGTCCTATACACGGGGGGTAGACTGCGAAGGACTCAATAGTGCTGTCACCACCACGATCTACCACACGACCCGGCATATAGGGTGCAATCGCAGATAAATACAATATAAGCACCACGCTTACACTGTCTTTACCGTTCACCCATGTTAACAAATGATCTAGGTGAGGGCTATACGACTCCATACATGAATATAAAGGCAAATCAACTATGCTAAATATGTAATCATAATAAACACCAAAGCATATAATGTCGAATATAATCATTGATAAGAACATATGTCTGTATAACAAATGTAAGGAACTAGATAAGAACTTACAAGAGCGAAGCTAGATCAGTATCTCGATCAGCCTCTAGACGATCAGGAGCCAAGTAGACGCCTTGCCTCCTCCTAGATCTAGACTAGCTAGCTACTCTGCTATATGGTGTTTCTAGGGCGTAGTATCTCTGACTTGATGACTTGATCTGGTGTATGCAAACTCAGGTTTCCAGATGCCTCTGCCAGGGGGCAGGGGGGCTGCTTATATAGCCCTGAGGGGTAGACGTGCGCCGTTTGATCAAACCGACCTAACGAGTGGTTTAGATTGATTCTCATAGGCGGTGGAAGAACCTTCTGGAAGTAGGGCTGAGGTGGCGCCCGGGGGAGGCCGACCGGCCCCACCACCAGGCCGATCGGGCTGGGGTGGGCCCCCCTAGGGGCCCACTTCGGCCAGGTGGTCCGTCTCTTCTTCTAGATGCTTCTTTCTTGGGTGCCAAGTCACGTTGAGTTCCGGAGCCTTCTGGAGTCTTCTAGATTCGATTCTTTTAGCACTTTTCCCGAATGGTTCCTGGATTTATATAATTTACCAAATCTCCAGAAAAACTGTTAGTGGCACCCTATTCTAAGTTGATATTAACATTTATGCCCTTTTCTCATGTTTAGTTGACTTATAAATATATGGGATAAGATGTGTCAACATGCCACAACCTCCGGAAATCAAGGTCGGGAGTAAGCACAGGCATACCATCTACGATGATCTTGGGATCCTTCTCGGTGTCTTCTGCCTTCTTCTCGGCGGCTGCTAGCTCCTTCTTAAGGGCGGCCATCTCCTTCTCCGCATGCTTGGCCAAGGCGTCCTTGACGTGTTGGATCTCCTTCGCGACCTTGACCTTGGCCTGCAGCGCGGCCTCCCAAGCTGCAGTAGCTTCCATGTGCGCCTTGGCACCTTCTTTCACCAGGTTCGCCCGGGCCTGCACTCGCTCAGTGAGAGACAACATCAAACAAAGTCAGCTCCACATTTCACCAGAACAATCAAAGTAGCGGCTTCCTTGGAAGAAAGGACTTACCGAGAGTGTCCACGCAATCGTCCGCTGCACCGCCTTGAACTCCTCCATGTCGCGGCGGTCAGTGTCGATGTCGTCCACCCATGGGGTCCGGGCATAGAGGCACCTTTCATCCTCATTCTTTGTGCCAGGCCCGCTCCCTTCTCCAACCTGCACCTCCCGCTTCGGCTGCACGGGCAGATTCTGCTGAGGCCCTTCGACCTGCTGTATATCGCCGGATGCGACCTTCGTCATCGTCGACGTTGTTGTCCCTACAATCCCAGGAGTCTGGCTTGAGACATCCCCTGCTGACGCTGTCGGTGACTGCTCCACCGGCGCCTTTGTCCCCTTATGCCCAAAGGCCTCCAGGCCTACGGCATTCTTGCCGCTTTGCGAGGTAGCAGGGGTCGACCTACCAAAAAGCAAAGGCCGTCAACAACGATGCATACAAGACGTGCAAAGATAAACATGAGTGGGTAAAGTTTGTCAACTTACTTGCTACCAAGTTTCAAACCGAGCTTTATTGGCTTGGGTGGAGCTTTCCTCGCCCTCTTGTGCGACCCTACATCGCTCGGCCCCTCGATGCTTGGCTTCCGGAGTTCCTCCTCCATGACCTTGAGGAACTTCTCCTTCCCCTGCTCGGCCGGTGTGCCGGGTGACCTTGCGTCGTTGTCATCACCAGCGTCCGTCTCAGCCTCGGCGCTGGCTGTCGTCGTCTCCATCGATGCGGTGGCGCCCTTCCTCTTTCTCTTCTTCTTCCCCACCGCTTGGGTGGCGGAGATCACTATGGCGGCCTTGGATGCCGGCATCTTGCCAGCAACCTGCCGCGTGCGCCGTGTCGACGGCGCGACAGTCTCCACCGCCTTCCCCGTGGCGGGACCTTCGTCGTCACTACTCTCCACTGTCGAGTCGGAGAGGTAGTTGTCGATGGGGTGCTGTGGAGGCGCCTCGATGTCCTCTGCAACCCTGACCTTAAAGCTTCGCTCGTCCTCATTGGGCAGCAGAGCTGGGCACCAGTACACACCCTCACGACCCTACATCAGAAGACCTTCGTCACAATCATCAAATATCCAAGTACATGAACAACGACTAAGGTCGATTGGACAGAGGGCGACTTACGGCTTCGGTGGGGCACTTCAGGTTGTGTGGCTTGGGGTATGTCTGGTTGCGAATTTGCCCGGCGAATAGGTCCTTCACCTGGTTCACCATCTCCTCTTTGGAGACCTTGCGCTGCGCACCCGGGTGGGGTCGACCTGGCCCCAGTACTCGTAAGCCGGATGCACCCGATCTTGGATCGGCTGCAAGAGCCGCCGGCTAAAGCTGATCGCCACCGCACCCCCTGTCAGCCCCTCAGGCTTTAGCCTCGCCAGGTCCTCCAGCAGTGGCTTGATGGCGTCGTTCTCCCGCGACGTCAGTTGGTTGACCCATTCCGGCATCGGGACTGGCACGTACCCTGACCTTGTTGGTAGTGCCGTCTTTGAGTTGTCGATGTAGAACCAACCCTGTCTCCAGCCCGCGGTGTTGTCTGGCAGCACCATGTCGATGTAGATCGGCTTCATGTAACGGTGGAGCATGAAGCCGACGCTCCCCACGACCACGGACTTCCCCGTCTTCTTCAGCTCGAAGAAGTACCACCACAGGTGGAAGTGTGGCGGTATCCCCTAGTACACCTCGCAGAGGTGAATGAAAGACGAAATGGTGGTAATGGCGTAGGGGATGATGTGTACCAGATCTATCCAGTAGTAGTGGAGGAGCCCGCGGAAGAAGTCGCCTGTGGGGACTCCGAAACCGCGCTTGACGTGCGAGACGAAGGCGACAGTCCCGCCGGTCCCCTTTGTGGGGAAGGCCTCGCCGGTCGCCGCCTTCCAGCCCACCTCCTCCTTGGGCTTCAGCAGCCCGCGGGCCACTAGACCATGGGCTGCTCCTTCGTCACCGTCGAGGGCTCCCAGATGTCCTCCGGCTGCGGTGTAAGCTCGGGAGCCATCTCTTCTTCTTGCACGCCGATAGATCTAGCTCTATACACTACGAGGGACTTCACACGCATCCGGCGGCGCACGGTGAGGCTGATCTAAACGCGGCGGTGCCGGTGGATTTGTGTGGAATGCTTTTGCGACAGCAACAAAACCCTAAATCGGGGCGGAAATGAAAGTGAGTGAGGTCCCCGGCCCTTCACTCAGCCTTTTATAGATGGGCCCCGGTGGCGCTGCGGGCCGTCGCGCCCAACGTCTCTTTGTTTCTGCGGATTTGATTCCTGCGGGATTCTTGGCGACCCAACGGATCTCTTTCCAATGGCCCATTCGGCCTAACGGTCTCAGGCAGTAACGGCTCGCGTCGTGTGGGGATCTATGCCTGTTGGCTCCGTGGTCAATGGCCTAGCGTCCATGGACTCCTCATGCCCTACATTAAGCCCCATACTATACTACGATGGATATCTGCTTAAAGGTCTCCTGACCGATTGACGACCTTCGGGTCTACCACATCGCCTTCGTAAGCTCGATGAGGCCCTGCTGCCTCCTAGGTCGCCTCGACCTACAACGGCGAGTATATACCAAGGGCTCTGTGCTTAAAGGCCCCACTGCCCGTTGGTGACCTTCTTGTCATAACTACAGCTCCTTCTTGAGGTTGCTAAGGCCCTGCTGTCTTCTAGGTCGCCTAGACCTAAAATTCTTAATTTGACGACCTGCGTTGTGCCACTGCATAGCGGCCGTGTCGATTCAGGTCTACACGGGCTATTTGTCGCTTCTTAAGGCCTCCCGAAGGTCAGTGTGCTAGCATAGCCCTGCTGGGACCTTGGTAGCCATACCATTGCCGCCTGGGCGCCTCTACATCTACTTGGGAAATACCATTTGTCATACAAATGTATACATAAAGCTTCATAAGCTACAAGGACTTTGGCCCTTGGCCAATTACAAGATACAAAGACATCAATGGCCCTGAGCTACCCTATATAATGTTTGCGATGCTGTCTACACTGATAAGGCGCATCGCGAGTTTTCTTCTAGCTTCAGGACTTGGTTGAAGACCTCTACCGCCGTTGTAGAGGCAGCTGCCACACAGCCTCCTCTACTCGCACTCCAGCAGGTTTCCTGTGGTGTCCAACACTACCTCTGGCCTCCCCCACAAGATTCCAAATGGGACCAACGTTACCTCTGGCCTCTCCTGGTTGAGCACGGTGGCCTCCAGCATCACCTTGGGCCTCCGCGTGTAAGGCCCGCCGACACCAGCATTGCCCCCTGTTGCACCTGGATTCCTCGCTGGGCGCAGGAGAAACGGCTGATAGAGTTCTCCGGGCTTCGCAAGCATTCTTCTAGCTCCAAGCATGAACGGCACTAGCTCTATGCTATGGTGGATGGACGCAAGTCCAAGGAATGGAGAAATTTCTACACAGCTTCGCCATGGCTTTTACAAGCAGCTTGGGTGCTTTGCCCAATGGCGTGGGCACCTATTTATACCCGTAGCAACTCGACCTCCGATCTTATCCGCAACCTAGCTTGCGTGGCATCCTTATCCTCAAGGGTTACTATTCCCATGTGAAGTACGAGGTCACTGTTCACCCATGGGGAGTGTTGGCGCGCCTTCCCCCTACCTGACTACATCCTCGTGCTTTTGTCCCTTGCGAGTGGATAGCAGCTTGTGCCTTACAAGGGAGCAGGCCCGTGACCGTACAGTGCGCTTGTGACTCAGGTCATGACAGTTTTCGGCGTTTGGCGTCTTCCTCAAGATTCAAGGTGTTTCGACCTATTGGCTCAGTTCGTCAGAGCATCATGCTGATAAAGTAGAAGGCCGTAGGTTCTCCTTTTTTTCCTCTCTTTTGGAGCATCAAACCGGTCATTCTGGTCACTTTACTGCTCGGGGGCTACTCTACGAGTGCATCTTGCGACTCCCTCTTGCTTCTACGTCGCATCGACTTACTGGAAGCCTGCTTCCATCACTCCTCTGCTCGACCTACCTATAGTTGGCATTGCGGCCTTTCTAAAGGTCGCGGGAGCTACTATGTGTCACCTGATCCAGGTCAGGTCGGCGGTTCTTCAAGATCAACATCTCGCCTTCACTTCGACCTTCTAGATTCATATTCCAGGAGCTTGATGTTTGACTTCGTGCGCGCATTGGAGGGGTTTTTCTTCTTTGGATCCTCATGCACCCTACGCGACCTTGATGGCGCCATATCTTCGCCAAGTTTCGACATGACCTCGTCTCGGCCGCTACGCCTACACGTCGATTGGGGGCTTGAGAGACATGGGTACCCCTGGGTCCCCACCGACCAGTGTCCCAGAGGTCCATGCCAAGTGGACCCGACCTACCAGAAGCCCCGCTGACCTGCAAGTGGGCCCAAAGACCTTATCCATAGACTCGACGACCCCGGGCGACCTTATCCAGATCCTGGAGGATCCGCGGTACTTGGAGTGCAAGTCAAGGCACCAGGACGCGGCTTGGCGCTGCCAGTTAGGCCGGATATCTCGGGATATCCGTTGTAATCCCTAGAGATAGACTTTACAATTGTAATCAACTTAGACTCGACTCCTAAACCCTCAGAAACCCTAGTCCGCCGGCCAATATAAGGCGGCCTAGGTGCACCATCCGAGGGGGACAACACCATTCTCGCCTACTCGCAGTACAACCACCAAACTGGACATAGGGTTTTACTCTCCGAAGGCCTAAACTAGTATAACCCCTGTGTCCCCGTGTTCTTCGCCTACTTGCCGTGTTCTGAGTTCATCACGTGAACTACCACCTACGCTCTTAGTTCCCGATCCCCCATTAACCTACAAACCGCTTGGGTAGCCTCCTTGCTGATCTGTCTAGGTCTCAACCCCTGACACCTTCCTTCCTTGATTCGATTCGCATACTACTACAAGATCATAAGCACGTTGCATAATACTCGATCATGCCCACTTTGGAGAGGATAAGAAGTGGATTTGTCCATACGCTCCCTAGTGGCAGCCTTAATCCATAATCATGCATTCTTGTGATTATATGGATATTATCTAGTCTACCATTCATGTAGGCCATAATCGGAGGAGCCTTGTTAGCCTTTTCTAGCTTCTCCCCTTCATACACGACGATTTCTAGCATTCCCCTCATCAAACATCGGTATGGTGGCATGATTCAAGGATTACATCAAAAATTACAAAAAGAAGCATGCGTAGGGAGTGTTGGGTTCGTTTTATGCATAACACAGAGTCATGCATTGCGTGACGTCGAGGTCATAGAACTCTCTGTTTTGGGTGTAGGAATCCTGCATTGATCCAAGCCATTAATCCAATCAAAGGATTCAATCGTATGGAAGTTGGAGTTGTCAACGCCACGACACAACTACGATGTTCTATTCTGAAAACGAAGTGCTGGTACCTCTATCTCATTCTGCAACCCGGTACAAGAGTATTGGGAGTCTTCCGACTCTGGTACAATTTCATCTTGGTCAGCAATTGTGAAGACCTGAGCACAAAGTCCAGGCAAAATGATTATTTATGGTTGGTTCGCACACGTGAAGAAAAATGTATTGTTCAACTCGAATTCAACAATCAAATGAAATCAATGGCAATAAAAGGAATGTTTAACATTCTACCTCTTTTTCGTCGGTGTTCGAAGGAACCGATATAACAGGATTGTGAAGAGGGTAATCAGGAGCTGGAACAACAACAGCAGTAGGAGAGCCTTCTAAGGTAGCATGAGCAGGAGCAGGAGAGCTTTCTGAGGTAGCAGGAATAGGAGTAGGAGAGCCTTCTATAGGACCAGGAGCAGGAGAGCCTTCCAAGGTAGCTGCAGCAGGAGCAGGCTCAGCTGTAGGACAGCCTTCCGATGTAGCTGCAGTAGGAGCAGGATTAGCTGCATGAGAGCCTTCCGAGGTAGCTGGAGCAGGATCTTCTGGAAGTTGCAAAGTAGAATGACCAGGATGTTCTGCACTACTACCGGCAGAGATAGCACGACCATCCAAATCGTTTGCTGTTGCCGCCAAAGAATCTTCCTTGTTCTGTTCCCCTGCTGCAATATCAAATAGAACCTTGAGTATTGATGCATTTGCTTCCTTTTCTTCTTTGGAATCTTTTCTGTCGTCCATTGTGAACCAATTGCTGAACTATGAGGCAGCTCAGAGACTTCAGATGATTTACTCAAGTTAGCAGGAGGCATGAGTTGCAAGGGGGTCTGACCAATAGGTGCGAGTAGAGCGGGTGGTGGTGGTAATCCGTTAACTTGGTGAAGGTGACTGAGTGAAGCATTCAGAAAATTCTTCATAGTGCGCTGCTGTTGTGTTACTATTTGTACTATCTGCTCCGAGTGCGTGCAGTTTAACTCCTCCTGCTGTGCCATCCTCTTCTCCATCATTGACTGGAACTTGGTTTGCTCGCTCTGATTTTCAAGGATCAGTGTGACAACCCCACCCGAGATTTGGTTAGTAAGCTATAATAAAATTCATCCTATTGAGTGTTGCCGGGTCAAAGCCCGGTAAATCACTTGTAAAACACACAGAGGATCGAACACACATACATTAAAACTCCCACAAAGGAGAGTCCAGAGTACCTTACAAATTAATCCAAATTTCCCTGTAGTGTCATATTATTACAACCATTGTTCTTGACATGAAAGGTAAATGGTTCAGAGTTTCAAAGATAGCAGAATTAAACTAAACGATAACTTGGCATCATGGGAGGCCACCCATAACGCCATTACTCCTCGTCGTCCACCCATTCCAGCTCCTAGCCGGGTGGGATTTCACCAGGCCAAACATTATCACCTGAAAATAACATTTATAGCAAGGCTGAGTATACTAATACTCAGCAAGGCTTACCCGTCTAAAATAAAAGACTTAACCTCTAATCATGCAAGGCTTTTGGCTAGTGGGTTTGTTTTGCCAAAAAGCTACTAAGGAGTTAATCCTTATTTTCAATATTTTAGCTCAAGTTCTAGTAGATTAATTCATTACGATAAGTAACTATTGCAATCATGAATTGTGCAAACAATTAATCAAACATCAAGTTTATCCATATTCCATCATAAAGGGATTATTATGGCCACATAATTAAGCACTCTCGGATAACGGTGAGAGGCCGATGATCGATCGATTAATAACCTTGTAAGGTGGACCTAAACATACGGGAGAAAGTACTCACAAAGAGTGCATTCAACCAGGCGGTTCCCGTCATTCCTCGGATTGGGATCGGATGCCACAGTCCTAAGTACAAGGCTATCTGGCACGCCTCACACTAGCGTCCAGCATCACACATGCACTACAGTTTGTAAGACTGGGGCCGCAACTTAAGATTAGTAGCGCAAAGTTCCCGCACCGCATCATTTAGGTACTAGGCTTACCGTACCCATTACCGACAAATGTTTAGTACATTCAAACGCTTAATTTCTTAACCACTGGACCGGATCCCAAATTCCCATGCTCTTACCACGTGAGCAATCCAATTTAATCAATCTTATGATTCCAACATAAGAACCTATTCTCGCGGGCGAAGTACATCACTCGACTTGTACCGGGTCCTTAGTGCATAGCAACTAGCGACCTAGCTGAAAGGATCAATGCAAGTGGCCTAGAGGGGGGGTGAATAGGCCTACAAAATAAAATTAGGCTTTTCTGCTGTTTTCTGCCAGACTGTAGAGCTTCTGCGAATATTCACAGAACCTCTGCGTTCTACAGACAGAACAACAGCAGCTGCGGATAAAACAAAGGGAAACAGATCTGAAGCCTTAGAGATGTTAGTAGGAAGGTAAAACAGAGATATAAGCATAAGCACCCTTTACCAAGCTAAATAATAAGTAGATCGAAGGTAAACCATAGATAAGCATGCTATAACAAGGCAAAACAAGATAATTAAGCAAGAACAAGTTAAAGCACACGAGAGACAAGATTTACCCCGTGGTTCAGCTCACCACAAAGGTTAGCCTACATCCACGTTGTTGAGATAAGCCACAAAGGCTTTGGGATCTCTCTAGATCTACTCCTCTCTCACACCTATCACCAAAGTAATAGATGGAGGGTTCCACTAGTCACAAAGGGTAATACAAACAACTTGAGGCTGCCACACAATGCTTGGAAGCTCCCAAGTAACCTCTAGCCGTCTAGGAGCAAGTCTCCAAGAGTAATAGATCCACCAAGAGAGCTAGGGTTTCACCAAGTGTACAAGAACAAGATGGAAGGAATTCTTTTGCTTTTCTCACTAGGAAATCACTCTCAACTTGAATGCAAGAATGGAATTCGGCTTCAAGTTGGTGGGAGTCAATGCTTGAGTGAGAGAGAAGCTATGGGCACTGTTGGGGCGCAGCAGGAACGGGGAGGAGACCGTTGGAGAAGAAGGGGATTAAATACCCCCTCAGATCTGAACTGTAACGGCTCTGTTCCAAGTCGCAGACCTTCTGCGAAAAATATGCATAACATCTGCGAACACTATAACTGACAGTCTGACAGAGAGAACACCAGAGGCTTCTGCGAAAATATGCAGAACCTCTGCAGTTTGCAGAGAAGTAACAGCAGACTGACAGAACATTTGTGGATGGGTTTAGGATTGTTGGATATGGTTTTTATGCACTTGGTTAGACCCGAACCACTATTAGAATCCCCCTTGATAGTATGGCTTGTCCTAAACTCAATTTCAAAATATAAAAGGAATTTAAACCTTCATTTGAGCCTAGAGAAGCCTTCCTTTTAATTAAGGGGTCACCTTTAACACTTTTGCATCTCTTGACAAATTTCAACCTGCAGCTCATACTCAAAAGCTTATTAGTCCTTTAATTGTGTGGTCAACATCACCAAAACCCACATAGGGCTTGATTGCACTTACAATCTCCCCCTTTTTGGTAGATGTTGACAACCCAATTAAAGCTTACATTTAATTGCAAAGATTGAGCTTTTGATGGAATGTATACAATGCTCCCCCTTAGTATATGCATCTCTCTTTTGAATAGAGAAAAATATGTGTGTAAGACATGTTTGCATATAAAATGGGTAAGTGAAACTAGATACATTGTATGTATTCCATCGTGGGGTGCAAAAGAACTGTGTAACATACAAGCTGTGATGCATATGACAGATAGAAGCAATCAGAGAGTCAACTGTGTCCAGACCGCAGAACTTCTGCAAAAATTTGCAGAACCTCTGCAAAATAGACCCTCTGCAAAAATTTGCAGAACCTCTGCGTCCTGACACAGCAACTCCAACAAACATCACAGGCAGATAAATATTCAACAAATAACAGCAAGTAATAGGAACTTAGATTAAGAAATAAGCAAGACAAGATCATCTAGTCCTATTACATCACATCACACAGTTTTAAAGTTTTAAATCCCACAAATCTTGTCCACAACCAACCATGGCTTGCCAACAGAGGCAAGGTCCAAATATATTACAGACCATGTTTCAGAGATTAAGTTCAGAGAGGATACTGCACTCTCACATCTCACAAAAGATCAAGTTTTGCCAGAAAAAAATCAGATATGCATCTCAATCTATGCATCTCAATCTTTCTTCATTCTCCCCCTTTGTCAATAGATAGCAAAAAGGGAAGAAAGAGAAGATTTGGCTTGGATCTGGCCAGCTTCTTCACTCATCTTGGCTCCAGTCAATCTCTTCCTCCTCTTCCTCTTCTGGAGTAGTGGAGGCAGCAGCTGGTTCTTCTTCCTCCTCTGTCTCAGATTCTGATTCCACTTCAATAGGCTTCTTCAGTGGTATTTTGGAGCTGATCTTCTTCCTTCTAGCAGCAATCTTAGGTCCTTTAGGAGGGACCCTAGCACTCAGAGGCTCATCATCACCAGGAATGTCTTGAGCTTCCTCCTCACTAGAAGTGTCCACAAAGAAGGTAGGAGGTGGAATAGGAGTAGGAGTAGAGATATTTGCCTTGAACATGAGCTGATTAACATATTTCCTCAGCTCAAAAACTTGAGTAGTTGTGTATCTGCACATGGCAAAAGTATCCCTGATCATCTTCCTCAGTTTCTTGCCTTCCTTCTTTGCTGCAGTGCTAGGACCAGCCTCTGAAGGATCAGTGCCCCTTGTTGATTTATCATGAAAGGACTTGAGCACTGTCTCCTTTTGCTTGTGGCCCCAAGATGTCAGCTGGTAGGACTTATGAGCACAATCTTTAGGAAACCTCAACCCACTAACCATCTCAATCACATACATAATGTAGGGAGCATAGGGGAAGTTGTTCCTAGCATCATTCAGAGAGTCACTCAACTCATACCAAATATAGTTGCTGACAGAGAAGCGTTTGCCTGTGGGGAGCATCCTCTTTAACAGATTCACTGCATATTTGCGAAGAGAAGTGGCATCACTGTCCCCTTTTGGATTGATGGTCTCCCTGAACAGATTGTTGAGGGCATAATACATAGGTTTCAGCCCTGTGGTCTTGTTATTTGCCATCTCCTCATACTCAAACAACTCAGGAACATCCCTTCCTCTAAGCTTGCTCTCAAAGTAGATGTTATCTGCATTTCTATCCTCTTGACCAAATCCCAGCAGTCTTGAAAAAGTGGTGAAGTCCACCTTGTAATGCACCCCCTCTGTCACCCAATGTATGGTGTCATGCTTGGCTTCCCAGTGAAAGGTAGCATGAAACTGGTTGATAATTTCAGTATTCCAGTCATAATTGAACCCCATGATATCCCTCAAGTCATGTCCATCAATGATTTTCAGCAGCTCTATTGATTCAGGAGTCCTCTTTCTCTCTATGTGACCCTAATCAACCCATTTCATTATCATAATCCTACTTTTGTTTCTGATCATAGTGTTGTAGAAATCATAGTGAATGGTGACCAAAACCTATAATCAATGGCAGCACACCTAGGATACTCATAAGGGTTGACCTCTCTAGCAGTTTTGACTTGAATTCCCTTTCCATCATAGGTCTCATGCTCTATGTGATATGTGTGATCATACTTAGTGGGAGGCTGCTTTTGGGGATTACCTCTGAAGTTTCTGATGTAGGAGCTGTCAATGTCCCCAAGCCTAGTTGGAGACTGCAGCTCTACTGGAATAGTCTTCCCTTCAGTTCCCCCATCATTCTTCACAGGGGTTGCTGGTGCACGGCTGCCTCTGCCAGTGATAGGTCCTGCTGACCCTCTTCCTCTCTTTGGAGCTGCCTTTCTTGAGCTTGACTGTTGCCTTGACAAAGTCTCCCTGGTGACATTGTAAGCTTCCTCTCCCTTAGAGTCCTCATAGGGCACAACCCTCTTGTCCTTCCTCTGAGAGCCTCCAGGTTCCATCTAAAGATAAAGATAGCTAGGATAAGGTACGAGAGTATTGTGGAACAGCAACATTTTGGAGAGAAAACTCAGTTGAACTGTGAATCGAGGGCACGGTGACTGTCTCTGCAGAATGCAGAACTTCTGCGAAAAAATGAGGAACTTCTGCATTCTACAGTGACAGGACTGTGAAACTCGATTCACCTTTCAACTGAGCCTTAATCCAAAATGTACCATATCAACAACACTAGCAGGCAAAGATAAGAGGATCTACTCAAGAACATGTCCTTAGAACCGAGTGAAAAGATAGATCTGGCAGGGATTAGGGTTGGGTTATACCTCTGGATTTAGCCGGGGGTAGAGAAGAACTTTGTGAGGCGTTTACGCCGAGGACGTAGCCCAAAGGCCCTTCTAGATCACAAGGTGATCTAGTGGCACTGGAGAAACCGACCGGGATGAACCGGTGTGTGCAATGGTTTCCCCTGCCTCACAAGATCCAAACTGCGCTGGAAGAGAGGGAGATGAGGACGAGAGGTTGACGGAGACGAGCTTGAACTTCTCCTCGAACGATTCTTGTCCGGTGGTCACCGGAGAAGCTTGTGGGCGTCGGTGAAGATCTCGATCTGCATGGTGCTTCCTGCTCCCCTTCCTTCCTCAACTCAGGAACCCGCCACGGACGAGGAGCAAGGCACGGATCTCCTTCGTCTTGAGGCGCGGCCGGAGACGGTTCTTGGAGACGGCGGCGGCGGCGGAGCAGAGCGGTGGAGGCGGTTGTGGGAGTGAGAGCGAGATGCGGTGAAAGCGGCGTGGTAAAGGTGAAGAGGAAGTTACTGCCTTGTTGGGGTAAGAGATAAGGTCAAAAGGGAATATCCTATTTTCCTTTTCTTAGATGCGGTGAGAGAGGATACCGCGGGGAGCGCCTGAAACCCTCTGGTTACTAAAGACATGTCTGGAGTTATGTCTCTACACATCAGAGACATGCGAACTGAACGATTTGGTCTGTCAGATAAAAACACAGAACCTCTGCAGATAAACGCAGTGCCTTCACCTCTGCATATAAATGCAGAACCTCTGCCTACTAGAGAACAGAGACAGAGAACTTCCAGATTGAGCTGAATATTGGTCTTTTCTTAATGTTCTTCACTTAGGTCATGGACACCTTGTCTCAATAGGCTAGAAAACAATCAAACATCACACAGCTATAGCCATTTGAAACAAGTTGGGATATAAAATAGATTTTGAAACACATTATTTAAAATTTTGCAAAAGCATTTTCATGAAGAAAACACACATCAACAAAGTGTGCTAGAGTTCAAACCACGCAGCGAGAATCAAGGATATTTAGCTCATTCCTTAAACTACAAAACCTTGACTCATCGAGAGGCTTTGTGAAGATATCGGCTAGTTGTTTTTCGGTGCTCACATGACTTAGAGCGATATCTCCTTTGGTTTCGTGGTCTCTCAAAAAGTGATGACGGATGTCTATATGTTTTGTACGAGAGTGGCTTATGGGGTTATTTGCAAGCTTTATGGCACTTTCATTGTCGCACAAAAGTGGGATATGGGAGAAATGACATCCGTAATCTTTTAAGGTTTGCTTCATCCAAAGTAGTTGAGCACAACAGGCGCCAGCTGTAACATACTCGGCCTCGGCGGTGGAAAGGGCTACTGAGTTTTGCTTTTTAGAACTCCAAGACACTAGGGACCTACCAAGGAATTAGCATGTCCCCGATGTACTCTTTCTATCTACCTTACAACCGGCATAATCAGAATCCGAATAGCCATGTAGATCGAAAGTGGTGCCCTTAGGATACCACAAGCCAAGGTTAGGGGTATGCACTAGATATCTCAAGATTCTCTTTACGGCCATAAAATGACACTCTTTCGGGTTAGCTTGATATCTAGCACACATGCACACACTAAGCATAACATCCGGCCTAGATGCACATAAGTAAAGAAGAGAACCGATCATAGAGCGATATACCTTTTGATCCATGGATTTCCCTTCTTCATCAAGATCTAATTGTCCATTAGTAGGCATTGGAGTCTTGATGGGCTTAGCCTTGTCCATGTCAAACTTCTTTAGCATGTCTCTTGTATATTTGGTTTGACAAATGAAAGTCCCTTCTTTTGCTTGTTTGATTTGAAATCCAAGGAAGTACTTGAGCTCACCCATCATGGACATTTCAAATCTCTTTGTCATAACCCTACTAAATTCTTCACAAAAAGTTTCATTAGTACTACCAAATATTATGTCATCGACATATATTTGGCAAACAAAAATATGACCATCAACTTTTCTAGTGAAGAGAGTAGCATCGGCTTTGCCTATCTCAAAGCCTTGCTTGAGCAAGAAATCGTTAAGCCATTCATACCATGCTCTTGGTGCTTGCTTGAGCCCATAGAGCGCCTTATGGAGTTTGTAGACATGATTAGGATGGTTGGGATCTTCAAAACCGGGTGGTTGCTCCACATAGACTTCTTCAGAGAGTTGGTCCATTGAGAAATGCACTCTTGACATCCATTTGATATAACTTGAAGTCATGATGGGTGGCAAAGGCAAGAAGAAACCGAATTACTTCAAGTCTTACCACCGGTGCATATGTTTCTCCAAAGTCGAGTCCCTCTACTTGAGTGTACCCTTGAGCAACCAATCTTGCTTTGTTCCTAATCACAATTCCAAACTCATCTTGCTTGTTCCGGAAAACCCATTTGGTGCCTATGACATTTGTCTTGGGTCTTTCCACCAACTGCCACACTTGATTTCTTTCAAAGTTGTTCAACTCCTCTTGCACAGCCATCACCCAATCCGGATCCTCAAGAGCTTGATCTAACTTGATGGGTTCAAGAGAGGAAACAAACGAGTAAAATGCACAAAAATTTTTAAGACGAGATCGTGTTGTTACCCCTCTCTTTATGCTCCCAAGAATATTATCAACGGGGTGGTCCCATTGTATGACTTGATGTACACGAGGGTGTGATGGTCCAAGAGATTGGTGTAGGGGTTGGTCTTCATCATCATCATCAGCTTGGGGCTTAGATGCACTTGGTTGATCATCCCCTTGCTGATTAATTCCCTGGTTCTCAGTGACTGGAGGTGCTGAATTCCCAGACTGCAGAACTTCTGCATTTCTTTGCAGAACCTCGTCCTCTGCATTTTTATGCAGAACCTCTGCAGTCTGTACACCTACAGAACCAGTGACTTCAGGCCCTTCGAGTGGTGTTGAAGATAAGAGTTGTTCTTCATCATCTTCTTGTTCTTCAACTGGTCTAACATCACCTATGGCCAATTGCTTGATTGCTTCACAAGGTGGCGTCTCCTTTCCTACAACATTCATATCAACTTGCTCCACTTGAGAGCCATTAGATTCATCAAAGGTAACGTCCACCGTGACATCAATCCTTCCGGAGGATAGATTGAAGACACGGTAGGCGTGTTCATTAGGACCATAACAAGAAGAAAACCTTCTTCAACCTTTGGTGCAAATTTAGAGCTTCGGGGCTTCTTGTTTGGAATGAAACATTTGCACCCAAATACTCTAAAGTAAGACACCTTAGGCTTTTTACCGGTGATAAGCTCATAGGAGGTCTTCTTGTGAAACTTGTGAAGATAGAGGCGGTTGATGGCATGGCAAGCCGTGTTGATAGCTTCGGCCCAAAAGATGTCTTGCGTCTTGTATTCATCCAACATGGTTCTTGCCATCTCTATGAGTGTGTGATTTTTCCTCTCAACCACCCCATTTTGTTGAGGGGTATAAGGAGCTGAAAATTCATGCTTGATGCCCTCTTCATCAAGAAATTCTTCAACGTTGGTGTTGCGAAATTCGGAGCTATTATCATTTCTCACTTTCTTGACGGGCAAATTGAATTCCCTTTGTGCTCTTCTTATGAAGGTCTTCACCTTCCCTTGTACTTCACTCTTTTCAAACACAAGGAACACCCACGTGAAGCGAGAAAAATCATCAACAATAACCAAGCCATATTTATTACCACCAATGCTTATGTAGGCCACCGGTCAAAATAGATCCATATGAATGAGCTCCAAAGGGCTTGTAGTAGTGAGGATGCTATTTGGTGGGTGAGGTGCACCTACTTGTTTCCCGGCTTGGCATGCTTGACATATCCTATATTTCTCAAAATGAACATTAGTTAGTCCAAGGATGTGTTCATATTTCAAGAGTTTGGCCAAGTTCCTCATGCCAACATGAGCTAGTCGGTGATGCCATAACCAACCCATGCTAGATTTTGCCACCAAACAAGTGTTAGGGGTGACTTTACTTTTGTTGAGATCAACTAGGTAAAGTCTTCCCTTCAAGCGACCCGTAAGGACAATAGAGGAATCCTCCCTCTTAATGATGGACACACCCTTATCCGAAAAGTGACAATCAAATCCAATCTCACTAAGTTGTGAAACGGATAGAAGATTGTAACCCAACGGATCAACATGAAGCACATTAGTAATTGAATATTTAGAAGAGATAGGGATATCACCAACTCTAATGACTTCTCCACTAGCATCACCACCATAAGCAATTCTTTCTCTTGGTCCTTCTAGTGGAGATAGGTGGAGAACATACTCCTTTCTCAGGTCATATGATGTGTACATCCACTATCAAGCACCCAATTTGATCCACCGGAGGAGTATACCTACAAAAAAATTTAGTTCCTTCTTTTAGGTCCCCAATTTGACTTGGGGCCCTCCACGTTAGCAACCAAAATCTTAGGAACCCATAGTGACCTTTTCACATATATGTTGGACTGATTTCCAACATACGTGGCAACAACTTTACCAAGGTTGTTGCGTCTCAACACATAGCTAGGTTGTATGTTGGTGGATGCATGAGCCTTAGTTATGTGAGCAAACTTGTTTCTCTTGGGCAACATATGATGGTTGTTTGCTTGTGCATGGTTGCTGGGGGTCTTGGAAGCATATTGAGGTCTGTCTTTGAGTTTCTTCTTATTGCTGTCCTTCCTGACTCCAGACTACGAAACTTCTGCATGTTTCTGCAGAACCTCTGCGGTCTGGGATTTCTTCAGTTTCCTGTCTGCAGACCGAGGAGCCTCTGCATTTTTCTGCAGAACCTCTGTAGTCTGGGGAAACAGAAACCCATTGCTGCTGAAGTTGAGACATTCTTTACCATTGATGATTTTCCTTTTAGTAGTCTTGCTGTCCTCATTGTATCCAAAACCATGCCTTGTATTCTTGTAGAGCATCCTCTCATATTTATGATCCAACTTTTTCTTGCCTTCATCTTTCATGCATCCATTAGCTATGATAGTGTTGAGCCTAGCAATTTCTTTCTTCATAGCATCCATATTAGCAAGGTTAGTAGCATAAGATTCAATATCAATATTATGGCATTTATCACAGCCCTTGCTAGTAGAAGAACTAGATTCTCCCTTTGCTTTGGAGGGGTGTGAGGTACTACTCCAAAGGAGACTATATTGCTCCTCAAGCTCTTCATTCCCAGTTTTGAGAGAATTATTTTGAGCTTGAGAGGCAGCAAGTTCTTCCGTAAGAGTAGTGATGATGGCCAAGTTATGATCAACTTCCAATCTTAGGGCCTCAACCTCACTCCTCTCCGGAGCAAGAAGACCTTGGTATTTCTCTAGTTCAACCACTAGCTTAGCCATGAAGTCTTTTGATTGTTTATCAATTTTACCAACTGGTTGTTCTATTTATTCATTACTAGATTCATCACTAGAGTCTATGTCCGAGCTATCACTAGGTGGAGAGGAGGGTTTGGAGGAGGATTCTACCTTTTCACCCTTAGCCATAAGACAATGAATGGTGGTGCTTTCTTCATCATCACTTAAGTTGTTGAAGAGCCTTGATGTAGAGGAGGGGTTCTTGATAGCCACGGTTGCAACCTTCTTTTTCTCCTCTTCATCACTTGAGCTCTCATCACCGGAGTTCCATTCATGTCCAATGTGGGCTTCTCCACCATAGCTCTTCTTCTTATGATATGGCTTGTGATCTTTCTTGTACTTGTCCTTGCTCTTGTCATACTTACCATCCTTCTTTTCATTGGGACAATCCGCAATGAAATGCTCTGTGCTTCCACAATTGTAGTAAGTTCTCTTCTTGTGATTGAGATATTTTCTTTTGGAGAACTTGTAGCCTTGTTTCTTCAAACCCTTCTTGTATCTTCTCATGAATAGGGCTATATCACCAATCTCAACTTGAGGACCTTCATCCTTGTCTTCACTTGAATCACTTGATGAGCTCTCTACTTCAACTTTCTTTGATTTTGACTTGGATGGCTTAGATGAAGTAGAGGACTTGCTTGACTTGCTAGCTTGAAGAGCCACATCTTTGACCTTCATATTGTTCATCTTGGACTCTAGCTCTCCAATCTTCTTTCTATGTTGTATCTCTATGTCCATGAGCTCATGTGTAAGAATTCTTCCAAGGACATCATTTGGAGAGAATTCCTCAAATCTTTTCTTCTCTCTAATCAAGGTGACTAGAGTGGGGTTTCTAGGAGCAAAGGCCTCCAACATCACCTTCACAACATAGTGGTCATCTAATTCATCACCACCCAAGCCTCTAATCTTCCCAACAATGACCATCAATCTATCAAACATATCTTGAGGTCCTTCACCCTCCAATATAGAGAATTTATTGAGTTCGGACATCATAATGCTTATCTTGGATTTCTTCACTTTGTCAACCCCTTCATGGGCAATATGGAGAGTGTCCCAAATTTCTTTGGCAATCTCTAAGCCATTCACTCTATTGTACTCTTGTCCATTCAAAGCACTAAGAAGAATGATAGTGGCTTGGGCATTTCTTCTTATGTTGCGGCAATCTTGTGATGTAAGATTCTCTTTATCTTCGGGGTCTTCAAAACCTACACACACAATATTCCACAAATCCAAGTGCAAGCCCGTAAGGTAGGCTTTCATTAGATGCTTCCACTTGGCAAAGTTAGTGCCATCAAATTGAGCCAATTTGTCAACGGGAATAGACATGTTATCTTTGGAAGTAGTCAAGCAATCATAGTTAAAGGATACACGTCCATAGCTCTTCTTGGGCTTGGACTTGGGCTTGAGCGTTCTCTTGGGCATTCTTGCACCATAATACTCATCATCATCATCTCCATTCTCACTTGATGAAGATGAGGACACCGATGAAGATGAAGATGAAGGTGGAGGTGAAGGATCTTTCTTCTTCTTCTTCTTTGCTTCTTCCTTCTTCTTCTTCTTTTCTCTTTCTTTCTTCTTTTCTTCTTTTTCTTTCTTCTTTTCTTTTTCTTTCTTGCTGTCTTCCTTCATTGCTTTCTTGAGCTTTTCAAGCTTCTCATGAGCAGAGGAGGAATCCCCATCCACTCCTGAAGCTTCAGCTGCACCCTTGTTGGTGGGTTCTCCAATTTCCTTGTCCCCTTCGGGCCTTTCATCTCCACTTGCTATTTCCTCGCACGGTTAAGTGCAAACTGAGGTACTTGGCTCTGATACCAATTGAAAGGATCAATGCAAGTGGCCTAGAAGGGGGGGGGGTGAATAGGCCTACAAAATAAAATCAGGCTTTTCTGCTGTTTTCTGCCAGACTGCAGAGCTTCTGCGAATATTCACAGAACCTCTGCGTTCTGCAGACAGAACAACAGCAGCTGCGGATAAAACAAAGGGAAATAGATCTGAAGCCTTAGAGATGTTAGTAGGAAGGTAAAACAGAGATATAAGCACAAGCACCCTTTACCAAACTAAATAACAAGTAGATCGAAGGTAAACCCTAGATAAGCATGCTATAACAAGGCAAAACAAGATAATTAAGCAAGAACAAGTTAAAGCACAAGAGAGACAAGATTTACCCCGGGGTTCAGCTCACCACAAAGGTTAGCCTACATCCACGTTGTTGAGGTAAGCCACAAAGGCTTTGGGATCTCTCTAGATCCACTCCTCTCTCACACCTATCACCAAAGTAATAGATGGAGGGTTCCACTAGTCACAAAGGGTAATACAAATAACTTGGGGCTGCCACACAATGCTTGGAAGCTCCCAAGTAACCTCTAGCCGTCTAGGAGCAAGGCTCCAAGAGTAATAGATCCACCAAGAGAGCTAGGGTTTCACCAAGTGCACAAGAACAAGGTGGAAGGAATTCTTTTGCTTTTCTCACTAGGAAATCACTCTCAACTTGAATGCAAGGATGGAATTTGGCTTCAAGTTGGTGGGAGTCAATGCTTGAGTGAGAGAGAAGCTATGGGCACTGTTGGGGTGCAGCAGGAACGGGGAGGAGACTGTTGGAGAAGAAGGGGATTAAATACGCCCTCAGATCTGAACTGTAACGGCTCTGTTCCAAGTCGTAGACCTTCTGCGAAAAATATGCAGAACATCTGCGAACACTATAATTGACAGTCTGATAGAGAGAACAGCAGAGGCTTCTGCGAAAATATGCAGAACCTCTGCAGTTTGCAGACAAGTAACAGCAGACTGACAAAACATTTGTGGATGGGTTTAGGATTGTTGGATATGGTTTTTATGCACTTGGTTAGACCCAAACCACTATTAGAATCCCCCTTGATAGTACGGCTTGTCCTAAACTCAATTTCAAAATATAAAAGGAATTTAAACCTTCATTTGAGCCTAGAGAAGCCTTCCTTTTAATTGAGGGGTCACCTTTAACACTTTTGCATCTCTTGACAAATTTCAACTTGCCGCTCATACTCAAAAGCTTATTAGTCCTTTAATTGTGTGGTCAACATCACCAAAACCCACATAGGGCTTGGTTGCACTTACACTAGCATACTAGTAAAACATCATAGGTACTTAGGGGTCATGCAACTAGGGTTTCAATTCAACTCCTGAACGTAAATGCACATAGATATTCAAACATAAATTCAAAAGTTAAAAAGAAAATGCATAGGTAAATGATAAACTGGAACTTGCCTTCGGCAGCTCCAGCAGTCAGACAATCTTCCGGACTTTGGTCCGGATCTTGATCTATGGTCACGAAGTGTACGTCTCCTCCTGGTCCCTTGTCCTCGTCAGCTGGCACGAGCATGTAGCTACCATCGGGAACTTCAACACGGGGAATGCATATGCAGGAATTAGTTGGTGAATGTGAATTAAGTAAACACAACATCACATGACAAGTATATGGTGCAATGTTGGGCACATTCACCTAGACAAGAATATATTCAGCATACTCTTCCATAAGAATAAATTAAACAATCATTTATTAATGATTATTTCGATGGTGATTGTGTGCACACCTATACAAACAAATTAGAATTACTTCACAAATACCCAAATTAGTTTTTCAGGGATCCAACACGGGTGTAACTTAAGATTAAACACACATAAGTCCTTAAAAGAGTGATTTCTTTATTTTTCTTTTTATAAAACTTAGTTTCTTCCAAAAATCATTCTGTTTATACCATGCAATAACTCATAGTGAGAATTTTTGTGCAAGCACACAGTGCAACAACAGAGCTACTGCCAAAAATTCATAGCAAACCGAGCCATATCGTAAGCATGAAAAATACAACAAATTATTACTAGCAAAAGCAAGAATAATTATTACAGGGAAAACTACTCATGCACTGGAGCTCACATTTTACACAGAGACTCTCTGGACTATAACTAGACTACACACCAAAAATTAGCTCCAGAAACTAATTTTGTCAAGCTACACAAAAATAACCATTTTCAGCCTAGTTATTCACAAAGAAACTATACAGGGACATACATAACTAAACTGTAGCCCAACTTTGTTCTATAGCACAAACATGGTACAAACATCATCTAGCCCAAAGATAAGCATCACTGGATCAATAGAACATGAACTATGAAATTAAACCTATGCACAAGCATAACTCAGAAACATATATATAAACAGTTCATAAATACATTATAAAATCAACAGGAGCACAGCTAAGCCTAACAAGATGATATCCACAAGATGAGCCTAAGAAAGCATTCACATGAAGCTGTACAAAATATATATACAGATCTAGCATAAATGCAAAATAAATCATATCTAGAGATTTACTCAGTAACTTTATGCAAAAACTTAGATCTAACCTATACTAGTCATGACTAACAACATATCCAAAGATCAAGCTCAGCACAGATGTACAACTCAAGTTATGAACAAACCCATTCAAGCTGAGTTTGAATTTTAGTTCAAAGACTACTCATCAAAAGTATAGACAACCTTTTAAAAAGATGTATATCTACTCATAAGGAAACCAACAAAATTGGTTTTGCATTTTTCTGAGTTTTCTACCATTTTCTAGGAATTTTCCAAGTCACTGGACTAAAGAGAGAAAAGATGAAGAATCTATTTACAGAGCGGACCCTAGAACTTTTAAAAGTCTCACAGATATACGCCTGGTTTGCATAAAGGCCCTCGCAAAGATTTCGATCTTCACAAGGGTGCCCTTCTGCCGCAAGGGGAGCTCGCCGGCGGCGATAGCCGACCGGACTTGGCCAACAAATGGCACAGGGTGGCTTGGATGCTCACTTGAGCTCGAGTGGTGGCGGTGGTTCGGTCGGAGAGGCCTCCGGTGATGGCCGGCGGTGAGGCAGCGGCGGCGCGCCCGCCTCGGCTCGGATTCCAGCGAAATGCAGGGCGGAGCTACTCCATGTGTAGCCGTGGAAGCTTTTGTGGAGGCTAGGGATGAGCTCTAAGGCACTGGTTGGTCATGGGAGTGAGTGGAGGGAAGACTTCACCAGCGGCGGTGGCAATGGCGGACAGCGGTGGTGGTTTCCCGTGCGCCAGAGGAGGGGATGGGTTTAAATAGCCGGCGAGACGCAGAGAGGCGGTTTCGCCCGACCTTCGTCGACTACAGGGGTCATGGCATGGGCGCTGGGTCGGTGGCGACGTGCGGCTAGGCGTCGGCCAATGGCAGCCTCGGCGTGCGCACGCCGGTGTGTGCGAACACGTCGCGTGGCACCGGCCTACGCCGCTAGCCTGCGTCACCAACCCCCCGTGCACAGTCACTGCGGCAACAGCTTCGGACCGGTGGGTTTTCCGGTGCCTCGGCATGTGTGCCCGGTCGTACGGCGGCGAGGCTGACGTGGTGCGCGCGCGACGACGTCATGCGCAGGCGCGTCCCGGTGTGTTTTTGTGTCGGTTTGACCGGCTTGAACTCATGATTTTGCTACAGAACTGTACCAAGGTATAATTAGCAAAGTTGTAGATCAGTTAACCCTCTACAACTTTCACAAAGATGGATGGGTGGTTTGATCAATAGATCGTGCATAAACAGCACGCCAACATGAGGATTTTCTCGGCGCCAGCCAACTGTGGCTTCTGACGTTGACCAGGGTTTTGCACCAATTTCCACTTCAAATTTGACATGCCACCCAAAAGCATAGTTGTGTCCCTTGAAAAACTAGACAACTTTTATTTTGGCAGAATTTGAAGTGTTTAGGTGAAATTTGGGGAATGTGGCAAAAGTTCTAGGTAGGGTTTTAGGGTCCATGGGTTTGACTAGGGGTTTGACCCTATCTTTGACCAAGGGCTCAAGCACTAATGACATTGACTTGATTAGGAGGGTGATTAGCACTAATTAATACTTGATTAAAACACGGGGTGTTACAGCCTACCCCCCTTAAAAGGAATCTCGTCTCGAGATTCGAATTTAAAAGATAGCTGGGGAAAGGTTACGTACGATGTTGGCTTTGAAGAAAACTCGGATACTTGGTGTTGAGAAACTGCTCGGTTTCCCACATAGCCTCTTCTTTAGTGTGGTGACTCCATTGTATCTTGTACATCTTCACTGTTTGTCTTTCTTTCTGATCTAGCACTCTCATGGGATATTCCACTAGTGATAGGTCAGGCTCTATCTCTGCATTGGTCTCGGTGATTATTTTTTCTTCCGGTATTTGATCACATTTCTTCAACTGTGAGACGTGAAACACGTCGTGTACTACGAAGAGTCTGTCTGGGAGTCTAATACGATATGCAACCGTACCGAACTTCTCAGTGACTTCATAAGGGCCGATGTAGTGTGGCGCTAACTTCCCTTTCACTCCGAATCTTTGTACACCTTTGGTTGGTGATACCTTCAAGTACACATAATCATCAACTTCAAATTCTCTGGGTGCCTTAGCCTTGTCATGATAGCTCTTTTGTCTCATTTGAGCAGCTCTCAAATTTTCTCTAATTACTTCCACCTTCTCTTCGGCTTCTTGTACTAGCTTAGGACCGAATAATGTCCTCTCACCCGCTTGTGACCAATTCAAGGGGGTGCGACATCTTCGTCCATACAAGGCTTCAAAAGGAGCCATCTTCAAACTAGCTTGGTAGCTATTATTATAAGCAAACTCTACCAAGGCTAAGCATTTGTCCCAAGTATTGTCAAAATGAATGACACAAGCTCTCAACATATCTTCCACTATTTGATTTACTCTTTCTGTCTGACCAACAGTCTGGGGATGATAGCTAGAGCTATGGATCAACTTTGTACCCAAGGATTCATGCACTTGTGCCCAAAAGCGAGCAAAAAACTGAGTGCCTCTGTCAGATAGGATAGTTTTTGGAACACCGTGCAAGCGCACAATGAGGTCAACATAGATCTCTGCATAACGCTCGGCTGAATAGGTAGTGTGGACAGCGATGAAGTGAGCGGTCTTGGTAAGTCGGTCCACTATAACCCAGATGGAATCATGCTTCCTGAGGGTAAGGGGTAAACCTACAATGAAATCCATGCTGATGTCATCCCACTTCCAAGCGGGTATAGACAAAGGTTGCATTTAGCCTGCGATCTTTAGGTGACTAGCCTAGATCCTCTGTCATGTATCACATCCGGACACATACTTGGCTATTTCACCTTTCATGTTCGACCACCAGAAATTTTCCCTGAGGTCTCTGTACATCTTGGTACTACCAGGGTGAATGGTGAATTTAGAGAGGTGAGCCTCATCTAAAATCTCCTTCTTTATTTCAGGATCCTGGGGAATAACCAATCTCTGATCGAACCATATCACTCCCTTTTCATCCTTCCAAAAACAATTGTACTTGGGGTCTCCCTCAGATAATTTCTGGTTGATCAACTGGATACCTTCATCAGTGAGTTGAGCTAAAGCAATTCTCTCATGGAGAGGGGATTAAGTGGAGATGGCATATAAATTTCCATGCTCGACCACTTCTAGGTTGAGCTTCCTCATCTCTTCACATAAAGCTTCATTATATGGCTCCACCGTCATGCAGTTGCAATACTTGCGGCTAAGCGCATCTGCAACCACGTTGGCTTTGCCGGGGTGATATTGGACTTCTAGATCATAATCCTTTATCAACTCCAACCACCTTCTTTGCCTCATATTCAGATCCGATTGAGTGAAAATATATTTAAGCCTCTTGTGATCGGTGAAAATATTTCAGCGATTTCCCATCAAATAATGCCGCCAAATCTTTAAGGCATGAACAACCGCTGCTAGCTCAAGGTCATGGGTAGGATAATTCTTCTCATGTGGTCGAAGTGCTCATGATGCATAGGCAATAACCCTGTTGTCTTGCATAAGCACACAACCAAGGCCAGTGCCTGAAGCGTCACAATACACATCAAATGGTTTCATCATAGCTGGGTGTGCTAGCACTGGGGCTGATGTTAGATGTTCCCTCAAGGTGTGGAAAGCCTTGTCACAAGCTTCATCCCACACATACTTGACACCTTTCTTCAATAGTTTAGTCATGGGTTTAGCTATTCTAGAAAAATCTGAAATAAATCGACGGTAATAGCCAGCTAGACCCAGAAAACTGCGGATTTGATGCACAGACTTGGGTGGCTTCCAATCCATGACCTCCTGCACTTTGCTAGGATCCACGGAGATACCATCCTTGAAAATAGTGTGACCCAAAAATTTCACACTATCCAACCAGAATTCACATGTGTAGAATTTAGCATAAAGCTTATGATCTCTCAAATGTTGCAAACAATCCGAAGATGTTTCGCATGTTCTTCTTCATTCTTGGAATAAATAAGGATATCATCAATGAAGACCACTACTTGTCCAATTCATTCATGAAGATGGAGTTCATAAGGTACATGAAATAGATGGTGCATTTGTGAGACCAAAGGACATCACCAGAAATTCATAAAGACCATATCTGGTTGAGAAGGCTATTTTTGGAATGTCACTTGGTCGAATCTTAATTTGATGATAGCCCGATCGAAGATCGATCTTGGGAAAGACTTTGGCACCAGCCAATTGATCGAAGAGAACATCAATGCAGGGCAAGGGATACTTGTTCTTTATTGTCACTGCATTGAGAGGACCATAGTCCACGCACATCCGCAGACTACCATCTTTCTTCTTCACAAAAAGAGCGGGACTTCCCCAAGGAGATGAACTTGGGCGAATATACCCTTTATCAATCAATTCTTGCAACTAATTTTTCAACTTGGCTAACTCTTTGGGTGGCATACGGTAAGGTCCTTTGGAAATAGGTGCAGTGCCAGGTTGAAGTTCTATCACAAATTCGATGTCCCTGTCTGGGGGCATGCTAGTCAAGTCATCGGGAAACACATCCGGATATTCACAAACTACCGGAATGTCCTCAAGTAGAGAAGTGATAGCTGCGAAAGCATAAGACTACCCATTGCCATTGGGAGGTAAGTATAGAGTAGAGGTGCCCACAGTAGGTGAATTGATTTCAATCATTCTTGTAGCAAGGTCCAAGATGACTTTATGTTGGGTCAACCAATCCATACCTAGAATCACATCAATACCTTCTATGCCCAAGGCAATGAGACTTGTTGGAAAGACTTTGCTACCTAGCTCAAGTGGCACTCTCAGAGCTAGGTCTCTAGTGGTAACTCTTCCACCAGGCGTTGTTATCAGATAAGGTCGGTTCATGTGACAACTACCTAATCCCAGTTCGTGCAGGATTTTCCCATTTATGAAACTATGTGTAGCACCAGAATTAAACAACACTTTAACTGAATCGCTTCGGATAGAAAAGGTACCCGTCAGCACTGGTGCTCCTTTTGGCATCTCCACTATGGAAGTGAAGTTCAGCTGGCCTTGCTTCACTTGCACAGTGGGCTTCTTGCCCTGATTGCCCAGCTTGGCATTTGACCCTTCACCTTGCTGGTAGGTCTTGATCTGCTTAGGCTTGGGACACTCATTGGCATAGTACCCTGGCTGCCCACAATTGTAGCAGTGACGCTCCTTGACAACACTATTGTTGGCCGGGGGTGCATTAGGCTTGTAAGGCTGCTGTTGTGCCTTACGGTACTGGAAGTTTCCAGAGGACTTGTTCTGAGACGGGGTCACTCTCTAGTGTCCAGATGAAGATGACTGGGAATGCCCCTAGGTACTCTTCTTGACAAAGCAAAACTTCTTGCCTGATCCACCAGCAGTGGTGAATCCGGCCTGCCTCTTCTTATCCTTCTGTGCCCTTCTCATGGCATCTTCCTGGGAGATGTCCTTGTTCACAAGGTCCTGATAGTTGTTCAGATCAAAGAGATTAAGCCTGTCATAGAGATCTCCGTCCAACCCATCACGAAAACGCTCTATCTTCTTGGGATCACTATCAACATGATGCCGACTGTACTGACACAAGGAATTGAATTTCTTAGCATATTCATACACCGTGTCAGTACCTTGTTTAAGTGCAAGCAACTCTTTCATCTTTCGGTCCATGAGACCCTTACGAATGTGATATTCCTTGAAGGCTCTCTTGAACTCAGTCCAAGTGACTGTTGACGGTTCAATAACGCGCCAAGGTTCACCGCAAGCTTACGGATTATGTAGTACCTTTTTCCCTCGAGTATCACCCAAGGTATCGAATCCGTGGAACATGTGCAACGCAAGACTCAATCTAATAACCGAAGATCACTTGCATCTTGAAGAAGTTTCGAATGCATCTAATCTACCAAGATCATGAGAGGTAGCAAGAGAGAGCATAGAGGTAACCGATCTAGAGGGGCCTAGATCACGCTTGTGTTGTAGTTCCGAGCAAGATAGAAGAAAGCAAAATGAATCTCATTAAAAGCGTCTTTAAACCTTGACCTTCGGTCAAACCCCCTAAGTCGCCCCACCGTACTCGGTGTCAACATCTTGTCACGATGTTCCTCTTTCTTCGCGGTCGAATCTTAGAGCACACTCACAAGGAGCGTGTTGAACTACTTGGTAGATCGGGTATGCACCTCTAGCCACTGCGGCTACAAGAACATCCCATGCAATCTATCTCGAGAATAGATTGAGGAAGAAAACACCCAAGCAAGAACAAGAATCATAAACAAAGGTACTCGATCGCTAGAAATCGGATCCATTAAGACTTCATCATAAGTGTATACACGAATAAGATCACAACCGGGATCCTACCTTGATCTTGATTCAAGCCTCCGGAACTCTGACATGGTCTTCCTTGCAAGGTTCCCACGCCGGCTAGGTAAACCCTAGACAACTAGCATGACCCTCCTCTCTGAGATGATGTCCCTCTAGCTTCTCTGCTCCTCGGCGGCGAATGATGAATGGCTTGATAAATGGCACTTCGCACGGGGACTATAAATAGCCCGAATGGGTGCAAGGTCAAAGGGGGTGGCGAACCGACCCAGAGGAGGGCCAGGCCGACCGGCCCAGGGTCTTCTCGGCCTGGTTCGGCCCCGGTTTTCTTCTCGAAGCTTCTCGCGTCTTCCTGAGTTTTTGCCGAGCTGCATGCGGGTCCTTAACATCATTTTCCTCGCGGTTTAGATAAGGGTGCTTGGCGCATGAACTCCCGCATCTTCCGTCTAGGTCCTCGATACTTCTCAGCTTCACGCTTTAGTCCTTAGTTCATTTGGAGTCATGTTCATCTTGTATCTTGACTTGTACCGGGCTCCATGATCTTCTTGTAAAACCCTTGATGAACTTTACCCGGAAGTCCTCATTTAGGCTCTTGATTCCTGTGTAAACAATAAAATCCAAAAGCCATGCGCGAGTGCGAACTTAACATATAATGGGTGTTATGACCGTTAGTGTGAATATCAAATTAATACCAACATTGAAGGTAAACTCATGGCTAGGTTGACAGAAATCGACCGCCAACATCCCCCCATGCTTAAACCTTGCTGTCCTCGAGTAAGCTTTCAATGGATATCAGAGTTTCCCTTCGATGTTCATACCCTACACTTGATCATACATGAGAAAACATAATGCTCTCTAGATTTATATTCATTCAGTTCCATAATGTACTAACTTTTATCTTTATGGAGGGTAGATATCATTCAAGCTCTTTCAATAAGTACTTAATTATGCTCTCAAATTTTTAAATAAATCTCAGAAAGTTTGAAAATAAAGAATGAGATAAAAAGAAAAATTGCTTTACCAAGATAAAAAATAACCATCTTGCTCATGTACTCTCATCTCATCTTGTCTCTCAAGCCTACTTGTTCTACTCCTTTCCTCTCTCAAAGTATATAGTGGAAAGCTTTATATGGAGCTATAGGAAAGTTTAGTCCTACCAAGATATTATAGCTGGGATATTATCAAAGAAAGACTAGCTTCTCATGGTCTTACCGAGACTCGTCAAAAAGGTCATTGGAAAAATAATGTTATCAAGGAGGGGGGAGAGATGAACACACACACTTTTAGATAGGTGGACATGTGCAAATGGCAAAGAGTGATCCTGAGGCACAAACGAAGTCCTCGTTATCGGATTGCACATGGTTGGAAAGATGAGTATGGGTCTTGATCTTGAATCCTCTTGAAAACTCGAAAAACACTAAACATAGATACAGAACTGGGGAGCTTTATTATTATATTTTTTTTCTTTTTTCTTCTTTCTTTCTTTTTCTCATCATACTTTTTCTTCTTTATCATTTTTTCATCATCATTTTTTTTTCTTTCATCATACTTTTTCTTTTTTTTTATTTGCTCCCCTTGAACTCTAGACTATACTAGCACTTCCTTGGCAACCCCCCATGCTTAGACGTTTGCTCATCCTCGGGCAAAAGAGGTGATAAATATGCCAAGGTAGAAATTGAAGCTCTCATCTTTTCTTAGAGAGAGATACTCGAAAAATCTTCTAGGGATCCTTTTGGAAGTCTCCCAAAGTCTTGCTCACTTGATGCACCTTCCTTGTAATCTTCCTCGAAATATTCATCCATACTCATATATTGGGTTGTGGTCAAGGAGGTGAACACAAAAAAAGATATTTTTGGGTTTTGTGGTTGGATATCCGGCGAGGTTTGCAAAATTCCCAATGTGGAAACTCACAATGCACGGATAGAAGAGGCTAGCATACAGAACGATACACAAAAACGGAATGACCAGCTTCTTAGTCTCGGGCCAGAGAAATCAGGCCTTGAATTAATGCACCCAAAAATAAATCTTGTATATACTAATGTTTTGCACTCAAATAAATTTAAGCTTTGGATACGTAGAGCAAAATGCAAGTGGTACTTGTGACAAGGTTAGCATAACTTTTTAAGAATAAAAAAAAGGATATTTGATTCATTCAAAATTGAGAGCAACAAAAAAGAACTATGGGACTTAAGTTATCATAACATCCACACAAGATTAAGCTAGCATTTAATTAATTTCAGATTCATATTAAAGAGAGCACTAGCTTAAACATGCATAAATCAAGCATAGGATCGAGCAAAGCGGCAACGATCATCACATATCAACATGGTACAATTTTCCATCCCTATTAAAGATCATAAAAATGATGGTGAAACTTATTCATGGTGATGGAAAACAAAACTACTACTACCACACACATGCTGAAATTAAATAAAACAATAAAATACTAAGCATACATAAAAGCACACGAGATGAAAAATAAAGAAAAGGAACAATCAAACCACACTTACAAGGACTTCATCCCTTCCTTCTTTCTTCACTCCTCATCCGATTGCTCTTGCTCCATCGGTTGACTTTCGTTGAATCCTTGCTCATAATATGTTTGCATGGCCCCTCCATGAAATTGATCCGGTGGCACAATTTGAAGGCGTCCTAGTTGATGGGCGATCCCCGCCGCTCCTTCTTGCTAATGGTCGACATGAGTCCGGATCCTCTCGACATCTTGCACATTCCTTTGCATATGCGCCCCAATAATGGCTGCACTTTGTTGGGGCTGAGGCATGCTTGCATAAGGTGCCATGAACGCTTCATTTTGCACTACAAAAGTTGGTGGACAATATGTTGGAGGAGGTGGCGGCATGGCTGCACCACTCCCCCATGCTTGCATTGGCACACTTCCGTAGTAGGGTGGCGGCATAGGAATCCCTCCATATGATTGATGATATGCAGCCCCTCCTTGGGCTGCGGAAGACGATCCCTCTTCTATAATTCTTCCTCTTTTGTTCTTCTTGGCCGGCATAAGAACTCCTTCTTCTAACCAATTCTCTCTCCCTTCAATAAATAATTTCAGCCTCATATTTGGGAGAGGAACATTGACTTTTGCCACGTTGTACCCTCTCTTTTCATCTCCACTTATATAGTTTCCATGCTTCATGTAATCAATTCCAAGAGAATTCCCCGCAAGTAGAAATTTTGGGTTCCTTGAAATTCCCGGCTTCACAAAAATTGCTATCATAGAGAGATAGCATCTCGAACCAATATCTCCGGTCCCTGAAGTTGCCTCACACCACCACTGATTGATCATGATATATGATAGATCAATGACTTGCCTTGCAATCAATGCCGAATAAAGCCAATTAAGTTCTGTGTCGGTGATCTTGGACTCCTTCATTCTTCCCGAAATCCTTTTGCTCATCCAAGAGTGAAATATCCGGATGATAGGATTCTGGATGCTACTTCTTTGCTGGTTATCTTCTCCCGAAATCATACTCCAAAATACTTCTAATACACTTTCATTAACATCCACTTGCTCCGAGGCTTCCCTCTTGAAATCGAGCAATTCTCTAATTTGCTCATAAGAAATTATTTGTTCATCATCCTTGAGTCGAAATGAGAGGGATGGCACCCCTTCATTAATAACCGGTGCCATCATCATGAGAATTTCCAAGGCAAGCTCCAAATGAATGCTCACCCCTACTCCATCGGAAAATTGCCCCCAACCAAGGTGATTCATCATTTGGTACATATCCGGATGAAATCCCAACACTTGGAGGGCATCATCGTCGAAGTCAATGTTGGGCACAATCCTCTTCTTTAGGTGACCAAGCATCTCCTCCTCCTCCTCCGTCATGATGAAAAATCCATATTTGGAACGCCGCGGAGTGTATGGTGGTGGAGCGGATGAACAAGTCGAGCGACGAGGTTGGAGGGGTGGCTCCTTCGTGCGCCCTTGCGGTTCGGTGTACCGCATGGACGAGCTTCGTGTGTCTCTTCTTCCACTAAGGAGCATGGTGTCGCTCCTTGATGGTGCCACGTCCTCTTCCATGCTTTGCAGCGACTCGGAGATTGAGTGCCTCCACGAAGAACTTGTTGATGGCGGCTCGACGATGACGATTGTGTCTTCTTCCCAAAGGCCTTGTTGAAAGCCTTCCTCATTTTGTTCTTGCTGCACAATGTTACAAACAAACTCTCCTGGGGGTTTCTTGCCAGTAGAAATACACACAAAAGAAGTATATGGAAGGGCAAGAATTGTGACGAATTTTTCTGAATTTTTGGACTCAAGATTGGAAAACGAATTTTTCGAAGGTGTTTCTGGAGGTTCTGGACTAGGAGCTCAGGAACATGAACTAGCAATGGGGCAAATGCCTTCCCTGAGGAAGACGAGCACCGGGGGGCCAAGATATAGGCCAGGCCGGCCGGCCTGGGCCGATCGGCCTAGGGCCCCTACCGCTCTATTTTGGCTCTGCTTTCTCCCACTTGTTGTTGGATGCATCATTGTTCTGTGTACTCGTGCTCCACGCCGTTCACCGTCCAAATTCTCCTAGCCACTCCTTTTTCTTGCATGATGAAGTCCTCCATCTTGATCATTTGCTTTGTGTCACTTCCATGCTTCCTTGCGTCCCATGCTTTCATTCATATCCTGCAAAACAAAACATTGCTGCCCCCCATGCTTGTCCTTGCATATGCCCAAGATGCCTTAATGATGAAGCCTTCCCGTGATGCATCATGGAGCACTAGAAATCCAATTAAGCTTAAAACCTTCCCTTGATCATGTTTAGATGCTAATTACTCCTCTAATTTCAAGTTAAAAATTAACTCAGAGATATCAATGAGTTCAAATGTATTTTTAGAGGAGTTTTTAGTCATCAAAAACATTTGCAAGTCGAAAATTTCCGACTACATTGATTTTGGTTACACCAGGATCACTTGCTTTCATTTATTGATAGCGAGCTCCTCCGGCTTGACCGTGGGGGTATGGGTTTAGGTTATAATTTTTGCCAAACATGAGAGAGATGTTTTGAATAAACAAAAATAAAAGGGGTCTGGAAAAAATTCTAACTCTAGAGAAACCGGTGGATGTCAAGTTGAATGAAACCAAAAATCGAATTTCCTAAGTTCGCGCGAGTCCTAGCATGCGTCAAAGATTAAAAATCATTAAAGACCAATGTGGGGCTCTACTCGTGTGTTTTTATGATGTAAAACAAACCAACTTTGCCATCATGAAGAGGATGAAAGGTGTGGGTAGGTTCTGAATTTTTGGTGTTGGTTTCTCGATAAGAGGCAAATAAATCGTAGGATGGCTCATGTCATTGGTTTATGGTCAAATAAAATCCAAATGAAACATTCGAGCAAATTAAATATCTCAAATATAAGTTCAACCACTTAAGAGTTTATACCAAGTCTTGCATAGCAAATTCTAAGACCAACTTACTTGAAATTGGAAATAATCCGGGTTGCCCTCCCGGCAGCTTTATTCTTCATCGGGTTGTCCTCCCGGTAGCTTATTCTTGACTCGACGAACAAGTTGCCTCCCGCCTAGTGCTTCGTTTATAGTCCATGGCTAGACTTCTTCTCTTCTTCACTTTGGATCAACGCTCTTTGTGGGTGTTGCAATCTTGGGTACCCACTTCCGCACCATCTTGGGCTCGGGCTTATTCTCTGGCTTAGTCATCTTTTTGGTCTTCATAGGCGGCTTTTGTTCTTTGGTCTTGACGGATGCAACGTCTTCTTTGGTCACCTTAGCTTCCTTCTTCTTGGGCTCTTCCTTCTTCTTTGGCTCTTCCTTGCTAAAGCAACCATGAGGTGGAACATATTTAACATTGATCATGTTGCATAGCTCGAAATGTGGTCGAAACTTGAATATGCTCCGTGTCCCATTGACATCGAACTTGATCTCTCCCTTGCCAATGTCGATCGTTTCCCTGACGGTCTTGAGGAAAGGCCACCCTAGGATGAGAGGCGGCTTCTCCCTTTCTCCCATCTCGAGCACCACGAAATCAACGGGGATGAAGTGATCTCCAACTTTCACGGGCACATCTTCGGCGATTCCCACGGGATAGCGAATAGAGTTGTTGCCCAACTCCAAGCACATACCTGTAGGCTCTAGTGGTAGGCATAGCTTCTCGAATACATCTCTTGGCATGACACTCACACTTGCTCCAAGGTCGCATAATGCCTTCTCGAATGTGAATGAGTCAATAGAACATGGGATGGTCGGACATCCGGGGTCTCTTTGCTTCTTGGGACCTTGATTTGCAATGGCGACACTACATTGTTCGGACATCTTGCCGTGATCCCCCCGAGTGTTGCCATCTCATACTTGTTCGCAAGTATGTCTTTGAAGTAGTGAGAATATGTAGGAACTTGGAGAGCGTCCAATAGCGGCATGTTGATGCTTAACCTGCGCACCACTTCCACAAATTTTTCAAAATGACTATCAACTTTACCTCGAAAGTAGCGTGTCTTTAGTGTAGGCATCTTCATGTCATCACTTGGCATCTTGAATTCTGGCTCTTCGGTAGCAATCTCCGGAATAGTAGCCACCTTCTCCTTAGTATGATCCTCCGCTTCGACAGTTGGCTTAGGCTTCCTTGCACCCGCTGGAAGTTCGGGATCCTCCATCTCCTTTCCCGAGCGAGTTTGAATAGCCTTTGCCGTCTTGGGACCTTGGGGCTGCCCCGACAATCTTCCTTCATTAGCGGTTAGGTGCCCGGCAAGTTGTCCCACTTGCGTCTCCAATATCTTCATCATGTTAAGCACATGATGGTTGGAGCTCCCGACCTCCGTCACCTTGCCATCGATGTTCACCAACATTTTTTCCATAGTCTTGAACTTAGTGATGGTGTCCTTGTTGATCTTAGCTTGCTCGTCCATGAAATCCTTCAATTGTATACGAAGAGGCACCATATTTTGAATAGACGAACTTGCATTAAATTGAGGTCTACCTTGCCGGTAGCGGAAGTTTGGCAAATCTCCTTTCCTCATATAGTCGAGCACCTTTGCTTCCTCTGGACAATCTTTTTTGACATGGCGGTACTCCCTACACTCTTCACACATGGATCTTGCTTCGACGACCTTTAGATCTTGGGTTGCTTTCTTTTGTAGCTCCATCTTCTCTAACCTCCTCATGAGTGAGTCAATTTTTCCTTCTAGAAGTTCCTCCTTTGCAATCTGCAAAACTCCTTTAACTTTCCCCATGGGTTGAACCGAAAGTAAGCGTCCGGATGACGCCCATGTATCATTATCCGCAACCTTCTTGAAAAGAGTGGATGCCTCTGTCGGAGTAAGCTCAATGATAGATCCTCCCGCTGATGCGTCAATTACGGTCCTCGATGCTAAATTGAGACATTGATAGAACTTTTGAACGATGTCCTCCTTTGGGAACTTGTGATGTGGCACGGCTTGGGTGTACTCATTGAAACGCTCAAAAGCTTCCGTGATAGTCTCCGTTGGATATTGAGCAAATGTAGCAATCTTATTACGTAAGCTTTGAGTCTTACCCGGTGAATAATACTCCGTCATGAAAGCTCTCATGAATGCTTCCCAATTTTGCACCGTCTCCACCGGTAGAGTGTAGAACCATTGCAAGGCTTTTCCAAGTAGTAAGAACGGAAAAAGCCTCGCCCTCAATTGATTTTGATCCATCCCTTCCATTGTGAATGTTTGACAAAGTTGAATGAACGCTTGAATGTGAAGGTTAGGATCCTCTTTACCGGTGAAAGGTGTATGTTGCACCATGCGGATAGTTGAAGTCTTGATCTCGAACGGTCTTCCGATGTCAGCTAGGTTGAGGATGGGAAGATCGACAAGCTCCGGGATGCAAAGCTCCCCAATCTTCCTCTCTTGTGCCATTGTTGGTGGTTGAGGTTGATCTCTCCTCAGACTCGGAGGTGGTGATTCCTTCTTCGGACTTGGAGGTGGTGATTCCTTTGGAGATCCTGACGATCCTTCAGCCTCGGCTTTTGGATCTACAATCTCTAGCTTCCTAGCTCGTGCTTCGCGTCTCCTTTGCCTGTAAAGTTTTTTTTGGATCATCCACAAAATTTTTCGGTTTGTTGGAGAGGTAGCCGTCCATCTCCTGTTAGGGTTAGCGATAAACAAAATATACAAAAGATCTAAAAAGAAAAGAGAACTATGAAAAGGGTTAGTCAAAAACTAGATTAGATTAATTTTGAGGATGATCAAAGTTTAATATATGCAAAAGAAAATCAAAAAGAAAACTGAAAATACTTACAAACGAGATACTAGATTCGATCTTGATTACTTGTTCCCCGGCAACGGCGCCAAAAAAAGGGCTTGTTGACAGTTCAATAACGCGCCAAGGTTCACCGCAAGCTTACGGATCATGTAGTACATTTTTCCTTGGAGTATCACCCAAGGTATCGAATCCGTGGTACATGTGCAATGCAAGACTCAATCTAATAACCGAAAATCACTTGCATCTTGAAGAAGTTTCGAATGCATCTAATCTACTAAGATCAAGAGAGGTAGCAAGAGAGAGCATAGAGGTAACCGATCTAGAGGGGCCTAGATCGCGCTTGTGTTGTAGTTCCGAGAAAGATAGAAGAAAGCAAAAAGAATCTCATTAAAAGCATCTTTAAACCTTGACCTTTGGTCAAACCCCCTAAGTCGCCCCACTGTACTCGGTGTCAACATCCTATCACGATGTTCCCCTTTCTTCGCGGTCGAATCTTAGAGCATGCTCACAAGGAGCGCGTTGAACTACTTGGTAGATCGGGTATACACCTCTAGCCACCGCGGCTACAAGAACATCCCATGCAATCTATCTCGAGAATAGATTGAGGAAGAAAACACCTAAGCAAGAACAAGAATCATAAACAAAGGTACTCGATCGCTAGAAATTGGATCCATTAAGACTTCATCATAAGTGTATACATGAATAAGATCACAAACGGGATCCTACCTTGATCTTGATTCAAGCCTCCGGAACTCCGATGTGGTCTTCCTTGCAAGGTTCCCACACCGGCTAGGTGTTGACAGTTGAAAAGTGCTACTTTTACACCGTCAAAACCTGCATAAAATAAATGTAAAAGGATCATCAACACTAGAATAGGGCTTAAACTAACCATTTCCACAAGTGTTGGTGATTATGCAAATACAGGTGATTAGCACTAGAAAGAGGAGTAAAAGCACAAGTCTTTGATCCAATTACTTCAAGCTCAGCCAATGAGGGGATGCCACATAGGATTCCCCTGGATCACTGACGTCATCAATCCAAGAGAGGCAAGCCCGACGAATCACGAATCGCCACGTGGACATCACATGGATCCAAGGGCCCACTCAGTACCCAAACAACCAGGAAACTTGGCATGCACAGAGGACAAGCATCAGGGCCCACATGGCAGCCACCCTGAGAAAACACAACGCAGAAGGCCTCCCGGGGGTTTCGGCCGACCCTAGGATCCGCCGAACCGACCTAGGGTCGGTTGATCCCCACCTTCCACGTGCTGCTGCCTGATTGGTCACTTCCTGCGATCCCGGGTGTTTTGGGGCACTTTGAGCCTCCGAGCAAGCCACCCCCTCCTCTATAAATAGGAGGGGAGGGGCTCTCATTTGGAACACACACTTCTCCTCCTCCTCTTCATTTTGGCTTGGAGCCTCTCTCTTTAGGAGAGGAGAGCTCTTTGTATAGGATTAGTGCTAGGAAGTGAGGTGGGAGGCTTGAGGACAGGTCATGTTGTTCATGACATCTTCCTCAAGAACGATCCTCAGCGGTGCCTTTGTTCTTCAACTTGATTAAAGTGAGTATTTCGACATTTCCTATTTAGACTAAAGTCGTATGCATGCTTAGTTGCTTTGTTCTTGTGTTCTTCATTTGTTCTTTGTTTAGAGGCTTGTGTTCTTCGAACACAACCCTTTCGATCCAGTAGACTTAGATCATAAGTTTGCATCTAGTTTGCCAGCCTGTCTATTAGAGTAAAGTGAAGCTCCTGCATGTTTCTAGTTAGATCAAAGTGCATTCATGATCTTGCATGAGTGATAGAGCATACCTTGAGCTAGTGCCAGTATCTCCCTCGCGGATTCATAGTAATAGTAAGTGGTGTAGACGTGGTGTCTGGGCCATAAGCTATCCTTCGAAGGCCACGTACGATCGTAGCATAGAGGTAGGCCGCAGTGGTGATAGCCTGTTGGACCCTTTGCAAACCCTCTGCGTCGCGTACTGAGTTGGGCTCGTGCCAGCACATTGGCCTAGGATGTGCCTGGTGCCCGAAGTGAGTGTTATACCTGAGAGACCGTAACTAGACTCTGCGCTCGGTCGAGGCAGATCCTTTCTACCTATCCTATCAATCAGTGTTGTGTCCTTGGATCATCTATACTAGAGTAGGAGGTAGTACACACCATTCCTTGGATTCGATACCCATGGAATACTCTCCTTCCTTGGGGAAGTGCTACAGCGGTATTTCTGTGCGCTTGCGGTATACCCGGTTGTTCTTATACGCTCCCTCTAGGTGCGCAACTAGTGGTGACGTTAAGAAACGCCAACAGTAGGTAAACCCTAGACAACTAGCACGACCCTCCTCTCCGAGATGATGTCCCTCTAGCTTCTCTGCTCCTCGACGGCGAATGACGAATGGGTTGATAAATGGCACTTCGCACGGGGACTATAAATAGCCCGAATGGGTGCTAGGTCAAAGGGGGTGGCGAACCGACCTAGAGAAGGGCCAGGCCGATCGGCCTGGGCCGACCAGCCCAGGGTCTCCTCGGCCCGGTTCGCCCCCGGTTTTCTTCCCGAAGCTTCTCATGTCTTCCTGAGTTTTTGCCGAGCTGCATGTGGGTCCTTGACGTCATTTTCCTCGCGGTTTAGATAAGGGTGCTTGGCGCATGAACTCCCGCATCTTCCGTCTAGGTCCTCGCTACTTCTCGGCTTCACACCTTAGTCCTTGGTTCATTTGGAGTCATGTTCATCTTGTATCTAGACTTGTACCGGGCTCCATGATCTTCTTGTAAAACCCTTGATGAACTTTACCCGGAAGTCCTCATTTAGGCTATTGATTCCTGTGTAAACAATAAACTCCAAAAACCATGCGCGAGTGCGAACTTAACATATAATGGGGGTTAGGATCGTTAGTGTGAATATCAAATTAATACCAACATTGAAGGTAAACTCATGGCTAGGTTGATGGAAATCGACCGCCAACAGTGACCTGATGTCCAGCTGGAACCATGGACTTGAAGTGCTCCCACTATAGCAGTGTAGCACCACGGAGTTGTACGGCGACGAAGCTGGCCTTACGCTCCTCTGAGCATGGTAAGACGAACACTGAGAATTTTGCCTCAAAGGCCTTGATCCATGCATCAGCAGCTAGAGGCTCCTTGGCCTCCTCGAACGTTGGGTGCTTCATGGCATAAAAGTGCTCATATTTGGTGACCAAGGGTTGGCCATCCTGATTTCCCCCACATGGAGCTTGCTGCAGCTGTTGAGCAATCTCTGCTGTGTCTGCAGTATCTGTCGCATCACCTCGGTTTGGGTGGCGATGAACTGCTCTTGGATTGTCATGTTGGGAGGAGGCGGCGGAGCATCACTCCCACTTGCACCGAAACCATTAGGGGAGGTGCATGTTTGTTCCACCATCTGAAATTCATGGAGTTTTCATTAGCCACATATTCGTAAGCTTGCTTACATTAATCCACAAGAAGAATATGCAAGACGGAAACTCGTAAATATCCACATTTTAGGAACCGGACAGCGCAGCTGATTTGGTGAAAAATTCATAACTCTTTGCCCTATATGGAAAAATTCTCATTTTTGGTCAGTAAGTGTAGATTTTCGTAAGCTCCAACATTGGTATTCAACTCAGGGTCGAATTCTGATGTTATCATGCTCGAAAAATTCCGTAACCAAGCTTCTGCCTAGCTGTTTTCACAGGAGGCCGAGAGGCACTAAAATTGCCATAACTCTCAGTACGCTTATGCAAACTTGATAAATTTTGGTGAGCATGATCTTGACAACATTTCACACAACTTTGGTATTCAGCACAAGATCCAAATTTGATCGCGACAACCAGAATTAATTCATTGAAACCACGACACAAAGGGTTCATCCAAGCATTACAAGATGCATAGTTTTGTGGATCACCTACAACAACAAGAATTACATGGAAATGAAACACATCACACATACTCTCCGTACAGCCTAATCCCTTCCACAAAATCTAGCTAAAAAGGCTAAACTAAGAGTACATGTTACTTTCCTACAGCATCATCTAGGCAATCTAGTTGCCCGCAACAGAGCCTGCGCTGGACTGAGGAGAGGCAGGGGGTGGTCCGTCGACGCTGTCCTCGTCCAAGCCTGAGTCTCCTTGCAGCTCGTCAGGAGCAGCAGGTGCTCCTGGAGGAACAACTGGTGGCTACTGCAACTGGTGCGCCATCGCCTACCACACCGCCACCTCAACCTCCATGTCGATGACCTGGTTCTGCATCTCCGCCACGTTCTGCACCAAGGCCAAACGCTGGGTCTCGGAGTGAACCAAGTCTGCCCGTAGTGTGTCATTGTCCGCACGAAACATGTCGTTGTCGTGGTCACGGGCGTACAACTGCTCAATGTACTGAGCACGCTCCTCATACCACTGAGCACGCTCATCCTGGAGGGTCACAATCTCCTGCTGCAAGTGAGCTGAAGTCTGCCGCTCGAACTGCAAGTCGTGGAAGATGATGTCGCTCAAGGCAGTGGTGTCTCAGATCACACCAGCAAGCATAGCCTCGATGGCGAGGCGGAAGACCTGCTCATTGTAAAGTGCCTCGAGTAGCCTCAGCAGCTACTGCACGGTGAACTCGGGAGGGTCGGCCATGAGCAACACGTCTGTGAGCAACAGACGCTCACGCCAGGCCAAGTCCTGCGGGTCTAGTGCCGGGAACAACCCCAGAGCAGTGAGCATCACCTCCTCTGGGTGCTGCTCACTGAAGGTGTGGAGAATCCGCATCACTGCAGACTCCAACGACTCAACACCTCGATGTCCAAAGAACATCATGCTCAAGTCTGTCCACTCCGGGTGCTCCAGGTGCGGTGGCACGATTGCGGTGGTACGCGCATAGGGGACTCCCTGGTCCCAGAAGTGAAGCACCTCGTACACCGGCGGAGCGGTGGAGCCAACCTCCCGTAGGGTATCCCACAAAACACGGGGAAAGCCCTCCTAGTGGAGGACATTGGTACGCAGGGTACCATCCACGTCGATCTCGAAAAACTCTGGGTACTCCATCTGTACAAAAATGGGTACAACACATTAAAACTCAATACGAGCATAACATGAATACAGGTACAAAGTTCTGGTAGGTAAGAACAAAAATTCATAACGTGACAACCAGAGCCCCAAAAATTCCCAAATTTTTACAGCAACACAGCAAGGTAGTTGTCCACATTTTTGGTATTCAAAGGTAGATCTGGATTAGATAGGAACATTCTAAAAAAAATCTACTTTCAGAGAAACGTTACCAGGAAAAACAGCAGAACAGAGGTTCACTAATTTGATGATAACTCTAGATTGAGAAATCCAAAAATCGTGAACAATTCACAGTAGATGCTTGACTTGATGAGGAACAACCTTTGTAAAAGTTGCCTAGTCAGAAACATCCTAGAATTGGCTCCAAAAAAGTCATGAGCCGACAACATCAAATCTTGACAGAAAACGACTAGGATCAAAGTGAGAGAAAAACCCCTTTCTAAGAGCAAGCAACATACTTAGAAACATAGCACAAGAGGAGAACAGCAAATTTTTAGGTTCAACAAAATTTTATGATGCATGCACACATCTTAAAGGACCTCACAACTTATGGATCTAAAAAGACGAAGTTAATGCCGGTGGCAAGCTTATAAACGACTCTCCCTATAATAACTAGTCGGAGCTACACGTCGTTCATAACGATCGCACTAACGTGGCTAGTGTACCTGCAAGAAAAGAACCTTCCGTGCCAGCACGTCATGGAAGTGTCCACATACATTACCATTCAATATAGAAATGGTACCCATGCATTTTGCACCGCATGGACAGCGCCCAACCTGAGACACACCCTTTTTGAATGCACACGTCTAGCAAAACGTGGCGACATCACAACCCATGACATGTTCATCTTGAATAGAACATGCCATCCTTCATATGACTTGCATACGGAAAGCACACGTATAATACACGTGAGCATCCAACCGAGAAGATAGGATCCGTTGAATGGATTGCCCTATGAACCATCGCATACTCGTGATGCGACACAGCACACGTATGAAACACGTGGCTTAAGAAGTGCTAGAAGTTAGCATAAATAAACCATAAATACTTAGCCACCTCAAAAGGACCCAAAAATTCCCTCTAGGGCCTCTCGGTCTAATCATTCCTTAACGATCTAACGTACACTACAAGGATTTGGGTCAAATGCAACACCGATGAATTGCAACGTAGAAAATTTGGTTGCTATAGATGGCTGTATTACAACCATTAAAAAATGGTAGCGATACATGGCTTTAATGCAACGGTTTTCAAGATGTTGCAAAGCTCTATTGCGATTGGTGGACGATATTGCAATGGTGCAAAACGGTTGCATTAGAATTAATTTTGGTTGCAATTGAGTAGTAGTATTGCAACCACATTTACGTTTGTTGCATTTGGTTGTGACTATTGCTATGATTGTTTGGTGTTGCATAAAATTTCACAAGCGTTGAAAATTATTGATGCTTAATGCAACAAGAACTCTTGGAGGTGAAGCAAAAGTGTGGTTCAATTGCAACCTTTGTTGACAGTTGCAATATACTTTGATATTGTTGCAAATGCTAAATTTTATTGCAACGAGATCTTCGGCTTCGAAGCGAAAACTGTGTTCAAGTGCAACACTTAATTTTTGTTGCAATATATACTTTGATTGTTGCAACAACTAAGAGGCGAGTCTGATTTGGATTGGGCCTTGTAGCGTGTATGATATACTATGAAAAAAATACAATTCATAGTCAAAAATAGAACTTGGCTAATTTTGAATTGAGATTTCATTCTAATTATTAATTTTAAGAAAGAAGTTTGAATTGGTAGGAAAATAATCTGTCATTAGTGACAAAATAAAAAAAATAAAAAAGCACCATGATATGGAGTTGAACCAAGGACCTCAATACTACACTAGTATATAACTTACCACTACACCATTACAATGTTTGTGTTAGCTAGCATCGTTCAAGCCTTTTTCATGTTTCTATGTGGTCAGCTTATAGTAACCTTATAGATATTAAAATAGAATAGTTACTTTACAGGGTTCTATTAGTTAGTTATTTCAAAAACAAAGTAAAGTTTTCTAAAATTATTATTATTTTTTGCCTATGCAACACCGGAAAAGTGTTGCAATAGGTCCAAAATGGTTGCAATAGATACAATGCTAGGAAACCAAAATAACTTTAAATTGCTATGTCACCGGTCCCACCTTGAGGACGTGGTGATGCGGTCCCACCTTGAGGACGCAAAAAAATCCAAAAAAGAAGAGACGTGTCGGCATAATCGCAACGAGAGACCCTTCGCTGCCTGCTGGCCTGCCCTGCATTGCCACAGCTGGCCGCACCCGGGCCGCACCGTGGCCACAGCCGGCCGCACCGTGGCCACAGCCGGCCACGCCCCCGCTGCACCCTGGTCGCGACTGATCGCACCCTGGCCACGGCCGGCCACACTGCTACTACGCCCAGCCGGCTGCACCGTGGCCGCGGCTGGTCATACCCTGGCCACACCCTGGCAACGACCGGCTGCACCCTGGCCACGGCCGGCCACGCCCCAGCTGTGCCTAGCCACACCCCGACCGCAACCGAAATGATTTGAAACTTACATATATTTTTTAATTTGGATAAAAGAAGTTTGAATAGGTGGGAAAATGACCTATCGTTCCTGGATGAATAGATTTTGTTTTATGTCTAATGCAACACTAAAAAAGTGTTGCAATAGGTCTAAAATGGTTGCAATAGACACAATGCCAGGAATTTAATTCGTAAAAAAAGTCTGCTTGGGGATCGAACCTGAGACCTTTGGAACAAAAGTGACGTGTGCAAACCACTAGGATAAGCATTAGTTTATGTTGTATTATGGTGTTTTATTTTTTTTATTAATTGAACTGCAATAAATATTTTAAAAAATTTGAAAAAATATGTGGCTATACAACACATTTTGGCTCCATAACCATCCCATAAAAGTTTCAAACGATTTCGACAAAGTGATACTATACATCTTTCACAACTAGATACAGATCACACTTACCTACATAGGACTATGTGAGCCATATATGCCTTTGTGAGGGATCTTCAACAATCTTTATCAAAATCACTTGAATTTTTTCTGTGATGCTATACACCAAAATCATGCGACTACCTAAATTTTTAGATTTTTCTAGCCAATTTATGATATTTTCACATTTACTTCTTAATAATTTAATAAATAATTATAGTAATAGCAAACATTGATCATAAAATTCTATAGATTCACACAACAACATATTTTGGCTCCATAACCATCCCATCAAAGTTTCAAATGATTTCGACAAAGTGATACTATACATATTTCACAACTAGAAACATATCTCACTTAGCTACATAGGAGTATGTGAGCCATACATGGTTTTGTGAGGGATATTCAACAATTATTTATCAAAATCACTTGAGTTTTTTATGTGACACTCATACACCAAAATTATATGGCTTCGTAACTTTTTAGATTTTTTAGCCACTTTATGATATTTTCACATTTATTCCTTAGTAATTTGATAAATAATTACAGTAATAGCAAAACTTGATCAGAAAATTCCATAAATTCACACAACAATATATTTTGGCTCCATGACCATCTTATAAAAGTTTCAAATGATTTCGACAAAGTGATACTATTCATCTTTCACAACTAGGAACATATCTCACTTAGCTACATAGAAGTATGTGAGTCATATATGTTTTTGTGAGGGATATTTAGGAACTCTTTATCTCAATCACTTGAATTTTTTATTTGACGCTCATACACCAAAATCATATGGCTATGTAACTTTTTAGATTTTTCTAGCCACTTTATGATATTTTCGCATTTATTCCTTAGTAATTCAATAAATAATTATAGTAATAGAAAAACTTGATCAAAAAATTTCATAGATTCACACAACAACATATTTTGGCTCCATAACCATCTCATAAAAGTTTCAAACGATTTTGACAAAGTGATACTATACATTTTTCACAACTAGGAACATATCTCACTTAGCTACATAGAAGTATAGGACTAAGTGAGCCATATATGCTTTTGTGTGGGATATTCAACAACTCTTCATCGAAATCACATGAATTTTTATGTGACGCTCATACACTTAAATCATGTGACTACGTAACTTTTTAGATTTTTCTAGTCGCTTTATGATATTTCCACATTTATTCCTTAGTAATTTAATAAATAATTACAATAACAGCAAAACTTGATCAGAAAATTCCATAGATTCACATAACAACATATTTTGTCGCCATAACCATCCCATAAAAGTTTCAAACGATTTCGACAAAGTGATACTATACATCTTTCACAACTTGGAACATATCCCACTTAGCTACATAGGAGTATGTGAGCCATATATGCCTTTGTGAGGGATATTCAGCAACTCATTATCGAAATCACTTGAATTTTTTATGTGACGCTCATACACCAAAATCATGTGACTACGTAACTTTTTAGATTTTTCTAGCCACTTTATGATATTTTCACATTTATTCCTTAGTAATTTAATAAATAATTACAGCAATAGTAAAACTTGATCAAAAAAATTCTATAGTTTCACACAACATATTTTGGATCTATAACCATCTCATAAAAGTTTCAAACGATTTTGACAAAGTGATACTATACATCTTTCACAACTTGCAACATATCTCACTTAGGTACACTTGAATATTCACGTATATTTTTTATCTAAAATCATTTACTGTACGAATTATAGGTGTGTTTTTTAAAAAAACTTTAGTATAATCTCGATTTCACATTTGATTTACAATTGAAAATATATACTTATATTTTTATTTTTCTTACAGGCTAAAAGTTAAAGAGACCAAAAGTTCTAGGCCTCGGTTGTTTTTCCTTGCACAAGCTCGGCCTTCTACAGCCCAACTCTTCCTAGTTATCCATCTCCGATTCAACGGTTCAGATGCCGCGCGAGTAGAACAAAAGTGTGCCGGCTGACTCGCCTTGGAACCCTAGCTTCCCTTCAGCGGCCTCCCCCGCCCTCTCCTGCTGCTCGCTCTCCCTCGACCGTCAGCGGCCGCGGCCCACTGGCCTCACCTCTGCGGCACCAGCGGGAGTTCTCACCGCGACGCCTCCAGGCTTGGAGAGGCACCGGTCGCCACCGTCGGAGAGGCAGCATGCCGAGAGCACGGCACCCACGCTTCCACCCAATGCGGCGCACGACTTGCCGGAGGGGGCGAGCGGTGATCTTGCTTTTCCCCACGGGTAATCTCTTTTCCTCTCACCAGGATTACCCCTTGTTTCTTTGCTGCGATTACCCCTTGTTGCTTGCTCCCTCCCTCTCTAGATTACCCCTTGTTTCTTTGCTGTGATTTGTGTCAGCGGTGTGATTTAGTTAGTTTTTGCTAGAATATCATGATGGCGGCCACAAGCACCATGGACGGGGCTCACCGTAATTCGATTTGATTTCACTTTTTCCTTTTTGTAAGAGAATGGATCGATAACATTCTCCCAATCTAGAAAACTCATTCAGCATCTGAATGGATCGATGAGTAGGTAGACCCTTTTGATTCGCCTGCTCTGAGCTTCGGGGGACACCCTAATTTGTGCAGCTGCAGATCCAGCTCCTGGCCTTCCCCTATGGCCCCATCGAGTTGCACGCCATCCACAGGGTAAATCAATTCATGTATTTAGTAAAATTTGTGCAATGCAGTATTGAGTAGGAGTGGGAAAGATGGAACTCAATAGACCTGCACTATTTGCTTGCGATTTTGTGATTCGATAGTAATTGAAAAGCATCAGTATATGCGTCTGGTGCTCATGGCTCAGTGTGCAGTTCTCATTCATATATGCTCATCACTATTTGCTTGTACGAGAATATCTCAAAAGCTGACACATGTTTTGTCAAAGTTCTGAACCTCAATATGACAAATACAGGTTTTGTGCTGAAGAGAGAAGACTACATTTATGTAAACTGGGTGAAATCAGAACCAGACTCCTGATGAGGTACCTCTGTTTGCTCCTGACATCAACCTACAGTCAACTCTTCATAGATAGGATATTTTGTTACATCTTTGCATATCTGTTTGATTGGAAATGAGAAATGTTACTCCAACTAATAAAGTCTATTTTTATAGACTATCCACCAGTCCAGATTCTCGAACACAATGCACAAATCTGGCATGCCAAAACTTTATCATATTTTCCAGATTATGTTTTCAAAACACTAGGATCTAGATTATTTGACATAACAAACTAACTAAGACCTTCTTGAAGATGCCTACTTGTTCATCGCATGTTAGCAAGGGCTTGGTGAGAGGTTGGATGGCAGGGAAATGGTTGGCTACGACAAGAGTGGCAATAGTAATATCGAGCGAAGTGTCAACAATTCGGGTGTTGTTTTTACTACAACAAAGCAAATGAAGGAAACTGCGGCTAGGAAAAGATCTGCATTGTCCAAAAAGAATGCACAGGTACTATGTGAAACCTTTTATCTTTATGTGCATTTAAAAGGAACATGTAGTCCTTTTGGAGAAGTACACAACTATTCTTTTGTTCTGCAATAGTTAATCTTCAGTATATCATTATTTTAAATATAGGTATACTTCTAGAATTTTAGTTTAACTTATGCATGTCAATGATTTTTTCAGGAGGAATCTTGAGTTTAAGAAGGAGCATGCGAATGGTGGGAGGATGGCCAACATACATATGAAGGGAACCGTTACAGCTGTAGACATTGATCTTTTGATTTGAATGAGTTCAAACACATTATTATGTGTTAAGCTATATACTTGTGCTCTCATTTAGTTTGACACTCACTGTGTTTCGTTAAAGATTTGTATGAACAAATTATATTTCGTTTTAATGTATGTCGATACTTCATCTATTATGTTTTTTCATTCATTATGATTTATGCTACCAAACAAAGCGTCGCAACATGAATTATTAATATATTAATCTGGTATTGCAATATATGATGGAAATCAAACCAAATTGTGTTGCAAAAATCGCACATATAACAACCACATTTAGTCCTATAACAACCAGTCAGTAACGTGGCAATAGAGGACCTATCGGTAGCAACCAAGCTAAGTAACGTGGCAATAGTTTATGCCATCTATAACAACCATTCAGAAACGTGGTAATAGAGGACCTCTTTGTAGCAACCAAGAGACGTTGCAATAACCTAAGCCACCTATAGCAATCATTTAGGCGACGTGACAATAGAGAACCTCTATTGCAATGTTTTCTCCGCGTAGCAATAACCACGATTGCAACACCTGTGTTGTCTTGCGATTGCATTGTGTTGCTACACGACCAACATGTCGCAATACATATCGCTAGCAACGCCTAGTTCGTTGCAATTGATACTATTGCCACACCCATAGTGGTTGCAATTGCTATTGTTACAACACTCACCAAGTGTTGCAAAAGCATCAAAAGTGTTGCAATAGAGGGGTTGTGTGTCGCAACTAAAACGTAACCCATTGCATTATGCTATTGCTACAGTTACAAGTGCAACGACATTTAACCAAAAAAAGGTAGCAAAAGTATTATTGCTACCATTTTGGGTCTTTTGCAACACTTTCTCGGCGTTGCATTAGACCGAAAACCTTGTAGTGGTATTTTCAAAATCCTATCAATCTTGGCAAGTTTTAACTATAAATCATGTGATTAGTATTAACTAATTACTCTGGTGTATACGGATGCTCTGGTACCAATTGTGACAACCCCACCTGAGATAATTCCGTACTATCGCCTAAACCACTCCATTTGGTCAGTAAGCGATAATAAAGATTCATCCCGTTGAGTGTTGCCGGGTCAAAGCCTGGTAAATCACTTGTAAAACACACAGAGGATCGAACACGCATACATTAAAACTCCCATGAAGGAGAGTCCAGAGTACCTTACAAATTAATCCAAATTTCCCTGTAGGGTCATATTATTACAACCATTGTTCTTGACATGAAAGGTAAATGGTTCAGAGTTTCAAAGATAGCGGAATTAAACTAAACGATAACTTGGCATCATGGGAGGCCACCCATAACGCCATTACTCCTCGTCGTCCACCCATTCCAGCTCCCAGCCGGGTGGGATTTCACCAGGCCAAACATTATCACCTGAAAACAACATTTATAGCAAGGCTGAGTATACTAATACTTAGCAAGGCTTACTCGTCTAAAATAAAAGACTTAACCTCTAATCATGCAAGGCTTTTGGCTAGTGGGTTTGTTTTGCCAAAAAGCTAGATTAATTCATTACTAGATAAGCAACTATTGCAATCATGAATTGTGCAAACAATTAATCAAACATCAAGCTTATCCATATTCCATCATAAAGGGATTATCATGTCTAGATAATTAAGCACTCTCGGATAACGGTGAGAGGCCGATGATAGATTGATTAATAACCTTGCAAGGTGGACCTAAACATACAGGAGAAAGTACTTACAAAGAGTGTATTCAACTAGGCGGTTCCCGTCATTCCTCGGATTGGGATCGGATGCCACAATCCTAAGTACAAGGCTATCTAGCACGCCTCACACTAGCGTCCAGCATCGCACATGCACTATAGTTTGCAAGATTGGGGCCGCAACCCAAGATTAGTAGCGCAAAGATCCCACACCACGTCATTTAGGTACTAGGCTTACCATACCCATTTCTGATAAATGTTTAGTACGTTCAAATGCTTAACTCCTTAACCACTAGACCGGAGCCCAAAATCCCATGCTCTTACCACGTGAGCAATCAAATTTAATCAATCTTATGTTTCCAACATAAGAACCTATTCTCGCGAGTGAAGTACATCACTCGACTTGTACCGGGTCCTTAGTGCATAGCAACTAGCGACCTAGCATACTAGTAAAAGATCATAGGTACTTAGGGGTCATGCAACTAGGGTTTCAATTCAACTCCTGAACGTAAATGCACATAGAGATTCAAACATAAATAAAAAAAAAGTTAAAAAGAAAACGCATAGGTAAATGATAAACCGGGGCTTGCCTTCGACAGCTCCAGCAGTCAGACAATCTTCCGGACTTTGGTCCGGGTCTTGATCTATGGTCACGAAGTGTACGTCTCCTCCTGCTCCCTCGTCCTCGTCAGCTAGCACGAGCATGTAGCTACCATCAGGAACTTCAACACGGGGAATGCATATGCAAGAATTAGTTGGTGAATGTGAATTAAGTAAACACAACATCACATGACACGTATATGGTGCATGGTTGGGCACATTCATCTGGACAAGAATATATTCAGCATACTCTTCCATAAGAATAAATTAAACAACCATTTATTAATGATTATTTCGATGGTGATTGTGTGCACATCTATACAAACAAATTAGAATTACTTCACAAATACCCAAATTAGTTTTCAGGGATCCAACAGGGGTGTAACTTAAGATTAAACACACATAAGTCCTTAAAAGAGTGATTTCTTTATTTCTCTTTTTATAAAACTTAGTTTCTTCCAAAAAATCATTCTGTTTATACCATGTAGTAACTCACAGTGAGAATTTTTGTGCAAGCACACAGTGCAACAACAGAGCTACTGCCAAAAATTCATAGTAAACTGAGCCAAATCGTAAGCATGAAAAATATGACAATTTATTACTAGCAAAAGCAAGAATAATTATTACAGGGAAAACTACTCATGCACTGGAGCTCACATTTTACACAGAGACTCTCTGGACTATAACTAGACTACACACCAAAAATTAGCTGCAGAAACTAATTTTGTCAAGCTACACAAAAATAACCATTTTCAGCCTTGTTATTCACAAAGAAATTATATAGGGACATACATAACTAAACTGTAGCCCAACTTTCTTCTACAGCACAAACATGGCACAAATATCATCTAGCCCAAAGATAAGCATCACTGGATCATTAGAACATAAACTATGAAATTAAACCTATGCACAAGCATAACTCAGAAACGTATATATAAACAGTTCATAAATACATGATAAAATCAGCAGAAGCACATCTAAGCCAAAAAAGATGATATCCACAAGATGAGCCAAAGAAAGCATTCACCTGAAGCTGTACAAAATATATATACAGATCTAGCATAAATGCAAAATAAATCATATCTAGAGATTTACTCAGTAACTTTGTGCAAAAACTTAGATCTAGCCTACACTAGTCATGGCTAACAATATATCCAAAGATCAAGCTCAGCACAGGAGTACAACTCAAGTTATGAACAAACCCATTCAAATTGAGTTTGAATTTTAATTCAAAAACTACTCATCAAATGTATAGACAACCTTTCAAAAAGATGTAGACCTACTCATAAGGAAACCAACAAAATTGGTTTTGCATTTTTTTGAGTTTTCTACGATTTTTTAGGAATTTTCCAAGTCACCGGACTAAAGGGAGAAAAGATGAAGAATCTATTTACAGAGCGGACCCTAGAACTTTTGAAAGTCTCACAGATATACCCCTTGTTTGCACAAAGGCCCTCGCAAAGATTTCGATCTTCACAAGGGTGCCCTTCCGCCGCAGGGGGAGCTCGCCGGCGGCGATAGACAGCCGGACTTTACCAACAAATGGCACAGGGTGGCTTGGATGCTCACCTGAGCTCGAGTGGTGGTGGTGGTTCGGTCGGAGAAGCCTCCGGTGATGGCCGGCGGTGAGGTAGCGGCAGCGCACCCGCCTCGGCTCGGATTCTGGTGAGTGCAGGGCAGAGCTATTCCATGTGTGGCCGTGGAAGCTTGTGTGGAGGCTAGGGATGAGCTCTGAGGCACTGGTTGGTCACAGGCGTGAGTGGAGGGAAGAATTCACTGGCAGCGGTGGCAATGGCAGACGACGGCGGTGGTTTCCCATGCGCCAGAGGAGGGGAGGGGTTTAATTAGCCAGCGAGGCGTGGAGAGGTGGTTTCACCTAACCTTCGTCGACTACAGGGGTCATGGCATGGGTGCTGGGTCGGTGGCGACGTGCAGCTAGGCACTGGCCAATGGCGGCCTCAGCGTGCGCGCGTCGCCGTGTGAGAACACACCGCGTGGCACCGGCCTACGCCGCTAGCCTGCATCACCAACCCCCCATGCACAGTCTCTGCGGCAACGACTTCGAACCGGTGGGTTTTCCGGTGCCTCGGCATGCGTGCCCGGTCGTACAGCGGTGAGGCCGATGTGGCGCGCGCGTGACGGCATCGTGCGCAGGTGCGTCCCTGCGTGTTTTTGTGTCGAAGTGTCCCTGTTTGACCCGCTTGAACTCATGATTTTGCTAGAGAACTGTACCAAGGTATAATTAGGAAAGTTGTAGATCAGTTAACCCTTTACAGCTTTCACAAAGACCGATGGGTGGTTTGATCAATAGATCGTGCATAAACAACACGCCAACATGAGGATTTTCTCTCCACCAGCCAACAGTGGCTTCTAACGTTGACTAGGGTTTTGCACCAATTTCCACTTCAAATTTGACATGCCACCCAAAAGCAAAGTTGTGTCCCTTGAAAAATTGGACAACTTTTATTTTGGTGGAATTTGAAGTGTTTAGGTGAAATTTGGGGAACGTGGCAAAAGTTCTAGGCAGGGTTTTAGGGTCCATGGGTTTGACTAGGGGTTTGACCCTATCTTTGACCAAGGGCTCAAGCACTAATGACATTGACTTGATTAGGAGGGTGATTAGCACTAATTAACACTTGATTAAAAACACTGGGTGTTATAGTTTCAGAAAGAAGGAAGAGTCCATTGGCTCACTGGTTGTTGCTGGAGTGACCAGAACTGTTTCTGTTTTTGTAGTGGGTAGCGACGCACCATCATGTACTCGGAGATGTCTCACTGGAGATGCCTCATTATCTTTGCTGTCTGAGGAACAAATGTCATCAGGAGATGGCTCAATTGTAGCCCTTAGGCCACGATGTCTGTCTCCTAGTCTCGCAGGCATGTATTCCTTGAAATGTGTCTTGGACTTTATGTACTCGGGACGCCAATCTTTGGGTCCGGTTCGCACCACTTCCCCGTGTTCGTCTACTCTAGTAACACGACTCAGGATGAAGGAGATCTAATGAGCATACGACATATGTCGGGCCACGGTCAACCCATCAAGGTTAACATCTTCAATCTCACATAAAATGAAGTCCACGATGTTGAAGGGCCGACCAGTCATGACGTGAAGGAGAAGTCACTGCTGAAGACTAGTGATGGACTCTGCATTGCCAATCCGTGGTAACAATGTCTTCCGTAGTGCCCGGTGAACCACATTTGCCTCAGGGGTAAGCATGTCAGGCGTGCGATATGCTCGCCTACCTGTGAATGACTCAACAAAAAGTCCGGCCATCTCCTCGTCGGACGGGAATGACCCACCGAGCAAACTATGCCGAGGTGGTTCACGATCCCTGTAGACAATACTATGTAGGGATGGCTTATCCTCGTACTTTCCTGATTCACAATCTATCAGTCCAAGAGTGGCAGCAATATGGTGTCGGAAAAGAGTATACCGGTGTCCCTGAAACATGAACATGATGTACTCTTGACGAGGGCCTAGATTAGGGCCCACCACGACCACCGAAAAGGGAAGTACGGGCTACACTCCGAGTACTTGGCAGCCTGTACAACCCCGTACCCGAGCACTTGGCAACCCGTACGACCAGTTTCTGTCAAGTCTAAGTACTTGGCGGACTGCACAGGCAAGAACCGCCTGCCTTCGAGTACTTGGTAGCTTGTCTGACAAGTTTCCAAGTACGTGGCGGCACGCCTGACAAGTTTCCGCCTCCTCCGTGGCTACTCATTCGCACGAGTAGTTTCCGCCTCATCCGGCTACTCATTCGCACAAGTAGTTTCCGCCACTGGTCGGCCCAGCCTTCGTGGCAAAGCAAACCACAAGCGGGGCCCACCCCTGATGGGACGGGTCCTCCGCGCGCACCTGCTCTCGCAGCGGCACGTGCAACCCTCTACATACCGGACCGTACTAACAGGGGATGTCAGGTGTCAGGAGGCATGGACGCCCATTACGCCATGAATGGCATAGTGTGAGCCGTCCCGTCCACACAGGAGGCCCACAGTGCCCCGGAAAGACTAACCACTATGCTGAGGGAAGCATGGTACGAAGCTGACAATCTACGATGCCCGACTACTCGGAGGCGTGCTCGAGAAGTCTCCGGCGCCAACTACTCGGAACCCGCTATTTGTTGGCGGTCGATTTCCGTCAACCTAGCCACATGTTTACCTTCTATGTTGGTATTAACTTGTTATTCACACTAACAATCCTAACCCCCATTATATGTTAAGTTCACACTCGTGCATGGTTTTTGGAGTTTATTGTTTACACAGGAATCAAGAGCCTAAATGAGGACTTCCGGGTAAAGTTCATCAAGGGTTTTACGAGAAGATCATGGACCCCGGGACAAGTCAAGATACAAGGTGAACATGACTCCAAATGAACCAAGGACTAAAGCGTGAAGCCGAGAAGTGTCGAGGACCTAGACGGAAGATGCGGGAGTTCATACGCAAAGCACCCTTATCTAAACCGCGAGGAAAATGACGTCAAGGACCCACATGCAACTCGGCAAAAACTCAGGAAGTCGCGAGAAGCTTCGGGAAGAAAACCAGGGGCGAACCGGGCTGAAAACACCCTGGGCCGGTCGGCCCAGGCCGGCCAGCCTGGCCCATTTTTGTGTAGGTTCACCGCCTCCTTTGACCTAGATGATTCTCGGGCTATTTATAGTCCCCGTGCGAAGTTGCAACTATCAAGCAATTCATCATCCGCCGCCGAGGAGCAGAGAATAGAGGGACACTGCTCCGGAGAGGAGAGGGTCGAGATGGTTGACAAGGGTTTCCCTAGCCGACGTGGAAACCTTGCATGGAAGACCACGTCGGAGTTCTAGAAGCTAGGATTAAGATCAAGGTAGGATCCCGGTGGTGATCTTATCCATGTATTATACTTCATGTAGAATTTGCAAGACTGAATCCGATTTCTAGCGATCAAGTGCTTTCACTACGACTTTGTCTTCGTTTCGGTTTTCTTATTCTCCAATCTATTCCGCGGATAGATTGTATAGGATGTTCTTGTAGCAATGGTGGCTAGAGGTGCATTCGTGACCTACCGAGCGTTTTCAACACGTTCCTCGTGAACGTGCTCTTAGGTTCACCTACACAATAAGCGGGACATCGTGACAGGATGTTAATCACGTGTACGGTAGGTGCCTTTGAGGGTTGGAACGGAAGCCACGATTCAAAGAGGCTTTTAATGAGATTCGTTTGCTTTATTCTTCTTGGTTTTGGAACTTCAACAAAGGACCCGATCCAATCTCTAGATTGGTTCTACCTGCCCTCTCTTTCTCTTGCTACATCCGGTGTTTAGTCTATTAGATGTGTTTTCATGGTTCTTCCATAGATTAGATGCAAAAACCCTTCTCAAGATCAAAGTATTTTCCGCTTATTAGATTGGATCTTGCATTACACATTATTCCACGGATTCGATACCTTAGGTTCACCACTCAAGGGAAGAAGGGTCCCCTTGACTACGACAGGGGATTTGTCCGCTTGCAAGTCCAAACGAACTTCGATACGACTATCAACCATCAACAAGCCCCTTTTTCTGGCGCCGTTGTCGGGGAACAAGTAATCAAGATTCAATCTAGTATTGCGTTTGTGAATATTTTCAGTTTTTCTCTTGATTTATCTTTTTCATCTCTTTATTTTGATCATCCTCAATAAAAAAATCAATCTAATCTAGGGTTTTGCTAAACCCTAGTTTTCTTTTAGTTTTTGTATATATTTGGCTAACCCTAATGGGAGGTGGACGGCTACATCTCCAACAAAAAAACATATATTTTGTGGATGGTCTAGAAAAATTTTGCAGGCAAAGGTGACGTGCAACACGAAGATCTAAAAGCGGAGGCCGGTCATCGTCAGAATCTCCAAGAGAAACTCCACCTCCAAGATCAAAAGGAGATCAACCTCATCTGCTACTCATCCTAGGGAGATCGTTCCTCAAGACCGTCGGAGCAACAATTGACGTCGGCAAGGGGGAGATCAAGTGATGGTGAGAGGAGTGCATTCGAGTTAACCACGATTCGAGGTATGTAACATGGTCAATATAAAATACATTCTACCTCATCGTTACTTCAGAAGAGAGGAGCCAAAGGAGAATGAAGCGGAGACACAAAAGTTGTTGCATCCATCAAGACCAAGAATCAATGCCCGCCTGTGAAGACCAAAAAGATGACTAAGCCGAAGAATAAACCTACACCAAGGCCAAGGATGGTGTAGAAGTGGGGTCCCCAAGATTGCAATGCCCGCAAAGAGCGTTGATCGAAAGTGAAGAGGAGAAGAAGTCTGGCTATAGACTATAAACGAAGCGCTTTGCAGGAGGCAACCCGTTTGTCGAGTCAAGAATAAGCTACCGGGAGGGCAACCCGGAAGATTTCCGAATTTCAAGTAAGTGAGTCTTAGAATTTTCTACGCAAAACATTTTATTAACTCTTAAGTGGTTGAACAAGTTTCGGAGAACCTTTTATTTGCTCGGTCGTTTTATTTGGATTTTTCGATCTTAAACCAATGACATGAGCCATCCCCTGTTTTATTTGCCTCTTTTCGAGAAACTAAAACCAAAAATTCAGATCCTATCTAAGCCTTACATCTTCTCCATGATGTTAAGGTTGGCTAGTTTTCTTGACATCTACAGGTTTCTCTAGAATTAGAATTTTTCTAAGCCCCATTGATTTATTTTTATTCAAAATCTCTCTCTCTCTCTCTCTCATGTTTGGCCAAAATTAGAACCCAAACCTATGCCCCCACGGTCAAGTCGGAGGAGCTTGCTATCAATTAATGAAAGCAATGGATCCCGGTGCAACCAAAATAAATTTTACAATTGTTTCGGATGCCTAAAATCTCCTCTAATGATATATTCGGACTAATCGCTAGCGCTGAGTTAATTTTTAAATTTTCAAAATTGGAGGAGTAATTAGCATCTAAACATGATTAAGGGGAGGTTTTTGAGCTTGATTAACATATAGTGCTCCATGATGCATCTTGGGAAAGCATCAATCATTTGGCATCTTGGGCACATGCAAAGGACAAGCATGGGGGAAGCAAGGGCTTTGTTTTGGAGGAAATTAGTGGAAGCACATGAGGCAAGGGAGCAAAGAAGTGACACAAAGAAAAATAATGGAGGAGGAACCCTAAATCACGCAAGCAAAGAAGTGGTTGTGAACGTTTGGGTGATAGAATCTCATGGGTCACACAGACACAAGGCAAGAAGGAAGCAAGAGGCATCTCAAAGAAAACCGGAGGCGAAAGGACTAGGAGGCCCCCTAGGCCGATCAGCCTAGGTCGGCCGGCCTAGCCTCCACTTATGGCCCCTGGTGCTCCCCTTCGCTTGGTAAGTATTTTATCCATTTGTTAATTCGTGTTCTTGAGTTTATAGCCCATATGTTCTAGAAACAACCTACTTGTGCACCTCACACTCCACCCTCCATGTTCTTCCCTTGTGTGTTTTTCCCACCGGCAAGCAACCCCCGGTGCACTTGTTGTGAGTTATGCAGCAACTATGTGGAGTTTATCATCATCGAGCTCTTCAAGGAGGCACTCGGTCTCCGAGTCTCCCCGAAGCATGGAGGAAGACATGGCACCACTGAGGAGGGGCACACTGCCCTTTGGTGGCATAAGGAGTACACGAAGCTCGTCCATGCGGTACACCAAACTGCAAGGACACACGGAGGAGCCACTCATTCCACCACGATGCTCAACTTGTTCATCCGCTCCACCACCATACACTCTAAGGCATTCCAATGGATTCATCATGAAGACAGAGGAGGAGGAGGAGAAGCTTGTTCGTCTTGAGAGGAGGCTTGTGCCAAATGTGGACTTCAATGACGCCCTCCAAGTGTAGGATTCTACTCAGATATCAAATCTTGAGCAACCTTGGATGGGTGCAATTCTTTAATGGAGTTGGTGTGACTACTCACAAGGAGCTTGCCTTGGAAATTCTTATACATTGGCACCGGTCGTTAATGAAGGGGTGTCATGCCTCTCATTTCGCCTTGAAGATAAAAAGCAACTAGTTCCTTATGGATATATATTGGACAACTACTTGGTTACAAGAAGGAAGCCCCGGAGCAAGTTGATGTCCAAGAAAATATGTTAGAAGGATTTTTGGGGAATGATTTCGGGAGAAGATAACAAGAAACCCAAAATTTCTCCTTGTCAAGATTTCTTTGGGATCGAGTACATGAAGCAAGGAAAATTTATTAGTGGAGATGAGAGGAGAAGGTACAAGTTGACAAAGATTAATGTTCCTCTTCCCAACATGAGGATGAGATTGAATGAAGACAAAATTGGTTAGAGGAAGGATTTCTTGTACCGGCAAAGAAGATTAAAAAGGAAAATTGTGGGAGAGAGATCACCCTCCACGGCCCAAGACGAAGGAGAGGCTGCACATCAAGATAATGAACAACCACATGGAGAGATTCCGATGCCACCACCATATGGAGGAAGTATGCCAATGCAAGCATGGGGGAGTGGGGCAGCCATGCCACCACATCCTCCACCATACATGGTTCCTATCGAAGTTTTCATAGCACCCCATCCAAAACAATGCAAGTCAAATGGAAGAAGGGACCGCAAACATTGCCTATCAAATTGGTCGCCTTCACATATCACCACCGGAATAATTTCGAGGAGGACCGGCGCAACCATGCTACAAGCAAGATCATCAATATCAACCACTGTAAGATGAAGAATGAAGGAGGAGGAAAAAGAAATATTAATGCTTTCAACTTCGGTTCGATTTTCCCTCTTTCCTTTCCTTTCCTTTATTTTCAGCTTTTATGCAAATTTGTGTGCGTAGCATTTTCAGTTTCTATTTATTTTCAGCATGTGTGTTAGTAGTAGTGTTTGCTTTAAATCAACATGAATAAAGTTTACCACCATGATTATCACCTTTAGTGAAGATAAAAAGTTGATGCCATGTTGATATGTGATGATCGTTACTGCTTTGCTCGATCCTATGCTTGATTTATGCATGTTTAAGCTAGTGCTCTCTTTTAATATGAATCTGAAATTTAATTAAATGCTAGCCTAATCTTGTGTGGAGGTTATGATAACTCAAGTCCCATAGTTCTTTTTCGTTGCTCTCAATTTTGAATGAATCAAAGAACCTTTTTATTCTCAAAAAGTTATGCTAACCTTGTCATGAGTACCGCTTGCATTTTGCTCTACCCATCCAAAGCCTAAATTTACTTGAGTGCAAAACATTAGTATATACAAGATTTATTTTTGGGTGCATTAATTCAAGGCCTGATTTCTCTGGCCCGAGACTAAGAAGCTGGTCATTCCGTTTTTGCGTATCGTTCTTCATGCTAGCCTCTTCTATCCGTGCATTGTGAGTTTCCACATTGGGAATTTTGCAAACCTCGCCGGATATCCAACCAAAACCCAAATATATCTTCTTTTGTGTTCACCTCCTTGACCACAACCCTATATATGAGTATGGATGAATATTTTGAGGAAGATTACAAGGAAGGTGCTTCAAGTGAGTAAGGGAGACTTCCAAAAGGATCCCTAGAAGATTTTTCGAGTATCTCTCTCTAAGAAAACATGGGAGCTTCAATTTCCACCTTGGCATATTTATCACCTCTTTTGCCCGAGGATGAGCAAACGTCTAAGCATGGGGGGGTTGCCAAGGAAGTGCTAGTATAGTCTAGAGTTCAAGGGGAGCAAATAAAAAAAAGAAAGAAAAAAAGAGAGAAAGAGTCTAGAGTATGATGAAAGAAAAAATGATGAAAAAAAATAAAGAAGAAAAAGTATGATGTTTAGTGCTTTTTGAGTTTTCAAGAGGATTCAAGATCAAGACCCATACTCATCTTTCCAACCATGTGCAATCCGATAACGAGGACTTCGTTTGTGCCTCGGGATCACTCTTTGCCATTTGCACATGTCCACCTATCTAAAAGTGTGTGTTCATCTATCCCTCCTCCTTGATAACATTAGTTTTCCAATGACCTTTTTGACGAGTCTCGGTAAGACCATGAGAAGCTAGTCTTGTTTTGATAATATCTCAACTATAATATCTTGGTAGGACTAAACTTTTCTATAGCTTCATATAAAGCTTTCCACCATATACTTTGAGAGAGGAACGGAGTAGAACAAGTAGGCTTGAGAGACAAGATGAGATGAGAGTACACGAGCAAAGTGCAAGATGGTTATTTTTGATCTTGGTAAAGCAATTTTTCTCTTTATCTCATTATTTATTTTTCAAAATTTCTGAGATTTGTTTAAAAGTTTGAGAGCATGATCAAGTACTTGTGGAAAGAGCTTGAATGATATCTACCCTCCATAATGATAAAAGTTAGTACATTATGAAACTTTAATGAATATAAATCTAGAGAGCATTATGTTTTCTCACGTATGATCAAGTGTAGGGTATGAACACCGAAGGGCAACGCTAATATCCATTGAAGGCTTACTCGAGGACGAGCAAGGTTTAAGCATGGGGGGATGTTGGCGGTCGATTTTCGTCAACCTAGCCACATGTTTACCTTCTATGTTGGTATTAACTTGTTATTCACACTAACGATCCTAACCCCCATTATATGTTAAGTTCACACTCGTGCATGGTTTTTGGAGTTTATTGTTTACACAGGAATCAAGAGCCTAAATGAGGACTTCCGGGTAAAGTTCATCAAGGGTTTTACGAGAAGATCATGGACCCCGGGACAAGTCAAGATACAAGATGAACATGACTCCAAATGAACCGAGGACTAAAGCGTGAAGCCGAGTAGTGTCGAGGACCTAGACGGAAGATGCGGGAGTTCATACGCAAAGCACCCTTATCTAAACCGCGAGGAAAATGACGTCAAGGACCCACATGCAACTCGGCAAAAACTCAGGAAGTCGCGAGAAGCTTCGGGAAGAAAACCAGGGGCGAACCGGGCCGAAAACACCCTGGGCCGGTCAGCCCAGGCCGGCCGGCCTGGCCTGTTTTCGTGCAGGTTCGCCACCCCCTTTGACCTAGATGATCCTTGGGCTATTTATAGTCCCCGTGCGAAGTTGCAACTATCAAGCAATTCATCATCCGCCGCCGAGGAGCAGAGAACAGAGGGACACCGCTCAGGAGAGGAGAAGGTCGAGATGGTTGACTAGGGTTTCCCTAGCCGACGTGGAAACCTTGCATGGAAGACCACGTCGGAGTTCTAGAAGCTAGGATTAAGATCAAGGTAGGATCCTGGTGGTGATCTTGTCCATGTATTATACTTCATGTTGAATTTGCAAGATTGAATCCGATTTCTAGCGATCAAGTGCTTTCACTACGACTTTGTCTTCATTTGGGTTTTCTTATTCTCCAATCTATTCCGTGGATAGATTGCATAGGATGTTCTTGTAGCCATGGTGGCTAGAGGTGCATACCTGACCTACCGAGCATTTTCAACATGTTCCTCGTGAACGTGCTCTTAGGTTCACCTACACAATAAGCGGGACATCGTGACAGGATGTTGATCACGTGTACGGTAGGTGCCTTTGAGGGTTGGAATAGAAGCCACGATTCAAAGAGGCTTTTAATGAGATTCGTTTGCTTTATTCTTCTTGGTTTTGGAACTTCAACAGAGGACCCGATCCAATCTCTAGATTGGTTCTACCTCCCCTCTCTTTCTCTTGCTACCTCTGGTGTTTAGTAGATTAGATGTGTTTTCATGGTTCTTCCATAGATTAGATGCAAAAGCCCTTATCAAGATCAAAGTGTTTTCCGCTTATTAGATTGGATCTTGCATTACACATTGTTCCACAGATTCGATACCTTGGGTTCACCACTCAAGGGAAAATGGGTCCCTTGACTATGACGGGGGATTTGTCCGCTTGCAAGTCCAAACGAACTTCGATACAACTATCAACCGTCAACACTATTCCGGGAAGCCCATACGGTCAACAACCACTTTGCTACAGTCCCTAGCTGATTCATCACGTCCGGACGGTCGCCTGACATGGCGGACACCCAACACTGTAATCTTAATTCCATTCCTATTTCACCCCCCTTGCCCTCTCCCTTATGACTAAAAAAGGGGGAGAAAGGGATCATGTTCATACACATGCTCATACACTCACACACATGTACAAAGAACTCTGCTACAAGAACCACATACACACACCAGGGACTTGGGCTCCGAGACCCTCTCCCGACCAGTTTGTAACATCTACTACGAACTTGGGCATAAATAACACTCCTCTCAGACTGGAAGTAGGGTATTACTCTCCGGAGGCCCGAACCAGTATAAACCCTAGTGTCTCTTGTGCCACCGTGCGGATCCCGACACGCGATCGTATAAAATTACTTGCCGGTGTTGACAAACCCCGACAACTCCCTAGTCTCAGCAATGTACACAGTAGCATAAAAAACTCTCACCTAATCCTCAACATACTGATGATGCAAAGAGACCAAATCAGCCAATCCAGGATGATCATTGAAGTATACCTTAATATCCACTCCCGCGGCCAAGCTCATATGATCCCAATTTATAACCCTGTGCTGATACAGTTTCATGGGCAGGTATTTGTAGTTGTAATAGAAAGTTTGCTGAACGACATTCATAAATCTTGGTTCAACCCGTTTGTCCTTTGTTTTGTCCCACCAGTGCTTCTCAGGCACCCATCTAAGACCTTTAATAATTTGGTAGGTGTGGTTGCGCAGGTCAATCATCCTAAGCGGCTCTTCTGGTGGAGGGTAAAGTTGTACCTCTTTCTGCTTCCTGGGATCTGGCACAGGAATCTCCGAAGGGCGGGGCAGGCGACGGCCCGCGGTTGACCCACCCTATGTGCGTAGGAAGGCGTTGAGCTTGACCTAGCCCATGTGCGGCAGGAAGGAGCCGAGGTTGACCCACCCCGTGTGCGGCGTGAAGGGGCAAAGGAAGAATCCCGTGCCATAGGCCTACCCCTTTGCCTCGTCTGAGGACCAGACGTGCCTGCAGAAGTCGGCTGCGACTTTCGTTGTCGCTTCACCAGAGGAGGATCAAGCGTCTTTCCATCTCTCTTGCCACCATCTCGGCCCATCTCCAATATATTTCTCAAATTAGTGCCATTCCAAGAATTTGCGCGGATTGCGATATCTGCTGGAGTGTGGAGGCAGACACATACCTCTGATTTCGGTGATGGATTGCGGTATCTGGTGGAGGCTGCTGCAGGCAGCGGAACCCTAATAAGGGGTTGTGCTACAAGTGAGGAGGCAGTAAATGGGGGAATGGCGGGTCAGCACGAGTGACACGTCGTTGGATAGAGCCATAAAGATGTGTGTAGTGCGCTATGTGCACCCTGTGGCCAGGAAATGGGAAGCGCCTTTCCTACCCGTTGTTTACAAGAAAGTTCCTCTGTTCTGATATATACAACATTAATCCTCTAGAACTACTCGATCATGCCCACATTGGAGAGGATAAGAAGTGGATTTGTCCATACGCTCCCCAGTGGCAACCTTAATCCATAATCCTGCATCTATAACAACTATAAAGGTGAGACCCACTACAAGTCATGGATTATATGGATATTATCTAATCTACCATTCACATAGCCCATAATCAGAGGAGCCTTATTTCTTTGTACACTAGGCTATTTTCTACGTTCTTGTTAGGCTTTCCTAGCTTCTCCCTTTCACACGGGATGTCTCGTTGTTATATAATACAATGTACCGGATAATTTGCTACAGGAAGTTCTGATGCTACATAATACAGCGAACCGAAGATAGTAGACACTGATGGAAGGTTTAATATTCAGGAAAGTGCGACTTCAACTACATATAAATTACATAGAAATCATAAGGTCCATGATTTCAGATCGGATCGACTTAAACATTAACTGATTTCACATACTAGTCCTCGTCACTTTCTTCAGCAGCATTTTCATCTTCATCGACGTATTGCCATAGAGTGTCGTCATCCTCATCTTCAGAATTGAATCCATCCACATCAGTCAGCTCCTACTGACGAATTGCGTCAACTTCAGCGGCTGCAACCAAAGTCTCCTCGTCACCAGTAATAGGCACCAGAACCTCTGAACCATCACCGACACCATCATCACGTATAACATCATGCAAGGTTTGGTCAATTTCATCATCTTGATATGCAAGTACTATGCCAGTGGGAGCTATGTCCTCCTCATTTTCATTATAGCTCCACAATGCCTGTGCTCAAATTTTTCCACCACTCTCCATGGGTGTTGTAGCAGGGTGTCTGGCAAGTAAAAGACCTTTGTTGCTTGTTCAGCAAGAATGTAGGGATCATCTGGGTACCAGTAATCTCCAGTATTGACACTTGTGAAGTACCTATCATTTTTAGCTTAGGTTCCTTCTTGGTCCCTTCCAGATCATACCAGTCAACATGGAATAAAATAACAGTTCGATCTCTACGTCCCGTTGAGTTGTACCGCAACTCAATAATGTCTCTTAGTGAACCATAAAACTCAATTTCTTCAGTGTCTTTAAGTGATCCTGTAGTCATAATTTCACTGTTCTATGTCTTCCTATTTGCTTCTCGGGCCTTTGTGTGGTACCGGACACCACCTACAATACATGTTGTATATGTTTTTGCTCGCAAGTCCGGTTCAGCTGATAATGCATATAGGTTCTCGTCGCTTGTTGGATTGTTTGAAATCTGTACAAAAGAGCCATAGTTTTTTTAATATAGTCTTGTGTAAAGGTCCTCACCAGGTAATATAAACTAGTTACCAAACAAAAAAAAAGAAAACTAACATGCGATCTAAACCACTAGCAAAATTCTGTACAATTCGACGATCAATAGCCTCGTCCGACACACCTTTTGCTTTTAATTCATCCTTGAACACTCTGCAAAGCAAAGTTAGCACAAGAATAATTGTAGTTCTATCATTGCAATGGTGATTTACTTACTTGATATATGGCTTCACCTCTTCGCAATTGTTTAGCACATACCAAACAACCTTGTCGTACTTTGATCGAAGCCAATAAGTGGTCCCTGCTCCAAGTACTTGAACATTGTGATCGAAACAAGATGTTCCATCAAATGACAAATCAACATTCTCTTTGTTCCTTCCAACCTGATTGAATTGTGTGGCCACATCATCAGCCGCGAAGTACCTCGAGCAAAATGTCAAGGCCTCATTACCAACATATGCTTCTGCAATGGATCCTTCAGGCCTAGCTTGGTTTCTCACTGAACGCTTCAATGTGCATAACCTTCTTTCAACAAGATACATCCATCCATATTGTACTGGACCTCTTAGGATTGCTTCCTCAGGTAAATGGACAACCAAGTGGACCATAACGTAGGAGGGAAAATTTTCTCAAGCTTGCACATAACTATTGGGATATCTGTTTTTAGTTTTTGCAAGACATCCAACTTCAGAGTTTTGCAACATAGTTGCTGAAAAAAGTTTCCTAATTCCACAATAGCTCCGTATATCTCTTTATCCACTAAACCGCGAAGACAAGCCGGCAAAACCCTTTGGAGTAGGATATGACAATCACGAGTTTTCAGTCTTTGTAGTTTGCATCCATCTGCAACAATACACTTTGATAAGTTTGAAGCATATCCATCTGGGAACTTCACCGAACTTATAAAATCACAAAATAGCTTTTGTTTCTTTTTGTCCAGTACATACGGAGCTTCTGGCATTTTGCATGACTCATCATCCTTAGTTGCCACCATGTGTACATTTGATCTAACACCCATCTCTTCCAAATCAACCCTAGCATTGATGGTGTCCTTTGTCTTCCCAACAATTTTAAGCAACGTTCCAATTAGGTTTTCGCATATGTTTTTCTCAATGTGCATCACATCAAGGTTATGTGCTAGCTTCAGAGATGACCAATATGGAAAGTCCCATAAACCAACCCTTCGGCTCGAGCACTATCCGGATTCCCGCTTCCTTTTTCTTACCTTGAGGTAGAGGGTGCTTTCCTGGTCTAACGTCTTTAACCTTCTCCAGTTGCTGCATCAGCTCCTCATGGGTAAACTGCCTTGGCTTTTCTCAGTTTTCAACAGTACCATCAAAATCTGCTCTCTTTCTTCTCCATGGATGATCAGTTGGAACGAAATGACGATGCCTAGTGTAACATATCTTGTTCCTCAATCTCCTTGAGCAAGGATCCTTGTCACAACACACATAGGCAAAATAGCCTCTTGTGGCTCGCCCACACAACATGCTCAATGCTGGATAATCATGTATGCACCAAAGAACTGCAACACGCAGTTTAAATTTTTGACCACTAACAACATCGATTGCCCTGACACCTGTCCAAAGTTCCTTCACCTCGTCGACGAGAGGTTCCATGAAGATATCAAAATCCTTTGATGGAGGACTCGGCCCAGGGATCAATAAGGCCATCATGAAGTTTGATTCTTCCATGCATACCCATGGTGGCATGTTATACGACACAACAAATACTGGCCACATACTATATGAGTTGGTCATGTTGCCAAATGGACTGAAACCATCGGTTGCAAGACCAAGTCTAAGGTTCCTAGCATCTTTTGCAAATTTTGGCCAAGTTTTATCGAAGTGTGTCCATGCCTCACCATCAGCTGGATGGCTAAGCTCATTCTTCATCGGTTTTCGCTTCGACTTGTGCCATTGTGCATCCTTTGCTGTTTTTGATGAAAGAAACAACCTATGTAGCTTGGAAATTAGTGGAAAATGGCTCAATACCTTTTGAGGAATGCGCTTGTTGGTGTCTGCATCCTTCCATCTTGAATCCGCTTCACAACATACTAGGCACACATCAAGTTTTACATACTTCTTCTTACGAAATAACACTTTGCAAACATTGACTTTTTCGTAGTCGAGTCCCATGGAACGTATGTACTTCATTGCCTCATCGAAAGATTTTGGAAGACACGCTTCTGGGAATCCTTTTTGCAACAAATTCATCATCGCATTGAATGCGACGTTGCTCATCCGACTGTAAGACTTTATATGAGTAACTTCACAACAAATGTAAATTGTGCATATGTAGATGTCGGTGACACCTTACGGTCCAGATGTTCCTTTACAAATTCATACATTTTCTCACCGAGCACCGCACCCTAGCCCAAGTCAGCAATCAATTCAGAAATTCCATCATCTCCAGGGCCTTCATCCTCCTCCATACCCGATATGTATTCGTTTTCCAAGACCGTTTCCTGATCACCACCATCCTGTGGAGCTGCATTATCCATATCCCCCTTTGCATCAGGTAGAATTGCAATTACCTCAACCCCATCATCCTGCAGAATTGCATTATCCTGAACATTTGCATCTTCGTCAACCATATCCTCCAAAGCTTCTCCATGATGGGTCCACCTATTGTAAGTGGTTGCCATCCCACTCAGAAATAAGTGAACTCCAATTCGCTCTATAGTCCCTGTAGAGTTATTGAGGCATCGACAATACGGGCATAGTATTTCTTCATCGTCCTCAACATATCTTGTCCGAAGAAATGCCAAGAAATTCTGAACCTGTTTCTCATGATCAGTGGTAAAACCAATATAATCGGTTATCCAACGTCTATCCATCTGGAAAATTATTGGCGAATCCAACTCAAAATTACTAACCAAAGAATGAAACAAAAAGAGAACATTCCGTGAAATGAAATTTTCTGGATTTAACACAAAATTATTGTCGGGGTTTGTCACCACCAGCATGTAAATTTATACGATCACGTGTCGGGATCCGCACGGTGGAACAATAGACACTAGGGTTTATACTGGTTCGGGCCTCTGGAGAGTAATACCCTACGTCCAGTCTGAGAGGAGTGTTCTTTATGCCCAAGTTCATAGTACAGGTTACAAACTGGTCGGGAGAGGGTCTCGGAGCCCAAGTCACTGGTGTGTACATGGTTCTTGTAGCAGAGTTCTGCGTACGTGTGTGTGAAAGCGTATGAGCATGTTGTAACACCCTAAAATTCCATCACTAAAAATATCTTAAGCAACATGGTGTTTTAGATTTAGTTTTAAGGACATAATTAAATTTCTTATTAATTTGAGCTTTAAAATATTTAAATATAATTTAAATAATTTAGAAGCAACAAGTGCTTGTGCATCATGATTTGGTTTGCATGGTTTTTGTTTGAATGTGTGAAGTTTTCAAATTCATAAAAGTTTAAAACCAAAACCAAAAACCTCTCTCCCCTTTCTCTCCTTTAGGCCCATCCCATCCTTTCCGCGACCCACCTCTCTTTTCCTCTCTCTTTCTTTTTCCTTCCAGCCCACCGGCCTCGCCCGACCTTTTCTTTCGCGCGGCTCAGCCTTCCCACGTCGGCCCAGCCAACTCGTCCCGGCCCAGCAACAGCACGTGGCCCACCTCCCTTCCTCCTCTTTCCTAGCTGCTGACGCTCTGGCCCCACTCGTCAGATCCGCCCCCTTCCTCCAGCCGCCTCCCCTGCTTCACTCCACCGTGAAAGCCACCGGCCGTTTCCCCTCATTCTCCCGCGCCACTCCACCTTCAAGTAGCTAGTGAAGGAGCAATGAAGCTCCCTCTTCACTCTCCGCCTTCAATCCCTTCCGTTTCCCCTTATCACGTGCCCCCCTTGATTGCAATCAAGGCTGCCGGCCGCAATGGCCATTGAAGCCCTCTCCATGCCGGCCGTCGCTCCCTCTCCCTTCCCGCGCCCTATAAAAACCACACTCGAGCACCTGCACCGCCCCTTCGCCTCAATCGAGCTCCCGCACACACTCCTCGCTTTCGCTCGCTCCGCCGCTCGAAGCTCCTCTGCCGCCGTGCCATTGCCGGCCATTGAAGCTTTCCATCGTCGGTGGAGTGTCCCTAACCCTCTCTCTCTTCCTCTCCTTTGCTTTTGACACTCATCGAGCTCTCTCTGTCTCAGGACCGCCACCGGACTGCGCTACGCCCAGGAGCTCCCTGCCTTCTTCCCAGAGCATCACCGAGCTCGAACCGCCGTTGATCTCCCTCACTATCGACTCTCCACTGCCCGTCTCTTCACCCGAGCTTCGTTGTGTATTGAGAAACCGCCCCTCCCTGTTTTTCTCTACATCTAGAGCCTGTGGCTTCTGCGCTTGATCACCAGAGCTGCGCCGCCCGCCTCGTCGGACGTGACGCCCCGGCCGTCACCCAAACCACAGTCCCAAACCCTTGGTAGAGTTCGCGGCTTCCCCAGCTTTGCGTAGGCGCAAACCCCATTGAAAATCGAGACCAGTAGATCGTTTTCGAGATCTTCGGCGAGCTCCGCCGCCATCTCTGGCGTCCCCGCCGCCGCCCAGTCGCTTGCCGTCAATGCCTGTTGTTGGATCCGTGGCGGACGGCTCAGATCCGTTCGGCCTCGAGTCAAACTGGCCAGGTACCAGTCAACCCAGGCGCCCACCGCTATTTTTGCCAAAGAGGCCCCAAGTTTCTTTCTTTTTACAAGCCGGTCCTCCCACCAGTTAAGATCCTTGCGATTAGGTCCTGTTTTTAACGTTTAGACCCCTGAGTTCTTTAGTTTTTCCAGCCCGTAGTCCAGCGTTATTCTTTTCTGTGTAAGCCCTTCAGTTTATACGTGTAATTGGGTTTTAGCCCCTGGTTTCTTTCAATTTAGCCCCTGGAAGCTTAATTTCTTTACAGAAAAGTCCCTGAACCTTGTTTTGGCCATATCTTTATCGTTTTAGCTACGTTTTAAGTGTTCTTGGTGTCCATGCGATCGTCTCATCAAGCTCGTTTGTTTTATCAGTATGTTTTAATTTTTAGAACTGTTTGGTGTATTGTTTTATTTATTGTATGTTTTCTTGTGTGCTCGTAGATATCCTGCCTGTTTCGGTTGAGCAGCCCGTCGGAGTTGATCAGGAAGAACCTTTTGAAGAAGAAGAGGATCACTTTGTAGTTGAATAAGGCAAGTGGACTTCTCCCTCTGCATATTCCTTTTTGACCTATATAATTGCATAATAATTAAAGTTTACTTTTATTTGATGCATTGCATAAATTTGATGGGAACACCTTTTTAAGGACTTACCTATATTTTTACCCATGATCCTTGGAACACCCGATTTAATAAATCTTTTTGGGTAGATAATTGCTTAGTTGCTTAACATGGGTTGGTCAAAAGTGGTTTTATGATAAAGGCCTTTATGCTTGAATGATGATGATTTTGGTTAATACAAGAACACTTTGATTTAATCAGAACATGGAGAACCACCCAAGAAAACAGTACAACCACAGTACATATGGCTCTGGCTTAGCCAATTAATTAGGTGTGTGAATGTACTGATGACCTTATCTGAAAGGAGCAGAGGGGGTTGGGGTTGCAGGGTTATAGCCCGGTTCTTTTGGGGTAGCAACCTTTGCTAAGGTGCTGACCACTAGGGAGGGTCATGGTCCGCCCTGATCTGTAACTATGTGGGTTGTTGGTCTTTTGCATGTCTTTGTAAAGGCTTCATAGTGGACCCCTAGCCACTCACCTCGGCAATGTTTAAGGGTCTGATCAACTCGGGTGACATGGGGAACACGAACTGTGGGTAAAATGTACATACTCTGCAGAGTTAAGACTGATAGATCAACCGTGCTCACGGTCAAGAGCGGCTTGGACCCTCACATGATAATCAAACTTTAAGATGGAATTAAATTGTGGTTTTTGTGGTTTTGAGATGGAAAGTTTTCTAAATGCTTAAGTGGGTTGGTATGAACTTACATCTAGTAACTAGATGGTTGCTAATAAAATTTGATCAACATTAAAATGCTAACCGCTGCAGACTCTTAGCCTATCCTTGATAGCTTTCAATGTTCCCCCACTTGCTGAGCTCCAACCATAAGTGTGCTCACCCTTGCTTACCGCTGTTTAGAGGAGAACATCGGTGAGGAGTACTATAGTGACTTCGATGAGTTCGGAGGCATGCGATCCCCCAGTCATGTGCCTGTGGAAGCTGAAGACGCAGTTGCTTCGTCTAGTTACCGTTTGTTCGCTTTAAGGACCTTCGAGTCCATTGTCTGAGTGTAATAAAAGATAATGTAATGGTTAAACCTTTGTACATTTTTTATTACTGTTTATGGATATTTCACTCATGACGTCTATCATATGTTTGTAACTTGATCCTGGCGCACATATGAGATGCATTTGGTTTCTCTTCGGAAATCAGGTGTGACAGAGTGGTATCAGAGCAGTAATGACTGTAGGACGCAACCTTAGATAGAAATGGACAAAAAATTAAGGATTCAAGATCTAGAAAGCCATGTCATCTTTCAAAATTGTCTTATTTATGCATAAAAACTAATTTATTTAGTTTTCCTTTGTTAAACTTCTATCATTTTGATTTATTCTATGCTGAGTTCAGTTTTATCTTGTCAGATGGCCAGGACTTATCAGACTGTCCGTAGGAGCACAGGAGGCCGTTTCCGCTATGGATAGTTGGCTCCTCCTTTCCAGCTAGAGGCACAGGTTGAGGTGGCACCGGTTGAGGTGATAGGTGGAGGAGGACCCAGTAGAGTTACAGCCGGAGGTTGAGGTGGAGGAGGAGGTTCAGATGGAGGATGATATTGAGGAGGATCCAGAGGAGTAGCCTTAGTGGTATGATGGTGTTCCTTTGGAAATGGAGGCTCATGGAGATATCATGGTTCCACCGGTACCCGCAGTGGCAGCTGATGCTTCACCACTAGCTTCTCCAGCTCATGACGCTCCTGCACCAGATGCTGCTGGTGGAGACCCAGATGAATCTGGGGATGACAGTAGCAGTGGTGAAGATACTCATGATGCTGAAGATGCTGATGATGAGGAAGATGAGGATGTCGATATCGATGAGCCTGAGGATGAGGCAGATGAAGGAGACAATACCGTAGCTAATAATGGTGGTAACAACAACAATGACAACAATGAAGAGGAGAATCAAGATGACGAGCCTCGGTACCGCAGGGCAACATTCCATACACATACTTCAGTTGATATGGGAGGCCAATTTTGTGTCCTGCTAGAAGAAGTGTTGCAGCACCTGGACTTCACTGTGAGGCCACTCTATGTCACCAAGCATTACAGTGAACCTGGTATGAGAGACTAGTACGAGGCTGAGGTTCATGTTCATGAGCCCTTGGGTAACACTGGAAGGTGGAGGAGTCGGTCGTCACATGCTAGTACTACACCCTTCTTCGAGGAAGCTGCTGCCAATGATGCTGCTAGGTGGGCATTATGGTCTATGAGTCACCAGTACCGTGGGTACTTACACGCTTCTGACTTTCGCAATGTTCTGAGACGTGCCAGTGGTACTGAGAGGACTTTTGTGCCAGTGGGAGATAACAAAAATGGCCGTCTTGATATTCTTGCTCGGATCAGTGCTGCACTAAACACAGACCTTGAGGGTGCTACTGCTGAGATGGCCATACTTCATGAAGAACTGCAGGGAGCTAATGCCTGGATTGCTCAACTAGAGGCTCAGCTTGCTGGACAACGTCCACCAGAGGAGGTAGCACCATACAACTCTACAACATCTCCCCCATACAAGAGGCTTCGCTATGGCACATCGGATTGAAGGACCGAATAGGCGACCAGTGAGGGGGGGGGGAGTGAATGGGAGCCGATAAAAATTCTTCCCGAAGGTCGAACTCAGCCTATACCCCGATTGCTACTCTGAGTACTCGCACACACCAGAGAAGCTCTAGACTAGACACACACAAGCCCACAAGTCCTAGAGACAAGTCTTGAATCAAACCGCAGAAGCACAAGATAAGAATCAAAAGACTTAGCCAAATCTGCGAAGTCCAGGCCGGACAGTCCGGACGAGTACGGCGGACAGTCCGCGAGCTTGGCAAACAGTCCGAAAAAGGACCTCGAGTCCCCAGAGCTGCACTGAGGAAATTCAGACAGTCCGGGCAAGCACCGCAGACGGTCCGTGACCTCGCGGACAGTCCGGCCACACCAGGCGGACAGTCCGGCAAAACTCCCTGGACACCCCAGACAAACCACGAGCCACCCCAGACAAAATCCGAGCCACACGGACAGTCTGTACACCACACGCGAACAGTCCGCAAACCTATTGCAACAAAACCCTAGGCCAGAAATAGATCGAAACGCGGACGCGCAAGAACACGTAACGAACTGCGATGAACACAAGTCCTGCGGACTGTCCGCACCAGCCACGCGGACTGTCTGTGGCTCACGAACAGAGCAGGAACAGCATGACCCCGCGAAATCAACCCTCCAAATCCATCACCAGATCTCCCAAATGGCTAAAGCTGTTGAGACATGATTTGGGGGAGATGATAAGCAACACAAGAGGAAGCTATTCCCCAAAAATCTCGATCTCTAGTTCCCTAAATCACAGGGAATCGCGGATCACATGAACAACCACCAAGAGCTTGAGCTCCGGCCAAAAACGCACAAATCGAAGGAGTTTCCTAGCGTTTGAGGGGTCAAGATCACACACAAAGATGCGCAAGGCATCCACCCATGATCCCCTCAAAGAAATCCGAGAGAAAACCCCTTCAAATCCCCAAATCGAGCAAAGAACCAAACTCCCCAAAAATAGCCCCGAAAATGATACGAAAATCACAGAGGACTAGGAGATCACCACAATGCCGAATGCTTCCATACATCCAGAGGTCAGAGTCTATACAAGAATCTAGCCTAAGGAATACAGAGGAAAAGAAGCAGTTTAGAGCAATCTACCGGGGGAGGAAAACCTAGAGTCCAAGAGAGAGAGAGATGCCATCCACCTCTCTGCTATTTATACGAAGTCCATCGGTGGGACGTAAATGATCACGCTACCCCTACAACTTGAAATGAAGATACAACCCCTCAGGGGCATTTTGGTGAAGTCTTCATCGAGCGGACACGCTTCCACCGCGGCCTTGCTTAGCATCGACGCAAGCCCCGCGATCACGCCACATGCCCCCCGCCTCGAAGCTTCCCGACGCTCCCGGATCACCGTCTGCGTTGCATCGGGCCTCCGACTTGGTTTTGCGGCCCAAACCAAGAAATCGTCCACCTGATGGTTTTGTGGGCAAACCACCAAACCCCGCGTGCAAGCTTCGGCCTCGATCCGCTACCTTGCACCGGCCCATGTTCACGACTTCAGCCCGCTAGTCTTGCACCGCACGGCTCGCAATTGACCCCATCGACCATCGAACCAAGCCTACTTGCCTCTCCATCACCCGGAGGCCGCCACGGCTAAGGCCTTTCACGCTTGTTCTTCACCTGCACCGACAAGAGTCAAGCCACAACCTGTACCAGCACACTTAGGCAAGCATCAGTCCACACAACGTTGTCAATGACTCATCGCTAAGGAGCGACCCTCCACTAGTCTTCGGACACCCCTAGTCCTCACGGATGCTACCACCTGTGTAGGCTAGGATAGGATCTTAGGATGCCTACCCTTTTTCTCTTTTGTTTTGCTAGATCGTTCCTGCGTGAACGCGTTTCCTAATAAGTGGTCGTTGGTTGAAAACATGTTTGATTTGGTTTTTGCTTGTGTGAGATGTATTGTGGAGTGATGGACACAATGCAGCAAGAAAAATTATTAAGTTAATGATAGTTGGGGGTTATCCAATCTGAGTTACCTTTTTGATTTATCTATCACAAGTTCGGTTGATACAAAATCTGTTCGCGCAGCTCTCTGACACAACAGCCTTGTTTGAATTTTATCTTGAGCTACAGAACTTCGTTTGATGTAAAACCAGTTGGGTTAGTTCAAAAATTGTATGTGTGAATTTCTATCAAAACTTCAGTAGTAAAGAATAAGTACTCACGGAGTTATGTACAAAACTTTGGGGTTATCAGAAACTGTAAACTCTGCTGACACAGTGGCATTGTTTAATTTATATCTCAAGTTATAGACCTCTGATTGAGATGAAATCAGTTGGGTTGGTTTTAAATTTTTATACTACACATTTTGGTAAAATTTCATAATTTTTGGACAACATTGCTGGGAGTTACACATGATTTGTTGAGACCAATAGAATCTGTCCTAAATTAGAAGTTCATGCTTCTTTATCCATTGAGTTTACTCTTCATGCATCATATGAATGTTCTTGTCTGAAATAATTTCTCTAACAATCAGATGGTACAAACCAGGTCAGGAGGAGGTCAAGACGTTCCACCTGTTGTCTGTGTTCATATTGCTAATCAACAGAATCAAGCACCACCTCCAACGTTCAACCTAGTGATGGATCCCGCTTTGCAGCAATTCCTTGCCGCCCAGACGCAGCTGTTGCAGAATCTTGCTAACACTATTCCGAATATGCAAGCACAACAGAATTAGCCACCGCCACATGCATCCAATCCACTTGTGGATAGGCATAAGCAATTCATGAGTCATCGTCCTCCCACATTCTCTCACTCAACTGATCCTTTGGATGCTAATGACTGGTTGAAGACAGTCACCAAGAAGCTAGAGATGTCACAGTGCAATGATCGAGAGATGGTCTTGTATGCAGCAGACCATCTGGAGGGGTTAGCAGTTGACTGGTGGGATGCCTATACCGTCGCGCATGCTGCTCCTAACACTATCACCTGGCAGGAATTCAGGGATAGTTTTCGAGCACATCATATTCCAGCTGGTGTGACAAAGCTCAAGTAAAGGGAATTTCTTGCTTTGAAGCAGGGTAACATGACCGTTAATGAGTATTTGGATAAGTTTACTCAGTTATCTCGCTATGCTCCAGACAAGGTCAACACAGATGGTAAGAGGCAAGAAAGGTTCCTGGATGGTTTGATAGGGCCACTAAACTATCAGCTGCACAGTCACACATTCCCTGACTTTCAGACATTGCTGAACAAGGCTATTGGATTGGAACATAAAAGGAAGGAACTTGGTGAGCAGAAACGCAAGTTTCAGTCTCAGGGGTAATCTAGCAGCAACACTCTCCCCCGTTACAGCTCGCCACAAGGATCTTCTCAATTCCGCTCTGGAGGACAGGGTGCAAGGTATCCACAAAATATGTAGTTGTAGCGCTCATTCCAGCAGCCACAACGCTTCAACCAGCAGACACCACGCACTCCTAACCCGTAGCAGAATCACTCGGGTAATGTCTCAGGGGCACCGGTAAGAAACAACACTCCAGTTCAACCTACTGGTTGCTTTAAGTTTGGAGAATTGGGGCACTATGCTAACAATTGTCTGAAGCGTGGGATGTAGACTCCCCAGAAGGGTAATGGATAGAGGCCTGGACAGCCATCATCTCAGACTCGTACTGGGAACTCCACTCCTCAAGGCAACAAGGCTCAACAAAATTTTGTGCGAGGCAGTGTGAACCATACAACTGTTCAACAAGCTCAAGATGATTCTGGTGTTGTGCTGGGTACGTTTCTCATCAACTCTGTACATGCAACAATTTAATTCAATTCTAGAGCATCACATTCATTTATAACTGATCAGTTCGTAACAAAGCATGATTTACATGTGAGTTCAATGAAGACATCTTTACTTGTTAGTTCCCCAGGCGGTGAAATGAAAGCCATTCGTTTATGCCCACGGGTGAATATTAAAATCAAGGGGATAGATTTCCCAGCTGATTCAGTAATCCTAAAGTCTTAGGGAATAGATGTGATCTTAGGAATGGATTGGTTGGACAAATGGTATGGAGTTATTCATTGCCGGAATAAGTCAGTACTCCTAACTAGCCCACAGGGAGAAAGAATTGAGGTTGTTGCAACTCCCTCGTCAACAAAAAGTGTGACAACGAATTCAATGAATGGAAAGGCTTTGGAGGATATCAAATTAGTGAATGAGTACCCTGATGTATTCCCAGATGATTTACCAGGTATGCCACCTGACCGTGACATTGAATTCAGTATTGAACTTTTACCTGGCACCGCTCCTATATCTAAAAGACCTTATAGAATGTATGTTAAGGATTTGGTTGAATTAAAAAACAAATAGAGGAATTATTAAGTAAAGGGTTTATCCATCCTAGTTCGTCACCCTGGGGAGCCCCCACTCTCTTTGTTGATAAAAAGGATGGATCTAGGAGAATGTGTGTAGACTATCGATCCCTAAATGAAGTCACTATCAAAAACAAATACCCTTTACCTTGGATCGAGGATCTGTTTGATCAAATGAGAGGAGCAAAAGTTTTCTCTAAGATAGATCTACGATCAGGATATCTTCAGTTGAAAATTCGAATGGAAGATATTCCCAAGATAGCATTCACATCCAGATATGGTTTGTATGAATTCACAGTGATGTCCTTTGGATTGACAAATGCTCCGCCGTACTTTATGTACTTAATGAGCAAGGTGTTTATGGAGTATCTTGACAAGTTTGTGGTGGTATTCATCGACGACATTCTAGTGTTCTCTCGGGATGAGGAAGAACATGAAGAGCATTTGAGACTTGTGCTGCAGAAGCTTCGAGAACATCAATTGTATGCTAAACTTAGTAAATGTGATTTTTGGTTGAAGGAAGTTTCTTTCCTTGGGCATGTTATCACAGATGGAGGGATTGCAGTAGATCCAAGCAAAGTTTGTGATGTATTAAATTGGAGTCCGCCTAAGAATGTGCCAGAGATTAGAAGTTTTCTTTGATTGGCAGGTTACTACTGCAGGTTTATAGAAGGACTCTCGAAGATTGTAAAGGCTCTCACGTCCCTGTTGGAGAAGGGAAAAGAATTTAAATGGGATGATAAGTGTCAAACTAGTTTTGAAGAACTGAAGAAAAGGTTGACAATAGCTCCTATGTCGATAATGCCAGTTATACATAAGGGGTTCGATGTGCATTGTGATGCCTCACGTCAGGGTCTTGGTTGTGTCTTGATGCAACAAGGAAAGGTAGTAGCTTATGCTTCTAGACAGTTGAGGAAACATGAACAAAACTACCCTACTCATGATCTAGAGTTAGCTGCTGTTATACACACACTAAAATTTGGAGGCATTATATGATTGGGAATAAGTGTCAGATCTTCACTGATCTTAAGAGTTTGAAGTACATTTTCACCCAAAGGGATATTAATCCTAGACAGAGAAGATGGTTGGAGTTAATCAAGGATTATGATCTGCATATTCAGTATCACCCTGGGAAAGCGAATGTTGTAGCAGACGCTTTGAGTCGAAAAAATCAAGCAAATATGCTTATAGCGCGTTTGATGCCTCAAGAGTTTTGTTGGGAAATGGCACAACTCAATCTAGGAATTGTTGCTCAAACTGAAACTTTAACTTTGAGAGTTGAGTCAACACTTGAGCAAGAGATTAGAAAAGGACAGTTAACTGATGAAAAGATTACGGAATACAAGAAGTTGATTAAATCAGGCAAGGTTCCAGAATTTAGAGAAGATGAACAAGGAACTGTTTGGTTCAAGAATAGGATATGTGTACCTGAAATCAATCACCTTCGAGAGACTATATTGAAGGAAGTACATGATTCAGCTTATTCTATTCACCGTGGTAGTACTAAAATGTATCAGAACTTGAAACAAAAGTATAGGTGGTACGAGATACAAAAGGATGTTGCAGCTCATGTAGCATTGTGTGACATATGCCAGAGAGTAAAAGCAGAGTACTAGAGACCAGCAGGTTTGCTTCAGCCATTGAAAATACCTGAATGGAAGTGGGAAGAAATCAGTATGGATTTTATTGGGGGTGACCTCGTACATGTGATGGATATGATTCCATATGGGTTATTGTGGACATGTTAACTAAAGTTGCTCATTTTATACCGGTTAAGACCACTTACTCTGGAGCAAAACTAGCAGAGCTATACATGTCAAGGATAGTATGTTTGCATGGGGTTCTGAGAAAGATAGTATCTGATCGAGGTACTCAATTCACATCTCGTTTTTGGCAGAAGTTACAAGAATCAATGGATACAAAGTTGAATTTTAGTTCGGCATATCATCCTCAAACAGATGGCCAAACTGAAAGGACCAACCAAATTTTGGAAGACATGTTAAGGGCTTGTGCTTTGAAGCATGGAGGCAGTTGGGATAAAAGCTTGCCATATGCAGAATTTGCTTATAACAATAGCTATCAAACGAGTCTTAAAATGGTACCGTTTGAAGCTTTATATGGGAGAAAGTGCAGAACACCGTTGTATTGGAGTCAGACTGGAGAAAGCCAATTCTTTGGACCAGAGATTATAAATGAAGCCGAGAGACAAGTTGAAATAATTCGAGATAATCTCAAAACGGCACAGTCATGACAGAAGAGTGATGCCGATCCTAAAAGGAGAGAAGTAGTATTCGAAGTTGGAGACTATGCATATCTTAGGGTGTCACCTATCAGAGGACTTCGCAGGTTTAATCTTAGAGGGAAGTTGTCACCACATTTTATTGGACCTTTTCGGATCTTGGAAAGGAAAGGTGAAGTGGCATATCAGTTAGAACTACCCGCTCGGTTGTTAGGTGTTCATGATGTGTTTCACGTATCACAACTGAAGAAGTGCTCAAGCGAGATTAAGGTAGAACATTTGCCATTGGATGATCTTGATGTTAAAGAGGATTTGACTTATAAGGAGCATCTTATTAAAATTTTGGACACATCAGAAAGAGTCACTCAGAACAAAATCATAAAGATGTGCAAAGTACTATGGAGTCATCATTCCGAGGATGAAGCTACCTGGGAAAGAGAAGATGAGCTTATAGAAGAATTCTCTCAATTGTTCTCTGATCTTCCTGAATCTCAGGACGAGATTCTCTTTAAGGGGGTAGGATTTGTAACACCATAAAATCCCATCACTAAATATATCTTAAGCAACATGGTGTTTTAGATTTAGTTTTAAGGACATAATTAAATTACTGATTAATTTGAGTTTTCAAATAGTTAAATATATTTAAATAATTTAGAAGCAACAAGTGCTTGTGCATTATGATTTGGTTTGCATGGTTTTTGTTTGAATGTGTGAAGTTTTCAAATTCATAAAAGTTTAAAACCAAAACCCAAACCTCTCTCCCCTTTCTCTCCTTTAGGCCCAGCCCATCCTTTCCGCAGCCCACCTCTCTTTTCCTCTCTCTTTTTTTTCCTTCCAGCCCACCGGCCTCGCCCGAACTTTTCTTTCGCACGGCTCTCATGAATGAAGGAGCATAAGGCATTTCTTACACGTATTTAGTTAAGTGTTGACACATCTTATCCTATATATTTATAAGTCAACTAAACATGAGAAAAGGGCATAAATGTTAATATCAACTTAGAATAGGGTGCCACTAACAGTTTTTCTGGAGATTTGGTAAATTATATAAATCCAGGAACCATTCGGGAAAAGTGCTAAAAGAATCAAATCTAGAAGACTCCAGAAGGCTCCGAAACACAACGAGACTTGGCACCCAAGAAAGAAGCATCTAGAAGAAGCGACGGACCACCTGGCCGAAGTGGGCCCCGAGGGGGGCCCACCCCAGCCCGATCAGCCTGGTGGTGGGGCCGGTCGGCCTCCCCCGGGCGCCACCTCAGCCCTACTTCCAGAAGGTTCTTCCACCACCTATGAGGATCAATCTAAACCACTCGTTAGGTCGGTTTGATCAAACGACGCACGTCTACCCCTCAGGGCTATATAAGCAGCCCCCCTGCCCCCTGGCAGAGGCATCTGGAAACCTGAGTTTGCATACACCAGATCAAGTCATCAAGTCAGAGATACTACGCCCTAGAAACACCATATAGCAGAGTAGCTAGCTAGTCTAGATCTAGGAGGAGGCAAGGCGTCTACTTGGCTCCTGATCGTCTAGAGGCAGATCGAGATACTGATCTAGCTTCGCTCTTGTAAGTTCTTATCTAGTTCCTTACATTTGTTATACAGACATATGTTCTTATCAATGATTATATTCGACATTATATGCTTTGGTGTTTATTATGATTACATGTTTAGCATAGTTGATTTGCCTTTATATTCATGTATGGAGTCGTATAGCCCTCACCTAGATCATTTGTTAACATGGGTGAATGGTAACGACAGTGTAAGCGTGGTGCTTATATTGTATTTATCTGCGATTGCACCCTATATGCCGGGTCGTGTGGTAGATCGTGGTGGTGACAGCACTATTGAGTCCTTCGCAGTCCACCCCCCGTGTATAGGACTAGTGGAGCCTTATACTGTTTGGGTTGTTTCAAGTTTCAGCCTTGATCCTCCTGGATAGTCTCCCTATGCATTAATATAATAGTTCTTCTTCCATGATTGTTAAATGTTTGCACTAATCATAGTTTGCATTGACATATAGTTTAGAGTTACCGAGGAGTATCCTCTCTAACTAGACTTTGCTATGTTTCTCTTGCTATAATGACACTTTCTAGCTGCTCATGATGTTATGACTTGAACAATGCTATCAATATCTTTATCTTTATGTGACTTACCCCTGTTTATAGCAATTGATATATTTTGGCCACTCTACATTATAAAACTGAGAGATGAGCATGTATTAGCTATTATGGATTAGAAAGACTTCTTTCCCTGTGGTAGAATATAAATACGATACCTGGTTTTACTCCTGGTTAAAATGCTACAATGGTATATTCATATCTGTGCGCTTGCGGATTCCCAGTTTATATATATCTTCTTTTCTAGAGATCCAAGGCATATGTAAGAGTACCATATCCATGCGTTTTCTGGCACACCTATCAGGGCTGACAACCTATATCGAGTTGTGCTATGAATCATGTCGGAGTTCACCTTTTAGTTTAATCTTAAAGCAACATCTGATATACACTTAGCATCATGTTAAGATATACCTTTGCATTTCTGGTGCCGTCGATAGAGATGGATCTTATATCCGTTTCTAGTCGATGACGTTAGCAATGTCAACAAGCATTTTTGGCGCCGTTGCCGGGGAAAGAAAGTCTATAGCCTAGATGAAAAAGTTTCAGTAATAGCATGCATGCATCTCTCACATCGAGAACCCAAATTATCATTGCTTAAACAGGCTTACCCTTGTTCTTTCCACTTTTGTCTATCTTATTTCAGGGTAATGTATGAATAAGAATCTTCCAGAAAACTTCGTTTCAGATCCAGAGAAAATCTTAAGGAAGGCAAGGTCAAAGCTCAGGTCTCCTGATTCTCGGCCCACGACTTCTACCTTGGGAGATTCAACTGCGTGAAGGTTAACACCCACGTTTGAAGTAATGGCAAACAAGTCCCTACGCGAATACTCTGCACCGACCCCGGACAACATTCGTACTGGTCCGACAGTCGCTGTAGGAAATGCTGCTTTTGAGCTCAAGCCTGCACTGATCAACATGGTACAAGCTAGCCAATTTTGTGGAAAAGCTCATGAAGATGCCAACAAACACCTTCAACATTTCTTGGAGATATGTAGCACCTTCACGATCAAAGATGTGCCAAGTGATGCAGTCCTACTTCATTTATTCCCATTCTCATTATTGGGGCGAGCGAAGCAATGGTTTTACTCCAACAAAGACAAATTTACAACTTGGACATTGTGTTCTACTGCCTTTCTGGCAAAGTTCTTTCCTATAGGCAAAACCAATGCCTTACGGGGGAAAATTTCGAGTTTCCAGCAGCAACACGAGGAATCTGTTCCTGAAGCATGGGAGCACTTTCAAGACTACATTTCAGAATGCCCACATCATGGAATGGAAAATTGGTTGCTCTTGCAGACCTTCTACCACGGGCTCTCTACCAACACCCGTGAAACGATGGATGCTGCAGCTGGAGGTGCTTTCCTGTCCCTTACACTTACTCAAGCTACTAACCTTGTGGAAAAGATGGCATCCAATCAAGCTTGGAACGAGGAACGTCAACCCCGCGAGAAAGAAAGAGGAATGCACCAGCTCAAGGAGGTAGACATGCTGTCTGCCAAAATGGATTTACTGATGAAGATGCTTGAAGACAAAGCCCCTTAGAAGAAGGAAGTCATGCAACTCTTCGAATCCCGCATGACCTGTGAAGAGTGTGGAAACACTAGACACTCAGGGAGTCAATGCCCTCAGCTGGAGGAGGACGTGAACTACATCAACAATAACAACCAATATCGTCCCCAGCAGAATCAAGGATGGACTCAGCAGAGGACCAACTACCCAGGTAACTATTCAGGTAATTATCAAGGTAATAATACTTCCAATAATTTCTCACCTTTAAGAGACTTAGTCCAAAACCAGGGTAGAATTATGGATAATCTGTCCAAGAAGTTAGCTTCCAATGATAAAATGCTAGAAACTATTAGTAATAAAATGGAAAGCTTTTCTTCTGCCATCAAGAACCAACATAGCTTTAATAAAATGCTAGAATCTCAGATTTCTCAGCTGGCATCATCTATTCCCACGGCTAACCCAGGTAAGATTCCTGGCCAGCCGGAAGAATTAGAATCTGCAAATCTTGTCGATATCTACTCTGCAGATCTGTGTTCGAGTAAGATAGAAGAAGGCCCAAGATGGACTGACTGGGGCATGCCCGCCAAAAGAGGAGATCCAGGAAGGCCCGTCATCACCATCACTATTGGAGCCTACACCTTCAAGAATGCACTTTGTGACTTTGGGTCTAGCATCAACATAATGCCTAAGGTAATATATAAGAAAATCAATGGTTCACCTTTATTGTATACAACCACGTGCTTACAGCTTGCAGACCTATCACTATGCTACCCCGAGGGCATCCTAGACGACATATGTCTGGGTGTAGGACGCTCCTACGTGGCTACCGACTTCGCTGTGGTTGAGACTGGGGGAAGTGAGAACGCTCCAATCATTTTGGGTCGTCCTTTCCTTGCCACAGCCAAAGCCATCATCTACGCCGATGCCGCTAAGATCGTCCTCACCATCAATGGGAGAAAGGAGAGATTCAATTTCAAGAACAAGATCCTAAAAGCTCCTGCACACCCCCGATATCCTTACCCCCAAGAACACGAGCCAGTTGTCGAGAAGAAGAGAAGAGATAGAAGGAGGAATAAGAAGAACAATCGACCTCAACCGCATGTGGAGGAAGTTTGGATGATCAACACGATTCAATCAGAGAATGAGAACCTGTTCCCTTCACCATTACTGCCAAAGCTTGAAGACCCTGGAGTTCCATCAATCCACTGCTCCATCAATCAATGGAACTTCCAGCGAGTTGTCTGCGACACGGGATCGGGCACCAACCTAATGTCTAAGGTAACCTACGAATTAATATATGGTGACCTGCCTTTGTATTCCACATATATAATGTTGCAGATGGCGGATCAATCACAACGGTTCCCGGAAGGAATTGCACGAGATGTACCTGTCAAGATAAAGGACCACTATGTCATGACTAACTTTTTAGTCATAGACATGGGAGATAAGCAAGATCCTCCCATCGTGCTTGGAAGACCGTTCTTGAACACAACAAGAGCAATCATCTACATCAGGACTGGCGAGATCCACTTCCAGTTCACAACTGAAAAGGTACGCTGCTACTTCAATACTTATACTAATCCTGAGCAGCCCAAGAAGAACAAGACGCGGAGACACCTTCAGAAATTACAACGCAAGTTGAACACAAAGTTGACGGATGTCAAGAACATTGAAGAAGAGATCAAGGAGAAGTCCGCTCAGCTTCTACCAGCCCAGTATTCTGAACCTGTTACTCCAGAAAGGTCTCCACCGAAGAAACAAGTTTGGAGGAAGAAAGATCAAAGTACACCTTCGGAAGACCAATCACTACCCGCGTCATCAACTGATCAATCAATGGCCACTACATCTACGCCATGGGAGTAAGTACTCTAAACTCTCGCCGAGAGGTAACTCGGTATTTATCTTTATATTCTGCACTGCATATTTAGATTAGCATGTTTATTTCCCTATACCTGCATTGAAAAAAATCATAAAAATATTTTCTGCTTTTGCATTCTTTAAGGCCCCATGTACTCCGTACCGTGGTGACATAAAAAAAAATAAATATATTTTTGCATTCACATGTTTTTGCATTTAGCATCTCTTTTGCATATAAAAATTCATAAAAAAATACGTGGGCACATGAAGGTCCACACATTTCAGAAAAACCCAAAAAGAAGTGGGCACATGAAGGCTCACAGCATAATCCTAGAATTTGTTCCTTCGGGTATGTGCGAGACTAATATTTACAGGGAGAATTTAATAAGGACTTGAAGGCAAACAAGTTCCAAGGATGAATCAAGAATCACTTCAAGATCCAGCTTGGGGGAGAGCACTCCCAGTTATCATGATAAGTATCACTATCCTATGATTTTAGCTAGTAATTTGAGTATTAGTTAAAAGTCATAGTTTGAATAAAATACTAGAGTCTGCTAGTTGGCTTTTCTCTTTAATAATGATCTTGATGATATATGCTTGGAGATGATGAATAGTTGCTCCGCTGTAATTCCTTTTAAAAGTGCTTAGTTTTCAGACCTAGATTCTCCTGAAGCTTAAATGCTTAATTTGCTCTAAACCCAAAACCTGTGCAAGTACATGCTTAATCTGAGTCTAGGCTTTGAAAGATGATTCATGAAAAGTTGAGTTGCTATTGATCATTTTCCTAGAGAAGCTTGATTCCTGGATTTATCTTAAAAATCATGAAATTTTATATGGTGAGTTCCTATGTCTATGATCCTTAAAAGCTTGTCATACACATCAAGATCATTCCATTCCACCATTTATGCTACTTCTGACATGGAAGTACGCATTTTCCATCAAGCTATATAGCTCATGCAACTCTAGGATATATCTCTCTCAATGTTAAAAAGGATTCTGGGGCTACATTCGAAAAAAAAGAGAAAAGAGAGGAAAAAGTGAGAAGAGAGAGGGAGAGAAAAGGACAAGTGTCATACTAGGCGAGAAGGGCCTACCTCCCTAAAAAAAATAAATTTAGAGATGAATAATGGACACGTGTCCGAGGGTGAGTAGAGCCCACATCTCTAAGGAGAGAGAAAAATGGACAAAAGTCCGGGGCGAGTAGAGCCCACCTCTCCAAGAATGGAAAGCCCAGATCTTAAAAATCTTAGAAAGAGAGATATAGTCCAAGAGCTAGGCAAAAAGGCTTACCACCTTTCACCCTCATCCATCCAACACTATCATCCATACATATCTTGCCAAGTGTGACTCCATGCTTGAGAAGGTTATACACAGGATCTCTGAGTTTTATCTGAAAAATGTGCAAAACCCCAGGATGATAGCTGATCAAAGAATTTGAGATATACTGCTTGACTTGATTGTTTTGTCCTTTATTTGCTCAAGATTTATGAAAAGGCTGAAGGTAAGAGAGAGCAATCTTGTTGAGGAGAATTGGTTTTTGAAAACCATAGTACTTTTGAGGTGTGAAAGCGTTGTAGCAACTCCTGATCCTGCTAAAGCATATCTTTGCAAGGGACTAGCAAAGGGTAAGCTTGGGGGAGTTTGTTGACACATCTTATCCTATATATTTATAAGTCAACTAAACATGAGAAAAGGGCATAAATGTTAATATCAACTTAGAATAGGGTGCCACTAACAGTTTTTCTGGAGATTTGGTAAGTTATATAAATCCAGGAACCATTCGGGAAAAGTGCTAAAAGAATCAAATCTAGAAGACTCCAGAAGGCTCCGAAACTCAACGTGACTTGGCACCCAAGAAAGAAGCACCTAGAAGAAGCGACAGACCACCTGGCCGAAGTGGGCCCCGAGGGGGGCCCACCCCAGCCTGATCGGCCTGGTGGTGGGGCCGGTCGGCCTCCCCCGGGCGCCACCTCAGTCCTACTTCCAGAAGGTTCTTCCACCGCCTATGAGGATCAATCTAAACCACTCGTTAGGTCGGTTTGATCAAACGGCGCACGTCTACCCCTCAGGGCTATATAAGCAGCCCCCCTGCCCCTGGCAGAGGCATCTGGAAACCTGAGTTTGCATACACCAGATCAAGTCATCAAGTCAGAGATATTACGCCCTAGAAACACCATATAGCAGAGTAGCTAGCTAGTCTAAATCTAGGAGGAGGCAAGGCGTCTATTTGGCTCCTGATCGTCTAGAGGCTGATCGAGATACTGATCTAGCTTCGCTCTTGTAAGTTCTTATCTAGTTCCTTACATTTGTTATACAGACATATGTTCTTATCAATGATTATATTCGACATTATATGCTTTTGGTGTTTATTATGATTACATGTTTAGCATAGTTGATTTGCCTTTATATTCATGTATGGAGTCGTATAGCCCTCACCTAGATCATTTGTTAACATGGGTGAATGGTAAAGACAGTGTAAGCGTGGTACTTATATTGTATTTATCTGCGATTGCACCCTATATGCCGGGTCGTGTGGTAGATCGTGGTGGTGACAGCACTATCGAGTCCTTCGCAGTCCACCCCCCATGTATAGGACTAGTGGAGCCTTATACTGTTTGGGTTGTTTCCAGTTTCGGCCTTGATCCTCCTGGATAGTCTCCCCATGCATTAATATAATAGTTCTTCTTCCATGATTGTTAAATGTTTGCACTAATCATAGTTTGCATTAACATATAGTTTAGAGTTACCGAGTAGTATCCTCTCTAACTAGACTTTGCTATGTTTCTCTTGCTATAATGACACTTTCTAGCTGCTCATGATGTTATGACTTGAACAATGCTATCAATATCTTTATCTTTATGTGACTTACCCCTGTTTATAGCAATTGATATATTTTGGCCACTCTACATTATAAAACTGAGAGATGAGCATGTATTAGCTATTATGGATTAGAAAGACTTCTTTCCCTGTGGTAGAATATAAATACGATACCTGGTTTTACTCCTGGTTAAAATGCTACAATGGTATATTCATATCTGTGCGCTTGCGGATTCCCAGTTTATATATATCTTCTTTTCTAGAGATCCAAGGCATATGTAAGAGTACCATATCCATGTGTTTTCTGGAACACCTGTCAGGGCTGACAACCTATATCGAGTTGTGCTATGAATCGTGTCGGAGTTCACCTTTTAGTTTAATCTGAAAGCAACATCTGATATACACTTAGCATCATGTTAAGATATACCTTTGCATTTCTGGTGCCGTCGATAGAGATGGATCTTATATCCGTTTCTAGTCGATGACGTTAGCAATGTCAACATTAAGAATAATGTAGTTCTACTTGTCCTTGGAGATTATTGGATTGCAGGAAAATAAGTAGGAAAAGAGTGACAAACTCACCTTCTATGGTCCATGCCACATCACCTCATCCTAGGTGGGCTGCCAACAAGGATGCCATGCATGCACACCTGCCAACTAGGGAGCCATGCATGCATGCCATGCAAGCAATCCAAGTGAAACAACCCCCGACGAATCAGAGTGTGACACGTGGACGTCACATGGATCCATGGGCCCACAAAGGCATGCAATTCGCACCAAAACAGGGTGGACACCAGGAACCGACCTAAGGACCCACAAGACAGTCACCAGGAGAAAGCACATCCAGGGGGCCCACCAGGGGGTCGGCCGACCCCACAGGTCGGCCGAACTGACCTTGGCTCGGCCTCTCCTGAGCTTCCACATGGTGCTTCCCTATTGGTCCTAGGCACCATTCCAGGGGTGTTTGCATCCATTCCTCGCCGGTGCTCGGGCCTATAAATAGAAGGAGAGGGGGCTCACTTATGAACTATCCACACTTGCAACACCTCTCTCACTTTTAGTCTAAAGGCTAGGAGGTAGGCTAGAGTAGTTCTAATTCAGGTTCCAAGTCTACTTTGGGATCTAGGTATGAGTTCTCTTGTACCTTATTTCATTTGTATGACTTTGATCTACTTCAGTTATTTATCTATTTCATATAAAGTTGTGTGAGTATACATGAGTGATTTGTTCATGTGTTCTTCATCTGTTGATCATTTAGAGGCTCCTGTTCTTGATGAACAAGGCCTTTCGATCCACTTGACGGGTGACTTTCACATGTTTCTATTGTTTGTTCATAAGTTAGAGGCTCGAGTTCTTCGCGAACATGAACCTTTGATCCAGTTGAACAGACATAGGAAAACACGAATCCGTTTGTGTACCTAACCTGGTTTGATCTAATTAGATGACATGACTATGTTGTATGAAGTCTGTGCTTAAGCTACGGTACTTGGTGTAATTGGCTGGTTTATCTGGTGGCTTGACCTGGGTCACAATAGCCCGGGCCGGTCAAGTCCGGCTAACAACGTAAGCATGGTGCTTGGGTTGCGTACCTACCTTACTTATGAGTTTATCCCACGGTTTGTCTTGGGGTAGGCCGCGGTAGTGACAGCCGTTGGTACCTCTGAAATCCCCCACGTTCGGATAAGCTGTAGGAGTCTAAAATATAACAACCGGAGTTGTGCGGAAGCAACGCGGGAGGTTATCTCCCCGTGGTACCTGGGTGCTTAAGTCAATGTTATTCAACGCTAGTGTATCTAACTCGTTCCTACCAGCTTTATGTGTATAGTACATAAGAACCTAGAACTAACTCGTATGTCGCCTCCTATGCCTAGGACCCCTTAGAGAGAGAGAGTGTGTGTGTGTGATCACACTACCCCTATTATCATATTTTACCCCTGCACTTGAGTGTTTGATTTATTTCCGTCTATGATCTATACTCATTGCAATAGAGTTGATCTTGTCATTCCGCCAATGCCTTCCTTGGATTCGATACCCTTTGGAATACTCCTTTGGGGAAATGCTACAATGGTACTTCTGTGTGCTTGCGGACTCCTGTAACGTTGAGATTTACCAAACAGCATTTCTGGCGCTATTACCAGGATGGGTTCCAAACCTGTTCTTAGGTGATTGCATTAAGAAATGTCAACACGGCCCAGCCAGCTCGTCCCGACCTAGCAACAGCGTGTGGCCCATCTCCCTTCCTCCTCTTTCCCTACCGCTGAAGCTCTGGCCCCACTCGTCAGATCTGCCCTCTTCCTTCAGCCGCCTCCCCTGCTTCACTCCGCCGTGAAAGCCGCTGGCCATTTCCCGCCCTTCTCCCGTGCCACTCTGCCTTGAAGCAGCTAGTCAAGGAGCATTGAAGCTCCCTCTTCACTCTCCGCCCTCAATCCCTTTTGTTTCCCCTTCAATCACGCGCCCCCTTGATTGCAATCAAGGCTGCCGACCGCAATGGCCATTGAAGGCCTCTCCATGCCGGCCGTCGCTCCCTCTCCCTTCCCGTGCCCTATAAAAACCACACTCGAGCACCTGCACCGGCCCTTTGCCTCAATCGAGCTCCCTCATAGACTCCTCGCTCTCATGCTCTCTGCCGCCCGAAGCTCCTCTGCCGCCGCGCCATTGCCGGCCACTGAAGCTTTCTATCATCAGTGGAGTGTCCCTGACCCTCTCTCCCTTCCTCTCCTTCGCTTTCGACACTCATCGAGCTCTCCCTGTCTCAGGACCGCCACCGGACCGCGCTACGCCCAAGAGCTCCCTGCCATTTTCCCGGAGTGCTGCCGAGCTCGAACCGCCGTCGATATCCCTCACCGTCGCCTCTCCACCGCCTGTCTCTTCACCCGAGCTTCGTCGTGTGGTGAGAAACCGCCCCTTCCTATTTTTCTCTGCATCTAGAGCCTGTGGCCTCTGCACCTGCTCATCGGAGCTGCATCGCCCGCCTCGCCAGATGTGACGCCCCGGCTGTCACCCAAACCACAGTCCCAAACCCTTGGTAGAGTTCGCTGCTTCCCCAGCTTTACGTAGGCGCAAACCCAGTTGAAAACCGAGCCCTGTAGCTCGTTTTCGAGATCTCCGGCGAGCTCCGCCGTCTCTGGCGTCCCCGCCACCACCCAGTCGCTTGCCGTCGATGCCCAGGCGCCCACCGCTCTTTTTGCTAAAGAGACCCCAAGTTTCTTTCTTTTCACAAGCCGGTCCTCCCACCAGTTAAGATCCTTGCGATTAGGTCCTATTTTTAACGTTTAGACCCCTGAGTTCTTTAGTTTTTCCAGCTCGCAGTCCAGCCTTGTTCTTTTGCGTGTAAGCCCTTCGGTTTATATGCGTAATTGGGTTTTAGCCCCTGGTTTCTTTCAGTTTAGCCCCTGGAAGATTTGTTTCTTTACAGAAAAGTCCCTGAACCTTGTTTTGGCCATATATTTGTCGTTTTAGCTCTGTTTTAAGTGTTCTTGGTGTCCATGTGACCGTCTCATCAAGCTCGTTTGTTTTATCAGTATGTTTTTAGTTTTCAGAATTGTTTGGTGTATTGTTTTATTTATTGTATGTTTTCTTGTGTGCTCGTAGATATCGTGTCTGTTTCAGTTGAGCAGCCCGTCGGAGTTGATCAGGAAGAACCTTTTGAAGAAGAAGATGATCACTTTGTAGTTGAAGAAGGCAAGTGGACTTCTCCCTCTACATATTCCTTTTTGACCTATATAATTGCATAATAATTAAAGTTTAATTTTATTTGATGCATTGCATAAATTTGATGGGAACACCTTTTTAAGGACTTACCTAGATTTTTACCCATGATCCTTGGAACACCTGGTTTAATAAATCTTTTGGGTAGATAATTGCTTAGTTGCTTAACATGGGTTGGTTAAAAGTGGTTTTATGATAAAGGCTTTTATGCTTAAATGATGATGAATTTGGTTAATACAACAACACTTTGATTTAATCGGAACATGGAGAACCACCCAAGAAAACAGTACAACCACAGTCCATATAGCTCTGGCTTAGCCAGTTAACTAGGTGTGTGAATGTACTGATGACCTTATCCGAAAGGAGCAGAGGGGGTTGGGGTTGTAGGGATATAGCCCGATTCTTTTGGGGTAGCAGCCTTTGCTAAGGTGCTGACCACAAGGGAGGGTTATGGTCCACCCTGATCTGTAACTATGTGGGTTGTTGGTCTTTTGCATGCCTTTGTAAAGGCTTCGTAGTGGACCCCTAGCCACTCACCTTGACAATGTTTAAGGGTCTGATCAACCCAGGCGACATGGGGAACACGAATTGTGGGTAAAATGTACAACCTCTGCAGAGTTAAAACTGATAGATCAGCCGTGCTCACGGTCAAGAGCGGCTTGGACCCTCACATGATAATCAAACTTTAAGATGGAATTAAATTGTGGTTTTTATGGTTTTGAGATGGAAAGTTTTCTAAATGCTTAAGTGGGTTGGTGTGAACTTACATCTAGTAACTAGGTGGTTGCTAATAAAATTTGATCAACATTAAAATTCTAACCGCTGCAAACTCTTAGCCTATCCTTGATAGCTTTGCATGTTCCCCCACTTGCTGAGCTCCAACCATAAGTGTGCTCACCCTTGCTTACCGCTGTTTAGAGGAGAACATCAGTGAGAAGTACTACAGTGACTTCGATGAGTTCTGAGGCATGTGATCCCCCCATTCATGTGCCTGTGGAAGCTGAAGACAGAGTTGCTTCGTCTAGTTACCGTTTGTCCGCTTTAAGGACCTTTGAGTCCATCGTCTAAGTGTAATAAAACATAATGTAATGGTTAAACCTTTGTATGTTTTTTATTACTATTTATGGATATTTCACTCATGACGCCTATCATATGTGTGTAACTTGATCCTGGCGCACATATGAGATGCATTTGGTTTCTTTTCGGAAATGAGGTGTGACATGTGTGTGTGAACGTGGCCCATTCCTCCCCTTTTATAGTCACAAGGGAGAGGGCAAGGGGGTAAAAAGGGAATAGGAATTAGATTATAGTGTAGGGTGTCCTTCTCCACGTCGGGCGGCCGTCCAGACGTGATGATTCAGCAAGGGGCTGTAGCGGAGTGGTTGTTGACCGTATGGGCTTCCCGGATTCACGGTTCCTGAGTAGTGGGCACCGGGCCCCCCTCGGGCGTGTCTCCGAGTAGTTTGAGGCTGTAGAATGTCAGCTTCGTCTCGTGCTTTTGTCAGCATAGTTGGTATGCGCCTTTCTGGGGCACTGTGGGGCTTCTGTGTGGGCGGGACGGCTCACACTGTGCCGTTCGTGGTGTAATGGGTGTCCACGCCTTCTGACACCTGACACTCTGTGTCAGTACGGCCACGTATGGAGAGGGTTGCACATGGCGCCGTGGGAGCAGGCGTGCGCGGAGGACCCGTCATATCGGAAGTGGGCCCGCCTATGGTTTGCTTCGTTGCGAAGACTGGACCAGCGGGGGGTGGAAACTACTCGTGCGAACGAGTAGTCGGAGGCGAGGCAAAAACTACTCGTGGGAACGAGAAGTAGTGACAAAGGCGGAAACTTGTCGTGCAAGTCGTCAAGTACTCAAAAACTTGTCGGACGGGCGTCCAAGTACTCAAAAACTAGTCAGACGAGTTGCCAAGTACTCGGAGGCGGGTGGTTCTTGTTTGTACAGGACGCCAAGTACTAGGACTTGGGGGAAACTTGTCGTACAGGCCTCCAAGTATTCAGAGATGGGGCACCTGTCGTACAGTCCTCCAAGTACTTGGAGTGTAGATCGTACTCTTCTTTTTCGTGGTTGTAGTGGGCCCTGGTCTAGGCCCTCATCAGTAGCCCTCGAGCCTGGTGAGGGAGTCAAGAAATCACTTCTAGGTTCAGTAGCCGTGGCGGTGGAGAGGTGAGTTGTGTTTTTCCGGTGGGGGCGCGCGAGTGCACTCGCCGGGTGTAGCCTCCGAGCCCGCGGGGAAGTCGGAGACTTGCTCGTGGGGTTAATGATTTGGTGTTGTGGAGATTTTGTTCCGTTACGTGGCGCTGGGAATGCGCGTCGTGGGGTTAGTGGGCAAAAATCTCATGCCAGTTTGGATTCGTGGGCCCATCGGAGTGACATAACAGCGTGTGCGCGCTAGTCGCGCCATTGAGCGCGCCTATTGAGGGGCACCGCTTCAGTTTGTGGGGCGTGTGGCCCGAAGGTGGGCCCTGGCATTAACTGCCGCCGCCCGCACTGTTACCGCCCTTTTATGCGCAGTGGCTGCCGGTTGGGATTTCTCCCCTTTCTTCTTCCTTGCCTTCCTTGCTACTGCCGCCGCCATTTCTTCTTCGTCCTCGCGTCATTCGCACCCACACCTCCTTTCTTCTTCGAATTCAGCCTCGAGCTCTGCCTCCTTCCGTTGCCATGTCCAACTGGATGCGCTCCTCTGTCACCTTCCCGTAGCTCGACCAGCTCACTGACATGGGCCTGCTGTCGGCGCACACTAAAGCCGAGGAGTGGAAGCTTCCCGAGCTCGAGACCTCCCCCCATCCTCCACCGGGGTATGTGGTCTCCTTCGTGGCCTTCCACGAGCGCGGCTTCTCCGTCCCCGCCGGACGGTTCATCCGCACCGTGCTCCTTGAGTATGAGCTGTAGCTGCAGCACCTCAACCCCAACGACATCCAGCAGATGGCAGCGTTGGAGGCGTTGTGCGAAGGGTAGCTGGGCGTGGAGGCCCACTGGGATCTGTTCCGGTACTTCTTCATGTTCGTGTGCCTGAAGAACGGCATGGACGCAGCATCGATCGGGTGCGCCGCTATCCGGGTGAAGCAAGGGCGGTTGGTCGACTACATTCCCGGCTCGCTGACGAGCTCCAACAGCAGTTGGCATCAGGATTGGTTCTACCTCAAGAACGACGCTGAGAACCCGCTTCCGACGTACGACGGCCTGTGGATTGACCAGGCACCCAACAAGTGGAAGTGGGGGCTGGAGAAAGCAGACCAGGAGAGGCTCCTCCGGAGTGGCTGGAATGCTCTCAAGGAGCTCCGCAAACGTTAGGTAGATTTCGCAATGGTCATTGGCAACTACCACACCAAAGGGATCGTCCCGCTCCGTCAGCGGGCTCTTCGCATCTTCGAGATGACCCTAGACAGGGCTCCTTTTGTGGGGACAGTGACGGCCAACCCCCTACCCTCACTGGATGAGATCCAGTACCGGGTGGCGCAGGCGGTTGGGAATGCGTAGGCCATCTCGCTGCCGGCCAATCTGGTGCCAATGCTTCCTGATGCGGGCACCGTGGCTATGGTGAGTTTCTGCTTCCTCTTCTGACTTGTTTAAACTTTTTGCTGGTCTCTGATTTCTGCATTTGTTAGATGACGTCTTTGCATGTTCACCCTGCACGGGCTCCCCTCCCCGGCGATAGGGCGCAAAACCGCGCAATCGCCGAGACGAAGAAGAGGCGGGGTGACCACTGGAAGGGGTGGAAGGACTCAGAGTTCGCCAAGCAGTCTTGGAATAAGGACCACGCGAAGCGCCGGACAGCCGAGGATGAGGACGTTTCTTCGGACGAGGATCCCTCACCGGCCCCCGCGAACACCTGGGATGAGGACTTCGAGGCGGAGGTGGACTGGAGCGACGTGGAGTCGTCTCCCCAGGCGTCTCCTGAGGCACCGTCGTCCAGCGCGACGGCACCTCCACCTCCTTCGTAGACTGCATAGACCAGCTCGAGCCGGCGGGCGCCATCGTCCGGCAGAGGACAAGGCGGAGATACCGCGGTGCGTCCGAAGACCAGTGGTGGGTCTCTCCTCAGTGATGAGTGTTTGACAATGTTGTGTGGACTGATGCCTGGATCATTATTGCAGGAGCAGGTTGCGGCTTGAGTCGTGTTGGTGCAGGTAAAGAACAAGCGCGAAAGGCCTATGCTGTGGCGGCCTCCGGGTGATGGAGAGGTAAGTAGGCTTGGTTCGATGGACCTGGTGGCCGATGCAGTCAAGTGCGAGCCGCATGGTGCAAGAAGGACGAGTTGAAGTGATGGACATGGGCCCGTGCAAGGTAGTGGTTCGAGGCTGAAGCTTGCACATGGGGTTTGGTGGTTTGCCCACAAAACCATCGGTGGACGGTTTCTTGGTTTGGGCCTCAAAACCAAGCCCGAAGGCCCAACACGACGGAGACGGTGATCCGGGAGCGTTGGGAAGCTTCAAGGCGGGGCACGTGGTGTGATCGCAGGGCTTGTGTCGAGGCTAAGCGAGTCCGCGGTGGAAGTGTGTAACACCCCAGGTGTTTATCTCTTTTTAATCGAGGATGTTAACCTAAGCTCATGGTGTTAAAGGAAAAGTAAAGCATAGTTTGAACTTGATTCCAATTTCACTCAGAGATTGAACTTTTATCATTAGGAGCAAGATTTTGTTTGGACATGAGATCAATTTTCACTCAGAGCTTAAACTTTTTCCAGTCTGAAAGTTGTCACCAAGATTCAGGAACATAACCTTGAAATTTGACACTTTTAGAAATTATGGATAAAAGGAGGAATTGAACCCTATCATGTTTGGTCAACTCTCTAAAGGAAATCCTGAGTTCAAGTGATGACTTAGCCACAATCTCGAGATTTTATATAGCAACTCAAAAATCGACCAATGTAACGATTGATGGATTCCTCAAGAGAAACAAGTCATCTTTTGGATAGCAGTGAAGATCTTGAGTGAAAAGTCTCCAAAACCTTGAGTCAAACCTCCTAATCAAGGTCAAACCCCTTTAGTTCATATACTCATCTCTAGAACTTTGGTCAAATCTCCAAAAATTCCCAAAACACTGAAAATTCGGCCAATACCAATGTTGTGCAGAAATTCATGGGACACATTTCATCTAATTGGCAGATTTTCAAATTTTGAGTGGAAATACCTCAAAAATGTGGTCAAAGCCCTGAACATCATTTTGACTGCACCGAGAAAATCATGATTTTCAGATCGAATTTCTGCCCGATCTGTTGAGAAATCCACTGGTCGACTTTTACAAATGTTGTAGAGGGTAGTCTCCTCTCTAACTTTGATATTGGCCAAAAGTTGACTTTCATTTGGATTTGAATTGTTTTGCTCGGTCAAAGTACCATAAGCCGAAACGGAGCGCTGCACAGGCCGCCCGAGCGCGCGCCCCTGGCCGCGACGTCACGCCGCGACCGCGCTCCGGCACGTGCACCGCACGCGCGCCTGTATGCCTCCCACTCGTGCCACTTGGCCCGAACACCGAGGTGGGCCCCACCGCCGTCACAAGCCTGCGTTGCCCGAGGATCCCCGTGCCACTTGGCCACCCACGCATCGCGCATTTCCCCGTATCGTCGCCACGCGCCGCGCCGTCGCCGTCCGACCGCCATGCGCCATGCCGTGCTGCACCACACCCCTCCTCTTCTGCGCCGCGCTGGCCAACTGGCAAGGCGAATTCGTGACGGCCTTGCACCCCTCTCACCCGCCTATAAAAGGGGACTGGAGTCCCCGAGCTCGCCGCGCCGCCGCACAGAGCCGCCAGGCTGCCGCAGTCCGCCACCAGTGCATCGCCGCTGAGCCACCTCGCCCGCGCCCTCTCGTGCCCGCCTGAGCTGCTTAGCAAGACCACACGCCCCAGTCCAACGGCCCCGGGCCACGCATTGCCCAGTCCGGCCACCCTGCTCGCCGGAGTAGCCGTCCCTGCGGCTGGAGCTCCACCCTGTCGCCTAGCTCCCACCTCCGAGCCGTCTCGTCACCGTCTAAGCTCCTCAGCAGCACCACTCCGACCCACTGAACCTCCCTGGGCAACGCATTGTCGAGCCTCACCGTCCTGCTCGCCGGACTTTGCCCTGCAGCGGCAGGTGCTCCGCCCCTCCACCGAGATCGACCGCCGGCCGTCTCTCCGACCCATCCAAGGCCCGGAACAGGCTCGAGGTGATCCTCTAGTGCATCTCCGCCCTTTCCCCCACCCTACCTCGCCGCCGGTGAGCCGGATTCCGGCCACCTTGGCCGGCGGCCATGGCCAAGCCCTGTTTTGTGAAGATTCAGATCTTCCCAGGGACCTTTTTGTGAAAGCAAGGGTCTCTGTGTAAAACAGAGGGCATACTTGTGAATAAAGATTTGTGGTCAAGGACCCGGATGAAAGAAGATTCTATAAATTTTGTTTTAAATCGCTGAGACCTTGTAAAATTCACAATAAATCAAAGAAAACTCAAAAAATGTAAACTCAATTGTTCTGTGCTCCACATGAACAGATGCAACTTTTTTAGAAAGGAATTTTGTAAATTTCTTTCTAGATTTTAAATAATTTTGAATTGATTAGTTTGAATAGATTTGCAACTATTTGCAATCTATAGATGATCTGCCTATGAAATTTTAATATGTTGTTAGTCTTGTCATGTTTGCTCTTGTGTAGAAAAATTGCACATAGATCTGTTATATATCTTTGGTTATGATTTAAGTTTGATATATGGCAGCGTTTAAGTTCCTATTTAGTATTAAATAATTGATTAAGCAAATAAAGTTGATCTTTTTGCAGTAGCCTAGTTATGCCTATTTGAAGCTATGGTTAATTTATGAGCATCTATTAACATGTGTAACTAGCTTGAATTAATTTAGGTGTTAAATAGGAGCCTCTTTAATAAAGTATGTTGTAAGTAATTTCTGGCCATGATAATTTTTGAGTAGTCTTGTTTTACCTTGATATAGCTGTGGTAAAAGTTGTAGCCCTAATGCATGTTTATATATTGCTGTGTAATTTATTTATCTTTTCAACAGTGTTTTAATGTTGTAATTTTCATGCTAGATCTGTAGCTTAGTTTAATCTAAATTTTTGTGAGTAGCTCAGTAATGTTATGTTTATGCTCTATGTAATTTCTTGAGGCTAGATCATGCATGAATCTTTCTGTAGAATTTAATCATGTTTAAGTCAACTAGTTCCTTCTAGATTTTTCATGTGCAGCTCATAGCTTAGTTTAATCTAAATTTTGGGCAGTAACCTTGTTGTCTTGATATGTGCTTGTATAAATTTTCTCTCTGTTTGTTTGTGTGTGGAACATCCAGAATTAATTTTCAAATTAAATCAAGGTTAATAAATTGAATAAAAGGAAAACCAAAATCACCTTTAATGTGACTTGAATTTAAATCACAAAGCTTCACCAAAGTACATTCTGAACAACACCTTTGTTTTGGTGAAGTAAAATAAATTAATTAATTTAGATATGCACACAATCACCATCAAATAAAAAAAATAACAAACATACAATTCCTTGATAAGGAAGAGTATGCTGGATATATTCTTATCCAGGTGAATGTGCCCAACAATACACCCCATGTTTATCCTTTAAAATATTAACTAAGTTCTTCCTTCTTTAAAAAAAACAAACACTTAAAGCTTATGCATATGCATGTCGTGTAGAGTATCCGATCAAGAGCTACGCATTGGTGCCGGAACCTGAAGGAGAGCTAGTTAAAGGAGAAGGTGAACGTGTTGGTTTTACAACAAGACCCGAACCAAGTTCGGAAGATCTCCAACTAACTTTGCTAAGTGAAGGCAAGCCCCAGAGCATAACCTATGCTTTCAACTTATGCAACTATCTTTGTTATGTTTGTGCATTTAAGTTTCAGGAGTTGTATTGAAACCCTAGATGCATGACCCTAGGTTCCTATGTTCAAATACTAGTATGATAAGTCACTAGTTGCCACGCTCTAAGGACCCGGTAAAAGTCGAGTGATGTTCGTTACTCGCGAGCTATAGGTTTTCTTATGTTGGAATCATAAGATATGTTAAACAGGATTGCTCACGTGGTAAGAGCATGGGACCGGCTCCGGCCAAGTAGGTCTGTGGTTAAGCATTTGAACGTACTAAACATTTGTCGGGAATGGGACCAGTAAGCCTAGTACCTTTTTGATCCAGCGAGGGAACTCTCTACCACTAATCTTGGGATTTGTTTCCCCGACTTGCAACCGGTGGTGCATGTGTGAGACTGGTAGGACGTTGGGCCTTATGCCAGTGATCCTTGTACCGAGGACTGTGGACATTGATCCCGAACTGAGGATGATTGGGAACCGTCTGGATGGTGTGTACCCCGCCCGTTGGGCCGTGGTCGTGATGATGGGGTACGCATTCTCCCGTGTGTTTAGGTTTCCCTTGCAAGGTTATTAATCGATCGATCGTCGGCCTCTCAACGTAATCCGAGATTGCTTATCCATACACTCTATGTCCCTTAATGATGGAATCGAGAAGAATATTGTTGTATGCTTAATTGCTTGCACAACTTATGCTTGTGTAGCTGCTTACCTAGTAATGGATAATTAACTAGAATTTTGAGCTAAAACTTGAAAGTAAGGACATACTCTTTGTTGCTTTTCAGCAAAAGAAACCCACTAGCCAAAAAGCTTGCCTGTCTAGAGAGTTGGTGATTTTCCATCACCCGACGGTTAAATCTTGCTGAGTATCAGTATACTCAGCCTTGCTTTGTTGATACCTATTGCAGGTGTTGATGTGTTGATGGTATTCATGGACTGGTTCTCTCCCACCCTTTGGGAAGTGAGTGGGAAGATGACAGTGCTTAGTGATATCATGGATGGCCTCCTGTGATGTTGCGTATGACGTTTAGTATTTTATTTCCGCTGTGTTTTCAAACTCTGGACTGTTTACTTTCTCGTATGGAACTTGTTTTGTAATAATGAACCTCTATTGATAATGATGTATTAAGGCTGTTTTAATTATCTCTGAACTCGCCGTCGCGTGAGTGTTAGTGTACAATCTTCGATCCTTTGTTATAAGTGATTTACCGGGCTTGACCCGGCAGATATCGATAAGTTAACTCCTCTTTAATGCATAATGGCCGAGTGGATAGGTTATGTGTGTTAAATGGGAATTAATTTGGACGGTTCTGTCACACTCGTCAGCCATGCCTCGCATTTTGCTTCGCGCATATGGTGCTGAAGGTTAGCATCTTCTTTTTCCAAGTTGAGAGACAAGTTTATCCTATACAAAGTTCCACTATAAGTGTTGTTAGCATGATGAATTGAGTTAGGGCTTTTCTCTCTTGGAAGTTCTAATTTCGAGCAATGATCATGTCCTTGCTTTATACCTTTTATTGCTAGCCTCATCATATATTCGGTAACGAGACTTTCACATCGAAAGTCCCGTGTATCGCCGGATCCATCTTATTCCTTGAACACAACTCATGTCCGTATATTCGTTCCGATTCTAGGCGAAGGTTTGGCTAAATTTCAGATTGTATTTCCACGCCAAAGAGGCGAGCGTAAAGCTTCGGAAAAAGATCAAGATGAGAGAAAAGAGAAGAAAAAGTGAGAAAAAAAGAAGAAAAGAAAAAGGAGGAATAAAGAAGAAAGAGGAAAAAGAGGAATTCAAAGGCAAAGCGAGAAAGGTATAAGAGGGGATAACAAGTCAAGTGAGGATCAAGGGAAGTGCATTGGAAGGATACGATGTTGTTGAGAACGAATCTTCGATATTCCAACCATGTGCAATCCGACAACAACGACATCATTAGGGCCTTGGAGTCATATTTTCTTTTCCCTTTTGCACATGTCCACCATTCTAAATCTTCTTATCCTTGATTCCCTCACATTATTGTTTCATTCTCATGGTCATTGGCTCGGGAGGTGAACAACTATTAGAGAACTTTCCTAGCTTGATAATATTTGTGTTAACTTCACTAGCCGTACCTATAGCTCCACCATATATTTAGATGAGAGATTTGTGGGAGAGGAGAGTTCATGAACTGTTTAGGATGGCCACTTTAAATGAACGACATGTGAGAACTTGGAGGAAGATTTTGTCTAATACTTGTTGCAGGAATTTTATTTTTGAAAAAACTCAAAACCCTCCGGCGGAAGTAAGAAAGTCAGTATGGTTGAATCAAGGACCTTCGGCAAAAAAGGTATATGTTGTGGGGTAAGACTTGATTGGGTAATTTCCTAAATACCCATGATTCATATATTGTTTATTGTTTTCATGTTTCTTATATTAAAGATGAAAGGTTGACTAACTTGTAAGGAAAAAACTTATGACACAAGTTTCAACTCCATGGACAAGTGTTCTTTTGCAAGAAACTTGCTCGAGGACGATCAAGGTCTAAGCGTGGGGGAGATGTTGACGGTGAATTTGGTGCTCCAAACATATTCATTACACTTTGGTTTGAACTTCATTATGGTACTAACCCGCCACTAGGCACACTAATGATATAACAAGTTCAACTTTGTATGTGCATTTGGAAGTGTGATATTTTTGTAGGAAAACATGGACTAAAAGGGACGGAGTCACATCGAGTTCAAAGGAGTAAATGAGGAGTTCCGTTCATGTTCAAGTACAAGGCAAACTCACTCCCAAAGGTGGCAAGGACCAAGGTGCTATGACAAAACATCTCTGAGGACCAAGGCATAAAGATCGGGTTTCATACGAGAAGACCCCATATATTTATCGCAGGGTTGATGATGCCAAAAAAGACACAAATATTGGGGTCAAAGTCCAAAATGTCAAGACGGGCCACTAAGAGGAAGGGGCGACCGAACCGGGCTGGATTGGACCCAGGCCAGTCGGCCTGGCCCTTTCCGAAGCCGGTTCGGCCCCCGGTTTCTTGTGTGCGAAGATCTTTCAACCCTAAGTGGATGCCGGCGCCACCATTCATCAAAAATAGAGATAAATACCCCCGAGGTCAACCACAAGAAGGGAGATTGGACCAGAAGAGATTCGAGGAGAGCACTCGGGAGAAATATTCATCTAGTCCAAGGAGGCGGCCACAAACAAAGAAGGACGTCGAGGTGCTGCCACAGCGCCCCTGGAGTTGAGGGACGCACTGCCGGAAGCATCTACCATGATCAATGACGCCATGCTTAGCATCTTGATGGGGTAATTTTCTCATTTGTCCATGGGGTTGTAATGGATCATGTCATGTAATCGCCGACTCGTTTATGGTTTCAATCTATTGGTTTCGTGTTGATGATGCTTTGATGTTTAAGGCTAGCTACTGTGCTTTTCGGGTGTATAGATCTCGCTACTCCCGTTGATCCCTTGAACATACCGTGATCATTCGTTGTTTTGCCTTGATTGCCTTCGCTTAGTGACAGTGCGACAGGAGGAAAAGGGTGAAGTCGCGGTCACACCTTCAATAGATTAGATTGGTTTTTATCTTCCTTGGTGGTTGCATGTTCATGTATCCTAGACCCTATGGGCAAGTGTCCTTTACATCTTGTGCACCTCACACACCTCTTTGTTTTAAGATTAGTTTGCTCTTAGATTAATCTCTAGTTAAAGGTTGTCTTAATCAACTAGATTAGCTTTAGATCAAATGCTAGCAATCCCCTTGCTCTTTGGGTTGACAAGAACCTTGGGTTTACACTCAAGGGAAGAAGGGTCCCAGACGGTCCGTACGCTTGCGGATCGAAGTTTGCAACGACAATCAACCGTCAATAGCCAGCTCGTGTTCGCTCTGTGGGTAGGAAGTTGTATGTGTTGGTAGTGGTTGATGATTTCTCGTGGTACTCTTGGGTTTTCTTTTTGGAGGATAAGAGCGAGACATTTGGCTTTGTTCGAGACTTGATCTTGAGGTTGAAGAATGAGAGACATGGGGATGCCATTCGACCTATACGCAGTGACAATGGCACAGAATTCAGGAACTCTCATTTTGATGCCTTTTGCAGTGATCTTGGTCTCGACCATCAGTATTCTTCTCCATACATTGCTTGCCAGAATGGCGTAGTGGAGAGGAGGAACCGGACCCTTTGTGAGATGGTCAGGACGATGCTTGATGGCATAGGACTCCTAGGCGTTTCTGGGCCGAGGTGGTCAATACCTCTTGCTATGTGTCGAATCGCATTTTCCTCTGTGCTTTCAAGAAGAGGACTAGTTATGAGTTGATGCATGGGCGGAAACCCAAGGTGAGTCACTTTAGAGCCTTTGGTTCCAAGTGCTTTATTCTGAAGAAGGGCAAGCTAGACAAGTTTGAGGCTAGGTGTTCAGATGGTATTTTTCTCGGTTATGCTATTCACTCTAGAGCATATCGTGTGCTGAATCTTGACACTAACCGAATCATGGAGACTTGCGAGGTAACCTTCGACGAGACACAGCCATATAGCTCTTTTGTCTTTGAGTGTGCAGGTGACGATGAAGTTGGTGAGAAGATCTTTGAGGATGAGAAGAATGGAGATGGAGAAGAAGATGATGATGGTGGTGATGCTCCTGCGGCTAATCGTGTACATGCTACTTCCACTACGATGACGACGATCGAGGATGGTCCATCCCCTACGCCTACGACGACTGAGGCTGTTCGAGTGGAGGCTGCTGCTGAGGGAGAGGTTGTGTCCAGGCGATAGGCTCCCCGGTGTGTACAGGTGGATCACCCACCATCGACGATCATAGGTGACCTTCATGAGGTCACGAAATACTTCTCACTTTGTGTTGACATTTGATTATTGTTGCAAAGTTCGTTTCGACTTGCAAGCGGACAAATCCCTCGTCGTAGTCAAGGGACCCTTTTTCCCTTGAGTGGTGAACCCAAGGTATCGAATCCGTGGAACAATGTGTAATGCAAGATCAATCTAATAACCGAGAAACACTTGCTTCTTTAAGAGGTTTCGAATTGCATCTAATCTACTAAGATCAAAAGAGGTAGCAAGAGAAAGCATTGAGGTATCGATCTAGGGTCTAGATCGTGTTTATGTCGTCGTTCCGAGCAAGATAGAAGAGAGAGTAAAACGAATCTCATTGAAAGCATCTTTAAACCTTGACCTTCGGTCAAACCCTCTAAGTCGCCCCGCCGTACTCAGTGTTAACATCCTGTCACGATGTTCCCCTTTCTTCGCGGTCGAATCTTAGAGCACACCCGCAAGGAGTGGGTTGAACTACTTGGTAGATCGGGTATGCACCTCTAGCCACCGCGGCTACAAGAACATCTCACGCAATCTATCTCGAGAATAGATTGAGGAAGAAAACACCCGAGCAAGAACAAGAATTGCAAACAAATGTACTCGCTCGCTAGGAATCGGATCCATTAAAACTCCATCAAAAGTATGTATACATGAATAAGATCCAACCGGGATCCTACCTTGATCTTGATTCACGCCTCCAGAACTCCGACGTGGTCTTCCTTGCAAGGTTCCCACGCCGGCTAGGCAAACCCTAGATGACTAACATGACCCTCCTCTCCGGGGTGGTGTCCCTCAAGCTGCTATGCTCCTCGGCGGCGAATGAAGAATGGCTTGATAGTTGCAACTTCTCACAGGGGCTATAAATAGCCCGAGCATCATATAGGTCAAAGGGGGCGGTTAACCAACCCGGGGATGGGCCAGGCCGGCCGGCCTGGGCCGGCCGGCCCAGGGCCTCCTCAGCCCGGTTTGTCTCCGGTTTTCTTCGTGAAGCTTCTCACGACTTCCTGAGTTTTTGCCGAGTTGCATGTGGGCCCTTGACGTCATTTTCCTCGCGGTTTAGATAAGGGGGCTTTGCGTATGAACTCCTGCATCTTCCGTCTAGGTCCTCAACATTTCTCGGCCTCACGCTTTAGTCCTTAGTTCATTTGGAGTCATGTTCATCTTATATCTTGACTTGTCTCGGGGTTCGTGATCACCTTGTAAATCCCTTGATGAACTTTACCCGAAAGTCCTCATTTGAGCTCTTGATTCCTATGTAAACAATAAACTCCAAAAACCATGCACGAGTGAGAACATAACATATAATGGGGGTTAGGATCGTTAGTGTGAATATCAAATTAATACCAACATAGAAGGTAAACAAGTGGCTAGGTTGACGGAAATCGACCGCCAACATTCCCCCATGCTTAAACCTTGCTCGTCCTCGAGTAAGCCTTCTATGGATATCAGTGTTGCCCTTCGATGTTCAAACCCTACACTTGATCACACATGAGAAAACATAATGCTCTCTAGTTTTATATTCATTAAAGTTCCATAATGTACTAACTTTTATCTTTATGGAGGGTAGATATCATTCAAGCTCTTTCCACAAGTACTTGATCATGCTCTCAAACTTTTAAAGAAATCTCAGAAATTTTGAAATAAAGAATGAGATAAAGAGAAAACTTGCTTTACCAAGATAAAAAATAACCATCTTGCACTTTGCTCATGTACTCTCACCTCATCTTCTCTCTCAAGCCTACTTGTTCTACTCCTTTCCTTTCTCAAAGTATATGGTGGAAAGCTTTATGTGGAGCTATAGGAAAGTTTAGTCCTACCAAGATATTATTAAAACAAGACTAGCCTCTCATGGTCTTACCGAGACTCATCAAAAAGGTCATTGGAAAAATAATATTATCAAGGAGGGGGGAGAAATGAACACACAATTTTAGATAGGTGCACATGTACAAATGGCAAAGAGTGATCCCGAGGCACAAGCGAAGTCCTCGTTATCGGATTGCACATGGTTGGAAAGATGAGTATGGGTCTTGATCTTGAATCCTCTTGAAAACTCAAAAAGCACTAAACATAGCTAGAGAACCGGGGAGCTTTATTTTATATATTTTTTCTTTCTTTCTTTTTCTCATCATACTTTTTCTCTTTTATCATTTTTTTCTTTCATCATACTTTTTCTCTTTTTTTTATTTGCTCCCCTTGAACTCTAGACTATACTAGCACTTCCTTGGCAATCCCCCCATGCTTAGACGTTTGCTCGTCCTCGGGCAAAAGAGGTGATAAATATGCCAAGGTGGAAATTGAAGCTCTCATTTTTTTTCTTATAGAGACACTCGAAAAATCTTCTAGGGATCCTTTTGGAAGTCTCCCTTTCTCAGTTGAAGTACCTTTCTTAATCTTCTCCAAAATATTCATCCATACTCATATATTGGGTTGTGGTCAAGGAGTTGAACACAAAAAGATATGTTTGGGTTTTGGTTGGATATCCGGCGAGGTTTGCAAAATTCCTAATGTGGAAACTCACAATGCACGGATAGAAGAGGCTAGCATAAAGAACGATACGCAATAACGGAATGACCAGCTTCTTAGTGTCGGGCCAGAGAAATCAGGCCTTGAATCAATACACCCAAAAATAAATCTTGTATATACTAAGGTTTTGAAGTCAAGTAAACTTAGGCTTTGGATGGGTAGAGCAAAATGCAAGCGGTACTCATGACAAGGTTAGCATAACTTTTTGAGAATAAAAAGGTTCTTTGATTCATTCAAAGTTGAGAGCAACGAAAAAAGAACTATGGGACTTTGAGTTATCATAACCTCCACACAAGATTGAGCTAGCATTTTAATTAAATTTCAGATTCATATTAAAAGAGAGCACTAGCTTAAACATGCATAAATCAAGCATAAGATCGAGCAAAGCTGCAACGATCATCATATATCATCATGGTACAAACTCTTCATCCATATTAAGATCATAAAAGTAACAGTGAAACTTATTCATGACGATGGATAACAAACTACTACTACCACACATGCTGAAATTAAATAAAAACAAGAAAATACTACGCAAACATAAACACACACAAGATGAAAATAAAGAAAAGGAAAAGGAAAAATCAAACCACACTTAAAAAGCTTCGTCCCTTCCTTCTTTCTTCACTCCTCATCCGATTGCTCTTGCTCCGTTGGTTGACTTTCATTGAATCCTTGCTCAAAATATTGTTGCATAGCCCCTCCATGGAATTGATGCGGTGGCACGATTTGAAGACGCCCCAATTGATGGGCGATTCCCGCTGTTCCTTCATGCCAATGGTCGACATGGCTCCGGATCCTCTCGACGTCTTGCATATTCCTTTGCATATATGCCCCAATAATGGCTGCACTTTGTTGGGGCTAGGGCATGCTTGTATAAGGTGCCACAAATGCTTCATTTGGCACAACAAAAGTTGGCGGACAATATGTCGGAGGAGGTGGCGGCATGGCTGCACCACTCTCCCATGCTTGCATCAGCACACTTCCGTAGTAGGGTGGTGGCATAGGAATCCCGCCATAAGGTTGATGGTAGGCCGCTCCTCCTTGGTCTTGGGCTGCGGAGGACGAACCTTCTTCTATAATTCTTCCTCTCTTGTTCTTTTTAGCCGGTACGAGAATTCCTTCCTCTAACCAATTCTCTCTCGCTTCAATAAATAATTTCAGCTTCATATTTGGGAGAGGAACATTGACTTTCGCCACCTTGTACCCTCTCTTTTCATCTCCACTAATGTATTTCCTTGCTTCATGTAATCAATCCCAAGTGAATTTCCTGCAAGTAGGAATTTTGGGTTCCTTGAAATACCCGGCTTCACAGAAATTGCTATCATAGAGAGATAGCATCCCGAACCAATTTGTCCACTCCCCGATATTGCCTCACAACACCACTGATTGATCATGATATATGATGGATCAATGGCGTGCCTTGCAATCAACGCCGAATAAAGCCAATTAACTTCCATGTCGGTGACCTTGGACTCCTTCATTCTTCCCCAAATCCTTTTGCTCATCCAAGAATGAAATATCCGAATGATGGGATGTGCTCCAAAATCCATCCAATACACTTTCATTAGCATCAACTTGCTCCGGGGCTTCCCTCTGAAAACCGAGCAACTCTCTAATTTGCTCATTCGAAATTATGTGCTCATCATCCTTGAGTCGAAATGAGAGGGATGACACCCCTTCATTAATAACCGGTGCCATGGTCATGAGAATTTCCATAACAATCTCCAAATGAAAACTCACCCCTACTCCATCAGAAAATTGCCCCCATCCAAGGTGGTTCATCATTTGATAAATATCCGGAGAAAATCCCAACACTTGGAGGGCATCATCATCAAAGTCAACATTGGGCACAATCCTCTTCTCTAGGCGCCCAAGCTTCTCCTCCTCCTCCTCCGACATCATAAGAAATCATACTTGCAACATCGTGGAGTGTATGGTGGTGGAGCGGATGAACGAGTCGAGCGACGAGGTTGGACGGACGGCTCCTCCGTTCACCCTTGCGGTTCGGTGTACCACATGGACAAGTTTCGCGTGTCTCTCCTTCCACTAAGGAGCATGGTGTCGCTCCTTGATGGTAGCACGTCCTCTTCCATGCTTCGCAGCGACTCGGAGATTGAGTGCCTCCACGAAGAACTTGTCGATGCCGGCTTCGATGATGACGATTGCGTCTTCCTTCCAAGGACCTTGCCAAAAACCTTCTTCATCTTGTTGTTGCTGCACAAATCACAAACAAATTCTCCCGGGGGTTTCTTGCCGGTAGAAATATACACAAAAGAAGTATATGGAAGAGCAATAATTGTGACGTATTTCTCTGAATTTTTGGACTCAAGAATGGAGAATGAATTTTTCGGAGGTGTTTCTGGAGGTTCTGGACTGGGAACTCAAGAACACAAACTAGCAATGAAGCAAATGGCTTACCTGAGGAAGATGAGCGCCGGGGGCCAAATAAATAGGCTAGGTCGGCCGGCCTGGGCCGACCGGCCTAGGGCCCCTGCCCCTCTTCTTTGTCTCCTTTTTTTCCCACTTGTTGCTTGACTGATCATGGTGTTGTGTACTTGTGCTCCACGCCGTCCACTGTCCAATTCTTCTCAGCCACTCCTTTTTCTTTCATGGTCAAGTCCTCCATCTTGATCATTTTCTTTGTGTCACTTCCATGCCTCCTTGCCTCCCATGCCATCATTCATAACCTGGAAAAATCAAAGCAATGCTGCCCCCCCCATGCTTGTCCTTGCATGTGCTCAAGATGCCTAAATGGTGAGGCCTTCCCGTGATGCATCATAGAGCATTAGAAGTTCAATTAAGCTCAAAACCTTCCCTTGATCATGTTTAGATGCTAATTACTCCTCTAATTTCAAAAATTAAAAATTAACTCAGAGATATCAATGAGTTCAAATGTATTTTTAGAAGAGTTTTTAAGCATCAAAAACATTTGTAAGTCAAAACTTTCCAACTACATTGATTTTGGTTACACCGGGATCACTTGCTCTCATTGATTGATAGCAAGCTCCTCCGGCTTGACCATGGGGGTACGGGTTTATGTTCTAATTTTGGCCAAACATGAGAGAGATGTTTTGAATGAACAAAAATAAATGGGCTTGGAAAAATTCTAACTCTAGAGAAACCGGTAGATATCAAGTTGAAAGAAACCAAAAATCTAGGTTTACGCGAGTCCTAGCATGTGTCAAAGATTAAAAATTATTAAGGAACAACGCGGGGCTCTACTCGTGTGTTTTTATGATGTAAAAAAAACCAACCTTATCATCATGGAGGGGATGAAAGGTGTGGGTAGGTTCTGAATTTTTTGTGTAGGTTTCTCGAAAAGAGGCAAATAAATCATAGGATGGCTCATGTCAAAGGTTTGTGTCAAATAAAATCCAAATGAAACATCCGAGCAACTTAAATGTCTCAAAAATAAGTTCAACCACTTAAGAGTTTATACCAAGTCTTGCGTAGCAAATTCTAAGACCAACTTACTTGAAATCAGAAATAATCTGGGTTGCCCTCCCGGCAGCTTTATTCTTCAACGGGTTGTCCTCCCGGTAGCTTAATCTTGACTCGACGAACGGGTTGCCTCCCGCCTAGTGCTTCGTTTATAGTCCATGGCTAGACTTCTCGTCTTCTTCACTTTGGATCAACACACTTTGCGGGCATTGCAATCTTGGGTACCCACTTCCCCACCATCTTGGGCACGGGCTTATTCTCTGGCCTAGTCATCTTTTTGGTATTCACATGCAGCTTTTGTTCTTTGGTCTTGACGGATGCAACGACTTCTTTGATTACCTTCGCTTCCTTCTTCTTGGGCTCCTCCTTCTTCTTTGGCTCTTCCTTTCTAAAACGATGATGAGGTGGAACATATTTAGCATTGATCATGTTGCATACCTCGAAACGTGGACGAAACTTGAATACACTTCTTGTGCCATTGACGTCGAACTTAATCTCTCCTTTGCCAACGTCGATCATTGCCCCGACGGTCTTGAGGAAGGGCCTCCCTAGGATGAGGGGCGGCTTCTCCCTTTCTCCCATCTCAAGTACCACGAAGTCGACGGGGATGAAGTGATCTCCAACCTTCACGGGCACATCTTCGACGATTCCCACGGGATAGCGGATAGAGTTGTCGCCCAACTCCAAACACATACCCGTAGGCTCAAGTGGTAAGCGAAACTTCTTGAACACATCTCTTGGCATGACACTCATGCTTGCTCCAAGGTCGCATAATGCCTTCTCGAACGTGAATGAGCCAATAGAACATGGTATAGTCGGACATCTAGGGTCTCTTTGCTTCTCGGGCCCTTGATTTGCGATGGCGGCACTACATTGTTCGGACATCTTGACGTGATCCGCTCCAAGTTTTTCCATCTCATACTTGTTTGCAAGTATGTCTTTGAAGTAGCGAGAATACGTAGGAACTTGGAGAGCATCCAATAGCGGCATGTTGATGCTTAACCTGCGCACCACTTCCAGAAACTTTTCAAAATGATTATCAATTTTACCTCGAAAATAGCGTGTCTTTAGAGTAGGCATCTTCGTGTCATCACTTGGCATTTTGAATTCTGGCTCTTCGGTAGCAATCTCCGAAATAGTAGTCACCTTCTCCTTAGTGTGATTTTCCGCTTCGACAGTTGGCTTAGGCTTCCTTGCACTGGCTGGAAGTTCGGGATCCTCAGTCTCCTTCCCCGAGCGAGTTTGAATAGCCTTTGCCGTCTCGGGACCTTGGGGCTGCCCCGGCAATCTTCCTTCATTAGCGGTTAGGCGCCCGGTGTTGGTACTTCTTAACGTCACCACTAGTTGCGCCCCTAGCATGAGCGTAAGATCCACTGGGTATACCAATGGGTATGAAAGAATCCGCAAGCGCACGAAAATACCGCTGTAGCACTTCACCTCAGGAGTATTCCAAAGGGTATCGAATCCAAGGAATGATGTGCACAACCTTCTATCCTAGAAGAATGGTCCAAGGACACCAAGCCCCAGCTATGGTAGGGAGATGATGGGGTGCTTCCTGTAGGTACTCGATTCTAGAGGGGAACAGACTCGGATAAGAATCTCACTTCGGACACCGGCCCCTCCTGGCTATAACAGTTGGTTCACGGCAAATGGTTGCCTACAAGCTGTATCCGAACATGGGGGATTTTAGAGGGTCCAACAGTTGTCACTACCGCGGCCTACTCCAAGACAAACCGTGGGATACAGGGCATTCGAAGGATAACCCGTATTCTAGACACCACGTCCACACCACCAATTACTACTATAGCACGGCTACGTCTGGCACCCCGTAGAAACACTATAGCACTCCGTATAAATACGGAGCGACGAACCCGCGAGGTTGAGCTAGACCTTACTCGTCATTGAATCGATTGGCATGAGGAAGAACGACTAGTCACCGATTAATGTATTCCAACAAGATCTAACAGGATAATTCACACAAACGGAATGCAAACTTATGCGCTTATAACAAAAGATCAAGGGTCGTGTTCGTGAAGAACACGAGCCTCTAACTTATGAACAAACGCAAAAGCATGAGTAACTCGCTTGTCAACTAGATCGAGGAAGCGTGTTCATGAAGAACACGAGCCTCTAAATGATGAACGAATGAAGAACTCAAGAACATATCACCCATGCATGAACATCACTTTAGTCTAATTGGAAAATACAAGAATACTCACTTCGCTCTAATTGAAGAACAAGGTGGGATCTCACCCACATCACCATCTACACAGCCATCTCCTCAACTCATTTGATCCATGAGAGATCAAATGAGAGGAGAAACAAGTGTTTCTAATGAGGATGAGAGGAATGGGATGTGTCTCTATTCTAGCCCCCTCCACTTCTATTTATAGGCTTGAGCACCGGCGTGGAGGCACCCCAAGCACCCCGGGAATGAAGTCAGGAGCCAACCAGGAACCACCACGTGGAAGGCCAGGATTGGGCGCCACAAGGTCGGTTCGGCCGACCTGTGGGATCGGCCGAGCCACAAGGGCCCCACCTGCCTTGTGTTTTCTCCTAGTGGCTGATATGTGGGCCCTGATGACGGTTCCCGGTGTATGGGTCGTTTTGAGGCGGTTTGCTCAAGTTGTGGGCCCTTGGATCCTTGTTCTGGACACGTGGCAATGTCTGATTCGTCGAGCCTCTCTCCCTTGGATCGGTGACATCACCGATCCGAGGCACTTTCCATGGCAGCCCCTCATTGGCTGAGGTGGAGAGGCTTGGATTGATGAGGTGGATGGATAAGGTGTGCTTTTGCTCTATTTCTTGTGCTAATTGCCTGCATTCAAATATACATCACCACTTGTGGAATTTGTCAGTATAAACCCCTATTCTACTGTGGATGTATATTTCTTGTGTCAAAATGCAGGAGTTGACGGTTATAAATATGGCACTTAACATCCGTCAACAACTCCCCCACACTTGACCTTTGCTCGTCCCGAGTGAAGGGAGTCCGGTCAAGGTGAGACATGATATCCAAAGGTATGAAGCGAGCATAAGAGATATTCCAAACCATACCTTGTACTCATGAACTTATGAAGTGTATATCATGCTATCTTGGGTAGTTGAAGAATGGAATGGTCAGGAATCAAATCACTCCTGCTCATCATGTCAAGTAACTTGGGGTTTTACAAAAAGTTTTCGAAAACAAACCTTGCTTTGCTCCTCATTTGATTCTCTCGGATCGCTCAGTGTATATATGTCCTCACCAAGGCATTAAACTGCCTTCTTTCATCCTACTTCTAATAAAAGCTTATGTGGAGCTCAGGGTAGGTATGAATGATAAGGCATACTTGTATCACATATATTGCAAAGTTAAAGACTGGATCCAAGAGAAAAACAATTCATACAATCAGATCAATATGTGCACGTGTATGGCTATGATGGGTACGGTAAGGTGTATACTAGGCCCAAAATGGGTTCTAGATATTACCATACTATGATAAAATGTTGTGGTGATGGTAAGGTGGACACTATGCCCGGAATAGGTACTAGTTATTACCATCTAAGATATGAAACTCCTTTTTGCATGATTTTCTTTGCTCTCCATTTTTGAAATTTTAGAGATATGAGCTATCTCTCTTTTCTCTCTTTTTTTCTTTTCTTTTTTTAAATCATGCTTTTTGAGCATGTCTTTCTCTCTCTTTTTTTATATAGCCCAATCTCTTTTAGAGATATTTGGAGACGGATAAATCATGGAACAATGCATGGAGCTTTATTTCGTGGAATGGATGAATGAGACAATGCTAACTTCTAGTGTAGAAGCATAGCAGGGGAAAATGGTGGAGTGCACATGAATCTTGATCATGAAAGCATAAAAAGACTTCTCGCAAGGGTCACAGAATTTGACAAAACTCAATGCAATGGCAAGCAACATATGAGTATATGGTTTTCAACTAGTAGCATCATATGGCTTTGGTAGGACTGTGGCAAATCAAAGAGGAGCTTTGCAAAGGGTTTTATGATTTCTCAAATAAAATTCCCAAGCACTCATACATTTAGAGCGAAGATCATATCATCAATCCATATCACAAACGCCAACTACTTAGATAAGCATGAGTTCCCTAATGATATTTGTTCACAAGCATCAAGATGATGAGTAAGGAATAAAACATATGCAAGCCAACCACAGGAATCATATAGAGCAAGCAGAGCACCATTATTAGAATTTGATTTACTAGATAAGAATTTGAAGATCATTCAAACTCATAGGTAGAGAGTGAGATGAAGGGTGCACATACCATCGCTCCTGAAGGATATGAGGAACAAGGAAGACTAGTGGTGATTCGGCTGACCCGTGGGGTAGCCAGCTCACTCTAGTTTACCTTGTCCTTGTCATGAAGGCATAGTCGATGTCGTGCAGCTCTTTCTATGGGAGTTCTCAAGTGGATATGTTGATGATGAGCTTGAGAGAACTCCCCCCACACTGGTGCTTGTACTGGTGTTGTTCTTCAAACAAGTCTGAGCAAAAGATGGACTCTACTGGTTCGAGAACCATAGAGCTTTTATTCAAATTCAAATATTTTTGTTGTTTTTGAAGGACCGATTCGGGCGACCAGAGAGGGGGGGGAGTGAATGGGAGCCGATTAAAAATTCTTCCCTAAGGTCGAACTCGGCCTATGCCCCGATTGCCACTCCACGAATCCGTGCACACGCAAGAAGCTCCAAACAAGGCACACACAAACCAAGAAGTTCAATCAACAAGCCTAGGAGCAAAGAGCGGAAACACTGGACAAGAATCAAAGCACTTGATCAATTCTGGAAACGACCAGTGCGGACCGTCCGGCTGGTACTAGCGGACTGTCCGCTAGTGTACGGCGGACTGTTCGCGGGTACGGCCCGGACTGTCCGAAATGAACAACAGAACCACCAAAGCTGCCGACCAAAATTCGGACCGTCCGTCGAGGTCACGCGGATCGTCCGCCAGTGTCGCGGACCGTCCGTGAGGCCTGGGCGGACTGTCCGCCAACTCGCTGGAAACCGCAGACAAAAACCCCAGACAAAACTTCCCACGCGGACTGTCCGTGAGCTACATGCGGACTGTCCGCAAACTGCTTGCAACAAAACCCTAGGGCCACGACGGATCGAAACAAGAACGCAAACGAACAAGCGACGAACTGAGACGAACTGGACCTCTCGCGGACTATACGCGCGCACCGGGCAGACTGTCCGCGGCACACGAACATAACCAAAACTGCTCGACCCACGGGGTCAACTCCAAGAACTCATCACCGGATCTCCCAAACGGTAGAAGCTCTAGAGACAAGACTTTGGGGAGATGATATGCGTCCCACAAGGATGCTATGCCCCAAAAATCTCGACCTCTAACTCCCTAAATCACCGGGAATCACGGATCACACAAGCAACCACCAAGAACACGTACTCCGGGCAAAAACTCACGAATCGAAGGCTCTACACGGGGTTTGAGGGGTCAAGATCATACACAAACATGCGCAAGGGATGCACCCATGATCCCCTCAAAGAAATCCGTGAAGAAACGCCTCCAAACTCACGAATCGAGCGAAGAATGAAAACTCCCAAAAATAGCCCCAAAAATGACACGAAAATCACATGAGACTAGGAGATCACCGTGACGCCGAATGCTTCCATACATCCAGAGGTCAGATTCTGTACAAGAGTCTAGCATAAGGAATACAGAGGAAAAAGAAGCAGTTCAGAGAAAATCTACCAGGGGAGAAAACCCTAGGAAGCAAGAGAGAGAGATGTCATCCACCTCTCCGCTATTTATATGAAGTTCATCAGAGGGAGGTAAATGACCACGCTACCCCTACTACATAAATGAAGATACAACCCCTCAGGGGCATTTTGGTCAAGTCTTCGTCGAGCGGACACGCTTCCACCGCGGCCTTGCTTAGCTTCGACGCAAGCCCCGCGATCATGCCACGTGCCCCCCGCCTCGAAGCTTCCCAAACCTCCCGGATCACCGTCTCCGTCGCCTCGGGCCTCCGGGCTTGGTTTTGCGGCCCAAACCAATAAACCGTCCACCAGATGGTTTTGTGGGCAAACCACCAAACCCCGCGTGCAAGCCTCGGGCTTCAACCACTACCTTGTATCGGCCCATGTTCACGACTTCAGCCCGCCAGTCTTGCACCGCACGGCTCGCACTTGACCCCGTCGGCCACCGGGTCCATCGAACCAAGCCTACTTGCCACTCCATCACCCGGAGGCCGCCACGGCTCAGGCCTTTCGCGCTTGTTCTTCACCTGCACCGACACGAGTCAAGCCGCAACCTGTACCTGCACACTTAGCCAAGCATCAGTCCACACAACATTGTCAATCACTCATCACTAAGAAGCGACCCTCCACTGGTCCTCGGACACACATGGTCCTCAATCTCCCCCTTGATGAGTGCATTGACAACACCCATAGTAACCATGATAGAGAAAAAGAAAAGACAACAACAAACCTCCAAGCAAGTGATCCAAGTCTGGGCCCCCTAAGACAAGGGCAACGGCTCGACACAGCCGAGACAAAACAAAGCTTACAAGGAGCACACCTCAAAGCATAAAACTCAGGAAAATCAAAGGAGCTCCCCCTGCACATGTGCAAACTCCCCCTGAGCAATTGCAACCTCTTCTTCTCAAATTTTTCTCCTCACATGCCACATCTCACAAATGCATACCAATTTTGCACAAAAACTCCCAATGCATGAAAATTCTCCCCAAATGCATAACTCTCCCCATAAAGCATGTGTATTCTCCCCCTTATCATACAAACCTCTCCCCCTTGTTGACAATGCATGAATCAAGGTATATGAAACTATTCCACTTGTTTTCATGAAAAATGCATGTCAAAGCACATATACAGTCTACCAAGCTTCTCAAATATACAAGGAGCACAACAAAATGCTACAAATGAGACATAGAGCAAGCAAAGTAGACATGGTGTATCTAGCACATTGCCATCAAGAAGGTCGAGACATATAAGCATGTGACATGGCTAAAAGCAATTTTCACAAAGAAACATGCATCTCATGAGCAAGATCCTACCCATACCAATTTGAACAGAAAGGCACTAGATCATTCAAAGTTTATGAAAGATCACAAATTCTCATCACAAGATCATTATAAATGCCCACAAGCTACTCAAGTCATGTTAAAGCCACCGAGCCATGTGTCTACTTCTTAAAATGAGACTTCTCATGGTAGACAAGCATGCTACGGTTTAGCACCCAAGATATGAATATCAATACATAAAACGATGATTAGAAGCTCATTTTTCAAGCATAAGGCAATTCATACACCAATTTTATTTTCAAGTTAAACATGGTACATGAAGTGCCTTTGCGACAAAAAGAAGCTTATGCTCCTCCCCAAGCAAGCAAAAGGGCTAAACATTTACAATGACAAAGGATCTTTGACCCCAAGCAAAGAGAATATGATCCTCAAGCACAAACTGAGCATGATATAAGCATTTAAGCACAAATTTAGCATAGACAATCATCTACTCATGAGAGAGGCAGTTTTATCATTTTCACAACCAAAATGCTATCTCATCATACATATATAGCAACACCATCAAGAGCATAGCATTTACATCCACAAGCTACCAATCATGCACATATCTCATCCATAGCACATCAGTGATCAATGTATATAGGAGAAGCTCATTCTTAGCTCAAGTGATCCAAAGATGGCTATCCTACCAGGTTTTGTATGGAAAATAAAATGCATGAAGGAAATGCAACAAAATGCAACATATGACACATATATACATGAGAAGCTCCAAGACTCAAGCTAGGAAGGAAAGCATACCCCAAGCTCACCCCGCAAGCGAGTGAAAGTGGCTTGGTCAAGCGGTTTGGTGAAAATATCAGCTAGCTGGTCTTGGGTAGGAACATAGGACAAAGATATGTTTCCCTTCTCCACGTTGTCTCTCAGGAAGTGTTACCTCACTTCTATGTGTTTCGTTTTGGAGTGGAGAATAGGATTTTTGGCTACACTTATGGCACTGGTGCTGTCACAGAAAAGTGGAACCTAGGAGCACTCCTCACCAAAGTCACTCATGGTATAGGTCATCCAAAGCAGCTGGGAACAACAACTAGCCGCAGCCACATATTCAGTCTCGGTGGTGGACTGGGCTACACTCGATTGCTTGCGAGATGACCAAGAGACCAAGGAAGAACCCAAGAACTGACAACACCCAGAAGTGGACTTGCGATCCAATCGACACCCAGCGAAATCCGCATCAGAAAAGCCATGAAGTCGGAGTGTCGAGGAGGCAGAGTACCAAAGACCAAACTCAGGAGTGTAGTTCAAGCACCTAAAGATCCGCTTGACGGCCTGCCGATGTGAAGTCCTCGGTGAAGCCTGAAAACGAGCGCGCAGACACACGCTGAACTGTATGTCTGGCCTCGTCGCTGTCAAGTAGAGGAGGGAGCCAATCATGCTCCGGTACTCCTTCTGGTCCACGGGTTCGCCGTCCTCGTCTGCGTCCAAAGCCATAGTCGTACTCATTGGTGTAATCAGCGGCTTGGAGTCGTTCATGCCAAACTTCTTCACCATGTCCCTGGTGTACTTCGCCTGATGTACAAAGGTCCCATCCTTGCACTACTTGATCTGGAGACCCAAGAAAAACTGCAGCTCGCCCATCATGGACATCTCAAATTCCCTGCTCATGTCATCCGCAAATCTGGCAACAAGATCATGAGAAGAGCCACCAAAGATTATGTCATCCACGTATATCTGAACAATCAAAAGGTCATTCCCATGCTTAAGGAGGAACAGGGTCTTATCAACTGTGCCCATCACAAACCCCTTACTCAGCAAAAAGCCTCTCAACCTGCCATACCAAGCTCTAGGTGCCTGTTTCAACCCATAGAGCGCTCTCTGGAGTTTGTATACACGGTGTGGGTATTTTTCACTCTCAAACCCCAGGGGTTGCCTCACATACACTTCTTCCTCTATCACCCCATTCAAGAAAGCACTCTTGACATCCATTTGGTACAACTTGAACCCTTTAGCCACGGCAAAGGCTAGAAGGATCCTAATTGCCTCCAAACGGGCCACAGGAGCAAATGTCTCCTCATAGTCTATGCCCTCCTTCTGGTTGTAACCCTGCGCCACCAACCTCGACTTGTTCCTCACAACTATCCCATTCTCACCCTCTTTGTTTTTCCACACCTAGTTGGTTCCTATGGGACGGCAATTTGGCGGTGGATCGACAAACACACAGACTTGGTTTCTATCAAAGTTTTCCAACTCCTCATGCATGGAATTCACCCAATTCTCATCAGACAAAGCGTGTCGAATATCTTTGGGCTTGAAATAGGCAACAAATGCAGAATGAGCGAAATGAGACGTGTTCCTTGATCTCGACCGTGTAGTGCGTTCATGAAGGTCACCAATGATGGTCGTCGGTGGGTGATCAACTTGTACTCGCCGGGGAGCCTCTCGTCTGGACACAACCTCCCCTTCAGCAGCAGCCTCCACTCGAACAGCCTCAGTCGTAGTGGGTGTAGGGGATGGTCTGTCCTCGATCGTCGTCATAGTAGTGGAAGTAGTACGTACACGATCAGCCGCTGGAGCATCACCACCATCATCGTCGTCATCTCCATCTCCGTCCTTCTCATCCTCAAAGATCCTTGCTCCAATCTCCTCGTCACCTGCACACTCAAAAGCAGAAGAGCTACATGGCTGTGTCTCGTCGAAGGTTACCTCGCAAGTCTCCATGGTTCGGTTAGTGTCAAGGTTGAGCACACGATATGCTCTAGAATGAATCGCATAACCGAGGAAAATCCGATCCGAACATCGAGACTCAAACTTATCCAACTTGCCCTTCTTGAGAATGAAACACTTGCAACCAAAAGCTCTAAAGTGACTCACCTTGGGTTGTCGGCCATCCATCAGCTCATGAGAGGTCTTCTTTTAAAGGCAAGAAGGAAAATGCGATTTGAGACATAGCAAGCGGTATTGACCGCCTCGGCCCAGAACCGCCTAGGAGTCCTATGCTCATCGAGCATCATCCTGGCCATCTCACAAAGGGTCTGGTTCTTCCTCTCCACAACGCCATTCTGACAAGCGACGTATGGAGAAGAGTACTGATGATCCAGACCAAGATCACTGCAAAAGGCATCAAAATGAGAGTTCTTAAACTCTGTGCCATTGTCACTGTGTATAGCTCGAATGGCATCACCATGTCTCTCATTCTTCAACCTTAAGATCAAGTCTCGAACAAAGCCAAATGTCTCACTCTTATCCTCCAAAAAGAAAACCCAAGAGTACCTCGAAAAGTCATCAACAACCACAAGAACATACCACTTCCCACCAGCAGAGCGAACACGAGCTGGCCCAACCAAATCCATGTGCAACAGCTCACAAGGTCGCTCGGTCATGACAGAAGTCAGAGGGGCGTGAGAAGCAGCAACCATCTTTCCATGCTGACAAGAAGCACAAACCAAATCCTTCTCGAATTTCAACTTAGGCAATCCTCGGACAAGATCAAGACCACTCAAGCGGGAAAGCAACTCAAAGCTCAAGTGTCCCAACCTCCTATGCCATTTCCAAAGCTCGGCCGAAACACCAGCAACAAAGCATCGAGGAGGACCAACAGACTGGGAAAAATCGGCATGAAAGATTCGACCCTCAGGGACGATCGTACAGACAAGATCGCCTCGAGAATCAAGCACATGAGAAGCACCCGACTTGAAACGAACCTCAAAACCTTCGTCAAGTAATTGAGATACTGACAACAGGTTGAAACAAAGTGACTTGACCAGGGCCACACTTCTTAAGGTCACCTTGCTACTCACCTTCACCATACCTTCCGCAAGAACTTGTCCTCTCCCATTATCCCCGAAAGTGATGTACTCCCTCGTACTCACCGGGGTGAGGCTGGAGAACCACCCACGATCTCCGGTCATGTGTCTTGAGCAACCGGAGTCGATCAACCAAAAGTTCTCCAAGCCTCCCACCTGTAATAAAAAACGAGGACGAGAATGAGCAAGCGACTCAACACTGGGGTTAGTACCAAAAGAGTCAAACCAGTGCTGAGCCATTTGCTCAAAAGAAGGGTTAGCAAAATCCATCCTCCCAAAACCTCTACGCGGAGCCCTCTCACGCCTACCACCAAAGGACCTGTCACATCTCACTGGAGGAGTACGTGCACCACGAGGGGGAAAACATGGCCCGTAGTCCATCTGAGACCCAAAGCTCCGATCGTGCCTCCCAAACTCGTAACGGTCACGAGAGGGAGCACGCCGAGCCAACTCACCACGCCCAAACCCAACACGCCTGTCTCTCTGAGGGAACACACCACCACCTCCACGAGTGGGAACTGTCCTCACAAACACATCACCCCTAGGTAGAGGCCCTCTACGAGGCTCAGGCACACCACGAGCAAGGTGGTACCTGTCCTTGTTTGACATCTCCCTAGCAAACCGCTCATCCCTCTTCCTCCAGAAACAGAACTCATCCTTGTGCCCATCCCTCCCACAATACTCACAATGGAAGCGAATTGGCACTGGCTTAGGCGGTGGCTTCTCTACAAGCTTTCTCTCCTGTCTTCCCATCAAAGACACTCCCTGGGTGCTCACAAACTTGATGGGTTTTGGTAGTTTTCAGCTTTGTGGGGGAACACTAGAGGATCTGGGGTTGTGTCTAGCATGTTTCTGAGAAGGTTTGGCTTGGGTGCAAATTTGTTCATTAGTGTGGTATGTGGTGGAATGGGATCTCTTCGGCTTTCTCTTCTCCCTCACCACTCTTCTCACCACACTTGTCAGCCCCCAACGCCTGACCATCAAACCTCTTGAACCGAGCCAACATCATACTCAATTGTGGCTCATGTCCAGACAACCACCCCATCATTTTTCTCAATTCATCATTTTCATCCTGCAGACGATCAACATAGTTTGCAAGTTCCATGTTTTTCAAAGCATGCATTTCACAGGTTGAACATGATGTAGGAAGAGGAGCTTTCAATGCCGCCTCAAGAGAAACAATTCTAGTGTGAGATTCATCTAGCCTACCATGCAAAATAGGACATGATGTACAAGCTCCTAACAAAGCTGGCCTAGACTTTAATTCATCACACTCAACCCTAACCACATCTAGTTCCTCAAGAACAGTGGCATGTTTCTCCTTGAGGGCTGTCAAGTCAGCAAGAAAAACTGAGCAATCACCACAATCAATTTCATCCGATACCACAGGAGCAGACTTCAAAGCAGCTATCTCATTTCTAGCATCCACAAGCAAGGATTCAAGCTCGGCTACTTTGTCCTTAGCATCACCCAACAGAGACCTAAATTCCCTCTTCTCCTTGTTAGCCTTTCTAAGCACATCATCACGGTTATCAAGCAACTCATTGAGCCTAGCATTCTCCTCTAGCAAGAAGTTGGGATCTTGTCGTACCTCGTCATCGGAATCGGAGTTCGAATTCGAGCTGTGCTTCCCACCCTTCTTGAAATGCGCCATGCCGCAAAAGCCTTGTGCGATGAAGCTCAAGCCGGTGATGTTCTTGCCCGTGTGCCGCTTGTCCTTGCGCTTCTCTTGCTCTTCCTCGCTGCTCAAGTCAGAGGAAGCATCACTTGATGTCGAGTCGATATCGCTCGCTCCGGCCACCATCGCTCAAGCGGTCTTCCTCTTGTGGCCGCCACTCTTCTTGTGCCTTCTATCGCTTTTGTCCTTGTGCTTGTCCTTGTAGTCGTTCCAGGAGCGGTGCTTGTTGTAGTCGTGCTTGGGCTTGCCCTTGTAGTCGTTCTTGATCTCCATGGCTTCAGGGCATTCGGCGATGAAGTGCCTGAGCTTCCCGCACCGATAGCACATCCCCGAGCTCCGCCTTGCATTCTTGCGGTTCTCGTACATCCGCCCAAACCTCTTGCTCAACAAGGCGAGATCATCCTCGCTCAGCACATCAAAGTCCTCATCTGGCAAGGACACAAGACAAGATAAAGAGAAACCACCAGAGTTAGCTTTAGTCCTCGATCCTGAGACGAGAGCCAAACTATGAGGATCAGTGGGGCTCTCGCTCTTGGCTCTCAAGCCATGATCGACCTCTGAAGACCTGAGCTTGGAGAACAGCTCATCAAGCGAAAGCATATCATACACGCTTGATGCCTCAATGGCATCGATCTTGGCTTCCCACACAGATCTATCCAGGGCATGCAAAAGCTTGATATCTTGATCATGGTCCGTGTATGGGAGCACTGTCACATTGGCCCTCATGTTGTTGACGATGCAAGTGAAGCGCTGAAACATAGCATCGGTCGACTCACCGGGGAGATGAGTGAAGTTCTCGTACTCTCTCCGGTAAGTGGTAAAAATCCGGGCTTGCACTTGGGCATTGCCAACATGAGCATTCTTCAACTTGAGCCAAATCTTTCCGGCCACATCCTCTCCGTACACTCGATCAAACTTCGAGGCACAGAGAGCACGGAACAAGTAATCAATGGCCTTGCTGTTGGCCTCAAACATGTCCCGCGATCCTGGAAGCAGAAAACTATCTGGGATGACATAATGAGGATTCTGAGTGACCTCCCAGATAAGAGTTCCCTTCCCTCGCAAAAACGTGCCCATGCGCCTCTCCCACATCGGGTAATTCATGCCATCAAAGTGCGGAGGACCCGACCCCTTACTGTAATCGCCCATCTTTGGATCTTAGACTGGTTAGAATCAAGAAGATCCGTAACCGGCTCTGATACCAATTGAAGGACCGATTCAGGTGACCAGAGAAGGGGGGAGTGAATGGGAGCTGATTAAAAATTCTTCCCTAAGGTCGAACTCAGCCTATGCCCCGATTGCCACTCCACGAATCCGTGCACACGCAAGAAGCTCCAAACAAGGCACACACAAACCAAGAAGTTCAATCAACAAGCCTAGGAGCAAAGAGCGGAAGCACCGGACAAGAATCAAAGCACTTGATCAATTCTGGAAACGACCCGTGCGGACCGTCCGGCTGGTACTCGCGGACTGTCCGCTAGTGTACGGCGGACTGTCCGCGGGTACGGCCCGGACTGTCCGAAATGAACAACAGAACCATCAGAGCTGCCGACTGAAATTCAGACCGTTCGTCGAGGTCACGCGGACCGTCCGCCAGTGTTGCGGACCGTCCGTGAGGCCTGGGCGGAATGTCCCCCAACTCACAGGAAACCGCAGACAAAAACACCAGACAAAACTTCCCACGCGGACTGTCCGTGAGCTACACGCGGACTGTCCGCAAACCGCTTGCAACAAAACCCTAGGGCCACGACGGATCGAAACAAGAACGCGCACGAACAAGCGACGAACTGGACGTCTCGCGGACTGTCCGCGGGCACCGGGCGGACTGTCCGCAGCACACGAACAGAACCAAAACTGCTCGACCCGCGGGGTCAACTCCAAGAACTCATCACCGGATCTCCCAAACGGTAGAAGCTCTAGAGACAAGACTTTGGGGAGATGATATGCGTCCCACAAGGATGCTATGCCCCAAAAATCTTGACCTCTAACTCCCTAAATCACCGGGAATCGCGGATCACACAAGCAACCACCAAGAACACGAACTCCGGGCAAAAACTCACGAATCGAAGGCTCCACACGGGGTTTGAGGGGTCAAGATCATACACAAACATGCGCAAGGCATCCACCCATGATCCCCTCAAAGAAATCCGTGACGAAATGCCTCCAAACTCATGAATCGAGCGAAGAACGAAAACTCCCAAAAATAGCCCCAAAAATGACACGAAAATCACATGAGACTAGGAGATCACCGTGACGCCGAATGCTTCCACACATCCAGAGGTCAGATTCTGTACAATAGTCTAGCATAAGGAATCCAGAGGAAAAAGAAGCAGTTCAGAGAAAATCTACCGGGGGAGAAAACCCTAGGAAGCAAGAGAGAGAGATGTCATCCACCTCTCCGCTATTTATATGAAGTTCATCGGAGGGAGGTAAATGACCACACTACCCCTACTGCATAAATGAAGATACAACCCCTCAGGGGCATTTTGGTCAAGTCTTCATCGAGCGGACACGCTTCCACCGCGGCCTTGCTTAGCTTCGACGCAAGCCCCGCGATCACGCCAGGTGCCCCCCGCCTCGTAGCTTCCCGAAGCTCCCGTATCACCGTCTCCATCGCCTCGGGCCTCCGGGCTTGGTTTTGCGGCCCAAACCAAGAAACCGTCCACCAGATGGTTTTGTGGGCAAACCACCAAACCCCGTGTGCAAGCCTCGGGCTTCAACCGCTACCTTGCACCGGCCCATGTTCACGACTTCAGCCCGCCAGTCTTGCACCGCACGGCTCGCACTTGACCCCGTCGGCCCCCGGGTCGATCGAACCAAGCCTACTTGCCACTCCATCACCCGGAGGCCACCACAGCTCAGGCCTTTCGCGCTTGTTCTTCACCTACACCGACACGAGTCAAGCCGCAACCTGTACCTGCACACTTAGCCAAGCATCAGTCCACACAACGTTGTCAATCACTCTTCATTAAGAAGCGACCCTCCACTGGTCCTCGGACACACATGGTCCTCAATCTCCCCCTTGATGAGTGCATTGACAACACCCATAGTAACCATGATAGAGAAAAAGAAAAGAAAACAACAAACCTCCAAGCAAGTGATCCAAAGCCAAAGAACAAGCGAAAACATGATCACTCGCCAATCCAAGTCTCGGCCCCCTAAGACAAGGGCAACGGCTCGACACAGCTGAGACCAAACAAAGCTCACAAGGAGCACACCTCAAAGCATAAAACTCAGGAAAATCAAAGGAGCTCCCCCTGCACATGTGCAAACTCCCCCTGAGCAATTGCAACCTCTTCTTCTCAAATTTTTCTCCTCACATGACACATCTCACAAATGCATACCAATTTTGCACAAAAACTCCCAATGCATGAAAATTCTCCCCAAATGCATAACTCTCCCCATAAAGTATGTGTATTCTCCCCCTTATCATACAAATCTCTCCCCCTTGTTGAAAATGCATGAATCAAGGTATATGAAACTCTTCCCCTTGTTTTCATGAAAAATGCATGTCAAAGTACATATACAGTCTACCAAGCTTCTCAAATATACAAGGAGCACAACAAAATGCTACAAATGAGACATAGAGCAAGCAAAGTAGACATGGTGTATCTAGCACATTGCCATCAAGACGGTAGAGACATATAAGCATGTGACATGGCTAAAAGCAATTTTCACAAAGAAACATGCATCTCACGAGCAAGATCCTACCCATACCAATTTGAACAGAAAGGCACTAGATCATTCAAAGTTTATGCAAGATCATAAATTCTCATCACAAGATCATTATAAATGCCCACAAGCTACTCAAGTCATGTTAAAGCCACCGAGCCATGTGGCTACTTCCTAAAATGAGACTTATCATGGTACACAAGCATGCTACGGTTTAGCACCCAAGATATGAATATCAATACATAAAAACATGATTAGGAGCTCATTTTTCAAGCATAAGGCAATTCATACACCAATTTTATTTTTAAGTTAAACATGGTACATGAAGTGCCTTTGCGACAAAAAGAAGCTTATGCTCCTCCCCAAGCAAGCAAAAGGGCTAAACATTTACAATGACAAAGGATCTTTGACCCCAAGCAAAGAGAATATGATCCTCAAGCACAAACTGAGCATGATATAAGCATTTAAGCACAAATTTAGCATAGACAAGCATCTACTCATGAGAGAGGCAGTTTTATCATTTTCACAACCAAAATGCTATCTCATCATACATATATAGCAACACCATCAAGAGCATAGCATTTACATCCACAAGCTACCAATCATGCACATATCTCATCCATAGCACATCAGTGATCAATGTATATAGGAGAAGCTCATTCTTAGCTCAAGTGATCCAAAGATGGCTATCCTACCAGGTTTTGAACAGAAAGTAAAATGCATGAAGGAAATACAACAAAATGCAACATATGACACATATATACATGAGAAGCTCCAAGACTCAAGCTAGAAAGGAAAGCATACCCCAAGCTCACCCCGCAAGCGAGTGAAAGTGACTTGGTCAAGCGGTTTGGTGAAAATATCAGCTAGCTGGTCTTGGGTAGGAACATAGGACAAAGATATGTACTTCGCCTGATGTACGAAGGTCCCGTCCTTGCACTGCTTGATCTGGAGACCCAAGAAAAACTGCAGCTCGCCCATCATGGACATCTCAAATTCCCTGCTCATGTCATCCGCAAATCTAGCAACAAGATCATGAGAAGAGCCACCAAAGATTATGTCATCCACGTATATCTGAACGATCAAAAGGTCATTCCAATGCTTAAGGCGGAACAGGGTCTTATCAACTGTGCCCATCACAAACCCCTTACTCAGCAAAAAGCCTCTCAACCTGCCATACCAAGCTCCAGGTGCCTGTTTCAACCCATAGAGCGGTCTCTGGAGTTTGTATACACGGTATGGGTATTTTTCAATCTCAAACCCTGGGGGTTGCCTCACATACACTTCTTCCTCTATCACCCCATTCAAGAAAGCACTCTTGACATCCATTTGGTACAACTTGAACCCTTTAGCCACGGCAAAGGCTAGAAGGATCCTAATTGCCTCCAAACGGGCCACAGGAGCAAATGTCTCCTCATAGTCTATGCCCTCCTTCTGGTTGTAACCCTGCGCCACCAACTTTGACTTGTTCCTCACAACCATCCCATTCTCACCCTCTTTGTTCTTCCACACCCAGTTGGTTCCTATGGGACGGCAATTTGGCGGTCGATCGACGAACACCCAGACTTGGTTTCTATCAAAGTTTTCCAACTCCTTATGCATGGAATTCACCCAGTTCTCATCAGACAAAGCGTGTCGAATATCTTTGGGCTCGAAAGAGGCAACAAATGCAGGATGAGCGAAATGAGACGTGTTCCTTGACCTCGACCGTGTAGTGCGTTCATGAAGGTCACCAATGATGGTCGTCGATGGGTGATCAACTTGTACTCGCCGGGGAGCCTCTCGTCTGGACACAACCTCCCCCTAAGCACCAGCCTCCACTCGAACAGCCTCAGTCGTAGTGGGTGTAGGGGATGGTCCGTCCTCGATCGTCATCGTAGTAGTGGAAGTAGTACGTACACGATCAGCCGCTGGAGCATTACCACCATCATCGTCGTCGTCTCCATATCTGTCCTTCTCATCCTCAAAGATCCTCGCTCCAATCTCCTCGTCACCTGCACACTCAAAAGCAGAAGAGCTACATGGCTGTGTCTCGTCGAAGGTTACCTCGCAAGTCTCCATGGTTCGGTTAGTGTCAAGATTGAGCACACGATATGCTCTAGAATGAATCGCATAACCGAGGAAAATCCCATCCGAACATCGAGACTCAAACTTATCCAACTTGCCCCTCTTGAGAATGAAACACTTGCAACCAAAAGCTCTAAAGTGACTCACCTTGGGTTGTCGGCCATGCATCAGCTCATAAGAGGTCTTCTTCTTAAAGGCACGAAGGAAAATGCGATTTGAGACATAGCAAGCGGTATTGACCGCCTCGGCCAAGAACCGCCTAGGAGTCCTATGCTCATCGAGCATCATCCTGGCCATCTCACAAAGGGTCCGGTTCTTCCTCTCCACAACGCCATTCTGACAAGTGACGTATGGAGAAGAGTACTGATGATCCAGACCAAGATCACTGCAAAAGGCATCAAAATGAGAGTTCTTAAACTCTGTGCCATTGTCACTGCGTATAGCTCGAATGGCATCACCATGTCTCTCATTCTTCAACCTCAAGATCAAGTCTCGAACAAAGCTAAATGTCTCACTCTTATCCTCCAAAAAGAAAACCCAAGAGTACCTCGAAAAGTCATCAAGAACCACAAGAACATACCACTTCCCACCAGCAGAGCGAACACGAGCTGGCCCAACCAAATCCATGTGCAACAGCTCACAAGGTCGCTCGGTCATGACAGAAGTTAGAGGGGTGTGAGAAGCAGCATCCATCTTTCCATGCCGACAAGAAGCACAAACCAAATCCTTCTCGAATTTCAACTTAGGCAATCCTCGGACAAGATCAAGACCACTCAAGAGGGAAAGCAACTCAAAGCTCAAGTGTCCCAACCTCCTATGCCATTTCCAAAGCTCGGCCGAAACACCAGCAACAAAGCATCGAGGAGGACCAACAGACTGGGAAAAATCAGCAAGAAAGATTCGACCCTCAGGGACGATCGTACAGACAAGATCGCCTCAAGAATCAAGCACATGAGAAGCACCCGACTTGAAACGAACCTCAAAACCTTCGTCAAGTAATTGAGATACTGACAACAGGTTGAAACCAAGTGACTTGACCAGGGCCACACTTCTTAAGGTCACCTTGCTACTCACCTTCACCATACCTTCCCCAAGCACTCGTCCTCTCCCATTATCCCCGAAAGTGATGTACTCCCTCGTACTCACCGGGGTGAGGCTGGAGAACCACCCACGATCTCCGGTCATGTGTCTTGAGCAACCGGAGTCGATCAACCAAAAGTTCTCCAAGCCTCCCACCTGCAATCAGAAACGAGGACGAGAATGAGAAAGCGACTCAACACTGGGTTAGTACCAAAAGAGTCAAACCAGTGCTGAGCCATTTGCTCAAAAGAAGGGTTAGCAAAATCCATCCTCCCAAAACCTCTAGGCGGAGCCCTCTCACGCCTACCACCGAAGGACCTGTCACGTCTCACTGGAGGAGTACGCGCACCACGAGGGGGAAAACGTGGCCCGTAGTCCATCTGAGACCCAAAGCTCCGATCGTACCTCCCAAACTCGTAACGGTCACGAGAGGGAGCACGCCGAGCCAACTCACCACGCCCAAACCCAACACACCTGTCTCTCTGAGGGAACACACCTCCACCTCCACGAGTGGGAACTGTCCTCACAAACACATCACCCCTAGGTAGAGGCCCTCTACGAGGCTCAGGCACACCACGAGCAAGGTGGTACCTGTCCTTGTTTGCCATCTCCCTAGCAAACCGCTCGTCCCTCTTCCTCCGGAAACATAATTCATCCTTGTGCCCATCCCTCCCACAATACTCACAATGGAAGCGAATTGGCACTGGCTTAGGCGGTGGCTTCTCTACAAGCTTCTCTCCAGCTTTCTCTCCTGTCTTCCCATCAAAGACACTCCCCTGGGTGCTCACAAACTTGATGGGTTTTTGGTAGTTTTCAGCTTTGTGGGGGAACACTGGAGGATCTGGGGTTGTGTCTAGCTTGTTTCTGAGATGGTTTGGCTTGGGTGCAAATTTGTTCATTGGTGTGGTATGTGGTGGAATGGGGATCTCTCCGGCTTTCTCTTCTCCCTCACCACTCTTCTCACCACACTTGTCAGCCCCCAACGCCTGACCATCAAACCTCTTGAACCGAGCCAACATCATACTCAATTGTGGCTCATGTCCAGACAACCACCCCATCATTTTTCTCAATTCATCATTTTCATCCTGCAGACGATCAACATAGTTTGCAAGTTCCATGTTTTTCAAAGCATGCATTTCACAGGTTGAACATGATGTAGGAAGAGGAGCTTTCAATGCCGCCTCAAGAGAAACAATTCTAGTGTGAGATTCATCTAGCCTAGCATGCAAAATAGGACATGATGTACAAGCTTCTAACAAAGCTGGCCTAGACTTCAATTCATCACACTCAACCCTAACCACATCTAGTTCCTCAAGAACAGTGGCATGTTTCTCCTTGAGGGCAGTCAAGTCAGCAAGAAAAACGGAGCAATCACCACAATCAATTTCATCCGACACCACAGGAGCAGACTTCAAAGCAGCTATCTCATTTCTAGCATCCACAAGCAAGGATTCAAGCTCGGCTACTTTGTCCTTAGCATCACCCAACAGAGACCTAAATTCCCTCTTCTCCTTGTTGGTCTTTCTAAGCACATCATCACAGTTATCAAGCAACTCATTGAGCCTAGCATTCTCCTCTAGCAAGAAGTTGGGATCTTGTCGTACCTCGTCATCAGAATCGGAGTTCGAATCCGAGCTGTGCTTCCCACCCTTCTTGGAATGTGCCATGCCGCAAAAGCCTTGTGCGACGAAGCTCAAGCCGGTGATGTTCTTGCCTGTGTGCCGCTTGTCCTTGCGCTTCTCTTGCTCTTCCTCACTGCTCGAGTCGGAGGAAGCATCACTTGATGTCGAGTCGATGTCGCTCACTCCGGCCACCATCGCTCAAGTAGTCTTCCTCTTGTGGCCGCCACTCTTCTTGTGCCTTCTCTCACTCTTGTCCTTGTGCTTGTCCTTGTAGTCGTTCCAGGAGCGGTGCTTGTTGTAGTCGTGCTTGGGCTTGCCCTTGTAGTCGTTCTTGATCTCCATGGTATCAGGGCATTCAGCGATGAAGTGCCCGAGCTTCCCGCACCGATAGCACATCCCCGAGCTCCGCCTTGCATTATTGCGGTTCTCGTACATCCGCCCAAACCTCTTGCTCAACAAGGCGAGATCATCCTCGCTCAGCACATCAAAGTCCTCATCTAGCAAGGACACAAGACAAGACAAAGAGAAACCACCAGAGTTAGCGTTAGTCCTCGATCCTGAGACGAGAGCCAAACTATGAGGATCAGTGGGGCTCTCGCTCTTGGCTCTCAAGCCATGATCGACCTCTGAAGACCTGAGCTTGCAGAACAGCTCATCAAGCGAAAGCGTATCATACGCGCTCGACTCCTCAATGGCCTCGATCTTGGCTTCCCACACAGATCTATCCAGGGCATGCAAAAGCTTGATAGCTTGATCATGATCCGTGTATGGGAGCACTATCACATTGGCCCTCATGTTGTTGACGATGCAAGTGAAGCGCTGAAACATAGCATCAGTCGACTCACCGAGAAGATGAGTGAAGTTCTCGTACTCTCTTCGGTAAGTGGTAAAAATCCGAGCTTGCACTTGGGCATTGCCAACATGAGCATTCTTCAACTTGAGCCAAATCTTTCCGGCCACATCCTCTCCGTACACTCGATCAAACTCCGAGGCACAGAGAGCACGGAACAAGTAATCAACAGCCTTGCTGTTGGCCTCAAACATGTCCCGCTATCCTGGAAGCAGAAAACTATCTGGGATGAGATAATGAGGATTTTGAGTGACCTCCCAGATAAGAGTTCCCTTCCCTCGCAAAAACGTGCCCATGAGCCTCTCCCACATCGGGTAATTCTTGCCATCAAAGTGCGGAGGACCCGACCCCTTGCCGTAATCGCCCATCTTTGGATCTTACTTTGGTTAGAATCAAGAAGATCCATAACCGGCTCTGATACCAATTGAAGGACCGATTCGGGCGACCTGAGAGGGGGGGAGTGAATGGGAGCCGATTAAAAATTCTTCCCTAAGGTCGAACTCGGCCTATGCCCTGATTGCCACTCCACGAATCCGTGCACACGCAAGAAGCTCCAAACAAGGCACACACAAACCAAGAAGTTCAATCAACAAGCCTAGGAGCAAAGAGCGGAAGCACCGAACAAGAGTCAAAGCACTTGATCAATTCTGGAAACGATCAGTGCGGACCGTCCGGCTGGTACTCGCGGACTGTCCGCTAGTGTACGGCGGACTGTCCGCGGGTACGGCCCGGACTGTCCGAAATGAACAACAAAACCACCAGAGCTACCGACCGAAATTCGAACCATCCGTCGAGGTCACGCGGACCGTCTGCCAGTGTCGCGGACCGTCCGTGAGGCCTGGGCGGACTATCCGCCAACTCGCTGGAAACCGCAGACAAAAACTCCAGACAAAACTTCCCACGCGGACTGTCCGTGAACTACACGTGGACTGTCCGCAAACCGCTTGCAACAAAACCCTAGGGCCACGACAGATCGAAACAAGAACGCGCACGAACAAGCAGAACTAAGACGAACTGGACCTCTCACGGACTGTCCGCGCGCACCGGGCGGACTGTTCGCGGCACACAAACAGAACCAAAACTGCTCGACCCACGGGGTCAACTCCAAGAACTCATCTCCGGAACTCCCAAACGGTAGAAGCTCTAGAGACAAGACTTTGGGGAGATGATATGCGTCCCACAAGGATGCTATGTCCCAAAAATCTCGACCTCTAACTCCCTAAATCACCGGGAATCGCGGATCACACAAGCAACCACCAAGAACACGAACTCCGGGCAAAAACTCACGAATCGAAGGCTCTACACGGGGTTTGAGGGGACAAGATCATACACAAACATGCGCAAGGCATCCACCCATGATCCCCTCAAAGAAATCCGTGAAGAAACGCCTCCAAACTCACGAATCGAGCGAAGAACAAAAACTCCGAAAAATAGCCCCAAAAATGACACGAAAATCACATGAAACTAGGAGATCACCGTGACGCCGAATGCTTCCATACATCCAGAGGTCAGATTCTGTACAAGAGTCTAGCATAAGGAATCCAGAGGAAAAAGAAGCAGTTCAGAGAAAATCTACCGGGAGAGAAAACCCTAGGAAGCAAGAGAGAGAGATGTCATCCACCTCTCCGCTATTTATATGAAGTTCATCGGAGGGAGGTAAATGACCACGCTACCCCTACTGCATAAATGAAGATACAACCCCTCAGGGGCATTTTGGTCATGTCTTCATCGAGCGGACACGCTTCCACCGCGGCCTTGCTTAGCTTTGACGCAAGCCCCGCGATCACACCACGTGCCCCCCGCCTCGAAGCTTCCTGAAGCTCCCGGATCACCGTCTCCGTCGCCTCGGGCCTCCGGGCTTGGTTTTGTGGCCCAAACTAAGAAACCGTCCACCAGATGGTTTTGTGGGCAAACCACCAAACCCCGCGTGCAAGCCTCGGGCTTCAACCGCTACCTTGCACCGGCCCATGTTCACGACTTCAGCCTGCCAGTCTTGCACCGCACGGCTCGCACTTGACCCCGTCGGCCACTGGATCCATCGAACCAAGCCTACTTGCCACTCCATCACCCGGAGGCCGCCACAGCTCAGGCCTTTCGCGTTTGTTCTTCACCTGCACCGACATGAGTCAAGCCGCAACCTGTACCTGCACACTTAGCCAAGCATCAGTCCACACAATGTTGTCAATCACTCATCACTAAGAATCGACCCTCCACTGGTCCTCGGACACACCTGGTCCTCAGTTTTTATTTTATTTTATTGTCACCATGTCATTTACTCAAGCAGGGTTAGACCAACATTACACTTCATACACAAAGGGGAATATACTTACCTTGGACCTTTGAGAGGTCACATGTACCACCTTTGCATGCTGTGCAACATGAATCTGACACCTTAACTTACCTTCCCATTTGAATTTAGCTCAATGACTTACCCATTCAAATTTGACAATCTTCTGCAGAGGTTCGTCGGCATATATGCAACCAAGATCTATGAAAATATAACTCTAAGGTTCATCAATCAAACTTGACACCATGTCTAGCTTGGTTGAAGAAGGCATTTTAACCTAAGCACCATGCTTAATTTAAAAAGGCCTATGAATGTACATCCAGAACAATAACATTCAAACCAGAGCATATAAGCAAAGATAAATGAGGCATTTAAGTATGATCAAGCTATTTTCAAAAGGCACATAAGCATGAGCAAAAATGGTGAACCTCGGGCAACCTCCCGTAAGGGCTTTGTTTAGTGTCAAAAGTAGGACTTACCTAGCTAGTGGGCAAGATGCAAGAGCTAACATCATCCCCACACCAGGATAGTATTGGGTAGAGGAGGAACTTTACTCAGGATGCTCACATACCTCCCCCACACATGAAGTTTGCATTGCTAGGCAACAAAACTCAAGTGTGTGGTGATCAAGCTTCCTTTTGTAAATGTTCCCTCACCAAAGCTTATCTAGGTGTTGCAGATGATGTGGCTCATATGTTCGTAGGCATCACCTGTCCATCTCTCTTTTCAATCTCCACCTGCAAGGTTAGTGACCAAAAATACCCGAGGGACAACTTATCCTAAAAACATATTCTTGCATTTATTCGAAAGGGAAATGAAACCTATGCTAATCCAGGCTATCTCCTGGTAGTGCTTTGTTTATTTAAGGTCATAAGCTCGACCATGGGAACTTCGTCTTGCAGCTATCGTTGGTGGTGCCATTCCTGTCTCACCACCAATCCTTAATGCCTCGGTGAAGCTTTAGCTACAAGGTTAGTGCCACAATGCACACACGAAATCTGATATGCTTATGATAGACATATACATCTACAACCAACCTTCTGAACTTTCTACAAAAGAGGACCATAAGGTGATTGCAGCCTCGAGCGTGCTCAGTGCACTAAGCATGGCTGGCTCCAGATAGGCATGATGCAAGCATGGTTCATGTGGTGTATCAAGAATGAGACTACCATGCTTATCTGTGTAACCTTTGCCCATGAATTCCAGAGTCAGTGCCTCACAAGATTCCATGGCCCATGAGTTCTCTATCTCAAGAGATGCATCGTGGAGGCTCGATGTTGACTCTCGACCATGATTGAAAGCAACATGATACGGGCCAGCGGGAAGAGGCTGAAACTCGGTTGAGAATGGTGACGATCGTTCGCCTTCACAAAGGTGAAGAGAGTCTCCCGAGCCATCCTTATGAGGGGTAGAACATTCTACAACCTTAATGAGAATGGGCTCGGATGATGCGAACGGAGATGTATGTGTCATCTTCTTGAGCGGGTTTTGCTGGGGAAGAGGCTTTGCCATAAGACGTTCCAGACAAAGGGTAACAGTGGCAGAAGCGATTCCCCTAAGCTTATCATCTAGGCTCCCTAAAGGTGTATCAAAGAGATGCTCTAAAGGGGAGCCTAGGAGAAGATCAAGATCAAGGACATCGAAGATGTGAAAGTCTAAGCTAGCCACGATCCTGTCTATGGTGAGCGGCACGGCACTTGCGATCCCCCGACATTCAAGAACATGTCCAAAGGGACAATTCTTGAGGAGCATGTCGGATGGTGCTAGCGGAACTTTGCCCAAAAGAGTTTCCGCTAAGTGCCATGGCAAAATGTTAACCTCCATGATGGGGTTACAATGGGCCTCTACGACAGTGCCTCTAATAGAGCAAGGAACAACCAGAGAAGGTGAACTATTCTAAGTTGCCTCAGAAAATCGTGTCACTCCCTCTGACCATTCCTCCCTCATGGCCTCCTCAGGATATGCTTCGTCAAGAGGATCAGGAGGTAGAGGAGGCACCACAGGCCTAAGGGAAGGTTCTGTCAAAAGATGTCTAGAATGATCGGTGTGGACAAAATAAGGTTCCTCCCCTGATTAGGCATCAAAAGAATTCGAGGTATCTAAAAGATTTTCAGATGGGTCATCCTTGAATTTGTGAGTGAACACCAATGGTTGAATTTCTTCTTCCTTTGGCATTCGGGGTTCAGTAGAGGGCTCAACAGACAAGTCTTGGGATTCGGAAGATGAAGACTCTGATTTAGATGTTGGGGGACCCTCATGGCTCGACTCAGATTCTTGGTTGGGTTTATTGTGATTGATAGGGACAGAAGAGTTTTCTAAGAGGGAATCTAGGATCTCCATTGGAGTTTTTTCCACAAACAAACCTCCAGCAATAATGTCTAGATCGAGGGCAGAATCCATGTCTAGACCCATACATAAAATTTACAATGACACATCGATGGGTAAAGATGGACCAGGTGTCAACACCAAAAGGTGTAGGAACCTAGCCCATGCCGCTCCTAGGGACTCCTCCTCTAATTTCTCGAAATCGAGGATACTTATTGGAAGAGAAGCTACATGAGTGTACCATTGCTCCGTCCTCTCCATGAGAGAGAATGAGTGGCAAAAGTTATCTCGAAGTTCTCCCCAACCACCGTTCACACTTTCTACAGTGCGGGCGTACCATTGTTCCGACTCTCCTATGAGGGAGAAAGGAAACAACTTCCACCTCACGGTGTCCTGTGTCATGCCTGGTATAGCCAGACTAGAACACAGTTCCTCAAATTCCTCCAAATGGAGGTAGGGGTCTTCATTGATTGCACCAAAGAATGGTCGATCCTGAACCATGGCTAAAAAGCCAGGGGGGAGTTCATAGCTAGATGATGAAGATGATGATGGCTCTTCGAACTCACCCCTTGAGGTAGAGAAGCTTGGACAGGAAGGCATCTCAAAGGGTAACGGGGGTAAAGGTAGAACAAAAAGGAAAAACAAAAGATACGAGGACCACTAGGTTCGAAGATAGATACAGCAACCGTTCCCCGGCAACGGCGCCAGAAATGCTTGTTGGTACTTCTTAACGTCACCACTAGTTGCGCCCCTAGCATGAGCATAAGATCCACCTGGGTATACCGACGGGTGTGAAAGAATCCGCAAGCGCACAGAAATACCGCTGTAGCACTTCACCTCAGGAGTATTCCAAAGGGTATCGAATCCAATGAACGATGTGCACTACCTTCTATCCTAGAAGAACGGTCCAAGGACACCAAGCCCTAGCTATTGTAGGGAGATGATGGGGTGCTTCCTGTAGGTACTCGATTCTAGAGGGGAACAAACTCGGATAAGAATCTCGCTTCGGACACTGGCCCCTCTTGGCTATAACAGTTGGTTCACAGCAAATGGTTTCCTACACGTTGTATCCAAACGTGGGGGATTTCAGAGGGTCCAACGGCTGTCACTACCGCGGCCTACCCCAAGACAAACCGTAGGATACAGGGCTTTCAAAGGATAACCCGTAGTCTAGACACCACGTCCACACCACCGATTACTACTATAGTATGGCTACGTCTGGCACCCTGTAGAAACACTATAGCACTCCGTATAAATACGGAGTGACGAACCCGCGAGGTTGAGCTAGACCTTACTCGTCATTGAATCGATTGGCGTGAGGAAGAATGACTAGTCACCGATTAATGTATTCCAACAAGATCTAACGGGATAATTCACACAAACGGAATGCAAACTTATGCACTTATAACAAAAGATCAAGGGTCGTGTTCGTGAAGAACACGAGCCTCTAACTTATGAACAAACGCAAAAGCGTGAGTAACTCGCTCGTCAACTAGATCGAGGAAGCGTGTTCATGAAGAACACGAGCCTCTAAATGATGAACGAACGAAGAACTCAAGAACATATCACCCATCCATGAACATCACTTTAGTCTAATTGGAAAATACAAGAATACTCACTTTTCTCTAATTGAAGAACAAGCTGGGATCTCACCCACATCACCATCTACATAGCCATCTCCTCAACTCATTTGATCCATGAGAGATCAAATGAGAGGAGAAACAAGTGTTTTTAATGAGGAGGAGAGGAATGGGATGTGTCTCTATTCTAGCTCCCTCCACTTCTATTTATCGGCCTGAGCACCAGTGTGGAGGCACCCCAAGCACCCCGGGAATGAAATCAGGAGCCAACTAGGAACTACCACGTGGAAGGCCAGGATTGGGCACCACAAGGTCGGTTCGGCCAACCTGTAGGGTCGGCCGACCCCTTGTGGGCTCCACCTGCCTTGTGTTTTCTCCTGGTGGCTGATATGTGGGCCCTTATGATGGTTCCCGGTGTATGGGTCATTTTGAGGTGGTTTGCTCAGGTTGTGGGCCCTTGGATCCTTGTTCTGGACACGTGGCAACATCTGATTCGTCGAGCCTCTCTCCCTTGGATTAGTGACTTCACCGATCCGTGGCGCTTTGCATGGCAGCCCCTCATTGGCTAAGGTGGAGAGGCTTGGATTGATGAGGTGGATGGATAAGGTGTGCTTTTGCTCTATTTCTTGTGCTAATTGCCTGCATTCAAATATACATCATCACTTGTGGAATTTGTCAATATAAGCCCCTATTCTACTGTGGATGTATATTTCTTGTGTCAAAATGCAGGAGTTAATGATTATAAATATAGCACTTAACAGCTGTCAACACCCGTCAAGTTGTCCCACTTGCGTCTCCAATATCTTCATTATGTTGAGCACTTGTTGGTTGGAGATCCCAACCTCCATCACCTTGCCATCAATGTTCTCCAATATTTTATCCATAGTCTTGAACTTAGTGACGGTGTCCTTGTTGATCTTTGCTTGCTTGTCCATGAAATCCTTCAATTGTATACGAAGAGGCACAGAATTTTGAATAGACGAACTTGCATTAAATTGAGGTCTACCTTGCCCATAGCGAAAGTTCAGCAAATCTCCTTTCCTCATGTAGTCAAGCACCTTTGCTTCCTCCGGACAATCTCTTCGGACATGGCTGTACTCCTCACACTCTTCACATGTGGATCTTGCTTCGGCAGCCTTCAAGTCTTGGGCGGCTTTCTTTTCTAGCTCCATCTTTTCCAACCTCCTCATGAGTGAGTCAATCTTACCTTCTAGAAGTTCTTCCTTTTCAACCTGAAAAACACCTTTAACATTGCCCGTCGGTTGAACTGGAAGTAATCGTCCTGATGACGCCCATGTATCATTATACGCCACCTTCTTGAAAAGAGTGAATGCCTCCGTCGGAGTTAACTCAATAATAGATCCTCCCGCTGATGCGTCAATTACGGTCCTCGATGCTAGATTGAGACCTAGATAGAACTTTTGAACAAGGACCTCTTTCGGGAACTAGTGATGCGGTGTTGATGGCTGATATTTTCCATTTTATGGCCGTCAACTCCTGCAAATTGGAGCATGAATTGCACATTCACACTAGAATAGGAGCTTAAACTCATACTTTCCACCAGTGTTGATGTCTATTCGAATGCAGGTATTTAGCATAAGAAATGGGAGGAATCCATGCACTTTCACTCCACTCCAATCCAAGGCACTCAAATGCTGGCCAATCAGGGGCTGCCACATGGATTCTCCTGGATCCATGATGTCACCAATCCATGTGAGGGACTCTCGACTAATCATACGCTGCCACGTCAGCATCACATGGATCCATGGGCCCACTTTGCTAACTAAACCGCTAGGAAACGTGCCATGCGCGGAGGAGAGGCACTAGGGCCCACATCGAAGCGAGCCAGACGAAGCACACGCTAGATGGCATGCCGGGAGCTTCGGCCGACCCTAGGATCGACCGAACCGACCTAGGGTCGGTTGATCTCCCCCCTCCACGTGTTGCTCGCTCATCGGTCCTTGGCTGCATCCCGGGGTGTTTTGGAGCACTTGGAGCCTCAGAGCAAGCCACCCCCTTGTCTATAAATAGGAGGGGAGGGGCTCCATTTCACACACACCATCAAGCTCTCAAGTTCCACTTCTCTCTTGTGTAGCTCTCTCTCTCCCTCTCTCTAATTCTGCCCATGTGTGGTGATTCTCACCTCTATGTGGTAGAATGGTGATGAGGAGAGATCTAGATTAGGAGTAGTTGAGAGGTAGAGTAGGGGTGAGGAGTGAGTTGATGTCCTCGTGGATGCTTGTTCTTCATTTAGATCAAAGTGAGTATTTCAGCATTTCTTATTTAGACTATAGTGGACATCATGCATGCTTGATTTGTTCTTGTGTTCGTGGCTCGTTCATAAGTTAGAGGCTTGTGTTCTTCATGACACAAGGCTTCGATCCTTTAGAGCCAGATCCATAGTCATATACTTGTTTGCATGCTTTGATCCTGTTTAGCTGAGTAAGTCAGCTGTATCTCATTTATCTGCATCCATAGCTTCCTTTCTGCTCCGTAGCTCAATGAAAGATAAGATGATCTGAATCCGATCTTTCTCTTGTTCGTGGGACCGTATCTATACGGTTGCTGTAGTGTAGTTAGCGGGTCGACAGATGTAACCGCACCATAGTATTTATCTGGAGTACATATGTGGTGTCTGGGCCCTGGTTTTCCTGCGAAGACCACATACGATCGTAGAGTAGAAGTAGGCCGCAGTGGTGACAGCCTGTTGGACCCTTTGTCAACCCTCTACGTCGCGTACCGAGTTGGGCTCGCTTGCCAGCATAGTGATGTGTTGTCGCCCCGCGGGGATGACTGAGACCTGACAGATTCATCTTGAGAGCTAAGTCCCTTAAGGAAGTGCTTCTTGTATCCCGACCTACCCCAGCAAAAGATGGTGTCCTTGGATAGACCCTCTCTGGTTACTCTCCGTCCTAGGAACGAAACCCGACGGGAATACTCATTCTCCTAGGGAGAAGTGCTACAACGGTGTATCTGTGCGCTTGCGGATTCGTTCACACTCGTTAGTGTACCTGGGAGTTTCTTACACGCTCACGCTACCATGGCGCCTAGTGTTGAGATTAAGAAATGCCAACAAGCATTCCTGGCGCCGTTGCCGGGGACGGTTATTGTTAACCTTCGAGCCCGTCTATCCTCGTATTTATCTTTTTCCTTTTTCTTCTACCTTCACCCTCGTTACCCTTTTTAAGATATCCCTTTTTTGTTTTCTTCACTTCTACCTCTACCCCCGCTACCCATGGAAGGTTATCCTTGTAAACACCTTCCACCTTCGAGGAGTGAACCCTCAGAGCCATCTTCTTCAAGACCCACTCTTACATCTGGCTGTTGGCTTCGCCCCTCTCTCATGAACCTAATTCAGGACCTATCCTTCTCGGGGTTAAGTCATGAGAACCCCTTTGATCATGTGAGAGACTACGAGCATCTGATTGAAGCTCAGGGTAAAACCGAAGAATCACCAGATGCTCGAAAAAGAGAGTTTTTCCCGCTATCCCTCTCCAGGGAAGCACGGGATTTGCACCGTTGTTTTGGTAGAGACTACCTTACTTGGGAAAGGTTGAGAGCAACGTTTTCCTCCCACTTCTTCCCAATACGACATGTCATCTCGTTACGGACCAAGATTCTCTGTTTCAAGCAATGTGAGGAGGAATCACTAGGAATGGCATGGAATCGTTTCGCCTCCGCGATGGAAGATTGCCCAGTCCTCTACATTCCAGATTAGATGTTGCTTCAGCACTTCTGGTTTGGATTGCGGAAGGATGATGCCATGAGGCTTAATGCTCTCTCCAGAGGATCCTTTGTGCACCTAGATGCTGTCAAGGGAAAAGAGATCGTGGATAATCTCCGGGATTTCAGCTCCCCTTGCATCCCGGTCAATGAGGCACCCACCAGAAGGAATGTTGAGCCACCTAGATCCATCATCTACCAAGTCTGAGATTTCATATCTATTCTTTCTAAGCTCTGGCTGAAGATGTCATTCCTGAGTGGTAGGAGTCTAAGGGAAAGATTTCGTGGCGCGAGATCTACCCTTGGGTTCCCCTCTCGTGCATCTTCTTAGACCTTCTCCCCAAGACTTTGTCTCGTGGGAGGACGGAGAGAGTAGTTCGAAAAGAACGATCATTCTCAGCTAGGATGACTTGTTCGATCCTCACTACTATCTCCTAAGAAGGGTATGAGAGGGCTATCGTGTTTCTACGTCAAGGTTTGAACTAAAGTGCCTTGCACTGAAGTTTCGTATAAACCAAGACATCGGTCTCTGCTTTATAATCCATTGGATTCATCCATCAGACCGAAGGAACATGATCATCTACCGATCGAATGGAGTGCATTCACTTTTTATCTCGAGCACATCGATCGATGCCGATCAGTCAGGAGAAGCTTGCACTTCGTATCTTATGCCTGACTTGATCGATGCCCAATGGGAGGTGCACTTTCCAGTTTATCCATACCCCCCCATTGGAAGCTTAGGCCAGACTTCAGAATGGTTTCATCGCCCCGATGAGAACATCGAACCCTCTGCCTAAGGTACGAGCGAGTTAGATCTTGCTCTTCGTCCGAACCCTGGTTTCTGATCGTACACCGGCCTCCGGAAGTCCATGATCTATCCTCTTTGAAGGCCGAGTGTCTTTCTGAGCTCGAGTTCATTCGGAGATCGGTACCTTTTGGTGAAGCACTAGCCGTAGTGCTCGATCTTTTCGTCTCAGAGTTCTGCGACCCCAGTGCTATAATCCTCGAGTCCCGTGACCACCTCAGGGAATGCCTCGGCCTCACTGGGATGATCAAGCTTGCCCTCAGCCTCGATACACCTTTTTGGGCTCAAGTTCGTATATGCACTACTCTTGCAGATCAGATCTTATCATTACATCAACATTGTCTGCAAGGAGATGGTCATAAGTTGAGACAGGAGATCACAAGACACCCGCATCCTGAGTACTCTTGGGACTCATCTCGTTTCCCCAGGAAGAATTATCCTTCAGGTATCTTGTGGACCGTGGTCATGCAGGAGAAAGAAATTGCCAAGATATAGAGGAGTAGGCAAAGGACCACAGGAAGGCAGCACCATTGTGGCGACACGAATGCTTCATGATTACCATCAAAGGTTCCTACACTTTTGACGAACTGAGTATGTTGCCAAGGTGAGCTCCCCCAGATTCTCTATGGTTATATCATGGCTTGGCCAAGGTTGATATATAGTGGAGGATGAATTTTCAACCTCAACCTTATCCTAGCCTTAAGCCTAAGCCAATCTTTCCATCTCGGGGAATCCACCTGGGCCGTCGATCCTGAGACTTGCTGGAGCCCACACGAGAAAGGGGAGGGCCAGAGGGGCCCACTTGGGGCCGGCCGAACCCTGGTTCGGTTTACACCCTGGTGCCGCCTCTCCCCTTCTTCTTTCACGTGTGCGTCTCATTCTCCTCCAGAAACCTTCTCCCTGCCGCCCGACAAGTTTTCGCGTCGCGAGATCCATCTCCTCCACCTCACCATTCACACTCATCACCGCATCGATGGCCGGAAGGAGTGTTGTCCCCTTCGACGGCTCCACCTCGTCCACCGGTCCCGGGGCAGGAGGCAACCCCTCCATCATTGCCGCCCCCGCTGCAGACCTCGCAATGGTGGCCGGTGTCCTGGATGTTCCTCCGCTCGTCACCATCCCACCAGGCGGGAGGATTCCAAGCACACCGCCATCAAAGCGCTCAGCCTCGCCAGGGAAGAGGCACATGAGACAGGCGGCCAGGCCCTACGGCAGGTCGACCACGGCTCAGCTTCACCCCTGGGGTTTGCCGCTCGCTCCACCCAGAACACCTGGATCGTCGCTAGCTGGAGGGCAGACGAGCTCAACGCAGTCCGCTCCTTCGCCGCAGCCGCCGGCGACCATAAAGCCGGCGCTGCCCAAGGAGAAGGCTCCTGAGGCACGCCCAGCTCCAGTTCTGCCAGAAGAGGAGGAAGACTTTGGCCTGGACGACAGGTTGCCACCACCGCCCTAAACTAGGAGGTCTAGGGAGAGGACTCGGGCAACCGAGCAACTCCCTAAGCTCTCCTCAGTGGCCAAGCTGACTCCGCTGATGGAGGAATTGGAGGCCAGCAACGAGAAGCTCAGAACTACTTACTCAGAGCAGAAGTTGGACCTGGCCGAGCTGAGAGATGACATGCGTGACCTTCGCCGCAGCCTTTGTGCGAAGATGAGGAGACTGTTCTCGGCTACGGGGCATGCAGCCCTCTATGATGCCGAGTAGTTTGGGATTAGCCCCAGGTTTAGTTTATTAGGCGCTAGTCTAGGTCTAGGTTTGATTTCCCTTTATTTCCCTTTATTCCATTTATTCTTTTGCATGTGTGTAAGCACCTAATCATTTCGTTTGAAACATTTGAATTTGAATAAAGTGACTCACCGGTCATGTAACCCGGTTTAGCCACCCATTGTGTCATTACTTTGGTCTCTTTGATTTAGAGGACATCTAGGTTCGAGACAGTGTGGGGCAAGAACCACGCCTCTCCCAATGCAAGCACAACGTTTTCCATACGTACCCACTGTGAGCACTCCGCGCTAGCCAATCGATCACTTGCAGAGAACCTGAACGGGACTCGTACGAGTTCACTCCTGTGGAGAGCCTCTCACGGTTCATCTCTCATGCATAGCGCCGGTTTGCATCTCGACAACTCACACTCTTTCATTCCTGAGTTTTATAAGCTATATCTGTCTATCTCTAAACTAAAACTCGAATGATGATGCTAAAGATCACCCAGCTCGCCTGTACCTAGGTGGACTTACATATATTTTATTCCTTATTATCTACCTTATTCTTGTGAACCATAACCTTCTTAAGGACAAGCATGTTCACCTAGGTAATTGATGGGTATGATATGGCTGGATGATATGATCTATTGCTCTGATGACTAACTCTCTTGGGGAATTCATTTTTGAAAAACTCAAAACCTCTTGGAAAGGCTCCTCTTTGATATGCCTCTGTCCCATTAGAGCCACATGATCTTTGTAGGTAAAATCCTTCGATTCATATGCTGCTTGTTATTGCTTTGAGCCTTGTTAAATTATGTGACCCTTGTGAGAATTCTTTTCATTACTTTCATGATCAAGATTTATGTGCACCCCACCTTTTCCCCCTTGCTATGCTTCTACACTGGAAGTTAGCATTGTATCATTCATACCACAAAAGTAAAAGCTCCATATGTGGTATGACCTTTCTCTCTAAAAGTATCCTTCAAGGAAGAGATATGGGCTATGAAAAAAAAGAGAAATATATATACACATGCCCAAAGCATGTTTTGAAAAAAAAGAGAGAAAGGATAGCCCATAACCAAAATAAAGAAGGAGAAAAGAGAGGGATGGTCATGCAGAAAGGAGTTCCATGATTTTGATGGTAATAACTAGTGTCCATTCCGGGGCTAGTGTCCACCTTACCATCAACCCACAGTCCCCACCATATATATGTATGGTAATATCTAGCACCCGTTCCGGGCCTAGTATCCACCTTGCCATACCCACCATAGCAATACCGGTGCACATCTTGATCTGATGGTATGATTTGATTTTCTCTGTGGATCTAGTCTTTGACTTTGCAAAACATGTGATGCAACTATGCTTTCTCTTTATCCTACCCTGAGCTCCACATATAGCCATCATTAGAAGTAGGATGAAGAAAGGCAAATGCTTTGGTGAGGACATATACTCATTGAGCGATCTGAGAGAATCAAATAAGGAAGCCATCAAGAGTTTTGTTTATGAAACTCTTGCAAAACCCCAAGGTGTTTATCATCAGATGCATAAGTGACTTGATTCACAGCTATTCTACTTTTCAATCACCCGAGGGAACATGATAGCCACTACACAGAGGTTCATAGGAGCAAGGTATGACTTGGAATATCTCTTATGTTTGTCTTACCCTTTGGTATTCATGACCTACTTGGCTTTGTTTCCCTTTCACTCGGGACGAGCAAAGGTCCAGTGTGGGGGTGTTGTTGACAGCTGATATTTGCCATTTTTATGGCCGTCAACTCCTGCAAATTGGAGCATGAATTGCACATTCACACTAGAATAGGAGCTTAAACTCATACTTTCCACCATTGTCGATGTCTATTCGAATGCAGGTATTTAGCATAAGAAATGGGAGGAATCCATGCACTTTCACTCCACTCCAATCCAAGGCACTCTAATGCTGGCCAATCAGGGGCTACCACATGGATTCTCCTGGATCCATGATGTCACCAATCCATGTGAGGGACTCTCGATGAATCATACGCTGCCACGTCAGCATCACATGGATCCATGGGCCCACTTTGCTAACTAAACCGCCAGGAAACGTGCCATGCACGGAGGAGAGGCACTAGGGCCCACATGGAAGTGAGGCAGATGAAGCACACGCCAGATGGCATGCCAGGAGCTTCGGCTGACCCTAGGATCGTCCGAACCGACCTAGGGTCGGTTGATCTCCCCCCTCCACGTGTTGCTCACTCATTGGTCCTTGGCTGCATCCCAGGGTGTTTTGGAGCACTTGGAGCCTGGGAGCAAGCCACCCCCTTGTCTATAAATAGGAGGGGAGGGGCTCCATTTCACACACACCACCAAGCTCTCAAGTTCCACTTCTCTCTTGTGTAGCTATCTCTCCCTCTCTATAATTCTGCCCATGTGAGGTGATTCTCACCTCTATGTGGTAGAATGGTGATGAGGAGAGATCTAGATTAGGAATAGTTGAGAGGTAGAGTAGGGGTGAGGAGTGAGTTGATATCCTCATGGATGCTTGTTCTTCATTTAGATCAAAGTGAGTATTTCAGCATTTCTTCTTTAGACTATAGTGGACATCATGCATGCTTGATTTGTTCTTGTGTTCGTGGGTCGTTCATAATTTAGAGGCTTGTGTTCTTCATGACACAAGGCTTCGATCCTTTAGAGCCAGATCCATAGTTCATACACTTATTTGCATGCTCTGATCCTGTTTAGCTGAGTAACTCTGTTGTATCTCGTTTATCTGCATCCATAGCTTCCTTTCTGCTCCGTAGCTCAATGAATGATAAGATGATCTGAATCTGATCTTTCTCTTGTTCGTGGGACCGTATCTATACGGTTGCTGTAGTGTAGTTAGCGGGTCGACAGACGTAACCGCAGTATAGTATTTATCTGGGGTACAGACGTGGTGTCTGGGCCCTGGTTTTCCTGCGAAGACCACGTACGATCATAGAGTAGAGGTAGGCCGCAGTGGTGACAGCCTGTTGGACCCTTTGTCAACCCTCTACGTCGCGTACCGAGTTGGACTCGCTTGCTAGCACATTGATGTGTTGTCACCCCGCGGGGATGACTGAGACCTGACAGATGCATCTTGAGAGCTAAGTCCCTTAAGGAAGTGCTTCTTGTATCCCGACCTATCCCAGCGAAAGCTGGTGTCCTTGGATAGACCCTCTCTGGTTACTCTCCGTCCTAGGAACGAAACCCGACGGGAATACTCATTCTCCTAGGGAGAAGTGCTACAACGGTGTATCCGTGCGCTTGCGGATTCGTTCGCACTCGTCAGTGTACCCGGGAGTTTTTACACACTCACGCTACCACGGCGCCTAGTGTTGAGATTAAGAAACACCAACATTTGGCACGACTCAGGTGTACTCATTGAAATGCTTGAAAGCTTTCGCGATAGTCTCCGTAGGATACTGAGCCAATGTAGCAATCTTATTACGCAAGCTTTGAGTCTTACCCGACGAATAGTACTCCTTCATGAAAGCTCTCATCAATGCTTCCCAATTTTAGATCGTCTCCACCGGTAGAGTATAGAACCATTGCAAGGCTTTTCCGAGAAGTGAGAACAGAAAAAGTCTTGCCCTTAATTGATTTGATCCAGCCCTTCTATCGCAAATGTCTGACAAAGTTGAATGAACACTTGGATGTGAAGGTTAGGATCCTCTTTACCGGTGAAAGGTGTATGTTGCACCATGCAGATGGTTGAAGTCTTGATCTCGAACGGTCTTCCAATGTTGGCTAGGTTGAGGATGGGGAGATCAACAAGTTTCGGGATGCAAAGCTCCCGATCTTCCTCTCCTCTCCCATTGGTGGCAGTTGAGGTTGATCTCTCCTTGGACTTGTAGGTGGTGATTCTTTCTTCGGACTTGTAGGTGGTGATTCCCTTGGAGATCCCGACGATCCTTCATCTCCGGTGTTTCGATCTACAATCCCCAGTTTCCTAGATCGTGATTCGCGTCTCCCTTGCCTGTAAAGTTTTTCTGGATCATCCACAAAATTTTTCGGTTTGTTGGAGAGGCAGCCATCCATATCCTGTTAGGGTTAACGATAAACAAAATATACAAAAGATCTAAAAAGAAAACTATAAAAAGGGTTAGTGAAAAACTAGATTAGATTGGTTTTTGAGGATGATCAAAGTTTAGTAGATGCAAAAGAAAAATCAAAAAGAAACTGAAAATACTTACAAATGAGATATTAGATTGGATCTTGATTACTTGTTCCTCGGCAACAGCGCTAGAAAAAGGGGCTTGTTGACGTTTGACTATCGTTGCAAATCTCGTTTGGACTTGCAAGCGGACAAATCCCTCATCGTAGTCAAGGGACCCTTCTTCCCTTGAGTGGTGAACCCAAAGTATCGAATCCGTGGAATAATGTGTAATGCAAGATCAATCTAATAACTGAGAAACACTTGCTTCTTTAAGAGGTTTTGAATTGCATCTAATCTACTAAGATCAAAGGAGGTAGCAAGAGAAAGCATTGAGGTACCGATCTAGAGGGGTCTAGATCGTGTTTATGTCATCGTTCCGAGCAAGATAGAAGAGAGAGTAAAAAGAATCTCATTGAAAGCGTCTTTAAACCTTGACCTTCGGTCAAACCCTCTAAGTCGCCCCGCCGTACTCGGTGTCAACTGTAACGACCCGGGTTTTCAAAAGCAGAAAACCCGTCATTCTGTCTCGCGATAGTCCCCGGATCAGACGCTATCACGCACAGACATCCCTCACAGATAAATATCACAACCATACCTCAAAATAAAGCATCAGAGTACAAATATAATCTTATTATTACATGTCCTGAATAATCGTAGTACATCAATACACGCCTCTTGGCGGAATAACATGAATAAGAGCCTACGCAGCGGTGGCTAGCTTCCAGAAGGTGTCTCCATCTTTATTATTCTCCCATAGGCATCCTTGAGCGAAGCAACATGCCCCTCAGTCGTACCATCCGTCGGCGTTGTTGTCGAAGTCTGACTCGTACCCTGCAAGCTCAGGGGCTATCCCCAAGGATCGGGATAGGTCCACGTCACCAACCGTATGCAAGCTTTAAGTGGCCTACTTCTAAAGGTAAAGAGAGGAACAAGGTAGAGGCTGGGTTTCCTAAGCAGCAACAGCATCAAAATAAATAGAATATCATCTCCAAATCCCACCAATTCCCACATCTCTCAACCACAAACGGTTACACCTGGTCTCCCAGATCACCGTCACCAGAACCTAACTCCATCTAGGGTCAGTGTGAGAACTCTCACTCCTCACACCTTAATGGTTGCACCCGGATCCGCGAGGCAGAGGGAGCAACTCTCCTCTCCCCGAGTACAACCACGGCTCACCATACACTCTCATCCTACAAGGGGGAGGTAGAAATCCCAAAACGTAAGAGTCGGAGTAAACAACAGGCATGTCCATAACCGAGGACGCAGCTATACGTATAGATCTAAACTCTGCAGAGTGTGTACACCAGTACCCAACTCGGAATAGCACCTGGACGGTGCACGATCGACCGAGCCTACCCAACCAAACGAACACCTAGGAGTTTTGATTCCATCTTGCATCCGGGTCTCGATGCGGTCCTTCGCAAAGGACCACCCCAGAACTGTGAACTTGCCCCCGTGTGGCCAGACGGGGAGCGCCCAAAAGGGAAGGGACTTCACCCTAAACCCTCTCACTGATACCCTCTATCCTACTGGCAGGTATGGTATCACACTTGCTAGAGTCGAAACGGCCCTATCCCCACTCTCGGCGAGGTGGTGTGTACGAAAGTCTCGTGTAACAAAGCGACCCACTCGGTTTCAGACCGGGGCGAGCTCCTATCCTCCAAGTCATCACAAAAACCCCAACACCTATGCTCCTAAAACAGTGTACCTGCCATATGTACTAAATCGGGCATCGCACGAGAAGACGATCCCTAGCCCCCGATCCCGGATCAGGTTGTCTTGAGCTCACCCCCGCCAAGTATCCCAAAAACACCTTCTCCTGCCGATTTTCCCCCACACATGCCAAGAATACTACCACATAATCCCAACACATGCACAGCAAGCTCAGCGTATCAACACGCGTAAACAAAGTAGTAGTAGTAGGTCAATCAAGGACAAGATATTAAAAGGGGGCAGTGCAAGGGTTTCATCATATCCATCATCATGCATAATTAAAGCGCTAGCAGTTCTAAAGCAATGCCTAATGGGCATTCAAAGTAGGTCGGGTGTTAACCTGGGTGCGGGTAGTCGTCGTAGCTGAGGTCGTTGTCGTGGTCCTGGTTTAGCTCTCCAGCTCCGGCGGCTCCTAGAATCGTAATTAAATAAATAAACACGGATGCTAAATGCAATAACTCCAAGAGGAAGAATAAATAAGACCCAAAAAGAGGCAAACTCTAGCCTAGCGCGGAGTTTGGAATTTTAGAAGATTTCCAGAAAAGGTTTTGTATTTTTGGAGTTAAAACGGATTTATTATGAATTTTCAAAGAGAAAATACATTTCTGAACATAAAATACGCATTTACAATATTGCATACTTTAGGCCAGCTATAGGGTATCTCCTGTCGTCTCTAACAAAGCTAAAAGCCAGCTATAGGGCAGCTCTAGGCGCACACGTGGTAGCCACGCGGGCGGCTCTAAGCCAACCCTTACACACGTGGCGCTGACTGGGTGGCCTTGCGTGGCGGGCGCAAAAGATCCCGGTCGGATCGGTTGCGGCGCGACGCGGTGCGGCGATTCGTGTGGCCTGGCCGTGGGTGGCCGGCCGCACGGGATCCGGTCGGATCCTCTGTGGTGTGTTGAGCGTGTGGGTGTGTGTGTGAAACCAAACCCCAGGGTTTTGGGGGCGGCCGACAAGTGTTTGAAGGAAAGCCCCAGAGCTCCGGCGCGGCCAAGGGTTCGTCGGCGGCGAGACGTGTCCGGCCCGACCAACAAGTGGCACGGCTCGAAACAGAAGACTCACGCCCATCGGTTCATGCCAAGAAAGGGGGCATCTTGGGCCTGCGTGGTGCTCATCGACGGCGGCATGGTGTGGTTGGCCGCCGGCGCGTGCGTGTGGACGAGCCAAAGCGCAGGGGCGTGCGCGCGTGTACCTGGTGAGTTCAAACGTGACCGAAAACTGGGGCCTTTGCCCTGGCCCGAGTGTATAGCGCTAGAGCGGCTATGGCGGAGCCCCTGGCTGGCGCGGCGACGGCGAGGTGCTGGCTCCCACCGTGGGGCAGCGTTGCGCGTGGGTGCGTGGTGGCCTTGCTGGTGAGGCGTGCATGAAGGTGTGCAAAAGAAGACGAGGAAACACCTGGTCGTGCATGTGCCGGGGTGCAAGCCAGCGGCAAAACCACGTCGGTGCAACAGCGGGGCGGCAAGGTGTGACGGCGACACGCGGCCATGAGACAAGGGAAAAAGCGGAGGCGAGCGCGCGCGCGATGACGGTAGTGGCTCCTGCAAACGAATGGCACGGCTCAAAGACCGGCATCACAGGTGACGACGGTGTGCGCGGTGGCAGCGGCGCGGCGCAGACAGGCACGGCTCGTTCCCCCTCGGCAAGAAGGCCGGGTCCACAGCAGAGGAGAGAGGGAGTGTCGCCTCGCCTTGGTGACCACAAGTCGACGTGCATGCATTGGGGAAGAAGGTCGAAGCAGGGTCGTCGGCGGCGAGAGAAGGAGGGCGGCGCGGAGCAGAGGATGCAAAGGAAGCAGAGGATGCAGTGGCATCGCGGTCCTTGGCTTCTTGGCGTCCAGGAGCTCCACGGGTGGCCTCCGGTCTTCACGGCGGCGCCGGCGAGCTCACGGACGGCCTCCGATGCTTCTTCTCCTCCCCCTTCTCCTTCTCCTCTGGCACAGCAGAGATGAGTGGCAAAGGGGAAAATCCCCGGGGAGGCTAGGGCTGGGAGTTCCAGGCTGCGGCCGCAGTGGTTTATATAGGGCAAGGCGTTGCGGCGGGACGCGTGGATGGCTGGATGCAAAAGGAGGCACGCGGACGACATCCCAGGGGCGGCCATGGGAGGTCCCCAGCGAGCTCCGGCGCTTTGACTGCGGGCGTCAGCTAAAGGGGAAAAGGAAGAGAGGAGGTGATGCTGGCGCCTGGGCCCGCTCGGTGGCGTCACGGGGCGTGGTTGGTGGTGAGTGGGCCGGCAGCTTAAACGGGCCACGCAACGATGGGCTGTGGAGAAGAGGAAGGTGGTTCGGTGCACGGCTGAGAGAGCTGAGGGGCCACAGGTGGACTTGGCCGGTGAGAACTCGGCCCAGACCAGAAGAGAGGGTTTTCTATTTTCTTTTAACTCCTAAACCCCATACTAAATAGATTCAAATTTGAATCCCAGCCAAATAAATCCAAATAAGGACCAAATAAACTCCAAAGTTCTCATACTAGCATTTTATATTTCCTAGGAATTTTTAATTAGCTCAAAAATAAATCTAGGAATTTAGGAGAGAATTTAGAAGACATCCTTATTTATTTTATCAAGCACTCAAACAATTCACCAAAAATTTTTAAATCCTCATTTTTACTAATAACATTCCGTAATAAAATTGCGAGATGTTACATCAACATCCTGTCACGATGTTCCCCTTTCTTCGCGGTCGAATCTTAGAGCACACCCGCAAGGAGTGCGTTGAACTACTTGGTAGATCGGGTATGCACCTCTAGCCAACGCGGCTACAAGAACATCCCATGCAATCTATTTCGAGAATAGATTAAGGAAGAAAACACCCAAGCAAGAATAAGAATTGCAAACAAAGGTACTCGATCACTAGGAATCGGATCCATTAAAACTCCATCAAAAGTATGTATACATGAATAAGATCCAATCGGGATCCTACCTTGATCTTGATTCACACCTCCGGAACTCCGATGTGGTCTTACTTGCAAGGTTCCCACACTGGCTAGGCAAACCCTAGACGACTAACATGACCCTCCTCTCTGGGGTGGTGTCCCTCAAGCTCCTCTACTCCTTGGCGGCGAATGACGAATGGCTTGATAGTTGCAACTTCGCACGGGGGCTATAAATAGCCCGAGCATCATCTAGGTCAAAGGGGGCGGCGAACTGACCCGAGGATGGGCCAGGCCGGCCGGCCTGGGCTAGCTGGCCCAGGGCCTCCTCGGCCCGGTTCGTCTCCATTTTTCTTCGTGAAGCTTGTCGCAACTTCCTGAGTTTTTGCCGAGTTGCATGTGGGCCCTTGATGTCATTTTCCTCGCGGTTTAGATAAGGGGGCTTTGCATATGAACTCCCGTATCTTCCGTCTAGGTCCTCACCATTTCTCAGCTTCACGCTTTAGTCCTTGGTTCATTTGGAGTCATGTTCATCTTGTATCTTGACTTGTCCCGGGGTCCGTGATCACCTTGTAAATCCCTTGATGAACTTTACCCGAAAGTCCTCATTTGAGCTCTTGATTCCTGTGTAAATAATAAACTCCAAAAACCATGTGTGAATGCGAACATAACATATAATGGGGGTTAGGATCGTTAGTGTGAATATCAAATTAATACCAACATAGAAGGTAAACAAGTGGCTAGGTTGACGGAAATCGACCGCCAACACTTTGCTCACTCTGCATTTGTTGCCTCGTTTGAGCCCAATGATATTCGACACGCACTTTCTGATGCAATCCGGTTGAATTCTATGGATGAGGAGTTGGAGAATTCTGAGAGAAACCAAGTCTTGGTGTTAGTTGATCCACCACCAAATTGCCGTCCTATATGCACCAAGTGGGTGTGGAAGAACAAGGAAGGTGAGAATGGGATGGTTGTGAGGAACAAATCGAGGTTGGTGGCTCAGGGGTTAAACCAGAAAGAGGGTATAGATTATGAGGAGACATTTGCTCCTGTGGCCCGTCTGGAGGCGATTCGAATCCTTCTAGCCTTTGCCGTGGCTAAAGGGTTCAAGTTGTTCCAGATGGATGTGAAGAGTGCTTTCTTGAATGGGGTGATAGAGAAAGAAGTGTATGTGAGGCAACCCCTGGGGTTTGAGAGTGAGAGATACCCACATCGTGTATACAAACTCCAGACAACGCTTTATGGGTTGAAATAGGCACCGAGAGCTTGGTATGATAGGTTGAGAGGGTTTTTGCTGATAAGGGGTTTGTGATGTGCACAGTTGATAAGACCCTATTTCTCCTTAAGCATGGAAATGACATGTTGATGATTCCGATTTACATGGATGACATAATCTTTGGTGGCTCCTCTCATAACCTTGTTGCCAGATTTGCAGATGGCATGAGCAGGAAATTTGAGATGTCTATGATGGGCGAGCTGCAGTTTTTCCTTGGACTCCAGATCAAGCAAGTCAAGGACAGGACCTTTTTACATCAGGCGAAGTACACCAAGGACATAGTGAAGAAATTTGGCATGAATGACTCCAAGCTGCTTACTACACCAATGAGTACCACTATGGCTTTGGATGAGGATGAAGATTGCGAACCTGTGGACCAGAAGGAGTACATGAGCATGATCGGCTCCCTCCTCTACTTGACGGCTACAAGGCCGGACATACAGTTCAGTGTGTGTCTGTGTGCTCGTTTTCAGGCTTCATGGAGGACTTCACATCGGCAGGCTGTCAAGAGGATTTTTAGGTATTTGAACTACACTCCTGAGTTTGGTCTTTGGTATTCTGTCTCCTCGACACTCTCACTTCACGGATATTCCGATGCTGATTTTGCTGGGTGTTGTTTGGATCACAAGTCTACCTCGGGTTGTTGCCAGTTTCTTGGTTCTTCTTTGGTCTCTTGGTCGTCTTGCAAGCATTCCAGTGTAGCCCAGTCCCCTATAGAGGCCGAGTATGTTGTTGCAGCCAGTTGTTGTTCCCAGCTCCAATGGATGACCTACACTATGAGCGATTTTGGTGAGGAGTGCTCCTAGGTTCCACTTTTTTGTGACAACACCAGTGCCATAAGTGTAGCCAAAAACCCAGTCCTTCACTCAAAGACTAAACACATCGAAGTGAGATATTATTTTCTGAGGGACAATGTTGAGAAAGGGAACATTTCCTTGTCCTATGTACCTACCAAAGATCAGCTAGCCGTCATCTTCACTAAACCACTTGACCAAGTTACCTTCACACGCTTGCGAGGTGAACTTGGAGCGTGTTTCCCTCTTTAGCTGGATCTTGGAGCTTCTCACGTATATATATGATATATGTATCATTTGTTGCATTCCACGCATGCATTTGCTCAGGGGGAGTTTGCATATGTGCAGGGGGAGCTCATTTGGCTGGCTTGCGTGAGTTTTGTGCTATGTGGTGTGCTCTTTGTGGAGAGCTTTGTTTGTCTCGGCTGTGTTGAGTTGTTGCCCTTGCCTTAGGGAGGCGAGACTTTGTCTGGCGAGTGATCTTGTTTTCACTTGTTCTTTGTCTTTGGATCACTTGTTGGAGGTTTGTGTCCGTGGTTATTTTCTTTTCCTTTTTCTCCGAATTGGTTACTATGGGTGTTGTCAATGCACACATCAAGGGGGAGATTGAGGACCAGGAGCGTCCGAAGACCAGTGGTGGGTCGCTCCTCAGTAATGAGTGATTGACAACGTTGTGTGGACTGATACTTGGCTAAGTGTTGTCGGTGCAGGTTGCGGCTTGACTCGTGTTGGTGTAGGTGAAGAACAAGCGCGAAAGGCCTATGCTGTGGAGGCCTCCGGGTGATGGAGAGGCAAGTAGGCTTGGTTCGATGGACCCGGTGGCTGATACGGTCAAGTGCGAGCCGCATGGTGCAAGAAGGGTGAGTTGAAGTCATGGACATGGGTCGATGCAAGGTAGCGGTTCGAGGCTGAAGCTTGCACGCGGGGTTTGGTGGTTACAAAACCATCAGTGGACAGTTTCTTGGTTTGGGAATCAAAACTAAGGCCGAAGGCCCAACGCGACGGAGACGGTGATCCGGGAGCGTCGGGAAGCTTCGAGGCGGGGCGCACGTGGCGTGATCACGGGGCTTGCGCCGAGGCTAAGCGAGTCCGCGGTGGAAGCGTGTCCGCTCGATGGGAATATCCGAAGACTTGACCAAAATGCCCCTGAGGGGTGTGTATCTTAATTTTAAGTTGTAGGGGTAGCGTGGTCATTTGCCTCGTCTGGTGAACTTCATATATATAGCGGAGAGGTGGATGGCATATCTCTCTGGCTCTGGACTCGCTCTAGACTCCTTCTTTTCCCAGTATTTCCTTAGGCTAGATTCTTGTATAGACTCTGACCTCTAGATGTATGGGATCATGGGTGGATGCCTTGTGCATCTTTTCGTATGATCTTGACCCCTCAAACGCCGGGAAAACCCTTCGATTTGTGAGTTCTTGGAGGAAACTGAGTTCATGGAGGTGCTTTCATGTGATCCGCGATTCTCGTCGGTTTTGTGAGTTAGAGTTCGAGATTTTTGGGGGTATAGCTTCACCTAGTGACGCTTCTCATCTCCCCCAAATCTTGTCTCAAGAGCTCAAGTGGTTTGGGAGATCCGGTGATGGCTTGGAGGAGTTGAATTCGCAAGTTCCCTGTTTCTGGTTCTGTTCGCGCGTGGTGGACAATCCACCAGGTGCACGCGGACAGTCCGTGGTGCACGAGTTCATCGATGTTCATTGCGTGTTCGTGCGAGCTCGTATTTCGATCCTTCTTTTGCTCAGATTTTTGTTGCAGGCAGTTTTGCGGACGGTCCGCTAGTCGATGACGGACGGTCCATGTGGGCAAGTTTGAGCACAGTTTTTCTGGAGTTTGGCCGGACAGTCCGCAGGTCCTGCACGGATGGTCTGCGACACTGGCGGACTTCGGGGTACGCTACTGGAGGTTTTGTCCGTAATTTCGGATAGTCCGCGTGGGTCGTGTGGACAGTCCGCCCCTTCCCCGTGGACAGTCCGCCCGTACTACCAGACAGTCCTCCTCCGGACCTCGCAGATTTGGCTAAGTCCTTTGTTTCTTGTCTAGTGCTTCCGCTCTTTGTTTCGTGGCTTGTCGCTAGTACTTGTAGGCTTGTGTGTGCCTAGTCTAGAGCTTCGTTGGTGTGTGCGACTGATCGGAGTGGCAATCAGGGTATAGGCCGAGTTCATCGTTCGGGAAGATTTTTTATCGGCTCCCATTCACTCCCCCCTCTCTGATCGCCTATTCGGTCCTTCAATTGGTATCTGAGCTAGTTACAGATCTTCGTGATTCTAACATGTCTAAGATACAAAGATGGGCAACTACGGCAAGGGGTCGGGTCCTCCGCACTTCGATGGTAAGAATTACCAGATGTGGGAGAGACGCATGGGCGCGTTTTTGCGAGGAAAAGGAGCACTGATATGGGAAGTGACACAAAACCCTCACTATGTCATTCTGTTGACGTAAAAAATGGAATCAAGTTCTTCAACGGCAACACGTAACAGCCGACCTGACCTGTTGATCAGCACGTAAAGATAGGAAACATTAGATGCGGGTAAGGTCAGCAAGAGAATCGATGTAGGTCTTCAACAAGTAACAGCATGATCGGCCGATACAACTGTAGAGCGGATCGGCTAGCTGGAGCAGCCAAAGTGCAAGTAGGTTCAAAAACGGCTAGATCAGCTGATTTGATGATGTAGGCAAAGCGCAAGCAAAAGCAGAGCAAACTAAGCGCTACGAGACAACACTCGAACCAATCTAGTTCGGCTGTATCGTTGTGAATCGAGGAGGAGCGAAGATAGCCGATATGATATGATCACAAGCTGGATAAATTGGTGGTAAAAGCTAAATAAACAAGAAAAGACTTGCAAACCTAACTGATACCGATAAGTTGTGAATAGAACTGGACGAAACCACAATGATGCGCCCAGAGGTTAAAGCCTAGTTGATATTCGATAAAACGGTACTTACAAGCTTGCCGGAGATCGATCGATGCAGCCCAACGAGCTAGAAGAACGACGTTTGAAGAAACAAGAAAACAAGAAGAAGTAAAAAAGGATGGTGAAGTTGCCGACTTGAAAAAGTAAAGTTTTTGTGTATATTGGTGTGTATAAACTTTCTTCGACCACGCAGGGTTGCTATTTATGTCCTGAGGACAACTTGACTCCTAGTTGATGACGACAATAGAAACAAAACTACCAAAAACTTGACTATTCTCATGAGAATCGGACTCTCTAAACTAACTTTGACCCGATGTCAACTTGATTGTTGACCTGCCTCCGTCTCCTTTCCTTTGGCGTATTTTTCTTCTGTCATGTTTCTCTTTCATCAATCGGCCGATCCTATATCGGCTGGTTGCTTCTCCCCTTTCTTTATTGGCTTTGAGGTCTTCCTGATGTCTCTTCGTCTTTCCTCTGACACGTGTCGAAAAACAGTGTCAACACATGCCCCCCAGTTTTGGAGTAAATATCTTTTGCTCCGAAATTCTCTCGATTTCGGTTTCTTTCTCCAGATATATCTCTTAAACTTCGAGTTTCTAGAAGCCATAAATATCACCCCCCTTAGTTGTTTTCTTTGCATACGCTGCCTTTTTACTGTCGTTTCATATCTTCAAAATTGGTAAAATTTGTGATTGATCTTTTCATCGTATTCAATGGCTTCTACTGATGACGACTGTCATAACAATTCAGGTAACCTGTTTATTAACCTTCGTGATCTGAAGTGGTTAACCAACCAATTATCTTTCTGAAGTTATCCATGATTTGGTCATGAGATCCTAAAGATTTGCTGATATCTCACGTACCACAGCTCCCAAAGCTCCTCAGAAAAGAAAGGTAATTACTAGGAAGATCTTGATCAATTATTCGAAGAAAATTAAAGTGTCTATTGATGCTTCTGTTGGTGATGTATCTGTTGAAACTGGATCTGCGGTTGGTATATTAGCTGATGTAATGATGGTACGGATCCCTTTTTCCTTTCTTTTGATATATTCTCCATTACCTTGTTCTTCTCTATTTGTAGTCTTCTGGTATGTTGAGCAAATTTTTTCTCAAGACAAAGCAAAGGCTTCATCAGCGCAAGACATTGTGTCAGAGTCAAAGAAAACCGAAGAAAATCCAACATCGGCCAATTCTCTTCAGGGACGTCAAGCTGATGTTGACATAGAATTGGCTTTTTATAATGAGTCTGCAGATGTTATCTTGATCGATGAAGATGAACCAGTCACATTGAGACCTGATTCAGCTGTAAGCATCTCCTTCTCTTTGTTAATACCGCCATATATTTTCTTACTACCCCCCCCCCTTTGATCTACTTTTTTGTCTTTTGTAGATCCAAAATGATCCCTCCATCAGTAGTTCTTCCCCATGTATTATCTTTAAGTCCTCTTCCTGACAATGTTCAGGCACGTCTTCGAGAGATGTTGCTTCTCCTTAATCAGAATATCAGTCAATTGGTTCAAGAAGCAGAACTAGTCAGACAAATTTATAAGCAAATCAGAGGACAATCGCCAACTGAAGTGACGAATAGGCTCCACCCGGTTGCTTTCATAGAAAGTTATCAGCTTCATGTTGAACATGCACAACATCGTCTGGAGGAGAGGATCCATCAGGAGCAGTTGGTTTTGAATCAAGAAGTTTTTGATTCTTAGGTTGCCGACTTGGATAATAGGATCCAGATTTTGTCCTCTTCTCATCCTGAGATTGCTGCTACTGTCGATCGAATGAAGAGCAGACGAGTAGATCTTCCTACAGAATTAAAGCAACTCGAGGAAGATTTATCCATGGAGGAGAAAAAACTATCGAATCTTCCAAACCTGATCAATAGTATGGAGCGTCAAAAAGACATTATTGTCAATAAAGCCCAAAACATCAGTCGAGAAGAACGACCGATTTCTGGTTCAGCTGACGCCGATCGACAAAAAATAGAAAAAGTGGACCAGCTTCGTTTGGATGCCATCAATGTTATCCATTCACTAGGCATAGCTTAATTGCCCTTTGTATATGTAACTCTGGAATCTGTAGCTGGCTTAAATATTTGGCTAACCCCCAACGCTCTTCTTTTATTGCTTTGCTCTTCATTGTATTTCATCTTAAAAATCAACCATCTGTGTGATTTATGCATTCCTTCTGGACGATTCTCTTTCCTAACAATGTACTATTGATCTTTCTGAATCATGACACATGAATGCTACCTATTAGCTTTTCAATGCTGGTCATGTGACTCTGAACTGTCTTGTCTCTCTTTTCTTTATAAAATGCACTTCCTTATCCAAAAATCTCTCCAGAAGTCCACTAGAATCATAGCAAGTTTTAGCCGATGGTTCAGATCAGCTATCTCAAGCCATTGGGAATGAGAGGCGTTTACTCTTAGAAGAGTTTTCAAGAAGAAAAGACTTTTACTTAGACTGACTTTGCTCCTTGACGGTGCCATAAAGATTGCAGTCTTCATCTGCGACTTTGAGAGGACATCAATACCAAAGTATGCTCTGCAGTTTGTGGACGGGCATAATTTCCCAATTTTATGTATTAATATTGGCCTCATTTTTTGGGAAACGCTTCCCTGAACTAATGTCAGCCTCTTGAACACCGCGTAATTCACCGAGCGTCTGTTCCTCTTTTGACTGGATATGGCACTTCTGTTCTTATCTTCTCCACCCTTCTTCATCCTTATCTCTTTCTGGTGTTTGGGCTATAAGTAGACCCTGCATCTGTCGAGGAGAAGTATACCTCTCAATCATGGCTCAAAATATAAGTTTGATAGATTGCCGACTTCTTCTCTTCATCTTTCTTCTCTCTTCTTATTTCTCGATGGCCAGAATAATTCTTGTGAAGTAGTATGGGGTATGCTTCTCTCCCTAGTCTTATCTCGTGAAGCCAGGAGGTCCAATGACTAGAAGAACCCTTGTGACATGTCTTGGGTTCATCATTTGGTGGAGGAGAGTTTGCATATAGTCGCTTTGGCATCAGGAAGAAAAACACGCCTATGTCTTGTTCACCGGCGAGCTGTGAAGAAAAGTCACAAAAATTGTGATTTCTCTTGTTAACTTTGCACTTCCTTTTGCTTTTTAGTATCTGCTTCCCCTGTATACTTTCCTTCCTGGCAATCATGGATTGCCCAGTGATGATGAATGTAATTGGCTGATTTGTTGTCCTTGTCAGGCTTTGTAATATCACCATGTAATGAAATATGAGAAAGAGAAATATATACATATGTTCATATTTTTGTTCTAAGGGCGATTGTTATATCGGCCATTATCCGAATCATAGATCGGCTACAAGTCTTTGAACACCTTTTTATTTTTACAATTTTTTACACTAAAGGCGATAACTCAGTATGGGCTATCACCCGAAATCTAAATGGGCTAAGAAGCTAGAAGTAGTAATCGGTCAAGTAACTAATTGGATCTTCAAACTTTGTTTTGATCTTGACGAGCATCGGCCTAGTCTTGTTGAAGTCCAACCTTCTCAATTGGCCGATGCAGCCTTTTATTCTTTCTTTTATATTTGAGAACCGATCACTTGGATCGGCTACAGCTCGAAGTCAGACATCTTGAGGAAATCTGTCTCCCATACTTTCCCTGATATGCAGATCACTTTATCAAAATTCCAATGTGTATCGGCTGCTGCAATATGGAAAGAGGAATCAACGTTGACCACATCTACTGAGTCTCCAATCCATTGGATCACGCATTGATGCATAGTAGACGGAATGCAGCAATTGGTGTGGATCCAATCTCTTCCAAGTAATAAATTGTATGACCCTTTCCCCTTGATGACAAAAAAAGGTAGTTGGAAGGGTTTTGCTGCTGATTGTCAGATACACACATATAGCACCCACTACGGATGATGAGTTTCCTTCGAAATCGAGTAGCATGATGTCGGTCTTGGTTAAGTCCTGCTCACTTTTCCCAAATCTTCGAAGCATTGAATAGGGCATGAGATTGACCGATGCACCACCATCCACCAGGAGCCTAGTGACTAGCTTCCCGTTGACAAGTCCTTTGAGAAACAAAGCTTTCATATGTTGACGCTTTTCTTCATTTGGTTTCTCAAAACTGGCCAGCATTGGATCCAAGGTTAACTGAGCCGATCCCAACTCCTCGTCTGAACTTTCTTCATCTGAGTTGTTTTCAAGAGTCATGAATTCCTTGGGCAGCATGAAGACCATGTTAACATCTGCCATAGGTTGACCATCTCCCTTGTCATCAGGTTTGGGTTTAGGTCGCCAGATTTGGGATCGGACCTTCTTTTTGTCAAGTGCTTACTTTTCAATCTCTTCTTGCTGCTCCAATTGTCGCAAGCGCTGGATCCTCCTCTTCTGAGACTTGGTCAAACCTTCTAGACACCACCTAGGTTGATGAATTGCGTGTTGGCTTCTGTCCTCGTATGTAGTGTTACGCCTTTCTGGATTCCTTGCCAATATGTCTTCATCAGGGACCCTGCTGTCAGCCATCTCTTCTAGCCAATCGGAGTTTGTCTGATCCTCTCTGATTTTGCCTCCTAGCCGATCGTACACGCTGATCCTGCCCCCCAGCCGATCATGCACTAGGATCCGTTGGTCACAAAATTCTCGGCTGTTGTGCATTGCTGGCCTATTTCCTCTGTCATCGAAGCAGGCCCTTTTGGAAGATTGTCCTTCAGAATAAAAACCATTGCACTCTAGACTATTATCCATCGTTGGAAGTTTAATCCCTTCTTCCCAACAATATCTGAAGAATGACCATCTCCAATGATTTGAATTGTGCCTTGCCTATTCTTCTTCCTTTTTGATCCTCTGTTGATGGCGTTGATATTTGCTCAGAAGAAACTGGGATTGAGTAACTTTGCTTGGTGCTCTTAGATTATTCTCTTCAAGCAGTCCTTTACCTTTTGCTTCTTCTGTTGTTATCTGAGCCTTGGGATCGATGACCTTTTTATTCTGAGCCGATTCAGATGTCAACACCGTTGTTTGTGGAGTTGATTCCACTACATTAGTAGGGAAAGGATGTTGATCAATCTTCATTGGCTTTCCTGACTTGGAAGGTGTCTCAAATTTAAGCTTCCCTTGATCTATTGCGTTTTGAATCTGTTGACGAAACACCTTGCATTCGTCAGTGTTATGGGATGTAGCGTTATGCCACTTTGCAGTACTTGATCTTCTTAAGCTCTTCAGCACTTGGGATAGTATAATTCTGAGAGAGTTTAATCTCAACCTGCTGAGTTCATCTCTGAGCACTTCTTTCACAAAATTTTGCACTATACTGTTGAAAACATGAAGGACCGAATAGGCGACTAGAGAGGGGGGGAGTGAATGGGAGCTGATAAAAATTCTTCCCGAAGGTCGAACTCAGCCTATACCCCGATTGCCACTCCGAATACTCCAACACACTAGAGAAGTGCTAGACAAGGCACACACAAGCTCACAAGATCAAGAGACAAGCCTTGAAGCACACCGCGGATGCACAAGACAAGAAACAAAGCACTTGGTCAAATCTGGAAACGACCAGTGCGGACTGTCCGTGCAGTACGGGCGGACCGTACACTAGGGTACGGCGGACTATCCGCAGGTGCTGCTCGGACTGTCCGAAATAAGCAACAGAACCACCAGAGACTCCCTGGAATATTCGGACTGTCCGTGAGTGCCACGCAGACTGTCCGCCAGTGTCATGGACTGTCCGTGAAGGCAGCGCGGACTGTCCGTCCACCTCGCTGGAAACCCCAGCCAACCTCAGGCCTAGCCCAGACAAAATCTCGACCACGCGGACTGACCGTGAGTGACACGCGGACTGTCCGCAAACCACTTGCAACAAAACCCTAGGGCCACGACGGATCAAAATGCGAGTTTGCAAGAACAGACGACGAACACGCGACGAACCCTAGGCATGCGGACTGCCCGCAGGGTCCTTGCGGACTGTCCGCTAGCCCCGGACAGAGCAGCTCGAGCTCGAGCTCGCGAAGTCAACTCTCCAAATCCATCACTAGATCTCCCAAACGGCAAAAGCTTTTGAGACAAGATTTAGGGGAGATGATAAGCAACACAAGAGGAAGCTATGCCCCAAAAATCTCGACCTCTAAGCCACTAAATCGCCGGGAATCGCGGATCACACGAACTACCACCAAGAACTCGAACTCCAGCCAAAAACTCACGAATCGAAGGCTTTCCCCGATGTTTGAGGGGTCAAGATCACACACAAAGATGCGCAAGGCATCCACCCATGATCCCCTCAAAGAAATCCGAGAAGAAAATCCCTCAAATCCACGAATCGAGCGAAGAACGAAACTCCCCAAAAATTGTCCTGAAAATGACACGAAAATCACAGAGGACTACGAGATCACCGCAACGCCGAATGCTTCCATACATCCAGAGGTCAGAGTCTATACAAGAATCTAGCCTAAGGAATACAGAGGGAAAAGAAGCAGTTCAGAGCAATCTACCGGGGGAGGAAACCCTAGAGTCCAAGAGAGAGAGATGCCATCCACCTCTCCGCTATTTATACGAAGTCCATCGGAGGGAGGTAAATGACCACGCTACCCCAACAACTTGAAATGAAGATACAACCCCTCAGGGGCATTTTGGTCAAGTCTTCATCGAGCGGACACGCTTCCACCGCGGCCTTGCTTAGCATCGACGCAAGCCCCATGATCATGCCACGTGCCCCCCGCCTCGAAGCTTCCCGAAGCTCCCGGATCACCGTCTTCGTCGCCTCGGGCCTCCAGACTTGGTTTTGCGGCCCAAACCAAGAAACCGTCCACCGATGGTTTTGTGGGCAAACCAACAAACCCCACGTGCAAGCTTCGGGCTCCATCCGCTACCTTGCACCGGCCCATATTCACGACTTCAGCCCGCTAGTCTTGCACCGCACGGCTCGCACTTGACCCCATCGGCCACTGGGACCATCGAACCAAGCCTACTTGCCTCTCCATCACCTGGAGGCCGCCACAGCTAAGGCCTTTCACGCTTGTTCTTCACCTGCACTGACACGAGTCAAGCCGCAACCTGTACCTGCATGCTTAGCCAAGCATCAGTCCACACAATGTTGTCAATCACTCATCACTAAGGAGCGACCCTCCACTGGTCCTCGGACACACCAGGTCCTCAAAACAGAAGACCGATCAATAAAAGATTGGTGCATAGCTTTTGTCATCATATCTTGTAGCTTCCCAGGATCAGCTTGTATTGTCAACTTATGAGGTCTTGGAAGAGGGGTTTTCTTGATAGCCCCTTGCTTAGTTAAGCCGAAACTGCCCATCAATAGCTGACCACATTCTGCCATGCGCTCATCGAACTCAGCTTTGTCTTCTTCATGAAGTTGATCTAATGTGATAGCTTGGGTCTTGTCTGTACCAGCTTCTTTAGGAAGTTTTGGTCCTGACATTGTTGACTAGTTCTTCGTGTCCCACCGGGCGTGCCAAGATGTGTTGACATAAAAAATGAAATTAAGTTCTTCAATGGCAACACGTAACGGATCCTTGGGATGTAACAAGGCGTGCCAACCGACCTGACCTGTTCATCGGCACGGAAAGATAGGAAACATTAGATGCGGGTTAGATCGGCTAGAGAACCGATGTAGGTCTTCAACAAGTAACAACCCGATTGGCCGATACAACTGTAGAGCGGATCGGCTAGCTGGAGCAACCGAAGTGCAAGTAAGTTCAAAAATGGCTAGATCAGCCGATTTGATGACATAGGCAAAGCGCAAGCAAAAGCAGAGCGAACTAAGCACTATGAGACAACACTCGAACCAATCTAGATCGGTTGTATCGTTGTGAATCGATGTAGGAGCGAAGATAGTCGATATGATATGATCACGAGCTGGATAAATTGGTGATAAAAGCTAAATAAACAAGAAAAGACTTGCAAACCTAGCTGATATCGATAAGTTGTGAATAGAACAAGACGAAACCATAGTGATGCGCCCGGAGGTTAAAGCCTAGTTGATATTCGATAAAACGGTACTTACAAGCTTGCCGGAGATCGATCGATGCAGCCCGACGAGCTAGAAGAACGACATTTGAAGAAACAAGAAAATAAGAAGAAGTAAAAAAGGATGGCAAAGTCACCGACTTGAAAAAGTAAAGGTTTTGTGTATATTGGTGTGTACAAACTTTCTCCGACCATGCAGGGTCGCTATTTATGTCCTGAGGACAACTTGACTCGTAGTTGATGATGACAATAGAAACAAAACTACCAAAAACTTGACTATTCTCATGAGAATCGGACTCTCTAAACTAACTTTGACCCGATGTCAACTTGATCCTTGACCTGCCTCTGTCTCCTTTCCTTTGGCGTATTTTTCTTCTGCCATGTTTCTCTTTCATCAATCGGGCGTTCCTATATCGGCTGGTTGCTTCTCCCCTTTCTTTATTGGCTTTGAGGTCTTCCTGATGTCTCTTCATCTTTCCTCTGACACGTGTCAAAAATGGTGTCATCACATGCCCGATAATATCCTTCTTCCAGGTTCACGGGACATGTTTGAGGCCAACAGCAAGGCTGTGGATTACTTGTTCCGTGCTCTTTGTGCCTCGAAGTTTGATCGAGCGTACATAGAGGATGTGGCCGGAAAGATTTGGCTGAAGCTTAAGAATGCCCTTGTTGGGAATGCCTACGTGCAGGCTCGTTTGTTTGCCACTCACCGGAGAGAGTACGAGAACTTCACTCATCTCCCCGGTGAGTCGATTGATGTGATGTTTTAGCGCTTCACCCGTATTGTGAACAACATGAGGGCCAATGTGACAGTGCTTCCATACACGGATCATGATAGAGCTATCAAGCTCTTGCACTCACTTGACAGATCCGTGTGGAGTGCCAAGATCGAGGCCATCTTGGAGTCGGGTGTGTATGAGACCCTGACGGTGGATGAGCTGTTTTCTAAGATCAAGTCTTCGGAGGTTGATTGTGGATTGAGAGCCAAGAGTGAGAGCCCCACTGATCCACATAGTTTGGCTCTTATCTTAGGATCGAGGACTAACGCTAACCCAGCTGCTATGCAGGATGAGAATGATGAGTTGAGGAAATTGATGAGTTGGTTATCTGGGCATGAGCCTCAGCTGAGTTTGATGTTGGCTGAGTTTAAGAGGTTTGATGGTCAGGCGTTCGGGGCTGGGAAGAGTGGTGAGGGAGAAGAAAAAGTTGGAGACATTCCTATTCCACCACATACTACACCCATGAACAAACATGCACCCAAGCCAAACCACCTCAAAAACAAGCTAGACACAACCCCAGATCCACCACTGTTCCCCCACAAAATAGAAAATTACTAGAAACTGGTGAAGTTTGTGAGCACCCTTGGGAATGTGTTTGGGGAGAAGCCAGGTTAGAAAGCTGTTGAGAAGCCTAGGGAGAAACCACAGCCTAAGCCAAAGCCAATACGCTTCTATTGTGAGTATTGTGGGAGGGATGGTCATAAGGATGAGTTTTGCTTCAGGAGGAGAAGGGATGAGAGGTTTGCTAGGGAAATAGCAAACAAGGACAGGTACCACTAGGTGTGGTAAAGGACCTTGCAATTTAGCCTAAGAAATTTAAGGATCGGGCCCTATTAGGATCGGGCCATAATACTATTCAATTTTGAGCTAAATATATATAGGGCTTAGTTGGATTGTGAAGAATAAATTAGGGCCATGATCCATTACCACCCATAGGTACCACCCTTCTCATGGTATGCCTAGGCCTCGTAGAGTGCCTCTACCTCGAGGTGATGGGTTTGTGCGTACGGTTCCTACTTGGGGTGGTGGAGGTTTTCCTCAAAGAGACAGGCGTGTTGGGTTTGGGCGTGGTGAGTTTGCTGGATGTGCTCCTGCTTGTGACCGTTATGAGTTTGGGAGGCACGATCGCAGTTTTGGTTCTCAGAGGGACTACGAGCCATGTTTTCCCCCTTGTGGTACGCGTTCCCCTCCAGTGAGACGTGATAGGTTCTTTGGTGGTAGGCATGAGAGGGCTCCGCCTAGAGGTTTTGGTAGGATGGACTTTGCTAACCCTTCTTTTGAGCAAATGGCTCGACACTGGTTTGACTCTTTTGGTACTAACCCCAATGTTGAGTCGCTTGCTCATTCTCGTTCTCGTTTTTGATTTGCAGGTGGGAGGCATGGAGAACTTTTGGTTGATCGACTCCGATTGTTCAAGCCACATGACTGGAGATCGTGGGTGGTTCTCCAGTCTCACCCTGGTGAGTACGAGGGAATACATCACTTTCGGGGACAATGGGAGAGGACGAGTACTTGCTGAAGGTACGGTGAAGGTGAGTAGCAAGGTGACCTTAAAGAGTGTGGCTTTGGTCAAGTCACTTGGTTTTAACCTGTTGTCAGTATCCTAGTTGCTTGACGAGGGTTTTGAGGTTTGTTTTAAGTTGGGTGCTTCTCGTGTGCTTGATTCTCGAGGTGATCTTGTCTGTACTATCGTCCCCGGGGATCAAATCTTTCGTGTTGATTTTTTCCAGTATGTTGGTCCTCCTTGATGCTTTGTTGCTAGTGCTTCGACTGAATTTGGAAGTGGCATAGGAGGCTAGGACACTTGAGCTTTGAGTTGCTTTCCCACTTGAGTGGCCTAGACCTAGTCCGAGGATTGCCAAAGTTGAAATTCGAGAAGGATTTGTTTTGTGCTCCGTGTCGTCATGGAAAGATGGTTGCCGCTTCTCACACCCCTTTGACTGCGATCATGATCGAGCGACCTTGTGAGCTGTTGCACATGGATTTGGTTGGGCCAGCTCGTGTTCGCTCTGTGGGTGGGAAGTGGTATGTGTTGGTAGTGGTTGATGATTTCTCGAGGTACACTTGGGTTTTCTTTTTGGAGGACAAGAGCGAGACATTTGGCTTTGTTCAAGACTTGATCTTGAGGTTGAAAAATGAGAGACATGGGGATGCCATTCGAGCTATTCGCAGTGACAATCGCATGGAATTCAGGAACTCTCATTTTGATGCCTTTTGCAGTGATCTTGGTCTCGATCATCAGTACTCTTCTCCATACGTTGCTTGCCAGAATGGCGTAGTGGAGAGGAAGAACCGGACCCTTTGTGAGATGGCCAGGATGATGCTTGATGAGCATAGGACTCCTAGGCGTTTCTGGGCCAAGGCGGTCAATACCGCTTGCTATGTGTCGAATCGCATTTTCCTTTGTGCTTTCAAGAAGTGGACTTCGTATGAGCTGATGCATGGGCGGAAACCCAAGGTGAGTCACTTTCGAGCTTTCGGTTGCAAGTGCTTTATTCTGAAGAAGAGCAAGCTAGATAGATTTGAGGCTAGATGTTCGGATGGTATTTTTTTCTCAGTTATGCTATTCACTCTATAGCATATCGTGTGCTCAATCTTGACACTAACTGAATCATGGAGACTTGCGAGGTAACCTTCAACGAGACACAACCATGTAGCTCTTGTGTCTTTGAGTGTGCAGGTGACGATGAAGTTGGTGAGAAGATCTTTGAGGACGAGAAGGAAGGAGATGGAGAAGAGGATGATGATGGTGGTGATGCTCCCGCGGCTGATCGTGTACATGCTACTTCCACTACGACAATGACGATCGAGGATGGTCCATCCCCTACACCTACTACGACTGAGGTTGTTCGAGTGGATGTTGCTGTTGAGGGGGAGATTGTGTCCACGCGAGAGGCTCCCTGGTATGTACAGGTGGATCACCCACCATCTACGATCGTAGGTGACCTTCATGAACGCACTACACGGTCAAGGTCACGAATACTTCTCACTTTGCTCACTCTGCATTTGTTGCCTCATTTGTGCCCAAACATATTCGACACGCACGTTCTGATGCAAACTGGGTGAATTCCATGCATGTGGAGTTGGAGAATTTTGAGAGAAACCAGGTCTGGGTGTTAGTTGATCCATCGCCAAATTGCCATCCTATAGGTACCAAGTGGGTGTGGAAGAACAAGGAAGGTGAGAATGGGATGGTTGTGAGAAACAAGTCGAGGTTGGTGGCTCAGGGGTTCAACCAGAAGGAGGGTATAGATTATGAGGAGACATTTACTCCTGTGGCCCATCTGGAGGCAATTAGGATCCTTCTAGCCTTTGCCGTGGCTAAAGGGTTCAAGTTGTTTCAGATGGATGTGAAAAGTGCTTTCTTGAATGGGGTGATAGAGGAAGAAGTGTATGTGAGGCAACCCTCGGGGTTTGAGAGTGAGAGACACCCACACCGTGTATAGAACACACTAGAGAGCGCTTTATGGGTTGAAACAGGTACCGAGGGCCTAGTATGGCAGGTTGAGAGGCTTTTTGCTGAGTAAGGGGTTTGTGATGGGCATAGTTGATAAGATCCTATTTCTCCTTAAGCATGGAAATGACCTGTTGATTGTTCAGATTTACGTGGATGACATAATCTTTGGTGGCTCTTCTCATGATCTTGTTGCCAGATTTGCAGATGATATGAGCAGGGAATTTGAGATGTTCATGATGGGTGAGCTGCAGTTTTTCCTAGGGCTCCGGATCAAGCAGAGCAAGGACGGGACATTTGTAGATCAGGCGAAATACACCAAGGACATGGTAAAGAAGTTTGGCATTGTTGACGGTCGATATTTGCCATTTTTATGACTGTCAACTCCTGCAAATTGGAGCATGAATTGCACATCCACACTAGAATAGGTGCTTAAACTCATACTTTCCACCAGTGTTGATGTCTATTCGAATGCAGGTATTTAGCTTAAGAAATGGGAGGAATCAATGCACTTTCACTCCACTCCAATCCAAGGCACTCAAATGCTGGCCAATCAGGGGTAGCCACATGGATTCTCCTGGATCCATGATGTCACCAATCCATGTGAGGGACTCTCGACGAATCATACGCTGCCACGTCAGCATCACATGGATCCATTGGCCCACTTTGCTAACTAAACCGCCAGGAAATGTGCCATGCACGGAGGAGAGGCATTAGGGCTCACATGGAAGCGAGCCAGACGAAGCACAAGCCAGAAGGCTGGCCAGGAGTTTTGGCCAATCCTAGGATCGGTCGAACCGACCTAAGGTCGGTTGATCCTCCCTGTCCACGTGTCGCTCGCTCATTGGTCCTTGGCTGCATTCTCGAGTGTTTAGGGGCACTTTAAGCCCCGGAGCAAGCCTCCTCCTTGTCTATAAATAGGAGGGGAGGGGCTCCATTTCACACACACCACCAAGCTCTCAAGTTTCACTTCTCTCTTGTGTAGCTCTCTCTCCCTCTCTCTAATTCTGCCCATGAGAGGTGATTCTCACCTCTTTGTGGTAGAATGGTGATGAGGAGAGATCTAGATTAGGATTAGTTGAGAGGTAGAGTAGGGGTGAGGAGTGAGTTGATGTCCTCGTGGATGCTTGTTCTTCATTTAGACCAAAGTGAGTATTTCAGCATTTCCTATTTAGACTATAGTGGACATCATGCATGATTGATTTGTTCTTGTGTTCGTGGCTCATTCATAAGTCAGAGGCTTGTGTTCTTCATGACACAAGGCTTCGATCCTTTAGAGCCAGAGTAGTAGTTCATTTACTTGTTTGCATGCTCTGATCCTGTTTAGTTAAGTAAGTCCGATGTATCTCGTTTATCTGCATCCATAGCTTCCTTTCTGCTCCATAGCTCAATGACTAGATCTGATTCCGATCTTTCCCTTGTTCGTGGGACCGTATCTATACGGTTGCTATAGTGTAGTTAGCGGGTCGACAGACGTAACCACACTATAGTATTTATCTGGGGTACAGACGTGGTGTCTGGGCCCCGGTTTTCCTGCGAAGACCACGTACGATCGTAGCATAGAGGTAGGCCGCAGTGGTGACAGCTTGTTGGACCCTTTGTCAACCCTCTACGTCGTGTACCGAGTTGGCCTGGCTTGCCAACACCTTGGAGTATTGTCGCCCCGCGAGGATGACTGAGACCTGACAGAATACATCTTGAGAGCTAAGTCCCTTAAGGAAGTGCTTCTTTTATCCCGACATATCCCAGCGAAAGCTGGTGTCCTTGGATATACCCTCTCTGGTTACTCTCCGTTCTGGGAACGAAACCCGATGGGAATACTCATTCTCCTAGGGAGAAGTGCTATAGCGGTGTATCCGTGCGCTTGCGGATTCGTTCACACTCGTCAGTGTACCCGGGAGTTTCTTACACGCTCACGCTACCACGGCACCTAGTGTAGAGATTAAGAAATGCCAACAAGCATTTCTGGCACTGTTGCGGGGGACGGCTGTTGTTAACCTTCGAGCTCGTCTATCCTCGTATTTATCTTTTTCCTTTTTCTTCTACCTTCACCCCCGTTACCCTTTTTGAGATATCCCCTTTTGTTTCCTTTACTTCCACCTTTACCCCCGCTACCAATGGAAGGTTATCCTTGTAAACACCTTCCTCCTTCGAGGACTGAACCCTCAGAGCCATCTTCGTCAAGACCCACTCTTACATCTGGCCTTTGGTTTCGCCCCTCTCTCATGAAGCTAATTCAGGACCTATCCTTCTCAGGGTTAAGTCATGAGAACCCCTTTGATCATGTGAGAGACTACGAGCGTCTGATTGAAGCTCAGGGTAAAACCAGAGAATCACCGGATGCTCGGAAAAGAGAGTGTTTCCCGCTATCCCTCTCCGGGGAAGCACGGGATTGGCACCGTTGTTTTGGTAGAGACTACCTTACTTGGGAAAGGTTGAGGGCAGCTTTTTGCTCCCACTTCATCCCAATACGACGTGTCATCTCGTTAAGGGCAAAGATTCTCTGTTACAAGCAATGTGAGGAGGAATCACTAGGAATGGCATGGTATTGTTTCGCCTCCGCGGTGGAAGATTGCCCAATCCTCTACATTCCCGATTGGATGTTGCTTCAGCACTTCTGGTTTGAAATTGCGGAAGGATGATGCCATGAGGCTTAATGCTCTCTCCGGAGGATCCTTTGTGCACCTAGATGCTGTCGAGGGAAAAGAGATCGTGGATAATCTCCGAGATTTCAGCTCCCCTTGCATCCCGGTCAAAGAGGCACCCACCAGAGGAAATGTTGAGCCGCCTAGATCCATCATCAGCCAAGTCCGAGGTTTCATATCCACTTTGTCTGAACTCTGGCTGAAGATGTCATTCCTGAATAGCAGGAGTCTAAGGGAAAGATTTCGTGACGCGAGATCTACCCTTGGGTTCCCCTCTCGTGCATCTTCTTAGACCTTCTCCCCGAGACTTTGTCTCGCGGGGGGACGGAGAGAGTAGTCTGGAAAGAACGACCATTCCTGGCCAGGATGACTTGTTCGATCCTCACTACTATCTCCTAAGGAGGGTATGAGAGGCCTATCGTATTTCTACGTCGAGGTTTGAGCTGAAGTGCTTTGCATTGAAGTTTCGTATAAACTAAGACATCGATCTCTGCTTTATAATCCATTGGATTTATCCATCAGACCGAAGGAACATGATCATTTACCGATCAAATGGAGTGCATTCACTTTTCATCTCGAGCATATAGATCGACGCCGATCAATCAGGAGAAGCTTGCACTTCGTATCTTATGCCTGACTTGATCGGTGCCCAATGGGAGGTGCACCTTCCAATTTATCCATAACCCCCCATTGGAAGCTTAGGCCAGACTTCGGAATGTTTTCATCACCCTGATGAGGACATCGAACCCTCTGCCTAAGGTAAGAGCGAGTAAATCTTGCTCTTCGTCCAAACTCTGGTTCCCGATCGTACACCGGCCTCTGGAAGCCCATGCTCTATCCTCTTTGAAGGCCGAGTGTCTTTCTGAGCTTGAGTTCACTCGGAGATAGGTACCCATTGGTGAAGCACTAGCCTCAGTGCTCGAACTTTTCGTCTCCGAGTTCCGCGACCCCAGTACTATAGTCCTCGAGTCCCATGACCACCTCAGGGAATGCCTCGGCCTCTCTGGGATGATCATGCTTGCCCTCAGCCTTGATATACCTTCTTGGGCTCGAGTTCGTATGATAGAGGCGGAGTGCCCGATCTTTCGGTGAGTGGAGATAAATTCGATTTGGTGGTTGTTGACCCTCAAGATCCGACTACGATGAACGAGACACGAAGCGCCAATGCAATCACTAAACCAACTCCCGATGGTTACCAACCTTGCCGACGCAAGATCAGCCTGATCACGAAGATCGTTTCCTGCACGCAATCGAAGAATGAACAAGAAAGTAATGCGAGCAATCACTATATCACTCGAAGGTGGACTTCTGAATCACAGAGGATAGCACGTATTTGTGCGTGTTCTGGTGTAGCTAAAGCTAGATGTAAAATAAAACTCGAGTTGTAAAAGATACAGGACTCTGACTAATAAAGGGGGCGCAGCCCCTAGGGGGCGGCTAGCAAAGGGGGTGCTGCCCCTAGCGTCGTGGGTGCGGGGGTGCAACCCTAGGCGCCCTCTTGGGCCAGTCCTAGGCGCCCACGCACAAGGCCTCCTGTTGGGCCAGCCTTCAGTATTCTGGGCCTTCATTCTTCAGCATCATGACGTAGTTGAACTCTCTTGCACGAGCCCGAGTAATTGGCCCAGAAGGTGGCGCTGAAGAAGGTGCTGCCGGCGCTGGAGTAGGTGAAGGTGCTGCTGGTGTAGATGTACTCGTGGTGTCCTCATCATCCTCCCCTTCTTGAACTGAAGTCGTCCTCGACGACAACTCCTCATCCTCACCCAGATATGGCTTCAAATCTGCAACATTAAAACTAGTGGAAACACCAAACTCCGCAGGTAGGTCAAGGATATAAGCATTATCATTAATCTTGGTTAGCACTTTAAAAGGACCAGCAACACGAGGCATTAATGTAGAACGGCGCAAAGTAGGAAAATGATCCTTTCTCAAATGCAACCAAACCATATCACCAGGTTCAAAAGTAACATGTTTTCTACCTTTACTACCAGCAACCTAATATTTAGCATTAACAGCAGCAATGTTTTGGTGAGTTTGTTCATGCAGGTTAACCATTTGTTCAACATGTGCAACAACATCTAAGTGTGGGGCATCTTCAGTATCAAATGAAAACAAATCAATAGGAGCCCGAGGGATGTAACCATACACAATCTGAAAAGGGCACATCTTTGTAGAGGAATGCGTTGCATGATTATAAGCAAACTCAACATGGGGCAAGCAATCCTCCCAACGTCTCAAATTTTGATCTAAAACAGCCCTAAGAATGGTGGACAAAGTTCTATTAACCACCTCAGTCTGCCCATCAGTCTGAGGATGACAAGTTGTGCTAAACATCAATTTAGTTCCTAATTTATTCCACAGAGATCTCCAAAAATGACTGAGAAACTTAACATCACGATCAGAGACTATTGTATTTGGGATACCATGCAAATGAATAATCTCTCTAAAGAACAATTCAGCAATATTGCTAGCATCATCAGTCTTATGACAAGGTATGAAATGAGCCATTTTGGAGAATCGATCAACAACCACAAAAATGCTATTCCTCCCCTTCTTAGTTCTAGGCAATCCCAAAACAAAGTCCATAGAAATATCAAGCCAAGGGGAAGTAGGAACAGGCAAAGGCATATACAAACTATGGTTGTTCAACCGTGACTTAGCTTTCTGACAAGTAGTGCAGCGTGCAACTAGGCGCTCAACATCAGCACGCATCTAGGGCCAAAAGAAGTGGGCAACCAACACCTCATGCGTCTTGTAGACGCCAAAGTGTCCCATGAGACCGCCTCCATGCGCTTCCTGTAACAGCAAAAGACGAACCGAGCTAGCTGGAATACACAGTTTGTTAGCGCGAAACAGGAACCCGTCCTGTATGTGAAATTTGCCCCATGGTTTGCCATTAATACAATGGGCAAAAACATCTTTAAAATCAGCATCGTCGACATATTGATCTTTCACAGTTTGCAAGCCAAAGATTTTAAAATCTAACTGTGACAGCATGGTATAGCGATGAGACAAAGCATCAGCAATAACATTATCCTTCCCGTTGTTGTGTTTAATTACGTAAGGAAAAGACTCAATGAATTCTACCCATTTAGCGAGACGACGGTTCAGATTTGTTTGGGTACGAATATGTTTCAAAGCCTCATGATCAGAATGAATTATGAACTCGTGATGCCAGAGATAGTACTGCCAAGTATGCAAAGTGCGCACTAAAGCGTAAAGCTCCTTATCATAAGTAGAATATTTCAGACTAGCACCGCTTAATTTCTCACTAAAATAAGCAACTGGTTTTCCTTCTTGTAACAAAACAGCACCTAGCCCAATACCGCTAGCATCGCATTCAAGCTCAAACACTTTATTAAAATCAAGCAATTGCAAAAGGGGAGCATGGGTTAACTTATCTTTCAAAGTGCGGAATGCTACCTCCTACGAATCACTCCAAGCGAATGGCACATCTTTCTTTGTAAGCTCATGCAAAGGCGCTGCAATGGAGCTAAAATCACGAACAAACCTGCAGTAGAAACCTGCAAGTCCAAGAAAGCTCCGAATCTGTGTGACCGTCGTCGGTGTAGGCCACTCCTAAATGGCAGCAATTTTGCTGCTATCGACCTCAATGCCCTGTGGAGTAACAACATAACCAAGAAACGAGACACGTTGTGTGCAAAAGATGCATTTGTCCATGTTAGCAAATAAGTGGGCAGCCCGCAACGCATCAAAAACAGCACTCAAATGTTTCAAATGGTCTTCCATAGATTTGCTGTAAATAAGGATATCATCAAAATAGACAACCACAAACAATCCTATGAAAGGTCGCAGAACTTCATTCATGAGTCGCATAAAAGTGCTGGGAGCATTAGTCAATCCAAACGGCATAACCAACCATTCATATAAGCCAAATTTCGTTTTAAAAGCCGTTTTCCATTCATCACCTAGTTTCATTCTAATCTAATGGTAACCACTACGCAAATCAATCTTTGTGAAAATAATGGCACCACTAAGCTCATCTAGCATATCATCAAGTCGTGGTATGGGATATCGATAACGAATGGTGATGTTATTAATACACGACAATCTACACACATACGCCAGGATCCATCCTTCTTTGGAACAAGTAACACAGGAACTGAGCAAGGGCTGAGAGACTCACGAATGTAACCCTTGTCAAGCAATGCCTGTACCTGGCGCTGGATCTCCTTTGTCTCATTCAGATTTGTACGATATGGGGCGCGATTTGGAAGCTGTGCGCCTGGAATGAGGTCGATCTGGTGCTCAATGCCATGGAGTGGTGGGAGACCCGGTGGCAAGTCTTTGGGAAAGACATCAGCGTACTCCTGCAAAAGGTTAGCAACCACAGGGGGAACATCCAAAGATGGTGCATCATCAAGTGAAACGAGCAGACTAGAGCAAACTAGTGCGTAGCAAGGCAATTGAGCATCACATAAATCATCAAAATCAGCACGTGTAGCAAGTAGAACTGGAGCATGCAACTTGATTTCAGAATTAACCGACGGTGATGATACAAGTTTCTTAGCAATTTTAGCAGCTCTAGCAACATCATCTTTAACAATTTTTTCAGGTGTCATAGGATGTATAATTAGTTTCTGTTCCTTAAACATGAAAGAATAATGATTCGAACGACCATGATGCAAGCTATCAGTATCATATTGCCAAGGTCGACCAAGTAACAAGGAACATGCTACCATGGGAACAACATCACAATTAGCAAAATCAGAATAAGCACCCATGGAGAAATGAACACGCAATGTTTGTGTTATTCTAATCCACCATCATTAAGCCATTGAATGTGATATGGATGCGGATGCTTACGAGTGGGTAAGGATAGTTTCTCAACCAGCCCGGTACTCGCCAAATTGTTGCAGCTGCCGCTGTCGATGATGATGCGAATCGACCGTTCCTTCACAACGCCCTTTGTGTGGAAAAGGGTGTGTTGCTGATTTTGCTCCGGTGGGGCGACCTGTGTACTGAGAACATGCTGCACATCAAGAGTTTCATACCTATCGGCGTCATCCGGGTTGACATGTACATCCGTCTTTGCTGCATGGTCAGTGGCCAGCATGGTACGTTGAATATCCTCAGAATCACTAGCGGAAGAGTACTCACCATCGTCAGGAATGAGCAAAGTGCGCGTGTTTGGGCAGTCCCGAGCCACGTGGCCACGTCCGCTGCAACGAAAACACTTGATATCCCGCGTACGGCCTATGGTCGGGGTCGCGCCTGCGGATGGAGCGGCGCCTACAGGTTTGGCTGCCCTATCACGGGATGTAGGCGTGGCCGCAGATGGTGCAGGAGAAATGGCTGTGGGGCTAGATGTCGAGGTACGACCTGCAAAAGGGGTAGAAAAAGTCTTTGAGCAGCGTCCCTGCACTTCACGTTCATCTTTGCAAGCATATTCAAATAATTGAGTCATATCATGATATTCCTTATAATCAAGTATGTCCTGGATTTCGCGGTGTAAGCCACCACGAAAACATGTCATAGCAGCGTCGTTGACCTCTAATATCCCACAACGAATCATACCTTTTTGTAACTCTTGGTAATAGTCCTCAACAGATTGAGAACCTTGCTGGAAACGCTGCATCTTATTAAGCAAATCACGAGCATAATATGAAGGCACAAATCTATGGCGCATAGCAGTTTTCAATTGATCCCACGTGGTCGGAATGGCAGTGGGATGTTTAATTTTATACTCACGCCACCAAATTAAAGCAAAATCAGTAAATTCACTAATAGCAGCTTTAACTTGAGAATTTGCAGCAATATCATGGCATGAAAATTTTTGTTCAACCTCTAACTCCCAATCAAGATATGCAACAAGATCATATTTGCCATTAAAAGGTGGGATTTTAAATTTAATCTTAGAAAAAGAATCATTACCGGGGCGGCGTGGCACACGGCGGGCACGACCGCGACTGTCTCCGGTGTCCTGCTCCGACTCACCGCCATAGTCCTTCTGCAACTCTGTGATTGTGGTGTGCATATCATCAAGTCGGGCCACGAGAGCGTCGAGTGTGGTCTTGGTGGCTGTCTGGGTGAGGTCGAGCTGATCGAAACGGTCGGTCGACGTAGTGACCGTTTCGTCCAGCCGTTCATGTACCGTCCGAATGTCTGCGGCTAGTCCTTCAACTTGTGCTCGCAAGTCTTGCAACGGATCAGCCGCGCCGCCTTCATCTGCCATGGTTAGCGCAAACAAAAAAACAAAACGACGACAAAAATAGGGTGCAACAGCTCACAAAGGCGCTCACACTAGTGCTATTATCAAATTCTTATCCGTTCTTACCACGCACACAGGGGCGACCTGCAACCAACTGGTGGAACTCGTGAAAGATTGGAGCAGTGATTGCCTGGAGAAACAAAAACTGCTCGTCGTAGAAATATGTGGAGTTCTGGGAAGGCTGCACTCAAAAGAAGGATTAGCACAATCAAACAATAATGCAAAGTTGAATAAGAGTGCTAAACACGATCAAATGCTGCTGGCAACAAGTGAAATCAAAAGGACAGCAAGGAAGGTGGAGAGGGCGCAACAAATTGCTGTTTTTTTGCTTCTATTTTTTTTGCGGAGTCCTCAAAACCAAAAATATGAACACAGAGGATCTCAAACAGCAAGTTGCGACACACACTTTTTCCGAAAGTACAGGGGTATTTCGGTAAAAAAAGATACCCTCTCTCTCTCTCTCTAGAGTAAGGCCAAACTCAGAATATGGCACCTAGAAAGAGACGAAAAGAAGCTGGTAAGGCGTGGAGGAAGAGGGGGAAAAGAGCTTGCGTGGTGTACACAGTGGAGCCGCAGGGTTTACGTGATCCAGGGGGGCACGGTGCGCGCAGGAACACCGAAACGAGTCCTCTTCCTTCTCCCGTGTGGACTCTGTCTTTCTTTTTTTTCCTTTTTTTCCTTTTTTTGTCTTTCCTTTTTTTGATAACTTTTCCTTTTTTTGGACTTTCCAACACAAGGAGGGAGAAACACGGAAGGGAAGCGAGAGGAGGGGAGTCCTGCGGCGGCGCGTGGGGGGAAGTCCTGCGGCGGCGCGTGGAGGGCGTGCCCGATCAAGTGGAAAACTGATACCACTTGATAGAGGCGGAGTGCTCGATCTTTCAGTGAGTGGAGATAAATTCGATTTGGTGGTTGTTGACCCTCACGATCCGACTACAAAAAGCGAGACTCGAAGCGCTAATGCAATCGCTGAACCAACTCCCGATGGTTACCAACCTTGCCGGCGTAAGATCAGCCTGATCACGAAGATCGTTTCCTACACGCAATCGAAGAACGAACAAGAAAGTAATGCGAGCAATCACTATATCACTCGAAGGTGGAGTTCTGAATCACAGAGGACAGCACGTATTTGTGCGTTTTCTGGTGTAGCTAAAGCTAGATGTAAAACAAAACTCGAGTTCTAAAAGATACAGGACTCTGACTAATAAAGGGGGCGCAGCCCCTAGGGGGGCGGCCAGCAAAGGGGGCGCCACCCCTAGCGTCGTGGGTGCAGGGGTGCAACCCTAGGCACCCTCTTGGGCCAGTCCTAGGCACCCACGCACAAGGCCTCCTTTTGGGCCAGCCTTCAGTCTTCTGGGCCTTCATTCTTCAGCATCATGACGAAGTTGAACTCTCTTGCACGGGCCTGAGTAATTGGCCCAGAAGGTGGCGCTGAAGAAGGTGCTGCCGGCGCTGGAGTAGGAGAAGGTGCTGCTGGTGTAGATGTACTCGTGGTGTCCTCATCATCGTATATGCACTACCCTTGCAGATCAGAGCTTATCATCACATCAATATTATCTGCAAGGCGACGGTCATAAGTTGAGACAGGAGATCACAAGACACCCGCATCCTGAGTACTCCTGGGACTCATCTCGTTTCCTCAGGGAGAATAATCCTCCGAGTATCTTGTGGACCGCGGTCATGCAGGAGAAAGAAATTGCCAAGAGAAAGAGGAGTAGGCAAAAGGTCCGCAGGAAGGCAGCACCATTGTGGCGACACGAACGCTTCGTGAATACTGTCAGAGGTGCCTACACTTTTGACGAACCTAGTATGTCGCCAAGGTGACTTGCCCCAGATTCTCCATGGGTATATCAAGGTTTGGCCAAGGTTGGTATATAGTGGAGGATGAACTTTCAACCTCAACCTTATCCTAGCCTTAAGCCTAAGCCAATCTTTCCATCTCGAGGAATCCACCTGGGCCATCGATCCTGAGACTTGCTGGAGCCCACACGAGAAAGGGGAGGACTAGAGGGGCCCACAGGGGGCCGGCCGAACCAAGGTTCGGCCGAAACCCTGGTGCCGCCTCTCCCCTTCTTCTTTCGTGTGTGCGTCTCATTCTCCTCCCGAAACCTTATCCCTGCCGCCCGATGAGTTTTCGCATCACGAAGATCCATCTCCTCCTCCTCACCATCCTCAGCATCACCGCATCCATGGTTGGCTACGGTTTCGCTCGGCTCAGTAGGGAGGTTTCGCCCCTCACTTCAGGGGAAGGGAGCCCCTCTCGATTCGTCGACCTCAGCAACCTAGATGAGGTGATGGGGTCGCCGGAGGCCATGACTCCCGAGAGAGGCAGGAGTCTAGAGAGCACTCGCAGGATGCGCACCGACTCCCCGGTGCAGTCGTCCCGGCGAGGCTCCTCCTCCCCGCCTTCTTTCCAGGTCAGGATGGCCACCATGGGGAACAAGACCGCTGCCAAGCGCGTCTTGTTTGATGACCCCCCGGGGCCACCTCTGAAGCCGGGAGAGCGCTACGTTGGGTCTGACTTCAACAGCTACGGAGAAGCTTTCTACCATACTTATGAGCAGGATGTGTGGGACGAGTTCCCGCTTCCACAGACCCGGTGCAAGATCTTCAGAGTGAAGACAACCACTGGAGGCTATGGTACACCTTACCATAAGCCGCCTCAGTGGGAGCGAGTCCTCACCAAGATCCTTGCAGACATCCGAGTCAATGGCGCCAAGAAGACCCTGGCCCTAGCGAAGCTAGCAAACAGACTAGCTGAACTGTTCTTAGAACATGAGAAGCTAGTTGAAGAGCTGGCTAAGCATAGGGACGAGTATCGTAAGCTCAGGCTTGAGTATCACCAGCTAGAGGAGGACATGACCCAGAAGCTGCAGAGGCTGGCAGTTGCTGAGGGAAAGGAGCAGATCCTTTCCGAGTAGTGGGGATTAGCCCCAGCTTAGTCATTAGGCGCTAGTCTAGGTCTAGGTTTATTTCCCTTTGTTTCCCTTTATTTCATTTATTTTCCTTTGCATGTGTGTAAGTGCCTAATCATTTTGTTTGAAACATTTTAATTTGAATAAAGTGGCTCACCGGTCATGTAACCCGGTTTAGCCACCCTCTGTGTCATTACTTTGGTCTCTATGATTTAGAGGACATCTAGGTTCGAGACAGTGTGGGGGAAGAGCCACGACTCTCCCAATGCAGGCACAACGTTTCCCGTACGTACCCACTGTGAGCACTCCGCGCTAGCCGATCGATCACCTACCGCGAACCTGAACAGGACCCGCACGAGTTCACTCCTGTGGACAGCCTGTAACGGTTCATCTCCCATGCATAGCGCCGGTTTGCATCTTGACAACTCACTCTCTTTCATTCCTGAGTTTTATAAGCTATATATGTCTATCTCTAAACTAAAACTCGAATGATGATGCTAAAGATCACCCAGCTCGCCTGTACCTGAGTAGACTTACATATGTTTTATTCCTCGTTATCTACTTGATGCTTGTGAACCATAATCTTCTTAAGGACAAAGCATGTTCACCTAAGTAATTGACAAGTATGATATGGCTGGATGATATAATCTGTTGCTCTGATGACTAACTCCCTTGGGGAATTTATTTTTGAAAACTCAAAACCTCTTGGAAAGGCTCCTCTTTGATATGCCTTCGTCCCATTAGAGCCATATGATCTTTGTAGATAAAACCCTTCAGTTCATATGTTGCTTGTTATTACATTGAGCTTTGTCAAATTCTGTGACCCTTATGAGAATTCTTATCATTACTTTCATGATCAAGATTTATGTGTACCCCACCTATTTCCCCTTGCTATGCTTCTACACTGGAAGTTAGCATTGTATCATTCATCCATTCCATGAAAATAAAGCTCCATATGCGGTGTGACCTCTCTCTTTAAAAATAACCTTCAAAGAAGAGATATGGGCTATGAAAAAAAATATAAACACATGCCCAAAGCATGTTTTGAAAAAAGAAGAGAAAGAGAAAGGATAGCCCATATCCAAAATAAAGAAGGAAAGAGGAGAGGGATGGTCATGCAAAAAGGAGTTCCATACCATAGATGGTAATAACTAGTGTCCATTCCGGGGCTAGTGTCCACCTTACCATCAACCCACAGTTCTCACCACATATATGTATGGTAATATCTAGCACCCATTCCGGGCCTAGTATCCACCTTACCATACACACCATAGCCATACCGGTGCACATCTTGATCTGATGGTATGATTTGATTTTCTCTGTGGATCCAGTCTTTGACATTGCAAAATATGTGATGCAAGTATGCTTTCTCTTTATCCTACCCTGAGCTCCACATATAGCCATCATTAGAAGTAGGATGAAGAAAGGCAAATGCCTTAGTGAGGACATATACACATTGAACGATCTGAGAGAATCAAATAAGGAAGCCACCCAGAGTTTTGTTTATAAAATCTTGCAAAACCCCAAAGTGTTTATCATCAGGTGCATAAGTGACTTGATTCACACCTGTTCTACTCTTCAATAACCCAAGGGAACATGATAGCCACTACACAGAGGTTCACAGGAGCAAGGTATGACTTGGAATATCTCTTATGTCTGTCTTACTCTTTGGTATTCGTGACCCACTTGGCTTTGTTTCCCCTTCACTCGGGATGAGCAAAGGTCAAGTGTGGGGGTGTTGTTGACGGTCGATATTTGCCATTTTTATGACTGTCAACTCCTGGAAATTGGAGCATGAATTGCACATCCACACTAGAATAGGTGCTCAAACTCATACTTTCGACCAGTGTTGATGTCTATTCGAATGTAGGTATTTAGCTTAAGAAATGGGAGGAATCAACGCACTTTCACTCCACTCCAATCCAAGGCACTCAAATGTTGGCCAATCAGGGGCTGCCACATGGATTCTCCTGGATCCATGATGTCACCAATCCATGTGAGGGACTCTCGACGAATCATACGCTACCACATCAGCATCACATGGATCCATGGGCCCACTTTGCCAACTAAACCGCCAGGAAACGTGCCATGCACAGAGGAGAGGCATTAGGGCCCACATGGAAGCAAGCCAGACGAAGCACAAGCCAGAAGGCTGGCCAGGGGTTTCGACCGACCCTAGGATCGGTTGAACCGACCTAGGGTCGGTTGATCCTCCCCGTCCACGTGTCGCTCGCTCATTGGTCCTTGGTTGCATTCCCGGGTGTTTAGGGGCACTTTGAGCCCCGGAGCAAGCCTCCTCCTTGTCTATAAATAGGAGGGGAGGGGCTCCATTTCACACACACCACCAAGCTCTCAAGTTTCACTTCTCTCTTGTGTAGCTCTCTCTCCCTCTCTCTAATTCTGCCCATGAGAGGTGATTCTCACCTCTTTGTGGTAGAATGGTGATGAGGAGAGATCTAGATTAGGATTAGTTTAGAGGTAGAGTAGGGGTGAGGAGTGAGTTGAGGTCCTTGTGGATGCTTGTTCTTCATTTAGACCAAAGTGAGTATTTCAGCATTTCTTATTTAGACTATAGTGGACATCATGCATGATTGATTTGTTCTTGTGTTCGTGGCTCGTTCATAAGTTAGAGGCTTGTGTTCTCAATGACACAAGGCTTCGATCCTTTAGAGCCAGAGCAGTAGTTCATTTACTTGTTTGCATGCTCTGATCCTGTTTAGTTAAGTAAGTCCGCTGTATCTCGTTTATCTGCATCCATAGCTTCCTTTCTGCTCCGTAGCTCAATGACTAGATCTGATTCCGATCTTTCCCTTGTTCGTGGGACCATATCTATACGGTTGCTATAGTGCAGTTAGCGGGTCGACAGACGTAACTGCACTATTGTATTTATCTGGGGTACTGACGTGGTGTCTGGGCCTTGGTTTTCCTGCGAAGACCACGTACGATCGTAGTGTAGAGGTAGGCCGCATGGTGACAGCCTGTTGGACCCTTTGTCAACCCTCTACGTCGCGTACCGAGTTGGGCTCGCTTGCCAGCACCTTGGAGTGTTGTCGCCCTGCGGGGATGACTGAGACCTGACAGAATACATCTTGAGAGCTAAGTCCCTTAAGGAAGTGCTTCTTGTATCCCGACCTATCCCAGCGAAAGCTGGTGTCCTTGGATAGACCCTCTCTGGTTACTCTCCGTTCTGGGAACAAAACCTGACGGGAATACTCATTCTCCTAGGGAGAAGTGCAACAGCGGTGTATCCGTGCGCTTGCAGATTCGTTCGCACTCGTCAGTGTACCCGGGAGTTTCTTACACGCTCAAGCTGCCATGGCGCCCAGTGTTGAGATTAAGAAACGCCAACAGGCATGAACGACTCCAAGCCGCTGACTACACCGATGAGTACCACTACGACTTTGGATGCGGATGAAGATGGCGAACCCGTGGACCAGAAGGAGTATAAGAGCATGATCGGCTCCCTCCTCTACTTGACGGTGACGAGGTCGGACATACAGTTCAGTGTGTCTGTGCGCTCATTTTCAGGCTTCACCGAGGACTTCACATCGGCAGGCCGTCAAGAGGATTTTCAGGTACTTGAACTACACTCCTGAGTTTGGTCTTTGGTATTCTACCTCCTCGACACTCAGACTTCACGGATACTCCAATGTTGATTTTGCTAAGTGTCATTTGGATCGCAAGTCTACCTCAGGTTGTTGCTAGTTTCTTGGTTTTTCTTTGGTGTCATGGTCATCTCGCAAGCAATCAAGTGTAGCCTAGTCCACTATAGAAGCCGAGTATGTTGCTGCAGCTAGTTGTTGTTCCCAGCTCCTATGGACGACCTACACTATGAGCGATTTTGGTGAGGAGTGCTCCAAGGTTCCACTCTTTTGTGACAGCACCGGTGCCACAAGTGTAGCCAAAAACCCAGTCCTTCACTCCAAGACTAAACACATCGAAGTGAGATATCATTTTCTGAGAGACAATGTTGAGAAAAGAAACATTTCCTTGTCCTATGTACCTACCCAAGATCAGCTAGCCGACATATTCACTAAACCACTTGACCAAGTTACCTTCACACACTTGCGAGGTGAACTTGGAGTGTGTTTCCCTTTTTAGCTGGATCTTGGAGCTTTTCATGTATATATGTATCATTTGTTGCATTTCAGGCATGCATTTTCATTTTGTACCAAAACATGGTAGGATAGCCATCTTTGGATCATTTGTGGTAGGATGAGCTTCTCTTATATACTTTGATCACTATGATGTGCTATATGTGAGATATGTGTATGCTTTGGGAATGGTGATTTGAATGCTATGCTCTTGATGGTATTGTCATATGTTCATCATGAGATAGCTTCTTTATGTGAAAATGCTAAAAATGCTTCACTCATGAGTAGATACTCTTTCATGCTCAATTTGGGCTCAAATGTCTATTTCATGCTTAGTTTGTGCTTGAGTATCATGCTCTTTTCACTTGGGGTCAAAGACCCATTTGTCATGGTAAATGTTTAGCTCATATGTTCACTTGTGGAGGAGCATAAGCTTCTTTTTGCCGCAAAGGCATTTCATGTACCATGCTTAAATTTGAAAATAAATTTGGTCTATGAATTGCCTTATGCTTGAAAAATGTGCTCATAATCATGTCTTTATACTTTTATGTACATATCTTGGGTGCTTAACCATTGCATGATGTCTATCATGAGAAGTCTCATTTTAGGAAGTAGACACATGGCTCGGTGGCTTTGACATGACATATAGTAGCTTATGGGCATTTGTTATGATCTTGTGATGAGAACTTGTGATCTTGTATGAGCTTTGTAAGATCTAGTTCATTTTTTCTCAAATTGACCATGGATAGGGCTTTGCTCATGAAATGATTTTTGTTTGTGAAAATTGCTTAAAATTGCTTTTGGCCACGTCACATGTATCTATGTCTCTACTTTCTTGATGGCAATACGCTAACTACACCATGTCTACTTTGCTTGCTCTATGTCTCATTTGTAGCATTTTGTGTGCTCTTTGTATATCTGAGAAGCTTGGTAGATTGTATATGCCTTAACATGCATTTGTGCACTTTCATGGTAGCTTGATTCATGCATTGTCAACAGTGGGGAGAAGATTATGTGGAGATTTTTGTGAGATTTTGCATGTTGGAGAGAAAAATTGTGGAAAGAATTGCATTTGCTCAGGGGGAGTTTGCATATGTTGTTGACGGTTCAAAACCGCGTTCAACTTCACCGCAAGTACACGGAGTGACTTGGTGCCTTTTTCACCAAGGGAGGGGACCCCCAAGGTTCTTGTCAATCCACAGAGCAAGGGGATTACTTGCGTTTAACCTAACACTAACTTAGTTGATTAAGGACTTTATTATGTAAAGATTAATCTATAAAGTAAAGACAATCTAACCCTAGATTATGTTAAAGAGAGATAGGAGATTCACGAGTATGAAGAACGTATGCCCATGGAGTCTAGGAACTTGAAGACGCAATCACCCAAAACATGATAAAACCCCGATCCAATCTATCTAAGCATGTGAACAAAGAACTAGATGTTTCCCTTCCCTCGTACATGTCACTACGTGAAGGTAATTGATACTAATCCGAATGAACGCGGTATGTTGACGTGATCCACAGGAGCAGCCCCGAAAACATGGTAGCTAGCCTTAAACATTAAGCATCATCAACAAAAGGTATGATAGACATAAGATCCAAACAAGAGTGGGTGACTACACATCAAGATCCATTACAACTCCATGGACAAACAATAACTTTACCCCATCAAGACGCTAGGCATGGCACCGTTGAACATGGTGGATGCCTCCGATGGAGTTTGTTTCTCGGTGTCCTTCAACTCCGGCAGCACCGTGGCGAGGCCTCGGCATCCTCTTTCCTCGTGGTGGCCTCCCTTGACCTCGGTGATGATTCTCTTGAATGCTCACTCCCTCGATCAATCCTCTACCTTGTGGTTGATCTCCCGAGGCTTCTCTGTTCGTCTTTCGCGAATGGCTCTCTCCCTCAAACAATTAGGGTTGCACGATCTTATCACCGAAGAAAGGCGGCGGCGAACCGACCCTGAATGGGGGTAGGCCGGACGGCCTGGGCCATTCCCATCCCGGTTCGCCCCCGTCTTTTGCCATGTGTCTTCTTTTGCACTTTGGGGTTTTCCTCCTTCGCATGTGGGCTTTGGATGTCTTTATCCCCACGGCCAAGTTAAGGGGTCTTTACGCATGATCTTCCGGTCTTTTCATCTTGGTCCTCAGAGATTCTTCATTGAAGCATGTTGGTCCTTGCCACCTTTGGAGTCAAGTTCACGCACGGTCGGAGCCCTTTGATCATCATGTAAATTGTCCTCCGAACCAAGTGCATCTCTTCTCATTTAGTGCATGAATTCCTGCGTAAACATTATACTCCAAAACACACGTCCAATGGTGAACTTGTTATATCATTAGTATGCCTAGTGGCGGGTTAGTTCCAAATTGATATCCAAACTATAACATAATAAGTGTTCTTGGTTGACGAAAATTGACCGCCAACATCCCCCACGCTTAGATCTTGCGCGTCCTCGAGCAAGTTGCTCACAAATTATTTATCCAAGGAGTTGAAACATGCTTCGTCAATTCTTTACCTTCAAGTTAGTCAATCATTCATCTTTAATATAAGAGACATGAAACAAAGATCATAATGTAAACATGGGCGTTTAGAAATTACCAATTCAAGACTTACCCCACAACTCATACCTTTTCACTAGAGATCTTTGACTTCATCCACACTTACTTTCTTACTTCCATCTAAGGATTTTTACAAACTTTTTAGAAATAAAATTCCTGCACAGAGCATTAGACAGAGTCCTTCTCCAAGTTCTCACATGTCACTCATTTAAAGTGGCTATCCTAGATAATTTCATAAACTCTCACCTCCCACAAGTCTTTCATTTATAATGTAAGGTGGAGCTATAGGTGTGGCTAGTGAAGCTAGCACAAGTATTATCAAGCTAAGAAAATCCTCTAGTGGTTGTTCACCTTCCAAGCCAATAATCATGAGAATTAAACCAAATTGTAAGGGTATCAAGGATGAGAAGATTTAGAATAGTGGACATGTGCAAAGGGGAAAAGAATATTGACTTCAAGGCACTAATGATGTCCTCCATGTCAGATTGCACATGGTATGTAATATCAAAGATTCATTCTCAACATCGTCACATCCTTCATTGCACTTCTTTTGATCTTCATTTGACTTATCATCCCTCACTATACCTCTCTTGCTTTGCCTTGGATTTTTCTCCTTTTCCTTCTTTACTTTTCTTTTTCTTTTTCTCTTTTTCTTTCTTCTCTCTCTTTTTTCTTCTTTCTTGTGTGCGCGCCCACACATATACACATACACATATATATTTTTTCTCTTCTTTCCACATCTTTATCTTCTTCTCCGAAGCTTTTCGCTCATCCTTTTGACATGAATACCAATCTGAATTTAAAACAATATCTTGCCTAAAAATTGAACGAATCTTCGGTCATGGGTTGTGTTCAAGGAATAAGATGATAAAAAGATGTTTATGGGTTTGGCTATGGAATCCGGCGATGTACGGGGCATTCAATGTGAAATTCCCGTTACCGAATGTATGATGAGGCTAGTAACAAAAGATATACACCAAGGACATGATCATTGCTCGAAATTAGACCTCCCAAGAGAGTAAAATCCTAACCCAATTCATCATGCTAAACAACACTTATGGTGGAGTATATATATATATATATAGGCTTTGTATAGGATAGATTTTATCTCTCAACTTGGAGAAAGAGATCGCTAACCTTCATAGCAAGGTGTTTTTTTCTTAATTTTCAGAAATTAAAGCCTCCAATGTTAGCATTACTAAAGGCATAGATGAAGGAAAGTCCTAGATCAAAGTTTGAATATGGGTGCTTTACAAAAGTAAATTTCCACTAAGCACCACGGTAAACGATAAATCACCAAGCTCATGCTCGAATAACAAAGATAAAGTAAAGACATAACAAGAAAAGAAACAAGGGACTTGCATAAGACACTTTTTATTTCTTTTTCTTGACTCAACACTAAATTAAAACACTTTTGAGCTAAAAAGATAAAGCAAAACTCACACTTGACTTCAACTAGACTCGATTTAAGGACTCGACCTAGATTTTAAAAAGAGTAGCTAGCTAGCTCCCCCCACGCTTAGATTTTACGACGTCCTCGTCGTAACTTTACAAAAGGTACAAAGGGGGAACACGCTAACTACTACACCTAGTGAAACTTTCTGCACGAGGTGCACCATTCCTTCTTCTTGAAGTTCTTGTTCATCCCGAAGAGCTTCCTTATATTCCAGTTAAGGAACATAAAGTCATCTTCCATCATACGCTCTAAATCTTCAATCCCTTGTTGCATGGCGTTGACAGTGTGGAAGCACTCATCAAGGGAAGTGAAGAGCTCCGCTATAGCATTGCGCAAGCCGCACAACACATATGGTGCTCTTCCGCCGGATCATTGTTGCTTCCGTCATCTCCGTCGTCCGGATCATCGCCGTCGTCTGGGTTGCCTCATTCGCCTTGCTCGTGGTGGTCTTCTAGCTCCTCCTTGGGCACCTCCTCCCAAACATAGAGGTGAGTAGTCGCTATCTCCGTATATCTCCGCCAGCTCGGGGGTCTTCTCTTTATAATTCTTTCTCTTCATCCCTAAGAGCCTCTTTGAGCGGCGTACAGGAGAAGCGGGCTTCTCCTTCTTCTCTTCAACCCACGGATTTCAGCTAGCCATTTGCCTTGTTGGGATACGCCCTCCACAACGAATCCGCGCGGTCCTCTTTACTTCCTCCTTGAGCTTGGGCACCATAGCACACCGACGAAGCTCCTCGGTCACCGGTGTTGGAGAGGGGAGGCATGATTCTTCTTCCATGGTTGCCTTCACCACTTCCTTCCCTTTGGTGCTGCTCGGGGTCACCATGGGTGCTTGGGTGTTTTCGTGGAGGTTAGAGATTGCAAATGAGATGCCATTCTTGAGCTCCCCATGCGTCCTTAAATATCCCTAGAAGGATTCAGCCGAAACCCTTCTTGCCTAATTTTGTAACTCCTAAAAAGGTAGGTAAGAAAAGGAAATACTCCGAACCGCGTCCCAGAGAAAGACGGACGAAAACCGAGGCAGGGGGTGCTGGGCCGGTCGGCCTGGGCCGGCCGACCTGCCCCCTGTTTCGGACCCTCGTGGCCCATCTTTTGCGGGCCTTTGTGTTTCGTGTATACTAGCCTAGGTGGTGAAAAGATCTAGCTAAAAATCATGAAAAGGACTCGACAAAAATACGAAAAGAAAAACAAAAACTTATTTATAGAAAACTTACCTTGTTTTACGTCTTAGGCTTGACACTCGGGCTCGTCCTCCATATGATATATATCAATGTAGTCGATGGGCACGTTGTCTTGTTCAAGAAAAACCTTCAATCGTTGACCAATAACCACATATTAATCTCCCTTCACGTCCATGATTGTTACCACTCCGTTTGACGCGACCGAGTGAACGACATATGGTCCATCCCATTTGGTTTTTAACTTGCCTTTTCTGAATATCTTGAACCTTGAGTTATAGAAGAGAACCTTGTCACCTTCTTTGAATTCCTTTGCTCGAAGCCTTTTATCATACCATCTCTTCATTCTCACCTTGTCGATGGTTGCACTCTCATAAGCTTTGAGCCTCATCTCTTCCAATTCACTTATTTGAATTCTCCGTTTGATTCCCGCGGCATCAAAATCAAGATTCATGAGGATCAGGTGTGTCCGAGGACCAGTGGAGGGTCGCTCCTTAGTGATGAGTGATTGACAACGTTGTGTGGACTGATGCTTGGCTAAGTGTGCAGGTACAGGTTGCGGCTTGACTCATGTCGGTGCAGGTCAAGAACAAGCACGAAAGGCCTTAGCCGTGGCGGCCTCCGGGTGATGGAGAGGCAAGTAGGCTTGGTTCGATGGACCCGGTGGCCGATGGGGTCGAGTGCGAGCCGTGCGGTGCAAGACTGGCGGACTGAAGTCATGAACATGGGCCGGTGAAAGGTAGCGGATGGAGCCCAAAGCTTGCACGCGGGGTTTGGTGGTTTGCCCACAAAACCATCGGTGGACGGTTTCTTGGTTTGGGCCTCAAAACCAAGCCCGGAGGCCCGAGGCGACGTAGACGATGATCCGGGAGCTTCGGGAAGCTTCGAGGCGGAGGGAACGTGGCGTGATCGCGGGGTTTGCGTCGATGTGAAGCGAAGCCGCGATGGAAGCGTGTCCGTCTGATGAACACTTGACCAAAATGCCCCTGAGGGGTTGTATCTTCATTTCAAGTTGTAGGGGTAGCGTGGTCATTTACCTCCCTTCGATGGACTTCATATAAATAGCGGAGAGGTGGATGACATCTCTCTCTCTTGGACTCTAGGGCTTTCTCCCCCGGTAGATTTCTCTGAACTGCTTCTTTTCCCTCTGGATTCCTTAGGCTAGACTTTTGTACAGACTCTGACCTCTGGATGTATGGAAGCGTTCGGTGTTGTGGTGATGTCCTTGTCCTCTGTGATTTTAGTGTCATTTTCGGTGCTATTTTTGGGGAGTTTCGTTCTTTGCTCGATTCGGGGATTTGAGGGCATTTTCCTTCGGATTTCTTTGAGGAGATCATGGGTGGATGCCTTGCGCATCTTTGTGTGTGATTTTGACTCCTCAAACGCTGTGGAGAGCCTTCAAATCGTGAGTTTTTTGCCGGAGTTCGAGTTCTTGGTGGAGTTCGTGTGATCCACGATTCCCGTCGATTTAGTGGCTTAGAGGTCGAGATTTTTGGGGCATAGCTTCTTCTTGTGTTGCTTATCATCTCCCCCAAATCTTGTCTCAAGAGCTTTTGGCGTTTGGGAGATCCGGTGATGGATTTGGAGAGTTGACCTCGTGGGGTCGTGCAGTTTTCTGTTCTGTCCGAGCCTGGCGGACAGTCCTCGAGTCCCATGCGGACCGTCCGTGAGACATAGGCGGTGCAGCTGTTCTTCGTGTTCTTCGTTTGTTCTTCGCGTGGTTCGCTTCGATCTGTTGGATTTAAGTGTTGGCGTTGCAGGCAGTTCGCGGACTGTCTGTGTAGTCCCAGCGGACTGTCCGCGCAGCCCTAAATTTTGTCTGGGGTGCTTTAAGGTTTGTCTGGGGTGTCCAGGGGTTATGGCAGACTGTCCGCGGTGCACGGTCGGACCGTCCGCGTGGAGAGGATTTGCCCCCGAACTTTCTGTTAGCTCCTGTGTCTATTTCGGACCGTCCGCGCCTACCCGTCGGACCGTCTGCCTCTTCCTGGCGGACTGTCCGCGGCAGCCTGGCGGACCGTCCGTCTTGGATGCAGGAACTAGCTCGGTTTGATCGGTTCCTTTGATTCCTCTCTTGTGCTTCCGCGTGTGCTTCAAGGAATCATTCCTAAGACTTGTGGTAGATCCATAACCTTGTTGTCTTGGCGATTGGTGTTTGATTCGATCCATCTTTCGTGTGTGCTTGGATTTGAGTGGGGTCTTGGCCGAGTTCTTGTCGAAGAATTTTTGTTGGCTCCCATTCACTCCCCCCCCCTCTCTGGTCGCCTATTCGGTCCTTCAATTCATCTCCTTGATAGCCCAATATGCTTTATGTTCTAACTCCAAAGGCAAATGACATGATTTACCATAAACGAATTGATATGGTGTCATACCTATTGGTGTCTTGTGTGCCGTCGGATATGCCCATAATGCTCCGTCCAACTTCTTCGACTAATCTTTACCTCCCTTTTCAACGGTCTTGTTAAGAATACTCTTGAGTTGCCTATTTAAAGTTTCCACTTGACCATTGGTTTGTGAATAGTTAGCCGTGGCCACTTGATGCTCGATCCCTAACTTGGACAAGCATTTTCTGAAACTATTTCCCGTTAAGTGTGTTCCTCCATCACTTATCCAGACTCGCGGGACTCCATAGCGTGGGAATATAACATTTTTGATCATTGATATGGATTCCTCCATTGAAGCTCTTCGACAAGGGATAGCCTCTACCCATTTTGATACATAATCAACCATAACTAAAAGATGCTCATATCCATTTGAATTAGTGAAGGGCCCCATGAAGTCAATTCCCCATACGTCGAATAGATCAATTTGCAAGTTATAATTTAAGGGTATAGCATTCCTTTGATTTATATTCCCCGTTCTTTGACATTCCGGACAAGAAGCAACATACCTTTTAGAGTCTTTATGCATTTCCGGCCAATAGAATCCACTAGACCATACTTTTGCTTGAGTCCTAAAATGTCCATAGTGTCCTCCATATTCGCCCGAGTGACACTTCCTCAATATTTCACCTCTTTCATTCCTTGGTAGACACCTTCGTAAGACTCCATCCGCTCCAAGTCTAAAGAGGTAAGGTGCATCCCAATAATATTTTTGGCTCTCAGCGATCACTCTCCTTTGAGCGTTCTTGTCTAAGTGATCAAGTGGCATCCTCCGTATGGCTCGAATAATGTTGATCATCCAGGTATCCTTGTCAAGGAGATGATAAAGGTGATCGTCCCTCATCTTATCTTCAATGGGCACTTTATCATCCTCACGATTCATGCTTGATAGATGGTCGGCCACAACATTTTCCGACCCCTTTTTGTCCCGAATCTCCACATCAAATTCTTGCAAGAGAAGGATCCATCGAAATAACCTTGGCTTGGATCGCCGCATGGTCGGTGTAGACAATCACTTTAGAATTAACAATATATGATCTGAATTTTTCAAAGGCAAACACTACCGCAAGCAATTCCTTCTCCGTTGTTGCATAATTTAACTGGGCTCCATTAAGGGTTTTGCTAGCATAGTAAATAGCGTGTACCTTGCCTTCTTTACATTGTCCCAACACCGCTCCAACGGCATAGTCACTAGCATCACACATTATCTCAAAGGTTGACTCCAATCGGGCGGTTGAATGACGGGTGCGGTTACGAGAGCCCTCTTTAGTGTCCGGAACGCCGCCAAGCACTTCTCATTGAAATTGAATGGCACATCTTTTTGGAGGAGATTAGTCAACTGCTTGGTGATCTTTGAGAAATCCTTGATAAATCTTCAATAGAATCCCGCATGGCCCAAGAAACTTCTTAAAGATTTGACATCCGTCGGTGGTGGAAGCTTTTCAACCGTTTCAACCTTAGCCTTGTCCAGCTCAATCCCTCTTTCGGATATCACGTGTCCCAACACTATTCCTTGTTTCACCATGAAGTGACACTTCTCCCAATTTAGCACCAAATCAACCTCCGCGCACTTAGTGAGAACTTTATCCAAATTTGCCAAACAATCCGCAAAAGTTTTTCCATAGACGAAGAAGTCATCCATAAATACCTCAACAATTTCCTCGATGAACTCCGAAAATACCGCCATCATACATCGTTGAAAAGAGGCTGGAGCATTGCATAAACCAAAAGGCATTCTTCTATACGCAAATGTTCCGTAAGGGCAAGTGAATGTTGTCTCATGTTGATCATCTGGGTGAATAGGTATTTGCATGAACCCCGAGTACCCATCAAGAAAGCAAAAATATGCATGATTTGCTAAACTCTCAAGCATCTCATCGATGAACGGTAGGGGGAAGTGATCCTTCTTCGTTGCTTTGTTCAATTTTTGATAGTCAATACACATCCTCCATCCGGTCACAGTTCTTTGCGGTATCAACTCATTTTTCTCATTCTTCACCACGGTTAAACCTCCTTTCTTAGGCACACAATGTACGGGGCTCACCCATTCGCTATGCGGCACCGGGTAGATGATTCCGACATCTAACAACTTGATAACCTCCTTCTTCACCACCTCTCGCATGGCATGGGTTAACCTCCTTTGATGGTCCACTACGAGCTTGCATTGATCCTCTGTAGGTATGCGGTGAGTGCAAAATGCTGGGATAAGTCCTTTAAGGTCATTTATCAAATATCCCATCACCTTCTTGTGCTTCTTTAATAATTTCAGCAACATATCATTCTCCTCGGGACTCAATTCGTCACTCACAATCATGGGATAAGTCTTGTCTGGCCCCAAAAATTCATATTTCAATCCTTTGGGCAATGGCTTAAGATCCACCTCCGGTACTTGTGGTTCCTCATGTACAATTTCTCCAAGGTCTTCAAATTTATCTTCCTCTGAGCTTCCATCTTGCGGTTCTAGTCCTTTGGTTGCTTCCGCTAACTCTTCATCTAGCTCATCATTAGATTCATTCTCCATTGCTCTTTGTAGCGGGTCCCTGAAAGTTTCAACAAAACAAAGGCTCCCTACATCTTCGTCATCAAGAGGTAGGGGTGAGGCAATTCTAGAAGCGGGAAGAAAATTGTATGTGTGATTATCCCCATCAAGATTAATGGTCACTTTTCCTTTTCCGGCATCTAAAATGGCATTAACCAACTTAAGAAAAGGTCTACCAAGAATTACATGATCATTTTTATCATAGTAGACATCAACAATGAAGAAATCAGTTGGAATGCATTTTCCGGAAATTAAAACTTCTAGGTCACGAGCAATTCCTAGAGGTTTAACAATTCTACCATCTCCCATAATTAATTTAGTAGAGGTTGGAACTAGGTCAATGGTGTGATCATGAATTTCATCAAAAATTTTAGAAGATAAGACACTTAATTGTGCTCCAATGTCGCATAACGCCTTGCAATTAATGTTGTTAACCTTGCAATCTATATGCGGTGATGTCTTCTCTTCTTCATCAGATCCTATGGCAAAAATTTCAGTGAGGCGAGCGAATTGTGACGCCTCGGGCTTGATTCCCATAATTCTTTTAGCTTCGGCCACATGGTCCGGATCAACTTCTTCTTCGCTAAAGAGTTTTTGAAGGATCTCCCCGGTTGTCTCTAGGTTGTATGGATGTTCCTCTTGTTTCTCCGACGGGAAGTCTATCTCCAAAGCTTTTGGCATCCCCTTTTGATTAGGGAACGGTCTTCTCTTGTCAAAGATTTCTCCAAAATCAATTGGGATCCAATCCATTTGCTCAAACTCCCTTAGTGGCTTCGCGCTCGACATAGTTCTTTCACTTGCTTTGCTTGTCTCGGCGTGATCACTCTCCGGGATAGTTCTAGTTTCCTCATGTTTGGGTTCTTCAATGTTTTTCGGGATTGGCTCCTCTTTTTTCTCTTCCGGGGCTGTATTTCTGAAAATTGCAGCAAGTGGTCCCACACTTGTGTCGCATTCCGTCTTCCCCGAAAGTCGTGTTTCCCAATCTCTTCGCATTGCTGATACTTTGCTTACTTTTTGTAGAAGTTGGGCAGCTTCCGTGAGTGTTTTCTCCATGAGATCCCCTCCTGCACACATTTGAACATGCTCCATGCAACTAGGGGTTAGGGAAAAGAAAAATGTATGCAAAAGTACGTCACCGGGAAATCCGAGTCTTGGTCCTTTTTCAACTAGCTCGTTGAAACGATTCCATGCTTGATCGATCCCTTCTTCTCCTTGCTTGAAAGTTATCACTTGCCTCCTTATATGTTGAATCTTGCTTATAGGGAAGAACTTGGCACAAAATTTTTTTATCAATTGATTCCAATTTCCTCCGACTTCGAAGCACGCAAATGAATACCACTTTGTTACTTCATCGGCAAGTGAGTAGGGAAAAAGATTCCATTTAAACCAAGCATCGGGGACTCCCTCTTGTCGTACCGTATTGCACAACGTCGTGAAGCGCTTGATATGTCTATATGGATTGTCTGTCTCCATCCCTCAGAATGGATTAGTTGCTGCCATCTCGATGATTCGAGCCTTGATTTCGTACCTTGTCGCTTCGAGAATCGAATCCGACTCTTGTACCTTGATGTCCTCACATCGAGGACTACCATAGTCTCTTAGCGATTTTTCCGGTTCCTCCAAAGGATTCCCAATGAACGCCATCTAGAAAATCAAAAACAAAAACAAAAGAGTGTTTTTCTAGAACACAAAGGTTAGGTGTTAGTAATCAACAAAATCAATGAGAGATTAAACGAAGTAAACTGGCTTGCTCCCCGGCAACAGCGCCCGAAAAAGGGGCTTGTTGACGGTTCAAAACCGTGTTCGACTTCACTGCAAGTACACAGAGTGACTTGGTGCCTTTTTCACCAAGGGACAGGACCCCCAAGGTTCTTGTCAATCCACAGAGCAAGGGGATTACTTGCGTTTAACCTAACACTAACTTAGTTGATAAAGGACTTTATGATGTAAAGATTAATCTATAAAGTAAAGACAATCTAACCCTAGATTATGTTAAAGAGAGATAGGAGATTCACTAGTATGAAGAATGTATGCCCATGGAGTCTAGGAACTTGAAGACGCAATCACCCAAAACATGATAAAACCCCGATCCAATCTATCTAAGCAAGTGAACAAAGAACTAGATGTTTCCCTTCCCTCGTACATGTCACTACGCGAAGGTAATCGATACTAACCCTAATGAACATGGTATGTTGACGTGATCCACGTGAGCAGCTCCGAAAATATGGTAGCTAGCCTTAAACATTAAGCATCATCAACAAAAGGTATGATAGACATAAGATCCAAACAAGAGTGGGTGACTACACATCAAGATCCATTACAACTCCATGGACAAACGATAACTTTACCCCATCAAGACGCTAGGCATGGCACCGTTGAACATGGTGGATGCCTCCGATGGAGTTCGTTTCTCGGTGTCCTTCAACTCCGGCGGCACCGTGGCGAGGCCTCGGCATCCTCCTTCCTCGTGGTGGCCTCTCTTGACCTCGGCGATGATTCTCTTGAATGCTCACTCCCTCGATCAACCCTCTTCCTTGTTGTTAATCTCCCGAGGCTTCTCTGTTCGTCTTTGGCGAATGGCCCTCTCCCTCAAACAATTAGGGTTGCACGATCTTATCACCGAAGAAAGGCGGCGGCGAACCGACCCCGAATGGGGGTAGGCCGACCGGCCTGGGCCGATCGGCCTGGGCCATTCCCAGCCCGGTTCACCCCTGTCTTTTGCCACGTGTCTTCTTTTGCACTTTGGGGTTTTTCCTCCTTCGGATGTGGGCTTTGGACGTCGTTATCCCCACGACCAAGTTAAGGGGTCTTTACGCATGTTCTTCCGATCTTTTCATCTTGGTCCTCGGAGATTCTTCATTGAAGCACGTTGGTCCTTGCCACCTTTGGAGTCAAGTTCACGCACGGTCGAAGCCCTTCGATCATCATGTAAATCATCCTCCGAACCAAGTGCATCTCTTCTCATTTAGTGCATGAATTCCTGCGTAAACATTATACTCCAAAACACACATCCAATGGTGAACTTGTTATATCATTAGTATGCCTAGTGGTGGGTTAGTTCCAAAATGATATCCAAACTATAACATAACAAATGAAATCGACCGCCAACATATGTGCAGGAGGAGCTCCTTTGGTTTGCCTGAGTTTTGTGCTTTGTGGCGTGCTCTTTGTAGAGCTTTGTTTGTCTCAGCTGTGTTGAGCCGTTGCCCTTGCCTTAGGGGGCCGAGACTTGGTCTGGCAAGTGATCTTGTTTTTTGCTTGTTCTTTGGCTTTGGATCACTTGTTGGAGGTTAGTGTCCGTGGTTGTTTTCTTTTTCTTTTTCTCTGTGTTCGTTACTATGGGTGTTGTCAATGCACTCATCAAGGGGGAGATTGAGGACCAGGAGTGTCTGAAGAATAGTGGTGGGTCTCTCCTCAGTGATGAGTGACTGACAACGTTGTGTGGACTGATACTTGGCTCAGTGTTGCAGGTGCAGGTTGCGGCTTGACTTGTGTTGGTGCAGGTGAAGAACAAGCGCGAAAGGCCTATGCCGTGGAGGCCTCCGTGTGATGGAGAGGCAACTAGGCTTGGTTCGATGGACCCAGTGGCTGATGGGGTCAAGTGCAAGCCGCATGGTGCAAGAAGGGCGAGTTGAAGTCATGGACATGGGCCGGTGCAAGGTAGCGGTTCGAGGCCGAAGCTTGCACGCGGGGTTTGGTGGTTTGCCCACAAAACTATCGGTGGACAGTTTCTTTGTTTGGGCCTCAAAACCAAGGCCGAAGACCCAACGCGACGGAGACGGTGATCTGGGAGCGTCGGGAAGCTTCGAGGAGGGGGGCACGTGGCGTGATCATGGGGCTTGCGTCGAGGCTAAGCGAGTCCGCGGTGGAAGCGTGTCCGCTCGATGGTAATATCCAAAGACTTGACCAAAATGCCCCTGAGGGGTGTGTATCTTAATCTTATGTTGTAGAGGTAGTGTGGTCATTTGCCTCCTCTGGTGAACTTCATATTTATAGCGGAGAGGTGGATGGCATCTCTCTCTCTGGCTCTGGACTCGCTCTGGACTCCTTCTTTTCCCAGTATTTCCTTAGGCTAGATTCTTGTATAGACTCTGACCTCTAGATGTATGGAAGCATTCGACATTGTGATTCGATCCCTCTCTTAGCTCTTTGTGTTTTTCATGTCATTTTCAGAGGTATTTTTCGTTGCTTTTGTTCTTCGCTTGATTCGTCGATTTGAGGGCGTTTCTCCTCGGATTTCTTTGTGGGGATCATGGGTGGATGCCTTGTGCATCTTTTGGTATGATCTTGACACCTCAAACGTTGGGAAAACCATTCGATTTGTGAGTTCTTGGAGGAACTCGAGTTCATGGAGGTGCTTTCATGTGATCCGCGATTCTCGTCAGTTTGGTGAGTTAGAGTTCGAGATTTTTGGGGTATAGCTTCACCTAGTGACGCTTCTCATCTCCCCCAAATCTTGTCTCAAGAGCTCAAGTGGTTTGGGAGATCCGGTGATGGCTTGGAGGAGTTGAATTCGCAAGTTCCCTGTTTCTAGTTCTGTTTGCGCGTGGTGGACAGTCCACCAGGTGCACGCAGACAGTCCGTGGTGCACGAGTTCATCGATGTTCATTACATGTTTGTGCGAGCTCGTGTTTCGATCCTTCGTTTTCTCAAATTTTTATTGCAGGCAGTTTTGCGGACGGTCCGCCAGTCGATGACGGACGGTCCATGTGGGAAAGTTTGAGCAAAGTTTTTCTAGAGTTTGGCCGGACGGTCCGCAGGTCTTGCAGGGATGGTCCGCAACACTGGCGGACAGTCCGCGTGCCTAGGCCGAACGGTCTGAATTTTCGAGGTGCGCTACTAGAGGTTCTGTCCGCAATTTCGGACAGTCCGCGTGGCTCGTGTGGACAGTCTGCCCCTTCCCCGCGGACAGTCCGCCCGTACTACCAGACAGTCCGCCTCTGGACCTCGCAGATTTGGCTAAGTCCTTTGTTTCTTGTCTAGTGCTTCCGCTCTTTGTTTCGTGGCTTGTCTCTAGGACTTGTAGGCTTGTGTGTGCCTAATCTATAGCTTCTTTGGTGTGTGCGAGTGATCGGAGTGGCCATCGGGGTATAGGCCGAGTTCATCCTTCAGGAAGAATTTTTATCAGCTCCCATTCACTCCCCCCCTCTCTGGTCACCTATTCAGTCCTTCACCACCAAAGATTATGTCATCCACGTAAATCTGAACAATCAAAAGGTCATTCCCATGCTTGAGGAGAAACAAGGTTTTATCTACTATGCCGATCACAAACCCTTTGCTAAGCTAAAAGCCTCCCAACCTGCCATATCAAGCCCTTGGTGCCTGTTTCAACCCATATAGTGCTCTCTAGAGTTTGTACACATGGTGTGGGTATCTCTCACTCTCAAACCCTGGTGGTTACTTCACATACACTTCTTCCTCAATCACCCCATTCAAGAAAGCACTCTTCACATCCATTTGGAACAACTTGAACCCTTTAGCCACAGCAAAGGCTAGAAAGATCCGAATTGCCTCCAATCTAGCCACAGGAGCAAATGTCTTCTCATAAACTATCCCCTCCTTCTGATTGAACCCCTGAGCAGCAATCTTAGACTTATTCCTCACAACCATCCCATTCTCACCTTCCTTATTCTTCCACACCCATTGGTACCTGTAGGTCGACAATTTGGAGGTGGATCAACTAACACCCAGATTTTGTTCCTCTCAAAGTTTTCAAGCTCGTCGTGCATAGAATTCACCCAGTTTGCATCAGAAAGTGCGTGTCCAATATCTTTGGGCTCAAAAGATGCGACAAATGCAAAGTAAGAGAAATGAGAAGTATTTCGTGACCTTGACCGTGTAAGCAAAATGAGTAAGCGAAACGACTGTACAAACAAGGTCGCCTCAAGAACAAGCACCTTAGATGCACCCAACTTAAACCGAACCTCAAAACCCTCATCAAGCAGCTGAGAAACAGAAAGCAAATTGAAACCCAGCGACTTGACAAGAGCAACACACCTCAGAGTTACCTTCCTACTCACCTTCACCATGCCTTCAGCTAGTACTCGTCCTTTTCCCGTATCCCCAAAAGTGATGTACTCTCTAGTACTCATTGGGGTGAGGCTTGTGAACCACCCCTTATCTCCGGTCATGTGTCGAGAACAACCGGAGTCCAACAGCCGAATGTTCCCCAAGCCTCCCACCTGAAAATCAAAAACAAGAACGAAAATGAGCAAGCGACTCAACACTAGGGTTAGCACAAAAAGTGTCAAACCAGTGTCGAGCCATTTGCTCAAAAGTGGGGTTAGCAACATCCATCCTATCACGTCCAGCAAATCTACGACCACCACCACGCTGAACCATCTCATGTCTCGTTGGAGGTGTACGATCACCACAAAAGGGAAAGCGTGGTCTGTAGCCCCTCTGCGACTCAAAGCTGCGACGACCTCTCCCATCCTCATATCGACCACGAGGTAGAGAACGTCCAGCAAACACACCATGACCAGACTCAAACTTGCTACCACCTGTACCACGACCATAGGAACCAAATCAATCAACACCTCGATCAAAAAACCCGAAACCCACTGCTCCCAGCTGGGATGCGGTCTGACCGCCTACCCAGGCCGGTCTGACCACCCCCTGGGCAGCAGCACACGAACCACCACCTCGAGTAGGAACACCTATCGTTCCCCAACTCGGAACTGTATGCACCTCTGCCTGTCCTCTAGGCAGTGGCATACAAGGCTCAGGTACACCATGAGAGGGGTGGTACCTGTCCTTGTTTGCCCACTCCTTAGCCATCCTCTCATTCCTCTTCTTCTTGTAACAAAACTCACCTATATGACCATCCCTCCCACAATACTTACAATGGAAGCAGACTGGTTCTAGCTTTGGGTGTGGTTTCTCACTTGGTTTCTCTTCTGGTTTCTCCTCTGGCTTTCCCACAAACACATTCCCAAGGTTGCTCACAAATATCATAGTTTTTGGAAGTTGTCTGTCTTGTGGGGGAACACGAGTGGATCTGGAGCGGTGTCAAGCTTGTTTAGTAGGTGGTTGGGCTTGGGTGCAAACTTGTTTATGGGTGTAGTTTGCGGTGGCACTGGAATATCCCCAATCTTCTCCTCACTCTCACCACTACACTCACCAATCTTCTCCGACCCCAAAGCCTAGCCATCAAAGCGCTTAAACACGGCCATCATCACACTCAATTGTGGCTCATGACCCAACAACCAACTCATCATTTTCCTCAACTCATCATTCTCATCCTACAACCGATCAACATAATGGGCAAGCTCCATATTCTTCACAGCATGTAATTCACAAGTAGAACAAGTAGTAGCAATAGGAGCTTTCAAAGCATCCTCATGTGAAACAATCATAGCATGAGAATCCTCTAATTTTGCATGCAACACAGGACAAGACTTGCAAGCACCAAGCAAAATAGGTCTAGACATAATCTCATTCAACTCAATCCTAACCATATCTAGTTCCTCAACTGTGGAGGCATGCTTTTCCTTGAGAGTAGTCAAACCAGATAGGAATGCAGTGCAATTAGTGCAATCAACCTCATCACTAACAACAGGAGCAGACTTAATGGCACCCATAGCAAGAATATCATCAAGATGCCTAACCTCTAACTCAGCTACCTTCTCCCTAGCTTCCTCTAGAAAGGACTTAAGCTCTTTCCTCTACTTCTTGGCATCTCTAAGCACACTATCACAATTATCTAGCATTTCATTCAGAGTAGCATTCTCCTCAAGCAACGAGTCAATGGTAGAAGGAAGTACCTCATCCTCGGAGTCGGAGTCCGAGTCGTACTTGTTGCTCTTCTTGCTACCAGAACTGTGTACCATGCCGCAGAAACCACTTGTCGCCATGAAGCTGAGCCCGTTGAAGTTCTTGTTCACGTGCCTCTTGCCCTTTTGCCTTCCATGGTCTTCCTCTTCACTGGTTGAGCTCGAAGAAGTGTAGCAGAAAGAAGAGTCGATGTCGCTTGCACCGGCCACCATCGCTCGAGACTTCTTCTTGTGGTAGTCGCCTTTCGTATTTGCCTTGTACTCGCCCGGCTCTTGTGCTTGGAGTGGTGGTTCTGGGATCAGTGCTTGTACTCGGTCTGCTTGTACTCGACCTTCGGGCGATGCTTGTACTCCTGCTTGTACTCGGGCTTGTACTCAGGCTTCTTGTACTCGTCAACCTAGGGACACTCGGTGAAGCAGTGCATGTGCTTCCCACACTTGTAGCAAGTCTTTGAGTTCCTCCTGAAGTTCTTCTGGTTCTCGTTCAGGCACCCGAACCTCTTGGTCAGCAAGGCAAGATCCTCATTATCCAGCACCTCGAACTCTTCATCTAGCAAAGAAGCAAGATGAGACAGAGAAAACACACAAGAGGAATGATTAGCATTAGTCCTCGGTCCAGAAACAAGAGCCAGACTATCATCAGTTGGGCCCTTGCTCTTCTTAGCTCTCAAGCCTCGGTCTACCTCGGACGACTTGAGCTTAGAGAACAACTCATCCACCGTCAAAGTCTCATACAGACTAGACTCCTGAATAGCCTCAACCTTTGCACTCCATACATTGAGATCCAACGCGTGTAAGAGCTTGAGAGCTCTATCATGATCATCATATGGGAGCTTGGTGATATTGGCTTTCATATTGTTCACAATTAGAGTGAAGCTCACAAACATGGCATCAACCAACTCTCCGTGTAGATGAGTGAAATTCTCGTACTCTCTCCAATAGGTCACAAAGCGATGCACCTTCACGTGATTGTTTCCACCATGAGCATTTCTCAGCTGGGTCCAAATCTTGTGTGCCAACCGCTTTTCATACAATCGATTGAATTCAGATGCACAGAGAGCACGGTAGAGATAGTCCATGACCTTGTTGTTTGCATCGAACATATCTGTCAAACCAGGCAAGATGAATGTGTCCGGTATGACATAGTTGTCGTCAACCGTCACATCCCAAATCAATTGACCCTTTCCACGCATGAACGCGCCCATCCAGGCTTCCCACATCTGGTAATCTTTCCCATTGAAGTGGGGAGGACCTAAGCCCTTCCCGTATGTTGTGACCGGGTAAACCCAACCACGAACAATATCAAGTAGACCGCGACGCTCTCGAACTAGCTCCTAAAGTGACGAAACCTCCCGGATCCAAACAACACGACGAATCGCACTTACTGCAAATGATCCGGTGAGATTCGTAACTAAGGGTAGCTAGGAGAGCCCAATGAGCGGTCCAACCAAATTCAGCTTAACAACAAGGAAACACTCAAGCAAGGAATCCTCGAAACTTTCTATACTCCTTCCTTTTACCAATTTTTCATCCTCCTTTACAAGTGTGCCTTGCCCTCCTTTTATAGGGAGGCGAGGTGACTTTTACATTCCAAGAATACCCTGATGTGAAAAGAACAATCCTAAATATGCCGAATCTAAAATGTAAATTCACTTGTGGGCCATCATGTCTTTCACGTTATCCCTCGAATTGCGCTTCCAAATGCGCCGTGTTCCCAGGGGAATTCACATGCGATTGTCGGCTCGACCCTAATCCCGAAAGGGTGTCACGAGTCGTCCATCATATGCCAATTTTCTACACCTGCATACACCAAAGAGACGAAGGTTGTAGATAAAAAATGGTAGTGCACGCCTCACGGATCGAAACCCACTTGGTGAATCCTCACGGGCAGTCGCATCGTCTGACAGGTTTTGAGCACTGGCCGTAGGTAGAAAAAGCATTGCGAAACCACTGGAGTGAAAAGCTAGGTCCTGACACCTTTGCGAAAGGGGTTGCCACAATCCACTCGGGCGAAAGAAGGGTGAAGAAAAAGACTAATAGGGGGCAAGTGACGCTATAACACTCAAAAAGGAGGACAAAGAAAAGACATTGCTTACGAATCGTGAGGGCTGGAAAAAATGAGGGCTTCTCCTTTCGTTACCGATTCCTAGTTCCCAACAGTAGCCCCTCGAAGATGAAAGCTTTTCAGAGAAAAATTGAGGCTTCGATTCTTTGACTTGGGAATCGATCCCGAAGAAAATGTCTCTCTAATCGCCGGCATTCGATGTTTTAGGGATGCAAAGTTACTCTTATGCCCTCATTTTTTACCATTGGGTGCATGGATCGATGCGCCGGCTTCCCAGCCCTATAAATACAGAGGGCCAGTGGTAACTTTCGACTGTCCTTGCTTTCATCCCTGGGTTGCCTCTCGTTCACTGCCTTTCCTTAGGCTTGGAGGCTTTTTTTGAGCTGGGGAGTCGTCTTGTGCGGATCTTTCTCAAGGTTAGTCGAGCTTGTGACCTTTCGATACTCCCTTTGGATTGTTTGCCTGCTAGGCTTCACGTGTTGAATTGTGACTTTGTAAGATGGCTCGTACTAAACAAATAGCGAGGCTAATGGAAGACGAGGGATCTCCCTCGAATCCGGCTGTGGCTTCACCACCACCGGCTGAAGATAGGAGGGCCGAAACTTCCTCGCTCGAAGCCCAATCACGGAAAATTTCGGGGCTCGAGGGCTCGATTAACTCGCAACAAGGTAAAAGCTTCTCCTCTAATTCCAGTAGTGACGAGTTTGGTAGTTCGAGCGAGACCAACAGTGACAACGATCTTTCATTGGGTGACGCAGATGCAGCTGCAGATGAGACCAATGTTGAAGTCGCTGCTGGGGAAGCGGAGGGTTCAGGGGAGAATTTGGAAAATGTAGAAATAACTGTGGAAGAGTTGGTTTTGAAGAAATCTGGTACCTATTTCATGGGTCGCAGTCTAATGACCCAAGAAGATTTGAATCTGCTAGTGTCGGAAGGCTGTATTAAAGCTGAGAACTATCGTCTGCCCAAAAGGGAAACAATGCCTGCACCTAAACCCAACAATAGCATGGTGTTTCGTGACTTCTTTGTGGCTAGATTAAGGTTGCCAGTTTCGAAGACTTTTGTCGAGGTATTGAAGGCATATAACATTTAGATTCATCATCTGACCCCTAACTCGATTCCATAAATATTGAAATTTCTTTGGGGCTGTCGGACTTTTCGGGGTTCGAATGATGTTGACACCTTCGTGCGTCACTTTGATGTTCATTTGACAAAGAAAACATTGGAAGTGAACGGCGAGGAACGTGAAATGCAGTATGGCTGTTGTACTTTTCAAACTCGTCAGATCAGTAAAGGTCTCGCTCCCATGGAAATGGCGCCAGCTTACAAGAATAAGTGGGCGAACAAGTGGACTTCATATTGGTTTTATCTTACCATACCCGTGGTGGGGCGGGATTCAGAGAATAAAGAGTTGATTGCGTATTCGCTTGCTAGCGAGATGGTAGACATGAATGCGGACCTTGCTCCGGAATTGACAAAGAATAGCCGGGTGTCGGTTAGCACCGCTGGTTACTTTCAAGCCACCCAAGTTATAATGACACGGGATGCGCTCGAAGAGTTTGTGGCTACCAAAGTTTGGCCTAGATTCCCTCGTTGGGGACATTGGGGCTTTGTTAAGCGGAAAGTTCCAGGGTTAGAAACAGAGGCTAAGTGCCCAAAGTTGAAGGACCGATTAGGCGAACCAGAGAGGGGGGGAGTGAATGGGAGCCGATAAAAATTCTTCTCGAGGGAGATGAGAACTCCAACAAGACGAACACGGCTTCCAACTCACTTCTCCGACCCAACTACCCAAGTTGGTCAAGACCACGCAGCCACTAGAGTGCTACTGGTCCTAGGAACCAACACTCAACCTTCCTAGCCAAAACTCACCAAAACACACAGCGGAAACTTGCACGGCTTGCTGCCTGTGCTACACCGGTCAGACCGATGGCCTGCGCCGGTCAGACCGGTGACACCGGTCAGACCGGTGGACAGAGCCGGTCAGGCCGGTGGCTACAGCAGCCGCACAGCAAACGTTCCAGGAAGCCTCAGTGAATCCTCTAGGCCCTGGAACAAAAACCACCACGAAACACAACCTGTGAGGAAGAAGAACCCCTCACAAATCCTAGCAAAACAACTCCAAACACTCCAAGAACTGAACAGCAGGACCACGGGACAAAACCACACGGACAAGGCTGTTCCCCGAGACAAAAACCCACCAAGGGCTAGCACCGGTCAGACCGGTCAAGAGCACCGGTCAGACCGGTCGTGCCTGGGCAGCTCGGGAAGAACAGCGCCCGCGAGTCAACTCCTCCAAATCCAACTCCCGATCTCCCGATTCGCTCCACGGTTTTGCACAAGACTTTGGGGATAGTAGGAACACCTCATGGGTACTCCATAGCCAAGATTTGGTCCACCAAAACTTGTCAAATCAAGAGGAATCGAAGAAATCCCACCAAGAACGCCTCTAACCCTAGAGCCACGAAAACCCCAAAATCGAGCCCCTTTGCTCACGGATTTGGAAGGGGAATCAAAGGGAAAAGAACCACGAAGGGTTCATGCATACATCCCCCACCAAATCCCAAAGAGAAAGGCCTCGAAATCGCTCCAAGAAAATTGCCAAGAAAGGGCTCCGAAAATCACCAAAAAGGAGAAACGGGAAAGACACATCCAAGCCTTGAGGAACCACGCCGAATCATCTATACATACCAAAGAGGTTCATACAAGGTCTAGCTTGCCGCCCGATCATCCTTCCCTCTCACAAGATCTCACCATGAAGCTCTCAAGCTAGTCCTACGAAAATCCTAAGAAAATAGGAAGGAAAATAGGAAAACCAAATGAGCTAGGGTTCCAAGAGATGGCTGCCATCCTCTCACCCCTTGGGTTATATGGAGGCAACCGAAAGACTAAAATACCCTTACTAGCTAACTAGGGATACATGCCCCTCGAGGGCGAAATTGGAAGTCTTTGTCTTCGCACCATCGGACGGATGCCCAGCGACCGCAAACTTGCTTAGCCTCGACGCAAGCCTTGCGATCCCGACGCGTGTCCTCCGCTTCGAAGATTCCGGACTGCGTCGTCGCACACCGGTCAGACCGGTGCTCCTCACCGGTCAGACCGGTACCCACCGGTCAGACCGGTCTGGAGCTGCTGCACCTCCGTCTTCGGTTCTTCGGTCTTGGCTTTGTGGATCAACCAAGGAACCCAGTGGTTTTCTGGTGAACCACCGGAAACCCCGCGAACTCGGTGTAGCCTCCGCCAATCACCACTCATGACTCGGCTCCCACGTAGTCCCGGCTCGACCTTGGTTTTGAGGCTCAACCAAGAAACCGTCCACGACTTCATCTTGCCGTTCTTGCCACCATGCGGCCCGCACTTGACCCCGCTGGCCATCGGGTCCCTCGAACCAAGCCTACTTGTCTTCTCCACACCTGGAGGCCTCACCGGCAACGACCTTTCACGCTTGTTCTTCACCTGCACCTGCACCAGTCAAGCCGCAACCTGCACCTGCAATACTTAGCCAAGAATCAGTCCACACCACGTTGTCAATCACTCATCACACCAGGAAGCGACCATCCACCGGTCCTCGAACCACACCTGGCTCTCAATCTCCCCCTTGATGAGTGCATTGACAACACACACGTTTTGGTAACCAAGAGAAAAGGAAAAGAAAAGAAACGACTAAAAGAAACTCCAACAAGCGATCGAAAGCCAAAGAAAAGGCAAAGAGCAAGATCACTTGAAGAAGACAAGTCTCGGACCCCTTAGGCAAGGGCAACGGCTCGACACATCCGAGACAAAACATGCTCAAGCAAAGAGCACAAACCATCAAACCAAAGCTCGAAAACCACAAAGAGCTCCCCCTGCACACATGCAAGCTCCCCCTGAACCGATGCAACTCCCCCTGGACAAATGCATGCGAACCACTTCACAAAACAGAGCAGCTGCAACAGCTCAGCTCTGACCGGTCAGACCGGTCGACACCACCGGTCAGACCGGTGGGCAACATGTGAACAGGACCAGCACTCTGACCGGTCAGACCGGTGACCTCAACCGGTCAGACCGGTGCACAACAGAGCCCAAAAATAGCTCGAAACCACCTGAAAACCTTCCAAATGCATTCAGTAGGCCAAAACATACTCAAACTTCTCCCCCTTGTTGACAATGCATGAATCAAGCCAAAAATGCAAAAAATGCAACCTAGAGCTTCTCAAATAGACAAAATTCAACATAGGATGCTACACATGTCCAAACGAGCAAGTTAGATACTCTATAGCTTCGTAAAGACATAAACTACATGATCACCAAGTTTCACAACCATTGGGCGAAGCTAAGATAGAATTTAGCAATTTTGCGAAAAATCACCCTCTCATGAGCAAAGTCCTAAACATGAGCAAAACATGTCAAAATGGCAAAGCCACACAAACTTCATGCTAGGACAACCATTCTAAGCATAAGACCATCATAAACACCCACAAGCACCTCATGTCATGTCAAAGCCACCGAGCCATGTGCCTACTTCTATATATGAGACTTCTCATTGGTAGGCATCATGCAACGATTTAGCACCCAAAGCAAATTAAAATTAGCACATATGACATGGGAGCACATTTTTCAAGCAATTTACATTTCATTTTCAGATTTATAATTGGTACATGAAATGTCTTTGCGACAAAAAGGAACTTATGCCCCTCCACAAGATGAAGCATGGGGGCTAAACATTCATGATGGCAAATGAGCCTTTGGCCCCATATGATCAAAATAAGCTATCCAACCACAAATTAAGCATAGCCAAGCCACTAAAACATGTCAAGATCATGTGAAGGCATTTACTCACAAGAGAGCATATATATGAAATTTTTCAAAAACATAGCCATCAACCATGGATACAAACCAAGATTATCAAGAGCTAAGCCAAACTAACCATAGCTTACCAAATTAGCTCACAAAGACATATATGTCATTCCATGGTGAACAATGTGTATAGGAGAAGCCTTTCCTAAACAATGCATATGATACAAAATGCATGCAACCTAAGATACAAAGATGCCTATACATCATGCTACATATGCCATGCCAAATGCAAGAAATGCACAAAGGAAAGCTATACATATGCTACAAAGAAGCTCGCACACACAAAGCTCACAAACGACCGGCTCCTCGAGGGGAGGCAAAAAGGGCTCGACACCACCGGCAAAAGAGCAAAGGAGAACAAAACTCACAAGCTCCGTCTAAACACATGCACTAGGGCCAAAGAGCATACAAAGCTCACCCTTAGTACACATGATAGAGCAAAGAGCACACTAAGCACACAGGCTCCCCCTAAACTCATGCATTAAGGTCAAAGAGCATACAAAGCTCACCTTACATACATGAGATAGGGCAAGGAGCAAAACGAACCAAGTGGCTTGACCAAGGCCACACATTTGAAGATCACAAAAATACTTACCTTGATCATTTCTTCAGAAGTCACCCATCCTTGTCCACCGTCCCCGAAAGTGATGTACCTCCATATCATCACCGGGGTATGAGGCCGGAGAACCACCCCCGATATCAACCAAATGTTCTCCGGGTCTCCCACCTGCAACTCAAAACCAAGAGCGAGAGCGAGCAAACGACTCAACACTGGGGTTAGTACCAAAGGTGTCAAACCAGTGCCGGGCCATTTCCTCAAAAGTAGGGTTAGCAACATCCATCCTACCGCGCCTATCAAAACTGCGATCCATCCCGTCTAACCTATCAAACCTGGAACCACCATGGGAAAACCACTCCCGTCTCACTGGAGGAGTACGAGTACCACGAAAGGGAAACCGTGGTCCGTAGCCCCTCTGAGACTCAAAGCTGCGACCTCTCCCAAACTCGTATTGATCACGAGGTGGAGAACGTCCAGCAAACTCAACACCACCAGACTCAAAGCGCCTACCACCTGTTCCACGACCAAACAGACTGAACCCTCTAGCTTCACAATCCCGGAAACCAAACTGTCCAGCACTCTGCCTAGCACCGGTCTGACCGGTCACTCTGACCGGTCTGGCCGGTGGTCCTCGGCCAGCAAACCTGCCTCCACCTGAAGCTCTTCTATCTCTCCATGCTGGAACTGTATGCACAACACCCTTTCCCTTAGGTAGTGGCATACGAGGCTCAGGCACACCATGAGAAAGGTGGTACCTGTCCTTGTTTGCCCACTCCTTAGCCATTCTCGCCTCTCTCCTTCTCTTATAGCAAAACTCTCTCTTGTGACCATCCTTTCCACAAAACTCACAATGGAAATGGATTGGTCTTAGCTTAGGCTTGGGGTGAGGCTCTTCACATGGCTTCTCACTAGATTTCCCACTTGGTTTCTCACTAGGCTTTTCACTTGCCTTCTCACTTGGTTTTTCTCTCGGTTTAAGCAACTGGTTTGGATTGGGTGCAAACCTGTCTTTGAGCGTGGGTTGTGGTGGGACTGGAATATTCCCAAATTTCCCTTCTCTCTCATCACTGCTCTCACCAAACTTAACAGATCCCAAAGCCCAACCATCAAAGTGCTTATAACCGGAAATCATCATGCCAAGCTGAGGTTCCTGACTAGACAACCAACTCAGCACTTCACGCAACTTACTGTTCTCATCCTGCAAATGATCAACACATTTTGCAAGTTCCAAATTCTTCACACCATGTAATTCACAGGTAGAGCAAGCAGTAGAAATAGGCACTTTCAAATCAGCCTCAAGCGAAACAATGCGAGAACGAAGCTCAGCAATTTTTTCATGCAAACCAGGGCAAGAAGTACATGCACCAAGCAAAGTGGGTCTAGATTGCAGCTCAGCCAACTCAACCCTAAGCACATCTAGTTCCTCACACTTGGAGGCATGCTTTTCCCTAAGAGCAGTCAAATCAGCTAGGAAAACAGAGCAATCAGCACAATCAATCTCATCAGAAACCACAGGGCTAGCCTTAAGCGAATCGATTTCAAGCTTGCCATCAAGAACCTGTGTTTCTAGCTCAGCCACTCTAGTCCTAGCATCTTCAAGCAAAGCTCTAAGCTCCTTCCTAAGCTTCTTAGCCTCTCTAAGCATGTGATCGCGATTATCAAGCAAGTCAACCAACTCCTCATTCTCCTTGCGTAAAGAAGAGAGCTCATCACATACCTCATCCTCGGAGTCGGAGTCTGATTCCGAGGCGTTCTTCTGGCTTCTCTTGCTGCCGGAGCTGCGTGCCATGCCGCATAGCCCATCCTTCTTGTTGCAGCCTCTCGAAGTCTTGCTTGCGGTACAGCAAAGGCCGTTCAAGTACTTGCCGAAGTCCTTCTTCTTCTTTCTGTGCTTCCTCTTGCTGTCCTCTTCTTCTTCTTCACTCGAGCTTGATGACACATCCTCAGAGTCGGAGTCGATGTCGCTCGATCTCTTGATCTTTTCTCGGGTCCGTGTCTTCCTCCCATGTTCATGTTCCTTCTTCTTGGATCTTCTTCCTTTGTCCTTGGACTTGTGCTTGTCGTGGTTGTTCACCTTCGGACACTCGGCGAAAAAGTGTCCGGTCTTGCCGCACTTGAAACACGCTCTCGAGTTCCTCCTTGAGTTCACCCGGTTCTCGTGCAGCCTCTCGAACCGCCTGGTCAGCAACGCCAGCTCGTCCTCTCCAAGCACGTCGAACTCCTCGTCTGGCAAAGACATCAAAGAAGACAAAGAGTACATCCTGGAGGATGCGTTAGCATTAGACTTGGCTCCTTTGCCACTAACGAGAGCGAGACTATGAGAATCAGTCGGGCTCTCGATCTTGGCTGTCATACCACGGTCCAACTCAGCCGACTTGAGCTTCGAGAACAGCTCGTTCACCGTCAAGGTGTCATACTTCTCGGACTCAACAATAGCCTCAAACTTCCCGTCCCATACGGTACGATCCAACGAGTGCAAGAGCTTCACGGCTCTATCATGATCATTGTATGGGAGGACGTCCACATTGGCTCTCATGTTGTTCACAACGACCGTAAATCGCTGGAAAAGGGCATCGACGGACTCGCCGGGGAGATGAGTGAAGTTCTCGTACTCTCTCCGGTAAGTCGCGTACATCCGAGCCTGAACCTGAGCATTCCCAGCATGAGCATCCTTCAACTGCTCCCAAATCCTACAAGCTAAGTCCTCTGTCTGAACCCGATCGAATTCAGGCTGACACAGAGCACGAAACAAGTAGTCGACAGCCTTGTTGTTGGCTTCGAACATATCCCTCGATCCTGGAGCAAGGAAGTTCATCGGATGAACATAAGCTGTGTTCACCGTGACATCCCAAAGGATCTGACCCTTTCCGCGGAGGAACGCCGCCATCCGCCTTTGCCACATCTGGTAGTTCTTCCCATCGAAGTGCGGAGGACCCGAACCCCGTTCCTGGTACGCCATCTTTGGATCTTAGACTGGTAAGAGTCAATAAAGACCCGAACCGGCTCTGATACCAATTGAAGGACCGATTAGGCGAAACAGAGAGGGGGGGAGTGAATGGGAGCCGATAAAAATTCTTCTCGAGGGAGATGAGAACTCCAACAAGACGAACACGGCTTCCAACTCACTTCTCCGACCCAACTACCCAAGTTGGTCAAGACCACGCAGCCACTAGAGTGCTACTGGTCCTAGGAACCAACACTCAACCTTCCTAGCCAAAACTCACCAAAACACACAGCGGAAACTTGCACGGCTTGCTGCCTGTGCTACACCGGTCAGACCGATGGCCTGCGCCGGTCAGACCGGTGACACCGGTCAGACCGGTGGACAGAGCCGGTCAGGCCGGTGGCTACAGCAGCCGCACAGCAAACGTTCCAGGAAGCCTCAGTGAATCCTCTAGGCCCTGGAACAAAAACCACCACGAAACACAACCTGTGAGGAAGAAGAACCCCTCACAAATCCTAGCAAAACAACTCCAAACACTCCAAGAACTGAACAGCAGGACCACGGGACAAAACCACACGGACAAGGCTGTTCCCCGAGACAAAAACCCACCAAGGGCTAGCACCGGTCAGACCGGTCAAGAGCACCGGTCAGACCGGTCGTGCCTGGGCAGCTCGGGAAGAACAGCGCCCGCGAGTCAACTCCTCCAAATCCAACTCCCGATCTCCCGATTCGCTCCACGGTTTTGCACAAGACTTTGGGGATAGTAGGAACACCTCATGGGTACTCCATAGCCAAGATTTGGTCCACCAAAACTTGTCAAATCAAGAGGAATCGAAGAAATCCCACCAAGAACGCCTCTAACCCTAGAGCCACGAAAACCCCAAAATCGAGCCCCTTTGCTCACGGATTTGGAAGGGGAATCAAAGGGAAAAGAACCACGAAGGGTTCATGCATACATCCCCCACCAAATCCCAAAGAGAAAGGCCTCGAAATCGCTCCAAGAAAATTGCCAAGAAAGGGCTCCGAAAATCACCAAAAAGGAGAAACGGGAAAGACACATCCAAGCCTTGAGGAACCACGCCGAATCATCTATACATACCAAAGAGGTTCATACAAGGTCTAGCTTGCCGCCCGATCATCCTTCCCTCTCACAAGATCTCACCATGAAGCTCTCAAGCTAGTCCTACGAAAATCCTAAGAAAATAGGAAGGAAAATAGGAAAACCAAATGAGCTAGGGTTCCAAGAGATGGCTGCCATCCTCTCACCCCTTGGGTTATATGGAGGCAACCGAAAGACTAAAATACCCTTACTAGCTAACTAGGGATACATGCCTCTCGAGGGCGAAATTGGAAGTCTTTGTCTTCGCACCATCGGACGGATGCCCAGCGACCGCAAACTTGCTTAGCCTCGACGCAAGCCTTGCGATCCCGACGCGTGTCCTCCGCTTCGAAGATTCCGGACTGCGTCGTCGCACACCGGTCAGACCGGTGCTCCTCACCGGTCAGACCGGTACCCACCGGTCAGACCGGTCTGGAGCTGCTGCACCTCCGTCTTCGGTTCTTCGGTCTTGGCTTTGTGGATCAACCAAGGAACCCAGTGGTTTTCTGGTGAACCACCGGAAACCCCGCGAACTCGGTGTAGCCTCCGCCAATCACCACTCATGACTCGGCTCCCACGTAGTCCCGGCTCGACCTTGGTTTTGAGGCTCAACCAAGAAACCGTCCACGACTTCATCTTGCCGTTCTTGCCACCATGCGGCCCGCACTTGACCCCGCTGGCCATCGGGTCCCTCGAACCAAGCCTACTTGTCTTCTCCACACCTGGAGGCCTCACCGGCAACGACCTTTCACGCTTGTTCTTCACCTGCACCTGCACCAGTCAAGCCGCAACCTGCACCTGCAATACTTAGCCAAGAATCAGTCCACACCACGTTGTCAATCACTCATCACACCAGGAAGCGACCATCCACCGGTCCTCGAACCACACCTGGCTCTCAAAAGTTCAAGGTTGGGAAACCTGAAGGTTTGACTGATGCAGAAATAGTAGTAGAGGTGGAGAGGAAAGTTGTGTTGTTCATTGGCAACTATGCTCAGAAAGAGCACAAAGCTTCTCGAAAGATTTTGAAACACCAGGGTCGTGTGAACCGTGTTTTCAACGAGATGGGAGTTGAATATTTTCCGCATCCGAAGCCAATTGCTCCTGTGAGAAGGATGCAGCCTGGAAACGTCGGGTCACAACCCGCTGAAACCTCTAAGAAAGGAAATCCCAAGAAGGTAGTGGCCAAACTGAAAGACAACAAGAAGAGGTCGAAACATGTGCGGGTATCTGACGTGATAACCAGCAGGAAAAATGAGGCTGTGAAAGTTCAGGCAGCTGAGGAAAGAAAGAAACAAGAGACTCAAGTTGGCGTAGAACCGGAGAACAAGGGTCCGTCGAAATGGAAAACCCCCGTGGAGCTTGAAAAAAGCAAAACCTTGCTCATTGACGAAGGTGCGACATTTCCTCCTGAAAAAAAGACAAAAGGTCATGGGACTCTCTGCAAGCGACAAGGGTAAAGAGATAGAACCAATCGAGATTGACTCAGACCCACTGCCGAGTCCAACAGAAGTGAAAGCGGATGATGAGGTTGAAGTGACGGAAACTCTCCTTGTGGAGTCTGTGAATGAAAAGGGTGCAGAGGAGAAACAACTGATTCCCGCGAGAGACCCATGGAAAGCTTGCAATCCCTATCCTGATGACAAACCCATGGAGCAGACTGAGGAGGAGCGTGCGTGTGGAGAAGCGTTCTTCAAACATTATCAGGAGATGGGGCAATTTTGCAATGATAATGACCCACCGGAGCCAGACAAGCTGATAACAGGGATGATTGACGCAGTGGATATGGACGAGGAGTTATCGTATATCGATGAAGATAAATCTCCCTTACCTGAGCAGAATTTGGCGTCAAGTGAAATGCAAGAAGAAAAGTGAACTATAGCTGAAGAGGCGGGAGGCTCTGGCCCAAAGGAAAATTTGACTGTGCCCTCGACTATTGAGGCGAAAAAGGCCGATAAAACTGAGTAGACCCTGGGGACTGTTTCGATAGAAACACTTGAGAAGCCAGATAGCGCCGCTGCTGACATCTTGTTAACATTGCGCGAAGAAAGAGGGAAATTGCCTGAGGTGGTTTCGACTGCTGAAGTCGACAAATTTTATGTTGAACCGGGTTTCGTGGATTCGTTGAAAGGCTTAACCAATGTGCAACTCTTCGAGATGATGCAAAACCAACTTGCAAAAGGATTTATGGCTGGTCAAATTGCCAGCGACCATGTCGAGAGAGATGTGGAAGTTCTGCGACAAGAAAAAGAGAGTTTGGTGGCTGAAAACAAGCGGCTGAAAAAGGAGAATGATATGTTGCGGCAACAGTCTCAGAATTTGATAGGTCTTTGCTCGAAGCAAAAATTGGCTATAGAAGACCTGAAAACTGAAGTTACAAGGAGCTGGCGTGTTATGAAGAATGTCTTACTAAGCTCAAGCAAACTGTGGAATGCTGTGATTCGCTGGAAATGATTAACAGCATGAAGGATGAGTTGATAGCTGAGCTTCGCAAGGCTAAAGTTGATCTGGAAAAACTTAACGATGATAACAAAAGCTTTGGGTATCAGTGGTCTTTACATCTTGCCAACACTTTTCGAGATGCGCTTGCATACTACAGTGCGGAAGTGCAAACATTTCGAGTTACCAACAATCTAGGGGATTCTTCATGTGGTTGGATAACGAACTGAAAGTTCTCCCCGAAATGATGAATAAGATTGGGGATTATGGAGCAGCGACCAGCGTGGAGGCCACCTTGCAATTGTTGGAGCAATAGGATTGCAAGCACCTTAAAGCTTTCACATCTCGTGGGTATAACTTCCACGATTCAAAGATTTGCCAGCCCCTAGCAAAGTGGTTGAAGCGGTGACAAATATTTTGCTGCATAAGTTATGGATGAAAAGCTGTCGCGACATTGCCCGGAAGAAAGCTACCGATCGACTAGCTAAGGTATGACGCGTTTGATTCCTCTTTTCGCTGTTTCTGTTTTTAATTTTTGAGAATCTCAGCGTGTCTTAGGATTGATTGATTCGTTACTTGTCTTCTCACAGTTCCATCTTGGTCAGGGGAAACAGGCTTCAGAACTCCGAATGCACCGAGAGGAGCACGGACCGAACGCAATGCTCAGACCATTCGGGCCTCCGCGGGAATGGCCTCCGAAAGACACGGAAACACATGGCAAAACGTCGGGAGCCCCTGCTATGATTGAGCAGAATGAAGACCCCGAGAGGCAGGGTGGCAAAGGCTCAAGGACTGGAGAAACCTTGGCATCGCTTCAGCACGAGACTTCTCCACCAAAAGCTGATGTGCGGTCAGAGCCGAAGGTTTAGGAAATTTTACTTATGAAATAGTCATGATGTAAAATTTGTTTTGGTATGTGTTGTCTGTGTTATGAACATGAATGATCATAGTCAATGTTTGGCAGATGTCCTTCGATGATGAGCCGCTAGATGTAACACCGAAACTGTTTTGCCGTGAGGGCCTGTGCGTCAGTGCTCCTTCTTGGAGGGCTTATCAAGAGACGTTTTCTGCACATTCTTTCGATGATTTTTGGCAATTTTGCTATTCTTATTACCCGTCGTGAAGCTATGCTTTGCATTGCTTGCTGAATTCGATTGGTGGCACGAGGCTTAGCCGTTTTCGGTCTGCGGGAGCTGTAGTGGAAATTGTGATAAAAACGGAGGAGTAGGACGAAACCCTCGAGCCGAATCATTGTTTTGTGAATGACAGGGCTGGTGCGTATAAGGACATTAGTAGAATTGGGTGTTCTCTTGAGCTACCCTTTTTGTAACATCATGGCTCTGAGCTTTTGCTACTTTCATTTTCTTGTTTTTAGAACAAAACATCTCTCCCCCTTGAAATTTGCGAAAGCGAAGGGAGGGGAAGGAAAAGGAATAAACATTTGTATTAAGTTGTGATGATGTTGTACTCTGCTTTTTGTACCAGGAAGATGTGTGCTTGTATTTTTGACTGCAATCGTGCTTTTGTATAAAAGAGAGATTAGCCTGTGAGGCGACGCCTAGGTGTCCAAAAACCACATAGGTCTAGCTTTTGAATGGGGGTCGAATGACGTAGCTTTTGAAGCTGTTTTTCGACCAAAATATGAAATCAGAGTTGTATGTTAAAGTTGTGAGACTTTTACTTGTTTTTCTTTGAGAGAAAATTTCTTGAGGCGTAAAAAGTTGACAGAATGCAAGTTAGGCTGTTCCAAATCATAAGAACTTCTTCCGAATTTCTGACTAGAAATAAGTTGTGGTGGAGCAGTGCTAGAAAGAAAACTTTCTATTTGTGAGAGATTGTTTCGATTTGTCACTTGCGGGTGGGTTGCAAAAGATTAGCGCTTTAAAACACTTTGAATTCATGAGAACCTCTTTTAATTCACCACTTGTGGGTGGGCTGTGAAAAGGCAGCACTTAAAACTCTTTCGATTCGTGAGAATCGCTTTCAATTCACCGCTTGTGCATGGGCAGCGAAAAGGCAGCACTTAAAACTTTTTCGATTCATAAGATTCACTTTCAATTCACCACTTGCTGGGTGCTTTTCTAAAGAAAAGAAACAAATGCAAAGGTAGTGAGGGGAAATACTTCCATTAATATTAAAACAGAAATTTTACACCGGAATTGCCTCATTAAAAACCTCACGCTCTATGATTTGAGCTCCCCCCTTGTGAGGAAAAGAGTGCAATCCATTTTAACTAGAAAAAAAAATGTTAAAGTAAAAGGTACTCGAGCCAATTGCATTTATAACAACATGCAATCGACTCGGTAAAAGCTTTGTGGCTAAGGGTAAATCTTACGCAAGTTGTCCACATTCCACGAATGTGGCAACTCCTTTCCCTCCTCATCCGCCAGTTGGAAAGCTCCGTCCCTGATGCTACTGATGACGATGTAAGGTCCTTGCCATGCAAACTGTAGTTTACCCACTGATTCTGCATTCTTCTTTCTCCTGAGTATGAAATCTCCAACCTCAATGTTTCTCTTGATGACTTTCTTGTCCCTCCATTTTTTGGTTTCTTCCTGATACTTCTGCAAATTGGACGCGGCATCTATTCTATCAATCTCCACCAGATCTTTGTCTAACTCTTCACTTTCATTGGCAAGCTCTTCGGGGCACATGGCTTCTGCTCCATACAACAACCTGAACAGTGTGAATTTGGTGGACCTAGACTGAGTGGTGTTATGAGACCAAATAACTCTGGGCAGTTCCTCCGCCCATTTCCCTTTCTTTTGATCAAAGAGACATTTCTTTACTGCGAGGAATATTTCTCCATTGGCCCTTTCAACAACCCCATTGGATTGAGGATGGTAAACTGAAGCAAACCTTAGTTTCGTTCCAAGCATAAAGCAATATTGCCTAAAGTATTGGCAATCGAACTGCTTCCCGTTGTTGACTGTGACCTCCCTGGGAAAACCGAACTGACAGATGACTTGTTGCCAGAAGAATTTCCTGATCGTTGCGGAAGTGATTGTTGTGATGGGCCTCACTTCAATCCACTTGGTGAAATACCCGACGGCTACCACTGCAAACTTGTAGTTCCCTTGCGGGTGGGTAAAGGGCCAACTATGTCGATGCCCCATCTCTGAACCGGCCAGGTAGGTATGATGAGTTGTGACAACACCCCAGGTGCTCTTTGATGTTTCACTGCGAACATACAAGCTTTGCATGTTTTCAATACCTGCTCAGCCTCTTTGATTGCCATTGGCCAATAGAAACCCTGCCTGAAAGCTTTTCCTACCAGAGCCCTGGTTGCAATGTGCGATCCGCACATTCCACTATGAATTTCTCTTATCAGCTCAATGCCTTGGTCTTGGGGAATGCACTTCAATAGGGGTGCACAAACGCCGATTTTGTAAAGGATTTCGCCGCCCAATACATAACCTCTGGCTCTTGCTTGCATTCTTTTTACCTCGTGACTCTCAACTGGCTCAAAATTCCTGTGGAGAAAAGCGACTATGGGAGCTCTCCAATCAAGGCTCGTGATTGCGTTCACTGTGCTCATGGGTTGCTTGTCTGTCTTGATCGAGGGCGCAGTGAGTATTTCAAAGAAGACATCGGGAGGTAAAGGTTCATTTCTGGACGCCGGTTTTGCCAAAGCGTCCACCTCACCATTTCCCTTCCTCGGTAAGTGCTCAATAGTGAACCCTCGAAAATGTCTCTCCATTATCCTGACTTCTACCAGATACTTGACTAATTCTAGCTCTTTGGCCTCACATTCTTTTTCGATCTGTTCCTTGATGACTTTGGCATCTGATTTTACCAGGAAATTTCTCGCCCTAGGGCTCGAACCTTTCGCAACCCCAACAATAAGGCTTCATATTCTGTTGTGTTGTTTGTACACCTGTCTTGAGGATCAGGATATTGCAATCTTGCAGCGTATCTGATCTTGACCCCTACAGGAGATGTGACAATAGCTGCGATTGCAGCCCCCTTGCGACCCAAGCCCCATCGCACCTGATTTCCCAGATTGGAATCATATTGTCGTCGTCGAAGTCGCGCTCTAGAGCGGTCCAAGCCACAACGAAATCAGCCAGCACCTGCGATTTGATTGCTGACCTTTTTCCGAAATCAAGCGAATGCTCTGACAATTCGGTTGCCCACTTAGCTATTCATGAGGAGGCTTATTGGCGAACAAGTCATTGAGGGGTTGATCTGTGAGTACCATGATTTTGTGTGCCTCGAAATAATGCCTTAGCTTCCTGGATGCCATTATTACTGCATAGGTGATCTTTTCTAGTTCAGAATACAACAACTTAGCACCCGACAAAGCCTCTGATACGAAGTAAACGGGCCGCTGATGTTTCCCTTTCTCATTGTCAATTTCGTGCACCAGGGCGGCACTGACGGCTACTTTCGAAGCGGCTACATAGAGAAACAAATGCTCGGAAGGAAGCGGCGGTGACAGTACTGCCATTTGATTGATGTAATCCTTGAGCTCAGAAAAAGCCTTGCTTTGCTCTAGACCCCATTCGATGTGACCTTTACCTTTTAAGGCTTTGAAAAATGGCAGGCTTCTCTCAGCAGATTTTGCGATGAATCTGTTCAGCGTAGCAACCCGACCGTTCAACTTCGGAATGCCGTTTTTTGTTTTTGGTTCCTCCATTTCGCTAATGGCTTTGATCTTATCTGGGTTGGCTTCCATTCCCTTTGCTGAAATTAGGCAGCCCAAAATTCTTCCTTTGGTCACCCCAAATACAGATTTCTCTGGATTGAGTTTCAGCCCAGCCCTTCGCATGTTGGCAAAAGTTTCAGCTGGATCCTGAATATGGCTAGATCTTGCGTCGCTTTTGACGATGATGTCGTTGACATAAGCTTGAATGAATCTATTGATCTGGGGCTTGAAAACTTCCCCTGTCATCCTTGTGAAAGTAGGACTGGCATTTTTTAGGCCCTCGGGCATCCTAACGAAACAAAAGGTGCCAAAGGGTGTGATGATGCTGGTTTATTCCTCATCCTCTTTTGCCATCCAACACTGATGGTAACCTGAGAAACAATCCAAGAGGGACATCATGGCAACTCTCGTGGCTGTGTCAATTATTTTATCCATCCTTGGCAATGGATAGTTGTCTTTTGGGTAGGCTTTGTTCAAATCAGTGAAATCGATGCACATTCTCCACTTCCCGTTCTTCTTTTTTACTGGGACAGTGTTGGCAAGCCATTTGGGGTACATGACCTCTCGGATGATGTTGGCGTGCAGTAATCTTTGAACCTCGGATTTCACAGCCAGAATCTTGTCATCTGACATTTTCCTGAGCTTTTGCTCCCTTGGTCTCACATCTTTCTCCATGTTCAGCCTGTGCTCGATGAAATTCCTGTCGACACCCGTGAATTCTCTAGCAGACCAGGTGAAGACATCTTTGTTCTTTCGAAGGAAGGAAATTAATTCTTCCTCTTCGGTTGGTTCAATATCGGAACCTATCACCAACTCCTGATCCAAGACCAATTTGTCAATTAACACTCTCTTGGTGTCGCCAATTGGCTGAACATTGATTTTTTTCTTTGTCCATCTTCAACTCCTTCACAAGATTCTTGCTTTGGCTTTCGTCATCGAGAGTGTTGACATTTCTCTGGCCAGGCGTCCTGCCTCTTTCTAGATTTCTGCCATCGTTTTGATGCCCGTGAACAGTTATGATGCCGCTGTTCGCCGGGACTTTCATTCACAAGTAAGCTTGGTGGATGACCGCTTCGAACTTGTTGAGGAAACCCCTTCCTAGGATTCTGTTGTATGGGTAGTACATTTCGACCACATTGAAGGAGATTTATTTAGTTCTGGTGTTTTGAACGGTGCCGAAAGAGACAGGCAGTGAAATTTTGCCAACAGCGTGATTGACTTTGCCACTGAAACCGTAGAGAGGGGTGTCTGGAGACTGCATCAAATTTCTGTTCAGACCCATTTTGTCAAAGGCATCTGCAAACAGAATGTCCGCAAAAGATCCATTGTCCACCAACATCTTTCCCAGTGTCCAATTTGCAACGTTAGCCTCGATTACGAGGACATCATTGTGAGGAAAACTTTGGAGCTTGATATCCTCTTCAGAGAAGGTGAATGGAATATGAGACCACCATGTTTTCTAGATCCTTCCCTCGACACTAATGTTTCAAACCTCTCAGAAATAATTCTTCCTGTCCTTTTTGTTTTTGAACTCTAGAGCTGACCCACTCGAAATGGGAGGATTGTGCCTACCGAAGGCAATGGGTCGGAAGGCCCTTCAACCTTTGTGGGAAGTGGAGGAGCATTTGGGCCTTGTAAGGGGGTGGGGGTGGTATGACGGGGTAAACATCAGGTGGACGACGCTCGACATTTTTGCTTGGAAAGCGTGGGTTTGCCAAGGCATTGTGTGATTGAAAACTTGAGTGGGTTGAGGGAATTGAGGTGGTGGAAAAGGATTGGGGTAGTAACTTCTGCCAAAGGGGCACTCTGCCAAGCTGGTGTGGTATGATTGACTAAACTAGCGAGCTCTTTCTACCTTTTTTCTTCTTCAAGTATGGCTTCGAATCTTTTCTTATCCGGGCAGTAATTGGAACTGTGGTCAAAATTCTCTTTGTGAAAAATGCAGAACCATTTCCTCTTCTCGTTTTGATTTCTGCATCTTCCTCGACCCCTACCTTTGCCGCCTCCTCTGCCACCTCTAATACTCTCAGAAGGGTTTTGCTCAGAAGGTTTCGGTGGCTGATTTTCCTGGGGTTGTGAATTCCCTTGAGGATTGGGAATTTATTGATTGTTCTCGGCATCGACACCGAAATTGTTTCTGGCATTTTGCGGTGGTGCATTTCTCTGATTGGACCAGTCCCAGTCGTTGGATTGACCTGATCTAGATGATTTCTTTTGCTGCGACTGCTCTTCCATGCCATTCTGAAGTCATTGTCGGAGCGACAATACTTCTCCAACTCGTCATAGAGACGCTGGATTGACTTTGGTTTCTCTCGCATGAGGTGTGAGCGGAACTAGCCTGCTCTTAAACCGACAATTGTAGCGTTAATTGCAACGGCATCTAGCACATTGGGTGCTTGTGCCCGCATCTGGACGAACCTTCTGAAGTAATTTTGCAGAGGCTCTTTTTCCTTTTGCTTGCAAGAGAAGAGATCACTTTCAGTCAATTGGTGATGTTGAAAGCCTTGGAAGTTTGACAAGATACACTGCTTCAAATCTTCCCAACAAAAGATTGTTCCTAGGGATAGCAGGAAGTAGCTACTACATCCCCAACAGCTATAATGAATGATTTGACTAAGACTAAATCGTCCCCCCTGCCAATAAGATTGTGGCCTCATAGTTCATTAAGAATTGTCTGGGGTCAAATTGGCTTGAGAACTTGGGCAAAGGAACCGGCCTATAGGATTAGGGCCATGGGGTGAGTTGGACTTCTTGAGACATGGGTGATTTTGGATCCCACGACCGGGTGCACAACACGCGAATGCCATGTGAAGAGGTGCATGAGTCGAAAGGCATCCAGTTGAAACCGGTGAAGGTATTTGGGGGTGGTATGGGTTTTCGTCATTTGTATTTATGACTTGGGTAGGCATGATGAACTCCGGTGAGGATTTGTTGATAGTAAGGACCTACTTGGCGTTGATGGCGCGCAGCTCGTCTTGTAATTTGCTGATCTCTTCTTTGGCTTTCTGAATCTCTTGGGGCGCTTCAGCCTCTTTTTAAACTGCGAGCAGTCTTTTCTTTGTTCTAGCTAACTCTTCGACCTCGCGCTTGAGTTTGGAAAGCTCTGCATCATGAGTGATTCGATCCTCACCGGTGAATGGATTGGGAATTACCCTTCGCTGCGGCAGATTTGGGTCGAGGACATCCTCCCCATGAGTTAGGAGGTGAAGGGAATCCTCATTGTCTTCCTGGGGGTAGGCGCGGATTTACTGGAGTTAACCGTGGTTCTTTTCTTTCATGTGGACATTGTGGGAGTTCACTTCGAGCCTAACACAAACAGTGGGTGCCAATTGCTGTAACCGGGTAAACCCAACCACGAACAATATCAAGTAGACCGCGACGCTCTCGAACTAGCCGCAAAGCGACGAAACCTCCCAGATCCAAACAGCCACGACGAATCGTGCTCACTACAAATGATCCGGTGAGATTTGTAACTAAGGGTAGCTAGGAGAGCCCAATGAGTGGTCCAACCAAATTCAGCTTAACAACAAGGAAACACTCAAGCAAGGAATACTCAAAACATTCTATACTCCTTCCTTTTACGAATTTTTCATCCTCCTTTACAAGTGTGCCTTGCCCTCCTTTTATAGGGAGGTGAGGCAACTTTTACATTCCAAGAATACCCTGATGTGAAAAGAACAATCCTAAAATATGTCGAATCTAAAATGTAAATTCACTTGCAGGCCATCACGTCTTTCACGCCATCCCTCGAATTGCGCCGCCAAATGCGCCGTGTTCCCAAGGGAATTCACATGTGATTGTCGGCTCGACTCTAATCCTAAAAGGGTTTCATGAGCCGTCCATCGTATGCCAATCTGCTACACCTACATACACCAAAGAGGCGAAGGTTGTAGATAAAAAATGATAGTGTGTGCCTCACGGATCGAAACCCATTTGTTGAATCCTCACGAGAAGTCACATTGTCTGGCAGATTTCGATCGCTGGCCTTAGGTAGAAAAAAGCGTTGCAAAACCACTGGAGTGAAAAGCTAGGTCCAGACGCCTTTGCGGAAGGGGTCGCTAGAATCCACTCGGGCGAAAGATGGGTAAAGAAAAAGACTAACAGGGGGCAAGCAATGCTATAATACTGAAAAAGGAATAAAAAGAAAAGACATTGCTTACGAATCGTGAGGGCTGGAAAAACTGAGGGCTTCTCCTTTCGTGATCGATTCCTAGTTCCCAACACCATAGTCCGCCATGTTTGGATCTCAACCAGTTAAAGTTTCAATGATCCGTCTCTGGCTCTGATACCAATTGAAGGACCAGAATGGTGACCAGAGAGGGGGAGTGAATGGGAGCCCATAAAAATTCTCCTTTGAAGTGTCGAACTCGGCCTATGGTCCCAAACACAACTCCAAGATCCTCGACACCCCACTAGCCAAGTCCACACAACCACTGGAGTGCTACTGGACCTAGGAACTAGCAAACACCCACAACTACTCAAGAACGCAGTAGAACAAACTCTCGAGCAACAAACACACGGCACACCAAACCCTTCCTAGGGCGGTTAGACCACGTTTCAAGGGCAGTCTGACCGCCTCCCCCCAGAAACATTCCCCTGGGGCGGTTAGACCGGGTGTCAAGTGCTGTCTAACCTCCTCCCCTGTCTGAACCGAAAAACCAAGAACTTGAGCAACACGACCCCAAAATGAACCACGGTTTCACCTGGGGACTCCTCTGATCAAGGCGAACAAACACACAGAGAAATCCCCTGCTAAACCAAACCTTCCTGGGCGAAAAACCCAGGGTGGTTAGACCGCCCTCCCCTGGCGATTAGACCACCCTGTTGACGGTTCAAAACCGTGTTGAAGTTCACCGCAAGCCTACGGGTGACTTGGTGCCTTTTTCACCAAGGAGGGTCCCCCCCAAGGATTGTCAATCCAAGGATCGGAAGCAAACCGCTAAGGATCTCTACCTAATCTATCGAACTATCCTAACATGAAGCGTAGATTGCATAAAAGGTAACCTTTAAAGATGTAAATGTGATAGCACGAGGTTGATCACAAACATGAACATAGGCGAGGTAAAGCGCCACCAAGGGGACGACTAACCCTATCGCCTTCTAGTTGTAGTTCTGGCAAACAAGCAACAACCAAGCATCTCATCTAAAAGCATCCTTAAACTCCTACCTCCGGCTTACCTCCCGAGGACATTCGCTCGTTCGGGGGAAATCACCCTGTCACGATGCTCCCTTAATGAAGCGGGGGATCCACGGGCATGCCCACACAAGGACATGTCTACCAACAATGAAGGGTCAACATACTAGACCTAATCACCATGATTACGTAAAGTATGCTATATAGTCTAAGCATGCATAAGACTAAGGATCAAACATATTCATGATAGGTAGAAAGTAAAGACGGAGACATGGAATCGCTTAAAGATCGGAAAACAAGATTACAATTGCTCACATAATAGTAGATGTGTTTGGGTCACCACCACCGAGTACATATCATTGATGACCTCAACTAGCTCCGGAACTCCACCATGGCACAACCACGTAGGGTGGCCATGGCAGCTAGGGTTGGCCTAGGCCATCCCCTAGACAACTTCGAGGACTCCGCCGCCGTCATCTCTCTCCGGTGCTCACTTCTAGGTTTCACCGAGTTCTGATGAATGGATGTGGTGGCCGTCGGAGGCGGGGGGTATAAATGAGCCGAGGAGCGTGTAGGTCAAAGGGGAGGCCGAACCGAGCCCAGAACACCCTAGGCCAGTCGGCATGGGCCGGCCGGCCCGGGCCTGTTTCGGCTCGGTTCGGGCCCATCTTCCTCCACAATGCTTCTCGTGCTTTCTTGAATATTTGCCGAAGTCCATGTGGGTCCTTGACGTTGTTTTCCCGGCAGTTTGGATAGGAGTACTTGGCGTACGAACTCCCGCATCCTCTGTTTAGGTCCTTGGACTTTCACAACTTCATGCTTCGGTCCTTGGGTCATTTGGAGTCATGTTCACTTCGTGTCTTGACTCGTGTCGGGCTTCGTGATCTTCTCACAAAGTGCTAGATGAACTCCACCCGGAAGTCCTCATTTAGGTACCTAATTCCTGCGTAAACAACACACTCCAAAAACCACATGCAAGTGCAAACTTGTTACATCATTAGTGTGCCTAGTGGCGGGTTAGTTATAAATCAAAGCTCAAACCAAAGTGTAACAAGTGCTCTTGGTTGACAGAAATTGACCGTCAACATACCCCCATGCTTAAACCTTGCTCGTCCTCGAGTAAGCCTTTAATGGATGTTAGTATTGCCTTTCAATGTTCATACCCTGCACTTGTTCATACCTGAGAAAACATAATGCTCTCCAAGTTTATATATGTTATACTTTCATAATGTAACTAGCTTTCATCTCTATGGAGGGTAGATATCATTTAAGCTCTTTCCACAAGTAGTTAAACATGCTCTCAAATTTTAAACAAAACTCAGAAATTTTGAAAATAAAGAGTGGGATGAAGAAAACTTTGCTTTACCAAGATCAATAATAAACCTCCTTGCATCTTGCTCATGAACTCTCATCTCATCATGTCTCTCAAGCCAACTTGTTCTACTCCTTTCTTCTCTCAAATATTTGGTGGAAGGCTTTATATGGAGCTATGAGAAAGTTTAGTCCTACCAAGATATTATAGTTGAGATATTATCAAAACAAGACAAGCTTCTCATGGACTTACCGAGACTCGTCAAAAAGGTCATTGGAAAAAATAATGTTTTCAAGGAGGGGGGAGAGATGAACACACACTTTTAGATAGGTGGACATGTGCAAATGGCAAAGAGTGATCCCGAGGCACAAACGAAGTCCTTGTTATCGGATTGCACATGGTTGGAAAGATGAGTATGGGTCTTGATCTTGAATCCTTTTTGAAAACTCAAAAAGCACTAAACATAGCTAGAGAACCGGGGAGCTTTACTTTTTTTCTTTCTTCTTCTTTTTTCTCTCTTCATACTTTTTCTTCTTTTTTTTCCTTTCATCATACGTTTTCTCTTTCTTTTTTTTCTTTTCTCTTTTTTTTCTTTGCTCCCCTTGAACCCTAGACTATACTAGCACTTCCTTGGCAACCCCCATGGTTAGACGTTTGCTCGTCCACGGGCAAAAGAGGTGATAAGGACGCCAAGGTAGAAATTGAAGCTCTCATATTTTCTTAGAGAGAGATACTTGAAAAATCTTCTAGGGATCCTTTTGGAAGTCTCCCTTACTTGAAGCACCTTCCTTGTAATCTTCCTCGAAATATTCATCCATACTCATATATTGGGTTGTGGTCAAGGAGGTGAACACAAAAAAAGATATATTTGGGTTTTGGTTGGATATCCGGCGAGGTTTGCGAAATTCCCAATGTGGAAACTCACAATGCATGGATAGAAGAGGCTAGCATAAAGAACGATACGCAAAAACGGAATGACCAGCTTCTTAGTCTCGAGCCAGAGAAATCAAGCCTTAAATCAATGCACCCAAAAATAAATCTTGTATATACTAATGTTTTGCACTCAAGTAAGTTTGGGCTTTGGATGGGTAGAGCAAAATGCAAGCGGTACTCATGACAAGGTTAGCATAACTTTTTGAGAATAAAAAAGTTCTTTGATTCATTCAAAATTGAGAGCAACGAAAAACAACTATGGGACTTAAGTTATCATAACCTCCACAAAAGATTAGGCTAGCATTAAATTAAATTTCAGATTCATATTAAAAGAGAGAGCACTAGCTTAATCATATAAAAACCAAGCACAAGAATGATCAAAGCGGCAACGATCATCATATATCCATAAGCAAGAGCATACGCGAAATCATCATGTTGAGCACAAGGTGATGGTGATAAATGTTGAAAACAAAAAGAAACCTAGGTTGTACTCCTAGTAGTCATGTTATTCTATAGAGAGATATACAAAGGTTGCATCTAAGGTTGTTGAAGGCATAAACATATGTACAAGCATATAGAAAGATGAGGACAAAAAGAGGGTTGAGGATTTGTTACCGTCCTTTGATGTTTGAAGTGTAGCACGGCCTCCCCCATGCTTAAGCATTGTGCTTAACATGGAAGAAGAACTGCGATCCTTGCTCCATGCGGTCTTCTCATGTCCACCAAATCCTCCCCCATGCTTAGCATGTTGCTAGGCATGGAAGATGATGAACCATCTTGAAGTCCTACCGCCATGTGTGGATCGTCATACTCTTCACTCTGTCTTGATTGTCCTCCAACGTTCACCCTTTGTCACAAGCCTCTGTCCCAATCAAATTTACGAGACTGATTCACAATGCCTGCAAAACAATTTTAATGCACAAAGTACCCCCGAGGTGACGGTCGGAAATACTCACTCTATGCCGACAAACCAAAGACATCCCCTAAGATCTTAACTTGTGGCATAGTTAATCTAGTGAAAAATTAAAAACCTAATGGGTGTACGTGTGTGCAAGCGTGAATGCAATGAGTTAGAAGCACGAAAAGTTGAGAGCAAACTTTATAGAGATTACACAAAGTTTTAAACACCATGTTTACAACTATGTTCCCAAAATCCTTGGATCAAACACCATGCTAAAGCCAAAGAATTCAAGCGCTCCAAAAAGTTTTAGAAAATTGAACGTGCTTAACATAACGAAAGTGGTCATTAAAGAAATGCAAAATGCAAAGGGTTAGCAAAAACAAACGTTAGCAAAGGTTGAAAAGATCAAACAACCAAACTAACAAGGTTTTAAGGGTACGTTATAGGTATCCTATATTTTTGGCTCAAACAAGAATTTTGAAGAGAGGAAGTCAAGTTTATAAATTCTATCTAAGGTGGTGCTAAGAGTCTTTTTTTATGGAAAACAAACCTATGGTTTTAGGAGGGCTAAAGGTGTGAAAGGGTTTTCTCATAGGAGGGCTAGTTAAAGTTTTTAGTTAGAACAAGGGATAGAGGTGGGCTTGGCCAACTGGAGTGCAAGCCAATCAACACAAGAGGCTATAGGTAGGCTTAGATTGGTTGGGCAAAAAGTTAGATCAACAAAAGCATGCAATGCAATATGACATGGATGAACAAAATGACATGATATGGTGGTTGTCTAAAACAAATGAAAGAGTTAGCCTAAATTAACTAGCCACAAGCTTAGAGTTAGAGGATGGTGCCAACTTCATACTTCTCTCTAAAAAGACACAAAAGAAAACGAACCTAAACACTAGTAGGCACACAAAAAGGTCTACAAGTTTTTCAAGATCAAGAACAAAGTGCTCTCTCAATAGCATTTAAATCAAACAACATGGTGTTGTGGTATTTATTAGAGCAATGGTACAATGTTACTTGATGGTTCAGTTTTAAGATCACAATGTAGACGGTCATATTATTTATATATAAACATGAACAAAAGAAAACGGGTTGCCTCCCGCAAAGCGCTTCTTTTAAAGTCATAGAGCTCGACTTTCTTACGTACCTTCTTGGTGTCGCGAAGCCATGGTCCTTCATGCAAGATTTAAAGGTGTCCATGCAGCTTTGATCCACTCTCCATGCTTGACACGATCATTTTATTTAATGATAGGCTTGCCTGATCATTTCCTTGCATCATCGTCACCTTCTCCTCCTTTGCTTTTCGTCGCTGCTTCCTCTTTCATGAATTTCCCTCTCTGCCCAGACCAGACCATGTAGCAAACAATTTCTCCAATGTGTGGTGCATGAAATTGTATTTCCATCAAGTCTTTGTTGACCCCCAACGGACTCCAAACAAGCGAGTTATGCTCGTTTTACTCCAACGCTGCAATCTGTACAAATCTGATTTCAGACTGTGCAGCGCCAAATGTTTTTGTCATATCTCCTTCTATTGGTCTTCAAATTCATCGATCTTGGAGGCATTGAAATCAGAACTTGATGGAGCTTCTAATTTTCAAATTTTTCCTTCTTCTACATATCTGATCAAGTGCTCAAAATTCATGAAGACAGCAACGTCCGTACACGAGATTCGGTGGTGGAGATGTTCTAGCTCGTGATTCTTTCGGGGCATAGCTTCCCTCCTCTTGATTAAGGTTTAATGACCTGCATGGTTAGTGAAACTCGGGTGTTCTCCCGACATACGCTCTTTTAAGGTCACGAGCTCGACCAAGCATGAAGCAAGTCTAAGATTTGCAAAGTGTGAAACAAACATATGCAACCATAATCACAAATTAAATTTGGTGAACAAAGCATGTTGTGATTAAAGGTAACATAAGTTTCTTGCTCAGCGCTAAGGCTCTCATTAGGCATGGGTTCATTAGGCAAGTTATTAACAAAGTTAAAGCACAACATAGCCTCTTTATCATACTCAAGAAATTCTAGCCTATCAACATGATTATTAAAGGGTAGCAAGACATAGAATCCAATCATACTATTGGATAAGAACACGGATATATAAAAAGAAATATATTATATCCAAAAGTACATTGAGAGATTAGTGTATACCTTAGCCTTCGAGCTTTTCATCGTGAGTGATCCTCCAGAGTTGAAAGCGAACAATCCTTGATGATCGAAGGTGGCTTGCGTAGACTTTTCTCAATTTTTCCCTTTGTGCCACATGTCATCAAGGTTGCCTTGAGTAGGATCACTCCTCTTCTTCATTTGCGGGGCTTCACACATGTCTTAAATGTATTCATGTAGTTCCATGATCCTTCATGTGAGAGCGCAAAAATATCCACGCCATTGGATGTTTCTTATGTGTGTAGTCCATCGTGGTTTTCTTCCAAACATCTTTTTGCGTCGGATGTCACCAACTTGTGTCTTCATGTGCCAATGCTCCAGGGGTCTTTGTTTTGTTCCAAGCCTCGTAATTTCTTCATGAGTGGTCTAATGGAGGCATTCCCTAAGCTCCTCTTCGTTGTTGTCGTCCTCACCTTCGCCATCTTGTTCCCATCATATTGCAGCTGCCTCTTCTTTGGATTTCCCCCTGTATACATAACAGAACATATATCAAAATATAATTCTATTGAAAAATTTATAAAATTATCTTTCCAACAGGTACTCATCCATCTTAATCGGAGTCCAAATGAGGGAGTTATGGTTGTTTCATTTCAGCTTTGCTTGCTGTCCAGAAATTTTTAGGACGTGCAATCATCGCTGATTCGGCCATATCCGCTTGTAGGAACCTCCGATTGACTTGATTCTTGACTCGTTGGAAGCGTAACTTCGTGGGGCTTCTAAATATCTAAAGATACCCTGTTGTTCCTCCCATGAGACTGTGCAAAAATTGAAAGCATTCCCACAGGTTTGAAGGGGACAAATCACCAAGAAAAGAGGCACATCAACCTCATGAGTGCATCCACCAATAAATCCTGCAAGGAAACACCTCCAAATCCTCTCCACGAAAATCCAAAGAAAAGGCTCCGAAAACACCAAAAAGGAAAAATGGGAGAGACAACTAGAGCACTTGAGGAACCACGTCGAACCTTCTATATATACCATGAAAGGTTCATACAAGGTCTAGCAACCACCATGTTGACGGCTATTAAGTAGCTAATTTAGGGCCGTCAATCCCTGCATTTTATCATGAGAACTAAGCATCCACACTAGAATAGGGATTTAAACTGACAATTTCCTCCAGTGGCTATGCTAAGTTGCATGCAGGTGTTTAGCATAAGAAATGAAGAGAAAAGACACCCTCATGATCCTAGCAAGTTAGGCTCAGCCAATGAGGGGCTGCATGCAAGCATCCCCTGCATCCATGACATCACCAATCCAAGGGAGGAAGCCTCGGCGAATCAGAAGCCGCCATGCAGACTTCACATGGATCCTATGGCCCACCAAAGCACCTAAACCGCCTCCAAACCACGTGGACACCGGGAACCGACCTCAGGACCCATAGGAACGCCACCACGCGAAAGCACACCCCGAGTGGGGCCCACAGGGGGTCGGCCGAACCCACAGGTCGGCCGAGCCGACCTTGTGGCGCCCACTCAGGGGCTTCCACGTGGTGCTTGCCCATTGGTCCTAGAAGACATTCCTGGGGTGTTTGGGTGCTCTCACGCCGGTTGCACAAGGCTATAAATAGGAGGAGAGGGGGTAAGAAGAGGGTGGAAGCACTTGAAGCCATTTCTCACCTTTGCCTCTTTCTCCCTCTCTCATTCTCTCTTGGTGGAGGTGAAACCTCATCCCACCATGAGCGTGTGTGTATGGAGGATCTAGACTAGGTGGTGCTAGCTACAGAGGAGTGTGTGGATGAGTAGAGGTGAGGTGGTGATGATCCGTTCATCATCCATCGTCCCCTTGTACCTCGTGAGCGATGCTGTTCTTCATTTAGACTAAAGTGAGTATTTCATTATTTCCTATTTAGACTAAAGTGGCTCTCATGCATGAATGAGTTGTTCTTGAGTTCTTTGTTCGTTCATCATTTAGAGGCTCGTGTTCTTCATGAACGTGTCTCCTCGATATAGTTGACGAACAAGTAATTCATACTTTTGCGTTTGTTCATAAGTTAGAGGCTCATGTTCTTCATGAACACGACCCTAGATCTTCTGTTATCATTGCATAAGTTTGCATCTCGTTTGTGTGATTGTCTGTCTATTAGAATATAGTGAGCTCATGCATATCTGATCTAGATCAAGTATCAATCATATCTCCTCGTGCGAATTGATTCAGTGACGAGTAAGGTCTAGCTCAACCTCGCGGGTTTGTCGCTTCGTATTTATACGGAGTGCTATAGTGTTTCTACGGGACGTCAGACATAGCCGTGCTATAGTAGTAGTCGGCGGTGTAGACGTGGTGTCTAGACTACTGGTTATCCTTTGAATGCTATGTATCCCACGGTTTGTCTTGGGGTAGGCCGCGGTAGTGACAGCTGTTGGACCCTCTGAAATCCCCCACGTTCGGATACAACGTGTAGGCAACCCTTTGCCGTGAACCAACTGTTATAGTCAGGAGGGGCCGGTGTCCGAAGCGAGATCTTATCCGAGCTTGTTCCTCTCTAGAGTCGAGAACCTACAGGAGACTTCACATCACCCACCTACCTCAGCAGGGATTGCGTTCCCTTGGATAGTCGCTCGTAGAGTCCCCCATACCGTTCCTTGGATTTGATACCCTTGGGAATACTCCTGAGGTGAAGTGCTACAACGGTGTATCCGTGTGCTTGCGGATTCGTTCGCACCCGTCAGTATACCCGGGTGATTCTTACACGCTCATGCTATCCCGGCGCCATAGTGGTGACGTTAAGAAATACCAACAAGCATTTCTGGTGCCGTTGCCGAGGAACGGTTGTCGAGAATCTACGAACCCGACTATCCTCGTATCTTTTGTTTTTCTTTTATTTCTACCTTTACCCCCACTACCCCAGGAAGGTTATCCTTGTACACACCTTCTGCCCATTATGAGTGAAACCATGGAATCAACTCTCCGGAGACAACCCGCTCTTCTAACACCTTGTATGGTTCACCCATCTCTCATGAAGCTAGTTGAGGAAAAACCCTTCTCAAGGATGAGTCATGAGAATCCATATGATCACGTAAGAGACTTTGAGCAATTGTGTTCCACCCAGGGTAAAACCGGGGCAACACAAGATGTTCTTAAGAGGAACCTCTTTCTGTTCTCCCTCTCCAGGAAAGCGAAATCTTGGTACCATTGTTTTGGTTGCAATCACCTACGCTGGGAGGAATTAAGAGCATCTTTTTGCACTCTATTCTTTCTGCTACGGTGTATCGTTTCCTTAACAATGGCGATCCTCAGTTTCAAACAAAGAGAGAAGGAAACCTTAGGCATGGCATGGCATCGTTTTGCCTCTTTGGTTGAAACTTGCCCGATCCTTGGTCTACCCGACCCAGTGCTCTTGCAGCATTTCCGGTTTGGTTTACGAAGAGATTGTGGCATGATGCTTGATGCCATTTCGGGAGGCGCCTTTGTGTTCTTAGAGCCAGAACAGGGACTGGAAATTCTAGGAGAAATCCGAGATTTCAGCTCCCCACCTGACTCGAGTGATGAGGCAGCCAAACGAGAAAATGTCGAAATGCCTAAGCCAACCCTCGAGAGAGCCCGAGCTAACTTACCAAATTTCTCCATGCTCTGGTCGAAGATATCACTCCTCACTGGCAGGAATCTATGGGAAAGAGCACTTAGTGCAGATTCTACCCCTAGATTCCCCTATCATTTCTTCTCTTAAAACCCAGCCTTCGAGACTTAGTCTCGAGGGAAGGAGGAGAGTAGTAGTCGAGGAAGAAGAATCGTTCCTGGCGGGGACGATCACTTCAACCTTGCCCGCAACTCTCCAGGGGAGGTCACGATAGAAGTTTCTCGTGCTTCATGTCAAGGCTCAATCCAAAGTGCCGCCACACTAAGGGTTAAGCTAAGACACGAGCCCTGGCGCAGTAAAACTTCCATATCTTTGGCTTGCGGAAGCACGAACTTATATCCGGTCTAGCTGAGCAATCCATCTCATCATCTTAAGTTCAGCTAAGACCAATGCTGATCAAATCAAGTGGATGTAAATCCTACTCTTCACTTCCTGACCTGATCGATGCCCTGCGGGAGTGTGGTTACACACCTATCCTTTACACTTCCGTTGGAAGCTTGGGTTAATTTATGTGTCATCCCACTTAGGTGAGGGTGAGGTCCTTTGTCAACCCAAGGAGAGGATGAACTAGCAAATCCGTCACTCTCAACCTTCAGCTCAAATGATCGTTCGACCCATAAAACTTTCACTCACTCAATCTGGGGTCTGATCATCATTGAGTTCTAGAGGTGAAAGCTTCATTCTTAGAGCACTCTAGGCTTTAGGCCCGGATTTTGTGCTTAACTCTAGCACCTCTATCATCTCTCATCCATAGTGCTATAGCTTTGCTAGCTGTGCTTCTTTCCTAAGGTTACCCATCATAGTCCCCTTAGGATGGTTGTGAGGATCACCTCAGTTTCGCCATTTATACAGCTTGCATCATACATATGCACTAACCATGCAGGAAAGAAAATACATCATATCATAAAGAAACCTGCAAGGAGGACCACAGGGCAGGGTAGGAGGATATCATCAGGAGAAAATGGACGATATGACCAAGAGGGCAACAATGACTCTTCATCCAGGTATGGGTTCAGGTAAAATCCCCAAGTTGAGCTATTAAGGTATAAAGAGGTTTAAGTAAAGTCGTTTGGGGTAGAAGGCAGTATTATGCCCGAAATTCCACTCTAGCCCTTGCTGAAGCCTCCGACCTTAGAATTGGTGGGCCACCTGACCCAGGGACCTTGAGCCCCGCGAGAGCCCACACGCCGAAGCAGAGGCCCAGCGGAGCCTTGATGGGCTCGGCTGACCCCCTAGGTCGGCCGACCCACTAGGGCCGCCACCGCCTCTCATTTTTCGCATGCACACTCTTTCGTCCTCCAGAAACCCATCCCTCGCCGCGTGACGGAGTTTTGTGTCACGCAGAACCCCATCTCCTCTGCTCGATCCTCCTCTCACCGCTCCACCACCTTGCTCACCTCTGCCCGATGGCTTCCGCTGGCTTCGAGGGGGAGAGGTCCTTCGGCTTCAGCGACCTTGGAGGCAGCGAGCTTCATCGATGGGACAGAACTCAGGACGATTTGATGACTCCAGAGCGAGGGAGGAAGGGGAGAAGCCCTACTGGAGACTCGATAGAGCCCCCAGCTAGGCACGGCTCATCCTCACCTCCTACCTTCGCCAGTCATTGCTCCCTGTTCAACGTCCTAGGGAAGAAGCCGGCCCCTGGATTGAGCAAGAAGGTGTTGTTTGATGATTGGCCAGGGCCACCACTAAAGGCTGGAGAACGCTACTCAGGATCTCTGTTTGACGAAGATGGCGACCCCTTTTGCCATAAGAATGAGCAGGATGTGTGGGATGAAGTCCCGCAACCGCAGACCAAGTATCACGTCTTTGGAGTGAGGACCCCTAAGGACAGCTGCGGGGTGCCCAAGCCATACCCGCCAGATTGGGAGATAGAGCTTGGTGACATCCTAGCTTCATTGCCTAACAGGAAGAACCTCCGTGTGGGCAAGATGGCAGATGATCTGGCAGAGGTGTACTTTGAGTTTGACCTCTTAATGAAGACTGTGAGAAGGCAGCGGGTAGAATATCGACAGCTCAGGAACCTCCTCCTCAAGACCCGTGAGGAGATGAATGCCAAGCTGCAGCGGTTGATTGAGGTCAAGGGTTTGGAAGCTCTCTTTGCTGAGTAGAGGGTCGTGCCCCGCCTTTATTTTTCCTTTATAGGCATTTAGTTAGGTTTAATTTATTTCCCTTAATTTATTTCCCTTCCATTTATTTCTTTTATTCCCATCATTAGTGTAAGCGCCTATTTCTTTATTAGTGAACTCGAATGAATAAATTTTGGCTCCACCAGTTATGAAACCCGGTTGAGTCACTCGTGTGTTAGCTATTTTTGTTTTTGCTTTTGTTTGTATCGAAGAACTGCACCCAGGTACAAAACAGTGTGGGGGAGAGCTACACTCTCCAAACGCGAACACGACGGATCATTATTGCACCCACACTATGCTCACACAGCGCTTACGATCGACACGCTTAGAGAACCTGAACGGGACATGCATTCGTGTGCATCACAGGAATCTCCGTCTGGTCCACACAGAAACCAGCGCTGGTTTGCATTTCTTCCTCATTTCGCCATGATTTCTGAGTTTGTACGCACATACTTGATAAATTCTCCATAAATCAACTTAAGAAATCTATGGAAATGCTTACTCCATGCCTAGGGTTGACATGCGTAAGTTTTATTCCTCGTTTATAACCTTGAGGCTTGTGAACAATATCATCATAAGGACAACATGCTTATCTAAGTAGCTGGCAAGTGAGATATGATTTGATGACATGATCTTAACTCTGTTGGTTCTGGCCCTTGGGATAATTTTAGTTTAAAAAAAAAAGCTCTTGCAAAGCTCCTCTTTGATGTACCACTGTCCTACCAAAGCCATATAATGTTTTTAGTTGGAAACCTTATACTCATATGCTGCTTGTTATTGTATTGAGCTTTGTCAAATTCTGTCACCCTTGTGAGAATTCATTTCATTACTCTCATGGTCAAGATTCATGTGCACGCCACCTTTTTCCCTTGCTATGCTTCTACCCTGGAAGTTAGCATTGTATTATTCATCCATTTCGTGAGAATAAAGCTCCATATGTGCTGATCTCTTCCTCCTAGTTTTTGCTACATAAGAGACATGGCTATTGAAAAAAAGAGAGAGAGAGAAAAAGAAAGTATAGAGATAGCCATGCTCTTCCAAAAAAAAATCTTATACAAAAGGGAGAGTCATGCAAAAAGGAGTTCCATAATCTAGAAGGTGATAACTAGTATCCATTCCGGGACTAGTGTCCACCTCACCATCAACCAACATTCACCATACATGTATGGTAATATCTAGCACCCATCCTGGGCCTAGTATCCACCTTACCATACTCACTGTACCCATACATGTGCACATCTTGATCTGATTGTATGATTTGATTTTCTCTGTGGATCCAGTTTTTGACTTTGCAATATATGTAATACAAGTATGCTTTACCTTTATCCTACCCTGAGCTCCAAATACAGCCATTATTAGAAGTAGGGTGAAGAAAGACAATCTAATGCATTGGTGAGGACATATACACATTGAGCGATCTGAGAGAATCAAAGGAGGGAGGGCAGAGCAGTTCTTTTTCTTTAAAAATTATCAGGAAAACCCCAAGTGCTGACCAACAGGTGCTTAAGAGACTCGATTCAAGGTCATTCCTCTTATCAACTACCCAAGATGGCATGGTAGCCAATCCACAGAGTTCACAAGAACAAGGTATGACCTGGAATAACTCCTATGCTTGTTTTATACCTTTGGTTTAAACCCATGTAATCTTCCCTTTCGCTCGGGACGAGCAAAGGGCAAGTGTGGGGGAGTTGTTGACGGCTGTTAAGTACCTAATTTAGGACCGTCAATCCCGGCATTTTATCATGAGAACTAAGCATCCACACTAGAATAGGGATTTAAACTCGCAATTTCCACTAGTGGCTATGCTAAGTTGAATGCAGGTGTTTAGCATAAGAAATGAAGAGAAAAGACACCGTCATGATCCTAGCAAGTTAGGCTCAGCCAATGAGGGGCTGCATGCAAGCATCCCCTGGATCCATGACATCACCAATCCAAGGGAGGAAGCCTCGGCGAATCAGAAGCCACCATGCAGACTTCACATGGATCCTATGGCCCACCAGAGCGCCTAAACCGCCTCCAAACCACGTGGACAACGGGAACCGACCTCAGGACCCACAGGAACACCACCACACGAAAGCACACCCCGAGTGGGGCCCACAGGGGGTCGGCCGAACCCACAGGTCGGCCGAGCCGACCTTGTCGCGCCCACTCAGGGGCTTCCACATGGTGCTTGCCCATTGGTCCTAGAAGCCATTCCCGGGGTGTTTGGGTGCTCTCATGCCGGTTGCACAAGCCTATAAATAGGAGGAGGGGGGGTAAGAAGAGGGTGGAAGCACTTGAAGCCATTTCTCACCTTTGCCTCTTTCTCCCTCTCTCATTCTCTCTTGGTGGAGGTGAAACCTCATCCCACCATGAGTGTGTGTGTATGGAGGATCTAGACTAGGTGGTGCTAGCTAGAGAAGAGTGTGTGGATGAGTAGAGGTGAGGTGGTGATGATCCGTTCGTCATCCATCGTCCCCTTGTACCTCGTGAGTGATGTTGTTCTTCATTTAGACTAAAGTGAGTATTTCATTATTTTCTATTTAGACTAAAGTGGCTCTCATGCATGAATGAGTTGTTCTTGAGTTCTTTGTTCGTTCATCATTTAGAGGCTCGCGTTCTTCATGAACGTGTCTCCTCGATCTAGTTGACGAACAAGTAATTCATACTTTTGCGTTTGTTCATAAGTTAGAGGCTCGTGTTCTTCACGAGCACGACCCTAGATCTTCTGTTATCATCGCATAAGTTTGCATCTCGTTTGTGTGATTGTCTGTCTATTAGAATATAGTGAGCTCATGCATATCTGATCTAGATCAAGTATCAATCATATCTCCGCGCGCGAATTGATTCAGTGACGAGTAAGGTGTAGCTCAACCTCGCGGGTTCGTCGCTTCGTATTTATACGGAGTGCTATAGTGTTTCTACGGGACGTCAGATGTAGCCGTGCTATAGTAGTAGTCGGCGGTGTAGACGTGGTGTCTAGACTGCTTGTTATCCTTCAAATGTCCTGTATCCCACGGTTTGTCTTGGGGTAGGCCGCGGTAGTGACAACCGTTGGACCCTCTGAAATCCCCCACGTTCTGATACAGCGTGTAGGCAACCCTTTGCCGTGAACCAACTGTTATAGTCAGGAGGGGCCGGTGTCCGAAGCGAGATCTTATCCGAGCTTGTTCCTCTCTAGAGTCAAGAACCTACAGGAGACTTCACATCACTCACCTACCTCAGCAGTGATTGCATTCCCTTGGATAGTCGCTCGTAGAGTCCCTCATACCGTTCCTTGGATTCGATACCCTTGGGAATACTCCTGAGGTGAAGTGCTACAACGGTGTATCCGTGCGCTTGCGGATTCGTTCGCACCCGTCAGTATACCCGGGTGATTCTTACACGCTCACGCTATCCCGGCGCCATAGTGGTGATGTTAAGAAATACCAACACACCACAATCATCCTCCCTCTCCCAAGATGTGTACATGAAGCTCTCTTGCTAGTCCTATAGAGAAAAGAGGAAGGAAAAAAGAGAAAACTAGAGAGGAAAATGAAAACCCTAAGCCAAGAGATGGCAGCAAACTCCCACCAACCAAGTATATATATCGGGTCCCATGGTGGTGGCAAATGACTCCAAGCTTCGACAGATGGTGGCAAATGAGTCCCAAGTCGATACATACCCCTTAAGGGCAAATCTGGAACTTTGACGATTTCTTCCATCAAACGGATACCCAGCGACCGCACCTTGCGAAGGACCGAATTGGTGACCAGAGAGGGGGGAGTGAATGGGAGCCGATAAAAATTCTTCTCAGAGAGATGAACCCGGCCTATGCCCTAAATTCAACTCCAAGTACTCGCACACAAGAGAGAGACCCAAAGCTAGGCACACAACAAGCCTACAATCCCTAGAGATAAGCCTCGAATCAAAGAATGGAAGCACAAAGCAAGAATTAAAGAACTTAGGCAGTTCTATGAGGCCTAGGACAGATCATCCGCCAGGTCCAGACGGACAGTCCGTGGTACACGGTGGACTGTCCGTGATGCAAGGACGGACTCTCTGTATTTACCAACAGAACCTCCAGAGATGCACCTCTTCCTCACGGACTATCCGAACTCCAAACACGGATTGTCTGAGACCCTCGGACGGACTGTCCGCCAAACACCTTCCAAAAAATCAACTAAACTCCAATGGATCAAACCATGAACTCATAAGAACACGAGACAAACTCGACGAACTGGATAACAGGCGGACTGTCCGTATGGGGGTCATGGACTGTCCGTGCATTCTCAAGAACGTGCGCGCAACCTGGCTGCGAGGTCAACCCCAACTTTCGATTGACGGATCTCCCAAACCGCTGGGTGGATTGAGCCCAAATTTTAGGTAGATGAGAAGCGTCTCTAGGAGAAGTTATGGCTAAAATCTTGGATCCTCAAGCCAATCGAATCAACCGGAATCACAAATCTCGCACTCACAAGCTACCACCTTGGGCCACTCTAAAAACTCACGAATCGAAGGTGATTCCCGTCATTTGAGGGGTCAAGATCATCCACAACGAGGCACAAGGAACTCACCCATGATCCCCTCAAAGAAATCCGAGAGAAAACACACCAGAAAATGACGAACACGGATCAACCCGAAAACCACCAAAAATAGCTTCGAAAATAGCACGAAAATCACAAAGAGCTAAGAAGGAGATAGAATCACCACGCTGAATTCTTCCATACATCTAGAGGTCAAAGTCTATACAAAGATTGTCTAGCCTATGGATCAAAGAAAATGGAAGCAAATCATCCGAGAGAGAGAGAGAGCCAGAGCCCAGAGAGAGAGAGACGCCATCCACCTCTCCCACTATATATGAAGTCTCTCGGGAGGTGGGAAATGACACCGATATCCCTACAACTTAAACAAGCATACACACCCCTCAGGGGCATTTTGGTCACGTCTTCGAATATTCCCATCGAGCGGACACACATCCACAGCAGCCTTGCTTCACCTCGACGCAAGCTCTACGATCACACCACGTGTCCCTCGCCTAGAAGCTTCGCGACACGCTCGGATCCCTGTCTCCATCACGTTGGGCCTTCAGGCTCGGTTTTGAGGCCCAAACCAAGAAATCGTCCTCCGATGGTTTTGTGGGCAAACCACCAAACCTCGCGTGCAAGCTTCAGTCGCTAGCCACCACCTTGCATCAGCTCCATGTCCATGACTTCAACTTGCTCTTTTTGTGCCCCGTGAGGCTTGCACTTGACCCCGTCGGTCACCGAGTCCATCGAACCAAGCCTACTTGTCTCTCCGCCACCCGGAGGACGCCACGACATAGACCTTTCATGCTTGTTCTTCACCTCCACCAACACGAGTCAAACCGCAACCTGCACCTGCAATACTAAGCCAAGCATCAGTGCACACAATGTTGTCAATCATTCATCACTGAGGAGCGATCCTCCACTAGTCTTCGGATGCTCCTGGTCCTCAATCTCCCCCTTGATGAGTGCATTGACAACACCCATAGTAACCAATTCAGAGAGAAAGGAAAAGAAAAAGAAAAAGAAAATGAAGAACAAACCTCCAACAAGTGATCCAAAGCCAAAGAACAAGCAAAAACATGATCACTCGAAAGGGAAAGTCTCGGCCCCCTAAGGCAAGGGCAACAACTCAACACAGCCGAGACAACAAGCTCACCACAAAAGAGCAAAGCACAAAACACAAAATCAGGCAACCCAAAGGAAAATCAGGTAACACAAAGGAGCTCCCCCTGCACATATGCAAACTCCCCCTAAACAAGTGCAATTCTTTCCACAATTTCTCCCCAACATGCAAAATCTCCACAAATCTTTCATTATTTCTCCCCCTTGTTGACAATGTATGAATCAAGCTAACATGAAAGTGCACAAATGAATGTCAAAGCATATACAAGCTACCAAGCTTCTCAAATATACAAATAGCACAACAAAATGCTACAAATGAGACATAGAGCAAGCAAGGTAGACATGGTGTAGTTATCGCATTGCCATCAAGAAAGTAGAAACAAATATACATGTGATAAAGCCAAAGCATTTAAGCAATTTTCACATATGTAATTCATCTCATGAGCAAAATCCTATCCATGATTAATTTGAGCAAAAAATGAGCTAGATCACACAAAACTCATACAAGATCACAAGTTCTCATCACAAGATCATAGAAAACAACCACAAGCTACTTCATGTCATGTCAAAGCCACCGAGCCATGTGTCTACTTCTAATTGAGACTTCTCATGGTAGACGACATGCAACAGTTTAGCACCCAAGATACATACATGAAGGCATAAAGACATGATTATGAGCATATTTTTCAAGCATAGACATTTCATAGACCAAATTCATTTTCAAATTTAATCATGGTACATGAAATACCTTTGCGGCAAAAAGAATCTTATGCTCCTCAACAAGTGAACACATGGGCTAAACATTCACAATGACATGGGTCTTTGACCCCAAGTGAAAAGAGCATGATTCTCAAGCACAAACTAAGCATGACATAAACATTTGAGCACAAAGAGAGTATGAAGAAGAATCTACTCATGAGTGATGGCATTTTTAGCATTTTCCCAAAAAGAAGCTATCTCAGCATGAATATATGACAATACCATCAATAGCATAGCATTCACATCACCATTCACCAAACATACACATATCTCACATATAGCACATCATGGTGATCAAAGTATATAAGAGAAGCTCATCCAACCAAATATGATACAAAGATGGCTATCCATACTTGTTTTGGTACAAAAATGAAAATGTATGCATGGAATGATACATATATCACATTTATACACGAGAAGCTGCAAGAACCAGCTGAAAAGGGAAACACACTCCAAATTCACCTCGCAAGCGTGTAAAGGTAACTTGGTCAAGTGGTTTAGTGAATATGTCGGCTAGCTGATCTTGGGTAAGTACATAGGACAAGGAAATGTTCCCTTTCTCAACATTGTCCCTCAGAAAATGATATCTCACTTCTATGTGTTTGGTTTTGGAGTGAAGGACTGGGTTTTTGGCTATACTTATGGCACTGGTGCTGTCACAAAAGAGTGGAACCTAGGTACACTCCTCACCAAAGTCGCTCATAGTGTATACCATCCATAGGAGCTGGGAACAACAACTAGCTACAGCAACAAACACAGCTTCTGTATTGGATTGGGCAACATTGGATTACTTGCGAGACGACCAAGAGATCAAAGAAGAACCAAGAAATTGACAACAACCTGAGGTAGACTTGCGATCCAAATGACATCTAGCAAAATCAGCATCAGAGTATCCGTGAAGTGTGAGTGTCGAGGGGGTAGAATACCAAAGATCGAACTCAGGAGTGTAGTTCAAATACCTGAAAATCCTCTTGACAGCCTGCTGATGTGAAGTCCTCGGTGAAACCTGAAAACGAGCGCACAGACACACACTGAACTGTATGTCCGGCCTCGTCGCCGTCAAGTAGAGGAGGGAGTTGATCAAGCTCATGTACTCCTTCTGGTCCACGGGTTCGCCATCTTCATCAGCATCCAAAGTCGTAGTGGTACTCATCGGTGTGGTCAGCGGCTTGGAGTCGTTCATGCCAAATTTCTTCACGATGTTCTTGGTGTACTTCGCCTGGTGTACAATGTCCCATCCTTGCATTGCTTGGTCTGAAGCCCGAGGAAAAACATCAACTCACCCATCATCCACATCCTCGAACTCCCTGCTCATATCATCTGCAAACTTCGCAACCAAAGAGTGAGACGAGCCGCCAAAGATAATATCATCCACATACACCTGCACGATTAGGATGTCATCGCCCTGCCTAAGGAGAAAGAGAGTTTGGTCGACCTTCCCCATCACAAAACCCTTGCTAAAAAGAAAGCCCCTCAACCTGCCATACCACGCCCTAGGTGCTTGTTTTAGGCCATATAGAGCTTTTCTAAGTTTGTCACTTGGTGGGGATACTTCTCTGTTGGCGGTCGATTTCCATCAACCAAGAACACTTGTTATGTTATAGTTTGGATTTCATTTTGGAACTAACCCGCCACTAGGCATACTAATGATATAACAAGTTCATCGTTGGATGTGTGTTTTGGAGTTTAATGTTTACGCAGGAATTCATGCACTAAATGAGAAGAAATACATATGGTTCGGAGGACGATTTACACGATGATCAAGAGGCTCCAACCGTGCGTGAACTTGACTCCAAAGGTGGCAAGGACCAATGAGCTTCGAAGAAGAATCTCCGAGGACCAAGATGAAAAGACCGGAAGATCATGCATGAACACGCCTTAACTTGGTCACGGAGATAACGACGTCCAAAGCCCATATCCGAAGGAGGAAAAACCCCAAAGTGCAAGAAACGACACGTGGCAAAAGACGGAGACGAACCGAGCCGAGGATGGGCTAGGCCGGTCGGCCCACCCCCTCCTCACCTCGGTTCGCCACCGCCTTTCTTCGGTGATATATTCACGGAACCCTAATTGTTTGGTGAGGGGAGCCATTCGCGAAAGACGACCAGAGAAGCCTCGGGAGATCAAACACAAAGGAGAGGGTTGATCTTGAGGGTGAAGATCGAGGAGGATCATCACCTAGGTCAACGGAGGCCACCACGAGGAAGGAGGACGCCGAGGCCTTGCCACGGCGCCGCCGGAGTTGAAGGACACTGAGAGACGGACTCCATCGGGGGCATCCACCATGTTCAACGGTGCCATGCCTAGCGTCTTGATGGGGTAAAGTAATCATTTGTCCATGGAGTTGTAATGGATCTTGACATGTAGTCACCCACTCTTTGTTTGGATCTTTATCTATCATACCTTCATGTTGATGATGCTTAATGTTTAAGGTTCGCTACCATTGCCATCGGGGTTGCTCCCGTAGATCACGTCAACATACCGTGCTCATTAGGGTTAGAGACGATTACCTTCGCGTAGTGACAAGTACGAGGGAAGGGAAACACTTAACTCTTTGTTCACATCCTTAGATAGATTGGATCGGGGTTTTACCATGTTTTGGGTGATTGCATCTCAAGTACCTAGACTCCATGGGCATACGTCTTTCATACTCGTGAACCACCTTTGTCTTTCTCTTAACGTAATCTAGGGTTAGTGTGACTTTACTTTATAGATTAATCATCCTTAATCAACTAAGTTAGTGTTAGGTTAAACGCAAGTAATTCCCTTGCTCCGTGGATTGACAAGAACCTAGGGAGTCCCCTCCCTTGGTGAAAAAGGCACCAAGTCACTCCGTGGACTTGCGGTGAAGTTGAACGCGGTTTTGAACCGTCACCAAGCCCCTTTTTCTGGCACCGTTGCCGGGGAGCAAACCAGTTTACTTCATTTAATCTCTCATTAATTTTGTTGATTACTAACATCTAACCTTTGTGTTCTAGAAAAACACACTCTTTTGTTTTTGTTTTTGATTGTCTAGATGGCCCTCGTTGGAAATCCTTTGGAGGAACCGGAAAAATCACTAAGAGACTATGCTAGCCCTCGATGTGAGGACATCAAGGTACAAGAGTCGGATTCAATTCTCGAAGCGACAAGGTACGAAATTAGAGTTCAAATCATCAAGATGGCAGCAACTAATCCATTCTGAGGGATAGAGATGGACAATCCATATAGACATATCCAGCGCTTCACGACATTGTGCAATACGGTGTGACAAGAGGGAGTTCCCGACACTTGGTTTAAATGGAATCTTTTCCTTACTCACTTGCCGATGAAGCAACAAAGTGGTATTCATTTGCATCCTTCGAAGCCGAGGGAAATTGGGATCAATTGGTAAAGAAATTTTGTGCCAAGTTCTTCCCTATAACCAAGGTTCAACATATAAGGATGCAAGTGATGACTTTCAAGCAAGGAGAAGAAGAGGGGATTGATCAAGCATGGAATCGATTCAATGAACTAGTCGAACAAGGACCAAGACTCGGATTCTCGGGTGACGTACTTTTGCATACATTCTTTTTTTTCCCTAACCCCAAGTTGCATGGAATACGTTCAAATGTGTGCAGGAGGGGATCTCATGGAGATAACACTCACGGAAGCTGCCAAACTTCTACAAAAAATAAGTAAAGCGGCAGCCATGCGAAGAGATTGGGAAATACGACTTTCGGGAAAGCCGAAATGCAACACAAGTGTGGCACCCCTTGCTGCAATTTTCAGAAATACGGCTCCGGAAGAGAAGAAAGAGGAATGAATCCTTGAAAAGGTTGAAGAAGCCAAACATGAGGAAACTAGAACTATCTCGGAGAGTGATCACGCCGAGACAAGCAAAGCAAATGAAAGGACTATGTCAAGCGCGAAGCCACTAAGGGAATTTGAGCAAATGGATTGGATCCCACTTGATTTTGGAGAAATCTTTGACAAGAGGAGACCGTTCCCTAATCAAAAAGGGATGGCAAGAGTTTCGAAGACAGACTTTCCGCCGGAAAAACAAGTGGAACATTCATACAACACAGAGACAACCGGGGAGGTCCTTCAAAAACTCTTTAGCGAAGAAGAAGTTGATCCGGACCATGTGGCTGAAGCTAAAAGAATCATGGGAATCAAGCCCGAGGCGTCACCATTTGCCTGCCTCACTGAAATTTTTGCCATAGGATCCGATGACGAAGAGAAGACATCGCCGCGTATAGATTGCAAGGTCAACAACATTAATTGCAAGGCGTTATGCGACATTGGAGCACAAGTAAGTGTCTTGTCTTCTAAGATTTTTGATGCAATTCATGACCATACCATTGACCTAGTTCCAAACTCTACTAAATTAATTATGGGAGATGGTAGAATTGTTAAACCTCTAGGAATTGCTCGTGACCTAGAAGTTTTAATTTCTGAAAAATGCATTCCAACCGATTTCTTTATTGTTGATCTCTACTATGATAAGAATGATCATGTAATTCTTGGTAGACCTTTTCTCAAGTTGGTTAATGTTGTTTTAGATGCCGGAAAAGGAAAAGTAACTATTAATCTTGATGGAAATAATCACACATACAATTTTCTTCCCGTTTCTAGAATTGACTCACCTCTACCTCTTGATGACGAAGAGGTAGGGAGCCTTTGTTTTGTTGAAACTTTCAGGGATCCTCTACAAAGAGCTATGTAGAATCAATCTAATGATGAGTTGGATGAAGAGTTAGTGGAAACAACCAAGGGATTAGAACCGCAAGACAGAAGCTTAGAGGAGGATAAATTTGAAGATCTTGGAGAAATTGTACATGAGGAACCACAAGCACCGGAGGTGGATCTTAAGCCATTGCCCAAAGGATTGAAATATGAATTTTTGGGGCCGGACAAGACTTATCCCGTGATTGTGAGTGATGAATTGAGTCCCGAGGAGAATGATATGTTGCTGAATTTAAAGAAGCACAAGAAAGTGATGGGATATTCGATTAATGACATTAAAGGACTTAGCCCAGCATTTTGTACTCACCGCATACCTATGGAGGATCAATGCAAGCCCGTAGTGGACCATCAAAGGAGGTTAACCCATGCCATGTGAGAGGTAGTGAAGAAGGAGGTTATCAAGTTATTGTACGTCGGAATCATCTACCCGGTGCCGCATAACGAATAGGTGAGCCACGTACATTGTGTGCCTAAGAAAGGAGGTTTGACCGTGGTGAAGAATGAGAAGAATGAATTGATACAGCAAAGAACCGTGACCGGATGGAGGATGTGTATTGACTATCGGAAATTGAACAAAGCAACAAAGAAGGATCACTTCCCCCTACCATTCATCGACGAGATGCTTGAGAGGTTAGCAAATCATGCATATTTTTGCTTTCTTGATGGGTACTCGAGGTTCATGCAAATACCTATTCACCTGGATGATCAACATAAGACAACATTCACATGCCATTATGGAACATTTGCGTATAGAAGAATGCCTTTCGGTTTATGCAATGCTCCAGCCTCTTTTCAACGATGTATGATGGCGGTATTTTCGGAGTTCATCGAGGAAATTGTTGAGGTATTTATGGATGATTTCTCCGTCTATGGTAAATATTTTGCAGATTGCTTGGCAAACTTGGATAAAGTTCTCACTAAATGTTCGGAGGTTGATTTGGTGTTAAATTGGGAGAAATGTCACTTCATGGTGAAACAAGGTATCGTGTTGGGACACGTGATATCCGAGAGAGGGATTGAGGTGGACAAAGCTAAGGTTGAAACGGTTGAAAAATTTCCACCCCCAACGGATGTCAAATCTTTTAGGAGTTTCTTAGGCCACGCGGGTTTCTATAGAAGATTCATCAAAGATTTCTCAAAAATAACCAAGCCATTGACCAATCTTCTCCAAAAAGATGTGCCATTCAATTTTATTGAGAAGTGCTTGGCGGCATTCTGGACATTGAAGAGAGCTCTTGTAACCGCACCCGTCATCCAACCGCCCGATTGGAATCAACCTTTTGAGATAATGTGCGACGCTAGTGACTATGCCATTGGAGCGGTGTTGGGACAAAGAAAAGAAGGCAAGGTACATGCTATTTACTATGCTAGCAAAACCTTCAATGGAGCTCAATTAAATTATGCAACAACGGAGAAGGAATTGCTCGCCGTAGTGTTTGCTTTTGAAAAATTCAGATCGTATATTGTGAATTCTAAGGTGATTGTCTACACCGATCATGCGGCAATCAAGTATCTCTTGTCTAAAAAAGATGCCAAACCAAGGTTGATTCGATGGATCCTTTTTTTGCAAGAATTTGATGTGGAAATTAGAGACAAGAAGCGGGTGGAAAATGTTGTGTCCGACCATTTATCAAGGATGAATCATGAGGATGATAAAGAGCCTTTGAAGATAAGATGAGAGATGATCATCTCTATCACATCCTTGACAAAGATAATTGGATGATCAACATTATTCGAGCCATACGAAAAATGCCACTTGATCATTTGGATTGGAACACTCAAAGGAGAGTGATCGCCGAGAGCCGAAAATATTATTAGGATGCACCTTACCTCTTTAGACTTGGAGCGGATGGAGTCTTACGAAGGTGTATACCAAGAGATGAAAGAGGCGAAATATTGAGGAAGTGTCACTCAGGCGAATATGGAGGACACTATGGACATTTTAGGACTCAAGCAAAGGTATGGGCTAGTAGATTTTATTGGCCAGAGATGCATGAAGATTCGAAAAGGTATGTTGCTTCTTGTCCGGAATGTCAAAGAACGGGGAATATAAATCAAAGAAATGCTATGCCCTTGAATTACAACTTGCAAATTGATCTATTCGACATATGGGGGATTGACTTCATGGGGCCTTTCACAAGTTCAAATGGATATAAGCATATTTTGGTTATGGTTGATTATGTATCCAAATGGGTGGAGGCTATCCCTTGTCGAAGAGCTTCAACGGAAGAATCTATATCCATGATCAAAAATACTATATTCCCACGCTATGGAGTCCCGTGAGTATTGATAAGTGACGGAGGAACACACTTCATGGGAAATAGCTTCAGAAAATGCTTGTCCAAGTTGGGGATTGAGCATAGAGTGGCCACGGCTTACCACCCACAAACCAATGGTCAAGCGGAAACTTCAAATAGGCAGCTCAAGAGCATTCTTAACAAGACCGTTGAAAAGGTTGGTAAAGATTGGTCAAAGAAATTAGTTGGAGCATTGTGGGCATATCGAACGGCATACAAGACACCCATAGGTATGACACCATATCAATTTGTCTATGGAAAATCGTGTCATCTACCTTTGGAGTTGGAACATAAAGCGTATTGGGCAATCAAAGAGATGAATCTTGACCTTGATGCCGCGGGAATCAAACGAAAAATTCGAATAAGTGAATTAGAAGAAATGAGGCTCAAAGCTTATAAGAGTGCAACCATCTACAAGGAAAGAATGAAGAGGTGGTATGATAAAAAGCTTCGAGCAAAGGAATTCAAAGAAGGTGACAAGGTTCTCCTCTACAATTCAAGGTTCAAAATATTTGGGAAAGAAAAATTGAAGAGCAAATGGGATGGACTGTATATCGTTCACTCGGTCTCGACAAATGGAGTGGTCACAATCATGGACGTGAAAGGAGATCAATATGTGGTTAATGGTCAATGGTTAAAGGTTTTTCTTGAACAAGACATCGTGCCCATCGACTACATTGACATATATCACATGGAGGACGAGCCCGAGCGTCAAGCCTAAGACGTAAAACGAGGTACATTTTCTGTAAATACATTTTTGTTTTTAGTTTTCGTATTTATTTCGAGTCCTTTCTATAATTTTTAGTTGGACCCTACCACCACCTAGGCTAGTATTCATGAAACACCGAGGGCCGCGAAAGTTGGGCCGCGGGGGCCCAAAATAGGGGGTAGGCCGGCCGGCCCATGCCGACCGGCCCACTACCCCCTTCGCCCGTTTTCGCTCGTTTTTCTCTGGGACACGGTTCGGTGCATTTCCTTTTCCTGTCTTCCCTTTTTGGGGGCGACAAAAATAGGTAAGGGAGGGTTTCGGCCGAATCTTTCCAGGGATATTTAAGGATGTCTGGGGAGCTCGAGGTTTGCATCTCAATTGCAATCTCCAACCTCCACGAAAGCACCAAGGCCAAGGAGAAGGTGAAGGCGACCATGGAAGAAGAAGTACGCCTCCCCTCTCCAACCCCGGCGATGGAGGAGCTTCGCCGGTGCGAGGTGCCAAAACCCAAGAAGCAAGTGAAGAGAACCGCGAGGATTCAATGCGGAGGGCTTGGTCCAAGAGGGCGCATCGCTAGTCCGAATCCCTGGGTTGAGGAGAAGAAGGAGAAGCCCGCTTCTCCCGTCCGCCGCTGAGAGAGGCTCCTTGGGAAGAAGATGAAGGACTACAAAGAAAAGACCCCCGAGCTGGCGGATTTCTTCAGAGATAGTGATTACTCCGATGATCGAAGCCCTAGCTCGTGGGCAGCTGGCGGAAGAGACGACAACGATCTCTACATTTGGGAGGAGGTGCCCCAGGAGGAGCCGGAGGAGCATCCGGAAGAGCAAGGTGAAGGCGGCAACCCAGGCGGCGGTAATGATCCGGACGATGGAGACCATGGAGATGATGATCCGGAGGAAGAGCACAATGTGTGTTGCGCAGCATGCCGCAACGCCATTGCGGAGCTCTTCTCATCCCTTGATGAGTGTTTCCACACCATCAACGCCATGCAACAACGAATTGAGCATTGGGAGCGCATGGCGGAAGATGACTTCAAGTACCTCAACCGCAACATAAGGAAGCTCTTCGGGATGAATAAAAATTTCAAGAAGAAGGAGTGGTGCAACTCGTGCGGAAAGTACCACTAGGTGTCATAGTTAGGAAGTTCTCTCCCCTTGTGCCTTTTGTAAAGTTACGACGAGGACGTCGTAAGATCTAAGCGTGGGGGGGGGAGCTAGCTAGCTACCTTTTAAATTTTTGCTTTAAGTGGTGTGAGAGTCTAGTTTTTAATTTTTGAGTCAAGTGTGAGAGTGTGAGTCTTTGTTTTATCTTTTTAGCTTGAAGGAGTCCTAAATTAGCGTTGAGTCAAAATAAAAAGTGTCTTATGCAAAGTCTCATGTTTCTTTTCTCATTATATCTTTTATTTATCTTTCTTATTTGAGCATGAGCTTTTTGATTAATTGTTTACGTGGTGCTTAGTGGAAACCTACCTTTGTAAAGTACCCATACTCAAAATGTAATCTAGGACTTTGCTTCATCCATGCTCTTAGTATTCCTAAACTTTGGAGGTTTTATTTCTGAAAATTAAAAAAACATCTTGCTATGAAGGTTAGTAAGTTCTTTCTCCAAGTTGAGAGTGATCTATCCTATACAAAGCCTTTACATACATACATGAGCTCCACCATAGGTGTTGATTAGTATGATGAGTTAAGTTAGGATTCTACTCTCTTGGGAGGTCTAATTCCAAGCAATGATCATGTCCTTGATATATACCTTTTGCTGCTAGCCTCTTCGTGTATTCGGTAGCAGGAATTTCACATTGAAATGCCCCGTACATCGTCGGATTCCTTACCCAAACCTATATACATCTTTTTATCATCCTACTCCTTGAACACAACCCATATTCAAAGATTCGTTCAATCTTTAGGCATGTTTATATTTAAAATTCAGATTGTGATCATGTTTGAAAGTTGAGTGAAAAGCATGGGAGAAGAAGGTAAAGGGGTGAAGAAAAAAAAGAAAAAGAAAAAAATGTGTATGTGTGTAGTGCGCACACAAGAGAAAAAGAAAAAAAGAAAAAGAAGGAAAAGAAAAGAAAGGGAATCCAAGGTAAGGCAAGAAAGGTGAAGTGAGGGATGACAAGTTAAGTGAAGATCAAATGAAGTGCAAAGAATGATGCCACGATGTTAGGAAGGAATCTTATTCCATACCATGTGCAATCCGACATCGAGGACATCATTAGTGCCTTGAAGTCATTATTCTTTTTCCCTCTGCACATGTCCACCAATCTAAATCTTCTCATCCTTGACACCCCTACATTATGGATAATTCTCATGATCATTGGCTTGGAAGGTGAACAACCACTAGAGGATTCTCTTAGCTTGACAACACTTGTGCTAACTTCACTAGCCACACCTATAGCTCTACTTACATCACACATGAGAGACTTGTGGGAGGTGAGAGTTTATAAAATTATCTAGGATAGCCACCTTAATGAGTGACATGTGAGAACTTGGATAAGGGCTTTGTCTAATACTTTGTGCAGGAATTTTATTTTTAAAAGTGCAAAAACCCTCCAAAGGAAGTAAGAAAGCAAGTGTGGATGAAGATTGAAGCTCTCTAGTGAAAAGGTAAGAGTTGTGGGGTAAGTCTTGAATTGGTAGTTTCTAAACGCCCATCTTTACATTATGATTTTTGTTTCATGTCTCCTATATTAAAGATGAATGATTGACTAACTTGAAAGGAAGGATTTGACGAAGCATGTTTTCAAACTCCATGGATGATCAACTTTTGAGCAACTTGCTCGAGGACACGCAAGATCTAAGCATGGGGGGATGTTGGCGGTCGATTTCCGTCAACCAAGAACACTTGTTATGTTATAGTTTGGATTTCATTTTTGAACTAACCCGCCACTAGGCATACTAATGATATAATAAGTTCATCGTTGGTTGTGTGTTTTGGAGTTTAATGTTTACGCAGGAATTCATGCACTAAATGAGAAGAAATACATACGGTTCGGAGGACGATTTACATGATGATCAAGAGGCTCCGACCGTGTGTGAACTTGACTCCAAAGGTGGCAAGGACCAATGAGCTTCGAAGAAGAATCTCGGAGGACCAAGATGAAAAGACCGGAAGATCATGCATAAACACTCCTTAACTTGGTCGTGGAGATAACGACGTCCAAAGCCCATATCCGAAGGAGGAAAAACCCCAAAGTGCAAGAAACGACACGTGGCAAAAGGCAGAGACGAAACGAGCCAAGGATGGGCCAGGCCAGTCGGCCCAGGCCAGTCGGCCCACCCCCTCCTCGCCTCGGTTCGCTGCTGCCTTTCTTCGTTGATATATTCGTGGAACCCTAATTGTTTGGGGAGGGGAGCCATTCGTGAAAGACGACCAGAGAAGCCTCGGGAGATTAAACACAAAGGAGAGGGTTGAACTTGAGGGTGAAGATCGAGGAGGATCATCACCTAGGTCAATGGAGGCCACCACGAGGAAGGAGGACGCCGAGGCCTTGCCACGGCGCCGCTAGATATTAAGGACACCGAGAGACAGACTCCATCGGGGGCATCCACCATGTTCAACGGTGCCATGCCTAGCGTCTTGATGGGGTAAAGTAATCGTTTGTCCATGGAGTTGTAATGGATCTTGACATGTAGTCACCCACTCTTTGTTGGGATCTTTATCTATCATACCTTCATGTTGATGATGCTTAATGTTTAAGGTTCGCAACCATTGCCATCGGGGTTGCTCCCGTAGATCATGTCAACATACCGTTCTCATTAGGGTTGGAGACGATTACCTTCGCGTAGTGACAAGTACGATGGAAGGGAAACGCTTAACTCTTTGTTCACATCCTTAGATAGATTGGATCGGGGTTTTACCATGTTTTGGGTGATTGCATCTCAAGTACCTAGACTCCATGGGCATACGTCTTTCATACTCGTGAACCACCTTTATCTTTCTCTTAACGTAATCTAGGGTTAGTGTGTCTTTACTTTATAGATTAATCTTTACATCATAAAGTCCTTAATCAACTAAGTTAGTGTTAGGTTAAACGCAAGTAATTCCCTTGCTTTGTGGATTGACAAGAACCTAGGGGGTCCCCTCCCTTGCTGAAAAAGGCACCAAGTCACTCTGTGGACTTGCGGTGAAGTTGAACGCGGTTTTGAACCGTCAACATTCTCACTCTCAAAACCCGGGGCTGCCTCACATACACTTCTTCCTCTAGGAACCCATTCAAGAAAGCACTCTTCACATCCATTTGGTACAATTTGAACCCTTTAGCAACGGCAAATGCTAGACGAATTCGAATTGCTTCCAAATGGGCCACCGGAGCAAAGGTTTCCTCGTAGTCTATCCCTTCCTTCTGACTATACCCCTGGGCAACCAACCTCGACTTGTTTCTCACAACCTCCCCATTTTCTCCCTCATTGTTTTTCCAAACCCATTTGGTACCTATCGGTTTGCAATTTGGAGGTGGATCTACTAACTCCCACACCCAGTTTCCCTCAAAGTTCTCAAGCTCCTCATGCATAGTGTTCACCCAGTTCGGTTCAGAAAGTGCGTGTCCAATATCCTTGGTCTCGAAAGATACAACAAATGCAGAATGAGCAAAATGAGATATTTTATGTGACCTAGACCGTGTAGTGCGTTCATGGATATCACCTATGATCTTGGAGGGTGGATGATCCACCTGTTCACACCGGGGAGCCTCACGCCTGTAGACAACCTCCCCCTCAGCAACAGCTTCCACTCGAACTCCACATGTAGTCGTAGGAGTAGGGGATGGGCCATCCTCGATCGTCGTCGTCGTAGTGGAAGTAGTAGGTACACGGTCAGCCACAGGAGCATCACCACCATCTTCAGCATCTCCTTCTTCACCACCATCCTTCTCATCCTCAAAGATGTTGTCGCCAAGTTCATCGTTACCTGCACATTCAAAGATAGAAGAGGTACATGGTTGCGTCTCGTCGAAGGTTACCTCGCAAGTCTCCATGATTCGGTTAGTGTCAAGATTGAGCACACGATATACTCGAGAGTGAATAGCATAACCAAGAAAAATGCCATCTGAAGATCTTGCCTCAAATTTATCTAGCTTGCCCTTCTTGAGAATGAAACACTTGCAACCAAAAGCTCGAAAGTGACTCACCTTGGGTTTCTGACCATGCATTAATTCGTAGCTCGTCCTCTTCTTGAAAGCACGAAGGAAAATGTAATTCGGCACATAGTAAGCGGTATTGACCGCCTCGACCCAGTAACGCCTAGGAGTCCTATGATCATCAAGCATCGTCCTGGCCATCTCACAAAGGGTCCGATTCTTCCTCTCCATTACACCATTCTGGCAAGCAACGTATGGGGAGGAATACTGATGATCAAGACCAAGATCACTACAAAAGGCATCAAAATGAGAGTTCTTGAATTCTGTGCCATTGTCACTGTGAATAGCTCGAATGGCATCCCCATGTATCTCATTCTTCTGAAGGACCGGATTGGCGACCAGAGAGGGGAGAGTGAATGGGAGCCGATAAAATTCTTCTCACATGGAGCAAGAACTCGGCCTATAGTCCAAAACCAACTCCAAAGCCTCAAGCTCCTCGCTTGACAAATCCACGTAGTCACAAAAGTACTACTGGACCTAGGAACAAGCCAACCACCCAATCGAGCAAACACGAACACCACAGCGGGAGAAAAGCTCGATATCAACCTGACCACCAGGGGCGGTTAGACCGTGGTTCCAGCCATCAGTCACGTAAGAATTGGTGACTTCTAAGACCCATGCAGTTTTGATCTCAGAAAGAAGATTCATTGATAGTAAATGGCCCACTCTGGATAGGGCATCAGCCACCAAATTGTGTTTACCCTGTTTGTACACAATTTTGAATTGAAGATCCATGAGGCGAGTCATAGCTTTATTTTGCATCTCTGATTGTAAATGCTACTCTTCTAAGTAGTATAGGCTCTTGTGATCTGTTCTTATGATGAACTCCCTCTTTAACAGATAAGATCTCCATTTTTCCACTACCATGATCAGAGCCAAGAATTCCTTTTCATAGATGGACAATTATTGATGCTTTGTAGATAAGGACTTGCTCAAATATGCCACTGGCTTATCATCCTGCATAAGAACTGCTCCTGTATCTGTATCAAAAGCATCAGTTTCCATGACAAACTGTTTGGAGAAATTGGGTACGGAGAGAACAGGGGTATTGCTCATGGCCTTCTTCAGCTGCTGGAAGGCTGCTTCTACTGAATCATTCCAAGCAAATTGCTTCTTCTTCAATAAGGTAGTGAGAGGCTTAGCAATGATCCCATAATGCTGCAAAAACTTTATGTAGTAGCCTGTAAGGCCTAAGAATCCCCTCAACTCAGTTGGTGTTGTTGGTGCAGGCCAATGCTGCATGGCCTCTGTCTTAGATGGATCTGTGGCCACACCTTGAGCAGAGATGATGTGACCCAAATACTTCAATTCCCCTTGGGCAAAAGCACACTTAGCTAGCTTCAGACAAAACTGATGTTCTCGAAGTAGAGTCAGTACCAACCTCAAATGGGTAATTTGAGATTGTCAATCCTTGCTATAGATTAGGATATCATCAAGGAATACTAAAGTGAACTTTCTCAAATATGGTTGAAGGATGGAATTCATGAGGCTCTAAAAAGTTGCTAGGGTGTTGGTTAGCCCAAATGGCATGACTCTAAATTGATAGTGGCTGTGGTGGGTCTTGAAAGTGGTCTTGTGTTCATCCTGCAGTCTCATTCTCACTTGGTGGTAGCCTGCTTTCATGTCCAAAGTGGTAAAGTACTGAGCTCCTGCTAACTCATCCAAGATCTCATCAACAATAGGAATTGGGAACCTGTTCTTGACTGTGAGAGAATTAAGTTTTCTATAATCCACACAAAATCTCCAATATCCATCCTTTTTTTGCACAAGAAACATAGGAGAGGCAAATGGGTTGGTGCTAGGTATTATCAATCCTGCCTTGAGCAATTCTTGCACTTTTTTTCAATTTCATCCTTGTGGTTTGGAGAATACCAATATGGCTTTGAATTTAGTGGTATGGCATTGGGGAGAAGTGGGATAGCATGGTCATAGGCCCTGGGTGGAGGTAGTTTGGTTGGGGTGGAGAAAACATCTCTGAACTCCATGAGTAGGTTCTGTACTAGTTTGGGTATTTGCTTCTTGGTATCAGCTTGCACCTTAGTAATCACAGCACATGCCCATATATCATTCCCTTTTACCCACTTGAGTAGCTGTTGAGTATACATTTCTTGGACTTGTTGTTCCTGTGGAGTTACTATTCCTTGTATCTTGACTGGCTTCCCATTCTCTTCAAATGCAATTATCTTGTATGCCCAGTGGCAATCCATGGGACTCCTTGGCTTCAACAAGTCATACCCCAGGATAGCATCATACACTTGTAGATCAATCACTCTCATGTCTGTTAGAAAAGTATGGCCTTGGATCCACCATGTAATCTTTTGGAACATATTGTGTGCTCATCATGCAGAGCCATCAGCTACTCTCACTCTTGTTGGTGGGGCAGGAAGAGTGGTCAGACATGTCTTCTTGACAAAAGTTGTGCTGACAAATGTGGTGGAACTGCCTGAGTCCATAAGAGTTAACATCACTTGATTCTTAACCAGTGCCCTCATTCTAATGGTATCTTCACTAGCTGTGCTAGAAATTGCATTGAATAACAAGTGACATAATTCTTCTGCAAAAGCATCTTCTTGTTCTAATTGCAGCAGCATATCATCTGTCACATCCATATTGAGCTCTTCTAGAGAAAGCTGGTTAAGTTGTTTCTTTGGTCTTTTCTTACACACCTCTATGTGAGCAGGAGTAAATGGCTCACTACAGTAGTAGCATAGGTTGTTAGCTTTCTTATAATCCCTTGCCTGCCGAGCTTTCCATAACTCTCCCTCCCCAGGAGTGCTTCTGTTATCTTTGAATGATGGCTGGTAAGGCTTGCTAGACCCAGTTGGTTTGGTAGGCTTGAACATGGACCTGGTTAGTATATCCTCCTGGATAGATGCCAAATGAAGTGTCTTTTCCAGATTATGGATCGATGCCAAATTAAGTGTCTTTTCCAGATTATCAGTGTCCTGAGAATGAACTACCCCTTTGATGTCTTCTTTCAGCCCCTTGATAAAATGCTGGACAAAGAAGGTTTCATCTAATGCAGTGTTATGCATATGTAGCTGATATTTAGCATCCAGAAATTCCTGATAGAATTCCTGCACAGAGCCTTTTTGCTTGAGTTGCATCATCACCCCATGGCTTTATTGTAATCATAAGTGCCAAATTTCTTATCAACTGCTGCACTGAACTCTTCCCATGTGCCCAACCCATGCTGTAACTTGTAAACTTGCAGCCATTTGGAAGCATTATCATCAAATGCTACTGTGGAAGCAGTCACCCATAGAAACTTGGGGATATTGTAAATAGTGAAATAATTGACTGCCTTATCTATCCATATTCTAGGATGAGAACCATCAAACTTGGGAAAGGTCATCTTAGGAATAGCTATTTTGTTACCTTGGTTGTTGTACTGCCCATCATTCCTGTTTCTGAAGGGATCTGGGTGTTTTGCCCCACCGAGATTCATGGTAGAGTGGTTGTTGGGGTTGTCCCAAGTGGAAATCTTTGACATTGGACTGTCCCCATCATCATCATACACTGGAGCCTTGTCCTTGTCCATTCTCAATTGTGCGACGGCACGGCCTGTTTTTGCGATCTGCTTGGACAGGGTCAGTTGGACTCTCACAGTCTGATCGACGACCTTGGAATTAAGGTCGAGTTGCACCTTCATCTGCTCTTAATTTGTGTCGATCATCACCATCTTAGCGAACAGAAGGTCCAGACTTTCCTGCAGATGTGTCCACCTCTCCTCATCCACTGCTTCTGTTGCAGCCATCAGATCCAATATGTGCTTGGTCTGCTGCGATGGCTTAGCAGTAGCCGCAAGAGCACGCTGCCTTGGTTTGCCAATCTGTTGCTTGCCGACGCTGCAGCTTCACCTCCGCTTTGCCTTCTCTGAATTGACGTCGTCTTCACCTCACTTTCGCGCACCCGATGTGGGTGGTTCAGAGCGAGAACTCAACACCTGTGATGTGGATTCGGCATGGGAATTTTACACAGAGACGCGCTCTGCAACCTTTGCCAAAGAGCATCACTTGCCTTCGCTACTGTGGAAACCAATCCAACACTCGGCACTCAGAATTTTATGCAGAGACAAATGCTCTACAACCCTAGCCTATGTCGAATTGCCGCAAGATTTGGGGGGGGGGGATGGGGTGTTTCTTCACAGATCCGGCTGATTCGAGAGATTTTGCGTGGGTAAGCCACAACCTCGCGTCAACGCACTGATCTGACAGGACCTGGAAGACTGGCTATGGATCGTGGCCGAGCTCCACTGTAATCGCGGTGATGGTAGCGCGCGAGACGATGAACCCTAGCCAATAACTATCTCTGATACCACTGTAATCACCCTAGGCTACACTGCAGAGATCGCCCAGGAGCGTAAGCAAGAACAACAGATTCATCAGGATGTAGATGATCTCTCAGAGGTCAGGCGCAATTTCACCATGGCCTCGTGTTCATATGTCTATTACAATTTTCAGATAATGAATGGTCTAAACCCAAACGCTAACACATATATGCCCACGACTTGACCTCGCAGGGCCCACTCGTCAGACGACACATGCAACACGTATTCCCCAATTTACGTCTTTTGTATCACATGGCGCCTTTGTTCTCTTGAGCCGTATGCCCCTCCTCTGCCTGGGTGGTGACAGACAATGTGTGCCAAACAAATGGGAGGGTGTCGACCGGGCATCCCTGGGCCCACCAACACATTGAGGGCCATACCCGGGAGATGAGTTCCTGTACATCTAGACTACTCGACTAGTGGGCCACGGTGCTGGTACCATGGACCACAAGGCAAGACAAGACGGACAAGGACTTGTACTAAGACTAGGATAGCTTTCCATACCCTGTATAGGCTACTCCGGGTCCTACTCGAATAGTACCCTTGTACCAATCTGACTTGTAACCCTGCCTCCCGTGGCATATAAGGCGAGGCAGGGACCCCTCTCAAAACATACGCAATCAATACAGAGCCACGTAGCATACAGGACGTACACACACATTGCGGCCCGAACCTGTCTAATTTTGTGCCCCGTGTCTCACCATCGTGTTCTTGATCTCGGCGAGCCCCACCGCACAATCTACTACTTCGGGTACCCCGTCGTAGGCTCGGTGTCTAAAACACTGACAGCTGGCGCGGCAGGTATGGGATCTCATCATTGATCCACTGGCGAACTCGATGGCTCTCGTCATCATCAAGCCGACCGTCGCTTTCCAGCAAGGCGACACCTTCGTTTTCGGCTCTTGGGTTTGCGTTGCTGATGGCGCCGGATCGTTCCTGCATTTCTTAGCGCCAACTCCGAAGTCAAAGCTCAAGTCCTCGACGCTTACGCAAGCTTCAATGGAGGATTTCGTCAAAAATTTCGGCGAAATTTCGATCTCTGACCCGCTTAGAGAACTCGAGTCGGAGTCCGAGTACAACTTGACTTCGCCTCCTATCCAGCCTGAGTTGCTTTCTTCAGCTTCACAGCTTGCGCTCAGCTTGGATAACATTCCAGCACCACCTTTTTTCGGTCATCGCCATGTCAGTGCTGCTTACCAAGCCGCATTGAAGCGCCTCATGTGCCTTGGCCCGAAGATCATGCTCGAGTACTCTTCGGATTCGGACGGCAACATCGACTACTCTTCAGACTCATCTGAGTTCGAGTTCGACTATGGTTCAGATTCTGATGAAGTACAACAACTGTCTGGCCCTGCTCAAGGACTGGTGATCACATCGATACCTGAGGGTAGATTCGCCTACTAGCCTGATCTCACCTTGGATGACCAGGAGCGCTTTATCGCCTGTCTCGACAACTTACCTTTCCAGGAAGGCGTCAAGCTTGTTGACTATGACACTGATACTGAGCTCATTCAGAGTACAGGTACTTATTCATCGCATCGAGAAGTGTTTGTCGTTGATGCAACTACTCCGCAAGGGCATCGTGCCAATTATCGTTACCCGGATGATGTATCTGATGATGAACTCTCTGCCAATGCTCCCGCTGATGAAACCGCTGAGGCCAAGACTACACGTCGTCAACGCAATGCTGATCGTGCAACTCTTCGTCGGGAACTCACAGAAGCTCTACCTACCCGTAATCTTCAAGAGGCTCTGGAGGCGGTTGCTACTCGTGAATATCGCACTCCAGAGGAAGCTATCAACGTGATCAATCTACTCGGTCGCTCAATGCCTCGTGACAGGGCGGCTGCTGAAGTTGCAAAGCTGGCTGAGCTAGCTTACACTATGCTACGCCAGAATATCAGTGCTCCTAGTCACCATGGTAGCAGTGGCGGTGCTCATCGTACCACCCCCACTCCTCAACGCACACGTCCGGAGGCTAGCAACAAGGGCAGAGATGATGATGGTAGTGTCAATAGCAAGTCGGGAGATTCTCGCTACGACGCTCGCACAACAATCAACGCCAGACATGCTGAGCGTGAGAAGCAAAAGGATGCTGATTCTGATTCCTTCCCTGTTTTCTCACCTCGACTTCAAGCTCTGTTTCTTCCGGAGAAATTCAAACCTTATGGCATCTCCAAGTATGATGGCAAGCAAGATCCAAGGCAGTGGTTGCGCTGTTATGCTCTGTCCATCTCCAATGCCGGAGGCAATGATGATACCAAGTGTATCTATTTCCCATTTCTCTTGGAGCAAGAGCCCCTCACATGGTTTGAGTCTCTCAAACGTGGTTCCATTGACAACTGGGGACAACTCAAGCATCGCTTCACCAGCAACTTTGTGGGTTCTCTGGGCCGTCATGGTACCAGGATGGACCTTGCCCTGATCAAGCAAAAACAAGGCGAGACTCTTTGCGAGTACATGTGCCGCTTCTTTGAGAAGAGGGCTACTGTTGTTGATGTCACCGAGAAAGAAGTCATAGATACCTTCCAGGATGGTTTCTATGATGATAGGCTTTTCCAAGACTTTGGTCGCGCTCGCCCAGCCAACATCACCAAGCTCAAGGAGATGATCACTCATTGGGTGGACGAGGAAGACAAGGCTCAGGATCGGTTCAAGCATCTTCGCACCAACCAGAACAACAACAATAATGCTGGAGGAAGCAGCAGTGGCAAGCAACAGCAGGGCAATCGCCAGGGGAATAACTACTCGAGCAATCCAATCGCAAGCGCAAGCCCGACAACAATGTTGCTACCATGGAAACTACCGCCAAGCCTGAAGATGATCCTCACTGGGCAACTTTGACCAAGCAGAAATGCCCATGGCACCTAGAGGCCGATCATACTACAGAGTAGTGTTACCAACTTCGACGTGCGTTGAAGAACACACCCGAACCAACGCACCCAAACCCGCGATTTCGCAAACACAAGGGGAAGAAGGCTAACACTGACAAAGACACTGGGTTTCAGCAACCCTCCAAAACTGTCAATGTCATATTTGGTGGGATTCCAACCAAGCGCATGCAAAAGCTAGCACTCAGGGAGATCATGTCCATCCAACCAGTAGCTCCCACTTTTCTCAAGTGGTCTGAAACCCCCATTACCTTTTCAAAGGCAGATCAATGGACTAGTTTCTCGGAGCCAGGACGATATCCTCTCATTCTGGATCCAGTGGTGGCAGGCTCCAGACTTACCAAGGTTCTCATTGATGGTGGCAGCGGTCTCAATGTCCTGTTCGCCAAAACTTTGAAGAAGATGGGCCTGGATATCACCGATATGCTTACCAAGACCAACTCACCGTTCTATGGTATCAACCCGGGCAACGCAGCTGTTCCTTTGGGTTCAGTTGTACTACCCGTTACCTTTGGGACTAAGGATCACTACCACACCGAGTACATCAAGTTTGAGGTTGCTGACTTCGAGACTTCTTACCATGCCATTCTCGGCAGGCCTGCTCTCGCTAAGTTCATGGCTATCCCGCACTATGTGTATTTGGTCCTCAAGATGCCAAGCCCCAAAGGAGTTCTTTCATTGCAAGGGGATCTGAAGCATTCATACGACTGCGACACAGAAGCCGTAGAACTTGCCTCGACTACTCAAGTACCCAATGCAATGATGGAGGTCTTCACTACCGCTAAAAAGCTTGCTCCAAGTGAGCTGGAGGTTCCTGAGAAGACTGACAACAACACCAAGCCTGCACCGTCTGGTGACATCCTGCTCATAGCCATTGACCTCGGTACTGGTGACAGCAGCAAGACGACCATGATCAGTGCACAGCTTGATCCTAAATAGGAAGACACGCTCGTCAACTTCTTTCGGGCTAACCGTGATATCTTTGCGTGGAAGCCATCTGACATGCTAGGTGTGCCTAGGAGGTTGATCGAGCACTCACTCAACGTCGATCCTAACACTACACTCAAGAGACAACACCTTCATCGCTTTCCTGATGATCGCAGGGCTGCTATCAAGAATGAGCTTGCCAAACTACTCGCGGCCAGTTTCATCCGGGAAGTCTTTCACCCGCAATGGCTTGCTAACCCTGTGCTCGTCAGGAAGAAGAACTCTAACGATTGGAGGATGTGCGTCGACTACGCTGATCTCAATAAGCATTGCCCCAAGGATCCTTTTGGGTTGCTGCGGATTGATCAAGTCATTGACTCTACGGTGGGCTGTGCTCTACTTTGTTTCCTGGATTGCTACTCTGGATATCATCAAATTGCAATCAAGGAGTCTGATCAAGAGAAAACCGCATTCATCACCCCGTTTGGTGCTTATTGTTACACAACAATGTCCTTCAGGTTGAAAAATTCCGGTGCTACATATCAAAGGGCTATCCAAGCGTGCTTCAAGAAGCAGCTTCACAAGAACGTGGAAGCATACGTGGATGACGTCGTTGTCAAGACTAGGGATCCAGACATGCTTATCACGGATCTTGAGGAAACTTTTGCTTCACTATGCGAGTACCAATGGAAGCTCAACCCCAATAAATGTGTCTTTGGCGTATCATCTGGAAAACTACTCAGGTTTATCATCAGCCATCGTGGCATCGAAGCAAACCCCGAGAAGAATACTGCCATCTCCAACATGCAATCTCCGACTACTATCAAAGATGTCCAGAAGCTTACTGGTTGCATGGCGTCACTTAATCGCTTCATCTCACGACTTGGAGAACGGGGTCTACCTTTCTTTAAGTTACTCAAGCGGCAGGAGAAGTTTTCATGGACAACCGAAGCTGATCAAGCTCTTTCTCAGCTCAAGGAGTTCTTATCCAAGCCTCTAGTCCTCACAGCTCCTCTGCCCAATGAAGAGCTCTTGCTCTATATTCCTGCGACTACTAATGTCGTCAGTACTGCTATTGTCGTTGAGCGGCAGGAAGAAGGCCATGGCTACCCTGTCCAGAGGCCTGTCTATTTCGTTAGTGAAGTACTCTCAGAATCCAAGGCTCGCTACCCTCCGGTACAAAAGCTACTCTATGCGGTTCTGATTACTTCACGGAAGCTCTGCCACTACTTCGACGAGTACAAGATTTTTGTGGTTACTAGCTACCCGCTTGGCGAGATATTGCACAACCGGGATTCCACAGGAAGGATTTCTAAATGGGTTGTAGAGCTTGGCGCTCTAGCGCTCGAGTTCAAGTCTCGCACTGCTATCAAGTCTCAAGCCTTAGTTGATTTCATGGCTGAGTGGCGGGAAAATCAAGTCCCAACTCCAATTGAGTGTCCAGAACATTGGGTCATGTACTTTGACGGTTCCCTCAAGTTGGAAGGCGCTGGTGCCGAAGTACTTTTAATTTCCCCCAAGGGCGACCAACTCAAATATGTTTTGCAGATCTTCTGGAAGGTCTCAAACAATGAAGCTGAATATGAGGCTCTACTGCATGGTCTTCGACTTGCAGTCTCTCTTGGCATTACATGACTACTTGTCTATGGTGATTCTTTGGTGGTCATCAATCAAGTCAACAATTCTTGGGATCGTAATGCTGAGAATATGGATGCGTACTGTCAGGAGGTACGCAAACTCGAGAACAAATTGCATGGTCTCGAGTTCCATCATGTAGTCTGCGACAACAATGTTGCTGCGGATGTTTTGTCAAAGCTGGGATCTACACGAGCTCAAGTGCCAGCTGGAATCTTTGTTCATGAACTCCACAAACCATCAATTCCGGAGCAATCATCTGCACCCGCGATTACTTCAGTTCAACCTGATCGAGAGGTGCTTATGATCGACGTGGACTGGAGAACTCCCTTTATCGACTACATTAAACACCAGTTGATTCCTAAAGACAAGTCAGAAGCCGAGCACATCTCACACCGCGTCAAGGCTTATGCTCTAGCCGGGGATCAACTCTACAAGCGAGGCGCAAGCTCTGATGTACTCATGAAGTGTGTTTCTCGCGAAGAAGGCAAGGAAATCTTGGAAGAGACACACAAAGGAATCTGTGGCAATCACGCTTCTTCCCGCACCTTGGTGGGAAAAGTGTTCAGACGTGCTTTCTACTGGCCTACAGCTCTTGCTGATGCAGAGGAACTAGTCAAAAAGTACCAAGGATGCCAATTCTTCGCCAAGCAACAACACGTTCCTGCCTACAAGCTTATTACGATTCCACCAACTTGGCCTTTCGCTTGCTGGGGGCTGGATATGATTGGTCCTCTCCCAAATGCGCCAGAGGGATTCAACAGAGTTCTGGTGGCTATCGACAAGTTTACCAAGTGGATTGAGGTCAAGCCTGTCACCTGTCCCAAAGCTGATCGAGTCCTCGACTTCTTGGATGAAATCGTACATCGCTATGGTTTTCCCAATCGCATCATCACAGACCTAGGTTCAAATTTCAACAATCACCAGTTCTGGGAGTACTGTGAGAATAGTGGAATCGCCGTCTGGTATGTCTCCGTCGCTCATCCACGTGCCAACGGCCAAGTGGAACGCGCCAATGGGATGATACTCGATGCTCTCAAAAAGCGACTGTATGATGTAGCAAATACCAAGGGCGGCAAGTGGATGAAGGAACTACCCAATGCACTCTGGGGGCTACGCACTCAGCCTACTACGCCCACAGGGCAGTCACCTTACTTCCTGGTCTACGGCTTTGAAGTCGTTTTGCCTGCTGATGTCATGTGGCGTTCTCCGATGGTTGACCAGTACGAAGAAGGCGTAGCTGAAGAAACAAGACAGATGTCGACAGTCTCGAGGAAGCTCGCTGTAATGCACTCGTTCAATCCGCTTGATATCTTGAGAAGATTCGCTGCTACCATGACCGCAACGTTAAGGAACGCTCCTTCAACGTTGGAGACTTAGTCCTTCATCGCATCCAGAATACGACAGGGCTTCACAAACTCAACTCGCCGTGGGAAGGTCCTTTCTCTATTGCAAAGGTTACTGGCCCAAGCTCATATCGTCTTCAAACTTTAGAAGGCGAGGAAGTCGACAACTCTTGGAACATCGACCAGCTTTGTCGCTTCTACCCGTAGGGGGTCTTGACAACCCTCTCCAGACAGCTACGGCTGTAAACAACTCGTATTGGGTTTCAACAACCCTTTCTAGGCAGCTTCGGTTGCAACCACTCAACCGACAGCTACGGTTGTCACCACTCATAGGGGATCAAGATAATCCTCTCCAAATAGCTTCGGCTGTACCTTCTCATGGCTTTCAGCTGCGAGCACCCGCAGGGGGCTTCATCAACCCTCTCCAGGCAGTCTCATTCTGCGACCTCGTAGGGAGTCATGATAACTCTTTCCAGACGATCCTGTATCGTGTAGAACAATAAGTGGCACATGCTGTCCATGTCTCTACTTTTCAATAAGATGCTTCAGCCTAGAGTAACACCCTTCTGGTAGGGTCTCAGTGGAACTCTCATACAAGTTGCTACTACAGCAAGGATGAGTTCATCACATTGTCCCCTACGGTCTTACTCGTTCTTCGGAACATCCTTGCGAGTACTTCTCTCACTAGGCTCATAGCCTCAGAGGTACTTAAGACATTGTAAACACTGTACAATGTATTCAGTAATAAAGTTGCTACTCTATACCGACTTGTTACTGTCCTATACTTGTTCATAACAAAGCCTTCTTTATGCTGCTACAGCTAAGGTGTTCAACTCGTTATGAATAAGTTCTTTTCGAGTACTCTCTCACTAGGCTAATAAGCCTCAGAGGTACTTAAGACATTGTAAGCTCTGTACAATGTGTTTAGTTCAAGTCGCTACTCTACACCGACTTGTTACTACTGTTTGCTTTTTTCATGACAAAACCTTCTTTTACGCTGCTACATCTAAGGTGTTCAACTCGTCATGATTTAAGCTAATGTTCTTCAGAACATTTATACACTTGAGTACTTCTACTCGTGTATCGTATCTCTTTTTGCAGCCTCACACTCAATACCAACTCGAGTACTTGGCCAACACATAAGCATACAAGGGATCCAGATAATTGATTTACTCAAAGTTTTCAATTATATTACATAAACACTTGTTTGGGATTACACTTGTCTTTCCCTAGTGTTTCTACTATACAGGTACATCTAACGGAGATCGATGAACTTGGACACTGCTTCCGCGATTGGCGAAGTCTGTTGCATCAACTCGTTGAGCCAATCGTCGGTGCAATCTCCAGATCTGCCGTTCATGATGACTGTCAAATCTACCTCGACATAGAATGACTTGATAAAGCTCAAGACTTGATTGCCGTACTCCAGGATCTTCTTCGGTGTGTCCTTCAACTTCTCCACAAGTGGTCGAGGCTGAACTCCAGCGACTCTAGGCTCGAAAAGATTCGCCACTGGCTCGGCTGCTTCTGTCAAAGCCTTCAACTCTGAACGCAAGCCTTCGACTTCTTCAATCTTGAACTTCAACGACTGCATGCAAGTCAACAAGTCATTCCAGCCTGCTAGGCGGATCTCCATTTCACACTCAAGTTTGAAGCACCGCACCTTATAGTCCCCCTTCAGATCCATATGAGCTGATTCTTCGCGGTTAAAGGCCAGCTGCCAGTCCAGCACCTTGTTCTTGAACTTGTCGACCTCTTCTGTCAGCTCTGCAAAGGATCAAGGCTACTTATCAAAAGCGGTGTGCAAGAACAAAAGTACTCAATGACGAATTCAGAAAGGGAGATTACCTTTATTCTTCTGGCGCAGAGACTTGTTCTTCCCAACAACGTCATCCTTCTTCGCCGTCAGCTTCTGGATCTCATTGTGGTACTCAGCGGCGTTGGCATCAAGCTTCTGTTGCAGCTTCAGAGACAAAGCTTTTTGCTGCTTAAGTTCTTCTCTGAGCCGCGTGACCTCTTCGATGTCCGCCGCATGTTGTTCAAGCAGCCGAGTCTTGCATTTCGACTGCTTGACTACTTCCTGCAAAACAACAACAACTCAAAAGTCAGAGGCAGGATATCTTTAACTGAAAATTACTCTTCAAGAGACTACACACTTATCGCGAATAGCTTCTCGATGCTGCGGAACATCTCACTGTGAGCCTGCAAGTTATCCCTGTCCAGGCACGAGTCATCATAAGGCATCAAACCTTCTGCCATGGACTGAGTACTTGTGCTCGCTGCAGAGTACTTTGCAGCACTACGCAGAGGAGCCGGGTCTTCAATGAGTGGCTCGTGCAGTACTATGCGGTCTTCTGGGTTGTCCTCAAGCGCTAGTTGTGCATCTACTTGACGCACAGGGGCTTCAGCAACCAGGACTTCTTCACGGCGTAGTACGGTTTCTAGGTCAGCCTCCAAGCCTTCATTCGCCACGGCTTCAATATCATCAGGATCTTCAGCCCTGGGCTTGGAAGCTGCCTCCACCGCTGCCTTGACTACGTCGTTCCAAAGGAAGCGCAGTGCCTGTACAGCATCGGCTTCAGCGGGTACTTCTTGGCGCTATGGAAGTATATCTTCTTGTTGCTCTTGAGGAGATTGGTTTCCTCCAGCAGCACCACTTCCAGAAGCGCCCCACTTTACATCAGTAGATTTTCTGCATCAATAAGTTGGTCAGCAAATCAAAAGTAAGCAATATAAATAAGTACTCGAGTACTTGGGAACTTACAAAGCAGCTCGAGGCACCGATACTTTCGGCCCCAGCATGTCGAAGAAAGAAGGTGCCGCCGGCACCTCTGGCACACCTTCCACCGGTGGTACACTTCCTGGTGCCGCGGCCTCTTGTTGCTCATGCGCCACCATCTCCACGGTTGACGCTGGAACCACCTCGGGTTCTGTTATTCTTGGGGGGCTACTCGAGGGTACATTGGATGCACTCTCGACAACCTGCACAAGTCAAAAATCAAGCCATTACAACAGAGAACAAGTACTCAATACGACAGCGACTACTTAAGAGTTCTCCAACACTTACTGTAATGACGGGGAGGCCTGAGATCTTCTTTACGGCCCGCTTCCCCACCGTGGTCCTTTTCTTCCGCGGCGGCAGCGTCACATCATCTGCAAGAGATGATGCCGGCCTCTTCGATGATCCTGCGGCAAGGCCACTGAGGATGGACGCCCCTGAGTACCCATAGTAGCTATTCACTTCAAAATGCTGTTGAAGTGTTTGGCCGTCTTCATCGCTTGAGGAGGCGTCCTCCACCAAGACTTCTTCTTCCCCTTGAGCAGATTGACTACTCTCGGGGGCTTGAGCCTCCACTCCTGTTGGCTCTCCCTCCGGCGCTTGTAGTGGGTCTTGGGGATGAGGAGGGGGAATAGACACAAACTTCAAGACATCCTCCTGCGAAACAAGGCAATTGTTAGCTACACGACTACTTACAATAAGTACTCGGGGCTAGTTCTTGAAAACTTACCATACACGGAGGATTGTCGGCACTATATTCACGGATGGCTGCAGGAATTCTGTGAAGATTCTTGAAGATCTTCTGCAGCCTTTCCATCACGAGATCATCACTGATCTCTTCAGCAGATAGCCTGGAGCCATCATCCGCTCCAGTGTACTCGAACCCGAGATGCTCCCGCTGCATCAAGGGTTGTACCCGTCGCTTCATGGCTACCCATTCAGCTGTCAAGCCCTGCACCTTCTTTTGCGCAATCTTCGCTAGCATCTCGGGGATCTGGATGCACTCCTACATTGTTGGTTCATCCTTCCAGAGTCTGTCGTATACTGGCGCGAACATGCTTGGCTTCGGCAACTGAGGTGGGGCGTTCTCGATGTAGAACCACTTGTTCTTCCAGTCTTGATTGGAGTCAATCAAGTCATACTTGAAGTACAACTCCTGTGCTTTCTAGCGCATCTGCACTCCGGCTCCACCAACTACAACTAGGAAGTGAGGGCGGATTCCGAGGAAGGCTTCGTAAAAGTGCACGTACACTGCAATCTGGAAGATGCTGTTAGGGTTGAGGTGTACGTGCTCCAGCTTGAAGAAGTCGAGGAAGCCGCGGAAGAAATCTGATGACGGCAGTGTCAACCCACGCTCGACAAAGTGGCCGAACATTGGGATCTCATCCGGGCTCTTCTCCATCGGCCACGTATCTCCAGCGGCAGAGCTCCAGCTGGCAATCGCCTTCTCACGCAGCAACCCGCCGGCTTCGAGGGCTTTGATATCTTCTTCCCTCATCTTGGACTTCTTCCAAGAGACGGCCTGGCTCGGGGGCTTCGTGATGACCACTGTCTTATACTTCGGCTCCGGCAACTGATTTTTGCTACGGCCGGACTTCCTCGTTTGACCCTTGGATGGCGCTGGCTTCATCCTGTCAGTCACGAGAGTCTTCTTTCGCATCGACTCGAGGGCTACGAGGGGGTGGAGGCGCAAATTCTTAGCTAAGTGGGCGCTCGAACTCTGCGGTGGCTACGGATGCTAAGTTTTTCTGGATCTAAGGGCGAATGGAACCAATGAAACCCTAGGGGATACCCCTTCGGGTATTTATAAAACCAAAACCCTAAAACGGTTCGACCTGGTGACCCTTCGTATTCAACAGATTGGTTTCACTCAGGCAAAATTTTGGCTAAGTCAGAGGACTAAAATCCAAGACTTGCTCAGCTCTATCTTGGGGGCTCGACTACTCGATGGAATTGGATTTCACTCAGCTACAGTTCACTGAATTCAGGCCACTATTCTACAGTCAGATTGGATCCTTCAATTCGAGAAAGTACTCGACTCAAGGCTCGGGGGCTCCGTGCCATGTGTCCTTCAGTTTTTCTCAGGACTTTCACGAGATTATTTGACGAAGACTACTAATTGACCCTCAGCTTGAATTGTCAATTAGAACTAAGGCTCGAGGGCTACATCCATATAGGATGTGATTTTTGCAAATCGCATTCCTATATTATTTCTTCGGATTTTCTGAGGATTTTTCGGAGCAAGATCAAAGAATAGATGATTGACCCTCAGCTTGAATCTTGGATTCGAACTAAAGCTTGGGGGCTACATTCCATATGGAATGCGATTTCAGTAATCGCATTTCCATATGGATCTTTGATGCAAAGATTTCAAGAACGAAGTAGGTATTATTGAAGACCTTCAAGAGAAGTACTCGGGGACGCTTGGGAACAACTCGAGAAGACTTCAAGACTACTCGTGGAGTTAGCTGGAGTACCTTCCACCCTCGTGATGATTCAAGTACTATTGAAGATTGAAGCTTGTAGAACTTGGGGACGCTTGGGAACTACTCGTGGAGACCTTCAAGACTACTTGGAGCATCGCACTCAACTACAAAGTACTCGGGCGCTTGTCGACTGGGCATCCCTGGGCCCACCAACACATTAAGGGCCATACCCGGGAGATGAGTTCCTGTACATCTGGACTACTCGACTAGTGGGCCACGGTGCTGGTACCATGGACCACAAGGCAAGACAAGACGGACAAGAACTTGTACTAAGACTAGGACAGCTTTCCATACCTTGTATAGGCTACTCCGGGTCCTACTCGAATAGTACCCTTGTACCAATCCGACTTGTAACCCTGCCTCCCGTGGCATATAAGGCGAGGTAGGGACCCCTCTCAAAACATACGCAATCAATACAGAGCCACGTAGCATACAGGACGTAGGGTATTACGCACATTGCTGCCCGAACCTGTCTAATTGTATGCCCCGTGTCTCACCATTGTGTTCCTGATCTCAGCGAGCGCCACCGCACAATCTACTACTTCGGGTACCCCGTCGTAGGCTCGGTGTCTAAAACACTGACAGAGGGGCGGGGCAGGAATCAAGTGTGCCAGCCGCAACTAGAAGCCACACGGGAGCGGAATGAGGGCACAAGGACAGAGCTGAACGATCTCACAGAGGGGGTACTCGACGCCGGGTGCAAGCGCAGCAGAGACATCGGCGCCGAGGCTCGCGATGCTGATGCTTTGCGCGATGACCTCGATGGTCTCCTTGGGCACGATGCTCATCCCGCTTCCTCCTCCAGGGCCTGAATCCCCCCGACGAACCCTAGCTCAAGCTGCCTCACTACCACTTCTTCTGACCCAAGTTCTCCGGTGAGTAGCAGCAGCAGGAAGCGGTCAACGAGCCGAGGTTGAGTGAGCTTCGCCTGCCAGGCTCAAGCTCGTTGAGTTCGAGCCGAGCTAGAACAAGCAAGCTGCAGGAAGCGGTCAACGAGTCGAGGACGAGCGAGCTTCGCCTGCTAGGCTCAAGCTCATTGAGTTCGAGCCGAGCTAGAGCGAGTGAGCTGCAGGAAACGGTCAACGAGCCAAGAACAAGCGAGCTCCGCCTGCCAGGCTCAAGCTCGTGAGTTCGAGCCGAGCTAGAGCAAGCAGAGGGAGTTTTGGGCTCTTTCTTTAGTTTTTGGCCGGCCCGGATAAATTTATCTTTTTAAGAACATAGTAGATTTTCCACTCTACTCATAAGACGGTTTTTTCTGTAGACATTTCACATACACTAGTGGAAGTGCACGTGCCATGGACACGTGTATTTAATAACTTGCGTCATTTACTTACCACCCATTCGCCGAGTAGACTCGCAATTTATATTTCAGTTTTGCCTTTAGATCCTCCAAAGAATATAAAATTGTAAGCTTCATTATTGTCTCTTAAAAACTTTTACTAATAACCCCTAGTAAAGATCCCATTTACACATAAATCTCACTCTTGTTGACAAACTATATTATTGTTTTTGAAGCTTTTATAGATAACTCCCTACATAGATCTCACCTATGCACATAAATCCTACCCTCGCTCGTAAGATGTAAGATAAGATGTTGACCGTTGGATGTACATCAAAATCAACGGCCCGATGAATGTAAAAGTCAGATATAAGATAATTCTTTCGCTCTTTATTTCACACTAGTAAAATACATGTGTGACACACATGTTTTAAAAAAACCTTGTAAACAATGGTTTCTTCTTTATAGCAAAAATTTACATACATGCATTTAAAAATAAAAATATATAACCAATGAACTAATAATTAAATTTTAAAAAAAGATTTAGGCATTTAGCAAACCAAAACCTCACGATATCATGTATCTTATGAAGGAAATAAAAAAATAAAACAAGGGACTTGATTTTGTAGGATACAAACACAAAATTCATATCCTTGTGCATGGTTGCATCTAAAATAGATAAGCACACATGAATGTTAGAAAACCTTCTAGTCCAAATCACTTAGCTATTAAAAAAATACAAAGTGCAAGAACACAAAAGAAATATTATTAAAATAATAGATACAAGATAATATATAACGTAATATTTCATTGTGTGACCTTAATAAGTCAATAAATAACATTGTTCCTTCAGCATGTAGAAAGCTGACGACTTGTTTGCTTCTGAGCTTCCTAAAGAGTCTGACCTCCCTATTTCATAGCTGAGCTAAAAAGCGGTTTCAAAATATGTAATTCCTCGCACGCCTTTGGTCTTCAAGTTGCTAAATGTAGAACACCATCTCCAATCCCTTTAAAAATACAATTCCAAAGTGCATAATAAAAATTGAAAACCAACTAGTACTCTTTATCTAAGTTTTTTTTTAAGTATGGCATCTCATAACAATGTATTCATTAGAAGATCCTACTGTGGAAGTATGTGTGTCATGTCTGCCTAAGTGCTTCATTCACATCGTGCCTAAGTTAGTGCCCCCCCCCCCCAAGAAACTACATGCAGAAAAAAACACTTTCCAGGAGAAAAAAAAAGTTGCCCAACACTACATTCTATAAGATGATGAGTTCGCAAGGAAAAAAGGCTAGCAAAGATATTCATTATATTCCATCTGGGAATCTAGCTGATACTGATGATGTAGCTGCTTGACATGGAAAGTATGATCATCACCGGGCACCGTCTTGCACTGCATAATAAGGGGAGAAATATAATGCTCAGTTCACACTTTAGTGTAGATGGTTTCAAATTCTTGCAAGACTTTAGGAACAAATTAATAATAATGTAATTAGATACAAGCACCTTAACCATTGAAATCACATCCTGACGAATCCAAATAATGACCTGAACAAATAAATGTCTTCTATTTCATCCTGTGCTCACATGGAGTGTGCAGGATTTGCAGTAGCACTGATATTGTACTGGAGAGCAACTCTGTCATCCAACACTCATTTGACTACTAGAAGAAATGTCCTCTATTTCTTCTAGTACTCGTATGTGGTCTGAACCTATATGATTCTACAAGTTTGCAGTCTATATGCATATAGGTTACTGCCAAATTCCAAAGGTACTGAGCAGTCATCGATTTTGTTCACACCATAAAAGCCAATGTCCTGCAAGATAAGTGTACCATCTCAACAAAGCGAGCATATGCAAGGCACCAAAGCAATGTTTTGATTGATTAGTACTCCGAAATTGTATTCTGAAGCATCAAGTCTATTTGACAAAAAAAAGGAAGGGCCAAAAATTGATCAACTATACCTTTCACTCGAGGTCTGCATTTACCTACCGGCCGGATATTAAACCTGTAATATTGAACATGCATTCAGTAATGCGAACTCATCTATTTTACAATACCAATGAAAGTAAAAAAACTTTAACCATTCTAAAATACCAAAGTCCAAAACTCCAAATAACAAGATCACTAGTTATCCTTCCAGGCATATAGCACTAACGGAAAACCTGACAAAGAGATGGACTAACCTCGTTCTCATTGTTACAGGAGCAGCTCTCTGATGCCATTGTTACTGAACACGGAGGGCACAGATGTAACACCCTAAAATTCCATCGTTAAAATTATGTAGTAACATGGTGCTATAGATTTTTTTGTTTCTAAGGTATTAAATAAATTATCAAATAAATTTGGCTTTTAAATATTTAAATAACAATTTAAACAATATAGAAGCAATAAGTGTTTATGCATCATGGTTTGCAATGCATGGTGTTTTTGTGTGATGGTGTGAAGTTTTAAGAGTTTTAAAGTTTATTTGAAAACTCGAAAAGTTTTGGAAAAGTGTTTGAAATTTTGAAAAGGTTTGGAAGGAAAAAGGTTTTGAAAAAAAAAGAAAAAAAACCCAAACCTCTCTCCCCTCCCTTTCGGCCCGAGCGGCCCAGCTCCCCGCTCGGCCCAGTTTCCTCCCTGCCGGCCCAGCTCGCACGCGCGGCCCACTCCCACCCTTCCTCCCTCTCTCTCTCTCTTTCGGCCACCGACAGGTGGGGTCCACCTGTCGGATCCGTCCCCCACCTCAGGCCGGTTCCCCTGCTCCGCACAGCAGCCCCGCCGCCGGCCGATTCCCCGCCTTTCCCGCCCCTCCCTTCCTTCAAGCCGGCCATCAAGGCGCGGTAAAGACGCCTCCTTCACTCCCTCGCCTTCATATCCTTTAGTTACTCCTCCCCCTCTTGAATGCCATCAAAACCGCCGGCGCCACCCCTGGCCATTGATGGCCATTGCCGGCTGTCGCTCTCTCTCCCTTCCTTCCACTTTAAGAGCAGAGCTCGTGCCCTGCGCGCACCCTTTCCACACCCGCTCACGCCCCTGCACACCCCTACACTCGCGCGTGCTGTCGCCTTGGACTCCTCTGCCACCGTGCCACTGGCGGTCACCCGAGCTCCTCGCCGTCGGTGAAGTGGCCCCTGCCCTTTGATCTTCCTTCTTCTTCGCGCTCGTCGCTCACTCGAGCTCTAATTCGTGTCACAGGGCCGCCATCTCCTTCACCCGAGCACCACCGCCGTCGTCTTCAAGCTCCGGCCGCCAGTGTCGATCTCCTTCTCCATCGCCTCTTCGTCACCTGTTTTTTCGCCTGAAGTCCCTCTGCGTGGTGAGAAACCTGTCCCTCCCATTTTTCTCTGCGCCTAGAGCCCGCAGCCCCTGCGCCTGCACGCCGGTGGAGCGCTGTCCGCCTCGCCGGATGTGGCGCCGTTGCCACCGCCCAAGTCACCTCCACAAGCCCCTGCACAAGTTCGCCGTCGTCCCAGCTTCGCGTAGGTCGAAACCGTGTGCCAAACCGAGCTCTAAAGCTCGAGATCGAGCAACGCCGGCGAGCTCCACCGCCGGCTCCGCCGTGCGCCCCCACCCCGCCGCCGCTCCATCGCGTGCGGATCACGCCGCCCGTCGGATCCGGCAGCAACGGACTGGATCGGCCCCATCCCCTGGTCAAAAGACCCAGTACCGGTCAACCGTAGCGTGGCCGTGCCACTTTGCAAAAACAACCCCGAGCTTCTCCTAATCACAGATATGCCCTTCCACCTGTTAAGATCCTTTCGAACAGGTCCTTTCTTTTTTGATTAGGCCCTCGAACTTTTAGTTTTTCCCCGGCCGTTCATGTCTTGATCAACGGCTCAGATCCAACCCACCTCGAGTCAAACCATCAACATACCGGTCAACAGAGCCGCCCGCCGCCCTTTTTGCTTAAGAGCCCCTGTAGTTTCTAATATCACAAAAATGTCCTTCCACCTATAGAAATCCTTACACCTAAGTCCTGTCTTTAGCGTTTAAGCCCCTGACCTTCCTAGTTTTCCCCATCTGCGGTCCAGCCTTGATCTTTTGCATGTTAAACCCTAAGATCTTTTATAGTTTTGAGTTTTAGCCCCTGGTTTCTTGCAGTTAAGCCCCTGGAAGCCCTGTTTCTTCACAGAAAAGCCCCTGAATCTTGTTTTGGTCGTATCTTTTGCGTTTTAGCTCCGTTCTCACCGTTTCAAGTTGCGTTAGGTTCATATCAACTCAAACTACGTGTTAGGGTCAATCTTGAACATGTTCTTTGTTTTATAATTTATTTAAATATTAAATATGATTAAATCCTTATACACATGCTTTTCTAATTAAAATCTAATTAGAGTTTAACACGTGTTTTCATAAGAAAGTTAATATGATTAATACTAGTTAAATATTTCTTTCAATTAAAAGCTAATTAGATGTATACCTCGGTTTTCGTAATCACACTTAAATTGATTAATGATTATGCAAGTTTGTTTTCTAAATAAAAGCAACATAGGCTATATCCCGAGTTTTCTTAATTAAAAGTTAATTTGATTAATATGAACATAAATGTGTTTTTAAGTTATAATTTGATTAGAATAACTCGAAATATAAAGATAAATGCCTAGATGGTTTTACATGCTTCTTTTAAATTAAATGTTTAATTTGCATAAATCATACTTGAATATTTACAAATAAAATTGGACTAAGTTTACATCGTCTTTTAAATATAAAGTAACTTGCTTAATTATTAAATAGGGTATTTCTCTGAAAAAAACCTATACACATCTTTATTTAATTAAAATATACAAAGCACATAGCTAGCTCTTGAATGTGATCATCCAAACCTCCCGATAGTTCCTAGTGTTTTTGCGTTCGCAATCCTAGAGCCAAACCTTGTCCTCTCTTTAAGCTTTTCATGCTTCGTGTATTGTTTTATTTATTGTATGTTTTCATGTGTGCTCGTAGACATCGTGCCGGTTTCAAGTGAACAACCAGTTGAAGTGGTTCAAGAGCAAGTTTTTGAAGAAGAAGAATCCCAGTGTTTAAGCAAGGAAGGCAAGTGGACTTCTCCCTCTGCATATTCCTCTTTATCCTAAATAATTGCATGATAATTAATATTTACATTTAAATGTTGTATTGCATAAACTTGATGGGAAATCACCTTTTTAAGGACATGACTATACCCTCATTACCTTGAACAACCCCTTTTAATTAAATGTTTTGGGACAGAAATGCTTAGTCGCTATACCTTGGGATGGTTCAAATGAATCTTTTACAAAATGATGAATGTTGATCAGGATAACTTTGGTGAAGATGATGCTTATGGTTAATAACAAGATCATATGTTATAACTGGAACATGGAGAACCACCCAGGAAAACAGTGCAACCACAGTCCATATGGCTCTGGCTTAGCCAATTAATTAGGTGTGTGGAATTATCTGACAGCCTTATCCGAAAGGAGCACAGGGGGCCGGAGTTGAAGGGGTATAGCCCGGTTCTTTTGGGGTAGCAGCATTTGCTAAGGTGCTGACCACTAGGGAGGGTTATGGTCCCTTCCGCTGCTGTAACTGTCGCGGGTTGTTGGTCTTCTGCATATCTTTTAAAGGCTTCGTAGTGGACCCCTAGCCACTCACCTCGGAAGTGTTTAAGGGTCTGATCAACCCGGGCAACATGGGGAACACGAGCTGTGGTGAAAGTGTACAACCTCTGCAGAGTTAAAACTGATCGATCAGCCGTGCTCACGGTCAAGAGCGGCCTGGACCCTCACATGATAATTAAACTTGAAGATGGAATTAAATTATGGTTTATGTATGGTTTGAGATGGAAAGTTTTCTAAAGTCTTTTTAAGTGGGATGGTATAAACTTACACCTAGTAAATAGGTGCTTGCTAATAAATTTGACCAACATTAAAATGCTAACCGTTGCAAACTCTTAGCCTATCCTTGATAGCCTTGCACCTTCCCCCACTTGCTGAGCTCCAACCATAAGTGTGCTCACCCTTGCTTACCCGCTGTTCAGAGGAGAACACTGGAGAAGAGTACTTCAGCGACTACGATGAGTTCTGAGGCTTGCGTGCCCCCAGTCATGTGCCTGTGGAAGCTGAAGATGGAGTTGTTTCGTCTAGTTATCGTTTGTTCATTTTAAAGACCTTCGAGTCTATCGTCTGAGTGTAATAAAGAGATAATATAATGGTTTAACTCTTGTACGTTTTGATTACTGTTTATGATATTACACTCTTTTGTCTATCATATGTGTGTAAACTTGATCCTGGCGCACATATGAGATGCATTTGGTTTTCTTCAGAAAATCAGGTGTGACAGAATGGTATCAGAGCAGTAATGACTGTAGGACGCAGCCTTAAGTTAGAAATGGTCGAAAAGTAAGGATTCATGTTCTAGAAAGCCTGTCATCCTTCAAAATTAACTTATTTACGCATAAAAATCTAATTTGTTCTTTGTTTCCTTGTTAAAACACATCTTTTTGTTTTGATCTATACGGAGTTTAGTTCTTGTTCTGTCAGCTGGATCTTCACCACCAGTGTTGTTTAATATAAGTTCTTAGTTTGCCTACCCTTTATCAACTTCGATACAAACGTTTCTGTGAGGACAATCGTTGTGTTAATTGTTTGTTGTTTGAACACATGGTTGATTTGGATCTTTGCTTGTGTGAGTTGCATTGTGGAGTGATGATCACAAATGCAACAAGAAATAAATTGTTAGGTTAATAAAGATAGTTTGGGTTCAAATCTGGGTTATCTTTTTCTTTATCTATCCTACAAGTTGGTTGAAGTAAAATCTCTTTGTGCATCTCTTTGACACAACATCACTGTTTTAATCATATCTTGAGCTATCAGAATCTGTCCTAGTTTTGAAATTCATGCTACTTCATCTTTTTGAGTTCATATCCTCATGCATCAGTTCAATGTTCTTGTCTAAAATAACTTCTCTAACAATCAGATGGTACAAACAAGGTCAGGAGGAGGACAAGACGTTCCACCGGTGATCCATGCTCACATAGCCAATCGACAAGCGCAAGCACCACCACCTCCACCCCCACCGCTTAACCAGATGGATCCCGCGTTGCAACAATTCCTTGCCGCTCAAACCCAGCTGCTACAAAACCTCACTGCCACCGTCCAGAATCTACAAGATCAACAGAACCAACCAACACCACCTCCGCCACAGCCGAGGGACAAGCACAAGGAGTTTATGAGCCACCACCCTCCTACCTACTCCCACTCCATTGATCCGTTGGATGCCGGGAACCGACCTAAGGACCCACGGGACAGCCACTAGGAGAAAGCACAAGCCAGGGGGCCCACTAGGGGGTCGGCCCAACCGACCCTGGCTCGGCCTGTCTTGTGCTTCCACGTGGTGATTCCCTATTGGTCCTAGGCGCCATTCCCGGCTGTTTGCATCCATTCCTCGCCGGTGCCCGGGCCTATAAATAGAAGGAGAGGGGGCTCACTTATGAGACATCCACACTTGCAACACCTCTCTCACTTTTAGTCTCAAGGCTAGGAGGTAGGCTAGAGTAGTTCTAATTCAGGTTCCAAGTCTACTTTGGGATCTAGGTATGAGTTCTCTTGTATCTTATTTCATTTGTATGACTTTGATCTACTTCAGTTATTCAGCTATTTCATATAAAGTTGTGTTAGTATACATGAGTGATTTGTTCATGTGTTCTTCACCTGTTCATCATTTAGAGGCTCCTGTTCTTGATGAACAAGGCCCGATCCACTTGACGGGTGACTTTCACATGTTTCTGGTGTTTGTTCATAAGTTAGAGGCTCGTGTTCTTCGCGAACACGACCCTTTGATCCAGTTGAACAGACATAGGAAAACACGAATCCGTTTGTGTACATAACCTGGTTTGATCTAATTAGATGACATGACTACATTGTATGAAGTCTGTGCTTAAGCTACGGTACTCGGTGTAATTGGCTGGTTTATCTGGTGGCTTGACCTGGGTCACAATAGCCCGGGCCGGTCAAGTCCGGCTAACAATGTAAGTATGGTGCTTGGGTTGCATAGCTACCTTACTTATGTGCTTATCCCATGGTTTGTCTTGGGGTAGGCCGCGGTAGTGACAGCCGTTAGTCCCTCTAAAATCCCCCACGTTCGGATAAGCTGTAGGAGTCTAAAATCTAACAACCGGAGTTGTGCGGAAGCAACGCGGGAGGTTAGCTCCCCGTGGTACCTGGGTGCTTAAGTCAATGTTCTTCAACGCTAGTGTATCTAATTCGTTCCTACCAACTTTATGTGTATAGTACATAAGAACCTAGAACTAACTTGTATGTTGCCTCCTATGCCTAGGACCCCTTGGAGAGAGTGAGTGTGTGTGTGATCACACTACCCCTATTATCATATTTTACCCCTGCACTTGAGTGTCTGATTTATTTCCGTCTATGATATATACTCATTGCAATAGTGTTGAGCTTGTCAATCCACCAATGCCTTCCTTGGATTCGATACCCTTTTGGAATACTCCTTTGGCGAAATGCTACAATGGTACTTCCGTGCGCTTGCGAACTCCTGTGACGTTAAGAATTACCAACCAACATTTCTGATGCTATTGCCAGGATGGGTTCCAAACCTGTTCTTAGGTGATTGCGTTAAGAAATGTCAACAAGCATTTCTGGCGCCGTTGCCGGAGAAGGCTTAAGGATGACATATCAACACTTAGCATATGTTGATAATCATGACAGGAATAAAACAGTTCTCAATGCAGGCTAACTTGGATTGTCTTCTTTGTCTATTGATGATGAAGACAGGTTCTGCATGACTGGTTTCGACTTACCGCCGAATTTTACTGAAGATGCTGAGTCACTCGTAAGGAAGGCACGAACTCATTTTGGCTCTCCTTTGCATGAACGTTCGAAGTCGATCCAGCTTCCTTTATGCCATCCGCATCAACTTCCATGGCCAACCCTGTCGAGAAAACACTCCGCGAGTACTCCGCTCCCTCTGCTGACCAGGTGCCGACAGGCCCTGTGATCAACACTGGGAATGGAAACTTCGAGATCAAGACTAGCTTAATCATGATGGTACAAGCTAGCCCATTCTGTGGCAAGCCTAATGAAGACACGAGCGCCCACCTGCAGCAGTTCCTGGAACTGTGCAGTACCTTCACTATACGAGGAGTGGAGGAAAATGCTATTCGTTTGTGACTGTTTCCCTTCTCACTCCTGGGAAAGGTGAAGCAGTGGTTCTATGCTAACCGTGCAGAGATTAACACTTGGGCAAAGTGCTCCGCAGCATTCCTCGCGAAGTTCTTTCTTTTGGGCAAAACCAATGTCCTTCGGGGGCGCATTTCAAGTTTTCAGCAAGCGGCAAATGAGACTATCCCAGAAGCTTGGGAGAGGCTCGAGGAGTAAATCCTGGAGTGTCCTCATCATGGGATGGACAACTGGCTTATTCTTCAGAGTTTCTATAATGGGCTGACTCCGACAGCCCGAGGCCACATTGATGCTGCAGCTGGAGGGGCCTTCTTCTCTCTTACTACTACTGAAGCTACTACACTGATTGAGAACATGTTTACCAATCAAGGGTGGAGTGATGATCGACTCCAGCCACGTCAGAGGGGTACACATACCGTCAAGGAAGCGGATATGTTGCACGCCAAGATGGACCTAATGATGAAAAGAGTGGATGATCTAGCCAATGAGAAGGACGCCATGGCCACCACTACTCAAGCTATGGATGCTCGCATGACTTGCGAAGTCTGTGGTAATACTGGGCATTCAGGGAATTACTGCCCCGCTACTCAGGAGGATGTGAAGTACATGAACGGCAACAACAACGGTTATCGTCCACAAAGAGGTCAAACATGGAATCAATCGCACCTTTATTATCAAGGAGGTAATCAAGGTAATTCTTTCAACCCAAACCAACCTTCCTTGAAAGATCTAGTCTTTGGGCAAGCTAAGATTAATGAAGGCTTCAATAAGAAAACAGCTGCCTATGATAAGGCTTTTGAGAGCCTTAACGTTAAATTTGATAGCCTTTCTTCTGCTCTTAAAAACTAATTGAGTTTTAATAAGATGATAGAAACCCAGTTGGCTCAATTAGCTGCTTTGGTTCCCTCTGCTGAAGACGGGAAGATTCCGGGGCAACTCGTATCTTCCTGCGAAAATGTTTGTGTAGTGTCCACCAGATGGGGTAAGCCATCTGGGCGGGCACAAGCCACTGACTATGCAGGGAAGCCTATATAGCAGGTACTTGACCCATGGGAATCTTCAACAATCACACATAAGAAAGATCCTGGTTATTGGGCTATCACCTGCAAGATATATTACCAGAAGATTAAGCATGCTCTCTGTGACCTTGGTGCAAGTGTTAAGCTTATGTCCAAGGCCATGTTTGAACAATTGGGATATCCAGCTCTAACTCCAACTGCGACGACTGTTCAACTTGCTGATGCATCGATCCGATATCCAGAGGGGATAGTAGAGAACTTATTGGTATTCATCCAAGATTCATGCATCTTCACGGACTTCGTGGTCCTTGATATGCAAGACGATGAGGGAATGCCCCTCATTCTTGGGAGACCATTCCTAAGTGACGCCAATGCAAGGATCAATGTCGGAGCCGGAACAATCCGATTCCGCATTGGGAAGAGGAACTTGATGTTCCGATTTCAGGCAACAGAAGAGAAATGCTATACACTGCAGGGCAAAAATGAGCAATCAGGGGCATGGACGGAGCCATAGCCCCAACGACTCCCCACCACTCCAACAAAGCCTAAGAAAACAAGAAAGGTGTGGTGGGAAATACAGAAGTCATCTCCATCTATTTCTCGAGAATGGGGTGACGAGTGGAATTGATCGCCGAGAAAAGTCTCGCTCTAAGACTTAAAAAGATGAGTCCTTTTTGCCAAAAGGTAAAATTGGTAGTTATCTCATGTTTCCCTTTCAAAATTTTATTTGATTTTTCCAAATGCATATTTGACTTTTCCAACCTTGCATTTGCATGCTAGATTTTTCTAGTTAAATTTTCCCTTTTCAAATAAAAATTCTGAAAATAAATTCTTGAGTTGGAAAATCCTAAGAAAATTTGTTCGAGCAAAATTTTAGGTGAATCTGGACTTAGACTTCTGGGCAGGACATCAGGGATCCGTTGCAAAAACTTGGAGGCAAGCGGGCCCGGCAGGTGTTCGGCCGACCCAGGCCAACGGTCATGTGGGTCCCACCTCCTCCAACTGCTCCTAGCCGTTGCTCTTGTCCTTTCCCCCGGTGCCTGGCTCGGTTGCCTATAAATAGAAGGGGGATTGAGGGGTTTCTTCACCCATTCACTCATTTCCATCACCTTCTCTCCCTCTTTGCTCTTGCTCTTTGGTTTTCTTGGATTTCTTGCTCAAGTGGAAGTGTCAAGCACTCTCTCCAATTTGTCGCTGAGTATTGAATATTGGTGGAGCAAGCTCGGTAAGGATTTCATTTCAATTTCACTAACCCATCACCGAGTTGCTCGTGTTGTCCCATTGTTGTGCAAGATGAGTTGGATCACCGGTGCGTACCGGAAGGTGACCCGCTCACGCCGTTCGAGAGACGGGGAGGGCTCATCTCACCACTCCGGAGCTACACCGAGTCCAATGTCAACCGACCGTGAAGAAGAGGAAGAAGAGGAGCTACCCACACCACAAGCCGAAGGAGTGTTCGACGCCGATGCCGCCTTCATCGACTTGAGGGACGACTGGGAGAGACAAGCCTACGCTCTCATCAAGGATCGAGTCTTCGCCAACACCAAGGAGTTCGACTCGGCTCTTCTCGAGAAAACAGGTATGGACTCCGAGTTCGATTCCATTTGGCATGCTCTTGGTTGGGAGAACTTTGTTCCGGTGTGGGAGATCGGTTCTAGGCCTCTCACCATACAGTTCCTCTGTACTCTTCGGGAGGATGAGACCGGTATTACGTTTTGTTTCCATGGAACATCGTATCGAGTCTCATGGCCAGATCTTAGTCGTGCTCTCGGTTTTCATCGTCGTTGTGCTATTTCTCTTGATCAAGCTTGCAGGGATTTTATTCGAGATAGTTTTTGGGAAGACCTTTCTGGTTGTCCTGTCCGTGGCAAGTTAGCACCTCGGTGCAACGATATCACGCATCCCACTCTTCGACTGTGGCACAAGTGGCTCGCCGTCACTCTCTTTCCAAGGGATGACGTTCGACCCGTGCGCACAGACGAGATGAGGATATTATATGCCGCGGTCAGACGGATCAAAATCTCCCTAGTGCAAGCTATGATTCAGCAGTGGTTGACAAATTTTAGGATGACGGGTTCTATTGAGTGTACGTCTCTGATCACACGTATCATTTCGAGTCTTGGGATTACACAAGGCGCTAACGTTCCCTACATTTATTCTCCCCGGGCCGTGATAGATGAGGCGTATCTGATTCAAGGACATACTATTAAAAAGGGCCCGGATGATTCTTTGGTTTTCTTCTACCCTGGCCATGCAAACCAGATTCGGTTACCTAACCCGGATTTCTGTTTGTACGGCCAAGGGCCACTGACCGTTCCTCTTGAGGAACCTCGTCGTTCTAGTGTTTCTGGAGACAAGGTCACTAGGAGTGCATTGAGGAGGGCAGCGACAGCACAGCAACCGCCGCCACAGCCGTCACCACAGCCGTCGCCTCAGCCACAGCCTCAGCCTACCCCACCGCATGGGCCTCGGCCGGGTACATGTCTGGAATTACACCCGGATATGCCCTCGGTTGGGACCAACCCATGACTCAGTCGGGTGCGAGTAGCTCGACCTGGGCTAGTGTATGGAGTGGCGAGTGGGTTAGGCCCGCCGGTGCTACCTACGAGGACTCGTTCTCATCGTCCGGGTTGCGCTCGTCATCTCATGGGGCCACCCTCACTCAACAGATGAGCAAGCTCAACATCCGTGTTGGTACCATGGAGGAGACAATGCACCAGCAGGCTGAGTCCACTCGAGACTGGCAGCGTATGACTGCCGAGAGACTTCACACCATGGAGTAGAGACAGCTATGATAGCTAGAGGAGCAGAGGGCTTACTATGCGTGGATGGGATACCACCCTCCGCAACAGTGAGCCTGAAGCTAGCTTGGGGGAGGACCCCCATTCTGAGGTAACTTGTATCTTCTATTGTTTTCAGAACCCCATATGCTAAAAACACATAAAAATCTGAAAAGTTAAAAAGACCAAAAATATTTATTTGCTTCCTTAAATTAGTTTGTTTTCATATGCGCGGTAAGAGTGTTCTTATTCTCCATGGTTGAAATGATGAATAGTTGCTCTGTTTATTCCTCTTGTATGCCTTGTTTACAACTTAGTACCATATCCAAGCTTTGAGTTTGTTGGCTAGTATGATCAAACCTGAGCTTGAAATTTGTGGGTAGCAAAAAGCATGATCTGTGCCTAAGTTGTTGCGAGGTATGAAATGGTAAAATAGAGTTGCTATGAGCTAGTACTAAGTGATGTTTGATATCTGGAGTTTTCTTTTGAAAAATGTTAAAATGATAAGTTCCTTAATGATACGAAATTCCTATCCAAGGCCATATGTAGATCTTAGCTTCTGTTAACCTCCACATATGCTACATGATCTCTTCATTGAGTCTTGTCGAATTGTTGTGACCCTCGGCGAGTAAACTTGTCATTACTCCTATGATCAAGATCACGTACACACCACCATATGCGAAACTTCTACACTGGAACTTAGCAACCATCATTTCATCCATCCCCCATCCTTTCCACAAAATAAAGCTCCGCGCATGATTACTCACCCTCCAAGAATATTGAGCAAGGACTATGGGCTATGTTAATAAAAAAAGGGAGAATAAAGACACATAACCCAAGTCTCAAAAAATTCGAAAAGGGGGAGAGTAAAACCATGCAAATAGGAGTTCATTATTCATCCACCATACACACACTTTTGCACATCTTGATCAGGGTGTATGACTTGTTCTCCCAAGGATCCGGTTTTCGACTCGACAATACATGAGAAACAGGTATGCCACATGTTTTCCCTACCTACAGCTCCACATATCAGCTTATTAGAAGTAGGTGGTGAAAGAAGGCAAAACAATGCCTTGGTGAGGAATCATACACATTGAGCGATCCGAGAGTATCATTTGAGGAACTTTGATTTCTTTTTGAAAAACCTGCAAAACCTCCAGATTGATAACTGATCAAGGTACATGTGATTGGTAATCTTTATACAACCATTCTGTCTTTCAACCGCCCAAGGCAGGTGAAGCTACACGCCCCATATCAATCGAGTGTAAGGTAAGATCAATGCCAACTTCTTCAATCCTTGATAGAGTACCTAGTTGTATCTTGTTATACATTAGGAATACAACATCATAGCAACTCCTGATCAACCAACCTAAGTCCTTAATCTCTTGCTCAGGACGAGCAAGACGCTAGCTTGGGGGAGTTGTTGACGGCTGTTAAGTACCTACTTTAGCCGTCAATATACTCATGAATAAAGGAGCATAAGGAATTTCTTACACGTATTTAGCTAAGAATAATGTAGTTCCACTTGTCCTTGGAGATTATTTGATTGCAGGAAAATAAGCAAGAAAAGAGTGACAAACTCACCTTCTATGGTTCATGCCACATCACCTCATCCTAGGTGGGCTACCAACATGGATGCCATGCATGCACACCTACCAACAAGGGAGCCATGCATGCATGCCATGCAAGCAATCCAAGTGAAGCAACCCCTGACGAATCAGAGTGTGACACGTGGACGTCACATGGATCCATGGGCCCACAAAGGCATGCAAATCACGCCAAAAAAGGGTGGACACCGGGAACTGACCTAAGGACCCACAGGACAGTCACCAAGAGAAAGCACAAGCTAGGAGGGCCCACCAAGGGGTCGGCCGACCCCACAAGTCGGCCGAACGGACCCTGGCTCGGCCTGTCCTGTGCTTCCACGTGGTGCTTCCCTATTGGTCCTAGGCGCCATTCCCGGGTGTTTGCATCCATTCCTCACCGGTGCTCGGGCCTAGAAATAGAAGGAGAGGGGGCTCACTTATGAGACATCCACACTTGCAACACCTCTCTCACTTTTAGTCTCAAGGCTAGAAGGTAGCCTAGAGTAGTTCTAATTCAGCTTCCAAGTCTACTTTGGGATCTAGGTATGAGTTCTCTTGTATCTTATTTCATTTGTATGACTTTGATCTACTTCAGTTATTCAGCTATTTCATATAAAGTTGTGTTAGTATACATGAGTAATTTGTTCATGTGTTCTTCACCTGTTCATCATTTAGAGGCTCCTGTTCTTGATGAACAAGGCCTTTTGATCCACTTGACGGGTGACTTTCACATGTTTCTAGTGTTTGTTCATAAGTTAGAGGCTCGTGTTCTTCGCGAACACGACCCTTTGATCCAGTTGAACAGACATAGGAAAATACGAATCCGTTTGTGTACATAACCTGGTTTGATCTAATTAGATGACATGACTGCATTGTATGAAGTCTGTGCTTAAGCTACGGTACTCGGTGTAATTGGCTGGTTTATCTGGTGGCTTGACCTGGGTCACAATAGCCCGGGCCGGTCAAGTCCGGCTAACAACATAAGCATGGTGCTTGGGTTGCGTAGCTACCTTACTTATGAGCTTATCCCACAGTTTGTCTTGGGGTAGGCCGCGGTAGTGACAGCCGTTGATCCCTCTGAAATCCCCCATGTTCGGATAAGTTGTAGGAGTCTAAAATCTAACAACCGGAGTTGTGCAGAAGCAACGCTGGAGGTTAGCTCCCCATGGTACCTGGGTGCTTAAGTCAATGTTCTTCAATGCTAGTGTATCTAATTCGTTCCTACCAACTTTATGTGTATAGTACATAAGAACCTAGAACTAACTTGTATGTTGCCTCCTATGCCTAGGACCCCTTGGAGAGAGAGTGAGTATGTGTGTGATCACACTACCCCTATTATCATATTTTACCCCTGCACTTGAGTGTCTGATTTATTTCCATCTATGATCTATACTCATTGCAATAATGTTGAGCTTGTCAATCCACCAATGCCTTCCTTGGATTCGATACCCTTTGGAATACTCCTTTGGAGAAATGCTACAATGGTACTTCCGTGCGATTGCGGACTCCTGTGACGTTAAGAATTACCAACCAGCATTTCTGACGCTATTGCCAGGATGGGTTCCAAACCCATTTTTAGGTGATTGCGTTAAGAAATGTCAACACACGTGCAGCTCCTCTGGCAGGGCACATTGCCATCATGACTGGCAGCGACGCAGACCATCGGGCGCGCCATCATTGCGCATGTCTAGGGAAGAGATCTCACGGTGTGGCGGTAGCACGTGAGCAGCTCATGGTGATGCGAACCCCGTAGGGTTTGTGGCCGATCTTTCGATGAGAGGCGTGGAGGATAACTTCGATTGGAGGAAACGATGTTCACGGCCTGACTACAACCTTCCAAGGATGCACCTTAGCAACTGATACACCGTCTTCTATGGCTGTTGCGATCTTATGGAGTGTGTCAACCGCCACTAGGGCACCCATTCCTGTGAGCAACTTAAAACAAGCAAGAGCAAGTATGTAACAACTACTGAAATTACTAGATATGGATGAAGGTTTCGAACTGAGTAAACAACTCAATAAGGTGGGGTTCTGAAGACATGAAGTCGGGCAGCTGATCAGCTCGCGTGCTTCAAGGAAGTAGCAATGGCTAAACTTGATCTAAACAAAAACCTGAGTGTTCTCGATGGCAACTAAGGAGTATATGAAAGGGGGAGGACGGCCAGGGGTTGTTCTCCAACCCTAGGATGCGTCTCTAATGTACCCAACTTGATACACGACCCATTGGGCAAAAATAAAGGTGGTGCAGCACCCTGGACAGATAAACCTCCAGTCAATAATTCGTAGATTGCAGACTCTCCAGGACAGATATGAGCTTGAGTCTGGATCCATATGAAAGTTGACTTCAACACGGTTCCAGGAAGTACTTGAACGCTTCAATACGACTCCGTATGCGTCTGTGGTGTCCGTCACAAGTTGGTGTTGTGCTGCAGTCCGAATCCAGCCGACCCGAATCTTTTTCCGAGTCGCTCTTCTCCATGATTCCTAAGCAAACCAATAGTGCACGTGTCTCCACAATCTAAACATGGTGTATATGAACTCAGGAGGGAACTTACTTGATTATTTAGTTGACGAGCACGAGCACGAGTAATAGGACCAACAAGAGAAATATGGAATGTATCCTGTGGAGGTAGTGATGGTGTCAATGATGGGGCTGTATCGTTGGTGGGGATGTCCTCATCATCTTCCCCTTCTTGCATTTGAGTCGTCCTCGACTCAAGCTCATCTTCTTTTCCCAAATATGGCTTCAAATCTGCAATATTTAATGTGGGACTAACCCCAAAATCTGTAGGTAGATCTTGTTTGTATGCATTGTCATTAATCAGCTCTACCACTTTAAATGATCCATCAGGCCTAGGAAATAATTTAGATTTACGCAATTCAGGAAACCTCTCCTTCCTCAAATGTAACTATACTAAATCACTAGGTTCAAAGTTTAATTCCTTTCTACCTTTATCACCAGCAAGCTTGTACTTAGCATTCATGTGCTCTATGTTCTCTTTTGTTGTTTCATGCAACTTTAACATCAATTTAGCACATTTAGTAGCATCAAAGTTTAGTTTCTCAGAAGCTGGCAAAGGCATTAAATCAATAGGAGCACGAGGCAAGAAACCATATACAATCTGAAATAGGCACATCTTTGTAGTAGAATGTAACAAACGATTGTAAAAATTCAATACGAGGTAAACATTCTTCCCACATCTTAATATTTTTCTTTAAAACAGCCCTTAACATAGTAGACAAGGTTCTATTCACAACTTTAGTTTGACCATCAGTTTGGGGATGACATGTATAGAGAACAAACGCTTAGTCCCCAATTTAGCCCACAATGTTTTCCAAAAATAACTAAGAAACTTAGCATCACGATCAGAAACAATTGTATTATGCACTCCATGCAAGCGACCAACTTCTCTAAAGAACAAATCAGCAATATTTGAAGCATCATCAGTTTTGTGACATGGTATGAAGTGTGCCATCTTAGAAAATCTATCAACAACCACAAACACACTATCACAACCCTTCCTAGTCCTTGGCAAACCCAGCACAAAATCCATAGAAATATCTTCCCAAGGAGCACTAGGAGCAGGAAGAGGCAAATACAAACCATGCAGATTTAAACGTGACTTAGCCTTTTGACAAGTAGCACATCGAGCAACAAATCTCTCCTCATCTGTGGCCAAACGAAATGACCAGCGAGGATGTCCACCATCTTTTTGGCTGCAAAATGTCCCATCAAGCCACCTCCATATGCTCCCTGCAACAACAACAAACGTACGGAGCTAGCTGGAATGCATAGCTTGTTATCTCTAAACACAAACCCATCACTAATGATGAACTTGTTCCATCCTTTTCCGTCTTTGCAATGCAGTAATACATCTTTAAAATCAACACCATTAACATATTGTTCTTTAATTGTTTCTAGTCCCAATATCTTGTAATCAAGTTAATTCAGCAAAGTATATCTCCTAGACAAAGCATCAGCGATGACATTTTCTTTCCCTTTCTTATGCTTAATAATATAAGGAAAAGATTCAATAAATTCAACCCACTGTCTATGGTTTAGTGTTCCTTGACTACGAATATGTTTTAAAGATTCATGATCAGAATGAATAACGAACTCTTTGGGCCACAAATAATGCTGCCATGTCTCCAAACACTGAACAAGAGCATACAATTCTTTATCATAAGTGGAATAATTCAGAACAAGACCGCTCAATTTTTGACTAAAATAAGCAACTGGTTTTCCTTCTTGCAACAAAATACCACCCAACCCAATTCCACTAGCATCAGATTCAAGCTCAAAAGTCTTACTAAAATCAGGAAGTTGGAGGAGAGGTGCATGTGTCAACTTATCTTTCAATATGTCGAAGGCATTCTCTTGTTTACTTCCCCAACTAAAAGGCACTACCTTCTTTGTAAGCTCATTCATTGGGGCAGCAATGGTACTGAAATCCTTCACAAATCGGCGATAGAATCCAGCAAGTCCTAAGAAGCTCTGCACATGGGTGATAGTATTTGGCACAGGCCATCCCTGTATAGCTTCTACCTTGGCTTGATCAACCTCAATTCCCTATGGAGTCACAACATAGCGAAGAAACAACACTCGATCGGTGCAAAAGGTGCATTTCTCAAGGTTACCAAACAAACATGCATCCCGTAAAGCATTAAAAATAGCACGTAAATAATCAAGATGTTCATCCATAGTTTTGTTGTAGATCAATATATCATCAAAGTATACTACAACAAATTTCCCAATAAAAGCACGCAAAACCTCGTTCATTAATCTCATAAAAGTGATAGGTGCATTAGTTAACCAAAAAGGCATGACTAACCACTCATATGAACCAAACTTAGTTTTGAAAGCGGTTTTCCATTCATCTCCCAATTTCATACAAATCTGGTGATAGCCACTACGCAAATCAACCTTAGAAAACACAGTAGCACCACTCAATTCATCAAGCATATCATCTAGGTGTGGAATAGGATGTCGATATCGAATAGTGATATTATTAATAGCTCTACAATCAACACACATATGCCATGTTCCATCTTTCTTAGGCACCAAAATAACTGGGACAACACAAGGACTAAGAGACTCACGCACATAACCTTTGACGAGTAGTTCTTGCACTTGTCGCTGAATTTCTTCTATTTCCTCTGGATTTGTCTTGTATGGTGCACGGTTGGGCAAAGAGGCACCCGAAATAAGATCAATTTGGTGCTCAGCCCCGCTGGTATCTCACTTGGAAAAATGTCAGAATACTCCTGCAAAATGTTAGCAACAACAGGAGGCAAAGAATTTTGCATATCTTGAAGTGAAATCAAAGTAGCCTTGCATACCAAAGCGTAGGCAACAGAAGTAAAAGCAATTAATTCATTAATATCAGATTTAGTAGCAAGCAAACAATGACCTTTCAATTGTATCTCATCATTCTTATTACCAACAGATTTCAGATTTTTATTATTCTCAGTTTTAGCTTTTGCAGCTTTAGCAACATCATCATGCACAATAGCCTCAGGTGACATAGGAAGCAACAAAATTTTCTTATCATGGTGCATGAGAGAATACTGATTTGATCTACCCTGATGCAAACAATCTGTATCAAATTGCCAAGGCCTACCTAGCAGAATATGACAAGCTTCCATAGGCACAACATTCATATTCAGCCAAGTAATATGCAGACATTTATTTTGAACGCATTGTGAGATTACACGGAGTTCCTAGAACTATCATTTCTGATAGAGGCTCACAATTCATAGCACATTTTTGGCAACACCTGCATGACTCCATGGGGACCAAATTAATTCACAGTTCTGCTTATCATCCTCAAACGGATGGTCAAACTGAGAGGGTTAATCAAGTCCTAGAAGACATGTTGAGAGCTTGCATTATCCACTTCAACAAGAATTGGGATTCTTGCCTAGCCTTAGCTGAATTCTCTTATAATAACAGCTACCAAGCTAGTTTGAAAATGGCACCGTTCGAAGCTCTTTATGGACAGAGGTGTTGCACCCCGTTGAATTGGTCCCAGACGGGAGAACGGAAATTCTTTGGCCCTGCCTTAGTTAGGGAGGCCGAAGAAAAAGTGGAAGTGATATGTGAGAACTTAAAAGCCGCGTAGATGAGGCAAAAGAGTTATCATGATGAAGGGAAAGCACTTAGAGAATACCAAGTTGGCGAGAAAGTATATTTGAAAGTCTCGCCCACCAAAGGAGTGCAGAGATTTGGTGTAAAAGGGAAACTGGCTCCATGATACATAGGACCCTATGAGATCATTCAAACCTGTGGACCGGTTGCTTATCGCATCCGTCTTCCGGATCGACTTGCTACTGTCCACAATGTGTTTCATGTGTCTCAATTAAGAAAATGTGTCCATGAGCCGGAGAAAAGGGTTATAAATGAAGCGAATGCATGGATCGAACCCGATCTTTCAGTTGTGGAACACCCTATGAGGATTCTTGATAGGAAAGTGAGAAAAACTCGAAGAAAGTCCATATCCATGTACAAGATACAATGGAGTCACCATTCTGAGGAGGAAGCTACATGGGAAACGGAACACTACCTAAATACCAACTACCCTGGTTTTCTTCAAGCTCGAAATCGTAAGACCTTTACCCTACCTTTGTCTTTAATTTCCGAATCTCGGGACGAGATTCTGTTTAAGGGTGGTAGGTTGTAGCATCCCTGATGTTTATGTGTTAACCACATGTTCAAGTTGCTAAACATGATCACAAGTTGCTAACTATAACTACAAGTTGCTAATTGTGGTCAACTCTTAAAGCTAAACCCTAAGCACCATGGTCAGACCTAGTCAAAGTGGTCAAAACCCTATGCTCTTATGACCTTGTTTTGGTGTCTCAAATAGATCTCAAATTTTTTCTTAAATACTCAAAAATCTGCCAAAATAAAAGTTGCTCAGATTTTAATGGGACACATTTCATCTAATTAGTGGCATTTCAAATTTTGAGTCGAAATGCTTCAAAAACTGGTTTGAAGTGCAGATAGCACTGTTGCCGGCGCTGAGGAAAGTCCTGTTTTCAAGCAAGATTTCTGCCCAATCCTTTGATCCAATCACCGGCCAACCTTTGCAAAAGTTCTAGAGCTATACCTCATCTACAACTTCTACATTGGTCAATTTTGAACTTGTATTCAAATTTCAATTGTTTGAACCGGTCAAACACCCCTAAGTCGAACTGGTTGAGAGCCCAAGCACCAGAGCGCGCGTCCTCGCATCGCCGTCGCGCCGAGCGCCGCGCCCCGACGTCTGTGCCCTCATGTGCGTGCCTGCCCGTACGCCGGCGCTGGTGGGTCCCACCTGACCCCGTGACTGATTAGTCCAACGTGGCGTCCCCGGGACAGCTGGCACGTCCCTGCGTCGCCTACGCCGTCGTCTCGTCGCGGAAGCCGTCGACACGCGCCGCCGCAAGCGTCGTCGTGCAGACACACCCCGCCTATGCAGCTGGCCGTCCAAGTCACGTCGCCGCGCCGTTGTCCTCTTCCCCCTGTCACCGAACCCTGCTTGCCCAGGCACTCGAGCACCCTACGCCGACTAAGCCGCGCACGCGCCGCTCCGCCGTGCCGCCATGGGGCCGCGCCCGTGATGCCCTGGCCAGCTGGCCCGCGAGCTGGCGTTCATGCAGCCTGGCCAGCTTGTGCCACCCCTGTGCCTGTGCCCGTGCATAAAAGCCAAGCCCCGGCGCACTCGCGTGGGATTTCCCCTGCTCCGCCGCCCGCCATTGTCGTCCCCACGACGAGCTCCACCCTCCGCCCCTTTCTGTCGACCACACATGGCCCCTGCACCTCACCTGTGACCTAGTGAAGCTCCCTGAGCACGCGCATTGGCCGGAGAAGTTGCTCATTCGCCGGCATTGCGGCCACCGCGGCTGCTCTGCCCCGACCTCGCGCGCCGGCCATCGCCTGAGTCTTCCCCGACCGAGCCGCCGCCGCCAATCGACACAGGGTGAGCACACACACACGCCCAGCCGCTCGCACGGCCAACTCCAGCAGCCCCTCGACACCGGTGAGATCCCCTACGCTGCCTAGGGCATCTGTGTAAAGATCGAAATCTTGTTAGGGTTCTCTGTGCAAATGTCTAGGGGGTTAAGTGTAAAAAGATTCTTCAGATTTTGTTTAAATATCCTGTGGCTTAGAAAATTCATAACAAATCGAATAAAAATCAAAAAAATACAAACTCAACTGTTTTGTGATCCTTGTGAATAGAAGCAACTTTTCTGGAAAGAAAGTTTGTAAATTTCCTGGTAGATTTTGAATAATTTTGAAATGATCAGTTTGGCTAGATTTTAAATAATTTGAAATCTATAGCTGATCTATATGTGAATTTTGGATATGTTGCTAGTATGGCCATTCTCGATCTTGTGTAGAAAAATGGCACATAGATCTATTATAGTTTTGTAGATATGAATTTATTTTGATATAAGGCAGCAGTTATGTTTCTGTTTTGTATTTAAATTCTGTTTCAGAAACTAGGGTTGATCTTTTTGCAGTAGCATGAGTATGGCTAGATGCAACCATGATAAATAGATGGATAGCTTTTGACATGTTTAAATAGTTCAAATTAATTTATGGCTTAAATAGGAGCTAGTTTTGATCAAGCATGTTATGGTATGTTTCTGACCATGGTAAATTTTGAGTAGCTCAGATATGTCATGATGTTACTCTGTGAAAAATCTTGATCCTATATTGTATATAAGTCTCTCTATATAAAAAGATTAAAATTATGCTAGCTAGTGCTTTATAGATTTTTCATGTGCAATCTATAGCTTAGTTTAAAGTAATTTTTGGTCAGTAGCCTAATAAGTATGTTTTGTGCTTATGTGAATTTTATCTCGGTTTATTGATGTATGAAACATCCAGAAATAAATTCCAAAGTAAATCAAGCTTTGTAAATGAAATAAAAAATTAACCAACCATACCTTTGATGTAACTTAATTACAAATAATAAAGCTTCACCAAAATACACCCTATACAGCACCATTGCATTGGTGAAGTAAAATAAATTAAATAACTTATATGTGCACACAATCACCATCAAATAAGAATAATAACCTTCACCTATTTACCCACCTTTTCTAGCACAAAGAAAAGTTAAATAAAATCTTATCCAGGTGAATGTGGTCTACAATACACCCCATGTTTGTCTCTGAAATTTCAGAAGCACTTCACTCCCTAAACTTGAATAATTAAAGTCTTGCATATGCATATCGTGTAGAACTTTCGGACGGGAACTACGAGCTGGTGTTGGACGCGGAAGGAGAACCAGTTGAGGGAGAGGTGAACACCGTGGAAGTGCAGCAAGACCCGAACTCAGCTTTGGAGGACTTCCCAACTGACTGTGCTAGTGAAGGCAAGCCCCGGAGCATTACCTATGTTTTCAACTTATGCACTTATCTTTGCTATGTTTGTGCATTTAAGTTTCAGGAGTTGAATTGAAACCCTAGATGCATGATCCTAGGTTCCTAAGTTCAATTACTAGTATGCTAGGCTGTTAGTTGCCATGCTCTAAGGACCCGGTAGAAGTCGAGTGATGTTCATCACTCGCGAGCTATAGGTGTCTTATGTTGGAATCATAAGATTGTCGAACCTACTCGCTCATGTGGTAAGAGCATGGGACCGGCTCCGGCCAGTAGGTCTGTGGTTAAGCATTTGAACGTACTAAGCATTTGCCAGGAATGGGACCGGTAAGCCTAGTACCTCTTTGATCCGGTAAGGGAACTCTCTACCACTACCCCGGGAGTAGTCCCCAGGTTCTAGGCAGTGGTGCATGTGTGGATCTGGGCGGCAAAAGATGTAAGACCGTGACCTGACCAACTGTACCAGGGACTGTGGGCTTTGATCCCAAACCGAAGATGGTTGGGAACCGCCTGGTTGGTGCGTACTCCGCCCTGTAGGGGCTGCGGTCGTTATGATGGGGTATGCATTCTCCTGTGTGTTTAGGTCCACCTTGCAAGGTTATTAATCGATCGATCGTCGGCCTCTCACCATTATCCAAGAGTGCTTAACCATATACTCTATGTCCCATAATGATGGAATTGAGAAGTAATACTATTGTATGCTTAATTGTTTGCACAGCTTATGCTTGCAGTAGTTGCTTACCTAGTAATGGATAAACATCTAGAATCTTGAGCTAAAACTTGAAAGTAAGGACCTACTCTTTGTTGCTTTTCAGCAAAAGAAACCCACCAGCCATAAAAGCTTGCATGTCTAGTGAGTTGGTGATGATCTCATCACCTGACGGTTAAGTCTTGCTGAGTATTAGTATACTCAGCCTTGCTTTGTTGATGTTTTCAGGTAATGATGTGTATGATGATGGGTATCCGTGGCCTGGTTCTCTCCCACCCGGTTGGGAGGTTGAGTGGGAGGAAGACAGTGCTTAGTGGCATCACTAATGGCCTCTAGTGATGTTACCTACCTCGTTAGTAGTTTATTTCCGCTGTGTTTCGAACTCTGAACCTTTTTCTTTATGCAAAAGACTTGGTTTGTAATAATGAACCTATGTTGGTCATGATGTAATAAATGAAGACTTGTTTATCTCTGGACTCGCCTTCGGGTGAGTTTTGATGTACAATCTTTCGATCCTTTGTCATAAGTGATTTACCAGGCTTGACCTGGTAGATAGTTAACTCCTCTTTAACGCATACTGACCAAGTAGATGGGTTATGTGTGTTAAATGGGAATTAATTTGGACGGTTCTGTCACACTTTGATTGACAAACAACTGGCAGAATTGGCTTTTCAAGAACTCTTGCCTTCAATCAAAGAGAAATATGCTTCGCAGGAGTTTGAGAGCATTAGCCAGTTGGTACACCGACTAAGTCATGAAAGCTCTTCTCAGCCTTATGAACCTCGAAGAAGTTATCAGAAGAAAATATCTTATGTGGAGAATTTTGATTTAGAGGAAGAGGCTGATGTTAATCTAGCCGAGTGGGTATCAAACAGGAAGTCGATTGCATGTCCCTTCGGCAAGAAGGAACCTGAGAAATTCGGTTTTGATATAACTAAAGCTGATAAGATATTTGATCTCCTTCTTCAGCAGGGTCAGATTAAACTCTCTCAGAATCACACTATTCCAAGTGCTGAAGAGCTTAAGAAGATCAAGTATTGCAAGTGGCATAATGCTACATCCCATAACACTGACGAATGCAAGGTGTTTCATCAACAGATTCAAAACGCAATAGATCAAGGGAAGCTTAAATTTGAGATGCCTTCCAAGTCAGGAAAGCCGATGAAGATTGATCAACATCCTTTCCCTACTAATGTGGTGGAATCAACTTCACAAACAAAGGTGTTGACATATGAATCGGCTCAGAGTAGAAAGGTCATTGATCCCAAGGCTCAGATAACAATAGAAGAAGCAAAAGGTAAAGGACTCCTTGAGGAAAATAATTCAAGAGCACCAAGGAAATTTACTCAATCTCAGTTTCTTCTGAGCAAATATCAATGCCATCAACAAAGGATCAGAGACGGAGAAGAGTGGGCAAAGTGCAATTTGAATCACTGGGGATGCTCGTTCTTCAGATACTGTTGGGAAGAAGGGATTAGACTTCCAACAATGGATAATTGTCCAGAGTGCAAAGGTTTTTATTCTGAAGGACAATCTTCCAAAAGGGCCTATTTTGATGACGGAGGGAATAGGCCAGCAATGCACAATAGTCGAGAATTTCGCGATCAACGGATCCCAGTGCATGATCGGCTGGGGGCAGGGTCAATGTGTACGATCGGTTAGGAGGCAGGATCAGAGAGAATCGGACAAACTCCGATTAGCTAGAGGAAATGGCTAACAGCAGGGTCCCTGACGAAGACATATTGGCAAGAAATCTAGAAAGGCGTAATGCTACATACGAGGACAAAAGCCAACATGAAGTTCATCAACCTAGGTGGTGTCCAGAAGGTTTGACCAAGTCTCAGAAGAGGAGGGTCCAGCGCTTGCGACAATTGGAACAACAAGAAGAGATTGAGAAGCAAGCACTTGACAAGAAGAAGGTCCGATCCCAAATCTGGCGACCTAAACCCAACCTTGATAGCAAGAGACAAGGTCAACCAGTGGCAGATGTTAACATGGTCTTCATGCTGCCTAATGAATTCATGACTCTTGAAGACAACTCAGATGAAGAAAGTTCAGACGAGGAGTTGGGATCAGCTCAGTTAACCTTGGATCCAATGCTGGCCAGTTTCGAGAAACCAGATGAGGAAAAGCGTCAACATATGAAAGCTTTGTTTCTCAAAGGACTTGTCAATGGGAAGCCAGTCACAAGGCTCCTGGTAGATTGTGGTGCATCAGTCAATCTCATGCCCTAGTCAATGCTATGAAGATTTGGGAAAAGTGAGCAAGACTTAACCAAGACCGACATCATGCTACTCGATTTCGAAGGAAACTCATCATCCGCAATGGGTGCTATATGTGTGGATCTGACAATCGGCAGCAAGACCCTTCCAACTACCTTTCTCGTCATCAAGGGGAAGGGATCATACAATTTACTACTTGGAAGAGATTGGATTCACTCCAATTGCTGCATTCCGTCTACCATGCTTCAATGCGTGATCCAATGGATTGGAGACTCAGTGGAAGTGGTCAACGCTGATTCCTCCTTCCATATTGCAGCAGCCGATACACATTAGAATTTTGATAAAGTTATCTGCATATCAGGGAAAGTGTGGGAGACAGATTTCCTCAAGATGTCTGACTTCGAGCTTCAACTGATCTAGATGATTGGTTCTCAGATATAGAAAGAATAAATGGCTGCATCGGCCGATTGAGAAGATTGGACTTCAACAAGACTAGGCTCATGCTCGTCAAGATCAAAACAAAATTTGAAAATGGAATTAATTAATGGACCGATTACTACTTCTGGCTTCTTAGCCGATTTAGGTTTCGTATGATAGTCGATACTAAGTTATTGCCTTTAGTGGAAAAATTGTAAAAATCAAAGGGTGTTCAAACACTTATAGCTGATCTATGATTCGGATAATGGCCGATGTAACAATCGCCCTTAGAACAAAAATATGAGCATATATATATATATATTTATTTATTTATTTATTTCTCTCATATTTTAGTACATCGTGTTTACATCTTCATGGAAGAGCAATGGAGTACATAATTTAGAAGATAATTATCCTATCTCTTATATGATGAGGATATTGAATCGATGAACACCAGAGAGAGATGGGGTGCCGCAAAGAGGAAACGGAAGACTAAGATCTTCCCCTGAATCTATGATCTTTCGCCAAAAGCTTCACGAGTTGATGACCAAGATGGTCGTCCCCTTGGTGCGCTCCTCTTCCGACACCAGTGCAGCGAGACATTCTACCTTGCTCCTTCCCTTCAGCCGTTAAACCCAAGCTTTTTCACAAGGATTCTTCTAGCTGTTGTACCTCCTGGCATCGCAAGAAGAGTCGGAGAAGACGAGGTGACGCTGCACTACTTCACAAGAATTCTTCTAACCATGGTGAGAAAGGAGAAAGAAGGAACAATCAAACAACAAAAGCCTACATCCTATCGGATCTAGCATTTGCGACAAGGTGGAAGGTGCAGAGAACCGACGAACATTCAGTTGCTATTTATAGTCCAAATCAGAGGGGATGGAAGCTGAAGAAGTGATATATGTCCGGCCCAAGACAACCGAAATTACGACGCACCGGTCCAGCTACAGATATGCATGATCTGGCCCCCGCAAATCTCGGCTTCAAGTAGGCACGATCTGGCCCCCAAGATTCGCTCCCGCAAATCCGGCTTCAGGTACGCATGACCTGGCCCCCAAGATTCCTGCTTCAGATACGTACAATCTGGCCCCCGAAACCTTAGCACCGCACTCCGACGCACCTCTCGGGGAAAGGCCCAATCGCCCCAAAATACTAGTCTGATAGGGGAAGGGTAGCTCTCCCTTTTATGGTGGCTTAGTCCTCCCAAGCTAAGCAAGGTGGGATAATGAGGCTCACACGGTCGCCGCCCGACTACAACTTGGGCCACCGGTGGCCCATTTGTTGCGTCTTTGCCAACGGGTAATAGTGGAGGAAGATGTCCTCATCATTCTCCCCTTCTTAACAGGGGCCCAGCTCTGATACCAAATGATATATGTCCGGCCCAGGACAACCGAAATTACGACGCACCGGTCTAGTTATAGATATGCACAATCTGGTCCCCGCAAATCTCGGCTTCAGGTAGGCACGATTTGGCCCCCAAGATTCGCACCCGCAAATCCGACTTTAGGTATGCACGACCTGGCCCCCAAGATTCCAGCTTCAGATATGTACAATCTGGGCCCCGTAACCTTAGCACCGCACTCCGGCGCACCCCTCAAGGAAAGGCCCAATCGCCCCAAAAGACTAGTCCAATAGGGGAAGGGTGGCTCTCCCTTTTAAGGTGGCTTAGTCCTCCCAAGCTAAGCAAGGTGGGATAATGAGGCTCACACGGTCGCCGCCCGACTACAACTTGGGCCACCGGTGGCCCATTTGTTGCGTCTTTGCCAACGGGTAATAGTGGAGGAAGATGTCCTCATCAAGAAGATAAGAAGGAATCAAAAAGATGCCAGATCCGGTCAAATTAGAAACAGTCCTTCCATGAATAGCTCAGTTTTCGGAGGCTGACATTGATTTCTGTGATCCGTTTCCCAAAAAAGGAGGAAGCGCTCAGAAGTTGTTAAGGAAAAAACTCTGTACTCCAGAAGAAGAGAAAGAGAAAAAGGGTATTCCTCAATGTTGCTGAAGACATCAACAAGCCTACTAGTAGTGACATGAAGCAAAATTATTTCAAGGAGGCGCTTGTTGCAGCAAACAAAGCTATAAATCTTCCTGAATACACTCCAAGAGGAAAATGCCTCCCATCCCTAAGAGCAACAAGCCGATCCAGAAATTTTTGGCCAAAAGAAAAAGGGAAGCCTACGAAAGGGAACAAGTGAAGAACCATTGGATTACAAACTGAGTTTTATAGGAGGGATGCATGGAAAAGACAGTTCAGAGCCACATGTTGACATTAAAGGATTGATGACATTCAAGAATAGGTGAGAAGCATTCATTTGCCATGATTCAGGGAGATCACAGGGCAAGCAGTGCATGCTGTCAGAAAAAATAAGTCATTCAGAAAAGGCACGATCCATACAGACGATTGTCTTCTAGATGAAACACAATAAAGCAAAAGCTGATTACACCGGCTGAAATTTATTGAAAGCCGATCACATCGGCTAAAGGAAAATTACATCAAGATTTCTTTAAATCTTTGGCCTTCTCTAATTGCATCTTGGTGAAGTCTATTTCACCCTGTACTTTATTCAAATCCTAAAGCAGAAATGCCCTCCTGGTTTCCAGAGCCTCTAAGTTTTTCTCATCTGTGGAGATAACAAGTTGAAGACCTCACTTCTGCCTCGATGTCAGCACTTGTTGATTCGCACCATGAGCATTGATGTTCGTCAGGATCCTTTCTACGTCCTCATGGTTGGGAGACTGGGAGGAAGAGATGGATAATTATCATACAAAATCCATAGAGAGATGCAAAGTCAGAAGCAAAAAACCTGATTTACAGAAGAAGACATCACAACAGAGGTGCAAGGAAAGAGAGAGATGATTCATTTTATAAGCTGATCAAAGTATTCGGTCAAAAGGAGAACAGACACCACGTGAATGACTCAGCCTTCAAGGAACTGACACTGATTCAGAGATACATTCCCCAAGAAACAAGGCCAGCACCAATAAATTAAGAATAGGGATCATTTACGTCAACAAACTGCAGAGCATATACCATGGATAATCCTCCCTCAACAACACTAACAGCATCATCCAACTACGAAGCTTAGTTTGATGAAAGTTCATCAAGGGACAGTAGAAGGTAATATTTCCTGAGAGTATTTGCAAGAAGAGATGTCGTCCATGCCTAAAGTAAGAACCAACCGTTTTTTGGAATTATCGGCTAAAGAAGTGAAATAGCCCAAAGGAAGAGATGATATCCATCAAGTTAAGGTTGATTTTTATAGAAGAGCAACGCAAGGTGGTGCATTGGAAATCATGTGATGGCAACAGGGACAACTGTCATACAAGGAGAATCAATGGTGCATAATCGGATGTGTTTGAGTTGAGCACAAGGAATCCTTAAGGACTGAAAAGGAAGAAGATAAGAATTTCAGAGCAAAAGAAATTTACTCTTAAACTGGGGGGCATGTGTTGACACCATTTTTTGGCACGTGTTAGAGAAAAGCCGAAGAGACATCAAAAAGACCTCAAAGCTAATAAAGAAAGGGAAGAAACAACCAGCTGATCTAGGATCAGCCGATTAATGAAAAAGAAACATGGCAAAAGAAGAATACGCCAAAGGAAAGAAGACGGAGGCGGGTCAATAATCAAGTTGACATCGGGTCAAAGTTAGTTTAGAGTCTGATTCCTATGAGAATCGTTAAGTTTTTGGTAGTTTTATTTCTTTAGATTCAAGTAAACATTGTCATCATCGACTATGAGTCAAGTTGTCCTCAGGACATAAATAGCGACCCTGTGTGGTTGGAGAAAGTTTGTACACACCAATATACACAAAACCCTTTACTTTTCAAGTCGGCGACTTCGCCAAAAGTTTTTACTTCTTATTTTCTTGTTTCTTCAAACGTCGTTCTTCTAGCTCGTCGGGCTGCATCGATCGATCTCCGGCAAGGTTGTAAGTACTGTTTTATCGAATATTAACTAGGCTTTAACCTCTGGGCGCATCGCTATGGTTTCGTCTAGTTTTATTCACAATTTATCGATACTAGCTAGGTTTGCAAGTCTTTTCTTGTTTATTCCGCTTTTATCACCAATTTATCCAGCTCGTGATCATATTATATCAGCTATCTTCGCTCCTGCATCGTTTCACCACGATACAGCCGATCTAGATTGGTTCGAGTGTTGTCTCGTAGCGCTTAGTTTGCTCTGCTTTTGCTTGCGTTTTGCCTACGTCATCAAATCGGCTGATCTAGCCGCTTTGAATATACTTGTACTTCGGCTGCTCCAGCTAGCCGATCCGCTCTACAGTTGTATCGGCCGATCAGGCTGTTACTTATTGAAGACCCACATCGGTTCTCCAGCCGATCTAACCCATATTTAATGTTTCCTATCTTTCCGTGCCGATCAACAGGTCAGGTCGGCTGGCACGCCTTGTTACATCCTGGGGATCCGTTACGTGTTGCCGTTGAAGAACTTGATTCCGTTTTTTTGTGTCAACAATGTTGTCTTCCACGTAGGTGTAGAATGCCGGGTGATACGAGCGATACGTGCCGATGTGGTGAAAGTATCTTGTGTGATGGAGGTAATGCTCTACGGCCAAGGAAGGGAGTCACGCTTTGAAACTGTTCCACTTATAGAAACAAACCCTAATGGCTTCTCGCTCCTGATCAAATATGCTAGGGAAGGATCACTCCCGGAGGAGGCTGATTTATGGGACACTCCTCCCAACACCTGGCCTTATGTACTCTGGGTTGCCGACATGTACCAAGTCGAAAGGTTGAAGCTGCACTGTGCGTCAAAGATGTGGGACATGGCAAGCGAGGAAACTATGACCTCATTTCTACGATGGGCAATTCAGGCTAACTACACACAATGCAGGACAAGTGCATGTCTCTCTTAGAATGAATCTTTCCTCACAGAATACTCACACATGATTGGACGGTCATATGCATTGATCATCCCGAATTTATGCATGATCTCTGTAGATGATGAGGACATCTTCCTCCACTATTACCCGTTGGCAAAGACGCAACAAATGGGCCACCGGTGGCCCAAGTTGTAGTCGGGCGGCGACCGTGTGAGCCTACCTTGCTTAGCTTGGGAGGACTAAGCCACCTTAAAAAGGAGAGCCACCCTTCCCCTATCAGACTAGTCTTTTGGGGCGATTGGGCCTTTCCCCGAGAGGTGTGCCGGAGTGTGGTGCTAAGGTTTCGGGGGCCAGATTGTACGTATCTGAAGCTGGAATCTTGGGGGCCAGGTCATGCGTACCTGAAGCCGGATTTGCAGGAGCGAATCTTGGGGGCCAGATCGTGCCTACCTGAAGCCGAGATTTGCGGGGGCCAGATTGTGCATATCTGTAGCTGGACCAGTGCGTCGTAATTTTGGTTGTCTTGGGCCGGACATATATCATTTGGTATCAAAGCTGGGCCCTTGTTAAGAAGGGGAGAATGATGAGGACATCTTCCTCCACTATTACCCATTGGCAAAGACGCAACAAATGGGCCACCGGTGGCCCAAGTTGTAGTCGGGCGGCGACCGTGTGAGCCTCATTATCCCACCTTGCTTAGTGTTGACGGTTGTTAAGTGCTACTTTTACACCATCAATACCTGCATAATATAATGGTAAAAGGATCATCAACACTAGAATAGGGCTTGATACTGATGATTTCCACAAGTGTTGGTGTTTCTAGCTTTTGTTGCAGGATGCACCGAAATGTGTGCCAAATGGTACAGTTGAGAGCAAGTAGTCCAATGGCTATTAAAAGACATGATCATAAACAACCTCAAATGCCAATTTGGACTGCACCATTGCGATGGGCTCATCGAGACGATTGAAATGGACATATTATATGCCTACTTCAGAGTCCGGAAGGGAAAGATATGCACAAGACAAGATCGCACTCCCGATATCTTGAGAGCCCGGTAAGACCCACACTAGGCCACGTGGTGACGTGCTGCCACATTGGATGCCATGTGTCCATGACACCTCATCAATCCAAGTGAAGCAACTCCCGACGAATCAGAGACCGCCACGTGTGCAGCACAAGGATCCAAGGGCCCACCAGGGACCCAAACCACCTCAAAACTCGGCATGCACCTGGAACCGTCATAAGGGCCCACATATCAGTCACCTAGAGAAAGCACGGGGCAAAAGGAGGTGGGCCAGGGTCGGCCGAACCCAAGTTCGGCCGCTCCCATCTTTCCTCCGTTCGCCATCTGCTTCCACGTGTTGCTTCCTGGTTGATCCCTTGCAACGTTCCGGGGTGGATCAGTGACATGGCGCTTGTTGATTGGCCGGTGCAAGGTCGGTTTGGTTCCTTCCCCTAGAAGCTAGAGAAGAGTGCATTGCAAGATTCATCACCACGTGTCGCTCTCCTATTGGTGGTACCCAAGGATGGCTGCACACTTTGGAGAGGAATTGGCCTCTTGTCAAGCCACCCTCTCCTCTATAAATAAGAGGGGAGGGGCTCTCATTTGGAACACACACACTTCTCCTCCTCCTCTTCATTTTGGCTTGGAGCCTCTCTCTTTACGAGAGGAGACCTCTTTGTATAGGATTAGTGCTAGGAAGTGAGGTGGGAGGCTTGGGGACATGTCATGCTCATGATATCTTCCTCAAGAACGATCCTCAGCGGTGCCTTTGTTCTTCAACTAGACTAAACTGAGTATTTCGACATTTTCTATCTAGACTAAAGTCGTATGCATGCTTAGTTTCTTTGTTCTTGTGTTCTTCGTTTGTTCTTGGTTTAGAGGCTTGTGTTCTTCGAACACAACCCTTTCGATCTAGTAGACTTAGATCATAAGTTTGCATCTAGTTTGCCAGCTTGTCTATTAGAGTAAAGTTGATGCTCCTGCATATCTCTAGTTAGATCAAAGTGCATTCGTGATCTTGCATGAGTGATAGAGCATACCTTGAGCTAGTGCCAGTATCTCCCTCGCGGATTCGTAGTTCCGTATTTATACGGAGTGCTATAGTCGGGCTATCGGTCAACGGTGTCCGGCTATAGTAGTAGTCAGTGGTATAGACGTGGTGTCTGGACCATAGGTTATCCTGCAAAGACCAAGTGCGTTCATGTAACGATAGAGGTAGGTCGCAGTGGTGACAGCCTATTAGACCCTTTGCAACCCTCCGCGCTTGCGTACCGAGTTGGGCTCGTTGCCAGCACATTGGCCTCTCCCTAAAAAGTTAGGATGTGCTAGCGCCCAAAGTGAGTGTTGTACCTGAGAGTCCGTGACTAGACTCTGGGCTCGGTCAAGGCAGATTCTTTCTACCTATCCTATAAATCAGTCTTGTGTCCTTGGACCATCTATACTAGAGTACAAGATAGTGCACATCGTTCTTTGGATTCAATACCCTTGGAATACTCTCCTTCCTTGGGGAAGTGCTACAGCGGTATTTCCGTGCGCTTGTGGTATACCCGGTTGCTCTTATACGCTCCCTCTAGGTGTACAACTAGTGGTGACGTTAAGAAACGCCAACACTTAGCTTGGGAGGACTAAGCCACCTTAAAAGGGAGAGCCACCCTTCCCCTATCGGACTAGTCTTTTGGGGCGATTGGGCCTTTCCCCGAGGGGTGCGCCGGAGTGCGGTGCTAAGGTTACGGGGCCCAGATTGTACCTATCTGAAGAAGGAATCTTCGGGGCCAGGTCGTGTGTACCTGAAGCCGGATTTGCGGGTGCGAATCATGGGGGCCAGATCGTGCATATCTGTAGCTGGACCGGTGCGTCGTAATCTCCATTGTCCTGGGCCGGACATATATCAGTAGAAGATTACACGGAGGGTGGTACCAGCAGAGTCCCTATAATAGTCTATAGTTTTCATGTTTTATTGAAGTGTGTTTAGTCATGTAATAAGGAGTTGAAACGGTACGTTAATTTGTTGTAGTGAGTACATTTGTAATTCAATAATCAGATCATTCGTCGAACATGAATATGAAGTAGAGTATAGTCCTGTGTGTGTTTGTCAATTCCATGATCCATGGTGGCACGTGTTGACGGTCGAAAAGTGCTGCTTTTACACCGTCAATACCTGCATAAAATAAGTGTAAAAGGATCATCAACACTAGAATAGGGCTTAAACTAATCATTTCCACAAGTGTTGGTGATTATGCAAATACAGGTGAATGGCACTAGAAAGAGGAGTAAAAGCACAAGTCTTTGATCCAAGCACTTCAAGTCCAGCCAATAAGGGGATGTCACCTAGGATTCCCCTGGATCACTGACGTCATCAATCCAAGAGAAGCAAGCCCGACGAATCACGAAGCGCCACATGGACATCACATGGATTCAAGGGCCCACTTATCCTGCAAAACCGTCGGGAAACTTGGCATGCATAGAGGATAGGCATCAGGGCCCACCAGTCAGCCACCACGAGGAAGTACAGGGTGCCACGTGGCCCCTAGGCTTCGGCCGAACCCTAGATCGGCCGAACTAACTTTGGTTTGGCTGATCTAGGCCCTCCACGTGTTGGCTCCTGATTGGCTCCTGGTTGCAATTCCGGGCATTTAGGGGCACTTGGAGCCCCGAAGCAAGCCTCTCCCTCCTCTATAAATAGGAGGGGAGGGGCTCCATTTTGGAGCACACTCTTCTCCTCCTCCTCTTCATTTTGGCTTGGAGCCTCTCTCTTTAGGAGAGGAGAGCTCTTTGTATAGGATTAGTGCTAGGAAGTGAGGTGGGAGGCTTGAGGCCATGTCATGTTCATGACATCTTCCTCAAGAACGATCCTCAGCGGTGCCTTTGTTCTTCAATAGACTAAAGTGAGTATTTCGATATTTCCTATTTAGACTAAAGTCGTATGCATGCTTAGAATGCTGTGTTCTTGTGTTCTTCGTTTGTTCTTAGTTTAGAGGCTTGTGTTCTTCGAACACAACCCTTTCGATCCAGTAGACTTAGATCATAAGCTTGCATCTAGTTTGCCAGCTTATCTATTAGAGTAAAGTGAAGCTCCTGCATGTTTCTAGTTAGATCAAAGTGCATTCGTGATCTTGCATGAGTGATAGAGCATACCTTGAGCTAGTGCCAGTATCTCCCTCGCGGATTCGTAGGAATAGTGAGTGGTGTAGACGAGGTGTCTGGACCATAAGCTACCCTTCGAAGACCACGTACGATCGTAGCGTAGAGGTAGGCGGCAGTGGTGACAGCCTGTTGGACCCTTTGTCAACCCTCTTACGTCGCGTACCGAGTTGGGCTCGAGCCAGCACAAAGGCCTTGTGCTTGGTGCCCTAAGTGAGTGTTATACCTGAGAGAACGTAACTAGACTCTGCGCTCGGTCCGAGCAGATCCTTTCTACCTATCCTATCCATCAGAGTTGTGTGCTTGGATCATCCCTACTAGAGTAGGAGATAGTGCACACCGTTCCTTGGATTCTATACCCTTGGAATACTCTCCTTCCTTGGGGAAGTGCTACAGCGGTATTTCCATGCGCTTGCGGTATACCCAGTTGTTCTTATACGCTCCCTCAAGGTGTACAACTAGTGGTGACGTTGAGAAACACCAACAAGCATTTCTGGTGCCGTTGCTGGGGAACGGTTGCTGTATCTATCTTCGAACCTAGTGGTCCTCGTATTTATCTTTTTCGTTTTCTTCTACCTTCACCCCTGTTACCCATCAATATCCTTTTTGTTTCTTTTCTTCTACCTTTACCCCTGCCACCCTTTGAGATGCCTTCCTTTCAAAGCTTCTCTACCTCAAGGGGTGAGTTCGAAGAGCCATCATCGTCTTCATCATCTGGCTATGAACTCCCCCCTGGCTTTTTAGCCATGGTTCAAGATCGACCATTCTTTGGAGCAATCAATGAAGAACCCTACCTCCATTTGGAGGAATTTGAGGAACTATGTTCTAGTCTGGCTATGCCAGGTATGACACAGGACACCGTGAGGTGGAAGTTGTTTCCTTTCTCCCTCATAGGAGAGGTGGAACAATGGTACACCCGCACTATAAAAAGTGTGAACGGTGACAGGGGAGAACTCCGAGATAACTTTTGCCACTCGTTCTCTCTCATGGAAAGGACGGAGCAATGGTACACTCGTGTGGCTTCTCTTCCAATAAGTATCCTCTATTTCGAGAAATTAGAGGAGGAGTCCCTAGGAGTGGCATGGGCTAGGTTCCTACACCTTTTGGTGTCGACACCTGGTCCATCTTTATCCATCGATGTGTCATTATACATCTTTTGTGTGGGTCTAGACATGGATTCTGCCCTTGATCTAGACGTTATTGCTGGAGGTTTGTTTGTGGAAAGAACTCCAGTGGAAGGAAGACAGATCCTAGATTCCCTCTTAGAAAACCCTTCTGTCCCAATTGATCACAACGAACCCAACCAAGAATCCGAGTCAAGCCATGAGAGTCCCTCAACATCCAAGTCTGAGCCTTCATCTTCCAAATCCCAAGACTTGTCTATTGAACCCTCTCCTGAACCCCGAACACCGAAGGAAGAAGGAATTCAACCTTCGATGTTCATTTGCAAATTCAAGGATGACCCATCTAGAAATCCTTCAGACACCTCGAATTCTTTTGATGCCCAATCAGGGAAGGAACCTTATTCTATCTACACCGATCATTCTAGAAATCTTTCGACAGAATCTTCCTTTAGGCCTGCGGTACCACCTCTACCTCCTAATCCTCCTGATGAAGCATATCCTGAGGAGGCCATGAGGAAGGAATGGTCAGAGGGAGTGACACATTTTTCTGAAGCAATTTGGAATAGTTCACCTTCTCTGGTTGTCTCTTGCTCTATTAGAGGCACTGTCGCAGAGGCCCATTGTAACCCCATCATGGAGGTTAACATTCTGCCATGGCACTTAGCGGAAACTCTTTTGGGCAGAGTCCCGCTAGCACCATCCGACATGCTCCTCAAGACTTGTCCCTTTGGACACGTTCTTGAATGTCGGGGGATCGCAAGTGCCGTGCCGCTTATCATAGACGGGATCGAGGCTAGCTTAGACTTTCACATCTTTGATGTCCTTGATATCGATCTTCTCCTAGGCTCCCCTCTAGAGCAGCTCTTCGATACATCTTTAGGGAGCCTAGATGATAAGCTTAGGGGAGTCACTTTTGCCACTGCTACCCCTTGTCAGGGACATCTAATGGCGAAGCCTCTTCCTCAGCAAAACCCACTCGAGAAGATGACGCATACATCTCCATTCGCATCATCCGAGCCCGTTCTCATTAAGGTTGTAGAATGTTCTACCCCTCATGAGGATGACTCCGAAGACCCTCTTCACCTTTGTGAAGATGACCGATCGTCACCACTCTCGACCGAGTTTCAGCCTCTCCCCTCTGGCCCGTATCATGTTGTTTTTAATCATGATTGAGAGTCAACATCGAGCTTCCACGATGACTCTCTTGAGATAGAGAATTCATGGGCCATGGAACCTTTTGAGGCACTGACTCTGGAGTTCGGAGGAAAGGATTCCACACATGAGCATGGTGGCTTCATTCTTAATTCACCATACAGACCATGCTCGCATCATGTCCCTCCAGAGTCAGACATGCTTAGTGCGCTGAGCACGCATGAGGGCTGCAACCACCTTATGGTCCTCTTTTCTAGAAAGTTCAGAAGGTTGGTTGTAGATGTATATGTCTATCATAAGCATATCAGATTTCGTGTGTGCACTGTAGCACTAACCTTGCAGCTAAAGCTTCACTGATACATCGAGGATTGGTGGTGAGATGGGAACGACACCACCAACGATAGCTGTAAGATGAAGTTCCCACGGTCGAGCTTATGACCTTAAATAAACAAAGCACTCCCAGGAGATAGCCTGGATTAGGTTAGGTTTTATTTCCCTTTTCGAATAAAAGCAAGAACATGTTTTTAGGATAAGTTGTCCTTTGGGTATTTTTTGTCACTAACCTTTCAGGTGAAGATTGAAAAGAAAGATGGACAGGTGATGCCGACGAACATGTGAGCCACATCAGCTCAACACCTAGATGTGCTTTGGTGAGGAAACATTTACCAAAGGAAGCTTGATCACCACACACTTGAGTTTTGTTGCCTAGCAATGCTAACTTCAAGTGTGGGAGAGGTATGTGAGCATCCTGAGTAAAGTTCCCCCTCTACCAAATCTTATCCTGGTATGGTGATGATGTCAGCTCTTGCATCTTGCCCTCTAGCTAGGTAAGTCCTGCTTTTGACATTAAACAAAGCCCTTCAGGGAGGTTCCCGAGGTTCACCGTCTTATGCTCATGCTTATGTCCCTTGTTGATGATAGCTTGATCATGCTTTCATGCTTCCTTTATCTTTGCTTATATGCTCTGGTTTGAATGTGTGCGATATCATACGTTCATAGATTGTTATAAATTAAGCATGGTGCTTAGGTTAAAACTATCTTCTTCAGTCAAAACAAGACATGGTGTCGAGTTTTGATTGATGAACTTTAGAGTTATATCTTCATGGATTTTGGTTGCATGTATGTGGACTAACCCCTGCAGAAAATTGTCAAATTCGAATGAGTAAGTCATCAAGCTGAATTCAAACAGGAAGGTAAGTTGAGGTGTCAGATTCATGTTGCACAACATGCAAAGGTGGTACATATGACCTCTCAAAGGTCCAAGGTAAGTATATTCCCCTTTTGTGTATGAAGTGTAATCTTGATCTAACCCCTTTCGAGCGAATGATATGGTGACAATAAAATAAAACAAAAACAACAAAAATATTTGAATTTGAATAAAGGCTCTATGGTTCTCGAACCAGTATAGTCCCTCCTTTGTTTTCATTTATCATTTGAAGAACAACACTAGGTTCAACCACCAGTGTGGGGGAGTTCTCTCAAGCTCATCATCACATCTCTACTAGAGAACTCCCACACAGGCATTGCACAACATCGACTACACCTTCATGACAAGAGCAAGGTAAACTAGAGTGAGTCGGCTGCCTTATGGTCAGCCGAATCACCACTGGTCTTCCTTGATCTCTTATCCTTCAGAAGCGATGGTATGTGCACCCTCTACCTCACTCTCCTTTATCCATGAGTTTGAATGAATTTCAATTCATATCCTTTACATCAAACTCAGCAATTCGTGCTATGCTTGCTCTACATGATTCTTGTGGTTGGCTTGCATATGTTTTATTCCTTACTCATCATCTTGATGCTTGTGAACAAATATCATTAGGGAACTTATGCTTATCTAAGTAGTTGGTGTTTGTGATATGGTTTGATGATATGATCTTCGCTCTAAATGTCTGAGTGCTTGGGAATTTATTTGAAAATCATGAAAACCCCTTGCAAAGCTCCTCTTTGATATGCCACTGTCCCACTAGAGCCATATGATATTCATAGTTGAAAACCTTTTACTCATATGCTGCTTGTTATTGCATTGAGCTTTGTCAAATTCTGTGACCCTTGTGAGAATTCTTTTCACTACTTTCATGATCAAGATTCATGTGCACACCATCATATCCCCCTTGCTATGCTTCTACACTGGAAGTTAGCATTGTATCATTCATCCGTTTCACGAAATAGAGCTCCATATGTGGTGTGACATCTCTCTCCAAAAGTATCCTTCAAAAAGAGACATGGGCTATGAAAAAAAAGAGAAGAAAAAAAAGAAAAAAAAGACATGCTCAAAAAGCATGATGAAAGAAAAATAAAAAAGAAAAAAAAGAATAGCCCATGTCCAAAATAAAAGAGAAATAAGAGAGAGATGGTCATACAAAAAGGAGTTCCATATCTTAGATTGTAATTACTAGTGTCCATTCCGGAGCTAGTGTCCACCTTACCATCAACCAACATTCATCATATACGTATGGTAATATCTAGCACCCATTCCGGGCCTAATATCCACCTTACCATACTCACCATATCCATACACATGCACATCTTGATCTGATTGTGTGATTTGATTTTCTCTGTGGATCTAGTTTTTGACTTTGCAATATATGCGATGCAAGTATGCCTTATCCTTTATCCTACCCTGAGCTCCACATATAGCCATCATTAGAAGTAGGATGAAGAAAGGCAATCTAATACCTTGGTGAGGACATATACACATTGAGCGATTTGAGAGAATCAAATGAGGAGCTAAGCAAGGTTTGTTTTGAAAATTTATTGCAAAATCCCAAGTTACTTAACATGATGAGCAGGAGTGATTTGATTCATGACCGTTCCATTCCTCAACTACTCAAGATAGCATGATAGACACATCAGAGTTCACAGGTACAAGTTATGGTTTGGAATGTCTCTTATGCTTGCTTCATACCTTTGGATATCATGTCTCACCTTGACCTGACTCCCTTTACACGGGACGAGCAAAGGTCAAGTGTGGGGGTGTTGTTGACGGTCGAAAAGTGCTGCTTTTACACCGTCAATACCTGCATAAAATAAGTGTAAAAGGATCATCAACACTAGAATAGGGCTTAAACTAATCATTTCCACAAGTGTTGGTGATTATGCAAATACAGGTGAATGGCACTAGAAAGAGGAGTAAAAGCACAAGTCTTTGATCCAAGCACTTCAAGTCCAGCCAATAAGGGGACGCCACCTAGGATTCCCCTGGATCACTGACGTCATCAATCCAAGAGAAGCAAGCCCGACGAATCACGAAGCACCACATGGACATCACATGGATTCAAGGGCCCACTTATCCTGCAAAACCGTCGGGAAACTTGGCATGCACGGAGGACAGGCATCAGGGCCCACTAGTCAGCCACCACGAGGAAGTACAGGGTGCCACGTGGCCCCTAGGCTTCGGCCGAACCCTAGATCGGCCGAACCGACTTTGGTTCGGCTAATCTAGGCCCTCCACGTGTCGGCTCCTGATTGGCTCCTGGTTACAGTTCTGGGCATTTAGGGGCACTTGGAGCTCCGAAGCAAGCCTCTCCCTCCTCTATAAATAGGAGGGGAGGGGCTCCATTTTGGAGCACACTCTTCTCCTCCTCCTCTTCATTTTGGCTTGGAGCCTCTCTCTTTAGGAGAGGAGAGCTCTTTGTATAGGATTAGTGCTAGGAAGTGAGGTGGGAGGCTTGAGGCCATGTCATGTTCATGACATCTTCCTCAAGAACGATCCTCAGTGTTGCCTTTGTTCTTCAACTAGACTAAAGTGAGTATTTCGATATTTCCTATTTAGACTAAAGTCGTATGCATGCTTAGAATGCTGTGTTCTTGTGTTCTTCGTTTGTTCTTGGTTTAGAGGCTTGTGTTCTTCGAACACAACCCTTTTGATCCAGTAGTCTTACATCATAAGCTTGCATCTAGTTTGCCAGCTTGTCTATTAGAGTAAAGTGAAGCTCCTGCATGTTTCTAGTTAGATTAAAGTGCATTCGTGATCTTGCATGAGTGATAGAGCATACCTTGAGCTAGTGCCAGTATCTCCCTCGCGGATTCGTAGGAATAGTGAGTGGTGTAGACGAGGTGTCTGGACCATAAGCTACCCTTCGAAGACCACGAACGATCGTAGCGTAGAGGTAGGCCGTAGTGGTGACAGCCTGTTGGACCCTTTGTCAACCCTCTTACGTCACGTACCGAGTTGGGCTCGAGCCAGCACAAAGGCCTTGTGCTTGGTGCCCTAAGTGAGTGTTATACCTGAGAGAATGTAACTAGACTCTGCACTCGGTCCGAGCAGATCCTTTCTACCTATCCTATCCATCGGAGTTGTGTCCTTGGATCATCCATACTATAGTACGAGATAGTGCACACCGTTCCTTGGATTCGATACCCTTGGAATACTCTCCTTCCTCGGGGAAGTGCTACAGCGGTATTTCCGTGCGCTTGCGGTATACCCAGTTGTTCTTATACGCTCCCTCTAGGTGTACAACTAGTGGTGACGTTGAGGAACACCAACAGCACGGACAACCCAGTCAACAACTTGCCTCTCTGCATATGGTCACTGACGTTTGATTCCGACACCCAAGCGGTCTTTCATTTGGGTCACTGACGTTTGAGTCCATGATCCAAAGTTTTCGTTTCCTGCTCTGGAGCAGAAAGGCGGGGCTTGAAATTTTGAATTCCCCGCTCCTCCTCCTTGTCCTCCCCGTTTTATATAAAACAAAGAGGGAAACCTGGCCTCCCAAAGTGCTCCTGGTAATTTTCCAAAATCAGGGGATCTTCTCCTCTACCGCCGAAGAGACCTAGTAGATCTGCGCTGGAAGCAGCAACGGCGACCAAGCTACCGATGACGCCTTCCTCTGCTACGAGCGGTCGGCTTCCTCTGCTACGAGCGGCGGCCTTCCTCCACTATGAGCGACGGCCTTCCTCGGTGAAGGGCCGAATAGGCGACCAGAGAGGGGGGGTGTGAATGGGAGCTGATAAAAATTCTTCCCGAAGGATGAACTGGGCCTATACCCCGATTGGCACTCCGATCACTCGCACACACCAAAGACACTCTAGACTAGGCACACACAAGCCTACAAGTCCTAGAGACAAACCTTGAATCAAAACGCGGAAGCACAAGACAAGAATCAAACAACTTAACCAAATGTGCGAAGCACCTGGCGGACTGTCCGAAGTGGCCAGGTGGATTGTCTGCGTGGAAGGCGCGGACCGTCCGGGATGGCACGGCGGACCGTCCGAAAATGCAATCCGAACCTCCAGTACCGCACCGAGAAAAACGGACTGTCCGTTATGGACTCGAGGACCGTCCGCCTCGTCACGGACCGTCCGGCACGTTAGTTCGGACCGTCCGCAAACCTCTTGCACCAAAATTTAACCGACTCAACGAATCGAAACTCGAGCGCGCAAGAATACGCGAAGAACACGAAGAATAGCAACATTGCCAGGGCCTCGCGGACAGTCCGCCAAGCACGAACAGAACAGCTCGAGCTCGAAAACGCAAAGTCAACTCCACCTATCCATCACCGGATCTCCCAAACGGCTTGAGCTCTTGAGATAAGATTTGGGGGAGATGTGAAGTGTCACTAGATGAAGCTATGCCCCAAAAATCTTGGCCTCTAACTCACTAAAACACTGGGAATCGCGGATCACATGAACCACCACCAAGAACTCGAGCTCCAACCAAAACTCGCGAATCGAAGGGGTTTCCCGGCGTTTGAGGGGTCAAGATCACACACAAAGATGCACAAGGCATCCACCCATGATCCCCTCAAAGAAATCCGAGAGAAAAGACCCTCAAATCAACGAATCGAGCGAAGAACGAAACACCCCAAAAATAGCCCCAAAAATAACACGAAAATCACAAAGAGCTAGGAGATCATCACAACACCGAATGCTTCCATACATCTAGAGGTCAGAGTGTATACAAGAATCTATCCTAAGGAAAGCAGAGGAAAAGAAGCAGTCCAGAGCGATCTACCGGGGGAGGAAACCCTAGAGTCCAAGAGAGAGAGAGATGCCATCCACCTCTCCGCTATTTATACGAAGTCCACCGGAGGAGGCAAATGACCACGCTACCCCTACAACTTGAAATGAAGATACACACCCCTCAGGGGCAATATGGTCAAGTCTTCGGATATTCCCATCGAGAGGACACGCTTCCACCGCGAACTTGCTTAGCCTCGACGCAAGCCCCGCGATCACGCCACGTGCCCCCCGCCTCGAAGCTTCCCGACGCTCCCGGATCACCGTCTTCGTCGCATCGGGCCTCCGGACTTGGTTTTGCAGCTCAAACCAAGAAACCGTCCACCGATGGTTTTGTGGGCAAACCACCAAACCCATCGTGCAAGCTTCGGCCTCGAACCGCCACCTTGCACCGGCCCATGTACACGACTTCAACTTGCTAGTCTTGCACCGCACGGCTCGCACTTGACCCCATCGACCACCGGGCCCATCGAACCAAGCCTACTTGCCCCTCTATCACCCGGAGGCCGCCACGGTTAAGGTCTTTCCGCTTGTTCTTCACCTGCACCAACACGAGTCAAGCCGCAACCTGTACCTGCACACTTAGCCAAGTATCAGTCCACACAACGTTGTCTATCACTCATCACTAAGGAGCGACCCTCCACTGGTCCTTAGACACACTTGGTCCATAATCTCCCCCTTGATGAGTGCATTGACAACACCCATAGTAACCATCATAGAGAAAAAGAAAAGAAAACAACCACGAACACAAACCTCCAAGCAAGTGATCCAAATCCAAAGAACAAGCGAAAAACACGATCACTCGCCAGACCAAGTCTCGGCCCCCTAAGGCAAGGGCAACGGCTCAACACAGCCGAGACAAACAAAACTCTACAAAGAGCACACCACAAAGCACAAAACTCAAGCAAACCAAAGGAGCTCCCCTTGCACATATGCAACTCCCCCTGAGCAAATGCAACCCCTTTTTTCAAATTTTTCTCCCCACATGCAAAAATCTCACAAATGCATACTATTTATCCCCCTTGTTGACAATGCATGAATCAAGGCAATATGAAACTCTCCCCCTTGTTTTCATGAAAAATGCATGTCAAAGCATGTACAATCTACCAAGCTTCTCAGATATACAAAGAGCACAACAAAATGCTACAACTGAGACATAGAGCAAGAAAAGCAGACATGGTGTAGTTAGCGCATTGCCATCAATAAAGTAGAGACATATAAGCATGTGACATGGCCAAAAGCAATTTTAAGCAATTTTCACAAGGAAACATTCATCTCATGAGCGAAGCCTTATCCATGGCAATCTGAGCAAAAATAAACTAGATCATACACAGCTCATACAAGATCACAAGTTCCCGTCACAAGATCATAGCAAACGCCCATAAGCTACTAAATGTCATGTCAAAGCCACCAAGCCATGTGTCTACTTCTTAAAATGAGACTTCTCATGGTAGACATCATGCAACGGTTTAGCACCCAAGATATATACATAAAAGCATAAAGACATGATTAAGAGCTCATTTTTCAAGCATAAGGCAATTCATACACCAATTTCATTTTCAAATTTAAGCATGGTACAAGAAATGCCTTTGCGGCAAAAAGAAGCTTATGCTTCTCCAGAACATATGGGCTAAACATTTACCATGACAAATGGGTCTTTGACCCCAAGCAAAGAGAGCATGATACTCAAGCACAAACTAAGCATGATATAGGCATTTGAGCACAAATTGAGCATAGACAAAAATGTACTCATGAGTGAAGCATTTTTAGCATTTTCAACAAAAAGGAAGCTATCTCATCATGAACATATGACAATACCATTAAGAGCATAGCATTCACATCACCATTCCCAAGGCATACACATATCTCACATATAGCACGTCATAGTGATCAAAGTATATAAGAGAAGCTCATCCTATCACAAATGATCCAAAGATGGCTATCCTACCAGGTTTTGTACAAAAAGTAAAATGCATGCATGGAGTGCAACACATGATACATATATCACATATATACATGAGAAGCTCCAAGATCCAGCTAAAAAGGGAAACAAACTCCAAGTTCACCTCGCAAGCGTTTGAAGGTAACTTGGTCAAGTGGTTTAGTGAATATGTCGGCTAGCTGATCTTGGGTAGGTACATAGGACAAGGAAATGTTCCCTTTCTCAACATTGTCCCTCAAAAAGTGGTATCTCACTTCGATGTGTTTCGTATTGGAGTGAGGGACTGAGTTTTCGGCTACACTTATGGTACTGGTGCTGTCACAAAAAAGTGGAACCTGGGATCACTCCTCACCAAAATCGCTCATAGTGTAGGTCATCCATAGGAGCTGGGAACAACAACTGGCTGCAGCAACATACTCGGCTTCTGTAGTGGACTGGGCTACACTGGATTGCTTGCGAGACGACCAAGAGACCAAAGAAGAACCAAGAAACTGACAACACCCAGAGGTAGACTTGCGATCCAAGCGACACCCAGCAAAGTCAGCATCAGAGTACCTGTGAAGTCTGAGTGTCGAGGAGGCAGAATACCAAAGACCAAACTCAGGAGTGTAGTTCAAGTACCTGAAAATCCGCTTGATGGCCTGCTGATGTGAAGTCCTCGGTGAAGCCTGAAAACAAGTGCACAGATACACACTGAACTGTATGTCCGGCCTCGTCGCCGTCAAGTACAGGACGGAGCCGATCATGCTCCGGTACTCCTTCTGGTCCACGGGTTCGCCATCCTCATCCGCATCCAAAGCCGTAGTGGTACTCATCGGTGTAGTCAGCGGCTTGGAGCCATTCATGCCAAACTTCTTCACCATGTCCCTGGTGTACTTCGCCTGATGTACAAACGTCCTGTCCTTGCACTGCTTGATTTGGAGCCCTAGGAAAAACTGCAGCTCGCCCATCATAGACATCTCAAATTCTTTGCTCATGTCATCTGCAAATCTAGCAAAAAGATCATGAGAAGAGCCACCAAATATTATGTTATCCACGTAAATTTGAACAATCAACAGGTCATTTCCACGCTTAAGGAGAAATAGTGTCTTATCAACTGTGCCCATCACAAACCCCTTACTCAGCAAAAAGCCTCTCAACCTGCTATACCAAGCCCTCGGTGCCTGTTTCAACCCATAGAGCGCTCTCTGAAGTTTGTATACACGGTGTCGGTATTTTTCACTCTCAAACCTCGTGGGTTGCCTCACATACACTTCTTCCTCTATCACCCCATTCAAGAAAGCACTCTTCACGTCCATCTGGAACAACTTGAACCCTTTAGCCACGGCACAGGCTAAAAGGATCCTAATTGCCTCCAAACGGGCCACAGGAGCAAACGTCTCCTCATAATCTATACCCTCTTTCTGGTTGAACCCCTGAGAAGAAAGCACTCTTCACGTCCATCTGGAACAACATGAACCCTTTAGCCACGGCAAAGGCTAGAAGGATCCTAATTGCCTCCAAGCGGGCCATAGGAGCAAACGTCTCCTCATAATTTATACCATCTTTCTGGTTGAACCCCTGAGCCACCAACCTCGACTTATTTATCACAACCATTCCATTCTCACCTTCCTTGTTCTTCCACACCCACTTGGTACCTATGGGACGGCAATTTGGTGGTGGATCGACTAACACCCAAACTTTGTTTCTCTCAAAATTCTCCAACTCCTCATGCATGGAATTCACCCAATTCTCATCAGACAAAGGGTGTCGAATATCTTTGGGCTCAAACGAAGCAACAAATGCAGAGTGAGTAAAGTGAGAAGTATTCCTTGACCTCGACCGTGTAGTGCGTTCATGAAGGTCACCTATGATCATCGTCGGTGGGTGATCCACCTGTACACACCGAGGAGCCTCTCGCCTAGACACAATCTCCCCCTCAGCAACAGCCTCCACTCGAACAGCCTCAGTCGTAGTGGGTGTAGGGGATGGACCATCCTCGATCGTCATCGTCGTAGTGGAAGTAGCATGTACACGATTAGCCACGGGAGCATTACCACCATCATCGTCTTCGTCTCCATCTCCATCCTTCTCATCCTCAAAGATCTTTGCTCCAGTCTCCTCGTCACGTGCACACTCAAAAGCAGAAGAGCTACATGCTTGTGTCTCGTCGAAGGTTACCTCGCAAGTCTCCATGATGCAGTTAGTGTCAAGGTTGAGCACACGATATGCTCTAGAGTGGATCGCATAACCGAGAAAAATACCATCCGAACATCTAGACTCAAACTTATCCAACTTGCCCTTCTTCAGAATGAAACACTTGCAACCGAAGGCTCTAAAGTGACTCACCTTGGGTTGTCTCCCATGCATCAGCTCATATGACGTCCTCTTCTTGAAAGCACGAAGAAAAATGCGATTCGACACATAGCAAGCAGTATTGACTGCCTCGGCCTAGAAACGCCTAGGAGTCCTATGCTCATCAAGCATCGTCCTGGCCATCTCACAAAGGGTCTGGTTCTTCCTCTCCACTACACCATTCTAGCAAGCGACGTATGGAGAAGAGTCCTGAAGATCAAGACCAAGATCACTACAAAAGGCATCAAAATGACAGTTTCTAAATTCTGTTCCATTGTCACTGCGTATAGATCGAATGGCATCACCATGTCTCTCATTCTTCAACCTCAAGATCAAGTCTTGAACAAAGCCAAATGTCTCGCTCTTATCCTCCAAAAAGAAAACCCAAGAGTACCTCGAAAAATCATCACCCACAACCAACACGTACCACTTCCCACCCGCAGAGCCAACATGAGCAGGCCCAACCAAATCCATGAGCAACAGCTCACAAGGTCGCTCGGTCATGACCGCAGTTAGAGGGGTGTGAGAAGCAGCAACCATCTTTCCATGCTGACAAGAAGCACAAACCAAATCTTTCTCGAATTTCAACTTAGGCAATCCTCGGACAAGGTCAAGGCCACTCAAGCGGGAAAGCAATTCAAAGCTCAAGTGTCCTAGCCTCCTATGCCATTTCCAAAGCTCGGCCGAAACGCCAGCAACAAAGCATCGAGGAGGACCGACAGACTGGGAAAATCGGCACGAAAGATCTGACCCTCAGGGACGATCGTACAGACACGATCGCCTCGAGAATCAAGCACACGAGAAGCCCCCAACTTAAAACGAACCTCAAAACCCTCGTCAAGCAATTGGGATACTGACAACAGGTTAAAACCAAGTGATTTGACCAAAGCCACACTCTTCAGGGTCACCTTGCTACTCACCTTCACCATACCTTCAGCAAGCACTCGCCCTCTCCCATTGTCCCTGAAAGTGATGTACTCCCTCGTACTCACCGGGGTGAGGCTGGAGAACCACCCACGATCTCCGGTCATGTGACATGAATAACTGAAGTCGATCAGCCAAAAGTCCTCCAAGCCTCCCACCTGCAATCAAAAACGAGAATGAGAATGAGCAAGCGACTCAACACTGGGGTTAGTACCAAAGGAATCAAACCAGTGTCGAGCCATTTGCTCAAAAGAAGGGTTAGCAAAATCCATCCTATCAAAACCTCTAGGCGGAGCTCTCTCACGCCTACCACCGAAGAACCTGTCACGTCTCACTGGAGAAATACGCGCACCACGAGGGGGAAAACGTGGCCCGTAGTCCCTCTGAGACCCAAAGCTCCGATCGTGCCTCCCAAACTCGTAACGGACACGAGCAGGAGCACGTCCAGCAAACTCACCACGCCCAAACCTAACACACCTATCTCTCTGAGGAAAAGCACCTCCACCACCACGAGTGGGAACTGTATGCACAAACCCATCACCTCTAGGTAGACGCCCTCTACGAAGCTCAGGCACACCATGAGAAGGGTGGTACCTGTCCTTGTTTGCCATCTCCCTAGCAAAGCTCTCATCCCTCTTCCTCCTGAAACAACTCATCCTTATGACCATCCCTCCCACAATACTCACAATGGAAGCGGACTGGCTGTGGCTTCTCTGTGGGCTTCTCAACAGCTTTCTCTCCTGACATCCCCCCAAACACACTTCCCTAGGTGCTCACAAACTTGATGGGTTTCTGGTAGTTTTTTGTCTTGTGGGGGAACACTGGTGGATCTGGGGTTGTATCAAGCTTGTTTTCTAAGGTGGTTTGGCTTGGGTTCGAATTTATTCGTGGGTGTAGTGTGTGGCGGGATAGGAATCTCTTCAGCTTTCTCTTCTCCCTCACCACGCTTCTCACCACTCTTGCCAGCCCCCAACGCCTGACCATCAAACCTCTTAAATTGAGCCAACATCAAACTGAATTGTGGCTCATGCCCAGACAACCAGCCCATCAATTTCCTCAACTCATCATTCTCATCTTGCAAATGGTCAACATAATGCACAAGTTCCATGTTTTTCAAAGCATACATTTTACAGGTAGAGCATGATGTAGGAATTGGAGCTTTCAATGCAGCCTCAAGAGAGTTGGTATGAGATTCATCTAGCCTAGCATGCAACACAGGACAAGAAGTGCAAGCACCTAACAAAGCAGGTCTAGATTTCAACTCATCACATTTAATCCTAAGCACATCTTGTTGCTCAAGAGTTGAGGCAAGCTTCTCCTTGAGAGCAGTCAAGTCAGCAAAGAAAACATTGCAATGACCACAATCAACCTCATCAGAAACAACAGGAGCCGCTTTCAAAGAGTCTATCTCAGTTCTAGCATAAACAAGCAAAGACTCAAGCTCAACTATCTTGTCCTTAGCATCACCCAACAAAGACCTAAACTCTCTCTTCTCCTTGTTGGTCTTCCTAAGCACATCATCACAGTTATCAAGCAACTCATTCAGTCTAGCATTCTCCTCTAGCAAGAAGTTGGGATCATGTCGTACCTCTTCCTCGGAGTTGGAGTTCGAGTCCGAGCTGTGCTTCCCACCCTTCTTGGAGTGTGCCATGCCGCAAAATCCACCTTGTGCGACAAAGCTGAGGACGGTGAATTTCTTGCCCGTGTGCTGCTTGTCGTTGCACCGATCTTGCTCTTCATTGCTGCTCGAACCGGAAGAAGAGTCGCTTGAAGTGTAGTCGATGTCGCTCGCTCCAGCAACCATCGCTCGAGCTGTCTTCTTCTTGTACCCACCGCTCTTCTTTGGCCTTCTCTCGCCCTTGTCCTTGCGCTTGTCCTTGTAGTCGTTCCGGGAGTGGAGCTTGTTGTAGTCATGCTTGGGCTTGCCCTTGTAGTCGTTCTTGATCTCCATGGCTTCAGGGCATTCAGCGATGAAGTGCCCATGCTTCTCGCACTGATAGCACATCCCCGAGCTTCTCCTCGCATTCTTGTGGTTCTCGTACATCTGCCCAAACCTCTTGCTCAACAAGGCAAGATCCTCCTCGCTCAGCACCTCAAAGTCCTCATCTAGCATGGACACAAGACAAGACAAAGAAAAACTAGCAGAGTTACCATTAGTCCTCGATCCTGAGACAAGATCCAAACTATGAGGATCAGTGGGGCTCCCGCTCTTGGCTCTCAAGCCATGATCAACCTCCGAAGACCTGAGCTTAGAGAATAGCTCATCCAGCGAGAAGGTATCATACACGCTCGACTCCTCAATGGCCTCAACCTTGGCACTCCACACAGACCTATCCAGTGAATGCAAAAGCTTGATAGCTGTTGACGATTCAAAACCATGTTGAAGTTCACCGCAAGCCTACGGGTGACTTGGTGCCTTTTTCACCAAGGAGGGTCCCCCAAGGTTTGTCAATCAAAGGATCGGAAGCAAACCACTAAGGATCTCTACCTTATCTAGCCAATCTAACCTAATATGAAGCGTTGATCACATAATAATAGATGTGTTTGGATCATCACCACTGAGTACATACCATTGATGACTTCAACTAGCTCTGGAACTCCACCATGGCACAACCACGCAGGGCAGCCATGGCCGCTAGGGTTGGCCTAGGCCATCCCCTAGACAACTTCGAGGACTCGCGGCCGTCGTCTCCCTCTGGTGCTCACTTCTAGGGTTCGCCGAGTTCTGATGAATGGATGTGGCGGCCGTCAGAGGCAGGGGGTATAAATGAGCTGAGGAGCGTGTAGGTCAAAGGGCATCGTGAACCGGGCTGAAAATGGGCCAGGCCGGTCGGCATGGGCCGGCCGGCCCAGGGCCTTTCTGGCCCGGTTCGGGCCCGTCTTTCGCCACGATGCTTCTCGCACTTTCTTTAATATTTGCCGTAGTCCATGTGGGTCCTTGACGTCGTATTCCCCGCAGTTTAGATAAGGGTACTCGGCATGCAAACTCCCGCATCTTCTGCTCGGGTCCTCGAGGTTTCTTGGCTTCATGCTTCGGTCCTCGGGTCATTTGGAGTCATGTTCACTTCGTGTCTTGACTCGTGCTGGGCTTCGTGATCTTCTCACAAAGTGCTAGATGAACTCCACCTAGAAGTCCTCATTTAGATACCTAATTCCTGCGTAAACAACACACTCCAAAAACCACATGCAAGTGCGAACTTGTTACATCATTAGTGTGCCTAGTGGCGTGTTAGTTATAAATCAAAGCTCAAACCAAAGTGTAACAAGTGCTCTTGGTTGACGGAAATTGACCGTCAACATACCCTCATGCTTAAACCTTGCTCGTCCTCGAGTAAGCCTTTAATGGATGTCAGTACTGCCTTTCAATGTTCATACCCTGCACTTGTTCATACATGAGAAAACGTAATGCTCTCCAAGTTTATATATGTTATAGTTTCATAATGTAACTAGCTTTCATCTCTATGGAGGGTAGATATTATTTAAGCTCTTTCCACAAGTAATTGATCATGCTCTCGAATTTTAAACAAATCTCAGAAGTTTTGAAAATAAAGAGTGGGATGAAGAAAATTTTGCTTTACCTAGATCAATAATAAACCTCCTTGCATCTTGCTCATGAACTCTCATCTCATCTTGCCTGTCAAGCCTACTTGTTCTACTCCTTTCCTCTCTCTAATATTTGGTGGAAGGCTTTATATGGAGCTATGGGAAAGTTTAGTCCTACCAAGATATTATAGTCGAGATATTATCAAAACAAGACAAGCTTCTCATGGACTTACGGAGACTCATCAAAAAGGTCATTAGAAAAATAATGTTTTCAAGGAGGGGGGAGAGAAAAAATACACACACTTTTAGATAGGTGGACATGTGCAAATGACAAAGAGTGATCCCGAGGCACAAACGAGGTCCTCGTTATCGGATTGCACATGGTTGGAAAGATGAGTATGGGTCTTGATCTTGAATCCTCTTGAAAACTCAAAAAGCACTAAACATAGCTAGAGAACCAGGGAGCTTTATTTTATTATTATTTTCTTTCTTTTTTCTTTCTTTTTCTCATCATACTTTTTCTCCTTTATCATTTTTTTCATTCATTCATTTTTTTCATCATACTTTTTCTCTCTTTTTTTCTTTTCTTTTTTTATTTGCTCCGCTTGAACTCTAGACTATACTAGCACTTCCTTGGCAACCCCCCCATGCTTAGATGTTTGCTCGTCCACGAGCAAAAGAGGTGATAAGGACGCCAAGGTAGAAATTGAAGCTCTCATATTTTCTTAGAAAGAGATACTCCAAAAACTCTTCTAAGGGTCCTTTTGGAAGTCTCCCTTACTTTAAGCACCTTCCTTGTAATCTTCCTCAAAATATTCATCCATACTCATATATTGGGTTGTGGTCAAGGAGGTGAACACAAAAAAAGATATATTTGGGTTTTGGTTGGATATCCGGCGAGGTTTGCGAAATTCTCAATGTGGAAACTCACAATGCACGGATAGAAGAGGCTAGCATAAAGAACGATACGCAAAAACGGAATGACCAGCTTCTTAGTCTCGAGCCAGAGAAATCAAGCCTTGAATCAATGCACCCAAAAATAAATCTTGTATACTAATGTTTTGCACTCAAGTAAGTTTGGGCTTTGGATGGGTAGAGCAAAATGCAAGCAGTACTCATGACAAGGTTAGCATAACTTTTTGAGAATAAAAAGGTTCTTTGATTCATTCAAAGTTGAGAGCAATGAAAAAGAACTATGGGACTTAAGTTATCATAACCTCCACAAAAGATTAGGCTAGCATTAAATAAATTTCAGATTCATATTAAAAGAGAGAGCACTAGCTTAATCATATAAAAACCAAGCACAAGAATGATCAAAGTGGCAACAATCATCATATATCCATAAGTAAGAGCATACGAGATATCATCATGGTGAGCACAAGGTAATGGTGATTATTATTGAAAACAAAAACAAACCTAGGTTGTACTCCTAGTAGCCATGTTATTCTATAGAGAGATATACAAAGGTTGCATCTAAGGTTGTTGAAGGCATAAACATATGTACAAGCATATAGAAAGACGAGGACAAAAAGAGGGTTGAGGATTTGTTACCGTCCTTTGATGCTTGAAGTGTAGCGCGGCCTCCCCCATGCTTAAGCATTGTGCTTAACATGGAAGAAGAACCGCGATCCTTGCTCCATGCGGTCTTCTCATGTCCACCAAATCCTCCCCCATGCTTAGCATGTTGCTAGGCATGGAAGATGATGAACCATCTTGAAGTCTACCGCCATGTGTGGATCGTCATACTCTTCACTTTGTCTTGATTGTCCTCCAACGTTCACATTTTGTCACAAGCCTCATTCACAATGCCTGCAAAATAATTTTAAAGCACAAAGTACCCCCGAGGTGACGGTCGGGAATACTCACTCTATGACGACAAACCAAAGACATCCCCTAAGATCTTAAGTTGTGGCATAGTTAATCTAGTGAAAAATTAAAAACCTAGGGGGTTTACTTGTGTGCAAGGGTGCATGCAAATGATAGGATGGTATAAAGACAAAACAATGTTTACACCAAATTCTAAGCTCCATGCTTACAAAGTGGTTGCCAAACTTCTCCCTTGCCATAAAGATTTATTAACCAAGGTCAAAACACCATTCTTATTCCAAGATTAACAATTCCTTATAGTGTAAGATAAGTAAGGCGCATTGCAAAGTTTATAAATCAACCAATGCAACAAGATAGCAAGGTATGCAAAACTGAATGATGGTGGTCTCCAATCATGTCTCAACACCATATTTACACAAGATTGCAAAGTTAAAAATGCTTGATCAAAGCATTATCATAAACATGAAAGCATTCATCATAAAGTTGCACAAAAAGACCAAGCTAATATAAAGCGGAAGATGACAATGAGGGGGATACAAAATGCAAATGCAAAGAGTTAGCGCAAACAAATGTTAGCAAGGGTTGAAAAGATCAAACAACCAAACTAACAAGATTTTAAGGGTAGGTTATGGGTATCCTATATTTTTGGCTTCAAATAAGAATTTTGAAGAGAGGGAGTGAAGCATAGAAATTCTATCTAAGGTGGTGCTAAGAGTCTTTTTTATGAAAAACAAACCTATGGTTTTAGGAGGTCTAAAGGTGTGAAAGGTTTTCTCATAGGAGGGCTAGTTAAAGTTTTTAGTTAGAGCAAGGGATAGAGGTGGGCTTGGCCAACCGGAATAGTGCAAGCCAATCGACACAAGTCAACCCCACCCTTGTTGGTTACGGGTTTTTGGTGGGGCTATAGGTAGGCTTAGGTTGGTTGGGCAAAAAGTTAGATCAACACAAAGCATGCAATGCAAAACGACAAGGATGAACAAAATGACATGATATGGTGGTTATCTAAAACAAATGCAAGAGTTAGCCTAAATTAATTAGCCACAAGCTTAGAGTTAGAGGATGGTGCCAACTTCATATTTCTCTCTAAAAAGACACAAAAGAAAACAAACCTAAACACTAATAGGAACACAAAAAGGTCTACAAGTTTTCCAAGATCAAGAACAAAGTGCTCCCTCAATAGCATTTAAATCAAACAATATGGTGTTGTGGTATTTATTAGAGCAATGGTACAATGTTACTTGATGGTTCAGTTTAAGATCACAATGTAGACGGTCATATTATATATATATATATATATATATATATATAAACATAAACAAAAGAAAACGGGTTGCCTCCCGCAAAGTGCTTCATTTAAAGTCATAGAGCTCGACTTTCTTACGTACCTTCTTATTGTCGCGAAGCCATGGTCCTTCATGCAAGATTTAAAGGTGTCCATGTAGCTTTGATCCACTCTCCACGCTTGACACGATCATTTTACTTGATGAGAGGCTTGCCCGATCGTTTCCTTGCATCATCGTCACCTTCTCCTCCTTTGCTTCGGGAGAGGCGACGCACGAGCTTGCAATTCCTTTAGGGCATGGCTTCTCTTCTCTTTATTAAGGTTTAATGACCTACATGGTTAGTGAAACTTGGGTTTTCTCCCGACACATGCTCTTTTAAGGTCACTAGCTTGACCAAGCACGAAGCAAGTCCAAGATTTGCAAAGTGTGAAACAAACATATGCAATCATAACCACAATTTAAATTTGGTGAACAAAACATGTTGTGATTAAAGGTAGCATAAGTTTCTTGCTCAGTGTTAAGGCTCTCATTAGGCATGGGTTCATTGGGCAAATAAATCAAAGGTGATTCAAGCACAACATAGCCTCTTTATCATACTCAAGAAATTCTAGCCTATCAACATGATCATTAAAGGCGCAAGGCATAGAATCAAAACATTCTATTGGATAAGAACACAAATATATCAAAAGAAATATATCATATCCAAAAGTACCTTGAGAGATTAATGTGTACCTTAGCCTTCGAGCTTTTTGTCATGAGTGATCCTCCGGAGTTGAAAGCGAACAATCCTTAATGATCGAAGGTGGCTCGCGTAGACTTTTCTCAATTTTTCCCTTTGTGCCACATGTCATCAAGGTTGCTTTGAGTGGGATCACTCCTCTTCTTCATTTGTGGGGCTTCACACATGTCTTAGATGTCTTCATGTAGTTCCATGATCCTTCATGTGAGAGCCCAAAAATATCCGCGCCATTGGATGTTGTCTTATGTGTGTAGTCTATTGTCGTCTTTTTCAAACATCTCCTTGCGTCGGATGCCGCCAACTCGTGTCTTCATTTGCCAATACTCCAAGGGTCTTTGTTTTGTTTCAAGCTTCTAAATTTCTGCATGAGTGGTCTAATGGAAGCATTCCCTAAGCTCCTCTTCGTTGTTGTCCTCCTCACCTTCGCCATCTTGTTCTCATCATATTGCAGCTGCCTCTTCTTTGGATTCCTCCCTATATACATAACAGAACATATACCAAAATATAATTCTATTGAAAAATTTATAAAATTACCTTTCCAACGGGTACTCATCCATCTTAATCGGAGTCCAAATGAGGGAGTTATGGCTGTTTCACTTCAGCTTTGCTTGCTGTCCAAAAATTTTCAGGACGTGCAATCATCGGTGATTCGGCCATATCCGCTTGTAGGAACCTCTGATCGATTTGATTCTTGACTCGTTGGAAGCGTAACTTCGTGGGGCTTCTAAATATCCAAAGATACCCTGTTGTTCTTCCCATGAGACTGCAAAAATTGATGCGAACAGAAACTTCGAAGATGTTTGTGACTTCGGGGGCATCGTGATTGCTTCCAATACCTATTGCTTGAACAAATAAATCTCCACAAAACATTAGTCTTAAAATTTTAATTGACATGTTGACTTACCTTGTTCACATGCTCTTGTGTAGGGTGTGGGCTCGATAGCGGATGATGGGCTACTAACCAAAGTTAGCACCTACCACTAAAGACCAAATCTTGATGTTGCAATCATCTTGTCGGAGTGTGCATGTAGAAAACTCATCTAACGTCTTGTGTCTAGCTTTTGACCTGCTTTCAAGGACACAAACAAGAAAACAAGTGTATATTCAACAATAAAAATTAGGGTTAGTCAAATAGAAAGGTAGATCACCCTAGGGTTTGAGTTGCTGATCCCCGGCAACAGCGCCAGAAAAAGGGCTTGTTGACGGTTCAAAACCGTGTTGAAGTTCACCGCAAGCCTACGGGTGACTTGGTGCCTTTTTCACCAAGGAGGGTGCCTCAAGGTTTGTCAATCCAAGGATCGGAAGCAAACCACTAAGGATCTCTACCTTATCTAGCCAATCTAACCTAATATGAAGTGTTGATTGCATGTAAAAAGGAAAACCTTGATACATATGAGTGACAGCACAAGGTTGATCATATCCATGAACAACAGCTAAGGTAAAGCTCCACCGAAGGGGTAGCTAGGCCTAGCGCCTTCTAGTTGAAGCTCCGGCAAACAAGCAATGAATCGAGCATCTCATCTACTAGCATCCTTAAACTCCTACCTCCGGCCTACCTCCCGAAGACATCCGCTCTTTCGGGGGAAATCACCCTATCACGATGCTCCCTTAATGAAGCGGGGGATCCACGGGCACGCTCAAACATGAGCGTGTCTACGAACCATGAAGGGTCCACATGCTAAACCTAATCGCCACGATTACAAAGAGCATGCTTTATAGCCTAACCATGGATTAGACTAAGGATCAAATCACATTCACGATAGGTAGAAAGTAAAGACAGAGACATGGAATCGCTTAATAGATCGGATGACAAGATTGTAATTGCTCACATAATAATAGATGCGTTTGGATCATCACCACCGAGTACATACCATTGATGACTTCAACTAGCTCCGGAACTCCACCATGGCACAACCACGCAGGGCAGCCATGGCGGCTAGGGTTGGCCTAGGCCATCCCCTAGACAACTTTGAGGACTCGCGGCCGTCGTCTCCCTCCGGTGCTCACTTCTAGGGTTCGCCGAGTTCTGATGAATGGATGTGGCGACCGTCGGAGGCAGGGGGTATAAATGAGCCGAGGAGAGTGTAGGTCAAAGAGCGTCGCGAACCGAGCCGAAAATGGGCTAGGCCGGTCGGCATGGGCCGACCGGCCCAAGGCCTTTCTGGCCCCGTTCGGGCCCGTCTTTCGCCACGATGCTTCTCGTGCTTTCTTGAATATTTGCCAAAGTCCATGTGGGTCCTTGACGTGGTTTTCCCCGCGGTTTAGATAAGGGTACTTGGCGCGCAAACTCCCGCATCTTCTGCTCGGGTCCTTGGGGTTTCCTGGCTTCATGCTTCGGTCCTCAGGTCATTTGGAGTCATGTTCACTTCGTGTCTTGACTCGTGCCGGGCTTCGTGATCTTCTCACAAAGTGTTAGATGAACTCCACCCGGAAGTCCTCATTTAGATACCTAATTCATGCGTAAACAACACACTCCAAAAACCACATGCAAGTGCGAACTTGTTACATCATTAGTGTGCCTAAATCAAAGCTCAAACCAAAGTGTAACAAGTGTTCTTGGTTGACGGAAATTGACTGTCAACAATAGCTTGATCATGATCCATGTATGGGAGCACTGTCACATTGGCCCTAATGCTGTTCACTATGCTAGTGAACCGCTGAAACATCACATCGTCGACTCACCGGGGAGATGAGTGAAGTTCTCATACTCTCTCTGGTAAGTGCAAAACAAACGAGCTTGCACCTGAGCGTTGCTAACATGTGCATTCCTGAGCTTAAGCCATATCTTTCCGGCCACATCCTCTCCGTACACTCGATCGAACTCCGAGGCACAGAGAGGATGGAACAAGTAATCAACAGCCTTACTGTTGGCCTCAAACATGTCCCGCAATCCTGGAAGAAGGAAACTGTCTGGAATGACATAGTGAGGATTTTGGATCACATCCCAGATCAGAGTCCCCTTCCCACACAAAAACACGCCCATGCGCCTCTCCCACATCAGGTAATCCTTGCCATCCAAGTGCGGAGGACCCGACCCCTTACCATAGTCGCCCATCTTTGGATCTTAGACTGGTTAGAATCACGAAGATCTATAACCAGCTCTGATACCAATTGAAGGACCGAATAGGCGACCAGAGAGGGGGGAGTGAATGGGAGTCGATAAAAATTCTTCCCGAAGGATGAACTCGGCCTATACCCCGATTGCCACTCCGATCACTCGCACACACCAAAGACGCTCTAGACTAGGCACACACAGGCCTACAAGTCCTAGAGACAAGCCTTGAATCAAAACGCGGAAGCACAAGACAAGAATCAAACAACTTAACCAAATCTGTGAAGCATCTGACGGACTGTCCGAAGTGGCCAGGCGGACTGTCCGAGTGGAAGGTGCGGACCGTCCGGGATGGCACGACGAACCGTCCGAAAATGCAACCCGAACCAACAGTAGTGCACCGAGAAAAATGGACTATCCGTGATGGACTCGCAGACCGTCCGCCTCGTCAGGGACTGTCCGACACTTTAGTTCGGACCGTCCGCAAACCTCTTGCACCAAAAATCAACCGACTCAACGGATCAAAACTCGAGTGCACAAGAATACGCGAAGAACACGAAGAACAGCAGCGCTGCCAGGGCCTCGCGGACCGTCCGCACAGGCCTCATGGGCCGTCCGCCAAGCACGAACAGAACATGTGATAGAATCGTCCAAATTAATTCTCATTTAACACATAAACCATCCACTTGGTCACTATGCATTAAAGAGGAGTTAACTTGTCGATATCTGCCAGGTCAAGCCCGGTAAATCACTTACAACAAGGATCGAAGATTGTACATTAAAACTCACACGACAGCGAGTCCAGAGATACTCAAGATACCCTTTATTACATCATATTCATCAAAGATTCATAATTACAAACCAAGTTCCATACATGTAAGTAAATAGTTCAGAGTTTGAAAACACAACGGAAAAAACTAAACGTCATAAGCGACATCACGGGAGGCCATCGATGATATCACTAAGCACTGTCATTCTCCCACTCCACTTCCCAACGGGGTGAGAGAACCAGGCCACGAGAAACCATCATTCACTTCATCACCTGCAAAAGTCATCAACAAGCAAGGCTGAGTATACTAATACTCAGCAAGACTTAACCATCTGGTGATGGGAAAATCACCAACTCTCTAGACATGCAAAGCTTTTTGGCTAGTGGGTTTCTTTTGCTGAAAAGCAACAAAGAGTAGGTCCTTACTTTCAAGTTTTAGCTCAAAATTCTAGTTGATTAACCATTACTAAGTAAGCAACTATTGCAAGCATAAGTTGTGCAAACAATTAAGCATACATCAGTATTACTTCTCAATTCCATCATTAAGGGACATAGCCTGTATGGATAAGCAATCTCGGATAACGGTGAGAGGCTGATGATCAATCGATTAATAACCTTGCAAGGTGGACCTAAACACACGGGAGAATGCGTACCCCAAGAATGACAACTAAAACCAAAAGGGGCGGGGTACGCACCAACCAGGTGGTTCCCAGTCATCCTCAGTTCAGGATCAATGTCCATAGTCTTAGGTACAAGGTGATCCGGTGACGGACTCTCTCTCCGGCCGGCCTTCCCCTTGCACCACACATTTGGCTGCAGCCGTGGGGAGACTCGCTCCCAAGATTAGTGGTAGAGAGTTCCCTTACAGAGTCAAAAAGGTACTAGGCTTACCGGTCTCATTCCCAACAAATGTTTAGTACATTCAAACACTTACCTAGGGACAACTACTGATCGGTGTCCATCCCAAGATCTTACCACATGAGCATATCAGTTTAGCAAATCTTATGATTCCAACATAAGAAACCTATAGCTCGCGAGTGACGAACATCACTCGACTTTTACCGTGTCCTTAGAGCATGGCAACTAGCATCTTATCATACTAGTATTGGAATACAGGAACCTAAGATCATGCATCTAGGGTTTCAAATCAACAACTGAAACTTAAATGCACAAACATATCAAAGATAGTTGCATAAGTTGAAAACATAGGTTATGCTCCGGGGCTTGCCTTCACTAGCAAAGTTAGTATGGAGAACCTTTGAACTTGGTTTGGGTCTTGTTGCACATCCAACACGTTCACCTTCAGCTAGCTCTCCCTTGGGTCCTGGCACCAACTCGCAGCTCTCGACCGGATGTTCTACACGACATGCATATGCATAAACTTTAATTATTCGTATTTAAGAAGGGAGAACTCAGTTCAGATTTAAAGGATAAACATGGGGTGTATTGTTGGCCACATTCACCTAGATAAATATATATTCATCATACTCTTCCTTTATCAAGGAAATGCATGTGTGTTACTTTTCTTCCTTAATTGATGGTGATTGTGTGCATATTTAAATTAATTTGTTTATTTGAATTCACCAAAGTAAAGGTGCTGTTTAGGGTGTATTTTGGTGAAGCTTTGTTATTTAAATTTACATCACATTAAAGGTGATTTTGGTTTTTCTTTTATTCCACTCATTAAACTTGATTTACTTCGAAAATTAATTCTGAATATTCTACACACAAAAAGACAGAGAGAAAATTCATACAAACACAAATCATGGCAACAAGGCTACTGCCCAAAATTTGCATTGAACTCAGCTAGCAAGAACTAGCTAACATAAACATGATTTATTTATACAGAGAGATACACACATGTTCTAGCACCAAGAATATACACAAAGCATAAACATGGCATGACTGAGCTACTCACAAAAATTCAGATTAAACTAAGCCATATATTTAGCATGAAAAATACAACATGTTAACACTGCTGAAAAGATAAATAAATCACATAGCAATATACAAGCATGCAGTGGATCTGAAACTTTTACTACAACAATAACAAGGTAAAATAAGACTACTCATAAATTATCAGGGGCAGAAACATCCTACAGCATGCTTTATTAAAAAGGATCATATTTAAGACCTAAATTAATTAGAGCTAGTTGAACATATCAAATGCTATTCATAAATTTACCAGGGCTGCATCTAGTCATACATAGACTACTGCAAAATGATCAACCCTAGTTGCTTAACCAAATATTTAAAACTAAACAGGAACTTATATGCTGGCATATATTAAAATTAAATCATAACTAAAGATATCTAACAGATATATGTGCCATTTTTCTACACAAGAACAAACATGATCATAATAGCAACATATTAAAAATTCACATGCAGATCAGCTTTGGATTTCAAATTATTGCAAATCTATTCAAACTGATCAATTCAAAATTATTCGAAATCTAGGAAGAAATTTACAAATTTCCTTTCTAGAAAAGTTGCTTCTGTTCATGAGGATTACAGAAAATTTGAGTTTGCATTTTTTTTTATTTTTCTTTGATTTATTACGAATTTTACAAGATCTCAGCAAATTAAACATAGGGTTAAAGAATCTATTTTCGGGCAGGAAGTCATATTAAGATTTTTATTCATAATCATGCCCTTGCATTTACAGAAAGGCCCCTACTTTCACGAAAGAGACCCTGGACAGATCTCGATCCTCACAAGCATACCCTTGGCCATGGCTGCCGGCCAAGGTGGCCGGAATCCGGCTCACTGGCGGCGAGGTAGGGTGGGGGAGAGGGCAGAGAAGCACTAGGGCATCACCTTGGGCCAGTTCCGGTGCTTGGACGGGGCGGGGGAGTGGTCGGCGGTGGAGTTCGGCGGCGGCGCGGATCTTCGGCCGTGGGAATTGCAGCTCCGGCGAACTGGGTGGTTGTGCACGTCAATGTGCGGCCAGGGAAGCTCCAGCGGTGTCGTGCAGTGCTCCCAGGGGCTCAAGCGGGGACAGGACGGCTCGGAAAAGAGGGACCGACGGTGGTGCTCCGGCGGCGGACAGCGACAGCCTGGCGGCGCTGTGCAGGCGACGCGACGAGCTCGGGGAGTTCCTGCCCCTTTTATAGGCGGTGCACAAGATGCTTTAGCCTCGACGTCTGGCCCAGCCAGTTGGCCAAGGCTGCTACCGGCTGGCCGTCGCGGTGGCATGCAGGGGCGGCGCGGCGCTGCTCTGCTTGGCGCGTGGCGGCTAACACGGCGATGGCGCGGCACGTGGCGAGGAAAGGGGGTCGGGCGCGACAACTAGACGAGCTACGTGGCGCGGGCAACATCGGGCAGCACGCACGTGACGACGGGACCCACCCTCGGCGTTCGTGCCAGGTGGCAAGCGGTGGAACGGCACAAGGCACGCGGGCGCCGGGACGGTGTCACAGCGCGACGTCGCGGCCCGGGCGCGTGCACGGGCGGCAGGCACAGCAAAACAGTTTCAGCTTAGGGTGCTTTGACCTGCTGTAGAATTTCAAAACCAAATGTAACTCAATGTTTGGTCAACACCAAAGTTGTAGAGGAGACAACCCTCTACAAGTTTCACAAAGGTTGACCAGTGAAATTTTGAACAGATCAGCCAGAAATTACCAGCAAAGTTTGGGATTTTCTCGGCTCGGATTACTGTTCATAACAGCGTTGAGCCAATTTTTGAGGCTTTTCCACTCCAAATTTGAAATGCCGCCAATTCGGAAAAATGTGTCCTTGGAAAAACTGCACAACTTTTGTATTGGCCGAAATTTTTAGTGTTTAGGGAAATTTTGGAGATATGGCCGAAGTTCTAGAGAAAGGCATATGAACATAGGGGTTTGACCATATTAGAAGGGTTTGACTCAAAGTTTTGAGGACCTTCCACTTAAGATCTCATCTTCTACCTAAAAGATGAAATGTTTATCTTGAGATAACCAACAAGTTTTACATTGGCCGATTTTGAAGTTGTTATACAAAATTTTGAGATTACGGCCAAGCCATCAAAGGAACTCAGAAGGGCCTTTAGGAAATTGATCAAGTTGGATAGGGTTTAACTCCTTTGTCCATCCCGAATTTCAAAAAGTGTCAAACTACAGGATTAGGTTCCCAAATCTTGGTGACCACTTTCATATTGGCAAAAGTTCAAGTTCTAAGTGAAAATTGCAATCAAGTTCAGACCAAGCTTTGCTCCTGATGGTGTTTTAACCAAACGTGCTTGATTTTTCCTTCAAACACCTTAGCTTAGGTTAACTCCTTGATTAAAAAGAGATAAACACATGGGGTGTTACAGAACCGCTCGAGCTCGAAAACGCAAAGTCAACTCCACCTATCCATCACCGGATCTCCCAAACGGCTTGAGCTCTTGAGATAAGATTTGGGGGAGATGTGAAGCTTCACTAGATGAAGCTATGCCCCAAAAATCTTGGCCTCTAACTCACTAAAACACTGGGAATCGTGGATCACATGAACCACTACCAAGAACTCGGGCTCCAACCAAAACTCGCGAATCGAAGGGGTTTCCCAGCGTTTGAGGGGTCAAGATCACACACAAAGATGCACAAGGCATCCACCCATGATCCCCTCAAAGAAATTCGAGAGAAAACACCCTCAAATCAACGAATCGAGCGAAGAACGAAACACCCCAAAATTAGCCCCGAAAATGACATGAAAATCACAAAGAGCTAGGAGGTCATCACAACACTGAATGCTTCCATACATCCAGAGGTCAGAGTCTATACAAGAATCTAGCCTAAGGAAAGCAGAGGAAAAGAAGCAGTCCAGCGCGATCTACCGGGGGAGGAAACCCTAGAGTCCAAGAGAGAGAGAGAGAGATGCAATCCACCTCTCCGCTATTTATACAAGGTCCACCAGAGGAGGTAAATGACCACGCTACCCCTACAACTTGAAATGAATATACACACCCCTCAGGGGCAATATGGTCAAGTCTTCGGATATTCCCATCGAGCGGACACGCTTCCACCACGAACTTGCTTAGCCTCGACGCCAGCCCCTCGATCACGCCACGTGCCCCCCCCGCCTCGAAGCTTCCCGACGCTCCCGGATCACTGTCGCCGTCGCATCAGGCCTCCGGACTTGGTTTTGCGGCCCAAACCAAGAAACCGCTGACCAATGGTTTTGTGGGCAAACCACCAAACCCCGTGTGCAAGCTTCAACCTCGAACCGCCACCTTGCACCGGCCCATGTACACGACTTCAACTTGCTAGTCTTGCACCGCACGGCTGAAGGACCGATTAGGCGAACCAGAGAGGGGGGGAGTGAATGGGAGCCGATAAAAATTCTTCTCGAAGGAGATGGGAACTCCAACAAGATGAACACGGCTTCCAACTCACGTCTCCGACCCAAACACCCAAGTTGGTCAAGACCACGCAGCCACTAGAGTGCTACTGGTCCTAGGAACCAACACTCAACCTTCCTAGCCAAAACTCACCAAAACACACAGCGGAAACTTGCACGGCTTGCTGCCTGTGCTACACCGGTCAGACCGATGGCCTGCGCCGGTCAGACCGGTGACACCGGTCAGACCGGTGGACAGAGCCGGTCAGGCCGGTGGCTACAGCAGCCGCACAGCAAACGTTCCAGGAAACCTCAGTGAATCCTCTAGGCCCTGGAACAAAAACCACCACGAAACACAACCTGTGAGGAAGAAGAACCCCTCACAAATCCTAGCAAAACAACTCCAAACACTCCAAAAACTGATCAGCAGAACCACGGGACAAAACCACACGGACAAGGCTGTTCCCCGAGACAAAAACCCACCAAGGGCTAGCACCGGTCAGACCGGTCAAGAGCACCGGTCAGACCGGTCGTGCCTGGGCAGCTCGGGATGAACAGCGCCCGCGAGTCAACTCCTCCAAATCCAACTCCCGATCTCCCGATTCGCTCCACGGTTTTGCACAAGACTTTGGGGATAGTAGGAACACCTCATGGGTACTCCATAGCCAAGATTTGGTCCACCAAAACTTGTCAAATCAAGAGGAATCGAAGGAATCCCACCAAGAACGCCTCTAACCCTAGAGCCACGAAAACCCCAAAATCGAGCCCCTTTGCTCACGGATTTGGAAGGGGAATCAAAGGGAAAAGAACCACGAAGGGTTCATGCATACATCCCCCACCAAATCCCAAAGAGAAAGGCCTCGAAATCGCTCCAAGAAAATCACCAAGAAAGGGCTCCGAAAATCACCAAAAAGGAGAAACGGGAAAGACACATCCAAGCCTTGAGGAACCACGCCGAATCATCTATACATACCAAAGAGGTTCATACAAGGTCTAGCTTGCCGCCCGATCATCCTTCCCTCTCACAAGATCTCACCATGAAGCTCTCAAGCTAGTCCTACGAAAATCCTAAGAAAATAGGAAGGAAAATAGGAAAACCAAATGAGCTAGGGTTCCAAGAGATGGCTGCCATCCTCTCACCCCTTGGGTTATATGGAGGCAACCGAAAGACTAAAATACCCTTACTAGCTAACTAGGGATACATGCCCCTCGAGGGCGAAATTGGAAGTCTTTGTCTTCGCACCATCGGACGGATGCCCAGCGACCGCAAGCTTGCTTAGCCTCGACGCAAGCCTTGCGATCCCGACGCGTGTCCTCCGCTTCGAAGATTCCGGACTGCGTCGTCGCACACCGGTCAGACCGGTGCTCCTCACCGGTCAGACCGGTACCCACCGGTCAGACCGGTCAGACCCACCGGTCAGACCGGTCTGGAGCTGCTGCACCTCCGTCTTCGGTTCTTCGGTCTTGGCTTTGTGGATCAACCAAGGAACCCAGTGGTTTTCTGGTGAACCACCGGAAACCCCGCGAACTAGGTGTAGCCTCCGCCAATCACCACTCATGACTCGGCTCCCACGTAGTCCCGGCTCGACCTTGGTTTTGAGGCTCAACCAAGAAACCGTCCATGACTTCATCTTGCCGTTCTTGCCACCATGCGGCCCGCACTTGACCCCGCTGGCCACCGGGTCCCTCGAACCAAGCCTACTTGTCTTCTCCACACCTGGAGGCCTCACCGGCAACGACCTTTCACGCTTGTTCTTCACCTGCACCTGCACCAGTCAAGCCGCAACCTGCACCTGCAATACTTAGCCAAGAATCAGTCCACACCACGTTGTCAATCACTCATCACACCAGGAAGCGACCATCCACCGGTCCTCGAACCACACCTGGCTCTCAATCTCCCCCTTGATGAGTGCATTGACAACACACACGTTTTGGTAACCAAGAGAAAAGGAAAAGAAAAGAAACGACTAAAAGAAACTCCAACAAGCGATCGAAAGCCAAAGAAAAGGCAAAGAGCAAGATCACTTGAAGAAGACAAGTCTCGGACCCCTTAGGCAAGGGCAACGGCTCGACACATCCGAGACAAAACATGCTCAAGCAAAGAGCACAAACCATCAAACCAAAGCTCGAAAACCACAAAGAGCTCCCCCTGCACACATGCAAGCTCCCCCTGAACCGATGCAACTCCCCCTGGACAAATGCATGCGAACCACTTCACAAAACAGAGCAGCTGCAACAGCTCAGCTCTGACCGGTCAGACCGGTCGACACCACCGGTCAGACCGGTGGGCAACATGTGAACAGGACCAGCACTCTGACCGGTCAGACCGGTGACCTCAACCGGTCAGACCGGTGCACAACAGAGCCCAAAAATAGCTCGAAACCACCTGAAAACCTTCCAAATGCATTCAGTAGGCCAAAACATGCTCAAACTTCTCCCCCTTGTTGACAATGCATGAATCAAGCCAAAAATGCAAAAAATGCAACCTAGAGCTTCTCAAATAGACAAAATTCAACATAGGATGCTACACATGTCCAAACGAGCAAGTTAGATACTCTATAGCTTCGTAAAGACATAAACTTCATGATCACCAAGTTTCACAACCATTGGGTGAAGCTAAGATAGAATTTAGCAATTTTGCGAAAAATCACCCTCTCATGAGCAAAGTCCTAAACATGAGCAAAACATGTCAAAATGGCAAAGCCACACAAACTTCATGCTAGGACAACCATTCTAAGCATAAGACCATCATAAACACCCACAAGCACCTCATGTCATGTCAAAGCCACCGAGCCATGTGCCTACTTCTATATATGAGACTTCTCATTGGTAGGCATCATGCAACGATTTAGCACCCAAAGCAAATTAAAATTAGCACATATGACATGGGAGCACATTTTTCAAGCAATTTACATTTCATTTTCAGATTTATAATTGGTACATGAAATGTCTTTGCGACAAAAAGGAACTTATGCCCCTCCACAAGATGAAGCATGGGGGCTAAACATTCATGATGGCAAATGAGCCTTTGGCCCCATATGATCAAAATAAGCTATCCAACCACAAATTAAGCATAGCCAAGCCACTAAAACATGTCAAGATCATGTAAAGGCATTTACTCACAAGAGAGCATATATATGAAATTTTTCAAAAACATAGCCATCAACCATGGATACAAACCAAGATTATCAAGAGCTAAGCCAAACTAACCATAGCTTACCAAATTAGCTCACAAAGACATATATGTCATTCCATGGTGAACAATGTGTATAAGAGAAGCCTTTCCTAAACAATGCATATGATACAAAATGCATGCAACCTAAGATACAAAGATGCCTATACATCATGTTACATATGCCATGCCAAATGCAAGAAATGCACAAAGAAAAGCTATACATATGCTACAAAGGAGCTCGCACACACAAAGCTCACAAACGACCGGCTCCTCGAGGGGAGGCAAAAAGGGCTCGACACCACCGGCAAAAGAGCAAAGGAGAACAAAACTCACAAGCTCCGTCTAAACACATGCACTAGGGGCAAAGAGCATACAAAGCTCACCCTTAGTACACATGATAGAGCAAAGAGCACACTAAGCACACAGGCTCCCCCTAAACTCATGCATTAAGGTCAAAGAGCATACAAAGCTCACCTTACATACATGAGATAGGGCAAGGAGCAAAACGAACCAAGTGGCTTGACCAAGGCCACACATTTGAAGATCACAAAAATACTTACCTTGATCATTTCTTCAGAAGTCACCCATCCTTGTCCACCGTCCCCGAAAGTGATGTACCTCCATATCATCACCGGGGTATGAGGCCGGAGAACCACCCCCGATATCAACCAAATGTTCTCCGGGCCTCCCACCTGCAACTCAAAACCAAGAGCGAGAGCGAGCAAACGACTCAACACTGGGGTTAGTACCAAAGGTGTCAAACCAGTGCCGGGCCATTTCCTCAAAAGTAGGGTTAGCAACATTCATCCTACCGGGCCTATCAAAACTGCGATCCATCCCGTCTAACCTATCAAACCTGGAACCACCATGGGAAAACCGCTCCCGTCTCACTGGAGGAGTACGAGTACCACGAAAGGGAAACCGTGGTCCGTAGCCCCTCTGAGACTCAAAGCTGCGACCTCTCCCAAACTCGTATTGATCACGAGGTGGAGAACGTCCAGCAAACTCAACACCACCAGACTCAAAGCGCCTACCACCTGTTCCACGACCAAACAGGCTGAACCCTCTAGCTTCACAATCCCGGAAACCAAACTGTCCAGCACTCTGCCTAGCACCGGTCTGACCGGTCACTCTGACCGGTCTGGCCGGTGGTCCTCGGCCAGCAAACCTGCCTCCACCTGAAGCTCTCCTATCTCTCCATGCTGGAACCATATGCACAACACCCTTTCCCTTAGGTAGTGGCATACGAGGCTCAGGCACACCATGAGAAGGGTGGTACCTGTCCTTGTTCGCCCACTCCTTAGCCAATCTCGCCTCTCTTCTTTTCTTAAAGCAAAACTCTCTCTTATGACCATCCTTTCCACAAAACTCACAATGGAAACGAATTGGTCTTGGCTTAGGTTTCGGGTGTGGCTCTTCACAAGGTTTCTCACTAGGTTTCTCACTAGGCTTCTCACTTGGTTTTTCTCTCGATTTAAGCAACTGGTTTGGCTTGGGTGCAAACTTGTCTTTGGGTGTTGGTTGTGGTGGAACTGGAGTATTCCCAAATTTCCCTTCTCTCACACCACTGCTCTCACCAAACTTATCAGATCCCAAAGCCCAACCATCAAAGCGCTTACAACTGCCAATTAACACACCCAGCTGAGGCTCATGACTGGACACCCAACTCAACACCTCACGCACCTTACTGTTCTCATCCTGCAAATGATCAACACATTTTGCAAGTTCCAAATTCTTCACAGCATGTAATTCACAGGTAGAGCAAGCAGTAGGAATAGGCACTTTCAAATCAGCCTCAAGCGAAACAATGCGAGAACGAAGCTCAGCAATTTTTTCATGCAAACCAGGGCAAGAAGTACATGCACCAAGCAAAGTGGGTCTAGATTGCAGCTCAGCCAACTCAACCCTAAGCCCATCTAGTTCCTCACACTTGGAGGCATGCTTTTCCCTAAGAGCAGTCAAATCAGCTAGGAAAACAGAGCAATCAGCACAATCAATCTCATCAGAAACCACAGGGCTAGCCTTAAGCGAATCAATTTCAAGCTTGCCATCAAGAACCTGTGTTTCTAGCTCAGCCACTCTAGTCCTAGCATCTTCAAGCAAAGCTCTAAGCTCCTTCCTAAGCTTCTTAGCCTCTCTAAGCATGTGATCGCGATTATCAAGCAAGTCAACCAACTCCTCATTCTCCTTGCGTAAAGAAGAGAGCTCATCACATACCTCATCCTCGGAGTCGGAGTCTGATTCCGAGGCGTTCTTCTGGCTTCTCTTGCTGCCGGAGCTGCGTGCCATGCCGCATAGCCCATCCTTCTTGTTGCAGCCTCTCGAAGTCTTGCTTGCGGTACAGCAAAGGCCGTTCAAGTACTTGCCGAAGTCCTTCTTCTTCTTTCTGTGCTTCCTCTTGCTGTCCTCTTCTTCTTCTTCTTCACTCGAGCTTGATGACACATCCTCAGAGTCGGAGTCGATGTCGCTCGATCTCTTGATCTTTTCTCGGGTCCGTGTCTTCCTCCCATGTTCATGTTCCTTCTTCTTGGATCTTCTTCCTTTGTCCTTGGACTTGTGCTTGTCGTGGTTGTTCACCTTCGGACACTCGGCGAAAAAGTGTCCGGTCTTGCCGCACTTGAAACACGCTCTCGAGTTCCTCCTTGAGTTCACCCGGTTCTCGTGCAGCCTCTCGAACCGCCTGGTCAGCAACGCCAGCTCGTCCTCTCCAAGCACGTCGAACTCCTCGTCTGGCAAAGACATCAAAGAAGACAAAGAGTACATCCTGGAGGATGCGTTAGCATTAGACTTGGCTCCTTTGCCACTAACGAGAGCGAGACTATGAGAATCAGTCGGGCTCTCGATCTTGGCTGTCATACCACGGTCCAACTCAGCCGACTTGAGCTTCGAGAACAGCTCGTTCACCGTCAAGGTGTCATACTTCTCGGACTCAACAATAGCCTCAAACTTCCCGTCCCATACGGTACGATCCAACGAGTGCAAGAGCTTCACGGCTCTATCATGATCATTGTATGGGAGGACGTCCACATTGGCTCTCATGTTGTTCACAACGACCGTAAATCGCTGGAAAAGGGCATCGACGGACTCGCCGGGGAGATGAGTGAAGTTCTCGTACTCTCTCCGGTAAGTCGCGTACATCCGAGCCTGAACCTGAGCATTCCCAGCATGAGCATCCTTCAACTGCTCCCAAATCCTACAAGCTAAGTCCTCTGTCTGAACCCGATCGAATTCAGGTGGACACAGGGCACGAAACAAGTAGTCGACAGCCTTGTTGTTGGCTTCGAACATATCCCTCGATCCTGGAGCAAGGAAGTTCATCGGATGAACATAAGCTGTGTTCACCGTGACATCCCAAAGGATCTGACCCTTTCCGCGGAGGAACGCCGCCATCCGCCTTTGCCACATCTGGTAGTTCTTCCCATCGAAGTGCGGAGGACCCGAACCCCGTTCCTGGTACGCCATCTTTGGATCTTAGACTGGTAAGAGTCAATAAAGACCCGAACCGGCTCTGATACCAATTGAAGGACCGATTAGGCGAACCAGAGAGGGGGGGAGTGAATGGGAGCCGATAAAAATTCTTCTCGAAGGAGATGGGAACTCCAACAAGATGAACACGGCTTCCAACTCACGTCTCCGACCCAAACACCCAAGTTGGTCAAGACCACGCAGCCACTAGAGTGCTACTGGTCCTAGGAACCAACACTCAACCTTCCTAGCCAAAACTCACCAAAACACACAGCGGAAACTTGCACGGCTTGCTGCCTGTGCTACACCGGTCAGACCGATGGCCTGCGCCGGTCAGACCGGTGACACCGGTCAGACCGGTGGACAGAGCCGGTCAGGCCGGTGGCTACAGCAGCCGCACAGCAAACGTTCCAGGAAACCTCAGTGAATCCTCTAGGCCCTGGAACAAAAACCACCACGAAACACAACCTGTGAGGAAGAAGAACCCCTCACAAATCCTAGCAAAACAACTCCAAACACTCCAAAAACTGATCAGCAGAACCACGGGACAAAACCACACGGACAAGGCTGTTCCCCGAGACAAAAACCCACCAAGGGCTAGCACCGGTCAGACCGGTCAAGAGCACCGGTCAGACCGGTCGTGCCTGGGCAGCTCGGGATGAACAGCGCCCGCGAGTCAACTCCTCCAAATCCAACTCCCGATCTCCCGATTCGCTCCACGGTTTTGCACAAGACTTTGGGGATAGTAGGAACACCTCATGGGTACTCCATAGCCAAGATTTGGTCCACCAAAACTTGTCAAATCAAGAGGAATCGAAGGAATCCCACCAAGAACGCCTCTAACCCTAGAGCCACGAAAACCCCAAAATCGAGCCCCTTTGCTCACGGATTTGGAAGGGGAATCAAAGGGAAAAGAACCACGAAGGGTTCATGCATACATCCCCCACCAAATCCCAAAGAGAAAGGCCTCGAAATCGCTCCAAGAAAATCACCAAGAAAGGGCTCCGAAAATCACCAAAAAGGAGAAACGGGAAAGACACATCCAAGCCTTGAGGAACCACGCCGAATCATCTATACATACCAAAGAGGTTCATACAAGGTCTAGCTTGCCGCCCGATCATCCTTCCCTCTCACAAGATCTCACCATGAAGCTCTCAAGCTAGTCCTACGAAAATCCTAAGAAAATAGGAAGGAAAATAGGAAAACCAAATGAGCTAGGGTTCCAAGAGATGGCTGCCATCCTCTCACCCCTTGGGTTATATGGAGGCAACCGAAAGACTAAAATACCCTTACTAGCTAACTAGGGATACATGCCCCTCGAGGGCGAAATTGGAAGTCTTTGTCTTCGCACCATCGGACGGATGCCCAGCGACCGCAAGCTTGCTTAGCCTCGACGCAAGCCTTGCGATCCCGACGCGTGTCCTCCGCTTCGAAGATTCCGGACTGCGTCGTCGCACACCGGTCAGACCGGTGCTCCTCACCGGTCAGACCGGTACCCACCGGTCAGACCGGTCAGACCCACCGGTCAGACCGGTCTGGAGCTGCTGCACCTCCGTCTTCGGTTCTTCGGTCTTGGCTTTGTGGATCAACCAAGGAACCCAGTGGTTTTCTGGTGAACCACCGGAAACCCCGCGAACTAGGTGTAGCCTCCGCCAATCACCACTCATGACTCGGCTCCCACGTAGTCCCGGCTCGACCTTGGTTTTGAGGCTCAACCAAGAAACCGTCCATGACTTCATCTTGCCGTTCTTGCCACCATGCGGCCCGCACTTGACCCCGCTGGCCACCGGGTCCCTCGAACCAAGCCTACTTGTCTTCTCCACACCTGGAGGCCTCACCGGCAACGACCTTTCACGCTTGTTCTTCACCTGCACCTGCACCAGTCAAGCCGCAACCTGCACCTGCAATACTTAGCCAAGAATCAGTCCACACCACGTTGTCAATCACTCATCACACCAGGAAGCGACCATCCACCGGTCCTCGAACCACACCTGGCTCTCAACGGCTCGCACTTGACCCCATCAGCCACCGGGTCCATCGAACCAAGCCTACTTGCCTCTCCATCACTCGGAGGCCGCCATGACTAAGGCCTTTCGCGCTTGTTCTTCACCTGCACCAACACGAGTCAAGCCGCAACTTGTACCTGCACACTTAGCCAAGTATCAATCCACATAACGTTGTCAATCACTCATCACTAAGGAGCGACCCTCCACTAGTCCTCGGACACACCAGGTCCTCACTCGGCAACCTCCTTGAAGCTGCAAGATGGTTCAAACCTGTTGCTCCATCGGCCAATCTGTGGCTCACCCTGACGGCTGCAGATCTGCAACAGTTGCGAAGAACAACGTGTTCAAGGCGCAAGTTCGCGCTACTAAATCGAGATGGCATTTGGCACCTTCTTCCTTTCCTATTCGTTAGGTCTGCGGGCTCCTCCCTATATTGATCGATTCAATTAGATTGCTTCCCCATGCTCTTGGGTATTCTATAATATTCTTTCATGTTTGGGTGATTGTTGATCTAGTGTACCCTATCGCAAGAGTTTGTTGGAAGTCATTTTATTTGAGGTTTGTACAAATTTGTAGATGAAATTATTAGTTTGCTTCTGTATGCTTTTTGCCTTCGAATATTGTTGTTGCATGCTTGAGTGATTGTGGATGTTCTATTCCCTATTGCAAGAGATTGTTCGAAGTCAACTTAATTGAGGTTTGTAGAAATTAAAGAATAAAATTATTATATTACTTACCCATGCTCTGTGGCTTTCCATACTTTTGTTGCATGCTTGGGTGATTATGGATTGGGTGTTATCGTTCATGTACCGCATTGAACTTAATAGATGAAATTATGGATTGGGTGTTATCGTTCATGCTTGGGTGATTATGGATTGGGTGTTATCGTTCATGGATTGGGTGTTATCGTTTATGTACCGCATTGAACTTAATAGCTTCCCCCGACCAAGCCGCTGCCGCCAATCGACCTAGGGTGAGCACACACACACGCCCCGCCGCTCGCACGGCCAACTCCGGCAGCCCCTCACCGCCGGCGAGATCCCCTGCGCCGCCAAGGGCATATGTGTGAAGATCGATTTCTTTCTAAGGTCCTTAGTGCAAATATCTAGGGGGCTCAATAGAAAAAGATTCTTCAATTTTGGTTTAAATATTCAGTGGCTTACAAAATCCATAACAAATCGAATAAAAATCAGAAAAATACAAACTCAACTATTCTGTAATCCTTATGAATAGAGGCAACTTTTCTAGAAAGGAAGTTTGTAAATTTCTACATAGATTTTGAATAATTTTGAAATGATCAGTTTGGCTAGATTTGAAATAATTTGAAATCTATAGCTGATATGCATGTGAATTTTGGATATGTTGCTAGTATGGCCATTCTTGTTCCTGTGTAGAAAAATGGCACATAGATCTGTTATAGTTTTGTAGATATGAATTTATTTTGTTATAAGGCAGCAGTTATGTTTCTTTTTAGTATTTAAATTCTGTTTTAGAAAATAGGGTTGATCTTTTTGCAGTAGCCTGAGTATGACTAGATGCAACCATGATAAATAGATGGATAGCTTTTGACATGTTTAGATAGTTCAAATTAAATAATGGCTTAAATATGAGCTATTTTGATGAAGCATGTTATATTATGTTTCTGACCTTGGTAATTTTTTAGTAAAACAGGCATGTCAGGATATTGCTCTATGTGAAATCTTGATCCTAGATTGTATATAGATCTCTCTGTATAAAAAGATTAAATTCCTACTAGCTAGTGCTTCCTAGATTTTTCATGTGCAAGCTATAGCTTGGTTTAAGGTAATTTTTGGTCAGTAGACTAGATAGTATGTCTTGTGCTTGTGTGAATTTTATCTCTGTTTGTTGGTGTGTGGAACATCCAGAAATAAATTATGAAGTAATTCAAGCTTTATAAGTGGAATAAAAAGATTAACAAATATTACTTTTTGTGTAACTTAATTTCAAATGATAAAGCTTCACCAAAATACACCATACACAGCACCCTTACTTTGGTGAAGAAAAATAAATTAAATAATTTAGATATGCACACAATCACCATCAATTAAGAATAATAACCCTCACTTACGTACCCACTTTTCTAGTGTAAAGAAAAGTGGATAAAAATCTTATCCAGGTGAATGTGGCCTACAATACACCCCATGTTTGTCTCTGAAATTTTAGAAGTACTTCACTCCCTAAACTTGAGTAATTAAAGTCATGCATATGCATATCGTGTAGAACTTCCGGACGGGAACTACGAGCTGGTGTTGGATGCTGAAGGAGAACCAACTGAGGGAGAAGTGAACACCGTGGAAGTGCAGCAAGACCCAAACCAAGCTTCGGAGGACTTTCCCACTGACTGTGCTAGTGAATGCAAACCCCGGAGCATAACCTCTGTTTTTAACTTATGCAACTATTTTTGTTATGATTGTGCATTTATGTTTCAGGAGTTGATTTGAAACCCTAGATGCATGATCCTAAGTTCTTATGTTCAAATACTAGTATGCTAGGTCGATAGTTGCCATCCTCTAAGGACCCGGTAGAAGTTGAGTGATGTTCATCACTCGCGAGCTATAGGTGTCTTATGTTGGAATCATAAGATTGTTTAACCTACCTGCTCATGTGGTAAGAGCATGGGACCGGCTCCGGCCAGTAGGTCTGTGGTTAAGCATTTGAACGTACTAAGCATTTGCCGGGAGTCGGACCGGTAAGCCTAGTACCTTTTTGATCCGGTAAGGGAACTCTCTACCACTAATCTCGGGAGTAGTCCTCAGGTTCTAGACAGTGGTTCATGGGTGGATCCGGGCAGCATGTGAGTCCGTGACCTAATCACCTTGCACCAGGGACTGTGGACATTGATCCTAAACCGAGGACGATTGGGAACTGCCTGGTTGGTGCGTACCCCGGCCTGTAGGGGCTGTGGTCGTTATGATGGGGTATGTATTCTTCCGTGTGTTTAGGTCCACCTTGCAAGGTTATTAATCGATCGATCGTCGGCCTCTCACCGTTACCTGAGAGTACTTAACCATACACTCTATGTCCCTTAATGATGGAATGGAGAAGTAATATTGTTGTATGCTTAATTGTTTGCACAACTTATGCTTGCATAGTTGCTTACCTACTAATGGATAATCAACTAGAATCTTGAGCTAAAACTTGAATGTAAGGATATACTCTTTGTTGCTTTTTAGCAAAAGAAACCCACTAGCCATAAAGCTTTGCATGTCTAAAGAGTTGGTGATGGTCTCATCACCCGACGGTTAAGTCTTGATGAGTATTAGTATACTCAGCCTTGCTTTGTTGATGTTTTCAGGTAATGATGTGAATGATGATGGGTTTCCGTGGCCTGGTTCTCTCCCACCCGGTTGGGAAGTTGAGTGGGAGGAGGACAGTGCTTAGTGGCATCACTAATGGCCTCTAGTGATGTTACCTACCTCGTTAGTAGTTTATTTCCGTTGTGTTTCGAACTCTGAACTGTTTACCTTATGCAAAAGACTTGGTTTGTAATAATGAACCTATGTTGGTCATGATGTAATAAATGAAGACTTTTTATCTCTGGACTCGCCTTCATGTGAGTTTTGATGTACAATCTTTCGATCCTTTGTCGTAAGTGATTTACCGGGCTTGACCCGGCAGATATCGACAAGTTAACTCCTCTTTAACGCATAATGACCAAGTGGATGGGTTATGTGTGTTAAATGGGAATTAGTTTGGACGGTTCTGTCACAGCTGGCATCAGAGCTCGATTGTACACCAAAGATCTTAATACACCCTTAATAACACGTTTTTGGAATAAAACTTGCAAGATTAAGGTGTGTTTCCAAAAATGCGTCAGGAACGCTAAGCATTAACTAGTCCGAGAGGCCCTAGAGGGATTTTTTCGGGTTCTTTCAGGTGGCTAGTAACATATGGTGTATCTAAGCTAACTACCAGCACAATTTTAAGCCACGTGTCTCATACGTGGTTATGCCGCTTCACGAGTATGCGAGGGTCAATAGGGCAATCTATTCAACAGATCCTATCTTCTCGGTTGGATGCCCACGTGTTTTATACGTGCGCTTTCCGTATGTAAATCATGCAAAGGATGATATGTTCTATTCCACATGAACATATCATGGGTTGTGATGTCACCACGTTTTGCCATACGTGTGCATGATTCCACGTTACGAACATGTGAAGGGGACACCCTCCATTCAAAAGGGGCGTGTCTCAGGTTGGATGCTGTCCATGCAGCGTTAAACGCATGGGTGCCGTTTCTATAGTGAATGGTAATGTATGAGGACGCTTCCATGACGTGCTGGCATGGAAGGTTCATTTTCTGCAGGTACACTAACTGCGATTCGTAAGCGTGAGAATCGAATAGATATTCGACTAGCTATTATAAGGAGAGTCGTATATTGTGCCAAGCCACCAGTATTAACTTCGATTTTAGGCATGGACTTGCCTTGTGAGAACGATTAGGACGTTTGCAAAGGCTATCAACAAAATATAAATCGTTCCTAAAATCCATGTTAAAAACCACCTCACCAACAGTAAATCGAAACCTTCCCTATCTTGCTGTCTTCTCTATTCTAAGTTGGGATGCTCTGCTGGTCCGAATTTTTGGACCCCCTAAATAGATCTTTCTGGAGAAAAGTTAGATAGGAAAGTTGTGGCAAACTTATTCAAGATCCTGCTGTAAAAATTTCAGAATTTTTGAGCAATAAAATCTGGAGATATGCTCAGTTTGGTGCCGGTCTGTTTGCTGTTTTTCCTGGGAGACAGCAAACTGAACTTCGGTCTTTTTGAGCATCTTCCTATGATTTTTAGCTCAGCTCTTGAATACCAATCTTGTGCTAAATAATGTCACTAAGTAACTGGTAAAATTTGAGCACTTTTGTCCTATCAGTTTGTGAGTTACATGCATTTTTATGCACTGGACAGAATCTGTCATCTTCTCAACTCACGCTAATTAGTGGGAGTTTTGTGGATGCAGATGGCTGGACAGGTGTTCTGGTTTGCCCGCATTTTGTGGGACACTCTTCGCTCGTCGGGCTACACCACTCCTCCGACGTACGAGGCTTTGGAGACCACGCAGCTTGGAGTACCTCGTTGTTGTGTTCGAGTTACCGTGCAGCTTCACCCCGCTCACCCCGAGTGGAAGGACCTGAGCACGGACGTGAGGAGTATTCAGCTGATTGAGACCCTTGAGGTTGCCGCCTTGAGCGTGTTGAACACCTTCGGTGATCAGCACCCTCTCGAGGTGTCCTCGACCCCAGTGGGGCTACTTCCGACTGTGGACCCTGAGGACCCCGTGTGGAGGGGCCATATGGGGAACATGGCCGCACTTCTGCCGGACAGGACCCCACTTGACGTACTGCAGGAGATGGCTCGGTGCGTGCATGCACTATACCGTCTTCAGGCCCTTCGCAGTACGGCTACCGCAGCTGTGTCTATCATTGCTCTCGACACCACTGGAGTGTTGGGAGTGCGCACTCACCACCTTCGCTCTATCTCCGTTAGCGACATGGGGCTAGAGCGAGACCTTGCAGAGGCGCGTCTGAGGATCACCATACTAGAGGAGAGAGTGGCTCACTGGGTGAACCGTGAGTCGGAGTGGGTGGATCAGCTTGCTGCTCGTGTTCAGACCATTGTGGGACTTCAGGAGGAGCGAGAGCAGATGCGAGTGGAGATGGATCAGATGAGAGATGAACGCCTACAGCACATACAGGCACTGGCCCAGATGCAGGAGCAGCTGGAGCTGATGGACGATGACTTAGAGGCCGCTAATGGCCTGATCATCGTGTTGCAGCAGCCACCACAGCCGCCACAGCCACCAGTTCCGGAGCTATGGAGGGCAACCCGGATGACGCTCAGTCTATGGTGGACAGTGAGAGGGAGTCGCCGCAGCCAACACCTATGGAGATTGGTTCGCCCTCTGCGAGCGTTTCTTCAGTGGGTAACCTAGATGACTTCTAGATGCTAGTAGTCAGTGTAGCGTGCATACACTTACGGGTGGCCTAATTTTGGTCCGTGGAGGATAGGCTGACGTAGACAGAGTATTTCTCCTGTGTGGCGTGTGCTACATGTTAACCACTATGTATGTGAACCAAGACTTCGGTATGTGTTGTAACCTTGTGTTGTAAAAAAAATGTGGTGTGACCTAAATGTTGCAAGACTTTCTGCAGCAGCTTGTGTAATGTGTAATTTGAACCTTTTCATGGCCAAATCTGGTTTATGCAATGAATATCAAAGTTGTTGGAAATTTCATGACGTACATGCTCGTAAAATTTCAGCCTCTTTGCCCCTATAAACTGAGAGTTACGCATATTTTTGTGACCCTCGGTTTGCTGAAAATCAGACTGGACAGAGAGTCGAGAAATGAATTTTTCGGACATGTTAACTTAAAAATTCGTGTTTTGGTTGAATACCAATGTTGTAGAGCACGAAATTATGCTCGTTGTGACCAAGTTTGAGAAGTATCCGTTAAGCGAGTTGGGAGTTACGAATTTTATACTTCAGCGTATTGTTGTTGACCCCTCGGAAAAATTCTGCTGTTGAGTGGAATTATTTCACATGTTCTTCTTGTTTACACTTATATCAGCAAGATTATGAGTATGTGACTAATCCCTGCTCCAACAATTTTTTAGATGGTAAGTCAAACTCGCAATACTCCCCACGGGTTTGGTGATGCCAGTGGCAGCAACCCACCGCCACTGCCACCACCCATGACGCCTATGGAGGCATATCTGCTGGCCCAAGCGGATATGATGCGCCAGATCTTGCACAACCAACAACAGCAACGCGTTCCTCAGCGTGATGACTAGCCAAATGTGGCCAAGAATGAGCACTTCACGGCTTTGAAGCCACCAATCTTTACCAAGGCCGAAGAACCCCTAGAGGCAGATGCCTGGATCCGTGCTATTGAGGCCAGGTTTGATGTTCTCACTTTTCCATGCTCGGAAGAGCGCAAGGCCAGCTTTGCAGCCCTGCAACTCCATGGCCCTGCCTTGATCTGGTGGGAACATTTCAAGATGACACAACCTGCTGGACATGCCATCACCTGGGATGAGTTCAAAACGACATTCAAGACTCATCACATTCCTCAGGGAATGGTGGATCGGAAAATCAGTGAATTACTGGCATTGAAGCAAGGTTCTGACTCTATGTATCAGTATGCACTGAAATTCAACAATCTGTGTCAGTATGGGGGATATCATGTGGACAAAGATGAGAAGAAGATGGATCGTTTCCGACGTGGTCTGGATCCCAAGCTGTATGAGAGGCTTAACCCCATCAAGATCAATACCTATCATGAGATAGTGAACTTGGCCATTTCTCAAGAAGATGCTATGAAGAAGGTGAGGAATGACAAGAAGAGAAAGGCTACTTCCAACTCTAACAACACACCCAATCGGAAGTATCACATAGTGAAGAAGGTTTCCCAGAGTTTCAATGGGAACCAATGTTCTGGACGTTGGGTGGCCAGGCCTTCCCAGAATCAGCAGCGGGGAGACTATCGTTCTTCTACTTCCCAGCAGCAGAACTACAAGCCCAATGCCTCCCAGCCAAACCGCAACCCTAGGGATGGCAAATGCTACAACTGTGGAGAGCCAGGACACTATGCTAGTGAATGCACCCGCCCTAAGAAGCAAAACCAGTCCAACTAGCAGAATCAAGGACGTGGAACAAATAAGAACAACAAGGACAAGGGAAAGAAGCCGACCGTGCAAGTCAAGCAGGGTTGCCTCAACTTCACCACCATGATGGGAATTTCTGAGGGAGCAGTAGTTATGACGGGTACATTTTCTATCCAAGGCAAACCTATTAAGATATTGTTTGATTCTAGTGCTACACATAGTTTAAGCAAACACAAATTAAGTCAGGTTTAAAGGTTTTGCAAATTAAGAGCAACTATCAGATTGCAACACCAGGGGGGAAAATCCTTACAAATACCATAGTTCGTGGGGTACCACTGAAACTGGGTAGCAAGGTGTTTCAGACAAACCTTATAACCTTGGGTCTAGACGGTATCGATGTCATTTTAGGAATGGACTGGATGACCCAACATAAGGTGACCCTGGATATTGCTGAGAGGTGGATAGAAATCAACTCACCGACCGTAGGAGCTTCAACACTCTACTTGCCCCATAGAGAGTCGGTCAATCCTTGTGCTTTTGTGGCCATAACCTTACCAGTAGAGGAAATTCCAGTGGTCTGCGAGTATCCGGATGTGTTTCCTAATGAACTGCCGGGTATGCCAACAGACCATGATGTTGAATTTGTTATCGAACTTCAGCCTGGTATGGCTCTTATCTCCAAAAGAGCCTACCGAATGCCACCCAAGGAACTGGCTAAGTTAAAGACACAGCTTCAGGAATTATTGGATAAGGGTTTTATTCGCCCGAGTTCTTCTCCTTGGGGATGCCCTACTCTCTTTGTTAAGAAGAAAGACTGCAGTTTGAGGCTATGTGTGGACTACATACCTCTCAATGTGGTGACCATAAAAAATAAATACCCCCTTCCCTGCATTGATGTGTTATTTGATCAGCTATTGGGAGCAAAGGTCTTTTCCACGATTGATCTTAGGTCTGGTTATCATTAGATAAAGATTCGACCTTGTGACATTCCTAAAACCGCCTTCTCCACACGCTATGGGCTATATGAGTACTTAGTCATGTCCTTCGGATTGACTAATGCACCTGCCTACTTCATGTATCTCATGAATTCCATATTCATGAACGAGCTAGACAAGTTCGTGGTGGTCTTCATTGATGATATTTTAATCTATTCCAAGAATGAAGGAGAACATGCTCAACATCTTCACATTGTTCTGCAACGTTTGAGAGACCACCAGCTTTATGCTAAATTCTCCAAATGTGAATTTTGGTTGGATAGTGTGAAATTCTTGGGTCACACTATTTCTAGCGATGGTATTTTAGTAGATCCAAGCAAAGTAGAAGAAGTGATGGATTGGAAACCACCTAAGTCCGTTCATCAAATTCGAAGCTTTCTTGGGTTAGCTGGTTACTATCGGCGATTCGTTTCGGATTTTTCCAGAATTGCCAAACCCATGACTGAACTTTTGAAGAAAGGGGTAAAGTTTGTGTGGGATGAGAAATGTGAGAAAGCCTTCCACACCCTTAAGCAGCACCTGACTTCAGCACCTGTGTTGGCTCAACCAGACAACTCTAAACCATATGAGGTTTATTGTGATGCCTCAGGTACGGGTCTTGGTTGTGTTCTCAAGCAAGAAAATAGAGTCATTGCATATGCTTCCCGAGCACTTCGACCCCATGAAAAGAATTATCCCACTCATGATCTGGAATTAGCAGCGGTTGTTCATGCCCTTAAAATTTGGAGGCATTATTTAATGGGAACCCGATGCAATATATTCACTGATCATAAAAGCCTCAAGTATATCTTCACCCAAGCTGATTTAAACATGCGACAACGGAGATGGTTGGAGCTTATTAAAGATTATGATTTAGAGGTACATTATCACCCGGCAAAGCAAATGTTGTGGCAGATGCTCTTAGCCGTAAGGCTCACTACAACTGCTTATCCATGGAAGCATATAGTGATACCTTATGCAGCGAGTTGAGTAAACTTCGTTTGGAAATTGTTCCTCAAGGCATAATAAATGCTTTATCCATTGAATCCACCTTGTGGGATAGAATCATCACGGCTCAATCTAGTGATGAGGGAATCAAAATCATTAAGCAGAAAATGTCAGAAAATAATCCCAAAGTCAGTTGCTTTCGCCAAGATCCTAATGGGACAATATGGTTTGAACAACGTCTTGTTGTTCCAGAGAATCCTGATCTTCGCAAAGAGATTATGGATGAGGCACATCTTTCCAAATTCTCAATTCATCCTGGAAGAAGTAAGATGTACCAAGACTTAAAGGAAAATTTTTGGTGGTCCAACTTGAAGGTGGACATAGCCAAATATGTAACACCTCAGGTGTTTATCTCTTTTTAATCAAGGAGTTAACCTAAGCTCATGGTGTTAAAGGAAAAGTAAAGCAAGTTTTGTGAAAACACCATTAGGAGCAAAGTTTGGTTTGGACTTGATTTCAATTTTCACTCGGAGCTTAAACTTTTGCCAAGGTAAAAGTTATCACCAAGATGCAGGAACATAACCTTGTAGTTGTCACTTTTGGAAACTAAGGATGGAAGAAGGAGTGAAGCCCTATCTCAGTTGATCAATCTCTTAAAAACATTTCTGAGTTCATTTGCTGGCTTAGCCACAATCTCAGGATTTTATGTAACAACTCCAAAATTGACCAATGTAAGAGTTGTTGGATTCCTCAAGATTAACAAATCTTCTTTTAGGTGGAAGTTGAAATCTTGTGTGAAAAGCCCTCAAATCTTGGAGTCAAACCCTTTTACTTTGGTCAAACCCCTAAGTTCATATACTCATCTCTAGAACTTGGTCAAATCTCCAAAATTTCCCAAAACACTGAAAATTCGGCCAATCCTTCATACACCTCGAATTCTTTTGATGCCCAATTAGGGGAGGAACCTTATTCTATCCATACCGATCATTCTAGAAATCTTTCGACAGAACCTTCCCTTAGGTCTGCGGTGCCTCCTCTACCTCCTGATCCTCCTGACGAAGCATATCCTGAGGAGGCTATGAGAGAGGAATGGTCAGAGGGAGTGACACGATTGTCCGAAGCAATTTGGAATAGCTCACTTTCTCTGGTTGTCCCTTGCTCTATTAGAGGCACTATCGTAGAGGCCCATTGTAACCCCATCATGGAGGTTAACATCTTGCCATGGCACTTAGCAGAAACTCTTTTGGGCAGAGTTTCGCTAGCATCATCCGACATGCTCCTCAAGACTTGTCCCTTTGGACATGTTCTTGAATGTCGGGGGATCACAAGTGTTGTGCCGCTTATCATAGACGGGATCGAGGCAAGCTTAGACTTTCACATCTTCGATGTCCTTGATCTAGATCTTCTCTTAGGCTCCCCTCTAGAGCAGCAAATCGATACATCTTTAGGGAGCCTAGATGGTAAGCTTAAGGGAGTCGTTTCTGCTACTGCTACCCCTTGTCCGGGACATCCTGTGGTGAAGCCCCTTCCCCAGCAAAACCCGCTCGAGAAGAAGACGCATACATCTCTGTTCGCATCATCCGAGTCTGTTCTCATTGAGGTCGTAGAATGTTCTAGCCCTCATGAGGATGGCTCGGGACACTCTCTTCACTTTTGTGAAGGCGAACGATCCTCACCACTCTCGACCGAGTTTCGGCCTCTTCCCGCTGGTCCGTATCATGTTGCTTTCGATCATGATCGAGAGTCAACATCGAGCTTCCACGATGACTCTCTTGAGATGGAGAATTCATGGACCATGGGACCTTTCGAGGCACTAACTCTGGAGTCCGGAGGAAAGGATTCCACGCACGAGCATGGTAGTTTCATTCTTGATTCACCATACAGATCATGCTCGCATCATGTCCCGATAGAGTCAGACTTGCTTAGTGCGTTGAGCATGCATGAGGGATGCAATCACCTTATGGTCCTCTTTTGTAGAAAGTTCAGAAGGTTGGCTGTAGATGTATATGTCTATCATAAGCATATCAGATTTCGTATGTGCACTGTGGCACTAACCTTGCAGCTAAAGCTTCACTGATACATCAAGGATTGGTGGTGAGATGGGAATGACACAACCAACGATAGCGGCAAGATGAAGTTCCCATGGTCGAGCTTATGACCTTAAATAAACAAAGCACTACCAGGAGATGGCCTGGATTAGCATAGGTTTTATTTCCCTTTTCGAATAAAAGCAAGAACATGTTTTTAGGATAAGTTGTCCTTCGGGTATTTTTGGTCACTAACCTTTCAGGTGGAGATTGAGAAGAAAGATGGACAGTGATGCTGATGAACATGTGAGCCACATCAGCTGCAACACCTAGATGAACTTTGGTGAGGGAACATTTACAACAGGAAGCTTGATCACCACACACTTGAGTTGTGTTGCCTAGCAATGCAAACTTCAAGTGTGGGGGAGGTATGTGAGCATCCTGAGTAAAGTTCCTCCTCCACCAAATCTTATCCTGGCGTGGAGATGATGTTAGCTCTTGCATCTTGCCCACTAGCTAGGTAAGTCCTGCTTTTGACATTAAACAAAGCCCTTCCGGGAGGTTCCCGAGGTTCACCGTCTTATGCTCATGCTTATGTCCCTTGTTGATGATAGCTTGATCATGCTTTCTTGCTTCCTTCATTTATGTTCTTATGCTCTGGTTTGAATGTTTTGAGTACTCACACATTCATAGGCTGTTTTAAATTAAGCATGGTGCTTAGGTTAAAATTGTCTTCTTCAGTCAAAACAAGACGTGGTGTCGAGTTTTGATTGATGAACCTTAGAGTTATATCTTCATAGATCTTGGTTGCATATATGTTGACTAACCCCTGCAGAAAATTGTCAAACTTGAATGGGTAAGTCATTGAGCTAAATTCAGATGGGAAGGTAAGTTGAGGTGTCAGATTCATGTTGCATAACATGCAAAGGTGGTACATATGATCTCTCAAAGCTCCAAGGTAAGTATATTCCCCTTTGTGTATGAAGTGTAATCTTGGTCTAACCCTTTCGAGCACATGACATGGTGACAATAAAAATAAAACAAAAACAACAAAAATATTTGAATTTGAATAAAGGCTCTATGGTTCTCGAACCAGTAGAGTCCATCCTTTGTTTTCATTTATCGTTTGAAGAACAGCACCAGATTCAACCACCAATATGGGGGAGTTCTCTCGAGCTCATCATCGACATATCCACTCGAGAACCCCCACACAGGTGCTGCACAACATCGACTACACCTTCATGGCAAGAGCAAGGTAAACTAGAGTGACCCGGCTACCCTCTGGTCAGCCAAATCACCACTGGTCTTCCTTGGTCTCTTATCCTTCAGAAGCGGTGGTATGTGCACCCTCTACCTCACTTTCCTTTATCCATGAGTTTGATTGAATTTCAATTCATATCCTTTATATCAAACTTAGTGGTTGGTGCTATCCTTGCTCTACATGGTTTCTGTGGTTGGCTTGCATATGTTTTATTCCCTACTTATCATCTTGATGCTTGTGAACAAATATCATTAGGGAACTCATGCTTATCTAAGTAGTTGGTGTTTGTGATATGGTTTGATCATATGATCTTCGCTCTTTATGTTTGAGTGCTTGGGGATTTTATTTGAAAACTTGAAAGCCCTTTGCAAAGCTCCTCTTTGATATGCCACCGTCCTACCAAAGCCATATGATGATCATAGTTGAAATCTTCTACTCATATGCTGCTTGTTATTGCATTGAACTTTGTCAAATCTTGTGACCCTTGTGAGAATTCTTTTCATTACTTTCCTGATCAAGATTCATGTGCACACCACCTATTTCCCCTTGCTATGCTTCTACATTGGAAGTTAGCATTGTATCATTCATCCCTTTCATGAAAATAAAGCTCCATATGTTGTGTGACATCTCTTCCCAAAAGTATCCTTCAAAAAAAGAGACATGGGTTATGAAAAAAAAGAGGAAAAAAAAGAGAAAGAGACACATGCTCAAGGCATGATGAAAAAAAAAGAAGAAAGAATAGCCCATGTCCAAAATAAAGGAGAAATAGGAGAGAGATGAGATCATGCAAAAAGGAGTTCCATATCTTAGATGGTAATAACTAGTATCCATTCCGGAGCTAGTGTCCACCTTACCATCACCTCAGCCTTCATCATATATGTATAGTAATATCTAGCACCCATTCTGGGCCTAGTATCCACCTTACCATACTCACCATATCCATACACGTGCACATCTTGATCTGATTGTATGATTTGATTTTCTCTGTGGATCCAGTCTTTGACTTTGCAATATATGTGATACAAGTATGCCTTATCCTTTATCCTACCCTGAGCTCCACATATAGCCATCATTAGAAGTAGGGTGAAGAAAGGCAGTCTGATGCCTTGGTGAGGACATATACACATTGAGCGATCTTGAGAGAATCAAATGAGGAGCTAAGCAAAGTTTGTTTTGAAAATTTATTGCAAAACCCCAAGTTACTTAACATGATGAGCAGGAGTGATTTGATTCATGACCATTCTATTCTTCAACTGCCCAAGATAGCATGATAGACACTTCAAAGTTCACAAGTATAAGGTATGGTTTGGAATATCTCTTATGCTCGTTTCATACCTTTAGATATCATGTCTCACCTTGACCTGACTCCCTTTACTCGGGACGAGCAAAGGTCAAGTGTGGGGGTGTTGTTGACGGTTGAAAAGTGCTGCTTTTACACTGTCAATACCTACATAATATAATGGTAAAAGGATCATCAACACTAGAATAGGGCTTGATACTGATGATTTCCACAAGTGTTGGTGTTTCTAGCTTTTGTTGCAGAATGCACCGAAATACGTGCCAAATGGCACGGGCTCGTCGAGACGATCGAAATGGATATATCATTTGTCTACTTCGGAGTCTGGATGGGAAAGATATGCACAAGACAAGATCATACGCCCGATATCTTGTGAGCCGGTGGGACCCACACCAGACCACGTGGCGACGTGTGCCACATTGGATGCCATGTGTCCATGACACCTCATCAATCCATGTGAAGCAACTTGAAGGACCGATAAGGCGAACCAGAGAGGGGGGGAGTGAATGGGAGCCGATAAAAATTCTTCTCGAAGGAGATGAGAACTCCAACAAGACGAACACGGCTTCCAACTTACGTCTCCGACCCAACTACCCAAGTTGGCCAAGACCACGCAGCCACTGGAGAGCTACTGGTCCTAGGAACCAACACTCAACCTTCCGAGTCAAAACTCACCAAACCACAGCGGAAACTTGCACGGCTTGCTGCCTGAGCTACACCGGTCAGACCGATGGACTGAGCCGGTCAGACCGGTGACACCGGTCAGACCGGTGGACAGAACCGGTCAGGCCGGTGGCTACAGCAGCCGCACAGCAAACGTTCCAGGAAGCCTCAGTGAATCCTCTGGGCCCTGGAACAAAAACCACCACGAAACACAACCTGTGAGGAAGAAGAACCCCTCACAAATCCTAGCAAAACAACTCCAAACACTCCAAGAACTGAACAACAGGACCACGGGACAAAACCACACGGACAAGGCTGTTCCCCGAGACAAAAACCCACCAAGGGCTAGCACCGGTCAGACCGGTCAAGAGCACCGGTCAGACCGGTCGTGCCTGGGCAGCTCGGGATGAACAGCGCCCGCGAGTCAACTCCTCCAAATCCAACTCCCGATCTCCCGATCCGCTCCACGGTTTTGCACAAGACTTTGGGGATAGTAGGAACACCTCATGGGTACTCCATAGCCAAGATTTGGTCCACCAAAACTTGTCAAATCAAGAGGAATCGAAGAAATTCCACCAAGAACGCCTCTAACCCTAGAGCCACGAAAACCCCAAAATCAAGCCCCTTTGCTCACGGATTTGGAAGGGGAATCAAAGGGTAAAGAACCACGAAGGGTTCATGCATACATCCCCCACCAAATCCCAAAGAGAAAGGCCTCGAAATCACTCCAAGAAAATCGCCAAGAAAGGGCTCCGAAAATCACCAAAAAGGAGAAACGGGAAAGACACATCCAAGCCTTGAGGAACCACGCCGAATCATCTATACATACCAAAGAGGTTCATACAAGGTCTAGCTTGCCGCCCGATCATCCTTCCCTCTCACAAGATCTCACCATGAAGCTCTCAAGCTAGTCCTACGAAAATCCTAAGAAAATAGGAAGGAAAATAGGAAAACCAAATGAGCTAGAGTTCCAAGAGATGGCTGCCATCCTCTCACCACTTGGGTTATATGGAGGCAACCGAAAGACTAAAATACCCTTACTAGCTAACTAGGGATACATGCCCCTTGAGGGCGAAATTGGAAGTCTTTGTCTTCGCACCATCGGACGGATGCCCAGCAACCGCAAACTTGCTTAGCCTCGACGCAAGCCTTGCGATTCCGACGCGTGTCCTCCGCTTCGAAGATTCCGGACTGCGTCGTCGCACACCGGTCAGACCGGTGCTCCTCACCGGTCAGACCGGTACCCACCGGTCAGACCGGTCTGGAGCTGCTGCACCTCCGTCTTCGGTTCTTCGGTCTTGGCTTTGTGGATCAACCAAGGAACCCAGTGGTTTTCTGGTGAACCACCGGAAACCCCGCGAACTCGGTGTAGCCTCCGCCAATCACCACTCTTGACTCGGCTCCCACGTAGTCCCGGCTCGACCTTGGTTTTGAGGCTCAACCAAGAAACCGTCCATGACTTCATCTTGCCGTTCTTGCCACCATGCGGCCCGCACTTGACCCCGCTGGCCACCGGGTCCCTCGAACCAAGCCTACTTGTCTTCTCCACACCTGGAGGCCTCACCGGCAACGACCTTTCACGCTTGTTCTTCACCTGCACCTGCACCAGTCAAGCCGCAACCTGCACCTGCAATACTTAGCCAAGAATCAGTCCACACCACGTTGTCAATCACTCATCACACCAGGAAGCGACCATCCACCGGTCCTCGAACCACACCTGGCTCTCAATCTCCCCCTTGATGAGTGCATTGACAACACACACGTTTTGGTAACCAAGAGAAAAGGAAAAGAAAAGAAACGACTAAAAGAAACTCCAACAAGCGATCGAAAGCCAAAGAAAAGGCAAAGAGCAAGATCACTTGAAGAAGACAAGTCTCGGACCCCTTAGGCAAGGGCAACGGCTCGACACATCCGAGACAAAACATGCTCAAGCAAAGAGCACAAACCATCAAACCAAAGCTCGAAAACCACAAAGAGCTCCCCCTGCACACATGTAAGCTCCCCCTGAACCGATGCAACTCCCCCTGGACAAATGCATGCGAACCACTTCACAAAACAGAGCAGCTGCAACAGCTCGGCTCTTACCGGTCAGACCGGTCGACACCACCGGTCAGACCGGTGGGCAACATGTGAACAGGACCAGCACTCTGACCGGTCAGACCGGTGACCTCAACCGGTCAGACCGGTGCACAACAGAGCCCAAAAATAGCTCGAAACCACCTGAAAACCTTCCAAATGCATTCAGTAGGCCAAAACATGCTCAAACTTCTCCCCCTTGTTGACAATGCATGAATCAAGCCAAAAATGCAAAAAATGCAACCTAGAGCTTCTCAAATAGACAAAATTCAACATAGGATGCTACACATGTCCAAACGAGCAAGTTAGATACTCTATAGCTTCGTAAAGACATAAACTTCATGATCACCAAGTTTCACAACCATTGGGCGAAGCTAAGATAGAATTTAGCAATTTTGCGAAAAATTACCCTCTCATGAGCAAAGTCCTAAACATGAGCAAAACATGTCAAAATGGCAAAGCCACACAAACTTCATGCTAGGACAACCATTCTAAGCATAAGACCATCATAAACACCCACAAGCACCTCATGTCATGTCAAAGCCACCGAGCCATGTGCCTACTTCTATATATGAGACTTCTCATTGGTAGGCATCATGCAACGATTTAGCACCCAAAGCAAATTAAAATTAGCACATATGACATGGGAGCACATTTTTCAAGTAATTTACATTTCATATTCAGATTTATAATTGGTACATGAAATGTCTTTGCGACAAAAAGGAACTTATGCCCCTCCACAAGATGAAGCATGGGGGCTAAACATTCATGATGGCAAATGAGCCTTTGGCCCCATATGATCAAAATAAGCTATCCAACCACAAATTAAGCATAGCCAAGCCACTAAAACATGTCAAGATCATGTAAAGGCATTTACTCACAAGAGAGCATATATATGAAATTTTTCAAAAACATAGCCATCAACCATGGATACAAACCAAGATTATCAAGAGCTAAGCCAAACTAACCATAGCTTACCAAATTAGCTCACAAAGACATATATGTCATTCCATGGTGAACAATGTGTATAGGAGAAGCCTTTCCTAAACAATGCATTTGATACAAAATGCATGCAACCTAAGATACAAAGATGCCTATACATCATGCTACATATGCCATGCCAAATGCAAGAAATGCACAAAGGAAAGCTATACATATGCTACAAAGGAGCTCCCACACGCCAACTCAAGAAGTCAAACAAACACCAAGCTCCCCCCGCAAACGAGTGAAAGTTGCTTGATCTAGGGGTTTGGTGAAAATATCGGCTAGTTGTTCATGTGTGGGTACATGGATCAAAGCTATCTTCCCTTTCTCTACGTTGTCTCTCAGAAAATGATACCTCACTTCTATGTGCTTGGTTTTGGAATGGAGCACTGGGTTCTTTGCAACGCTTATGGCACTGGTGCTATCACATTGAAGTGGGACATGGGTATACTCCTCACCAAAGTCACTCATGGTGTATGTGATCCAAAGGAGCTGAGAGCAACAACTAGCTGCGGCCACATACTCTGCCTCGGTAGTGGATTGAGCAACACTCGACTGTTTGCGGGAAGACCAAGATACCAAAGAAGAACCCAAGAACTGGCAAGTCCCAGAAGTGGACTTCCTATCCAACCGACACCCGGCAAAATCCGCGTCTGAAAATCCATGAAGCGCCAAAGAAGAAGACGCAGAGTACCAAAGGCCGAAGTCGGGAGTGTGTCGCAAATACCTGAAAATGCGCTTGACTGCTTGCCGATGCGAAGTCCTCGGAGAAGCTTGAAAACGAGCGCACAGACACACCGAGAATTGAATGTCCGGCCTCGTCGCCGTCAAGTAGAGGAGTGACCCGATCATGCTCCGGTACTCCTTCTGGTCCACGTGTTCACCTTCCTCGTCCGCATCAAGAACTGTAGTCGTACTCATAGGCGTCGCCATGGCCTTGGAGTCCTCCATCTTGAACTTCCTCACAATGTCCTTGGTGTACTTAGCTTGGTGCACAAATGTTCCTTCCTTTGATTGCTTGATTTGTAGCCCGAGGAAGAACTGCAACTCACCCATCATGCTCATCTCAAATTCCCTGCTCATGTCTTCTGCAAACCTTGCAACAAGAGAGTTAGACGAGCCACCAAAGACAATATCATCCACGTATACCTGCACAATCAGGATATCTCTGTCCTGCCTGAGGAGAAATAAGGTCTGGTCGACCTTCCCCATCTCAAACCCTCTCTCAAACAGGAACCCCCTCAGCCTACCATACCAAGCTCTAGGCGCCTGCTTCAACCCATACAGCGCCTTCCTCAACTTGTATACCCGGTGAGGATACTTCTCACTCTCAAACCCCGGTGGTTGCCTCACAAACACCTCTTCCTCCAATACACCGTTCAGAAAAGCACTCTTCACATCCATCTGGTACAACTTGAACCCTTTAGCCACGGAAAAGGCTAGAAGGATCCTGATCGCCTCCAAACGAGCTACAGGAGCGAAAGTCTCCTCGTAGTCGATCCCCTCTTTCTGACTGTACCCCTGAGCAACAAGTCTCGACTTGTTCCTCACCACTTCTCCTTTCTCTCCCTCTTTATTTTTCCACACCCATTTTGTCCCAATCGGCTTACACCCTGGGGGAGGGTCAACCAACACCCAAACTTGGTTCCTCTCAAAATTCTCCAACTCCTCATGCATCGAGTTAACCCAATTATGATCAGATAACGCATGTCCAATGTCTTTGGGCTCAAAAGTGGCAACAAAAGCAGCATGAGCGAAATGAGAATTGTTCCGAACCCTCGACCGTGTAGTACGTTCATTCATGTCGCCGATGATTCTCGAAGCTGGGTGATCCACTTGCACTCGTCGGGGAGGTTCTCGCCTTGATGCTACCTCCCCCTCAACAGCAGCTTCGCCTTGATCTGGGTTTGTCGTTGTAGGTGTGGGAGAGGGTCCATTCTCGATCGTCGTCGAAGTAGTAGGTACATGTTCAGCCGCGGGCATCACACCGCCATCTTCATCATCTCCATGTTCATGCTCCTCCTCCTGAAAGATCTCCTCGCCAAGTTCGTCGTCACCTGCACACTCAAAAACAAGCTGACTACGTGGCTGTGTCTCGTCGAAGGTTACCTCGCAAGTCTCCACGATTTGGTTAGTTTCAAGATTGAGCACACGAAATGCTCTGGAATGAGATGCATAACCAAAGAAAATACCATCGACAGACCTAGCCTCGAACTTGTCCAACTTCTTCCCTTTCTTCAGAATGAAGCATTTACAACCAAAGACATGGAAGTGACTCACCTTGGGTGTGCGACCGTGCATCAACTCGTAACAGGTTTTCTTCTTGTGAACCCTGAGGTAGATCCTGTTCGACACATGGCACGCGGTATTGACCGCCTCAGCCCAGAACCTTCTCGGAGTCCTATGCTCGTCGAGCATCGTCCGAGCCATCTCGCACAAGGTCCTGTTTTTCCTTTCCACCACGCCATTCTGGGGAGGCGTATACGGACTCGAAAACTGATGTTCAAGACCCAAGTCATGGCAAAAGGTTTCGAAGCGAGAGTTTTTGAATTCCGAGCCATTATCACTGCGGATCGCTCGTATGGCATCTCCGTGCCTCTCATTTCTTAACCTCAAGACAAGATCTCGAACAAAACCAAACGTCTCCCCCTTCTCCTCAAGAAAGAACACCCACGCATACCGAGAGTAGTCGTCCACCACAACAAGGACATACCACTTCCCACCCGCAGATCGCACACGAGCTGGGCCAACAAGGTCCATATGGAGCAGCTCGCATGGACGCTCAGTCATCACATCGGTGAGAGGCGGGTGAGAAGAAGCTACCATCTTGGCATGCCTACACGGCGCACAAACCAACTCTTTCTCAAACCTCAATCGTGGCAATCCTCGGACCAAATTGAGTTTACTCAAGCGAGACAAAAGGTCAAAGCTCAAGTGACCCAACTTCCTATGCCACTTCCACAACTCACTCGAAGAACCAGCCAAGAAGCAACGCTCCACACCAGAAGACTGAGAAAAATCAGCTCGGAACACCTGACCCTCGGGAACGACCATGCAAACAAGATCCCCCCGAGAATCTAAAATCCGAGAACCACCAGGCCGAAACAACACCTCAAAACCCTCATCCAACAACTGGGACACAGAAAGCAAATTGTATCCAAGCGATTGAACAAGAGCAACACGCCTGAGAGTGATCTTGTCACTTACCTTAATCTCACCTTCTGACAGCACACGCCCTCGCCCATTGTCCCCAAAGGTGATGTACTTCTTTGTCACCACCGGGACGAGACTTGAGAACCACCCCTTGTCTCCGGTCATATGCCTCGAGCACCGGAGTCAATCAACCAAATGTTCTTCAAGTCTCCCACCTGAAATTCAAAAGCGAGCACGTGAGTGAACAAACGACTCAGCACTGGGGTTAGTACCAAAAGAGTAAAACCAGTGCCGAGCCATTTGCTCCAAAGTGGGGTTAGCACAAACCAAATCATCACGCCTATCAAAGCTACCACCACGGTAACCACGACGAGGGAACCAACCCTCTCTAGCTGGAGGAGGACGAAAACCACGAAAGGGAAACCGTGGATCGTACCTCCGCTCCATCTCAAAGCTACGACTCTTCTCACCCTCGTATTGAGCACAAGGTGGAGAACGCCTAGCAAACTGACCACCTGCAAACTTTCCAGACCAACCACCAGAACCACGACCTCCAGAACCAAACCGAGCATCCTCACGAGCACGAAACCCGACTCGCTGTCTGCCCAGACCTGCACCGGTCTGACCGGTGTAGTACACCGGTCTGACCGGTGTGGCTCGGCCAGCAGCAACACCTGCAGCCTTCCGGTCTCCCCAAGCCGGAACCGTCCTCACAATCGCCTTGGCCCTGGGCATCTGCATACGAGGCTCAGGTACACCATTAGAGGGGTGGTACCCGTCCCTGTTAGCCTACTCTCTAGCCATTCTCTCCTCACGCTTCCTCTTGAAGCAAAACTCATCCTTGTGACCATCTCTCCCACAATACCCACAATGGAACTTTATGGGCTGTGGCTTAGGCTTAGGCTTGGGTTGGGGCTGCCCACTCGGCTTCTCACCCTTCTTCTCTCCTTCCTCACCTCCCTTTGGGCTCACAAACTTCACCGGTTTCTGAAAATCATTTGTTGGGTGAGGGAATATGGGTGGATCTGGAGTAGTGTCAAGTTTGTTTCTGAGATGGTTGGGCTTGGGCTCAAACTTGTTCTTGTGTCTGTTTGGTGGTGGGATAGGAATCTCTCCAACTCTCTCAACTCCCTCACCACAGTTCTCTCCAAGCTTGTCAGCCCCAAGTGCCTGACCATCATAGCGTTTGAAAGCCGCTATCATGATACCGAGCTGAGGCTCCTGACCCGACAACCAGCTCATACATTTTCTCAGCTCATCATTTTCATCCTGCAGGCGATCAACATAATGTGCAAGCTCCAAATTCTTAACCGCATGCAATTCACAAGTAGAGCAAGAAGTGGGAATAGGCTCTTTCAACTTAGCCTCAAGCGAAACAGTGTAAGCATGCATCTCATCAATCTTTCCATGCAAAACAGGGCAAGAAGTGCAAGCACCTAGCAAAGCAGGTCTAGACTTAAGCTCAGCCACTTCAACCCTAAGCATATCTAGTTCATCACAAGTAGAAGCATGCTTATCCTTAAGAGCAGTAAGATCAGCTAGGTACACAGAGCAATCACAGCAATCAATCTCATCAGAAACCACAGGAGAAGCCTTAAGCGAATCAATCTCAAGCTTAGCATCTAGGTTCTGGGTTTCTAGCTCAGCCACACGGTTCCTAGCATCTTCTAGTGAGGCCCTAAGCTCTTTCCTCATCTTCTTGGCCTCTCTAAGCATGTGATCGCGGTTATCAAGCAAGTCAACCAACTCATCATTCTCCTTGCGCAAAGAAGAGAGCTCATCACATACCTCATCCTCGGAGTCAGAGTCCGAGTCACTCTGGTGGCTCTTCTTGCTGCCGGAGCTACGGGCCATGCCGCAGAAGCCATCTCTCGCGAAGCAGCTCAACCCGCTCAAGTTCCTGGATGACTTCTTGTTCTTGCGCCGATCACCTTCATCTTCACTGCTACTCGAGCTTGAGGAAGAGTAGGCGGAGCTGGAGTCGACGTCGCTCGCTCCGACCATTGCTCGGGCCTTCCTGCCGCGGCCATCCTTCTTCCTCGACCGTCGCTCGTCCTTGTGCTTGTTCTTGTGCTTGTGATCGCGCCTCGATCGGTACTTGCCATCCTTGCTCGATCGGTGCCTGTAGCCGTCCTTGTAGCCGTCCTTGTTCTCCGTCTTCTCCGGGCAGTCGGCAACGAAGTGTCCTGGCTTGCCGCACTGAAAGCACGTCCGTGCTGTCCTCCTCGTGTTCACCCGGTTCTCGTGCAGCCTCTCGAACCGCCTGGTCAGCAACGCCAGCTCGTCCTCTCCAAGCACGTCGAACTCCTCATCTGGCAAAGACATCAAAGAAGACAGAGAGTACATCCTGGAGGATGCGTTAGCGTTAGACTTAGCTCCTTTGCCACTAACGAGAGCGAGACTATGAGAATCAGTCGGGCTCTCGATCTTGGCTGTCATACCACGGTCCAACTCAGCCGACTTGAGCTTCGAGAACAGCTCGTTCACCGTCAAGGTGTCATACTTCTCGGACTCAACAATAGCCTCAAACTTCCCGTCCCATACGGTACGATCCAACGAGTGCAAGAGCTTCACGGCTCTATCATGATCATTGTATGGGAGGACGTCCACATTGGCTCTCATGTTGTTCACAACGACCGTAAATCGCTGGAAAAGGGCATCGACGGACTCGCCGGGGAGATGAGTGAAATTCTCGTACTCTCTCCGGTAAGTCGCGTACATCCGAGCCTGAACCTGAGCATTCCCAGCATGAGCATCCTTCAACTGCTCCCAAATCCTACAAGCTAAGTCCTCTGTCTGAACCCGATCGAATTCAGGCTGACACAGAGCACGAAACAAGTAGTCGACAGCCTTGTTGTTGGCTTCGAACATATCCCTCGATCCTGGAGCAAGGAAGTTCATCGGATGAACATAAGCTGTGTTCACTGTGACATCCCAAAGGATCTGACCCTTTCCGTGGAGGAACGCCGCCATCCGCCTTTGCCACATCTGGTAGTTCTTCCCATCGAAGTGCGGAGGACCCGAACCCCGTTCCTGGTACGCCATCTTTGGATCTTAGACTGGTAAGAGTCAATAAAGACCCGAACCGGCTCAGATACCAATTAAAGGACCGATAAGGCGAACCAGAGAGGGGGGGAGTGAATGGGAGCCGATAAAAATTCTTCTCGAAGGAGATGAGAACTCCAACAAGACGAACACGGCTTCCAACTTACGTCTCTGACCCAACTACCCAAGTTGGCCAAGACCACGCAGCCACTGGAGAGCTACTGGTCCTAGGAACCAACACTCAACCTTCCGAGTCAAAACTCACCAAACCACAGCGGAAACTTGCACGGCTTGCTGCCTGAGCTACACCGGTCAGACCGATGGACTGAGCCGGTCAGACCGGTGACACCGGTCAGACCGGTGGACAGAACCGGTCAGGCCGGTGGCTACAGCAGCCGCACAGCAAACGTTCCAGGAAGCCTCAGTGAATCCTCTGGGCCCTGGAACAAAAACCACCACGAAACACAACCTGTGAGGAAGAAGAACCCCTCACAAATCCTAGCAAAACAACTCCAAACACTCCAAGAACTGAACAACAGGACCACAGGACAAAACCACACGGACAAGGCTGTTCCCCGAGACAAAAACCCACCAAGGGCTAGCACCGGTCAGACCGGTCAAGAGCACCGGTCAGACCGGTCGTGCCTGGGCAGCTCGGGATGAACAGCGCCCGCGAGTCAACTCCTCCAAATCCAACTCCCGATCTCCCGATCCGCTCCACGGTTTTGCACAAGACTTTGGGGATAGTAGGAACACCTCATGGGTACTCCATAGCCAAGATTTGGTCCACCAAAACTTGTCAAATCAAGAGGAATCGAAGAAATTCCACCAAGAACGCCTCTAACCCTAGAGCCACGAAAACCCCAAAATCGAGCCCCTTTGCTCACGGATTTGGAAGGGGAATCAAAGGGTAAAGAACCACGAAGGGTTCATGCATACATCCCCCACCAAATCCCAAAGAGAAAGGCCTCGAAATCACTCCAAGAAAATCGCCAAGAAAGGGCTCCGAAAATCACCAAAAAGGAGAAACGGGAAAGACACATCCAAGCCTTGAGGAACCACGCCGAATCATCTATACATACCAAAGAGGTTCATACAAGGTCTAGCTTGCCGCCCGATCATCCTTCCCTCTCACAAGATCTCACCATGAAGCTCTCAAGCTAGTCCTACGAAAATCCTAAGAAAATAGGAAGGAAAATAGGAAAACCAAATGAGCTAGAGTTCCAAGAGATGGCTGCCATCCTCTCACCACTTGGGTTATATGGAGGCAACCGAAAGACTAAAATACCCTTACTAGCTAACTAGGGATACATGCCCCTCGAGGGCGAAATTGGAAGTCTTTGTCTTCGCACCATCGGATGGATGCCCAGCAACCGCAAACTTGCTTAGCCTCGACGCAAGCCTTGCGATCCCGACGTGTGTCCTCCGCTTCGAAGATTCCGGACTGCGTCGTCGCACACCGGTCAGACCGGTGCTCCTCACCGGTCAGACCGGTACCCACCGGTCAGACCGGTCTGGAGCTGCTGCACCTCCGTCTTCGGTTCTTCGGTCTTGGCTTTGTGGATCAACCAAGGAACCCAGTGGTTTTCTGGTGAACCACCGGAAACCCCGCGAACTCGGTGTAGCCTCCGCCAATCACCACTCATGACTCGGCTCCCACGTAGTCCCGGCTCGACCTTGGTTTTGAGGCTCAACCAAGAAACCGTCCATGACTTCATCTTGCCGTTCTTGCCACCATGCGGCCCGCACTTGACCCCGCTGGCCACCGGGTCCCTCGAACCAAGCCTACTTGTCTTCTCCACACCTGGAGGCCTCACCGGCAACGACCTTTCACGCTTGTTCTTCACCTGCACCTGCACCAGTCAAGCCGCAACCTGCACCTGCAATACTTAGCCAAGAATCAGTCCACACCACGTTGTCAATCACTCATCACACCAGGAAGCGACCATCCACCGGTCCTCGAACCACACCTGGCTCTCACAACTCCCGACAAATCAGATACTGCCACGTGTGCAGCACAAGGATCCAAGGGCCCACTAGGGACCCAAACCACCTCCAAACTCGGCATGCACCTAGAACCGCCATAAGCACCGACATATCAGTCACCCAGAGAAAGAACAAGCCAGAAGGAGGTGGGCCAGGGTTGGCCGAACCCAGGTTCGGCCGAACCCTTTTTGCCACCGTTCGCCATCTGCTTCCACGTGGTGCTTCCTGGTTGATCCCTTGCAACGTCCCGGGGTGGATTGGTGACATGGCACCCGTTTCTTGGCCGATAGAAGGTCGGTTTGGTTCCTTCCCTTGGAAGCTAGAGAAGAGTGCATTGCAAGCTTCCTCACCACGTGTCACTCTCCTATTGGTGGCGCCCAAGAATGGCTGCACATCTTGGAGCACTTGGAGCACCAAAGCAAGCCACCCCCTCCTCTATAAATAGGAGGGGAGGGTCTCTCATTTGGAGCACAGACTTCTCCTCCTCCTCTTCATTTTGGCTTGGAGCCTCTCTCTTTAGGAGAGGAGAGCTCTTTGTATAGGATTAGTGCTAGGAAGTGAGGTGGGAGGCTTGAGGACATGTCATGTTCTTCATGACATCTTCCTCAAGAATGATCCTCAGCGGTGCCTTTGTTCTTCAACTAGACTAAAGTGAGTATTTCGACATTTCCTATTTAGACTAAAGTCGTATGCATGCTTAGTTGCTTTGTTCTTGTGTTCTTCGTTTGTTCTTGGTTTAGAGGCTTGTGTTCTTCGAACACAACCCTTTCGATCCAGTAGACTTAGATCATAAGTTTACATCTAGTTTGCCAGCTTGTCTATTAGAGTAAAGTGAAGCTCCTGCATGTTTCTAGTTAGATCAAAGTGCATTCGTGATCTTGCATGAGTGATAGAGCATACCTTGAGCTAGTGCCAGTATCTCCCTCGCGGATTTGTAGTAATAGTAAGTGGTGTAGACGTGGTGTCTGGACCATAAGCTATCCTTCGAAGACCACGTACGATCGTAGCGTAGAGGTAGGCCGCAGTGGTGACAGCCTGTTGGACCCTTTGTCAACCCTCTACTTCACGTACCGAGTTGGGCTCGTGCCAGCACATAGGCCTAGGATGTGCCTGGTGCCCGAAGTGAGTGTTATACCTGAGAGACCGTAACTAGACTCGGCCCTCGGTCGAGGCAGATCCTTTCTACCTATCCTATCAATCAGTGTTGTGTCCTTGGATCATCTATACTAGAGTAGGAGGTAGTATACACCGTTCCTTGGATTGGATACCCTTGGAATACTCTCCTTCCTTGGGGAAGTGCTACAGTGGTATTTCCGTGCGCTTGCGGTATACCTAGTTGTTCTTATACGCTCCCTCTACGTGCGCAACTAGTGGTGACGTTAAGAAACACCAACAGCTGCAGATTCAGAGCTCCGTCGAGCATGACCGCCGGCCGCTTCCCCGCCCCGTCCGAGCGCCGGTACTGGCCCAAGGTGATCACCAGGCACTCCTCCGCCCTTTCCCCCGCCCCAACTCGCCGCCGGTGAGCCGAAATTCGGCCAGCCGTGCCAGCGGCCATGCCAGGGGTACTTTTGTAAAGGATTAGATCTTGCCAAGGCCTTATCTGTAAAAGCGAGGACCCCTGTGTAAAACTGAAGGTATGCTTGTGAATAAGTTTTGTAACCAAGGGCTCGGATGAAAGTAGATTCTTAAACTTTTGTTTTAAATCACTGAGACCTTCTAAAATTCATAGTAAATCAAAGAAAAATTAGAAAAAATGCAAAGTCAATTGTTCTGTGATCTACATGAACTGATGCAACTTTTCTAGAAAGGAATTTTGTAAATTTCTTTCTAGAATTTAAATAATTTTGAATTGATCAGTTTGATTAGATTTGCAATAATTTGAAATCTATAGCTGATCTGCCTGTGAAATTTTAATATGTTGTTAGTATGGACATGCTTGTTCTTGTGTAGAAATATTGCACATAGATCTGTTATATATCTTTAGTTATGATTTAATGTTGATGTATGGCAGCTTTTAAGTTCCTGTTTAGTTTTATATAATTGGTTAAGCAAATAGGGTTGATCTTTTTGCAGTAGCCTATATATGCCTATTTGAAGCTATGGTTAATTTATGAGTAGCTTTTGACATGATTAAATAGCTCTAATTAATTTAGGTGTTAGATGTGAGCCTTTTTAATAAAGCACGTTGTAGTTAGCTTCTGGCCATGGTAATTTTTGAGTAATCTTGTTTTACCTTGTTATGGCTGTAGTAAAAGTTGTAGCCCCAATGCATGCTTATATATTGCAATGTGATTTATTTATATTTTCAGCAGAGTTTAAATGTTGTAATTTTCATGCTAGATCTGTTGCTTAGTTTAATCTGAATTTTTGTGAGTAGCTCCGTAATGCTATGTTTATGATCTGTGTAATTTCTTGATGCTAGATCATGTATAAATCTCCCTGCATAAATAAATCATGTTTAAGTCAGCTAGTTCTTGCTAGATTTTTCATGTGCAACATATAGCTTAGTTTAATGCCAATTTTGGGCAGTAACCTTATTGCCATGATATGTGCTTGTATGAATTTTCTCTCTGTTTGTTTGTGTGTAGAACATCCAGAATTAATTTTTGAAGTAATTCAAGCTTAATAAGTGGAATAAAAGAAAAATAAAAAATCACCTTTACTGTGACTTGAATTTAAATAACAAAGCTTCACCAAAACACACTCTGAACAACACCTTTTATTTTGGTGAAGTAAAATAAATTAATTAGTTTAGATATGCACACAATCACCATCAAATAAGAAAGATAAATAACACACATATAATTCCTTGATAAAGGAAGAGTATGCTGGATATAATCTTGTCTAGGTGAATGTGCCCAACAATACACTCCATGTTTATCCTTTAATTGTGAACTGAGTTCTCCCTTCTTAAAAATGAATGCTTAAAGTTTATGCATATGCATGTCGTGTAGAACATCCGGACGAGAGCTACGCGTTGGTACCGGAAGCTGAAGGAGAGCTAGTTGAAGGAGAAGGTGAACGTGTTGGTTTTGCAACAAGACCCGAACCAAGTTCGGATGATCTCCAACTAACTTTGCTAAGTGAAGGCAAGCCCCGGAGCATAACCTATGTTTTCAACTTATGCAAATTATCTTTGTTATGATTGTGCATTTAAGTTTCAGGAGTTGATTTGAAACCCTAGATGCATGATCCTAGGTTCCTATGTTCCAATACATGCATGACTCTATGGGAACTAAATTGATTCACAGTTCTGCTTATCATCCTCAAACGGATGGCCAGACTGAGAGGGTTAATCAAGTCTAGCTTTGGTTGAATTCTCTTATAATAACAGCTACCAAGCTAGTTTGAAAATGGCACCATTCGAAGCTCTTTATGGACAGAGGTGTCGCACCCCGTTGAATTGGTCCCAGACGGGAGAGCGGAAATTCTTTGGCCCTGCCTTGGTTAAGGAAGCCGAAGAAAAAGTGGAGGTGATACGTGAAAACTTGAAAGCCGCGTAGATGAGGCAAAAGAGTTATCATGATGAAGGGAAGAATACCAAGTCGGTGAAAAAGTATATTTGAAGGTCTCACCCAGCAAAGGAGTGTAGAGATTTGGTGTAAAAGGAAAACTAGCTCCGAGGTACATAGGACCCTACGAGATTACTGAAACATGTGGACCGGTTGCTTATCGCATTCGTCTTCCGGGTCGACTTGCCACTATCCACAATGTGTTTCATGTATCTCAATTAAGAAAATGTGTCCATGAGCCGGAGTCACCATTCTGAGGAGGAAGCTACATGGGAAACGAAACACTACCTAAGTACCAACTACCCTGGTTTCCTACAAGCTCGAAATCATAAGATCTTTACCCTACCTTTATCTTTATTTTCCGAATCTCGTGACGAGATTCTGTTTAAGGGGGGTGGTTGTAACATCCCTGATGTTTATGTGCTTAATCATGTGTTCAAGTTGCTAACCATGGTCACAAGTTGCTAATTATGGTCAACTCTTTAAGCTAAACCCTAACCTCTTTGGTCAAACTTAGTCAAAGGGGGTCAAAAACTAGTTCATATGACCTCTTGTTGGTGTCTCAAATAGTTCTCAAAATTTTTCTTAAGTACTAAAAATTCTGCCAATGTAAAAGTTGCTCAGAATTTCATGGGACACATTTCATCTAATTAGTAGCATTCCTAATTTTGAGTGCAAATGCTTCAAAAACTTGTTTGAAGTGGAGAAGGCACTGTTGCCGGCGCCGAGAAAATCCCTGAGTTCAAGCAAGTTTTCTGCCCAATCCTTTGATCCTTTCACTTGTCAACCTTTGCAAAAGTTCTAGTGCTATACCTCATCTACAACTTTTGTATTAGTCAAATTTGAACTTGTATTCAAATTTGAATTGTTTGAGCCGGTCAAATGTACCTAAGCCAAACTGGTTTTTAACCCCGAGCGCCAGAGCGCGTGCTCTAGCACTGGCGTCGCGTCGTGCGCCGCGCCTCGGTGTCTACGCCGTCACGTGCACGCCTGCCTGTACGCCGGTGCCAGTGGGTCCCACCTGACCCCCGTGACTCACTAGTCCGACGTGGCGCACCTGGACAGCTGGCAAGCCCCTAAGGAGCCCACGCCGTCGTCTTGCCGTGAAGCCCGTCGACACGTGCTGCCGCAAGCGCCGCCGCGCAGCCACGCCACGCCTGTGAAGCTGGCCAGCCAAGTCCCGTCTCCGTGCGCTTGTCCACATCCTCTTGTCGCAGAACCCCGCCTGCCCAAGGTACTCAAGCGCCCTACGCCGGCTAGCCGCGCATGTGCCGCTCCGCCGTGCCGCCATGGCGCCACGCCCGTGAGGCACTGGCCAGCTGGACCACGAGGTGGCGTCCATGCAGCTCGGGCAGCTCATGCCACCCCTTTGCCTCCTCCTGTGTATAAATTGAAGGCCCAGGCGCGCTCGCGTGATGCCCCTGCTCCGCCGCCCGCAATTGTTGCCCCTAGCTCCACCCTTCGCACCTTCCCGTCGACCACGCATGGCACCTACACACCCCCTATGACCCAGAGTAGCTCCCCGAGGACGCACATCGGCTGGAGAAGCCGCAGGATCGCCGACATTGCAGGCGCAGCGACTGCTCTGCCCCGACCTCGCCGCCGGCCATCGCCGGAGCTTCCCCAGACCGAGCCGCCGCCGCCAATCGACCTAGGGTGAGCACACACACACGCCCCGCTGCTCGCACGGCCAACTCCGGCAAGCCCTCACCGTCGGCGAGATCCCCTGCGCCGCCAAGGGCATATGTGTGAAGATCGATTTCTTTCTAAGGTCCTTAGTGCAAATATCTAGGGGGCTAAATAGAAAAAGATTCTTCAGTTTTGGTTTAAATATCCAATGGCTTAGAAAATCCATAACAAATCGAATAAAAATCACAAAAATACAAACTCAACTGTTCTGTAATCCTTATGAACAGAAGCAACTTTTCTAGAAAGGAAGTTTATAAATTTCTACCTAGATTTTGAATAATTTTGAAATGATCAGTTTGGCTAGATTTGAAATAATTTGAAATCTATAGCTGATCTGCATGTGAATTTTGGATATGTTGCTAGTATGGCCATTCTTGTTCCTGTGTAGAAAAATGGCACATAGGTCTGTTATAGTTTTGTAGATATGAATTTATTTTGTTATAAGGCAGCAGTTATGTTTCTATTTAGTATTTAAATTTTGTTTCACAAAATAGGGTTGATCTTTTTGCAGGCTCAGTAGCCTGAGTATGACTAGATGCAACCATGATAAATAGATGGATAGCTTTTGACATGTTTAGATAGTTCAAATTAAATTATGGCTTAAATATGAGCTATTTTGATCAAGCATGTGATAGTATGTTTCTGACCTTGGTAATTTTTGAGTAAAACAGGCATGTCAGGATATTGCTCTGTGTGAAATCTTGATCCTAGATTGTATATAGATCTCTCTGTATAAAAAGATTAAATTCCTACTAGCTAGTGCTTCCTAGATTTTTCATGTGCAAGCTATAGCTTGGTTTAAGGTAATTTTTGGTAAGTAGCCTAGACAGTATGTCTTGTGCTTGTGTGAATTTTATCTCTGTTTGTTGGTGTGTGAAACATCCAGAAATAAATTATGAAGTAATTCAAGCTTTATAAGTGGAATAAAAAGATTAACAAATATTACTTTTTGTGTAACTTAATTTCAAATGATAAAGCTTCACCAAAATACACCATACACAGCACCCTTACTTTGGTGAAGAAAAATAAATTAAGTAATTTAGATGTGCACACAATCACCATCAATTAAGAATAATAACCCTCACTTACATACCCACTTTTCTAGTGTAAAGAAAAGCGGATAAAAATCTTATCCAGGTGAATGTGGCCTACAATACACCCCATTTTGTCTCTGAAATTTCAGAAGTACTTCACTCCCTAAACTTGAGTAATTAAAGTCATGCATATGCATATCGTGTAGAACTTCCAGACGGGAACTACGAGCTGGTGTTGGATGCTGAAGGAGAACCAGCTGAGGGAGAAGTGAACACCGTGGAAGTGCAGCAAGACCCGAACCAAGCTTCGGAGGACTTTCCCACGGATTGTGCTAGTGAAGGCAAGCCCCGGAGCATAACCTCTGTTTTAACTTATGCAACTATTTTTGTTATTATTGTGCATTTAAGTTTCAGGAATTGATTTGAAACCCTAGATGCATGATCCTATGTTCCTATGTTCAAATACTAGTATGCTAGGTCGCTAGTTGCCATGCTCTAAGGACCCGGTAGAAGTCGAGTGATGTTCGTCACTCGCGAGCTATAGGTGTCTTATGTTGGAATCATAAGATTGTTGAACCTACCTGCTCATGTGGTAAGAGCATGGGACCGGCTCCTGCCAGTAGGTCTGTGGTTAAGCGTTTGAACGTACTAAGCATTTGCCGGGAGTGGGACTGGTAAGCCTAGTACCTTTTTGATCCGATAAGGGAACTCTCTACCACTAATCTCGGGAGTAGTCCCCAGGTTCTAGACAGTGGTGCATGTGTGGATCCGGGCGGCATGTGAGTCCGTGACCTGATCACCTTGTACCAGGGACTGTGGACATTGATCCTGAACCGAGGATGATTGGGAACCGCCTGATTGGTGCGTACCCCGCCCTGTAGGGGCTGTGGTCGTTATGATGGGGTATGCATTCTCCCGTGTGTTTAGGTCCACCTTGCAAGGTTATTAATCAATCGATCGTCGGCCTCTCACCGTTACCCGAGAGTGCTTAACCATACACTCTATATCCCTTAATGATGGAATGGAGAAGTAATATTGTTGTATGCTTAATTGTTTGCACAACTTATGCTTGCATAGTTGCTTACCTAGTAATGGATAATCAACTAGAATCTTGAGCTAAAACTTGAAAGTAAGGACATACTCTTTGTTGCTTTTCAGCAAAAGAAACCCACTAGCCATAAAGCTTTGCATGTCTAGAGAGTTGGTGATGGTCTCATCACCCGACGGTTAAGTCTTGCTGAGTATTAGTATACTCAGCCTTGCTTGGTTGATGTTTTCAGGTAATGATGTGAATGATGATGGGTTTCCATGGCCTGGTTCTCTCCCACCCGGTTGGGAAGTTGAGTGGGAGGAGGACAATTTTCAGTGGCATCACTAATGGCCTCTACTGATGTTACCTACCTCGTTAGTAGTTTATTTCCGCTGTGTTTCGAACTCTGAACTGTTTACCTTATGCAAAAGACTTGGTTTGTAATAATGAACCTATGTTGGTCATGATGTAATAATGAAGACTTGTTTATCTCTGGACTCGCCTTCGTGTGATTTTTTATGTATAATCTTTCGATCCTTTGTCGTAAGTGATTTACCGGGCTTGACCCGACAGATATCGACAATTAACTCCTCTTTAATGCATAATGACCAAGTGGATGGGTTATGTGTGTTAAATGGGAATTAGTTTGGATGGTTCTGTCACATTAACCCATATTTTGAGTCACAATAGAGATAGGATCATACCAAGAATCTTGTTGGGTCTAGAATGGCTCACAGTGATTTAACTAGAATGAAGCATTAAGTTTGATCACAAAATCATAGCCACTATATATATTGTTGACTTGCATTTTTATTCCATTGATTCAGACTTGACTTGCCAAAACTGGAACTCCCAGTTTGCCAAACTGGAACTACCAGTTTCCTTCATCCAGCTTAATCATTCAACTCAGTTGAACCCTTCTTGACTACCTTTTCTTTCAACCTTTCTTGGATGATTCCCTTCTTCTTTTATCCCTTGTATGCAAATAAGCAAAATCCTTCCCTGAAGGACCGGAACGGCGAACCAGAGAGGGGGGAGTGAATGGGAGCCGATAAAAATTCTACTCAAGAATTCGGCCTATGAACCCAAAATCACTCGGACACCTCCGCAAACTTCTCTTGCCAAATCCACGTAGCCACTGGAGTGCTACTGGACCTAGGAGCAAGATCCAACCAACAGCAACTCAAGACACGCAGCGGAAAACAAATCGAAACACCTGCTGGCAACCAAAACCGGTTAGGCCGGTTTCTGAAACCGGTCAGACCGACCTTCTGGGACTTAGCCTCTTACAGGCAGGGGAAACCGGTTAGGCTGGTTTGGCAAACCGGTCAGGCCGGTTTTGTCCAGGAAATCCCCAAAAGACCTTCGAGACCCAACCTGGCCAAAACACCTCAAGAACCCTTCAACCCTTGAACAAGATAAGCCATAGCATGAACGAGACTCTCCTGTTCAGAAACTCCTCTCGACAGCCCACAGGGGCCAAACCGGTCAGACCAGTTTGGGAAACCGGTCAGACCGGTTTTGCCCAGGCAGTCGGGAAGAACTCAGCCCGCGGGAAAAACCCAAACTTCACCTCGATCGATCTCCCAATTCGTTCCACGGATTCAAGTGAGACTTTGGGGATAGCTAGGGTACCTCGTGGGCTACCTTTGGCTAGAAGCTCAGTCCCCCAAAACCTACCCAATCAAGAGGAATCAGAAGTCAACCCTCAAGAACACCTTCCCAAGAACTCCACCGAAAACCACCAAATCGAAGCCGTTTCGGAGGGTTTGTTGGAGCAAGATCACCAAGCAAAGAGGCACAAGGTCCTCATACGTGACATCCAACAAGAATCCCTCAAAGAAACGCTCCCAAATCTTCTCCACGGAAATTCCAAGAAAAGGCTCCGAAAATCACCAAAAAGGAAAAACAGGAAGAACACAATCAAGCCTTGAGGAACCACGCCGAATCATCTATACATACCAAAGAGGTTCATACAAGGTCTAGCTTGCCGCCCGATCATCCTTCCCTCTCAAAAGATCTCACCATGAAGCTCTCAAGCTAGTCCTAAGAAAATCCTAAGGAAAATAGGAAGAGAAAATAGGAAAGCAAATGAGCTAGGGTTCCAAGAGATGGCTGCCATCCTCTCACCACTTGAGTTATATGGAGGCAACCGAAAGATGAAAATACCCCTAAAGCCTAAACTAGGATACACGCCCACCAAGGGCACTTTGGGAATTTGTCTTCGTAACACCATCGGACGGATGCCCGGCGACCGCACTTCGCTTAGCCTCGACGCAAGCCTTGCGATCCCGACGCGTGTCCTCCGCTTCGAAGCTTCCAGCGCCCTGCGACCCCAAACCGGTCAGACCGGTTTCCCAAACCGGTCAGACCGGTTTTGGCCTGACAGCCACGCCCGGTCTTCGGCCTCAGTTTTGTGGCTCAGCCGAGTAACCCGGTGGTTTTCTGGTGAACCACCGCAAACCCCGCGAACTTGATGTAGCCTCCGCCAATCACCACTCATGACTCGGCTCCCACGAAGTCCCGGCTCGACCTTGGTTTTGAGGCTCAACCAAGAAACCGTCCACGACTTCATCTTGCCGTTCTTGCCACCATGCGGCCCGCACTTGTCCCCGCTGGCCACCGGGTCCCTCGAACCAAGCCTACTTGTCTTCTCCACACCTGGAGGCCTCACCGGCAACGACCTTTCGCGCTTGTTCTTCACCTGCACCTGTACCAGTCAAGCCGCAACCTGCACCTGCAATACTTAGCCAAGAATCAGTCCACACAACATTGTCAATCACTCATCACACTAGGAAGCGACCATCCACCGGTCCTCGAACCACACATGGTCCTCATTCCCATGGAAGCCATTAGTAGTAGGAGCACAAGTTATGAGATGAGCTCCCCTTTAATAAGTGCCCCAAGGATTGAATTCTTGAAATATGCACATGACTCAGTTAAGGCTCAAAGGGAGACTCATTTCATATCTTGGTCTTAGTCACATAAACATGCCCTGATGGAATTCAATTGAGAGTTGCTTACAGACACCTTTCTTGGATGGTTATACCAGGGAATAAAGTAGTGAGACACATAAGACAAATTGTTCACTTTAATCATCAAGAAAAGACCAATGACACGAATGGTTTCAGAGAATTTGTGCCAAACCTTCAGAGTATCTGTAACTTCTGGTGTTCTCCGTAGAAAGTTGCGGAATGTCCGCACATTTCCTATATGTATGAAATCAATTGGTTTTGTCCAGAAAAACTGGAACTTCCAGTTTTAGAAATAAGTACTTCCAGTTTTGGTTCTATTGAAATTCTTGATATCTTTTCTTGATTAAGGCATTGCCATGTTTTCCTGCGAGCATCAACATCAAGAGCTTCCAAAGAAGCAGTCTGAAGGACCGAATAGGCGACCAGAGAGGGGGGAGTGAATGGGAGCCGATAAAAATTCTTCCCGAAGGATGAACTCGGCCTATACCCCGATTGCCACTCTGATCAGTCGCACACACCCAAGAAGCTCTAGACTAGGCACACACAAGCCTACGAGTCCTAGAGACAAGCCACGAATCAAAGAGCGGAAGCACTAGACAATAATCGAAGGAAATGAATCTAGTCTGCAACAAACCAGGCGGACAGTCCGAGTTGTACGGGCGGACTGTCCGGATGGCCTGGGCGGACTGTCCGCAAGGCCTATGCGGACCATCCGCAAAAGCGGACAGAACATCCAAAAGCGCACCCCAAAAAATCAGACTGTCCGCGAGGGACCCGCAGACTGTCCGGCCCTTCACGGACTGTCCGGCACTCAAGTACGTACCGTCCGCAAACTCTGTGCAACCAAAACCACCTGAGGCAACGGATCGAAACACGAACTCGCAAGAACACGCGAAGAACACGAAGAACACCTGCATTGTCCAGGGCCTTGCAGACCGTCCGCACCACTCTCGCGGACTGTCTGCACGACTCGGACAGAAGCAGAAAAAGGCCCGCGCGTGAAGTCAACCTCTCTTATCCATCACCGGATCTCCCAAACCACTTGAGCTCTTGAGACAAGATTTGGGAGAGATGTGAAGCATCACTAGATGAAGCTATGCCCCAAAAATCTCGACCTCTAACTCACTAAATCACCGGGAATGGCGGATCACATGAACTTCCACCAAGAAACCAAGTTCTTCCAAGAACTCGCGAATTGAAGGGATTTCCCAGCGTTTGAGGGGTCAAGATCACACACAAAGATGCGCAAGGCATCCACCCATTTTCCCCTCAAAGAAATCTAAGAGAAAATGCCCTCAAATCAACGAATCAAGCCAAGAACAAAGACACCCAAAAATAGCCCCGAAAATGACACGAAAATCACAAAGAGCTAGGAGAGGGAAATCATCACCGGGGGAGGAAACCCTAGAGCCAGAGAGAGATGCCATCCACCTCTCCGCAATTTATACGAAGTCCACCGGAGGAGGCAAATGACCACGCTACCCCTACAACTTAAAATGAAGATACACACCCCTCAGGGGAATTTTGGTCAAGTCTTCGGATATTCCCATCGAGCGGACACACTTCCACCGCGGACTTGCTTAGCCTCGATGCAAGGCCTGCGATCACGCCATGTGCCCCCCCGCCTCGAAGCTTCCCAACGCTCCCGAATCACCGTCTCCATCGCATCAGGCCTCCAGACTTGGTTTTGAGGCCCAAACCAAGAAACCGTCCACCGATGGTTTTGTGGGCAAACCACCAAACCCCGCATGCAAGCTGTTGACGGCTGTTATCCATTAATTTCATACCCGTAAACATGTACATTTTGGCATGAGAAATATTCGCCAACACTAGAATAGGGCTTAAACTAATTATTTCCACAAGTATTGGTGATTATGCAAATACAGGTAATTAGCACTAGAAAGAGGAGCAAAAGCACATGTCTTTCATCCAAGTACTTCAAGCTCAGCCAATGAGGGTTTGCCACATAGGATTCTCCTGGATCAATGACATCACCAATCCATGTGATACGCTCTCGACGAATCACGCGCTGCCACGTCAACTTCGCATGGATTCAAGGGCCCACTTGCTACCCAAACCGCCAGGAAACTTGGCATGCATAGGGGAGTGACCATGGGGCCCACCAGCCAGCCTCCTGGAGAAATCACAACACAAGGGGGCCGGAGGTTTCGGCCGACCCTAGGATCGGCCGAACCACCTCTGGGTTCTCTGATCCCCCACCTTCCACGTGTTGCTCCATGATTGGTCACTGATTGCAGTCCCGGGTGTTTTGGTGACATTTGGTGCCCGGAGCAAGCCACTCCCTTGCCTATAAATCGAAGGGGAGGGGCCTCATTCTTGGACACACACTTCTCCTCCTCCTCTTCCTTTTGGCCTTGGAGCCTCTCTCTTTAGGAGAGGAGAGCTCTTTGTATAGGATTAGTGCTAGGAAGTGAGGCGGGAATGCTTGGGGCCATGTCATGTTCATGACATCTTCCTCAAGAATGATCCTCAGCGGTGCCTTTGTTCTTCATTTAGACTAAAGTGAATATTTTGACATTTTCTATTTAGACTAAAGTCGTATGCATGCATAGGTGAATTGTTCTTGTGTTCTTCGTTCGTTCTTGATTTAGAGGCTTGTGTTCTTCGAACACAACCCTTTCGATCTAGTAGAGCTGGATCATAAGTTTGCATTCCGTTGTATGTTAGCTTGTCTATTCGAATAAAGTTGATGCTCCTGCATATCTCTAATTAGATCAAAGTGCATTCGTGATCTTGCATGAGTGATAGAGTATACCTTGAGCTAGTGCCAGTATCTCCCTCGCGGATTCATAGTTCTATATTTATACGGGTGCTATAGTAGGGCTACCGGGACGTCCGACGGAGTCAGGATATAGTAGTAGTTAGTGGTGTAGACGTGGTGTCTGGACCATAGGTTATCCTTCGAATACCAATTGCATTCGCGTAACGATAGAGGTAGGCTGCAGTGGCGACAACCTGTTGCACCCTTCGAAACCCTCTGCGCCTGTGTACCGAGTAGGGCCTTGTTGCCAGAACATATTCCTAGTCCTAAACAACTAGGGTGGGTTGGCGCCCACTGCGAGTGTTTATACCTGAGAGACCGTGCTAGACTCTGCGCTCTGTCAAGCTGATCCTTTCTACCTATCCTATCATCCAGTGTTGTGTCCTCAGACCACCAGCTAGGAGAGAAACCTTGTGAGCTGTTGCACATGGATTTGGTTGGGCCAGCTCGTGTTCGCTCTGCGGGTGGGAAGTGGTATGTTTTAGTTGTGGTTGATGATTTTTCGAGGTACTCTTGGGTTTTCTTTTTGGAGGATACGAGCGAGACATTTGGCTTTGTTCGGGACTTGATCTTGAGATTGAAGAATGAGAGACATGGTGATGCCATTCGAGCTATACGCAATGACAATGGCACAGAATTCAAGAACTCTCATTTTGATGCCTTTTGCAGTGATCTTGGTCTTGATCATCAGTATTCTTCTCCATATGTCGCTTGCTAGAATGGCGTAGTGGAGCGGAAGAACCGGACCCTTTGTGAGATGGCCAGGACGATGCTCGATGAGCATAGGACTCCTAGGCGTTTCTGGGCCGAGGCGGTCAATATCGCTTGCTATGTCTCGAAACGCATCTTCCTTCGTGCTTTCAAGAAGAAGACCTCTTATGAGCTGATGCATGGGCGACAACCCAAGGTGAGTCACTTTATAGCTTTTGGTTGCAAGTGTTTCATTCTGAAGAAGGGCAAGTTGGATAAGTTTGAGTCTAGATGTTCAGATGGTATCTTTCTCAGTTATGCTATTCACCCTAGAGCATATCGTGTGCTCAACCTTGACACTAACCGAATCATAGAGACTTGCGAGGTAACCTTCGACGAGACACAACCATGTAGCTCTTCTGCTTTTGAGTGTGCAGGTGATGAGGAAGTTGGTGCAAAGATCTTCGAGGATGAGAAGGATGAAGATGGAGATGAAGACGATGATGGTGGTGATGCTCCCGTGGCTAATCGTGTACATGCTACTTCCACTATGACCACGATGATCGAGGATGGCCCATCTCCTACACCCACTACGACTGAGGCTGTTCGAGTGGAGGCTGCTGCTGAGGGGGAGATTGTGTCCAGGCGAGAGGCACCCCGGCGTGTACAGTTGGATCACCCACCATCTACGATCATAGGTGACCTTCATGAACGCACTACACGATCGAGGTCAAGGAACACTTCTCATTTTGCTCACTCTGCATTTGTTGCTTCGTTTGAGCCTAAAGATATTCGACATGCTTTGTCTAATGAGAATTGGGTGAATTGCATGCATGAGGAGTTGGAAAATTTTGAGAGAAATCAAGTTTGGGTGTTAGTCGATCCACCGCCAAATTGCCATCCCATAGGTACCAAGTGGGTGTGGAAGAACAAAGAAGGTGAGAATGGGATGGTTGTGAGAAACAAGTCGAGGTTGGTGGCTCAGGGGTTCAACCAGAAAGAGGGTATAGACTATGAGGAGACATTTGCTCCTGTGGCTCGTTTGGAGGCAATTAGGATCCTTCTAGCCTTTGCCGTGGCAAAAGGGTTCAAGTTGTACCAAATGGACGTGAAGAGTGCTTTCTTGAATGGGGTGATAGAGGAAGAAGTGTATGTGAGGCAACCCTCGTGGTTTGAGAGTGAGAAATACCCACACCATGTATACAAACTCCAGAGAGCGCTTTATGGGTTGAAACAGGCACCAAGGGCTTGGTATGGTAGGCTAAGAGGCTTTTTGCTGAGTAAGGGGTTTGTGATGGGCACAGTTGATAAGACCCTGTTTCTCCTTAAGCATGGAAATGACCTATTGATTGTTCAGATTTACGTGGATGACATAATGTTTGGTGGCTCTTCTCATGATCTTGTTGCCAGATTTGCAGATGACATGAGCAGGGAATTTGAGATGTCTATGATGGGTGAGCTGCAGTTTTTCCTAGGACTCTAGATCAAGCAGTGCAAGGACGGGATGTTTGTACATTAGCCGAAGTACACCAGGGACATGGTGAAGAAGTTTGGCATGAACGACTCCAAGCCGTTGACTACACCGATGGGTACCACTACGGCTTTGGACGCGGATGAAGATGGCGAACCTGTGGACCAGAAGGAGTACCAGAGCATGATCGGCTCCCTCCTCTACTTGACGGCGACGAGGCCGGACATACAGTTCAGTGTGTGTCTGTGCGCTCGTTTTCAGGCTTCACCGAGGACTTTACATCAGCAGGCCGTCAAGAGGATTTTCAGGTACTTGAACTACACTCCTGAGTTTGGTCTTTGGTATTCTGCCTCCTCGACACTCAGACTTCAGGGGTACTCCGATGCTGATTTTGCTTGGTGTCGATTGGACCGCAAGTCTACCTCTGGGTGTTGCCAGTTTCTTGGTTATTCTTTGGTCTCTTGGTCATCTCGCAAGCAATCCAGTGTAGCCCAGTCCACTACAGAGGCCGAGTATGTTACTGCCGCTAGTTGTTGTTCCCAGCTCCTATGGATGACCTACACTATGAGCGATTTTGGTGAGGAGTGCTCCCAGGTTCCACTCTTTTGTGACAACACTAGTACCATAAGTGTAGCCAAAAACCCAGTCCTTCACTCCAAAACGAAACACATCGAAGTGAGATACCACTTTCTGAGGGACAATGTTGAGAAAGGGAACATATCCTTGTCCTATGTACCTACCCAAGATCAGCTAGCCGACATATTCACTAAACCACTTGACCAAGTTACCTTCACACACTTGTGAGGTGAACTTGGAGTGTGTTTTCCTTTCTAGCTGGGTCTTGGAGCTTCTCATGTATATATGTGATATATGTATCATTCGTTGCATTCCATGCATGCATTTTACTTTTTGTACAAAATGTGGTAGGATAGCCATCTTTGGATCATTTGTGTTAGGATGAGCTTCTCTTATATACTTTGATCACTATGATGTGCTATATGTGAGATATGTGTATGCTTTGGGAATGGTGATGTGAATGCTATGCTCTTGATAGTATTGTCATATGTTCATGATGAGATAGCTTCCTTTTTGTGAAAATGCTAAAAATGCTTCACTCATGAGTAGATACTTGTCTATGCTCAATTTGTGCTCAAATGCCTATATCATGCTTAGTTTGTGCTTGAGTATCATGCTCTCTTTTTTTGGGGTCAAAAACCCATTTGCCATGGTAAATGTTTAGCCCATATGTTCACTTGTGGAGGAACATAAGCTTCTTTTTGCCGCAAAGGCATTTCATGTACCATGTTTAAATTTGAAAATGAAATTGCTGTATGAATTGTCTTATGCTTGAAAAATGAGCTCTTAATCATGTCTTTATGCTTTGATGTGGCATAAAGTGAACATTGGGGGGAATAGAGCGAAATCCCCGTCTGGGGTATTCCGAAGGTGTAACCTAGGCAACAAAAAAGGGGCCCGATACTTCAACTAAAGGAGCGACCTGTTGGTTCACCAAACCCCGACCCAGTGTCACACGTTCTCCAGGTCCGAAGGGATCCAGTGCCCAACTACCGACTCCTCCCAGAATTGTGTTATCGGAGCCGAGCCAGGAATAGCCGTTAGTGGACACCTACCACTTTTCACCGGTTAGAGAGTCCCTCTTTAATACATTAAGAAAATATGTTCACAGGGGCCAGAAAGACTCGATCATAGGAACTTAAACCACCTACGCGCTGGTAAACGAAAACCACCTCGACCAGATCTACCGAACGAAGAAGGCCGCCCCGTCGAAAGAATTAAAACGCCAAAAGGGCCACCAGCTTTCCCCCAAAAAAGGGGAAATCCGCTGCTTACTGCTCACGGAAACATCCGACCTTATCGTCAAGTCATCTGCCTATCTTTCTGATCTCATTCATTTTCTGATCGCATAAAAAGATAAATAAATAAATAATGTGAGAATAGAATGTAGTTACAAATGTGAAAAAAGTCAATATCTCTCTGTCTTTTCTCTGGATCATTCATTTACAAAGTTCTTTAAAAGAAGAAAACCAATCGACCATTCTCCGCGGAAGATAGGTAAACATTTGACGAGCGAAAAAAAACACGTGAGAAAGACCGAAAAACCCATTCTCCCAAAATGGTTTACCTATACTGAATGGAAGGTTTATGACATGGGAAGATTTTGCAGAATATGAGCAAGGGTAAAGGATTCATCACTTGCTGGGCTTTCAGGGAGTAATAGGAGGGGTTGGGAATTGATCGTTGAAATCATCCCACCAGAGCATATGAACTTGAGGTGGGGGCTCAATCTCGTCAGTCTCCCGGATTCCAGTCATGTCTCTACCATCAGTTTCTCCCTTTTCTCCGGCTGGCGTAATAAGGAGGGGGTCAGAGACTACCAACTCGACAATGTTGGCTCGATCATGTTTATATTGGTAGGAGGAAGTATAGCATGAGTGGGTAGGGGATTAGTAGTGACTTTAGGATGGTTTGCCCTTGGCAGCTCAATTTTCCCTGAATCAATAAGGTCTTGGATGTCATGTTTAAGCCTTAAACACTTTTGGCCTTTTGTCTAATGTGTAGTAGGCATTGGCTTTGTACCTAGGAGGAAGAGGATCCGGTGGCGGAGATGGGGGAAAAGGCGTCAGTTCCGGCAGGCACGAGTGGAGCTTCTATAGACTTAGGGGAAATGCGCTGCTCCATTCTTTCGATAAGCCATGGTGGTTCTTTTCTTTATCACACGCCCCCCGTGGCCTTGAGCCGAAGTTGAGTTGTAACTCGAACACAAGATAAGTAATTGGGTTGGTTTTCGTATCAATCTAGAATAGGATTTCTTAAATTAAGTATGAGCGTAAGAATTACAACAGGAAAAGCCAAGAGAAAGGGGTAACATGTCCGTTCCATGGTGGTTATCTCGAGAAGCTTTAATGGCCCGCGTGGAGTTCTGTGACAACTACTATTGTATTAAGCTGCAGCCTTACATCCAGACGTCCATTGCCAAGTGGGCAAACCACAAGTTAACCTTCAAGCAACTTTTTCGTCCTATGCTTTTTGCATTCTAGTTCAAGAGAAGGCATTCCATCTTGTAACTACTTATTCTATTCTATTCTATTCTATTATAGTCGCCAGTACAATTCCGGAGGAAAGGAAATAGAGCTGATACCGGGATAAGCTATCGATACTAAAACTGCATGTACCCAATACTTTTCCCTTATCCTAGTTCCGACAAGTCAATAGCACCAATCAGCAAAGCAACATATCTGTTTTGTTTATCTTTTCGAGCTCGCCCTTCAGGGATAAATACTAATCTTGTTTCTTGTTTCTGTTGTTCTTCTTTCTCTAAGAGACGGGTGCACTGCCTTGGAGAAGGTAGTGTGCCTATCGAGGACTCCTTTTCGTTGTATGGGAAGGATATCTTCTTTGTTGTTGCTAAACTGATGTATGAATAAGGAGAGTGTGAATGGGGATTGGATAATAGAGAATCTTGATCCCCGACTGGGTGCTATTTCACGAACCTTCTTACATTGGTGAGAGTATACAATCTCTTCTTGTTCCTTAAATGAAAAGGATCTCGAGAATGCTTTTAAGTTAAGTAACTATCTTAAGCCGAAGGCCAATATCTCGAAGTGCTTACAATCCAGGCAATCGTTTACTTCTTCTCTTTTGTTGAGGAAATAGTGCACTGCCTTGGAGAGGTAGTGTGCTATTGACGATCTTAAAGTATTGTGAGTGGGGTAAATCTCCCTTTGTGGAGGGATCACCTTCACACTATGCTATGAAAAAACGAATAGAATTGAGAGGTATCTGACCGACCAAGAAGAGGTTTGTACTTGACTGACCCCTGCTCTCTAGTAAAATATCAAGCGATATAACACTAAAAGTGGTGTAATAGTTAGAATCTATCCGAGATATCAATCCCTCATCCTACTCTCTCTCTCTGTCACTCAGTTACTCTGTTCTGTTAGCTACTAACGTGTCTATACTATGCTAAGATATTCATTATTATAGCTCTGGAGAGAGGGGTGCAAGCTCACCATTCATTTCAACAATGGTACTTCCGTGGAGATACGATCCAACAATGAGTCCTTCCTTGGAAAAAGGAATTTCAAACCGGTACACCAAACCAATGAAATCCAATGGATTGACTTCTGCTCGAGGGAACCATGAAAAAAGGTAATATCCTCTCCTCAGGGTATACACTTTATAAGACAGCCTTTCGATTCAAGAACAATAGTGCATCGTCATAAGCAGAAAGACCAAAAGCCATAAATGGGTTGCCTATCAATATCAGCTTAATTACAGATAGGGACCCAACTCTTAGGCCAGTCCGAAGGGCATTGATGGAACACAGACCGGTAAGCTCTTCGATTAATGCCGCCCGAACTCTTGCTTGATAGGACTTCCTATTCTTCACCTGGGCCTGGGGCTGATACCTTTCCCAGCTTTGTTTCTCTTATTGCTAGATCGGGTCAATCAGATCTCTCTTCTCGGTTCTCGCACTACATTACCGACACAGGTACATTCTTCTTGGCAGCTCAAGACCTTTCTTGTTCGTTCCTTGCTCCCAGCACAAGAAGCAGCTTCTTAAGTGGATTTATCCGGGACTGATACTCTTTTCCGAACTAATAACCAATGATTTCCATTTTGACCAATGGATACAGCTCATGGTAAGACAACATATGGCTTCTTCCTTGAGGGAATGTTCTAGCCGCCTCCTTCCGCCGTGCTTCCTCCGATCAAACAACTACCTAGGCTTCCTCGCATACTCGACTTTATCTAGTTTAGGATTGACTATTCTCTGGTGGATTATATGGTGTCATAGTAGGAATCACCCCTTTCTTCTCAGATGGTATAGATCCAGTATATTGGTCAAGGCAGCTTGCTCCTTGAATGCTTTGTTTATTGAAATTGAATGAAGAGTTCACTCGTAGAAATGAAAGCATCTTCCTAGAATTGATGTATATAAGCGTTGTTACATGAATTGACGTATATGAGCATAGTTAACAGGTACGCCTGAAGCAGGATTCTATCCCGGCCAAGAAAGATCAGGGGAAGAAGCGGGGTAGAGGAATTGGTCGACTCATCAGGCTCATGACCAGAAGACTGCAGGTTCGAATCCTGTCCCCGCCTAATCACGTCAGATACTTGTACGAGTCCTGCCATGGATAGGGCTTTGCTCATGAGATGAATGGTTCTTTATGAAAATTGCTTAAAATTGCTTTTGGCCATGTCACGTGCTTATATGTCTCTACTTTCTTGATGGCAATGTGCTAACTACACCATATCTTCTTTGCTTGCTCTATGTCTCATTTGTAGCATTTTGTTGTGCTCTTTGTATATCTGAGAAGCTTGGTAGATTGTATATGCTTTGACATGCATTTTTCATGAAAACAAGGGGAAGAGTTTCATTTTATCTTGATTCATGCATTGTCAACAAGGGGGAGAATATGTATGAAAGGGGGAGAAGTTGTATGTATGCATTGGGAAGAGTTTGTGGATATTTGTGAGATTTTACATGTGGGGAGAAAAATTGAGAAAAGAGGTTGCATTTGCTCAGGGGGAGTTTGCATATGTGCAGGCGGAGCTCCTTTGGTTTGCCTGAGTTTTGTGCTTTGTGGTGTGCTCTTTGTGAGCTTTGTTTGTCTTGGCTGTGTTGAGCCGTTGACCTTGCCTTAGGGGACTGAGACTTGGTACGGCGAGCGATCGTGTTTTTCGTTTGTTCTTTGGCTTTGGATCACTTGCTTGGAGGTTTGTGTTCGTGGTTGTTTTCTTTTCTTTTTCTCTGTGATGGTTACTATGTGTGAGAGACATGGGTACCCATGGGTCCCCACCAACCAGGGTCCCAGAGGTCCCTGACAAGTGGACCCGACCTTCTGGAATACCCGCCGACCTGCCAAGTGGGCCCGGCGACCTTATCCATGACTCCGACGACCCCGGGCGACCTGATTAAGATCCCGGAAGATCCGCTGAACTCGGCGTGCAAGCCAAGGCACTAGGACGTGGCGTGGCGCCGCCAGTAGCTCTGAGGATCACGGGATAGTCCATGTAATACAGAAGTATATCTTCCCAGATTGTAACCGACCTGGACTCAGGTCCACCGACCTTGAATGGAAACCCTAGCTCGTCCTCCCCATATAAGGTGGCCTAGGGCTCCATTCAAGGGGACAACTCATCTTCATCCTCCCGCATAATTCACCACAACTAGACGTAGGGTTTTACTCTTCGGAGGCCTGAACCAGTCTAAACCCTCTTGTCTCCCCGTGTTTTCCACCATACTCGCCTAGTTCTGAGTTCACCACGTGGACTACCACCTACGCTCTTAGGTCCCGATCCTCCATTAACCTGCAAACCTCTAGGGTAGCCCCCAAGCGGATCTGTCCAGGTCTCACCCCCTGACAGTTGGCGTGCCAGTTAGGGGCGATCGGGAACTCGCTGTGCAGCATGGTGGCCTGATCTGGTGTCGTCTTTCCGGCGAGCATGGCGGCAATCCTCACCAACCCCGTGGAGATCTGCTTTGGATCTTTCACGGTGACCTCTCCTGCTCTGGCAGTAGTAGCTTCTCCAGCGACCGCAGAGTAAGTCATGACGGCGTCCGTCGCCACCCCTGTTTCCGATCTAGTATCGGAGACCCACCCGCCCAGACCCTATGACCTTGTTTAGGGTATGGAGAACATCATCGGCACGATGAATGAAACTCTGGAGATCTGCGAACGAGCTCAGTGCTCGGTGCAGACAGTGCTGCGTCACGATACGTTCCCCTTCGGCCTGCAGTCTGCGCCTGGCCTCTGTCTCAGCCAGCTCTCCACGCCCTCCCAGATCCAATCTGGTCGGAGGACATCTGGCGACCCAAGGCCCGCACCTCGCGCCCGGTGCGACCCCGTAGACGTGCCTTGCACCTATCACAAGGGTGCGAAACACACACTTTGCGGGTGTCGCCTGTGAAAAAGGATCGACCAAGAGCTCCCCCGCCGAGCCAAACGACCTACACAGTCTCCAGACTGTGGGGAGTTCCAGAAGGTCTGGGTCCGCATCTCTCCCAACGGCTCAGACATCATCTTCCGCCAAGTGCTCATGGTCTCCGAGAACGAACCACCCCATGTGGGCGTGACCAACTCCGAGGAAGCAGCCCGCATCCAAGGCAACGCCCTGCGTGCCCAGCGACGTACGGAAGAACAACAGCGCGCGGCCCTACCCTGCGCCCGGGACCTACGTTTGGACTTCGAGGAATCTAGGATCCCGACGTTCAACAGCCCCCAGGCCAACCTAGGCGCGGCCATCACCCGACTCCAGCATGCTCCGATGATGCCCGAAGCCGAGCAGGCCATCGCGTACCTCCGGGTCGCCAATGCCTTGGTAGAGAAGAAGAGCGCGGTTTCTAAGGCCTCCACGTCTTCATCAACCCGCCACTCGTGTAGTCGATCTCATCGACCTACGCGCAGCCATCTCTCCCCCATCCGGGAAGAGGTCGCCCAGCACAACCCCGAGCAACCTGCTCACCAGCCTACTGCTGCCAACGTTGGCGACCTCCACGTCAACCTCGAGGCCAACAGGCGCACTTGCGACGTGCGTGGCTACATCGACCAGCGGCACTGAGAGCGCGAGGAGCGCAAACTTCGTCATCGTTTGGAGTACGATCGCGAGTACGGCCAGCCTGGTGCCGTCCATCGCATCATGGAGCGCGAGCTGCGCGACCGCCACGACATCAAGAACAAGCGACGTGCCCTCTACGACGCTGAGCATGGCGACCCAGGCCTTCTCTAGAGCAACTGGGATCGGCAGCCGCGCTCCCAGGTCGTCATCCCGGAGCGCAGCGTCCACTCCGCACCTAGAGAAGCTGCTCCGGCAAGAGGCGTCGGCGACAACCTTGCCGTCACTGCCTTCGCAGTGCTGGCTCCCCGTTTCAGGACGGTGGACTACCCTGAGAACTCCAAGCCCAACATCAAGGAGTACGATGGGTGCTCGGACCCCAACATCTGGCTGTCGACCTACTACGTCACCGTCAAGGCGGCCGGTGGTAACTTCGACCACATGGTGGCCTACTTCCCGCTGGTCATGGGCAAGGCCCCCTCGCTATGGCTCAACAGCCTCGAGCCTAGCAACATCAAGACCTGGGCCGACCTGTCCTAGGCCTTCACCTCCAACTTCCAGGCATCCTACGATCGCCCTGGAAACGCCTTCAATCTTGGGCGGGTCGTGCAGAAGCCCAAGGAGCGGCTCTGCGACTACAACAATCGGTTCTTCGAGAACCGGAACGAGTGCGTCGGCGTCAGGGAGGATCAGATCGTCGAAAGCTACAAGAAGGGCATCAAAGATCGCAAGCTCTTCGAGAAGATCTATGAGTCCGGCGCTGCCACTGTCAAGGAGCTCATGAACGTCGTCAACAAGCTGATGGACACAGAAGAGGCGCTCCAGAACTAGTTCGACGCTGATGCCCTTGGCACATCCAGCACCGTAGCAGACAAGCTCCGCAAGCGACCTTCCAAGGCCCTAGCGGTTGAAGGGCGTCGAACTTCGCCCTTCAACCAGGAGGAGTTCGACATGGTGCTCGACAGCGTTTGCGGGTTCCACGAGGGAGCTACCCACACTCTCCGCGAGTGCTCCCAGTTCAAGAGGGCCTTCAGCACCCCGGCAGACCCCAAGCGGCCCAGGAATGATGGCAGGCGCCGCGATAACCGCCCCTACAACAACTACCGCTGTGACGACCGGCGAGATCGACGCGACGACCGCCACGAGGAGCGACGTGATGATCGCTGCGAGACCTCTCGCAGCGACCGACCTCCAGCGCCTCCTCGTGACGAGACCAACTTGCTGCCTCCACCACCGACAGGCAACCCCAACGGGCCTTTTCAGGCCGCAACCCGCACGATCAACATGATCATTGGGCGCATCAAGTCCAGCGTCAGCAGGAGGCGCTTTCGCAAGGACAAGCGCGAGGTCCACCTCATCCACACTCAGCCAACCGCGCCCCTGTGTTGGTCTGAGCAGGCGATAACGTTCTCCAGAGCAGATCACTGGGTCCACATCCCGGATCTTGGGTCCTACCTGCTCATCGTCGAGCCTACGGTGGACGGGGCCCTGCTCTCCTAGACCCTGATCGATGGGGGGAGTGGGCTCAACATCATCTTCATTGAGACCCTCAAGCAGATGGGCTTCGACTTTGAGAAGCTCACGGAGTACGACGAGCCCTTCTACGGCATCGTCCCCGGGAAGGCGGCCTACCCCCTGGGTCGGGTCTCCCTCCCCGTCACCTTCGGTACGGAGGCAAACTTTCGCACGGAGTACCTCAGCTTCGAGCTCGCCAACTTCAAGTCCTCCTACCACGCGATCCTAGGTCGCTCAATGCTGGCCAGGTTCAAGGCCATCCCGCACTACACCTACTTGGTGTTGAAGATGCCAGCTCCAAATGGGGTCCTCTGTAACACTCAAAATTCCATCACTTTAAAAATGCTAGAAACATGGATATTTTTTTTCTAAGGGTTTTATTAATTTTGACTAATTAAATTTGCTCTTAAAGTATTAAATAATAATTAATTAATTTAGAAATATACCCAAGTGCTTGAATGCATTCATGCCTTTGCATTAGTTTTGTTTTTTTTGTTTGATGTGTGTTTGAAAAAGAAAAGAAAAAAAAGAGAAAAAAACAAACCCCAACCCTTTTTCCCTCCCTTCCCCTTTCAGCCTGCTCTCCTTCCGGCCTGTTTTTCTTTTTCCCGCCGGCCTGCTAACTCCCCGCGGCCCACCTCTCCCTTTCGGCCCACCTCCGCCGGCCCACTCTACCTCCTCCCCTCTCCCTCTCACTGACGGATGGGGCCCGCATGACAGCCCCGTCTTCCACCTCCCGCCCGCCACCCTCCTCCTTTGGCCGTGCCGACCGCGGCCACCCAGCGCCCTTTCCCCTCCTCCGCGCCTCCTCCTCTTTCCCCATCGAGCCGCCTTCAATGCGCGACGCACCCACTCGCGCCGTCCCGCCGTCTCCCCTCCTAAAACTGCCCCCACCAAGCTCCATGAGCCATTAATGGTGCCCACCGGTGTGCCCGCCGCCCACCGCCTCTGCGCCGCCTCCTCTGCCCCCTTCTACCCTATATAAGGTGCCCTCGAGCTCCTCAACTCCCTGCACCACTCGTCGCCTCTTCCTTGCCTTCACCGTGCCGCCGAAGCTCACCGCCGGAGCTCCGCCCTCGCCGTCGATCTCCTCCGCCGGTGCCTCTTCCTCCTGTTCAAGTCTCTGGGTAGGTTCCCCACCTTCTCCTCTTCATTCTGGTCTTTTCCCCGTCGAGGTAGGTGGCCGGGAGGCCATTCCGGCCATGCGCCGGCGATCTTCCGGCGGGTCCGCAGCCTGGCGCCGTCGGCAGCCGCTCGCGGACCACGGAGACCGTCCAATCCGCGATCAACGCTCCAGATCAGCCGCCCCACCCGGTCAAATAAAAACGTACCGATCAACCCCGCGCGTCCGCCACCTTTTTGCAAAAAAGCTCCCGAAGTTTTAAATATCACAGATGTACCCTTCCTCCTCCAAAGATTCTTACAGATAAGTCCTGGTTTTTCCGTTTTAACCCCTAGGCTTCTTAGGTTTTCCAGCCCGAGGTCCAAGCTTGTCCTTTTACGGTATAAACCTTGAGTTTATACACTTAATTGTGTTTAGGTCCATGGTTTCTTGCAAAAAAGCCCCTGGAGCCCAAGTTTTCTTACAATCTAGCCCCTAAACCTTGTTTTAGCCATATCTTTTCCGTCTTTTATCCGTTTTAAGCGTTCTTGGTGTCCATGCGACCGTCTCTTAGAGCCCGTCGGTTTTAGAAGCTTGTTTTAGCCTTTTGTAATGTTTGATGTATTGTTTTTAATTATTGTATGATTTTTGTTGTGAGTGTAGATATCGTGCCAGTGGGTGTTGAGCTACCGATCGTGGATCAAGATCAAGTTTTTGAAGAACAAGAGCCCCAGTGTTTAAGCAAGGAAGGCTAGTGGATTTCCTCCCCTGCATATTCTATTTTGTCCCACACAACTTACATGATAACTAAGTTTACATTTAAATGTTGCTATGCATAAATTGATGGGAAAATCACCTTTTTAAGGACATGACTAGATTTTTATCCCCATTACCTTGAACAACCCTTTTAAATAAATGTTTTGGGTAGAAATGCTTAGTTGCTATACCTTGGGATGGTTCAAATGGAACTTTTCAAAATGATGAATGTTGATCATGATAACTTTGGTGAACTGTGATAATACAAGATCATAGGGTTTAATTGGAACATGGAGAACCACCCAGGAAAACAGTGCAACCACAGTCCATATGGCTCTGGCTTAGCCAATTAATTAGGTGTGTGGAATTATCTGACAACCTTATCCGAAAGGAGCACAGGGGGCCGGAGTTGAAGGGGTATAGCCCGGTTCTTTTGGAGTAGCAGCCTTTGCTAAGGTGCTGACCACTAGGGAGGGTTATGGTCCGCTCCGCTGCTGTAACTGTCGCGGGTTGTTGGTCTTCTGCATATCTTTGTAAAGGCTTCGTAGTGGACCCCTAGCCACTCACCTCGGAAGTGTTTAAGGGTTTGATCAACCCGGGCAACATGGGGAACACGAGCTGTGGGTAAAGTGTACAATCTCTGCAGAGTGAAAACTGATTGATCAGCCGTGCTCACGGTCAAGAGCGGCCTGGACCCTCACATGATAAGTGAACTTGAAGATGATATTAAATCATGGTTTTATACGGTTTTGAGATAATGTTTCCAATGCTTAATTTTGGGATGGTATAAACTTACACCTAGTAAATAGGTGCTTGCTAATAAAATTTGACCAACTTAAAATGCTAACCGCTGCAAACTCTTAGCCTATCCTTGATAGCCTTGCATTTTCACCCCACTTGCTGAGCTCCAACCATAAGTGTGCTCACCCTTGCTTACCCGCTGTTCAGAGGAGAACACTGGAGAAGAGTACTTCAGCGACTACGATGTGTTTCCCCCAGTCAGATGCCTGTGGAGTTGAAGACGGAGTTTCATCGTCTTAGCTATCGATGTTCGTGTAAAGACCTTCGTGTCTATCCATGAGTGTAATAAAAGTTAAAAAACCTATTCTTGTATGTTTTTGAGCATTGTTTCTGTTATTACACTCATTATGTCTATCGCATGTGTGAAATTGAGATCCTGGCACACATACGAGATGCATTCGGTTTTCTTCAGAAAATCGGGTGTGACATCCTCTCCGTCCTGGGGGACCTCATCATCTCCTTCAAGTGCAACACGGAGACCCTCGACCTTGCCGAGACCTCCGCCGCCGTCGACGCCTCCGCAGTCTTGGTCGCCGAGGCCAAGCAGGTCGACTCGGGTGACCTAGCTGTCCTGGAGCAGAAGCGCACCGCCACCGCCGTGGACCCCGCGCCCTCCACAAAGAAGGTCTGCCTCGGCCTTGCTGACGCAGAGAAGACGGTGGTGATCGGCGACAACCTCGACCCCAAATAGGAACTCGCGCTCACCAGTTTCCTCCGGGATAACGCAGATATATTTGCATGGAGTCCATCAGATATGTCAGGTGTCCCCAGGGAGCTGGCTGAACACTCCTTGGATGTAAGCAAGACGGCCAAGCCTGTAAAGCAGAAGCTTCGCCGCTTTGCAAAAGATCGCAAGGAGGTCATTAGGGTAGAATTAATAAAGCTCCTAGCTGCCGAATTTATCCGTGAGTGTAAAAACCTGGTTTGGCTCGTCAACCCGGTCCTTGTACCCAAGAAAACTGGTCAATGGAGAATGTGTATCGACTACACCGACCTCAACAGGCACTGCCCTAAAGATCCCTTCCCTCTTCCACGCATCGACCAGGTCGTGGACTCCACGACCGGAAGCGTCCTCCTATGCTTTCTCGACTGCTACTTAGGATATCACCAGATAGCCCTGAAGGTCTCTGACCAAGACAAAACGGCGTTCATAACGCCCCATGGCATCTACTGCTACATGGCCATGACCTTCGGCCTCAAGAATGCTGGCGCGACCTACTAAAAGGCCATCCAGAAGTGCCTCGAGCGCCAGATCGGCAAGAACGTAGAAGCCTACATTGATGGCGTGGTCGTCAAGACGACCCATGAGGATAAGCTCATAGCTGACCTCACAGAAAACTTCGCCAACCTTCGCCGCTATCGCTAGAAACTTAATCCAGAGAAGTGCGTCTTCGGTGTCCCATCCGGCAAGCTCCTAGGCTTCATGGTCAGCAACCGGGGCATCGAGGCGAACCCCACCAAGGTGGATGCCATCCTCAGGATGAAGCGACCTACCAGGAAGAAGGACATCATGAAGCTCACCGGCATGATGGCGGCCCTAGGTCAATTCATTAGCAAACTTGGAGAGAAAGGCCTGCCCTTCTTCAAGCTGCTAAAAAAGGCAGACAAGTTCGTCTGGATCGAAGAAGCGGACCAAGCCCTGGAGCAACTCTAGACCTTCCTCACGTCACCCCCGGTGATGGTGCCCCTGGCGCCTGAGGAGCCATTACTGCTCTACACCTTGGCGACCACCCTGGTGGTCAGTTCGGTTCTAGTGGCTGAGCGACCTGAAGAGGGCCGACCCTACCCTGTCCAGCGACCTATCTACTACGTCAGCGAGGTCCTGTCAGACAGCAAGACCAGGTACAACCAGCCCCAGAAGATGCTCTACGCCCTACTTATCACCTCTCGCAAGCTCCGGCACTACTTCCAGTCGCACAAGATCAAGGTCGTCTCGGCCTTCCCCCTCGGCGAGATCCTGCGGAGACGGGACACCACTGGACGCATCATCAAGTGGTCCATCGAGCTAGGTGAGTTCGACCTGGAATTTTGCCCCAGGCAGGCCATCAAGTACCAGGTCATCGCAGACTTCGTCTCGGAGTGGACTGAAATCCAGCAGCCTCCACCCACGGAGCGACCTGACCACTGGACGATGTACTTCGATGGTTCCCTAAACTTCGAAGGAGCCGGCACAGGCGTCCTGTTCATCTCCCCCCAGGGTGATTACCTCAAGTACGTCCTGCAGATCCACTACAAGGCATCCAACAACAGCGCCGAGTACGAGACCCTCATCCATGGGCTGCGCATCGCTCATTCCCTGGGGATCAAGCGCCTCATAGCCTACGACGATTCCAAGGTCGTCATTGACCAAGTCAGCAAGGACTCTGAAGCCAGGAAGGATACAATGGATGCCTATTGTGCTGAGGTGCACAAGCTCACTTCGAGGGACTCGAGTTCCACCATGTCTGCCACAACAACAACATCACAGCTGATGTCCTCTCCAAGCGAGTGCTGGTGCCAGCTGGCGTGTTCGTCCAGGACCTACGCAAGCCATCCATCAAGCTTTTCCCCGACCCAGAGTCACCAGATGATGAAGTGACCCCACCAGGAGGTTGCGACGTCCTCATGACTGAGGCAGAAGACAACTGGCACCTTGACTTCATTGCCTTTCTCCTCGAACATCGAGTCCCTGAGGACAAGGCCGAGCGCGAAAAGATCACAAGGCATAGTGCCAACTACGTCGTCATCGGTAACGAACTCTACCGAAGGTCCGCCTCCACCGGGGTTCTGATGAAGTGCATCCTAAGATCTGAGGGCCTCAGGAGTGCATCCTAAGATCTGAGGGCCTCAGGCTCTTAGATGAAATCCATGGTGGTGAGTGCGGCAACCACGCCGCCTCTGCCAACTTGGTGGGCAAGGTCTTCTGGTCCGGCTTCTACTGGCCCACGGCCATGGCTGATGCACAAGAACTTGTACGTCGATGCAAGGGCTGCCAATTCTTCACCAAGCAGCAGCACATCCCAGCTCAGGCCCTAAGGACCATCCCTCCATCCTGGCCCTTCGCAGTATGGGGCCTCGACTCTGTGGGACCCTTCAAGACCACCCTTGGCTGCTACAAGCACATAATCATGGTGGTGGACAAGTTCACCAAGTGGATCGAGGTCCGTCCCGTATCCAGTGTCACATCGAAAGAGGCGACTAAGTTCATCGAAGAGATCACCCACCACTTCGTGGTGCCCAACAGGATTGTCACCGACCTTGGCACGGCCTTCACAGGAGCTGACTTCTGGGATTTCTGCCAAGACAACCTGATCGACGTATACTACTCCTCGGTGGCGCACCCACTGTGCAACGGCCAGGTCGAGCGGGCCAACGGCATGGTCCTGCAGGCTATCAAGGACCGTATCTTCGACGGCTCATCGCCTTACGCAACCAGGTGGCTCTCAGAGCTCCCTCACGTCATCTGGGGTCTCAGAACCCAGGTCAGCTCAGCTACAGGGTACTCACCCTTCTTCTTGGTCTACGGGTCAGAGGCCATCCTCCCCATCGACGTTGCCTTCGGGGCTCCTCGCATCCAGCACTTCGATGAAGGAGAAGTGGAACAAACACGCAGGCTTGACATCGATAGTGTCGAGGAACATCATGTGGCCGCGCTCATGCGCCACACCCGCCACGAGCAGCAGCTACGTCGCTACCATGACCGCAACGTGCGGGAACGTTCCTTCAACGTTGGCGACCTGGTCCTGCGGCGGATCCAGAATACCAAGGACATGCACAAGCTCTCAGCACCTTGGGAAGGCCCATTCATAGTCAAGGAGGTCATTGGACCGGTGACCTATCGCCTCCAATGGGCCGATGGCCAGGGTGTCCCGAACCCCAGGAACATCGAGCACTTACGTCGCTTCTATCCTTAGGAGCCTTGTATCACAATAAAAGCTATGTATTCTACCCTTTGTAATTCGATATATATATAAAAAGATTCCCTTTCGGCAGTTTTTCTGTCGACCTGCTTTTATGGGTCTCTATTTTGTTTCCTGTTCACCCCTCCCCCTCGACACGCTCGGGGGCTTGGTTTAAAACTGGACCCCACGCACTTCAGGGGCTTGGTGTTAAACCCGGCCCTTAACGCTCGGGGGCTTGGCTTTGCCAACCTAAGGGTCGTTCGACCTGAGGGGTCTACCTTTCTTTTTACCAATGTTTCCTTACCACAACTTTTGTGCCCTTTATAAGTATTCTTAAGTCGTGTAGTTGCACGACCTTGGGTCCAGAACCCCCCTCCACGTGCCGGCTGCACGTAAGGCTCCACGCTGAGCCGTGTAGTTGGTAAGCCGTTCCTCCACTGAGTTGGGTTAGCGGGGGGAAAAGGTTTGTGCAGCCTCATTACTTCTACGTCCTTATAAAGAGTATTCAAGTCAAATAAGGGATCACAGCAGTAACTTAAATATAGCCTTTTCATTTATGCAAGGTTTATCTTACATCAAAAAGGGTCCACGACCCATTGGCACTAACAGTTCGCTATATCCTAAGATACATTTCAGAGGTCTATCTTCTTCAGATCTCCTCCGCGGCGGCCTGGATGTCTTCAACGCCCACCAGCGGAGCCAGGTCGATCTCCTCCTTGACCTTCTGAAGGTCGAACGCCGGCTCATGGTGCCTCACCGTGGCCAGTGCGGCTGCCGCAGCGAGCTTGCCGCTGTCCATCAGCAGGGTCTTCATTTGACCTTCTGCCTCTTCCAGCCGCGCGACCAGCCCTTGCGGTCCGCCCTCGACCTTGGGGACATAGACGTCCACAAGGTACTCGGTGGCCTCCTTGAGGTCGTCCAGCTCCTTCTGAAGATCTGCAGTCATCTCTTGATGATCAATAAGGGTTTGCATTGCCCGAGAAAGGTCGATCTCCAGATCCCTACAAACACCACACTCATATGCAGCCTTCCGGGTATAGTAATACTCATTGGCTTCGACCTCCTTGGTCTTCTCCTTGAGGGTCTTCACCTGGTCCTTGGAATCCTTGAGGTCCTTCTTCAAGGCGGACTCCCTCTTCTTGGCTTCTGCAATCAACAAGGTTAGGAACAGTACATTACGACATCAACTCCAAGCATCAAGGTTAAGGGCACTCCCAGACGTACCCGCAGCGGCGACCTTCAGCTCGTCTTCCACCTCCTTCGCCTTCAGCCTGGCGGATCCGAGCTCCTGCTTCAAGGCCGCCATCGCCTTGTCCTTCAGGGTTGCTTCGTCCTTAAGTCGCCTGATTTCTCCTGCGGCCTCGATTCTGGCCTGCAGTACGGCTTCCTGGGCCACGGCTAGCTCCGCATGAAGCTTAGCACCCTCCTTGAGCAGGCCTGCCCTGCCCTGTGCCCGCTCGGCGAGAGACTGCAACAACACACCACAAAAGGTCGTTAGACCAAGCCATCAGAGTAAATTGGAGACCCATTCCCAAAAGTAACTAAAACTCACCGCAAGTGTCCTCCCGATGGTCGCCGACACCGCCTTGAAGTCAGCAAGGTCCCGGCCGTCAGCAAGGATGTCCTCTTCCCATGGGGTGCCAGAGTAGAGGCACCGGTCCATGTCATCGGGCCCGTCCCCTCCTTCGGCCTCCGCCTCCTGCGTCTGCGATAGGCCCGACTCGGGTTGGTCCCCCTGGCGAAGACCTTCCCCTTGTTGAGCACTATCAGAAGCGACCTTGGTCGCCGCTGACGATGCCGCCCCCACAGTCTCCGGGACCTGGCTGGTGACATCTCCGCCCGACGTCACCAGTGATTGGCCCACTGGCGCCTCTCGAGCTTGCGCCCAAAGGCCTCCTACCCCGTGGTGTTCTTACTATTGTCCGATGCAGCAGGGGTTCCCCTGACCAAGGAACAGAATCCGTCAAGCACGACGTACTCAAAAAACTGGAAAGGTCGAGCAAATCAAGATCGCGTCCAAGGACGTACCTGCCGCCAGGTTTCAGCCCAAGCTTTATCGGCCTGGGTGGCCCCCGCCTCGGTTTCTTCTGCGACCCTTGGTCGCTTACACCCTCAGCACTTGGCTTTGGGTGCTGTTCGTCTATAACCCCGAGCGGGGTTTCGTCTCCTCCCGCGGCCGCCGTGTCGCACGACCCTGCACTGACGTCACGCGACCTCGCGTCATCGTAGTCGCCAGCATCGGCGACGACCTCGACGCTGACCGTCGCCATCTCTAATGACGCAGTGGTGTCCTTCCTCTTCCTCTTCTTCTTCTTCTCTGCCATGATGGTGGCGGAGACGATCTTGGCGGCCTTGTGCGCCGGCATCTTCCCAGCGACCCACCGCGAGCCATGGGTGACCAGTGCAGAACCTCCCGTGGTAGGATCTTCATCATCACTACCCCCCACCGACGAGTTGGAAAGGTAGTTGTCGACGTACTGTTGCGGCGGAGCTTGTATGTCCTCCGCCGCTCGAACCTTGAAGCTCCGCTCACCCTCGTCAAGGAGGGGAGCCGGGCTCCAGAACACGCCCTCGTGACCCTGCACCAGGTGACCTTCATCTTAGAACAGGGGAAGCAAACGCAAGAAAAAGGACTCAAGGTCCATCAGCAAACGGCGACTTACCGCTTCAGTGGGCCGCTTGAGGGAAAACGCCTTGGGGCATGTCCGGTTTCGGATCACCCCGTTGAAGAGCTCCCGCACCCGTGCCACCATCTCCTGCTTCGAGACCTTGCGCTGCGCCACGCGGGTCGGGTCGGCCTAGCCCCAGTACTCGTAGGCCGAATACGCCCGATCTTGGATCGGCTGTAGGAGCCTCCGGCTGAAGCAGATGGCCACAACGCCGCCCGTCAGCCCCCCCCCCCCCCCCCGTGCCTTCAGCGTCGCGAGGTCCTCCAGCAGTGGCTTGAAGGTGTCCATCTCCCGTGATGTCAACTGGTTGCTCCACTCCAGCACCAGAACTGGCGCGAGCCCCGACCTAGTCACCAGCGCCGGCTTCGGGTTGTCGATGTAGAACCACCCTAGCCTCCAGCCCTGGGTGTTGTCTGGCAGCTCCATGTCAATGTACACTGGCTTCGTGTGGCGACGTAGCATGAAGCCGACGGATCCCACGACGTCCTTCTTCCCCGTCTTCTTCAACTCAAAGAAGTACCACCATAGGTCGAAGTGTGGCGGTATCCCCAAGTATGCCTCGCACGGGTGGATGAAGGAGGAAATCGTAGTGATGGCATTGGGGACGAGGTGTACCAGGTCGATTCTGTAGAAGTGGAGCAGCTCGCAGAAGAAGTCGCCCGCGGGGACTCCAAATCCGCGCTCCACGTGCGTTAGGAAGGCGACGGTCTCTCCGGTCCCCCCGGAGGGGAAGGCTTCGCCGGCGGCTGGCCTCCACCCCACTTGCTCCTTGGGCTTCAGTAGCCCACGCTCCACCAGACCTTGGAGCTGCGCCTCGGTCACCATCGAGGGCTCCCAAACGCTCTCTGAGACCTGCGCAATCTCCGGGGCCATCTCTTCTTCGTCGAATCCGGTGGATCTAGCTCTAAAAACTACCAAGGACTTCATGCGCATGCGGCGGTTCGTGACGCTGGTGAATCTGTGTGGAAAGCTCTTGGCGGCAGCACTGAAACCCTAAGGATTGCGCGGAAATGGAAGTGAGTGGGGTCCCCGACCCCTCACTCGGCCTTTTATAACTGGGCCGCACCAGTGTGGTGGGTCGCGGCGTCCCAAACATCTCTAAGGGTCTGGCAACATTCCCGGCGACCCAACGGATACATCGCCCAACGGCTCTTTCGGCCTAACGGTCACAGTCAGTAATGGCTCGCGCCGTGCGAGAATCCATGTCCGTTGGCTCTCTGCTCAGCGGCCTAACGTCCATGGACTCATTATGCCCTATTTCCAGCCCCCTGTTCACATTTTCTACAAGGTCTCTCGATCTCCAACGACCTCCGGGTCCATCACATTCCCTTCACAAGGTCGACAAAAGCACCAATGCTTGATAGGTCGCCTCAGCCTACAATGGCGGGTTCACACCCCGGCTCCTAGGTCCTGCTACCTACTGGATTGCCTTGGTCTTTACGGCTGGTTTGTACCGACGACCCCGTGCTTAATGGCTCCACTGCCCGTTGGTGACCTCCTGGTCATGTTCAAAGCACCTCCCTGAGGTCGCTAAGGCTCCACTACCTCCTAGGTCGTCTAGACCTATGGTTCCCAGGTTGACGACCTACGTTGTGTCACTGCACAACAGCTGTGTCGATTTAGGTCGACATGGGTTTCCCATCTCTATGAAAGGCCTCCCGAAGGTCGGCGTGCTTTTACAGCCCTGCTGAGACCTTGGTAGCCATACCATTGCCGCCCGGGCGCCCCTACAACTACTTGAAACATGACATTTATCATGTAAGATATATTTACAGCTTCATAAGCTACAAAGGCATTTGGCCCTTGGCCAATTACAAGATACAAAGATATTAGTGGCCCTGAATTACCTTTCATAGTGCTTACGACTCAGTCTACACTAATAAGGCGTGTCACAAGCTTTCTTCTAGCTTCAGGACCTACTTGACGATCTCTACAGCCACTGTAGCGGCAGCTACCGCACAGCCACCTCTACTCGAGCTCCAGCAGGTTTCCTGTGGTACCCAGCATCAAGTCTGAGCTTCACCACAAGATTCCAAATGGAGCAAGCTTCAACACCAGCCTCGCCGGGTGGAGCGTCGTGTTCACCAGCATCATGTCGGTCCTCAGAGTGTCAGGGCCGACGATGAATCTGCTGCTTCATACTCCGCCTGGGTTCCTCAGCAGGACCGGGAGAAGAGGCTAATCGAGTTCTTTGAGCTTCACAAGCATTCTTCTAGCTTCAAGCATGAACTACATCGACCCTATGCTCTGGTGGGCGCACATAAGTCCCTAGCATGGAAATACTACTACATAGTCTGGCCATGGTCCTCCTTTGCAAATTAGGTGGTTTACTTCAAGGTATGGGTGCCTATTTATACCCCCAGCACCTGCCATTTGGTTCTATCCGCAAGCCAAGCTTGCGTGGCGTCCTCATCCTCAAGATCATTGTACCCTCGTGGGACACGAGGTTACTGTTCGCCCGTGGGAGGCATTGGCGCGCCTTTTCCCCTACCTGACTGCATTCTAGGCATCTTTGTCTTTTGCGAGTGACAGCGACCTGTCCTTCGTCTGGAAGCCGCCCTGTGACTGTACAGTGCACCCATGACTCAGTTCTCGTCAGCTCTAGCGTCTGACTACCCCTGCAAGATTCTGGAGCATTTGTCCTTATTGGATCGATATCACAAGAGCACAGTGCTGTTCCTAAAGCAGAAGGCTGTAGGTTCGGCTATTTCTTTCTTTTTCTTCTGAGCATCAAACCGGCCATCTTGGTCGCTTTACTACTCGGGGGCTACTACACTAGTAAGTCTCGCGACACCCTATTTTCTCCAGGTCGCCTCGACCTACCGGAAGCCTGCTTCCACCACTTCTCCGCTCAATCTACCTTCGGTAGGCATGGCGACCTTTCCGAAGGTCGCGGCAGTCACTCTGCTGTACCTGACCCAGGTCAGGATGACGGTTCTTCAAGGTCTACGCCTCGTCTTCAATTCGACCTTCTAGACCTTCGACTCAGAAGCTCGCCGTTCAACTTCGTGCGCGCATCGGAGGGGTTTTTTCTTTTTTTGATCCCTGTGCACTCTTCACGACCTCGACGGTGCTGCGCCTTCATTACTCTTTGACACATCCTCGACTCGGCCACTACGCCTACATGTCGATCGGGGGCTTGAGAGACATGGGTACCTATGGTTCCCTACCGGCCAGGGTCCCAGAGGTCCCTGACAAGTGGACCCGACCTTCTAGAAGACCCGATGACCTGCCAAGTGGGCCCGGCGACATTATCCATGACTCTAACGACCCCGGGCGACCTGATCAAGATCCCGGAAGATCCGCTGAACTCGGCGTGCAAGCCAAGGCACTAGGACGCGGCGTGCCGCCACCTGTAGCTCCGAGTATCACGAGATACTCCATGTAATCCGGAAGTATATCTTCCCAGATTGTAACCGACCTGGACTCAGGACCACCGACCTTGAACGGAAACCCTAGCTCGTCCTCCCCATATAAGGCGGCCTAGGGCTCCATTCAAGGGGACAACTCATCTTCATCCTCCCGCATAATCCACCACAACTGGACGTAGGGTTTTACTCTCCCGAGGCCTGAACCAGTCTAAACCCTCTTGTCTCCCCGGTTTTTTCGCCATACTCGCCTATTTCCGAGTTCACCACGTGGACTACCACCTACGCTCTTAGGTCCCGATCCTCCATTAACCTGCAAACCTCTAGGGTAGCCGCCTAGCGGATCTGTCCTTGTCTCACCCCCTGACAATGTGTGTTGTCAATGCACTCATCAAGGGGGAGATTGAGGACCAGGTGTGTCCGAGGACTAGTGGAGGGTCGCTCCTTAGTGATGAGTCATTGACAAAGTTGTGTGGACTGATGATTGGCTAAGTGTGCAGGTACTGGTTGCGGTTTGACATGTGTTGGTGCAGGTGAAGAACAAACGCGAAAGGCCTTAGCCGTGGTGGCCTCCGGGTGATGGAGAGGCAAGTAGGCTTGGTTCGATGGACCCGGTGGCCGATGGGGTCAAGTGCGAGCCGTGCGGTGCAAGACTAGTAAGTTGAAGTCGTGAACTGGGACGGTGCAAGGTCCGGATCGAGGCCGAAGCTTGCACGCGGGGTTTGGTGGTTTGCCCACAAAACCATCGGTGGACAGTTTCTTGGTTTGGGCCGCAAAACCAAGTCCGGAGGCCCGATGCGACGGAGACGGTGATCCGGGAGTGTCGGGAAGCTTCGAGGCGGGGGGGCTGAAGGACCGATTAGGCGAACCAGAGAGGGGGGAGTGAATGGGAGCCGATAAAAATTCTTCTCGAAGGAGATGAGAACAACAAGACGAACACGGCTTCCAACTCACGTCTCCGACCCAACTACCCAAGTTGGCCAAGACCACGCAGCCACTGGAGTGCTACTGGTCCTAGGAACCAACACTCAACCTTCCGAGCCAAAACTCACCAAACCACACAGCGGAAACTTGCACGGCTTGCTGCCTATGCTACACCGGTCACACCGATGGCCTGCGCCGGTCAGACCGGTGGACAGAGCCGGTCAGGCCGGTGGCTACAGCAGCCGCACAGCAAACGTTCCAGGAAGCCTCAGTGACTCCTCTAGGCCCTGGAACAAAAACCACCACGAAACACAACCTGTGAGGAAGAAGAACCCCTCACAAAACCTAGCAAAACAACTCCAAACACGCCAAGAACTGATCAGCAGGACCACGGGACAAAACCACACAGACAAGGCTATTCCCCGAGACAAAAACCCACCAAGGGCTAGCACCGGTCAGACCGGTCAAGAGCACCGGTCAGACCGGTCGTGCCAGGGCAGCTCGGGATGAACAGCACCCGCGAGTCAACACCTCCAAATCCAACTCCCAATCTCCCGATTCGCTCCACGATTTTGCACAAGACTTTGGGGATAGTAGGAACACCACATGGGTACTCCATAGCCAAGATTTGGTCCACCAAAACTTGTCAAATCAAGAGGAACCGAAGAAATCCCACCAAGAACGCCTCTAACCCTAGAGCCACGAAAACCCCAAAATTGAGCCCCTTTGCTCACGGATTTGGAAGGGGAATCAAAGGGAAAAGAACCACGAAGGGTTCATACATACATCCCCCACCAAATCCCAAAGAGAAAGTCCTCGAAATCGCTCCAAGAAAATCGCCAAGAAAGGGCTCCGAAAATCACCAAAAAGGAGAAACGGGAAAGACACATCCAACCCTTGAGGAACCACGCCGAATCATCTATACATACCAAAGAGGTTCATACAAGGTCTAGCTTGCCGCCCGATCATCCTTCCCTCTCACAAGATCTCACCATGAAGCTCTCAAGCTAGTCCTACGAAAATCCTAAGAAAATAGGAAGGAAAATAGGAAAACCAAATGAGCTAGGGTTCCAAGAGGTGGCTGCCATCCTCTCACCACTTGGGTTATATGGAGGCAACCGAAAGACGAAAATACCCTTACTAGCTAACTAGGGATACATGCCCCTCGAGGGCGAAATTGGAAGTCTTTGTCTTCGCACCATCGGACGGATGCCCAGCGACCGCAAACTTGCTTAGCCTCGACGCAAGCCTTGCGATCCCGACGCGTGTCCTCCGCTTCGAAGATTCCGGACTGCGTCGTCACACACCGGTCAGACCGGTTCTCCTCACCGGTCAGACCGGTACCCACCGGTCAGACCGGTCTAGAGCTGCTGCACCTCCGTCTTCGGTTCTTCGGTCTTGGCTTTGTGGATCAACCAAGGAACCCAGTGATTTTCTGGTGAACCACCAGAAACCCCGCGAACTCGGTGTAGCCTCCGCCAATCACCACTCATGACTCGGCTCCCACGTAGTCCCGGCTCGACCTTGGTTTTGAGGCTCAACCAAGAAACCGTCCATGACTTCATCTTGCCGTTCTTGCCACCATGCGGCCCGCACTTGACCCCGCTGGCCACCAGGTCCCTCGAACCAAGCCTACTTGTCTTCTCCACACCTGGAGGCCTCACTGGCAACGACCTTTCACGCTTGTTCTTCACCTGCACCTGCACCAGTCAAGCCGCAACCTGCACCTGCAATACTTAGCCAAGAATCAGTCCACACCACGTTGTCAATCACTCATCACACCAAGAAGCGACCATCCACCGGTCCTCGAACCACACCTGGCTCTCAATCTCACCCTTGATGAGTGCATTGACAACACACACGTTTTGGTAACCAAGAGAAAAGGAAAAGAAAAGAAACGACTAAAAGGAACTCCAACAAGCGATCGAAAGCCAAAGAAAAGGCAAAGAGCAAGATCACTTGAAGAAGACAAGTCTCGGACCCCTTAGGCAAGGGCAACGGCTCGACACATCCGAGACAAAACATGCTCAAGCAAAGAGCACAAACCATCAAACCAAAGCTCGAAAACCATAAAGAGCTCCCCCTGCACACATGCAAGCTCCCCCTGAACCAATGCAACTCCCCCTGGACAAATGCATGCGAACCACTTCACGAAACAGAGCAGCTGCAATAGCTCAGCTCTGACCGGTCAGACCGGTCGACACCACCGGTCAGACCGGTGCGCAACATGTGAACAGGACCAGCACTCTGACCGGTCAGACCGGTGACCTCAACCGGTCAGACCGGTGCACAACAGAGCCCAAAAATGGCTCGAAACCACCTGAAAACCTTCCAAATGCATTCAGTAGGCCAAAACATGCTCAAACTTCTCCCCCTTGTTGACAATGCATGAATCAAGCCAAAAATGCAAAAAATGCAACCTAGAGCTTCTCAAATAAACAAAATTCAACATAGGATGCTACACATGTCCAAACGAGCAAGTTAGATACTCTATAGCTTCGTAATGACATAAACTTCATGATCACCAAGTTTCACAACCATTGGGCGAAGCTAAGATAGAATTTAGCAATTTTGCGAAAAATCACTCTCTCATGAGCAAAGTCCTAAACATGAGCAAAACATGTCAAAATGGCAAAGCCACACAAACTTCATGCTAGGACAACCATTCTAAGCATAAGACCATCATAAACACCCACAAGCACCTTATGTCATGTCAAAGCCATCGAGCCATGTGCCTACTTCTATATATGAGACTTCTCATTGGTAAGCATCATGCAACGATTTAGCACCCAAAGCAAATTAAAATTAGCACATATGACATGGGAGCACATTTTCCAAGCAATTTACATTTCATTTTTCAGATTTATAATTGGTACATAAAATGTCTTTGTGACAAAAAGGAACTTATGCCCCTCCACAAGATGAAGCATGGGGGCTAAACACTCATGATGGCAAATGAGCCTTTGGCCCCATATGATCAAAATAAGCTATCCAACCACAAATTAAGCATAGCCAAGCCACAAAAACATGTCAAGATCATGTAAAGGCATTTACTCACAAGAGAGCATACATATGAAATTTTCAAAAACATAGCCATCAACCATGGATACAAACCAAGATTATCAAGAGCTAAGCCAAACTAACCATAGCTTACCAAATTAGCTCACAAAGACATATATATCATTCCATGGTGAACAATGTATATAGGAGAAGCCTTTCCTAAACAATTCATATGATACAAAATGCATGCAACCTAAGATACAAAGATGCCTATACATCATGTTACATATGCCATGCCAAATGCAAGAAATGCACAAAGGAAAGCTATACATATGCTACAAAGGAGCTCCCACACGCCAACTTAAGAAATCAAACAAACACCAAGCTCCCCCCGCAAACGAGTGAAAGTTGCTTGATCTAGTGGTTTGGTGAAAATATCGGCTAGTTGTTCATGTGTGGGTACATAGATCAAAGCTATCTTCCCTTTCTCTACGTTGTCTCTCAGAAAATGATACCTCACTTCTATGTGCTTGGTTTTGGAATGGAGCACTGGGTTCTTTGCAACGCTTATGGCACTGGTGCTATCACATTGAAGTGGGACATGGGTATACTCCTCACCAAAGTCACTCATGGTGTATGTGATCCAAAGGAGCTGAGAGCAACAACTAGCTGCGGCCACATACTCTGCCTCGGTAGTGGATTGAGCAACACTCGACTGTTTGCGGGAAGACCAAGACACCAAAGAAGAACCCAAGAACTGGCAAGTCCCAGAAGTGGACTTCCTATCCAACCGACACCCGGCAAAGTCCGCGTCTGAAAATCCATGAAGCGCCAAAGAAGAAGACGCAGAGTACCAAAGGCCAAAGTCGGGAGTGTGTCGCAAATACCTGAAAATGCGCTTGACTGCTTGCCGATGCGAAGTCCTCGGAGAAGCTTGAAAATGAGCGCACAGACACACCGAGAATTGAATGTCCGGCCTCGTCGCCGTCAAGTAGAGGAGTGACCCGATCATGCTCCGGTACTCCTTCTGGTCCACGTGTTCACCTTCCTCGTCCGCATCAAGAGCTGTAGTCGTACTCATAGGCGTCGCCATGGCCTTGGAGTCCTCCATCTTGAACTTTCTCACAATGTCCTTTGTGTACTTAGCTTGGTGCACAAATGTTCCTTCCTTTGATTGCTTGATTTGTAGCCCGAGGAAGAACTGCAACTCGCCCATCATGCTCATCTCAAATTCCCTGCTCATGTCTTCTGCAAACCTTGCAACAAGAGAGTTAGACGAGCCACCAAAGACAATATCATCCACGTATACCTGCACAATCAGGATATCTCTGCCCTGCCTGAGGAGAAACAAGGTCTGGTCGACCTTCCCCATCTCAAACCCTCTCTCAAACAGGAACCCCCTCAACCTACCATACCAAGCTCTAGGCGCCTGCTTCAACCCATACAGCGCCTTCCTCAACTTGTACACCCGGTGAGGGTACTTCTCACTCTCAAACCCCGGTGGTTGCCTCACAAACACCTCTTCCTCCAACACACCGTTCAGAAAAGCACTCTTCACATCCATCTGGTACAACTTGAACCCTTTAGCCACGGAAAAGGCTAGAAGGATCCTGATCGCCTCCAAACGAGCTACAGGAGCAAAAGTCTCCTCGTAGTCGATCCCCTCTTTCTGACTGTACCCCTGAGCAACAAGTCTCGACTTGTTCCTCACCACTTCTCCTTTCTCTCCCTCTTTATTTTTCCACACCCATTTTGTCCCAATCGGCTTACACCCTGGGGGAGGGTCAACCAACACCCAAACTTGGTTCCTCTCAAAATTCTCCAACTCCTCATGCATCGAGTTAACCCAATTATGATCAGATAACGCGTGTCCAATGTCTTTGGGCTCAAAGGTGGCAACAAAAGCAGCATGAGCGAAATGAGAATTATTCCGAACCCTCGACCGTGTAGTACGTTCATTCATGTCGCCGATGATTCTCGAAGCTGGGTGATCCACTTGCACTCGCCGGGTATGTTCTCGCCTTGATGCTACCTCCCCCTCAACAGTAGCTTCGCCTTGATCTGGGTTTGTCGTTGTAGGTGTGGGAGAGGGTCCATTCTCGATCGTCGTCGAAGTAGTAGGTACATGTTCAGCCGCGGGCATCACACCGCCATCTTCATCATCTCCATGTTCATGCTCCTCCTCCTGAAAGATCTCCTCGCCAAGTTCGTCGTCACCTGCACACTCAAAAACAAGCTGACTACGTGGCTGTGTCTCGTCGAAGGTTACCTCGCAAGTCTCCACGATTTGGTTAGTTTCAAGATTGAGCACACGAAATGCTCTAGAATGAGATGCATAACCAAAGAAAATGCCATCGACAGACCTAGCCTCGAACTTGTCCAACTTTTTACCTTTCTTCAGAATGAAGCATTTACAACCAAAGACATGGAAGTGACTCACCTTGGGTGTGCGACCGTGCATCAACTCGTAACAGGTTTTCTTCTTGTGAACCCTGAAGTAGATCCTGTTCGACACATGGCACGCGGTATTGACCGCCTCAGCCCAGAACCTTCTCGGTGTCCTATGCTCGTCGAGCATCATCCGAGCCATCTCGCACAAGGTCCTGTTTTTCCTTTCCACCACGCCATTCTAGGGAGGCGTATACAGACTCGAAAACTGATGTTCAAGACCCAAGTCATGGCAAAAGGTTTCGAAGCGAGAGTTTTTGAATTCCGAGCCATTATCACTGCGGATCGCTCGTATGGCATCTCCGTGCCTCTCGTTTCTTAACCTCAAGACAAGATCTCGAACAAAACCAAATGTCTCCCCTTTCTCCTCAAGAAAGAACACCCACGCATACCGAGAGTAGTCGTCTACCACAACAAGGACATACCACTTCCCACCCGCAGATCGCACACGAGCTGGGCCAACAAGGTCCATATGGAGCAGCTCGCATGGACGCTCAGTCATCACATCAGTGAGAGGCGGGTGAGAAGAGGCTACCATCTTGGCATGCCTACACGGCGCAAAAACCAACTCTTTCTCAAACCTCAACCGTGGCAATCCTCGGACCAAATTGAGTTTACTCAAGCGAGACAAAAGGTCAAAACTCAAGTGACCCAACTTCCTATGCCACTTCCACAACTCACTCGAAGAACCAGCCAAAAAGCAACACTCCACACCAGAAGACTGAGAAAAATCAGCTCGGAACACTTGACCCTCGGGAACGACCATGCAAACAAGATCCCCCCGAGAATCTAAAATCCGAGAACCACGAGGCCGAAACAACACCTCAAAACCCTCATCCAACAACTGGGACACAGAAAGCAAATTGTATCCAAGCGATTGAACAAGAGCAACACGCCTGAGAGTGATCTTGTCACTTACCTTAATCTCACCTTCTGACAGCACACGCCCTCGCCCATTGTCCCCAAAGGTGATGTACTTCTTTGTCACCACCGGGACGAGACTTGAGAACCACCCCTTGTCTCCGGTCATATGCCTCGAGCAACCGGAGTCAATCAACCAAATGTTCTTCAAGTCTCCCACCTGAAATTCAAAAGCGAGCACGTGAGTGCACAAACGACTCAGCACTGGGGTTAGTACCAAAAGAGTAAAACCAGTGCCGAGACATTTGCTCCAAAGTGGGGTTAGCACAAACCAAATCATCACGCCTATCAAAGCTACCACCACGGTAACCACCACGAGGAAACCAACCTTCTCTAGCTGGAGGAGGACGAAAGCCACGAAAGGGAAACCGTGGATTGTTCCTCCTCTCCATCTCAAAGCTATGACTCCTCCCACCCCCGTATGGAGCACGAGGTGGAGAACGCCTAGCAAACTGACCACCTGCAAACTTTCCAGACCAACCACCAGAACCACGACCTCCAGAACCAAACCGAGCATCCTCACGAGCACGAAACCTGACTCACTGTCTGCCCAGACCTGCACCGGTCTGACCGGTGTAGTACACCGGTCTGACCGGTGTAGCTCGGCCAGCAGCAGCACCTGCAGCCTTCCGGTCTCCCCAAGCCGGAACCGTCCTCACAATCGCCTTGGCCCTGGGCATCTGCATACGAGGCTCAGGTACACCATTAGAGGGGTGGTACCTGTCCTTGTTAGCCCACTCTCTAGCCATTCTCTCCTCACGCTTCCTCTTGAAGCAAAACTCATCCTTGTGACCATCTCTCCCACAATACCCACAATGGAACTTTATGGGCTGTGGCTTAGGCTTAGGCTTGGGTTGAGGCTGCCCACTTGGCTTCTCACCCTTCTTCTCTCCTTCCTCACCTCCCTTTGGGCTCACAAACTTCACCGGTTTCTGAAAATCATTTGTTGGGTGAGGGAATATGGGTGGATCTGGAGTAGTGTCAAGTTTGTTTCTGAGATGGTTAGGCTTGGGCTCAAACTTGTTCTTGTGTCTGTTTGGTGGTGGGATAGGAATCTCTCCAACTCTCTCAACTCCCTCACCACTGTTCTCTCCAAGCTTGTCATCCCCAAGTGCCTGACCATCATAGCGTTTGAAAGCCGCTATCATGATACCAAGCTGAGGCTCCTGACCCGACAACCAGCTCATACATTTTCTCAGCTCATCATTCTCATCCTGCAAGCGATCAACATAATGTGCAAGCTCCAAATTCTTAACCGCATGCAATTCACAAGTAGAGCAAGAAGTGGGAATAGGCTCTTTCAACTTAGCCTCAAGCGAAACAGTGTAAGCATGCAACTCATCAATCTTTCCATGCAAAACAGGGCAAGAAGTGCAAGCACCTAGCAAAGCAGGTCTAGACTTAAGCTCAGCCACTTCAACCCTAAGCATATCTAGTTCATCACAAGTAGAAGCATGCTTATCCTTAAGAGCAGCAAGATCAGCTAGGTACACAGAGCAATCACAGCAATCAATCTCATCAGAAACCATAGGAGAAGCCTTAAGCGAATCGATCTCAAGCTTAGCATCTAGGTTCTGGGTTTCTAGCTCAGCCACACGGTTCCTAGCATCTTCTAGTGAGGCCCTAAGTTCTTTCCTCATCTTCTTGGCCTCCCTAAGCATGTGATCGCGGTTATCAAGCAAGTCAACCAACTCATCATTCTCCTTGCGCAAAGAAGAGAGCTCATCACATACCTCATCCTCGGAGTCAGAGTCCGAGTCACTCTGGTGGCTCTTCTTGCTGCCGGAGCTACGGGCCATGCCGCAGAAGCCATCTCCCGTGAAGCAGCTCAACCCGCTCAAGTTCCTGGATGACTTCTTGTTCTTGCGCCGATCACCTTCATCTTCACTGCTACTCGAGCTCGAGGAAGAGTAGGTGGAGCTGGAGTCGACGTCGCTCGCTCCGACCATTGCTCGGGCCTTCCTGCCGCGGCCATCCTTCTTCCTCAACCGTCGCTCGTCCTTGTGCTTGTTCTTGTGCTTGTGATCGCGCCTCGATCGGTACTTGCCATCCTTGCTCGATCGGTGCCTGTAGCCGTCCTTGTAGCCGTCCTTGTTCTCCGTCTTCTCCGGGCAGTCGGCGACGAAGTGTCCTGGCTTGCCGCACTGAAAGCACGTCCGTGCTGTCCTCCTCGTGTTCACCCGGTTCTCGTGCAGCCTCTTGAACCGCCTGGTCAGCAACGCCAGCTCGTCCTCTCCAAGCACGTCAAACTCCTCGTCTGGCAAAGACATCAAAGAAGACAGAGAGTACATCCTGGAGGATGCGTTAGCGTTAGACTTAGCTCCTTTGCCACCAACGAGAGCGAGACTATGAGAATCAGTCGGGCTCTCGATCTTGGCTGTCATACCACGGTCCAACTCAGCCGACTTGAGCTTCGAGAACAGCTTGTTCACCGTCAAGGTGTCATACTTCTCGGACTCAACAATAGCCTCAAACTTCCCGTCCCATACGGTACGATCCAACGAGTGCAAGAGCTTCACGGCTCTATCATGATCATTGTATGGGAGGACGTCCACATTGGCTCTCATGTTGTTCACAACGAGCGTAAATCGCTGGAAAAGGGCATCAACAGACTCGTCGGGGAGATTAGTGAAGTTCTCGTACTCTCTCCGGTAAGTCGTGTACATCCAAGCCTGAACCTGAGCATTCCCAGCATGAGCATCCTTCAACTGCTCCCAAATCCTACAAGCTAAGTCCTCTGTCTGAACCCGATCGAATTCAGGCTGACACAGAGCACGAAACAAGTAGTCGACAGCCTTGTTGTTGGCTTCGAACATATCCCTCGATCCTGGAGTAAGGAAGTTCATCGGATGAACATAAGCTGTGTTCACCGTGACATCCCAAAGGATCTGACCCTTTCCGCGGAGGAACGCCGCCATCCGCCTTTGCCACATCTGGTAGTTCTTCCCATCGAAGTGCGGAGGACCCGAACCCCGTTCCTGGTACGCCATCTTTGGATCTTAGACTGGTAAGAGTCAATAAAGACCCGAACCGGCTCTGATACCAATTGAAGGACCGATTAGGCGAACCAGAGAGGGGGGGAGTGAATGGGAGCCGATAAAAATTCTTCTCGAAGGAGATGAGAACTCCAACAAGACGAACACGACTTCCAACTCACGTCTTCGACCCAACTACCCAAGTTGGCCAAGACCACGCAGCCACTGGAGTGCTACTGGTCCTAGGAACCAACACTCAACCTTCCGAGCCAAAACTCACCAAACCACACAGCGGAAACTTGCACGGCTTGCTGCCTGTGCTACACCGGTCACACCGATGGCCTGCGCTGGTCAGACCGGTGACACCGGTCAGACCGGTGGACAGAGCCGGTCAGGCCGGTGGCTACAGCAGCCGCACAGCAAACGTTCCAGGAAGCCTCAGTGACTCCTCTAGGCCCTGGAACAAAAACCACCATGAAACACAACCTGTGAGGAAGAAGAACCCCTCACAAAACCTAGCAAAACAACTCCAAACACGCCAAGAACTGATCAGCAGGACCACGGGACAAAACCACACGGACAAGACTATTCCCCGAGACAAAAACCCACCAAGGGCTAGCACCGGTCAGACCAGTCGAGAGCACTGGTCAGACCGGTCGTGCCTGGGCAGCTCGGGATGAACAGCGCCCGCGAGTCAACTCCTCCAAATCCAACTCCCAATCTCCCAATTCGCTCCACGATTTTGCACAAGACTTTGGGGATAGTAGGAACACCTCATGGGTACTCCATAGCCAAGATTTGGTCCACCAAAACTTGTCAAATCAAGAGGAATCGAAGAAATCTCACCAAGAACGCCTCTAACCCTAGAGCCACGAAAACCCCAAAATTGAGCCCCTTTGCTCACGGATTTGGAAGGCGAATCAAAGGGAAAAGAACCACGAAGGGTTCATGCATACATCCCCCACCAAATCCCAAAGAGAAAGGCCTCGAAATCGCTCCAAGAAAATCGCCAAGAAAGGGCTCCGAAAATCACCAAAAAGGAGAAATGGGAAAGACACATCCAAGCCTTGAGGAACCACGCCGAATCATCTATACATACCAAAGAGGTTCATACAAGGTCTAGCTTGCCGCCCGATCATCCTTCCCTCTCACAAGATCTCACCATGAAGCTCTCAAGCTAGTCCTACGAAAATCCTAAGAAAATAGGAAGGAAAATAGGAAAACCAAATGAGCTAGGGTTCCAAGAGGTGGCTGCCATCCTCTCACCACTTGGGTTATATGGAGGCAACCGAAAGACGAAAATACCCTTACTAGCTAACTAGGGATACATGCCCCTCGAGGGCGAAATTGGAAGTCTTTGTCTTCGCACCATCGGATGGATGCCCAGCGACCGCAAACTTGCTTAGCCTCGACGCAAGCCTTGCGATCCCGACGCGTGTCCTCCGCTTCGAAGATTCCGGACTGCGTCGTCGCACACCGGTCAGACCGGTTCTCCTCACCGGTCAGACCGGTACCCACCGGTCAGACCGGTCTGGAGCTGCTGCACCTCCGTCTTCGGTTCTTCGGTCTTGGCTTTGTGGATCAACCAAGGAACCCAGTGATTTTCTGGTGAACCACCGGAAACCCCGCGAACTCGGTGTAGCCTCCGCCAATCACCACTCATGACTCGGCTCCCACGTAGTCCCGGCTCGACCTTGGTTTTCAGGCTCAACCAAGAAACCGTCCATGACTTCATCTTGCCGTTCTTGCCACCATGCGGCCCGCACTTGACCCCGCTGGCCACCGAGTCCCTCGAACCAAGCCTACTTGTCTTCTCCACACCTGGAGGCCTCACCGGCAACGACCTTTCACGCTTGTTCTTCACCTGCACCTGCACCAGTCAAGTCGCAACCTGCACCTGCAATACTTAGCCAAGAATCAGTCCACACCACGTTGTCAATCACTCATCACACCAGGAAGCGACCATCCACCGGTCCTCGAACCACACCTGGCTCTCAGGGGCACGTGGCGTGATCGTGGGGCTTGCGTCGAGGCTAAGCAAGTCCGCGGTGAAAGCATGTTCGCTCGATGAAAACTTGACCATATTGCCCCTGAGGGGTGTGTATCTTCTATTTGAGTTGTAAGGGTAGCGTGGTCATTTGCCTCCTCCGGTGGACCTCGTATAAATAGCGGAGAGGTGGATGGCATCTCTCTCTCTCTCTCTGGGACTCTAGGCTTTCCTCCCCCGGTAAATCACTCTGGACTGCTTCTTTTCCTCTGCTTTCCTTAGGCTAGATTCTTGTATAGACTCTGACCTCTGGATGTATGGAAGCATTCAGCGTTGCGGTGATCTCCTAGCTCTTTGTGATTTTCGTGTCATTTTCGGGGCTATTTTTGGGGTGTTTCGTTCTTTGCTTGATTCGTGGATTTGAGGGCGTTTTCTCTCGGATTTCTTTGAGGGGATCATGGGTGGATGCCTTGCGCATCTTTGTGTGTGACCTTGACCCCTCAAACGCCGGGAAATCCCTTCGAATCGCGAGTTTTGGTTGGAGCCTGAGTTCTTGGTGGTGGTTCATGTGATCCGTGATTCCTGGTGATTTAGTGAGTTAGAGGTCAAGATTTTTGGGGCATAGTTTCCTCTTGTGACGCTTCTCATCTCCCCCAAATCTTGTCTCAAGAGCTCTAGCTGTTTGGGAGATCTGGTGATGCCAAGGTGGAGTTGACCCCCGCGGGTCGCGTGTTTCTGCTCCTATCCGCATCACGTGGACTGTCCGCGAGTCCTTCGCAAACTGTCCACGGGCTGCTAGTCAGCGCGAGTGTTCTTCGTGTTCTTCGCGCGTTCTTCGAGTTCGTGTTTTGATCCATTGCCACAGGTGGTTTTGGTTGCATAGAGTTTGCGGACGGTCCGTACTTGAGTGCCGGACGGTCTATGAATGTCCGGACAGTCCGCGGGTCCCTCGCGGACAGTCTGATTTTTCAGGGTGCGTCTTTGGAGGTTCTGTCCGCTTTAGCGGGCAGTCCGCAAGGTCCTTGCGGACAGTCCGTCCAGGCCTCACGGACAGTCCGCCCGTACACCACGGACTGTCCGCCAGGTCTGTTGCAGACTTGCTTCCTTTGCTTTGATTCTTGTCTTGTCCTTCCGTGTTTTGATTCAAGGCTTGTCACTAGGACTTGTAGGCTTGTGTGTGCCTAGTCTAGAGCTTCTCTAGTGTGTGCGAGTGATCAGAGTGGCAATCGGGGCATAGGCCGAGTTCATCCTTTGGAAAGAATTTTTATCGGCTCCCATTCACTCCCCCCCCCCTCTCTGGTCGCCTATTCGGTCCTTCACACGAAAGATTTGACCCCCGGGGACGATCGTACAGACGAGATCGCCTCGAGAGTCAAGCACACGAGAAGCACCCAACTTAAAACAAATCTCAAAACCATCGTCAAGCAACTGAGATACTGACAACAGGTTAAAACCAAGTGACTTGACCAAAGCCACACTCTTCAAGGTCACCTTGCTACTCACATTCACCATACCTTCAGAAAGCATCGTCCACTCCCATTGTCCCTGAAAGTGATGTACTCTCTCGTACTCACCGGGGTGAGGCTGGAGAACCACCCACGATCCCCGGTCATGTGTCGTGAACAACCGGAGTCGATCAACCAAAAGTCCTCCAAGCCTCCCACCTGCAAATCAAAAACGAGAACGGGAATGAGCAAGCAACTCAACATTGGGGTTAGTACCAAAAGAGTCAAACCAGTATCGAGCCATTTGCTCAAGAGAAGGGTTAGCAAAATCCATCCTATCAAAACTTCTAGGCGGAGCCCTCTCACGCCTACCACCGAAGAACCTGTCACGTCTCACTGGAGGTGCACCACGAGGGGGAAAACGTGGCCCGTAGTCCCTCTGAGAACCAAAACTGCGGTTGTGCCTCCCAAACTCGTAACGGTCATGAACAGGAGCACGTCCAGCAAACTCACCACGCCCAAACCCAACACACCTATCTCTCTGAGAAAAAGCGCCTCCACCACCACTAGTGGGAACTGTACGCACAAACCCATCACCTCTAGGTAGAGGCCCTCTACGAGGCTCAGGCACACCATGAGAAGGGTGGTAATTGTCCTTGTTTGCCATCTCCCTAGCAAACCTCTCATCCCTTCTCCTGCTGAAACAGAACTCATCCTTATGTCCATCCCTCCCACAATACTCACAATGGAAGCGGATCGGCTGTGGCTTCTCTGTGGGCTTCTCAACAGCTTTCTCTCCTGACTTCCCCCCCAAACACACTTCCCTGGGTGCTCACAAATTTGATAGGTTTCTGGTAGTTTTCTGTCTTGTGGGGGAACACTGGTGGATCTGGGATTGTGTCTAGCTTGTTTATGAGGTGGTTTGTCTTGGGTGTGAATTTGTTCATGGCTGTAGTGTGTGGTGGAATAGGAATCACTCCAACTTTCTCTTCTCCCTCACCACTCTTCTCACCACTCTTGCCAGCCCCCAACGCCTGACCATCAAACCTCTTAAACTCAACCAACATCAAACTCAACTGTGGCTCATGCCTAGATAACCAACCCATCAATTTCCTCAACTCATCATTCTCATCCTGCAAACGGTCAACATATGTAGGAATAGGAGCATGATGTAGGAATAGGAGCTTTCAATGCAGCCTCAAGAGAAACTATCTTAGTATGTGATTCATCTATCCTAGCATGCAACACAGGACAGGAAGTGCAAGCACCTAACAAAGTAGTTCTAGATTTCAACTCATCACACTCAATCCTAAGCACATCTAGTTCCTCAAGAGTTGAGGCATGCTTCTCCTTGAGAGCAGTCAAGTCAGCCAGGAAAACATTGCAATCACTACAATCAACCTCATTAGACACAACAAGAGCAGCTTTCAAAGAATCTATCTCAGTTCTAGCATCAACAAGCAAAGACTCAAGCTCAACTATCTTGTCCTTAGCATCACCTAGCAAAGACCGAAACTCTCTCTTCTCCTTGTTAGTCTTCCTAAGCACATCATCACGGTTATCAAGCAACTCATTCAGCCTAGCATTCTCCTCTAGCAAGAAGTTGGGATCCTGTCGTACCTCTTCCTCGGAGTCAGAGTTTGAATCTGAGATGTGCTTCCCACCCTTCTTGGAGTGCGCCATGGCGCAAAAACCACCTTGTGCGACGAAGCAGAGGCCGGTGAAGTTCTTGCATGTGTGCTGCTTGTCCTTGCGCCGATCTTGCTCTTCACCGCTGCTCGAACGAGAAGAAGAGTCGCTTGAAGTGGAGTCGATGTCGCTCGCTCTGGCAACCATCGCTCGAGTCGTCTTCTTCCTGTACCCGCTGCTCTTCTTTGGCCTTCTCTCGCCCTTGTCCTTGTGCTTGTCCTTGTAGTCATTTCGGGAGCGGTGCTTGTTGTAGTCGTGCTTGGGCTTGCCCTTGTAGTCGTTCTTGATCTCCAAGGCTTCAGGGCATTCAGCGATGAAGTGCCCTTGCTTCCCGCACCGATAGCACATCCCCAAGCTTCTCCTCACATTCTTGCGGTTCTCGTACATCCGCCCAAACCTCTTGCTGAACAAGACGAGATCCTCCTCGCTCAGCACCTCAAAGTCCTCATCTGACATGGACACAAGACAAGACAAAGAAAAACCAGCAGAGTTAGCATTAGTCCTCGATCCTGAGACAAGAGCCAAACTATGAGGATCAGTGATGTACTCTCTCGTACTCACCAGGGTGAGGCTGGAGAACCACCCACGATCCCCGGTCATGTGTCGTGAACAACCGGAGTCGATCAACCAAAAGTCCTCCAAGCCTCCCACCTGCAAATCAAAAACGAGAACGGGAATGAGCAAGCAACTCAACATTGGGGTTAGTACCAAAAGAGTCAAACCAGTATCGAGCCATTTGCTCAAGAGAAGGGTTAGCAAAATCCATCCTATCAAAACTTCTAGGCGGAGCCCTCTCACGCCTACCACCGAAGAACCTGTCACGTCTCACTGGAGGTGCACCACGAGGGGGAAAACGTGGCCCGTAGTCCCTCTGAGAACCAAAACTGCGGTTGTGCCTCCCAAACTCGTAACGGTCATGAACAGGAGCACGTCCAGCAAACTCACCACGCCCAAACCCAACACACCTATCTCTCTGAGAAAAAGCGCCTCCACCACCACTAGTGGGAACTGTACGCACAAACCCATCACCTCTAGGTAGAGGCCCTCTACGAGGCTCAGGCACACCATGAGAAGGGTGGTAATTGTCCTTGTTTGCCATCTCCCTAGCAAACCTCTCATCCCTTCTCCTGCTGAAACAGAACTCATCCTTATGTCCATCCCTCCCACAATACTCACAATGGAAGCGGATCGGCTGTGGCTTCTCTGTGGGCTTCTCAACAGCTTTCTCTCCTGACTTCCCCCCCAAACACACTTCCCTGGGTGCTCACAAATTTGATAGGTTTCTGGTAGTTTTCTGTCTTGTGGGGGAACACTGGTGGATCTGGGATTGTGTCTAGCTTGTTTATGAGGTGGTTTGTCTTGGGTGTGAATTTGTTCATGGCTGTAGTGTGTGGTGGAATAGGAATCTCTCCAACTTTCTCTTCTACCTCACCACTCTTCTCACCACTCTTGCCAGCCCCCAACGCCTGACCATCAAACCTCTTAAACTCAACCAACATCAAACTCAACTGTGGCTCATGCCCAGATGACCAACCCATCAATTTCCTCAACTCATCATTCTCATCCTGCAAACGGTCAACATATGTAGGAATAGGAGCATGATGTAGGAATAGGAGCTTTCAATGCAGCCTCAAGAGAAACTATCTTAGTATGTGATTCATCTATCCTAGCATGCAACACAGGACAGGAAGTGCAAGCACCTAACAAAGTAGTTCTAGATTTCAACTCATCACACTCAATCCTAAGCACATCTAGTTCCTCAAGAGTTGAGGCATGCTTCTCCTTGAGAGCAGTCAAGTCAGCCAGGAAAACATTGCAATCACTACAATCAACCTCATTAGACACAACAAGAGCAGCTTTCAAAGAATCTATCTCAGTTCTAGCATCAACAAGCAAAGACTCAAGCTCAACTATCTTGTCCTTAGCATCACCTAGCAAAGACCGAAACTCTCTCTTCTCCTTGTTAGTCTTCCTAAGCACATCATCACGGTTATCAAGCAACTCATTCAGCCTAGCATTCTCCTCTAGCAAGAAGTTGGGATCCTGTCGTACCTCTTCCTCGGAGTCAGAGTTTGAATCTGAGATGTGCTTCCCACCCTTCTTGGAGTGCACCATGCCGCAAAAACCACCTTGTGCGACGAAGCAGAGGCCGGTGAAGTTCTTGCATGTGTGCTGCTTGTCCTTGCGCCGATCTTGCTCTTCACCGCTGCTCGAACGAGAAGAAGAGTCGCTTGAAGTGGAGTCGATGTCGCTCGCTCTGGCAACCATCGCTCGAGTCGTCTTCTTCCCGTACCCGCTGCTCTTCTTTGGCCTTCTCTCGCCCTTGTCCTTGTGCTTGTCCTTGTAGTCATTTCGGGAGCGGTGCTTGTTGTAGTCGTGCTTGGGCTTGCCCTTGTAGTCGTTCTTGATCTCCAAGGCTTCAGGGCATTCGGCGATGAAGTGCCCTTGCTTCCCGCACCGATAGCACATCCCCAAGCTTCTCCTCACATTCTTGCGGTTCTCGTACATCCGCCCAAACCTCTTGCTGAACAAGACGAGATCCTCCTCGCTCAGCACCTCAAAGTCCTCATCTGACATGGACACAAGACAAGACAAAGAAAAACCAGCAGAGTTAGCATTAGTCCTCGATCCTGAGACAAGAGCCAAACTATGAGGATCAGTGGGGCTCTCGCTCTTGGCTCTCAAGCCACGATCAACATCCGAAGACCTGAGCTTAGAGAATAGCTCATCTAGCGTCAAGGTATCATACACGCTCGACTCCTTAATGGCTTCGACCTTGGCACTCCACACAGATCTATCTAGTGCATGCAAAAGCTTGATAGCTTGATCATGATCCGTGTATGGGAGCACTGTCACATTGGCCCTCATATTGTTCACAATGTTGGTGAAGGGCTGAAACATCACATCAGTCGACTCACCGGGGAGATGAGTGAAGTTCTCATACTCTCTCCGGTATGCTTAAGCCATATCTTTCCGACCACATCCTCTCCGTACACTCGATCGAACTCCGAGGCACAGAGAACATGGAACAAGTAATCAACGGCCTTGTTGTTGGCCTCAAACATGTCCCGCAATCCTGGAAGAAGGAAACTATCTGGAATGACATAGTTAGGATTTTGGGTCACATCCCAGATCAGAGTCCCCTTCCCACATAAAAACACGCCCATGCACCACTCTCAGATCTGGTAATTCTTTTCATCGAAGTGCGGAGGACCCGACCCCTTACCGTAGTCGCCCATCTTTGGATCTTAGACTGGTTAGAATCACGAAGATCTATAACCGGCTCTGATACAAATTGAAGGACCGAATAGGCGACCAGAGAGGGGGGAGTGAATGGGAGCCGATAAAAATTCTTCCCGAAGGATGAACTCGGACTATACCCCGATTGCCACTCCGATCACTCGCACACACCAAAGAAGCTCTAGACTAGGCACACGCAAGCCTATGAGTCCTAGAGACAAGCCACGAATCAAAGAGCGGAAGCACTAGATAAGAATCGAACGAAAGGAATCGAGTCTACAATAGACCAGGCGGACAGTCCGGGTTGTACGGGCGGACTGTCCGGACGGCCTGTGCGGACTGTCTGCCACGCCTATGCGGACCATCCGCAAAAGCGGACAGAACCTATAGAAGCGCACCCCAAAAAATTGCACTATCCGCGAGGGACCCGCGGACTGTCCGGCCCTTCACGGACCGTCCGGCACTCAAGTACGGACCGTCCACAAACTCCGTGCAACCAAAACCACCTGAGGCAACGGATCGAAACACGAACTCGCAAGAACACGCGAAGAACACGAAGAACACCTGCACTGTCCAGGGCCTTGCGGACCGTCCGCACCACGCTCGTGGACTGTCCGCACGACTCGGACAGAAGTAGAAAAAGGCCCGCGCACGAAGTCAACCTCTCCTATCCATCGCCAGATCTCCTAAACCACTTGAGCTCTTGAGACAAGATTTGGGGGAGATGTGAAGCGTCACAAGATAAAGCTATGCCCCAAAAATCTCGACCTCTAACTCACTAAATCACCGGGAATTGCGGATCACATGAACTTCCACCAAGAAACCAAGTTCTTCCAAGAACTCGCGAGTTGAAGGGATTTCCTGGTGTTTGAGGGGTCAAGATCACACACAAAGATGCGCAAGGCATCCACCCATGATCCCCTCAAATAAATCCGAAACAAAACGCCCTCAAATCAACGAATCGAGCCAAGAACAAAGACACCCCAAAATAGCCTTGAAAATGACACAAAAATCACAAAGAGCTAGGAGAGGGAAATAATCACAACACCGAATGCCTCCATACATCTAGAGGTTAGAGTCTATACAAGAATCTAGCCTAAGCAAATACTGGGAAAAGAAGCAGTCTAGAGCGATCTACCGGGGGAGAAACCCTAGAGCCAGAGAGATAGAGAGAGAGATGTCATCGACCTCTCTACTATTTATACGAAGTCCACCAAAGGAGGCAAATGACCACACTACCCCTACAACTGAAAATGAAGATACACACCCCTTAGGAGCATTTTGGTCAAGTCTTCAGATATTCCCATCGAGCGGACACGCTTCCACCGCGGACTTACTTAGCCTCGACGCAAGCTCCACGATCACGCCACATGCCCCCCGCCTCGAAGCTTCCCGACGCTCCCGGATCACCGTCTCCGTCGCATCGGGCCTCCGGACTTGGTTTTGAGGCCCAAACCAAGAAACCGTCCACCGATGGTTTTGTGGGCAAACCACCAAACCCCGCATGCAAGCTTCGGCCTCGAACGGCCACCTTGCACCGGCCCATGTCCATGACTTCAACTTGCTAGTCTTGCACCGCACGGCTCACACTTGACCCCATCGGCCACCGGGTCCATCAAACCAAGCCTACTTGTGTCTCCATCACCCGGAGGCCATCACGGTTAAGTTCTTTCGCGCTTGTTCTTCACCTGCACCAACACAAGTCAAGCCGCAACCTATACCTGCACACTGAGCCAAGTATCAGTCCACACTACATTGTCAATCACTTATCACTAAGGAGCGACCCTCCACTGGTCCTCGGACACACCTGGTCCTCATAGTCAAAGGCATCGAATGACATGAGATATAAATATTGCTTCAACTAGACCAAGAGTGCTATCTAGCTGTTGTATATGATTAGCAGAAGAGCATATTCATACACAACCAGCTAGAAACCTAGGGGCGAGGTACTTGTTAACAAGGGTACATTGAAGAATAGAATGAGTCATCAAGTTCCACTTTGCACATTTCTTGAATGGACATGAAATTTACACTTGAGTCAAATATAGAATATAAAGCTCTTCTCAAGTATGCCAAGCTCCAATGCACCTACAAGTACCTATATACTTTCTTCAAGCAAACTTTGGTACCCAAACTAAGTTGGGTCCACTAGAATTAGTCAACAAGGTCTTAGGTACCCAAATGGCCTTTGTGCTAGCCTTGGTTGAGAGAGACACTTTAGTAGCACAAGAGTCATTTAAGTTTTTCCTAAGATTCTCAGATAATTATGAATGGACTTGATCTTAGGAGTGTTACCATTTGGGAAATCCTTAGCTAGATGGCCCTTTTGTCGACATGTATAGAAAATTCTATGCTTGATGTTGCTTGTTGCTTTCTTATGTTGTCTTTTGACAGCAGTACCTCCCATGAATTTCTATTTGAAGGACCGAATAGGCGACCAGAGAGAGGGAGTGATTGGGAGCCAATAAAAATTCTTCCCGAAGGTCGAACTCGGCCTATACCCCGATTGTCACTCCGAGTACTCGCACACACCGAAGAAGCTCTAGACAAGGCACAAAACAAGCCTACAAGTCCTAGAGACAAGCCTAGAAGCAAAGAGCGGAAGCACAAGACAAGAATCAAACACCTAGAGCAACTCTACGAAAGCTCCTGGCGGACTGTCCGAGAGGACCAGGCGGACTGTCCGCAATGACTGCGCGGACCGTTCATCAGGTCTCGGCGGACCGTCCGAAAAAGCAACCCGAACCTCCAGGGACGCACCGAGAAAAACGGACCGTCCGTGATGGACCTGCGGACCGTCCGCCTCGTCACAGACCGTCCGGCACTCTAGTACGGACCGTCCGCAAACTTCGCACTCCAAAAACCAACCGGCTCAACGGATCGAACGAAAGACACGCAAGAACACCCGAAGAACACGAAGAACAGCCGGCCTGACAGGCACCTCGCGGACCGTCCGCACGGAGGCCGCGGACTGTCCGCCAAGTGCGGACAGAGCAGAAAAACGCTCGAGCTCGGGAGTCAACTCCACCTTTCCATCACCGGATCTCCCAAACGGCTAGAGCTCTTGAGACAAGACTTTGGGGGGATGAGAAGCGTCACACAAGGAAGCTATGTTCCAAAAATCTCGACGTCTAACTCCCTAAATCACTAGGAATCGCGGATCACACGAACCACCACCATGAACTCAGGCTCCAACCAAAAACGCACGAATCAAAGGTGTTTCCCGACGTTTGAGGGGTCAAGATCACACACAATGATGCGCAAGGCATCCACCCATGATCCCCTCAAAGAAATCCGAGAGAAAACCCCTTCAAATCCCCAAATCGAGCGAAGAACAAACTCCCCAAAAATAGCCCCGAAAATGACACAAAAATCACAGAGGACTAGGAGATCACTGCAACACCGAATGCTTCCATACATCCAGAGGTCAGAGTCTATACAAGAATCTAGCCTAAGGAATACAGAGGAAAAGAAGCAATCCAGAGCAAACTACCGGGGGAGGAAAACCTAGAGTCCAAGAGAGAGAGAGATGCCATCCACCTCTCTGCTATTTATACGAGATCCATCGGAGGGAGGTAAATGACCACGCTACCCCTATAACTTGAAATGAAGATACAACCCCTCAGGGGCATTTTTGTCAAGTCTTCATCGAGCGGACACGCTTCCACCGTGGCCTTGCTTAGCATCGAGGCAAGCCTCGCGATCACGCCATGTGCCCCCCGCCTCGAAGCTTCCCGAAGCTCCCGGATCACCGTCTCCGTCGCCTCGGGCCTCCGGACTTGGTTTTGATGCCCAAACCAAGAAACCGTCCACCTAATGGTTTTGTGGGCAAACCAACAAACCCCGCGTGCAAGCTTCGGCCTCGATCCGCTACCTTGCACCGGCCCATGTTCACGACTTCAGCCCGCCAGTCTTGCACCGCACGGCTCGCACTCGACCCCATCGGCCACCGTGTCCATCGAACGAAGCCTACTTGCCTCTCCATCACCCGGAGGCCGCCACGGCTAAGGCCTTTTGCGCTTTTTCTTCTCCTGCACCGACACGAGTCAAGCTTCAACCTGTACCCGCACACTTAGCCAAGCATCAGTCCACACAACATTGTCAATCACTCATCACTAAGGAGCGACCCTCCACTAGTCCTCGGACACACCTGGTCCTCAATCTCCCCCGTGATGAGTGCATTGACAACACCCATAGTAACCATCATAGAGAAAAAGAAAAGAAAACAACCACGAACACAAACCTCCAAGCAAGTGATCCAAAGCCAAAGAACAAGCGAAAAAACACGATCACTTGCCAGACCAAGTCTCGGCCCCCTAAGGCAAGGGCAACGGCTCAACACAGCCGAGACAAAACAAAGCTCTCAAAGAGCACACCACAAAGCACAAAACTCAGGAAAACCAAAGGAGCTCCCCTGCACATATGCAAACTCCCCCTGAGCAAATGCAACCTCTTCTTCTCAATTTTTCTCCTGACATGCAACATCTCACTAATGCATACCAATCTTCCACAAAATCTCCCCAATGCATGAAAAATCTCCCCAAATGCACACAACTTCTCCCCCTTGCATGTATATTCTCCCCCTTGTTGACAATGCATGAATCAAGGTATATGAAACTCTTTCCCTTGTTTTCATGAAAAATGCATGTCAAAGCATATATACAATCTACCAAGCTTCTCAGATATACAAAGAGCACAACAAAATGCTACACATGAGACATAGAGCAAGCAAAGTAGATATGGTGTAGTTAGCATATTGCCATCAAGAAGGTAGAGACATATAAGCATGTGACATGGCCAAAAGCAATTTTAAGCAATTTTCACAAAGAAATATTCATCTCATGAGCAAAGCCCTATCCATGGCAATTTGAACACAAATACACTAGATCATCCAAAGTTTATACAAGATCACAAATTCTCATCACAAGATCATTATAAACACCCACAAGCTACTCAAGTCATGTTAAAGTCACCAAGCCATGTGTCTACTTCTTAAAATGAGACTTCTCATGGTAGACAGCATGCTACGGTTTAGCACCCAAGATATGAATATCAAAACATAAGAACATGATTAATAGCTTATTTCTCAAGCATAAGGCAATTCACACACCAATTTCATTTTCAAGTTTAAACATGGTACATGAAATGCCTTTGCGGCAAAAAGAAGCTTATGCTCCTCCACAAGTGAACAAATGGGCTAAACATTTACAATGACAAAAGGTCTTTGACCCCAAGCAAAGAGAACATGATACTTAAGCACAAACTAAACATGATATAGGCATTTAAGCACAAATTGAGCACAGACAAGTATCTACTCATGAGAGAAGCAATTTAGCATTTTCATAAAAATAAAGCTATCTCAACATAAATATATGGCAAAACCATCAAGAGCATAGCATTCACATCACCATTTACCAAACATGCACATATCTCACAAATAGCACATCAGTGATCAAAGTATATAAGAGAAGCTTTTCCTAGCACAAGTGAAACAAAGATGGCTATCCTACCAGGTTTTGTACAGAAAGTAAAATGCATGCATGGAATGCAACAAAATGCAATATATATCACATATATACATGAGAAGCTCCACGACCCAGCTAGAAAGGAAAGCACACCCCAAGTTCACCTCGCAAGCGAGTGAAAGTGACTTGATCAAGTGGTTTGGTGAATATGTCGGCTAGCTGATCTTGGGTAGGGACATAGGACAAAGATATGTTTCCCTTCTCAACATTGTCCCTCAGAAAGTGGTACCTCACTTCTATGTGTTTCGTTTTGGAGTGAAGGACTGGGTTTTTGGCTACACTTATGGCACTGGTGCTGTCACAAAATAGTGGAACCTGGGAGCACTCCTCACCAAATTCGCTCATAGTGTAGGTCATCCAAAGCAGCTGGGAACAACAACTAGCAGCAGCTACATACTCGGCCTCTGTAGTGGACTGGGCTACACTGGATTGCTTGCGAGATGACCAAGAAACCAAAGAAGAACCAAGGAACTGACAACACCCAGAGGTAGACTTGCGGTCCAATCGACACCCAGCGAAATCAGCATCGGAGTACTTGTGAAGTCTGAGTGTCGAGGAGGCAGAATACCAAAGACCAAACTCAAGAGTATAGTTCAAGTACCTGAAAATCCGCTTGACGGCCTGCTGATGTAAAGTCCTGGGTGAAGCCTGAAAACGAGCGCATAGACACACACTGAACTGTGTGTCCGGCCTCGTCGCCGTCAAGTAGAGGAGGGAGCTGATCATGCTCCGGTACTCCTTCTGGTCTACATGTTCGCCATCCTCGTCCGCGTCCAAAGCCGTAGTGGTACCCATCGGGGTAGTCAGCGGCTTGGAGTCGTTCATGCCAAACTTCTTCACCATGTCCCTGGTGTACTTCGCCTGATGTACAAACGTCCCGTCCTTGCACTGCTTGATCTGGAGTCCTAAGAAAAACTGCAGCTCGCCCATCATGGACATCTCAAATTCACTGCTCATGTCATCTGCAAATCTGGCAACAAGATCATGAGAAGAGCCACCAAAGATTATGTCATCCACGTAAATCTGAACAATCAAAAGGTCATTCCCATGCTTAAGGAGAAACAAGGTCTTATCAACTGTGCCCATCACAAACCCCTTACTCAGCAAAAACCCTCTCAACCTGCCATACCAAGCTCTAGGTGCCTGTTTCAACCCATAGAGCGCTCTCTGGAGTTTGTATACACGGTGTGGGTATTTCTCGCTCTCAAACCCCGGGGGTTGCCTCACATACACTTCTTCCTTTATCACCCCATTCAAGAAAGCACTCTTCACGTCCATTTGGTACAACTTGAACCCTTTAGCCACGGCAAAGGCTAGAAGGATCCTAATTGCCTCCAAATGGGCCACAGGAGCAAATGTCTCGTCATAGTCTATGCCCTCTTTCTGGTTGAACCCATGAGCCACCAACCTCGACTTGTTTCTCACAACCATCCCATACTCACCCTCTTTGTTCTTCCACACCTACTTGGTACCTATGGGACGACAATTTGGTGGTGGATCGACTAACACCCAGACTTGGTTTCTCTCAAAGTTCTCCAACTCCTCATGCATGGAATTCACCTAATTCTCGTCAGACAAAGCGTGTTGAATATCTTTGGGCTCAAAAGAAGCAACAAAAGCAGAGTGAGCGAAATGAGAAGTATTCCTTGACCTCGACCGTGTAGTGCGTTCATGAAGGTCACCTATGATCGTCGTCGGTAGGTGATCCACTTGTACATGCCGGGGAGCCTCTCGCCTGGACACAATCTCCCCCTCAGCAGCAGCCTCCACTCGAACAGCCTCAGTCGTAGTGGGTGTAGGGGATGGACCATCCTCGATCGTCATCGTCGTAGTGGAAGTAGCATGTACACGATCAGCCACTTGAGCATCACCACCGTCATCGTCGTCGTCTCCATCTCCATCCTTCTCATCCTCAAAGATCCTCGCTCCAATCTCCTCGTCACCTGCACACTCAAAAGCAGAAGAGCTACATGGCTATGTCTCGTTGAAGGTTACCTCGCAAGTCTCCATGATTCTGTTAGTGTCAAGATTGAGCACACAATATGCTCCAGAGTGAATCGCATAACTGAGAAGGATACCATCTGAACATCTAGCCTCAAACTTATCCAACTTGCCCTTCTTCGGAATGAAACACTTGCAACCAAAAGCTCTAAAGTGACTCACCTTGGGTTGTCGCCCATGCATCAGCTCATAAGAGGTCTTCTTCTTAAAGGCACGAAGGAAGATGCGATTTGAGACATAGCAAGTGGTATTACCGCCTCGGCCCAGAAACGCCTAGGAGTCCTATGCTCATCGAGCATCGTCCTGGCCATCTCACAAAGGGTTCGGTTCTTCCTCTCCACTACGCCATTCTGGCAAACGACGTATGGAGAAGAGTACTGATGATCAAGACCAAGATCACTACAAAAGGTATCAAAATGAGAGTTCTTAAATTCCGTGCCATTGTCACTACGTATAGCTCGAATGGCATCACCGTGTCTCTCATTCTGCAACCTCAAGATCAAGTCTCGAACAAAGCCAAATGTCTCGCTCTTATCCTCCAAAAAGAAAACCCAAGAGTACCTCGAAAAATCATCAACCACGACAAGAACATACCACTTCCCACCCACAGAGCGAACACGAGCTGGCCCAACCAAATCCATGTGCAACAGCTCACAAGGTTGCTCAGTCATGACCGCAGTTAGAGGGGCATGAGAAGCAGCAACCATCTTTCCATGCCGACAAGAAGCACAAACCAAATCCTTCTCGAATTTCAACTTAGGCAACCCTCGGACAAGATCAAGACCACTCAAGCGGGAAAGCAACTCAAAGCTCAAGTGTCCCAACATCCTATGCCATTTCCAAAGCGCGGCCGAAACGCCAGTAACAAAGCATCAAGGAGGACCAACAGACTGGAAAAAATCGGCACGGAAGATTTGACCCTCGGGGACGATCGTACAGACAAGATCGCCTCGAGAATCAAGCACACGAGAAGCGCCCGACTTAAAACGAACCTCAAAACCTTCGTCAAGTAACTGAGATACTGACAACAGGTTAAAACCAAGTGACTTGACCAAAGCCACACTTCTTAAGGTCACCTTGCTACTCACCTTCACCATACCTTCAGCAAGCACTCGTCCTCTCACATTATCCCCGAAAGTGATGTACTCCCTCGTACTCACTAGGGTGAGGCTGGAGAACCACCCATGATCTCCGGTCATGTGTCGTTAGCAACCGGAGTCAATCAACCAAAAGTCCTCCAAGCCTCCCACCTGCAATCAAAAATGAGGACGAGAATGAGCAAGCGACTCAACACTAGGGTTAGTACCAAAAGAGTCAATCCAGTGCTGAGCCATTTGCTCAAAATAAGGGTTAGCAAAATTCATCCTACCAAAACCTCTAGGCGGAGCCCTCTCACGCCTATCACCAAAGAACCTATCACATCTCACTGGAGGAGTACACGCATCACGAGGGGGGAAACGTGGCCCGTAGTCCATCTGAGACCCAAAGCTCCGATCGTGCCTCCCAAACTCGTAACGGTCACGAGAAGGAGCACGTCGAGCCGACTCACCACGCCCAAACCCAACACGCCTATCTCTCTGAGGAAAACCACCTCCACCTCCACGAGTGGAAACTATACGCACATACACCTCACCCCTAGGTAGAGGCCCTCTACGAGGCTCAGGCACACCACGAGAAAGGTGGTACTTGTCCTTGTTTGCCATCTCCCTAGCAAACCTCTCATCTCTCTTCCTCCTGAAACAGAACTCATCTTTATGCCCATCCCTCCCACAATACTCACAATGGAAGCAGATTGGCTGTGGCTTAGGCTGTGGCTTCTCTACAGGCTTCTCAACAGCCTTCTCTCCTGACATCCCACCAAAGACACTCACCTGGGTGCTCACAAACTTGATGGGTTTCTGGTAGTTTTCAGATTTGTGGGGGAACACTGGTGGATCTGGTGTTGTGTCTAGCTTGTTTCTAAGGTGGTTTGGCTTGGGTGCAAATTTGTTCATCGATGTGGTATGTGGTGGAATAGGAATCTCTCCAGCTTTCTCTTCTCCCTCACCACTCTTCTCACCACACTTCTCAGCCCCCAACACCTGACCATCAAACCTCTTAAGCTGAGCCAACATCAAACTCAATTGTGGCTCATGCCCAGACAACCACCCCATCATTTTCCTTAATTCATCATTCTCATCCTGCAGACGATCAACATAGTGTGCAAGCTCCATGTTTTTCAAAGCATGCATTTTACACGTAGAGCATGATGTAGGAAGAGGAGCTTTCAAAACTGCCTCAAGAGAAACTATCCTAGTGTGAGACTCATCTAGCCTAGCATGCAACACAGGACATGAAGTGCAAGCACCTAACAAAGCTGGCCTAGATTTCAGTTCATCACACTCAACCCTAATCACATCTAGTTCCTCCAGAGTAGAGGCATGCTTCTCCTTGAGAGTAGTCAAATCAGCAAGAAAAACTGAGCAATCACCGTAGTCAATCTCATTAGACACAACAGGAGCAGATTTCAAAGAGCCTATCTCATTTCTAGCATCCACAAGCAAGGATTCAAGCGCAGCTATCTTATCCTTAGCATCACCCAACTAAGACCTAAATTCCCTCTTCTCCTTGTTGGTCTTTCTAAGCATATAATCACAGTTATCAAGCAACTCATTGAGCCTAGCATTCTCCTCTAGCAAGAAGTTGGGATCATTTTGTACCTCTTCCTCGGAGTCAGAGTTCGAATCCGAGCTGTGCTTCCCACCCTTCTTGGAATGCGCCATGCTGCAAAAGCCTCCTTGTGCGACGAAGCTCAGGCCGGTGAAGTTCTTGCCCGTGTGCCGCTTGTCCTTGCGCCTTTCTTGCTCTTCCTCGCTGCTCGAGTCGGAAGAAGCATCGCTTGATGTGGAGTCGATGTCGCTTGCTCCAGCAACCATCGCTCGAGCCGTCTTCTTCTTGTAGCCGCCACTCTTCTTCGGCCTTCTCTCGCCCTTGTCCTTGCGCTTGTCCTTGTAGTCGTTCCGGGAGCGGTGCTTGTTGTAGTCATGCTTGGGCTTTCCCTTTCAGTCGTTCTTGATCTCCATGGATTCAGGGCATTCGGCGATGAAGTGCCCGTGCTTCCCGCACCGATAGCACATCCCCGAGCTCCGCTTTGCATTCTTGCGGTTCTCGTACATCCGCCCAAACCTCTTGCTCAACAAGGCGAGATCATCCTCGCTCAGCACCTCGAAGTCCTCATCTGGCAAAGACACAAGACAAGACAAAGAGAAACCACCAGAGTTAGCATTAGACCTTGATCCTGAGACAAGAGCCAAACTATGAGGATCAGTGGGGCTCTCGCTATTGGCTCTCAAGCCACGAATAACCTCTGAAGACCTAAGCTATGAAAACAGCTCATCAAGCATTAGCGTGTCATACACGCTCGACTCCTCAATGGCCTCGACCTTGACACTCCACACAGATCTATCCAGGGCATGCAAAAGCTTGATAGCTTGATCATGATCCGTGTATGGGAGCACTGTCACATTGGTCCTCATGTTGTTGACTATGCTAGTGAAGCGCTGAAACATAGCATCGGTCGACTCACCGGGGAGACGAGTGAAGTTCTCGTACTCTCTCTGGTAAGTGGAAAACAAATGGGCTTGCACTTGGGCATTGCCAACATGAGCATTTCTCAACTTGAGCCAAATCTTTCCGGCCACATTCTCTCCGTACACTCGCTCGAACTCCGAGGCACAGAGAGCATGGAACAAGTAATCAACGGCCTTGCTGTTGGCCTCAAACATGTCCCGCGTACCTGGAAGCAGAAAACTGTCTGGGATGACATAATGAGGATTCTGAGTGACCTCCCAGATCAGAGTTCCCTTCACGCCCATGCGCCTTTCCCACATCGGGTAATTCTTGCCATCAAAGTGCGGAGGACCCGACCCCACGCCATAATCGCCCATCTTTGGATCTTAGACTGGTTAGAATCAAGAAGATCCGTCCACATCGTCACAGACCGTCCGACACTCTAGTACGGACCGTCCTCAAACTTCGCACACCAAAAACCAACCGGCTCAATGGATCGAACGAAAGACACGCAAGAACACCCGAAGAACACGAAGAACAGCCGACCTGACAGGCACCTCGCGGACCGTCCGCACGGAGGCCGCGGACTGTTCACCAAGTGCGGACAGAGTAGAAAAACGCTCAAGCTCGGGAGTCAACTCCACCTTTCCATCACCGGATCTCCCAAACAGCTAGAGCTCTTGAGACAAGACATTGGGGATATGAGAAGTGTCACACAAGGAAGCTATGCCCCAAAAATCTCGATCTCTAACTCCCTAAATCACCGGGAATCGCGGATCACACGAACCACCACCATGAACTCGGGCTCCAACAAAAAATGCACGAATCAAAGGTGTTTCCCGACGTTTGAGGGGTCAAGATCTCACACAATGATGCGCAAGGCATCCACCCATGATCCCCTCAAAGAAATCCGAGAGAAAACCCCTTCAAATCCCCGAATCGAGCGAAGAACATAACTCCCCAAAAATAGCCCTGAAAATGACATGAAAATCACAGAGGACTAGGAGATCACCACAACGCCGAATGCTTCCGTACATCCAGAGGTCAGAGTCTATACAAGAATCTAGCCTAAGGAATACAGAGGAAAAGAAGCAATCCAGAGCAAACTACCGGGGGAGGAAAACCTAGAGTCCAAGAGAGAGAGATGCCATCCACCTCTCTGCTATTTATACAAGGTCCATCGGAGGGAGGTAAGTGATCACGCTACCCCTACAATTTGAAATGAAGATACAACCCCTCAGGGGCATTTTGGTCAAGTCTTCATCGAGCAGACACGCTTCTACCGCGTACTTGCTTAGCATCGACGCAAGCCCCACGATCACGCCACGTGCCCCCCGCCTCGAAGCTTCCCAAAGCTCCCGGATCACCATCTCCATCACCTCGGGCCTCCGGACTTGGTTTTGAGGCCTAAACCAAGAAACCGTCCACCTGATGGTTTTGTGGGCAAACCAACAAACCCCGCGTGCAAGCTTCAGCCTCGATCCGCTACCTTACACCGGCCTATGTTCACGACTTCAACCCTCCAGTCTTGCACCACACGGCAAAAACTCGACCCCATCGGCCACCGGGTCCATCGAACCAAGCCTACTTGCCTCTCCATCACCCGGAGGCCGCCACAGCTAAGGTCTTTCGCGCTTGTTCTTCACCTGCACCGACACGAGTCAAGCTACAACCTGTACCTGCACACTTAGCCAAGCATCAGTCCACACAACGTCGTCAATCACTCATCACTAAGGAGCAACCCTCCACTGGTCCTCGGACACACCTGGTCCTCACTATTTAGCCTTCAAGAAGCCTTTGTTCAGCTTGTCATGGGATTTCACTTCAAAAACTGGAACCTCCAGTTTTGACAAACTAGATCTTCCTGTTTTTGTAGAGTGTGACTCCTTTCTTGGACATGATGCAATCTTGTGTCCTTTCTCATGACAGCTGAAGCATCTCCTTTTTGATAGACTTCTTTGTCTCTTGGAAAGTGCTGGATTGTCTTCATTCTTCATTGGGCACATGGAAGCAAACTATCCCATCTTTAAGCACTCAAAGCACTTGATGTGATCAAGCTTCTTCTTCTTGTTGTTGTCTTGCTTATGTCTTGAGATGGTCTTGACCGAATTGTTGCAGGAGCTTTGCAAGGTTGATCCCTTCTCAAGCTTTTTCACCATGGCATCACCGTTATCTTGAGAAGGTTGTGCAAAGCCCTTGCCGTTTAGCCTAGACAACTCCATCTTGAGCTTATCAACCTCTTGCTTCAGATTATCATTTTCTTATGCAATGAGGTCGTCACATGACTCTACAAGACCTTGATCATACCAAAAAACTTTTGCTTGTGAGCCGCAAGTGTTAGCACAAGATATATCAAGTTTAGCTAGTGAGCATGAACACTTGTGCAAATCAGGTTCCAAGGATTTTACCGTTGTAACCATAACCTCATGAGCCATTTCAAGAATAGTATTTGATTCCACAAGCTTCTCATGACAACAATCTAATTCTTTGTGATTAGCTTGTAAGTTCACATACTTGCTAGAGATTTCTTCAAGTTGAGCCTTGAGCCTTTGGTTTGCATCCTCCAATGGTACTACAGATGAAAGAGAGTTAGTAGCACAAGCATATCCTTTTTCTAGTTCTTTACATTTATAAATCAAGGATACATTGGATTCCTTTAGCTTCTTTATTTCTTCATTGAGAGACTCGAGTTCTTTGATTCTATCAACAAGATAATCCTCTTGTTCCTCAAGTTGTTCTCTTTGCTGGTAGACTATCTTCATGAGCTTGATAACCTCTCTTTTATCTCTTATTGACATCTTGTCAAGCTCAAACCCAAACTTTTCATCTTCACTTTTGCTTTCACCTTCACTTTCCTCATCACCCTTAGCCATGAAGCACGTATGAGAGTACTGATATGAAGATGAGTGGTTTGGAGCAGTGGATTCTTCCTCAGGCCGATAACGTGACTAAACTTCACTGTTATTGTAGTCATTGGCTATCCCACTGTCCAAACTGGAATGTCCAGTTTTAGAAACCAGACCTTCCAGTTTTGCTGCAGCAACTGAAGTAGTAGAGTTCTTGTGATTTCTCAGTAGAGTTGTCTGAGCTTCTTCTTGCTCAGTTGCTCTATGATCTTGTCCATGATCTTTACAAGCACCATACAGATTTTTGAGTGTGGTCCATATGCGATGTGCATCATGGTTAATCCATGATCATATCAAGTACATCTTCACTCAAAGAACAAATCAAAATGTAAGATGCTTGAGCGTTGAGTTGTAGGCATTTCTTCTCCACTTTAGTCAATTTGGAAAACTCAACATTTGGAGGAGGAATACTCACAACTACAACCTGCTCAATTTGTGACCCATGGTCCTAAAGATATCAAGAATACGGGCAGACCAAGAATCACAGTTCAAGCCATTGATAGCGAGATGCTCAAAATCAAAGTTTACCTCATAGGGTGTCGACATCTCAAACTCCAAGCGGTTAAGCTCAATTCGGAGCACCAAGCTCTGATACCAATTGAAAGGATCTTGATGTCGCCTAGAGAGAGGTGAATAGGTGAACTCTGAAAAACACTACTGAAAACAAGTTTATCAGCAACTTCTGGAGTTTCCGGAGAATGTTCCAGAGATTCCAGAAATTACGGAAACTTTGGACAAATCTCCAAAGATTTCGGAACTTAAAGGGTAAGCACAAATGCAGCAGAATAAATACACTCTCTGTTACAAACTGGAACCACCAGTTTCTCAAAACTAGAACTACCAGTTTCCCAAAACTAGAACTTCCATTTTTGACTCAGACAGAGAATACCCCAAACCATATGTGATGCAACTAAGCTTGAGATCAGACCAAACTTGGTGTAGCTACTCTGTGGGTGTTTCTTGATAAGATCACAAAGTTCTTGCACTTTACAAATGTGAACACCCGAATAGATCAACCAATTTCACAATATCAACCAATGAGTGTATGTGCATGCACGAGTAAGCAAACTAGTGAGGAGACGTAATGATTTGTTTCCCGAAGTTCAGATTCACCACCGTGTGAATCCTACATCTCCGTTGGGTGCTTCTGTCAGAGGTTTAGATCTGCACAGCCCACAGGGAGGTCAACCCCAGTGGTTTTAGATTCGGATGGGGGCAATCTAGAGCTAAGGACTCGATGGTTATGCGAGAGCACACGGAACACGGCGAGTTTATACTGGTTTGGGCCTCTGGAGAGTAAAAACCCTACATCTAGTTGTTGTCCGCCTTATATGGCCAGCGGACAAGGTCGGTTGCCCAGGATCCTGGTCGGTTAAGACCAGGAGACCTAACTCTAGTTGATTACAACTATTTCCATATTCCCCGGACTGCCTGTCGGATCCGCCGCCATCTTGTCGTGTACTCCAAGTCTTGTAGTCATTCCGGATAAGGTCTTCAAGAGGTTGTGTTGGCCACAGATCAGGTCTGTTGGGCCCACTACCAGGTCGGTAGGTCTTCTAGTGGGCCGGACCCACTTGTCGGGGATGACCGTGAGACTGGTCAGTAGGGACCCAGGGGTACCCATGTCCCACAAGCCCCCGAGCGATGTGTAGGCGCGTCGAACTTTCGAAGGGGTCATGACAAAGTCGTGGAGCCATTCATAGATTGATAAGCATGCACGTCGGTCCAAAAAGAACAAGTCTTAGTTGCCGACTAGTGTGTAGAATCCCGAGCGTAGCGAAGTCGAGTGCCGACCTAAAGGAAGTAGACTTCCAATAGGTTGAAGTGACGATGAAAAAACAGAGGGCGTTTGAAAAACGCTCTCGTAGAGTAGTCCCTGAGCATTGAAGTAGGCCGCAAGACTGCTTCGATGATCCAAAAAAGGAGAAGAAGAAGAAATCAGCTCAAGAGCCAACTTGATGAGAAACAAGGTTTCCCAGTAGGTCGGAGCGACGAGGAAAGCAAGATGGTGTTTTAAAAACACTCTCGTAGAGTAGTCCCCGAGCATTGAAGCGGGCAACATGGCCGGTTTGATGGTCCAAAAAAGAAGAAGTAATCCTGGTCGTGGCCGTAAAAAATCAGTTGTAGAGACACCAAGATATCTTGCATAGCTACAAAGAGTCTGGCAGAGCCACTCGAGTCATGCCGACCTCCAGAAGGTCTCACACTATTAGCGCTCAAGCACCCGGAGATGCCTGGCAGGGCCAGCTTGGCGCGCACCCCACAAAGAGGCCTTCATTCCATGATGTAATCATTCCAGTGGTGTCCAGAATAGGCTGGCAGGGCTAGAAACGCATACCAACCTGCGGGAGGTCACGCATCCAGGGCGCCCAACTAGGTTGGCAGGGCCTGGACAGTACCAGGGCCTCGAAAGACCAAGGAACTGTGGCACGCCGACCTCCAGGAAGGCCATTTTGGTGTCCAGACGTCCAGCATAGCTGCCAATTATCTAGCAGAGCCACGGTATCATAGTACTGTCAACCGAGGTAGCGGGCACACCGACCTTCAGGAGGCCCGTCGAAATCATAGACTTGGTTGATCTGGACTCCAAGCGCCCAGACGAATCTGGCATAGCAGTGAGGCACGCCTACTTCAAGAAAGTCTTCAATCGAACCTACGACCATTCTGCTCAGGAAATAGAAATACAAGTTGACTGGTATAAGGTCTGTTTACGCGCAGAGCCGTAGCGGGTGCACCAGGATGCAGAGCCATAGAGGGTGCAAATAAGATGCAGAGTCGTGGCGGGTACAAATATCATTGAATGAGGTCATAGCAGGTCGTAGAACTAAAGAGGTCGTAGAACTAGCAGGTACAAGACCATATAGCAGCTGGGCCATCTGACACAGAGTCAGGCTAGTTAATGGAGCGAACTTGTAGATTCATGGAAGCAATAGCGCAAGGAAGCATAAGATCACCAACCAACTCGCTCGGCACCAACGCCACAAAAATCACTTCCGACAAAGAACTTGTCCGAGCGCAACAGATGAAGTCTGGCAAAAAGGACACACTGTGCAAGTCACGGGCGGCAAGATTGGGAGGGAACCACATGCGAACAGTGCACTTTGCGTCAGGTGTAGGACACCCAGCCTTGTCGTTATGTGTCGGAGAGAAACGCCAAAGGAGGCCTCACATGTGTACAGGAACCGGAGTCACATGCCAACAGTGTAAAGGTCAACTGAGTGCAAAGCTCAGCTATAAATAGGGCAGGAGCCCAAAGACGAAGCAACCACTGTAGAGGAGATCATGAAGTTCCATTGCAGCCAGAGTATCATGCCTTGGGCATGCATCCATCCACCAGAGTGTAGAAGAAAGAAATTGTAGAAGCTTGGAGCTAGAAGAATACTTGCAAAGTGTGGAGTAATCCACCGATCTCTGCGCCCACGTCCACCGAGGAATCCAGAAGTAAACCAGTGTGATACTCCAGGTTCTTGGCGAGTAATAGATACTCATTGAGACCTGGTGGCGAGCAGAGTGGGTGGCGAGTGTGCTAGGTCCCAGAGTCTAGTACACACCCAGGGTGAAGAACGCATCTGCATGCAAAAGTCGGGGGCCCTAAATGACTTGCTAGGAGCAGCGTCAGGCAACTGATCCCCGAGAGGTCTCCACGAAGGTCTGGAAGCTAGAAGAAAACTTGCAATGTGCTCTGCTATAGAAGAAAGCATGGCAAGATTTGCTCTGTGTAGGTCAGATCTTCAATCATGCCCATTATGGGGATGAAATAGTTTGTATCTTGTAACTGGTCAAGGACCAGATGGGGCTTATGACGACCATGTAGACATGGGGTCATGTATGTAAAGTTCACACTCTTCTGTCGAATCATGTGTAATAGTGTGCGCAGGGGAATTGAATCCACTACGACCTGTTGTGACGCCTTCAGGTGGTCCACCGACCTCGAGAAGGTCAAAGACACTATCAGGGCAACCTGATAGCAAGTAGCATCCCAAAGACCTCAAGAGAGATCATGACGACCTAGTAGGCCACCAGTGTAGAATTCCGAATAAACTGCAAAATACCACGACCAATTAGCATTGAGCCATTGGCGTAGTTATCCGTTGAAAAAGAGCTGTTAGAGAATAGCTGTTGAGGAAAATGATCTGTTGGCACAGAGTCATTAGGCTCCGTGACCCGTTGGCATAGGGTTGTTGGACTCGCCGACCCAGAAATGGTCAGATGGACTGCGGGAGCCCATATATAGGTCATTGCATGCGGGGGCAGACCCTACTCGCACTCTGTCGCAACTGCACTGCTAGGGTTACGCATTCCGCCACCACTCGATTCCCCCGCGCCGCCGTAGAGAATCCTTGCGCCGCCACGGCTAGAGTCGGAGCTCACCGCCACGCGTCGCACCACCGCCGCCACTACCATCACCACTGTGGGTGACTCCGCACGTGTGCCGCTGTATGCGTGTGAAGACCCTCTGCGTTTTTAGGGCCAGATCGCAAGGGTTCGCCGAAGAAGAAGAAATGGTGTCATGCCAGATCCCCACGCCGGAGGAGCAATGGGTCCCGTCAGAGATGATAGAGGCCAAGATCGAGGCGCTGGTGGAGCGCGGGCTGCTGAGGCCCAAGGCGGAGGTGGAGTCGAAGGCGCCCACCGGCAAGGCGTTCCCCTCGGAGGACGTCACCGAGCAGGTCGTCCTCGCCTCCTTCTTCGAGCGTGGCTTCAACATCCCCACTGGGGATTTCTTCTGTGGGCTATTGCACTACTATCGCCTGGAGCTGGTACATCTCGTCCCCAACTCCATTATGACGGTCTCTTTCTTCATCCATATGTGCGAAGCATACTTAGGCATACCGCCGTACTTCAAGTTGTGGCGGTACTTCTTCCATGTAAAGAAGCCAGGCAAGTCGTCGGTCGTAGGTAGTACCGGGTTCTACCTTAGGACAGGTCGTAAGGTAGATTACATAGATATGGAGCTGCTGGACAGCAATGCTGGATGGAGGTAGGAGTGGTTCTACATCACGAACCAGGAGTCGGGGCTCCCGAAGCGATCGGGATTTGGGCCAACCAAGGTCTCTAAGTGGGATCTTGCGTTGACGTCCCGTGAAGAGGTCGCACCGCTCCTTGCAAGGAGAGGTACCGTACTGAATCTGGGATGCAGCCGCAGGTACCCCGAGACCACCCCCTAAGCCTTTGATGATGCACCGCAAGTCGCTTGCCAAGTAAGTTGATCTGACGACCTACTTTCATTTTGGTTCTTCACTTCAAATTTGCAGACACTAACAGAATGATCTGTATAAGTCAGCGACATCGTCGCCAAGCGCATTACTCTTGAAGGAGTCGACGCCAGAGGTCGATGCCGGAGCTCAAAGCTCCGCTCCGCCAACAACGACCACAGAGGTCGTGCTGGACCCCCAAGCTCGTCAACGTGTTGCCATCTCCAGCAGCTCACGACGTTGCGGCGGACCAGCCGCAGATCGACCTGCCGCCACCACGCCAAGAAATAGCCACACAGGAAAGGCAGGGTCCGGCCACGTTTGGGGCTGGGGTGAATCGTACCAGGCTAAGGAATAGACTGGAACGGTACACCATTCGAGGACGACATCCTCGATGACCTGGAGGACACCAAGGTGATCCAAAGCTCCATCGTCAGCCTGGGGCAAGCCTTCCAGGCGAGAGGTCGTCGAGACGGTAGAAAACACAGGTTGTTCATCAATTGTTAGCGAACTAACGCTTTTGTTTGTTCTTGTCTTTTGCAGAATATGGCCGCCCGAGCCAAAGCTCGGGCTGACTTGTGCAAGAATGCCTCAGTCGTGACGCTGGAGGCACATCAGTTGGAGCAGGAGCTCCAACGGGTGAAGCAAGAAGCCGCCCTCGAGAAGCAGAAACTCGAGGAAGAGAATAAGAAGCTCGCTAATGAGCTGGCCGAGCAGAAATGCTTGGCTTCCAATACAGATGACCTCTTGAAGAAAGTCAGTGCTGGAAAGGCCACGTTCTGCCCAAGTCGTGATGTTTGTTTTATCTTACGAAAAGCACAAATTGACAACTGTTGATGCAACAGATTTTCGTAGCACCGAGAAGAGGTTGAAGGAGGACCTCAAGGAGGCTGAAAGGCCATTGCTACCCTCAAGGAGGAGAACAAGGCGCTAAACGACAGTGAGTACACTGTTTGCAAAAATCTAGCTCATGAAAAGCAAATCAGGAGGGATCTGGAGATCGACCTCGTGGTTGTAATGCAGTCATTATATAACGATCAAGTGATCATTGCAGGTCACGAAGTGGAGATGACCGACCTTCGGAACGCTACGGGCTTCATCATGGACAAAGTCGTCCCGCAACCCACCGAAGGGGAGCCAATGTCCTTGCTGGAACAGGTCATGGCGGCTCCAGACAAGGTCGATGTGTTGCTGCAGGCTGTGAGTAGGGTAGCAGCCATGGAGACACTCGTGCGGGTGAAGTCCCACTTCCCTCAGGTGGAAGTCAAGAAGATTATTGAAGGTCCAAATGCAGATGTCGACCTGCGATCGATTGAGATTGAAGTAGAAGACGCAGCAAACAAGGTCGTAGAGAGCCTTGCCTTTGAAGATGACGAGGAGTAGACCTGTCTTGTAAATAGGTTAGATTTTGTTTGCCCTTGTTGGCCGGAGCACAACAATCTTTGTGTTGTGTACAAATGATATCAAATGAATCCATCTTCATCATGCAAAGTACTTATTTGAACTTGACCGCTCGGAAGCACTTGTGTCACTCACTAACCACTACTCACAAAGAGGACGGCTTCTCAACCATATAGCTTAGCAGGGAGACTTACACATGATCGATGTGTGAGAGGAGTCAAGGACTCAGGTTTGGCAACCTCACAATCAAAGTCGAACAAGCAAGAGACGAGTGATCAAAAGGTAGAAAAATAATTCTCAAGTTGAGCGACCCTTCAGTTGGCAAGGCCAAGCCCCCGAGCATGTCGAGGTGGAGGGAAACAACACAACACAGAGAGAGGGACAACAACTTTCAAAAGTTGACAGAAATCTGTCTAAAAACTAATCTTTATTGAACTAAAATTAATAATAGTAAAGAGTTCATATCTTAGTATTATACATATTCTACGGATAGAATCGTTGTAGGTGCTCCACGTTCCAAGGGTTCGGAACCCCTTGACCGTCACCCCATGAAGGCGATAGGTCGATGGGCTGATGACTTCAGTGACGATGAAGGGGCCCTCCCACGGGGCAGAAAGCTTGTGCATCCCGTCGGTCTTCTGTATCCTTCACAGGACTAGGTCGCCGACGTTGAAGGAGCACTCCTTGACGTTGCAATCATGATAGCGACGTAGCTGCTGGTCGTGGCGCGCATGTCGCATTACGGCCACCACTCCGTTTTCTTCAAGGATGTCGAGCTCGACTCGACACATCTGCTCTGCTTCTCCTTCGTTGTAGTGTTGGATGTGAGGTGCACCAAACACAACGTCGGTGGGGAGGACGACCTCCAAACTGTAAACCAAGAAAAAGGGTGAAAAACCCATGACTGAGCCGATCTAAGTCCTGAGACCCCAGATCACATGTGGAAGTTCGACTAGCCAATGGGTAGCATAATTGGAGCCAGCATCAAAGATGCGATCTTTCAGAGCTTGTAGAACCATGCCATTGGCACGCTTGACCTGGCAGTTACACCTGGGGTGAGCGACCGACGAGTAGTAGACGTTAATCATGTTGTCCTGGCAAAAATCCCAGAACACAGAGCCGGTAAAGGCTGAACCAAGATCGGTGATGATCCTGTTGGGCACACCGAAGCGGTATGTGATATCCTTGATGAATTTTGCCGCCTCCTCCGATGTGGCCTTAGCCACAGGTCGGACTTCAATCCACTTGGTGAATTTGTCCACAGCGACAATGATGTGCTTGTAGCCGCCCGGGGCAGTCTTGAACGAACCTATGGAGTCCAAACCCCACATGGTGAAGGGCCATGATGGGGGAATCGTGCGCAGGACCTGAGTGGGTAGGTGCTGCTGTTTCGCAAAGAATTGGCATTCTTTGCACCTCTTGATGAGATCTTTGGCATCGCTCATGGCCGTGGGCCAATAGAAGCCAGATCGGTACACCTTGCCGACCAGATTGGCAGAAGCTGCGTGACAGCCACACTCACCGCCGTGGATCCCAGCCAGCAGCTGGACACCCTCTGAACGTAAGATGCACTTCATCAGCACACTAGTAGAGGCTGCTTTGCGATAGAGCTTTTCTCCAATGACGACGTAGTTAGCACTACGTCGCGTGATCTGCTCTCGCTTTGACTTGTCGTCTGGAACCAACTGGTGGACTAGGTAGTCTAAGAAAGGCTGGCGCCAATCATCTTCTGCATCTACCATAAGCACATCTCAGGGAGGTGCAGGCACTAGGTCCAGAATCTTGATTGATGGCTTGCGCAGGTCTTGGATGAACACACTGACCGGAACCAGTGCTCGCTTGGAGCCCAACTTAGAGAGGACATCAGCAGCAATGTTGTTGTCACGAGGAACGTGGTGGAACTCAACTCCCTCGAAGTGGCCTTCGAGTTTTCAGATTTCAACACAATAGGCATCCATTGTGTCTTTGACACAATCCCAGTTCTTGTTAACTTGCTCGATGATGACCTTGGAGTCGCGATAAGCAATCAGTCGCTTGATGCCCAGAGACATCGCGATACGGAGCCCATGCATGAGAGCTTCGTACTCCGCTCCATTGTTGGAGGCCTTGTAGTGGATTTGAAGCACGTACTTGAGCTAGTCCCCTTTAGGAGAGATAAGCAATACGCCGGCTCCAGCGCCCTCAAGGTTGAGTGTGCCGTCGAAGTACATGATCCAATGTTCAGGTCGTTCTGTGGATGGAAGGATCTGAATTTCAGTCCACTCTGACACAAAGTCAGCGAGGATCTGAGACTTGATAGACTACCTAGAGCAGAATTCAAGGTCGAATTCATCGAGCTTGATAGACCACTTGACGATGCGGCCATTGGCATCTCGGTTGTGAAGAATCTCCCCTAGCGGGAAGGATGAAGGCACCTTGATGGAGTGAGCTTGAAAGTAGTGCCGGAGCTTCCAAGATGTGATCAAAAGTGCATAGAGCAACTTCTGAGGCCGTGAATACCACCATGTCGACAGGACCCTGTTCTGCTTCCTCGACTCCTATTCAGGGTATCACCAGATACCTCGACCAGGACAAGACGGTGTTCATAACTTCTTCTTCTTGTTCTGCGATAAGGACAGTACTGACCACATTAGTGGTGGCTGAGATGTAGAGGAGGAGCATTTCCTTCGCCTTAGGAGGCGTCATGATCGGTGGAGAGGTGAGAGACTCCTTGAGCTTGTCGAAGGCTTGCTGAGCTTTGTCGTCCCACATGAACTTATCCGCCTTCTTCAATAACTTGAATAAAGCCAGACCTTTTCCCCCGAGCTTGCTGATGAAACGACCTAGAGCTGCCATCATGCCGGTGAGCTTCATGACATCCTTCTTGCAAGATGGTCTGGCCATGTTGCGTATAGCGTCGATCTTGACAGGGTTGGCTTCAATGCCTCGGTGCCCGACCATGAAGCCCAGGAGCAACCCGGAGGGGACACCGAAGACACACTTGGTCGAGTTGAGCTTCCATTGGTAGGCGTGGAGGTTGGTGAAGGTCTCCTCGAGGTCGGTGATGAAGTTCTCCACGTTCTCGGTCTTAACGACCACATCATCGACGTAGGCTTCCATGTTGTGATGGAGCTGAGACTCCAAACACTTTTGGATCACCTTCTGGTACGTGGCACCGACATTTTTCAGGCCAAAGGTCATGACCTTGTAGCAGTAGATGCCGTTGGGTGTTATGAACACCGTCTTGTCCTGGTCGAGGTATCTGGTGATACCCTGAATAGCAGTCGAGGAAGCAGAACAGGGTCCTGCCGGCTGTGGAATCCACAACTTGGTCGATGCGCGGAACAGGGAAAGGATCCTTGGGGCAGTGCTTGTTGAGGTCAGTGTAATCGATACACATTCTTAATCAACCAATCTTCTTAGGTACAAGCACCGGGTTGGCTAACCAGACCGGGTGTTTACATTCACGAATGAATCCTGCAGCTAAGAGCTTGCATACTACCCCTATGGCCTCCCTTCGATCCTTCGCAAAGCAACGAAGCTTCTGCTTGACAGGTCTTGCCGTCTTGCTTACATCCAGGGAGTGCTCAGCCAGATTCCTTAGGACACCAGGCATATCAGATGGACTCCATGCGTTGTCCCAGAGGAAACTGGTGAGCGTGTATTCCTATTTTTGGTCCAGGTCGGCCCCAATGGTGACTTCCTTCGATGCGTCGGGCAGGCCGAGGCAAACTTTCTTCACTGCAAAACTAGCATCCAAGGCAGTTGGGGTGCGCTTTTGCTCGGGCATCATGAGCATGGAGACATCAACCTTGGCGGCTTCAACGACCATGATCGAGGTAGCAGCAGCGTAGGCAGACGTTGAGGCGAGGTCGAGAGTCTCGTCCTCGCATCTGTAGAAGGCCATGATGTCCCCGTAGACGGAAAGGATTCTGTTGGGCGCCAGTTGTTGACGGCTGTTAAGTACCTAATTTAGGGCCGTCAATCCCTGTATTTTATCATAAGAACTAGGCATTCACACTAGAATAGGGGTTTAAACTGACAATTTCCACCAGTGGCTATGCTAAGTTGAATGCAGGTGTTTGGTATAAGAAATGAAGAGAAAAGACACCCTCATGGTCCTAGCAAGTTAGGCTCAGCCAATGAGGGGCTGCATGCAAGCATCCCCTGGATCCATGACATCACCAATCCAAGGAAGGAAGCCTTGGCGAATCAGAAACCGCCATGCAGGCGTCACATGGATCCTATGGCCCACCAGAGCGCCTAAACCGCCTCCAAACCACGTGGACATCGGGAACCGACCTCAGGACCCACAGGGCAGCCACCACGCGAAAGCACACCCCGAGTGGGGCCCACAGGTGGTCGGCCGACCCCACAGGTCGGCCGAACCGACCTTGTGGTGCCCACTCAGGGGCTTCCACGTGGTGCTCGGTCATTGGTCCTAGAGGCCATCTCCGGGGTGTTTGGGTGCTCTCACGCCGGTTGCACAGGCCTATAAATAGGAGGAGAGGGGGGTAAGAAGAGGGTGAAGCACACTTGAAGCCATTTCTCACCTTTGCCTCTTTCTCCCTCTCTCATTCTCTCTTGGTGGAGGTGAAACCTCATCCCACCATGAGTGTGTGTGTGTGGAGGATCTAGACTAGGTGGTGCTAGGTAGAGAGGAGTGTGTGGATGAGTAGAGGTGAGGTGGTGATGATACGTTCATCATCCATCGTCCCCTTGTACCTCGTGAGCGATGCTGTTCTTCATTTAGACTAAAGTGAGTATTTCATTATTTCCTATTTAGACTAAAGTGGCTCTCATGCATGAATAAGTTGTTCTTGAGTTCCTCGTTCGTTCATCATTTAGAGGCTCATGTTCTTCATGAACGTGCCTCCTCGATCTAGTTGACGAGCAAGTAATTCATACTTTTGCGTTTGTTCATAAGTTAGAGGCTCGTGTTCTTCACGAACACGACCCTAGATCTTCTGTTATCATCGCATAAGTTTGCATCTCGTTTGTATGATTTCCTATCTATTAGAATATAGTGAGCTCATGCATATCTGATTTAGACCAAGTATCAATCATATCTCCTCGCGCGAATCGATTCAGTGATGAGTAAGGTCTAGCTCAACCTCGCGGGTTCGTCGCTTCGTATTTATACGGAGTGCTATAGTGTTTCTACGGGACGTCAGACATAGCCGTGCTATAGTAGTAGTCGGCGGTGTAGACGTGGTGTCTAGACTGCTGGTTATCCTTCGAATGCCCTGTATCCCACGGTTTGTCTTGGGGTAGGCCGCGGTAGTGACATTCGTTGGACCCTCTGAAATCCCCCACGTTCGGATACAGCGTGTAGGTAACCCTTTGCCGTGAACCAACTGTTATAGTCAGGAGGGGCCGGTGTCTGAAGCGAGATCTTATCCGAGCTTGTTCCTCTCTAGAGTCGAGAACCTACAGGAGACTTCACATCACTCACCTACCTCAGCAAGGACTGTGTTCCCTTGGATAGTCACTCGTAGAGTCCCCCATACCGTTCCTTGGATTCGATACCCTTGGGAATACTCCTGAGGTAAAGTGCTACAATGGAGTATCCGTGCGCTTGCGGATTCGTTCGCACCCGTCAGTATACCCGGGTGATTCTTACACGCTCACGCTATCCCGGCGCCCTAGTGGTGACGTTAAGAAATACCAACACCAGCATCTTCATGATGAGGTACATATGATGCAGGATGACCATGAACCGAGCCATCATCAGACGACCTAGGATGGCATGGTAGGAGGAGCGGAAGTCCGCGACCTCGAACGTCAGCCACTCAGTGCGGTAGTTAGCTTCTGTGCCGAAGGTGACTGGGAGGCAAACACGCCCCAAGGGGTAAGCTGCATTGCCGGGCACGACCCCATAGAAGGGTTCATCGCAGGCTGTCATCTTGCAGAAGTCGAACTTCATCTTCTTTAGTGTCTCGGTGAATATGATGTTGAGGCTGCTGCCTCCGTCGATGAGCGTCTTGGGGAGCACGACTCCATCCACCGTGGGATTAACGACCAGCGGGTAGGTCCCGGGGTCTGGTATATGAAACCAATGATCTTCCATTGAGAAGGTAATGGGGAACTCCGACCACCTCAGAGGTTGTGGAGTCTCTGTGTTGACGAGCCTGATCTCCCGCGCTCCGCCGCGTTGTTGTTTGTGGCTTTGAGCGGCCCTGCGACCTCCGACGAGGAAGTTGATCTCCCTGTTAGCCGCTTGAAAGGCACCATTAGGGTTGCCACTCGGGGGTGGTGGAGGAGGAGTCCTTTCCTTGCGCCGGTCACCGTCATTGCGACGGTCGTTGGTATGGTCATCTCTGCGGTCGTCACGGCGATTATCGCGGCGATCGTCGCGGCAGTCATCGCGGTGATCTCTGTCATCGTGGTGATCATCACGGCGATAAGGTCGCCTATCTCGGTCATCACGCCAATCAGGTCGGCGGTACCGGTTGTCATAGTGTCGGTTATTGTTGTAGCGGTTGTCGTAGCGGCCATCACCGTTGTTGGTCTTCTTTGCCGGCTTGGGCTCTTCTGGTACGCCGAGAGCGCGCTTCAGCTCTACGCAATTGCGCAATCATGGAACTGGTAGATGTCGTCGAGAGTTGCTTGGAACTCGTTGCGCATGAAGCTGGATCCTCGGGAGTTGTTGTCCATTAAGACCTCGTTGGTGCGCTTGCGCGACTTTCCAGCACCATCGGAGGCCAAGGCCTTGGACGTGTCGTCGATTCTGATGCGCTTGAAGTCGTGGACAACTGCATCTTGGGTATCCACAAGCTTGTCAACGTACGCTATGAGGTCGGCGATGGTCTTGGCTCTAGCCTCGTGGATCTTCTCGAAGAGCTTGATGTTGGTGATGCCTTTCTTGTACGCGGTGATGACGTCCTCATCTTTGACACAGGCGAGCTCGTTGCGGTTCTCAAAGAACCAGTTGGTGTAGTCCCGAAGGATTTCACCAGTCTTCATGGTCACCCTTGCGAGGTGATGCGTGTTGCCGGGACAGTTGTAGGTCGCTTAGTAGTTCGTAGTGAACAGCCACGACATACTTGCCCACGAGGAGATGGACTCTTCGGGAAGACTATCAAGCCACAGGAGTGGCGCTCTGCCCATCGCCAGGGGGAAGTAGCCCGCCATGTGGTCTTCATTTCCTCCTACTGCCTGAGCAGCTATGGAGTACATCTTGAGCCAAATTTTCGGGTCGGAGCGACCGTCGTATTTCTCGATGCTGGGCTTGAATTCCTTGGGTTAGCGCATGGTCCGGAGACGTCGTGAAAAGGCCGCGAAGTTGTTGATGTTGCTGGAGCCTGGTTGGTCGTCGTTGTTGGTACGAGGCCCCTCGGGGATGACGTACAGGTCATCAGGCAAGCCATTGACTTGGTCGTAGTTGGCACGACGTTGTATCTCTGCATCGTGTATCGCCCGGAGGTCGGATGCTTGGACTGGATTGTTGGCATTAAGAAGGTCCGGGGCACCATTAATGCGGTCGTAGTTTGCATGGTGCTGGATCTCGTGCTTGTCTCGTCGTGGCTGTTGTGGGTTGGCTGTGGGAGCCTGTGCAACCTGGGGCAGCACATTAGCTGTAGCTTGAGGTCTTGCGCTGAGATTTGGTTGCTGCACCACCTCGTTCTTGCCACATCCCTCTTCAGCCACGGGCTGGAGAGGAGGTTGGCCACAATTGTTGTTTTTCGAGGTTGTACCGACCTACTCCTTGAGTGTTGGGTTCGCGCCGACCTACTGTAGCCTTGGCTTCGTTCCTCCACCTGGGCCGTGGCGACCCGGTTGTTAGTGATAGCTCGCCGAATTTCCGGGGTATCGGGCATTAGCCCGATCTCTGTCAGGGCAGCCCCCAAGTTGGCTTGGGGGGAGTTGAACACTTTGTGGCCAGCTTCTTCAAAGTCCCTCCGTAGGTCGTGTGCACGCATGCGACGTCGTGGTGGTGGCATCTGTTGTTGTTGATGCTGGGCTACGACCTGACCCGCAGCTAGGGAGGAGGAGGTGGCCCCGAGGTAGGAGGAAGAGGCCACCGCACTCTCGCCGCCGAAGGTGAGGGAGAGAGTGCTGGTATGCAGATCTCGGAAGGGACGCGCGGAGGAGGGAGGAGGCCGGCCGCGGCGGAAGGAGAGGTGGGGCGCGCGCGCCGGCCTGCTCGCCGTCGCCAACCCTAACCCCGTGAGAGGAGAAGCCAGGGGAGAGAGAGGAAGGGAGGTGGGTGGAGAGGACCGGGGTGGGTGGGGCGCCGAGGGAGAGAGAGAAAGAGAGGGAGGGGAGGGGAGTAAAAAGGAAGTGTCGCTGACATGTGGGACCCAACGTTGGTAGTTGGTATGGAGGAGAAGATATAAAGGAAGATGAGTGCGGAGAAACGGAATGTAAAGGAGAGAATCTTGATGACTATGATAGAATATTCTCTTTTAAAGGAACATACGAAGGAACACGAGCGCGGATAGTCTTAGACCACCTGCACCGGGGCCTTCCTCCGTCTCCTTCAGGAGACGGATGGAGTCCCCCCGCAGCGGCGTCCTGGAGGGGCTCCTTCATTTTCCCGTCGGCCCCAGGTGACGCCAAATCCAGAGGAATCCGGGGGGTGGCGGAGTTACGACATCCGCGCGGGCCCACGCATCCCAACACCTCGCGCCCTTCCTCGGAATCGTCGTCGCCGCACGCCCCTCCTCTGCTCGCCGGAGGACCCAGGTGCCGCCGCCTGGCCACTCCGGGCACCGCGGACAGCACCCGCCGCAGAGAGAAGCTCCGCTCGCCGGCACGCACGAGCTGCAGCTCGCCTCCTCCCTCTCGTAGGGAGCTCCAGCGCTAGAGAGTAACAGCCCCGCCGACATAGGAAGACGGACAAGGAGAGCAGAAGAGACAGAGAGCTGCCGTCGCCGGGGAGACGCGTGTCGCCCTGCTGGTGAAGCGCTCCTCCGCCGCCTCCAGTCGCCCAGTGACGTCCTCGATCGTGAGCGCCTCCATCTTGAGGCATGTCTCGATCGACATCACCAGTTGATCGTATTTCTCCGGCATCGTGCGCAAGAACTTTCGCACGATAGCATCTTCCTTGATGGGCTCGCCTAGCGTGCCCAATTGGGTGATGATGTTGGTGAGGCGAAGGGCGAAGTCGTCAACGGCCTTGCCGTCGTTGAACTCGAGTGCCTCGTACTCGCGACGCATTTGCTGCGCCTTCGCCTTCCGTGCACGCTCATTTCCGAGCTGCATCGTCTTCAACGCGTCCCACGCGTCCTTCGTTGTGTCCTTGGAGCCCAACGCGACACGGTACTATGCAGGTACGCCTTCCAGTATGACCTCCATGGCCAACTGATCATTCTCCTCGTCCTCGGTGCCGATGTCCGCGGCCTTCCAAAGGCCGCGGGCTTTCAGCATCACCTTGACGACCACCTCCCACTCGGCGTAGTTGCTGCGGGTGAGGACAGGGAACTAAGCATTTCCAACGTCTTGGACAGTCTTCTTCACCACAGGCGACGTGGTGAACTCGAGCCAGCCCGACAGCCGGTGCATTGGAAGCAGGCTCTACCGCGCCCACGCCCGTTCCTACCTCTTTCCTACTCAGCCGTTGCTGATGCGCAGGATCACTCAGCTGTGGCTCTCATACCAATTGTTGGTAATAATGGCGGTAGGATTCTGCAGCGTGCGCGCGCACACACGTACTCGAGTACAGAGGAAGGAAGCAGTAGAGTAAGATGAAACTGAAATGGGGCTGCTTAATATTTCCAGAGCCGCAGCTGCTCTTCTTATAGTCACAAGCAAACTTAGTAGCTAAGAAAGAAAGGATGTAAAATCCTATTTTGCTACTTCTACATACTGCTACTTGCTACTGTACACCTATTTAAAACTGCCGACATGCCCATATGTCGGTTCCTTAATACAGAGAAGCAAGAGGGGGTAATTATCTAACAGTCATTACCACTCCTGCCTTTACCAAACGACCATCCCTATTCGTGTAAAAAAAACGACCATCCCTATTCATTAGAGATGCCTTCCAGCCTGGGAGATGATCAGCCACTTTATCAATTAAATGTAAAAGCACCTCCTTTGTGGGTTTATGGATTGTAAGTGGCAGGCCAAGTGCATGGAAATTTTTTGATTTGGAATGTGTGGGGTCTTAATAAAAAGGAACGGTGCACTTCTGTAAGATATGTTATAATTTCTAGCAATGCTGAAATAGTCTGTCTTTGGGAGACAAAGGTCGCCGATATGAATCAACGCTTATTTCTCTCGGTGTTTGGTTCCGCTTTTGACAAATTCATTGCCTTGCCGGCAAATGGAACTCGGGGTGGTGTTCTGATTTCTTGGAAGAGCAGCACCTGTCAAGCACTACTTGGATAGATACTTACTCGGTCTCTCTGATTCCCACGTCTTGGTTGTGGCCGCAATTTTTTGGCTGGACAGTGGATGTCTATCATATTGGTTAATATTTCCATATGTTTTGCATGACAGAAAGAATTAGTGTATCAACATCTACTGAATGTATTTTTGCGTACGTTACTATTGACTGCAAATATTTAATAATGTCTTTTGATTTGATCTTTGATTCAACAATTAATGTCAACAAGTCATTTTGAGCTTCAGGCAGTGGTGATGAACCCTGATAATTCAACCTTGTATGCTAAGAGGAGCCTTTGCTCTCTGCATGCGGGTGATAGAGGCAAGGCTTTGGATGATGCTAGTATCTACAAGGACATGCAGCCAGATTTATCAAAATCATGCTCTGCGCAAGCAGCAGCTCTGATACTGGTGACCTCTGCTATACTATTTCGGGCAATAATGCAGGAAGCTTGTCTGCTTCTTTACCCTGTTCTGGCCTATCAAATAACTAATGTTACTTGCAACCATATTTGCAGCGGGGACCATCCCTGAAGAAAGGTTGTTACAGCAAAAGGTTGGAAGAAAGGAATGTTGTTTACAAAGAAGAGAGCTTACTAGCTCTTACTGCTGCAGGCAAAGCATCCTTCTAATGCTCGGGATGCCCTTTTGGTTTGAGGTTTTCTTCGGTACACAATACGACATGTACGACCAGTTGGAAAAGGACTCATATGTAACAGAAAATGATCTATATGTAAGGATCGGACGGTTGAGATATACGACCGGTTTTTTAGTTGTCGTACGGTAGTATTCAAAGGTCGTACTGGTAGTTAAAGGGTATTATCGGAAATGTAAAATGTCATTTTTGTAATATATAAAAACGGAGGAATGGGGTGTGCACGGGTGAACCGGGTGGGTAGCGGGAATTTTTTTTTTCTATAACATAAATCAACCAAATTACCATTTTACCATTAGAGAAAAAACCGAAGAAACCGACAATACGACTGTACGACCGTTGGAACGTATTGTGTAGCGAAGAAAACCTAGTTGGTTTTGCTGGATCCTGCCAATATTTTGTGAAGCTAGCCAATGCTGCACTGTACGTGTGTATGGGCATGAATTGATCTGCTCTAGTGCAACTTATTAGTTAACTATTTTTTTCATTTTGTCTAACTCAGACTAAAAAGTGAGTTAAATTTAGTTGAACCAGAGTGGATCCACATATGGACATCCCCAGATCGCTCGATGCCCATCTTTAGGTGTACCTATACTAGTCTGTCAAACTGGCCTGAATGGTCGGGATCAAACAGCTAGCTGTTGGAAGGCTGAAGACCTTAAACCCAGCCTGCAGTTATGTTACAACTGGTCTTGAAGTAGTGCGGTGGTGTGGTAGCTGAACCCAGTATGTCGTCTTTGAGTTTTGACGCCTGTGTGGCATGTTCTGTGACCTGCTTAGATATGCTCTCTCAGCCCAAGTTACCATTTTGCTACAATAACGGAACACTACGGAGATCCTTGAGATCATGGAACATAAATCTTACAAACATAATGCTAGTAGTGTTTTCCCTAAGAAATACTCCTGCAGGACGTAAATAAATGACGTTTTGAGGCATTCGCCACGTCGTCGGTGTCCAAAACATAAGTTTAACCATTATAAGTTTTGTTGTAACATATTTATAACAATGTGAGTACATGTTGAGTTGGTGATTCCAACATGGATAGGTAGGTTCCAACAAAAAAAACTACACTCTATTTGCAACTCTCAGCCTTACAATGCTCTTCTTTGTCAATAAAATAGACACATTCTCGTACATGGACCCACAATTGGCTATTTTTGCCAACCCCCCCCCCCCCCCAGCTTTGTGCTGTTGCCCCTTGCTTTATCAGCGGGAGGTAACAAATGGCCTCATTTATTTTTTTGAGAAGAGGGAAATTGAAGTGGATGCAAAACAAATAAGGGGCGAATACAAAAATAGCACATGCAAATTGCTCTTCTTTTGGAAAATAAATGGTAAGAAAATGAATCAAAGTATACGTAGGGTTAGTAAACGTGGAAATGCAGGGTAAGTATAGAGGGATAATTTGTTATCAAGAGAGGAAATGTCCAACTAGGCATATCCAATATTTTTATTTAAATAGATTTCAGATGAAAATAACTAATAAGAAATCTATATATTCAAACAAATATGAAATTTATGAATTATATTGTTATGTATGTGAAAGGACCAAGATGTTGCCTAAAGATGTGAACAGGCAAAAACTATAATTGACAAACTTGAACCACACTGAAAAAAAAAGCTAACAAGGGAAGATGACAATTCACTTGCACTTCAACAATACTGATATTTTTATACAAATTATGTTATAACAAAAACCATGAAGTCGTCGATAAGCCGCCATACATGAGAGAGAATTACATGTTTAAAGCACACAACCACAAGAGGAAACATACAACATCCATTTCTCACGCACGAGCCAACAATGCAATCATTAAACACCGACAAATATTTTTTTTAACACACGACAAGAAAAGAAAATGGAACGTGGATCATCACCCAGGAAGGGAGGGAGAAGTATCAAGTATACTATGCAGTAACAATAATTTGGAACGAAGTAGTAGAACGAAGCGCAAAGACAGGAAAGCACACGTCGTCCCTTCCATCCATTTGCATTCTCAAATCTCAATAGGCGACCTGGCAGCTTTTTTTGACGTTGACGATGTCGGCAGTGCAGCCTTGGTAGCAGGTGGCAACGCACGCTTCGAACATCACATCCTCGCACTTCTTCGTCGCTTGACGGGAGCACAAGTTGGCTTCGACCGCGCCCGAGCAAAACGTGGCTGCACAGCTCTTGCACGGCTTGGTGCAATTAACGGGGCAATCGGCGGCGGTGGCCATCGCGGGCGGCAGACCCATGGACAGCAGGACCAGCATGACGAGGCAGCCGGCGGCAGCGGCCATCTTGAGCGTGGCGGAGCTACCGGAAGCCATTGACGATGCGGTTGGACGGTTGGTTGGTTGGGTTATAGAAAGAAGAAGAGGGCTGGGGCAGAGCAGAAGATGGCAAGATCATCAGATGTGTGTTGATCGATGCCCATAAGCTGGGCGAGGGTGCCAATTTATAGGACGCGCACCATGAAGTGATTACTCATCATAAGTTGAATTAAGCATTGACCACGATAGCCGGGAACTCGTACATACGTGCGCTCCATCCCTTGCTTGGTCATGTACCGACGATTGATTCGAATATTTTCTGTGAAATACAATAATGGACCACGAAATCGCGAATGATTTGATCATGCATTGTATGGTTGATGGATATGGTATTTTAATTTCATGGGCAGGCGTGTAGCTGTAGTGAGACCAATGATATTCACAAGCTGTTGTAAGGAATCGGATGCCTGTAGCCTAAGAGGAGGAGGGGGTGACTTAGGCAACTTACAACCTTAACCTATGACTTATCACTATTTGCATCAAACACAAACTAGAACATACTATCTAGATGTGCAACTAGGTTGTTCTAGTGTGAAACTCTCATCCCAAAACAAGTTTTGCAACCTATAGCCAATCCTAACAAGATACTACTCTAGGTAAGTAAAGGCAAACAAGGATTGCAAGAATGTAATGCGGAAACGTAAAGTGGATGAGAGGAAGCAAACTTTTGACACGCGATTTATCCCGTGGTATCGGTAGGTACTAAGCCACCCCTATTCCACGTTGTTGAAGCACTCTACACAAGAGTATTGCTTCCCGGTCACCAAGTCTCTCCTAAGAGCACCACTTGACTTGCCACAAAGGCTCGCCACTAAGGCACTCGTCAAGCTCCCTTGGTCACCTTGATGTCGCCTCCACTAAGGAGCTTCTCCACCAAGGGAAGGGGGTCTCCACGTCCCCCGCACAAAGTGTCATCGTCACTCCACACCAAGTCAGAAGGTCGAAGACGTTTGTCGGAGAGCCACCTAGGCTCCAAGGCTTCCGGCACACCTCGTACAACTTGATCTACTCGAGAATCGCCTCACAAGGTAGGCACACCTTGCACTCACTCAGCCGTAAGCTAAGCCTAGTACTAAGCACACACACAAAGCATGTGCAAGTCTATGGATGAGCAATTTAGCACTTGGATGGCTTGGATATGATCTTCTATGAGTCTTGAACTCCTCTGCACTTCCACACACTCCAGCAGCTCCAAATGACGGGGTGGAAGGGGTATTAATATGCCAAGGCATCAAACTAGACGTTGGGCCAAAGCTTCTGAAAATAGTACCATCGGATGATCCGACGTTGTGCTCATTCCTGGCGTCGGTTCATCCGGTGCTACTGACCGTTGCCTCCCACCGCACTTAGCCGTTGAAATCTGCTGACGTCATTCATCCGACGCTTCAACCAACGGTGCGTCAGTTCATCCGGTGCTGAAGGAAATCTTCTCCGGGCGTCTCTGTTAGCTAAAACGAGACTGCCGGATGAACCGATGTTGAATCCCTTATGTCCATCGGTTCATCCGGTGCTGAACAGCTTTGATCCCGGACCTCTTTGTTAGCTGATTTGGCACCGTCGGATGAACCGCTACTCACCCATCGGTTCATCCGGTGCTACTGATTTCTGCAGGTTTGGTCTCTTAATTTATCCGGTGCAACTAGAAATGGGGGCGTCGGTTGATCCGGTGACCATCATGTTGACTTGAGTCTTCCCGCAGTGTACCACTTCATCCGGTGATTGCACCGACGCCTCTTCCAAGGGTACCGTCAGTTCATCCGACGGTGGTATTTCTTTTCTTTTTCTTCCTCAATTTTTACCCTTAAAAAATATATTATCTTCTCATTTTAGCATATGGTATTTTTGCATTCTTGGGACCTAGAAGTGTCTACAAAGACATGCTAGACAATATGGTTAGTCCCATAGACCATGTTGTCTTTAATTACCAAAATCAAACTCGAACAAATGGTATATGAGGCCATATTCGCTACAATCTCCCCCTTTTTGGTGATTTATGACAACACAATCAAAGCAAGCATAAATTTGTAAAAATTGACAAAATTGAACCACTTACACTTGCTTGGATGCTTACCATCATCCAACTCCCCCTAGATGTGTTCTCCCTCTTTCATGATCCAACTCCCTGAAGGACCGAATAGGGCGACCAGAGTGGGGGGAGTGAATGGGAGCCGATAAAAATTCTTCCCGTAGGTCGAACACGGCCTATACCCCGATTGCCACTCCAAACGCTCGCGCACACAAAGGAAGCTCCAAACAAGGCACACACAAGCCTAGAAGAACAAGAGACAAGCCTAGGAGAAAGAGCGGAAGCAACTGGACAAGAATCAAAGCACTTGGCACAATATGGAAATGCCAGGTGCGGACTGTCCGACTGGTACGGGCGGACTGTCCGCTAGTGTACGGCGGACTGTCCGGACCTACCTCGCGGACCGTCCGAAATAAGCACCGAGCTACCAGAGACGCACCTCGAAAATACGGACTGTCCGTGGAGGACACGCGGACTGTCCGCCAAAAACTTGGCCACGCGGACCATCCGTGAAGCTCACGCGGACTGTCTGCCAAACCCCTCGCAACCAAAACCTAGGGCCGAAACGGATCGAATCGAAGACGCGCAAGAACACGAAGAACACGCGACGAACAGCAGGACGCGCGGACTGTCCGCGGCTATGGTGCGGACTGTCCGCAAGCCACGAACAGACTTTGCGGAGATGATATGCGTCACACAAGGATGCTATGCCCCAAAAATCTCGACCTCTAACTCCCTAAATCACCGGGAATCGCGGATCACACAAGCACCACCATGAACTCGGTCTCCAACCAAAAATGCACGAATCGAAGGATCTCCATAGCGTTTGAGGGGCCAAGATCACACACAAACATGCGCAAGGCATCCACCCATGATCCCCTCAAAGAAATCCGTGAAGAAACGCCCCCAAAATCACGAATCGAGCGAAGAACGAAACCCCCCAAAAATAGCCCCGAAAATGACACAAAAATCACAAGGGACTAGAAGATCACCACAATGCCGAATGCTTCCATACATCCAGAGGTCAGAGTCTGTACAAGAGTCTAGCCTAAGGAATCCAGAGGAACAAGAAACAGTTCAGAGAAATCTACCGGGGGAGAAAGCCCTAGAGTCCAAGAGAGAGATGCCATCCACCTCTCCGGTATTTATACAGAGTCCATCGGAGGGAGGTAAATGACCACGCTACCCCTACTGCTTAAATGAAGATACAACCCCTCAGGGGCCTTTTGGTCAAGTCTTCACAGACGGACACGCTTCCACCGCGGCTTTGCTTCACCTCGACGCAAACCATGCGATCACGCCACGTGCCCTCCGCCTCGAAGCTTCCCGAAGCTCCCGGATCACCGTCTCCGTCGCTTCAGGCCTCCGTGCTTGGTTTTGAGTCCCAAACCAAGAAACCGTCCACCGATGGTTTTTTGGGCAAACCACCAAACCCCGCGTGCAAGCTTCGGCCTCGATCCGCTACCTTGCACCGGCCCATGTTCACGACTTCAGCCGGCCAGTCCTGCACCGCACGGCTCGCACTTGACCCCATCGGCCACCGGGTCCATCGAAACAAGTCTACTTGCCTCTCCATCACCCGGAGGCCGCCACGACTAAGGCCTTTCACACTTGTTCTTCACCTGCACCGACACGAGTCAAACCGCAACCTGTACATGCACACTTAGCCAAGCATCAGTCCACACAACGTTGTCAATCACTCATCACTAAGGAGCGACCCTCCACTGGTCCTCGGACACACCTGGTCCTCAATCTCCCCCTTGATGAGTGCATTGACAACACCCATAGTAACCATCAGAGAAAAAAAAGAAAACAACGACGAACACAAACCTCCCAAGCAAGTGATCCAAGACCAAAGAACAAGCGAAACTCGATCTCTCGTCAATCCAAGTCTCGGCCCCCTAAGACAAGGGCAACGGCTCGACACAGCCGAGACAAAACAAAGCTCTCAAAGAGCACATCACAAAGCACAAAACTCAGGCAAACCAAAGGAGCTCCCCCTGCACCTATGCAAACTCCCCCTGGGCAAATGCAACCTCTTTTTCTCAATTTTTTTCTTCACATGCAACATCTCACAAATGCATACCAATTTTTCACAAAATTTCCCAATGCATGAAAATTCTCCCCAAATCATACATAACTCTCTCCCTTGCATGTATATTCTCCCCCTTGTTGACAATACATGAATCAAGGTATATGATGCTCTTCCCCTTGTTTTCATGACAAAGGCATGTCAAAGCACATATACAATCTACCAAGCTTCTCAAATATACAAAGAGCACAACAAAATGCTACAAATGAGACATAGAGCAAGCAAAGTAGACATGGTGTATCTAGCATATTGCCATCAAGAAGGTAGGGACATATAAGCATGTGACATGGCTAAAAGCAATTTTAAATAATTTTCACAAAGAAATAGTCATCTCATGAGCAAGACTCTCTCTATACCAATTTGAACATAAATACACTAGATCATCCAAAGTTTATGCAAGATCACAAATTCTCATCACAAGATCATTATAAACGCCCACAAGCTACTCAAGTCATGTTAAAGCCACCGAGCCATGTGTCTACTTCTTAAAATGAGACTTCTCATTGTAGACAAGCATGCTACGGTTTCGCACCCAAGATATGAATTTCAAACCATAAAAACATGATTAGGAGCTCATTTTTCAAGCATAAGGCAATTCATACACCAATTTCATTTTCAAGTTTAAACATGATACATGAAGTGTCTTTGCGGCAAAAAGAAGCTTATGCTCCTACCCAAGCAAGCAAAAGGGCTAAACATTTACAATGACAGAAAGGTCTTTGACCCCAAGCAAAAAGAATATGATCCTCAAGCACAACAGAGCATGATATAAGCATTTAAGCACAAATTGAGCATAAACAAGCATCTACTCATGAGAGACACAATTTTAGCATTTTCATCAAAAAAAGCTATCTCAACACAAATATATGGCAAAACCATCAAGAGCATAGCATTCACATCCACAATTTACCAAACATGCACAAGTCTCACAAATAGCACATCAGTGATCAGTGTATATAAGAGAAGCTCAAACCTAGCTCAACATGAACCAAAGATGGCTATCCTACCAGGTTTTGTACAGAAAGTAAAATGCATGAATGAAATGCAACAAAATGAACATATGATACATATATACATGAGAAGCTCCAAGACCCAACTAGAAAGGAAAGCACACCCCAAGCTCCCCTCGCAATCGAGTGAAAGTGACTTGGTCAAGCGGTTTGGTGAAAATGTCAGCTAGCTGGTCTTGCGTAGAGACATAGGACAAAGATATGTTTCCCTTCTCAACATTGTCCCTCAGGAAGTGGTACCTCACTTATATATGTTTCGTTTTGGAGTGGAGGACAGGATTTTTGGCTACGCTTATGGCACTGGTACTGTCACAGAAAAGTGGAACCTGGGAGCACTCTTCTCCAAAATCACTCATGGTGGAGGTCATCCAAAGCAGCTAGGAACAACAACTAGCAGCAGCTACATACTCAGCCTCGGTGGTGGACTGGGCTACACTCGATTGCTTGCGAGATGACCAAGAGACCAAAGAAGAACCAAGGAACTGACAACACCCAGAGGTAGACTTGCGATCCAATCGACACCCAGCGAAATCCGCATCAGAAAACCTATGAAGTCTGAGTGTCGAGGAGGCAGAGTACCAAAGACCAAACTCAAGAGTGTAGTTCAAGTACCTGAAGATCCGCTTGACGGCCTGCCGATGTGAAGTCCTCGGTGAAGCCTGAAAACGAGCGCACAGACACACGCTGAACTGTATGTCTGGCCTCGTCACCGTCAAGTAAAGGAGGGAGCCGATCATGCTCTGGTACTCCTTCTGGTCCACGGGTTCGCCGTCCTCGTCCGCACCCAAAGTCGTAGTTGTACTCATCAGTGTAGTCAATGGCTTGGAGTCGTTCATGCCAAACTTCTTCACCATGTCCCTGGTGCACTTCGCCTGATGTACAAAGGTCCCGTCCTTGCACTGCTTGACCTGGAGACCCAAGAAAAACTACAGCTCACCCATCTGGACATCTCAAATTCCCTGCTCATGTCATCTGCAAATCTGGCAACAAGATCATGAGAAGAGCCACCAAAGATTATGTCATCCACGTATATCTGAACAATCAAAAGGCCATTCCCATGCTTAAGGAGGAACAGGGTCTTATCAACTGTGCCCATCACAAGCCCCTTGCTCAGCAAAAAGCCTCTCAACCTACCATACCAAGCTCTAGGTGCCTGTTTCAACCCATAGAGCGCTCTCTGGAGTTTGTATACACGGTGTGGGTATTTTTCACTCTCAAACCCCAGGGGTTGCCTCACATACACTTCTTCCTCTATCACCCCATTCAAGAAAGCACTCTTGACATCCATTTGGTACCACTTGAACCCTTTAGCCACGGCAAAGGCTAGAAGGATCCTAATTGCCTCCAAACGGGCCACAGGAGCAAATGTCTCCTCATAGTCTATCCCCTCCTTCTGGTTGAACCCTTGAGCCACCAACCTCGACTTGTTTCTCACAACCATCCTATTCTCACCCTCTTTGTTCTTCCACACCCACTTGGTACCTATGGGACGGCAATTTGGCGGTGGATCGACTAACACCCAGACTTGGTTTCTCTCAAAGTTTTCCAACTCCTCATGCATGGAATTCACCCAATTCTCGTCAGACAAGGCGTGTCGAATATCTTTGGGCTCAAACGACACAACAAAAGCAGAGTGAGCGAAATGAGAAGTGTTCCTTGACCTTGACCATGTAGTGCGTTCATGAAGGTCACCAATGATGGTCGTCAGTGGGTGATCAACTTGTACTCGCCGGGGAGCCTTTCCCCTTGACACAACCTCCCCCTCAGCAGCAGCCTCCACTCGAACACCCTCAGTCGTAGTGGGTGTAGGGGATGGTCCATCTTCGATCGTCGTCGTAGTAGTGGAAGTAGCGTGTACACGATCAGCCACGGGAGCACCACCATCATCATCATCCTCGTCTCCATCTCCATCCTTCTCATCCTCAAAGATCCTGGCACCAATCTCCTCGTCACCTGCACACTCAAAAGCAGAAGAGCTACATGGCTTTGTCTCGTCGAAGGTAACCTCGCAAGTCTCCATGATTCAGTTAGTCTCAAGGTTGAGCACACGATATGCTCTAGAGTGAATCGCATAACCAAGAAAAATCCCATCCGAACATCTAGACTCAAACTTATCCAACTTGCCCTTCTTCAGAATGAAGCCCTTGGAACCAAAAGCTCTAAAGTGACTCACCTTGGGTTGTCGCCCATGCATCAGCTCATAAGAGGTCTTCTTGAAAGCACGAAGGAAGATGTGATTTGAGACATAGCAAGCGGTATTGACCGCCTCGGCCCAGAAACGCCTAGGAGTCCTATGCTCATCAAGCATTGTCCCGGCCATCTCACAAAGGGTCCGGTTCTTCCTCTCCACAACACCATTCTGGCAAGAAACGTATGGAGAAGAGTACTGATGATCGAGACCAAGATCACTGCAAAAAGCATCAAAATGAGAGTTCTTAAACTCCGTGCCATTGTCACTGCATATAGCTCGAATGGCATCACCATGTCTCTCATTCTTCAACCTCAAGATCAAGTCCCGAACAAAGCCAAATGTCTCACTCTTATCCTCCAACAAGAAAACCCAAGAGTACCTCGAAAAATAATCAACAACCACAAGAACATACCACTTCCCACCAGCAGAGGGGGCGTGAGAAGCGGCAACCATCTTTCCATGCCGCTTAGAAGCACAAACCAAATCCTTCTCAAATTTCAACTTAGGCAATCCTCGGACAAGATCAAGACCACTCAAGCGGGAAAGCAACTCAAAGCTCAAGTGTCCCAACCTCCTATGCCATTTCCAAAGCTCGGCCGAAACACCAGCAACAAAGCATCGAGGAGGACCAACAGACTGGGAAAAGTCGACACGAAAGATTTGACCCTCGGGGACGATCGTACAGACAAGATCGCCTCGAGAATCAAGCACACGAGAAGCACCAGACTTAAAACGAACCTCAAAACCTTCGTCAAGTAACTAAGATACTGACAGCAGGTTAAAACCAAGTGACTTGACCAGGGCCACACTTCTTAAGGTCACCTTGCTACTCACCTTCACCATACCTTCAGCAAGCACTAGTCCTCTCCCATTGTCCCCGAAAGTGATGTACTCCCTCGTACTCACCGGGGTGAGGCTGGAGAACCACCCACAATCTCCGGTCATATGTCTTGAGGAACCGGAGTCGATCAACCAAAAGTTCTCCAAGCCTCCCACCTGCAATCAAAAACGAGTACGAGAATGAGCAAGTGACTCAACACTGGGGTTAGTACCAAAAGAGTCAAACCAGTTGTCGGGGTTCGTTACCGCCGGCAAGTAAATTTATATAAGAGCGCGTGTTCTCATCCGCACGGTAGCACAGGAGACACTCGGGGTTATACTGGTTCGGGCCTCCGGAGAGTAATACCCTACATCCAGTATGAGAGGAAGTGTTCCTTATGCTTGGGAGTTTGTAATAGGGGGTACAAACAGGTCGGGAGAGGGTGTAGAGCCCAAGTCCCTGGTGTGCGAGTGGTTCAAGTAGCAGAAGTCTGCGTACGTGAGTGAGTGTGTGTGAGTGCTTGTGTTGAATGAGATGGGATATCGATGCTAAGTGCGTGTGGGGGTGAAAACGAACGTGTCTTGTATGTGCCACTGCCCCTCCCTTTTATAGTCGCAAGGGGGAGGCTCAGGGCGGTTTACATCGAGTGTGTTGAGCTAATCTACAGTGCGAGGCATCCTTCTCTGCATCGGGCTGTCAGATGGCAGCAGCGGTGAAGCACTATTATAGAGCCTTGGGTGACGGTACAGATCCCGTGCATCCCAAGTAGCCGTCCCGGGGCCCCCTGCGCCCTCCTCCGAGTAGTTAGTCGGGTACAGGAGGCAGAGTACGTGCCCTGGTCTCGTCAGTGGATCAGGGGCTTGTCTTTTCTTGATGGAGTAGTCTGCACCGTGGAGATCGAGGGATAGGTGATGGCTTGCACTGTGTCGTTGGTGTCACAGCGTTTCCCGTGCCCTCCGTGGTACGATGCGTACCGCCCCTGATGGGGAGCGGCAGGAGGATCCGTCCTCTGACACAAGATCGACCTGGTCAGGGCGGACCCGCGCAGGGAGGCCAACACGTGGTGGACCACGTACCGGGGTATCACGGGACACCAACAGGGTCTACATACCTGGGGCCTTGACGGCCAAGTCTTGAACTAGTCAGAGTTGGAGAACTACTCATGCGAGTAGGTGATCTATGCTGCGTCTTCCGATGCTTAGGGTGTAGTGTTTACTGTACCGTACGCCGTCCAGCGCCCATTACACCGTCCGTGGTACGACGGTCACTGTGTCGTTCGTGGCAGGGTTTGACGAATCCGTCCCCTGACACCGAATCGGCCGGGCCCGGGAGGACCGCCGCGACGGGACGGACACGTGGCGGTGCGCGGGGGAGCGTGTGCAAAGATCCCAGGATCCCGATCTGGTGGGTCCATGCACCCCGCGCCTTCCCTGCGTAGCCTGTGCGGGTCGATGACAGAAACTACTCGTGCGAATGAGTAGTTGTAGCTGCGGGGCGGAAACTACTCATGCGAGCGAGTAGCCGCGACCGTGAGGCGGAAACTACTCGTGCGAGCGAGTAGTCGGGAGTGGAGGCGGGAACTTGTCGTATGGGCCACCATGTACTCGAGGAAGAGGGTACGGATGGCCGTGGGCCACCTGTCTTCTGGCCCATGGTGGAAACTGGTCGTACGGGCCTTCACGTGCTCGGGACGCGTAACACTCGTTGTGTTATCCGCCGGAGCATGCCGTACATGGGTCCCTACTGCGTTTTTCAGGGGTCTTGGTGGGCCCTGGTCCATGGCCTCATCAGTAACCCCCGAGCCTGGTGAGGGAGTCGGAGACTCGCTCCCAGGATCAACTGTCACGGAGACGAGGAGACTTGTTGTGTTGTTTGTGTTTTTCGGCGGGGACGCGCGAGCGGACCCGCGGGTAGTAGCCCCCGAGCCCACGGACAAGTCGGAGACTTGTGCGTGGGGTTAAATGTTGGAATCTTGGACAGGTCGGAGACTGGTGTCTTGTCACGTGGCGCGAGTCATGGGGTGACTGGCGGACATCTCGCGCCGGTCGCGAGATCGCCGGGTCCCACTCCGGGTGACATGGCGGCTCGGTCGTCGGCAGCACGCGGTAGTGGGGCGCGCCTTTTGAGGAGGCGACGCTTCGACGGATGGAGGACGTGGCCCAAAGCGACACGGGCATTAACTGCGGGGGTTGATGTAATCATTCCCCCATTTATATACCGCGGGCGCCGGCCAGTTTTCCCCTTCTGCTTCCTTGAGTTTTCCGCCGCTGCCATCTCTTGCCTTCGTCTTCGCGCTCGCCGCACACACCGCAGAGCTCGCCCCGCCTTCTCTTCGCAAGCCAGGAATGCCCACCGCCACCACCACGGATGACGCGATGTCGAACTGGTCGTCTTCGACGGTTACCTGGTCCGAGCTCGACCGCCTCGCCTCCGACGGCATGCTGCCGCCGCTGACCGCGATGAAAGAGTGGAGGGTGCCTGGGCCAGAGAGCAGCCCCCAACCCCCAGCGGGGTACGTGGTCTCATTCGTGCTGTTCCACGAGCGAGGCTTCTCTGTCCCGGCGGGACGGTTCATCCTCGCCGTGCTCGAGGAGTACGGCTTGGAGCTCCAAAATCTCAACCCGAACGGCGTCCAGCAGATGGCGGTGTTTGAGACCTTGTGCGAAGGATACCTAGAGCAGGGAGCCCATTGGGACCTATTCTGGTACTTCTACAAGTTCGTCGTCGTGAAGGACCACAACTCTGCGGCGGCCATCAGGTGCGCCGATCTCCGCGGAAAGCAGGGGAGGATGGACGAGTACATCCCCACCTACTTGACTACCTCCAACAGCGGGTGGCACCGAGGGTGGTTCTACCTCAAGAACGACCCCGAGAATCCGCTCCCGAAGTACACCAACCGCTAGTACGATCGGGCGCCGGCGAGGTGGAGCTACGGGCCGAAGAAGAAAGATCGCCCCCGGTTCCTCGACAACGCCCTCGCCGCCCTCACGAGACTCCGCAACAACGGGGTGAACTTCATCACCCTGATCAGTGGCTACCACACCCGGGGGGTCGTCCCGCTCCGTCGCCGTGCGCTGCGCCTCTGGGAGATGACGGACGACCGGGCTCCCTTTGAGGGGACTGTGACTGCTCGTTCGTTGCCTTCGCTGGATGAGGTCCAGCGCCGGGTGACTCAGACCACTGGGGTCACCTGGCTGTTCTGGCCGCCGCCGAGCATGCTGCATATGCTCCCGTCTCCGACCACTGTGGAGCTGGTACGTCTTCCCTCGACTTCCTTTTGATTTGTCTTTCGCGGTTGCGGGTGGTAATCGTTCTTGTGCTTGCGCAGATGAAGGATGTGCACATCCTCACCTCTCGTCCTCCACTGGAGGAGGACCAGACGATCACCCGGGAGACCGCAGCGCGACAGCAGCGGCGAGGGGAACGCAAGAGGACCCACCAACAGAAAGAGATCACGAAGCGGGAGAGGAACGACAAACGCGCCTCGCGCCGGCGCAATGGGGAGAAGGACGTCTCTGATCACGAGGATCCCTCATCAGCGCCGGCAGACACGGACGAGGACGAATCCCCGTTCGAGTGGACCGATGAGGAGACGGCGCCGTCCTCACGGCCGCGCGGCGGGTCGGCGCCCGCCTCGGCCGCAGCCGGTGCCAGTTCAAGCCGGCAGGCGCCCCCCACTTCTTCCCGGGCTGATCAGCCCGGAACGAGCAGCCGTGTCCTTCGGCGGGATCGCCGCGAGAGGGGCAGGACCTCTCCACAGCGCGGCGACTCTGGCTGCCACGAGTCGAGGCGCGAAGGCCCGCGCCGCCATTCCTCGCGCCGGAGGCCTCACTTGCCCTCCGCGCGCCCGTCTCGGGAGCCGCGGAGCGTGCCGGCGGCCTCCCCGCCACCTGTAGCCCAGAGCGGGGAGGCGGCCCCGACCCAATGGTGGCTCGCGTCGGTCGTCGTTGCCGGAGGCGGGTCGACGCCACCCCCGACATCTACTCCGTCGTTGGGGAGTAAGAGGGCGGCGTCCCCGCGCAGACCCACGATCAGCTCCAAGCGGCCCCGTCGCGTCGCAGCGGTGTGAGTTCTGAGTAGCGATTTTGCTTTGTGTTTCCAGCGGGTGCATTTTTGCTTGTCGTCGTGACATCCTTCTTGACTCATGGTGCCCGACCGCCGCGCCATGAGGCCGGCGCCTGTCAAGGCATTGCGCCGCCCTGCCCAGGTGGGCGGAGACGCGCCGTTGTCGAGCGACCCGCCGTCCTCTCTTCAGTCGGGAGCGGCGGCAGGAGAAGCAGTTGGGTCAGGGACCCAGGTGGTGGCCGTCCCCCCTCAGAGAACTGCGAGCCCGGCTCGCAGCGACCTGTCAATAGGGGCAATGGGTTTGGGGGCGAGGCCCCTACTGAAGAAGCGCTCTCAGCCCACGCGGTCGAGTTGGCAAGGTGCCTGTCCGGGGCCCAGGAGCAGGACCAGGAGAACCCTGCTCCCGAGGCGCGGGCGGGCGACGATGAACAGCCAGCCTTGGAGTCATCGACGGGGGCGGGTAATGATGTGCGGCCAGCCCCCGAGTCGTCGGCGGGGGCGGGCAACGATGCTGATGCCGAGCGGCCAGCCCCCGAGTCGCTGGAGGGAGCGACCGCTGCCGCTGCGGACCTCGAGACCCCAGCCCCCGAGTCGGCAGGGGGGATGGGGAGCACTGTTGAGGAGGTGGAGGCGGTCGACCGCACCTCCGAGGATACTTCTGCCACGGGGGCGATCGTGGTGACCGAGGGGATCGTCCCTATCTCGTCGGTCGCCGCATCGGATGCCGCTCCGGCTGAGGTGATCGTCATCCCGGCGTCACCTTCTCTGGTCGCCTCTCCCGTCGGAACGGTGGACGAGCATATGCTTCCTCCGACCGTGGAGGTCGGGGAGAGCTCGGGGGTGCCGAGGCCGACTACCTCGACGGTGGAAGAGGAGGAGATGGGAGTCCCGCCGCTCTGGCTGATGTCCATGTCACCGGTCCTGGCCTCAGTGGGCCCGGGCCTCGACAGCGACGCGGAGCTGGAGGCCCGCCGCCGCCTAGAGCGTGGCCTGCGTCTAAGCAAGATGGCGCTGCGCCAGTCGGAGCGGGCGATCAGGGACCTGATCCCCGCCTCGAGGGTGAGTCTTTTTCTTCCTCTTCCTTTCTCATGCTTGTTTTTCCTTTTCTTCTCAGTCGTATGATTCATGCGTGGTTTAGGAGCTTGTCGGGCACTCCGAGGACAAGGCGCGGGCCTTTGAGGCACTCCGCGCGGAGAAAGTCTAGCTGGAGGCGCAGCTGGTCGTGGCCCGCCTTGCAGTGGCAGACAGCGAGACCGGTCGATCAACGGAGCGCGCGTCCCTTGAGGCAAGGGTGAAGGCCGCTGAAGACCGTGCAGCCGCGGCACAGGCGAAGAAAACCACCCTGGAGGAGAGGCTGATCGCGGTGGAGCAAATGGCGACGGAGATGCGTTCCAATGCTGAGGCCGCAGCTCGCACCGCTCATCAAGAGAAGGCGGACCTCGTGACCAAGGCGAGCCGGGCCGAGTCCAATCTCCAGGCGGCTCGTGAGAGGGTGACGACGCTCGAGACCTAAGTCGGGAGTGTCACCGCCGAGAAGGGCCGCCTTGAGGAAATTGCGCAAAAGCGCGAGAATGAGATCATCGGTGAGTACCTTGCGACCTGTCCTCTCTGCTTTCTGCTTCCGTGCGGTTTCTTGACTCGAGGCGTCATCTTTCTTCTGGGGTGTACAGCTCTCTGCGTGGCCCGCACCGACTTGCAGAAGCAGGTTGCGGATCACGAGAGCGCCGCGACCACCCGCCTCGTCAAGAACCAGAAACTGGTGGAGCTGGTCAAGGAGGCCAACGAGAAGGTCAACAGTAAGAGTCGTGTCCTCTTCATCTTTTGCCTTTCTTGGAGTAGCTCGTTATTTGCTGATATTGGTCTTCTTACTTTTCTCTAGAGGTCGTGACCGAGCTCGAGCAGGAGCGAAAATCACTAGCGGAGGCCCAGACCGAGACCAAGCAGCTGGAGACGATCCGCAATAGGATGGGAGCGGCCATCATCAAGATGTGTGACGAACTCGGTGTTCCTTCCGGCCACCTGAAGGACTGCTTGGAGATGGTTGCTGCGACAGCTCATCAGCAGTCGATGGATATGGCTGGTGACGCCGTCCGCAAGGTGGTAGCCATCTTCTTGTCGCACTACCCTGACCTGGACAGGGCGCTGCTTGGCCAGGGATGGTGCTCGGGCTACACCAACGAGCAGTATGACAGCATCGAAGAAGGCACCGTCGACTTTGCCAGAGCTATGCTGGGTCATGCCCTTCACGACCTGGGCCTGTAAAGAAAAATCAAGTCACCTCGCCGAGGCTTTTAATCATGCCTGTAAAAACTTGTGGGCTAGACGTTTATGGCAAACTCGTGGGTTAAGAACCCATTTTTATTTCAGTTTTAAGCATTTTGATTGTTCGTTGCCCTTTTCTCGAGTAGTTAGAGGACCTGTGCGCCGAGTAGTGTAACTTAAAACTTTGCTGACGGTGTCTTGCTCCGTAGCCGCGGAGGCGTAGGAACTAGGCGACTCGACCGGGCTTAGTTTATCAGCGTTACTACTTGAGCGGGCAGCCCTCGAGTACTTCAGAGAAAAATAGGCGTGCGTGTGCATGTTTTTGCAAACAAGAAAACTCTTGAGAGTTTGAGACAGTTACTCGGAATGCCTTCGAAGGGGCGAGTGATTGATAACTTGAGGTCGCAAACTTTGCTTGTGGGTCTTTGTACTGTAGCCGCGGGGGCGTAAGTACTCGGGGCCCAGACAAGCGCAGGTTCATGACCGCTAGAGTCGTCATTCATCTCCCTTTAAGGAATTTGAGCGTACCGCAACGATCATACGAGAAACCATGGACGGTTTTTGATCGAAAAAAAGGTTTCGCAACGGTTAGGGGAGGGGGTCGTGGCCCCCGGGTAGCCCCCGAGCCCATGGACAAGTCGGAGACTTGCCCATGGGATAAGACAAGCATAGATGACATTTTACTCGAGTAAAGATGTAAGCTTGAGAAAGATATCACTTCATGAAAAAATCTCAGAGCTCTTGCATTATCATAAAATGAGAATGAAATAAATACTTAAGGGTAAAAACGGCGCAGCTGCTCTATGTTCCAGGCATTGGAGATGACCCTGCCGTCCTCGTACTTGAGCTTGAAGGTTCCTGGACGGAGTATTTGGTCGACGATGAACGGCCCCTCCCATGGGGGTGAGAGCTTGTGTCGCCCCTTGTTACTCTGAACTCGTCGAAGGACGAGGTCACCGACTTGGAACTCGCGCTCCCGTATGTTGCGTTCGTGGTAGCGGCGTAGAGCTTGCTGGTACTGTGCTGAGTGGAGGAGGGTGACACTACGCGCCTCATCTAGCTGGTCGATGGCGTCCTCGAGGGCGACCTGGTTGCCCTCTTCAGTGTAGGCTTGGACCCGTGGGATGCCGTAGTCGATGTCTGTTGGGAGGATCGCTTCTGACCCGTGGACGAGGAAGAAAGGCGTGCATCCGGTTGCCCAACTTGGAGTGGTGTGCATGCTCCATAGGACTGACGGGAGCTCCGCGGCCCACGTCGCCCGAAACTTCTCGAGACGCTTGAATATCCGCGGCTTCAGACCTTGCAAGATCATGCTGTTGGCCCTCACCACTTGCCCATTGGTTCTTGGATGGCTGACAGCGGCCCAGTCCACACGGATGTGGTTGTCATCACAGAACTTGAGGAACTTCTTGCCGGTGAACTACGTGCCGTTGTCAGTGATGATGGAGTTCGGGATCCCGAACCGGTAAATGATGTCGGTGAAGAACGCGACGGCTTCTTCGGAACGGACATTCGTTATGGGCTTGGCCTCGATCCACTTTGAGAACTTGTCGATGGTCACGAGCACGTGGGTGTAGCCCTCGGGTGCTTTCCTCAGTGGCCCAACCATATCCAGTCCCCAGACCGTGAATGGCCAGGTGATGGGAATGGTCTGCAAAGCCTGCGCCGGGTGATGGGTCTGTCGCGCGTAGAACTGGCAGCCTTCGCAGCTGCGCACAATTCGAGTTGCGTCGGCAACTACGGTGGGCCAGTAGAAACCTTGTCGGAAAGCCTTTCCGATAATGGTTTTTGGACCGGTGTGATGTCCGCAAGTGCCCGCATGGATTTCCTGCAACAGCTCCTTGCCTTGGTCGGCCAGAATGCATCGCATGAATAAGCCTTTGGCGCCCTTTCGACGGAGCTCGCCGTCGACCAGTTTATACGACTTGGCCATGCGAGCGATGTGTCGAGCTGTCTCCTTGTCTGGTGGCAATTTTCCATCCACCGTCCATCCGAGGATCGGAATCCTCCAGTCGGGGTCTTCGAGGTTGGGCTCTTGCGCCCTGTCGATCTCCATGACCTCTTGTGTTGACGGCTCTGGCATCTTGTCTTCTTCGGAATGAACAGATGGCTCGTACTGGTCACTGGCAAAGACCCCGTGCAGGACGGGTTTTTGATTCAACACCGCTTTCGCGAGGGTGTCAGCCGCCTTGTTGTACTCGCGTAGCACATGATTGAGCTCGAGCCCGTGAAACTTGTCCTCTAGTTCGTGCACCGCTCGACAATAAGCAGCCATCTTTAGATTTATGCAATTCTTCTCCTTCATAACCTGTCCCACGACCAGGTCGGAGTCCCCCCTGATGTCGAGGCGTCGAATTCCTAGCTCAAGAGTGATCCGGAGACGTTGATGAGCGCCTCGTACTCGGCGACATTGTTGGAGGCCGCGAAATGTAGTCAGACCATGTATTCCATTCGCACGCCCAGGGGCGAGATGAACACAAGTCCAACCCCAGCTCCTTCCTTCATGAGGGATCCGTCGAAGTACATGAGCCACGTCTCGTGCTCGATGGGAGCAGGAGGTGTTTGGATCTCCGTCCATTCAGCGACGAAGTCAACCAACGCTTGCGACTTGATGGCGGTGCAAGGCGCATATTCGATATTCTGCCCCATCAACTCGGGGGCCCACTTAGTGATTCTGCCTTCCGCCTCTGGGCTCTGTATGACTTCGCTAAGTGGGTACTTGGACACCACCGTGATGCAGTGCGAGTTGAAATAATGCCGGAGCTTCCGCTTAGTGATGAGGACAGCATAGATCAGCTTTTGTATCCGCGGGTATCGTGTTTTCGAGTCGGAGAGGACTTCGCTCACGAAGTAGACGGGGCGCTGTACTTTCTGCGTCTTGCCAGGTTCGTCTCGCTCCACCACCAGTGCCGTGCTCACGACCTGGGTCGTTGCAGCGATGTACAGGAGCATCGGCTCTTCCTCGTCCAGAGCGGTGAGCACCGGTGGACTCTCGAGTAGTTTCTTGAGCGAGTTGAGAGCTTCCTGTGCTTCAGGCGTCCACTGAAAGTGCTTCGACTTCTTCATGAGCTTGTACAGTGGTAGGCTGCGCTCGCCTAGTCGAGCGATGAATCTGCTGAGAGCAGCGAGGCACCTGGTGACGCGCTGCACTCCCTTCAGATTCTTGATGGGTCCCATGCTCGTGATCGCAGAGATCTTCTCGGGGTTGGCCTCGATGCCACGCTCTGACACAACAAAGCTGAGTAGCATGCCTCTGGGGACCCCAAAGACACACTTCTCAGGATTTAACTTCACGCCGTGCTCCCTCAGCTTTTCGAAGACCGCGGTTAGGTCGGGAATCAGGTCGCCCACCTTCTTCGACTTGACCATGATATCATCGACATAGGCCTCGATTAGACGTCCGATGAGATCTCCAAAGACACGATGCATGCATCTTTGGAAAGTGGCTCCTGCGTTCTTTAACCCGAAAGGCATGGAAACGTAACAGTATGCGCCAAACGGAGTGATGAACGAGGTAGCGAGCTGGTCGATCAGATCCATTGCGATCTGATGATACCCTGAATAAGCATCAAGAAAACAGAGGGTTTCGCACCCAGCCGTTGAGTTGACTACTTGATCTATGCGCGGTAAAGGAAATGGATCTTTTGGACACGCCTTGTTCGGGCTCGTGTAATCAACGCACATCCTCCATTTGCCATTCTTCTTCTTAACGAGTACAGGGTTTGCTAGCCACTCGGGGTGGTAGACTTCACGAATGAACCCTGCACTAATGAGCTTCTTGATCTCCTCTCCGATAGCCTTGCACTTGTCGGAGTTGAAGCGGCGCAGACGCTGCTTCATCGGCTTCGAGCTGGGCTTAATGTTAAGCTTGTGCTCGGTGACCTCCCTTGGAATCCCCAGCATGTCGGAGGGTTTCCATGCGAATACATCGAGATTCGCGCGGAGGAAGTCGACGAGCGCGCTTTCCTAGTCGGAACCGAGTGCCGTCCCGATACGGAGTGTGCGGCCGTCGTCGGAGACGGGCACTTCCTTGGCGTCCTTGGCGGGCTCGAAAGAGCAGGCCGCACGCTTGGACGACTCGGGGATTTCTTGGTCCTCGGAGGGGGGCTCAGCGGCGAGCTTCTCAGACCGGATCAGTGCTTCAGCAAACTGGAAGCACTCAGCATCGCATTCGTATGCGTACTGGAAAGTTGTACCAGCTGTGATGATGCCTTTTGGGCCGGGCATCTTCAGCTTGAGGTACGTATAGTTGGGGACGGCCATGAACTTAGCGTAAGTTGGCCTTCTGAGTATCGTAAGATACGTCCCCGGGAACCCCACCACTTCGAAGGTGAGGGTTTCCATCCGGAAGTTGCGCGGAGTTCTGAATGTGACGGGCAGATCGATCTGCCTGAGTGGGACCGCCTCCATCCCGGGTACAACCCCGTGGAAAGGCACCATTGACGGCCGCAGTTGGGACCGCGGAATCCCCATGTCATCTAGAGTCGACATGTAGATGACGTTGAGGCCGCTGCCTCCGTCCATCAGTACCTTGTGCACACGCGTGGTGCCGAACAAGGGTGATACGACCAGTGGGTAGCTACCCGGTCGTGGTATGTGGTCGGGATGATCATGCCGGTCAAATGTAACCGGCATATCCGACCACTTCAGGTAGGTCGGAGTTGCATGCTCGAGCTAGTAGACTTCTCGGCGGACCACCTTCTCTTGATGCTTGGGCAGCCGCGCCTCCGAGCCTCTGAAGATCATCATCACGGCTCCGTCTTCGCGAGGGTAAGCGCCTTCGTCATTACCCTTGTCCTTCCCTCCGTCGCCGGTCAGAGCATCACTCCGCTTCTTCAGCGTGCCGGCGAGGTAGGCCTTCATCAGGTTGCAATCCTTGAAGGCGTGTTTGACCGGGCCCTCGTGGTTGGGGCACGGGGCATCCAACAGCTTCTCGAAGTGACCCGACGGAGGGTTGCCTCTAGGTTTCGCTGTCTTTCGGTCGACAGCGTCCACCAAGGTATCCTCACGGTACCTCTTATCTTTGTTTTTCTTCTTCTTGATTCATGTGGACGGACCGTCGCCAACTTCGGCTGGCTGCTTCCCTTTGCTTGCGACGGTGCTGAGCATCGCGGCTACGGCCTCCTCCCCGTTGGCATGGTCGGTCGCGATGTCGAGCAGTTCCCAAGTAGACCGCGGCTTCCGTTGCCCAATCTGATGGATCAACGTGGCACACGTGGTGCCATTCTGGAAAGCCGAGATGACATCCATGTCGGTGGTGCTGGGCAACTCAGTGCACCGCTTGGAGAAGCGTCGGATGTAGTCACACAAACTCTCGCCCTTCATCTACTTGCAGTTGCACAGGTCCCAAGGGTTCCCTGGCCGGGCGTATGTGCCCTGGAAGTTGCCGATGAAGGCGTCGTGTAGTTGCGACCAGCTGTCGATCTTGCCCCGTGGCAAGTGCTCGAGCCACGTGCAGGCCGAGTCCGCGAGATGTAGCGGCAGGTTCTTGATGATGAACAGGTCGTCCCGCGCTCCGCCGGCGTTGCATGCCAGTCGGTAGTCCTCTAACCAGACGCTGGGGTTGGCCTCACCGTCGTACTTGGGCATGGAGGTCAGAGCCCTGAAGCGCGAAGGGAAGCGGGCGCTACGCACATTCTTCCCGAAGGCACGAGGCCCTTGGGCATCAGGTGAGCCGCTCCTGCTCCGGTCCTCGTCGCTGTCGTACCGGCCTCCGCGTCGCCAGTTGTACTCCTTACGAGGCCGCTCCTCGTAGTTGTCATGCTAACCTGCGTCAGCCCTCCGCCGTGCCTTGATGGTGTCGCGTGCGTCGTGGTGGGGACCCAGTCGGCTCTTGACTGGTACGTTGACTTCCTCAGACCGTCGCGGTTGTTGCGACGGTGCCGCGGGTTGTCGCGGCTCGGAGTGCCCGCGACCTTGCGAGCCCCGCTGTCGAGAAGCGAAGCTCTCCGCCTGCTGCACGGCGGCAGTCTCGAGGAGTGTCTTGATTTGCTTATGCATCTCTTTCTCTTGAGGTGTGGCGGGCTCTGGTACCTTCCGGAGAAGGATCGCAGCTACCGCCAGGTTCTGCGACGCCCTTTTGAAGACGGGCGTGTCGTCAACAACATCTCAGTCATCGTTGATGATGCGCTGCTGAATGTCCCTTGCCCAGGCGCGAGCGGGAGTCGGGTTCGGGTCCTGCCCGAGTTGTTGGTGAAGCTGGGCCCGCTCATTGTCGAGCTGGCGCTGGGCGTCCTCCAACTCGTCCAGTCGGGCGCGCTGTGCGGCGGCGTTGGGAGGGACTTGGGCCTCAGCCGCACTGTCCGCCGTCGAGCTGTGGGCGGAGTGAAGTGCTCCATCCGGAGTGTGGGCCGGTGCTGGCGCCACCAGGGTGTTGCCAATGATGAAGCACTCGCGTGAGGGGTCGTAACCCCCGTCATCGAAGTCGTCGGAGTAGCCGAAATAGTAGTCCGCTGCTGATTGGAAACGACGGAGGGCTCCAGCGTCCCGAAGTCCCATGTAGTCCCATTCTGAGTCAAGGACGTCGTCGGTGCCGTCGGTCTCGAGGTACTACTCGTCGGGCGAGGTCGCCGGGAGCCCCCTGTTGCCCCACAAGGGATGGTTCGGGTAGTTGTCGTACGCAGCCGGATCTGTGCTTGATGAAGACTATGCCGCCGCGTAGCACGTCCCTTAAGGGGGAGGTGGCTTTGGCGCGCTCTCCCTGGCGATGCGCTCCGTCGAGTCCGACGGTTGGGAGTCCTCCACTGCGTCGGTGGCCGGTGGTGCGCCAGCCTCGACCCGTGAAGGGAAGCTGGCACGCCTCGCCCGGTGTCGGTCTGCCTTGGCCTGCTTGGAGTGCTTGCCTGAGCGCTTCTTGCATCGAGGTGGGCGTGTCGTCGCACTCGGAGCAGGTGCTGACGAGGATGCGTCGGTGGCCTCGTTGACGAGGCGCATGAGGTAGCCATCTCCGGTTGCCTGGAAGTTCAGGCTTTCGAAGCGGAGCTCAAGCCCAGCCTGGAGCGAGCCCGGTGATCCCACGGGGGAGTCCATCAACGTCGGCTTGGTGAAGGCTTTCGTCGAAGCGGATGATGAGAGGGCCGTGCGGACCCTAAAAAGAACGTCGAAAAAAAGCGAAGGCCCCTACCTGGCGCGCCAACTATCGGGGTTCGTTACCGCCGGCAAGTAAATTTATATAAGAGTGTGTGTTCTGATCTGCACGGTAGCACAGGAGACACTCGGGGTTATACTGGTTTGGCCTCCGGAGAGTAATACCCTACGTCTAGTCTGAGAGGAAGTGTTCCTTATGCTCGGGAGTTTGTAGTAGGGGGTACAAACAGGTCGGGAGAGGGTGTAGAGCCCAAGTCCCTGGTGTGCGAGTGGTTCAAGTAGCAGAAGTCTGCGTACGTGAGTGAGTGTGTGTGAGTGCTTGTGTTGAATGAGATGGGATATCGATGCTAAGTGCGTGTGGGGGTGAAAACGAACGTGTCTTGTATGTGCCACTGCCCCACCCTTTTATAGTCGCAAGGGGGAGGCTCAGGGCGGTTTACATCGAGTGTGTTGAGCTAATCTACAGTGCGAGGCGTCCTTCTCTGCATCGGGCTGTCAGATGGCAGCAGCGGCGAAGCACTGTTACGGAGCCTTGGGTGACAGTGCAGATCCCGTGCGTCCCAAGTAGCCGTCCCGGGGCCCCCTGCGCCCTCCTCCGAGTAGTTAGTCGGGTACAGGAGGCAGACTACGTGCCCTGGTCTCGTCAGTGGATCAGGGGCTTGTCTTTTCTTGATGGAGTAGTCTGCACCGTGGAGATCGAGGGATAGGTGACGGCTTGCACTGTGCCGTTGGTGTCACAGCGTTCCCCGTACACTCTGTGGTACGATGTGTACCTCCGCTGCTGGGGAGCGGCAGGAGGATCCATCCTCTGACACAAGATCGACCTGGTCAGGGCGGACCCGCACAGGAAGGCCAACACGTGGCGGACCACGTATCGGGGTATCACGGGACACCAACGAGGTCTGCGTACCTGGGGCCTTGACGGCCAAGTCTTGAACTAGTCAGAGTCGGAGAACTACTCGTGCGAGTAGGTGATCTATGCCGCGTTTTCCGATGCTTAGGGTGTAGTGTGTACTGTACCATATGCCGTCCAGCGCCCATTACGCCGTCCGCGGTACGACGGTCACTATGCCGTTCGTGGTAGGGTTTGACGAATCCGTCCCCTGACACCGAATCGGCCGGGCCCGGGAGGACCGCCGCGGCGGGGCGGACACGTGGTGGTGCGCGGGGGAGCGTGTGCGGAGATCCCGGGATCCTGATCTGGTGGGTCCACGCACCCTGCGCCTTCCCTGCAAAGCCTACGCGGGTCGGTGACGGAAACTACTCGTGCGAACGAGTAGTTGTAGCTGCGGGGCGGAAACTACTCGTGCGAGCCAGTAGCCGCGACCGTGAGGCGGAAACTACTGGTGCGAGCGAGTAGTCGGGAGTGGAGGCAGGAACTTGTCGTATGGGCCACCACGTACTCGGGGAAGAGGGTATGGATGGCCGCGGGCCGCCTGTCTTCTAGCCCATGGTGGAAACTAGTCGTACGGGCCTTCACGTGCTCGGGCCGCGTAACACTCGTTGTGTTAGCTGCCGGAGCATGCCGTACGTGGGTCGGTACTGTGTTTTTAAGGGGTCTTGGTGGGCCCTGGTCCATGGCCTCGTCACCAGTGCTGAGCCATTTGCTCAAAAGAAGGGTTAGCAAAATCCATCCTCCCAAAACCTCTAGGCGGAGCCCTCTCATGCCTACCACCAAAGGACCTGTCACGTCTCACTGGAGGAGTACGCGCACCACGAGGAGGAAAACGTGGCCCATAGTCCATCTGAGACCCAAAGCTCCGATCGTGCCTCCCAAACTCGTAACGGTCACGAGAAGGAGCACGTCGAGCCAACTCATCATGCCCAAACCCCACACACCTGTCTCTCTGAGGAAACACACCTCCACCTCCACCTCCACCTCCACGAGTGGGAACTGTATGCACATACACCTCACCCCTAGGTAGAGGCCCTCTACGAGGCTCAGGCACACCACGAGCAAGGTGGTACCTGTCCTTGTTTGCCATCTCCCTAGCAAACCTCTCATCCCTCTTTCTCCGGAAACAGAACTCATCCTTATGCCCATCCCTCCCACAATACTCACAATGGAAGCGAATCGGCACTGGCTTAGGCTGTGGCTTCTCTACAAGCTTCTCTCCAGCTTTCTCTCCTGACTTCCCACCAAAGACACTCCCCTGGGTGCTCACAAACTTGATGGGTTTCTGGTAGTTCTCATATTTGTGGGGAAACACTGGAGGATCTGGGGTTGTGTCTAGCTTGTTTCTGAGATGGTTTGGTTTGGGTGCAAATTTGTTCATGGGTGTGGTGTGTGGTGGAATGGGAATCTCTCCGGCTTTCTCTTCTCCCTCACCACTCTTCTCACCACACTTGTCAGCCCCCAACGCCTGACCATCAAACTTCTTGAACTGAGCCAACATCAAACTCAATTGTGGCTCATGCCCAAACAACCACCCCATCATTTTCCTCAATTCATCATTTTCGTCCTGCAAATGATCAACATAGTGTGCAAGTTCCATGTTTTTCAAAGCATGCATTTCACAGGTTGAACATGATGTAGGAAGAGGAGCTTTCAATGCCGCCTCAAGAGAAACAATTCTAGTGTGAGACTCATCTAGCCTAGCATGCAAAACAGGACATGAGGTACAAGCACCTAGTAAAGCTGGCCTAGACTTCAATTCATCACACTCAATCCTAACCACATCTAGTTCCTCCAAAGTAGAGGCATGCTTCTCCTTGAGGGCAGTCAAATCAGCAAGAAAAACTGAACAATCACCACAATCTATCTCACCAGACACCACAGGAGCAGACTTCAAAGCGACTATCTCATTCCTAGCATTCACAAGCAAGGATTCAAGCTCGGCTACCTTGTCCTTATCATCACCCAACAAAGACCTAAATTCCCTCTTCTCCTTGTTGGTCTTTCTAAGTACATCATCACGGTTATCAAGAAACTCATTGAGCCTAGCATTCTCCTCTAGCAAGAAGTTGGGATCTTGTCGTACCTCTTCATCAGAGTCGGAGTTCGAATCCGAGCTGTGCTTCCCACCCTTCTTGGAGTGTGCCATGCCGCAAAAGCCTCCTTCTGCGACGAAGCTTAGGCCGGTGAAGTTCTTGCCCGTGTGCCACTTGTCCTTCCGCTTCTCTTGCTCATCCTCGCTGCTCGAGTCGGAAGAAGCATCGCTTGATGTCGAGTCGATGTCGCTCGCTCCGGCCACCATTGCTCGAGCGGTCTTCTTCTTGCAGCCGCCACCCTTCTTGTGCCTTCTCTCGCCCTTGTCCTTGTGCTTGTCCTTGTAGTCATTCCGGGAGCGGTGCTTGTTGTAGTCGTGCTTGGGCTTGCCCTTGTAGTCGTTCTTGATCTCCATGGCTTCAGGGCATTCGGCGATGAAGTGCACGTGCTTCCCGCACTGATAGCACATCCCCGAGCTCCGCCTTGCATTCTTGCGGTTCTCGTACATCCGCCCAAACCTCTTGCTCCACAAGGCGAGATCGTCCTCGCTCAGCACCTCAAAGTCCTCATCTGGCAAAGACACAAGACAAGACAAAGAGAAACCACCGGTGTTAGCGTTAGACCTTGACCCGGAGACAAGAGCCAAACTATGAGGATCAGTGGGGCTCTCGCTCTTGGCTCTCAAGCCACAGTCAACCTCTGAAGACCTGAGCTTGGAAAACAGCTCATCCAGCGTCAGCGTATCATACACGCTCGACTCCTCAATGGCCTCGACCTTGGCACTCCACACAGACCTATCCAGGGCATGCAAAAGCTTGATAGCTTGATCATGATCCGTGTATGGGAGCACTGTCACATTGGCCCTCATGTTGTTGACAATGCTAGTGAAACGCTGGAACATAGCATCGGTCGACTCACCGGGGAGATGAGTGAAGTTCTCGTACTCTCTCCGGTAAGTTGAAAACAAACGGGCTTGCACTTGGGCATTGCTAACATGAGCATTTCTCAACTTGAGCCATATCTTTCCGGCCACATTCTCTCCGTACACTCGCTCGAACTCCGAGGCATAGAGAGCACGGAACAAGTAATCAACGGTCTTGCTGTTGGCCTCAAAGATGTCCCGTGATCCTAGAAGCAGAAAACTATCTGGGATGACATATTGATCATTTTGAGTGACCTCCCAAATAAGAGTTCCCTTCCCTCGCAAAAACGCGCCCATGCGCCTCTCCCACATCGGGTAATTCTTGCCATCAAAGTGCGGAGGACCCGACCCCTTGCCATAATTGCCCATCTTTGGATCTTAGACTGGTTAGAATCACGAAGATCCGTAACCAGCTCTAATACCAATTAAAGGACCAAATAGGGCGACCAGAGAGGGGGGGAGTGAATGGGAGCTGATAAAAATTCTTCCCGTAGGTCGAACACGGCCTATACCCCGATTGCCACTCCAAACGCTCGCGCACACAAAGGAAGCTCCAAACAAGGCACACACAAGCCTAGAAGAACAAGAGATAAGCCTAGGAGCAAAGAGTGGAAGCAACTGGACAAGAATCAAAGCACTTGGCACAATCTGGAAATGCCAGGCGCGAACTGTCCGGCTAGTACGGGCGGACTGTCCGCTAGTGTACGGCGGACTGTCCGGACCTACCTCGTGGACCGTTCGAAATAAGCACCGAGCTACCAGAGACGCAACTCGAAAATACGGACTGTCCATGGAGGACATGCGGACTGTCCGCCAAAAACTTGGCCACGCGGACCGTCCGTGAAGCTCCCGCGGACTGTCCGCCAAACCCCTCGCAACCAAAACCTGGGGCTGAAACGGATCGAAATGAACACGTGCAAGAACACGAAGAACACGCGACAAACAGCAGGACGCATGAACTGTCCGCGGCTATGGTGCGGACTGTCCGCAAGCCCCGAACAGAACCAAAAACGCCCGACCCGCGGGGTCAACTCCACCAACTCATCACCGGATCTCCCAAACGGTTGAAGCTCTTGAGACAAGACTTTGGGCAGATGATATGCGTCACACAAGGATGCTATGCCCCAAAAATCTCGACCTCTAACTCCCTAAATCACCGGGAACCGCGGATCACACAAGCACCACCATGAACTCGGGCTCCAACCAAAAACGCACGAATCAAAGGCTCTCCACAGCATTTGAGGGGTCAAGATCACACACAAACATGCGCAAGGCATCCACCCATGATCCCCTCAAAGAAATCCGTGAAGAAACGCCCCCAAAATCACGAATCGAGCGAAGAACGAAACCCCCCAAAAATAGTCCCGAAAATTACACGAAAATCACAAGGGACTAGGAGATCACCGCAACGCCGAATGCTTCCATACATCCAGAGGTCAAAGTCTGTACAAGAGTCTAGCCTAAGGAATCCAAAGGAACAAGAAGCAGTTCAGAGAAATCTACCTTGGGAGAAAGCCCTAGAGTCAAAGAGAGAGAGATGCCATCCACCTCTCTGGTATTTATACGGAGTCCATCGGAGGGAGGTAAATGACCACGCTACCCCTACTGCTTAAATGAAGATACAACCCCTCAGGGGCATTTTGGTCAAGTCTTCATCGAACGGACACGCTTCCACCGCGGCTTCGCTTCACCTCGACGCAACCCCGTGATCACGCCACGTGCCCTCCGCCTCGAAGCTTCCCAAAGGTCCCGGATCACCGTCTCCGTCACCTCGGGCCTCCGGGCTTGGTTTTGAGGCCCAAACCAAGAAACCGTCCACCGATGGTTTTGTGGGCAAACCACCAAACCCCACGTGCAAGCTTCGGCCTCGATCCGCTACCTTGCACCGGCCCATGTTCACGACTTCAGCCCGCCAGTCCTGCACCGCACGGCTTGCACTTGACCCCATCGGCCACCGGGTCCATCGAACCAAGCCTACTTGCCTCTCCATTACCCGGAGGCCGCCACAGCTAAGGCCTTTCGCGCTTGTTCTTCACCTGCACCGACACGAGTCAAACCGCAACCTGTACCTGCACACTTAGCCAAGCATCAGTCCACACAACATTGTCAATCACTCATCACTAAGGAGCGACCCTCCACTGGTCCCCGGACACACCTGGTCCTCACTCCCCCTAGATGTGTTCTCCCTCTTTCATGATCTTCTCTTCACATATAGCTTGCTACTTCCCCCTTTGGAAACATTGACTTGCTTTGGCTCCAAATTCTCCCCCTCTGGAATAAAATCTCCAAAAAGTGTCCAAAACAAATAGTCTCCAAAGGAAACTTAGCAAGTCCTATCAATTATAGCTCAAAGAGAAATGTTAAATGCAAGGGAGAAAATCACATGAACTATGATCCATATGTATTATATCAATGAAGATACCATATGTGTGAATAACTAAAGTGGATCACAAGCTCATGAGATTAGCATGATATAAACTAAGCTCCCCCTAAGTGTGTGCACAAAAAGATAGTGTGTGAAACAAGTGCACAACTACAAACATTTATAAGATAAGGAAGCTTAGAGCATATCATGCAAGAAGGTAGCTTAAATAACAAGAGATAAGACAAGAGAGTTCTTGTAACATTACCACTTGTAGATTTTGAGCATTGCATACCTCCGGGGGTTGTTCCTCTTCTACCTTGTTGGCACCACATTGAGATAAGCCACTTGGAAATGATATCACTTGGAGATGACACCACTTTGAAAGAAGCTAGCAAAGAAGACACTTGGGGTACCACAAGGATTAAGAATGTATGAGTTCATTGCCTTTGAACTTATATAGAGACATAAGCTCGTAAGGACATGACTCAATAGCATGAAGCTCATATTGCTATATTCACTCTCTTAGAGATGTTAGATGACATTTAGAGTGAAATAGCATTCTCTTATAATGAAGTACCGCACCGGAACGCGTCACCTAGGGACTACACAAGATAAGCTTGAAATGATGTTAGTCCCACAAACAAACCATAGGATGAGCTCCCCCTAAATGTGGGCATTTAGTGTTTGAATCACCAACCAAATGTATCCACATTGTTTATGACAACAAAAGGGAAGCTAACCTTATAGCTTGCTCATGATGCAAAGAGATATATATGCAAACATGCATCATGAAAGAAACAAGTATAGCTTTCCTACACACTAATCAAACCATGTAGGTTGCTCATGGGTTAGCATATGACACAAGCAACCTACCATATGTAAACTACTAGGCATAACAACAAATGCAACCTAAACAAGGCAATGGAGCTACAATGATACATAAGATGAGTTAGTTTCCATTACCTTAACCAGGGAGCTTGGGCAACACATGTCCAATCTTGCAAACTTGGCTTCTAGACTTGAATCTTCACTTCTTCTTTGTGCCAAGCCTCCCAAGTCCCCGTTACTCATAGCCTTCACGTGGCCTTAGGAACCCAAACCATTTGAGGCCCCTTCATGTTGGTGATGACTTCCTTGGGCACCCAAATGGGTTGGTTCCAACCCCACTCCTACATCTTCCCGACCTTGTGTGCAACCACCTTGCCATTAGCCTTCTTCTTGATGATATAGGAGTTGCTCTTGGTCTTGTTCTTGCAGTTGGGCTTGGTGTAGATGAGAGAGCTCTTGATGGTGGTGTTCATCTTCTTCTTCTCACCCTTGTCCATCTTCTTGACGAATTGAGGGCATTTGTAGAACTTGTGCCCTTCTTCATGACACTTGTAGCAAGTCACGGTTGATCCCTTCTCAAGCTTCTTCACCATGTCATCACGGTTATCTTGAGGAGGTTGGACGTTGCTCTTCATGTCTTGAGAGGCTTCTACTTTTTCTTCATTGTTCTTGCCCTTGCCCATCAAGCTAACCAACCTCTCTCGGAGCCATTTCACTTCTTGCTTGAGCTCATCATTCTTCATGCTTAAAATCTTAACATTCACATTGCAAGATGGTGAGCAAGATTCATCAATTAAATCAATGCAAGAAGTTGAAGCATCTACCTTGGATATAGGAATTGCACAAGGGATAGATGATTCATTGAGCTTAAAGAAATCATTGGTTTTAGTCTCAATGCTCTCTTCCTTAGATTTTAACTCTTCATACTCCTCACTAAGCAATTTGAATTTTCACAACAAATGTTCATAATTTGTAGCAAGGGTAGCACTAAGATCATTGAGAGCACTAAGTTCTTTTATTTCATTAGCTTGTTTTTCAAGGATTTCTTTTTGCTCATTGACTAGCTCAACAAGTTCATCAATTGAGGTGGTGTCGGATTCATCATCACTCTCATTGCTTTTCATACCTTGGGCCATAAGGCACATATGTGATGATGATGGGGAACCTTGCATGACGCGGGTGGTGAAGTTCTTGCTTGATTCATCGCTTGAGCTACAAGAACTTGATTCTCCACCACTCATCCATTCGCCGATGGCGGTGAGTGCTTCTTGCTTCAGTTTCCTCTCCTTGACCACCTTCTTCTTGCGCTTGATCTTGGTGAACTTGATGTGTTGATGATGACGCCCTTCTCTCAAGTGGATGTTGTAGCCGTACATGTTGACTTTCTTCACATACTTGAAGATCTTCTTCACGTACATGCCAACCATCGACTCGACCTCTTCATCACTTGAGGATCCTTTATCATCACCATCATCGTCTTCACTTGAGCTTCCATGAATCGCCATCCTTCTCAACTTCTTTTCTTGTAGGCTTGAGAGAGCATGGCTTGCGGTTGGAGAAGATGGTTCTTGGGGTGTTGCCTTGAGCTCAACTTTTGGTTCTTCCTTGGTCTTGAGCTCATCTTTGGAAGCTTTCTTGGGCATGACTTGAAATTCATGTGCCATGATCTTTCTCAAGATTTGAGAAGGCTTCAACTCTTCAAGCTTCTTCTCATAGATGATAGCTTTCACCAAGTCATAATCAGGCTTCCAGAGACTTTGAAGGACCTTGCGGTTCATGTTCATGTCCGTGATGTTCTTCACACCTAAAGCATTAATCTCATTGACAAGAACATTTAGGCGTGAGTACATAGATTCGGCATTTTCATTCTCAAGTTGCTTAAAGCTATTGAATTCCTCAAGGAGACAACCGTAGTGTTCATTAGCTACTTCTTTTGAACCCTCATTTTGTTCCTTGATGGTATTCCATAGCACATGAGCATTTTCACTAGTAAAAACTCTATTGAAAACACCTACATCTAGAGAGGATAAAATGATACTCTTTGTAATAACACCAAATTGCTTCTCCTTTCTAGTACCATTTCTAACACCCTCATCGGTGACCCTCCAAACATCAAGATCCTTAGCTTGTAAATAAGCTTCTATGAGGACCTTCCAACGAGAATAACCCGTGCCATCGAAATGTGGAGCCAAACCTAAGGTATCCACCCTTTTCATCCTCTAAAAAGCAACTCACTAGGCGGTGAAGCCTAACCGATCCAATGAGCCGGTTTTCACAAATTGTCAATCGAATTGACGTATCCTAGTGAAGGAAGTGAGTCCCGGCTTTGATACCACTTGTAAGGAATCGGATGCCCGTAGCCTAAGAGGGGGAGGGGGTGAATTAGGCAACTTAAAACCTTAACCTATAGCTTATCACTATTTGCATCAAACACAAACTAGAACATACTATCTAGATGTGCAACTAGGTTGTTCTAGTGTGAAACTCCAATCCCAAAACAAGTTTTGCAACCTATAGCCAATCCTAACAAGATACTACTCTAGGTGAACTAAAGTCGTTGAGCCAAGTCAAGCGAAAGACTTATTCGAAGAAAGCTTTAAGAGAGTTTGTTGTCCCATGCCTTTCTGATGGTGAACCTCCTACTGCTTCTTCCAATTCTGAAACTAGGATTGGCCTGTTGACTTTGCCCTTCCTTTAGGCAAAGCCCCCCCCATCTTCCGCATATCTTGCTCATCCGACATGGCATGAATCACCGAACCCGCACTCAGGAAGAGTAATGCTTTGAAAAACGCGTGATTCATTAAGTGAAAGACGCTAACCGAATAGTTAGAGATGCCGCAAGCAAAGATCATATAGCCTAATTGACTGCAAGTTGAATAAGCTATGACCCTCTTTAGATCATTCTGTAATATTCCAGCAAACAAGGATTGCAAGAATGTAATGCGGAAACGTAAAGGGGGATGAGAGGAAGCAAACTCTTGACACGCAATTTATCCCGTGGTATCGGTAGGCACTAAGCCACCCCTAGTCCACGTTGTTGAAGCACTCTACACAAGAGTATTGCTTCCCGGTCACCAAGTCTCTCCCAAGAGCACCACTTGACTTGCCACAAAGGCTCGCCACTAAGGCACTCGCCAAGCTCCCTTGGTCACCTTGATGCCGCCTCCACTAAGGAGCTTCTCCACCAAGGGAAGGGGGTCTCCACGTCCCCCGCACAAAGTGTCATCGCCGCTCCACACCAAGCCAGAGGGTCGAAGACGTTTGCCGGAGAGCCACCTAGGCTCCAAGGCTTCTGGCACACCTCGTACAACTTGATCCACTCGAGAATCACCTCACAAGGTAGGCACACCTTGCACTCACTCAGCCCTAAGCTAAGTCTAGCACTAAGTACACACAAAGCATGTGCAAGTCTATGGATGAGCAATTTAGCACTTGGATGGCTTGGATATGATCTTCTATGAGTCTTGAACTCCTCTGCACTTCCACACACTCCAGCAGCTCCAAATGACGGGGTGGAAGGGGTATAAATAGACCAAGGCATCAAACTAGCCGTTGGGCCAAAACTTCTGAAAATAGTACCATCGGATGATCCGACGCTGTGCTCATTCCTGGCGTCGGTTCATCCGGTGCTACTGACCGTTGCCTCCCACCGCACTTAGCCGTTGAAATCTGCTGACGTCATTCATCCGACGTTCAACCGACGGTGCGTCAGTTCCTCCGGTGCTGAAGGAAATCTTCTCCGGGCGTCTCTGTTAGCTAAAACGAGGCCGCCGGATGAACCGATGCTGAATCCCTTATGTCCATCGGTTCATCTGGTGCTGAACAGCTTTGCTCCCGGACCTCTCTGTTAGCTGATTTGGCGCCGTCGGATGAACCGCTGCTCACCCATCGGTTCATCCGGTGCTACTGATTTCTGCAGGCTTGGTCTCTTGATTCATCCAGTGCAACTAGAAATGGGGGCGTCGGTTGATCTGGTGACCATCATGTTGACTTGAGTCTTCCCGCAGTGTACCACTTCATCCGGTGATTGCACCGACGCCTCTTCCAAGGGTACCGTCGGTTCATCCGACGGTGGCATTTCTTTTCTTTGTCTCCCTCGATTTTTACCCTTGAAAAATATACTATCTTCTCATTTTGGCATATGGTATTTTTGCATCCTTGGGATCTAGAAGTGTCTACAAAGACATGCTAGACAATATGGTTAGTCCCATTGACCATGTTGTCATTAATCACCAAAATCAAACTCGAACAAATGGCATATGAGGTCATGTTCGCTACAACTGTACGTATTTGTTCCCAACGAATCCTTGTATATATTTGTCAAATTAGAAGAAAAAAAAGCTCTTTTAATTATGACAGCTCTACTATACATCAATAGCCCCAAGAGGCACCTTGTTTATTTTACCAGCAGCAAACTTAAACTGGAGAACTAATTAATGGACCTTGCAATAATGTTAGAATGAACTTATTACATACACTAGCCAGAAAATGCTGCAAGTATTATTCGAGTGAGCCTGCTGATAACAGCAAGTGCTAAGCATGTTCATTAAAGGATTGTCCGGCGTTAGGTGCTTATAATTTAATAGATAATACGGTACTAGCTCAAACATACTGGAGTCCGTGGATTATTTGTATTTATACCACGCGCACAGCTTAGGGGCCAGAGGGTCGTTGCATGGGGCTTGGAACGTGCCAAGCACTAATTCTTGCTTGGCGGTGTGCTGCTTCTTTCATTAAGGCTAAAAAAACAAAGTAGAACACAACAATGTTCCCCTTAATTTTAGGAAAAAAACCATTTTTGACCGTCTAATTATAGGTTAAATTTGGTTTTGGCTATCGAACTTCAAAACCGAAAATCTTTGACCATCTCAACTATCAAAACCGTTCAAATTTAGACATAGGGCTGTTTTGATGGGGGTTTTAAATATTTTTATTTACAATTTAGTTCTTAGATCTTAAAATAATTATTACTTTCTGTCTCTACCTCTAATTTAGGTGATTTTTGCGGTCACACAATCATACCAGTGAGCTTTATCTTTTCATATGTTATTTATATTATTTTATCACTATGTTATATTATTCTTATGTTGTGGTGTAAAAATAATAATATAATAAAAGTAAAATAAATAGTTATAAAATAATATGAACAACATTTTAAAAAATAAACCCCATCATTATAAACGCATGACCATAAGAACCACTTAGACCAGAGATATGAGCAAAACTAGTAATCATTTCATGATATAAGGTCTAAAATGTAAAAAAATGATTAAAATAGTTTTTGAATCTTAAAATGATTTAAGTGATTCTTTTGGTCATGCATTTGTAACGATGCGCTTTATCTTTTAAATGGCATTCATATTATTTTGTAATGATTTATTTTACTTTTCTTATATTGTTTTTTACACCACAACATAAGAATAATATAACGTGCTGTCAGCAAGATGGTTTGTTGGTTCAGCTTGTGTACTATAGATCATCTCCTCTCCTTGGGTCTAGTAGTAGCTCCTTCTTGTGTAAACCTTTTCAATACATATGTACAACATTTTAGGTAGTATAACATTCTAAAATATTTCAATGTTAAGTTTAGCAAGGAGCAAAATCACCTTCTCATGTATCTTCTTATCATGTGTGTGTACAAGAGGCAAGCAATTACAGACACTTGTGTTGGATGGTGAATGATCTTCACAAAACAAAGCATAAGAAGCTGGCATGTCCTCATCATCCTCCCCATCTTGAAAAGGAGTCGTCCTCGACTCTAACTCTTGTAAACCCGAGAATTGTGCTAGGCCATTGACTTGTAGGTTTATGATAGTATCACAATTTTCTTCCATCACAGCAAGGTGTCTGAATCTATAATCATATAAACCAAGTAGTAGCCTTGTATATGGAAGCCTAAATGATCTGAAATTAAGTATAGCTTTCACCTTGCGTTCATGCTTAGAATCATCCATGAGTGTTGATATCCTTGGCATGGTCACATCAACCTCCCTCCCTTGAAGTAAAGACGCCCACGACTTTTGATTACCTGAAAGCAATCTAGACAAAACAGGACAGGGTGGATGTACATGGCAATTCCAATAATCGTTTATGTTGTTTTTCTCTTTTATTCTTTTATGATTCATATTAATATTATTTCTTTTTCCAAGTAAGAAATACTGTCTCAATTTTGGTGAAACTGCAAATAGTTTTGAAGATGGAAGCACAAGAATTTCTTTCAAACCAATCATTTGATTCATATTATCATGTTTCATCTTTGCAATGTCAAACTAGCCATCAAATCGCTGTTGAGCATTCATGGCATTCCAAAAATTATCGGTATATGAAGTGTTGCAAGGAACTTTCAAAGCACAAAGACTCTTATCAAAATAAAATTCAGTACCTGTATCAACATGAGATTCACTCAAATCAGCACAAAGGTTTTGATTATGTCCTATTGCTGAAATAGTAATGTCATGAGTATCCAATTCCATATCACCAAATTTATTTGCATCCAAAGTATCAGATATATGAGTATAAAGTATCATGCATAAAACCCATATTAAACCATAGAAAAGATCATCTATAACTAAACATTGGTCGTCAACTTGTAGAATTTCAGCAAAGATGTGATCATGTGAATCTACCAAATCAGCACAAGTATTATGGTCAATTCTATTCGAAACATATGCTTTATCATAATTACTCATCACTATATCTTGCAAATTCAGATCTGAAATATTTTCATTACCTTTTAGACTTTGTGGTAGTGCAAGTATCATGGATGACACTTCTGAAATCTTACCAATTTCCTCGTCAAGGTTCATGTTTTAGGTAGCAAACAATTGGTTCGGATGAATGGCTATTGTCTTAGTTCTCTCAACAAGTATGGAGTTGACATGAGTAGCCATCTCTCCATCATTCTCATTGCAAACCTGCACATTTGGAAAGAAAACACTAGAGGTAGAGATGAGAGTGTTAGTTTCAAAAGTATCATCACAATACTTGTATTCTAACTCTCTGTTTTTTAGTGGTGTATCCCTCACGCTCACATTGTTGATACTCTCAATGTCAAAGTGGGTGGAATCACACAATTCACTTTTATTTTCACCCTCTCTCAGTTTGGCTATATGGCCCACATTCTCACATAGGTTTTGATTCACAATCAGTTCAACATCTTGTGAAGCAACGTATACATATGTGTCATACTTCATGTTCTCTAATGACATTGGAGCAGCAATTGGTGCAAAAGAATCAAGAACTAAGACCTCCTCAAATGCTATCAAACTTGCATCACTTGATGTGGAAGCATTTGCATTGGTGTTGTCTTCAATCTGAACTTTTGGCTGCTTGTTACACAATGAAATTTCAGCATCAATGTCCATGGCCATCACTTGATCTTCCTCATCGAATATTGGTGGATGGTCATAATCCACCACTACATTTTCTTCATACGCCTGCATCACATAAGGAACAAATGATAGGGACCGTTGATAGAAAGGTCCTGGGGATGGCCCGATCTTCACGACAGTAGGTTCAAGAAAACGATAAGTTGATGTAGAAACAATGGATAACTAGCTTTATACCTGACAAAGGTTGGATGTGACCAAGCGGGCAGGGAGAGAGGTACCGAAATCGCGAAGGACTTCGACTCGATCTCCGAGCGATCGCAGAACCACAAACCGGGACTAATCCACACAATATGGCGTAGCCAAACGGAAGCCGTAGAGCACGAAGTAAGGGATCTCAGAGAGATCTCTCACAAGCCCTAGAAGAACTCGCAAGAACAAAGGCGTGTAAGAGCACTCAACAGCTCGGCTGCAATACCATATCAGGTAGATTATCAAATCATCAAAAGTTTTTCTAATAGCTTAGAGGTAGGGATATATATACTAGGAACAACCCTCCTAGTTAGGTGTAAAAACAAGTTGGAGTTTCTGAAGATAGGCTATGTGAAAGGTCTCCACGAGATGGCTTTCCGAAGTAGTCTCGCTTGGCTATTGACCTCCAGAGCAGTTTCCACTAAACTGACCATAACTCTTTACTGAGAAGTCGAAACGACAAACCGCTTGTTGGGTTGGAAACTAGACTTGACGTGGATTCCAACCATGTATGGCATGCACCATGACACATTGGAGGATGGTATAGTATTGAATGAGAAGTTGTACCAGTATCCTGTCTCGACTAGACTGATCACCTTCTGAGCAGTCTCCACTAATACCATCATAACTTCATGATGCAAGGTCCAAATGATGTGACGTTGGTGGCATTTGAAAGCTAACTGAATAAGATTTCCAACAAGTCCTCATGGACCTCCAAAGCTTCATAGATTCAAGAGTTGTGACTATTTTTTTCTAATGCTTCGTGCTGTCAGCAAGATGGTTTGTTGGTTCAGCTTGTGTACTATAGACAATCTCCTCTCCTTGGGTCCAGTAGTAGCTCCTTCTTGTGTAAACCTTTGCAATACATATGTGCAACATTTTAGGTAGTATAACATTCTCAAATATTTCAATGTTCAATTTAGCAAGGAGCAAATTCACCTTCTCATGTATCTTCTTATCATGTGTGTGTACAAGAGGCAAGCAATTACGGACACTTGTGTTGGATGGTGAATGATCTTCACAAAAAAGCATAAGGATCTGGCATGTCCTCATCGAAAAGGCCCATGTTGACCAGTATGAGGCCGGATTGACTTCGGTCAAGGGCAGATCTGGGTCGTCTGCTCAGAGATGAACGGCAGGCGGCGGCTGAGGGCGGACGGGCGGCGGCGGCGCAGCGCGCATGGCGGAGCCAGCAGCGGAGTTCGCCGGAGAAACTCGAAATCGAGTTCCCGGCCACAGTTTCGAGCGCGGTTTGGCCCTACGCGGAGCTGAGACCGAGACGAACCTAACAAGGCTGTTAGGGAGGCAGCTAGGGTGATGGCCGGAGCACCACGTCCGGCGAGGCGGACGACACATGGCCGGCGAGCGGGTACAAGAGCTACGAGGCTCTAGGTGCGAGGGAAACAAGAGGAGTGGGTTTCTCACCACGCAACGAAGCTCCGGGCGAAGAATGAGGCAACAGAGGGGCAACGATGAGGGAGATCGACGACTGCGGGGTTCCGAGCTCGGGCGGCGCTCCAGGGAAGAAGACAGGGGCGCGGCTTGGTCTGACGGAAAAGGGAAGACTCCAGCGCGGCGGTACTCCAGGCGGACGGTGCACGCGACAAGGGAGGAAGAGGGGAGCTTGAGGAGGTGTTCACCGACGATGAGGAGCTTCGAGGGCGGCCGGCAATGGCACGGTGGCGGAAGCTTCAGGTGGCGGCGCGTGCTCGAGAACGGAGCGAGTGCGAGTGAGGAAAGGGTTGAAGCAGTGACTCGGGCATGACCTTTATAGGGCGCTGGGAGGGAGAGGGAGCGACGGCAGGGGAGCAATGGCCATGAATGGTCGTGAGGGCCGGCAGCCTTGATTGCAATCAAGATAGGGCTTGATTGGGGAGGAAGCGGAAGTGAAGTGAAGGAGATTGAAGAGAGGAGGTGGCGTCGAGCTTTACTGTGCGTTGAATGAAGCGATTGAAGGAGGGGAGAGCGAGGGGCGCGAGGAGAAACGACCGGCGACGCACGTCTGGATGCGATGCAGGGGATGAGCTGGAGGTGGGAGACGAGGCTGACAGGTGGGGCCGGCCTGTCAGCGAGAGAGAGGAGAGAGGGAGGGTGAAGCTGGGCCGGCAGGATGAAACGGGCCGAGCGAGCTGGTGGGCCTAGCTGGGCTGCGTAGAAGCTGGGCTGCGGAAGGAAGCAAGGACCTTTTGCTGAGACTGGAGCCAAAGGAAAAAAAAGAAAGAGGACCGAGCTGGGCTGCAAGCGAGAAAGAGAGAAAAAGGAGAAAGGGGTTTGAACTTTTTTTCATAAATTTCAAAACCTCACACAAACAAACAAAAACCATGCAACCAAAATATGATGCACAAGCACTTGTTACTTCTAAAATTATTCAAATGATATTTATAAATATTTAAAGGCCAAATTTATTTGATAATTAATTTATTCTTTAGAAAATTAAATCTAAAGTACCATGTTGCTTATATTGTTTTAGTGATGAAATTTTAGGATGTTACAAGAGACCATGGCACGTGTCATCATGCGATTAGTTATTGCAAAGGAGTGTGCGGTTGATTGATGGGATGAATCTTTTTGGATCTTATTAAACTTTTATTTCATTTTTCTTTCAAACCCTACATGATTTTCGTATTTCGTTTGAACCACTATGCTACTTGGAATTTATGCAACAAAACAAGATCCAATATGAATATATTCTATTTGTTTCAAAAATCAACATTTGAAAGTACTAATTCAACATTTTGATGTACATGTTACAATATTTTGATGTACACGTTTCTCTTCCTCCTCCCCACCTCAAACATTTCAACATTTTTTTGTCTTCCTCTTCCCCACCTATGGCGGCCGCCGACGGTGCTAGCACCCGCGGCGCACACGAGGCTTTGGGGCCGGTCATCCGCAGCAGCGCGCGGGAGCACGGTTCAGTTTGCTCCGGCCGGTCGCGGCGACGCGGGGCAGACTGGCTGCGCGCGACGTCGAGTGGCGTCCGGCGGCGCAAGGCTGAGCGCACGTCGGGGTGGAGCCTAGCAGCAGCGTGGTGGGCGCGAGCCCATGTCACACGGGGTGCGGGGGCGACGGCGGCAGGTGGGAGGCGATGGGAGAGGATGAGAGAGTAATTGTGAGATCCATTAACTGTGATTGGTTGCATGAATCTCAAAATTTAAAAAGTTGCAACTCATACAAACATCCGGAAGATATATAATTTCGCGACAGACAGACACAGCAAGTAAGTAAAGCGTAAACTACAAAATATAGCCCAACATACCGGCCCATTAAACACAAACCCATTTAGGGCCTGTTTCTGTCGCCTGGCTCGGTTGGCTTCTTCTGTACGGAAGAAGCGGCACCGCCAGCCGACTCACGCTTCCCGCTCTTTTCCATTCCCCTCCTCCCCTCCCCGCTCTCTCTCTCTCTCTCTCTGCGCCGCGAAGCTTCCAGAACCCTAACCTCTCCATGGATTCCTCCTCCTCCTTCTCTCCGGGGCCGCAGCGTACCCGGGCACCCCCGCTCGAGCTCGGATTCGGAAACCCCAGCCCCAGCCACAACCCCTCCGTCGACGACAGGGTGGCCCTGCTCCTCCTCGAGGCGCGCAACGGCTACGTCCCCAAAATCAAGAGTGAGCTCTCGAGACGGACGCCGCGGTTTCGGCTTCGCTGGGATCTGGATGATTCCGATTTCCTTCTTTTGGTTTGATTTGGTTCGGGTTTGATTCGGGGGTTTGTTTGAAGTTTTGCGCGTTTCTGTTGTTGCGCTTGCGCAGAGCTGGTGGAGCGGCTGGAGAAGCATGCGGGGATGAGCGTGGCGAAGGCTGTAGCGGGGGTCCAGGCCCCGTGGAGCAAAGGCCACGGGCCGCTGCATATGGCAGCGTCGGCCGGGAACGTGACGGCGTGCAAGTACCTGCTCGAGGAACTCAAGCTCGACGTCGACGCGACAGGCACTGATGGTTCGTAACTTGTGGCTATTTTTGCTTTTGCGTGGCGTCCGTTGGGTCAGCGCTGGGAGGGATCTGTTGGTTGAATCATGTTTCTGAGCATGGCAATTGAGAAGGGGGGCTTTGCTCTGATTTGTGGGATATAACGACGAGGGTTAAGTTTCTTAATGTTAGGGATCGGAATCCGATGTTTGCTGGATTATTTGTTTGGGAGGAAATTGCTGGAAACTACTTGTGATGACTGCTGTGATGTGAGTTCTGTGCATGATGATAGCAGACGAAATAACCGGTGATCATGTCTTTTTCCCAGTATTTTGGAGTGCAATTGGTATTTTATTCAGGTCTGCACAGTGCTCACTGCCCAGATTGTAGTTCACCAATCCATCAGGCCAGTTTTCATAAGAAATAGTACAAGTCTGTGATGTTGAAGGATGGTTGCTGTGGAGATCATTATATGATATTGCCAATTTCTTTTGTGTGGATGCAAATGGGATTCCGTGTCTTTCCTTTTTCCAAGGAGGAAACCTTTTTCTGATTGAGAAAATATTTGCAAATAGTTGCTCTTTGTGAAGTGTATATTTTGACTCATCACTCATGCATGTATCTGCAAAAAGTGCAAATGATCTATCAGGGAAGCATTTAAGTCGTGGTAGCAGTTTGAGTCATGGGCTTATGGCTCTTGCTGTTTAGCTTAATCTTATGCCACAATACAGGAACACATCTGTAATACTGCTATGTTTTTCTATTATATACCACCTCATTTGATCAGAAGCAGTAAAATGTTGATCTTCTGGCTGACATTTCTGGTGTCCTTGCCACTTTCCAGGTGCGACACCTCTAGATTTTGCAGTAGATAGAAGTGGATCTTTAGCTGTTGTGAAGCTTCTTCTTGATCATAAGGCTGATCCAAAGAGAGTAGGCAGTTATGGGAGTAGTCCTCTCCACATTGCAGCGATTCGAGGTTCTCTTTAACTTTGAATATGTGTGTTTTCAACTTTTGCTGTTCCTCAAGCTTTATTCTGAGCTTATCATGCCAAATTGTTTTCTGTCTCATATTTCTTGTAAAAAAATGGCACTTAGGTCTATACTATTGTTACCAAATGCATATTGGTTGCACATTATGGTTATGTACTGATCTGAGTTGCTTACTAGAACATTTATTTGGTAGTTCTAGTTTAGAGCTTGTGTCCAACGTAATCAATCTATAGTCAATTAAACATATTCCACATAGAGACGTAACATTGAACTTTGGAAGTAACCTTGGAAAATTGTGTTGTGCCTGAAAGAAAGGTGAAACTTGTTTCTATGCGTCAAACATACATTAGCTGTCCTTGAGAGCGAAGCAGCTATTTTATGGTGATATGTGCTTGACTTAAACGTTGATTTTGAGTTTTGTCCATGTTACTTCGTTTTCTGAAACCCTTAAAAAGTTCACTTTGTGGTAAATTACCTAGTTTTCATACTCTATCAAACCGCCTTTACAATCTTTCAAGTTACTTTATACTCCATCCATCCCAAATTACTATTCGTTTTGACTTTTTCAGACACATAACTTTTGATATGCATCTAGATGTATGGTATTTCTAGATACATAGAAAAAGTTATATATCTAAAAAGTCAAAACAAATTATAATTTACGATGGAGGGAGTAGTTTTGTGGAAATTATTTATAGACATAAATCTGATATGTTAAGCTATTGGGGTGGGATGGTTAAGATTTTAGTTATGAAATGCATACTCATTTAATATATCCATAAATGCAACGTGGCATGATTATTTTCCTTGTGGTTGATCCAGGTACCCATGAAATAGCAGAGGAGTTATTGTCAAGAGGAGCTTATGTTGACCCTATTTGGGGAAACAAAACTCCATTATATATTGCTGCTGAATATGGACGTACAAGAATGATCGAATTATTTCTGCGTCATAAGGCACATGTAACAATTTCTTTCTTACCAGCTTTAATTTGGTCTTCTTACCAATAAAAAGTGTATCAGGTTTATTATCCTATTAATAACAAATTACAGAAAGAATTGACAGTTGGGCAATTTTTTTTTGGGAGTAGAAATTCTCTTGTGTTTGTCTTAAGCATATTTTCTAACCCCTTGCCTGGAAATTGCACTCTTATTTTTACTGGCTGACTCAAAATCTATTTGCCTTCTGCAGATTTTGTTCCTCTACCACATAATTGTCTATGTGCCATATTATAACTCATGATAAACTAGAATCGTATCACACATTTTCTTAATGGTTGTTCGGATCTCAAATTTTTTTATGACAGTTTTCTTTGTCCTACATATTTATGACATTGACATGAACTCTCCTGCATCATTTGAGAAAGAAAAAGTATTTATGACTTGAATTTTCAGTTGTTAGATGGTTACAATAGAGGATCTACAGAAAACATTGTTTACTGTTTAGGTATGACTAGCTTTCAATTATTAGGTTAGTGACTTTTTAAGTTTCACTGAAACAATTAATATTTTCTTCCTAAATTGAATGTTAGAAGACTATTTCTTTTTTGTTATCGTTGTTTTTCCTGAAACTAAACCGAAGAGCTGTCTTTGTTATGCTGTAAATTCAGATTCCAGATTAAAAGAACATAGTTTTGATAAAACCTGAGATCCAAATCACCTCGAAGGACGGTCATTGGTAAAACAAAATTATATTGTAGACTCTGTACATAGACTCATGTTTTAATGAGAATGGAGCAAGGGTCCCTAATTTTTCCGTTGTGCTGTTTGAGGTTTCATTTGACTAGTGAGTGGGTGTGGGACAGTGGCTTGAGGGACCTCTGTTAATGGAAGCTAGATTTTACCCAAAAATGATGGGGTTGTAATTTTACACCCAATGATACATAAGAAAATTTTATTGTAGGCATCATGGTTTCCATCTGCATACTTATCCTCCTGCTGAGAAATTTGAATGGAGTAATCAAATCAAAGATGGTATTTGTGGTTAACTCTCTTATTTTATTATCCTAAAATTTCGTATTGACCTTTTTTTTCTCTAGTACCCTTTTCATTGTCCTTGTACAAGTAATGTGTTTTTGTTTTGTCTCCAGGTTATCAATTTGTTACAATGTACACCACTGAAAGCTGCAGCCCTCACTGGTTCTTTGGCAGGCATGAAATTACTTATGGAGGTGCAGTGACTTGTCCTGTTAGAGTTGTTACTGATTCCCTACAAAGATATATCTTGCCAAGGGAACTGGATGAGCGCAAGTTGGATCTTTAATAAGTAAATTGTGTTCAAGATTCTGTATCATATATTCTGTTTTTCAGGCTAGTGCACCTGTTAATCTTGGTCTCCCTGAAACTCCACTGATAGCAGCTGCAGCTTCTGGCTTTACCGACTGCGTCAATTCTTTGTTGAAAGCTGGTGCTGATGCAAATATACCTGATGATGTCAGTTTTTTTCCTAACACAAATTGTTCGTTGTCACTTTTGAAGAGCTTCTTCATTTTCTATCTTTCATAATTTCAAAATGAACTTGTAATTTTGCCAACAAAATGTTCATCTAATATGTTGCTAAATGAATGGCTTTCTACAATATTACGAGGTCTTAACAACAAAACATCACACATTAAGATGGAACATGGCACTTCTCCAAGCTCTTTATTCTGACAAAATAGTTGAATTAATGCCCATAAGTTTGACTGATGTAAAACTTGATTGTACTATTGGTGTGTTCGCAACTAGCAGTTTAAGGGTAAAATTCTGTACTTCGAAGTTCTATATTATCTCCTTTTTCTATAAAAAGAGATAAAGTAATTCTTTATTTTGCCTATACTGAAATTGAAATGATCCGACCCTGGAATTGGAAAAGACCAAAGGACTGTAGGAGCCTGCTGGTCTTAACTTCTTGGCCTATTATTTACATGTCTGAGGGATAATGCGAACCTTAGTACATATACCCTGTTTAATAAGTACATGTGGAGCTGGGAACATTAGCCATCCTCTATCGATTCGGCAGGAAATGTTGGAGATGGGTGATTACTTGTTATTAAACCAAGATTCTTAAATTAAAATCCAGTAGTGAGGCAGGAAAAAGGATATCTCCTTCCTGTTTTTTCTTGTGCCTAAAATCACCAGAACCAGACTCCTTAGAATGGGATTCCAAATCAGCACCATAGGTTTTGTTTCAGAAGGGTTACTATCCTCTGGTGGGATCTGTCATGGTGGCCTGAGGGTTTTCTATACTTCATCGTATTCTAGTACACAAAACGTGCCCTGACAACTGCCTCTAATTCCTTACATTAATTCTGCTAGAGTATAATGATTTTTCACATTATTTTTTACTCTTTGTGCGACAGAAAGCCTAACTTCACTATTCCCTAAGCTCTTATATATTTATTTGTCAAAGATCTCATTGATGTCCTTCTTAAGCAGAATGGTAGGATTGCGGTAGAAATTGCTGCAATGCGAGGATGGCAGGAATGTGTTGAGGTTCTTTTCCCTGTCACAGCCCCTGTGGCTAGAGTTGCAGACTGGTGCATTGATGGAGTAATTCAACATGCAAAACTTTTGAGTTCCGAGCCACGAGTATGAGAAAAACTTGCAGATTTCTAAAATTATGTCATATCATTTTACTTTGTAATTTCTTATAGTTTCAGTACATTATACATTTTTGTATTCTATTTATAAGTTGTTGTGTGTTATTTAGGATCCTGTGCTCTGTGAAGATAAGGAATCTGATTACGAAGCAGAAGGGGATGCCACATTCTATAGAAAGGATTATTCTCATGCATTGACTCTCTACACTATGGTAAATTTTTGTATCACGCATTTGTGTTGAGGTTCTTTTCCGTGACTTAGGCTATTCCTAGTATGTACCTAAGTATTATGTCACACAGGTCCTGATCAATCAAAAGTAGGGTTAGATTATCTTAACACGTGGTGATTGTATTTTTTTATTTTAATGAACACTCATGCAATAAGTTCCAAGAAAGCAAATCTTAGTCCCTTCTTTGATAAGGATTAACATGATATTTTGTTTAGTAAAAATTAAATCATCAAAATGGCTGCAGGCAATGGAAATTGATCCTGATAATTCAATCTTGTACGCAAAGAGGAGCCTCTGCTTTCTGCATACAGGACACGAAGTAAAGGCTTTGGAGGATGCTACTACCTACAAAGATATGCAGCCGGATTTGTCAACATCCTGCGATGCACACAGAGCAGCTCTATTTCTGGTGAAGGTAGACTGCTGTGCTACCATGCAGCAAATGGCATTTGCTTTTCCACGCTCTGCATCATACTCCATGGTTACGTATTGGTTTTGCTCGTCTTTTAGGAGTATGGCAAGGCCTGTGAAGCAGTCTTGTCTGGTTTGAACTTGGATTCTGGAAGCGAACTAATTGAAGAAGCATCCGGGTAACCTCAGCTCTATTTGCTTCTGTTCTTTGACGGAATATGTTTGCTATAGCAGATTGGGGTTGTCAATTACACTAAGATCAACAAATTACAACAGTTATACCAATCCTCTGTATCGAAAGAAAGAAAGCTCATTATGTGACATCAGTACAACTAATCTCTAGTACTTTTACCCCCAAACCCATGACATGCAGTCTTAATTTAGTGATGTTTCCTAAGCTCGTTTTCTGATTTGACTCAGATAATTATCTAAGCAGGAAGTTGGCGCAGCGTCTATCTGCTTATTTACATTCTTTGTGATGTGCTAATGGAACTTGTGACCATATCTGCAGGGAAGAGGACCATCCGTGAAGGAAGGTTGTTAGTGTAAAGGCTAGAGGAAGAAAGTGGTTACTGCAGAGTCAGGAAGCTTAGCTTGGTTACCCGCAAAAAAAAAAATGAAGATTAGCTTGGTTGATAGTTGTTACACATGGTCGTATAGTACTACTGCACATGCAAGAACAAAGGTTTGTTGTTACTCGATACTACGGCGCCAGGTAAATACTAATGGATGAAGCCTCGTCGGGAACCTGGGGAGCTGTGTTGCTGTAGGATCCTACTTTGTTTAGGAGACGGAAGGAGCATCGTCTACGTGCTGTGCGTCGTTTTGGGATTCAAAATGAAAAAAAAAACCAGAGCTCACCGAATTGGACGAATTTTGGACAAATTCGGACCGAAACTCGATCGAATTGACCAGTCAAAAACTCAAATTTGAACAAAATTTGACTTAAATCAGAACAAATTATTACATACATCACAGATAAACTAAATGAAGCATCAATTCTTCCTAAAATGACCTGTGACCAAATCAACGAAGGAAGAAAAGAATCAAATAAAGAGAGCAACAATTCTGCGTGTGCTAGTGCCGGCCGTGCCGCTGCAGCTCCTTACGGATTGAGTTGACCGATTGGGGAGGAGATATTTGAGGAGAACCCGTGGAGTTGGTGGAGTTCCAAGTCAGGAACCAGAGGAGGGAGCCGATGCCTGACGGGGAGATCCGCATCTCCGCCGCCGCGGCTTGGATGCGGCCGCCGCCAGGGAGAAGTGGAGGAAAAACAAAAATATCTAGGGTTTTCAGGATAGGTTTAAACTTTTATACGTGGGGGGAGTATTTGTGGGCTGATTTGATCTTTGGGCCAGCCTGAAAATTTGAATGAGACCGAAATTTTTTTTGTTCGGTTTACTCTTATCTCGGAATGGGCAAAATTCGGCCCATTCGGACCGAATCTCACAACACCCTAACTTGGAATGAGTGTGAAGAGATTAACGATGTTTTTTCTCTTTTGAGTTTTACTGACGGACCGGTCGCACAAGATCTTTGGTCTTCCCCCGGAACCGATGAAAAAGTGAGTCGCTTCTTATGAACTCGCTCAGATTGATTCTTCTCTATCTAATCTATAGTTCATGGCCTATTAGAAGTAGAAGGTGCTCTGGTGCAATTCTTACCGACAGAAAAAGATTGCACTCGGGTTGATAATAATCAAGTGTCATTACTTCGTCGGTCCCAACCAAGGAATCCATTAGAAATGTTTTGAAATGGATATTGTTCTCTCTTTGATTAGGGATTGCTATATGAAAAGAAGTGGGGTTTTAAAAAGGAACGGAATGGTCAAACTGAAACTGCTAGAGGAACGAATTTTCAAAAGCATAACTTGGGCTCCTAGAATATGGGGCCCTTGGGATAATCTATTTGATTGCAGGTATAGGTACGCTGAATATGACTGGGGATTTTCCTATGGGTATTGGAGCGGGTCCAAGCAGATTAAAGAAGATGAGTTGTCAGAGATTACTATTTATTCGAATTATTTCTGGTCTTTTCATTCTAATACTCTATCCGAGAGTTCTCAATATTTAGCAAAGTTGTTCCTATCTAACGGAAGGCTCCTGGATCAAATGACAAAGACATTATTTGTGGAGAAAAAGGTGGCTTTTCCCCGGATGAAACTTTTGATTTGTGTAACAGGAGAAAGATTTCCCACTCCTTAGCCGTAAAGATATGTGGCCATGAAAAAGGGAGGGGATTCAGTGGAACAGGATTGGCCGGCGGTAGAGTTGTGGAAACACTTGTTGATTCCTATTTTGGACCCTAGCTTTATGGAATAATATGCTACTGCGGTAACATGGAAGAATTACAATCTTAGATCAAAACACTATGTATGGGATGATATGAGCTGTCTAAATAAGAATTCTTGAGCGTCGAACAACCTGAGTACTAACTATATCAAATAATTTGCATTAATGAAACTGTGTAAATCCACCGGATAATAAAAAATACGCATGTGTGATGAAATGGTTGTTGCTATCTGCTTCCATAACGAAGGAAGAAATACCTCGCCTACTGCCGCGCGCTCCACTAAACCCCGCCTAAGCCTCTTTTAGAAATTTGAGGAGAAGGAAGAAGGAGAGGAGGGGCTCGAGGAGGAAGAAGAGGAGTCAGCCCCTCCTGCCGCACGATCCTGGCTCCATCGCTGGGACCCACCACTTACGGGCAAACAGTGCATGAATGTTGAAATCCTCTATCCAGATGCTTAGTGATAGTTTACAACGTTTGTTGTGGTACGGTAACAGGTGCATTTCTAGATCGTGGTAATATTACCCTTATATCCTTGTAATTACGTAATATGTAATATACTACCGTAATATTGGTAAGCTAAATCAAATTCGATGTATCTTTAGGTCGCCAAGGTGATGTTAGGGGTAGACACTACTTTTGCTACATTTATGTTTAGGCAAAGTGCGGCTTGCCTTAAAAATATATGGCCAACAAATTCTTAACCACAAATATGCCAAAATTAGTTGAGAAAAAAAAAGTGTCAAATGTATGAGAAGTGGATGAACCAGAAGTACTTTTTGGGGGCAGCAAGGTCATTTTGCATTGCCACTCCACGCTGACATGGCTCGCCACATCAGTGAAAGTAACGGATTTTGTTACTTTGTGAAAGTGCATCTAGGCCCCTAAGTGGATTTTGGTGAATTGAATAACAAAGCGATTAAAAATCTAACTTGTTTGTTTAAGAATGTGAGCAGGTTTTTGTTTAATTATTCATGAGTTAATATTGCTATATATTTGAGGATGAATATTGTATGGCTCACATGATAAAGACAAGCAAGTGTGTGGTTCTTTGATAAGAAATGATAAATGTCAAGCGATCAAATGAAGATAAATATTGAGGATATTTTACAAAGATCAATTCCGAGTCTCCAATGATTGTAGTAGCTTGATTAAAAATAAATAAGTCACAAAAAGAGAAATGGTGTTCTCTACTAAATGATAAATGCAAGGCTTCATATGGTGATTGCATAAGGATACACGGATGAGTGTATATTTGATGATCCTAAGTTGGAAGCTTGCATATTCGTTGTCAATCAAGAACAAGCATTTGAAGCGGTATTTCAAATGAAGATCAAATATGGATGAAGCAAAGTCAAACTCAATGTGGTTTGGGTAAATGATGAAGAGATCAACCGAGATGACTAGGGTGAGGGACTAAGCAATCTTTGGGGTCCTAGCTAGGCCGCCATTTTGTGTTTTGCTAAGGTGAAGTTCTAGTATCCGTGGGGTCTCCAAGTATCATATCCAAGTCTTGACCGAGGGAAGTAATGCAACTCATCTACATGTTATGTTTGGCAATATGGAGTAACTTAAGGATCTAAGTGTGCATTCCTATGCTATATGGAAAGATCTTAAATTGCTAGCTCAAGTATGGATGTGCTCATGAAGATAGCAATTGTTGGAAGCCCTCAAGTTGAAGTTGTACAAGTATGGCAAGATGAAAGATATACGAGGTCAAGAGGTTGACTAGGTATTTACGTTTGTCCTTGAGTATAGGAATGTCGTACTATCAAGAGGGATGCAACATTAGCTTCATGACAAGTATCAAAAGTGCTCATTAGTTGACCTATGTGAGAAATAGCCTTGAGAGAGTCCCTGAGTGATCTAACAAACCTCTAACCAAACCTTAGCCACTTCAACACGTCTTGAAGTGTTTGTGTGAAGAGAAAAAGGGTTTTGGGCTCTCTCTGCCCAGGGCGGTCTAATCGCCTCTGGGGGGCGGTTTGACTGCCCCAGGCAGCCAACGGCTAGTTTTTCAAATTGACCGGAGGTAGGCGGTCTAACCACCCTGACCAGGCGGTTTGACCGCCCGGGCCACTTTTCTAACGGCTAGTTTTCTTTGAGTGGGGTATAAGTACCCCACTAGCTCCACTTGTTGGAGCTGCTGATTCTAGGGTTGCTGGTGTGCTTCCCCTGCTGTTTTTGCTGAGCCAAAGCCATAGATCCTCTCCCTAACCATCTATTTGTGAGATTCAAACTCTATTTTTGTGTTGGGTTGAGAGTGTGAGTTAGTATGAGCTTTGTGAGCTGAGAAGAGCCATTCCATAGCTTGAGCACTTGTGATTCGCGTCAACAAGCTTTGAAGTATTTGTTACTCTTGGAGGTTTGCCTCCTAGACGGCTAGGCGTCGCCGGCTAGCTCCCAAGTTGTGGTGAGCAGCGGCAAGTTTGTGAGGGCTTTGATCTTACCTCTTCGTGGAAAAGATCACCTTAGTGGAATCAAGGAAAGTGGTTGAAAGAGACCCGGCTTGTTGTGGGAATAGTTAGTTGAGAACTCGAATCTCTTACAAGCTCCTCAACGGAGACGTAGCTTCTTTGGTGGAAGTGAACTTTGGGAAACAAATCTTTGTGTCTCCATTATGGTTTGCTTCACTTGTGGTTTTCTAGCATATTTCTATTTGCTTCCGCTTCAATCTACTTGGGTGTGCTTGTCTTTGTGTGCAGGGATCATTACCCTGTTTGTGACCATCTACCAAGGCCACTCACCAAGTTTGGTTCGTGCTAGAAGTCAAGAGGAGTTTGAGCCACCCTTGCTGGCTTTCTACGTGGAGGCGGTTTAACCGCGTCTTGGAGGCGGTCAAACCGTCCTCCCCGGCAGAAAGCAGCAGGGTGGTCTAACCGCCCTGTGAAGGCGGTCTGACCGCCTGTGCCAGGGAGCTCAAGTTTTCGAGGGAAAAGTTTTATTTGGTCGACTCGCCTATTCACCCCCACTCTAGGCGACATCAAGGTCCTTTCAATTGGTATCAGAGCAAGGTTCTTCGTTTTGAGCTTAACCGCTCGGAGTTTGACGATGTCGACTACATGTGAGGTACCGTTTGAGCCTCTAGCTCTAGATGGCTCAAACTACATTTCTTGGTCAACAAATGTTCTACATTCTCTTAAGGCTATGGGTCCCACTGCGGAGAGCATTGTAGTTGCAAGTATCCTCCCAAAAGATTGGACATATGTCTCTCTTGAGGATTTAGAAAACACACAACTCAATGCCTCTATTGTTAACTTTTTGCGTAGTTCTCTATGTGAAGATTTTCAGAAATTTATGCTAGAGAACAAGAACATTTGTCGAGATGCTCATCGCATTTGGATTTTACTAAAATCCTTTGTGGACTCCAAATTGGATGAAGATGAAAGTGATGATGAAGACGAAGATGAGATAAAGGAGTGCTACACTACCTCTACAACCCTCACTGAACATCAAGCATCCACTCTCGAGAAGGAAGAGGGCGAAAGAAGAGAAGACCCAGCTCCTCTGGAGGGGGCGGTCAAACCGCCCTCCCAGGACGGTCTAACCGCCCCTGGTAGAGGAAATGAGTCCTCGTGTGTCGGGGAGTCTTCTCAAGCCCCAAGCTCATCCTCACCAGTTCTTGAAGCTTCAGAAACTTATTATGGTGAAGGTGCTTGCCTAATGGCCAAGAAGAAGAAGAACAAGAAAAAGAGAAGAACCAAAGGAGGAAAAATTGAAAAAGATAAAGCCTCAAGCTCGATGGAAAAGCAACTTGAGACTCTTCAATCTGAGCGTGCCTCCTTGGTTTGCGAGTATGAGTCATTTGCTAAACAACTTGATTATGCTAAAGCTAATGACCTACTAGAAGCTAAACTAGAGAAGCTCACTAGGGAGCATATGGCTCTACAAGCGAAAATTAAGGAACTTGAGCGTTCTCATGAGAAGCTTGTAGATTCTTATGCTTCACTAGAAATTGCTCATGAGGTTGTTTTATCTTCGGTAAAATACATGCAACCTCTCTCACACACATGCACATGCTCACTTGTCAATAATGATTTTGCTTGTACTAAACTTTGTTGTTCTCAAGTAAGCCAATCTAGTATTGAGCATATATTTGTAGAATCTTGTGATGACCTCATTGCTCAAGAAAATGATGAACTCAAGCAAGAGGTTGAAAAGCTTAGGAAAAACTTGAGTGAGTTGAAAGAAAAGAGCAAAGTGCAACCTTCTCAAGATAACCGTGCTAACATGGTGAAGAAGCTTGAGAAGAGGTCAATCGTCACTAGCTCAGCCCCTCAACACCAACTCAAGGATAACAAGATCAAGATTCTAGAGAAGAAGAAATTTGAGCTTATCAAGTGCAATCAATGCTCAAAGATGGGGCACTTCGCTTCACATTGCCCTACCAAGCTCAAGGCTCAAGAAACAATCTCCAAGAAGAAAAGAAGCTCCACAAGAAGGAGATTGTGCTATCAATGCAAAGAGAAGGGTCATTTTGCCGCAGATTGCCCACAAGTCAGTAGTGCTGACCAAGGGTGGTCTGGCCGCCCTCTCAGGGCAGTTAGACCGCGTCTGTCCACCACAACCAAGATGTACTGCAGCAAAGAGGAGAAAGCTTACCCTTCAAGCAAGAAGCCCACATACAAGCCAAGACAAGACAAGCAAATGCCTCCCAAGTCTAGAAGTGACAAAAGCCGTATTTGCTACACTTGTCGTGAGAAGGGTCACATGGGCAAGGATTGTCCAAATGGTAACATTCCTAAATCGAACCTTGTCCATTATGATTTCAGTAAGCTTAGGAATGATAAGAATGGTACTTGTGCTATGAGGATGATTAATTCACCTCAAACAAGCACTAGGGCCATTTGGGTTTCTAAGCACCTTGTGACTAACCTAGTAGGACCCAACAAGTGTTGGGTACCAAGAAGTGCTTGCTGAGCTTGTAGGTTGATCGAGTTGCATTGAAGTCATGGTGAAAAGAAAAGAATTCAATAATCGATCTCTTGCCATGAGAAGAGCTTGAAAATCATTAAATCAATGCAATCTCAGTAATAAGTGCTTAATGTTGTGTCTTGGTCACTCTCAGTTCTTTGTGAACGCTCATGGATCATTAGTCTTAGGATTGTGAAGCATGAGGAAGTGACCTTGACATTTTCATAATATTTATTCTCTCGTACCATTCGATGCTACTAATGGCTCTCTAAAGAGCAATTGTTGTGATAAGCTTTGCAGGAAGTTATTTAGGAAATTTATAAGCTTATCAATGGATAAAGAACTGAGAAATCGCCAAATGGAAATCTCGAGGGGAGGGCGGTCTAACTGCCCCCCATAGGCAGTCTGACCGCCTGTCATCCTAGGGATGCTTTTTCGGGTGACCGGGCCTCTGTGGGCGGGTGACCCGTTTCGTCTCTGGATGTTGGCGGGTGACCCGGCCCCTATGACTGGGTGACCCGGGGGTAAAAGCAGAATTTCAAATTTTTGGTGTAAATGCATCGAAGGTGATGAGATACCTAACTTATTTCAATTGTTAAGTCATTTATATGTCATGACTAAGCTTTGAAGATATCTCCCTTGTTCTTAAATGAATCATGTGCTAAGTTCGAGAAATTCAAGAATCTCTAAGCACTAACTTAGGGGGAGATTACTTCAAAGTTTATGTCATTTGTGAGACTAACAATTTCTTCTAGTGATCTTGTAGCCTCACAAATTTGTGCAACATATGCAAGCTCTTATTTGACACAATAATCTTAAAGCAATCAAGTTAAGAGCAAGCCGCATTTAAAATAAAAATATGCACAAATATAATGTGGCCTAAGGCAAAGGTATGTTCTCTTGAACTCTCTTTAATATTGCAATGCATCTAGGCCTATATACATACCATGCTAGTGTGTCATTCTTAGCATATAATTGCTTCAAGTGAATCTTGTGTATCCTTCTAGATATTTGGTTGATACCCACACATAAACTCGACTTCATGTCGTGTGAGTGTCCTCTAGTTGGGTATGAGCTAAATATACTAGAGTGGTGATTTACTTGGAGTGGATGTGTGCACTTTGTGACATAGGATAGAAGTTTTGAAAAATATACTAGCATGCGTAGGAATTATGAATTTTCGAAAAATATGTGAATCTTGGTCTTTGTGACCTAATCAACTTAATTATGACTATAGCTCCTCTTGATTGATTGTTGGCTAGTCATAATTAAGAAGATTTTCTCAAGTCCATAATATCTCTATATCCATATCTTTATCTCTCTCACTCTTGGAAGAATCAAGAATTATGGAATTATTTGGAAAATCAATCTTTCTTCTAAGAATTTGCAAAAATGGATCTTTAACTTCCATAAATCCTATATCCATGTATGGAAAAGCAAAAGGATCAAAACCTTTTCAGAATCAGCTTTTTCCAAAATCAACCGGGGGGGCGGTCTAACCGCGTGGCCCACGCGGTCTGACCGGGTGTCACGGTTTTTAACTTTTTTCCCCTCCCCGTGACTCTACAGTGCTTTTGACCCTATCCATTCACCCCCTCTCTCTCCCCACGGGCAGAACACCTTCCCTAACCTCCAGAAATGCCTCTCTCCCTCTCAAAGCTCTCTCTCACCCTCCCATGGCCATCTAGGGATTCCACCATGGAAAACTGAATCCCTTCCAAGGAAGAGGTTGTTTGAGACAGTTTAATCGGCCCCCAAGCCGGTGCATTGGATTCCTCTCAAGTTCATCTCTCCAAAGGTATTCAAATCTTGTTTTTGCCCGATCTCCCTACTCGATGCAAAGATTTGAATTTCCTTTAAGCTATCATCTACTGGCAACCCCTAGAAGACATTCCTAGAGTTTCATTCAATTTCGTTGGCTACATTATCGGGAACAAATTTCTAGGGTTTCACTGCCTCGGGCGGTCTGACCGCGTGGGCAGGGCGGTCTAACCGCCCTGAGCAGTTTTGCCCCAAGAGTTTTGTTCTTGGCCATGGATTCAACTCTATTCAATCCAGAAATATTCCCTAAAATTTATCTTTCGTATCTCGATACCGTGTTGCTGTAGCTGGCCTGGAAAGCCATTGGCTCAAAACTGGTAGGGGCGGTCTAACCGCCTGCCCAGGGCGGTCAGACCGCCCTGCCCAGTTTTGTGCCAATTGCTCCACGCGCTATGCATCGACACAATTAATCTAGCCAATCTTGTTCCTGGTGACTTATACATCCTTGTTTCACTTCTTGTGACCCAGGAACAGCAGCGATGCCTAAAGGTTCAGGTGCCGAGAAAAGGAAAAAGGGAAGAGAGGAAGCTGCCGTCACTAAGGCCGGACAGAGCTCACATGCTTATGATATCAGGGAGAAATTGAGGCCAAGGGGGCAGCAAAGGCCAGTTTATCAAGATTATGGGGAAGATATTGAGATGGAGGAAAGAAATGAGTCTAGCGATGATGAGGTAGAGGATGACACCTTTGTATGTGCAGACCATCAGGGCAGAGCTGGAGCTATATACAGTGGTGTTGGTGCTGGTGGTAAAGGTGTTGGTGCTAGTCGTAGAGGACTTGGTGCTGGAGGCAGTGGAGCTAGAGCTGATGCTGAAATTGAGGAAGTCGGTGATGATGCAAGTGATAATGAGGAAGATGATCCTGTGGGAGCAGCTGGAGTGCCTCCCGATGATGATGATGATGCTAGAGGGAACATTCCTCCTATTATTGTTAACTTCTTGCTAGAGATCAGGGTCCCAGTCTATCCTCTTGTTCGAGGCCCTGTGGATTATTACAGTGAAGACATGGCAGAGACTCTGAAAAATATGAGAAGGGAGAATCCTTATGATCATCAAAAGATAGCTTCAGATTATCGATTTTGGTCCCCTTTTCAGCAGGACTACTACTCTACTGTCATTGTTTGCCGAAGAAATGCTAAGATCACCAGTGAAGCTCAGTGCATTGATTGGATTATATGGCAAGAAAGAATGACAACATTTTCAATGAGATAATCAGAGAGTGTGAATTGAAGGGGTTGAAGAACATCATGGGTTTCATGCAACATTGGAATAAGGAAATCATAGCTCAGTTCTATGCTACTGTTTACTTTGGATATATGGGAACTGAGCGGGCAATGTTCTGGATGACTGAAGGAGACAGATGGCACATCACATTTAGTAACTTCCTTGCTTTATTCAGACTTCCCAATGATCCTAGTCTTAGAAAACTTCATGATGATGGGATTCTTAATTCAAGGGAGATGAAGTTTATGTACCCCAGGAGTAAGAGGGCCTTTGCAGGAACGGTCAAGCCGCTTTACACTTACTATGCAGTCCTTAATCGGCTTTTCAGGAAGACCCTCACCCCTAGAGATGGGAACTCCTCACATATCACTGCTTTTCAGAGGAACCTTATGGTTGCTATGAGACCGAGGGCAGCTAAGTTTTGTGTTGGTGACTTCATTTGGCAAGGAATCAAGTATTGTTTAGAGAATGCTCAAAACTTGCGCGGGCATAGTCCATATATCATGTATATCATAAGGAAGGTCACCAACACCAAATATCCAAAACACACAAGACACCGACTCTTGCAGCCCAAGCACAGCCTGACCATCAGTGTTCCGACCTCTCCAGAAGAATTGCGAGAACAAGAAGGAGATACCCGATGGGACGACGTGTGTTGACGGCTGTTAAGTGCTACTTTTACACCGTCAATACCTGCATAAAATAAATATAAAAGGATCATCTACACTAGAATAGGGCTTGATACTAACAATTTCCACAAGTGTTGGTGTTTCTGGCTTTTGTTGCAGGACGCACCGAAATACATGTTAAATGACACAGTTTAGAGCAAGTGCACCAATGGCATAGATATGGCATCATCATAAACAATCACAAATGCCAAATTGGTATGCACCAATGCGATGGGCTCGTCGAGACGATCGAAATGGATATATCATTTGTCTACTTTGGAGTTCGGATGAAAGAGATACGCACAAGATAACATGTGGGCCCGGTGGGACCCACACCAAGCCACATGGCGACGTGCTGTCACACAGGAGTCCACGTGTCCATGACACATCATCGATCCAAAGAAACACACTCTCAACCAATCAGGAGCCAGTACGCGGATCTAAGGGCCCACAACCACGAGATAAATGGCTAAAAATACCGCATACACCCCCATACCCACCTTGGGACCCACCTAGCAGTCACCTGGACGAAAGGCGGCGCGAGAGGACCCACCCGGGGGTCGGCCGACCCCCCAGGTCACCCGACCCCATTTTGCGACCTCTCGTGTCGCCTTTCCACGTGTCGGCTTGTCGTGAAGAGGCAAAGGCGGTTCTAGGTGTGTGCCCGAATATTCCTTCAGGATCCTGCCGGAAAGCTCCTTCTCTTGCAAGCTACTTGGCCTCAACTCCTCTTTGCCACATGTCACTACCCTATTGGTGGCGCCCAAGGCAGCCAAGGGAGCTCCTCCTACCCTCCTTGGCCTATAAATATGAGGAGAGGGGGCTAGAATAGAGACACATCCCATTCCTCCCACTCTCTCTTTAGAAACACTTGTTTCTCCTTTCATTTGATCTCTCATGGATCAAATGAGTTGAGGGGATGGCTATGTAGATGGTGGTGTGGGTGAGATCCCAACTTGTTCTTCATTTAGAGCAAAGTGAGTATTCTTGTATTTTCCAATTAGACTAAAGTGATGTTCATCGTTCGCTCATCATTTAGAGGCTTGTGTTCTTCATGAACACGTTTCCTCGATCTAGTTGACGAACGAGTTACTCACGCTTTTGCGTTTGTTCATAAGTTAGAGGCTCGTGTTCTTCACGAACACGACCCTTGATCTTTTGTTATAAGCGCATAAGTTTGCATTCCGTTTGTGTGAATTATCCCGTTAGATCTTGTTGGGATACATGAAACGGTGACTAGTCGTCTTCCACACGCCAATCGATTCAATAACGAGTAAGGTCTAGCTCAACCTAGCGGGTTCGTCACTCCGTATTTATACGGAGTGCTATAGTGTTTCTACGGGGTGCCAGATGTAGTCATGCTATAGTAGTAATCGGTGGTGTAGACGTGGTGTCTAGACTAAGGGTTATCCTTCGAATGCCCTGTATCTCACGGTTTGTCTTGGGGTAGGCCGCGGTAGTGATAGCCGTTGGACCCTCTGAAATCCCCCACGTTCGAATACAGCGTGTAGGCAACCCTTTGCTGTGAACCAACTATTATAGCCAGGAGGGGCTGGTGTCCGAAGCGAGATTTCTATCTGAGCTTGTTCCCCTCTAGAATCGAGAACCTACAGGAAGCACCCCATCATCTCCCTACCATAGCTGGGGCTTGGTGTCCTTGGACCGTTCATCTAGGATAGAAGGTAGTGCACATCGTTCCTTGGATTCGATACCCTTTAGAATACTCCTGAGGTGAAGTGCTACAGCAGTATTTCCGTGTGCTTGCGGTATACCCGGTTGCTCTTATACGTTCCCTCTAGGTGTACAACTAGTGGTGATGTTAAGAAACACCAACAAGCATTTCTGGCGCTGTTTCCGGGGAACGGTTGTTGTATCTATCTTCGAACCTAGTGGTCCTCGTATCTTTTGTTTTTCCTTTTTGTTCTACCTCTACCCCCGCTACCCTTTGAGATGCCTTCCTATCAAAGCTTCTCTACCTCAAGGGGTGAGTTCGCAGAGTCATCATCATCTTCATCATCTGGCTATGAACTCCCCCCTGGCTTTTTAGCCACGTTTCAGGATCGACCATTCTTTGGAGCAATCAATGAAGACCCCTACCTCCATTTGGAGGAATTTGAGGAACTGTGCTCTAGTTTGGCTATGCCTGGCATGACACAGGACACCGTGAGGTGGAAGTTGTTTCCTTTCTCCCTCATAGGAGAGGCAGAACAATAGTACGCCCGCACTATAGAAAGTGTGAACGGTGGTTGGGGAGAACTTCGAGATAACTTTTGCCACTCGTTCTCTCTCATGGAGAGGACGGAGCAATGGTACACTCGTGTAGCTTCTCTTCCAATAAGTATCCTCGATTTCAAGAAATTAGAGGAGTCCCTAGGAGCGGCATGGGCTAGGTTCCTACACCTTTTGGTGTTGACACCTGGTCCGTCTTTACCCATCGATGTGTCATTGTACATCTTTTGTATGGGTCTAGACATGGATTCTGCCCTCGATATAGACGTTATTGCTGGAGGTTTGTTTGTGGAAAAAACTCCAATGGAAGGAAGAGAGATCCTAGATTCCCTCTTAGAAAACTCTTCTGTCCCTATCAATCACAACAAACCCTACCAAGAATCTGAGTCGAGCCATGAGGGTCCCTCAACATCCAAGTCAGAGTCTTCATCTTCCGAATCCCAAGACTTGTCTGTTGAGACCTCTCCTGAACCCCGAACGACAAAGGAAGAAGAAATTCAACCATTGGTGTTCACTCGCAAATTCGAGGATGACCCATCTGACAATCTTTTAGATACATCAAATTCTTTTGATGCCCAATCAGGGGAGGAGCCTTATTCTGTCCACACCGATCATTCTAGAAATCTTTTGACAGAACCTTCCCTTAGGCCTGTGGTGCCTTCTCTACCTCCTGATCCTCCTGACGAAGCATATCCTGAGGAGGCCATGAGGGAGGAATGGTCAAGGGGAGTGACACGATCTTCCGAGACAGCTTGGAATAGTTCACCTTCTCTGGTTGTTTCTTGCTCTAGTAGAGGCACAGTCGTAGAGGCCCATCGTAACCCCATCATGGAGGTTAACATTTTGCCATGGCACTTAGTGGAAACTCTTTTGGGCAAAGTTCCGCCAGCACCATCCGACATGCTCATCAAGACTTGTCCCTTTGGACATGTTCTTGAATGTCGGGGGATCGCAAGTGCTGTGCAGCTCACCATAGACGGGATGAAGGCTAGCTTAGACTTTCACATCTCCGATGTCCCTGATCTCGATCTTCTCCTAGTCTCCCCTTTACCGCAGTTCTGTGATACATCCTTAGGGAGCCTAGATGGTAAGCTTAGGGAAGCTGTTTCCGCCACTACTACCCCTTGTCTGGGATATCCTATGGCGAAGCCTCTTCCTCAGCAAAACCCGCTCGAGAAGACGATGTGTATATCTTCGTTCGTGTCACCCAAGCTTGTTCTCATTGAGCGTGTAGAATTTTCTACTCCTCATGAGTGTGACTCGGGAGACTCTCTTCACCTTTGTGAAGGCGAACGATCGTCACCATTCTCGACCGAGTTTCAGCCTCTTCCCGCTAGCCCGTATCATGTTGCTTTCGATCATGGTCGAGAGTCAACATCGAGCCTCCACGATGCATCTCTTGATATAGAGAACTCATGGGCCATGGAATTTTGTGAGGCACCGACTCTGGAATTTATGGGCAAAGGTTACACAGACGAGCATGATAGTTTGATCCTTGATACACCACGTGAACCATGCTTGCATCATGCCTATTCAGAGCCGGCCATGCTTAGTGCGCTGAGCACGCTTGAGGGCTGCAATCGCCTTATGGTCCTCTTTTGCAGAAAGTTTAGAAGGTTGGTTGTAGATGTTTATGTCTATCATAAGCATATCAGATTTCGTGTGTGCATTGTGGCACTAACCTTGCAGCTAAAGCTTCACTGATACATCAAGGATTGGTGGTGAGACGGGAATGGCACCACCAACGATAGCTGCAAGATGAAGTTCCCATGGTCGAGCTTATGACCAATAAATAAACAAAGCACTACCAGGAGATAGCCTGGATTAGCATATGTTTCATTTCCCTTTCGAATAAAAGCAAGAATATGTTTTTAGGATAAGTCGTCCTTCGGGTATTTTTGGTCACTAACCTTTCAGGTGGAGATTAAAAAGAAAGATGGACAGGTGATGCCTACGAACATGTGAGCCACATCAGCTGCAACACCTAGATAAGTTTCGGTGAGGGAACATTTACAAAAGGTAGCTTGATCACCACACACTTGAGTTTGGTTGCCTAGCAATGTAAACTTCAAGTGTGGGGGAGGTATGTGAGCATTCTGAGTAAAGTTCCTCCTCTACCAAATCGTATCCTGGTGTGAAGATGATGTCAGCTCTTGCATCTTGCCCACTAGCTAGGTAAGTCCTGCTTTTGACATTAAACAAAGCCCTTCCGGGAGGTTGCCTGAGGTTCACCGTCTTTTGCTCATGCTTATGTGCTTCCTTTATCTTCGTGCATGTGCTCTGGTTTGAATGTGTGAGCAATTGCATACATTCATAGACTGTTTTAAATTAAGCGTGGTGCTTAGGTTAAAACTGTCTTCTTCAATCAAAACAAGACATGGTGTCAAATTTTGATTGATGAACCTTAGATTTATGCTTCCTTGGATCTTGGTTGCATGTATGCAGACTAACCCTTGCAGGAAATCATCAATTCCAAATGGGTAAGTCATTAAGCTAGATTCATATGGGAAGGTAAGTTAAGGTGTCAGATTTATGTTGCACAACATACAAAGGAGGAACATATGACCTCACAAAAGGTCCAAGGTAAGTATATTATCCTTTGTTTATGAAGTGCAGTATTGATCTAACCCTTCTTGAGTAAATGACATGGTGACAATAAAATAAAAACAACAAAAATATTTGAATTTGAATAAAGGCTCTGTGGTTCTCGAACCAGTAGAGTCCATCTTTTGCTTTCATTTGCCATTTGAAGAACAACACCAGTACAAGCACCAGTGTGGGGGAGCTCTCTCAAGCTCATCATCATCATATCCACTTGAGAACTTCCACACAAAGGGCTACACGACATCGACTACACCTTCATGACAAGAGCAAGGTAAACCGGAGTGAGCCGGCTGCCTTTTGGCCAGCCGAATCACCACTGGTCTCCCTTGTTCCTCATATCCTTCAGGAGCGATGGTATGTGCACCCTTCATCTCACTCTCTACCTTTGAGTTCGAATGATCCTCAATTCTTATCCAATAAATCAAACTCAAATATCGATGTTTTGTTTGCTCTCCATGATTCCTGTGGTTGGCTTGCATATGTTTTATTCCTTGCTTATTATCTTGACGCTTGTGAACAAATATCATTAGGAAACTCATGCTTATCTAAGTAGTTGGCGTTTGTGATATGGTTTGATGATATGATCTTCGCTCTTTATGTTTGAGTGCTTGGGAATTTTATTTGAAAAATACTAAAACCCTTTGCAAAGCTCCTCTTTGATATGCCACAGTCCTACCAAAGCCATATGATGTTCATAGTTGAAAACCTTATACTCATATGCTGCTTGTTATTGCATTGAGCTTTGTCAAATTCTGTGACCCTTTTGAGAATTCTCTTCATTACCTTCATGATCAAGATTTATGTGCACACCACCATATTCCTCTTGCTATGCTTCTACACTGGAAGTTAGCATTGTATTATTCATCCATTCCACAAATAAAGCTCCATGCATTTTTCCATGATTTATCCCTCTCCAAATATCTCTAAAAGAGATTGGGCTATATATAAAAAAGAGAGAAAGACATGCTCAAAAAGGCATGATCTAAAAAAAGAAAAAAAAGAGAGATAGCCCATATCTCGAAAATTTCAAAAAAGGAGAGCGGAGAAAATCATGCAAAAAGGAGTTCCATATATACCTGAGCATTTTTGGCCCGGCCCGACCCGGCCCGCTGGCCCGGCCCGCGCCAGGCCCGCCCACGGACTTTACTGGACGGGCGTGGGCAGAGATCTTGAAGCCCGCGAAAATTTTTTTTGGCCCGAGCCCGGCCCGAAATGCTGTTTTTAGTTACTTTACACTATAAAATGCGCGGGCGACCCGCCCAAGCCCGGGCCCGGCCCGAGCCCGGCCCGAAAACTGAGGCCCGACACGTCCCATGGGACGGTCATGGGCAGGATTTTCTCAACCCGAAAAACCCGGGTATTTTTTCGGCCCGGCCCGAACCCGGCCCGGCCCGTGGAATGCTCAGGTCTAGTTCCATAACTTAGATGGTAATAACTAGTACCTATTCCGAGGCTAGTGTCCACCTTACCATCTACCAACTCTCATCATACATGTATGGTAATATCTAGCACCCATTCCGGGTCTAGTATCCACCTTACCATACTCACCACATCCATACACGTGCACATCTTGATCTGATTGTATGATTTGATTTTCTCTGTGGATCCAGTCTTTGACTTTGTAATATATGTGATACAAGTATGCCTTATCCTTTATCCTACCCTGAGCTCCACATATAGCCATCATTAGAAGTAGGGTAAAGAAAGGCAATCTAATGCCTTGGTGAGGACATATATACTTTGAGCGATCTGAGAGAATCAAATGAGGAGCTAACCAAGGTTTGTTGTGGAAATTTATTACAAAACCCCAAGTTACTTGACATGATGAGCAGGAGTGATTTGATTCATGATCATTCCATTCTTCAACTACCCAAGATAGCATGATAGACACTTCATAAGTTCATGAGTACAAGGTATGGTTTGGAATATCTCTTATGCTTGCTTCATACCTTTGGATATCATGTCTCACCTTGATCTGACTCCCTTCACTCGAGACGAGCAAAGGTCAAGTGTGGGGGAGTTGTTGACGGCTGTTAAGTGCTACTTTTACACTGTCAATACCTGCATAAAATAAATGTAAAAGGATCATCGACACTAGAATAGGGCTTGATACTAACAATTTCCACAAGTGTTGGTGTTTCTGGCTTTTGTTGCAGGACGCACCGAAATACATGTTAAATGACATAGTTGAGAGCAAGTGCACCAATGGCATAGATATGGCATCATCATAAACAATCACAAATGTCAAATTGGTATGCACCAATGCGATGGGCTCGTCGAGACGATCGAAATGGATATATTATTTGTCTACTTTGGAGTTCGGATGAAAGAGATACGCACAAGATAACATGTGGGCCCGGTGGGACCCACACCAAGCCACATGGTGACGTGCTGTCACACAGGAGTCCACGTGTCCATGACACATCATCGATCTAAAGAAACACACTCTCGACCAATCAGGAGCCAGTACGCGGATCTAAGGGCCCACAACCATGAGATAAATGGCTAAAAATACCGCATACACCCCCATACCCACCTTGGGACCCACCTAGCAGTCACCAGGACGAAAGGCGGCGCGATAGGACCCACCCGGGGGTCGGCCGACCCCCCAGGTCGCCCGACCCCATTTTGCGACCTCTCGTGTCGCCCTTCCACGTGTCGGCTTGTCGTGAAGAGGCAAAGGCGGTTCTAGGTGTGTGCCCGAATATTCCTTCAGGATCCTGCCGGAAAGCTCCTTCTCTTGCAAGCTACTTGGCCTCCACTCCTCTTTGCCACATGTCACTACCCTATTGGTGGTGCCCAAGGCAGCCAAGGGAGCTCCTCCTACCCCCCTTGGCCTATAAATATGAGGAGAGGGGGCTAGAATAGAGACTCATCTCATTCCTCCCTCTCTCTCTTTAGAAACACTTGTTTCTCCTTTCATTTGATCTCTCATGGATCAAATGAGTTGAGGGGATGGCTATGTAGATGGTGGTGTGGGTGAGATCCCAACTTGTTCTTCATTTAGAGCAAAGTGAGTATTCTTGTATTTTCCAATTAGACTAAAGTGATGTTCATGCATGAGTGATATGTTCTTGAGTTCTTCGTTCGTTCATCATTTAGAGGCTTGTGTTCTTCATGAACACGTTTCCTCGATCTAGTTGACGAACGAGTTACTCACGCTTTTGCGTTTGTTCATAAGTTAGAGGCTCGTGTTCTTCATGAACACGACCCTTGATCTTTTGTTATAAGCGCATAAGTTTGCATTCCGTTTGTGTGAATTATCCCGTTAGATCTTGTTGGGATACATGAATCGGTGACTAGTCGTCTTCCTCATGCCAATCAATTCAATGACGAGTAAGGTCTAGCTCAACCTAGCGGGTTCATCGCTCCGTATTTATATGGAGTGCTATAGTGTTTCTACGGGGTGCCAGATGTAGTCGTGCTATAGTAGTAATCGGTGGTGTAGACGTGATGTCTAGACTAAGGGTTATCCTTCGAATGCCCTGTATCTCACGGTTTGTCTTGGGGTAGGCCGCAGTAGTGATAGCCGTTGGACCCTCTGAAATCCCCCACGTTCGAATACAGCATGTAGGCAACCCTTTGCCGTGAACCAACTGTTATAGCCAGGAGGGGCCGGTGTCCGAAGCGAGATTTCTATCCGAGCTTGTTCCCCTCTAGAATCGAGAACCTACAGGAAGCACCCCATCATCTCCCTACCATAGTTGGGGCTTGGTGTCCTTGGACCGTTCATCTAAGATAGAAGGTAGTGCACATCGTTCCTTGGATTCGATACCCTTTGGAATACTCCTGAGGTGAAGTGCTACAGCGGTATTTCCGTGTGCTTGCGGTATACCCGGTTGCTCTTATATGTTCCGTCTAGGTGTACAACTAGTGGTGACGTTAAGAATTGCCAATAACGTGGCAGAAACATTGCAGCGGGGCAGAAATAAGTCTGGGGCGGTCTGACCGCCCCCCACAGGCGGTCTGACCGCCCTGAGTACCACCAGCGGCAAAACACTTCTTTCTTCAAGAAATTGTTCAATATTCTGGCTGGTATTTGCAAGAGTCAGAGGGACATTGAGATTGCCAATGACAGGGCTATGAGGGAAAAAAGAAAGAGCGGGATTCGATGAAGAGGATGCATGAACACTTTGGGATTCAGCCACCTCGCTCACCTATTTCTCCTGTTCCTCCAGAGGCTGAGATACCGACAGTGGATGAGAGGATGCTAGGCTACATAAATTCAGGTTATTATGAGAAGTTTGTTTAGAGGCACTATCCTGATGTGGGTGCTTCATCTTCTCAGGCTCCACCACCCCCTCCACCACCTGTTTATGCTCCTAGGGGGTTTGATGCCATGTTTGGTGGTGAGTCCTCTTCTCAGGCTCCTCCACCTCCTCCTCCTCCTGTGGAAGATCCGGAAGCTCCTCTAGCAGCACGACTCTCAGCGGATATATTTGGTTATGGTCCACCTCCTCCATATGGTATGGTTGATACTCTTCAAGATCAATAATCTGAAACCACCATATCTAAATCCTTTTATCTTAACTATCCAATGCTATTTATCTTTCTCAACATAGGAGGGAGTTATCCACCCGACGATGGCTCGGAGTGGGGACATTGGTAGTGATCAACCTCTACATCTTCTCCATGCCCTTTTATGGTTGCTTGATGACAAAGGGGGAGCAGAATGGATTAAAGCTTCAAGATTTAATCTTTTTAGTAGTGTTGATCTGGTGCAGGCAGTCTGACCGCCCCAGGGATGCGGTCTGACCGCCCCTGGCAGTTGGCTGAGAGAGCCATGTAATAAAATTTGGATTTATATTCCTAGTGGACTTGAGAACCTTGTATGAATGCTATTGTGTGTATTTGAACCTATTTATGTATCTTAAGTGACTTGGTGCTAGTTTGAAATTTTTTGTGTGATGATGGTTATTTTTGTGTTGGCTGAATGGGGGAGGCGGTCTGACCGCCCCAGCCCAGTCAGCACACACAAATTTCCTTGTTGAATGCTTATCATGTCATATGCATCACGGTTTCTTTTTATTATTGTCACACACACTTGTTGCACATATTCTGAAGATATAGGGGGAGCTCTCATGTACTTTCACTTAAAATGTGCTTTTGGCATTTGAGGTCAATTTTTTTGAAATTCCATTCAAATCACATATTAAGGGGAGCTCATCCTATATCTAAGAATTCTTATGCGCTTAAATGTTTTATTTGTAAACTTTAATCGAGTTGTCATCAATCACCAAAAAGGGGGAGATTGAAAGTGTATCTAGGCCCCTAAGTGGATTTTGGTGAATTGAATGACAAAGCGATTAAAAATCTAACTTATTTGTTTAAGAATGTGAGCAGGTTTTTGTTTAATTATTCATGAGTTAATATTGCTATATATTTGAGGATGAATATTGTATGGCTCACATGATGAAGACAAGCAAGTGTGTGGTTCTTTGATAAGAAATGATAAATGTCAAGCGATCAAATGAAGATAAATATTGGGGATATTTTACAAAGATCAATTCCGAGTCTCCAATGATTGTAGTAGCTTGATTAAAAATAAATGGGTCACAAAAAGAGAAATGGTGTTCTCTACTAAATGATAAATACAAGGCTTCATGTGGTGATTGCATAAGGATACACGGATGAGTGTATATTTGATGATCCTAAGTTGGAAGCTTGCATATTTGTTGTCAATCAAGAACAAGCATTTGAAGCGGTATTTCAAGTGAAGATCAAATATGGATGAAGCAAAGTCGAACTCAATGTGGTTTGGGTAAGTGATGAAGAGATCAACCGAGATGACTAGGGTGAGGGACTAAGCAATCTTTGGGGTCCTAGCTAGGCCGCCATTTTGTGTTTTGCTAAGGTGAAGTTCTAGTATCCATGGGGTCTCCAAGTATCATATCCAAGTCTTGACCGACGGAAGCAATGCAACTCATCTACATGTTATGTTTGGCAATATGGAGTAACTTAAGGATCTAAGTGTGCATTCCTATGCTATATGGAAAGATCTTAAGTTGCTAGCTCAAGTATGGATGTGTTCATGAAGATAGCAATTGTTGGAAGCCCTCAAGTTGAAGTTGTACAAGTATGGCAAGATGAAAAATATACGAGGTCAAGAGGTTGACTAGGTATTTACGTTTGTCCTTGAGTATAGGAATGTCGTACTATCAAGAGGGATGCAACATTAACTTCATGACAAGTATCAAAAGTGCTCATTAGTTGACCTATGTGAGAAATAGCCTTGAGAGAGTCCCTGAGTAATCTAACAAACCTCTAACCAAACCTTAGCCACTTCAACAAGTCTTGAAGTGTTTGTGTGAAGAGAAAAAGGGTTTTGGGCTCTCTCTGCCCAGGGCGGTCTAACCGCCTCTGGGGGGCGGTCTGACCGCCCCAGGCAGCCAACGGCTAGTTTTTCAAATTGGCCGGAGGCAAGCGGTCTAACCGCCCTGACCAGGCGGTTTGACCGCCCTGGCCACTTTTCTAACGGCTAGTTTTCCTTGAGTGGGGTATAAGTACCCCACGAGCTCCACTTGTTGGAGCTGCTGATTCTAGGGTTGCTGGTGTGCTTCCCCTGCTGTTTTTGCTGAGCCAGAGCCATAGATCCTCTCCCCAACCATCTTTTTGTGAGATTTGTGAGATTCAAGCTCTATTCTTGTGTTGGGTTGAGAGTGTGAGTTAGTGTGAGCTTTGTGAGCTGAGAAGAGTCATTCCATAGCTTGAGCAGTTGTGATTCGCGTCAACAAGCCTTGAAGCATTTGTTACTCTTGGAGGTTTGCCTCCTAGACGGCTAGGCGTCGCCGGCTAGCTCCCAAGTTGTGGTGAGCAGCGGCAAGTTTGTGAGGACTGTGATCTTGCCTCTTCGTGGAAAAGATCACCTTAGTGGAATCGAGGAAAGTGGTTGAAGGAGACCCGACTTGTTGTGGGAAGAGTTAGTTGAGAACTCGAATCCCTTACAAACTCCTCAACGGAGACGTAGCTTCCTTGGTGGAAGTGAACTTCGGGAAACAAATCTTTGTGTCTCCATTGTGGTTTGCTTCACTTATGGTTTTGTAGCATATTTCTATTTACTTCCGCTTCGATCTACTTGGGTGTGCTTGTCTTTGTGTGCAGGGATCATTACCCTGCTTGTGACCATCTACCAAGGCCACTCACCAAGTTTGGTTCGTGCTAGAAGTCAAGAGGAGTTTGAGCCACCCTTGCTGGCTTTCTGCGTGGAGGCGGTTTAACCGCGTCCAGGAGGCGGTCGAACCGCCCTCCCCCGGCAGAAAGCAGCAGGGCGGTCTAACCGCCCTGTGAAGGCGGTCTGACCGCCTGTGCCAGGGAGCTCAAGTTTTCGAGAGAAAAGTTTTATTTGGTCGACTCGCCTATTCACCCCCCTCTAGGTGATATCAAGGTCCTTTCACTTTGTTTATGCGAGGCTCACAAATTTGAAGGAATCATTCTAAAGTTGTCAACTGAAAGTGGCAAATAGTTAAATATCTTGTTGGGACTTTGTTTGCAACTTTCAAGATTTTGCTCTGAGCAGATTTTAAATGTCTAAGACCTAAAATCAGAAAATTGCGACCTGCAAAAATAAAATTGAAAGTTTCAATAATAATAAAACAGTGGTCTACATTCTACAACAATCATAATTCACAATTTCAAAGAGATATTAAAAGACGGTATTGCTAGGGCTTTGAAATTTTTTCTTTCGAACACTACATTACAACATAAAAACATATAACATCTGCGACGTCGAAAACATATGGACTTATGGTTCCAACATTGAAAAACATGCGAAAAAATAACTGTCCTTTGACTCTGAGGAAAAAGGGTTTCCGCCTCCGCAACATGAGTTATATGTTTCATGCAAAATTTACTCTGAAATATACAGAAATGATTAGGGCCGGAAAACGAGCCAGCTCGGCTCGGCTCGGCTCGGTCGAGCTCGTTAGTATAACGAGCTGGCTCGGCTCAGCTCGTTAAGCAAACGAGCAAAAAGTTGAGCTCGGCTCGGCTCGTCAAAAGCTCGAGTCGGCTCGTTTAGCTCGCGAGCCGGTGAACGTTAAACAACAATGTAGCAACTCAGTGGTAGAACATACGAGTTGAAGTCGAACAAAATCAAATACTGAAACAAATCGATCCTATTTGAAGAGAAATTAACTAAGAAGAGAACTAATTTGTCCATAAAACCACAAACAAAAGTTCCTCAATCGGCCAATTTCTAAAGCACAACTCCAAGATCAAGGAAAAGCCAGAGGGCATGTATGAAAATCGAATCCCCACGCTAACCAGGTCATGACTCATGAGGATGAAATTGACGCGGACGGCATCTTGCCCTTTTCTATCCTGCTTGCCGAAGTACGAGCGCACGGAGACAAGTTGATTCGGTTCTTCCTGGGAGGCATGGAGCTGCGAGCCTGCGACCTCGAGGAAAAGGAGGTAGGAGGTAGCCATGGGACGGAGACGGATGATGATTAGGATGGCCCTAGAGGCTAGAGCCGCCATGCGAGGGAGGGAGTGGAGCGACGGGCTGCGACCAGTGCCGGCGGCAGCGGCGGCGGCATCTCGAGGAGGGGAGCGGCGGAGGGTACCTGAGCGATGGGTGCACAGGACTAAGCAGCATGAGCTCGTGAGGTTTGGGTGGTTAGGGTTCGCTTGGTGGGCTGGTGGGCTTCATTGGGCTGCTCTACGCGTGTGACTGCATGGTGGTCGATGATGATTCCCTTTGGCTCGTTGAGCTCGCGAGCGGCTCGCGAGCAGCTCCATGCTCGCTTGTTTTACTAACGAGAGCGAGCTGAAACGTCTGCTCGGCTCGGTTGAAAAATAGAACGAGCCGAGCCGAGCCAGCGTCGAGTCGAGCGTGCTAACGAGCTACGAGAATTTCGTCTAGCTCTAGAAATGATAGTGACAAAATTGATATGTCCATTTTCTTAAAAGACTAGGTTCATGTCTGTGCGTTGCTACAGGCATCCAATTATCTATAGCGCGATACACAAAACATACAATAAAAATTTCTCAATTGAAGACATCACATCCGAAGAATGAGTTGAAGTTGAGCGCACAGTTTGATCTATTATAATCTGGTAATTTGACTAAGTGACTATGACAAAGACACTCAAAATGACACACTCCATCTACTCAATATTGATACCTGTGATACGCCGAAGATAGTATTTTATAATGCTTGGTAGACGCTTTCTCCAAGTATTTGCTACATGCGCCACAAGATCGACGAAGAAATTACGTCGCAGGCACCCTATGTAGGAAATATTGAACTGTAGATTGATCTGAAGCACCAATTCTTCTACAACCAGAGTACAACACGTAGAAAATCACATGTACTTTATGTAATTTAATTTTCAATAAAATAATTAAGAGCTACTCCCTCGAAGGTGTATATTGTTTTACCATCCATTGATTTGAAACTGACCAAGGTGTGAGTAACTACAAAACTAAAAAGAACTTTAACAACTTTTCCACACAACATTGGAGATGATGTAGGCTAAATTTTGACGATGCGATATTATTCTACTTCCTTGCTTCCATCAAAATTTTTAATCTCATCAGCATACCACCATAAAACTGAATTGCACTGTGCAGTAGTACTGCCTATTTTCGTGAGTTATCTTCAGCAGTAGACACTCCAGACGCCATGCTTACTCTGACTGCTTGCATTGAGGAGCCAAAGTTATCAATATTTATTATCATAGTACACCTCTGCTGCATGCATACTGAATTGTGACGAATCTTTATTTTTTTAAGTAAAAAATTGTGGAGGTTCTCATGAGCTTGTATGATCCAATGACAATACAGAACAATAAATTTATATTTTAAATTAAACCATATTAGATACCCTTTACAAAATGATGGGACTACCAACTCATGAGCCCAAATAATATAGTTCCAGTTACCTATTCATTTTAAAGAGAAACAATGTATATTCAGCTCCAGTCGCCGGCATAGAATGAATAACTCATGAGCCCAAATAATATGCTAAGAACAAACTTTTCGATTATGCAAGAAACTCTTCAGATTTTATCTTTATATATTCAGGTACAATTAAATAACACAGGACATTATTTGACTCTGGACATCATTCTCACTAATCGTAGCTCTGTAAAAAAATCACAGTAAATACCATAGCATAAAATGGACTTTTGTGTACCTGAATTATTGAATTGACACAAACCATGTTGAGTTGAAACACCATACCATGAGTAGTATCATAGAGTATTTAATTTTACCTAAAGAGAAAGTGAGAAACATTATATGACATCATTTCTTTTCCAAATACGCATTAATATGTAAGATACGCATGAATAATAAATATCATATTACCTTACCTACAATATCAAAACCTCCTTGTATACAATATTCTTCGTATATGTGCCATTCTCCGGTAGTACTCTTTTTTGTTTTTTGACCGAACCATTTTGTTCACCCTTGCCCTTTGCTTTCTTTTTTGCATCTTTCTCTTCCTGCCTTCTAGCTTCTTCCTCCTCTGCCACAGCATTAGGTGGGAGGGCGAGGATCTTGATGTTCGTTCTAGCTGTGGCTCTAGACATAGCAACATACAACTGTCCATGGGAGAACACAGGTGCGGGCAAGTACACTCCTACGTTTGGTATTGTTTGACCCTGTGACTTGTTGACCGTCATGGCGAAGCTAAGCCTAATTGGGAACTGCTTCCTCTTGAATTGAAATGGGAACATCTGATCATCAGAGGGGCACAAGGGTATCCGAGGAAGGAAAACCCTCTTCCCGGCATGCTGCCCCAAAACAATTTCAGCATCTATTGAGTTTCTTTGGCATGCTCTAACCACCAGTCTCGTTCCATTGCATAGTCCGTTTGCAGGGTCTAAATTTCTAAGCAATATTATCGGGCAACCGATCTTTAGCTTTAGGACACGTGGAGGTATCCCATTGGGAGTCAATGTGTTAAGGAACTCCTGAGGATAGTAGTTATGGGGATCATCAACCGCTTCGTCGAAACAATGGCACACCACCTCCCCACCTTGGAACTTGTTGATCATCTTCAAATTAATATCATCCACCCAGTCATTACGTGTTGATAAAATGGCTCTAGAGGTGATGTAATCCTTGTTTGTCATGTTTTCATTGAGATTTGGAAAGATGCTCTCGATCAATGTTTTCGTCAGGAAGGCGTACATCACCATCTTCATTAACCTCCTCTGTGCCATTACCAATGCGCAACACATATAATCCGCGAACCATGGGTCAGTCTGGGCCCTCATGTTGCGCACGAGCTTAAGATGTCGCATGAATTCCCAAAGATACGACTTTCGCAAGGAAGCACCGACAATTTGAGCCCTGGATCCTTTACGTACAACAGGGAGGACTTGCCTGAAATCTCCACCAAAGACAACTGTCTTCCCACCGAATGGAAGATCCTTCCATCCCATTATATCATGCATGCTATAGTCCAGCGCTTCCACAGCCTCCCTCTTTGTCATAGACGCCTCGTCCCAAATGATGAGAGACGCTTGCTGCAGCAGCTTGGCAGTTCCACACTGTTTTGTGAAGTCGCATCCTTATTTATCGTCGAGCGTTAGGGGAATCTTGAAATGTGAGTGGGCTGCCCTCCCACCAGGCATTATAGATGCTGCGACACCAGATGTAGTTGTAGCTACGACAAGCTTGTTCTGACTGTGAATAGTTCCGAGAAGCGCTCTATACAAAAAAAAAGTCTTTCCTGTGCCGCCTGGTCCATCTACAAAGAATAAGCCACCTCGTTTGGAGTCGATTGTGGACATTATCTCATCATAGATAGCCCTCTGCTCCTCATTTAGTAGAGACGATAGGCCCACATCTTCTGGATTTGTCTTAATGCTGACCTCCTCAAATATCTCACGAGGGACCGCGCTAGCGTCATCAAATGCATCATCTATTTTTGGTAGGGAGAACTTATTTATGTCTTTGTTGTTATCCTTAGATTTCATAGATTGTAGCATGTTCTTGATATCAATCAAAACCATCTGTTCCACCCAACGAGGATTTGGATTCTTATGCTTGTAGTCTTCTGCCATTGCGTCAAAGTGTTTTGTCCACAAACTGGCCACATTCTTCAGCTCACAGAACACCAATATTGTAGCGATCAGCCTGCGCAATGAGGATGGCATCTGGAACATACTACTCTCAGTAAGACAATCATCGAGCGTGTTGTCATCTTCGATCAGACCTGCAGCACAAGCAGCATCACGGAACGAATGATAATGCACACCATTCACAGTACTAAGATGCCTCCATGATGTCGATCCTGGAACATAGTTTAGGAGGACCCGAAGAAAATAGCGTTCGCCCTCTGCCGGACTCGCAGACACGAGTCTCCCGACCTGGTATGCTGAGTTTTTCCTTGGTTGCCAACATTTATCTTTCACGTTCCAGGTAAAATACTTTGGAAAGTCACGATACAAGATTCCTTGAGCTTCTGGATGATGTTGGTTGTAGGTAAACCATTCCGTGAGCATCGAGTCCTCGATACGTGGCTTTTTTAAAACTCGTTCAACCTTGTCCTGTGCATGAAATGAAACCATATGCTCGCCGGGGAGATGACATTGCAGCGCCAGCACCGGTGGGTAACACTTGTGTAAGTCAAAGCCGTATATCCTCCACATTACTTCCGGAGGTCCCACCCACCGGGCCTCTTTGTAGTCCGTGATCTCATCAATGTTCCCGTTGGTACCTTTTTTCCCATTCTCCCTAACAGCCACAGATGCTCTATCATGGCCCTTGTAGATATACTTGAACAGATATTTCACGTACTTAATGTTGCTGCATGCCTCAACATTAATGTGGCAGTTGAAAGTACATATGAGATACGGGTTGTATGGGACAACCCATCGATTGTCCAGCATGTGACCTCGAACCATCTCCTTACAACCATCATCACGCCGCCTGTACACTGGGTACGAATCCTTGCCTTGCGACGTTGAATCACAGAATGGTCTTGGGTAATAGTTCTTCCACGAAGTACGATCCTTTGTGCATGGGCAGTTTGGATTAAGCACCCCGCATGGTCCGTGCATCATATGCTTCGTGACCATCTTGTAGAGCTCAGGGTACTTCTTCTTGTCGGGTAGCTCTGCAGAGATAATCGCGTCATACTGCTCAGGGCAGGTGATCTTGTACTTCCTCTGCATTATCAGCAGCCAGTGTGCATGTGGCAAGCCCCTCTTCTGGAACTCAACGACATATACGTAGGCTTTTACCTTCCCAAGTATGTCCTTGTACATCAACCATTGCCTCAGCTTCTCTAACTTGGCTCTAAACACTCGAGCCACGAGATCTGGACGGTCCTGCGCGCACTGTCCTGGATATAGCTCATTTTTAATCTCATCCTAATTCGGATTGCACATCATGGTGAGGAAGACATCTGGTTTGACATACTTTCGCACCAGAGCCATCGCATCCATGTACCGACGCCTCATATCACGGGGACCACCAATGAACGTCGGTGATAGCACGGTACGCTTCCCAACCTCGTTCGCTTCTTCCACCCCCGTACGATAGCTGTCAACCAAACCCTGGTATAGGTCAGCCCTCACAGTATCCTGATTGTTTCTGATGAAGTCAAGACGCGAGCTTTCAATCTTCACGTAGGTGTCGACAGCAAACGGCTGGAAAAGTCGCTTGCCATATAGTATTGGATTGAAAATCCCAGGTCGCATCTGCATTCTGTAGTAATCACACACGGAAACACATTTATTCTCGATAGAACCTTCATCATCACTACCCCCCTGAGCACGTGTCTTGCGTATCGCTCGAGCTCTGTTAACCTGCGCCTCAGTCACACCAACTTTGGGAATGCAGTTGTGCCACCCGAACTCTCCCCTTGGAAAGAAGAGCGGGTACGAGAGGGGGTCGTAGCAGTCATGATACGAACGGATGCCTTTCCATGACCTATCCTTCCCGTGGAGAACGACACTATTTTCAAATTGACCCCGATGCTCGCTCCCCTCAACCCAAACGGCTGCAACCTCTGACGTTAGAGGCTTGTTGTATGTTCTCTGGTCAAGTTGTTGATCAAGGTTGAACTTGATATGGTAATCCGAAAAATCCTCTACCTCTCCCATAGTGCGAAGATGATCCGAGTAGGGATTAACACCAGTATTGAAGATGTTTACAAGCGTACGAATGACCTCTCTGTCTTTCTGTTCAGACTTCTCATGGCACTTGCTGAGCCTAAAATCAAGATCTGGATCATCGTCGTAGAAATAAAGCTCGAGGTGATTAGGTTCATAACTCTCTTCTTTGCCAAAGTTTTTAAGATTATGGTAAAGGGCTCCATGCGCACGAAAGGTGTAAATAGGACACTTTCGAGTGTCGATGGTCGCACTATCAAGATTACAGTGCAGAGAAGTGAATGAGAAGTGTCCATTGAAATATCTGATGTGATCACGAAAATGCCTGGCATCAGCGTCTGAGGCCGTCCACAATCTCACGAGTTCATCCGGGGGCGTGTCGGGGGTGGATAGATGAATATCTCCACTACGGCAGCAGAATCCCGGCGGTTCATACTCAAACTTCTTTGCATTGCAGAACTCGCAATTATCCACTAGTTTTAGCATGTGACCCTCTGCTGGGACATTGTTGTAAACTGCACCGAACGGATCCGGTGCATCAGGTTCAATGTTATCTTCATCACCCCTCTCGAGATCGACATCCACCACGACAACATCATCATCATCCTCTGGTAATATTTAGCATATAGCATAAGTAAAGGGTGCTATATTATGTTGGTTAAAATGGAAACTTAACGTGAGATAATTGCAGCGAGCTAGGTATACCTTGTCCTGCGAAAAGAAACCCTTCATCCTCTTCCTCGTCCTCATCTAATACGATGTTCTCATCACCATCTGACGCAACCACATGTGACATGAGTGGTGAGACGAACATAGATGAATATGCACAATGTGAAAAGGAAGAGCATCCCCGTCATGGACACATACCTTGACAAGGGTACCGTAGCAAATCACGTGGTGGCATAGAATCAGGCTCATCAACAACGGATGGTTGTGTCTGAGTACACCTTTCATTATGAGGGGCATGTCCGGAAGTACCTGCAGACATTGGATGGTGGGTGAGACACAGAAATAGTGCCGACCAACCTTCAACAAGTAATGTTGTCACCTGCTCCTAACGCATCCGACGTTCCGTCACCCCGCGGGTAGTTCTGTGTGCATCCTTTATATATGTAGCATTAGAAACACGGTTTGGTTAAATGTGTATTAACTTATTAGTTATAACAATATAATATATAGATTGGCAAGTAGTTTACCATTGTCAACAACACACGAATGTATCGATTGACTCATAATGTTCTCATCTTCACCAGTGGTCCCATTGGTGTTTCTTCCAATAGTTGATTCAAAATCCTGATTACGACGCTTTCATCGAGATTGTCGCAATCCTGGAGTTAGGTGGGTCATATGGATAGTACGTAAATAGGTGTGTCACCAAAATCGGGGGTTTCCATCTTTTCTGATACTCTTGAGGGAGGCTTATCACCAGGAGGGAATAAAAGCTCTGGTTTCCACTTAGGGTTTTCCATGGCGATGGAGTCAGGATGCAAGTTGTTTTCACGTTGTTCCTTCCTCTAGTTTCTATTGTTGACGTTGACTTGCCTCCTACTCTCCTTCACCTCTTGCGGTGTCTTAAACAATCTCTTTGAAGCTCTTGCATCACGGTTCCTCTTCAGTAGTGCCTCCTTCGCAACAGGAGACATTTCTGCATAACGTGCCCTAGACCTCCTACGACGACGTTTGCCAGGAGAGAGGGTTTGGTCGTCCACGGACTTGGGATCATCATTGCCTACTAAAACCCATATCACCAATTGGTGATAAATACAATAACTACGATAATCCTTAAAAACAATATTAAGGACACACAACAATTAACAGTTATCAGTTTAAACAACAGATGTCAAGTATTATATTACAAAACATGTGGTACTGATGCTTGATATAACATTTGGGGTATGGCAGAGATGGCCCACTATAATATAATATGATCTTATGCTTCTGATGGAATTATATTTTGACATGGTCATTGTGCAATTTTAGGATGCAAATATACAGTGACTTGTTTGCTTCTTTTTAACAGACAATACGACAATTTAGAGTGCTCATATCCATTGCTAAACCTAAGTTAAGTACACAACAATTTACCATTCAATATATGTGATAAGTTAGTTTAAATAGAAACTGGGCAACTCAATCTGAAGGCCAAAGAGATAGTCAGGGCAGACGGGCTGGATGTTCTCCAAGCTGTGCCCGTCGTTGCAAATTAATTGTGGTTTAATTTGCATACTTTTTAGGTTGGACATGACAGCTAAATACATGATTCTTATTGGCAGCATGTGTATGCTGATTTCCAAACTAATTTTGCTAAACTTCCATGGATAGATGCTACTTCTACTATCTACTATAATTTAGAATTGAATCTGGAAAAAACTTAATGTGTGATGTCTGCTTACAGAAAAATTACAGATGTCATTAATTAGTTAGTAAATAGGAGCTACCTTGCTTGATACAACATTTAGGGTATGGGCGTATGGCCTAGACGGCCCAATAAAACATACAATGTTTGGGAATGACATAAGACATATTAATGGTCAAGGTAATTAATTAACACAAAAAATAACATTTGACGGTGTTAAGAACACATTTACCTCCATCCATAGTTGTCCCAATGCAACTGTCATCTTTGACAATGCCGTTAGTCTCTGAGTTGTTTAAAGCTTCGCCCCAAGCTATATGCAAGCAGGTCGTCACCAATTGGTGGTACTAAAAACATTTGGGATTAACAATTTCTTTTACCTCTATCTATAGTTGTATCAATGCAACTGGTATTTATGGCTTCACCGTTGGTCTCCGAGTTGATCAATACGTCGCCACCAGCTATACAAAAGAAGCAGGTGTTGAACTCCACATATGAACCCTTGTAATATCAAACAACATATAAGATACACCTATTTTTTCATTATTTTGAGTCAATTGTCCCCTATGGAGCCATTCATTATCATCGTCTCCATCCACATCTGGTAAAAAATGCATTAAAAAAATCTCAATCAATTGGTACAATAAGATCTGGTATGTGCCGAATTAACAACACATTTACCTCCATCAACACTTTTATCAATGCAACTGTCATTTATGCCTTGGACGTTGCTATCTGCACTGGTCAATACCTCGCGCCCAGCTACACGAAACAAACAGGTGATCAAGTCAACATATAAACCCTCGTAATATTGAACAACCGATAACACGAACCTGACTGTTGACAGTGCTCAGGCAATTGTCCACTTTGTAGACATTCATTATCACCGTCTTCTTCCAATGGGACATGGTCTTGACCTAGCTGATTACCATCTGCCAGGGCCTTCTTCCTCATCCTCCTCTCACGTTGCTTCCTGTTTCTTTCATCCTTCATCTCCCTTGAACGTTCTCTTTCCCTCTGCCTCTTACGGTCTTTGGAAGTTGATTCTTCTTGCAGCCCCTCTACTAAATCTGGGTTAGACCATAGAAGAAGGAAGATGCATGCTGAGATGACATTTGAATTAAGAAAAATTACCTGTTCGATATGTGTTTGTCAAGTCACCAAGAGGGACTCTAGTCCGGCTAGGTTGTGACTGGTGCGCCATCGCCGGAGAGATGAAATCACTTGATACTTCCTATTCAGGAAAGAATTCAACTGCATTGAGCATAACAAGGATACAGGCTTATCTTTTGTAAGTTTTTACACAAGTTGAAATGAATCATCTGGAAATATCTCACATGTTACGTATTTCTAATAAGGATTAATGTAGTATCATGGGTGTTATGCCTCTTTTCATAAGGTTACTTTAGTCGGCACTATCAAGCACTCTTTGTATGGCAACCAATCAACCATGATTATATTGCTTCTACAGTACTGTCATCAAATGAAATAATTTGAACATGCATCACCCTAATTTCTACATTACTGCTTTGTTCACACCACCTAGGAGCATCAGAAATTTCAGAACATCAGAAAAGACCAACTGGAGATCAAAATTCAAAACTGAAGAGATTTTTATATCAAGTAGAGCTCAAACCAGAGCCAGGTCGGAGCAACAAAACAGCTAGAGAAGTCTCCTTGCTACAAAAGACCAAAGTTGCATACCTCTCTAAGTGTATAACCAATGGGATGTGCTCCCTCAACTGAGATGAGCTGCAACCAAGGAGGCAGATTTCTTTTTGGTCTGCATGCGACACACAGAAGTGTAAGATACAAATGAATATAAAAATATTAAGTACCAGATGGACAGAGTGTGAAATAATTTTAATTTAGAAGCATATGAACCCATATATGAAATTACACACGGATAAAGTGGTACTGTAACAAATGGCAAGCAACCGAGCACAAGCTATGATTATTATTGTTGTGATGCACAATCTCTAATATAAAAAGTTTAGGAAAACATATCCATATGCTGCATACATATGTGCAGCCATGAATTAGAGAGGGAAATGGATAGATCTCATGGAATCAGTGAAAAGGCGGGTGGAAATTAAGCAAGCAAAGGTAGAACTTAGCATGGACCATACCAGAGTCTAGCAGAAATAAAGTATCATAAAGTTCTGGCAGGAAGTGCTAAACTTCTTTTTAAATCTGTGTAGCACCAGTGAGGAATTAAGACATCTGAACTTATAATCAATGAAGTACAAGATAGTTGAATGGGTAATCTGTATATGTGAATGAGATCAGCCGGATACTAAGTAGTAATTATCCATGCTTCAACAATAATAGGTATTTTCTAAATGACAACAGTTGTTACAAGACAACAGTTGGTCTGCCTGCAACTCAAAATGCCTAATGTCTTATCAAAGAATAGCATGTGCAACTAATATCAGGAGAAAAAATCACCAAGGCTGATTACATCTAGTAACAGAAATGTCAAATTGTCTAGTAGAGAATGGGATTCTTGTCGTATAGAAAAACATAGGTCATCGTTCAATGCTGAGCAACATAATGACGGATATGGCCACTAATGGCTATTGATTTAAAAAAACCATATATTCATTCACCTCCACATGAATTCCGAAAATTGATGAGTAGAAATAAAGTAAGCTTGTCACAACAAGCTACAGATACGAGCCACTACAAACCAGGCATTATTATAGATTATCAATAGCAATCATATACGAAAATATTAGTGGAATCCAAAAACAATCCAAAATATATGTAGTCTAGGAACTTTAGACAAATTTAGATGTACTAAGCAGTATAGGTTCATGACAACATCAATGGTTCAAGTTAATGTAAATCATCTCTGCATAAGTTGGAATCAGTAAAGTAAAAAAAATTGGCGACGTACCTGAATGCAGGAGCGCTATAGTTGGTGGCGATGGCGGCGGCTCCGGCGGACAACGGTTGATGAGGATGGCGGCCAGCAACGTCAAATGGGCTGGATCGGCGTTCCTGTGCTGTAAAAACAGAAGCAGTGCTAATCTCATCAGGACAAAACATCATATTTCATATACTCATATGATGCCAATCCAATCCAATAGATGGTGAAAAAGCAACTAAAAAACAAAGCATATACCCTAACAAAGGTGCTGCCGTGAAGTGGGCGTCTACGCTGCAGGTGGCAACGATGGTGGAGGACTGGGAAGCGTCATCGGCGGTTCGTCCCCCACTGTTCAATTGATCGATATGCACAGCAATTAGTTTCCCTCAGAAGTAGTACATGCATAGATCTTAGAAGTCGTTTAGCAATGATGCAATGTGATCAGAAATTCAGAATTGCAGTTTGAATGACTTACTGTCGCAATGAGCAAACGCCTCCAAGGACACGATGGAACCACACGCTCCAGAGTGCCCGAACAGTCGCGTCGAGTTCAGCAGGCCCGGTAAGATCTCGCCGATGTCGCCGTTGGAGTAGTGGCAGAAGCAGATGGCCGCGTGGTGTATGACGAACTGGGCGTCGTCGCAGCACGCGGCCGGAGGCAGCGACGACACGCTGGAGTTGGTCAGGAAGCCCGCGCACGGCGCTAGCTTCGTCAGCAGTCCCCAGCAATCAGTCAGGTCTTCCTCCGACGGCGGCGCCGGCGCCGGCGGCTCGGATGGCTCGTAACAGGGCAAGAATGGGATCTTGGGAAGGCCAGGTATGCAGGGAATGATGGGAGGGATGCTGATCGCCGCCGATGGCTGCAGGAAGACGGCAGCGAAGGCAAGGAGGGGGACGTCAACGTCGGCGCGGTGGGTCGACGTCGACGGCGGCGCGGTTGGAGGCCGTCGACGGCGGCGGAGAGGGGCGACGGCGCCGGCGAGGAGGGTGACGTCGACGGCGGCGGCGAGGAGGGGGACGTCAACGGCAGCGCGGTTGGAGACTGTCGACGGCGACGGAGATGAGGGGGATGGGGACGGCGGCGGATCGGATGGGGGGCGACCGTAGGAGCGGAGGTTTTTTTTTTGACGGCTTAATTGTGGGGGTGCGGTACGCCGCATCGGGTGGGGAAGAAAATTGGGTGCGCCCCTCGCGCACCAGCGCCCGCGTGCGCGCCCTCGCGCGATGTCGTCCACTGCCGATCCGACGAAGACGCGCCGCGATGCCCAGGTGCTGCAGTCCAGCCCGCTCGGCTCCCGAACGGATTCGGCTCCCGCTCGGCTAAAAAATCATGCGAGGCACCCGGCGTAGCTTGTTCGGCCCGCTCAACTCGGTGCGGCTTCCAGATACCTCGTGATGACGAAGCGCTACCGCCGGCGAGCTCCTCGGGGCAGCAGCGGCGCGCACGGCCAAGTTCCGGCGGGCCGACGGGGCGCCGCCTGGAGCGACGACAACGGCGACGCGCTCCCCCGGTCGTGCTTCTCGGCCGCGAAATGCGCTCAGACGCAGCAGCAGCGGTACGCGCGTGTGGCCAGGGTTGCGAGGGTAGTGATGGTGACGATGGCGCGGCCGCGATGCGTGCGCGCCCGCAGCAGTTCCGGCCGTCACCGTGGCCCAAGCCTCCATGCCGGCGGACACACACAATTGTGACGACAGTGTCATCTACTCGCGGCCGTGGTTGTCATGGAGCCCGGAGGTCGCTCCGCCGGCCACAGAGGGTGACACGCCCAGAGGTGGGATGCCCCACTGGCCATGGAGGCAGGTCGGCCTGCCGGCCATGGAAGGCGGCTGTCTCGAACCTCGCCGGCAGCATGGGGCTGCAGCTCGCGGGGGCGGGGCGCGGTAGAGCCCGTGGAGGATTGCATCTAGCTCACAGGCGCGGGTGCCGGGGTGGAGGGGCTGCAGCTTCAGGCGCCGGCCGCGGTTGAGCTGGGTTGCACCGGTGGCCAGAGCCACGTGAGTTGATGGCGCGAGGGAGGCGCTCCGTTCGGGAGCCGCGCGACGCTACCGATGACGAGGCCGGCTACCGTGTTTCTTTTCCTTCCTTCCTACGCGAGCCGATGGCCGATGCAGCACCAATCGGGCGTCCGCTCCAATCGAGCCGAGCCGAGCAGCACCCAGCACGCGAGGGAGAGGAGGCGAGCCGCGCGAGACCTGCAGGCGTCCGCACCAATCGCGACCTGCCACGAGGGACGGGCACCAAGCGCCCTGTTTTTTTGACAGCCTAATTTTGCGGGTGCGGAGGGAGGACAGCGGAGAAAGTAGAATCCAATTTGTATCTTACTTTCATTCATTTTAGGGAAAAAAATTGGATCTGTAGCATCAAAAGAACTAGTGTTTTGATATATACCATCAAAAGATTGAGCTTGAGATATGTAGCATTGAAAGATCCAACGTTATAGCTATATAGCATTTTTGACGGCTACCGTCCGTTTTCCCGTGAACTCCCGTAGGAGCATCCGTTTGAGCTCTTCTGGCAACCCAAATAGCCACGGCGAACTTCGTCTGGTCGACGGCCACGGCAGGGCGGCATGGCCCCAGGAGCAGCGGTGTGAGGGAGGACGTCGTTGCCATCGGCATCCATGGCGGCGATGTGCGTGTGGATCTCGTCGCCCGCGGCCGGGCGGAGGCCCAGGTAGTAGAGCAGCGCCGCCATGGCCTTGCCGCCGGGGACGACGGAGAGTTGGGGCATGGACGCTGAGCGCTTGGTGCGGGCGGTGGCGGCCGTCGTAGACATGGTCGCAGGCTGGGCGGGGGACGACGATGCTGTTGTCGCGCGTCCTTCTCTGACGTGGTCTTCGGTGGCCGGGTGGGAGCTCTGCATGCCGTTCCGTGTCCGCTGGCGGCCCCGTCTCCTCGTCCCCGCCGCCGCGGCCATGGCGGCCTCTGCATCTCGGCCGGCAGCTACGTCTCCTCGTCCCTGCCGCCGCGACCATGGCGGACTCCGCATCCCGGCCGGCAGCTGCGTCTCCTCGTCCCTGCCGCCGCGACCATGGTGGACTCCGCATCCCGGTCGGCAGCTGCGTCTCCTTGTCCCCACCGCCACGGCCATGGCGGGCTTCTCCTCCTCGCCGACAGCCGCGTCACCTCATCACCGCCCCTTCAGATCCGGTGGCGTACATGGCAGCTGTCCCGGCCTCCCGGCGCGGCGAGTCGAGGCTGGTGGCATTCGTTTGAGAGCCAGGTGTGGTTCGAGGACCGGTGGATGGTCGCTTCCTGGTGTGATGAGTGATTGACAACGTGGTGTGGACTGATTCTTGGCTAAGTATTGCAGGTGCAGGTTGCGGCTTGACTGGTGCAGGTGCAGGTGAAGAACAAGCGCGAAAGGTCGTTGCCGGTGAGGCCTCCAGGTGTGGAGAAGACAAGTAGGCTTGGTTCGAGGGACCCGGTGGCCAGCGGGGTCAAGTGCGGGCCACATGGTGGTAAGAACGGCAAGATGAAGTCATAGACGGTTTCCTGGTTAAGCCTCAAAACCATGGTCGAGCCGGGACTACGTGGCAGCTGAGTCATGAGTGGTGATTGGCGGAGGTTACACCGAGTTCGCGGGGTTTCCAGTGGTTCACCAGAAAACCACTAGGTTCCTTGGTTGATCCACAAAGCCAAGACCGAAGAACCGAAGACGGAGGTGCAGCAGCTCCAGACCGGTCTGACCGGTGGGTACCGGTCTGACCGGTGAGGAGCACCGGTCTGACCGGTGTGCGACGACGCAGTCCGGAATCTTCGAAGCGGAGGACACGCGTCGGGATCGCAAGGCTTGCGTCGAGGCAAAGCAAGTTTGCGGTCGCTGGGCATCCGTCCGATGGTGCGAAGACAAAGATTTCCGATTTCACCCTTGAGGGGCATGTATCCCTAGTTAGCTAGTAAGGGTATTTTAGTCTTTCGGTTGCCTCCATATAACCCAAGGGGTGAGAGGATGGCAGCCATCTCTTGGAACCTTAGCTCATTTGCTTTCCTATTTTCTCTTCCTATTTTCCTTAGGATTTTCTTAGGACTAGCTTGAGAGTTTCATGGTGAGATCTTGTGAGAGGGAAAGATGATTGGGCGGCAAGCTAGACCTTGTATGAACCTCTTTGGTATGTATAGATGATTCGACGTGGTTCCTCAAGGCTTGGATGTGTCTTTCCCGTTTCTCCTTTTTGGTGATTTTCGGAGCCCTTTCTTGGCGATTTTCTTGGAGCGATTTCGAGGCCCTTCTCTTTGGGATTTGGTGGGGGATGTATGCATGAACCCTTTGTGGTTCTTTTCCCTTTGATTCCCCTCCCAAATCCGTGAGCAAAGGGGCTCGATTTTGGGGTTTTCGTGGCTCTAGGGTTAGAGGCGTTCTTGGTGGAATTTCTTCGATTTCTCTTGATTTGACAAGTTTTGGTAGACCAAATCTTGGCTATGGAGTACCCATGAGGTGTTCCTACTATCCCCAAAGTTTTGTGCAAGACCGTGGAGCGATTCGGGAGATCGGGAGTTGGATTTGGGTTAGTTGACCCGCGGGCGCTGTTCATCCCGAGAACTCAGGTCACACCGGTCTGACCGGTGCCTCTCACCGGTCTGACCGGTGCAGACTCTTTGTTGAGTTTTGCTCGGGTGAACGTCTTGGTGAGTTTCCTGTTGTCCCGTGTTGCTGCTGTTTCGAGTTTGGGTCATTTTGGAGCTCGGTAGGCCTGTTTGGAGGATTTGGGGTTTCCTAGCTTGAACCGGTCTGACCGGTGAGCTACACCGGCCTGACCGGTGTAGGGGCCTTCTGTGGAAGTTCCCAGGTTTTGCCAGCAGGGACCGGTCTGACCGGTGGTGCTCACCGGCCTGACCGGTGTAGGTCAGTAGCGCTCGAGTTGCTAGTTCCGCTGCGTTCTCGAGTCGGTGAAGGTGGTTGTTGGTTCCTAGGACCAGTAGCACTCCAGTGGCTGCGTGGTCTTGGCCAACTTGGGTAGTTGAGTCAGAGACGTGATTTGGAAGCTGTGTTCGTCTTGTTGGAGTTCTCATCTCCTTCGAGAAGAATTTTTATCGGCTCCCATTCACTCCCCCCTCTCTGGTTCGCCTAATCGGTCCTTCAATTGGTATCAGAGCCGGTTCGGGTCTTTATTGACTCTTACCAGTCTAAGATCCAAAGATGGTGTACCAGGAACGGGGTTCGGGTCCTCCGCACTTCGATGGGAAGAACTATCAGATGTGGCAGAGGCGGATGGCAGCGTTCCTCCGCGGAAAGGGTCAGATCCTTTGGGACGTCACGGTGAACACAGCTTATGTTCATCCGATGAACTTCCTTGCTCCAGGATCGAGGGACATGTTCGAAGCCAACAACAAGGCTGTCGACTACTTGTTTCGTACTCTGTGTCAGCCTGAATTCAATCGGGTTCAGACAGAGGACTTAGCTCGTAGGATTTGGGAGCAGTTGAAGGATGCTCATGCTGGGAATGCTCAGGTTCAGGCTCGGATGTACGCGACTTACCGGAGAGAGTACGAGAACTTCACTCATCTCCCCGGCGAGTCCGTCGATGCCCTTTTCCAGCGGTTTACGGTTGTTGTGAACAACATGAGAGCCAATGTGGACGTGCTCCCATACGATGATCATGATAGAGCCGTGAAGCTCTTGCACTCGTTGGATCATACCGTATGGGACGGGAAGTTTGAGGCTATTGTTGAGTCCGAGAAGTATGACACCTTGACGGTGAACGAGCTGTTCTCGAAGCTCAAGTTGGCTGAGTTGGACCGTGGTATGACAGCCAAGATCGAGAGCCCGACTGATTCTCATAGTCTCGCTCTCGTCGGTGGCAAAGGAGCTAAGTCTAACGCTAACGCATCCTCCAGGATGTACTCTCTGTCTTCTTTGATGTCTTTCCCAGACGAGGAGTTCGACGTGCTTGGAGAGGACGAGCTGGCGTTGCTGACCAGGTGGTTCGAGAGGCTGCACGAGAACCGAGTGAACACAAGGAGGACAGCACGGACGTGCTTTCAGTGCGGCAAGCCAGGACACTTCGTCACCGACTGCCCGGAGAAGATGGAGAACAAGGACGGCTACAAGGACGGCTACAGGCACCGGTCGAGCAAGGACGACAAGTACCGATCGAGGCGCGATCACAAGCACAAGAACAAGCACAAGGACGAGCGACGGTCGAGGAAGAAGGACGGCCACGGCAGGAAGGCCCGAGCGATGGTCGGAGCGAGCGACGTCGACTCCAGCTCTGCCTACTCTTCCTCAAGCTCGAGTAGCAGTGAAGATGAAGGTGATCGGCGCAAGAACAAGAAGTCATCGAGGAACTTGAGCAGGTTGAGCTGCTTCGCGGGAGATGGCTTCTGCGACATGGCCCGTAGCTCCGGCAGCAAGAAGAGCCACCAGAGTGACTCAGACTCCGACTCCGAGGATGAGGTATGTGATGAGCTCTCTTCTTTGCGCAAGGAGAATGATGAGTTGGTTGACTTGCTTGATAACCGCGACCACATGCTTAGAGAGGCCAAGAAGATGAGGAAAGAGCTTAGGGCCTCACTAGAAGATGCTAGGAACCGTGTGGCTGAGCTAGAAACCCAGAACCTAGATGCTAAGCTTGAGATTGATTCACTTAAGGCTTCTCCTGTGGTTTCTGATGAGATTGATTGCTGTGATTGCTCTGTGTACCTAGCTGATCTTACTGCTCTTAAGGATAAGCATGCTTCTACTTGTGATGAACTAGAAATGCTTAGGGTTGAAGTGGCTGAGCTTAAGTCTAGACCTGCTTTGCTAGGTGCTTGCACTTCTTGCCCTGTTTTGCATGGAAAGATTAATGAGATGCATGCTTACACTGTTTCGCTTGAGGCTAAGTTGAAAGAGCCTATTCCCACTTCTTGTTCTACTTGTGAATTGCATGCGGTTAAGAATTTGGAGCTTGCACATTATGTTGATCGCTTGCAGGATGAGAATGATGAGCTGAGAAAATGTATGAGCTGGTTGTCGGGTCAGGAGCCTCAGCTTGGTATCATGATAGCGGCTTTCAAACGTTATGATGGTCAGGCACTTGGGGCTGACAAGCTTGGGGAGAACAGTGGTGAGGGAGTTGAGAGAGTTGGAGAGATTCCTATCCCACCACCAAACAGATACAAGAACAAGTTTGAGCCCAAGCCTAACCATCTCAGAAACAAACTTGACACTACTCCAGATCCACCCATATTTCCTCACCCAACAAATGATTTTCAGAAACCGGTGAAGTTTGTGAGCCCAAAGGGAGGTGAGGAAGGAGAGAAGAAGGGTGAGAAGCCGAGTGGGCAGCCCCAACCCAAGCCAAAGCCTAAGCCACAGCCCATAAAGTTCCATTGTGGGTATTGTGGGAGAGATGGTCACAAGGATGAGTTTTGCTTAAAGAGGAAGCGTGAGGAGAGAATGGCTGGAGAGTGGGCTAACAAGGACAGGTAGCATCCCTCTAATGGTGTACCTGAGCCTCGTATGCAGATGCCCAGGGCCAAGGCGATTGTGAGGACGGTTCCGGCTTGGGGAGACCGGAAGGCTGCAGGTGCTGCTGCTGGCCGAGCTACACCGGTCAGACCGGTGTACTACACCGGTCAGACCGGTGCAAGTCTGGGCAGACAGCGAGTCGGTTTTCGTGCTCGTGAGGATGCTCGGTTTGGTTCTGGAGGTCGTGGTTCTGGTGGTTGGTCTGGAAAGTTTGCAGGTGGTCAGTTTGCTAGACGTTCTCCACCTCGTGCTCAATACGGGGGTGGGAGGAGTCGTAGCTTTGAGATGGAGAGGAGGAACGATCCACGGTTTTCCTTTCATGGCTTTCGTCCTTCTCCAGCTAGAGAGGGTTGGTTCCCTCGTAGTGGTTACCGTGGTGGTGTTCGTGGTGGTAGCTTTGATAGGCGTGATGATTTGGTTTGTGCTAACCCCACTTTGGAGCAAATGGCTCGGCACTGGTTTTACTCTTTTGGTACTAACCCCAGTGCTGAGTCGTTTGTTCACTCACGTGCTCGCTTTTGAATTTCAGGTGGGAGACTTGAGGAACATTTGGTTGATTGACTCCGGTTGCTCGAGGCATATGACCGAAGACAAGGGGTGGTTCTCAAGTCTCGTCCCGGTGGTGTCCAAGACATACATCACCTTTGGGGACAATGGGCGAGGGCGTGTGCTATCAGAAGGTGAGATCAAGGTAAGTGACAAGGTCACTCTCAGGCGTGTTGCTCTTGTTCAATCGCTGGGGTTCAATTTGCTTTCTGTGTCTCAGTTGTTGGATGAGGGCTTTGAGGTGTTGTTTCGGCCTGGTGGTTCTCGGATTTTAGATTCTCGAGGGGATCTTGTTTGCATGGTCGTTCCCGAGGGTCAGGTGTTTCGAGCTGATTTCTCTCAGTCTTCTGGTGTGGAGCGTTGCTTCTTGGCTGGTTCTTCGAGTGAGTTGTGGAAGTGGCATAGGAAGTTGGGTCACTTGAGCTTTGACATTTTGTCTCGCTTGAGTAAACTCAATTTGGTCCGAGGATTGCCACGGTTGAGGTTTGAGAAAGAGTTGGTTTGTGCGCCATGTAGGCATGCCAAGATGGTAGCCTCTTCTCACCCGCCTCTCACCGATGTGATGACTGAGCGTCCAAGCGAGCTGCTCCATATGGACCTTGTTGGCCCAGCTCGTGTGCGATCTGCGGGTGGGAAGTGGTATGTCCTTGTTGTGGTGGACGACTACTCTCGGTATACGTGGGTGTTCTTTCTTGAGGAGAAAGGGGAGACATTTGGTTTTGTTCGAGATCTTGTCTTGAGGTTAAGAAACGAGAGGCACGGAGATGCCATACGAGCGATCCGCAGTGATATTGGCTCGGAATTCAAAAACTCTCGCTTCGAAACCTTTTGCCATGACTTGGGCCTTGAACACCAGTTTTCGAGTCCGTATACGCCTCCCCAGAATGGCGTGGTGGAAAGGAAAAACAGGACCTTGTGCGAGATGGCTCGGACGATGCTCGACGAGCATAGGACTCCGAGAAGGTTCTGGGCTGAGGCGGTCAATACCGCGTGCTATGTGTCGAACAGGATCTACCTCAGGGTTCACAAGAAGAAAACCTGTTACGAGTTGATGCACGGTCGCACACCTAAGGTGAGTCACTTCCATGTCTTTGGTTGTAAATGCTTCATTCTGATGAAAGGGAAGAAGTTGGACAAGTTCGAGGCTAGGTCTGTCGATGGCATTTTCTTTGGTTACGCATCTCATTCTAGAGCATTTCGTGTGCTCAATCTTGAAACTAACCAAATCGTGGAGACTTGCGAGGTAACCTTCGACGAGACACAGCCACGTAGTCAGCTTGTTTTTGAGTGTGCAGGTGACGACGAACTTGGCGAGGAGATCTTTCAGGAGGAGGAGCATGAACATGGAGATGATGAAGATGGCGGTGTGGTGCCCGCGGCTGAACATGTACCTACTACTTCGACGACGATCGAGAACGGACCCTCTCCCACACCTTCAACGACAAACCCAGATCAAGGCGAAACTGCTATTGAGGGGGACGTAGCATCAAGGCGAGAACCTCCCCGGCGAGTGCAAGTGGATCACCCAGCTTCGAGAATCATCGGCGACATGAATGAACGTACTACACGGTCGAGGGTTCGGAACAATTCTCATTTCGCTCATGCTGCTTTTGTTGCCACCTTTGAGCCCAAAGACATTGGACACTCGTTATCTGATCATAATTGGGTTAACTCGATGCCTGAGGAGTTGGAGAATTTTGAGAGGAACCAAGTTTGGGTGTTGGTTGACCCTCCCCCAGGGTGTAAGCCGATTGGGACAAAATGGGTGTGGAAAAATAAAGAGGGAGAGAAAGGAGAAGTGGTGAGGAACAAGTCGAGACTTGTTGCTCAGGGGTACAGTCAGAAAGAGGGGATCGACTACGAGGAGACTTTCGCTCCTGTAGCTCGTTTGGAGGCGATCAGGATCCTTCTAGCCTTTTCCGTGGCTAAAGGGTTCAAGTTGTACCAGATGGATGTGAAGAGTGCTTTCTTGAACGGTGTGTTGGAGGAAGAGGTGTTTGTGAGGCAACCACCAGGGTTTGAGAGTGAGAAGTACCCCCATCAGGTGTACAAGTTGAGGAAGGCGCTGTATGGGTTGAAGCAGACGCCTAGAGCTTGGTATGGTAGGTTGAGAGGGTTCCTATTTGAGAGAGGGTTTGAGATGGGAAAGGTCGATCAGACCTTGTTTCTCCTCAGGCAGGGTAGAGATATCCTGATTGTGCAGGTATACGTGGATGATATTGTCTTTGGTGGCTCGTCTAACTCTCTTGTTGCAAGGTTTGCAGAAGACATGAGCAGGGAATTTGAGATGAGCATGATGGGCGAGTTGCAGTTCTTCCTCGGGCTACAAATCAAGCAATCAAAGGAAGGAACATTTGTGCACCAAGCTAAGTACACCAAGGACATTGTGAGGAAGTTCAACATTGGAAGACTCCAAGGCCATGGCGACGCCTATGAGTACGACTACAGCTCTTGATGCGGACGAGGAAGGTGAACACGTGGACCAGAAGGAGTACCGGAGCATGATCGGGTCACTCCTCTACTTGACGGCGACGAGGCCGGACATCCAGTTCTCGGTATGTCTGTGCGCTCGCTTTCAAGCGTCTCCGAGGACTTCGCATCGGCAAGCAGTCAAGCGCATTTTCAGGTATTTGCGACACACTCCCGACTTCGGCCTTTGGTATTCTGCGTCTTCTTCTTTGGCGCTTCATGGATTTTCAGACGCGGATTTTGCCGGGTGTCGGTTGGATAGGAAGTCTACTTCTGGGACTTGCCAGTTCTTGGGTTCTTCTTTGGTGTCTTGGTCTTCCCGTAAACAGTCGAGTGTTGCTCAATCCACTACCGAGACAGAGTATGTGGCCGCAGCTAGTTGTTACTCTCAGCTCCTTTGGATCACATTCCCATGAGTGACTTTGGTAAGGAGTATACCCATGTCCCACTTCAATGTGACATCACCAGTGCCATAAGCGTTGCAAAGAACCCAGTGCTCCATTCCAAAACCAAGCACATAGAAGTGAGGTATCATTTTCTGAGAGACAACGTAGAGAAAGGAAAAATCGCTTTGATCCATGTACCCACACATGACCAACTAGCTGATATTTTCACCAAACCCCTAGATCAAGCAACTTTCACTCGTTTGCGGGGGGAGCTTGGTGTTTGTTTGATTTCTTGAGTTGGCGTGTGCGAGCTCCTTTGTAGCATATGTATAGCTTTCCTTTGTGCATTTCTTGCATTTGGCATGACATATGTAACATGATGTATAGGCATATTTGTATCTTAGGTTGCATGCATTTTGTATCATATGCATTGTTTGGGAAAGGCTTCTCCTATATACATTGTTCACCGTTGATGGCTATGTTTTTGAAAAATTTCATATATATATGCTCTCTTGTGAGTAAATGCCTTTACATGATCTTGACATGTTTTTGTGGCTTGGCTATGCTTAATTTGTGGTTGGATAGCTTATTTTGATCTTATGGGGCCAAAGGCTCATTTGCCATCATGAATGTTTAGCCCCCATGCTTCATCTTGTGGAGGGGCATAAGTTCCTTTTTGTCGCAAAGACAATTCATGTAACAATTATAAATTTGAAAAATGAAATGTAAGTTGCTTGGAAAATGTGCTCCCATGTCATATGTGCTTAATTTACTTGCTTTTGGGTGCTAAACCGTTGCATGTTGCTTACCAATGAGAAGTCTCATATATAGAAGTAGACACATGGCTCGGTGGCTTTGACATGACATGAGGTGCTTGTGGGTGTTTATGATGGTCTTATGCTTAGAATGGTTGTCCTAGCATGAAGTTTGTGTGGCTTTGCCATTTTGACATGTTTTGCTCATGTTTAGGACTTTACTCATGAGAGGGTGATTTTTCGCAAAATTGCTCAATTCTATCTTAGTTTCGCCCAATGGTTGTGAAACTTGGTGATCTTGTAGTTGATGTCATTACGAAGCTATAGAGTATCTAACTTGCTCATTTGGACATGTGTAGCATCCTTTGTAGAATTTTGTCTATTTGAGAAGCTCTAGGTTGCATTTTTTGCATTTTTGGCTTGATTCATGCATTGTCAACAAGGGGGAGAAGGTTGAGCATGTTTTGGCTTGCTGCATGTATTTAGAAGGTTTCCAAGTGGTTTCGAGCTAGTTTTGAGCTCGTGCAGTTCCCAGATTTTCCCAGGTGGCATCGGCCTGACCGGTGAGGTACACCGGTCTGACCGGTGTAGTTCCCAGGTGCTGGACGATCTTGTCCACCGGTCTGACCGGTGAGGTTGACCGGTCTGACCGGTTAGAGCAAAGCTGAAGCAGCTGCTCTGTTTTGCGAGGTGGTTTGCATGCATTCGTCCAGGGGGAGTTGCATTGGTTCAGGGGGAGCTTACATGTGTGCAGGGGGAGCTCTTTATGGTTTTCGAGCTTTGGTTTGATGGTTTGTGCTCTTTGCTTGAGCATGTTTTGTCTCGGATGTGTCGAGCCGTTGCCCTTGCCTAAGGGGTCCGAGACTTGTCTTCTTCAAGTGATCTTGCTCTTTGCCTTTTCTTTGGCTTTCGATCGCTTGTTGGAGTTTCTTTTAGTCGTTTCTTTTCTTTTCCTTTTCTCTTGGTTACCAAAACGTGTGTTGTCAATGCACTCATCAAGGGGGAGATTGAGAGCCAGGAGTGGTTCGAGGACCGGTGGATGGTCGCTTCCTGGTGTGATGAGTGATTGACAACGTGGTGTGGACTGATTCTTGGCTAAGTATTGCAGGTGCAGGTTGCGGCTTAACTGGTGCAGGTGCAGGTGAAGAACAAGCGCGAAAGGTCGTTGCCGGTGAGGCCTCCAGGTGTGGAGAAGACAAGTAGGCTTGGTTCGAGGGACCCGGTGGCCAGCGGGGTCAAGTGCGGGCCGCATGGTGGCAAGAATGTCAAGATGAAGTCATGGACGGTTTCCTGATTGAGCCTCAAAACCAAGGTCGAGCCGGGACTACGTGGGAGCCGAGTCATGAGTGGTGATTGGCGGAGGCTACACCGAGTTCGCGGGGTTTCCAGTGGTTCACCAGAAAACCACTGGGTTCCTTGGTTGATCCACAAAGCCAAGACCGAAGAACCGAAGACGGAGGTGCAACAGCTCCAGACCGGTCTGACCGGTGGGTCTGATCGGTCTGACCGGTGGGTACCGGTCTGACCGGTGAGGAGCACCGGTCTGACCGGTGTGCGACGACGCAGTCCGGAATCTTCGAAGCGGAGGACACACGTCGGGATCGCAAGGCTTGCGTCGAGGCTAAGCAAGTTTGCGGTCGCTGGGCATCCGTCCGATGGTGCGAAGACAAAGATTTCCGATTTCGCCCTTGAGGGGCATGTATCCCTAGTTAGCTAGTAAGGGTATTTTAGTCTTTCGGTTGCCTCCATATAACCCAAGGGGTGAGAGGATGGCAGCCATCTCTTAGAACCCTAACTCATTTGATTTCCTATTTTCTCTTCCTATTTTCCTTAGGATTTTCTTAGGACTAGCTTGAGAGGTTCATGGTGAGATCTTGTGAGAGGGAAGGATGATCGGGCGGCAAGCTAGACCTTGTATGAACCTCTTTGATATGTATAGATGATTCGGCGTGGTTCCTCAAGGCTTGGATGTGTCTTTCCCGTTTCTCCTTTTTGGTGATTTTCGGAGCCCTTTCTTGGCGATTTTCTTGGAGCGATTTCGAGGCCCTTCTCTTTGGGATTTGGTGGGGGATGTATGCATGAACCCTTCGTGGTTCTTTTCCCTTTGATTCCCCTCCCAAATCCGTGAGCAAAGGGGCTCGATTTTGGGGTTTTCGTGGCTCTAGGGTTAGAGGCGTTCTGGGTGGGATTTCTTCGATTCCTCTTGATTTGACAAGTTTTGGTGGACCAAATCTTGGCTATGGAGTACCCATGAGGTGTTTCTACTATCCCCAAAGTCTTGTGCAAAACCGTGGAGCGATTCGGGAGGTCGGGAGTTGGATTTGGGGGAGTTGACCCGCGGGCGCTGTTCATCCCGAGAACTCAGGTCACACCGGTCTGATCAATGCCTCTCACCGGTCTGACCGGTGTAGACTCTTTGTTGAGTTTTGCTCGGGTGAACGTCTTGGTGAGTTTCCTGTTGCCCCGTGTTGCTGCTGTTTCGAATTTGGGTCAGTTTGGAGATCGGTAGGCCTGTTTGGAGAATTTGGGGTTTCCTGGCTTGAACCGGTCTGACCGGTGAGCTACACCGGCCTGACCGGTGTAGGGGCCTTCTGTGGAAGTTCCCAGGTTTTGCCAGCAGGGACCGGTCTGACCGGTGGTGCTCACCGGCCTGACCGGTGTAGGTCAGTAGCGCTCGAGTTGCTAGTTCCGCTGCGTTTTCGAGTCGGTGAAGGTGGTTGTTGGTTCCTAGGACCAGTAGCACTCCAGTGGCTGCGTGGTATTGGCCAACTTGGGTAGTTGAGTCGGAGACGTGATTTGGAAGTCGTGTTCGTCTTGTTGGAGTTCTCATCTCCTTCGAGAAGAATTTTTATCGACTCCCATTCACTCCCCCTGTCTGGTTCGCCTAATCGGTCCTTCATCGCTCCGCCTCCAGGATAGAGTTCACGGCAAAATCAACGGGAGCCGTGAAAAATGGTATACAGCTGTAACGTTGGATCTTTTGATGCTACATATCTCAAGCTCAATCTTTTGATGGTATATATCAAAACACTAGTTCTTTTGATGCACAAATCCAATTTTCCCTTCATTTTATAGCAGAGAAGAGATTCCGCATGTTAGTTTTGTAGCATTACCGAAACTTCGCACCACACCGTCAACACAGCAGGGGCAAAATTGGTATGCTTGATGATCCGGTAAGCTTACCGGCTGCCGCTCGATTCCCAAAGCCAAGAGAATCTCGAACCCAGCGAAATCGCGGTAGCGTTACCGCCCAGCGAAACCTTCGGCCACCACAGAGGCTACGCCGCGCCCCCTCCCCCCTCTCCCTCCGCTTCCTTCTCCTAACCCTAGAATCTTCGAGAAGCACCCGGCAAGGAGCCCGCCGCCGCGGCGCTTCCGGAAGCTTCTTGAGGGAGGAGAGAGATAGGGGGAGTGGGGACGGGCCCGCAGCGGCGGCGCGGAGGCGGAGATGGGGACGTCGGATCTGGACCGGCAGATCGGGCAGCTGAAGCGGTGCGAGCCGCTCACCGAGGCGGAGGTCAAGGCGCTGTGCCTCAAGGCCATGGAAATCCTCGTCGAGGAGAGCAACGTCCAGCGCGTTGACGCCCCCGTCACCGTACGTGTCGCGCCCCTCCTTCCCCCGCTCCTTCCTCCCTCCCCGCCTCGATTCGGTCTCCGCGTCCATTTGGCGCGGGAGCTTTCTGCCACCCATGTGATTCGCAAGCTGTATTGCTGATGGGTGATGTGAGACCGAGTGTGCAGATTTGGTAGGTAGTTGGGCACTTGGGCTCCTGCTTGCGATTGTAATAGGCACCTCGCTGGATTGCGACTCTTAAGGTTTGTTTTTGCGACAATATAGTTTTCAGATGGATAGGTTGCTTTGTGCAGCTGATATTTGTGAAATACTTGTTATGCTTTCCCTGCTTGCTCAAGAAAGATGCTGTGATGTGAACACATATTAGTCATTCAGCTTACACTTATCCTCACTTAACATGGAGCTTGTTGCTGCATCGTTCTTTTAAGTTGATGTGTTGTGTGGGGTTTCGTAAGTGATTGCGTGCATCTTCATATAACAAAAGGATTGTGTTTATCTTCAGAAAAGAAAATAATTGCATGTATTGTGCTGCAGGCAACAACATGATTTTCAATGTGCATACAAACCATGTGTTTAATTTGTTGCTATGCTTCAGAAAGTAATGCTAGTTCAAGGGTGTAAATCTCTGTTTTGCCAATTTCCCAATATGTTAACTGCTTATTCTAATGGGTGTAGTATAAGTGAAGCTCCCCCTTGTTTTGCTATTCATTTGGAGTTTAACTCGCGTGGTTATATTGGCTTTTGGCAAACATCTTTTTTAATTTAGTTCATTTTGTTCCAAAGCAGCCTTCACTTTCCTAGAATAAAATAGCAGGAGTAATCCTCTTTTCATCTAAGCACCCCAAGAAATAGTTTTTCACAATTTTTGTTCCTCCTTCCACTATTAAGTTGTAAAATCTCCTGATAAATATCTGTTACAACCACTTTTGATACTTACCCCATTATATGTTAAGACATTCTACCTTGATGCTTTTGTTATATGTATGCCAAATTGCTAGATCATACTGTATTTAGGATGCATGATGAGGTTCCACACATGGTGCCATCACTATGGAACTATGCCAGTTAAATGAGCTTTACTGTATGGGAAAAAAATTAGGTTGTTGAATGGTAAAATGGTTCGCAATGTTTGACAAACTTAAAACTAGAACGGCTTGTTATTGTGTCCATATGGCTATAAATTGTTGATTTCACTCCATATATTTGATTCATTGTGTATTTTCATTCATTTCTATTGAACAACACTCAGGTCAAATATGTGCTGTAAAAATGCCTGCTTTTATTTTTTGGATTGGTATTCCTACATGTATTTGGTCTGATTACTAAGTTATATTTACATTTGCACCCAGATTTGTGGAGACATCCATGGACAATTCTATGACATGAAAGAGCTGTTCAAGGTTGGAGGTGATTGCCCAAAGACAAACTATCTGTTCCTTGGGGATTTTGTTGACCGAGGATTTTATTCTGTCGAAACATTTTTGCTTCTTTTGGCTTTAAAGGTAAATTCTTTTGCTATTTCAAGAACTTCTGTCATAAATATTATATGTGTGCGTTCTATTGCTTGGCTTCATGTTGGCAACTTGGCAATGGGATTGCTTCTGGATTTTTTTTTTTTTTTGAAACTTCTGTACAAGAAGCTTCTGGTTTGCTGCCCAGACAAGCCAAATTAGCCTTCTGGACAAGCTCTTATTGATGATTAGCTTCCAGTCATGGTGTGTGCAACTGTGCATGTATCAATTTCATGAAACTAACGAAGGACCAGACAACACACCATGAACTAATTTCTCTGAACGATATTTGTACAAAATTGTAACATAGGAGTGATGAAGTGTGCGCATATGAGATTATGGCCGTGCTAGGTTTAGGGAAATGAATCAGCAAGGATTGTTGCGATTGTTTCTGGCTGGGTTTGGGTTGTTGTGAAAATGCTAGGGTAAAGATGTGCAATCCAAATAATACATGACAGCAATTTGAAAAGCTTATGGATTTTTGTTGTCTTGTGTTATCTTAACTGACCTCTATATTCTGGACATAAATTTGAATATCCTCATAAGTTCCTCCTGTCTGAAGATAATTGTTTATCAATTATCAATCCTTGAAATGGTTTCTCGTAGGATTTGGACATATGTTTGAAATGCAAAGCTTGATTACTTTGTTAGGCTGTGATTCAGCTGGTCAATAGCTATATGTCAAACACTGGCACCAGAACAGTTTGGTTCTTTCAACAGATTGTGCATGATCAGATTTTATTACATTGATCTTGTTATGCTCTTTCAACTTGAAGCCAACAATTTTCAGAATGATCTTAGAGCATCTCCAAGAGTTTGCCAAACTTTACTTGCAAATCTTGTGTTTTGCCAACTTCTAAAAAGACATGCCAAGTAAAAAAAAGAGCTCATGTCCAACAGTTTGGCATAATTCACTTGCCAAACCCGGATCTAACTTACATCAGGAACCTGAGAGAGAGAAACAAAATTATGTGTATGCCCTTCCACCTCTTGAAAACTTGCATCAAGAACCCTTCTCCATTCTTTATTTCTTTTTTCACCCTCCCACCTGGCTTGGCGTGTGGGAGAAGTGCCGATACCGACCCGGATCGGCGCGCGTATATTTCCGCGTGGGGAGGTGAGTTTTGCCAAGTTGGTTTGCTAAACTGTTGGAGGTCAATTTTTCTTAGAGCAACTCCAAGAGACTAGCTAAAATGACTTGGCTAGCTAAATTTTGGAAAAAATCTCAAAAATACTCTTCCAACAGACTAGCTATCTGCCCAACTAGCTATCCTGACTAGCTAAACTCGTTGCCCTGCTAGCTATCTTTGGCTAGTGACTAGCTATCTTGATTTTCATGAGTATGACAGGCGGGACCCACTAGCGGTGGAGCATATAGAGAGTTCAGTTTAGAGAGGCTGTTGGATGTCAACTACTTTTTGCTAGCTATTTCATTTTACATACTAGCTAAATCAGGATTTTAGCTAGTGATTTTTAGAGAGGCTCTTGGAGTTGCTCTTATTTTGCCAAAATTAGATGGATGCCAAGTTAGTTTTGCCAAACTGCTGGAGATGCTCTTATGAAAGGATTGTAAAAGCCTGAGATGATTGTAATAAAGTTTTTGGCCCCAGCTTATTTTGCTACTGAAACAAATCAAATATTTTTAAACGGCAAGTACCACTAAGCTTGAAGTAAAACATATTCTTACTGTGTCAAAATACTAGGAAATATCCTAAATAGAAGGATATCCTGGGTAGGTGCCCAGCCCTGTATTGTGTATAACCAAAAACTATCTTTGTTTATGCTTGTATGTGAGTCCACCATAGAGAAAAACTAGTGTGTGAACACTAAAGAGATGGAGTTATTTCCAACAGTGAGCCTTGTTGGAATGGCATTTTTGGTCTGTTGCCATTCCTCTCATGGCACTCCTTGTTCATGACCACACCAAGTAATTTCTGAAAAGACTGTTGTGCAGTTGGTCTGTATTCACTATTCTCATTATGGAGGGTAGATATTGATAATCTTCAAGGTACCTAGCATGCTTAGCAATTATATTCTGCTTTCAACTGTATTTGTTCTTTATGGTTAATCAGAACAGCTGTGCCATGTTACCTTGAAAAGGCTGCATTTGTCAGCTTAACATGGCATCTTACTGGATGAGAGATGATTATCAAATGTATGCACTATAAGTATAAAAACAGAGGTCAAGACACACTTGTTATTTTGCTTTGAGGCCTTACGCCTCCATCATGCTTTGTTCATTCATTTATATCTGTTGCATGCATCCAGATTTCTGAATTTAATCTCAAGTAGTATATATTTTTCCTGTAGCATAGCAAGTTCAAACATTTATCCCTATTTAGTTTGTGCTTCTAATTTGTGCTTGCAAAAAATAATCTTCAGGTTAGGTATCCAGACCGTATAACTTTAATACGAGGAAACCATGAGAGCAGGCAGATCACACAGGTGTGGGTTACTTTTAGCAGGGTATTTTATTGTCTTGTCATGAAAGAGCCTCTCCTTTTTTTTTCCCTTTGAGCTCATTCATTTGCTGCAGGTTTATGGATTTTATGATGAGTGCCTTCGCAAATATGGCTCAGTCAATGTCTGGAGATATTGCACTGATATATTCGACTATCTAAGGCAATCTTATTTGGATACTTATTTTAAATCCAAGCAATACCATCATTCACTGAATTATCTATGAGATATTGAGATCTGATGGCAGGTCTATCTGTTTTCCAGTTTGTCTGCACTTATTGAAAACAAAATCTTTAGTGTTCATGGAGGCCTTTCTCCTGCTATCACCACACTGGATCAGGTAGGTTATTTATCGTAGTGTTGTTTTTGTCTGTACGTGTCATTTTTCAAATGTTTTAACCTGTGCTCTATCAGATAAGAGTAATAGATCGCAAGCAAGAAGTACCTCATGATGGGGCCATGTGTGACCTTCTATGGTCTGATCCAGAGGATGCTGTAGATGGTTGGGGATTGAGTCCTCGAGGTGCAGGATTCCTCTTTGGTGGAAATGTAGTTTCATCATTTAACCACTCAAACAACATAGATTATATTTGCCGTGCGCATCAGCTTGTCATGGAAGGGTATAAATGGATGTTCAACAACAAGATTGTAACTGTATGGTCTGCTCCTAATTACTGCTACAGGTAGATTCATGGTTTAACAATTTTCTTTTGAAGTTATCAGTGAATCTTTAAATTGTGTTGATAAAAATCTGATGCCCTGATAGTTAACATAAACTATATCATGGCTATTAGTTATTACAAAAAATCTGTTTGAATATAGACTTGATTTACTGTATATGATTTGGTGGCATAAGCTGCTAAACATTCACCCACTAATTAAATCTGCCGACTCATTCGAACCTGAGCTGTTTGTTGTTTCTGCTGCCATGGTTTTCTTTTATATTAAATAGCTGACCATGTCTGTTGATTTAGTTTCTACTTGAGGAAGATTGCTGAAAATTGTACGTCATCAAGTTTTGGAAATGATCTACATACCTATAGTGCCTGCTGAGTTTTACATTTATACCACAGTTCTAGTAGCCCATATGCTAACCATGTTAGGACTTTGGAGGCCATTTGGACCTAGAGAACTGTTTGATTGGGAGTGCTTGAATTTTGATCCTTAGGTTTTAGTTTGAATTTGATCTTAGCCTGAAAATATCCTAGAGCAATCCTTATCTCCCTTTTTTCCCTGTTTCACGTCTTCTGTCAGCATGCAATGATGCGTAAATATATACTACTGTTCTTTATTAAAATATAAGCTAAGTTCAAATTAGCTTGTTCTAAATGTCATATATTCAAGAATAGAGGGAATTTTTTTTTTGTTATTGACATCACAGATTCCTTACCTTACAAAAGAAATTGCCTTCTTGTAGGTGTGGCAATGTTGCTGCAATCCTAGAGCTGGATGAGAACCTTAATAAGCAGTTCCGTGTATTTGAAGCTGCACCACATGTTTGTATTCTCCACCTTTGATATGTCATACCTCTATCGAATACCTTATCCTTTAGCATCTAATTTTCCCATATTGTCCTTTAGGAATCAAGAGGCGTTCCTTCTAAGAGGCCTGCACCAGATTACTTTCTGTGATGCTGCATATTGAATGCCTGAGCTTGCTGCCTAATATGTGCTTTCAAGCACTGGCACTAGCCAGCAAGCTTAGCGGATGATGTCCCATGTTGTAAGAAGAGCTCAGGCCTCATGGGAGTCCTGCCAGGAGGTGCTTTCAAGATGGTGTAAATCTTGTGTCATTCTCCTTTCAGGCCTATGATTTGTAAGGGAGTTGATGTTGGCATTCAGTTTTTCATAGAATAGCTCCCATTTGAGCTTGAGAAACGTGTCAATGAAGGGGTTTCGTGGGGGGTTGTGCACTAGTACATCATGTAAAATTTGTCACAGTGCCTTCGTCCCTAAGAAAACCCAGGTAGAGTGATTTGCAGATGGTGTGCCTGAATATCCTGCTTTGTTGCGCTGGAACGTATAGGAAATTTTGTAGCTGACATTCGTAAACTTCTAGGAGTAAAGCATGTGGTCAAGTACCGTTAGCACCAACTTGCCTGAAACATTTGCATGTAATGATTGTAATGTAAGTTGCTCAAGCAGCTTTTTCTAACTTAAATATGGCTAGCTGTAAGTTTACTAACTACATTTGATACTGTGTTGCGCCTTATTTTTTATGCTGTTGTAGATTGTGCAGTTTGCCTCACTTGTTGACAGTGGTCTTGTGAAGTTGATTTTGGTAGGAATAATGGGCCGTGATGATTTTATTTTATTTAGGATTCCAGGGATACCTCGGCAGATTTATTTACAGTGCACTGAATGATTTCATGCGACTCTTAACTGGTTTGTCCACATTGAGAGTCTGTTCACGCAAATCTTGTCTGAAAAGGTAAATAAATGGTGCTACTAAACGTGAGTTGAAGCAGTATTCTAAGTATCTGATATATAGGATCCTTCTGCCCTACTTGACTGTTAATGTAAAGATGATGTTAGTAGATTTATCACGAAGCTATTATAACATATAGGATAATTCCTCACATGCCATTGCTTAAACTCGAAAGATGATTTACTGGAAGCCTCACGACCGTGAAGTTCATCAGACAGCGGGCAGCGGCGACAAGAACCTGTTTTTTTTTTACAATAACCACTTTATATATATTTAAGCAGCCAACTTACAAAACGGTTGTTCAAAGAAGGTCATATTACAAAAAGGTCCATAGACCAACACAAAATTGAATCCATGGCGGCGATGACGTAGACGAGCTCGTCGGCGGTGGGTCGTAGAGGCGCCGGGCGCCTAAACCCTGGTGGAGGGACCGCGCCATGCATCGGTTGTAGAAGGAGCGACGGAGCCGAAGATAGAGTCCACACCAGACGGCCGACAGATGTGTATGGATCTCGTCACCGGCGGTAAGGGTTGAAGCTCGATGTCAATTCCCCAGTGGAGACAAGCGTATCCGGCCTGCACCAGATGGATTCGTGCCAAGAGAGGCCTGGATCTGCGAGAACAGCGGCTGCTTGGAGGAAGGGGCGGCAGAACGGAGCGGCAGCGAAGGCGGGTCGGAGACGAGCAGATCTCGAAGGGGGGTGCGGAAAGAACGGCATGGGTGAAGAGGGGGAGAGATCTACCGGGCAGAAGGGAGAAGGTACTTTATTTAGGCATACCTGGGCTTCAGGAACGACGACGCCGAGGAGACCAAGAAGGCCAACGGCGACGGCAATAGCGGCGTAGCCATGGCAGCAAAAGCCACTAAGGGCAACGGCCATAAAGGCAACAAACTATTAAACTAGATAGATAGGTAGAAGATCTACAAGAGGGGGGACCCCTACCCCTACTCGCTACCGACGAGGACGCCGACGGGAAGAGAGGGAGGGGCCCAAGCTGGGCGACAGGGGAGACGAGGTGGAAGGAGGAGTTGCTTCGAGGCTAAGCGAAGGAAGGACCTGGTTCGTTTTGCGACGGGATTGTATCCACTGACTGGTTTCTCAAAATCTCAACAAGAACCTGTTATTGCGCTACGTACCGAGATGAGAGCATCTCCAAAAGTACCTAATATTTTCTTCCTAAAAACATGAAATTTAGAACTTTTAAAAATATATTAAGAACAATAAAAAAGATCATCTCCAAGAGTTTCTAATAATCATCCTCTAAAATATAAAAGACAATTATGCATCAGGAATCTTATATTATTGCTAAATTATTCTAATCACTGTTACGTATTTTTCTCTCTTGTACATTTGCATCAGGAACCTTTTTGTTACTCTTCATTCATTCCACACCCTTCCACCTAGCTTTAGGAGAGGATACGATAAACACAAAGTGCGTAACTTTACGCGGAACAAGCTGTTTTTCCCTCCAGTTTTAAAAGATTAGGAGTGTGAATTAGAAGTTGTTAGAGATGTATTATTTATTATCTTTCTAAAATCAAAAATTAGAAAAAGATTTAAGGAACTCTTGAAGATGCTCTGATGGGAAGCTCACCATGATCCGCCTCGTCGAGACCAACTTCAGCCTCGGCAAACTCAAGAAACCTATCACCTTGTCAAAATTCATAAAATGGACTGATGATCAACCATCTACGAGCTAATTTCACAAACCAACACACTACTTTAATTTGACAATCGACGTACATATTTACCATATTTTTCTCTACACTCTCTTTGTTTCAAATCATTGGTGCGTTCAACGGCAGCAAGGACTTCTGCACAGGAGAAGACCGAGCCATCGGAACAACCACTGACTCGTTCGACGACGGCGAGGAAGCCTCCACTGTAGGCGGCTTGGTCATCGGAACAACCGTCAAAACACAACAGCAGCTGGAGAAGGTGGCGGCGGGGAAGAAGATGTAGGAGCACCAAGAGATCCCGTAGAGTAGATCCCCCTAGGAGAGATCGAATCCACAGAGGGAGCCGGCAGATCGACTTGGATGCCTGACGGAGCAGGGTCGGCGACGATAGCCCACCAGCAGCGGAGGAGGGATGGGGGAGGAGGAGGGGCTGCTGGAGGGGATGGATTTATTGAAGTTGTACTAATTTTGGAGGCGACGGCGACGACGAAGAGGCCGTAAAGAACGGCGGCGGCGACGACAGCACAACATCGGTAGCTATCACCACACGGAGAACTAGTCATAGAGGCAACAACTAGGAAAAAAACTAGTACTAGAAGGTGCAGGAGCACCGGATCTACAAAATTGCTAACAAGAGTAGGACCGGCCCACCTCCCCCTCGCCGCCGGCGCGAGCGCCATAGGGAGAGAGGAAGGGGGCCGGGAACCGGGAGAAAGCCTGGGAGCTCTGGAGCCTTCGTGAGGAAGCAAGCGAACTCCACTCCCAGTCAATGTCAGGATCATATGCGTATTCCGTATGTGCTCCATTAATAAAATATCTTATATTCCCTTGCTGTCCCCAGTCCCCACCCTGCTCCACTCCCAGTCCCACAATCCGCCTCGCCGGAGCACGCCGCCCACGAGCCGCAGATGGACACCGTGGCTCCCCGCCTGAGCCGCTCCTCGACGCGGTACGGACCCGTCAGCAGCAGCGCCGCCTCCTTCAGCGGGCCCGTCCGGAAGTGGCGCAAGGCTTGGGTGCCCCTCGCCAGCGCCGGCGCCGGCGGGTCCGGGGGAGGGGCGTCACGGGGTGACAACAAGGTGGTGCTGTTTAGGTGGACGCCGATGAACGGCGGCGCGGGAGGAGGGGGAGTCGCCGACCGCGGCATGGAGCCGGCGGCCGGCGGTAGGCGGCGCTACGTCCCGGTGAGGCTTAGTGGCTTCAGAGATTGGGTTCGTTTGGGTTGTATCCTTGATTGCTGTGCTCGGGTGGGTTCGATTTGATCCAGAGATTCGAGAACTTTGGATGCTCGTGGTTGGATTGGGGGTACAGATTGAGCGCGCGCAAACGTAGGATTAACGGGTAATGTGGGTCCTTTATGGGATGGATTTGAGTCTTAATCCATACAGTACCATCTCGTGGACGGGGATTGCACATATTGCTTGGGACCAATTAGGATTTAGCGCACCTTTAGTCAAGGTTGGGTTGGGTTAAGGGGTTAGGGTCTAACTAGTTCATTTGTGGAATTGTGGTGTGTGCTAGCTTTACCTTCTGGTTAGAAGCTGTGCAGTTCTGTCGACACGAATTGTGGGATTGTATTTGTCGGGAGAAATTTAGTCAAATGTGTTCAGATCAGGTTGGTATTGTTCATGGCTTTGTTCTTTCTACCAAATATTCCGATTGCATTGACACTGAGAATGAGTTTTGATCCACGTATGAGTCAGTGTAAGTGATGGCCTTCCTCTTGGATCCAATTTGCTTTGTACCGTAATCAGTCATCTGTAATCTTAGCTCAGGGTTGTTCCAGATCCTTAGCCATCACTTTAAATTCTAGTCTCAAATGTGAATTAGAAAGGAAGGCAAGTCTTCTTTGAGAATATGGTTAATGATGCAGATTTATCGTCTTCTGATTCTTAGTCATCTAAGGGCAAGCAAGAAATAAAATTAGTCAACTGAGTTGCTTGTGTTCATCTTTCTTTGGATTCTACACAATGTGTGCATTGAGAAGAGATCATATTCTAGTCTCAAATGTGAATTACAAAAGAATGCAAGTCTTCTTTGAGAATATGGTTAATGATGCAGATTTATCGTCTTCTGATTCTTAGTCATCTAATGGCAAGCGAAAAATAAAATTAATGATGTTCCTGTTGATGAAACATTCTCCTTTACTTGATTATGCCATTAATTTTGCAATAGGCAGGCTCCAAAATGATGCATCTCCCTCCCATTTCCCTTTAAATTTCATCCAGGGCCAAGCAATTAGTTCTCATCATGTGTGAGAACACTCAACAATCGTAGTGTTTAGTGGATTATAATGTTAGATTGTTAGTTAGCTGAGCAGGGTATGCTCTACTAAATTATTGGCGCAAAGACTACTAGCAAACATTTGCTTGCTGAAAGTCTTGAATTGAATATTTGCTTTGCTTAAAGTCTTTGAATTGGCATCATCCAGAAAACTCCTGTTATCCTATACTTTTTGGATCTCTCATAAGAATTTCTCTTTAGGTGTGTTTAGATCCCAAAAAGTTTGCAAAAAACATCCCATCATCTATCACATCACCTCTCACTATTCATCTGCATTTACACCAATTCTTCCCTAATTCAGCCAATTCATCTGGATCTAAACACACCCTTTGTTAAAGCCAGCAGAGGGCAAAAGGACGAGATGGTAAACAGCTTTTCTCTAAGAACCCACGAAACTTATATATGCATCTTCATATTTCAGGCTGCAGGGGAGGCGCAAAACACTAGCAAAAAGGGCACCAGCAGCGAGCTCAACTTGAACCTGGAGCTGGAAGACCCTGATGACGACACCGATGCCGATATGAGCACTGACGAGCCACGCGACGGAGAAGATAGCAACCCGCGTCCCGAAAGCCGGTTGAAGCGGAAAGCATTCTAGCCTCCCCGGCCACCTCTATAGAGATGTGGATTGGAGCACCAGCTTCGCCTTCGTGTACTATATGTAACTTGTGTTAGCCAGCTCGTCGTCCTATATGTGTATTCCAGTGTAGAATGACACGTCGTGGATGATCTGCCCGTGCTCCTTCTTATGGCATAAATTTTCATTCCTGTAAGTGTGATAGTGAACTTTTCGTGTTGATGTGTACTGCTACACGTATCAACATGCTATTGTGGAGAATCTCAGATGTTTGAACAGTGTCTGAAGATGAGCGATGAGAGTTTTCCCATTTGATTTGCTCGTGCATTCAATTATTTTGATTTCATGTGTTTTGAGGAATGCGGCCGATACTGTGCCGGTATACACCAATACACCATAGCTCGAGCATGACCAACTTGTGGTGGTGAACCTGTAGGAACCGTTTAACGAACTGCTTATAGCCTAGCCCGTCACGAACTCATCACAGGTTCTTAAAACTGCGTTTTCTTGTCACCTCAGTACAACGGATAGGGAAATCCAAAGGTGACATCAAAATGTCCCCAAAACGCAAAATGGATTTCACTCCAAACAAGAGGCCGCAGCAGCTTGCCTGTCATACGTCTTTGATGACTGGTGCCCAAAACGCAAAATGGATTTCACTCCAAACAAGAGGCCGCAGCAGCTTGCCTGTCATACGCCTTTGATGACTGGTGCCAACTACCGTACGGTCAAAACTGTCCTGTATTGATGTGTCTGAAACTCTAAAGAGCTGACTAGCAGAGAGAGATCCCCAAAAGAACACTCATCTCTCCTCCTTGAGGAACCTAAACAGTCTGCCAACTTAATCCCCGGCTGTTTTCTGATCAGGCTGCTCTGCCTCTTCAGTTTCAGTTACCGTTGCGGTTGCGCCTCCCTCTGTGACACCGACTTCTGCAGGGCGCAAGACGCGGTCATGTAACATGTAGCCCACCTGAAATAAACAATTTGTTTATGGATGTATGTGTCCATGTTAAAGGAACATTTTTAATGTTGCTTAAGCAATATAGGATAGTAATATGCATAAAACCACTTGCTAAAACTCTACATAGTAACACACCGTATAAGTTAACTTCAGACTCATTTGCCCTTCCTGAGACACAAATATGTTGTTACTAAGAGACAGGTTCAGATACTAGTAAAATAGTGCATGTTCAAGCATCTAATCAAGCAATCACTCGCATCCTCTGTCTTTTTTTTTCTTTTCTATTAAGATAAAACCGCATTACGAAAATAATCATTCATTGTGACCACTAAAGCACAACCAACTGTCCAGTTTCAACAAAACTCGTTACTCTAGCCCAAGGCAAAAGCTGGAAACCCCTATTGGATCAGAATTACTAGTATCACAAGAACCAAGCTACCACGACATAACACAAGAACCAAGCAGGGCAGTATACAAATTGCCGGCAGATATTTTCCAATTTCCAGCTATTGTTGCAGTACAATTTGTAAGACCATATGTCCATTTCAAAACAAACCAAGGATATGGATGTATGAATCTACACAATTCAACAGTTGGTATGCAGACAAGCATAGATCAAGACAACATGGTCGGATTTCCTAGAAATATGCTGATAAATATATAGTAAACTTATAACGTCATACCTTTACAACAGAAGCAACAGTTCCTTGTGGCTTCGAAGGATCAGGGATTTGGAAAATTGCACAATGCCTGGTAGGATCAAACTTCTCATTTATTGGATCAAACTTTTCAACTCCAAACTTCTTGAGAACCTGTACATGTTTGAGGACAGATTACACAAAATCCAAAAAGTGTCCCCTGTAAAGGGATAAAATTCTTTTGGCAGTCAAAGGGAAGTCACAAGATTACCTCTGCTAGTTGCTTGTCAGTCATGTCTACACCCTCCAGAAGGGTTTTCAGTAGTGGCACAGCTCCAGCAGAATCTTTAGAGATATCTATTTTCGAGAAGCTTTCCTTGACAACAGATGATGCTCTAGCCAAATTGTCAGCAACATCTAACAAGCTCTTAGAGAAGTTCTGCATGCACAATTGTGACAGATGCTATAAGCAATAGCTAATTCAGAACATTTCAGGAAATACATGTTAAAAGATGATAGCCACAGACCTGTACTGCATATTTTTTGGAGTTTTCAGATTCACGCTTTGTCTGAGCCATGATATTTTCCATTTCTGCATAGCTGCGCAAAACCTTATCTCTCATATCTTTGATTTCATCATCCTTGGACTTCAACAATCCTTCCTTCTCATGAACTAGCTTCACAAGATCATCTTTTGACAGATCAATATCCTCGGTACCTACATCAGAAAAACGCAATTCATTTAGTACCCCCACTTTATAATACAGATTGGGACTTCAGTCTTACGGACTTTGTTCTGATGCCTTCTCACTTCCAGATGAACTTGTGTCTTCAGTCGATCCATCTGAGGTATTTTCCTGGTCCTTTAGTTCCTTAACTTCCTTGTCACTTTGTTGGAGCGAAACAGATGAGAACCCAAACCTTTGAAAAATGCTTGTCGAGTACCTTGAATGATGATTCAAGATACAGGGAACCTGGTAGTAAAGAAAGCAAGAAACATCTATAATAAGAGAACACATAGCATGAACACAGAGCACTACTTTTTGGTTATCCATGTTTCCCTAAACAAGTAAACAGTTACTCAGCAAAGTGTACTAAATGAATTTAATATAATAGCAAGATTGGTCTGATAGTTTTTACAACATCAGATTACTACTACAAGTCCACAGTAGATATTCAACTGGTTTCCTGGAAGACTGGGCAAGAACAAATGCATCATCAGTACTCTATTTTTTTACTCTATTTCCAAGAAAGAAAAGCGACTGAGCATACACTTCCTGGCTGCCAATAGTATCTTCTGGTTCGAACAGTCAACATACAATCCTTATTATTCAGCCCAACCCTGGATGTATTTTCCCACTTGCATGCATGGTGGAAGAAGGAATAGAGTTTGTAAAACATAGGAAAAATAATACATGTACCATAATCAGTCCTATCAAAGGTTTATGCCATCTCAACTAAAGTGTCAGAAAAGTAAAATGGCAGTTTACTGCATACCTCCACTATGTCGTTATTAAAAAGACACTCTCCTTTCTTTTACATGAACGTCCTAGGGAGCAATATTATATTTTATAAAAAAATATACATTTTTTCTCTGATAAGAGGAAGCTAGGTGGAACTGTTATGAACGTCGTTGCACAGGGGAAGGAGATGGGAGGATTGAGGGCTGATTTGTGGGGAATTATGGTTGAGGGGCGCTAGAACGCCGGCCGCGGGGCTGCTGCCCACGGCCGGGCAAGAGGGAAGGGTTTTCCTTCTTAATTCTTGCTTGATTAGATTGATACATCTCCTCTCTTTAAATAGAGAGGATTACTTGACCCCTAAGTAAGGACTCGATCTTATCCCTAAACCTAACCCTAATGGGCCTGCCGAGCCGGCCCACTAGACCTGGCCCATTAGTCCCTTGACACCTGACAGGAACACATAGAGAAACAATTTTAAAATAAATTTACAGAATAGCCAAACTTCAAAAGACAAATGCTATATGACAATTGGTGTTTATACTCTTGATCACGGTATGGCTATCTCTTCTGTGTCACAGATAGGAGCGACACTAAACAAATTCTGAGGTACAGTTACCATATCAACAGTAATGAAATATTTACATACACATTCAACAGATAGGATCACCTATTATTCTTAAACAAAAATGTCATGAAAATTAACATGTGAAGTCACTGAAGGATGTTGCCAAGCTCAAGTATACATTGCTAGCTGGCTAAAGCCTCAGAAGCTGCTATGGACCGATTCCAATTAGCTCATAGATCTCACTTTACCCACAGCTTGCTTCCCTTCCATGTTTTAACACTATAAATTGTACTCCTACCATAAAACCAGAAATTTAAATAAATATGTTTTGTACACTAGAGCCCTCGATTACAAATGTGAGGAACAAAGAACAATCCAACCAACACACGCTCAGTTAGTATATGTAATACACTTATTGGCTTATTGCACAAGAATGGCAATCTCGGCATCACCAACAACAAAGCCTTTTCCCCCAAGCCAACTGGGGTAAACAAGAGATCAAACACAATGAGAACACTATGAGATCAAAAAGAAAAGAAGTACAATATGATTACAGATTAGAGTCTACATTGGCAGCATCACCCAGATCAATTGTTTTTATGGCACGCCAAATTCCAATAAAATCCTAATCTACAAAATAGCACATAAAAATGAAAGCTTTAGAGCGATCGGCTAACCCTGGATGAAAATCCTCCCAATAGAAGCAAGGAACACCCCAGAAGCCCAGAACTACTTGTCATGGCAGTCGCCGATAATAGGACCTTCTAACCGATCAAACAACCTACGAGGCGGTCTAAAAATGAGAAATCTCACCCTGAGCGAAGAGAAGGAAGCAGTGAACGGCTCCGCTGCCGCCGCCGCCGCCACGCCGAAGCGCGCCGCCGCCCCCGTGCGCCGCGCCGCGGTGGACGCCGCCACCGCCGCGACGCACTGCCTGGACACGCGTGCGAGGAGGCGCGAGGCCACCATCTCGGCGCCGCCCGGGAAGTATGAAGCCGAGAGAGAGAGAGAGAGGGAGAGAGGGGAAGCGGAAGCGTCTGGAAGGAAGGGAGCTTCAAGAGAGCGGTTGGGCAAAGGAATGGCGGATTTACGAGAAAATTACCGTCGTACCCCTGTTACAGAGCCGAGTACCGAGGTTGAACGGGGTGTTTATGTCTTTTGGAGTCAGAGGTTTAGGGCGTCGGCTTGTCGCGCAAGAAGAAGGGTTTAAAGCTGATCTATCACTAATTTTGTTTTTAGAGTTTCTGTATCTAAGACCATTCGCACTGGGGTCTTTTAGCTGTCTCCCGCAGGAGACAACAGGAGACACATAAAGGTTTTACGCCTGCAGCGGGCGACGGGATCACCAACGTCATTTTCCTGTCGTCTGCAGGTTCCTCTGGATACAGAGGAATGGAGGAGCTCCTCCCTCAGCAGGTGCGGGCCCCGCGTACTTCACCTCCACTCTCGCGCCCGCCCGGCGTCGTCCTCGCTGCGCCGCACGTCGGCAGAGGAGGAGCAGGGGAGGGCCCGCGCCATCGTTGACGAGCCGCCAAGACGAGGGGCCACCCCATCCCTGCTCCTCCACCACGGGTGCCGCTATCCTCCGCAAGCTGCTCCTCCACCGGACGCCCGAGCACCATCCCGCGCCGCCCGTCCCAAAGCTTGCCGGCGGAAGGAGCAAGAGGGGAGGCCATGGATGCGACGGATTCGCCCTGCTCCTTCGTCGTGCATCCTGCTCGACGGGAGAGCCGCCGTCCTCGCGAGGCCTGCCGTCGGGGCGGCCCTGCTCCTCTCCCGCGGCGACCGTGCCCTGCCTCGCCCTCGCGTCGGCGGAGCAGCTGCGGTCGCACAGTAGGGGAGATCAGCCGGCCTGCGCATCCCGCTGCTTGCCGCGCCGGCCGCTGCCCCTCGAGCCACCGCTGCTCGAGCTCGAGGTCGAGGTCGGGAGCCCGACGGAGGTCCACCTGGGGGCACGCGGGAAGGGACTGGCGCTGGGTGGAGTTCGGGAGGCCGGAGGTTCGCCATGGCCGCCGCTGGGGAGCGACCGGTCGCTACAGAGGAAGAGGCCGCCGCAGCCACGGGCGCCGTCACCGCACGCCCTCGAGGAAAGAGCAGGAGCGCCGACCATGGATGCGGCGGATTTGCCGGCCATGGATTCGCCAACGCCTAGCCGGCACGGGCATCGAGGTGTGGAAAATATAATATAATTGGGATAGAGTGAGAGATATAAAGGATGACAAGTGCGGGAGAAGTAGATATAAAGGAGAGAATCTCGTTGACCAGGCAGAAATATTCCATTTTGAAGGAGGATATGAAGGATGACAAGTGTGGATGGTCTAAGAGCAACTCAATTGGTGGCATACAAATTGAGGCTTTCAAAATCTATTTGCATACCTAACTTAAAAAATAGAGACCCAAAATTAACACTTAACTCCAGTAGGGAAATCCATCTAGACCTCTATTTTTTCGTGGGCCCATTTGTCAGTGACCCTCCACCCCGCCTCCGCCCCCCCCGCCTACGCTGCCCCCGTGCGCTCGCCTCCCGCCGTCGGCGACGCTCCCCGTCCACACCATCTCCGTCGCGACGCTCCTCGGCCACGACGACGAGGCCATATTCGCGCTCGGGCTCCGGGGACGGGCTTGCGGTGTACTCAGCCACCGTCGTGCGCCCGCGCGCGCGCCTACAGTACTTTTCTCTCAGAAAAGATCAGCCACCAGCTACCAGCCTGCGGTACAGCACTACCCGCAGCTAGACGAACAGAGTCCCCGAGCGCCCGGCGACAGCTGGTGTGGACTCCGCGTGCCGCTGTCCTTTTGCTCTGCTTCTTCCCCAACACAGCTGCAGATCAATTCCTTCCCACGCACGAAGCAAGCAAATCCACTAGCTCCAAATCATGCTTCTTGCACTGCTCGCCCGTCCCTAAATCCAAGCACGAGACGTAGTTCCGTGCAGTGCTAGCAAAGCATTTGGTTCACTTCTTTCAATTCCGAGCAAACAAATCCACCAGCAGCTCCGCCTCTCTTCTCCGGTCAGCAAAGCAGGTCAATTACTGAATCTTGTTCTCTATGCAGTAGAAGCCAGCACGGAGAGCATGGCAGACGGCATGGACAGCGTGGGCGGGGCCGCTCCTTGTCATCGAGGGCTCCTGGTTCAACGTGGGTGGCGTCGACGGCGACCTTGGACACCGGCGGGTTGTCGTGCGCGGGCGCGGGAGAGGTCGTCCGCCTCGGCTCCGACGAGATCCCCGGACGGCTCCACCACTCCGATCAACAAGCAACATCGTCGCAGCAGAACGAATCCATTCATCGTATCATGGGTGGCGCCAGGAAGAAGACAAAGGCTCCGCATACTCGTCTTCCAGCGGGCGTGGAGCAGCTGGTGACCCTGTACACGCTGCTCACCACCTGCGGCTTCGCCGACATCCTCGCCGCCCACGCGCACAGCCACCACCACAACCCCTGCAGCCACTACTCCGCCGCCTCGCAGTCGTGGTGGCACTATTCCACCAACCCGACGTCGGTGCAGGCCGCCGAGGGCGACCGCCTCGAGCGCGCCATGCTCTGGTGTAGCGCAGTACGGTCCATGGAACTGAGAGTGGAGGCTGGTGTGGGAGGACGGGGACGAGAGGGTGGCGACCGGGGAGGAGCCGGGGCACCACCGACCCTGAACCTGCAGCAACCAGCTCCACTTCGCGTCGCATCGGAGGCAGGCAGCCCGCAGCCGTGGCCTCCACTCTTGAGTGTCGGCGTCCGGGAGGGGCGCAGCGCGACTGGATCTTGCGCGGGGACGTAGAGCAGCACCGTGGGAGGACGGGGACGAGAGGGCGGCGACCGGGGAGGAGGAGCCGCGGCGAGTTCCCGTAGCACCCTGAGCGCGACAGCAGCGGCGGAAGGCGAGATATTTAACTATTTACCACTTTTACGTTTGGCCCTCCTTCAGATAGGACCTTTAGTTTGGCTCTTATGTTTTTGCCACCCTCGTGCGTTTGAGGCAACATAATTGTCATTTTCGCTGACGTGGTACACCACGCCACCATGCCAGCATGGATGAAGCTTGTCCAATGATCATAGTGCCCATGCCTTTCTCCTGTTAGCCTTCCTCTCCCCTCCCTCCTGCTATTGACGCATGGGACCCTTATGTCAGGGTCTTCTTCAACCTTTGGTCGTGACCTTTTTTCTCACTGTAACTGCATCCATCCATGGAGGAGCTCGCCGTCCCTTGCTCGTGGGTTTTGTAACGACCAAGGTTTTCGGTGAGGAAAACCCGACTCTCTGTACCCTTGTGATAGTCCCTGGATCAGTAGCTATCACGTACAGAACTCATTACAGAATAATATCATTTCCATACAATGAAATCATAGTACAAAACAGAGTATTTACATCCGAACACAGATCGGTATACGATATAAGTACAAGCCCCTTGGGCTAAACGACAAGTAGAAACTCTTCGCAGCGGTAGCTAAGGCTTCAGGTCTTCATCCTCGATCTTCACCACAGGCATCCTTGAGCGAAGCAACGCAACCCTTCCTCCATGGATTCTTCATAAATGGACTTTCGCTCCAAGTCCAATCCTGCACACTCACAAACTATCCCCAAGGAATGGGATAGGTTCACGTCACCAACCGTATGCAAGCTTTAAGTGATCTAATTAAAGGTATAAAAAATAGTCAAGGAGTAGGCTCAAGTTTTCCTATGCAGCAGCAGCAAAGCATAAAGAATAAATCTCCATATCCAACCAATCCCAAGTCTCTCATCCACAATCGGATACACCTGGTCACCCAGATCTCCGTCACCAAGCCCTATCTCCATCTAGGGTCGGTGCGAGAACTCCCACTCCTCGCACCTCAATGACTGCACCCGGATCCGCGAGGTAGAGGGAGCAACTCTCCTCTCCCCGAATGCAACCACGGCTCACCACACTCAATCCTATAAGGGGAGGTAGAAATCCCAAAACATGAGAGTCGGAGTAAACATCGGGCATGTCCATAACCGAGGACGCGGCTATACGTATAGATCTAAACTCTGCAGAGCGTGTACACCTGTACCCAACTCGGGATGGAGCCCAGTCGGTAGCAAGTCGACTGAACCCACCCTACCGGACGAACACATAGGAGTTACGATTCCACCCTGCATCCGGGTCTCGCTGCGGTCCCCCGCAGAAGACCACCCCGGAACTGTGAACATGCCCCCGTGTGGCTACACGGGGAGCGCCGCAAAGGGAAGGGGCCTTCACCCGCTTCCCTTTCACTGATACCCTCTATCCTACTAGCAGGTATGGTATCGCACTTGCCAGGGTCGACCCGGCCCTATCCCCACTCTCGGCGAGGTGGTGTGTACGTAAGTCCCGTGAAACAAAGCGACCCACTCGGTTTCAGACCGGGGCGAGCTCCTATCCTCCAAAGTAGTCACAAACCCCAACACCTGTGCTCCGAAAACATTATGCCTGCCATAGGCATGAAATAGGGATCGCCCGAGAAGACGAACCCCCAGCCCCCGATCCCAGATCGGGTTGTCTTGAGCTCACCCCCGCCAAGTCACCCAAAATCGCCTTCTCCTGCCGGTTTTTCCCCACACGCGCCAAGAATCTATCCACATATCCCATACACATGCAGCGAAGCTCAGCGTATATACACGCATATATATGTAGTAGTAGTAGTAGGGAAATCAAGGACATGGTAAATAAAGAAGGCAGTGCAAGGTTCAACATATCCATCATCATGCATAAAGTAAAGCGCTAGCAACTAATTAGCAATGCCTAATAGGAGTTCAAAACCGGTCGGGCGTGAACACCTGTGTGCAAGTAGTCGTCGTAGTTTCCGTAGCCGTGTCGTACTTGATCTTCTGGCTTGTCTCCTCAGCTCCGAAAAATCCTAGATTCGCAAATATAAATAAATAACGAGGATCTATTTCCAAATAAACTCCAAAGAGAAGTAATAAAGAACCAAATAACTCCAAAAACTAGTCTAACGGGTGCTTCATCATTTTAGGAGAATAAAGAATCTGATTTCATATTTTTCTAAGCTAGAATCAATTTATTATTGATTTTCAAATAAAGAAATATTTTATGAATTTAATTAATTGCGATAAAGCACAAAAAACATAAGTCAGCAAGTTAGAGATCACAAACTAGGTTTTGGGTGGTCAGCAAGGCTTAGTTGACTAGTCAACGATCATTGTTGACCAAGTCAAAGGGCAAAGGTCAAAGGTCAACCGGACCCCACAAGTCATCCTGTGAGCCCCGTATGTCAGATGGAAACAAGATAGACAGTTCGCGACCTCACATGTTAGTGGGACCCAACGGTAAGTTCGTGGGACCCCTTTGGTCAGATTAGCGAGATTGTGCAGAAAGGATCAGCTAGAAGCGATGTGGTGTGGTTGAGCAACTCGGCTCGAGCTGAACATGGCAGAAGTGTGACGAGGATGGATTTATCCGTGGTATGGCGGATGGTTTAGTTAGCGCACGCGTCGTGCACGACGAAGGTGTGGCCAGACCGCGGCGAAAGGTATGGTCGGGACTTGAAAGGTTAAACACAAGCAACAAGGCACCACGATTAAGTCTAGAGGAAAAGGCAGAAGTTGCTTGCTAGCAGCAACCCATAAGATGGATTAAGGACCAAAGGATAGATTAGCACATACATGACTTTAGGCAAGCGCATGCAGCAACTAAACTAAGGATGTGTGTGGCTGGAGACACATGCTAGAACTGAGCTTGTGTCGGCTCAGCTATAGGTAGAAAGGAAGAACAAAAAGTAGTTGCTGCTTGTATGGTTTGAGGTTCGAAACAGAGACTAGTACTATAGGTTCAGAAGCCTAGAGCATTGGCACATAGCTCGGCATCCAGCAAAGTGCTAGCAAGAAAGATTAAGGCTCGTGATTAAACACTTAAGATTATATGCCTTAGGAAACAAGACAGGAGATGCCCGGCTTGCTAGCTTTTGCTCGGACTGAAACTTCATGGTGTGGAACAGATAGGCCATAAGCAGCTCCTTGGTGCTCTAAACTACACTGAAGCTGTAGGACAGATAGACAGGCAACAAAGGCCAGGACGTGGCTACAGGTTAGGTGCACGTGCTGCTATTTAGCAAAGCATCGTACAAAACAGGATAGCATCGTACAAAACAGGATAGATAAAGAGCTAAAGTTAGATAGCATTTCCATGGCTTAGGATTACAAACAGTAGCTATTGCTTGTTTAGATGTGAGCTTAGCACTACAGGTTTGCACTTGCATGCTCACATGATGGAACAAACAGGAAGATATAGGTGAAGCTAAACACGTCCATGGCATGTACACCATACATGACTGGGCTTAGCCTTGCTAGCATCTAACATGATTTTTTGTGAACATAAGCAACATCTTCTGATAGAAGGGACATGGTCTGATTGTGAGCAGCCTAGCATGGGACTGAAACTTGTGCTCTCAAACAGAGCAGTCCAAGGCCAAGGCTTGAGCTAGGCTAGCACGTACATGGTTTAATACATGTATTAGCTACAGCTTACTTGCTTGGCTTGCACTAGCACTATATATCCTTCGGGTTAAGAAGAGGGAGTAGTTGCTTTTAGAAAGCCACCACGACAGGATGGATTAAGGAACAAGGCTAGTTAGCATGCTCAAAAAGAGATTAAAACAGGAGCGTGCCAAGCTTCTAGCTTCTTGCTCAAGACTGCAGCTCCACGATCTTGGAACAAAAGGGCTAAAGGCTAACATGGTCGTGACCAGAGCTACTGGAACACACACAGCGGCTACTGAAGATAGCATTGCAGCTTGCTGATTTGCTTAGGTGAAAAGAATCAGAGGGAGAGGTTGTTTGCTGCCGATTGGAGGGAGGTCGATGGATGAGAGAGTCGCTACTGGTGGAATTGCTTGCTCGTGGAGAGAGAAAGAAAAGGAATTGCTGGCTTGTTTTGGTGGAATAAGAATAGAAAGAGGGTGGCGGCAGTGCGGTGGTTCGCGCTTGTGCGACAAAAACCCCAAGCCGGCTCTGACGCCCACCAGCTGTTCGACGGAAAACCCTAAAGGGTCTCCGAGGGGGCAAAGGCTTGCCGGCGGCGAGCTCTCCGGCGCTCGACGGAAAACGAACGACGACAAGGTTCAGGAAGACCTAGGGAAACAGGTAGAGAATGGAAAAGCACCGGTTTTGAGGCCTAGGGCAGCAGCGTCGGTGAAGACGCGCATGGCAAGATGCTGCTCGGCAGCGCAGCACGCGGGGGTGTGTGTGCACGTCGGCGAGCGCATTGGGCTGCTCTGGAGGGACGACGCGGATGACGCACTAGGTGACCAAAGGTGAGGTCTTGGTCTCTCTGAGTGAGAGCACGCACAAGTGCAAGCCAACGGCTTCGCCACAGCGGCGCCTCGGCATCGGTGGTTGGTGCTTGGCGAACCAAAGACAAGGCTTTCCACCTCCCTGCGCGTGCGTGCACGGGCGTGCAAACCGGCGGCTTGGCCGCGTCGGCGTAGCGGACAGGGCGCGCGTTCGTCAGCGTCGGGCAACAGGTACAAGGCCAGGCAAGGCTTGCGCGCACGCGTTGATGAAGGCAGCGGCTCCTGCAGGCGTAAGGCTCGACTCGAAGGTCGGCACACAAGCGACGGCGGTTGCGCGGCGGCGCGGAGCAAGCGTCACAGCATGTCACACCCTTTGGCACGATGGCCGGCACACAGGGATAGCAAGATAGGGGCTGGAAGCTCACCTATGGGCTCGACGGGGCGTTCCGGCATTCCGTCGAACACGTCGTGGACGAGGCGGACGGCAGCCGCTTGCGGTTCAGCTTCGGGTCCTGGTTCGGCTCGCGGTACAGCAGCGGCGTCGCTGTACAGAGGCTGACACGGTCGTCGTCGTACATCTCTTGGCGTTCCTCCCGACGGCGGTGCCGGCATCGTCGTCTGCGGTGGCGGCGGCGTGGTTGTCGTGGCCGGCGGAGAGGAGCGGGTGAGCGGCGAGGTGGTCACCAGGCGACATGCGCGGCCAGGTCACATCATCGACAGTGTGCTCCTCCTCGCTTCCTCCTTCTGGGCGGAATTGCAGCACGTGGGGTGGAGAGCAGATGGGGCAAGCCCCTGGTGGCGCAAGGGGAAAAGAGCAGGAGGCAGAGCGATTGGTGCAGGGGAGCAGTAGGAAATTAGGGAGCTTTGCTCCTTGCGTGAGCTGCAGAGGCTTGATTTGTTGATTGGAGAGGGGGAAAAAAAGGATGCGAGCTGTTGATTGCTGCGGTGGAGTGCTGCAGCTTTGCTTACTCGAGTGGATAAAAAAAGGAGAGGTGGTGTTTGCCGATTTGGAGATAGGAGTGAGAGGGATTGCTGCTGCTTGGGAAGGGAAGGATGGATTGGAGAGAGAAGAGGGGTGCGAGATGCAGCTCTGTCTCAGCTTACTCCATGCGTGAACTGCAGAAGGAAGAAGGGGCAGCGGCTTGCTGTTCTTGCGAGAGGAAAAAGGAATCAGAGGGTGTTGTTCGGTGGGGAAAGAAAAATAGCAGGGCTACTGCTTGCTTGCTGCAGATCGATGGAAGAAAAAAAAAGGATTGGGCCTGCGGCTTGCTGCTGATCGATTGGAAGAAAAGAGAGGAGGTGGCGATCTGAAAGGGGTGCTGGTGATTCGGTGGAGAAAAGGTTTCGTGTGTTCTTGCGTGAGGAAGAACAGAGTGAAAGAAAAAAAAGTGGCGGCAGGGAAAGGAGAGAGAAGAAGTGGAGAGGGGTGAGGGTATTCGAGCGAACTAATTAGGGTTAGAAGTGGGTTTTTAGATGGACTCGGCGATTTGGACCGAAATCAATAATCCTCGCGAAATAAATTTATTTCGTAAATTTGATACAAATGAATTTAGACTATTTTTCCGGAATGATTCAATTAACAAGGTATTAATTCGAGAAGTCGGAAAACATCGTCTTAATTCAAATGAGCTCTCGAAAATTTAATTCGAATGAATTATAATCTATTCTCCGAAATCGAACCAATTGCAAAGAATTAATTCGAAGAGTTGAAAAATAAATCTATAATCCATTTAAGAAATTCCGGAGCACTTTTGAAAGATTAGGCCGGAAAAGATTAGAAGGCCGAAAAAGTTGACGAGCCCACTGAGTTAGCATGTGAAGACCCGGGAGACGGTTTAGGCGGGTCCGAAGGTTAGAGATGATAGTTAGTTCAATTAGCTTTAGATTTATATTTGAATTTAGAATTCAAATATAAACCACACTCAAAGATTTCAAGACCATTCCAAATAAAAACCAAATCACATAACATAGAATTTATCCTTAGCACTCAAAGCAATTTAATTAATTTTATTACTAAGAATTTGGAAAGGGCACGAGAAGATAGTCTTATGATTCTGATAAAACACATCAAGCACAAAATTTTTTGAAAATCCACATTTTTGCAAACATAAACATTCCAGAAAAATCCGGGATGTTACAGGCTTACCGCGCAGCGCCGCCGCCACCCTCCCCTCAGGCTCCGGCGGCCGCGGTAGCCTTGCCCGGGAGCTCACGACGGCCGCCCGACTTTCCCCCTCCTCCAGAGCTTCCCTGTTTTTCGGTGCCTTGCTTGCCCCTCCACAACACTCAAATGCCTCCCATGCTGAGCCTCCGAGGCCGCGGGGAGGGAGGACGAGGACGAGCCGTGGAGGAGGAGGGAGCTCCACGAATAACACCTGCCGCCGCCCGCAGTCGCGGTTCGCTGCGCCTGCGCCGCGCAGGGTGGTTCTGCATCGGCATTCACCTCGCCGCAGGTAGAAACAAAACCCATGGTTCCGCGCGCCGTCCTCCTCCTTGTCGTCGCGCTCGCGCTGCCACCGCTACTACTGTTGGTGCTGCTGGCAGAGGCCAGCTCCGACCCCGCCCCCACGGCCATGTTGCAAATGACGAAGGCGAGGGAGCTAGCGCCAATGAGCTTGTACCACTCGGCCGACCCCTTCCACGGCGGCCACCTCAGAGCCAGTCGTTTTCCTCTCCAGCTCCTCTCCCCTCGCTCCATGATCCTCCCCGACCGCCCCGGGAATCGAGTGCTTCTCCACGACGCTCGCGAACCTTTCCCGTCCTCTACCTCCACCATTGCTGGAGGACACCCTCACAGCCCGCGGCCAGCGGTGGCGCCGGTGCGGTAGGGGCGCGCGTGGTGGGAGCATGCGGAGAAGGGGGCGGTGGTGGCGGCCGCCGGCGGCGGCAAGGAGGAGGAGATGGCGCTCGGGCTGCAGCGCCGAGGCTGCAATGCCATGTGGAGCGAGCTGCGTGCGAGAGGCCTGGAGCTCGAATTTTTGCGAGCTCGAGCGGCCACGAGAAAATGACTCTAACTTCTAGGTGCGGCGCAAGTTCCACGACCAAAGGTTGAAGAAGACCCCAACATAAGGCTCCCATGCGTCAGTGGCAGGAGGGAGGGGAGAGGAAGGTTAACGGGAGAAAGCATGGGCACTATGGTCATTTGACATGCTTCATCCACGCTGGCATTGTGGTGTGGCGTGCCATGTCAGCGAAATTGGCAATTGTGTTGCCTCAAACGCGTGAGAGTGACAAAAACGTAGGAGGCCAACTAAAGATCATATCTGAAAGAGCGTCAAACACAAAAGTGGCAAATAGTTAAATATCATCCTCCCTCCTGCTCTGACGATCCATTCTCCCACCGTCGCGCCTTCCGCGGGAGAGATAGGGGAAGGAAAAGAAAAAAGAAAAAAATAAAAATGGTGGGACCCACTGTTTGAGGGGGGAAATGGAGGCTCTTCAGGAATTGAGGTTTGGAGGAAAAATTTGGAGAACTATGGAAGATACAAACCTATTTAAAGGTCTTACTGGAGTTGAGTTTTTGCATCAAACTTCTAAATTTTAAAATAGAGACCTATATAGAGGCCCCCACTGGAGTTGCTCTAAGGAACTAGCTACTCCTCTGAATGATTGAGTCCTACATGGCTTACCGTGGAATCTCAATTTTTAGTTTCTATATATACATATCGTGTCCTACAAATAACCTTTTGAGATTCAGTACTAAAGAAATGCAAGTTAGTATTATGAACATAAGTGGACTCTCCACAAAACTTTGAGCCTATAAAAAAATGCAAAGCTAAAATAAATGTTCAGTTTTAATTATAACATGCCCAACAATTCATGCATGAGTGACATCCCAAACGACCTGTTGCAATAGGTTAGTTTCCCTGGAGAGGAGCTAGCCGACCAAGGGTTTCAACCCTAGTTTGGCACATTTTCAGGTATATAGGGTTTGTTTGGGAACAAGGTATATAGGGTTTTAACACCCCCCTCCTGGCCACTGTTGCCCACTCTCAAATATGTGGAATATATTTGTGTATTATTATTGGTCATATGGGAGATTTTTGAAAACGATCCTCCTCCCTCGCGTCGCCCTCCCGAGGGCGACTCGGGGGCTCCTCCTCCGTAGCCGCCAGGCCCCCCGCTGCGGAGCCTGTCAGCCGCCGCCTTCCTCTTCGGCGGCGGCGCCCAGCGACAGGGCCGCACAACCGGCCTTTCTCGTCCTCTTTCCCCCTCCCTTTTTCTCCTCTCCTTCCTCCCCCTTCCCTCCCTACACCACCACCATGGCGAGGTCGCTCCCTCCGGCCGTCGGCGCATCCTCCCGGTCCTCCTCCGCCCTTCCCCGGTGCGGGACCTTGTCGCCGGCACCTCCCTCCACCCCACTCCTTCCTCCCCCACCGGGCTCTCGGAACCCTAGATCTGGGGCTTCTGAGGCCGCAGGGCCGCCGCCGCCCTGGCATGGCCTCTCCGGGCGTGGTCGGAGATCCGGTGCTCCTCCTTCGCCACCCCTCCCCGGCTGCCTCGGTGTGCGCCGCTCGCTGGTGCGCCGCGGCTCCTCCCCTCTAACCCTAGATCTGGGGCCTCCGGGGCCGCCGCCGCCCCTGGCGCCTGTGCGACACCGCGCTCTCCACCATCGCCGGCGACACCCTCCTCTGTGGCGGCTGTGGCGGGTGCCCCGACAACGGCTTCACCCCGGCTGCGCCCGTCGGTGCCCCTCCTCCTCGGCAGTGATGGCGCGCCCCTCCTCGACTCTTCGGCGGTCCGCGGCTACTCCTCCACGGCAACTGCTTCGGCCCCCTCCCTTCGGAGGATGTCTCTCTCCTCGACGCCCCGGAGTCCGCGGTCCCTCTTCTCCACCGGCGGCGGCTGGGCCGCGGCCTCCCCGGATCTCCGCCTTGCCGTCGCCTGCAGCCCCCTCTCTCATGCCGGTGGCCGCGGGACCTAGATCCCCCCTCTTCGTCTGTGACCGCGGCTCCCCACCCCCCCTGTGCTGGTGTCGTCGTCGCTAGCCCTGCGCCCAGTGGCCTCCCGTTGCCCCTCCTCGACGACGCCCGCGGATCCTTCCTCCTTCAGGTGGTGCCCGTGGCCTCCCAAGAGATCCACCGTGCCGTCCCTCCCTGCCGATGTGTCGTTGCCAGTCATGTGCCCCCTCCTCATCATTGACTGGCCGCGATGGGTCCGACCCTGCTCGATGGTTCATGGTGGGTTCCTGGAACCTGCGTTGCGGCCTGGCCTCCCTACCGGCCATCCATCCTGGAGATCCTCCGCTTCGTCTCTTCACTCCGCCGTCGACCGCCGGACCCGTCTTCGCCTTCGCTGCCTCCGCTCCCTCTTCGGCCACCGTGTTCTCCACCGCCGTAGCGTTTATGTCCCTGCCATCTGGGTCGGGGCGGCTGGGTCGTCTTCTTCTCCTCTCTTGTGCCTGTAGTTGATTCTTGTTGCCATCACCTTAGACTCCCGCAGCAGTTCCCATTGCTTGGCCTATCACCTTGGTTCCGGCAGCTGGCGATGTAGTTGTTGGCTTTGGAGTTCGTGGGTGAAAGCCTAGCCTAGCGCTTGCTAGTGCTCATAGCGGTTGCGCATGCTTGCGTAATTACCTTGTTGGGGGCATTATGATTGCCTCCAACGCCTTTGGTCTGTCAGGTGAAGACTTGACCTACACATCCGTGCGCCGCCGTACCGTGGGCGGGCGGACGATGGCGGCGGCGTCGTCGCTTCCTTCCTGAAGGCAACAACTAACACCGCTACATTTTGCCTCCGCTGTCTCCAGGCTGTTAGGCTAGCAAGTGCGTGTTTCCTTGGTGTACCTCTACCCCACAGGCGTATGTTGCCGTAGGTTGTCTCTTCTTTAGTGGTGGTGTGGTGACCCTCCTTCTCTTTCTTTCTTTCTTGTTGTTGTTCTTGTTCTCGGCTCTTTAGGTGTTCTCCTAAAGTTGCATCTCGTAAAACTCTCTCCTCTTAATGAAAAACGTGCTTTGCACGTCTTAAAAAAATATTGGTCATATGGGAGATATACTTATTTGCTGCTACACTTCTGCTAAAGGGAAACAAATCAGACATCATGCTATAAATTGCACATTACAAACATAGTATGAGGATCTATAGAATGAATTTCTATTACCCATCGTCACAAATTTTAGATAAGCTTATATCGAAATTTTGAAAAGTTGTGGAATATTAAATTTCAAAGATAAATACTCTACTGCAATAAATACATTACAATTCCTTCAAAATGAAGGGTCCAAACGGGATGAGAGTAATATGTCTTCTTAGGAATAATTTTAGTACGGATTAATAATTTTTTAAAAACTAAATCCAATGGGACGGAGAGTTTCACAGGTTTTCATTAAGAAGAAGTAACCTTCTCCGGATTTTTAAAACCCCTGAACCCGACAAGAGATTTTTTTTAAAAAACTTATAAATCCGTTTCAACAAAGAATCAAACCTGAGTTTACTGGTGTGATCATGCCTCAGCCCCCTATCTCTATCTATATACTCTAGAAGGTCGACAAAACATCAGTTCACTTTTTACCGCTCGGTCGACCGCGGTCCGTCGCCCAACTAAGGCTGGGAATGGTTTGGTTTGAAACCGGTTTTAATGATTTGGTTTTCCTAGTTGGTGTTGGTTGGTTTGGTGAATCGTGACTTATATAATGGTTAGGTTTGGTTTGGTTTAGCAAATGTAATAGTTTGGATGGGTTTGAAATGGTCTGAATTGGTTGTATGTGTCACCTAGGTCAAAAGTTGGACCCTAAAACTAAAAACTCGCGTTCACACCTTAAAATTTCAGCGGATTTGACTAAAATTTATTGGAAATATCTTAGAATGACAGTCTGCTACTTTGTGCAAATTATCATACTTAGATACACACGTGGGCCCCACGTCAAGAGCCGGACCCTAAAACTAAAAGCTCGCGCTCACACCTTAAAATTTTTACGAATTTAACTGGAATTTGTTGGAAATGTTTTAGAATGACAATCCGCTAGTTTGTGCAAATTATCATACCTAGATTCACACGTGGGCCCCACGTCAAGAGCCGAACTCTAAAACTAAAAGCTCGCGTTCACATCTTAAAATTTCAACGAATTTGACTGAAATTTGCTGAAAATATCTTAGAATGACAGTCCGCTACTTTGTGCAAATTGGTACAGCTAGATCCATACGTGGGCCCATCTTAAAAGCTAAACATATGATATATATGAAAAATGAGTTTTATGTGACATAGAACCGATTTGAGATATGGTTTGGTTTGGTTTATGGTCTTTTACACCACTCAGTTAGTTTGGTTTGGATATTGTGGGAGATGGGTACCCCTGGGTCCTCACCGACCAGTCTCACGGCCGTCCCCGACAAGTGGATCCGGCCCACCAGAAGACCAACCGACCTGACAGTGGGCCCAACAGACCTGATCTGTGGTCCCCACGACCTCCTGAAGACCTTATCGAGAACGATTACAAGACTTGGCGTACACGACATGGCCGTAGTGGATCCGACAGGCAGTGCGGGATGTGTGGAAATTGTTGTAATCAACTAGACTTAGGTCTCCTAGTCGTAACCGACCAGGAGTCTGGGCGTCGACCTTGTCCGCTGGCCAATATAAGGCGGGCAAGGCAACCCCCAATGTACAACACCGCAATCAATCAATCGCCACCGACAACTGGACGTAGGGTTTTACTCTCCGGAGGCCCAAACCAGTATAAACTCACCGTGTTCCGTGTGCTCTTGCATAACCATCAAATCCTTAGCTTCCGATCGCCCCCATCTGAATCTAAACCACCAGGATTAACCCCCTGTGGACTGTGCGGATCTAAACCTCCGACAGTTGGCATACCAGGTAGGGGCAGATCGAAAGTTCTCCGTGCGTTCGATGGCTTCGTTCAGCGGCGTCATCTTTCCCGCCAGCATGGCACACTTCCTCGCTAATCCCGTCGACTTCAGCTTCGCCTCTATGCCGTCGAGATCCACCGCTCCAGCCACCGGCCATGTCGTCTGAGGACCAGGTGTGTCCGAAGACTAGTGGAGGGTCGCTCCTTAGTGATGAGCGATTGACAACGTTGTGTGAACTGATGCTTGGCTAAGTGTGCAGGTACAGGTTGCGGCTTGACTTGTGTTGGTGCAGGTGAAGAACAAGCGCGAAAGGCCTTAGCCGTGGTGGCCTCCGGGTGATGGAGAGGCATGTAGGCTTGGTTCGATGGACTCGGTGGCCGATGGGGTCAAGTGCGAGCCGTGCGGTGCAAGACTAGCAAGTTGAAGTCGTGAACATGGGCCGGTGTAAGGTAGCGGATCGAGGCCGAAGTTTGCACGTGGGGTTTGGTGGTTTGCCCACAAAACCATCGGTGGACGGTTCTTGGTTTGGGCCGCAAAACCAAGTCTGGAGGCCCGATGCGACGGAGACGGTGATCCAGCGTCGGGAAGCTTCGAGGCGGGAGGCACGTGGTGTGATCGCGGGGCTTGTGTCGAGGCTAAGCAAGTCCGCGGTGGAAGCGTGTCCGTTCGATGAAGACTTGACCATATTGCCCCTGAGGGGTGTGTATCTTCATTTCAAGTTGTAAGGGTAGCGTGGTCATTTGCCTCCTTCGGTGGACCTCGTATAAATAGGGGAGAGGTGGATGGCATATCTCTCTCTTGGACTCTAGGGTTTTCTCCCCTGGTAGATCGCTCTGGACTGCTTCTTTTTCCTCTACTTTCCTTAGGCTAGATTCTTGTATAGACTCTGACCCCTGGATGTATGGAAGCATTCAGCATTGCGGTGATCTCCTAGCTCTTTGTGATTTTCGTGTCATTTTCAGGGCTATTTTTAGGGTGTTTCATTCTTCGCTCGATTCATCGATTTGAGGGTGTTTTCTCTCTGATTTCTTTGAGGGGATCATGGGTGGATGCCTTGCGCATCTTTGTGTGTTATCTTGACCCCTCAAACGCCGGGAAATCCCTTTGATTCGCGAGTTTTGGTTGGGGCCCGAGTTCTTGGTGTTGGTTCATGTGATCCGCGATTCCCGGTGATTTAGTGAGTTAGAGGTCGAGATTTTTGGGGCATAGCTTCATCTAGTGACGCTTCTCATCTCCCTCAAGAGCTCAAGCCATTTGGGAGATCCGGTGATGGATAGGTGGAGTTGACCTCGCGAGGTCAAGCTATTTCTGCTCTGTTCGTGCTATGCGGACAGTCCGCAGGCCCGTTGTGGACGGTCCACAAGCCTCGGTTCAGCGCAGGTGTTCTTCGCGTGTTCTTCTGAGTTTGTGTTTTGATCCGGTGCCACAAGTGATTTTGGTTGCATGGAGTTTGCGGACGGTCTGAACTTGAGTGTCGGACAGTCCGTGAAGGTGCAGACAGTCCGCGGGTCCCTCGTGGGCAGTCTGATTTTTCGGGGTGTGTCTCTGGTGGTTCTGTTGGCTTTTTCGGACAGTCCGAGCAGGCTGTGCGGACAGTCCGCCACATCCGTGCGGACGGTCCGCCCGTACAAGCCGGACAGTCCGCGCTGGCTTTTCCAGAATTGGCCAAGCGCTTTGATTCTAGTCTTGTGCTTCGGCGCTTTGATTCGAGGGTTGTCTCTAGAACTTGTAGGTTTGTGTGTGCCTAGTCTAGAGCTTCTTTGGTGTGTGCGAGTGATCGGAGTGACAATCAGGGTATAGGCCGAGTTCATCCTTCGGGAAGAATTTTTATCGGCTCCCATTCAATCCCCCCTCTCTGGTCGCCTATTCGGTCCTTCAATTGGTATCAGAGCCGGTTACGGATCTTCGTGATTCTAACCAGTCTAAGATCCAAAAATGGGTGACTATGGTAAGGGTCGGGTCCTCCGCACTTCGATGACAAGAATTACCCGATGTGGGAGAGGCGCATGGGCGCGTTTTTGCGTGGGAAGGGGACTCTGATTTGGGATGTGACTCAAAATCCTCATTATGTCATTCCAGACAGTTTCCTTCTTCCAGGATCACGAGACATGTTTGAGGCCAACAGCAAGGCCGTTGATTACTTGTTCCGTGCTCTCTGTGCCTCGGAGTTCGAGCGAGTGTACGTAGAGAATGTGGCCGGAAAGATATGGCTTAATCTTAGGAATGCTCATGTTGGCAATGCCCAGGTGCAAGCTCGTTTGTTTTACACTTACCGGAGAGAGTACGAGAACTTCACTCATCTCCCTGGTGAGTCGACCGATGCGATGTTTTAGCACTTCACCAGCACAGTCAACAACATGAGGGCCAATGTGACAGTGCTCCCATACACGGATCATGATCAAGCTATCAAGCTTTTGCATGCCCTGGATAGGTCTGTGTGGAGTGCCAAGGTCGAGGCCATTGAGGAGTTGAGCGTGTATGATACCTTGTCGCTTGATGAGCTGTTCTCTTAGCTCAGGTCTTCGGAGGTTGATCGTGGCTTGAGAGCCAAGAGCGAGAGCCCCACTGATCCTCATAGTTTGGCTCTTGTCTTAGGTTCGAGGACTAATGCTAACTCTGTTGGTTTTTCTTTGTCTTGTCTTGTGTCCTTGCCAGATGAGGACTTTGAGGAGCTGAGCGAGGATGATCTCGCCTTGTTGAGCAAGAGGTTTGGGCGGATGTACAAGAACCGCAAGAATGTGAGGAGAAGCTCGGGGATGTGCTATCGGTGCGGGAAGCACGGGCACTTCATCGCCGAATGCCCTGAAGCCATGGAGATCAAGAACGACTACAAGGGCAAGCCCAAGCATGACTACAACAAGCACCGCTCCCGGAACGACTACAAGGACAAGCGTAAGGACAAGGGTGAGAGAAGGTCGAAGAAGAGCAGCGGGTACAAGAAGAAGACGGCTCGAGCGATGGTTGCCAGAGCAAGCGACATCGACTCTACTTCCAGCGACTCTTCTTCCGGTTCGAGCAGTGATAAAGAGCAAGATCGGTGCAAGGACAAGCGGCACACGGGCAAGAACTACACCGGCCTCAGCTTCGTCGCACAATGTGGATTTTGCGGCATGGCGCAATCCAAGAAGGGTGGGAAGCACAGCTCGGATTCAAACTCCGACTCCGAGGAAGAGGTACAACATGATCCCCACCTCTTGCTAGAGGAGAATGCTAGGCTGAATGAGTTGCTTGATAACCGTGATGATGTGTTTAGGAAGACCATCAAGGAGAAGAGAGAGTTTAGGTCTTTGTTGGGTGATGCTAAGGACAAGATAGTTGAGCTTGAGTCTTTGCTTGTTGATGCTAGAACTGAGAAAGACTCTTTGAAAGCTGCTCCTATTGTTTCTGATGATGTTGATTGTGGTGATTGCAATGTTTTTCTGGCTGACTTGACTGCTCTCAAGGAGAAGTATGCCTCAACTCTTGAGGAACTAGATGTGCTTAGGGTTGAGTGTGATGAATTGAAATCTAGACCTGCTTTGTTAGGTGTTTGCACTTCTTGTCCTGTGTTGCATGCTAGGCTAGATGAATCTCACACTAAGATAGTTTCTCTTGAGGCTGCATTGAAAGCTCTTATTCCTACATCATGCTCTACCTGTGAAATGCATGCTTTGAAAAACATGGAACTTGCACACTATGTTGACCGTTTGCAGGATGAGAATGATGAGTTGAGGAAATTGATGGGGTGGTTGTCTGGGCATGAGCCACAATTGAGTTTGACGTTGGCTCAGTGTTGACGGCTGTTAAGTGCTACTTTTACACCGTCAATACCTACATAAAATAAATGTAAAAGGATCATCAACACTAGAATAGGGCTTGATACTAACAATTTCCACAAGTGTTGGTGTTTCTGGCTTTTGTTGCAGGACACACTGAAATACGTGTTAAATGACACAGTTGAGAGCAAGTGCACCAATGGCATAGATATGGCATCATCATAAACAATCACAAATGCCAAATTGGTATGCACCACTGCGATGGGCTCGTCAAGATGATCGAAATGGATATATCATTTGCCTACTTTGGAGTTCGGATGAAAGAGATATGCACAAGATAACATGTGGGCCCGGTGGGACCCACACCAAGCCACATGGCGACGTGCTGTCACACAGAAGTCCACGTGTCCATGACACATCATCGATCCAAAGAAACACACTCTCGACCAATTAGGAGCCAGTACGCGGATCCAAGGGCCCACAACCATGAGATAAATGGCTAAAAATACCGCATGCACCCCCATACCCACCTTGGGACCCACCTAGCAGTCACCTGGACGAAAGGCGGCGTGAGAGGACCTACCCGGGGGTCGGCCGAACCCCCAGGTCGGCCGAACCCATTTTGCGGCCCCTCGTGTCGCCCTTCCACGTGTCGGCTTGTCGTGAAGAAGCAAAGGCGGTCCTAGGTGTGTGCCCGAATATTCCCTCAGGATCCTGTCGGAAAGCTCCTTCTCTTGCAAGCTACTTGGCCTCCACTCCTCTTTGCCACATGTCACCACCCTATTGGTGGCGCCCAAGGCAGCCAAGGGAGCTCCTCCTACCCCCTTGGCCTATAAATATGAGGAGAGGGGGCTAGAATAGAGACACATCCCATTCCTCCGTCTCTCTCTTTAGAAACACTTGTTTCTCCTCTCATTTGATCTCTCATTGATCAAATGAGTTGAGGGGATGGCTATGTAGATGGTGATGTGGGTGAGATCCCAACTTGTTCTTCATTTAGATCAAAGTGAGTATTCTTGTATTTTCCAATTAGACTAAAGTGATGTTCATGCATGAGTGACATGTTCTTGAGTTCTTCATTCGTTCATCATTTAGAGGCTTGTGTTCTTCATGAACGCGCTTCCTTGATCTAGTTGACGAACATGTTACTCACGCTTTTGTGTTTGTTCATAAGTTAGAGGCTCGTGTTCTTCACGAACACGACCCTTGATCTTTTGTTATAAGCACATAAGTTTGCATTCCGTTTGTGTGAATTATCCCATTAGATCTTGTTGGGATACATGAATCGGTGACTAGTCGTCTTCCTCACGCCAATCGATTCAATGACGAGTAAGGTCTAGCTCAACGTCGCGGGTTCGTCACTCCGTATTTATACGGAGTGCTATAGTGTTTCTACGGGATATCAGACGTAGCCGTGCTATAGTAGTAATCAGTGGTGTAGACGTGGTGTCTAGACTACAGGTTATCCTTTGAATGCCCTGTATCCCATGGTTTGTCTTGGGGTAGGCCGCGGTAGTGACAGCTGTTGGACCCTCTGAAATCCCCCACGTTCGGATACAGCGTGTAGGCAACCATTTGCCGTGAACCAACTGTTGTAGCCAGGAGGGGCCGGTGTCTGAAGCGAGATTCTTATCCGAGCTTGTTCCCCTCTAGAATCGAGTACCTACAGGAAGCACCCCATCATCTCCCTACCATAGCTGTGGCTTGGTGTCCTTGGACCGTTCATCTAGGATAGAAGGTAGTACACACCGTTTCTTGGATTCGATACCCTTTGGAATACTCCTGAGGTGAAGTGCTACAGCGGTATTTCCGTGTGCTTGCGGATTCTTTCGTACCCATCGGTATACCCAGGTGGATCTTACGCTCACGCTAGGGGCGCAACTAGTGGTGACATTAAGAAATACCAACAAGCATTTCTGGTGCCGTTGCCGGGGACAGATTCCAAATCCGTTCTTAGGTGATTGCGTTAAGTAGTGTCAACAAGCATTTCTGGCACCGTTGCCGGGGACGGATTCCAAATCCGTTCTTAGGTGATTGCGTTAAGATGTGTCAACACTCAGTTTAAGAGGTTTGATGGTCAGGCATTGAGGGCTGGCAAGAGTGTTGAGGGGGAAGAGAAAGCTGGAGAGATTCCTATTCCACCACACACTACACCCATGAACAAATTCGAACCCAAGCCAAACCATCTCAAAAACAAGCTTGATACAACCCCAGATCCACCAGTGTTCCCCCACAAGTCAGAAAACTACCATAAGCCCATCAAGTTTGTGAGCACCCAGGGGAGTGTCTTTGGTGGGAAGTCAGGAGAGAAAGCTGTTGAGAAGCCCACAGAAAAGCCACAACCTATCCGGTTCCATTGTGAGAATTGTGGGAGGGATGGGCATAAGGATGTTTCAGGAGGAAGAGAGATGAGATGTTTGCTAGGGAGATGGCAAACAAGGACAGGTACCACCCGTCCCATGGGGTGCCTGAGCCTCGTAGAGGGCCTCTACCTAGGGGTGAAGTGTTTGTGCGTACAGTTCCCACTCGTGGTGGTGGAGGTGTGTTTCCTCAGAGAGATAGGCGTGTTGGTTGTGGGCATGGTGAGTTGGCTGGACGTGCTCCTGCTCGTGACCGTTACGAGTTTGGGAGGCACGATCAGAGCTTTGGGTCTCAGATGGACTACGGGCCACGTTTTCCCCCTCGTAGTGCGCGTACTCCTCCAGTGAGACGTGACAGGTTCTTCGGTGGTAGGCGTGAGAGGGCTCCGCCTAGAGGTTTTGATAGGATGGATTTTGCTAACCCTTCTTTTGAGAAAATGGCTCGACACTAGTTTGACTCTTTTGGTACTAACCCCAGTGTTGAGTCGCTTGCATATTCTCGTCCTCGTTTTTGATTGCAGGTGGGAGGCTTGGAGGACTTTTGGTTGATCGACTCCGGTTGTTCACGACACATGACCAGAGATCGTGGGTGGTTCTCCAGCCTCACCTCGGTGAGTACGAGGGAGTACATCACTTTCAGGGACAATGGGAGAGGACGAGTGCTTGCTGAAGGTATGGTGAAGGTGAGTAGCAAGGTGACCCTGAAGAGTGTGGATTTGGTCAAGTCACTTGGTTTTAACCGGTTGTCAGTATCCCAGTTGCTTGACGAAGGTTTTGAGGTTCGTTTTAAGTTAGGCGCTTCTCATGTGCTTGATTCTCGAGGCGATCTTGTGTGTACGATCGTCCCCGAGGGTCAAATCTTTTGTGCCGATTTTTCCCAGTCTGTTGGTCCTCCTCGATGCTTTGTTGCTGGCATTTCGGCTGAGCTTTGGAAATGGCATAGGAGGTTAGGACACTTGAGCTTTGAGTTGCTTTCCCGCTTGAGTGGTCTTGACCTTGTCCGAGGATTGCCTAAGTTGAAATTCGAGAAGGATTTGGTTTGTGCTTCTTGTCGGCATGGAAAGATGGTTGCTGCTTCTCACGCCCCTGTGACTGCGGTCATGACCGAGTGACCTTGTGAGCTGTTGCACATGGATTTGGTTGGGCCAGCTCGTGTTCACTCTGCGGGTGGGAAGTGGTATGTTTTAGTTGTGGTTGATGATTTTTCGAGGTACTCTTGGGTTTTCTTTTTGGAGGATAAGAGCGAGACATTTGGCTTTGTTCGGGACTTGATCTTGAGGTTGAAGAATGAGAGACATGGTGATGCCATTCGAGCTATACGCAGTGACAATGGCACAGAATTCAAGAACTCTCATTTTGATGCCTTTTGCAGTGATCTTGGTCTTGATCATCAGTATTATTCTCCATATGTCGCTTGCTAGAATGGCGTAGTGGAGCGGAAGAACCGGACCCTTTGTGAGATGGCCAGGACGATGCTCGATGAGCATAGGACTCCTAGGCGTTTCTGGGCCGAGGCGGTCAATATCGCTTGCTATGTCTCAAATCGCATCTTCCTTTCGTGCTTTCAAGAAGAAGACCTCTTATGAGCTGATGCATGGGCGACAACCCAAGGTGAGTCACTTTATAGCTTTTGGTTGCAAGTGTTTCATTCTGAAGAAGGGCAAGTTGGATAAGTTTGAGTCTAGATGTTCAGATGGTATCTTTCTCAGTTATGCTATTCACCCTAGAGCATATCGTGTGCTCAACCTTGACACTAACCGAATCATGGAGACTTGCGAGGTAACCTTCGACGAGACACAACCATGTAGCTCTTCTGCTTTTGAGTGTGCAGGTGATGAGGAAGTTGGTGCAAAGATCTTCGAGGATGAGAAGGATGAAGATGGAGATGAAGACGATGATGGTGGTGATGCTCCCGTGGCTAATCGTGTACATGCTACTTCCACTATGACCACGATGATCGAGGATGGCCCATCTCCTACACCTACTACGACTGAGGCTGTTCGAGTGGAGGCTGCTGCTGAGGGGGAGATTGTGTCCAGGCGAGAGGCACCCCGGCCTGTACAGTTGGATCACCCACCATCTACGATCATAGGTGACCTTCATGAACGCACTACACGGTCGAGGTCAAGGAACACTTCTCATTTTGCTCACTCTGCATTTGTTGCTTCGTTTGAGCCCAAAGATATTCGACATGCTTTGTCTGATGAGAATTAGGTGAATTGCATGCATGAGGAGTTGAAAATTTTTGAGAGAAATCAAGTTTGGGTGTTAGTCGATCCACCGCCAAATTGCCATCCCATAGGTACCAAGTGGGTGTGGAAGAACAAAGAAGGTGAGAATGGGATGGTTGTGAGAAACAAGTCGAGGTTGGTGGCTCAGGGGTTCAACCAGAAAGAGGGTATAGACTATGAGGAGACATTTGCTCCTGTGGCCCGTTTGGAGGCAATTAGGATCCTTCTAGCCTTTGCCGTGACTAAAGGGTTCAAGTTGTACCAAATGGATGTGAAGAGTGCTTTCTTGAATGGGGTGTTAGAGGAAGAAGTGTATGTGAGGCAACCCTCGGGGTTTGAGAGTGAGAAATACCCACACCGTGTATACAAACTCCCGAGAGCGCTTTATGGGTTGAAACAGGCACCAAGGGCTTGGTATGGTAGGCTGAGAGGCTTTTTGCTGAGTAAGGGGTTTGTGATGGGCATAGTTGATAAGACCCTGTTTCTCCTTAAGCATGGAAATGACCTATTGATTGTTCAGATTTACGTGGATGACATAATGTTTGGTGGCTCTTCTCATGATCTTGTTGCCAGATTTGCAGATGACATGAGTAGGGAATTTGAGATGTCTATTATGGGCGAGCTGCAGTTTTTCCTAGGACTCCAGATCAAGCATGCAAGGATGGGATGTTTGTACATTAGCCGAAGTACACCAGGGACATGGTGAAGAAGTTTGGCATGAACGACTCCAAGCTGTTGACTACACCGATGGGTACCACTACGACTTTGGACGCGGATGAAGATGGCGAACCTGTGGACCAGAAGGAGTACCAGAGCATGATCGGCTCCCTCCTCTACTTGACGGCGACGAGGCCGGACATACAGTTCAGTGTGTGTCTGTGCGCTCGTTTTCAGGCTTCACCGAGGACTTTACATCGGCAGGCCGTCAAGCGGATTTTCAGGTACTTGAACTACACTCCTGAGTTTGGTCTTTGGTATTCTGCCTCCTCGACACTCAGACTTCACAGGTACTCCGATGCTGATTTTGCTTGGTGTCGATTGGACCGCAAGTCTACCTCTGGGTGTTGCCTGTTTCTTGGTTCTTCTTTGGTCTCTTTTTCGTCTCGCAAGCAATCCAGTGTAGCCCAGTCCACTACAGAGGCCGAGTATGTAGCTGCCGCCAGTTGTTGTTCCCAGCTCCTATGGATGACCTACACTATGAGCGATTTTGGTGAGGAGTGCTCCCAGGTTCCACTCTTTTGTGACAGCACCAGTGCCGTAAGTGTAGCCAAAAACCTAGTCCTTCACTCCAAAACGAAACACATCGAAGTGAGATACCACTTTCTGAGGGACAATGTTGAGAAAGGGAACATTTCCTTATCCTATGTACCTACCCAAGATCAGCTAGCCGACATATTCACTAAACCACTTGACCAAGTTACCTTCACACACTTGCGAGGTGAACTTGGAGTGTGTTTTCCTTTTTAGCTGGATCTTGGAGCTTCTCATGTATACATGTGATATATGTATCATTTGTTGCATTCCATGCATTTTACATTTATGTACAAAACCTAGTAGGATAGCCATCTTTGGATCATTTGTGGTAGGATGAGCTTCTCTTATATACTTTGATCACTATGATGTGCTATATGTGAGATATGTATATGCTTTGGGAATGGTGTTGTGAATGCTATGCTCTTGATGATATTGTGATATGTTCATGATGAGATAGCTTCTTTTTGTTGAAAATGCTAAAAATGCTTCACTCATGAGTAGATACTTGTCTATGCTCAACTTGTGCTCAAATGCATATCATGCTTAGTTTGTGCTTGAGTATCATGCTCTCTTTGCTTGGGGTCAAAGACCCATTTGTCATGGTAAATGTTTAGCCCATATGTTCACTTGTGGAGGAGCATAAGCTTATTTTTGCCGCAAAGGCATTTCATGTACCATGTTTAAATTTGAAAATGGAATTGGTGTATGAATTGCCTTATGCTTGAAAAATGAGCTCTTAATCATGTCTTTATATTTTGATATACATATCTTTGGTGCTAAACCGTTGCATGATGTCTACCATGAGAAGTCTCATTTTAAGAAGTAGACACATGGCTCGGTGGCTTTGACATGACATATAGTAGCTTATGGGCATTTGTTATGATCTTGTGATGAGAACTTGTGATCTTGTATGAGCTATGTATGATCTAGTTTATTTTTGCTCAAATTGCCATGGATAGGGCCTTGCTCATGAGATGAATGTTTCTTTGTGAAAATTGCTTAAAATTGCTTTTGACCATGTCACATGCTTATATGTCACTACTTTCTTGATGGTAATGCGCTAACTACACAATGTCTACTTTGCTTGCTCTATGTCTCATTTGTAGCATTTTGTTGTGCTCTTTGTATATCTGAGAAGCTTGGTAGATTGTATATGCTTTGACATGCATTTTTCATGAAAACAAGGAGGAGAGCTTCATGATACCTTGATTCATGCATTGTCAACAAGGGGGAGAAGTTGTATGCATTGGGAGAATTTGGGGAGAAATGGTATGCATTTGTGAGAATTTCGCATGTGGGGAGAAAAATTTGAGAGAAGAGGTTGCATTTGCTCAGGGGGAGTTGTCATATGTGCAGGGGGAGCTCCTTTGGTTTGCTTGAGTTTTGTGCTTTGTGGTGTGCTCCTTGTGAGCTTTGTTTGTCTCGGCTGTGTTGAGCCGTTGCCCTTGCCTTAGGGGGCCAAGACTTGGTCTGGTGAGTGATCGTGTTTTTCGCTTGTTCTTGGCTTTGGATCACTTGCTTGGAGGTTTGTGTTCGTGGTTGTTTTCTTTTCTTTCTTCTCTATGATGGTTACTATGGGTGTTGTCAATGCACTCATCAGAGATTGAGGACCAGGTGTGTCCGAAGACCAGTGGAGGGTCGCTCCTTAGTGATGAGTGATTAACAACATTGTGTGGACTCATGCTTGGCTAAGTGTGCAGGTATAGGTTGCGGCTTGACTCGTGTTGGTGCAGGTGAAGAACAAGCACGAAAGGCCTTAGCCGTGGTGGCCTCCGGGTGATGGAGAGGCAAGTAGGCTTCGTTCAATGGACCCGGTGGCCGATGGGCTCAAGTGCGAGTCGTGCGGTGCAAGACTAGCAAGTTGAAGTCGTAAACATGAGCCGGTGCAAGGTAGCGGATCAAGGCCGAAGCTTGCACACGGGGTTTGGTGGTTTGCCCACAAAACCATCGGTGGACAGTTTCTTGGTTTGGGCCGCAAAACCAAGTCTGGAGGCTCGATGCGACGGAGACGTTGATCCGAGAGAGTCGGGAAGCTTCGAGGCGGGGGGCACGTGGTGTGATCGCGGGGCTTGCGTTGAGGCTAAGTAAGTCCGCGGTTGAAGCGTGTCCGTTCGATGAAGACTTGACCATATTGCCTCTGAGGGGTGTGTATCTTCATTTCAAGTTGTAGGGGTAGCGTGGTCATTTGCCTCCTCCGGTGGACCTCGTTTAAATAGCGGAGAGGTGGATGGCATCTCTCTCTCTTGGTTCTAGGGTTTCCTCCCCCGGTAGATCGCTCTGGACTGCTTCTTTTTCCTCTGCTTTCCTTAGGCTAGATTCTTGTGTAGACTCTGAGCTCTGGATGTATGGAAGCATTCGGCATTGCAGTGATCTCCTAGCTCTTTGTGATTTTCGTGTCATTTTCAGGGCTATTTTTGGGGTGTTGCGTTCTTCGCTCGATTCGTCGATTTGAGGGTGTTTTCTCTTGGATTTCTTTGAGGGGATCATGGGTGGATGCCTTGCGCATCTTTTTGTTTGATCTTGACCCCTCAAACACCGGGAAATCCCTTCGATTCGCGAGTTTTTGTTGGAGCCTAAGTTCTTGGTGGTGGTTCATGTGATCCGCGATTCCCGGTGATTTAGTGAGTTAGAGGCCGAGATTTGGGGCATAGCTTCATCTAGTGACGCTTCTCATCTCCCCCAAATCTTGTCTCAAGAGCTCAAGCCGTTTGGGAGATCCGGTGATGGATAGGTGGAGTTGACCTCGCGAGGTCGAGCTGTTTCTGCTCTGTTCGTGCTGTGCGGACAGTCCGCAGGCCCGTTGCGGACGGTCCGCGAGCCTCAGTTCAGCGCAGGTGTTCTTCGTGTTCTTCGCGTGTTCTTCCGAGTTCGTGTTTTGATCCGGTGCTACAAGTGGTTTTGGTTGCACGGAGTTTGCGGACGGTCCGAACTTGAGTGTCGGACAGTCCGTGAAGGTGCGGACAGCTGATTTTTCAGGGTGTGTCTCTGGTGGTTCTCTTGGCTTTTTCGGACAGTCCGGGCAGGCTGTGCAGACAGTCCGCCACATCCGTGCGAACGGTCCGCCCGTACAAGCCGGACAGTCCACGCTGGCTTTTCCAGAATTGGCCAAGCGCTTTGATTCTTGTCTTGTGCTTCCGCGCTTTGATTCGAGGGTTGTCTCTAGAATTTGTAGGCTTGTGTGTGCCTAGTCTAGAGCTTCTTTGGTGTGTGCGAGTGATCTGAGTGACAATCGGGGTATAGGCCGAGTTCATCCTTCGGGAAGAATTTTTATCGGCTCCCATTCACTCCCCCCTCTCTGGTCGCCTATTCGGTCCTTCATCGTCCTCGACAACACCAAGGTCAAATCCGTTCAGCTGGTCGAATCCGGCTCGCTGATGGAAACCCACCCACCCACTCCTCGCGACATCGTCACGGGGCTCGATCGTGTCTCAACTGTTGGCATTTCTTAACGCAATCACCTAACGACGCCGAGTTAGTGTGCGCATCAAGACTTGCCATAGGTAAATCTAACGATCATGAACGAATCCGCAAGCGCACAGATAAACTATTGTAGCATTTCCCCAGGGAAGTGAGTGTTCCAAGGGTATCGTATCTGTGGAAGGCAATGGCAGATATCAAAACTTATGCTTTTGCACTGAATGTAAACCAAGAGATAGATATAGAAGACAACAGCTCAAAGATAGGGGTAAGATAAATGATATGATAAGGATAGTGTGACACACACTCAGATCTACCTCTACTCTAGTACAATACGGCTTAGGGGGGACATACGAAGCTAGCTCTAGGTTCTATGGTACTAAACATACAAAGTTAGATGAAACAAGAGACAAGCATAAAGCACTGCATGAAAGGTAAGGTTCAACACCCAGGTACAAACGAGGAGATAGCCCGCGACGACCAGCACTCTGCGAAACTATCCTTTAGACTCCTACAGCAATACCCCATCACGGAGGGTTTCAAAGGGTCCAATAGCTATCACCACTGTGGCCTATCTCAATCGTTACGGGGGGCAAGCTCATAACTAACGTAGCCACACAACCCAGACACCATGCGTGTGTTGTGCTAGACTTCACCCAGCCCGAGCTATTGTGACCCAAGGTGAGAGCCAGCAGAAGACTGGTCAACTTAGACCGAGTACCATAACTTAAACACAAACTTCATGCAACACAAACATGCTATCAAACAAGATCAAACTAGAGCTAGTCATACGAACGGATACAAACTCTCTTATGTCTAGTCAACACGATCAAAGGGTCGTGTTCGTGAAGAACATGAGCCTCTAACTTATGAACAAGCATATAAGGAATGAGTAAATCATCCTTCAACTGGATCGAAAGGTAGTGTTCATGAAGAACACGAGCCTCTAAATGATGAAAAAGGGATGAACTCAAGAACATATCAATCATATGATCTTCCACAACTTTATATGAAATAGCTGAATAACTAAAGTAGGTCAAAGCCATACATAGAAATAAAGAGACAAGAGAACTCATACCTAGACTCCAAAGTAGACTTGGAACCTGAATAAGAACTACTCTAGCCTACCCCCTAGCCTTGGAAACTAAAAGTGAGAGGAGAATGGAGATGGTGTGTGAGAAATGGAGACTCTCCCCTTCTATTTATAGGCAAGGGCCAGGCTTGCTCGGAGCACGAAATGGCCTCAAAACACTCGGGGATGCAACAAGGGACCAATGAGTGAGCAACACGTGGAAGGCTGAGATGAGAGGAGGCTAAGGCGGTTCGGCCGATCTTAGGATCGGCCGGCCCCCTCGGCCCTCCTCTTGAGGTGTGTTTCCTCTAGGTGGCTTCCAGGTGGGCCCTCTGGTCACTCCCCCGTGCATGCCAATTTTCCTGATAAGTTGGAGCTCTGGTGGGCCCATGGATCCTTGTGAAGTCCATGTGTCGCTCTCTGATTCGTCGGTGAGTGCCTCCCTTGGATCAGTGACGTGGATTGCCACATGTTTCCTAGGTGGCAGCCATCTCCTCAGTTGAGTTGGCATGGATCATTCCATAGAAGGTGGGTTTCCATATCTTTTCATGCTTATTTCACATACATACAAATAATCTCCAAGGACAAGTAGAACTACATTATTCAAACCAAAATGCAAGTAAATAATGCATATGCCTCCATTTATGTGAGAATATTGATGGCTGAAAGTGGTACTTAACAGCCGTCAATAAACTCCCCCAAGCTAACCTCTTGCTCGTCTCGAAGTAAGACATTAGAGACATAGGTTGGTTGATCAGGAGTTGCTACGATGTTGTATCCTTAACTTATGGCAAACATACAGCAAAGTACTCTACCAAGAGTTGAACAAGCTGGCAATGTTCTTACCATTCGCTTGATGTCATGGGGCATATAGCTTCACCTGCCTTGGGTGGTTGAGAGACAGAATGGTTATATAGTAAATGCATAATCACTCATACCTTGATCAGCTATTAATCCGGAGGTTTTGCAAATTTTTCAAAAAGAAAATCAAAGTTCCTCAAATGATACTCTCGGATCGCTCAAAGTGTATGGTTCCTCACCAAGGCATTAAGTTGCCTTTCTTCACATCCTACTCCTAATAGGCTTATGTGGAGCTGTAGGTAGGGAAGAAATGTGGCATACTTGTCTCTCATATTTTGCTAAGTCAAAAACCGGATCCTTGGAAGAAACAACATACATCCTGATCAAGATGTGCATAAGTGTGTGATGAATATGAGCATGGTAAGGTGTATACTAAGCCCGGAAATGGGTGCTAGATATTACCATACTTTATATGAAGAATGAGGGATTGATGGTAAGGTGGACACTAGCCCCGGAGTAGGTACTAGTTATTACCATCTATATGATGGAACTCTTTTTCTTGCACATATCAATCCCTTTTTCTCCTTTTGGAATTTTTCGAGACTTGGGCTAGCTATCTTTATTTTATTTTGCCATGCTTTAAGCATGCTTCTCTTCCTCTTTTTTCTTTTTCTTTTTTTAGCTAGCCCTTTGTCTTTTTGGAGATATTCAGAGAGGGATGAATGATACAAAGATGCATAGAGTTTTATTTGTGGAAGAATGCGTAAGCAAATGGAACAAATGATGAATGTTAACTTCCAGTGTAGAAGTTTTTGCATGAACGTGTACGTGATCTTGATTAGGGGAGTATGAGTTCTAACAAGGGTCACAACAATTTGACAAAGCTCAATGAGAGAACAAGCTGCATATGTGGAGGCTAACAAGAGCTAGAATCTACATATGGCCTTGGATAGGAAATGCTCATCATTGAGGAACTCATCATGTTTAAATTTTTTTTCAAAAAGGAAAACTCCGGATGTCAAGGATCACTGGGTACAAGATCATAACACTCTATTATACCATATCATGTCTCACAACAACTTAGGCATGGATCATGCTTTTTGCTACCCACAGTTTTCAAGCTAAGGTTCGAACATGCAAGCCAACGAACTCAAAACTTAGGTAGGATACAAAGCTGTAAGCAAGACATATGAGAAGAATAAATAGAGCAACTATTCATCATTTCAACTATAGAGGCAAAGCATTCTTACTATGCACATCAAAGCAAACTAAAGCAAGCTTAATGATGAAAGCAAATAAATCTTTTTGGTCTTTTTATTTTTGCAGATTTTTATGGATTTTCATTATAAGATATTCTGAAAACAAAGGAAGATACAAGTTACCTCAGGATGGGGGTCCTCCCCCAAGCTAGCTTCAGGCTCACTGGCACTGCGGAGGAGGGTAGAAGAAACCCTGGCTCGCATAGAAAGCCCTCTGCTCCTCTATCTGTCGCTGCTGCGCCTGCTGCATGGCGTCGATCCTCTCGCCAGTCTGACGCTGCCACGCTGAGTTAGCCTCAACGTGTGTGTTCAGCGTCTCCTCCACTCTCTGACCTGGACGGTGAGCTCTCCCAACTGCTGCGCGAGCTGAGCCTCTCGTGCAGAGGCCGAAGAGTGTCGTCTGAAGGACGAAGACGGAGGTGGACTACCGGAGTTAGAACTGGCGGGTGTAACCCACTGGTCCCTGCTCGCACTCGCCCAAGCCGTGCCACTCGCACTCGGCTGGTAGGCGGGCTGGTCCCAACCAGGTGCATATCCAGGGGTAACCCCGAACATGTACCCCGTAGGGGCCCCTCCTATCACCGGTGGTGTAGTAGGCTGAGGCTGTGGTGGTGGCTGTGACTGCTGCTGCTGCTGCATGTGTGCTCTCTTTGTCGCGCTTCTGGTGGACCTGCCTGAAACACTAGCACGATGGCCTTCCTCTTGCGTAACAAGGGGAATGGTTAATGACTCCAAGTTATACAGCTGGAACCCCGGGTTAGGCAACGGGATCTGATTTGTATAACCCGGGTAGAATACAGTCAAAGAATCATTTGGGCCCCTCTTAAGTGTATGTCCTTCGATCAAGTATGCCTCATCAATGAGAACCTGGAGCGTCCCAATGAAGGGTACAGGATTCCCGCTTAGAACCCCAAGTCTGAGAGCAATACGAGTCACCAAAGATGTACACTCAATAGGACCTATCATCTTAAAATTTGTTAACCACTGCCGAATCATAGCTTTAACGGGGGAGACCTTGATCCATTTAGTAGTGACATATAGAAGCATCAACTCATCGTTGCACACGGGCCGAACATCCTCTCGTGGAAAGAGAGTAATGGCGAGCCACTTGTGCCACAATCGAAGAGTGGGATGCACGATATCATTGCACCGAGGTACAAATTTACCGCTATAAACTAGACCTGAAATATCTCCCCAGAAAGAATCTCGAACAAAACCCTCACAAGCCTTTTTCAAAGAAAGAGCACAACGATGATTAAAACCAAGGAGACGACTAAGATCTTTCCATGAAAGTCAGTAATCGGTCCCCAAAAGACGAAACTGAATACCATCAGGTACCTCGGTAAGAGAGTAAAGAAACTGGATGGTGAGGGGCCGAGAGCTTGGCTCTGTAACCGGCGCAAACTCCTCCCAACCGAGAGCATGCCAAATAGAAGTGAACTCGAGGTTCATACCTGTCTTCTCCATAAGTGCCGGGTCAAAGTCCCGGGTGTGGGCGAAGACTCTTTCCTTTAGGAGAGCGTAGGCCTGCTCCTCTCGAGCACCCCGCTAGCTGAGGTAGGGTGTCTCATCGACGACCTCCTCCGTTGCTTGTGGTTCGGCTTGTTCTTCTGGCTCTTCTTCATAGTCCATCGTTGATGGGCTCGGCGTCAGCTCGACGGGGACAGATGAACTTGCGCTTGCCCGTGAACGGGAGCGTGTCACCCTTCCAGAGAGCGTTTGCTGCCCAACTCATGCTAGCACAACAAAGGGACAACAAAAGCAACTCGGTGATGGATTAGTGAAATTAAATAAAATTCTTACCGAGCTTGCTCCACCAATAGCAATTCTTGCAGCAACACAATAGAGAGAGTACTTGATGATTCCCAACTTGAGCAAGAAATTCAAGAAAACCAAGAGAGCATGGAGTAGAGAGGGGAGTGTGAGTGAAATGAGTTGAATGGGTGAAGAACACCCCCTCTTGGGTCCAATTTATAGAGCAAAGGGGCTGCACACTACGGGATAGCTGTTGCTCAACAGCTAGGAACCATTGGCCAAAGTTGGGCCCACTCGACCGTTGCCAGGGTTCGGCCGAACCCTGGTTCGGCCGACCAGGCTGTGGGCCCGGTGCTAGCCCTTTTTGGCAGGTGTGTCACCAACGGCTATGTGATGATATACCATGGTGCACCGACCAAAGTTTGCTCTAGAAATTGCCCAAATGATTTTTCTAAAGTTTTCAAACTCAGGAATTATTTTCAAAAATTTTATTCGGAAGGGAAAAAGGGCTAGATAAATCTAGCATGCAGATGCAAGGTTTGGAAAAAAAAAATCAAATATGCAGTTTGGAAAATCAAATAAAATTTTGGAAAGGGAAATATGAGATAAATACCATCTTTAACCTTTTTGGTAAAAAGGACTCATCTTTTTTAGTCTAACGAGTTGGAATCTTCTCAGCGGTTAATACCACTCGGCATCCCACTCCTGAGAAGTAGAGGGTGATGCCTTCTTAATCTTCCGCCACTCTTTATGAATTTTCTTTTGCTTCAATGTTGACGGAGATTTCTTTGTTGGGGGTAAAGGCTCCGTCCTTCCCCCAAGCTGCTCAACACTATCTTGCACCAAATATCATTGCTCTTCTTTATCTTGAAACCTGAACATCAAGTTCCTCTTCCCAATGCGGAAACGGATCACTCCTGCTCCCACATTGATTCTAGCTCGGACATCACTGAGAAATGGTCGCCCAAGGATGAGTGGCATTCCTCCCTCCTCGTCCATATCAAGGACCACGAAATCCGCGAAGACATAAGAGTTCTTGACCTTGACCAATAGACTCTCAACAATTCCTTCTGGATATCGTATCGTTGAATCGATGAGTTGGATAGTCCGTGCTATTGGAGAGAGAGCTGGATATTCCAATTACTCGAACATGGCCTTGGACATGAGATTGACACTTGCACTAAGGTCACAAAGGGCATGCTTGATCGTCTTGTAATAGATTGTTCATGTGATAGCTGGATAGTCAGGATCTCTTCTGTGCACAACTGCTGATTCCTCCCATGGATCTTGAATTTGTTGTATGGTCTTTCCTGCATAGTTAGGAGCACACGTCTTCCTAGGTGGCTTACCCAACCAAGTCGACACTACACTAACATTTTCACAAGAGGACACGGGTTGCCCCGGGATCCTCCCGTTATCAGCAGACGGAACCAAAGCAGCTAACTGAGCTAACTGAGTTTCTAACATTTTGTTAAAACTTAGCTGACTCTTTTGAGCAGAAGAAAAACTTTCAAGCTTAACGTTGAGACTCTCCAAGGATTTATCAAGAGCACCTAACTTTTTATTAACACCTTCATTAATTTTGGCCTGCCCGAAAACAAGATCTCTCAAGGAGGGCTGGTTAGAATTGTAAGTATTACCTTGGTTGCCTCCTTGATAATAAGGGTGTTGTTGATTCCACGTTTAGCCTCCTTGTTGTTGGTGACGATAACCATTGTTATTACCATTCATGTACATCACTTCCTCCTGAGTTTCAGGACAGTAGTTTCTCGAATGCCCAGTGTTGCCACAGACCTCACAAGTCATATGAGAATCCATAAGCAGAGTAGTGGTGGCCATGGCAGCCTTCTCGCTGGTGTAGTCATCCAATCTTTTCATAAGAAGGTCCAGCTTGGCAGTAATCATATCTGCTTCCTTGACAGTATGAGTACCCCTCTGACGTGGTTGGAGCCTTTCATCGCTCCACCCTTGGTTGGATACCATCTTCTCAACAAGTGATTTGGCATTATCAATAGTGAGTGAGAAGAATGCTCCCTGAGCAGCAGCATCAATATGGCCTCAGGTTGTCGGAGTCAGCCTATTATAGAAGCTTTGAAGAATTAGCCAATCCTCCATCCCATGGTGAGGACAGGCCAGGACATACTCCTGAAGCCTTTCCCAAGCCTCTGGAATAGATTCACTCGCTGCTTGCTGAAAACTAGAAATTCTTCCACAAAGAGTATTGGTTTTACCCAATGGAAAGAACTTCTTGAGGAATGCTTCTGAACACTTGTCCCAAGCATTGATAGCATCACGATTTGCATAGAACCATTTCTTGGCTTTCCCCAGGAGACCGGTCTAGCCTGTACCATCGTGATTAAACCCGTCTTGATCTCGAAGTTTTCGGTCCCTACTGCCACCTTAGGGTCTTGCAGCACCTGGTCAGCAGAAGGAGCTGAGTACTCATGAAGCGTCTTCTATGCCATAGCTTTTGATGTGGATGGTACAAAGGAAGCTGGATCGTCTTCCGAACGAGTATGGTGAGGAGAGTCAAAATGAACTCTAACTTTCCTCACTAATGACTCAGGATCTTCTATGAAATTGTCCGGTAAGTCGAAGCCAGTCATACACTACCAGTCTTCATCATCCAAAGATAAAAGAAGACAATCAAGGTTAGCCTGCATTGAGAGTTGCTCTAACCTACTCATGATTTATAAATAGATGCAAAGCATAGTCATGATAATCCTGTGCCTTCCCCGGCAACAGCGCCAGAAATGCTTGTTGGCATTTCTTAACGCAATCACCTAACTACGTCGAGTTAGTGTGAGCATCAAGATTTGCCATAGGTAAATCTAACGATCATGAACGAATCCGCAAGCACACAGATAAACCATTGTAGCATTTCCCCAGGGAAGTGAGTGTTCCAAGGGTATCGTATCTGTGAAAGGCAATGGCCGATATCAAGACTTATGCTTTTGCACTGAATGTAAACCAAGAGATAGATATACAAGACAACAGCTCAAAGACAGGGGTAAGATAAATAATATGATAAGGGTAGTGTGACTCACACTCAGATCTACCTCTACTCTAGTACACTACGGCTTAGGGGGGACATACGAAGCTAGCTCTAGGTTCTATGGTACTAAACATACAAAGTTAGATGATACAAGAGATAAGCATAAAGCACTGCATGAAAGGTAAGGTTCAACACCCAGGTACAAATGGGGAGATAGCTCGTGATGACCAGCACTCTGCGAAACTATCCTTTAGACTCCTATAGGAATACCCTAGCACAGAGGGTTTCAAAGGGTCCAACAGCTGTCACCACTGCGGCTTACCACAATCGTTACGGGGGGCAAGCTCATAACTAACGTAGCCACACAACCCAGGCACCATGCCTGCGTTGCTGCTAGACTTCACCCGGCCCGGGCTATTGTGACCCAGGGTGAGAGCCAGCAGAAGACTGGTGAACTTAGACCGAGTATCGTAGCTTAAACACAAACCTCATGCAACACAAACATGCTATCAAACAAGAGTTAGTCATACAAATGGATACAAACTCTCTTATGTCTAGTCAACAAGATCAAAGGTTCGTGTTCGTGAAGAACACGAGCCTCTAACTTATGAACAAACACATAAGGAATGAGTAAATCATCCTTCAACTGGATCGAAAGGTAGTGTTCATGAATAACACGAGCCTCTAAATGATGAACAAGGGATGAACTCAAGAACATATCAATCACATGATCTACCACAACTTTATATGAAATAGCTGAATAACTGAAGTAGATCAAAGTCATACATAGAAATAGAGATACAAGAGAAGTCATACCTAGACTCCAAAGTAAAGTTGGAACCTGAATAAGAACTACTATAGCCTACCCGCTAGCTTTGGAAACTAAAAGTGAGAGGAGAATGGAGAGAGTGGTGTGTGAGAAATGGAGCCCCTGCCCTTCTATTTATAGGCACGGGCCAGGCTTGCTCGGAGCACCAAATGGCCTCAAAACACCCGGGGATGCAGCAAGGGACCAATGAGTGAGCAACACGTGGAAGGCTGAGATGAGAGGAGGCTAAGGCGGTTCGGCCGATCCTTGGATCGGCCGGTCCCCTCGGCCCTCTTCTCGAGGTGTGTTTCCTCTAGGTCGCTTCCAGGTGGGCCCTCTGGTCACTCCCCCCATGCATGCCAAGTTTCCTGATAAGTTGGAGCACTGGTGGGCCCATGGATCCTTGTGAAGTCCATGTGTCACTCCCTGATTCATCGGTGAGTGCCTCCCTTGGATCAGTGACGTTGATTGCCACATGTTTCCTAGGTGGAAGCCATCTTCTCAGCTGAGTTGGCATGGATCATTCCATAGAAGGTGGGTTTCCATCTCTTTTCATGCTTATTTCACCTACATACAAATAATCTCCAAGGACAAGTGGAACTACATTATTCAAACCAAAATGCAAGTAAATAATGCATATGCCTCCATTTATGTGAGAATATTGATGGCTGAAAGTGGTACTTAATAGCCGTCAACAGCAACTAGGGCTGGACGAAAAACTCGTGGCTCGCAAACTTGTTCGAACTCGCTCGTTAGCGGCTTGGCTCGACTCTGCTCGTTAGGATTTTTAAACGAGCTGAGCTAAGGTTTTAGCTCGGTTGTATAACGAGCCAGCTTGAGCTGGCTCGCGAGCCAAAACAAGCTAACCTTAGTTAAGTGTGTTCAGATATTATTACGAGCACTCTTTGTATAGTAAATATATTTTTTACCACTTCACTAAAATAATGTATTATTTATATTAGGTTACAAGTCTACCTCCTATAAGGAAAGACCGAAAGGGAGACATGCATGAAAAAGTGTCAACTGTTGTTGTACGGAGTGTTTTAATTTGCTAACGAGCTGGCTCACGAGCTAACGAGCTGGCTCGAGCTTTCAAACGAGCCAAGCCGAGCTCAACTTTTAGCTCGGTATCTTAAGGAGCTATAATGAGCCGAGCCAAAATGAGCCGAGCCACTAGCGAGCCGAGCTGGCTCGATATCCACCCCTAACAGCAACCATGCTTGCGGACACAATCAAGATCCGCGAAAGCGTCCAATGCTCTAGTAGTCCGACTCCGACTCTGACTCCAACTCGCATGCCTCTTGGCCTACGCAGCTCAGCCCGTGTGGTCTCCGACCACATGAGGAAGAAGATCCAGATCCAATCTGGGTCAGACTTGACTATGCCCCAGGCTCTTGTCTGTGGGCACCGCAGGGACCTCACAGATGATCCCTGCCCTCTCCACAAGAATGCCGAGCACACTGCCCGCCAGTGCCGTGCTTTGAAGAAGCTCCACCGACCTACACCTCCTGCAGCGACCCCAGATCGCTCGATCCATCCACCCGCGCAGTCTCCGGACTGTGGCGAGTTTCAGGTCGCCCGTGTCATCCTCACGCCCAACACCTACAGCGACGAGGACTTGGCACGTCGCGGTCTCTCTAATCGCGAGGTCCTCGTGGTCTCAGAGGACGTGCCAGCCCAGGCTAGTGAAACTAACGCTCAACGTGCACAATGAGAAGCTGACAACGCCAACCGAGCTCTCCACCGCCAGGCCGAGGCCGATCCTGCCAATGCAGCAGCTCAGGCTGCCGCAGCAGCAGCAGCAACTAGTGGCCAGGTGCCACAGAACAACGCTCAAGGCGCACCCCCAGGGGGTCAAGGCGTGGTCCAGCAGCAGGAGCAACTTCAGATGCCACCTCCTCGAGGTCGCATGCGCGCACGCGACCTTTGCAGGGACTTCGAAGAAGCTAGGCACGAGGTCTATGGCTCCTCCCAAGCCAACTTGGGGGCAAGTCTAGCGGAGATTCAACAAATGGGGGATATCCCACAGATGCGGTGAGCTATCGCTAAGATCAGGGTCGCCATGGCCCAGGTCGAAGAAAGAAGCCAAGGCTACAGCAGGTAGGCACGCACCTCGCATTCAAGGAGTAGGTCAGTGCGAGACTAGAACAAGAACAACGCTAGGCAAGCCCCTCAGCAGCCCGCTGCAGAGGGAGGCAGCGAGAACGAAGTGGTGCAGCAACCCAACCCAAGACCTCAAGATGGAGGACCTCAAGCTGTAGGGAACGTGCCGATCCAAATCGCACAAGCTCCTTCAGCCAACCCGCAGCAGCCACGACATGATGAGCACGAGATCCAGCGTCGTGCAAACTACGATCACATCAATGGTCGTCCATACCCTCTTGATGCTAACAATCTGCTGCAAGCAACCGACTTCCGGGCGATGCATGACGTAGAGCTCTAGCGACGTGCCAACTATGACCCTCGGGACAACCTGTACGTCGCCCCCTCAGGACCTCGTGCAGTCGACCAACCAGGCTCTAGCAACGTCAACAATTTCGTGGCTTTTTCTCGATGTCTCCGGAAGTTGAACTATCCCAAGGAGTTCAAGCCCAATATCGACAAGTACGACGGTCGCTCCGACCCGAATATCTGGCTGAAGATGTACACCATCACTGCTCAGGTAGCGGGTGGCAACAAAGACCACATGGCGGGATACTTTCCCTTGGCAATGGGCAAAGCGCCACTCTTGTGGCTCAACAACTTACCAGATGAGTGTATCTCATCCTGGGCAAGTTTGTCGCGATTGTTCACCACGTACTACCAGGCGACCTACAATCGACCTGGCAACACGCATCACCTCGCAAGGGTGACCATGAAGACTGGGGAAACCCTTCGGGACTACACCAACAGGTTCTTCGAGAACCGCAACGAGCTTGCTGGAGTCAAGGACGACAACATCATCGCTGCGTACAAGAAAGGCGTCACCAACATCAAGCTCTTCGAGAAGATCCACGAAGCCAGAGCCAAGACCATCGCCGACCTCATGGAGTATGTCGACAAGCTCGTGGATACTCAAGATGTGGTGGTCCATGACTTCAAGGGGATCAAAACCGATGAGAAGTCTGGGGTCCTGGCCTCTGATGGTGCTGGAAAGTCGCGCAAGCGCTCCAATGAGGTCTTAATGGCTAACTCCAGCTTCATGCGCCCTGAGTTCCAGGCACTCTAGACGACGTGTGCCAGTTTCACCATGGAGCCAAGCAGTCCATGCGTGATCGCATAGAGCTGAAGTGCGCTCTGGGCGTGCCAGAAGAACCCAAGCTGATGAAGAAGGCTAACAGCAACGACAACTGCTACAACAACAACCGGCGCTACGATAACCGGAACCACCAACCTGATTGGCGTGATGACCGGGACAGGTGACCTTATCGCTGTGACTATCACCGTGATGACAAAGACCACTATGATGATCATCGCGACAATCGCTGTGATGATCGTCGCGACAATCGCCGTGATGATCGTCGTGATGACCGCCACGATGACCGCCGTGATGACCGCAGGAATGACATCAACAATGACGATCGCAAGGACGATGACCGGTGCAAGGAGAGGACACCACCACCACCACCTTCAAGTGCAACCCTAACAGTGACTATCAGGCACCAAATAGGGAAATCAACTTCATCGTGGGAGGTCGTAGGGCCGCCGAAAACCAAAGACAACAACATGCTGGAGTTCGAGAGATCGGGCTTGTCAACACAGAAGCTCCGAAACCCCTGAGGTGGTCGGAGTACCCCATAACCTTCTCCATGGAAGACCATTGCGTGCACATACCAGACCCCGGGACCTACCTGTGGACAGAGCCGCGCTCCCCAAGACGCTCATCGACGGAGGCAGCAGCCTCAACATCATATTCACCGAAGCGCTGAAGAAGATGAAGTTCGACCTCAACAAGATGATAGCCTGCGACGAACCCTTCTATGGGGTCGTGCCCGGCAAGGCGGCATATCCTCTGGGACGTGTCTACCTCCCAATTACCTTTGGGACAAAAGCCAACTACCGCACAGAGTGGCTAACGTTCGAGGTCGCGGACTTCCACTCCTCCTACCATGCCATCCTAGGTCGTCCGATGCTGGCTCGGTTCATGGCCATCCCACATCACACGTACCTCATCATGAAGATGCCAGCGCCCAACAGAATCCTTTCCGTCTACAGGGACATCATGGTCTCCTACAGATGCAAGGACGAGACCATCGACCTCGCCTCGACATTCGCCTACATAGCTGCTGCTTCAATCATGGTCGCTGAGGCCGCCAAGGTCGATGCTACAACACTCATGGTGCCCGAGCAAAAGCGCATCCCAACTGCCTTGGATGCTAATCCAGCAGTGAAGAAAGTTTGCCTCGGCCTGCCCGATGCAACCAAGGAAGTCACCATCGTGGCCAATCTGGACCCGAAATAGGAACTCGCGCTCACTAGCTTCCTCCGGGACAATGCTGACATATTCGCATGGAGTCCATCCGATATGCCTAGTGTCCCGAGGAGTCTGGCTGAGCACTCCCTCGACGTAAGCAAGACCGCAAGACCTGTCAAGCAGAAGCTCCGACGCTTCGCAAAGGATCGAAGGGAGGCCATAGGGGTAGAAATCTGCAAGCTCCTAGCTGCAGGATTCATCCGTGAATGTAAACACCCGGTTTGGTTAGCCAATCCGGTGCTTGTACCCAAGAAAACTGGTGGATTAAGGATGTGTATCGATTACACTGACCTCAACAAGCACTACCCTAAAGATCCCTTCTCTCTTCCATGCATCGACCAAGTCGTGGACTCCACGACCGGCAGCACCCTGTTGTGTTTCCTTAACTGCTATTCGGGGTATCACCAGATACCCTTGAATCCCGACGACTAAGTCAAAACGGCGTTCATAATGCCCCATGGTATCTACTGCTACAAGGTCATGACCTTTGTCCTGAAAAACGCTGGTGCCACGTACCAGAAGGCGATCCAGAAGTGCCTAGCATCTCAACTTCATGAAAACGTGGAAGCGTACATCGACGACATGGTTGTCAAGACCAAGATCGAGGAGAACCTCATCACCGACCTCGAGCAGACCTTCACCAACCTTCGCACCTACCAATGGAAGCTGAATCCAACCAAGTGTGTCTTCGGTGTCCCCTCTGGGTTGTCCTAGGCTTCATGGTCGGGAACCGAGGTATTGAAGCCAACCCTGCGAAGATCGACACAGTACACAACATGGCCCGACCATCTTGCAAAAAGGACGTCATGAAGCTCACCGGCATGATGGCGGCTCTAGGTCGTTTCATTAGCAAGCTCGGTGAAAAAGGCCTACCCTTCTTCAAGCTATTGAAGAAGGCTGATAAGTTCGTGTGGGACGATGAAGCTCAGCAAGCCTTTGACAATCTCAAGGAGTCGCTGCGACCTCACTACCGATAATGACACCTCCAAAGCCGAAGGAAACGCTCCTCCTCTACATCGCTGCGACCACTAATGTGGTCAGCACCGTCCTTGTTGCAGAACAAACAGAAGAAGGGCAAGCCTATCCTGTCCAACGACCTGTTTACTACGTGAGCGAGGTCCTGGCCGACACTAAAAGATGCTACTCCCAGCCTCAGGAGTTGCTCTATGCGCTTCTGATCACATCAAGGAAGCTCCGGCACAACTTCCAAGCTCACTCCATCAAGGTGCCATCAGCCTTCCCGCTGGGGGAGATTCTTCGCAACCGAGACGCCAACGGCTGCATCATCAAGTGGTCCGTTGAGCTCGGTGAGTTCGACTTTGAATTCTGCCCCAGGCTGTCTATCAAGTCTCGAATCCTCGCTGACTTTGTGTCAGAGTGGACGGAAATCCAGATCGCCCCGCCTGTGGAACGACCTGAGCACTAGATCATGTACTTCGACGGTGAACTCAACCTTGAGGGCACCGGTGCTAGCGTGCTGTTCATCTCACCTAAAGGTGATCAGCTCAAGTATGTGCTTCAGATTCACTACAAGGCCTCCAACAATGGAGTTGAGTACGAAGCTCTCATCCATGGGCTTCGTATCGCTGTGTCCCTGGGCATCAAGCGACTCATTGCCTACGGTGACTCCAAGGTTGTCATAGAGCAAGTCAACAAAAACTGGGATTGTGTCAAAGACACAATGGACGCATACTGCGCCGAGATTCGAAAACTCGAAGGCCACTTCGAGGGAGTAGAATTCCATCATGTTCCTCATGAAAACAACGTTGCAGCCGATGTCCTCTCTAAGATGGGCTCAAAGCGAGCACTGGTTCTGGCCGATGTGTTCGTTCAAGACCTGCGCAAGCCATCGATCAAAATCCTAGACCCGGACAATCCGGTTCCAGAGCAAATAGACCTAGCGACTGCACCTCCCCGATACGTGCTCATGGCGGATGCAGAAGATGATTGGCGCCAGCCTTTCTTAGACCTCCTGGTCCACCAGTTGGTTCCAGACAATAAAGTTCAACGGGAAAAGATCACGCGACGTGGTGGTAACTATGTCGTGTTTGGAGAAGAGCTTTACCGCAAAGCAGCCTCTACTGGTGTGCTGATGAAGTGCATCTTGCGATCAGAAGGTCTTCAGCTCTTAGCTGAGATTCATGGTGGCGAGTGTGGCTGTCACACAGCCTCAGCCAATCTGGTCAGCAAGGTGTACCGATCTGGTTTTTACTGGCCCACGGCCAAAGATCTCGCCAAGAGGTGCAAAGGATGCCAATTCTTTGCCAAACAGCAACACCTACCAGCTCAGGTCTTGCGCACGATTCCCCCATCATGGCCCTTCACCATGTGGGGTTTGGACTCTATAGGACCATTCAAAACCGCTCCCGGCGGCTACAAGCACATCATCGTTGCTGTAGATAAATTCACCAGGTGGATTGAGGTTCGACCTGTCCTCAAGGTCACATCAGAGGAGGCGGCAAAATTCATCAAGGAGATCACATATGGCTTCGGTGTGCCTAATAGGATCATGACTGATCTTGGGACAGCCTGATGAGGACATCGCCAAGCTGCTGGACACGCTCACGCCACGACCTTCTCCAAGTTGTACTTCGTCTCTGACTCAGCTGCCACGTTCGGTTCAGAATCAGCCTACACCTCTGCACAGTTTCGGCGATATCTCCATCATACGACGTCGGAACGAGGTGTATAAGGACTCGTTGGAAAGGGGATGACGACGCCGTCGATTTGGTTCTGGTCCTAGCTCCAGAACGTTCGTGGATCATACTGTGTAACCATGAAAAGGTTCTGTGTCACCTATTTTGGGCCAACACGGCCTTGTATCGAGTCGGGCCTTCAGCCCAAGCTGTGGGCGCCCCCCTCCGGCACGCCCCCAACCCTAGCTCGCCCCGTTTAGGGTATAAACTCAGTAGCCCCGGCCGTTTAGACTCGGGTTTTGCTTTAGAGTTATTTGTCGTCGAACAGTCGCCATTTTCGGTTTGTGAAACCCCAACTTTGAGTGCTTAATCATTCATCTGCAGTCGTCACTAAATTCTTGAGTGCTGCGTTCTTTCGAGTTCTTGCTTGTGTTCTTCGTTTCGCAGGCAGGGATTAGCCTTCGCGGCGAGGTCAACCGGATTGTGACACGGTTGATAACCAGAGGAGTTGTGGTGCTAAGGTTGCAGGAGTTCGGGTCTTTGATCTGAAGCCGGATCGGTGTGTCGCACCCCACCAAAATGAGTTATCCTTCTCCTGACGGAAGATCGGGCACCCCCGTTCCCATCAAGTGGTATCAGAGACTCAAGTATTACCGTCAGGCTTACCCTAGTTTTTAGAGATCTATTTGTTTCGTCCCATAGTCCACAGAAAACCTACAAAAAATTCTGCTGTCCTACAACCTATTTTAGCCTTGCAATTTCGATTTCAGATTTCTTTGTTGAGTTTGTGTCCGTGGTCGAGTCTTGTTGCTGGTTTAGGTTGTGTTCATCGTCGTAGTTCAACATGCCCATCGCTGTTTGCTTGTTTCCGCTGCTATCCTATCCACCTTTACCCAAATTACAAGTCGAGCCACCACATTACTCGACTTGCCCCGCTAGCCGCCTTGTGTGAACTCTCCCCATGCCAGCCCTAGATTAGGTTGCAAGCCGCTTGTGCTTCGCCTTGCGTCGCAGCTCCTCTTGATTCATCATCTGGCGATTACCTATTGCTTATACCAGGGAGGTTTGTGCCCCTATTTTGCTTACTGAGATGCTTTGCTCAGCCCTAGCTGCTGCTGCGTTTCCTGCGGAGTTTTGCCTTTGGAAAACATAGGTTGAGGTACCTTTCATAAAACAGGCATAACTTTTCGCTCGGTGCTCCGTTTTTGCTCAAATTTTTACAGGAGCTTGACAACAAAAAGTTGGACAGACATCTACCTACTTTGTTGGTCAGGCCATTCTCAAAAAAATTAAAAAAAATCTGGAAGATAAATAAAAAAACTGTTTAAGTGTTTTGAGGGGTTTTCAGAGATCGTTCCTGATTTTCCCTAGGCCACAATACACCTCTGTTTCAGGTCAAATTTTGTGTGCTTCCATCCTTTGTGATTTTGGATCAGTGGTAAAAAATTCAAAAAAAGTTGAGTTCATTTGCTGGTACTTCTTTGGAAACGCGTCTTTGCTCTCTACTAGTGCCTTTTTGGCAAGATTTTCAGCATTATTTACAGAACTGCCATTCTGCTAGTTTCTTGAGTTTTTGTCCATCGTTTCTTGCTGCCTTCACCGTGTTGTGCTACGACTAGGATATGTCTTAGCCAGCAATTGTGACTTGTGCTTTGGACACTTATTGAACTTCGCTAATCTGCAGTTGTTATTTGCTAATCCTTGCTACATATTTTGGCCTCCCAAGCTCCACATAAATTTCTTCAGATCAGTACAGCGAAGGACTCTTGCAACTCTTGGTAGCACTGCCTCACAGGTATCACGAACCAGCCGCCGGTTGTACCATCCCTTGCTCGCTTTGGTAAGAACTTGGTAAGACGTGTGTGAGGGTGTGATTCCACATACCAACCCTGATCGTTCATACGGTCTTTGTTAATCACTAACCATGCCGGACGACGTACCTGTTTTGTCTAGTCAGTTGCAGGAGATGCAGGATGAGATGAAGGCTTTCTTCCTTAAGGAGCTGAGCACCCTTACGAATGAAGTTCGAAAAACCAATCACACAGTTGAGGGTGTGGACAAGCGAGTTTCAGATCTGACGGGAAGAATTCAACAGCTTGAAGTCAACCTTCCCAAGACCGAGGATAATGAGGAGGACTCTTTTGATGTTACTGGCCATCCTGAGGATATTGTGTTGCTTCCTGATGGTACGGTCGACCTCAAGCTGACAAGCGAAAATCGTGCACGCCGCCTTCTTGCACATAACAGGAAAGGTATGGGAGGTAATAAACATAAACACCATTATGTTACGGATGATCCTTATGCTAAAGTTAAATTTACTATACCATCTTTTTATGGGAGATATGATGCGGAGGAATATCTAGATTGGGAGATGACAGTAGAACAAAAATTTGCTTCACATCTTGTTCCTGCTCAACATAAGGTTAGACAGGCCACTAGTGAATTTAAAGATTTTGCTATTATCTGGTGGCATGAATGTGCTTCTTTAAACATACAACCTGTTACTTGGGATGCGCTTAAAATTGCTATGCGTGATAGATTTGTTCCTGCTTCTTATAAGCGTGATTTACGTAAGAAATTACAACATTTAGAGCAGGGTGATATGTCTGTTCAGGAGTATTATGCTGAGCTTCAAAAGGGTATGGTTCGGGCTGGGGTAGTAGAGGATCCTGAGGATAAGGTGGGTCGTTTTTATGGGGGTCTGTCGTATGGACCTCCCTGGGCCTACTACCTCGGTGGGTACCAGGACCGACTACTCGGTGGGCCCCTGGGACTACTCGACTTGCGCTGCACGGCACCTGATGGCGTGAAGCACAAGGGCTACAGAGGAGGAGTACCCGGATAGGAAGCTGTACATGTCCCGCACTGTATAGAGGACTCCAAGACGTACCCGACTAGTACTCTCTCCCTGAACCGACTTGTAACCCTGCCTCCCGGACTATATAAGGCGAGGCAGGGACCCCCCTCTCTCTCACGGCTTAAGATTGCATCATCTTGTAATCGCACCCAATCAATCCAGAGCCACGCAGCATACAGGACGTAGGGTATTACGCACCTCGCGGCCCGAACCTGTCTAAATTGTGTGCCACGTGTCTCTTCCTTCGAGTTACCGATCTCGGCGAGGCCACATTCATCTACTTCGGGTACTCCCCTTAGTAGGTTGCCGGTCTAAAACACCGACAGCTGGCGCGCCAGGTAGGGGGACTCGCCGAAGATCTCATGGCGAACTCGACGGCTTCCGTCTACATCAAACCAACCGTCGCCTTCAACCGCGGCGACACCTTCGTCTTCGGTGCCTGGGTCTGCACTGCTGACGGCGCCGGATCTTTCCAACGCCGCCTCACCATGCCGCCCAACCCGGAGACCAGCCTCGTGACACTTCCCGGAGTAGTCACGGGCGAACTCGCCGGCAAATTCGTCGAAATTTCGCTTTTCGACCAACACGCCGACTTCGAGCTTGGATCCGCCTCCAACTCGGGCTCGACGTCCCCGTGGGCTATCGTATGCGAGCCGGCAACTCAGCCATCGCATGTGGACTCCCCACCCCGCGAGCACTTCACGCGTGGCCCCCGCAACGTCAGCAGGGCCCACACGAAGGCTCCCACTACACGCCGGGCCGGCAAGGAGCCCGTACCCGAGTACAACTCGGACTCCGACACCGCTCCCGGCCACGCCTCGGACTCCAACCCCCTTTTCGGCTTCTACTCGGACTCCGCGTATGAGTTCGACTTCGGGTCGGACCCTGAGGATCCCGAGTCCGAGAACAACTCCACAGAGCAACCCCTGTCAGGACCCGCCGCCGGCTTGGTCATAACATCTACACACGCCGGAAGATTTGTCTACTGGCCAGACCGCAAGCCTGCTGACCTGACGAACGGGAACTCACGCTACGTCGCCTACCTCGACTCGCTTCCCTTCCAGGAGGGAACGTCACTCGCTCGAGCTGAGGAGTACACCCCAACGGAGGTGGCGAGTTCTGACTCCAGTCTTGGCAACCTCGACCGCCAAGTCTTCATGGCTGCCGGCAACACGCCAGGACCCTCAGGGACAGCAAGCGACCGATACCTCGAAGACATCTCCGCAGACGAGCTGTCTGCCGACGCACCCGCGGATGAGACTGACGCCAACAGGGACGCTCGACGTGAGCGTAACAGAAAGCGGAACGAACGACGCCGGCGTCTTCGAGACAACCTCCCCATCCGCAACCTCGCAGAGGCTCTCGACCAAGTCGAGAGTAGGGTACACACTACCCCGGAGCAATGCCTCATGTCGATCACAGCGATCGCACGCCAAGCTCAGGGGATGCGTGCAGGAGAAGTCATCACCAAGCTTGCAGAAGACGCTTACTTCATGCGAGCTGACAACAGGGTCGCTCAGCCGCCCCCCGCCAGGAATCGCGATAACGAAGCCACAAGTCGCAGCGCGGACCTCGGTCGTAACCGTACTCGAGCTGAGCTGCCGGCCAATCCCAACCGTACTCGTGCAACGGCCGGCGGACCCTCTCAAGGTGGCAACAGCGCTGCAGCTGCTGGCGGTGACCGTGAGTTCATCCCTCATCGCGACCCTGGCGGCGGAGGTAGCGACGGCGGAAGCTCCAACCATGGGGCCAATAGAAGGGCCGGTGGCGGAGGCGACCGCGGCGGCCGACGCCACGCGAATAGCCACGCCTCCGGAGCCTCTCAGGGCGGTTTCGACGTCCGCCAGAAGATTGAAGAACTACGACGCAAGAAGGCTTCCACGTCAGGCGACAACGACGGCTTCCCTGCCTTCTCTGCGCGACTTCGCAACCACCTCCTCCCAGAGAAATTCAAGCCTCTGGGAATCACCAAGTACGACGCGAAGCAAGATCCTGTGCAGTGGCTCAGATGCTACGCCCTCTCCATCGAGAACGCTGGTGGCAACAACGACACCAAGTGCCTATATTTCCCCTTCTGTCTGGACCAGGCACCGCTTACATGGCTCGAGTCACTTGAGAAGTACTCGATCGACAAGTGGGACCAGCTGAAGGAGCAGTTCACCAGCAACTTCGCGGGCGCTATGGGCTGCTCGGGTACTCGCATGGACCTAGCTATGGTGAAGCAGGAACAAGGCGAGACCCTTCGCAAGTACATGCGGCGTTTCTTCGACAAGCGCGCCACAGTAGTCGATGTCTCTGACAAAGAAGTCATTGACCTCTTCCAAGACGGTCTCTACCTCCGTCGCACTTTCGAAGACTTCGGCCGTCGCCGCCCAAGCTCCATCACCCACCTCAAGGACATGATCACGTCCTGGGCCGATGAAGAAGACAAGGCCAACGCCAAGTACGACGCCATCCGTGGCAAGAGCAAGCAGAACACGGGCGGCGGCAGCAGCAACAACGGGAACCAAGGCGGTCGCAACAACAACAACTACTCGGGTCCCAACCGCAAGCGCAAGCCAGACAACACTGTCGCGGCTATCCAGCGCCCTGCGAAGGAGAACTCGAAGAAGACCTCCGGCGGCTTCAAAGACTTGCTGAAGGAGAAGTGCCCGTGGCATCTGGACGGCAACCACACCACCGAGCAGTGCTACCAACTCAGGCGAGCACTCAAGGATACTCCGGAGCCACGGCACCCTCATGACAAGGAAGCAAGAAGAAGATCGACGAAGGCAATGGCAACTTCCAGGAACCCGACAAGACGGTGAACGTCCTCTTCGGCGGGCTACCCAGCAGACGGGTCCAAAAGGCTACCCGTCGAGAAGTCATGAGCATTGAACCAGCGGTCCCGACCCCCCTCAGGTGGTCGGAGGTACCCATTACCTTCTCTCGCGCGGTTCAATGGACTAGCTTCTCCGAACCAGGGCGGTTCCCACTCGTCCTGAAGCCGGTGGTAGCGGGCTCCAAGCTCAACAAGGTCCTCATCGACGGTGGAAGCGGGCTTAACGTCCTTTTCACCAAGACTTTGAAGAAGATGAAGCTCGACATCACCCACATGCTCACCAAGAGCACCTCGCCCTTCTACAGCATCGTCCCCGGAAACGCGGCTATTCCACTGGGCTCAGTGGTCCTGCCAGTTACCTTCGGGGAATCTCGGGACAACTATCGTACCGAGTACATCAAGTTCGAAGTCGCGGACTTCGAGACGTCCTACCATGCCATCCTCGGCAGACCGGCCATCGCCAAGTTCATGGCGGTACCCCACTACACCTACCTAGTACTCAAGATGCCGAGTCCAGCAGGTGTACTCTCACTGCAGGGGGACTTGAAGATATCGCACGACTGCGACACGGAAGCTGTGGAGATCGCCTCCACAAATCAAGTACCCAATGTAATGATGGAGATCTACGCTGCGTCGAAGAAGCTTGCTCCAAGCGAACTCGACATCCCAGAGAAGTCAGATAAAGCTAACGAGCCTCAGCCAGCTGAGGAGGTTCTGGTCAAGACAATTGACCTCGGGACAGGTGACAGCAGCAAGACCACCACTATCGGGGCGGGCCTCGACCCCAAATAGGAAGACGCGCTCATCAACTTCCTCCGGGCTAACCGTGACACCTTCGCGTGGAAACCAGCGGACATGCCAGGGGTGGCTAGGGAGTTGATTGAGCATTCACTCAACGTCGATCCTAAAGCTACCCCGAAGCGACAACACCTCTGCCGCTTCGCCGACGACAGACGGGACGCCATCAAGAAGGAACTCGCCAAACTACTCGCGGCTGGCTTCATCAGAGAAGTTTTCCATCCTGAGTGGCTCGCCAACCCCGTCCTCGTCCGCAAGAAGAACTCGAACGAGTGGAGGATGTGCATCGACTACACCGACCTCAACAAGCACTGCCCCAAGGACCCCTTCGGGTTGCCGCGGATTGACCAAGTCATCGACTCCACGGCGGGCTGCGACCTGCTCTGCTTCCTCGACTGCTACTCCGGGTACCACCAGATCGCGATCAAGGAAGAAGACCAGGAGAAGACCGCGTTCATCACCCTGTTTGGCGCGTACTGCTACACGACCATGTCCTTCGGGTTGAAGAACGCCGGCGCTACATACCAACGAGCTATCCAGGCCTGCTTCAAGAGGCAACTCAACAAGAATGTCGAAGCCTACGTGGATGACGTGGTCGTCAAGACCAGAAACTCCAGCACGCTCATCGACGATCTTGAAGAGACTTTCGCATCCCTGCGCGAGTACCGCTGGAAGCTCAACCCGAACAAGTGCGTCTTCGGCGTGCCGTCGGGCAAACTACTCGGCTTCATCATCAGCCATCGCGGCATCGAAGCCAATCCCGAGAAGATCTCCACCATCACCAGCATGAAAGCTCCCACGTGCATCAAAGACGTGCAGAAGCTGACCGGGTGCATGGCGGCCTTGAACAGATTCGTCTCGAAGCTTGGAGAACGGGGGCTCCCCTTCTTCAAATTACTCAAACACCAAGAGAAGTTCGTGTGGACTCCAGAGGCGGACCAAGCCCTTGCCCAGCTCAAGGACTTCCTATCGAAGCCACCAGTCCTCACAGCTCCTCGTAAAGGCGAGCAGCTACTGCTCTACCTCGCTGTGACTATTCACGTGGTTAGTACTGCCATCATCGTCGAGCGGCAGGAAGACGGCCACGCCTATCCAGTCCAGCGTCCAGTCTACTTCGTCAGCGAGGTCCTATCAGAATCCAAGGCACGCTACAAGCCAGTACAGAAGCTTCTGTACGCAGTGCTCATCACCTCGCGGAAGCTACGACACTACTTCCAGGAGTACTCAATCTCCGTCGTCACCGACTACCCGCTCGGTGACATCTTGCGGAACCAAGATGCTACTGGAAGAATCTCCAAATGGGCAGTCGAACTCGGCGCCCTCAACATCGACTTCAAGCCACGCACAGCCATCAAGTCGTAGGTACTAGTCGACTTCATGGCGGAGTGGCGGGAGAATCAGCTACCTACTCCAACCAAGCGCCCGGAGCACTGGGTGATGTACTTCGACGGCTCACTCAACCTCGAGGGCGCAGGTGCAGGAGTACTCTTGATCTCTCCAATGGGCTAACAACTCAAGTACGTCCTGCAGATCTTCTGGAAGGTCTCAAACAACGAAGCCGAGTACGAAGCTCTGCTACACGGGCTCCGCCTCGCGGCTTCACTGGGCATCAAGCGGCTACTAGTCTACGGCGACTCCGCAGTGGTCATCAACCAAGTCAACAAGTCCTGGGACCGCAACAAGGAGAACATGGACGCCTACTGCCTAGAAGTCCGCAAGCTCGAGAACAAGTTCTATGGTCTCGAGTTCCACCACGTCGTCCGCGACAACAACGTTGCAGCGGACGTCCTGTCGAAGCTTGGTTCTACTCGCGCTCAAGTACCAGCGGGTGTCTTCGTCCACGAGCTTCACGCGCCATCCATCCCGGAGCCGGCGCCACTGACCATTGACCCAGCGCATCCCCCGGCTGGCCAGGAGGTCATGATGATCGACGTGGACTGGAGGCAGCCCTTCATCGACTACCTCAGCGAGCAGAAGGTTCCCTCGGACAAGAACTTGGCCGAGCAACTCATCCGCCGTGCCAAGTCCTACGTTCTCGTCGGAGACAAGCTCTACAGGCGGGGCGCATCTTCCGGAGTACTCATGAAGTGCGTTCCCAGACAAGAAGGCAAGGACATCTTGGAGGAGATTCATAAAGGCGTCTGCGGCAACCACGCGTCCTCACGCACGCTGGTCAGCAAGGCCTTCCGACGGGCTTTCTATTGGCCCACAGCTCTGGGCGACGCCGAAGAACTCGTCAGAAGGTGCCAAGGGTGCCAATACTTCGCCAAGCAACAACACGTCCCGGCCTACAAGCTAGTCACCATACCGCCAACCTGGCCTTTCGCTTGCTGGGGGCTCGACATGATTGGGCCACTTCCAACTGCGCCAGGTGGATTCAACCGAGTATTGGTGGCCATCGACAAGTTCACCAAGTGGATCGAGGTCAAGCCGGTTACATGCCCCAAGGCCGACAGAGTACTCGACTTCCTGGATGAACTTGTGCATCGCTACGGACTACCCCACCGCATCATCACAGACCTGGGCTCCAACTTCAACAATCACCAGTTCTGGGAGTACTGCGAGAACAGCGGGATCGACGTCCGATATGTCTCAGTTGCCCATCCTCGGGCCAATGGACAAGTCGAGCGCGCCAATGGGATGGTGCTCGACGCTCTCAAAAAGCGGCTACACGACGCTGCCAACTCCAAAGGAGGCAAGTGGATCAAGGAACTACCCAATGCTCTCTGGGGGCTGCGTACTCAACCTTCCAAGCCAACGGGACAATCCCCGTACTTCCTGGTCTACGGCTCCGAAGCAATCCTCCCTGCTGATGTCATGTGGGATTCACCAGCAGTGGAGCAATACGACGAAGGCATCTCTGAAGACAGCAGACGAGTTGACATTGACGGACTCGAAGAAGCTTGCTGTGCCGTCCTCATCCAATCAGCAAGGTACCTAGAGGGTATTCGACGCTACCACGATCGCAACGTTAAGGAACGCTCCTTCAACGTTGGTGATCTTGTCCTCCGCCGCATCCAGAACGCGGAAGGACTACACAAGCTCAGCTCGCCCTGGGAAGGTCCCTTCACAATTGCAAAGGTGACCGGACCGGGCTCCTACCGCCTCCAGACGCTTGAAGGCGAAGACATCAACAACTCGTGGAACATCGACCAACTCTGTCGATTCTACGCCTAGTCTACACCAGGGGCTCCAGTCTATACGACTACTCAAAGACCCCTTCGCCGTAAGCGGCCTCCAGGTCCAGGCCCTAGTCTCCGGACTACTCTTCTCCAGGATCCAGCCCACGCGGCTACTAACGGATCTTGGGCTGCGACGAGCGACAAAAGACTCCAGCAGCGGTCTACTAAGAGACCAAACACTCCTAGATCCAGCCCATGCGGCTACTAACGGATCTACTGCTGTAAGCGGCCATACGCCCTAGCACTAATTAGCCGTAGGCGGCCTCCGGGTCCTGGCGACTACTCTGTAACAACGGCCCTGGCCATCCAGGCGTACTTCTTCAGTAATAAAGTTTGATTACCTATCAACTGCTTTATTGTCCCTTTTCCTCAACGGGACCACTGGCGAGTATGATTACTCACGACGACTCCATGATGGGACTCCGCACTCACAGATTGGGATAACGAGTACTCATTTATGGAAGTTTCCTTCATTCATACTTAAACAAGTTCATTACAACTTTGTTTATACACAACTACTGCTACGAGCTAACCCTACAGGACTACTGGAGGTTGAGCTTCTCGGCGACTTGTTCGTCAATGGGCGCCATCTGCTCCAGCAGCTCCGCGTACTGATCGTCCGTGCAGTTGGCGGCTAGTCCGCCGGCGACTACGTCAACGGGAGCTTTTGGGAAGTACGACTTCATATACGCCAGGACCTGGTTGGGGATCGACTTCGCCAGGTGCTTCACGTACGTCGCCAGGCGGCTCGGGGCTTCCTTCAGCCGGTCCACCAATGGGGCTATCTTCGGTCCCCCGGGGTGAGGCACCAGTAGCCTCGCGATGGGAAGCGCGGCCTCCTCGAGTTCCTTCAGCTGGGCCCGCAGCTTCTCGCAGTCCTCATTCAGCTTCTGCAAAGATTTGTAGCAGTTGACGAGGTCACGATCCGACGCAATGCGAAGCTCCATGTGCTTGTCGCACTCGTAAGCAAGCTGCTTATAATCATACTCCAGTACCTCGCGGGCCTCTTGCTCTCAGTAGAAGAGGTTCTTCAGGTCGGTCTCTGAAGCCTTCAGCTGGTCGACGCGGGTCTCAAGCTCTGCAATCAACAAGGCAAAGCGGGTCAGACTCCTCCAAGACACTACCAATGGGTACTCAGCATGGCAACGGCGTACCTTTATTCTTGTTGCGGAGAGACTTGTTCTTCCGCACCAGCTCATCGCTCTTCGCCTGCATATCTTGGATTTCGTTGTGATACTGGGCGAAGGCGGTGTCCAGCTTCGACTGCATCGCGGCGGCGTGCTTCTGGGCCTTCACGAGCTGTTCTTCTAAGGCCTCGGCCCGGAGCACCGTGTCGCCGTACCCTTGAAGCATGTCAGACTTCTGTCGAGACCGCTCCGCGACGTCCTGCCACATACAACACATGTCAAATGGGTACTCAACACTGAAGGATTGACTACTCAAGGGTGTCGACTACTCACCTTCATCCATTGCTCGGCCTGGCGCATCGCCTCCATGTGCCGAGCTACCGTCGCTGGATCGACAAGGTCATCCGCCAGCAGCTCGATCCCGCCACGACTACTCGTCGCGGTTTCGGACATTGGCGCCGAGCGGATTGGCTCCGCGTCCTGGATCTCTGGCGAGCGAACGACTACTTCCAGAGCCGGTTCTGGACGCACGTCGTTGCGCCCCCCTCCAGCTATCGCGGTGGCTTCTTCAACCGCCACCTCCATTTGCTCGGGGGCTTCTTCGGCAGCTCCCTGGGTCTCTGGTGCCAAATCTTCAACGGGCACCGCCGACGGGATAGCACTTCCCTCGGCTTCGGCACCTGTCAATAAAAGGACAACTGGATCAGTCATACATGGCGGTTACGACTACTCTTCGGGATTACTTGCACTTGAGCAAAGTACTCACCCTCTACGATGCTGGCCTCAGGCAAGGTAGCTTCCACGGCCGGCGCCCCGGATTCTGCCTGAGGGGCGGGAGCGGACTCCTCAGCGGGCGGCGCGGTTTCCTCTCCAGCCACCGCTGTGGTGGGTTCATCTCCCTCTCAGGTCAAGTCCGTCGATTTCCTGCAGAGTGCACAAGCTGGTTGTCAACCCAGTACGACTACCATATCTAATGTACTACTCGGGAAGGATCACCACTTACAAATTCGACCGGACTACCGTCACGGTTGGGGCACCGAGGATGCTGGCAATATCTACCAGTCCAGCTTCGGTAGGCGTTTCCTCTTGCGCCTCAGTAGCCGCCGCTTCTTCAACAATAGCAGCGGCCGGTTCTGTGCTCCCCTCAGCAACTGGGGGCTGGCGCGACAACTGCGCCAAGAGCTCCTCTACGGTGGGGGCTGGGCTACGACTACCCCCAGCTGGCTCCTCCACCGTATCCCTGTTGCCTTCGTCCCCTTGCTCTACGGGGTCGGAAGGCGGCATCTCCTGCAAGCAAGGGAATTTCGTCGTCAATGTACAACATCGAGACATAAGTACTCGACTACCCTATTCAAGATGGCTTACCTCCTGGGACGTGGTCTCCGTGACCTTCAACTTCTTGGCCACGCGCTTGCGGGTCACGTTCTGCGGCCTCCTTGGCGGTGCGGGCAAACTAGCCTCCAGGCTAGTCGGCGGATCCTGAACGAGAGGAATATGAGGCAATCCAGGGCGGCTGAATTTCGACCGCAGCTGGAAGCGCTCCTGTAGCGTCTCCTCATCGTCGTCCTCTTCGGACGTGTCTTCAACGACTACTGTGTCGTCTCCCTCACCAACCTCGCGCCGCTCCTTGGCCTTGGCTTTCCCTTCCTCTGGGACCTCGACAAGTTGAGGAGGCGACGCCGGCTCGGAGACGAACTTCACCAAGTCATCCTGAAAGAAGCACAATACGTCAGCACGACTACTCTTACGTAATGAGTACTCGACAAGGGGTACGGCTACCGACCTCATTTGGCGGGCGCGCGGCGGAGTACTCGGGCACAGGGCATGGCGTGTACGCCGGCATGTCTTTGAAGATCCTGCCCAGCCTATCAACGATGTCGTCGTCGTCGACTTCATCACTGAGCATCCGCGACGTGTCGTCGTCACCGGTGTACTGGTACCCTAGGGTGTCGCGGGCCATCAGCGGCTGCACCCTTCGCTTCATGAAGTTGAAGGCCACATGTTCGGCCCTCAGCCCGGCTTCTCTCAAAGCCTTGATTTTCGCCAGCAGCTCGGGCAACTGGATACCTTCCTGCATTGTTGACTCCGAGTTCCACCATGGATGGTGCTTCGGCTGCTTCCCGCTTGGCTTCGGCAGCTCCGAGTGGTGGCTGGTGATGTAAAACCATTTCGACTTCCAATCTTGGTTGGAGTCGATAAGCTTGTACGAGAGGTACTGCTCCGCGGCGTCTTCTCGCATCTGGATGCCGGCTCCCCCCACTACTCGAGGATTGTTGGCGCTGGGCTGGGGCTTGACTCGGAAGAATTTTCGGAAAAGGATCCAATAGGGCTTGATCCCCAAGAAAGCTTCGCAGAAGTGTACGAAGATTGAGGTGTGGAAGATACCGTTGGGGTTGAGGTTGAGGTACTCGATGCCGTAGTACCCCAGCAGCCCCTTGAAGAAGTCGCTGGCCGGAAGAGACAGCCCTCGCTCCACGAACCGGGTGAACATAGGGATCTCGTCCGGGCTTTTCTCCATGGGGTACGGCTCCCCTGCAGCGGCTCTCCACATGTCAACCTCCTTCTCCCGCAAGAATCCACTGTTGAGAAGCGCCAGCAGATCTTCGGTCTTGGCCTTGGATTTCTTCCATTCTTGATTCGGATCTGGTCGCGGCGGAGACACCGGCGGCGATGTCCCCGCGGCGGATCCGGCGGCCTCCTCGCGAGCCCTTTTCTTCCCACCGGCAGCCTTCGAGGTCTTCGATGGTGAGGGCTTCATTCTCCAAGTGCACGGTGTCTTCAATCGCATTCGCTCGGGGGCTACGGCGGTGGCTTTCTACGGCGGTGCGTTCGGATCTACAATCCTCTCAACGGCGGCAGTGCGCACTGGCGGTGATTTCTGGCTCGATCTGCTAGGAATGGCTGCGAATGCATGGGGTGAAAAACCCTAAGGGTTTCGGCTTCTATTTATAAGTCAACAGCGGCCCCTCCAACGGCCGGATGGATAAGTCTGTACACGGCTGACTCAGCGGCGGTGCTTGACTCTCCAACTTCTACTAGTCGACACGCCTCGTCTCGGGGGCTCGACTATTTCTACTCAACTTCCTGGGTAGCGACAAGATTCAAAAGCAACTCAGGACACATTCCACAAGATGACCCTTCAATTCGAGAGGAAGTACTCGACTCAAGGCTCGGGGGCTCCGTGCCACGTGTCCTTCGGTTTTTTCTCCGGATTTCACGGGATATTCTTGCCAAAACTTCAGATGGACCCTTAGCCAGAGTCTGCAACTCAACCTAAGGCTCGGGGGCTACTCCATATGGAGTGCGATTTTGCAATCGCACTTCCATATCAGTTTCGGCTTCAAGACAACACGGGCATTGTTGAAGACCTTCAAGAGCAGCACTCGAGGACGCTTGGGACTACTCGAGAAGACTTCAGGATTGCTCAAATATCAGCTGGAGTACATTCCAGCCTCGGGATGCTTCGACTACTCTTGAGGACTTTTGACTTGTAGCGCTCAGGGACGCTTGAGGACTACTCGTTAAGGCCGTCAAGACTACTCGAAGCTATCCTTCTCGACTACAAAGTACTCGGGGGCTTGTCGTATGGACCTCCCTGGGCCCACTACCTCGGTGGGTACCAGGACTGACTACTCGGTGGGCCCCTGGGACTACTCGACTTGCGCTGCACGGCACCTGATGGCGTGAAGCACAAGGGCTACAGAGGAGGAGTACCCGGATAGGAAGCTGTACATGTCCCGCACTGTATAGAGGACTCCTAGACGTACCCGACTAGTACTCTCTCCCTGAACCGACTTGTAACCCTGCCTCCCGGACTATATAAGGCGAGGCAGGGACCCCCCTCTCTCTCACGGCTTAAGATTGCATCATCTTGTAATCGCACCCAATCAATCCAGAGCCACGCAGCATACAGGACGTAGGGTATTACGCACCTCGCGGCCCGAACCTGTCTAAATTGTGTGCCACGTGCTCTTCCTTCGAGTTACCGATCTCGGCGAGGCCACATTCATCTACTTCGGGTACTCCCCTTAGTAGGTTACCGGTCTAAAACACCGACAGGGTCTGAGACATGAAATTCAGGATATTGTTGACTATAAACAGTTTACTACCACCAACCAGTTGTTCCAGCTTGCTATGCTTGCAGAAAAAGAATTGCAGGGACGACGAGGGAGCTCCTACACGCACAAGACCTCCAAGCCACTAGCTTCTACCTCGCCGGGTGCCTCTCCTTCAGCACCACCAGTGAGTACACGTTCCTCTGCAGCAGCTCCTGAGGTACGTAATGTGTCTAATGTGCAGGATCAAAAGAACAAGACACCATCTTTTGTTGCAAAGAGCCCTTCTGCCAAAATCGTGTGCCACCACTGCAAGGGCATGGGCCATGTCATCAGGGATTGTCCGAGTCTTCGTGCTTTCATCGCTGCACCTGATGGAGATGGATATGTAAGTGCTAGTGATGTAGAAGATGATTTGGTTGTTGCTGCTAACTATGCTGCAGGTTCGGAGGAGGACGCCATTGACTTCATCACTGCCTCCGCGGGTTTTTCGAGTCTTCTTGTGCAGCGTGCCTTGGCCGTACATGAGGAACATGAGGACACCATGAAAGCTCAGCGCAACAATTTGTTCCACATGTTTTGTGCAGGAGCGACGTGTTCTCACCATCATCGACACAGGGAGCTGCAACAACTTGGTGAGTTCAGATTTGGTTGCCAAACTTGGTTTGCCCACACGTCCACTACGACATCCGTACCACATTGAGTGGTTCAATAGCAGTGGTAAGGCAAAGGTAACTGAAACCGCGCGCATACACTTTTCCGTTGGTTCTTATCAAGACCATGCTGATTTTGATGTTGTACCTATGGAAGCATGCTCACTTTTGTTAGGCCGACCATGGGAATATGATAGAGATGCTGCACACCATGGTAGAACTAATACATATACATTCATGCAGAAGAATAAAACCATTACTTTGCTTCCTTTATCACCTACTGATGTTAGGAAATATTTTCGTGATCTTGCTGCCAATGATAAAACCAAAGCTGCACCTAGTGAATCTCCTGATGTTAAACATGATGCAATTAAGCTAAAGGGAGGTACTTTTACTGCTAAAACATCCACTGTTGCTGAACTTTGTGATAATCCTGATGCGCCTTGTTATACTATGCTCTGTCGTGATGTGTCTTTTTGCAATGATCCTATGTCTCGTACTTTGCATCCTCTTGCCCCTAACCTTTTGCAGGACATTATTCATGTTGGGAGGGAGTCGAGGACGACTCCAATTCAAGAAGGGGGGATGATGAGGACATCGCCAAGCTGCTAGACACACACACGCCACGACCTTCTCCAAGTTGTACTTCGTCTCCGACTCAGCTGCCACGTCCGGTTCGGAATCAGCCTACACCTCTCCACAGTTTCGGCGATATCTCCATCATACGACGTCGGAACGAGGTGTATAAGGACTCGTTGGAAAGGGGACGACGACGCCGTCGATTTGGTTCTGGTCCTAGCTCCAGAATGTTCGTGGATCATACTATGTGACCACGAAAAGGTGCTGCATCACCTATTTTGGGCCAACACGGCCTTGTATCGAGTCGGGCCTTCAGCCCAAGTTGTGGGCGCCCCCCTCTGGCACGCCCCCAACCCTAGCTCGCCCCATTTAGGTAGTAGCCACCTACGTTTAGACTCGGGTTTTGCTTTAGTGTTATCTGTCGTCGAACAGTCACCGTTTTTGGTTTGTGAAACCCCAACTTCGAGTGCTTAATCATTCATCTGCAGTTGTCACTAAATTCTTGAGTGCTGCGTTCTTTTGAGTTCTTGCTTGTGTTCTTTGTTTCGCAGGCAGGGATTAGCCTTCGCGGTGAGGTCAACCGGATTGTGACACAGTTGATAACCAGAGGAGTTGTGGTGCTAAGGTTGCAGGAGTTCGGGTCTTTGATCTGAAGCCGGATCGGTGTGTCGCACTCCACCAAAACGAGTTATCCTTCTCCTGACGGAAGATCGGGCACCCCCGTTCCCATCACAGCCTTCATAGGCTCTGCGTTCTAGGATTTCTGCCAGGACAGCATGATTGACGTCTACTATTCGTCTGTCACTCACCCCAGGTGCAATGGCTAGGTCGAGCGTGCCAATGGCATGGTCTACAAGCTCTGTAGGATCACATCTATGATACCGGCACGAATTATGCTACCTGCTGGTTAGCTGAACTCCCACATGTGATCTGGGGTCTTAGGACTCAAGTCAGTTCAGTTATCAGTTTCTCGCCTTTCTTTCTGGTCCACAGATCGAAAGCCGTCCTCCCCACCGACGTAGTGTTTGGTGCACCTCACATCCAGCACTACAATGAAGGCGAAGCAAGTAGACGCGTCGAGTTGACCTCGATAGCCTTGAAGAAAATATAGTGGTGGCCATAATGTGGAAGGCGTGCCACAACCAGCAATTACGCCGCTATCATGATCGCAACGTCAAGGAGTGCTCCTTCAACATCGGCGACCTGGTCCTGTGAAGGATCCAGAAGACCGACGGGATGCACAAGCTATCGGTCCCATGGGAGGGTCCCTTCATCGTCACAGAAGTCATCAGCCCATCGACCTATCGTCTCTAGTGGGGCGACGGTCAAGGGGTTCCAAACCCCTGGAATGTAGAACATCTGTGAGGATTCTATCCGTAGAATATTTATAATACTAAGATATGTACTCTTTACTATTATTAAAGTTAGTTCAATAAAGTTTAGTTTTTAGACAGTTTCCTATCAACCTTTATAAGTTGTTGTCCCTTTCTCTGTGTGTTGTGCTTATTCCCTCCCCCTCGACATGCTCGGGGCTTGGCCTTGCCAACTATGGGGTCGTTAGACCTGAGGGTTATGTGGTCTTCCTCCCCCTCGACATGCTCGGGGGCTTGGCCTTGCCAACTAAAGGGTCACGAGACCTGAGGATCTTTTTCTGCCTTTGGATTGGCTTGTCTCTTGCTTGTTCGCCCTTGATTGTGAGGTTGCCAAACCTGGGTCCTAGGCCCCGTTCACGTGCCGATCATATCGTAAGTCTCCCCACTGAGCTGTATGGTCGATAAGCCGTCCTCTCCATGAGTAGTGGTTAGTGAATTGAAAACACATGTGCTTCTGAGCCATCAAGGTCGAACAAGTAAAAGACCTGTCATCTCAAAGTTGGATTGCTTCTATTAACATTTTTACACAAGCACAGAGACTGTTGTGCTCCGGCCAACAAGGGCATGCAAAAGCTAACCTGCTTACAAGTGAGGTCTACTACTCCTCATCATCTTCAAAAACAAGGCTCTCTACGACCTTGTCAGCGGCACCCTCTATTTCGACTTTGACCTGTTGAAGATCGACTCCAGCCTTGGGGCCATCTGCAATCTTCTGGACTTCTACCTCGGGGAAGTGCGACTTCACCCGCACCAACATCTCCACTGCTGCTGCCCTGCTTGCGGCCTACAGCAGCTCGTCGACCTTCTCTGGAGCCGCCATGAGCCGCTCCAACAGAGTCTTTGGTTCCCCTTCAGTGGGCTGCGGGACGACCTTGTCCATGATAAAGCCTGCAGCATTCCGGAGGTCGCCTATCTCCACCTCATGACCTGCAATGATCACTTGATCATTATACAGTGACTGCATTGCAACTATGAGGTCAATCTCAAGATCCCTCCTGATTTGCTTTTCATGAGCAAGCTTTTGACAAATGGTGTACTCACTACCGATAAGTGCCTTGTTCTCCTCCTTGAGGGTAGCAATGGCCTTCTCAGCATCCTGGAGGTCTTCCTTCAGGTGCTTCTTCGTGGCCCTAGCATCTGTTACATTAGCAGTTGTCAGCTCAAGTTTATTACAAAATAAATATCTTTCACGACCTGAGGAAAGCAAGGTCTTACCTTCGCTAACCGACTTCAAAGCTACGTCAGTGTTGGCGGCCAAGAGCTTCTGCTCAGCTAGCTCATCAGCGAGCTTCTTCTTCTCATCCTTGAGTTTCTTCTTCTCGAGGGTAGCCTCCCTCTTCACCCATTGGAGCTCCGCGTCTGACTGGTGCGCCTCCAGCGTTACAGCTGCGGCGCCTCTACACAGATCCGCTCAAGCTTTGGCTCGGGTGGCCATCCTCTGCAAAGACCAAAACCAAGTTGTTAGCTCGCTAGTAGAATCAAAAGACCTTCCTGGTGTCCTCCAAGTCGTTGAGGATGTCGTCCTCGAAAGGTGTGCCGTTCCAGTCTAACTCCTTGGCCTGGTATGTCTCATACTCAGGCCAATAGCTGGCCGGACCTTCTACTCTTGGTGCTGCACCTCTTTGGCGTGGCGGCGGCTCAAGCTGACCTTGGTCTGCTGCTACGTCGTGCCCCCCTCCGAGGGCCGCACATTGACCGGAGCTGGCTCCAGCATGACCTCTAGGCTCGTCAGCAGCGGAGCAACACTTGGAACCCCGGTATTGACTCCTGAAGTCGTAGCCAGTGGAGTGGAGCTTTGTGCTCCCAGATTGACCCCCTGTGTCGTAACTAACACGCTCGGCGAAGATGTTGTCGACCTACACAATTCAACCTGTCAAAATTCAAGCGTACAAAAGAACAAGACAACAAGAAAGTCGTCAAATCTACTTACTTCGCAATAGACTTGCGGCATATCTTCAAAGCCTTGGGAGCAGGCCTTGGGGGTACCTACGACTGAATCCCAGATTCAGCCCGGTACCTCTCCTTGATCTTTTACAGGTCCTCCTGGGCGATCTTTGCCACCTCTTCCCTCCAGCGCTTGGTCTTCGGACTCAGCTCCGGGATCTCAATCGTTTCATCCACTTCTTCGGAGTCGCCCTCTATGGCGACATCCTTGTCCTTGTCCTGCTACTCAGGCGGCGGGGTGGAGCTTCGGCCCCTCTTGCGCTTCTTCTTGGCACTCTCCAGCTTTGCCATCTTTGCGGCCTCCACCTTCGACCGAGCAACTTTGCCAGCAGCCTACCGTGTTTGGCAGGTCTGCCGGCTCGCGCTCTGTGCGACCTCCTGTGCACCTTCCTTGCCTGCCTCAACTGATGAGTCGGACAAGTACTCGTCCACCAGCTGGGCTGGTGGCTGCTGGACATCATCCAGCGACCTCATCTTCCTCCGCGCCTCCTCGCCTTCGAGCAGTGGTGCGGGAGACCAACTCGCAGCAATCAGTACCTGCACAACAACAAAAACAACACAAAAAGATTGTTAGTGAGGTCGACCTCCTAAAAACAGCAACAAAGAGACAACAACAACATTAACGACTTACATAATCCGCTGGACGCTTCAGTGAATGCGCCTTCGGGTAGGTCTTGTTGCGGATTACTTCGCAGAAGAGCTCCTTCACCCAGGCGACCTTCTCCTCCTTGGAGGCCTTCCTGTTGGCCTCACGAGTTGGGTCCGTTTGACCCCAGTACTCGTAGGCTGGATGCACCCGATCCTTGATCGACTGGATCAGGCAACGACTAAAACAGATCGCCACTGCACCCCCCGTCAGGCCAGCCTCCTTGAGCTCGGCGACCTTGGCGAGGAGCGGCGTGATCTCCTCCTCATGGGACGTCAACACAAGATCCCATTCAGGGACCTTGGTTGGCCCAAAGCCAGTGCGCTTCGGGAGCTCCGGCTTCTGGTTCGCCACATAAAACCACTGTGACTTCCAGCCAGAGTTGTTGTCTGGCAGCTCCATATCTATATATTCTATCTTACGACTTGATCTAAGGTAGAATCTTGCGCTACCTACGACTAGCGATTTCCCAGGCCGCTTGACTTGAAAAAAGTGCCGCCACAAGTTGAAGTGTGGCAGTATGCCTAATAGGCTTCACACATGTGAATAAAAGCAAAAACAATGGTGATGGAGTTGGGGACAAGATGTACCAGCTCCAGGCGATAGTACTGAAGAAGCCCTCTGAAGAAATCCCCCGCGGGGATGTTGAAGCCGCGCTCGAAGAAGGATGCGAAGACGACCTGCTCCGTGACATCATCCGAGGGGAAGCCTTGGCCGGTGGGCGCCTTCCAATCCACCTCCGCCTTGGGCCTCTGCAACCCGTGCTTCACCAGCGCCTCGATGCGGGCCTCCATCATCTCCAACGGAACCCACTACCTCTCTAGCACGGGGATCGGCTTCTCCTGCGTAGGGCTTTGCTCCGGTGCCATCTCTTCTTCTTCCTTGGTGAACCCCTACGATCTGGCCCTAAAGACGCAGAGGGTCTTCGAGTGCATGCGACGGCGGTGGTGGTGCGGCATGCGGCGGCGACCCCTGGCTCTAGCTGTGGCAGCGCGAGGAATTCGAGCGGCGACGGCAGCAAAATGGCAAACCCTAAAGCATCAGATGTGCGAGAATGTGAGTGGGGTCTGGCCCCACACGCCACAACCTTAATATAGGCCTCCGCGGCCTAAACGGACCATTCCTGGGTCAGCGTGCCCAACGGCTCTGCGCCAACAGGTCGCTGAGCCCAACGGCTATTTACCATAGATAATTTTTTCACCGCTAATGGCTAGTTCTCAACGAACGGCTGTGCCAACGGCTAGATCCTAATTTACTCTGGTAATTTAGCATGTTTATTCGGAATCCTACATTGGTGGCCTACTAGGTCGTCAAGACCTCTCTTGAGGTCGGTGGGACATCACTTGCTATCAGGTCATCCTGATAGCGTCCACGACCTCTTCAAGGTCGGTGGACCTCTCAACACTATCCATGACCTTCTCGAGGTCGGTGGACTCCTGGAAGGCGTCACAACAGGTTGGGTAGGGGATTCATTTCCTTTACAAACAACATTACACATGATTCGACAGAAGAGTGTGAACTTTACATATGTGACTCCATGTCTACATGGTCGTCGCAAGCCCCATCTGGTCCTTGACCAGTTACAAGATACAAACTAGATCATCCCCATAATGGGCATGATTGAAGACCTGATCTACCTAGAGCGAATCTTGCCATGCTTTCTACTATAGCAGGGCACATCGCAAGTTTTCTTCTAGCTTAAGGACCTTCGTGAAGACCTCTCGGGGATCGATGGCCCGACGCTGCTCCTAGCAAGTCGTTTACGGCTCCCGACTTGGGCATGCATATTTTATGCTCACCCCGGGGGTGTGCTAGACTCTGGGACCTAGCACACTCGCCACCAACTCTACGCACCACCAGGCCTCAATGAGTATCTATTACTCACCAAGAACTTGGAGTATCACATCGTTTTCCTTCTGGATTCCTCGGTGGACGCGGGCACAGAGATCGGTGGATTACTCCACACCTCACAAGTATTCTTCTAGCCTCAATTCTCTACAATTTCTTTCTACACTCTGGTGGACGAAGACATGCCCATGGCATGCTACTTTGGCTACAATGGAACTCCATGATCTTATCTACGGTGATGACTTTGCCTCTAGGCATCAGCTCTATTTATAGACGAGTCCTGCGCTCAATCGACCTTTGCACTGTGTGCATGTGACCCTGGTTACTGTGCGCACATGAAGCTCCCCATGACACACGATGACAAAGTAAGGTGTCCTGCACCTGATGCAATGTGCACTGTTTGCATGTGAGCTCCTCCCACTTTCACCACCCGTGACCTGCACAGTACGTGCCTTTGCCAGACTTTGTCTGTTGCGCTCGGACAAATATCTCTGTCGGATGCGATTTTTGTCATGTTGTGCTGAGTGAGATGGCTGGCAACCTCATACTACTTTGCATTATTGCCCCCGTGAACCTACAGTTCACGTCTCCAACTAGCCTAACTCCGCGTCAGACGGCCCAGCTGCCATATGGTCTTGTACCTGCTAGTTCTACGACCTCTTCAAGTCTACGACCTGTTACGACCTCATCCGACGACATTCGCACCCGCTACGGCTCTGCGTCTTATTTGCACTCTCTGTGGCTTTTCGTCCTGGTGCACCTGCTACAGCTCTCCCAACCAGAAAGGTCGTAGGTTTGATTGAAGACCTTCCGGGATAGGCATGCCTCGCTGCTCTGCCAGATTCGTCTGGGCATCTGGAGTCCAAATCAACCACGTCTACGATATTCTACGATTTCGACAGGCCTCCTGAAGGTCGGTGTGCCTGATACCCTAGTCAACAATACAATGGGATCATGGCTCCGCTGGATAATTGGTAGCTATGCTGGTAGTCTGGGCACCAAAATGGTCTTTCTGGAGGTCGGCGTGCCATAGTTCCTAGGTCCTTCACGACCTCGGTGCTGCTTTGGCCCTACCAACCTAGTTGGGCGCCCTGGATGCGTGACCTCCCGCAGGTCGGTGTGCATTTTTAGCCTTGCCAGCCTGCTCTGGACACCATTGGATGGATTACTTCAAGGAATGAAGGCCTCTCTGTGGGGTGCACGCCAAACTGGCCTTGCCAAGTATCTCTAGAACTTGGGCGCTTTTAGTGTGAGACCTTCTTGAGGTCGGCATGCCTCGAGTGGCTCTGCCAGACTCTTTGCAGCCATGCAAGACATCTAGGTGTCTCTACAACCGATTCTCTACAACTACAATGACAATCGCCTCTCCACGACCAGGATTACTTCTACTTCCTTTTTTACTATCAAAGCAGCCTTGCTGCCTATTCAATGCTCGGGGACTACTATACGAGAGCGTTTTTCAAACACCCTCTAGTTTTCCTCGTCGCATCGACCTTCTGGGAAACCTTGTTTCTCATCAAGTCGGCTCTTGAGCTGATTTCGTCTTCTTCTTCTCCTTTTTTGGATCATCGAAGCAGTCCTGCTGCCTACTTCAATGCTCGGGGACTACTATATGAGTGCGTTTTTCAAACACCCTCTGTTTTTTCATCGTCGCTCCAACCTATTGGAAGTCCGCTTCCCTTAGGTCCTCACTTGACCTCGCTACACTCAGGATTCTACAATCTGGTCGGCTATTAAAGACTCTTTTTTGGACCGACATGCACGCTTATCGACCTGTCGATAGCGCCACGACTTCGTCATGATTCTATCTAGTCCGACGCGCCTACACATCACTCAGGGGCTTGTGGGACATGGGAACCCCTGGGTCCCCACCGACCAGTCTCACGGCTGTCCCCGACAAGTGGGTCCGGCCCACCAGAAGACCAACCGACCTGACAGTGGGCCCAACAGACCTGATCTGTGGCCCCCACGGCCTCCTGAAGACCTTATCGAGAATGATTACAAGACTTGGCGTACACGACAAGACAGTAGTGGATCCGACAGGCAGTCCGGGATGTATGGAAATAGTTGTAATCAACTAGACTTAGGTCTCCTGGTCGTAACCGACCAGGAGTCCGGGCGTCGACCTTGTCCGCTGGCCAATATAAGGTGGGCAGGGCGACCCCTAATGTACAACACCCGAATCAATCAATCGCCACCGACAACTGGACGTAGGATTTCTCTCCGGAGGCCCGAACCAGTATAAACTCGCCGCGTTCTGTGTGCTCTTGCATAACCATCAAATCCTTAGCTTCCGATTGCCCCCATCTGAATCTAAACCACAAGGATTAACCCCCCTGTGGACATTGCGGATCTAAACCTCCGACAGATATATAAAAAAATAGATTGGTTGGTGTGGTTCTAAATTAATTTTCTTTTATGTATAGTTTGGTTTGGTTTTGGGGCGGTTCTCAAACCATTTGCAGCCTTAGAGCATCCCCAAGAATATGCTAAAATTTTCCTCCTTAAAACTATGTATTGGGAGCTGCTAAAAAAGTTTCTTTCTCCAAAACTATATCAGCTCACTGCAGAAGTGCAGATTGCTAATAATCCGACTCCCAATATTTCAAAACGGGCCACATCATCATAGTTGGGCCCATTAGTCAGACTCCTCTCCAGCCAGCCCCTCACGCCACTACCCGCACCTTCGTGATCTCGATCTAGCACCACCGCCGCCGTCCACCTCCAGACCGTCACACATGCCGCCGTCCGCCTCCAGAAGCACGCTGTTGGGGAGAAACCCGTCCCCGAAGTGGGGCCAACAAATGCAAGCTTAACTCAAACAACAACACTGAAAGATAGCCTCACATTGACTTCAGTTGAACTAGGGTTAACTCGACCTCTGTCTCAACCGTCCCTTTTCCATTCCTCTCGGGTCCCTTAAATAGGCCCGTAACATTTACACTTTACATACTTTCCCCTACTTTTTACATTGTGCGAAGCATCTCTGAGGGCATTACAATACTTTCACTTCAACCACTCTGGGCCAAGCCTTACAACTCATCACTTTACAACGTGGCACTCACCATGTGAGCCTTACTTCCATCCTACACCTTCGGTGGCCCGGGTCGATCATGTTTTCTTCTCAGGCCTCGCTCGTCGCTGTCTTCGTTCTAGCCTTCCCCTTCGCTTCGTTCTTTGCGTTGACGGTGCGCTCGCCTCGTTCCCCCGAAGAGAGGCGAATGTCTTCATTTCGCCCGCCCGGTCTTCTGAAGGTTAGGCGCGCTCTTGACCACCCGAAGCCCCCGAAGGGTCTTACTCATCCTTGGAGCCTGAAGTGTCGAACTCATTTTTCCTGTGTGGTCATCAGAAACAAAAACAACCTTCCCTTCCCACTTCTTTCAACACTCAAGCCGAAATGAGACCGGGGGTAAGGTACGAAATAAATTTCCCCAACATTAGCCCCTCGCTAGTGAAGGTTTGCCTCCTGATGAGCCGAACTAGCGATACCAAAAAACGGGTAGAAATTTCTTCGTACCGAAGCGCCTCCCCATTTCGGCTCGTCGAGCCAGCCGCTGTGACACATGCCTTTGCTTCATATATGTCTCGATCCCCTATTTTTTTGTGACACGATCCCCCGTTTTTCTTGCCACGATCTCTCACCTGATTTTGCGCCACGATCTCCTACTTTCTCGCGATATGCTCTCTGTAACCACCACTCCACGTATCCCTGTATTTTCACGCCACGTCTTCCTAAATTACCACGCCGCTATGCCTATAAAAGCCCGGCTCCTGCCCCCATGGTCAAACCCTAATTTGCACCGCCGATCGCCCTCTCCTTATGTCTCTCTCTCCCCCTGGTGAGTTCCTTTCCTACTTCGTGTTGTACCTTACTTTTGCCTGTGTCTTTTCTCTCGTTGGCTTATTTAGATTTTTTTTCATAACATTGCTTTTTGCAGCTGTACTTCGCTTTTCTCGCTCCTTTACGCTGCTTCCATGGCTCCCAAAGTTGCTACCGTGAAACTCCCGAAGGCCACGACCAAGGTTTTTGGCTGAAGCCGCGTGACTTCGAGGGTTATCACCGAGTATGAGAAACTCGGGTATTTTGAGAGCAGGCAAGCCAGAGCCCCTGGGAACGAAGTTATTCCCATCTTGAAGGATGGCAAAGTCGTCGTTTATCGCGACCTCTTCGCGGCTGGTCTTTGCTTTCCCCTCGATCCCATCATCGTCGCCATTCTTCGCAACTTCGATATGTATGTTCATCACCTCACCCCCAACTCGATTCTTCGGCTCAGTCTCTACATGTGGGCATGCAAGACCATGGGTGGCAGTCCGACGGTGGCCAACTTTGTTCGTACCCATACTATTCACCACCAGCCTCTCTATATGGAGCGTGCCGATGGTGACACTTACGTCAAGGAAGAGGCCCAGTTTGCTTCGCTAAACTTCAGGTACAGACCTGACGTGGAGCCCCCCGTTGTATGCTATAAGAACAGATGTGAAGATGACTGTAATACATTCTGGTTTTGCCATAAAGTGGATGATAGCTCCACTTCGCTTGTTTGCAAGGAGCTGCAAGACCTACCGAAAAGTGTTGGCACTAGTTTTGATGACTCTGACCAGTCTAGGCTGTTTTTGGTTGCTTTCCGCGAGATTGCGGAGATCATGGGTACTCGCAATCTCGTCGAAGAGTATTACTACTGCAAGGTATTCCCCATTAAAGCTGGTTGGTCCATCTCTGCTTGGAGTGATTTCACGAGCCCCATCAAAATTCCTGATTTTGTGAAGAGCTTTGGTATTAAACTTGAAGGTTGATACTTGCGCTCTTATGTTTTTAATTTTTGTATTTGCTACTTTGGCTTGCTTGTTCGACTTTTTCTCTTACCCCTCTTCGTCTTTCTTCTAGATATTGACGTGCTTTTGATTGAGGAGCTCGCCAATGAAATACTTGGCCCTGCAAGCCTTGAGGAGGACAATGATATAAACAACCGCATCGGTGGTCGCCGCGACAATCGTGTTTTTCGGTTCTTTTCGATTGCTGCTGGCGAGCGCCAGGACACTGTCCTCCGTCACGAAGCTACTGCAAAACGGGTTGCGAAGAAGGGCTCTACCATGATTCCATGAATGCCGAACCTTCGGCTGCTGCTCCCTTAAAACCTAGGGAAAGACGTGCGAAAGCTACGAGTCATCGCCTGCCTAAACGCCGCCGTAAGCAAAGATCTGCCTCTCCTGAGACTGTCTCTTCCAGCCCGGATGGCAGTGATGGTAACAAGAGTGATGGAGACGTGGGCGACGTGGTGCTGTCTGGGTGAAGCACGCGCGCGTCTGATCCTGGTAATGTAGATGAACAAATTAATGTCACTTCGCTGTCCCCTCCCCGAGATCAACCTGTTGGTACTATTGCTCGTCCTTTCGACATGGATATCAGCGATCGTGATCCCGAAAGTGATGAGGACTTGGGCCCTAAACCCAACCCCTACAGTGGGAAAGCCACTACGTGAAAATCTCAAATAGGTCACGCAACATTTGTAATGGGCCCTTAACACCCGTTACATGGACCCCATCTGTAATGGTTGTTGTTTGGCGCCCGTTACACATAAGCGTGGTAGGCTCGACCCCGACGTGGCCAACACACCGCCCGTTACCAATGAGGACTTCCAGTAACAGGCTTCTTAAACGCCCGTTATAGTTATTCTTTGTAACAGACGTTAAAATGCGGCCGTTACGAAAGTTAAACCTATCGGTAACGGGCCCTTTAAGTCCGTTACCGATCACTGTCCTATCGGTAACAGGTTGTTTAAGTCCGTTACCGATCACTACCATATCGGTAACGAGCTCTTTAAGTCCGTTACTGATGACAATTTGACGCCCGTTACTAGAATCGGAGCTCAATAATTGAAGTCCATTAGCACTCTCACTGCCGTCAAATATTTGACTATGTCATCATAGCAAATATTAGATATCACACAAACATATAATCATGTCTCTTAAGATGCAAAACCACACGTACACATACATAGTAGTCATAAGAGCATATTCTACATATTTAAGATGCATATATAGCATCACATGTTCACATATGACATGCATAATGTTCAGAACAAACATATTCACATGATCACATCTGACGTGCATCAGTAGGGGCACTAGTTAGATGGCTTCTTTTGTGCTACAGCCTCAAGTTCAGCTATCTTGGCCTCTAGTTTTACAAGTCTTTCCTGCAGCTTAGCATTCTTCTTTGTAGCTTCGGCAAGTTCAATATCCTTCATCTTCTGTGCGCCTTTAAGCTTCTCCACCTCAGATTCTAGTATTTTCTGACCATTTGCTAGGAGACTTATGTCGTCCATAGCCTTGTCATCCATCCTTCTATCCACCTTGTCGAGTACTTTCCAGACGCAGTCAAGATCCTCCCGAGTAACAACACATTTCTAAAACAAAGACAAATTGATGCAAGTTTCATAATTAGATTGCCAAAGTTTAGTATCATGAAAGATGTAACTAGTCAAATAAGAAAGTTGTTTAGCTGTAGCTGGGTTCAGAACTTGCCTCAGCAAAGTGATCACTCCTTACTTCCAGATTGTTTATGTCATTCTGGGTGTAGTCAAGAGCTTGGTTGATCCTGTGGATTTCTTTCCAGATCATGTTAAGGTCCTCCCGAGTTACAACAACTCCCTAAAACAAAGTCACTAGATGTTCAGTTAATAAAAGTCGATGTAGCATGGAGATTTAGAAATTGAAGTAGTATATAGAATAAGTTCAATAATTTTGTGAGCAGCATATGATGAGTACCATGCATTAAATTTCAAGCATAAACCTGTAGCCTCTGTAGTTAACAAAATTTCTACTCGAAAGGTTAATAATTTTCCTCTCGAGTAACAACACATTTCTAAAACAAAGGCAAATTGAAGCAAGCTTCATAATTAGATTGCCAAGTTTAATATCATAAAGTTGTAACTGGTCAGACAAGAAAGTTGTTTAGCTGTAACTAGGTTCAGAACTTGCCTGCTTCTCTTTACCAATGTCATCCTTCATTCTTTCCATCCTGTTTAGGAATGTGCAGATGTAGTCTAAGGTTTTCTTGAGCTTGTTGATTTCTTTCCAGATCCTAACAATGTCATGTGCTAGTACAACAACTTCCTAAAACAATGGAAAATTGATGCATTGGAACCATTGATTAGTGAAGGCACTGGATGTTCAGTTAATAAAAGTCGCTGAGCATGAAGATTCAGAAATTGAAGTAGTATATAGAATGAGTTCAACATTTTTGTGAGCAGCATATGATGAGTACCAGGAATTCGATTTCAAGCAGAAACCTAACTTCAAGCATACTAAACTCGAGGAAGGCTCGGCCTCTGCCTGTCGGGCGTCGCCAGAGTGCACCCCCTTGGTGCTTGCGTAGTATACGGCCTCCTCCCCCTGGCCGACGAAGAACCGACCTCTTTGCTGCGGAACCTCACTCTCTTGGCGGGGCGGCGGGCGGGGCCTTCTCCTCCTCGCTGAAGAACCTCCCTCTTGAGTCATGGTAGAACGACTGCTTTCCGCCGCCCATCTCTGCGACGGAGACGAGGAAGGAGAAGGGGAGAGAAGGCGATGGAGACGAGGAAGGCAGAAGGTTTGAGAAGGAAGGCATAATGGCAGAGTGGCAGGGTAGAGTGGCTTTTGGTCAAACATTGGGAACAAAGGATACATGGATTATCCAAACCGCGTCACCAATGCACGGGGGCGGCACGTGGGGCTGGCTCCTCCTAGTCGGTTTGGAGGGGCAAAATTGACATCGAATAACCATTCCGCGCATGTAGTCTCCTTTGTGTCTGTCTTGATTGACAGGTCAGCTCGATCTCTCAGGGCTCCCATTTCGACATACATGCATAATCAACACATATCTTTTGAGACAAAACAGACATAATATAGATAAAGATAACTTATCCACATATATAGATAAAGATTACTTGTCCACAAAGATCCACACAGATATATATAATTATTACAAACAGTTAACTTGTCCATCTAGCTAGGCCTTAACTTGCCCATCACATTTTTACAATGGTCATGCTATCTGTCCATGCACATCAACAAAAGCATGCCCCCTTTAACATGAACAAAAGCATGGTATCTTCAACTAATGTTTGCTTTTTTTTGCAGCCTCTTCAAATGCAACCAAGGTATCTTGAAACACATCGAGCGCATCTTCGATGGGCTACAGATTTTGTTCAGCCACAAACTTGTACCTCCTAATGAATGTAGCCTTTTTGAGGAGGATGCGCATTTCTTCCGTAATATTATCAACCTCCTCATGAGAAGATAAAGGTTGGAGCTCATGTTAGAAATCCTACAAAATCTCTATGGAACAAGCCATTTCATAGGAACAAGTTGATCAAGCTCAAGCTCAAGCTGCTCCATCTATAGAACAAGTAAAAGGCACTGTGATTCAGAGAAACTTGCCTCGCCGTCATCGTGGTAGTTGCCAGTATCGGATATGAGGTCCTCTACACCTTCGCCGCTTCCTCGACCCCTCTTCGTCGTTGCAAGACATTTGTTGTCGCAGACATGAGGCAGGCGCCTCGCCCTCTTCGCTACCCCCTCGTCGGCACGCTCCTCCCTGCCATTGCTTGGCCCCTCGTTGGAACCCGAGAGGATCCAGTCGATGATGCTCATCTTCGGCTTTGGGTTTGCTCCACTACTGCTTGGCCCCTCTCCAACGCTCATCGTCGTCTCCGTCTTTGCCGCCATCTCACCGGCACGCGCGCAGATCCAGTTGCGGCACCGCATCGCGTTCGGCTTCTCCTCCTCGATCCACGGTGCACAGGGTCGTCCGCTGCTTGGTCCCTCGCCGGCACTCATTGTCGTCTCCCTGCCTCCACTCACCTCACTGGCGCCGCCTCCGCTCACCTCCGCTAACCCTAGTGAGAAATGAGGAAAGCATCGCGTGTGTTGCGCTTATCCATTCGGGATGTTATATTCATTTTCCAAAATGGAGAGCCATTGCCGACGCGGGTTCGAGAATGCGCGTCTCATTGGTTGTCAGGTGGGTTCGGGCGGGCAGACAACGGTTATCTTTTTTATATAGGCTGCTGACGCTAACACGTGGGCCCGACACTATTTTTTTGAAATGAAACTTGCTTCCCTCAAATATTAGAGCCCATAAAACAACACCTAAAAATTCATTACAAATATAAACAATTCGTAGTTGGTCATTTAGTATTCGAATAAAATATCAACAGGTACACTTGTGTAACCAAAATTATTAAAAATTGAATTTTTATCTCATATTTGGGATATAATAATTATAATAACGTCTTAGGTTGGTCTATAAATTCTACAAATTGACTTGGTAACATAATTTGGGTCCCTAAACTTGTCATAAAAATTTCAAGTGGTTTCTAAAAAGGACGATCATACTTGTGTACAAATGTGTACATCTCTCACATAGTTTCCTAGAATGTTACTTCAACACTGAAGTTTTCCACACTTTACAACATGTTCAAACTCATATACATTTGAAATTTTAACACATCCTTGTGATCACCTTAACATTACGAAATACAAAGTTTCATTAGTAATGGTTGTGTAAAACAAATATTATTTCTATGTTGTACTTATCAAGTACAAGATAAGGCATAAAAACATTACTCACGAAAAGGAAATATACACTAAACAATGAAATTAATGAAAAGATGGCGATTTTAGAAAAAATTTGAAAAAAAACAATCATCAAATTTGGATTACGTATGACCGAGAAATACGTGACACAAAATTTGGTTGCAGATTAAAAAGAGAAAGGAGAACTGTTTCCTTTGTGGTCGGTTTCCAGCGAATAGCGGTTTTTTATCCACGCGTGCACGCAGATTGTAACTTCCTTATTAACTTTGATTTTGTACCACAACACGAAAGCAAATAAATCCATTTATTTAAGATATATAATAATTAATCCATCTGTGTGTGAGATTTATATATAATAGTCTTTTGCCCAAAACACATATCTTTGTCATTAGCGACGCTGGTTAGTGAACACGCGTCGCCGCAGCGTACACGTGTTCTGAGGCGTAGTGGCGTGTCGCAGTGGGAAGACCGGCTGCCTGACGGTTCCCCGTCTTGTCATTATAAATGCCTGGCCGGCCAAGAGCTTCATCCATAAGCTTTCCTCATGCGTGCCACCAAGAAAACCCCAGCACCACTGTCTCCGGTCACCAAGAGCTTCTTCTTCCTCAAGCGCGCGCATGGCATCGTCGTCGAGCGAGCCATCCAGGAAGCGGGGAAGGGAGGAGGACGACGACGACGAAAGCCGCCGCCGTCGGCTCATCAAGGAGGTGAAGGCGCCGGTGCCGCCGGCTGAGGAGCACGAGGAGGCACCGACGCCACCGCCCGAGGAGGCCAACCCTCAGCTTCCTCAACTACATTTGGGCAACCGTTGGTCCATCCAAATGTTCGTTGAAGCTTTCAGGAAGCTTCAACGGGTGGCCGTTGAGCTCGGCTTGCCACGACCCAACGATCCACTGCAGAGGACCATGAAGGATTTCGCCTTCAAGATCCATGCGTTGGCTGGGGAGCTTGAGAGAGTCGTGGTCTGCGCCGACGACGACGGCGACGATGGCGACAATGGCGGCTTCGACGGTGGTGACGAACACAGCCTCGACGGCTTTGACTCCGACTTCGACAGTGGGGCTCCTCCGGCGGCAGCGACACGTCCTCTACCTCTGCTTAATTAATTTGTTCTTCCTCTCTGTTTGTTCCTCCTCTCTGTTTGTTCGTCCTCCTCTGTTTGTTTTTTGAACTCTGCTTGTTTGTCATGAACATGTTCCTCTGTTAATCTGTGTTCCTCCTGTGTGTTTGTTGAACTTGTGATGAACTAAATCTAAGAGAGGAGGGTAGATCCATCCGTGCCTCCTAACGCATTGCAATATCTATGGAAGCAGTTTACAATGAATTGCAATGTTTGTTACTCTATTTGTTAATGAAAAGATTCTGAGTTTCGAAAAACTATGTATAAAATCATTGGAGACGCGGGTGCAGGCTGGTTAATTTCACACTGAAATGTCAGCACAGATGAATTGATGAAATTTGTGATACGTGACACATTAAGATTCGTGACCCAATTGTCATTCCATTCCATTCTTCATTCATACATTTAAGTTTGTCATCTGTGACAAATTTTTCATTCTTCATTCACACAAATGAAACAAATTAAAGCACCACTTTTCACATCATAATTACTTCTTTGCAGCATACATCCCTAGTAAACATCCAAATACTACACAAACAGCACCCACAATAATCTAGTTCATCTTCCAGATCACATTGTCCATCTTCTCCTCCAGTGCTTTCTTCCTCTGCTTGTCGTCCGGTGCTTTCCTCTGATTGTCACTCCCAAGTTGACAATCCACTGAATCAACTACTTCGTCGATCACGTCTGCCCAGTTCGACGGTCGAAAAGATATGACGCCATCATCCTTCAGCATCTGGAGATACTCCTTCTCGAAACGATAACATCCACAAAGCTTGGGGAACTATGCAAATCAAAAGCACATAAGAACCCTAACTCAGATTTGGAAAACACAGCACCGACTACTCACCGCGTTCCTCGCACACTTGAAATAAAGATGATCGTGGTTTTCACCTTCCTTCTACGTCCTCCTCTCCACCACCCGAGCCATACCACAGTCCGGGCAAGGGACCAGTGGGAAGCCGCTTAGCTCACCGACTGGATCCAAGCTGATGGAGTGAATGCGGCTGCCCCGACCACCTTGAAACCTGCTCCTGCCACGTCCACCTCCAGACGAATCGGTGTAGTGCGACATGTGCGCGACGGTGGGAAAGGAAGGGCGGGCGGCGGTGGAGCTCAGAGCGGGGAAGAAGAAGCAGGGAGCTCAGAGCGTCGTGTGTGTTGCGCTTATCCCATTCGGAATGTTATATTCATTTTCCAAAATGGAGAGTCATTACGGACGCGGGTTTGAGAACCTGCGTCTCCTTGGTTGTCAGGTGGGTCCGGGCGGGCAGACAACGATTATCTTTTTTATATAGGCTGCTGACGCTGACACGTGAGCCCGACACTATTTTTTTGAAATGAAACTTGCTTCCCTCAAATTTTAGAGCCCATAAAACAGCACCTAAAAATTTATTAAAAATACGAACAATTCATAGTTGGTCATGTAGTATTCGAATAAAATATCAGCAGGCACACTTGTGTAACCAAAATTATTAAAATTTGAATTTTTATCTCATGTTTGGGATATAATAATTCTAATAACGTCTTAGGTTGGTCTAAAAATTATACAAATTGACTTGGTAACATAATTTGGGTCCCTAAACTTGTCATAAAAATGTCAAATGGTTTCTAAAAAGGAAGATCATACTTGTGTACAAATGTGTACATCTCTCACATAGTTTCCTAGAATGTTATACTTCAACACTAAAGTTTTCCACACTTCACAACATGTTCGAACTCATATACATTTGAAATTTTAACACAATCTTGTGTTCACCTTAACATTACGAAATACAAAGTTTCATTAGTAATGCTTGTGTAAAACAAATATTATTTCTATGTTGTACTTGTAAGGAACAAGATAAAGGCGTATAAACAACATCCAGGAAAATGGAGTTATATACGAAACAATGTCATAAATGAATAGAAGTTGATTTTAGAAAAAAAATCAGAAACAAATATCATCAAATTTGGATTACGAATGACGGAGAAATACGTGATTTAAATCTTGATTGCAGAATAAAAGGGGAAAAGCGAACTGTTCTTCATTCGAATAGAATTGGATCCACGTCTCCTTTGTTGCTCTTTCATAAATTCACATAGATAATACGAGCAACATAGATTTAATTTGCAGGTGCAAAAGCAAAAGCAAAACATAGATTTAGTTTCCTATTCCGATACTCCGTTCGAACTTCACCAATTCGCAGCAGAGCCTACAGGCAGGCTTCACTGCAAAACAGAGCAATTACATAGCAAAAGCAAAAGCAAGGCTAATTCACTGATCAGTAGTAGTTGTTTCCTATTCCAATTGCCCATTCGAGCTTCACCATTTCACGAGGGAGCCTACAGGCTTCACTGCAATACTGAGCAATTTCCTCAAATCCTTTATCCACGCCGCAGTCGTTGCCTCCGCACGGCTAATCTCCGCGCACCTGTGTCGGCGGCGGCAGCGGGTCGCCCCAAATGCGCCACGTCGTCCTCCTAATAGCTTTCACGGCCTTCTTGCACAAAGGCACACAACCTTCGTTGCTTACCCGTGTCGTCATCCCGCCACCGGCTGCGACCCGCCTCATGTACCGCTTCGCGGTGTCGTCAGTGGCGGCACCGCCATTGTCCCTATATAGCAAGATGGCGTACATATAGGTCGCCGCATCGTGCCCACCATCGGCGATGCGCCGGAGATCATCGGTTTGCTTGTTTTCCATGAACATGGTGTTGATCCCGGAGTAGAAGCAAGCCCCCGGATTGCCGAGATCGGTCAGCATAGCAAGGAAGGCTATGTAAGCGGTGAGGTCCCACATCCAAGCAATCTCATCTCTTATCGCCTCTATCGACAAACACCGGCCGACGTCGCGGTGGCTGTACAGGCAACGCATGGTCGAGCAGGTACCTCGTAGGCTGCGGAGGTCAGCCACGGGCTGCTTCGAGGTCGCACCGATGAGCGCCGCAATCTCAATGTGGACCTCCTGAGGGAGGTCCTCCAGCAGCGATGGCTAGTGCGGCCTGCTAGGCATCTCTGGGAATGGCAACCACCATCTTCTCGTCCCTGATCTCCTGCCCCCGCGCAGAGAGGGAACGCGCCGAGGAATGAGGACGATGAGGAGTGTATAAGCAGTTGTGGTTTTTTCGCGGGTAGATGAAGGGGCCGGGGCAACAATATTTATTTGTGTGTCTCCGATGTGTGGATACTACTAATTGCACATCTTGCTTATCGAGGAATCAAACTCTTTGAAGTTGGACTAAATATAGACCAAATAATAACATTTCGCACAATGGAGAGTTGTTGGCGACGCGGGTTGGTGAACCCGCGTCTTCTTTGTTGGGCGGGGATGCTTATCTTTTTTATATAGGTTGCTGACGCTGACGCATGGGCCCGTCACTATTTTTTTGAAATGAAACTTGCTTCCCTCAAATATTAGAGCCCATTAAACAGCACCTAAAAATTCATTAAAAATACGAACAATTCGTAGTTGGTCATTTAGTATTCAAATAAAATATCAACAAGCACACTTCTGTAACGAAAATTATCAAAATTCAAATTTTTATCTCATGTTTGGGATATAATAATTCTAATAACATCTTAGGTTGGTCTAAAAGTTATAGAAATTGACTTGGCAACATAATTTGGGTCCCTAGACTTGTCATAAAAATTTCAAATGGTTTCTAAAAAGGAAGATCATACTTGTGTACAAATGTGTACATCTCTCACATAGTTTCCTAAAATGTTATACTTCAACACTGAAGTTTTCCACATTTCACAACATGTTTGAACTCATATACATTTGAAATTTTAACACAACCTTGTGTTCACCTTAACATTATGAAATACAAAGTTTCATTAGTAATGGTTGTGTAAAACAAATATTATTTCTATGTTGTACTTTTAAGGAACAAGATAAAGGCGTATAAACAACATCCAGGAAATGGAGTTATATACGAAACAATGTCATAAATGAATAGAAGTTAATTTTAGAAAAATCAGAAACAAATATCATCAAATTTGGATTACGAGTGACAGAGAAATACGTGATTCAAATCTATAATTGCAGATTAAAAGTGGAAAAGCGAACTGTTCTTTATTCGAATAGAACTAGCCCCGGCCTGACGTGTTTTTCTAATAATATTAGGCCTTTCAGTTTTAAGGCCCACACACGCCCACTTGCGCTAGGGTTAGTAGGGAAAGATGCCTCCCTCATGCAGTCGCCTCCACACTCTCCCCTCGCGCCGTCGTCTTTCTCCCCCTCGCGCTGCCGCCGCTTCCTCCCCTTCGCCCCCTCCGCCGTCGCTTCCTCACCCTCGCCTTCCTTCCCTCACCCCCTTCCCCCGTGACACGACACACGCTACACCCCTTCACTGAGATGCGCGCCACACCACCCCTTACCTTCCAGCGACAACGACCAGGAGGAGGAGGAGGGATCCAGCCACGAGGTCGACGCGATAGATCCCTCCGCTCCGACAGTGACAAGGTGAACTGCATGCTAGAAATCCCTCCTACATCATTAAGATACATTCTTGACTATGCTCAATTAGGGTTTCGAGTTTCAAAACGTATACTTGGCATTTCCCTTTGGATTCACTCTTATATTTGGTTTTGCTCTTGTTCCATATGTACATTTGGACATTCTCTCCAAGTTGAATAAGTACCTCATCAGCAACAGAGGTAGCGAGCATCTTCCTCTTTAAAATGGTAAGGTCGCATTGCCTGAACTAATTTTTTAGTTTCTAAATTTTGCATTTATGTTAATGATTTACCATAGAACCAATGAGATTATAGTGGGCTAAACTAGTTACTGTAATTGTTTTCTCATTTGTATGGTCTTGTACACAGTTCTGTGGGTGATGATTAGATAAATGCTTAGCTGTTATGCATGGTTAACTAAAAATGTGCTCTACTTGTCTCCTGTTGTAGCATGTCTCCTCGGAGAGCTAGCAGTATGGTCTGCTTTTTGTGCTATTCTTGGACACTGAGCTGACCTTTCTCATAATCCCTTGACAATTAATTCATAGGATAAATCTGTCGAGGACTATAGACCTGGGCAATTTGAAGAAGATGCATATAATGAAGAAGATGGATATGCCACTACTAGTGAAGAACAAGAGCAGGTGTGTGGGGCTACGGGCTGAGCCAGAGTGCCAAGGACAGCCACAAAATGGTAGTCACTGAGGTTGAGAGAGGGGGGATGCCAGTACCATTAACACAAAAGCGCAGGTTCAGGGCGCTTGCAGGGCTCATTGCTAGACAAAAGATACCTTTGGATTTGCCAGAAATCAAAAAACTAAGCGATGAACAAAAGTGGTACTTGTTTGAAACCTATATGCAGAAACACTTGGAGTTCCAGGAAGACATGAAAGAGCAGGCATTCAAGCTTTTGTGGAAGATTGCAACCAAGGCATGTAGATGATTCAGGTTTCAGCTTAGGCGAGATTTTGTTAGAAAAGGACTCGAGCCATTTGGAAAGCACGACTTTATCAAGCCGAAACAGTGGAAAGAGTTTGTGAAACAGCAGGAAACCGAGGAAGCCTCATCAGTTAGTGGCAAGTTCAAGTCACTTCGAAGCCTGAACACAAACGAGCATAACATGGGTCCAGCTGGTTATTCTAGGAAACTACCACAGTGGGAGGAAGAGGAGAGGAAATTAGCTGCGCTTGGGATCGCCAACCCATATGATGCATGTGATGATCGTTCTAGGAATTAGGTGCAAGCAAGGAGTAAGCTAGTGGTGGAAGACGGTGTTGCCGTGATAGTGTACAACAAAGAAGCAAATGAAAATGTGGCTGCAGACATCATGGAAAAGAATGCACATGCAGAATCTTCCGGAACGACTTCATGGCTGAGGGAGAATGATGTGCTAAGTCAGTGCTTGGGCCACCCTGAACAACTAGGTCGCGTGCGTGGTGTCTCCAGCTACTAGGGCTGGAAGTTTGCATGGCCTCAGCACGCTTCCATGTACAGGAAGAGGAAGAGGGCCAGTACCGACTCATCAGTTGATAAGCAATAGATGAAGGAAGAAATCAAGTAAGAACTCAAGGATGAGATGGAGAAGGATATGCTTGACATGATGGCACGAGGGTACCAGGTGGTGTTTGCACCAGTGTCCAATCGCACAAGCCCTTCACCCGCCAGACTGAAGAGCAGTTGTGCATCCGCAGATAATGTAGGTTTGATCAACGACACTACAGTGTTGTCAACAGAGGTAGTGTGCTATGACGATCCTACACAGGAAGACCTTATAGGCACGTTGACTGAACCCACAGACTATGGCCTATGGATCATATTTCACGGTGTTGAATGTGAAGCTGCAATTGTTGTGGTTCAACCAGAGCAGACTATGCTACATACAGTCTCGATTCATGAAGACTGTGTTGTGGTCAAAGTGCTGCATGTATATGCTGTCTTTAGGGATCACGCGCTGGAACACCCTCCTAATGATGAGGTGGCGACACTTGGACAAGCTCTACACCAGAGGATACAGTGGAAGATGTGTCACATTCACATCAAGGGAGCACCAATTCCAAAATCTTGTTTGCACACTACAGTACAGATTCCTTCTAGTTCACAGACTACAGGACAGGTTTCTTCCTCACATGGTTTCCCACATCCTCCTCCTCCTCCACCCCTAGAACCACAAATTACAAGACAGGCTCCTTCCTCACCTGGTTCCCCACATCCTCCTCCTCCTCCACCCCAAGAAGCACAAATTATAAGACAGGTTCCTTCCTCACATGGTTCCCCACATCCTCCTCCTCCTCCACCCCTAGAAGCGCAAATTACAGGACAAGTTCCTTCCTCACCTGGTTCCCCACCTCCTCCTCCTCATGAAACAACAAAACCTCCATCCCCAAATGAAAGTGCTCAAAACAATGATGCCAAAGCAGGAGCCCAGAGTCATGTGTTGGCTGATGCTGAGGAATCTGTCGATGACAATTCGAAGAAAGCTGCAGGTACATCTGGGCCCAATATCTCTGTAATAGCTACTGGTCAGACACCACCTGAGAAACCTTCTTCAGCCATCTCAAAGCAGGCAGGAAAAGAAACTTGCTGAAAATAAAAGGTCTACCAGAAAGCGATCTGAGAAACCTTCTTCAGCCATCTCAAAGCGGCAGGAAAAGAAACTTGCTGAAAATAAAAGGTCTCAAAAGCCTACTAGAAAGCCATCTGAGGATCTTTCTTCATCAGACAAGAAAGCCCTTGAGAAACCTTCTTCAGCCATCTCAAAGCAGGAGAAAAAGAAGCCTACCAGAAAGCCATCTGAGAGAAATGCCAAGAAGAAGACGGCCAATGTTGCTATGACTGAGATGAACCCACGCTACAAATTTGGAAATAAAATGCTCAGTGCTACTGAACTCAAGCATCCGGATAATGCTTCTTCTGTCACTAATATCCATGATTTCTACATGGGACATTGTAAGGACAAGGATGAGTCTCCGATTCAGGGCATAATATGGCCCAAGCATAGCTGGTGGCCTGTGAGGGAAGATGAAAAATACGAGTTGTTGTCTGTGATCATCAGCGACTTGTACGATCTCTTCAACTTGGATGCTTTGGATATGGGACTTCTCCGCTGTTTCATCCTGTAAGTTGCTTGAAAATTTAATCTACTTCTCACTAATCATTTTCTATCTAAATGTGCTTTCTGCCTCAGTTCATCTTTACTATGTATTTTGCCTCCTTACACTTTGTTTTTCTTAATATTAGGAATATGGCTGTAGAAGTACGACAGAAGAAGGATGAAGTTGCCTTCCTTGATCCTGAATGCTTTAACAAGTCAAATATACAAAATAACTTGGATTTTTTTGTGTCCTATACGAAGCGTGCCTACCAGTCATATGCTAAAAAGAGAGTCATCATTTCCTACTACAATACTAGGTAGCACTAGATTGCAGTGGCGATCCTTCCAAAGCAGAACAGGGTCTTGTATCTTGATTCATATAGGATCCTAGGCACTAATTTCTCCGAGTTGGTACTTGCCATTGATGAGTAAGTTCTTTCTTTCTTAACCTGCAAACTTCCTCAACAAACTCTGTAGAGTTTATTAATGGTGCCCTAACCATTGTTGCATTTTTTGTTGTAGTGCTTGGAATAGTTACTGCGATGACAACAAGTTGCCCCGCTGCACCTTGAAACATGACAAGGCTTTTGATGTACGTATTACTTAGTATTTCCTGCCTGTGGAAGCTAGTACTAAAGCTTGAGTTTATTTCTTCTCAGCACTATTTGTCTTTGTATATTTATCGCAGTGTCACCAACAACCTGAAGAATCCAGAGTCCGCGGCTTCTATTGTGCCTATCACATGCTTACATTAAAAAATAAATTGAAGGACCCTGAGGTACTTTCTTGGGATCTGCATTTGTAACACCTGCAACTGAGCACAATTCTTGCTTATTAGCATTGCACATGTTTAGTAACCACCTGTGTGCTAACTGCTGACATTGTTATATTCATGCATTTCACCTACCTACTTATCCGCTCCACAAAGAGATGCTGCTCCACATTAGGGAAAGAACTACCTCATTCCTCATGAACCAGGTGATGACACCCTCAGGAATATTTCACATTAATGATGCTCTGATGGCTCGCATTGTATTTGTTACCAATCCTTATGGTTAAGCCAGTGATATTGTTGTGAACCTTACTTGTTAGATGAGGATGCTGAATGCCTAAATTTTGTCAGATGATGCATGTGAATTTTGTGGATTTCTATTCAGTTTGTGGAGTTTTGTGAATGTGGATGCTGGACCTAATTTTTGTGAAAGTAGACAATGCGTCTCCTTTGGTCGAGACAGAGGAGATGCAAGTTCACAGTACGCATCTCCTTTGGTCGATAAGAGGAGACACACGTACACAGTAGGTATCTCCTTTGGTTCAGACAAAGGAGACGCATGTACACATTATGCGTCTCCTTTGGTCGAGACAGAGGGAGACACATACTGACAAGATGCGTCTCCTTTGGTCGAGACAGAGGGAGACGCGGGTACACAACAGGCGTCTCCTTTTGTCGAGACATAGGAGACGCACACTGACAAGACGTGTCTCCTTTGGTCGAGACAGAGGAGATGCGCACTGACAAGACGCGTATCCTTTAGTCGAGACAGAGGAGACGTGCACTGACAAGACGCGTCTCCTTTCATCAAGACATAGGAGACACGCACTTACACGACGGTCTCCTTTCGTCAATACAGAGGAGACGCGTCATGGAAGTATTTTCCGTGTCTTCGATGTTGAGTTCATATAACGGGGTCGGTTTCTGTGTCCGTTGCCAAAGGTCCATCTGGGCCCAGAGAAACAGACATTTCAGGTGACCGGTAACTAGTTTTGGTAACGGTCTTTGTTAGATGCCCGTTACTAATACGTGTTATGAGTGACGGGATCAGTGTCCGCGCCTGTTACCAAAGGCTCCGGTGGTCCCGGAGAAACAGCCATTTCAGGTGACTGGTAAGTAGTTGTGGCAACGGTCTTTGTTCGACGCTCGTTACAATCACGTGTCATCAGTAACAGGCATCGACCCGTTACCTTTGTTGGCTCATTTGTAACGCTTGATCGGGGCCATCTGCGCCCGTTACCAATGTTTGTTTTTCACGTAGTGAGCCCCTGCTACTGCCGAAGGTGTTATTAGGGGCTCTCCTTTGCCTGGCCAACTTGCGCCCTCCTCTTCACGCAAGATTGCCCTTACTACTACTGCTGATGCTGGGGAGAGTGACAGCAGTTCTGAGACTGAGTCAGACAGTGATCACCGAAGTGTCGGAGTATTTGTGAGTGTTGATTCTCCCTCCGTTGTTGCGTGTTGCCTTGGAGTTCCTCAAAGCTCCCGGCTATTTGGTGATCGCAAATGGAAAGTTCATCAATTCTGTAGCAATGATCGCGAACGTACTTTGCTTCAAGAAGCCGGTCAGGCCTTCAGTTTTCCCATTATGGAGGAGGATCTGGGCCGCGAAGGTGCTGATGAAGTTCTGACTCAAGCTCAAGACCTTGCTATGAAAACTTTCGTTGCTTGCAGGGTCGCTCAGCACCGATGTCGTGATGATGTTCGCTTGTTTAACCTTCGTAGCCAAACTACCTCTGCCGCTTTGGAGAAAGAAATTGACACAGTTCAAGAACTCCAGAAGGAAAAAGGGACCCTCGTTGCTACCTTAGAGGAGGAGAGGAAGAAAAACCTTGCACTTTCTTCGGAAGTTACTTCTCTTTCTGAGAAAAATACTGTTCTCGAAGCTGATGTCTCGAAGCTTAAAGGGACCATTGAGAGCGAGAAGAAAAAGACCGAAGGTGTTAAGGGCTTGTATCAAGAGAAGTGCAAAGAGCTGGATGACTTGAAAACTAGTCACACTGCTCTCGCCAAAGAACATGAAGACTACTACGACGAAGTTCAGAAACATATTGTCCCTGTTTGTAAAAAGGTTCATGATCTTCTCGTGGACTTCGGTACTGCTCCTGCTCCTTATAGCATCAGGGACCAATTCATTTGTGATATCTTCATATGGTTGTCTGATGGTGTCTCCTCTCTGGCTTCGGCCAGTCGTTCTTTTGGTGAACTAAGTGCTGGAGTTGCTGCTCGGACCATTTGCCACTCTGTGTACTCTCTCCTGAGTAGTTCTTCTGACGGATCTGAGCCGGGCATTTCCAAATCCACTCTTCGCCAAATGCGCGACAGTACTTTCGCATGGCCCCATGAGACCAACGTTGAAAGGATCCCTGCGCTCCCGAAGAATATGGCGAAGAACTTTGTCAAGGAGTTTTATCGCAAGGTTGGCTTCTCTTATGCGGTAGCTGAGGCTCGTCGCGTACTTCGCAAGGTCTGTGTATGTCTTCTTTGTTGGTTTATTTTTGTTTGCGTTTTCGTTTGGTATTTTTGTTTCTTACTTTAGACACCGCTTGATGTTTTGTCACACAAGTCCCAGCCCTGCCACTTCAGAGCAAGCCTTGGGTACTTCCGGCGCTATGACTACTCCCTCTTCGGCTACTCCTGCATCGGTCATTCCTACCTTTGCGCCAAGTGTTCAAGCTGCTGCTGACCCTTCCTCTTCGGCTGCTGGATCACAGGGTGTTGCTACTACCGACGTCCAGCCCTCTTCGGTCGTTCCCCGTGCAAGTGAAGAGGTGTGAGGAGTGGAGCTTCGATGCTTAGTGTGAGGCGAAGCGATACAGTACATTTGCTGTTGTGACTAAAATATTTTGCGAATCTGCGCAGGTGCTGGAGTTGTGCCCTATGCAGATTGATGAAGACGTTTTTCCTATTGTTAACAATTGTGGTGACTACTTCATGTTGGGTTCCATATGGCAAAAATTTAACTCAAAGTTTCCGCAAGTGTCCTTCCACGATTTTTGGTCATACAAAATCAAGAAATACGACGATCGAAACTTAGCTTCTAGGGATTTTTTTGAACAACACACTAGAAACTGTCTGATGCACACTTCCACTTTGCAACGGCACCTTGGCGACGTTGACTCGTCCTTCCCTACCCAGCTTTAGCAAGGTTCTTCGTCTACCAGCAGGGTGTCCCTTGGTATGCCTAAGATCGAGGTTGTTGATCTTACCGAAGATGCTGAACATGAGTATATTTACAAACGCTCTCATTGAAATGCATAGTTTTCACATCTGTGCCTCAGGTGAGCAAGCTGTAGCTGTTGTATCAATTTGTAACTATACAATGTTATCTTTGTTGTGCACATGCTGTAACGTAAGAAGCTTTCTTTCTTTGTTTAAAGATTTGGTTTTGGAACTTAAGAAAAAGGAAACTCTATACTGCGAAGCGCCTCCCCCTAGTTTCCTTTTATGTGTTTGAAAACCAACTTGGTTTCTCATTCTTGCTCAAACGATATGCATTCACTGCCGTGATGCGAAGACAACATTACGTTTTCATTTGTACTACATTCGCGTATTTTTTGCGATATCTCATCTACGTTTCTCGTTTTGACACACATTTTGACGTCCTGAGGTGAATAGATGGTCACCTTCGTATTGCACCTCACTGCCTTTCAATTATGCGAGAAAACTTTTTGACCTTGAGGTGGCTCATTGTAACACCCCAGGTGTTTATCTCTTTTTAATCAAGGAGTTAACTTAAGTTCATGGTGTTAAAGGAAAAGTAAAGAAGGTTTGGTGAAAACACCATTAGGAGCAAAGTATAGTTGGAACTTGATTCCAATTTCACTCAGAGCTTGAGCTTTTGCCATTATGAACATTGTCACCCAGATGCAGGAACATAACCTTGAAGTTTGTCACTTTTGGAAATTGGAAATGGAAAAAAAAGTGAACCCTATCACACTTGGCCAATATCTCTTAAAAGGAATTTCTGAGTTCATTTGCTGGCTTAGCCATAATCTCAAGAATTTATATAGCAACTTCAAAATCGGCCAATGTAAGAGTTGATGGATTCCTCAAGGTTAACATTTCATCTTTAAGGTGGAAATTGAAATCTTGAGTGAAAAGTCTTCAAAACCTTGAGTCAAACCTCTTCAACAAGGTCAAACCCCGAAGTTCATATACTCATCTCTAGAACTTTGGTCAAGTCTCCAAAAATTTCCAAAACACTGAAAAATCGGCCAATACAAAAGTTGTGCAGAATTTCATGGGACACATTTCATCCAATTGGCAGATTTTCAAATTTTGAGTGGAAATGCCTCAAAAACTTATTCAAAGCCAGAAGCACTGTGTTTGACCGCGTCGAGAAAAACTGCTTTTCAAGACGAATTCCTGCCAATTCTGTTCGGATTTTCACTGGTCAACCTTTGCGAAACTTGTAGAGGGTTATCTCCTCTACAACTTTGCTATTGGCCGAAATGTGAGTTACATTTGGATTAGAATTGTTGTGGCTGGTCAAAGTACCCTAAACCGAAATTGTTCTGCTGCACCCGTCGCCCGTGCGCGCGCCCGGGACCTCGACGTCGCGCCGCGATCCCGTCTCGGCCTCGCCCCGGCGCCCGTGTGCCGCGTGTGCCCACGCGCCGTTCCACCGTGCCACCTGGCCCGAACGCCGAGGGGGCCCACCGCCGTCACGAGCGCGCTGCCCGACGATGCCTGTGACACAGTCCACGCGTCGCGCCCGACCTGCCCGACTTCGCCACGTGTCGTGCCGCTGCCATCAAACTGCCCTGCGCGCCGTGGTGCCGCACCACGCCGCACCTCTGCATCGTGCTAGGTCGGCCAGCTGGAGGTCGTCTGTGGCAATGCAGCACCACTTCGCGCCCGCCTATAAAAGGGGGAAGCTCCCCTGAGCTCGCCGTGCTGCCGCACTGCGCCGCCAGGCTGCCGCAGCTCACCGTTGGAGCACCACCACCGAGCCACCTCGCCCGCTCCCTCTCGCGCTCGCCTGAGCTGCTCAGCAGTATCACACGAACCACCTGAAGCTCCCACTGTCGCACATTGTCGTGCATCGCCGGCTAGTTCACCGGAAACGACCCGGCAGCGGCCAGAGATTCACCCCGCCGCCGAGCTCTCACCCCCGAGCCGTCCTATCGCCATCTAAGCTCCTCAGCAGCACCACCTCGACCCACTAGAGCTCCCCGTGCCACGTGTTGCCGTGCCTCGTCGCCCTGTTCGCCGGAGCTGTCGCGCCCACGACCGGAGATCCACCTCTCCGCCGATCCTCGCCGACAGCCGTCTCTCCGCCGCGTCTGAGCACCGAAGCAGACCCAAGGTGATCCCCTGACCCTCCTCCGCCCTTTTCCGCCCTGGATTGCCGCCGGTGAGCCGAATTCCGGCCGGCCGTGCCGCGGCAATGGCCGAGGGCAAAGTTGTGAAGGATCAAATCTTCGTAGGGGTCATTTTGTAAATGTAGGGACCCCGGTGTAAATATAAGGGCATAGTTGTGAACAAGTATTTCTTGTCAAGGACTCGGATGAAAGAAGATTCTTGAAATCTAGTTTTAAAATGCTGAGACCTTCTAAAATTCGTAGTAAAACAAAGAAAAATCAGAAAAATACAAACTCAATTGAGCTGTAGTCCTCATGAACAGGTGCAACTTTTCTAGAAAGAAATTTTGTAAATTTCTTTATAGAATTTAAGTAATTTTGAATTGATCAGTTTGAAGAGATTTGCAATAATTTGAAATCTATAACTGATCTGGCTGTGAAATTTTAATATGTTGTTAGTATGGAAATGCTTGCTCTTGTGTACAAATATTGCACATAGATCTATTATATATCTTTTGTTATGATTTAATTTTGATATATGGCAGGTTTTAAGTTCCTGTTTAGTTTAAAATAATTGATTAAGCCAATAGGGTTGATCTTTTTGAAGTAGCCTGTATATGCCTAGAAGAAGCTATGGTAAAAATATCAGTAGCTTTTAACATGTTTATCTAGCTCTAATTAATTTAGGTCTTTAATATGAGTCTTTTTAATAAAGCATGTTGTAAGTAGTTTCTGGCCATGATAATTTTTGAGAAGTCTTGTGTTACCTTGTTATAGCTGTGGTAAAAGTTTCAGACGCAGTGCATGCTTGGATATTTCTATGTGATTTAGTTATCTTTTCAGTAGTGTTAAAGTGTTATATTTTTTCGTGCTAGATCTATAGCTTAGTTTAATCTGAATTTTTGTGAGCAGCTCAGGAATGCCATGTTTATGCTCTGTGTTAATTCTGGATGCTAGAGCATACATTGATCTTTCTGTAGAATTTAATCATGTTTAAGTCAACTAGTCCTTTCTAGATTTTTCATGTGCAACATATAGCTTAGTTTGATCTGAATTTTGGGCAGTAGCTTTGTTGCCATGATATGTGCTTGAATAAATTTTCTCTCTGTTTGTTTGTGTGTGGAACTTTCAGAATTAATTTTCGAAGTAAATCGAGCTTAATAAGTGTAATAAAAGAAAAACCAAAATCACCTTTAATGTGACTTGATTTTAAATAGCTATGCTTCACCAAAACACACCCTAAACAGCACCATTTATTTTGGTGAAGTAAAATAAGTTAATTAGTTTAAATATGCACACAATCACCATCAAATAAGAAAGATAAATAACAAATATACAATTCCTTAATTAAGGAAGAGTATGCTGGATATATTCTTATCCAGGTGAATGTGCCCAACAATACACCTCATGTTTATCCTTTATATATGAACTAAGTTCTTCCTTCTTAAAAACGAACACGTAAAGTTATGCATATGCATATCGTGTAGAGCATCCGATCGAGAGCTACGAGTTGGTGTCGGAAGCTGAAGGAGAGCTTGTTGAAGGAGGAGGTGAACGTGTTGGATGTACCACAAGACCCGAACCAAGTTCGGAGGATCTCCAAACTGACTTTGCTAAGTGAAGGCAAGCCCCGGAGCATAACCTATGTTTTCAACTTATGCAATTATCGTTGCTATGTTTGTGCATTTAAGTTTCAGGAGTTGATTTGAAACCCTAGATGCATGATCTTGGGTTCCTATGTTCAAATACTAGGATGATAAGTCGCTAGTTGCCATGCTCTAATGACCCGGTAGAAGTCGAGTGATGTTCGTCACTCGCGAGCTATAGGTGTCTTATGTTGGAATCATAAGATTGTTAAACCTACCCGCTCATGTGGTAAGAGCATGGGACCGGCTCCGGCCAGTAGGTCTGTGGTTAAGCATTTGAACGTACTAAGCATTTGCCAGGAATGGGACCGGTAAGCCTAGTACCTTTTTGATCCGGTAAGGGAACTCTCTACCACTATCTCGGGAGTAGTCCCCAGGTTCATGACAGTGGTGCATGTGTGGATCCGGGCGGCATGTGATGTAAGTTCGTGACCTGACCAACTTGTACCAGGGCCAGTGGGCTTTGATCCTAAACCGAGGATGATTGGGAACCTCCTGGTTGGTGCGTACCCCGCCCTGTAGGGGTTGTGGTCGTTATGATGGGGTATGCATTCTCCCGTGTGTTTAGGTCCACCTTGCAAGGTTATTAATCGATCGATCGTCGGCCTCTCACCGTTATCCGAGATTGCTTATCCATACACTCTATGTCCCTTAATGATGGAATCGAGAAGAATACTGTTGTATGCTTAATTGCTTGCACAACTTATGCTTGTGTAGCTACTTACCTAGTAATGGGTAATTAACTAGAATTTTGAGCTAAAATTGAAAGTAAGGACATACTCTTTGTTGCTTTTCAGCAAAAGAAACCCACTAGCCAAAAAGCTTGCATGTCTAGAGAGTTGGTGATTTTCCATCACCCGACGGTTAAGTCTTGCTGAGTATCAGTATACTCAGCCTTGCTTTGTTGATACCTGTTGCAGGTGTTGATGTGTTGATGGTATTCGTGGACTGGTTCTCTCCCACCCTTTGGGAAGTGAGTGGGAAGATGACAGTGCTTAGTGATATCATGGATGGCCTCCCGTGATGTTGCTTATGACGTTTAGTATTTTATTTATGCTGTGTTTTCAAACTCTGGACTGTTTACTTTCCCGTATGGAACTTGTTTTGTAATAATGAACCTTTATTGATAATGATGTATTAAGGCTGTTTTAATTATCTCTGAACTCACCGTCGCGTGAGTGTTAGTGTCCAATCTTCGATCCTTTGTTATAAGTGATTTACCGGGCTTGACCCGACAGATATCGACAAGTTAACTCCTCTTTAACGCATAATGGCTGAGTGGATAGGTTATGTGTGTTAAATGGGAATTAATTTGGACGGTTTTGTCACACTCGTCAGCCATGCCTCGCATTTTGCTTCGCGCATATGGTGTTGAAGGCTTCTTTCCTTGCTGAATGAGAAGGAGATGATTTGCGACCATGCCGTTTAACGAGTTGACTTATCCCTGCGGTTTTCCCGAGGGGCTTCGCGCATTGGCCGCTGAAGACTTATTTTTTTTTTTCTGATCAATAACATTTTGAGCATTTTAAGTGAACCACTTATGTTTTGCATTCCTCTCGAAGCCAAACGTAATTGTTCACTTAAGTATTTTTTGATATTTGCGATTCCTGTGCCAAAAGTGACAACTCATTTCATTTGAGTTGCGTCACTTCGGACTTCCTGATGCATACCGATGATATTTTTTGGGGAGTCCTTGTTATAATTTCCAAGGAGATATTACACAAGAAGACCGCCTCATTAAAAACCTCGCATCTCTGTTGTGCTGATGAATACACAACGAGAGACTCTCCCCGTGAGGAAAAGAGTACGGCTTCAGGAATTCGAATGATGATTTAGATTACAAAAGTAGTAAACGAAGAGAAACTATGAAAATAAACTAAGATACACGAGTTATGCTTTTTCATTTGCCTTGTCGCATTTTACAACCAGTACTTTTGCAGCATGTCTTCATTCCAGGAGTATGGGTCATCCAGCCCCTCTAGAGTTTTCAACCTCAAGGCCCCTGGCCTTGTCTCTGATACTAGGAATGGACTGTCCCATTTTTCTTGCAACTTCCCCACGCCCCCTTGTATTTTTCCTTAAGACCATGTCTCCTGTATTTATGTTTCTTCTGCAAATCTTCTTGTCTTTCCATCTCCTTGTTTCTTCTTGGTATGATTCAATATTTTGCAGTGCTTGCAACTTCGCCTCTTCGGATGCGTCTAGTGCTGCGGTCATGTCATCGTCTGCCGGCGCTTCTTCAGTGCGAATGGATCCTAACTTTATCTCTTCGGGTACCATTGCTTGTTCGCCATACAACAACCTAAAAGGTGTGAATTTTGTGGTTCTAGACTCTGTGGTTTTGTGAGACCATACCACTCTTGGTAATTCATCGGCCCACTTGCCCCTTGGCATTCTAGTGATGTTTCTTTTGATCCAAGTGAAAATTATCCCATTGGCCCTTTCCACTACCCCGTTGGACTGCGGGTGATACACCGAAGCGAAACACAGCTTTGTGCCCAGGTGAAAACAGAAATTGCGGAAGTCTATTGAATCGAATTACTTGCCATTGTCTATGGTCAACTCATACGGGACTCCAAATCTGCAAACCACATTCTGCCAAAAGAATTTTTGTATTACCCCAGAAGTTATTGTCTGTACTTCCTTCGCCTCTATCCATTTTGAGAAGTACTCTACGGCCACTATTGCATACTTGTAATTTCCTAGTGCTGTTGGCAGAGGCCCAATGATGTCTATCCCCCATCTTGCGAATGGCCAAACCGAAGGTAAGAGCTGAACTTTGTAAGGCGAGAACTTGGAATAATTTATGTGCTTTTGACAATTGTCACATTTCCTTACTATCTCTTCGGCGTCTCTTACTGCTGTTGGCCAATAGAATGCTTCGTGGAATGCCTTCGCTACCTGTTTTCTCGTTCCCATGTGCGATGAGCACCTTCCTGCATGTATCTCTTTGTGCAATTCTTTTCCTTCTTCGCGCGACACACACTTTAGCAACACTGTGCACACGCCTGCCTTGTACAAGTTTTCTCCTCTCAAGACAAACAACCTTGCTCTAGATGACATTCTCTTTCTGTCGGCCTCATTTTCTGGTTCATAATGCCCTTTCAAATAAGCGACTACTTGGGCCCTCCAGTCTTCACTGGCAATCACGTTGACGAGCTTCGGTTGCGTTTCTATGCTTTGTGTCGTCATATTTCTTAGTGTCTCATAAAATACGTCTGCTGGCAACGTTTGCTTTGTGGCCCCCGCCTTCGCTAAAGCATCTGCTTCTTTGTTTTGCTTTCTTGGTATTTTCTTCACTGTGAACCCAAAAAATGTTTCTCCATTGTTCTCACTACCTTCAGGTATGCAGACATTTCATCCTTCTTCGCTCCGTATGCCTTGCCAATTTGATTCGTGATGAGCTCTGAGTCTGTGTTCAACACCAACCTTCGGGCCCCTACCGCTCTTGCTTTGCGAAGCCCCAACAGTAACCCCTCATATTCTGTGACGTTGTTTGTGTGCCCATCAAAATCTAGCCTTGCCACGTATCTCACTTTGATTCCCGAAGGTGATTTGAGAATTGCGGATGCTGCTGCCCCGTCATTGCAATATGCGCCATCGCAAAATATTTCCCACGACTTCTCCTTGTTCTCTGGCTTTTGAATATCATCGTCTGCACGGGCCCATTCTGCCATGAAGTCTGCTAATACTTGAGATTTTATAGTTGTTCTTGGCGCGAAGGTTATTTCATATTGTGATAGCTCTGCTGCCCACTTCCTGATTCTACCTGATGATTCTTTGTTCTCAAACATTTCTCGAAGAGGAAAACTGGTTGGAACAACCAGTTTGTAACTTTGGAAGTAATGTTTCAGTTACCTTGCCGCCATAACGACAGCATACGCCATTTTCTCTAACTCTGAATAGAACCTCTTCGCGTTGTTAAGCACTTCTGAAACGAAATATACTAGCACCTGTTTCAAGTTCCTGCCATCTTGCTTTTCCTCTACCAAGGCTGCACTTACCGCATGGTTCGATGCGGCCACATACAGTAGCAACTTCGCTTTGATGCCTGAACTTGTCATTACTGTCAAATTCTCCAAGTATGCTTTAAGCTCCTCGAAGGCCAGCTGCTCATTTTCTCCCCATGCAATGTTTTTCTGCCCTGACAACTGCTTGAAGAATGTCAGACTTCACTCTGCTGATCGAGTGATGAATTGACTCAACGCTGTGAGTCTTCCTGTCAATTTCTGAATGTCTTTCTTAGTTCTTGGGGGTCTCATGTATCTTATTGCCTCTATCTTCTCTGGATTTGCCTGTATGCTTGACTTTGGTACCATGCAGCCCAGTAATTTCCCCCTAGCCACACCAAAGGCACATTTTTTTGGGTTTAGCATGAGACCATAGTTTCTCATGTTCTAGAAGGTTTTTGACAAGTCTTCGATGTGCTCCTCCTTGTGCTTGCTGTGCACAACAACATCATCAACGTACGCTGAAATGTTTTTCTTTAATTGTGGCCCAAGAACTATTTGAATCATTCTGTTCAAAGTTGGACCTACGTTGCGCAGCCCCTCAGGCATTCTGACAAAGCAATACACCCCCAAATGGCGTTATGAAACTTGTTTTGTCCTCGTCTTGCTTGCGCATCCACACCTGGTGGTATCCCGAAATGCAATCCAACAATGTCATCCTTTCAGACCCGGCTGCCGCATCCACCAGTACGTGAATTCTGGGCAACGAGTAATCATCCTTTGGGCAAGCTTTGTTCGGATATGTGAAATCTATGCACATTCTTTGATCTCCATTTTTCTTCGGAACCATTACAATGTTAGATAGCCATGTGGTGAAGTGTACTTCACGTATGACACCTTCCTCAAGCAACTTCTGAACTTCACGAAGTGCTGCCTTCTCTTTCTCTGGGGATATTACCCTTACCTTCTGCCTTTTCGGTGGCACTTTTGGGTCTAGATTTAGCTTGTGCTCGATCACATCACGTGATATGCCTTTAAGATCTTTTTTTCTCCACGCGAAGACATCTTGGTTGTCTCTTAAACAATTGAGCAACTCTACCTCTTCTTCTTCGCTTAGGTCCTTGGCAATTATGACCTTTTTTCATTAGTACCGCCATTCAGCCTCACTCTCTTCGTGTGTTGCAGCGGCTTTATTCTGCTATCTTCCTCTTTTCTTTTTGTTTCAAAATTTGTGATTCATGCAACTCATCTTCGGCTTCTTGCTTGCCTTCGTCTAGCCTTACCAAGTGTACTAGCTTGCGATCTGTGCCTGTGTTATATTCCCTGTCCCACGCATCGTCCTGATCCCCATAGATGGACAACACTCCATTGTTTGTCGGGACCTTCATGCACAAAAAAGGCATGTGAATTACTGCTGCAAACTTGTTTATGACCCCTCTTCCGAAGATGGCCTTATAAGAGTAAGGGGTCTACGACGTCAAAATTGACCGTCTCAGTTCTCATTAAAGCCCCTTCGCCCAGTGTTACATTCATTTCAATTGTTCCCAAAGCTTCAACCTTCTTGTTACCGAAGCCATACAACGGCTTTGTGGATGTTTGCAGCTGATCATCCCTGAATTCCATTTTCCTAAATAAATCATATGTGAGTACATCTGCGGAACTGCCATTGTCTACCAAAATTCCCCCTACATCATTCCCTAGGATGTACTTGGTGTTTTTTCACAAAATGGCCCTGATAACAAGCGGATCCTCATGAGGATACTTTTTCAACTTTAAATCCGCTTCGGTGAAAGTTATCGGGATGTGCGACCACCTCGTGCGGAATATTTTTCCCGAAGACACATGACTTACTTCTCTTCGGTCGTCTTTTCTTTTCCTCTTCGATGGAAACTCAGGAAAACAGCGCCCCTGGTTATTGCGTTTATGACATTCATCCTCTGATACCTGTCATCTGATTCATTGTTTATGACATTGACCCTTTGGTATCTGTTGCCTTGCTCCGCCCTTCGGGCATTCTGCTGCTGGGATTGTGGTGGGCTTGCCTTCGGCTGATATGGTGCACTTGGCACTTGCGTTTGCGATTGTCGATAGCCTGGATGGAATTGAGGCGGGTATGGTATGGGCTGGAAATATGGTGGTGGGCACGGTGGTGGTCGATACATCGAATGCCAATTTGATGCGGAGCTATTTGCCGCCGAAGGTGCTGTCGACGAAGCTCTGTTGAGGAAACTCACTTGATTTTGTGCTGCTCTCTTCTTTTCCTCTTCCTCCTTTCGCTTGATTGCCACCCGGCATTCATATGTTCAATGACCCTTGTTTCTGCCGTGTATGGAGCAAACTGTCAGTGGAGGCAGCGTTGAGTATTTCGCAGAGCTTTGCTGACCAGACTGCGAAGGTGCTTGGTTGTTCGACGTTCCTTTGGATGAAACGTTGTTCACATTCTCCCTATTATAACCTGGGCTGTTTGTTCTGTTTCTGTTGTTCATGTTTGGTCTTCGATTCCATTCATCCTTGGCCTTCGCCGCATTTTTTCTGGCGTGATAATCCTCTATTCTTCTTTGCTTACCACGATCTGACAAGCAATATGATTGCAAGACGTCAAACAAACGCTTTTCTGAAGATGGCCTGCGCCTGTCCAGGTATTTTCCGCACAGTCCAACCTTGAGCCCACCTATTACAGCGTCAATTATACTTGACTCTTCAACGTGGGGTGCCTTCGCCCTGGCCTTGGTGAATCATTTTATGTATTCCTGTAGTGGCTCCTTTTCTCCTTGTTTTATCTGATGGAGGTTGTTTGCCGTGAGCTCCTAGGGTTGAAACCCTTGAAAATTGCTTTCAATCTTTTCCCGAAGCTGATTCCATGAACTTATGCTCCCCTTGGGCAATGAAGCGTACCACTACAGAGCGGAGCCTTTCAATGCCATAATCATCGCCTTTGCCTTCGCACTATCATTGCCTCCTCCCGAAGAGATTGCCACACTGTAACAAAGTTTGAACTACCGTGGGTCTGACTCACCGTCATATTCTGGTAGCGAAGATGGCAGCTTGAATTTTGGTGGCCAATCCGCCTACTCTAGCTCGATTGTGAGCGGTGTTGATGGCTTGGCTTTGTAAGGGTGCGAGTTCTTGCGCTTGTAGCATGGTCTACGTTCCACGAACGTCTCTTCTCCAAATCGAATGCCCATGAATCTTGAGACTCATATGAGGACTCATCAACAACAACGGGTCTGCTTCGCTTCTCTCCCTGATATGGTGGCGTTTTTTGGTATTGCTCTGGCTGGGGCTCAGGCCTTGCTGGCTGCTCCTGCAAAGAATTCAGCTGTGCTTGCAAAATTGCCATTTGCTCCTGAAGCTGGGTTGTCTTTTGCCTGACTGCTTGTTGCTCTTTCTCCTTGCGAAGCTGCTCCAAGAGCAATCTCTTTTTCTGAATATCTTTCAACATCTGCTGATACTTTAGCTTGTCCTAAGAGGGATCACCTGTTTGTAGCCCCTTGGCCTTGAGAAATGCTGCCTCTGCTTGGGCCCTTGTCCGGATGTTCGATGAGCTTGGCATCTCGTTGAGCCTTGTTGTTATAGTTGCTTCTATCCATCTTAGTGAGATAATGTCCTCGTCTAGGATCCCTGCATCTAAGAGGTCAACTTTGAAAGCGCCATCTGCTATGTCTTCGAGGTCTTGACCTTCGGCTCCTTCTTGACCAGCTGGTGTAGGACTTAGCACCAGGCCTCTGTCTCTGTTTGCATTTGCCTCTTCATTGGTTGTCTTCGGATTCTGCTTCCGTCGGATTATCGGTAGCCCTTTGTGGATTGGCATTAGTATTCCTTGGTTCCCTCTTCGGTGCCATTGTGTTGTGGTGGGACGAAACACGGTGGGTTCCAGAAATGTTGGGGAGAAACCCGTCCCCGAAGTGGGGCCAACAAATGCAAGCTTAACTCAAATGACGACACCGAAAGACAGCCTCACAACGACTTCGGTCGAACTAGGGTTAGCTCGACCTCTGTCTCAACCGTCCCTTTTCCATTCATCTCGGGTCCCTTAAATAGGCCCGTAACAATTACACTTTACATACTTACCCCTACTTTTTACATTGTGCGAAGCATCTCTGAGGGCATTATAGTACTTTCACTTCAACCACTCTGGGCCAAGCCTTACAACTCATCACTTTACAATGTGACGCTCGCCACATGAGCCTCACTCCCATCATACACCTTCGGTGGCCCGGCGTCGTCCCGAAACCTTCGCGCAGCCCCCGAAGGGTCGGCCGCGTTTTCTTCTCAGGCCTCGCTCGTCGCCGTCTTTGTTCTAGCCTTCCCCTTTGCTTCGTTCTTCGCGTTGACGGCGTGCTCGCCCCGTTCCCCCGAAGATAGGCGAATGTCTTCGCTTCGCCCGCCCGGTCTTCCGAAGGTTAGGTGCGCTCTTGACCACCCGAAGCCCCCAAAGGGTCTTACTCATCCTTGGAGCCCGAAGCGTCGAAGTCGTTTTTCCTGCGTGGTCATCAGAAACAAAAACAGCCTTCCCTTCCCACTTCGCTCGACACCCAAGCCGAAATGAGACTGGGGGTTAGGTACAAAATAAATTTCCCCAACAAACGCACGCACATGCCTCCCAAGAAATATTTCAGCAGCGTAGGAATCTTGTCATGCATCACGATTGTTTGAAACAAAGGTAAAGTAAAATAGTCCCTGCTACCGCCACCGTCCCCTTTTGCAGCAGACATCATCACCTTCCTTGTTATTGCCACCCCTGTCCCTGTCACCGGCATCACCCCTTATGCAGCCGCCGCCGGAGGCTTCCCCCACCAGGCCTTTCTTGTGCACGTGAGGAAGGATTTGGTGCGGTGCGGAGGATTCGGCGGGGGGAAGTAGTCACGCAGATGGGATTGGGGAAGGAAGCGGACCGCGTAAATATGTGCGACGAAGCTCTTCTTTTTGGCATTGTAGGAGGAAGTGATTCCAATGTATTCCTCCAACCCTAGAAGGGTGGGTATATAGTCAGCTATACATGCGCCTCTATATGGGCCGTATACAAAGGCCATATGGGCCACACGCACATATACACTAACACCCCCCCGCAGTCTGGACTACCGGCGCAGCGGAGTACAAGACTGGACAACAAAGAAACTCACACAAGGCCCCCCGCAACCACAACTAGCCACCAACTACGTTGAGGTTGGTGCAAAACTCCGAGAACGTCGAGGAGGGAAGACCCTTGGTGAAGATGTCAGCAAACTGGGAGGTGGTCGGGACATAAAGAACCTGAACATCACCGATAGCCACCCGGTCACGAATGAAGTACAAGTCGATCTCCACATCTTCATCCGCTGGTGCTGAACTGGGTTGGTGGAGAGATACATGGCACTGATGTTGTCGCAGTAGACGAGCGTGCTCTTGGCAAGTGGGCTGTGAAGCTCAGCCAAGAGCTGCCGAAGCCAGGATGTTGTTGACGTTTGATTGTCGTTGCAAACTTCGATCCGCAAGCGTACGGATCACATGGGACCCTCTTTCCCTTAAGTGTAAAACCAAGGTATAATCCGTGGAACATTTGCAACGCAAGATTCAATCCAATAAAGCAAGAAAGCACTTTTTCTATAGAGGTTTCAAACACATCTAATCTACTAAACACGAGAGGGAGTGAGAGAAAGCAAAGAGATAACCGATCTAGAGAGTCTAGATCATGCCTTTGTTGTAGTTTCAAGCGAGAGATGAATATAGCAATGCGAATCTCATAAAAAGCATATTTAAACCATGGCCTCTGTTCCAATCCTCAAAGGTCACCTACCGTACACGTGATTGACATCCTGTCACGATGCCCCACTTATTGTGTAGGTGAACCTAAGAGCACGTTCACGAGGAACGTGTTGAAAACACTTGGTAGATCCAGTATGCACCTCTAGACACCGTGGCTACAAGAGCACCCTAAGCAATCTATCTTAAGTATAGATTGAGGAAGAAGCAAAACCAAGAGAAGACAAAACCGTAGAAAAGGCACTTGATCGCTAGAAATCGGATTCACAAAGACTTCACCATGAATGATTACATGAACAAGATCATAATCGGGATCCTACCTTGATCTTGATCCTAGCTCCGGAACTCCGACATGGTCTTCCATGCAAGGTTCCCACGTCCGCTAGGGAAACCCTAGACAACTAGCACGACCCTCCTCTCCGAGATGGTGTACCTCTAGCTTCCCTGCTCCTCAGCGGCGGATGGCGAATGGCTTGATGTGTGGCTCTTCGCACGGGGACTATACATAGCCCGAAGGGGTGCTAGGTCAAAGGGGGTGGCGAACAGGGCCCAGAATGGGCTGGGCCGGCCAGCCTGGGCCGACCAGCCTGGGCCCATTCTGGCCTGTTTCGTCTCTATCATGCTTCCCGAAGCTTCTCTTGTTTTCTTGAGTATTTGCTGAACTGCATGTGGGTCATTGACGTCATTTTCCCTGCTGTTTAGACAAGGGTGCTTGGCGCGCGAACTCCTGCATCTTCTATTCAGGTCCTCAGTGTTTCACGGCTTCACGCTTCAGTCCTTGGATCATTTGGAGTCATGTTCACCTCGTGTCTTGACTTGTGTCGGGCTTCATGATCTTCTCGTAAAGTGCTCGATGAACTTTACCCGGAAATCCTCATTTAGGCTCTTAATTCCTACATAAACAATAAACTCCAAAAACACATGCGAGTGCAAACTTGACATATAATGGGGGTTAGGATCGTTAGTGTGAATATCAAATTAATACCAACATTGAAGGTAAACTCATGGCTAGGTTGACGGAAATCGACCGCCAACATCCCCCCATGCTTAAACCTTGCTCGTCCTCGAGTAAGCCTTCAATGGATATCAGTGTTGCCTTTCAATGTTCATACCCTACACTTGATCATACATGAGAAAACATAATGCTCTCTAAATTTATATTTGTTAAAGTTTCATAATGTAACTAGCCTTTATCCCTACGGAGGGTGGATATCAATTAAGCTCTTCCCACAAGAAGTTAATCATGCTCCCAAATTTTAAATGAATCTCAGAAATTTTGAAATGAAGTGCAAGATGAACAAAAAGAGCTAAACCAAGTTCAAAAATTTAAACCTCCTTGCATCTTGCTCATGAACTCTCATCTCATCAAGTCTCTCAAGCCTATTTGTTCTACTCCTTTCCCCTCTCAAAATATATATAAGTGGAAGGCTTTATATGGAGCTTTTGGGAAAAGTTTAGTCCTACCAAGATATTATCAACACAAGACAAGCTTCTCATGGTCTTACCAAGACTCGTCAAAAAGGTCATTTCAAAAATAATGTTCTCAAGGAGGGGGAGAGAAAAATACACACACTTTGAGATAGGTGGACATGTGCGAATGACAAAGAGTGATCCCGAGGCACAAACGAAGTCTTCATTATTGGATTGCACATGGTTGGAAAGATGAGTATAGGTCTTGATCTTGAATCCTGTTGAAATTCCTAATGCATCTAGAGAGCCGGGGAGCTTTATTTATTTATTTTTCTTTCTCTCTTTTTCTTTTTTTATATATACACATATTTTTTCTTTTCTCCTTTTTTCTTTCTTTCTTTCTTTCATACTTCTTCTTCATTTTTTTCATCATTTTTTTCATTTTTTTATATACTCCCCTTGAACTCTAGATTACATTGTACCTACCTCATTGGCAACTCCCCCCATGCTTAGACGATTGCACGTCCTAGGACAAAGAGGTGGCAAATTTTTTGTGCCAAGGTAGGTACTAAAAGTCTTATTTTTCTTGGAGAGAAACACTTGAAATCTTCAAGGGATCCTTCACGCAACCTATGTCGTCTTGGAGGTCTCCCAAAATCATACTTCAATCTTCGACACCTTCATTCTTGTGATCTTCTTCGAAATATTCATCCATACTCAAGAATCAGGTTGTGGTCAAGGAGGTAAACACAAAAAGATAGTTTTGGGTTTGTGGGTGGATATCCGACGAGGTTTGCAAAATTCCCAATCTGGAAACTTACAATGCACGGATAGAAAAGGCTAGCATAAAGATAGATACACAAAAACGAATGACCAGCTTCTCAGTCTCGGACCAGAGAACTCAAGCCTCGAATCAATGCACCCAAAAATAAATCTTGTACACTAAGGTTTTGCACTCAATCAAATATAACGCTTTAGATAGGTAGAGCAACATGCAAGAGGTATTAATGACAAGGTTAGCATTACTTTTAAGAACAAAAATAAATCATCTTTACCCCATCCAAAATTGAGAGCACGAGAAAAACTACGGGTCTCATCTTTATCATAACCTCCGCAAAGGATTAAGCTAGTATTTAAATTAATTTCAGATTCGCCTTAAAGAGAGAACTAGCTTAATCATGCATAAAACAAGTACAAAGATGAGCAAAGCGGCAACGGTCATCATATATCAACTTGACACAATTTTCCATCCATATTAAAGATCATATAACGATGGTGAAATTTATTCATGGTGATGGAAAACAAAAACTACTACTACCACACACATGTTGAAAATAAAAACTGAAAAAGCTACACGCACAAAAATTTGCACATAAACTGAATAATAAAGGAAAGGAGAAGGAGAAATCGAACCAAACTTGAAAGCATCATTTCTTCTTCCTTCCTTCACTCTTCCTCCAATGGTTGATCCTCTGTCTTTATTATGAAACCAAGGTTGGAGTGCCTCAGAGTATATGGTGGTGTCGAGGTCGAACGGGTGGTTCCTCCGTGTGCCCTTGCGGTTTGGTGTACCGCATGCACGAACTTCGTGTACTCTTCATGCAACCAAGGAGCAGCGTGCCACTCCTCAGCGGTGCCACGTCCTCCTCCATGCGAAGAGCTTGCCGATGGCACCCTTGACGATGGTCATGTCTTCCTTCCGAGGATGACGTTCATGGCTTTCCATATCATGCCTTGTTGCACAAACTCATAAACAACCTCCCCGGGGGTTTCTTGCCGGTGGAAATACGCACAAAGAAAGTATATGGAAGGGCAAGAATTGTAATGACTTTTCAGGAATTTTTTGAGAAGGAAGTTAGGCACGAATTTTTCTGGGTGGTTTCTGAACTTATGGGCTATGAATTCAAGAACACAAACTAGCAAATGGATGAACTACTTACCAGACGAAGGGGAGCACCGGGGGCTGTTTGGAAGGGGCAGGCCGGTCGACCTAGGCCGATCGGCCTAGGGGGCCTCCTGCTCCTCCCGTTTCCAATCTTCTCCAAGATGCTTCTTGCTCCCTTGTTGTCATGTGTCCTCATGCTCCACAAGAATCCATCGCCTAAATGCTCTCGGCCACTCCTTTGTTTTGAATAATGAGATCAATGCCTCCCTCCTTTACTTTGTGTCACTTCTTGTCTTCCATACTTTATGTGCTTTCACTTATTTCCTGCAAAACAAAGTCATTGCTGCCCCCATGCTTGTCCTTTCCATGTGCCCAAGATGCTGAATGATGGATGCCTTCCCGTGATGCATTATGGAGCACTAGATGCAAACTCAAAATCCTCCCCTTAATCATGTTTTGACGCTAATCACTCCTCTAATTTCGAAAATTGAAAATTAACTCAGAGCTAGCAATGAGTCCAAATGTATTCTTAGAGGAGTTTTTAGGCATCAAAAACATTTGTAAGTCGAAACTTTTTGACTACCTTTATTTTGGTTGCACCGGGATCGTTTGCTTTCATTATTTGATAGCAAGGTCCTCCGGCTTGACCGTGTGGGTTTGGGTTTAGGTTCTAATTTTGGCCAAACATGAGAGAGAAATTTTGAACAAATAAATCAATAGGGCTTAGAAAAATTCTAAATCTAGAGAAACCGGTGGATGTCAAGTTGAATGAAACCAAAAATCGAATTTCCTAGGTTCACGCGAGTCCTATCATGCGTTAAAGATTAGAAATCATTAAGGAACAATGCGGGGCTCTACTCGTGTGTTTGTAACATGCAAAACAAAACTGAACCTACCATCATGGAGAGGATGGAAGGCTCAAATAGGATCTGAATTTTTGGTTCTAGTTTCTCAAAAAGAGGAAAATAAATCATGGGATGGCTCATGTCATTGGTTTAAGATCGAAAAATCCAAATAAAACGACCGAGCAAATCAAAGGTTCCCCGAAACTTTTTCAACCATTTAGGAGTTAATAAAATGTCTTGCATAGCAAATTCTATGACTCACTTACTTGAAAATCGGAAATCTTACGAGTTGACCTCCTGGTAGCTTTATTCTTGATCGGGTTGTCCTCCCGGTAGCTTATTCTTGACTCGACGAACGGGTTGCCTCCCGCAAGGTGCTTCTTTTATAGTCTATAGCTAGACTTTTTCTCTTCTTCACTTCGGATCAACGCTCTTTGTGGGCATTGCAATCTTGGGTACCCACTTCCGCACCATCTTGGGCGCGGGCTTATTCTTCGGCTTAGTCATTTTTTTTGTCTTCACGGGCTGGCTTTCTTCTTTGGTCTCGACGGATGCAAGAACTTCCTTGATCTCCTTTGCTTCCTTCTTCTCTGGCTCTTCCTTGATATCACGACGATGAGGTGGAATACATTTAACATTGATCATGTTGCATACCTCGAATCGTGGATGAAGCTTGAATATGCTCCTCTCGCCATTGATGTTGAACTTGATCTCCCCCTTGCTAACGTCGATCGTCGCTCCGATGATCTTGAGGAACGGCCTCCCAAAGATGAGTGGCAGCTTCTCCCTTTCTCCCATCTTGAGAACCACGAAATCGACGGGGATGAAGTGATCTTCAACTTTTACGGGTACATCTTCGGCGATTCCCACGGGATAGCAAATAGAGTCGTCACCCAACTCTAGACACATGGCCGTAGGCTCTAGCTTCGGTAGGCGTATCTTCTCAAACACGTCTCTTGGCATGACTCCCACACTTGCTCCAAGGTCGAATAACACCTTCTTGAACTTGAATGAGCCAATGGAACACGGGATGGTCGGACATCCGGGGCCTCTTTGTTTCTTGGGTCCTTGATATGCAATAGCAGCACCGCATTCCTCAGACATCTTGATGTGATCTACCCTGAGTGTCGCCATGGTATACTTGTTGGCAAGTATGTCGTTGAAGTAGCGAGGCTTTAATGGAGGCATCTTGATGTCTTGGCTTGGCATCTCAAACTTTGGTTCTTGGGTAGTGATCTCCGGAATAGTGGTCACCTTCTCCTTAGTGTGATCTTCCACCTCGGCGGTTGGCTTAGGCTTCCTTGCTCCGGCTGAATATTCGAGGTCCTCCGTCTCCTTTCCCGAACGAGTTTGAATAGCCTTCACCATCTCGGGACCTTGGTGTTTTCCCAGCAATCTTCCTTCATTGCCTATTAGGTGTCCGGCAAGTTGTCCCACTTGTGTCTCTACAATCTTTATCATGTTGAGCACTTGATGGTTAGAGCTTCCGAGCCCCGTCACCTTGCCATGTATATTCTCCAATATTTTATCAATAGTCTTGAACTTAGTGACGGTGTCCTTGTTGCTCTTAGCTTGCTCGTCCATGAAGTCCTTCAACTGTATACGAAGAGGAACCAAATTTTGAATGGACGAGCTTGCATTAAATTGAGGTTTACCTTGCCCGTAGTGGAAGTTTGGCAACTCTCCTTTCCTCATGTAGTTGAGCACCTTTGCTTCCTCCGGACAATCTCCTTGGACATGGCCGTACTCCCCACACTCCTCACATGTGGATCTTGCTTCGGCGGCCTTTATAGCTTCTATCTTCTCTATCTCCATCTTCTCCAAGCTCCTCATAAGTGAACCGATATGCCATTCAATGAATTCGGCTCTCATGTATTCATTGAAATGCTCCCAAGCTTCTTCAATCGTCTCTATGGGAAGTTGAACAAATGTATCAATCTTGTTGCGGAAACTCTGAGTCTTGGCCAGTGAATAAAATTCCATCATGAAGGCCCTCATCAATGCTTCCCAATTTAGTTTCGACTCCGCCGGTAGAGTGTGGAACCAATGCAAAGCTCTTCCAAGTAGTCAAGATGGAAAAAACCTTGCCCTCATTTGATCTTGAGTCACCCCTTCCACATTGAAAGTTTGACATAGTTGAACGAATGCTTGGAGGTAAAGGTTCGAATCCTCTTTACCGGTGAAAGGCGAATGTTGCCCCATGCGGATAGTTGAGACTTTGATCTTGAATGGCCTTTTGACATCTTCAAGGTTTAGGATTGGTAGATCATCGATGTCCGGGATGCATAGGTCCCCGATCTTGCGCTCCTGCTGCGGTTCTTCTCCCATGGGTGGTGGTTGAGGTTGATCTCTCTTTGGACTTGGAGGTGGTGATTCCCTTGGAGATTCCGACGATCCTTCGGCCTCGGCTTTTGGATCTACAAATTCCTTAGCTTGTGTTGCATGTCTCCTTTGCCTGTAAAGTTTTTTCTGGATCATCCACAAAAGAAAACTTGGGTTTGTTAAAGAGGTAGCCGTCCATCTCCGGTTAGGGTTAGCGATAAACAAAATATACAAAAATCTAAAAGAAAAATCTAGGGTTAGTCGAAAACTAGATTAGATTGATTTTTTTTAGAATGATCAAAGTTAATAGATGCAAAAGAAAAACCAAAAGAAAAACTGACAAATACTTACAAATGTAATACTAGATCGGATCTTGATTGCTTGTTCCCCGGCAACGGTGCCAGAAAAAGGGGCTTGTTGACGTTTGATTGTCGTTGCAAACTTCGATTCGCAAGCATACGGATCACATGGGACCCTTTTTCGCTTAAGTGTAAACCCAAGGTATCGAATCCGTGGAACATGTGCAACGCAAGATTCAATCCAATAAAGCGAGAAAGCACTTTGTTCTAGAGAGGTTTCAAACGCATCTAATCTACTAAACACGAGAGGGAGCGAGAGAAAGCAAAGAGATAACCGATCTAGAGAGTCTAGATCATGCCTTTGTTGTAGTTCCAAGTGAGAGATGAAGACAGCAATGCGAATCTCACAAAAAGCATATTTAAACCATGGCCTCTGTTCCAATCCTCAAAGGGCACCTACTGTACACGCGTTCGACATCCTGTCACGATGCCCCGCTTATTGTGTAGGTGAACCTAAGAGCACGTTCACGAGAAACGTGTTGAAAACACTTGGTAGATCCGGTATGCACCTCTAGCCACCGCGGATACAAGAGCACCCTATGAAATCTATCTTAAGTATAGATTGAGGAAGAAGCAAAACCAAGAGAAGACAAAACTGTAGAGAAGGCACTTGATCGCTAGAAATCAGATTCACAAAGACTTCACCATGAATGATTACATGAACAAGATCATAACTGGGATCCTACCTTGATCTTATCCTAGCTCCGGAACTCCGACGTGGTCCTCCATGAAAGGTTCCCACGTCGGCTAGGGAAACCCTAGAGAACTAGCACGACCCTCCTCTCTGAGATGGTGTACCTCTAGCTTCCCTGTACCTCGGCGGTGGATGACGAATGGCTTGATGTGTGGCTCTTCGCACGGGGACTATAAATAGCCCAAAGGGGTGCTAGGTCAAAGAGGGCGGCAAACAAGGCCCAGAATGGGCTGGGCCGGCCGGCCTGGGCCCATTCTGGCCTGTTTCGTCTCCATCTTGCTTCCCGAAGCTTCTCGTGTTTTTTTGAGTATTTGTTGAACTGCATGTGGGTCCTTGACGTCGTTTTCCCCGCGGTTTAGATAAGGGTGCTTGGCGTGTGAACTCCTGCATCTTCTGTTTAGGTCCTCAGTGTTTCACGGCTTCACACTTCAGTCCTTGGATCATTTGGAGTCATGTTCACCTCGTGTCTTGACTTGTGCCGGGCTTCATGATCTTCTCGTAAAGTGCTCGATGAACTTTACGCGGAAGTCCTCATTTAGGCTCTTAATTCTTGCGTAAACAATAAACTCTAAAAACCATATGCGAGTGCAAACTTGACATATAATGGGGGTTAGGATCGTTAGTGTCTATTCGAATGCAGGTATTCAGCATAAGAAATGGAAGGAATCCAAGCACTTTCACTCCACTCCAATCCAATGCACTCAAATGCTGGCCAATCAGGGGCTGCCACATGGATTCTCCTGGATCCATGATGTCACCAATCCATGTGAAGGACTCTCGACGAATCATACGCTGCCACGTCAGCATCACATGGATCCATGGGCCCACTTTGCCAACTAAACCGCCAGGAAACGTGCCATGCACGGAGGAGAGACATTAGGGCCCACATGGAAGTGAGCCAGAAAAAGCACAGGCCAGATGGCCGGCCAAAGGTTTCGGCCGACCCTAGGATCGGTCGATCCGACCTAGGGTCGGTTGATCCTGGCCCTCCACGTGCTGGTAGCTCATTGGCTCTTGGCTACATTCCCGGGTGTTTAGGGGCACTTTGAGCCCCGGAGCAAGCCTCCTCCTTGTCTATAAATAGGAGGGGAGGGGCTCCATTTCTCACATACCACCAAGCTCTCAAGTTCCACTTCTCTCTTGTGTAGCTCTCTCTCCCTCTCTCCAATTCTGCCCATGAGAGGTGATTCTCACCTCTTTGTGGTAGAATGGTGATTAGGAGAGATTTAGATTAGGATTAGTTGAGAGGTAGAGTAGGGGTAAGGAGTGAGTTGATGTCCTCGTGGATGCTCGTTCTTCATTTAGATCAAAGTGAGTATTTCAGCATTTCTTATTTAGACTATAGTGGACATCATGCATGATTGCTTTGTTCTTGTGTTCGTGGCTCGTTCATAAGTTAGAGGCTTGTGTTCTTCATGACACAAGGCTTCGATCCTTTAGAGCCAGAGCCGAAGTTCATTTACTTGTTTGCATGCTCTGATCCTGTTTAGCTAAGTAAGTCTGTTGTATCTCGTTTAGCTGCATCATAGCTTCCTTTCTGCTCCCAGTTCAATAATATGATCTGATTCCGATCTTTCCCTTGTTCGTGGGACCGTATCTATACGGTTGCTATAATGTAGTTGCGGGTCGACAGACGTAACCGCATTATAGTATTTATCTGGGGTACAGACGTGGTGTCTGGGCCCTGGTTTTCCTGCGAAGACCACGTACGATCGTAACGTAGAGGTAGGCCGCAGTGGTGACAGCCTGTTGGACCCTTTGTCAACCCTCTTACGTCGCGTACCGAGTTGGGCTCGCTTGCCAGCACCTTGGAGTGTTGTCGCCCCGCGGGGATGACTAAGACCTGACAGAATAACATCTTGAGAGCTAAGTCCCTTAAGGAAGTGCTTCTTGTATCCCAACCTATCCCAGCGAAAGCTGGTGTCCTTGGATAGACCCTCTCTGGTTACTCTCCGTCCTAAGGGAACGAAACCTGACGGGAATACTCATTCCCCTAGGGAGAAGTGCTACAACGGTGTATCCGTGCGCTTGCAGATTCGTTAACACTCGTCAGTGTACCCAGGAGTTTCTTACACGCTCACGCTGCCACGGCGCCCAGTGTTGAGGTTAAGAAACACCAACAAGCATTTCTAGCACCGTTGCCGGGGACGGCTGTTGTTAACCTTCGAGCCCGTCTATCCTCGTATTTATCTTTTTCCTTTTTCTTCTATCTTCACCCCATTACCCTTTTTGAGATATCCCTTTTTGTTTTCTTTACTTCTACCTCTACCCCTGCTACCCATGGAAGGCTATCCTTGTAAACACCTTCCGCCTTCGAGGAGTGAACCCTCAGAGCCATCTTCGTCAAGATCCACTCTTACATCTGGCCTTTGGATTCGCCCCTCTCTCATGAAGCTAATTCAGGACCTATCCTTCTCGGGGTTAAGTCATGAGAACCCCTTTGATCATGTGAGAGACTACGAGCGTCTGATTGACACTCAGGGTAAAACTGGAGAATCACTAGATGCTCGGAAAAGAGAGTGTTTCCCGCTGTCCCTCTTCGGGGAAGCACGAGATTGGCACCGTTGTTTTGGTAGAGACTACCTTACTTGGGAAAGGTTGAGAGCAGCTTTTTGCTCCCACTTCTTCCCAATACGACGTGTCATCTCGCTAAGGGCAAAGATTCTCTGTTTCAAGCAATGTGAGGAGGAATCACTAGGAATGGCATGGAATCGTTTCGCCTCCGCGGTGGAAGATTGCCCAGTCCTCTACATTCCCGATTGGATGTTGCTTCAGCACTTCTGGTTTGGATTGCGGAAGGATGATGCCATGAGGCTTAATGCTCTCTCTGGAGGATCCTTTGTGCACCTAGATGTTGTCGAGGGAAAAGAGATCCTGGATTATCTCCGAGATTTCAGCTCCCCTTGCATCCCGGTCAATGAGGCAACCACCAGAGGAAATGTTGAGCCACCTAGATCCATCATCAGCCGAGTCCGAGGTTTCATATCTATTCTTTCTAAGCTCTGGCTGAAGATGTCATTCCTGAATAGCAGGAATCTAAGGGAAAGATTTCATGGCGCGAGATCTACCCTTGGGTTCCCCTCTTGTGCATCTTCTTAGACCTTCTCCCCGAGACTTTGTCTCATGGGAGGATGGAGAGAGTAGTTCGGAAAGAACGACCATTCCCGGCCAGGATGACTTGTTCGATCCTCACTACTAACTCCTAAGGAGGGTATGAGAGGCCTATTGTGTTTCTATGTCAAGGTTTGAGCTGAAGTGCTTTGCACTGAAGTTTTGTATAAACCGAGACATCGGTCTCTGCTTTATAATCCATTGGATTCATCCATCAGACCGAAGGAACACGATCATTTACCGATCGAGTGGAGTGCATTCACTTTCTATCTCAAGCACATCGATCGATGCCGATCCGTCAGGAGAAGCTTGCACTTCGTATCTTATGCCTGACTTGATCGATGCCCAATGGGAGGTGCACCTTCCAGTTTATCGATAACCCCCCATTGGAAGCTTAGGCCAGACTTCGGAATGTTTTCATCACCTCGATGAGAACATCGAACCCTCTGCCTAAGGTAAGAGCGAGTTAAATCTTGCTCTTCGTCCGAACTCTGGTTCCTGATCGTACACCGGCCTCTGGAAGTCCATGCTCTATCCTTTTTGAAGGCCGAGTGTCTTTCCGAGCTTAAGTTCACTCGGAGATCGGTACCTATTGGTGAAGCACTAGCCTCAGTGCCCGATCTTTTCGTCTCTGAGTTTCGCAACCCCAGTGCTATAGTCCTCGAGTCCCATGACCACCTCAAGGAAGGCCTCGGCCTCTCTGGGATGATCATGCTAGCCCTCAGCCTCGATATAACTTTCTGGGCTCGAGTTCGTATATGCACTACCCTTGCAGATCTGAGCTTATCATCATATCAACATTATCTATAAGGAGATGGTCATAAGTTGAGACAGGAGATCACAAGACACCCGTATCCTGAGTACTCTTGGGACTCATCTCGTTTCCCCAGGAAGAATTATCCCTCAGGTATCTTGTGGACCGTGGTCATGCAGGAGAAAGAAAGTGCCAAGATGAAGAGGAGTAAGCAAAAGGTCCACAGGAAGGCAGCACTATTGTGGCGACACGAAGGCTTCGTAACTACCGTCGAAGGTGTCTACACTTTTGACGAACCGAGTTTGTTGCCAAGGTGATTCCCCTCATATTCTTTATGGATATATCATGGTTTGGCCAAGGTTGGTATACAGTGGAGGATGAATTTTCAACCTCAACCTTATCTCAGCCTTAAGCCTAAGCCAATCTTTCCATCTCGGGGAATCCACCTGGGTCATCGATCTTGAGACTTGCTGGAGCCCACACGAGAAAGGGGAGGACCAGAGGGGCCCACAGGGGGCCGGCCGAACCCAGGTTCGGCCGAAACCCTGGTGCCGCCTCTCCTCTTCTTCTTTCGCGTATGCATCTCATTCTCCTCCAGAAATCTTCTCTCTGCCGCCCGACGAGTTTTCGCATCGCGAAATCCATCTCCTCCACCTCACCATCCTCAGCTCATCACCGCATCCATGGCCAGCTACAGTTTCGCTCAGCTCAGTAGGGCGGCTTCGCCCCTCACTTCAGGGGGAGGTAGCCCCTCTCGTCTCATCGACCTCAGCAACCTGGATGAGGTGATGGGTTCGTCGGAGGCCATGACTCCCGAGAGAGGTAGGAGTGTAGAGAGCACTCGCAGGATGCGCACCGACTCCTCGGAGCAGTCGTCCCAGCGAGGCTCCTCCTCCCCGCCTTCTTTCCCGGTTAGGATGGCCACCATGGGGAACAAGACTGCTGCCAAGCGCGTCTTGTTTGATGATCCCCCTGGGCCACCCTTGAAGCCAGGAGAGCGCTACATTGGGTCTGACTTCAGCAGCTACGGAGAGGCCTTCTGCCATACTTATGAGCAGGATGTGTAGGACGAGTTCCCACTTCCACAGACCCGGTGCAAAATCTTCGGAGTGAAGACGGCCACTGGAGGCTATGGTACACCCTACCATAAGCCGCCTCAGTGGGTGCGAGTCCTCACCAAGATCATTGCAGACATTCGAGTAAATGGCGCCAAGAAGACCCCGGCCCTGGCAAAGCTAGCAGACAGACTAGCTGAATTGTTCTTAGAACATGAGAAGCTAGTTGAGGAGCTGGCTAAGCAGAGGGACGAGTACCGTGAGCTCAGGCATGAGTATCGCCAGCTGGAGGAGGACATGACCCAAAAGCTGCAGAGGTTGGCAGTAGCTGAGGGAGAGGAGCAGATCCTCTCCGAGTAGTGGGGATTAGCCCCAGCTTTAGTCATTAGGTGCTAGTCTAGGTTTAGGTTTGATTTCCCTTTATTTCATTTATTTCTTTTGCATGTGTGTAAGTGCCTAATCATTTTGTTTGAAACATTTGAATTTGAATAAAGTGGCTCACCGGTCATGTAACCCAGTTTAGCCGCACTTTGTGTCATTACTTTGGTCTCTGTGATTTAGAGGACATCTAGGTTCGAGACAGTGTGGGGGAAGAGCCATGACTCTCCCAATGTAGGCACGACATTTCCGTACGTACCCACTGTGAGCACTCCGCGCTAGCCGATCGATCACCTACCGCGAACCTGAACAGGACCCGCACGAGTTCACTCCTGTGGAGAGCCTCTAACGGTTCATCTCTCATGCATAGCGCCGGTTTGCATCTCGACAACTCACTCTCTTTCATTCCTGAGTTTTATAAGCTATATATGTCTATCTCTAAACTAAAACTCGAATGATGATGCTAAAGATCACCCAGCTCGTTTGTATCTGAGTAGACTTACATATGTTTTATTCCTTGTTATCTGCCTGATGCTCGTGAACCATAATCTTCTTAAGGACAAGCATGTTCACCTAAGTTGTTGACAAGTATGATATGGCTGGATGATATGATCTATTGCTCTGATGACTAACTCTCTTGGGGGATTTATTTTTGAAAACTCAAAACCTCTTGGAAAGGCTCCTCTTTGATATGCCTTCGTCCCATTAGAGCCATATATGATCTTTGTAGGTAAAACCCTTCAGTTCATATGCTGCTTGTTATTACTTTGAGCTTTGTCAAATTCTGTGAGCCTTATGAGAATTCTTATCATTACTTTCATGATCAAGATTTATGTGCACCCCACCTATTTCCCCTTGCTATGCTTCTACGCTGGAAGTTAGCATTGTATCATTCATCCATCCCATAAAAATAAAGCTCCATATGTGGTATGACCTCTCTCTCTAAAAGTATCCTTCAAGGAAGAGATACGGGCTATGAAAAAAAGAGAATATATACACATGCCCAAAGCATGTTCTGAAAAAAAGAGAGAAAGGATAGCCCATATCCAAAATAAAGAAGGAGAAAAGGAGAGGGATGGTCATGCAAAAAGGAGTTCCATATCATAGATGGTAATAACTAGTGTTCATTCCGGGGCTAGTGTCCACCTTACCAGCAACCCACAGTTCTCACCACATATATGTATGGTAATATCTAGCACCCATTCCGGGCCTAGTATCCACCTTACCATACACACCATAGCCATACCGGTGCACATCTTAATCTGATGGAATGATTTGATTTTCTCTGTGGATCCAGTCTTTGACTTTGCAAAATATGTGAGGCAAGTATGCCTTCTCTTTATCCTACCCTGAGCTCCACATATAGCCATCATTAGAAGTAGGTTGAAGAAAGGCAAATGCCTTAGTGAGGACATACACGCTTTGAGCGATTCGAGACAATCAAATGAGAAAGCCACCAAGAGTTTTGTTTATGAAAATCTTGCAAAACCCCAAGGTGTTTATCATCAGGTGCATAAGTGACTTGATTCACAGCTATTCTACTCTTCAATCACCCAAGGGAACATGATAGCCACTACACAGAGGTTCACAGGAGCAAGGTATGACTTGGAATATCTCTTATGTCTGTCTTACTCTTGGGTATTCATGACCCACTTGGCTTTGTTTCCCCTCCACTCGGGACGAGCAAAGGTCAAGTGTGGGGGTGTTGTTGACGGTCGATATTTGCCATTTTCAAGGCCGTCAACTCCTACAAATTTGAGCATGAATTGCACATCCACACTAGAATAGGTGCTTAAACTCATACTTTCCACCAGTGTCGATGTCTATTCGAATGCAGGTATTCAGCATAAGAAATGGAAGGAATTCAAGAAATTTCACTCCACTCCAATCCAAGACACTCAAATGCTGGCCAATCAGGGGCTGCCACATGGATTCTCCTGGATCCATGATGTCACCAATCCATGTGAAGGACTCTCGATGAATCATACGCTGCCACGTCAGCATCACATGGATCCATGGGCCCACTTTGCCAACTAAACCACCAGGAAACGTGCCATGCACGGAGGAGAGGCATTAGGGCCCACATGGAAGTGAGCCAGAGGAAGCACAGGCCAGATGGCCGGCCAAAGGTTTCGGCCAACCCTAGGATCGGCCGAACCGACCTAGGGTTAGTTGATCCTGGCCCTCCATGTGCTGGTTGCTCATTGGCTCTTGGCTGGATTCCCGGGTGTTTAGGGGCACTTTGAGCCCCGGAGCAAGCCTCCTCCTTGTCTATAAATAGGAGGGGAGGGGCTCTATTTCTCACACACCACCAAGCTCTCAAGTTCCACTTCTCTCTTGTGTAGCTCTCTCTCCCTCTCTCCAATTCTGCCCATGAGAGGTGATTCTCACCTCTTTGTGGTAGAATGGTGATGAGGAGAGATCTAGATTAGGATTAGTTGAGAGGTAGAGTAGGGGTAAGGAGTGAGTTGATGTCCTCGTGGATGTTCGTTCTTCATTTAGATCAAAGTGAGTATTTCAGCATTTCTTATTTAGACTATAGTGGACATCATGCATGATTGCTTTGTTCTTGTGTTCGTGGCTCGTTCATAAGCTAGAGGCTTGTGTTCTTCATGACACAAGGCTTCGATCCTTTAGAGCCAGAGCCGAAGTTCATTTACTTGTTTGCATGCTCTGATCCTTTTTAGCTAAGTAAGTCCGCTGTATCTCGTTTAGCTACATCCATAGCTTCCTTTTTGCTCCCAGTTCAATGATATGATCTGATTCCGATCTTTCCCTTGTTCGTGGGACCGTATCTATACAGTTGCTATAGTGTAGTTGCGGGTCGACAGACGTAACCACATTATAGTATTTATCTGGGGTACAGACGTGGTGTCTGGGCCCTGGTTTTCCTGCGAAGACCACATACGATCGTAGCGTAGAGGTAGGCCGCAGTGGTGACAGCCTGTTGGACCCTTTGTCAACCCTCTTACGTCGCGTACCGAGTTGGGCTCGCTTGCCAGCACCTTGGAGTGTTGTCGCCCCGCGGGGATGACTAAGACCTGACAGAATAACATCTTGAGAGCTAAGTCCCTTAAGGAAGTGCTTCTTGTATCCCAACCTATCCCAGCGAAAGCTGGTGTCCTTGGATATACCCTCTCTAGTTACTCTCCGTCCTAAGGGAACGAAACCTGACGGGAATACTCATTCCCCTAGGGACAAGTGCTACAACGGTGTATCCGTGCGCTTGCGGATTCGTTCGCAATCGTCAGTGTACCCGGGAGTTTCTTACACGCTCATGCTGCCACGGCGCCCAGTGTTGAGGTTAAGAAACGCCAACACCAACCAAGACTAAAGGGGGCTCACGCCTGCGCCTGAGTGCACCCCCTTTAGTCTCGGGTGTTAATACCACCCGGGACTAAAGGATCCCCGGTTCTTTTTTTTGTTTTTCAGTTCCAATTGTTCTAATATTGTTATACGCGTATATCTAGCGTATTTGTGTGTACTATACGTGTATGTATAAATGTTTGCACTAATTATACGTGTCTACTATACGTACTATATCAAGAGAATAAACTTATAAATAAATATATTTACACACAATATATTACATCGAAAGCGGAGATAGTATTTTTTGAAACTAGTATATATACATCAAAATATTGTTTCATTCTAATTCTAGTCTAAAGTTCCACCGGAGGTGCTAATTAACATTTGTCAATTGGATGACCATCCTAATAATGTATTCCTTTTGGGCAAATCACCTCGTCTATCAAGACTCCCGTGAACCACACACTCTCCTCTACCTCTCTCCCCAAGAGCACCCCAAAATGAAAGAGCACTCCCACCAACTAAGCCAAAGAGTTGGCTGAAAATTCAGCCCCCTCCTCCTATATATAGGCCCTCCGGAAAAGGCCGAAGTGCCCCTACACTAGGAGATACAATACAAGCCCTCACAGGGGCATTTTGGTTAACACATGAAGTTCACCATCGGACGGCCGCGCATCCATCGGGCCTTCGTGTCCTCCCGATGCAAGCACCTCGATCATGCTGTGTGTCGCCCGCCTCGAAGCTTCCCGACGCTCCCGGATCCTCATCTCTGTCGCGTTGGGCCTTCGGACTTGGTTTTGAGGGCCAAACCAAGAAACCGTCCTCTGATGGTTTTGTGGCCAAACCACCAAACCTGCGTACACGGCCCGGCCTCACCACGCCAAGTGAGCCCGTCAAGCCTTTCACCTCCGGCGCCCGGACGGTCTACGCGGTCTTGCCTCGTTCCTTGACTTGGCCGCCACCGATGCACCGGCTCCATGTCCACGACTTCGTCTTGCTCTTCTTGCACCATGCGGCCCGCACTTGATCCCGTCGGCCACCGGGTCCCTCGAACCAAGCCTACTTGTCTCTCCATCACCTCGGAGGCCACCTTGGCATAGACCTTTCACGCTTGTTCTTCACCTGCACCAACGCAAACCAAGCCACAACCAACACCTGCAATACTAGGCTGGGAGTCAGTCCACACAACATTGTCAACCACTCCTCACGAGTGCATTGACAACACACCACATAAAGATATGAATAAAAGACACACAACCGACAACACAACCCGACGAAACACACTCAACACAAAGCCTCAAAGCATCCGGTCAATCGCTCATCATATACAAACCAAGGCACATATCAACTTGGTTTTTCAATCTCCCCCTTGATGAGTGCATTGACAAAAGATGGTTTGAAAGCAAAAGGAAAACTCATTCAAGTGCCCAAAAGCCAAGAAAAAGCAAACACAAGGCAACTTGAATTGAGAAGAGCTCCAACCAAAGACTCTCAGAACCAAAGAAAGCACAAATGCTAAACACCACTGAAGAGTCAAGCAATCCACAAGAGCTACAAGCAATCCCGAAAGCCATCAAACCAATTTCAGCTCTTAACAAAGCACTTGTCAACCGCTCATCACCATCAAATCAAGGTTCATATCAACTTGATTTTCCAAATTTCTCCCCCTTGAGGAGTGGGTTGACAACATGCGAGCACAAAGAAATGGTTTGAGAAAGGAAAGGCCGAACAACTCATCCAAGTGAACCAAAACCACACAAGGCAAAGAAAAAAGGACACTTGGCATGAGAGAAACCACAGAGACCACCACCACTAACAATCTCGGTCCCCAAAGACATGGGCAACGGCTCAACACAACCGAGACAAGAACACATTATCCCTCAAGAAGAGGCACAAAGGGCTCAACACCGATCATGGACAAACGAAAGCACATGATCCCTCAAGAAGAGGCACGAAGGGCTCAACACCAATCATGTGACGATCGAAAACTCAAATCAACCGCCGACTCCTCAAGAAGAGGCAAAGGGGCTCAACACCACCGGCAAAAGAGCAAAATAGCACAAAACTCACAAGCTCCCCCTAAACACATGCACTAGGGCCAAAGAGCATACAAAGCTCAGCCTAAACACATGCGATAGAGAAAAGAGCACACCAAGCTCACAAGCTCCCCCTAAACACATGCACTAGGCCCAAAGAGCATACAAATCTCACCCTAAGCACATGTGATAGAGCAAAGAGCAACCACCAAAGCAAAACTCAGGCAAACAAAGGAAACTCACCAAAGCTCCCCCTACACAAATGCATACTCCCCTGAACATGTGCATACAAACTCAAGTTCTCCCCCTGAACTGAGTATCTCTCTAGATGCAACAAATGCATGAAAACTGAAACATTTTCTCCCCCAAATGCAACTTTTCCTCCTTGTTGACAATGCATGAATCAAGGCAATTTTGCAAGAAATTCAACTACTAGCTTCTCAAATAAACAAAGAGCACTATAAAATGCTACAAGTGAGATAATGAGCAAGCAAGATAGTTCATAGTTCCATAAAAGCATAGCCATCAAGATAGTAAAGCTATATAGGCATATGAGAAAGGCATGATCAAATTAAGCATTTTTGTGAAAAAATTTCCCTCTCATAAGCAAAGACCTAAACATGAGCAAAACATGCCAAAGTGAATCTAGATCACCCAAACTTCATGCTAGGTCACATATCCTCATCACATGATCATTACAAACACCCATAAGCATCTCATGTCATGTTAAAGCCACCGAGCCATGTGTCTACTTCTTAAAATGAGACTTCTCATGGTAGACATCATGCAACGGTTTAGCACCCATATTAATTCATATTTAAAGCAATTATGACATGGAACAGGTGAGAGCATAACTTCAAGCAAAACATTTAATACCAATTTCATTTTTCAATTTAAGCACAAAATGGTACATGAAGTGCCTTTGTGGCAAAAAGAAGCTTATGCTCCCCCACAAGGTATCACATGGGCTAAACATTCATAATGACAAATGGGTCTTTGACCCCAAGTGAAAAGCACATGATATCCCAACATGAATTAAGCATCATATACACCACCAAAGCACACTAAGATCATGCAAGGCCTTAAACTCACAAGAGAGAGCCTATCCTAACATTTTCCAAAAATAGCCATCTCAACATGCATATATAGCAAAACTATCAAGAGCATAGCTATCCACCACCAAATCATATCAAACATGCTCAAAAGCTCACAAATATCATATCATAGTATTCATGGCATATACGAGAAGCTCAACCTACCATGCATATGATACAAATGCAACAAAGGTAGATATGTACATCAAATGCAACATGATATATGACATAATGCAAGACACGAATGTCAAACCTACCAAAGACTATACATCATGATATATGATACTTATGCAATGCAAAATGCAATGCATTGGGAGACACGGAACTTGACTTACCACCAAGAAGGCTCACAAGGGGACACAACCACTAAGAACCGCTCCAAGCGAGAGAAGAGCCACCAAAGATCCCAATTGAGTACCATAGAAAAGATACCAATTGCAAGACCGCCAAAGATCCTAATTGAGTACCGTAGAAAGGATACCAATTGAAGGATCACAAATGGCTACCAAAAACAAAAGCACACCTTGAAACCAAATTCCCCATCGAAAGAAGCCAAGTTCCCCCTCAACCAATGACAACTAGCAAAGCAAAAGCTAGGAAAAGAAAGAGCAAAAGAGAAGCTCTAAAACCAACCAAAAAGGCAGAAAACCAAAGAAGAAACAAAACACAACCCGAAGACAAGGCAAGCCCAAAATCCAAAGCAAGCTCAAAACATGCTACACAATGCATTGACAATACCAATTAAGATAAATAAAGCATTGTAACATGATTCCACATATGAATATAAGCATGGGCTAGCAAGCATGTCAACAAGGTGCATAACTATACAACTAGCCTAACCAAGAAGATACCAAAGAACAACATGCTAAACAAGATACAAGAACTAAACAAAGGAAAGATACAAGTTCATATGGAACATCCACCAACATATATTGCAAAGCTAGCATGACAAGATATACATGGGGGACAAACATGCTAACAAGAAGGGTACCATCGAGCTAGACAAAAATGATATGGATGAACAACATGACATATCCAAGCAATCAACCATAAAGCATGACATGATGTTCATAAATATCATCCACCAAAATATCATACAAAAGATAGCAAGATAGGTATACAAGATCATAAAGCTATCATGAACAAGGTGGCTAGCCTACCATGGTTTACACACAAGTATATACAAGTGAGCACAAGAGGAAAAGGAAACTCACTATACATGTGTACAAAGGCTTTCAAGAGCCATCAAATCGGTGTGGAGAACCATCTTGTCTTGATCACCTCACGGGCAAAGATCAAGCACCATCGAGCTCATGTTCTCTAACCGTGTCTCCATACCTACACATGAGGAGACAAGAAAGACCGAGCCTTGGATCCCAAAGGGTTAGCAAGCACATACTTGGGAATCCAATACTTGGTCACACGGGTAAGCGATGCACACAACTTATCGTGTGGGTTAGCATGATGCAAATGCCGGTTTGAATGAAAAGGTTTTCGAACACTCTTGGAACCATGCCTCAAAGGAGCAACTCGCGAAGAAAACCGAGTGCTACCACAAGCAAAAAGGCAAAGATCCTTTGAGGTCATAGGAGAGGAACCAACACTAGCACCATGGGAAACATGTCGTGGACCAACACAAGAAGCACTAGAAGCATGTCCACGAGCATGGCCTAACTCACTAGAAAGAGTGTCATAAAACCCGTCCACAAATTGTGCCTTCTTAGGCTCACAAGTGTTCATGTCATGAGAAGGGCTATGAACAACCAAAGGCCTAGAAGCACCTCGTCGCCGCATTTTCCTTGCCCGACGGTAGCAAAAGCTCTCTTGATGCCCATCCTTCCCACAATGAGAGCAATGGTACAAAAGCCTATTGAGAGGCACAGTCTGAGTGGACAAATCACTATTCTCTTGTAAGTGAGAAGTCCCTTGGGACTTAGAGCAAGAAGCATCAATCCCAACATCCGACTTGGTGCCCACATTAGAATCACACGTGCCATGAGAAAGGCTACGTGGCTTCTTAAAAGCTTTGGCACGCACACGTCGCTCGTGCTTGACACGGCGAAAGCAAAACTCAATGGTATGCACATCCTTCTTGCAAAAGGTGCATTGGAACATCAGCTTGGGAGTATGAGTTCCAAATATGTGGGAGGCACCCTTGCCATTCAAATTACCTTGGGCAACACCGGAAGATCCACCAAGCTTAGGAATAGCTATGGGAGAGCTATCCAAAGCACCACCACATGTGCCACCATCCAAAGACTCACGCTCAAGAGAAGAAGTCAACTCCGGTTGAGAAGAAGCAATTTTAAAGGCATCAACATCAGAGTGACTAGAAATGCGAGAATCCAAACCCTTGGCACAAAGACTCTTGCACCTTGTGCGCAAAACCTCATTTTCAAACTTCAGGTGCTCACAAGTACCACATGTCATATTTCTCAAATTATCGATTTCCTTTTCAATGCACTTAGCATATGTGGTATGCAAGAGTTCATTTTCTTTCTCAAGGTTGGCACTCATCTCATCATGCACAACCAACTTGGCACTCATATCATCACGCATTCTTTTCAAAGACAATACTTCACTTTCCAAATCAATGCATGAAGTGCAAATGAGACCACATGAGCAAGTATCATCATTCACATCAACCAATGCATCATCATCATTACAAGAAGTATGGCAAGAGTCATCTACAAGCAACAAAGAGCACTTGCTACAAGGCATGGATTTCATATCACAAATTTCAGCCCTAGCAAGCTCAAGTTCATCTACACATGTGGTGTGAGTCAATTTTAGTTCATTAATTTCAGCATGTAAGACTCACAAGAAACACATGGTAAAGAAGCACTTGTCTCCAACAAAGCAATTTTACTTCTAACCACATCAAGATCAATATTCAAAGCAACATAAGAATTGCAAGGCATAGAAGCATTGGATTTCAACAAGTCATTCTCATCCATCAAACAAGCAAGAGAAGAGTTCAATTCTTCATTCTTTCTAAGCACGCTAGTCACATCACTTGCAAACTCAAGATTTTCAACAAGCAAGGCATTGCAAGATTTGCAAGGCAAAGATGCATTGTGTTTCAATAATTTAATTTCAGATTTCAAGCAAGAAATAGAAGAGTTCAAAGCATCATTCTTAGCATGCATGGTGTTACAAGAAGTGCAAGAATTCAAAGCACAAGACTTCCAATGAGTCATACCACATTTCAACGTAGCAAGGGAACATTTCATCTTCTCATTCTTCCTATGCAAGGCATCACACAAATCTATGTTTCTCCTATGCAAATCTCCACAATCACATTCACAATCATTCAAGCTAGGATCAAGATGCCTTTGGCAAGCATACCTTGGTTCATGTCCCTTAGCTTGTGGTAGAGCTCGCTCTTCTTGAGATCAGCATCTTGATAGTCCTCGATGAGGGACATCATCTTCTCCACTCTGGCTTCCGCCTCAACCTCCACACTCCTCCTACTCAAAGAATCACAAGGAGAAGAGCTTAGTGCCGTACTCAAAGCACCAGTTAGGATTAGCCAAAAACAAGCTCAAGGAAAAAGCAAAGAAGTAAGGAAAACACTCGATTTGCCTCTAATCTCAGAAAAGGACTCCCGAGTGGAATAGCAAACAAATTTATCTTTTTTCCAAAATTTTACCACTGAACAAGGAGCACCAAAGATAGAGGCACACAAAATTTCAGCTCAAACAGAGGTGAATTGCGGTCTAGAGAAATTCAGGAACGTTCACTAAAAGCCTTCAAAAAGCATCAACGAATTTTTTCTTTATGTTCCCGATTTTTTTTGAATTTTTCGAGACCGCAAAACTGACATTTTCAGTTTGGAGTATGACCGAAATCTTGTAACCTAACCGCTGTAAACATTTGAGCTCAAACGGAGCACCAAGCGAAAAGTTATGCCTATTTCATTGAAGGTATCTCAAGTTATGGTTTTCAAAGGCACAACACCAAATCACCAGGCTCAAAATGCGCAAACCGAAACCGCAAGCAAAGCGCCCCTTCTCTTTTGTCACCCTATGGATCTTAGACTGGTTAGAGTTGCAAAGACCCGCAACCGGCTCTGATACTAATTAAAGGACCGAATAGGCGACCAGAGAATGGATCTTAGACTAGTTACAGTCGCAAAGGGTGTCCCATTGAATCCCTAAAGGGCCCAGTGACTTTATCCATGACTCCGACGACTCCGGGCGACCATATCAAGATCCCGGAAGATCCGCAACACTTGGCGTGCAAGTCAAGGCTCTAGGACGCGGGATACTCCTTGTTATTCAGAAGGATATCTTCCCAGATTGTAACCGACCCAGATATGGGTCCACCGACCTTGAGTGGAAACCCTAGTCCGTCCTCCCCATATAAGGCGGCCTAGGACTCCATTCAAGGGGACACCTTCATCTTCCTCGCATAATTCACCACCACAACTGGACGTAGGGTTTTATTCTCCGGAGGCCTGAACCAGTCTAAACCGTTGTCTCCCCATGTTCATCACCATACTCGCCTTGTTCCGAGTTCACCACATGGCCTACCACATACGCTCTTAGTTTCTGATCCTCTCCATTAACCTACAAACTACTTGAGTTGCTGTCTAACAAGACCTCGCTGATGTAGTAGATAGGTCGCTGGACAGGGTAGGGTTTGCCCTCTTCAGGTCGCTCTGCCACCAGAACCGAACTGACCACAAGGGTGGTCGCGGAGATGTAGAGCAGTAAAGTTTCCTTGTGTGCCGGGGGCACCATCACCGGGGGTGACGTGAGGAAGGTCTTGAGTTGCTCCAGGGCTTGGTCCGCCTCCTCTGTCCAGATGAACTTGTCCGCCTTCTTCAGCAGCTTGAAGAAGGCAGGCCTTTCTCTCCAAGTTTGCTGATGAATCGACCTAGGGTCGCCATCATGCCAGTGAGCTTCATGATGTCCTTCTTCCCGGTAGGTCGCTTCATCTTGCGGATGGCATCCATCTTGGTTCGCCTCGATGCCCCGGTTGCTGACCATGAAGCCCAGGAGCTTACCGAACGGGACACCAAAGACGCACTTCTCTGGATTAAGCTTCCAGCGATAGTGGCGAAGGTTGGCGAAGGTCTCTCTGAGGTCAGCTATGAGCTTGTCCTCTTCGGTGGTCTTGATGACCACGTTGTCGACGTAGGCTTCTACGTTTTTGCCGATCTGGCGCTCCAGACACTTCTGGATAGCCTTTTGGTAGGTCGCCCCGGCGTTCTTGAGACCAAAGGTCGTGGTCGTGTAGCAGTAGATGTCGTGTGGTGTTATGAATGCTGTCTTATCTTGGTCGGCGACCTTCAGGGCTATCTGGTGATACCCTGAGTAGCAGTCGAGAAAGCATAGGAGGACGCTTCCGACCGTGGAGTCCACGACCTGGTCGATGCATGGAAGAGGGAAGGGGTCTTTAGGGCAGTGCCTGTTGAGGTCAGTGTAGTCGATACATATTCTCCATTGACCAGTTTTCTTGGGTACAAGCACTGGATTGGCGAGCCAAACCGGATTTGTACACTCTCGGATAAATCCGGCAGCTAGGAGCTTTATTATTTCTACCCTAATGACGTCCTTGCGATCTTTTGCAAATCGGCGAAGCTTCTGCTTGACAAGCTTGGCCGTCTTGCTTACATCCAAGGAGTGCTCAGCCAGCTCCCTAGGGACACCCGACATATCCGATGGACTCCATGTGAATATATCCACGTTATCCCGGAGGAAACTGGTGAGCGCGAGTTCCTATTTCTTGTCGAGGCCGTCGCCGATCACCACCGTCTTCTCTGGGTTGGACAGGCCGAGACAGACATTCTTCATGGAGGGTGCAGCGTCCAGGGTGGTGTCAATGTGCTTCTACTCCGAGCTGGTTAGGTCACTTGGAGCGACCTTCTTGGCCTCAGCGACCAAGACTTCGGAGGCATCGACGCAGGCGGAGTTCGCAGCGATGTCCAGGGCCTCGGAGTCGCACTTGAAGGAGACTATGAGGTCTCCAAGGACGGAGAGGACCCCGTTTGGAGCAGGCATCTTCAACACCAAGTAGGTGTAGTGCAGGATGGCCATGAACCTGGCCAGCATCGGGTGACCTAGGATCACGTGGTAGGAGGACTTGAACTTAGCGACCTCAAAGTTGAGGTACTCCGTGCGGAAGTTGTCCTCGGTACCGAAGGTAACGGGGAGGGAGACCCAACCTAGGGGGTAGGCCGCCTTCCCTAGGACGATGCCGTAGATGGGCTTGTCGCAGGCCGTGAGCTTGTCGAAGTCGAAGTTCATCTTCTTGAGGGTCTCAACGAAGATGATATTGAGCCCGCTCCCCCCATCAATGAGAGTCGGGGAGAGTAGGGCCCCGTCCACAGTTGGCTCGACGATGAGTGGGTAGGACCCAGGGTCTGGGATGTGGACCCAGTGGTCAGCTCTAGAGAACGTGATTGATTGCTCAGAGCAACGCAGAGGCGCAGTTGGCTGAGTGTGGACGAGGTGGACCTTGCGCTTATCCTTGTGGTAGCGCCTCCTGCTGACGTGGGACTTAATGCGGGTCGCAGCCTGGAAGGGTCCATTGGGGTTGCCTATCGGAGGTGGAAGCGGTAGGTCGCCCTCGTTGCGGTGAGCTTCTAGAGGTGGGTCGTCGTGGCGGTTGTCGCGGCGATCGTCGCGTCGGTCGTCGCGGGGACCTCGGTTCTCGTGGTCATCGCGCTGGTCCCGTTGGTCATCACGGTGATAGTTGTTGTTGTAGCGGCGGTTGTCACGGTGACCGCCATCTTGCTTGGAGCTCTTGGGGTTCGTAGGGGTACTGAAGGCCTCCTTGAATTGCGAGCACTCATGGAGGGTGTGAGTAGATCCCTCGTGGAACCCGCAGAGGCTGTCGAGCGTCGCGTCGAACTCCTCCTGGTTGAACGTCGAAGGTCGTCATCCTTCAGCCGCTAGGACCTCGGAAGGTCACTTGCGGAGCTTGGAGCTGGAGTCCCTAGCTACGCCAGATGTGCCGGGAGCGTCGACGTCGAACTAGTTCACCATCGCCTCTTATGTGTCCATGAGCTTGTTGACGACGTCCATGAGGCCTTTGATGGTGGTGGCACCAGATTCGTAGATCTTCTCAAAGAGCTTGCGATCTTTGATGCCCTTCTTGTAGCTTTCGACGATCTGGTCGTCTCTGACACCAACGCATTTGTTGCGGTTCTCGAAGAACCGGTTGTTGTAGTCGCGGAGCCGCTCATTGGGATTCATGACGACCCTCCCGAGGTTGAAGGCGTTCCCAAGATGATCGCAGGTCACCTGAAAATTGGGGGTGAAGGCTAGGGACAGGTCGGCCCAGGACTTAATGCTGCCTGGCTCGAGGCTGTTGAGCCATAGCGAGGGGGCTTCGCCCATGACCAACGGGAAGTAGACTGCCGTGTGGTCGAAGCCGCCGCCAGCCACCTTGACGGCGACGTAGTAGGTCGACAGCCAGATGTTAGGGTCGGAGCGCCCATCGTACTGCTTGATGTTGGGCTTGAAGTTCTCTGGGTAGTCCACCGACCTGAGTCGGGGAGCCAGCGCGGGGAAGGCGGTGACAGCTAGGTCATCACCGGTGCCTCTAGCTGGGGCAACGTCTTAGGGGGCGGAGTGGACGCTACGCTCCGGGATGACGACCTGAGAGCGCGGTTGCCGATCTCGGTTGCCCTGGGTGACCTCTGGGTTGCCGTACTTTTCTTCATACACGGCGTGGCGTCGGTTCTCGATGTCGTGGCGGTCACGCTGCTCACGCTGCATGATGCGGTGGATGGCGCCAAGGGGACCGTACTCGCGATTGTACTCCGCACGATGACGTAGCTCCCGCTCCTCGCGCTCGCTGTGACGCTGGTCGATGTAGCCGCGCGCGTCACGGGTGCGCCTTTTGGCGTCGAGGTTGTCGCGAAGGTCGCCGATGTTGGCAGTGTTAGGCTGCTGGTTGGGCTGCTCAGGTTTGTGCTGTCCCACCTCCTCTTGCATGGGGGGGGAGGTTTCTGCACCTAGGTCGATGAGATCGACTGCGTGAGTGATGCGTCGATGAAGACGTGGCGGATTTGGAGGCCGCGCTCTTTTCCTCCATTAAGGCGTTGGCCACCCGGAGGTACGCGATAGCCTCCTCGGCCTCGGGCGTCAGCTGAGCTTGCTGGAGCCGGGTGATGGCAGCACCCAGGTTAGCTTGGGGGCTGTTGAACGTTGGGATCCCGGCCTCCTCGAACTCCATGCGCAGGTCACGAGCACAAGCAGGGACCACGCGGTGCTGCTCTTCTGCACATTGCTGGGCACACAGGGCGTTGCCTTGGATGCGTGCCACCTCCTCAGAGTTCGTCGCGCCGTGACGGGGTGGCTCGTTCTCAGAGACCACGAGCACCTGGCGGAAGATGATATCCGAGTCATTGGGGGAGACGCGGACCCGAACCTTCTGGAACTCCCCACAGTCCGGGGATTGGGTAGGTTGTATAGCACGGCGGGGGTGCTCTTGGCCGAGCTTCTTCCGCTGGCGGCATCCGCGGAGAGTGTGCTTTGCACCCTTATGGTAGGTGCAAGGCACGTCGAGAGGGTCGCGCCGGGCGCGAGGTACAGGCCTTAGGTCGCCAGATGGCCTCCGACCAGATTGGATCTGGGAGGGCACGGACAGCCGGCTGAGGCGAAGGCCAGGTGAAGACTACATGCCGAAGGGGAAGGTATCGTGGCATAGGGCCATCTGCGCCGAGCGTTGACCTCGCTCGCAGATCTCCAGGGTCTCCTTCGTCATGTTAATGACATGCTCCATCCCCTGAACAAGGTCATAGGGTCTGGGTGGGTGGGTCTCCGATACTAGATCGAAAACGGGGGTGGCGACGGGCGCTGTCACGACCTGCTCCGTGGTCGCTGGAGGAGCTGTGGGCGCCGGAATAGGAGAGGTCGCCGTGAAGGATCCAAAGCAGATCTCCACGGGGTTGGCGAGGATAGCCGCCATGCTCGCCAGGAAGACGACACCAGATCGGGCCACCATGCTACACAGCGAGTTCCCGATCGCCCCTACCTGGCGTGCCAATTGTCAGGGGTTGAGACCTGGACAGATCTGCAAGGGGGCTACCCAAGCAGTTTGCAGGTTAAAGGAGGGATCGAGGAACTAAGAGCGTAGATGGTTATGCACGGGATGCACACGGAAATCTCGGCGAGACACGAGGAACACGGCGATTTATACTGGTTCGGGCCTCCGGAGAGTAAAACCCTACATCCAGTTTGGTAATGGAATTATGCGAGAGAGATCTGCCCCCGAGGAGGGCACCCCAGGCCGCCTTATATTGGCCGACAACCTTGGGCTACAAGTCGGTTTCCACCTATCCTAGTCGGTTACAACATAGAAAGCTTATCCAAACTGTCTTAAATAGTCTGGACTGTCTTGACTTGCACTCCAAGATGTCTTCATGCCCTTGGGCCCGCATGTCAGGTCGGTGGGCCCGGGTCGTCTGGTAGGTCGGGCCCGCCTATTGGGCACGGCTGAGACCCTGGTCAGCAGGGACCCATGGGTACCCATGTCTCTCACCCGATCACAGAGAAGAACATGATTTGGGCCGAGGTGAAAGCACACTTCGTATTTCCAAAAGACACAGATTTGAAAGATGTGCGCACTTGGGCCCTGCAGAATGGTGCAATTGCCTTTCAGACATACAAGAAGCGGTTGACCAAGGACTTCATCAAGCAGGGGCTTACACCCGATTTTAAGAAGCCGGGATATGCCAAGTTAAGAGATCACTGGGATGCATTTGTGCAGGGCAAGCAATCGAAAGATGCCGCCAGGTTGATTGCAACCAACACAGCCAATGCACGTAAAATGAAAGAATTTCATCATCTTGGCCCTGGATGTTACGCGATGGCCATGCCCAAATGGGATCGGATGGAGCAAGTGATAATGGCACGTGGAATCGTACCGGCAACTCTGGAGTGGCTTGACCGAGCGCGGAATTAATATTATGCACATGGTGGCACGCTCAATCCCGAAGATGGATCATTAATACCGGGGGAGGAACTAAGACAGACAGCTGCAAGGCTTGTTGATTTGATCAGGGCTGCTGCCGAAGGAACTTTCATACCTGATCGAGAAAAGGACGAGCTTTCTGCTGCAATAGGCACTAAAGAACATGGTGGACGTTGCCGAGAAAAAGGTGTGATTCCATGGAAAGTCGCATGGCATGAGCACATTGACTCGTATAAGAAGCGCAAAAGGAACAAGGACGAACAAGATAGGAAACTCAGAGAATTGCAAGAGCGCGTAGAAATGGCTGAGGCAAGAATGGAGGAAATCATTGACCAGCGTGTGGCCCTTGCTCTTAACAAACAATCATCTCAGCAAGGGCCTATAGATGAAATGAGCCTGCCATCTACTAAGGGGAAAAGTAGTGTCGCTTCAACGGATGCAGCACCAGCAAACACGGAAGCACCGGTCAAGGAAGCACCCCTAGCATCACCAAAAGCAAAGGTTGCCTCACCAGAAGCACCCCAAGCCTTAGCAAAAGCAGCCGAGGTCTGCCACGAATGGTTCCCCGTGGATGACATCACAGTGAGGTCAGCGTATGAGCTTCTCGCTCAACTCAGAAACAAGATGTTACCGGTGGCTTATGGTGTTGCTGAGGTCCCAGAATCGGGGGAAACTTTCATGGATGTGGAATTTCGTAAAGCATTTTACCATAAAGTTTCTGTCGACCGAGTGGTCCCTAGTTGGGAAGACCTCGAACTGAAGTTACCGGGACCTGATGGGGAAGAGGTGGTTGGAGATACTGTGCACGATTGGGTAGTGTGGGCCAAGGCTCACATAAAGATTACGAAACCGGTCAAGGAAGCACCCCTAGCCTCCCCAGAAGCATCTCTTCCTGATGCCTCATCTACACCCCCTGTGCCTGAAGGCAAAGATCATCAGCTACCGTCATCTCCAACAGGAAGCATGAGTCCTCTAGTTGATCGGGACCCAAGCGAGAGTCCGCTCCCTCAGCATGATGAGTCTGTTAAGGGCAAGGGTACCAAACGACGAGCTATGCATCATCCTCCGCCCCCTCCTCCAAAGAAGCAGACGAAGCCCAAGCAGAAGAAGCCTCAACCAAAATTATCTTACGAGAAGACTCAGGAGGAGCTAGATGCTTCAGTGCGGGCTGAGCTTGATAGACAAATATTCAAAGCGAAGAAGCCACCGGTTGAGAAACCAATTGACCGTGTGAAATTTCATCGCTTCATGAAAAAATGGAGGAGGAGAAACGACTAAAAGCCCAGGCACCTCCTTTGACTGACTATGACTGACAGGCAATCAAGGTGCACAAACAGAAGAAGCAGGCGAATAAAGCTAAATCTACAATTCCACAACTAGGCACCCAGTCAAAGCAATCTGTCTCCCCCATCAAGGTGCTTTCTACGGTTGAGCAGCATATGCTCGTATTCAATAAGGAATTAGGTCTGACTTTTGGTCAAATCCGAGGGGACGAACCAATCCCAAAGCATGAAGGGGCAAATAGACCGAAGTATGAGTGGGGTAAACCGCTTGTGTGGCCGCAGTTGGTGCCATTTCTTCCAACGAGAATGCATGAACTGCACGATTGGTACATGGCTGCGTCAGCCAGCGGTACAACCTATGTGGAAATTAAGATAGATGATCAACATTATTTCTGTGGTCGAGAAACTTTTGCTATGGAATTTGACCAATTTTGGTTCTTATTCAATCAAGATGCAATTGACTCAGGACTCATCACTTGCTGGACTCTATAAGTCTCGAAAACAATGATCTAGCCATTCTATCTTATCTTAACTTGTGTTTAATTTGAATTTAATTTCAATCATGTAGCTTTGAGATGCAGCAGTGCAGGAGGAGAGGAATAACGGACGTCGGCTTCATGGATCCACTAATGATAAATTAGACTTGTGTCAGAAAATGGGAGCTGGCCACATTAGACTATATATATTTGTTTCTAGAAAAACACCATGAGAAGGGTATCATACTTTTGCCATACAACTTCAGGTGAGCAACGTGTATCTCATCTATTTTATCTTTTTCAAATGACATTGCATATATATTTCAAAAAACTACACGTATGCACAGCTTCCACTAAATTCTTTTTGCATTATGTCCGTCTCTAAGCAAGGTCTTCATCTTCAACTCTTTGAGGGTAACTACAGATAAAAGCGCATACCAAGATGTCGTAGAGATGATCAAACTTGCATGGGCTCGCCTCTGTGTAGAGCACCTAGGAAAATACAAAGAGAATCTTTATTTCCACTACGATTTCCCTGTATGTGTATTCTGCTAGTCCGCATATCTCATGTCTTCCAATATAATTAAACATATTTCATAACCTTGTTTTCGCACATGTGCAGTGCTTGACACAACCTTCAGGTACCAATCTGTGCGGATACTATGTATGCGAGTTCATGCATATCTTTTCAAGCCTCGCACAAGGTACCAACCTTGAAGACAGGGTGCGTTCACTAAACTAAACGACACATGCATGTAGTTCTTATTTGTCCATGTTCTTTTTTTACTAGTTCTTATTATTTGTTCATATTCTTTTGTAGATTGATGACATCAAGGAGGGGCTCCTCGAGTCGGAAAGAATCTAGTTAATTCAAGAACAACTATGCGGATTTCTTCTAGATGAGGTGATTACGCCAGGTGGAGAATTCTTTTCAAGCTTATCATCTATTATTGTAACGGGGAAGTCCACAGAAGAAGCATCGGGGAAGTCGACAGCAAAACCAACTGGGAAGTCGACGGAAGAAGCAGAGTTGACTAAGAAGGGGAGCAAGAGAGGAAAAAGCTCTGCAAAGGACCAATCGTCAGAGAGCAAAAAAAAACTAATATTAAATCCTGCTGACCTTTGATGCAATGTATTATATACACTAATATATATTTTTCGTATTTCTGTATGCACAATATTATATATGTTCTTGCATTGGATCAACTACCAGATTTGAGATAATACATGCATACGAATATATGTATTAGTATAATATTAGATATTATACTAATACACATATACGTATGCATGTATAGTATTATCTCAAATATTTTATTGGCACACGAATTTATATTATAGCGTATTAGGCATTAGGATTAGTATACGTAAATCAATCAAATACGATAGAATTAATAAACCAGAAAACGATAAAGAAAAAGAAAAAAGAAAAAAGAAAAAAATTAGTACCGGTTGGCATTTAGAACTGGTACTAATGTGCTGAAGGACCGATTAGGCGAACCAGAGAGGGGGGAGTGAATGGGAGCCGATAAAAATTCTTCTCGACGGAGATGAAGACTCCAACAAGACGAACACGGCTTCCAAATCACGTCTCCGACTCAACTACCCAAGTTGGCCAAGACCACGCAGCCACTGGAGTGCTACTGGTCCTAGGAACCAACAACCACCTTCACGAACTCGAGAATGCAGCGGAAACAACAACTCGAGCGCTACTGACCTACACCGGTCAGGCCGGTGAGCACCACCGGTCAGACCGGTCCCTGCTGGTACAACCTGGGAACTTCCACAGAAGGCCCCTACACCGGTCAGGCCGGTGTAGCTCACCGGTCAGACCGGTTCAAGCCAGGAAACCCCAAATCTACCAAACAGGCCTACCGAGCTCCAAACAGATCCAAACTCGAAACAGCAGCACTACGGGACAACCACGAACTCGCCCAGACGTTCACCCGAGGCAAAACCCACAGATGCTCTACACCGGTCAGACCGGTGAGCAGCACCAGTCAGACTGGTCAGGCTGGGCCGCTCGGGGATGAACAACACCCGCGGGTCAACTCCCCCAAATCCAACTCCCGATCTCCTGAATCGCTCAACGGATTTGTGCAAGACTTTGGGGATAGTAGGAACACCTCATAGGCACTCCATAGCTAAGATTTGGTCCATCAAAACTTGCTAAATCAAGAGGAATCGAAGAAATCCCACCAAGAATGCCTCTAACCCTAGAGCCGCGAAAACCCCAAAATCGAGCCCCTTTACTCACTGATTTGGGAGGGGAATCAATGGGAAAAGAACCATGAAGGGTTCATGCATACATCCCCCACCAAATCCCAAAGAGAAAGGCCTCGAAATCGCTCCAAGAAAATCGCCAAGAAAGGGCTCCGAAAATCACCAAAAATGAGAAACGGGAAAGACACAACCAAGCCTTGAGGAACCACGCTGAATCATCTATACATACCAAAGAGGTTCATACAAGGTCTAGCTTGCCGCCCGATCATCCTTCCCTCTCACAAGATCTCACCATGAAGCTCTCAAGCTAGTCCTAAGAAAATCCTAAGGAAAATAGGAAGAGAAAATAGGAAAGCAAATGAGCTAGGGTTACAAGAGATGGCTGCCATCCTCTCACCCCTTGGGTTATATGGAGGCAACCGAAAAACTAAAATACCCTTACTAGCTAACTAGGGATACATGCCCCTCAAGGGCGAATTCGGAAATCTTTGTCTTCGCTCCATCGGACGGATGCCCAGCGACCGCAAACTTGCTTAGCCTCGACGCAAGCCTTGCGATCCTGACGCGTGTCCTCCGCTTCGAAGATTCCGGACTGCGTCATCGCACATCGGTCAGACCGGTGCTCCTCACCGGTCAGACTGGTCAGACCCACCGGTCAGACCGGTCTGGAGCTGCTGCACCTCCGTCTTCGGTTCTTCGGTCTTGGCTTTGTGGATCAACCAAGGAACCCAGTGGTTTTCTGGTGAACCACCGGAAACCCCGCGAACTCGGTGTAGCCTCCGCCAATCACCACTCATGACTCGACTCCCACGTAGTCCCGGCTCGACCTTGGTTTTGAGGCTCAACCAAGAAACCGTCCATGATTTCATCTTGCCGTTCTTGCCACCATGCGGCCCGCACTTGACACCGCTGGCCACCGGGTCCCTCGAACCAAGCCTACTTGTCTTCTCCACACCTGGAGGCCTCACCGGCAACTACCTTTCGCGCTTGTTCTTCACCTGCACCTGCACCAGTCAAGCCGCAACCTACACCTACAATACTTAGCCAAGAATCAGTCCACACCATGTTGTCAATCACTCATCACACCAGGAAGCGACCATCCACCGGTCCTCGAACCACACCTGGCTCTCAATCTCCCCCTTGATGAGTGCATTGACAACACACACGTTTTGGTAACCAAGAGAAAAGAAAAGGAAAAGAAACGACTAAAAGAAACTCCAACAAGCAATCGAAAGCCAAAGAAAAGGCAAAGAGCAAGATCACTTGAAGAAGACAAGTCTCGGACCCCTTAGGCAAGGGCAACGGCTCGACACATCCGAGACAAAACATGCTCAAGCAAAGAGCACAAACCATCAAACCAAAGCTCGAAAACCACAAAGAGCTCCCCCTGCACACATGCAAGCTCCCCCTGAACTAATGCAACTCCCCCTGGACGAATGCATGCAAACCACCTCGCAAAACAGAGCAGCTGCTTCAGCTTTGCTCTGACCGGTCAGACCGGTCACCCTCACCGGTCAGACTGGTGGACAAGATCGTCCAGCACCTGGGAACTACACCGGTCAGACCGGTGTACCTCACCGGTCAGGCCGATGCCACCTGGGAAACTGCCCGAGCTCAAAAATAGCTCGAAACCACTTGGAAACCTTCTAAATACATGCAGCAAGCCAAAACATGCTCAAACTTCTCCCCCTTGTTGACAATGCATGAATCAAGCTAAAAATGCAAAAAATGCAACCTAGAGCTTCTCAAATAGACAAAATTCAACAAAGGATGCTACACATGTCCAAATGAGCAAGTTAGATACTCTATAGCTTCGTAATGACATCAACTACAAGATCACCAAGTTTCACAACAATTGGGCGAAGCTAAGATAGAATTGAGCAATTTTGCGAAAAATCACCCTCTTATGAGCAAAGTCCTAAACATGAGCAAAACATGTCAAAATGGCAAAGCCACACAAACTTCATGCTAGGACAACCATTCTAAGCATAAGACCATCATAAACACCCACAAGCACCTCATGTCATGTCAAAGCCACCGAGCCATGTGCCTACTTCTAGATATGAGACTTCTCATTGGTAGGCATCATGCAACGGTTTAGCACCCAAAGCAAATTAAAATTAGCACATATGACATGGGAGCACATTTTCCAAGCAATTTACATTTCATTTTCAGATTTATAATTGGTACATGAAATGTCTTTGCGACAAAAAGGAACTTATGCCCCTCCACAAGATTAAGCATGGGGGCTAAACATTCATGATGGCAAATGAGCCTTTGGTCCCATATGATCAAAATAAGCTATCCAACCACAAATTAAGCATAGCCAAGCCACAAAAGCATGTCAAGATCATGTAAAGGCATTTACTCACAAGGGAGCATACATATGACATTTTTCAAAAGCATAGCCATCAACCATGGATATAAATCAAGATCATCAAGAGCTAAGCCAAACTAACCATAGCTTACCACACTAGCTCACAAAGACATACATATCATTCCATGGTGAATATTGTATATAGGAGAAGCCTTTCCTAAACAATGCATATGATACAAAATGCATGCAACCTAAGATACAAAGATGCCTATACATCATGTTACATATGCCATGCCAAATGCAAGAAATGCACAAAGGAAAGCTATACATATGCTATAAAGGAGCTCCCACACGCCAACTCAAGAAATCAAACAAACACCAAGCTCCCCCCCGCAAACGAGTGAAAGTTGCTTGATCTAGGGGTTTGGTGAAAATATCGGCTAGTTGGTCATGTGTGGGTACATGGATCAAAGCGAATTTTCCTTTCTCTATGTTGTCTCTCAGAAAATGATACCTCACTTCTATGTGCTTGGTTTTGGAATGGAGCACTGGGTTCTTTGCAACGCTTATGGCACTGGTGCTATCACATTGAAGTGGGACATGGGTATACTCCTCACCAAAGTCACTCATGGTGTATGTGATCCAAAGGAGCTGAGAGCAACAACTAGCTGCGGCCACATACTCTGCCTCGGTAGTGGATTGGGCAACACTCGACTGTTTGCAGGTAGACCAAGACACCAAAGAAGAACCCAAGAACTGGCAAGTCCCAGAAGTGGACTTCCTATCCAACCGACACCCGGCAAAATCCGCGTCTGAAAATCCATGAAGTGCCAAAGAAGAAGACGCAGAGTACCAAAGGCCAAAGTCGGGAGTGTGTCGCAAATACCTGAAAATGCGCTTGACTGCTTGCCGATGCGAAGTCCTCGGAGACGCTTGAAAACGAGCGCACAGACATACCGAGAATTGGATGTCCGGCCTCGTCACCGTCAAGTAGAGGAGTGACCCGATCATGCTCCGGTACTCCTTCTGGTCCACGTGTTCACCTTCCTCATCCGCATCAAGAGCTGTAGTCGTACTCATAGGAGTCGCCATGGCCTTGGAGTCCTCCATCTTGAACTTCCTTACGATGTCCTTGGTGTACTTAGCTTGGTGCACAAATGTTCCTTCCTTTGATTGCTTGATTTGTAGCTCGAGGAAGAACTGCAACTCGCCCATCATGCTCATCTCAAATTCCCTGCTCATGTCTTCTGCAAACCTTGCAACAAGAGAGTTAGACGAGCCACCAAAGACAATATCATCCACGTATACCTGCACAATCAGGATATCTCTGCCCTGCCTGAGGAGAAACAAGGTCTGATCGACCTTTCCCATCTCAAACCCTCTCTCAAACAGGAACCCCCTCAACCTACCATACCAAGCTCTAGGCGCCTGCTTCAACCCATACATCGCCTTTCTCAACTTGTACACCCGGTGGGGGTACTTCTCACTCTCAAACCCCGGCGGTTGCCTCACAAACACCTCTTCCTCCAACACACCGTTCAGGAAAGCACTCTTCACATCCATCTGGTACAACTTGAACCCTTTAGCCACAGAAAAGGCTAGAAGGATCCTGATCGCCTCCAAACGAGCTACAGGAGCGAAAGTCTCCTCGTAGTCGATCCCCTCTTTCTGACTGTACCCCTGAGCAACAAGTCTTGACTTGTTCCTCACCACTTCTCCTTTCTCTCCCTCTTTATTTTTCCACACCCATTTTGTCCCAATCGGCTTACACCCTGGAGGAGGGTCAACCAACACCCAAACTTGGTTCCTCTCAAAATTCTCCAACTCCTCATGCATCGAGTTAACCCAATTATGATCAGATAACGCGTGTCCAATGTCTTTGGGCTCAAAGGTGGAAACAAAAGCAGCATGAGCGAAATGAGAATTGTTCCGAACCCTCGACCGTGTAGTACGTTCATTCATGTCGCCGATGATTCTCGAAGCTGGGTGATCCACTTGCACTCGCCGGGGAGGTTCTCGCCTTGATGCTACCTCCCCCTCAACAGCAGCTTCGCCTTGATCTGGGTTTGTCGTTGTAGGTGTGGGAGAGGGCCCGTTCATGATCGTCGTCGAAGTAGTAGGTACATGTTCAGCTGCGGGCACCACACCGCCATCCTCATCATCTCCATGTTCATGCTCCTCCTCCTGAAAGATCTCCTCGCCAAGTTCGTCGTCACCTGCACACTCAAAAACAAGCTGACTACGTGGCTGTGTCTCGTCGAAGGTTACCTCGCAAGTCTCCACGATTTGGTTAGTTTCAAGATTGAGCACACGAAATGCTCTAGAATGAGATGCATAACCAAAGAAAATGCCATCGACAGACCTAGCCTCGAACTTGTCCAACTTCTTCCCTTTCTTCAGAATGAAGCATTTACAACCAAAGACATGGAAGTGACTCACCTTGGGTGTGCGACCGTGCATCAACTCGTAACAGGTTTTCTTCTTGTGAACCCTGAGGTAGATCCTGTTCGACACATAGCACGCGGTATTGACCGCCTCAGCCCAGAACCTTCTCGGAGTCCTATGCTCGTCGAGCATCGTCCGAGCCATCTCGCACAAGGTCCTGTTTTTCCTTTCCACCACGCCATTCTGGGGAGGCGTATACGGACTCGAAAACTAGTGTTCAAGACCCAAGTCATGGCAAAAGGTTTTGAAGCGAGAGTTTTTGAATTTCGAGCCATTGTCACTGCGGATCACTCATATGGCATCTCCGTGCCTCTCGTTTCTTAACCTCAAGACAAGATCTCGAACAAAACCAAACGTCTCCCCTTTCTCCTCAAGAAAGAACACCCATGCATACCGAGAGTAGTCGTCCACCACAACAAGGACATACCACTTCCCACCCGCAGATCGCACACGAGCTGAGCCAACAAGGTCCATATGGAGCAGCTCGCATGGACGCTCAGTCATCACATTGGTGAGAGGCGGGTGAGAAGAGGCTACCATCTTGGTATGCCTACACGGCGCACAAACCAACTCTTTCTCAAACCTCAACCGTGGCAATCCTCGGACCAAATTGAGTTTACTCAAGCGAGACAAAAGATCAAAGCTCAAGTGACCCAACTTCCTATGCCACTTCCACAACTCACTCGAAGAACCAGCCAAAAAGCAACGCTCCACACCAGAAGACTGAGAGAAATCTGCTCGGAACACTTGACCCTCGGGAACGACCATGCAAACAAGGTCCCCTCGAGAATCTAAAATCCGAGAACCACCAGGCCGAAACAACACCTCAAAGCCCTCATCCAACAACTGGGACACAGAAAGCAAATTGAACCCCAGCGATTGAACAAGAGCAACACGCCTGAGAGTGACCTTGTCACTTACCTTGATCTCACCTTCTGATAGCACACGACCTCGCCCATTGTCCCCAAAGGTGATGTATGTCTTGGACACCACCGGGACGAGACTTGAGAACCACCCCTTGTCTCCGGTCATATGCCTCGAGCAACCGGAGTCAATCAACCAAACGTTCCTCAAGTCTCCCACCTGAAATTCAAAAGCGAGCACGTGAGTGAACAAATGACTCAGCACTGGGGTTAGTACCAAAAGAGTAAAACCAGTGCCGAGCCATTTGCTCCAAAGTGGGGTTAGCACAAACCAAATCATCACGCCTATCAAAGCTACCACCACGAACACCACCACGGTAACCACTATGAGGGAACCAACCCTCTCTAGCTGGAGGAGGACGAAAGCCACGAAAGGAAAACCGTGGATCGTTCCTCCTCTCCATCTCAAAGCTACGACTCCTCCCACCCCCGTATTGAGCACGAGGTGGAGAACGCCTAGCAAACTGACCACCTGCAAACTTTCTAGACCAACCACCAGAACCACGACCACCAGAACCAAACCGAGCATCCTCACGAGCACGAAACCCAACTCGCTGTCTGCCCAGACCTGCACCGGTCTGACCGGTGTAGCTCGGCCAGCAGCACCACCTGCAGCCTTCCGGTCTCCCCAAGCCGGAACCGTCCTCACAATCGCCTTGGCCCTGGGCATCTGCATACGAGGCTCAGGTACACCATTAGAGGGGTGGTACCTGTCCTTGTTAGCCCACTCTCTAGCCATTCTCTCCTCACGCTTCCTCTTGAAGCAAAACTCATCCTTGTGACCATCTCTCCCACAATACCCACAATGGAACTTTATGGGCTGTGGCTTAGGCTTAGGCATGGGTTGTGGCTGCCCACTCGGTTTCTCACCCTTCTTCTCTCCTTCCTCACCTCCCTTTGGGCTCACAAACTTCACCGGTTTCTGGAAATCATTTGTTGGGTGAGGGAATATGGGTGGATCTGGAGTAGTGTCAAGTTTGTTTCTGAGATGGTTAGGCTTGGGCTCAAACTTGTTCTTGTATCTGTTTGGTGGTGGGATAGGAATCTCTCCAACTCTCTCAACTCCCTCACCACTATTCTCTCCAAGCTTGTCAGCCCCAAGTGCCTGACCATCATAGCGTTTGAAAGCCGCTATCATGATACCAAGCTGAGGCTCCTGACCCGACAACCAGCTCATACATTTCCTCAGCTCATCATTCTCATCCTGCAAGCGATCAACATAATGTGCAAGATCCAAATTCTTAACCGCATGCAATTCACAAGTAGAGCAAGAAGTGGGAATAGTCTCTTTCAACTTAGCCTCAAGCGAAACAGTGTAAGCATGCATCTCATCAATCTTTCCATGCAAAACAGGGAAAGAAGTACAAGCACCTAGCAAAGCAGGTCTAGACTTAAGCTCAGCCACTTCAACCCTAAGCATATCTAGTTCATCACAAGTAGAAGCATGCTTATCCTTAAGAGCAGTAAGATCAGCTAGGTACACAGCAATCACAGCAATCAATCTCATCAGAAACCACAGGAGAAGCCTTAAGCGAATCAATCTCAAGCTTAGCATCTAGGTTCTGGGTTTCTAGCTCAGCCACACGGTTCCTAGCATCTTCTAGTGAGGCCCTAAGCTCTTTCCTCATCTTCTTGGCCTCTCTAAGCATGTGATCGCGGTTATCAAGCAAGTCAACCAACTCATCATTCTCCTTGCGCAAAGAAGAGAGCTCATCACATACCTCATCCTCGGAGTCGGAGTCCGAGTCACTCTGGTGGCTCTTCTTGCTGCCGGAGCTACGAGCCATGCCGCAGAAGCCATCTCCCGCGAAGCAACTCAACCCGCTCAAGTTCCTGGATGACTTCTTGTTCTTGCGCCGATCACCTTCATCTTCACTGCTACTCGAGCTCGAGTAAGAGTAGGCGGAGCTGGAGTCGACGTCGCTCGCTCCGACCATCGCTTGGGCCTTCCTGCCGCGGCCGTCCTTCTTCCTCGACCGTCGCTCGTCCTTGTGCTTGTTCTTGTGCTTGTGATCACGCCTCAATCGGTACTTGCCATCCTTGCTCGATCGGTGCCTATAGCCGTCCTTGTAGCCGTCCTTGTTCTCCATCTTCTCCGGGCAGTCGGCGACGAAGTGTCCTGGCTTGCCGCACTGAAAGCACGTCCGTGCTGTCCTCCTCGTGTTCACCCGGTTCTCGTGCAGCCTCTCGAACCGCCTGGTCAGCAACGCCAGCTCGTCCTCTCCAAGCACGTCGAACTCCTCGTCTGGCAAAGACATCAAAGAAGACAAGGAGTACATCCTAGAGGATGTGTTAGCGTTAGACTTAGCTCCTTTGCCACCGACGAGAGCGAGACTATGAGAATCAGTCGGGCTCTCGATCTTGGCTGTCATACCACGGTCCAACTCAGCCGACTTGAGCTTCGAGAACAGCTCGTTCGCCGTCAAGGTGTCATACTTCTCGGACTCAACAATAGCCTCAAACTTCCCGTTCCATACGGTACGATCCAACGAGTGCAAGAGCTTCACGGCTCTATCATGATCATCGTATGGGAGCACGTCCACATTGGCTCTCATGTTGTTCACAACGACCGTAAACCGCTGGAAAAGGGCATCGACGGACTCGCCGGGGAGATGAGTGAAGTTCTCGTACTCTCTCCGGTAAGTCGCGTACATCCGAGCCTGAACCTGAGCATTCCCAGCATGAGCATCCTTCAACTGCTCCCAAATCCTACAAGCTAAGTCCTCTGTCTGAACCCGATCGAATTCAGGCTGACACAGAGCACGAAACAAGTAGTCGACAGCCTTGTTGTTGGCTTCGAACATATCCCTCGATCCTGGAGCAAGGAAGCTCATCGGATGAACATAAGCTGTGTTCACCGTGACATCCCAAAGGATCTGACCCTTTCCGCAGAGGAACGCTGCCATCCGCCTCTGCCACATCTGGTAGTTCTTCCCATCAAAGTGCGAAGGACCCGAACCCCGTTCCTGGTACGCCATCTTTGGATCTTAGACTGGTAAGAGTCAATGAAGACCTGAACCGGCTCTGATACCAATTGAAGGACCGATTAGGCGAACCAGAGAGGGGGGAAGTGAATGGGAGCCGATAAAAATTCTTCTCGACGGAGATGAAGACTCCAACAAGACGAACACGGCTTCCAAATCACGTCTCCGACTCAACTACCCAAGTTGGCCAAGACCACGCAGCCACTGGAGTGCTACTGGTCCTAGGAACCAACAACCACCTTCACGAACTCGAGAACGCAGCGGAAACAGCAACTCAAGCGCTACTGACCTACACCGGTCAGGCCGGTGAGCACCACCGGTCAGACCGGTCCTTGCTGGTACAACCTGGGAACTTCCACAGAAGGCCCCTACACCGGTCAGGCCGGTGTAGCTCACCGGTCAGACCAGTTCAAGCCAGGAAACCCCAAATCTACCAAACAGGCCTACCGAGCTCCAAACAGATCCAAACTCGAAACAGCAGCACCACGGGACAACAACGAACTCGCCCAGACGTTCACCCGAGGCAAAACCCACAGAGCCTCTACACCGGTCAGACCGGTGAGCAGCACCGGTCAGACCGGTCAGGCTGGGCCGCTCGGGGATGAACAGCACCCGCGGGTCAACTCCCCCAAATCCAACTCCCGATCTCCCGAATCGCTCCACGGATTTGTGCAAGACTTTGGGGATAGTAGGAACACCTCATGGGCACTCCATAGCCAAGATTTGCTCCATCAAAACTTGCTAAATCAAGAGGAATCGAAGAGATCCCACCAAGAACGCCTCTAACCCTAGAGCCACGAAAACCCCAGAATCGAGCCCCTTTACTCACTGATTTGGGAGGGGAATCAAAGGGAAAAGAACCACGAAGGGTTCATGCATACATCCCCCACCAAATCCCAAAGAGAAAGGCCTCGAAATCGCTCCAAGAAAATCGCCAAGAAAGGGCTCCGAAAATCACCAAAAATGAGAAACGGGAAAGACACATCCAAGCCTTGAGGAACCACGCCGAATCATCTATACATACCAAAGAGGTTCATACAAGGTCTAGCTTGCCGCTCGATCATCCTTCCCTCTCACAAGATCTCACCATGAAGCTCTCAAGCTAGTCCTAAGAAAATCCTAAGGAAAATAGGAAGAGAAAATAGGAAAGCAAATGAGCTAGGGTTACAAGAGATGGCTGCCATCCTCTCACCCCTTGGGTTATATGGAGGCAACCGAAAGACTAAAATACCCTTACTAGCTAACTAGGGATACATGCCCCTCAAGGGCAAATTCGGAAATCTTTGTCTTCGCTCCATCGGACGGATGCCCAGCGACCGCAAACTTGCTTAGCTTCGACGCAAGCCTTGCGATCCCGACGCGTGTCCTCCGCTTCGAAGATTCCGGACTGCGTCGTCGCACACCGGTCAGACCGGTGCTCCTCACCGGTCAGACCGATACCCACCGGTCAGACCGGTCAGACCCACCGGTCAGACCGGTCTGGAGCTGTTGCACCTCTGTCTGCGGTTCTTCGGTCTTGGCTTTGTGGATCAACCAAGGAACCCAGTGGTTTTCTGGTGAACCACCGGAAACCCCGCGAACTCGGTGTAGCCTCCGCCAATCACCACTCATGACTCGGCTCCCACGTAGTCCCGGCTCGACCTTGGTTTTGAGGCTCAACCAAGAAACCGTCCATGACTTCATCTTGCCGTTCTTGCCACCATGCGGCCCGCACTTGACCCCGCTGGCCACCGGGTCCCTCGAACCAAGCCTACTTGTCTTCTCCATACCTGGAGGCCTCACCGGCAACGACCTTTCGCGCTTGTTCTTCACCTGCAACTGCACCAGTCAAGCCGCAACTTGCACCTGCAATACTTAGCTAAGAATCAGTCCACACCACGTTGTCAATCACTCATCACACCAGGAAGCGACCATCCACCGGTCCTCGAACCACAGCTGGCTCTCATGTGCACCATGCCACGTCGCCGGGGGCGGGTACATTAGTACTGGCTCTCAATGCCAGCGACATTAGTACCGGTTTCCAAAACCGGTACTAATGTGACTTCACATTAGTACCGATCCAACAATACCGGTTTGGAAACCGGTACTAATGGGGGGTTATGAACTGGTACAGATGTACGTTTCCCTAGAAGTGATCTATCAGCTCAATGAAAACTTTATATACTAGTTTCCTTTGTCTACGCATAAGCACGTTTGCTTTTGATTAGTTTTCCTGTTATCTTGGTCTACTGGCAAATTAAGATGTCATTCCAGAAAAAAAAAACATGAATTCTAATTGCAGTTGGAAGTATGTTGGCTCTCTGCAAAATTGAGCACAGATGTGGAGCTTAGTTAATTACACAGCTTTATAGTAATGTAATCTAGAAATGCTAGGGCGTTTTCTCGTTGTCTTGATAATCAAGTTTAAGGAGCTTCATGAAGTGTCAGGACAGACCTATTGACCTTTGAGCTAAGGTCTCGTATATATTTTTTGAGCTTTGTTATGGTACTTATAAAGTATCGGTAGTTACGCGAATGGACTTGTAGTCTAATGGTAGGACGGTCCAGTGGGACGCTACCCACCAGGGTTCAAATCTTGGTGCTCGCACCTTTTTCTGGATTTATTCCGGGATTTTCCGGCGTTATGCATTAAGTGGTAAGCGACGTTCCCGTCGACGACGAGGCGCCAGTGGTGACTTCGAGAATCTCCAGATCTGCCGGTGCTCAGTCCTTCGGAGGTGCTCATAGGGGTAGGGTTTGCGTACATGTATTCATAGGGGTGAGTGTGCGTGCGTGTTGTGAGCATCTGCGTTGTACTGTGTAATCTAAAAAAAAGTATCGGAAGTTACTTGGAAGCACATGTGGTACTTGCACGTACTTCTTTTCATATCCTTCTTACCAAAAATAGCTTAAATAGATTTACACATAATTAAAAGAGTATCATAGTAATTTCTCATTCTTTTTGGTACTTTGTCCCACCAAATTGGTACTTCTCTTTTAGTACTTTGTGGTACTTACTTTATTTCCACCATTCGATTTCGCCAAATGGTTGGCTCTCATTTTTTTTTCAAGAACACTAAAATTTCTCATAGTTTTATGATTTTTCAAGAACACTAAAAATGATTTGTGAAACAATTTGAAGCGACACCATTCATCTTTCATCACTAAAAAATTGCTCACCTGTTAGTAGTAATGAGGTGTTATCTGACAGGTTGGCACGATGTGTGCGCCATCAGGATGTACTACAAATGTACTCATGGACCTTGATATTCTAGATCCCTGGATTACCACAAATCTATGACCCCATTTTTTATGACAAGAAACATAAACTGAATTTAGCTTACCTTCATGGTACCATTTTTCAATATGACTGTTTGTTTAGCTTACATGAATTTGAATGCCCTTTCCCTACATTTTTTCCGAAATTGATCTTACCTTACACCACACCGATTGTGCTTTAGTTACTGTACAGTTGCTCCTTGGGCCTCCAACCAAAAGCAGTGAAAGGAACATGAATCCCAGATGATAATTAACCTCATGGAGCCAATGTTCTTGCGTAATAACTCTCTGTTGCATTTGAAAAAACATTTGATACGTTCAAACCGAGCAGGGAGACATTTCTCATAGGTCATGGTCTCATGGACACCCTGATGTCACTCACGTCACACTTAAGGCCCTATTAGTTGGTTGGAAGATTTTGGAGATAATTTTTGGGTTTCCTTCCAAGGTTTATTAAGAGTATTAAATGTAGACTACTTACAAAACTAACTATACGAATGGACTAGAAATCGCGAGATGAATCCATTAAGCCTAATTAATCTATCATTAGAGATTGGTTACTGTAGCACAATGTTGTCTAATCATGTCATAATTAGGCTCATTATATTCGTCTCGAAAATTAAGGTAGGGATTGTGGAATGGGTTTTGTCATTAATTCACATTTAATACTCCTAATTAGTGTCCGGAGATTGATGTGACGGGTAGTTGGTGAAATTTTTGGGAAATAAACAGGGCCAACACCCTGATGTGGGATGCCAGAAGCACCATGGCACTCCGTTGACTGCTTGAAAATTTCTAGTCTACTTTCATCAGTTGTGCCTTCTATAGTACTGAAGGGAGTTGTGGGGACCAACCTTTGGGATTCCCGCTAATACCTGTGATAGTCCCTGGATCGGGTAGGTTAACACAGTTATTATCAGAGTTAGTATATAAAGCAATAAATGACGTGTTTTGAAAGAAATACCTTAACACAGCGAAAGGGAAGCGCAGGTGACCATCCACTAAGAGATGGTCTACAACACGTGGAATCCTCGAGGCAACCTATAAATGATGAAAGCAAGGTTGAGTACACTTATGGTTGGTACTCAGCAAATCCCAACTTAACTAGTTCTTTAAATGCAATGTAGGCAGTAATCAAGGAAATGGCTGAAAGGTAAATCCTATGCCTAAAGCATCTCACATATGCAAGGTGAGGTTAAAAGGTGAGAATGTAAATACTCTCTAGGGGGTTCATTATTAACCTATGAAAATATGAGTTGCGGTCCTGGAGGGGGAAACTACCTCCCCTACCAGTCCCCAAGTTTTAAGATGGTTTCCGGTCCATTGACCCACCATCAGTACATCCAATCTCTAATTCCCACCCAAAAGTTCAATAGGACTAATCAGCGGGGGCTTTGACTTAGTGGGCTCTTAACCGTGAGCCTCGGCTATTCGAATAGATTTACTCTGCACAGAGGTGTACACTTTACCCATATGTTCAGCCAGCCCATACCTCGTGCGCAGGCGGTACTGGCCTACGAGAACCATACCCACCGGCATCTATTCATGGATTACATTATCATCCAATCCTAGATAACATTCCCTAGCTCCACCCACGTCTACACTAGGGCCTAAGTAGGGGTCATTCCACCACCACTTGCCTCGCGGGTCCACGTCCCGGGACAAAAGCATATGCATAAAAATGTGGTACAAGTACCACCGCGTCACCCAGACGCCAAGACATTCCCGATGACCCGTACCGGCCAGACCTGGGACTAAGCGAAGGTCCTACTCCAGCATATCCGTAGCCCACCATGGCCCCTTGGGGTGGTTTACTAGGTGCAGTAGTGGGGTGTGATTCAAGGCCTCACATCAATGGGTATTCCCAATAGGCTATACCCTTTTGGCACGTACGGTTGTACGGATCACAAGAAAGACTCACCCATTGAACCGATCCTTATGTGACCGAAGTAGGCTCTTGGGGCAGTGCATCCTCCACTAAGGTTGTCCCCCTAATCCCGTGTCCATTTCATTCCCTAGGGGTTCCCATTACTATCAGCATTTCCTTCAATTAATCATTATCTAGTCATGATTACCCAAAAGTAAAACCCTTCCTAGCATTCTATCAAAAAGTAAAGTGTGGTTGCTAGATTCTCCCCATGGAGTATCTAACAACAGATTATCCCCTGTCACGGGGCGTGACGCGACTGCCTAGCTGTGAGACATGGGTACCCATGGGTCCCCACCGACCAGGCTTACGGCCGTCCCTGACAAGTAGGTCCGGCCTACCAGAAGACCCGCCGACCTGTCAGTGGGCCCAACCGACCTAGTTGGCAGCCCACACGACCTCCTGAAGACCTTCCAGAAGATTCCCCCGATGACCTAATTCAACACGACCTCAAGACTTGGCGTACAAGACAAGACATCGGTGGATTTTGACCAAAGCAGATCGACGGATAATGGCAAGTGTTGTCAGCTAGATTTAGGTCTCCTGGTCGTATCCGACCTGGAGTCTGGGAACCGACCTCATCCGCTAGCCAATATAAGGCGGACGAGGTGACCCTTGTATCAACGCGCAATCCTCAAGCAATCTACACCAACAACTGGACGTAGGGTTTTACTCTCCGGAGGCCCGAACCAGTATAAACTCGCTGTGTTCTCTGTGTTCCGTGTGCTCTTGCACAACCTTCGAGTTCTTAGCCTTAGATTCCACCTCGCCGAACAACTAAACCACAGGGATTAACACCCCCGTGGGCTGTCCAGATCTCACCATCTGACAGTTGGCGCGCCAGGTAGGGGGGAATCAAGGTTCTTCGTGCAACTCGAAGGCTTCGACCAACGGCGTCATCTTCCCGGAGAGCATGGCGGACATCCTCGCCAATCCCGTCGACATCTGCTTCGGCTCCATGCCGGTGAAACCCACCGCTCCAGCCACCTGCCTCGTCATCGAGAGCAACGCGGTCACCTCCGACCAACAGATCGGGACAGATCCGTTGACGGAATCCCACCCACCCACTCCTAGCGACCTAATCGCGGGGATCGATCGTGTTGAAGGCATGCTCTCCGACACGATCGAAATTTGCGAACGCGTCAAACGCCCTCGCAGGACCTCATCATCATCCAGCATGCCTCTTGGCTTGCGGAACGCAGCTCACACAGCATCCCGCTACATGAAACGCAAGATCCAGATCGAATCTGGACCCAAGACACCAGATCGTGGAAACCGCAGGAGTCACCTCAACGAACCCTGCCCTATCCACGAGAATCCCAAACACACGGCTCGCCAGTGCCGTGTCCTCAAGAAGCTTCGACGACCTATTACTGCGGCCCATCGCCGCCAGATCAACCGAGAGCTGTCCCCGGATCGCCTCGCGTTCCAGATCGCCCGCACGACCATCTCCCCGAACTATCCGGGAGAAATGTTCGAGACTCCGGATCACGAGGTCTTGGTTGTCTCTGCGGATGTACCTCCTCAAGTCGGTGAGACGGACGAGCAATGCATCAAACGTGAAAACGCCAACGCTGCACGAGCTGCACGTCGTCAACAAGAAGTCGAAGCAGCCGCAGCTAATGTGGGACAACGTGCCGGCGACCAACCCGGAGGCAACATCGTCAACAACGGAGCGCAAGCACCCGCGGCTCCAGTAGCTCCTCAACAACGCAACGAGCCTCGACGGAACCGCCTACGTGCCAGAGATCTCCTCAGGGACTTTGAGCAAGATGGCGACGAAGTCTACAATTCTCCTCAAGCAAACCTGGGTGCCGCTCTCGCTGCACTAGGTCAGCTTGAGGATACTCCGGCAATACGGCGTCTTCAAGCCCACATCCGCTCGCCACCGCTCAGGTCGAAGAACGGGGCCCAGGGTACAGCAGATCTGCTGCAAGCTCCTACTCCAGGAGTAGGTCGGACAACCCTCGGCAACGACGTCGCTCCAACGCCAACGCTCCTCTTCAGCCGGTGCCTGAAGGAGGCGGTGAAAACGAAGTGGTACAGCCGGTCAACCCTGCTGCCAACGCTGTCGCTAACGCTGCAGCCAACCCCGGCGCCAATGCTGCTACTAACGCCGCAGCCAACCCTGCCGCCAACGTTGCAGGCAACGTCGCTAACAATGCAGCTAATGCTGTTGGCGCCCAACAAAACATCGAAGCTCAACCTCCGCCAGTACAAGCCAACCATGCTGAAGGAAGACAACGTCGACGGATACGAGATGAAGTGGAGATAGCACGTCGTGCTAACTATGACCGCGTCAACGGGGTCCCCGATCCCCTTAACGCCAACAATCTAATCCAAGCAACGGAATTGCGGAATATGCATGACCAAGAACTTCTACGACGCGCCCAGTACGACCAAGACAACGGCCCTCCCGATGACCTCTACGTCATCCCGACGGCCTATGCCTCGTCAGCAAGCCCGGGCGCGGTCAACAACTTCCATGCGTTCTCACGACGTCTCCGGACGATCAGATACCCCAAAGACTTCAAGCCAGCTATCGAGAAATATGACGGTCGCTCCGACCCAAGTATATGGCTCAAAATGTACAGCATCGCAGCATGCGCTTCTGGAGGCAACGAAGACCACATGGCGGGATACTTCCCCCTTGTGATGGGCAAGGTGCCACTCCTGTGGCTCGACAATCTTCCAGCAGAGTGCATCACCTCTTGGGCAACATTGTCTCGGCTCTTCACGACCAACTACCAGGCGACCTACAACCGACCTGGTAACACTCATCACCTCGCCAGAGTGCGGATGAGACGCGACGAAACTCTTCGGGAGTACACCAACAGCTACTTCGAGAACCGCAACACCCTCGCGGGTGTCAAGGACGAGGACGTCATCACCTACTACAAGAAGGGAGTCACCAACATCAAGCTCTTTGAGAAGATCCATGAAGCTGACGCTCACACCATCGCCGACCTCATGGCTTACGTCGACAAGCTAGTCGACACGCAAGACGCGGTGATGCACGACTTCAATGGAGAAGATCACGATGATGGAGGAAACAGGTCGCGCAAGCGATCTAGCAAAGCTTACATGGCAGATCCACCAAGACCTTCCACCTTCCTCGAGGGTGACTTCAACATGGTCATGGATGACCAATGTCAGTTCCATCGCGACGCCAAACATACCATGAGGGAGTGCGAGCAACTGAAGCGTGCCCTCGGGGTACCCTCTGAATCCAAGAAGGCCAAGAGCGACAACAATGACGACCAGAACGGTGACCGGCGTTTCGACAACCGTAACCGTCGACCTGATCGACGTGATTACCGTGACCGCAGACCCTACCGTCATAACGACGACAGGGATCGACGTGATTATCACCGCGACTACCGCCGCGATGACAGACGCGACGACTACCGTCGCAACGATCGTCACGACGACAACCGCAACGACAGGCGTGACGACCAAAGGGGTGATCGCCGTGATGACCAGCGCAATGACCGTCGAGATGATCGGCGTGATGATCGACGTCGCCAGGATGACCACAACCGCAACAAAAACAACCGCAAGGAGCGCTCTCCACCACCACCACCTAAAGGGGGCAACCCTAATGGTGCGTTTCAATCAGCCAACCGAGAGATCAACTTCATCGTCGGTGGTCGCCAAGCGACCAAAAGCAACAGGCAGCTCCGATCGAACGTAAGGGAGATCGGGCACGTCAACTCTGAAACTCCACAACCTCTACGTTGGTCGGAGTTCCCAATCACTTTCTCTAGGAAAGATCATTGGGTCCACATACCTGACCCCGGGACCTACCCGCTGGTCGTTAACCCCATAGTCGACAGGGCGTTCCTGCCTAAGACCCTCATTGATGGGGGCAGCAGCCTGAACATCATCTTCACAGAGACACTCAGAAAAATGGACTTCGACTTCAACAAGATGACCGCCTGCGACGAACCCTTTTATGGGGTTGTACCCGGCAAGGCTGCATACCCCATAGATCGTGTATGCTTGCCGGTTACCTTCGGCACAAAGGAGAACTTCCGCACGGAGTACTTAACGTTTGAGGTCGCGGACTTCCGCTCCTCCTGCCATGCCATCCTCGCCCGACCTATGCTAGCCAAATTCACGGCCATACCTCATCACACCTACCTCATCATGAAGATGCCGGCACCAAACGGAATCCTTTCCGTCCTCGGGGACATCATGGTCTCCTACAACTGCGAGAGCGCCACCGTCGAGCTCTCCAAAGACTCCGTGGTCAAAGCTGCAGCAACGGTCATGGTCGCCCAGGCAGCCAAGATCGACCAAACCACTCTGGAGGTGCCAGAGCAGAAGCGCACAAGCACAGCTTTGGACCCAAGTACAGCCGTAAAGAAGGTTTGCCTCGGCCTGCCTGACGCATCCAAGGAAGTCGTCATCGGGGCCAACCTCGACCCCAAATAGGAACTCGCGCTCACCAGTTTCCTCAGAGACAATGCTGACATCTTCGCATGGAGCCCATCCGACATGCCCGGTGTCCCCAGGAGGCTGGCTGAGCACGCACTTGAAGTAAACAAGACTGCACGACCTATCAAGCAAAAGCTCCGGCGATTTGCAAAAGATAGAAAGCAGGCCATAGAAGTAGAAGTCTGTAAGCTCTTAGCTGCAGGATTTATCAGAGAGTGTAAACACCCGGTTTGGCTCGCAAACCCGGTCCTTGTACCAAAGAAAACTGGTGGATTAAGGATGTGTATCGATTACACCGATCTCAACAAGCACTGCCCGAAAGATCCCTTCCCTCTTCCTCGCATTGACCAGGTCGTGGACTCCACGGCTGGTAGCGTTCTACTCTGCTTCCTCGACTGCTACTCGGGATATCACCAGATAGCCCTGCACCCCGACGACGAAGACAAAACAGCGTTCATAACGCCCCATGGCATCTACTGCTACAAGGTCATGACTTTTGGCCTAAAAAACGCTGGAGCAACATATCAGAAGGCAATTCAGAAGTGCCTGAAGTCGCAGATCGGGAAGAACGTCGAAGCCTACGTAGACGATGTGGTCGTCAAGACTACCGAGGAAGATCAGCTCATCACCGACCTCACCGAAACCTTCGCCAATCTACAGGAGTTCCAATGGAAGCTCAACCCGACCAAGTGTGTCTTCGGTGTACCCTCCGGATTGCTCCTGGGCTTCATGGTCGGGCACCGAGGCATTGAAGCCAACCCTGCGAAGGTCGACGCTATACGCAATATGGCCAAGCCATCTAGCAAGAAAGACGTCATGAAGCTTACAGGGATGATGGCGGCTCTAGGTCGTTTCATCAGCAAGCTCGGCGAGAAAGGCTTACCCTTCTTCAAGCTGTTGAAGAAGGCAGACAAGTTCGTATGGGACGACGAGGCACAAAAGGCGTTTGAAGCTCTCAAGGAATCCTTGACGGCACCACCAGTTATGACACCTCCAGTTCCGGGAGAAACACTCCTCCTTTATATCTCTGCCACCACTAATGTGGTCAGCACGGTTCTCGTCGCTGAACGAGAAGAAGAAGGGCAGGCTTATCCTGTTCAACAACCTGTGTATTACGTGAGCGAGGTCCTAGCCGACGCTAAGACACGTTACTCACAGCCTCAGAAGTTGCTCTACGCACTCCTGATTACGTCGAGAAAGCTTCGTCATTACTTCCAAGCCCACAAGATCACGGTCCCATCGTCGTTTCCACTAGGAGAAATCATCCGCAACCGTGACACCAACGGCCGCATCGTCAAATGGTCGGTCGAGCTTGGAGAGTTTGACATCGAGTTTTGCCCTTGGCAAGCAATCAAGTCACAGATCCTCGCAGACTTTGTGTCTGAGTGGACAGAGATCCAGATGTCCCCTCCCAAGGAGCGGCCCGAACACTAGATAATGTACTTCGACGGTGCCCTAAACCTCGAAGGAGCAGGCGCAGGCGTATTACTCATCTCTCCTCAGGGGGAACAGCTCAAGTACGTCCTGCAGATACACTACAAGGCCTCCAACAATGGAGCAGAGTACGAAACCCTGATTCACGGACTCCGTATAGCAGTGTCCCTTGGCATCAAGCGACTACTAGCTTTTGGCGATTCCAAGGTCGTCATCGAGCAAGTCAACAAGGAGTGGGACTGCGTCAAAGACACAATGGATGCCTACTGTGCTGAGATTCGCAAACTCGAAGGCCACTTCGAAGGGATTGAGTTTCAGCACGTACCACAAAACAACAACGTAGCAGCCGACGTACTCTCCAAACTAGGCTCTCGACGAGCTCTAGTCCCGGCAGGCGTTTTTGTCCAAGACTTACGCAAGCCTTCAATCAAGCTACTGGACCCAGACAGTCCAGATTCACCTCAACACAAACAAGCCTCAGCACCTCCCCGCGACGTGCTGATGACAGAAAAAGAAGATGATTGGCGCAAGCCTTTCATAGACTTCATACTCGACCAACTCGTTCCAGAAGACAAAGCAGAACGTGAGCGTATCACACGACGAAGTGCCAACTACATCGTGATTGGTACCGACCTCTACAGAAAAGCCGCCTCCACAGGCGTCTTGATGAAGTGCATCTTGCGATCAGAAGGTCTACAGCTCCTGGCTGAGATCCACAGCGGCGAATGTGGCTGCCACGCAGCATCCGCCAACCTAATCGGTAAGGCGTACCGATCTGGATTCTACTGGCCCACGGCCATGATCGACGCAAAAGACCTCGTAAAGAGGTGCAAAGGATGCCAATTCTTTGCCAAACAGCAGCACCTGCCAGCTCAGGCCCTGCGCACAATTCCTCCATCATGGCCCTTTGCCATGTGGGGCCTCGGCTCAGTGGGACCATTCCGAACGGCCCCAGGCGGATACAGGTTTATACTAGTAGCTATCGACAAATTACCAAGTGGATCGAAGTCCGACCTGTTGCGAAAGTAACATCAGAAGAAGCAGCAAAATTCATGCAAGACATAACACACCGCTTCGGTGTGCCTAACAGGATCATCACCGACCTGGGCACGGCCTTTATCGGCTCTGCCTTTTGGGATTTCTGTCAGGATAACACCATCGACGTCTACTACTCCTCGGTCGCCCACCCTCGATGCAACGGCCAGGTCGAGCATGCCAATGGCATGGTCCTTCAGGCTATCAAAGATCGTATCTTTGATGATGCCTCAAACTACGCCACCCGGTGGTTAGCCGAGCTACCACACGTGATTTGGGGTCTAAGGACCCAAGTCAGCTCCGCCACGGGCTTTTCCCCCTTCTTTTTGGTCTACGGATCAGAAGCCATATTACCCACCGACGTCGCCTTTGGAGCTCCACGCATCCAATTCTACGAGGAAGAAGAAGCCGAGCAAACACGTCGAGTTGACCTAGATAGCCTTGAAGAATAGAGGCTAGCTGCCGTCATGAGACAAGCTCGTCACGACCAGCAACTTCGTCGGTATCACGATCGCAACGTTAGGGAAACTTCCTTCAACGTCGGCGACCTCGTCCTCAGGCGCATCCAGAAGACAGACGGCATGCACAAGCTCTCTGCCCCCTGGGAAGGACCTTTCATCGTCACTGAAGTCATTAGCCCATCCACGTATCGCCTCCAATGGGGTGACGGGCAAGGAGTGCCAAACCCTTGGAACGTGGAACATCTACGACGATTCTACCCGTAGAATATTTTTTTAATTACAGCTATGTATTTCTTTCTACATTTTTCAGATTAAATAAATATTAGTTCAAGCAGTCATCTGCTGTGTGCCGAGCCCTACCTTCTCCTCTCTCATGTCATCAACACTCCCCCTCGACGCGCTCGGGGGCTTGGCTAAAGCCAATACATGGGTCGTAAAACCTGAGGGTTATAATTTCCTCCTACTCCTCCCCCTCGACATGCTCGGGGGCTTGGCTCAAAGCCAACCTAAGGGTCGTTCGACCTGAGGACATCATCCCTAATGGGTATAAGCCCTCTGTCGCTGCGAGCATGCTTGGTCGATAAGGTCGCCAGACCTGAGTCCTAGACTCCTCCTCGCGTGCCGACCTCACGTAAGCCTCCACGCTGAGCTGTGGAGGTCGGTAAGCCAGCCTCTTCGTGAGTAGTGGTCAGCGAGGCAGGAAACAACACGTCGTCATCTACAAGACTACCAAGCTCGCGCAGGCACAAGGCAAGTACTTCACTTAGGCATAACAAAATATTCATCAAGAAGCATTGTTTACACGACAGAGAAGAGGAGGAGGTACAGCTCTTAGTCCAAGACTACTGCCCGCCGTCATCACCTTCATAGTCCAAGGAGTTTGCCACTTCCATGGTGGCATCTTGAACTTCCAGCTCCAGGGCTGCGAGGTCTTTTTCAACATCAGCACCCCCCTTAACCTTGGCCATGTCAACGTCGGGGTAGTGCGACTTCACCCTCACCAGCGCATCAGTAGCTGCCGCCAAGCTCGTCGCCTTCAGCAACATGAGGAGTCTGTCAGGGGTCTCTATGAGATGATCAACAACAAACTTGGCCTCCCCCCTTCAACCGGCACCGCTATGCAGTCCATAGCGTAATTGGCGGCGCCCTTCAGGTCGTTCAGCTCCACCTCATATCCTGCAATGGTTACTTGGTCATTCTGTAATGACTTCAAAGCCACCTCAAGATTGACCTCAAGGTCTTGCCGAGCTCGTTTCTCATAAGCCAGCTTTTGAGATACGCCATACTCACTGTCAGCAGCTTCTTTCATCGCCCGCTTGAGCTCTTGGCCCCCAGCCTCGACCTCACGAAGCGTCACCTCCAAGGACCGGACCTTTTCCTTGGTGTTCTTTAGATCGTTGTTGAGGTCCTCCTCACGCTTGCGGAAGTCTGCAAAATATCCAACAAAATTGATACTCAACACGAAGACCTCAGCTCTACAAGAGGATTAACAACATAAAGTCTCGGCCTTACCTATGCTCACAGCATTGAACTGCGCATTGGCCTCCTGGGTCTTGCGCTTTTCCTCGGTGAGCTCATCCTCAAGCTTCTTCCTCTCTACGGCCGCTGCCTCGCGGACCTGTTTGAGCTCTTGCTCAAGTTCAGTAACCCGCCGCTGCGTCGCCTCAGCGTTATTCAGCAGGTCGATCCGGCTCTTCGCACGATCTGCTAGCGCCTGGTATAAGACAACAGCTCGTCAGTAACAACTCAACAACACGTCATCAGAAAAAACATCAGAGGCAAACTCACCGTCAATGCAACGTTGATGGTTATAATGCCGGTCCGCACGGCCTGCATATCTTCATTGTCGTCAAAAATGTCCTCCTGCCAAGGGGTATTATTCCAGTCAATCTCTCGTCGTGGCAACCTCGGGCTTGACGGAGAAGAATCAGGTACCTGTGCGCCAGACGTCCCCGGACCTTTCGGCGCTTGGTCAATCTGGGCCTGATCCTTGACCAGGTCTTCCTCCATCCCACCAGGCCTCGCGCCGATGGGATCCACGTCAATGACCCGCGGAGAAGCCGACGTTCCGACGTCCCCCACGGCACCTCCTGCTCCCGCATCATCTGCAGGCGGCGGAGTCGCCGTCCTTGAGTTCGTAGCCAGCGGCGGAGTCGCCCCCCTTTCATCAGCAGCCGGTGGCGGGGTCGCCGTTCTCGCATCATCAACCAATGACTGCGCCACGACCTTAGGGTCGGGCGACCTCGTGCGGGAAGGCGAGGCTTGAGCGCCCAGGCCGCGCTGAGGCTACGCAACCGACCTACATAGTCCACCACACACAAACAAGCATAAAAAACATGTCAACAATGAGTTAGAGATATCGAGTGTGCAAGACCTTACCACGTGATGGTCGGGACACGAGGCTTCGGCCTAAAAATCCGCGGCCTATTCAAAACAGGCATCTTTACCTGCGTAGCAGCGATAGCTCGCTGCGCCTCCAATCCTTGACGGAGGGCATCCTCCGTCGTCTTCTGCGCCAACTCCCGCTGCCTCTTGGCTGCGGGGCTCAACGACCTCCTCACCGATCGTTCTTCTATGACCGGTGGCTCCTCGGTGGCTTCATCTTCTTCTTCATCAGATTCGACCTCCCTGGACGGAGGTGTAGGAATCACCGGCGTCTCAACCGCCAGCGGAGGACTTGTCTTCCTCTTCCTCTTCTTCTTCTCCGCGGCCTTTACCGCGGTGACCTTAACAGCAGCCATCGAGACTGACTGCTTCGCTACCGCCACCCTGGTCTTGCGCCTGGGCTTCGCGGCACTACCCGCCTCCGGGCCGGTCCCGGCATCGCCACCGACCTCAGTGTCGGTGTCCTCATCGGCCTCCACCGACGAGTTGGACTCGTAATACTCCAGCAGCCGGGCTGCCGGAGGTTGGTACTTGTCCGACCTCAGCTTCCGCCGGTGCTGCTCGCCTTCACGAAGAGGTGCAGGGCACCAAAACTGACGTTCACGATCCTGCAACAACCAATGACCAAAAGGGTTAAACGACGTAAATCTAGAAACGGAGTAAAACGACCTAAAATAGTCCCAGGACTTACCGGGTCAGCCGGCCTCTTCAGCGAATGTGCCTTGGGGCACTTCTTGATCTTCACCTTCCCAGAGTAGATCTGGGACACCCTGGCCGCCATCTCCTCCTTGGAGACCTTGCGGTCCACCTCACGAGTGGGGTCTGACTGCCCCCAGTATTCATACGCAGGGTGGACCCGATCCTTGATCGGCTGAATCAGCCGCCGGCAAAATGACCTGGCGACCGAACCTCCTGTCACACCCCGGTTTTTCAGATCCTGGACCAGCTCTAGGACCTCCTTGATGTCATCAGCTTCACGAGAAGACAGCCCCAAGTCCCATTCAGAAATCTTCACAGGCTTGTGGCCAGAACGACGCGGAAGGGCCGGCAGCTGGTCGGTGATGTAGAACCACTCCGACCTCCACCCAGCAGTGTTGTCAGGGAGATCGCTGTCTATCCACTCTGACTTGAGGCCCGAACTCAAGCAGAACATTACAGCCCCCACTGGCCCAGACCTCTTGCCAGTACTCTTCACACAGAACAGGTGCCTCCAAAGAAGAAAGTGAGGCGATATCCCCAGATACGCCTCACAGAAGTGGATGAAGGTCGATACTACGGTGATGGAGTTGGGAACGAGATGTACCAGCTCCAGCTTGTAGTAGTAGAGAAGACCCCGGAAGAAGTCACCCGCGGGGAGGTTGAAGCCACGCTCAAAGTACGACGCGAAGACGACCTGCTCCTTCACGTCCTCGGTCGGGAACTCCTCTCCCACCGCCGCCTTCCACTCCACCTCCTCCTTTGGCCTCAGTAGCCCACGGTCCACCAAGGATTGGATCTTGGCCTCCGTCATCGTCGACCGCACCCACACAGTACGTGGGTCCGGGATCGGGAGATCTTCCGCCGCCATTTCCGCGCTAGGTTTGGATATGGATCTGAAAGTACACAAGGTCTTGATGTGCATGCGCAGCAACGAACGTCGCGGGCGGCGGTGCTAGCACGCGGATGGCCGGAGCCGGCGATGGGATGGAGGCGCGCGCAAGGAAAGCGAGCGCAAGGCTATAGCGGCTACGGCGCGGTAGCGGCGATAGCGACGGGAAGAGGAAGAAGATGAGTGTGGTCAACCCCGACCCTTGATATTCTATTTATAGGGGGGTCCACCGGGTCTGCCCGTTGCGGCTCCTTCCGCCGTACGGTGCTCACCGCAACGGCTCTGTTCCGATAGTTTCGCGAGAAGATCACTCCGGATTTTTCGCCAAGAGAATGATCAACGACCTAAGCTCCGAGTTTAGGTCATCAGTCACAGTAACGTTACCAGGTCATCCTGATGACAATATTTCGATCCTCACAAGGTCGACAAGCCCCCAAGATAATGACATTTAGGTCTTTGACGAATCAATTCGTCAAATCGACCAGTACATGACAGAAGAGAGCGAACATTACACGGGTCCTCCGAAGGTACACAGGTCGCCTTCGACCTCATTGGATCTAGAACCCGGCACAAAAATATAAACGTACTCGAAGACCTGATCTACCTAGAGCAATCCTTGAGGCGTACTCCGATACAGTAGAGTACGTCGCAAGAATTCTTCTAGCCTCAGGACCTCGATGGTGGCCTTGCGGTGAACAACTGCACGACGCTACACATAGCTGGGCACACTTTGTACCTGACTATGGAATGCAGATACGAGCTTGCTCTTCGGCGCGGACTGCAGACCCTCAACGAGCACCACACGGTTGTCGAGGACTTACAGCTTCACCTCGGGCCTCTACAGCATCACCTCCAAACTCTACCTAGTACCACGCAGAGGCACGGTACAAAGAGTGCGGGTGCTGCCTACATTTCGCAAGAGTTCTTCTAGCTCCAAGCTTCTACAAACATGACATCCTACAATCTGGTGGACGGACACATGCCCATGGCATGGCTTCAAAACTACCCTGCGGCTTCATAGCTCAACAATGCTCGGTGCTTGCCTCTTTCAGTCTCACGGTGCTATTTATAGCCAAAGCCAGACCTCGGGTAGGTGGCTGAGTGATGACACTGTCGCCACGTGGTCCAGAGGGTCTGCAAACATGTGCACGATTAAAGGCGATGACTTTACCCCTGTCTCGTGACGTCTTTTGTCGCTAGTGCATCAATGATGCCTGAGCCCACCGCAGAATCACATGGCTACAGTACTCCACTTGATTCGTGGACAGTTCGTCGTTTTCAGGGTAGCAAGAGAATCTCCGACCACTGTTGACCCGTGACCTTGCAGTCTACGGTACATGACAAAACCTGACCATGTATCAGAGGGCCCAGCGCCTAACTAAAGCCCCATACGACGATGACTCTACGACCTTCCTCTATGACCTGATGTCTTTTATTTGCACCCGCTAGGCTCTGCGTCCTGGTGCACCCGCTACGGCTCTGCACGTAAACGGACCTATTCCAATCAGCCTATATTTCTGTTTCCTGAGCAGAATGGTCGTAGGTTCGATTGAAGACCTTCCGAGGTAGGCGTGCCTCGTTGCTCTGCCAGATCCTTCTGGGCACCTGGAGACCAGAAGCATCATGGAGATCTACGATTTTCGTCGGGCCCCCGTGGTCGCTGTGCCTATTGCTGAGGTCGTCAACGCCTTAGTACCATGGCTCTGCTAGATGGCTAGCAGCTATGTTGGTCGTCTGGACACCAAAACGACCTTCCTGAGGTCGGCGTGCCTTAATACTTAGGTCTTGCAATACCTCGGTATATCTATGGCTCTGCCAACCTAGTTGGGCGCCCTGGATGCGTGACCTTCTGAGGTCGGTGTGCTCTTGTAGCCCTGCCAGTCTGCTCTGGACACCCAGGATTTTACATCGGGAATGAAGGCCTCCTTGTGGGGTGCGCACCTAACGGCCCTGCCAAGTACTTCCGGGTGCTTGGGCGCTTTTGATTTGAGACCTTCTTGAGGTCGGCATGCCTCGAGTGGCTCCGCCAGACTCTTTGCAGCCATGTAAGATATCTGGGTGTCTCTACACTCCATACGTTCAAGATCAACATTATTTCGTCAGACTACATCGTTGACCGTTTCAACCACTACAGAAGACCTCTTCACGCAATTCGCCTTTCAAGACCTTGCTGGGTATCCTCGGATACTGGGCATAGTTGATTTGAGGCCTCTTTGAGGTCGGCACGCCTGCAACGCCTCCTCGAGGTCGGCCCTGCCAGACTCCTTGCAGCTATGCTAGGAGATCTGGGTGTCTCTACACTTCGTTTAATCAAGACCATGACTCATTTTTCTTCACTTTTTTGAGCATCAAACCAGCCATGCTGCCTGCTTCAATGCTCGGGGACTACTCTACGAGAGCGTCTTCGACGCCCTCTTGTTTTCTTCGTCGTACCGACCTGTTGGGAAACCTGTTTCTCATCACGTCGCTACTCGACCTACTTTCTCTTTTTTGGATCATCATACCGGCCATCTTGCCCGCCACGATGCTCGGATACTACTCTATGAGTGCATCCTTGATGCCCTCTGAATTTTTTCATCGTCGTTTTGATCTATTGGAAGCCTTCTTCCTATAGGTCGTCACTCGACCTCTCTTTGTTCAGCAAGACCACAAACAGGTCGGCTGCTAAGCTGACTTGTTCTTTTATCTTTTGGACCGACGTGCATGCTATTCGACATGTCGATAGCTCTACGACTTCGTCACGACCTTTCTAAGGTCGCTGCGCCTACACCTCGCTCGGGGGCTTGTGAGACATGGGTACCCTTGGGTCCCCACCGACCAGGCTCACGGCCGTCCCTGACAAGTAGGTCCAGCCTACCAGAAGACCCGCCGACCTGTCAGTGGGCCCAACCGACCTAGTTGGCAGCCCACACGACCTCCTGAAGACCTTCCAGAAGATTCCCCCGACGACCTAATTCAACACAACCTCAAGACTTGGCGTACAAGACAAGACATCGGTGGATTTCGACCAAAGCAGATCGACGGATAATGGCAAGTGTTGTCAGCTAGATTTAGGTCTCCTGGTCGTATCCGACCTGGAGTCTGGGAACCGACCTCATCCGCTGGCCAATATAAGGCGGACGAGGTGACCCTTGTATCAACGCGCAATCCTCAAGCAAACTACACCAACAACTGGATGTAGGGTTTTACTCTCCAGAGGCCCGAACCAGTATAAACTCGTCGTGTTCTCTGTGTTCCGTGTGCTCTTGCACAACCTTCGAGGTCTTAACCTTAGATTCCACCTCGCCGAACAACTAAACCACAGGGATTAACACTCCCGTGGGCTGTCCAGATCTCACCATCTGACACTAGCTTTTCTAAAATAGGAAGGCTTTTGTATGTGGAGTTCCCTAGGGTTGACATGTAGCATTTCAATAGCAAAAAGGAATAATCTAGCTCGTATGTATAGAAATAGATCTTAAGAGAAAACAATGCAATTTAGATTAAGTTGGCAGTATTAAGTAGCTATCACACTCAATAGGATAAAAGTATGTGCTATGTGTCGGGACTTGCCTTCATCGGAGTTCCTTAACCATTCTTACGTCGACCCGGCTTTGGCTCGGTGTCCTTTTGGATCCTCGATTACCGAGCAGAGCCTGATCGTAATATCGGCTATACGAGTACATAAAATATAGCAACCATTATAACAATTCATCAATCAGTACCTATGGAGGTGTCTAGAGAGAGGTGAGGGCTATCCTATGGGTTTCCGGGATTGTGCGGACGATCGATGAACCATTCTTGGAAACTAGTGCACGTATATAGGATTTTCCTATTAAAGATGGGTAAAGGCTATGGTCTGGATATCCTGGAGGTGAACAATGGCAAGAATGATATGATTAGGCTCGAGGGGTCCTAAGATATTTTTGAGAATTTATCTAAGGTTTTCAGAACTGAAACTGGCAAAGTGTGAATTCCTGGGTGCATTTTCCAGGGATTTTCCATTTACCGGGGAAGGGCTAAATTAGAAAAGGACTCTAACAATGTGATCTATGGTAAAGAAGGGCATGAATATGTGTGGAATAATCCCTATTATTTTTGGGAATTTTCTAGGAATTTTTAGAAGTGGCTAACTACTTAAACCAGAATTTGGTGTACACTTACGGGGTGTACGTAGCAAAAAGGGCAGGGCTGACGCAGGCGGGGCGGGGCCACAGCACTGTGCTGTGAGCCGGTGGACCTGCGGCTGTGGATTGGGGCGCATATGTGCGAGCGGCTCAAGTGGACCGGGTGCATGAAGCTGGGCGACGGGTGGCGGACGGCGCAGGCAACGACGTGAGGCCGCGGGCCCACATGGCGGTGACTGGACGCAGGACGGTAGGGCGACGGCGTGGACAATCCAGCGGCACTGCCCAAGATAGGCTGTCGGACCGTCGTGGGGAGCAGAGCTCCTCGCCAAAGCTCCCTGCTCCGGGCGATCTACGCTGCCATAGGCCATTCTAGGGGTCCTAGCGGATAGAGGAGCGCACGGCGAACCCGTAGGGGTGTCGCGGTGGCCGGAGAGGGACTGGGGGTGGCGGCGCACCGATGGGGGCGGACTAGGAGTGCGTCGGCGATGCGGCATTGTGCAGAGGGGGGACTAGGGGTGGAGCAAGGCTCGAGGAAGCACGCGAGCAGCATGACTCCTTCACCTATGCGAGTACTACGACGGCGGAGCTGGCGGAAGGCCACCGGCGACGGGCGTGCACGGCGGTGGGCGCAAGATCGCCGGCACTACGCGGTGGCGTGGAAAGTGGAGAGGACTACAACGGCGAACGATTTGGGCAGCATAACGGCCTTACCTGTGCTACTTCCACGGCGGTACAGGGGCCTAGTTTGGTCGGCGGCGAGCATGCCACGGGCGCTTCCGGCAGCGGAGCCACGGCCGGCGAGAGCAGCACTCGGCGGCACTCTACCCCTCTAGGTTTGGTGGCTTTATCCACCACGCATAGCTTGGGTTTTGCCTGGGCTTGCTTGCAATGGACGAGGGCGGGTGGAGGGACACGGCGGCGGGGTGCTCTTCTCCGGCGAGAAGAGAATGGCGGCCAGCGGTGGTGGTGGCATTCCAGGGAGGTAGAGCCCCTATTTATAGTTGCAGGAGGAGCTCAGGGAGCTTTCTTCGGTGTGAAGCAAGTAGGGTGGGAGGATAAGGTTGCCAGCGCGGTGGGGTGCTCTGCCTAGTCGAGGAGTGTACGGCGGAGAGGGAAAACTCGCCTGGCGGGGAGTGTGCAGGCGGGGATGTGCAGGCGAGGATGCGCAGGCGTGTGTGCAGGCAGGTGTGCAGGTGACCCTGGATTGCCGCGGCGTACGGCGTGCTTGGGAGCTCTGGCCGTTTTGGTGGCACAGGTGGCGTGCGCGCGCGGATGGACATGCGAGGTATGGCAGAGGGGACAGGCTTGGGCTCGGTCGACTTGATGTCAAAGGTTGCGGCGGAGCGCTCGCCTAGGGGCTAGGGGTATGGCGGAGGACTGTAGGAGCGGCGCCACGTCAGGTGACGTGGACGCGCTCTAGGCTCGGCGCCCGCGTTACGACGTCACGGCAGGCTGCAGCAGCACCGGTGCGTGGAGTGGGAGAGGCGCCTATGGGAGGGGTCGGGTGGATGCAACACGTCGAGGTGGTCACAGCGCGCCTGCTATTCAAGAAAGGGCCGGCCGGAGCTCGCAGATCGGCGTGGTGGCAGCCGGCGGTGGCGTTCTCAGATTGGCGGCCGGTCTTGGAGAGGGGAAGATGCTGGGCAAAAGGGCTCCGTGGGCGCGGTGTGTCATGGCGGAGGTGATGCTCGCCCTACTGAGGTCCGAGGTGGCCGGAGGTGGCGGATCAGTGCGGCGGTGGCCGGCGGGCGCGGTGCGACGCGAGGAGGACGAAGGGGAAGGGAAGGAGAAGGGGGAGGGGGCGTTCGCGGGTTGGGCCGGTTAGTGGGCTGCGTGTGCGTGTGTGTATGGGCCGAAAGAGAAGGGAGGGGGCTGGGCTTAACTTAGGTAGGAGTTGGGGGGTTTAGATAGACTTATGCTTAAGAGGCTTCTATAGGGTTTTGAAATATGAATTTGAATTGTATTTCAAATTCAGATTTTTGAACCAAATTCCTTAGGGTTTAATCTAGGACTTGAAAGATAAATTTGAAAATAAAATTTCAAATTTATTTTCAAATCACAAATCCTTATAGGTTTAATCTAGGGTTTTAAAAGTAAATTTGGAATAAATTTCCAAATTCATCTTCTACCCAAATTCCTTAGGAAAAAGAAGAGGTTCTAGCTATGGTTTGAAATGTGATTTCAAATTCGAATTCAAACGAAAATCCTTAGAAGTTTAACTAGGGTTTTATTGTAAATTTGAAATGGAATTTCAAATTCGTTTTTAACCCAAAATCCTTAAAGATTTCTAGGGTTTTTGGAAAATAAATTTGAAATAGAATTTCAGAATTATTTTCATCCCAAAATCCTTAAGAGAAGAAAAGGGTTTACTATTATTTGAATAAGGAATTTGAAATGTGAATTCAAGTTTCAAACAAAATTCCTTATAGGATCACTCAGCAAGCAAATGCATCACAAATGTAGGTTTAAATGCAAAAATTAATTATGGAAATTTTGGAATATCTAGAGAAAAGAAAATTAAACCTATAATTAGAGAAAATTTTTAATAAGTGTGTGTTTTTAAAATGCCTTAAAAAGCGGGATGTGACAGAACTACCCCACTTAAGGGAATCTCGTCCCCCATATTAAAGGGTTAGAAAGAAAGCAAAGGTATTCGTAACTTCTACTCGTAACGTCCCATGACGTTCCTTTCTGTAAAATCTAATCTTGCATCGGGTCAGGTGTCTATGAGTGCAAACTTTGAATTATTGTTTCCTTGCAATAACTCTACCCCACTTAAGAGTGTTCATACTTACGAGGCTTTTTCCGTGAGTATGGTCGGGGTTAACTATGCCTTCATCCTTTTAAATTTTGTGTGCTGATTCTTCCACCACATCCTTAGGGTCTTCCTATGCCAGGCCTAATCATCGGTACTTTCTTAGGCTTTACTGGCTTGTTTGTGGGCGTTACTTCCACCCTATTTCCTATGATTTCAAACTCATAATGTGATGATTTTTCTTCAATCATCAGCATGTTGGCTCTATGGGGTTCTAATGAGGTTTTGGTTTCTATATGGCAGGTCTCTACCAGGGGGTAAACTATAGGTCTTATTAACTCTATCTATTCGATTGAAGGTTAAATCTAGCGGTTGTAAGCTAGAGCCTTGCATTCGGACCAGGCTTCATTCCTATATGACACTACGTCGTTTAACTAAAGAGTTAGCAACTAGCTTGCTATTGCCATCAAGCTAAGGGGTATTTGTCTTTGAGAAACTATTTTTTCTCAACTTCTACCCCACTTGAAGGTGGTTTGCCTTATGGGGTTGTCTTAGGGCTAGGTCAGGGCTATGGGCTTCTAAGGGTCTTATGGTCCGTAGTTAAGATTGTGAAGTTGGGTGACTACTTTTCATCGAAATGATGAATTTTTCATGAGCATTAAGGTTGCTAATGCTCCTACCAAAGGTAGTGGTAGTCAATTCCCTTGTTCACAACTTTCCTAACATCGATGTGAGATTCTATCAAGGTTTATCTCTAAGGGGTGAAGTATCTGAAAACCTTTCACCGAGGAGGTTGTATGTCTCGGTGGTGAGGCTCTAGGTTAACTACTTCACTCACAGAGAGATAGCTAACAAAAGTCCTTAGGGCTTCATAACCACGGGCATTACTCCAGTGTTTTGGAGGTGCCTTGGTTATTTAGGATCTCTATCTATGGTTGGGAATTTTGGGTGACCACTTCTCATCATTTTGGTATGATGATTTTTCTAAGCATCAATGTCATTGATACCCCTACAAAATCGTAGTGGTGGTCACAATTCCGTGATCATGGTGTACTCTATGGTAGGTTTAGGTAGGTCTATAGGTTTAAGCTGATTTGGTTCCTTTTCATCAAGGGGGGTTAAGTGCCTCGACGCTTAGCTCCTTTCTTCGAAGTTGAGCCAAGGAAACAAATCAGACTTTCTCCTATTTTATCAAAGAAAGTTGTTTGAGTTGCCTTAACCAGAATATACTGCTGCTTATCCTAGGAAGCTAGGAGTAGCGGGACTTGGTACATTCGATTTGGAGGCATGCAACTTTTCGATGATTTGATCGTATCGGTGGTTTTTCCTTCTTAGGGTTACTCAGTCTTCTATGGGTTTAGGTCAGCTTATAGAGGTCAAAGCGAGTAGTTCCTTTTGCCAGGAGAGATTTGTATTACCAATGGTCATCGTCTTTTCCAAGAAAGCTCGGAAAGGGTGTTGATGACGTACTGGATTATCGAGATATACATATCTCCTGACAATGGACTCAAAATCGACTCGCGGAATTTCTCAAGCTTTTCCCTTTCTAAGGTGTTTTCTAAACTCCAGCTTCGGATTTCTTTATTTCCTCAGCTTTAAGAGTTTCACATTCTATCTCTCCTCCAACTTTGAATATCCTGACATGGATATGCCAATTGGTTTTCGTCCTATAGGTCTCAACCTACACCCTAATTGGGGTCTTGGTGTGTCCTTAAGCCTATAAGGTCATGGCTTTTGCTTTTCTCACCTAGGTTATATTCTAACTAAGTGTAGGGCTCCTTAAAGGCATCATAAGGTTTAAAGGTTTTACTTACAAAAACTCTTCCAGGATTTCGAACTTTATCATGGTGTTAGTATAAACTTTATACCATCACATGATTTCCATAAATTTCCTAGGAGTCTTGGGTCAACTTAGGCTGATAACTTTGTTTCGTTCTAACCCAAAGTCCTATAACTTTGGATCCTACCCCACTTGAAGGGGATCTAAACCCGTATCATGTAATGGAACTTCCATTACTAGTAACGGGTACGTTTGGATAGGTGGGGGTTTAAAGAAAGTCCTTGGGTTTTTAGAAGAGATAAGATCTAATTCACACAATTTCTACAACCAATTACCAAACAACCCCTGTAACCTAGGGGTGGGGTCTAGTAGTAAAGCTTGAGCAAACATTATTCAATCAAAAACACGTTCCTAAATGGTCATAGGCTTACCACATCATCTATCATTTTTCGTGATTTATTCACTATCTTGGTAATTTCAACTTTTTAGCTGAAACTTTCTTACGGCGGATCATTACTCGAACTTGCTTTCATGATCCAGGCCAGCCAAAGTATTGCAAAGGGTGTTAAGCACAAGGTAAGAGGAGAATATAGGTAAGATAGAAGAGGTAAGAAGCAATCATCCGAAAAATTTCGGAATCTGGAATAGAATGGAAGGCCTCAGGATTCGTAAAGCGTAGGGTCAGTCCTTATATGGTGACCTAAATTTATTTATTGCTCTGATACCACCTCTTTGGGGACCCACCTTCGGGATTCCTGCTAATACTTGTGTTAGTCCCTGGATCGGATAGGCTAACACAGTTATTATCAGAGTTAGTATATAAAGCAATAAATGATGTGTTTTAAAAGAAATACCTTAACGTAGCGAAACGGAAGCGCAGGTGCCCATCCACTAAGAGATGGTCTACAACACCTGGAATCCTCGAGGCAACCTATAAATGATGAAAGCAATGCTGAGTACACTTATGGTTGGTACTCAGCAAATCCCAACTTAACTAGTTCTTTAAATGCAATGTAGGCAGTAGTCAAGGAAATGGCTGAAAGGTAAATCCTATGCCTAAAGCATCTCACATATGCAAGGTGAGTTTAAAAGGTGAGAATGTAAATACTCTCTAGGGGGTTCATTATTAACCTATGAAAATATGAGTTGTGGTCCTGGAGGGGGAAACTACCTCCCCTGCCAGTCCCCAAGTTTTAAGATGGTTTCGGGTCCATTGACCCACCATCGGTACATCCAATCTCTAATTCCCACCGAAAAGTTCAGTAGGACTAATCAGCGGGGGCTTTGACTTAGTGGGCTCTTAACCGTGAGCCTCGGTGTGACGCCCCAGGTTTTTAATTAACCCTAATTACTGGTCAAACCTATTGACTGTGGTCAAATCATGGTCAACCTGGGTCATCACCTCGAAAACCTAGCCAACAATCACCCATTAGCACCTTAAGCAAGTCAACATCATCTATCATGGTCAAAACCCTAGATTAAGTGGTCAAACTCTTAATGTCTATCTCTTTGTCCTAGAACTTTGGCCACGTTCTCCAAATTTTGTCTAAACACTCAAAAATCTGCCAATACAAAAGTTGTGCAGAATTTCATGAAACACATTTCATCTTCAGGATGGCATTTCAAATTTTGAGTGGAAAGGGTTCAATTTTGCCAGTCAAACCCAGAATTACTATTCACCTGAGCCATGAAATTCTTCAAGTTGGCAACCAAATATCTCCCTCGTTTCAAATCCAAATAGAATTCGGCTTGTGCCATAGTGCAGAGGGATGACTCATCTATAATTCTCCTATCTACGGATTTTGCAGTTGGAATTCAAAATCTTGAACAATTTACGGTCAAACAGGGCACCATGGAACGGACCGGGCTGAGCGCGCGCACCGGCGCGACGTCATGCGCGCGCGGTGTCCACGCGTCGCCGCCGCGCCGCCGCCGTACTACGGCCGGCCATGGAGGTCCGTGCATGACCTGGGCCTGCGTCGGCTCCCGTGCGCGCCCCGAGACGACACCTCGGCCGGAGGAGCCGCGCGCCCGCGGCGCTGTCCTCCCCCCTGCGTGCACGCACGCCGAGGACCGCCGCCGTACCACGCATTAAACGCCGGGAAGCCTTAGCCGCGAAGCATCTCCCCTCTCCATGTGCGCCCGGCTATAAATAGCCATTCCTGTTTCTTCCCGCGCGCGAACGCCGTCCGCCCGCCCGCCATTGCCGTCGCCGCGAGCTCGTGCTCACGCTAGCTCCCGTCACCGGCCAACCCTTCCAACCGCTCCACTAGGTCCCTGTGTAGCTCCCATGGCCGCCCATTGACCCGCACTACCTCTTCCCTTGCCGGATTTTGGTGAACCGCGGGCGCGCCGCCGCGGCCTCGCCGCCGCCGCTCGCCGGAGTCGTCCCCGACCGCGCCACCACCACCAATCGGCTCGGGGTGAGGTCAATCGCACGCCCCCTCCATTTGTTGCCCTGCTCCGGCCGTGCTTCGCCGCCGGCGAGCTCCCCCGCCGCCGTCAAGGGCATGGATGTGAAGTCCAGGGACGCATTTGTAAACCAGGGGCTTGGTTGTAATGATCTTTAACTTAGTTTCTTTGCAACTTAGTCCAGCACTTTAGAAAAAGCATAGAAATTCATAGAAAAATCATAAATATGCAAACACCATTTTGTTGGTCTCAGTGGGAGTAGATCTACAACTTCTACAAGGCATGACCATACATTTGACTTATAGATTTTGAATGAAAATTCAAACTCAGTTTGGCACAAATTTGCTGTAGTTCAAAATCTATAGAATCTATGGAGCTAAATTTTGGGTATGTTGCTAGACATGTCATGTGTAGACTCTAGACCAAAATTTGCACAAAGTTATTAAATAGATCTTTTTATATGATTTACTTTGTATTTATGCTATTTCTGACTTATTGATTTTTGTAGCAAAATGTAAATAGATTTTTGTGCTCAACTTGTGGCTATGCTCATGATATGCCTAGATTCAATTTTCCTGCATTTACCATGATTTTATCTCTGCCAGAAGTATTTATTCTTGTTATATGCTTAGATTTAAGTTTAAATGCATAGTTCAAATTTTATGTTGGATCTTGTTGTGCTTGTTGGTTTCCTAGGCTTGTTTTAGGTCAGAGATGTTGTAGGGATGAGTTTGGCTGCAGCAATGCTTTATTTATTTATTTATGCATTTCTCATATTTCTATTAGCTAGGAAACATCTTTTTGATGTATATGTTTTATGGCTAAATTAAATGTGTACCTTGGACTAGTGGTCTTGTTTAGGTGTTTAGGACCAGCCATGCACCCTTTTCCTGTTTTTATATTTTGTTTTGTAATTAAAAGCTTGGAATCCATATAAGTTTCCTTTTAGGTTTATTTGGGGAAAAACACCCTTGCTCCCTAAATGACCTTGTGAAATTGTTGTTTACCTTAATTAAGGGCTGTGGATCCACCCTTGCTGTTTTGATTGATTAAATAATTTTATTTGCTTAGATGTGTGCACAAGTAACTATTAAGAGATTAAAATAATAAACCTTCACATGAAATGACCTTAATAAAAGGAAACACTAATTAAATGTTTGTCAAGGTGAATGTGGCCAACAAGAGTTGGATGTGATGGTTAAACTCTCACTCCACTCAATAATCCTGCATTGCATTCCGTGTAGAGCTTCCTGACGGTAACTACGTGCTCGTGCCGGAAGCCGAGGAAGGAGGAGCTGACACGGAGCTGCAGTGCGTGGAAGTGAACGAGGACACCGAGGACCCCCAGGCTAACTTTGCTGACGAAGGCAAGCCCCCGTGCATTAACCTATTTGTTTTTGGAAATTATGCAACTACCTATGGATGTTTGTGCATTTACGTTCAGGAGTTGAAATGAAACCCCTAGATGCATGATCCCTAGGTACCTATGTCTTTTACTAGTAAGCTAGGTCGATAGCTGCTATGCTATAGGACCGTTACAAGTCAAGTGATACTTGTCACTCGTGAGAATAGGTTCTTATGTTGGAATCATAAGATCTTTATAAATGGATTGCTCATGTGGTAAGAGCATGGGATGTGGGCTCCGGTCCAATGGCTTTCGTGGGTTAAGTGTTTGAAAGTACTAAGCACTTGTCGGGAATGGGACCGGTAAGCCTAGTACCTTAATGACGTGGTGAGGGATCTTACTATTACTCATCTTGGGATGCGTCTCACGGCTAGCTACCGGTGGTGCATGGTGATTCTAGGTGCCTTGCGGGGTATGCCAGATAGCCTGTACCAAGGACTGTAAGATTCGATCCTGAGCCGAAGAGTTTTGGGAACCACCTGGTTGGTGGGCTCTTGGTGAGTACACCCTACCGTGTGTTTAGGTCTACCTTGCAAGGTTTAAATCAACTGGTTGTCGGCCTCTCACCGTTATCTGAGACTACTTATCCAACTAGCCATGATATCCCTAATGATGGAACTTTGTGAATATTTATGCTTGATTAATTGAATTGCACAACTGATGCTTGCAATAGCTTGCTCATTTAGAATGGAGTAATCCACTAGAACCTGAGCTAAAATATTGAAAGTAAGGACATACTCTTTGTTGCTTTTCGGCAAAAGAACCCCACTAGCCAAAAAGCCTTTCATGTCTAGAGTTGGTGATGTAGCTGTCACCGACGGGTAAGTCTTGCTGAGTATTAGTATACTCAGCCTTGCTGTAATTTGTTGTTTTCAGGTAATGCCTTTAGTGATGTGTGGCCTGGAGAAATCCCGCCTGGCTGGGAGCTGGAGTGGGTGGAAGATGATGAATGAAGGCATCATGGCAGGCCTCCTGTGATGCTCCTCGTGCCGTTTAGTTTAATTCCGCTGTTTTCAAAACTCTAAACTTCGTTATCGTGTCAAGTACTTGGTTTGTAATAATTAAACCCTTCGGGGCAGATTTGGACCTAATCATGTGTTGTACTCTGGACTCGCCTTCGCGTGAGTTTTAATGCATATTTGTCGATCCTTTGTTGCTATGTAAGTGATTCCACCGGGCTCGACCCGGCAACTAACGACGGGATGGTACTTTATTATTGCTTAATGACCAAAGTGGATTGGTTTAGGCGATAGTACGGTATTTTCCTGGGCGGGTTGTCACAGCTGGTACCAGAGCGATTATATGCACCAGAGTTTAATTAACAACCTTAATCACTGGTTTTTGAATAAAATTTGCTAAGATTGTTTGGATTTGCAAAATACATTGGTCCGTTAAGGATGGATATAGACCGAGAGGCCCTAGAGGGAATTTTGGGTTCTTTCAGGTGGCTTACAAATCTATGGTTTATTTTGCTAACTCCCAGCACATTTTATTTCTATCAGAACTTACTTTCTGTACAACCATACTAGTTCATCACGTTTTGCCACACGTGGTGGTGCCACAGGAAAGTCCTGTGAGGGATGGATGGGACCTATTCTAATGGGAACCCACGTCGCGTCTATGTCTCATCACGTTTTGCCATACGTGGTGGTACCGCATGGAAGTCATGTGAGGGATGGATGGGACCTAATCCAAAGGGAACCCACCATCGCGTCTGTGTCTCGCCACGTTTTGCCATACGTGGACGTTCCGCATTGTGAATGTGCGAGGCAAGGATGCACTCCATTCCAAAGGAGAGTATCTGAGGTTGGACGCTGTCCATGCAGCGGCTTGACGCATGGATACCGTTTCAATAGTGAACGGTAATGTATGTGGACGCTTCCGTGACGTGCTGGCACGGAAGGTTCTTTTCTGTAGGTACTCTAACAGCGATCCGTTAGTCGCTAAGTGAGTATCGAATAGCTCTCGGCTAGTTATTATAGGGAGAGACGAATAAAAGTCTTGCCACCGGCACTAACTTCGATTTTTGGCTTGATTGCCGTGTGAGGACGATTAGGACGTCTTGCATCATGTTAAAATTTGAAACAACTTAAAAATGTACCCAAAATCTGAATTGTATGCTCTCTAAGGAAGTTTTTGCTAGTGTGTGGTTTTTGTGTCCTAGCTTTACCTCTCATGTCTAGGTTGTTGTTGCTGTCCAAAAGTTGAGTGGCTGCTAGCTTGAATTTTTGCACCATGTTCTAAAAATGTTTGGACTAGTTGACCTATACCAAAGTTGCTCCATATCTAATCTAGTTTTTGCTCGCAAAAATTCATGGGCATAGCTGTTGTAGATCTTGAATTGTATCCTTTTTAGTGAACCTAGGTCATGCTGTTTTTCTGAGGACAGAACTTTGAACATTGCACCCTTCGACCTTGTTCCTAAAGGATCTAGCTCAACCTTTGAATACCAAATTTGTGCATAAAAACTTTACGGATTAGCTGGTGAAATTTGAGAAATTTTAGGGTTCTGGTGTTTGAGTTATGAACGTTTATTCACAGCTGCCAGAATTTTGCACCATTGACATGTTGTCCTCTTTGAGTTCTAACATGCATTACATTTTTGTACAGATGGCTGCCCCCGTGTTTCTCGAGTACGGCGCTGACGGTTCGGTCCATACCGACGGACTGCACTGGGAGGGTTTTCCACGCCTTGCGTGGGAGGCACTCAGCGCTGCCGGTTACACCATTCCGCCCGTCTACGAGGCGCTCGAGTTAGAGCACCTGGGCGTGCCTCGTTGCAAAGTGACCGTCACCGTACCACCCCACCCAGACCACCCCGACTGGTTTGACTTGAGCTCCGTGTACTGGGGTTTTCGTCAGTAGGAGTCTTTCGAGTCGGCTGCCCTCTGGGTGCTGACGGACTTCTGCGACCACAACCCGACGGTGGTAGCACTGTCACCATTCGGACTATTTCCGGCGGTGAACCCGCACGACCCGGCATGGAGGGACCGTGTGGACCACCTACAGGAGTTACTGCTGCTCGCAGTCCCGCTGGATGTCACGCAGACGCTGACGCGTTGCCTGGACGCTATGTTCACACTTCAGGGGCTGCGTAACACCACTCAGTTGATGATCAGCCAGCGTCTGGAGTCGGCTCGGCTGGCCTGGCACAGTCTCTCAGCAGCTTACCAACAGCAGAGCTTCACTCTCTTCCAGACTCAGCAGGAGAACGACAGGCTTCGTACGAGGAGATTCCAGTTGGAGTTAGAGAGAGGCGACCGCTTACAGAGAATTCTAGACCTGGAGGCAGAGGTCACTACCCTTCAGGAGGACGTGGACGCTAGAGACATCGAGAGGTTGACACTGCTGCAGAACATCGTCGAGATGCAGCAACAGGTGGAGGAGGCCGAGGTGCAGGTAGTAGCACTGCAGGCCATCGTGGCTCTGCAGCCACCACCTCCGGTGGAGGCACCTCCGGAGGAGCAGCAGGGTCAGTCTGGTCTTGACCAGGAGAGTCAGGCTGGACCACCGCCACCGACCCCACCTGCTTCACCTGCTGCCATTGACGCTTCGGTCGGCAACTAGGTTGCCGTAGTGTTGTAATAGGATGACTCATATTCCTGTGTGTAGCCGCTTGGTTGGTTTTTGTGGTAGGCTAACGTAGGAGTATTCTTTTGTGCAGCACGACTGCAGTGTAACCCATGTTGTATTTTGGTGATCCCAAAACTTGACACCTATGTAATGCTCGGTTGAACACCATTCCTGCAGTGTTTGTTGTAAGGAAAATGTTTAAGCTATTTGTGGTCAGATTCGATTCCTGTGTTGAATACCAAACTTGTTCGGAATTTTATGACGATTGCGCTCGCAAAAATTCGGCCCTTGTGTACTTTCATACGGAGAGTTATGCAATTTTTAATCCAGTCCTGGCTGCTGTCCAAACAGCTAGACAGAACATGGAAATGAAATTTTTCGAGCGATTGAACGTCGGAATCTTGTCATGTGTTGAATACCAAAGTTGTGCGGAATATTGCGATGACCGTGCTCACCAAAATTCAGCATTTTTGCATGAGGGTACTGAGAGTTACGGAAATTTCGGTGAGTGACGGCCTGCTGCCAGGACAGCTAGGCAGATTTTCGCAATTCGAATTCTTCGGGCACGCGAACTTGGAAATTTGCTGCGGAGTTGAATACCAACTTTGGAGCGCATGAAATCCTACATCTACTGACCCGGATTGGAAATTTTTCAGTGACTAAGCTGTTGGATATGAAACTTTTCGTATGACCGTGTTGCTGCAAATTTCGATAAACTTGCACGAATGAGCTTTTGTGATGCATGTTTACACTTGTCGTTTCTTTCTAAGCAAGATTATGACTACGTGTCTAATAAAGGCTCACATTTTCAGATGGTGGGACCAACGCGCAGCTCCCCCAATGGTTTCGGAGCGTCGGGCAGTGGTGAACTACCACCGCCACCGCCCATGACGCCGTCGGAGGCATTCATGGCTACTCAGACCGAGGTGCTGCGCCAGATCCTGCAGACGAGCAACAGATTGCCCGGCAGCTGAACCAGAGGCCACCTCATGGGGCAAATCATGAGGGGCTGAATCAGGTCACCACCTACCCTCAGTTCATCGGGATGAAGCCCCCGACCTTCACTAAGGCGGAAGACCCCCTTGAAGCTGAGGCGTGGATCAAGGCCATTGAGGCCAAGTTCTCTGCCTTTGTGCTGCCATGCTCAGAGGAAAACAAGGCCAACTTCATAGCCTTGCAACTGCGAGGTGAAGCCTTGATGTGGTGGGAACATTTCAAGACCATGCAGCAGGCCGGGCATGCTGTCACTTGGAATGAATTCAAGCAAGCTTTCAAAAGCCACCACATTCCTAAGGGATTAATGGATAGGAAGATGAGGGAGTTGCTGGCCCTCAGGTAGGGATCTGACACTGTGTATCACTATGCACAGAAATTCAATAGCCTTTGCCAGTATGGTGGGCATCATGTGGATACCGATGCAAAGAAGATGGAGAGGTTCCGTGATGGCCTGTATGGTGAGTTGTATGAACGGCTGAACTTGATAGAGCCCAACAACTTCCATGAGTTGGTGAACAAGGCTATATCCCAAGAGGATGCTATGAAGAAGACCCAGAGAGACAAGAAGAGGTAGGCTGGTTTTGCTTCGGGCAGCGGGACTAACAAAAAGTTTCGCTTTGTGAAGAAGAATGTTCCTAACTCGTCCCAGCAATTTTCAACTGGACGCTGGACGATGAAGCCATCACAGAGCAAACCTCCTGGAAACTTTCAGTTCTGCAACACCCAGCAGCAAGCTTCAAAGCCCAGCGCACCCCCACGCAACACCGGTGAACGCCGTTGTTACAATTGTGGACAGCCTGGGCATTATATCAGTGACTGCCCAAAGCCCAAGCAGATTAAACCCAACCAGCAGAATCAAGGTTCCGAGACCAAGCCGGTCAATCCAGCCAAGAAGCCGATGGTGCAAGTCCGTCAGGGTAAACTGAACTTCACCACCATGCGTGACATTCCAGAAGGAGCTTCAGTGCTTACGGGTACTTTCTCTATCAATGACATCCCCATTAAGATATTGTTCGATTATGGAGCTACCCATAGCTTTATGAGTGGGAGCTTGGTAGAAAAATTGGGTTTAAGTGGTTCACATGTTAAGGATGCTTTTACCATTGTCACTCCGGGTGGAAAAATCTCTTCTCACACCGTAGTTTTCGGAGTGCCTTTGAAATTGGGGAGTAAGACTATTCAATCAAACCTCATTGTCATAGGCTTAGAGGGTATGGATGTTATCTTGGGTATGGATTGGATGACCCGACATAAGGTGGTTCTAGATATCTCGGGTAGAGTGGTAGCGATCAATTCACCTACCATCGGACACACCACCCTGTACCTACCTTTTAAGGACGGTGCAGACCCTTGTGCTTATGTGACCATTATCTCTCACCTTGAAGAAATTCCAGTAGTTTGTGAATATCCTGATGTCTTTCCCGATGAATTGCCTGGCATGCCACCAGACCGGGATGTTGAGTTTGTGACTGAACTCCAACCGGGCACTGTGCCCATTTCCAAACGACCTTACCGTATGCTTCCCAAAGAGGTAGCTGAACTGAAAAATCAACTCCAGGAATTGTTAGATAAGGTCTACATTCACCCAAGTTCTTCTCCTTGGGGTTGTCCCGCACTCTTTGTCAAAAAGAAAGATGGTAGTTTGAGGTTATGTGTTGATTACAGACCTCTCAATGCGGTGACCATCAAAAACAAATATCCCCTTCCCCACATTGATGTTCTTTTCGATCAATTGGCTGGAGCCAAGGTTTTCTCCAAGATTGATCTTCGGTCTGGTTATCATCAAATCAAAATTCGACCTTGTGACATTCCCAAAACTGCTTTCTCCACCCGATATGGTCTCTATGAGTATCTGGTGATGTCTTTTGGTCTCACCATTGCCCCAGCCTACTTCATGTATCTCATGAACTCCGTGTTCATGACGGAGCTTGAGAAATTCGTAGTGGTTTTTATTGATGATATTCTGATCTATTCCAAAAATGAGAAGGAACATGCCGAACATCTTCGAATTGTTCTACAGCGTTTGAGAGATCACAAACTCTATGCTAAATTCTCCAAATGCGAATTCTGGTTGGATAGTGTGAAATTCTTGGGGCACACTATTTCCAAAGATGGCATATCCGTAGATCCTAGCAAAGTACAAGAGGTGATGGATTGGAAACCACCCAAGTCCGTACACCAAATTCGCAGTTTTCTGGGTCTGGCGGGTTATTACCGTCGATTCATTCCAGACTTCTCCAGGATCGCCAAACCTATGACTGAACTGCTCAAGAAAGGGGTGAAATTTGTGTGGAGTGAAGCCTGTGAGAAAGCTTTCCACACGTTGAGACAACACTTAACTTCAGCCCCAGTGCTAGTACAACCGGATAATTCCAAACCTTTTGAAGTTTTCTGTGATGCGTCAGGCACTGGTCTCGATTGCATTCTTATGCAAGAGGGCCGAGTCATTGCCTATGCCTCACGGGCGCTTCGACCCCATGAGATAAATTATCCCACTCATGATCTAGAGCTAGCAGCGGTTGTTCATGCTCTCAAGATTTGGAGACACTATCTGATGGGCAATCGTTGCAACATCTTCACCGATCACAAGAGTCTCAAATATATCTTCACTCAATCAGATCTAAATATGAGACAAAAAAGATGGCTTGAGTTGATTAAATATTACGATCTAGAAGTGCACTATCACCCCGGGAAAGCCAATGTTGTCGCGGATGCTCTTAGCCGCAAAGACCACTGCAACCATCTAGAGGTGGAGCCGTATAGTGACACTTTGTGTGAAGACATGAGGAAACTTCATTTGGAAGTGGTAGAACAAGGAAATCTATATGCCATTGCTGCAGAATCCAATCTTTATGATAGAATTGTCACTGCTCAATGCAATGATGAGGGCATACAGCTAATAAAATAGAAATTAGCGGACGAAGACCCCAAGTACACTTGTTTCCAGAGGGATTCGAATGATGTGGTATGGTTTGGGAAACGTCTTGTGATTCCTGCTGACCAAGAAATTAAGAAAGAAATCTTTGATGAGGCTCATCTTTCCAAATTCTCTATTCATCCCGGAAGCACCAAAATGTATCAAGATCTGAAGGAAAATTTTTGGTGGTCAAATATGAAGGTAGACATAGCAAAGTATGTGTCCGAGTGTGATACTTGTCATAGAATGAAAGCAAGCCACTTGAAATCGGCAGGTGTACTCCAACCCTTGTCGATACCTATGTGGAAGTGGGATGACATAAGTATGGATGTTATTGTAGGTTTACCCCTGACTGCTAGAAAGAAAGACTCTATTTGGGTTATCGTGGACAGACTCACCAAAACTGCTCACTTCATCGCAGTTCACACCACTTATTCAGTGCAAGCCTATGCGGAGATCTATATGGACCAAATAGTCCGCTTGCATGGAATTCCAAAGACCATAATTTCTGATCGAGGAACTCAATTTGTAGCTCGTTTCTGGGAGCAATTGCATGAATGTTTAGGAACCAAATTGATCCGTAGTTCCAGCTATCATCCGCAGACCGATGGTCAGACGGAAAGGGTAAATCAAATTGTGGAAGACATGCTACGGGCAAGCATCATGCATTTTGATAAGAGTTGGGACAAGTGTTTGTCCTTGGCCGAGTTTTCGTATAACAATAGTTACCAGGCTAGTTTGAAGATGGCACCGTTTGACGCTCTTTATGGACGGAGATGCCGTACCCCTTTGAACTGGTCAGAAGCCGGAGAAAGGACACTTTTTGGTCTAGACTTAGTCAAGGACGCTGAAGAGAAGGTGCAAGTGATAAGGGAGAATTTGAAGTTAGCCCAGATGAGGCAAAAGAGCTATCACGATAGAGGAACAGCACCCCGACAATATGAAGTTGGTAATTATGTCTACCTAAAGGTTTCACCAACCAAAGGTGTACAAAGGTTCGGTGTTAAAGGAAAGTTAGCTCCACGCTATATTGGACCTTATGAAATCATTGAGGTATGTGGGCCAGTGGCTTATCGCATCCGACTTCCGGAGCGGTTCTCCGCAGTCCACAATGTGTTTCATGTGACCTAATTGAAGAAAGGCGTGCCTGTGCCTGAGACCGAGGTAATCACAGATGCAAATGCTTGGATTGAGCTGGATTTCTCGCTCATCGAGCATCCTATGAGGGTGTTAGACCAAAAGGAGAGGAAGACCCGAAGACATACCGTAAGGATGTACAAGATACAATGGAGTCATCATACGGAAGAAGAAGCGGCTTGGGAGACGGAAAATTTTCTCAACACCAAGTACTCGGGTTTTCTACAATCTCGAAACCGTAAGTTTCTTTTTGTCCTATCTTGTTCTTTAAAATCGAATCTCGGGACGAGATTCCGCTTAAGGGGGGGTAGGCTGTGACGCCCCAGGTTTTTAATTAACCCTAATTACTGGTCAAACCTATTGACTATGGTCAAATCATGGTCAACCTGGGTCAGCACCTCGAAAACCTAGCCAATAATCACCCATTAGCACCTTAAGCAAGTCAACATCATCTATCATGGTCAAAACCCTAGATTAAGTGGTCAAACTCTTAATGTCTATCTCTTTGTCCTAGAACTTTGGCCACGTTCTCCAAATTTTGTCTAAACACTAAAAAATCTACCAATACAAAAGTTGTGCAGAATTTCATGAAACACATTTCATCTTCAGGATGGCATTTCAAATTTTGAGTGGAAAGGGTCCAATTTTGCCAGTAAAACCCAGAATTACTATTCACCTGAGCCATGAAATTCTTCAAGTTGGCAACCAAATATCTCCCTCGTTTCAAATCCAAATCCAATTCGGCTTGTGCCATAGTGCAGAGGGATGACTCATCTATAATTGTCCTATCTACGGATTTTGCAGTTGCAATTCAAAATCTTGAACAATTTACGGTCAAACAGGGCACCATGGAACGGACCGGGTTGAGCGCGCGCACCGGCGCGACGTCACGCGCGCGCGACGTCCACGCGTCGCCGCCGCGCCGCCGTACTACGGCCGGCCATGGAGGTCCGTGCATGACCTGGGCTTGCGTCGGCTCCCGCGCGCGCCTCGAGACGACACCTTGGCCGGAGGAGCCGCGCGCCACACGGCATGTACGCGCGCCCGCGGCGCTGTCCTCCCCCCCTGCGCGCACGCACGCCGAGGACCGCCGCCGTACCACGCATTAAACGTCGGGAAGCCTTAGCCGCGAAGCATCTCCCCTCTCCATGCGCGCTCGGCTATAAATAGCCGTTCCCGTTTCTTCCCGCGCGTGAACGCCGTCTGCCCGCCCGTCATTGCCGCCGCCGCCGCGAGCTCGAGCTCCCGCTAGCTCCCGTCGCCGGCCAACCCTTCCAACCGCTCCACTAGGTCACTGTGTAGCTCCCACGGTCACCCGTTGACCCACACTACCTCTTCCCTCGCCGGATTTTGGTGAACCGCGGGCGCGCCACCGCGGCCTTGCCACCGCCGCTCGCCGGAGTCGTCCCCGACCGCGCCACCACCACCAATCGGCTCGGGGTGAGGTCAATCGCACGCCCCCTCCATCTGTTGCCCTGCCCCGGCCGTGCTTCGCCGCCGGCGAGCTCCCCCGCCACTGGCAAGGGCATGGATGTGAAGTCCAGGGACGCATTTGTAAACCAGGGGCTTGGTTGTAATGATCTTTAACTTAGTTTCTTTGCAACTTAGTCTAGCACATTCGAAAAAGCATAGATATTCATAGAAAAATCAGAAAAATGCAAACCCAATTTTGTTGGTCTCATTGAGAGTAGATCTACAACTTCTACAAGGCATGACCATATATTTGACTTATAGATTTTGAATGAAAATTCAAACTCAGTTTGGCACAAATTTGCTGTAGTTCAAAATCTAGAGAAGCTATGGAGCTGAATTTTGGATATGTTTCTAGACATGTCATGTATAGACTCTGGACCAAAATTTGCACAAAGTTATTAAACTGATCTTTTTATATGATTTACTTTGTATTTATGCTATTTCTGACTTATTTATTTTTGTAGCAAAATGTAAATAGATTTTTGAGCTCAACTTGTGGCTATGCTCATGATATGCCTAGATTCAATTTTTCCTGTATTTACCATGATTTTATCTCTGCCAGAAGTATTTATTCTTGTTATATGCTTAGATTTAAGTTTAAATGCATAGTTCAAATTTTATGTTGGATCTTGTTGTGCTTGTTGGTTTCCTAGGCTTGTTTTAGGTCAGAGATGTTGTAGGGATGAGTTTGACTGCAGCAATGCTTTATTTATTTATTTATGCATTTCTCATATTTCTATTAGCTAGGAAACATCTTTTTGATGTATATGTTTTATGGCTAAATTAAATGTGTACCTTGGACTAGTGGTCTTGTTTAGGTGTTTAGGACCAGCCATGCACCCTTTTCCTTTTTTTATATTTTGTTTTGTAATTAAAACCTTGGAATCCATATAAGTTTCCTTTTAGGTTTATTTGGGGAAAAGCACCCTTGCTCCCTAAATGACCTTGTGAAATTGTTGTTTACCTTAATTAAGGGCTGTGGATCCACCCTTGCTGTTTTGATTGATTAAATAATTTTATTTGCTTAGATGTGTGCACAAGTAACTATTAAGAGATTAAAATAATAAACCTTCTGTTGACGCAAAAATAGGACGTCACCCTTGCGCGCGACACACGTGACTCCCCGGTCTGTAGCGAGGCGTGCCAGCCAATCTGACCTGTTGATTGACAATGAAAAATATTAGGGATCGGCTAGAGAACCGATGGCCTTTCAGCGACACGTGTACCAGCCAATCAGCCGATACGGGAAAAGCGAGATCGGCCGGCTCGAAAGCGATCGAAGCGCGGATGCGATCGGCTGGATCGGCCGATCGTGACGTCAGCGCTCGAGTAGGTCAGAATCAGCTGCGGTGTTGAAAGCCGATAGGATCTAGATCGAGCGGATGATAATGATAATAGCTAAAACTACAAGAATTTGGTATGAAAACTTGTAGATCTAGCTAATATCGGTAAGGGGTGAATAAAGAACTAGACGAAACCTCAGCGATGCGCCCGGAGGTTAAAGCCTAGGATTATTCGGTAAAACGGTACTCATAAGCTTGCCGGAGATCAGTTGATGCAGCCCGACGAACCCGAAGTACGGCGTTGTAGAAAAGAGAAAAACGCAATGGCGAAGTCGCCGAAAAGTAGATGCTGTAAAGGTAGATGCTGTAAAAGTAAAGGGTTTGCCCTGTTTGATATTGATGTGTACACTTTTTTCTGACCACACAGGGTCGCTATTTATGTCCTGAGGACAACCCGACTCCTAGCCGATTACAACACTGTTTACTTGCATCTAATGACAAAAACTACTAAAAATAGAAAAAGGACTCTCGCAGGAGTCAAAGACCTAAAAACTGACTCTTGACCCGTTGTCAATCGTGGACTGACGCCTCCATAGTGCTTTCCATCTGGCGTATTTCTTTGAATACCCCCTTCTTTATGCCCATCGGTCGATCCTCTGGTTTGCCATCGGCCGATCGCTCTGACCTGCAGGCCCACTGTCAGGGCTGAACTCTTCTGACCATCGGCAGATCTCGTTGATTGCTCTGTTCCTCCTTCGATCGGCCGATTGCACTCGGTTGTTTCTCCTTATCCTTTTTGATCCTGTTTTTCCAAAAAATAGTGTCAACACATGCCCCCTAGTTTCGGAGTAAATAATCCTTTTGCTCCGAAATTTGCCTGATATCTTTTGAATAATAGTCAAATCTCCCCGTGATCGACCTGATCAATCTCCATTGATATGTCTTGTCCTTTCCACCTACCTTTTCTTGGGATTGTTCACCATGTGACTCTTTGGCATCTCTCGTTCCCCTTCCCTATAAGACTCATTCTTTTACCCGTAGGTTCTTTGTATTGACCTTGGGTTCTTCCTGATGTAGATGTTAACTCTTTTAGTCTTATGGGTATGAGAGGCATCTTCCCCTGGAAAATTCTGCGAGCGCCGATGATCCTTACTGGCCATTGATAGACTCTAGCTCAAAATAGCATTCCTTCTGAGTACTGCTAGTGAGCTAGTAAACTATGTCTGTAATTTTGGGCAGAAGATTTCTGTGAACTATGCTCTGCAGTTTGTGGACGTGATAGAGGAGCTTCCCCTTGTTTAAGTGTGTACAAGTCATCCTTTATTTGGGGGTGATTTCTCTGAATTGGTCATCCTTTGGAAACTGAGTCATTCACGGGTTATCTGTTTCCCTTTTCACCGGATCTGGCATCTTCGGTTTCCGTCTTTTTCGGCTTCTTCATCCTTATCTCTTCTGGTGCTCCGGCTATAAATAGCCGTCCTCATACCCCTATGGAGACCACACCTTTCCTTTCATCCATGGCTCGAGATATAGGTCCAGGGAGCTTTAGGCTCTTGTTCTTCGGTTCCTTTCTTCTTCTCTGACTCAAGATGGCTAGAAGAATTCTTGTGAAATAGCCTAGAAAATGCTCCTCTCTCTAGTCTCCTTTTGTGAAGCCAGGAGGTCCAACAGCTAGAAGAATCCTTGTGATGCAACTTAGGTGCATCAGCTGGTAGAGGAGGGTGGAGGTTGCCCCTGGGCGTTGCGGAAAGAAGAACAACCCTATGTCTTCTTTCCCAACAAATTTGACGAGGAGAGTTACCGCATCTGGTGATTCATCTTCGTCAAATCTATTCTTTTTTGTTTTTCTCTTTCTTCGTCCCCATCACTTGTCCAGTGATGACCAATGTAATCGATCTGTAATAAATTGTTCAAGTTTGTCCTCCCAATGTATTCTTTCAGATCTGCATTGTAATGTCACCATTGTAATTGAAGATGAGAGAAAATATATATATATTTTTTGTTCTAAGGGCAATTTGTACATCGGCCATAACCTGAAACCGAACATGCTTCGATGATTCGGCTTTTTGCTATTAAAGACGACTTTATTCACAATCGGCTGTAACTTGAGTCTCGAATCGGCCGCTTTTAGGCTCTGATTAGACTAAGCATCTACCCATATGCTTGGATAGTACTTCTTCAAATATTTCCCGTTCAATGCTCTGGCAAACTTCTCTCCTTCCAATGTCTCTAGAATATATGCATTTCCAGGTACGCATTGGCTGATCCGATATGGCCCTTCCCAATTAGGTGACCACTTCCCATATTTAGGATCCCTAGATCCGATTGGTAATATGAGCTTCCAAACCAGATCCCCTTCGGCAAATTCTTTAACTTTGACCTTCTTGTCATACCACCTGGCTATCCTTCTTTTGTTCTTTTCAATACTCTCCAAAGCTCTCAGCCGATTACCAGCAAGATCTTCTAATTCCTCCTTCATCATAGCTGAATAATCATCGGCCGATAGCTGGTCTTGTAAAGAAGTTCTCCTGGATCCGGCTCTCAGTTCCCAAGGTAGTACAACATCATGACCATACACCAGTTGATATGGTGATACCTTGGTCGCTCCGTGGCATGCCATCCTGTATGCCCATAGTGCTTCATTAAGGACCGTATGCCATCACTTAGGACTTTCATCAATCTTGTGTTTGATCAATTTGATGATGCCCTTGTTTGCTGCCTCTGCCTGTCCATTCGCTTGAGCATAATAGGGAGATGAGTTTAACAGTTTGATCTCCAAAGAATTTGCATATTCTTCGAACTCCCCTGAGGTGAATTGACTTCCTTGATCGGTTGTAATAGTTTGAGGTATACCAAACCGATAGACAATATGCTCATTGACAAAATCAATCATATTGCCTGTTTTTACAGTCTTGATTAGGATGGCTTCAACCCACTTTGTGAAATAATCCGTAGCCACCAGCACGAATTTATGACCTTTGCTTGATGGTGGATATATCTGTCTGATCAAATCAATTGCCCAACCTCTGAACAGCCATGGTTTGATTATCGGGTTCATTACTGATGCCGGAACCCTTTTAATGCTTCCAAACTTCTGACACTCTTGGCATCCTTTGTAATACTTGAAATCTTCCAATATCGTTGGCCAATAGTAATTATTGTTTCTGATCATCCACTTCATCTTGAATGCTGATTGATGAGCTCCACAGACTCCCTCGTGAATCTCTCCCATTAAAATTTTAGCTTCTTCTTCTCCAAGACATTTGAGCAGAACTCCATCAATGGTACGATAATACAGCTCATCTTCCAGCAGAACATACTTAATGGTCTTGTACCTCAGTTGTTTGTCAACCTTTTTGGATGGATCTTTCAGATAATTTATTATTTCTTTCCTCCAATCTTCAGCTGATAATTCCATAGTCAGAATCGACCGATATCCTGATGCCCCTTGGGCCAGCCGATTAGCTTCACTATTATGATACTTAGGGATATGTTCAAGTTTTACTATCTTGAATTCTCGGAGTAGCTGAAGACATTCTTCATGATAAACCCTCAATATGTCATCTTTGCATTCATATTCCCCTGCCAACTGATTTATCACGAGTTGAGAATCTCCAAATATCTCAACAACTTCAGCATTGACTTCTCGTAGTAGCTTTATCCCTTTTAACACTGCCTGGTACTCAGCTTGATTGTTTGTCGAAGTCTTCTCAATTGGGATGGAAAATTCATAATTTGCTCCTTGAGGTGAGATGAGGACGATTCCGATCCCAGCTCCTACTCCACATGATGATCCATCAAAGAACATAGTCCATGGAATAGGTTCTACAACTGCAACTTCAGGTCCACAATGCTGAGTTACCAGATCGGCCATTACTTGCCCTTTGATTGCTTTGGCCGATTGATAGGTCAAATCAAATTCTGACAAAGCTAAGATCCATTTTCCGATCCTGCCTTTCAAGATGGGTAATGACAACATATATTTGACCACATCATCCTTGCACACCACAGTGCATTCGGCAGTTAATAGGTAGGGCCTCAACTTTGTGCATGAGAAGTATAAGCACAAGCACAGTCTCTCTACCGCCGAATATCTCGTTTCTACGTCCAAGAGTCTTCTGCTCACAAAATATATCACTCGCTCTTTTCCTTCAAACTCTTGCACGAGGGCCGATCTAATAGCCTGCTCATTAGCCGATAAGTATAATTTGAACGGCTTTTTATCTTGAGGAGGCATTAAGACAGGAGGAGATTTCAGATAATGCTTAACATTATCTAAAGCCTTTTGTTGTTCTTCTCCCCATACGAATTTCTGATCGGCCTTGAGCTTCAGTAGAGGTGTAAATGGCTGAATCCTTTCCGACAGGTTAGATATAAACCTTCTGATAAAATTGATCTTGCCAATTAATGACTGGAGCTCTTTCTTGTTTGATGGTGCTTTTATATTGTCAATTGCGCTGATTGACTTCTGACCCACTTCGATTCCTCTCTCGTGTATTAAGAAACCCAAGAATTGGCCAGCTGAAACACCAAAAGCACATTTATTGGGGTTCATTTTTAAACCATGCTTCCATGTGCATTCTAGCGTCCTTCGTAGGTCTGCCAAGTGTTCCTCGTAGCTCTTTGACTTGACAACAACATCATCAATGTAGATTTCTACTATCTTGCCGATGAGTTCATGGAATATGTAATTCATAGCTCTTTGATAAGTGGCACCAGCATTCTTCAACCCAAAGGTCATGACAATCCACTCATACAATCCGACATGACCAGGGCACCTGAAAGCAGTTTTTGCAATGTCTTCTATGGCCATAAATATTTGATTGTATCCAGCATTACCATCCATGAAGCTGATGACTTTGTGCCCTACAGTAGCGTTGACCAATGCATCGGCTACTGGCATCGGATATCCATCCATCGGCGTTGCTTTGTTTAAGTCCCTGAAATCAATGCATACACGTAGTTTGCCATTTTTCTTGTAGACGGGAACTATATTAGAAATCCATTCGACGTACCAACATTGCCGAATGAAACCAGCTTCGAGTAACTTTGTTATCTCGGCTTTTATATCAGGATAAATCTTCGGATTACACTGCCTTAGGTGTTGCTGAAAGGGTCGAAATCCTGGTTTAATAGGTAACCGATGTTCAACAATGGATCGGTCTAAGCCAGGCATCTCATAATATTCCCAAGCAAAGCAATCCTTGAATTCTTTCAATAATGTGATTAATTCTTTTTTGTAATCTTCTTCTAGCTTGGCACTGATGTATGTCGGCCTTGATTTGCTTCCATCTCCAAGATCTATCTTTTCTAATTCATCGGCCGATGTAAACCCATGCCCAAGCTTTCCTTCATCTTCAATGAATTGATCCATTAAATTTTGTCATCAGAGCCGACTGCTTGAACCGGCTTTAGTCCAAAATCGGACACTTTGAGATACTTGGTATCCCATGCTTTTCCAGATGTGTAGCTCACTTGATCATAAGTCCATCCTTATGCTTCTGTAGCTGCCACTGTCAAGGAGGTTTCTCCTTGCACCACCTCCACTGAATCTCCAATCCATTGGATGATGCATTGATGCATTGTAGATGGTATGCAACAATTGGAATGTATCCAATCCCGACCCAGCAGTAGATTATAAGATCCCCTCCCTTTAATGACAAAGAAAGCGGTCGGAAGGGTCTTACTGCCGATGGTGAGCTCCACGCAGATGGCTCCTTGAGCCGGAGAGACATGGCTTCGAAGTCCACCAACATCATGTCGGTTTGGGTCAAATCTTCATCAGATTTCCCAATCTTGCGCAGCATGGTGTACGTCATTAGGTTGACTGCTGCTCCTCCATGTACGAGCATCCTGGTGACTGGCTTGCCATTGACAAATCCTTTGAGAAACAAGGCCTTCAAGTGTTGTCTTTTCTCATCTTCTGGTTTCTCAAAGATGGCTTGTTTAGGTTCTAGTGTCAATTGAGCCATGCCAAGCTCCTCATCGGACACATCCGAATCAACCGGAGCCATGAACTCTTTCGGTAGGAAGACAATCATATTTATATCAGCTCGGGGTTTGTCATCTTACTCACCATCGGCCTTGGGCTTTGGGCGCCAAACTTTAGACCGAACCTTCTTCTTGTCCAGCACAAGTCTCTCTGCTTCTTCATGCTGTTCTAGCTGACGTAGGTGCTGGACTCTTCTCTTCTGGGATTTAGTCAAGCCATCTGGACACCACTGTGGATTAGGCTTCTTACGTGTTTGACTTGATCCTTCGTCATCCAGTTGTAATGTGCGTCGACGTTCAGGAGCTCGGCACATGATGTCTTCATCAGGTACCAGTAAATCGGCCATCTCTTCCAGCTGATTGTTTGACTCTTCATTAACTCGGCTTCCCAGCCGATCATGAACGCTGGCCTTGCCCCCCAGCCGATCGTGGACGCTGGCTTTGCCCCCCAGCCGATCATGAACCGAGACTCGTTGATTGTTGAATCCATGGTGATCCTTGGCTGCAGGTCTTCTGTCATCAAAGCAAATCCTTTTGGATGAATTGCCATTATTGTAAGCCCCGTTGCACTCTGGACAGTTTTCTGTCGTCGGCAGTTTGATCCCTTCTTCCCAACAGTACTTGAAGAACGGTCATCTCCAATGTCCTTCATTACGCCGTGCCCACTCCTCTCTTTCCTTTGCCTTCTCTTGTCGGCGCTAGAACTTGTTGATCAACATTTGTGACGTGACGGGTCGGCGTGGATTTGATTCTCCTTCTCCAAGTAGTAACCCTTTTCCTTTGACATCGGCAGCGGTTACTTGTACTTTGGGATCGACAGCTCCTTTATTTTGAGCTGAATCAGATGTCAGCAACTTAACTCATGATGTGTCTTTGCTAGACACTTCAACTGTGTTAGCTGGGAAGGGGTGCTGATCAATCTTTATCGGCTTTTCAGCTTTGGTAGGAGTTTCAAATTTAAGCCTCCCTTGCTCAATAGCTGATTGGATCTGTTGTCTGAAGATCTTGCAATCATTGGTATCGTGCGATGTTGCATTGTGCCACTTGCAATACTTCATCCTCTTCAGCTCTTCTACAGATGGTATGGTATGGAACTGGGAGAGTTTAATCTGCCCTTGCAGAAGCAACAGATCAAATATCTTATCGGCCTTAGTGATATCAAAGCCAAATTTCTCTGGCTCTTTCTTGCCAAAGGGACAGGACACTGTCTTCTTGCCTTTGACCCACTCTGTGAGCCCTATCATATTGTCTTCATCTTTTGAGTTGGAGTAGTCCACATACGACACCTTCTTCTGAAAGTTCCTTCTAGGCTCATAGGACTTTGCAGTTTCTTGATTCATCCGGCTGACCAACTGGCTGAGGCTTTCAAAGTCATGTGATGCATATTTCTCCCTTAAGGTCGGCAAGAGACCTTGGAAAGCCAACTCAGCTAGTTGCTTGTCTCCCAAGTTCAGACTATAGCACTTATTTCTGACCTCTCTGAATCTTTGAACGAATCCAGCTACTGTTTCATCGTTCATTTGCTTGAGTCTGGTCAGATCAATGATCTTCATCTCGTTGATGCCAGAGAAGAAGTAATTATGGAACTGCTGTTCCAGATCGGACCACTTGATGATGGAGTTAGCTGGCAGTGATGTAAACCATGAGAATGCTGGCCCTGGCAGAGATGAAGAGAACAACCATATTCTGAGTGCATCAACATTCCCTGCTTCTCCACATTGGATGATAAACTGAGTGATGTGTTCCATAGTGGATGTTTCATCTTGTCCAGAGAACTTGGTGAAGTCTGGCACTTTGAACCTTGGAGGGAACGGTATCTGATCATAGCCAGAGGGATACGGTGTCCTGTACATGCAGGATTGCTGCTTGGGTTTTATCCCATATTGCTTCAGTAGCATCTCTGAGAAGTGGTCGATCAACTCCTGCTTCACATGAGATTTCAACTCTGTAGCCACTTGCTCAATTGCTTGTATCTCAGCTAGAGTTTCTGGAGGTCGTTCTTCTAAGATTCTTGTCTTTGGATCTGGAACTGTCCTTGCCTCAGTAGAACCTTGAGTGTTTGAATGACCTGTAATAGGTGTAGCCTGTTCAATCGGCTGACTAGCCGATGGGGCTGGTTGCTGTGTATTCAACTGGTTTGAAATAGCCAATTGATTTAGAAATGTTTGCAGCAATTGCGCTGAATCCACTTGTGGAAACACTGGCTGCCCTGCTGCTCCTTGGTTGATCGGCTGTTGAGGTGAAGATCTTGTATGAGCCACCGTATTAGCTGGGGTTAAGACAGCCTGCATTGTCGTTGACTGTTGAGGCGGGGCTGTCTGTATGGGCATCCCGAGCGTTGGTTGCTGTAGCGGAGCAGTTGGTATGGGCATCTCGAGTATCGGCTGCTGAGCCGATCTCTGAGGTGGAGTGGGATTTGGCCTCTGAGGTGGAATAGGAGGTCTTTTCTCTGTTGGTATGACCATGTGAGCATGAGCTGGACTAATCTTGACTCTTTCAAAGTTCTTGCTCCCATGATTGAAGTAAACGAACACCACTCCTTCCCCATTCATGTGCACAGTCACTGGAGTACCTCCAAATGTAGCTTGGTAAGATTGTGGATACTTTACTTCTGGAACTTCCTCAGGCACAGTCTCAAAGAAATTTGAGATGTAAGTCTCAAAGTGATCACGAGGTAAGTCCCATCCTGCAAGCTTCCCATCTTGATCTCTCATCGCAGGATATTTTTGCTGATTCTGCACTGGAAGCACCTGATCCTGGACGTTAGACTGCACTGGTGATGTGATGGCAGGATCTTTAGCTTTACCATTGCCACTTTGATTCTGAATCGGCTGAGAGTCCGATGAAGAACTGGTGGCAGCTTGTGGAGATGGTGTAGCTTTTGCTGTTGGATCATCAATCGGCGGGTTGGCCGATTGGTTTTGCTAGAACACAGGAAGAGTACGCCTTGATTGAAAGTATGCATGTCCCAGATATCCTGCCTCTGCTCCTTGCTTGAGTGCATCAATTATGGCATTCTGAATTGTATTTGTGAATACCTTGGATTGATCAATCATTGTTTGATGCATAGCCTTGGTCATCATGTCTTGAAGTCCTTCAGGATCGGCTGAGAAGGTGACTTGCTTCGGTGTTGGCAAAGGATTCTTCTTGAAAACACCACTTTTAGTCTGACCGTATGATGCCAAACAAAGCTCTTCATAATGCTTCATGTGAGCCTCGAGCTCGGCTTTGTCTGAATCTTTCAGCTGATCCATGGTGATGGGTTGAACGTTGTCCGGATCGACTTCAGAAGGACCAGTCTTCGTAGGCTTCGTCATTGTTGACTTTTTTCGTGTCCCACCGGGCGTGCCAAAAGTGTGTTGACGCAAAAATAGGACGTCACCCTTGCGTGCGACACACGTGACTTCCCGGTCTGTAGCGAGGCGTGCCAGCCAATCTGACCTGTTGATTGACAATGGAAAATATTAGGGATCGGCTAGAGAACCGATGGCCTTTCAGCGACACGTGTACCAGCCAATCGGTCGATACGGGAAAAGCGAGATCGGCCGGCTCGAAAGCGATCGAAGCGCGGATGCGATCGGTTGGATCGGCCGATCGTGACGTCAGCGCTCGAATAGGTCGGAATCGGCTGCGGTGTTGAAAGCCGATAGGATCTAGATCGAGCGGATGATAATGATAATAGCTAAAACTACAAGAATTTGGTACGAAAACTTGTAGATCTAGCTAATATCGGTAAGGGGTGAATAAAGAACTAGACGAAACCTCAGCGATGTGCCCGGAGGTTAAAGCCTAGGATTATTCGGTAAAACGGTACTCACAAGCTTGCCGGAGATCAGTTGATGCAGCCAGACGAACCCGAAGTACGGCGTTGTAGAAAAGAGAAAAACGCAATGGCGAAGTCGCCGAAAAGTAGATGCTATAAAGGTAGATGCTGTAAAGTAGATGCAGTAAAAGTAAAGGGTTTCCCCAGAGCCGGTTTGTTTGATATTGGTGTGTACACTTTTTTCCGACCACGCAGGGTCGCGGTTTGTCCTGAGGGCACTATTTACTTGCATCTAAAGACAAAAACTACTAAAAATAGAAAAGGACTCTCGCAGGAGTCAAAGACCTTCTAAAAACTGACTCTTGACCCGTTGTCAATCGTGGACTGACCCGCCTCCACCGTGCTTTCCATCTGGCGTATTTCTTTGAATACCCCCTTCTTTATGGCCATCGGCCGATCCTCTGGTTTGCCATCGGCCGATCGCTCTGACCTGCTGGCCCACTGTCAGGGCTGAACTCTTCTGACCATTGACGGATCTCGTTGATTGCTCTGTTCCTCCTTCCATCGGCCGATTGCACTCGGTTGTTTCTCCTTATCCTTTTTGACCCTGTTTTTCCAAAAAACGGTGTCAACACCTTCACATGAAATGACCTTAATAAAAGGAAACACTAATTAAATGTTTGTCAAGGTGAATGTGGCCAACAAGAGTTGGATGTGATGGTTAAACTCTCACTCCACTCAATAACCCTGCATTGCATTCCGTGTAGAGCTTCCTGACGGTAACTACGCGCTCGTGCCGGAAGCCGAGGAAGGAGGAGCTGACGCGGAGCTGCAGTGCGTGGAAGTGAACGAGGGCACCGAGGACCCCCAGGCTAACTTTGCTGACGAAGGCAAGCCCCGGTGCATTAACCTATTTGTTTTTGGAAATTATGCAACTACCTATGGATGTTTGTGCATTTACGTTCAGGAGTTGAAATGAAAACCCTAGATGCATGATCCCTAGGTACCTATGTCTTTTACTAGTAAGCTAGGTCGATAGCTTCTATGCTATAGGACTGTTACAAGTCGAGTGATACTTCTCACTCGCGAGAATAGGTTCTTATGTTGGAATCATAAGATCTTTATAAATGGATTGCTCATGTGGTAAGAGCATGGGATGTGGGCTCCGGTCCAATGGCTTTCGTGGGTTAAGTGTTTGAAAGTACTAAGCACTTGTCGGGAATGGGACCGGTAAGCCTAGTACCTTAATGACGCGGTGAGGGATCTTACTATTACTCATCTTGGGATGCGTCTCACGGCTAGCTACCGGTGGTGCATGGTGATTCTGGGTGCCTTGCGGGGTATGCCAGATAGCCTGTACCAATGACTGAAAGATTCGATCCTGTGCCGAAGAGTTTTGGGAACCGCCTGGTTGGAGGGCTCTTGGTGAGTACACCCTACCGTGTGTTTAGGTCTACCTTGCAAGGTTTAAATCAACTGGTTGTCGGCCTCTCACCGTTATCTGAGACTACTTATCCAACTGGCCATGATATCCCTAATGATGGAACTTTGTGAATATTTATGCTTGATTAATTGAATTGCACAACTGATGCTTGCAATTGCTTGCTCATTTAGAAAGGAGTAATCCACTAGAACCTGAGCTAAAATATTGAAAGTAAGGACATACTATTTGTTGCTTTTCGGCAAAAGAACCCCACTAGCCAAAAAGCCTTTCATGTCTAGAGTTGGTGATGTAGCTGTCACCGACGGGTAAGTCTTGCTGAGTATTAGTATACTCAGCCTTGCTGTAATTTGTTGTTTTCAGGTAATGCCTTTAGTGATGTGTGGCCTGGAGAAATCCCGCCTGGCTGGGAGCTGGGGTGGGTGGAAGACGATGAATGAAGGCATCATGGCAGGCCTCCTGTGATGCTCCTCGCGCCATTTAGTTTAATTCTGCTGTTTTCAGAACTCTGAACTTCATTATCGTGTCAAGTACTTGGTTTGTAATAATTAAACCCTTCGGGGCAGATTTGGACTTAATCATGTGTTGTACTCGGGACTCACCTTCGCGTGAGTTTTAATGCATATTTGTCAATCCTTTGTTGCTATGTAAGTGATTCCACCGGGCTCGACCCGGCAACTAACGACGGGATGGTACTTTATTATTGCTTAATGACCAAAGTGGATTGGTTTAGGCGATAGTACGGTATTTTCCTGGGTGGGTTGTCACACTCGGCTATTTGAATAGATTTACTCTGCGCAGAGGTGTACACTTTACCCATACGTTCAGCCAGCCCATACCTCGTGTGCAGGCGGTACTGGCCTACGAGAACCATACCCACTGGCATCTATTCATGGATTACATTATCAACCAATCCTAGATAACATTCCCTAGCTCCACCCACGTCTACAGTAGGGCCTAAGTAGGGGTCATTCCACCACCACCCGTCTCGCGGGTCCACGTCCCGGGACAAAAGCATATGCATAAAAATGTGGTACAAGTACCACCGCGTCACCCAGACGCCAAGACATTCCCGATGACCCGTACCGTCTAGACCTGGGACTAAGCGAAGGTCCTGCTCCAGCATATCTATTGCCCACCATGGCCCCTTGGGGTGGTTTACTAGGTGCAGTAGTGGGGTGTGATTCAAGGCCTCACATCAATGGGTATTCCCGACAGGCTATACCCTTTTGGCACGTATGGTTGTACGGATCACAAGAAAGACTCACCCATTGAACCGATCCTTATGTGACTAGAGTAGGCTCTTGGGATAGTGCATCCTCCACTAAGGTTGTCCCCCTACTCCCGTGTCCATTTCATTCCCTAGGGGTTCCCATTACTATCAGCATTTCCTTCAATTAATCACTATCTAGTCATGATTACCCAAAAAGTAAAACCCTTCCTAGCATTCTATCAAAAAGTAAAGTGTGGTTGCTAGATTCTCCCCATGGAGTATCTAACGGTAGGTTATCCCCTGTCACGGGGCGTGACGCGACTGCCTAGCTTTTCTAAAATAGGAAGGCTTTTGTATGTGGGGTTCCCTAGGGTTGACATGTGGCATTTCAATAGCAAAAAGGAATAATCTAGCTCGTATGTACAGAAATAGATCTTAAGAGAAAACAATGCAATTTAGATTAAGTTGGCAGTATTAAGTAGCTCTCGAACTCAATAGGATAAAAGTATGCGCTATGTGTTGGGACTTGCCTTCATCGGAGTTCCTTAACCATTCTTACATCGACCCGGCTTTGGCTTGGTGTCCTTCTGGATCCTCGATTACCGAGCAGAGCCTGGTCGTAATACCGCCTATACAAGTACATAAAATATAGCAATCATTATAACAATTCATCAATCAGTACCTATAGAGGTGTCTAGAGAGAGGTGAGGGCTATCCTATGGGTTTTCGGGATTGTACGGACGATCGATGAACGATTCGTGGAAACTAGTGCACGTATATATGATTTTCCTATTAAATATGGGTTAAGGCCATGGTTTGGATATCCTAGAGGTGAACAATGGCAAAGAATAATATGATTAGGCTCAAGGGGTCCTAAGATATTTTTGAGAATTTATCTAGGGTTTTGGAATTGAAACCGACAAAGTGTGAATTCCTGGGTGCATTTTCCAAGGATTTTCCATTTACCGGGGAAGGGCTAAATTAGAAAAGGACTCTAACAATGTGATCTATGGTGAGAACCTGGTGTGGTTCGAGGACCGGTGGATGGTCGCTTCCTGGTGTGATGAGTGATTGACAACGTGGTGTGGACTGATTCTTGGCTAAGTATTGCAGGTGCAGGTTGCGGCTTGATTGGTGCAGGTGCAGGTGAAGAACAAGCGCGAAAGGTCGTTGTCGGTGAGGCCTCCAGGTGTGGAGAAGACAAGTAGGCTTGGTTCGAGGGACCCGGTGGCCAGCGGGGTCAAGTGCGGGCCGCATGGTGGCAAGAACGGCAAGATGAAGTCATGGACGGTTTCTTGGTTGAGCCTCAAAACCAAGGTCGAGCCGGGACTACGTGGGAGCCGAGTCATGAGTGGTGATTGGCGGAGGCTACACCGAGTTCGCGGGGTTTCCGGTGGTTCACCAGAAAACCACTGGGTTCCTTGGTTGATCCACAAAGCCAAGACCGAAGAACCGAAGACGGAGGTGCAGCAGCTCCAGACCGGTCTGACCGGTGGGTCTGACCGGTCTGACCGGTGGGTACCGGTCTGACCGGAGAGGAGCACCGGTCTGACCGGTGTGCGACGACGCAGTCCGGAATCTTCGAAGCGGAGGACACGCGTCGGGATCGCAAGGCTTGCGTTGAGGCTAAGCAAGTTTGCGGTCGCTGGGCATCCGTCCGATGGAGCGAAGACAAAGATTTCCGAATTCGCCCTTGAGGGGCATGTATCCCTAGTTAGCTAGTAAGGGTATTTTCGTCTTTCGGTTGCCTCCATATAACCCAAGTGGTGAGAGGATGGCAGCCATCTATTGGAACCCTAGCTCATTTGGTTTTCCTATTTTCCTTCCTATTTTCTTAGGATTTTCGTAGGACTAGCTTGAGAGCTTCATGGTGAGATCTTGTGAGAGGGAAGGATGATCGGGCGGCAATCTAGACCTTGTATGAACCTCTTTGGTATGTATAGATGATTCGGCGTGGTTCCTCAAGGCTTGGTTGTCTTTCCCGTTTCTCCTTTTTGGTGATTTTCGGAGCCCTTTCTTGGTGATTTTCTTGGAGCAATTTCGAGGCCTTTCTCTTTGGGATTTGGTGGGGGATGTATGCATGAACCCTTCGTGGTTCTTTTCCCTTTGATTCTGCTCCCAAATCCGTGAGCAAAGGGGCTCGATTTTGGGATTTTCGTGGCTCTAGGGTTAGAGGCATTCTTGGTGGGATTTCTTCGATTCCTCTTGATTTGACAAGTTTTGGTGGACCAAATCTTGGCTATGGAGTACCCATGAGGTGTTCCTACTATCCTCAAAGTCTTGTGCGAAACCGTGGAGCGAATCGGGAGATCGGTAGTTGGATTTGGGGGAGTTGACTCGCGGGCGCTGTTCATCCCGAGCTGCCCAGGCGCGACCGGTCTGACCGGTGCTAGCCCTTGGTGGGTTTTTGTCTCGGGGAATAGCCTTGTCCGTGTGGTTTTGTCCCGTGGTTCTGCTGGTCAGTTCTTGGCGTGTTTGGAGTTGTTTTGCTAGGTTTTGTGAGGGGTTCTTCTTACTTCCAGGTTGTGTTTCGGAGGTGATTTTTGTTCCAGGGCCTAGAGGAGTCACTGAGGCTTCCTGGAACGTTTGCTGTGCGGCTGCTGTAGCCATCGGCCTGACCGGCACTGTCCACTGGTCTGACCGGTGTCACCGGTCTGACCGGCGCAGGTCATCGGTCTGACTGGTGTAGCACAGGCAGCAAGCCTTGCAAGTTTCCGCTATGTGTTTTGGTGAGTTCTGGCTCGGAGGGTTGAGTGTTGGTTTCTAGGACCAGTAGCACTCCAGTGGCTGCGTGGTCTTGGCCAACTTGGGTAGTTGGGTCGGAGACGTGATTTGGAAGCCGTGTTCGTCTTGTTGGAGTTCTCATCTCCTTCGAGAAGAATTTTTATCGGCTCCCATTCACTCCCCCCCTCTCTGGTTCGCCTAATCGGTCCTTCAATTGGTATCAGAGCCGGTTCGGGTCTTTATTGACTCTTACCAGTCTAAGATCCAAAGATGGCGTACCAGGAACGGGGTTCGGGTCCTCCGCACTTCGATGGGAAGAACTACCAGATGTGGCAAAGGCGGATGGCGGCGTTCCTCCGCGGAAAGGGTCAGATCCTTTGGGATGTCACGGTGAACACATCTTATGTTCATCCGATGAACTTCCTTGCTCCAGGATCGAGGGATATGTTTGAAGCCAACAACAAGGCTGTCGACTACTTGTTTCGTACTCTGTGTCAGCCTGAATTCGATCGGGTTCAGACAGAGGACTTAGCTTGTAGGATTTGGGAGCAGTTGAAGGATGCTCATGCTGGGAACGCTCAGGTTCAGGCTCGGATGTACGCGACTTACCGGAGAGAGTACGAGAACTTCACTCATCTCCCCGGCGAGTCCGTCGATGCCCTTTTCCAGCGGTTTACGGTCGTTGTGAACAACATGAGAGCCAATGTGGACGTCCTCCCATACAATGATCATGATAGAGCCGTGAAGCTCTTGCACTCGTTGGATCGTACCGTATGGGATGGGAAGTTTGAGGCTATTGTTGAGTCCGAGAAGTATGACACCTTGACGGTGAACAAGCTGTTCTCGAAGCTCAAGTCGGCTGAGTTGGACCATGGTATGACAGCCAAGATCGAGAGCCCGACTGATTCTCATAGTCTTGCTCTCGTTGGCGGCAAAGGAGCTAAGTCTAACGCTAACGCATCCTCCAGGATGTACTCTCTGTCTTCTTTGATGTCTTTGCCAGACGAGGAGTTCGACGTGCTTGGAGAGGACGAGCTGGCGTTGCTGACCAGGCGGTTCGAGAGGCTGCACGAGAACCGGGTGAACACGAGGAGGACAGCACGGACGTGCTTTCAGTGCGGCAAGCCAGGACACTTCGTCGCCGACTGCCCGGAGAAGACGGAGAACAAGGACGGCTACAAGGACGGCTACAGGCACCGATCGAGCAAGGATGGCAAGTACCGATCGAGGCGTGATCACAAGCACAAGAACAAGCACAAGGACGAGTGACGGTCGAGGAAGAAGGACGGCCGCGGCAGGAAGGCCCGAGCGAGGGTCGGAGCGAGCGACGTCGACTCCAGCTCCGCCTACTCTTCCTCGAGCTCGAGTAGCAGTGAAGATGAAGGTGATCGGCGCAAGAACAAGAAGTCATCCAGGAACTTGAGCGGGTTGAGCTGCTTCGCGGGAGATGGCTTCTGCGGCATGGCCCGTAGCTCCGGCAGCAAGAAGAGCCACCAGAGTGACTCGGACTCTGACTCCGAGGATGAGGTATGTGATGAGCTCTCTTCTTTGCGCAAGGAGAATGATGAGTTGGTTGACTTGCTTGATAACCGCGATCACATGCTTAGAGAGGCCAAGAAGATGAGGAAAGAGCTTAGGGCCTCACTAGAAGATGCTAGGAACCGTGTGGCTGAGCTAGAAACCCAAAACCTAGATGCTAAGCTTGAGATTGATTCGCTTAAGGCTTCTCCTGTGGTTTCTGATGAGATTGATTGCTATGATTGCTCTGTGTACCTAGCTGATCTTACTGCTCTTAAGGATAAGCATGCTTCTACTTGTGATGAACTAGATATGCTTAGGGTTGAAATGGCTGAGCTTAAGTCTAGACCTGCTTTGCTAGGTGCTTGCACTTCTTGCCCTGTTTTGCATGGAAAGATTGATGAGATGCATGCTTACACTGTTTCGCTTGAGGCTAAGTTGAAAGAGCCTATTCCCACTTCTTGCTCTACTTGTGAATTGCATGCGGTTAAGAATTTGGAGCTTGCACATAATGTTGATCGCTTGCAGGATGAGAATGATGAGCTGAGAAAATGTATGAGCTGGTTGTCGGGTCAGGAGCCTCAGCTTGGTATCATGATAGCGGCTTTCAAACACTATGATGGTCAGGCACTTGGGGCTGACAAGCTTGGAGAGAACAGTGGTGAGGGAGTTGAGAGAGTTGGAGAGATTCCTATCCCACCACCAAACAGATACAAGAACAAGTTTGAGCCCAAGCCTAACCACCTCAGAAACAAACTTGACACTACTCCAGATCCACCCATATTCCCTCACCCAACAAATGATTTTCAGAAACCAGTGAAGTTTGTGAGCCCAAAGGGAGGTGAGGAAGGAGAGAAGAAGGGTGAGAAGCCGAGTGGGCAGCCCCAACCCAAGCCAAAGCCTAAGCCACAGCCCATAAAGTTCCATTGTGAGTATTGTGGGAGAAATGGTCACAAGGATGAGTTCTGCTTCAAGAGGAAGCGTGAGGAGAGAATGGCTAGAGAGTGGGCTAACCAGGACATGTACCACCCCTCTAATGGTGTACCTGAGCCTCGTATGCAGATGCCCAGGGCCAAGGCGATTGTGAGGACGGTTCCGGCTTGGGGAGACCGGAAGGCTGCAGGTGCTGCTGCTGGCCGAGCTACACCGGTCAGACCGGTGCAGGTCTGGGCAGACAGCGAGTCGGGTTTCGTGCTCGTGAGGATGCTCAGTTTGGTTCTGGAGGTCGTGGTTCTGGCGGTTGGTCTGGAAAGTTTGCAGGTGGTCAGTTTGCTAGGCGTTCTCCACCTCGTGCTCAATACGAGGGTAGGAGGAGTCGTAGCTTTGAGATGGAGAGGAGGAACGATCCACGGTTTCTCTTTCGTGGATTTCGTCCTCCTCCAGCTAGAGAGGGTTGGTTCCCTCGTAGTGGTTACCGTGGTGGTGTTCGTGGTGGTAGTTTTGATAGGCGTGATGATTTGGTTTGTGTTAACCCCACTTTGGAGCAAATGGCTCGGCGCTAGTTTTACTCTTTTGGTACTAAACCCAGTGCTGAGTCGTTTGTTCACTCACGTGCTCGCTTTTGAATTTCAGGTGGGAGACTTGAAGAACATTTGGTTGATTGACTCCGGTTGCTCGAGGCATATGACCAGAGACAAGGGGTGGTTCTCAAGTCTCGTCCTGGTGGTGACAAAGAAGTACATCACCTTTGGGGACAATGGGCGAGGGCGTGTGCTGTCAGAAGGTGAGATTAAGGTAAGTGACAAGATCACTCTCAGGCGTGTTGCTCTTGTTCAATCGCTTGGATACAATTTGCTTTCTGTGTCCCAGTTGTTGGATGAGGGTTTTGAGGTGTTGTTTCGGCCTGGTGGTTCTCGGATTTTAGATTCTCGGGGGGATCTTGTTTGCATGGTCGTTCCCGAGGGTCAAGTGTTCCGAGCTGATTTTTCTCAGTCTTCTGGTGTGGAGCGTTGCTTCTTGGCTGGTTCTTCGAGTGAGTTGTGGAAGTGGCATAGGAAGTTGGGTCACTTGAGCTTTGACCTTTTGTCTCGCTTGAGTAAACTCAATTTGGTCCGAGGATTGCCACGGTTGAGGTTTGAGAAAGAGTTGGTTTGTGCGCCGTGTAGGCATGCCAAGATGGTAGCCTCTTCTCACCCGCCTCTCACCGATGTGATGACTGAGCGTCCTTGCGAGCTGCTCCATATGGACCTTGTTGGCCCAGCTCGTGTGCGATCTGCGGGTGGGAAGTGGTATGTCCTTGTTGTGGTGGACGACTACTCTCGGTATGCGTGGGTGTTCTTTCTTGAGGAGAAAGGGGAGACGTTTGGTTTTGTTCGAGATCTTATCTTGAGGTTAAGAAATGAGAGGCACGGAAATGCCATACGAGCGATCCACAGTGACAATGGCTCGAAATTCAAAAACTCTCGCTTCGAAACCTTTTGCCATGACTTGGGTCTTGAACATCAGTTTTCGAGTCCGTATACGCCTCCCCTGAATGGCGTTGTGGAAAGGAAAAACAGGACCTTGTGCGAGATGGCTCGGACGATGCTCGACGAGCATAGGACTCCGAGAAGGTTCTGGGCTGAGGCGGTCAATACCGCGTGCTATGTGTCGAATAGGATCTACCTCAGGGTTCACAAGAAGAAAACCTATTACGAGTTGATGCACGGTCGCACACCCAAGGTGACTCACTTCCATGTCTTTGGTTGTAAATGCTTCATTCTGAAGAAAGGGAAGAAGTTGGACAAGTTCGAGGCTAGGTCAGTCGATGGCATTTTCTTTGGTTATGCATCTCATTCTAGAGCATTTCATGTGCTCAATCTTGAAACTAACCAAATCGTGGAGACTTGCGAGGTAACCTTCGACGAGACACAGCCACGTAGTTAGTTTGTTTTTGAGTGTGCAGGTGACGACGAACTTGGCGAGGAGATGTTTCAGGAGGAGGAGCATGAACATGGAGATGATGAAGATGGCGGTGTGGTGCCCGCGGCTGAATATGTACCTACTACTTCGACGACGATCGAGAATGGACCCTCTCCCACACCTTCAACGACAAACCCAGATCAAGGCGAAGCTGCTGTTGAGGGGGAGGTAGCATCAAGGCGAGAACCTCCCCGGCGAGTGCAAGTGGATCACCCAGCTTCGAGAATCATCGGCGACATGAATGAACGTACTACACGGTCGAGGGTTCGGAACAATTCTCATTTCGCTCAAGCTGCTTTTGTTGCCACCTTTGAGCCCAAAGACATTGGACACGCATTATCTGATCATAATTGGGTTAACTCGATGCATGAGGAGTTGGAGAATTTTGAGAGGAACCAAGTTTGGGTGTTGGTTGACCCTCCCCCAGGGTGTAAGCCGATTGGAACAAAATGGGTGTGGAAAAATAAAGAGGGAGAGAAAGGAGAAGTGGTGAGGAACAAGTCGAGACTTGTTGCTCAGGGGTACAGTCAGAAAGAGGGGATCGACTACGAGGAGACTTTCGCTCCTGTAGCTCGTTTGGAGGCGATCAGGATCCTTCTAGCCTTTTCCGTGGCTAAAGGGTTCAAGTTGTACCAGATGGATGTGAAGAGTACTTTCCTGAACGGTGTGTTGGAGGAAGAGGTGTTTGTGAGGCAACCACCGGGGTTTGAGAGTGAGAAGTACCCCCACCGGGTATACAAGTTGAGGAAGGCGCTATACGGATTGAAGCAGGCGCCTAGAGCTTGGTATGGTAGGTTGAGGGGGTTCCTGTTTGAGAGAGGGTTTGAGATGGGAAAGGTCGATCAGACCTTGTTTCTCCTCAGGCAGGGCAGAGATATCCTGATTGTGCAGGTATACGTGGATGATATTGTCTTTGGTGGCTCGTCTAACTCTCTTGTTGCAAGGTTTGCAGAAGACATGAGCAGGGAATTTGAGATGAGCATGATGGGCGAGTTGCAGTTCTTCCTCGGGCTACAAATCATGCAATCAAAGGAAGGAACATTTGTGCACCAAGCTAAGTACACCAAGGACATTGTGAGGAAATTCAAGATGGAGGACTCCAAGGCCTTGGCGACGCCTATGAATACGACTACAGCTCTTGATGCGGACGAGGAAGGTGAACATGTGGACCAGAAGGACTCCTCTACTTGACGGCGACGAGGCCGGACATCCAATTCTCGGTGTGTCTGTGCGCTCGTTTTCAAGCGCCTCCGAGGACTTCGCATCGGCAAGCAGTCAAGCGCATTTTCAGGTATTTGCGACACACTCCCGACTTCGGCCTTTGGTACTCTGCGTCTTCTTCTTTGGCGCTTCATGGATTTTCAGACGCGGACTTTGTCGGGTGTCGGTTGGATAGGAAGTCCACTTCTGGGATTTTCCAGTTCTTGGGTTCTTCTTTGGTGTCTTGGTCTTCCCGCAAACAGTCGAGTGTTGCTCAATCCACTACCGAGGTAGAGTATGTGGCCGCAGCTAGTTGTTGCTCTCAGCTACTTTGGATCACATACACCATGAGTGACTTTGGTGAGGAGTATACCCATGTCCCACTTCAATGTGATAGCACCAGTGCCATAAGCGTTGCAAAGAACCCAGTGCTCCATTCTAAAACCAAGCACATAGAAGTGAGGTATCATTTTCTGAGAGACAACGTAGAGAAAGGGAAGATAGCTTTGATCCATGTACCCACACATGACCAACTAGCCGATATTTTCACCAAACCCCTAGATCAAGCAACTTTCACTCGTTTGCGGGGGGAGCTTGGTGTTTGTTTGATTTCTTGAGTTGGTGTGTGGGAGCTCCTTTGTAGCATATGTATAGCTTTCCTTTGTGCATTTGTCGCATTTGGCATGGCATATGTAACATGATGTATAGGCATCTTTGTATCTTAGGTTGCATGCATTTTGTAACATATGCATTGTTTAGGAAAGGCTTCTCCTCTATACATTGTTCACCATGGAATGACATATATGTCTTTGTGAGCTAATTTGGTAAGCTATGGTTAGTTTGGCTTAGCTCTTGATAATCTTGGTTTATATCCATGGTTGATGGCTATGTTTTTGAAAAATTTCATATATATGCTCTCTTGTGAGTAAATGCCTTTACATGATCTTGACATGTTTTTGTGGCTTGGCTATGCTTAATTTGTGGTTGGATAGCTTATTTTGATCATATGGGGCCAAAGGCTCATTTGCCATCATGAATGTTTAGCCCCCATGCTTCATCTTGTGGAGGGGCATAAGTTCCTTTTTGTCGCAAAGACATTTCATGTACCAATTATAAATCTGAAAATGAAATGTAAATTGCTTGAAAAATGTGCTCCCATGTCATATGTGCTAATTTTAATTTGCTTTGGGTGCTAAATCGTTGCATGATGCCTACCAATGAGAAGTCTCATATATAGAAGTAGGCACATGGCTCGGTGGCTTTGACATGACATGAGGTGCTTGTGGGTGTTTATGATGGTCTTATGCTTAGAATGGTTGTGCTAGCATGAAGTTTGTGTGGCTTTGCCGTTTTGACATGTTTTGCTCATGTTTAGGACTTTGCTCATGAGAGGGTGATTCTTTGCAAAATTGCTCAATTCTATCTTAGCTTCGCCCAATGGTTGTGAAACTTGGTGATCATGAAGTTTATGTCATTACGAAGCTATAGAGTATCTAACTTGCTCATTTGGACATGTGTAGCATCCTATGTTGAATTTTGTCTATTTGAGAAGCTCTAGGTTGCATTTTTTGCATTTTTGGCTTGATTCATGTATTGTCAACAAGGGGGAGAAGTTTGAGCATGTTTTGGCCTACTGAATGCATTTGGAAGGTTTTCAGGTGGTTTCGAGCCATTTTTGGGCTCTGTTGTGCACCGGTCTGACCGGTTGAGGTCACCGGTCTGACCGGTCAGAGTGCTGATCCTGTTCACATGTTGAGCACCGGTCTGACCGGTGGTTTCGACCGGTCTGACCGGTCAGAGCTGAGCTGTTGCAGCTGCTCTGTTTCGTGAAGTGGCTCGCATGCATTCGTCCAGGGGGAGTTGCATTGGTTCAGGGGGAGCTTGCATGTGTGCAGGGGGAGCTCTTTGTGGTTTTCGAGCTTTGGTTTGATGGTTTGTGCTCTTTGCTTGAGCATGTTTTGTCTCGGATGTGTCGAGCCGTTGCCCTTGCCTAAGGGGTCCGAGACTTGTCTTCTTCAAGTGATCTTGCTCTTTGCCTTTTCTTTGGCTTTCGATCGCTTGTTGGAGTTTCTTTTAGTCGTCTCTTTTCTTTTCCTTCTCTTGGTTACCAAAACGTGTGTGTTGTCAATGCACTCATCAAGGGGGAGATTGAGAGCCAGGTGTGGTTCGAGGACCGGTGGATGGTCGCTTCCTGGTGTGATGAGTGATTGACAACGTGGTGTGGACTGATTCTTGGCTAAGTATTGCAGGTGCAGGTTGCGGCTTGACTGGTGCAGGTGCAGGTGAAGAACAAGCGCGAAAGGTCATTGCCGGTGAGGCCTCCAGGTGTGGAGAAGACAAGTAGGCTTGGTTCGAGGGACCCGGTGGCCAGCGGGGTCAAGTGCGGGCCGCATGGTGGCAAGAACGGCAAGATGAAGTCATGGACGGTTTCTTGGTTGAGCCTCAAAACCAAGGTCGTGCCGGGACTACGTGGGAGCCGAGTCATGAGTGGTGATTGGCGGAGGCTACACCGAGTTCGCGAGGTTTCCGGTGGTTCACCAGAAAACCACTGGGTTCCTTGGTTGATCCACAAAGCCAAGACCGAAGAAACGAAGACGGAGGTGCAGTAGCTCCAGACCGGTCTGACCGGTGGGTACCGGTCTGACCGGTGAGGAGCATCGGTCTGACCGGTGTGCGACGACGCAGTCCGGAATCTTCGAAGCGGAGGACACGCGTCGGGATCGCAAGGCTTGCGTCGAGGCTAAGCAAGTTTGCGGTCGCTGGGCATCCGTCCGATGGAGCGAAGACAAAGATTTCCGGATTCACCCTTGACGGGCATGTATCCCTAGTTAGCTAGTAAGGGTATTTTCGTCTTTCGGTTGCCTCCATATAACCCAAGTGGTGAGAGGATGGCAGGCATCTCTTGGAACCCTAGCTCATTTGGTTTTCCTATTTTCCTTCCTATTTTCTTAGGATTTTCGTAGGACTAGCTTGAGAGCTTCATGGTGAGATCTTGTGAGAGGGAAGGATGATCGGGCGGCAAGCTAGACCATGTATGAACCTCTTTGGTATGTATAGATGATTCGGCGTGGTTCCTCAAGGCTTGGTTGTGTCTTTCCCGTTTCTCCTTTTTGGTGATTTTCGGAGCCCTTTCTTGGCGATTTTCTTGGAGCGATTTCGAGGCCTTTCTCTTTGGGATTTGGTGGGGGATGTATGCATGAACCCTTCGTGGTTCTTTTCCCTTTGATTCCCCTCCCAAATCCGTGAGCAAAGGGGCTCGATTTTGGGGTTTTCGTGGCTTTAGGGTTAGAGGCGTTCTTGGTGGGATTTCTTCGATTCCTCTTGATTTGACAAGTTTTGGTGGACCAAATCTTGGCTATGGAGTACCCATGAGGTGTTCCTACTATCCCCAAAGTCTTGTGTGAAACTGTGGAGCGAATCGGGAGATCGGGAGTTGGATTTGGGGGAGTTGACTCGCGGGCGCTGTTCATCCCGAGCTGCCCAGGCGCGACCGGTCTGACCGGTGCTCTCGACCGGTCTGACCGGTGCTAGCCCATGGTGGGTTTTTGTCTCGGGGAACAGCCTTGTCCGTGTGGTTTTGTCCCGTGGTTCTGCTGGTCAGTTCTTGGCGTGTTTGGAGTTGTTTTGCTAGGTTTTGTGAGGGGTTCTTCTTACTTCCCGGTTGTGTTTCGGAGGTGATTTTTGTTCCAGGGCCTAGAGGAGTCACTGAGGCTTCCTGGAACGTTTGCTGTGCGGCTGCTGTAGCCACCGGCCTGACCGGCGCTGTCCACCGGTCTGACCGGCGCAGGTCATCGGTCTGACCGGTGTAGCACAGGCAGTAAGCCTTGCAAGTTTCCGCTGTGTGTTTTGGTGAGTTCTGGCTCGGAGGGTTGAGTGTTGGTTCCTAGGACCAGTAGCACTACAGTGGCTGCATGGTCTTGGCCAACTTGGGTAGTTGGGTCGGAGACGTGATTTGGAAGCCGTGTTCGTCTTGTTGGAGTTCTCATCTCCTTCGAGAAGAATTTTTATCGGCTCCCATTCACTCCCCCCCTCTCTGGTTCGCCTAATCGGTCCTTCATATGGTAAAGAAGGGCATGAATATGTGTGGAATAATCCCTAGTATTTTTCGGAATTTTCTAGGAATTTTTGGAAGTGGCTAACTACTTAAACCAGAATTTGGTGTACACTAACGGGGTGTACGTAGCAAAAAGGGCAGGGCTGACGCAGGCGGGGCGGGGCCGCAACACTATGCTGTGAGCCGGTGGACCTGTGGCTGCGGACTGGGCGCATATGTGCGAGCGGCTCATGTGGACCGGGTGCATGAAGCTGGGCGACGGGTGGCGGACGGCGCAGGCAACAGCATGAGGCCGCGGGCCCACATGGTGGTGAGTGGACGCGGGACGGCAGGGCGACGGCATGGACGATCCGGCGGCTCCGCCCAAGATAGGCTGCCGAACTGCCGTGGGGAGCAGAGCTCCTCGCCGGAGATCCCTGCTCCGGGCGATATAGGCTGCCATATGCCATTCTAGGGGTCCTAGCGGATAAAGGAGCGCATGGTGAACCCGTAGGGGGTGTCGCGGTGGCCAGAGAGGGACTGGGGGTGGCGGTGCACCGATGGGGGCGGACTAGGAGTTTGCCGGCTACGCGGTGTTGTGCAGAGGGGGGACTAGGGGTGGAGCAAGGCTCGGGGAAGCATGCGAGCAGCATGACACCTTCACCAATGCGAGTACTACGGCAGCAGAGCTGGCGGAAGGCCACCGGCGACGGGCGTGCATGACGGCGGGGCGCAAGATCGCCGGCGCTACGCGGCGGTGTGGAAAGGGGAGAGGGCTACGAGGCGAATGATTTGGGCAGCATAACGGCCTTACTCGGGCTACTTCCACAGTGGCGCAGGGGCCTAGTTTGGCCGGCGGCGAGCACACCACGGGCGCTTTCGGCAGCGGAGCCACAGCCGGCGAGAGCAGCACACGGCGGCGCTCTACCTCTCTAGGTTTGGTGGCTTTATCCACCACGCATAGCTTGGGTTTTGCCTTGGCTTGCTTGCATAGGACGGCGGCGGGTGGAGGGACACGGCAGCGGGGTGCTCTTCTCCAGCGAGAAGAGAATGGCAGGCAGCGGTGGTGGTGGCGTTCCAGGGAGGCGGGTGAGCCCCTATTTATAGTCGCAGGAGGAGCTCCGGGAGCTTTCTTTAGTGTGAAGCAAGGAGGGTGGGAGGATAAGGTCGCCGGCGCGGCGGGGTGCTCTACCTGGCCGAGGACTGTACGGCGAAGAGGGAAAACTCACCTGGCGGGGTGTGTGCAGGCAGGGCTGTGCAGGCGAGGATGCGCAGGTGTGTGTGCAGGCGGGTGTGCAGGCGACCCTGGACTGCGGCGGCGTACGGCGAGCTTGGGAACTCTGGCCGTTTTGGTGGAAGAGGTGGCGTGCGTGCGCGGATAGGCACGTGAGGTATGGCGGAGGGGACAGGCTTGGGCTCGGTCGACTTGATGTCAAAGGTTGCGGCGGAGCGCTCGCCTACGGGCTAGGGGTACGGCGGAGGACTGTAGGGGTGGCGCCACGTCAGGTGACGCGGGTGCGCTCTGGGTGCGGCGCCCGCGTTCCGGTGTCGCGACGGGCTGTAGCTCTGCCGGTGCGTGCAGTGTGGGAGGCGCCTAGGGGAGGGGCCGGGTGGACGCATCACGTCGAGGTGGTCACAGCGCGCCTGCTATTCAAGCAAGGGACGACCGGAGCTCGCAGATCGGCGTGGTGGCGGCCGGCGGTGGCGTTCTCGGCATGCAGGGTGGCGACAGTTGGCGGCCGGTCTCGGAGACGGGAAGATGTTGGGGAAAAGGGCTCTGTGGGCGCGGTGTGTCATGGCGGAGGTGATGCTCACCCTACTGAGGTCCGAGGTGGCCGGCGGGCGTGGTGCGACGCGAGGAGGACGAAGGGGAAGGTAAGGAGAAGGGGGAGGGGGCGCTCGCGGGTTGGGCCGGTTAGTGGGCTGCGTGTGCGTGTGTGTGTGTGTGTATGGGCCGAAAGAGAAGGGAGGGGGGCTGGGCTGAACTTAGGTAGGAGTTGGGGGGTTTAGATAGACTTATGCTTAAGAGGCTTCTATAGGGTTTTGAAATATGAATTTGAATTGTATTTCAAATTCAGATTTTTGAACCAAATTCCTTAGGGTTTAATCTAGGATTTGAAAGATAAATTTGAAAATAAAATTTCAAAATTATTTTCAAATCACAAATCCTTATAGGTTTAATCTAGGGTTTTAAAAGTAAATTTGGAATAAATTTCCAAATTCATCTTCTACCCAAATTCCTTAGGAAAAAGATGAGGTTCTAGCTATGGTTTGAAATGTGAATTTGAAATGTGATTTCAAATTCGAATTCAAATGAAAATCCTTAGAAGTTCAACTAGGGTTTTACTATGAATTTGAAAGGGAATTTCAAATTCAAATTTTAACCCAAAATCCTTAAAGATTTCTAGGGTTTTTGGGAAATAAATTTGAAATAGAATTTTAGATTTATTTTCATCCCAAAATCCTTAAGAGAAGAAAAGGGTTTACTATTGTTTGAATAAGGAATTTGAAATGTGATTTCAAATTCAAGTTTCAAACAAAATTCTTTATAGGATCACTCAACAAGCAAATGCATCACAAATGTAAGTTTAAATGCCAAAATTAATTATGGAAATTTTGGAATATCTAGAGAAAAGAAAATTAAACCGATAATTAGAGGAAATATTTTAATAAGTGCGTGTTTTTAAAATGCCTTAAAAAGCGGGATGTGATAGGAGTGCCGATATATGCTAAGGCTGAAGTAGAAGGACTCCGAATTACAGATTATTACAGCATCCGTTCTTAAATATATGATACCATTGACTTTTTACTTCAATTTTGACCACCAATATATATTGAACAATTTAGTTAACTAAAGTAAAATATATATCATTATAATCTATTATCCACTGTACTTTAGATTTAACTTTTTGGTTTATCGATTTGAAAAAAAATTTGTAGAAAAGATGAATAGTCAAACGAATGAAAAAAGTCAATGGTGTCATATATTGTCACAACAACTTTTAAAAGCAAAACCAGATGTATAATTCACATGTGTCTAGGATCAAGTTTACACATGCAAACGACTCAGTGAAATACCAAAATGCAATGTCATAGCGTATCATTATTACATGACTAATAGTCTTTTATTCTAACACATGAAGCGAGTAGCTAACAGCGGAAAGTACAGCACGGACGTCCTCCACAGGCAGTCGACTGGGGAACGCACGCCTAAAACTCATCGAAATCTTCTAGAAAATCATCAAATCTTCCGTCTGAGCAGCTGACCGAGTAGTGTAGATGCCAGATAAATGAACAACAAGCATGAGCACATGTCGTACTCAACAAGGGAATAATACATAAACAACATACAAGGCTTTATAGTGGATGGCTGATAAGGTTAAAGCGATAAGCACTTTTAGTTGGTCAAAGTTTTATTAATCAACTATTTACTAGCAAATATAAGTATATACCAACCCAATTAGCATATGCAACAATATCATAAGGATGAAATGCACAAGTTTAAAGTCCATCTTCCATAGTTTAATCATGTGAGGGCCCAGGTGTTGGCATTTCTTAGCGTCGATCACTTAAGAACAGATTTAGAATCCATCCTTAGCGACAGCGCTAGAAATGCTTGTTGGCATCTCTTAACGTCACTACTAACGACACCGAGTTAGCGTGAACATCAAGACTTGCCAAAGGTAAATCTAAACGATCATGAACGAATCTGCAAGTGCACAGATAAACCATTGTAGCATTTCCCCAAGGAAGGAGAATATTCTAAGGGTATCGTATCCGTGGAAGGCAATGGCGGATATCAAGACTTATGCTTTTGCACTGAATGTAAACCAAGAGATAGATAAAGAAAACAACAACTCAAAGGCAGGGGTAAGATAAAAGATATGATAGGGTAGTGTGACACACACTCAGATCTACCTCTACTCTAGTACACTACGGCTTAGGGGGAACATACGAGTCAGCTCTAGGTTCTAATGTACTAAACATACAAAGCTAGAAGATACAAGAGATAGGCATGAAACATTGCATGAGAGGGTAAGGTTCAGCACCCAGGTACAAACGGGGAGATAGACCACGACGAACAGCACTCTGCGAAACTATACTTTAGACTCCTACAGCAATACCCTAGCGCGGAGGGTTCCAAAGGGTCCAACAGCTGTCACCACTGCGGCCTATCTCAATCATTACGGGGGACATGCTCATAACTAACGTAGCCACACAACCCAGGCACCATGCCTGTGTTGCTGCTAGACTTCACCCGGCCCGGGCTATTGTGACCCAGGGTGAGAGCCACCAGAAGACTGGTCAACTTAAATCGAGTACCATAGCTTGAACACAAACCTCATGGAACACTATCATGCCATCTAACAAGATCAAACTAAGGCTAGACATACGAACGGATACAAACTCTCTTATGTCTAGTCAACAAGATCAAAAGGTAGTGTTCACGAAGAACACGAGCCTCTAAATGATGAACAAGAGATGAACTCAAGAACATATCAATCATATGATCTACCGTGACTTTATATGAAATAGCTGAATAACTGAAGTAGATCAAAGTCATACAAAGAAATAAAGATAAAAGAGAACTCATACCTAGACTCCAATGTAGACTTGGAACCTGAGTAAGAGCTACTCTAGCCAACCCCCTAGCCTTGGAAACTAAAAGTGAGAGGAGAATGAGAGAGTGGTGTCTGTGAAATAGGAGCCCTTCCCCTTCTATTTATAGGCATGGAGGAGGCTTGCTTCAGGCACCAAATGCCTCCAATTCACCCAGGGATGAAGTAATGGACCAATGAGCAGCTGCCACATGGAGGGACACGACGAAAGGAGGCAGAGGCGGTTCGAGCGATCCTAGGATCGGTCGGCCCCTCCGGCCCTCCTTCCGAGGTGTGTTTCCTCTAGGTGGCTGCCCTGTGGGCCCTCTGATCCTTCCTCGGTGCATGGCTTGTTTTGGTATCCTAGGTGGGCCCCTTGATCCATGTGAAGTCCATGTGTCACTCTCTGATTCGTCGGTGAGTGCCTCCCTTGGATCAATGACGTGGATTGCCACGTGTTTCCTTGGTGGCAGTCACCTCCTCAGCTGAGTTGGCATGGTTCTTCCATATAAGGTGGGTTTCCATCTCTTTTAATGCTTATTTCACCTACATACAAATAATCTCCAAGGACAAGTGGAACTACATTATTTAAACCAAAATGCAAGTAAATACTGCATATGCCTCCATTTATGTGAGAATATTGATGGCTGAAAGTAGTACTTAATAGCCGTCAACAAACTCCCCCAAGCTAACCTCTTGCTCGTCTCGAAGCAAGACATTAGGGACTTAGGTTGGTTGATCAGGAGTTGCTACAATGTTGTATTCTTAACTTATGGCAAACATACAGCAAAGTACTCTACCAAGAGTTGAATAAGTTGGCAATGTTCTTACCATTCGCTTGATGACATGGGGCATATAGCTTCACCTGCCTTAGGCGGTTGAGAGATAGAATGGTTATATAGCAAATGCATAATCACTCATACCTTGATCAGCTATCAATCAAAGTTCCTCAAATGATACTCTCGGATCGCTCAAAGTGTATGGTTCCTCACCAAGGCATCAATGTTGCCTTTCTTCACATCCTACTCCTAATAGGCTTATGTGGAGCTATAGGTAGGGAAGAAATGTGGCATACTTGTCTCTCATATTTTGCTAAGTCAAAAACCAGATCCTTGGAAGAAACAAACATACATCTTGATCAAGATGTGCATATGTGTGTGATGGTAATGAGCATGGTAAGGTGGATACTAGGCCTGGAAATGGGTGCTAGATATTACCATGCTTTATATGAAAAATGAGGGATTGATGGTAAGATGGACACTAGCCCCGGAATGGGTACTAGTTATTACCATCTATATGGTGGAACTCTTTCTCTTGCACATATCAATCCCTTTTTCTCCTTTTGGAATTTTTCGAGACTTGGGCTAGCTCTCTTTATTTTATTTTTGCCATGCTTTTGAGCATGCTTTTCTTCTTTTCTTTCTCTCTCTTTTTCAGCTAGCCCTTTGTCTCTATTGGAGATATTTGGAGAGGGATGAATGATACAAAGATGCATAGAGTTTTCTTTGTGGAAGAATGCGTAAGAAAATGGAACAAATGATGAATGCTAACTTCCAGTGTAGAAGTTTAGCATGAACGTGTACGTGATCTTGATCAGGGGAGTATGAGTTCTAACAAGGGTCACAACAATTTGACAAAGCTCAATGAGAGAACAATATGCATATGTGGAGGCTAACAAGAGCTAGAATCTACATATGGCCTTGGACAGGAAATGCTCATCATTGAGGAACTCATCATGTTTTGATTTTTCAAAAAGGAAAACTCCGGATGTCAAGCATCACTAAGCACAAGATCATAGCACTCTATTATACCATATCATGTCTCACAACAACTTAGGCAAGGATCATGCTTTTTTCTACCCACAGTTTTCAAGCTAAGGTTTGAACATGCAAGCCAACAAACTCAAAACTTAGGTAGGATACAAAGTTGTAAGCAAGACATACGGGAAGAATAAACAGAGCAACTATTCATCATTCCAACCATAGAGGCAAAGCATTCTTACTATGCATATCAAAGCAAACTAAGCAAACTTGATGAAAGCAAATAAATCGTTTTGGTCTTTTTATTTTTGCAGATTTTTTTGGGTTTTCATTATAAGATATTCTGAAAACAAAGGAAGATACAAGTTACCTCAGGATGAGGGTCCTCCCCCAAGCTAGCTTCAGGCTCACTACGGAGGAGGGAAGAAGAAACTCTGACTCACGTAGTAAGCCCTCTGCTCCTCCATGTGTCGTTGTTGTGCCTGCTGCATGGCTTCAATCCTCTCACCAGCCTGACGCTGCCACGCTGAGGAAGACTCGATGTGGGTGTTCAGTGTCTCCTCCAATCCTGTGACCAGGACGGTGAGCTCTTCCATTTGCTGCACGAGCTGAGCATCGCGTGCAGAGGCTGAGGAGTGCCGCCTGAAGGACGAAGATGGAGGCGGGCCACCGGAGCTAGAACTAGTGGGTGTAGCCCACTGAGCACCGCTCGCACTCGCCCAAACCGTACCACTCGCACTCGACTGGTAGGTAGGCTAATCCCAACCAGGTGCATATCCAGGGTAACCCAGAACATGTACCCCGCAGGGGCCCCTCCTGCCACCGGTGGTGTAGCAGGCTATGGCTGTGGCTATGGTGGTGGCTGTGACTGCTGCTGCTGCTGCATGTGGGCTCTCTTTGCCACAATTCTGGTGGACCTGCCTGAAACACTAGCACGACGGCTTTCCTCTTGTCTAACAAGGGGAATGGTCAGTGACTCCGAGCTATACAATCAAAACCCCGTTAGGTAACGGGATTTGATTTGTATAACCCGAGAAGAAGAAAGTCAAAGAATCATTTGGGCCTTTCTTAAGTATATGCCCTTGGATCAAGTATGCCTCATCAATGAGAACTCGGGGCGTCTCGATGAAGGATACGGGATTCCTGCTAAGAACCCCGAGTCTGAGAGCAATACGAGTCACCAAAGATGTACACTCAATAGGACCTATCATCTTAAAATTCGTCATCCACTACCGAATCATAGCTTTAACGGGAGAGACCTTGATCTGTTTAGCAGCGGTGTATAAAAGCATCAACTCATCGCTACGCACAGGCCGAACATCCTCTCGTGGAAAGAGAGTAATGGCGAGCCACTTGTTCCACAAGCAGAGAGTGGGATGCATAATATCATTGCATCGAGGCACAAATTTGCCACTGCAAACAAGACCAGAAATGTCTACCCAGAAAGAGTCTCGAACAAAACCCTCACAAGCCTTCTTCAAAGAAAGAGCACAACGCTGATTAAAACCAAGGAGACAACTAAGTTCTTTCCATAAAACTCGGTAATCGGTCCCGAAAAGACGAAACTCAATACCATCAGCCACCTCGACAAGAGAGCAAAGAAACTAGATGGTGAGGGGCCGAGAGCCAGGTTCTGTAACTGGCGCAAACTCCTCCCAACCAAGAGCATACCAAATGGAAGTGAACTCGAGGTTCATACCTGTTTTCTCCATAAGTGTCGGGTCGAAGTCCCGGGTGTGGGCGAAGACTTGGTCCTTCAGGAGAGCATAGGCTTGCTCCTCTCGAGTGCCCCGCAAGCTGAGGTAGGGGGTGTCGTCGACGACCTCTTCCGCTGCTTGTGGCTTGGCTTGCTCTTCTCGCTCCTCTTCATAATCCATCGTTGATGGGCTCGGTGTCAACTCGACAGGGACGGATGAACTCGCGCTTGCCCGTGAACGGGAGCGAGTCACCCTCCGGAGAGCGTTCACCGCCCAACTCATGCTAGCACAACAACGGGACAACAAGAGCAACTCGGTGATGGATTAGTGAAATCGAATGAAATTCTTACCGAGCTTGCTCCACCAATAGCAATACTTTCAGCAACACAATAGAGAGAACACTTGATGATCCAAACTTGATCAAGAAATCCAAGAAAACCAAGAGAGCAAGGAGTAGAGAGGGGAGTGTGAGTGAAATGAGTTGAATGGGTGAAGAAACCCCCTCTCGGGTCCAATTTATAGAGCAAAGGGGCAGCACACCGCAGGCTAGCCGTTGGCCAAAGCTGGGCCCACCCGACCGTTGCCAGGGTTCGACCGAACCCTGGTTCGACTGACCAGGCTGTGGGCCCGGGGCTGGCCCCCTTTGGCAGGCGTGTCACCAACGGCTATATGAAGATATGCCCTGGTGCACCGGCCAAAGTTTGCTCTAGAAATTGCCCAAATGATTTTTCTAAAGTTTTCAAATTCAGAAATTATTTTCAGAAATTTTATTTACAAATGGAAAAGGGCTAGATAAATCTAGCATGCAAATGCAAGGTTTGGAAAAATTAAATATGCAATTTTGGAAATCAAATAAAATTTTGGAAAGGGAAATATGAGATAAATACCATCTTTAACCTTTTTGGTAGAAAGGACTCATCATTTTTAGTCTGACGAGTTGGACTTTTCTCAGCGGTTAATACCACTCGGCACCCCACTCCTGAGAAGTAGAGGGTGATGCCATCTCAATCTTCCGCCATTCTTTACGAATTTTCTTTTGCTTCTTTGACGGAGATTTCTTCTTTGGGGGTGAAGGCTCCGTCCTTCCCCCAAGCTGCTCAACACCATCTTGCACTAAATAGCATTGCTCTTCTTTATCTTGAAACCTGAATGTCAAGTTCCTCTTCCCAATGCAGAAATAGATTACTCCAGCCCCCACATTGATTCTAGCTCGGTCATCACTGAGAAATAGTCGCCCAAGGATGAGCGGCATTCCTCCCTCGTCATCCATATCAAGGACCACGAAATCCACGAAGACGTAGGAGTTCTTGACCTTGACCAATAAGCTCTCAACAATTCCTTCTGGATATCGTATCGTTGAATCGATGAGTTGGATAGTCTGTGTTGTTGGAGAGAGAGCTGGATATCCCAGTTGCTCGAACATGGCCTTGGTCATGAGATTAACACTTGCACCAAGGTCACAAAGGGCATGCTTGATCGTCTTGTAATAGATGGTGCATGTGATAGCTGGATAGCCAGGATCTCTTCTATGCACAACTGCTGATTCCTCCCATGGATCTAGAATTTGTTGTATGGGCTTTCCTGCATAGTTAGGAGCATGTGTCTTCCTAGGTGGCTTACCCCACCTAGTCGACACTACACTAACATTTTCACAAGAGGATACGGGTTGCCCCGGAATCCTCCCGTTATCAGCAGACGGAACCAAAGCAGCTAACTGAGCCAACTGAGTTTCTAACATTTTGTTAAAACTCAGCTGACTCTTCTGAGTAGAAGAAAAACTATCAAGCTTAACATTGAGACTTTCCAAGGTTTTATCAAGGGCAGCTAGCTTTTTATTAACACCTTCATTAATCTTAGCCTGCCCGAAAACAAGATCTCTTGAGGAGGGTTGGTTAGAGTTGTATGTGTTACCTTGGTTACCTCCTTGATAATAAGGGCGTTGTTGATTCCACATTTGACCTCCTTGTTGATGTGGACGATAACCATTGTTATTGCCGTTCATGTACATCACTTCCTCCTGAGTCTCAGGATAGTAGTTTCCTGAATGCCCAGTGTTGCCACAGACTTCACAAGTCATATGAGAATCCATAGGCAGAGTAGTAGTGGCCATGGCAGCCTTCTCGCTAGTGTAATCATCCAATCTCTTCATAAGAAGGTCTAGCTTGGTAGTAATCATATCTGCTTCCTTGACAGTATGAGTACCCCTCGGACGTGGTTGGAGTCTTTCATCACTCCACCCTTGGTTGGAGACCATCTTCTCAATGAGTAATTTAGCATTATCAATAGTGAGTGAGAAGAATGTTCCCTGCGTAGCAGCATCAATATGGCCTCGGGCTGTCAGAATCAACCCATTATAGAAACTCTGAAGAATAAGCCAATCCTCCTATTGGCATTTCTTAACGTCACCACTAGTTGTACACCTAGAGGGAGCATATAAGAATAACTGGGTATACTGCAAGCGCACGGAAATACCGTTGTAGCACTTCCCCAAGGAAGGAGGGTATTCCAAGGGTATCGAATCCAAGGAACGGCGTGCACTATCTCCTACTCTAGTATAGATGATCCAAGGACACAACACTGATTGATAGGATAGGTAGAAAGGATCTGCCTCGACCGAGCGCAGAGTCTAGTTACGTTCTCTCAGGTATAACACTCACTTCGGGCACCAAGCACAAGGCCTTTGTGCTGGCTCGAGCCCAACTCGGTACGCGATGTAGAGGGTTGACAAAGGGTCCAACAGGCTGTCACCACTGCGACCTACCTCTACACTACGATCGTACGTGGTCTTCGAAGGGTAGCTTATGGTCCAGACACCTCGTCTACATCACTGACTATTCCTATGAATTCGCGAGGAAGATACTGGCACTAGCTCAAGGTATGCTCTATCACTCATGCAAGATCACGAATGCACTTTGATCTAACTAGAAACATGCAGGAGCTTCACTTTACTCTAATAGACAAGCTGGCAAACTAGATGCAAACTTATGATCTAAGTCTACTGGATCGAAAAGGTTGTGTTCGAAGAACACAAGCCTCTAAACCAAGAACAAATGAAGAACACAAGAACACAGCAACTAAGCATGCATACAACTTTAGTCTAAATAGGAAATATCGAAATACTCACTTTAGTCTAGTTAAAGAACAAAGGCACCGCTGAGGATCGTTCTTGAGGAAGATGTCATGAATCATGACATGGCCTCAAGCCTCCCACCTCACTTCCTAGCACTAATCCTATACAAAGAGCTCTCCTCTCCTAAAGAGAGAGGCTCCAAGCCAAAATGAAGAGGAGGAGGAGAAGTGTGTGTTCCAAAATGGAGCCCCTTCCCTCCTATTTATAGAGGAGGGAGAGGCTTGCTTCGGGGCTCTAAGTGCCCCTAAATGCCCGGAACTGCAACCAGGAGCCAATCAGGAGCTGACACGTGGAGGGCCTAGATCAGCCGAACCAAAGTCGGTTCGGCCGATCTAGGGTTTGGCTGAAGCCTAGGGGCCACGTGGCACCCTGTGCTTCCTCGTGGTGGCTGACTGGTGGGCCCTGATGCTTGTCCTCCGTGCATGCCAAGTTTCCCGACGATTTTGGGGGATAAGTGGGCCCTTGAATCCATGTGATGTCCATGTGGCGCTTTGTGATTCGTCGGGTCTTGCCTCTCTTGGATTGATGATGTCAGTGATCCAGGGGAGTCCTAGGTGGCATCCCCTCATTGGCTGGACTTGAAGTGCTTGGATCAAAGACTTGTGCTTTTACTCCTCTTTCTAGTGTCATTCACCTGTATTTGCATAATCACCAACACTTGTGGAAATGGTTAGTTTAAGTCCTATTCTAGTGTTGATAATCATTTTCCATGCCAAAAGGTATATGTTTGACGGGTAAGAAGTGAGTGAAAATCAGCCGTCAACAAACACCCCCACACTCGACCTTTGCTCATCCCGAGTGAAGGGAAGAACAAGATCAAAGTGAGACATGATATCCAAAGGTATGGAACGAGCATAAGAGATATTCCAAACCATACCATGTACTTGTGAACTCTGACGTGTCTATCATCCTCTCTTGGGTAGTTGAAGAATGGAACAGTCATGAATCAAGTCACTCCTACTCATCATGATAAGTAACTTGGGGTTTTGCAATATTTTCAAAACAAACCTTGCGTAGCTCCTCATTTGAACCTCTCAAATCGCTCAATGTGTATATGTCCTCACCAAGGCATTAGATTGCCTTTCTTCATCCTACCTCTAATGATGGCTGTATGTGGAGCTCAGGGTAGGATAAAGGATAAGGCATACTTGCATCACATATATTACAAAGTCAAAAGCTGGATCCTTAGAGAAAATCGAATCATACCATCAGATCAAGATGTGCACATGTATGGATATAGTGAGTATGGTAAGGCGGATACTAGGCCCGGAATGGGTGCTAGATATTACCATACATAAATGATGACTGTGGGTAGATGGTAAGGTGGACACTAGCTTCGGAATGGATACTAGTTATTACCATCTATGATATGGAACTCCTTTTTGCATGTTCTCATCTCTCTCCTAATTTCTCCTTTATTTTGGACACGGGCTATTTTTTTCCTCTTTCTCTTTTTTTATAGCCCATGTCTCTTTTTGAAGGACACTTTTGGAGAGAGACATGTCACACCACATATGGAGCTTTATTTTTATGAAAGGGATGGATGATACAATGCTAACTTCCAGTGTAGAAGCATAGCAGGGGGAAAAGGGTGGTGTGCACATGAATCTTGATCATGAAAGTAGTGAAAAGAATTCTCACAAGGGTCACAGAATTCGACAAAGCTTAATGCAATAACAAGAAGCATATGAGTAAAAGGTTTTCAACTATGAATATCATATGGCTCTAGTGGGACGGTGGCATATCAAAGAGGAGCTTTGCAAGGGGTTTTCATGATTTTCAAATAAAATTCCCAAGCACTCAAACATTCAGAGCGAAGATCATGTCATCAAACCATATCACAAACGTCAACTACTTAGATAAGCATGAGTTCCCTAATGATATTTGTTCACAAGCATCAAGATGATAAGTAAGGAATAAAACATATGCAAGCCAACCACAGGAATCATGTACGACATAGGAAATTACCTCATGAGTGTGTTATAAAAGATTGGTCTCAAGATTCAAAACATGTGGAAGTGAGATAGGGAAGATTGCGTACCTCGGGTCCTTCTTTTTATTCTACAGGGTGGGGATTTCCCCCACACTGTCTTTTTCTAAGAAATGAAAATAAGCTAAAAAGGGATAACAAAAATAAAGGAGAGGGGACTTACCTGGTGTTGGGCACGCTCTTACTTATTTTACCCATCCTCGATGAAGTTGATCACTTCATATTCGATGTTGTCCGGCTCGAGGAAGATTTTCAATCGATGGCCATTCACTTTAAAACAGTTGCCTTCATCATTTTGCAGAGTGATAGCTCCATGAGGAGCTACCTCCACTACTGTAAATGGTCCTTCCCATTTGCTGCGCAATTTCCCTCTTCCGAACAGCTTGAATCGAGAGTTGAAAAGTAGCACTTTGTCACCTGGTGCAAATTCTTTTTTCTTGATCTTCTTATCGTGCCACCTCTTGGTCCTTTCTTTATAGATCTTTGCACTGTGATAGGCTTTTTCCCTCCATTCTTCCAATTCTGCTAACTGCTTTTGCCTGTTTCTTCCAGACTTCAGGAAATCCAAATTGAACCATTTTATTGCCCAATGAGCTTTATGCTCCACTTCCACTGGTAGATGGCACGTCTTTCCGTATACCAGTTGACATGGGGGCATTCCCAGTGGAGTTTTGTAAGCTGTTCGATAGGCCCACAGGGCGTCATCAAGGTGCCTCTTCCAACCCCGGCCAGCCTCCTGTACTGTTTTCTGTAGAATATTCTTGATTTGCTTATTGGAGGTTTCTGCTTAGCTATTAGTTTGGGGATGGTACGGAGTGGCAACACTGTGTTGGATCCCTTGATTCTTCAGGAATCTTCTGAAATCGGTATCAGTGAAGTGGGACCCCCCATCACTAATTACCATCCTTGGAATGCCGAAACGAGCGAATATCACTTCCTTGAACATCTTTTTGGAGTGCCTGGCATCGGCCGACTTGCATGCTATGGCTTCTACCCATTTTGACACATAGTCGACTGCCACCAAGATGTATTCAGCTCCATCAGACTTTGGAAACAGACCCATGAAATCAATACCCCATACATCAAAAAGCTCTACTTGCAGATTATCATGTAAGGGCATTGCGTCTCTGGCAGTGATTCCTCCGTGCTTTTGGCAAGCTTTGCATTTTCGGATGAAATTCCTTGTGTCATCATACATAGTCGGCTAGAAGAACCCACTTTGCATATCTTCGCATGTGTACGATAGGTGCCATAATAGCCACCATAAGGTCCGGAATGGCACTTCTCAATGATTTGTATTCCTTCATTATGCGGCACACATCTTCTCAACAACCCATCAGCACAGACTTTATAGAGGTACGGATCATCCCATATGTGTCTTTTTGCTTCATGAACCAGTTTCTTCTTATCGACTCCAGGGGGTATGTACCCGGTCACCAGATAATTCACAATGTTCGCATACCAGGGGTTACTATCCGTGACCTTTAGCAACATGTCGTCTCATAGAGAGTCATTGATAGGTGCTTCCTGCAGGTTAGTAATACGCATACGAGACAAATGATCTGCAACATAATTTTCTACTCCCTTTTTGTCTCTTATTTCTAAATCAAATTCTTGAAGGAGAAGAATCCATCTGATCAGGCGGGGTTTAGCATCTTTCTTAGTGAGCAAGTATTTTAGAGCAGCATGATCTGTGTAAACTATTACCTTGGCTCCCACCAAGTAAGACCTAAACTTATCTATAGCAAAGACAACAGCAAGGAGCTCTTTCTCGGTAGTAGCATAATTCAACTGAGCTCATGTCATGGTTTTGCTAGCGTAGGCTATAGCATGATCTTTCTTATCCTTAGTTTGGCGTAGGACGGCCCCTACAGCATAGTCACTAGCATCACACATGATCTCAAAAGGCAGCGTCCAGTCGGGAGGCTGAATGACTGGGGCAGAGGTGAGTGCATTCTTGAGGGTAAGGAAAGACTCCATACATTCCTCTGTAAATTGAAGGACCGATTAGGCGAACCAGAGAGGGGGGGAGTGAATGGGAGCCGATAAACATTCTTCTCGAAGGAGATGAGAACTCCAACAAGATGAACACGGCTTCCAACTCACGTCTCCGACCCCACTACCCAAGTTGGCCAAGACCACGCAGCCACTGGAGTGCTACTGGTCCTAGGAACCAACACTCAACCTTCCGAGCCAAAACTCACCAAACCACACAGCGGAAACTTGCACGGCTTGCTGCCTGTGCTACACCGGTCACACCGATGGCCTGCGCCGGTCAGACCGGTGACACCGGTCAGACCGGTGGACAGAGCCGGTCAGGCCGGTGGCTACAGCAGCCGCACAGCACACGTTCTAGGAAGCCTCAGTGACTCCTCTAGGCCCTGGAACAAAAACAACCACTAAACACAACCTGTGAGGAAGAAGAACCCCTCACAAAACCTAGCAAAACAACTCCAAACACGCCAAGAACTGATCAGCAGGACCACGGGACAAAACCACACGGACAAGGCTATTCCCCGAGACAAAAACCCACCAAGGGATAGCACCGGTCAGACCGGTCAAGAGCACCGGTCAGACCGGTCGTGCCTGGGCAGCTCGGGATGAACAGCGCCCGCGAGTCAACTCCTCCAAATCCAACTCCCGATCTCCCGATTCGCTCCACGGTTTTGCACAAGACTTTGGGGATAGTAGGAACACCTCATGGGTACTCCATAGCCAAGATTTGGTCCACCAAAACTTGTCAAATCAAGAGGAATCGAAGAAATCCCACCAAGAACGCCTCTAATCCTAGAGCCACGAAAACCCCAAAATCGAGCCCCTTTGCTCACGGATTTGGGAGGGGGATCAAAGGGAAAAGAACCACGAAGGGTTCATGCATACATCCCCCAACAAATCCCAAAGAGAAAGGCCTCGAAATCGCTCCAAGAAAATCGTCAAGAAAGGGCTCCGAAAATCACCAAAAAGGAGAAACGGGAAAGACACAACCAAGCCTTGAGGAACCACGCCGAGTCATCTATACATACCAAAGAGGTTCATACAAGGTCTAGCTTGCCGCCCGATCATCCTTCCCTCTCACAAGATCTCACCATGAAGCTCTCAAGCTAGTCCTACGAAAATCCTAAGAAAATAGGAAGGAAAAAAGGAAAACCAAATGAGCTAGGGTTCCAAGAGATGGCTGCCATCCTCTCACCACTTGGGTTATATGGAGGCAACCGAAAGACAAAAATACCCTTACTAGCTAACTAGGGATACATGCCCCTCGAGGGCGAAATTGGAAGTCTTTGTCTTCGCACCATCGGACGGATGCCCAGCGACCGCAAACTTGCTTAGCCTCGACGCAAGCCTTGCGATCCCGACGTGTGTCCTCCGCTTCGAAGATTCCGGACTGCGTCGTCGCACACCGGTCAGACCGGTGCTCCTCACCGGTCAGACCCACCGGTCAGACCGGTCTGGAGCTGCTGCACCTCCGTCTTTGGTTCTTCGGTCTTGGCTTTGTGGATCAACCAAGGAACCCAGTGATTTTCTGGTGAACCACCGGAAACCCCGCGAACTCGGTGTAGCCTCCGCCAATCACCACTCATGACTCGGCTCCCACGTAGTCCCGGCTCGACCTTGGTTTTTAGGCTCAACCAAGAAATCGTCCAAGACTTCATCTTGCCGTTCTTGCCACCATGCGGCCCGCACTTGACCCCGCTGGCCACCGGGTCCCTCGAACCAAGCCTACTTGTCTTCTCCACACCTGGAGGCCTCACCGGCAACGACCTTTCACACTTGTTCTTCACCTGCACCTGCACCAGTCAAGCCGCAACCTGCACCTGCAATACTTAGCCAAGAATCAGTCCACACCACGTTGTCAATCACTCATCACACCAGGAAGCGACCATCCACCAGTCCTCGAACCACACCTGGCTCTCATAAATTCGAAGGGCGCATCCTTGGCTAAGAGATTGGTAAGGGCTCTAGCTACCTGTGAGAAGTCCTTAATGAACTGTCGGTAGAACCCCACATGGTCGAGGAAGCTACGGATGCCCTTGACATTTACCGGAGGAGGAAGCTTTTCTATTACCTCAATTTTGGCACGATCCACTACTATCCCTCGTTCAGACACCAGGTGTCCTAACACGATGCCCTCAAACCATAAAATGGCACTTCTCCCAATTTAGGACTAAGTCCTTCTCATGACACCTCTGCAAGACCCTGTCTAAATTTCTAAGACATTCGTCGAAAGTTTTACCATAGACAGAGAAATCGTCTATGAAAACCTCCATGATTTGCTCAATCATGTCTGAGAAGATAGACATCATGCACCTTTGGAACGATGCGGGTGCATTGCATAACCCGAAAGACATTCTCTGATAAGCATAGGTTCCGTAAGGGCAGGTGAAGGTGGTCTTGTTCTGGTCATCAGGGTGGATAGGGATTTGATGGTAGCCGGAATACCCGTCAAGGAAACAGAAGGAGTGGTTCGCCAGCCGCTCGAGCATCTCATCGATGAACGGGAGTGGAAAGTGATCCTTCTTTGTAGCCTTGTTGAGCTTTCTATAATCTATGCACATCCTCCACCCTGTGGGAAGGCGTTGAGCAATCTGCTCGCCGAACTCATTGGGGGCTGTCGTCATACCTCCCTTCTTGGGTACACATTGAACGGGGCTCACCCATTCACTATAAGGGACTGGGTAAATGATCCCTGCGTGAAGAAATTTAAGAACTTCTTTCTTCACGACTTCTCTCATCGCGTTGTTCAGCCTTCTCTGTGGCTCCCTTGTTGGTGGAATATCGGAATCTACAGGGATGCGATGGGTGCAGAGATTCGGGCTGATTCCTTTTAGATCCTGAAGAGAGTAACCGAACATTGATCGGTGTTTCTCTAGGACAGAGATAAGCCTTCTGGATTCCTCGTCAGAGAGATTGTCATTAATGATCACTGGGGACTCAGTGTCCCCATGGAGGAAAACATATCGAAGGCCAGCGGGCAATGGCTTGAGCTCGATAAGAGGCTTAGATGGAGCTTGGAATTCAGATATGTCTATAGGCTCATCAGACTCCTCAATCTCATCTATGAACTCGGGTGCCCACTCGTCGAGGAGGGATTCCGACGAATCTCCTGGAATGATTGCCTTAACCTCCTCCTCGAGGGAAGGATGATCGGGCGGCAAGCTAGACCTTGTATGAACCTCTTTGGTATGTATAGATGATTCGGCGTGGTTCCTCAAGGCTTGGATGTGTCTTTCCCGTTTCTCCTTTTTGGTGATTTTCGGAGCCCTTTCTTGGCGATTTTCTTGGAGCGATTTCAAGGCCTTTCTCTTTGGGATTTGGTGGAGGATGTATGCATGAACCCTTCGTGGTTCTTTTCCCTTTGATTCCCCTTCCAAATCCGTGAGCAAAGGGGCTCGGTTTTCGGGTTTTCGTGGCTCTAGGGTTAGAGGTGTTCTTTGTGGGATTTCTTCGATTCCTCTTGATTTGACAAGTTTTGGTGGACCAAATCATGGCTATGGAGTACCCATGAGGTGTTCCTACTATCCCCAAAGTCTTGTGCAAAACCGTGGAGCGAATCGGGAGATCGGGAGTTGGATTCGGAGGAGTTGACTCGCGGGCGCTGTTCATCCCGAGCTGCCCAGGCACGACCGGTCTGACCGGTGCTATTGACCGGTCTGACCGGTGCTAGCCCTTGGTGGGTTTTTGTCTCGCGGAATAGCCTTGTCCGTGTGGTTTTGTCCCGTGGTCCTGCTGATCAGTTCTTGGCGTGTTTGGAGTTGTTTTGCTAGGCTTTGTGAGGGGTTCTTCTTCCTCACAGGTTGTGTTTCATGGTGGTTTTTGTTCCAGGGCCTAGAGGAGTCACTGAGGCTTCCTAGAACGTTTGTTGTGCGGCTGCTGTAGCCACCGGCCAGACCGGCTCTGTCCACCGGTCTGACCGGTGTCACCGGTCTGACCGGCGCAGGCCATCGGTCTGACCGGTGTAGCACAGGCAGCAAGCCGTGCAAGTTTCCGCTATGTGGTTCGGTGAGTTTTGGCTCGGAAGGTTGAGTGTTGGTTCCTAGGACCAGTAGCACTCCAGTGGCTGTGTGGTCTTGACCAACTTGGGTAGTTGAGTCGGAGACGTGAGTTGGAAGCCGTGTTCATCTTGTTGGAGTTCTCATCTCCTTCGAGAAGAATTTTTATCAGCTCACATTCACTCCCCCCCTCTCTGGTTCGCCTAATCGGTCCTTCAATTGGTATCAGAGCCGGTTCGGGTCTTTATTGACTCTTACCAGTCTAAGATCCAAAGATGGCGTACCAGGAACGGGGTTCGGGTCCTCCGCACTTCGATGGGAAGAACTACCAGATGTGGCAAAGGCGGATGGCGGCGTTCCTCCGCGGAAAGGGTCAGATCCTTTGGGATGTCACGGTGAACACAGCTTATGTTCATCCGATGAACTTCCTTGCTCCAGGATCGAGTGATATGTTCGAAGCCAACAACAAGGCTGTCGACTACTTGTTTCGTGCTCTGTGTCAGCCTGAATTTGATCGGGTTCAGACAGAGGACTTAGCCTGTAGGATTTGGGAGCAGTTGAAGGATGCTCATGCTGGGAATGCTCAGGTTCAGGCTCGGATGTACGCGACTTACCGGAGAGAGTACGAGAACTTCACTCATCTCCCCGGCGAGTCCGTCGATGCCCTTTTCCAGCGATTTACGGTCGTTGTGAACAACATGAGAGCCAATGTGGACGTCCTTCCATACAATGATCATGATAGAGCCGTGAAGCTCTTGCACTCGTTGGATCGTACCGTATGGGACGGGAAGTTTGAGGCTATTGTTGAGTCCGAGAAGTATGACACCTTGACGGTGAACGAACTATTCTCGAAGCTCAAGTCGGCTGAGTTGGACCGTGGTATGACAGCCAAGATCGAGAGCCCGACTGATTCTCATAGTCTCGCTCTCGTTAGTGGCAAAGGAGCTAAGTCTAACGCTAACGCATCCTCCAGGATGTACTCTCTGTCTTCTTTGATGTCTTTGCCAGATGAGGAGTTCGACGTGCTTGGAGAGGACGAGCTGGCGTTGCTGACCAGGCGGTTCGAGAGGCTGCACGAGAACCGGGTGAACACGAGGAGGACAGCACGGACGTGCTTTCAGTGCGGCAAGCCAGGACACTTCGTCGCCGACTGCCCGGAGAAGACGGAGAACAAGGACGGTTACAAGGACGGCTACAGGCACCGATCGAGCAAGGATGGCAAGTACCGATCGAGGAGCGATCACAAGCACAAGAACAAGCACAAGGACGAGCGACGGTCGAGGAAGAAGGATGGCCGCGGCAGGAAGGCCCGAGCAATGGTCGGAGCGAGCGACGTCGACTCCAGCTCCGCCTACTCTTCCTCGAGCTCGAGTAGCAGTGAAGATGAAGGTGATCGGCGCAAGAACAAGAAGTCATCCAGGAACTTGAGCGGGTTGAGCTGCTTCGCGGGAGATGGCTTCTGCGGCATGGCCCGTAGCTCCGGCAGCAAGAAGAGCCACCAGAGTAACTCGGACTCTAACTCCGAGGATGAGGTATGTGATGAGCTCTCTTCTTTGCGCAAGGAGAATGATGAGTTGGTTGACTTGCTTGATAACCGCGATCACATGCTTAGAGAGGCCAAGAAGATGAGGAAAGAACTTAGGGTCTCACTAGAAGATGCTAGGAACCGTGTGGCTGAGCTAGAAACCCAGAACCTAGATGCTAAGCTTGAGATTGATTCTCTTAAGGCTTCTCCTGTGGTTTCTAATGAGATTGATTGCTGTGATTGCTCTGTGTACCTAGCTGATCTTACTGCTCTTAAGGATAAGCATGCTTCTACTTGTGATGAACTAGATATGCTTAGGGTTGAAGTGGCTGAGCTTAAGTCTAGACCTGCTTTGCTAGGTGCTTGCACTTCTTGCCCTGTTTTGCATGGAAAGATTGATGAGTTGCATGCTTACACTATTTTGCTTGAGGCTAAGTTGAAAGAGCATATTCCCACTTCTTGCTCTACTTGTGAATTGCATGCGGTTAAGAATTTGGAGCTTGCACATTATGTTGATCGCTTGCAGGATGAGAATGATGAGCTGAGAAAATGTATGAGCTGGTTGTCGGGTCAGGAGCCTCAGCTTGGTATCATGATAGCGGCTTTCAAACGCTATGATGGTCAGGCACTTGGGGCTGACAAGCTTGGAGAGAACTATGGTGAGGGAGTTGAGAGAGTTGGAGAGATTCCTATCCCACCACCAAACAGACACAAGAACAAGTTTGAGCCCAAGCCTAACCATCTCAGAAACAAACTTGACACTACTCCAGATCCACCCATATTCCCTCACCCAACAAATGATTTTCAGAAACCGGTGAAGTTTGTGAGCCCAAAGGGAGGTGAGGAAGGAGAGAAGAAGGGTGAGAAGCCGAGTAGGCAGCCCCAACCCAAGCCTAAGCCTAAGCCACAGCCCATATGTAGGCAGTTCCATTGTGGGTATTGTGGGAGAGATGGTCACAAGGATGAGTTTTGCTTCAAGAGGAAGCGTGAGGAGAGAATGGCTAGAGAGTGGGCTAACAAGGACAGGTACCACCCCTCTAATGGTGTACCTGAGCCTCGTATGCTGATGCCCAGGGCCAAGGCGATTGTGAGGACGGTTCCAGCTTGGGAAGACCGGAAGGCTGCAGGTGCTGCTGCTGGCCGAGCTACACCGGTCAGACCGGTGCAGGTCTGGGCAGACAGCGAGTCTGGTTTCGTGCTCGTGAGGATGCTCGGTTTGGTTCTGGAGGTCGTGGTTCTGGTGGTTGGTCTGGAAAGTTGGCAGGTGGTCAGTTTGCTAGGCGTTCTCCACCTTGTGCTCAATACGAGGGTGGGAGGAGTCGTAGCTTTGAGATGGAGAGGAGGAACGATCCACGGTTTCCCTTTCGTGGTTTTCGTCCTCCTCCAGCTAGAGAGGGTTGGTTCCCTCGTGGTGGTCACCGTGGTGGTAGCTTTGATAGGCGTGATGATTTGGTTTGTGCTAACCCCACTTTGGAGCAAATGGCTCGGCACCGGTTTTACTCTTTTGGAACTAACCCCAGTGCTGAGTCGTTTGTTCACTCACGTGCTCGCTTTTGAATTTCAGGTGGGAGACTTGAAGAACATTTGGTTGATTGACTCCGGTTGCTCGAGGCATATGACCGGAGACAAGGGGTGGTTCTCAAGTCTCGTCCCGGTGGTGACAAAGAAGTACATCACCTTTGGGGACAATGGGCGAGGGCGTGTGCTGTCAGAAGGTGAGATTAAGGTAAGTGACAAGATCACTCTCAGGCGTGTTGCCCTTGTTCAATCGCTTGGATACAATTTGCTTTCTGTGTCCCAGTTGTTGGATGAGGGTTTTGAGGTGTTGTTTCGGCCTGGTGGTTCTCGGATTTTAGATTCTCGGGGGGATCTTGTTTGCATGGTCGTTCCCGAGGGTCAAGTGTTCCGAGCTGATTTTTCTCAGTCTTCTGGTGTGGAGCGTTGCTTCTTGGCTGGTTCTTCGAGTGAGTTGTGGAAGTGGCATAGGAAGTTGGGTCACTTGAGTTTTGACCTTTTGTCTCGCTTGAGTAAACTCAATTTGGTCCGAGGATTGCCACGGTTGAGGTTTGAGAAAGAGTTGGTTTGTGCGCCGTGTAGGCATGCCAAGATGGTAGCCTCTTCTCACCCGCCTCTCAGCGATGTGATGACTGAGCGTCCATGCGAGCTGCTCCATATGGACCTTGTTGGCCCAGCTCGTGTGCGATCTGCGGGTGGGAAGTGGTATGTCCTTGTTGTGGTGGACGACTACTCTCGGTATGCGTGGGTGTTCTTTCTTGAGGAGAAGGGGGAGACGTTTGGTTTTGTTCGAGATCTTGTCTTGAGGTTAAGAAACGAGAGGCACGGAGATGCCATACGAGCGATCCGCAGTGACAATGGCTCGGAATTCAAAAACTCTCGCTTCGAAACTTTTTGCCATGACTTGGGTCTTGAACATCAGTTTTCGAGTCTGTATACGCCTCCCCAGAATGGCGTGGTGGAAAGGAAAAATAGGACCTTGTGCGAGATGGCTCAGATGATGCTCGACGAGTATAGGACTCCGAGAAGGTTCTGGGCTGAGGCGGTCAATACCGCGTGCCATGTGTCGAACAGGATCTACCTCAGGGTTCACAAGAAGAAAACTTGTTACGAGTTGATGCACGGTCGCACACCCAAGGTGAGTCACTTCCATGTCTTTGGTTGTAAATGCTTCATTCTGAAGAAAGGGAAGAAGTTGGACAAGTTCGAGGCTAGGTCTGTCGATGGCATTTTCTTTGGTTATGCATCTCATTCTAGAGCATTTCGTGTGCTCAATCTTGAAACTAACCAAATCGTGGAGACTTGCGAGGTAACCTTCGACGAGACACAGCCACGTAGTCAGCTTGTTTTTGAGTGTGCAGGTGACGACGAACTTGGCGAGGAGATCTTTCAGGAGGAGGAGCATGAACATGGAGATGATGAAGATAGCGGTGTGATGCCCGCGGCTGAACGTGTACCTACTACTTCGACGACGATCGAGAATGGACCCTCTCCCACACCTACAACGACAAACCCAGATCAAGGCGAAGCTGCCATTGAGGGGGAGGTAGCATCAAGGCGAGAACTTCCCCGGCGAGTGCAAGTGGATCACCCAGCTTCGAGAATCATCGGCGACATGAATGAACGTACTACACGGTCGAGGGTTCGGAACAATTCTCATTTCGCTCATGCTGCTTTTGTTGCCACCTTTGATCCCAAAGACATTGGACACGCGTTATCTGATCATAATTGGGTTAACTCGATGCATGAGGAGTTGGAGAATTTTGAGAGGAACCAAGTTTGGGTGTTGGTTGACCCTCCCCCAAGGTGTAAGCCGATTGGGACAAAATGGGTGTGGAAAAATAAAGGAGAGAAAGGAGAAGTGGTGAGGAACAAGTCGAGACTTGTTGCTCAAGGGTACAGTCAGAAAGAGGGGATCGACTACGAGGAGACTTTCGCTCCTGTAGCTCGTTTGGAGGCGATCAGGATCCTTCTAGCCTTTTCCGTGGCTAAAGGGTTCAAATTGTACCAGATGGATGTGAAGAGTGCTTTTCTGAATGGTGTGTTGGAGGAAGAGGTGTTTGTGAGGCAACCACCGGGGTTTGAGAGTGAGAAGTACCCTCACCGGGTGTACAAGTTGAGGAAGGCGTTGTATGGGTTGAAACAGGCGCCTAGAGCTTGGTATGGTAGGTTGAGGGGGTTCCTGTTTGAGAGAGGGTTTGAGATGGGGAAGGTCGACCAGACCTTGTTTCTCCTCAGGCAGGGCAGAGATATCCTAATTGTGCAGGTATACGTGGATGATATTGTCTTTGGTGGCTCGTCTAACTCTCTTGTTGCAAGGTTTGCAGAAGACATGAGCAGGGAATTTGAGATGAGCATGATGGGCGAGTTGCAGTTCTTCCTTGGGCTACAAATCAAGCAATCAAAGGAAGGAACATTTGTGCACCAAGCTAAGTACACCAAGGACATTGTGAGGAAGTTCAAGATGGAGGACTCCAAGGCCATGGCGACGCCTATGAGTACGACTACAGCTCTCAATGCGGACGAGGAAGGTGAACACGTCGACCAGAAGGAGTACCGGAGCATGATCGGGTCACTCCTCTACTTGACGGTGACGAGGCCGGACATTCAATTCTCGGTGTGTCTGTGCGCTCGTTTTCAAGCTTCTCCGAGGACTTCGCATCGGCAAGCAGTCAAGCGCATTTTCAGGTATTTGCGACACACTCCCGACTTCGGCCTTTGGTACTCTGCGTCTTCTTCTTTGGCGCTTCATGGATTTTCAGACGCGGACTTTGCCGGGTGTCGGTTGGATAGGAAGTCCACTTCTGGGACTTGCCAGTTATTGGGTTCTTCTTTGGTGTCTTGGTCTTCTCGCAAATAGTCGAGTGTTGCTCAATCCACTACCGAGGCAGAGTATGTGGCCGCAGCTAGTTGTTGCTCTCAGCTCCTTTGGATCACATACACCATGAGTGACTTTGGTGAGGAGTATACCCATGTCCCACTTCAATGTGATAGCACCAGTGCCATAAGCGTTGCAAAGAACCCAGTGCTCCATTCCAAAACCAAGCACATAGAAGTGAGGTATCATTTTCTGAGAGACAACGTAGAGAAAGGGAAGATAGCTTTGATCCATGTACCCACACATGAACAACTAGCCGATATTTTCACCAAACCCCTAGATCAAGCAACTTTCACTCGTTTGCGGGGGGAGCTTGGTGTTTGTTTGATTTCTTGAGTTGGTGTGTGGGAGCTCCTTTGTAGCATATGTATAGCTTTCCTTTGTGCATTTCTTGCATTTGGCATGGCATATGTAACATGATGTATAGGCATCTTTGTATCTTAGGTTGCATGCATTTTGTATCATATGCATTGTTTAGGAAAGGCTTCTCCTATATACATTGTTCACCATGGAATGATATATATGTCTTTGTGAGCTAATTTGGTAAGCTATGGTTAGTTTGGCTTAGCTCTTGATAATCTTGGTTTGTATCCATGGTTGATGGCTATGTTTTTTGAAAATTTCATATGTATGCTCTCTTGTGAGTAAATGCCTTTACATGATCTTGACATATTTTTGTGGCTTGGCTATGCTTAATTTGTGGTTGGATAGCTTATTTTGATCATATGGGGCCAAAGGCTCATTTGCCATCATGAATGTTTAGCCCACATGCTTCATCTTGTGGAGGGGCATAAGTTCCTTTCTGTCGCAAAGACATTTCATGTACCAATTATAAATCTGAAAAATGAAATGTAAATTGCTTGAAAAATGTGCTCCCATGTCATATGTGCTAATTTTAATTTGCTTTGTGTGCTAAATCGTTGCATGATGCCTACCAATGAGAAGTCTCATATATAGAAGTAGGCACATGGCTCGATGGCTTTGACATGACATGAGGTGCTTGTGGGTGTTTATGATGGTCTTATGCTTAGAATGGTTGTCCTAGCATGAAGTTTGTGTGGCTTTGCCATTTTGACTTGTTTTGCTCATGTTTAGGACTTTGCTCATGAGAGGGTGATTTTTCGCAAAATTGCTAAATTCTATCTTAGCTTCGCCCAATGGTTGTGAAACTTGGTGATCATGAAGTTTATGTCATTACGAAGCTATAGAGTATCTAACTTGCTCGTTTGGACATGTGTAGCACCCTATGTTGAATTTTGTCTATTTGAGAAGCTCTAGGTTGCATTTTTTGCATTTTTGGCTTGATTCATGCATTGTCAACAAGGGGGAGAAGTTTGAGCATGTTTTGGCCTACTGAATGCATTTGGAAGGTTTTCAGGTGGTTTCGAGCCATTTTTGGGCTCTGTTGTGCACCGGTCTGACCGGTTGAGGTCACCGGTCTGACCGGTCAGAGTGCTGGTCCTGTTCACATGTTGCGCACCGGTCTGACCGGTGGTGTCGACCGGTCTGACCGGTCAGAGCTGAGTTGTTGCAGCTGCTCTGTTTCGTGAAGTGGTTCGCATGCATTTGTCTAGGGGGAGTTGCATTGGTTCAGGGGGAGCTTGCATGTGTGCAGGGGGAGCTCTTTGTGGTTTTCGAGCTTTGGTTTGATGGTTTGTGCTCTTTGCTTGAGCATGTTTTGTCTCGGATGTGTCGAGTCGTTGCCCTTGCCTAAGGGGTCCGAGACTTGTCTTCTTCAAGTGATCTTGCTCTTTGCCTTTTCTTTGGCTTTCGATCGCTTGTTGGAGTTTCTTTTAGTCGTTTCTTTTCTTTTCCTTTTCTCTTGGTTACCAAAACGTGTGTGTTGTCAATGCACTCATCAAGGGGGAGATTGAGAGCCAGGTGTGGTTCGAGGACCGGTGGATGGTCGCTTCCTGGTGTGATGAGTGATTGACAACGTGGTGTGGACTGATTCTTGGCTAAGTATTGTAGATGCTGGTTGTGGCTTGACTGGTGCAGGTGCAGGTGAAGAACAAGCGTGAAAGGTCGTTGCCGGTGAGGCCTCCAGGTGTGGAGAAGACAAGTAGGCTTGGTTCGAGGGACCCGGTGGCCAGCGGGGTCAAGTGCGGGCCGCATGGTGGCAAGAATGGCAAGATGAAGTCATGGACGGTTTCTTGGTTGAGCCTCAAAACCAAGGTCGAGCCGGGACTACGTGGGAGCCGAGTCATGAGTGGTGATTGGCGGAGGCTACACCGAGTTCGCGGGGTTTCCGGTGGTTCACCAGAAAATCACTGGGTTCCTTGGTTGATCCACAAAGCCAAGACCGAAGAACCGAAGACGGAGGTGCAGCAGCTCCAGACCGGTCTGACCGGTGGGTCTGACCGGTCTGACCGGTGAGGAGCACCGGTCTGACCGGTGTGCGACGACGCAGTCCGGAATCTTCGAAGCGGAGGACACGCGTCGGGATCGCAAGGCTTGCGTCGAGGCTAAGCAAGTTTGCGGTCGCTGGGCATCCGTCCGATGGTGCGAAGACAAAGACTTCCAATTTCGCCCTCGAGGGGCATGTATCCCTAGTTAGCTAGTAAGGGTATTTTCGTCTTTCGGTTGCCTCCATATAACCCAAGTGGTGAGAGGATGGCAGCCATCTCTTGGAACCCTAGCTCATTTGGTTTTCCTATTTTTCCTTCCTATTTTCTTAGGATTTTCGTAGGACTAGCTTGAGAGCTTCATGGTGAGATCTTGTGAGAGGGAAGGATGATCGGGCGGCAAGCTAGACCTTGTATGAACCTCTTTGGTATGTATAGATGATTCGGCGTGGTTCCTCAAGGCTTGGATGTGTCTTTCCCGTTTCTCCTTTTTGGTGATTTTCGGAGCCCTTTCTTGGCGATTTTCTTGGAGCGATTTCAAGGCCTTTCTCTTTGGGATTTGGTGGGGGATGTATGCATGAACCCTTCGTGGTTCTTTTCCCTTTGATTCCCCTTCCAAATCCGTGAGCAAAGGGGCTCGATTTTGTGGTTTTCGTGGCTCTAGGGTTAGAGGCGTTCTTGGTGGGATTTCTTCGATTCCTCTTGATTTGACAAGTTTTGGTGGACCAAATCTTGGCTATGGAGTACCCATGAGGTGTTCCTACTATCCCCAAAGTCTTGTGCAAAACCGTGGAGCGAATCGGGAGATCGGGAGTTGGATTCGGAGGAGTTGACTCGCGGGCGCTGTTCATCCCGAGCTGCCCAGGCACGACCGGTCTGACCGGTGCTATTGACCGGTCTGACCGGTGCTAGCCCTTGGTGGGTTTTTGTCTCGGGGAATAGCCTTGTCCGTGTGGTTTTGTCCCGTGGTCCTGCTGATCAGTTCTTGGCGTGTTTGAAGTTGTTTTGCTAGGCTTTGTGAGGGGTTCTTCTTCCTCATAGGTTGTGTTTCGTGGTGGTTTTTGTTCCAGGGCCTAGAGGAGTCACTGAGGCTTCCTGGAACGTTTGCTGTGCGGCTGCTGTAGCCACCGGCCTGACCGGCTCTGTCCACCGGTCTGACCGGTGTCACCGGTCTGACCGGCGCAGGCCATCGGTCTGACCGGTGTAGCACAGGCAGCAAGCCGTGCAAGTTTCCGCTGTGTGGTTCGGTGAGTTTTGGCTCGGAAGGTTGAGTGTTGGTTCCTAGGACCAGTAGCACTCCAGTGGCTGTGTGGTCTTGACCAACTTGGGTAGTTGAGTCGGAGACGTGAGTTGGAAGCCGTGTTCGTCTTGTTGGAGTTCTCATCTCCTTCGAGAAGAATTTTTATCGGCTCACATTCACTCCCCCCCTCTCTGGTTCGCCTAATCGGTCCTTCACTAGGTTCCAATGTACTAAACATACAAAGCTAGAAGATACAAAAGATATGCATGAAACATTGCATGAGAGGGTAAGGTTCAGCACCCAGGTACAAATAGGGAGATTGCCCGCGATGACCAGCACTCTGCGAAACTATACTTTAGACTCCTACAGCAATACCCCAGCGCGGAGGGTTCGAAAGGTCCAATAGCTGCCACCACTGCGGCCTACCTCAATCGTTACAGGGGGCATGCTCATAACTAACGTAGCCACACAACCTAGGCACCATGCCTGCGTTGCTACTAGACTTCACCCGGCCCGGGCTATTGTGACCCAGGGTGAGAGCCACCAGAAGACTGGTAAACTTAGACCGAGTACCGTAGCTTGAACACAAACCTCATGCAACACTATCATGCCATCTAACAGGATCAAACTAAGGCTAGACATATGAACGGATACGAACTCTCTTATGTCTAGTCAACAAGATCAAAGGGTCGTGTTCGTGAAGAACACGAGCCTCTAACTTATGAACAAACACATAAGGAATGAGTAAATCATCCTTCAAGTCGATCAAAAGGTAGTGTTCACGAAGAACACGAGCCTCTAAATGATGAACAAGAGATGAACTCAAGAACATATCAATCATATGATCTACCATGACGTTATATGAAATAGCCGAATAACTAAAGTAGATCAAAGTCATACAAAGAAATAAAGATAAAAGAGAACTCATACCTAGACTCCAAAGTAGACTTGGAACCTGAATAAGAGCTACTCTATCCTACCCCCTAGCCTTGGAAACTAAAAGTGAGAGGAGAATGAGAGAGTGGTGTGTGTGAAATGGGAGCCCCTCCCCTTCTATTTATAGGCAAGGAGGAGGCTTGCTTCGGGCACCAAATGCCTCCAATTCACCCGGGGATGAAGTAATGGACCAATGAGCAGCTGCCACGTGGAGGGACACAATGAAAGGAGGCAGAGGCGGTTTGGCTGATCCTAGGATCAGCCGGCCCCTTCGGCCCTCCTTCCGAGGTGTGTTTCCTCTGGGTGGCTGCCCTGTGGGCCCTCTGATCCTTCCCCCGTGCATGGCTTGTTTTGGTATCCTTGGTGGGCCCCTTGATCCATGTGATGTCCATGTGTCGCTCTCTGATTCGTTGGTGAGTGCCTCCCTTGGATCAGTGATGTGGATTGCCACGTGTTTCCTTGGTGGCAGCCACCTCCTCAGCTGAGTTGGCATGGTTCTTCCATAGAAGGTTGGTTTCCATCTCTTTTAATGCTTATTTCACCTACATACAAATAATCTTCAAGGACAAATGGAACTACATTATTTAAACCAAAATGCAAGTAAATAATGCATATGCCTCCATTTATGTGAGAATATTGATGGCTGAAAATAGTACTTAACAGTCGTCAACACCAGGCCGCTCGTAACCATGAGCACGGCTAACCAGTTAGTTTTACACTCTGCAGAGGTGGCACATCTTTACTGAAGGACCGATTAGGCGAACCAGAGAGGGGGGGAGTGAATGGGAGCCGATAAAAATTCTTCTCGAAGGAGATGAGAACTCCAACAAGACGAACACGGCTTCCAACTCACGTCTCTGACCCAACTACCCAAGTTGGTCAAGACCACGCAGCCACTGGAGTGCTACTGGTCCTAAGAACCAACACTCAACCTTCCTAGCCAAAACTCACCAAAACACACAGCGGAAACTTGCACGGCTTGCTGCCTGTGCTACACCGGTCAGACCGATGGCCTGCGCCGGTCAGACCGGTGACACCGGTCAGACCGGTGGACAGAGCCGGTCAGGCCGGTGGCTACAGCAGCCGCACAGCAAACGTTCCAGGAAGCCTCAGTGAATCCTCTAGGCCCTAGAACAAAAACCACCACGAAACACAACCTGTGAGGAAGAAGAACCCCTCACAAATCCTAGCAAAACAACTCCAAACACTCCAAGAACTGAACAGCAGGACCACGGGACAAAACCACACGGACAAGGCTGTTCCCCGAGACAAAAACCCACCAAGGGCTAGCACCGGTCAGACCGGTCAAGAGCACCGGTCAGACCGGTCGTGCCTGGGCAGCTCGGGATGAACAGCGCCCGCGAGTCAACTCCTCCAAATCCAACTCCCGATCTCCCGATTCGCTCCACGGTTTTGCACAAGACTTTGGGGATAGTAGGAACACCTTATGGGTACTCCATAGCCACGATTTGGTCCACCAAAACTTGTCAAATCAAGAGGAATCGAAGAAATCCCACCAAGAACGCCTCTAACCCTAGAGCCACGAAAACCCCAAAATCGAGCCCCTTTGCTCACGGATTTGGAAGGGGAATCAAAGGGAAAAGAACCACGAAGGGTTCATGCATACATCCCCCACCAAATCCCAAAGAGAAAAGCCTCGAAATCGCTCCAAGAAAATCGCTAAGAAAGGGCTCCGAAAATCACCAAAAAGGAGAAACGGGAAAGACACATCCAAGCCTTGAGGAACCACGCCGAATCATCTATACATACCAAAGAGGTTCATACAAGGTCTAGCTTGCCGCCCGATCATCCTTCCCTCTCACAAGATCTCACCATGAAGCTCTCAAGCTAGTCCTACGAAAATCCTAAGAAAATAGGAAGGAAAATAGGAAAACCAAATGAGCTAGGGTTCCAAGAGATGGCTGCCATCCTCTCACCCCTTGGGTTATATGGAGGCAACCGAAAGACTAAAATACCCTTACTAGCTAACTAGGGATACATGCCCCTCGAGGGCGAAAATGGAAGTCTTTGTCTTCGCACCATCGGACGGATGCCCAGCAACCGCAAACTTGCTTAGCCTCGACGCAAGCCTTGCGATCCCGACGCGTGTCCTCCGCTTCGAAGATTCCGGACTGCGTCGTCGCACACCGGTCAGACCGGTGCTCCTCACCGGTCAGACCGGTACCCACCGGTCAGACCGGTCAGACCCACCGGTCAGACCGGTCTGGAGCTGCTGCACTTCCGTCTTCGGTTCTTCGGTCTTGGCTTTGTGGATCAACCAAGGAACCCAGTGGTTTTCTGGTGAACCACCGGAAACCCCGCGAACTCGGTGTAGCCTCCGCCAATCACCACTCATGACTCGGCTCCCACGTAGTCCCGGCTCGACCTTGGTTTTGAGGCTCAACCAAGAAACCGTCCATGACTTCATCTTGCCGTTCTTGCCACCATGCGGCCCGCACTTGACCCCGCTGGCCACCGGGTCCCTCGAACCAAGCCTACTTGTCTTCTCCACACCTGGAGGCCTCACCGGCAACGACCTTTCACGCTTGTTCTTCACCTGCACCTGCACCAGTCAAGCCGCAACCTGCACCTGCAATACTTAGACAAGAATCAGTCCACACCACGTTGTCAATCACTCATCACACCAGGAAGCGACCATCCACCGGTCCTCGAACCACACCTGGCTCTCAATCTCCCCCTTGATGAGTGCATTGACAACACACACGTTTTGGTAACCAAGAGAAAAGGAAAAGAAAAGAAACGACTAAAAGAAACTCCAACAAGCGATCGAAAGCCAAAGAAAAGGCAAAGAGCAAGATCACTTGAAGAAGACAAGTCTCGGACCCCTTAGGCAAGGGCAACGGCTCGACACATCCGAGACAAAACATGCTCAAGCAAAGAGCACAAACCATCAAACCAAAGCTTGAAAACCACAAAGAGCTCCCCCTGCACACATGCAACTCCCCCTGGACAAATGCATGCGAACCACTTCACAAAACAGAGCAGCTGCAACAGCTCAGCTCTGACCGGTCAGACCGGTAGACACCACCGGTCAGACCGGTGGGCAACATGTGAACAGGACCAGCACTCTGACCGGTCAGACCGGTGACCTCAACCGGTCAGACCGGTGCACAACAGAGCCCAAAAATAGCTCGAAACCACCTGAAAACCTTCCAAATGCATTCAGTAGGCCAAAACATGCTCAAACTTCTCCCCCTTGTTGACAATGCATGAATCAAGCCAAAAATGCAAAAAATACAACCTAGAGCTTCTCAAATAGACAAAATTCAACATAGGATGCTACACATGTCCAAACGAGCAAGTTAGATACTCTATAGCTTCGTAAAGACATAAACTTCATGATCACCAAGTTTCACAACCATTGGGCGAAGCTAAGATAGAATTTAGCAATTTTGCGAAAAAACACCCTCTCATGAGCAAAGTCCTAAACATGAGCAAAACATGTCAAAATGGCAAAGCCACACAAACTTCATGCTAGGACAACCATTCTAAGCATAAGACCATCATAAACACCCACAAGCACCTCATGTCATGTCAAAGCCACCGAGCCATGTGCCTACTTCTATATATGAGACTTCTCATTGGTAGGCATCATGCAACGATTTAGCACCCAAAGCAAATTAAAATTAGCACATATGACATGGGAGCACATTTTTCAAGTAATTTACATTTCATATTCAGATTTATAATTGGTACATGAAATGTCTTTGCGACAAAAAGGAACTTATGCCCCTCCACAAGATGAAGCATGGGGGCTAAACATTCATGATGGCAAATGAGCCTTTGGCCCCATATGATCAAAATAAGCTATCCAACCACAAATTAAGCATAGCCAAGCCACTAAAACATGTCAAGATCATGTAAAGGCATTTACTCACAAGAGAGCATATATATGAAATTTTTCAAAAACATAGCCATCAACCATGGATACAAACTAAGATTATCAAGAGCTAAGCCAAACTAACCATAGCTTACCAAATTAGCTCACAAAGACATATATGTCATTCCATGGTGAACAATGTGTATAGGAGAAGCCTTTCCTAAACAATGCATATGATACAAAATGCATGCAACCTAAGATACAAAGATGCCTATACATCATGCTACATATGCCATGCCAAATGCAAGAAATGCACAAAGGAAAGCTATACATGTGCTACAAAGGAGCTCCCACACGCCAACTCAAGAAATCAAACAAACACCAAGCTCCCCCCGCAAACGAGTGAAAGTTGCTTGATCTAGGGGTTTGGTGAAAATATCGGCTAGTTGTTCATGTGTGGATACATGGATCAAAGCTATCTTCCCTTTCTCTACGTTGTCTCTCAGAAAATGATACCTCACTTCTATGTGCTTGGTTTTGGAATGGAGCACTGGGTTCTTTGCAACGCTTATGGCACTGGTGCTATCACATTGAAGTGGGACATGGGTATACTCCTCACCAAAGTCACTCATGGTGTATGTGATCCAAAGGAGCTGAGAGCAACAACTAGCTGCGGCCACATACTCTGCCTCGGTAGTGGATTGAGCAACACTCGACTGTTTGCGGGAAGACCAAGATACCAAAGAAGAACCCAAGAACTGGCAAGTCCCAGAAGTGGACTTCCTATCCAACCGACACCCGGCAAAATCCGCGTCTGAAAATCCATGAAGCGCCAAAGAAGAAGACGCAGAGTACCAAAGGCCAAAGTCGGGAGTGTGTCGCAAATACCTAAAAATGCGATTGACTGCTTGCCGATGCGAAGTCCTCGGAGAAGCTTGAAAACGAGCGCACAGACACACCGAGAATTGAATGTCCGGCCTCGTCGCCGTCAAGTAGAGGAGTGACCCGATCATGCTCCGGTACTCCTTCTGGTCCACGTGTTCACCTTCCTCGTCCGCATCAAGAACTGTAGTCGTACTCATAGGCGTCGCCATGGCCTTGGAATCCTCCATCTTGAACTTCCTCACAATGTCCTTGGTGTACTTAGCTTGGTGCACAAATGTTCCTTCCTTTGATTGCTTGATTTGTAGCCCGAGGAAGAACTGCAACTCGCCCATCATGCTCATCTCAAATTCCCTGCTCATGTCTTCTGCAAACCTTGCAACAAGAGAGTTAGACGAGCCACCAAAGACAATATCATCCACGTATACCTGCACAATCAGGATATCTCTGTCCTGCCTGAGGAGAAACAAGGTCTGGTCGACCTTCCCCATCTCAAACCCTCTCTCAAACAGGAACCCCCTCAACCTACCATACCAAGCTCTAGGCGCCTGCTTCAACCCATACAGCGCCTTCCTCAACTTGTAGACCCGGTGAGGGTACTTCTCACTCTCAAACCCCGGTGGTTGCCTCACAAACACCTCTTCCTCCAAAACACCGTTCGGAAAAGCACTCTTCACATCCATCTGGTACAACTTGAACCCTTTAGCCACGGAAAAAGCTAGAAGGATCCTGATCGCCTCCAAACGAGCTACAGGAGCGAAAGTCTCCTCGTAGTCGATCCCCTCTTTCTGACTGTACCCCTGAGCAACAAGTCTCGACTTGTTCCTCACCACTTCTCCTTTCTCTCCCTCTTTATTTTTCCACACCCATTTTGTCCCAATCGGCTTACACCCTGGGGGAGGGTCAACCAACACCCAAACTTGGTTCCTCTCAAAATTCTCCAACTCCTCATGCATCGAGTTAACCCAATTATGATCAGATAACGCATGTCCAATGTCTTTGGGCTCAAAAGTGGCAACAAAAGCAGCATGAGCGAAATGAGAATTGTTCCGAACCCTCGACCGTGTAGTACGTTCATTCATGTCGCCGATGATTCTCGAAGCTGGGTGATCCACTTGCACTCGTCGGGGAGGTTCTCGCCTTGATGCTACCTCCCCCTCAACAGCAGCTTCGCCTTGATCTGGGTTTGTCGTTGTAGGTGTGGGAGAGGGTCCATTCTCGATCGTCGTCGAAGTAGTAGGTACATGTTCAGCCGCGGGCATCACACCGCCATCTTCATCATCTCCATGTTCATGCTCCTCCTCCTGAAAGATCTCCTCGCCAAGTTCGTCGTCACCTGCACACTCAAAAACAAGCTGACTACGTGGCTGTGTCTCGTCGAAGGTTACCTCGCAAGTCTCCACGATTTGGTTAGTTTCAAGATTGAGCACACGAAATGCTCTAGAATGAGATGCATAACCAAAGAAAATACCATCGACAGACCTAGCGTCGAACTTGTCCAACTTCTTCCCTTTCTTCAGAATGAAGCATTTACAACCAAAGACATGGAAGTGACTCACCTTGGGTGTGCGACCGTGCATCAACTCGTAACAGGTTTTCTTCTTGTGAACCCTGAGGTAGATCCTGTTCGACACATGGCACGCGGTATTGACCGCCTCAGCCCAGAACCTTCTCGGAGTCCTATGCTCGTCGAGCATCGTCCGAGCCATCTCGCACAAGGTCCTGTTTTTCCTTTCCACCACGCCATTCTGGGGAGGCGTATACGGACTCGAAAACTGATGTTCAAGACCCAAGTCATGGCAAAAGGTTTCGAAGCGAGAGTTTTTGAATTCCGAGCCATTGTCACTGCGGATCGCTCGTATGGCATCTCCGTGCCTCTCGTTTCTTAACCTCAAGACAAGATCTCGAACAAAACCAAACGTCTCCCCCTTCTCCTCAACAAAGAACACCCACGCATACCGAGAGTAGTCGTCCACCACAACAAGGACATACCACTTCCCACCCGCAGATCGCACACGAGCTGGGCCAACAAGGTCCATATGGAGCAGCTCGCATGGACGCTCAGTCATCACATCGGTGAGAGGCGGGTGAGAAGAGGCTACCATCTTGGCATGCCTACACGGCGCACAAACCAACTCTTTCTCAAACCTCAATCGTGGCAATCCTCGGACCAAATTGAGTTTACTCAAGCGAGACAAAAGGTCAAAGCTCAAGTGACCCAACTTCCTATGCCACTTCCACAACTCACTCGAAGAACCAGCCAAGAAGCAACGCTCCACACCAGAAGACTGAGAAAAAACAGCTCAGAACACTTGACCCTCGGGGACGACCATGCAAACAAGATCCCCCAGAGAATCTAAAATCCGAGAACCACCAGGCCGAAACAACACCTCAAAACCCTCATCTAACAACTGGGACACAGAAAGCAAATTGTATCCAAGCGATTGAACAAGAGCAACACGCCTGAGAGTGATCTTATCGCTTACCTTAATCTCACCTTCTGACAGCACACGCCCTCGCCCATTGTCCCCAAAGGTGATGTACTTCTTTGTCACCACCGGGACGAGACTTGAGAACCACCCCTTGTCTCCGGTCATATGCCTCGAGCAACCGGAGTCAATCAACCAAATGTTCTTCAAGTCTCCCACCTGAAATTCAAAAGCGAGCACGTGAGTGAACAAATGACTCAGCACTGGGGTTAGTACCAAAAGAGTAAAACCAGTGCCGAGCCATTTGCTCCAAAGTGGGGTTAGCACAAACCAAATCATCACGCCTATCAAAGCTACCACCACGGTAACCACCACGTGGGAACCAACCCTCTCTAGCTGGAGGAGGACGAAAACCACGAAAGGGAAACCGTGGATCGTACCTCCGCTCCATCTCAAAGCTACGACTCTTCTCACCCTCGTATTGAGCACGAGGTGGAGAACGCCTAGCAAACTGACCACCTGCAAACTTTCCAGACCAACCACCAGAACCACGACCTCCAGAACCAAACCGAGCATCCTCACGAGCACGAAACCTGACTCGCTGTCTGCCCAGACCTGCACCGGTCTGACCGGTGTAGTACACCGGTCTGACCGGTGTGGCTCGGCCAGCAGCAACACCTGCAGCCTTCCGGTCTCCCCAAGCCGGAACCGTCCTCACAATCGCCTTGGCCCTGGGCATCTGCATACGAGGCTCAGGTACACCATTAGAGGGGTGGTACCTGTCCCTGTTAGCCCACTCTCTAGCCATTCTCTCCTCACGCTTCCTCTTGAAGCAAAACTCATCCTTGTGACCATCTCTCCCACAATACCCACAATGGAACTTTATGGGCTGTGGCTTAGGCTTAGGCTTGGGTTGGGGCTGCCCACTCGGCTTCTCACCCTTCTTCTCTCCTTCCTCACCTCCCTTTGGGCTCACAAACTTCACCGGTTTCTGAAAATCATTTGTTGGGTGAGGGAATATGGGTGGATCTGGAGTAGTGTCAAGTTTATTTCTGAGATGGTTGGGCTTGGGCTCAAACTTGTTCTTGTGTCTGTTTGGTGGTGGGATAGGAATCTCTCCAACTCTCTCAACTCCCTCACCACAGTTCTCTCCAAGCTTGTCAGCCCCAAGTGCCTGACCATCATAGCGTTTGAAAGCCGCTATCATGATACCGAGCTGAGGCTCCTGACCTGACAACCAGCTCATACATTTTCTCAGCTCATCATTTTCATCCTGCAGGCGATCAACATAATGTGCAAGCTCCAAATTCTTAACCGCATGCAATTCACAAGTAGAGCAAGAAGTGGGAATAGGCTCTTTCAACTTAGCCTCAAGCGAAACAGTGTAAGCATGCTTCTCATCAATCTTTCCATGCAAAACAGGGCAAGAAGTGCAAGCACCTAGCAAAGCAGATCTAGACTTAAGCTCAGCCACTTCAACCCTAAGCATATCTAGTTCATCACAAGTAGAAGCATGCTTATCCTTAAGAGCAGTAAGATCAGCTAGGTACACAGAGCAATCACAACAATCAATCTCATCAGAAACCACAGGAGAAGCCTTAAGCGAATCAATCTCAAGCTTAGCATCTAGGTTCTGGGTTTCTAGCTCAGCCACACGGTTCCTAGCATCTTCTAGTGAGGCCCTAAGCTCTTTCCTCATCTTCTTGGCCTCTCTAAGCATGTGATCGCGGTTATCAAGCAAGTCAACCAACTCATCATTCTCCTTGCGCAAAGAAGAGAGCTCATCACATACCTCATCCTCGGAGTCAGAGTCCGAGTCACTCTGGTGGCTCTTCTTGCTGCCGGAGCTACGGGCCATGCCGCAGAAGCCATCTCTCGCGAAGCAGCTCAACCCGCTCAAGTTCCTGGATGACTTCTTGTTCTTGCGCCGATCACCTTCATCTTCACTGCTACTCGAGCTTGAGGAAGAGTAGGCGGAGCTGGAGTCGATGTCGCTCGCTCCGACCATTGCTCGGGCCTTCCTGCCGCGGCCATCCTTCTTCCTCGACCGTCGCTCGTCCTTGTGCTTGTTCTTGTGCTTGTGATCGCGCCTCGATCGGTACTTGCCATCCTTGCTCGATCGGTGCCTGTAGCCGTCCTTGTAGCCGTCCTTGTTCTCCGTCTTCTCCGGGCAGTCGGCAACGAAGTGTCCTGGCTTGCCGCACTGAAAGCACGTCCGTGCTGTCCTCCTCGTGTTCACCCGGTTCTCGTGCAGCCTCTCGAACCGCCTGGTCAGCAACGCCAACTCGTCCTCTCCAAGCACGTCGAACTCCTCATCTGGCAAAGACATCAAAGAAGACAGAGAGTACATCCTGGAGGATGCGTTAGCGTTAGACTTAGCTCCTTTGCCACTAACGAGAGCGAGACTATGAGAATCAGTCGGGCTCTCGATCTTGGCTGTCATACCACGGTCCAACTCAGCCGACTTGAGCTTCGAGAACAGCTCGTTCACCGTCAAGGTGTCATACTTCTCGGACTCAACAATAGCCTCAAACTTCCCGTCCCATACGGTACGATCCAACGAGTGCAAGAGCTTCACGGCTCTATCATGATCATTGTATGGGAGGACGTCCACATTGGCTCTCATGTTGTTCACAACGACCGTAAATCGCTGGAAAAGGGCATCGACGGACTCGCCGGGGAGATGAGTGAAGTTCTCGTACTCTCTCCGGTAAGTCGCGTACATCCGAGCCTGAACCTGAGCATTCCCAGCATGAGCATCCTTCAACTGCTCCCAAATCCTACAAGCTAAGTCCTCTGTCTGAACCCGATCGAATTCAGGCTGACACAGAGCACGAAACAAGTAGTCGACAGCCTTGTTGTTGGCTTCGAACATATCCCTCGATCCTGGAGCAAGGAAGTTCATCGGATGAACATAAGCTGTGTTCACCGTGACATCCCAAAGGATCTGACCCTTTCCGCGGAGGAACGCCGCCATCCGCCTTTGCCACATCTGGTAGTTCTTCCCATCGAAGTGCGGAGGACCCGAACCCCGTTCCTGGTACGCCATCTTTGGATCTTAGACTGGTAAGAGTCAATAAAGACCCGAACCGGCTCTGATACCAATTGAAGGACCGATTAGGCGAACCAGAGAGGGGGGGAGTGAATGGGAGCCGATAAAAATTCTTCTCGAAGGAGATGAGAACTCCAACAAGACGAACACGGCTTCCAACTCACGTCTCTGACCCAACTACCCAAGTTGGTCAAGACCACGCAGCCACTGGAGTGCTACTGGTCCTAGGAACCAACACTCAACCTTCCTAGCCAAAACTCACCAAAACACACAGCGGAAACTTGCACAGCTTGCTGCCTGTGCTACACCGGTCAGACCGATGGCCTGCGCCGGTCAGACCGGTGACACCGGTCAGACCGGTGGACAGAGCCGGTCAGGCCGGTGGCTACAGCAGCTGCACAGCAAACGTTCCAGGAAGCCTCAGTGAATCCTCTAGGCCCTGGAACAAAAACCACCACGAAACACAACCTGTGAGGAAGAAGAACCCCTCACAAATCCTAGCAAAACAACTCCAAACACTCCAAGAACTGAACAGCAGGACCACGGGACAAAACCACACGGACAAGGCTGTTCCCCGAGACAAAAACCCACCAAGGGCTAGCACCGGTCAGACCGGTCAAGAGCACCGGTCAGACCGGTCGTGCCTGGGCAGCTCGGGATGAACAGCGCCCGCGAGTCAACTCCTCCAAATCCAACTCCCGATCTCCCGATTCGCTCCACGGTTTTGCACAAGACTTTGGGGATAGTAGGAACACCTTATGGGTACTCCATAGCCAAGATTTGGTCCACCAAAACTTGTCAAATCAAGAGGAATCGAAGAAATCCCACCAAGAACGCCTCTAACCCTAGAGCCACGAAAACCCCAAAATCGAGCCCCTTTGCTCACGGATTTGGAAGGGGAATCAAAGGGAAAAGAACCACGAAGGGTTCATGCATACATCCCCCACCAAATCCCAAAGAGAAAAGCCTCGAAATCGCTCCAAGAAAATCGCTAAGAAAGGGCTCCGAAAATCACCAAAAAGGAGAAACGGGAAAGACACATCCAAGCCTTGAGGAACCACGCCGAATCATCTATACATACCAAAGAGGTTCATACAAGGTCTAGCTTGCCGCCCGATCATCCTTCCCTCTCACAAGATCTCACCATGAAGCTCTCAAGCTAGTCCTACGAAAATCCTAAGAAAATAGGAAGGAAAATAGGAAAACCAAATGAGCTAGGGTTCCAAGAGATGGCTGCCATCCTCTCACCCCTTGGGTTATATGGAGGCAACCGAAAGACTAAAATACCCTTACTAGCTAACTAGGGATACATGCCCCTCGAGGGCGAAAATGGAAGTCTTTGTCTTCGCACCATCAGACGGATGCCCAGCAACCGCAAACTTGCTTAGCCTCGACGCAAGCCTTGCGATCCCGACGCGTGTCCTCCGCTTCGAAGATTCCGGACTGCGTCGTCGCACACCGGTCAGACCGGTGCTCCTCACCGGTCAGACCGGTACCCACCGGTCAGACCGGTCAGACCCACCGGTCAGACCGGTCTGGAGCTGCTGCACTTCCGTCTTCGGTTCTTCGGTTTGGCTTTGTGGATCAACCAAGGAACCCAGTGGTTTTCTGGTGAACCACCGGAAACCCCGCGAACTCGGTGTAGCCTCCGCCAATCACCACTCATGACTCGGCTCCCACGTAGTCCCGGCTCGACCTTGGTTTTGAGGCTCAACCAAGAAACCGTCCATGACTTCATTTTGCCGTTCTTGCCACCATGCGGCCCGCACTTGACCCCGCTGGCCACCGGGTCCCTCGAACCAAGCCTACTTGTCTTCTCCACACCTGGAGGCCTCACCGGCAACGACCTTTCACGCTTGTTCTTCACCTGCACCTGCACCAGTCAAGCCGCAACCTGCACCTGCAATACTTAGCCAAGAATCAGTCCACACCACGTTGTCAATCACTCATCACACCAGGAAGCGACCATCCACCGGTCCTCGAACCACACCTGGCTCTCATTTACCCACAAGTTGTGTAAAAGTCCCGATGAACTTTGAACTCAACCATGCGATGCCGGGCAAGCATCATACCACACTACCGAGGTGCGATTGCATAGGGACGCTACGAAGCCTTTACAAAGATTCTCTAGTGTGAACTGCTCGCTAGGTTACATGGTCAATGGAACGCATAACCATCTCTCAAACTGCGAAGCTAGCATAGAGCAGATCAGGTTGAGCGCCGGGCTATACATCATCTACCGCCACCCCCTCTCCCTTATCAGGTAAAGCATATCACACACTAAAGTTTCTAATTAATTAGCCAAGACAGAGCCATATGTCTTGTGGTTGCACTGTTGTCCTGGGTGGTTCTCCATGTTTCGATTAACAAATTGTGGTCTTGATTAATGAAGGTATAGCATAAGTAAATCAATGTTAACATTGTTGTTCATTAGAACCCCATAAAACCAAGTTTAGCAACTAAGCATGGTCTACCCAACATGAAAAATAAACCTGGTTTGATCAAGGCATATGGTAAACAAGTCTAGTCGAACCTTAAGTATAAATGGGACCATCAAATTGATGCAAGCAATAAATAAACAATAGTGTAATTAAAATGCATGTTGTAATGGGTAAAAGGGCATGCATCAAGGACTTGCCTTCAACAAACTCCGATTGCTGCTCAAAGTCTTGGAAATCTTCAACTGCAGCGAACTCCATGTACAGATAGTCCTCTACGCACCACATCATAACACATACAAGCAAACAATAGAATAAAATAAGAAACAGTCACCAAATAGTACAAACAGCACAAAACATAGAACTAAAACTGTTCTACGCTTCAAGACGATCGCGTGGATATAAAGAACACTAAAAACGGACTTAAAATGTGCATTCTACGGCTAAAACAAGCTATAGGGGCTTAACTGCAAAAAAATTAAACCTACAGGGGCTAAACTGCAAGAAACTGAGGGCTAAAACATGATTAAGAGTATAAACCGAAGGGCTCCAGTGCAAAACTCTAGATCTGGACCTCGAGCGCAAAAACTGTAGAACTCATGGTCTAAAACGTAAAGAAAATGACCTAGATCTAATTACTTTTGAACTGCGGTGGATCTACGTGCGAAACAGGTAAAACCTAGGGTCTCTTTAGCAAAAATGCGTGGCGGAGCGGTGCTGGTTTACTTTGGTTGACCGGTATGCTCCTGTTTTGACTTGGGTCCGAAACAGATCTGGGCCGTACATCCGGCGGCGGACGGCTGACGGCTGCGGCTGCGCGAGACAGCGACAGGAACATCGGAGCACGGCGGTGGTGGGCGGCAAACGCACCGGCGTAGCTCGGAATCGAGCATCTGGGCACGATTTGACATGGGACTTGGCCCTAGAGATGGATGGGAGCACGGCGAACACAACCAGGGGGTTCTTGTGACGGTTTGCACGGCGGAGACGGCACTAGGCCTGGCAAGGTGGACGACGGCGGATGGCATGACTCCGACGAGCAAGTTCAGGCGAAGCAAGGCACGAGGAAGAAAACAAGTGATACCCACGGCCTTCTTACCCTCACACGAAGCTCCAAAGCTGCTTGGGGTCGACGAAGAGACGGCAACAATGGAGATTGACGGCAGCAGCTCGAGCTAAGGTTTGCAGGGCGGCGGCGCTGGACAGCTCGGGCTAGGTTTTGAAGAAAAAGAAACAAAGCAGAGGTGGCGGAGGGATTTATAAAGGCGCCTAGGGGCTCCTTGGTGTGCGGGCCAAGGAAGGACGGTGCGGGCGCGGGGTGCGGCGCTGTCGGATGTAAGTCTGGCTTGGACTCGACCAGAGGAGGGAGACGATGTGCGGGTCCCGCCCGTCAGCGGCTGTAGCGGGGCGCCTGCAAGCTGGGTCGTGGCTAGGCCAGAAGGTCGGCTGGGCTGCAGAGCAGAGGGGCGGCGCGCGTGCGGAGTGGAAGAGTCCGGGGACCTCCGCCAGACTTCTGCTAACGGGCTGAACGGTGGAGTTGGGTTGCGCCGTGCGGCGCTGGACTGCAGTGGTTGTTGCTGGGCTACAAGCGACGCTAGGTCGCGGAGGCAAAACAGAGCTGGGCCAAAAGCGAGAAAGGAAGGGGGAGGGAAAAGAAAGGGTTTTGCATTTTTCTAAAGGGATCAAACAACTTGAATTCAAATTTGAATTTGAATTCAAGCAACCAAAAAAAATGCCCCAGCATGAATGCAACAAACATCAAACCATTTATTTATTTTAGAAAAGCATTAATATTTTTTTCTTCTTTCCCCGTCTTATACTATATTCTCTGTAAAGATAAATGTTAGGAAAACTATAAAAATTAAGAGAAAATCGATGTTTTATTTCTTCTTATTCACATTTGAAATTCAGAAATTTCAGGTTGTGACATATATTTAAGAACGGAGGTTAGTACTAATAAATGGGATCGTCCAGAGAGTTCTGAATGTTCCGAGACTTATCCTATACTCCATAATTCGTACGTACGCACGCACATATATGAAATTTAGAAGCCACTCTTAAATATGTACATCAAGTCAAGCCCCAAGCACCAAAACTAAGGGCACCTGCAGCTAACTGTTAGAATAAATGGGCCTAGAGTCATTATTTTAATAATTAAAGAATTAAAGTCTATTATTTTAATGCTAGGCAAAAGTGAGAAATATCGTACGGGTATTTAAGGAGCTTTTCATTCGACTTATGAGGTAGACTTTCGGTACATCTCTCGTGAAGTTGAATAAAGGAGAAAGGCGTGTCACACACAACCAGGTACTCCTACTCAGGAGACCTCTCCCTTCTCCCTCTCTGTCTGCTGTCTTTTTTGCATTCCCATCGCCTGCACCGCGCGCACGGTACTGGCGAGAGCAGAACCTCCGGAACCTCGCCCTGCTGCTGAGATCCTGCACGGGGTAGGGGGCGATAAGGTTTTTGGGGAGCATCTTGACGCGACTGCTTGCTCCCTGTACGACTACTTCGTCTACTTCCCGGTGACCGTTCGACTCCACTGCGATCATCTTCCTGCACCGACCTCATACGACTACATCAACCAAGGTCACATGGCTGGTCCAAGTGATGACGGGACATCGGGTGACTCCGTCACCCGCCCTCCTATTGGGTACATCCTAAAACTCATATTCATGTTTATTAGTTGTATATTCATGAATATGTTTATGTTTAATTGTTGTTGAAACATGAACACTTGCACATGAATTGTTTCACTCACCATCATATTGGAATATCAATTTAATTATGAAATTAAAATATATCGGAATATTGCCTGTTCTAACAATCCAAAGACCTTATGTTGTTGATAGGATGATTCCGTTAGCTAGCTTCGCAAACACAATCAAACCAAAGCCTTTTGATGGTTCCAACTATAAGAGGTGGCGTGACTTGTCCACTCTTTGGCTGATGGCCATGAACGTAATGTTCGTTACCTACGAAACAGTTCCCGAGGGTGTCTCGGAGGCGGCTTTTGCGGCTGTTGATAGCCTGTTCCGGGGTTGCGTCATTAGCGTCCTGGCTGAGAATCTGATTGACACATATCTCCATTACAAGACGGGGAAGGAGATCTGGAATGCTCTTGAGGCACAGTACGGAGCTTCTGATGCCGGCAGTGAGCTGTATGCCATGGAACAGTTCCTAGACTACATGATGGTGGAAGACCGTTCGGTAGTGGAACAAGCTCATGAAGTACAGGCACTGGCTATAGAGCTCAAGGGCTATAGCAAAGAGAACCCATGTGAGTTGCCCGACAAGTTTGTGGCTGGAGTTATCATCTCCAAGTTGCCACAATCTTGGAGGGACTTTGCTATGACTGTAAAACACAAGAGACAAGTGTTCAGTTTTGATGACCTTGTTGCGACTCTTGATGTTGAAGAGAAGGTGAGAGCAAAAGACACACGTGGAAAGGGAATAGCCGGTCCTTCAAGCACAAATTTTGTGCAGAGGGGTAATCCCAAGTTCCAGAATAAGAGGAAGAAGCCTTCACAAAACCCGTCCAAGGCTAAGCAAGCCGACGGGCCAAACAAGAAGAAGAGAAAGCTCGGGGCTTGCTATACACGTGGCAGTCCGGATCACTTTGCTGCAAAGTGCCCGGATCACAAGGATTGCAAGGACCCCAAAATAGCGAACATGGTTGTTAGCGAGGATGGAGGAACATCGGGGTACGATAATTTCTTACCTACAGTTCTTTCAGTGTGATCTTCACCAGAGTGGTGGGTAGACACCAGTGCTAATATTCATGTATGGGCTGACATTTCTATGTTTTCTTCTTATCAAGTCGGGGGGACTGGCTCCTTGCTGATGGGGAACGGTGCCCATGCGTGTGTTCTTGGTGTTGGTGCGGTCACTCTGAAGTTCACTTCGGGGAACACCATACAATTGAAGAATGTGCAGCATGTACCTACCATCAAGAAGAATCTAGTCAGCGAGTCTCTACTGTGCAGAGATGGCTTCAAATTAGTCTTCGAGTCGAATAAATGTATCATTTCTAAGTTTGGTACTTTTATTGAAAAAGGCAATGATAGCGGAGGCGTGTTCCGCTTTTCTTTGTCGGATGATAATAAAGTTGTGAACCATGTGTTTAATGATGATGAATCAAATGTTTGGTATTCGAGGCATTGTCATGTTAATGTTGGTTGTATGATGCGCTTAGCTAGTTTGAGCTTAACTCCAAGATTTACCTCTGTCAAAAATTCTAAGGGCCACGTATGTGTTGAATCAAAACAAACTCACAAGCCACATAAGGCTGTTGAGGCGAGAAACTTGGCACTACTAGAATTAGTTCATTCCGATTTGAGCGAAATGAACAGTGTGTTGACAAAGGGCGGTAAACGATATTTCATGACTTTGATAGATGATAGCACTAGATTTTGTTACATCTACTTGTTAAAATCAAAAGATGAAGTGTTGCATTACTTTAAAATCTATAAACCTAAAGTAGAAAATCAACTTGAGAGAGATTAAACATCTAAGGTCTGATCGAGGTGACGAATACTTCTCAAATGCTTTTGACTCATTCTGTGAGGAACACGGTATTGTTCATGAGAGGACACCGTCTTATTCACCCCAACCCAATGGGATTGCTAAAAGAAAGAACCGCACACTGACTGACTTGGTGAATGCCATGTTAGAAACCGCGGGACTATCTAAGGAATGGTGGGGTGAGGCGATATTGACAGCCTGTCATGTCCTGAACCGTGTGCCTATGAAGAATAAGGAAGTAACACCATTCGAGGAATGGGAGAAGAATATGCTAACTCTTTCATATTTACGTACATGGGGTTGCTTGGCCAAAGTCAGTGTGTCAATCACCAAAAAATGTAAACTTGGACCAAAGACGGTGGACTGTGTCTTTCTAGGTTATAATTTTCATGACGTCGGATATAGATTCTTGGTAGTAAGATCTGGAGTGCCCGACTTGCTTGTCGGCACAATTATGGAGTCCAGAGACGCTACATTGTTTGAGAATATTTTTCCAGTGAGAGATGAAACAAGTTCATCTAGGCAAGAGTCTGTCGAGAAGGATAACTCCACCGAGCCGATGGAACTCGATGAGCCTACACTTATTGAGCATCCTGAGGAGGATAATGATGAAGCTCCTAGGAGGAGCAAGAGATAAAGGACAGAGAAATCCGTTGGAGATGATTTCATCGTATACCTCGTAGATGACACTCCTAAGACCATTGCAGAGGCCTACTCCTCACCTGATGCTGACTATTGGAAGGAAGCAGTGAGGAGTGAAATGGACTCTATCATGTCGAATGGAACTTGGGAGGTCGTTGAGCGTCCCTATGGGTGCAAGCCCGTGGGATGCAAATGGGTGTTCAAAAAGAAGCTTAGGCCCGATGGTACTATTGATAAGTACAAGGCTAGACTTCTGGCACACCCAAAAAGAAGGAGACGACTTCTACGATACTTACTCACCAGTCACTCGATTGACTACCATAAGAGTACTACTTTCTCTGGCAGCCTCCCATGGTCTTCTTGTTCATCAAATGGACGTTAAGACAACTTTCCTAAATGGAGAGTTGGAAGAGGAGATCTATATGGATCAGCCGGATGGATATGTAGTAAAGGGTCAAGAAGGAATGGTGTGTAAGCTGGTGAAGTCTCCATATGGCCTCAAGCAAGCACCTAAGCAATGACATTATAAGTTCGATAGCACTTTGACATCTGTTGGCTTTGTTGCAAATGAAGCTGACAAATGTGTGTACTATCGCTATGGTGGGGGCGAAGGAGTGATTTTGTGTTTATATGTAGATGACATACTTATCTTTGGCACGAGCCTTGATGTGATCAAGGAAGTCAAAGACTTTCTATCTCAAAAGTTTGAGATGAAAGACTTGGGAGAGGCTGATGTTATCCTTAACATAAAACTAATCAAGGGAGAAAATGGTGGGGTGACTCTATCACAGACTCACAATGTTGAGAAGATGTTGAGTCGGTTTGGCTACAGCAATTCTAAACCTGCCTCAACTCCTTATGATGCCAGCTTGATTCTAAAGAAGAACTTGAGGATAATGGTGGATCAGCTGAGATACTCTCAGATCATTGGTTCTTTGATGTATCTAGCTAGCGCCACGAGACCTGACATTGCATATGCAGTTAGTAAACTGAGTCGGTTTGTTTCAAACCCGGGCAATGAACACTGGTGTGCTCTCGAGAGGGTAATGCGCTATCTAGTAGGAACAATGAACTATGGTATTCACTATTCCGGAAAGTCTTGGAGGGATATAGCGATGCAAACTGGATTTTTGATGCTGATGAGTTAAAGGTCACAAGTGGATATGTGTTCACACTTGGAGGTGGAGCTGTTTCCTGGAAGTCTTGCAAGCAGACCATTCTAACACGGTCAACAATGGAAGCAGAACTCGCAGCATTGGATACTGCCACTGTCGAGGCTAAGTGGCTTCGTGAACTCCTAATGGACTTGCCGATAGTTGAAAAATCGATACCGGTAATTCTAATGAACTGCGATAATCAAACTGTGATGGTCAAGGTGAACAATTCAAAGGACAACATGAAGTCATCCAGGTATGTCAAGAGGCGGTTGAAATCTGTCAGGAAATTGAGAAACACCAGTGTCATAGCATTGGATTACATCCATACGGCTAAGAACCTATCATATCAATTTACAAAGGGTCTGTCATGTATTGTGATAGACAATGCATCTATGGAACTGGGCTTGAGACCCATGAGTCTTTCCATAGTGGAAATTTGTCCTATGTGATCGGAGATCTCGTGAATTAGGATGGCGAAACAAGCTATGTTTTGACTGAGAGAAGAGAACCTTTGATAAGGCTCGGTCCATGGAAAGATGCATTTCTCTTCAACACTGTATGGCAGGCTGGTATGTATACGTTAATGTGTTCCAAGTGGCTTCCATGAAACAAGGCAGTTGTTTCTTTGAAGCAAAGACATAGTCCTACAGTATGTCTTGGAGGAGCACACCTATATGAGTCAGACTACTGGTCATAGTCTCTATGAGATTTGGGTGATCTCTAGAAAACTCATGAAGAGGCACGGAGTATGACCCATAAGCTTCAACCCGCGGGGATGCTATGTGCAGCCAAGTATCAGTAATGGACTCTGGCCAAGCTTAGATCCACAAAACTGGCAATTCAAGGCATAGTCCATTGTTCAGTTGCAAATAAGTGTAACCTGAGTTTCTGGTGGATGTTCAACTTAACAGTCCCCACCGTAGTACTGGTATATCAAAACAGAAAGGGAAAATGAGAGCATTTCCAATGTGACTTATAATTCTTGGTGCGGATTGTTAGAATAAATGGGCCTAAAGCCATTTATTTTAATAATTAAAGAATTAGAGCCCATTGTTTTAATGCTAGGGAAAAGTGAGAAATACCGTATGGGTATTTAAGGAGTTTTTCATTCGACTTATGAGCTAGACTTTCGGTACATCTCTTGTGAAGTTGAATAAAGGATAAAGGCGTGCCACACACACGCGCGCTCCCTCGCCTCGCCGAGCCAGGCCGAGGCCGTGGGCGTGGGCGTGGCGTGGAGAGATGAGACGAGACGAGCGGGCGGCACGGACGAACGGACGTGATGTGTTGCGGGGCGGGAGCACCTTTTTGCCGTTGGAAGGGAATAATCCTTTGGAATATTCTCAACGGTGATTTAGTTTCCTTAACCGCGACCGTACAGGGTCATCCCACCGCGTCCCAGATCTAGATCTGGGCGCACCCCTCCGCGCCTGACCGCCTATATAAGGCGCCTCTCCTCCTCCCTCTCAACTCGCCCCATTCACAACCAGGTACTCCTGCTCAGGAGACCTCTCCCTTCTCCCTCTCTGTCTGCTATCTTTTTCGCATTCACATCGCCTGCACCACGCGCACGGTACCGGAGAGAGCAGAGCCTCCGGAACCTCGTCCTGCTGCTGAGATCCTGCACGGGGTAGGCGGGCGATAAGGTTTTTAGGGAGCGTCTTGACGCGACTGCTCGCTCCCTGTACGACTACTTCGTCTACTTCCCGGTGACCGTTCGACTCCACTGCGATCATCTTCCTGCACCGACCTCGTACGACTACATCAACCAAAGTCACATGACTGGTCCAAGTGACGACGGGACATCGGGTGACTCCGTCACCCGCCCTCCCATTGGGTACATCCTAAAACTCATATTCATGTTTATTAGTTGTATATTCATGAATATGTTTATGTTTAATTGTTATTTAAACATGAACACTTGCACATGAATTGTTTCACTCACCATCATATTGGAATATCAATTTAATTATAGAATTAAAATATACCGGAATATTGTCTATCTTCTAACACTAACTACCATTAACTACTGTAATATGTCCATCAAGACAAACCCCATCAGCTGCCTTCACGTCTAGGACAAGCTACTCCTCTATTGATATCTAAGTGGTCCATATAGAACCCAGACGACAGTGTCACTCTCAATTCATCATCCATTGGCCTCCCTACTGGCATCACGACCTTAAATTCTACGATCGAGATAGTAAGTAATGACCATTAGTTCTCTTATGTGGGACATTGAAATTCCAGTACTAGTCGGCCACAATCTCCTTGCAGGATGACACATATATACATGGTTCAGTCCAGCCGACCCCTTACACAAATTTACCCTACAATGACTGAAAATACTATAAAAAGCTTGCCAATATGCCTGGCACTTTTAGAAACTTTTGAGTGGGTGTCAAAATATGACTGCAATCATGCATGATGGTATTGGTACTAATATTACATCAAGGGCTAGCTACCCTCTTTTCATGTAATAAAGTATTTGTAAGAAAAAAGTAGTAGCTTTACTAAATACTACAAAATATACTATCCAAAAGCAAGCTGAGTGTCTCTGTTTAAAATATTACCGTCATAGGCATGGTGAAGCAAAAAAAACATAGAAGTTATATGTTACTTAATGAAAACATTGCAGTAAAAGAACCTTGTCATGAAAAAGTTCAAGATGTCAGTTTTTTTCGTGACCAATCTCATTGCATTGTCCATATTAAATGTTATGGTTGAAAAGTCTAGCTACAATTCTACAAAACGAGTTGAATCCATGTATTTGTGACAAGTTGAGTTCGTTTAGTTTGAGAGAGACTGCAAATGCCAACCTTTTTGTGTATATCATGGACTTGTGCAGTAAAATTTGCAATATTGCATTGAAACTAGTGTTGTAGTGCCTTTGGTCAGGCAAATTCCCGTTTTCCAGTACTATGGCTCCCTTTGGCACAGCTTAGGCAGCAGCTTAGGCAGCTGTTTTCGTCACAGCTGTGCCAAACGGGTGCTGAAAATCGATTCCCAGCCGAAGCAGCCGCGATATGCGGTCTCTAGAGCGGAAACGGCGAGACGCAGCGGAAAATAGCAGCTTCGCCCGCTGCGTCCGCACGCCTGACACCGCAGGTTACCAAATTGCCTCCAGTGTTGGTCGGAAATTACAACAAAAATGCCATCAAGGCCGACACAGAGGATTCAGACGACTCCTCCTGCATGCGACCCGCACGCGCTTCTTCCCGCACGCCTGTTTCTTCCCGCACGCGGACATGACTCGAGCCAGGCGGAGGCGGGCGCTATGGAGGAAGAGGATCCGGCGGCGTAGGCCGGAGAAGGGGGTCCGGCGGCTGGAATCGGTAGATCCGGTGGTGCTCTACATGATGGCGGCGGCAGCCGGGCCAGGACGGCGCGGAGGCGGCCGGCCGGACCGCGGCCGCACAAGGACGGCGCGGCGGCTGCCAGCCCGCAGCGGCGGCCGGCCGGGTGCAGGCGCGCGGCGGCCGGGAGCAAGCGCGGCGCAGGATGTACTGATGTGTGATGTGTGATTCGATTTGATTTTTTCCTGTGAATCCCCAATTTGTGTGAATCTGTGTGAATCCCCAATTTGTGATTCGATGTACTGATTTGCGAATATTAGCTTTAATTTGTTAAGCACCTATTTTTATTATTGTTAATTACCGTTACTTAACTTGCATTATGAACCGTTAGCCATCTATATTCCTATTTTTATTATTATTAATTACCTTTAAATAATTTGCATTATGACGTTGGCTTTAATTTCTAATAAATGACATTACATTATTAGCTCAAACAAACACACATGGCCAAGGGCATCTAGGACATTTCACATCTACATTATTCCAACAAATACAGGAGAAACTGTTTTGCCAAACGATATCCAAAAACGGATTCAGCTTTACTAGATCAGAATCCGCTTCACCAGCACCCCGCCACAACTGAAGCTGCCACAGCTACAGCCACAGCTCTACCAAACACACCCTATGTCTCTCCCACACGTGGCAGCTTTAGGCAATAGAAAATTGTCTCTTAGTCCTCACATGATGGACTGCAGAACCGGCAAACCCCTCATGTAGGCAACAACATGAGGTAGATTAATCTTTTGTTAGCAACCGTGTCTTAATACGTATTTCATTAAGAGGAAGATAAAAAGTTGTACAACATAGAGACCAAGGTCATCGGAAGTGCCAGAGGTAGATTAATCTTCTCTCTTGATTCTTTACCTGTACACTATATATTTTCTATATATTTTAAGGAATCTGTTATATTAGGTAGCAGAAAACCAAGCTACTCCAGGACGACTAGCTAGGAGCCCTGCGCCCCAGCCCCTCTGCAGCTGCATGCATATGCAGGAACAACAACCAAGCACGGGCAGACGGGCAGTTGCGACATCGCCGTCCGTCCGAGGGCCAAGGCCTCCAACTCAAGTCTCCAAGCGCACGCGTGATGGACAACCGTGCAAATAGAAATAGGTATATGCAATGCAGCTGTAGTATTTTTGTTTCTCAGAACAAATATGTCGTACAAATCAGTAACAGATTTGTCGTACCAATAGCGACGAACGACCACGTGGCTGCCGCTCGTGCACCACGGCCGACGGCGGGCAGTGGTTGAGGTTGGCGGATTAGGGTTAGAGATTTTGGGTTTATTGGGCAGTGGTGTCGGCTATCCACTCGGCATTCAATCAATCAACTATTTACTAATTCGATCCAATTATATTAATTCCTTAAGACATCTGTTTAATTGATAGAATCTTCCTGTGAAGTTTAATTGTCAGTTCATGCATGTCTATATCACTGAAGTAAAAAACGGTCCAAGGGTCCCATTCATAGTTGCCTGCGCCAGGGATCATTTATTAAGAGCCATCAACTTACAAAAATAAACTAAGGAGATATACATTATTCCTATATATCAACTGTAGATGAAAGAGATAGTCATACATCTTCTAAGTAGTACACCTCCTAATGACTCTAACATAACAGCTACCAACACATAAACTTCATACCAGTATATGTGTGGAAAACTGTATGTTATCACAATCTACAAGGTACATTATTTGAAAGCAAGAAGTAACTACATAATTTTCTTGAACGCTAGCTCCTACTGGTAAAATCCATAAAACATCTTTTGAAGACTATTGCGTCCACAATCGTCATAAAATAGCCACTATGTTGCGAATACATATATGACTAATGGCCAATACCATCACTTGGGGTCGACCATAGGGCACGACCATGTCCAATATTGCTGGCCATGTCTTCCGGTTCATTGGCCGGTGGTGACAATGCCGGTAGCAGTGCATCTTGCAAGCATCGACTAGAATTACCAGTGGCACTGCTAACAGAAGCGGAACCCTTCTTGTCATGCGCAGGATGATCATTTCTTGCAAACACCCTAGCAGCTTGCAGATGAGAGGATGAGGCCAAGAGGAACATGCAAATGACCAAAGCTACATGGCTAGTAGACATGGTGATGGTACCAAAACTTCTGCTGTGTTCTGAATAGAGGTGTGTGTTTGTTATGAGATTACTAAGATGTTTGGCATATTTATAGGGAAGACACTAAAGCATCTGATGTCGGGAAGCTTCAAGGGCGAAGAGCAAACAGGGTCAAGTTTTGTTGGCAAAAGTCAGCCACCTTGGACTTGCAGGGGTATATCCCACTTCCCTCATTTGGAGGCAAAAGCTTTTGACAGGTTCCATGTCGACCCCTATTTCGTTTTGATATTTGATTGTGTGACATAGGACAAGTAAACCTATAATTTGTGATGATTCTATCTTGTTGGAAGAAACATCCATTTAGCATTAGTAATATGGCCAAACTATCTGAGCAATATGCAGGTTCCTTGATATCAACATCAATCATTCAATCGATGCTGACACAGTATATAGTGCATGCTCATGCTTTTTGTCTAAGAGATTGGATTAATTTCACCAAATGAGGTACCAATAATAATTCTCCTAGGAAAAATTCAGCTTACTACTAACTTGAACAGAAAAATCTTCACAAAAAGTTTAGATTGCTTATTAAAAAAAATTATATGAATTGATAATCGGACTTAATAAATTAATTTAAGTGTCAAATAAACTGTTGTTTGACAACCAAGATGATGCCAAAGAAGCATTTCGGTACAAGACCATATTAGTCAGTAATAATTCGATTGTGTGGCCAAAGGGTGGGACTATGTGAATGGGTCTAGGATGAAATAGTGACATATTGAGAAAATGATACCTATACTATTTCTATTGCAGCCCGTTCTCCACCTTCGTTCATACTAACTCTGTTGTAGATTTAATACACAGCCCACATGGATAATTTTTGTGTTGATATCAACCGTTTTCAAGATTAATGCTAAAATGCATGCTGAATTATTATATTTGCCAATGAATATCACTACACCACACAGCCCAAGAACATCGATGGACAAACATTCGGAATACATCACTTTAGTGATGGAGGGTCAATTGGAATAAAGTTATAAGGATGAACACTTGCTGCGTATACTCCCCATACATCCTCTCATGCAAGGAACGAAGCCACATTGATAATCAGAGTCACAGGTCACTTGGTCTGTACTATTAGAAACAGTTTTGAGTAACTTAAATCATGAAATTTTAATGTCTTTCATGTAGGAGACACTACTTGACCTTGCGCACATGCCCGCTCATGACCGACGACACAAAATCCCCATCAAAGCATACACAAAAACAAGCTAGCAGTGCATCCAAAAAGCAAAATTGAAAAGGACAATCAGCACCGAACCGATAAGCAGAACTGAGGATGACTGAGGCTTGGGTGTGTATTTCGCATGCATATTCCTTTTTCATGGCCTCATTTGGAGTTAACTGTGGCTACAATATATTTCAATGACTGTACACGGTTACATAATTATGATTGTATTCCATCAATGTATTTTCCACTATAAAATAGTTACTGATAACACGTTTAGAATACTACTCTAAACAGTTACTCTCTCCGTCCCTAAATAAGTGTCGCTCGGGAACGGTGTTTGACTCGCAAACATATATATGATTCCCGAGCAACACTTATTTGGGGATGGAGGGAGTATGTCTGCACACCCAATTCAACTTTGAACATGATGCACATTTGGAAATAACGTGGGGGTGAATCTTCTTTTATATATTTTCAAATTTACACATATAGTAAGTTTCAGTAAATTAATCTGAAATAGGGTTCCAGTGCCAAGCATACCAAGTGGAATCTGCAGGTCAGTGTAGATTATTTCTTAAAAATTTGAAACCATGAGAGATATACCAAGCGTGTGTTGTGCTCCTTGCTCTTCTAAACTAGATGCTGTCTTGAAAATATGTAGACTACAAGTTTAAAGTACTTGCTATGTGCACCTATGATAATGAAAAGTAAATTTTTCATGAAACTTTCTTGATAAAGTTGCCTCCCATAACTTTCAGCCAGAACAATATTTAGCAACTTGTTATTGCTGGACAAACACTCTAGTGAGCTTTTAGAAAAAAAAAAGCACCCTAGTAACCTATAGATTATCCCCATAAAACCTGCTTTAATACATCTCTACTCTCTCCATATAAACGAATAATTTAGATCAACATAGTGAATAGTTTTTGACAGAATTATTTATAGCTATCCTAACACTGTATGGATCAGAAATCAATCTGTTGCTAAAATTTAAATAAATAAATATGCTTATAAATAACATTAGATTCGACTAAATCATTTCTTCATACCGCTAAATATTTCAACAAGATTTGAGTCTGATCCATACTCTAGCGTGAAAATATCAGTTTACTATGCAGTCAGCGTTTTGAAATACACATGCTATCCTTGTGTAGAAGAGTGGTGCATGGCAAGTATGTTTTCCCTCTGGAAGGGTATATAGTTGCTATCTAAAGGCATCTTTAGGTCTGAAGAAATCAGAGAGCACGGAACGAATCAAAGAGAATCAGTAGTAAACACCTATCTTGCAGTTAATGGAATCAAAGAACAAGTCTCTTACCCTGAAGACATGGGTGCCTAAGGTTGGACTAGTTAGCCATATACTGTCATAAGTCTATATATGTGTCAGCTTTTAATCCACCAACATTTAGTCAAAGAGCTATTCATTTGTATATTATTGTCTGTCAGCTCAGGGATGTTTGAATACATGAGCTAAAGTTTAATTCTCGTTGTATCGAATCTTTGGATGCTAATTAAAAGGATTATATATAAGATAATTATAAAATTAATTACACAGATGGAGGCTAAAATTCACGAGATGAATCTATAAAGTCTAATTAATCTATCATTAGTGCATGTTTAATATAGTACCACATTGTCACATCAGACTAATTAATTAGGCTTAATAGGTTTGCCTCGTCAATTAGTCTCTGTTTGTAGATTTTGTAATTAGTCTATGTTTATCCTAACTAGTAATCAAATATTGGATGTGACTAAGACTAAACTTTAGTACGTGGAACCAAACACCTCCCAGAGAAAAAACTTTCCTTTAATGCTGACATGGACAGGAAGACATAAAGTAACTAGCGAGACCCAACTGGATCTGGATGTGACTAATAAATAACCTGACTGTCATGGAACCTATGGGAATGTTTTGGTTAGTTTGCATAGAGAAAATCGAGTTTCCCCCAAATTTCTTCTTTTTTAGAAAGGACTGGATTCCATTAAATTAAAATCCCTTTTATAACTGAGATCTCAACATAAAATAAAGTTACATTGAACCCACACGACTAGATCTCTAAGCTTCATCTTCCCAACCAAGAAGACTCCATTAACATGGGTCCGCAAAAGAGGCGCGGTATGCTCAACCACTATGGAGAGTAAAGAGCGCCAAAAACACATTGATCATATCTTCTGAAGATTGAACTAAACATCAGATCCAACACCGCTAGCATCACCAATAGTGACCGGAAAGGCAGATCCGACACTGCTAGCACCACCACTAGCGACCAGAAAGGCAGATCTGCTGTCGCCAGTATCACCCACGACCGGAAAAATGATCCTATGGAAGGGGAAAACAGATCCAATCCCTCCTTGAGGACTAAGCCAACATTCCTGATCTCTCTGGAGAGAGCATGCCAGCATTAAAGATGACGAAGCATCCACCACAGATCCGGTATGAAACAGAAAGCCTGATCGAAAACATCGAAACAACCATCAAAATTTAGCCTAAATTATCATGCAGGAAAGGAAAAAAGATAAAAAGAACCTAAGAAAACAGTAGATCTTTGACCAGTTCCATTTTGCAAAAAAAAAAGTAAATAGTTTTCCAAATTAAAAACAAATTTAGCAAGGTGGTGGCCTGGACATATCCTCTAGTACTATGTATTATTTTCTTCACAGTGTGCACCGCCTTGCTAAATTTTTCTTTAATCAAAAAGATATATAGCTAACTTTGTTACATCTATTACATGTTTTTAGATTCCATATATATATCATTTTGGATATTGAGAGAGCCCCCAAAAGCAAATAGTGATTACCTAATTTATATATTGCAACCTATATAAAAAAGTTCAAGTTATGAAGATATATTTGATAATTTGTCTTGTAACACAAATTTCACAAGCGATCTAGAAAATGTAAACGAAATGAATCCACCACAACATTTGTCGTGGGCCAATTTTATGAGCCCCACCAGCGCCCTCAGTAATGGGCCCAGCCCAAAAATAAATTACAAAGCAACTATATTACTGCCACGAAAAGCAACAAACACAACGAAGAAGCCGAGTACAATAACACAACGCGGTTACAAAGCAATATTCATAGCAAAAATCTATTTTACCTCCCTGAACACAATGCTGAGTCCATGTTTCCTCCCTAGACACGAAAACCGGGTGAACTGCCTCCCTCAACCTTCAAAACCATACAATTTACCTCTCTACCCAGGTTATAAGCGGTTTTCAAAAGTGGTTTTATCATTTTCAAATAAAAATAAATCTTGTAAATACTTAATGAAGTTATTAAACCATGAAAAATATTCTAAACTTATAGAAATCATGAGAAAAATCCTAGAGATGGATGGGACGCAAAAACTCTAAATACAATTTTTGAAACTAGTAAGAATGTTTAGTAAATTTTTAGCTCTACCAGAATGGAAAAATTATATATTAAAATATTTCAATCTATATATAGTTGGATCTTGAATACATTGTAATACAAAAATGAAATGAAGCTGACATGAAAACATTCATTGAAAATGTATAAATGCATTCAACATTAATATATGTTACATTTATGACGGTTGACTGCATTTATGATGAATTTATTAATGTCAGATTCATTTGATATTTTATTGTGAAAAGTATTCAAGATGCAATTAGAAAATTTTATGATAGTTTAATTTTTTGATATGTTTTCATTTTGCTAAAGCTAAATTTAAATTTAAGAAAACATTGTAGACATTGTCACTAGTTTTAAATATTTTATTTAGGATTCTTGCATCCCATCTCTATGATTTTTCTCATAATTTTTAAAAGCTTAGTGATATTTTTTGTGGTTTAATAACGTCATTAAGTATTTACAAGATTTGTTTTTAATTATTAAATGACAACCACCTTTGAATATTGCTTATAACCAACGTAGGAAGGTAAATTGTACGGTTTTGAAAGTTGAGAGGGCAGTTCACCTGATTTTCGTGTCTAGGGAGGAATCATGGACTCGATGTTGTGTATAGGGGGTAGAATAGACTTTCGCGTAGGCATTGGCTTAGTTTACTTTGGGCCCAAAACCAATCAAGTCCAAACTCTTCCTTAAAATTACTAAATTGGTTATCACGTTATTATTTAGTGGTGGTGAGTAATTTTTAAAAAAAATTATAAGAAAACATGACAATACATTGCTACATGATGAATATATCATCACACATTTGCAATTCAGGCTTTAACATCCTTTTTTTTCTACTAAAAAACTGAACATAAAAATTTCACCCGTTATTGCGTGGTCAAGGCAATTTGTTTGTTTTTGGACTACCGATTTTAAAAAGCAGTCTGCATTTGTCTTGGTAATATGCAGCCCAAAGGTATAAACTAATGGAAAAACATAAATTTCTTAATGGGACAATATGTCTTATTCACGATTTGCCATACATAGACTTAGGCTGGTCTCAATAAGAGGGTCATAGACATTAAATAGGGTGCCACATATGCAAAAGAGATGACATGATATGATATTTAATAGGAGAGAGAGGAAACCAGGGTCATCCTCATGACCCCCGGTCGGTGCGGAGTCCTAGGAATGACACCCCCATGACCCTCGCACTGAGACAAGTGACACAATTTGTATAGCACAATTGATCAACTAACATACATCAATTAAATATTTACAAGAACCTATGAAACTGTGCTATGACACTGTGCATTAAGAGAGGGTGTGTCATCACGCAAACCAATACAATAAAGATGATGTGTCACTCTTGAAAACTCTCCCTGACCCCTTCCACTGAGACTAGCCATTGTGACAACCCGCCCAGGAAAATACCGTACTATCGCCTAAACCAATCTACTTTGCTCATTAAGCAATAGTAAAGTATCATCCTGTCGTTAGTTGCCGGGTTAACGCCCGGTGAAATCACTTACATAGCAACAAGGATCGACATATATGCATTAAAACTCACGCGAAGGCGAGTCCAGAGAACAACACATGATTAACATCCAAAGCTACCCCGAAGGGTTTAATTACTACAACCGAAGTTCTTTGACAGGATAACGAAGTTCAGAGTTTTGAAAATAGCGGAATTAAACTAAACGGCGCGAGGAACATCACAGGAGGCCTGCCATGATGCCTTCATTCATCGTCTTCCACCCACTCCAGCTCCTAGCCAGGCGGGATCTCTCCAGGCCACACATCAGCAAAAGCACTACCTGGAAACAACATATATAGCAAGGCTGAGTATACTAATACTCAGCAAGACTTACCCATCGGTGACAGCTACATCACCAACTCTAGACATGAAAGGCTTTTTGGCCACTGGGGTTTCTTTTGCTGAAAAGCAACAAGAGTATGTCCTTACTTTCAAGATTTTAGCACAAGTTCTAGTTGATTATTCTTTTCTAGGTTAGCAAGCTAGAGCAAGCATAAGTTGAGCAAACAATTAATCAAGCATAAATATTCATCAACTTCTATCATTAGGGATCTCATGGCCAGCAGGATAAGTAGTCTCAGATAACGGTGAGAGGCCGACAATCGATTGATTTAAACCTTGCAAGGTAAACCTAAACACACGGTAGGGTGCCCCCGCGAGGACAACCACCAGGCGGTTCCCAAAACTCTTCGGATTAGGATCGGATCTCACAGTCTTTGGTACAGGCTATCTGGTATACCCCGCAAGGCACCCAGAATCACCATGCACCACCGGTAGCTAGCCGTGAGACGCATCCCAAGATGAGTAATAGTACGATCCTTCACCGCGTCGTTAAGGTACTAGGCTTACCGTACCCATTTCCGACAAGTGCTTAGTACGTTCAAACACTTAACCCACGAAAGCCATTGGACCGGAGCCCAAATCCCATGCTCTTACCACGTGAGCAATCCATTTATAAGCATCTTCTGATTCCAACATAAGAACCTATTCTCGCGAGTGATAAGTATCACTCGACTTGTAACGGTCCTATAGCATAGCAGCTACCGACCTATCATACTATTAAAGACATAGGTACCTAGAGATCATGCAGCTAGGGTTTCATTTCAACTCCTGAACGTAAATGCACAATCATCCATAGATAGTTGCATAAATTTTTAAAATACTTAGGTTAATGCACCGGGGCTTGCCTTCGTCAGCACAGTTAGCCTGAGGGTCCTCGGTGCCCTCGCTCACTTCCACGTACGGCAGCTCCGCGTCAGCTCCTCCTTCCTCAGCTTCCGGCACGAGAGCGTAGTTACCGTCAGGGAGTTCTACACGAATGCAATGCAAGGTTCAGGTGGAGTGAGAGGTTATTTGTTTTACCCAACCCTTGTTGGCCATATTCACCTAGATAAACAGTCCATTACTAATTCTTTTTCATTAAGGTTATTATATACATATAGGAGAGCTTATTATTCTTTTAATCTCTTTAATAGTGATTGTGTGCACATCTAAGCAATTAACACTATTATATTACACAAAATAGCAAGGGGTTGGTCTTAAGCTTTTTAAAAGGATTTACATCACACACACAAGGTCATTAGAAATGGAGTTGATGATTTTCCAATTTACTTTACTATTAAGCTTAATATAGCTTCCATTGCTTTTATTCACAAAATACATTTATAAAATTCAGTGGAGGTGTTCATGAAGCACTATGAGCCTAAACAAAGCCACTGCACACACATGCACACTTAGGATAGCTACGAAATTAAATATACCAAAAAATAACAAAAACTAGCTACTAAAGCAAGATAAATGCATATAAAACTAAATACACATCAAAATGATTCCAACTTTCTCACACATGGTCTCTGGTCCAAAACTAATCTAGGAATGCAACATATACACCTAGAGCTACTATAGATCTTGGGTTATGCAATTACATTGAAAATCAAGCATATTTCAAGAATAAATATTTCTGGCAGATATAAAATTGTGATTAATTCACCAGAGGTGCAATTTGGTACAAAAAGATCACACGCAGAAGTTGAGAACAAAAATCTAATTATGTTTAGCTACAAAAATCACTTAGCTAGATTCTGCATAAATACAAAACAATTCATAAAAAAATATCTACAGCATAAATTTGTGCAATTTTTGGTACAGAAGCTAGTCATGACAAAACACACAACATATCCAAAATTCAGCTACAGAGAACATGTAGATTTGGAGATACAACAGATCTAGGTTTAACAGTCTTCTATTTTTCAAGAAACAACTATCAGACAAAACTATAGTCATGCTTTACAAAAGTTGTAGTGTTTCTCACAAGGAATCCAACAAAATTGAGTTTGCATTTTTATGATTTTTCTACGATTTTCTATGGATTTTCCAAGATTCAGCAAACTGCAAGCACTATTTAAGATCTGGTTTTACACCAGGGTCCCTGGAAGTTTTCGAAACCTTACAGATATGCCCCTAGATCACGGTTAAGACCCTGGAAAGATTTAAATCAAAGCAATTAGGCCCTCCAGCGGCTTGGCCGGCGGCGGGGAGGAAATCCGGCGAGGTTCGCCGGAGTTTTGGCCGGAGAAAGGGTCGGGAAGACGTGGGAGCTCACCTAGGGGCTAGGGGGAACCGGAGTTGGGGCTGCGGCGGCGCCAGCGAGGTTGCATGGCGGAGCCAGGCGGCGTCGGCTGCGGCGGCCTGATGTCCGGCGAAGCTCGGCGGACTGTGGGGCAACACGCGAGGGTCTTAGCTCCTGTGGGGTCTAGCCGAGGTGTTGGAAAGACCAAACGGCCGGAGGAGGGAGCGGAGAGGCAACTTGGCTCGGCGACGGCAATGGCGAGCGCGGCGGAGCGGGAGACGGCGGGGTGGGGCTCGCACGCGCGAGGGAACCGGCCGTCCCTTTTATAGGCGACGTGCCCGGTGTTTGAATGGGTCACGAGGGACAAGGAGGGGACCCGGACGCGCGCGCGGGCTCGAAGGACGGCGACCGGCGGACGGCACGGGCGGGGTCCGGCGCGGCGCGGCGGGAACGTGGCACGCGGCGGCGCAGGCTTCAAGGCGCCTCGGTGCGAGCACTGCCTCGGCATGCGTGGCCTCGGGGCGCGTGGCTCGGCCGGGGCCCGGACGTCGAAGGGCGGCGGGGTGCCACGCGGCGGGCGGGCGCGCGTGGGCGCTCTGGGGCGCGTCCACGACGCGGGAGCGCGACGCGACGTCACCCGTTTCAAATCCGTCTGCCCCTGTTTGACTGCGAGTATCTTCAAAATTTCAAATAGAACCCCACAAGACTTTGAATACCAAAGTTGTAGAGCACCTATAGGAGAGTATTTTTCTCAAAGGCCGACCTATGCTTTGATCAACCATTTGAGCATGAACTGCAGGCAAAGTTGCCGGTTTTTATGGCTCGGGTGAACAGTAAAAGCTGAGTTTGACTGAGAATTTCACCAATTTCCACTCCAAATCTCGAATGCCACCAATTATGAAAAGTGTGTCCCTCGAAAAGACGAACAACTTTTATATTGGCCGATTTTGAAGTATTTAGGTGAAATTTGGAGAACGCGGCAAAAGTTCCGGGAGATGCTCAAGACACAGGGGTTTTGACCGGGGTTTTGACCAACTCTTTGACCAAGCCTTGACCATGGGTGGGTGTTGATTGGATTAAGAGGGTCATTAGTGATTGTTGGCGAGATTTTCGAGGTGATGACCCAGGTTGACCATGGTTTGACCAACGTCAACAGTGGTTGACTCGGCTGATTCGGTCATTAGCACTAATGATGCTAATTAAAAACCTGGGGCGTCACAGCCATACATTCCCATCACTGTTCTTTCCTCATCGCCGTTCACTCTCATTCTCTACTGTTCGTGCAGCACCGCCATCACTGCAAAGCTTCGTCCCTCCCCTCCCCTTCCCTCCCCTACTAAGGTCTTGTTCGGTTAGCTCATTCCGGACTGGGAATGAGGCCCAACCCATGAGGGACACCCGGCCTGGGATGAATACCGACCCATGAAAAAAGAGTGTGTTCGTTTAACCTCCTTCTGAGGTTGGTTCCCAGCCCAAAACCCACTTGTCGACCCAATTCGGCATGGGAACGGTCCCCCAGCTCCGTTGGGGTGGAAAAAACCCTCGCCGCCTCGCCTGACAGAGGCGATGGGACACAAGGGAAGAGGCGGGCGGTGGTGGAGCATGTTGGTGAGAAGGAGGACGGACGGGCGGCAGCTATGGTGATTCCTCCCTACAGCGACCCCTCTCCACAGCATATCCTCCCGACAGTGGCTCTTCCCGGCGGCGATAGTGGATAATCGACACCGGCATAACAGGTCGGTGGAGATGCCGGCACGACCCCGGCGTGGTCTTCTCCCCTCAACCACTTGTCCCTTCCAGAAGTCGTCTTCTCGCCGTTGATCCTCTTCTCTCCCTTGTCTGCTAGGGTTTTGCTTCACATGGCCGGATCTAGATGTAGAAGTTCTTGATTCGTGGATGAATTCTTGATTGACAAGATGTTGTTGTTGCTTCACATGGTCGTCTGTCGATTGATGATGGCCTTTACAGTCACCGAACCAACATATCCCTGTAGTGATATTACATCTTGTTGCTCACTTCATTGCATTCCTCAAGCTGCATTTTGTGCTTCAATGGTGTGAAGAACAGTATTGGAGTTTGTTTTATTAGATAGATGATAAAAAAAAGGTTGTTGAGGTAGCTCCATTTATTTGTTTAGAGATGAGACTAGTATGTCTGACTTCCTGAATCTTAGCAGCAGAGACCCTTGGTCATTCCCTCCTACTACTGAGATACTGAAGTAAAAGCTTTTTCAGGATGTGTTCATTGTTGGAAGCAAGTTGGTTTCTTTATCAAGATATTTAGAAAGGGAGCGTATCACGTGGAAATCAGTCTACCGGTGCAAACTATGCAAACTCCAATCATATTTGTTGGATCTAGATCCAAAGGCTGAGAACAGAGGTGAGTCATTTTACAAAGAGCCGCCCGCCAGTCCCCCCACAGGTCGATGCACTTTTGCAACTACACACCCCCCCGGGATCCCAGCGCTGGACCTTCCCTCCCTGGCCCTGATTCTGCTCACGGTCAACGTCGCCTCCAGGGCTGCCGCCGCTCCAGGTTACTTCGCCACCTCTAGGTACGTCGCCCCCTCCATGTACGTCGTAGCATCCAGGGCCGCCGCACGACGCCGCATCATCACAAAACACGGCCCTGCACACGAGGTCGTCAAGCCCGCGCGGCGGCCACATCACCGGTGCACTCCGGCCGGTAGAGGTGGAAGCCTTGGTCCTTGCCCTTGGACTCCACGAGCGTCACCTCGCGGCAGGACCCATCACCGTGGCGGCGCAGCCACGCCATGTACCGGCACCCGCGGTCCCGCACCACGTCCTTCGTGGCCACGGCGACGAGCACGCGCCCGCACGGCAGCGACGCGACCTACCTGGCCAGTGGGTTGATGCGAGGGTCGTCGTTGCCGGCGGCACCGACCGTTAGGAACGACCAGAGGGTGTCCACGAACTCCGGCGAGAACACCGGCCTGTTGTGGCGGTCCGTTTCGGACGGCAGCCGCTCGATGCCCCAGAAAGCTGCAGAAGGACCATTCCCTCGATGGTGATGATGCTGTCTTCACCGTCGGCGGCGACGCGCGCCGCCACGTTGTGCGTGATGTTGGCGTGGGCGAGGAACGTGCGCACGGGGTCAGCGTGGTAAGCGAGCCACAGGTCAGAGCGGGAGGCCGCCCACCGGAGCGCCACCCACGCGTCTTCGTAGGCTGCGGGGATGGGATGCTCCGGCGGCAGCCGGTACTCGATGGAAACGACGAGCGCCCCTGCGCGTGCCGAGAGGGAGGCGGCGTAGCGGCGTGCAACGGCCCTAGATGCGGCGACGTACCTAGAGGGGGGCGACGTACCTTGAGGCGGCGAAGTAACCTGGAGCGGTGGCTCGTCAAGCACGTTCCGTGCATCCTCCAGCGCGCTGCACCTCGCGTACATTATCACCCCAGCCGCGTCCCCAGGTACAGTGCCAGGCGGTACCCCGCCGCCACCATGTGAGTGTGAACATGCCTTCCCTCCCGGAGCGCCTGCCTCTCGACGCACTCCGTGACGGCGGCGTCGTAGTCGTGGAACCGAGCAGTGTCGGTCGACGCGACGCGGCGCGCGAGGCATACCGCTGCCGTGACATGACGGAAGCCGCGGGCGGCAAGCATTGGGAGTGCGGCGTCATTTCCGAGAGCACCGGGATCGAATGGGCATTTCACTGAGCACCTCACGCGCACGCCGCCGCCGCCTCCACCGCCGTTGTCAAGGTCGGCTTCCTCCAGGCCACGAACCTCGTCTTCACCTCCCGAGATTTCAACGGCAGCACGCTGGCGCTGCTCGGCCGGAACTGCCCGCTCAACGCCGTCGGGAAGCTCGCTGTCGTCGGCGGCACTGGCGCCTTCCACTTCGCCCGGGGCTATGCGCAGCTCCGCACACACTGGGTCGAATTCCGCACCGGGGACGCCACCATCGAATACGACATCTACGTCATGCACTACCACTCATGCATGAGTGTTTGGCTGCTTGCTCTTCCTCCGTGGCCCTGAGCTCCAATCCCCAACAGAGTGCACACTAGTGGCACGGTCGACTGCAACCGAGCTCCCATGGCTCATGTTATCGTGATCTAAGGACTTGCTGAGTGCTAGGTGGCCCAGCATCACCCCAGCGGCTCCCGGTTCCCGTACTTGTCCGACGGCGGGAAGCTTGGCGGGCCTGGAGGCGACGCTGACCGTGAGCGGAATCAGGGGCAGGGAGGGAGGGTCCGGCGCTGGCATCAGGGGGTGTTTTTGCAAAAGTGCATTGACATGTGGGGGGACTGGCGGGTGGCTCTCTGTAAAATGACCTATCTCTGTTCTCAGCCTTTAGATCTAGATCCAACATCTCAGATTGCAGTTTGCATAGTTTGCACAGATGAGCTGGTTTTCACCTGATACGCTCCCTATATATATATTTCTATACGCGCGTGTAACTACTCTCATCATCAAAATACCACCTGGGTATGTCTACATACGAGTATGTTTACATACTAATTCTAGGACAATCCAAATGGATATATATAAAAAATTTCAAAAGCCTCTCTAGTTTTTAATATATTTCTATTATACCTTACTGTTAGTATATAAAAATTAGTATGTTCGCATACTCTATATATGATCACATCCTCAACTTATATACCACCATAGATAGTCTAATATCATCACATACTATGTGTACATACTTTTCGTTCGGTCGGATTCAATGTATATCATGAGATACGGAGGTAGGAGTAGTTACACACGCGTGTAGAATGGATTTTTCCTATATATATATATACATATATATATATATATATATATATATATATATATATATATATATATATATATATATATACACACACACTACACCTCATGCTCGGTCAGGAAACACTCCGCACCAGGACAGATCGTTGAACAAATGGATAGCAGGCAAAAGAAGAAAAAAAGAATGGGATTCCTATGTGCAGGAGCCATGATTTCACTCCTCGGTAGTCATCTGTTTCCTTTCCCTTCCCTTCTGCTGCCGCAAGTGCTTGAAATTAGATTATTCTGATCTGCACGCATGGAGGGGAAATCGTTGATGCTGGTGAGAAAGGAGATGCGAAGGGATCTGCAGAAGTATGCAACATCGGGGAGGAGCAGTGTCAGCCACGGTGAGCGGGCATCACGACGTGGTGGCGTATATATTTCCGGTCGGGCGACCCTCTTGGTTGTTCAGCTGCTGTCTTTTGGTGTGCCCAACCTCAGCGGCCCTCTTGCCTCTTGAGCTGCTGTCTCCTAGTGTGCCCAACCGAGTTATGAAGCCTCTTCAGTTGCCGAGGAATTGCTTGTTGTGTGGAGTAATTAAAGAAAGGAAAGCTAGGTGATGTGGATGCTGACGTGGCACGCTGAGAGTTGAGAGAAACCTATCCAGGATTTGTTGTGGGTCTCACCTAAATAGTTGTTATAGATTATCTATTACTATTACCATGGTCACTATTTTTTTTGAAATAAACAAACAGAACAACACAATATCTGCTAGTTTGTTTCTCAAGTATAGAACTTTTATGCAGCAGGCTAAGCTGCAAGCATGCTCTCTGAATTTAGTGTTGTTCTCATGATACACATATGATTGAGTACTAATGAACATTCTATTTTTTTGTTTGCAGGGACAATCTATGGCTAACCTCCTTTTGTATGCTGCTCAAATGTTCCTCACCACCATGATCCATTCACAACAATAAATTTATGCATACAACTGCTGCATTTCAAGTTCATTATGGCCACATGCTTTGTTCTATGCAATGTAGTGACAAAAATAGATGTATGTAAAGATGTGATGTGATGTGACGTGCTGTATTATACAATTTAATAAGGGCATGCAGGTACAATTCAATATTATGGTAACACTTGGCAGGTTGTGAAACTTAATTTGTATTTACATTGCATCATTTTTGAATTGTACATCTGCTCGATAAACAGTAACATTTCTCATCTTTGCATCAATACATGTGGCTAACCGGACAAGAAAAGGTAGCAGGGATTAGTGCTAACTGGGAACTTTTTTTGACAACCAACATTTCATTAACTTAGCAGCAAGATGTTGCTAGAAGCCTTGTGTGAACAAGGGGTACAGAGGTCAGTGCTGCCAAGAGGGGGCACTGATGTCCATGGTGATCATAGGAGCAACTAGGTACATAATCTTGATATTGCACAGCAGGAGAAGAGAAAGCTAATCTAGCCAAAGTATGTGTCGTACAATTAAGTTTTCTATCTATCTTGTAGACTTGGGCATTTCTATTTTTACTTTTTTTAGTGTAATCCTCAAAAACTAAAGTGTGGACCTTCATTCTCCAGTCAGGAAGGTTTGAATGATCCTGTGAGTTAAGTAGATGGACCAACGGAGCACAATCTGAGAGAAAGGAGACATGGTGACGATCCATCCTGTTTAGCAAAACAGCAGCTAGTGCGATCGCTGCCGCTTCAACGGAGTTGACACTGCAGGTCTCCTGCAGACATGCTCTGATTGGCCGGCTGAACCTGCAAGTTGACAATGAAAATACCCAAACCTGCTCTTCTAGCTGTTGGTTAATGATGATCTGGGATGGTAGATGCATCCACATAGCATCTAATCCCTAAGAGGGTTGCCGGATGGATGAAGGATGCCTGTTTATGAATGAATGCCAGGAAGTGGTTTCATAAGGGGAAATTGTAGGTTGGCAGTTGGTTCCTGGATCTCGACGGGCTGCAGGAGAAGAGTCTGTATGTGGAGTTTGTGGTTGTTGCCTCTGGGAATGTGATATTTCCTGTATTGCCAAGAGATGAGTTTGCATGTGTGCCCCCGCTGCCTTGTGCACCTGAAAAGATGACAAATGTTTCCTCTGGAAACGATAATCATTAAGTGCTTTCCAAATATACTAGGCAATAAAAATTAATTGAGAAAGAGAGGCTTTAGAGGGAGAAGGCAAAATAAGTAAAGGTAAAGCAAGCTGCACACCATCCTCATGAGGATTCAGCAAATGAATAGGTAGAGGAGGGGTTGAGGACATCCACACTTGCATGGGCAAATCACAAAGAAAGAACAAGTGAATATCATTTTCAATTGCTCCACAACGAGTGCAATGCTGATCAATATGAGAAGAGTATCTATATGCTCTTTCAGCAGTAGCTAAAGCTCTTCTAATTAGGCGCCAAGCAAAGGTTTTGAGGAAAGGAGGAATTGATTTAGCTTTCCATACATTTTGTAAAATGGAGTTGGCCTGAGGAGAAATGCTTCTGGTACCTTGTGTAGGAAGGTTATGGGCCTGAAGATTTGCCAGGTAGGAGTATGAAGCACTGGAGGAGCATTTACCATTTGCAACAGGCGTTCATCTCAAAATGTCATGTTGTTGTGATTGTACCACTGGTAGAGAAGCAATCGCTTGAACCACAAGATGGCCAAAGGTTGTGGAGATGAGTTGATGATTCCATGTCGTTGTTCCCTGCACCCAAAGATCAGAAATAGTTACAGGCAATGGTGAGTTAGTTATAGGGAGAAGTAGGTGATCATGGATGGATTCCCAATTATCAGTCCAAGGGAAAGACCAAATGGAGGAGGAGCCATTATGGATTTGCAAAGTGGAATTGGAATGAAGGTGATGCTTAACCTGCAAGATAGAGGACAAATATACATATCTAAAACTAGTAGTAGGAGCTGTCCAAAAAAGTGTTGTGAGGATAATATTTACCTTTAAGGATGGCAGTAAGTAAAGGATTTTTATTTGTAACAACATTCCAAGCAGAATTAATGATGAGGCTTTTGTTGATTAGCTCCATATCTCTAATACCAAGACCTCCTTGTTCAGGATGTTTACAAATGTCATCCCAAGAGAGCGGAATGCTATGAGATTAGTTTGGTTTTGCTCCTGAACTCCAGCCCACTAGAACCTTCTAATGATAGTGTTGATTTGTTCTATGAAGGTTTTAGAAAAAAGAATGGTAGACATATACTAGACATAGAAGATAAAACAGATTTGATGTACTACAATCTACCAGCATGATTAAGTTTATTAGCTTTTGGAGTACCAAACTTAGCTATAAATTTATTGTTGATAAAATTATAATCTTTGTTCTTATCCTTGTGATAAAAAAATAAGAGGGTGTCCTAGGTGCATGGTATTAGGTTGAATGGTTGAGACACGAAAAATACCTTTGATTTGATTTTTGATGTGACTAGGAACATTCCTGTTGAAGCAGATAGAAGACTTTTGAAGGTTAGGAGTTTGACCTGACTGATGACAAAAGTCATATAAGATATGCTTGATTGCCTGGGCTTCCTCCAAAGTGGCTTTGCCACATAAAATTAGGTCATCTGCAAATAATAGAGAATGAATGGATGGAGCTCCAGGGCCTAAAGATATGCCAGCCAGATTGTTGCTATGTAGGGCCTCCTGTAGTCTTATAGAAAGCTCATTAATTGCAATTACAAAGAGGTAAGGAGAAAGCAGGCAACCCTGTCTTAAACCTCTTTAAGGGTGAAAATATTCAGTAGGTTCATCATTAACAAGAATAGCAAGTCAGGAAGTAAAGATACAAGCATGGATCAGATTTATGAAATTAGAATTGAAACCTAATCTTTGGAGAGCAGCAGAGATGAAGGACCATTCAATTCTATCAAAAGCTTTAGCAAGATCAATTTTGAGAATGAAAGCATGAGTCCGCCAACTTTTAAGATCAAAGGAGTGAATGATCTCTTGAGTAATAATAATATTAGAAGAAATATGTCTATTGGCAATGAAAGGAGACTAAGTTTGGCTGACACAGTCTGGAAGGTGGTTCTTAACTCTATTAGCCACAGATTTAGAAATAATTTTATAGATGACATTGCACAAGCCTATAGGTCTATAATCTTGGGGTATAAGAGGTTGAGCCTTTTTAGGAGTAATGAAGGTTTGATTAATATCATTAGGTAAAAGAGTAGTAGAGTAGAAATATGTTACCACTTTGTGTATATCATGCTTTGCCCAAATCCAAGCAGATTTGTAAAAATCCACATTAAGTCCATTAGGTCCTGGGGCTGCATTGCTTCTCATACTCTTGACAATCTCATGGATTTCATTGATGGAAGGTGTAGAATAGGTATACCTGAACATAGCCTCTAGGTGGGGATCTTCTTCTTGACCTTGTGGTTGTGTGTTGGCAGTTGAAGAAGCAGGAGGTAACCATAGGTTGAGGGACAGAATCAAGTAGTGTTGTGAACGATGATCGGGAATGGGTTGAGGACCAGGTGAGTTATGGGTGTAGGGTTACTAGTGGAGAAAATATTGGTGAAGTAATTTGTTAGAGTGGTGGCTAACTGGGTGGGGTGGTTGAATGGGAGCCATCTGGGTTTCGCAGATGGGAGATTTTGTTTTTCATGTTCCTCTTAGTGATTGTTTGGTGGAAGAATCTGGTATTACGATCACCTTCAACAACCCAAGTTTTTTTGATGCGTTGAACATGGTATGACTCTTCTTTGGCTAGTAGATTCTGGTGTTGCTCATGTAGTTGTTGCCGCAGGGAGTGGTTTTGTTGAGAGGGGTGGAGGTTTTGTTGCTGAAGGAGTTGGCTCTCGATTTGAGAAAGAAGATCATTGTTCTTTGGTTTCTTGCTCCTCCATTTCCTAAGATCTGCAGCAAGAAACTTAGCTTTTTGTGAGAAATCACAGGTAGAGGAGCGTTGCTAACTTAGTCTTACAATGTCATGATATTTTTGTTCTACTAGCCACCAATTTTCAAAACGAAAAGGTTTATTAGTACGAGGGTGTGTAGAGTTAAGAACCGCAAGGATAGGATCATGATCACTGTACATCATAGGGAGATGGTAAACTGTAGTGTTGGGATACGCCAAGCACCATTCTGCATTGCCTAAACAATGATCGAGTCTTCCATAAGTTGGAACAGAGGAAAAACGCTTGTTAGTCCAAGTGTATGACGGACCATTATAGCCAAGATCAAAGAAACCACATTGTTTAACATACACACAAAAATCATTAATACCACTCACATCAGCAGTAGTAGGACCTAATTTCTCATTTCATGCATAAGTTCATTAAGATCTCCCATACAAAACATAGGCAAGTTGTTGTTTTGAGTCAAAATGAAGGACGTTTTCCCAGATGTCTGAGGTGGTACGGTGGTGAGGGTCCCCATAGATACAAATTAAATCATATTGCTTCATACTAATTTTATTAGTACACAGCGCAAACATGAAATGATGGTTATAGTCAACAATAGTAAGATCAGTATCATCATTCCAAATCAGCCAAAGGCCACCTGACTGACCTTGAGAAGGCACAAAAAAAAGCATCTTTGTAATTGAAGTGATTTTTAATACAATTTTTGGTGATATGGAAGCAGTTCTAATATCTGAGAGAAAGCATACATGTGGCTTGGTAGAGATGAGTAGGCGAGCAAGGTGGAGCATGGTTGGACTGCGAAGACGTCCACCTGAGCCTCTGCAGTTCCAAGCAAGATGTGTCATAGCGCCCGATGCACCATGACAGGCAGTACTGGAACATGTGGATGGATCAGGGGGATTATTGGGTGGTGGCGGCGGGTCAGGAGGCACATCCTCCGATGGGGAGGGGATTGGAGAAACATATGGCCTTGCAGTAATCATAGGTGAAGGAAGGGGGAGATGGCCACTGCGGTGGAGCTCTTGAAGTCTTGAATCTTGGGTGAGGATCAATAGAAATTAGTATTCCATGACCACATATGCAAGAAACCCAAACCCACATGTCCAGAAATTAGTATTCCATAGCCAGCTGGTGAACATGCCCTATAGTTCTAAGAAGTCGTCAGCATTTACCAAAAAAAGAGGGCCTTGCATAACATGCACAGTTTAGGTCAAGTGGGTGGAAATATGGCCTTATGAGGTATGGTAATTGCTTCCCCAGTAGTTGGCAGCAATTAAGCAGGCAAGATAGTTTTAATAATTCCACTCAGAAATACATACCGAAAATTAATCTAACCCTTGATAGTATTCCTCGATAACACAAGATTGCAGGCTTGCAGCTGCAGCCGCACTCCCTCTTGTGGGTGCGTCACCAATGGCCACCATCTTGTTTAAATCCTCTCTGCATGGTAATTGGTAACACAAGATACAAATATTAGACTACGCAATTACTGTGCCAAATGAACCTATGCAATTGATTGTTTGTCCACAGAACAGAAAAGTAACACCTACATATTCATATGAAGCTTGTGCAATTATTTGTTCATTCACATGACACAAAAGTAACAGCTTTGACTCCCGATGCCTACGAATAATAATTAGGTACCATGTTCTGAATTCTTATTTAACCTTGATATTTTAAACAGATGAAATTAGCAGTCGAATAGCTACACTGAAACTCAGTCCAAAACTTACACATACACTGTGCTACTACTTAAGCACACATTATCGACCTCATATACTAGCCTGATGAAGTTACAGATTCAAGAGAATGAGACCATGAATCAGTGAACCCTGATGCTCTGGAACAACAGGAACATAACAATTAACAAAGACAAAAGCTCACAACAAGGATTAGCAAAAATCATGAGCAGCACAAACCCTAGGCAATCTGAGTCTGGGACCAGGGAAGTGGAGAACTCACAAATCGAAGGGAAGTGGAGAACTCACAAATCAAAGAAGCTGATGGGGTTGAGGTGTCGTGGTGGATACCGATTCCAGAGGAGGTGGCCGGGATCTTGCCGTCGTAGATCGAGACGACGCCGGTGCTCCTGGACAAGGATTGGGGTGCGGAGGGGGGCAGCGGCGACTGATCGGGGACAAGGGAGGACGCGGAGGAGGGGAAGCGCTGGACGATGACACGAAGCGGATGGGCGGCGGAGCGGACGGCAAGCGGCGCTGCCTGCTGGCTCCGTCGCGTCGCGTTGGGGAAGACACGCGTCGGGGAGGCGAGTCGGAGGCGGACACGGGATCGCGGCGTCCGGACCCCAGAGATGTGGAGCGCCCGCCCGGGGGGAAAGTCGAATTTTTTTAGTTTTTTTGAATTTCTAAAAATAAATGTCAGATCCAAAATTTTTCAAAACTAGACATCCACCGCCGTTTGAAACCGCCGCTGACAACGGCGGTTACAGTCCTGCCGCCATTTCAAACGGCTGTTGACACGTGGTACGCATGCCTGCAACGAACCGCCTTTTTAAACGGTGGTTGGTTCAACAGCCATTTAAAAAGGCGGTTGCAGGCCCATAAACGACGGTTGGAGGCTGGGACGGGGCGGGTGAGGGGAGAACACAGCCGATGTTTCAAATGACGGCTGGACACACCAACTACCGTTTTGAAAGGCGGCTTCTTTTTTAAAAAAACAGAGCAAATTACATGGCACGTACGGCGCTGGTTGCACCAGTACTAATCCTAACATGCCTTAGGGAATTTAAAAAATGATTACAAGAAGACAACTAGCCTACTGGTAGGAGAACCCGGACAACATAGATCCATCGGAGTGCTGGGAGGGCATGTAGTACCCGTACCCAGGAGGTGGTGGAGGTGGTGGGGATGGAGATGTTGGTGGAGTGTTGTCCTTCTCGTGGCATGGACAACAGCAGAACTCGTCCTCACAACCAGTGTTCATTTTGAACATAATAGGTCCCGTCACGAGGCTGTCATCTTCCCTAGATGGTGGATCTAGACGAGCTAGTGCCTCTTCGAGCGCCCGCTTGAGGTTGTAGATGACGACGTCCTCGAGGTAGTCGATGTACTTTTGTTACAGCTCGATAGCTGGATGATCCACCCATTGCATGAAAGTGCAGGAATTTGGTTGCTCAGAGTACTACGGAAAGGGGGACTATGTTAGCGAACCAAAAGAAGATGATAGACCAAAGTCATGTAGCTTTGCTTACTGTTGACGGTGGAAATTCACCATTTCCAACCCTCAACATTCTCACATAAATGGAGGCATATGCATATTTCACTAGTATTTAGGTTTGAATAATGTAGTTCCACTTGTCCTTGGAGATTATTTATATGTAGGTGATTTATCCCTTAAAAGAGATGGAAACTTAACTTCTATGAAGAAACCATGCCAACTCAGCTGAGGAGGTAGCTGCCACCAAGGGAAACATGGCAATCCATGTCAACGATCCAGGGGAGGCACTCACCGACGAATCAGAAGACGCCACATGGACTTCACATGGATCAAAGGGCCCACCTCGGATACCAAATCAAGCCATGCACCGAGGATGGATCAGAGGGCCCACAGGGCAGCCACCCAGTGGAAAACCACCAGGTGGGGCCACCCTAGGGGGCCGGCCGATCCTAGGATCAGCTGAACCGACCTAGGGGGCTCCATCCTGGCCCTCCACGTGGTAGCTCCCTATTGGTTCATTGCCTCACTCCCGGGTGTTTAGGGGTTATTTGGGCGTCCGAGCAAGCCTTGTCCTTGCCTATAAATAGAAGGGGAGGGGCTCCCATTTCTCACACACCACTCTCTCATTCTCCTCTCAATTTTAGTTTCCAAGGCTAGGGGGTAGGCTAGAGTAGCTCTTATTCAAGTTCCAAGTCCTCTTGGAAGTCTAGGTATGAGTTCTCTTTTATCTTTATTTCTTTGTATGACTTTGATCTACTTCAGTTATTCAGCTATTTCATATAAAGTCATGGTAGATCATATTCTTGATATGTTCTTGAGTTCATCCTCTGTTCATCATTTAGAGGCTTGTGTTCTTCGTGAACACTACCTTTTGATCCACTTGAAGGGTGATAAACTCCTTCCTTATGTGTTTGTTCATAAGTTAGAGGCTCGTGTTCTTCACGAACACGACCCTTTGATCTTATTAATTAGACATAAGAGAGTTCATATCTGTTTATATGTCTAGCCTTAGTTGATCTTGTTAGATGGCATGAGAGTGTTGCATGAGGTCTGTGTTCAAGCTACGGTACTCGGTCTAGTTGACCAGTCTTCTGGTGGCTCCCACCCTGGGTCACAATAGCCCGGGCCAGGTGGAGTCTAGCAGCAATGTAGGCATGGTGCCTGGGTTGTCTGGCTACGATAGTTATGAGCATACCCCCCGTAACGATAGAGGTCGGTCCTCGGGTGGTGACAGCCCCGTTGGATCCTTGGGCAACCTCCGCGCTGGGGTACCTGCTGTAGGAGTCTAAAGTCTAGTTTCGCAGAGTGCTAGTCGTCGCGGGCTAGCTCCCCGTTTGTACCTGGGTGCTGAACCTTATCTCTCTCATGCAATACTCATGCCCATCTCTTGTATCTTCTAGCTTTGTATGTTTAGTACATTAGAACCTAGAGCTAACTCGTATGTTCCCCCTAAGCCGTAGTGTGCTAGAGTAGAGGTAGATTTGAGTGTGTGTGTGTGTCACACTACCCCGTTTATCTTTTATCTTACCCCTGTCTTTGAGTGTGTTGTTCCCTATATCTATCTCTTGGTTTACATTCAGAACAAAAGCATAAGTCTAAGATATCCGTCATTGCCTTCCACGGATATGATACCCTTGGAATACTCTCCTTCCTTGGGGAAATGCTACAATGGTTTATCTGTGCGCTTGCGGATTCGTTCATGATCGTTTAGATTAACCTTTGGCAAGTCTCGATGTTCACACTAACCCGGTGCCATTAGTTGTGACATTGAGAGGTGCCTAAAGGCATTTCCTAGTGTTGTCGCTAAGGATGGGTCCCAGATCTGTTCTTAGGATGATGACGTTACGAAACGCCAACACTTACCCAAGCATACGGGCAGTGCCAGAAGCGACGGTCAGAGTTGTTCCATCCTTGGTAAACTTGCATCGCGCAAAATTCACCGTGTGCACACCTTGGCTAGTTCACCGGTTGATTGGGTGCGTAGCTTCTAACATCACGCATGGATTTGAAATCTCTATTTTCTAAGACTGGAAAATTGTCTTTGAAGTCTAGGTCTTGCTCAGTCCACACTCCAGGACCGACAGACTCATCATCCCCACTCCAGGAAGACATTGCTGCTTGCTGTGAAGAGGCATGAGAGAATAGAAGGGTGATATATATGTAGGCAATGAAGAAGCCTGGGTGGTGGGCCATTCGATCCGTGGGAAGAGAAGCGAGCAGTGACTCAGAGAAAACACACCCTAGAACCCTAGTCGATCCGGTGGGTAAAGGAACTACGCAGTGACTAAGAGAAAACACACCCTAGAACCCTAGTCGATCTGGTGGGTAAAGGAACTACACAGTGACGAAGAGAAAACACAATGGCCTTGTTTGGTTCCAGGTGTTACTTTTTTAACACCTCCTTTGACCGTTAATTAAGGGTATTAAATAAAGTCAGTTTACAAAATTAACTCCACAACCCCCCGGTTAAATCGCGAGACGAATCTAATGAGGCCTTTGACCGCATGATTAGAGAACAATTACTGTAGCATTACTGTAGTAAATCATGGATTAATTAGGCTCATTAGATTCGTCGCGTAAAGTTGCACTCATCTGTGAAAAGGTTCTGTAAATAGACTTCATTTGGTACTCCATGCATGCAAGATTCCCAGGTGTTAGAAAACTAACACCTGTAACCAAACAAGGCCAATGTACACCATTTCAAGGAAACAAACATTAATGCAGCTGGATTCAAGTTCTTAAGGATACAGACCGACGCTAGTGCATGATGAATGAAATGGTAGTTTCTGAGTGATACAGTCGGACTCTACGTCTCGTACTCTAGGTCTATTGAGTACAACGTAGGTATTTCCCCTTCCTCATGGCGTCCGGCCCAGCTTCCTTGGCCCGACGAGCTCTCTCCATCTTCATCTCTCTATCCGCTTCATGAGCCTGGGCCTCTTCACGTTCCTTCATCTCCCGCCGAATGCGAATTTCCTCCTGCTGCTCTTTGCGTTTTGCTGCTTGCCTTTCCGCCTCCTCCATCCGCCGCCACCTCTCTACCCCCATACGGCTCGTGTACTCCACGTACCGCTTGTCGTCTTCGGACTCAAAATGGGCTCAAAATTTTGTATGGAGGTTGCCAGAGTAGACTTGCTCAGTGGGCTTGTTTTCTATAGATATGTTTATCTCCAATTGTGTACCTGGTTTTTTTTAGAAAATGCAATCGTATACCTGTTATGACAGTAGTTCTGCAAAGTGAAGCACCTATAATCCTATACTGTGGTTTGGTTGGACCGTTGGAGCCTGTCACCATGAATAGGGAAATGTTCAGTATACGGAAGCTTTTGAGGTGCTGAAAATTCAGGGATGGAATTGTTTGCTTCTGTTTTTTTTTATTTAACTGTTTTACAGATGCGGTGAAAATTTATAAGACTGATCTCATTGTCTCGCTAAGCTTTGAAAACGTACTTATATTGTACTAAACAGGTGATTCACCTGGTGTACAGCTTGATTGATGATGAAGTTGTCATGGTTGTGGCGAATGGCAGATTGTGTGTGCTGCCTGTGTGTGCTCCCAGAAAAAAACAAATGTTCACTCTATCGCCTTCACCATCGTGGGCATCCCCAATGCCCCTGAACCAGAAGGGGAGCTCTCACATCCTCCTTGAAGCAGTGAGAGGTTCTCGCTCCTCCTGTCAGACGCCTCCTTCCCCTCTTCGCGCCGACGCCGGCGCGGAGGAGCTACCTCGCGCGTGCTCCCCATGCTTCTGCAGCGTGGGCCCCCTCCCTGCACTCTGCAGGCTCCGTCCGGTGGGCTCTGCGGAGGCGGCGGCTCTCCGGCGGCGGGATGCTGCATCCCCCTCAGCCGAGCATGCTTCCTTCGGCCGACCAAGGAGAATAGCGGAGGGGCTCTCAGGTGAGTTCTAGATAGTAACTCTCCTCTTTTGATGCGAGTTCTGTCTTTTGTGTACTAGCAATAGTGGTTCCTGACCTGGAACTTTTTGTGTCCCCATCACTAGCTTGATTTGATGCTGCATATAACGAATGGTCCCATGGCTTATCACATTTGTTCATAGACAATTACACTTGAAAACTTCTGTAACTCCGTGCACTAATGTGGACCATTTCATATTTTCATGCACTGTTTTACCTGTTAAGTTCCAAAGTAAGAAAAAGCAATAATTTCCCCCTTCCCCCTAACCGTGATAGGAGAATTCCCTTTCACAATTGTTGAAGTATAAATGAATTGTCTACCTTTTTCTATTAACTTCAGTTTATGGATTGAACTGATTGATGCATGTAATTCAATACTATTTTTGATATATTGGGGAACGGCATTCCAACAGATCATCTTTCCACCTTCCTGACATATGTTACTGGAGTATATAATTTTTCTTCTTCTTCTATGCCTCTGTCCTCTCTTTCTTCTCTCCTTTACATATTGTTGTGGAGAGTTCGTTTTCTCTGCTTTTCAGAAGCTTTAGTACCACGGTATGATATATGTACATTCTTTTAGTTACCAGATTAAAAAATGCAGATGGAGGCCAGCCTTTGCTTTGGAAACTGGTGGGCCATCTAACACTGATGGTCAAGATTTTGATGAGGACAGTGGCTTCCTTGGTAGGACAAGGCTGGGTAGACTCATCCAAGCCGCTGGAAGGGAGCTACTTCAAAAGCTGAACTCTGGCAGGACCAACTCCCCCACAAAGATATTCCTCGTCCTCCTAGGCTTCTACACTGCCAACGCCTTGTCAACGATACTAGGGCAGACTGGCGACTGGGATGTTCTTGTTGCTGGTGTTGTAGTGGCTGCCATTGAGGTAATTGGCATGCTAATGTACAAGAAACCAGACACCACAAACACCAGTCCCCCTGGGAGGTTTCAGAAATTGGTTTCGATGGTGAACTACTGGAAATCCGGCGTATGTCTGGGCCTTTTCGTGGACGCCTTCAAGGTGGGTAGCTGAATTCACGCTATCATAGTCTGCTATGTGCCTACAAGTAATGAATGTTGGTCGTACACTGGGATCGTGATAACACCAGGAAACATGTGACCATAAATGTAAAACCTTTGTGCAAACTATTGTAATATGTGACCATCTAACGGGCTGTTTTGGGGCCAAGAAATTAAATTCAGGTGGGGGATTATCTCCCCTTCCGTAGCCATTAGAAAAAAAAATGATAACACCAGGTCACCAGGATATGGTTCTGCGATAGCCATTGTCCATTGCTAAAATTGGTCTGTTTAGTAGAGCTTCATCTTATTCTGATTCTCTATGGGAGCTAATTCTCTAAGAGAATTGATTGTGACTGAAAGAGATTCTCTTTGATTCTCTAGCATAAACTCTTCCAGTCATCTCTTTCATTCTCTACCATAAACTCTTACAATCGGATGGAGCTTCTCATAATCAGGAGAAACTATTTTTTTCACCTCTCGGGCTCTTAGTTCATTTTAGAGAATCACTTTTCAAAAACTCTTTGGCAGAGCTCCTGCTGGAATCAACAGAGAATCAGCTCTAGGAGCTCGGCTAAACACACCCTTAGTATTGTTACATTTGGCTCGAATTCTAGAAGAGATGGCGGCTGTTAAAGCTATTTGAATTCTTAAAAGGTGGTCGAGAGATTTTTGAAGCAAATTTTTTTTGGCTAAGTGCTGCAAGCTGTTAAGCATTATTTGGCATTTAAAGTGTATATATGTTGTACTTCTTGACTTCCATGTCATGTAACCCTAATCTAATATGCATTTGTGCTTATTTGGAGAAGTAAGGCTGATGAATTTCTTCAGCATAGATATCATACTTACTCCATCCGTCACAAATGGTAGGACATTTGACTTTATTTATTTCAAGTTTGACTGCTCGTTTTGTTCAAAAATTGCAAACATTCTTCAAGAACTTATTAATAAAACAAGCCACAACAAAATATGTGATATTTTGCATAATCTTTTGAATAAGACGAGTTGTCGAAAAAGTCAAATGACCTACCTTGTAATCATTTGTGCATGTCAGTGTTGTGATGACTTTTATACTTTCTTCATTAACTTAGCTGTAGATAAGAGTATTTACACTTTCTACTCCCCTTCAATTGTGGATTCAAGTCATTCTATTCATGGGTGTGTCGTGTGTAGTTGTTTACCTTCTCATTGAGTGATGTTACTTGCATGTTGCTTTTGTATCTGTTCCTCTTAGTTCTTTTTAATTCTTGGCAGTGTCGCCGATCAATAGAAAAACACCATAGAACACTATGCAAGCAGCCAAGCACACAGAGGTATCCGACACAGAAATGAGACTTTTGTTATATTTTTTTCTTCGATTTTCCAAAAATAAATGCTGCAAACAAAAATTAGCGGATCTATACACCTGACGCCGTGTGACACGGCGGTAGAGCCAACCACCGTGCCACACGGCGGTAGGGCGTACCGCCAACGGTCCGGTGGAGCGGGTGCCCTGCTAGTGGGCTAGGGCACGTACCGCCCTGTGGCACAGCAGTTGGCGTCCTGCCGCCGTGTCACACGGCGCTTGGAACCCAACCGCCATGTGGCACGGCGGTAGGATGCAGGCGCCGTGCCCCATGGCGGCAGCCTCGGTCCTATATAAGGAGGCCGAGGCTGCCGTCGTCAGCCTCCCTCCCACTCCTCTCTCGCTTCTCTTCGTTGGCATTTGAATCTTTTGGAGCACTTCGGGCCCAGGTATATTTCTAACTATACCTAGTTTAGTTTAGATTAGTTTAGTTTAGTTTAGAAATTGTAGAAATAGTTTAGAAATATTAGAAATTAGTTTAGAAATTGTTGTCATGCGCGTTGGGTAGTGAGCAGATAGGGTAGCTATGGGAGGTACCTGGCCGCTGCGCTGCCGATTTCCTACCCGTGTCGGCGGTGAGGTCGCTTGGCGGCGACGAAAGCAGGGGAGGTGAGATACAGAGAAGGAAGATGAGAGATTATATTGATTCCAACTTAATTCCTTATTGTTTGACTAGGCTACGTATAAATAGCCCGAATTACAATCCCTAATCAACCAAACTCCTAAATCTTAGAGATAACAAACTACCAAATCTAAACCAAACTCTAATTACAGCTGTAAACTACTAAGACTGCTACCATGACATCTCTCCCCTCCTTCGGAAAGAACTCGTCCTCGAGCTCGAACGTCAGATAGCTGGTCTTGAACTCCTCCACATCTTCCCAGGGTGATTCACTTGGCGGCTGTGCCTCCTAGTGCACCAGGACTTGCTAGCATCCGCGTGCCAATCTGCTGCGAACCACTGCTGCTGGCGTTGGCAGGACGCGCCCATGAAGTATCTGTGGTAGTGGCAGCACCACGTTAGGAGCAGCACCGTGGTATGCCTTAAGAACACCGATGTGGAACACGTCGTGAATGCGCGCGCCGGGCGGCAGCTGTAGGCGATAGGCGACGTCTCCAATTCTCTCCAAGATCTTGTAAGGCCCGTAGAAGCGCGGCGCCAACTTGCCCTTTGTCTGAGTAGGCAGAGATGCCACAGGGCGGTGCAGCAACTTCACCCAGACCCAGTCACCAACGTTGAAGGCCATGTTTGTGTGCTTGGCGTCATAAAAAAGCTTGACTTGTTCCTGGGCTTGAAGAAGGCGAGCACGAGCATCTTGGAGGAACTCGTCCCGTTCACACAACATCTAATCCACCGTCGGAGCTCTAGCATCACCCTTTTCATACCCAACCAAGGATGGCGGGTCGCGGCCATAGACCAACTTGAATGGTGTTGTATGCAAGGTGGAGTGGTAGGTTGTATTGAAGCAGTACTCCGCCCATGGAAGTCACCGCAGCCATTGCTTCGGTCTGTCCCCGGTGAGGCAGCGAGGTACATCATAATGACTTTGCTGGCTGCCTCAGACTGGCCATCACTTTGTGGATGAAATGCAGAACTTAAGTTCAGCTTGGTGCCTGACAGACGAAAGAGCTCCTTCCACAACGTGCTAGTGAACATCGGGTCTCTGTCAGTGACAATGGACGATGGCAACCCGTGCAGGCGTACCACCTCGTCGAAGAACGCATGGGCCACTGAAGTTGCCGTGTAAAGATGCCCCAAGGGGATAAAATGTGCTGCCTAGGACAATCTGTCGATGACGGTAAGGATCACGGTCTTGTTGTTGACGCGCGGCAATGCTTCAATAAAGTCTGTAGACAAATCACTCCAGATCATTGTTGGCACAGGAAGGGGTTGGAGCAACCCGGTTGGCTGCAGGTGACTGGTCTTGTTCTGTTGGCACACTGCGCAGTCCTGGAAAAACTCCTGCACCAAGGCCTTATCGCCAGGAATATGGAAGTCATTGCGGAGTCAGTGAAGCGTCCGTTGAAGCCCTTCATGGCCTGCTGCTTGGGTAGCGTACCTTACGTGGTACATGCCGAGGATGTGGACGCGGGTGATCCCCGCCACCGCCACCGATCCCGGACCACCAGAGGCTCCTTCCGTCCGTCACGTACCCGGTGCGACGAGGTCAAAATGCCGACACAACGTTTAGTTTCGAGATTGTAATCATATTTTATTCATGTTACTATTCATTATAATATGTGCTACTAATTTCGTGAGCAGCACGACGCGCTTGCGATGGTGGCGCGGATCGTGGTCGACGCGAGGGCCAGGTTGCAGACCATGGGACCTCAGGAGCACGACCACACGTACCAGAGCCTCTACGAGATCGCCACGAGGTACAACACCGTCATTAACTATGGCAGGACCGCGGCCATACCTCTTTTTCTGCATCAGCCCGCGTCATCCTCGAGCTCCGCCTCGACCGGTCGTTCGTACCAGTCGCCTTCGATCTTCTCACGTCCACAGGCTGCTTTCTCAACTCCATCGGCACAGACTCAAGGTCCGCACACCTACGTGCAGCGGCATGTTGGTTTTCACGACTCAGGTACATTTACTTAGAGCTGCTTTTTAACTAATGCACAGAGTTGTTATGTGTTGTTGTTATATTAACTTAATCATACAGAGCGACCGCTGATCTATCCGATGAGACCCGGACCTTTCGTCTGGACTGAACCGGCACATACGACGCCACCTGAAGGAGCAGCAGATATTCCTTCCTCGTCCACTGTACCAATTTTTTAGTCTGGTAACGACCTTAACTAATATAGTAATATTTAAATTCGATAAATACGATACGTGCTAAACTAATACTATTCGTTGCAGCTTTCGACCCGAGCGCCACTCTGGAGTCCCCCGTAGAGGACGACCAGCTGGGGTTCGATGAGTTCAGGTTCGAGGATTTGCTCCCGGCCCAGGAGACCGCGGAGGTGATTGCAGCCTCACAGTTACTAGAGGCGCCACCTCTTGAGACCCAGGAGACACAGCTGCCAGTAGGAAGGTCCCAGCCGACGGCTGGAGAGACACACGCGGTTGTAGGCTCGTCGCAGGCGGTTGCAGGATCTTCGCAGGCGGCCATGGCGACACTGCCTGCCGATGATGATCGACGCCTGTTGATCAGACCACGTGAGCTCCTCACGTACGACCAGGACCACACGAGGGTTGGTGCTCGAGCAATGAGGCCGAAGCGGGGCAGACAGATTTAGATTTACTTCTGTTTTTTGTACCAGCAGTACTTGATCATGATTTTGTATAAACTTTTTCCATTTACTCGTAGAACTATTTTGTTTTCTTTTTTATATGCAGCTAGTTGCTCTTTTTTAAAAATCCTTTTTTATATGTTGCTCTATTTTAATTTATAAAAAATATGGAAATAAAAAAACGTACTGCTGTATGGTACGACGGTTAGCACCAACCGTCGTACCATATGGCGTTTGGCTCTAACCGCCCTATGGTGCGGCGGTTGGTGCTAACCGCCACTCAGCCCCCCTCAACCGTCGTAGACGGAGGCTTGCCACCGTCTGACAGGGCGGTAGGACCCTACCGCCCTCCGTCACGACAGCGGCAACCCTACCGCCATGTGGCACGGCGGCTGGGGCAGGTGTATAGATCCACCGTGTAACATGACGACAGATGTATAGATCCGCTAAATTTTATTTGCAGTATTTATTTTTAGAAAATCGAAAACTAAATATAACTTTTTTCCAGAAATGACAAATACGGACACTCCGCTATCACCAATACCACCTGTGGCGCCGGTAGGGGTGGGCATTCGGTTTAAACCGACAATTCGGTTCGGTTTTTCGGTGCACAGATATTTCGGTTTTACCGAAATCAACAACCGATCGGTGTAGGAAAAAAGCAAAAACCGACACGTTCGGTTTCGGTGTGTCGGTTCGGTTTTTCGGTTTAACCGAACAACACCGAAGTTTCATTCCATGCATTTCAGGGAGAGGTTGAGATAGGAGGATTGGTCCTTCAAGACCCAGGTGCGCTCGTTCCTTGTTCATGGAAGAACTGAGATGCGTCAGTCTTCATGTGCGAATAGATCGGAGGTAGGAGTAAAATAGAAGTACAAGACATACTCTGAATACTCAGGTGCACTCGATTACCGCCGTTGTACTAGGTGATGGGGTCAACGCCGGATGTCCCGCTGGCTGGCGCAGATCCGGCCGCTGGCTCCTTTGCAGATCAGCTGATGCATGCCGGCTACGCCGCTGCTTCCCGTCGGGCTGCGTGTGTGCCGCAACGCACGCTGTCCTCTCGCCTCGCGCGGTGGAGCCATGGAGCGCCCGAGGTGTCGGGCCGTGGAGCAATGGAGCCGCCGCCGCCGCCGTCTGGCCGTCTGGGTGCCGCAACTGGGAGGCGGATGAAACGATTAGGGATTGGACGACAGAGAGATAGCGTGTGATATTTGCTTGGGAACTTGGGCCGAGGTGGGCCAAAATTACTGAGGCTATGGGTCTGCTGTGCTGTGTGGTGCGGGTTGCACGCGCTCGCGCAAGGAATTTCGGTTGTTCGGTCTGTTCGGTTCGGTGCAAGCTTAAAACCGACACCGAACACCGAATTTCGAAAAACCGAAGTCGAACCGAATAAACCGACATTTCGGTTCGGTTCGGTGTTTTTTTTCGGTTTCAGTTTAAAAGTGCCTACCCCTATGTGGCGGGTGTGTAAAAAAAAACATACGGCGGGCCGCCGGCGGGCCGCCGGCGGGCCGCCCCATCCCTGAATCAAGACAGGGAGGCTCTGTCTCATCCACGTGACCACGTCCCTCAGTGAGAGGCCTCGCTCCTCCCACGACGCCGCTTCCCCCTCCTCGCGCCGCCGCGTCCAATCGTTCCTCGGCATGGAAGAGGTGCCCCGAGCGCTGCCCATGCTTCTGCGGCGTGGGGCCCCTCCCTGTGCTCTGCGGGCTCCGTCCGGTGGGCTCTGCGGAGGCGGCGGCTCTCCGGCAGCGTGATGCTGCATTCCCCTCAGCCGGGCATGCTTCCTGTGGCCGACCAAGGAGATTAGCGGAGGGGCTCTCAGCTGAGTTCTAGATAGTAGTTCTATTTTTTTGATGCGTGTCCTGTACCAGCAGTAGGCCAGTAGTGTGGTTCCTGACCTGACCTGGAACTTTTGTGTCCCCGTCACTAGCTTGATTTGATGCCGCATCAAACGAATAGTCCCCTGGCTTAGCAAATTTGTTCCTAGGAAATTACACTCGAAAACTTCTTGCTGACGCTTTTCTGGTCAACAACACGGGAGCGCTAGATCGCGCTGCAGCAGGAAACTGAACTCGCCGGAGCTCCTGTCTTGACCGGTCTGACCGGTCAAGTCCACCGGTCTGACCTGTGGGCATCGGGGCGCCGGTGAAAGCCTTCGAGCACCGCCTCGGGAGGGACCCCGTCGGAGGTGATGCGCCTAGGGTTGCTCTGAGATCGGCAGGCCACTCAGAACGTCCTTGATCACCGTCAAGACAAACAAGGAAAGCAAAGGGGTTGGAAAAGCTAGGGTTTGAGAGACAAATGTTGTAAAAAGATATGATCGATTGTGTGATCAGCCCTCAACCGGCCGTGGCCCTTTATATTTATAGGGTGGGGAGGTCTTGCCCCGCAAGGAAGTCCTTTACAACTCAAAAACAACCAGAACTCCTCAATTCTACTCGGACTCGGGATCCACCGGTCAGACCGGTCAGCCCCACCGGTCAGACCGGTCAGCCCCACCGGTCAGACCGGTGTGGCCTTTGCCGGATCGGCTACAGGGCCTGACCGGTCAGACCGTCCGGGTACACTGGTCTGACCGGTGGCGCTAGCCTGATCGGCCTTGTGCCAAATTTAAGTGCGAACATATGCCCCTCTGTTTTTTAGTAAAGCTTGCGTATTAAAAAATATTTCTATGGTCGATGTGACAGATTTCACCGGCCATTTTTGTCCTAAGGGCGATTTTTGAATAAATCGGCCATAGTGCTATCAAGCATCTTGCCAAACACTTGGATAAAATCTCTTGAAGTATCTCCCGTTGAGAGCCCTCGGAAGTTGCTGTCCTTGCAAAGTCTCTACCATGTAAGAATTTTCAGAATATACTTCTACAATCTTATACGGACCTTCCCAACTTGGAGACCATTTACCTAATTTATTACTCTTAGTCCCAATAGGCAAAATCGTCTTCCAAACCAGATCACCTACCTGAAAAGATTTGGCTTTTACTTTTTTGTTATAAGCTCTAGCAACTCGCCTTTTGTCCTTTTCAATCTCCTCTAAAGCCTCCAAGCGCTTGTCGGTCACCTCATCAATATTATCCATCATCAAAGCATCATAAGTTCTAACATCCAGATTATTTTGCTTTGCAAGTCTATATGCGCCTAGATTTACCTCAACGGGCAAAACGGCCTCTTGACCATATACAAGCTCATAAGGAGTAACTTTAGTAGCACCATGTCTAGAAATACGATGAGCCCACAAAGCTTCAGATAATACCTCATGCCATCTTCTAGGATTGTCCTCTATCTTCTTCTTAATGAGCTTAATTAAAATTCTGTTGCTAGACTCGGCTTGACCATTTGCTTGAGCATAATGTGGAGATGAATTGAGCAATTTAATACCATAAGAATTAACAAACTCACACACCTCTTTTGAAACAAACGAAGTCCCCTGATATGTAGTCAAAGTTTGTGGAATGCCAAATCTATGTATGATATGTTCCGTAATAAACTCAATCACCTCTCTATGTGTCATATTTTTCAAAGGAATTGCCTCAGTCCATTTGGTAAAATAATCAGTTGCCACAATCACAAAACAATGCCCCTTCGACGAAGGAGGGTGAATTTTACCAACAAAATCCAAACCCCATCCTCTAAAAGGCCAAGGCTTAATGATTGGATGCATCAACACAGCAGGTACCAACTGAACATCTCCATGTTTCTGACACTCTTCACATCCCTTGTAGTATCTAAAATAATCAGCTATCATAGTAGGCCAATAAAAGCATGCTCGCTTAAGAAGCCACTTCATCTTAGGAGCTGATTGATGAGTACCACAAATCCCTTCATGAACCTCTGTCATAGCCAATCTAGTTTGATCAGGACCCAAGCATTTGAGAAGCAAATCATCCATTGTCCGACAATATAATTCACCATCATCAAGAATAAACTTAAGAGCCCAGCGTCGAACTTTTTTATCAACTGAACTATTAGGATCCTGCAAATAATTTACCAGAGGCCTTCTCAAATCATCCACTTCGTCCTTATTATCTTTAGAATGAATAATAGCCGAAGAAGATTTCTGACCAAGGGACCGGTCGGTCTCATCGGTCAGACCAGTGTCACCGGTCAGACCGGTCAGAGGTACCGGTTGGACCGGTGCCTCCAGAGCAAAACACTCGGCCATAAGCATCGGTTTGTGTTCTTGAAAATTTCTTTTCCGAACATTATAACCAGATGCTTGCTGTGCCAGAGCATTAGCCCTTGGATTCTCTTCTCGTGGTACATGATAAATAACAAACTCGTCCATACAAGATATGATATCTAAGCATTTATCAAGATATGCATTTAAGAAATCATTCAAACATTGACATACCTTGGAAACTTGCTGTACCACTAATAAAGAATCACCATAAGCTTCCACATGTTTCACTCCCATGCTATGCAAAATCTCCAATCCAAATAGAAGAGCCTCATATTCGGTTTGGTTATTAGTACACTTATGATCCAATCGGTTAAGAGCTTCAAAAACAGCCCTACTTGGTGAAATAAAGATAATTCCAACACCACAACCATCTTTGCAAACCGATCCATCAAAATGTAATTTCCATGGGGTAAGAGTAACATAACCAACATTTAAATTAAGTTGCTTATCCACTCTATGTCCAACAATAAAGTCGGCAACAATTTGACCTTTCATTGAACTTAATGGCTCACAATGTAAATAATATTCAACTAAAGCATAAGCCCATTTGCCGACTCTACCACTTAAAATTGGTTTATGCAACATATACTTAATAATGTCGGTTTGACATGCTACTATACAAGTGCTAGGTAACAAATAATGCCTCAACTTGGTACAAGTATGATATAGTGATAAACACAACTTTTCAATAGGAGTGTACCTTGTTTCGGCGTCCAATAGTCTTGTACTTTCATAGGCAACAATATATTCCTTTCCTTCGGTCTCTTGAGTCAAAACACCTCCAATGACATCTTTCTCAGCCGCCACATATAATTTAAAAGGAATACCACTTCTGGGCGCTTGAAGGACGGGTGGTGAAGACAAATAATGCTTAATCTCATCAAATGCTTCTTGTTATTTTGCCCCCAAGTAAAATCAGCATCACTTTTTAACCGAAGTAAAGGAGTAAATGCATTCACCTTCCCAGACAAGTTACAGATGAACCTCCTCAAGTAATTTACCTTGCCCAAGAACTTTTGCAAATCTTTCTTGCAAGCAGAAGCCTTTACATTTCTAATAGTTTCAATCTTCTTAGGATCTATCTCTATACCTTTCTCATGCACAACGAAACCCAAGAATTTTCCAGCCGATACACCAAAAGCACATTTGAGTGGATTCATCTTCAATTTATATCGACGCATTCTCTCAAATGCAAGTCTTAAATCAGGTAAATGAGAATCTACTCCAGCCGATTTGACAACAATATCATCAATATAAACTTCTACTATGATGCCAAGTAAATCATGAAAGATTAAATTCATAACCCTTTGGTAAGTAGCTCCCGCATTTTTTAATCCAAAGGTCATAACCACCCACTCAAATAATCCAACAAAACCCGAACATATGAAAGCCGTTTTGGATATATCCTCTTCGGCCATAAATATTTGATTGTAACCAGCATTACCATCAAGAAAACTAAGAATTCTATGTCCGGATGCAGCATTAACAAGAAAATCGGCTATAGGCATAGGATATTCATCTTTAGGAGTAGCTTTATTAAGATCTCTAAAGTCAATGCAAACACGAAGCTTTTTCGTTCCTTTTTTCTCAACAGGCACAATATTAGAGATCCAATCAGCATAACGACAAGGCCTAATAAACTTAGCATCCAACAACCGATTGATTTCTTCTTTCACTCGGTCATAAATGTCAGGATTAAAGTTTCTACGTGGTTGTTTATAAGGCCTAAAACCAGGTTTAATAGGTAAACAATGTTCTACTAAATCTCTACTTAAACCAGGTATTTCATTGTAACTCCATGCAAAGCAATCAACATACTCCTTTAATAACTTTATTAATTCAGATTTAAACAAAGGATCAAGATTCTTGTTTACAAATGTCGGCCTAGGTACAGTGCCATCACTAATGTCTACCTCCTCTAGAGGATCAGCCGACGTAAACCCTTGTCCTAACTTGCTCAAATCATCAAAATCTTCGATGGCCTCACACATATCGTTCTTATGCGCCCGATAGTGTTCACGCCTCCGCTGTAACCACTCTAGATTTGCATCCATCAAATCCCAAAAAGTGATGTAGCCTGATCTTCAACCGGCTTCATAACAGTAGTAGCAAAACCATCTTTGGTAGAAGCAATAAGTTCCAATCCAGATAAATCTAAACCAGATAAGCATTTAAGATTTTCATAATCATTCACAGAGGTACTATCAGCCACTGCAACACAAGCCGACGTATCACCATGAACAACCTCTACCTCGTCGCCTACCCATTGGATTAAAAATTGATGCAAAGTAGAAGGCACACATTGATTTGCATGAATCCAATCACGACCAAGGATCAAACTAAAGTTACCTTGGGTCTCGGCGACGAAGAAAGCAGTAGCCAATGTCTTGCTTCCGACGGTGAGCTCCATCGACACAACACCCTTGGCGCCCATTGGCTTGTCTCCCGATACACCACTGATCGTCATGTTGGTCTTGATCAACTCTTCGTCCACACGTCCCAGCTTCTTGAACAAAGAATACGACATCAAATTGACGATCGCTCCTCCATCCACTAGCATGCGAGAGATAGGCTTCCCGTTGATGTGACCCTTCATGTACAGAGCTTTAAGATGATTGTCAGTGGTCTTGGGCTTCTGGAAAATAGCTTCCTTTCGCCCGAAATCGAGATGAGCAACATCCTCCTCTGAAAGCACATAACCATCCATTGACATATGCACCACATTGATGTCCAAATTCATGTGCTCAGGAGACGAATTGTAATCAACAAGCTTTTCATCGTCTTCTGGAGCAGGAACTGATGTAAACTTGTCATCACAAACCATAGAAGCCGAGGAAGAAAAACCGGGCGGCACCTCTGTGTCATCGGTCTGACCGTCGACCTCCACCGGTCTGACCGGTGTGACCGGTCTGACCGTCAGCTCTACCGGTCTGACCGGTGCTGCCTGTGAGCTAGTTTTGATCCTCCACTCTTTGCCTTGTGGTACCATGGGCCTGTACTAGTTGAATGTCTCGTCCCTCTGTTTTTCCAGCTCTTTCTCCTTATTTTCCCTGAACCTCAGGCGTTGAAGCTTCCTCCTTTGTGTGCGAGTCAATCCGGGAGGACACCACCTTGGTAAGAAGTATTTGGAGTTAGAACCACTCCCGCTGGCCTTATGGTCATTAGTAGCACGAGACGCTCCCAATATCGGTGTCACAACCTTATTGTTTGAACAATCGGTCTTTTGCCACCTTTTTCAATAGGAACATCCATCGACCCAATTTGGATAATGTCTCTGCTTGTAGTCCTCTCTGAGTCGATATCCATCTTCTGCACCTCCTCCTTCTGTTTTGGCATGTAGACTTGCTTTATAGGAGATGGTACAATCCTCCTGGGAGCACCGGTCGGACCGGTAGGCTGCACCGGTCTGACCGGTGGGGTCTGATACCCCTGACCAGAATGACGAGGTGTCAATCGGTCCTGGAACGGTCTGGAAATTCTGTCCATAATAGATCTTGGTCCTCCCCATCCAGGATGAAAAGCTTGCTTAAAAGGCACCCACATAACTCCATTATCATCATAAATTGGGCGAGGTGAATTTGAACTTGACGGCACCCATGATGGAGTAAAATGTTGCCTTTGCTGGGATGATTCACCCTTAAACCTTATAGCAGCTCTTGGAGGTGAAGATGATCCTCCTTGATGTGTAGGTGACCTCATCCTTTTTTTAATGGCCGATCACTTGTAATGGCCTTTTGCTTGGAATACTTGTCAAATAGCATGTCGAAAGTGACTTTTGGCTTAGGACCACTTCCCTGATTCTTTGCTACATTAAGCTTCCAATTACCAATCTCTGGACGGCTTGGTTTGATCATCCTCGAACGGTTCTGGGGCGCACCGGTCTGACCGGTCAGCACCACCGGTCTGACTGGTCTGGCCTGATCAGGCTCAGACAGTCGCTGCTCGGTAGGTGTGGACGACCCTTGCCCCTCATGTCCAGAGGCTCTAACAGTAACCTTGAAAGTTTCCTTGCCATCAGGAGTCTTTTCATAAGCAACTTCTCAAACTAGCTCCTTTCCTCTCAAATCGGGCTTAGCTTCCCCGATCACCACGTTTTTGCCTTTAGTTGCTTCAGCTGGACTCGGCCGAACCAATACCTTAGGCTGCTGTATTTCCAGAGTGTTGATAGGAAAAGGAGCCTTGTCCACTTGCATCTCATGAAACGTCAAACGACCTTCATTTATGGCTAATTGAACCTGTCGACGGAATACATTGCAATCATTAGTAGCATGAGAATAAGAATTATGAAACTTGCAATATGCACGCCTTTTTAATTCATCAAGTGGAGGCAAAGTATGAGTCAATTTAATGTTTCCAGACTTATGTAATTCATCAAATATACGATCACATTTAGAACCATCAAAAGTAAATTTAACTTCTTCTTGCCGACCCTTACTAGCCGGCTTAAGAGATGAGCAAGAATATGATTTTTCTTTAGAGGGCCATATAAATTCAGCAGCATAAATTTCTTTATCCCCGTCGCTCGAACTATCAGAATCATAGTCAATGTGATGCACATTAGAACGACGTGATTTAAAATTATCTTTTTCTTTATTCAATCGGTTTTCAACAATTAAAGCTCTTACTTGAACTTGTGCAACCGAAAGAAAGTCTGAACCCTCTATTTTATCTCTAATAGCATCGGTTTTTAAGCAAATATCAGCAAGATCCATATCAGTAATTGACAAATTAAAGCATCGGTTTTTAGTTTCTTTAAACCTCTTAATGTAAGAAGAGACGTTTTCATCCCTTCCTTGTCTAATCGATGTTAAATCTGTTAATTTCAATTGCATGCTCCCACTATAGAAGTGATCATGAAACTTACGCTCTAACATATCCCAAGATATAATAGAACCAGGAGCAAGTGATGAAAACCAAGCAAAAGCAGTGCCAGTCAAGGATAAAGAAAATAAACCTACTTTCAAAGCATTAAAAGCACCTGCTTCGCCTAGCTGAGCTGTATACTGACTAATGTGTTCCCACGTGGTTCGATCATCATCACCACTAAATTTAATTAAGTCAGGCATACGCCAACCACGTGGGAGAGGAAAATTATCAAACTCGGGATCATATGGTTTTTGGTACAAATTAGTATTACCAATATCAACACCAAGTTTAGTTTTTACAACATTAGCCAAATCTTCCTTAAATTTGCTAAATTCCGCCCAATTAGGATTATTTGGCTGTTGTGGAGCTGGATTCACCATGTTCATTTTATTCAAATAGGGAGACATCTTAGCATGAGCAAGCCTATAACTCTCAAAAACATCATCAGGAATTATGTTCTTTTAAGCCATTGAATTAACGGTCGTGCTATAATATGGTCCAGGATTAAAAGTAGTATTAAAATTTGGCACGACAGAAATCGGCTCAGGCTATTCATACACAAGATCCAGAGCACCGGTCTGACCGGTACCCTGCACCGGTTCGACCGGTGCGGCCATATTTGGCCTGAACGGTTGAAACGGCAGGGTTTGACCAATGGGATCATGAGGCATGCCATACTGATAATTCATGTTATTAGTAACAGGCAAAGGTGCTAAGCTAGGATGAATCCCTTTATTAGTATTAAACTTAGGACCACTGCTATTAGTTTCATTATTGTTAAAGCCAGCAATGCTCCTTTCTTTTTCAAGATCCTCTAAGCGTTCTAAACGAGCAATATAAGATGCAACCAAACCATCATTATCAGTAGTAGATTTCTGAGGAGATGAAGTAGGGGGTGGTTTGCTTACATTGGTTACTACCTCAACCATATTGTCGTTTAGCTTGATCGGCGGCAGCTCGAATTCTTTCAATCTTGCTACCTTGCCATGACGATCCTTCTTGACGCCTGCGAGGAATTGAACTTGAAGGTACTCTTGCAACACCTTGAACTTCTGCTGCTCCTCCGGAGAGAGATCCTCCATTGAAGCCGTAACGATGTTGTTCATGTCGAGGTCGCAACGAGAACCCATCTGGGCTAGGTTAGATTGAACGGTCTTCGAAACCTGATCTTTGTTCCCCAGCGGAGTCGCCAATTTGTTGACGCTTTTCTGGTCAACAACACGGGAGCGCTAGATCATGCTGCAGCAGGAAACTGAACTCGCCGGAGCTCCTGTCTTGACCGGTCTGACCGGTCAAGTCCACCGGTCTGACCGGTGGGCGTCGGGGCGCCGGTGAAAGCCTACGAGCACCGCCTCGGGAGGGACCCTGTCGGAGGTGATGCGCCTAGGGTTGCTCTGAGATCGGCAGGCCACTCAGAACGTCCTTGATCGCCGTCGAGACAAACAAGGAAAGCAAAGGGGTTGGAAAAGCTAGGGTTTGAGAGACAAAAGTTGTAAAAAGATATGATCGATTGGGTGATCAGCCCTCAACCGGCCGTGGCCCTTTATATTTATGGGGTGGGGAGGTCTTACCCTGCAAGAAAGTCCTTTACAACTCGAAAACAACCAGAACTCCTTAATTCTACTCGGACTCGGGATCCACCGGTCAGACCGGTCAGCCCCACCGGTCAGACCGGTGTGGCCTTTGCCGGATCGGCTACAGGGCCTGACCGGTCAGACCGTCCGGGTACACCGGTCTGACCGGTGGTGCTAGCCTGATCGGCCTTGTGCCAAATTTGGGTGCGAACACTTCTGTAAGAGTAAAATGCACTAGAGGTCTATCAACTTGTAAGCAAGTGTCATTTAAGTTCACGAACTCTGAAAGTGTATTTTTGGTCGTTCACCACAGTTCCGTATCACTCCATATGGACATCTAGCGCTAACATGTCAGGCTGACTGGGCATCCTCTCTCTCTCATCCATCTCATCTTCCTCTCCCTCCATCTGGTATTTCATTGAACATGTCAGTAGCGGTGGCACGAAGCTCATCTGCTTCACCTCTTGCCCCTCCGTCACATCCGTTCGACGATGCCAGTGATGGATGTTTGATGAAATTTCAGAGAGAGGAAGCGAGTGGAGGGTTGGAAGGATGAGAGAGAACATGTCCAATCATCGTGCCATGTGAGTGCTAGATGTCTATGTGGAGGGGTATGGACCTACGGTGAACGAATTAACAAATTTATGAGCCCAAAAATACACTTTTGGAGTTTGTGGATCTAAGTGGCACCTCTTTATTACAAGTTAATGGTCCTCCGATGCATTTTACTCCTTCTGTAACTCCGCAACAAACTAACTGGATACAGCTCAGTGCACTAATATGGCCATTTAATGCACAGTTACTTGTAAAGTTCGAAAGTAAAAAAGGCAATAAGAACTCTAAGAACAAAGTACTATATTTGGCTCCTAAGCAGTCATTTATGGCATGTTTTGGCCTCCTGCCACCTGACCAACCAAGGGCGCGCCTATGCATAGGCGGACAATTCCTGCACCCACGGCACGCCAACGTATCGGCGAGAAAATGAACTAGCGCTGGGCAGCTGCGAGTATAGATGCATTGGCAACCCATTCAAATTGATGCCATGTTGAGCTTTATTAGGACATACATCACTGGGCTGTGATTTGAGAACACTATGTTGCCAAGTGAGTATGAGATTTTTTCTGTTATCCACATTCTTTTATCTTAGTGAGATAGTAATAGTCGGTAACTCCCTTCAAATTGTTGCCCACTTTCCATCAATCGAAGTCTTGCACAAACTTCCGATTGTTTTCTAAAAAATAACACTTCAGATAATAGTCCAAGCATCTTCCTGCATGTTTCAGAAGTTTTAGAGGATCAGGGTAGTCATTTTCAGTGGGTATCATGATTTAATAGTAACATCTTTTGTCAAAAGGTAGATTTGTTGTTGATTTGGCCTTTACTTTGTATCTAAATTTATAATATGAAAGGCAAAGGTCCATTTTTTTAGTACCCTCACCAATTCGGTTTGTGCGCCTAATCCCCTGAACAAAACTTAGGCCCAATTTACTACCCTAAACTATTCCAGTTCTGCCAATCTACACCCTAATGAGATTTTTATTTTTTTGTACGTGCACAGGTTGTATTTTATGTTCAAATTTGTAAGAGCACATATAGAATATGATGCCTTTTTACAAAGAAAATGCATTAAGATTTTTTTAATAATTATTTCATAAGCTAAAAACATTTAATACAACATTGATCCTACAGATATGAAACTATATGAAATTAACGTGAAGACTTTCTAAAGTACTTCTAAACTAGGGCATCATGTTACAAGTCACCTCACAAAATTTGAACTAAAAACTTAACATGTACATGGAGAAACAAAAAAGACAAATCTCATTTGGGGTAGTTTGGCGCCAACTGAAATAATTTTGGGGAGTACCTTGAGCCTACATTTTGTTTGGGAGGTTAAGCAGACAAAGTGAGTTGGTGAGGGTAGTTTCCTAATATGAAATCAGTTAACAAAACACAGAAACCTTCATAAGGAATTTCTGTTGGGCCTACTACATTTAACAAAAAACACATAAATTTGACGGCATCCATAAACCTGCATTAACAAAATGCGCCTTTCAGTAAGCCAAGCATTTTGAATATAGAGAATAGAGTGATGAGCAATCTTGCTTTCTTGTAGGGTCTTTTCATGCGTGGTTATGCTTACCATGTGTGTGTATTATGTGCACAAAATGCCTTAAAACAACAATAAAGCATTTAGGTTACAAAAAAGTTTCAGGTAGGCTATGACATGCTAACAAACTTTAGATCATGAAAACGAAAATAGTACAATAAATCTATTTATATACACAAGAGATACCACTTTCAGCCATAAGAGTGAAAAGCCGTTAATGTATTCACTTAATCTAATCTTCAGCAATCTACAAGTTTCAACCATAAATTATTAACATCAATGCAATTGGTTTGAGTGATAGCCAAACCATAGAAATGCAATGTAAGAGATAATGATGTTTTTTGCATGGTCAATTTAAATACTATATGTATTAGTGGTCAAAGTCATCAAAATATGCTCTTTTCGTTAAGTGTAATATATCTTTGAATAGAGCATCTACTGACGATTCGATCCCTCAAGTTGATACACATGGGGTTCTGCACCAAACCATGTCGGCAACACCTAATTCTTCAGGTGATACATTTATGTACGGTATGCCGACAGAGTTTTATCCTGAGCAAACACCATCCACCCAGCCGACCACGGTCAAACCGCCCCCTATAGGCGGTCTGACAGCCCAGTCCAGCCAGATGGTCTTGCTCCCAGAATAGCCGGTGCCTTTGTCGGTTGCTCCTAATACTCAGATTCTTGGGTGTAGTAATGTTGGTATTGCACCGTATGCATTCAGTGCTATTACTCACACATCACCACCTATACCTAATGTTGCTCCATCTTATGGTGTGCCTAATGATGTGTTTTCCGACTTGCATCGTATTCAAAATCCTAGTCAACCCTATGTGAGTAGATTTAATACATCCGCTCCAATGCAATCTCAATTAGCTGCTAGGAATGAATTTGCTCAATTTAAAAAAGAAGTAGCTAATATGATGAAAAATAAGCTCGACATTGACTTTGGTAATTCTAAGCTTTATCAAAAACCCTATAGAGCCGAGTTTGATTATGTGAATTTTCCCCCTGGTTGGCGTATGCCTGACTTTGTCAAATTTAATGGTGATGATAACCGCACAACCTGGGAACATATTAGTCAATATACTGCTCAACTAAGTGAAACTGGTACCTATAATTCTTTGAAAGTACGCTTGTTTTCCTTGGTATTAACTGGTACCGCTTTTGCTTGGTTTTCTTCATTAGCTCCTAACTCTATTGATTCGTGGGATCAATTAGAACAAAAGTTTCATGATCACTTCTTTAGTGGGAGCTATCAATTAAAGTTAACAGATTTAACATCGGTTAGACAAGGCAAAGATGAGTCAGTCTCTGATTATCTTAAGCGCTTTAAAGAAGTTAAAAACCGTTGTTTTAATCTTGCACTTTCTGATTCTGACCTTGCTGACCTTGTTGCTAAAGGTTTAAGATCTGCTCTTAGAGAAAGGTTAGAAGGTGTAGAATTTTATTCTCTTGCTATTGTTCTTGTAAGAGGTATGGCACAAGAACTAAAACTGAATAAAGAAAAAGAAAACTATAAACCTCGTCGGTCTAACATGCATTTGGTTGAATATGATTCTGATAGCTCGAACGACGAGGGTGAGGTTTATGTTGCTGAATTTGTGTGGCCTTCTAAGGCTAAACCTAGTTCTTGTGCATCACTTAAGCCGGCTACTAAAGGTCGGCAAGAAGAATTGAAATTTACCTTTGATGTTTCTAAGTGTGATAGTATTTTTGATGAATTACTTAAACTTGGAAATATTAAGATTTCTCATACCATGCCTCCACTTGATGAAATTAAACGACGTGCATATTGCAAATTTCATAACTCTTATTCTCATACTACTAACGATTGTAATGTGTTTCGTCGTCAGATTCAATCGGCCATAAATGAAGGTCGTTTGATGCTTCATGAGATGCAAGTGGACAAACAACCTTTTCCTAACAATACCATGGATCTGTAGCAACCTAAAATGTTGATTCGGCCACACCAAGTCGAAGCAACTAAAGGCAAAAACGTGGTAGTCAGGGAAGCTAAGCCCGACTTGAGGGGAAAAGAGTTGGTGAGAGAAGGTTCATGTGAAAAGACCCCTGATGGCAAAGAGACATTCAAGATTACTATCAAAGCTTCTGGACATGGGGGGCAAGGATCGTCCACGTCGTCTGGTCAACAAATAACTGAGCCTGCTCAGCCCAGGGCAGTTAGACCAGCACCCAGGGCGGTCAGACCGCCCCTCCCCATGGTCGACCAAAAATGATCATTCCGAAGCGGCCGGAGATTGGAAACTGGAAGCTTAATATTGCCAAGAATTAGGGGAGTATTTCAAAGTCAAAGGTCACATTTGATATGCTATTTGACAAATACTCTAAGCAAAAGGCCGTTACAAGTGATTGGCCATTAAAAAAAGGATGAGATCATCTCCACATCAAGAGAGGCCATCGTTGCCCCCAAGAGCAGCTACAAGATTCAGAGGTGAATCATCATAGCAAGGGCAACACTTTACTTCGCAATGGGCGCCTTCTTCAAATCAACCTCACCCGGTTTATGATGATAATGGAGTGATGTGGGTGCCTTATCAGCAGTCCTTCCATCCTGGATGGGGAGGGCCAAGAAGACCAGCACTGGATCAGATTTCACGACCTACACAAGATCGTTGGGCTCCACGTTGGTCAGGGCAGCATCAGCAGTCCAACGCGGTCAGACCGCCCCCTGCATGTGGTCAGACCGCCTTGCCCAGAAAAAATATTCAATCTCCTCCACGACAAGTGTACAAGCCCAAGGTCAGAGAGGAGGACGTTCAGAAGATGGATATTGATCCAGAGAGGACTACTGGCCAAGACATCATACAGATTGGGACAATGGATGTTCCTATTGAGAAAAGTGGCAAAAGACCGGTTGTGCTAAACAATTAGGTTGTGACACCTACTCAGAAAGGATGTGTTGCTGCTAATGATCATGAGGCCAGTGGGAGTGGTTCCAACTCCAATAACTTCTTGCCAAGGTGGTGTCCTCCCGGTTTAACCCATACACAAAGGAGAAAGCCTCAAAGACTGAGGTTCTGGGAGAAGAAGGAAAAGGAGATGGAGGCAAAAAGAGATGAGATGTTCAACAACTACAGACCCATGGTACCACAAGGGAAGGAGTGGAGAGCTAAAGCTGCATCACAGACCGAGGCGGTCAAACCACCAAAGGATGCGGTCAGACCGCATTAGGTGGTTCAACCGCCAGCAGAGGCGGTCAAACCGGCTGACCAGGCGGTCAAACCAGCCCTTGCAGTCAGACCAGCCCTGGAGGTGGTCAGACCGGGTTCTCCAGAGACATCGCTCGGTTTCACTTCTTTGGCTTCCATGGTTTGCAATGATGAGTTGTCGTCGGTGCCTGCATCAGAAGATGACGAGCAACTTGTTGATTACAGTTCTTCTCTAGAGCGCATGAACCTTGACATTAATGTGGTTCATTTATTCGTGGATGGCTCTGCACCTTCGGAGGAGGACTTTGCTCATCTTGACTTTGGGCCAAAGGATGTTGTATTCCAGAAGCCTAAAGACACTGATAATCATCTGAAGGCTTTGTACATGAGGGTTCACATCAATGGAAGCCTATCTCTCGGATGCTGGTGGATGGAGGTGCGATTGTCAACTTGATGCCGTATTCTCTGTTCAAGAAGCTTGGAGGTTCAGATGAGGAGTTGATCAAGACCAACATGACCGTCAGCGGTGTGGGAGGAGACAAGCCGATAGGTGCCAAAGTCGTTATCTCCATGGAGCTCACCATTGGAAGCAAGACGCTAGCTACGACCTTCTTCGTCGCTGAGACACAAGGTAACTTTAGCTTAATCCTTGGTCGTGATTGGATTCATGCAAATAGATGTGTGCCTTCTACCTTGCATCAATTTTTAATACAATGGATAGGCGATGAGGTAGAAGTTGTGCATGCAGATAATTCTGCTTGTGTAGTTGTAGCTGATAGTCATTCTATAAATGTGCATGATGATGTAAAATATCTATCTGGCTTAGATTTAACTGATTATTAGGTTGTAAGCTGTTCTAAGGATGGTTTCATCCCTGCTGTCATAAAGCTGATCGAAAATCGACTAAACCACTTCATGTGAATCAATGAGTTCAACTAAAGAGTGGTTGCAGCAAAGGATTGATCACTATCAGACGCATAAGAATGATACGTGTGAAGCCATTGATGATTTAGATGATTTGGGAAAATTAGGACAAGGGTTTACGTCGGCTGATCCTCTTGAGGAGGTAGACATTGGTGATGGCACTATACCTAGGCCGACATTTGTAAACAAGAGTCTTGATCCTATTTTCAAATTAGAATTAATAAAGTTATTAAAGGAGTATGTCGACTGCTTTGTATGGAATTATACTGAAATGCCTGGTTTAAGTCATGATTTAGTTGAGCATAATTTGCCTATTAAACCTGGTTTTAAGCCTTATAAGCAACCACGTAGGAATTTTAATCCTAATATATATGACCGAGTGAAAGAAGAAATCAATCGGTTGCTTGTTGCTAATTTTATAAGGCCTTGTCGATATGCTGATTGGATCTCTAATATTGTGCCTGTTGAGAAAAAAGGAACTAAAAAGCTTCGTGTTTGCATAGACTTTAGAGATCTTAATAAAGCTACTCCTAAAGATGAATATCCTATGCCTATAGCCGACTTTCTTGTTAATTCTGCCTCTGGACATAAGATTCTTAGTTTTCTTGATGGTAATGCTAGGTATAATCAAATCTTTATGGCCGAAGAGGATATTTCCAAAATGACTTTCATATGTCCAGGATTTGTAGGCTTGTTTGAGTGGGTAGTCATGACTTTTGGTTTAAAAATGCTGGTGCTACTTATCAAAGAGCTATGAATTTGATTTCTCATGACTTACTTGGTATAATCGTAGAAGTCTATATCGATGATATTGTTGTCAAGTCGGCTGGTTTAAATTCCCATTTAGCCGATTTAAGACTAGCATTTGAAAAAATGCGTCGATATAACTTAAAAATGAATCCACTCAAATGCGCTTTTGGGGTGTTGGCTGGCAAGTTTTTGGGTTTCATTGTGCATGAGAAAGGTGTGGAGATTGATCCCAAAAAGATTGAGTCAATTAAAAAGGTTCAAGCTCCTACTTGCAAGAAAGATTTGCAAAAGTTCTTGGGCAAGGTAAATTATTTGAGGTGATTCATTTGTAACTTGTCTGGGAAGGTGAATGCATTTACTCCTTTACTTCAGTTGAAAGTTGGATCAGAGTTGACTTGGGGGGCAAAACAGCAAGAGGCTTTTGATGATATCAAGAATTATTTGACTATGCCGCATGTTGTTCAAGCACCCAAGAGTGGTGTTCCTTTTAGACTATATGTGGCGGCTGAGGAAAGCGTTATTGGGGCTGTTTTGACTCAAGAGACCGATGGCAAGGAGTATGTTGTTGCTTATGAAAGCAGAAGATTATTGGATGCCGAAACAAGGTACACTTTTATTGAAAAGTTGTGTTTATCTTTATATTATGCTTGTACCAAGTTGAGGCATTATTTATTATCAAGCATTTGCTATGTGGCCTTTCAAACCGACATAATTAAATACATGTTGCAAAAACCTATTCTAAGTGTTAGAGTCGGCAAATGGGCTTATGCTCTTGTTGAATATGATTTACATTGTGAACCAATCAAATCAATGAGAGGTCAAATCGTGGCCGACTTTATTGTAGAACATAGAACTGATGAGCAACCTAATTTAGATGTCGGTTATTTAACTTTTACTCCATGGAAGTTGCATTTTGATGGATCGATTTGTAGAAGTGGTTGTGGTGTTGGAGTTATTATTATTTCACCCAATGGGGCTGTTTTTGAAGCTCTTAACCATTTGGATCAAGATTGCACTAACAATCAAACTGAATACGAAGCTCTCTTGTTTGGTTTGCAAATTTTACATGATATGGGACTAAAACATGTAGAAGCATATGGTGATTCCTTGTTGGTGGTACAACAAGTATCTAAGGTATGTCAATGTTTAAATGGTGCTTTAAATGCTTATCTTGATAAATGTTTAGACATCATATCTTGTATGGATGAGTTTGTGATTAATCATGTGCCACGGGAAGAGAATCTAAGGGCAAATGCTCTGGCTCAGCAAGCATCTGGTTATGATGTTCAGAAAAGAAAATTTTCAAGAATGAAAACCGGTGTTTGGCAAAGCCGAGGGTTATGTCCTGGAGGAGCCGGTCAGACCGCGTCCTGCACCCGGTCAGACCGCCCTGCCCGGTCTGACCGCCCTGCCAGGCCGGTCTGACCACCCTGCCAGGCCGGTCTGACCGCCCTGCAGAGGAAAAAATTACTTTGGCCATTGTTTCTTCCAAAACTGTTGAGGACGAAGTAGATGATTGGAGAAAGCCTTTAATTATATATTTACAGGATCCTAAAGGTACAAGTGACCGAAAAGTCCGATGATGGGCTCTAAAGTTTGTTTTAGATAATGATGAGTTGTATCGTCGGACTGCAGATGATTTTATTTTAAAGTGTTTAGGTCCTGATCAAGCAAGGCTAGCTATGGCGGAAGTTCATGAAGGGATTTGTGGTACTCATCAATTAGCTCCTAAGATGAAGTGGCTCCTCAGGAGAACTTGTTTTTATTGGCCTACTATAATAGCTGATTGTTTTTGATATTACAAACGATGTAAAGAGTGTCAAGAGCATGGGGATATTCAGTTGGTGCCTGCTGCGTTGATGCATCTGATTATTAAGCCTTGGCCTTTTAGAGGATGGGGTTTGGACTTTGTTGGCAAGATTCATCCACCTTCGTCAAAAGGGCATTGTTTTGTGATCGTGGCTATTGATTATTTTACCAAGTGGACTGAAGCTACACCTCTCAAGAATATGACACATCGGGAGGAAATTGAGTTTCTTACGGAGCATATTATCCATAGGTTTGGCATTCCACAAACTTTGACTACAGATCAAGGTACTTCGTTCATTGCTAAAAAGATGCGTGATTTTGTCAATTCTTATGGTATTAAGTTGCTCAATTTGTCCCCGTATTATGCTCAAGCTAATGGTCAAGCCGAGTCTAGCAATAAAACTTTGATTAAGCTCATTAAGAAGAAGATAGAAGATAATCCTAGGAGATGGCATGAGGTATTATCTGAAGCTTTATGGGCTCATCATATTTCTAGACATGGTGCTACTAAAGTTACTCCATATGAGCTTGTGTATGGTCAAGAGGCTGTTTTACCTATTGAGGTGAATCTAGACGCATATAGACTTGCAAAGCAAAATGATCTTGATTTTGATACATATTATGCTTTGATGATGGACAATGTTGATGAAGTGACCGATAAGCGATTGGAGGCTTTAGAAGCAATTGAGAAAGATAAAAGATGAGTTGCTAGAGCATACAACAAGAAGGTAAAAGCCAAGTCTTTTCAGGTAGGTGTTTTGATTTGGAAGACTATTCTACCTATAGGATCTAAGAGTAACAAGTTCGGCAAGTGGTCTCCAAGTTGGGAGGGACCGTATAAGATTGTGAGAGTTTGCTCTGGGAATTCTTATATGGTGGAAACTTTGCAAGGACAGCAATTACCTCGGGCTCTCAATGGAAGATACTTGAAGAAGTTCTACCCAAGTGTATGGCAAGACACTTGAAGGGGATGTGGCCGATTTCTAATAAGAATCGCCCTAAGTTCAAAAAATGGACGATGATGTGTCACATCGTCCTTAGATTTATTTTTTAGCACGCAAGCTTTACTAAAAAACAGGAGGCATATGTTGACACTCAAATTTGGCAAAAGCCGGATCAGGCTGGGCCAGGCGGTCATACCGGGTCGCTCAGGCGGTCTGACCGCGTGCAGTGTAGCCGGTCCGGCACGGAGGCCGCCAGGCGGTCTGACTGCCTCCCCCGGGCGGTTTGACTGGGTCTCCCTGAGTCCGACCCAAATTAGGAGTTTTTGGCTATTCCCGAGTTGTAAAGAGTTCCTTGCAGGGCAAGACCTCTCCCTATAAATATAAAGGGGCATGGCCGATTGAGAGCCATCATCCAATCGAATTATCAATTTATACTTTATTTTCTCCAAACCCTAGCTTTTCCAACCCCTTTGCTCTCCTCCTTCGTCTCCACGGCGGTTGAGGAAGTTCTGAGTGGCCTTACCGACCTCAGGACAACCCTAGGCGCGTTTCTCCTGACGGCATCCCTCCCGGAGCCAGGAACTTAGGCTTTCGGCGACATTCCTGTCCAAGGCGGTCAGACCGCGTCCCCTAGGCGGTCAGACCGGCCCGTGCCGGGTGCTTCGACGAGTTGATTTCCTACGTCCGCGCGAACTAGCGCACTCGTATGTTCGGCCAGAAAAAGCGTCAACATCATGCCAAGCAATTTGATCTTTCTTTTGCAAATAAAAATTTGAACACATCATTCTTATATAGATACAAACTAGCTCCAACTCCAAAAGTTGCTTCCTAACCAAATATCTTGCGCCTTGATCTGTGTCACCATCACATCCGGGCTATATTGTTTCCAAGTGATTGTGCTCAGCATTTTGAACAATCGAAATGTTGATAGAAAATATTTACAGGCATACCTTTAATTTTTTATTAAATCTGAGTTATTGCAACTACAGATCGAAAGTCCAAAGGTTGCAATATTAATATTAGAACTACAAATGTAGTGAGGATAAAACTATTACTAATTTTAAAGTTGCTCCTCAACACTCATGATTAGTATTTAAATGTGAGAGGTGGTGGTGCATTTTTAACCATGAAGAACTTATATTAGTTTAACATTTAAGGATTAATATCAATACATTAATTAGTATTCAACAGTGAGTGGTCAATAAAATGTATCATTATTGACCATTTTGACGAGTAAAACAATTCTCCTCAACAATCAATTCATTGAGCTGTAACAGTAATACTTTTGGTGTGACATGATGGTGCATAACTGCTACAATATTTTGGAATCCACCATCCACCTCAAAAAGCAACATATTAGTAATGATAATAAGATCAGTTTAGGTCCTTCATCTCTCATGGACCAATGAAGACTCCCTTGTAATAAGCCATGCCAAACAATTTGATCTTTCTTTTGCAAATAAAAATTTGAACACATCATTCTTATATAGATACAAACTAGCTCCAACTCCAAAAGTTGCTTCCTAACCAAATATCTTGCGCGTTGATCTGTGTCACCATCACATCCGGGCTATATTGATTCCAAGTGATTGTGCTCAGCATTTTGAACAATCGAAATGTTGATAGAAAATATTTACAGGCATACCTTTAATTTTTTATTAAATCTGTGTTATTGCAACTATAGATCGAAAGTCCAAAGATTGCAATATTAATATTAGAACTACAAATGTAGTGAGGATAAAACTATTATTAATTTTAAAGTTGCTCCTCAACACTCATGATTAGTATTTAAATGTGAGTGGTGGTGGTGCATTTTTAACTATGAAGAACATATATTAGTTTAACATTTAAGGATTAATACCAATACATTAATTAGTATTCAAATGTGAGTGGTCAATAAAATGTATCATTATTGACCATTTCGACGAGTAAAACAATTCTCCTCAACAATCAATTCATTAAGTTGTAACAGTGTTAGGAGTTGAGACCTAGAAACATCCGCAAGGGGGCTACCCAAGCGGTTTGCAGGTTAATGGAGAGGATCGAGAACTAAGAGCGTAGGTGGTAGTTCACGTGATGAACTCGGAACACGGCAAGTATGGCGAGGAACATGGGGACACAAGGGTTTAGACTGGTTCAGGCCTCCGGAGAGTAAAACCCTACATCTAGTTTGGTGGTGGAATTATGCGAGAAAGAGGATGTAGATGTCCCCTCGAATGGAGTTCTAGGCTGCCTTATATGGGCAGCGGGCTAGGGTTTCCATTCGAGGTCGGTGGACCTGTATCTGGGTCAGTTACAAGATGGGAAGCTATCCTCCCGGATTACAAGGAGTATCCCGAGATAATCGGACCTACAGGCGGTGCCACGTTGCGTGAAGTTGCTTGACTTGCACTCCAAGTACCGCGGATCCTCCGCGATCCGGATAAGGTCGCTCGAGGTCATCCATGGTCGTCAGGTCTGTGGATAAGGTCTTCGGGCCCACTTGCAGGTCGGCGGGGCTTTTGGCAGGTCGGGTCCACTTGGCAGGGACCTCTGGGACACTGGCTGGTAGGGACCAAGGGGTACCCATGTCTCTCAAGCCCTGATCGACGTGTAGGCGTAGCAGCCGAGATGAGGTCATGTCGAAGATTGGCGAAGACATGGCGCCGTCAAAGGTCGTGTAGGGTGCACGGGGATCCAAAAAAGAAAAACCCCTCCAATGCGCACACGAACTCGAACATCGAGCTTCTGGAATATGAATCCAGAAGGTCGATGTGAAGGCGAGACGTCGATCTTGAAGAACCGCCGACCTGACCTGGATCAGGTGACACAAAATAGTTCCCGCGACCTTGAGAAAGGTCGCCATGCCAACCGTAGGTAGGTCAAGTAGAGGAGTAATGGAAGCAGGCTTCAGTAGGTCGATGAGACGTAGAAGAAGAGGGCGTCGTAAGACGCACTCGTGTAGTAGCCCTCGAGCAGTAAAGCGACCAGAATGGCCGCTTTGATGCTCCAAAAAAAGAGAAAGAAAAGGAGAACCTACGGCCTTCTGTTGTATTAGCACGATGCTCTGACAAACTGAGCTAATAGGCCAAAACATCTAGAATCTTGAGGAAGACGCCAAACACCAAAAGCTGTCATGACCAGAGTCATAAGCACACTGTACGGTCACAGGCCTGCTCCCATAGAAGGCACAAGCCGCTGTCCACTCGCAAGGGACAAAAAGCACTAGGATGTAGTCAGTTAGGGGAAAAGCGCGCCAACACCCCCCACGGGTGAACAGTGATCTCGTGATTCACGCGAGAACAGTGACCTTGAGCATAAGGACACCACGCAAGCTGGGTTGCGGATAAGATCAGAGGCTGAGTGATGTGGGTATAAATAGGTGCCCACACCATTGAGCAAAGCACCCAAGCTACTTGCAAGAGCCATGGCGAAGCTGTGTAGTAATTTTTCCATGCCTTGGACTTACGTCCGTCCACCAGAGCATAGAGCTAGTGTCGTTCATGCTTGGAGCTAGAAGAATGCTTGCGAAGCTCGGAGAACTCGATCAGCCTCTTCTCCCATGCCCACCGAGGAATCCAGGTGCAGCATGGGGCAGTACATGCGTCGTCGGGCCTTACACGCAGAGGCCTCATGTGATGCTAGAGGCCACCATGCTCCACCAGGAGAAGCCAGAGGTAATGCTGGTCCCATTTGGAATCTTGTGGGAGAGCTCAGGCCTAATGCCGGGCACCACAGGAACCCTGTTGGAACGCGAGTAGAGGAGGCTGTGTTGCAGCTGCCTCCACAACAGCTGTAGAGGTCTTCAACCAGGTCCTGGAGCTAGAAGAAAACTTGTGACGCGTCTTATTAGTGTAGACTGCGTCGCAAACTATATGTAGGGTAGCTCAGGGCCATAAATGTCTTTGTATCTTGTAATTGGCTAAGGGCCAAAGTCCTTGTAGCTTATCAAGCTTAATGTACGCATTTGTATGACAAATGGTATTTCCCAAGTAGATGTAGAGGCGCCCGGGCGGCAATGGTATGGCTACCAAGTTCCCAGCAGGGCTATGTTAGCACGCCAACCTTCGGTAGGCCTTAATAAGTGACAAATAGCTCGTGTCGACCTGAATCGACACGGCCGTTGTGCAGTGGCACAACACAGGGCATCAACCTAAAAATTATAGGTCTAGGCGACCTAGAAGGTAGCAGGGCCTTAGCAACCTCAAGGAGGAGCTGTAATTATGACCCGGAGGTTGCCAACGGGCAGCGGGGCCTTTAAGCACAGAGCCATTGGTGTAAACCCGCCATTGTAGGCCGAGGCAACCTAGAAGGCAGCAGGTCCTAGGAGCCGTAGGTGTGAACCCGCCGTTGTAGGCTGAGGCGACCTAGAAGGCAGCAGGGCCTAGGAGCCGTTGGTGTAAACCCGCCGTTGTAGGCTGAGGTGACCTTGAAGGCAGCAAGGCCTAGGAGCCGTTGGTGTGAACCCGCTATTGTAGGCCCAGGCGACCTAGAAGGCAGCAGGGCCTAGGAGCCGTTAGTGTGAACCCATCGTTGTAGGCCGAGGCGACCTAGAAGGCAGCAGGGCCTAGGAGCTGTTGTTGTGAACCCGCCGTTGTAGGCCAAGGCGACCTAGAAGGCAGCAGGGCCTAGGAGCCGTTGGTGTGAACCCGCCGTTCTAGGCCCAGGCGACCTAGAAGGCAGGAGGGCGTCATCGACCTCGCGGAGGTGACGTGATAGACCCGGAGGTCGTCCATTGGTCAGGAGACCATGAAGTAGATAGCATTTGTAGTATAGTAGGGGGCTTAATGTAGGGCATAACAGGTGTATGGACGCAAGACCATTGACCACGAAGCCAACGGGCATAGAATCCCGCACAGCGCAAGCCGTTACTACCTGTGACTGTCAGGCCGAAAGAGCCATTGGAGAGAGATCCATTGGGTCGCCGAGAATCTCGCAGGAACAAAGAGATGTTGGGCACAGCGGCCCACAGCACCACGTGGTCCCATCTATAAAAAGGCTGAGTGAAGGGCCGGGGACCCCAATCACTTCCATTTCTACCCCGATTTAGGGTTTCGCTTCCACCACTAGAGCATTCCGCGCAAGTCTGTCGGCACGGCCGCGCTTAGCTCCGCCTTGCCGTGCGCTGCTGCATGCGTGCAAAGTCCCTTGTAGTTTTTGGAGCTAGATCCACAGGCGTACAAGAGGAAGAGATGGCTCTCGATCTTTTGCCACCGCCGGAGAGCATTTGGGAGCCCTCGATGGTGACGGAGGAGCAGCTCCAAGGTCTGGTGACCCACGGGCTGCTAAAGCCCAAGGAGGAGGTCAGCTGGAGGCCGGCGACCAGCAAGGCCTTCCCCACCGAGGGGAGACCGGCGAGACCGTCGCCTTCGTTGCGCACGTCGAGCACGAATTCGGGGTCCCCACAGGCGACTTCTTTCGCGGCCTCCTCCACTACTACCGGATAGACCTGGTACACCTCGTCCCCAATGCCATCACCATGATTTCGTCCTTCATCCACCTCTGCGAGGCGTATTTGGGGATACCGCCACATTTCCACCTGTGGCGGTACTTCTTCGAGCTGAAGAAGACGGGGAAGTCCGAGGTCGTGGGGAGCGTCGGCTTCATGCTCTGCCACTACATGAAGCTGGTGTACATCGAGATGATGCTGCCGAGCAACTGTTGGCATTTCTTAATGTCACCACTAGTTGCGCACCTAGAGGGAGCGTATAAGAACAACCGGGTATACCGCAAGTGCACGGAAATACCGCTGTAGCACTTCCCCAAGGAAGGAGAGTATTCCAAGGGTATCGAATCCAAGGAACAGTGTATACTACCTCCTACTCTAGTATAGATGATCCAAGGACACAACACTGATTGATAGGATAGGTAGAAAGGATCTGCCTCGACCGAGCGCAGAGTCTAGTTACGGTCTCTCAGGTATAACACTCACTTCTGGCACCAGGCACATCCTAGGCCAATGTGCTGGCACGAGCCCAACTCGGTACGGGACATAGAGGGTTAACAAAGGGTCTAACAGGCTGTCACCACTGCGGCCTACCTCTATGCTACGATCGTACGTGGTCTTCGAAGGATAGCTTATGGTCCAGACACCACGTCTACACCACTTACTATTACTACGAATCCACGAGGGAGATACTGGCACTAGCTCAAGGTATGCTCTATCACTCATGCAAGATCACGAAGGCACTTTGATCTAACTAGAAACATGCAGGAGCTTCACTTTACTCTAATAGACAGGCTGACAAACTAGATGCAAACTTATGATCTAAGTCTACTGGATCGAAATGATTGTGTTCAAAGAACACAAACCTCTAAACCAAGAACAAACGAAGAACACAAGAACAAAGAAACTAAGCATGCATACGACTTTAGTCTAAATAGGAAATGTCGAAATACTCACTTTAGTCTAGTTGAAGAACAAAGGCACCGCTGAGGATCGTTCTTGAGGAAGATGTCATGAAGAACATGACATGTCCTCAAGCCTCCCACCTAACTTCCTAGCACTAATCCTATACAAAGAGCTCTCCTCTCCTAAAGAGAGAGGCTCCAAGACAAAATGAAGAGGAGGAGGAGAAGTGTGTGCTCCAAACGAGAGCCCCTCCCCTCCTATTTATAGAGGAGGGGGTGGCTTGCTTTGGTGCTCCAAGTGCTCCAAGATGTGCAGCCATCCTTGGGCGCCACTGTCGGTGTTTTAGACCGGCAACCTACTAAGGGGAGTACCCGAAGTAGATGAATGTGGCCTCGCCGAGATCGGTAACTCGAAGGAAGAGACACGTGGCACACAATTTAGACAGGTTCGGGCCGCGAGGTGCGTAATACCCTACGTCCTGTATGCTGCGTGGCTCTGGATTGATTGGGTGCGATTACAAGATGATGCAATCTTAAGCCGTGAGAGAGAGGGGGGTCCCTGCCTCACCTTATATAGTCCGGGAGGCAGGGTTACAAGTCGGTTCAGGGAGAGAGTACTAGTCGGGTACGTCTAGGAGTCCTCTATACAGTGCGGGACATGTACAGCTTCCTATCCGGGTACTCCTCCTCTGTAGCCCTTGTGCTTCACGCCATCAGGTGCCGTGCAGCGCAAGTCGAGTAGTCCCAGGGGCCCACCGAGTAGTCGGTCCGGGTACCCACCGAGGTAGTGGGCCCAGGGAGGTCCATACGACAAGCCCCCGAGTACTTTGTAGTCGAGAAGGATAGCTTCGAGTAGTCTTGACGGCCTTAACGAGTAGTCCTCAAGCGTCCCTGAGCACTACAAGTCAAAAGTCCTCAAGAGTAGTCGAAGCATCCCGAGGCTGGAATGTACTCCAGCTGATATTTGAGCAATCCTGAAGTCTTCTCGAGTAGTCCCAAGCGTCCTCGAGTGCTGCTCTTGAAGGTCTTCAACAATGCCCGTGTTGTCTTGAAGCCGAAACTGATATGGAAGTGCGATTGCAAAATCGCACTCCATATGGAGTAGCCCCCGAGCCTTAGGTTGAGTTGCAGACTCTGGCTAAGGGTCCATCTGAAGTTTTGGCAAGAATATCCCGTGAAATCCGGAGAAAAAACCGAAGGACACGTGGCACGGAGCCCCCGAGCCTTGAGTCGAGTACTTCCTCTCGAATTGAAGGGTCATCTTGTGGAATGTGTCCTGAGTTGCTTTTGAATCTTGTCGCTACCCAGGAAGTTGAGTAGAAATAGCCGAGCCCCCGAGACGAGGCGTGTCGACTAGTAGAAGTTGGAGAGTCAAGCACCGCCGCTGAGTCAGCCGTGTACAGACTTATCCATCCGGCCGTTGGAGGGGCCGCTGTTGACTTATAAATAGAAGCCGAAACCCTTAGGGTTTTTCACCCCACGCATTCGCAGCCATTCCTAGCAGATCGAGCCAGAAATCACCGCCAGTGCGCACTGCCGCCGTTGAGAGGATTGTAGATCCGAACGCGCTGCCGTAGAAAGCCACCGCCGTAGCCCCCGAGCGAATGCGATTGAAGACACCGTGCACTTGGAGAATGAAGCCCTCACCATCGAAGACCTCAAAGGCTGCCGGTGGGAAGAAAAGGGCTCGCGAGGAGGCCGCCGGATCCGCCGCGGGGACATCACCGCCGGTGTCTCCGCCGCGACCAGATCCGAATCAAGAATGGAAGAAATCCAAGGCCAAGACCGAAGATCTGCTGGCGCTTCTCAACAGTGGATTCTTGCGGGAGAAGGAGGTTGACATGTGGAGAGCCGCTGCAGGGGATCCGTACCCCATGGAGAAAAGCCCGGACGAGATCCCTATGTTCACCCGGTTCGTGGAGCGAGGGCTGTCTCTTCCGGCCAGCGACTTCTTCAAGGGGCTGCTGGGGTACTACGGCATCGAGTACCTCAACCTCAACCCCAACGGTATCTTCCACACCTCAGTCTTCGTACACTTCTGCGAAGCTTTCTTGGGGATCAAGCCCCATTGGATCCTTTTCCGAAAATTCTTCCGAGTCAAGCCCCAGCCCAGCGCCAACAATCCTCGAGTAGTGGGGGGAGCCGGCATCCAGATGCGAGAAGACGCCGCGGAGCAGTACCTCTCGTACAAGCTTATCGACTCCAACCAAGATTGGAAGTCGAAATGGTTTTACATCACCAACCACCACTCGGAGCTGCCGAAGCCAAGCGGGAAGCAGCCGAAGCACCGGCCATGGTGGAACTCGGAGCCAACAATGCAGGAAGGTATCCAGTTGCCCGAGCTGCTGGCGAAAATCAAGGCTTTGAGAGAAGCCGGGCTGAGGGCCGAACATGTGGCCTTCAGCTTCATGAAGCGAAGGGTGCAGCCGCTGATGGCCCGCGACACCCTAGGGTACCAGTACACCGGCGACGACGACACGTCGCGGATGCTCAGTGATGAAGTCGACGACGACGACATCGTTGATAGGCTGGGCAGGATCTTCAAAGACATGCCGGCGTACACGCCGTGCCCTGTGCCCGAGTACTCCGCCGCGCGCCCGCCAAATGAGGTCGGTAGCCGTACCCCTTGTCGAGTACTCATTACGTAAGAGTAGTCATGCTGACGTATTGTGCTTCTTTCAGGATGACTTGGTGAAGTTCGTCTCCGAGCCGGCGTCGCCTCCTCAACTTGTCGAGGTCCCAGAGGAAGGGAAAGCCAAGGCCAAGGAGCGGCGCGAGGTTGGTGAGGGAGACGACACAGTAGTCGTTGAAGACACGTCCGAAGAGGACGACGATGAGGAGACGCTGCAGGAGCGCTTCCAGCTGCGGTCGAAATTCAGCCGCCCTGGATTGCCTCATATTCCTCTCGTTCAGGATCCGCCGACTAGCCTGGAGGCTAGTTTGCCCGCGCCGCTAAGGAGGCCGCGGAACGTGACCCGCAAGCGCGTGGCCAAGAAGTTGAAGGTCACGGAGACCACGTCCCAGGAGGTAAGCCGTCTTGAATAGGGTACTCGAGTACTTATGTCTCGATGTTGTACATTGACGACGAAATTCCCTTGCTTGCAGGAGATGCCGCCTTCCGACCCCGTAGAGCAGGGGGACGAAGGCAACTGGGATACGGTGGAGGAGCCAGCTGGGGGTAGTCGTAGCCCAGCCCCCACCGTAGAGGAGCTCTTGGCGCAGTTGTCGCGCCAGCCCCCAGTTGCTGAGGGGAGCACAGAACCGGCCGCTGCTATTGTTGAAGAAGCGGCGGCTACTGAGGCGCAAGAGGAAACGCCTACCGAAGCTGGACTGGTAGATATTGCCAGCATCCTCGGCGCCCCAACCGTGACGGTAGTCCGGTCGAATTTGTAAGTGGTGATCCTTCCCGAGTAGTACATTAGATATGGTAGTCGTACTGGGTTGACAACCAGCTTGTGCACTCTGCAGGAAATCGACGGACTTGACCTGGGAGGGAGATGAACCCACCACAACGGTGGCTGGAGAGGAAACCGTGCCGCCCACTGAGGAGTCCGCTCCCGCCCCTCAGGCAGAATCCGGGGCGCCGGCCGTGGAAGCTACCTTGCCTGAGGCCAGCATCGTAGAGGGTGAGTACTTTGCTCAAGTGCAAGTAATCCCGAAGAGTAGTCGTAACCGCCATGTATGACTGATCCAATTGTCCTTTTATTGACAGGTGCCGAAGCCGAGGGAAGTGCTATCCCGTCGGCGGTGCCCGTTGAAGATTTGGCACCAGAGACCCAGGTAGCTGCCGAAGGAGCCCCCGAGCAAATGGAGGTGGCGGTTGAAGAAGCCACCGCGACAGCTGGAGGGGGGCGCAACGACGTGCGTCCAGAACCGGCTCTGGAAGTAGTCGTTCGCTCGCCAGAGATCCAGGACGCGGAGCCAATCCGCTCGGCGCCAATGTCCGAAACCGCGACGAGTAGTCGTGGCGGGATCGAGCTGCTGGCGGATGACCTAGTCGATCCAGCGACGGTAGCTCGGCACATGGAGGCGATGCGCCAGGCCGAGCAATGGATGAAGGTGAGTAGTCGACACCCTTGAGTAGTCAATCCTTTAGTGTTGAGTACCCATTTGACATGTGTTGTCTGTGGCAGGACGTCGCGGAGCGGTCTCGGCAGAAGTCTGACATGCTTCAAGGGTACGACGACACGGTGCTCCGGGCCGAGGCCTTAGAAGAACAGCTCGTGAAGGCCCGGAAGCACGCCGCCGCGATGCAGTCGAAGCTGGACACCGCCTTCGCCTAGTATCACAACGAAATCCAAGATATGCAGGCGAAGAGCGACGAGCTGGTGCGGAAGAACAAGTCTCTCCGCAACAAGAATAAAGGTACGCCGTTGCCATGCTGAGTACCCATTGGTAGTGTCTTGGAGGAGTCTGACCCGCTTTGCCTTGTTGATTGCAGAGCTTTAGACCCGCGTCGACCAGCTGAAGGCTTCAGAGACCGACCTGAAGAACCTCTTCTACCGAGAGCAAGAGGCCCGCGAGGTACTGGAGTATGATTATAAGCAGCTTGCTTACGAGTGCGACAAGCACATGGAGCTTCGCATTGCATCGGATCGTGACCTCGTCAACTGCTACAAATCTTTGCAGAAGCTGAACGAGGACTGCGAGAAGCTGTGGGCCCAGCTGAAGGAACTCGAGGAGGCCGCGCTTCCCATCGCGAGGCTACTGGTGCCTCACCCCGGGGGACCGAAGATAGCCCCATTGGTGGACCGGCTGAAGGAAGCCCCGAGCCGCCTGGCGACGTACGTGAAGCACCTGGCGATGTCGATCCCCAACCAGGTCCTGGCGTATATGAAGTCGTACTTCCCAAAAGCTCCCGTTGACGTAGTCGCCGGCGGACTAGCCGCCAACTGCACGGACGATCAGTACGCGGAGCTGCTGGAGCAGATGGCGCCCATTGCCGAACAAGTCACTGAGAAGCTCAACCTCCAGTAGTCCTGTAGGGTTAGCTCGTAGCAGTAGTTGTGTATAAACGAAGTTGTAATGAACTTGTTTAAGTATGAATGAAGGAAACTTCCATAAATGAGTACTCGTCATTCCAATCTGTGAGTGCGGAGTCCCATCATGGAGTCGTCGCGAGTAATCATACTCGCTAGTGGTCCCGTTGAGGAAAAGGGACAATAAAGCAGTTGATAGGTAATCAAACTTTATTACTGAAGAAGTACGCCTGGATGGCCAGGGCCGTTGTTACAGAGTAGTCGCCAGGACCCGGAGGCCGCCTACGGCTAATTAGTGCTAGGGCGTATGGCCGCTTATAGCAGTAGATCCGTTAGTAGCCGCATGGGCTGGATCTAGGAGTGTTTGGTCTCTTAGTAGACCGCTGCTGGAGTCTTTTGTCGCTCGTCGCAGCCCAAGATCCGTTAGTAGCCGCGTGGGCTGGATCCTGGAGAAGAGTAGTCCGGAGACTAGGGCCTGGACCTGGAGGCCGCTTACGGCGAAGGGGTCTTTGAGTAGTCGTATAGACTGGAGCCCCTGGTGTAGACTAGGCGTAGAATCGACAGAGTTGGTCGATGTTCCATGAGTTGTTGATGTCTTCGCCTTCAAGCGTCTGGAGGCGGTAGGAGCCCGGTCCGGTCACCTTTGCAATTGTGAAGGGACCTTCCCAGGGCGAGCAGAGCTTGTGTAGTCCTTCCGCGTTCTGGATGCGGCGGAGGACAAGATCACCAACGTTGAAGGAGCGTTCCTTAACGTTGCGATCGTGGTAGCGTCGGATACCCTCTAGGTACCTTGCTGATTGGACGAGGGCGGCACAGTGAGCTTCTTCGAGTCCGTCGATGTCAATTCGTCTGCTGTCTTCAGAGATGCCTTCGTCGTATTGCTCCACTGCTGGTGAATCCCACATGACATCAGCTGGGAGGATTGCTTCGGAGCCGTAGACCAGGAAGTACGGGGATTGTCCCGTTGGCTTGGAAGGTTGAGTACGCAGCCCCCAGAGAGCATTGGGTAGTTCCTTGATCCACTTGCCTCCTTTGGAGTTGGCAGCGTCGTGTAGCCGCTTTTTGAGAGCGTCGAGCACCATCCCATTGGCGCGCTCGACTTGTCCATTGGCCCGAGGATGGGCAACTGAGACATATCGGACGTCGATCCCGCTGTTCTCGCAGTACTCCCAGAACTGGTGATTGTTGAAGTTGGAGCCCAGGTCTGTGATGATGCGGTGGGGTAGTCCGTAGCGATGCACGAGTTCATCCAGGAAGTCGAGTACTCTGTCGGCCTTAGGGCATGTAACCGGCTTGACCTCGATCCACTTGGTGAACTTGTCGATGGCCACCAATACCCGGTTGAATCCACCTGGCGCAGTTGGAAGTGGCCCAATCATGTCGAGCCCCCAGCAAGCGAAAGGCCAGGTTGGCGGTATGGTGACTAGCTTGTAGGCCGGGACGTGTTGTTGCTTGGCGAAGTATTGGCACCCTTGGCACCTTCTGACGAGTTCTTCGGCGTCGCCCAGAGCTGTGGGCCAATAGAAAGCCCGTCGGAAGGCCTTGCTGACCAGCGTGCGTGAGGACGCGTGGTTGCCGCAGACGCCTTTATGAATCTCCTCCAAGATGTCCTTGCCTTCTTGTCTGGGAACGCACTTCATGAGTACTCCGGAAGATGCGCCCCGCCTGTAGAGCTTGTCTCCGACGAGAACGTAGGACTTGGCACGGCGGATGAGTTGCTCGGCCAAGTTCTTGTCCGAGGGAACCTTCTGCTCGCTGAGGTAGTCGATGAAGGGCTGCCTCCAGTCCACGTCGATCATCATGACCTCCTGGCCAGCCGGGGGATGCGCTGGGTCAATGGTCAGTGGCGCCGGCTCCGGGATGGATGGCGCGTGAAGCTCGTGGACGAAGACACCCGCTGGTACTTGAGCGCGAGTAGAACCAAGCTTCGACAGGACGTCCGTTGCAATGTTGTTGTCGCGGACGACGTGGTGGAACTCGAGACCATAGAACTTGTTCTCGAGCTTGCGGACATCTAGGCAGTAGGCGTCCATGTTCTCCTTGTTGCGGTCCCAGGACTTGTTGACTTGGTTGATGACCACTGCGGAGTCGCCGTAGACTAGTAGCCGCTTGATGCCCAGTGAAGCCGCGAGGCGGAGCCCGTGTAGCAGAGCTTCGTACTCGGCTTCGTTGTTTGAGACCTTCCAGAAGATCTGCAGGACGTACTTGAGTTGTTCGCCCGTTGGAGAGATCAAGAGTACTCCTGCACCTGCGCCCTCGAGGTTGAGTGAGCCGTCGAAGTACATCACCCAGTGCTCTGGGTGCTTGGTTGGAGTAGGTAGCTGATTCTCTTGCCACTCCGCCATGAAGTCGACTAGTGCCTGCGACTTGATGGCTGTGCGTGACTTGAAGTCGATGTTGAGGGCGCCGAGTTCGACTGCCCATTTGGAGATTCTTCCAGTAGCATCTTGGTTCCGCAAGATGTCACCGAGCGGGTAGTCGGTGACGACGGAGATCGAGTACTCCTGGAAGTAGTGTCGTAGCTTCCGCGAGGTGATGAGCACTACGTACAGAAGCTTCTGTACTGGCTGGTAGCGTGCCTTGGATTCTGATAGGACCTCGCTGACGAAGTAGACTGGACGCTGGACTGGATAGGCGTGGCCGTCTTCCTGCCGCTCGACGATGATGGCAGTACTGACCACGTGAGTAGTCGTAGTGAGGTAGAGCAGTAGCTGCTCGCCTTTACGAGGAGCTGTGAGGACTGGTGGCTTCGATAGGAAGTCCTTGAGCTGGGCAAGGGCTTGGTCCGCCTCTGGAGTCCACACGAACTTCTCTTGGTGTTTGAGTAATTTGAAGAAGGGGAGCCCCCGTTCTCCAAGCTTCGAGATGAATCTGTTCAAGGCCGCCATGCACCCGGTCAGCTTCTGCACGTCTTTGATGCACGTGGGAGCTTTCATGCTGGTGATGGCGGAGATCTTCTCGGGATTGGCTTCGATGCCGCGATGGCTGATGATGAAACCGAGTAGTTTGCCCGACGGCACGCCGAAGACGCACTTGTTCGGGTTGAGCTTCCAGCGGTACTCGCGCAGGGATGCGAAAGTCTCTTCAAGATCGTCGATGAGCGTGCTGGAGTTTCTGGTCTTGACGACCACGTCATCCACGTAGGCTTCGACATTCTTGTTGAGTTGCCTCTTGAAGCAGGCCTGGATAGCTCGTTGGTATGTAGCGCCGGCGTTCTTCAACCCGAAGGACATGGTTGTGTAGCAGTACGCGCCAAACGGGGTGATGAACGCGGTCTTCTCCTGGTCTTCTTCCTTGATCGCGATCTGGTGGTACCCGGAGTAGCAGTCGAGGAAGCAGAGCAGGTCGCAGCCCGCCGTGGAGTCGATGACTTGGTCAATCCGCAGCAACCCGAAGGGGTCCTTGGGGCAGTGCTTGTTGAGGTCGGTGTAGTCGACGCACATCCTCCACTCGTTCGAGTTCTTCTTGCGGACGAGGACAGGGTTGGCGAGCCACTCAGGATGGAAAACTTCTCTGATGAAGCCAGCCGCGAGTAGTTTGGCGAGTTCCTTCTTGATGGCGTCCCGTCTGTCGTCGGCGAAGCGGCGGAGGTGTTGTCGCTTCGGGGTAGCTTTAGGATCGACGTTGAGTGAATGCTCAATCAACTCCCTGGGCACCCCTGGCATGTCCGCTGGTTTCCACGCGAAGATGTCGCGGTTAGCCCGGAGGAAGTTGATGAGCGCGTCTTCCTATTTGGGGTCGAGGCCCGCCCCGATGGTGGTGGTCTTGCTGCTGTCGCCTGTCCCGAGGTCAATTGTCTTGACCAGAACCTCCTCGGCTGGCTGAGGCTCGTTAGCTTTATCCGACTTCTCTGGGATGTCGAGTTCGCTTGGAGCAAGCTTCTTCGACGCAGCGTAGATCTCCATCATTGCATTGGGTACTTGATTTGTGGAGGCGATCTCCACAGCTTCCGTGTCGCAGTTGTGCGATATCTTCAAGTCCCCCTGCAGCGAGAGTACACCTGCTGGACTCAGCATCTTGAGTACTAGGTAGGTGTAGTGGGGTACCGCCATGAACTTGGCGATGGCCGGTCTGCCGAGGATGGCATGGTAGGACGTCTCGAAGTCCGCGACTTCGAACTTGATGTACTCGGTACGATAGTTGTCCCGAGATTCCCCGAAGGTAACTGGCAGGACCACTGAGCCCAGTGGAATAGCCGCGTTTCCGGGGACGATGCCGTAGAAGGGCGAGGTGCTCTTGGTGAGCATGTGGGTGATGTCGAGCTTCATCTTCTTCAAGGTCTTGGTGAAAAGGACGTTAAGCCCGCTTCCACCGTCGATGAGGACCTTGTTGAGCTTGGAGCCCGCGACCACCGGCTTCAGGACGAGTGGGAACCGCCCTGGTTCGGAGAAGCTAGTCCATTGATCCGCGCGAGAGAAGGTAATGGGTACCTCCGACCACCTGAGGGGGGTCGGGACCGCTGGTTCAATGCTCATGACTTCTCGACGGGTAGCCTTTTGGACCCGTCTGCTGGGTAGCCCGCCGAAGAGGACGTTCACCGTCTTGTCGGGTTCCTGGAAGTCGTCATTGCCTTCGTCGATCTTCTTCTTGGCTTTCTTGTCATGAGGGTGCCGTGGCTCCGGAGTATCCTTGAGTGCTCGCCTGAGTTGGTAGCACTGCTCGGTGGTGTGGTTGCCGTCCAGATGCCACGGGCACTTCTCCTTCAGCAAGTCTTTGAAGCCGCCGGAGGTCTTCTTCGAGTTCTCCTTCGCAGGGCGCTGGATAGCCGCGACAGTGTTGTCTGGCTTGCGCTTGCGGTTGGGACCCGAGTAGTTGTTGTTGTTGCGACCGCCTTGGTTCCCGTTGTTGCTGCTGCCGCCGCCCGTGTTCTGCTTGCTCTTGCCATGGATGGCGTCGTACTTGGCGTTGGCCTTGTCTTCTTCATCAGCCCAGGACGTGATCATGTCCTTGAGGTGGGTGATGGAGCTTGGGCGGCGACGGCCGAAGTCTTCGAAGGTGTGACGGAGGTAGAGACCGTCTTGGAAGAGGTCGATGACTTCTTTGTCAGAGACATCGACTACTGTGGCGCGCTTGTCGAAGAAACGCCGCATGTACTTGCGAAGGGTCTCGCCTTGTTCCTGCTTCACCATAGCTAGGTCAATGCGAGTACCCGAGCGGCCCATAGCGCCCGCGAAGTTGCTGGTGAACTGCTCCTTCAGCTGGTCCCACTTGTCGATCAAGTACTTCTCAAGTGACTCGAGCCATGTAAGCGGTGCCTGGTCCAGATAGAAGGGGAAATATAGGCACTTGGTGTCGTTGTTGCCACCAGCGTTCTCGATGGAGAGGGCGTAGCATCTGAGCCACTGCACAGGATCTTGCTTCGCGTCGTACTTGGTGATTCCCAGAGGCCTGAATTTCTCTGGGAGGAGGAGGTTGCGAAGTCGCGCAGAGCAGGCAGGGAAGCCGTCGTTGTCGCCTGACGTGGAAGCCTTCTTGCGCCGTAGTTCTTCAATCTTCTGGCGGACGTCAAAACCGCCCTGAGAGGCTCCGGAGGCGTGGCTATTCGCGTGGCGTCGGCCGCCGCGATCGCCTCCGCCACCGGCCCTTCTATTGGCCCCATGGTTGGAGCTTCCGCCGTCACTGCCTCCGCCGCCAGGGTCGCGATGAGGGACGAACTCACGGTCACCGTCAGCAGCTGCAGCGCTGTTGCCACCTTGAGAGGGTCTGCCGGCCGTTGCACGAGTACGGTTGGGATTGGCCGACAGCTCAGCTCGAGTACGGTTACGACCGAGGTCCGCGCTGTGACTTGTGGCTTCGTTATCACGATTCCTGGCGGGGGGCGGCTGAGCGACCCTGTTGTCAGCTCGCATGAAGTAAGCATCTTCTGCAAGCTTGGCGATGACTTCTCCTGCACGCATCCCCTGAGCTTGGCATGCGATCGCTGTGATCGACATGAGGCATTGCTCCGGGGTAGTGTGTACCCTACTCTCGACTTGGTCGAGAGCCTCTGCGAGGTTGCGGATGGGGAGGTTGTCTCGAAGACGCCGGCGTCGTTCGTTCCGCTTTCTGTTACGCTCACGTCGAGCGTCCCTGTTGGCGTCAGTCTCATCCGCGGGTGCGTCGGCAGACAGCTTGTCTGCGGAGATGTCTTCGAGGTATCGGTCGCTTGCTGTCCCTGAGGGTCCTGGCGTGTTGCCGGCAGCCATGAAGACTTGGCGGTCGAGGTTGCCAAGACTGGAGTCAGAACTCGCCACCTCCGTTGGGGTGTACTCCTCAGCTCGAGCGAGTGACGTTCCCTCCTGGAAGGGAAGCGAGTCGAGGTAGGCGACGTAGCGTGAGTTCCTGTTCGTCAGGTCAGCAGGCTTGCGGTCTGGCCAGTAGACAAATCTTCCGGCATGTGTAGATGTTATGACCAAGCCGGCGGCGGGTCCTGACAGGGGTTGCTCTGTGGAGTTGTTCTCGGACTCGGGATCCTCAGGGTCCGACCCGAAGTCGAACTCGTACGCGGAGTCCGAGTAGAAGCCGAAAAGGGGGTTGGAGTCCGAGGCGTGGCCGGGAGCGGTGTCGGAGTCCGAGTTGTTCTCGGGTACGGGCTCCTTGCCGGCCCGGCGTGTAGTGGGAGCCTTCGTGTGGGTCCTGCTGACGTTGCGGGGGCCACGCGTGAAGTGCTCGCGGGGTGGGGAGTCCACATGCGATGGCTGAGTTGCCGGCTCGCATACGATAGCCCACGGGGACGTCGAGCCCGAGTTGGAGGCGGATCCAAGCTCGAAGTCGGCGTGTTGGTCGAAAAGTGAAATTTCGCCGAATTTGCCGGCGAGTTCGCCCGTGACTACTCCGGGAAGTGTCACGAGGCCGGTCTCCGGGTTGGGCGGCATGGTGAGGCGGCGTTGGAAAGATCCGGCGCCGTCAGCAGTGCAGACCCAGGCACCGAAGACGAAGGTGTCGCCGCGGTTGAAGGCGACGGTTGGTTTGATGTAGACGGAAGCCGTCGAGTTCGCCATGAGATCTTCGGCGAGTCCCCCTACCTGGCGCGCCAGCTGTCGGTGTTTTAGACCGGCAACCTACTAAGGGGAGTGCCCGAAGTAGATGAATGTGGCCTCGCCGAGATCGGTAACTCGAAGGAAGAGACACGTGGCACACAATTTAGACAGGTTCGGGCCGCGAGGTGCGTAATACCCTACGTCCTGTATGCTGCGTGGCTCTGGATTGATTGGGTGCGATTACAAGATGATGCAATCTTAAGCCGTGAGAGAGAGGGGGGTCCCTGCCTCGCCTTATATAGTCCGGGAGGCAGGGTTACAAGTCAGTTCAGGGAGAGAGTACTAGTCGGGTACGTCTAGGAGTCCTCTATACAGTGCGGGACATGTACAGGTTCCTATCCGGGTACTCCTCCTCTGTAGCCCTTGTGCTTCACGCCATCAGGTGCCGTGCAGCGCAAGTCGAGTAGTCCCAGGGGCCCACCGAGTAGTCGGTCCTGGTACCCACCGAGGTAGTGGGCCCAGGGAGGTCCATACGACAGCCACCAATAGGAGAGTGACACGTGGTGAGGAATCTTGCAATGCACTCTTCTCTAGCTTCCAGGGGAAGGGACCAAACCGACCTTCTATCGGCCAATAAACGGGCGCCATGTCACCAACCCACCCCGGGACGTTGCAAGGTATCAACCAGGAAGCACCACGCGGAAGCAGATGGCGAACGGTGGCAAAAAGGGTTCGGCCGAACCTGGGTTCGGCCGACCCTGGCCCACCTCCTTCTGGCTTGTTCTTTCTCTGGGTGACTGATATGTGGGCCCTCATGACGGTTCTAGGTGCATGCCGAGTTTGGAGGTGGTTTGGGTCCCTGGTGGGCCCTTGGATCCTTGTGCTGCACACGTGGTGGTGTCTGATTCGTCGGGAGTTGCTTCCCATGGATTGATGAGGTGTCATGGACACATGGCATCCAATGTGGCACACGTCGCCACGTGGTCTGATGTGGGTCCCATCGGCTCACAAGATATCGGGCATATGATCTTGTCTTGTGCATATCTTTCCCATCCGGACTCCGAAGTAGACAAATGATATATCCATTTCGATCGTCTCGACGAGCCCGTCGCAATGGTGCAGTCCAAATTGGCATTTGAGGTTGTTTATGATGACGTCCTTTAATAGCCATTGGACTACTTACTCTCAACTGTGCCATTTGGCACGTATTTTGGTGCATTCTGCAACAAAAGCTAGAAACACCAACACTTGTGGAAATCATGAGTATCAAGCCCTATTCTAGTGTTGATGATCCTTTTACCATTATATTATGCAGGTATTGACAGTGTAAAAGCAGCACTTTTCAATCGTCAACAACACCCCCACACTTGACCTTTGCTCATCCCGAGTAGAGGGAGTCAGGTCAAGGTGAGACATGATATCCAAAGGTACGAAACGAGCATAAGAGATATTCCAAACCATACCTTGTACTTGTGAACTCTGAAGTGTCTATCATGCTATCTTGGGCAGTTGAAGAATGGAATGGTCATGAATCAAATCACTCCTGCTCATCATGTTAAGTAACTTGGGGTTTTGCAATAAATTTTCAAAACAAACTTTGCTTAGCTCCTCATTTGATTCTCTCAAGATCGCTCAATGTGTATATGTCCTCACCGAGGCATCAGACTGCCTTTCTTCACCCTACTTCTAATGATGGCTATATGTGGAGCTCAGGGTAGGATAAAGGATAAGGCATACTTGTATCACATATATTGCAAAGTCAAAGACTAGATCCACAGAGAAAATCAAATCATACAATCAGATCAAGATGTGCACGTGTATGGATACAGTGAGTATGGTAAGGTGGATACTTGGCCCGGAATGGGTGCTAGATATTACCATACATATATGATGAAGGCTGAGGTGATGATAAGGTGGACATTAGCTCCGGAATGGATACTAGTTATTACCATCTAAGATATGGAACTCCTTTTTGCATGATCTCATCTCTCTCCTATTTCTCCTTTATTTTGGACATGGGCTATTCTTTCTTTTTTTTCATCATGCCTTGAGCATGTGTCTCTTTCTCTTTTTTTTCTCTTTTTTTTATAACTCATGTCTCTTTTTTTTGAAGGATACTTTTGGAGAGAGATGTCACACCACATATGGAGCTTTATTTTCATGAAAGGGATGAATGATACAATGCTAACTTCCAGTGTAGAAGCATAGCAAGCGGAAATAGGTGGTGTGCACATGAATCTTGATCATGAAAGAAATGAAAAGAATTCTCGCAAGGATCACAGGATTTTTCAAAGCTCAATGCAATAACAAACAGCATATCAGTAGAAGGTTTTCAACTATGATCATCATATGGCTTTGGTAGGATGGTGGCATATCAAAGAGGAGCTTTGCAAAGGGTTTTTAAGTTTTCAAATAAAATCCCCAAGCACTCAAACATAAAGAGCGAAGATCATATCATCAAACCATATCACAAACACCAACTACTTAGATAAGCATGAGTTCCCTAATGATATTTGTTCACAAGCATCAAGATGATAAGTAGGGAATAAAACATATGCAAGCCAACCACAAGAACCATGTAGAGCAAGCATAGCACCAACCACTGAGTTTGATATAAAGGATATGAATTGAAATTTAATCAAACTCATGGATAAAGGAGAGTAAGGTAGAGGGTGCACATACCACCGCTTCTGAAGGATAAGAGACCAAGGAAGACCAGTGGTGATTTGGCTTACCAAAGGGCAGCCGGGTCACTCTAGTTTACCTTGCTCTTATCATGAAGGTGTAGTCGATGTTGTGCAGTGCCTGTGTGGGAGTTCTCGAGTGGATATGTCAATGATGAGCTCGAGAGAACTCCCCCACACTGGTGGTTGAATCTGGTGCTGTTCTTCAAATGACAAATGAAAACAAAGGATGGACTCTACTGGTTCGAGAACCATAGAGCCTTTATTCAAATTCAAATATTTTTGTTGTTTTTGTTTTATTTTTATTGTCACCATGTCATTTGCTCGAAAGGGTTAGAGCAAGATTACACTTCATACACAAAAGGGAATATACTTACCTTGGACCTTTGAGAGGTCATATGTACCACCTTTGCATGTTATGCAACATGAATCTGACACCTCAACTTACCTTCCCATCTGAATTTAGCTCAATGACTTACCCATTCAAGTTTGACAATTTTCTGCAGGGGTTAGTCAACATATATGCAACCAAGATCTATGAAGATATAAGTCTAAGGTTCATCAATCAAAACTCGACACCACGTCTTGTTTTAACTGAAGAAGACAATTTTAACCTAAGCAGCATGCTTAATTTAAAATAGCCTATGAATTTGTGAGTACTCAAAACATTCAAACCAGAGCATAAGAACATAAATGAAGGAAGCAAGAAAGCATGATCAAGCTATCATCAACAAGGGACATAAGCATGAGCATAAGACGGTGAACCTCGGGAACCTCCCGGAAGGACTTTGTTTAATGTCAAAAGCAGGACTTACCTAGCTAGTGGGCAAGATGCAAGAGCTGACATCATCTCCACACCAGGATAAGATTTGGTGGAGGAGGAACATTACTCAGGATGCTCACATACCTCCCCCACACTTGAAGTTTGCATTGCTAGGCAACACAACTCAAGTGTGTGGTGATCAAGCTTCCTGTTGTAAATGTTCCCTCACCAAAGTTTATCTAGGTGTTGCAGCTGATGTGGCTCACATGTTCATCGGCATCACTGTCCATCTTTCTTCTCAATCTCCACCTGAAAGGTTAGTGACCAAAAATACCTGAAGGACAACTTATCCTAAAAACATGTTCTTGCTTTTATTCGAAAAGGGAAATAAAACCTATGCTAATCCAGGCCATCTCCTGGTAGTGCTTTGTTTATTTAAGGTCATAAGCTCGACCATGGGAACTTCATCTTGCAGCTATCGTTGGTGGTGTCATTCCTGTCTCACCACCAATCCTTGATGTATCAGTGAAGCTTTAGCTGCAAGGTTAGTGCTATAGTGCACACATGAAATCTGATATGCTTATGATAGACATATACATATACATCTACAACCAACCTTCTGAACTTTCTACAAAAGAGGACCATAAGGTGATTGCATCCCTCATGCGTGCTCAACGCACTAAGCAAGTCTGACTCTATCGAGACATGATGCGAGCATGGTCTGTATGGTGAATCAAGAATGAAACTACCATGCTTGTGCGTGGAATCCTTTCCTCCGGACTCCAGAGTCAGTGCCTCGAAAGGTCCCATGGCCCATGAATTCTCCATCTCAATAAAGTCATCATGGAAGCTTGATGTTGACTCTAGATCATGATCGAAAGCAACATGATACGGGCCAGCGGGAAGAGGCTGAAACTCGGTCGAGAGTGGTGACGATTGTTTGCCTTCACAAAAGTGAAGAGAGTCTCCCGAGCCATCCTCATGAGGGCTAGAACATTCTACGACCTCAATGAGAACAGACTCGAATGATGTGAACAGAGATGTATGCGTCTTCTTCTCGAGCGGGTTTTGCTGGGGAAGAGGCTTCGCCACAGGATGTCCCGGACAAGGGGTAGCAGTGGCAGAAACAACTCCCTAAAGCTTACCATCTAGGCCCCCTAAAGATGTATCGAAGAGCTGCTCTAGAGGGGAGCCTAAGAGAAGATCGAGATCAAGGACATCGAAGATGTGAAAGTCTAAGCTTGCCTTGATCCTGTCTATGATAAGCGGCACGGCACTTGCGATCCCCCGACATTCAAGAACATGTCCAAAGGGACAAGTCTTGAGGAGCATGTCGGATGATGCTAGCGAAACTCTGCCCAAAAGAGTTTCTGCTAAGTGCCATGGCAAGATGTTAACCTCCATGATGGGGTTACAATGGGCCTCTACGACAGTGCCTCTAATAGAGCAAGGGACAACCAGAGAAGGTGAGCTATTCCAAATTGCTTCGGACAATCGTGTCACTCCCTCTGACCATTCCTCTCTCATAGCCTCCTCAGGATATGCTTCGTTAGGAGGATCAGGAGGTAGAGGAGGCACCGCAGACCTAAGGGAAGGTTCTGTCGAAAGATCTCCAGAATGATCGGTATGGACAGAATAAGGTTCCTCCCCTAATTAGGCATCAAAATAATTCGAGGTGTATGAAGGATTTCTAGATGGGTCATCCTCGAATTTGCAAGTGAGCACCGAAGGTTGAATTTCTTCTTCTTTTGGTGTTCGTGGTTCATGAGAGGGCTCAACGGACAAGTCTGGGGATATGGAAGATGCAAACTCGGACTCGGATGTTGAGGGACCCTCATGGCTCGACTCAGATTCTTGGTTGGGTTCGTTGTGATCAATGGGGACAGAAGAGGTTTCTAAGAGGGAATCTAGGATCTCTCTTCCTTCCATTGGAGTTTTTTCCACGAACAAACCTCCAGCAATAGCGTCTAGATAGAGGGCAGAATCCATGTCTAGACCCACACAATAGATGTATAATGACACATCGATGGGTAAAGACGGACCAGGTGTCGACACCAAAAGGTGTAGGAACCTAGCCCATGCCACTCCTAGGGACCCCTCCTCTAATTTCTCTAAATCGAGGATACTTATTGGAAGAGAAGCTACACGAGTGTAACATTGCTCTGTCCTTTCCATGAGAGAGAACGAGTGGCAAAAGTTATCTCGGAGTTCTCCCCAATCACCTTTCACACTTTCTATAGTGCGGGCGTACCATTGTTCCACCTCTCCTATGAGGGAGAAAGGAAACAACTTCCACCTCACGGTGTCCTGTGTCATACCTGGCATAGCCAGACTAGAACACAGTTCCTCGAATTCCTGCAAATGGAGGTAGGGGTCTTCATTGATTGCTCCAAAGAATGGTCGATCTTGAACCATGGCTAAAAAGCCAGGGGGGAGTTCATAGCCAGATGATGAAGATGATGATGACCCTTCGAACTAACCCCTTGAGGTAGAGAAGCTTTGAAAGGAAGGCATCTCAAAGGGTAACGGGGGTAAAGGTAGAACAAAAGAAACAAAAAGGATATCTCGATAGGTAATGGGGGTGAAGGTAGAAGAAAACGAAAAAGATAAATACGAGGACCACTAGGTTCGAAGATAGATACAACAACTGTTCCCCGGCAACGGCGCCAGAAATGCTTGTTGGCGTTTCTTAACGTCACCACTAGTTGCGCACCTAGAGGGAGCGTATAAGAACAACCGGGTATACCGCAAGCGCATGGAAATACCGCTGTAGCACTTCCCCAAGGAAGGATAGTATTCCAAGGGTATCGAATCCAAGGAACGGTGTATACTACCTCCTACTCTAGTATAGATGATCCAAGGACACAACACTGATTGATAGCATAGGTAGAAAGGATCTGCCTCGACCGAGGGCAGAGTCTAGTTATGGTCTCTCAGGTATAACACTCACTTCGGGCACCGGGCACATCCTAGGCCAATGTGCTGGCACGAGCCCAACTCGGTACGGGACGTAGAGGGTTAACAAAGGGTCCAACAGGCTGTCACCACTGCGGCCTACCTCTACGCTACGATCGTACGTGGTCTTCGAAGGATAGCTTATGGTCTAGATACCACGTCTACACCACTTCTATTACTACGAATCCGCGAAGGAGATACTGGCACTAGCTCAAGGTATGCTCTATCACTCATGCAAGATCACGAATGCACTTTGATCTAACTAGAAACATGCAGGAGCTTCACTTTACTCTAATAGTCAGGCTGGCAAGCTAGATGCAAACTTATGATCTAAGTCTACTGGATCGAAAGGGTTGTGTTCGAAGAACACAAATCTCTAAACCAAGAACAAACGAAGAACACAAGAACAAAGCAACTAAGCATGCATACGACTTTAGTCTAAATAGGAAATGTCGAAATACTCACTTCAGAATAGTTGAAGAACAAAGGCAACGCTGAGGATCGTTCTTGAGGAAGATGTCATGAAGAACATGACATGTCCTCAAGCCTCCCACCTCACTTTCTAGCACTAATCCTATACAAAGAGCTCTCCTCTCCTAAAGAGAGAGGCTCCAAGCCAAAATGAAGAGGAGGAGGATAAGTGTGTTCTCCAAATGAGAGCCCCTCCCCTCCTATTTATAGAGGAGGGGGTGGCTTGCTTTGGTGCTCCAAGTGCTCCAAGATGTGCAGCCATCCTTGGGCGCCAGCAATAGGATAGTGACACATGGTGAGGAATCTTGCAATGCACTCTTCTCTAGCTTCCATGGGAAGGAACCAAACCGACCTTCTATCGGCCAATAAACGGGCGCCATGTCACCAATCCACCCCGGGACGTTGCAAGGGATCATCCAGGAAGCACCATGTGGAAGCAGATGGCGAACAGTGGCAAAAAGGGTTCGGCCGAACCTGGGTTCGGCCGACCCTGGCCCACCTCCTTCTGGCTTGTTCTTTCTCTGGGTGACTGATATGTGGGCCTTATGACGGTTCTAGGTGCATGCCGAGTTTGGAGGTCGTTTGGGTCCCTGGTGGGCCCTTGGATCCTTGTGCTGCACACGTAGCGGTGTCTGATTCGTCGGGAGTTGCCTCACATGGATTGATGAGGTATCATGGACACATGGCATCCAATGTGGCACATGTTGCCACGTGGTCTGGTGTGGGTCCCACCGGCTCACAAAATATCGGGCGTATGATCTTGTCTTGTGCATATCTTTCCCATCCGGACTCCGAAGTAGACAAATGATATATCCATTTCGATCGTCTCCACGAGCCCGTCGCAATGGTGTAGTCCAAATTGGCATTTGAGGTTGTTTATGATGACGTCCTTTAATAGCCATTGGACTACTTGTTCTCAACTGTGCCATTTGGCACGTATTTCGGTGCATTCTGCAACAAAAGATAGAAACACCAACACTTGTGGAAATCATCAGTATAAAGCCCTATTCTAGTGTTGATGATCCTTTTACCATTATATTATGCATGTATTGACAGTGTAAAAGTAGCACTTTTCAACCGTCAACAGCAACACCACGGGCTGGAGACAGGGGTGGTTCTACATCGACAACCCGAAGCCGGCGCTACCGACAAGGTCGGGGTATGCACCGGTTCCTGTGCCGAAGTGGGCCAACCAGCTGACGTCGCGGGAAAACAACGCCATCAAGCCGTTGCTGGAAGACCTGGAGAGGCTGAAGACGGAGGGGCTGACGGGCAATGCTGTGGTGATAAGCTTCACCCGGCGGCTCCTGCAGCCGATCCAAGATCGAGTGCACCCGGCGTATGAGTACTGGGGCCAGGCCAACCCCACCCGGGTAGCACAGCGCAAGGTCTCCAAGGAGGAGATGGTGAACCGGTTGAAGGACCTGTTCGCCAGGCAGATTCGCAACCGGACGTGCCCTAAGGCGCTCAGGCTGAAGCGCCCCAGCAAAGCCATAAGTCGCCTTTCACCAAATCGACCTTGATTATTGTTTATATACTTGAATACTTGATGACTGTGACGAAGGTCGTCTGACGCAAGGTCGTGAAGGCGTGTACTGGAGCCCAGCTCCTCTCCCCGATGAGGGCGAGCGGAGCTTCAAGGTCAGAGCTGCGGAGGACATCGAGGTGCCTCCACAGCACCACATCGACAACTACCTCTCTGATTCGACGGTGGAGGGTAGTGACGATGAAGGTCCCACCACGGGGAAGACAGTGGAGACTGTCACGCTGTCGACACGGCGCACACGGCATGTGCTGGCAAGATGTCATCATCCAAGGCCGCCATGGTGATCTACGCCACCCAGACGGCGGAGAAGAAGAAGAGGAAGACGAAGGGCCCCACCACGTCGGCGGAGACGACCTCAGCTAGCACCGAGACTGAGACAGGCGGCGGTGACGACGACGACGGAAGGTCGCACGGCACACCGACCGAGCAGGTGAAGGAGATGCTCCGCAAGGTCGTGGAAGAGGAACGCCCGAAGCCAGGCGCCGAGGGGTCGAGCGACCTAGGGTCACGGAAGAAGCAGAGGAAAGCTCCACCCAGGCCAATAAAGCCCGGGTTGAAACCTGGTAGCAAGTAAGTCGACGAACTTTACCAACTCACATTTTGGTTTGCACGTCTTGAATGCATCGCTGTTGACAGACTTTTCCTTTTAGCAGGTCGACCCCTACTACCTCGGAGAGCGGCAAGAATGCCTCAGGCACGGAGGCCTTTGGGCACAAGGGAGGGAAGGCACCGGTGGAGCAGTCACCAGTGATGTCGGCGGGGGACGTCTCGAGCCAGACTCCTGGGGATGCAGGGACAACAGCATCGGCGGTGATGAAGGTCGCCTCTGACTGTATGCAGCAGGTCGGAGGGCTTCAGCACGATGCACCCTTTTCTGACCCGCCACCGACGTAGGGGGTGAAGGTTGGACAAGGGAGCGGACCTGACGGGGAGGACGAGGACGATAGGTGCCTCTACACCGGGACCCCATGGGAGGACGACATCATCGCTGACCGCCGCGACCTAGATGAGTTCAAGGCGGCACAGCAGACTATTGCGCGAATGCTTGCAGTAAGGTCTTTTCTTCCAAGGAAGCTTCTGCTTTGATTGTTCTGGTGTTATGCGAAACTGACTTTGTTTGTTGCAGTCTCTAGCTAGGCGAGCGCAGGCCCGGGCCGACCAGGTGAAGGAAGGTGCCAAGGCGCACATGGAAGCCATTGCAGCTCGGGAGGCCGCACTGTAGACCAAGATCAAGGCCACGGAGGATATCCAACATGTGAAGGACGCCATGGCCAAGCAGGTGGAGAAGGAGATGCCCACTCTTAGGAAGTAGCTGGCAGCCGCCCAGAAGAATGCGGAAGACGCCGAGGAAGACCTTAGGGTCATCGTGGAAGGTATGCCTGGACATACTCCCGACCTTGATTTCTGAAGGTTGTAGCATTTCCTGACCTTGATTTTGATGTTTCCAGATGCCAAGAAAAAGGAGGACGCCTTGAAGAAGGGACTCAAGGTGTGCAAGGATCAGGTGAAGAGCCTCAAGGAGAAGACCAAGGAGGCCCAGGACAGTGAGTATTACTTTTCCAGAAAAGCTGCATATGAGCTTGGTGTACGTCGAGACCTGGAGATCGACCTCTCCCAGGCCATGCAGACCATCATTGACTAGCAAGCGGTGATTGCAGATCTTGAGAAGCAGCTGGGCAACCTCAGGGAGGCCTTTGAGTACCTGATGCATATCTATGTCCCTCAGGAGGAGGGTACAGAGCCCAAGGAGCTGGTTGCCCGCCTGGACGAGGCAGAAGGCCGAATGAAGACGCTGGTGCTAGATACCAGCAAGCTCGCTGTGGCTGCAGCTTTGGCTACGGTGAAGTTCCATGAGCCAACATTCGACCTGCAGAAGATTGCAGAGGATGTCGACCTGGCGGAGCTGGTGAATGTTGAAGACGTCCAGGCCGCCGCGGAGGAGATCATCAAGAAGGTCGACCTCTGAAATTGTAGTCCAGGATGTATTAGGCTATCGATGTAAACGAGGTCGTGGACCCTTTTGATGATGTATATAAACTAGCATGAATGAAAAGGTTCCTTTTAATTAAAGAGCATAACCCCTTATTTGGCAAAAAGACTCGTTATGAGAACTCAAAAGTAATGAAGTTGCGAAACCCGTCCCCTCCGCTAACCCAACTCAATGGAGGAATGGCTTACCGACTGCACGGCTCAGCGTGGAGGCTTAGGTGCAGCCAGCGCGCGGAGGAGGGCCTTGGACCCAAGGTCTTGCAACCACATAACTTAGGAATATGCATAAGTGTAAGAGCTGTGGTAAGGGAAAATGCTTTAAGAAAAGAAAAGGAAAAACCCCTCAGGTCGTAAGACCCTTAGATTGGCAAAGCCAAGCCCCCCGAGTGTGTCGGGCCCGGGTTTAGACCAAGGCCCTGAGCATGTCGGGTCCGGCTAAAGACCAAGCCCCCGAGCGTGTCGAGGGGGAGGGATGAACAAAAAGTAAAAAGAGACCCAGATGTAGGTCGACAGGGAGCCTACCGAAAGGGAATCTGTCTTTATTGATTATAAATTACAAGAGGATAGAGTACATAGCTTTTTATTTTGGTACAAGGCTCCTAAGGGTAGAAGCGACGTAAATGCTTGATGTTCCAGGGGTTCGGGACGCCCTGGCCATCGGCCCACTGGAGGCAATATGTCGCCGGTCCAATGGCCTCCTTGACTATGAAGGGGCCTTCCCAAGGCACCGAAAGCTTGTGCATATCCTTGGTGTTCTGAATCTGCCGTAGGACTATTGATGGCTGTTAAGTACCTAATTTAAGGCCGTCAATCCCTGCATTTCGTCATGAGAACTATGCATCCACATTAGAATAGGAGTTTAAACTAATAATTTCCACAAGTGGCCATGCTAAGTTGAATGTAGGTGTTTACTATAAGAAATGGAGAGAAAAGACACTCTCATGATCCTAGCAAGTCAGGCTCAGCCAATGAGAGGCTGCATGCAAGCATCCCCTGGATCCATGACGTCACCAATCCAAGAGGGGAGGCCTCTGCGAATCAGAAGTCGCCATGCAGGCATCACATGGATCCTATGGCCCACCATAGCGCCTAAACCGGTTCCAAATCACGTGGACACCAGGAACCGACCAAGGGACCCACCTGCCAGCCTCCTAGAGAAAGGACAACGCAAAAGGTGCCACCTAGGGGTCGGCCGACCCCTAGGATCGGCCGAACCGCCTTAAGGGCGGTTCATCTCGGCCTTCCACGTGGTGCTCACCCATTGGTCCTAGAAGCCATTCCCGGGGTGTTTGGGGTGTTTCCACGTCGGTTGCTCAGCCTATAAATAGGAGAGGAGGGGGGGTAAGAAGAGGATGAACACACTTGAAGCAATTTCTCACCTTTGCCTCTTTCTCTCCCTCTCATTCTCTCTTGGTGGAGGTGAAACCTCATCTCACCATGAGTGTGTGTGTGGAGGATCTAGCCTAGGTGGTGCTAGGTAGAGAGGAGTGTGTGGATGAGTAGAGGTGAGGTGGTGGTGATCCGTCCATCATCCATCGTCCCCTTGTACCTTGTGAGCGATGTTGTTCTTCATTTAGACTAAAGTGAGTATTTCAGTATTTTCCGATTAGACTAAAGTGGCTCTCATGCATAGGTGATTTGTTCTTGAGTTCCTCGTTCGTTCAACATTTAGAGGCTGACGTTCTTCATGAACGTGCTTCCTCAATCTAGTTGACGAGCGAGTTATTCATACTTTTGCGTTCGTTCATAAGTTAGAGGCTCGTGTTCTTCACGAACACGACCCTTGATCTTCTATTATAAGTGCATAAGTTTGCATTCCGTTTGTATGGTTGCCCGTCTATTAGAATATATTGAAGCTCATGCATATCTGATTTAGATCAAGTATCAATCATATCTCCTTGCGCGAATTGATTCAATGACGAGTACGGTCTAGCTCAACCTCGCGGGTTCGTCACTCCGTATTTGTACGGAGTGCTATAGAGTTTCTACGGGACATCAAACGTAGCCGTGCTATAGTAGTAGTCGGCAGTATAGACGTGGTGTCTAGACTGTTGGTTATCCTTCAAATGCCCTGTATCCCACGGTTTGTCTTGGGGTAGGCCGCGGTAGTGACAGCCGTTGGACCCTCTGAAATCCCCCACGTTCGGATACAGCGTGTAGGCAACCATTTGCTATGAACCAACTGTTATAGCCAGGAAGGGCCAGTGTCTGAAGCGAGATTCTTATCCGAGCTTGTTCCTCTCTAGAGTCGAGAACCTACAGGAGACTTCACATCACTCACCTACCTCAGCAGGGACTGTGTGCCCTTGGATAGTCACTCGTAGAGTACCCCATACTGTTCCTTGGATTCGATACCCTTTGGAATACTCCTAGGGAGAAGTGCTACAACAGTGTATCCGTGCGCTTGCGGATTCGTTCGCACCCGTCAGTATACCCGGGTGTTCCTTACACGCTCACACTAGACGCGCCACTAGTGGTGAGGTTAAGAAATACCAACAAGCATTTCTGGCGCCGTTGCCGGGGAACAGTTATCGAGAATCTACGAACACGACTATCCTCGTATCTTTTGTTTTCCTTTTATTTCTACCTTTACCCCCGCTATCCCAGGAAGGTTATCCTTGTACACACCTTCCGCCCGTTATGAGTGAAACCATGGAATCAACTTTCTGGAGACAACCCGCTCTTCTAACACCTTGTATGGTTCACCCATCTCTCATGAAGCTAGTTGAGGAAAAACCCTTCTCGGGAATGAGTCATGAGAATCCCTATGATCACGCAAGAGACTTTGAGCAACTGTGTTCTACTCTGGGTAAAACCGGGGCAACACAAGATGTTCTTAAGAGGAACCTGTTTCCGTTCTCCCTTTCCGGGGAAGTGAGAACTTGGTACCATTGTTTTGGTTGCAACCACCTACGTTGGGAGGAATTGAGAGCATCTTTTTGCATTCGATTCTTTCCTGTGCGGCGTGTCGTTTCCTTAAGAATGACGATCCTCAGTTTCAAACAAAGAGAGAAGAAAACCTTAGGCATGGCATGGCATCGTTTTGCCTCATTAGTTGAAGCCTGCCTAGTCCTTGGTCTGCCTGACCTAGTGCTCTTGCAGCATTTCCAGTTTGGTTTACGAAAGGATTGTGGCATGATGCTTGATGCCGTTTCGGGAGGCACCTTTGTACACTTAGAGCCAGAACAAGGATAGGAAATTCTTGGAGAAATCCGAGATTTCAGTTCTCCACCTGACTCGAGTGACGAGGTCGCCCAACGAGAAAATGTCGAGTTGCCTAAGTCCATCTTCGAGAGAGCCCGAGCTTACATGCCAAATTTCTCTATGCTCTGGCCGAAGATATCACTCCTAACTGGCAGGAATCTATGGGAAAGAGCGCTTAGTGCAAACTCTGCCCCTAGATTCCCCTATCGTTTCTTCTCTTAAAACCCGGCCTTCGAGACTTGGTCTCGAGGGAAGGAGGAGAGGAGTAGCCGAGGAAGAATAGTCGTTCCTGGTGAGGACGATCATTTCAACCTTGTCCGCAACTCTCCAGGGGAGGTCACGATGGATGTTTTTCGTGCTTCATGTCAAGGCTCAATCTGAAGTGCCGCCACACTGAGGGTTAGGCCAAGACACGGGCTTTAACGCTGTGAAACTTCCATATCCTTGGCTTACGGAAGCACGATTTTATACCAGGTCTAGTTGAGGAATCCATCTCGTTATCCTAAATTCAGCTAAGACCGATGTCAATCAAGTCAAGTGGATGTAAATCCTACTCTTCACTTCTTGACCTGATCGATGCCCTGCAGAAGTGTGGTTACATACCTATCTTTTACACTCCCGTTGGAAGCTTGGGTTAACTTACGTGTCATCCCACTTAGGTGAGGGTGAGATCCTTTGTCAACCCAAGGAGAGGATGAACTAGCAAGTTCGTCACTCTCGATCCACTACTCGAATGTTCGTTCGACCCATAAACATTCACTCACTCAATCTGGGGTCTGATCATTCTCGAGTTTTGTTTCCAGAGGTGAAAGCTTCACTCTTAGAGCACTCTAGGTTTTAGGCCCGGATCTTGTGCTCAACTCCATCACCTCTATCATTTCTCGTCTGTAGTGCTATCACCTTGCTAGCTGCACTTTCCTCCTAAGGTTACCCATCATAGTTCCCTTAGGATGGTTGTGAGGATCACCTCTGCTACACCATGTATACAGCTTGCATCGTACGTACGCACTAACCATGCAGGAATAAGAAAAATACATCCTATCATAAAGAAACCTGCAAGGAGGACCATAGGGTAGAGTAGGAGGATATCACCAGAAAAAATAGACGATATGAGCAACGGGGCAAGAATAACTCTTCATCCAGGTATGAGTCCAGGTAAAACCCCCAAGTTGAGCTATCAAAATATAAAGAGGTTTAAGTAAAGTTGTTTCAGGTAGAAGGCAATTATATGCCCAAAATCCCATTTTAGCCCTTACTGGAGCCTCCGACCTTAGAATTGGTGGGACACCTGACCCAGAGACCCTGAGTCCTGCCGGAGCCCACAAGCCGAAGCAGAGGCCCAGCGGAGCCCAGATGGGTTCGGCCGACCCCCTAGGTCGGCCGACCGACAAGGGCCACCGTCTCCTCTCGTGTTTCACGTGTGCACTCCTTTGTCCTCCAGAAACCCTCTCCTCACCGCGTGACGGATCTTACGTCGTGCAGAACCCCATCCCCTCTGCTCGATCCTCCTCTCAGCCACCGCTCCGCCACTCTGCACACCTTTGCCCGATGGTTCCCTCTGGCTTCGATGGGGAGAAGTCCTTCTGCTTCAGCGATCTCGGAGGCAGCGAGCTCCACCCATGGGACGGAACTCAGGACGATTTGATGACTCCGGAGTGAGGGAGGAAGGGGAGAAGCCCTACTAGAGACTCGGTAGAGCCCCCAGCTAGGCGCGGCTCATCCTCACCTCCTACCTTCGCTAGTCGCTGCTCCCTGTTCAATGTCCTAGGGAAGAAACCGGCCCCTGGGTCAAGCAAGAAGGTGTTATTTGATGATTGGCCAAGTCCGCCACTAAAGGCCAGAGAGCGCTATGCAGGATCACTGTTTGGCGAAGATGGTGACCCCTTTTGCCACAAGTATGAGCAGGATGCGTGGGATGAATTCCCGCAACCTCAGACCAGGTTGCGCATCTTTGGGGTAAGGACCCCTAAGGATAGCTGCGGGGTACCTGAGCCATACCTGCCAAACTGGGAGACAGAGCTCGGCGACATCCTAGCTTCATTGCCTAACAGGAAGAATCTGCGTGTGGGCAAGGTGGCAGATGACCTGACACAGGTGTACTTCGAATTTGACCTCTTAATAAAGATTGTGAAAAGGCAACGGGCAGAATATCGACAACTCAGGAACCTTCTTCTCAAGACCCGCGAGGAGATGAATGCCAAGCTGCAGCGGTTGATTGAGGCCGAGGGTTTGGAAGCCCTCTTTGCTAAGTAGAGGGTCGTGCCCCGCTCTTATTTCCCTTGTAGGCGCTTAGTTAGGTTTAATTTATTTCCCTTCCAATTATTTCTTTTATTTCCATCATTTGTGTAAGCACATATTTCTTTAGTGAACTTGAATGAAAAATTTTGGCTCCACCGGTCATGTAACCCTGTTGAGTCACATATGTGTTAGCTATTTTTGTTTTTGTTTGTATCGAAGAATGCACCCAGGTACAAAATAGTGTGGGGGAGAGCTGCACTCTCCAGACACGAACACGATAGATTATTGTTGCACCCACACTACGCTCACACAGCGCTTGCGATCGACTACGCTTAGAGAACCTGAACGGGACATGCATTCGTGCGCATCACAGGAACCCCCGTCTGGTCCACACAGAAACCAGCGCTGGTTTGCATCTCCTCCTCGTTTAACCATGATTTCTGAGTTTGTATGTTCATGTTTGATAAATTCTCCATAAATCAACTCAAGGAATCTATGCTAATGCTTACTCCATACCTAGGGTTGGCATGCTTAAGTTTTATTCCTCGTTTATAACCTTGAGGCTTGTGAACAATATCATCATAAGGACAACGTGCTTATCTAAGTAATTGACAAGTGAGATATGACTTGATGACATGATCTTAACTCTGTTGGTTCTAGCCCTTGGGATAATTTTGTTTTAGAAAAAAATGCTCTTGCAAAGCTCCTCTTTGATATGCCACTGTTCTACCAAAGCCATATGATGTTTATAGTTGAAAACCTTATACTGATATGTTGTTGGTCATTGCATTGAGCTTTGTCAAATCCTGTGACCCTTGTGAGGATTCTTTTCATTACTGTCATGACCAAGATTCATGTGCACACCATCATATTCCCCTTGCTATGCTTCTACACTGGAAGTTAGCATTGTATCATTCATCCATTCCACAAAATAAAGCTCCATATGTTATATGTTGATCTCTCCTCCCAAGTTTTACACAGGAGACATGGCTATCGGAATATATATATATATATATATATATGGACACATAAGGTCCATGTATTAAAAAAAAGAGGGAAAGAAAGATAGCCATGTTCTCGGAAGATTTTCGTACAAGAAGGAGAATCATGCAAAAGGGAGTTCCATAGCTCAAAATGGTAATAACTAGTACCTATTCCGGGGCTAGTGTCCACCTTACCATTTAACCAACATTCATCATATATGTATGGTAATATCTAGCACCTATGCCGGGCCTAGTATCCATCTTACCATACTCGCCATATCCATGCACGTGCACATCTTGATCTGACTGTATGATTTGCTTTCCTTTTTGGATCCGGTATTTGACTTTGCAAAATATGTAATGCAAGTATGCTGTACCATTCATATCCTACCTTGAGCTCCACATAAGCCATGATTAGAGTAGGGTGAATTTAAGGCAACCACGCCTTGGTGAGGACACTTACACATTGAGTGATCCGAGAGAATCAAGGAAGGAGAGTAGAGCAGAATTTTCTTTAAAAAATCATTGTTAAGAAAACCCCGAGTGCTGACCAACAGGTGCTTAAGAAACTCGATTCATGGTCATTCCTCTTATCAACTACCCAAGATGGCATTATAGCCACGCCACAGAGTTCACAAGAGCAAGGTATGACCTAGAATAACTCTTATGCTTGTTTCATACCTTTGGTTTCAACCCATGTGATCTTCCCTTTCGCTCGGGATGAGCAAAAGGCAAGTGTGGGGGAATTGTTGACGGCTGTTAAGTACCTAATTTAAGGCCGTTAATCCCTGCATTTCGTCATGAGAACTATGCATCCACATTAGAATAGGAGTTTAAACTAACAATTTCCACAAGTGGCCATGCTAAGTTCAATGCAGGTGTTTAGCATAAGAAATGGAGAGAAAAGACACTCTCATGATCCTAGCAAGTCAGGCTCAGCCAATGAGAGGCTGCATGCAAACATCCCCTGGATCCATGACGTCACCAATCCAAGAGGGGAGGCCTCGGCAAATCAAAAGTCACCATGCAGGCATCACATGGATCACATGGCCCACCATAGCGCCTAAACCGGCTCCAAATCACATGGACACCAGGAACCAACCAAGAGACCCACCTGCCAGCCTCCTGGAGAAAGGACAGCGTGAAAGGCGCCACCTAGGGGTCGGCCGACCCCTAGGATCGGCCGAACTGCCTTAAGGGTGGTTCATCCCAGCCTTCCACGTGGTGCTCGCCCATTGGTCCTAGAAGCCATTCCCGGGGTGTTTGGGGTGTTTCCACACCGGTTGCTCAGCCTATAAATAGGAGAGGAGGGGGGGGGGTAAGAAGAGGATGAACACACTTGAAGCAATTTCTCACCTTTGCCTCTTTCTCTCCCTCTCATTCTCTCTTGGTGGAGGTGAAACCTCATCTCACCATGAGTGTGTGTGTGTGGAGGATCTAGCCTAGGTGGTGCTAGGTAGAGAGGAGTGTGTGGATGAGTAGAGGTGAGGTGGTGGTGATCCGTTCATCATCCATCGTCCCCTTGTACCTCGTGAGCGATGCTGTTCTTCATTTAGACTAAAGTGAGTGTTTCAGTATTTTCCGATTAGACTAAAGTGGCTCTCATGCATAGGTGATTTGTTCTTGAGTTCCTCATTTGTTCATCATTTAGAGGCTCGTGTTCTTCATGAACGTGCTTCTGCGATCTAGTTGACGAGTGAGTTATTCATACTTTTGCGTTCGTTCATAAGTTAGAGGCTCGTGTTCTTCACGAACATGACCCTTGATCTTCTATTATAAGCGCATAAGTTTGCATTCCATTTGTATGGTTGCCCGTCTATTAGAATATATTGAAGCTCATGCATATCTGATTTAGATCAAGTATCAATCATATCTCCTTGCGCGAATCGATTCAATGACGAGTACGATCTAGCTCAACCTCGCGGGTTCGTCGCTCCGTATTTATACGGAGTGCTATAGTGTTTCTACGGGACGTCAGACGTAGCTGTGCTATAGTAGTCGTCGGCGGTATAGACGTGGTGTCTAGACTGCTGGTTATCCTTCGAATGCCCTGTATCCCACGGTTTGTCTTGTGGTAGGCCGTGGTAGTGACAGCCGTTGGACCCTCTGAAATCCCCCACGTTCGGATACAGTGTGTAGGCAACCATTTGCCGTGAACCAACTGTTATAGCCAGGAGGGGCCGGTGTTCGAAGTGAGATTCTTATCCGAGCTTGTTCCTCTCTAGAGTCGAGAACCTATAGGAGACTTCACATCACTCACCTACCTCTGCAGGGACTGGGTGCCCTTGGATAGTCACTCGTAGAGTACCCCATACTGTTCCTTGGATTCGATACCCTTTGGAATACTCCTAGGGAGAAGTGCTACAATGGTGTATCCGTGCACTTGCAGATTCATTCGCACCCGTCAGTATACCCGGGTGTTCCTTACACACTCATGCTAGACGCGCCACTAGTGGTGAGGTTAAGAAATACCAACAAGCATTTCTGGCGCCGTTGCCGGGGAACGGTTGTTGAGAATCTACGAACCCGACTATCCTCGTATCTTTTGTTTTCCTTTTATTTCTACCTTTACCCCCGCTATCCCAGGAAGGTTATCCTTGAACACACCTTCCGCCCGTGAAGGCACCCGCGGAACGTTCCCGCACGTTGCGGTCGTGGTAGCGATGTAGCTGTTGCTCGTGGTGAGTGTGGCGCATCAGCGCAGCCACACGATGTTCTTCAAGGCTGTCAAGGTCGACCTTGCGTGTTTGCTCTGCGTCGCCCTCGTCATAGTGCTGGATGCGAGGAGCCCTGAAGGCAACGTCGGTGGGGAGGATGGCCTCTGACCCATAGACCAGGAAGAATAGGGAGTAACCTGTGGCCGAGCTGACCTGAGTCCGGAGTCCCCAGATGACATGAGGGAGCTCTGCTAGCCACCTGGTGGCGTAGGGCGACGCATCATCGAAGATGCGATCTTTGATGGCCTGCAGTACCATGCCGTTGGCACGCTCGACCTGGTCGTTGCACCGTGGGTGCGCCACCGAAGAGTAGTAGACGTCGATGAGGCTGTCTTGGCAGAAGTCCCAGAAGTTAGCCCTTGTGAAGGTTGTGCCAAGGTCGGTGACGATCCTATTGGGAACCCCAAAGCGATGGGTGATCTCCTCTATGAACTTGGCCGCCTCCTTCGACGTAACACTGGATACAGGCCTAACCTCGATCCATTCGGTGAACTTGTCCAACGCCACGATGATATGCTTGTAGCCGCCAGGAGTGGTCTTGAAAGGTCCCACTGAGTCGAGACCCCATACTGCGAAGGGCCAGGATGGAGGGATGGTCCGCAGGGCCTGAGCCGGCATGTGCTGCTGCTTGGCGAAGAACTGGCACCCCTTGCATCGCCGGACAAGGTCCTGAGCGTCGGCCAGAGCAGTGGGCCAGTAGAAGCCCGACCTGAAGGCTTTTCCCACCAGGTTGGCGGAAGCGGCGTGGTTGCCGCACTCGCCGCCGTGAATTTTCTCTAAGAGCCTGAGACCCTTAGATCGTAAGATGCACTTCATTAGCACACCGTTGGAGGCGGACCTCTGGTAGAGCTCTGTGCCGATGATGATGTAGTTGGCGCTGCGCCTCATGACCTTCTCACGCTCTACCTTTTCCTCAGGGACCCGATGCTCAAGGATGAAGGCGAGGATGTCAAGATGCCAATCATCTTCGGCCTCAGCCATGAGGACATCGTGGCCACCTGGCGGTGTCGCATCATCGGTTGGTGACTCTGGGTCGGAGAGGAGCTTGATGGTAGGCTTGCGTAGGTCTTGGACACACACACTGGCCGGAACCAGCGCGTGCTTGGAGCCTAGCTTGGAGAGGACGTTAGCTGCTATGTTATTGCTGCGACAAACGTGATGGAACTCGATCCCCTCGAAGTGACCTTCGAGCTTGCACACCTCGGTGCAGTAGGCGTCCATCGTGTCCTTCTTGGTCTCGGAGTCCTTGCTGACTTGGTCGATGATGACCTTGGAGTCACGGTACGCTATGAGGCACTTGATCCCTAGGGAGATGGCGATGCGTAGCCCGTGCATGAGAGCTTCGTACTCGGCGCCGTTGTTGGATGCTTTGTAGTGGATCTGCAGGACGTACTTCAAGTGATCGCCTTGGGGGGCGATAAAAGGATGCCTGCTCCCACCCCTTCGAGGTTCAAGGAACCATCAAAGTACATCTTCCAATGTTCAGGCCTCTCCAATGGTGGAGGCTGCTGGATCTCTGTCCACTCCGAGACGAAATCAGCGATGACCTGGGGTAGAACTCGAGGTCGAACTCACCAAGCTCGATGGACCAGTTGACGATACATCTTGTGGTGTCACGGCTGCGTAGGATCTCGTCGAGAGGGAAGGCCGAGACGACATTGATCTTGTGGGCCTGGATGTAGTGCCGGAGCTTGCGCGAGGTGACGAGGAGGGCGTAGAGCATTTTCTGCGGCTGCGTGTATCTAGTCTTGCTATCTGACAAGACCTCGCTGACGTAGTAGACAAGTCACGAGACCGGGTAAGGCTTGCCTTCTTCAGGTCGCTATGCCACCAGAACCGAACTGACCACCATGGTGGTCACGGAGGTGTAGAGCAGCAACGTTTCCTTCGGTGCCGGGGGCACCATCACTGGGGCGACGTAAGGAAGGTCTTGAGCTTTTCTAGGGCCTGGTCAGCCTCTTCTATCCAGACGAACTTGTCCGCCTTCTTCAGCAGCTTGAAGAAGGGCAGGACTTTCTCCCCAAGCTTGCTGATAAATCGACCTAGGGCCACCATCATGCCGGTGAGCTTCATGACGTCTTTCTCCCAGTAGGTCGCTTCATCATGCGGATGGCATCCACCTTGGCGGGATTCGCCTCGATGCCCTGGTTGCTAACCATGAAGCCCAGGAGCACGCCAGATGGGACACCAAAGACGCACTTCTCTAGATTGAGTTTCCAGCGATAGTGGTGGAGGTTGGCTAAGGTCTGGGTGAGGTCAGCTATGAGGTTGTCCTCCACGGTGGTCTTGACGACCACATCATCGACATAGGCTTCCATGTTGTTGCCGATCTGGGACTCCAGACACTTCTGGATGGCCTTCTGGTAGGTCGCGCCAGCGTTATTGAGACCGAAGGTCATGGTCATGTACAATAGATGCCGTGCGATGTTATGAACGTTGTCTTATCTTGGTCAGAGACCTTCAGGGCTATCTGGTGATACTCTGAGTAGTAGTCGAGGAAGCATAGTAGGACGCTCCCGGCCGTGGAGTCCATGACTTGGTCGATTCGAGGATGAGGAAAGGGGTCTTTAGGGCATTGCTTGTTGAGATCGGTGTAGTCGATACACATTCTCCATTAACCGGTTTTCTTGGGTACAAGTACCGGGTTGGCGAGCCAAACTGGGTTTTTACATTCACGGATGAATCCGGCAGCTAGGAGCTTTATTATCTCTACCCTAATGACCTCCTTGCGATCTTTCGCAAAGTGGTGTAGCTTCTGCTTGACAGGCTTGGCCGTCTTGCTTACATCCAAGGAGTGCTCAGCCAGCTCCCTAGGGACACCCGGTATATCTGATGGAATCCATGCAAATATATCTGCGTTATCCCGAAGGAAACTGGTGAGCGCGAGTTCCTATTTATCCCTGAGGTCGTCGCCGATGACCACCGTCTTCTCCGCATCGGGCAGGCCGAGGTAGACTCTCTTCGTCGATGGCACAACATCTAGAGTAGTGTCCATGCGCTGCTGCTCCGGGATGACCAAGTTTGCTCGGAGTGACCTTCTTCGCCTCAGCGACCAAGACTGCAGAGGCGTCGATGCAGGCGGAGGTCACGGCGATGTCGAGGGCCTTGGAGTCGCACTTGAAGGAGACCATGAGGTCGTCGTAGACGGAGAGGACCCCGTTTGGTGCAGGCATCTTCAACACCAAGTGGGTGTAGTGCGGGATGGCTATGAATCTTGCCAGCATCGGGCGACCTAGGATCGCATGGTAGGAGGACTTGAAGTCGGCGACCTCGAAGTTGAGGTACTCCGTGCGGAAGTTGTCCTCTGTGCCGAAGGTGACGGGGAGGGAGACCCGACCTAGGCGGTAGGCCGCTTTCCCAGGGATGATGCCATAGAAAGGCTTGTTGCACACCGTGAGCTTGTTGAAGTCGAACTTCATCTTCTTCAACGTCTCGACGAAGATGATGTTGAGCCCACTCCCCCCCATCAATGAGGGTCTGGGAGAGCAGGGCCCCTCCACCGTGGGCTCGACGACGAGCGGGTAGGACCCAGGGTCTGGGATGTGGACCCAGTGATCAGCCCTGGAGAACGTGATCGGTTGCTCTGACCAACACAGAGGCTGTGTTGGCTGGGTGTGGATGAGGTGGACCTCGTGCTTATCCTTGCGGTAGCGCCTTCTGCTCACGTGGGATTTAAGACATCCGACGATCATGTTGATCGTTCGGCTAGGCGGCTGGAAGGGCCCATTGGGGTTGCCTGTCGGAGGTGGTGGTGGCAGGTCGCGCTCATCATGGCGAGCTTCGGGGTGTGGGTCGTCGCGGCGATCATCGCGGTGGTCACGATCGTAGCGGCGGTCCCGGCGGTTGTCGTGGTGGTAGTTGTTGTTGTAGCAGTGCGAAGAGGATCGGTCGCCGTCTTTCTTTGGTCGCTTGGGGTCCTTAGGGGTGCTGAAGGCCTTCTTGAATTGCGAGCACGTTGACATTTTTTAACGCAATCACCTAAGAACAGGTTTGGAACCCATCCTGGTGACAGTGCCAAAAATGCTGGTTGGTAATTCTTAATGTTACAGGAGTCCGCAAGCGCACAGAAGTACTATTGTAGCATTTCCCCAAAGGAGTATTCCAAAGGGTATCGAATCCAAGGAAGACATTGGTGGATTGACAAGTTCAATACTATTGCAATGAGTATAGATCATAGACGGAAATAAATCAGACACTCAAGTGCAGGGTAAAATATGATAATGGGGGTAGTGTGATCACACACACACTCACTCTCTCTCTAAGGGGTCCTAGGCATAGGAGGCAACATACGAGTTAGTTCTAGGTTCTTATGTACTATACACATAAAGCTGGTAGGAACGAGTTAGATACACTAGTGTTGATGAACATTGACTTAAGCACCCAGGTACCACGGGGAGATAACCTCCCGCGTTGCTTCGGCACAACTCTAGTTGTTATATTTTAGACTCCTACAGCTTATCCGAATGTGGGGGATTTCAGAGGGACCAACGGCTGTCACTACCGCGGCCTACCCCAAGACAAACCTTGGGATAAGCTCATAAGTAAGGTAGCTACGCAACCCAAGCACCATGCTTACGTTGTTAGCCAGACTTGACCGGCCCGGGCTATTGTGACCCAGGTCAAGCCACCAGATAAACCAGCCAATTACACCAAGTACCGTAGCTTAAGCACAGACTTCATACAACACAGTCATGTCATCTAATTAGATCAAACCAGGTTATGTACACAAATGGATTCGTGTTTTCCTATGTCTGTTCAACTGGATCAAAGGGTCGTGTTCGCGAAGAACACGAGCCTCTAACTTATGAACAAACACTAGAAACATGTGAATGTCACCCGTCAAGTAGATCGAAAGGCCTTGTCCATCAAGAACAGGAGCCTCTAAATGATGAACAGGTGAAGAACACATGAACAAATCACTCATGTATACTAACACAACTTTATATGAAATAGATAAATAACTGAAGTAGATCAAAGTCATACAAATGAAATAAGATACAAGAGAACTCATACCTAGATCCCAAAGTAGACTTGGAACCTGAATTAGAACTACTCTAACCTACCTCCTAGCCTTGAGACTAAAAGTGAGAGAGGTGTTGCAAGTGTGGATGGATCATACGTGTGCCCCCTCTCCTTCTATTTATAGGCCCGGGCACCGGCGAGGAATGGATGCAAACACACCTGGAATGGCACCTAGGACCAATAGGGAAGCACCACGTGGAAGCACAGGAGAGGCCGAGCCAAGGTCGGTTTGGCTGACCTGTGGGATCGGCCGACCCCCTGGTGGGCCCCCCTGGCTTGTGCTTTCTCCTGGTGATTGTCCCGTGGGTCCTTAGGTCGGTTCCCGGTGTCGACCCTGTTTTGGCGCGAATTGCTAGCCTTTGTGGGCCCATGGATCCATGTGACGTCTACATGTCGCGCTCTGATTCGTCAGGGGGTGCTTCACTTGGATTGCTTGCATGGCATGCATGCATGGCGCCCTGGTTGGTAGCTTTGCATGCATGGCATCCTTGTTGGCAGCCCACCTAGGATGAGGTGATGTGGCATGGACCATAGAAGGTGAGTTTGTCACTCTTTTCCCGCTTATTTTCCTGCAATCAAATAATCTCCAAGGACAAGTGGAACTACATTATTCTTAACTAAATACGTGTAAGAAATGTCTTATGCTCCTTTTTTCATGAGTATATTGACGGCTAAAGTAGGTACTTAACAGCCGTCAACAGAGCACTCACAGAGGGTATAACTAGCGCCATCGTGGAACCCGGATGCTGTCGAGCACTGCGTCGAACTCTTCCTGGTTGAACGTCGATGGTCGACGCCCCTCAGCCACAAGCACCTCGGAAGGTCGCTTGTGCAATTTGGAACTGGAGTCCCCTGCAGCACCGGATGTGTCGGCGTCGCGCCCAGCGTCAGCGTCGAACTGGTTCACCATCACCTCGTCGGTGTCGATGAGCTTGTTGACGTCCTCCATGAGGGCAGCAACGGTGGTGGCACCAGATTCACGGATCTTCTCAAAGATCTTGAGATCCTTGATGCCCTTCTTGTAGCTCTCGACGACCTGGTCATCTCTGATGCCAACACAGGTGTTGCGGTTCTCGAAGAACCAGTTGGTGTTGTCACGGAGCCGCTTCTTAGGCTTCATGACGATGCTCCCGAGGTTGAAGGTGTTTCAAGGGTGATTGTAGGTCGCCTGGACGTTGGAGGTGAAGGCCTGGGACAAGTTGGCCCAGGATTTGATGCTGCCAGTTGGGAGGTTGTTGAGCCAGAGCGACAGGGCCTCGCCCATCACCAGTGGGAAGTAGGCCGCATGTGGTCGAAGCTGCCGCCAGCCGCCTTGATGGCAACGTAGTAGGTCGACAGCTAGATGTTGGGGTCGGAACGCCCGTCGTACTTCTGGATGTTTGGCTTGAAGTTGTCGAGGTAGTCCACCTATCTAAGTCGAGGAGCCAACGCAGGGGAAGGCAGTGATGGCTATGTCGTTGACGTCGCCTCCAGCTTAAGCGGCACCCCTGGGGATGGAGTGAATGCTTCCCTCTGGGACGACGACCTAGGAACGTGGTTGGCGTCCCGGTTGCCACGGGCGACCTTCGGGTTGCCGTACTGCTCTTCATACATGGCACGTCACCGATTCTTGACGTCATGGCGATCGCGCTGCTCACGCTCCATGATGCGATGGACGGCGCCAGGGGGACCATACTCGCGGTCGTACTCCGCGTGATGTCGCAGTTCCCGCTCCTCGCGCTCACGGTGGTGTTGGTCGATGTAGCTGCAGGCGTCGCGGGCGCGCATGTTGTTGTCGAGGTTGACGCGGAGGTTGCCACCGTTGGCGCCGTTAGCCTGGCGGATAGGCTGCTCAGGGTTGTGCTGATCGACCTCCTCCTGGATGGGTGGAAGGTTGCTGCATTGAGGTCGATGGGCTCGACTGCGTGAGTGATGCGTCGATGAAGATGCAGCAGACCTGGAGGCCGCACTCTTTTCTTCTACCAGGGTCGTGGCGACCCGAAGGTAGGCGATGGCCGCCTCGACCTCAGGTGTCAGCTGAGCTTGCTGGAGGCGTGTAATGGCAGCACCCAGGTTGGCCTAGGTCCTGTTGAACGTCGGGAGCCCTGCCTCCTCGAACTCGAGGCCAAGGTCTCGAGCGCAAGGGGGGGACTGCGCGACGTTGTTCTTCTGCACGTCGTTGGGCACGCAGGGCATTTCCTTGGATGCGCACCGCCTCCTCGGAGTCCGTCGCACCGTGATGTGGGGGCTCGTTTTACGAGACAACTAGCACCTAGCGGAAGACGATGTCCGAGTCGTTGGGGAAGACGCGAACCCGGATGTTGGGAATCGGCTTAAATTCGTCTCCCTCGGAGTCTTCCAAGAAGACACGCGTCGGCTATTTTGGGAATTCCGTGAAGGTTTATGAAGTTTTTCAGATCTGTGAACAAATCCAAAGACATCACTTTTAATGATTGGAGAAAGTTTTCTGGTGAACCAAATAGTTGAATGAGATGTTGTTTCATACGTGAACTCATTGCTGACCCTTGGGATTCCTGAGAATCTATGATTCCTTTTTCAATCTTATATTTTGTGATATTCACAAATCCGAGAACTCTGAGAAATCTTCACTACGGCAAAGATTTCAGGAAAGAACGGACGAACGGCGCAAATAGGAAAGACATCACCGAGGCTGCTCAATGAAGATTTCCGGAGCTCACGAAGGGATTCTAAGGAACCGAGTCTGACTCAGTCAACGGCGTATCAATGAAGATACAAAGAGACGTGAGAAGCTTGGCTACGGGAGTAGAAAGAAGCTGGAACACGCAATGGCACGTTTGTAAATTAGAAAGGATCCCCGTGATTACCGCGGACTTATGTACCCCCATCATTTTCATGTTTCTGTAACTTTACAAAGGGTAGTTTCGGAATGTAAAAGTGACCCTCGGGCACTATAAAAGGAGCCCCCATGCTTCCGTGTAAAGGGGTCAGCTTTTTCAGAGAGATATCAGAAACTTTTGTCAGTTCCCTTCCACCTTTTGTCTGGAAATTTATGAATTTCCAACATTGGCGCCCACCATGTTCTTAGCCGTTAGAAACCCACGATGGCTCCACCAAAGAAAACCAAGAAATCCACAGCACAAGATCCTGAGAACGAAGACAACCAAGAGAACACAGAACAAGACCTCATTATCCACCCCAAAACCAACACCACTCAAGACTCAGAACAAGTCCAAGACTTGCAAACCAACAGAAACGAGAGGGGCAAAGAGCCGGAAGAAATCCTAGAAGCCAGCAATGAGCACAATGAACGCGAAGTACCCGATGAAGAGTTACAGGCGGCACTGAAACAAGTTCAAAATCTGAAAAGACAGAAAGATAAGATAGCCATGCAACTCAAGGCCAAGAAACAAGCCACAGATAAGCTGCAAAGACTGGAGCAAGCAAAGAAAGAAATAATGCAACTTCAGAAAGAAATCGACGACTTGGATGAGGCAGAGGACAATTCCTTCAAGCAATTCACACCAGACCCAGAGTCTGCAACTAAGAACCAACGAATCAAGCAAAACTTCATTCCTCCGGAAAACACAGAGCACATAAACAACGGGATTGCCCAGTTCAATGACCTGAACTCTCTGCTTTCTGTAGGCCTCAAACAGCTCCATGGCTGTCCAAATACAAACCAGTTTCACTCCCAAAGTTCAATGGCTTCGGCAATTCCAGACAGTTCCTGATGAGTTATAAAGCTGCAGTAGCTTCGGCGGGCGGTGATGACGTCGCTTTGGCAAAATCCTTCATCATCGCATGCGAAGGTCCGGTGCTTAATTGGTATTCACTCTTGCCACCCCACTCGGTGTACAGTTGGCTCGATCTGAAAGCCAAATTCCTCCAAGTCTTCCAAGCCTTTCATCATACTACCACAAGAATAGTAGATTTATATCAGTGCAAGCAAAGAGACAAGGAACCGCTAGCGGAATTCGTGAGAAGATTCATGCAGCTAAAATCTCAAACTCCAGATGTAGACGACAAAGCAACCATCTCAGCTCTCATAAGTGGTCTAACTCCGGGGCAGACAGCCGGTCATTTCAATAGATTGGATCCTAAATCCATGGATGAGCTGTTGGAAGAATTGGAGAAATATTGCAAGTCTGACGAAGATCACAGAAGAAGAGTGGCAGAAAGATATCAGCAAAGGCAATCCCAAAAAGGAAATAACTGGATGGGGCATCAACCCATCATGAATGTGCAAGGCAATGCACCAAGCAACTCAGCTCAAACTCAAGAATATCACAATCAAAACAGCTCGCGAGGTGGCCATTCCGGAAAAGGAAGAGGAAGAGGTCGAGGAAGAACACCTTCAAAACTCCAAAACCATGATAGCAGGGATCCACACTTTCAATGCATATATCATGGTAGGGGACATAGCACAGAAGCATGCCCAGAAACCCAGAAGAACTTCCAAAGAATCCAGGATCAGCAGCGCGTAGCCCAAATAACAGCCACGCAACCCAAACCAGTGCAACATACTTACTGGCAACACCAATCCTTTCCTCAAACCCAACCTTTTGTCTAACCACATCAGGTAGCTTGGCAACCCTCGCCACAGTTCTAGCCACAAACTCATTTTCCACCACCACATCGCAACAATTTTTCCACCAACCCTCAATTCCACAAAACCAAACTGCACAGCAAACCTTCCCACAAACCCAAGCCATACAGGTCATTGAACAAGCTCAGCCAATTCAAGCAAAAGAAACTCTGCCACCAACCCCAGCCCAAGTTCCAAAAACCGAGCAAAACAATTCCCAAAACACTTCAAGGGCCTTACCATCCTTCGGCATGATCTTGCCAATAACCGGAGGCTTGTCTATGGAATTCCACACCAAGAAGCAAAGAAATGACTATTACAGACAGATCAATGTAATAATTGACGATGGTCTAGCAGCAAGACCAAAATGGGCGAAGGTTCCAATAACTTTCACTGAAGAAGATTTCAGGCTGAAATCAGTTTCCCATAATGACGTGATGGTCGTCGAAGTTAACGTTGCTGGGTGGATCATAGGAAATGTCTTGATAGACAATGGAAGTTCAGCAGATATCATTTTCACCAGCACCTTTCAACGCATGGGCCTCGCTCCTCACATGTTAGCACTGCCAGAGAAGCCACTAGTTGGTTTTGGTGGAAAACCAATAAGGTCCAGCGGAAAAATCTCCCTACCAGTATCATTCGGAGACTTGGACAATGCAAGAACAGAACACATCATGTTCGATGTTGTTGACATGTATTATCCATACAATGCCATCTTCGGAAGAGGATTCATCAACAGGTTCGATGCGGTGTTCAGGCAATTGTTCCTTTGCATGAAAATCCCAGCTCCTCATGGTGTAATCACAGTTTTCGGAGATCAGAATGAGCCAAGAAGAATCGAACGGGGAAACACACCTGGTCAGCAAAATATCCACCACCTAGCAGATGACCAAGAAAAGCAACAACCATACTCCGAAGCAAAAAGAGACAAAGAGAAAATTGAAATAAGTGCAGATGGAGAAACAAAGAAGGTATTCTTAGATGGCATACCAGACAGAGCAGTGACAATCGGAGCAGATTTAAGCCCCCAAGAAGAAGAGGAACTCATTTATTTCTTGAACAAGAACAAGGACATCTTCGCCTGGTCAGCGAAAGATCTCCAGGGTGTTGACCGCGACATTATCGAGCACAAACTGGACACAGATGATAGAATCCACCCAAAAAAGCAAAAACTCAGAAAAATGTCGGAGGAAAAAGCAAAAGCTGTTGAAGCAGAAGTTCAAAGACTACAGGATGCCAACGTCATTCGAGAAGTAATTTACCCAGTATGGTTGGCCAACACAGTGCCAGTAAAGAAAAAGAATGGAAGGTGGAGGATGTGTGTAGATTTTACAGATCTAAACAAGGCATGCAAGAAAGATGATTATCCACTGGAAAGAGTAGACAGAGTGGTGGACGATGCTGCAAACAGCGAAATGTTATCACTCCTAGATCTGTTTTCGGGATATCACCAAGTCAGGGTGAGAAAAGAAGATGAGGAGAAAACCAGCTTCATAACACCGTTCAGAACATACTGCTTCATGAGAATGCCAGAAGGCCTGAAAAACGCAGGATCAACATTCTCATGAATGATAGCAATAGTGCTGCACTATCAACTTCGGAGAAACATCTTGGCATACGTAGATGACATCATAGTCAAAAGCATCAAAAGTCATGATCACATCAGAGATCTCGTAGAAACCTTCGCAAATTTAAGAGCAGCGAATCTCAAACTCAATCCGGAGAAATGTGTGTTTGGCATTCAGAAAGGAAAAGTTCTGGGATGTCTTGTGTCAACAAAAGGCATCGAAGCTAATCCTGACAAGATCAAAGCAATTGTGGATATGCAAGAGCCATCTTCGCTCAAAGAAATTCAGAAATTAACAGGGAGAGTGGCAGCATTAAACAGATTCATTCCCAGAGCAGCAGAAAGAAGCCTTCCATTCTTCCAACTTCTCCGAAGCTCCAAGAACTTTCAATGGAGCGAAGCTCAAAGTCCGGCATTCGGCGAACTCAAGGAATACTTGACAAATATGACAAAACTCTGCCCACCAGAGCCAAAATCGCCTCTTCTTCTATATCTCGCAGCTTCCAACTCAGCCGTGAGTGCTGTACTAGTTCAAGAGAAAGAAGAAAATGGCAAATTAAGACAAGTAGCAGTTTACTATGCCTCCGAAGCTCTTTCAGGATCAAAGTTGTTCTATTCAGAATTGGAGAAAATTGCTTATGCAGTTGTCATGGCAGCAAGAAAACTCAGACATTACTTCGAGGGGCATCAGATTTGTGTGATCACAAATCAGCCGCTAAATGACCTTTTCACAAACAAAGATGCAACGGGAAGAATCACGAAATGGGCTGCAGAACTATCTGGCTATGTAGTAGATTTTGAGAGAAGAAGTGCAATAAAATCACAAGTCCTTGCTGACTTTGTTGTGGACTGGACATCACCAACAGTAAGAAGCAACAACTGCGAAGAGGTACCATGGGTAATCTATTGTGATGGCGCATGGTGTGGTAAAGGAGTCAGAATTTCAGCAATAGTCACATCACCTTCGGGTATCAAAATAAGATACGCCGCAAGACTAGATTTTCCGGACGAAGCTGTTTCCACTAACAACACCACAGAATACGAAGCCTTGCTGCTGGCACTCAGAAAGATGAAGGCTCTAGGACAGCAGACGTTCATCGTCAAATCAGATTCCAAAGTAATCCAGGGGCATGTGGAAAAAGAGAGTGAAGCAAGAAACCCAGAGCTTATTAAGTACTTGAAAAAAGTCAGAGAAATGGAGAAAATTTTCAAGGCATACACTGTGCAGCACATCCCAAGGGCAGAAAACAACGAAGCAGATATGTTGGCAAAGGCTGCAGCTCAAAACCAACCCTTACCCCCAGATGTTTTCTTCGAAATCATCACCTCTCCTTCAGTAAAGGAGAAAGAAGAGAAAATGGTAAACATTATAGAGCCATTCGATTGGAGAGCGCAAATCATGGCATATCTAAGAGATCATTATGAACCATCCGACAAAGTTGAACTCAACAGACTCAAGCAGAGGGAAAGGGGCTACGCCATAGTTGATGGGTGATGGGGAATTATACAAATCAGGGGTTTAGGAACCATGGCTAAGGTGCATCACATCCAACAGAGAAAAAGAACTGCTAGCAGAAATACACAGTGGATTCTGCGGAGCTCACATTGGTACAAGAGCACTTGCGGGAAAAGCAATAAAACAAGGATTCTTTTGGCCATCAATGCTTATAGATGCCAAAAAGACGGTCCAAGAGTGCGAAGGTTACCAGAAAAATGCGAAGTAGCAGAAAGCACCTTCATATCCAATTCAACTCATTTCACCATTATGGCCGTTGCAAAGATGGGGAATGGATCTAGTGGGACCATTACCCACAGCTCAGGGTAATTGCAAATTTGCAGCAGTAGCTGTTGATTATTTCACAAAATGGATTGAGGCAAAACTACTAGCAAACATCACTGCTGCAACCATTGAGAAGTTCTTTTGGTAGAACATAGTCTACAGATTTGGAGTTCCAAGGGAACTCACAGTGGACAATGGAAAGCAATTTGACTGCTACACTTTCAAGGAATTCTATGGAACTATAGGCACACATGTCAAATTTTCCTCAGTATACCACCCTCAATCAAACGGTGCCGTGGAAAGAGCAAATGGAATCATATTCATGGGTATCAAGAAGTGCTTATTCAATCAAAAGAAGGGCAAATGGGTGGATGAGTTACCTAGAGTCATCTGGTCTCACAATACAACTACTTCAAGAGCTACGGGGTTCACACCTTTTCGCCTACTATACGGTACTGAAGCCATGACACCAGAAGAAATCAAGAATGGAAGCCTAAGAGCCAGCAGAAAGGCCGAAGATTCTCAAGAAACAGAAAAGATAGAGAAAGACATGATCGAGTTAGATATTATAGAAGCAACCCAAAACTTAGAAAAATATCAGCAAGAAACCAGAAAGTGGAAAGATAAAAAATTGTAAGAAAAGAAATCAGAGTCGGAGACTTGGTCATCAAGAAGAAAAAGGATTGGGAAAATCCGGGGAAGCTACAGGAAACTTGGGAAGGGCCATACATAGTGAAAGAAAGCAATAGGCCGGGTTCTTTCCGCCTAACTGATGAACTCGAAGTGGAATTACCACATTCATGGAACGAGGAAAGCTTAAAGAGGTATTATCCTTAAGAAAAAAATAAAGTTATAAGTTCAGCTAGGTCGCATTTAAATTAAGAAAAATTGTAAAAAACCTCGGTCTGTGGATCTATAAACAGTGCCGAGGGAGAAAAAATAGCTTTACTGTTCCTGCATTTTTGCTTTACCTAAAGGGACCGTACTCTTTTCCTTGCAAGGGGAACTCCACCATGGAGGCAAGGTTTTTAATGAGGCGAGTCTCGTGTAAATTTCCTTTCTATCATTAATGAAAGAAATCTTCCCCTAAATTTCCTACATTCATGTTTACATCGCTTCCTTATTCTTGCAAAATCCAAGAAAATCACGAAGGCCGAGGGCCATATTCCAAAAAGGGTGATTATCCAAGAAAATCACGAAGGCCGAGGGACATATTCCAAAAAGGGTGATTATCCAAGAAATTCACGAGGGCCGAGGGCCATATTCCAAAAAGGGTGATTATCCAAGAAATTCACGAGGGCCGAGGGCCATATTCCAAAAAGGGTGATTATCCAAGAAAATCATTGAGGCCGAGGCAACGGAAAGTTGCGGCCACATTCCAAAAAAGAGTGATTATCCAAGAAAATCACTAAGGCCGAGGCAACGAAAGGTTGCGGCCATATTCCAAAAATGTGATTCCCCACAAAAATCACAAGGACCAGGGGCAACGGAAGGTTGCAGCCAAATCCCAAAAGGCATAGCTTAACGTTTATTTGAAGAGGGTACGGATTATATTCCACCTTTCATCAAAAGTATGCAAAGGCATGGTGCCAATTAGATAAGATTCACAAAGATTTGTTTCCATCAGAAACAAAATTCACAAGGTCTGTCGAAAACAACCGAGAGTTGTCATATCAACACAGTTTCAATCTTAAGTCCATAAAACTGTTTACAAAGTTTTATCGACTTATCCTTAGAAAACTTGTTCAAAACTACCGAGGTGAACTTCAAGACTTATCTTCTTCCAAGAAAACGACACGCCCTCGTGATATGAAATGCAAGGTAGGGAGGGTGAAGTTTTTTACAAAAACATTTCTTAAGTTGCTTCTCCGCATCACAAGGGATAGCGTGTCGTTACAACAAAATTCTTACAGTACAAGGATAAAAAAGAACATTTTACAGAGGAAGTTCTAGTACATGGCCAGGTTTTGAACCTCGCTGTTCAGCAATATCACAAACATACGCAAAATCATCATCCGCGGCTAAGGGGCTGAGGGGCTCCATCTTCACAAAGCGCACAATGTCTTCTTCAAGCTTCGAAACGGCAAAATCATCTCGAGAAGTAAAAAACCAAACCAGAGGAAAGCCATGCATCGAGAAGTATTCGCAGCAGAACATCCAAAAATCTCTAAAAGATTTTCCAGGAAAAGCTTCTTTATACAGATGCCAGGAGGCCCCGCTGGCCATAACACGTTCATGGTACATGCGAACAGGAATAACGTCCTGCGCAGGCCCCCCTTCAAGGACCTGCGTAGGAATAGTGTGTTACAAATCTTTTTACAATAATCTCAAAGTCTTTAAAGTCAGGAACATCCTAAATCCTAAACCTGCTCTATGTCAGCCGGAGCCGCGTCAGGATCAGTAGCGTTCACGCCTTCAGCACTCTTTTCACCAGTTTCTGCAGCAGGACCATCATCGGGATTCATCTCCAACGCCGCCCGAAGCTCTTCTTGCGCCTCATCTTCCAAAATCTGAAAAAACAAACAAAAGCGCCCATAAGCAAACAATGGCACAGAAAAATGAAGAAACCAAGCCATTCACAAGAATATCAAGAAGAAGAAAAATACCTTAGCAAGCTTCGCACGGGCAATTTCTTTGGCAAATTCCTTGCCACCAACCATCCAAAACTTCTTAACAAAATTCTTCTTAATATTCTTTACATCCTCATTCACACGAATCATGGAAATACTAGATGCCGAGGGAAACTCAAGCCCAGAAGAACAAAACTTCCCAAGATCAGCATAATCCTTAATCTCTAACAGCTTTAGAAGACTCTCGGAGCAGAACGCAGCAGCAAAATCACTGGCAGAACCAATAAGTTCGGGAAGACTTTCGAATTCTTCAACAAGCCAGTTAGTAATTGCTACTGGGTCCTCAACATCAGGAAAAGGGTTTGGCCTAGCTCCATACTCACCAAGAGCTGCGCTGTATTTCTCAAACAAAAATTCAAAGTTATTTTTAATTTTCTTTTCTCCATCGCTCATAACCTTCAACTGGTCAGCAAGATCTTTTTCTAGAGAAATGATCCTAAGATCTTTCTCACCATTGGCTTTTGCAAGATCTGCATTTTGCTTCACAGCTTCAGCATTTTTAACCTTAAGATCAGAAATTTGGTTTGCATTGTGCTCAATTGTCCTGCGCAATTCTTCAATAATTTTCAAGTCATCCTCATGAGCTTTCTGAAGCTTCGCATGCTCATCTTCTAAACTCTTATAGGCGTCATCAGCATGTTTTCTACCTTCCTTAGCAAGTTCCACCATCTCCTTCAAAGTCTTGTTATGAACTTCAAGTTCCTCAGAAAGTTTCCTCGAAGAAGATAGCTCTTGCTCGAGATTAAGAATTTTGCCTTGTAGCGAAAGAGCACGGTTCTCATCAGCACGAGTTTTCTCAGAAGAGATTTTGCCAGCAATCACGAATTTCAGGCCGAGGGTGGTGCTGATCATTGACAAATCTCTGGCAGGAAGTTTCCGCAGAGCATCTTCAAAAACTACACACAGCAAAAGACACAGTAAGCAAAACCAAAAACGAAATAATGGAAAAGCAAACGCAAGTCAAAATCAACGTACCTGAAGGATCAAAGTAGTTACCAACATCTTCATGCGCTGATTTCACAATCGCATGAGCATCATCTTGAACCGTCTCTATACCTAGAATTTTTTCTAAATCTTGAGCAGAAAAACAAGGCCTCTTCAAAGCCTCGCCTCCAGATGAACTCGCGAAGGTGGCAAGTGATCCTGGAGCATTCCATAGCATTTCAAAGCTATAAGGATCATCATCCCTCCCAATTTCAACACCACCAACAAACATTAACTTACCCTTCAGGCTTGTTCTGAAGGTCTGGTTGTATCCGTAGGTCTCAGCCGAAACTCCCCCACTCTCAGGAACATCTTGCCGACCTTGAATAAGAAGTGGAAAGTGAGAAGGAGGACCTCGTTGCACGGTTTTATCAAGATCAGCCATGAATTTAAGAGAAGCATCACCGTCGTTCGTCTGGTTTTCCAAAAGAACAATCCCCTTCTCCAAGGATGAGGAAGCTTCGGAAATCTTGGACGCCTCAAGTTTCTCAGCAGCAGCAGGCTCCTTATCTGAAAGAGATTCAATATCAACAAAGGTATTCTCCGAGGAAGGAGAACACACCACATGGCCCGAAACCACCTCACAGCGGAACAAAGAATCACCTGATTTCTGGTTGTCATCGTCATCATCATACGATAGAGCAGGCGCAACACGAGCACGAGGCTTAGAGGAAATAACTTTCTTACTTCCTTTCTTTTTCCTCAAATCCGCCAAGGCGGCCGCCACAGTTTTTTCGACTTCAGAACTGCGAGGAGGCGAGGATGAGCTCCCGGAAGTCAGCTTCCTCTTCTTAGACACTTCCAAAGTTTTCGTCTTTCCAGAAGTCTTGCTAGAAGTGGAAGGTTTCTCAGAAATCGCCAAAACCTTAGGGCTCTTTCTCTTCGGAGACATCACAGGAGCGCCAATAGCAATCGACCCAGTAACACCAGGCGCCTGCATCAACTTTTTTGGGCCAGGAGGCCTCGGGCGTAAAGCCGGGTCCGCGCCAAGTTCCGAGAAAACACGGTTCACTCGGCGTTTGTGTTTCACAATATTCTTGAATTGTTTGTACTCACTCAAGTAGCATTTCCCAACCATGTCAACCACCAATTCCTCAACAAGAAAGATAAAATCATCTAAACTTTGACCTTCGGAGAGGCGAAGATCAAATCTTGGAAAGGGAACTTTGCACGTCGCCCAGTCCACGGAAAGGTACACAATCTTTTTAGGTCGCCACCCGAAAGACAGCGGCCATATGCTGGCAGCAACATACTCTTCGATCACATCTCGCCCACCAAGGATGGTGCAAGCAAAGTAGAACATATCCTCACCTCACCCTTCTTAAAATCTTGAGACTTCCTACTGAAAGAAGCGGTGGACACAGCCGTCATCGGTCCGATGGGCGTAAAGAAAGGATTCAAAGGGCCGGCGAGACCCATCTCTTTTGACATATCAACCTTAACATAGAACCAAAATCTCTGCCAGTCATCTGCCCATTTGTCATTGCTGCAGGGAGCAAGTTGAATCCTTTCGATTTTCTGACTAGCATTCTTCTGACGAGTGTTGAAAGTACTGCAGCCATAGTGAGCTTCGTACAAATTATCGTCATCAAGTTTGATAATTTTCCGCTGTATATGAAGTTCAAAAAGTCGAGCGAAGACATCTGCACTTATATGACCCTCGAAAGTTTTCTGAATCCAAAAAAATTTTGATAGTTCTAGAAAAGAGTTGGGCATAAGCTGGTGGATCTTCACTTGAAATCGATTTAAGATCGAAGGAAGACGCTCATCACACGGAAATCTGAGTCCAGCAGTGAAAAAATCTCTGAAGACAACCACCTCATCAGGCTGAGGCTGAGGGATTTCTTCGCTTGTCGGCACACGACCGCAGCCAGAGGGAAAAAAGTCCGCATCCTCAAAATCCTTGATCAGATCAGGGGTCACTAGTGATTTTCCAAAAACCAAAGTAGGAGGATACGCCACCTTCGGGGGCATTAATTCTTCCATCTCAACTTCAACCTGGGAAATGTCCTCCTCAGTCCCAAAGTCTTCGCTCGAATTCACCTCTCCCTCCTCAAGAGTTATATCCTCAGAACCCGAAACCAGAGGGGCGGCGCTGTAGGAAGGCACTTCGGAGGATTGCGGAATTTCGGAACCTTGGGCGGTAGTAGCCTGGGCAATCTCCTCTTCCGTCATCGGCTTGGCGGTATGTCTCACTCGAGCCACCTAAAAACCAAAAATATCAGGAAGACACCAAATCAAAAGTTAATCTCTTACACCAAAAAACAGAACTAAAGAAACAAGGAGTTCAAAAATTACCTTCAGAGAAGAAGAAGAGCAGAACTCAGGAAGCAGGGTGCCAAAGAGTCTTCAAAGAATTTAAGAAAAATTCCGAGAGGATTCGAAAGCAGGCAAACGGTGAAAACAAAAGCCACCGCAGGCCCCCTATTTATAGGAACGAAGGGATACATCGAGAAGGCGCCTCGATAAATGAACCGCCACCCTATAAAAAGCCGGCGGGTGTCTCCTCTGACGCCCGAGGGTGACGTTTTTAGCCAATCATAAGAAACTTATTTCGTGGAAACGAGTCGTCGGAGTCAACCCGCTTCCCCGAGGGGCTACTGTTGGGAATCGGCTTAAATTCGTCTCCCTTCGGAGTCTTCCAAGAAGACACACGTCGGCTATTTTGGGAATTCCGCGAAGGTTTCTGAAGTTTTTCAGATCTATGAACAAATCCAAAGACATCACTTTTAATGATTGGAGAAAGTTTTCCGGTGAACCAAATAGTTGAATGAGATGTTGTTTCATACGTGAACTCATTGCTGACCCTTGGGATTCCTTAGAAAATATGATTCCTTTTTCTCTCTTATATTTTGTGATATTCAGGAATCCGAGAACTCTGAGAAATCTTCACTACGGCAAAGATTTCAGGAAAGAACGGACGAACGGCGCAAATAGGAAAGACCTCACCGAGGCTGCTCAATGAAGATTTCCGGAGCTCACGAAGGGATTCTAAGGAACCGAGGCTAACTCAGTCAACGACGTATCAAGGAAGATACAAAGAGACGTGAGAAGCTTGGCTACGGGAGAAGAAAGAAGCTGGAACACGCAATGGCACGTTTGTAAATTAGAAAGGATCCCCGTGATTATCGCGGACTTATGTACCCCCGTCATTTTCATGTTTATGTAACTTTATAAAGGGTAGTTTCGGAATGTAAAAGTGACCCTCGGGCACTATAAAAGGAGCCCCCATGCTTCCGTATAAAGGGGTCAGCTTTTTCAGAGAGATATCAGAAACTTTTGCCAGTTCGCTTCCACCTTTTGTCTGGAAATTTACGAATTTCCAACACCGGACCTTCTGAAACTCGCCACAGTCCGGGGATTGGGGAGTTTGTACAGAGTGGTGAGGGTGCTCTTGGTTGATTCTCTTCCGCAGGCGACACCCGCGGAGAGTGTGCCTCGCACCCTTATGGTAGGTGCAAGGTACGTCGAGAGGGTCGCGCCGGGTGCGAGGGGCAGGCTTTAGGTCGCCAGAGGGCCGCCGCCCAGATTGGATCTGGGAAGGCTCGGACATCTCGCCAAGACGGACACCGGGCGAAGATCGCAGACCGAAGGGTAAGGTGTCGTGGTGTAGTGCCAGCTGCACCGAGCGTTGAGCTCGCTCGCAGATCTCTAGGGTTTCCTCCGTCATGCTAATGACGCACTCCATCCCATGAACAAGGTCGTAGGGTCTGGGCGGGTGGGTCTCCAACACTAGATTGGAAACGGGGGTGGCGACAGGCGCCGTCGCGACCTGCTCCGCGGCCGCTGGAGAAGCTACGGCTGTCGGAACAGGAGAGGTCGTCGTGAAGGAGCCGAAGCAGATCTCCACGGGGTTGGCGAGGATGGCCGCCATGCTTGCCGGGAAGACGACACCAGATCGGTTCACCATGCTGCACAGCGAGCTCCCGATCGCCCCTACCTGGTGCCCCAACTGTCAGTGGTTGAGACCTGGACAGATCCGCAAGGGGGCTACCCAAGCGGTTTGCAGGTTAATGGAAAGGATCGGGAACTAAGAGCGTAGGTGGTAGTTCACGTGATGAACTCGGAACACAGCAAGTATGGCGAGGAACACGGGGACACAAGGGTTTAGACTAGTTCAGACCTCCGGAGAGTAAAATGCTACATCCTGTTTGGTGGTGGAATTATGCGAGAGAGAGGATGTAGATGTCCCCTCGAATGGAGTTCTAGGCCGCCTTATATGGGCAGCGGGCTAGGGTTTCCATTCGAGGTCGGTGGACCCATATCTGGGTCGGTTACAAGATGGGAAGCTATCCTTCCGGATGACAAGGAGTATCCCGAGATACTCGGACCTACAGGCGGCGCCACGTCGCGTGAAGTTGCTTGACTTGCACTCCAAGTACCGCGGATCCTCCGGGATCCGGATAAGGTCGCCCGGGGTCATCCGTGGTCGTCGGATCTGTGGATAAGGTCATCGGACCCACTTGCAGGTCGGTGGGGCTTCTGGCAGGTCGGGTCCACTTGGCAGGGACCTCTGGGACCCAGGGGTACCCGTGTCTCTCAAACAGTAATACAGTATAATACGTACTTTTGTAAACTCACTTAGCTTCACTATGGGAAACGGAAAGAATGTCGTGAGCCGGAAACACTCGGCAAAGGCCGGAATCCTTTGCACGAAGAGCTCACGGCATAAATCACCCAGCAAATAGCTTATTGTCGACAGCCGTTTGTCGGACTCACAGCAAACGTTTGCCATGAGCCACGAAGATTCATCATCAAGAAAAAGCCCAAAATAAATATAATTTTTTTTGGGAGAACCCCACCGGCCATTTTTCGCGCAAAGTCGCACACTACGTGGCTGACAGGGTTCGAACCCTCATGTGTATCCTCCCTTACCACTCACTACACTCTCATATGTATCCATATACTGTTTTCATCCGCCTCTGATAATGCTTCATCGAGTGAAAATTACTTCATTGAAGCTCTAAACAGCTTCAAATTAAAAGGTTGGTAAATACAAAGTTTTATAACTTATTGAGATATACAACTCTCATTTTGGAGTTTCTCCATTCGAGGTTGTTTACAAAATTTGAATTTCAAATTTGAGAGATTCAAACTTAATTTTTCTTTGACAATATGATTTCAATTAAGAAAGTTTTAAACAACAAAGTTTCATAACTTTTAAAGATCTACAACTTTTATTTTCAATGTTTCTCTATTCGAGGTCGTTTGAAAAATTCAAATTTTCAAATTTGAGAAATTCAGACGTACTTTTCGTTGAAGGAAGTAATTCAAATTAGAAATGGTTCAACTACAAAGTTCTATAAATTCTGAAGAAGTACAAGTTTTATTTTGGTCATTTGATCATCTGGTATAGTGATAATAATATTCTTCACAAATCTTATATATATCTCTCATATAGTTTCATTAAACTATATAAGAGATATAGGTTTTATAAACAAAATTACTATCACTTTGTCAAATGAAGAAATAATCCAAATAAAAGTTGTACATCTTGAGAGGTTATGAAACTTTGTAATTGAAAACTTTTTTATTTGAAGTAATTTACTGCTTCAAAATGTGATTTGAATTTTTCTTTGCCGAGTGTTTTCACAAATACTCACGGCAAAATGTTATTTTACCATCGGTCAAGAACGGCACACGACACAAAGTTCTTTGCCATGAGCTCCTCACGGCAAACAACCTTTTGCCATCAGTCAAAAAAAGCTCACAGCAAAAATCGTCTTTGCCGTGAGCGGTAAACAACCTTTTGCCGTGAGTCTTGATTTTGCCATGAATTTTCTTCACGGCTGTCCATTTTGCTGTGAGCTCGAAAAAAAAGCTCAGCCTGACTCCAACAGATGAGCCATTTGCATTTTTGCCTCATGCGCATCAACTGTGCATGCGTGGGAAGGCTTCCAAAAGATGAGGCAAAGAGGAAGGCAAATTACCTTTGAAGGAGAGGGGATGCAAAATTGCATCACCTCTCTCCTCGAAGGCATTCGAGCCCGCCGCAGGAAGGTAGAGGGCCGGTGAGCGCGTCTGGCGGAGGAGGGAGCTCCGGTGGCCGGCGCGGGGAGGAAGGACGGAGCTCCGCCGCCGCCAGACAGGAGCGAGCTGGCAGAGGAGGCATCCACGTGTCTATCGTCGCTCCTAATGTCGGCAGAGGAGAAGCAGGGGAGGGGTCTTCTTGACCCACCAGCGCTGGAGACGGCAGCAGCCAACAGGACCCGAGGCTGGTAGACCCCGAGCCGGCTTTTCGGACACCTCCGCCCTAGTTACCGTCTGCGGCACCGTAGCTCGATCCGGTGGCGGCGAAGGTCGATTCGGCGGCGGCGGAGCTAAAATCAGCAGCAGAGCAGCTCCGATTGGCGGCGGAGCAGCTCGAAGCAATTGCGGAGGTCGATTTGGCAGCGGAGAAGCTCGAATCATGAGGCCGGCCTCGACCCCTGCCACAAGCCACCGGCAGTAAGACGGGAGGGAGCGGCGCCGGCGGCAGATGGAAGGGAGGGAAGGGGCGGCACCGGCGGCAGCTGGAGCATGGCGGGCAGGGGAGGGCTGGCGTCGGGAGGAGAGTGGTAGGGGCTGGATAAGAATGCGATGTAGCTGTTGGAGATCAGTTTTTTTCCGTGCGTGAGGCAAACACTGTGTGGTGCAAACGGCCCAATGCCTCTCTCATTTTGCAATACGTAAAAAGTGGCTCACAGCAAACTTCGATTTTCCGATAGTGCTTGAAGGTGGAAATAACACAGGTAAAGCTATATGTTACTTGGGTGAAACAGACCACCTCCTCACTCAATTTTTTTCCACCTCCATCTCCCCTCATCCATCCATCTTCTCCAACTCCGGCGAGATTCCGGCGTGGTCCGACAAGGTTAGGGTTCGGGTTAGGGTTCCGGGGTTAGGGTTCGGGTTTCCGGGGGGCTGCTGCTCACCGCTGGCCATGGAGGGTGGGCCGGCGGCGGCAGGCCAGCCCGGCGGAGGTCGCGGCTGGCAGGGCGGTGAGGCCGGGCGGCGAGGGCGCCGCTGGCCGAGCGGTGGAGGACGGCGGTTGGGACCAGGCCCGGGCAGGAGTAGACGGTGGCATCGGTCCGAGACTCACCGAAGTTGGTGAAGAAGACGACGACGGGAGAGGCGGGCGCCAGCGGACGGCTGGGGCGGAAGATGAGCGACGGGTGGTGGTGGGAGGGGGCGGCGGCTAGGGCTGGACGCGGGGCGGCCGACGCCGGCAGACTAGGGTCCGCTGGAGCTCCGGGCCGGGGTGGCGGCGGGGCTGGGCGGAGGGAGGGGCAGCGGGCGCGCGGATTTCCTTGGCGGTGGGGTGGGATGGGGAGGGGATAAGGAAGGCAGGGGGTAGAGGTAAAAATATAAGATCTGAGGTGTATAAAGTTGCAAAAATTCGTGTGAGCAGACCTCTTATTTCACAGGTGTGACCTATAGACACACCCAATAAAACAAATTACATATGACGCGGGAGAAGAAATCCTCAGAAGTATTCAGTCTATACGTTGAAGATCATAAGCTGGTCTGAGCCAGCTCCTTGAAGTTGACGGGAGCGGTGTACCGCCCCGGCCGGCTGTCGTAGAAATTCTGGGCCGTCAGCATCGCGCCCCGCTGGCTCGGGTGCACGGCGACCCAGAACGCGTGGCGGTCGCGGTCGGCACACACGGTGGCGTTGGGCGCGGAGGGCGCCTCCGCGCCAAGCCTCCCGCCGCCGCAGCACGCGGCGGCGATGTCGGTGTACCCGACCGCGCCCGGGTCGGCGAAGGTCGCCGTGGACAGGCCGTAGTAGTTGGCGAGCAAGTAGGCGAAGCCCGGCAGCCTGCTGCTGGAGAAAGACGCGATGCTACTGAACATGGAGGCGAGGACATCGTCGAACCCCGACGCGAGGTCGTTCAGCGCGCCGGTGGCGTCATGCAGCCGCACCGCCGGGACGCAACCAAGCAGGCCGACGTTGATGACGGCGAACTTTCTGGCGCCCAGCGCGTGCAGCGACTGGATGGCGGCGGAGTAGCCGGAGATGAGGCTAGCGTAGAGGGCGGCCGCGTCGCGCTGCTGGTCGGCAGCGGACTTGTTCTCCTCCGCGACCGCGAAGACGAAGAGCTCGTTGCTGCCGACGCTGAAGAGGAAGACGGACTTGGCGAGCAGGAGGTTCGCCGCGCGGGAGCCCAGCTTGGCGACCAGCTGGGACTTGGTGGACCTGAAGTACTGCACCTGCTTCGACAACGGGATGTTGTTGCCAGCGTTCTGCATATGCATTTTCAAATTAAGACATTTCAGTAAACCTTGTTAAATATGCATGAGTTTAAAGTGGTACAAACTTAAATTTGATCTAACTGATCTAAGATAGAATTACAGTGGAGTCGAGGATGCCAGCTCCTCCGGAGGCATAGCTGACACCTTTACACCACCACCAGCGACAGCGGCCTGGACCAGACGGCTGCTACTTGGCGCTAGCGACAGGTATGGCGGAGGACTACACGGAAAACCCATGCTCTTTGCTGCCCACACATTTGGATTTCATATCCACATTAGACAACAAATTAAACACGTAAATCTTGGATGTGGATGATCGTGACGTGAATGGGTATAGAACAAACCGAGGTAGTCGATGTTGTAGCCGTTGCTAAAGCGTCCGGTGGCAACGGAGCCTGGGAAGTCGATGCCGTAGTAGGGCTTATTCACGCGGGGCACGTCCGGCCCCGCCAAGAAGTTGTTGTTGCCGACGTCCAGCGTCGAGTCCCCGAACACTAACATTGCCGGCGGCCGGCCACCGGAAGCGGCAGCGGCGGCCGTCGTTAGCTGGACGAACGACGACACCGCCACAAGCAGGCACAGGACGGTGCCCGCCATGGCCGACCTGTAGCCCACCATGGTATTAGAGTTCTTCAATCTATGCGCTGCGAACACGAATACACGATGGAGGATCGGTGTAGTGGAGGGGTACTGTTCGGTGCGGGGAAAAGGGAGCAGCTACGTGCGTTCTTATAAGCCGTGCAGCAGGGTTTCCATATTCCCTGGTATCCTACTGATTTAGCCGGCCATACCTACCAGTTGACTACTCGAAAGGGAAATGCACAATAAGAACATGCTCGTGGCTGCATGTGCCATGAAATGGCCGGCAGGCCGGGCGTGCAAGCTTAGCTGCATGTGATTTTTGAGTTGCAGAGTATAGTGATTGGTGGATTTGTTCGGTACTCCCTCCGTCTCAAAAAAAAGTGCAATTTTAGTTTTTTAAGATAGATTAGTGGTGGCGCGAAAAGACTTTAATACCCTCATTTGTTTGCCATATGTGGTAAGTTTTAGCATGCAAATCAAATTTTGATACTTAATTAGATAGGTAATTAGATCTATTTTCTAAGATTGCACTCTTTATGAGATTTTTTTCAAATGTTAGGATTGCACTTATTACGGGACAGAGAGAGTATGTTATTAGGTAATCACGCCCATTGATTAAGTGTTGACACATGTCAATTCAACTACATGCACTGGCTGTTGCCTTCTCCATTGGGTCACACATATAGTAAATAATTAAACAGGAACAATCGAGATCATTTTACCTTCTTAATAATTTGTGCTAAGTTTTTTAGAATGATATGATTTTTGGGACGGAGGAAGTACTCATGACCTCATATATTATTAGAAGTTCATAAATTCGACCACGACAAATTATTTAAAATTTATTTATATTCAAGTCATAAAAGTTATATATTGTGTGTTTCCTTTCAAAATGTACTTTCCGTTTCTCAGAATGCAATATATGTATTAGGTATTTGAACTATATGTATTCTTTGAAGAAATAGAGGTCCACTACTAGAGAACCCGCACATATATCTCAAGTCCAAATTCTCATTAGTACCAGGTGTTCTGCACCTAGAACTAATTTATATAACCTATATAAATGGAACCCACTAAGAGATATTAACTATATTTCTCTCAACATACAAGCCATCCACCTCAGATGTCATGTCATCATCCACTAGATCATCAATTTATGTCTTCCACTGATTTTCTGTGACTATAGCATGCGTACATCTTTACGAGTATCATGCTTCAAACAATAGAAATATGTGAAAGATCAATCATTTAACAATTGTTTTTTCTTAACAAAATGAACATATTTTCATATATAGTGTCGTTTGCAAAAGAATATTGCAATGCAATCACCTTAATTAGTTTATACTTTCAAATTTTCAATACAACTTTGTTTAAAAATATTCCCGCAGCAACGCGCGAAGTATCACCTAGTGAGAATATTATTTCCAGGTGGGAAGGGAGGGCCTCGACGCGCCCCCAGTGACTAACATTAGTACCGGGTGGGGTATGGCCCCGGTACTAATGTGGGACATTAGTACCGGTCGGAGACACGTACCGGTACTAATGTGAGGCCAGCACATTAGTACCAGTGCGTGTCTCTACTCGGTACTAATGTGGAGACATTAGTACCGAGCCCCGGTACTAATGTGCAACAGTTATAATTCACCTTCTTCTTCCCTTGCCCGAGCCCCATCCTCTCCACTCCTCAAACTCGAGTTTCCCCCTCACCATTGCACCCTAGGGGAGTTTTTGCTCGATTGGCAATGTTTCTTCACAATTTCACTCATTGAAGTGGTCTAGAGGTTAGTTATTTCATCCTCCATTGATATATGCTTATTTTTTTCAAGTTTCATGCTTTGTACTAAGAGTATTTCCTGATTTTTAGAATAAGCTAAGAATGCAGGTTTTTTTTATTTAGGTGCATATTTGTGTATGTTTCAATAGAAAAGTAAAAGATGTGTCGTGTTAGTTGGATGAGATGTTATATGTGATGATAGATTTTTTATTATTTATTTTGACATAAGTAATAAATATAGGCTAGATTTATTATTTTATTTAGTAGTCAAATGTTGTATTAAAAAAATCACGCTTGTAGTCAAATAGTTTAGTTCTTCTCAAATATTTAATTTTGTGTAACAATAAATAGAGATGTCTAATGCTGGAGGGAGTGGAGATGGTGGTCGTGGTGATCGTCGTTCCCCACATGGCAAGGGTAACATCACAATTGCACCTCCTGAACGGAAGAAAATGAGCAATGCTTCGTTATTTGCAAGGAAAACATATAGATGTTGTTGCAGTGGGGTAGGAACCTCCTTTTGGTGGCCTTTATGCTCCACCAGCAGACCCAAGTGTTTTTTGATCCATCGAGTAGTACTAAACCACAGGGCGATTCTAAGAAAGCTAAACCTTCGTCGTCACGTCACAAGGATGGATAAAATTTGTCGTATTGTATCATGTTGTAGTGTTTCATATGTCGTACTTTACATTTGTGTATTTTTGTATAACCTTCATTTAAGTTTGTCGTATTGTATCATGGTGGATTGGACGTGAACACTTTGAATTCGTGTATCTTGGGCTTGCCTTTATTTAAATTTGATGCATGATAATAATATATTTTGTTCGGTGATACTTTGTAGATGGACCGACAATGGATGTACACTGACAGGAGAATCTCCCTTGAATACATTAATGGGTTGCGTGGGTTTCTAGAAGTGGCAAAATCTAACAAGCCCTCATCTGGTTTCATTATTTGTCCATGCAAAAGATGCAAAAATATGAAGGATTACTCGTCGATAAAGACTCTTCACGATCACCTATACAAATGGGGATTCATGCCACACTATTTTGTTTGGACAAAGCGTGGAGAAAGAGGAGTTGTGATGGAAGATGCCGAAGAAGAAGATGACAATATTCCTGATTGGACTCAAGAAGGTGCCTTTGCAATTAGATATGATCCAATGGGCGAGGATTACATTGAAATGGGAGAAACTCAAGGAGCATATGATCCTCTCGATGATCTAGGTGACATGTTGCGAGAGTTGAAGGAAAACTGCGAAAAGGTGAAGAAGGCAAAGAAGTTTGAGCGTATGGTAGAAGATCACAAGAAACTGTTGTACCAAGATTGCAAAGAGGGGCACAAGAAGTTGGGTAGCACATTGAAAATGCTGCAATAGAAGGCAAAAAATAGTGTTTCTGACAAGGGCTTCGATGAGTTAATGATGATCGTAAAGGACATGCTTCTCAATGTAAAGAACAAATTACAACAGTCAATGTACAAAGCTAAAAACGTTGTTTGTCCACTGGGTTTGGAGGTACAAAAGATACATGCGTCTCCTAATGACTGTATCTTTTACCGAGGTGAAGAATTTGAGAAATTGGAGGCTTGTCCTGTGTGCAAAGCACAACGTTATAAGATCTCACGAGATGACCCTTATGATGTTCAGGGGGAGAAGGAGAAGAAAATTCCTGCGAAGGTAATATGGTATATTCCAGTGGTACCACGACTGAAGCGTTTATTCAGGTGTAAGGCCAGTGCAAAATTGATGCGTTGGCACAAACAAGAACGTAAACAAGATGACAAGGTCAGGCACCCCATTGATGGGTCACAGTGGAGGCTAGTTGATAGAGAATTCCCCGAGTTTGAAAAGGACCCCGAACCGCCTCCCCGCCGTCCCTGCACCGAACTGCCACCGCCGCCCGCCTCGTCCTCGGTGAACCGTCTCGACGGCCGCCTCCCCGTCATCCCCATCGTTGTCGCCGCCGTCCGCTCGCTGCCGGACGCCTCCCAAAGCCGCGTCCCTGCTGAGCCGCCCCCAAGGCCGCTTGCACGCACCTCCCCTGCACTGCCGCCACACGCCCCCGACCCTCCTCATCGTCTTCGTCCCCGCCGTCGCCGCGTCCTCATTGTCGTCGTCCCCGTCTCCTACATCGGCCTCCTCGTCATCCTCACCCTGCCGTCTACACTATCCTCCGCCCCGCCATCCACGCCACCGTCCTCCGTCCTGTGTTGTCGTCAAGTCCCCTGCCCCTCGTCCCCGCGGCAATCCCCGCCCGCGCCATCCATGCCAGCCGCCGAGCTCCCCGAGGACGATACTCGTCATCTCTCGCCGGCCCTCCCCAACGTCGCCGCTGCCGCTGAGCTTCCGCCTCCTCCTCTCGCCGGTTGGAAACTGGGGGCTGACGTCAGCCTGAGCACTACAAGGAATGTGCCAACTAGTGACGCAAAAAAGGGTGATTCTCGTCATAAACTGCGTTTAATGACACTGGTTGTTACAAAAACCCTCCGTCATTAATCGAGCGTCACAAACCGCGATTAATGACGAGACCTTATTTCGCGGCGTCATGAGTTTAATGATGTGTATAAAATTGTCCTTACAAAATGTCATAACTTTGTTCCTGCATCTTTGCCACGCTGGACATAATCTGATGTTGCATCCGATGTGGCGTGCCAATTGTGACGAACCATTTGCGTCATAAAACAAATTTGGCCTGTTTAAGGCTGGGTTGAGCCCAACACTATTAATGTCGACCGGTGTTGTGCAGGTAGCCCAAAAAAGATTTTGTTGGGCCCATTTGTTATTTTTTCGACCACAATTTTGATTAGGTTGGGCCCGTTTTTGTTGGGTCGAGTCCAACAATTGTGCACATTGTTTGCAGCCTTATATATCACGTTAATTTCAATGAAATTGACTGTTGGCCCAATAAATAGTGGGCTAAGCCCACTGAAGGCCAATAGAAAATTAACTAATCGTGCATCAATATTAATTGATTTCATTTCAAATCTGATCCTTTTTTTAGAATAATTCCGATCTGGTTGGCAAACTGGTAATCAACACATATTTCTTTATACAATAAAACAAACTGTTGTTTACTATCAAGCATGACCATATTGTTCATCACATATCACAAACTATTGCAAGATAATAGTCTCACAAGGAACATAGATTAACAAAGCTAAATCCAGGTCATAATCACAAGAGATATTGGAGATTCGATCTAAGGATCTTAACCTCTTCATCTTTTACTGCTAAGCAGTAGACGAAGGAGGTCTTCACTATCTTCGGTAAGCTTCTGCAACCTCCACTACGTGAAAAACAGACATTGGTAACGGGCGCGGATGGCCATTGGTAACGGGCGCGGATGGCCATTGGTAACGGGCAAAACACCCGTTACCGATCAAGCGTTACAAATAAGCCAACAAAGGTAACGGGCGGATGCCCGTTACTGATGACACGTAATTGTAACAGGCGTCTAACAAAGACCGTTACCGAAACTAATTACAGGCACAAAAACCGAGCCCGTTACATGAACTCAATATCGGAGATGTTTGCTGTGGACACACATCTGCACGTAAGGAGACACATTTTTTGTAGGCGCGTCTTCTCTGTCTCGACGAAAGGAGACGCATGCTCCGGACGCGCGTCTCCTCTGTCTCGACGAAAGCATCAACTTCTAGGGCCCACTGGTCAATATTAGTAATGGGCCTTTATGCGGCCCGTTACAGTGTTGTCATACTTGTAACGGGCATTCCAAGTGAAGCCCATTACTCACGGATCTATTTTTGTAACGTGCCTTACTTAACACCCGTGACCGATACTTAGGGCACCTACAGTAACCTACCCGTTTTCTGGCTGCATCCTGGAACCAGCCAGGATTTGGCAGCCACAAAATCAGGGGTTGCATCCTGGAAACAGCCAAGATTTGGCAGCCACCACAGCAATGCAAGGAGACATCACAAACACATTCTCATCACATATATACACAAGCAAGATCACATATATATACATAATGCGAGATCACATCAAGTTCCTCATCAGATCGACATGCATGCTAAAGTTTCAAGTTCCTCATCGGTGCTTTGTTTGGATGGAGTCCTGCGAAAACTGTCTAAACTAGGCAACAACATCTGACCCCAGCCAAGCAGGTTTCTTAGACAATACTAATTAAACTAGCCTAAATGCAGCAAGTTTCAAGTTTGTCAGGTAGTACAATGAACTCACGGTGCACCATTATAGAAGTTGCCGTTCGGTCGAGGATCTCCCGGACCGGCTTTAGATGTTCTGTAGAAACATTTAGGGCAGGTTTGAAATCCTGCAAAATACAATCATTATGAGAATACAAGTACACATCAGTTTCTAAAATCAAATGGAGAATATGAGCAGAGACAAGGGTGAGCATTATCTACTTACAGCAGCCTTCTTGATGTGAGGTATGTCTTCGAGTAGTTTGAACATATTGAATGCCACATGGAATCCATGCAAAAAGGACCCCGGTGGCTGCTGAGCACACTACGCATCGAGGTACCAAAATGACAAGTTAAGGCAGTACCAAATTAGTATGAAGGGACCATAAAAAAAACCTCGGTCTTACAGTGGTATTTGGCTTGTGCTTGAATGTCTGATTGGATTTTAGCTTTTTCTTCTTTCCTTTCATCACTTCGTCCTTTGGGCATATATTTTCAGAGGCCCTGCATGATCAGCAATACCGATTAGAAACACTAAGAGATTGAATTTTGTGAACAAAACCTACAAGATACAGACCAATTCACAAGTGCTCGGAGGTCATCAAACTTTCATGCGGGATGATGTTTAGCAGAATCTAGATACCAAACCTCTTTGAACTTCATACAGATGATCAGTGTTACATAGTGGCCACCGGTGCAGAAGGCACCCACCACGTAGTCATTTGTCATTGCATTTCTCAATGCTTGTACTACAAGGGGAGCCTCGTTATCAATCTTTGTGGTCGTGAGAACCTGTGGATCCAAAAACCCAACACTGATCTTCATCTTCGCTGCCTTGTCCATCATTTTCCTACAAAAAATCCAAATGTTAGCATGCATGAACTTTGTGGTCAAAATTAAAAAAATATCTATTTTGGTTTTAAGGCACTTACAATGTCCACAACCTCAAGAAGGTCTCATCCAGAGCAACCAGGGTTATAAGGTCATACAACTGACTGAATGCAATGTTTAACATTAAATCACCAGCACCATGAATGGAGTCTTCAGGCAACTTTGTTGGAAAACTAAGTTTATCCTTACTGTGTTCCATGGTGTAAGCATGCAACCTTGCACAATTTGGTCCAGCAGCCTGTAAGTTCGCTTTTGACAACATAGGCACAGCAGGCTTGTATTTTGGATCCGGTTTTGACCAAAAACAGTTAAGAGGCTCATCTCTAGGCAGAGGTTTCCTGGCCCCCTTCTTCTGAGGTGGTTGCTGCTCAGGCAGAGATTGCCTGTCCTCTGCCTGTCACTGCTGCTGCTTAGGCGGAGATTGCCTGTCCTCCTCCTGTTGTTGTCGATGCTCCTGCTGCATAGTTTTGCTGATCTGCTGCTGCTTCTTAGGCGGAGATTGTCTGTCCTCCTCCTGCTGTTGTCAATGCTCCTGCTGCGTAATTTTGCTGATTTGCTGCTGCTTCTTAGGCAGAGATTGCCTGTCCTCCTCCTGCTGTTGTCGATGCTCCTGCTGCGTAGTGTTGCTGTTCTGCTGCTGCTGAGCTTTCTCTTGCTGACGCTGAGCTGCAGTACCTCCATCTGATGTTGTACCCCTGCTACTTGATGTGGGTGCAGGGTTGGTATTTCTCGTAATGGGTGGTACATGGATCCTGTTCTTTGACCATTGGAACCTTTGACAGAGAGCCTCAGCTAGGGTTGTTACTTCATCCCCCTAGTTGGTACAGTCAGAGGGTAGTGACCCATATTGCCCCACACATAACTAGGTTGCACCACAGCATACCCATTCTGCACCGGTACTGTATGGAGAGTCTTTTGCAATGGAAAGCAGTGTCTAGTGCGAGCTCCACTTAATTCTCGGAGCCATCCAAAAGGCTGCACTTGGTTGGCTCTGTCAGCTTATCTATTGTGTCCAGCATGGGTGATCGACTATCAATGTGCTATTGACTACCTTCGTCCTCGCTGACATGCCAATGGTCTTCCTCTCTGCCACGTGCTTGTTCGTCCTCACTGCCATGCACATCTTCTTCCTTGAGGCCATGCACATCTTCTTCCTCGCTGCTACTAACAGGTGGTGATTGGGGAGGATGAAGTACATTTTCCGGTATATGGACCATGTCTGATTCTGCTAGCATGGAGACAATTCTGGTGAATGCTTCACCAATTAGCTCTTCCATCTGCGGTACAGCCTTCTTGTTCCTCTTCTTCCTGTACATTCCAGCAAACTCTTCACCAAACCCTTTACCCCAGCCAAGTGAACTAGACACACCTCGGACCTGATCTCGATGCTCTGGAGTCTCAAGTGCTGCGGTGAGGATATCATTCTCCCTAACCCCACGGAAAGAACCATCGCTAACCTGAGCTGCAAGTGTTTTCACCCCAGTTCCTACCCCCGCCACCGCAGGGTTACTGAATGTTATGTCCCCACTTCCTTCACTAGTGGTCTTCCTCTTCCCTACCCTTGCTCGCAGATAAGGCTTCGAACGTCCAGGAAATTGGTCCCAAGGGTTCTGTTTTAATTCTTTAGCTAGCTTTGCATCCTCCTCCTCCCACTCTTTCCTTTCACAAACATAACCTTTTCTGCCTATCCTGTGTGGCTTATTATGCAATGCTCTCTTTTCTTTCATCCCCTGGCTCAATCGCTAAAATCTAGGAGAATTGGTTTTCTGCACAAACACGGTCTAGTCTTCTGGCTGCAAAAAGGCATGCTTCACAAAGGGAGTCTCCTCTTGTCTCACATATTTTTTTCTTAAATGGGTGTTGAACCGCCGTTGCAAGGTTGCAATATCTGACATAGCTACCTTAACTGCCTTCTTGCGAACAGATTCAACCAAATTGGCTGGGTAATCTAGCTTTTCCTCTAAAAATGTGAACAACTCTTCCATCTCAATTGGTGAGAGATCTTCAACTGCCTTGTTGATTGACACCCTCTCTCGATCAATGAGGCCACAGACCAATACAAATCTATCCCTCGCAGCATCTGGGGTAGGCCAATAATTGTTATCAAGTTCAGTTGCAGTCAACTTGTCTTCTGGCCATTTGGTTTGTGTCCTTGACCCGCGGGATCGAGTACTAATCGCAGCAGTATGTGCTGAGTGAGAGTGACCCTGTGAAGAAAGATCACCGTCAATAGGCTGTGAACAAGGTTCATCGTCGATGGGCTGTGATGGTGCACTGGAGGTAGAGGAGTTTGGTGTTGTGGGAGACTGCATAGATGATATGTCAGGTTGTCAGTAGAGCAACATATGCTAGACTGAAAACCTAAACAAAATTAGATAAATTCTTATTCTCTGACAGGCAAAATAGTTGATATTAGCATACAGGTTGGGGATAGGTGCTAACCATTTTGACAGGGTGAAGCAATATGCTTATATATCAAAGCAGAGACTAAATTCCTTCAACTACTTCCTTGTCCAACTTCAGCAGCAATGAATTGTGTGTTCCATGTGTACATGCAACAAGAGGACAAAGCAATCTGAATTAAAGTATGCTAACAGGTCCAAAGCATAACCGTCGATCTGGTACATTCGAAGCATAACATAATTTCAACAGTTCATATAAGTTCATCTATTAGCAACATTTTATTCAAACAGACTTGGAGCAACAAAATTCATCCGTCAAATCCACAACCAATCAATTAAAAATGAACTATTAAGGCATGCTATACTAATGCAGGCAATTCCAAGAGAATAATCCTATGTGAACTGACCCTAAAGGCCTAAACAATCGTAAAGTAGCATGTCTCCCTAATCCACCTTGACAGGAATAGCAGATTGGGTGGCAGGGCAGAGAGAGGGAGTTGGGGGTTCAAGCAACACTAACCTCTGTCGTGAATGAAGTAGTTGTTCTCGTGGTGGTCGGAGAGGCCCGATCCGCGTCTCCTCGTTGCCTAAGGTGGCCAGCTCATCATCGTGGCTGGGGATGCCGGATCTGCGTCACCATCTTTAGGTTGGCCGGGACGCCGTCCGCACACTAGTAACCGCATCCTCGTCACCGTCATCACGGCTGGAGCCGCTTCACCGACGTCACGCCGGGACCGGTGGGGCTAGAGAAGAGCAGAGCTGCGGCGGGGAGAGCGGCGGCGGGGGGCTAGGGCTGGAGAAGGACGAGGGCGGCGGCGGGGAGAGTGCGGGCGTGGTGGATATATCTAGGAATTAGACTCCCGAATATATGTCCCCTGCACGCGCGTTACTGTGTTCATAGAAATTACTGGCGTGCCCTTGAACGGCTCTCTGGTGGAATTGGAATTCCATGGGCATTATAGTCAATATAGGTGGGAATTTTTGAACAGCGCGCGCAAGGTTTGCTTGCTGAGTGCTGACACTGACAATGGATAGTCATCGCCGACGCTGGTTAGTAAACCCGCGTTGCCTTCGCTGGTTGGTATCTGCTTTATATAGGCTGCTGACACTGACGCGTGGGCCCGACACTATTTTTTAGAAATGAAATTTGCATCCATCAAATATTAGAGATGGTAAAACAACACCTCAAAATTCATTAAAAATAACCTCAATTCATATTTGGACATTTAGTATTTTAATAAAACATCAACAGTCACACTTGTGTACCCAACATTCTTATAATTCGAAAATACATCTCATGCTTGTGATATAATAATTCTAATAACATCTTCGTTTGCTCCAAAAATTCTACAAATTGACGTGGCAACATAAATTGGGTACCTAAACTTGTCATAAAAAATTCAAATGGTTTCGATAAAAAAAGAATATACTTGTGTACAAATGGCTACATCTCTCACATAGTTTCCTAGAATGTTGCTTGAACATTGAAGTTTTCCACACTTTGCAACATGTTCGATCTCGTATGCATTTGAAATTTTTACACAAGCTTGTGTTCACCTTAAGACTACGAAATGCAAAGTTTCATTACTAATGGTTGTGGAAAACAAAAATTATTTCTATGTTGTACTTACAAAGAACAAGATAAAGGCATATAAACATTATTCACGAAACGGAATATACACTAAACAATGAAATTAATGAAAAGATGGGGATTTAAGAAAAAAATAGGAAAAAAATCATCAAATTTGGACTAAGTATGATGGAGAAATACATGTTACAAAATTTGACTGCAGATTAAAAGGAGAAATGAGAACTGTTCTTCATTCCAATAGAACAGAGGGGGTGGTTAACCCGCGTCTCATTTGCCCCTCCAATCCTCGTGTCCTACGCCCACCCAATAGAACAGAGGATGAAGCAGACTAGCAGAGGCCACCGCCGCCGCCATGGCCGTGCCCGCTTTGACATCCAAGAGGGCACCCTAGGCCTCTAATGCGGCAAATGAGACCACCGCAACCTTCGATTTGACTCAGAAACGTGACAAATCAAATCTTGTGGACACAGAATATGTAATAATTTACATTCAAGATACATAATTTTTATTGATGCTTCTGCCTACATCCCGATGTTCATCCTGCTGATGGCGTACTCCACCACGACGCTAAATCCACGCGTCCAGAGGTCGAACTCATGACGGATGCGACACTCGGCGCTGCAGTAGTGGATGATCCCTGGGGTCTCCGGCCCGTAGCGCCTACATCCCGCTGCCCAAATGCAGACGTGGGGATTCTGGACGAGCAGCAACAGAATGTCATCGTCGCCGTCACGAAGCCAGTACCACCACGCAATGTTCTGGAGATCCCGGCGGACGAGGAAGCGCAACCGGTGTAGGTTGTAGTTCTTCCACCGCCCGTCAGGGGGCGACAGTCCACCGCTGATTTCGTGGAGTAGTGCCATCGCTTCGGGGTCTGTAGGATTGTGATGGTACTTCAGCATCGCTAAGAAGTACTTCGCACCGGCGTCTTTGGCAGCGGCCTTTCCGACGAGCTCCAGACCCTCATCGGGATTCCGCCGCCTCATCAACCTCTCCATTCCCTCGAAACATAAGGCCTCCGGATGTTCGGCGAGGCGGAAGCGCTCCTCCAACAAGGACCTGACGTAGTGATTCTAGCACTCTTGATGAAGCTCACGCAGCAACACCTGCAGGAGTACCTCATCCGAGTCGCAGATGCGCCAGAAGGTGCCGCAGACCCGATTATGAAGGATCAGGAAACGAATGATGTGCTCATCCTTGATGCAGCGAAGGATGATCTGGGTGACCAGTTCATTTGGCAGCAGCTCCATGAAGCACACCGCGGCCATCAAGGAGAAGGGGAAGGAAATGGAAAGACGACGAGATCTGGAAATTGAAAGGCGACGGGGTTTGGAAATTGAAAGGCGACGCGGACATTTATAAACACCCGTTACTAATAATATGGAATTTGAAAGGCGATGCGGTTTGGCTGCTGATGCGTGGGCCTGACAACTGCCCCTGCCCCTGCCCCTGCCCCTCCACCTTCCCACGAAATTGAAATACGACGCATGTTTTTGGACAGTTTTGCTCCCAAAAAACGGTTCCTGAGGTGTAGTGGGACGTGGGGCGTGGGGAGGAGAGGCGTCCTGACGGTTCACGTCTTGTCATCATAAATACCCGACTGGTTGCTCCCTAATCATATCGTTTCTTTCGCTTCATCTTCTTCCCCCTCGCCATCACCACCACAAACTCTGGTCACCGAGAGATCACCAACAAGGAGTGAGAAGAGCATGGCATCGTGTGACCCATCGGCGAAATGGGGACGAAGGGAGGATGACAATGACGACGAAAGCCGCCGTCGAAGGAAGTTGACGATCAAGGAGAAGGGGAAGGAGACGGCGTCGCCCAAGCAGAAGAAGGAGGCCGCCGACATCAGCTTCGCCGTCGAACTGCTCCAGGGCGCGTTCATGAAGCTCCGAGATGTTGGCATAGCGTTCAAGATCGAGGTGCAACCATTACAAGGATGACAGCGTCAAGGATCTCGCCTTCAGGATCCACGTGTTGGCTGAAAAGCTTCAGAAGCTCCCCGTGGTCCAGCGGTCTCTGCTCGGCGATGACGACGGCTCCGATGGCGGCGACGACGACGGCTCCGATGGCGGGACTCCGACTGCGGTGACCGACTAAGTGATCCACTCCTGTACCATTAATAATGTGTTTGTAATTATTGTGTGTTCGTCAGTTTGTTCATCAGGTTGTTGGACTGCTTTGTTTCTTTATCGATCATGAACTGCTTATTAGTTTGTTTGTCGATCATGAACTGGTTAGTTTGGTTGTTGGATTTTGTATGTCATGAACTCGATCTAAGAGACGCAGACAGATCCATCCACGTCGCCTACAGTATCTGTTCCTCCTGTGATGAACTCGATCTTGGAGACAATGGATAGTCATCGCTGACGCTGGTTAGTAAACCCGCGTTGCCTTCATTGGTAGGTAAGTTCAGGCGGTTATCTTCTTTATATAGGCTGCTGACACTGACACGTGGGCCCGACACTATTTTTTAGAAATGAAACTCGCATCCATCAAATATTAGAGCCAGTAAAACAGCACCTAAAAATTTATTAAACATAACATCAATTCATATTTGGAGTATTTTAACAAAATATCAACAGTCACACTTGTGTAACCAACATTCTTATAATTCGAATATACATCTCATGCTTGTGATATAATAATTCTAATAACATCTTAGTTTGCTCCAAAAATTCTACAAATTGACGTGGTAACATAATTTGGGTACCTAAACTTGTCATAAAAAATTCAAATGGTTTCGATAAAGGAAGAATATACTTGTGTACAAATGGCTACATCTCTCACATAGTTTCCTAGAATGTTGCTTGAACATTGAAGTTTTCCACACTTTGCAACATGTTCGATCTCGTACGCATTTGAAATTTTAACACAAGTTTGTGTTCACCTTAAGATTACGAAATGCAATGTTTCATTACTAATGGTTGTGGAGAACAAATATTTATTTCTATGTTGTACTTACAAAGAACAAGATAAGGCATATAAACATTATTCACGAAACGCAATATACACTAAACAATGAAATTAATGAAAAGATGGGGATTTTAGAAAAAAGTAGGAAAAAATCATCAAATTTGGACTAAGCATGACGGAGAAATACATGTTACAAAATTTGAATGCAGATTAAAAGGAGAAATGAGAACTGTTCTTCGTTCCAATAGAAATGGGCCCCACCCTAATGAGAGACGCGGGATGGTTAATCCTCATCTCATTTGCCCACACAAACTGTTCTTCATTCCAACAGAATAGAGGAGGAAGCAGAGGGCGCCGCAACCTTGGATTTGACTCAGAAATGTGAGAAATCAAATCTTGTCTATCAATAACCGATTGGATGATACTTTACACGATAGAAGAAGACATTACATTCGTAATGAAACCTACATTCATCACTACTGAAATACATGCAAAACCCCCTCCGGCTCGGCGCCGTACCGCAGAATGCTTTGCCTACGCAATGTTGAATTTTGCCTCGCGCCACCGCCGTTGGCAGCGTCGGCCGGCGGAGGCCACGGTGGAGGGCGACACTCCTAATTTGCCAAGCCAGATTGACCCCACGATGCCAGAAATCTAGGGATTGCACATTGCTGATCAAACGCGGACGCCACTGCCCTTGCTCCTCGCCTTCAACCTGTTTCATGTACACAATTGTAGTGGCGTCGGGGTTGGCCCCGTTGTTGGCTCTGTAGAGGAAGACTGCGGCCACATAGGCTGCCCCTCTGTGCCCGTCCTTGGCAGTGCGGTGGAGCTCGTCCAGGGGAGGCTGAGGGCTGTGGTTCTTACCGAAGATGTCGTCCATCCCGGTGAGGAAGCAGGCCACCAGGTTGCCGGCTACAGCCAGGCTACGAAGGAAGACGTCGTAGCCGACGGGGTCGTTGTTCTGTATCTGCTCGACTGGAACCTGATCCAGTGCCAAGCGCCTACCGACGTCTTTGTCGCGGTAGGGGCAGAGCATGTCCTTGCAGGTTGCCCGTAGGCTGCAGAGGTCCTCCATAGGCTAATTCGATGTCGCACCGACTCGGCCAACGATGATCGCCAGCACCTCCGCCGGGAGTTCCGTGAGCGACCGCGGGTGCTCCCTCGATGCCATGAGTGCCGGCGTGGAAGGGAAGTCGCTTGGCGTGGAGTGGAGGAGGCACAACGGAGGGGCATGGCGGAGGGGCCCGACGAGGAGTGTAGGCAGTTGTGGTTTTCTTGCGGGTAGATGAAGGGGCTGTGTAGTGGTTTCGCGGGTAGAAGAAGGGGCTAGGGCAACGATTATTTATTTTGGAGAGAAGATACAGGAGACGCGTCTCCGATGAGTAGATACTACTAATTGCACATCTCGCTTATCGAGGAGTCAAACTCTTTGAAGTTTGACGAAATGTAGACAAAATAATATCAATACTCTCCGATGAGTGGCACTACTAATTGCACATCTCGCTTATCGAGGAGTCAAACACTTTGAAGTTTGACCAAACTCTTTGGAGAGTTATCGGCGACGTGGGTTTTGTGAACACGCGTCTTATTTGTTAGGAGGGCAGGTTGTCTTTTTTATATAGGCTGCATTTCTCACATAGTTTTTCAGGTAGAATATATACCGAATATATATAGTATCTTAGGCAGAATATATAGTCATCATATATTACAGAAAGGAGATTCAAATTCCACCAATACACATCCTATATATATTACAAAAAGGATTCCATTTCCAGCTATAGACATCCCTGCATTTTACAAAAAGGATCAGATTCAGCAGAAATCAATCTTGCTTTTTGTTCTTCTTTGATTTTTGTATATGGATCTTTTCACGATGGTCGCTTCGCACGTATGGTGTTTTGTCAGCTCCCAAGACTCGGGGCATGTATGAAGTGTGAAAGGATGGACTTTCGTCAAATTGGTTGTATTCCTCATCCTCAATAATATTTTCAACCCCAACAATCCTTGACTTGCAAGTGGAGCAGATCTCCAGTCACATGCATTGGCGCCTGTCGATTCTCCTTTTCCCCATTAAACTGACAATCCATGTCCCGGTAGGCATGTTTCTTGCTGAGGAAATGACGGTGCCCCATAAATGAGAATTTCTTTGAATTTCTTAGCCACACTGCACAAGTTTCTTCCAAGCAGTGTGGGCAAGCTGCACCTTTCCTTTTACTCTGGCTAGAAAGGTTGCGATGAGCCGGGTTGTTGTTGATGATGGTGAACAACATGGCGTGCAATGTGAATTCCTCACGGCCGAACTCATCCCAATCCTCCTTCACACCAGGCTTCCAAAGTATCTTCAAGTCATCAACTAGTGGCCTCAAGTAGACATCAATACGGTCGCCAGGTTGCTTTGGCCCGGAGACTAATATTGTCAGCACAGCCAGGGTGGAAGGTTGTACATTGACAGCACGACAGGCCAGGTGCTATGTGTTGAGCTCTGGTTACCGAATGGGTTCACGCCATCTGTGCTCATAGCGAACTGAATGTTTCTGCTTTCACCGACAAATTCCTCAAAGTGGGAATCAATGTTTTGCCATTGTTGGCCATCTGCGGGGTGCTTCATCTTGCCAACTTCCTTCGTTCGTGTCTTATGCCAACGCAAGAGTTGGGCCTCCTTTCGTGTGGCGAACCATCTTCTCAACCGAGGAATGATGCAAAAATACCATGCTACCCTCACAGGAGCCCCTTTAACCTTCTTCTTCTTCTTCTTGCCTGTGATCTCCACGGGCTCGTTCTCGTCATCATCAGCATTGTTATCATCTCCACCATCTTTTTTCCTCTTCTACTGATTGAACCCACACTTGGGGCACTTGTCAAGGTCTGCATAATCTCCACAGAACAATACACAACTGTTCTTGCAAGCATAAATTTTTCAACCTCTATTCCCAGAGGACAAATTATCTTCTTTGCCTCATAGACAGACTCGGCTATTTGGTTTCCCTCGGGTAGCATGTCCTTAAGGAGATCCAATAGTTGTTTGAAACTTTTGTTGCTCCAACCATGATCTGCCTTAAGCTGCAGAAGTTTTAGATCACTAGGAAGGCGAGAGTACTTCTTGCAACCAGGATAGAGGGGTTTCTTTGAATCTTCAACGAACTGCTTCAGCCTCACTAATTCAGAAGTCGTATACACTCGTTGAAACTCAACATCCCGCAACATTTGATCAACATTGTGCACACATTGCAACAACTCACCATCATTGAAGCCCGTAACTTCTTGATCTGTGATATCCTCAGGCCTCATCACAATTGGTGGGAATGGTTCATTTTCCTCAAAAACTCCACCTTCATCAAGCTCTTCATCATGGCATAGCGCTGCCCCTTCATTATTAAGGCCCGTAGCATGGTGTCGCTGTTGATGGTCAATATTTGCCATTTTCAAGACCGTCAACTCTTGCAAATCTGAGCATGAATTGAACATCCACACTAGAATAGATGCTTAAACTCATACTTTCCACTAGTGTCGATGTCTATTTGAATGCAGGTATTTAGCATAAGAAATGGGAGGAATCCATGCACATTCACTCCACTCCAATCCAAGGCACTCAAATACTGGCCAATCAGGGGCTGCCACTATACCTGGTATTGGATGAGGCAAAATCCAATTCCATTTGGATTTTGGCACTTGGATTTCATTGGATTTGGATTTAATTGGATATGGACATCCATCTATGTTAGATCCCGTAGGATTGGATTGTATTGGACAAAAACGAACATGATAATCCAATTTGGGTTGGACTTTGCATGGCCGGCTGAAAACTTGCAGCAGCGGTGACGTCTGGTCAACAGTGGCGTCGTGGCGGCCTCTGATGAGTGGCACCGAGCAGTACGCACCACAAATTCGTCGTCGCCGGTGTCCAACGTTCTCAACTCCATGCTCAGCAGCCTAACCTCGATTTGAAGGTCTGCGTACCGCATCAACTCCCTGCCGAGCGCCGCGCCGCCCATGTACACCGCCACCTACCCCTTGGGTGTCGTCACCTCCGCAGCGGTGTTCTCCAGGAGCCGGTCCTTGGCACCGCCGCGCTAGCGACCACCCCCAGTATCCGCGGCGAGGAGGCCGCGTAGTCGTCGCTGTCGCGTTGCACCACGAGCTGCTGCTCCTGCAGCCCTACTTCTCGAAAGCGCAGACCGCCACCGCAGTTGCCGCCAGCGGGGACTTGCTGCTATCGTTGTTGCGAGCTCCTCCTCGTCCCGCTTGGCACGGCTGGAGGCGGAGGTACCAGCGGCCGCCTGGTGGCGCCGGTGCTGGGCCCTGGCGGGGTTCCTTATCCTTGCAGGCTCGCAGTCGTAGCCTACTCGTGTGCTACCTCTCCGTGGGTGCTGCCGGTGTCCGGTGGTCACGCGACGCGACATCCGGCCTGGGCGCCGCGGCCGCGCGCGCTGTGGCCGCTGCTGGCCGCTCTACTTCAAATGGATTATTTGGATGCACATGGACGTAAATGAGTTGGATTGGATTGGATTGGATGTCAGGGACTAATTATCAGGATTGGATTGGATGGAATGCTAATATTAGTTGGACTTTAGCTTGATATCGTTGATTGGATTTTGGAACTTAATCCATTCCCACGTCTAGCTGCCACATGGATTCTCATGGATCCATGATGTCACCAATCCATGTGAAGGACTTTCGATGAATCATACGCTGCCATGTCAGCATCACATGGATCCATGGGCCCACTTTACCTACTAAACCACCAGGAAACGTGCAATGCAAGGAGGAGAGGCATCAGGGCCCACATGGAAGTGAGCTAGAGGAAGCACACCCCAGATGGAGGGCCAGAGGTTTCGGCCGACCCTAGGATCGGCCGAATCCACCTAAGGTCGGTTGATCCTCCCCCTCAACTTGTCACTTGCTCATTGGCTCTTGGCTGCATTCCCGGGTGTTTAGGGGCACTTTGAGCCCCGGAGCAAGCCTCCTCCTTGTATATAAATAGGAGGGGAGGGGCTCCATTTCTCACACACCACCAAGCTCTCAAGTTCCACTTTCTCTTGTGTAGCTTTCTCTCCCTCTCTCCAATTCTGCCCATGAGAGGTGATTCTCACCTCTTTGTGGTAGAATGGTGATGAGGAGAGATCTAGATTAGGATTAGTGAGAGGTAGAGGAGGGGTAAGGAGTGAGTTGATGTCCTCGTGGATGCTTGTTCTTCATTTAGATCAAAGTGAGTATTTCAGCATTTCTTATTTAGAATATAGTGGACATCATGCGTGGTTGCTTTGTTCTTGGCTCGTTCATAAGTTAGAGGCTTGTGTTCTTCATGACACAAGGCTTCGATCCTTTAGAGCCAGAACCATAGTTCATTTACTTGTTTGCATGCTCTGATCCTGTTTAGTTGAGTAAGTTTGCTGTATCTCGTTCAGCTGCATCCATAGCTTCCTTTCTGCTCCCAGTTCAATGATATGATCTGATTCTGATCTTTCCCTTGTTCGTGGGACCGTATTTGTACGGTTGCAATAGTGTAGTTAGTGGGCTAGCATACGCCGCACTATAGTATTTATCTGGGGTACAGACGTGGTGTCTGGGCCTTGGGTTTCCTACGGAGACCACGTATGATCGTAGCGTAGAGGTAGGCCGCAGTGGTGACAGCCTGTTGGACCCTTTGTCAACCCTATTACGTCGCGTACCGAGTTGGGCTCGCTTGCCAGCACCTCTGAGTGTTGTCACCCCGCGGGGACGACTAAGATCTGACAGGAATACATCTTGAGAGCTAAGTCCCTTAAGGAAGTGCTTCTTGTATCCCAACCTATCCCAGCGAAAGCTGGTGTCCTTGGATAGACCCTCTCTGGTTACTCTCCGTCCTAGGAACGAAACCCGACGGGAATATTCATTCTCCTAGGGAGAAGTGCTACAGTGGTATTTCCATGCGCTTGCGGTATACCCAGTTGTTCTTATCCGCTCCCTCTAGGTGTACAACTAGTGGTGACGTTGAGAAACGCCAACAAGCATTTCTGGCGCCGTTGCCGGGGACGGCTGTTGTTAACCTTCGAGCTCGTCTATCCTCGTATTTATCTTTTTCTTTTTTTTATTCTACCTTCACCCCCGTTACCCTTTTTGAAATATCCCTTTTGTTTTCTTTCTACCTGTACCCTCGCTACCCATGGAAGGTTATCCTTGTAAACACCTTCCGCCTTCGAGGAGTGAACCCTCAGAGCCATCTTCGTCAAGATCCACTCTTACATCTGGCTGTAGGATTCACCCCTCTCTCATGAAGCTAATTCAGGACCTATCCTTCTTGGGGTTAAGTCATGAGAACCCCTTTGATCATGTGAGAGACTACGAACATCTAATTGAAACTCAGGGCAAAACCGGAGAATCACCAGATGTTCAGAAAAGAGAGTGTTTCCCGCTATCCCTCTCTGGGGAAGCTCGGGATTGACACCGTTGTTTTGGTAGGGACTACCTTACTTGGGAAAGGTTAAGAGCAGCTTTTTGCTCCCACTTCTTCCCAATACGACGTGTCATCTCGTTAAGGGCAAAGATTCTTTGTTTCAAGCAACGTGGGGAGGAATCACTAGGAATGGCATGGAATCGTTTCGCCTCCGCGGTGGAAGATTGCCCAGTCCTCCGCATTCCCAATTGGATGTTGCTTCAGCACTTTTGGTTTGGATTGCGGAAGGATGATGCCATGAGGCTTAATGCTCTCTCCGGAGGATCCTTTGTGCACCTAGATGCTGTCAAGGGAAGAGAGATCCTGGATAATCTCCGAGATTTCAGCTCCCCTTGCATCCTGGTCAATGAGGAAACCACCAGAGGAATTGTTGAGCCACCTAAATCCATCGTCAGCTGAGTCCGAGACTTCATATCCACTCTTTCTGAGCTCTGGCTGAAGATGTCATTCCTGAATAGCAGGAGTCTAAGGGAAAGGTTTCATGGCGCGAGATCTACCCTTGGGTTCCCCTCTTGTGCATCTTCTTAGACTTTCTCCCCGAGACTTTGTCTCGTGGGAGGACGGAGAGAGTAGTTCGGAGAGAACGACCATTCCCGGCCAGGATGACTTGTTCGATCCTCACTACTATCTCCTAAGAAGGGTATGAGAGGCCCATCGTGTTTCTACGTCGAGGTTTGAGCTAAAGTGCTTTGCACTGAAGTTTCGTATAAACCGAGACATCATTCTCTGCTTTATAATCCATTGGATTCATCCATCAGACCGAAGGATCACGATCATTTACCGATCGAATGGAGTGCACTCACTTTCCATCTCAAGCACATCGATCGATGCCGATCAATCAGGAGAAGCTTGCACTATGTATCCTATGCCTGATTTGATCGATGCCCAATGGGAGGTGCGCTTTTCAGTTTATCCAAAACCCCCCATTGGAAGCTTAGGCCAGACTTGGGAATGTTTTCGTCACTTTGATGGGAACATCGAACCCTCTGCCTAAGGTAAGAGTGAGTAAATCTTGCTCTTTGTCCGAACTCTAGTTCTTGATCGTACACCGGCCTTTGGAAGTCCACGCTTTATCCTTTTGAGAGCCTAGTGTCCTTCCGAGCTTGAGTTCACTCGGAGATCGGTACCTATTGGTGAAGCACTAGCCTCAGTGCTCAATCTTTTCATCTCCGAGTTCCACGACCCCAGTGCTATAGTCCTCGAGTCCCATGACCACCTCAGGAAAGGCCTCAGCCTCTCTGGGATGATCATGCTTGCTCTCAGCCTCGATATACCTTTTTGGGCTCGAGTTCGTATACACACTACCCTTGCAGAGCAGAGCTTATTGTCATATCAACATCATTTGCAAGGACACAGTCATAAGTTGAGACAGGAGATCACAAGACACCCACACCCTGAGTACTCCGGGGACTCATCTCGTTTCCCCAGGATGAATTATCCTTCGGGTATCTTGTGGACCGTGGTCATGCAGGAGAAAGAAAGTGACAGGATTAAGAGGAGTAGCAAAAGGTCCACAGGAAGGCATCAACATTGTGGCAACCCGAACACTTCGTGACTACCGCCGGAAGTGCCTACACTTCTGACGAACCCAGTGTGTCGCCAAGGTGATTTCCCCCAGATTCTCTTTGGATATATCATGGTTCGGCCAAGGTTGGTATATAGTTGAGGATGAATTTTCAACCTCAACCTTATCTTAGCCTAAAGCCTAAACCAATCCTTCCATCGCGGGGAATCCACCTAGGCCGTCGATCCTGAGACTTGCTAGAGCCCACATGAGAAGGGGGAGGACCAGAGGGGCCCACAGGGGCCCGGCCGAACCATGGTTCAGCCGAAACCCTGGTACCGCCTTTCCCCTTCTTCTTTCGCGTGTGCGTCTCATTCTCCTCCAGAACCCTTCTCTCTGCCGCCCGACGAGCTTTCACATCGCGAATTCCATCTCCTCCACCTCACCATCCTCAGCATCGCCGCATCCATGGCCGGCCACGGTTTCACTCAGCTCTGTAGGGAGGCCTCGCCCCTCTCTTTAGGGGGAGGGAGCCCCTCTCATCTCATCGACCTCAGCAACTTGGATGACGTGATGGGGTCGCCGGAGGCCATGACCCCCGAGAGAGGTAGGAGTGTAGAGAGCACTCACAGGATGCGCACCGACTCTCCGGTGCAGTCGTCCCGGTGAGGCTCCTCCTCCCCGCCTTCGTTCCCGGCCAGGATGGCCACCATGGGGGACAAGACTGCTGCCAAGCGCGTCTTGTTTGACGATCCCCCTGGGCCACCCTTGAAGCCAGGAGAGCGTTACATCGGGTCTGACTTCTACAGCTACGGAGAAGCCTTCTGCCATACTTATGAGCAGGATGTGTGGGACGAGTTCCCGCTTCCACAGACTCGATGCAAGATCTTCGGAGTAAAGACAGCCACTGGAGGCTATGGTACACCCTACCATAAGCCCCCTCAGTGGGAGCGAATCCTCGTCAAGATCATTGCAGACATCCGAGCAAATGGCGCCAAGAAGACCCCGGCCCTAGCGAAGCTGGCAGATAAACTAGCTGAACTGTTCTTAGAACATGAGAAGCTAGTCGAGGAACTGGCTAAGCAAAGGGGCAAGTACCGTGAGCTTAGGCTTGAGTACTACCAGCTGGAGGAGGACATGACCCAGAAGCTGCAGAGGTTGGCAGTTGCTGAGGGAGAGGAGCAGATCCTCTCTGAGTAGTGGGGATTAGCCCCATCTTTAGTTTATTAGGCGCTAGTCTAGGTCTAGGTTTGATTTCCCTTTATTTCCCTTTATTTCATTTACTTCTTTTGCATGTGTGTGTAAGCGCCTAATCATTTTGATTAAAACATTTGGATTTGAATAAAGTGGCTCACCAGTCATGTAACCCGGTTTAGCCACCCTTTGTGTCGTTACTTTGGTCTTTTTGATTTAGAAGACATCTAGGTTCGAGACAGTGTGGGGGAAGAGCCACGACTCTCCTAATGCAAGCACGGCGTTATCGTACGTACCCACTGCGAGCACTCCGCGCTAGCCGATCGATCACCTACCGAGAACCTGAACGGGACCCGCACGAGTTCACTCCTATGGAGAGCCTCTCACGGTTCATCTTCCATGCATAGCGCCGGTTTGCATCTCGACAACTCACTCTCTTTCATTCCTGAGTTTTATAAGCTATATCTGTCTATCTGTAAACTAAAACTCGAATGATGATGCTAAAGATCACCCAGCTCATTTGTGCCTGAGTAGACTTACATATGTTTTACTCCTTGTTACCTGCCTGATGCTTGTGAACCAAAATCTTCTTAAGGACAAGCATGTTCACCTAAGTAATTGATGAGTATGATATGGCTGGATGATATGATCTTTTGCTCTGATGACTAACTCTCTTGGGGAATTTATTTTTGAAAACTCAAAACCTCTTGGAAAGGCTCCTCTTTGATATGCCTCCGTCCCATTAGAGCCATATGATCTCTGTAGGTAAAAACCTTCGATTCATATGCTGCTTGTTATTACTTTGAGCTTTGTCAAATTCTGTGACCCTTGTGAGAATTCTTTTCATTACTTTCATGATCAAGATTTATGTGCACCCCACCTATTTTCCCCCTGCTATACTTTCACCCTGGAAGTTAGCATTGTATCATTTATCCATTTCATAAAAAAATAAAGCTCCATATGTGGTGTGACATCTCTCTCTAGAAGTGTCCTTCAAAAAGAGACATGGGCTAGAAAAAAAAATATACATGCTCAAGGCATGATGAAAAAAAAGAAAAATAGCCCATGTCCAAAATAAAGGAGGAATAGGAGAGAGATGTGATCATGCAAAAAGGAGTTCCATATCATAGATGGTAATAACTAGTGTCCATTCCGGGGCTAGTGTCCACCTTACCATCAACCCACATTTTCACCATATATATGTATGGTAATATCTAGCACCCATTCCGGGCCTAGTATCCACCTTACCATACACACCATAGCCATACTGGGGCACATCTTGATCTGATGGTATGATTTGATTTTCTCTGTGGATCCAGTCTTTGACTTTGTGAAATATGTGATGCAAGTATGCTTTCTTTTTATCCTACCCTGAGCTCCACATATAGCCATCATTAGAAGTAGGATGAAGAAAGGCAAAATTCCTTAGTGAGGACATATACGCATTGAGCGATTTGAGAGAATCAAATGAGGAAGCCACCAAGAGTTTTGTTTATGAAAATCTTGCAAAACCCCAAGGTGTTTATCATCAGGTGCATAAGTGACTTGATTCACAGCTGTTCTACTTTTCAATCACCCAAGGGAACATGAGAGCCACTACACAGCGGTTCACAGGAGCAAGGTATGACTTGGAATATCTCTTATGTCTGTCTTACTTTTCGGTATTTATGACCCGCTTGGCTTTGTTTCCCCTTCACTCGGGACGAGCAAAGGTCAAGTGTGGGGGTGTTGTTGACGGTCAATATTTGCCATTTTCAAGACCGTCAACTCCTGCAAATCTGAGCATGAATTGAACATCCACACTAGAATAGATGATTAAACTCATACTTTCCACCAGTGCCGATGTCTATTTGAATGTAGGTTTTTAGCATAAGAAATGGGAGGAATCCATGCACATTCACTCCACTCCAATCCAAGGCACTCAAATGCTGGCCAATCAGGGGCTGCCACATGGATTCTCATGGATCCATGATGTCACCAATCCATGTGAAGGACTTTCGACGAATCATACGCTGCCATGTTAGCATCACATGGATCCATGGGCCCACTTTACCAACTAAACCGCCAGGAAACGTGCCATGCACGGAGGAGAGGCATCAGGGCCCACATGGAAGTGAGCCAGAGGAAGCACACCCCAGATGGAGGGCCAGAGGTTTCGGCCGACCCTAGGATCGGCCGGACCGACCTAGGGTCGGTTGAACCTCCCTCTCCACTTGTCACTTGCTCATTGGCTCTTGGCTGCATTCCCGGGTGTTTAGGGGCACTTTGAGCGCCGGAGCAAGCCTCCTCCTTGTCTATAAATAGGAGGGGAGGGGCTCCATTTCTCACACACCACCAAGCTCTCAAGTTCCACTTTCTCTTGTGTAGCTCTCTCTCCCTCTCTCCAATTCTGCCCATGAGAGGTGATTCTCATCTCTTTGTGGTAGAATGGTGATGAGGAGAGATCTAGATTAGGATTAGTGAGAGGTAGGGGAGGGGTAAGGAGTGAGTTGATGTCCTCATGGATGCTTGTTCTTCATTTAGATCAAAGTGAGTATTTCAGCATTTCTTATTTAGACTATAGTGGACATCAAGCGTGGTTGCTTTGTTCTTGTGTTCTTGGCTCGTTCATAAGTTAGAGGCTTGTGTTCTTCGTGACACAAGGCTTCGATCCTTTAGAGCCAGAACCATAGTTCATTTACTTGTTTGCATGCTCTGATCCTGTTTAGTTGAGTAAGTTTGCTGTATCTCATTCAGCTGCATCCATAGCTTCCTTTCTGCTCCCAGTTCAATGATATGATTTGATTCTGATCTGTCCCTTGTTCGTGGGACTGTATTTATACGGTTGCAATAGTGTAGTTAGCAGGCTAGCATACGCCGCACTATAGTATTTATCTGGGGTACAGACGTGGTGTCTGGGCCTTGGGATTCCTACGGAGACCACGTACGATCATAGCGTAGAGGTAGGCCGTAGTGGTGACAGCCTGTTGGACCCTTTGTCAACCCTCTTACATCGCGTACCGAGTTGGGCTCGCTTGCCAGCATCTCTGAGTGTTGTTGCCCCGCGGGGACGACTAAGATCTGACAGGAATACATCTTGAGAGCTAAGTCCCTTAAGGAAGTGCTTCTTGTATCCCAACCTATCCCAGCGAAAGCTAGTGTCCTTGGATAGACCCTCTCTGGTTACTCTCCGGCCTAGGAACGAAACCCGACGGGAATATTCATTCTCCTAGGGAGAAGTGCTATAGCGGTATTTCCGTGCGCTTGTGTTATACCCGGTTGTTCTTATCCGCTCCCTCTAGGTGTACAACTAGTGGTGATGTTGAGAAACGCCAACAGTCGCGCTTCACCTTCATTTAGGCATCCTGCTTCGACTTCATTAAGCCCTTCCTTACCATGTTTATTCCAACACATGTAATTTTCTTTGAAACCATGAGTGATCAAATGATGAAAAATGTTGTCCCGTTGTCCGAACTTCTTCTAGTTCAGACAATCTATACAGGGGCAAAGCATTGCCTGAACACCATGGTTTCTCATATCCGCCTCTACTTGATCTAGAAAACCATTGACCCCCCTTAAGAAATTGTCCCAATCTCGGGACTTACTGTACATCCAAGCCCGAGCAGCAGTAGCCATCTGCAATTTTCATACATCAAATGAGCATAATGCATCACCAAAATCGATGAGTGAGAGGATTAGGACAGCGAAGTTCAATAAAAGGGGCAATTTCCACCTTGACGAGGACTGTCTACGAGGCGAGCACTTCTGAGGAGGAGGACGAGGCGTCGCGGCCGTAGCGACGGCGACGGCGCGGAGGACGGCGACGGCACGAAGGATGGCACCGAGCCCGAGGAGGAGGATCAGCTGCTGCTTTGGAGGACGGCAACGTACAGCACGGAGGGACGCCGCGCCGTGGTCGATGTCTGCCGGCCCCTTTCGTCGTTGTGCACGCGGCCGGCTGGCCTGCTGCAGCGCCGGCTTTCTGAGGAGAGAGAGCGCACGTGCAGCGAGTGGGGCCTTCGGAGAGCACGCGAAAATTCTACTGCAGCAACGGCAGGGAGAGAGCGAGTGGGGCCTGTTGACGGTTCAAAACCGTGTTGAAGTTCACCGCAAGCCTACTGGTGACTTGGTGCCTTTTTCACCAAGGAGGGTCCCCCAAGGTTTGTCAATCCAAGGATCGGAAGCAAACTGCTAAGGATCTCTACCTCATCTAACCAAACTAACCTAACATTAAGTGTAGATTGCATATAAGGTAACCTTTAAGGGTGTATGTGTGGTGGCACAAGGTTGATCACATACACAAACATAGGCAAAGAAAAGCGCCACCAAGGGGACGACTAAGTCTATCATCTTCTAGTTGTAGCTCCGGCAAACGAGCAACAACCAAGCATCTCATCTAAAAGCATCCTTAAACTCCTTCCACCGGCCTACCTCCCGAAGACATCTGCTCGTTCGGGGGAAATCATCCTGTCACGATGCTCCCTTAATGAAGCGGGGGATCCACGGGCATGTCCATACATGGACAAGTCTACCAATCTCGAACGGTCAACATACGAGATCTGATCACCATGATTACATAAAGCATGCTATGTAGTCTAAACTAGCATTAGACTAAGGATCAAACATATTCATGAAAGGTAGAAAGTAAAGACGGAGACATGGAATTGCTTAATAGATCGGATGACAAGATTATCATTGCTCACATGAAAGTATACATTACACCATCACCACCGAGGCCATACCTATGATGATGTATGCATAGCTCCGGAACTCCACCATGGCACAACCACACAGGGCGGCCATGGCGGCTAGGGTTGGCCTAGGCCATCCCCTAGACAACTTCAAGGTCTCTGCCGCCGTCGTCTCCCTCCGGTGTTCACTTCTAGGTTTCGCCGAGTTCTGATTATTGGATATGGCGGCCGTCGGAGGCAGGGGGTATAAATGAGCCGAGGAGCGTGTAGGTCAAAGGGGAGGCTAAACCGGGCCCAAAACACCCCAGGCCGGTCGGCCCAGGCCCTTTTAGGCCCGGTTCGAGCCCATCTTCCTCCACGATGCTTCCCGCACTTTCTTGAATATTTGCCGAAGTCCATGTGGGTCCTTGACGTTGTTTTCCCTGTGGTTTAGATAAGGGTGCTTGGCGCGCAAACTCCCGCATCTTCCGTTCAGGTCCTCAGAGTTTCACGGCTTCATGCTTCGGTCCTCGGGTCATTTGGAATCATGTTCACTTCGTGTCTTGACTTGTGCCGGGCTTCGTGAGCTTCTCATAAAGTGCTTGATGAACTCTTCCCGGAAGTCCTCATTTAGGTGCTTAATTCCTGCGTAAACAACATACTCCAAAAACCACATGTAAGTGTGAACTTATTACATCATTAGTGTGCCCAGTGGCGGGTTAGATATAATTCAAAGCTCAAACCAAAGTGTAACAAGTGCTCTTGGTTGACGGAAATTGACCGTCAACATACCCCCATGCTTAAACCTTACTCGTCCTCGAGTAAGCCTATAATGGATATCAGTATTGCCCTTCAATGTTCATACCCTGCACTTGTTCATACCTGAGAAAACATAATGCTCTCCAAGTTTATATTTGTTATAGTTCCATAAGTTAACTAGCTTTCATCTCTATGGAGGGTAGATATCATTTAAGCTCTTTCCACAAGTGATTGATCATGCTCTCAAATTTTAAACAAATCTCAGAAATTTTGAAAATAAAAAGTGGGATGAAGAAAAATTGCTTTACCAAGATCAATAATAAACCTCCTTGCATCTTGCTCATGAACTCTCATCTCATCTTGTCTCTCAAGCCTACTTGTGCTACTCCTTTCCTCTCTCAAATATTTGGTGGAAGGCTTTATATGGAGTTATGGGAAAGTTTAGTCCTACCAAGATATTATAGTCGAGATATTATCAAAACAAGACAAGCTTCTCATGGTCTTACCGAGACTCGTCAAAAAGGGCATTGGAAAAAAATAATGCTACAGGAGGGGGAGAGAAAAATACACACTTGGCAAACGAAGTCCTCGTTATCGGATTGCACATGGTTGGAAAGATGAGTATGGGTCTTGCTCTTGAATCCTTTTTGAAAACTGAAAAAGCACTAAACATAGCTAGAGAACTGGGGAGCTTTATTTTATATATTTTTTCTTTCTTCTTCCTTTCTTTTTCTCTTCATATCATTTTTTTCATTCATTTTTTCATCATACTTGTTCTCTTTTTTTTTCTTTTTTTTTCTTATTTGCTCCCCTTGAACTCTATACTATAATAGCACTTCGTTGTCAACCCCCCCCATGCTTAGACGTTTGCTCGTCCTCGGGCAAAAGAGGTGATAAGAACGCCAAGGAAGAAATTGAAGCTCTCATATTTTCTTTAGAGAGAAATACTCGAAAAATCTTCTATGGATCCTTTTGGAAGTCTCCCTTACTCACTTGAAGCACCTTCCTTGTAATCTTCCTCGAAATATTCATCCATACTCATATATTGGGTTGTGGTCAAGGAGGTGAACACAAAAAAGATATTTTGGGTTTGTGGGTGGATATCCGGCGAGGTTTGCAAAATTCCCGATGTGGAAACTCATAATGCACGGATAGAAAAGGCTAGCATAAAGATAGATACGCAAAAACGGAATGACCAGCTTCTTAGTCTCGAGCTAGAGAAATCAAGCCTTGAATCAATGCACCCAAAAATAAATCTTGTAAACTAAGGTTTTTGCACTCAATTTAATGTAAGGCTTTGGATAGGTAGAGCAAAATGCAAGTGGTATTAAAGACAAGTTTAGCATATCTTTTAAGAACAAAAAATGATCTTTGATTCATTCAAAAATGAGAGCAACGAAAAACAACTATGGGACTTATGTTGTCATAACCTCCACAAAAGATTAGGCTAGCATTAAATAAATTTCAGATTCATATTAAAAGAGAGAGCACTAGCTTAATCTTATAAAAACCAAGCACAAGAATGATCAAAGTGGCAACAATCATCATATATCCATAAGTAAGAGCATACGAGATATCATCATGGTGAGCACAAGGTAACAGTGATTATTATTGAAAAAAAAACAAGCCTAGGTTGTACTCGTAGTAGCCATGTTATTCTATAAAGAGATATACAAAGGTTGCATCTAAGGTTGTTGAAGGCATAAACATATGTACAAGCATATAGAAAGACGAGGACAAAAAGAGGGTTGAGGATTTGTTACCGTCCTTTGATGCTTGAAGTGTAGCGCGGCCTCGCCCATGCCTAAGCATTGTGCTTAACATGGAAGAAGAACCGCGATCCTTGCTCCATGCGGTCTTCTCATGTCCACCAAATCCTCCCCCATGCTTAGCATGTTGCTAGGCATGGAAGATGATGAACCATCTTAAAGTCCTACCGCCATGTGTGGATTGTCATACTCTTCACTTTGTCTTGATTGTCCTCCAGCGTTCACCCTTTGTCACAAGCCTCCGTCCCAATCGAATCACAATGCCTGCAAAACAATTCTAAAGCAAAAAGTACCCCCGAGGTGACGGTCGGGAATACTCACTCTATGCCGACAAACCAAAGACATCCCCTAAGATCTTATCTTGTGGCATAGTTAATCTAGTGAAAAATTAAAAACCTAATGGGTGTACGTGTGTGCAAGCGTGAATGCAATGAGTTAGAAGCATGAAAGGTTGAGAACAAGCTTTATAGAGATTACATAAAGTTTTAAACACCATGTTTACAACTATATTGCCAAAATCCTTGGATCAAACACCATGTTAAAGCCAAAGAAATCAAGTGTTCCAAAAAGTTTTAGAAAACCGAACATGCTTAATATAATGAAAGTGGTCATCAAGAAATGCAAAATGCAAAGGGTTAGCAAAAACAAATGTTAGCAAGGGTTGAAAAGATCAAACAACCAAACTAACAAGGTTTTAAGGGTAGGTTATGGGTATCCTATATTTTTGGCTCAAACAAGAATTTTGAAGAGAGGGAGTCAACTTTAGAAATTCTATCTAAGGTGTGCTAAGAGTCTTTTTCATGGAAAACAAACCTATGGTTTTGGGAAGGCTAAAGGTGAGAAAGGTTTTCTTATAGGAGGGCTAGTTAAAGCTTTTAGTTAGAGCAAGGGATAGAGGTGGGCTTGGCCAACCGGAATGGTGCAAGCCAATCAACACAAGTCAACCCCACCCTTGTTGGCTATGGGTTTTCGGTGGGGCTATAGGTAGGCTTAGGTTGGTTGGACAAAAAGTTAGATCAATACAAAACATGCAATGCAATATGACATGGATGAACAAAATGACATGATATGATGATTGTCTAAAACAAATGCAAGAGTTAGCCTAAATTAACTAGCCACAAGGTTAGAATTAAAGGATGGTGCCAACTTCATATTTCTCTCTAAAAAGACACAAAGAAAAAGAACCTAACACTAATAAGCACACAAAAAGGTCTACAAGTTTTCCAAGATCAAGAACAAAGTGCTCCCTCAATAGAAATTAAATCAAACAACATAGTGTTGTGGTATTTATTAGAGCAATGGTATAATGTTACTTGATGTTTCAGTTTAAGATTACAATGTAGACGGTCATAATATTTATATATAAACAAAAGAAAACGGGTTGTCTCCCGCAAAGCGCTTCATTTAAAGTCATAGAGCTCGACTTTCTTACGTACCTCCTCGTAGTCGCGAAGCCATGGTTCTTCATGTAACATTTGATGATGTCCATGCATCTTTGATCCACCCTCCATGTTTGACATGACCATTTTACTTGATGAGAGGCTTGCCCGATCCTTGCATCATCATCACCTTCTCCTCCTTTGCTCTTCGTTGCTGCTTCCTCTTTTATGAATTTCCCTCTCTGCCCAGACCAGACCATGTAGCAAACAATTTCTGCAATGTGTGGCGCATGAAATTGTCTTTCCATCAAGTCTTTGTTGACTCCCAACGAACTCCGAACAAGCGAGTTATGCTCATTTTACTCCAACGCTGCAATCTGTCCAAATCTGATTTTAGACTGTGCAGCGCCTAATGTTTTTGTCATATCTCCTTCTATTGGTCTTCAAATACATCGATCTTGGAGGTGTTGGAATCGGAACTTGATGGAGCTGCTGATTTTCAACTTTTCCCTTCTTCTACATATCTGATCAGGTGCTCAAAATTGATGAAAACATCAACGTCCATACTCGAGATTCGGGGAGGCGATGCACAAGCTTGCAATTCCTTTAGGGCATCACTTCTATTCTCTTTATTATGGTTTAATGACCTTCATGGTTAGTAAAACTCAAGTTTTCTCCCGACATACACTCTTTTAAGGTCACGAGCTCGACCAAGCATGAAGCAAGTCCAAGTTTTGCAAGTTGTAAAGAAAACACGTGAAAGCAAAACCACAATTTAAATTGGATGAACAAAGCATGTTGTGATTAAAGGAAGCATAAGTTTCTTGCTCAGTGCTAAGGCTCTCATTAGGCATAGGTTCATTAGGAAAGGAAATTAAATGTGTTCAAGCACAACATAGCCTCTTTATCATACTCAAGAAATTCTAGCCTATCAATATCATCAAAGGTGCAAGGCATAGAATCAAAACATACTATTGGATAAGAACATGAATATATCAAAATAAAGATATCATATCCAAAAGTACCTTGAGAGTTTAATGTGTACCTTAGCCTTAGAGCTTTTCATCGTGAGTGATCCTCCGGAGTTGAAAGCGAACAATCCTTGATGATCGAAGGTGGCTCGCGTAGACTTTTCTCAATTCCTTCCTTCGTGCCACATGTCGTCAAGGTTGCTTTGTGTAGGATCACTCCTCTTAACTTGTGGGCTCACACATCTTGCTTGTGAAAATGTAGCTCCATGACCTTCGTGTGAGAGCCCAAAACATTCGTGCCATTGGATGTCGTCCTTTGTGTGTAATCCTTCGTGGTCTGCTCCAAACATCTTCTTGCGCCAGATGTTGCCAACTTGTGCCTTCTTTTGCCAATACTCCAGGGGTCTTTGTTTTGTTTCAAGCCTCTAAATTTCTTCATGAGTGGTCTAGTGGAGGCATTCCCTAAGCTCCTCTTCGTTGTTGTCGTCCTCACCTTCGCCATCTTGTTCTCATCATATTGCAGCTGCCTCTTATTTGGATTTCCCCCTGTATACATAACAGAACATATACCAAAATATAATTCTATTGAAAAAGTTATAAAATTACCTTTCCAACGGGTACTCATCCATCCTAATCGGGGTCCAAATGAGGGAGTTATGGCTGTTTCACTTCAGCTTTACTTGCTGTTCAGAAATTTTCAGGACGTGCAATCATCGGTGATTCGGCCATATCCTCTTTTAGGAACCTCTGATCGATTTGATTCTTGACTCGTTGGAAGTGTAACTTCGTGGGGCTTCTAAATATCCAAAGATATCCTGTTGTTCTTCCCATGAGGCTGTGCAAAACTTAATGCGAACAGACTTCGAAGATGTTGAAGAGCTTGATCTTGTGATTTCGGGAGAATCGTGATTGCTTCTAATACCTATTGCTTGAACCAACAAATCTCCATAAAACATTAGTCTTAAAATTTTAATTGACACGTTGACTTACCTTGTTCACATGCTCTTGTGTAGGGTGGGGCTCGATAGCAGATGATGGGTCACTAACCAAAGTTAGCGCCTACCACTAAAGAGCGAATCTCGATGTTGTTGGGAGTGAACTTCGTGTTGGAGTGCTGATGTAGAGAATTCCTCAAGCGTCTTGTGTCTAGCTTTTCACCTGCTTTCAAGGACACAAACAAGAAAACAAGCATATATGCAATAATAAAATTAGGGTTGGTTAAATAGAAAGGTAGATCACCCTAGGGTTCGAGTTGCCGATCCCCGGCAACAGCGCCAGAAAAAGGGCTTGTTGACGGTTCAAAACCGTGTTGAAGTTCACCGCAAGCCTACGGGTGACTTGGTGCCTTTTTCACCAAGGAGGGTCCCCCAAGGTTTGTCAATCCAAGCATCGGAAGCAAACCGCTAAGGATCTCTACGTCGTCTAACCAAACTAACCTAACATTAAGTGTAGATTGCATATAAGGTAACCTTTAAGGGTGTGTTTGTGGTGGCACAAGGTTGATGACATACACAAACATAGGCAAAGAAAAGCACCACCAAGGGGACGACTAAGTCTATCGTCCTCTAGTTGTAGCTCCAGCAAACGAGCAACAACCAAGCATCTCATCCAAAAGCGTCATTAAACTCCTACCTCCGGCCTACCTCCCGAAGACATCCGCTCGTTCGGGGGAAATCACCTTGTCACGATGCTCCCTTAATGAAGCGAGGGATCCACGAGTGTGTCCATACATGGACAAGTCTACCAATCACGAAGGGTCAACATACTAGATCTAATCACCATGATTACATAAAGAATGCTATGTAGTCTAAACTAGCATTAGACTAAGGATCAAACATATTCATGAAAGGTAGAAAGTAAAGACGGAGACATGGAATTGCTTAATAGATCGGATGACAAGATTATCATTGCTCACATGAAAGTATACATTACGCCATCACCACCGAGGCCATACTTAAAACCCTAAACCACGCAGGACGGCAATGGCGGCTAGGGTTGGCCTAGGCCATCCCCTAGACAACTTCAAGGACTCCGCCGCTGTTGTCTCCCTTCGATGTTCACTTTTAGGTTTCACGGAGTTCTCATGATTGGATGTGGCGGCCGTCGGAGGCAGGGGTATAAATGAGCCGAGGGGCGTGTAGGTCAAAGGGGAGGCCGAACCGGGCCCGAAACACCCCAGGCCGGTTGGCATGGGCCAGCCGGCCCAGGCCCTTTTTGGCCCGGTTCGGGCCCATCTTCCTCCATGATGCTTCCCGCACTTTCTTGAATATTTGCCGAAGTCCATGTGGGTCCTTGACGTCATTTTCCCCGCGGTTTAGATAAGGGTGCTTGGCACACAAACTCCCACATCTTCCGTTCGGGTCCTCGGAGTTTCACGGCTTCATGCTTTGGTCCTCGGGTCATTTGGAGTCATGTTCACTTCGTGTGACTTGTGTCGGGCTTCGTGAGCTTCTCATAAAGTGCTTGATGAACTCTTCCCGAAAGTCCTCATTTAGGTGCTTAATTCCTGCGTAAACAACATAATCCAAAAATGACATGCAAGTGTGAACTTGTTACATCATTAGTGTGCCTAGTGGCGAGTTAGTTATAATTCAAAGCTCAAACCAAAGTGTAACAAGTGCTCTTGGTTGACAGAAATTGACCGTCAATAGGGCCCTCAGAGGAGAGAGAGCGAGTGTAGTTGTTGGGGATAGCAGAGTGGTCGGAACGCAAAGACAAAGACGTGTAATAAAAACACACGTCTCTAATATGAGAAAACAAAGGAGATGCTAGCTCCAAACAAGCATCGCCAATTGGGTCGTCATAAAACGAGACGCGCCCTAAAAACCACACGTCTCCAGTAGGAAAGTCATCGGTAATGGACTTAAAGAGCCCGTTACCGATAGGTTTCACTTTCGTGTCGGACGCATTTTAACGTCCGTTACAAAGAAAACATGTAATGGGCGTTTAAGAAGTCTGTTACCAGAAGTCCTCACTGGTAACGGGTGTTGTGGTGCCGAGGTCAGGGCGAGGTCAGGGTCGAGCCTGCCGTGCTTATGCATAACGGGCGCCAAACAACAACCGTTACAGATGGGGTCCATGTAACGGGTGTTAAGGGCCCATTACAAATACTGCGTGACCTATTTGAGGTTTTCACGTAGTGCTCTTAATCTCAGCCGACTGCATTTTCAGAGTTGATTCTGATTCTTTGGTCTTCTTCTTCAAGCTACATAACTCTTTCTGGTGAGCAACAAACTGTTGTCGAAGTTTTACCCCGTCCTCATTAGGAGCATCAACTCGCTCTTCATCAACACTACTACATAAGGATTCGGTACCCATTCTTGAGTACTCCTCTGTTTTAATTTGTTCGGGAAGAAGCATCATTGAATTGGTAGCTTCCATCTAGCAACAGTGGATCCCAAGTCAGATTAGGATCTTGCAATTGATTCGAACTAAGGAAACAAAGGTGTTAACTTTGTTACCATGGAGCAGGTCTGAACAAGAGCGACTACAGACGTTGACCCTTTGGCCTACTGAAACAAGTACAAGAACAACATGTAAGGGTTGAGATCATTCGCAATCGGAAACAAAGAATGTGTTAATTAAGTTTGTTACCTTGGAGCAAGTCTGAACATGAGCGAGTACAAATGTTGACCCTTTGGCCCACTGAAACAAGTACAAGAACACGAGATAAGGGTTGAGATCATTGGCAATCGGAAGCAATTTCATCTATTAAGTTCAATGCGGTACATGAACAATCACACCCAATCCATAATCACCCAAGCATGCAACAAAAATATGGAAAGTCACAGAGCATGGGTAAGCAATATAATAATTTTATCCTTTAATTTCTACAGACCTCAAATAAGTCGACTTCGAACAATCTCTTGCAATAGGGAACAGAAGATCCACAATCACCCAAGCATGCAACAACAATATTCAAAGACAAAGAGCATGGGGAAGCAGTCTAATAATTTCATCTACAAATTTCTACAAACCTCAAATAAAATGACTTCCAACAAACTCTTGCGATAGGGTACAGTAGATCCACAATCACCCAAACATGAAAGAATATTATAGAATGCCAAAGAGCATGGGAAAGAAATCTAATTGAATCGATCAATACAGCGAGGAGCCTGCAGACTTGACAAATAGGAAGGGAAGAAGGTGTCAAATGCCATCTCGATTTAGCAGCCTGAACTTATGCCTTGAACACGTTCTTCGCAACTGTTGTAGATCTACGGCCGCCAGGGTGAGCCACAGGGTGGCTGACAGACCAACAGGTTTGAACCATCTTGCATCTTTAAGGAGATTGCCGAGGGAGGCTGCTACTTGTAGCAGAGGAAGCCGATCGCTCATAGCAGAGGCAGGCGTCGTCAGTAGCTAGGTCGTCATTGTTGTTTCCGCCGCAGATCTACTAGGTCTCTTCGGCGGTAGAGGAGAAGATCCCCTGATTTTGGAAAATTACCAGGAGGGAATTGGAAGGCCTGGTTTCCCTCTTTATTTTATATAAAATGGAGAGGACCGGGAGGAGGAGGGAGGAATTCAAAATTTCAAGTCCCGCCTTTCTGCTCCAGAGTAGGAAACGAAAACTTTGGAACATGGACCCAAACGTCAGTGACCCAAACGAAAGACCGCTTGGGTGTCAGACCCAAATGTCAGTGACCCTACGCAAAGAGGCAAGTTGTTGACTGGGTTGTCCGTGCCACCATGGATCATGGAATTGACAAACACACACAGGACTACACTCTACTTCATATTCATGTTCGACGGATGATCCGATTATTGCATTACAAATGTACTCACTGCAACAAATTAACATACTATTTCAACTACTTATTACATGACTAAACACACTTCAATAAATCATTAAAACTACAGACTAGAGGGACTCTGCTGGTACCACCCTCCGTGTAATGTTCTACGAAGATCATGCATAAATTCAGGATGATCAATGCATATGACCGCCCAATCATGTGTGAGTATTCCGTGAGGAAAGATTCACTCTAAGAGAGACATGCACTTGTCCTGCAATTGTGTGCAGTTAGCCTGAATTGCCCATCATAGAAATGAGGTCATAGTTTCCTCGCTTGCCATGTCCCACATCTTTGACGCACAGTGCAGCTTCAACCTTTCAACTTGGTACATGTCGGCGACCCAAAGTACATAAGGTCAGGCATTGGCAGGAGTGTCCCATAAATCAGCCTCCTCCGGGAGTGATCCTTCCCTAGCATATTTGATCAGGAGCGAGAAGCCATCAGGGTTTGTTTTTGTAATTGTAACAGTTTTAGAGCGTGACTCCACTCCTTCGTCGTACAGCATTACCTTCATCACACAAGAAACTTTCGCGACAGTGGCACGTTTCGCTCGTATCACCTGGCATTCTGCACCTACGTGGAAGACAACGTCCACAGGGTCTTGGGCTGCAACGCTTTCGCATATGATTGTTTGTAGTGATGGAGGAGGAACTTCAATGCAGTTGTCCTCCAGTACTGTAACACCACACGATATGTGTATGCGATCTTCATAGGAGGTCACGCGATCAATGTCATGATGCTCCACCAGACATTCAAAGCCTCTTTCTTGTACATGTCGATTAGTGAAAACACTTCTTTTATAGCTTGAACTCGAAACGTATCATCTTCATCGTTTGGGTCTCCAACCATCACACGCAACAATACTCGCACCTATGTCGAAGGAAGCAGTCACAGGCTTGACAACAAGAATATAATGTGACTGTATCGCCATGTGTGAGTGTGTGTATTCATAGCAGCAACGAGACACATACCATTTGGGATTTGTGCATAGTAACAAGGACGATGGCAATGCCATATCGAACATCCATCCACAGAGGATCATTCATATCTGTAGGATAGCAACGTAGCCTCCATTGATGGCCTCCCACCATGAACGTACCAGATTCCTTGTACTGGCCCGTGGTTCCTTCTGCTTTCGTTTCCTGGCTTGATGTAACACCCGGTTTTAAAGGACAAACCGAATGCACCCTTTATGCATGCCTAGGATCAAATTCATGCATAAAGTGACATCATTAGTGAATATCAGAACATATATCATTACAAGCGTATAATTATTACAAAATGACCAGAGGGTCTAAAACAAAAGATTACACATCGTACATCTATCGCAGTGGACTAGGCACCATCTTCCACAGGAACGTCGACTGGGGGCACGCCAACCTAGAACTCTAGGTCCTCACAATGTAGCTCCTTCTTCTGTCTTCTGTCTATCTAAGTAGCAGTGAGGAGAGAACAGTAGGGGTTGAAAGGGAAAACGGTGAGTACACCTGGAGGAATGTACTCTGCAAGTGGAGGGAAAAGTATGCATAACATGCAGGCTTAGAACAAGGAAGGCTTTATTTGGTGGATTGTGAAGCTCAAGTTTTAGTTAGTCAAATTTTAATTAAGCACCTAAGAATTATTGTGTGTAAGGCTTCCCAACCCATTCAGGCACAAGCACCCGCTTGTCCTGACCCTAAGGTTAAAACATCATATATCTATAACCAGCTCCAAAACCACAGTCACCAGCACTGTAATCCACCCAAACCACCAACTAACAATGTGAGGGTCTAGGCCGTGCTTGACCGTGAGCACGGCTATTATAATAGTTTGTAACACTCTGCAGAGGTCATACAACTTTACCCACAAGTCGTGATACCCGTCACGCGAGAGGTTGCAAGCCTCTTCACAACACATTTCCGAGATGTGCTGGCATGGGTTCACTATGAGGCCTTTACTTAGGTTCACCAGCGGTGCATTAACCCAACTCAGGGTTCGGGTACCCGTCCTCGTGCCACAGAATGTTGGGGGCCTAGCCTCCCTCCCTGGAACCAACAGGTTGACGCAGGCCAACTGGATTTCCCTATTTACCCTACTTAATTGGCCAAGACCATAGCCCATTAGTTCTCGTGGTTGTACGGTAAGTCCCAAGTGGTCACTCCATAGACCGGTCCTTAAAAGATCGACTCAGGCAAGACCAACATCAAGCATCACAAGCCACCATCCAAACCACTTGCCTGAGTCGCCTAGGGTGTTCATGTTGCTAACCATAACCCACATTAACATGTTGCATAGTCATTATTCAGGTTAAGATTAAACACAACCCATGTTGAGCAAGCTAAGCATGAATCTACCCATATAGGTAATCTCTAAGGGGTAAGCAAGGAATAATCATGAAAATCTAGTAAACTGTCCTTAATAGGATTCCCATCAAAGTTAGACATCTAATGCAAGAAAGCATAAATAAAGCAGTGATTATGGTGAATAAAACATAAAGGTATAAAATAGCAAGATGTCAAGGACACTTGCCCATTTCCCGATGTTCCACTGCTCAGAGCGTTCCTCAGCGTACAACAATCAACTGAAACAACACAAAGCTACAACTAAGAACAATGCACCAGACAATAAAATTATTTTAGAAAAGCGTACTACTAGCTAACACGGGCTAGCTACGAACAAGAGAGCGTGAGAAAGGCTAAAGCGAAACTACAGGTGAAAAGGCACAACTATCGGTCGGGTTTAAACGATTAGGAACAAAGGAACTATATGCTTCATTTATTTTAATTAAATAAATATGTGAAATGGGTATTTTAGGAAAATACCACATGTTGGAGCTTGATCATATTATATTTAAATGTAAAGCATGAGATAAACCTAGTCATATTTTATTTTATAAAGGTTATATAGAATTTATACCAAATTAAACATTTACTTTTATAAAAGAGAAGCTATGTGAGAGAAACTAATGAAGTTTCATGTGTCGGGTTGAGCTAAACAAGTTATAAATAAAACATGTTTATGTTCGAATTAATCTGATTAACTTTTATCTTGAAAAAAGACGGAGGTTACACCTATATTTGATTTTATTTAAAAGAGGTTGAAGTGGACATTAATCAAATTATAGTAAGTTTAATTTTTATAAACAAGAAACATGGTGAACGTTGCTGCTAACACGTGCTCTATGACAAAACGAACCTAACGCAACTTGAACGAGCGAAAACGGAGCTAAAACGTGAAAGGTATGAGCTTTTGAAGGCTTCAGGGACCTAGACATGATAAGCTATAGGTTTCAGGGGCTAACTATGAAGATTCGCAATACTCAGAGAAATTCTGGTCGCAAATAGATGAAAACTCGGGGTTCGGTGTATAAAAAGGCTCGGCCAGGGCTTAGCTGTGAAGGGGGATCTTTCTGGGGTGTTCCATGCAAAAGGATCATGACTCAAAGAAAGAGGGAGAGATTTCCACTTTCTGCAGGGGGTTTGTGCAAAAGAGCGGCTGACAGGAAAGCCTTGCTCACGTGGCTCCACGTGGCGTGCTCTGGTTGGAGGCTGCGGGTGACATGGTGCTGGCGGGGTGGTGACGCGGTTGTGCACCGACCGTGGACCACGGGTCTATGGTTCCACGGTGGACCGATTACACACCCCGAAGGGGTATGTGATCTTGTCCATCTGGACGTGATCCAATGGCCATGATGCGCCGCTCAGTTAAGGTCGCCGGTAGAGGGGTGGATGGCAGTGCCTGGCGGTGGCTCGCTGGACCATCGCCGGAGTCCAGCCGTTCTCGAGCTATGGTGCACGTTTTCACGCACGTTTTTGACTAGGAGAAAGAGGAGAGAGAGGCGAGGCTCACCAGGGTGTCATTGGCGCCAGGTTCTGGGTGGTGCAGGCGCACGATGAAGAGGGGCAGATGGCGGCTCGGGCGTTTGTGGAGGAGGGTGCTCCGGCCTCGGGTTCGTGTCGCCTAGGGAAGAGGTGGCATCCTGGTAAATCCTGGGTGCACGAAAGAAGAGAGGGGGTGAGGCTCGGTTCCACAACGGCGGAGAGGTGCGGCGGCGCTTTGCTTACCGAAGCGGCTCCGGCGGCGTTGTCTCGGCAAGCAGTGACGCGAGATCGATGGGGAGCCGGTGGGGTGGCAAAGGGAGGTGAGGAAGCTCAGTTCTGGCCCTTTATAGGAAGAGGAGAGGGTCGAGTGGCCGGGGGTTTGGGGATGTGGCCATGGCGGTGATTACCGCGGGACGGGCGGTTCCTGCCTTCTGTGGGTGCGGCCTGCACCTGGACGTGAGCACGGGCGAGAGGGAGGGCGTGGAGGAGGGGACCGGTGGGGCCGGGGTGGAGATTGGGGCGGCGAGCGCATGATGCCCGGGGATTTCGAATCCCCATCCTGCTCAGCTGAGAAGAAGGAAAGGGAGAGGGAACGGGATGATGGGTGGGGCCGGATTGGCAGTGAGCGCAGGAGAAGGAGGGGGTTGCGGGCTTGGATGGGGTGGCGGCCTGAGATGGGCTGGCGGGATTAGCTGGGCCGGTGCGAGAAAAGGAGAGGGGATGATTTGGGCTGGAAAGAGGAGGGGGGAGGGAGGTTTGCTGGGTTGGGCCTGAAGGGGAGAGGAGAGGGGTTCGTGCCAGATTTGGCCTGCTGAGTTTTAGAGAGACAAAGAGACGGAAAGAGAGGTGTGGGTCGGGTTTGAGTTGGGCTTTGGGCCGATGAGCTAGAGAGAGAAAAGGGAAAGAGAGATAGAGATAGAGAGAGGGATACAAGGTTGGAGATTTTAAAGGAGTTTAGACTGAAAGAGTTTAGGTCCATTAAACTTTGAACAGAGATTTAGAGATAGAGAGGGTGTGGGCCATATTTTGAGAGAGTGAGAAAGAGAGATATGGATTGGGCTCGACTTTAGAGAGAGAAGAGAGGATTTTTGGGTAAAGGAGAGAGAAAGATATAGAACGGAGAGAAAGAGATATTGGTCCCAAGAGATTAGAAAGAGATTTAGAGAGACGAGGAATGACGCTTGGGTAGGGAGAGAGAGAAAGAGAGATTTCGAGATCATAGATGGAAGGATTAAACTATAGACGAACCTATTCGAGTTCTAAGACTCAAACTCATTTTTCACAAAATAAAACCATGCATTGCATGTATGCAACAAACAAATATTTATAACCTATGATTCATTTATATATTTTAGAAAATATTACTTATTTCGAAAAAATTGTACACACTCTCTATTTAATTCTAACGAATTTTAATAAAATTTTAAATCCTAACCAAAATGCAAACTAGGGTGTTACAAATACTACCCCACTTAGCAGGAATCTCGTCCCGAGATTCTGCAAAAGGTTAGCAGGAGAGAGAAAGCTAGCAGTAGGGAGAGACAAGGTTGCTTTGCATTTATGTCATCTTGTCTTGTTCTTCACACCTTCATGTCACTTGTCGGAGATTCCTTCAACTCTTGTGCATGGTCCATCATGGAGATCTTTGGTGACTCCTTTATGATGATTTTTTTGAGCAACGATCACCTTGCACTTTCTTCATGTGTTGAGGAGGGTGAACTCAAGGTTAGGGGGAGCAAAAGATTAGAAACCCAACCTATGATCTATACACATATACTTAACTGATGTCATCACGGACAAGGGTCTAGCAATACATCAACACTCATTACAAAGAACTAAATCAAGCATTGCACAAAAACAAGCAAACAACAGACAAGAACGCACTAACATGGCACACATCCTTATTATAGCACACTAGCAATTAATACCATAACATCGATGTCTATCGACAAAAGAAAACTTAGGTAGGCCCTCTAAAAACTCGAAGAACTAAAATCTACCGAGGGCTTAAGGTTAGTAATCTTCAAATCTTCAAGGTGGCGCGATACTTCTAGCATGATGGTGATTCTTCATCTTCAATCTTGAAATTCTTCGAGCGACGGCTTGTCGAAGCAATGGTCTTCTTGAGCATCTTCAGAAATTTCTTTCTTGGTCATTGGGGAAGTTAGTGACTAAAGATCATACAAGGAGGAGGGAGATACAACTTGTTTTCGCAACAGAAGAGATTAGGAGAGATCAGAGTGCAAATCAAGAGACAAGAAGTCAAGGAGGTGAAATTTTTCAAAATAGGGTGAAAATATAACCTTAACGTCGACCAGTTCTATATAGGTTTGCGTCCTATAGTCGATATAGCTCTGATACCACTTCTGTAACACCCGGTTTTAAAGGACAAACTGAATGCACCCTTTATGCATGCCCAGGATCAAATTCATGCATAAAGTGACATCATTAGTGAATATCACAACATATATCATTACAAGCGTATAATTATTACAAAATGACCAGAGGGTCTAAAATAAAAGATTACACATCGTACATCTATCGCAGTGGACTAGGCACCATTTTCCACAGGAACGTCGACCGGGGGCCCGCCAACCTAGAACTCCAAGTCCTCACGATGTAGCTCCTTTTTTTGTCTTCTATCTATCTGAGTAGCAGTAGGGAGAGAACAGCAGGGGTTGAAAGGGACAACGGTGAGTACACCTGGAGGCGTGTACTCCGCAAGTGGAGGGAAAAGTATGCATAACATGTAGGCTTAGAACAAGGAAGGCTTTATTTGGTGGACTGCGAAGCTCAAGTTTTAGTTAGTCAAATTTCAATTAAGCACCTAAGAATTATTGTGTGTAAGGCTTCCCAACCCTTTCACGGCACAAGCACCTGCTTGTCCTGACCCTAAGGTTAAAACATCATATATCTATAACCAGCTCTGAAACCATAGTCACCAGCACTGTAGTCCACCCAAACGACCAACTAACCATGTGAGGGTCCAGGCCGCTCTTGACCGTGAGCACGGCTGTTATAACAGTTTGTAACACTCTGCAGAAGTCGTACAACTTTACCCACGAGTCGTGATACCCGTCACGCTAGAGGATGCGAGCCTCTTCACAACACATTTCCGAGATGTGCTGGCATGGGTTCACTACGAGGCCTTTACATAGGTTCACCAGCAGCGCATTAACCCAACTCAGGGTTCGGGTACACGTCCTTGTGCCACAGAATGTTGGGGGCCTAGCCTCCCTCACTGGAACCAACAGCTTAATGTAGGCCAGCTGGATTTCCTGATTTACCCTACTTACTTGGCCAAGACCATAGCCCATTAATTCTCGTGGTTGTACGGTAAGTCCCAGGTGATCACTCCATAGACCGGTCCTTAAAAGATCGACTCAGGCAAGACCAACATCAAGCATCACAAGCCACCATCCAAACCACTTGCCTGAGTCGCCTAGGGTGTTCATGTTGCTAACCATAACCCACATTAACATGTTGCATAGTCATTATTCAAGTTAAGATTAAACACAACCCATGTTGAGCAAGCTAAGCATGAATCTACCCATATAGGTAACCTCTAAGGGGTAAGCAAGGAATAATCATGTAAATCCAGTATACTGTCCTTAATAGGATTCCCAGCAAAATTAGACATCTAATGCAAGAAAGCATAAATAAAGCAGTGATTATGGTGAATAAAACATAAAGGTATAAAATAGCAAGATGTCAAGGACACTTGCCCGTTTCCCGATGTTCCACTGCTCAGAGCGTTCCTCAGCGTACAACAATCAACTGAAACAACACAAAGCTACAACTAAGAACAATGCACCAGACAATAAAATTATTTTAGAAAAGCGTACTACTAGCTAACACGGGCTAGCTACGAACAAGAGAGCGCGAGAAAGGCTAAAGCGAAACTACGGGTGAAAAGGCACAACTATCGGTCGGGTTTAAACGATTAGGAACAAAGGAACTATATGCTTCATTTATTTTAATTAAATAAATATGTGAAATGTGTATTTTAGGAAAATACCACATGTTGGAGCTTAATCATATTATATTTAAATGTAAAGCACGAGATAACCCTTTGCATATTTTATTTTATAAAGGTTATATAGAATTTATACCAAATTAAACATTTACTTTTATAAAAGAGAAGCTATGTGAGAGCAACTAATGAAGTTTCATGTGTCAGGTTGAGCTAAACAAGTTATAAATAAAACATGTTTATATTCGAATTAATCTGATTAACTTTTATCTAGAAAAAGACAGAGGTTACACCTATATCTGATTTTATTTAAAAGAGGTTGAAGTGGACATTAATCAAATTAATGTAAGTTTAATTTTTATAAAAAAGAAACATGGTGAACGTCGCTGCTAACATGTGCTCTACGACAAAATGAACCTAACGCAACTTGAACGAGTGAACACGGAGCTGAAACGTGAAAGATATGAGCTTTTGAAGGCTTCAGGGACCTAGACGTGATAAGCTATAGGTTTCAGGGGCTAACTATGAAGATTCACAAGACTCAGAGAAATTCTGGTCGCGAATAGATGAAAACTCGGGGTTCGATGTACAAAAAGGCTCGGCCAGGGCTTAACTGTGAAGGGGGGATCTTTCTGGGGTGTTCCATGAAAAAGGATCATGACTCAGAGAAAGAGGGAGAGATTTGCACTTTCTGCAGGGGATTTTGTGCAAAAGAGCGGCTGACGGGAAAGCCTTGCTCACGTGGCTCCACGCGGCTGTGCACCGGTCGTGGACCACGGGTCTATGGTTCCACGGTGTACCGATTGCACACCCCGAAGGGGTATGCGATCTTGTCCGTCTGGACGTGATCCAACGGCCACGATGCGCCGCTCAGTTAAGGTCGCCGGCAGAGGGGTGGATGGCTGTGCCTGGCGGTGGCTCGCCGGACCATCACCGGAGTCCAGCCATTCTCGAGCTATGGTGCACGTTTTCACGCACGTTTTTGATCGAGAGAAAGAGGAGAGAGAGGCGAGGCTCACCAGGGTGTCGTTGGCACTAGGTTCTGGGTGGTGCGGTGCATGATGAAGAGGAACGGACGGCGGCTCGGGTGTGTGCGGAGGACGGTGCTCCGGCCTCGGGTTCTTGTCACCTGGGGAAGAGGCGGCTTCCTGGTGAATCTTGGGTGCACGAAAGAAGAGAGGGGGTGAGGCATGGTTCCACGACGGCGGAGAGGCGCGTCGGCACTCTGCTTACCGAGGCGGCTCCGGCGGTGTTGTCTCGGCGAGCAGCGGTTCGAGATCGATGGGGAGTGGGCGGGTGGCAAAGGGAGGTGAGGAAGCTCAGTTCTGGCCCTTTATAGGAAGAGGAGAAGGTCGAGTGGCCGGGGGTTTGGGGACGTGGCCATGGCGGTGATTGCCGCGGGACGGGCGGTTCCTGCCTCCTGTGGGTGCGACCTGCACCTGGACGCGAGCACGGGCGAGAGGGGGGGCGTGGAGGAGGGGACCGGTGGGGCCGGGGCAGAGATTAGGGCAGGCTTGGATGGGCTGGCGGCCTGAGATGGGCTGGCGGGATTAGCTGCGTCGGTGCGAGAAAAGGAGAGGGGAGGATTTGGACTGGAAAGAGGAGGGGGAAGGGAGGTTTGCTGGGTTGGGCCCGAAGGGGAGAGGAGAGGGGTTCGGGCCAGATTTGGCCTGCTGAGTTTTAGAAAGACAAAGAGAGGGAAGGAGATGTGTGGACCGGGTTTGAGTTGGGCTTTGGGCCGATGAGCTAGAGAGAGAAAAGGGAAAGAGAGATAGAGATAGAGAGAGGGATACAAGGTTTGAGATTTTGAAGGAGTTTAGACTGAAAGAGTTTAGGTCCATTAAACTTTGAATAGAGATTTAGAGATAGAGAGGGTGTGGGCCATATTTTGAGAGAGTGAGAAAGAGAGATATGGATTTGGCTCGACTTTAGAGAGAGAAGAGAGGATTTTTGGGTAAAGGAGAGAGAAAGATATAGAAGGGAGAGAAAGAGAGATTGGTCCCAAGAGATTAGAGAGAGATTTAGACAGACGAGGAATGACGCTTGGGTAGGGAGAGAGAGAAAGAGAGATTTGGAGATCATAGATGGAAGGATTAAACTCTAACGAGGAATGACGCTTGGGTAGGGAGAGAGAAAAAGAGAGATTTGGAGATCATAGATGGAAGGATTAAACTATAGACGAACCTATTCGAGTTTTAAGACTCAAACTCATTTTTCACAAAAATAAAACCATGCATTGCAGCATGTATGCAACAAACAAATATTTATAACCTATGATTCATTTATATATTTTAGAAAATATTATTTATTTCGAAAAATTGTACCCTCTATCTATTTAATTCTAACAAATTTTAATAAAATTTTAAATCCTAACCAAAATGCAAACTAGGTTGTTACACTTGAGACTCAGAAGTTGACTTGCATGGAAGGAAACATTTTAGCATCTAAAGCCATGAACACAAATGGCCTGTGTGCAATGATCGTCTCGTGCAAAAACTGTCTCTTATTACAGTAGTGGGAGTGAATGTGTCGTTCCGAAACGTCTGTTCGTGGACATCAGTTACCACCCAGAAAGGACATGTCCCTTCAGTGCGGGTGTCGCCACGTTTGGGTCTTGAACTTCATGGTTCTAGACCTTAAGTGCGATTCACAATGATCGACACGTCTGTTCAGAGCGGGCGTGCACACAAGTTCGTAGGTTAACGCCCGGTGCCAGTCCTTAACTGCAATTCTCAATTATCGACACGTGGAACAACTTGTGAGAGTGTGTCATCCCCAAACGCCCATGTTGATGGTTCGAAATCGTGTTCAACTTCACCGAAAGTACACGGAGTGACTTGGTGCCTTTTTCATCAAGGGAGGGGACCCCTAGATTCTTGTCAATCCACGGAGCAAGGGAATTACTTGCGTTTAACCTAACACTAACTTAGTTGATTAAGGACTTTATGATCTAAAGATTAATCTATAAAGTAAAGACAAACTAACCCTAGATTATGTTAAAGAGAAAGTGAGGACTAGGTGTGTACGAGGACCAGTGGAGGGTTGCTCCTTAGTGATGAGTGATTGACAACATTGTGTGGACTGATGCTTGGCTAAGTGTGTAGGTACAGGTTGCGGCTTGACTCGTGTCGGTGCAGGTGAAGAACAAGCGTGAAAGGCCTTAGCCGTGGCGGCCTCCGGGTGATGGAGAGGCAAGTAGGCTTGGTTTTATGGACCTGGTGGCTGATGGGGTCGAGTGCGAGCCGTGCGGTGCAAGACTGGAGAGCTGAAGTCGTGAACATGGGCCAGTGCAAGGTAGCGGATCGAGCCCAAAGCTTGCACGTGGGGTTTGTTGGTTTGCCCACAAAACCATCGGTGGACGGTTTCTTGGTTTGGGCCGCAAAACCAAGTCCGGAGGCCCGAGACTACGGAGACGGTAACCCGGGAGCTTCGGGAAGCTTCGAGGCAGGGGGGCACGTTGCGTGATCGCGAGGCTTGCGTCGATGTTAAGCAAGGCCGCGGTGGAAGCGTGTCCGCTCGATGAAGACTTGACAAAATTGCCCCTGAGGGGTTGTATCTTTTATTTGAGTTGTAGGGGTAGCGTGGTCATTTACCTCCCTCTGATGGACTTCGTATAAATAGCGGAGAGGTGGATGGCATATCTCTCTCTTGGACTCTAGGTTTTCCTCCCCCGGTAGATTTCTCTGAACTGCTTCTTTTGCCTCTGCTTTCCTTAGGCTAGATTCTTGTATAGACTTTGACCTCTGGATGTATGGAAGCTTTCGGAGTTGCGGTGATCTCCTAGTCCTCTGTGATTTTCATGTCATTTTCGAGGCTATTTTTTGGGGGTTTCATTCTTCGCTCGATTCGGGGATTTGAGGGCGTTTCTTCTCGGATTTCTTTGAGGGGATCATGGGTGGATGCCTTGCGCATCTTTGTGTGTGATCTTGACCCCTCAAACGCCGGGAAAGGCCTTCGATTCATGAGTTTTCGGCCGGAGCTCGAGTTCTTGGTAGTGGTTCATGTGATCCGCGATCCCCGATGATTCGGTGAGTTAGAGGTCGAGATGTTTGGGGTATAGCTTCCTCTTGTGTTGCTTATCATCTCCCCCAAATCTTGTCTCAAGAGCTTTAGCCATTTGGGAGATCTGGTGATGGATTTTGAGAGTTGACCTCGCGGGGTCGGGCTTTTTCTGCTCTGTCTGCGCCTGGCAGACTGTCCGCGAGCGGCGTGCGGACTGTCCGCATGACCCCTGTTCGTTTGCGCGTTTGCATTTTGATCCGTTTCGTTGCTAGGGTTTTGTTGCAGGACGTTTCCCGGACTGTCCGCCCGTGGTGTGCGGACTGTCCGTGTGGCTCGGAGTTTGTCTGGGGTGGCTCGTGGTTTGTCTGGGGTGTCCAGCGTGTTTTGCCGGACTGTCCGCCTGGGGTGGCCGGACTGTCTGCGAGGTGCCGAACTGTCCGCGGTACTTGCCTGGACTGTCCGAATTTCCTCGGTGCAGCACTGTTGGCTCGAGGTCCTATTTCGGATTGTCCGCCGAGGGTCCGCGGAGTGTCCGCCAAGCTTGCGGATTGTCCGCCGTACTCGTCTGGACTGTCCGGCCAGGGCTTCACAGATTTGGCTAAGTCTTTTGATTCTTGTCTTGTGCTTCCGCAGTTTGTTTCAAGGCTTGTCTCTAGGACTTGTGGGCTTGTGTGTGCCTAGTCTAGAGCTTCTCTGGTGTGTGCGAGTACTCGGAGTGGCAATCGGGGTATAGGCTGAGTTCGACCCTCGGGAAGAATTTTTATCGGCTCCCATTCACTCCCCCCTCTCTGGTCGCCTATTTGGTCCTTCAATTGGTATCAGAGCTGGTTACAGATCTTCTTGATTCTAACCAGTCTAAGATCCAAAGATGGGCGATTGTGGCAAGGGGTTGGGTCCTCTGCACTTTGATGGCAAGAATTACCCGATGTGGGAGAGGCGCATGGGCGCGTTTTTGCGAGGGAAGAGAACTCTGATCTGGGAGGTCACTCAGAATCCTCATTATGTCATCCCAGATAGTTTTCTGCTTCTAGCATCGCGGGACATGTGTGAGGCCAACAACAAGGCCGTTGATTACTTGTTCCGTGCTCTCTGTGCCTCGGAGTTTGAGCGAGTGTACGGAGAGAATGTGGCCGGAAAGATTTGGCTCAAGTTGAGAAATGCTCATGTTGGCAATGCCCAAGTGCAAGCCCATTTGTTTTCCACTTACCAGAGAGTACGAGAACTTCACTCATCTCCCCTGTGAGTCGACCGATGCTATGTTTCAGCGCTTCACTAGCATAGTCAACAACATGAGGGCCAATGTGACAGTGCTCCCATACATGGATCATGATCAAGCTATCAAGCTTTTGCATGCCCTGGATAGGTCTGTGTGGAGTGCCAAGGTCGAGGCCATTGAGGAGTCGAGCATGTATGACACGTTGTCGCTTGACGAGCTGTTCTCCAAGCTCAGGTCTTCAGAGGTTGATCATGGCTTGAGAGCCAAGAGCGAGAGCCCCACTGATCCTCATAGTTTGGCTCTTGTCTCAGGATCAAGGTCTAATGCTAACTCTAGTGGTTTCTCTTTGTCTTGTCTTCTATCTTTGCCAGATGAGGACTTTGAGGTGCTGAGCGAGGATGATCTCGCTTTGCTGAGCAAGAGGTTTGGGCGGATGTACGAGAACCACAAGAATGCAAGGCGGAGCTCGGGGATGTGCTATCGGTGCGGGAAGCACGGGTACTTCATCGCCGAATGCCCTGAAGCCATGGAGATCAAGAACGACTACAAGGGCAAGCCCAAGCACGACTACAACAAGCACCGCTCCCGAAATGACTATAAGGACAAGTGCAAGGACAAGGGTGAGAGAAGGCCGAAGAAGAGTGGCGGCTACAAGAAGAAGACGGCTCGAGCGATGGTTGCCGGAGCGAGCGACATCGACTCCACATCAAGCGATGCTTCTTCTGACTCGAGCAGCGAAGAAGAGCAAGAACGGCGCAAGGACAAGCGGCACACAGGCAAGAACTTCACTGGCCTAAGCTTCGTCGCACAAGGAGGCTTTTGTGGCATGGCGCACTCCAAGAAGGGTGGGAAGCACAGCTTGGATTTGAACTCTGACTCCGAGGAAGAGGTACGATATGATCCCAACTTCTTGCTAGAGGAGAATGCTAGGCTCAATGAGTTGCTTGATAACCGTGATGATGTGCTTAGAAAGACCAACAAGGAGAAGAGAGAATTTAGGTCTTTGTTGGGTGATGCTAAGGACAAGATAGCTGAGCTTGAATCCTTGCTTGTGGATGCTAGAAATGAGATAGGCTCTTTGAAATCTGCTCCTGTTGTGTCTGATGAGATTGACTATGGTGATTGCACTGTTTTACTTGCTGATTTGACTGCTCTCAAGAAGAAGCAAGCTGTTGGTATTTCTTAACGTCACCACTAGTTACGTACCTAGCGTGAGCGTAAGATCCACCTGGGTATACCGACAAGTATGCAAGAATTCGCAAGCGCACGGAAATACCGCTGTAGCACTTCACCTCAGGAGTATTCCAAAGGGTATCGAATCCAAGGAACGATGTGTACTACCTTCTATCCTAGATTGATGATCCAAGGACACAACTCTAAAGGATGAGATGAAGATGGAAAGGATCTTGCTGATAGCGCGCAGAGTTGAGAACAGCCTCTCGATTAGGAACTCTCGTTTCGGACACCGGCCCCTCCTGGCTATAACAGTTGGTTCACGGCAAATGGTTGCCTACACGCTGTATCTGAACGTGGGGGATTTCAGAGGGTCCAACGACTGTCACTACTGCGGCCTACCCCAAGACAAACCGTGGGATACAGGGCATTCGAAGGATAACCCATAGTCTAGACACCACGTCTACGCCACCGATTACTACTATAGCACGGCTACGTCTGATATCCCGTAGAAACACTATAGCACTCTGTATAAATACGGAGCGACGAACCCACGAGGGAGAGACCCGAACTCACTCAGATATACGCTATCCTATGCAAGGGATCACAGATGAACTTGATCTAGATTAGGATATAGGAGCATCCACTTAACTCTGATTAAACTAGCAGGCATACAAATAGGATACAAACTTAGGTGTTTATAACAGAAGATCAAGGGTCGTGTTCATGAAGAACACGAGCCTCTAACTTATGAACAAACACGAATGTATGAGAAACTCGCTCGTCAACTAGATCGAGGAAGCGTGTTCGTGAAGAACACGAGCCTCTAAATGATGAACGAACGAAGAACACAAGAACGCAGTATGAATGCCACTTTAGTCTAATTGAGAATGCCGAAATACTCACTTTATTCTAAATGAAGAACAGAAGCATCCGTAGAGGATCATTCTTGAGGAAATGTGCCAAACACCATGGCACAACCCCAAGACACCACCCCACCTTCCTTCTAATCTCTAAAGCACTAGCAAGCCAGCACTAATCCTATGCATAGAGCTCTCCTCTCCTAATGAGAGAAGCCAAAAGGCAAAAGTGAGAAGGAGGAGAAGAAGTGTGTGTCCTATTCTCTACCCCCTCTCCTTCTATTTATAGGCCTGAGCACCGGCGTGGAGGCACCCCAAACACCCCGGGAATGAAGTCAGGAGCCAACCAGGGACCACCACGTGGAAGGCCAGGATTGGGCGCCACAAGGTCGGTTCGACCGACCTGTGGGGTCGGCCGACCCCTTGTGGGCCCCACCTGCCTTGTGCTTTCTTGTGGTGGCTGTCAGGTGCGTCCTTATGGCGGTTCCAGGTATCCACGTGGTTTTGAGAAGGTTTAGGTGCTCTGGTGGGCCATGGGATCCATGTGATACACGCGTGGCGACTTCTGATTCGCCGAGACTTCCTCGGATTGGTGACATCACCAATCCGTGGCACTTTGCATGGCAGCCCTTCATTGGCTGAGGTGGAGAGGCTTGGATTGATGAGGTGGATGGATAAGGTGTACTTTTGCTCTATTTCTTGTGCTCATTGCCTGCATTCAAATATACATTGCCACTTGTGGAATTTGTCAGTGTAAGCCCCTATTCTACTGTGGATGTATATTTCTTGTGTCAAAATGCAGGAGTTGACGGCTATAAATATGGTACTTAACAGCCGTCAACAACTCCCCCACACTTGACTTTTGCTCGTCCCGAGTGAAGGGAGTCAGATCAAGGTGAGACATGATATCCAAAGGTATGAAGCGAGCATAAGAGATATTCCAAACCATACCTTGTACATGTGAACTCTGTGGAGTGTTATCATGCCATCTTGGGTAGTTGAAGAATGGAATGGTCAGGAATCAAATCACTTCTGCTCATCATGTCAAGTAACTTGGGGTTTTACAATAAGTTTTTCAAAAAAACAAATCTTGCTTTGCTCCTCATTTGATTCTCTCAGATCGCTCAATGTGTATATGTCCTCACCAAGGCAGTATATTGCCTTTAATCATCCTACTTCTAATGATAGCTTATGTGGAGCTCAGGGTAGGTATGAATGATAAGGCATACTTGCATCACATATATTACAAAGGCAAAGACTGGATCCACAGAGAAAATCAAATCATACAATCAGATCAAGATGTGCACGTGTATGGATATGATGGGTATGGTAAGGTGTATATTAGGCCCGGAATGGGTGCTAGATATTACCATAGATGTATGATGAATGTTGGTCGATGGTAAGGTGGACACTAGCTTCGGAATGGACACTAGTTATTACCATCTAAGTTATGGAACTCCTTTTGCATGATCTCATCTCTCTCCTATTCCTCCTTTATTTTGGACATGGGCTATTCTTTCTTTTCTCTTTTTTTTTCTTTTTTTTTTCTTTTTTTTGTTCACCATGCCTTGAGCATGTGTCTCTTCTTTTCTTTTCTCTTTTTTTTTTATAACCCATGTCTCTTGAAGGATACTTTTGGAGAGAGAGTCACACCACTATGGAGCTTTATTTTTATGAAATGGATGAATGATACAATGCTGACTTCTAGTGTAGAAGCATGGCAAGGGGAAATAGGTGGTGTGCACATGAATCTTGATCATGAAAGTAATGAAAAGAATTCTCACAAGGGTCACAGAATTTAACAAGGCTCAATGCAAAAGCAAGCAGCATATGAGTATAAGGTTTTCAACTATAAACATCATATGGCTTTGGTAGGGCAGTGGCATATCAAAGAGGAGCTTTGCAAAGGGTTTTATGATTTTTCAAATAAAATTCCCAAACACTCAAACATAAAGAGCGAAGATCATATCATCAAACCATATCACAAACATCAACTACTTAGATAAGCATGAGTTCCCTAATGATATTTGTTCACAAGCATCAAGATAATAAGTGAGGAATAAAACATATGCAAGCCAACCACAGGAATCATGTAGAGCAAGCATAGCACCAACCACTGTGTTTGATATAAAAGGATAGGAATTGAAATTCAAACAAACTCATGGATATGATAGAGTGAGATAGAGGGTGCACATACCATCGCTTCTGAAGGATAAGAGGTCAAGGAAGACCAGTGGTGATTCAGCTAACCAGAGGGCAGCCGGGTCACTCTGGTTTACCTTGCTCTTGTCATGAAGGTGTAGTCGATGTTGTGCAGCGCCTGTGTGGGAGTTCTCTAGTGGATATGTCGATGATGAGCTTGAGAGAACTCCCCCACACTAGTGGTTGACCCTGGTGCTGTTCTTCAAATGACAAATGAAAACAAAGGAGGGACTCTACTGTTTCGAGAACCATAGAGCCTTTATTCAAATTCAAATATTTTTGTTTTTTTATTGTCACCATGTCATTTGCTCAGAAGGTTAGATCAAGATTACACTTTATACACAAAGGGGAATATACTTACCTTGGACCTTTGAGAGGTCATATGTACCACCTTTGCATGTTGTGCAACATGAATCTGACACCTCAACTTACCTTCCCATTTGAATTTAGCTCAATGGCTTACCCATTCAACTTTGACAAATTTCTGCAGGGGTTAGTCAGCATACATGCAACCAAGATCTATGAAAATATAACTCTAAGGTTCATCAGTCAAAACTCGACACCATGTCTTGTTTTGACTGAAGAAGACAGTTTTAACCTAAGCACCGTGCTTAATCTAAAACAGTCTATGAATGTACATCTAGAACAATAACATTCAAACCGGAGCATATGAGCAAAGATAAAAGAAGCATGAAAGCATGATCAAGCTATCATCAACAAGGGACATAAGCATGAGCATAAGATGGTGAACCTCGGGAACCTCCCGGAAGGGCTTTGCTTAATGTCAAAAGCAGGACTTACCTAGCTAGTGGGCAAGATGCAAGAGCTGACATCATTGCCATACCCGGATAAGATTTGGTAGAGGAGGAACTTTACTCAGGATGCTCACATACCTCCCCCACACTTGAAGTTTGCATTGCTAAGCAACAAAACTCAAGTGTGTGGTGATCAAGCTTCCTTTTGTAAATGTTCCCTCACCGAAGCCTATCTAGGTGTTGCAGCTGATGTGGCTCACATGTTCGTAGGCATCATCTGTCCATCTTTCTTTTCGATCTCCACTTGAAGGGTTAGTGACCAAAAATACCCGAAGGACAACTTATCCTAAAAAATATGTTCTTACTTTTATTCGAAAAGGGAAATGAAACCTAAGCTAGTCCAGGCTATCTCCTGGTAGTGCTTTGTTTATTTATTGGTCATAAGCTCGACCATGGGAACTTCATCTTGCAGCTATCGTTGGTGGTGTCATTCCCGTCTCACCACCAATCCTTGATGTATCAGTGAAGCTTTAGCTGCAAGGTTAGTGCCACTGTGCACGCACGAAATCTGATATGCATATGATAGACATATACATCTACAACCAATCTTCTGAACTTCCTACAAAAGAGGACCATAAGGTGATTGCAGCCCTCATGCGTGCTCAGCGCACTAAGCAAGTCTGACTCTAGATGGACATGATGCGAGCATGGTTTGTATGGTAGATCAAGGATGAAGCTACCATGCTCGTGTGTGGAATTCTTTCCTCCGGACTCTAGAGTCAGTGCCTCAACAGGTTCCATGGCCCATGAATTCCCCATCTCAAGAGATGCATCGTGGAGGCAAGATGTTGACTCTCGATCATAATCGAAAGCAACATAGTACGGGCCAACGGGAAGAGGCTGAAACTCAGTCGAGATAGATGGTGATCATTCGCCTCCACAGAGGTGAAGAGGATCTCCCGAGTCATCCCCTTGAGGAGTAGAGAAGTCTACAACCTCAATCGGAACAGGCTCAGATGATGCGAACGGAGATACGTGCATCATCGTCTCGAGTGGGTTTTGCTCGGGAAGAGGCTCTACCATGGAATGTTCATGACAAGAGATGGACGTGGTAGGAGCGGCTTCCCTAAGCGTTACATCTAGGCTTCCTTGAGATTTATCAAGAAGTTCATCCAATGGGAAGCCCAGAAGAAGATCGAAATCTGTTATGTCACAGATGTGAAAATCTAAGTGCACCTCGATCTTGTCTATGATGATTGGCATGTCCCTAGCAATCCCTCGACATGGGAAAATGTATTCTCTATATCTAGGACTTCGGAAATATCTATTAGTCGGGGTGAGGGGCATGTCACCCACCAGAGTGTCCAAAAGATACTCTGATATGATGCAAACTCCAGCAGCAGGGTCATGAACAATATCTAAGGTGTTTCCTCTCATGGAGCAATGGATGGTCATGGAAGTCGAGCTGACCCGAATTACTTCGGCAACAGGCTCTGATTTCCAAAGCGACCATTCCACTATCGCCCCATGATTCCAAACTTCATCGAGAACCTCATCAAAGTCCAACGATGCCGTAGGCTTCTCGTGCCAAGAACAATCTGAGGTATTTATGATGTCCCGAGAAGGATCACCCTCAAATCGAGAAGAGAACTCCGAAGGTTGAATTTCTTCTCCCTTTGGTGTTTGTGGTTCGGGAGAAGGCTCTCTAGACGAATCATTAGATGTGCAAGGTGAAAGCTCAAATTCGTCTATCAGGAGACTCCCTTGGATCGACTCTGATTCTTGGTGGAGATCACTGTATCTGGGATGGGAAGAAGAGGTTTCTAAGAAGTATTCTAGGATCTCTCTTCTTCTCATTGGAGTTCGGGTTCTGAATGAACCTCCGGCTATAAGGTCGAGCTCAAATGCAGATTCCATGTCTATCAGCCCGTGAAAGATGTTCAAGGATAAATTATCAGGTATAGACAAGTCTGAGTTAAGCTCCAATAGGTGTGAGAACCTAGCCCAAGCTGCACCTATAGACTCGCACTCTAGTTGCTCGAATTCACAGAATTCACACGGCAGCGAATCTAAGTGTTCAAAAGGGGAGAACGAGTAACAAAAGTCATCTCGTAGTTCTTCCCAATTGTCTACACTTTCTATCGTGCGGGTGTACCATTGTTCCGCTCTATCTTCAAGAGAAAAAGGGAACAACTTCCACCTCAAAGTTTCTTGTGTCATACCTAGGATTACCAAGCACGAACACAGTTCTTCAAACTCCTTTAAATGATCATGGGGATCATCACTGATGGCACCAGAGAAAAGTTGATTCCGAACCATGGCTATAAAACCGAGACGAAGCTCGCAGCTAGATGTAGAAGTTGATGGTTTCTCTAAGACGAACTCGCCCCTAGGGGTAGAGATGCTATTACAGGAAAGCTTCTCCATGGGTAATGGGGGTAAAGATAGAAGGAAAGAAACAATAAGGATATCTCGATGGGTAACGAGGGTAAAGGTAGAACAAAAAGGAAAAAACAAAAGATACGAGGACCACTAGGTTCGAAGATAGATACAGCAACCGTTCCCCAGCAACGGTGCCAAAAATGGTTGTTGGTATTTCTTAACGTCACCACTAGTTACGTACCTAGCGTGAGCGTAAGATCCACCTGGGTATACCGACGGGTACGAAAGAATCCGCAAGCGCACGGAAATACCGCTGTAGCACTTCACCTTAGGAGTATTCCAAAGGGTATCGAATCCAAGGAACGATGTGTACTACCTTCTATCCTAGACTGATGATCCAAGGACACAACTCTAAAGGATGAGTTGAAGATGGAAAGGATCTTGCTGATAGCGCGCAGAGTTGAGAATAGCCTCTCGATTAGGAACTCTCGTTTCGAACATCGGCCCCTCCTGGCTATAACAGTTGGTTCACGACAAATGGTTGCCTACACGCTGTATCCGAACGTGGGGGATTTCAGAGGATCCAACGGCTGTCACTACCGCGGCCTACCCCAAGACAAACTGTGGGATACAAGGCATTCGAAGGATAACCCGTAGTCTAGACACCACGTCTACACCACCGATTACTACTATAGCACAGCTATGTCTGATATCTCGTAGAAACACTATAGCACTCTGTATAAATACGGAGTGACGAACCCACGAGGGAGAGACCCGAACTCACTCAGATATATTCTATCCTATGCAAGGGATCACAGATGAACTTGATCTAGATTAGGATATAGGAGCATCCACTTAACTTTGATTAAACTAGCAGGCATACAAAAAGATACAAACTTAGGTGTTTATAACAAAAGATCAAGGGTCATGTTCATGAAGAACACGAGCCTCTAACTTATGAACAAACACGAAAGTATGAGAAACTCGCTCGTCAACTAGATCGAGGAAGCGTGTTCGTGAAGAACACGAGCCTCTAAATGATGAACGAACGAAGAACACAAGAACACAGTATGAATGCCACTTTAGTCTAATTGAGAGTGTCGAAATACTCACTTTATTCTAAATGAAGAACAGAAGCATCCGTAGAGGATCGTTCTTGAGGAAATGTGCCAAACACCATGGCACAACCCCAAGACACCACCCCACCTACCTTCTAATCTCTAAAGCACTAGCAAGCTAGCACTAATCCTATGCATAGAGCTCTCCTCTCCTAATGAGAGAAGCCAAAAGGCAAAAGTGAGAAGGAGGAGAAGAAGTGTGTGTCCTATTCTCTGCCCCCTCTCCTTCTGTTTATAGGCCTGAGCACCAGCGTGGAGGCACCCCAAACACCCCGGGAATGAAGTCAGGAGCCAACCAGGGACCACCACGTGGAAGGCCAGGATTGGGTGCCACAAGGTCGGTTCGGCCGACCTATGGGGTCGGCTGACCCCTTGTGGGCCCCACCTGCCTTGTGCTTTCTCGTGGTGGCTGTCAGGTAGGTCCTTATGGCAGTTCCAGGTGTCCACGTGGTTTTGAGGTGGTTTAGGCGCTCTGGTGGGCCATGGGATCCATGTGATACACGCGTGGCGACTTCTGATTCGCCGAGACTTACTCCCTTGGATTGGTGACATCACCAATCCATGGCACTTTGCATGGCAGCCCCTCATTGACTGAGGTGGAGAGGCTTGGATTGATGAGGTGGATGGATAAGGTGTACTTTTGCTCTATTTCTTGTGCTCATTGCCTGCATTCAAATATACATTGCCACTTGTGGAATTTGTCAGTATAAGCCCATATTCTACTGTGGATGTATATTTCTTGTGTCAAAATGCAGGAGTTGACGGCTATAAATATGGTACTTAATAGCCGTCAACACATGCCTCTACACTCGAGGAACTAGACGTGATTAGGGTTGAGTGTGATGAACTGAAATCTAGGCCAGCTTTGTTAGGTGCTTGCACTTCATTTCCCGTGTTGTATGCTAGGCTAGATGAGTCTCACACCAGGATAGTTTCTCTTGGGGCTGCTTTGAAAGCTCCCATTCCTACATCATGTTCTACCTGTGAAATGCATGCTTTGAAAAACATGGAACTTGCACACTATGTTGACCGTTTGCGAGATGAAAATGATGAGCTTAGGAAATTGATGAGTTGGTTGTCTGGGCATGAGCCACAGTTGAGTTTGATGTTGGCTGAGTTCAAGAGGTTTGATGGTCAGGCGTTGGGGGCTGGTAAGAGTGGTGAGAAGAGTGGTGAGAAGAGTGGTGAGGGAGAAGAGAAAGTTGGAGAGATCCCTACTCCACCATACACCATACCCATGAACAAATATGCCCCCAAGCCAAACCACCTCAGAAACAAACTTGATACAACTCCAGACCCACCAGTGTTCCCCCAGAAAATAGAGAACTACCAGAAACCCATCAAGTTTGTGAGCACCCAGGGGAATGTCTTTGAGGGGAAGTCAGGAGAGAAAGCTGTTGAGAAGCCCACAGAAAAGCCACCGCCTAAGCCTCAACCGATCCACTTCCATTGTGAGTATTGTGGGAGGGATGGGCATAAGGATGAGTTCTGTTTTAGGAGGAAGAGAGATGAGAGGTTTGCTAGGGAGATGGCAAACAAGGACAGGTACCACCTTTCTCGTAAAGTGCCTGAGCCTTGTAGAGGGCTTCTACCTAGGGGTGATGTGTATGTGCATACAGTTCCGACTCGTGGTGGTGGAGGTGTGTTTCCTCAGAGAGATAGGCGTGTTGGGTTTGGGCGTGGTGAGTTGGCTCGACGTGCTCCTTCTCGTGACCGTTACGAGTTTGGGAGGCACGATCGGAGCTTTGGGTCTCAGATGGACTACGGGCCACACTTTCCCCCTCGTGGCGCGCGTACTCCTCCAGTGAGACGTGACATGTCCTTTGGTGGTAGGCGTGAGAGGGCTCCGCCTAGGGGTTTTGGTAGGATGGATTTTTCTAACCCTTCTCTTGAGCAAATGGCTCGACACTGGTTTGACTGTTTTGGTACTAACCCCAGTGTTGAGTCGTTTGCTCATTCTCGTTCTCGTTTCTGATTGCAGGTGGGAGGCTTGGAGGACTTTTTGTTGATCGACTCCGGTTGTTCACGACACATGACCGGAGATCATGGGTGGTTCTCCAGCCTCACCCCGGTGAGTACGAGGGAGTACATCACTTTCAGGGACAATGGGAGAGGACGAGTGCTTGCTGAAGGTATGGTGAAGGTGAGTAGCAAGGTGACCTTGAGAAGTGTGGCTTTGGTCAAGTCACTTGGTTTTAACCTGTTGTCAGTATCTCAGTTACTTGATGAAGGTTTTGAGGTTCGTTTTAAGTCGGGCGCTTCTCGTGTGCTTGATTCTCGAGGCGATCTTGTTTGTACGATCGTCCCCGAGGGTCAAATCTTCCGTGCCGATTTTTCCCAGTCTGTTGGTCCTCCTCGATGCTTTGTTGCTGACATTTCGGCCGAGCTTTAGAAATGGCATAGGAGGTTGGGACACTTGAGCTTTGAGTTGCTTTCCCACTTGAGTGGTCTTGATCTTGTCCGAGGATTTCCTAAGTTGAAATTTGTGAAGGATTTGGTTTGTGCTTCTTGTCGGCATGGAAAGATGGTTGCTGCTTCTCACGCCCCTCTGACTGCGGTCATGACCGAGCGACCTTGTGAGCTGTTGCACATGGATTTGGTTGGGTCAGCTCGTGTTCTCTCTACGGGTGGGAAGTGGTATGTTCTTGTTGTGGTTGATGATTTTTCGAGGTACTCTTGGGTTTTCTTTTTGGAGGATAAGAACGAGACATTTGGCTTTGTTCGGGACTTGATCTTGAGGTTGAAGAATGAGAGACATGGTGATGCCATTTGAGCTATACGCAGTGACAATGGCACAGAGTTTAAGAACTCTCATTTTGATGCCTTTTGCAGTGATCTTGGTTTCGATCATCAGTATTCTTCTCCATACGTCGCTTGCCAGAATAGCGTAGTGGAGAGGAAGAACCGGACCCATTGGGAGATGGCCAGGACGATGCTCGATGAGCATAGGACGCCTAGGCATTTCTGGGCCGAGGCGGTCAATACCACTTGCTATGTCTCAAATCGCATCTTTCTTCGTGCCTTTAAGAAGAAGACCTCTTATGAGCTGATGCATGGGCGACAACCCAAGGTGAGTCACTTTAGAGCTTTTGGTTGCAAGTGTTTCATTCTGAAGAAGGGCAAATTGGATAAGTTTCAGTCTAGATGTTCGGATGGTATTTTCCTTGGTTATGCGATTCATTCTAGAGCATATCGTGTGCTCAATCTTGACACTAACCGAATCATGGAGACTTGCGAGGTAACCTTCGACGAGACACAGCCATGTAGCTCTTCTGCTTTTGAGTGTGCAGGTGACGAGGAGATTGGAGCGAGGATCTTTAAGGATGAGTGTTGGCACATTTTATCTATAAATATTTCCTCTCACATTTACTGGAAAAAAGTCTAAAATATAATTAGATCACCTTATTAGGGTTTATATTGACAATTTCCACGAGTTTTGGTGAATCTATGAATTTACAGGGACTATTCAGAAAATATGCAAAGAAACCACTCTAGAAGACTCCAGAAGGCTCCGGAACTCAACGTGACTTAGCACCTAAGAAAGAAGCATCTAGAAGGATCAAGGACCCACCTGGCCTAAGTGGACCCCGAGGGGGGCCCACCCCAGCCCGATCGGCCTGGTGGTGGGGCCGGACGGCCCCCCCTGGCGCCAAATGGGCCCAGCTTCCGGAATGTTCTTCCACCGCCTATGAGGATCAATCTAAACCACAAGTTAGGTCGGTTTGATCGTACGGTGCACATCGTCTCCTCCGGGCTATATAAGCAGACCCCCTGACCCCAGGGCAGACAACAATTCATTCTATCACATCCTCCATGCCTATCTGAGATTAGAGCTCTAGATTAGAATTAGAGTTGGAGAGTTAGTATCAAATTGAGTGATTAGAGCCACGATCTATTTAGATCTAGCTAATCTTGTTCGAGAGGATTAGAGAGCGGTAGAGGCGAAGCTGAAGGAAGGCCCGGACCTGTCGGTGTCTCCTCTTCATCTTCTACCTCTGGGATCAACTCCATTGGAGCCTGATCCTGAGACCTTGTGGAAAGATCGACTTCTTATTCAAGTGAGTAACATTGTTTTTATTGTTCTTACGGTTCATAACTCTCTGAGTACTTTAATTCCTGTCGCTCTTGAGTTAAAGTTGCATATTTAGTGTAAGCGTGGTGCTTAGACTAGCTAGCTTATGAATGCCTTCTATATTCCGGATAGTGTGGTAGAAGCGGGAAGTGACCTTGTTCCCGTCTGTCCTTTGCAGTCCACCTCCCGTCTATAGAAACCGTAGGACTTCCCCCATAGATTCTCGGGAGGTTCCCTTTCCTAAGTGTGTCTTCAGACAATCACCCCATAAGAACAATATATACATAGCTTGTGAGAATAAGAACCAGACATCCTTACGTTTTCCTTATCTCTCTTTCTGTCAAGTCCCTGATAGCTACTCAGTGATTAGTTATATACCTCAGATACTCTCTTTACCATTCTCCTTTTGGATTCGATATTTAAAACCCTCTCCCGGGTGGAATGCTCACCGGTATCCGTGCGCTTGCGGATTATCCATCATAATATTTCTGTAGGCTTAACAAATACCAACAAGCATTTCTGGCGCCGTTGCCGGGGAGAACGGTTAAGAGAAAACTCTTCGAGTATAACTAATCTTGTATCTTTCTTTTTTCTTTTTAGTTTTAGATTACCTACTGTCCTTATGGACACTACCCTCATTAAAGACTTTTCGGCACCCTCAGAGCTCGGCCTTAGGCCTATGCCATCATCGAAACCAATCCTATCTGATGCCTATGAGCTGCGCCCACGGTTAATAGAGATGGTCCAAACCAACACTTTCTTAGGAATAGAAGACGAAGACCCTTATCATCATCTCCAGCAGTTTGAGCAAACTTGTGACTGCCTGCACATTGAGGGTATGTCAGACGAGACTATTTGTTGGAAGCTTTTTCCATTCTTTCTGAAAGGAAAAGCTCGCCAATGGTACGACCGGACCAAAGAGAAGATGAAAGGCGATTGGGGAACTCTCCGTGCAGATTTTTGCATGGATTTTTATCCCTTATCTAAAGTAGTCGACCTCAGAATCAAGATCATATCCTTCAAACAGGGGGATAATGAGTCTATGAGTTCATCCTGGGAACGTTTTGAACTCCTTTGCAAATCCGGACCAGATCTAAGCCTTCAAGACCATATTCTCCTTCAACATTTCTATATTGGTCTTAATAAGGAATCTAGAGCCTATTTGAATGTCTCCTCTCATGGATCATTCATACACCTTACATCTAGTGAAGCTAGAACTGTCCTAGACAACATTCTAGCCAGCACTAATGATGGTCCTTTAGAAGAGAAAACTTTAGAAGAAGAGATTCCAGAGATAGCTACACCAGAACCTATGCCAGAAACATCTCAACTTATAGCTATCCAACATATAGAATCACCACAGGAAGAAATTCCTCTACCTGATTTTATAAATGATATCGAGGATGATTTATTTTCCGATTATGGAAACGCCTCGAAATATCATAAAGAGAAGAGGCCTCGGAAGCACACATCTTCTTCACTTGAGAAGGTAGACCCTTTTGAGCAAACCTTCTCAAGAGAACACACTGTGGAGCTTGCATCCATCATGAGTGGGGAATGGTTAGAAGAGTCAGAGCTTTCCTCTGATGTAGTCCATTTGGATTCACCTTCTATACCAATTCAATGTACAATCAATGGAACCCCCTTTGATGCCCTTTATAATCCAGTTGTGGGAATCAATATAATGGCTTTATCCTTTTTCCATAAGTTTATTAAAAACAAGCCATTATCTCCCACAACGAAATTATTAAAGTGCTCCTCAGGACAAATTATTCAAAGTTCGGGAATTCTCTATGTCTTACCTGTTTCAGTTTACGACATGTCAATTCACCTGAGCTTTCACATTTGTGATATTAAGGAGTTTGATCTTTTAATAGGCTATCCTTTAGAAAAACTCCTTAAGGAAGGACACACAGGGAAACTTGATGTTTGCCTAGGCAAAACCATTAAAGTTCCCTTACACTTCTCACATTCGATCCATACTAAGACCGAACCCAGTCCTGAACCTGACCCAATGGAAGAGGTGAATGAAGCATCTCTAGAACATTTCGTAGAATCCAATCAAGAAGATGTCACTGAATTCTTCATCGAGGAGGAAGAAGAAAATCCTACAGAATCTGAGCCCCTCGATGAAACCGAGGAACCCTCAAGACCTCCCATTGAGCTTAAACCTTTACCACCTGGTCTTAGATATGCCTTTTTGCACAATGATTCTGAGTCTCCTGTGATCATTAATGACCAACTCACTCAGGAAGAGACTCATAGGCTGATAACCATCTTAGAACAACATCGCTCAGCCTTTGGCTACTCGCTCCAAGACCTTAAGGGCATCAGTCCTGCCCTTTGCACTCATCGCATTCCTACAAACCCTGATGTTCTACCATCTAGAGAGCCACAACGAAGACTCAACAATGCGATGAGAGAGGTAGTGAAGAAAGAAGTTCTGAAACTCTTACACGCCGGGATTATATATCCTGTGCCACATAGTGAGTGGGTAAGCCCCGTGCAAGTTGTGCCTAAAAAGGGAGGCATGACAGTTGTGAAAAATGAGAGGAATGAATTAATTCCTCAGAGAACCGTCACTGGTTGGCGTATGTGCATAGATTATAGAAAACTCAACAAAGCCACAAGGAAAGATCACTTTCCACTGCCCTTCATTGATGAAATGTTAGAGCGGTTGGCAAATCACTCTTTCTTTTGCTTCCTTGATGGATATTCTGGATATCACCAAATCCCAATCCGTCCCAGTGACCAGAGCAAAACCACTTTTACATGTCCTTATGGAACCTATGCTTATCGTTGAATGTCTTTTGGGCTATGTAATGCTCCAGCTTCTTTTCAAAGATGTATGACGTCTATATTCTCTGATATGATTGAAGAGATCATGGAAGTTTTCGTGGATGATTTTTCTGTTTATGGAAAAACCTTTGATGATTGTCTAGAAAACTTGGATAAGGTTTTGCAAAGATGTGAAGAAAAGCACTTAGTCCTTAATTGGGAAAAATGTCATTTCATGGTTAGAGAAGGAATAGTGCTAGGCCATCTAATTTCTGAAAGAGGAATTGAGGTAGATAGAGCTAAAATAGAAGTAATTGAACAACTACCTCCACCTGTTAATGTCAAGGGAATCAGAAGTTTTCTTGGCCATGCTGGTTTCTATAGAAGGTTTATAAAAGATTTTTCTCATATTGCTAGACCTCTTACAAACTTGCTTGCCAAAGATGTTCCTTTTGACTTTGATGATGCTTGTCTTAAATCTTTTGAAACTCAAAAAAATGCTCTTATTTCTGCACCCATTATACAACCCCCTGATTGGTCTTTACCTTTTGAAATTATGTGTGATGCAAGTGATTATGCTGTGGGGGTTGTTTTGGGGCAAACAAAGGACAAGAAACATCATGCCATTGCTTATGCTAGTAAAACTTTGACAGGACCTCAACTCAATTATGCCACAACTGAAAAAGAACTGCTAGCTGTTGTTTATGCCATTGACAAGTTTAGATCTTACTTAGTAGGAGCAAAAGTTATTGTTTACACTGATCATGCTGCTTTAAAATATTTGCTCACTAAGAAAGATGCTAAACCTAGATTAATAAGATGGATTTTGCTTCTCCAAGAATTTGACTTAGAAATAAAAGATAAGAAGGGAGTAGAAAATTCTATTGCCGATCATTTGTCTAGAATGTATTTTGAGAAACCACAGGAACTACCCATCAATGACGCAATAAAGGACGACATGCTCTATCGGATCGCCCGGTCAGACCCCTGGTACGCATATATTGTTAATTTTATGGTTGCAGGGTATGTACGACTAGGAGCCGACAAGAAAAAGCTTATTTCCGAGAGTCGCCGTCACCTGTGGGGTGAACCATACCTTTTTCGAGTATGCTCGGACAGGTTACTCAGGAGGTGTGTACCGGCGGAAGAATGGAGAGAGAAGGCGTATCACAGTGCCAAGATCTACAAGGAAAGAACCAAGAGATGGCAGGACAAGAGAATCATAAAGAAAGAATTCAACCCAGGCGATCAGGTATTACTTTTTAACTCCAGGGTACGACTCTTTGGGAACGGGAAGCTACGAAGCAAGTGGGACGGACCATACAAGGTGGTGAATTCATCGTCACACGGAGCCGTCACTCTTCAAGACGACGAAGGTACGTTATTCAAGGTAAATGGTCAACATCTTAAAATATTTTTAGAGCCCAATAAAGAGTCTGAGGATTTAGATGAAATAGATTTCTTTTCCCACGAATATTAATTTTAGTCCGTAATGGGCCGTCTTAGGGTTTTTAAGGATCAGCACACGGTTAGAGCACCCCGCGCCGAAGATCATCGCGAGGCGACGTGGTGGGGGGCCGACCAGCCTCCTCACTGGGCCGATCGGGCCCTGCCCGCCGCCTCACGCCGCCAGCTTTCGCCCACGCTATCTCTAAGGTGCTCAGTTTTGGAAAAACTTGTTCGGGGATCTTTTACGAGATATCCCGTAGCCTTTCCAAGCTAGGTCAACCCCCTCTGCAAGTCCATGACCGATATTTAAGCAGGGGCAGACCTCCACCTTTTTCTCATCCCAAAGCCTCCAAGTAGCAGCAATGGCCGACAAGCAGCTTATCCCCTTTAGTTTTGAAGCCAAGGCGGTTGTTCCTTTCGAGAAGGAAGCAAAGCCGCTAGCCTCCTTGCCTCCTGATCTCAGCCCTCTCTCGCTGTTCCCGCCTAGTCGTCCACGTTCGCCGCCACCGCCTAAAGAAAGCAGGCAGGCAATGTACGCTCAGCCGTACGATCGCCGTCTTGAAGCAGCTCAGAAGAAGCCGATCCGTGTTCCTAGCTACATGGATCTGAAGAAACCAAGGGATGGAGAGCGACTCGCTGACGTGCGCATGGACAAGCATGGCAACACAAGGGTGCATAAGTACACCACCTCCTCAAGCCGTGCCACCATCGACGGAGTTCGTGCCAAAGAACCTCAAATCAAGAGAATTCCGGTCATCGAAGCCAGCCAGCGGATGCCGCAGAAACAGAAGACCCGTAAGACCGTAGCTGAGCTAGCGCAGGAAGTAGCAAGCCTGGCAGAAACTTGCAAAGAGATCCACCACGTCAACACTTCCCTCACCAAGACCGTCCTCAAACTGTTAGAATCAAAGAAGCGAAGGGACGATGAGGAAGACCATAGCCACGACCTTAAGAAGGGCAAGCGCCCTTTGTAAACACCTTAGTTAGAGAGCACATTAGTGATAGTTAGTTCGAGTTAGTTAGTTTGCTTTAGTTGTTAGAGTTGTTTAATAAAGTGATCTCTCCTTTAATAAAGAAGTATTCCACAAGTTGAGCTATTTTTGCCTATATATATATTTTCTGGATATGTTTTTGTCTCCACCATACTGTACATGCAAGATAACAGAAAACAAGTGTGGGGGAGAAGAACAGACGACCAAACGGCATCTTCCACGACCAAAATCAAGAAAAATGGGAAAAGCACAGAACAAACGACTCGCACAACGAACCACGGCAGAACCCAGTTCGGCCATGTCTCGTCCACCACTCGATTTGCTTCCTGAACTTTTTAAATTTTTGTAATTTGCTTTCCATTTCGAATTTGAACAAAGACGCCCTGCTAAAATGTCCTGATAACCTAAAAGATAAAGTTTCACATGTTTATGCTCTTAGAAATATTTATTGCTTTTGGGATGATCAGAATGAGGTTAGAATAATGAGAACCATCTTTCTTTTATCTTGTCTATGGAGAGTGCTTTAAAAATTATTAGCTAAGTTTCTCCTTTGTGATCAATAATATATCCCAACAGAGCTTTCATTGAAAATAAATTTGATTAAATGCTGCTTACTTGTATTGAGCTTTGTCAAATCTAGAGCTATGTTGAAGTTTTGTCTAAGTCTATGATCAAGATCACGTACACTGCTTTCACTAAAGTATCTATGCTCTAAGATTTTTGATCTCTGTCTCCCATATCATGAAAAAAGGTACAGCTAAAAAAAGAAGAAGAAGAGAGAAAAAGCCAAAGAAAGAAAAGAAAAATTATTATGAGTGGAGAGAAAAGTGAGAGAGAGGAGAAAATGGACAAGTGTTCTACGGGTCAGAAGAACCCCCCTCTCAGAAAAAAGGCATAAAAAAGAGAAGAATAATGGACATGTGTCCGAGGGTGAGTAGGGCCCACTTCTCTAAAATAATAAGTGAGAGAGTAATAATGGACGCGTGTCCGAGGGTGAGTAGAACCCAACTCTCCACAAAATAGCTGAATACCTTGTTCTAAAAAATGGGAAAAGATAGAAGATTCTAAAGTCAGAGCAGTGGTTTTTAAAATTTGACACACGCACATATCTTGATCTACGACCTATGACAGGCCTCTTCATGGATACAGATTTTGACCCAGCAATATATGCAAGGTAAGTCTGCTACATCTTTACATTCTAAAAACTTCACATATATTTGAGAGTATCACAAAGGAGTAAGCAAGACTGCATTTTCTTTTCAAAACTTATTCAAAAACTCTCCATTGACTTGATTTGAGAAATAAAGGTGATCTGTTTCTAACTATGCTCAGATATTCCCTAAGTACAGATATGACTAAGGAGTATAATTATGTTGATTCTTGTCTCTACGGTTGTAAACCATCCTTTTATCGAGGACGAGTAAAAGCCTAAGTGTGGGGGAGTTTGTTGGCACATTTTATCTATAAATATTTCCCCTCACATTTACTGGAAAAAAGACTAAAATATAATTAGATCACCTTATTAAGGTTTATATTGACAATTTCCACGAGTTTTGGTGAATCTATGAATTTACAGGGACTATTCAGAAAATATGCAAAGAAACCACTCTAGAAGACTCCAGAAGGCTCCGGAACTCAACGTGACTTAGCACCTAAGAAAGAAGCATCTAGAAGGATAAAGGACCCACCTGGCCGAAGTGGACCCTGAGGGGGGCCCACCCCAGCCCGATCGGCCTGGTGGTGGGGCCGGTCGGCCCCCCCTGGCGCCAAATAGGCCCAGCTTCCGGAATGTTCTTCCACCGCCTATGAGGATCAATCTAAACCACAAGTTAGGTCGGTTTGATCGTATGGTGCACGTCATCTCCTCCAGGCTATATAAGCAGACCCCCTGACCCAGGGCAGACAACAATTCATTCTATCAGATCCTCCATGCCTATCTGAGATTAGAGCTCTAGATTAGAATTAGAGTTGGAGAGTTATTATAAAGTTGAGAGATTAGAGCCACGATCTATTTAGATCTAGCTAATCTTGTTCGAGAGGATTAGAGAGCGGTAGAGGCGAAGCTGAAGGAAGGCCCGGACCTATCGGTGTCTCCTCTTCATCTTCTACCTCTGGGATCAACTCCATTGGAGCCTGATCCTGAGACCTTGTGGAAAGATCGACTTCTTATTCAAGTGAGTAACATTGTTTTTATTGTTCTTACGGTTCATAACTCTCTGAGTACTTTAATTCCTATCGCTCTTGAGTTAAAGTTGCATGTTTAGTGTAAGCGTGGTGCTTAGACTAGCTAGCTTATGAATGCCTTCTATATTCCGGATCGTGTGGTAGAAGCGGGAAGTGCCCTTGTTCCCGTTTGTCCTTTGCAGTCCACCTCCCGTCTATAGAAACCGTAGGACTCCCCCCATAGATTCTCGGGAGGTTCCCTTTCCTAAGTGTGCCTTCAGACAATCACCCCATAAGAACAATATAGACATAGCTTGTGAGAATAAGAACCAGACATCCTTAAGTTTTCCTTATCTCTCTTTCTGTCAAGTCCTTGATAGCTACTCAGTGATTAGTTATATACCTCAGATACTCTCTTTACCATTCTCCTTGTGGATTCGATATTTAAAACCCTCTCCCGGGTGGAATGCTCACCGGTATCCGTGCGCTTGCGGATTATCCATCATAATATTTCTGTAGGCTTAACAAATACCAACAATGAGCTCGACAGAGATGGAGATGAAGACGATGATGGAGGTGATGCTCCCGCGGCTGATCGTGTACGTGCTACTTCCACTACTACGACGACGATCGAGGATGGTCCATCCCTTACACCCACTACGACTGAGGCTGTTCGAGTGGAGGTTGCTGCTGAGGGGGAGATTGTGTCCAGGCGAGAGGCTCCCCGGTGTGTACAGGTGGACCACCCACCGACGACGATCATTGGTGACCTTCATGAACGCACTAGATGGTCGAGGTCAAGGAATACTTCTCATTTCGCTCACTCTGCTTTTGTTGCGTCATTTGAGCCCAAAGATATTCGACACGCTTTGTATGACGAGAATTTGGTGAATTCCATGCATGAGGAATTGGAAAACTTTGAGAGAAACAAAGTCTAGGTGTTAGTAGATCCACCGCCAAATTGTCGTCCCATAGGAACCAAGTGGGTGTGGAAGAACAAAGAGGGTGAGAATGGGATGGTTGTGAGAAACAAGTCGAGGTTGGTGACTCAGATGTTCAACCAGAAAGAGGGCATAGATTATGAGGAGACATTTGCTCCCGTGGCCCATTTGGAGGCAATTAGGATCCTTCTAGCCTTTGCCGTGGCTAAAGGGTTCAAGTTGTACCAAATGGATGTGAAGAGTGCTTTCTTAAATGGGGTGATAGAGGAAGAAGTGTATGTGAGGCAACCCCTAGGGTTTGAGAGTGAAAAATACCCACACCGTGTATACAAACTCCAAAGAGCGCTCTATGGGTTGAAACAGGCACATAGAGCTTGGTATGGCAGGTTGAGAGGCTTTTTGCTGAGTAAGGGGTTTGTGATGGGCACAGTTGATAAGACCCTGTTTCTCCTTAAGCATGGGAATGACCTTTTGATTGTTCAGATTTACGTGGATGACATAATCTTTGGTGGCTATTCTCATGATCTTGTTGCCAGATTTGCAGATGACATGAGCAGGGAATTTGAGATGTCCATGATGGGTGAGCTGCAGTTTTTCTTAGGACTCCAGATCAAGCAGTGCAAGGAAGGGACATTTGTACATCAAGCGAAGTACACCAGGGACATGGTGAAGAAGTTTGGCATGAATGACTCCAAGCTGCTGACTACACCGATGAGTACCACTACGGCTTTGGACGCGAATGAGGATGGCGAACCCGTGGACCAGAAGGAGTACCAGAGCATGATCGGCTCCCTCCTCTACTTGACGGCGACGAGGCCGGACATACAGTTCAGTGTGTGTCTGTGCGCTCGTTTTCAGGCTTCACCGAGGACTTCACATTGGCAGGCCGTCAAGCGGATTTTCAGGTACTTGAACTACACTCCTGAGTTTGGTCTTTGGTATTCTGCCTCCTCGACACTCAAACTTCACGGGTACTCCGATGCTAATTTTGCTGGGTGTCGATTGGACCGCAAGTCTACCTCTGGGTGTTGTTAGTTCCTTGGTTCTTCTTTGGTCTCTTGGTCATCTCGCAAGCAATCTAGTGTAGCCCAGTCCACTACAGAGGCCGAGTATGTAGCTGCTGCTAGTTGTTGTTCCCAGCTGCTTTGGATGACCTACACTATGAGCGACATTGGTGAGGAGTGTTCCCAGGTTCCACTCTTTTGTGACAGCACTAGTGCCATAAGTGTAGGCAAAAACCCAGTCCTTCACTCCAAAATGAAACACATAGAGGTGAGGTACCACTTTCTGAGGGACAATGTTGAGAAGGGAAATATATCCTTGTCCTATGTACCTACCCAAGATCAGCTAGCCGACATATTCACCTAACCACTTGACCAAGTTACTTTCACTCGCTTGCGGGGTGAACTTGGGGTGTGCTTTCCTTTCTAGCTGAGTCTTAGAGCTTCTCATGTATATATGTGCCATATGTTTCATTTTGTTGCATTCCATGCATGCATTTTACTTTCTGTACAAAACCTGGTAGGATAGCCATCTTTGGATCACTTGTGCCAGGAAAAGTTTCTCTTATATACTTTGATCACAGATGTGCTATGTGTGAGATATGTGCATGTTTGGTAAATGGTGATGTGAATGCTATGCTCTTGATGGTTTTGCCATATACTTATGTTGAGATAGCTTCATGTTTGTGAAAATGATAAAATTGCCTCTCTCATGAGTAGATGCTTGTCTATGCTCAATTTGTGCTTAAATGCCTATATCATGTTTAGTTTGTGCTTGAGTATCATGTTCTCTTTGCTTGGGGTCAAAGACCTTTTGTCATTGTAAATGTTTAGCCCATTTGTTCACTTTGGGAGGAGCATAAGCTTCTTTTTGCCGCAAAGGCATTTCATGTACCATGTTTAAACTTGAAAATGAAATTGGTGTATGAATTGTCTTATGCTTGAAAAATGAGCTCCTAATCATGTTTTTATGCTTTTGATATTCATATCTTGGGTGCTAAACCGTAGCATGTTGTCTACCATGAGAAGCCTCATTTTAAGAAGTAGACACATGGCTCGGTGGCTTTAACATGACTTGAGTAGCTTGTGGGTGTTTATAATGATCTTGTGATGAGAATTTGTGATCTTGTATAAACTTTGGATGATCTAGTGTATTTGTGCTCAAATTGCTATGGATAGGGTCTTGCTCAAGGGATGAATGTTTCTTTGTAAAAATTTTCTTAAAATTGCTTTTGGCCATGTCACATGCTTATATGTCTCTACCTTCTTGATGGTAATGTGCTAACTACACCATGTCTACTTTGCTTGCTCTATGTCTGATGTGTAGCATTTTATTGTGCTCTTTGTATATTTGAGAAGCTTGGTAGATTGTATATATACTTTGACATGCATTTTTCATAAAAACAAGGGGAAGAGTTTCATATACCTTGATTCATGCATTGTCAACAAGGGGGAGAGAGTTCTGTATGATAGGGGGAGAATTTTCATGCATTGGGAGATTTTGTGGAAAATTGGTATGCATTTGTAAGATGTTGCATGTGAGGAGAAAAATTGAGAAGAAGAGGTTGCATTTGCTCAGGGGGAGTTTGCATATGTGCAGGGGGAGCTCCTTTGGTTTGCCTGAGTTGTGTGCTTTGTGGTGTGCTTTTTGTGAGCTTTGTTTTGTCTCGGCTGTGTCGAGCCGTTGCCCTTGTCTTAGGGGGCCGAGACTTGGTCTGACGAGTGATCTTGTTTTCGCTTGTTCTTTGGCTTTGGATCACTTGCTTTGGTGGTTTGTGTTCGTGGTTGTTTTCTTTTCTTTTTTTCTCTATGATGGTTACTATGGGTGTTGTCAATGCACTCATCAAGGGGGAGATGGAGGACCAGGTATGTCCGAGGACCAGTGGAGGGTCGCTCCTTAGTGATGAGTGATTGACAACGTTGTGTGGACTGATGCTTAGCTTAGTGTGCAGGTACAGGTTGCGGCTTGACTCGTGTCGGTGCAGGTGAAGAATAAGTACGAAAGGCCTTAGCCGTGGCGGCCTCCGGGTGATGGAGAGGCAAGTAGGCTTGGTTCGATGGACCTGGTGGCCGATGGGGTCAAGTGCGAGCCGTGCGGTGCAAGACTGGCGGGCTGAAGTCGTGAACATGGGCCAGTGCAAGGTAGCAGATCGAGCGCGAAGGTTGCACGCGGGGTTTGTTGGTTTGCCCACAAAACCATCGGTGGACGGTTTCTTGGTTTGGGCCGCAAAACCAAGTCCGGAGGCCCGAGGCTACGGAGACGGTGATCCGGGAGCTTCGGGAAGCTTCGAGGCGGGGGGCACGTGGCGTGATCGCGGGGCTTGCGTCGATGCTAAGCAAGGCCGCGGTGGAAGCGTGTCCGCTCGATGAAGACTTGACCAAAATGCCCCTGAGGAGTTGTATCTTTTATTTGAGTTGTAGGGGTAGCGTGGTCATTTACCTCCCCCCGATGGACTTCGTATAAATAGCGGAGAGGTGGATGGCATCTCTCTCTCTTGGACTATAGGTTTTCCTCCCACGGTAGATTTCTCTGAACTACTTCTTTTCCCACTGCTTTCCTTAGGCTAGATTCTTGTATAGACTCTGACCTCTGGATGTATGGAAGCTTTCGGAGTTGCGGTGATCTCCTAGTCTTCTGTGATTTTTGTGTCATTTTTTAGGCTATTTTTTTGGGGTTTCGTTCTTCGCTCGATTCGGGGATTTGAGGGCGTTTCTTCTCGGATTTCTTTGAGGGGATCATGGGTGGATGCCTTGTGCATCTTTGTGTGTGATCTTGACCCCTCAAACGCTGGGAAAGGCCTTCGATTCGTGAGTTTTTGGCCGGAGCTCGAGTTCTTGGTGGTGGTTCGTGTGATCCGCGATTCCCAGTGATTTGGTGAGTTAGAGGTCGAGATTTTTGGGGCATAGCTTCCTCTTGTGTTGCTTATCATCTCCCCCAAATCTTGTCTCAAGAGCTTTAGCTGTTTGGGAGATCCGGTGATGGATTTGGAGAGTTGACCTCGCGAGGTCGGGCTTTTTCTGCTCTGTCCGCGCCTGGCGGACTGTCCGCGAGCAGCGTGCGGACTGTCCGTGTGACCCCTGTTCGTCATGTGTTCATTCGTGTTCGTGCGCGTTCGCGTTTTGATCCGTTTCGTTGCTATGGTTTTGTTGCAGGAGGTTTCCCGGACTGTCCGCCCGTGGTGTGCAGACTGTCCGCATGGCTCGGAGTTTGTCTAGGGTGGCTCGTGGTTTGTATGGAGTGTACAGCGAGTTTTGCCGGGCTGTCCGCCTGGGGTGGCCGGACTGTCCGCGAGGTGCCGGACTGTCCGCGGTGCTTGCCCGGACTGTCCGAATTTCCTCAGTGCAGCACTGTTGGCTCGAGGTCCTATTTCGGACTGTCCGCCGAGGGTCCGCGGACTGTCCGCCAAGCTTGTGGACTGTCCGCCGTACTCGTCCGGACTGTCCGGCCAGGGCTTCGCAGATTTGGCTAAGTCTTTTGATTTTTGTCTGGTGCTTCCGCGATTTGTTTCAAGGCTTGTCTCTAGGACTTGTGGGCTTGTGTGTGCCTAGTCTAGAGCTTCGCTGGTGTGTGTAAGTACTCGGAGAGGCAATCGGGGTATAGGCTGAGTTCGACCTTCGGGAAGAATTTTTATCGGCTCCCATTCACTCCCCCCTCTCTGGTCGCCTATTCGGTCCTTCAGAAAGAGAAAGGTGGTTCACGAGTATGAAGAACGTATGCCCATGGAGTCTAGGTCCTTGAGATGCAATCACCCGAAACATGATAAAACCCCGATCCAATCTATCTAAGGATGTGAACAAAGAATTAGGCGTTTCCCTTCCCTCGTACATGTCACTACGCGAAGGTAATCGTCGCTAACCCTAATGAACACGGTAAGTTGACGTGATCTATGGGAGCCACCCCGAAGGCAATGGTAGCTAACCTTAAACATTAAGCATCATCAATAAGAAGGTATGATAGATAAAAGATCCAAACAAGAGTGGGTGACTACATATCAAGATCCATTACAACTCCATGGACAAACGATTACTTTACCCCATTAAGACGCTAGGCATGGCACTGTTGAACATGGTGGATGCCCCCGATGGAGTCCGTCTCTCGGTGTCCTTCAACTCCGGCAGCGCCGTGGCAAGGCCTCGGCGTCCTCCTTCCTCGTGGTGGCCTCCGTTGACCTCAGTGATGATGCTCTTGAATCTTCACCCTCTCGATCAACCCTCTTCCTTGTGTTTGATCTCCCGAGGCTTCTCTGGTCGTCTTTCGCAAATGGCTCCTCTCCCCAAAACAATTAGGGTTCCGCGAACTTACCACCGAAGAAAGGCTGTGACGAACCGACCTGGGCCGGCCTGGCCCATTCCCAGCCCGGTTCGTCTCCGTCTTTTGCCACATGTCATTTCTTGCACTTTAGGGGTTTTCCGCCTTCGGATATGGGCTTTGGACGTCATTATCCTCGCGACCAAGTTGAGGGGTCTTCACGCATGATCTTCCGGTCTTTTCATCTTGGTCCTCGGAGATTCTTCATTGAAGCACGTTGATCCTTGCCACCTTTGGAGTCAAGTTCACGCACGGTCGGAGTTCCTTGATCATCATGTAAATCATCCTCCGAACCGAGTACATCTCTTCTCATTTATTCATGAATTCCTGCGTAAACATTATACTCCAAAACACACATCCAATGATGAACTTGTTATATCATTAGTATGACTAGTGGCGGGTTAGTTCCGAAATGAAATCCAAACTATAACATAACAAGTGTTCTTGGTTGACGGAAATCGACCGCCAACATCCCCCCATGCTTAGATCCTGTGCGTCCTCGAGCAAGTTGCTCAAAAATTGTTCATCCACAGAGTTGAAACATGCTTCATCAATTCCTTCCTTTCAAGTTAGTCAATCACTCATCTTTAATATAAGAGACATGAAACAAAGATCATAATGTAAACATGGGCATTTAGAAATTACCAATTCAAGACTTACCCCACAACTCATACCTTTTCACTGGAGAACTTCGACTTCATCCATACTTGCTTTCTTACTTGCATCGGAGGGTTTTTACAAACTTTTAGAAATAAAATTCTTGCACAAAGCATTAGACAAAGTCCTTCTCCAAGTTCTCCCATGTCACTCATTTAAAGTGGCTATCCTAGATAATTTCAAAAACTCTCACCTCCCACAAGTTTCTCATTTATAATGTAAGGTGGAGCTATATGTGTGGCTAGTGAAGCTAGCACAAGTATTATCAAACTAGGAAAATCCTCTAGTGGTTGTTCACCTTCCAAGTTAATGATCATGAGAATTAAACCATAATGTAAGGGTGTCAAGGATGAGAAGATTTAGAATGGTGGACATGTGCAAAGGGAAAAAGAATAATGACTTCAAGGCACTAATGATGTCCTTGATGTCGGATTGCACATGGTATGGAATATCAAAGATTCGTTCTCAACATCGTGGCATCCTTCCTTGCACTTCTTTTGATCTTTATTTGACTTATCATCCTTCACTATACTTCTCTTGCTTTGCCTTGAATTTTCCTTCGTTTCTTTTTCTTCTTTTTCTTCTCTCTTTTTTTTCTTTTTCTTTTTCTTGTGTGCGCACCACACACATATATTTTTTTTCTTTTCTCTTCTTTCCACATCTTCATCTTCTTCTCTGAAGCTTTTCGCTCACCTTTTGAACATGAATAACAATCTGAATTTTAAATAAAATCATGCTTAGAAATTGAACGAATCTTCGAACATGGGTTGTGTTCAAGGAGTAAGATGATAAAAAAGATGTTTATGGGTTTGGGTATGGAATCCGGCGATGTACGGGGCATTCAATGTGAAATTCCCATTACTGAATGTATGATGAGGCTAGCAATAAAAGATATACATCAAGGACATGATCATTGCTTGAAATTAGACCTCCCAAGAGAGTAAAATCCTAACCCAATTCATCATGCTAAACAACACTTATGGTGGAGTATATATATATGTAAAGGCTTTGTATATGATAGATATTACCTCTCAACTTGCAGAAAGAGATCGCTAACCTTCGTAGCAAGGTGTTTTTCTTAATTTTCAGAAATTAAAGCCTCCAATGTTAGCATTACTAAAAGCATAGATGAAGCAAAGTCCTAGATCAAAGTTTGAGTATGGGTGCTTTACAAAAGTAAGTTTCCACTAAGCACCACGGTAAACGATTAATCATCAAGTTCATGCTCGAATAACAAAGATAAAGTAAAAACATAACAAGAAAAGAAACAAGAGACTTGCATAAGACACTTTTTATTTCTTTTTCTTGACTCAACACTAAATTAAGACACTTACTAACTAAAAAGATAAAACAAAACTCACACTTGACTCTCATACTAGACTCAAAATTTAAAGACTCGACCTAACACCACTTTAAGCAAAAATTTTAAAAAGGTAGCTAGCTAGCTCCCCCCCCCACTCTTAGATCTTACGGCGTCCTTGTCATAACTTTACAAAAGGCACAAAGGGGGAGAACATGCTAACTACAACACCTAGTGGTACTTCCCGCACGAGTTGCACCACTCCTTCTTCTTGAAGTTCTTTTTCATCCCGAAGAGCTTCCTTATGTTGCGGTTGAGGTACTTGAAGTCGTCTTCCACCATGCGCTCCCAATCTTCAATCCTTTGTTGCAAGGCATTGATGGTGTGGAAACACTCATCAAGGGAAGAGAAGAGCTCCGCAATAGCATTGCGGCAAGCCGCGCAACACATGTTGTGCTCTTCCTCCGGATCATTGTTGTCTCCATCGTCTCGGTCGTCCGGATCGTTTCCGCCGTCTGGGTTGCCTCCTTCGCCTTGCTCATGATGCTCCTCCGGCTCCTCCTTGGGCACCTCCTCCCAAACATAGAGGTCGTTATCATCTCTTCCATCGGCTGCCCACGAGCTAGGGCTTCGATCATCGGAGTAGTCGCTATCTTCGTAAATCTCCGCCGGCTCGGGGGTCTTCTCTTTGTAATCCTTCCTCTTCATCCCAAGGATCCTCTTTGAGTGGCGAACAGGAGAAGCGGGCTTCTCCTTCTTCTCTTCAACCCAAGGATTTGGGCTAGCCATGCGCCTTGTCGGGACACGCCCTCCGCAACGAATCCGCGTGGTCTTCTTCACCTCCTCCTTGAGCTTTAGCACCATAGCACACCGACGAAGTTCCTCGGTCACCGGAGTTGGAGAGGGGAGGTGTGCTTCTTCCTCCATGGTTGCCTTCACCTCTTCCTTCCCTTTGGTGCTGCTCGGGGATGCCATGGGTGCTTTCGTGGAGGTTGGAGATTGCAATTGAGATGCAAACCTCGAGCTCCCTAGGCATCCTTAAATATCCCTGGAAGGATTCAGCCGAAACCCTCTCTTACCTATTTTTGTCACTCCAAAAAAGGGAAAACAAGAAAAGGAAATACACTGAACCGCATCCCAGAGAAAAATAGGACGAAACGGAGGAAGGGGGGTGGTGGGCCGGTCGGCCTGGGCCGGCCGGCCTGCCCCCTATTTTGGGCCCCCGCGGCCCAACTTTTGCAGCCCTCTATGTTTCGTGAATAAAAGCCCAGGTGGTGGTAAGGTCCAGCTAAAAATTATGAAAAGGACTCGAAATAAATACGAAAACAAAAACATATTTACAGAAAATTTACCTTGTTTTACGTCTTAGGCTTGACGCTTGGGCTCGTCCTCCATGTGATATATATCAATGTAGTCGATGGGCACGATGTCTTGTTCAAGAAAAACCTTTAACCGTTGACCATTAACCACATATGGATCTCCTTTCACGTCCATGATTGTTACCGCTCCATTTGGCGAGACCGAGTAAACGATGTACGGCCCATCCCATTTGCTCTTCAACTTTCCTTTCCCGAATATTTTGAACCTTGAAATATAGAGGAGAACCTTGTCACCTTCTTTAAATTCCTTTGCTCGAAGTCTTTTATCATACCATCTCTTCATTCTTTCTTTGTAGATGGTTGCACTCTCATAAGCTTTGAGCCTCATCTCTTCTAGTTCACTTATTTGAATCTTCCGTTTGATTCCCATGGTGTCGAAATCAAGATTCATCTCTTTGATTGCCCAATATGCTTTATGTTCTAACTCCAAAGGTAAATGACACGATTTACCATAAACAAATTGATATGGTGTCATACCTATTGGTGTCTTGTGTGCCGTCTGATATGCCCATAATGCTCCGTCCAATTTCTTTGACCAATTTTTACCTCCCTTTTCAACTGTCTTGTTAAGAATGCTCTTGAGCTGCCTATTTGAAGTTTCCGCTTGACCATTGGTTTGTGGGTGGTAAGCCGTGGCCACTCTATGCTCGATCCCCAACTTGGACAAGTATTTTCTGAAGCTATTTCCTGTGAAGTGTGTTCCTCCATCACTTATCAATACTCACGGGACTCCATAGCGTGGGAATATTATATTTTTGATCATGAATATGGATTCTTCCGTTGAAGCTCTTCAACAAGGGATAGCCTCCACCCATTTGGATACATAATCAACCATAACTCGAATATGCTCATATCCATTTGAACTAGTGAAGGGCCCCATGAAGTCAATTCCCCATACGTCGAATAGATCAATTTGCAAGTTATAATTCAAGGGCATAGCATTTCTTTGATCTATATTCCCCATTCTTTGACATTCCAGACAAGAAGCAACATACCTTTTCGAACCTTCATGCATCTCCGACCAATAGAATCCACTAGCCCATACCTTTGCTTGAGTCCTAAAATGTCCATAGTGTCCTCCATATTTGCCTGAGTTACACTTTCTCAATATTTCGCCTCTTTCATCTCTTGGTATACACCTTCGTAAGACCCCATCCGCTCCAAGTATAAAGAGGTAAGGTTCATCCTAATAATACTTTCGGCTCTCGGCGATCACTCTCCTTTGAGCGTTCCTATCCAAATGATGAAGTGGCATTTTTCGTATGGCTCGAATAATGTTGATCATCCAAGTATCTTTGTCAAGGATATGATAGAGGTGATCATCTCTCATCTTATCTTCAATAGGCTCTTTATCATCCTCACGATTCATCCTTGATAAATGGTCGGCCACAACATTTTCCGACCCCTTTTTGTCCCGAATCTCCACATCAAATTCTTGCAAGAGAAGGATCCATCGAATCAACCTTGGCTTAGCATCTTTTTTAGACAAGAGATGCTTGATCGCCGCATGATTGGTGTAGACAATCACTTTAGAATTCACAATATATGATCTAAATTTTTCAAAGGCAAACACTACCGTGAGCAATTCCTTCTCCGTTGTTGCATAATTTAATTGAGCTCCATTGAGGGTTTTGCTAGTATAATAAATAACGTGTACCTTGCCTTCTTTTCGTTGTCCCAACACTGCTCCAACGGCATAGTCGCTAGTGTCGCACATTATTTCAAAAGGTTGATTCCAATCGGGCAGTTGAATGACGGGTGCGGTTACGAGAGCTCTCTTTAATGTTCAAAATGCTGCCAAGCACTTGTCATTGAAATTGAATGGCACATCTTTTTGGAGAAGATTAGTCAATGGCTTGGTAATCTTTGAGAAATCCTTGATAAATCTTCTATAGAATCCCATATGGCCCAAGAAACTCCTCAAAGACTTGATATCTATCGGCGGTGGAACCTGTTCAACCGTTTCAACCTTAGCCTTGTCCACCTCAATTCCTCTCTCGGATATCACGTGTCCCAACACTATACCTTGTCTCACCATGAAGTGACACTTCTCCCAATTTAGCACCAAATCAACCTCCGAACATTTAGTGAGAACTTTATCCAAATTTGCTAAGCAATCCGCAAAATTTTTACCATAGACGGAGAAATCATCCATAAATACCTCAACAACTTCCTCGATGAACTCCAAAAATACCGCCGACATACACCGTTGAATGTTCCATAAGGGCAAGTGAACGTTGTCATATGTTGATCATCCGGGTGAATAGGTATTTGCATGAACCCCGAGTACCCATCAAGAAAGCAAAAATATGCATGATTTGCTAACTTCTCAAGCATCTCGTCGATGAACGGTAGGGGGAAGTGATCCTTCTTCGTTGCTTTGTTCAACTTCCGATCGTCAACACACATCCTCCATCTGGTCACGGTTCTTTGCGGTATCAATTCAATCTTCTCATTCTTCACCACGGTCAAACCTCCTTTCTTAGGCACACAATGTACGGGGCTCACCCATTCGCTATGCGGTACCGGGTAGATGATTCCGGCATCCAACAACTTGATAACCTCCTTCTTCACCACATCTCACATGGCATGGGTTAACCTCCTTTGATGGTCCACTACGGGTTTGCATTGATCCTCCATAGGTATGCAGTGAGTGCAAAACGCTAGGCAAAGTCCTTTAAGGTCATTTATCGAATATCCCATCACCTTCTTGTGCTTGTTCAATAAATTCAGCAACATATCATTCTCCTCGGGACTCAATTCGTCGCTCACAATCACAGGATAAGTCTTGTCCGGCCCAAAAATTCATATTTCAATCCTTGGGGTAATGGCTTAAGATCCACCTCCGGTACTTGTGGTTCCTCATGTATAATCTCTCCAAGGTCTTCAAATTTATCTTCCTCTAAGCTTCCGTCTTGCGGTTGTAGTCCTTTGGTTGCTTCCGCTAACTCTTCATCTAGCTCATCATTAGATTCATTCTCCATTGCTCTTTGTAGCGGATCTCTGAAAGTTTCAACAAAACGAAGGCTCCCTATCTCTTCGTCATCAAGAGGTAGAGGTGAGGCAATTCTAGAAGTGGGAAGAAACTTGTATGTGTGATTATCCCCATCAAGATTAATAGGCACTTTTCCTTTTCCGGCATCTAAAACGGCATTAACCAACTTAAGAAAGGGTCTACCAAGAATTACATGATCATTTTTATCATAGTAGACATCAACGATGAAGAAATTGGTTGGAATGCATTTTTCGGAAATCAAATTTCTAGGTCACGAGCAATTCCTAGAGGTTTAACAATTCTACCATCTCCCATAATTAATTTAGTAGAGGTTGGAACTAGGTCAATGGTGGGATTATGAATTTCATCAAAAATTTTAGAAGACAAGACACTTACTTGTGCTCCAATGTCGCATAACACCTTGCAATTAATGTTATTGACCTTGCAATCTATACGCGGTGAAGTCTTCTCTTCTTCATCAGATCCTATGGCAAATATTTCAGTGAGGCGGGCGAATGGTGACGCCTCAGGCTTGATTCCCATGATTCTTTTAGCTTCGGCCACATGGTCCGGATCAACTTCTTCTTCGCTAAAGAGCTTTTGAAGGACCTCCCCGGTTGTCTCTAGGTTTTATGGATGTTCTACTTGTCTTTCCGGCGGGAAGTCTATCTCCAAAGCTTTTGCCATCCCTTTTTGATTAGGGAATGGTCTTCTCTTGTCAAAGATTTCTCCAAAATCAAGTGGGATCCAATCCATTTGCTCGAACTCCTTTAGTGGCTTCGCACTCGACAAAGTTCTTTCACTTTCTTTGCTTGTCTCGGCGTGATCACTCTCCGGGATAGTTCTAATTTCCTCATGTTTGGCTTCTTCAACCTTTCTTGGGATTGGTTCCTCTTCCTTCTCTTCCGGGGCCGTATTTCTAAAAATTGCGGCAAGTGGTGCCACACTTGTGTCGCATTCCGGCTTTCCCGAAAGTCGTATTTCCCAATCTCTTCGCATGGCCGCCGCTTTACTTATGTTTTGTAGAAGTTTGGCAGCTTCCGTGAGTGTTTTCTCCATGAGATCCCCTCCTGCACACATTTAAACGTATTCCATGCAACTAGGGGTTAGGGAAAAAAAGAATGTATGCAATAGTACGTCACCGGGAAATCCAAGTCTTGGTCCTTGTACAACTAGCTCGTTGAATCGATTCCACACTTGATCAATCCCCTCTTTTTCTCCTTGCTTGAAAGTCATCACTTGCATCCTTATATGTTGAATCTTGGTTATAGGGAAAACTTGGCATAAAATTTCTTTACCAATTGATCCCAATTTCCCTCAGCTTCGAAGGACGCAAATGAATACCACTTTGTTGCTTCGTCGGCAAGTGAGTAGGGAAAAAGATTCCATTTAAACCAAGTGTCGGGAACTCCCTCTTGTTGTACCGTATTGCACAACGTCGTGAAGCGCTGGATATGTCTTTATGGATTGTCCGTCTCCATCCCTCAGAATGGATTAGTTGCTGCCATCTCGATGATTCGAACCTTGATTTCCTACCTTGTCGCTTCAAGAATCGAATCCGACACTTGTACCTTGATATCCTCACATCGAGGGCTAGCATAGTCCCTTAGCGATTTTTTCGGTTCCTCCAAAGGATTTCTAACGAACGCCATCTAGACAATCAAAAACAAAAAAACAAAAGAGTGTGTTTTTCTAGAACACAAAGGTTAGGTGTTAGTAATCAACAAAATCAATGAGAGATTAAACGAAGTAAACTGGCGGATTCCCCGGCAACGGCGCCAGAAAAAGGAGCTTGTTGACGGTTCGAAACCTCGTTCAACTTCACCGCAAGTACACAGAGTGACTTGGTGCCTTTTTCACCAAGGGAGGATACCCCCTAGGTTCTTGTCAATCCATAGAGCAAGGGAAATACATGCGTTTAACCTAACACTAACTTAGTTGATTAAGGACTTTATGATGTAAAGATTAATCTATAAAGTAAAGACAAACTAACCCTAGATTATGTTAAAGAGAAAGAGAAAGGTGGTTCACGAGTATGAAGAACGTATGCCCATGGAGTCTAGGTACTTGAGATGCAATCACCCGAAACATGATAAAACCCCGATCCAATCAATCTAAGTATGTGAACAAAGAATTAGGTGTTTCCCTTCCCTCGTACATGTCACTACGCGAAGGTAATTGTCGCTAACCCTAATGAACAACGGTATGTTGACGTGATCTACGAGAGCAACCCTGAAGGCAATGGTAGCTAACCTTAAACATTAAGCATCATCAACAAGAAGGCATGATAGATAAAAGATCCAAACAAGAGTGGGTGACTACATATCAAGATCCATTACAACTCCATGGACAAACGATTACTTTACCCCATTAAGATGTTAGGCATGGCACCGTTGAACATGGTGGATGCCCCCGTTGGAGTCCGTCTCTCAGTGTCCTTCAACTCCGGCGGTGCCGTGTCAAGGCCTCGGTGTTGTCCTTCCTCGTGGTGGCCTCCGTTGACCTCGGTGATGATCCTCTTGAATCTTCACCGTCTCGATCAACCCACTTCCTTGTGTTTGATCTCCCGAGGCTTCTCTGGTCGTCTTTCGCGAATGACTCCTCTCCCCAAACAATTAGGGTTCCGCGAACTTAACACCGAAGAAAGGCAGCAGCGAACCGACCTGGAATAGGGGTGGGCCGGCCGGCCTGGCCCATTCCCGGCCCGGTTCGTCTCCGTCTTTTGCCACGTGTCATTTCTTGCACGTTAGGGTTTTTCCTCCTTCGGATATGGGCTTTGGACGTCATTATCCCCGCGACCAAGTTAAGGGGTCTTCACACATGATCTTCCGATCTTTTCATCTTGGTCCTCGGAGATTCTTCATTGAAGCACGTTTGTCCTTGCCACCTTTGGAGTCAAGTTCACGTACGGTTGGAGTTCCTTGATCATCATGTAAATCGTCCTCCGAACCGTGTAAATCTCCTCTCATTTAGTGCATGAATTCCTGCGTTAACATTATACTCCAAAACACACATCCAACGATGAACTTGTTATATCATTAGTATGCCTAGTGGCAGGTTAGTTCCGAAATGAAATCCAAACTATAACATAACAAGTGTTCTTGGTTGACGAAATCGACCGCCAACAACCCATTCGAGATGCCCTTCTGTGCTTATATGCATGTTAATATTACACACACACACACAAACATATATTGCTTTTTCAATTTCCAGCTTATTCCGTTTTGGCCTTGTTGCATCAACAAGTTCATCACTTTTCTTAGTCTCCAAGGCCTTCGAGAATCATCAAGTGCGAATCGAAACCATTCGTATACCTTTTCAGTCACGACTCATGCAACGTACCTGATCGAGGAGGACTTGTCAAGTCATCCTGCACCATGTGTGTTGCAATGCAAGGACCATCTAGTCTATCTAATTGTGTTGTGCAGCCTTACAACACCCAATCTGTTTCTCCAGATGCAATTGACGACTAAAACTTTTCATAAACAAACGGCAGAGAGTTGTCTCGCAGTTGATGCGGCATGAGCTGATGTAGTTGAGACGGGCATTAGATGTAGTTGATGCGGCTTGAGTTGTCAGCAAGACTTTCTTGTGGTCTAGACCAGAAAGTCCGAAAATGAACACATACCTAGACACATCGGGTTCATCTTGTGATACCCATCGTCCACACATGTAATCGATGTGCACAACTGAAGATTCTTTCCTAGATAGATTCGTATCAGGCGTAGGCGTGACTATATTCTGAGCATCTCACGTTTTCCATAGTAACTTTAGCAATGCTACACCGAGCTCACGTGCCCGCCGTAGTCCTCGATAAATAGGCGAGTGCGACACACCATTCGTCTTGCATTTCTCAACTTCAGTGGGATACAAGGGTGAGATCATTTTCTTGGCTAATCTTGTTTACTTTATGTATGCATGGTATTGAGATGGTCTCATTATATTGTTAGCTTATGTAGGGTTTGTTATTCGTTTGTGTATGTAGTACGTGGAGAATGGTCGGGCAAGGAAGGGACGGAGCATGGGACTTGGAGGAGTCATGGAAGCGTGAGCAGTCGGGCGCAATGGCACCTCACCAGCACCCGGTTCAGCCGCTGCCATCGGCACTGCAGGAGCATCTGACCCCAATGGCACATCCACTTCCGCTGGCATCGGCACCACAGCAGCAGCACCCGGCCCCAATGGCACCTCCACTTCCGCTCCAATGGCAGCTCAGGATCAGCTGAACCTTATGGCACCACCTTTTCGCCCACGGCCCAGGCCGCCACCTCTGCTGTTGCCTGTTGAAATGCCACCCCTGTGGCCAGTGCTCACTGAACAAGATGAATCGCACGACTTGAAATGGTCTGTGTTGCTTTGGCTTTAGCAGGCCGGTCCAGCCTGTGTTTTTCACGAAGGAATGTGGGTGTGCCCTTTTTGCCTTAGGGGTCACAGGCAATGGACCATTCGTGACCTGTTGTTACACACGCATAACATCGCCATTTCGCCTGCCTAGCTGTGGGATACAAGGGCGAGGCACCACGCTTTGGAGGAGTAACTGCTCCAGGATACACGTTTTGCTGCACTCCGTGCAGTGGCGGGATTGCCATGAGGCCGTAATGGTAGTATGAGCCGTGATGGTAGTAGTATGAGCCGTGATGGTAGATTGCTAGTAGTATGTCGTTGTACTTCCACCGATAGTGGATCGATCCATCCTCATGTGTAATCAATGCGTATGCATGCATTTGTCTAGTAATGTCGTTTGTATTTGGATTGTGTTGTTTCTAATAAAAATGGTAATGTGTGTCAACTCCCTTAGTATAAATTCATTGAAAATGAAAGTATGTCGCCTTGATTTCTTAAATACCGGATGAACACAAGGCGAAAGTTCGTTTTGTAGCAAACATCATAAGATGATCAGGTTACTACAAGTTTCTCAACTCATCACAACAAAGTTCACTCCACCAAGTAGCAAACATCAACATATCAGTAATTCTCCCCGCATATGATAAAACCCAACATCTTGAAAAAAAAGTAGTAAAAGAAAAGATAAAATAGAGCCGAACAGTAGTCGTTCTACGCAATGAGACTGCATGAATAACAGGCGAAAGTCCATTGTGCAGTATTCAGTCAGACCGGATTAAAGTGTCACTGGTACGCAACATTTTATAAGAAAAACCCAACATCTTATAATTTAGTAGTACGCACTGATAAAACCCAACATCTTGAGAAATAGTAGTAAAAGAAATGATAAACAAGAGCCCCTGCTCTACTTCTTCTAATCCATCTACTAGTAGCAGTTACCACTAATTGTGGCGCTACTTCTTGGTCGATGGTGCACCCGGCACCTTGTTGCAGCTACTCACGAATGAGGTAGTCGTTCTGTTGCCACCGCCCATGGAAGATGGCGGCGAACCACCTCGGGCATCGACCATAGATGAGGTCGTCCCTCCATTAGCGCTTCCTGGGGGTGATAGTGCCGCTCCATGGCGATCGGTCGAGCATGGTGGATGATGGCCTCTGCTTGATGAGGATGGCAGAGATTGACTGCCGCTGACTGATGAGAATGAGATTGAATGATGGCGCTTGGAGAAGACAGTTCGCCGGCTAGTGGCGGTGCTTCCACGCCCCTGACCCCTAGCACCTCTTGTTGACCTGCGAGGGGTGCGGTGTTTCAGACGCACCCCATCTTGGATTTCTATTTGTTCCACAAACTCCGAATCATCAGAGGATGTGTCCACCAGCACTCGAATGGGGCTCTGCTCTACCTCCTCTTCATCAGACGACTAGGGATCCTCCCTTTCATCAGAAGAAGAGGAGGATGTGGCTTGCACTGCACCTCTAGGAGACAATGGCTCCATGGGGAGAGGAAGAGGGCGATGTGTGGAATGGAGTTTGTTGTTGGTTGAAAGAGTGGGGAGAGGAAGGGAGAAGACGCTATGCGAGAATGGGGTTTGTTGTTGGTTGCAAGAGTGGGATATTTATGAGGAGAGGAACCCATTCAGCCATTATTGACAAGACGTCGCCCGAAAAGAGTACTTTTTCTATAATGTGGAAAATATTTGCTGAGAAAGGGGGAAAGTCCGTTTAGCGGAATGTTAATGGACTGGAAGAAACATTGTACTCCCTCCGTCCCAAAATAATCGCATACTATACTCTGTAAATCATTTTTTGAGGAGTCAAAATGTGCACTTATTCGTCCCAAATTAAGTGCACGTCTCAATTTTCGAGGAGTGAAAAATATGCACTTGTTAGACTTTGGTTGTCATGGGTTATTGGCATGAGCAACTCTTCTCTACTCGAAGCTCAAGTGATGAGGACATCCCAGCCATGTGTAACCCATTTGCCAAGATTACACTAGATGTATCATCACTTACACCAAATCCACCTCTCGTTACATCTCAAGCATCAAGTGAAGAATCAGTTACGCAAGAACAAGCATCAGATACACAAGCACAAATGAATTACATTACAATATTATTGAGAATCATGTACTACCTAAGTCTTGTACTTTGCTCTTACTCAGGTTTACACAAGAGGCTTCTCCGCTGAGTTACATAGAGGATGCAAGAGGTTATGTAGAAGACAACAAGACAGATGTCCATGTTGAAAAGGGTTACACATACAAGACCCAAGGTTACATGATAGATGCCTTAACTTCACGTCCAAGTCTATATCATCTCAGGAAGATACGAGGGTCAAGTTATACATGATTGGAAGATCCTTGTAGTCAAGATTCCAACCCAACAAACGGCGCATCGTTTCGACTTCTGAGACAGGAATAATAGCCATATTGGTGGAAGCTACATAGAAGCTGAAAAGACGCGCGTGAACTGAAGACCACTTCGTGAATGCTTGAACCAGTGGGCCTTCCACCTTCCAACATGGTTGCTGCAGTTCACACTTATCCCACACCTATCTGGGAGGGTTGTTCCTAGTATAAATACCCCCTATGTACCTCAAAGAACTCAGTTTTGAGAATCATGAATTGATAGCCTCATATGGTTTGTCGCAGCTGATGCTGCTGAGTGCCTTGCACACCCTTGTTCTTCGAGGACTTGTGAAGAGATCTCTCTGAGGTCCCGTACTTTGTGCTCTACGGCTTCTGTTCGGCTGTGCCGTATTGTGTGGATTAGTTCCGGCTTGTGGTTCTACGGTCCTTCGGAGATCGAGTCAAAGTATTCGTGGTTTTTGGTGCCTCTCTCCCCGTCACTTGGCCGCATCCAACCTTTGTCAGGTATGAAGCATTTACCTGTTGCTTGTAGCAAGTTATCTTGTTACGAAACCTACTGCCATGAAGATCGGGCCATCCCCAGGACCTTTCTTCCAACGGTCCCTATCATGTGGTATCAGAGCTGGGCCCATGTTAAGAAGGGGAGAATAATGAGGACATCTTCCTCCACTATTACCCATTGGCAAAGACACAACATAAATGGGCCATGTGGCCCAATTGTAGTTGGGCGGCGACCGTGTGAGCCTCATTATGCCACCTTACTTAGCTTGGGAGGACGAAGCCACTTTAAAGGAGAGAGCCACCCTTCCCCTAACAGACTAGTCTTTTGGGGTGATTGAGCCTTACCCTGAGGGGTGCGACGAAGGACGGTGCTAAGGTTTGCATCGAAATTCAGGTGCCGAGGCCAAACTGCGTAATCAGTGCATCGGGCTTACAATAAATCCAATCCCACCTGGGTCGGACTTATCATTTGGTATCATGAGTTCCACCAGCGAAAATTGAGTGTGAGAGTTCAAAATGAAAAGAAGAGAGACTCCACCATACGTGAGGAGAGCTACAAAAATTTGTGTGAAGAAGATACACAAAAATTGAGTGAAGTAGAAGCTAGGCCATGTGAGGAAACATCTTTTTCTAACATGATAATCTCTTCTAGTTTCTCTTTTAATGTGCTACAGGTTACTGAAGAAGATAAAGTGGTGAAGTATGATCAGCCCCCAATTTTCGATGAAGAAGATCAGATGATGGCCATGGACAAAGGTGCTGAAATTTCATTGTGTTTGCAGCATAAAGTTCATATTGAAGGCAATAATAATGCAAATGCTTCCCATTCAAGTGATGCAAGTTCATTTGCATTTGAGGAAGATTTAGTTCTTGGTTCTTTTGCAACACATGCTGATCCATTATCTTTACAGAACTTGGTGAAGTATGACACATATGCATATGTTGCTTCACAAGATGTTGAAGTGATTGTGCATCAAAACCTTTGTGAGAATGAGGGCCATGTAGCCAAATTGAGAGAGATTGAAATCAAAAGTGAGTTGTGTGATTCCACCCACTATGACCTTGAGTGTAGAAATAATGAAAATGTGAGGGATACACCACAGAGCAATAGAGAGTTTGAATGCCAATCATGTGAGGTTACCTTTGAAACTAACACTATCATCTCTACTTTGATTGTTCCATGTGATGTTCTACAATCTAATAAACTTCACCTTGTTTATTTGACTACTAGTGTTGAATTCTTTAACAAAAGATCTCCTGCCAACTATTTGTTTCTACTAATTTTGATATGCATATTGATGCCAACCACATGCTTGATAATATTTCTGCGATAACATCTTCCAAATCTTTGAACACAGTTCATAGCTGCAAGTTTACATTTATTTTAATTGGAGAACATGTTGTAAATACTTTTTTTATTCATGCTATTTGCATAATGATTGACAAGCTTGCAGATTTGAAGTCAAATATGATGTGTGATAATTCTTGTGATCTGATCAATCATTTTTTTAATACTTGTAATTTAGAACCTCCAATCTTTCTCCCTTGTGCATATAGTCCACCGAAAGAAATAAATTATGTGCAAAGAAGTGCAATTTGTGCACGTGAGGAACCCTCATCCATGAGTAGTCAATTTGAAAGGCACATCTCTAAACCAGTGAATCAGTTGTACAACAATACTTTTGGGGTTGTTATGAATGTTTCATCACCATGTTTCGAATAATTTGATCTTTGAATGTTGAAATTTGAGATGTTAAATCAATTGTGTTGTTTGAAACATTTTTTTGTTCTCCAATCACATAACTTATTTGTAGGTCTACAAAAGTCAATCATGCTTTTTCATCGTGGTAAGATGAAAGTTGTTAATTGTTGATGGCTGTTAAGTACCTAATTTAAGGCCGTCAATCCCTACATTTTATCATAAGAACTAAGCATCCACACTAGAATATAGGGGTTTAAACTAACAATTTCCACAAGTGTCTATGCTAAGTTGAATGCAGGTGTTTAGCATAAGAAATGGAGAGAAAAGACACCCTCATGATCCTAGCAAGTTAGGCTCAGCCAATGAGGGGCTGCATGCAAGCATCCCCTGGATCCATGATGTCACCAATCCAAGGGAGGAAGCCTCGGCGAATCAGAAGCCGCCATGCAGGCATCACATGGATCCCATGGCCCACCAGAGCACCTAAACCGCCTCCAAATCACGTGTACACCAGGAACCGACCTTAGGACCCACATATCAGCCACCAGGAGGAAGCACACCCTGAGTGGGGCCCACAGGGGGTAGGCCGACCCCACAGGTCGGCCGAACCGACCTTGTGGCGCCCACTCAGGTGCTTCCACGTGGTGCTCGGTCATTGGTCCTAGAAGGTATCCCCGGGGTGTTTGGGTGCTCCCACGTCGGTTGCTCAAGCCTATAAATAGGAGGAGAGGGGGGTAAGAAGAGGATGAACACACTTGAAGCCATTTCTCACCTTTGCCTCTTTCTCCCTCTCTCATTCTCTCTTGGTGGAGGTGAAACCTCATCCCACCATGAGTGTGTGTGTGTGGAGGATCTAGACTAGGTGGTGCTAGGTAGAGAGGAGTGTGTGGATGAGTAGAGGTGAGGTGGTGATGATCCGTTCATCATCCGTCGTCCCCTTGTACCTCGTGAGTGATGCTGTTCTTCATTTAGACTAAAGTGAGTATTTCAGTATTTTCTATTTAGACTAAAGTGGCTCTCATGCATGAATGAATTGTTCTTGAGTTCTTCATTCGTTCATCATTTAGAGGCTCGCGTTCTTCATGAACGTGCTTTCTCGATCTAGTTAACGAGTGAGTTATTCATACTTTTGCGTTTGTTCATAAGTTAGAGGCTCGTGTTCTTCATGAACACGACCATTGATCTTCAGTTATCAGCGCATAAGTTTGCATTCCGTTATTGTGATTGCCTGTTTATTAGAATATATTGAAGCTCATGCATATCTGGTTTAGATCAAGTATCAATCATATCTCGTGTGATTTCCTGTTTATTAGAATATATTGAAGCTCATGCATATCTGGTCTAGCTCAACCTCGCGGGTTCGTCGCTTCGTATTTATACGGAGTGCTATAGTGTTTCTATGGGACGTCAGACGTAGCCATGCTATAGTAGTAGTTGGTGGTGTAGACGTGGTGTCTAGACTGCTGGTTATCCTTTGAATGCCCTGTGTCCCACGGTTTGTCTTGGGGTAGGCCGCGGTAGTGACAGCAGTTGGACCCTCTGAAATCCCCCACGTTCGGATACAGCGTGTAGGCAACCATTTGTTGTGAACCAACTGTTATAGCCAGGAGGGGCCGGTGTCTGAAGCGAGATCTTATCTGAGCTTGTTCCTTTCTAGAGTCGAGAACCTACAGGAGACTCCACATCACTCACCTACCACAGCAGGGACTGTGTACCCTTGGATAGTCACTCGTAGAGTCCCCCTTACCGTTCCTTGGATTCGATACCCTTGGGAATACTCCTGAGGTGAAGTGCTACAACGGTGTATCCGTGCCCTTGCGGATTCGTTCGCACCCGTCTGTATACCCGGGTGATTCTTACACACTCACGCTAACCCGGCACCATAGTGGTGACGTTAAGAAATACCAACAAGCAATTTCTGGCGCCGTTGCCGGGGAACGGTTGTCAAGAATCTACGAACCCGACTATCCTCGTATCTTTTGTTTTCCTTTTATTGCTACCTTTACCCCCACTATCCCAGGATGGTTATCCTTGTACACACCTTCCGCCCATTATGAGTGAAACCATGGCATCAACTCTCTGGAGACAACCCGCTCTTCTAACACATTGTATGGTTCACCCATCTCTCATGAAGCTAGTTGAGGAAAAACCTTTCTCGGGGATGAGTCATGAGAATCCCTATGATCACATAAGAGACTTTGAGCAATTGTGTTCCACCCAGGGTAAAACTGGGGCATCACAAGATGTTCTTAAGAGGAACCTGTTTCCGTTCTCCCTCTCTGGGGAAGCGAGAACTTGGTACCGTTGTTTTGGTTGCAACCACCTACGCTGGGAGGAATTGAGAGCATCTTTTTGCACCTGATTCTTTCTGGTGCGGCGTGTCGTTTCCTTAAGAATGACGATCCTCAGTTTCAAACAAAGAGAGAAGGAAACCTTAGGCATGGCATGGCATCATTTTGCCTCTTTGGTTGAAGCTTGCCCAATCCTCAGCCTGCCCGACCCAGTGCTCTTGCAGCATTTCTGGTTAGGTTTACGAAGAGATTGTGGCATGATGCTGGATGCCGTTTCGTGAGGCGCCTTTGTGCTCTTAGAGCCAGAACAAGGACTGGAAATTCTAGGAGAAATCTGAGATTTCAGCTCCCTACCTGACTCGAGTGACGAGGTAGCTAAACGAGAAAATGTCGAGCTGCCTAAGCCCATCTTCGAGAGAGCCCGAGCTTACATGCCAAATGTCTCTGTGCTTTGGTCGAAGATATCACTCCTCACTAGCAGGAATCTATGTGAAAGAGCACTTAGTGCAAATTCTACCACTAGATTCCCCTATCGTTTCTTCTCTTAAAACCCGGCCTTTGAGACTTAGTCTCGAGGGAAGGAGGAGAGTAGTAGTCGAGGAAGAAGAATCGTTCCTGGCAGGGACGATCACTTCAACCTTGCCCGCAATTCTCCAGGGGGGTCACGATGGATGTTTTTCGTGCTTCATGTCAAGGCTCAATCCGAAGTACTGCCACACTGAGGGTTATACCAAGACACGAGCCCCGGCGCTGTGAAACTTCCATATCTTTGGCTTACGGAAGCACGATCTTATATCCGGTCTAGTTGAGCAATCCATCTCATTATCTTAAGCTCAGCTAGGACCGATGTCGATCAAGTCAAGTGGATGTAAATCCTACTCTTCACTTCTTGACCTGATCGATGCCCTGCGGAAGTGTGGTTTCATGCCTATCTATTACACTTCTGTTGGAAGCTTGGGTTAACTTACGTGTCATCCCACTTAGGTGAGGGTGAGGTACTTTGTCAGCCCAAGGAGAGGATGAACTAGCAAGTTCGTCACTTTCGATCCACCACTTGAATGATCATTCGACCCATAAATTTTTCACTCGCTCAATATGGGGTCCGATCATACTTGAGTTCTAGAGGTGAAAGCTTCACTCTTAGAGCACTCTATGCTTTAGGCCCGGATCTTGAGCTCACTCCATCACCTCTAACATCTCTCGTCCGTAATGCTGTAGCCTTGCTAGCTGCGCTTCCCTCCTAAGGCTACCCATCATAGTTCCCTTAGGATGGTTGTGGGGATCACCTCTGTTGCAACATTTATACAGCTTGCATCGTACGTACGCACTAACCATGGAGGAAGGAAAATACATCCTATCATAAAGAAACCTGCAAGGAGGACCACAGAGCAAAGTAGGGGGATATCATCAGGAGAAAATGGATGATATAAGCAACAGGGCAACAATAACTCTCCATCTAGGTATGAGTCCAGGTAAAGTCCCTAAGTTGAGCTATTAAGATATAAAGAGGTTTAAGTAATGTTGTGTGGGGTAAAAGGCAATTATATGCCCAAAATCCCATTCTAGCCCTTGCTGAAGCCTCCGACCTTAGAATTGGTGGGCCACCTGACCCAGAGACCCTGAGCCCCGCCGGAGCCCACACGCCGAAGCAGAGGCCCAGCGGAGCCCAGATGGGTTCGACTGACCCCCTAGGTCGGCCGACCCACTAGGGTCGCCGCCGCCTCTCATGTTTCGTGTGCGCACTCTTTCATCCTCCAGAAACCCTCTCCTCGCCGCGTGATGGAGTTTTGCATCGCGCAGAACCCCTACCTTCCCTGCTCACCACCCTCCACGCTGTCACTGCAGTCCTCATGGCTGACAAAAGGCTTGTCCCCTTTGCCGCGGCACCCTCCTTCGGTGAACCCGTTGAGGGGGATGTCCCTGCCATTGCTGCATCTCCCACAGGGGTAGCACCTATGGAGGTCACGTGCATCTTCGAGGTGCCGCCGCTCGCCTCTCGTCCTCCGGTCGGGAACCAAGAACCGAGGGCTACCATCGAAGGAACTTCAGAGGCCAAGGGGATGGCTGTGCCGCCCTTCACTCCCCCGATTCCATGCACTTCCGGCCGTTCTGCCTCGCCCGGGAAAGCGAGGAAGCCACGGGGGCGTGCTAGCAGCCCCTACCAGAGGAAGGCGGATGTCCGGCCACGACCCACAACAACTCTGCCACCTCTGGTGATTCCACCGCCTCGGCTCAACATTCCAGGAGCCTCAGGAGTGAGAGGCCGTTCGGCCCCTGCTGTACCATCACCGCCTCCACCAGTCTCTCAGCCTAGGAAGCCTAGGTTCACTAGCCCAGATAGCACCAGCAGGAAGAGCAACCGTGCACCTTCGACCTTGAAGGAAACCAATGAAGAGTTTGAGTTGGGCAGCAGCTCCACACCACGGGCATCCAGGAAGTCAAGGGAGAGGACTCGGGCGCCCGAGCAATCTCCTAAGACTCCCACTGCAGCCAGGATGACCCCGCTAGTGGAGGAGCTAGGCAGGGAGTGCGAGAAGCTGAAGACCATTAGTGCGGAGCAGAAGGTGGATCTCGCTGAGCTTAGGGATGACCTCCGCGATCTTCGCCGTGGCCTGTGCGCCAAGATGAGGCGCCTCTTCGTGGCCACGGGCACGAGGACCTCTATGATGCTGAGTAGAGGGTCGTGCCCCTCTCTTATTTCCCTTTAAAGGTGCTTAGTTAGGTTTCATTTATTTCCCTTAATTTATTTCCCTTCCAATTATTTCCTTTAAATTCCATCGTTTGTGTAAGCGCCTATTTCTTCATTAGTGAACTTGAATAAATAATTTTGGCTCCTCCGGTCATATAACCCGGTTGAGTCACATGTGTGTTAGTTATTTTTGCTTTTGTTTGTATCAAAGAACTTCACCCAGGTACAAAACAGTGTGGGGGAGAGCTACACTCTCCAAAAGCGAACATGATGAATCATCACTGCACCCACACTACGCTCACACAGCGCTCGCAATCGACTACGCTTAGAGAACCTGAACGGGACATGCATTCGTGCGCATCACAGGAATCCCCGTCTGGTCCACACAGAAACCAGCGCTGGTTTGCATCTCTTCCTCATTTCTCCATGATTTCTGAGTTTTATTCGTGTGATGCGCATTCGTGCGCATCACAGGAATCAACTCAAGAAATCAATGGTAATGCTTACGAAGGATCAGGAAACGAATGACGGGCTCACCCTTGATGCAGCGGAGGATGATCTGGGTGACTAGTTCATTTGGCAGCAGCTCCATGAAGCACATCGCGGCCATGAAGGAGAAGGGGAAGGAAATGGAAAGGCGACGGGATCTGGAAATTGAAAGGCGACGGGGTTTGGAAATTGAAATGCGATGCGGCCATTTATAAAAACCCATTACTAATAATATGGAACTTGAAATGCGATGTGGTTTGGCTGCTGACGCGTGGGCCCGACAACTGCCCCTGCCCCTCCACCTTCCCGCGAAATTGAAATGCGACGCGTGTTTTTGGACGGTTTTGCTCCCAAAAAATGGTTCCCGAGGCGTAGGGGGACGTGGGGCGTGGGGAGGAAGGCGCCCTGATGGTTCACGTCTTGTCATCATAAATCCCCGACGACTGCTGGTTGCTCCATAATCATATCATTTCTTTCTCTTCATCTTCTTCCCCCTCGCCATCAAAAAACCACAAACTCCGGTCAACGAGAGATCACACCAACAAGGAGCAAGAAGAGCATGGTGTCGAGTGACCCGTCGGTGAAGCGGGGACGAAGAGAGGATGACGATGACGAAAGCCGCTGTCAGAGGAAGTTGACCATCAAGGAGAAGGGGAAGGAGCCGACGGTGCCCAAGGAGAAGGAGGAGAAGAAGTCGGAGGCCGCCGACATCAGCTTCGCCGTCGAACTGCTCCAGGGCGCGTTCATGAAGCTCCAAGATGTTGGCGCAGCGTTCAAGATCGAGGCGCCTGACGATTACAAGGATCGCAGCCTCAAGGGTCTCGCCTTCAGTATCCACGTGTTGGCTGAAAAGTTTGAGAAGCTCCCCGCGGTCCAGCAGTCTCTCCTCGGCAACGACGATGGCTCCGACGGTGGCGACGACGGCTCCGACGGTGAGGACGACGGCTCCAACGGCGGGACTCCAACAGCGCGGCGATCGACTAATTGATCCACTCCTGTACCATTAATAATGTGTTTGTGATTATTGTGTGTTCGTCAGTTTGTTCGTCTGGTTGTTGGACTGCTTAGTTTGTCGATCATGAACTCTTAGTTTGTTTAATTTGTCGATCATGAATTGGTTAGTTTGGTTGTTGGATTTTGTATACATGTCACATGAACTCGATCTAAGAGATGCGGGCAGATCCATCAGCGTCGCCTACAGTATCTGTTCCTCCTATGATGAACTCGATCTTGGAGAAAATGGATAGTCATCGCTGATGCTGGTTAGTAAACTCGCGTCGCCTTCGTTGGCAGGTAGGTCCGGGCGGTTATCTTCTTTTTTTAAGCTGCTGACACTAACGCGTGGGCCCGACACTATTTTTTAGAATTGAAACTCGCATCCATCAAATATTAGAGCCGGTAAAACAGCGCCTAAAAATTCATTAAAAATAACATCAATTCATATTTGGACATTTAGTATTTTAATAAAATATCAACAGTCACACTTGTATACCTAACATTCTTATAATTCAAATATACATCTCATGCTTGTGATATAATAATTCTAATAACATCTTAGTTTGCTCCAAAAATTCTACAAATTTACGTGGAAACATAATTTGGGTACCTAAACTTGTCATAAAAAATTCAAATGGTTTCGATAAAGGAAGAATATACTTGTGTACAAATGGCTACATCTCGCACATAGTTTCCTAGAATGTTGCTTGACCATTGAAGTTTTCCACACTTTGCAACATGTTCGATCTCGTACGCATTTGAAATTTTAACACAAGCATGTGTTCACCTTAAGATCACGAAATGTAAAGTTTCATTACTAATGGTTGTGGAAAACAAATATTATTTCTATGTTGGACTTACAAAGAACAAGATAAGGCATATAAACATTATTCACGAAAAGGAATATACACTAAACAATGAAATTAATGAAAAGATGGGGATTTTAGAAAAAACTAGAAAAAAACATCATCAAATTTGGACTAAGCACGACGGAGAAATACATGTTACAAAATTTGACTGCAGATTAAAAGGAGAAATGAGAACTGTTCCTCGTTTCAATAGAACTGGGCCCCACCCTAATTAGAGACGCGGGATGGTTAATCCTCGTCTCATTTTCCCACACAAACTGTTCTTCATTCTAATAGAATAGAGGAGGAAGCAGAGGGCGCCGCAACCTTGGATTTGACTCAGAAATGTGAGAAATCAAATCTTGTCCATCAATAACCGATTGGATGATACTTTACACGATAGAAGAAGACATTACATTCGTAACGAAGCCTACATTCATCACTACAGAAATACATGCAAAACCCCCTCCAGCTCGGCGCCGTACCGCAGAATGCTTTGCCTACGCAATGTTGAATGTTGCCTCGCGCCACCGCCATTGGCAGCGTCGGCCGGTGGAGGCCACGGCGGAGGGTGACACTCCTAATTTGCCAAGCCAGATTGACCCCACGATGCCGAAAATCTAGGGATTGCACATTGCTGATCAAACGCGGACGCCACTGCCCTTGCTCCTCACCCTCAACCTGTTTCATGTACGCAATTGCAGTGGCATCGACGTCGGCCCCGCTGTTGGCTCTGTAGAGGAAGACGGCGGCCACATAGGCCGCCCCTCTGTGCCCGTCCTTGGCAGCGCGGTGGAGCTCGTCGAGGGGAGGCTGAGGGCTACGGTTCCTGCCAAAGATGTCGTCCATCCCGCTGAGGAAGCAGGCCACCGGGTTGCCGGCTCTAGCCAGGCTACGAAGGAAGACGTCGTAGCCGACGGGGTCGTTGTTCTGCATCTGCTCGACTGGAACCCGATCCAGTGCTAGGCGCCTACCGACGTCTCTATCGTGGTCGGGGCGGAGCATGTCCTTGCAGGTTGCCCGTAGGCTGCAGAGGTCCTCCATAGGCTGATTCGATGTCGCACTGACTCGGCCAACAATGATTGCCAGCACCTCCGCTGGGAGTTCCGCGAGCGACCGCGGGTGCTCCCTCGATGCCATGAGTGGCGGCGTGGAAGGGAAGTCACTTGGCGTGGAGCGAAGGAGGCACGACGAGGAGTGTAGGTAGTTGTGGTTTTCTCGCGGGTAGATGAAGGGGATGTGGTGGTTTCGCGGGTAGAAGAAGGGGTTAGGGCAACGGTTATTTATTTTGGAGAGAAGTTACAGGAGACGCGTCTCCGATGAGTGGATACTACTAATTGCACATCTCGCTTATCGAGGAGTCAAACTCTTTGAAGTTTGACGAAATGTAGACAAAATAATATCAATACTCCCAGATGAGTGGTATTACTAATTGCACATCCCGCTTATAGGTATCTTAGGCAATATCTTAGGCATCTTAGGCAGTATCTTAGGCAGAATATATAGGGATCTTAGGCAGTATCTTAGGCATCATATAGTACAGAAAGGAGATTCATTCAAATTCCACCAATACACATCCTATATATATTACAAAAAGGATTCCATTTCCAGCAATAGACATCCCTACATTTTACAAAAAGGATCGGATTCAGCAGAAATCAATCTTGCTTCTTTTTCTTCTTTGATTTTTGTATATGGATCTTTTCACGATGGTCGCTTCGCAAGTATGGTGTTTTGTCAGCTCCCAAGACTCAGGGCATGTATGAAGTGTGAAAGGATGGACTTTCGTCAAACTGGTTGTATTCCTCCTCCTCAACAACATTTTCAACCCCAATAATCCTTTTTTTTCCAGGCAAAACCACACTCCAGTTATTCTTTGCAAGGTCAGGTACATAGAACACTTGCTCAACATCCTTGGCGAAGACAAACGGTTCGGTTTTGTAACCAAAGACCCGGAGATCAACACTAACATAACCAAATTTGTCCTTGATCATAGCTCTCTTCGCATTGGTGACCCATCTTCAACGAAACAAGGCTACCTTGAATCCTACATAATCAAGCTCCCAAATTTCCTCTATTTGACCATAATATGTCGCTGTGTTCTTCTTATTGTCGACGGCCCGTACACGCACACCACTATTTTGATAGAAGCTCTTAGCATCCTGGGCCATGGTGTAGAACGTGTATCCATTGATATCCATTGCTTGATATGTTGTAACAGTGAATAATGGCCCTGCTGCTAGTTTTCTTAGATCGTCGGTTATAGCAGTGATGCCACTCTACTGGACATAATCTCAGAGCCACCTGTTGAAGCATTACTTGTGCCTCTTTGCAACCCAATCCTCAGTACAACCAAGGTTTTGTTCACGTAGTTGTTGCTTGTGCGCATTGCCAAATGGTGTAACCTGTACGCTCTGTTCTATCACGGTGAAATGAGCCTTCCTAAAGTCCTCTCGGTGCGGAGTGATTGACTTTTTCTTCAGGGTCCCAACACCTGAAAGCCTACCTTCATGCCGTGAACGAGGCACACCAATGGGGTTTTGGGGGTCCATATAACCCATGGCCCACTCCACTGCTTCAATGGTATCATAGCCACGAACAATGGCTCCCTCCGGAAATGACCTGTTATGTACCAATGATTTGAGGAATCCAAAGTACCTCTCATATGGAAACATTTGATGAAGGTAAGATGGGCCAAGGTACCAGATCTCCCTCGCGAGGTGTGTTGTTAGATGCAGCATGAGACCAAAGAATGATGGTGGGAAGGTAGCTTCAAGCAGGCATAGGGTCTCGAAATGCCTCCTCTCTAAGGCCAATAGTTTTTCCTCATCAATCACCTTCTGTTCTATTTCATTGAAGAATAAACACAAGCTCGTGACCGCATCGCGAACCAATTCTATCTTGATACCTCTTAGTGCAACAGGAAGAATAGATGTCATCAACACATGGTAATCATGAGATTTCATCAAGTTGAAATTCATTTTCATGTCCTTCACCGACACTAGCCTCTTGAAGTTCGATGAGTAGCCTGAAGGTACTTTCAAACCATGCAAAAACTCAATTCTTTTCTCTCTGCCTTTGACAAGGTGGTTGCAGTAACGGGAAGGTGCATCCCCATGTCTGTTTCCTCTGCATAGAGCTCCGGCCTAATGCCCATTTCTTTAATATCATCCCTTGCATTTTTATGATCTTTTCCTTTCGACTTCTGTTGTAGTAATGTTCCCAAAGTAGCTTCACACACATTCTTCTTAACGTGCATGTTGTTAATCGAATGACGCACATCCAAAAGCGGCCAATACTCTAGCTCCCATAGAATTGATTTCTTGTTCCACATTCCTCGCCCATCTTCTTCTTCTTCTTCACCATCTCGCTTCTTTATTTTGCGAAGTTTCTTTTCAGACAATTTGGGTAACTCCTCGATAGTTTCGACGTCCTTGACTTGCAAGTGGAGTAGATCTCCAGTCACATGCATTGGTGCCTGTTGATTCTCCTTTTCCCCATTAAACTGACAATCCATGTCCCGGTAGGCATGTTTCTTGCTGAGGAAACGACGGTGCCCCATAAATGAGAATTTCTTTGAATTTCTTAGCCACACTGCTGTAGGCATTTCTTAATGTCACCACTAGTTGTACACCTAGAGGAAGCGTATAAGAACAACTGGGTATACCGCAAGCGCACGGAAATACCACTGTAGCACTTCCCTAAGGAAGGAGAGTATTCCAAGGGTATCGAATCCAAGAAACGATGTGCACTATCTCCTACTCTAGTATGGATGATCCAAGGACACAACACTGATTGATAGGATAGGTCGAAAGGATCTGCCTTGACCGAGCGCAGAGTCTAGTTACGGTCTCTCAGGTATAGCACTCACTTCGGGCACCAAACACAAGGCCTTTGTGCTGGCTCGAGCCCAACTCGATACGCGACGTAGAGGGTTGACAAAGGGTCCAACAGGCTGTCACCACTGCGGCCTACCTCTACGCTATGATCGTACGTGGTCTTCGAAGGGTAGCTTATGGTCCAGACACCTCGTCTACACCACTCACTATTCCTACGAATCCACGAGGGAGATACTGGCACTAGCTCAAGGTATGCTCTATCACTCATGCAAGATCACGAATGCACTTTGATCTAACCAGGGACATGCAGGAGCTTCACTTTACTCTAATAGAGAAGCTGGCAAACTAGATGCAAACTTATGATCTAGGTCTATTGGATCGAAAGGGTTGTGTTCAAAAATATTCACTTTAGTCTAGTTGAAGAACAAAGGCACCGCTGAGGATCGTTCTTGAGGAAGATGTCATGAATTATGACATGGCCTCAAGCCTCCCACCTCACTTCCTAGCACTAATCCTATACAAAGAGCTCTCCTCTCCTAATGAGAGAGGCTTCAAGCCAAAATGAAGAGGTGGAGGAGAAGTGTGTGTTCCAAAATGGAGCCCCTCCCCTCCTATTTATAGAGGAGGGAGAGGCTTGCTTCGGGGCTCCATGTGCTCCTAAATGCCCGAAACTGCAACCAGGGGCCAATTAGGAGCTGCCATGTGGAAGGTCGGGATCAGCCGAACCAAAGGCGGTTCGGCCGATCCACAGTTCGGCCGAAGCCTAGGAGCCACGTGGCGCCCTGTGCTTCTTCGTGGTGGCTGACTGGTGGGCCCTGATGCCTGTCCTCCGTGCATGCCATGTTTTCCCGAAGGTTTTGGGGGATAAGTGGGCCCTTGAATCCATGTGATGTCCATGTGGCGCTTCGTGATTCATCAAGCTTGCCTCTCTTGGATTGATGACGTCAGTGATCCAGGGGAATCCTAGGTGGCATCCCCTCATTGGCTGGTCTTGAAGTGCTTGGATCAAAAACTTGTGCTTTTACTCCTCTTTCTAAAGCTATTCACCTGTATGTGCATAATCACCAACACTTGTGGAAATGATTAGTTTAAGCCCTATTCTAGTGTTGATGATCAATTTCCATGCCAGAAGATATATGTTTGACGGGTAAGAAGTGACTGAAAATCAGCCGTCAACAAATACCCCCACACTCGACCTTTGCTCGTCCCGAGTGAAGGGAAGAACAAGATCAAAGTGAGACATAATATCCACAGGTATGAAACAAGCATAAGGGATATTCTAGACCATACCTTGTTCTTGTGAATTCTGAAGTGTCTATCATGCTATCTTGGGTAGTTGAAGAATGGAACGGTCATGAATCAAATCACTCCTGCTCATCATGTTAAGCACTTGGGGTTTTTGTAATAAATTTTCAAAACAAAACCTTGCTTAGCTCCTCATTTGATTGTCTCAGATCGCTCAATGTGTATATGTCCTCACCAAGGCATTAGATTGCCTTTCTTCATCCTACTTCTAATGATGGCTATATGTGGAGCTCAGGGTAGGATAAAGGATAAGGCATACTTGCATCACATATATTGCAAAGTCAAAAACTGGATCCACAGAGAAAATCAAATCATACCATCAGATCAAGATATGCACGTGTATGGATATGGTGAGTATGGTAAGGTGGATACTAGGCCCGGGATGGGTGCTAGATATTACCATACATATATGATGAAAATGGGTTGATGGCAAGTTGGACACTAGCCCCGGAATGAACATTAGTTATTACCATCAAAATTACGGAACTCCTTTTTGCATGATCTCATCTCTCTCCTATTTTTCCTTTATTTTGGACATGGGCTATTTTTCTTTTCTCTCTCTTTTTTTTCTTTTTTTCATCATGCTTTGAGCATGTGTCTCTTCTCTTTTTTTTTCATAGCCCATGTCTCTTTTTGGAGGATACTTTTGGAGCGAGATGTCACACCACACACATGGAGCTTTATTTTTATGGAATGGGATGAATGTTACAATACTAACTTCCAGTGTAGAAGCACAGCAAGGGGAAATAGGTGGTGTGCACATGAATCTTGATCATGAAAGTAATGAAAAGAATTCTCACAAGGGTCACAAAATTTGACAAATCTCAATGCAATAACAAGCAGCATATGAGTAAAAGGATTTCAACTATGAATATCATATGGCTCAAGTGGGACGGTGGCATATCAACGAGGAGCTTGGCAAAGGGTTTTCAAGTTTCCAAATAAAACTCCCAAGCACTCAGACATTCAGAGCGAAGATCATATCATCAAACCGTATCACAAACACCAATTACATAGATAAGCATGAGTTCCCTATGATATTTGTTCACAAGCATCAAGATGATGAGTAAGGGATAAAACATATGCAAGCCAACCACCGGAATCATGTAGAGCAAGCATAGCACACATTGCTGAGTTTGATGTAAAGGATATGAATTGAAATTCATTCAAACTCATGGATAAAGGAGAGTGAGGTAGAGGGTGCACATACCATCACTTCTGAAGGATAAGAGATCCAGGGAGACTAGTGGTGATTCGGCTGACCAAAAGGCAGCCGGCTCACTCCAGTTTACCTTGCTCTTGTCATGAAGGCATAGTCGATGTTGTGCAGCGCCTATGTGGGGGTTCTCTAGTGGAAATGTCGATGATGAGCTCAAGAGAACTCCCCCACACTAGTGGTTGAACCTGGTGCTGTTCTTCAAACGACAAATGTAAACAAAGGATGGACTCTACTGGTTCGAGAACCATAGAGCCTTTATTCAAATTCAAATATTTTTGTTGTTTTTATTTTATTTTATTGTCACCATGTCAATTGCTCGGAAGGGTTAGACCAAGATTACACTTCATACACAAAGGGGATATACTTACCTTGGACATTTGAGAGGTCATATGTACCACCTTTGCATGATGTGCAACATGAATCTTGACACCTCAACTTACCTTCCCTTTGGATTCAGCTCAATGACTTACCCAATCAAGTTTGACAATTTTCTGCAGGGGTTAGTTAGCATATATGCAACCAAGATCTATGAAGATATAACTCTAAGGTTCATCAATCAAAACTCGACACCATGTCTTGTTTTGATTGAAGAAGACAATTTTAACCTAAGCACCATGCTTAATTTAAAACAGCCTATGAATGTATGTTCGAACAAACATTCAAACTAGAGCATAAGAACAGAGATAAAGGAAGCATGAAAGCATGATCAAGCTATTACCAGAAGGAACATAAGCATGAGCATAAGACGGTGAACCTCAGGAACCTCCCGGAAGGGTTTTGTTTAATGTCAAAAGCAGGACTTACCTAGCTAGTGGCAAGATGCAAGAGCTGACTTCATCTCCACACCAGTTTAAGATTTGGTGGAGGAGGAACTTTACTCAGGATGCTCACATACCTCCCCCACACTTGAAGTTTGCATTGCTAGGCAACAAAACTCAAGTGTGTGGTGATCAAGCTTCCTGTTGTAAATGTTCCCTCACCAAAGTTTATCTAGGTGTTGCAGCTGATGTGGCTCACATGTTCATTGGCATCACTGTTCATCTTTCTTCTCAATCTCCACCTGAAAGGTTAGTGACCAAAAATACCCGAAGGACAACTTATCCTAAAAACATGTTCTTGCTTTTATTCGAAAAGGGAAATAAAACCTAACCTAATCCAGGCTATCTCCTGGGAGTGCTTTGTTTATTTAAGGTCATAAGCTCGACCATGGGAACTTCATCTTGCAGCTATCGTCAGTGGTGTCATTCCCGTCTCACCACCAATCCTTGATGTATCAGTGAAGCTTCAGCTGCAAGGTTAGTGCCACAGTGCACACACGAAATTTGCAATGCTTATGGTAAACATATGCATCTACAACCAACCTTCTGAACTTTCTACAAGAGAGGACCATAAGGTGATTGCAGCCCTCCTGTGTGCTCAGCGCACTAAGCAAGTTTGACTCTAGAGGGACATGATGCGAGCATGGTCTGTATGGTGAATCAAGAATGAAGCTACCATGCTCGTGCGTGGAATCCTTTCTTTCGGACTCTAGAGTCAGTGCCTCTAAAGGTTCCATGGCCCATGAATTCTCCATCTCAAGAGAGTCATCGTGGAAGCTCGATGTTGACTCTCGATCATGATCGAAAGCAACATGATACGGGCTAGTGAGAAGAGGCTGAAACTTGGTCAAGGGTGATGACGATCGTTCCCCTTCACAAAGGTGACGAGGGTCTTCCGACTCGTACTCATGAGGAGTAGAAAGTTCTACACCCTCAATGAGATCAGGCTCGGATGACATGAATGGAGGTATACGCGTCGTCTTCTCGAGGGAGTTTTGCTGGGGAAGAGGCTTCGCCATAGAGTGTCCCAAACAAGGGGTAGTAGTGGCGGAAGTGGCTTCCCCAAGATTACCATATAGGCTCCCTATGGATTCCTCAAAGAATTTCTCTAGCAGGGAGCCTAGGAGTAGATCAGGATCGAGGACATCGAAGATATGGAAGTCTAAGCTAGCCTCAATCCCGTCTATGATGAGTGGCACTACACTTGCAATCCCCCGACATTCAACAACATGCCCAAAGGGGCAAGTCTCGAGGAGCATCTCGGATGGTGCTAGCGGAACATTGCCTAAAAGAGTTTCCGCTAAGTGCCATGGCATGATGTTAACCTCCATGATGGGGTCACAAAGGGCCTCTACGGCAATCCCTCTCACAGAACAAGGAATAACCAGAGAGGATGTACTATCCCAAAATGCTTCGGAAAAGCATATCGTTCCATCTGGCCATTCCTTCTTCATGGCCTCCTCAGGAAATGCTTCGTCAGGAGGATTGGGAGACGAAGGAGATACCGTAGGTCTAGGGAAAGGTTCTGTCCGAGGATGTCTAGATGGTTCAGCATGAACAGAAACGGTTTCCCTAAGCTCTTCTTCCGGGTTTCCTTGGGATTTATCAAGAAGTTTTTCTAAGGGGAAACCTAGGAGAAGATCAAAATCCATGATGTCATAGATGTGGAAATCTAACCGCACCTCTATGTCATCAATGGTGATCGGCACGTCCCTAGCAATCCCTTTACATGGAAAAGCACAGTGCCATCTGGGGCTATGGAAAAGTCCATTAGTCGGGATCAAGGGCGTGTCACCCACCAGATTATCCAAAAGGGTCTCTGGTATGATGCAAGCCCCAACAGTAGGGTCATGGACAGCATCTATGATGTTTCTTCTCATGGAACAGTGGATGATCGTAGAAGTTGAGCTAACCCGAATTACTTCGAATGTATGCTTCTGAGGTGACCAATCCACTATCGTCCCATGATTCCAAACTTCATCGAGGACCTCGTAAGGGTCCAACGATGCTGTAGGCTTCTCGTGCCAAGAGTGATCTGAGGTGTTTCTGATGTTTTGAGAAGGATCATCCACAAATCGGGAAGAGAACTCCGAAGGTTGAATTTCTTCTTCCTTCGATGTTCGCGGTTCGGGAGAGGGCTCAACAGAGGAATCAAGGAATTCAGAGAATGAAAGCTCGGATTCGGCTATTGAGAGACTCTCATGGACCAACTCAGACTCCAGATGGGGTTCGTTGTAAATGATATGGGAAGAAGAGGTTTCTAAGAAGAATTCTAGGATCTCTCTTCTTTCCACTAGAGTTCGGTTTTCGAACGAACCTCCAGCTAAAAGGTTGAGCTCTCGTGCAGATTCCATGTCTATACGAGTATAAAAGGTATACGTCGCTATATCATCAGGTATAGACATGTCTGGGCTAGATGTCATAAGACGTAGGAACCTAGCCCAAGCTGCACCTATGGACTCACCCTCTAATTTCTCAAAGTCAAGGAGTTCACACGGCAAGAGCTCTATGCATTCATAAAGGGAGAATGAGTCACAAAAGTTTTCTCGTAGTTCTCCCCAATTATTCACATGCTCTGCTGTGTGGGTGTACCATTGCTCCGCTCTATCTACGAGAGAGAAAGGGAACAATTTCCACCTAAAAGTTTCCTATGTCATGCCTGGAATTACCAAGCATGAACACAAGTCCTCGAACTCCTCTAAATGAACATTAGGATCACCACTGATCGCTCCAGAGAAAGGTCGATTCCGAACCATGGCTATAAAGCCGGGACGAAGCTCGCAGCAAGATGAGGAAGTTGATGGTTGCTCTAAGACGAACTCGCCCCTAGGGGTAGAGAGGCTTTGACAGGAAGGCATCTCAAAGGGTAGCGGGGTTAAAGGTAGAAGAAAAGAAACAAAAAGGATAACTCGATGGGTAACGGGGGTGAAGGTAGAAGAAAACAAAAAAGATAAATACGAGGACCACTAGGTTCAAAGATAGATACAACAACCGTTCCCCGGCAACGGCGCCAAAAATGCTTGTTGGTGTTTCTTAACGTCACCACTAGTTATACACCTAGAGGGAGCATATAAGAACAACTGGGTATACCGCAAGCGCACGGAAATACCGCTGTAGCACTTCCCCAAGGATGGAGAGTATTCCAAGGGTATAGAATCCGAGGAACGATGTGCACTATCTCATACTCCAGTATGGATGATCCAAGGACACAACACTGATTGATAGGATAGGTAGAAAGGATCTACCTCAACCGAGCGCAGAGTCTAGTTATGGTCTCTCAGGTATAGCACTCACTTCGGGCACCAAACACAAGGCCTTTGTGCTAGCTCGAGCCCAACTCGATACGCGACGTAGAGGGTTGACAAAGGGTCCAACAGGCTGTCACCACTGCGGCCTACCTCTACGCTACGATCGTACGTGGTCTTCGAAGGGTAGCTTATGGTCCAGACACCTCGTCTACACCACTCACTATTCCTATGAATCCGCGAGGGAGATACTGCCACTAGCTCAAGGTATGCTCTATCACTCATGCAAGATCATGAATGCACTTTGATCTAACCAGGGACATGCAGGAGCTTCACTTTACTCTAATAGACAAGCTGGCAAACTAGATGCAAACTTATGATCTAGGTCTATTGGATCGAAAGGGTTGTGTTCGAAGAACACAAGCCTCTAAACCAAGAACAAACGAAGAACACAAGAACAAAGCAACTAAGCATGCATACGACTTTAGTCTAAATAGGAAATGTCGAAATATTCACTTTAGTCTAGTTGAAGAACAAAGGCACCGCTGAGGATCGTTCTTGAGGAAGATGTCATGAATTATGACATGGCCTCAAGCCTCCCACCTCACTTCCTAGCACTAATCCTATACAAAGAGCTCTCCTCTCCTAATGAGAGAGGCTTCAAGCCAAAATGAAGAGGTGGAGGAGAAGTGTGTGTTCCAAAATGGAGCCCCTCCCCTCCTATTTATAGAGGAGGGAGAGGCTTGCTTCGGGGCTCCAAGTGCTCCTAAATGCTCGGAACTGCAACCAGGGGCCAATCAGGAGCTGCCACGTGGAAGGCCGGGATTAGCCGAACCAAAGGTGGTTCGGCCGATCCACGGTTCGGCCGAAGCCTAGGGGCCATGTGGCGCCCTGTGCTTCTTCGTGGTGGCTGACTGGTGGGCCCTGATGCCTGTCCTCTGTGCATGCCAAGTTTTCCCGACGGTTTTAGGGGATAAGTGGGCCCTTGAATCCATGTGATGTCCATGTGGCGCTTCGTGATTCATCGGGCTTGCCTCTCTTGGATTGATGACATCAGTGATCCAGGGGAATCCTAGGTGGCATCCCCTCATTGGGTGGTCTTGAAGTGCTTGGATCAAAGACTTGTGCTTTTACTCATCTTTCTAGTGCTATTCACCTATATGTGCATAATCACCAACACTTGTGGAAATGATTAGTTTAAGCCCTATTCTAATGTTGATGATCAATTTCCATGCCAGAAGATATATGTTTGATGGGTAAGAAGTGAGTGAAAATCAGCCATCAACAACTGCACAAGTTTCTTCCAAGCAATGTGGGCAAGCAGCACCTTTCCTTTTACTCTGGCCAGAAAGGTTGCAATGAGCTGGGTTGTCGTTGATGGTGGTGAACAACATGGCGTGCAATGTGAACTCCTCACAGCCGAACTCATCCCAAACCTCCTTCACACCAAGCTTCCAAAGTATCTTCAAGTCATCAACTAGTGGCCTCAAGTAGACATCAATACGGTCGCCAGGTTGCTTTGGCCCGGAGACCAATATTGTCAGCATCATGTATTTCCATTTCTTGCATAGCCAGGGTGGAAGGTTGTACATTGATAGCACGACAGGCCAGGTGCTATGTGTTGACCTCTGGTTACCGAATGGGTTCACGCCATCTGTGCTCATAGCGAACCGAATGTTCCTGCTTTCACCGGCAAATTCCTCAATGTGGGAATCAATGTTTTGCCATTGTTGGCCATCTGCGGGGTGCTTAATCTTGCCAACTTCCTTCGTTCGTGTCTTATGCCAACGCAAGAGTTGGGCCTCCTTTCGTGTGGCGAACCATCTTCTCAACCGAGGAATGATGCAAAAATACCATGCTACCCTCACAGGAGCCCCTTTAACCTCCTTCTTCTTCTTCTTCTTGCCTGTGATCTCCACGGGCTCGTTCTCGTCATCATCAACATTGTTATCATCACCACCATCTTTTTCCTCTTGTACCGATCGAACCCACACTTGGGGTACTTGTCAAGGTCTGCATAATCTCCACGGAACAATACACAACTATTCTTTGAAGCATGAATTTTTTCAACCTCTATTCCCAGAGGATAAATTATCTTCTTTGCCTCATAGACAAACTCGGCTATTTGGTTTCGCTCGGGTAGCATGTCCTTAAGGGGATCCAATAGTTGTTTGAAACTTTTGTTGCTCCAACCATGATCTGCCTTAAGCTGCAGAAGTTTTAGATCACTAGAAAGGCGAGAGTACTTCTTGGAACCAGGATAGAGGGGTTTCTTTGAATCTTCAACGAACTGCTTCAGCCTCGCTAATTCAGAAGCTGTATACACTTGTTGAAACTCAACATCCCGCAACATTTGATCAACATTGTGCACACGTTGCAACAACTCACCATCATTGAAGCCCATAACTTCCTGATCAGTGATATCCTTATGCCTCATCACAATTGATGGGAATGGTTCATTTTCCTCATCAAAAACTCCACCTTCATCAAGCTCTTCATCATGGCATAGCACTGCCCCTTCATTATTAAGGCCCGTAGCATGGTGTCGCGCTTCACCTTCATTTAGGCATCCTGCTTCGACTTCATTAAGCACTTCCTCACCATGTGTATTCCAACACGTGTAATTTTCTTCGAAACCACGTGTGATCAAATGATGAAAAATGTTATCCCGTTGTCCGAACTTCTTCTGGTTGAGACAATCTATACAGGGGCAAAGCATTGCCTGAACACCACGGTTTCTCATATCCGCCTCTACTTGATCTAGAAAACCATTGACCCCCCTTAAGAAATTACTGTCCCAATCTCGGGTCTTACTGTACATCCAAGCCCGAGCAGCAGCAGCCATCTGCAATTTTCATACATCAAATGAGCATAATTAATGCATCACCAAAACCGATGAGTAAGAGGATTAGGACATCGAAGTTCAATAAAAGGGGGTAATTTCCACCTTGACGAGGACTGTCTACGAGGCGAGCGCTTCCGAGGAGGAGGACAAGGCGTCATGACAGCGGCAGCGCGGAGGACAGCGCCGAGCCCGAGGATGAGGATAAGCTGCTGCTTTGGAGGACGTACAGCGACGTACGGCGCGGAGGGACGCCGCGCCGCGGTCGACGTCCGCGGGCACCTTACGCCGTCGCGCACGCGGCCGGCCGGCCTGCTGCAGCGCTGGCTTTCTGAGGAGAGAGAGCGCATGCAGCGAGTGGGGCCTTCAGAGAGCATGCGCGTAGCGAGTGGGGCCTTCAGAGAGCGCGCGAAAATGTTGCTGCAGCAACGGCGGGGAGAGAGCGAGTGGGGCCCTCAGAGGAGAGAGAGCGAGTGTAGTTGTCGGAGATAGCAGAGTGGTCGGAACACAAAGACAACGACGCGTACTAACAACACACGTCTCTATTGTGAGAAAACAAAGGAGATGCTAGGTCCAAACAAGCATCGCCAATTGGGTCGTCATAAAATGAGACGCGTCCTAAAAACCACGCGTCTCAAATAGGAAAGTCATCGGTAACGGACGTTAGCTAACGTCCGTTACAAAGAAAACATGTAACGGGCGTTTAAGAAGTCCGTTACCAGAAGTCCTCATTGGTAACGGGCGTTGTGGTGGCGAGGTCAGGGCGAGGTCGGGGTCGAGCCTGCTGCGCTTATGCGTAACGGGCGCCAAACAACAACTGTTACAGATGGGGTCCTTGTAACGGGTGTTAAGGGCCCGTTACAAATGCTGCGTGACCTATTTGAGGTTTTCACTTAGTGGGAGGATCTAGACTAGGTGGTGCTAGGTAGAGAGGAGTGTGTGGATGAGTAGAGGTGAGGTGGTGATGATCCGTTCATCATCCATCGTCCCCTTGTACCTCGTGAGCGATGCTGTTCTTCATTTAGACTAAAGTGAGTATTTCAGTATTTTCTATTTAGACTAAAGTGGCTCTCATGCATGAATGAATTGTTCTTGAGTTCTTCGTTCGTTCATCATTTAGAGGCTCGTGTTCTTCATGAACGTACTTTCTCGATCTAGTTGACGAGCGAGTTATTCATACTTTTGTGTTTGTTCATAAGTTAGAGGCTCATGTTCTTCACGAACACGACCCTTGATCTTCTGTTATCAGCGCATAAGTTTGCATTCTGTTCGTGTGAATTGCATGTCTATTAGAATATATTGAAGCTCATGCATATCTGGTTTAGATCAAGTATCAATCATATCTCCTTGCGCGAATCGATTCAATGACGAGTAAGGTCTAGCTCAACCTCGCGGGTTCGTCGCTTCATATTTATACGGAGTACTATAGTGTTTCTATAGGACGTCAGACGTAGCCGTGCTATAGTAGTAGTCGGTGGTGTAGACGTGGTGTCTAGACTGCTGGTTATCCTTCGAATGCCCTGTATCCCACGATTTGTCTTGGGGTAGGCCGCGATAGTGACAGCTGTTGGACCCTCTGAAATCCCCCACGTTCGGATACAGTGTGTAGGCAACCATTTGCCGTGAACCAACTGTTATAGCCAGGAGGGGCCGATGTCCGAAGTGAGATCTTATCTGAGATTGTTCCTTTCTAGAGTCGAGAACCTACAGGAGACTCCACATCACTCACCTACCTCAGCAGGGACTGTGTACCCTTGGATAGTCACTCGTAGAGTCCCCCTTACCGTTCCTTGGATTCGATACCCTTGGGAATACTCCTGAGGTGAAGTGCTATAATGGTGTATCCGTGCGCTTGCGGATTCGTTCGCACCCGTCAGTATACCCGGGTGATTCTTACACGCTCACTCTAACCCGGCGCCATAGTGGTGACGTTAAGAAATACCAACATTAATACAATGTTTGAAGATAACAACCTTTTGTGGTATAATCAAAAGTCGAGGTCGACTTTTCTCCAAGGAAGGGAGGATGATGCGAACATCATGATACTTGTGACATATGGATCAACTCCATGTAGTTTTTCCTTACATAAGAATGGTGTTTTCCACAACAAAGACAATGACAAAACAAATGACATATTCATATATCATGCATATACTTTTTCCTTTTTGTACAATCTTTATTCAGGTTATGTAAAACTTGGAGTAGCTTCTCCTATAGAGGGGAAGAATGACGAGCATTACCTATGGACACTAGAAGCCATCGTTATTGTCAGATGACTATCCAAGTTGAAAGCTATATTAAACTTCAATCCTTCTTATTCCCATATGGCAAAACAGCTACTTGGATTGTATGATTACAGATCAAAACACATTGGAATATTGGAGGAAATAAATGCCACAACACCAACAAGACTTCATTTGAATCATTTGAACCATGAAGGGGTTGTCAAATATCCTGGAAAGAAAAATAAGATCACTATGCAAATGAAGTATGATGCAACTACAATCCTCAACGATGGTGACACATCTCCATTCTTTGGATTTGAAGAGTCGAGGATGACTCCTTTTCAAAAGGAGGAGGATGATGTGCACATGCCAAGCCTCAGTTACACAATAGAGTCGAGGACGACTCCTTTTCAAGAGGGGTAGGATGATGAGGACCTCCCAGCTATGTGTAACCCATTTGCCAATATTACACCAGATGTATGATCGATTACACCAAATCCACCTCTCGTTACATCTCAAGCATCAAGTGAAGAATTAGTTACGCAAGAACAAGCATCAGATACACAAGCACAATTGAGTGAAGGGTCGGTTACTGTTGATGGCTGATAATTGCCATTTTTATGGCCGTCAACTCCAGGAAATTGGAGCATGAATTGCACATTCACACTAGAATAGGAGCTTAAACTCAAACTTTCCACCAGTGTTGATGTCTATTCAAATGCAGGTATTTAGCATAAGAAATGAGAGGAATCCATGCACTTTCACTCCACTCCAATCCAAGGCACTCAATTGCTGGCCAATCAGGGGCTGCCACATGGATTCTCCTGGATCCATGATGTCATCAATCCATGTGAGGGACTCTCGATGAATCATACACTGCCACGTCAGCATCACATGGATCCATGGGCCCACTTTGCTAACTAAATCACCAGGAAATGTGTCGTGCATGGAGGAGAGGCACTAGGGCCCACATGGAAGCGAGCCAGAGGAAGCGCACCCCAGATGGAGGGCCGGGAGCTTCGGCCAACCCTAGGATCGGCCGAACCGACCTAGGGTCAGTTGATCTCCCCCTCCACGTGTTGCTTGCTCATTGGTCCTTGGCTGCATCCCGGGGTGTTTTGGAGCACTTGGAGGCTCGGAGCAAGCCACTCCCTTGTCTATAAATAAGAGGGGAGGGGCTCCATTTCACACACACCACCAAGCTCTCAAGTTCCACTTCTCTCTTGTGTAGCTCTCTCTCCCTCTCCCGAATTCTGCCCATGTGAGGTGATTCTCACCTCTATGTGGTAGAATGGTGATGAGAAGAGATCTAGATCTGGATTAGTTGAGAGGTAGAGTAGGGGTGAGGAGTGAGTTGATGTCCTCGTGGATGCTTGTTCTTCATTTAGATCAAAGTGAGTATTTCAGCATTTCTTATTTAGACTATAGTGGACATCATGCATGGTCGAATTGTTCTTGTGTTCTTGGCTTGTTCATAAGTTAGAGGCTTGTGTTCTTCGTGACACAAGGCTTCGATCCTTTAGAGCCAGCTCAGTAGTTCATATACCTGTTTGCATGCTCTGATCCTGTTTAGCTAAGTGAGTCCGCTGTATCTCGTTTGTTGGCATCCATAGCTTCCTTTCTGCTCCGTAGCTCGATGAATAATAAGATGGTTTGAATCCAATCTTTCTCTAGTTCATGGGTCTGTACCTATATGGTTGCTATAGTGTAGTTAGCGGGTCGACAGACGTAACCGTGCTATAGTACTTATCTGGGGTATAGATGTGGTGTCTGGGCCCTGGTTTTCCTACGAAGACCACGTACGTTCGTAGCGTAGAGGTAGGCCGTAGTGGTGACAGCCTGTTGGACCCTTTGCAAACCCTCTGCATCACGTACCGAGTTGGGCTCGATGTCAGTACATTGGCCTCTCCCTAAAAAGTTAGGATGTGTTGTCGCCCCACGGGGATGACTGAGACCGGACAGGTGCATCTTGAGAGCTAAGTCCCTTAAGGAAGTCCTTCTCGTATCCCGACCTATCCCAGTGGAAGCTAGTGTCCTTGGATAGACCCTCTCTGGTTGCTCTCCGTCCTAGGAACAAAACCCGACGGGAATACTCATTCTCCGAGGGAGAAGTGCTACAACGGTGTATCCGTGTGCTTGCGGATTCGTTCGCACTCGTTAGTGTACCCGGGAGTTTCTTACACGCTCACGCTAGTGTGCCAGTGGTGGTGACGTTAAGAAACGCCAACAAGCATTTCTGGCACCGTTGCCGGGGACGGCTGTTGTTAACCTTCGAGCCCGTCTATCCTCGTATTTATCTTTTTCCTTTTTCTTCTATCTTCACCCCCGTTACCCTTTTGAGATATCCCTTTTGTTTTCCTTACTTCTACCTCTACCCCCGCTACCCATGGAAGGTTATCCTTGTAAACACCTTCCACCATCGAGGAGTGAACCCTCAGAGCCATCCTAGTCAAGACCCACTCTTACATCTGGCTTTTGGCTTCGCCCCTCTCTCATGAAGCTAATTCAGGACCTATCCTTCTCGAGGTTAAGTCATGAGAACCCCTTTGATCATGTGAGAGACTACAAGCATCTGATTGAAACTCGGGGTAAAACCAGAGAATCACCGGATGCTCGGAAAAGAGAGTTTTCCCGCTATCCCTCTCCGGGGAAGCACGGGATTGGCATCGTTGTTTTGGTAGAGACTACCTTACTTGGGAAAGGTTGAGAGCAGCTTTTTGCTCTCACTACTTCCCAATACGACGTGTCATCTTGCTAAGGGCCAAGATTCTCTGTTTCAAGCAATGTGAGGAGGAATCACTAGGAATGGCATGGAATCATTTCGCCTCCACGGTGGAAGATTGCCCAGTCCTCTACATTCTAGATTGGATGTTGCTCCAGCACTTCTGGTTTGGATTGTGGAAGGATGATGCTATGAGGCTTAATGCTGTCTCCGGAGGATCCTTTGTGCACCTAGATGCTATCGAGGGAAAAGAGATCATGGAGAATCTCCGAGATTTCAGCTCCCCTTGCATTTCGGTCAATGAGGTACCCACCAGAGAAAATGTTGGGCCACCTAGATCCATCGTCAGCCAAGTCCGAGGTTTCATATCCACTTTGTCTGAACTCTGGCTGAAGATGTCATTCCTGAATAGCAGGAGTCTAAGGGAAAGATTTCATGGCGCGAGATCTACCCTTGGATTCCCCTCTCGTGCATCTTCTTAGACCTTCTCCCCGAGACCTTGTCTCGTGGGAGGACGGAGAGAATAGTTCGGAAAGAATGATCATTCCCGGCCAGGATGACTTGTTCGATCCTCACTACTATCTCCTAAGGAGGGTATGAGAGGCTTATCGTGTTTCTATGTCGAGGTTTGAGCTGAAGTGCCTTGCACTGAAGTTTCGTATAAACCAAGACATCGGTCTCTGCTTTATAATCCATTGGATTCATCCATCAGACCGAAGAAGCAAGGTCATTTACCAATCGAATGGAGTACATTCACTTTTTATCTCGAGCACATCGATCGATGCCGATCAGTCATGAGGAACTTGAACTTCGTATCTTATGCCTAACTTGATCGATGCCCAATGGGAGTTACACTTTCCAGTTTATCCATAACCTCCCATTGGAAGCTCAGGCCAGACCTTGGGATGTTTCCATCGCTTTGATGAGAACATCGAACCCTCTGCCTAAGGTAGGAGCGAGTTAAATCTCGTTCTTCATTCGAACTCTGGTTCCTGATCGTACACTAGCTTCCGGAAATCCATGCTCTATCCTCTTTGTAGGCCGAGTGTCTTTCTGAGCTTGAGTTCACTCGGAGATCGATACCTATTGGTGAAGCACTAGCCTCAGTGCTCGATCTTTTCGTCTCCGAGTTCCGCGACCCCAGTGCTATAGTCCTCGAGTCCTGTGACCACCTCAGGGATGCCTCAGCCTCTCTGGGATGATCATGCTTGCCTTCAGCTTCAATACACCTTTTTGGGCTTGAGTTCGTATATGCACTACCCTTGCAGATTAGAGCTTATCATCACATCAACTTTGTCTGCAAGAAGATGGTCATAAGTTGAGACAGGAGATCACAAGACACTCGCATCCTGAGTACTCTTGGGACTCATCTCGTTTCCCCAGGAAGAATTATCCCTCGGGTATCTTATGGACCGTGGTCATGCAGAAGAACGAAATTGTCAAAGATAAAGAGGAGTAGGCAAGGGATTATAGGAGGGCGACACCATCGTGGTGACACGGTGGATGCTTCATGATTACCGTCAGAGGTTCCTACATTTTTGACGAACCGAGTATGTTGCCAAGGTGAGCTCCCCCAGATTCTCTATGGTTTTATCGTGGCTTGGCCAAGGTTGTTACATAGTGGAGGATGAATTTTCAACGTCAACCTTATCCTAGCCTTAAGCCTAAGCCAACCTTTCCATCTCGGAAATCCACCTGGTCCTTCGATCCTGAGACTTGCTGGAGCCCACACGAGAAAGGGGAAGGCCAGAGGGGCCCACCTAGGGTCGGCCGAACCCAGGTTAGGCCGAAACCCTGGTGACGCCGCCCCCCTTCTTCTTTCGCGTGTGCATCTTATTCTCCTCCAGAAACTTTCTCTCTGCCGCCCGATGAGTTTTCGCATCGTGAGAATCCATCTCCTCCACCTCACCATCCTCAGCTCATCACCGCATCCATGGCCGGATGGAGTGTTGTCTCCTTCGATGGCTCCACCTCGTCCACCGGTCCTGGGGTGGGAGGAAACCCCTCCATCGCTGCTGCCCCCGCTGCGGACCTCGCGATGGTGGCCGGAGTCCTAGATGTTCCTCCGTTCGCCACCATCCTGCCAGGCGGGAGGATTCTAGGCACGCCGCCATCTAGGCGCTCTGCCTCACCTGGGAAGAGGCACATGAGACGGGCGGCCAGCCCCTACGGCAGGCCAACCACGGCTCAGCTTCGCCCCAAGGGTTTGCCGCTCGCTCCACCCAGCACACCTGGATCGTCACTAGCTGGAGGGCAGACGAGCTCAGCGCAGTCCGCTCCTTCACCGCAGCCGCCGGTGACCATTAAGCCGGTACTGCCTAAGGAGAAGGCTCCTGAGGCACGCCCAGCTCCAGTCCTATCTGAGGAGGATGAAGATTTTGGCCTGGACGACGGATTGCCACCGCCGCCCTACACTAGCAGGTCCAGGGAGAGGACTCGGGCAACCGAGCAGCCCCCTAAGCTCTCCTCAGTGGCCAAGCTGACCCGGCTGATGAAGGAACTGGAGGCTAGCAACGAGAAGCTCAGGGCTACTTAGTCAGAACAGAAGTTGGACATGGCCAAGCTGAGAGACGACATGCGCGACCTTCACCGCGGCCTCTGTGCGAAGATGAGGAGGCTATTCTCAGCTACAAGGCATGCGGCCCTCTATGATGCCGAGTAGTGGGGATTAGCCCCAACTTTAGTTCATTAGGCGCTAGTCTAGGTCTAGGTTTGTTTCCCTTTATTCCATTTATTCCTTTGCATGTGTGTAAGCACCTAATCATTTTGTTTCGAAAACATTTGGATTTGAATAAAGTGGCTCATCGGTCATGTAACCCTGTTTAGCCACCTTTGTGTCATTACTTTGATCTTTTTGATTTAGAGACATCTAGGTTCGAGACAGTGTGGGGGAAGAGCCACGACTCTCCCAATGCAGGCACGATGTTTTTCATACATACCCACTGTGAGCACTCCGTGCTAGCCGATCGATCACCTACCGAGAACCTGAACAGGACCCGCACGAGTTCACTCCTGTGGAGAGCCTCTCACGGTTCATCTCTCATGCATAGCGCCGGTTTGCATCTTGACAACTCACTCTCTTTCATTCCTGAGTTTTATAAGCTATAACTGTCTACCTCTAAAATTAAAACTCGAATGATGATGCTAAAAGATCACCCAGCTTGCTTGATACCTGAGTAGACATACATATGTTTTATTCCTTGTTATCTGCCTGATGCTTGTGAACCATAACCTTCTTAAGGACAAGCATGTTCACCTAAGTGATTGATAAGCATGATATGGCTGGATGATATGATCTATTGCTCTGATGACTAACTCTCTTGGGTTATTTATTTTTGAAAACTCAAAACCACTTGGAAAGGCTCCTCTTTGATATGCCTCTGTCCCATTAGAGCCATATGATCTTTGTAGGCAAAACCCTTAGATTCATATGCTGCTTGTTATTGCGTTGAGCCTTGTCAAATTTTGTGACCCTTGTGAGAATTCTTTTCATTACTTTCATGATCAGGACTTATGTCCACCCCACCTATTTCCCCTTGCTATGCTTCTACACTGGAAGTTGGCATTGTATCATTCAACCATTCCATGAAAATAAAGCTCCATATGTGGTGTGACCTCTCTCTCTCTCTAAAAGTACCCTTCAAAATGAGACATGGGCTACGAAAAAAAGAAAAAAAAAGAAGAAAAGAAGAAAGGATAGCCCATGTCCAAAATAAAGGAGGATGAAGGAGAGGGATGGTCATGCAAAAAGGAGTTCCATAATTTTGATGGTAATAACTAGTGACCATTTCAGGGCTAGTGTCCACCTTACCATCAACCCACAGTTCTCATCATATTTGTATGGTAATATCTAGCACCCATTCCGGGCCTAGTATCCACCTTACCATACACACCATAGCCATACCGGTGCACATCTTGATCTGATGGTATGATTTGATTTTCTCTGTGGATCCAGTCTTTGACTTTGCAAAATATGTGATGCAAGTATGCTTTCTCTTTACCCTACCTTGAGCTCCACAAATAGCCATCATTAGTAGTAGGTTGAAGAAAGGCAAATGCCTTAGTGAGGACATATACACATTGAGCGATCTGAGAGAATCGAATGAGGCAGCCACCAAGAGTTTTGTTTATGAAAAACTTGCAAAACCCCAAGGTGTTTATCATCAGGTGCATAAGTGACTTGATTCATAGTTGTTCTACTTTTCAATCACCCACAGGAACATGATAGGTGCTACAAAGAGGTTCACAGGAGCAAGGTATGACTTGGAATATCTCTTATGTTTGTCTTACTCTTTGGTATTCATGACCCATTTGGCTTTGTTTCCCCTTCACTCGGGACGAGCAAAGGTCAAGTGTGGGGGTGTTGTTGATGGCTGATAATTGCCATTTTTATGGCCGTCAACTCCAGCAAATTGGAGCATGAATTGCACATTCACACTAGAATAGGAGCTTAAACTCATACTTTCCACCAGTGTTGATGTCTATTCAAATGCAGGTATTTAGCATAAGAAATGAGAGGAATCCATGCACTTTCACTCCACTCCAATCCAAGGAACTCAATTGCTGGCCAATTAGGGGCTGCCACATGGATTCTCCTGGATCCATGATGTCATCAATCCATGTGAGGGACTCTCGACGAATCATACGCTGCCACATCAGCATCACATGGATCCATGGGCCCACTTTGCCAACTAAATCACCGGGAAACGTGCCATGCACGGAGGAGAGGCACTAGGGCCCACGTGGAAGCTAGCCAGAGGAAGCACACTCCAGATGGAGGGCCGGGAGCTTCGGCCGACCCTAGGATCGGCCGAACCGACCTAGGGTCGGTTGATCTCCCACCTCCACGTGTTGCTTGCTCATTGGTCCTTGGCTGCATCCCGGGGTGTTTTGGAGCACTTGGAGCCTCGGAGTAAGCCACTCCCATGTCTATAAATAACAAGGTAGGGGCTCCATTTCACACACACCACCAAGCTCTCAAGTTCCACTTCTCTCTTGTGTAGCTCTCTCTCCCTCTCTCTAATTCTGCCCATGTGAGGTGATTCTCACCTCTATGTGGTAGAATGGTGATGAGAAGAGATCTAGATCATGATTAGTTGAGAGGTAGACTAGGGGTGAGGAGTGAGTTGATGTCCTTGTGGATGCTTGTTCTTCATTTAGATCAAAGTGAGTATTTCAGCATTTCTTATTTAGACTATAGCGGACATCATGCATGGTCGAACTCGTTCATAAGTTAGAGGCTTGTGTTCTTCGTGACATAAGGCTTTGATCCTTTAGAGCCAGCTCAGCAGTTCATATACCTTTTTGCATGCTCTGATCCTGTTTAGCTAAGTGAGTCCGCTGTATCTCGTTTGTTGGCATCCATAACTTCCTTTCTGCTTCGTAGCTCGATGAATAATAAGATGGTTTGAATCCGATCTTTCTCTAGTTCGTGGGTTCGTATCTATAACGTTGCTGCAGTGTAGTTAGCGGGTCGACAGATGTAACCATGCTATAGTATTTATCTGGGGTACAGACGTGGTGTCTAGGCCCTGGTTTTCCTACGAAGACCACGTACGTTCGTAGCGTAGAGGTTGGCCACAGTGGTGACAGCCTGTTGGACCCTTTGCAAACCCTCTGCGTCGCGTACCGAGTTGGGCTCGATGTCAGTACATTGGCCTCTCCCTAAAAAGTTAGGATGTGTTGTTGCCCCACGGGGATGACTGAGACCGGACTTGTGCATCTTGAGAGCTAAGTCCCTTAAGGAAGTGCTTCTCGTATCCCGACCTATCCCAGCGGAAGCTGGTGTCCTTGGATAGACCCTCTCTGGTTGCTCTCCATCCTAGGAAAGAAACCTGACGGGAATACTATTCTCCGAGGGAGAAGTGCTACAACGGTGTATCTGTGCGCTTGCAGATTCGCTCACACTCGTCAGTGTACCTGGGAGTTTCTTACACGCTCACGCTAGTGTGCCAGTGGTGGTGACGTTAAGAAACGCCAACAATTACGTGTAGCCGTGCAAACAAACTCCAACAATAGGTGCATGCTTTCCTCTCTGGATTACATTACAATATTATTGAGAGTCATGTACTACCTAAGTCTTGTACTTTTCTCTTACTCATGTTTACACAAGAGGCTTCTCCATTGAGTTACATAGAGGATGCAAGAGGCTACGTAGAAGACAACAAGATGGATGTCCATGTTGAAAAGGGTTACACACACAAGACTCAATGTTACATGATAGATGCCTTCACTTCATGTCCAAGTCTATATCATCTCGGGAAGATACGAGGGTCAAGTTATACATGACTGGAAGTTCCTTGAAGTCAAGATTCCAACCCAACAAACAGCGCATCGTTTCGACTTCTGAGCTAGGAGTAATGGCCATATTGGTGGAAGCTGCACAGAAGCTGAAAAGACGCGCGTGAACTGAAGACCACTTCGTGAATGCTTCAACCAGTTGGTCTTCCACCTTCCAATGTGGTTGCTGTAGTTCACACTTATCCCACACCTATCTAGGAGGGTTGTTCCTAGTATAAATACCCCCTATGTACCTGCTACCTGTAGCAAGTTATCTTGTTACGAAACCTACAGCCGTGAAGATCGGGCCATCCCCAGGACCTTTCTTGCAATGGTCCCTATCATCGAAACCGATTGTTCATTGTTGTTTTAGAGGAGAAAGAAGCTGAGATGGTCGAATTAATTCTGCATTCATTCGTCAGGGACATTTGATAGCCTATTCCTTGGGACAGAGCTCCTGAGTTCCAGAATAAGATCATCTTGTCTGGTCCTGACAAGTGCATGGTTACACAAGAGCATGCCATTTCTAGCTTGCCGGACCTGAGGGCAAATCATGTTTACTTCCTACGAACTTATAAGCACGATGAAGAGGATCAATATTGGATCTACGAGCAGGGAATAGGAAACGTTGCAGGCGTCAACACTAGTCCTGCGATCCGAATCAAGTAGGTTCATAGGGATTGGATTTGGTTGCGAGGAAGATGGCTGTTGCCTAGCTATGCATAATGTGGATCTTTGATTATGTAACCATCTGTAACACATTTCTATATATAACATACAAATATCTATATTATTAGTCTTCCTCAATTATGCAGTGCATTAGTTTTAAATGGTAAATATGATGCAACAAAACATCAAAAGATCGGACCTTCCTCGTTCCTAACTTCCCCCTTGTATCACTATATTATTATGATATATCCGTTGTTCTCCCTCTACCTTCCTTTTTTCCTAGTTCCACAGTTATGCAACGCTATAAATTTATAATGGTGATTAGGAGTATGCTCGAATCAATTTGAAATAGATTAAATAAAATCGACATAATAAGATGGCATCTCATAGGAACTCATCACCACAAAGTTCACACCACCGTGTATCAAACATCATAAGATGATCAGGTAGCAACAAGTTTCTTGGCTCGTCACAACAAGATGATCAGGTAGGAACAAGTTTCTCAACTCATAACAACAAAGTTGACACCACCAAGTAGTAAACATCAACATATCGACAATAGTAGAAAAAACTAATATAAGCTATCTGTTTGGCTCAAATAATACAAACTGCATCATGTCTCAGTGGTAGTGCTGCCTACCTCCTTAGAATAAAGGTCATGGGTTCGACCTTTGTTATTGACGTTGTTTCCTTTTTTATTTTCCTCCTTTTTTGTCACACTAAATTGTGGCCTTGTGGGACCTTGCTTTTTTTACAGACTGGAATAGGTGATACTTGGAAACAAGCAGTTAGGCATTTCTTACTCAGGAAGGTCCTCCCTGCAAAATATCAATAGACTGTAGCTTCCTTGTCGATATCTTCCTTATCCACAAAGTCCGTTCTATACTATTCAGGCAGACAGGATTAAACTCTCATTGCGTTACAATGAAAAAACAGCAGCAGCAGCAGCAGTAGTAGTAGTTGTAGTAGTAGTTGTAGTAGTAGTAGTAGCAGCAGTAGTAGTAGCAGCAGCAGTAGGAGTAGCAGTAGCAGTAGCAGTAGGAGCAGCAGTAGCAGCAGTAGCGGCAGTAGCAGTAGTAGCAGTAGTAGCAGTAGTAGTAGCAGTAGTAGCAGTAGTAGCAGTAGTAGCAGTAGTAGCAGGAGTAGCAGGAGTAGCAGGAGTAGTAGGAGGAGGAGGAGGAGTAGTAGTAGGAGGAGCAGTAGGAGGAGGAGTAGTAGTAGTAGTAGTAGGAGTAGTAGTAGTAGGAGTAGGAGTAGCAGTACGAGTAGTAGTAGTAGTAGCAGTAGTAGCAGCAGCAGCAGCAGCAAGTTTTTGCTATCCTACGTGTTAGCTTGTTCAAAATCAATGTTTTTCCTTTTTATTTTCCGAGCACTGAGTAGCAAACATCGTAAGAGCTCAAGATTAACCATTCGACCAAATGACCCATATAACAACACCAAGTAGCAAACATCATAGGATGATCATCATTACAATTTTTGCAATAATCATAACTACCCATTTGTAATCATAACAATAATAATTAATCGTCAATTTCCATCTGTAGATGTTGATTCTCCTTCCATAGCTCCATCCTGCAGCTCTCCCTCCACCTTCTACAGCTTAGTGGTAGTAGCTTCAAACTTCATGTTCTCTTTTGAGGATCCTTTCCATTGCTGATCCATTTCTCGCTTGCGTGACCTAAAGTAAACATCAACAACAACAAGTTTCATAACACTATGTGTCATGGCAGTTTCATACAAGCATCATACAAGTTTCACAATAGTCATAACTACTAATTCATAATCATAACGATTGCTAGAACTTCTCCATCACATATTTGGCCTCATGCAGCTATTCCTTCACCTTCTGCATCTTATGCCGTGAATTTTTGGTCTTGCAGGTCTCTCTTGCATTTCTTAATGTTTTTTTAGAAGAGATTGATGTCTCATCCCAGGGAGAGGACTCTTCTAGGATCTCCAAGGAGATTGAAGAGTTAAGATCTCAGTTAGCTATGAAAGAGAGAGAGCTTGAGCACTTACCTAAGAACAAGAAAACTAAGGGCAGAGCTGGCTTGGAAGGCATCATTAACGCATTTATTCCAATGTCTTTGGCCTTCAGAGCCAGTTCTGCCCTTAGTTTTCTTGTTGTTAGGTAAGTGCTCAAACTCTTCCTCTCTTTCATAACTAACCGAGGTCTTAACTTTTCAATCTCCCTAGAGATCAATGTCGTCTTCATGGGAGACCTCGCTCACTAGCCATGGCAATTGTTGATCTCTCCTATGGGTGGCCTCTCTGATCTGGACTTCGGTCCAGGATTGGAGTTTCAAAGCCTTGTCTGTGATCGTTTCTCCTCTCCGGTTAGTTTGACCCCATCTTTCAATGCCCATGAGTTTTTCTTGGTTGCTTCCTTCGGGCGTTTCGCCATTCGTCTCTCTGAGGATTCGGTGGGGCTTATGCTCCAATCATGTCTTGGAGGTATTGATAAGGATTTCAACATTGTCCATCTCTCTAGCACAATGTTTCGATTCTCGGTTTTCTCAAAAGATGTCGGTTTCATGATTTACCGGCTTCGCACATTCAAGTGTTCGTCTTTTGACGTGTTCTTTGCTCTCTGGGGTTCGGGAGGTCCTAATTGACAGTGTGAATTGGTTAATTGGTCATATGAGGAAGAAGCAAAATGGTTTTCACCAAAATCCTCTCATAAATCCTATGCAGAAGTTGATCAGAAGGGATCTAAATCGGTTTTTCAAGCGGATTTCTTATCCAGATGATTATTATGAGAAGAATTTTGCATCTAATAGGCCACATGTTCTTCAGGTGGAGCCTGCTCGCATGCATGCTTCCACCTCGACACATCATCGGAAAGCTCCTAATTACGATTCAATTTTGCGGTGATTCCTTTGCCGGGCCCGTGATCACCGGGTTGCAGCCTGCCGATCCATGATCCAGTGCAAAACTTGCCTTAAGTTCGGCCATATTTCTTGTTTTTGCCGTTCGAATTCTCCTGTCTATCACGTGAAGGGTGGCCCATCTTTTGGCCCACGTTCCCCCTCTAAGCAATCAGACCCTGCTAATCTAGGAGCATTCACCTCCCCTGCACCTACCCAAGAGCGTGCCGCTTCATCTTCCTCAGAAACCTCTCCCGTCTCCCCTGCAGATTCATCCGCACCTCTCCCACCTCCGCCGCCTCACCCAATGGCGAACTTCGCCTTGGATCCTCGTCCCCACCTTCCTACGGGCTTCACCTGGGAGTCGCATGTCCTCCCCTACGTGCCGCTGCCTCGTCCTCGAGCACACCTGGTGCTGAACATCGAGCGCACCAATGAGGACCTCGCCATCTGCTGATGGTTGATAGTCGTATCAAAGTTCGTTTGGACTTGCAAGCGGACAAATCCCCTATCGTAGTCAAGGGACCCTTCTTCCCTTGAGTGGTGAACCCAAGGTATCGAATCCGTGGAACAATGTGTAATGCAAGATCTAATCTAATAAGCTGAAAACACTTTAATCTTGACAAGGGTTTTTGCATCTAATCTATGGAAGAACCATGAAAACACATATAATCTACTTAACATCGGAGGTAGCAAGAGAAAAAGAGGGGAGGTAAAACCAATCTAGAAATTGGATCGGGTCCTTTGTTGAAGTTCCAAAACCAAGAAGAATAAAGCAAACGAATCTTATTAAAAGCCTCTTTAAATCGTGGCTTCCGTTCCAATCCTCAAAGGCACCTACCGTACACGTGATCAACATCCTGTCACGATGTCCCACTTATTGTGTAGGTGAACCTAAGAGCACTTTCGCGAGGAACGTGTTGAAAATGCTCGGAAGGTCAGGTATGCACCTCTAGCCACAATGGCTACAAGAACATCCTATGCAATCTATCCGCGGAATAGATTGGAGAATAAGAAAACCCAAGCGAAGATAAAATCATAGTGAAAGCACTTGATCACTAGAAATCGGATTCAATCTTGCAAATTCAATATAAAGTATAATACATGGACAAGATCACCACTGGGATCCTACTTTGATCTTGATCCTAGCTTCTAGAACTCCGACGTGGTCTTCCATGCAAGGTTCCCACGTCGGCTAGGGAAACACTAGTCAACCATCTGTTGACACATGTTAACGTATACTTTTACTTGTCAACTAAACATAGAAAAAGGCATAAAATGAGTATAAACATAGACCTAGGGGTTTATCTGACAGATTTCCACAAGTTTTGGTGAAGTTATGATTTGCAGGGACTAAACAGGAAAATAGCAAGAGTTATCAAGTCATACGACTCCAAGACGTGTCCCAATCGTACTCCGATCCAACTCCTACAAAAGAGCAACCTAGAAGTATCTCAAATGAAGAATTAAAGTGGAACATTGCAAAGAGCTCGTTGAGATGATCAAAACGAATATATCATTTGCCATATTCGGAGTCCAGAATCAGAAGATATCAGTTGCAGAGCGGGGTTCGGTAAAACGGGTATAACTTCCTCATCCGGACTCCGTTTGAGGCGAATTACAACTTTTCGGAAACGGCACGACGACACGCACGCACCTGTCAAAGTTGAACCTGCAACTTCACCACCAGAGGCCGACCGACCTCCCTACAGGGCCGACCGGCCTGCCACGGGGCCCGTCCCGGTCCAGCTTCTAGAATGTTCCTCCACCGCCTATGAGGATCAATCTAAACGACATGTTTAGGTCGGTTTGATCCAACGGTTATGTGATACCTCCTCCGGACTATATTAGCAGCCCCCAGACCCCCTGGTTGAAGGCATCTGAGAAACCTTAATTCATTATTCTCATCTAGAGAACTACGTCTAGACTCTCCAATGTAGTAGATTAGCAACTAGAGAGTTAGAGAGAGCGGAGCTGCGCTCCGGTTCTGGAGAAGTCTTCGGAGTTTGGTATGTCTTTGTATCTTTTCTTGTAAGAATTATACTTTATATATATTTATCTTCTCCATTACTTTCATGTCATTCTTTGGTTAGTATAGTTGTTATACTTTCGCATGGGATCTCCGCTCGCATCGAGTGCTCTAGTTAATCGTATGTGAAGGACCGATTCGGGTGACCAGAGAGGGGGGGAGTGAATGGGAGCCGATTAAAAATTCTTCCCTAAGGTCGAACTCGGCCTATGCCCCGATTGCCACTCCACGAATCCGTGCACACACAAGAAGCTCCAAACAAGACACACACAAGCCAAGAAGGTCACTAGAGAAACCTAGGAGCAAAGAGCGGAAGTACCAAAGCAAGAATCAAAGGAACCGATCAACTCGAGTTAGTTCCTGCATCTGGGACGGACGGTCCGCCAGGCTGCCGCGGTAGGTCCGCCGGGTAGTCGCGGACAGTCCGACGGTCAGGCGCAGACGGTCCGAAATTGACACAGAAGCTAACAGAGAGTTCAGGAGAAAATCCACTCCTCGCGGACTGTCCGACCGTGCACTACGGACGGTCCGCCAAAGCCACTGGAAACCCCAGACAAAAGACGAGCCACCCTAGACGAAATCTCAGGCCACGCGGACAGTCCTCCAGGACCACACGGACGGTCCGCGAACTGCCTGCAAAATAAAAGTCCGAAACCAACAGATCGAAACGGTCCTCTCGAAGAACAAACGAAGAACACGATGAACAGCCGCGCTGTCAACACCTCACGGACAGTCCGCACGAGACCCGCGGACGGTCCGCCGGGCTCGAACAGAGCAGAAAAAGCTCGAGCTCGGGAGTCAACCCAACCTTTCCATCACCGGATCTCCCAAACGGTTGAAGCTCTTGAGACAAGATTTTGGGGAGGTGAAAAGCGTCACACAAGGATGCTATGCCACAAAAATCTCGACTCCTAAGCCACTAAATCACCGGGAATCGTGGATCAACCGAACCACCACCATGAACTCGGGCACCAACCAAAAACGCACGAATCGAAGGCTCTCCACGGCGTTTGAGGGGTCAAGATCACACACAAAGATGCGCAAGGCATCCACCCATGATCCCTCAAAGAAATTCGTCAAGAAACGCCTCCAAAATCACGAATCGAGCCAAGGACGAAAACTCCCAAAAATAGTTCCAAAAATGACACGAAAATCACAGAGGACTAGGAGATCACCGGGACGCCGAATGCTTCCATACATCTAGAGGTCAGATTCTGTACAAGAGTCTAGCCTAAGGAATCCAGAGGGAAAAGAAGCAGTTCAGAGAAAATCTACTGGGGGAGAAAACCCTAGGGAGCAAGAGAGAAAGATGCCATCACCTCTCCGCTATTTATACGAAGTCCATCGGAGGGAGGTAAATGACCACGCTACCCCTATTGCTTGAAATGAAGATACAACCCCTCAGGGGCATTTTGGTCAAGTCTTCATCGAGCGGACACGCTTCCACCGCGGTCTTGCTTAGCTTCGACGCAAGCCCCGCGATCACGCCACGTGCCCCCCGCCTCGAAGCTTCCTGAAGCTCCCGGATCACCGTCTCCGTCGCCTCGGGCCTCCGGGCTTGGTTTTGAGGCCCAAACCAAGAAACCGTCTACCTGATGGTTTTGTGGGCAAACCACCAAACCCCGCGTGCAAGCTTCGGGCTTCAACCGCTACCTTGCACCGGCCCATGTTCATGACTTCAGCCCGCCAGTCTTGCACTGCACGGCTCGCACTTGACCCCATCGGCCACCGGGTCCATCGAACCAAGCCTACTTGCCACTCCATCACCCGGAGGCCGCCACGGCTCAGGCCTTTCGCACTTGTTCTTCGCCTGCACCGACACGAGTCAAGCCGCAACCTGTACCTGCACACTTAGCCAAGCATCAGTCCACACAACGTTGTCAATCACTCATCACTAAGGAGCGACCCTCCACTGGTCCTCGGACACACCTGGTCCTCAGTCTCCCCCTTGATGAGTGCATTGACAACACCCATAGTAACCATGATAGAGAAAAAGAAAAGAAAACAGCCATCAACACAAACCTCCCAAGCAAGTGATCCCAAGCCAAAGAACAAGTGAAAACAAGATCACCCGCCAATCCAAGTCTCGGCCCCCTAAGACAAGGGCAACGGCTCGACTCAGCCGAGACAAAACAAAACTCTCAAAGAGCACATCACAAAGCACAAAACTCAGGCAAACCAAAGGAGCTCCCCCTACACATGTGCAAACTCCCCTTGAGCAAATGCAACCTCTTCTTCTCAAATTTTTCTCCTCACATGCCACATCTCACACATGCATACCAATTTTGCATAAAAACTCCCAATGAATAAGAATTCTCGCCAAAACTCTCCTTATCATACAAACCTCTCCCCCTTGTTGACAATGCATGAATCAAGGTATATGAAACTCTACCCCTTGTTTTCATGAAAAATGCTTGTCAAAGCATATAGACAGTCTACCAAGCTTCTCAAATATACAAAGAGCACAACAAAATGCTACTCATGAGACATAGAGCAAACAAGGTAGACATGGTGTATCTAGCACATTGCTATCAAGAAGGTAGAGACATATAAGCATGTGACATGGCTAAAAGCAATTTTAAACAATTTTCACAAAGAAACATGCATCTCATGAGCAAGATCCTACCCATACCAATTTGAACAGAAAGGCACTAGATCATTCAAAGTTTATGCAAGATCACAAATTCTCATCACAAGATCATTATAAACGCCCACAAGCTACTCAAGTCATGTTAAAGCCACTGAGCCATGTGTCTACTTCTTAAAATGAGACTTCTCATGGTAGACAAGCATGCTACGGTTTAGCACCCAAGATATGAATATCAAAACATAAAAACATGATTAGGAGCTCATTTTTCAAGCATAAGGCAATTCATACACCAATTTCATTTTCAAGTTTAAACATGGTACATGAAGTGCCTTTGCGGCAAAAAGAAGCTTATGCTCCTCCCCAAGCAAGCAAAAGGGCTAAACATTTACAATGATAAAGGATCTTTGACCCCAAGCAAAGAGAATATGATCCTCAAGCACAAACTGAGCATGATATAAGCATTTAAGCACAAATTTAGCATAGACAAGCATCTACTCATGAGAGAGGCAGTTTTATCATTTTCACAACCAAAATGCTATCTCATCATACATATATAGCAACACCATCAAGAGCATAGCATTTACATCCACAAGCTACCAATCATGCACATATCTCATCCATAGCACATCAGTGATCAATGTATATAAGAGAAGCTCATTCCTAGCTCAAGTGATCCAAAGATGGCTATCCTACCAGGTTTTGTACAGAAAGTAAAATGCATGAAGGAAATGCAACAAAATGAATATATAACACATATATACATGAGAAGCTCCAAGACCCAAGCTAGAAAGGAAAGCATACCCCAAGCTTACCCCGCAAGCGAGTGAAAGTGGCTTGGTCAAGTGGTTTGGTGAAAATGTCAGCTAGCTGGTCTTGGGTAGGAACATAGGACAAAGATATGTTTCCTTTCTCCACATTGTCTCTCAGGAAATGGTACCTCACTTCTATGTGTTTTGTTTTGGAGTGGAGGAAAGGATTTTTGGCTACGCTTATGGCACTGGTGCTGTCACAGAAAAGTGGAACCTAGGAGCACTCCTCACCAAAGTCACTCATGGTGTAGGTCATCCAAAGCAGCTGGGAACAACAACTAACAGCAGCTACATATTCAGCCTCGGTGGTGGACTGGGCTACACTCGATTGCTTGCGAGATGACCAAGAGACCAAAGAAGAACCAAGGAACTGACAACACCCGGAAGTGGACTTGCGATCCAATCGACACCCAGCAAAATCCGCATCAGAAAAACCATGAAGCCTGAGTGTCGAGGAGGCAGAGTACCACAGGCCAAACTCAGGAGTGTAGTTCAAGTACCTGAAAATCCGCTTGACGGCTTGCCGATGTGAAGTCCTCGGTGAAGCCTGAAAACGAGCGCACAGACACACACTGAACTGTATGTCCGGCCTCGTTGCCGTCAAGAAGAGGAGGAAGCCGATCATACTCCGGTACTCCTTCTGGTCCACTGGTTCGCGGTCCTCGTCTACATCCAAAGTCGTAGTCGTACACATCGGTGTAGTCAGCGGCTTTGAGTCATTCATGCCAAACTTCTTCACCATGTCCCTGGTGTACTTCGCCTGATGTACGAAGGTCCCGTCCTTGCACTGCTTGATCTGGAGACCCAAGAAAAATTGCAGCTCGCCCATCATGGACATCTCAAATTCCCTGCTCATGTCATCTGCAAATTTGGCAACAAGATCATGAGAAGAGCCACCAAGATTATGTCATCCACGTATATCTGAACAATCAAAAGGTCATTCCCATGCTTAAGGAGGAAAAGGGTCTTATGAACTATGCCCATCACAAACCCCTTACTCAGCAAAAAACCTCTCAACCTGCCATACCAAGCTCTAGGTGCCTGTTTCAACCCATAGAGCGCTCTCTAGAGTTTGTATACACGGTGTGGGTATTTTTCACTCTCAAACCCCGGGGGTTGCCTCACATACACTTCTTCTTCTATCACCCCATTCAAGAAAGCACTCTTGACATCCATTTGGTACAACTTGAACCCTTTAGCCACGACAAAGGCTGGAAGGATCCTAATTGCCTCCAAATGGGCCACAGGAGCAAATGTCTCCTCATAGTCTATCCCCTCCTTCTGGTTGTAACCCTGCGTCACCAACCTCGACTTGTTTCTCACAACCATCGCATTCTCACCCTCTTTGTTCTTCCACACCCACTTGGTTCCTATGGGACGACAATTTGGCGGTGGATCGACTAACACCCAGACTTGGTTTCTCTCAAAGTTTTCCAACTCCTCATGCATGGAATTCACCCAATTCTCGTCAGACAAAGCGTGTCGAATACTTTGGGCTCGAAAGAAGCAACAAATGTAGAATGAGCGAAATGAGAAGTATTCCTTGACCTCGACCGTGTAGTGTGTTCATGAAGGTCACCAATGATGGTCGTCGGTGGGTGATCAACTTGTACTCGCCGGGCGTCTGGACACAACCTCCCCCTCAGTAGCAGCCTCCACTCGAACTGCCTCAGTCATAGTGGGTGAAGGGGATGGTCCGTCCTCGATCGTTGTCGTAGTAGTGGAAGTAGTACGTACACGATCAGCCGCTGGAGCATCACCACCATCATCGGCGTCGTCTCCTTCTCCGTCCTTCTCATCCTCAAAGATCCTTGCTCCAATCTCCTCATCACCTGCACACTCAAAAGCAGAAGAGCTACATGGCTGTGTCTCGTCGAAGGTAACCTCGCAAGTCTCCATGGTTCGGTTAGTGTCAAGGTTGAGCACACGATATGCTCTAGAATGAATCGCATAACCAAGGAAAATCCCATCCGAACATCGAGACTCAAACTTATCCAACTTGCCCTTCTTGAGAATGAAACACTTGTAGCCAAAAGCTCTAAGGTGACTCACCTTGGGTTGTCGGCCATGCATCAGCTCATAACAGGTCTTCTTCTTAAAGGCACGAAGGAAGATGCGATTTGAGACATAGCAAGCGGTATTGACTGCCTCGGCCCAGAAATGCCTAGGAGTCCTATGCTCATCAAGCATCGTCCTGGCCATCTCACAAAGGGTCCGGTTCTTCCTCTCCACTACGCCATTCTGGCAAGCGACGTATGGAGAAGAGTACTGATGATCAAGACCAAGATCACTACAAAAGGCATCAAAATGAGAGTTCTTAAATTCCGTGCCATTGTCACTGCGTATAGCTCGAATGGCATCACCATGTCTCTCATTCTTCAACCTCAAGATCAAGTCTCGAATAAAGCCAAATGTCTCACTCTTATCCTCCAAAAAGAAAACCCAAGAATACCTCGAAAAGTCATCAACAACCACAAGAACATACCACTTCCCACCAGCAGAGTGAACATGAGCTGGCCCAACCAAATCCATATGCAACAGCTCACAAGGTCACTCGGTCATGACAGAAGTCAGAGGAGCGTGAGAAGCAGCAACCATCTTTCCATGCCGACAAGAAGCACAAAACAAATCCTTCTCGAATTTCAACTTAGCCAATCCTCAGACAAGATCAAGACCACTCAAGCGAGAAAGCAACTCAAAGCTCAAGTGTCCCAGCCTCCTATGCCACTTCCAAAGCTCAGCCGAAACGCCAGCAACAAAGCATCGAGGAGGACCAACAGACTGGGAAAAATCGGCACGAAAGATTTGACCCTCGGGGACGATCGTACAGACAAGATCGCCTCGAGAATCAAGCACATGAGAAGCACTCGACTTGAAATGAACCTCAAAACCTTCGTCAACTAATTGAGATACGGACAACAGGTTGAAACCAAGTGACTTGACCAGGGCCACACTTCTTAAGGTCACCTTGCTACTCACCTTCACTATACCTTCCGCAAGCACTCGTCCTCTCCCATTGTCCTCGAAAGTGTTGTACTCCCTCGTACTCACCGGGGTGAGGCTGGAGAACCACCCACGATCTCCGGTCATGTGTCTTGAGCAACCGGAGTCGATCAACCAAAAGTTCTCCAAGCCTCCCACCTGCAATCAAAAATGAGGACGAGAATGAGCAAGCGACTCAACACTGGGGTTAGTACCAAAAGAGTCAAACCAGTGCTGAGCCATTTGCTCAAAGGAAGGGTTAGCAAAATCCATCCTCCCAAAGCCTTTAGGAGGAGCCCTCTCATGCCTACCATCGAAGGACCTGTCACGTCTCACTAGAGGAGTACGCACACCACGAGGGGGAAAATGTGGTCCGTAGTCCATCTGAGACCCAAAGCTCCGATCGTGCCTCCCAAACTCGTAACGGTCACGAGAAGGAGCACGTCGAGCCAACTCACAACACCCAAACCCAACACGCCTGTCTCTCTGAGGGAACACACCTCCACCTCCACCTCCACGAGTGGGAACTGTCCTCACAAACACATCACCCATAGGTAGAGGCCCTCTACGAGGCTCAGGCACACCACGAGCAAGGTGGTACCTGTCCTTGTTTGCTATCTCCCTAGCAAACCGCTCATCCCTCTTCCTCCGGAAACAGAACTCATCCTTGTGCCCATCCCACCCACAATACTCACATCACAATGGAAGCGGATTGGCACTGGCTTAGGTTGTGGCTTCTCTACAAGCTTCTATCTAGCTTTCTCTCCTGTCTTCCCATCAAAGACACTCCCCTGGGTGCTCACAAACTTGATGGATTTTTGGTAGTTTTTAGCTTTGTGGGGGAACACTGGAGGATCTGGGGTTGTGTCTAGCTTGTTTCTGAGATGGTTTGGCTTGGGTGCAAATTTGTTCATTGGTGTGGTATGTGGTGGAATGGGGATCTCTCCGGCTTTCTCTTCTCCCTCACCACTCTTCTCTCCACACTTGTCAGCCCCCAACGCCTAACCATCAAACCTCTTGAACTGAGCCAACATCATACTCAATTGTGGCTCATGCCCAAACAACCACCCCATCATTTTTCTCAATTCATCATTTTCATCCTGCAGACGATCAACATAGTTTGCAAGTTCCATGTTTTTCAAAGCATGCATTTCACAGGTTGAACATGATGTAGGAAGAGGAGCTTTCAATGTCGCCTCAAGAGAAACAATTCTAGTGTGAGATTCATCTAGCCTAGCATGCAAAATAGGACATGATGTACAAGCTCCTAACAAAGCTGGCCTAGACTTCAATTCATCACACTCAATCCTAACCACATCTAGTTCCTCAAGAACAGAGGCATGTTTCTCCTTGAGGGCAGTCAAGTCAGCAAGAAAAACTGAACAATCACCACAATCAATTTCATCCGTCACAACAGGAGCAGATTTCAAAGCAGATATCTCATTTTGAGCATCCACAAGCAAGGATTCAAGTTCAGCTACTTTGTCCTTAGCATCACCCAACAAAAACCTGAATTCCCTCTTCTCCTTGTTGGTCTTTCTAAGCACATCATCATGGTTGTCAAGCAACTCATTCAGCCTAGCATTCTCCTCTAACAAGAAGTTGGGGTCTTGTCGTACCTCATCATCGGAATCGGAGTTCGAATCTGAGCTGTGCTTCCCACCCTTCTTGGAATGCGCCATGCCGCAGAAGCCTCCTTGCGCGACGAAGCTCAAGCCGGTGATGTTCTTGCCCGTGTGCCGCTTGTCCTTGAGCTTCTCTTGCTCTTCCTCGCTGCTCGAATCAGAAGAAGCATCGCTTGATGTCGAGTCGATGTCTCTCGCTCCGGCCACCATCGCTCGAGCGGTCTTCCTCTTGTGACCACCACTCTTCTTGTGCCTTCTCTCACTCTTGTCCTTGTGCTTGTCCTTGTAGTCATTCCGGGAGCAGTGCTTGTTGTAGTTGTGCTTGGGCTTGCCCTTGTAGTCGTTCCTGATCTCCATGGCTTCAGGGCATTCGGCGATGAAGTGCCCGTGCTTCCCGCACCGATAGCACATCCCCGAGCTCCGCCTTGCATTCTTGCGGTTCTCGTACATCCGCCCAAACCTCTTGCTCAACAAGGCGAGATCATCCTCGCTCAGCACCTCAAAGTCCTCATCTGGCAAGGACACAAGACAAGATAAAGAAAAACCAACAGAGTTAGCGTTAGTCCTCGATCCTGAGACGAGAGCCAAACTATGAGGATCAGTGGGGCTCTCGCTCTTGGTTCTCAAGCCACGATCGACCTCTGAAGACCTGAGCTTGGAAAACAGCTCATCAAGCAAAAGCGTATCATACGCGCTCGACTCCTCAATGACCTCGATCTTGGCTTCCCACACAGACCTATCCAGGGCATGCAAAAGCTTGATAGCTTGATCATGATCTGTGTATGGGAGCACTGTCACATTGACCCTCATGTTGTTGACGATGCAAGTGAAGCGCTGAAACATGGCATCGGTCGACTCATCGGGGAGATGAGTGAAGTTCTCGTACTCTCTCCGGTAAGTGGTAAACATCCGGGCTTGCACTTGGGCATTGCCAACAAGAGCATTCTTCAACTTGAGCAAATCTATCCGACCACATCCTCTCCGTACACTCGATCAAACTCTGAGGCACAGAGAGCACAGAACAAGTAATCAACGGCCTTACTGTTGGCCTCAAACATGTCCCGCGATCCTGGAAGCAGAAAACTATCTGAGATGGCATAATGAGGATTCTGAGTGACCTCCCAGATAAGAGTTCCCTTCCCTCGCAAAAACGCGCCCATGCGCCTCTCCCACATCGGGTAATTCTTGCCATCAAAGTGTGGAGGACCCGACCCCTTGCCGTAATCGCCCATCTTTGGATCTTAGACTGGTTAGAATCACAAAGATCCGTAACCGGGTCTGATACCAATTGAAGGACCGATTCGGGAGACCAGAGAGGGGGGGGGGAGTGAATGGGAGCCGATTAAAAATTCTGCCCTAATGTCGAACTCGGCCTATGCCCCGATTGCCACTCGACGAATCCGTGCACACACAAGAAGCTCCAAACAAGACACACACAAGCCAAGAAGATCACTAGAGAAACCTAGGAGCAAAGAGCGGAAGCACCAAAGCAAGAATCAAAGGAACCGATCAACTCGAGTTAGTTCCTGCATCTGGGACGGACGGTCTGCCAGGCTGCCGCGGATGGTCCGCTAGGTAGTCGCGGAGAGTCCAACGGTCAGGCGCGGACGGTCTGAAATTGACACAAAAGCTAACAGAGAGTTCGGGAGAAAATCCACTCCTCGCGGACTGTCCGACCGTGCACTGCGGATGGTCCGCCAAAGCCACTGGAAACCCCAGATAAAAGACGAGCCACCCTAGACGAAATCTCAGGCCGTGCGGACAGTCCGCCAGGACCACGCAGACGGTTCGTGAACCGCCTGCAAAATAAAAGCCCAAAACCAACAGATAGAAACAGTCCTCGCGAAGAACAAACGAAGAACACGATGAACAGCCGCGCTGTCAACACCTCGCGGACAGTCCGCACGAGACCCTCGGACGGTCCGCCGGGCTCGAACAGAGCAGAAAAAGCTCAAGCTCGGGAGTCAACCCAACCTTTCCATCACTGGATCTCCCAAACGGTTGAAGCTCAGGTACTCTCATCTCATCTTGTCTCTCAAGCCTACTTGTTCTACTCCTTTCCTCTCTCAAAGTATATGGTAGAAAGCTTTATATGAAGCTATATGAAAGTTTAGTCCTACCAAGATATTATAGTTGAGATATTATTAAAACAGGACTAGCTTCTCATGGTCTTACCGAGACTCGTCAAAAAAGGTCATTGGAAAAATAATGTTATCAAGGAGGGGGAGAGATGAACACACACTTTTAGATAGGTGGACATGTGCAAATGGCAAAGAGTGATCCCGAGGCACAAACGAAGTCCTCGTTATCGGATTGCACATGGTTGGAAAGATGAGTATGGGTCTTGATCTTGAATCCTCTTGAAAACTCAAAAAGCACTAAACATAGCTAGAGAACCGGGGAGCTTTATTATTAATTATTTTTTTCTTTCTTCTTTCTTTCTTTTTCTCATCTTACTTTTTCTTCTTTATTATTTTTCATCATTTTTTTCTTTTTTTATTTGCTCCCCTTGAACTCTAGACTATACTAGCACTTCCTTGGCAACCCCCCCCATGCTTAGACGTTTGCTCATCCTCGGGCAAAAGAGGTGATAAATATGCCAAGGTGGAAATTGAAGCCCTCATATTTTCTTAGGGAGAGATACTCGAAAAATCTTCTAGGGATCCTTTTGGAAGTCTCCCTTACTCACTTGAAGCACCTTCCTTGTAATCTTCCTTGAAATATTCATCCATACTCATATATTGGGTTGTGGTCAAGGAGGTGAACACAAAAAAGATATGTTTGGGTTTTGTGGTTGGATATCCGGCGAGGTTTGAGAAATTCCCAATGTGGAAACTCACAATGCACAGATAGAAGAGGCTAGCATAAAGAATGATACGCAAAAACGGAACGACCAGCTTCTTAGTCTCGGGCCAGAGAAATTAGGCCTTGAATCAATGCACCCAAAAATAAATCTTGTATATACTAATGTTTTGCACTCAAGTAAATTTGGGCTTTGGATGGGTAGAGCAAAATGCAAGCGGTACTTGTGACAAGGTTAGCATAACTTTTTGAGAATAAAAAGGTTCTTTGATTCATTCAAAGTTGAGAGCAACAAAAAAGAACTATGGGACTTAACTTATCATAACCTTCACACAAGATTAGGCTAGCATTTAATTAAATTTCAGATTTGCATTTTATAGAGAGAATTATTTTAAACATGATAAATCAAGCATAGGATTGAGCAAAGCGGCAACTTTCATCATATATCAATATGGCATCAACTTATTATCTTCACTAAATGTGATAAACTTGGTGGCAAACTTTATTCATGTTGATTTAAAGCAAGCACTACTACTAACACACATGCTGAAAATAAATAAAAACTGAAAATGCTACACACACACAAATTTGCATAAAAGCTGAAAATAAAGAAAAGGAAAGAGGAAAAGTCGAACCGAAGTTGGAAGCATTATTATTTCTTTTTCTTCCTCCTTCTTCATTCTTCATCTTATGGTGGTTGATATTGATGATCTTGCTTGAGCATGGTTGCGCCGGTCCTCCTCGAAATTATTCCGGCGGTGATATGTGAAGGCGACCAATTTGATAGGCAATGTTTGCGGTCCCTTCTTCCATTTGACTTGCATTGGTTTGGATGGGATGCCATGAAAACTTTGTTAGGAACCATGTATGGTGCAGGATGTGGTGGCGTGGCTGCCCCACTCCTCCATGCTTGCATTGGCATACTTCCTCCATATGATGGTGGCATCAGAATCTCTCCATGTGGTTGTTCATTATCTTGATGTGCAGCCTCTCTTTCGTCTTGGGCCGCGGAGGGTGATTCCTCTCCTACAATTTTCCTTTTTAATCTTCTTTGCTGGTACAAGAAATCCTTCCTCTAACCAATTTTGTCTTCATTCAATCTCAACCTCATGTTGGGAAGAGTAATATTAATATTTGCCAACTTATACCTTCTCCTCTCATCTCCACTAATGAATTTTCCTTGCTTCACGTACTCGATCCCAAAGAAATCCCGAGAAAGAGAAATTTTGGGTTCCTTGTTATCTTCTCCCGAAATCATTCCCCAAAAATCCTTCTAACATATTTTCTTGGACATCAACTTGCTTCGGTGCTTCCTTCTTGTAACCGAGTAGTTTTCCAATATATCCATAAGGAACTAGTTGCTCTTTATCTTCAAGGCGGAATGAGAGGCACGACACCCCTTCATTAATAACCAATGCCAATGTATAAGAATTTCCAAGGCAAGCTCCTTGTGAGTAGTCACACCAACTCCATTAAAGAATTGCACCCATCCAAGGTTGCTCAAGATTTGATATCCGAGTAGAATCCTACACTTGGAGGGCGTCATCGAAGTCAATATTTGGCACAAGCCTCCTCTCAAGACGAACAAACCTCATACTCAAAAAAAAAGACGAACAAACCTCTCCTCCTCCTCCTCCGCCTTCATGATGAATCCATTAGAATGCCTCCGAGTGTATGGTAGTGGAGTGGATGAACGAGTTGAGCGTCGTGGTGGAATGAGTGGCTCCTCCGTGTGTCCTTGCGGTTTGGTGTACCACATGGACGAGCTTCATCTACTCCTTATGCCACCAAGGGGCACCCTGCCACTCCTCGGTGGTGCCACGTCTTCCTCCATGCTTCGGGGAGACTCGGAGACCGAGTGCCTCCTCGAAGAGCTCGATGATGACTCCGACGATGATGATCGTGTCTTCCTTCCGAGGATGATGTTCATGACCTCTCTTATCGTGCCTTGCTGTACAAAGTCACAAACAACTCCCCCGGAGGTTTCTCGCCAGTCGAAATACACACAAAGAAAAGTATATGGATTGACAAGAATTGTAATAATTTTTCTGGAATTTTTAGAGAAGGAAGTGAGGCATGAATTTTTCTGGGTGGTTTCCGGAACTTTTGGGCTATGAACTCAAGAACATGAATTAAGAAATAGATAAAATACTTACCAGGCGAAGGGGAGCACCAGGGGCCATCAATGGAGGCCAGGCCGGCCGGCCTAGGCCGATCGGCCTAGGGGCCTTCCTGCTCCATTTCCTCTGATCTTTCTCCGAGATGCTCCTTGCTCCCTTGTTGCCTTGTTTCCGTGTGATCCACGAGATCCCATCACCCAAACGTTCACAACCACTTCTTTGCTTGCGTGATTTAGGGTTCTACCTCCATTATTTTGCTTTGTGTCACTTCTTTCCTCCCTTGCCTCATGTGCTTCCACTAATTTCCTGCAAAACAAAGCCCTTGCTTCCCCCATGGTTGTCCTTTGCATGTGCCCAAGATGCTAAATGATGGATGCCTTCCCGCGATGCATCATGGAGCACTATATGTTAATCAAACTCAAAAACCTCCCCTTAATCATGTTTAGATGCTAATTACACCTCTAATTTTGAAAATTTAAAAATTAACTCAGCGCTAGCGATGAGTCCAAATATATCATTAGAGGAGATTTTAGGCATCCGAAATAATTGTAAAATTTATTTTGGTTGCACCGGGATCGATTGCTTTCATTAATTGATAGCAAGCTCCTCCGACTTGACCGTGGGGGCATAGGTTTATGTTCTAATTTTGGCCAAACATGAGAGAGAGATTTTGCATAAAAATAAATTCAACGGGGCTTAGAAAAATTCTAATTCTAGATAAACCGGTAGATGTCAAGAAAACTAGCCAACCTTAACATCATGGAGAAGATGAAAGGCTTGGATAGGATCTGAATTTTTGGTACGACTTTCTCAAAAAGAGGCAAATAAATCATGGTATGTCTCATGTCATTGGTTTATGATCAAAAAATCCAAATAAAACGACCGAGCAAATAAAAGGTTCTCTGAAACTTGTTCCACCACTTAAGAGTTAATAAAATGTTTTGCGTAGCAAATTCTAAGACTCACTTACTTGAAATTCGAAAATCTTCCGGGTTGCCCTCCCGGTAGCTTTATTCTTGATCAGGTCCTCCTCCCGGTAGCTTATTCTTGGCTCGACGAATGGGTTGCCTCCGGCAAAGCGCTTCGTTTATAGTCTATAGCTAGACTTCTTCTCTTCTTCACTTCGGATCAATGCTCTTTGTGGGCATTGCAATCTTGGGGACCCCACTTCTACACCATCCTTGGCCTTGGTGTAGGTTTATTCTTTGGCTTAGTCATCTTTTTGGTCTTCACAGGCAGGCGTTGATTCTTGGTCTTGATGGATGCAGCAACTTTTGTGTCTCTACTTCATTCTCCTTTGGCTCCTCTCTTCTGATGTAACGATGAAGTAGAATGTATTTTATATTGACCACGTTACATACCTTGAATCGTGGTTAACTTGAATGCACTCCTCTCGTCATCACTTGATCTTCCCCTTGCCGACGTTGATTGTTGCTTCGACAGTCTTGAGGAACGATCTCCCTAGGATGAGTGGCGGATGAGGTTGATATCCTTTTGATCTTGGAGGTGGAGTTTCTCTTGGAGATTTCGACGATGTCTGGCCTCCGCTTTTAGATCTTCGTGTTGCATGTCACCTTTGCCTGCAAAATTTTTCTAGACCATCCACAAAATATATGTTTTTTTTGTTGGAGATGTAGCCGTCCACCCCCCATTAGGGTTAGCCAAATATATACAAAAACTAAAAGAAAACTAGGGTTTAGCAAAACCCTATATTAGATTGATTATTTTTTAGTATGATCAAAATTAAGAGATGCAAAAGAAAAATCAAGAGAAAAACTGAAAATATTCACAAACATAATACTAGATTGAATCTTGATTACTTGTTCCCCAGCAACGGCGCTAGAAAAAGGGGCTTGTTGACGGTAGATCGTCGTATCAAAGTTCATTTGGACTTGCAAACGGACAAATCCCCCGTCGTAGTCAAGGGACCCTTCTTCCCTTGAGTGGTGAACCGAAGGTATCGAATCCGTGGAACAATGTATAATGCAAGATCCAATCTAATAAGCGGAAAACACTTTGATCTTGACAAGGGTATTTGCATCTAATATATGGAAGGACCATGAAAACACATCTAATCTACTTAACACCGGAGGTTGCAAGAGAATAGAGGGGAGGTAAAACCAATCTAGAGATTGGATCGAGTCCTTTGTTGAAGTTCCAAAACCAAGAAGAATAAAACAAACGAATCTCATTAAAAGCCTCTTTCAATCGTAACTTTCACTCCAATCCTCAAAGGCACCTACCGTACACGTGATCAACATCCTGTCATGATGTCTCGCTTATTGTGTAGGTGAACCTAAGAGCACGTTTGTTGGCGTTTCGTAGCGCTGTCATCTTAAGAACAGATCTGGGACCCATCCTTAGTGACAACACCAGGAAACGCCTTTTAGGCACCTCTCAATGTCACAACTAATGGCGTCGGGTTAGCATGAACATCGAGACTTGCCATAGGTTAATCTAAATGATCGTGAACGAACCCGCAAGCGCACAGATAAACCATTGTAGTATTTCCCCAAGGAAGGAGAGTATTCCAAGGGTATCGAATCCGTGGAAGGCAATGGTGGATATCTTAGACTTATGCTTTTGCTCTGAATGTAAATCAAGAGATAGATATAGGAAACAACATACTCAAAGACAGGGGTAAGATAAAAGATATAAGGGTAGTGTGACACAGACACTCAAATCTACCTCTACTCTAGCACACTACGGCTTAGGGGGAACATACGAGTTAGCTCTAGGTTCTAATGTACTAAACATATAAAGCTAGAAGATACAAGAGATGGGCATGAGTATTGCATGAGAGAGATAAGGTTCAGCACCCAGGTACAAACGGGGAGCTAGCCCGCGACGACCAGCACTCTGCGAAACTAGACTTTAGACTCCTACAGCAGGTACCCCAGTGCGTAGGTTGCCCAAGGATCAAACAGGACTGTCACCACCTGAGGACCGACCTCTATCGTTACGGGGGGTATGCTCATAACTATCGTAGCCAGACAACCCAGGCACCATGCCTACGTTGCTGCTAGACTCCACCCGGCTCGGGCTATTGTGACCTATGGTGAGAGCCACCAGAAGACTGGTCAACTAGACCGAGTATCGTAGCTTGAACACAGACCTCATGCAACACTCTCATGCCATATAACAAGATCAACTAAGGCTAGACATACAAACAGATATGAACTCTCTTATGTCTAATCAATAAGATCAAAGGGTCGTGTTCGTGAAGAACACGAGCCTCTAACTTATGAACAAACACATAAGGAAGGAGTTTATCACCCTTCAAGTGGATCAAAAGGTAGTGTTCACGAAGAACACAAGCCTCTAAATGATGAACAGAGGATGAACTCAAGAACATATCAAACATATGATCTACCATAACTTTATATGAAATAGCTGAATAACTGAAGTAGATCAAAGTCATACAAAGAAATAAAGATAAAAGAGAACTCATACCTAGACTTCCAAGAGGACTTGGAACCTGAATAAGAGCTACTCTAGCCTACCCCCTAGCCTTGGAAACTACAAGGGAGAGGAGAATGAGAGAGTGGTGTGTGAGAAATGGGAGCCCCTCCCCTTCTATTTATAGGCGAGGACAAGGCTTGCTCGGAGCACCAAATGGCCTCGAAACACCCGGGAGTGAGGCAATGGATCAATGAGCAACTGCCACGTGTAGGGGCCAGATGGGGCGCCACTAAGGCGGTTCGGTCGATCCTAGGATCCGCCGGCCCCCTAGGGCGGCCCCACTTGGTGTGCTTCCTCTGGGTGGCTGCCCTGTGGGCCCTCTGATCCTCCCCCGGTGCATGGCTTGATTTGGTATCCGAGCTGGGCCCTTTGATCCATGTGAGGTCCATGTGGCGTCCTCTGATTCGTCGGTGAGTGCCTCCCTTGGATCGATGACGTGGAATGTCATGTTTCCCTTGATGGTAGCCACCTCCTCAGCTGAGTTGGCATGGTTTCTTCATAGAAGGTGAGTTTCCATCTCTTTTAAGGGGTAAATCACCTACATACAAATAATCTCCAAGGACAAGTGGAACTACATTATTCAAACCAAAATGCTAGTAAATAATGCATATGCCTCCATTTATGTGAGAATATTGAGGGTTGGAAATGGTGAATTTCAACCGTCAACAAACTCCCCCAAGCTAACTTCTTGCTCGTCTCGAAGCAAGACATTAGAGACTTAGGTTGGTTGATCAGGAGTTGCTACAATGTTGTATTCTCAACTTATGGCAAACATACAGCAAAGTACTCTACCAAGAGTTGAACACGTTGGCAATGTTCTTACCTTTCACCTGATAACGTGGGGCATATAGCTTCACCTGCCTTGGGCGGTTGAGAGACAGAATGGTTATATAGCATGTGCATAATCACTCATACCTTGATCAGCTATCAATCCGGAGGTTTTACAAATTTTTCAAACGAAAATCAGAGTTCCTCAAATGATAATCTCGGATCGCTCAAAAGTGTATGGTTCCTCACCAAGGCATCAATGTTGCCTTTCTTCACTTCCTACTCCTAATAGGCTGTATGTGGAGCTGTAGGTAGGGAAGATGTGGCATACTTGTCTCTCATATATTGCTAAGTCAAAGACCGGATCCTTGGAAGAAACAAACATACATCCTGATCAAGATGTGCATATGTGTGTGATGGATATGAGCATGGCAAGGTCGATACTAGGCCCGAAAATGGGTGCTAGATATTGCCATGTTTTATATGAAGGAATATGGGATTGAAGGTAAGGTGGACACTAGCCCCGGAGCAGGTACTAGTTATTACCATCTATATGGTGGAACTCTTTCTCTTGCACATATCAATCCCTTTTCTCCTTTTGAAATTGTCGAGACTTGGGCTAGCTCTCTTTATTCTATTTTTGCCATGCTTTTGAGCATGCTTTTCTTTTTCTCTCTCTTTTTTTTTCTTTAGCTAGCCCTTTGTCTCTATTGGAGATATTTGGAGAGGGATGAATGATACAAAGAGACACAAAGTTTTATTTGTGGAAGAATGCATAAGCATATGAAACAAATGATGAGTGCTTAACTTCCAGTGTAGAAGTTTAGCATGAACGTGTACGTGATCTTGATCAGGGGAGCATGAGTTCTAACAAGGGTCACAACAATTTGACAGAGCTCAATGAGAGAACAAACTGCATATGTGGAGGCTAAGAACTAGAATCTACATATGGCCTTGGATGGGAAATTCTCATCATTGAGGAACTCATCATGTTTTGATTTTTTTTCAAAAAGGAAAACTCTGGATGTCAAGCATCACTAAGCACAAGATCATAGCACTCTATTCTACCATGTCATGTCTAACAACAACTTAGGCAAGGTTCATGCTTTTTGCTACCCACAGTTATCAAGCTAGGGTTTGAACATACAAGCCAACAAGCTCAAAACTTAGGTAGGATACAATGTTGTAAGCAAGACATAGGAGGAAAATAAACAGAGCAACTATTCATCATTTCAACCATAGAGGCAAAGCATTCTTACTAAGCATATCAAAGCAAACTAAGCAAATGATGATGAAAGCAAATAAATATTTTGGGTCTTTTTATTTTTGCAGATTTTTTTTTAGATTTCCATTTATAAGGTATTCTAAAAACAAAGGAAGATACAAGTTACCTCAAGATGGGGGTCCTCCCCCAAGCTAGCTTCAGGCTCACTGCGGAGGAGGGTAGAAGAAACCTTGACTCGCGTAGTAAGCCCTCTGCTCCTCCATGTACCGCTGCTGATCCTGTTGCATGGCTGCTATCCTCTGACCAGTCTAACGCTGCCACGCTGAGGTAGACTCGACGTGGGTGTTCAGCGTCTCCTTCAATCCCGTGACCTGGACGGTGAGCTCTCCCATCTGTTGCGCAAGGTGAGCATCGCGTACAGAGGCTGAGGAGTGCCGCCAGAAGGACGAAGACGGAGGTGGACCACCGGAGCTGGAACTAGTGGGTGTAGACCACCGAGTACTGCTCGCACCCACCCAAGCCATGCCACTCGCACTCGGCTGGTAGGTGGGCTGGTCCCAGCCAAGTGTATATCCAGGGGTAACCCCGAACATATACCCCGCAGGGGCCCCTCCTGCCACCGGTGGTGTAGCAGGCTATGGCTGTGGCTGAGGTGGTGGTGGTGGCTGTGACTGCTGCTGTTGCTACATGTGTGCTCTCTTCGCTGTGCTTCTGGTGGACCTGCCTGAGACACTAGCACGACGCTTTCCTCTTGTGTAACAAGGGGAATGGTTAGTGACTCCGAGTTATACAATCCAAACCCCGGGTTAGGTAACGGGATTTGATTTGCATAGCCCGGGAAGAAGGAAGTCAAAGAATCATTTGGGACCCTCTTGAGTATATACCCTTGGATCAAGTTTGCCTCATCAATGAGAACTTGGGGCGTCCCGATGAAGGGTACGGAATTCCTGCTAAGAACCCCGAGTCTGAGAGCAATATGAGTCACCAAAGACGTACACTCAATAGGACCTATCATCTTGAAATTCATCAACCATTGCCGAATCATAGCTTTAACGGGAGAGACCTTGATCCGGTTAACAGCGGCGTATAAAAGCATCATCTCATCGATGCGCACGGGCCGAACATCCTCTTGTGGAAAGAGAGTAATGGCGAGCCACTTGTGCCACAGGCGGAGAGTGGGATGCACAATATCGTTGCACCGAGGTACAAACTTGCCACTGTAAACAATACCAGAGATGTCTGACCAGAAAGATTCCCGAACAAAACCCTCACAAGCCTTCTTCAGAGAAATAGGGCAACGAGGACTAAACCCAAGAAGACGACTAAGGTCCTTCCAAGAAACACGATAATCGGTCCCAAAAAGACGAAACTGAATGCCATCCGGAATCTCGGTAAGAGAGCAAAGAAACTGGATGGTGAGGGGCCGAGAGCCAAGCTCTGTAACCGGCGCAAACTCCTCCCAACCAAGAGCATGCCAAATGGAAGCGAACTCGAGATTCATACCTGTTTTCTCCATGAGAGCCGCGTCGAAGTCCCGGGTGTGGGCGAAGACTCGGTCCTTCAAGAGAGCAAAGGCTTGCTCCTCTCGAGCGCCCCGCAAGCTGAGGTAGGGGGTGTTGTCGACGACCTCTTCCGCAGCTTGTGGCTCGGCTTGCTCTTCCTGCTCTTCTTCATAATCCATCGTCGATGGGCTCGGTGTTGGCTCGGCGGGGGTGGATGCACTTGTGCTTGCCCGCGAACGGGAGCGTGAGCGTGTCACCCTCCGGAGAGTGTTCGCCGCCCAATTCATGCTAGCACAACAACAAGGGACAACAAGAGCAACTCGATGATGGGTTAGTGGAATCGAATGAAGTTCTTACCGAGCTTGCTCCACCAATAACAATACTTTCAGTAACACAATAGAGAGAATACTTGATGATCCAATCCCGAGCAAGGAATCCAAGAAAATCAAGAGAGCAAGGAGTAGAGGGGGAGTGTGACTGAATGGGTGAAGAACACCCCCTCTCGGGTCCAATTTATAGAGCAAAGGGGCAGCACACCACGAACTAGCCGTTGCACAATGGCTAGGAGCCGTTGGCCAAAGCTGGGCCCACATGACCGTTGCCAGGGTTCGGCCGGCCCAGTTGTGGGCCCGAGGCTGGCCCCCTTTGGCAGGCGTGTCACCAACGGCTATATGAAGATATACCGAGGTGCACCAGCCAAAGTTTACTCCAGAAATTGCCCAAATGAATTTTCTAAGGTTTTCAGACTCAGAAATTACTTTCAGAAATTTTATTTTGAAAAGGGAAAAGGGCTAGATAAATCTAGCATGCAAATGCAAAGTTTTGGAAAATCAAATATGCAAATATATATATATATATTTAGAAATAAAGTTTTGGAAAGGGAAATATGAGATAAGTACCAGTTTTAACCTTTTTGGTAGAAAGGACTCGTCATTTTTAGTCCGACAAGTTGGACTCTTCTCAATGATCAATTCCACTCAGCACCCCACTCCTGGGAAGTAGAGGGTGGTGCCATCTCAATCTTCCACCATTCTTTACGAATTTTCCTTAGCCTCTTTGACGGAGATTTCTTCCTTGGGGAAGGCTCCGTCCTTCCCCCAAGCTGCTCAATACTACCTTGCACCAAATAGCATTGCTCTTTCTTGTCCTGAAACTTGAACTTCAAGTTCCTCTTCCCAATGCTGAAATGGATGATTCCGGACCCCACATTGATTCTAGCTCAGACATCACTGAGAAATGGTCGCGCAAGGATGAGCGGCATTCCTCCCTCATCATCCATATCAAGGACCACGAAATCCACGAAGACACAAGAACTCTTGACCTTAACCAATGTGCTCTCAACAATTCCTTCTGGATATCGTATCATTGAATCGGCGAGTTGGACAGTCTGTGCTATAGGAGAGAGAGCTGGATATCCCAGTTGCTCGAACATGGCCTTGGACATGAGATTAACACTCACACCAAGGTCGCAAAGGGCAGGCATGATTTTCTTGTAATAGATTGTGCAAGTAATAGTCGGGTAGCCTGGATCTTTCTTGTGCACCACTGCTGATTCCTCCCATGGATCTAGAATTTGTTGTATGGGCTTTCCTGCATAGTTAGAAGCATGTGTCTTCCTAGGTGGCTTACCCCACCGAGTTGACCCTACACTAACATTTTCACAAGAGGACACGGGTTGCCCCGGGATCCTCCCGTTATTAGGAGATGGAACCAAAGCAGCCAGCTGAGCCAACTGGGTTTCTAACATTTTGTTAAAACTCAGCTGACTCTTCTGAGCAGAAGAAAAGCTATCAAGCTTAACATTGAGACTTTCTAAAGTTTATCAAGGGCAGCTAGCTTCTTGTTAACACCTTCATTAATCTTAGCTTGCCCAAAAACAAGATCTCTGAAGGAAGGTTGGTTGGGATTGTAAGAATTACCTTGGTTACCTCCTTGATAATAAGGGCGTTGTTGATTCCACGATTGGCCTCCTTGTTGAGGTGGACGATAACCGTTGTTGTTGCCATTCATGTACATCACTTCCTCCTGAGTTTCCGTGCAATAGTTGCCTGAGTTCCCAGTGTTGCCACAGACTTCACAAGTCATGTGAGAGTCCATAGGCAGAGTAGTGGTGGCCATGGCAGCCTTCTTGCTGGTGTAGTCATCCAATCTCTTCATAAAAAATCCATCTTGGCAGTAATCATGTCTGCTTCCTTGACAGTATGAGTACCCCTCGGTCGCGGTTGGAGTCTTCATCACTCCACCCTTGGTTGGAGACCATCTTCTCAATGTGTAATTTAGCATCATCAACAGTGAGTGAGAAGAATGCTCCTTGAGCAGTAGCATCAATATGGCCTCGGGCTGTCGGAGTCAACCCATTATAAAAGCTTTGAAAAATGAGCCAATCTTCCATCCATTGGTGAGGACAGGCCAGGACGTACTCTTGAAGCCTTTCCCAAGCCTCTGGAATAGATTCACTTGCTGCTTGCTAAAAACTAGAAATCCTTCCACGAAGAACATCGGTTTTACCCAATGGGAAGAACATCTTGAGAAATGCCTCTGAACACTTACTCCAAGTGTTAATAGCCTCACGATTCGCGTAGAACCATTGCTTAGCTTTCCCCAGGAGGGAGAATGGAAACAGCCGTAGACGAACAACATCCATATTTGCACCCTTGATGACGAAAGTGCTGCATAGCTCTAGGAATTGCTGCAGATGAGCATTGACATCCTCATTCGGCTTGCCACATAATGGGCTAGCCTGTACCATCGTGATTAGACCCGTCTTGATCTCAAAATTTTCAGTCCCTATTGCCACCTCAGGGCCTTGCAGCACCTGGTCAGCAGAAGGAGCTGAGTACTCACGAAGTGTCTTCTGGGCCATAGCGTTGGACGTGGATGGTACAAAGGAAGCTGGATCGCCTTCCGGACGAGTACGACGAGGTGAGCCGAAATGAATTCGAGCTTTCCTCACAAGTGACTTGAGATCTTCAGTAAAATTCCCTGATAGGTCGAAACCAGTCATACACTACCTGTCTTCATCATCCAAAGATAAAAGAAGACAATCAAGGTTAGCTTGCATTGAGAGTTGTCCTAACCTACTCAACGTTTATAAACAGATGCAAAGCATAGTCATGATAATCCTGTGCCTTCCCCGGCAATGGCGCCAGAAATGCTTGTTGGCGTTTCGTAGTGCCGACATCTTAAGAACAGATCTGGGACCCATCCTTAGTGACAACACCAGGAAACGCCTTTTAGGCACATCTCAATGTCACAACTAATGGCGTCGGGTTAGCGTGAACATCGAGACTTGCCATAGGTTAATCTAAATGATCATGAACGAATCCGCAAGCGCACAGATAAACCATTGTAGCATTTCCCCAAGGAAGGAGAGTATTCCAAGGGTATCGAATCCGTGGAAGGCAATGGCGGATATCTTAGACTTATGCTTTTGCTCTGAATGTAAACCAAGAGATAGATATAGGAAACAACACACTCAAAGACAGGGGTAAGACAAAAGATATAAGGGTAGTGTGACACACACACTCAAATCTACCTCTACTCTAGCACACTACGGTTTAGGCGGAACATACGAGTTAGCTCTAGGTTCTAAACATATAAAGCTAGAAGATACAAGAGATGGACATGAGTATTGCATGAGAGAGATAAGGTTCAACACCCAGGTACAAACGGGGAGCTAGCCCGCGATGACCAGCACTCTGCGAAACTAGACTTTAGACTCCTACAGCAGGTACCCCAGCGCGGAGGTTGCCCAAGGATCCAATAGGACTGTCACCACCTGAGGACCGACCTCTATCCTTACGGGGGATATGCTCATAACTATCGTAGCCAGACAACCCAGGCACCATGCCTACGTTGCTGCAAGACTCCACCCGGCCCGGGCTATTGTGACCCAGGGTGAGAGCCACCAGAAGACTGGTCAACTAGACCGAGTACCGTAGCTTGAACACAGACCTCATGCAACACTCTCATGCCATCTAAGAAGATCAACTAAGGCTAGACATACAAATAGATATGAACTCTCTTATGTCTAATCAATAAGATCAAAGGGTCGTGTTCGTGAAGAGCACGAGCCTCTAACTTATGAACAAACACATAAGGAAGGAGTTTATCACCCTTCAAGTGGATCAAAAGGTAGTGTTCACGAAGAACACAAGCCTCTAAATGATGAACAGAGGATGAACTTAAGAACATATCAAACATATGATCTACCATAACTTTATATGAAATAGCTGAATAACGGAACTAGATCAAAGTCATACAAAGAAATAAAGATAAAAGAGAACTCATACCTAGACTTCCAAGAGGACTTGGAACCTGAATAAGAGCTACTCTAGCCTACCCCCTAGCCTTTGAAACTAAAAGTGAGAGGAGAATGAGAGAGTGGTGTGTGAGAAATGGGAGCCCCTCCCCTTCTATTTATAGGCGAGGACAAGGCTTGCTCGGAGCACCAAATGGCCTCGAAACAGCCGGGAGAGAGGCAATAGACCAATGAGCAACTGCCACGTGTAGGGGCCAGATGGGGCGCCACTAAGGCGGTTCGGCCGACCCCCGAGGGCGGCCCCACCTGGTGTGCTTCCTCTGGGTGGCTGCCCTGTGGGCCCTCTGATCCTCCCCCGGTGCATGGCTTAATTTGGTATCTGAGGTGGGCCCTTTGATCCATGTGAAGTCCATGTGGCGTCCTCTGATTCGTCGGTGAGTGCCTCCCCTGGATCAATGATGTGGAATGCCATGTTTCCCTTCGTGGCAGCCACCTCCGCAGCTGATTTGGCATGGTTTCTCCATAGAAGGTGAGTTTCCATCTCTTTTAAGGGGTAAATCACCTACATACAAATAATCTCCAAGGACAAGTGGAACTACATTATTCAGACTAGGATGCTAGTAAATAATGTATATACCTCCATTTATGTGAGAATATTGAGGGTTGGAAATGGTGAATTTCAACCATCAACAACGTTCACGAGGAACGTGTTGAAAACGCTCGGAAGGTCAGGTATGCACCTCTAGCCACCATGGCTACAAGAACATCCTATGCAATCTATCCGTGGAATAGATTGGAGAATAAGAAAACCCAAGCGAAGACAAAATCGTAGTGAAAGCACATGATCGCTAGAAAACGGATTCAATCTTGCAAATTCAATATGAAGTATAATACATGGACAAGATCACCACCGGAATCCTACCTTGATCTTGATCCTAGCTTCTAGAACTCCGACGTGGTCTTCCATGCAAGGTTCCCACGTCGGCTAGGGAAACCCTAGTCAACCATGTCAACCCTCTTCTCTCCGGAAGGGTGTCTGCTGGTTATTTTACTACCACACGAAATAAATCTGCAAGCGCACAGATACCGTTGTAGCTTTCACCTCAGAGTATTCCAAGGGTTTCGAATCCAAGGGAACAGTGTGCACTAACTTCGTACTAGCCGGTCCAAGGACACACCCAGATAAAAGGCAAGGATAGAGAGGATTCCTAAAGATAGCACTATGGATGAGATTAAAGGTCGATCTCTAGATAGAACTTGGCTTAGGGTACCGATAGCCCTGACTTAACAGGCGACTCCGGCACGCGGATCTATGTGGAACGGAGCTCTGGCTATACCCAGCCGCGGAGGATCAACGAGGGCCAGATGGGCTATCACCACCACCTGGACTGCCTCTACCTAACCTTGGGATAAGCCGAAAGAATGACAACCGGTAGCGTGACACAACGTCTACGTTGTGGTTACTGCCGTAGCCAACGGACTACGACACTCTGTACTTATAGAACTACGACCATGGAAGAGAAATGATCTCACTCACTATAGGTACTACTAGCTTATACTAGAGGCATACAGGAGAGAACTCGACCCCGTACAGTGCTTCCAACGTATACGAACGACTTGCAGCAGACGAACGCATAAACCAAGGATCTACGCACTAGTAGAGGAAAAAGTCTATTCATGCAACCTAGCATAAACTATTAGAAAGGAATCACGAATGTCACTTTGGTCTAAATGGAACATGCAGGAATATCCACTATATTCTAATAGACGAAAACACATACAAACGGATATGAGAACTATGAACTTGTGCCACAAGATCAAATGGTTGTGTTCCCGAAGAACACAAGCCTCTAAATCAAGAACACACGAACATATCACCTATGCATGAATGCTACTTAGTCTAAATAGAAAAATACAAGAATACTCACTTTAGTCTAAATGAAGAACAGCAACATCGTAGAGGCACATGCCTCTCTCTCCCTCCCTCTCTACTCTAACACTAGCTAGGAGAGGAGCCTTGGATGGGTGGAGTGTGTCTCATTTCCTACCCCCTCCCCTTCTATTTATAGGCAAGGGGGTGGCTTGCTCGGAGTGCCAAATGACTCCGAAACACCCCGGGATGCCTTGAGGAACCAATGGATGCCTGGGGACGAGTGAAGCTCCGAAGGCTTCGGTCGAACTGGGGTTCGGCCGAACCCCAGGTCGGTTCGTTTCCACCGCCTTTCGTACAGGTGACTGCCAGGTGGGTCCTCAGACATGTATGGGTGTGTATGCGGTGTTTTTAGCTCGTTTCCCTGGGGATGTGGGCCCTTGAATCCGCGTACTGGCTCCTGATTGGTCGAAGGTGTGTTTCCTTGGATTGGTGATGTGTCGTGGACACATGGCATCCAACGTGGCAACATGTCACCACGTGGTCTGGTGTGGGTCCCACCGGGTCCACATATCAAGATGGTGATCTTGTCTTGTGCATATCTCTTTTATCCGGACTCATAAGTAGACATATGATATATCCATTTCGATCATCTCGACGAGCCCGTTGCAATGGTGCAGTCGAAATTGGCATTTGAGGTTGTTATGGATGATGTCCTATATAAGCCATTGGATCACTTGCTCTCAATTGTATCATTTATCACGTATTCCGGTGCATCCTGCAACAAAAGCTAGAAACACCAACAATTGTGGAACTTGTCAGTATAAAGCCCTATTCTAGTGTTGATGTTCACTTTTCATTCATTTTATGCAGGAGTTGACAGCATAAAAGTGGTACTTAACAACTGTCAACAACACCCCCACACTTGACCTTTGCTCGTCCTCGAGTGAAGGAGAAAGGATCACGGTGAGACATGATATCCATAGGTATGAAGCGAGCATAAGAGATATTCCAAACCATACCTTGTATTTGTGAACTCTGTGAAGTGTCTATCATGTCATCTTGGGTAGTTGAGGAATGAAACGGTCATGAATCAAATCACTCCTGCTCACCATGTTAAGTAACTTGGGGTTTTGCAATAAATTTTCAAAACAAACCTTGCTTAGCTCCTCATTTGATTCTCTCAGATCGCTCAATGTGTATATGTCCTCACCAAGGTATTAGATTTGCCTTTCTTTCATCCTACTCCTAAAGATGGCTATATGTGGAGCTCAGGGTAGGATAAAAGATAAAGCATACTTGTATCACATATATTGCAAAGTCAAAAACCGGATCCAAGGAGAAGAGCAATTCATACAATCAGATCAAGATGTGCACATGTATGGATGTGATGGATATGGTAAGGTGGATACTAGGCACGGAATGGGTGCTAGTTATTACCATCAAATTTTGGAACTCCTTTCTGCATGTTCCATCTCTCTCCTTTTGCTTCTTTCATTTGGACATGGGCTATCTCTCTTTTTTTTTATGCCTTGAGCATTTTTTTTCTCATGCTTTGAGCATGGTTTTTTTCTTTTTTTTTCTTTTTGCATAGCCCATGTCTCTTTTTCAAGAATACTTTTGGAGCGAGAGGTCACACATGGAGCTTTATTTTATGGAATGGATGGATGATACAATGCTAACTTCCAGTGTAGAAGCATAGCAAGGGGATATGGTGTGCACATGAATCTTGATCATGAAAGCATGAAAAGAATTCTCACAAGGGTCACAACAATTTGACAAAGCTCAATGCAATAACAAGTAGCATATGAGTAGAAGGTTTTCGAGATAACTCATCATATGGCTTTGGTAGGACTTTGGCATATCAAAGAGGAGCTTTGCAAAGGGTTTTCAAGTTTTCAAATAAAATTCCCAAGCACTCAAACATTCAGAGAGAAGATCATATCATCAAACCATATCACAAACATCAACTACTTAGATGAGCATGAGTTCCCTAATGATATTCATTCACAAGCATCAAGATGATAAGCATGGAATAAAACATATGCAAGCCAACCATAGGAAACATGTAGAGCAAGTTCAGCATGATTCCATGAGTTGATTTAGCAGATAAGAATTGAAACTCATTCAAACCCATGAATCACAGAGAGTGAGATAATGTTGCACATACCATCGCTCCTGAAGGATATAGGGATTAAGGAGAACCAGTGGTGATTCGGCTGACCCATAGGGGCAGCCGGCTCACTCTAGTTTACCTTGTCCCTTGTCATGAAAGCGCAGTCAATGTTGTGCAATGCCTGTGTGGGTGATCTCAAGTGTGTATGTCGATGATAAGCTTGGGAGATCTCCCCCACACTAGTTCATGTACCTGGTGCTGTCTTCAAACAAAGGAAAAGCAAAAGATGAACTCTGCTGGTTCGAGAACCAGTGAGCCTTTATTCAAATTCAAAAAATTTTTGTTTTTTTTATATTCACCATGAGATACCTCAAATAAGGCTGAGATGCCCTGGCTTACCTTCCCATTTGAATCAAGCTTGATGACTTACCCCATTTGAATTCAAAATTCCAGCAAGGGTTAGTTTGCATATACAACCAATATCCATGCATGCATTAACTATAAGGTTCATCAATCAAACTCGACACCATGTCTTGTTTGATTGAAGAAGATGGTTATAACCTAAGCACCATGCTCAATTTAAAATAACCTATGAATGCACATAGCTAAACATGCACTCAAACCATAGCATCACAAACATAGATAAAGGAAGCATGAAAGCAAGATCAAGCTATTTCCAAAGGGATATAAACATGAGCATAAGATGGTGAACATCGGGCAACCTCCCAAAAGGGCTTTGTTTAAAGTCAAAAGCAGGACGTACCTAACTGGGCAAGACGCAGGAGCTAACATCATCTCCAAACTAGGATAAGATTTTGTGTGAGAGGAACTTCACTCAGGATACTCACATACCTCCCCCACACTTGAAGTTTGCATTGCTAAGCAACAAAACTCAAGTGTGCGGAGATCAAGCTTCCTTTAGTAAATGTTCTCTCACCAAAAACTTACCAAAGTGTTGTAGTTGATGTAGCTCACATGTTCTTAGGCATCAGCTGTCCACCGTTCTTCTCAATCTCCACCTGAAAGGTCAGCAACCAAAAATACCCGAGGGACAATCTTATCCTAAAAACTTGCTCTTGCTTTTTATTTGAAAAGGGAAATAAAACAAACCTATGCTAATCCATGCTATCTCCTGGTAGTGCTTTGTTTATGGTCATAAGCTCGACCCTGGGAACTTCTTCTTGCAGCTATCATTGGTGATGTCATTCCTGCCTCACCACCAATTTTTAATGTATCATGGAAGCTTCAGCTGCAAGGTTTGTGCCATAGTGCATACACGAAATCTGTAATGCTTATGGTAAACATATGCATCTACAACCAACTTTCTAAACTTTTTACAGGAGAGGACCATAAGGTGGTTGTAGTCCTCGTGCGTGCTCCGTGCACTGAGCATAGCTGACTTTGGAGAAGGATGATGCAAGCATGGTTCCTGAGGTATATCAAGAGTGAAGCTACCATGCTTGTCAATGGAATCCTTTCCTTCGGACCCCAGAGTCAGTGCCTCATAGATTTCCATGGCCCATGAATTCTCCAGCTCAAGAGATGCATCGTGGAAGCTCGATGTTGATTCTTGATCAAGGTCAAGAACAACATAGTATGGGCCAGTGGGAAGAGGCTCAAACTCGGTCGAGGGTGATGATGATCATTAGTCTTCACAAAGGTGAAGAGGATCTTCCGAGTCATACTCCCGAGGAGTAGAGAATTCTACACCCTCAACGAGAACGGGCTCGGACGATGCGAATGGAGATACATGCATCATCTCCTCGAGCGAGTCTTGCTTGGGAAGAGGCTTTGCCATAGAACTTTCTGAAAACAAGGGAGTGGTGGCAGAAGCGACTTCCCTAAGCTTTTCATCTAGGCTCCCTCGAGATGTATCGAGAAGTTTTTCTGCGGGGGAGCCTAGGAGGAGATCAAGATCGAGGACATCAAAGATGTGGAAGTCTAGATTAACCTTGATCTTGTCTACTAGGAGCGGCACAGCACATGCAACCCCCCGACACTCAAGAATGTGTCCGGAGGGACGACTCTTGAGGAGCTTGTCGGATGGTCTTAGCGTAACATTGCCTAATAAAGTGTACACTAGGTGCCATGGCATGACATTAACCTCCACGATGGGGTTAAGATGGGCTTCTACGATAATTCCCCTTATGGAACAAGAAATGATCATAGAGGGTGAACAAATCCAAAGTGCTTCGGAAAAATTTCCCACTCCAATCGACCACTTCTTCTCCAAGGCCTCCATGATAGATGTTTCATTTGGAGGATCAGGAGGCAGAGGAGGTACCGTAGGCCTAGGGGAAGGTTCTGTCAAAGGATTTCTAGCTGGTTGGATTTGGGCAAAAGAGGGCTCCTTCCCTATTGGGTCATCTAATAAATTCGAGGTGTTCTTGATATTTTCAGAAGGGTCATCCTCGAATTGATGAAGGAACTTTGGAGGTTGAATTTCCTCTTCCTCCATTGTTCCTGGTTCGGGAGAGGGCTCAACAGATGAATCTTGGGATGTGGAAGTCAAAGGCTCAGGTTCAGCTGTTCAGAGACTCTCATGGATCGACACTGATTCTTGGCGGGGTTCGTTATGGTCGGCAAGAAAGGAAGAGTTTTCTAAGAGGTGGTCTAGGATCTCTCTTCCTTCCTTTGAAGTTATGTTTGCGAACACAGCTCCAGCGATGTTGTCGAGATATAGGGCAATGTCCATGTCTAAACTTGAGTAAAAAATACACAAGTATACACGATCGGGTATAGACATGTTTGGGCTAGACTTCATCAGGTGTAAGAACCTAGCCCAAGCTGCACCTATGGTCTCCTCCTCTAATGGCTTAAAGTTGCAGATGTCACTCGGAAGGAACACCCTATGTCTTGCAAGGTTGAAAGAAATATAGAAGTCAATTCGGAGTTTTTCCCAATCGTTCACACACCCTATGGCGCGAGTGTACCATTGCTCTGCCCTTTTTGTGAGAGAGAGAGGAAACAAATTGAGCCTCAAGGTTTTCTGTATCATTCCTGGGGGAGCCAGGGATGAACACAACCTCTCAAACTCTATCAAATGGTCATGGGGATCCTCACTAATAGCTCTAGAGAAGGGTCAATTCCGAACCATGGTTATAAGGTCGGGGTTGAGTTCATGGTTGGACGAAGACGTTGATGGATCATTGAACTCGTAAGTTGAGGTGGAGAGGTCGTGAAAGTATGGCCTCTCCATGGGTAACAGGGGTAAAGGTAGAATAAAAGAAAAACAAATGATACAAGGACCACTGGGTACGAAGATAGATACAGGAACCGTTCCCCGGCAACGGTGCTAGAAAGCTTGTTGGGTATTTTAGCAGCACACGAAATAAATCCTCAAGCGCACGGATACCGTTGTAGCTTTCACCTCAGAGTATTCCAAGGGTATCGAATCCAAGAGAACAATGTGCACTAACTTCGTACTAGCCGGTCCAAGGACACACCCAGATAAAAGGCAAGGATAGAGAGGATTCCTAAAGATAGCACTATAGATGAGATTAAAGGTCGATCTCTAGATAGAACTTGGCTTAGGGTACCGATAGCCCTGACTTAACAGGCGACTCCGCACGCGGATCTATGTGGAACGGAGCTCTGACTATATCCAACTGCGGAGGATCAACGAGGGCCAGATGGGCTGTCACCACCACCTGGACTGCCTCTACCTAACCTTGGGATAAGCTGAACGAATGATAACCGGTAGCGTGACACAACGTCTACACTGTGGTTACTACCGTAGCCAACGGACTACGACACTCTGTACTTATAGAACTACGACCACGGAAGAGAACTGATCTCACTCACTATAGGTACTACTAGCTTATACTAGAGGCATACAGGAGAGAACTCGACCCCATACTGTGCTTCCAACATATACGAATGACTTGCAGCAGACGAACGCATAAACCAAGGATCTACGCACTAATAGAGGAAAAACTCTATTCATGCAACCTAGCATAAACTATTAGAAAGGAATCACAAATGTCACTTTAGTCTAAATGGAACATGCAGGAATATCCACTATATTCTAATAGACGAACACACATACAAACAGATATGAGAACTATGAACTTGTGCCACAAGATCAAAGGGTTGTGTTCACGAAGAACACAAGCCTCTAAATCAAGAACACACGGAGAACACAAGAACATATCACCTATGCATGAATGCTACTTAGTCTAAATAGAAAAATACAAGAATACTCACTTTAGTCTAAATGAAGAACAACAACATCGTAGAGGCACATGCCTCTCTCTCTCCCTCTCTACTCTAACACTAGCTTGGAGAGGAGCCTTGGATGGGTGGAGTGTGTCTCATTTCCTACCCCCTCCCCTTCTATTTATAGGCAAGGTGGTGGCTTGCTCGGAGTGCCAAATGACTCCAAAACACCCCGGGATGCCTTGAGGAACCAATGGAGAGTTGCCAGGCGTCGGCTGGGGATGATGGAAGCTCCGAAGGCTTCGGCCAAACTGGGGTTCGACCGAACTCTAGGTCGGTTCGTTTCCACCGCCTTTCGTCCAGGTGACTACCAGGTGGGTCCTCAGGCGTGTATGGGTGTTTATGCAGTGTTTTTAGCTTGTTTCCGTGGGGATGTGGGCCCTTGAATCTGCATACTGGCTCCTGATTGGTCGAAGGTTTGTTTCCTTGGATTGGTGATGTGTCGTGGACACAGCATCCAACATGGCAACACGTCGCCATGTGGTCTGGTGTGGGTCCCACCGGGCCCACATATCAAGATGGTGATCTTGTCTTGTGCATATCTCTTTCATCCGGACTCAGAAGTAGACATATGATATATCCATTTCAATTGTCTCGACGAGCTCGTCGCAATGGTGCAGTCCAAATTGGCATTTGCGGTTGTTATGGATGACGTCCTATATAAGCCATTGGATCACTTGCTCTCAATTGTATCATTTGTCACGTATTCCGGTGCATCCTTCGACAAAATCTCGAAACACCAACACTTGTGGAACTAGTCAGTATAAAGCCCTATTCTAGTGTTGATGATCACTTTTCATTCATTTTATGCAGGAGTTGACGACATAAAAGTGGTACTTAACAACCGTCAACAGTGTCCCTCTCTTCTCTGATCCTCGGCGGCGAATGACGAATGGCTTCCTACGTGGCACGAGGCACGGGGACTATAAATAGCCCGAAGGTCATCTAGGTCAAAGGGGCACCAAACTGAGCCCGGAATGGGCTGGGCTGGGCCGGCCGGCCTGGGCTCATTTCGGCCCAGTTTGGCCCCGGCTTCCTCCCCGTCGCTTCTTGTGTCTTCTAGAACTTTTGTCGAGTTGCATGTGGGTCCTTGATGTTATTTTCCTCACGGTTTAGATAAGGGTGCTTTGCGTATGAACTCCCACATCTTCCGTCTAGGTCCTCGACACTTCTCGGCTTCATGCTTTAGTCCATGGTTCATTTGGAGTCATGTTCATCTTGTATCTTGACTTGTCCCGGGGTCCATGATCTTCTCGTAAAACCCTTGATGAACTTTACCCGGAAGTCCTCATTTAGGCTCCTATCCCTGTGTAAACAATAAACTCCAAATACCATGCACGAGTGCGAACTTGACATATAATGAGGGTCAGGATCGTTAGTGTGAATATCAAATTAATACCAACATTGAAGGTAAACATGTGGCTAGGTTGACGGAAATCGACTGCCAACACCATCACCCTTCTGACACCTCCAGTGGCCAAGGAGGACTTCATCCTGATGGCTCGAGCTCTCCATCAGTTTCTTCTGGATGAGGGCGTGCGTGCACCGGAGATCCAGCCTTGCCTGATCGGTGAGGCATTTGTTCGCTGCGCCAAGCCTCTCGAGAGGGAGCGGTTTCTCCGAGGTCCACCTTGCCAGTTCGATCAGTATCATCTCCGCTTTATCAAGCATGATGAAGGTGTTAACTTCATATCTCTGGCTATGGATAGAGTAGTTTGGCTCATGTTGATGTACCATGTGGATGGCCGGTCTCTGTCTCTGATTTCCAAGGCCATTAGTGGTTGGGCTAAGTTGCTCTATGTGCATGAATCTTTGACTGTTGCAAGAATCATTGTCAAGGCCCTTATCAATAGCAAGCAAGAAATACCAGATGATTTTGTGGTTTTGGTGGGCGAAGCTCCTCGTGTGAGATCCTACACTATCCCTGTTTTCATCTTGAGTGCCACGGATGTTGTGGAAGGGGGAGATGAGCAACTCGCACCAGAGCAGGGTCCGGCGCATCCATTACCTCATCCTGCCCTTGTTGGATGCCTGCAGTTGTTCCAGCAAACTCTGAAATCTCGGATGTGGTCATGGTGCTGCTCATCATGGGGAACACTTGGACGAGGGTCTTGGACAGCAGGATGAAAATGCTTCACCAGCTCAGCATCAAGCAGCAATGGAAGATCACTTGGGTCAACATGTGGAGGTTGTTGTGCAACTGGATGTGTTGCCAGAGGAGGTTCAGCAGGAGGAGGGCCAGTCTGAAGTGCCAGTTGAACAGCAGGCTGTTCTGTCACCTGCTGCTATGGATTTTGATGCCTCGGGGGGAGGGGATTGTCCGAGCCCAACCGGTGACCCCAAATCCAGAATTTGCTCCTCTGTGCATTGTGCTTCAGAAGGTGATTTCTCATTTTGCACCTTCAGCTCATCCTTTTTGTTTTGATCACCTAAATCGCATCATCATCAATCTAGATACTCCTGTTCCTTCATACTTTGCTGATTGTGATGCCCTCTGGAATTTGGCAAAGGCTTTGGTGGAGGAGCCTCCTCAGGAGGAGGATCAGGATTCAGAGGAGGACACTGTCAAGATCCTTGAATCAAGGCCACTGCTGACATCTCAGAGGAAGCGACGTGCCAAAAAGCTCAAGAGTCCTCTGGACACCAAGTTCCTGCGTAGGAGTGACCGACTGAAGAATCAACCAAGGGCTTCAAGGATGCTGCAAGTGCTTCAGTTGCTGAGGGTGCTGCTGCTAAGGATGCTGCTACCATGGACATGTCTCCAGTGGCTCGTCCTTCTGTTGTTACACATGGTTCTGAGTTAGCAGTCATCCCTGTCTTCCAAGGCTCTGCAGAAGACACTGCTACTCCTGCTCCTCACCTTCCAGCATCCCTGGTTCAAGCCATAGGAACTGAGTTCCTCAAGATGCAGCCTCAGGATGTGTCTGCCGAGTTGCTGTTAGCATCTGATGATGATTAGTATCTCTAAGTTCTGTACTCGGTGCTCCTCAGCACTGTGGTTCTTTTGCTTTATTTTTTCAGTGACAGTATGTGGATCTTTTGTTTGGTGCCTATCTTTGGACTTGTTGCTTGATCTAAGTCTATGCACTTTTTGTCAGACAATTTGTTGGTTGAACCAACTCTTTATTGATGAAATCTTGTTTGATGGGCCTTACCTCTATCTGCTCGTTATCTGGTTCAGTTTTTATACTGTGCCTCCCCTTTGGTGTATTTGTGTTTATCATGAATAGATCCTAGAATATTCTTGCTTGGAATGTTAGAGGCATTAACTCCCAACCCAAATGGGATCACCTGAGGTGTAATATTTCAGAGAGCTCGGCTTCCATTGTCTGCATACAAGAAACGAAACGTGAATGTTTTGATCAAGCTTATATTTCTCATTTTTGCCGAAGGCATATTAATAAGTTTGCTTTTTCTCCATCTGTTGGAGCATCTGGGGGTCTTTTAGTTTGTTGGAATGAAGGGCTGTTTGCTGGTGAGGTGATTGAATCTAATGGTTATGCTATTACTTTGAAGTTCACATCTAAGCTCTCCAATGTTGTTTTTCACCTGACTAACATTTATGGGCGTTCATCTCCCCAAGAGAAAGCTGCTTTTATAAGCTGGCTATATAACTTTGATGCATCTAGTTTGGATGATTGGATCTTAGTTGGTGATTTTAATTTGATCAGATCACTTTCTAACAGAAATAAGCCTGGTGGAAATGTGGGGGATATGTTGTTATTTAATGATTTAATTCAGCATTTGGATCTGGTTGATATTTCTTTTGGGGGAAGGCAATTCACTTGGAGCAATATGCAAGAGGATCCTCTGCTAGAAAAATTGGACTCGATGTTCACCTCTACCAATTGGACTAATTCATACCCGGCTACTTCTATCAATTGCCTAGCTCGACCCATTTCAGATCATGTGCCATATGTTGTGATGATTGACTCTCACATCCCCAAAGCTGCTATGTTCAGGTTTGAGAATTTTTGGGTGGATTTTCCTAGATTTTTTGACACTGTCAAGCTGCACTGGGATTCAAATCCATTCAATAGTAACATGGCCAAGACTATTAGTGGAAAGTTTATGCAACTGAGAAAAGGTCTTACGCCCTGGAGCAAGGAATTTTCCAAGCTTAATAAGCTGATTAATAATTGCTCTTGGGTGCTAGCATTGGTTGATGGATTGGAGGATCAGAGGGCCCTTTCAGTAGTGGAAGCTACTTTCAGGGTTATTAATAATAATCATCTTCAGAAGTTGCTTGAGGCCAAAAGAATTTACTGGAAGCAGAGATCTACCATCCGTTGGGTTACTTTTGGGGATGAAAACACCAAAGCTTTCCATGCTATGGCTACCATTTCTTTTAGAAGGAATCATATTGCTACCTTGGTTAATGTTGATGGTGAGTTTATCTCAGATTACACCCTAAAAGCTGGTTTGCTTTGGTCAGCCTTCAGACACAGGTTGGGTGTATCAGAATTTACTGAAATTTTGTTTCTTCTTAATGCCTTAATCTCTGTGGTTCCTCTCCCCCTTGGATGACCCATTCACAAAGGAGGAAATTGATCTGGCTCTTAAAGAGATGCCCCCTGATCATGCACCAGGCCCGGATGGATTTAATGGTTATTTTTCAAAAAATGTTGGCATCTCATCTCAGATGATTTTTACAGATTGTGTGAATGTTTTCACTCTGGTAATATCAACTTGGATTGCATCAATGGCTCTTTCATTGTCCTGATTCCTAAAGTAGACAATCCACGGTTTGCAAATGATTTTAGGCCTATTTCTTTGCTCAATCTGTCACTAAAATTGCTGACAAAGGTCTTAGCCAACATATTACAGAAGGTTATCTCGTCAGTCATATATGCTAACCAATATGGTTTAATTAAGGTGAAAACAATTCAGGACTGTTGAGCATGGGCATTCCAATTTCTTCACCTGTGCCACAATAGCAAGAAAGAGATTGTCATAGTTAAACTAGATTTTGAGAAGGCTTTTGATAAGGTTGAGCATCAAGTAATTATAGAATTACTCAAGCATAAAGGTTTTTCTCCCAGATGGGTTCATTGGATAGAGCTTATCTTATCTTTAGCCTCATCCTCGGTTCTACTCAATGGTGTCCTAGGTAAATCCTTCAAGTGCAAAAGAGGTGTTAGGCAAGGTGACCTGTTGTCTCCTCTTTTATTTATCATAGCTACTGATCTCTTGCAATCATTGCTCATCCATTTGGAACCAATTTTGGAGGGGATTATCCCATTGTCCAATATGCTGATGATACCTTGCTTGTCATGCCAGCAGATGAATTTCAGCTTCTGAATCTTAAAAACATCCTTGGCACATTTGCAGTTTCAACAGGTCTTAAGGTTAATTTCTCTAAGTCCAATTTGATCCTATCAATGTTGAACAAGATAAAATGGCATCTCTTGCTAATGCCCTCGGCTGCCAAGTGGGTTCTATGCTTTTCACTTATCGCGGTTTGCCACTTGGCGCTACAAGACCATCAGTAGATGACTTCCTGCCACTTCTTAGCAGAATTGAGAAGAGAATGATGGGCATCAGTAGCCTGCTGTCTTATGCTGGGAGATTGATCATGTTTAATTCGGTACTATCTGCTCTGCCTACTTTTTACCTAGGTTCACTTAAAGTACCAGTTACTATTCTTCATCAGATAGATAAGTACAGGAAACACTGCCTTTGGGACAGAGGGACATCAATAGAAAGGGTGGCCGTCTTGTGGCATGGAAAAAAGCTTGCTTACCCAAGGATCAGGGTGGTCTTGGCATTATAAATCTCAGAATTCAAAACAAAGCACTTCTTCTGAAGTACCTACATAAGTTCTACAATCATGCAGATCTCCCTTGGGTAACTCTCACTTGGCAATGTCTTTATTCCAATCATGTTGTACCACATGTTAAAAGGCCAGTTGGTTCATTGTTGACATTTCTTAACGCAATCACCTAATGACGCCGAGTTAGCGTGAGCATCAAGACTTGCCATATGTAAATCTATAGATCATGAACTAATCCGCAAGCGCACAGATAAACCATTGTAGCATTTCCCTAGGGAAGTGAGTGTTCCAAGGGTATCGTATCCGTGGAAGTCAATGGCGGATACCAAGACTTATGCTTTTGCACTAAATGTAAACCAAGAGATAGATATAGAAGACAACAGCTCAAAGATAGGGGTAAGATAAATGATATGATAGGGTAGTGTGACACACACTCAGATCTACCTCTACTCTAGTACACTACGGCTTAGGGGGGACATACGAGTTAGCTCTAGGTTCTAAGGTACTAAACATACAAAGTTAGAGGATACAAGAGATAAGCATAAAGCATTGTATGAAAGGTAAGGTTCAGCACCCAGGTACAAATGGGCAGATAGCCCGCGTTGACCAGCACTTTGTGAAACTATCCTTTAGACTCCTACAACAATAACCCAGTGCGGAGGGTTTCAAAGGGTCCAATAGCTGTCACCACTGCGGCCTACCTCAATCGTTACGGGGGGCAAGCTCATAACTAACGTAGCCACACAACCCAGGCACCATGCCTACATTGCTGCTAGACTCCACCCGGCCCGGGCTATTGTGACCCAGGGTGAGAGCCACTAGAAGACTGGTCAACTTAGACCGAGTACCGTAGCTTGAACACAAACTTCATGCAACACTAACATGCCATCTAACAAGATCAAACTAGGGCTAGTCATACGAACCGATACGAACTCTCTTATGTCTAGTCAACAAGATCAAAGGGTCGTGTTCGTGAAGAACACGAGCCTCTAACTTATGAACAAACACATAAGGAATGAGTAAATCATCCTTCAACTGGATTGAAAGGTAGTGTCCATGAAGAACACGAGCCTCTAAATGATGAACCATGGATGAACTCAAGAACATATCAATCATATAATCTACCACAACTTTATATGAAATAGCTGAATAACTGAAGTAGATCAAAGTCATACATAGAAATAAGGATACAAGAGAACTCATACGTAGACTCCAAAGTAGACTTGGAACCTGAATATGAGCTACTCTAGCCTACCCCCTAGCCTTGGAAACTAAAAGTGAGAGGTGAATGAAGAGAGTGGTGTGTGAGAAATGGAGCCACTCCCCTTCTATTTATACGCAAGGAGGACGCTTGCTTCGGGACTCAAACTCCACCAAAACACCCGAGGATGCAGCAAGTGACCAATGGGGAGCAACAACGTGGAGGGCCAGGATGGAAGGCCCCAAGGTCGGTTCGGCCGATCCTAGGATCGGCCAGCCACCTATGGTGGCCTCCTGGCCTGTGCTTCCTCTAGGTGGCTAGCTTGTGGGCCCTTTGATCATTCTCCTGTGCATGCCAAGTTTCCTGATAAGTTGGAGCTCTAGTGGGCACATGGATCCTTGTGAAGTCCATGTGTCGCTCCCTGATTCGTCGGTCAGTGCCTCCCTTAGATCAGTGACGTGAATTGCCACATGTTTCCTAGGTGGCAGCCATCTCCTTAGCTGAGTTGGCATGGATCTTCCATAGACGGTGGGTTTCCATCTCTTTTCATGCTTATTTCACCTACATACAAATAATCTCCAAGGACAAGTGGAACTACATTATTCAAACCAAAATGCAAGTAAATAATGCATATGCCTCCATTTATGTGAGAATATTGATGGCTGAAAGTAGTACTTAACAGCCGTCAACAAACTCCCCCAAGCTAACCTCTTGCTCGTCTCGAAGCAAGACATTAGGGACTTAGGTTGGTTGATCAGGAGTTGCTACAATGTCGTATCCTTAACTTATGGCAAACATACAACGAAGTACTCTACCAAGAGTTGAACAAGTTGGCAATGTTCTTACCATTCGCTCAATGACATGGGGCATATAGCTTCACCTGCCTTAGGCGGTTGAGAGACAGAATGGTTGTATAGCAAATGCATAATCACTCATACCTTGATCAGCTATTAATCCGGAGGTTTTGCAAATTTTTCAAAAGAAAATCAGAGTTCCTCAAATGATACTCTTGGATCGCTCAAAGTGTATGGTCCCCCACCAAGGCATTAAATTGCCTTTCTTCACATCCTACTCCTAATAGGCTTATGTGGAGCTGTAGGTAGGGAAGAAATGTGGCATACTTGTCTCTCATATTTTGCTAAGTCAAAACCCGGATCCTTGGAAGAAACAAACATACATCCTGATCAAGATGTGCATAAGTGTGTGACGAATATGAGCATGGTAAGGTGTATACTAGGCTCAGAAATGAGTGCTAGATATTACCATGCTTTATATGAAAGATGAGGGATTGATAGTAAGGTGGACACTAGCCCCGGAGTAGGTACTAGTTATTACCATCTATATGGTGGAACTCTTTCCCTTGCACATATCAATCCCTTTTTTCTCCTTTTGGAAATTTTCGAGACTTGGGCTAGCTCTCTTCATTTTATTTTGCCATGCTTTGAGCATGCTTTTGTTTTTGTTTTTGTTTTTTTAGCTAGCTCTTTGTCTCTATTGGAGATATTTGGAGAGGGATGAATGATACAAAGATGCATAGAGTTTTATTTGTGGAAGAATGCGTAAGCATATGGAAAAAATGATGAATGCTAACTTCCAGTGTAGAAGTTTTAGCATGAACATATACGTGATCTTGATCAGGGGAGTATGAGTTCTAACAAGGGTCACAACAATTTGACAAATTTTAATGAGAGAACAAGCTGCATATGTGGAGGCTAACAAGAGCTAAAATCTACATATGGCCTTGGATAGGAAATGCTCATCAGTGAGGAACTCATCATGTTTAGATTTTTTCAAAAAGGAAAACTTCGGATGTCAAGCATCACTAGGTACAAGATCATAGCACTCTATTATACCATATCATGTCTCATAACAACTTAGGCATGGATCATGCTTTTTGCTACCCATAGTTTTCAAGCTAAGGTTTGAACATGCAAGCCAACAAACTCAAAACTCAGGTAGGATACAAAGCTGTAAGCAAGACATATGAGATGAATAAATAGAGTAACTATTCATCATTTCAACCATAGAGGCAAAGCCTTCTTACTATGCATATCAAAGCAAACTAAAGCAAACATAATGATGAAAGCAAATAAATCTTTTTGGTCCTTTTTATTTTTGCAGATTTTTATGGGTTTTCATTATAAGATATTCTGAAAACAAAGGAAGATACAAGTTACCTCAGGATGGGGTCCTCCCCCAAGCTAGCTTTAGGCTCACTGCGGAGGAGGGTAGAAAAAACCCTGACTCGCATAGAAAGCCCTCTGCTCCTCAATCTGTCGCTGTTGTGCCTGCTGCATGGCATCAATCCTCTCGACAGTCTGACCCTGCCACGCTGAGTTAGCCTCAACATGTGTGTTCAGCGTCTTCTCCACTCCCATGACCTGGACGGTGAGCTCTCCTAGCTGCTGCACGAGCTGAGCATCTCGTGCAGAGGCCGAAGAGTGCTGTCTGAAGGACGAAGACGGAGGTGGACCACCAGAGCTAGAACTAGAGGGTGTTGCCCACTGGTCCCTGCTCGCACTCGCCCAAGCTGTGCCAATCGCACTCTGCTGGTAGGCGGGCTGGTCCCAACCAGGTGCATATCCAGTGGTAACCCCGAACATGGACCCCGCAGGGGCCCCTCCTGCCACCGGTGGTGTAGCAGGCTCTGGCTGTGGTGGTGGCTGCGACTGCTGCTGCTGCATGTGTGCTCTCTTCTCCGCGCTTCTGGTGGAGCTGCCCTTGCGTAACAAGGGGAATGGTTAACGATTCTGAGTTATACAACTGAAACCCCGGGTTAGGTAACAGGATTTTATTTGTATAACCCGGGAAGAAGAAAGTCAAAGAATCATTTGGGCCTCTCTTAAGTGTATGCCCTTGGATCAAGTACGCTTCATCAATGAGAACTCGGGGCGTCCCAATGAAGGGTACGAGATTCCAGCTTAGAAGCCCAAGTCTGAGAGTAATACGAGTCACCAAAGATGTACACTCAATCGGACCTATCATCTTAAAATTTGTCAACCACTACCGAATCCTAGCTTTAACAGGGGAGACCTTGATCCGTTTAGTAGCGGCATATAGAATCATCAAATCATCGTTGCACACAGGCCGAACATTTTCTCATGAAAAGTGAGTAATGGCGAGCCACTTGTGCCACAATCGGAGAGTGGGATGCACGATATCATTGCACCGAGGTACAAATTTACCGCTATAAACTAGACCGAAAAAACTTCCCAGAAAGAATCTCGAACAAAACCCTCACAATCCTTCTTCAAAAAAAGAGCACAACGATGATTAAAACCAAGGAGACGACTAAGATCTTTCTATGAAACTCGGTAATCGGTCCCGAAAAGACGAAACTCAATAGCATTGGGCACCTCGGTAAGAGAGTAAAGAAACTGGATGGTGAGGGTCCGAGAGCCAAACTTTGTAACCGGCGCAAACTCCTCCCAACCAAGAGCAAACCAAATAGAAGCGAACTCGAGGTTCATACCTGTCTTCTCCATGAGTGCCGGGTCGAAGTCCCGGGTATGGGTGAAGACTCGGTCCTTTAGGAGAGCGTAGGCTTGCTCCTCTCGAGCACCCCGCAAGCTGAGGTAGGGGGTGTCATCAACGACCTCCTCGGCGGGGACGGATGAACTTGTGCTTGCCCGTGAACGGGAGCATGTCAACCTCCGGAGAGCGTTCGCCGCCCAACTCAAGCTAGCACAACAAAGGGACAACAAGAGCAACTCAGTGATGGATTAGTGAAAGTAAATGAAATTCTTCCGAGCTTGCTCCACCAATAGCAATACTTGCAGCAACACAATAGAGAGAGTACTTGATGAATCCCAACTCAAGCAAGAAATCCGAGAAAACCAAGAGAGCAAGGAGTAGAGAGGGGAGTGTGAGTGAAATGAGTTGAATGGGTGAAGAACACCCCCTCTCCCCCGCTATTTATAGGCAAACGCACCGGGCATCCAGACATTGCCGTTGGGCAACGGCTAGGAGCCGTTAGAGCAAGGTGGGGCCCAACAGCCATTGCGCTACTTCGGCCGAACCTGGGGTCGGCTGACCCCTGGTCAGGCCCACCTGCCCCTGCTTTGGCCAGTGGCTCCCCAACGGCTAGCTGGGGGCCTGCCTGAGTGCCTCAGTCCAAATTTTCCTGAAATATTTTTCAATTGATTTTTCTAGAATTTTCAAACTCAGAAATTATTTTCAGAAATTTTATTCGAAAGGGAAAAGGGCTAGATAAATCTAGTATGCAGATGCAAGGTTTGGAAAAACTAAATATGCAGTTTGGAAAATTAAATAAAGTTTTGGAAAGGGAAATATGAGATAAATACTATTTTTAACCTTTTTGGTAGAAAGGACTCATCCTTTTTAGTCCGATGAGTTGGACTCTTCTCAGCGGTTAATACCACCCGGCATCCCACTCCTGAGAAGTAGAGGGTGATGCCTTCTCAATCTTCCGCCACTCTTTACGAATTTTCTTTTGCTTCAATGTTGACGGAGGTTTCTTCGTTGGGGGCAAAGCCTCCATCCCCCCAAGCTGCTCAACACTATCTTGCACCAAATAGCATTACTCTTCTTTATCTTGAAACTTGAACATCAAGTTCCTCTTCCCAATGCGGAAACGGATCACTCCGGCCCCTACATTGATTCTAGCCCAGACATCACTGAGAAATAGTCGCCCAAGGATGAGTGGCATTCCTCCCTCATCGTCCATGTCAAGGACCACGAAATCCGCGAAGACATAAGAGTTGTTGACCTTGACCAACATACTCTCAACAATTCCTTCTGGATATCGTATCGTTGAATCGGTGAGTTGGATAGTCCGTGCTGTTGGAGAGAGAGCTGAATATCCCAGTTGCTCGAATATGGCCTTGGACATGAGATTGGCACTTGCACCAAGGTCACAAAGGGCATGCTTGATCGTCTTGTAGAAGATTGTGCATGTGATAGCTGGATAGCCTGGATCTCTTCTGTGCACAACTGATGATTCCTCCCATGGATCTAGAATTTATTGGATGGGCTTCCCTACATAGTTAGGAGCATACGTCTTCCTAGGTGGCTTACCCCACCTAGTCGACACTACACTAACATTTTCACAAGAGGACACGAGTTGCCCCGAAATCCTCCCGTTAGCAGCAGACGGAACCAAAGTAGCTAACTGAGCTAACTGAGTTTCTAACATTTTGTTAAAACTTAGCTGGTTCTTCTGAGCAGAAGAAAAACTTTCAAGCTTAATGTTGAGACTTTCCAAGGTTTTATCACGGGCAGCTAACTTTTTATTAACACCTTCATTAATTTTAGCCTACCCAAAAACAAGATCTCTGAAGGAGGGCTGGTTAGAATTGTAAGTGTTACCTTGGTTACCCCCTTGATAATAAGGGTGTTGTTGATTCCATGTTTGGCCTCCTTGTTGTTGTGGACGATAACCATTGTTATTGCCGTTCATGTACATCACTTCCTCTTGAGTTTCAGGACAGTAGTTTCCCGAATGCCCAGTGTTGCCACAGACTTCACAAGTTATGTGAGAATCCATAGGCAGAGTAGTGGTGGCCATGGCAGCCTTCTCGCTGGTGTAGACATCCAATCTCTTTATAAGAAGGTCGAGCTTGGCGGTAATCATATCTACTTCCTTGACAGTATGAGTACTCCTCAGACGTGGTTGGAGTCGTTCATCGCTCCACCCTTGGTTGGATACCATCTTCTCAATGAGTGATTTAGCATTATCAATAGTGACTGAGAAGAATGCTCCCTGAGCAGGAGCATCAATATGGCCTCGGGTTGTCGGAATCAGCCCATTATAGAAGCTTTGAAGAATTAGCCAATCCTCCATCCCATGGTGAGGATAGGCCAGGACGTACTCCTGAAGCCTTTCCCAAGCCTCTAGAATGGATTCACTTGCTGCTTGCTAGAAACTAGAAATTCTTCCACGAAGAGCATTAGTTTTACCCAATGGGAAGAACTTCTTGAGGAATGCTTCTGAACACTTGTCCCAAGTATTGATAGCATCATGATTCGCATAGAACCATTGATTGGCTTTCCCCAGGAGAGAAAATGGAAATAGTCAAAGACGAACAGCATCCATATTTGCACCCCTGATGATGAAACTGCTGCATAGCTCAAGGAATTGCTGCAGATGGGCATTAGAATCCTCATTTGGCTTGCCACAAAATGGACTAACCTGTACCATCATGATTAGACCCGTCTTGATCTCAAAGTTTTCAGTTCCCATTGCCACCTCAGGGCCTTGCAGCACCTGGTCGGCAGAAGGAGCTGAGTACTCACGAAGCGTCTTCTAGGCCATAGCGTTGGCGTGGATGGTACAAAGGAAGCTGGATCGCCTTCCGAAGTAGTACGACGAGGCGAGTCGAAATGAATTTGAGCTCTCCTCACTAGTGACTCGGGATCTTCAGTGAAATTCTCTGGTAAGTAGAAACCAGTCATACACTACCTGTCTTCCTCATCCAAAGATAAAAGAAGACAATCTTGGTTAGCCTGCATTGAGAGTTGCTCTAACCTACTCGTGATTTATAAACAGATGCAAAGCATAGTCATGATAATCCTGTGCCTTCCCCAGCAACGACGCCAGAAATTCTTTTTGACATTTCTTAACGCAATCACCTAACGACGCTGAGTTAGCATGAGCATCAAGACTTGCCATAGGTAAATCTAACGATCATGAACTAATCCGCAAGCGCACAGGTAAACCATTGTAGCATTTCCCCAGGGAAGTGAGTGTTCTAAGGGTATCGTATCCGTGGAAGGCAATGGCGGATATCAGGACTTATGCTTTTGCACTGAATGTAAACCAAGAGATAGATATAGAAGACAACAGCTCAAAGACAGGGGTAAGATAAATGATATGATAGGGTAGTGTGACACACACTCAGATCTACCTCTACTCTAGTACACTATGGCTTAGGGGGGCATACGAGTTAGCTCTGGGTTCTAAGGTACTAAACATACAAAGTTAGATGATACAAGAGATAAGCATAAAGCATTGTATGAAAGGTAAGGTTCAGCACCCAGGCACAAACGGGGAGATAGCCCACGATGACCAGTACTCTGCGAAACTATCCTTTAGACTCATACAGCAATACCCCATAGCGGAGGGTTTCAAAGGGTCCAACAGCTGTCACCACTGCAGCCTACCTCAATCGTTACGGGGCAATGTTGACACATTTTATCTATGCATTTTATCCCTCACATTCATTGGAAAAAGGACTAAAATATAATTAGATCACCTTATTAGGGTTTATGTTAACAATTTCCACGAGTTTTGGTGAATCTATGAATCTACAGGGACTATTCAGAAAATATGCAAGGAAACCACTCTAGAAGACTCCAGAAGGCTCCGGAACTCAACGTGGCTCAGCACCTAAAAAAGAAGCATCTAGAAGGATCAAGAGACCACCTGGCCGAAGTGGGACCTGAGGGGGGCCCACCCCAGACCGATCGGCCTGGTGGTGGGGCCGGTCGGTCCCCCCCGGGCCCCGAACCGCCTCATCTTCTGGAATGTTCCTCCACCGCCTATGAGAATCAATCTAAACCACATGTTTAGGTCGGTTTGATCCTACGGCGCACGTCCACCCCTCTGGACTATATAAGTAGCCCCCCTGCCCCCTGGCAGAGGCATCTGAATCTGTCATACATCAGATCAAGTCATCAAGTCAGAGACTCTACGCCCTAGAAACACCATATAGCAGAGTAGCTAGCTAGTTTAGATCTAGGAGGAGGCAAGGTGTCTACTTGGCTCCTGATCGTCTAGAGGCTGATCTAGCTTCGCTCTTGTAAGTTCTTATCTAGTTCTTTACATTTGTTATATAGACATATGTTCTTATTAATGATTATATTCCACATTATATGCTTTGGTGTTTACTATGATTACATGTTTAGCATAGTTGATTTGCCTTTATATTCATGTATGGAGTCGTATAGCCCTCACCTAGATCATTTGTTAACATGGGTGAACGGTAAAGACAGTGTAAGCGTGGTGCTTATATTGTATTTATCTGCGATTGCACCCTATATGCTGGGTCGTGTGGTAGATCGTGGTGGTGACAGCACTATTGAGTCCTTCGTAGTCCACCCCCCATGTATAGGACTAGTGGAGCCTTATACTGTTTGGGTTGTTTCAAGTTTCGGCCTTGATCCTCCTGGATAGTCTCCCCATGCATTGATATAATAGTTCTTCTTTCGTGATTGCTAAATGTTTGCACTAATCATAGTTTGCATTGACATATAGTTTAGAATTACCTAGGAGTATCCTCTCTAGCTAGACTTTACTACGTTTCTCTTGCTATAATGACACTTTCTAGCTGCTCATGAAGTTATGACTTGAACAGTGCTATCATTCTCTATATTTCATGTGACTTACCCCTGTTTATAGCAATTGATATATTTTGGCCACTCTACATTATAAAACTGAGAGATGAGCATGTATTAGCTATTATGGATTAGAAAGACTTCTTTCCCTGTGGTAGAATATAAATACGATACCTAGTTTTACTCCTGGTTAAAATGCTACAATGGTATATTCATATCTGTGCGCTTGCAGATACCCTGTTTATATATATATCTTCTTTTCTAGAGATCCAAGGCATATGTAAGAGTACCATATCCATGCGTTTTAAGGCACACCTGTCAGGTTGACAACCTATATCGAGTTGTGCTATGAATCGTGTCGGAATTCATCTTTTAGTTTATCTGAAAGCAACATCCGATATACACTTAGCATCATGTTAAGATATACCTCTGCATTTCTGGTGCTGTCGATAGAGATGGATCTTATATCCATTTCTAGTCGATGACGTTAGCAATGTCAACAAGCATTTTTGGCGCCGTTGCCGGGGACAGAAAGTCTATAGCCTAGATGAAAACAAAAAAATTCAGTAATAGCAAGCATGCATCTCTCACATATAATGTATCGAGAATCCAAATAATCATTGCTTAAACAGGCTTACCCTTGTTCTTTCCACTTTTGTCTATCTTATTTCAGGGTAATGTATGAATAAGAATCTTCCAGAAAACTTCGTTTCAGATCCATAAAAAATCTTAAGGAAGGCAAGGTCAAAGCTCAGGTCTCCTGATTCTCGGCCCACGACTTCTGCCTTGGGAGATTCAACAGCGCGAAGCTTAACACCCACGTTTGAAGTAATGGCAAACAAGTCCCTACGCGAATACTCCGCACCGACCCCGGACAACATTCGTACTGGTCCGACAGTCGCTGTAGGAGATGCTGCTTTTGAGCTCAAGCCTGCGCTGATCAACATGGTACAAGCTAGCCAATTTTGTGGAAAAACTCATGAAGATGCCAACAAACACCTTCAAAATTTCTTGGAGATATGTGGCACCTTCACGATCAAAGATGTTCCAAGTGATGCAGTCCTACTTCATTTATTCCCATTCTCACTTTTGGGGCGAGCGAAGCAATGGTTCTACTCCAACAAAGACAAATTTACAACTTGGACATTGTGTTCTACTGCCTTTCTGGCAAAGTTCCTTCCTATAGGCAAAACCAATGCCTTACGGGGGAAAATTTTGAGTTTCCAGCTGCAACACGAGGAATCTGTTCCTGAAGCATGGGAGCACTTTCAAGACTACATTGCAGATTGCCCACATCATGGAATGGAAAACTAGTTGCTCTTGCAGACCTTCTATCACGGGCTCTCTACCAACACCCATGAAACGATGGATGCTGCAGATGGAGGTGCTTTCCTGTCCCTTACACTTACTCAAGCTACTAACCTTGTGGAAAAGATGGCGTCCAATCAAGCTTGGAACGAGGAACGTCAACCCCGCAAGAAAGAAAGAGGAATGCACCAGCTCAAGGAGGTAGACATACTGTCTGCCAAAATGGATTTACTGATGAAGAGGCTTGAAGACAGAGCCCCTGGGAAGAAGGAAGTCATGCAACTCTTCGAATCCCGCATGACCTGTGAAGAATGTGGAAACACTGGACACTCAGGGAGTCAGTGCCCTCAGCTGGAGGAGGACGTGAACTACATCAACAACAACAACCAATATCGTCCCCAGCAGAATCAAGGATGGACTCAGCAGAGAACCAACTACCCAGGTAACTATTCAGGTAATTATCAAGGTAATAATTCTTCCAATAATTTCTCACCATTAAGAGACTTAGTCCAAAACCAGGGTAGAATTATGGATAATCTGTCTAAGAAGTTAGCTTCCAATGATAAAATGCTCGAAACTATTAGTAATAAAATGGAAAGTTTTTCTTCTGCCATCAAGAACCAACATAGCTTTAATAAGATGCTAGAATCTCAGATTTCTCAGCTGGCATCATCTGTTCCCACGGCTAACCCAGGTAAGATTCCGGGCCAGCCGGAAGAGTTAGAATCTGCAAATCTTGTCGATATCTATTCTGCAGATCTGTGTTCGAATGAGATAGAAGAAGGCCCAAGATGGACTGACTGGGGCATGCCCGCCAAAAGAGGAGATCCAGGAAGGCCCGTCATCACCATCACTATTGGAGCCTACACCTTCAAGAATGCACTTTGTGACTTTGGGTCTAGCGTCAACATAATGCCTAAGGTAATATATAAGAAAATTAATGGTTCACCTTTATTCTATATAACCATGTGCTTGCAGCTTGCAGACCTGTCACTATGCCACCCCGAGGGTATCCTAGACGACGTATGTCTGGGGATAGGATGCTCCTACGTGGCTGCCGACTTCGTTGTTGTCGAGACTGGGGGAAGTGAGAACGCTCCAATCATTTTGGGACGTCCTTTCCTTGCCACAGCCAAAGCCATCATCTACGCCGACGCCGCTAAGATCATCTTCTCCATCAATGGGAGGAAGGAGAGATTCAATTGCAAGAACAAAATCCTAGAAGCTCCTGCGCACCCCCGATATCCTTACCCTCAAGAACACGAGCCAGTTGTCGAGAAGAAGAGAAGAGATAGAAGGAGGAACAAGAAGAATAATCAACCTCAATCGCATGTGAAGGAAGTTTGGATGATCAACACGATTCAATCAGAGAATAAGAACCTGTTCCCTTCACCATTACTGCGAAAGCTTGAAGACCCTGGAGTTCCATCAATCCACTGCTCCATCAATCAATGGAACTTCCAGCGAGTTATCTGCGACACGGGATCGGGCATTAACCTAATGTCTAAGGTAACCTACGAATTAATATATGGTGACCTGCCTTTGTATTCCACATATATAATGTTGCAGATGGCGGATCAATCACAACGGTTCCCGGAAGGAATTGCACGAGATGTACCTGTCAAGATAAAGGATAACTATGTCCTGACTGACTTTTTAGTCATAGACATGGGAGATGAGCAAGATCCCCCCATCGTGCTTGGAAGACCGTTCCTGAACACAACAAGAGCAATCATCTGCATCAGGACTGGCGAGATCCACTTCCAGTTCAGAACTGAAAAGGTACGCTGCTATTTCAAAACTTACACTAATCCTGAGCAGCCCAAGAAGAACAAGACGCGGAGACGCCTTCAGAAATTACAATGCAAGCTGAACACAAAGTTGACGGATGTCAAGAACATTGAAGAAGAGATTAAGGAGAAGTCTGCTCAGCTTCTGCCAGCCCAGTATTCTGAACCTGTTACTTCAGAAAGGTCTCTACCGAAGAAACAAGATTGGAGGAAGAAAGATCAAAGTACACCTTCGGAAGACCAATCACTACCCGCGTCATCAACTGATCAATCAATGGCCACTACATCTACGCCATGGGAGACCTGAAGGTAAACAAGTTCCAAGGATGAATCAAGAATCACTTCAAGATCCAGCTTGGGGGAGAGCACCCCCAGTTATCACGATAAGTATCACTATCCTATGTTTTTAGCTCGTTGAGTTTTAGTTAAAAGTCTTAGTTTGAATAAAATGCTAGAGTCTGCTAGTTGGTTTTTCTCTTTAATAATGATCTTGATGATATATGCTTGGAGATGATGAATAGTTGCTCCGTCGTAATTCCTTTTAAAGTGCTTAGTCTTCAAACCTAGATTCTCCTGAAGTTTAAATGCTTAATTTGCTCTAAACCCAAAACCTGTGCAAGTATATGCTTAATCTGAGTCTAGGCTTTGAAAGACGATTCATGAAAAGTTGAGTTGCTATTGATCATTTTCCTAGAGAAGCTGGATTCCTGGATTTATCTTAAAGGAAAAATCTTATATGATGAGTTCCTGTGTCAATGATCCTTAAGAGCTTGTCATACACATCAAGATCATTCCATTCCACCATTTATGTTGCTTCTGATATGGAAGTACACATTTTCCATCAAGCCATGCAGCTCATGCAACTCTAGGATATATCTCTCTCAATGTTAAAAAAAAAGAGATTCTGGGGCTACATTCGAAAAAAAAGAAGAAAGAGAGGAAAAAGTGAGAAGAGAGAGGGAGAGAAAAGGACAAGTGTCATACTAGGCGAGAAGGGCCTACCTCCCTAAAAGAAATAAATTTTAGAGATGAATAATGGACACGTGTCCGAGGGCGAGTAGAGCCCACATCTCTAAGGAGAGAGAAAAATGGACAAAAGTCCGGGGTGAGTAGGGCCCGCCTCTCCAAGAATGGAAAGCCCAGATCTTAAAATTCTTAGAAAGAGAGATATAGTCCGAGAGCTAGGCTAAAAGGCTTACCACCTTTCACCCTCATCCATTCAACACTATCATCCATATCTTGTTAAGTGTGACTCCATGCTTGAGAAGGTCATACACAGGATCTCTGAGTTTTATCTGAAAAATGTGCAAAACCTCAGGATGATAGCTGATAAAAGAATTTGAGATATACTGCTTGACTTTATTGTTTTGTCTTTTATCTGCTAAAGATTTCTGAAAAGGCTATACTTAAAGGTTGAAGGTAAGAGAGAGCAATCTTGTTGAGAGAATAGGTTTTTGAAGACCATAGTACTTTTGAGGTGTGAAAGCATTGTAGCAACTCCTGATCCTGCTAAAGCATATCTTTGCTAGGGACTAGCAAAGGGTAAGCTTGGGGGAGTTTGTTGACACATTTTATCTATGCATTTTATCCCTCACATTCATTGGAAAAAGAACTAAAATATAATTAGATCACCTTATTAGGGTTTATATTAACAATTTCCACGAGTTTTGGTGAATCTATGAATCTACAGGGACTATTCAGAAAATATGCAAGGAAACCACTCTAGAAGACTCCAGAAGGCTCCGGAACTCAACGTGGCTCAGCACCTAAAAAAGAAGCATCTAGAAGGATCAAGAGACCACCTGGCCGAAGTGGGACCCGAGGGGGGCCCACCCCAGACCGATCGGCCTGGTGGTGGGGCCGGTCGGTCTCCCCCGGGCCCCGAACCGCCTCATCTTCTGGAATGTTCCTCCACCGCCTATGAGAATCAATCTAAACCACATGTTTAGGTCGGTTTGATCCTACGACGCACGTCCACCCCTCTGGACTATATAAGCAGCCCCCCTGCCCCCTGGCAGAGGCATCTGAATCTGTCATACATCAGATCAAGTCATCAAGTCAGAGACTCTACGCCCTAGAAACACCATATAGCAGAGTAGCTAGCTTGTTTAGATCTAGGAGGAGGCAAGGTGCCTACTTGGCTCCTGATCGTCTAGAGGCTGATCTAGCTTCGCTCTTGTAAGTTCTTATCTAGTTCTTTACATTTGTTATATAGACATATGTTCTTATTAATGATTATATTCGACATTATATGCTTTGGTGTTTACTATGATTACATGTTTAGCATAGTTGATTTGCCTTTATATTCATGTATGGAGTCGTATAGCCCTCACCTAGATCATTTGTTAACATGGGTGAACGGTAAAGATAGTGTAAGCGTGGTGCTTATATTGTATTTATCTGCGATTGCACCCTATATGCCGGGTCGTGTGGTAGATCGTGGTGGTGACAGCACTATTGAGTCCTTCGTAGTCCACCCCCCGTGTATAGGACTAGTGGAGCCTTATACTGTTTGGGTTGTTTCAAGTTTCGGCCTTGATCCTCCTGGATAGTCTCCCCATGCATTGATATAATAGTTCTTCTTCCGTGATTGCTAAATGTTTGCACTAATCATAGTTTGCATTGACATATAGTTTAGAATTACCTAGGAGTATCCTCTCTAGCTAGACTTTGCTACGTTTCTCTTGCTATAATGACACTTTCTAGCTGCTCATGAAGTTATGACTTGAACAGTGCTATCATTCTCTATATTTCATGTGACTTACCCCTGTTTATAGCAATTGATATATTTTGGCCACTCTACATTATAAAACTGAGAGATGAGCATGTATTAGCTATTATGGATTAGAAAGACTTCTTTCCCTGTGGTAGAATATAAATACGATACCTGGTTTTACTCCTGGTTAAAATGCTACAATGGTATATTCATATCTGTGCGCTTGCGGATACCCTGTTTATATATATCTTCTTTTCTAGAGATCCAAGGCATATGTAAGAGTACCATATCCATGCGTTTTCAGGCACACCTGTCAGGTTGACAACCTATATCGAGTTGTGCTATGAATCGTGTCGGAATTCATCTTTTAGTTTATCTGAAAGCAACATCCGATATACACTTAGCATCATGTTAAGATATACCTCTGCATTTCTGGTGCCGTCGATAGAGATGGATCTTATATCCGTTTCTAGTCGATGACGTTAGCAATGTCAACAGGAAACCTCATAACAAACGTAGCCACACAACCCTGGCACCATGCCTACCTTGCTGCTAGACTCCACCCGGCCCGGGCTATTGTGACCCAGGGTGAGAGCCACCAAAAGATTGGTCAACTTAGACCGAGTACTATAGCTTGAACACAAACTTCATGCAACACTAACATGCCATCTAATAATATCAAACTAGGGCTAGTCATACGAATGTATACGAACTCTCTTATGTCTAGTCAACAAGATCAAAGGGTCGTGTTCGTGAAGAACACGAGCCTCTAACTTATGAACAAACACATAAGGAATGAGTAAATCATCCTTCAACTGGATCGAAAGGTAGTGTTAATGAAGAACACGAGCCTCTAAATGATGAACAATGGATGAACTCAAGAACATATCAATCATATGATCTACCACAACTTCATATGAAATAGCTGAATAACTAAAGTAGATCAAAGTAATACATAGAAATAGGGATACAAGAGAACTCGTACCTAGACTCCAAAGTAGACTCGGAACCTGAATAAGAGCTACTCTAGCCTACCCCCTAGCCTTGGAAACTAAAAGTGAGAGGTGAATGAAGAGAGTGGTGTGTGAGAAATGGAGCCCCTCCCCTTCTATTTATAGGCAAGGAGGAGGCTTGCTTCGGGGCTCAAACTCCACCAAAACACCCGAGGATGCAGCAAGTGACCAATGGGGAGCAACCACGTGGAGGGCTAGGATGGAAGGCCCCTAGGTCAGTTCGGCCGATCCTAAGATCGGCCGGCCCCCTATGGCGGCCTCCTAGCTTGTGCTTCCTCTGGGTGGCTGGCTTGTGGGCCCTTTGATCATTCCCCCGTGCATGGCAAGTTTCCTAATAAGTTGGAGCTCTAGTGGACCCATGGATCCTTGTGAAGTCCATGTGTCCCTCCCTGATTCATCGGTGAGTGCCTCCCTTAGATCAGTGACGCAAATTGCCACATGTTTCCTAGGTGGTAGCCATCTCCTCAGCTGAGTTGGCATGGATCTTCCATAGAAGGTGGGTTTCCATCTCTTTTCATGCTTATTTCACCTACATACAAATAATCTCCAAGGACAAGTGGAACTACATTATTCAAACCAAAATGCAAGTAAATAATGCATATGCCTCCATTTATGTGAGAATATTGATGACTGAAAGTAGTACTTAACAACCATCAACATTCATTTTGGTGGAAAGATGTTGTGGGACTTTCTGACAGCTTCCTTATGATTGCATCTTGTCAAGTGGGCATGGGAAATTCAGTTTGTTTTTGGACTGATACCTGGAACTTGGGTGTACTTCATCTGGTTTTTCCTCATTTGTTCTCATTTGCCAAGAACAAGAACTCCTCTCTGAAACAATTCATTTCCCAAGATGTCTTTGCAAATTTTCATACACCCTTCTCTGAAGAGGCATTGGATCAGTGGAACCAGCTTTCAGCATTGCTCACAGACCTTAACCTAGACAACTCAACAGTTGATCAACAGGTTTACATTTGGGGATCTGCAGATTTCACCCCCAAGAAAGCATACCGACAATTGCAAGGTTCTTGCTCAACCCATCCAGCATTTAAATGGCTTTGGAAATCTTGTTGTAGGGGCAGGCACAAATTCTTTGCCTGGTTACTCTTTTGTGACAGATTGAATACAAGAGAACTTTTATGAATGAAGAGGAGAATATTGGATGATTTTAATTGTGTCCTATGCACCCAGTCTCATGATGAGACCTTGGAGCATCTCTTTTTCAGCTGCTCTTTCAGCAAATGGTGTTGGCGACTGCTGAATATTACATGGTCTCCACATGATGTTTATCTTGATTATATTGTGGATGGTAGAAGGAACTTTGGTCAGCGAATTTTTAGGGAGATCTTTCTACTTTGCTGCTAGGCTATTTGGCTCCACCGTAATGAAGTCATCTTTGATCAGGCATCTGTCTCACTGCTTCGATGGAAACATTTTTTTTAAATCTGAATTTTGCCTCTTATTGCATAGAGCTAAGCCGACCCTTAGGGTGGAGTTAAAAACATGGTTATGTAATTTCACTTAATGATTTTCTTTTTCATCATTTGGGCCTAAGGCCGTGTAATTTGTACATATTGTAGTTTAGAAAATGAAAAGTTCCAGTAGGGGCCTCCCCTGCTGTTCGTTTCAAAAATCTCCCTAGAGATCCGGAAGAGTCCTCCCCCGGGACGAGACATCCAGATCTTCTAAAAGACCATTAAGATGTTCTTATACCATCCAGATCTTGGATGTTCTTATACCATCTACACCAACATCAACAATATGCTCCTCAGTATGTTCTGCGCTTGTAATTTTTTCAGTCTGTTATTTCGTCCTTGGAGAAAACTCATCCCGATCTGAAAAATAAACTCATCTCAGTCTATAAAAAACCTGAATCCCTTGAACCCAAATGTATGAGTACAGTAAAACAAGTCCACCAGACGCCACAAAACCTGGTTGCTTCCTACCTATATAAACTCAGCAAGGGCATGGTTGTCCTAGCATACCATTCAGCATCAGGAGGCACCGATCTGCCGGTACCAGTACCTTGAAGCACCTCCAGAAGCTAGTAAAATACAAGAACCTATCGATCCATCAAACGATGCAAATTGGAAACTAACTGAATCTAACACGATCTAGATATCATTCAATCTCTTCAATCCATCAATCCATGAAATGATGCAAATTGAAAATATAAGAACCTATGAATCCTATCAATTGTGCACTTCCAGAAAAATCCCTAAAATGACGAGTGGCTTGAAGCACATCCAAAAGCTACTAAAATATAAGAACCTATCATAAAACGATGGAAATTGAAAACTAAATGAATCTAAAACCTATGAATTGTCTATAGCCTATCAACTTCTAACATCAATCGAAGTGCAAATCTAAGGGTACGATGAAATCTGAATCTAACATATATGATCATCAATCCTCTAGATCCCTAAATCTCGATATCCCCAACCCTAGGAAGACAGGGGAACATATAACGACTCAAACCAGAGGACTGACCTCGTCGTGATGTTTCATCCTCTCGTTGCTTAGATGTGACAGTTCAACCACGAGCCGTTGCTAATCTGCGTAGCAAAAGTCGAGAGTCTTTGCGAAGGCAGTGAAGCATTTCACCTTCGAATTACCGATTTATATTAAGGACTCGCCTGAAATTTACAGGCAGGGCCTAGTCAATGTAAAAAATTCCGCTTCGAGTGGTAATAGGTTCGACCCACAGGCGGAGGACATTTTCCCCTTGTTTTACCGCCATATTTATCTGCTTTAACTTACATGGGGCGTGCAAAATAATATAAACACAAATAAACTAATATAAAAAATCTTCTTGGCTCAAATAACAGAAACTGCATCTTGTCTTAGTGGTACTGCCGCCTTCCCCATTAGAATCAAAGGTCCCGGGTTCGACCCCTGCTATTGACATTGTATCTATTTAATTTTCCTCCCTTTTTTACCAGACTGACTTGTCGGACCCTATTTAATTTTATGATGAGTTAGAACACTCTATTTTCGAAAGAATGCTTACATGTGGGACCCTTCAGAATTTTATGACGAAATGGAACACTCTATTTTTAAAATAATGCTTACATGTGCGACCAAAGTTGGCTTATGACGCTGTTGCGGGGCTTATGGCGTCACAAAACTAGCTTGGAATAGAGAATGCTCGGCTACAGTACCAACTGTTATGATGAAAGTTTATTTTGTCACTAAATTTGCTTGGAAGTGAAATATTATGACGAGATCAGCGAGGAACGTCATAAATCAATGACGCTAAAATGTTGTTGCGTCACTAGTCAACCATTTTCTTGTAGTGGAGGGTGGCTGATGTCAGCCTTTTTTGTGTTCATTTTATTGTTATATATGTTGAATTTAGATTCAAATTTATATTCAACTTTCGATTGAGATTTCAATTACAATTTAGATTTAGATTTAAATTTATATTTAGATTTAAATTTATTTGATCTACACGCACATGTTCGACTTGCTCGAGTCACTCCTGAGTCTCCCGACTCGCTCCACTCGCTCGATTTAGGTTTAGATTCCCGACTCGCTCTACTCACTACCGAGTCCCCACCACACTCACGACTCCCGCTCGACTCACCGATTCCCACCCGACTCACTCTCGACTCCCGCCCGAATCTCCACTCTCGCCTAACGCCTGTCCGACTCACCGATATCCTCCCGACTTATTAGAAAATTAGTTTCTTGTATAGAAAATTAGTTTCCTCAATAGAAAATTAGTTTCCTCATTAAAAAATTAATTTTCTCAATAGAAAGTTAGTTTCCTCATTACAAAATTAGTTTCCTCAATAGAAAATTAGTTTCCTCAATAAAAAAATTATTATTGTCAATATTGTAATAGTTATTCTTGTCATATTATTTTAGTGGCAATGGCTCAAACAGAGGAGGAACAACACGCAGAGGAAATTATAATGAATATAATTGCTCATAATAATCCAAACGATCCACAAAAATCATAAAGAACGAGATCACAGGGAGGCTGACAGCTACCTCAACATATATACCTGGTGATGGCATCGAGGGGGAAGAGCAACCAATTCCCTAGACAAGCAACGACAGGCAACAATCCGAGGTATATTTAATAGAAACAAATACCCCGTCAGGATTTTGAAGTTTAATTACTAATTAATAAAAAGAGCAACCAGTTAATAGTTCTTAAATTTCCAGGAACCTGCATCGAGCAACAAGAAGCCTCAAGAGCCACGCGTCCGAAAGAAGAAGCTAGAGCGCCATTTCATCATCACACAAGTATCTGTCGAAGGAATGCCATTAGCTCCACATAAAATTTTTGTCAAATTGATAAACCACATTGGGGCTCTTGTTAGGGATAACATCCCAATAAGCTATTGGTATTGGAAAGGAAGTGAAGGTGCACATCAACATGAAAATGAAGATGAATTGGAAAATGAAGATGAACCGTTGGTGATGTAACATGTGGTCCCAAACACAGAGAAGAACATGATTTGGGCTGAGGTGGAAGCACACTTCTCATTTCCAAAAGGTACAAAATTGGCAGATGTGCGCACTTGGGCCATGCAGAAGGGTGGAATAGCCTTTCAGACGTACAAGAAGCGGCTGACCAAAGACTACATCAAGAAGGAACTTACACCTGAATTTTAGAAGAAGGGATATGCAAAGTTAAGAGATCACGGTGATGCATTTGGGCAATACAAGGAATCTAAAGATGCCACCAAGTTGATTGCAACCAACACAGCCAATGCACATAAGAAGAAAGAATTTCATAAACTTGGGCCTGGAGGTTACAATATGGCCATGCCGAAATGGGATCGGATGGAACAAGAGATAATAGCACATGGAATCATACTGGCAACTCTAGATTAGCTTGACCGAGTGAGGAATTATTATTATGCACATGGTGGCAAGCTAAATCCCGAGGATGGAACATTAGTACCAGGCGACCAAATAGGAGAGATAGCTATAAGGCTTGTTGAGTTGATCAGGGCTACTGCTAAGGAACTTTCGTGCCTGACCGAGAGAAGGACGAGCTTTCTCTTGCAATAGGGACTTGAGAACACAGTGGTCACTGCTGAGGCAAAGGTGTAATTCCATGGGAAGTCGCATGGCATGAGCATGTCACCAAAGGACTAAGGACCAACAAGATAGACAAATAAGAGAGTTGCAAGAGCACGTAGCTACTGCTGAGGCAAGAATGGAACAAGTTGTTGACCAGCGTGTGGCACTTGCTCTTAGGAAACAAACATCTCAATAAGGGCCTACTGATGATATGAGCCCATTTAATAAACGGAAAAGCAGCATCGCTTCAACAGATGTAGCACCAGCAACCACGAAAGTAGCAGCTACAGGCAACAAAGCAGCACTCCCAACCTCACCGGAAAGCCAACGACGCTACCCTGTGGATGACATCACCGTGACGTCAACGTGCGAGCTTCTCGCTCAACTAAGAAACAAGTTGTTTGTGGTGGGTTACGGTGAGGCTGAGAAACCGGCACTAGGGGAAACTTTCATAGGCCATGATCTTTCAATTGGGCATTACGCCAAAGTTTTTGTGGACCGAGTGCTCGATGGTTGGGAGGACCTCGAACTGGATATTGAGGGACCTAATAGGGAAACGTTCTTTGGAGAAATTGTGCATGGTTGGATTTTTTGGCCAAAGGATCACATGAAGATTATGCAACCGATACCTCCTCCTCCTGCTGACTCGCCTACATCACCATCCGCCATGCCTAAAGGCCAAGATCAGCAACCGCCTTCACCAACTGGAAGGACGGAATGCAGCATGAGTCCACCTCCTTCACCCGAGGGCAAGGGTACCAAATGACGAGCTCCCAGCATCCTCCTCCTCCAAAGAAGCAAAGGAAATCCAAGGAGAAGAAACTTCCACCAAAATTAGCTTATGAGAAGACTCAGGAGGAACTACATGCAACAGTGCAGAAAGAGATGGATGATCAAATATTCAAAGTGAAGAAAAAACCAGTTGAGAAACCAATTGATCTGGTTAAACTTCACTGTTTCCTTAGGAACCAGGACATAGAGAGAAGAAAACCACCTGAGGAACCTCCATTGATTGACTACGACCGAGCAGCAATCAAGATGAACATACAAAAGAAGTAGGTGAAGAAAGCTGGATTAGTTCCACAACTAGGGACCTAGTCAAGACAATCTATCCCACCCCTCAAGGTGCTTTGAAAGCTGGATCAATAATTGCTTGAATTTGGTAAGGAAACAGGTCTGACCCCTGCTCAACTTCGAGGGAGGATAATATCCAAAAGCATAAAGGGGCTGATAGACGGCCGTATGAGCATGGAAAACTGCTTCTGTGGGAACAATTGTTGGTGCATCTTCCAATGAGGATGTATGAACTACATATCTGGTACTTCAAAGCATCAGCCAGCAGATTGTTATTTCTCAAAGTTCGCATTGAGGACCATCATTATTTCCGTGGTCGAAACTCTTTGAATGTGCCCCTAGAGGAATTCTGGTGGCTATTCAATCAAGATGCAATGGACGTCGCCTTCGTGGGTTGCTGGACTTTGCAAGTCTTCGTTCTAATGTAAGTTGAAAATCAATGCTCTAGCCAATCTACCATATCTGAACTTCTATTTTGTATCATGCAGCATGGAGATGCAACTGTGCAGGAGGAAAGGAATAAGGACGTTGGCTACATGGATCGTCTTGTAATAAATCAGGTCACTGTCAGAGACAAACTGTTGGAAACATTGGACAATATAACTTTGTTTCTAGAAAAAAACACCATGATACAGATACCATACTTCTATCACACAACTTTGGGTGAGTAACATGTATCTCTTCTATTTATCTTTTTCAAATTATACATTGCATATTTCAAGAAACTAAGGCTTCTGCATGTATGTACAACTTCCATTGGATTCTCTTTGCTTTCTGTATGAGTTTGAGCAAGGTTTTCATCTTTGACTCTTTGAGATACACTTCAGATAAAAGTAAATACAAAGATGTTGTGGAATTGATAAATATTGCATGGACTCGTCTCTGTCAAAAGCACAAGGGATCAAAGAGAACCTTTGTTTCCACTATGATTACTTGTTATGTGTCTTATTTGCAGATCTCATGTCACTTCTTCCGCTAGTAAATAAAAAACATTTCATAACTTTGTTTTCACATATGGCAGTGCTTGGTACAACCTTCAGGCACAAACCTATGCGGATACTATGTATGCAAGTTCGTGCATACGTTTTCAAACTACGCTAACTGTAACAACCTCGAAGAAAAGGTGCGTACACAAAAAACTGGAACCACACATGCATGTAGTTCTTATTGTTCATATTCTTTGTTGTATACCCATTCTTATTCTCTGTTCATATTCTTTGTAGATTGAAAAAAAAATCAAGGAAGGACTCCTTGAGACAGAAAAAATCTGGTTAATTCAAAAACAACTATGCAGATTTCTCATAGACGAGGTCATTATGCCAGGTGGAGAGTTCTTGCAGGCTTATCATCTGTGATTGTAACGGGGGAGTCAGTGTTGGCGTTTCGTAGCGTCGATCACTTAAGAACAGATCTGGGACCCGTCCTTAGCGTCAACACCAGGAAACGCCTTTAGGCAGCTCTCAATGTCACAACTAATGGCACCGGGTTAGCGTGAACATTGAGACTTGCCAGAGGTTAATCTAAACGATCATGAACGAATCCGCAAGCGCACAGATAAACCACTGTAGCATTTTCCCAAGAAAGGAGAGTATTCCAAGTGTATCGTATCCATGGAAGGCAATGGCGGATATCTTAGACTTATGCTTTTGCTCTGAATGTAAATCAAGAGATAGATATAGGGAACAACACACTCAAAGACAGGGGTAAGATAAAAGATATAAGGGTAGTGTGACACACACACTCAGATCTACCTCTACGCTAGCACACTACGGCTTAGGGGGAACATACAAAGCTAGAAAATACAAGAGATGGGCATGAGTATTGCATGAGAGAGATAAGGTTCAGCACTCTGCGAAACTAGACTTTAGACTCCTACACCAGGTACCCCAGCGCAGAGGTTGCCCAAGGATCCAACAGGGCTATCACCACCCGAGGACCGACCCCTATCGTTACGGGGGGTATGCTCATAACTATCGTAGCCGGACAACCTAGGCACCATGCCTACGTTGCTGCTAGACTCCACCCGGCCCGGGCTATTGTGACCCAGGGTGAGAGCCACCAGAAGACTGGTCAACTAGACCGAGTACCGTACCTTGAACACAGACCTCATGCAACACTCTCATGCCATCTAACAAGATCAACTAAGGCTAGACATACAAACAGATATGAACTCTCTTATGTCTAATCAATAAGATCAAAGGGTCGTGTTCGTGAAGAACACGAGCCTCTAACTTATGAACAAACACATAAGGAAGGAGTTTATCACCCTTCAAGTGGATCAAAAGGTAGTGTTCACGAAGAACACAAGCCTCTAAATGATGAACAGAGGATGAACTCAAGAACATATCAAGAATATGATCTACCATGAATTTATATGAAATAGATGAATAACTGAAGTAGATCAAAGTCATAAAAAGAAATAAAGATAAAAGAGAACTCATACCTAGACTTCCAAGAGGACTTGGAACCTGAATAAGAGCTACTCAAGCCTACCCCCTAGCCTTGGAAACTAAAAGTGAGAGGAGAATGAGAGAGTGGTGTGTGAGAAATGGGAGCCCCTCCCCTTCTATTTATAGGCAAAGGCCAGGCTTGCTCGGAGCACCAAATGGCCCCTAAACACCCGGGAGTGAGACAATGGACCAATAGGGAGCTACCATGTGGAGGGCCAGGATGGGACCCCCTAGGTCGGTTCGGCCGATCCTAGGATCGGCCGGCCCCCTAGGGTGGCCCCACCTGGTGGCCTTCCTCTGGTTGGCTGCCCTGTGGGCCCTCTGATCCATCCCCGGTGCATGGCTTGATTTGGTATCCGAGGTGGGCCCTTTGATCCATGTGAAGTCCATGTGGCGTCCTCTGATTCGTCAGTGAGTGCCTCCCCTGGATCGATGACGTGGATTGCCATGTTTCCCTTGGTGGTAGCCACCTCCTCAGCTGAGTTGGCATGGTTTATTCATAGAAGGTGAGTTTCCATCTCTTTTAAGGGGTAAATCACCTACATACAAATAATCTCCAAGGACAAGTGGAACTACATTATTCAAACCAAAATGCTAGTAAATAATGCATGTGCCTCCATTTATGTGAGAATATTGAGGGTTGGGAATGGTGAATTTCAACCGTCAACAAACTCCCCCAAGCTAACCTCTTGCTCGTCTCGAAGCAAGACATTAGAGACTTAGGTTGGTTGATCAGGAGTTGGTACAATGTTGTATTCTCAACTTATGGCAAACATACAGCAAAGTATTCTACCAAGAGTTGAACAAGTCGGCAATGCTCTTGTCTTTCACCTGACACGTGGGGCATATAGCTTCACCTGCCTTGGGAGGTTGAGAGACAAAATAGTTATATAGCATGTGCATAATCACTCATACCTTGATCAGCTTATAAATCCCGAGGTTTTGCAAATTTTTCAAAAGAAAATCAGAGTTCCTCAAATGATACTCTCGGATCGCTCAAAAGTGTATGGTTCATCACCAAGGCATCAATGTTGCCTTACTTCACATCCTACTCCTAATAGGCTGTATGTGGAGCTGTAGGTAGGGAAGATGTGGCATACTTGTCTCTCATGTTTTGCTAAGTCAAAAACTGGATCCTTGGAAGAAACAAACATACATCCTGATCAAGATGTGCATATGTGTGTGATGGATATGAGCATGGCAAGGTGGATACTAGTCCCGGAAATGGGTGCTAGCTATTGCCATGTTTTATATGAAGAAATGAGGGATTGATGGTAAGGTGGACACTAGCCCCAGAGTAGGTACTTGTTATTACCATCTTCTTGGTGGAACTCTTTCTCTTGCACATATCAATCCCTTTTTCTCCTTTTGAAACTTTCGAGACTTGGGATAGCTCTCTTTATTTATTTTTGCCATGCTTTTGAGCATGCTTTTCTTCCTCTCTCTCTCTCTCTCTCTCTCTTTTTAGCTAGCCCTTTTTCTCTATTGGAGATATTTGGAGAGGGATGAATGATACAAAGATACATAGAGTTTTATTTATGGAAGAATGCATAAGCATATGGAACAAATGATGAGTGCTTAACTTCCAGTGTAGAAGTTTAGCATGAGCGTGTACGTGATCTTGATCAGGGGAGTATGAGTTCTAACAAGGGTCACAACAATTTGACAAAGCTCAATGAGAGAACAAGTTGCATATGTGGAGGCTAAGAACTAGAATCTACATATGGCCTTGGATGGGAAATTCTCATCATTGAGGAACTCATCATGTTTTGATTTTCAAAAAGGAAAACTCCGGATGTCAAGCATCACTAAGCACAAGATCATAGCACTCTATTCTACCATGTCATATCTCACAACGACTTAGGCAAGGATCATGCCTTTTGCTACCGACAGTTTTCAAGCTAAGGTTTGAACATACAAGCCAACAAACTCAAAACTTAGGTAGGATACAAAGTTGTAAGCAAGACATACGAGGAGAATAAACAGAGCAACTATTCAACATTTCAAACATAGAGGCAAAGCATTCTTACTAAGCATATCAAAGCAAACTAATCAAACGATGATGATGAAAGCAAACAAATATTTTTGGTCTTTTTATTTTTGCAGATTTTTTTGGGTTTTCATTTATAAGGTATTCTGAAAACAAAGGAAGATACAAGTTACCTCAGAATGGGGGTCCTCCCCCAAGCTAGCTTCAGGCTCACTGCGGAGCAGGGTAGAAGAAACCCTGACTCGCGTGGTAAGCCCTCTGCGCCTCTATGTATCGCTGCTGATCCTGCTGCATGGCTGCTATCCGCTCACCAGCCTGACGCTGCCATGCTGAGGTAGACTCGACGTGGGTGTTCAGCGTCTCCTCCAATCCCGTAACCTAGACGGTGAGCTCTCCCATCTACTGCGCGAGCTGAGCATCACGTGCAGAGGTTGAGGAGTGCCGCCGGAAGGACGAAGACGGAGGTGGACCACCTCGCTGCGACCTCCGCCGCCGTCGACGCCTCCGCAGTCTTGGTCGCTGAAGCCAAGACGGTCGACCCGGGTGACCTAGCCGTCCCAGAGTAGAAGCGCACCGACACCGCCCTGGACGCAGTGCCCTCCATGAAGAAGGTCTGCCTCGGCCTTGCCGACGTAGAGAAGACAGTGGTGATCGGCGATGGGCTCGACCCCAAATAGGAACTCGTACTCACCAGTTTCCTCCGGGATAACGCTGACATATTCTCATGGAGTCCATCGGATATGCCGGGTGGCCCCAGGGAGCTGGCTGAGCACTCCTTGGATGTAAGCAAGACGGCCAAGCCTGTCAAGTAGAAGCTTCGCCGCTTTGCGAAAGATTGCAAGGAGGTCATTAGGGTAGAGTTAATAAAGCTCCTAGCTGCCGGATTTATCCGCGAGTGTAAAAACCCGGTTTGGCTCACCAACTTGGTCCTTGTACCCAAGAAAACCGGTCAATGGAGAAAGTGTATCGACAACACCGACCTCAACAGGCACTACCCTAAAGACCCCTTCCCCCTTCTGTGCAACGACTAGGTCGTGGATTCCACGGCAGGAAGCGTCCTCCTATGCTTTCTCGACTGCTACTCAAGGTATCACTAGATAGCCCTGAAGGTCTCTGACCAAGACAAGACGGCGTTCGTAACACCCCATGGCATCTACTGCTACATGGCCATGAACTTTGGCCTCAAAAACGCCGGCGTGACCTACCAGAAGGCCATCCGGAAGTGCCTCAGGCGCCAGATCGGCAAGAACGTAGAAGCCTATGTCGACGACGTGGTCGTCAAGACGACCCACAAGGATAAGGTCATAGCTGACCTCACAGAGACCTTCGCCAACCTCTGCCACTATCACTGGAAACTTAATCCAGAGAAGTGCGTCTTCGGTGTCCCGTCCGGCAAGCTCCTGGGCTTCATGGTCAGCAACCGGGGCATCGAGGCTAACCCCACCAAGGTGGATGCCATCCTCAGGATGAAGCGACCTATAGGGAAGAAGGACGTCAGGAAGCTCACGGGCATGATGGCGGCCCTAGGTCGATTCATTAGCAAACTTAGAGAGAAAGGCCTGCCCTTCTTCAAACTGCTAAAAAAGACGGACAAGTTCGTCTGGACTGAAGAGGCAGACCAAGCTCTGGAGCAACTCAAGGTCTTCCTCACATCACCCCCGATGATGGTGCCCCCGGCGCCTAAGGAGCCATTACTGCTCTACATCTCGGCGACCACCCTGGTGGTCAGTTCGGTTCTGGTGGCTGAGCGACCTGAAGAGGGCCGACCCTACCCTATCTAGCGTCCTATCTACTACGTCAGCGAGGTCCTGTCAGACAGCAAGACTAGGTACAGCCAGCCCCAGAAGATGCTCTATGCGCTACTTATCACCTCTCGCAACCTCCGGCACTACTTCCAGTCGCACAAGATCAAGGTCGTCTCGGCCTTCCTCCTCGGCGAGATCCTGCGGAGCCGCGACACCACTAGACACATCGTCAAGTGGTCCATCGACCTAGGCGAGTACAACCTAGAGTTCTACCCCAGGCAGGCCATCAAGTCTCAGGTCATCGCAGACTTCGTCTCAGAGTGGACAGAAATCCAGCAGCCTCCACCCTCGGAGCGACCTGAGCACTGGAAGATGTACTTCGATGGTTCCCTGAACCTCGAAGGGGCCGGCGTAGGCGTCCTGTTCATCTCCCCCCAGGGTGACTACCTCAAGTACATCCTGCAGATCCACTACAAGGCGTCCAACAATGGCGCCGAGTACGAGGGCCTCATCCATGGGCTGCGCATCGCTGTCTCCCTGGGGATCAAGCGCCTCATAGCCTACGGCGATTCCAAGCTCGTCATCGACCAAGTCAGCAAGGAATCTGAAGCCAGGAAGGACACAATGGATGCCTACTGTGCTGAGGTGCGTAAGCTCAAGCGTCACTTCGAGGGGCTCAAGTTCCACCACGTCTGCCGCAACAATAACGTCGCGGCTGATGTTCTCTCCAAGCTCGGCTCCGAACGAGCGCTGGTTCCGGCCGACGTATTTGTTCAAGACATACGCAAGCCGTCTATCAAGCTTCTCCCCGACCCAGAGTCGCCAGGTGATAAAGCAACCCCATCAGAAGGTCGCGACGTCCTCATGATCGAGGCAGAAGACGACTAGCGCCTTGACTTCATCGCCTTCCTCCTCGAACATCGAGTACCCGAGGATAAGGCGGAGCACCAAAAGATCACGAGGCGTAGCGCCAACTACGTCATCGTCGCCAACGAGCTCTACCGGAGGTCCGCCTCCACCGGGGTTTTGATGAAGTGCATCCTACGATCTGAGGGCCTCAGGCTCTTAGATGAAATCCACGGCGGTGAGTGCGGCAGCCACGCCTCCTCTGCCAACTTGGTGGGCAAGGTCTTCAGGTCCGGTTTTTACTGGCCCATGGCCATGGCTGATGCGCAGGAACTTGTACGTCGGTGCAAGGGATGCCAATTCTTCGCCAAGCAGCAGCACGTCCCGGCTCAGGCCCTAAGGACCATCCCTCCGTCCTGGCCCTTCGCAGTATGGGGCCTCGACTCTGTGGGACCCTTCAAGACCGCCCCTCACGGCTACAAGCACATCATCGTGGCGGTGGATAAGTTCACCAAGTGGATCGAGGTCCATCCCGTTTCCAGCATCATGTCAAAAGAGGCAGCTAAGTTCATCGAGGAGATCACCCACAGCTTCGGGGTGCCCAACAGGATCGTCACCGACCTTGGCACGGCCTTTACAGGAGCTGATTTCTGGGACTTCTGTCAAGACAACCTGATCGACGTATACTACTCCTCGGTGGTGCACCCACGGTGCAACGGCCAGGTCGAGCGGGCCAATGGCATGGTCCTGTAGGCCATCAAAGACCGTATCTTCGACGGCTCATCACCTTACGCAACCAGGTGGCTATCAGAGCTCCCTCGCGTCATCTGGGGTCTCACGACCTAGGTCAGCTCGGCTACAGGGTACTCACCCTTCTTCTTGGTCTATGGGTCAGAGGCCATCCTCCCCACCGATGTCGCCTTTGGGGCTCCCCGCATGCAGAACTTCGATGAAGGAGAAGTGGAGCAAACACGCAGGCTCAACCTCGACAGTGTCGAGGAACATTGTGTGGCCACGCTCATGCGCCACACCTGCCACGAGCAGCAGCTACGGCGCTACCATGACCGCAACATGCAGGAACGTTCCTTCAACATTGGCGACCTAGTCCTGTGGCGGATCCAGAACACCAAGGACATGCTCAAGCTCTCAGCACCTTGGGAAGGCCCCTTCATAGTCAAGGAGGTCATTGGACCGGTGACCTATCGCCTCCAAGGGGCTGATGGCCAGGGTGTCCCGAACCCCTGGAACATCAAGCACTTACGTTGCTTCTATCGTTAGGAGCCTTGTATCACAATAAAAGCTATGTATTCTATCCTTTGTAATTCGATACATATATATACAGATTCCCTTTCGGCAGTTTTTCTGTCGACCTGCTTTTATGGGTCTCTATATGTTTTTTGTTCACCCCTCCCCCTCGATGCGCTTAGGGGCTTGGTTTAAAACTGGACCCTACGCGCTCGGGGGCTTGATGTTAAGCCCGACTCTCCACGCTCGGGGGCTTGGATTTGCCAACCTAAGGGTCGTTCGACCTTAGGGGTCTACCTTTCTTTTTACCAGTGTTCCCTTACCACAACTTTTGTGACCTTTATAAGTATTCTTAAGTCGTGTAGTTGCTCGACCTTGGGTCCAGGACCTCCCTCCGCGCACCGGCTGCACGTAAGTCTCCACGCTGAGCCATGTAGTCGGTAAGTCGTTCCTCCATTGAGTTGGTTTAGACGGGGGAAAAGGTTTGTGCAGCCTCATTACATCTGCGTTCTTATAAAGAGTATTTAAGTCAAATAACGGACCACAGCGGTTACTTAAATACGGCCTTTACTTTCATACAATGTTTATCTTACATCAAAAGGGTCCACGACCCATTAGCACTAACAGTTTGCTACATCTTAAGATACATTTCAGAGGTCTATCTTCTTTACGATCTCCTCCGCGGCGACCTGGATGTCCTCAGCGCCCACCAGCGGAGCTAGGTCGATCTCCTCCTTGACCTTCTGAAGGTCGAATGCTGGCTCATGGTGCCTCACCGTGGCCAGTGCAGCAGCCGCGGTGAGCTTGCCGCTGTCCATCAGCAGGGTCTTCAAGTGACCTTCTGCCTCCTCTAGTCGGGCGACGAGCTCCTGCGGTCCGCCTTCGACCTTGGGGACATAGACGTCCACAAGGTACTCAGCGGCCTCCTTGAGGTCGTCCAGCTCCTTCTGAAGATCTGCAGTCATCTCTTGATGATCAATAAGGGTTTGCATTGCCCGGGAAATGTCGATTTCCAAATCCCTGCGTACACCAAACTCATATGCAGCCTTCCAGATATAGTAGTACTCACTGGCTTCGACCTCCTTGTTCTTCTCCTTGAGGATCTTCACTTGGTCTTTCGAATCCTTGAGGTCCTTCTTCAAGGCAGACTCCTTCTTCTTGGCCTGTGCAAACGACAAGGTCAAGAATGGCACACCACGACATAAGTTTCAAGCATCAAAGGTCAAGGGCACTCCTAGATGTACCCGCAGCGGCGATCTTCAGCTCGTCTTCTGCCTCCTTTGCCTTCAACTTGGCAGATTCGAGCTCCTCCTTCAAGGCCGCCATCGCCTTGTCCTTCAGGGCTGCCTCGTCCTTAAGTCACTTGATTTCTTCAGCAGCTTTGATCCTGGCCTGCAGCACGGCCTCCCGGGCCGCAGTCAGCTCCGCATGAAGCTTGGCGCCCTCCTTCAGCAGGCCTGCCCTGCCCTGTGCCCGCTCGGCGAGAGACTGCATCAACATACCACAAAAGGTCATCAAGTCAAGTCATCCGAGGGAATCGAACACCTACTCCCAAAAGCAAGAAAAATTCACCGTCAGTGTCCTCCCGATCGTTTGCAACGCTGCCTTGATCGTCGCTGACGCCACCTTGAAGTCGTCAAGGTCGCGGCCGTCGGCAAGGATGTCCTCTTCCCACGGGGTGCCAGAGTAGAGGCACTGGTCCATGTCGTCGGGCCCGCTCCCTCCTCCAGCCTCTGCCTCTTACGTCCGCGGTAGGCCCAACTCGGGTTGGTCCTCCTGACGAAGACCTTCCGCCTGTTGAGCACTATCAGTAGCGACCTTGGTCGCTGCCGGCGCCGCAGCCCCCATGGTCTCAGGGACCTGACTGGTGACATCTCCGCCCGACGTTGCCGGTGATTGGTTCACCGACACCTTCTCGAGCTTGCGCCCAAAGGCCTCCTGGCCTGAGGCGTTCTTGCTGTTGTCCGACGCAGCAGGGGTTCCCCTATCCAAGGAGCAAAATTCGTCAGCTCCACGTACTCAGAAAAGCTGCAAAGGCCGAGCAAGCAAAAAGATCGCGTTCGATGACATACCTGCCACCGGGTTTCAACCCAAGCTTTATCGGCCCGGGCGGCCCCCGCCTCGGTTTCTTCTACGACCCTTGGTCGCTCACACCCTCAGCACTTGGGTTTGGGTGCTGTTCGTCTATAACCCCGAGCGGGGTTTCATCTCCTCCCGCGGCTGCCGTGTCGACCGACCCTGCGCTGACGTCACGCGACCCCGCGTCATCATCCTCGCCAGCATCGGTGACGACCTCGACGCTGACCGTCGCCGTCTGCGACGACGCAGTGGTGTCCTTCCTCTTCCTCTTCTTCTCCGCCTCGACGGTGAGGAGACGATCTTCGCGGCCTTGTGCACCGACATCTTCCCGAGGACCTGCTGTGCGCGCCGAGTCATCGGCGCAGAACTCCCCGCGGGGGGTCTTCAGCATCACTACCTCCCACCGACGAGTCGGAGAGGTAGTTGTCGACGTACTGTTGCGGCAGAGCCTGTATGTCCTCCACCGCTCGGACCTTGAAGCTCCGCTCACCCTAGTCAGGAAGGGGAGCCGGGCTCCAAAACACGCCCTCGCGACCCTGCATCAGGTGATCTTTGTCTTAGATCAGGGGAAAGCAAACACAAGCACAAGGAATCAAGGTCGAACAGCAATGGGTGACTTACAGCTTTGGTGGGGTGCTTCAAGGAAAACACCTTGGGGCATGTCCGGTTCTGGATCACCCCGTTGAAGAGCTCCCACACCTGCGCCACCATCTCCTGCTTGAAGAACTTGCGCTGCGCCACGCGGGTCGGGTCGGCCTGGCCCCAGTACTCGTAGGCCGGATGCACCCGATCTTGGATCGGTTGCAGGAGCCTCCGGCTGAAGCTGATGGCCACCGTGCTGCCCGTCAGCCCCCCCCCCCCCCCGCCTTCAGCGTCGCGAGGTCCTCTAGTAGTGGCTTGACGGCGTCCATCTCCCGCGACGTCAACTGGTTGCTCCACTCCAGCACCGGGACCGGCGCGAGCCCCGACCTAGTCACCAGCACCGGCTTTGGGTTGTCGATGTAGAACCACTCTCGCCTCCAGCCCTGGGTGTTGTCTGGCAGCTCCATGTCGATGTACACTGGCTTCATGTGGCACGTAGCATGAAGCCGACGGATCCCATGACGTCCTTCTTCCCTGTCTTCTTCAACTTGAAGAAGTACCACCACAGGTCGGAGTGTGGTGGTATCCCCAAGTACGCCTCGCACAGGTGGATGAAGGAGGAAATCGTAGTGATGGCATTGGGGACGAGGTCTACCAGGTTGATCCTGTAGAAGTGGAGCAGCCTGTGGAAGAAGTCGCCCGCGGGAACTCCAAATCCGCGCTCCACGTGTGCGAGGAAGGCGACCGTCTCTCCGGTCCCCTCGGAGGGGAAGGCTTCGCCGGCGGCTGGCCTCCAGCCCACTTGTTCCTTGGGCTTCAGTAGCCCACGCTCCACCAGACCTTGGAGCTGCGCCTCGGTCACTGTCGAGGGCTCCCAAACGCTCTCTGGGACCTGCGCAATCTTCGGGGCCATCTCTTCTTCGTCGAATCCGGTGGGTCTAGCTCTAAAAACTACCAAGGACTTCGTGTGCATGCGGCGGTCCACAGTGCGACGGATCTAAGCGCGGCGGCGTCGGCGAATCTATGCGGAAAGCTCTTGGCGGCAGCACTGAAACCCTAAGGATTGCGCGGAAATGGAAGCCAGTGGGGTCCCCGACCCCTCACTCGGCCTTTTATAACTGGGCCGCACCAATGTGGTAGGCCGCGGCGTCCCAAACATCTCTAAGGGTCCGGCGACATTCCCGGTGACCCAACGGATACATCGCCCAATGGCTCTTTCGGCCTAACGGTCACAGGCAGTAACGGCTCACACCGTGCGGGAATCCATGTCCGTTGGCTCTCTGCTCAGCGGCCTGATGTCCATGGACTCATTATGCCCTACTTCAAGCCCCCAATGTTAACATTTTCTTCAAGGTCCCTCGATCTCCGATGACCTCCGGGACCATCGCACTCCCTTCACAAGGTCGACACAAGCACTACTGCTTGATAGGTCGCCTCAGCCTACAACAGCGGGTTCACACCCCGGCTCCTAGGTCCTGCTACCTACTAGATTGCCTAAGCCTTTACGACTGGTTTATACCGACGGCTCTGTGCTTAATGGCTCCACTGCCCGTTGGTGACCTCCTGGTCATGATCAAAGCGCCTCCTGCAGGTCACTAAGGCTCCACTACCTTTTAGGTCGCCTAGACTTATGGTTCCCAGGTTGACGACCTGCGTTGTGTCACTGCACAACGGCCGTGTCGATTAAGGTCGACACGGGCTCCCCGTCTCTACGAAAGGCCTCCCGAAGGTCGGCGTGCTATTACAGCCACGCTGGGACCTTGGTAGCCATACCATTACCGCCCAGGCGCCCCTACAACTACTCGAAACATGACATTTATCATGTAAGATATATTTACAGCTTCATAAGCTACAAAGGGATTTGGCCCTTGGCCAATTACAAGATACAAAGATATTAGTGGACTGAATTACCTTCCAAAGTGCTTACGACTCAGTCTACACTAATAAGGCATGTCGCAAGCTTTCTTCTAGCTTTAGGACTTACTCGATGACCTCTACAGCCACTGTAGAGGCAGCTGCCACACAGCTACCTCTACCCGAGCTATAGCAGGTTTCCTGTGGTACCCAGCATCAAGTCTGAGCTTCACCACAAGACCCCAAATGGAGCAAGCTTCAACACAAACCTCGCCTTGTGGAGCGTCGTGTTCACTAGCATCATGTCAGACCTCAGAGTGTTAGGGCTGACAATGAATCTGCTGCTTCATACTCCGCCTGGGTTCCTCAGCGGGACCAGGAGAAGAGGCTAATCGAGTTCTTCGAGCTTCGCAAGCATTCTTCTAGCTTCAAGTATTAACTACATCGACTCTATGCTCTGGTGGGTGCACATTAGTCCCTAGCATGGAAATATTACTACACAGACTGGCCATGGTCCTCCTTTGCAGATTGGGCGGTTTGCTTCAAGGTATGGGTGCCTATTTATACCCCCAGCAAACCGCCCAATCTGAGCATCAAACCGGCCATCTTGGTCGCTTTACTACTCGGGGGCTACTACACTAGTGCGTCTCGCGACGCCCTATTTTCTCCAGGTCGCCTCGACCTACTGGAAGCCTGCTTCCACCACTTCTCCACTCAACCTACCTTCGGTAGGCATGGCGACCTTTTCGAAGGTCGCAACAGCTATTATGTTACACCTGACCCAGGTCAGGTCGGCGGTTCTTCAAGGTCTATGCCTCGTCTTCAATCCGACCTTTTGGACCTTCGACTCAGAAGCTCGTCGTTCAACTTCATGCGCGCATCAGAGGGGTTTTTCTTTTTTGATCCCCGTGCACCCTTCACAACCTCGACGGTGTTGCGCCTTCGCTACTCTTCGACACATCCTCGCCTCGGCCGCTACACCTACACGTCGATCCGGGGCTTGAGAGACATGGGTACCCATGGGTCCCCACCGGCCAGGGTCCTAAAGGCCCCTGACAAGTGGACCCGACCTTCCAGAAGACTCGTCAACCTGCCAAGTGGGCCCAGCGACCTTATCCATGACTCTGACGACCCCGGGCGACCTGGTCAAGATCTCAGAAGATCCGCCAAATTTGGCGTGCAAGCCAAGACACTAGGACGTGGCACGCCGCCATCTGTAGCACCGAGTATCACGGGATACTCCTTGTAATCCGGGAGATAAGCTTCCCGCGGTTTTAATCGACCCGGACAAGGGTCCACCGACCTTGAATGGAAACCCTAGCCCGTCCTCCCCATATAAGGAGGCCTAGGGCTCCATTCATGGGAGAACTCATCTTCATCCTCTCGCATAATCCACCACAACTGGACGTAGGGTTTTACTCTCTGGAGGCCTGAACCAGTCTAAACCCTCTTTGTCTCCCTGTGTTCACCGCCATACACACCTAGTTCCGAGTTCACCACGTGCACTACCACCTACGCTCGTAGGTCCCGATCCGCCATTAACCTACAGACCTCTATGGTAGCCCCCTAGCAGATCTTTCCAGGTCTCACCCCCTGACAATCATATCTCTCTCTACCATCGTCTCTTCTCTCTCTAAAACCATATCTCTCCATCTCTCTACAGCTAAAGGTCCTTCTCCCTTCCTCCCTTTAAAATCATGGTAAGTTCATATCTCTCTATCTCTCTATCTAAGTATCTATATCCAATCTCTTTTGGAATCAAGGCCTTATCCAAGCCCAGCCCGTCTCTCCCTCTCTAACCCAACCTGGGTCCAGACCTGCTAAAAACTCGGGCCACACCTACCTCTCTTAAAATGCAGCAGGCCAAATCTAGCCCAAACACCTCCCCTCTCCTCTTCGGGCCCAGCCCAACAACCTCCTCTCACTTCTCTCCTTCCCTACTAGGCCGCAGCCCACCTTTCCTCATTCCTTTCCTCTCTCGCCGGCCCACAAGCCACAGCGGCCCAGCTTGGCCCGCGAACCCCCTCCTTCCTCCTCTCACTACCGACTGGGTCCCACCTGTCATCTCCTCCACCTTCCTTTTCCTCCCCCTCCTCTGCTCTGAACAGAGCACGCCGTCGCCGCCGCCCAGGATTCAAATCCCGCGCGCCCTACCCGTGATAACTGCCCCGGCCCCACCTGCTCCCCCCCTCCGCTCTCCCTCTCCCGTGCTCGCATCCAGGTTCCGCCGCGCCCCAAAAGGAAGGTGCCCGCGTCACCCGCGCCATCCACGGCCAGAGATGCCGCACCCTAATCCCCGGCCCCACCATCCCTCCTCCTCTATAAAACCCCTAGGCCGAACCACCGGCACCTCCTTTGCCACCCCGCTCACTCACTCTCGCCCCAGCGCCGCCGTTCATCGGGAAACGCCGTCGCCATCGCCACAGTGAAGAAACTCTGCCGCCACTGTTTTCCCCCGCTCCAACCCTTCCTCACCCCGCTCTCACTCCCATGGACCCGCAGGTACCCCGAGAAGACCACCCCGACACCCAGGAGCAAGTACCCGAGGCCGGAGCGCCCTCCGCCGTGTGCGCCCGCAATCCCGTCCGCCTCTAACCGTCGCGCGCGATCTCCGCTGCCCCACCGCCGTCAACGAGCCCCTGGTGAGATCCGCACTGTCCTCCTCTTCCTCCTGGTCCAAACCCCGCTCGAATCCGTGCATCCTAGCGCCCGGGCCTGCCATCTCCGGTGAGCTGCCGCCGAGCGCCGCTGGTCGTGTCCTCGTCCGGCGGCCAAACACCCGCAACGCTCCTCAGCCGCGCATCTCCCCACGGACGGCCTAGATCTAAATCCCTGTGTACCCCTTCGTTCAGTCCACCGTGGACCAGTGGACCCAGTCCACAGAGTGGGCCACAAGCCGGTCCACGGCCACGTCTGCGCCACCTCGGCCATCACGCCAACCAGAGTGCACCGCGTGGCGTCCGGTCAGCACAGCAGTCCCGTCAGCCGCTCTTTTGCACAAAGCCCCCTACCAAATCTGGAAATCTCACCCTCTATCTCTGTGTCTTTGTCTTTTTGCATGAAACACCCCAGATAAATCCCACCTCCTGCAGTTATGTCCAGCTGAGCGACTTTTGCTCATTGACCCTTGTTGTTTATCCTTTTCGCGAGCACAATTTCCTGTGTCTTGCATATCTTACCAGTTAGCCCCTGAAAGCTTCGGATAATCACAGATAAGCCCCTAGAACCTTCCAAAGCCCATATCTTTCACGTTTTAGCTCCGTTTCGACTCGTTCAAGTTGCGTTAGTTCTATTTCGACGTAAAGTATGTGTTAGTAGCGACGTTAACCATGTTCGTTGTTTGTAAAAATAAACTTTATATTAATTTGATTAACGTTCAATTAAATCTCTTTTGAATAAAATCAAATATAGGTTTAACCTTCGCCTTTTCCTTAATAAAAGTTAACTTGATTAATTCAAACATCAATATATTTTTTTTCTTATAACTTGTTTAGCTCAACTCGACACATATTATAACTTGTTAGTTGCTCTCACATAAAGTTTCTTTTATAAAGATAAATGTTAATTTGGTATAAATTCTAATAAACTTTATAAATAAAATATGGCTAGGTTTATACCATGCTTTCTATTCAAGTATAAATTTGATTAAGTTACAACATGTGGTATTTCTCCGAAATACACATTAAACATATTTTGTTAAATAAAATAAATCAAGCATATAGTTCCTTCTTTCTTATAATATAATCTATACCGATAGTTGTGCATCTTTTCACCCATAGCTTCGTTTAGTCGTCCCTTACGCTCTAGAGTTCGTAAATAGCTTGTCTTAGCTAGTTGTACGATGTTTTCGAAAATGGTTTTATTGTCTGGTGGTTTGTTCTTAGTGTAGCATTGTGTTGTTTCAGTTGATTGCTGCATGTGAAGGAACGCTTCTGAGCAGTGGAGCATCGGGAAACGGGCAAGTGTCCTTGACATCTTGCTATTTTATACCTTTATGTTTTATTCACCATAATCACTGCTTTATTTATGCTTTCTTGCATTAGATGTCTAAACTTTGCTAGGAATCCTATTAAGGACTGTTTACTAGATTTTCATTATCATTCCTTGCTTACCCTTAGAGGTTACCTATATTGGGTAGTTTATGCTTAGCTTGCTCAACATGGGTTGGGTTTAATCTTAAACTTGATTAATGATTATGCAACATGTTAATGTGGGTTATGGTTAGCAACATGAACACCCTAGGCGACTCAGGCAAGTGGTTTGAATGGTGGTTTGTGATTGCTTGATGTTGGCCTTGCCCGAGTCAACTTTATAAGGACCGGTCTGTGGAGCGACCACCCGGGACATACAGTACAACAACGAGAACTAATGGGCTATGGTCTTGGCCAAGTAAGTAGGGTAACCCAGCGGACTGTGTTAGGCTGTCTGGGCTAGATGAGGGCGTAGTTCCCAAGAGTCCGGCGAGGCTCAATGATGGGTCTAGTACCCTGAGACTGGTTAATGCATGCTGGTGAACCTATGTAAAGGCCTCGTAGCGTCCCTATGCTATCACACCTAAGGAAGTGTGAAAGTGCCTGATCCGCACAGTATGGTTGGGTTTAACGTTCTTTGAACATTTACGCGACTCGTGGGTAAAGATGTACAACCTCTGCAGAGTGTTAAAAACTGTTATAACAGCGGTGCTCACGGTCAAGAGCAGCCTGGACCCTCACATGGTTAGTTGGTGGTTTGGGTGGATCACAGTGGTGGTAACTGTGGTTTGGGAGTTGGTTTTGGTTCTATGATGTTTTAACCCTAGGATCAGGACAAGTTGGTGCCTGTGCCTCGAAGGGGATGGATAGCTTTATATACAATAAATTCTAGTTGTTTAATTAAAACTTGACCAACTAAAACTTGAGCTTTGCAGTCCACAAAATAAAGCCTTCCTTGCCTTAAGCCTGCATGTTATGCTTACCTTTCCCTCCACTTGCGGACTACACGCCTCCAGGTGTACTCATCGTTTTCCCTTTCAACCCCTGCTGTTCTCTCCCTACTGCTGCTCAGATAAACAGAAGCTAGAAGAAGGAGCTACATCGTGAAGGCCTGGAGTTCTAGGTTGGCGTGCCCCCAGTCGACGTTCCTGTGGAAGATGGTGCCTACTCCGCTGCGATAGAATAATGATGTGTAATTTTCCGTTTAGACCCTCTGGTCATTTTGTAATCTAAATGATGTAATGATATATGTTGTGATATTACACTGATGATGTTACTTTATGCATGAATTTTGATCCTGGGCATGCATAAAGGGCGCATTCGGTTTGTCCTTTAAAACCGGGTGTTACAAATTATAACTTTGTATGCTATATTTAACAATTTTATTTCATTCTAGGTATTTTTTTCGTATATGTCCAATATGAACTATGAGGACCAGGAGCGTCCTAAGACCAGTTGTGGGTCGCTCCTCAGTGATGAGTGATTGACAATGTTGTGTGGACTGATGCTTGGCTCAGTATTGCAGGTACAAGAAGCGGCTTGACTCGTGTTGGTGTAGGTGAAGAACAAGCACGAAATGCCTATGCGGTGGAGGCCTCCAAGTGATGGAGAGGCAAGTAGGCTTGGTTCGATGGACCCGGTGGTTGATGGGGTCAAGTGCGAGCCGTGCGGTGCAAGAGGAGCAAGTTGAAGTCATGGACATGAGCCGGTGCAAGGTAGCGGTTCGAGGCCGAAGCTTGCACGCGGGGTTTGGTGGTTTGCCCACAAAACCATCGGTGGACGGTTTCTTGGTTTGGGCCTCAAAACCAAGGCTGAAGGCCCAACGCGAGGAAGAGGGTGATCCGGGAGCGTCAGGAAGCTTCGAGGCGGGGGGGGGGCACGTGGCGTGATCGCGGGGCTTGCGTCGAGGCTAAGCAAGTTCGCGGTGGAAGCGTGTCCACTTGATGAGAATATGCTTGACTTGGACCAAAATGCCCCTAAGGGGTGTGTATCTTACATTTATGCACTAGGGGTAGTTGTGTCTTTTGCCACATCCAGGAGACTAAGTATAAATAGAAGGTAGAGGGGATGGCTAGGGTTAATCGCTCGGGACTGCTTCTTTTCCCAGTATTTTCTTAGGCTAGATTCTTGTATAGACTCTGACCTCTGGATGTATGGAAGAATTCGGCGTTGTGATGATTTCCCTCTCTTAGCTCTTTGTGATTTTCGTGTCATTTTCAGAGCTATTTTTGGGTGTTTTTGTTCCTCGCTTGATTCGTCGATTTGAGGGTGTCTCTCTCCGGATTTCTTTGAGGGGATCATGGGTGGATGTCTTGTGCATCTTTGTGGATGATCTTGACCCCTCAAATGCCGAGATTTGCCCTCGATTTGTGAGTTTTCGGAGGAACCCTAGTTCATAGTGTTCTTGGCCGAGATGCACGATTTCTCTTGATTGAGTGAGTTTGGGGCCACAAAATTTTAGGTATAGCTTCTGTTGACGGTTGAAAAGTGCTGCTTTTACACCGTCAATACCTGCATAAAATAAATGTAAAAGGATCATCAACACTAGAATAGGGCTTAAACTAACCATTTCCGCAAGTGTTGGTGATTATGCAAATACAGGTGATTAGCACTAGAAAGAGGAGTAAAAGCACAAGTCTTTGATCCAAGTACTTCAAGCTCAGCCAATGAGGGGATGCCACATAGGATTCCCCTGGATCACTGACGTCATCAATCCAAGAGAGGCAAGCCCGACGAATCACGAATCGCCACGTGGACATAACAGGGATCCAAGGGCCCACTCAGTACCGAAACCGCCAGGAAACTTGGCATGCACGGAGGACAAGCATCAGGGCCCACATGGCAGACACCCTGAGAAAACACAACGCAGAAGGCCTCCCGGGGGTTTCGGTCGACCCTAGGATCGGCCGAACCGACCTAGGGTCGGTTGATCCCCACCTTCCACGTGCTGCTGCTTGATTGGTCACTTGCTGCGATCCCGGGCGTTTTGGGGCACTTTGAGCCTCCGAGCAAGCCACCCCCTCCTCTATAAATAGGAGGGGAGGGGCTCTCATTTGGAACACACACTTCTCCTCCTCCTCTTCATTTTGGTTTGGAGCCTCTCTCTTTAGGAGAGGAGAGCTCTTTGTATAGGATTAGTGCTAGGAAGTGAGGTGGGAGGCTTGTGGACATGTCATGTTCTTCATGACATCTTCCTCAAGAACGATCCTCAGCGGTGCCTTTGTTCTTCAACTAGACTAAAGTGAGTATTTCGACATTTCCTATTTAGACTAAAGTCGTATGCATGCTTAGTTGCTTTGTTCTTGTGTTCTTCGTTTGTTCTTTGTTTAGAGGCTTGTGTTCTTCGAACACAACCCTTTCGATCCAGTAGACTTAGAACATAAGTTTGCATCTAGTTTGCCAGCCTGTCTATTAGAGTAAAGTGAAGCTCCTGCATGTTTCTAGTTAGATCAAAGTGCATTCGTGATCTTGCATGAGTGATAGAGCATACCTTGAGCTAATGCCAGTATCTCCCTCACGGATTCGTAGTAATAGTAAGTGGTGTAGATGTGGTGTCTGGGCCATAAGCTATCCTTCGAAGGCCACGTACGATCGTAGCGTAGAGGTAGGCCGCAGTGGTGATAGCCTATTGGACCCTTTGCAAACCCTTTGCGTCGCGTACCGAGTTGGGCTCGTGCCATCATATTGGCCTAGGATGTGCCTGGTGCCCAAAGTGAGTGTTATACCTGAGAGACCATAACTAGACTCTGCGCTCGGTCGAGGCAGATCCTTTCTACGTATCCTATCAATCAGTGTTGTGTCCTTAGATCATCTATACTAGAGTAGGAGGTAGTACACACTGTTCCTTGGATTCGATACCCTTGGAATACTCTCCTTCCTTGGGGACGTGCTACAGCAGTATTTTCGTGCGCTTGCGGTATACCTGGTTGTTCTTATACGCTCCCTGTAGGTGCGCAACTAGTGGTGACGTTAAGAAACGCCAACAAGCATTTCTGGTGCCGTTGTCGGGGAACGGTTGTTGTATCTATCTTCGAACCTAGTGGTCCTCGTATTTATCTTTTTCATTTCTTCTACCTTCACCCCCGTTACCCATCGAGTTATCCTTTTTGTTTCTTTTCTTCTAACTTTACCCCCGCTACCCTTTGAGATGTCTTCCTGTCAAAGTCTCTCTAGCCCTTGGGGCGAGTTCATCTTAGAGCAACCATCAACTTCCTCATCTTGCTGCGAGCTTCGTCCCGGCTTTATAGCCATGGTTCGGAATCGACCTTTCTCTGGAGCGATCAGTGACGATCCTAATGTTCATTTAGAGGAGTTCGAGGACTTGTGTTCGTGCTTGGTAATTCCAGGCATGACATAGGAAACTTTGAGGTGGAAATTGTTCCCTTTCTCTCTCGTAGATAGAGCGGAGCAATGGTACACCCACACAGCAGAGCATGTGAACAATTGGGGAGAACAACGAGAAAACTTTTGTGACTCGTTCTCCCTTTATGAATGCATAGAGCTCTTGCCGTGTGAACTCCTTGACTTTGAGCAATTAGAGGGTGAGTCCATAGGTGCAGCTTGGGCTAGGTTCCTACATCTTATGACATCTAGCCCAGACATGTCTATACCTGATGATATAGCGACGTACACCTTTTATACTTGTATAGACATGGAATCTGCACAAGAGCTCGACCTTTTAGTTGGAGTTTTGTTTGAAAACCAAACTCTAGTGGAAAGAAGAGAGATCCTAGAATTCTTCTTAGAAACCTCTTCTTCCCATATCATTTATAACGAACCGCATCTGGAGTCTGAGTTAGTCCATGAGAGTCTCTCAATAGCCGAATCTGAGCTTTCATTCTCTGAATTCCTTGATTCCTCTATTGAGCCCTCTCCCGAACCACGAACATCGAAGGAAGAAGAAATTCAACCTTCGGAGTTCTCTTCCCAATTTGAGGATGATCCTTCTCGAAACATCAGAAATACCTCAAATCACTCTTGGCAGGAGAAGCCTACGGCATCGTTGGACCTTTATGAGGTCCTCGATGAAGTTTGGAATCATGGGACGATAGTGGATTGGTCACCTCAGAAGCATACATCCGAAGCAATTCGGGTTAGCTCAGCTTCTACGATCATCCACTGTTCCATGAGAGGAAACACCGTAGATGCTATCCATGACCCTACTGTTGGGGCTTGCATCATACCAGAGACCCTTTTGGATACTCTGGTGGGTGACGTGCCCTTGATCCCGACTTATAGACTTTTTCATAGTCCCAGGTGGCGTTGTGTTTTTCCATGTCGAGGGATTGCTAGGGATGTGCCGATCACCATTGATGACATAGAGGTGCGATTAGGTTTCCACATCTATGACATCATGGATTTTGATCTTCTTCTAGGTTTCCCTTTAGAAAAACTTCTTGCTAAATCTCAAGGAAACCCAGAAGAAGAAGAGCTCAGGGAAACCGTTTCTGTCCATGCTGGATCATCTAGACATCCTTTGATAGAACCTTTCCCTAGACCTACGGTATGTCCTTTACCTCCTGATCCTCCTGATGAAGCATATCCTGAGGAGGCCATGAGGGAGGAATGGTCAGAGGGAGTGACATGATTTTTCGAAGAAATTTGGAATAGTTCAACTTCTCTAGTTGTCCCTTGCTTTATTAGAGGCATTACCGTAGAGGCCCATTATAACCCCATCATGGAGGTTAACATTTTGTCATGGCGCTTAACGGAAACCTTTTTGGGCAGAATCCCGCTAGCATCATCCGACATGCTCCTCAAGACTTGTCCCTTTGGACACATTCTTGAATGTCGGGGGATTGCAAGTGCCATGCCGCTTATCATAGACGGGATCGAGGCTAGCTTAGACTTTCACATCTTCGATGTCCTTGATCTCGATCTTCTCCTAGGCTCCCCTTTAGAGCAGCTCTTTGATACATCTTTAGGGAGCCTAGATGGTAAGCTTAGGGGAATCACTCCTGCCACTGCTACCCCTTGTCTGGGACATCCTATGGCGAAGCCTCTTCCCGCTGGCTCGTATCATGTTGCTTTCGATCATGATCGAGAGTCAACATTGAGCTTCCACGATGACTCTCTTGAGATGGAGAATTCATGGGCCATGGAACCTTTCGAGGCACTGACCCTGGAGTCCGGAGGAAAGGATTCCACGCACGAGCATGGTAGTTTCATTCTTGACTCACCATACAGACCATGCTCGCATCATGTCCCTCTAGAGTCAGACATGCTTAGTGCGCTGAGCACGCATGAGGGCTGCAATCACCTTATGGTCCTCTTTTGTAGAAAGTTCAAAAGGTTGATTGTGGATGCATATGTCTATCATAAGCATATCAGATTTCGTGTGTGCACTGTGGCACTAACATTGCAGCTGAAGCTTCACTGATACATCAAGGATTGGTGGTGATATGGGAATGACACCACCAACGATAGCTGCAAGATGAAGTTCCCATGGTCGAGCTTATGACCATAAATAAACAAAGCACTCCCAAGAGATAGCCTGGATTAGCATAGGTTTTTATTTCCCTTTTCGAATAAAAGCAAGAACATGTTTTTAGGATCGATTGTCCTTCGGGTATTTTTAGTCACTAACCTTTCAGGTGGAGATTGAAAAGAAGAATGGACAGGTGATGCCTACAAACATGTGAGCTGCATCAAATGCAACACCTGAGGTAAGCCCTAGTAAGGGAACATTTACAAAAGGAAACTTGATCTCCACACACTGGAGTTTTGTTGCCTAGCAATGCAAACTTCAAGTGTGGGGGAGGTATGTGAGCATCTTGAGTAAAGTTCCTCCTTTACCAAATCTTATCCTGGTGTGGCAATGATGTCAGCTCTTGCATCTTGCCCACTAGCTAGGTAAGTCCTGCTTTTGACATTAAATAAAGCCCTTCTGGGAGGTTCCCGAGGTTCACCGTCTTATGCTCATACTTATGTCTCTTGTTGACGATAGCTTGATCATGCTTTCATGCTTCCCTTATCTGTGTTCATATGCTCTGGTTTGAATGTTTATCGACAATTGTTCATAGACTATTTTAGATTAAGCATGGTGCTTAGGATAAAACTGTCTTCTTCAGTCAAAACAAGACATGGTGTCGAGTTTTGATTGATGAACTTTAGAGTTATATCTTCATGGATCTTGGTTGCATGCATGCTAACTAACCCCTGCAGAAAATTGTCAAATTGGAATGGGTAAGTCATTGAGCTAAATTCAAATGGGGAGGTAAGTTGGGGTGTCAGATTCATGTTGCACATCATGCAAAGGTGGTACATATGACCTCTCAAAGGTCCAAGGTAAGTATATTCCCCTTCATATATAATGTGTAACCTTGGTCTAACCCTTCTTGAGTAAATGACATGGTGGCAATAAAAAAACCCAAAAATATTTGAATTTGAATAAAGGCTCTATGGTTCTTGAACCAGTAGAGTCCACCTTTTGTTTTTATCTTTTGTTTGAAGAACAGCACCAGGTTCAACCACCAGTGTGGGGGAGTTCTCTCAAGCTCATCATCACATCTCCACTAGAGAACTCCCACACATGCATTGCACAACATCGACTGCTCCTTCATGACAAGAGCAAGGTAAACTAGAGTGAGTCGGCTGCCTTATGGTCAGCCGAATCACCACTGGTCTTCCTTGATCTCTTATCCTTGAGAAGCGATGGTATGTGCACCCGCTACCTCACTCTCCTTTATCGATGAGTTTGATTTAGTTTCAATTCATATCCTTTGAAACCAAACTCAGCAATGTGTGCTATGCTTGCTCTACATGGTTCCTGTGATTGGCTTGCATATGTTTTATTCCTTACTTATCATCTTGATGCTTGTGAACAAATATCATTAGAGAACTCATGCTTATCTAAGTAGTTGGTGCTTGTGATATGGTTTGATGAAATGATCTTCGCCCTTTATGTTTGAGTGCTTGGGAATTTTATTTGAAAATCATGAAAACCCTTTGCAAAGCTCCTCTTTGATATGCCACCGTCCTACTAGAGCCATACGATATAGTTGAAAACCTTCTACTCATATGCTGCTTGTTATTGCATTGAGCTTTGTCAAATTCTGTGACCCTTGTGAGAATTCTTTTCAATACTTTCATGATCAAGATTCATGAGCACACCATCAATCCCCCTTGCTATGCTTCTACACTGAAAGTTAGCATTGTATCATTCATCCGTTTCATAAAAATAAAGCTCCATATGTGGTGTGACATCTCTCTCCAAAAGTATCCTTCAAAAGAGACATGGGCTATGAGAAAAAAGAAAAAAAAAGAGAGACACATGCTCAAGGCATGATGAAAAAAAAGAAAGAAAAGAAAAATAGCCGATGTCCACAATAAAGGAGAAATAGGGGAGAGATGAGATCATGCAAAAAGGAGTTCCATAATTTTGTTGGTAATAACTAGTGTCCATTCGGGGGCTAGTGTCCACCTTACCATCAACCTCAGCTTTCATCATATATGTATGGTAATATCTAGCACCCATTCCGGGCCTAGTATCCACCTTACCATACTCACCATATCCATACACGTGCACATCTTGATCTGATGGTATGATTTCATTTTCTCCGTGGATCTAGTTTTTGACTTTGCACTATATGTGATGCAAGTATGCCTTATCCTTTATCCTACCCTGAGCTCCACATATAGCCATCATTAGAAGTAGGATGAAGAAAGGCAATCTAATGCCTTGGTGAGGACATATACACATTGAGCGATTTGAGAGAATCAAATGAGGAGCTAAGCAAGGTTTGTTTTTGAAAATTTATTGCAAAACCCCAAGTGCTTAACATAATGAGCAGGAGTGACTTGACTCATGACCGTTCCATTCCTCAACTGCCCAAGATAGCATGATAGACACATCAGAGTTCACAAGTACAAGGTATGGTTTTAGAATATCTCTTATGCTTGCTTCATACCTTTGGATATCATGTCTCACCTTGACCAGACTCCCTTTACTCGGGACTAGCAAAGGTCAAGTGTGGGGGTGTTGTTGACGGTTGAAAAGTGCTGCTTTTACACCGTCTATACCTGCATAAAATAAATGTAAAAGGATCATCAACACTAGAATAGGGCTTAAACTAACCATTTCCACAAGTGTTGGTGATTATGCAAATATAGGTGATTAGCACTAGAAAGAGGAGTAAAAGCACAAGACTTTGATCCAAGTACTTCAAGCTCAGCTAATGAGGGGATGCCACATAGGATTCCCCTGGATCACTGACGTCATTAATCCAAGAGAGGCAAGCCCGACGAATCACGAATCGCCACGTGGACATCACATGAAACTTTGCATGCACGAAGGACAAGCATCAGGGCCCACATGGCAGCCACCCTGAGAAAACACAATGCAGAAGGCCTCCCGGGGGTTTCGGCTGACCCTAGGATCGGCCGAACCGACCTAGGGTCAGTTGATCCCCACCTTCCACGTGCTGCTGCCTGATTGGTCACTTGCTGCGATCCCGGGCATTTTGGGGCACTTTGAGCCTCTGAGCAAGCCACCCGGGACTCTCATTTGGAACACACACTTCTCCTCCTCCTCTTCATTTTGGCTTGGAGCCTCTCTCTTTAGGAGAGGAGAGCTCTTTGTATAGGATTAGTGCTAGGAAGTGAGGTGGGAGGCTTGAGGACATGTCATGTTCTTCATGACATCTTCCTCAAGAACGATCCTCAGCGGTGCCTTTGTTCTTCAACTAGACTAAAGTGAGTATTTCGACATTTCCTATTTAGACTAAAGTCGTATGCATGCTTAGTTGCTTTGTTCTTGTGTTCTTTGTTTGTTCTTGGTTTAGAGGCTTGTGTTCTTCGAACACAACCCTTTCGATCAAGTAGACTTAGATCATAAGTTTGCATCTTTTGCCAGCCTGTCTATTAGAGTAAAGTGAAGCTCCTGCATGTTTCTAGTTAGATCAAAGTCCATTCGTGATCTTGCATGAGTGATAGAGCATACCTTGAGCTAGTGCCAGTATCTCCCTCGCGGATTTGTAGTAATAGTAAGTGGTGTAGACGTGGTGTCTGGGCCATAAGCTATCCTTCGAAGGCCACGTACGATCGTAGCGTAGAGGTAGGCCGCAATGGTGACAGCGTGTTGGACCCTTTGCAAACCCTCTGTGTTGCGTACCGAGTTGGGCTCGTGCCAGCACATTGGCCTAGGATGTGCCTGGTGCCCGAAGTGAGTGTTATACCTGAGACACCGTAACTACACTCTGCGCTCGGTCGAGGCAGATCCTTTCTACCTATCCTATCAATCAGTGTTGTGTCCTTGGATCATCTATACTAGAGTAGGAGGTAGTACACACCGTTCCTTGGATTCGATACCCTTGGAATACTCTCCTTCCTTGGGGAAGTGCTACAACGGTATTTTCGTGCGCTTGCGGTATACCCGGTTGTTCTTATACGCTCCCTCTAGGTGCGCAACTAGTGGTGACATTAAGAAATGCCAACAGCTTCCTCTTGGGACACTTCTCCTTCACCTAAAATTTGGCTTCAATCCACCGAGCCGTTTGGGAGATCCATCGATTTGAGGAAAAGTCTCCTCTCTAGGGTTCATAGCCTAAATCATTTTTCTGGTGGTGATGGCTTGATCTTTTGGGAAAAGCTTCTTTGTGTTGTTGAGAAGCTATGGTTTAATTTTTGTGATTTTAGGAAGTCATTTGATAGAGTTTTGGATTTTCCTCCCTTCTCTCGCGGGATGTTTTTCTCTGTTTTCTGGGGGCTGTCGGAACTTTCGACCTGGCACAGGAAGTATCGATAACCTGACAGAAAGCCTTTAGCGGAAGTACCAACCTTGGGCCGGATGTTCCGATGTTCGAAAGTTCCGACCGTTAGCCGGAAGTTCCGATAACGAGTTTTTGACAAACAGAAAGCCTTTATCAGTAGTTCCGACCTTTGGCGGAAGTTCTGACAAAACCTGTTGTAGGTTGTCTTGAGCTTGTTCTTTTTCTTGTTTCCTTTTGAGATTGCTTCCGCTTTGTTTCTAGGCTTGTCCTAACTTGTTCCTAGGGTCAGTAGGTCCGTTGTGACTACGTGATCTTGGCAAGTTTGTGCGGGATTCTTTGGAAGTGATTTTGGGGTATAGGCCGAGTTCTTGAGAAGAATTTTTATCGACTCCCATTCACTCCCCCCCCCTCTCTGGTCGCCAATCCGGTCCTTCAATTGGTATTAGAGCCGGTTACAGAACTTTGTGATTCTAACCAGTCTAAGATCCAAAGATGGGCGACTATGGTAAGGGGTCGTGTCCTCCACACTTTGATGGTGAGAATTACTAGATGTGGGAGAGGCGCATGGCGCATTTTTGTGTGGGAAAGGAACACTGATCTGGGAAGTGATGCAAAATGCACACTATGTCATTCCCGATAGTTTCCTTCTTCCAAGATCACGGGATATGTTTTTGGCCAATAGCAAGGCCGTGGATTACTTATTCTGTGCTCTTTGTGCCTCGGAGTTTGATCGAGTGTATGGAGAGGACGTGGCCAGAAAGATTTGGCTAAAGCTTAAGAATGCTCATGTTGGGAATGCTCAGTTGCAGGCTCGCTTGTTTGCCCCTCACCAGAGAGAGTATGAGAACGTCACTCATCTCCCCGGTGAGTCGATTGATGTGATGTTCCAGCGTTTCACCTGTATTGTGAACAACATGAGTGCCAATGTGACAGTACTTCCACACACGGATCATGATAGAGCTATCAAGCTCTTGCACTCACTTGACAGATCTGTATGGAGTGCCAAGGTCGAGGCCATCTTGGAGTCGGGTGTGTATGTGACCCTGATGGTGGATGAGCTGTTTTCTAAGCTCAAGTCTTCGGAGGTTGATCGTGTCCTGAGAGCCAAGAGTGAGAGCCCCACTGATCCTCATAGTTTGGCTCTTGTCTTAGGATCGAGGACTAATGCTAACCCTGCTACCATGCAGTTTTCTTTGTCTTGTCTTATGTCCATGCCAGATGAGGACTTTGAGGTGCTGAGCAAGGAGGATCTCGCCTTATTGAGCAAGAGGTTTGGGCGGATGTACAAGAACCACAAGACTGTGAGGAGGAGCTCGGGGATGTGCTATCGATGAGGGAAGCACGGGCACTTCATCGCCGAGTGTCCGAATTCCATGGAGATCAAGAACGACTACAAGGGCAAGCCCAAGCACAACAATAACAAGCACCGCTCCCGGAACGACTACAAGGACAAGCGCAAGGACAAGGGCGAGAGAAGGCCAAGGAAGAGCGGGGGGTACAAGAAGAAGATGACTCGAGCGTTAGTTGCCAGAGTGAGCGACATCGACTCCACTTCAAGTGACTACTCATCCGGTTCGAGCAGCAAGGAAGAGCAAGATCGGCGCAAGGACAAGCGGCACACGGGCAAGAACTTCACCGGCCTCAGCTTTGTCGCTCAAGGCGGGAAGCATAGCTCGGACTCGAACTCCGACTCCGAGGATGAGGTACGACAAGATCCCAACTTCTTGTTAGAGGAGAATCCTAGGCTAAATGAGTTGCTTGATAACCATGATGATGTGCTTAGAAAGACCAACAAGGAGAAGAGAGAATTCTGGTCTTTGCTAGGTGATGCTAAGGACAAGATAGTTGAGCTTGAGTCTTTGTTTGTTGATGTTAGAACTGAAATAGACTCTTTGAAAGTTGTTCCTGTAGTTTCTGATGAGGTTGATTGTGGCGATTGCAATGTTTTCCTGTCTGACTTGACTGCTCTCAAGGAGAAGCATGCCTCAACTCTTGAGGAACTAGATGTGCTTAGGATTGAGCTTGATGAGATGAAATCTAGACCTGCTTTACTAGCTGCTTGCACTTCTTGTCCTGTGTTGCATGCTAGGCTAGATGAATCTCATGATAGGATAGTTTCTCTTGAGGCTGCTTTGAAGGCTCCTATTCCTACATCATGCTCTACCTGTGAATTGCATGCAGTGAAAAATATGGAACTTGAAAATTATGTTGATCGCTTGTAGGATGAGAATGATGAGTTGAGGAAATTGATCAGTTGGTTGTCTGGGCATGAGCCTCAGTTGAGTTTGATGTTGGCTGAGTTTAAGAGGTTTGATGGTCAGGCTTTGGGGTCTGGTAAGAGGGGTCAGAACAGTGGTGAGGGAGGAGAGAAAGTTGGAGACATTCCTATTCCACCACACACTACACCCGTGAACAAATTTGCACCCAAGCCAAAACCACCTCAGAAACAAGCTAGACACAACCCCAGATCCACCAGTGTTCCCCCACAAGACAGAAAACTACCAAAAACCCATGAAGTTTGTCAGCACCAAAGGGAATGTGTTTGGGGGGAAGGCAGGAGAGAAAGCTATTGAGAAGCCCATTGAGAAACCACAGCCTAAGCCAAAACCAGTCCACTTCCATTGTGAGTATTGTGGGAGGGATGGTCATAAGGATGAGTTCTACTTCAGGAGGAGAAGGGATTAGAGGTTTGCTAGGGAGATGGCAAATAAGGACAGGTACCACCCTTCTCATGGTGTGCCTGAGCCTCGTAGAGTGCCTCTACCTCGAGGTGATGGGTTTGTGCGTACAGTTCCTACTCGGAGTGGTGGTGGTTTTCCTTAGAGAGATAGGCGTGTTGGGTTTGGGCATGGTGAGTTTGTTGGACGTGCTCCTACTCGTGACCATTATGAGTTTGGGAGACACGATCGTAGTTTTGGTTCTCGGAGGGACTACGGGTCACATTTTCCCCCTCATGGTACGCGTTCCCCTCCTATGAGACGTGACAGGTTCTTTGGTGGTAGGCATGAGAGGGCTCCGCCTAGAGGTTTTGATAGGATGGATTTTGCTAACCCTTCTTTCCAGCAAATGGCTCGACACTGGTTTGACTCTTTCTGTACTAACCCAGTGTTGAGTCGCTTGCTCATTCTCGTCCTTGTTTTTTATTTGCCGGTGGGAGGCATGGAGAACTTTTGGTTGATCGACTCCGGTTGTTCGCGCCACATGACCGGAGATCGTGGGTAGTTCTCCAGCCTCACCCCGGTGAGTACGACGGAGTACATCACTTTCGGGGACAATGGGAGAGGATGAGTGCTTTCTAAAGGTATGGTGAAGGTGAGTAGCAAGGTGACCTTAAAGAGTGTGGCTTTGGTCAAGTCACTTGGTTTTAACCTGTTGTCAGTATCCCAATTGCTTGAAGAGGGTTTTGACATTCGTTTTAAGTTGGGCGCTTCTCGTGTGCTTGATTCTCGAGGCGATCTTGTCTGTATGATTGTCCCCGAGGTTCAAATCTTTCGTGCTGATTTTTCCTAGTCTGTTGGTCCTCCTCGATGCTTTGTTGCTGGTGTTTCAGTTGAGCTTTGGAAGTGGCATAGGAGGCTAGGACACTTGAGCTTTGAGTTGCTTTCCCGCTTGAGTGGCCTAGACCTAGTCCGAGGATTGCCAAAGTTGAAATTCGAGAAGGATTTGGTTTGTGCTCCGTGTCGGCATGGAAAGATGGTTGCTGCTTCTCACGCCCCTTTGACTGCAGTCATGACCGAGCGACCTTGTGAGCTATTGCAGATGGATTTGGTTGGGCCAGCTCGTGTTCGCTCCGTGGGTGGGAAGTGGTATGTGTTGGTAGTGATTGATGATTTCACGCAGTACTCTTGGGCTTTCTTGTTGGAGGATAAGAGCGAGACATTTGGCTTTGTTCGGGACTTGATCTTGAGGTTGCAGAATGAGAGACATAGGGATACCATTCGAACTATACGCAGTGACAATGGCACGGAGTTCAGGAACTCTCATTTTAATGCCTTTTGCAGTGATCTTGGTCTCGATCATCAGTACTCTTCTCCATACGTGGCTTGCCAGAATGGCGTAGTGGAGAGGAAGAACCGAACCCTTTTTGAGATGGTCAGGACGATGCTTGATGAGCATAGGACTCCTAGGCGTTTTTGGGCCGAGGCGGTCAATACTGCTTGCTATGTGTCGAATCGCATTTTCCTTCGTGCTTTCAAGAAGTGGACATCTTATGAGCTGACGCATGGGCGAAAACCCAAGATGAGTCATTTTAGAGCCTTTGGTTGCAAGTGCTTTATTCTGAAGAAGGGCACGCTAGATAAGTTTGAGGCTAGGTGTTCAGATGGTATTTTCTCAATTATGCTATTCACTCTAGAGCATATCATTTGCTCAATCTTAACACTAACCGAATCATGGAGACTTGCGAGGTAACCTTCGACGAGACACAGCCATGTAGCTCTTCTGTCTTTGAGTGTGCAGGTGACGATGAAGTTGGTGAGAAGGTCTTTGAGGATGAGAAGGATGGAGATGGAGAAGAGGATGATGATAGTGGTGATGCTCCCACGGCTGATCGTGTACATGCTCCTTCCACTACGACGACAACGATCGAGGATGGTCCATCCCCTACGCCTACTACGACTGAGGCTCTTCTAGTGGAGGCTACTGCTGAGGGGGAGATTGTGTCCAGGAGAGAGGCTCCCCGGTGTGTACAGGTGGACAACCCACCATCGACGATCATAGGTGACCTTCATGAGTGCACTACACGGTCAAGGTCACGAAATACTTCTCACTTTGCTCACTCTGCATTTGTTGCCTTATTTGAGCCCAAAGATATTCGACACGCACTTTCTGATGCAAACTGGGTGAATTCCATGCATGAGGAGTTAGCGAATTTTGAGAAACCAAGTCTGTGTGTTAGTTGATCCACCGCCAAATTGCCGTCCTATAGGTACCAAGTGGGTGTGGAAGAACAAGGAAGGTGAGAATGGGATTATTGTGAGAAACAAGTCGAGGTTGGTGGCTCAGGGGTTCAACTAGAAAGAGGGTATAGATTATGAGGAGACATTTGCTCATGTGGCCTGTCTGGAGGCAATTAGGATCCTTGTAGCCTTTGTCGTGGCTAAAGGGTTCACGTTGTTTCAAATGGATGTGAAGAGTGCTTTCTTGAATGGTGTGATAGAGAAAGAAGTGTATGTGAGGCAACCCCTGGGGTTTGAGAGTGAGAGATACCCACACAGTGTATACAAACTCCAGAGAGCGCTTTATGGGTTGAAACAGGCACCGAGAGCTTGGTATTGTAGGTTGAGAGGCTTTTTGCTGAGTAAGGGGTTTGTGGGGCACAGTTGATAAGACCCTGTTTCTCCTTAAGCACGGAAATGACCTGTTGATTGTTCAGATTTACGTGGATGACATAATCTTTGCTAGCTCCTCTCATGATCTTGTTGCCAGATTTGCACATGACATCAGCAGGGAATTTGAGATGTCTATGATGGGCGAGCTGCAGTTTTTCCTAGGGCTTTAGATCAAGTAGTGCAAGGACAGGACATTTGTACATCAGGCAAAGTACACCAAGGACATAATGAAGAAATTTGGCATGAACGACTCCAAGCTGCTGACTACACCGATGGGTACCACTATGGCTTTGGATGCGGATGAAGATGGCGAACCTGTGGACCGAAAGGAGTACAGGAGCATGAGCGGCTCCCTCCTCTACTTGACGGTGATGAGGCCGGACATACAGTTCAGTGTGTGTCTGTGCGCTCATTTTTAGGCTTCACCGAGGACTTCACATCGGCAAGCCGTCAAGAGGATTTTCAGGTACTTGAACTACACTCCTGAGTTTGGTCTTTGGTATTCTGCCTCCTCGACACTCAGACTTCACGAATACTCCGATGTTGATTTTGCTGGGTGTCATTTGGATCACAAGTCTACCTCGGGTTGTTGCCACTTTCTTGGTTCTTCTTTGGTCTCTTGGTCATCTCGCAAGCAATCCAGTGTAGCCTAGTGCACTACAAAGGCCGAGTATGTTGCTGCAGCCAATTGTTGTTCCCAGCATCTATGGATGACCTACACTATGAGCGATTTTGGTGAGGAGTGCTCCTAGGTTCCACTCTTTTGTGACAGCACCAGCGCCATAAGTGTAACCAAAAACCCAGTCCTTCACTCCAAGACTAAACACATCGAAGTGAGATATCATTTTCTGAGGGACAATGTAAAGAAAGGGAACATTTCCTTATCCTATGTACCTACCCAAGATCAGCTAGCCGACATATTCACTAAACCACTTGACCAAGTTACCTTCACATGCTTGCGAGGTGAACTTGGAGTGTGTTTCCCTTTTTAGCTGGATCTTAAAGCTTCTCATGTATATATGTGATATATGTATCATTTGTGGCATTTCATGCATGCATTTTCATTTTGTACCAAAACATGGTAGGATAGCCATCTTTGTATCATATGAGTTAGGATGAGCTTCTCTTATATACTTAGATCACCATGATGTGCTATATGTGAGATATGTGTACGCTTTGGGAATGGTGACGTGAATACTATGCTCTTGATGGTATTGTCATATGTTCATGATGAGATAGCTTCCTTTTCGTGAAAATGCTAAAATGTTTCGCTCATGAGTAAATTTTTGTTCATGCTCAAATGACTATATCATGCTTAGCTTGTGCTTGAGTATCATGCTCTTTTCGCTTGTGGTCAAAGACCCATTTGTCATGGTGAATGTTTAGCCCATATGTTTACTTGTGGAGGAGCATAAGCTTCTTTTTGCCGCAAAGGCATTTCATGTGCCATGCTTAAATTTGAAAATGAATTTGGTTTATGAATTGCCTTATGCTTGAAAAATATGCTCATAATCATGTCTTTATGTACATATCTTGGGTGCTAAACCGTTGCATGATGTCTACCATGAGAAGTCTCGATTAGAAGTAGACACATGGCTCGGTGGCTTTGACATGACATATAGTAGCTTATGGGTGTTTGCTATGATCTTGTGATGAGAACTTGTGATCTTGTATGAGCTTTGTGTGGTCTAGTTCATTTTTGCTCAAATTGACCATGGATAGGGCTTTGCTCATAAGATGAATTTTTTTTTTGTGAAAATTGCTTAAAATTGCTTTTGGTCATGCCACATGTATCTATGTCTCTACTTTCTTGATGGCAATGCGCTAACTACACCATGTCTACTTTGTTTGCTCTATGTCTCATTTGTAGCATTTTTTGTGCTCTTTGTATATATGAGAAGCTTGGTAGATTGTATATGCTTTGACATGCATTTGTACACCGTCATGGTAGCTTGATTCATGCATTGTCAACAAGGGGGAGAAGTTATATGCAAGGGGGAGAGTTTGTGGAGAAAAATGGTAAGTTATGCATGTGGGGAGAAACTTGAGGAAAGAATTGCTTTTGCTTAGGGGGAGTTTGCATTTGTGCAGGGGGAGTTCCTTTGGTTTGCCCGAGTTTTGTGCTTTGTGGTGTGCTCTTTGTGGAGAGCTTGTTTGTCTCGGCTGTGTTGAGCTGTTGCCCTTGCCTTAGAGGGCCGAGACTTGGTCTGGCAAGTGATCTTGTTTTTCACTTGTTCTTTGGTTTTGGATCACTTGTTGGAGGTTTGTGTTCATGGTTGTTTTCTTTTCCTTTTTCTCAGTGTTGGTTACTATAGGTGTTGTCAATGCACTCATCAATGGGGAGATTGAGGACCAGGAGCATCCGAAGACCAGTGGTGGTTCGCTCCTCAGTGATGAGTGATTGACAATGTTGTGTGGACTGATGCTTGGCTCAGTATTGTAGGTAAAGGTTGCGGCTTGACTCATGTTGGTGCAGGTGAAGAACAAGCACGAAATTCCTATGTCGTGGAGGCCTCCGGGTGACGGAGAGGCAAGTAGGCTTGGTTCGATGGACCCGGTGGCTGATGGAGTCGAGTGCGAGCCGTGCGGTGCAAGAGGAGCAAGTTGAAGTCATGGACATCAGCCGGTGCAAGGTAACGGTTCGAGGCCGAAGCTTGCACACTGGGTTTGGTGGTTTGCCCACCAAACCATCGGTGGACGGTTTCTTGGTTTGGGCCTCAAAACCAAGGCTGAAGGCCCAACACGACGGAGACGGTGATTCGGGAGCGTCGGGAAGCTTCGAGGCGGGGGGCACGTGGCGTGATCGTGGGGCTTGCGTCGAGGCTAAGCAAGTTTGTGGTGGAAGCGTGTCCGTTCGATGAGAATATGCTTGACTTGGACTAAAATGCCCCTAAGGGGTGTGTATCTTACATTTATGCACTAGGGGTAGTTGTGTCTTTTGCCACCTCCAGGAGACTAAGTATAAATAGAAGGTAGAGGGGGATGGCTAGGGTTAATCACTCTGGACTGCTTCTTTTCCTAGTATTTCCTTAGGCTAGATTCTTGTATAGACTCTGACCTCTAGAAGTATGGAAGAATTCGGTGTTGTGATGATTTCCCTCTCTTAGCTCTTTGTGATTTTTGTGTCATTTTTGGAGCTATGTTTGGGTGTTTTCGTTCGTCGCTTGATTCGTCGATTTGAGGGTGTTTCTCTCTGGATTTCTTTGAGGGGATCATGGGTGGATGCCTTGTGCATCTTTGTGGATGATCTTGACCCCTCAAACGCCGGGATTTGCCCTCGATTCATGAGTTTTCAGAGGAACCCTAGTTCATAGTGTTCTTGGCCGAGATGTGTGATTTCTCTTGATTGAGTGAGTTTGCGGCCACGAAATTTTAGGTATAGCTTCCTTTTTTGGGACGCTTCTCGTTCACCTAAAATTTGGCTTCAATCCACCGAGCCGTTTGGTAGATCGATCGATTTGAGGAAAAGTCCCCTCTCTAGGGTTCATAGCCTAAATCATTTTTCTGGTGGTGATGGCTTGTTCTTTTTGGAAAAGCTTATTTGTGTTGTTGAGAAGCTATGGTTTAATTTTCGTGATTTTAGGAAGTCGTTTGATCGAGTTTTGGATTTTTCTCCCTTCTCTCACGGGCTATTTTTCTTTGTTTTTTGGGGGCTGTCGGAACTTCCGACCGGGCACAGGAAGTACCGATAACCTGACATAAATCCTTTAGCGGAAGTACCGACCTTGGGCCGGAAGTTCCGATGGTCAGAAGTTCCGACCCTGAGCCGGAAGTTCTGATAACGAGTTTTTGACAGACAGAAAGCCTTTATCGGTAGTTCCGACCTTGGGCCGGAAGTTTCGACAAAACCTGTTGTAGGTTGTCTTGAGCTCGTTCTTTTTCTCGTTTCCTTTTGAGCTTGCTTCCACTTTGTTTCTAGGCTTGTCCTAACTTGTTCCTAGGGTCAGTAGGTCCGTTGTGACTACGTGATCTTGGCAAGTTTGTGCGGGATTCTTTGAAAGTGATTTTGGGGTATAGACCGAGTTCTTGAGAAGAATTTTTATCGGCTCCCATTCACTCCCCGCCTCTCTGGTCGCCAATCCGGTCCTTCAATAGAAGTGCATGAAATCATAGAGTAATGTTGGGGAAAAATGATATTCATGTTAATGAGAAATCTCTAAAACCATGTACATGAAATGAAGCTAAATTTCCTCCGTTTGGTTCTCTGATCATGATGAAAATCGAGAGGTAGAAAGGTTTTAAAATTGTATAAAATTCAAATGAAGTTTGAAAATCACAAAATTTGTCAAGTGCTCATGATATCATATATGAAGGTTGTGGTAATAAATTGAGAATGTTTTGAACACTTGGACATGTGCGTTGTTTAGAAATCGCAACATCTCACCGGAAGTTTCTAAGAATTTGAACTAATGTCACAAGATTTGGAGTATTAGGGAAATTCAAATTTGAGTTCGACTACAAAAATTTTTTTTAAGTAATATACAACATAACTGATGTCGTGTTAAGTTTTGGAAAATTTTCATAATTAATTTGATTAAAGATTCCTTGTCGAGTGCCTGGATCTCGGCAAAGAGGGGACTTTGTCGAGAGCCAGGGCCCGAGGCTCACAGCAAAGGTGTGGACACGTGCTCCACGCGTGAGGCAGTTGGTCCACCTCGAGGGACTGCAGGTGGGCCCGTCACACATCTTTGCCGACTTGCAGCCTCACAACACTGTCCCACCCTCACCCACACATACACAACACACTCCACACTTCGTCACACACACACACACACACACACCACCGCCACCACGCCGCGCTGCCGCCGCCACCACTCGCGCCGCTCCTCCACCCTGGCCCGCCGCCACCCACGCCGCCGCCCTCCTCCCCTGCCCCTTGCTGCCCTCCTCCCCTGCAGTGGCCGCCCTCCTCCCGCCGTCGGGGGAGAGGCCGGCCTCGGCCACCTCCCCTGCCGGCTGCAAGGTACACATGTATAGTTACTTAGTTAAATTCTAGCTAACTTAATTTTAGTTAACTTTATTTGTTTACTTAGTTAAATTTTATTAGTTACTCATGTATTCTAGTATTTTAGTTAGTCATTTAGTTTAGTTAGCAAATTAAGTTAAGTTAGTTAGGATTATTAGAAATTTTAGCTAGACAACAATATTATTACTTTAGTTAGCAATATTATTAATTTAGTTACCTAGCAATATTAAGGAAGGTAATCCTAGCAAATTTAGTTAGCAATTTTAGATGACTACAAAATTCTTGTTAGTTAGCAAATTGAGTTAGATAAAGAAGTTACATAGATTTGAAATTAAGTTTTACTTATCATGTCTCTAATTTTACTTGTCATACTTCTCATGCATGTTAATTTTATAGGGAGAGGTGCCTTGATTTGAGGCTATTTTTGAGGAGGAAGAGGAGGAGGAGGTCGTGTCATCGATCTCCTAGGTGAGCCTTGTGACTTGGGGCACCACATGTGATTTGTCCGGCCATCGAGCCGTTGGAAGAAAACCCGTATGTTGCCCGGCCTTTGTGTTGTGGCTTTTGTTGTAGGTTTTGGAAACCTCACCGTACGGGGGAGGTGCTGTCGAAATTTTTTATAGACACTAATCATTGATCAATTTTTACAGGAAAGTCTTCATCGTCGTCGCCATTGCTGAAGGAGGAGTAGGAGGCCGCGGTCCAATTGTCTCGAAGGCCTGGTCGACCCTTGTTTTGCCACCGGCCCCTACCTCGCCATCGAGTTACTAGGTGAGCATGCGCAAAATGCTGTTGTTTCGTTTTCATGCCGTAGATCATGAAACCTATTTAGGCATCTTCCGTTCGAAAGAGATACGGTTCAAAATATGCAGAACTCTGCATATTAATGGTTGTATCTGCTTCAAATTGTTCACGTTTTTTGGACATGCCGTTGATGCATAGATGGGGTTAGTTTTTATGGCCTACTCCGAGCCGAGACAGAGTTCCGGCAGCACCTCCCTATTGTTCTTGGGACACACAAGCTCCCTATCGGGACTTGTATTTGGAGAACAGTGGGGAGGTGCTGCCGAAATTCTGTCTCGGATCGGAGTAGGCCATAGAAACTAACCCCATTTACGCATCGACAGGTGGGATTACGACGTATCTTTACCTATTAGAATGTGTAGACATTGTGTAGGTGATGCAATGTATTTTATATAATTCGCTCATATATCAAGAATGGGTGACCGTGACTGGATGTACAACAGATGGGCAAGTGGGGGTCGTGTGACAATGGAATGGATTGTGAACACTCAAGCTTTCATCGATGAAGCATTTGCAATGGTTAAAGGGCCGAAAACTAGTAAAACCATTTGGTGTCCCTGCCACAGCTGCGGAAACACGCGCCAGCATACAAAGGAAGACATGGCAAAGCTTCTCTTCAAGAATGGATTTATGAGAGACTATACGAAGTGGACCTACCATAGTGAAACCTATCGTATGAGTGACAAGGCCATGAGACAACGCATCAGAGAACTTGATGGTGATGCTAGAGTAGGAGACATGCTAGATGACTTTCATGAAGAAAATTTTGAAAGAGAATGTCTGGAGGAGGAGCCAGAGCCAAGCGCGAAGGCATGTTATGACATGTTGGTTGCAGCAACAAAACCCCTTCACGAGCACACCATAATGTCTCAACTAGATGCCATCTCCTGCCTAATGGTCGTAAAGTCCCAGTATAACTTCAGTCAAGACGCCTTCGATGCCTTGTTGACAGTATTTGGCAACATGCTTCTGAAGGATCATATTTTGCCACGTAACATGTATGAATCAACAGAAGTCCTTCGTGCACTTAAGATGTCGTATGACCAGATACATGCCTGTCCAAATGGATGTGTCTTATTCAAGAAAGAACATGAGAAAGCAACACACTGTCCGAATTGTAAAGAGTCTCGGTTCATGGAGGTAGACTCTGGTGAGGGTCAAACGACGCAGCTCACGATCCCAATGAGTGTCCTACGGTACCTCCCGCCCATACAGCAGATCCAATGGATTTACATGACCGAGGAATCTGTGAAGCAAAAGACTTGGCACAAAACGGGTCGCTGATACAGTGATAAACTTACACATCCATCTGATGCTCAAGCATGGACACATTTTGATGGGATTCATGGTGACAAAGCTCTTGAGGCTTGCAATGTACGTGTTTCACTGGCGATAGATGGGTTCAATCCTTTTGGAATCACGGCTGCCTCGCACACTTGTTGGCCCGTGTTTGTTATCTCCCTCAATCTACCCCCAGCATCATCTTTTAGTGACAGTACATATTCTTGTCGTTGATAATTCCTAGATACCCGGGAAATGATATGAGTGTATACATGGAGCCTCTGATTGATGATTTGCTCAAGGCTTGGGATGACGGGGTGTGGACATATGACCTAGATACGAACACAAACTTCAAAATGCATGTGTGGTACATGTACTCCCTGCATGACATGCCGGTGTATGGGTTATTTTGTGGCTGGTGTGTCCACATGAAGTTCCCTTGCCCAGTATGCAAGGCAGATCTAATGTTCATTTGGTTGAAGAGGGGTGGCAAGTTTTCTTCGTTCGACAAACACCGACAATTCCTCCCTCTTGACCATCAATTCAGATGAGATACCAAGAACTTTACGAAAGGTGTCATAGTTAACCACCGCTCATGATGACAGGTGCCGAGCTTCAAGCTCAGTTAGAGGCTCTCGTGCTCAAAGAAGGAGAACAACATTTTGTGGGATATGGTGTGCAACATGCCTTGGCTCAGAAGTCAGGCTTGTGGAGGCTACCCTATATGAAACATCTTCTTCCACATAACATTGATGTGATGCACACCGAAAAGGATGTGGCTGAGGCACTATGGGGTACAATCATGGACATACCAGAGAAGAGTAAGGACAGTGTTAAGGCTTGAGTCGATCAAGAAATGTTATGCGATAAGCTAAAGCTAGTCATCCCGAATCCATTATCGGGCAAGTCATGGAAAAGGACTAAGGTTGATTTCGTCCTTAAGAGGGACAAAAGGAAGCAAGTACTAGAATGGTTCAGAGACTTAATGTTCCCTGATGGTTATGCTGCGAATCTGAGGAGGGGAGTGAACTTAGCTACTCTGCGAATAAATGGACTGAAGAGTCATGACTACCACATATGGATCGAGCGGCTTCTTCTGGTGATGATTCGAGGCTATGTACCTGAGCATGTGTGGGAAGTGCTGGCAGAGATGAGCTGTTTCTTCTGTCAGCTTTGTGCTACGGAGTTATCTCTTGCTGTGATTGGCAAAATGGAAAAAAGTACACCTGTGTTGCTTTGTAAGCTTGAGAAGATCTTTCCACCTGGCTTCTTCAATCCGATCCATCATATGATTTTGCACCTCTCGCACGAGGCACGAATGAGGGGCCTATGCAGAATTGTTGGTGCTATCCAATTGAAAGGGTTCAAAAGGTTCTTCGAAGCACATGTAAAAATAAAAATAAAATTGAAGCTTGCATTGAAGAGGCATCCATTCTGGAGGTGTCAAACTTCACAACTAAGTACTATGCCAAGCACCTTCCTAGCGTGCATAATCCACCTCCTCGGTACAATGTTGGTTAAAATGAATTGAACCTTAGCCATTTCCGAGGACAACTCAGAAGTGCAAGTGGTGGGACGCGCAATAGCTTATCTCCTCAAGAGTGGCGCGCTATCACGATGTATGTTTTGCGCAACCTTGACGAAGTACGGCCATATATAAAGTAAGTTGTTAATAAACCTCATCATTTCCTTTCTCGTATCTTGCCTCTTCTGCATCCAACCTCCTTTGTACAATATGGTGTAGTGAATTTATTGGGCAATTTTGGCATCATTCAAGGCCACCTACTGACCACGAGGAGGAAACCCTTCTTAACAGCCTGCAAGAACCAGAATTCCTGATTTCATTTCCTGGTTCAAACAAAAGGTAATTAGCTCATACTTAGTACATTAATGCTAATTTATCTATCCTGCCTGAACTTGCAGAGCCAAACCGAGTCGTCTATGGACCCCGAGTTGAGACAAGTTGCCAATGGTTTCGCCTTTAGGGTCAAGCCATTTGTTGTTTATGACGTGAATGGATATCACTTTCATACGACACAACACGAGAAGAATAGGCCCAATCGAAGAACCACAAATACTAGAGTTTTTATGCTAGGTCACAATGGGTAGATTACTATGGAAGACTTGAAGAAATATACGAACTCGAGTACCGTGGTTGCAAACCTCTTAAACCTGTCATATTCAAGTGTCATTGGTTTGATCCACACGTTATGAGATAGAACCAGAATCTGGAGCTTGTTGAAATTAAATAGTCGTCAGTGTACCCAAGACACGATGTCTATATTGTCGCCCAACAGGCCACACAAGTATATTATCTCTGATACTGTTGCAAAATTGACAAGCGTCTCAAGGGTTGGGATGTTGTGTACAAGGTATCACCACACAATAAACTACCTACCCCAAACAATGAAGATTACCACCTACTGGACCCAAACACATATTCCGGAGAGTTCTTTCACGAAGATGGGCTACAAGGGAGGTTTGAGATAGACTTAACCGAAGTGACCGAAATGGAGGTAGATAATGAAATGGTTGTTGACAACAATGCTGCAGAAGAGGTTCATAATGATGATGACTTAGAATTACTTGAGAAATTATGTTTACACAATGGTAGTGATGATGATGACACCGTTCCTCCTTCGGAGCACGGTGTTGAAAATATGGACATCCGTGATAGTGATGATGAGCCTTATGATCCGGATATTCCAGATCATGATGAATATTTCTAAAACATGTAAGATCTGTACTAATTGTAATTATGCTTCTTATTTACTAGGATATTTTATGTCCTATTTACTAGGATAGTTTGTTTCTTATTTACTAGGATATTTTGTTTCTTATTTACTAATTGGTATTTACATGTAATTATGTACTGATTGGTTTACTCTTTTTTATTTCAGGTGATTAATCAAATATGTCGAAGCCCCGCTTGGTGAGGAAACTCAATGACTTTTACTAGGAAGATGCTGAGGGCTCCAGGACTGCGGGAGGAGGAGGAGAGTTACGAGGTCACCCTCGTCGTCTGAGGAGGAGGAGGACCTGGAGGTGTAGTAGGAGGTGAGGGATGAGGAGGAGGAGGAGGCGGGGGAGGGAGAGGCGGATGCGGGGGTGAAGGTCTACTTGCGAGCCCCCCCCCCCACCCGGCTTCTGGAGAGACCCATACCGCTTGCTCACCGACCGATTATTAAACTCGATCCACGAAGGTAATTTATCACAGCCTTTTCATTGGTTCTATTGAATTTCATGATTGAAACTAATAATTTGTGTAAATCCTTTTGGCAGGGCATGGGAGGTCGTTGTTCTAGGTGGTCATAATCGTCTTCCCAATGGCATCTTGGGCCTTTTGTGCAGGCTTCACTACCCCTGGTTCGTGACAATTGGCGAAGGCGAATGTGCGCAAGAGGAGCTGGTGACGACGTTTGAGCACTACACCCTCATGCCTGATTATCGTGATCGAGAAGGCAGGACATTTTGGAACAAGGCTTTTCGAGTGGTTGCCGAGTTTTGGGTGAGTCTTCCTCGTAATAAATTGTATTTCTCAATAAATAGAATTAAATGGATGAACTTGAAGTATTGACAACGCTTCTATATGCAGGATTTCTACAGATGCCAGGAGGGATACATGTAGGCGGCAACTGATTTAGCGACATTCAGTTGTCATAAGCTTGTGTCGAATATGATTTACGAGTCACGCAACTCGCAAAATGTTGTCTACAAGGCTAGACAAGGGCAAAAAGTTAACAAAAGGGAAGTCCGAAACATGCGGCTCTCTAAAGAGCAATACATGAAGGTAAATATAGAATATTATTAATATTTATTTTTTGATTAAATATGCTCAATTTGATGTTCTTCAACAGTATGCACTTGAAGACGTGCAGGTGCCTCCGTGGTGGGTTGCCGAGATGCCTCGGGCTTGGTGCGTGATTGTGGACACGTGGCTTGCCGAGGATTAGGAGGCAAAACACTTGGAGCGTCGGGAACGACATTTGAAGATGCCAGGTCCGACACACTATTGGCGGTTGATTTCCGTCAACCTAGCCACTTGTTTACCTTCTATGTTGGTATTGATTTGATATTCACACTAACGATCCTAACCCCCATTATATGCTATGTTCGCACTCATGCACGATTTTTGGAGTTTGTTGTTTACACAGGAATCAAGAGCTTAAATGAGGACTTCTAGGTAAAGTTCATCAAGGGATTTACAAGGTGATCATGGACCCCGGGACAAGTCAAGATGCAAGATGAACATGACTCCAAACAAGCCAAGGACTAAAGCGTGAAGCCGAGAAGTGCGGAGGACCTGGACGGAAGATGCGGGAGTTCATTCGCAAAGCCCCCTTATCTAAACCGCGAGGAAAATGACGTCAAGGGCCCACATGCAACTCGGCAAAAACTCAAGAAGTCGCGAGAAGCATCCGGAAGAAAGGCGGCACCGAACTGGGCCGGATGGGCCGAGGCTGGCTGGCCCAGGTCGGTCGGCCCAGCCCATTCTGGGCCCTGTTCGCTGCCCCCTTTGACCTAGCTGATCCTCGGGCTATTTATAGCCCCGGTACCCCGAGCCAGGTATCAAGCAATTCGTCATTCGCCGCCGAGGAGCAGAGGAGCTTGAGGGACACTACCCCGGAGAGGAAGGTCGTGTTAGTCGTCTAGGGTTTGCCTAGCCGACGTGGGAAGACCACGTCGGAGTTCCGGAGGTGTGAATCGAGGTCAAGGTAGGATCCCGGTTGGATCTTATTCATGTATTCATACTTTTGATGGAGTTTTAATGGATCCGATTCCTAGCGATCGAGTGCCTTTGTTTGCAATTCTTGTTCTTGCTTGGGTGTTTTCTTCCTCAATCTATTCTCGAGATAGATTGCATGGGATGTTCTTGTAGCAGCCGTGGCTAGAGGTGCATACCTGATCTACCAAGTAGTTCAATGCACTCCTTGCGGGTGTGCTCTAAGATTCGACCGCAAAGAAAGGGGAACATCAAGATAGGATGTTGACACCGAGTACGGCGGGGTGACTTAGGGGGTTTGACCGAAGGTCATGAGTTAAAGAAGCTTTCAATGAGATTCGTTTTACTCTCTCTTTTATCTTGCTCGGAACAACGACATAAACACGATCTAGACCCTCTCTAGATCGGTACCTCAATGCTTTCTCTTGCTACCTCTTTTGATCTTAGTAGATTAGATGCAATTCGAAACCTCTCAAAGAAGCAAGTGTTTCTCGGTTATTAGATTGATTTTACATTACATATTGTTCCACAGACTCGATACCTTGGGTTCACCACTCAAGGGAAGAAGGGTTCCTTAACTACGACGAGGGATTTGTCCGCTTGCAAGTCCAAACGAACTTTGCAACGATAATCAAACGTCAACAAGCCCCTTTTTCTGGCGCTGTTGCCGGGGAACAAGTAATTAAGATCCAATCTAATATCTCGTTTGTAAGTATTTTCAGTTTCTTTTTAATTTTTCTTTTGCATCTACTAAACTTTGATCATCCTCAAAAACCAATCTAATCTAGTTTTTGACTAACCCTTTTTATAGTTTTGTTTTCTTTTAGATCTTTTGTATATTTTGTTTATCGCTAACCCTAACAAGAGATGGATGGCCACCTCTCCAACAAACCAAAAAATTTTGTGGATGATCCAGAAAAACTTTACAAGCAAGGGAGACACGAAGCACGATCTAGGAAGCTGGGGATTGTAGATCCAAACATTGGAGACGAAGGAACATCGGGATCTCCAAAGGAATTACCACCCACAAGTCCGAAAAAAGAATCACCACCTACAAGTCCAAGGAGAGATCAACCTCAACCGCCACCAATGGGAGAGGAGAGGAAGATCGGGGAGCTTTGCATCCCAGAGCTTGGTGATCTACCCATCCTCAACCTAGCCGACATCGGAAGGCCGTTTGAGATCAAGACTTCAACCATCCGCCTGGTGCAACATACACCTTTCACCGGTAAAGAGGATCCTAACCTTCACATCCAAACATTCATTCAACTTTGTCAGACATTCACGATGGAAGTGCTGGATCAAAATCAATTGAGGGTAAGACTTTTTTCGTTCTCACTTCTCGGAAAAGCTTTGCAATGGTTCTATACTCTACCGGTGGAGACGGTGCAAAATTGGGAAGCATTGATGAGAGCTTTCATGAAGGAGTACTATTTGCGGGTAAGACTCAAAGCTTGCGTAATAAGATTGCTACTTTTGCTCAATATCCTACGGAGACTATTGCGGAAGCTTTTGAGTGTTTCAATGAGTACACCCGAGCCGTGCCACATCACAAGTTCCAAAGGAAGACCTTGTTCAAAAGTTCTATCAAGGTCTCAATCTAGCATCAAGGACCGTAATTGACGCATCGGCGGGAGGATCTATTATTGAGCTAACTCCCATGGAGGCATTCACTCTTTTCAAGAAGGTTGCGGATAATGATACATGGGCGTCATCGGGACGTCTACTTCCGGTTCAACCAACGGGGAATGTTAAAGGTGTTTTGCAGGTTGAAAAGAAAGAACTTCTAGAAAGGAAAATTGACTCGCTCATGAGAAGATTGGAAAAGATGGAGCTAGAAAAGAAGGCCGCCCAAGACTTGAAGGCCGTCGAAGAAAGATCCACGTGTGAAGAATGTGGGAAGTATGGCCATGTCCAAAAAGATTGTCCGGAGGAACCAAAGGTGCTCGACTACATGAGAAAAGGAGATTTGCCAAACTTCCGCTACGGGCAAGGTAGACCTCAATTTAATGCAAGTTCGTCTATTCAAAATTCGGTACCTCTTCGTATGTAATTGAAGGATTTCATGGATGAGCAAGCAAAGATCAGCAAGGACACCATCACTAAGTTCAAGACTATGGATAAAATCTTGGAGAATATTGATGGCAAGGTGACGGAGGTCGGAAGCTCCAACCAACAAGTGCTCAACATAATGAAGATATTGGAGACGCAAGTGGAACAACTTGTCGGGCGCTTAACCGCTAGTGAAGGAAGATTGCCGGGGCAGCCCCAAGGTCCTGAGACAGCAAAGGCTATTCAAACTCGGTCGGGAAAGGAGACTATAGATCCCGAACTTCCAGCCGGTGCAAGGAAGCCTAAGCCAACCGTTGAAGCGAATGATCACACTAAGGAGAAAGTGACTACTATTCCGGAGATTGCTACCGAAGATCCAGAATTAGAAGTGCCAAGTGATGACACGAAGATGACAACACTAAACACACGCTACTTTCGAGGTAAAATTGATAATCATTTTGAAAAATTTGTGGAAGTGGTGCGCAGGTTAAGCATCAACATGCCGCTATTGGACACTCTCCAAGTTCCTACATATTCTCGCTACTTCAAAGACATACTTGCAAACAAGTATGAGATGGCAACACTTGGAGTAGACCATGTCAAGATGTCCGAACAATGTAGTGCCGCCATCGCAAATCAAGGGCCCGAGAAGTAAAAAGACCCTGGATGTCCAACTATCCCATGTTCTATTGGCTCATTCACGTTCGAGAAGGCATTATGCGACCTTGGAGCAAGCGTGAGTGTCATGCCAAGAGATGTGTTCGAGAAGCTACGCTTACCACTTGAGCCTACGGGTATGTGTTTAGAGTTGGGCGACAACTCCATCTGCTATCCCGTGGGAATTGCCAAAGATGTGCCCGTGAAAGTTGGAGATCACTTCATTCCCGTCGACTTCGTGGTACTTGAGATGGGAGAAAGGGAGAAGACGCTCCTCATCTTAGGGAGACCCTTCCTCAAGACCGTCGGGGCAATGATCGACGTTGGCAAGAGGGAGATCAAGTTCGACGTCAATGGCACACGAAGCATGTTCAAGTTTCGTCCACGTTTCGAGGTATGCAACATGATCGATGCTAAATATGTTCCACCTCATCGTCATTTTAGAAAGGAAGAGCCAAAGAAGAAGGAGGAGCCCAAGATGAAGGAAGCGAAAGTGATCAAAGAAGTCGTTGCATCCGTCAAGACCAAAGAACAAAAGCTGCCTGTGAAGACCAAAAAGATGACTAGGCCAGAGAATAAGCCTATGCCCAAGATAGTGTGGAAGTGGGTACCCAAGATTGCAATGCCCGCAAAGAGTGTTGATCCGAAGTGAAGAAGAGAAGAAGTCTAGCCATGGACTATAAACGAAGCGCTAGGCGGGAGGCAACTCATTCATCGAGTCAAGAATAAGCTGCCGGGAGGACAACCCGTTGAAGAATAAAGCTGCCGGGAGGGCAACCCGGATTATTTCCGATTTTCAAGTAAGTTGGTCTTAGAATTTGCTACGCAAGACTTGGTATAAACTCTTAAGTGGTTGAACTTATTTTTGACACATTTTAGGTTGCTCGGATGTTTCATTTGGATTTTATTTTATTTGACATAAACCTTTGACATGAGTCATCCCACGATTTATTTGCCTCTTTTCGAGAAACCAACTCCAAAATTTCAGAACCTACCCACACCTTTCATCCTCCTCATGATGATAAGGTTGGTTTGTTTTACCTCATAAAAACACACGAGTAGAGCCCCATGTTGTTTCTTAATGATTTTTAATTTTTGACGCATGCTAGGACTCGCGTGAACCTAGGTTTCTCTAGAATTAGATTTTTCCAAGCCACATTTATTTTTGTTCATTCAAAACATCTCTCTCATATTTAGCCAAAATTAGAACCTAAACCCATACCCCCACGGTCAAGCCGGAGGAGCTCGCTATCAATTAATGAAAGCAAGTGATCCCGGTGAAACCAAAATCAATGTAGTCGGAAGGTTTCGACTTACAAATGTTTTTGATGTCTAAAAACTCCTCTTAAAATACTTTTGAACTCATTGATATCTCTGAATTAATTTTTAATTTTCGAAATTAGAGGAGTAATTAGCATCTAAACATGTTCAAGGGAAGGTTTTGAGTTTAATTAAACTTCTAATGACCCATGATGCATCACGGGAACACATTATCATTCAAGTATCTTTTGGCATGCATGGGACAAGCATGGGGGGCAGCATTGCATTGATTTTTGCAGGTTATGAATGATAACATGGGAGGCAAGGAGGCATGGAAGTGACACAAAGGAAATGATCAAGATGAGGACTTGACCATGAAAGAAAAAGGAATGGCTGAGAGAGTTTGGGTGGTGGATCAGCGTGGAGCATGAGGACACAAGGTCATAAAGCAACAAACATCAAGTGGGAGAAAACTGGAGTCGAGGTAGGGGGCAGGGACCCCAGGCCGGTCGGCCCAGGCCGGCCGGTCGGCCCAGGCCGGCCGGCCTGGCCTATATTTGCGCCCCCCTGCCTCCATCCTTCACAGGTGAGTCTCTTGCTTGCTTACTAGTTCGTGTTCTTGAGCTCTCAGTCCAGAACCTCCAGAAACTCTCCAGAAAAATTTGTTCTCCTCTCTTGAGTCCAAAAATTCAGAGAATTGCATCACAAACCTTACTCTTCCATATACTTCTTCTGTGTGTATTTCTACCGGCAAGAAACCCCCGGGAGAGTTTGTTTCTGATTTGTGCAGCAACTACAAGATGAAGAAGGTCTTTGGCAAGGTTCTTGGGAGGAAGACGTAATCATCATCATCGAAGCCGGCATCAACAAGTTCTTCGCGGAGGCACTCAATCTCTGAGTCGCCGCGAAACATGAAAGAGGACGTGGCGCCATCAAGGAGCGACACCATGCTCCTTGGTGGAAGGAGAGACACCCAAAGCTCGTCTATGCGGTACACAGAACCGCAAGGGCGAACGGAGGAGCCGCCCATTCCACCTCATCGCTCGACTCGTTCATCCGCTCCACCACCATACACTCCACAACGTTGCAAGTATGGATTTCTTATGATGTCGGAGGAGGAGGAGGAGAGGCTTGGGCGCCTAGAGAAGAGGGTTGTGCCCAATGTTGACTTTGATGATGATGCCCTCCAAGTATTGGGATTTGCCCCGGATATCTATCAAATGATGAACCACCTTGGATGGGGGCAATTTTCCGATGGAGTTGGAGTGAATTTTCATTTGGAGCTTGCCATGGAAATTCTCATGACCATGGCACTGGTTATTAATGAAGGGGTGCCATCCCTCTCATTTTGATTGAAGGATGAAGAGCAAATAATTCCTTATGAGCAAATTAGAGAGTTCCTCGGTTTTCAGAGGGAAGCCCCGGAGTAAGTTAATGCTAATGAAAGTGTGTTGGAAGGATTTTGGAGCATGATTTCATGGGAGGATAACCGACAAAGAAATAGCATCCGGAATCCCATCATCCGGATATTTCATTCTTGGATGAGCAAGAGGATTTTGGGAAGAATGAAGGAGTCCAAGGTCACTGATATGGAAGTTAATTGGCTTTATTCGGTGTTGATTGCAAGACAAGCCATTGATCCATCATATATCATGATCAATCGATGGTGTTGTGAGGCAATATCGGGGAGTGGACAAATTGGTTCGGGATGCTATCTCTCTATGATAGCAATTTCTATGAAGCCATGTATTATAAGAAATCCAAAATTCATCCTTGCGGGAAATTCACTTGGAATTGATTATATGAAGCAAGGAAAATATATTAGTAGAGATGAGAAGAGAGGGTACAAGGTGGCAAAAGTCAATGCTCCTCTCCCTAACATGAAGCTGAAATTATTTACTGAAGGGAGAGAGAATTGGTAAGAAGAAGGAATTCTCGTACCGGCCAAGAAAAACAAGAGGGGAAGAATCATAGAAGAAGGTTCATCCTCCGCAGCCCAAGAGCATGGAGGAGCGGCCTACCATCAACCCTATGGCGGAATTCCTATGCCACCACCCCACTACGGAAGTGTGCCAACGCAAGCATGGGGGAGTGGTGCAGCCATGCCACCACCTCCTCCATCATATTATCTACCAAATTTTGTTGTGCCCAATGAAGCATTTGTGGCACCTCATGCAAGAATGCCCCAGCCCCAACAAAGTGCAGCCATTATTGGGGCGTATATGCAAAGGAATGAACAAGACGTCGAGAGGATTCGAAGTCATGTCAACCATTGGCGTGAAGGAACGGCGGGAATCGCCCATCAATTGGGACGTTTTCAACTCATGCTACCTCATCAATTTCATGGAGGGGCCATGCAACAATATTATGAGCAAGGATTCAATGAAAGCCAACCAACGGAGCAAGGACAATCGGATGAAGAATGAAGAAAGAAGAAAGGGACGGAGTTTTTAAAGTGTGGTTTGATTTTTCCTTTTCCTTTTCTTTATTTTCATCTTGTGTGCGTTTATGTTTGCGTAGTATTTTCTTGTTTTTATTTAATTTCAGCATGTGTGGTAGTAGTAGTTTGTTATCCATCATTATAAATAAGTTCCACCATTGCTTTTATGATCTTAATATGGATGGAGAATTTGTACCATGATGATATGTGATGACCGTTGCCGCTTTGCTCAATCTTATGTTTGATTTATGCATGTTTAAGCTAGTGCTCTCTTTTAATATGAATCTGAAATTTAATCTAATGCTAGCTTAATCTTGTCTGGAGGTTATGATAACTCAAGTCCCATAGTTCTTTTCGTTGCTCTCAACTTTGGATGAATCAAAGAACCTTTTTATTTTCAAAAAGTTATGCTAACCTTGTCACAAGTACCGCTTGCATTTTGCTCTTCCCATCCAAAGCCTAAGTTTACTTGAGTGCAAAACCTTAGTATATACAAGATTTATTTTTAGGTGCATTGATTCAAGGCCTGATTTATCTGGCCCAAGACTAAGAAGCTGGTCATTCCGTTTTTGCGTATCGTTCTTTATGCCTTTTTATCCGTGCATTGTGAGTTTCCACATTAGGAATTTCGCAAACCTCACCGGATATCCTACCAAAAACCCAAATATATCTTTTTTTGTTCACCTCCTTGACCACAACCCAATATATGAGTATGGATGAATATTATGGAGAAGATTACAAGGAAAGTACTTTGAGTGAGAAAGGGAAACTTCCAAAAGGATCCCTAGAAGATTTTTCGAGTGTCTCTCTCTAAGAAAAAATGAAAGCTTCAATTCCCACCTTGGCATTTTTATCACCTCTTTGCCTGAGGATGAGCAAACGTCTAAGCATGGGGGGGTTGCCAAGGAAGTGCTAGTATAGTCTAGAGTTCAAGGGGAGCAAATAAAAAAAAGATAGAGAAAGAGAAAAATTTTGATGAAAGAAAAAAAATGAAATGATGAAGAAAAAATATGATGAGAAAAAGAAAGAAAGAAAGAAAGAAGAAAAAAATATATATGTATAATAAAGCTCCCCGGTTCTCTAGCTATGTTAGTGCTTTTTGAGTTTTCAAGAAGATTCAAGATCAAGACCCATACTCATCTTTCCAACCATGTGCAATCCGATAACGAGGACTTCATTTGTACCTTGGGATCACTCTTTGCCATTTGCACATGTCCACTTATCTAAAAGTGTGTGTGTTCATCTCTCCCCCCTCCTTGATAACATTATTTTTCTAATGACCTTTTTGACGAGTCTCGGTAAGACCATGTGAAGCTAGTCTTGTTTTAATAATATCTCAACTATAATATCTTGGTAGGACTAAACTTTCCTATAAGCTCCACATAAAGCTTTCCACCATATACTTTGAGAGAGGAAAGGAGTAGAACAAGTAGGCTTGAGAGACAAGTGAGATGAGAGTACATGAGCAAAGTGCAAGATGGTTATTTTTTATCTTGGTAAAGCAATTTTTCTTTTTATCTCATTCTTTATTTTCAAAATTTCTGAGATTTGTTTAAAAGTTTGAGAGCTTGATCAAGTACTTGTGGAAAGAGCTTGAATGATATCTACCCTCCATAAAGATAAAAGTTAGTACATTATGGAACTTTAATGAATATAAAACTAGAGAGCATTATGTTTTCTCATGTATGATCAAGTGTAGGGTTTGAGCATCGAAGGGCAACGCTGATATCCATAGAAGGCTTACTCGAGGACGAGCAAGGTTTAAGCATGGGGGGATGTTGGTGGTCGATTTCCGTCAACCTAGCCACTTGTTTACCTTCTATGTTGGTATCGATTTGATATTCACACTAACGATCCTAACCCCCATTATATGCTATGTTCACACTCGTGCATGATTTTTGGAGTTTGTTGTTTACACAAGAATCAAGAGCTTAAATGAGGACTTCCGGGTAAAGTTCATCAAGGGATTTACAAGGTGATCATGGACCCCGGGACAAGTCAAGATGCAAGATGAACATGACTCCAAACAAGCCAAGGACTAAAGCGTGAAGCCGAGAAGTGCGAAGGACCTAGACGGAAGATGCGGGAGTTCATTCGCAAAGCCCCCTTATCTAACCCGTGAGGAAAATGACGTCAAGGGCCCACATGCAACTCGGCAAAAACTCAAGAAGTCGCGAGAAGCATCCGAAAGAAAGGCGGCACCGAACTAGGCCATGATGGGCCCAGGCCAGTCGGCCCAGCCCATTCTGGGCCCTGTTCGCTGCCCCTTTGACCTAGCTGATCCTCGGGCTATTTATAGCCCCGGTACCCCGGGCCACGTATCAAGCAATTCGTCATTCGCCGCCGTGGAGCAAGGGAGCTTGAGGGACACCACCCCGGAGAGGAGGGTCGTGTTAGTCGTCTAGGGTTTGCCTAGCCGACGTGGGAACCTTGCAAAGAAGACCACATCAGAGTTCCAGAGGTGTGAATCAAGGTCAAGGTAGGATCCCGGTTGGATCTTATTCATGTATTCATACTTTTGATGGAGTTTTAATGGATCCGATTCCTAGCAATCGAGTACCTTTGTTTGCAATTCTTGTTCTTGCTTAGGTGTTTTCTTCCTCAATCTATTCTCAAGATAGATTGCATGGGATGTTCTTGTAGCCGCGGTGGCTAGAGGTGCATACCCGATCTACCAAGTAGTTCAACACACTCCTTGCGGGTGTGCTCTAAGATTCGACCGCAAAGAAAGGGGAACATCGTGACAGGATGTTGACATCGAGTATGGCGGGGCGACTTAGGGGGTTTGACCGAAGGTCATGATTTAAAGAAGCGTTCAATGAGATTCGTTTTACTCTCTCTTGTATCTTGCTCGGAACGATGACATAAACACGATCTAGACCCTCTCTAGATCGGTACCTCAATGCTTTCTCTTGCTACCTCTTTTGATCTTAGTAGATTAGATGCAATTCGAAACCTCTCAAAGAAGCAAGTGTTTCTCAGTTATTAGATTGATTTTACATTACATATTGTTCCACGGTTTCGATACCTTGGGTTCACCACTCAAGGGAAGAAGGGTTCCTTAACTACGACGAGGGATTTGTCTGCTTGCAAGTCCAAATGAACTTTGCAACGATAATCAAATGTCAACACACACCATCAAGGCAACCTTACCATCCGTGAGTATGGTCGTAGATGGGTACGTTAATTTATTTCTTTATTCTAACTCTCAATACTGCATAATTTGTTGTTTTCTAACTCTCGATTCTAACATCCACTTTGTTCTTTTCTGTAGTCTCGGTCACATGAGAATCGGCCTTGCGGCGAGCTCAAGGTATATGCTATTTCACACAAGGGGAAGGTGACGTCTGACATCACCTTCAACGAGGACGACCCGCCTGAGGCATACAACAACCTAACAATCCAGCCTCGCATCAGAAAGTGCACCATGACGGCAAGAGAGGTTCATGGGCAGGAGGCAACTGTCGCCAGGATTGGAGAAGGCATGAGGCATGGATGGTTATTTGTTAGCGACAATCTCTTGGCCTCTGTTCCGACTCTCTTGAAGGTTCGATCTCGAGATAGGGGCACAAGCTCAGGCCCGCCCATAGAACGACAGCCCAACGTTATGGAGACCTTGCTATCGAACATCCAGGTTATTTTTGTTCTATTCGTCGTTCATTGACATTTACATATGTTAGCTTTGTATTCTAATGTTTGGATCAAATATTGTAGGCCCAGCTTGCAGCAGAGAGGGCCGAGCGGGAGAGGCAGGTAGAAGAGGTGCAGAGGCACTCTCAGGACCAGATTCATCAGATGCAAGAGCTCCACCAGAAGCAGTTGGAAGTGATGCAAGAGGCCAACAATCAGTGGTTTGCTGCGGTGCTTCAGTACATGCAAAGCGTTGTTTCGGCGGTGGCGCCACAGGTGCAACTCCCTCTGCCACCACAGGTGTTCTTCCCTCCTCCACTTCCTCGGTCGTCTTCTATTATTCTTGTGAGTTACTTTCCAACCTTGCTCTTTCATTTCTCATATTGATTTACAACATAGAATGACTTATAAATCTAGAATCTATTGGCGAAACCTAGAATGATGTAGAAATTGTTGACGGCTATTAAGTACCACTTTTAGCCGTTAATATTCTCACATAAATAGAGGCATATGCACTTATTACTCGCATTTTGGTATGAATAATGTAGTTCCACTTGTCCTTGGAGATTATTTGAATATAGGTGAAATGAGCATGAAAAGAGACAGAAACCCACCTTCTATGGAATGATCCATGCCAACTCAGCTGAGGAAGTGGCTACAACACTGATCCTAGGTGGCATCCACATCACCAATCCAAGGAAGGCACTCACCGACGAATCAGAGAGCGACACATGGACATCACATGGATCCATGGGCCCACCTAGGATTCCAAACAAGCCATGCACTGGGGAAAGCTCAGAGGGCCCACCTGCAAGCCACCACGAGGAAGCACACTAGGTGGGGCTGCCCTAGATGGTCGATCGATTCTAGGATCGGTCGAACTGACCTAGTGGTGCCCCATCGTGGCCCTCCATGTGGTGGTTGCTCATTGGCCACTTGCTGCATCCCGGGGTGTTTTGGTGACATTTGGTGCCCGGAGCAAGCCTGGTCCTTGCCTATAAATAGAAGGGGAAGGGCTCCCATTTCTCACACACATCTCTCTTGACTCTCCTCTCACTTTTAGTTTCCAAGGCTAGGGGGTAGGCTAGAGTAGCTCTTATTCAGGTTCCAAGTCTACTTTGGGATCTAGGTATGAGTTCTCTTGTATTTTTATTTGTTTGTATGACTTTGATCTACTTCAGTTATTCAGCTATTTCATATAAAGTTATGGTAGCTCATGTGATGGATATGTTCTTGAGTTCATCCATTGTTCATCATTTAGAGGCTCGTGTTCTTCATGAACACTACCTCTCGATCTAGTTGAAGGATGATTTTCTCATTCCTTATGTGTTTGTTCATAAGTTAGAGGCTCGTGTTATTCACGAACACGACCCTTTGATCTTGTTGATTAGGCATAAGAGAGTTCATATCTGTTCGTATGGCTAGCCCTTGTTTGATCTAGATAGATAGCATCGTTGTGTTGCATGAGGTTTGTGTTTCTGCTATGGTACTCGGTCTAAGTTGGCCAGTTATCTGGTGGCTTCACCTCGGGTCACAACAGCCTGGGCCGGGTGAAGTCTAGCAGCAACGCAGGCATGGTGCCTAGGTTGTGTGGCTTCATTAGTTATGAGCTTGCCCCCTGCAACGATAGAGGTAGGCCGCAGTGGTGACAGCTGTTGGACCTTTTGAAACCCTCTACGGTGGGGTATTGCTGTAGGAGTCTAAAGGATAGTTTCGCAAAGTGCTGGTCATCGTGGGCTATCTCCCCATTTGTACCTGGGTGCTAAACCTCCAATCATGCAATGCATTGTGCCTCTCTCTTGTATCATCTAACTCTTGTACGTATAGTACTTTAGAATCTAGAGCTAGCTCCATATGGTCCCCCCTACGTCGTAGTGTGCTTGTGTAGAGATAGATCAGAGTGTGTGTCACACTACCTTTATCCTATCATTTATCTTACCCCCATATTTGAGTTATTGTCGACTATCTCTATCTCATGGTTTACATTCAGTGCAAAAGCATAAGTCTTGATATCCGCCATTGCCTTCCACGGATACGATACCCTTGGAACACTCACTTCCGTAGGGAAATGCTACAATGGTTTATCTGTGCGCTTGCAGATTCATTCACGATCATTAGATTCACATATGTCAAGTCTTGACGCTCGCTCTAACTCGTCATCGTTAGTAGTGACGTTAAGAAAGGTCAACAGCAATCCAATGTAGAATCTTGTATTATCATACCTGACTTAAAAACCTATGCAGAATCTTTCAGCAACATCGAATGATGGGCCTGTAGGACAATACATGTCACCTCCTGCTCAACAGACACCATGGGGTGAGATGCCGTTGAGGACCAGGTGTGTCCGAGGACTAGTGGAGGGTCGCTCCTTAGTGATGAGTGATTGACAACATTGTGTGGACTGATGCTTAGCTAAAGTGTGCAGGTACAAGTTGCGGTTTGACTCGTGTCGGTGCAGGTGAAGAACAAGCGCAAAAGGCCTTAGCCGTGGCGGCCTCCGGGTGATGGAGAGGCAAGTAGGCTTGGTTCGATGGACCCGGTGGCTGATGGGGTCAAGTGCGAGCCGTGCGGTGCAGGACTGGCGGGCTGAAGTCGTGAACATGGGCCGGTGCAAGGTAGCGGATGGAGCCCGAAGCTTGCACACGGGGTTTGGTGGTTTGCCCACAAAACCATCGAGGGATAGTTTCTTGGTTTGGTCCTCAAAACCAAGCCCGGAGGCCCGAGGCGACGGAGACGGTGATCCAAGAGCTTCGGGAAGCTTCGAGGCGGAGGGCACGTGGCGTGATCGCAGGGTTTGCATCGAGGTGAAGCAAAGCCGCGGTGGAAGCATGTCCGTCCGATGAAGACTTGACCAAAATGCCCCTGAGGGGTTGTATCTTCATTTAAGCAGTAGGGGTAGCGTGGTCATTTACCTCCCTCCGATGGACTTCGTATAAATAGCGGAGACGTGGATGGCATCTCTCTCTCTTGGACTCTAGGGCTTTCCCCCCGGTAGATTTCTCTGAACTGCTTCTTGTTCCTCTGGATTCCTTAGGCTGGACTCTTGTACAGGCTCTGACCTCTAGATGTATGAAAGCATTCGGCGTTGCGGTGATCTCCTAGTCCTTTGTGATTTTCGTGTCATATTCGGGGCTATTCTTGGGGAGTTTCGTTCTTCGCTTGATTCGGGGATTTGAGGGCGTTTCCTCAAGGATTTCTTTGAGGGGATCATGGGTGGATGCCTTGCGCATGTTTGTGTGTGATCTTGACTCCTCAAACGCCGTGGAGAGCCTTCGATTTGTGCGTTTTTGCTTGAAGCCCGAGTTCATGGTGGTGGTTCATGTAGTCTGCGATTCCCGGTGATTTAGTGGCTTAGGAGTCGAGAGTTTTGGGTCATAGCTTCCTCTTGTGTTGCTTATCATCTCCCCCAAATCTTGTCTCAAGAGCTTTAGCCGTTTGGTAGATCCGATGATGGAAAGGTAGAGTTGACTCCAGAGCTCGAGCATTTTTCTGCTCTGTCCGCACCTGGCGGATGGTCCGTGAGGCCCTGACAGCGTTGGTGTTCTTCGTGTTCTTCACGTGTTCTTGAGCGCTTGAGTTTCGATTCATTGAGTTGCTATGGTTCGGTGGCAACCAGTTTGGCGGACAGTCCGCGAGGTTGTCCCGGACAGTCCGTGCTGGTCGGATGGTCCGCAGTGAGCCGCCGGACAGTCTGAATTTTGGGGGTGCGCTACTGGTGGTTCGAGGCGCTTTTGTGGACAGTCTGCCGTGACCATCCGGACAGTCCGCGCCCTCCACGCGTACGGTCCGCCTGGTCACCCCGGACAGTCCGCCAGGGACTTCGCAACAGTGCCAAAGTCCTTTGGTTCTTGCTTTGGTGCTTCCGCTCTTTGCTCCTAGGCTTGTCGGTTGATCTTCTAGGCTTGTGTGTGACTTATTTGGAGCTTCCTTTGTGTGCTAGAGCTCTTAGAGTAGCAATCGGGGTATAGGCCGAGTTCGACCTTCGGGAAGAATTTTTATCAGCTCCCATTCACTCCCCCCTCTCTGGTCACCCGATTCGGTCCTTCAATTGGTATCAGACCCGGTTACGGATCTTCATGATTCTAACTAGTCTAAGATCCAAAGATGGGTGATTACGGCAAGGGGTCGGGTCCTCCGCACTTTGATGTCAAGAATTACCCGATGTGGGAGAGGCGCATGGGCTCGTTTTTGCGATGGAAGGGAACTCTTATTTGGGAGGTCACTCAAAATGATCAATATGTCATCCTAGATAGTTTTCTGCTTCCAGGATCGCGGGACCTGTTTGAGGCCAACAGCAAGGCCGTTGATTACTTGTTCTGTTCTCTCTGTGCCTCGGAGTTCGAGTGAGTGTGCGGAGAGAATGTGGCCAGAAAGATATGGCTCAAGTTGAGAAATGCTCATGTTGGCAATGCCCAAGTGCAAGCCTGTTTGTTTTCCACTTACCGGAGAGAGTACGAGAACTTCACTCATCTCCCCGGTGAGTCGACCGATGCTATGTTTCAGCGTTTCACTAGCATTGTCAACAACAAGAGGGCCAATGTGACAGTGCTCCCATACATGGATCATGATCAAGCTATCAAGCTTTTGCATGTCCTGGATAGGTCTGTGTGGAGTGCCAAGGTCGAGGCCATTGAGGAATCGAGCGTGTATGATACGCTGACACTGGATGAGCTGTTTTCCAAGCTCAGGTCTTCAGAGGTTGACCGTGGCTTGAGAGCCAAGAGCGAGAGCCCTATTGATCCTCATAGTTTGGCTCTTGTCTCCGGGTCATGGTCTAACGCTAACACCGGTGGTTTCTCTTTGTCTTGTCTTGTGTCTCTGCCAGATGAGGACTTTGAGGCGCTGAGCGAGGATGATCTCGCATTGTTGAGCAAGAGGTTTGGGCGGATGTACGAGAACCGCAAGAATGCAAGGCGGAGCTCGGGGATGTGCTATCGGTGCGGGAAGCACGGGCACTTCATCGCCGAATGCCCTGAAGCCATGGAGATCAAGAACGACTACAAGGGTAAGCCCAAGCACGACTACAACAAGCACCGCTCCCGGAACGACTACAACGACAAGCACAAGGACAAGGGCGAGAGAAGGCACAAGAAGGGTGGTGGCTACAAGAAGAAGACCGCTTGAGCAATGGTGGCCGGAGCGAGCGACATCGACTCGACATCAAGCGATGCTTCCTCCGACTCAAGCAGCAAGGAAGAGCAAGAGAAGCGCAAGGACAAGCGGCACACGGGCAAGAACTTCACCGGCCTAAGCTTCGTCCTGCAAGGAGGCTTTTGCGGCATGGCGCACTCCAAGAAGGGTGGGAAGCACAGCTCGGATTCAAACTCTGACTCCGATGAAGAGGTACGACAAGATCCCAACTTCTTGCTAGAGGAGAATGCTAGGCTCAATGAGTTGCTTGATAACCATGATGATGTGTTTAGAAAGACCAACAAGGAGAAGAGGGAATTTAGGTCTTTATTGGGTGATGCTAAGGACAAGGTAGCCGAGCATGAATCCTTGCTTGTGAATGCTAGGAATGAGATAGTTGCTTTGAAGTCTGCTCCTGTGGTGTCTGATGAGATAGATTGTGGTGATTGCTTAGTTTTTCTTGCTGATTTGACTGCCCTCAAGGAGAAACATGCCTCTGTTCTTGAGGAACTAGATGTGGTTAGGATTGAGTGTGATGAAATGAAGTCTAGGCCAGCTTTACTAGGTGCTTGTACCTCATGTCCTGTCTTGCATGCTAGGCTAGATGAATCTCACACTAGAATAGTTTCTCTTGAGGCGGCATTGAAAGCTCCTCTTCCTACATCATGTTCAACCTATGAAATGCATGCTTTGAAAAACATGGAACTTGCACACTATGTTGATCGTCTGCAGGATGAAAATGATGAACTTAGGAAATTGATGAGTTGGTTGTTTGGGCATGAACCACAATTGAGTTTGATGTTGGCTTAGTTCAAGAGGTTTGATGGTCAGGCTTTGGGGGCGGACAAGTGTGGTGAGAAGAGTGGTGAGGGAGAAGAGAAAGCTGGAGAGACACCTACAGCACCCCACACCATACCCATGAACAATTATGCACCCAAGCCAAACTACCTGAGAAACAAGCTTGATACAACTCCAGACCCACCAGTGTTCCCCAGAAAACAGAGAATTACCAGAAACCCATCAAGTTTGTGAGCAACCTGGGTAATGTCTTTGAGGGGAAGTCAGGAGAGAAAGGCGTTGAGAAGCCCACAGAAAACCACTGCCTAAGCCAGTGCCAATCCGCTTCCATTGTGAGTATTGTGGGAGGGATGGGCATAAGGATGAGTTCTGTTTCCGGAGGAAGAGGGATGAGAGGTTTGCTAGGGAGATGGCAAACAAGGACAGGTACCACCTTGCTCGTGGTGTGCTTGAACCTCGTAGAGGGCCTCTACCTAGGGGTGAGGTGTATGTGCGTACAGTTCCCACTCATGGAGGTAGAGGTGGAGGTGTGTTCCCTCAGAGAGATAGGCATGTTGGGTTTGGGCGTGGTGAGTTGGCTCGACGTGCTCCTTCTTGTGACCATTACGAGTTTGGGAGGCACGATCGGAGCTTTGGGTCTCAGATGGACTACGGGCCACGTTTTCCTCCTCGTGGTGCGCGTACTCCTCCAGTGAGATGTGACAGGTCCTTTGGTGGTAGGCGTGAGAGGGCTCCGCCTAGAGGTTTTGGGAGGATGTATTTTGCTAACCCTTCTTTTGAGCAAATGGCTCAGCACTGGTTTGACTCTTTTGGTACTAACCCTAGTGTTGAGCCGCTTGCTCATTCTCGTCCTCGTTTTTTATTGCAGGTGGGAGGCTTGGAGAACTTTTGATTGATCGACTCCGGTTGCTCAAGACACATGACCGGAGATCGTGGGTGGTTCTCCAGCCTCACCCCGGTGAGTACGAGGGAGTACATCACTTTCGGGGACAATGGGTGAGGACGAGTGCTTGCTGAAGGTATGGTGAAGGTGAGTATCAAGGTGACCTTAAGAAGTGTGGCCCTGGTCAAGTCACTTGGTTTTAACCTGTTGTCAGTATCTCAATTACTTGACGAAGGTTTTGAGGTTTGTTTTAAGTCGGGTGCTTCTCCTGTGCTTGATTCTTGAGGCGATCTTGTCTGTACAATCGTCCCCGAGGGTCAAATCTTTCGTGCCGATTTTTCCCAGTCTGTTGGTCCTCCTCGATGCTTTGTTGCTGGCGTTTCGGCCGAGCTTTGGAAATGGCATAGGAGGTTGGGACACTTGAGCTTTGAGTTGCTTTCCCGCTTGAGTGGTCTTGATCTTGTTCGAGGATTGCCTAAGTTGAAATTCGAGAAGGATTTGGTTTGTGCTTCTTGTCGGCATGGAAAGATGGTTGCCGCTTCTCACGCCCCTTTTACTTCTGTCATGACCGAGCGACCTTGTGAGCTGTTGCACATGGATTTGGTTGGGCCAGCTCGAGTTCGCTCTGCTGGTGGGAAGTGGTATGTTCTTGAGGTTGTTGATGATTTTTTGAGGTACTCTTGGGATTTCTTTTTGGAGGATAAGAGTGAGACATTTGGCTTTGTTCGGGACTTGATCTTGAAGTTGAAGAATGAGAGACATGGAGATGCCATTCGAGCTATACGCAGTGACAATGGCACGGAGTTTAAGAACTCTCATTTTGATGCCTTTTGCAGTGATCTTGGTCTCGATCATCAGTACTCTTCTCCATACGTCGCCTGCCAGAATGGCGTTGTGGAGAGGAAGAACCGGACCCTTTGTGAGATGCCCAGGACGATGCTTGATGAGCATAGGACTCCTAGGCGTTTCTGGGCCGAGGCGGTCAATACTGCTTGCTATGTCTCAAATCGCATCTTCCTTCGTGCTTTCAAGAAGAAGACCTCTTATGAGCTGATGCATGGCCGACAACCCAAGGTGAGTCACTTTAGAGCTTTTGGTTTCAAGTGTTTCATTCTGAAGAAGGGCAAGTTGGATAAGTTTCAGTCTAGATGTTCGGATGGGATTTTCCTTGGTTATGCGATTCACTCTAGAGCATATCATGTGCTTAACCTTGACACTAACCGAATCATGGAGACTTGCGAGGTAACCTTCGACGAGACACAGCCATGTAGCTCTTCTGCTTTTGAGTGTGCAGGTGATGAGGAGATTGGTGCCAGGATCTTTGAGGATGAGAAGGATAGAGATGGAGACGAGGATGAGATGATGGTCGTGCTCCCGTGGCTGATCGTGTACATGCTACTTCCACTACTACGATGACGATCGAGGATGGACCATCCCCTACACCCACTACGACTGAGGCTATTCGAGTGGAGGATGCTGCTGAGGGGGAGGTTGTGTCCAGGCGTGAGGCTCCCTGGCGAGTACAAGTTGATCACCCACCGACGACCATCATTGGTGACCTTCATGAACGCACTACACGATTGAGGTCAAGGAACACTTCTCATTTCTCTCATTCTGCCTTTGTTGCGTCGTTTGAGCCCAAAGATATTTGACACGCTTTGTCTGACGAGAATTGGGTGAATTCCATGCATGAGTTGGAAAACTTTGAGAGAAACTAAGTCTGGGTGTTAGTCGATCCACTGCCAAATTGCCGTCCCATAGGTACCAAGTGGGTATGGAAGAACAAAGAGGGTGAGAATGGGATGGTTGTGAGAAACAAGTCGAGGTTGGTGGCTCAGGGTTTCAACCAGAAGGAAGGGATAGACTATGAGGAGACATTTGCTCCTGTGGCCCGTTTGGAGGCAATTAGGATCCTTCTAGCCTTTGCCGTGGCTAAAGGGTTCAAGTTGTACCAAATGGATGTCAAGAGTGCTTTCTTGAATGGGGTGATAGAGGAAGAAGTGTATGTGAGGCAACCCCCCGGGTTTGAGAGTGAAAAAATACCCACACCATGTATACAAACTCCAGAGAGCGCTCTATGGGTTGAAACAGGCACCTAGAGCTTGGTATGGTAGGTTGAGAGGCTTCTTGCTGAGTAAGGGGTTTGTGATGGGCACAGTTGATAAGACCCTGTTCCTCCTTAAGCATGGGAATGACCTTTTGATTGTTCAGATATACGTGGATGACATAATCTTTGGTGGCTCTTCTCATGATCTTGTTGCCAGATTTGCAGATGACATGAGCAGGGAATTTGAGATGTCCATGATGGGTGACCTGTAGTTTTTCTTGGGTCTCCAGATCAAGCAGTGCAAGGATGGGACCTTTGTAAATCAGGCGAAGTACACCAGGGACATGGTGAAGAAGTTTGGCATGTACGACTCCAAGCCGCTGACTACACCGATGAGTACGACTACGACTTTGGACGCGGACGGGGACGGCGAACCCGTGGACCAGAAGGAGTACCAGAGCATGATCGGCTCCCTCCTCTACTTGACGGCGACGAGGCCAGACATACAGTTCAGCGTGTGTCTGTGCACTCGTTTTCAGGCTTCACCGAGGACTTCACATCGGCAGGCCGTCAAGCAGATTTTCAGGTACTTGAACTAGACTCCTGAGTTTGGTCTTTGGTACTCTGCCTCCTCGACACTCAGGCTTCATGGGTTTTCTGATGCGGATTTTGCTGGGTGTCGATTCGATCGCAAGTTCACTTCTGGGTGTTGTCAGTTCCTTGGTTCTTCTTTGGTCTCTTGGTCATCTCGCAAGCAATCGAGTGTAGCCCAATCCACCACCGCGGCTGAGTATGTAGCTGCTGCTAGTTGTTGTTCCCAGCTGCTTTGGATGACATATACCATGAGTAATTTTGGAGAGGAGTGCTCCCAGGTTCCACTTTTCTGTGACAGCACCAGTGCCATAAGCGTTGCCAAAAATCCTGTCCTCCACTCCAAAACGAAACACATACAAGTGAGATACCACTTTCTGAGGGATAATGTCGAGAAGGGAAACATATCTTTGTCCTATGTCCCTACCCAATACTAGCTAGCTATTTTCACCAAACTGCTTGACCAAGCCACTTTCACTCGCTTGCGGGGCGAGCTTGGAGTTTGCTTTCCTTTCTAGCTGGGTCTTGGAGCTTCTCATGTATATATGTTTCATATGTTCATTTTGTTGCATTTCATTCATGCATTTTACCTTATGTACAAAACCTAGTAGGATAGCCATCTTTGGATCACTTGAGCTAGGATTGAGCTTCTCTTATATACACTGGTCACCGATGAGCTATTTGTGAGACTTGTGCATGTTTGGTAAATTTTGGATGTGAATGCTATGCTCTTGATGGTTTTGCCATATGCTTATGTTGAGATAGCTTTATTTTGATGAAAATGCTAAAATTATGTCTCTCATGAGTAGATGCTTGTCTATGCTCAATTTGTGTGCTTAAATGCTTATATCATGCTCAGTTTGTGCTTGAGGATCATATTCTCTTTGCTTGGGGTCAAAGATCCTTTGTCATTGTAAATGTTTAGCCCTTTTGCTTGCTTGGGGAGGAGCATAAGCTTCTTTTTGCCGCAAAGGCACTTCATGTACCATGCTTTAACTTGAAAATGAAATTGGTGTATGAATTGCCTTATGCTTGAAAAATGAGCTCCTAATCATGTTGTTATGCTTTGATATTCATATCTTGGGTGCTAAACCGTAGCATGCTTGTCTACCATGAGAAGTCTCATTTTAAGAAGTAGACACATGGCTCGGTGGCTTTAACATGACTTGAGTAGCTTGTGGGCGTTTATAATGATCTTGTGATGAGAATTTGTGATCTTGCATAAACTTTGGATGATCTAGTGTATATATGTTCAAATTGGTATAGAGAGAGTCTTGGTCATGAGATGACTATTTCTTTGTGAAAATTGCTTAAAATTGCTTTTAGCCATGTCATATGCTTATATGTCTCTACCTTCTTGATGGCAATGTGCTAGATACACCATGTCTACTTTGCTTGCTCTATGCCTCATTTGTAGCATTTTGTTGTGCTTTGTATATCTGATAAGCTCAGTAGATTGTATATGTGCTTTGACATGCATTTTTCATGAAAACAAGGGGAAGAGTTTCACATACCTTGATTCATGCATTGTCAACAAGGGGGAGAATTTTGGGAGATATACATGCAAGGGAGAGAATTTTCATGCATTGGAAGTTTTTGTGAAAAATTGGTATGCTTTTGTGAGATGTTGCATGTGAGGAGAAAAATTGAGAAGAAGAGGTTGCATTTGCTCAGGGGGAGTTTGCATATGTGCAGGGGGAGCTCCTTTGTTTTTCCTGAGTTTTGTGCTTTGTGATGTGCTCTTTGAGAGCTTTGTTTTGTCTCGGCTGTGTCGAGCCGTTGCCCTTGTCTTAGGGGGCCGAGACTTGGATTGGCGAGTGATCGAGTTTTCGCTTGTTCTTTGGCTTTGGATCACTTGCTTGGGAGGTTTGTGTTCGTGGTTGTTTTCTTTTCTTTTTCTTTATATGATTTCTATGGGTGTTGTCAATGCACTCATCAAGGGGGAGATTGAGGACTAGGTATGTCCGAGGACTAGTGGAGGGTCGCTCCTTAGTGCTGAGTGATTGACAACGTTGTGTGGACTGATGTTTGGCTAAAGTGTGCAGGTACAGGTACATGTTGCGGTTTGACTCGTGTCGGTGCAGGTGAAGAACAAGGGTGAAAGGCCTTAGCCGTGGCGGCCTCCGGGTGATGGAGAGGCAAGTAGGCTTGGTTCGATGAACCCGGTGGCCGATGGGGTCAAGTGCGAGCCGTGCGGTGCAGGACTGGAGGGCTGAAGTCGTGAACATGGGCCGGTGCAAGGTAGCGGATGGAGCCCGAAGCTTGCACGCGTGGTTTGGTGGTTTGCCCACAAAACCATCTGTGGACGGTTTCTTGGTTTGGGCCTCAAAACCAAGCCCGGAGGCCCGAGGCGACGGAGACGGTGATCCAAGAGCTTCAGGAAGTTTCGAGGCGGTGGGCACGTGGCGTGATCGCGGGGGTTTGCGTCGAGGTGAAGCGAAGCCGCGGTGGAAGCGTGTCTGTCCGATGAAGACTTGACCAAAATACCCCTGAGGGGTTGTATCTTCATTTAAGCAGTAGGGGTAGCGTGGTCATTTACCTCCCTCCAATGGACTTCGTATGAATAGCGTAGAGGTGGATGGCTTCTCTCTCTCTTGGACTCTAGGGCTTTCTCCCCCGGTAGATTTCTCTGAACTGCTTCTTGTTCCTCTGGATTCCTTAGGCTAGACTCTTGTACAGACTCTGACCTCTGGATATATGGAAGCATTCGGCGTTGCGATGATCTCCGAGTCCTTTGTGATTTTCGTGTCATTTTCGGGGCTATTTTTGGGGAGTTTCTTCCTCGATTGATTCGGGGATTTGAGGGCGTTTCCTCAAGGATTTTTTTGTGGGGATCATGGGTGGATGCCTTGCGCATGTTTGTGTGTGACCTTGACCCCTCAAACACCATGGAGAGCCTTCGATTTGTGCGTTTTTGCTTGGAGCCCGAGTTCATGGTGGTGGTTCGTGTGATCCGCGATTCCCGGTGATTTAGTGGCTTAGGAGTCGAGATTTTTGGGGCATAGCTTTCTCTTGTGTTGCTTATCATCTCCCCCAAATCTTGTCTCAAGAGCTTTAGCCGTTTGGGAGATCCGGTGATGGAAAGGTGGAGTTGACTCCCGAGGTCGAGCATTTTTCTGCTCTGTCCGCACCTGGCGGACGGTTCGCGAGGCCGGTGCGGACGGTCCGCGAGGACCTGACAGCGTTGGTGTTCTTCGTGTTCTTCGCGTGTTCTTGAGCGCTTGAGTTTCGATTCGTTGAGTTGCTTTGGTTCGGTGGCAACCAGTTTGGCGGACAGTCCACGAGGTTGTCCTGGACAGTCCGTGCTGGTCGGACGGTCCGCAGCGAGCCGCCGGACAGTCCGGATTTCGGGGGTGCGCTACTGGTGGTTCGAGGTGCTTTTTCGGACAGTCCGCCGTGACCTTCCGGACAGTCCGCGCCCTCCACGCGGACGGTCCGCCCGGTCACCCTGGACAGTCCGCCAGGGACTTCGCAGCAGTGCCTAAGTCCTTTGGATCTTGTTTTGGTGCTTCTGCACTTTGCTCCTAGGCTTGTCGGTTGATCTTCTAGGCTTGTGTGTGACTTATTTCGAGCTTCCTTTCTGTGCTAGAGCTCTTGGAGTAGCAATCGGGGTATAGGCCGAGTTCGACCTTCGAGAAGAATTTTTATCGGCTCCCATTCACTCCCCCCCTCTCTGGTCGCCCGATTCGGTCCTTCAGCCGTGGGGTTAGTGGATGCTGCGTGTCCCGTGGATGACGGCGCAACTTGGCACTAGGCTCCCACCTGGAGGATCACCGTACACTTGGCCGGGGCTGACTCAGCCACCACCGGTTGGGATGCTGGGGTTCACACAGCCACCGCCCGCGGGGGGTCGGGGTCGGGGTCCCAGTCGCCACATGACCCACCGAACAAGTGAGTTCATGGACTTCGCATCTTTTATTTGCATTTGGACCTTTGTGACTTGAATGTGCTGTGTGTATGGATTTTATGGACTTGTATGGACCTGTATGGACTCGTGACTTGGTTGTAGACTTGTTAGTTGCATTTTTGGACTATGTGATGATTATGGTGGTATTTAAAGTGCTTGTGATGATCTTGAACTGCCTGTGATGATTATAATCTGCCTATGATGACTATAATTTGCCTGTGATGTTGTTTATTTGCTGCGGGTACCATATATGAGGCTACATAAATAAAAAAGTATGGGCTTTGCCAAGAGTAAAAGCTATTGCTCTCGTCAAATAGCTGGCCTTTGCCGAGAGCAATGGCTTTCTCTCTCGGCAAAGCCGCCCTGACATGGTGTTGCGTGAGGCCTTTGCTGAGAGCTGGGTCCACAGCTCTCGGCAAAGTTTAAATATGTGCCAAGAGCCGAGTCTAAGGCTCTCGGCAAAGAAACGCTGACGTGGCGGTGTGTGGCCTCTTTGCCGAGAGCCGGGCCGTCTGGCTCTCGGCAAAGCTTAAATATGTACCGAGAGTCATGATGTCTAGCTCTCAGCAAAGAGGTAGGGCCCGCACCTAATGCCGTTCCCCTGGTCGTGCATTTGCCGAGAGCCACCTGTGCTCATGACACACGTGTGCCGTGAGGCCGGGCTTTGGCTTTCGGCAAAGAGTTTTTTGCCGGTAGAAGTTTACCGAGAGTTCTTTGCCGAGTGTTTACTCTCGGCAAAAGCTCGGCCGAGTGGAAAGTGCCCTTTGCCATAAGCATCTTCATGACAAAGGAACCGATTCTGGTAGTAGGATATGCAATATGGTACGGCTGGCTGCTGGATGGACGTGCCGGCATCTCTAGATTTGCTTTTAGGTTGCAGAGAATGACACGCGCGACGGTATGATTAGTTGGACCCTTGTCTGATGAACTAGAAATAATTACTGATGTGGATTCATTATGTAAGGTGCCCACGTCGTCCATGGACTATAGCACTATTTATAACTCCCTCCAGCTGGCTAGAAATCCCTCCACATATATATGCTGCCCGCTTTGAGAATTTAGACGACTTTCGATGACGCGTGTAGAGGACGCCGACAGGCATCCAAAATTTCCCACGTGTCGCCGCCGTCTCTCCGCACGCTGTCCCATGCTCCGCCTCCGTGCGGTCCACTCCGCCAGACCACACGCGCGTCACCGCTCCCGACCCGCCCCGCCCCCGTTGGCACACGCACGCCCCCAGCCGCCCGGCAGCCGATCGTCCTCTCGCTGCATCGCCGTCCTCCGTCCCGGCCCGCGCGCGTCGTCGTTGCTCCGCCGCCACCCGCGCTCCTACTGCCAGCTCGCCCGCGTACCATGGCCCGCCGCGACCCTGCCAACCGCCACGCACGCTCCCCCGGCCCAGCGTGGGCCCACCCCTCCTCTGTCCCGTCCGCGCGCTCCACCTCCCCGCCGGCCCGCCTCTTCGCTCGACAGTACATTGAAGGACCGATTAGGCGACAAGAGAGGGGGGAGTGAACGGGAGCCGATAAAAATTCTTCTCGAAAGAGAGAACTCGGGCTATACCCCGTTTGCCACTCGGATCACTCGCACACACAAGAACGGCTCTGGACTAGGCACACACAAGCCTACAAGTCCTAGAGACAAGCCATGAATCGAGAAGCGGAAGCACAAGACAAGAACCAAAGCACTTGGGCAAATCTGCGAACAATAGACGGACAGTCCGCAAGAGCCAGGCGGACAGTCCACAACTACAGGGCGGATAGTCCAAGAATGCACCCCGAACCTCTAGTGACTCCCGAGGAAATTCAGACAGTCCGTGCAATCACAGCGGACGGTCCGAGCCTCGCGGACGATCTGGCCTCCCTGGGCGGACGGTCCGGGAAACCTCTTACAACTGAAACCAAAGCACTCAATGGATCGAAGCAAAGGGACTCAAGAACTCGTGGCGACCTCGATGACCGTGACGAACTGAGACTCAGGTAGACAGTCTGCGTGGGCGTCGCGGACGGTCCGCGAGAGCTCCAGAAACAACCACCGAGCCCGCGCGAAAACAAGCCAAACTTGGGATCGATGGATTTCCCAAACCGCTGGACGGATTGAGCCCAAATTTTGGGTAGATGAGAAGCGTCTCTAGGAGAAGCTATGCCCAAAATCTTGGAGCCCGAAACTTGTCCAATCAACCGAAATCGCAAATCTCATGCACTCAAAGCACCAACTCGAGTTCATCCAATCCTCACCAAATTGAGCCTGATTCTCAGCGTTTGAGGGCTCAAGATCATCCACAAAGATGCACAAGACATCCACCCATGATCCCCTTAAAGAAATCCGGAGATAAACGGCCTAGAAATCGATGCACAATAATCGAACCGAAAACCACCGAAAAAGCACAAAACCAACTCGGGAATCCAAAGGGAGAGACAACTAACACAATAATTCTTCCATACACACAGAGGTCAAATTCTTTACAAAGGCTAGCAATCCTCCCGCATCCACCCGCTTGAAGATGTGCTTGTGATCGCTTTGGCTAGCCTACAGAGAAGGAAATGAAAAGCAGTCCAAAGGATAACCCTAGCCATCCACCCCTCTACCTATTTATATTTTCCTTGTCCGGTGGGGAAAAGGACCATACTAACCCTACAACTTGAAAGTAAGATACACACCCCTCAGTGGCACTTTCATCAAGTAGGCCTTCACCATCGGACGGACACACATCCACCACACCACACGTCCTCCCGACGCAGGCTAGGCGATCACACCGCGTGTCCCCCACCTCGAAGCTTCCCGATAGTCCCGGATCCCCGTCTCCGTCGTGTTGGGCCCTCGGGCTCGGTTTTGAGGTCCAAACCAAGAAACCCTGCTCTGATGGTTTTGTGGCCAAACCACCAAACCCCGCGTACACTACCCAGCCTCACCACGACAAGCGTCGAGCCCACCAGGCCTTTCACCTCCGGCACCTGGACAGTCTACTCGATCTTGTCTCGTTCCTTGACTTGGCCGCCACCAATGCACCGGCTCCATGTCCATGACTTCAACTCGCTCCTCTTGCACCATGCGGCTCGCACTTGACCCCACCGGCCACCGGGTCCATCAAACCAAGCCTACTTGTCTCTCCATCACCCGGAGGCCACCTCGGCATAGAACTTTCGCACTTGTTCTTCAACTGCACCAGCATGAGTCAAGTCGCAACCTCCACCTATAATACTAAGCCAAGCATTAGTCCACACAAGATTATCAATCACTCATCACTGAGGAGCGACCCCTCCACTGGTCTTCAGACGCTCCTGGTCCTCAATCTCCCCCTTGATGAGTGCATTGACAACACCCATAGTAACCAATTCAGAGAAAAGGAAAACAAAACAAACATGAACAACAATGAGGACCAGGTGTGTCCGAGGACCAGTGGAGGGTCACTCCTTAGTGATGAGTGATTGACAACGTTGTGTGGACTGATGCTTGGCAAAGTGTGCAGGTACAGGTTGCGGTTTGACTCGTGTCGATGCAGGTGAAGAACAAGCGTGAAAGGCCTTAGCTGCGGCGGCCTCCGAGTGATGGAGAGGCAAGTAGGCTTGGTTCGATGGACCCGGTGGCCGATGGGGTCAAGTGCGAGCCGTGCGGTGCAACAATGGCGGGCTGAAGTCATGAACATGGGCCGGTGCAAGGTAGCGGATCTAGTCCGAAGCTTGCATGCGGGGTTTGTTGGTTTGCCCACAAAACCATCTGTGGACAGTTTCTTAGTTTGGGCCTCAAAACCAAGCCCGGACGCCCGAGGTGACAGAGACGGTGATCCGGGAGCTTTGGGAAGCTTCAAGGCGGGGGGCACGTGGCGTGATCGCGGGGCTTGCGTCGATGCTAAGCAAGGCCGCGGTGGAAGCGTGTCCGCTCGATGAAGACTTGACCAAAATGCCCCTGAGGGGTTGTATCTTTTATTTGAGTTGTAGGGGTTGTGTGGTCATTTACTGCCCTCCGATGGACTTCGTATAAATAGCGGAGAGGTGGATCGCATCTCTCTTGCTTGGACTCTAGGGTTTCCTCCGCCAGTAGATTGCTCTGAACTGCTTCTTTTTCCTCTGCTTTCCTTAGGCTAGATTCTTGTATAGACTCTGACCTCTAGATGTATGGAAGCATTCGGCGTTGCGGTGATCTCCTAGTCCTCTGTGATTTTCATGTCATTTTCGGGGCTATTTTTGGGGGGTTTCGTTCTTCGCTCGATTCATGGATTTGAGGGCGTTTCTTCTCGGATTTCTTTGAGGGGATCATGGGTGGATGCCTTGCGCATCTTTGTGTGTGATCTTGACCCCTCAAACGCCGGGAAACACCTTCGATTCGTGCGTTTTTGGTTGGAGCCCGAGTTCATGGTGGTGGTTCGTGTGATCTGCGATTCCCGGTGATTTAGGGAGTTAGAGGTCGAGACTTTTGGGGCATAGCTTCCTTGTGTGACGCTTCTCATCTCCCCAAAGTCTTGTCTTAAGAGCTCTAGCTGTTTGGGAGATCCGGTGATGGAAAGGTGGAGTTGACTCCCGAGCTCGAGCATTTTTCTGTTCTGTTCGCGGTTGGAGGACGGTCCGCGAAGCCCGTGCAGACGGTCCGCGAGGCCCAGGTAGTGTTGATGTTCTTCGTGTTCTTCGCGAGTTCCTGAGCACTCGAGTTTCGATCCATTGAGTTGTTTTGGTCTGGTGGCAACAAGTTTGGCAGACAGTTCGCGAGGTAGGCTCGGACAGTCTGTGACGGTCGGACAGTCCACAATGAACCGTCAGAGAGTCCGTTTTTCCCCGGTGCGCCCCTGGAGGTTCGAGTTGCTTTTTCAGACAGTTCGACGAGACCTGACGAACGGTCTGCGCAGTCATTGCGGACAGTCTGCCTGGTCCTCTCGGACAGTCCGCTAGGAGCTTTCGCAGAGTTGCTCTAAGTGTTTGATTCGTGTCTTGTGCTTCCACTCTTTGCTTCTAGGCTTGTCTCTAGGGCTTGTAGGTTTGTGTGTGCCTTGTCTAGAGCTTCTTTGGTGTGTGCGAGTACTCAGAGTGGCAATCGGGGTATAGGGCGAGTTCGACCTTCGGGAAGAATTTTTATTGGCTCCCATTCACTCCCCCCCCTCTCTGGTCGCCTATTCGGTCCTTTAATTGGTATCAAAGCCGGTTACAGATCTTCTTGATTCTAACCAGTCTAAGATCCAAAGATGGTCGATTATGGCAAGAGGTCGGGTCCTCGGCACTTTTTGCGAGGGCGATTATGGAAAGGCGCATGGGCGCGTTTTTGCGAGGGAAGGGAACTCTGATCTGGGAGGTCACTCAGAATCCTCATTATGTCATCCTGGACAAATTTCTGTTTCCAGGATCACGGGACATGTGTGAGGCCAACTGTAAGGCTGTTGATTACTTGTTCCATGCTCTCTGTGCCTCGGAGTTCGAGCAAGTGTATGAAGAAAATGTGGCGGGAAATATTTGGCTCAAGTTGAGAAATGCTCATGTTGGCAATGCCCAATTGCAAGCCCGTTTGTTTTCCACTTACCGGAGAGAGTACGAGAACTTAACTCATCTCCCCGGTGAGTCGACCGATGCTATGTTTCAGCGCTTCACTAGCATAGTCAACAACATGAGGGCCAATGTGACAATGCTCCCATACACGGATCATGATCAAGCTATCAAGCTTTTGCATGCCCTGGATAGGTCAGTGTGGAGTGCCAAGGTTGAGGCCATTGAGGAGTCGAGCGTGTATGATACGCTAACGCTTGATGAGCTGTTTTCCAAGCTCAGGTCTTCAGAGGTTTATCGTGGCTTGAGAGCCAAGAGCGAGAGCCCCACTGATCCTCATAGTTTGGCTCTTGTCCCTGGATCAAGGTCTAACGCTAACTCTGGTGGTTTCTCTTTGTCTTGTCTTATGTCTTTGCCAGATGAGGACTTTGAGGTGCTGAGCAAGGACGATCACGCTTTGTTGAGCAAGAGGTTTGGGCAGATGTACGAGAACCGCAAGAATGCAAGGCGGAGCTCGGGGATGTGCTATCAGTGCAGGAAGCACGGGCACTTCATCGCTGAATGCCCTGAAGCCATGGAGATCAAGAATGACTACAAGGGCAAGCCCGAGCACGACTACAACAAGCACCGCTCTCGGAACAACTACAATTACAAGCACAAGGATAAGAGCGAGAGAAGGCACAAGAAGAGTAGCGGGTACAAGAAGAAGACGGCTCGAGCTATGGTGGTCGGAGCGAGCGACATCGACTCGACATCAAGCGATGCTTCTTCTGACTCGAGCAGTGAGGAAGAGCAAGAAAGGCGCTAGGACAAGCGGCACATGGGCAAGAACTTCACCGGCCTCAGCTTCGTCGCACAAGGAGGCTTTTGCGTCATGGCGCATTCCAAGAAGGGTGGGAAGCACAACTCGGATTCGAACTCTGACTCCGAGGAAGAGGTATGACATGATCCCAACTTCTTGCTAGAGGAGAATGCTAGGCTCAATGAGTTGCTTGATAACCGTGATGATGTGCTTAGGAAGACCAACAAGGAGAAGAGGGAATTTAGGTCTTTGTTGGGTGATGCTAAGGATAAGATAGCTGAGCTTAAATCCTTGCTTATGGATGCTAGAAATGAGATAGACTTTTTGAAATCTGCTCCTGTTGTGTCCGATGAGATTGACTGTGGTGATTGCACTGTTTTTCTTGCTGATTTGACTGTTCTCAAGGAGAAGCATGCCTCTACTCTTAAGGAACTAGATATGCTTAGGTTTGAGTGTGATGAATTGAAATCTAGACCTTCTTTGTTAGGTGCTTGCACTTCATGTCCTGTGTTGCATGCTAGGCTAGATGAATCTCACACTAGAATAGTTTCTCTTGAGGCGGCATTGAAAGCTCCTCTTCCTACATCATGCTCTACCTGTGAAATGCATGCTTTGAAAAACATGGAACTTGCACACTATGTTGATCGTCTACAGGATGAGAATGATGAATTGAGGAAAATGATGGGATGGTTGTTTGGGCATGAGCCACAATTGAGTTTGATGTTGGCTCAGTTTAAGAGGTTTGATGGTCAGGCGTTGGGGGATGACAAGTGTGGTGAGAAGAGTGGTGAGGGAGAAGAGAAAGCTGGAGAGATTCCTATTCCACCACATACCACAGCGATGAACAAATTTGCACCCAAGCCAAACCACCTCAGAAACAAGCTAGACACAACACTAGATCCACCAGAGTCCCCCACAAATCTGAAAACTACCAAAAACCCATCAAGTTTGTGAGCACCCAGGGGAGTGTCTTTGGTGGGAAGACAGGAGAGAAAGCTGTTGAGAAGCCCACAGAAAAACCACCGCCTAAGCCACAGCCGATCCGCTTCCATTGTGAGTATTGTGGGAGGGATGAGCATAAGGATGAGTTCTGTTTCTGGAGGTAGAGAGATGAGAGGTTTGCTAGGGAGATGGCAAATAAGGACATGTACCACCTTTCTCATGGTGTGCCTGAGCCTCGTAGAGGGCCTCTACCTAGGGGTGAGGTGTATGTGCGTACAGTTCCCACTCATGGAGGTGGAGGTAGTTTTCCTCAGAGAGATAGGCGTGTTGGGTTTGGGCGTGGTGAGTTGGCTCGACGTGCTCCTTCTCGTGATCGTTACGAGTTTGGGAGACACGATCGGAGCTTTGGGTCTCAGATGGACTACGGGCCATGTTTTCCCCCTCGTGGTGCGCGTACTCCTCTAGTGAGACGTGACAGGTCCTTTGGTGGTAGGCGTGAGAGGGCTCCGCCTAGAGGTTTTGGTAGGATGGATTTTGCTAATCCTTCTTTTGAGCAAATGGCTCGACACTGGTCTGATTCCTTTGGTGCTAACCCCAGTGTTGAGTCGCTTGCTCATTCTCGTTCTTGTTTTTGATTGCAGGTGGGAGGCTTGGAGGACTTTTGGTTGATCGACTCTGGTTGCTCACGACACATGACCGGAGATCGTGGGTGGTTCTCCAGCCTCACCCCGGTGAGTACGAGGGAGTACATCACTTTCAGGGACAATGGGAGAGGATGAGTGCTTGCTGAAGGTATGGTGAAGGTGAGTAGCAAGGTGACCTTATGAGGACCAGGTGTGTCCGAGGACCTGTGGAGGGTCGCTCCTTAGTGATGAGTGATTGACAATGCTGTGTGGACTGATGCTTGGCTAAGTGTGCAGGTACAGGTTGCGGCTTGACTCGTGTTGGTGCAGGTGAAGAACAAGAACGAAAGGCCTTAGCCGTGGCGGCCTCCTGGTGATGGAGAGGCAAGTAGGCTTGGTTCGATGGACCCGGTGGCCGATGGGGTCAAGTGCGAGCCGTGCGGTGCAAGACTGGTGGGCTGAAGTCGTGAACATGGGCCTGTGCAAGGTAGCGGATCGAGGCCGAAGCTTGCACGCGGGGTTTGTTGGTTTGCCCACAAAACCATCGGTGGACGGTTTCTTGGTTTGGGCCTCAAAACCAAGTCCGAAGGCCCGAGGTGACGGAGATGGTGATCCGGGAGCTTCGGGAAGCTTCGAGGCAGGGGGCACGTGGCGTGATCACGGGGCTTGCGTCGATGCTAAGCAAGGCCGTGGTGGAAGCGTGTCCGTTCGATGAAGACTTGACCAAAATACCCCGGCGGGGTTGTATCTTCATTTCAAGTTGTAGGGGTAGCGTGGTCATTTACCTCCCTCCAATGGACTTCGTATAAATAGCAGAGAGGTGGATGGCATCTCTCTCTGTTGACTCTCGGTTTTCCTCCCCCGGTAGATTGCTCTGGACTGCTTCTTTTCCTTTGTATTCCTTAGGATAGATTCTTGTATAGACTCTGACCTCTAGATGTATGGAAGCATTCGGTGTTGCAGTGATCTCCTAGTCCTCTGTGATTTTCGTGTCATTTTCGTGGCTTTTTTTGGGGAGTTTTGTTCTTCGCTCGATTTGGGGATTTGAAGGGGTTTCTTCTCGAATTTCTTTGAGGGTATCATGGGTGGATGCCTTGTGCATCTTTGTTCGTGATCTTGACCCCTCAAACGCTGGGAAATACATTCGATTCGTGAGTTTTTGGCGGGAGTTCGAGTTCGTGGTGGTTGTTCGTGTGATCCGCGATTCCCAGCGATTTAGTGAGTTAGGGGTCGAGATTTTTGGGGCATAGCTTCCTCATGTGTTGGTTATCATCTCCCCCAAACCTTGTCTCAAGAGCTTTAGCCGTTTGGGAGATCCGGTGATGGATTTGGAGAGTTGACCTCGCGGGGTCGAGCTTTTTCTGCTCTGAACGCGCTTGGCGGACTGTCCGCGAGAGGCGCGCGGACTGTCCACGCGACACCAGTTCGTCGCGTGTTCATCCGTGTTTGTGCGCGTTCGCGTTTCGATCCGTTTTGTCACGAGGGTTTTGTTGCAAGAGGTTTGCAGACTGTCTGCGTGGTGTGTGCGGACTGTCCGCGTGGCTCGGATTATGTCTGGGGTGGCTCGTGGTTTGTCTGGGGTGCCCAGCGAGTTTTGCCGGACTGTCCGCCTGTTGTGGCCGGACTGTCCGCGAGGGCACGGACCGTCTGCGGTGCTTGCCCGGACTGTCCGAATTTCCTCGGTGTAGCAATGGTGGCTCGAGGACCTTTTCCGGACTGTCCGCCGAGGGTCCGCGGACTGTCCGCCTGTCTTGCGGACTGTCCGCCGTACTCCTCCGGACTGTCCGCCCTGGACTTCGCAGATTTGGCTAAGTCTTTTGATTCTTGTCTTGTGCTTCCGTAGTTTGATTCGAGGCTTGTCTCTAGGACTTGTGGGCTTGTGTGTGCCTAGTCTAGAGCTTTTCTTGTGTGCGCAAGAATTCGGAGTGGCAATCGTGGTATAGGCTGAGTTTGACCTTCGGGAAGAATTTTTATTGGCTCCCATTCACTCCCCCCTCCCTGGTCGCCTATTCGGTCCTTCAATTGGTATCAGAGCCGGTTACGGATCTTCTTGATTCTAACCAGTCTAAGATCCAAAGATGGGCGATTATGGCAAGGGGTCGGGTCCTCCGCACTTTGATGGCAAGAATTACCCGATGTGGGAGAGGCGCATGGGCGCGTTTTTGCGTGGGAAGGGAACTCTGATCTGGGAGGTCACTCAGAATCCTCATTATGTCATCCCAGATAGTTTTCTGCTTCCAGGTACGCAGGACATGTTTGAGGCCAACAGCAAGGCCGTTGATTACTTGTTCCGTGCTCTCTGTGCCTCGGAGTTCGAGCGAGTGTGTGGAGACAATGTGGCCGGAAAGATTTGGCTCATGTTGAGAAATGCTCATGTTGGCAGTGCCCAAATGCAAGCCCGTTTGTTTTCCACTTACAGGAGAGAGTACGAGAACTTCACTCATCTCCCTAGTGAGTCGACCGATGCTATGTTTCAGCGTTTCACTAGCATTGTCAACAACATGAGGGCCAATATGACAGTGCTGCCATACACGGATCATGATCAAGCTATCAAGCTTTTGCATGCCCTGGATAGGTCTGTGTGGAGTGCCAGGGTCAAGGCTATTGAGGAGTCGAGAGTGTATGACACGTTGACGCTGGATGAGCTATTTTCCAAGTTGAGATCTTCAGAGGTTGATCGTGGCTTGAGAGCCAAGAGCGAGAGCCCCACTGATCCTCATAGTTTGGCTCTTGTCTCAGGATCGAGGTCTAACGCTAACTTTGGTGGCTTCTCTTTGTCGTGTCTCGGGACTTTGCCAGATGAGGACTTCGAGGTGCTGAGCGAGGATGATCTCACCTTGTTGAGCAAGATGTTTGGGTGGATGTACGAGAACCGCAAGAATGCAAGGCGGAGCTCGGGGATGTGCTATCGGTGCGGGAAGCACGGGCACTTCATCACCAAATGCCCTGAAGCCATGGAGATCAAGAATGACAACAAGGGCAAGCCCAAGCACGACTACAACAAGCACCGCTCCTAGAATGACTACAAGGACAAGCGCAAGGACAAGGGTGAGAGAAGGCCGAAGAAGAGTGGCGGCTACAAGAAAAAGACGGTTCGAGCGATGGTTGCCGGAGCGAGCGACATCGACTCCATATCAAGCGATGCCTCATCCGACTCGAGCAGCGAGGAAGAGCAAGAAAGGTGCAAGGACAAGCGGCACACCGGTAAGAACTTCACCGGCCTGAGCTTCGTCACACAAGGAGGCTTTTACAGCATGGCGCACCCCAAGAAGGGTGGGAAGCACAGCTCGGATTCGAACTCCGACTCTGAGGAAGAGGTATGAAATGATCCCAACTTCTTGCTAGAGGAGAATGCTAGGCTGAATGAGTTGCTTGATAACCGTGATGATGTGCTTAGAAAAGACCAACAACAAGAAGAGGGAATTTAGGTCTTTGTTGGGTGATGCTAAGGATAAGATACCTGAGCTTGAATCCTTTCTTGTGGATGCTAGAAATGAGATAGGCTCTTTGAAATCTGCTCCTGTGGTGTGTAATGAGATTGACTGTGGTGATTGCTCTATTTTTCTTGCTGATTTGACTGCTCTCAAGGAGAAGCATGCCTCTACTCTTGAGGAACTAGATCTGATTAGGGTTGAGAGTGATGAACTAAAATATAGGCCAGCTTTGTTAGGTGCTTGCACTTCATGTCCTGTGTTGCATGCTAGGATAGATGAGTCTCACACCAGGATAGTTTCTCTTGAGGCTACTTTGAAAGCTCCCATTCCTACATCATGTTCTACTTGTGAAATGCATGCTTTGAAAAACATGAAACTTGCACACTATGTTGACCGTTTGCAGGATGAAAATGATGAGCTTAGGAAATTGATGAGTTGGTTGTCTGGGCATGAGCCACAATTGAGTTTGATGTTGACTGAGTTCAAGAGGTTTGATGGTCAGGCGTTGGGGGCTGGAAAGAATGGTGAGAAGAGTGGTGAGAAGAGTTGTGAGGGAGAAGAGAAAGTTGGAGAGATCCCTACTCCACCACACACCATACCCATGAACAAATATGCACCCAAGCCAAACCACCTCAGAAACAAGCTTGATACAACTCCAGACCCACCAGTGTTCCCCCAGAAAACAGAGAATTACCAGAAACCCATCATGTTTGTGCGCACCCATGGAAATGTTTTTGAGGGGAAGTCAGGAGAGAAAGCTGTTGAAAAGCCATAGCCAAAGCCACAGCCGATCCGCTTCCATTGTCAGTATTGTGGGAGGGATGGGCATAAGGATGAGTTCTATTTCAGGAGAAAGAGAGATGAGAGGTTTGCTAGGGAGATGGCAAACAAGGACAGGTACCACCTTTCTCGTGGTGTGCCTGAGCCTCGTAGAGGGCCACTGCCTAGGGGTGAGGTGTATGTGCGTAGAGAGTGGAGGTGGTTTTCCTTAGAGAGACAGACGTGTTGGGTTTTGGTGTGGTGAGTTGGCTCGACGTGCTCATCTCGTGACCGTTATGAGTTTGGGAGGCACGATCGGAGCTTTGGGTCTTAGATGGACTACGGGCCACGTTTCCCCCCTCGTGGTGCGCGTACTCCTCCCGTGAGACGTGATAGGTCCTTTGGTGATAGGCGTGAGAGGGCTCCGCCTAGAGGTTTTGGTAGGATGGATTTTGCTAACCCTTCTTTTGAGCAAATGGCTCAGCACTGGTTTGACTCTTTTGGTACTAACCCCAGTGTTGAGTCTCTTGCTCATTCTCGTCCTCGTTTTTGATTGCAGGTGGGAGGCTTGGAGGACTTTTGGTTGATCGACTCCGGTTGCTCACGACACATGACCGGAGATCGTGGGTGGTTCTCCAGTCTCACCCCGGTGAGTACGAGAGAGTACATCACTTTCGGGGACAATGGGAGAGGACGAGTGCTTGCTGAAGGTATGGTGAAGGTAAGTAGCAAGGTGACCTTAAGAAGTGTGGCTCTGGTCAAGTCACTTGGTTTTAACCTGTTGTCAGTATCTCAATTACTAGACGAAGGTTTTGAGGTGTTTTAAGTCGGGCGCTTCTCGTGTGCTTGATTCTCGAGGCGATCTTGTCTGTACGCTTGTCCCCGAGGGTCAAATCTTCCGTGCCGATTTTTCCCAGTTGAGAGCCAGGTGTGGTTCGAGGACCGGTGGATGGTCGCTTCCTGGTGTGATGAGTGATTGACAACGTGGTGTGGACTGATTCTTGGCTAAGTATTGCAGGTGCAGGTTGCGGCTTGACTGGTGCAGGTGCAGGTGAAGAACAAGCGTGAAAGGTCGTTGCCGGTGAGGCCTCCAGGTGTGGAGAAGACAAGTAGGCTTGGTTCGAGGGACCCGGTGGCCAGCGGGGTCAAGTGCGGGCCGCATGGTGGCAAGAACGGCAAGATGAAGTCATGGACGGTTTCTTGGTTGAGCCTCAAAACCAAGGTCGAGCCGGGACTACGTGGGAGCCGAGTCATGAGTGGTGATTGGCGGAGGCTACACCGAGTTCGCGGGGTTTCCGGTGGTTCACCAGAAAACCACTGGGTTCCTTGGTTGATCCACAAAGCCAAGACCGAAGACGGAGGTGCAGCAGCTCCAGACCGGTCTGACCGGTGGGTCTGACCGATCTGACCGGTGGGTACCGGTCTGACCGGTGAGGAGCACCGGTCTGACCGGTGTGCGACGACGCAGTCCGGAATCTTCGAAGCGGAGGACACGCGTCGGGATCGCAAGGCTTGCGTCGAGGCTAAGCAAGTTTGCGGTCGCTGGGCATCCGTCCGATGGTGCGAAGACAAAGACTTCCAATTTCGCCCTCGAGGGGCATGTATCCCTAGTTAGCTAGTAAGGGTATTTTAGTCTTTCGGTTGCCTCCATATAACCCAAGGGGTGAGAGGATGGCAGCCATCCCTTGGAACCCTAGCTCATTTGGTTTTCCTATTTTCCTTCCTATTTTCTTAGGATTTTCGTAGGACTAGCTTGAGAGCTTCATGGTGAGATCTTGTGAGAGGGAAGGATGATCGGGCGGCAAGCTAGACCGTGTATGAACCTCTTTGGTATGTATAGATGATTCGGCGTGGTTCCTCAAGGCTTGGATGTGTCTTTCCCGTTTCTCCTTTTTTGGTGATTTTCGGAGCCTTTTCTTGGCGATTTTCTTGGAGCGATTTCGAGGCCTTTCTCTTTGGGATTTGGTGGGGGATGTATGCATGAACCCTTCGTGGTTCTTTTCCCTTTGATTCCCCTTCCAAATCCGTGAGCAAAGGGGCTCGATTTTGGGGTTTTCGTGGCTCTAGGGTTAGAGGCGTTCTTGGTGGGATTCCTTCGATTCCTCTTGATTTGACAAGTTTTGGTGGACCAAATCTTGGCTATGGAGTACCCATGAGGTGTTCCTACTATCCCCAAAGTCTTGTGCAAAACCGTGGAGCGAATCGGGAGATCGGGAGTTGGATTTGGAGGAGTTGACTCGCGGGCGCTGTTCATCCCGAGCTGCCCAGGCACGACCGGTCTGACCGGTGCTCTTGACCGGTCTGACCGGTGCTAGCCCTTGGTGGGTTTTTGTCTCGGGGAACAGCCTTGTCCGTGTGGTTTTGTCCCGTGGTCCTGCTGCTCAGTTCTTGGAGTGTTTGGAGTTGTTTTGCTAGGATTTGTGAGGGGTTCTTCTTCCTCACAGGTTGTGTTTCGTGGTGGTTTTTGTTCCAGGGCCTAGAGGATTCACTGAGGCTTCCTGGAACGTTTGCTGTGCGGCTGCTGTAGCCACCGGCCTGACCGGCTCTGTCCACCGGTCAGACCGGTGTCACCGGTCTGACCGGCTCAGGCCATCGGTCTGACCGGTGCAGCACAGGCAGCAAGCCGTGCAAGTTTCCGCTGTGTGTTTTGGTGAGTTTTGGCTAGGAAGGTTGAGTGTTGGTTCCTAGGACCAGTAGCACTCTAGTGGCTGCGTGGTCTTGACCAACTTGGGTAGTTGGGTCGGAGACGTGAGTTGGAAGCTGTGTTCGTCTTGTTGGAGTTCTCATCTCCTTCGAGAAGAATTTTTATCGGCTCCCATTCACTCCCCCCCTCTCTGGTTCGCCTAATCGGTCCTTCAATTGGTATCAGAGCCGGTTCGGGTCTTTATTGACTCTTACCAGTCTAAGATCCAAAGATGGCGTACCAGGAACGGGGTTCGGGTCCTCCGCACTTCGATGGGAAGAACTACCAGATGTGGCAAAGGCGGATGGCGGCGTTCCTCCGCGGAAAGGGTCAGATCCTTTGGGATGTCACGGTGAACACAGCTTATGTTCATCCGATGAACTTCCTTGCTCCAGGATCGAGGGATATGTTCGAAGCCAACAACAAGGCTGTCGACTACTTGTTTCGTGCTCTGTGTCAGCCTGAATTCGATCGGGTTCAGACAGAGGACTTAGCTTGTAGGATTTGGGAGCAGTTGAAGGATGCTCATGCTGGGAATGCTCAGGTTCAGGCTCGGATGTACGCGACTTACCGGAGAGAGTACGAGAACTTCACTCATCTCCCCGGCGAGTCCGTCGATGCCCTTTTCCAGCGATTTACGGTCGTTGTGAACAACATGAGAGCCAATGTGGACGTCCTCCCATACAATGATCATGATAGAGCCGTGAAGCTCTTGCACTCGTTGGATCGTACCGTATGGGACGGGAAGTTTGAGGCTATTGTTGAGTCCGAGAAGTATGACACATTGACGGTGAACGAGCTGTTCTCGAAGCTCAAGTCGGCTGAGTTGGACCGTGGTATGACAGCCAAGATCGAGAGCCCGACTGATTCTCATAGTCTCGCTCTCGTTAGTGGCAAAGGAGCCAAGTCTAATGCTAACGCATCCTCCAGGATGTACTCTTTGTCCTCTTTGATGTCTTTGCCAGACGAGGAGTTCGACGTGCTTGGAGAGGACGAGCTGGCGTTGCTGACCAGGCGGTTCGAGAGGCTGCACGAGAACCGGGTGAACTCAAGGAGGAACTCGAGAGCGTGTTTCAAGTGCGGCAAGACCGGACACTTTTTCGCCGAGTGTCCGAAGGTGAACAACCACGACAAGCACAAGTCCAAGGACAAAGGAAGAAGATCCAAGAAGAAGGAACATGAACATGGGAGGAAGACACGGACCCGAGAAAAGATCAAGAGATCGAGCGACATCGACTCCGACTCTGAGGATGTGTCATCAAGCTCGAGTGAAGAAGAAGAAGAAGAGGACAGCAAGAGGAAGCACAGAAAGAAGAAGAAGGACTTCGGCAAGTACTTGAACGGCCTTTGCTGTACCGCAAGCAAGACTTCGAGAGGCTGCAACAAGAAGGATGGGCTATGCGGCATGGCACGCAGCTCCGGCAGCAAGAGAAGCCAGAAGAACGCCTCGGAATCAGACTCCGACTCCGAGGATGAGGTATGTGATGAGCTCTCTTCTTTACGCAAGGAGAATGAGGAGTTGGTTGACTTGCTTGATAATCGCGATCACATGCTTAGAGAGGCTAAGAAGCTTAGGAAGGAGCTTAGAGCTTTGCTTGAAGATGCTAGGACTAGAGTGGCTGAGCTAGAAACACAGGTTCTTGATGGCAAGCTTGAAATTGATTCGCTTAAGGCTAGCCCTGTGGTTTCTGATGAGATTGATTGTGCTGATTGCTCTGTTTTCCTAGCTGATTTGACTGCTCTTAGGGAAAAGCATGCCTCCAAGTGTGAGGAACTAGATGTGCTTAGGGTTGAGTTGGCTGAGCTGCAATCTAGACCCACTTTGCTCGGTGCATGTACTTCTTGCCCTGGTTTGCATGAAAAAATTGCTGAGCTTCGTTCTCGCATTGTTTCGCTTGAGGCTGATTTGAAAGTGCCTATTCCTACTGCTTGCTCTACTTGTGAATTACATGCTGTGAAGAATTTGGAACTTGCAAAATGTGTTGATCATTTGCAGGATGAGAACAGTAAGTTGCGTGAAGTGCTGAGTTGGTTGTCTAGTCAGGAACCTCAGCTTGGCATGATGATTTCCGGTTATAAGCGCTTTGATGGTTGGGCTTTGGGATCTGTTAAGTTTGGTGAGAGCAGTGATGAGAGAGAAGGGAAATTTGGGAATATTCCAGTCCCACCACAACCCACGCTCAAAGACAGGTTTGCACCCAATCCAAACCAGTTGCTTAAACCGAGAGAAAAACCAAGTGAGAAGGCAAGTGAAAAGCCTAGTGAGAAACCAAGTGGGAAATCTAGTGAGAAGCCATGTGAAGAGCCTCACCCCAAGCCTAAGCTAAGACCAATCCGTTTCCATTGTGAGTTTTGTGGAAAGGATGGTCACAAGAGAGAGTTTTGCTATAAGAGAAGGAGAGAGGCGAGAATGGCTAAGGAGTGGGCAAACAAGGACAGGTACCACCTTTCTCATGGTGTGCCTGAGCCTCGTATGCCACTACCTAAGGGAAAGGGTGTTGTGCATACAGTTCCAGCATGGAGAGATAGGAGAGCTTCAGGTGGAGGCAGGTTTGCTGGCCAAGGACCACCGGCCAGACCGGTCAGAGTGACCGGTCAGACCGGTGCTAGGCAGAGTGCTGGACAGTTTGGTTTCCGGGATTGTGAAGCTAGAGGGTTCAGCCTGTTTGGTCGTGGAACAGGTGGTAGGCGCTTTGAGTCTGGTGGTGTTGAGTTTGCTGGACGTTCTCCACCTCGTGATCAATACGAGTTTGGGAGAGGTCGCAGCTTTGAGTCTCAGAGGGGCTACGGACCACGGTTTCCCTTTCGTGGTACTCGTACTCCTCCAGTGAGACGGGAGTGGTTTTCCCATGGTGGTTCCAGTTTTGATAGGCCCGGTAGGATGAATGTTGCTAACCCTACTTTTGAGGAAATGGCCCGGCACTGGTTTGACACCTTTGGTACTAACCCCAGTGTTGAGTCGTTTGCTCGCTCTCGCTCTTGGTTTTGAGTTGCAGGTGGGAGGCCCGGAGAACATTTGGTTGATATCGGGGGAGGTTCTCCGGCCTCATACCCCGGTGATGATATGGAGGTACATCACTTTCGGGGACGGTGGACAAGGATGGGTGAATTCTGAAGAAATGATCAAGGTAAGTATTTTTGTGATCTTCAAATGTGTGGCCTTGGTCAAGCCACTTGGTTCGTTTTGCTCCTTGCCCTATCTCATGTATGTAAGGTGAGCTTTGTATGCTCTTTGACCTTAATGCATGAGTTTAGGGGGAGCCTGTGTGCTTAGTGTGCTCTTTGCTCTATCATGTGTGCTAAGGGTGAGCTTTGTATGCTCTTTGGCCCTAGTGCATGTGTTTAGACGGAGCTTGTGAGTTTTGTTCTCTTTTGCCGGTGGTGTCGAGCCCTTTTTGCCTCCCCTCGAGGAGCCGGTCGTTTGTGAGCTTTGTGTGTGTGAGCTCCTTTGTAGCATATGTATAGCTTTCCTTTGTGCATTTCTTGCATTTGGCATGGCATATGTAGCATGATGTATAGGCATCTTTGTATCTTAGGTTGCATGCATTTTTTGTATCATATGCATTGTTTAGGAAAGGCTTCTCCTATACACATTGTTCACCATGGAATGACATATATGTCTTTGTGAGCTCGTTTGATAAGCTATGGTTAGTTTTGGCTTAGCTCTTGATAATCTTGGTTTGTATCCATGGTTGATGGCTATGTTTTTGAAAAATTTCATATATATGCTCTCTTGTGAGTAAATGCCTTTACATGATCTTGACATGTTTTAGTGGCTTGGCTATGCTTAATTTGTGGTTGGATAGCTTATTTTGATCATATGGGGCCAAAGGCTCATTTGCCATCATGAATGTTTAGCCCCCATGCTTCATCTTGTGGAGGGGCATAAGTTCCTTTTTGTCGCAAAGACATTTCATGTACCAATTATAAATCTGAAAATGAAATGTAAATTGCTTGAAAAATGTGCTCCCATGTCATATGTGCAAATTTTAATTTGCTTTGGGTGCTAAATCGTTGCATGATGCCTACCAATGAGAAGTCTCATATATAGAAGTAGGCACATGGCTCGGTGGCTTTGACATGACATGAGGTGCTTGTGGGTGTTTATGATGGTCTTATGCTTAGAATGGTTGTCCTAGCATGAAGTTTGTGTGGCTTTGCCATTTTGACATGTTTTGCTCATGTTTAGGACTTTGCTCATGAGAGGGTGATTTTTCGCAAAATTGCTAAATTCTATCTTAGCTTCGCCCAATGGTTGTGAAACTTGGTGATCATGAAGTTTATGTCTTTACGAAGCTATAGAGTATCTAACTTGCTCGTTTGGACATGTGTAGCATCCTATGTTGAATTTTGTCTATTTGAGAAGCTCTAGGTTGCATTTTTTGCATTTTTGGCTTGATTCATGCATTGTCAACAAGGGGGAGAAGTTTGAGCATGTTTTGGCCTACTGAATGCATTTGGAAGGTTTTCAGGTGGTTTCGAGCTATTTTTGGGCTCTGTTGTGCACCGGTCTGACCGGTTGAGGTCACCGGTCTGACCGGTCAGAGTGCTGGTCCTGTTCACATGTTGCCCACCGGTCTGACCGGTGGTGTCGACCGGTCTGACCGGTCAGAGCTGAGCTGTTGCAGCTGCTCTGTTTTGTGAAGTGGTTCGCATGCATTTGTCCAGGGGGAGTTGCATCGGTTCAGGGGGAGCTTGCATGTGTGCAGGGGGAGCTCTTTGTGGTTTTCGAGCTTTGGTTTGATGGTTTGTGCTCTTTGCTTGAGCATGTTTTGTCTCGGATGTGTCGAGCCGTTGCCCTTGCCTAAGGGGTCCGAGACTTGTCTTCTTCAAGTGATCTTGCTCTTTGCCTTTTCTTTGGTTTTCGATCGCTTGTTGGAGTTTCTTTTAGTCGTTTCTTTTCTTTTCCTTTTCTCTTGGTTACCAAAACGTGTGTGTTGTCAATGCACTCATCAAGGGGGAGATTGAGAGCCAGGTGTGGTTCGAGGACCGGTGGATGGTCGCTTCCTGGTGTGATGAGTGATTGACAACGTGGTGTGGACTGATTCTTGGCTAAGTATTGCAGGTGCAGGTTGCGGCTTGACTGGTGCAGGTGCAGGTGAAGAACAAGCGTGAAAGGTCGTTGCCGGTGAGGCCTCCAGGTGTGGAGAAGACAAGTAGGCTTGGTTCGAGGGACCCGGTGGCCAGCGGGGTCAAGTGCGGGCCGCATGGTGGCAAGAACGGCAAGATGAAGTCATGGACGGTTTCTTGGTTGAGCCTCAAAACCAAGGTCGAGCCGGGACTACGTGGGAGCCGAGTCATGAGTGGTGATTGGCGGGGGCTACACCGAGTTCGCGGGGTTTCCGGTGGTTCACCAGAAAACCACTGGGTTCCTTGGTTGATCCACAAAGCCAAGACCGAAGACGGAGGTGCAGTAGCTCCAGACCGGTCTGACCGGTGGGTCTGACCGATCTGACCGGTGGGTACCGGTCTGACCGGTGAGGAGCACCGGTCTGACCGGTGTGCGACGACGCAGTCCGGAATCTTCGAAGCGGAGGACACGCGTCGGGATCGCAAGGCTTGCGTCGAGGCTAAGCAAGTTTGCGGTCGCTGGGCATCCGTCCGATGGTGCGAAGACAAAGACTTCCAATTTCGCCCTCGAGGGGCATGTATCCCTAGTTAGCTAGTAAGGGTATTTTAGTCTTTCGGTTGCCTCCATATAACCCAAGGGGTGAGAGGATGGCAGCCATCCCTTGGAACCCTAGCTCATTTGGTTTTCCTATTTTCCTTCCTATTTTCTTAGGATTTTCGTAGGACTAGCTTGAGAGCTTCATGGTGAGATCTTGTGAGAGGGAAGGATGATCGGGCGGCAAGCTAGACCGTGTATGAACCTCTTTGGTATGTATAGATGATTCGGCGTGGTTCCTCAAGGCTTGGATGTGTCTTTCCCGTTTCTCCTTTTTTGGTGATTTTCGGAGCCTTTTCTTGGCGATTTTCTTGGAGCGATTTCGAGGCCTTTCTCTTTGGGATTTGGTGGGGGGTGTATGCATGAACCCTTCGTGGTTCTTTTCCCTTTGATTCCCCTTCCAAATCCGTGAGCAAAGGGGCTCGATTTTGGGGTTTTCGTGGCTCTAGGGTTAGAGGCGTTCTTGGTGGGATTCCTTCGATTCCTCTTGATTTGACAAGTTTTGGTGGACCAAATCTTGGCTATGGAGTACCCATGAGGTGTTCCTACTATCCCCAAAGTCTTGTGCAAAACCGTGGAGCGAATCGGGAGATCGGGAGTTGGATTTGGAGGAGTTGACTCGCGGGCGCTGTTCATCCCGAGCTGCCCAGGCACGACCGGTCTGACCGGTGCTCTTGACCGGTCTGACCGGTGCTAGCCCTTGGTGGGTTTTTGTCTCGGGGAACAGCCTTGTCCGTGTGGTTTTGTCCCGTGGTCCTGCTGCTCAGTTCTTGGAGTGTTTGGAGTTGTTTTGCTAGGATTTGTGAGGGGTTCTTCTTCCTCACAGGTTGTGTTTCGTGGTGGTTTTTGTTCCAGGGCCTAGAGGATTCACTGAGGCTTCCTGGAACGTTTGCTGTGCGGCTGCTGTAGCCACCGGCCTGACCGGCTCTGTCCACCGGTCTGACCGGTGTCACCGGTCTGACCGGCTCAGGCCATCGGTCTGACCGGTGCAGCACAGGCAGCAAGCCGTGCAAGTTTCCGCTGTGTGTTTTGGTGAGTTTTGGCTAGGAAGGTTGAGTGTTGGTTCCTAGGACCAGTAGCACTCTAGTGGCTGCGTGGTCTTGACCAACTTGGGTAGTTGGGTCGGAGACGTGAGTTGGAAGCTGTGTTCGTCTTGTTGGAGTTCTCATCTCCTTCGAGAAGAATTTTTATCGGCACCCATTCACTCCCCCCCTCTCTGGTTCGCCTAATCGGTCCTTCACCAGTCTTTTGGTCCTCCTCGATGCTTTGTTGCTGGTGTTTCGGCCGAGCTTTGGGAATGGTATAGGAGGTTGGGACACTTCAGCTTTGAGTTGCTTTCCTGTTTGAGTGGTCTTGATCTTGTCCGAGGATTGTCTAAGTTGAAATTCGAGAAGGATTTGGTTTGTGCTTCTTGTCGGCATGGAAAGATGGTTGCTGCTTCTCACGCCCCTTTGACTGCGGTTATGACCGAGTGACCTTATGAGCTGTTGCACATGGATTTGGTTGGGCCAACTCGTGTTCGCTATGCGGGTGGGAAGTGGTATGTTCTTGTTTTGGTTGATGATTTTTTGAGGTAATCTTGGGTTTTCTTTTTGGAGGATAAGAGCAAGACATTTGGCTTTGTTCGAGACATGATCTTGAGGTTGAAGAATGAGAGACATGGTGACGCCATTCGAGCTATACGTAGTGACATTGGCACGGAGTATAAAAACTCTCATTTTGATGCCTTTTGTAGTGATCTTGGTCTTGATCATCAGTACTCTTCTCCATATGTCGCTTGCTAGAATGGCGTAGTGGAGAGGAAGAACCGGACCCTTTGTGAGATGGCCTGGACGATGCTCGATGAGCATAGGACTCCTAGGCGCTTCAGGGCCGAGGCGGTCAATACCGCTTGCTATGTCTCAAATCGCATCTTCCTTCGTGCCTTTAAGAAGAAGACCTCTTATGAGCTGATGCATGGGCGACAACCCAAGGTGAGTCACTTTAGAGCTTTTGGTTGCAAGTGTTTCATTCTGAAGAAGGGAAAGTTGGATAATTTTGAGGCTAGATGTTCAGATGGTATCTTTCTCGGTTATGCGATTCACTCTGGAGCATATCATGTGCTCAATCTTGACACTAACCGAATCATGGAGACTTGCGGGTAACCTTCGACGAGACATAGCCATGTAGCTCTTCTGCTTTTGAGTGTGCAGGTGACGAGGAGATTGGAGCGAGGATCTTTGAGGATGAGAAGGATGGAGATGGAGACGATGACGATGATGTTGGTGATGCTCCAGTGGCTGATCGTGTACATGCTACTTCCACTACGACGACGACGATCGAGGATGGTCCATCCCCTACACCCACTACGACTGAGGCTGTTCGAGTGGAGGTTGCTGCTGAGGGGGAGATTGTGTCCAGGCGAGAGGCTCCCCGGCATGTACAAGTAGATCACCCACCGACGATGATCATAGGTGACCTTCATGAACGCACTACACGGTCGAGGTCAAGGAATACTTCTCATTTCGCTCACTCTGCATTTGTTGCGTCGTTTGAGCCCAAAGATATTCGACACGCTTTGTCTGACGAGAATTGGGTGAATTCCATAAATGAGGATTTGGAGAATTTTGAGAGAAACCAAGTCTGGGTGTTAGTCGATCCACCACCAAATTGCCGTCCCATAGGTACCAAGTGGGTGTTGAAGAACAAAGAGGGTGAGAATGGGATGGTTGTGAAAATCAAGTCAAGGTTGGTGGCTCAGGGGTTCAATCAAAAAGAGGGCATACACTATGAGGAGACATTTGCTCCTGTGGCCCGTTTGGAGGCAATTAGGATCCTTCTAGCCTTTGCCGTGGCTAAAGGGTTCAAGTTGTACCAAATGGACGTGAAGAGTGCTTTCTTGAATGGGGTGATAGAGGAAGAAGTGTATGTGAGGCAACCCCCGGGGTTTGAGAGTGAAAAATACCCACACCATGTATACAAACTCCAGAGAGCTCTCTATGGGTTGAAACAGGCACCTAGAGCTTGGTATGGCAGGTTGAGAGTGTTTTTGCTGAGTAAAGGGTTTGTGATGGGCACAGTTGATAAGACCCTGTTTCTCCTTAAGCATGGGAATGACCTTTTGATTGTTCAGATTTACGTGGATGACATAATCTTTGGTGGCTCTTCTCATGATCTTGTTGCTAGATTTGCAGATGACATGAGCAGGGAATTTGAGATGTCCATGATGGGTGATCTGCAGTTTTTCTTAGGACTCCAGATCAAGCAGTGCAAGGACGGGACATTTGTACATCAGGCGAAGTACACCAGGGACATGGTGAAGAGGTTTGGCATGAACGACTCAAAGCCGCTGACTACACCGATGGGTACAACTACGGTTTGGATGCAGACGAGGATGGCGAACCCGTGGACCAGAAGGAGTACCGGATCATGATCGGCTCCCTCCTCTACTTGACCGCGATGAGGCCGGACATACAGTTCAGTGTGTGTCTGTGCGCTTGTTTTCAGGCTTCACCGACGACTTCACATCGGCAGGCCGTCAAGCGGATTTTCAGGTACTTGAACTACACTCCTGAGTTTGGTCTTTGGTACTCTGCCTTCTCGACACTCAGACTTCACGGGTACTCCGATGCTGATTTTGCTGGGTGTCGATTGGACCGCAAATCTACCTCTGGGTGTTGTCAGTTCCTTGGTTCTTCTTTGGTCTCTTGGTCATCTCGCAAGTAATCCAGTGTAGCCCAGTCCACTACAGAGGCCGAGTATGTAGCTGCTGCTAGTTGTTGTTCCTAGCTGCTTTGGATGACCTACAGTATGAGCGACTTTGGTGAGGAGTGCTCCCAGGTTCCACTCTTTTGTGACAGCACCAGTGCCATAAGTGTAGCCAAAAACCCAGCCTTCACTCCAAAACGAAACACATAGAAGTGAGGTACCACTTTCTGAGGGACAATGTTGAGAAGGGAAACATATCTTTGTCCTATGTACCTACCCAAGATCAGCTAGCCGACATATTCACCAAACCACTTGATCAAGTCACTTTCACTCGCCTGCAGGGTGATCTTGGAGTGTGCTTTCCTTTCTAGCTGAGTCTTGGAGCTTCTCATGTATATATGTGATATATGTTGCAATTTGTTGCATTCCTTGATTGCAATTTACGTTCTGTACAAAACCTGGTAGGATAGCCATCTTTGGATCACTTGTGCTAGGAAAAGCTTCTCTTATATACTTTGATCACTGATGTGCTATTTGTGAGATATGTGCATGTTTGGTAAATGATGATGTGAATGCTATGCTCTTGATGGTTCTGCCATATATTTATGTTGAGATAGCTTTCTTTTATGAAATGCTAAAATTGTGTCTCTCATGAGTAAATACTTGTCTATGCTCAATTTGTGCTCAAATGCCTCTATCATGTTTAGTTTGTGCTTGAGTATCATGTTCTCTTTGCTTGGGGTCAAAGACCTTTTTGTCATTGTAAATGTTTAGCCCATTTGTTCACTTTGGGAGGAGCGTAAGCTTCTTTTTGCCGTAAAGGCATTTCATGTACCATGTTTAAACTTGAAAATAAAATTGGTGTATGAATTTCCTTATGCTTGAAAAATGAGCTCCTAATCATGTCGTTATGCTTTTGATTTTCATATCTTAGGTGCTAAACCGTAGCATGTTGTCTACCATGAGAAGTCTCATTTTAAGAAGTAGACACATGGCTCGGTGGCTTTAACATGACTTGAGTAGCTTGTGGGCGTTTATAATGATCTTGTGATGAGAATTTGTGATCTTGTATAAACTTTGGATGATCTAGTGTATTTGTGTTCAAATTGCCATGGATAGGGCTTTGCTCATGAGATGAAGAATTCTTTGTGAAAATTGCTTAAAATTGCTTTTGGCCATGTCACATGCTTATATGTCTCTACCTTCTTGATGGCAATGTGCTAACTACACCATGTCTACCTTGTTTGCTCTATGTCTCATATATAGCATTTTGTTGTGCTCTTTGCATATTTGAGAAGCTTGGTAGATTGTATATATGCTTTGACATGCATTTTTCATGGAAACAAGGGGAGGAGTTTCATAAACCTTGATTCATGCATTGTCAACAAGGGGGAGAATTTTGGGATATCTACCTGCAAGGGGGAGAAGTTTCATGCATTGGGGAGTTTTTGTGGAAAATTGGTATGCATTTGTGAGATGTTGCATGTGAGGAGAAAATTTTTGAAAAAAGAGGTTGCATTTGCTCAGGGGGAGTTTGCATATGTGTAGGGGGAGCTCCTTTGGTTCGCCTGAGTTTTGTGCTTTGTGGTGTGCTCCTTGTGAGCTTTGTTTTGTCTCGGCTGTGTTGAGGCGTTGCCCTTGCCTTAGGGGGCCGAGACTTGGTCTGGCGAGTGATCTTGTTTTCGCTTGTTCTTTGGCTTTGGATCACTTGCTTGGAGGTTTGTGTTCGTGGTTGCTTTCTTTTCTTTTTCTCTATGATGGTTACTATGGGTGTTGTCGATGCACTCATCAAGGGGAGATTGAGGACCAGGTGTGTCCGAGGACCAGTGGAGGGTCGCTCCTTAGTGATGAGTGATTGACAACATTGTGTGGACTGATGCTTGGCTAAGTGTGCAGGTACATGTTGCGGCTTGACTCGTGTTGGTGCAGGTGAAGAACAAGCGCGAAAGGCCTTAGCCGTGGCGGCCTCTGGCTGATGGAGAGGCAAGTAGGCTTGGTTCGATGGACCCAGTGGCCGATGGGGTCAAGTGCGAGCCGTGCGGTGCAAGACTGGCAGGCTGAAGTCGTGAACATGGGCCGGTGCAAGGTAGCGGATCAAGGCCGAAGCTTGCACGCGGGGTTTGTGGGTTTGCCCACAAAACCATCGGTGGACAGTTTCTTGGTTTGGGCCTCAAAACCAAGTTCGGAGGCCCGAGGCGACGGAGACGATGATCCGGGAGCTTCGGGAAGCTTCGAGGCGGGGGGCACGTGGTGTGATCGTGTGGCTTGCGTCGATGCTAAGCAAGGCCGCGGTGGAAGTGTGTCTGTTCGATGAAGACTTGACCAAAATACCCCTGAGGGGTTGTATCTTCATTTCAAGTTGTAGGGGTAGCGTGGTCATTTACCTCCCTCCGATGGACTTCGTATAAATAGCGGAGAGGTGGATGGCATCTCTCTCTCTTGGACTCTAGGTTTTCCTCCCCCGGTAGATTGCTCTGGACTGCTTGTTTTCCTCTGTATTCCTTAGGCTAGATTCTTGTATAGACTCTGACCTCTGGATGTATGGAAGCATTCGGCGTTGCGGTGATCTCCTAGTCCTTTGTGGTTTTCGTGTCATTTTCGTGGCTATTTTTGGGGAGTTTTGTTCTTCACCCGATTCGGAGATTTGAAGGGGTTTCTTCTCGGATTTCTTTGAGGGGATCATGGGTGGATGCCTTGCACATCTTTGTGTGATCTTGACCCGTCAAACGCCGGGAAACACCTTCGATTCGTGAGTTTTTGGGCGGAGTTCGAGTTCTTGGTGGTTGTTCGTGTGATCCGCGATTCCCAGCGATTTAGTGAGTTAGAGGTCGAGATTTTTGGGGCATAGCTTCCTCTTGTGTTGCTTATCATCTCCCCCAAATCTTGTCTTGAGCTTTAGCTGTTTGGGAGATCCGGTGATGGATTTGGAGAGTTGACCTCGCGGGGTCGGGCTTTTTCTGCTCTGTTCGCGCCTGGCCGACTATCCGCGAGAGGCGCGCGGACTGTCCTCGCGACACCAGTTCATCGTGTGTTCATCCGTCTTCGTGCGTGTTCGCGTTTCGATCCGTTTTGTCGTGAGGGTTTTGTTGCAAGAGGTTTGCGGACTGTCCGCGTGGTGTGTGCGGACTGTCTTCGTGGCTCGGATTTTGTATGGGGTGGCTCGTGATTTGTCTGGGGTGTCCAGCGAGTTTTGCCGGACTGTCCGCCTAGTGTGGCCGGACTGTCCGCGAGGGCACGGACCGTCCGCGGTGCTTGCCCGGACGGTCCGAATTTCCTCGGTGCAGCTCTGGTGGCTTGAGGTCCTTTTACGGACTGTCCGCCGAGGGTCCGCGGACTGTCCGCCCGTCTTGCGGACTGTCCGCCGTACTCGACCGGACTGTCCGGCCTGGACTTCGCAGATTTGGCTAAGTCTTTTGATTCTTGTCTTGTGCTTCCGCAGTTTGATTCAAGGCTTGTCTCTAGGACTTATGGGCTTGTGTGTGCCTAGTCTAGAGCTTTTCTTGTGTGCGCGAGAATTCGGAGTGGCAATCGGGGTATAGGCTGAGTTCGACCTTCGTGAAGAATTTTTATTGGCTCCCATTCACTCCCCCCCTCCCTGGTAGCCTATTCGGACCTTCACCTTAAGAAGTGTAGCTCTAGTCAAGTCACTTGGTTTTAACCTGTTGTCAGTATCTCAGTTATTGGACGAAGGTTTTGAGGTTCGTTTTAAGTTAGGCGCTTCTCGTGTGCTTGATTCTCGAGGTGATCTTGTCTGTACGATCGTCCCCGAGGGTCAAATTTTCCGTGCCGATTTTCCCAGTCTGTTGGTCCTCCTCGATGCTTTGTTGCTGGCGTTTCGACCGAGCTTTGGAAATGGTATAGGAGGTTGGGACACTTGAGTTTTGAGTTGCTTTCCTGCTTTTGTGGTCTTGATCTTGTCCGAGGATTGCCTAAGTTGAAATTCGAGAAGGATTTGGTTTGTACTTCTTGTCGGCATGGAAAGATGGTTGCTGCTTCTCACGCTCCTCTGACTGCGGTCATGACCTTGTGAGCTGTTGCACATGGATTTGGTTGGGCCAGCTCGTGTTCGCTCTGCAGGTGGGAAGTGGTATGTTCTTGTGGATGTTGATGATTTTTCGAGGTACTCTTGGTTTTTTTTTGGATGATAAGAGCGAGACATTTGGCTTTGTTCGGGACTTGATCTTGAGGTTGAAGAATGAGAGACATGGTGAAGCCATTCGAGCTATACGCAGTGACAATGGCACGGAATTCAAAAACTCTCATTTTGATGCCTTTTGCAGTGATCTTGGTCTCGATCATCAGTACTCTTCTCCATACGTCGCTTGCCAGAATGGCGTAGTGGAGAGGAAGAACTGGACCCTTTGTGAGATGGCTAGGACGATGCTCGATGAGCATTATACTCCTAGGCATTTCTGGGCCGAGGCGGTCAATACTGCTTGCTATGTCTCAAATCGCATCTGCCTTTGTGCCTTTAAGAAGAAGACCTCTTATGAGCTGATGCATGGGCGACAACCAAGGTGAGTCACTTTAGAGCTTTTGGTTGCAAGTGTTTCATTTTGAAGAAGGGCAAGTTGGATAAGTTTGAGTCTAGATGTTCGGATGGGATTTTCCTTGGTTATGCGATTCATTCTAGAGCATATCGTGTGCTCAATCTTGACACTAACCGAATCATGGAGACTTGCGAGGTAACCTTCGACGAGACACAGCCATGTAGCTCTTCTGCTTTTGAGTGTGCAGGTGATGAGGAGATTGGAGTGAGGATCTTTGAGGATGAGCTGGACGGAGATGGAGATGAAGACGATGATGGAGGTGATGCTCCCGCGGCTGATCGTGTATGTGCTACTTCCACTACTACGACGACGATCGAGGATGGACCATCCCCTACACCCACTACGACTGATACTGTTCGAGTGGAGGCTGTTGTGTGGGGGAGATTGTGTCCAGGTGAGAGGCTCCCCGGCGTGTACAGGTGGATCACCCACCGACGACGATCATAGGTGACCTTCATGAATGCACTACACGGTCGAGGTCAAGAAACACTTCTCATTTCGCTCACTCTGCTTTTGTTGCGTCGTTTGAGCCCAAAGATATTCGACACACTTTGTCTGACGAGAATTGGGTGAATTCCATGCATGAGGAGTTGGAAAACTTTGAGAGAGAACAAGTCTTGGTGTTAGTCGATCCACCACCAAATTGCCGTCCCATAGGTACCAAGTGGGTTTGGAAGAACAAAGAGCATGAGAATGGGATGGTTGTGAAAAACAAGTCGAGGTTGGTGGCTCAGCGGTTCAATCAGAAAGAGGGCATAAACTATGAGGAGACAATTGCTCATGTGGCCCGTTTGGAGGCAATGAGGATCCTTCTAGGCTTTGCCATGGCTAAAGGGTTCAAGTTGTACCAAATGGACGTGAAGAGTGCTTTCTTGAATGGGGTGATAGAGGAAGAAGTTTATCTGAGGCAACCCCCGGGGTTTGAGAGTGAAAAATACCCACACCATGTATACAAACTCCAGAGAGCGCTCTATGGGTTGAAACAGGCACCTAGAGCTTGGTATGGCAGGTTGAGAGGGTTTTTGCTGTGTAAGGGGTTTGTGATGGGCACAATTGATAAGACCCTGTTTCTCCTTAAGCATGAGAATGACCTTTTGATTGTTCAGATTTACGTGGATGACATAATCTTTGGTGGCTCTTCTCATGATCTTGTTGCCAAATTTGCAGATGACATGAGCAGGGAATTTGAGATGTCCATGATGGGTGATCTGCAGTTTTTCTTAGGACTCCAGATCAAGCAGTGCAAGGACGGGACATTTGTACATCAGGCGAAGTACACCAGGGACATGGTGAAGAGGTTTGTCATTGTAAATGTTTAGCCCATTTGTTCACTTTAGGAGGAGCATAAGCTTCTTTTTGCCGCAAAGGCATTTCATGTACCATGTTTAAACTTGAAAATGAAATTAGTGTATGAATTGCCTTGTGCTTGAAAAATGAGCTCCTAATCATGTTTTTATGATTTTGATATTCATATCTTGGGTGCTAAACCGTAACATGTTGTCTACCATGAGAAGTCTCATTTTAAGAAGCACCACAAGGTTTTCCCCCTATTGCAACACCACTCTTAGGCAACACCACAAATTTGGTTGCAATAGGGGGGGTACTATGGCACCGAAACAGTGATTTGGTTGTAATATGCGTGTCTATTGCTACACAAAATTTGAGTTGCAATATTTATTTTTTGTGTTGCAACAGGTTGACGCTAATGCACCCATTATGAGGATTTGTGTTGCATTTGGTTGGAAATACTGCTACCTCATTTCTGCGTTGCATTAGCATTTCGTGTGATGCAACAGAAAGTTGCTATGGCCACCATACTAGGGTTGGTTGCATTTGAACGGCTATTTCGCAACGTCTTATTTGGGTTGCAAATATATCTTTGCGTTGTTGCAATACATGGAGGGCTATTGCTTCGTTTCTAGCCTGAAGATGCAATATCGTGTACATATTGCCACGAAATTTAGTCATTGCACTATTTTTCGTGGTCGTTGCAACTTTATCAGAATTATTGCAACGAGGTATTCCTTCGTTGCACTATAATTTGTCTATCGTGACGCTTATGCAGGAGATCAAAACGACGATCAGATAGGGACTCATCGGGACCGTTCCAAAATTTCAAGTCTTCGACGACGTCGGTCTCCATCAAGATCTCCACGACGGTGTCTAGGTCTCCATCTAGATCTATCTCCACGGCGATCAATCAACATCTGTACGGTGCCACGGCCGGTACTGTTGTCTTGATCTCGTATGTATCTTCGTTCCCTGCATATATATGCATATTGTTCTATCATGATCTAGGTCGTTTGAAACATGAATGCAGATTAATGGCATCACACGAAGATCGGAGTTGGATGCGCTTGCCTCGACACTCATCGGATTGGCAGAACAATTTCCGATCTTTTTTTCAAACCTTTACCACCGCATCAGCGCGAGGTTGATCTATTGCGTGCCCATGTATTATATGTCAATGCATGATCAGACATGACACCGTGTTTCCCATTCAAATTCATTTAGTGAATAGAGGGTTTACTGATTGTTTCATCGATGATGGTATCATTCAAGGCCAAACTAATACTTCATCAGCTGAGGGTCATGTGAATCATGATGTCACTCGTGATCTCAATAATCATGATGCACAACCTACAGCTGATGATACAACACCTTATTTTGGAGAAGACGATGAAGAAGACGGTTGTGATGATAACCCTGCTGCCACTAATACTTTGATTAGAAACATTATCAGTAGCACTATACATCATGGACAAACCAAAGATGATGAGGAGGCAGATAAGCAGGCAGAGATTTTTTTGAAACTATTAGACCAGGCAAAGAAGGAATTGTATCCAGGATGCAAAAATGCAACTAAGGTCTCTTTTATCGTGGAGTTTTTTCAGATAAAGTGCATGTATGGCTTAAGTAACGCGGCGTTGGAGGCCATACTTAAGCTCTTTGGAAAGGTTCTCCCTGAAGGGCATTGTTTTCCTGACTCATTGGATAAAGTGCAAAGGGTGGTTCGAGACTTGGGCTTGGACTATGTCAAGATACACGCATGTGAAAATGATTGTGTGTTATTTTTTGAGAAATACGCAAATCTGGAGACATGTCCCATTTGTAAGCAGTCAAGGTGGAAAGTTGTAGAAAAAACCTGTGGTAATAATGACAGTGCAGTTTGTGCTACTACTGTTAAGAAGCGGTTACCAGTTAAGATCCTACGCTACTTTCCTCTTATTCCTCGGCTGCAAAGAATGTATATGTCAAAGCAAATGTTAGAGGATATGCAGTGGCACAAGAAAGAATTGGTGAACGATGGGAAAATGCGTCACCCTGCTGACTCAAAGGCATGGAAGCACGTGGATTCAGAGTTTAAATGGTTTTCAGAAAAAGGAGGTCGTAATGTTAGGCTGGGTCTTGCTTCTGATGAGTTCAATCCCTTTGGCATGCAAAGTCTTACATACTCCATATGGCCTGTCATCCTGATACCTTACAATTTGCCTCCATGGTTGTGTCAGAAACAATCTAACTGGCTCTTGTCAATGTTGATACCTGGTCCAAAATCTCCTGGAATGGATATTGATGTATATTTTAGGCCCCTTATACTGGAGCTCAAGGAGCTTTGGAATAATGGTGTTAAAACAAGAGATGCAGGGACTAAGAAGAATTTTACATTGCGCGCTATCCTTCTTTGGACAATTAATGACTTTACAGCTTATGCTATGCTATCTGGTTGGAGCACTAAAGGAAAGTTTGCATGTCCATACTGCCACAAACATACTGACTATTTGTGGTTGAAACATGGGAAGAAGCACTGCTACATGGCACATCGACGTTTCTTGCCCCCCGACCATCCATGGCGCAACAACGTGGTTAGCTTCAACAACAAGGTCGAAACCAGGGAGGCACCAGAACCACTATCTGGTGCACAAGTACTTGAGCAGTATGATACTTTTGAACAAGTACAATTTGGAAAGACCTTGTTATCAAAAAAAGGAAGCGTGACGAAGACAACAGATGGCACAACTGGAGGAAGAAGAGTATTTTTTTGAGCTCCCTTACTGGTCTTCTTTGCTCATCAGGCATAATTTGGATGTCATGCACATTTAGAAAAATATATGCGAGAGCATACTAGGCACTCTGCTTAAATTGGACGGCAAATGTAAGGACGGGGAGAATGCCCGGCTTGACATGGAGCATCTACGGATACGACCACATCTGCACCCTGTGATGGAAGATGATAAGTATACCTTGCCATCAGCCTTGTACGAGTTAGATAAGGATGCTAGGGAAAGTTTGTGTAAATTTCTATATGGAGTGAAGATGCCTGATGGGGTTTCCTCAAATATAAGAAGATGTGTTGATGTAAAGTCACGTAAGGTGTCTGGCTTGGAAACTCATGATTACCATCTAATTCTACAAAAACTTTTACCCTTAGTGGTGCATAGGATTTTGCCAGAAGCTGTTGGCATCGGATTGATTCAGCTTAGTAATTTCTTCGATGCACTATGTTCAAAGGAGCCGGTGGAAGCAGAATTGGACAGACTAAGCTGTTCAATTAGGGAGGCTGTTTGTCGACTTGAGATGATATTCCCACCTGCATTTTTTGATATCATGATCCATTTGCCTGTTCATCTAGTTGAAGAAGCTAAACTTGGGGGACCAGTGTGTTACAGATGGATGTACCCAGTGGAGCGGTACCTACGCACTGTGAAATGATATGAGAGGAACAAGGCTCACCCTGAAGGTTCAATTGCTGAGGGATACATACTCGAGGAGTGCCTTACATTCTGCTCAAGATTCTTGGACGTGGACACCAAAGAGAACCGTGTTGATCGACATGAAGCAGTTACTGTGAATGAGCCACCATCTGGTTTGAGCATTTTTTCTGAAATGGATTACAAGAGGAGAGGACAGACGGTCGACGAAATTCCACCAGATGAGTTTCGGAAGATGAGGCACTACATAATTTGCAATTGGGATGAAGCTAGACCATATGTCGAGTAAGATACACTACTCAACATCATTTATTGCTTGTAATTTTAAATTTCAAACTAACGGTAATATTCATTTGTATGCATTGCGCATTTGGAAGAACTGAAGGAATATGGAACCAGAAATCTTGATCAGGGACATGAGGATCAACTCGTAAGATGGTTTGAAGGCAAGATCAGAGGTCTACATGCGAGAGGGGAATTAAGTTCAGAGTTGTTTGCACTTGCTCAAGGACCAGATCCCCGACCTCGTACATTGAATAGATGTCATATCAATAATTGGCTGTTTCGAACCGTTAACATTGAGAAAACCCTCATGACACAAAACAGTGGTGTGCTTGTCAAGGGTGAGAAAGGAGGCACAAACTGGTATGGGGTGATTAAAAGAATGATCTCACTGGAATTTCCTAGACAAAAAGAAGTTATTCTGTTCTAGTGTGAGTGGTTTGATGTGCCTGCTGCCACAAGTACCAACAGAGGCAAAGGATACAGTAAAGATAAATTTGGGGTGATTGACATCGATACTACTCGACACAGGTATAAGAATGAACCCTATATTCTGGCAACACAGGCAGAACTGGTGTTTTATGGGAATCTGGTGAACAAACCTGGTTGGAGTAGTGTTATTTCATTGAAACCAACGAACTTGTTTGCCATGCCTGAATTAGATATTGAGGACTCAATTGCTGTGGGTATCAAAGGTATTAATTTGCTCGGTGAACACCAGGATTTGACAAATTCGTCAAGATCGGACAAGGAAGGCACAACCGGGGATGTCTCAGTTATTAATCAGGTGCGGGCCGAGGCAGTTGATCAACTAGACGATTATGTATTTGATGTTGATGATGAACATGATGCAGATGACACGTACATTGATGATGGAGTTGTTGCACCAATTGTTCAAGATGCCCAAGATGATGAATTTTTCGATTGATACTTAGTCGATTTTGTTTGGCGTGTTAAGAGACAATTTATTCTTACCATGATAATTGTTTTCAACAATTTTTACATTATTATGTCGTGCCCCAAAACTAAAGCATGAGGTGTATTTGTGGTCACTTTTCCCAAGCTGTTACATTCTCACTACATTTGAATAATAAGTACTGTAATTTTGGCAAAGGTAGGTTCCTACCAGTGTAGAAGAATCTCTAGAAAAACAAGTGATGTATGCACATAACTTGTTATTTCTTTATTCTGGTTGGGACACATCATGAGCATGAAGCTTAATAGGAAGTTCTAGCAGATGATACTCTTTACACCATTTTAGCCTCTGTAAACATGATTAACACTAAAGAAGAAGGCATCGCATTCGAAACGAAGCCTACATTCATCACTATAGAAATAAAAGGCAAACCCCCTCCGGCTCGGCTGCCTACCGCAGAAGGTTCGGCCTACGCAGTGTTGAATGTTGCCTCGCGCCACCGCCGGTGGCAGCGTCAGCCGGCGGTGGCCCTGGCGGAGGGTGATACTCCTTATTTGCTTTGCAAGATTAACCCCATGAGTCCGGAAATATTCAGATTGCAAGTTGATGATCATCCGCGGACGCCACTGCCCTTGAGCCTCGCCCTCAACCTGTTTCATGTACGCAAATGCAGTGGCGTCGGTGTCGGCCCCGCTATAGAACCTGTAGAGGAGGACGGCCGCCACATAGGCCGCCCCTCTGTTCCCGGCCTGGGCAGTACGGTGTAGCTCGTCGAGGGGAGGACGCCGGCCGCGGTTCCTTCCGAAGATGTCGTCCATCCCGGCGAGGAAGCCGTCCACCGGGTTGCCGGATGTAGCCAGGCTACGAACGAAGACATCGTAGCCGTCAGGGTCGGCGTTCTGCATCTGCTCGACTGTAACCCGACCTAGTGCCAGGTGTCTCTGTCACGGCAGGGGCCGAGCATGCTCTTGCAGGTGGCACGTAGGCTCCGGAGGTCCTCCATTGGCCGATTCGATGTCGCACCGACTCGGCTAGTGATGATTGCCCGCAACTCAATCGGGAGTTCCATGAGCGACCAGGGGTGCTCCCTCGATGCCATGGAAGGGAAGTCGCGCGGCGCGGAGCGTGAGATGTGGGCTGAGAGGGCGCGGTGGCGGAGCGTGAGATGTGGGCGGAGCGGGCTTTCCAAGAACCGGCGGCGTCTTTTGAGTTTCCAATAACCGGCGGCGTCCTCTCAAGTTATTTCCAAAGAAATTAACAACTGAACATCAGAATTGGCGTGTCGTGGTGTGGCTGGCCGCTGTGTGGCTGGGCGCGGCCGCTGCGGGGCCGTGGCCAGCCGCTGCGTGGTCGTGGCCGGCCGTTGCTTGGCTGCGGCCGGCCGTGGCTCGGGTGCGGCCGGCTGCGGCTGGGGGACGTGCCTGGGCACGGCCAGGCGTGGCGGGGTGTCATTTCATGTGGTGTGGTGGCAACATATAATACCAAAGTTTCCATTTGACATCATAATAAAGACTTGCACATATATACCAAAGTAGTAGCAGTGTACTAGCATTGACTACATCACTGCATTACTAGATATACATACACAGATACTTGTTCTCAAAACCCACTATGGATTATTACATTACTAGATAATTCTAACTATGTATCATCTGGCACAAATCGGTAACCATGCTTGATCTCAAGCTGATTTGCAATCTCAAAAGACAGAAATGCATCCTTGGTGGCGTATTGCACCTGCCGGTCTTCCAAAAACGTCGAACCCCACAGCCTGTGGTTCACTCTTCTGTCCTTGAACAGATGTAGGTCTAGTACCACATTTCCAATCTTCTCCAGTGATGACCTGTAACCATTTTGGTACAGATTGCTGTACTTGTCATCAACCTCAGAAACAAGCAGTTGAAGGTCTTTCCAATTAGAAATCGTGATGCCGCAGTCCTGCTCTAGGCGTTCAACATCATTCAAGATATGCGCTCCGACAAAGATGTGGCCTTCCTCGCTGAGAAACTTGCTCAAGACATCAGGTAGCTTGTAGCCGGCATGGAGCACCTGGTAAATAAGGCAACGCGGCCCGACGCACAATTGCAACAATGCGACCTTGAGCTCGCCACTGCGAAGCTCAATGCACTCGGTGTCCAATCCGACGAGCAAACGATCTGGAGGAGGGTTACCTTTGATTTCTTTGATGTACTCCGCCACTTCTTCCGTGTCACAAGTGATTGTGGTCTTGATGCTCGGGTACCTCTCCTTGAAGAATTCGACCTCGTGGACCGAAGTTGGGGCCGGTCCCGGATTCGGCGAACGCCGTGGATGGACGACGGCGGGGCGCCATTCATCCCAGCCACTGCGTACTCGAACATCGACAGCATCGGCAGCGGCGTCCCACACATCCACGGTGCGACGCTTGCGACCCTACAGTACCAATCCAAGAAAACAGAGTTCGGATCGAATCTTCATCAAACAGTTCAATCTCGCTACAAAATGTACATGCTGGCCGCGAAGGGCTGACCTGGAAATTGACGTGCTCGGCTGACGTGGCGGCGCTTGCTCCGCCTGCAGCACCTTGGTTGGTGTTGGGGCCGGCGGATGCGGTTGCCCCGACTGCATCCCCCTTCCGTTCAGGGGCGGCACTGCCTTCCGCTGCCTCGCATCAGGTCATCGCGAGTGCCAATCTTGCTTCAGAGCTAGGTGGCATGGCAATGGCGTCTGAGATTGGAAGCTTGGCGGTCGCCGGCGATGGCGGAAGGCAAGAAAACCCCAGTTTTGATGGGACGGTTTGGGGGAACAGGGATGAAGCAATATTCTATGTTATCTGTTCAGCTTCGTCTATAAGCTAAAAGAAAGTGGGGACACAGCTTCGTCAACACCACGAGCGCTCGTGTAGTCGTGCGGCTAACTGGTCCCACGCGTGGGGACGATGACGCAAATTGCTTCTGTTATCAAAAACCTTCAAAAATTGACAGAGTTTGAATATAGTTGTCAAAAGTTGTCAAATGAAAATTTCTTGAATACCAAATCTATACAACTCGTCAAGGCCTCCAATCTTTATTTAAGTCATTAATCCATTTGACAGAGTTTGAATAAAACAAATTTCGAAATTCAAAAAATGATATCTACAATCGATATTTTTGAACACCAGATGATGTCAAATGGAAAAGTGGTGAATAACAGAGTTTCATATCTCAACAAGATCTACGAACTTTATTTAGGTCGGATTTTCATTTGAGAAAGTGGTACTACACATTGTTCATTAACCAAGGTTCACTCACATAGTTTAAGAAACTTGGTTGGGGACATGTCAATTTTGTACTACATGATAGTACCACTTCGTCAAATGAAAACCGCCCAAAATAAGCATTGTTCATCTCGATGAGCTATGAAACTTTGGTGTTCATCACTTTTCCATTTGACATCATCTAGTATTTGAAAAAAATCAATTCTAGATATCAATCTTTGAATTTCGAAAATTTGATGGTTCAAACTTTGTAATTTCGAATTGCACTGGACTCATGAGATAGATTTTTGTTATCTAAGAATGTAGGGGAAAAACCACCTGAGTTGGACATCATACGTGTAATAAAAATATGTTTTAAGTTTTGATTATGAATAAAAATGCAAAAATAAGTTCATCACTTGCTGATAGGTGGGACCCGTAAGTCAAATGCAAGGATGAAAAAGCACATGCGAGGTAGTCGTCTCCTCGATCGGTGGCACGCTCGTGGGTCGCATCCCTTTGGTGTGGGGTTTCTGTGTGGACCCTTCGTGGTAGGCTCCATTTGTTAGCCGCTTGGGGTGGAAAACAACTGGTGTCAACCGCACCCTGTGTGTGCCTAGACGCCCCCGCCTGCCCTGACGTTTCGCTTCTTGTCTCACCCCTTCCCAGGTGCCTCGCTACAGTAGAAACCACCCCACTGCCGCCCAACTCCGATTACTTTCCAAACCTCCCCACCGCCGGACCCGCATGCCAAGATGGAGCCGGAATCGTCCGCGGTGTCGAGGGTTTCTCGTCGCAGTTCCTCGCTGAAGGCCGCATTGCCGGCATCCTCGACGAGCCGGGAGACGGGGTCCTCGATGGGACCGGCGGTGGAGGCGGCGATGCTGGGGTGGTTTCCTTAACCCGATGTTCGCTAGGCATCCGAGGAATCGCGCCGGGCATCCGAGGAAGCAGACGCTGGATCCGCTAGGATGCCTTGGAAGCGGAAGGCCGACGATGAGGGTTTTCAGCACCCCAACGCCAACAAGTCGAAGCCGGCGAAGGAGTTGTACCCCCGCAAATGGCAGGACTTCGGATGGGAGCGTCCGGTAACTTTTCTTACTCCTACCAAATTTAAGTTCCCCCTTTATTACTCGAGAACTCAGTCTTTAATTCCTCTGGTTGCTTAGTACATTGAAGTGATTATTTTTGTGTGATCGCGAAATTGGTTCTGAGTCATAATCAATTCTGGGACTTGCAATTTAGGATTTCTTGACTAGGGTACATATGGAAATTTTTGGTAGAGATCATCCAGTTAAGAATCAGTGAGCAAATCCATCTCAACGTTTTGTGTAGTAGCATTCTTGGTATACAAGTGTTTATGTGAATTTTATCTTGGACAGTTTGAAACAAATTTTTGATCACCTCTAATTGCAACATGATTAATCTTAAGTTCACAAGTGGAATATTGCTGTTCATGTCTTGATTTCTTAATTCAGGATCTTGGGCCAAAGGTGACATATGAGTTCAACTTCGCACGAGTTAGGCTGTTCGTGGAATGCAATGACGACAGCGACGATGAGCTCTGCCTCCCGGGCCCCTACCGAACACGTCCTACTGATGCCGAGGTATTACCTTCAATCCCTATGTTGACTATGTTCAGTTTCATTCAAATTTTGATGTACTTATCACACTGATAATGCATTGTAAAACCATTTCAGATTGAGGCTAAGGTGGAGGACCTCCGGCAGGCGATCAAGCGCTGGGCACTCCCGTAGGCACGCCTGCAAGGAATGATAGATAACTTTTGTGTAGTGAACTACTCCCTCATGAACATCTAGATTTGATGAATGAGGCTTTTGTGTAATTACCTTGTATAATGGCATTACTTTAGTGGAAATATATGGTTGCTAGTGAATGCTAGTATTATTATTACCCTTGATCATCCTTGTGATTGCAGATGTGTTATCCATTTGCTCGCAAGAAATTTGCTCTTATTATTGATGTGTTCATGAACGATTTATGTGTATTTCTGATTGAAAAGTATAGAGCAAAATAATTATAAAGCATAGAAACGAAAAAGTACAAGCAAGACGAGAACATCTCATGGACGAAAAAAGGAAATCATCTCATGAACACAACCATTCATGCAGAGATGTACATAAAAGGTTTATAATTTTCCTAAATTTATTAGTTGTCCATCAGGCACAAGCAAGACTTGTGCACAGAAGCATCATACATCAGTTCATCAAGACTCCATAAGTCCATCAACCACAACGAGCTCAAGGCTTCTTAACAAAAGTAATAAATAAACAAGTGCAGGCCAACATCACAAGCTGACCACCAAACTAAGTCATACACACTAAATTACATTGTTTATAGCAAGCACATTACTAAACAAGCTTCTATTTTGTTGCTGCCTCAAGTTCAGCAACCTTTGCCTCTAGTTTTGCCACTCTTTCTGCCAGCACAGCATTTTTTTTGCAGCTTCGGCAAGCTGATCCACCAAAAATGAATCTAGTCTTTCATGACTTTGTGCTACGGCACGAAGCATTGTCCCAAGGCCTTCCATCCATGCATTCTCCGTGTGGATTGCGTCCCAGATTGAGTCAATGTCATGTGGAGTTACACCAACTACCTAAAACAAAAGCAAACTGATGCATTAGAACCATGGATCAGTGAAGATACAAGGACATTTGATCAATTCATACAGAGATGCTGGACATTTGAAGCAATATATGGAATGAGTTCAACATTTTTTGTTAGGAACATCACCTCCTTAACAGACCTAGTCATCCATGAGTGCATCTAGCAGAAGTAAATGAATTTGGTTCTTTATCTAGCATCAGAGAACCTAGGAAAAGTGAATCTTGGTCCACCAGGAGTGCAACTAATCCATGTCTAAAATAGAAAATCCCAAATCCATGACTAGTTAAGACTAGGTTTACCACAAATCCATGTCTAGTTATTATAGTTAAGACTGATCCCATTCATCTAGGTTTACCACAAATCCCTGTCTACAGTAGAAAACCCCAATTCCAAATCGATTCTACTAGAGGATCGGTACTAACCGGGGGGACGGAGGAGGAGAGGGCATCGGGTTCCTGGTGCGTCCGCTCCTCGCGAATCTTCCTCGCGAGTCGCGCCCTTGGTTGGTGGAGTGGTGCTCCACTCGGGGCTCCGCAACAATGGCGGCCGCTGGAGGGAAGGTAGCAATGTGGGTGCGACTCTACATGCTCCGGCCCACTGCACCCGGGGTGGAGCCAACCATCACCGGCGTTGGAGGAAGCCGGCGGTGAGAGCGAGGCGGCCGGTGGCGAGACCGAGGCGGAGATTGCGAAATAGTTGTAACACTGGAACAGAGATTGGGGAGAAATCAGGAGGAAAGGGGCGATAGATATCCCCATTCGACCGAGTTGTGGGTCCCACCTGTCGACAGAGTTGTGGGTCCCACCTGTCGACAGAGTTGTGGGTCCCACCTGTCGACAGAGTTGTGGGTCCCACCTGTCGACAGAGTTGTGGGTCCCACCTGTCGGCCTAACCCGCAAGAGATTTCCCCATTTGACACAGTTTTGGGTCCCACCTGTCGGCGCCCAGATTGTGATGTGTTCTTGAGTTCTTCATGGACCTAATTAACTTGATTTTTTATTCGTAATCACAGCTACAAACTTGTTTAGATTTCACAAATGACGTCCAAATTAGGAAAAAAAATTTCCTACATTCTTATAAAATAATAATCTAGCTCATGGTGTCCACTACATCTCATGTTAGTATGTTTCACCAATCATAATTAAGAAATAGAACAATTCAAAACTAGAATCAAGATTTTCTAACAGTAGATGATGTCAAATAGAAAAGTGATGAATACCAAAGTTTCATTGCTGATCGAGATGAACAATCTTTATTTTGGTCGGTTTTTCATTTGACGAATTGGTACTATCATGCAGTACAAAATTGACATGTCTCCAACCAAGTTTCTTAAACTATGTGAGTGAACCTAGGATTAATGAACAATGTGTAGTACCACTTCATCAAATGAAAATCCGACCAAAATAAAGATTGTTCATCTCGACGAGCTATGAAACTTTGGTATTCATATCTTTTCCATTTGACATCATCTACTGTTTGAAAATCTTGATTCTAGTTTTGAATTGTTCTATTTCTTAATTATGATGGCTGAACCATACTCACATGAGATGCAGTGTACACCATGAGCTTGATTATTGTTTTCTAAGTATGTAGGAAAAAAAATTTCCAGATTTGGACATCATTTGTGAAATCTAAACAAGTTTGTAGCTATGATTATACGAATCAATGAATCAAGTTAATTGGGTCCATGAACAACTCAAGAACACATCACAATCTGGGCGCCGATAGGTGGGACCCACAACTCTGTCATTACGTGTCCTCCCTATGAAAGCGCAATTTTCTTAAACCCAATATACCCTGGGACCCCCCTAATTCAATCAGCAACCTGATCTGGCGGCGGCGGTTCTTCTCCATCTCCCCAGACATATCGCCTTCATCTTCTACCTCATCCTCACTGGGGAGCACATCCTCACACATCCAATCAGCCCCCACGCGTGACGAACTGCAATCACTCCATGGAAAAGGTCGCCGCGGCACGCTACGAGGCGTCGAGGCTGGTGGAACTGCCGACGGAGCTGACGATTGACATCGTCTCCCGAGTCGCTGCTCAGTCAGAGGACGCCATTGAGGATCTCTGCAACCTGCGCGCAACATGCAAGGCAATGTGCATGGTGTGCAGCACCGCCACGGTCAGACGACGTCTACCCCTGAAACATGTCCTGCGGCGTCGATTCAACCTCGGCCCGGATTTTCGCGCGGCGCTCATCACCACACTGGCCACCGTCGGCAACCCAGAGGTCTTGTTCCGCAGCGGGTTGTGCCTCGCATTATTAGGGAACAAGCGTGGCGTAATCATGCCGTGCCTCGACCAGCTAAGGTGCGCTGCGGAGGCGGGCCACAAGGTATCGATGTACGCCCTCGCCCTCTTCCTCTACAGGCCCAACAGCGGCGAGGCAGACGACGACGAGGCCCGGCGGCTCCTGCACTTGGTCGAGGGACCCGAAGAGGGGGCGACGACGCTTCCTTGAAAAACTTGACTTGTACAAAATGCCACTCCAGGATCATTTCGGCGACGTGGGACTTACGGCCGTCGGCGGCGGTTGCCGTGCCGCCAGTGCCGGCGCCCGTACCTTGCCAGGACGATTTTCAGTGTGCAGGTCGCGGGTGTGGCAACCACGCAGGATGGCATGCTTGGTACTCATGGTGTAGGTTCTGCAGCGAGGAGTGTAGGATCCGGAACGAGTGTGATTGGTTCTTCTTCACACTCAAGGAAGCGTTTAATGTGATCTGATACAAGGTAAAAAGTTTGTGATTGCTGATATGTTTTGATTATTTTGTTCCAGACATGATGCACCATAAAAGACATTCAGGATTTCAGTTTACATGTTTGCTTTCTTTCTTGTCTGCTACTCATCAGGAATTCACTTTACATCTAGAATTCTTATGTTCTGAAACTTCAGCTGACTACTAAAAATTCTTTTAGTTCACAGGATTTCAGTTATCAAGAATTCAATTATTCTGACAGTTCGGTGAATGCTTTCTTTTTTCAGGAAATTTATTTGGCATTGAGGAGGGACCTTGTGGAGAGGCTTTGGCGTCATTTTAGGCAGAACTTTGAAGAAATCCAGCAAATAAACTCGAAGCATGTCTCTGAAGTTGTGTCTTTGGTCGATGTGTCTCTCAACTTGTGTCATTGTGGAGCATGTTTTTGATGATCCTTAGTTGCTATGGTGTCATCGTGGCTTGGGAAGCCTATGTGTAAACTCAGTCCTCATATATCGTACGCACTGGCTGCCGATCTTTATGTTGGTTACTTAATTTGTGTGATGCATGTTACTCTGGTATGAAATTGATGTGAGGAATGTTATTCTGCTAAAGATGGTGGAAAGATGATATTCAAAATTTACTTTGACCACAAAAACTTTTCTATAAGCAATATACAATAACATGTGTCATCTTGTGCAGTTACATAGTAAACAAGAAGTAAACTAGTATAACTTATATAAAACTATATTTATAAAACTTGATTATGTTCAACGCATCGTCTTTACAAATATATATATAAAACTGAGTGGGACCCACTCGTCAGCGAGACACATGAAAACGCACCCCTCAAATACACCAAGCGTTCAGTAAATTTGGTAACCAACGATTTGGAATGTGACGCCAGTTTTTCCATCCGAAATATTTAACAAAGGCCCAAACTACCGCGCTACCATGACTGGGACCACCACGTTGTTGCGAAACGTCAGGTTATTGTAGTAGTAAGTCGTGCGTCTTTAGTTTCCCTCCCTAATCCCCTCGCAAAACGAATCTACATCTTGGTCAGTTAGGGGCCGGGTAGTCGACGACGACCGGCGCCGCAGCCAAGCTGCTTCTCACCTTACACGAGGATGCCGACATCTAGCGAGGCGGCAAGGGTGACCCCTTCGTCATCTGAAGCGCTGCGCACACCTTCGTCGGCGATGCTACCTCCAATGTTCACACCAACCTCTGGTACGGGGACTGCTGAACCTCCCAGCAGCATGTCCACCAGGGCTAGGGCGACGACTGCGCTCTTTGGGTCATCACCTTCGTCCCAAAGAGCATCACAAGGTTCGGGCGACGCAGAAGCATTCGTCGACAGCCTAGATGCAGACCAAGATGTGGTACCTTCGTCTCAGGACGAGACGACCAAGGCCAGGTATGCTGTTTCCGCGTTCGATCTTTCCCCTCGTACTGCCACCTATATTTCATGCATTTGTGCACGCACTGGTACCTTAGATTTCATGCATTTGTTCACACGATTTGCACACCAAATTTCTTCAAATTATTGAAATGCCATCGATGAATGCGCAGATCAAAAGATGAGCAGATTTGGACCATGTATATGATTGAAAAGGGTAGAGATGGGGAGGCAGATAAAAAAAATACATGTAAACCACTTGGGAAACAAATCACCCTTGAAAACATAAACAAGTTGAAACAAAATTTGGGGTATCGGAACAGGGATCTGGTTTACTACAAGACTAGAATTCCTGAATCTCCTGCGGAAGCAACACTCACTGAGATCGGCTACGATGTCAATGTAGCAAAAATGAAAAAGATTCACGAGAAGGAGATGGTGATCAGCTTAGTTGTATCCAGAGAGCCAAAACCTAAAAACCATACCATGCCCTTAACACCATTGAAATCCAAAAGTGTTTCCACACATGATGATGATGATGATGAAGTTGAAGAATCTGAATTAGATGAATACAAAGTTTGGCTAGCTGCACTGCATAAAGAGAAGAAAGCCTTGGGTAAGATATGGTACAACCCAATATTTGTATATATATACTCATGATTTTGCAGTTCACTCACATGATTGAAATTAATTATGGATCCTTTTTCAGAATTAAAAGACATATTTAGGGAGGACACAATCGACACATACCAAGAATACCTGAATGTTGCAGGACTACTTGATGACATCGGTAATATCCCTCTCATAATTGGCAAGAAAATTACCATTCTTTGTCAGACTACAAATTATGTTAGCTCATCATGACACAAAATTGTCTGCAGAATGGTATGTGGACCCCACCTTTATTTTGCAACACAGGCATGACATGAAGCCAACACCTCCAGTGCAGCCTCCATCTCATGCTCGGCGTTGGAAACAGCAGAAGCAAGGAGATGGCAACTTGTGTTTATTAGAAATTACCTGTCTATGCATAGTATGTTTTTTGTGGGTATTATTACATTTTGTTCCCATGGAATAGGCTCACAAAATGTGAAGAAAAGAGGACGCGGTCCCGTAAGAGCCTTGAAGGTAATCGCCAAGAGAATCAAGGCAGGCAAACAGCAGTTGGACATTCAATTCTCCAAACATGGAGGACCGATAGGTAATAACTAGCGCTCATTCGTTGATGAAGTAGTCATGTATACAAGGAAAAGGACGCCAGTCATTAGAGTGAAATCATGGAAACATGTCAAGAAAGAAGTCAGAGACGCAATAGCAACTGATGTATTGGTAATCATAAACTTTGCTTTTGAATACAATTCAATTATAAACTAACGTAACAACTCACATAGTATTTGCATGCTATTGTGATTATATAACAGGCAAAGTGGGACATGGAGGATAATGCTGATTCAAGGGAAAAGATATGGGACATTGCTAAGGAGCGTTACAAAGGATGGCGTTCAACTTTTAGTGCTACGGCCAGGACATACGACAGCTACCACCAGAGAATGTTACATAAGCCTAAAGAATTATATATTGTTGAATGGCACTATCTGTTGAAGTATTTCAGTACTGCTAAATTCAAGGTTTGTTCCATATTGTTACTATTACTGAGCAATACATTTTTCATACAAATGGCAATGTCTGAGTCTTTAAGATTATTGTTGAAATCTTGACATTCTATAGGAAAGGAGGGCACAAAATTTTGCGATTCGAGGCCAACAAATGACAAGACATTTGTCAGGCTGTAAGCCTTATTCTCAGCGCAGCTATGAGAAGGTAATAACTGGAGAAGCACATCTCCAATCTGTCTTGTAGGATGAATAACTAATTTCTTATGTTCTTGGCTTAACAGAGAGACCCAGAAACTGGTGAAGAGCCCAATGATATGGAACTTTGGTGGTTAACTCACATTAAGCATGGGGAATGGACAGACGAACAATCTAAAAACGTCTATGTGAGTTCTCAACGAATGTGTACACACATTACTATACATAGTCCATGCAATTATAGAATATAAGCAATTTCTTGTTTAACTAACTCCTCCATCTGTGCCTTGTAAATGTTAGGACAAAGCAAGCAGCGTTATTGCTGAGGCGGAATCAAATGCAGAGAACAACTTCATTTCCCAAAAGGAAACAAATGAGATGTTCCAGAAGGCATACAAGGAAGTCACAAAGTGCAAATCAACCAAGTTGCATGGTAATGGGTACCTGGCAAAAACCCAACTAGAAAGCAGTTGCTCAATGCGGAGCGCCAGGAACAAATTCGTAGGGAAGAGCAACAGAGGAACACGTCGAGCTCATGGACGCATTTGGGCTGCTACAAGAAAAAATGTCAACATGGGAAGATGAAAGGGAAGCAGAAAGGAGAGAACATGCACGACAACTTGAAGAAAGTAACAAGAAAAGGGAGGCTGATCTGCAATAGCTTAGGCAAGAGTTCCTATCAATGCTGCAAGTAGCAAATGGACATGCACAATTTCCACAGGTACTGGTCAAGCTAGTTTCAAGAATGACTTCCTTTCCTTAGGTTCTATATCTGAATGTCTGTATCCTTTCATAGATTGTCCTGCCAACATCTGTCCAACCAAACAACAATGTCACTGGATCTGCCGATGTGGCAGTGGCTGCATCAATCACCCAGCAAAACAATAATGTCACTGAATCTGTATACGTGGCGGCGGCTCCATCAATCACTACAACTGGAAATGTACAAACAGACTCCAGGAATGTGCTCTCTTCTACTCAGGTTGTTCTTGAATTCACAACTTTTTACTACTACATATCATCAGTTACTGATAAAATGACGCCTAATCTTTTCCTTCCAAATGATTGGTTCATAGGAGAAGGAATCTGAAGTCGTTGCTAAACAAGTCATTCGCAAAACCAGAAGTACTAAAGCTGTTAACAATCCTGAAGCACAATCCGCCGCCCCCCCCCCCCCGTTAAACAAATTTCATCTCAACAGCTATAGGTACAAGCTGCACAAAGGAGATGACAAAGCACCAAAAAGACATGAGGTGAAATTTTCGCAACTCCTCTTCCTGCTGTGAATGTAATTCATGTTTCAGCTGTCAAAGTGTGTTTATGGTTGTGATAAAAATGTTGTTGATTCTTTTCAGGAGACTAAGCCATGTCGAATGGAGCAAACAGTGATGCGAGCTCCTTGCATTGAAGTCACCCTTAGCTGATCAAGTGTTGGGTTCCTCTCGAAGTCACCATTTACTGACCAAGATCTTCATTTCCTATCAAATTAGCCTACTATGTGTTGAAACAATGTCCCATCCGAAACTTTTTAGTATTTCAGTACTTCGTGTGTCATGTAATAACTCAGTGGATGGTTGAATGTTGTTTCATGAACTATAAATGCATAATTATATATACCTGATGATGTTATTTAATGTTTCAAATTATTGCTGCTATATAAATGAGCGTGGCAGAATACACCTTTCGTTGCAAAGGATAAATCATCCTATCGCAACCCGTGTTTTTCGTTGCCAAAAAGGAATGTGGCAATAGTAAGGTGCACTTGTAGCAACCCTGTATCATGGTACTAACAGATACATGAACTTTTGGCAACCAAACCATTTTCGACGTTGCAAATGATAAATCATCCTATCACAACCCGTGTTTTTCGTTGCCAAAAAGGAACGTGACAATTGTAAGGTGCACTTGTAGCAACCCCGTATCATGGTGGTAACAGAGACATGAACTTTTGGCAACCAAACCATTTTCGATGTTGCAAATGATAAGTCATCCTTTCACAACCCTTATTTTTCGTTGCAAAAAAGAAACGTGGCAATAGTAAGTTCAACTTGTAGCAACCCTGTATCATGGTGGTAATAGAGACTTGAACTTTTGGCAACCAAACCATTTTTGAAGCAATAATAGAGGACACATATTACAACCAAGCAAACTATGTGGCAATAGAGTGCCAAACCTATTGCCTCCATCCTATATATATTGGTTGTAATAGAATGTTACACCTATAACAACCATCCATATATTGCGTGGCAATAGAGGATACCACCTATAGCAATGTAACCAATTTCGTGGCATCAGACAATACTACCTATAGCATCGAAATCAAAATTTTGTGGTAATACAGGAAATCACATATTGCACCCAAATAACTTTCGTGGTAATAGAGGTGGTTCCCCCTATAGCAACCAGAAACAGAGCATAGCAATATAATACTTTGCAACGAAAGATTTTAGAAATTGCAACGCGTTGTGTACGATGCAATTGCACCTATGGCAACACCAGATTTGTCGCAATAGAATAATTTGCAACCAACACGAGCACGGTCTAAAATGCTAGTTGCAACGCCGCATTGCGTTGCAATAGAAAAACTTTTGCAACCACAAAAAGACCACGGTTGCTACAGACTAATGCAACGTGGCCTTTCGCATCACATGGTTGACGAAAAAAATTGGTTGCAATTGCGGCTATTGCAACCAAATATGGAATATTGCAACACATTTCGTGTGTTGCATTAGGGAGAAAATCTAGTAGTGTAGACACATGGCTCGGTGGCTTTAACATGACTTGAGTAGCTTGTGGGCATTTATAATGATCTTGTGATGAGAATGTGTGATCTTGTATAAACTTTGGATGATCTAGTGTATTTGTGCTCAAATTGCCATGGATAGGGTTTTGCTCAAGAGATGAATGTTTCTTTGTGAAAATTGCTTAAAATTGCTTTTAGCCATGTCACATGCTTATATGTCTCTACCTTCTTGATGGCAATGTGCTAACTACACCAAGTCTACTTCGCTTGCTCTATGTCTCATTTGTAGCATTTTGTTGTGCTCTTTGTATATTTGAGAAGCTTGGTAGATTGTTTATATGATTCGACATGCATTTTTCATGAGAACAAGGGGAAGTGTTTCATATACCTTGATTCATGCATTGTCAACAAGGGGGAAAGTTATGTATGATAGGGGGAGAAGTTGTGTGCATTTGGGGAGAATTTTCATGCATTGGGAGATTTTGTGGAAAATTGGTATGCATTTGTGAGATGTTGCATGTGAGGAGAAAAATTGAGAAGAAGAGGTTGCATTTGCTCAGGGGGAGTTTGCATATGTGCAGGGGGAGCTCCTTTGAATTTCCTGAGTTTTGTGCTTTGTGGTGTCCTCTTTGTGAGATTTGTTTTGTCTCGGCTGTGTCGAGCCGTTGCCCTTGTCTTAGGGGGCCGAGACTTGGTCTGGCGAGTGATCTTGTTTTCGCTTGTTCTTTGGCTTTAGATCACTTGCTTGGAGGTTTGTGGTCGTGGTTGTTTTCTTTTCTTTTCCATTATGATGGTTACTATGGGTGTTGTCAATGCACTCATCAAGGGGGAGATTGAGGACCAGGTGTGTCCGAGGACCAGTGGAGGGTCGCTCCTTAGTGATGAGTGATTGACAACGTTGTGTGGACTGATGCTTGGCTAAGTGTGCAGGTACATGTTGCGGTTTGCCTCGTGTTAGTGCAGGTGAAGAACAAGCGCGAAAGGCCTTTGCCGTGGCGGCCTCCGGGTGATGGAGAGGCAAGTAGGTTTGGTTCGATGGACCCGGTGGCCGATTGGGTCAAGTGCGAGCCGTGCGGTGCAAAACTAGCGGGCTGAAGTCATGAACATGGCTGGTGCAAGGTAGCGGATCGAGCTCGAAGCTTACATGCGGGGTTTGTTGGTTTGCCCACAAAACCATCGGTGGATGGTTTCTTGGTTTGGGCCTCAAAAGCAAGCCCGGAGGCCCGAGGTGACGGAGACGGTGATCCGGGAGCTTCGGGAAACTTCGAGGCGGGGGGCACGTGGCGTGATCACGGGGCTTGCATCGATGCTAAGCAAGGCCGCAGTGGAAGTGTGTCCGCTCGATGAAGACTTGACCAAAATGCCCCTGAGGGGTTGTATCTTCTATTTGAGTTGTAGGGGTAGCGTGGTCATTTACATCCCTCCGATGGACTTCGTATAAATAGCGGAGAGGTGGATGGCATCTCTCTCTCTCTTGGACTCTAGGGTTTCCTCCCCCGATAGATTGCTCTGAACTGCTTCTTTTTCCTCTGCTTTCCTTAGGCTTGATTCTTGTATAGACTCTGACCGCTGGATGTATGGAAGCATTCGGCGTTGCGGTGATCTCCTAGTCCTCTGTGATTTTCGTGTCATTTTCGAGGCTATTTTTGGGGGGTTTTGTTCTTCGCTCGATTCGTGGATTTGAGGGCGTTTCTTCTTGGATTTCTTTGAGGGGATCATGGGTGGATGCCTAGCGCATCTTTTTGTGTGATCTTGACCCCTCAAGCACCGGGAAACACCTTCGATTAGTGAGTTTTTGGTCGAAGCCCGAGTTCATGGGGGTAGTTCGTGTGATCCGTGATTCCCAGTGATTTAGGGAGTTAGAGGTCGAGATTTTTGGGGCATAGCTTCATCTAGTGACGCTTCTCACCTCCCCCAAATCTTGTCTCAAGAGCTCTAGCCGTTTGGGAGATCCGGTGATGGATATGTGGTGTTGACCTCGTGGGTCGGGCAATTTCTGCTCTGTTCACAACACGCGGACAGTCCACGGTCCCTTGGCGGACAGTCTGCGGGCTGTTGAATAGTGCTCGTGTTCTTCGTGTTCTTCGTGAGTTCTTCTATGTTCGTGTTTTGATCCGGTGCCACAAGTGGTTTTGGTTACACGAAGTTTGCGGACGGTCCGAACTGAAGTGGCGGACAGTCCGTGAAGGTGCGGACAGTCCGCGAGTCCCTCGCGGACAGTCCAATTTTTCGGGGTGCATCTCTGGTGGTTTGGGTGGCTTTTTTGGACAATCCGAGCAGGCTGTGTGGACAGTCTGCCGTACTCTTGCGGACGGTCCGCCCGTACTGCACGGACAGTCCGCGCCTGGTTTTCCAGAATTGACTAGGTGCTTCAATTCTTGTCTTGTGCTTCCGCACTTTGATTCAAGGTTTGTCTCTAGGACCTGTAGGCTTGTGTGTGTCTAGTCTAGAGCTTCTTTGGTGTGTGCGAGTACTCGGAGTGGCAATCGAGGTATAGGCCGAGTTCAACCTTTGGGAAGAATTTTTATCGGCTGCCATTCACTCCCCCCTCTCTGGTCGCCTATTCTGTCCTTCAATTGGTATCAGAGCCGGTTATGGATCTTCTTGATTCTAACCAGTCTAAGATCCAAAGATGGGGCGATTATGGCAAGGGATCGGGACCTCCGCACTTTGATGGCAAGAATTACCCAATGTGGGAGAGGCGCATGGGCGTGTTTTTGCGAGGGAAGGGAACTCTGATCTAGGAGGTCACTCAGAATCCTCATTATGTCATCCCAGACAGTTTTCTGCTTCCAGGATCGCGGGACATGTGTGAGGCCAATAGCAAGGCCGTTGATTACTTGTTCTTTGCTCTTTGTGCCTCGCAGTTTGAGCGAGTGTACAGAGAGAATGTGGCCGGAAAGATATGGCTCAAGTTGAGAAATGCTCATGTTGGCAATGCCCAAGTGCAAGCCCGGTTGTTTTCCACTTACCGGAGAGAGTACGAGAACTTCACTCATCTCCCCGGTGAGTCGACCGATGCTATGTTTCAGCGCTTCACTAGCATAGTCAACAACATGAGGGCCAATGTGACATTACTCCCATACACAGATCATGATCAAGCTATCAAGCTTTTGCATGCCCTGGTTAGGTTTGTGTGGAGTGTCAAGGTCGAGGCCATTGAGGAGTCGAGCGTGTATGACACGTTGTCCCTTGATGAGCTATTCTTCAAGCTCAGGTCTTCGGAGGTTGATCGTGGCTTGAGAACCAAGAGCGGGAGCCCCACTGATCCTCATAGTTTGGCTCTTGTCTCAGGATCAAGGTCTAACGCTAACTCTGTTGGTTTCTCTTTGTCTTGTCTTGTGTCTTTGCCAGATGATCTCGCCCTGTTGAGCAAGACGTTTGGGCGGATGTACGAGAACCGCAAGAACGCAAGGCGGAGCTCGGGGATGTGCTATCGGTGCGGGAAGCATGGGCACTTCATCACCGAATGCCCTGAAGCCATGGAGATCAAGAATGACTACAAGCAAGCCCAAGCACGACTACAACAAGCACCGCTCCCGGAATGACTACAAGGACAAGCGCAAGGACAAGGGCGAGAGAAGGCCCAAGAAGAATAGCGGGTACAAGAAGAAGACGGCTCGAGCGATGGTTGCCAGAGCGAGCAACATCGACTCCACATCAAGCGATGCTTCTTCTGACTCGAGCAGCGATGAAGAGCAAGAAAGGCGCAAGGATAAGCGGCACACAGGCAAGAACTTCACCGGCCTCAGCTTCGTCGCACAAGGAAGTTTTTGTGGCATGGCGCATTCCAAGAAGGGTGGGAAACACAGCTCGGACTCGAACTCCAACTCCGAGGAAGAGGTACGACACGATCCCAACTTCTTGCTTGAGGAGAATGCTAGGCTCAATGAGTTGCTTGATAACCGTGATGATGTGCTTAGGAAGACCAACAAGGAGAAGAGGGAATTTAGGTCTTTGTTGGGTGATGCTAAGGACAAGATAGTTGAGCTTGAGTCCTTGCTTATGGATGCTAGAAATGAGATAGGCTCTTTGAAATCTGCTCCTGTTGTGTCTGATGAGATTGACTGTGGTGATTGCTCTTTTTTTCTTGCTGATTTGACTGCTCTCAAGGAGAAGCATGCCTCTACTCTTGAGGAACTAGATGTGATTAGGATTGAGTGTGATGAATTGAAATCTAGGCTAGCTTTATTAGGTGCTTGCACTTCCTGTCCGGTGTTGCATGCTAGGCTAGATGAATCTCACACTAGAATAGTTTCTCTTGAGGCTGCTTTGAAAGCTCCCATTCATACATCATGTTCTACCTGTGAAATGCATGCTTTGAAAAACATGGAACTTGCACACTATGCTGACCGTTTGCAGGATGAAAATGATGAGCTTAGGAAATTGATGAGTTGGTTGTCTGGGCATGAGCCACAGTTGAGTTTGATGTTGGCTGAGTTCAAGCGGTTTGATGGTCAGGCGTTGGGGGCTGGCAAGTGTGGTGAGAAGAGTGGTGAGGGAGAAGAGAAAGTTGGAGAGATTCCTACTCCACCACACACCATACCCATGAACAAATATGCACCCAAGCCAAACCACCTCAGAAACAAGCTTGATACAACTCCAGACCCACTAGTGTTCCCCCACAAAACAGAAAACTACCAGAAACCCATCAAGTTTGTGAGCAACCTGGGGAATGTCTTGAAAGGGAAGTCAGGAGAGAAGGCTATTGAGAAGCCTGTAGAGAAGCCACAGCCTAAGCCACAGCCGATCCGCTTCCATTGTCAATATTGTGGGAGGGATGGGCATAAGGATGAGTTTTGTTTCAGGAGGAAGAGAGATGAGAGGTTTTCCAGGGAGAAGGCAAACAAGGACAGGTACCACCTATCTCGTGGTGTGCCTGAGCCTCGTAGAGGGCCTCTACCTAGGGGTGAGGTGTTTGTGTGTACAGTTCCCACTCGTGGAGGTAGAGGTGGTTTTCCTCAGAGAGATAGGCGTGTTGGGTTTGGGCGTAGTGAGTTGGCTCAACGTGCTCCTTCTCGTGACCGTTACAAGTTTGGGAGGAACGATCAGAGCTTTGGGTCTCAGATGGACTACCGGCCACGGTTTCCCCCTCGTGGTGCACGTACTCCTCCAGTGAGACGTGACAGGTCCTTTGGTGGTAGGCGTGAGAGGGCTCCGCCTAGAGGTTGTGGTAGGATGGACTTTGCTAACCCTTCCTTCGAGCAAATGGCTCGACACTGGTTTGACTCCTTTGGTACTAACCCTAGTGTTGAGTCACTTGCTCATTCTCGTTCTCGTTTTTGATTGCAGGTGGGAGGCTTGGAGGACTTTTGGTTGATCGACTCCAGTTGCTCATGACACATGACCGGAGATCGTGGGTGGTTCTCCAGCCTCACCCCGGTGAGTACGAGGGAGTACATCACTTTCGGGGACAATGGGAGAGGACGAGTGCTTGCCGAAGGTATGGTGAAGGTGAGTAGCAAGGTGACCTTAAGAAGTGTGGCTTTGGTCAAGTCACTTGGTTTTAACCTGTTGTTAGTATCCAGTTGCTTGACGAAGGTTTTGAGGTTCATTTTAAGTTGGGCGCTTCTCATGTGCTTGATTCTCGAGGCGATCTTGTCTGTACGATCGTCCCCGAGGGTCAAATCTTTCGTGCCGATTTTTCCCAGTCTGTTGGTCCTCCTCGATGCTTTGTTGCTGGCATTTTGGCCGAGCTTTGGAAATGGCATAGGAGGTTAGGACACTTGAGCTTTGAGCTGCTTTCCCGCTTGAGTGGTCTTGATCTTGTCTGAGGATTGCCTAAGTTCAAGTTCGAGAAGGATTTGGTTTGTGCTTCTTGTCGGCATGGAGAGATGGTTGCTGCTTCTCACACCCCTCTGACTGCGGTCATGACCGAGCGACCTTGTGAGCTGTTGCACATGGATTTGGTTGGGCCAGCTCGTGTTCGCTCGACGGGTGGGAAGTGGTATGTTTTAGTTGTGGTTGCTGATTTTTCGAGGTACTCTTGGATTTTCTTTTTGGAGGATAAGAGCGAGAAATTTGGCTTTGTTCGGGACTTGAACTTGAGGTTGAAGAATGAGAGACATGGTAATGCCATTCGAGCTATATGCAGTGACAATGGCACAGAATTCAAGAACTCTCATTTTGATGCCTTTTGCAGTGATCTTGGTCTTGATCATCAGTACTCTTCTCCATACGTCGCTTGCCAGAATGGTGTGGTGGAGAGGAAGAACCGGACCCTTTGTTAGAGGGCCAGGATGATGCTCGATGAGCATATGACTCCTAGGTGTTTCTGGGCCGAGTCGGTCAATACAGCTTGCTATGTCTCTAATCGCATCTTCCTTCGTGCTTTCAAGAAGACGACCTCTTATGAGCTGATGCATTGGCGACAACCCAAGGTGAGACACTTTAGAGCTTTTGGTTGCAAGTGTTTCATTCTGAAGAAGGGCAAGTTGGATAAGTTTGAGTCTAGATGTTCAGATGGCATTTTCTTTGGTTATGCGATTCACTATAGAGCATATCGTGTGCTCAATCTTGACACTAACCGAATCATGGAGTCTTGCGAGGTAACCTTCGACGAGACACAGCCATGTAGCTCTTCTGCTTTTGAGTGTGCAGGTGACGAGGAGATTCGAGCGGGGATCTTTGAGGATGATCAAGATGGAGACGGAGATGAAGACGATGATGGAGGTGATGCTCCCGTGGCTGATCGTGTACGTGCTACTTCCACTACTATGACGACGATCGAGAATGCCCCATCCCCTACACCCACTGAGACTGAGGCTGTTCGAGTGGAGGCTGCTGCTGAGGGGGAGATTGTGTCCAAGCGAGAGGCTCCTCGGAGGGTACAAGTGGATCACCCACCGACGACAATCATAGGTGACCTTCATGAACGCACTACACGGTCAAGGTCAAGGAACACTTCTCATTTTGCTCACTCTGCTTTTGTCACTTCTTTTGAGCCCAAAGATATTCGACACGCTTTGTCTGATGAGAATTGGGTGAATTCCATGCCTGAGGAGTTGGAGAATTTTGAGAGAATCCAAGTCTGGGTGTTAGTCGATCCACCACCAAATTGCCGTCCCATAGGTACCAAGTGGGTGTGGAAGAATAAAGAGGGTGAGACTAGGATGGTTGTGAGAAACAAGTCGAGGTTGGTGGCTCAGGGGTTCAACCAGAAAGAGGGCATAGACTATGAGGAGACATTTGCTCCTGTGGCCCGTTTGGAGGCAATTAGGATCCTTCTAGCCTTTACTGTGGCTAAAGGGTTCAAGTTGTACCAAATGGATGTCAAGGGTATTTCTTGAATGGGGTGATAGAGGAAGAAGTGTATGTGAGGCAACCCCCGGGGTTTGAGAGCGAGAAATACCCATACCATGTATACAAACTCCAGAGAGCGCTCTATGGGTTGAAACAGGCACCTAGAGCTTCGTATGGCAGGTTGAGAGGGTTTTTGATGAGTAAGGGGTTTGTGATGGGCACAGTTGATAAGACCTTGTTTCTCCTTAAGCATGGGAATGACCTTTTGATTGTTCAGATTTACGCGGATGACATAATCTTTGGTGGCTCTTCTCATGATCTTGTTGCCAGATTTGCAGATAACATGAGTAGGGAATTTGAGATGTCAATGTTGGGCTAGCTGCAGTTTTTCTTAGGACTCCAGATCAAGCAGTGCAAGGACGGGACATTTGTACATCAAGCGAAGTACACCAGGGACATGGTGAAGAAGTTTGGTATGAATGACTCGAAGCCGCTGACTACAACGATGGGTACCACTACGGCTTTTTACGCGGATGGGGATGGCGAACCCGTGGACCAGAAGGAGTACCGGAGCATGATCGGCTCCCTCCTCTACTTCACGGCGACGAGGCCGGACATACAGTTCAGTGTGTGTCTGTGCGCTCATTTTCAGGCTTCACCGAGGACTTCACATCGGCAGGCCGTCAAGCGGATTTTCAGGTACTTGAACTACACTCCTGAATTTGGTCTTTGGTATTCTACCTCCTCAACACTCAGACTTCATGGGTACTCCGATGCTGATTTTGCTGGGTGTCGATTGGACCGTAAGTCTACCTCTGGGTGTTGCCAGTTTCTTGGTTCTTCTTTGGTCTCTTGGTCATCTCGCAAGCAATCCAGTGTAGCCCAGTCCACTACAGAGGCTGAGTATGTAGCTGCCGCTAGCTGTTGTTCCCAGCTCCTATGGATGACCTACACTATGAGCGATTTTGGTGAGGAGTGCTCTCAGGTTCCACTCTTTTGTGACAGCACCAGTGCCATAAGTGTAGCCAAAAACCCAGTCCTTCACTCCAAAACGAAACACATAGAAGTGCGATACCACTTTCTGAGGGACAATGTTGAGAAGGGAAACATATCTTTGTCCTATGTACCTACCCAAGATCAGCTAGCCGACATATTCACCAAACCACTTGACCAAGTCACTTTCACTCGCTTGCGGGGTGAACTTGGAGTGTGCTTTCCTTTCTAGCTGAGTCTTGGAGCTTCTCATGAATATATGTGATATATGTTGCATTTTGTTGCATTCCATGCATGCATTTTACTTTCTGTACACAACCTGGTAGGATAGCCATCTTTGGATCACTTGTGCTAGGAAAAGCTTCTCTTATATACTTTGATCACTGATGTGCTATGTGTGATATATGTGCATGTTTGGTAAATGGTGATGTGAATGCTATGCTCTTGATGGTTTTTACCATATATGTATGATCAGATAGCCTTCCTTTTCTGAAAATGATAAAATTGATTCTCTCATGAGTAGATACTTGTCAATGCTCAATTTGTGCTCAAATGCCTATATCATGTTTAGTTTGTGGTTGAGTATCTTGTTCTCTTTGCTTGGGGTCAAAGACCCATTTGTCATTATAAATGTTTAGCCCATTTGTTCACTTTGGGAGGAGCATAAGCTTCTTTTTGCCGCAAAGGCATTTCATATACCATGTTTAAACTTGAAAATGAAATTGGTGTGTGAATTGCCTTATGCTTGAAAAATGAGCTCCAAATCATGTTCTTATGTTTTTGAAATTCATCTTGGGTGCTCAACCACTGCATGTTGTCTACCAGGAGAAGTCTCATTTTAAGAAGTAGACACATGGCTCGGTGGCTTTAACATGACTTGAGTAGCTTGTGGGCGTTTATAATGATCCTGTGATGAGAATGTGTGATCTTATATAAACTTTGGATGATCTAGCTTATTTGTGCTTAAATTGCTGTGGACAGGATCTTGCTTATGAGATGAATGTTTCTTTGTGAAAATTGCTTAAAATCGCTTTTGGCCCTGTCACATGCTTATATGTCTCTACCTTCTTGATGGCAATGTGTTAACTACACCATATCTACTTTGCTTGCTCTATGTCTCATCTATAGCATTTTGTTGTGCTCTTTGTATATATGAGAAGCTTGGTAGATTGTATATATGCATTGACATGCATTTTTCATGAAAACAAGGGGAAGTGTTTCATATACCTTGATTCATGCATTGTCAACAAGGGGGAGAGTTTTGGGAAATATGTATGATAAGGGAGAGTTTGTGGAAAATTGGTATGCATTTGTCAGATGTTGCATGTGAGGAGAAAAATTGAGAAGAAGACGTTGCATTTGCTCAGGGGGAGTTTGCATATGTGCACGCGAGCTCCTTTGGGTTCTGAGTTTTGTGCTTTGTGGTGTGATCTTTGTGAGCTTTGTTTTGTCTCGGTGGTGTTGAGCCGTTGTCCTTGCCTTAGGGGGCCGAGACTTGGTTTGGCGAGTGATCGTGTTTTTCGCTTGTTCTTTGGCTTTGGATCATTTGCTTGGAGGTTTGTGTTCGTGGTTGTTTTCCTTTCTTTTTTTCTATGATGGTTACTATGGGTGTTGTCAATGCACTCATCAAGGGGGAGATTGAGGACCAGGTGTGTCCGAGGACCAGTGGAGGGTCACTCCTTAGTGATGAGTGATTGACAATGTTGTGTGAACTGATGCTTGGCTATGTGTGCAGGTACAGGTTGCGGCTTGACTCGTGTCGGTGCAAGTGAAGAACAAGCGCGAAAGGCCTTAGCCGTGGTGCCTCCGGGTGATGGAGAGGCAAGTAGGCTTGGTTCGATGGACCTGGTGGCCGATAGGGTCAAGTGCGAGCCGTGCGGTGCAAGACTAGTGGGCTGAAGTCGTGAACATGGGCCAGTGTAAGGTAGCAGATCGAGGCCGAAACTTGCACGCGGGGTTTGGTGGTTTGCCCACAAAACCATCAGTGGACGGTTTCTTGGTTTGGGCCGCAAAACCAAGTCTGGAGGCCCGATGCGACGGAGACGGTGATCTGGGAGCTTTGGGAAGCTTCGAGGCGGGGGGCACGTGGTGTGATCGCGGGGTTTGCATCGATGCGAAGCAAAGTCGTGGTGAAAGCGTGTCCGCTCGATGAAGACTAGACCATATTGCACCTGAGGGGTGTGTATCTTCTATTTGAGTTGTAGGGGTAGCGTGGTCATTTACCTCCCTCCGGTGAACTTCGTATAAATAGCGGAGAGGTGGATGGCATCTCTCTCTCTCTCTTGGACTCTAGGGTTTCCTCCCCCGGTAGATCGCTCTGGACTGCTTCTTTTCCTCTGCTTTCCTTAGGCTAGATTCTTGTATAGACTCTGACCTCTAGATGTATGGAAGCATTCGGCGTTGTGGTGATCTCCTAGCTCTCTGTGATTTTCGTGTCATTTTCGGAGCTATTTTTGGGGTGTTTTGTTCTTCGCTCGATTCGTGGATTTGAGGGCGTTTCTTCTCAGATTTCTTTGAGGGGATCATGGGTAGATGCCTTGCGCATCTTTGTGTGTGATCTTGACCCCTCGAATGCCGGGAAACACCTTCGATTCGTGAGTTTTTGGTCGGAGCCCGAGTTCATGGTGGTAGTTCATGTGATCCGCGATTCCCGGTGATTTAGGGAGTTAGAGGTCGAGAGTTTTGGAGCATAGCTTCATCTAGTGACGCTTCTCACCTCCCCCAAATCTTGTCTCAAGAGCTCTAGCCGTTTGGGAGATCTGGTGATGGATATGTGGTGTTGACCTCACGGGTCGGGCAGTTTCTGATCTGTTCACAAAACGCGGACAGTCCGCGGTCCCTTGGCGGACAGTCTGCGGGCTGTTGAACAGTGCTCGTGTTCTTCGCTAGTTCTTCCATGTTCGTGTTTTGATCTGGTGCCACAAGTGGTTTTGGTTGCACGGAGTTTGCGGACGGTCCGAACTGAAGTGGCGGACAGCCCGTGAAGGTGCGGACAGTCTGATTTTTTGAGGTGCGTCTCTGGTGGTTCGGGTGGCTTTTTCGGACAGTCCGAGCAGGCCGTGCGGACAGTCCGCCGTACTCTTGCGGACGGTCCGCCCTTACTACACAGACAGTCCGCGCCTGGTTTTCCAGAATTGACTTGGTGCTTCGATTCTTGTCTTGTGCTTCCGTGCTTTGATTCAAGGCTTGTCTCTAGGACCTGTAGGCTTGTGTGTGCCTAGTCTAGAGCTTCTTTGGTGTGTGCGAGTACTCGGAGTGGCAATCGGGGTATAGGCCAAGCTTAACCTTTGGGAAGAATTTTTATCGGCTCCCATTCACTCCCCCCCTCTCTGGTCGCCTATTCGGTCCTTCAAAATGCAATTGTTTCCCCAAATTCTCCAAGAAATCTCCCCCAAACATACAATCTCTACCAACTTCTCCCCCTTATTGACAATGCATGAATCAAGCTACCATGAAAAGGTGCACAAATGCATGTTAAAGCATATACAAGCTACCAAGCTTCTCAAATATACAAAGAGCACAACAAAATGCTACAAATGAGACATAGAGCAAGCAAGGTAGACATGGTGTAGTTAGCACATTACCATCAAGAAAGTAGAGACATAGATACATCTGACATGGCCAAAACCATTTTAAGCAATTTTCACAAAAGAAATTCATCTCATGAGCAAAGCCCTATCCATGTTCAATTTGAGCAAAAATGAACTAGATCACACAAAGCTCATACAAGATCACAAGTTCTCATCACAAGATCATAGCAAACACCCATAAGCTACTATATGTCATGTCAAAGCCATCCAGCCATGTGTCAACTTCTAATTGAGGCTTCTCATGGTAGACATCATGCAACGGTTTAGCACCCAAGATATATACATGAAAGCATAAAGACATAATTATGAGCATATTTTTAAAGCATAGACATTTCATAGAACAAATTCATATTCAATTTTAAGCATGGTACATGAAATGCCTTTGCGGAAAAAAGAAGCTTATGCTCCTCCACAAGTGAACATATGGGCTAAACATTCACAATGACATATAGGTCTTTGACCCTAAGAGAAAAGAGCATGATTCTCATGCACAAGTTAAGCATGATATAGGCATTTGAGCACAAAGAGAGCATGAAAAAGAATATTCTCATGAGTGAAGCATTTTAGCAATTTCACAAAAAGAAGCTATCTCATCATGAATATATGACAATACCATAAAGAGCATAGCATTCACATCACCATTCCCAAAGCATACACACATCTCACATATAGCACATCATGGTGATCAAAGTATATAAGAGAAGCTCATCCTAGCAACTATGATACAAAGATGGCTATCCTACCATGTTTTGGCACAAAAAGGAAAATGCATACAAGGAATGCAACAAATGAAACATATGCTACAAAGTGAGCTCCCAAGGACCAACGAGGCAAAAAGCAAGCAAAGCTAGCAAGCTCCCCCTAAACACATGCATAAGGGACAAAGAGCATACAAAGCTCACCCAAAGTACATGTCATAGGGCAAAGAACAAGCAAGCTCACAAGCTCCCCCTAAACTCATGCATTAGGGCCAAAGAGCATACAAAGCTCACCCTAAACACATGCGATAGGGAAAAGCCTCAACCTAAAAAAAGCAACTCACAAAGACCAAAATAAGCAACAAGAGCAACTAACTCCAACACTTACTTGGAACACTCCTTCGGTCAATACTTGTCCATTTCCCCAAAAAGTGATGTGCTCCAAAGACACCACGGGGATGAGGCTAGAGAACCATCCCCTAACTCCGGTCATGTGACAAACAACCGAAGTTGATCCGCCAAATGTTCTCCAAGCCTCCCGCCTGCAAAATAAAAAACGAGACTGAGAGCGAGCAAACGTCTCAACACTAGGGTTAGTACAGAAAGAGTCAAACCAGTGTCGAGCTATTTGCTCAAAAGTGGGGTTAGCAACATCACGCCTATCGCGTCCACCAAAGCTACGACCACCATGCTGAACTACCTCACATCTCGTTGGCGGAGTATGGTCACCACGAAAGGGAAAGTGTGGCCCATAGCCCCTCTGAGGCTCAAAGATGTGACGGTCTCTCCCATCCTCATATCGACCACGAGGTGGAGATGAGGACCAGGTGTGTCCGAGGACCAGTGGAGGGTCGCTCCTTAGTGATGAGTGATTGACAACGTTGTGTGGACTGATGCTTGGCTAAGTGTGCAGGTATAGGTTGCGGTTTGACTCGTGTCGGTGCAGGTGAAGAACAAGCACGAAATGCCTTAGCCGTGGCGGCCTCTGGGTAATGGAGAGGCAAGTAGGCTTGGTTCAATGGACCCAGTGGCCGATGGGGTCAAGTGCGAGTCATGCGGTGCAAGACTGGCGGGCTGAAGTCGTGAACATGGATCTGTGCAAGGTAGCGGATCGAGCCTGAAGCTTGCACGCGGGGTTTGTTGGTTTGCCCACAAAACCATCGGTGGACGGTTTCTTGGTTTGGGCTTCAAAACCAAGCCCGGAGGCCCGAGGCGACGGAGACGGTGATCTGGGAGCTTCGGGAAGCTTTGAGGCGGAGGGCACGTGGCGTGATCGCGGGTTTTGTGTCGATGTGAAGTGAAGCCGCGGTGAAAGCGTGTCCGTCCGATGAAGACTTCACCAAAATGCCCCTGAGGGGTTGTATGTTCATTTCATGTTGTAGGGGTAGCGTGCTCATTTACCTCCCTCCGATGGACTTCGTATAGATAGCGGAGAGGTGGATGGCATCTCTCTCTCTTGAACTCTAGGGCTTTCTCCCCCGGTAGATTTCTCTGAACTGCTTCTTTTCCCTCTAGATTCCTTAGGCTAGACTCTTGTACAGACTTTGACCTCTAGATGTATGGAAGCACTCGGCATTGCGGTGATCTCCTAGTCCTCTGTGATTTTCATGTCATTTTCGGGGCTATTTTTGGGGAGTTTCGTTCTTCGCTCGATTCGGGGATTTGAGGGGTTTTCCTTCGGATTTCTTTGAGAAGATCATGGGTAGATGCCTTGCTCATCTTTGTTTGTGATCTTGACTCCTCAAACGCCGTGGAGAGCCTTCGATTCGTGAGTTTTTGGCCGAAGTTTGTGTTCTTGGTGGAGTTCGTGTGATCCGCGATTCTCCGCAATTTAGTGGCTTAGAGGTCAAGATTTTTGGGGCATAGCTTCCTCTTGTATTACTTATCATCTCCCCCAAATCTTGTCTTAAGAGCTTTTGCCATTTGGAAGATCCGATGATGGAAAGGTGGAGTTGACTCCCGAGCTCGAGTGTTTTTCTGTTCTGTCCGCACTTGGCGGACAGTCCGCGGCCTCCGTGTAGACGGTCCGCGAGGTGCCTGACAGGCCGGCTATTCTTCGTGTTCTTCGCGTGTTCTTGAGGGTCTTTCGTTCGATCCGTTGAGCTAGTTGGTTTTTGGAGCGCGAGGTTTGCGGACGGTCCGTACTAAAGTGCCGGACGGTCCGTGACGAGGCGGACGGGCCGTGAGTCCATCACGGACGGTCCGTTTTTCTCGGTGCGCTACTGGAGGTGCTGGTGGTATTTTCGGACAGTCCGCCGAGACCCCACGGACGGTCCGCGCCGTCATCGCGGACTGTCCGTGAGGTCATCCCGGACGGTCCGCCAGGGACTTCGCAGAGTTGCCTGAGTCCTTTGATTCTTGTCTAGTTGCTTCCGCTCTTTGCTCCTAGGATTGTCTCTTGATCTTCTAGGCTTGTGTGTGCCTTGTTTGGAGCTTCCTTTGCGTGCGCGAGAACTTGGAGTGGCAATTGGGGTATAGGCCGAGTTCGACCTTTGGGAAGAATTTTTATCGGCTCCCATTCACTCCCCCCCTCGCTGGTCGCCCTATTCGGTCCTTCATGAGAACGTCCAGCAAACACACCACGGCCAAACCCAACACGCCTATCTCCTTGAGAAGCAAAACCACCACCCCAAGTAGGAACTGTTCGCACAAACCCCTCACCCCGAGGTAGAGGCACGACACGAGGCTCAGGCACACCACGAGAAGGGCGGTACCTGTCCTTGTTTGCCATCTCCCTAGCAAACCTCTCATCCCTTCTCCTTCTGAATCAAAACTCCTCCTCATGACCATCCTTCCCACAATAGCCACAATGGAATAGGATCGGCCTTGGCTTTGGGTTTCCTCTCGGCTGTGGTTGTTCGGTATCTCTCTCTCTCTCTCTTTCTTACCACCGCTCTCACCAAACTTCTCAAAGCCCAGACCATGGCCATCCGCTATCTTAAACTTAGCCACCAACTTGCCCAGTTGTGGCTCCTGTGACCTCAACCAACTCAACAACGTGCACAACCCATCATTCTCATCCTGCAGCTGATCAACAATTTGTGCAAGCTCTAGATTTTTCTTAGCATGCAAATCACAAGTAGAACACGAAGTAGCAACAAGGGCTTTCAAAGCAGCCTCAAGAGAAACAATCCTAGCATGTGATTCATCTAGTTTTCCATGCAACACAAGGCAAGACATGCAAGCACCAAGCAAAGCAGTCCTAGACTTCATCTCATCAAGCTCAGCCCTAAGAACATCTAGTTCCTCCAACTTAGAGGCATATTTCTCCCTAGCACAGTCAAATCAGCCAAGAAAGCATTGCAATCAGTGCAATCAACCTCATCACTAACAACAGGAGCAGACTTGATAGCATCCAAAGCAAGCATATCATCAAGATGCCTAGCCTCTAACTCAGCCACTTTCTCCCTAGCTTCCTCTAGAGAAGACCTAAGCTCTCTCCTCAGCTTCTTAGCCTCTCTAAGTACCTCATCACGGTTATCTAGCAAAGCATTCAACTCGGCATTCTCCTTAAGCAGGAAAGCAAGATCAGGAGTTACATCTTCCCTGGAGTCGGAGTCGACGTCGGACACATCCTTTGCACTCTTCTTTCTTGACTTGCTGCTGGCGTTGTGACCCATCACACAAAGGCTGGTGAGGTTGTTGACGGTTCAATAACGCACCAAGGTTCACTGCAAGCTTATTGATCATGTAGTACCTTTTTCCCTCGAGTATCACCCAAGGTATCGAATCTGTGGAACATGTGCAACGCAAGACTCAATCTAATAACCGAGAAACACTTGCATCTTGAAGAAGTTTCGAATGCATCTAATCTACTAAGATCATGAGAGGTAGCAAGAGAAAGCATAGAGGTAACCGATTTAGAGGGCCTAGACCGCACTTATGTTGTAGTTCCGAGCAAGATAGAAGAAAGCAAAATGAATCTCATTAAAAGCGTCTTTAAACCTTGACCTTCGGTCAAACCCCCTAAGTCACCCCGCCGTACTCGGTGTCAACATCCTGTCACTATGTTCACTTTCTTTGCGGTCGAATCTCAGAGCACGCTCACATGGAGTGCGTTGAACTACTTGGTAGATCGGGTATGCACCTCTAGCCACCGCGGCTATAAGAACATCCCATGCAATCTATCTCGAGAATAGATTGAGGAAGAAAACACCCAAGCAAGAACAAGAATCATAAACAAAGGTACTCGATCGCTAGAAATCGGATCCATTAAAACTCCATCATAAGTGTATACATGAATAAGATCACAACCGGGATCCTACCTTGAGCTTGATTCAAGCCTCTGGAACTCCGACGTGGTCTTCCTTGCAAGGTTCCCACGCCGGCTAGGTAAACCCTAGACAACTAGCACGACCCTCCTCTCCGAGATGGTCTCCCTCTAGCTCCTCTGCTCCTCGGCGGCGAATGACGAATGGCTTGATGAATGGCACTTCGCACGGGGACTATAAATAGCCCGAATGGGTGCTAGGTCAAAGGGGGTGGCGAACCGACCCACAGGAGGGCCAGGCCGGTCAGCCTGGGCCGACCACCCCAGGGCACCCTCAGCCCAGTTTGCCCCCTGTTTTCTTCCCGAAGCTTCTCGCGACTTCCTGAGTTTTTGCCGAGTTGCATGTGGGTCCTTGACGTCATTTTCCTCACGGTTTAGATAAGGGTGCTTGGCGCATGAACTCCCGCATCTTTCATCTAGGTCCTCAATACTTCTCGGCTTCACGCTTTAGTCCTTGGTTCATTTGGAGTCATGTTCATCTTGTATCTTGACTTGTACCGGGCTCCATGATCTTCTTGTAAAACCCTTGATAAACTTTACCTGGAAGTCCTCATTTTAGCTCTTGATTCCTGTGTAAATAATAAACTCCAAAAACCATGCGCGAGTGCGAACTTAACATATAATGGGGGTTAGGATCATTAGTGTGAATATCAAATTAATACAAACATTGAAGGTAAACTCATGGCTAGGTTGACGGAAATCGACCACCAACATCCCCCCATGCTTAAACCTTGCTCGTCCTCAAGTAAGCCTTCAATGGATATCAGCATTGCCCTTCGATGTTTGTACCCTACACTTGATCATACATGAGAAAACATAATGCTCTCTAGATTTATATTCATTAAAGTTCCATAATGTACTAACTTTTATCTTTATGGAGGGTAGATAGCATTCAAGCTCTTTCCACAAGTACTTGATCATGCTCTCAAATTTTTAAATAAATCTCAGAAATTTTGAAAATAAAGAATGAGATAAAGAGAAAATTGCTTTACCAAGATCAAAAATAACCATCTTGCATCTTGCTCATGTACTCTCATCTCATCTTTGTCTCTCAAGCCTACTTGTTCTACTCCTTTCCTCTCTCAAAGTGTATAGTGGAAGGCTTTATATGGAGCTATAGGAAAGTTTAGTCCTACCAAGATATTATAGCTAGGATATTATCAAAACAAGACTAGCTTCTCATGGTCTTACCAATACTCGTAAAAAAGGTCATTGGAAAAATAATTTTATCAAGGAGGGGGAGAGATGAACACACACACTTTTAGATAGGTGGACATGTGCAAATGGCAAAGAGTGATCCTGAGGCACAAACGAAGTCCTCGTTATCAGATTGCACATGGTTTGAAAGATGAGTATGGGTCTTGATCTTGCATCCTCTTGAAAACTCAAAAAGCACTAAACATAGCTAGAGAACTGCGGAGCTTTATTATTATTATTTTTTCTTTTCATCATCATACTTTTTCTTTTTTATCATTTTTTCATTCATTTTTTTCTTTCATCATACTTTTTCTCTTTTTTTTATTTGCTCCCCTTAAACTCTAAACTATACTAGCACTTCCTTGGGAACCCCGCCATGCTTAGACGTTTGCTCGTCCTCGGGCAAAAGAGGTGATAATATTCCAAGGTAGAAATTGAAGCTCTCATATTTTCTTAGAGGGAGATACTCAAAAATCTTCTAGGGATCTTTTTGGAAGTCTCCCAAAGTCTTGCTCACTTGACGCACCTTCCTTGTAATCTTCCTCAAAATATTCATCCATACTCATATATTGGGTTGTGGTCAAGGAGGTGAACACAAAAAAGATATTTTTGGGTTTTGTGGTTGGATAGCCGGCGAGATTTGCGAAATTCCCAATGTGGAAACTCACAATGCACAGATAGAAGAGGCTAGCATAAAGAACCATATGCAAAAATGGAATGACCAGCTTCTTAGTCTCAGGCTAGAGAAATCAGGCCTTGAATTAATGCACCCAAAAATAAATCTTGTATATACTAATGTTTTGCACTCAAGTAAATTTAGGCTTTGGATAGGTAGAGCAAAATGCAAGCGGTACTTGTGACAAGGTTAGCATAACTTTGTTTTAGAATAAGAATGGATCTTTGATTCATTGAAAAATGAGAGCAACGAAAAAGAACTATGAGACTTAAGTTATCATAACCTCCACACAAGATTAGGCTAGCATTTAATTAAATTTCAAATTCATATTTAAAGAGAGCACTAGCTTAAACATGCATAAATCAAGCATAGGATCGAGCAAAGTAGCAATGATCATCATATATCAACATGGTACAATTTTCCATCCATATTAAAGATCATAAAAATGGTGGTGAAACTTATTCATGGTGATGGAAAACAAATCTACTACTACCACACACATGCTGAAATTAAATAAAGACAAGAAAATACTACGCATACATAAACGCACACGAGATGGAAAATAAAGAAAAGGAAAAGGAAAAATCAAACCATACTTAAAAAGCTTCATCCCTTCCTTCTTTCTTCACTCCTCATCTGATTGCTCTTGCTCCGTCGGTTGACGTTCATTGAATCCTTGCTCATAATATGTTTGCATGGCCCCTCCATGAAATTGATCCGGTGGCACAATTTGAAGGCGTCCTAGTTGATGGGTGATCCCCGCCGTTCCTTCTTGCCAATGGTCGACATGGCTCCAGATCCTCTCGACGTCTTGTATGTTCCTTTGCATATACGCCCCAATGATGGCTGCACTTTGTTGGGGCTGGGGCATGCTTGCATAAGGTGCCACAAATGCTTCATTTGGCACTACAAAAGTTGGTGGGCAATATGTTGGAGGAGGTGGCGGCATGGCTGCACCACTCCCCCATGCTTGCATTGGCACACTTCCATATTAGGGTGGTGGCATAGGAATCCCTCCATATGGTTGATGATATGCAGCCCATCCTTGATCTTAGGCTGCGGAAGACGATCCCTCTTCTATAATTCTTCCTCTTTTGTTCTTCTTGGCCGGCACAAGAATTCCTTCTTCTAACCAATTCTCTCTCCCTTTAATAAATAATTTCAGCCTCATATTCGGGAGAGGAACATTGACTTTTGCCACCTTGTATCCTCTCTTTTCATCTCCACTTATATATTTTCCTTGTTTCATGTAATCAATCCCAAATGAATTCCCCGCAAGTAGGAATTTTGGGTTCCTTGAAATTCCCGGCTTCACAGAAATTGCTACCATAGAGAGATAGCATCCTGAACCAATATCTCCGGTCCCCGAAGTTGCCTCACAACACCATTGATTGATCATGATATATGACAGATCAATGGCTTGCCTCTCAATCAATGCCGAATAAATCCAATTAAGTTCCATGTCAGTGATCTTGGACTCTCTCATTCTTCCCAAAATTCTTTTGCTCATCCAAGAATGAAATATCCGGATGATAGGATTCCGGATGCTACTGCTTTGCTGGTTATCTTCTACCGAAATCATACTCCAAAATCCTTCCAATATACTTTTATTAACATCCACTTGCTTCGGGGCTTCCCTCTTGAAACCGAGCAACTCTCTAATTTGCTCATAAGAAATTATTTGCTCATCATCCTTGAGTCAAAATGAGAGGGATGGCACCCCTTCATTAATAACCGGTGCCATCATCATGAGAATTTCCAAGGCAAGCTCTAAATGAATGCTCACCCCTACTCCATCGGAAAATTGCCGCCAACCAAGGTGATTCATCATTTGATAAATATCCAGAAGAAATCCCAACACTTGGAGGGCATCATCGTCGAAGTCAACGTTGGGCACAATCCTCTTCTCTAGGCGACCAAGCCTCTCCTCCTCTGTCATCATGAAAAATCCATACTTGGAACGCCGCGGAGTGTATGGTGGTGGAGCGGATGAATGAGTTGAGCGACGAGGTTGGACGGGTGGCTCCTCCGTGCGCCCTTGCGGTTCGGTATACCGCATGGACGAGCTTCGCGTGTCTCTTCTACCACTAAGGAGCATGGTGTCGCTCCTTGATGGTGTCACATCCTCTTCCATGCTTCACGGCGACTCGGAGATTGAGTGCCTCCGCGAAGAACTTGTTGATGGCGGCTTCGACGATGACGATTGTGTCTTCCTCCCAAAGGCCTTGCTAAAAGCCTTCCTCATTTTTTTCTTGTTGCACAAAGTCGCAAACAAACTCTCCCGGAGGTTTCTTGCCGGTAGAAATACACACAAAAGAAGTATATGGAAGGGCAAGAATTGTGACGAAATTTTCTAAATTTTTTGACTCAAGATTGGAGAACGAATATTTTGAAGGTGTTTCTGGAGGTTCTGGACTAGGAGCTCAAGAAAATGAACTAGCGATGGAGCAAATGAGTTACCTGAGGAAGACGAGCACCGGGGGGCCAAGTTATAGGCCAGGCCGGCTGGCGTGGGCCGATCAGCCTAGGGCCCCTGCCCCTCTATTTTGGCTCTGCTTTCTCCCACTTGTTGTTGGATGCATCATTGTTCTGTGTACTCGTGCTCCACGCCGTTCACTGTCCAATTCCTCCCAACCACTCCTTTTCCTTGCATGACGAAGTCCTCCATCTTGATCATTTACTTTTTGTTACTTCCATGCTTCCTTGCCTCCCATGCTTTCACTCATATCCTGCAAAACAAAACATTGCTGCCCCCCATGCTTATCCTTGCATGTGCTCAAGATGCCTTAATGATGAGGCCTTCCCGTGATTCATCATGGAGCACTAGAAATTCAATTATGCTTAAAACCTTCCCTTGATCATGTTTAGATGCTAATTACTCCTCTAATTTCGAAAATTAAAAATTAACTCAGAGATATCAATGAGATCAAATGCATTTTTAGAGGAGTTTTTAGTCATCAAAAACATTTCTAAGTCGAAATTTTCCGACTACATTGATTTTGGTTACACCGGGATCACTTGCTTTCATTTATTGATAGCGAGCTCCTCCGGCTTGACCGTAGGGGTATGAGTTTAGGTTCTAATTTTTACCAAACATGAGAGAGATGTTTTGAATAAACAAAAATAAAAAGGGGCTTAGAAAAAAGTTAACTCTAGAGAAACCGGTGGATATCAAGTTCAATGAAACCAAAAATCGAATCTCCTAGGTTCACGCGAGTCGTACCATGCGTCAAAAGTTAAAAATCATTAAGGAACAACACGGGGCTCTACTCGTGTGTTTTTATGATGTAAAACAAACCAACCTTGTCATCATGAAGAAGATGAAAGGTGTGGGTAGATTCTGAATTTTTGGTGTTGGTTTCTCGATAAGAGGCAAATAAATTGTAGGATGGCTCATGTCATAGGTTTATAGTCAAATAAAATCCAAATAAACATCCGAGCAAATTAAATGTCTCAAAAATAAGTTCAACCACTTGAGAGTTTATACCATGTTTTGCGTAGCGAATTCTATGACCAACTTACTTGAAATCGGAAATAATCCGGGTTGCCCTCCCGACAGCTTTATTCTTCATCGGGTTGTCCTCCCGGTAGCATATTCTTGACTCGTCGAACGGGTTGCCTCCCGCCTAGCTCTTCGTTTATAATCCATGGCTAGACTTCTTCTCTTCTTCACTTCGGATCAACGCTCTTTGCGGGCGTTGCAATCTTGGGTACCCACTTCCCCACCATCTTGGGCACGGGCTTATTCTCTAGCTTAGTCATCTTTTTGGCCTTCACAGGCGGCTTTTGTTCTTTGGTCTTGATGGATGCAATGACCTCTTTGATCACCTTCGCTTCCTTCTTCTTTGGCTCTTCCCTGCTAAAGCGACGATGAGGTGGAACATATTTACCATTGATCATGTTGCATACCTCGAAACGTGGATGAAACTTGAATATGCTCCTAGTGCCATTGACGTCGAACTTGATCTCTCCCTTGCCGACGTCGATTGTTGCCCCGACGGTCTTGAGGAGGCCTTCCATGTGTTTGAGAAGCGGCTTCTCCTTTTCTCCCATCTCGAGCACCACGAAATCAACAGGGATGAAGTGATCTCCAACTTTTACGGGCACATCTTCGGCGATTCCCACAGGATTGCGAATAGAGTTGTCGCCCAACTCCAAGCACATACCCATAGGTTCTAGTGGTAGGCGTATCTTCTCGAACACATCTCTTGGCATGACACTCACACTTGCTCCAAGGTCGCATAATGCCTTCTCAAACATGAATGAGCCAATAGAACATGGGATGGTCGGACATCCGGGGTCTCTTTGCTTCTCGGGCCCTTGATTTGCAATGGCGGCACTACATTGTTCGGACATCTTGACGTGATCTGCCACGAGTGTTGCCATCTCATACTTATTCGCAAGTATGTCTTTGAAGTAGCGAAAATATGTAGGAACTTGGAGAGCGTCCAATAGCGACATGTTGATGCTTAACCTGCGCACCACTGTTGATGGCTGTTTTCCACCCACTTTTTACCCGTCAAACATGTACCTTTTGGCATGGAAAATGATTATCAACACTAGAATAGGGCTTAAACTAACCATTTCCACAAGTGTTGGTGATTATACAAATACAGGTGATTAGCACTATAAAGAGGAGTAAAAGCATAAGTCTTTTATCCAAGTACCTCAACACCAGCCAATGAGGGGATGCCACCCAGGATTACCCTGGATCACTGACGTCATCAATCCAAGAGAGGCAAGCCCGATGAATCACGAATCGCCATGTGGACATCACATGGATCCAAGGGCCCACTCAGTACCCAAATCGCTAGGAAACTTGGCATGCACGGAGGACAAGCATCAGGGCCCATATGGTAGCCACCCTGAGAAAACACAACACAGAAGGCCTCCCGAGGGTTTTGGCCGACCCTAGGATCGGCCAAACCGACCTAGGGTTGGTTGATCCCCACCTTCCATGTGCTACGGCCTGATTGGTCACTTGTTGCGATCCCGGGCGTTTTGGAGCACTTTGAATCTCCGAGCAAGCCACCCCCTCCTCTATAAATAGGAGGGGAGGGGCTCTCATTTGGAACAGACACTTCTCCTCCTCTTCATTTTGGCTTGGAGCCTCTCTCTTTAGGAGAGGAGAGCTCTTTGTATAGGATTAGTGCTAGGAAGTGAGTGTTGACACATCATATCCTATATATTTATAAGTCAACTAAACATGAGAAAAGGGCATAAATGTTAATATCAACTTAGAATAGGGTGCCACTAACAGTTTTTCTGGAGATTTGGTAAATTATATAAATCCAGGAACCATTCGGGAAAAGTGCTAAAAGAATCAAATCTAGAAGACTCCAGAAGGCTCCGGAACTCAACGAGACTTGGCACCCAAGAAAGAAGCATCTAGAAGAAGCGACGGACCACCTGACCGAAGTGGGCCCTGAGGGGGCCCCACCCCAGCCCGATCGGCCTAGTGGTGGGGCCGGTCGGCCTCCCCCGAGCGCCACCTCAGCCCTACTTCTAGAAGGTTCTTCCACCGCCTATGAGGATCAATCTAAACCACTCGTTCGGTCGGTTTGATCAAACGGCGCACGTCTACCCCACAGGGCTATATAAGCAGCCCCCCTGCCCCCTGGCAGAGGCATCTGGAAACCTGAGTTTGCATACACTAGATCAAGTCATCAAGTCAGAGATACTACGCCCTAGAAACACCATATGGCAGAGTAGCTAGCTAGTCTAGATCTAGGAGGAGGCAAGGCGTCTACTTGGCTCCTGATCATCTAGAGGCTGATCGAGATACTAATCTAGCTTCGCTCTTGTAAGTTCTTATCTAGTTCCTTACATTTGTTATACAGACATATGTTCTTATCAATGATTATATTCGACATTATATGCTTTGGTGTTTATTATGATTACATGTTTAGCATAGTTGATTTGCCTTTATATTCATGTATGGAGTTGTATAGCCATCACCTAGATCATTTGTTAACATGGGTGAACGGTAAAGACAGTGTAAGCATGGTGCTTATATTGTATTTATCTGCGATTGCACCCTATATGCCGGGTCGTGTGGTAGATCGTGGTGGTGACAGCACTATTGAGTCCTTCGCAGTCCACCCCCCGTGTATAGGACTAGTGGAGCCTTATACTGTTTGGGTTGTTTCAAGTTTTGGCCTTGATCCTCCTGGATAGTCTCCCCATGCATTAATATAATAGTTCTTCTTCCATGATTGTTAAATGTTTGCACTAATCATAGTTTGCATTGACATATAGTTTAGAGTTACCGAGGAGTATCCTCTCTAACTAGACTTTGCTATGTTTCTCTTGCTATAATGACACTTTCTAGCTGCTCATGATGTTATGACTTGAACAATGCTATCAATATCTTTATCTTTATGTGACTTACCCCTGTTCATAGCAATTGATATATTTTGGCCACTCTACATTATAAAACTGAGAGATGAGCATGTATTAGCTATTATGGATTAGAAAGACTTCTTTCCCTGTGGTAGAATATAAATACGATACCTGGTTTTACTCCTGGTTAAAATGCTACAATGGTATATTCATATCTGTGCGCTTGCGGATTCCCTGTTTATATATATCTTCTTTTCTAGAGATCCAAGGCATATGTAAGAGTACCATATCCATGCGTTTTCTGGCACACCTGTCAGGGCTGACAACCTATATCGAGTTGTGCTATGAATCATGTCGGAGTTCACCTTTTAGTTTAATCTGAAAGCAACATCTGATATACACTTAGCATCATGTTAAGATATACCTTTGCATTTCTGGTGCCGTCGATAGAGATGGATCTTATATCCGTTTCTAGTCGATGACGTTAGCAATGTCAACAAGCATTTTTGGCACCATTGCCGGGGAAAGAAAGTCTATAGCCTAGATGAAAAAGTTTCAGTAATAGCATGCATGCATCTCTCACACATAATGTATCGAGAACCCAAATTATCATTGCTTAAACCGGCTTACCCTTGTTCTTTCCACTTTTGTCTATCTTATTTCAGGATAATGTATGAATAAGAATCTTCCAGAAAACTTCGTTTCAGATCCAGAGAAAATCTTAAGGAAGGCAAGGTCAAAGCTCAGGTCTCCTGATTCTCGGCCCACGACTTTTGCCTTGGGAGATTCAACAGCGCGAAGCTTAACACCCACGTTTGAAGTAATGGCAAACAAGTCCCTACGCGAATATTCTGCACCGACCCCGGACGACATTCGTACTGGTCCGACAGTCACTGTAGGAAATGCTGCTTTTGAGCTCAAGCCTGCGCTGATCAACATGGTACAAGCTAGCCAATTTTGTGGAAAAGCTCATGAAGATGCCAACAAACACCTTCAACATTTCTTGGAGATATGTAGCACCTTCATGATCAAAGATGTGCCAAGTGATGTAGTCCTACTTCGTTTATTCCCATTCTCATTATTGGGGCGAGCGAAGCAATGGTTTTACTCCAACAAAGACAAATTTACAACTTGGACATTGTATTCTACTGCCTTTCTGGCAAAGTTCTTTCCTATAGGCAAAACCAATGCCTTACGGGGGAAAATTTCGAGTTTCCAGCAGCAACACGAGGAATCTGTTCCAGAAGCATGGAAGCGCTTTCAAGACTACATTTCAGAATGCCCACATCATGGAATGGAAAACTGGTTGCTCTTGCAGACCTTCCACCACGGGCTCTCTACCAACACCCGTGAAACGATGGATGCTGCAGCTGGAGGTGCTTTCCTGTCCCTTACACTTACTCAAGCTACTAACCTTGTGGAAAAGATGGCGTCCAATCAAGCTTGGAACGAGGAACGTCAACCCCGCAAGAAAGAAAGAGGAATGCACCAGCTCAAGGAGGTAGACATGCTGTCTGCCAAAATGGATTTACTGATGAAGAGGCTTGAAGACAAATCCCCTGAGAAGAAGGAAGTCATGCAACTCTTCGAATCCCGCATGACCTGTGAAGAGTGTGGAAACACTGGACACTCAGGGAGTCAATGCCCTCAGCTGGAGGAGGACGTGAACTACATCAACAATAACAACCAATATCGTCCCCAGCAGAATCAAGGATGGACTCAGCAGAGGACCAACTACCCAGGTAACTATTTAGAATCTCAGATTTCTCAGCTGGCATCATCTGTTCCCACGGCTAAACCAGGTAAGATTCCGGGCCAGCCGGAAGAATTAGAATTTGCAAATCTTGTCGATATCTACTCTGCAGATCTGTGTTCGAGTAAGATAGAAGAAGGCCCAAGATGGACTGACTGGGGCATGCTCGCTAAAAGAGGAGATCCAGGAAGGCCCGTCATCACCATCACTATTGGAGCCTACACCTTCAAGAATGCACTTTGTGACTATGGGTCTAGCGACAACATAATGCCTAAGGTAATATATAAGAAAATCAATGGTTCACCTTTATTGTACACAACCATGTGCTTGCAGCTTGCAGACCTATCACTATGCTACCCCGAGGGCATCCTAGACGACATATGTCTGGGGGTAGGACGCTCCTACGTGGCTGCCGACTTCGCTGTGGTTGAGACTAGGGGAAGTGAGAACGCTCCAATCATTTTGGGTCATCCTTTCCTTGCCACAGCCAAAGCCATCATCTACGCCGACACCGCTAAGATCGTCTTCACCATCAATGGGAGAAAGGAGAGATTCAATTTCAAGAACAAGATCCTAAAAGCTCCTGCGCATCCCCGATATCCTTATCCCCAAGAACACAAGCCAGTTGTCGAGAAGAAGAGAAGAGATAGAAGGAGGAATAAGAAGAACAATCGACCTCAACCGCATGTGGAGGAAGTTTGGATGATCAACACGATTCAATCAGAGAATGAGAACCTGTTCCCTTCACCATTACTGCCAAAGCTTGAAGACCCTGGAGTTCCATCAATGCACTGCTCCATCAATCAATGGAACTTCCAGCGAGTTGTCTGCGACACGGGGTCGGGCACCAACCTAATGTCTAAGGTAACCTACGAATTAATATATGGTGACCTGCCTTTGTATTCCACATATATAATGTTGCAGATGGCGGATCAATCACAACGGTTCCCGGAAGGAATTGCACGAGATGTACCTGTCAAGATAAAGGACCACTATGTCATGACTCACTTTTTAGTCATAGACATGGGAGATGAGCAAGATCCTCCCATCGTGCTTGGAAGACCGTTCCTGAACACAACAAGAGCAATCATCTACATCAGGACTGGCGAGATCCACTTCCAGTTCAGAACTGAAAAGGTACGCTGCTACTTCAATACTTATACTGATCCTGAGCAGCCCAAGAAGAACAAGACGCGGAGACGCCTTCAGAAATTACAACGCAAGCTGAACACAAAGTTGACGGATGTCAAGAACATTGAAGAAGAGATCAAGGAGAAGTCCGCCCAGCTTCTACCAGCCCAGTATTCTGAACATGTTACTCCAGAAAGGTCTCCACCGAAGAAACAAGTTTGGAGGAAGAAAGATCAAAGTACACCTTCGGAAGACCAATCACTACCCGCGTCATCAACTGATCAATCAATGGCCACTAAAAAAATATAAATTTAGAGATGAATAATGGACACGTGTCCGAGGGCGAGTAGAGCCCACATCTCTAAGGAGAGAGAAAAATGGACAAAAGTCCGGGGCGAGTAGAGCCCACCTCTCCAAGAATGGAAAGCCCAGATCTTAAAAATCTTAGAAAGAGAGATATAGTCCAAGAGCTAGGCTAAAAGGCTTACCACCTTTCACCCTCATCCATCCAACACTATCATCCATAAATATCTTGCCAAGTGTGACTCCATGCTTGAGAAGGTCAAACACAGGATCTCTGAGTTTTATCTGAAAAATGTGCAAAACCCCAGGAAGATAGCTGATCAAAGAATTTGAGATATACTGCTTGACTTGATTGTTTTGTATTTTATTTGCTCAAGATTTATGAAAAGGCTATGCTTAAAGGTTGAAGCTAAGAGAGAGCAATCTTATTGAGGAGAATTGGGTTTTGAAAACCATAGTACTTTTGAGGTGTGAAAGCGTTGTAGCAACTCCTGATCCTGCTAAAGCATATCTTTGCTAGGGACAAGCAAAGGGTAAGCTTGGGGGAGTTTGTTGACACATCTTATCCTATATATTTATAAGTCAACTAAACATGAGAAAAGGGCATAAATGTTAATATCAACTTAGAATAGGGTGCCACTAACAGTTTTTCTGGAGATTTGGTAAATTATATAAATCCAGGAACCATTCGGGAAAAGTGCTAAAAGAATCAAATCTAGAAGACTCCAGAAGGCTCCGGAACTCAACGAGACTTGGCACCCAAGAAAGAAGCATCTAGAAGAAGCGACGGACCACCTGGCCGAAGTGGGCCCCGAGGGGGGCCCACCCCAGCCCGATCGGCCTGGTGGTGGGGCCAGTCGGCCTCCCTCGGGCGCCACCTCAGCCCTACTTCCAGAAGGTTCTTCCACCGCTTATGAGGATCAATCTAAACCACTCGTTAGGTCGGTTTGATCAAACAGCGCACGTCTACCCCTCAGGGCTATATAAGCAGCCCCCCTGCCCCCTGGCAGAGGCATCTGGAAACCTGAGTTTGCATGCACCAGATCAAGTCATCAAGTCAGAGATACTACGCCCTAGAAACACCATATAGCAGAGTAGCTCGCTAGTCTAGATCTAGGAGGAGGCAAGGCGTCTACTTGGCTCCTGATCGTCTAGAGGCTGATCGAGATACTGATCTAGCTTCGCTCTTGTAAGTTCTTATCTAGTTCCTTACATTTGTTATACAGACATATGTTCTTATCAATGATTATATTCGACATTATATGCTTTGGTGTTTATTATGATTACATGTTTAGCATAGTTGATTTGCCTTTATATTCATGTATGGAGTCGTATAGCCCTCACCTAGATCATTTGTTAACATGGGTGAACGGTAAAGACAGTGTAAGCGTGGTGCTTATATTGTATTTATCTGCGATTGCACCCTATACGCCGGGTCGTGTGGTAGATCGTGGTGGTGACAGCACTATTGAGTCCTTCGCAGTCCACCCCCCGTGTATAGGACTAGTGGAGCCTTATACTGTTTGGGTTGTTTCAAGTTTCGGCCTTGATCCTCCTGGATAGTCTCCCCATGCATTAATATAATAGTTCTTCTTCCATGATTGTTAAATGTTTGCACTAATCATAGTTTGTATTGACATATAGTTTAGAGTTACCGAGGAGTATCCTCTCTAACTAGACTTTGCTATGTTTCTCTTGCTATAATGACACTTTCTAGCTGCTCATGATGTTATGACTTGAACAATGCTATCAATATCTTTATCTTTATGTGACTTACCCGTGTTTATAGCAATTGATATATTTTGGCCACTCTACATTATAAAACTGAGAGATGAGCATGTATTAGCTATTATGGATTAGAAAGACTTCTTTCCCTGTGGTAGAATATAAATACGATACCTGGTTTTACTCCTGGTTAAAATGCTACAATGGTATATTCATATCTGTGCGCTTGCGGATTCCCTGTTTATATATATCTTCTTTTCTAGAGATCCAAGGCATATGTAAGAGTACCATATCCATGCGTTTTCTGGCACACCTGTCAGGGCTGACAACCTATATCGAGTTGTGCTATGAATCGTGTCGGAGTTCACCTTTTAGTTTAATCTGAAAGCAACATCTGATATACACTTAGCATCATGTTAAGATATACCTTTGCATTTCTGGTGCCGTCGATAGAGATGCATCTTATATCCGTTTCTAGTCAATGACGTTAGCAATGTCAACAGTGAGGTGGGAGGCTTGAGGACATGCCATGTTCTTCATGACATCTTCCTCAAGAACGATCCTTAGCGGTGCCTTTGTTCTTCAACTAGACTAAAGTGAGTATTTCGACATTTCGTATTTAGACTAAAGTCGTATGCATGCTTAGTTGCTTTGTTCTTGTGTTCTTCATTTGTTCCTAGTTTAGAAGCTTGTGTTCTTCGAACACAACCCTTTCGATCCAGTAGACTTAGATCATAAGTTTGCATCTAGTTTGCCAGCTTGTCTATTAGAGTAAAGTGAAGCTCCTGCATGTTTCTAGTTAGATCAATGTGCATTCGTGATCTTGCATGAGTGATAGAGCATACCTTGAGCTAGTGCTAGTATCTCCCTCGCGGATTCGTAGTAATAGTAAGTGGTGTAGACGTGGTGTCTGGGCCATAAGCTATCCTTCGAAGGCCACGTACGATTGTAGCGTAGAGGTAGAACGCAGTGGTGACAGCTTGTTGGACCCTTTGCAAACCCTCTGCGTCGCGTACCGAGTTGGGCTCGTGCCAGCACATTGGCCTAGGATGTGCCTGGTGCCCGAAGTGAGTGTTATACCTGAGGGACCGTAACTAGACTCAGCGCTCGGTCGAGGCAGATCCTTTCTACCTATCCTATCAATCAGTGTTGTGTCCTTGGATCATCTATTCTAGAGTAGGAGATAGTGCACATCGTTCCTTGGATTCGATACCCTTGGAATAATCTCCTTCCTTGGGGAAGTGCTACAGCGGTATTTCCGTTTGCTTGCGGTATATCCGGTTGCTCTTATACGCTCCCTCTAGGTGTACAACTAGTGGTGACATTAAGAAATGCCAACAAGCATTTCTGGCGTCGTTGCCGGGGAATGGTTGTTGTATCTATCTTCGAGCCTAGTGGTCCTCGTATTTATCTTTTTTCGTTTTCTTCTACCTTCACCCCCGTTACCCATCAGATATCCTTTTTGTTTCTTTTCTTCTACCTTTACCCCCGTTACCCTTTGAGATGCCTTCCTGCCAAAGCCTCTCTACCCCTAGGGGCGAGTTCGTCTTAGAGCAACCATCAACTTCCTCATCTTGCTGCGAGCTTCGTCCCGGCTTATAGCCATGGTTCGGAATCGACCTTTCTCTGGAGCGATCAGTGACGATCCTAATGTTCATTTATAGGAGTTCGAGGACTTGTGCTCGTGCTTGGTAATTCCAGGGATGACACAAGAAACTTTGAGGTGGAAATTGTTCCCTTTCTCTCTCGTAGATAGAGCAGAGCAATGGTACACCCACACAGCAGAGCATGTGAATAATTGGGGAGAACTATGAGAAAACTTTTGTGACTCGTTCTCCCTTTATGAACGCATAGAGCTCTTGCCGTGTGAACTCCTTGACTTTGAGCAATTAGAGGGTGAGTCCATAGGTGCAGCTTCGGCTAGGTTCCTACGTCTTATGACATCTAGCCCAGACATGTCTATACCCGATGATATAGCAACGTATACCTTTTATACTCGTATAGACATAGAATCTGCACAAGAGCTCAACCTTTTAGCTGGAGATTCGTTCGAAAACCAAACTCTAGTGGAAAGAAGAGAGATCCTAGAATTCTTCTTAGAAACCTCTTCTTCCCATATCGTTTACAACGAACCCCATCTGGAGTCTGAGTTGGTCCATGAGAGTCTCTCAATAGCCGAATCTGAGCTTTCATTCTCTGAATTCCTTGATTCCTCTATTGAGCCCTCTCCTGAACTACGAACATCGAAGGAAGAAGAAATTCAACCTTCGGAGTTCTCTTCCCGATTTGAGGATGATCCTTCTCGAAACATCAGAAATACCTCAGATCACTCTTGGCACGAGAAGCCTACGGAATCGTTGGACATTTATGAGGTCCTCGATGAAGTTTGGAATCATGGGACGGTAGTGGATTGGTCACCTCAGAAGCATACATCCGAAGCAATTCAGGTTAGCTCGACTTCCACGATCATCCACTGTTCCATGAGAGGAAACACCATAGATGCTGTCCATGACCCTATTGTTGGGGCTTGCATCATACCAGAGACCCTTTTGGATACCTTGGAGCGTGACAAGCCCTTGATCCCGACTGATAGACTTTTCCATAGTCCCAGGTGGCGCTGTGTTTTTCCATGTCGGGGGATTGCTAGGGACGTGCTGATCACCATTGATGACATAGAGGTGCTATTAGATTTCCACATCTATGACATCATTGATTTTGATCTTCTTCTAGGTTTCCCCTTTGAAAAACTTCTTGCTAAATCTCAAGGAAACCCAGAAGAAGAGCTTAGGGAAACCGTTTCTGTCCATACTGAACCATCTAGACATCCTCTGACAGAACCTTTCCCCAGATCTACGGTATCTCCTTCGCCTCCCGATCCTCCTGACGAAGCATTTCCTGAGGAGGCCATGAAGAAGGAATGGCCAGATGGAGTGATATGATTTTCCGAAGCATTTTGGGATAATACACCCTCTCTGGTTATTCCTTGTTCTGTTAGAGGGATTGCCGTAGAGGCCCATTGTGACCCCATCATGGAGGTTAACATCATGCCATGGCACTTAGTGGAAACTCTTTTAGGAAAAGTTCCGCTAGCACCATCCAACATGCTCCTCGAGGCTTGTCCCTTTGGGCACGTTCTTGAATGTCGGGGGATCGCAAGTGCCGTGCGGCTCATCATAGACAGGATCGAAGCTAGCTTAGACTTTCACATCTTCGATGTCCTCGATCCTGATCTATTCCTAGGCTCCCCGCTAGATAAATTCTTTGAGGAATCCATAGGGAGCCTAGATGGTAATCTTGGGGAAGCCACTTCCGCCACTGCTACCCCTTGTTTGGGACATCCTATGGCAAAGCCTCTCCCCCAGCAAAACCCGCTCAAGAAGACGATGTGTATACCTCCATTCATGTCATCCGAGCATGTTCTCATTGAGGGCGTAGAACTTTCTACTCCTCATAAGTACGACTCAGAAGACCCTTCTCACCTCTGTGAAGGGGAACGATCATCATCACCCTCGACCGAGTTTCAGCCTCTTCCCGCTAGCCCGTATCATGTTGCTTTTGATGAAGGTCGAGAGTCAACATTGAGCTTCCACGATGACTCTCTTGAGACGAAGAATTCATGGGCCATGGAACCATTCGAGGCACTGACTCTGGAGTCCGGAGGAAAGGATTCCACCCACAAGCATGGTAGCTTCATTCTTGATATACCATACAGACCATGCTCGCATTATGTCCCTCTAGAGTCAGACATGCTTAGTGCGCTGAGCACGCATGAGGGCTGCAATCACCTTATGGTCCTCTTTTGTAGGATGTTCAGAAGGTTGGTTGTAGATGTATATGTATATCATAAGCATATCAGATTCCGTGTGTGCACTGTGGCACTAACCTTGCAGCTGAAACTTCACTGATACATCAAGGATTGGTGGTGAGACGGGAGCGACACCACCAACGATAGCTGCAAGATGAAGTTCCCATGGTCGAGCTTATGACCTTAAATAAACAAAGCACTACCAGGAGATAGCCTGGATTAGCTTAGGTTTTGTTTCCCTTTTCGAATAAAAGCAAGAACATGTTTTCAGGATAAGTCGTCCTTTGGGTATTTTTGGTCACTAACCTTTCAGGTGGAGATTGAAAAGAAAGATGGACAGGTGATGCCTACGAACATGTGAGCCACATCAGCGACAACACCTAGATATGTTTTGGTGAGGGAACGTTTACAAAAGGAAGCTTGATCACCACACACTTGAGTTTTGTTGCCTAGCAATGCAAACTTCAAGTGTGGGGGAGATATGAGAGCATCCTGAGTAAAGTTCCCCCTCTACCAAATCTTATCCTGGTGTGGTGATGATGTCAGCTCTTGCATCTTGCACACTAGCTAGGTAAGTCCTGCTTTTGACATTAAACAAAGCCCTTCCGGGAGGTTCCCAAGGTTCACCGCCTTATGCTCATGCTTATGTCCCTTGTTGATGATAGCTTGATCATGCTTTCATGCTTCCCTTATCTGTGTTCATATGCTCTGGTTTGAATGTTTGTCGACAAATGTACATAAACTGTTTTAGATTAAGCATGGTGCTTAGGTTAAAATTGTCTTCTTCAGCCAAAACAAGACATGGTGTCGAGTTCTGATTGATGAACTTTAGAGTTATATCTTCATGGATCTTGGTTGCATGCATGCTGATTAACCCCTGCAGAAAATTGTCAAATTTTAATGGGTAAGTCATTGAGCTAAATTCAAATGGGAAGGTAAGATGAGGTGTCAGATTCATGTTGCACATCATGCAAGGGTGGTACATATGACCTCTCAAAGGTCAGAGGTAAGTATATTCCCCTTTGTGTATGAAGTGTAATCTTGGTCTAACCCTTTCGAGCAAATGACATGGTGACAATAAAATAAAACAAAAACAACAAAAATATTTGAATTTGAATAAAGGCTCTATGGTTCTCGAACCAGTAGAGTCCCTCCTTTGTTTTTATTTGTCATTTGAAGAACAGCACCAGGATCAACCACTAGTGTGGGGGAGTTCTCTCGAGCTCATCATCGACATATCCACTCGAGAACTCTCACACAGGCGCTGCACAACATCGACTATGCCTTCATGACAAGAGCAAGGTAAACTAGAGTGAGTCGGCTGCCTTATGGTCAGCCGAATCACCACTGGTCTCCCTTGATCTCTTACCCTTCTGAAGCGATGGTATGTGCACCATCTATCTCACTCTATCCTATCCATGAGTTTGTTTGAATTTCAGTTCATATCCTTTGAAACCAAACTCAGCAATGTGTGCTATGCTTGCTCTACATGATTCCTGTAGTTGGCTTGCATATGTTTTATTCCTTACCTATCATCTTGATGCTTGTGAACAAATATCATTATATGGAACTCATGCTCATCTAAGTAGTTGGTGTTTGTGATATGGTTTGATGATATGATCTTCGCTCTGAATATCTAAGTGCTTGGGAATTTTATTTGGAAACTTGAAAACCCTTTGCAAAGCTCCTCTTTGATATGCCACCGTCCTACTAGAGCCATATGATGTTCATAGTTCAAAACCTTATACTCATATGTTGCTTCTTATTGCATTGAGCTTTGTCAAATTCTGTGACCCTTGTGAGAATTCTTTTCATTACTTTCATGATCAAGATTCATGTGCACACCCATTTTCCCCTTGCTATGCTTCTACACTGGAAGTTAGCATTGTATCACTCATCCATTTCTTAAAAAAAAATAAAGCTCCAAATGTGGTGTGACACCTCTCTCCAAAAGTATCCTTCAAAAAGAGACATGGGCTATGAAAAGAAAAGAAGAGACACATGCTCAAAGCATGATGAAAAAAAAGAAAAAAAAGAAAAAAGAAAGAATAGCCCATGTCCAAAATAAAGGAGAAAGAGGAGAGAGGTGGTCATGCAATAAGGACTCCCATAACTTAGATGGTAATAACTAGTGTCCATTCCGGGGCTAGTGTCCACCTTACCATCTACTAACATTCATCATATATGTATGGTAATATCTAGCACCCATTCCGGGCCTAGTATCCACCTTACCATACTCACCATATACATATAGGTGCACATCTTGATCTGACTGTATGATTTGATTTTCTCTGTGGATCTAGTCTTTGACTTTGCAATATATGCGATGCAAGTATGCCTTATCCTTTATCCTACCCTGAGCTCCACATATAGCCATCATTAGAAGTAGGATGAAAAAAGGCAATCTAATGCCTTGGTGAGGACATATACACATTGAGTGATCTGAGAGAATCAAATGAGGAGCTAAGCAAGGTTTGTTTTGAAAACTTATTGCAAAACCCCAAGTTACTTGACATGATGAGCAGGAGTGATTTGATTCATGACCGTTCCATTCTTCAACTACCCAAGATAGCATGATAGACACTTCACAGAGTTCACAAGTGCAAGGTATGGTTTGGAATATCTCTTATGCTTACTTCATACCTATGGATATCATGTCTCACTTTGATCTTGTTCTTCCCTTCACTCGGGACGAGCAAAGGTCGAGTGTGGGGGTATTTGTTGATGGCTGTTTTCCACCCACTTTTTACCTGTCAAACATGTACCTTTTGGCATGGAAAATGATTATCAACACTAGAATAGGGCTTAAACTAACCATTTCCACAAGTGTTGGTGATTATACAAATACAGGTGATTAGCACTAGAAAGAGGAGTAAAAGCATAAGTCTTTGATCCAAGTACCTCAAGACCAGCCAATGAGGGGATGCCACCCAGGATTCCCCTGGATCACTGACGTCATCAATCCAAGAGAGGGAAGCCCGATGAATCACGAATCACCACATGGACATCACATGGATCCAAGGGCCCACTCAGTACCCAAACTGCCAGGAAACTTGGCATGCACGGAGGACAAGCATCAGGGCCCACATGGCACCACCCTGAGAAAACACAACGCAGAAGGCCTCCCGGGGCTTTCGGCCGACCCTAGGATCGGCCGAACCGACCTAGGGTCGGTTGATCCCCACCTTTCATGTGCTGCTACCTGATTTGTTACTTGCTGCGATCCCGGGTGTTTTGGGGCACTTTGAGCCTCCGAGCAAGCCACCCCCTCGTCTATAAATAGGAGGGGAGGGGCTCTCATTTGGAACACCCACTTCTCCTCCTCTTCATTTTGGCTTGGAGCCTCTCTCTTTAGGAGAGGAGAGCTCTTTGTATAGGATTAGTGCTAGGAAGTGAGGTGGGAGGCTTGAGGACATGTCATGTTCTTCGTGACATCTTCCTCAAGAACGATCCTCAGTGGTGCCTTTGTTCTTCAACTAGACTAAAGTGAGTATTTCAACATTTCCTATTTAGACTAAAGTCGTATGCATGCTTAGTTGCTTTGTTCTTGTGTTCTTCGTTTGTTCTTGGTTTAGAGGCTTGTGTTCTTCGAACACAACCGTTTCAATCTAGTAGACTTAGATCATAAGTTTGCATCTAGTTTGCCAGCTTGTCTATTAGAGTAAAGTGAAGCTCCTGCATGTTCCTAGTTAGATCAAAGTGCATTCGTGATCTTGCATGAGTGATAGAACATACCTTGAGCTAGTGCCAGTATCTCCCTCACAGATTCGTAGTAATAGTAAGTGGTGTAGACGTGGTGTCTGGGCCATAAGCTATCCTTCGAAGGCCACGTACGATCGTAGTGTAGAGGTAGGCCGCAGTGGTGACAGCCTGTTGGACCCTTTGCAAACCCTCTGCGTCGCGTACCGAGTTAGGCTCGTGCCAGCACATAGGCCTAGGATGTGCTTGGTGCCCAAAGTGAGTGTTATACTTGAGAGACCGTAACTAAACTCTGCGCTCGGTCGAGGCAGATCCTTTCTACCTATCCTATCAATCAGTGTTGTGTCCTTGGATCATCTATTCTAGAGTAGGAGATAGTGCATATCGTTCGTTGGATTCGATACCCTTGGAATACTCTCCTTCCTTGGGGAAGTGCTACAGCGGTATTTCTGTGCGCTTGCGGTATACCCGGTTGCTCTTATACTCTCCCTCTAGGTGTACAACTAGTGGTGACGTTATGAAATGCCAACAACCACTTCCACAAATTTATCAAAATATCTATCAATTTTACCTCGAAAGTGGCGTGTCTTTAGTGTAGGCATCTTCGTGTCATCACTTGGCATTTTGAATTCTGGCTCTTCCGTACCAATCTCCGGAATAGTAGTCACCTTCTCCTTAGTGTGATCCTTCGCTTCGACGGTTGGCTTAGGCTTCCTTGCACCGGCTGGAAGTTCGGGATCCTCCGTCTCCTTTCCTGAGCGAGTTTGAATAGCCTTCGCCGTCTCGGGACCTTGGGGCTACCCCGGCAATCTTCCTTCATTAGCGGTTAGGCGCCCGGCAAGTTGTCTCACTTGCGTCTCCAATATCTTCATCATGTTGAGTACTTGATGGTTGGAGCTTCCGACCTCCGTCACCTTGCCATCGATGTTCTCCAAAATTTTATCCATAGTGTTGAACTTAGTGACGGTGTCCTTGTTGATCTTTGCTTGCTTGTCCATGAAATCCTTCAATTGTATATGGAGAGGCACCGTATTTTGAATAGACAAACTTGCATTAAATTGAGGTCTACCTTACCTGTAGCGGAAGTTTGGCAAATCTCCTTTCCTCATGTAGTTGAGCACCTTTGCTTCCTCCGGACAAACTTTTTGGGCATGGCCGTACTCCCCACACTCTTCACACGTGGATCTTGCTTCGGCGGCCTTTAGGTCTTGGGCTGCTTTCTTTTCTAGCTCCATCTTTTCCAACCTCCTCATGAGTGAGTCAATCTTTCCTTCTAGAAGTTCCTCCTTTTCAACCTGCAAAACACCTTTAACATTGTCCGTGGGTTGAACCGGAAGTAGGCGTCCGGATGACACCCATGTATCATTATCTGCAACATTCTTGAAAAGAGTGAATGCCTCCGTCGGAGTAAGCTTAATAATAGATCCTCCCGCCGATGCGCCAATTACGGTCCTCAATGCTAAATTGAGACCTTGATAGAACATTTGAATGAGGTCCTCCTTCGAGAACTTGTGATGTGGCACGGCTCGGGTGTACTCATTGAAACGCTCGAAAGCTTCCGCGATAGTCTCCGTTGGATATTGAGCAAATGTAGCAATCTTATTACGCAAGCTTTGAGTCTTACCCGACGAATAATACTCCTTCATGAATGCTCTCATCAATGCTTCCCAATTTTGCACTGTCTCCACCGGTAGAGTGTAGAACCATTGCAAGGCTTTTCCGAGTAGTGAGAATGGAAAAAGTCTTGCCCTCAATTGATTTTGATCCAGCCCTTCCATTGTGAATGTCTGACAAAGTTGAATGAACGCTTGAATGTGAAAGTTAGGATCCTCTTTACTGGTGAAAGGTGTATGTTGCACCATGCGGATGGTTGAAGTCTTGATCTCGAACGGTCTTCCGATGTCGGCTAGGTTGAGGATGGGAAGATCGACATGCTCCGGGATGCAAAGCCCCCCAATCTTCCCCTCTTGTGCCATTGGTGGCGGTTGACGTTGATCTCTCCTCGGACTCGGAGGTGGTGATTCCTTCTTTGGACTTGGAGGTGGTGATTCCTTTGGAGATCCCGACGATCCTACGGCTCCGGCTTTTGGATCTACAATCTCCAGCTTCCTAGCGAGTGCTTCACGTCTCCTTTGCCTGTAAAGTTTTTTTGGTTCATCCACAAAATTGTTCGGTCAAACCCCCTAAGTCGCCCCGCCGTACTCGGTGTCAACATCCTGTCATGATGTTCCCCTTTCTTCGCGGTTGAATCTTAGAGCATGCTCACAAGGAGTGTGTTGAACTACTTGGTAGATCGGGTATGCACCTCTAGCCACCGCGGCTACAAGAACATTCTATGCAATCTATCTCGAGAATAGATTGAGGAAGAAAACACCCAAGCAAGAACAAGAATAATAAACAAAGGTACTTGATCGCTAGAAATCGGATCCATTAAAACTCCATCATAAGTGTATACATGAATAAGATCACAACCGGGATCCTACCTTGATCTTTATTCAAGCCTCCGGAACTCCAACGTGGTCTTCCTTGCAAGGTTCCCACGCCGGCTAGGTAAACCCTAGACAACTAGCACCACCCTCCTCTCCGAGATGGTGTCCCTCTAGCTCCTCTGCTCCTTGGCGGCGAATGACGAATGGCTTGATGAATGGCACTTTGCACGGGGACTATAAATAGCCCGAATGGGTGCTAGGTCAAAGGGGGTGGCTAACCGACCCACAGGAGGGCCAGGCTAGTCGGCCTGGGCCAACCGCCCCAGGGCATCCTCGGCCTGGTTCGCCCCCGGTTTTCTTCTCGAAGCTTCACGTGACTTCCTAAGGTTTTGCTGAGTTGCATGTGAGTCCTTTACGTCATTTTCCTCGCGGTTTAGATAAGGGTGCTTGGCGCATGAACTCCAGCATCTTCCATCTAGGTCCTCGATACTTCTCAACTTCACGCTTTAGTCCTTGGTTAATTTGGAGTCATGTTCATCTTGTATCTTGACTTGTACCGAGCTCCATGATCTTCTTGTAAAACCCTTGATGAACTTTACCCAGAATTCCTCATTTAGGCTCTTGATTCCTGTCTAAACAATAAACTCCAAAAACCATGCGCGAGTGCGAACTTAGCATATAATGGGGGTTACGATCATTAGTGTGAATATCAAATTAATACCAACATTGAAGGTAAACTCATGGCTAGGTTGACGGAAATCGACCGCCAACAGAGGTTCTTGAAGGAAATCTTATTCTTCTTCTTGCGCTTGCCGCGGTCCTCTTCTTCACTACTCGAGCTTGAGGAAGTGTCACAAGAATCGAGGTCCTAGTCACTTGGTTCTTCAATCTTCGCTCGAGCTCGTGCCCTCTTCTTGTCACCATCCTTTCTCGATTCCCGCTCGTCCTTGTCCTTGTACTTGTACTTGTGTTCACACCTCGAGTGGTGTGTGTTCTCGATTCTCAGGCGGTACTTGTTCTCGTTCTTGGGCTCGATCTCCTGTGGGCACTCAGTGATGTAGTGTCCCTTCTTGCCGCACCTGTAGCACATCCGTGTGATCCTCCTCATGTTCACGTAGTTCTCATGCAGCCTCTCGAACCTCCTGGTCAGCAGCGCTAGCTCGTCTTCTCCAAGCTCATCAAAATTCTCGTCTGGCAAAGGACACAAGAAGAATACATCCCGGAGGATGTGTTAGCATCAGTCCTAGGTCTAGGTCCAGAGACTAGAGCGCGACTATGGGAGTAAGCCGGGCTCTCATCCTTGGCTCTCAGACCCTTATCCACATCTGACGATTTTAGCTTCGAGAATAGCTCATCCAAAGTCAAAGTCTCATACACGCCTGACTTCAAAATAGCCTCAACCTTGGCACTCCACACAGATCGATCAAGACAATGCAAGAGCTTGATAGCTCTGTCATGGTCTGTGTTAGGAAGCACGACCACATTAGCTCTCCTGTTGTTCACAATGCAGGTAAAACGCTGAAACATTGAGTCAATCGACTCACCGGGGAGATGAGTGAAATTCTCGTACTCTCTCCGGTGAGTGGCAAACAAGCGAGCTTGAACCTGACTGCTCCCAACATGAGCTACCTTAAGCTTCTCCCAAATCTTTCCAGCCACATCCTCTCCGTACACACGCTCAAACTCCATGGCACAAAGAGCACGAAACAAGTAGTCAACGGCCTTGTTGTTGGCCTCAAACATGTCTCAGGAACCTGGAAGAAGGAAATTGACGGGAAGGACATAGTTTGCATTTTGCGTCACATCCCAAATCAATTTTCCCTTGCCATCAAGAAATGCGCCCATGCGCCTCTCCCAAATCTGGTAGTTCTTGCCATCGAAGTGCGGAGGACCCGACCCCTTTCCGTTGTCGCTCATCTTTGGATCTTAGACTGGTTAGAATCACGAAGATCAGTAACCAGCTCTGATACCAATTGAAGGACCGATTAGGTGACCAGAGAGGAGGGGAGTGAATGGGAGCCGATAAAAATTCTTCTCGAAAGAGAGCACTCAGCCTATACCCTGATTGCCACTCAGATCACTCGCACACACAAGAGCAGCTCTAGACTAGGCACACACAAGCCTACAAGTCCTAGAGACAAGCCACAAATCAAGAAGCGGAAGCACAAGACTAGAACCAAAGCACTTGGGAAAATCTGCGAACACCATATGGACAGTCCGCAAGAGCCGGGCGGACAGTCCGCATTGCCCGGGCGGATGGTCCGCGACTACTGGGTAGACAGTCTAAAAATGCACCCCAAACCTCTAGTGACTCCCGAGGAAATTCGGAAAGTCCGTGCAAGCACAACGGACGGTCTAAGCCTCGCAGACGGTCCGGCCTCCCTGGGCGGATGGTCCGGCAAACCTCTTCCAACCAAAACCAAAGCACTCAACGGATCGAAGCGAAGGGACTCAAGAACTCGCGATGAACTCGACGAACTGAGACCCGGGCGGACAGTCTGCGAGGGCATTGCGGACGGTCCGCGGGAGCTCCAGAAACAGCCACCGAGCCCGCGCGAAAACAAACCAAACTTGCGATCAATGGATCTCCCAAACCGCAGGACGGATTGAGCCCAAATTTTGGGTAGATGAGAAGCGTCTCTTGGAGAAGGTATGCCCAAAATCTTGGAGCCCAAAACCTATCTAATCAACCGAAATCGCAAATCTTGTGCACTCAAAGCACCAACTCGAGTTCATCCAATCCTCACCAAATCGAGCCCGATTCCCGGCGTTTGAGGGGTCAAGATCATCCACAAAGATGCACAAGAAATCCACCCATGATCCCCTCAAAGAAATCCGAAGAAAAACTATTTAGAAATCAATGCACAAGAATCGAACTGAAAGCCACTGAAAAAGCACTAAACCAACTCGGGGATCCAAAGGGAGATACAACTAGAACAAGAATTCTTCCATACACACAGAGGTCAAATTCTTTACAAAGGCTAGCAATCCTCCCGCATCCACCCGCTTGAAGATGTGCTTGTGATCGCTTTGGCTAGCCTAGTGAGAAGGAAATGAAAAGCAGTCCAAAGGATAACCCTAGTCATCCACCCCTCTACATATTTATATTTTCCTCATCCGGTGGGGAAATGACCATACTACCCGTACAACTTGAAAGTAAAATACACACCCCTTAGGGCACTTTCGTCAAGTAGGTCTTCACCATCGGATGGACACACATCCACCGCACCCCGCATCCTCCGGACACAGGCTAGCCAATCACGCCGCGTGTCCCCCACCTCGAAGCTTCCCACGCTCCCAGATCCCCGTCTCCGTCTCGTTGGGCCCTCGGGCTTGATTTTGAGGCCCAAACCAAGAAACCCTCCTCTGATGGTGTTCTGGCCGAACCACCAAACCCCTCGTTCACGACCCAGCCTCACCACACCAAGCATCGAGCCCGCCAAGTCTTTCACCTCTGACGCCCGGACGGTCTACTCGGTCTTGCCTCGTTCCTTGACTTGGTCGCCACCAATGCACCGACTCCATGTCCATGACTTCAACTCGCTCTTCTTGCACCATGCGGCTCGCACTTGACCCCATCGGCCACCAGGTCCATCGAACCAAGCCTACTTGTCTCTCCATCACTCGGAGGCACCTCAGCATAGACCTTTCGCGCTTGTTCTTCACCTGGACCAACACGAGTCCAGCCACAACCTGCACCTGCAATACTAGGCCAAGCATCAGTTTACACAACGTTGTCAATCACTCATCACTGAGGAGCGACCCTCCACTGGTCTTCAGACACTCCTGGTCCTCATACGTTGCTACCCCCGCCACCAACATTATGGCACCGTGTAGGTCTTGTTGAGATATCTTTGTTGTGTTCATGCTTGATTTTTCTTGTGATCAAATGGTGTGTATATATTCTGTGAAATGTGAATAATAATGTGAGGTATTCGTTCTTTGGATATAGTTTGAGCTAACGATGTTGTTGGTGTTTGTTAACATCACTACTAATGACGTCGGGTTAGAGTGAACGTCAAGAACAGCCGATGGTAATCCTAACGATCATGAATGAATCCGCAAGCGCACAGATATACCATTGTAGCATTTCTCCAGGGAAGAGAGTATTCCGAGGGTATCGTATCCGTGGAAGGCAATGGCGGATATCAAGTCTTATGCTATTGCATTGAATATAAACCATGAGATAGAGAAAGAGACAACAACTCAAATCAAGGGTAAGATAAATGATAGATAAGGGTAGTGTGACACATACATGGATTCATCTCCTACCAAAGAACACTACGACATACGGAGGACTGTACAGAGTTAGCTCTAGGTTCTAATATATATACTAAACATACAAGAGTTAACTGATACAAGAGAGAAGCACAATGCATGACATAATCAAAGGTTTAGCACCCAGGTACAAATGGGGAGATAGCACCGCGACGCTAAGCATACAAGCGGCAACTATCCTTTAGCCTCCTACAACTATACCCCAGCGCGGAGGGTTATGAAGGGTCCAACGGCTATCACTACCGCGGCCTACCTCTATTGTTATGGGAGGCAAGCTCATAACTAATGCAGCTACAGAACCCAGGCACTATGCCTACGTTGCTAATGAAATCTACCCAGTTCGTGCTATTGTGACCCAGGGTGAAGCCACCAAAACACTGGCCGACTTAGACCGAGTACCATAGCATAAACACAAATCTCATGCAACACAACGATGCAATCTAACTAGATCAAATAGGGCTAATCATACGAACAGATACGAACTCTCTTATGTCTAATCAACAAGATCAAAGGGTCGTGTTCGCGAAGAACACAAGCCACTAACTTATGAACAAACACACAAGGAAGGAGTAAATCGTCATTCAAGTGGATCGAAGGGTCGTGTTCGTGAAGAACACGAGCTTCTAAATGATGAACTAATGAAGAACTCAAGAACATATAAATCATATGAACTACCATAACTTTATATGAAATAGTTGAATAACTGAAGTAGATCAAAGTCATACAAAGAAATAAAGATAAGAGAACTCATACCTAGATCCCAAAGTAGACTTGGAACCTGAATAAGAGCTACTCTAGCCTACAACCTAGCCTTGGAATCTAAAAGTGAGAGAGGAGAGTCAAGTGTGGGTGTGAGAAATGGGAGCCCCTCCCCTCCTATTTATAGAGGAGAGCCATGGTGTCCTCGAGCACCAAATGTCACCCAAACGTCCGGGATTGTAGCTATTGACCAATGAGCAACCAACACGTGGAAGACCAGGATGTGGTGCCCATAGGTCGTTTCGGTCGATCCTAGGATCGGCCGACCTTCTATGGCGACCCTACCTGGTGTGCTTTCTCGTGGTGGCTTGCAGGTGGGCCCTCTGAGCTTTCCCCGGTGCATGGCTTATTTGATGACAGTTTGGAATCCTAGGTGGGCCCATAGATCCATGTGATGTCCATGTGTCGCTCTCTGATTTGTCGGTGAGTGCTTCACTTGGATTGGTGACGTGGATGCCACCTAGAATCAGTGTGGTAGCTATCTCCTCAGCTGAGTTGGCATGGATCATTCCAAAGAAGGTGGGGTTCCATCTCTTTTCATGCTTAAATCACCTACATTCAAATAATCTCCAAGGACAAGTGGAACTACATTATTCTTAATAAAATGCTAGTAATAAATGCATACGTCTCCAATTATGTGAGAATATTGATGGCTAAAAGTGGTACTTAACAGCTATCAACAAACTCCCCCAAGCTAACCTCTTGCTCGTCTCGAAGCAAGACATTAGGATCTTAGGTTGGTTGATCAGAACTTGCTACGATGTTGTATTCTTTAACTTATGGCAAGCATATACCAAAGTATTCTACCGAGAGTTGAACAAGTAGGTAATGATCTTACCATTCGCTTGACGATGTGGGGCCTGTAGCTTCACCTTCCTTGGGTGGTTGAGAGACAGAATGGTTATATAGAGATCACTTAATCACTCATTCCTTGATCAGGAATCAATACGGAGGTTTTGCAAATTTTTCAAAAGAAAATCAGAATTCCTCAAATGATACTCTCGGATCGCTCAATGTGTATGGTTCCTCACTAAGGCATTGATGAATTACCTTTCTTAACCACCTACTCCTAGTAGGCTTACGTGGAGCTCTAGGTAGGGAAGAAATGTGGCATACTTGTCTCTCATATGTTGCTAAGTCAAAAACCGGATCCTTGGAAGAAACAAGTCATACAACCTGATCAAGATGTGCATGTGTGTGTATGATGATGGGAAGTATGGCAAGGTGTATACTAGGCCCGGAATGGGTGCTAGATATTGCCATACTTTATATATGAAATGAGGTTGATGGTAAGGTGGACACTAGCCCCGGAGTAGGTACTAGTTATTACCATCTATATGGTGGAACTCCTTTTTGCAAAATTCAATCCCTTTCTCCTTTTGAAATTTTTCGAGACTTGGGCTAGTTTTCCTTTCTCTCTCTTTTTTTCTTTATATTTGCCATGCTTTTGAGCATGCTCTTTTTTTTTCTTTTTTTCAGCTAGCCCCCTTGTCTCTTTTGGAAATATTTGGAGAGGGATGAAATGATACAATGATGCGCGGTGCTTTATTTGATAAAAGAATGCAATGATGGACGGAATGATGAATGCTAGCTTCTAGTGTAGAAGTTTAGCATGATCGTGTACGTGATCTTAATCATGGGAGGATGATGAGTTTCTAACTAAGGGTAACAAGAATTTGACAAAGCTCAATGAGAGAACAAGCAGCATATGTGGAGGCTAACAAGAGCTAGAATCTACATATGGCCTTGGATAGGAAATGCTCATCATTGAGGAACTCATCATGTTTGAATTTTTGAAATGGAAAACTCCGGAAATGAAACATCACATGGCACAAGATCATAGCGCTCTATTCTACCATATCATATCTCCCAACAACCTAGGCATGGATCATGCTTTTTGCTACCCACAAATTTAAAGCTAAGGTTTGGTCATGCAAGCCAACAAACTCAAAAACTTAGGTAGGATACTAAGCTGTAAGCAAGACATATGAGAAGAATAAACAGAGAAACAATTCATCATTTCAACCATGGAGACAAAGCATTATTACCGCGCATATGAAAGCAGACTAAACAAACCCGATGATGAAAACAAATAAATATTTTTGGTCTTTTTAATTTTGCAGATTTTTATAGGTTTTTATCATAAGGAATTCTAAAAACAAATAAAGATACAATTTACCTCAGGATGGGGGTCCTATCCCAAGCTAGCTTCAGGCTCACTGCGGTGGCTGGTAGAAAAACCCCTGGCTCGCATAGTAAGCCCTCTGCTCCTCTATTTGTTGTTGCTGCACCTGCTGAATGGTGTTGATCCTCTCGCCAGTCTGTCGCTGCCAATCCTGAGTGGACTGGATGTGCGTGTTCAGTGACTCCTCTACTACGGTAACCTAGGCGGTGAGCTCTCCCAGCTGCTGTGCGAGATAAGCATCTCGGGCAGAGGCCGAAGAGTTCTGCCTGAAGGACGTAGTAGGAGGACCACCGGAGCTAGAACTAGTGGGTGCAGCCCACTAAGCGCTACTCGCACTCACCCAAGTCGTGCCACTCGCACTCGGCTGGTAGGCGGGCTGGTCCCAATCAGGTGCATATCCAGGGGTAACCCCGAACATGTACCCCGCAGGGGCCCCTCCTGCCATCGGTGGTGTAGTAGGCTGTGGTTGTGGCTGTGGTGGTGGCTGTGACTGTTGCTGCATGGGTGCTCTCCTCGAAGCGCTCCTAGTGGCCCTGTCAAAACACTAGAACGATGGGCTTCCTCTTGTGCAACAAGGGGAATGGTTAACACCGGTGAGTTATACAATTGAAACCCTGGGTTCGGTAACGTGATCTCATTTGTATTGCCTAGAAAGAAGAAAGTCAAAGACTCATTTGGACCCCTCTTAAGTATATGCCCCTAGATCAAGTATGTCTCCTCGATGAGATCTCGAGGACTCCCGATGAAGGGGACGGGGTTTCCGCCTAAAACCCCAAGTCCCAGAGCAATACGAGTCACCAATGACGTACACTCAATAGGACCCAACATCTTAAAATTTGTCAACCACTGCCAAATCATAGCCTTAATAGGGGAGACCTTAATCTTGTTGACGGCGGCATATAAAATCATCAACTCTTCGACGTGCATGGGCCGAACATCCTCTCGTGGAAAGAGAGTAATGGCGAGCCACTTGCACCACAGACGAAGAGTCTGATGCTTGATATCATTGCACCAAGGCACAATTTTACCGCCACCAACTCGACCAGAGATATCATCACAAAGAGCTTCTCGAACAAAACCGCGGCAAGCCTTCTTAAGAGAAATAGCACAACGAGGACTAAAACCGAGGTGGCAACAAGATTTTTCCATGAAACTTGGTATTCGGTCCCGAAAAGCCAGAACGTGATACCGTCTGGTACCTCAACAAGAGAGCAAAGGAACTGGATGGTGAGGGGTCGAGAGCCTAGTTCTATGACTAGCGCAGAATCCTCCCAACATAGAGCATACCAAATAGAAGTGAACTCATAGTTCATACCTGTCTTCTTTAGAAGAGGCGGGTCAAAGTCCAGGGTGTGGGCGAAGACTCGATCCTTCAAGATAGCGTAGGCTTGATTCTCTCGAGCACCCCACAGGTCGAGGTAGGGGCTATCACTGGCGGCTTCCCCCCGTTGCTTGCGGCTCGGCTTGCTCTTCTTGCTCATCTTGTTCCTCTTCATAGTCCATCGTCGATGGGCTCGGCACCAGCTCAGAGGGGATGAATGAACTCATGCTTGCCCGCGAACGGGAGTGTGTCACCCTCCAGAAGGTGTTGGAGACCCAACTCATGCTTTCACAACAAAAGGAAAACAAGAGTAACTCGGTGATGGATTAGTGAACCCGAAATGAAATTCTTGCCGAGCTTGCTCCACTAATAACCAATACTTGCAGCAACACAATAGAGAGGGTACTTGATGATTCAAATCTTGAGCAAGAAATCAAAGAATATCAAGAGAGCAAAGAGTAGAGAGGGCAGTGTGATGAAAATGAATGAATGGGTGAAGAACACCCCCTCTGGGGTCCAATTTATAGAGCAAAGGAGCAGCACACCGCGGGGTAGCCGTTGGCAAAAGCTGGGCCCACATGACCGTTGCCAGGGTTCGGCAGAACCCTAGTTCGACCGACCAGGCTGTGGGCCCTGTGCTGGCCCCCTTTGTCATGTGTGTCACCAACGGCTATGTGGTGATATGCCTTGGTGCACCGGCAAAAGTTTGCTAAATAAAATGCCCAAATGACTTTTCAAGAATTTTCAAACTCAGAAATTATTTTCAGAAATTTTATTTGGAAGGGAAAAAAGGGCTAGAAAAATCTAGCATGCAAATGCAAGGTTGAAAAAATTAAACTTGCATTTAGGAAAACCAAAATAAACTTTTAGAAAAGGGAAATATGAAATAAATACCATCTTTTACCTTTTTGGTAGAAAGGACTCATCATTTTTAGTCTGACGAGTAGGACTCCTCTCGGCAATCAATACCACTCGGCATCCCACTCCCGAGAACTAGAGGGTAATGCCTTTTCAACCTTTCACCACTCTTTTCGAATTCTCTTTTGCTTTGATGTGGACGAAGATTGCTTTGGTGAGGGTGAAGGCTCTATCCTTCCCCCAAGCTGCTCAACACTATCATGCACTAGGTAGCATTGCTCTTCTTTATCTTGAAACCTGAACATCAAGTTCTTCTTCCCAATGTGGAAGCAGATCACTCCAGACCCCACATTAATTCTATCTTTGACATCACTGAGGAATGGTCGCCCAAGAATGAGTGGCATACCACCCTCGTCTTCCATATCAAGGACCACGAAATCCGCAAAGACGTAAGAGTTCTTGATCTGGACCAATAAGCTCTCAACAACTCCTTCCGGCTAACGGATCGATGAGTCAGCAAGATGGACAGTCAGAGTAGTCAGAGAAAGAGCTGGATATCCCAATTGCTCAAACATGGCCTTGGACATGAGATTGACACTTGCACCAAGGTCAGAAAGGGCATGCCTGATCTTCTTGTAATAAATAGTGCATGTGATAGTCGTATAGTCAGGATCTCTTCTATGTAATACTGTTGATTTCTCTCATGGGTCTTGAATTTGATGTATGGGCTTCCCTGCATAGTTAGGAGCATATGTCTGCCTAGGTGGCTTACCCCACCTGGTCGACAGTACACTAACATTTTCAAAAGAAGATACGAGTTGCCCCGGGATCCTCCCTTATCAGCAGACGGAACCAAAGCAGCTATCTGAGCTAACTGAGTTTCTAACATCTTGTTGAAACTCAGCTAACTCTTTTGAGGAGAAGAAAAATTATCAAGCTTACCGTTGATGTTCTCCATGGATTTATCAAGGGCGGCTAACTTCTTAGTAACACCTTCATTGATCTTAGCCTGCCCAAAAACAAGGTCACGCAAGGAGGGCTGGTTAGAATTGTAAGAGTTACCTTGGTTGCCTCCTTGGTAATAAGGGTGTTGTTGATTCCACGTTTGGCCTCCTTGGGGATGATAACCATTGTTATTATCATTCATGTACATCACATCGTCCTGAGTTTCAGGGTAGGGATTCCGTAAATGCCTAGTGTTACCACAGAACTCACAAGTCATATGAGAGTCCATAGGTAGAGTAGTGGTGGCCATGGCAGCCTTCTCGCTGGTATAGTCATCCAATTTTTTCATAAGAAGGTCCAACTTGGCGGTAAGCATATCTCCTTCCTTGACATTATGAGTACCCCTCTAACGTGGTTGGAGTCGTTCATCGCTCCACCCTTGGTTGGAAACCATCTTCTCAATAAGTGATTTAGCATTGTCAACAGTCATTGAGAAAAAGGCTCTGAAGGACCGAAAAGGTGACCAGAGAGGGGGGAGTGAATGGGAGCCAATAAAAATTCTTCCCGAAGGTCGAACTCGGCCTATACCCCGATTGCCACTCCGAGTACTCGCACACACCGAAGAAGCTCTAGACAAGGCACAAACAAGCCTACAAGTCCTAGAGACAAGCCTAGAAGGAAAGAGTGGAAGCACAAGACAAGAATCAAACACCTAGAGCAACTCTGCGAAAGCTCATGGCGGACTGTCCGAGAGGACCAGGCGGACCGTCCGCGATGACTGCACGGACCATCCATCAGGTCTCGCCGGACCGTCTGAAAAAGCAACCCGAACCTCCAGGGACGCACCGAGAAAAACGGACCGTTCGTGATGGACCCGCGGACCGTCCGCCTCGTCACAGACCGTCCGACACTCTAGTACGGACTGTTCGCAAACTTCACGCACCAAAAACCAATTGGCTCAACAGATCGAACGAAAGCCTCGCAAGAACATGCGAAGAACACGAAGAACAGCCGGCCTATCAGGCACCTCGCGGACTGTCCACACGGAGGCCACGGACTGTCCGCCAAGTGCGGACAGAGCAGAAAAACGCTCGAGCTCGGGAGTCAACTCCACCTTTCCATCACCGGATCTCCCAAACGGCTAGAGCTCTTGAGACAAGACTTTGGGGAGATGAGAAGCGTCACACAAGGAAGCTATGCCCCAAAAATCTCGACCTCTAACTCCCTAAATCACCGGGAATCGCGGATCACACGAACCACCACCATGAACTCGGGCTCCAACCAAAAACGCACGAATCGAAGGTATTTCCCGGCGTTGAGGGGTCAAGATCACACACAAAGATGCGCAAGGCATCCACCCATGATCCCCTCAAAGAAATCCGATAGAAAACCCCTTCAAATCCCCGAATCGAGCGAAGAACAAAAACTCCCCAAAAATAGCCCCGAAAATGACACGAAAATCACGGAGGACTAGGAGATCACCGCAACACCGAATGCTTTCTTACATCTAGAGAACAGAGTCTATACAAGAATCTAGCCTAAGGAATACAGAGAAAAAGAAGCAGTTCAGAGAAATCTACCGGGGGAGGAAACCCTAGAGTCCAAGAGAGAGAGATGCCATCCACCTCTCCGCTATTTATACGAAGTCCATCGGAGGGAGTGTTGACACATTTTATCTATGAATTTTATCCCTCGCATTTACTGGAAAAAGGACTAAAATATGATTAGATCACCTTATTAGGGTTTATATTAACAATTTCCACGAGTTTTGGTGAATTTATGAATTTGCAGGGACTATTTAGAAAATATGCAAGAAAACCTCTCTAGAAGACTCCAGAAGGCTCTGGAACTCAACGTGACTTAGCACCTAAAAAAGAAGCATCTAGAAGGATAAAGGACCCACCTGGCCGAAGTGGACCCCGAGTGGGGCCCACACCAGACCGACCGGCCCAGTGGTGGGGCCGGTCGGCCACCCCCTGGCGCCAAATGGGCCCGGATTCTGGAATGTTCCTCCACCGCCTATGAAGATCAATCTAAACCACATGTTTAGGTCGGTTTGATCCTACGGTGCACGTCATCTCCTCTGGACTATATAAGCAGACCCCTTGACCCCAGGGCAGAGGGCAACTCATTCTATTAGATCCTCCATGCCTACCTGAGATTAGAGCTCTAGATTAGAATTAGAGTTGGAGAGTTAGTATCAAGTTGAGAGATTAGATCCACGGTCTAATTAGACCTAGCTAATCTTGTTCGAGAGGATTAGAGAGCGGTTGAGGCGAAGCTGAAGGAAGGCCCGGACCTGTCGGTGTCTCCTCTTCATCTTCTACCTCTGGGATCAACTCCATTGGAGCCCGATCCTGAGACCTTACGGGAAAGATCGACTTCTTATTCAAGTGAGCACCATTGTTTTTATTGTTCTTATGGTTCATAACTCTTTGAGTACTTTAATTCCTGTCGCTCTTGAATTAAAGTTGCATGTTTAGTGTAAGCGTGGTGCTTAGACTAGCTAGCTTATGAATGCCTTCTATATTCCGGATCGTGTGGTAGATTGTGGTGGTGACAGCACCATTGAGTCCTTCGTAGTCCACCTCCCGTCTATAGAAAACGTAGGACTCCCCCATAGATTCTCGGGAGGTTCCCTTTACTAAGTGTGCCTTCAGACAATCACCCCATAAGAGCAATAAAGACATAGCTTGTGAGGATAAGAACCAGACATCCTTAAGTTTTCCTTATCTCTCTTTCTGTCCAGTCCTTGATAGCTACTCAGTTGATTAGTTATATACCTCAGATACTCTCTTTACCATTCTCCCTGTGGATTCGATATTTAAAACCCTCTCCTGGGTGGAATGCTCACCGGTATCCGTGCGCTTGCGGATTATCCATCATAATATTTCTGTAGGCTTAACAAATACCAACAACCATTTCTAGCGCCGTTGCCGGGGAGAACGGTTAAGAGAAAACTCTTCGAGTATAACTAATCTTGTATCTTTCTTTTTTCTTTTTAGTTTTAGATTACCCACCGTCCTTATGGACACTACCCTTATCAAAGATTTTTCGGCACCCTCAGAGCTCAGCCTTAGGCCTATGCCATCATCGAAACCAATCCTAGCTGATGCCTATGAGCTGCGCCCACGGTTAATAGAGATGGTCCAAACCAACACTTTCTTAGGAATAGAAGACGAAGACCCTTATCATCATCTCCAACAGTTTGGGCAAACTTGTGACTGCCTGCACATTGAGGGTATGTCAGACGAGACTATCCGTTGGAAGCTTTTTCCATTCACTCTGAAAGGAAAAGCTCGCCAATGGTACGACCGAACCAAAGAGAAGATGAAAGGCGATTGGGGAACTCTCCGCGCAGATTTCTGCATGGATTTTTATCCCTTATCCAAAGTAGTCGACCTTAGAATCAAGATCATATCCTTCAAACAGGGGGATAATGAGTCTATGAGTTCATCTTGGGAACGTTTTGAACTTCTTTGCAAATCCGGACCAGATCTAAGCCTTCAAGACCATATTCTCCTTCAACACTTCTATATTGGTCTTAATAAGGAATCTAGAGCCTATTTGAATACCTCCTGTCATGGATCATTCATACACCTGACATCTAGTGGAGCTAGAACTGTCCTAGACAACATTCTAGCCAGCACTAATGATGGTCCTTTAGAAGAGAAAACTTTAGAAGAGATTCCAGAGATAGCTACACCAGAACCTATGCCAGAAACATCTCAACCTATAGCTATCAAACATATAGAATCACCACGGGAAGAAATTCCTCTACCTGATTTTATAAATGATATCGAGGATGATTTATTTTCCGATTATGGAAACACCTCAAGATATCATAAAGAGAAGATGCCTCGAAAGCATACATCTTCTTCACATGAGAAGATAGACTCTTTTGAGCAAACCTTCTCAAGAGAACACACTGTGGAGCTTGCATCCATCATGAGTGGGGAATGGTTGGAAGAGTCAGAGCTTTCCTCTGATATAGTCCATTTGGATTCACCTTCTATACCAATTCAATGTATAATCAATGGAACCCCCTTTGATGCCCTTTATAATCCAGTTGTGGGAATCAATATAATGGCCTTATCCTTTTTCCATCAGTTTATCAAAAACAAGCCATTATCTCCCACAACGAAATTATTAAAGTACTCCTCAGGACAGATTATTCAAAGTTCGGGAATTCTCTATGTCTTACCTGTTTCAGTTTACGACATGACAATTCACCTGAGCTTTCACATTTGTGATATTAAGGAGTTTGATCTTTTAATAGGCTATCCTTTAGAAAAACTCCTTAAAGAAGGACACACAGGGAAACTTGATGTTTGCCTAGGCAAAACCATTAAAGTTCCCTTACACTTCTCACATTCGATCCATACTAAGACCGAACCCAGTCCTGAACCTGACCCAATGGAAGAGGTGAATGAAGCATCTCTAGAACATTTCATAGAATCCAATCAAGAAGATGTCACTGAATTCTTCATCGAGGAGGAAGAAGAAAATCCTACAGAATCTGAGCCCCTCGATGAAACCGAGGAACCCTCGAGACCTCCCATTGAGCTTAAACCTTTACCACCTGGTCTTAGATATGCCTTTTTGCACAAAGATTTTGAGTCTCCTGTGATCATTAATGACCAACTCACCCAGGAAGAGACTCATAGGCTGATAACCATCTTAGAAAAACATCGCTCAGCCTTTGGCTACTCGCTCCAAGACCTTAAGGGCATTAGTCCTGCCCTTTGCACTCATCGCATTCCTACAGACCCTGATGTTCTACCATCTAGAGAGCCACAACGAAGACTTAACAATGCGATGAGAGAGGTAGTGAAGAAATAAGTTCTGAAACTCTTACACGCCGGGATTATATATCCTGTGCCACATAGTGAGTGGGTGAGCCCTGTGCAAGTTGTGCCTAAAAAGGGAGGCATGACAGTTGTGAAAAATGAGAAGAATGAATTAATTTCTCAGAGAACCGTCACTGGTTGGCGTATGTGCATAGATTATAGAAAACTCAACAAAGCCACAAGGAAAGATCACTTTCCACTGCCCTTCATTGATGAAATGTTAGAGCGGTTGGCAAATCACTCTTTCTTTTGCTTTCTTGATGGATATTCTGGATATCACCAAATCCCAATCCATCCCAGTGACCAGAGCAAAACCACTTTTACATGCCCTTATGGAACTTATGCTTATCGTAGAATGTCTTTTGGGCTATGTAATGCTCCAGCTTCTTTTCAAAGATGCATGATGTCTATATTTTCTGATATGATTGAAGAGATCATGGAAGTTTTCATGGATGATTTTTCTGTTTATGGAAAAACTTTTGATGATTGTCTAGAAAACTTGGATAAGGTTTTGGAAAGATGTGAAGAAAAGCACTTAGTCCTTAATTGGTAAAAATGTCATTTCATGGTTAGAGAAGGAATAGTGCTAGGCCATCTAATTTCTGAAAGAGGAATTGAGGTAGATAGAGCTAAAATAGAAGTAATTGAACAGCTACCTCCACCTGTTAATGTCAAGGGAATCAGAAGTTTTCTTAGCCATGCTGGTTTCTATAGAAGGTTTATAAAAGATTTTTCTCATATTGCTAGACCTCTTACAAACTTGCTTGCCAAAGATGTTCCTTTTGACTTTGATGATGCTTGTCTTAAATCTTTTGAAACTCTGAAAAATGCTCTTATTTCTGCACCCATTATACAACCCCCTGATTGGTCTTTACCTTTTGAAATTATGTGTGATGCAAGTGATTATGCTGTGGGGGCTGTTTTGGGGCAAACAAAAGACAAGAAACATCATGCCATTGCTTATGCTAGTAAAACTTTGATAGGACCTCAACTCAATTATGCCACAACTGAAAAAGAACTGCTAGCTGTTGTTTATGCCATTGACAAGTTTAGATCTTACTTAGTAGGAGCAAAAGTTATTATTTACACTGATCATGCTGCTTTAAAATATTTGCTCACTAAGAAAGATGCTAAACCTAGATTAATAAGATGGATTCTGCTTCTCCAAGAATTTGACTTAGAAATAAAAGATAAGAAGGGAGTAGAAAATTTTGTTGCCGATCATTTGTCTAGAATGTATTTTGAGAAACCACATGAATTACCCATCAATGACGCAATGAGGGACGACATGCTCTATCAGATCGCCCGGTCAGACCCCTGGTACGCAGATATTGTTAATTTTATGGTTGCAGGGTATGTACGACCAGGAGCCGACAAGAAAAAGCTTATTTACGAGAGTCGCCATCACCTGTGGGATGAACCATACCTTTTTCGAGTATGCTCTGACGGGTTACTCAGGAGGTGTGTACCGGCAGAAGAAGGAATGAAGATCATTGAGAAGTGCCACTCATCACCATATGGAGTTCATTATGGAGCTTTCCGCACACATGCAAAGATCTGGCAAAGCGGATTTTTCTGGCCAACCATGTATCAAGACACAAAAGATTTCGTACGAAGGTGCAACTCTTGTCAGATGCACGGGAACATCAATTCCAGAAATGCCATGCCACTGACAACCAACCTTCAGATCGAGCTCTTTGATGTCTGGGGAATTGACTACATGGGACCATTCCCAAAATCCGGAAAATTTGAGTACATCTTAGTGGCAGTTGACTATGTCTCCAAATGGGTTGAAGCCCTGCCATGCAGAACTGCTGACCACAAAAGCTCAATAAGAATGTTTGAAGAGACAATATTTCCAAGATTCGGTACACCAAGGTTAGTGATAAGTGATGGAGGGTCTCATTTCATCGACAAGCGCTTTGAGAAATACCTCATGAACCATGGGATCCAGCACAATGTCGCTACTCCTTACCACCCGCGAACAAGTGGTCAAGCAGAGACGTCCAATAAGCAGATCAAGAACATTCTACAGAAGACGGTGGACCAAATGGGGAGAAAATGGAAAGACAAGCTACCCGAAGCACTTTGGGCTTATCAGACAGCTTATAAAACCCCCATTGGAATGTCTCCTTACCAACTGGTCTACGGGAAGACATGTCATTTGCCGGTTGAGCTAGAATTCAAGGCTCATTGGGCAATAAAGAGATGGAACATGGACTTTGAAGCAACCGGAACAAAATGAAAAATGCAACTGTCCGAGCTAGAAGAATGGAGAGAGAAGGCGTATCACAGTGCCAAGATTTACAAGGAAAGAACCAAGAGGTGGCACGACAAGAGAATCATAAAAAAAGAATTCAACCCAGGCGATCAGGTATTACTTTTTAACTCCAGGGTACGACTCTTTGGGCACGGAAAGCTACGAAGCAAGTGGGAAGGACCATACAAGGTAGTGAATTCATCGTCACACGGAGCCGTCACTCTTCAAGACGACGAAGGTACGTTATTCAAGGTAAATGGTCAACGCCTTAAAATATTTTTAGAGCCCAATAAGGAGTCTGAGGATTTGGATGAGACAGATTTCCTTTGCTTACCAACGAATATTAATTTTAGGCCGTAATGGGCCATCTTAAGGTTTTTAGGGATCAGCACACAGTTAGAGCACCCCGCGCCGAAGATCTCCGCGAGGCGTCCTGGTAGGGGACCGATCGGCCCCCTCACTGGGCCGATCGGGCCCTGCCCGCCGCCATTCGCCGTCAGCTTTCACCCACGCTATCTCTAAGGTGTTAGGGTTTTGAAAAACTGGTTCGGGGATCTTTTACGAGATTTTCCGCAGCCTTTCCAAGCCTGGTCAACCCCCTCTGCAAGTCCGTGACCGATATATAAGCAGGGGCAGACCCCCACCTTTTCATCATCCCAAAGCCTCCAAGTAGCAGCAATGGCCGACAAGCAGCTTGTCCCCTTTAGCTTTGAAGCCAAGGCGGTTGTTTCTTTCGAGAAGGAAGCAAAGCCGCTAGCCTCCTTGCCTCCTGATCACCTCCCTCTCTCGCTGTTCTCACTTAGCCATCCACGTTCACCGCCACCGCCTACAGAAAGCAGGCAGGCGATGTACGCTCAGCCGTACGATCACCGTCGCGAAGCAGCTCAGAAGAAGCCGATCTGTGTTCCTAGCTACATGGATCTGAAGAAACCAAGGGATGGAGAGCGACTCGTTGATGTGCGCATGGACAAGTTTGGCAACACAAGGGTGCACAAGTACACCACCTCCTCAAGCCGTGTCACCATCGACGGAGTTCGTGCCAAGGAACCTCAGATCAAGAGAATCCCAGTCTTCGAAGCCAGCCAGCGGATAACGTAGAAACAGAAGACCCGGAAGACCGTAGCTGAGCTAGCGCAGGAAGTAGCAAGCCTGGCTGAAACTTGCAAAGAGATCCATCGTGTCAACGCTTCCCTCACCAAGACTGTCCTTAAGCTGTTAGAGTCAAAGAAACGTAGGGACGATGAGGAAGATCATAGCCGCGACCTTAAGAAGGGCAAGCGTCCTGTGTAAACACCTTAGTTAGAGAGCACATTAGTGATAGTTAGTTCGAGTTAGTTAGTTTGCTTTAGTTCGCTTTAGAGTTGTTTAATGAAGTGCTCTCTCTTTTAATAAAGAAGTATTCCACAAGTTGAGCTATCTTTGCCTATATATATTTTCTGGATATGTTTTTGTCTCCACCATACTGTGCATGCAAGATAACAGAAAACAAGTGTGGGGGAGAACAGATGACCAAACGGCATCAAGAACAACGGAAAAAGCATGATCAAACGACTCACACGACGAACCATGGCAGAACCCAGTTCGGCCACATCTCGTCCACCGCTCGGTTTGCTTCCTGAACTTTTTAAATTTTTACAAATTGCTTTCCGTTTCGATTTGAACAAAGATGCCCTGCTAAAATGTCCTGATAACCTAAAAGATAAAGTTTCACATGTTTATGCTCTTAGAAATATTTATTACTTTTCGGATGATCAGAATAAAGTTAGAATAATGAGAACCATCTTTCTTTTATCTTGTCTATGGAGAGTACTTAAAATAAAAAATATCATTAGCTAAGTTTCTCCTTTGTGATCAATAATATATCCCAGCAGAGCTTTCATTGAAAATAAATTTGATTAAATGCTGCTTACTTGTATTGAGCTTTGTCCCATCTAGAGCTATGTTGAAGTTTTGTCTAAGTCTATGATCAAGATCACGTACACTGCTTTCACTAAAGTATCTATGCTCTAAGATTTTTGATCTCTGTCTCCCATATCATGAAAGGGTACAGCTAAAAAAAAGAGAAGAGAGAAAAAGCCAAAGAAAGAAAAGAAAAAAAATTTATTATTATGAGTGGAGAGAAAAGTGAGGGAGAGGAGAAAATGGACAAGTGTTCTACGGGTCAGAAGAACCCCCCTCTCAGAAAAGAAAAAGGCATAAAAAAGAGAAGAATAATGGACATGTGTCCGAGGGTGAGTAGGGCCCACTTCTCTTAAAAAAAATATAAGTGAGAGAGTAATAATGGACGCGTGTCTGAGGGTGAGTAGAACCCAACTCTCCACAAAATAGCTGGATACCTTGTTCTAAAAAGATGGGAAAAGACAGAAGATTCTAAAGTCAGAGCAGTGGTTTTTAAAATTTGACACACGCACATATCTTGATCTACGACCTATGACAGGCCTCTTCATGGATACATATTTTGACACAGCAATATATGCAAGGTAAGTCTGCTATATCTTTACATTCTAAAATTTGAGAGTATCACAAAGGAGTAAGCAAGGCTGCATTTTCTTCCAAAACTTATTCAGAAACTCTCCATTGACTAGATTTGAGAAATAAAGGTGATCTGTTTCTAGCTATATTCAGATGTTCCCTAAGTACAGATATGACTAAGGAGTATAATTATGTTGATTCTTGTCTACACAGTTGTAAACCATCCTTTTATCGAGGACGAGTAAAAACCTAAGTGTGGGGGAGTTTGTTGACATATTTTATCTATGAATTTTATCCCTCGCATTTACTAGAAAAAGGACTAAAATATGATTAGATCACCTTATTAGGGTTTACATTAACAATTTCCACGAGTTTTGGTGAATTTATGAATTTGCAGGGACTATTCAGAAAATATGCAAGAAAACCTCTCTAGAAGACTCCAGAAGGCTCCGGAACTCAACGTGACTTAGCACCTAAAAAAGAAGCATCTAGAAGGATCAATGACCCACCTGGCCGAAGTGGACCCCGAGTGGGGCCCACACCAGACCGACCGGCCCAGTGGTGGGGCCGGTCGGCCACCCCCTGGCGCCAAATGGGCCCGGCTTCTGGAATGTTCCTCCACCGCCTATGAAGATCAATCTAAACCACATGTTTAGGTCGGTTTGATCCTATGGTGCACGTCATCTCCTCTGGACTATATAAGCAGACCCACTGACCCCAGGGCAGAGGGCAACTCATTCTATCAGATCCTCCATGCCTACCTGAGATTAGAGCTCTAGATTAGAATTAGAGTTGGAGAGTTAGTATCAAGTTGAGAGATTAGATCCACGATCTAATTAGACCTAGCTAATCTTGTTCGAGGGGATTAGAGAGCGGTTGAGGCGAAGCTGAAGGAAGGCCCGGACCTGTCGGTGTCTCCTCTTCATCTTCTACCTCTGGGATCAACTCCATTGGAGCCCGATCCTGAGACCCTACGGGAAAGATCGACTTCTTATTCAAGTGAGCACCATTGTTTTTATTGTTCTTACGGTTCATAACTCTTTGAGTACTTTAATTCCTGTCGCTCTTGAATTAAAGTTGCATGTTTAGTGTAAGCGTGGTGCTTAGACTAGCTAGCTTATGAATGCCTTCTATATTCCGGATCGTGTGGTAGATCGTGGTGGTGACAGCACCATTGAGTCCTTCGTAGAACACCTCCCGTCTATAGAAACCGTAGGACTCCCCCATAGATTCTCGGGAGGTTCCCTTTACTAAGTGTGCCTTCAGACAATCACCCCATAAGAGCAATAAAGACATAGCTTGTGAGGATAAGAACCAGACATCCTTAAGTTTTCCTTATCTCTCTTTCTGTCCAGTCCTTGATAGCTACTCAGTTGATTAGTTATATACCTCAGATACTCTCTTTACCATTTTCCCTATGGATTCGATATTTAAAACCCTCTCCCAGGTGGAATGCTCACCAGTATCCGTGCGCTTGCGGATTATCCATCATAATATTTTTGTAGGCTTAACAAATACCAACAGGGAGGTAAATGACCACGCTACCCCTACAATTCAAATAGAAGATGCAACCCCTTAGGGGCATTTTGGTCAAGTCTTCATCGAGCAGGCACGCTTCGACCACAGCCTTGCTTAGCATCGATGCAAGCCCCACGATCATGCCACGTGCCCCCCACCTCAAAGCTTCCCAAATCAACGTCTCCGTTGCCTCAGGCCTCCGGACTTGGTTTTGAGGCCCAAACCAAGAAACCGTCCACCGATGGTTTTGTGGGCAAACCAACAAACCCCGCATGCAAGCTTCGGCCTCGATCTGCTACCTTGCACCAGCCCATGTTCACGACTTCAGCCCGCCAATCTTGCCCTGCACGGCTCGCACTTGACCACATCGGCCACCGGATCCATCGAACTAAGCCTACTTGCCTCTCCATCACCCGGAGGCCTCCACAGCTAAGGCCTTTCGCGCATGTTCTTCACCTGCACCGACACGAGTCAAGCCACAACCTGTACCTGCACACTTAGCCAAGCATCAGTCCACACAACGTTGTCAATCACTCATCACTAATGAGCGACCCTCCACTGGTCCTCGGACACACCTAGTCCTCAATCTCCCCCTTGATGAGTGCATTGACAACACCCTGAGTAACCATCATAGAGAAAAAGAAAAGAAAACAACCACAAACAACCAACCTCCAAGCAAGTGATCCAAAGCCAAAGAACAAGCGAAAACAAGATCACTCGCTAGACCAAGACTCGGCCCCCTAAGGCAAGGGCAACGGCTCAACACAACCGAGACAAAACAAAGCTCTCAAAGAGCACACCACAAAGCACAAAACTCACACAACCCAAAGGAGCTCCCCCTGCACATATGCAAACTCCCCTTGAGCAAATGCAACCTCTTCTTCTCAATTTTTCTCCTCACATGCAACATCTCACAAATGCATACCAATTTTCCACAAAAACTTCCAATGCATGCATAAAAATTCTCCCCCTTGCATGAATATATCCCAAAATTCTCCCCCTTGTTGACAATGCATGAATCAAGGTATATGAAATTCTTTCCCTTGTTTTCATGAAAAATGCATGTCAAAGCATATAAATAGTCTACCAAGCTTCTCAAATATACAAAGAGCACAACAAAATGCTACAAATGAGATATAGAGCAAGCAAAGTAGACATGGTGTAGTTAGCACATTGCCATCAAGAAGGTAGAGACATATAAGCATGTGACATGGCCAAAAGCAATTTTAAGCAATTTTCACAAAGAAATATTCATCTCATGAGCAAAGCCCTATCCATGGCAATTTGAACACAAAAGCACCACATCATCCAAAGTTTATACAAGATCACAAATTCTCATCACAAGATCATTATAAACGCCCACAAGCTACTCAAGTCATGTTAAAGCCACCGAGCCATGTGTCTACTTCTTAAAATGAGACTTCTCATGGTAGACAACATGCTACGGTTTAGCACCCAAGATATGAATATCATAAACATAAAACATGATTAGGAGCCTATTTTTCAAGCATAAGGCAATTCATACACCAATTTTATTTTCAAGTTTAAACAAGGTACATGAAATGCCTTTGCGGCAAAAAGAAGCTTATGCTCCTCCACAAGTGAACAAATGGGCTAAACATTTACAATGACAAAAAGGTCTTTGACCCCAAGCAAAGAGAACATGATACTCAAGCACAAACTAAACATGATATAGGCATTTGAGCACAAATTGAGCATTGACAAGTATCTACTCATGAGAGAATCAATTTTATCATTTTCAGAAAAGGAAGGCTATCTGATCATACATATATGGTAAAAACCATCAAGATCATAGCATTCACATCACCATTTACCAAACATGCACATATCTCACACATAGCACATTAGTGATCAAAGTATATAAGAGAAGCTTTTCCTAGCACAAGTGATCCAAAGATGGCTATCCTACCAGGTTGTGTATAGAAAGTAAAATGCATGCATGGAATGCAACAAAATGCAACATATATCACATATATTCATGAGAAGCTCCAAGACTCAGCTAGAAAGGAAAGCACACTCCAAGTTCACCCCGCAAGCGAGTGAAAGTGACTTGGTCAAGTGGTTTGGTGAATATGTCGGCTAGCTGATCTTGGGTAGGTACATAGGACAAAGATATGTTTCCCTTCTCAACATTCACTGCAAGGTTTTCCCCCTATTGCAACACAACTCTTAGGCAACACCACAAATTTGGTTGCAATAGGGGGTACTATGGCACCGAAACAATGATTTGGTTGTAATATGCGTTTCTATTGCTACACAAAATTTGAGTTGCAATATTTATTTTTTGTGTTGCAACAGGTTGACGCTAATGCACCCATTATGAGGATTTGTGTTGCATTTGGTTGGAAATACTGCTACCCCATTTCTGCGTTGCATTAGCATTTCGTGTGTTGCAATAGAAAGTTGCTATGGCCACCATACTAGGGTTGGTTGCGTTTGAATGGCTATATTGCAACGTCTTATTTGGGTTGCAAATATATCTTTGCGTTGTTGCAATACATGGAGGGCTATTGCTTCATTTCTAGCCTCAAGATGCAATATCGTGTACGTATTGCCACGAAATTTAGTTGTTGCACTATTTTTCGTGGTCATTGCAACTTTATCAGAATTATTGCAACGAGGTATTCCTTTGTTGCACTATAATTTGTCTATCACGACGCTTATGCAGGAGATCAAAACGACGATCAGATAGGGACTCATAGGGACCGTTCCAAAATTCCAAGTCTTCGACGACGTCGGTCTCCATCAAGATCTCCACGACGGCGTCTAGGTCTCCATCTAGATCTATCTCAACGGCAATCAATCAACATCTGTGCGGTGGCACGGCCGGTACTGTTGTCTTGATCTCGTATATATCTTCGTTCCCTGCATATATATGCATATTGCTATATCATGATCTAGGTCGTTTGAAACATGAATGCAGATTAATGGCATCACATGAAGATCGGAGTTGGATGCGCTTGCCTCGACACTCAGCGGATTGGCAGAACAATTTTTGATCTTTTTTCAAACCTTTACCGCTGTATCAGCGCGAGGTCGATCTATTGCATGCCCATGTACTATATGTCAATGCATGATCAGACATGACACCGTGTTTCCCATTCTAATTCATTTAGTGACTAGAGGGTTTGCTGATTGTTTCATCGATGATGGTATCATTCAAGGCCAAACTAATACTTCATCAGCTGAGGGTCGTGTGAATCATGATGTCACTCCTGATCTCAATAATCATGTCAACACCTTATTTTGGAGAAGATGATGAAGAAGACGGTTGTGATGATAACCCTACTGCCACTAATACTCTGATTAGAAACATTATCAGTGGCACTATACATCATGGACAAACCAAAGATGAGGAGGAGGCAGATAAGCGGGCAGAGATTTTTTTGAAACTATTAGACTAGGCAAAGAAGGAATTGTATCCAGGATGCAAAAATGCAACTAAGGTCTCTTTTATCGTGGGGCTTTTTCAGATAAAGTGCATGTATGGCTTAAGTAACGTGGAGTTGGAGGCCATACTTAAGCTCTTTGGAAAGGTTCTCCCTGAAGGGCATTGTATTCCTGACTCCTTGGATAAAGTGCAAAGGGTGGTTCGAGACCTAGGCTTGGACTATGTCAAGATACACGCATGTGAAATTGATTGTGTGTTATTTTTTGTGAAATACGCAAATCTGGAGACATGTCCCATTTGTAAGCAGTCAAGGTGGAAAGTTGTAGAAAAAACTTGTGGTAATAATGACAGTGCAGTTGGTGCTACTACTGTTAAGAAGCGGTTACCAGTTAAGATCCTACGCTACTTTCCTCTTATTCCTCGGCTGCAAAGAATGTATATGTCAAAGCAAATGTCAGAGGATATGCAGTGGCACAAGAAAGAATTGGTGGACGATAGGAAAATGCATCACCCTGCTGACTCAAAGGCATGGAAGCACGTGGGTTCAGAGTTTAAATGGTTTTCAGAAAAAGGAGGTCGTAATGTTAGGCTGGGTCTTGCTTCTGATGGGTTCAATCCCTTTGGCATGCAAAGTCTTACATACTCCATATGGCCTGTCATCCTGATACCATATAATTTGCCTCCATGGTTGTGTCAGAAACAATCAAACTGGATCTTGTCAATGTTGATACCTGGTCCAAAATCTCCTGGAATGGATATTGATGTATATTTGAGGCCCCTTATACTAGAGGTCAAGGAGCTTTGGAATAATGGTGTTAAAACAAGAGATGCAGGAACTAAGAAAAATTTTACATTGCGTGTTATCCTTCTTTGGACAATTAATGACTTCCCAGCTTATGCTATGCTGTCTGTTTGGAGCACTAAAGGAAAGTTTGCATGTCCATACTGCCACAAACATATTGACTATTTGTGGTTGAAACACGGGAAGAAGCACTGCTACATGGCACATCGACGTTTCTTGCCCCCCGACCATCCATGGCGCAACAATGCGGTCAGCTTCAACAATAAGGTCGAAACCAGGGAGGCACCAGAACCACTATTTGGTGCACAGGTACTTGAGCAGTATGATACTTTTGAACAAGTACAATTTGGAAAGACCTTGTTATCAAAAAAAGGAAGCGTGACGAAGACAACAGATGGCACAACTGGAGGAAGAAGAGTATTTTTTTAGCTCTCTTACTGGTCTTCTTTGCTCATCAGGCATAATTTGGACGTCATGCACATTGAGAAAAATATATGCGAGAGCATACTAGGCACTCTGCTTAAATTGGACTGCAAATGTAAGGACGGGGAGAATGCCCAGCTTGACATGGAGCATCTACGGATACGACCAGATCAGCACCCTATGATTAAAGATGATAAGTATACCTTGCCATCAGCCTTGTACGATTTAGATAAGGATGCCAGGGAAAGTTTGTGTAAATTTCTATATGGAGTGAAGATGTCTGATGGGGTTTCCTCAAATATAAGAAGATGTGTTGACGTAAAGTCACGTAAGGTGTTTGGCTTGAAAACTCATGATTACCATCTAATTCTACAAAAACTTTTACCCTTAGTGGTGCGTAGGATTTTGCCAGAAGCTATTGTCATCAGATTGATTCAGCTTAGTAATTTCTTCGATGCACTATGTTCAAAGGAGCTGGTGGAAGCAGAATTGGACAGGCTAAGCTGTTCAATTAGGGAGGTTGTTTGTCGACTTGAGATGATATTCCCACCTGCATTTTTTGATATCATGATCCATTTGCCTGTTCATCTAGCTGAAGAAGCTAAACTTGGGGGGCCAGTGTGTTACAGATGGATGTACCCAGTGGAGCGGTACCTACACATTGTGAAAGGATATGTGAGGAACAAGGCTCACCCTGAAGGTTCAATTGCTAAGGGATACATACTCGAGGAGTGCCTTACATTTTGCTCAAGATTCTTGGATGTGGACACCAAAGAGAATCATGTTGATCGACATGAAGTAGTTACTGTGAATGAGCCACCATCTGGTTTGAGCATTTTTTCTGAAATGGATTACAAGAGGAGAGGACAGACGGTCGACGAAATTCCACCAGATGAGTTTCGAAAGATGAGGCACTACATAATTTGCAATTGTGATGAAGCTGGACCATATGTCGAGTAAGATACACTACTCAACATCATTTATTGCTTGTAATTTCAAATTTCAAAGTAATGGTAATATTCATTTGTATGCAGTGCGCATTTGGAAGAATTGAAGGAATATGGAACCAGAAATCTTGATCAGCGACATGAGGATCAACTCGTAAGATGGTTTGATGGCAAGATCAGAGGTCTACATGCAAGAGGGGAAGTAAGTTCAGAGTTGTTTGCACTTGCTCATGGACCAGATCCCCGACCTCATACATTGAATAGATGTCATATCAATAATTGGCTGTTTCGAACCGTTAACATTGAGAAAACCCTCGTGACACAAAACAGTGGTGTGCTTGTCAAGGGTGAGAAAGGAGGCACTAACTGGTATGGGGTGATTAAAAGAATGATCTCATTGGAATTTCTTGGACAAAAAGAAGTTATTCTGTTCCAGTGTGACTGGTTTGATGTGCCTGCTGCCACAAGTACCAACAGAGGCAAAGGATACAGTAAAGATAAATTTGGAGTGATTGACATCGATACTACTCGACACAGGTATAAGAATGAAACCTATATTCTGGCAACATAGGCAGGACTCGTGTTTTATGTGAATCTGGTGAACAAACCTGGTTGGAGGAGTGTTATTTCATTGAAACCAAGGAACTTGTTTGCCATGCTTGAATTAGATCTTGAGGACTCAATTGCTGTGGGTATCGAAGGTATTAATTTGCTCGGTGAACACTAGGATTTGACAAATTGGTCAAGATCGGACAAGGAAGGCACAACCGGGGATGTCTCAGTTATTAATCAGGTGCGGGCCGAGGCAGTTGATGAACCAGACGATGATGTATTTGATGTTGATGATGAACATGATGCAGATGACACGTACATTGATGATGGAGTTGTTGCACCAATTGTTCAAGATGCCCAAGATGATGAATTTTTGGATTGATACTTAGTCAATTTTGTTTGGCGTGTTAAGAGACAATTTATTCTTGCCATGACAATTGTTTTCAACAATTTTTACATTATTATGTCGTGCCCCAAAACTAAAGCATGAGGTGTATTTGTGGTCACTTTTCCCAAGCTGTTACAGTCTCATTGCATTTGAATAATAAGTATTGTAATTTTGGCAAAGGTAGGTTCCTACCAGTGTAGAAGAATCTCTAGAAAAACAAGTGTTGTATGCACATAACTTGTTATTTCTTTATTCTGGTTGGGACACATCATGAGCATGAAGCTTAATAGGAAGTTCTAGCAGATGATACACTTTACACCATTTTAGGCTCTGTAAACATGATTAACACTAAAGAAGAAGGCATTGCATTCGAAACAAAGCCTACATTAATTACTACAGAAATAAAAGGCAAACCCCCTCCGGCTCGGCTCCCTACCGCAGAAGGTTCGGCCTACGCAGTGTTGAATGTTGCCTCGCGCCACCGCCGGTGGCAGCGTCGGCCGGCGGCGGCCCTGGCGGAGGGCGATACTCCTCATTTGCTTTGCAAGATTAACCCCACAAGTCCGGAAATATTCAGATTGCAAGTTGATGATCATCCGCTGACGCCACTGCCCTTGAGCCTCGCCCTCAACCTGTTTCATGTATGCAAATGTAGTGGCGTCGGCATCGGCCCCGCTGTAGAACCTGTAGAGGAGGACGGCCGCCACATAGGCCGCCCCTCTGTTCCCAGCCTGGGCAGCGCTGTGTAGCTCGACGAGGGGAGGACGCTGGCCGCGGTTCCTGTCGAAGATGTCATCCATACCGGCGAGGAAGCCGGCCACCGGGTTGCCAGCTGCAGCCAGGCTACGAACGAAGACGTCGTAGCCGTCGGGGTCGGCGTTCTGCATCTGCTCGACTGGAACCCGACCTAGTGCCAGGTGCCTACCGACGTCTCTATCACGGTAGGGGCCGAGCATGCTCTTGCAGGTGGCACGTAGGCTCCGGAGGCCCTCCATTGGCCGATTCGATGTCGCACCGATTCGGCCAACGATGATTGCCCGCAACTCAATCGGGAGTTCCGCGAACGACCGGGGGTGCTCCCTCGATGCCATGGAAGGGAAGTCGCGTGGCGCGGAGCGTGAGATGTGGGCGAAGAGGGCGCGGTGGGGGAGCATGAGATGTGGATGGAGAGGACTTTCCAAGAACCGGCGGCGTCTTTCAAGTTTCCAATAACCGGCGGCGGCCTCTCAAGTTATTTCCAAAGAAATTAACAACTGAACATCAGAACTGGCATGTCGTGGCGTGGGTTCGAACTGGCGTGTCGTGGCATGGCTGGCCACCACGTGGCTAGGCGCAGCCCCTGCGGGGCCGTGGCCGGCCGCTGTGTGGCCGCTGCATGGCCGTGGCCGGCCGTGGCTCTGGTGCGGCCGGCTGCGACTGGGGGACATGCCTGGGCGCGGCCAAGTGTGGCTGGGTGTCATTTCATGTGGTGTGGTGGCTACATATAATACCAAAGTTTCCATTTGACATCATAATAAAGACTTGCACATTTATACCAAAGTAGTAGCAGTGTACTAGCATTGACTACATCAGTGCATTACTAGATATACATACACAGATACTTGTTCTCAAAACTCTGAAATGCTACTTGCTACTATGGATTATTACATTACTAGATAATTCTAACTATATATCATCTGGCACAAATCGGTAACCATGCTTGATCTCAAGCTGATTTGCAATCTCAAAAGACAGAAATGCATCCTTGGTGGCGTATTGCACCTGCCAGTCTTGCAAAAGTCTCGAACCCCACAGCCTGTGGTTCACTCTTCTGTCCTTGAACAGAGGTAGGTCTAGTACCACATTTCCAATCTTCTCCAGTGATGACCTGCAACCATTTTGGTACAGATTGCTGTACTTGTCATCAACCTCAGAAACAAGCAGTTGAAGGTCTCTCCAATTAGAAATCGTGATGCCGCAATCCTGCTCTAGGCGTTCAACATCATTCGAGATATGCGCTCCGACAAAGATGTGGTCTTCCTCGCTGAGAAACTTGCTCAGGACATCAGGTAGCTTGTAGCCGCCATAGAGCACCTGGAAAATAAGGCAACACGGCCCGACGCTGTTGGCGTTTCTTAATGTCACCACTAGTTGTACACCTAGAGGGAGCATATAAGAGCAATCGGGTATACCGCAAGCGCACGGAAATACCGTTGTAGCTTTTCCCCAAGGAAGAAGAGTATCCCAAGGGTATCGAATCCAAGGAATGATGTGCACTATCTCCTACTCTAGTATAGATGATCCAAGGACACAACACTGATTGATAAGATAGGTAGAAAGGATCTGCCTCGACCGAGCACAGAGTCTAGTTACGGTCTCTCGGGTATAGCACTCACTTCGGGCACCAAGCACAAGGCCAATGTGCTGGCGACGAGCCCAACTCGGTACACGACGTAGAGGGTTGACAAAGGGTCCAACAAGCTGTCACCACTGCGGCCTACCTCTACGCTACGATCGTACGTGGTCTTCGAAGGATAGCTTATGGTCCAGACACCACGTCTACACCACTTACTATTAATACGAATCCGCGAGGGAGATACTGGCACTAGCTCAAGGTATGCTCTATCACTTATGCAAGATCATGAATGCACTTTGATCTAACTAGAAACATGTAGGAGCTTCACTTTACTCTAATAGACAAGCTGGCAAACTAGATGCAAACTTATGATCTAAGTCTACTGAATCGAAAGGGTTGTGTTCGAAGAACACAAGCCTCTAAACCAAGAACAAATGAAGAACACAAGAACAAAGCAACTAAGCATGCATACGACTTTAGTCTAAATAGGAAATGTCGAAATACTCACTTTAGTCTAGTTGAAGAACAAAGGCACCGCTGAGGATCGTTCTTGAGGAAGATGTCATGAAGAACATGACATGTCCTCAAGCCTCCCACCTCACTTCCTAGCACTAATCCTATACAAAGAGCTCTCCTCTCCTAAAGAGAGAGGCTCCAAGCCAAAATGAAGAGGAGGAGGAGAAGTGTGTATTCCAAATGAGAGCCCCTCCCCTCCTATTTATAGAGGAGGGAGTGGCTTGCTCCGGGGCTCCAAGTGCTCCAAAACGCCTGGGATCGCAACAAGGGACCAATCAGGGGCTACCACGTGGAGGGCCAGGATCAGCCGAACCAAGGTCAGTTTGGCCGATCTTGGGTTCGGCCGAAACCCCAGGGCCACGTGGCGCCCTGTGCTTCTTCGTGGTGGCTGACTGGTGGGCCTTGATGCTTGTCCTCCGTGCATGCCAAGTTTCCCGACGGTCTTGGGGGATAAGTGGGCCCTTGAATCCATGTGATGTCCATGTGGCGCTTCGTGATTCGTCGGGCTTACCTCTTCTTGGATTGATGACGTTAGTGATCCAGGGGAATCCTAGGTGGCATCCCCTCATTGGCTGGTCTTGAAGTACTTGGATCAAAGACTTGTGCTTTTACTCCTCTTTCTAGTGCTAATCACCTGTTTTTGCATAATCACCAACACTTGTGGAAATGATTAGTTTCAGCCCTATTCTAGTGTTGATAATCATTTTCCATGCCAAAAGGTATATGTTTGACGGGTAAGAAGTGAGTGAAAATCAGCCGTCAACAAATAACCCCACACTCGACCTTTGCTCGTCCTGAGTGAAGGGAAGAACAAGATCAAAGTGAGACATGTTATCCATAGGTATGAAGTAAGCATAAGGGATATTCCAAACCATACCTTACGCTTGTGAACTCTGTGAAGTGTCTATCATGCTATCTTGGGTAGTTGAGGAATTGAACAGTCATGAATCAAATCACTCCTACTCATCATGCTAAGTAACTTGGGGTTTTGTAATAAATTTTCAAAACAAACCTTGCTTAGCTCCTCATTTGATTCTCTCAAGATCGCTCAATGTGTATATGTCCTCACCAAGGCACTAGATTGCCTTTCTTCACCCTACTTCTAATGATGGCTATATGTGGAGCTCAGGGTAAGATAAAGGACAAGGCATACTTGCATCACATATATTGCAAAGTCAAAAACTGGATCCACAGAGAAAATCAAATCATACCATCAGATCAAGATGTGCACGTGTATGGATATGGTGAGTATGGTAAGGTAGATACTAGGCCCGGAATGGGTGCTAGATATTACCATACATATATGATGGAAGCTGAGGTGATGGTAAGGTGGGCACTAGCTCCGGAATGGATACTAGTTATTACCATCTATGATACGGAACTCCTTTTTGCATGATCTCATCTCTCTCCTATTTCTCCTTTATGTTTGGACATGGGCTATTCTTTCTCTTTTTTTTTGCATCATGCTTAGAGCATGTATCTCTTTCTTTTTTTCTTTTTTTTCTTTTTTTACAGCCCATGTCTCTTTTTGGAGGACACTTTTGGAGAGAGTTGTCACACCATATATGGAGCTTTATTTTATGGATGAATGATACAATGCTAACTTCCAGTGTAGGAGCATAGCAAGGGGGATATGATGGTGTGCACATGAATCTTGATCATGAAAGTAATGAAAAGAGTTCTCACAAGGGTCACAGAATTTGACAAAGCTCAATGCAATAACAAGCAGCATATGAAAAGAAGGTTTTCAACTATAACATATGGCTCTAGTAGGATAGTGGCATATCAAAGAGGAGCTTTGCAAAGGGTTTTCATGATTTTCAAATAAAATTCCCAAGCACTCAAATATTCAGAGCGAAGATCATATCATCAAACCATATCACAAACACCAACTACTTAGATAAGCATGAGTTCCCTAATGATATTTGTTCACAAGCGTTAAGATGATGAGTAAGGAATAAAACATATGCAAACCAACCACAGGGATCATGTATGACATAGAAAAATTACCTCCTGAGTTTGATAAAAGATTGATTTTCGAAATTCAAAACAAACGCAAAGGTACAGGGTAGTGAGATAGGGAAATTGCGTACCTCGAGTCCTTTTTATTCTGCAGGGTGGGGATTTCCCCCACACTGTCTTCTTCTAAGGAATGAAAATAAACTTGCAGGGATAAAGAAAGTAGGGGAGAGAGAACTTACCTGGTGTTGGGCACACTCTTACTTATTGTACCCATTCTTGATGAAGTTGATCACTTCATATTCAATGTCGTCCGGCTCGAGGAAGGTTTTCAATCGATGGCCATTCACCTTAAAACAGTTGCCTTCATCATTTTGCAGAGTGATAGCTCCATGAGGAGCTACCTCTACTACTATGAATGGTCCTTCCCATTTGCTGCGCAATTTCCCTCTTCCGAACAACTTGAATAGGGAGTTGAAAAGTAGTACTTTATCACCTGGTGCAAATTCTTTTATCTTGATTTTCCTATCGTGCCACCTCTTGGTTCTCTCTTTATAGATCTTTGCACTGTGATAGGCTTTTTCTCTCCATTCTTCCAATTCTGCTAACTGCTTCTGCCTATTCCTTCTGGACTTCAGGAAATCCAGATTAAACCTTTTGATTGCCCAATGAGCTTTATGCTCCACTTCCACTAGTAGGTGGCACGTCTTTCTGTATACCAATTGATATGGGGACATTCCCAATGGAGTTTTGTAAGCTGTTCGATAGGCCCATAAGGCATCATCAAGATGCTTCTTCCAAACTCGGCCAGCCTCCTGCACTATTTTCTGTAGAATATTCTTGATCTGCTTATTGGAGGTTTCTGCTTGGCCATTAGTTTGGGGGTGGTATGTAGTGGCAACGCTATGTTGGATCCCTTGGTTCTTCAGGAATCTTCTAAAATCAGTATCAGTGAAGTGGGACCCCCCATCACTAATTACCATCCTTGGAATGTCGAAGCGAGGGAATATCACTTCCTTGAACATCTTTTTGGAGTGCTTGGCATTGGCCGACTTGCAAGCTATAGCTTCTACCCATTTTGACACATAGTCGACCGCCACCAAGATATATTCAGCTCCATCAGACTTTGGAAACGGGCCCATGAAATCAATACCCCATACGTCAAAAAGCTCCACTTGTAGATTATCATGTAGGGGCACTGCATCTCTGGTAGTGATTCCTCTGTGCTTCTGGCAAGCTTTGCATTTTCGGATAAAATTTCTCGTGTCATCATACATAGTCGGCCAGAAGAACCTACTTTGCCATATCTTTGCATGTGTACGATAAGTGCCATAGTGGCCACCATATGATCCGGCATGGCACTTCTCAATGATTTGTATTCCTTCAGTACGCGGTACACATCTTCTCAACAACCCATCAGCGCAGACTTTATAGAGGTACGGATCATCCCATATGTGTCTTTTTGCCTCATGAAGCAGTTTCTTCCTATCGGCTCCTGGAGGTATGTACCAAGTAACCAGATAATTTACAATGTTCGCATACCAAGGGTTACTATCCGTGACCTTTAGCAACATGTCGTCTCGTAGGGAATCATTGATAGGTGCTTCCTGCGGGTTAGTAGTACGCATACGAGACAAATGATCTGCAACAGAATTTTCTACTCCCTTTTTATCCCTTATTTCTAAATCAAATTCTTGAAGGAGCAGAATCCATCTAATCAGGCGGGGTTTAGCATCTTTCTTAGTGAGCAGGTATTTTAGAGCAGCATGATTAGTGTAAACTATTACCTTGGCTCCCACTAAGTAGGATCTGAACTTATCTATAGCAAAGACAACAACAAGGAGCTCTTTCTCGGTAGTAGCATAATTCAACTGAGCTCCTGTCATGATTTTGCTAGCGTAGGCTATAGTATGATGTTTCTTATCCTTAGTTTGGCCTAAGACGGCCCCTACAGCGTAATCACTAGCATCACACATGATCTCGAAAGGCAGCATCCAGTCGGGAGGCTGGATGACTGGGGTAGAGATGTGTGCATTCTTGAGGGTAAGGAAAGATTCCATACATTCCTCTGTGAATTCGAAGGGTGCATCGTTGGCCAAGAGATTGGTGAGGGGTCTAGCTACCTGTGAGAAGTCCTTAATGAACCGTCGGTAGAACCCCGCATGGCCGAGGAAGCTACGGATGCCCTTGACATTAACAGGAGGGGGAAGCTTTTCTATTACCTCGATCTTGGCACGATCCACATCTATCCCCCGTTCGGACACCAGGTGTCCCAACACAATGCCCTCTCTCACCATGAAATGGCATTTCTCCCAATTCAGTACTAGGTCCTTCTCATGGCACCTTTTCAAGACCTTGTCTAAATTCTTGAGGCATTCATCGAAAGTTTTACCATAGACAGAGAAATTGTCCATGAAAACTTCAATGATTTGCTCGATCATGTCTGAGAAGATAGACATCATGCACCTTTGGAACGATGCGGGTGCATTGCACAACCCGAAAGACATTCTCCGATAAGCATAGTGAAAGTGCATCTAGGCCCCTAAGTGGATTTTGGCGAATTGAATGACAAATCAGTTAAAGATCTAACTTGTTTGTTTTAGAATGTGAGCAGGTTTCTATTTAGTTATTCATGAGTTAATATTGCTACATATTTGAGGATGAATGTTGTATGGCTCACTTATAAAGACAAGCAAGTGTGTGGTCCTTTGATGAGAAATGGTGAATGTCAAGCAATCAAATGAAGTAAAATATTGGGGATATTTGCCAAAGAACAATTACAAGTCTCCAATGAATGTGGTAGCTTGATTGAAAGTCAATGGGTCATAAAAAGAGAAATGGTGTTCTCTACTAAATAGTAAATGTAAGACTTCATGTGGTGATTATGAAAGGATACAAGGATGAGTGTATTTTTTTGATGATCCTAAGTTGGAAGCTTGCATAAACATTGTCAATCAAGAACAAGCATTTGAAGTGGTATTTCAAATGAAGATCAAATTTAGATGAAGCAAAGTCGAACTCAATATGGTTTGGGTAAGTGATGAAGAGATCAACCGAGGTGACTAGGGTGAGGGACTAAGCAATCTTTGGGGTCCTAGCTAGTCCGCCATTTCGTGTTTTGCTAAGGTGAAGTTCTAGCATCCGTGGGGTCTCCAAGTATCATATCCTAGCCGTAACCGAATGAAGCAATGCAAATCATCTACATGTTATGTTTGGTAATATGGAGTGACTTAAGGATCTAAGCATGCATACCTATGCTATATGGAAAGACCTTAAGTTACTAGCTCAAGTATGGATGTGCTCATGAAGATAGCAATTGTTGGAAGCCCTCAAGTTCAACACGTTCAAGTATGACAAGATGAAAGGTATACAAGCTCAAGAGGTTGATTAGGTATTTACTGTTATCCTTGAGTATAGGAATGCCATACTATAAAGAGGGATGCAATATTAGCTTCATGACAAGTATGAAAAGTGCTCATTATTTGACCTATGTGAGAAATAGCCTTGAGTGTCCCTGAGTGAACTAACAAACCTCTAACCCAACCCTAGCCACTTCAACACGACTTGAAGTATTTGCGAAAAGAGAAAAAGGGGTTTTGGGAGCTCTCTGCCCAGGGCGGTCTAACCGCCCATGGGGGGCGGTCTAACCGCCCCCTGTCAGCCAACGGCTAGTTTTTCAAACTGGCCGGAGGGGGCAGTCTAACTGCCCTGACCAGGCGATCTGACCGCCCCGGTCGCTTTTCTAACGGATAGTTTTCCTTGAGTGGGGTATAAGTACCCCACGAGCTCCACTTGTTGGAGCTGCTGACTTTAGGGTTGCTGGTGTGCTTCCCCTGCCGTTTTTGAAGAGCCAAAGCCATAGAACCTCTCCCCAACCATCTCTTTGTGAGATTTGTGAGATTCAAGCTCTATTCTTGTGTTGGGTTGAGAGAGTGAGTTTGTGTGAGCTTTGTGAGCTGAGAAGAGCCTTCCATAGCTTGAGCACTTGTGATTCGCGTCTACAAGCCTTGAAGCATTTGTTACTCTTGGAGGTTCGCCTCCTAGATGGCTAGGCGTCGCCGGCTAGCTCCCAAGGTTGTGGTGAGCAGCGGCAAGTTTGTGAGGGCTGTGATCTTGCCTCTTCGTGGAAAAGATCGCCTTAGTGGAAAGGAGGAAAGCGGTTGAAAGAGACCTGGCTTGTTGTGGGAGATTTCCCTTACAAGCTCCTCAACGGAGACGTAGCCGTTCCTTAGTGGGTGGTGAACTTCGGGAAACAAATCCTCATCTCTCCTTTGTGGTTTGCCTCACTCGCTTGATTTCTAGAATATTTACTTTGCTTCCGCTCGATCTACTTGGGTGTGCTTGCCTTTGAGTGCAGGGATCATTACCCTGCTTGTGATCATCTACAGGAGCCACTCAAGAACTTAGGTTCTTGCTAGAAGTCAAGAGAAGCTTTGAGTTGTCTTTTGCAGGTTCACTGGGTAGAGGCGGTCTAACCGCCCCGGGACCCGGTCTAACCGCCCCCTCTGTGTTCAGTACACCAAGGGCGGTCTAACCGCCTGGCAGGGGCGGTCTAACCGCCTGTGCCAGTGAAGCTCAAGTTTCGGGGGAAAAGTTTTATTTGGTCATCTCGCCTATTCACCCCCCTCCTCTAGGCGGCTTCAAGGTCCTTTCAATTGGTATCAGAGCCGAGTGCTCCGTTTCGAGCTTAACCGCTCGGAGTTTGACGATGTCAACTACATGTGTGGTACCGTTTGAGCCTCTAGCTCTAGATGGCTCAAACTACATTTCTTGGTCAGCAAATATTCTACATTCACTTAAGGCTATGGGTCCCACTGCGGAGAGCATCGTAGTTGCGAGTATCCTTCCAAAAGATTGGACATACATCTCTCTTGAGGATTTGGAAAACACGCATCTCAATGCCTCTATTGTTAACTTTTTGCGTAGTTCTCTATTTGAAGATTTTCAGGAATTTATGCTAGAGAACAAGAACATTTGTCGGGATGCTCATCGCATTTGGATTTTACTAAAATCCTTTGTGGACTCCAAATTGGATGAAGATGAAAGTGATGACGAAGATGAAGATGAAGTAGAGGAGTGCTGCACTGCCTCTACAGCCACCACAGAACATCAAGCATCCATTCTCGAGAAGGAAAAGGGTGAAAGAAGAGAAGAACAAGCTCCTCTGGAAGGGGCGGTTAGTCCGCCCTCCCAGGGCGGTCTAACCGCCCCTGGCAGAGGAAGTCAATTCTCGTGTGTCGAGGAGACCTCTCAAGCCCCAAGCACATCCTCACCTGTTCTTGAAGGCTCAAAAGCTTATTATGATGAAGGTGCTTGCCTAAAGACCAAGAAGAAGAATAACAAGAAAAAGAGAAGAACCAAAGGAGGAAAAATTGAAAAAGATGAAGCCTCAAGCTCGATGGAAAAGCAACTTGAGACTCTTCAAACTAAGCGTGCCTCCATGGTTTGTGAGAATGAGTCATTGGCTAAACAACTTGAGTATGCTAAAGCTAATGACATGCTAGAAGCTAAACTAGAGAAGCTCACTAGGGAGCATATGGCTCTACAAGTAAAACACAAGGAACTAGAGTGTTCTCATGAGAAGCTTGTAGATTCTTATGCTTCACTAGAAATTGCTCATGAGGTTGTTTTATCTTCGGTTAAATATTTGCAACCTCTCTCACACACTTGAACATGCTCACTTGTCAATAATATTCTTTCTTGCACTAAACCTTGTTGTACTCAAGCAAGCCAATCTAGCATTGAGCATGTACTTGTAGAATCTTGTGATGACCTCATTGCTCAAGAAAATGATCAACTCAAGCAAGAGGTTGAAAAGCTTAAGAAGAACTTGAGTAAGTTGAAGGAGAAGAGCAAAGTGCAACCTTCTCAAGATAACCATGCTAACAAGGTGAAGAAGCTTGAAAAGGGGTCAACCGTCACTAGCTCAGGTCCTCAACACCAACTCAAGGACAACAAGATCAAGATTCTAGAGAAGAAGAAGTTTGAGCTTATCAAGTGCAATCAATGCTCAAAAATGGGGCATTTCGCTTCACATTGCCCCACCAAGCTCAAGGCTCAAGAATCAATCTCCAGGAAGAAAAGAAGCTCCATCAGAAGGAGATTGTGCTACCAATGCAAAGAGAAGGGTCACTTTGCCGCAGATTGCCCACAGGTCAACAGTACTGACGAGGGGCGGTCTGACCGCCCCCTCAGGGTGGTTAGACCGCGTCTGGCTTCTACTGCCAAGATGCACTGCAGCAAAGAGGAGAAAGCTCACCCTTCAAGCAAGAAGCCCACAAGACAAGGAAATAACTCCCAAGCCTAGAAGTGACAAAAGCTGAATTTGCTACACTTGTCGTAAAAAGGGTCACATGGGCAAGGATTGTCCGAATGGTAACACTCCTAAATCCAACCTTGTCCATTATGATTTTCATAAGCTTAGGAATGACAAAATTGGCACTTGTACTATGAGGATGATTAGTTCACCTCAAATTAGTACAAGAGCTATTTGGGTTCCTAAGTATCTTGTGACTAACCTTGTAGGACTCAACAAGTGTTGGGTACCAAAAAGTGCTTGCTGAGCTTGTAGGTTGATCGAGTTGCATTGAAGTCATGACAATGAAGAAAGAATTGATTATTTGATACCTTGCCATGAGAAGGACTAGAATGTGAAAATCACTCAACCAATGCAATCTCGGTAACTAGTACTCAATGTCGTGCCCTGGTCACTCTTAGTTCTTTGTGAACACTCATGGATCACTAGACCTAGGTTTGTGAAGCATGAGGAAGTGACCATGACACTTTCACAATTTTATTCTCTCATGCCATTCGATGCTCCTAATAGCTCTCTAGAAGAGCATTTGTTGTGATAAGCTTTGCAGGGATTTATCTAGGCATTATAGAGGCTTATCAAGGGACAAGAGCTGAAAGACCACCAAAATGACCAAAAAGGGCAGGGCGGTCTAACCGCCCCCTAGGGGCGGTCTAACCGCCTGCCCCCCCCCCCAGAAATGCTTTTGGCAGGTGACCCGGCCCCAATGACCGGGTGACCTGACATGGAGCTGATTTTCAACATCTTTGGTGTTTCCAAGGAAATGGTAATGAGATTCTTGGCATAGTTCAATTTGATAAACCATTTTATGCCAAGACACACCGTTGAAGCAATCTCCCTTGTTCTTAATTGAATTGTGTGCTAAGCTTGAGAAATTCAAAATTCTCCAAACACTAATTGAGGGGGAGCTTACTTCAAAGGTTGTATCATTTGTGGGACTAACAATTTCTTCTAAGTGAACTTGTAGTCTTATGTATTTGTGCACCATTAGCAAGCTCTTGACTTTACTACTAAATCTAAAAGAATCAAGTAAGAGCTAGCCTCTCTTTATATTTACTTATGCACAAACTCAAATGGTCTAAAGGCAAAGGTATATCCTCATGAACCTCTTTAAATACCGAAATGCATCTAGGCCATTATACCATACTAGTGTGACCATCTTATCACGTAATTGCTTCAAGTGAATTTTTGTGTGCCTCTCTAGATATTTGGTTGATACCTTCACATAAACTCGACTTGGTGTCGCGTGAATGTCTCTTGAGTAGGGTATGAGCTAAATATACTAAAGAGGTGATTTACTTGATGAGGATGCATGCACTTTGTGATATAGGATAGATGTTTCGAAAATCCAACTAACATGTGTAGGAAGTGTGCTTAATTTGAAAAATATTTGGTTCTTGGTCTTTGTTACCCTATTGATCCATTTGTGACTATAGTTCCCCTTGGTTGTTTGATGGCTAGTCACAAGTGGTGATATTTTACTCAAGTCCATAATTCATCTTTAAATCCATATCTTTATCTCTCTCTCTCTCAATCACTCTTGGAAGAATCAAGAATGTGAATTAGTTGGATTATCTCATGTTCTTCTAAGATTTGTGAAATTTGGATCAAATTCATCTGTATATCTTTTATCCAAATATTCTATGGAAATCAAGGATCAAATCCTCTAAGGCTGGAAAAGTGTTTCTCGGAACTACCGACCCTAGGGCGGAACTACCGATAAGAGCTCACTGTCAAAATTATGGAGATCACCAGTACTTCCGACCCTACCACGGTAGTACCGATAAATGGTCTCTGGATGGTTTTTTTGGCAGGGGCGGTTTAACCGGGGGTCAGGGCAGTCTAACCGCCCCACCCAGTTTTTGTCCTTGTCCTTAAGTTCATCCCACAGTGCAAAATCAGAACATCCAGGGGCCTAAGTGAAAAGTGGGACGAGATCTTATCCCTATCTCTGCTTCCCTCAGTCCGTGGGGGGAGGCGGTCTAACCAGGGGTCAGACGCGGTTAGACCGGGGGTCACGAGAGTTTCTGTTTTTATCCCAACCCGTGAGTGCACAGCCCCACATCCTTATCTCCTTCTCTCTTTCTCTCTCCAGCGACCAAGAACAGTCCCATTTCGTCCCCAAACCGTGCCTCTCTCATCTCAAGCTCTTTCCTCCTCTCCCATGGTGATTTGAGGACTCAACCATAGAAAAGTAAATCCCCTCCATGGAAAGGGCTCTCCTAAGGGTGCTGATGCAAGATCCAAGGCTGCATTTTGGATTCCTCTCAAGTTCATCTCTCCAAAGGTATCCAAACCTTGTTTTTGCCCGATCTCCCTACTCGTTGCAAAACTTTGGATTTCCTTTGAGATATCATCTATTAGCAACCCCTAGAAGACATTCCTAGAGTATCATTCAATTTCGTTGGCTACATTGTCGGGAACAAATTTTTAGGGTTCACTGCGCCAGGCGGTCTAACCGCGTGCGCAGGGCGGTCTGACCGCCCTGAGCAGTTTGCCCAAAAATTTTTGTTCTTGGCCGTGCATTCAACACATATTCTTTCTAGGACTATATCATGAACTTTAACTTTCATATCTTGGCATTTTGTCTCTGTTGCTGGTGTAGAGAGCCATTGGCTCAAAACTGGTAGGGCGGTCTAACCGCCTGGCCAGGGCGGTCTGACCGCCCCTGCCTAGTTTTGTGCCAATTGCTCCACACGCCTTGCTTCGACACGATCTATCTAGCCATTCTTGTTCCTGGTGTCTTATACATCTGTGTTTCACTTCTTGTGACCCAGGAATTGCTGAAATGCCTAAAGGTTCAGGTGCCGAGAAAAGGAAAAAGGGGAGAGAGGAATTTGCTTACACCGAAGCCGGACAGAGCTCTCATCCTTATAATGTCAGGGAGAAATTGAGGCCACGGGGGCAGCAAAGGCCAATTTATCAAGACTATGGGGAAGACATTGAGATGAAGGAAAGAAATGAGTCCAGTGATGATGATGAGGAAGAGGATGACACCTATGTATGTGCAGATCATGAGGGCAGAGTTGGACCCATACACAGTGGTGTTGGTGCACGTGGTAGAGGTTTTGGTGCTGGAGGCAGTGGAGTTACAGCCGGTGCAGAGATTGAGGAGGTTGATGATGATGCAGGTGATAATGAGGACGAAAATCCAGAGGGTGCAGCTGGAGTGCCTCCTGATGATGATGTTGATGCTGGAGGAAATGTTCCTCTCATTGTTGTTAATTTCTTGCCAGAAATTATGGTCCCCTTCTATCCTCTTGTTCGAGGCCCTGTGGATTATTACAGTGAAGGCATGGCAGAGACTCTGAAAAATAAGAGAAGGGAGAATCCTTATGATCAGCAAAGGACAGCCTCAGATTATCGGTTTTGGTCCCCTTTTCAGCAGGATTACTACACTACTGTCATTCTTAATCGAAGAAATGCTAAAATCACTAGTGAGGCTCAGTGCATAGATTGGGATTATATGGCAAGTAAGAATGACATGATTTTCAATGAAATAATCAGAGAGTGTGAATTGAAGGGGCTGAAGAACATCATGGGTTTCTTGCAACATTGGAATAAAGAGATCATAGCTCAGTTCTATGCTACTGTTTACTTTGGATACATGGGAACTGAGCGGGCAATGTTCTGGATGACTGAGGGAGATAGATGGCACATCACATTTAATAATTTCCTTACTTTATTCAGACTTCCAAATGATCCTGGTCTTAGAAAACTTCATGATGACGGGATTCTCAATTCAAGGGACATGGAGTTTATGTACCCTAGGAGTAAGAGGGCATTTGCAGGAACAGTAAAGCCGCTTTACACCTACTATGCAGTCCTCAATCGGCTTTTCAGGAAGACCCTCACCCCTAGAGATGGGAACTCCTCACAGATCACTGCTTTTCAGAGGAATCTTATGGTTGCTATGAGATCGGGAGCAGCTCCGTTTTGTGTTGGTGACTTTATTTGGCAAGAAATCAGGAATTGTTCAGAGAATGCTCAAAACTTATGCGGCCATAGTCCATATATCATGTATATCATAAGAAAGGTCACCAACACCAAATATCCTAAAGATGCAAGACACCGACTATTGCAACCCAAGCACTGTGTTACCATCAGTGTTCCCTCCTCACCAGAAGAACTGCGTGAACAAGAAGGAGATGTACAATGGGACGGTGTGGCAGAAACACTATAGCTGGGCAGAAATGAGGCTGGAGGCGGTCTGACCGCCCCCCACACGCGGTCTGACCGCCCTGAGCACTACCAGCGGCAAAACACCTCTTTCTTCAAGAAATTGTTCAATATCTTGGATGGTATTTGCAAGTGTCAGAGGGACATTGAAGTTGCCAATGACAGGGCTATGAGGGAAAGAAAGAAAGAGCGGGATTCGATGAAAAGGATGCATGAACACTTTGGAATTCAGCCACCTCGCTCACCTATATCCCCTGTTCCTCCAGAGGCTGAGATACTGTCAGTAGATGAGAGGATGTTGGGCTACATCAACTCCGGTTACTATGAGGAGTTTGTTCAGAGGCACTATCCTGATGTGGGTGCTTCGTCTTCTCAGGCTCCACCACCTCCTCCACCACCTACTTATGCACCAAGAGGTTTTGATGCCACGTTTGGTGGAGAGTCTTCCTCTCAGGCTCCTCCACCACCTCCTCCTCCTGAGGACGATCCGGCAGTTCCTCTAGCAGCACGTCTCTCAGCGGATCTATTCAGCTATGGTCCTACTCCTTATGGAGGTTCTCAACCCAGTTGGGACGGTTGGTGATGATCTGCAGCCACATCTTCTCCGGGCCTTTTTATGGATGCTTGATGACAAAGGGGGAGAAGGAATGGATTAAAGCTTCAAGTTTTCATCTCTTTATGTTGCTGATCTGGTACAGGCGGTCTGACCGCCCCAGGGACGTGGTCTGACCGCCCCTGGCAGATGGCTGAGAGAGCCTTGTAATAAATATGGATTTCTATTTTCTAGTGGACTTGAGAACCTTGTATGTGTGCTACTGTGTGTATTTGGATCTATTTATGTACCTTAAGTGACTTGATGCTAGTTTGCAATATTTATGTGTGATGGTGCTTGTCTTGTGTTGGCTGAGTGGGGGAGGCGGTCTAACCAGCCTGCGGACCCGGTCTGACCGCTCCGGCCCAGTCAGCACACACATATTTCTTATTGAATGCTTTTCATGTCATATGCATCATGACTTTATTTTATTGATGTCACACACACTTGTTGCACATATTCTGAGATATAGGGGGAGCTCTCATGTACTTTCACTTAAAATGTGCCTTTGGCATTTGAGGCCAAATTTTTTAAATTCCATTCAAAGCACATATTAAGGGGGAGCTCATTCTACATCTAAGAATTCATTTGCGCTTAATTGTTTTATTTGTAAGCTTTAATCGAGTTGTCATCAATCACCAAAAAGGGGGAGATTGAAAGTGCATCTAGGCCCCTAAGTGGATTTTGGCGAATTGAATGACAAAGCAGTTAAAGATCTAACTTGTTTGTTTTAGAATGTGAGCAGGTTTCTATTTAGTTATTCATGAGTTAATATTGCTATATATTTGAGGATGAATGTTGTATGGCTCACTTTATAAAGACAAGCAAGTGTGTGGTCCTTTGATGAGAAATGGTGAATGTCAAGCAATCAAATGAAGTAAAATATTGGGGATATTTGCCAAAGAACAATTACAAGTCTCCAATGAATGTGGTAGCTTGATTGAAAGTCAATGGGTCATAAAAAGAGAAATGGTGTTCTCTACTAAATAGTAAATGCAAGACTTCATGTGGTGATTATGAAAGGATACAAGGATGAGTGTATTTTTTTATGATCCTAAGTTGGAAGCTTGCATAAACATTGTCAATCAAGAACAAGCATTTGAAGCGGTATTTCAAATGAAGATCAAATTTAGATGAAGCAAAGTTGAACTCAATGTGGTTTGGGTAAGTGATGAAGAGATCAACCGAGGTGACTAGGGTGAGGGACTAAACAATCTTTGGGGTCCTAGCTAGTCCGCCATTTCATGTTTTGCTAAGGTGAAGTTCTAGCATCCGTGGGGTCTCCAAGTATCATATCCAAGCCTTAACCGAATGAAGCAATGCAACTCATCTACATGTTATGTTTGGCAATATGGAGTGACTTAAGGATCTAAGAATGCATACCTATGCTATATGGAAAGACCTTAAGTTACTAGCTCAAGTATGGATGTGCTCATGAAGATAGCAATTGTTGGAAGCCCTCAAGTTCAACACATTCAAGTATGGCAAGATGAAAGGTATACAAGTTCAAGAGGTTGATTAGGTATTTACTTTTATCCTTGAGTATAGGAATGACGTACTATAAAGAGGGATGCAATATTAGCTTCATGACAAGTATCAAAAGTGCTCATTAGTTGACCTATGTGAGAAATAGCCTTGAGAGTGTCCCTGAGTGAACTAACAAACCTCTAACCCAACCCTAGCCACTTCAACACGTCTTGAAGTGTTTGCGAAAAGAGAAAAAGGGGTTTGGGAGCTCTCTGCCCAGGGCGGTCTAACCGCCCATGGGGGGCGGTCTAACCGCCCCCTGTCAGCCAACGGCTAGTTTTTCAAACTGGCCGGAGGGGGGTGGTCTAACTGCCTTGACCAGGCAGTCTGACCGCCCCGGTCGCTTTTCTAACGGCTAGTTTTCCTTGAGTGGGGTATAAGTACCCCACGAGCTCCACTTGTTGGAGCTGTTGACTTTAGGGTTGTTGGTGTGCTTCCCCTGCCGTTTTTGAAGAGCCAAAGCCATAGAACCTCTCCCCAACCATCTCTTTGTGAGATTTGTGAGATTCAAGCTCTATTCTTGTGTTGGGTTGAGAGAGTGAGTTTGTGTGAGCTTTGTGAGCTGAGAAGAGCCTTCCATAGCTTGAGCACTTGTGATTCACGTCTACAAGCCTTGAAGCATTTGTTACTCTTGGAGGTTCGCCTCCTAGACGGCTAGGCGTCGCCGGCTAGCTCCCAAGGTTGTGGTGAGCAGTGGCAAGTTTGTCAGGGCTGTGATCTTGCCTCTTCGTGGAAAAGATCGCCTTAGTGGAAAGGAGGAAAGCGGTTGAAAGAGACCCGGCTTGTTGTGGGAGATTTCCCTTACAAGCTCCTCAACGGAGACGTAGCCGTTCCTTAGTGGGCGGTGAACTTCGGGAAACAAATCCTCGTCTCTCCTTTGTGGTTTGCCTCACTCGCTTGATTTCTAGAATATTTACTTTGCTTCCGCTCGATCTACTTGGGTGTGCTTGCCTTTGAGTGCCGGGATCATTACCCTGCTTGTGATCATCTACAGGAGCCACTCAAGAACTTAGGTTCTTGCTAGAAGTCAAGAGAAGCTTTGAGTTGTCTTTTGCAGGTTCACTGGGTGGAGGCGGTCTAACCGCCCCGGGACCCGGTCTAACCGCCCCCTCTGTGTTCAGTACACTAGGGGCGGTCTAACCGCCTGGCAGGGGCGGTCTAACCGCCTGTGCCAGTCAAGCTCAAGTTTCGGGGGAAAAGTTTTATTTGGTCATCTCGCCTATTCACCCCCCCCTCTAGGCGGCTTCAAGGTCCTTTCACATAGGTTCCATAAGGGCAGGTGAAAGTGGTCTTGTTTTGGTCATCAGGGTGGATAGGGATTTGATGGTAACCGGAATATCCATCAAGGAAACAAAAGAAGGAGTGATTCGCTAGCCGCACGAGCATCTCATCGATGAACGGGAGCGGAAAGTGATCCTTCTTTGTAGCCTTGTTGAGCTTCCTATAGTCTATGCACATCCTCCACCCTGTGGGAAGGCATTGAGCAATCTGCTAACCGAACTCATTAGGGGTTGTCGTCATACCTCCCTTCTTGGGTACGCATTGAACGGGGCTCACCCATTCACTATAAGGGACTGGGTAAATGATCCCAGCGTGAAGAAGCTTAAGAACTTCTTCTTCACGACTTCTCTCATCACGTTGTTAAGCCTTCTCTACGGTTCCCTTGTCGGTGGGATGTCTGAATCTACAGGGATGCGATGGGTGCAGAGAGTCGGGCTTATCCCTTTTAGATCCTGAAGAGAGTATCCGAACACCGATCGGTGTTTTCCTAGGACGGAGATGAGCCTTCTGGATTCCTCGTCAGAGAGATTGTCGTTAATGATCACTGGGGACTCAGTGTCCCCATGGAGGAAAATATATCGAAGGCCGGCAGGCAGAGGCTTGAGTTCGATAGAAGGCTTAGGTGGAGCCTGGGATTCAGATATATCTATAGGCTCGTCAGGCTCCTCTATCTCATCTATGAACTCGGGTGCCCACTCGTCGAGGAGGGATTCCGGCAAATCTCCCAGAATGATTGCCTTAACCTCCTCACTTTGTGTAGAGTAATCAGGAGGATCAGTTCTCACGTTTTTCGCTCTCGAGATTTCTACAGAGAAAACCTCCTTCCCAAGGCAAACGTTAAGCTTACCTTGGGTAGGGGCCTCTAAGAGAAATTTTTCGAGGGGCAATCCTATCATGAGGTGTGGAAGGACGTCATAGGTGTGGAAGTCAAGAGCAAAGTCGGCCTCCTTATACATGACAGGGATAGCCTTCAAGATCCCTACTCCTTCTAGGATTTCTCCTTCGGGAGTCCTGATAGACATCTGGGTGGGAGTCAGAGGTTCGTCCGCAAAGTTCCTCAGAGCATATGTGCTGGACATGATGTTGACTCCCACCAGAGGGTTGTAGAGAACCTTCACTACCTTTCCATTCATGACACAAGGAAGGGTTGATCGAGGTGGGAGGAGCTGGAAAATTCTGGCAATTGATTCCGACTCTCTCAACCATTCTTGGGTCATGATGGCCGTTAACTCCCGAACGTTGTCCCTGAGGAAAGCGACATCCACGGGATCTGGGGAAGTCACGGGTGATGGTGGTTCTCTCGCAACAATAGTTTGAGGTGTTTCCATAATCACCGATTATATCATCCTGAAACTTCGGAAGGGACTCCGGAGGTTGAATTGTCTCTTCCTCTGGTGTCGTGGCCTCCTGAACTGGGCATATGGATTTGGATGACGAAGGTTCAGGCTCAGGTTCAGGAGTGATCTCTTTTTCAGGTGCGCATTCCTCTTGAGGTTCTTCCAGCTCGGTTGTGAAGGAGTCATTAGCTGCTATAATATCAAGGATCTTCCTTCCCTCACTTGGAGTCTTATCCGGGAAGGAACCTCCTGAGGCATCGTCAAGGTGCCCGGCGGACTTGACGTCCAATCCCGCATAGAAATGCTGATAGAGCATATGGTCAGGTATCGACAGCGTGGGACCCGAATTTACTAAACGTAAGAGTCTTTCCCACGCCGCACCCAAGGTTTCCTTATCATTTTGCTTAAATCCAAGCACATCCTTTCGCAAGGTGATGAGACGAGCAGGTGGAAAAAACCGTCGACAGAATTCACCGACAAGTTTCAGCCAGCTGTCGCCAACATAACCCGCGCGATCATTGTACCATTCCCTCGCGCTTCCCGTGAGGGAAAAAGGAAACAATTTCCAACGAACGGTATCGTGTGTCATGCCAGCAAAGGCATAACATGAACACAAATGCTCAAATTCTCGCAAATGATTGTAACACCCGATTTTATAAACACAATCAGGTGCCACTTTATGTATGCCAGGATCATATTTCATACATAGAGTACAACTTCATCAATGGAACATTTCCATATCACGTTTAAATATTACAAAATGACCCGTGGGTCCAAAAAGAAAAGTACAGCTAAAGCTTAAAATCTTGTGCGGAAGCAGGCTCCATGACCACAGGCAATCAACCGGGGGATATGCACTCCTAGATCTTCATGGCCTCCATAACCTGAACAGCATTTATGGGGGAGAGAGAGACAGCAGGGGGTTGAAGGGGAAACGGTGAGTACATCGAAATGTACTCTGCAAGTGTAGGAGGTAGATCGATGAGGGCTTAGAACAAGAAAGGCTGACACAACTGGCTGCAAGCATTGATTTTAGTTGGTCATATTTTATTAAACAACCTATTTACTAAGATGAGAGTCTTCCCAACCCAAACCCACCTTAACAGTAAAACTACTATCATCTATGGCCAAACAACCCATCCAAACCAACCATTCCACCAACTAAACATGTGAGGGTCCAGGTTGCTCTTGACCATGAGCACGGCTATCATGATAGTTTTACACTCTGCAGAGGTTGTACAACTTTACCCACGAGTCGCGTAAACGTTCAAAAGAACGTTAAACCCAACCATGCTGTGCTTGGCACTTTCACACTTCCTTTGGTGTGGTAGCATAGGGACGCTACGAGGCCTTTACATAGGTTCACCAGCGCGCATTAACCAGTCCCAGGGTACACGACCCATCATTCAGCCTTGCCGGACTCTTGGGAACAACACCCTCATCCAGCCCAGACAGCCTAACGCAGCCCACTAGTTTACCCTACTTACTTGGCCAAGACCATTGCCCATTAGTTCTCGTGGTTGCACTGTAAGGCCTGGGTGGTCACTCCACGCATCAAACCTAAAAGTGGCTCGAGCAAGACAAGCATCAACCCAAAAACACCGTCCACCGGACAAGCATTTGCTCGAGCCCCTAGAATTCCATGTTTCTAAAAGATCACCCACCCATGTGATTAAATAGTTCATTAGTCAATATTAATAATTAAACCCAGCCCAAGTGTTCAGCAAACTAAGCATTTAACTACCCATAACCAAACTCTCTAAAGGCTTCAAGGAATGTCATAACAAAATCTAGTAGACCCTATATAGGATTCCCATCATATTGACTCGAAGCATGCATAAAGCGTAAAGTAAAGTGTGATATTAAAGTTTATGCAAGGGAAACAAGGAGTATGCATCAAGGACACTTGCCTTCTTCACGCTCTTGCTTGACCTTCACGTACACTTGATCTTGATCATGAACCGCTACTCGTAGCAACTACCAGAAACAAGCATACATACAAAGTATAAGAAACAGTACACCAAACAGAGTCAAAACAGTATGACAGGCATTTTAAAAGAACGGGCTCGTCGCTACGATCGCGTGAGCGCAAGAATCACCTGAAACGGAGCTACGAGCAAAAAGTATTGATCGTTTTACTAAACCAGGGACTAAACTGTAAATCTAGTATTTCTGGAATTATTTTAATACTGGAAAAGATGAATTATGATGTCATCATAGGGATTTATGACGTCAGCATGGATTTATGGAAAATCAAAATATATAAATTGAAATTTTGGTGAACTTTTCTGGTGATGACGTCAGCATGACGTCATCAGGGACCAGGATGTAAATAACTAATAGGACAGGGGGTTACTGGTAAGTTTTACAAGACCGTGAAAACTGTGAAGGGATTTCAAGGTTTTTCAGGGGTTATAGTGTAAAAGCGGCACTGACTGGGCGGATGTTGCTGACAAGGTGACACGCGGTGCGACATGATTGGCCGGGGCTGCTGGCGTGGCGGTGACGTGGTCCATGGACCAGCCGTGGACCGCTGGTCTATGGTCCACGATGGACCGATTACATACCCGAAGGGGTATGCGATCCTGGCCGTAGATGAAGGGATCGGCGACTGAGGTTGCGCCGCTACCCTTGGGTCGCCGGCGCCGCCCAGAACAGGGCTCCCGCGGCGGCGCTTCACCGGCGAAGCGCGGCGGCAGTGCTGTGGTGCACGAGGGGCGACGGGAAGTGGATGAGAAGAAAGAGGAGGATACGGCGAGCTCACCAGGAGGGAAAACACGGGCGGAGGCGGTGTGTGGAAGGCGGATGACGGACGGTGGCGGAGCGGTTCTCGGGCGCTCGTGGGAGGCGGCGTCACAGCCACAGTGCGGGGCTCCTGGGCGTCCTGGTGGCATCGTGGAAGGCCTGCGACGATGAAGGAAGGGACGGGGGAGTGAGATAGGGCCGGGACGTAGTGAGTCGTGGTGGCGGGGCGGCTTACCCGTGCTCGGAGGGGCAGGGCTCCGGCGAGCAACAGGCGTTGGGAGCGCGCGGGAAAGTGAGTGATGGTGGGGTGGAGTGGCGAAGGGAGGGGAGAGGGTGCCGCATAGGTTTTTGTAGGGGCGAGGGCGTGCGGGACAGGGAGAAATCGAGGGGCGGGGATCACAGCCATGGCCGGCCATTGCTGGCCATTACTTGCCATAGAGACGGGGAGGGAGAAAGGGAAAGAATGGAGAGGAGGGAGACAGGGGCGGCGATTGCGGATGTGGGGCCAGGCGAGCGTAGTTTGGCGCGGGATGGCGGGGGACTTCAAAATCCCGGGCGGGATTACTCTGGTTCAGTGCGGTGGGGGAAAAAAGGAAAGGAGGGGGAGGTGGGAGAAGATGCTGACAGACGGGGCTCGCGCGTCGGTGAGTGCTGAGGGAGGAGGGGAATGCTGGGCCGTGGGCTGTCGTGGGTCGGTCCAAGAGGGAGGTGGCGGGTTGAGGGGGATGGGCCGGGGTAAAGGAGGGGGGAGGAAGGGATTTGGGCCGGGGTTTGATGGAGTTTTGGCCCAAGTTGGAGAGAAGGAAGATTTTGCACTTAAACAGTTCCAGATTTGAATCCTATTTGAAAATTTGAAATACAAACTCATTTTTCATACAAGAAAAATTATGCAGGGCAGCATGTGTGCATACAAACAAGAATATATCCTGAGGTTCATTTAGTTTCTTTTAGAAATTAATCCTTGCTCACAAACATTCAATTTTACAAGCCAACTATTTCTAGCAAATTTTAAACTATTGCCAAAAATTTAGAATTATGGTGTTACAAATCCTACCCCCCTTAAGATGAATCTCGTCCTCGAGATTCAGAAGAATCGGCGAAGAGCTCTGGGAAATCAGCCTTTAGGTCTTCTTCTCGTTCCCACGTTGCTTCATCCTCCGCATGGTGACTCCACTGCACTTTGCACATTCTGATAGTCTTGCTTCGAGTGATCCTCTCAGCAGTTTCTATGATCTTGATTGGGTGCTCCTTATAGGTCAGATCTTTCTTTAGATCGAGCTCCTCCATTGGTAGGCGTTCCTTCTCGGGTTCTCGAAGACACTTCTTCAACTGAGACACATGGAACACACCATGCACATCGAGAGCTGTTCTGGCAATTCTAGCTGGTATGCCACTTCACCTCTTCTCTCCAAGATCTTGAATGGTCCAATGTATCTTGGTGCAAGCTTTCCCTTGACCTTGAATCTGTGAAGACCTCTTATTGGTGATACTTTGAGGTATACAAACTTCCCAACTTCAAAGACCAGCTCTCTGCGTCGGACATCTGCATAACTTTTCTGTCTAGATTGGGCAGCCCTCAAATTTTCCTTAATTGTTTGAACTTGTTTCTCAGCTTCTTGCAATATTTCAGGTCCGAATACCTGACTTTCACCAGTCTGATTCCAAAATAGCGGAGTTCAGCACCTTCTGCCATACAATGCTTCGAATGGAGACATCTTGAGACTCGCTTGGTAGCTGTTGTTATAAGAGAATTCCGCATACGGAAGACTCTTATCCCATCCTTTGCCATACTTCAGCGCACAAGCTCTGAGCATGTCCTCAAGAATTTGATTTGTACGCTCTGTCTGTCCATCTGTCTGAGGATGATAGGCTGAGCTGAAGTTAAGATGGGTGTCCATGGATTCATGAAGCTTCTCCCAGAACCTGGAGGTGAACGAAGTACCACGATCTGACACGATCTTCTTAGGTACACCATGCAGACAGACAATCCGTGCCATATACAGCTCTGCTAACCTTGCACCCGTATAGGTAGTCTTCACTGGAATGAAATGAGCCACTTTGGTGAAGCGGTCCACAATGACCCATATAGAATCATATCCACCTTGCGTCCGTGGTAAGCCTACTATGAAGTCCATACTTATTTCTTTCCATTTCCATTCTGGTACCTTCAGAGGCTGCAACAATCCTGCAGGTCTTTGGTGCTCTGCTTTCACTCTCTGACATGTGTCGCACAAAGCCACATATTCTGCAACGTCTCGCTTCATACCGTACCACCGGTATAGTGTCTTCAAGTCTTGGTACATCTTTGTGCTTCCTGGGTGAATAGAATAAGCAGACTCATGTGCCTCTCGTAGAATGGTGTCCCGGAGGGACTTCAAGTCTGGCACACATATCCTTTCCTTCAGCCACAAGGTTCCTTGATCATCAACTCTAAATCCCGGGGCTTTACCAACTTTGATGAGTTCCTTTATTTCCTGAATCTTCTCATCTTCGAGTTGTCCTTTTCTAATGTCTTGCTCTAGAGTTGGCTCTACTTCCACGGTAATACCATCCATGTTAGTGATGAGGCCAAGGTTGAGACGTTCGAACTCTTTGCACAACTCTGCTCGGAGAGTTCTTGCTACAGCCATGTTGGCATAGCTCTTCCTGCTCAAAGCATCAGCAACCACATTAGCCTTCCCAGGATGGTAATTAATTCCAAGATCATAATCTTTGATCAACTCCAACCAACGGCGTTGCCTCAAGTTCAGATCATTTTGGGTGAAGATATATTTCAAGCTCTTGTGATCTGTGTAGATCTCACAACGATTGCCAAGGAGGTAATGTCTCCAAATTTTCAAAGCATGAACAACCGCTGCCAATTCTATATCATGAGTTGGATAATTCTTCTCATGTTTCCGTAACTGTCAGGAGGCATAAGCTATCACTCGACCTTCCTGCATGAGCACGCAACCAAGACCAGAGTGGGAAGCATCACAATATATATCGAAGGGCTTATGAATATCCGGGAATTTCAATATCGGGGCTGAGGTCAAACGTCTCTTGAGTTCCTCAAAACTAGCATCACAAGCTGCAGTCCATTTGAATTCCCTTGTCTTCTCCAATAATTCTGTGAGTGGCCTGGCTATTTTTGAGAACCCTTCAATAAGTCTGCGATAATATCCAGCTAGCCCAAGAAAACTGCGGATCTCCGAGACATTCCGTGGTGGGTTCCAGTTTAACACATCTCGAACTTTCCCTGGATCAACTTTGACACCTCCTTCAGTAATCACGTGGCCTAGGAAAGAGACTTCCTTCAACCAAAACTCACATTTGCTAAGCTTGGCATATAGTTGGTGTTCTCTCAACTTCTGCAATACAAGTCTCAGATGTTCTTCATGCTCTTCTTCATTCTTGGAGAAAACCAGAATATCATCAATGAAAACCACAACTAATTTATCAAGATATTCCATAAACACCTTATTCATCAGATTCATAAAGTAGGCTGGCACATTAGTCAAACCAAAAGACATAACATTAAATTCATATAGCCCATATCTTGTTGTGAAGGCTGTCTTCTGAATGTCAGACTTGCGGATCTTAAGCTGATGATACCCTGAACGAAGGTTGATCTTGGAGAATACACATGCTCCTTTCTACTGATCAAATAAATCTTCGATTCTAGGGAGAGGGTACTTGTTCTTGATGGTTACCTCATTCAATGATCGGTAATCAATACACATCCTCTGAGAACCATCTTTCTTCTCCACAAATAAAACTGGGGCTCCCCAAGGTGAAGAGCTTGGACGAATGAAATCCTTATCCAACAATTCCTTCAGCTGCTTCTTGAGTTCCTCCAATTCTTTTGCAGCCATTCTGTAAGGTCTCTTTGCTATAGGTGCTGTCACTGGTAGCAGGTCAATTACAAACTCAATTTCACGATCTGGTGGCATTCCAGGTAGGTCATCTGGGAACACATCCGGAAATTCACGTACCACTCGGATATCCTCTATAGGGGTTCCCTTCATCTAGTAGAGAATACCTTCCACATTCTCTGCTTGAGTTTGCTTTCCTTTCCCACCATACAGATACGGGTACTTCTTAGGACATTGATCGACTTTATGCCTTGTTACCTTACAATGGAAGCATGTTACTATCTTGTTAATCTGTCGATTGACAGACTTGTTTTTCCAGTTATTCTTTATTAGTGTTTGTCGAACTATCTGCGGGGCGGTGCTCAAGAGTCGTGCTTGACATGTGCCTATGTTATGTTTGACTTGAGTGCCTTGGTCTGAGTTGTCTTGGAATCCCGTTGGAGTTGTAAGTCAGGGGCGAGTGTTCTTCTGGATTTGTTTCAGGAAGTCACTCCGTTTCCTCTTGTATATCATCTCTTTGCGCTTATTCTCAAGTGCCAATGCTTTGCCGAACAAGTGCTGGAGGTTGGGGTAGTCATGAGGCATCAGGTGACGTTGCAAATCATCATTCAATCCCCCCAAGAACAACTCTTGTTTCTTCTCTTCGGTATTTACATCTTCTGGGGCATACCTTGACATCTGAAGAAACTTGTCATAATACTCATCGACTGTCATTAATCCTTGCTTCATCCTCAAAAATTCCTTTCTTCTAAACTTCATAACTCCATCAGGCACATATCGGGACGTGAAGCTAGCCTTGAACTCTTCCCATAGGATGCTTTCAGGATCTTCATGACTCTTGGTGTAGCCAGCCCACCAATCAGAAGCTAACCCATATAACTGTTCGGTTGCATAAAGGACCTTTTCCCTATCATTACATTGCACAACATTGAGCTTCTTCTCTATGTCCTTTAACCAATCATTTGCAACCATAGGATCTGTTGTGTGTTCAAAGACGGACGGGTTAGACCGCAAGAATTCCTTTCGGGTGTCCCTTGGACGTGGTGCTTGCACTACTTGTGCTATGCCCTGAAGTATCTGGGTCTGGTTTGTCAAGACTTGTTCCATCTGAGTTCAGATAACGAAAAGAGGGTATGAGCAAGGGTGTATGATGATAAACGAAAGCAAGAAAGGTTCCCGACTATAAGATGACTTAATTAACTATAAAAGATGACACCATGAGTATGAACTCATAATTCATCACAATCATTACAAAAGAAGCAAATCACACTAAGCACAATAACAAGGTCTTAGCAAGCAACTAACACAGCAATTCACCATGCAGGGTGTAGATAGTTTAACGGTACTAAACGTTCTTATTATTAAGGCAAAGGGTGCATCCGAATCCATGCGACGAGAGCAAGCGGTGTCCTTCATCGACTCGGTGGTGTCTTCAGAAGCAACACTAGTCCGCGTGAGCACGACGAAGCGACCGATGTGACGCTCGGGATCTCCAGCACTGCTATCCTCGAAGTCTTCTAGTGAAGGTGGTGGTGTAGCCTGACGTGGCTCCATGGGTGCCTTGCCCTTGGGGTCGAGGGTCGGTGCTGGCGGCTCATCTTGCTTGAAGTCGTCTTCATATGTCTTGAGCAGCTCGGGGTGCTGGGTGCTGACACCCTTCATGCGTTGGCGGGGTGCATCTTCATCGGAGCTAGAAGGAGGGGTAGGAGCTCTCTTCTGGGGCTTGCTCTTGGAGGCGAGGCGATGGCGAGGGACACGTCCTCCAGTAGCCTTACGGGCTGTCTGCTTTGTGCGCGCCATCTATTTCATTTGAAGTAGAAGAGACTTAGCAACAATTTTATAAAGTGAATTTAAACAAGACAAATAAACGACAAGGATATGTATGAATGAAAACCGTTTAGAGTGTGAAATACAAGGCATATACATAAATGAAATTTTAAAATAAACTTGAAACAAGCATAATATAGTTTTTATGTCAAAATAAACCTTAGAGAACGACCATGTCTATCTAGGGTTGCGTCCTATGGTCGATATGGCTCTGATACCACTTCTGTAACACCCGATTTTATAAACACAATCAGGTGCCACTTTATGTATGCCAGGATCATATTTCATACATAAAGTACAACTTCATCAATGGTACATTTCCATATCACGTTTAAATATTACAAAATGACCCGTGGGTCCAAAAAGAAAAGTACAGCTAAAGCTTAAAATCTTGTGCGGAAGCAGGCTCCATGACCACAGGCAATCAACCGGGGGATATGCACTCCTAGATCTTCATGGCCTCCATAACCTGAACAGCATTTATGGGGGAGAGAGAGACAGCAGAGGGTTGAAGGGGAAATAGTGAGTACATCGAAATGTACTCTGCAAGTGTAGGAGGTAGAGCGATGAGGGCTTAGAACAAGAAAGGCTGACACAACTGGCTGCAAGCATTGATTTTAGTTGGTCATATTTTATTAAACAACCTATTTACTAAGATGAGAGTCTTCCCAACCCAAACCCACCTTAAAGGTAAAACAACTATCATCTATGGCCAAACAACCCATCCAAACCAACCATTCCACCAACTAAACATGTGAGGGTCCAGGTTGCACTTGACCGTGAGCGCGGCTATCATGATAGTTTTACACTCTGCAGAGGTTGTACAACTTTACCCACGAGTCGCGTAAACGTTCAAAAGAACTTTAAACCCAACCATGCTGTGCTTGCAAGGCACTTTCACACTTCCTTTGGTGTGGTAGCATAGGTACGCTACGAGGCCTTTACATAGGTTCACCAGCACGCATTAACCAGTCTCAGGGTACACGACCCATCATTGAGCCTTGCCGAACTCTTGGGAACAACGCCCTCATCCAGCCCAGACAGCCTAACGCAGCCCACTGGTTTACCCTACTTACTTGGCCAAGACCATTGCCCATTAGTTCTCGTGATTGCACTGTAAGTGCTGGGTGGTCACTCCACGCATCAAACCTTAAAGTGGCTCGAGCAAGACAAGCATCAACCCAAAAACACCATCCACCGGACAAGCATTTGCTCAAGCCCCTAGAATTCCATGTTTCTAAAAGATCACCCACCCATGTGATTAAATAGTTCATTAGTCAATATTAATAATTAAACCCAGCCCAAGTGTTCAGCAAACTAAGCATTTAACTACCCATAACCAAACTCTCTAAAGGCTTCAAGGAATGTCATAACAAAATCTAGTAGACCCTATATAGGATTCCCATCATATTGACTCGAAGCATGCATAAAGCGTAAAGTAAAGTGTGATATTAAAGTTTATGCAAGGGAAACAAGGAGTATGCATCAAGGACACTTGACTTCTTCACGCTCTTGCTTGACCTTCACGTACACTTGATCTTGATCACGAACCGCTACTCGTAGCAACTACCAGAAACAAGCATACATACAAAGTACAAGAAACAGTACACCAAACAGAGTCAAAACAGTATGAAAGGCATTTTAAAAGAACGGGCTCGTCGCTACGATCGCGTGAGCACAAGAATCACCTGAAACGGAGCTACGAGCAAAACGTATTGATCATTTTACTAAACTAGGGACTAAACTGTAAATCTAGTATTTCTGGAATTATTTTAATACTGGAAAAGATGAATTATGGCGTCATCATCGGGAACTTATAAATCAAAATATATAAATTGAAATTTTGGTGAACTTTTCTGGTGATGACGTCAGCATGACGTCATCAGGGACCAGGATGTAAATAACTAATAGGACAGGGGGTTACTGGTAAGTTTTACAAGACCGTGAAAACAGTGAAGGGATTTCAAGGTTTTTCAGGGGTTATAGTGTAAAAGCGGCACTGACTGGGCGGTTGTTGCTGACAAGGCGACACGCGGCGCGACACGATTGGCCAGGGCGGCTAGCGTGGTGGTGACGTGGTCCATGGACCAGCCGTGGACCGCTGGTCCATGGTCCACGGTGGACCGATTACATACCCGAAGGGGTATGCGATCTTGGCCGTAGATGAAGGGATCGGCGACTGAGGTTGCGCCGCTACCCTTGGGTCACCGGCGCCGCCCAGAACAGGGCTCCCGCGGCGGCGCTTCGCTGGCGAAGCGCGGCGGTGGTGCTGGGGTGCACGAGGGGCGACGGGAAGTGGACGAGAAGAAAGAGGAGGAGACGGCGAGCTCACCAGGAGGGAAAACACGGGCGGAGGCGGTGTGTGGAAGGCGGACGACGGACGGTGGCGGAGCGGTTCTCGGGCGCTCGTGGGAGGCGGCGTCACAGCCACGGTGCGGGGCTCCTGGGCGTCCTGGTGGTGTCGTGGAAGGTCTGCGACGACGAAGGAAGGGACAGGGGAGTGAGATAGGGCTGGGACGTGGTGAGTCGTGGTGGCGGGGCGGCCTACCCGTGCTCGGAGGGGTAGGGCTCCAGCGAGCAACAGGCGACGGGAGCGCGCGGGAAAGTGACTGATGGTGGGGTGGAGTGGCGAAGGGAGGGTAGAGGGTGCCACACGGGTTTTTGTAGGGGCGAGGGCGTGCGGGATAGGGAGAAATCGAGGGGCGGGGATCACGGCCATGGCCGGCCGTTGCTGGCCGTTACTTGCCATAGAGAGGGGGAGGGAGAAAGGGAAAGAATGGAGAGGAGGGAGACAGGGGCGGCGATTGCGGATGTGGGGCCGGGTGGGCGCAGTTCGGCGCGGGATGGCGGGGGCCTTCAAAATCCCGGGCGGGATTACTCCGGTGCAGTGCGGTGGGGGAAAAAAGGAAAGGAGGGGGAGGTGGGAGAAGATGCTGACAGACGGGACCCGCGCGTCAGTGAGTGCTGAGGGAGGAGGGGAATGCTAGGCCGTGGGCTGTCGTGGGTCGGCCCAAGAGGGAGGTGGCGGGTTGAGGGGGATGGGCCAGGGTAAAGGAGGGGGGAGGAAGGGATTTGGGTCGGGGTTTGATGGAGTTTTGGCCCAAGTTGGAGAGAAGGAAGATTTTGCACTTAAACAATTCCAGATTTGAATCCTATTTGAAAATTTGAAATACAAACTCATTTTTCATATAAGAAAAATTATGCAGGGCAGCATGTGTGCATACAAACAAGAATATATCCTGAGGTTCATTTAGTTTCTTTTGGAAATTAATCCTTGCTTACAAACATTCAATTTTACAAGCCAACTATTTCTAGCAAATTTTAAACTATTGCCAAAAATTTAGAATTAGGGTGTTACAATGATCGTGGGGGTTTTGACGATCCCCGAAAATGGAATATGATTCCCCGATCAAAGAGATAAGATCGGTACTGAGTTGATAGCTAGGTGTGGTAATTGGGTGTTCCGAAGGCGGAGGCTCTAACAACTCAGGTTTGGGAGAAGAAAGGTTTTGGATAGAAGTTTGCTCCATGGTAACTGGGGTAGGGGTAGAAGAAAACGAAAAAGGTAACTAAGAGGACCACTAGGTTTGAAGATAGATACAGCAACCGTTCCCCGGCAACGGCGCCAGAAATGCTTGTTGGCATTTCTTAACGTCACCACTAGTTGTACACCTAGAGGGAGCATATAAGAGCAACCGGGTATACCGCATGCGCACGGAAATACCGCTGTAGCACTTCCCCGAGGAAGGAGAGTATTCCAAGGGTATCGAATACAAGGAACGATGTGCACTATCTCCTACTCTAGCATAGATGATCCAAGGACACAACACTGATTGATAGGATAGGTAGAAAGAATCTGCCTCGACCGAGCGCAGAGTCTAGTTACGGTCTCTCGGGTATAGCACTCACTTCGGGCACCAAGCACAAGGCCAATGTGCTGGCGACGAGCCCAACTCGGTACGCGACGTAGAGGGTTGACAAAGGGTCCAACAGGCTGTCACCACTGCGACCTACCTCTACGCTACGATCGTACGTGGTCTTCGAAGGATATCTTATGGTCCAGACACCAAGTCTACACCACTTACTATTACTACAAATCAGCGAGGGAGATACTGGCACTAGCTCAAGGTATGCTCTATCACTCATGCAAGATCACGAATGCACTTGGATCTAACTAGAAACATGCAGGAGCTTCACTTTACTCTAATAGACAAGCTGGAAAACTAGATGCAAACTTATGATCTAAGTCTACTAGATCGAAAGGGTTGTGTTCGAAGAACACAAGCCTCTAAACCAAGAACAAACGAAGAACACAAGAACAAAGCAACTAAGCATGCATACGACTTTAGTCTAAATAGGAAATGTCAAAATACTCACTTTAGTCTAGTTGAAGAACAAAGGCACCGCTGAGGATCGTTCTTGAGGAAGATGTCATGAAGAACATGACATGTCCTCAAGCCTCCCACCTCACTTCCTAGCACTAATCCTATACAAAGAGCTCTCCTCTCCTAAAGAGAGAGGCTCCAAGCCAAAATGAAGAGGAGGAGGAGAATTGTGTATTCCAAATGAGAGCCCCTGCCCTCTTATTTATAGAGGAGGGAGTGGCTTGCTCCGGGGCTCCAAGTGCTCCAAAATGCTCGGGATCGCAACAGGGGACCAATCAGGGGCTACAACGTGGAGGGCCAGGATCAGCCGAACCAAGGTTGGTTCGGCCGATCCTGGGTTCGGCCGAAACGCCAGGGCCATGTGGCGCCCTGTGCTTCTTCGTGGTGGCTGACTGGTGGGCCCTGGTGCTTGTCCTCCGTGCATGCCAAGTTTCCCGACGGTCTTGTGGGATAAGTGGGGCCTTGAATCCATGTGATGTCCATGTGGCGCTTCGTGATTCGTCGGGCTTACCTTTTCTTGGATTGATGACGTCGTGATCCAGGGGAATCCTAGGTGGCATCCCCTCATTGGCTGGTCTTGTAGTACTTGGATCAAAGACTTGTGCTTTTACTCCTCTTTCTAGTGCTAATCACCTGTTTTTGCATAATCACCAACACTTGTCGAAATGATTAGTTTAAGCCCTATTCTAGTGTTGATAATCATTTTCCATGCCAAAAGGTATATGTTTGACGGGTAAGAGGTGAGTGAAAATCAGCCGTCAACAGACGCACAATTGCAACAATGCGACCTTGTGCTCACCACTGCGAAGCTCAATGCACTCAGTGTCTAATCCGATGACCAAACGATCTGGTGGAGGGTTACCTTTGATTTCTTTGATGTACTCCGCCACTACTTCCGCGTCGCAAGTGATTGTGGTCTTGATGCTCAAGTGCCGCTCCTTGAAGAATTCGACCTCGCAGACCGAAGTTGGGGCCGGTGCCAGATTCGGCGAACGCAGTGGACGGACGACGGTGGGGCACCATTCATCCCAGCCACTGCCTACTCGAACGTCGACAGCATTGGCAGCGGCGTCCCACATATCCACGGCGTGACGCTTGCGACCCTACAGTACCAATCCAAGAAAATAGAGTTCGGAATCCTAATCAAACAATTCAATCTCGCTACAAATCCATGACTACCTACACAATGTACATGTTGGCCGCGAAGGGCTGACCTGGAAATTGACGCGCTCTGCTGACGCGGCGGCGCTTGCTCCGCCTGCAGCACCTTGGTTGGTGTTGGGGCCGGCGGCGCCGGTTGCCCCGACTGCATCCCCCTTCCTTTCAGGGGCGGCGCTGCCTTGGAAAAACTTGACTTGTACAAAATGCCGCTCCAGGATCATTTTGGCGACGTGGGACTTACGGCCGTCGGCGGCGGTTGCCGTGCCGCCGGTGCCGGCGCCCGTACCTCGCCAAGACGATTTTCAGTGTGCAGGTCGCGGGTGTGGCAACCACGCAGGATGGTTGCTTGGTACTCGTGGCGTAGGTTCTGCAGCGAGGAGTGTAGGATCCGGAATGAGTGTGATTGGTTCTTCTTCACACTCAAGGAAGCGTTTAATGTGATCTGATACAAGGTAAAAAGTTTGTGATTGCTGATATGTTTTGATTAATTTGTTCCAGACATGATGCACCATAAAAGACATTCAGGATTTTAGTTTACATGTTTTCTTTCTTTCTTGTCTGCTACTCATCAGGAATTCACTTTACATCTGGAATTCTTATGTTCTGAAACTTCAACTGACTGCTAAAAATTCTTTCAGTTCATAGGATTTCAGTTATCAGGAATTCAATTGTTCTGACAGTTCGGTGAATGCTTTCTTTTTTTTCAGGAAATTTATCTGGCACTGAGGAGGGACCTTGCGGAGAGGCTTTGGCGTCATTTTAGGTAGAACTCTGAAGAAATCCAGCAAATAAACTCGAAGCATGTCTCTGAGGTTGTGTCTTTGGTCGATGTGTCTCTCAACTTGTGTCGATGTGGAGCATGGTTTTGATGATCCTTAGTTGCTGTGGTGTCATCGTGGCTCAGGAAACCTATGTGTAAACTCAGTCCTCATATATCGTACACACTGGCTGCCGATCTTTATGTTGGTTACTTAATTTGTGTGATGCATGTTACTCTGGTACGAAATTGATGTGAGGAATGTTATTCTGCTAAAGTTGGTGGAAAGATGATATTCAAAATTTACTTTGACCACAAAAACTTTTCTATAAGCAATATACAATAATATGTGTCATCTTGTGCAGTTACATAGTAAACAAGAAGTAAACTAGTATAACTTATATAAAACTATATTTACAAAACTTGATTATGTTCAACGCATCGTCTTTACAAATATATATATATATATAACTGAGTGGGACCCACTCGTCAGCGGGACACACGAAAACGCACCCCTCAAATACGCCAAGCGTTCAGAAAATTTGGTCGCCAACGATTTGGAATGTGGCGCCAGTTTTTCCATCCGAAATATTTAACATAGGCCCAAACTACCGCACTACCATGACTGCGGCCACCACGTTGTTGCGAAGCGCTGGGTTATTATAGTAGTAAGTCGTGCGTCTTTAGTTTCCCTCCCTAACCCCCTCGCAAAACCAATCTACATCTCGGTCAGTTAGGGGCCGGGTAGTCGACGACGACCGGCGCCGCCGCCAAGCTGCTTCTCGCCTTACACGAGGATGCCGACGTCCAGCGAGGCGGCAAGGGTGACCCCTTCGTCGTCTGAAGCGCTGCGCACACCTTCGTCGGCGATGCTACCTCCAATGTTCACACCAACCTCTGGTACGGGGATTGCTGAACCTCCCAGCAGCAAGTCCACCAGGGCTAGGGTGACGACTGTGCTCTTTGGGTCATCACCTTCGTCCCAAAGAGCATCACAAGGTTCGGGCGACACAGAAGCATTCGTCGACGGCCTAGATGCAGACCAAGATGTGGTACCTTCGTCTCAGGACGAGACGACCAAGGCCAGGTACGCTGTTTCTGTGTTCGATCTTTCCCCTTGTACTGCCACCTATATTTCATGCATTTGTGCACGCACTAGTACCCTAGATTTCATGCATTTGTTCACATGATTTGCACACCACATTTCTTCAAATTATTGAAATGCCATCGATGAATGCGCAGATCAAAAGATGAGCAGATTTGGACCATGTATATGATTGAAAAGGGTAGAGATGGGGAGGCAGATGAAAAAATACATGTAAACCTCTTGGGAAAGAAATCACCCTTGAAAATATAAACAATTTGAAACAAAAATTGGGGTATCGGAACAGGGACTTGGTTTACTACAAGACTAGAATTCCTGAATCTCCTGCGGAAGCAACACTCACTGAGATCGACTACGATGTCGATGTAGCAAAAATTAAAAAGATTCACGAGGAGGAGATGGTGATCAGCTTAGTTGTATTCAGAGAGCCAATACCTAAAAACCATACCATGCCCATAACACCATTGAAATCCAAAAGTGTTTCCACACATGATGATGATGATGAAGAAGTCGAAGAATCTGAATTAGATGAATACAAAGTTTGGCTAGCTGCACTGCATAAAGAGAAGAAAGCCTTGGGTAAGATATGGTACAGCCCAATATTTGTATATATATACTCATGATTTTGCAGTTCACTCACATGATTGAAATTAATTATGGATCCCTTTTCAGAATTAAAAGACATATTCAGGGAGGACACTATCGACACATACCAAGAATACCTGAATGTTGCAGGACTACTTGATGACATCGGTAATATCCCTCTCCTAATTGGTAAGCAAATTACCATTCTTTGTCAGACTACAAATTATGCTAGCTCATCATGCCACAAAATTGTCTGTGGAACGGTATGTGGACCCCACCTTTATTTTGCAACACAGGCATGACATGAACCCAACACCTCCAGTGCAGCCTCCATCTCATGCTCGGCGTTGGAAACAGCAGGATCAAGGAGATGGTAACTTGTGTTTATTAGAAATTACCTGTCTATGCATAGTATGTTTTTTTGTGGGTATTATTACATTTTGTTCCCATGGAATAGGCTCACAAAATGTGAAGAAAAGAGGACGCGGTCCTGTAAGAGCCTTGAAGGTAATCGCTAAGAGAATCAAGGCGGGCAAACAGCAGTTGGACATTCAATTCTCCAAACATGGAGGGCCGGTAGGTAATAACTACCGCTCATTCGTTGATGAAGTAATCATGTATACAAGGAAAAGGACGCCAGTCATTGGAGTGAAATCGTGGAAACATGTCAAGAAAGAAGTTAAAAACGCAATAGCAACTGATGCATTGGTAATCATAAACTTTGCTTTTGAATACAATTCAATTATAAACTAACGTAACAACTCACATAGTATTTGCATGCTATTGTGATTATATAACAAGCAAAGTGGGACATGGAGAATAATGTTGATTCAAGGGAAAAGATATGGGACATTGCTAAGGAGCGTTACAAAGGATGGCGTTCAACTTTCAGTGCTACGGCCAGGACATACGACAGCTACCACCAGAGAATGTTACATAAGCCTAAAGAATTAGATGTTGTTGAATGGCACTATCTGTTGAAGTATTTCAGTACTGCTAAATTCAAGGTTTGTTCCACATTGTTACTAGAACTGAGCAATACATTTTTCATACAAATGGCAATGTCTGAGTCTTTAAGATTATTGTTGAAATCTTGACATTCTATAGCAAAGGAGCGCACAAAATTCTGCGATTCGAGGCCAACAAATGACAAGACATTTGTCAGGCTGTAAGCCTTATTCTCAGTGCAGCTATGAGAAGGTAATAACTGGAGAAGCACATCTCCAATCTGTCTTGCAGGATGAATAACTAATCTGTTATGTTCTTGGCTTAACAGAGAGACCCAGAAACTTGTGAAGAGCCCGATGATATGGAACTTTGGTGGTTAACTCACACTAAGCATGGGGAATGGACAGACGAACAATCTAAAAATGTCTATGTGAGTTCTCAATGAATGTGTACACACATTACTATACATAGTCCATGCAATTATAGAATGCAAGCAATTTCTTGTTCAACTAACTCCTCCATCTGTGCCTTGTAAATGTTAGGACAAAGCAAGCAGCGTTATTGCTGAGGCGGAATCAAATGCAGAGAACAACTTCGTTTCCCAAAAGGAAAAAAACAAGATGTTCCAGAAGGCATACAAGGAAGTCACAAAGTGCCAATCAACCAAGTTGCATGGTAATGGGTACCTGGCAAAAAACCCAACTAGAAGGCAGCTGTTCAATGCGGAGCACCAGGAACAAATTCGTAGGGAAGAGCTACAGCATCACGAACACGTCAAGCTCATGGACGCATTTGGGCTGCTACAAGAAAAAATGTCAACATGGGAAGATGAAAGGGAAGCAGAAAGGAGAGAACATGCACGACAACTTGAAGAAAGTAACAAGAAAAGGGAGGCTGATCTGCAACAACTTAGGCAAGAGTTCCTATCAATGCTGCAAGCAGCAAATGGACATGCACAATTTCCACAGGTACTGGTCAAGCTAGTTTCAAGAATGACTTTCTTTCCTTAGGTTCTATATCTGAATGTCTGTATCCTTTCATAGATTGTCCTGCTAACATCTGTCCAACCAAACAACAATATCACTGAATCTGCCGATGTGGCGGCGGCTGCATCAATCACCCAGCAAAACAACAATGTCACTGAATCTGCAGATGTGGCGGCGGCTCCATCAATCACTACAACTGGAAATGTACAGATAGACTCCAGGAATGTGCTCTCTTCTACTCAGGTTGTTCTTGAATTCACAACTTTTTACTACTACATATCATCAGTTACTGATAAAATGATGCCTAATCTTTTCCTTCCAAATGATTGGTTCATAGGAGAAGGAATCTGAAGTTGTTGCTAAACAAGTCATTCGCAAAACCAGAAGTACTAAAGCTATTAACAATCTTGAAGCACAATCCGCCGTCCCCCCCCCCCGTTAAACAAATTTCATCTCAACAGCTACAGGTAATTCATGTTTCAGCTGTCAAAGTGTGTTTATGGTTGTGATAAAAATGTTGTTGATTCTTTTCAGGAGACTAAGCCATGTCAAATGGAGCATACAGGTGATGCGAGCTCCTTGCATTGAAGTCACCCTTTGCTGACCAAGTGTTGGGATCCTCTCGAAGTCACCATTTGCTGACCAAGATCTTCATTTCCTATCAAATTAGCCTACTATGTGTTGAAATAATGTCCCGTCCGAAACTTTTCAGTATTTCAGTACTTCGTGTGTCATGTAATAACTCAGTGGATGGTTGAATGTTGTTTCATGAACTATAACTGCATAATTATATATACCTGATGATGTTATTTAATGTTTCAAATTATTGCTGCTATATAAATGAGCGTGGCAGAATACACCTTTCGTTGCAAAGGATAAATCATCCTATCACAACCCGTGTTTTTCGTTGCCAAAAAGGAACGTGGCAATAGTAAGGTGCACTTGGAGCAACCCTGTATCATGGTGGTAACAGAGACATGAACTTTTGGCAACCAAACCATTTTCGACGCTGCAAATGATAAATCATCCTATCACAACCTGTGTTTTTTGTTGCCAAAAAGGAACGTGACAATAGTAAGGTGCACTTGTAGCAACCCTGTATCATGGTGGTAATAGAGACATGAACTTTTGGCAACCAAACCATTTTCGACGTTGCAAATGATAAGTCATCCTTTCACAACCCTTATATTTCGTTGCCAAAAAGAAACGTGGCAATAGTAAGTTCAACTTGTAGCAACCCTGTATCATGGTGGTAATAGAGACTTGAACTTTTGGCAACCAAACCATTTTCGAAGCAATAATAGAGGACACATATTACAACCAAGCAAACTATGTGGCAATAGAGTGCCAAACCTATTGCCTCCATCCTATATATATTGGTTGTAATAGAATGTTACACCTATAACAACCATCCATATGCTGCGTGGCAATAGAGGATACCACCTATAGCAATGTAACCAATTTCGTGGCATCAGACAATACTACCTATAGCATCGAAATCAAAATTTTGTGGTAATACAGGAAATCACATATTGCACTGTTGGCATTTCTTAACGTCACCACTAGTTGTACACCTAGAGGGAGCATATAAGAGCAATCGGGTATACCGCAAGCGCACAGAAATACCACTGTAGCACTTCCCCAAGGAAGGAGAGTATTCCAAGGGTATCGAATCTAAGGAACGATGTGCACTATCTCCTACTCTAGTAAAGATGATCCAAGGACACAACACTGATTGATAGGATAGGTAGAAAGGATCTGCCTCGACCGAGCGCAGAGTCTAGTTACGGTCTCTCAGGAATAACACTCACTTCGGGCGCCAGGCACATCCTAACTTTTTAGGGAGAGGCCAATGTGCTGGCAACAAGCCCAACTCGGTACGCGACGCAGAGGGTTTGCAAAGGGTCCAACAGGCTATCACCACTGCGGCCTACCTCTACGCTACGAACGTACGTGGCCTTCGAAGGGTAACCTATGGTCCAGACACCACGTCTACACCACTGACTACTACTACAAATCCGCTAGGGAGATACTGGCACTAGCTCAGGGTATGCTCTATCACTCATGCAAGATCACGAATGCACTTTGATCTAACTAGAGACATGCAGGAACTTCACTTTACTCTAATAGACAAGCTGGCAAACTAGATGCAAACTTCTGATCTAAGTCTAGTAGATCAAAAGGGTTGTGTTCGAAGAACACAAGCCTCTAAACCAAGAACAAACGAAGAACACAAGAACAAAGCAACTAAGCATGCATACGACTTTAGTCTTAATAGGAAATGTCGAAATACTCACTTTAGTCTAGTTGAAGAACAAAAGCACCACTGAGGATCGTCCTTGACGAAGATGTCATGAACATGACATGTCCTCAAGCCTCCCACCTCACTTCCTAGCACTAATCCTATAGAAAGAGCTCTCCTCTCCTAAAGAGAGAGGCTCCAAGCCAAAATGAAGAGGAGGAGGAGAAGTGTGTGTTCCAAATGAGAGCCCCTCCCCTCCTATTTATAGAGGAGGGAGTGGCTTGCTCCGGGGCTCCAAGTGCTCCAAAACACCCGAGATCTCAACCAGGGACCAATCAGGGGCTGCCACATGGAAGGCTGGGATCAACCGAACCAAAGTCAGTTCGGCCGATCCACGGGTCGGCCGAAACCTCAGCGCCACGTGGCGCCCTGTGCTTCTTCGTGGTGGCTGACTGGTGGGCCCTGATGCTTGTCCTCCGTGCATGCCAAGTTTCCCGACGGTTTTGGGGGATAAGTGGGCCCTTGAATCCATGTGATGTCCATGTGGCGATTCGTGATTCGTCGGTCTTACCTCTCTTGGATTGATGACGTCAGTGATCCAGGGGAATCCTAGGTGGCATCCCCTCATTGGCTGGTCTTGAAGTACTTGGATCAAAGACTTGTACTTTTACTCCTCTTTCTAGTGCTAATCACCTGTATTTGCATAATCACCAACACTTGTGGAAATGATTAGTTTAAACCCTATTCTAGTGTTGATGATCATTTTCCGTGCCAAAAGGTACATGTTTGACGGGTAAAAAGTGGGTGAAAAACAGCCGTCAACAAATATCCCCTCACTCGACCTTTGCTCGTCCCGAGTGAAGGGAAGAACAAGATTAGAGTGAGACATGATATCCATAGGTATGAAGTAAGCATAAGAGATATTCCAAACCATACCTTGCACTTGTGAACTCTGTGAAGTGTCTATCATGCTATCTTGGGTAGTTGAAGAATGGAACGGTCATGAATCAAATCACTCCTGCTCATCATGCCAAGTAGCTTGGGGTTTTGCAGTAAATTTTCGAAGAAAACCTTTGCTTAGCTCCTCATTTAAATCTCTCTGATCGCTCAATGTGTATATGTCCTCACCAAGGCATTAGATTGTCTTTCTTCACCCTACTTCTAATGATGGCTATACTTGTATCACATATATTGCAAAGTCAAAGACTGGATCCACGAAGAAAATCAAATCATACAATCAGATCAAGATGTGCACGTGTATGGGTATGGTGAGTATGGTAAGGTGGATACTAGGCCCGGAATGGGTGCTAGAAATTACCATACATTTATGATGGAAACTGTGGTGATGGTAAGGTGGACACTAGCTCTGGAATGGATACTAGTTATTACCATCTATGATATGGAACTCGTTTTTTGCATGATCTCATCTCTCTCCTATTTCTCCTTTATTGTTGGACATGGGCTATTCTTTCCTTCCTCTTTTTTTTCTCTCTTTTTTTCATCATGCTTTGAGCATGTGTCTCTCTTTTTGGTTTTCTTCTTTTTTTTCATAGCTCATGTCTCTTTTGAAGGATACTTTTGGAGAGAGATGTCACACCACATATGGAGCTTTATTTTTATGAAACGGATGAATGATACAATGCTAACTTCCAGTGTAGAAGCATAGCAAGGGGGATATGATGGTGTGCACATGAATCTTGATCATGAAAGTAATGAAAAGAATTCTCACATGGGTCACAGAATTTGACAAAGCTCAATGCAATAACAAGAAGCATATGAGTAGAAGGTTTTCAACTATATCATATGGCTCTAGTAGGACAGTGGTATATCAAAGAGGAGCTTTGCAAAGGGTTTTCATGATTTTCAAATAAAATTCCCAAGCACTCAAACATAAAGGGCAAAGATCATTTCATCAAACCATATCACTAGCACCAACTACTTAGATAAGCATGAGTTCCCTAATGATATTTGTTCACAAGCATCAAGATGATAAATAAGGAATAAAACATATGTAAGCCAACCACATGAATCATGTAGAGCAAGCATAGCACACATTGCTGAGTTTGGTTTCAAAGGATATGAATTGAAGTTAAATCAAACTCATGAATAGGATAGAGTGAGATAGAGGGTGCACATACCATCGCTTCTGAAAGATAAGAGATCAAGGAAGACCAGTGGTGATTCTGCTGACCAGAGGGCAGCCGGGTCACTCTAGTTTACCTTGCTCTTGTCATGAAGGCGTAGTCGATGTTGTGCAACGCCTGTGTGGGGGTTCTCTAGTGGAAATGTCGATGATGAGCTTGAGAGAACTCCCCCACACTAGTGGTTGAACCTGGCGCTGTTCTTCAAACGACAAATGAAAACAAAGGATGGACTCTACTGGTTCGAGAACCATAGAGCCTTTATTCAAATTCAAATCTTTTTGTTGTTTTTATTTTATTGTCACCACGTCATTTACTCGAGAAGGGTTAGACCAAGGTTACGCATTATATACGAAGGGGAATTTACTTACCTTGGACCTTTGAGAGGTCATATGTACCACCTTTGCATGATGTGCAACATGAATCTGACACCTCATCTTACCTTCCCATTTGAATTTAGCTCAATGACTTACCCATTCAAATTTGACAATTCTCTGCAGGGGTTAGTCAGCATATATGCAACCAAGATCTATGAAAATATAACTCTAGGGTTCATCAATCAAAACTCGACACCATGTCTTGTTTTGACTGAAGAAGACAGATTTTAACCTAAGCACCATGCTTAATTTAAAACAATCTATGAACGTATGACATCATATACATTCAAACTAGAGCATATGAACAAAGATAAAGGAAACATGAGCATGATCAAGCTATTACCAAAAGGAACATAAGCATGAGCATATGACGGTGAACCTCGGGCAACCTCCCGGAAGGGCTTTGTTTAATGTCAAAAGTAGGACTTACCTAGCTAGTGGGCAAGATGCGAGAGTTGACATCATCTTTACACCAGGATAAGATTTGGTAGAGGAGGAACTTTACTCAGGATGCTCACATACCTCCCCCACACTTGAAGTTTGCATTGCTAGGCAACAAAACTCAAGTGTGTGGTGATCAAGCTTCCTTTTGTAAATGTTCCCTCACCAGAGCTTATCTAGGTATTGCAGCTGATGTGGCTCACATGTTCGTAGGCATCACCTGTCCATCTTTCTTTTAAATCTCCACCTGAAAGGTTAGTGACCAAAAATACCCGAAGGACAACTTATCCTAAAAACATGTTCTTGCTTTTATTCGAAAAGGGAAATAAAACCTAATCTAATCCAAGCTATCTCTTGGGAGTGCTTTGTTTATTTAAGGTCATAAGCTTGACCATGGGAACTTCATCTTGCAGCTATCGTTGGCGGTGTCGTTCCCGTCTCACCACCAATCCTTGATGTATCAGTGAAGCTTTAGCTGCAAGGTTAGTGCCACAATGCACACACGAAATCTGATATGCTTATGATAGACATATGCATCCACAACCAACCTTTTGAACTTTCTACAAAAGAGGACCATAAGATGATTGCAGCCCTCATGCGTGCTCAGCGCACTAAGCATGTCTGACTCTGGAGGGACATGATGCGAGCATGGTCTGTATGGTCAGTCAAGAATGAAACTACCATGCTCGTGCGTGGAATCCTTTCTTCCGGACTCCAGAGTCAGTGCCTCGAAAGGTTCCATGGCCCATGAATTCTCCATCTCAAGAGAGTCATCGTGGAAGCTCAATGTTGACTCTCGATCATGATCGAAAGCAATATGATACTGGCCAGCAGGAAGAGGCTGAAACTCGGTCGAGGGTGATGACGATCGTTCTCCTTCACAAAGGTGAGGAGGGTCTTTCGAGTCGTACTCATGAGGAGTAGAAAGTTCTACACCCTCAATGAGAACAGGCTCGGATGACGTGAATGGAGGTATACGTGTCATCTTCTCGAGCGGGTTTGGCTGCGGAAGAGGCTTCGCCATAGGATGTCCCAAACAAGGGGTAGCAGTGGCGGAAGTGGCTTCCCCAAGATTACCATCAAGGCTCCCTATGGATTCCTCAAAGAATTTCTCTAGCGGGGAGCCTAGGAGTAGATCAGGATCGAGGGCATCGAAGATGTGAAAGTCTAAGCCAGCCTCAATCCCGTCTATGATGAGTGGCACGGCACTTGCAATCCCCCGACATTCAAGAACATGACCAAAGGGGCAAGTCTCGAGAAGCATGTCGGATGGTGCTAGCGGAACTTTGCCTAAAAGAGTTTCCGCTAAGTGCCATGGCATGATGTTAACCTCCATGATGGGGTCACAAAGGGCCTCTACGGCAATCCCTCTCACAGAACAAGGAATAACCACAGAGGGTGTACCATCCCAAAATGCTTCGGAAAAAATATCGTTCCATCTGGCCATTACTCCTTCATGGCCTCCTCATGAAATGCTTCGTCAGGAGGATCGGGAGGCGAAGGAGATACTGTGGGTCTAGGGAAAGGCTCTGTCAGAGGATGTCTAGATGGTTCAGCATGCACAAAAACTGTTTCCCGAATCTCTTCTTCTGGGTTTCCTTGAGATTTATAGAGAAGTTTTTCTAAGGGGAAACCTAGGAGAAGATCAAAATCCATGATGTCATAGATGTGGAAATCTAACCGCACCTCTATGTCATCAATGGTGATCGGCACGTCCCTAGCAATCCCTTTACATGGAAAAACACAGCGCCACCTGGGGCTATGGAAAAGTCCATCAGTCGGGATCAAAGGCATGTCACCCACCAGAGTATCCAAAAGGGCCTCTGGTATGATGCAAGCCCCAGCAGTAGGGTCATGGACAGCATCTACGGTGTTTCCTCTCATGGAACAATGGATGATCGTGGAAGTCGAGCCAACCCGAATTGCTTCGGATGTACGCTTCTGAGGTGACCAATCCACACTCGACCCATGATTCCAAACTTCATCGAGGACCTCATAAAGGTCCAACGATGTCGTAGGCTTCTCGTGCCAAGAGTGACCTGAGGTATTTCTGATGTTTTGAGAAGGGTCATCCTCAGATCGGGAAGAGAACTCCGAAGGTTGAATTTCTTCTTCCTTCAATGTTCGTGGTTCGGGAGAGGGCTCAACAGAGGAATCAAGGAATTCAGAGAATGAAAGCTCAGATTCGGCTATTGAGAGACTCTCGTGGACCAACTCAGACTCTAGATGGGGTTCGTTGTAAACGATATGGGAAGAAGAGGTTTCTACTAAGAATTCTAGGATCTCTCTTCTTTCCATTAGAGTTTGGTTTTCGAACGAACCTCCAGCTAAGAGGTTGAGCTCTTGTGCAGATTCCATGTCTACACGAGTATAAAAGGTATACGTCGCTATATCATTGGGTATAGACATGTCTGGGCTAGATGTCATAAGACGTAGGAACCTAGCCCAAGTTGCACCTATGGATTCACCCTCTAATTGCTCAAAGTCAAGGACTTCACACGGCAAGAGCTCTATGCATTCATAAAGGGAGAACGAGTCACAAAAGTTTTCTCATAGTTCTCCCTAATTATTCACATGCTTTGCTGTGTGGGTGTACCATTACTCCGCTCTATCTAGGAGAGAGAAAGGGAACAATTTCCACCTCAGAGTTTCCTGTGTCATGCCTGGAATTACCAAGAACGGACACAAGTCCTCGAACTCCTCTAAATGAACATTACAATCATCACTGATCGCTCCATAGAAAGGTCGATTCCGAACCATGGCTATAAAGCCGGGACGAAGCTCGCAGCAAGATGAGGAAGTTGATGGTTGCTCTAAGACGAACTCGCCCCTAGGTGTAGAGAGGCTTTGACAGGAAGGCATCTCAAAGGGTAACGGGGGTAAAGGTAGAATTCAAGAAACAAAAAGTATATCTCGATGGGTAATGGGGGTGAAGGTAGAAGAAAACGAAAAGGATAAATACGAGGACCACTAGGTTCAAAGATAGATACAGCAACCGTTCCCCGGCAACGGCGCCAGAAATGCTTGTTGGCGCTTCTTAACATCACCACTAGTTGTACACCTAAAGGGAGCGTATAAGAGCAACCGGGTATACCGCAAGCGCACGAAAATACCGCTATAGCACTTCCCCAAGGAAGGAGAGTATTCCAAGGGTATTGAATCCAAGGAACGATGTGCACTGTCTCCTACTCTAGTAAAGATGATCCAAGGACACAACACTGATTGATAGGATAGGTAGAAAGGATCTGCCTCGACCGAGCGCAGAGTCTAGTTACGGTCTCTCAGGTATAACACTCACTTCGGGTGCCAGGCACATCCTAACTTTTTAGGAAGAGGCCAATGTGCTTGCAATGAGCCCAACTCGGTACGCGACGCAGAGGGTTTGCAAAGGGTCCAACAGGCTGTCACCACTGCGCCCTACCTCTACACTATGAACGTACGTCGTCTTCGAAGGGTAACCTATGGTCCAGACACCACGTCTACACCACTGACTACTACTACGAATCCGCGAGGGAGATACTGACACTAGCTCAAGGTATGCTCTATCACTCATGCAAGATCACGAATGCACTTTCATCTAACTAGAGACATGCAGGAGCTTCACTTTACTCTAATAGACAAGCTGGCAAACTAGATGCAAACTTATGATCTAAGTCTACTAGATCGAAAGGGTTGTGTTCGAAGAACACAAGCCTCTAAACCAAGAACAAATGAAGAACACAAGAACAAAGCAACTAAGCATGCATACGATTTTAGTCTAAATAGGAAATGTCGAAATACTCACTTTAGTCTAGTTGAAGAACAAAGGCACCACTGAGGATCGTTCTTGAGGAAGATGTCAAGAACATGACATGTCCTCAAGCCTCCCATCTCACTTCCTAGCACTAATCCTATAGAAAGAGGTCTCCTCTCCTAATGAGAGAGGCTCCAAGCCAAAAAATAGAAGAGGAGGAGGAGAAGCGTGTGTTCCAAATGAGAGCCCCTCCCCTCCTATTTATAGAGGAGGGAGTTGCTTGCTCCGGGGCTCCAAGTGCTCCAAAATGCCTGAGATCGCAACCAGGGACCAATCAGGGGCTGCCATGTGGAAGGCCGGGATCAGCCGTACCAAAGTCGGTTCGGCCGATCCACGGTTCGGTTGAAACCTCGGCGCCATGTGGCGCCCTGTGCTTCTTCGTGGTGGCTGACTGGTGGGCCCTGATGCTTGTCCTCCGTGCATGCCAAGTTTCCTGACGGTTTTGGGGGATAAGTGGGGCCTTGAATCCATGTGATGTCCATGTAGCGCTTCGTGATTCGTCGGGCTTACCTCTCTTGGATTGATGACGTCAGTGATCCAGGGGAATCCTAGGTGGCATCCCCTCATTGGCTGGTCTTGAAGTACTTGGATCAAAGACTTGTGCTTTTACTCCTCTTTCTAGTGCTAATCACCTGTATTTGCATAATCACCAACACTTGTGGAAATGATTAGTTCAAACCCTATTCTAGTGTTGATGATCATTTTCCATGCGAAAACGTACATGTTTGACGGGTAAAAAGTGGGTGAAAAACAGCCGTCAACATGCACCCAAATAACTTTCGTGGTAATAGAGGTGGTTCCCCCTATAGCAACCAGAAACAGAGCATAGCAATATAATACTTTGCAACAAAAGATTTTAGAAATTGCAACGTGTTGTGTACGATGCATTTGCACCTATGGCAACACCAGATGCGTCGCAATAGAATAATTTGCAACCAACACGAGCACGGTCTAAAATGCTAGTTGCAACGCCGCATTGCGTTGCAATAGAAAAACTTTTGCAACCACAAAAAGACCACGGTTGCTACAGGCTAATGCAACACGGCCTTTCGCATCACATGGTTGACGAAAAAAATTGGTTGCAATTGCGGCTATTGCAACCAAATATGACATATTTTAACACATTTCGTGTGTTGCATAAGGGAGAAAATCTAGTAGTGATTGTCCCTCAGGAAGTGGTACCTCACTTCTATGTGTTTCGTTTTGAAGTGAAGGACTGGGTTTTTGGCTACACTTATGGCAGTGGTGCTGTCACAAAAGAGTGGAACCTGGGAACACTCCTCACCAAAGTCGCTCATAGTGTAGGTCATCCAAAGCAGCTGGGAACAACTAGCAGCAGCTACATACTCGGCCTCTGTAGTGGACTGGGCTACACTAGATTGCTTGCAAGATGACCAAGAGACCAAAGAAGAACCAAGGAACTGACAACACCCAGAGGTAGACTTGCGGTCCAATCGACACCTAGCAAAATCAGCATCGAAGTACCCGTGAAGTCTGAGTGTCGAGGAGGCAGAATACCAAAGACCAAACTCAGGAGTGTAGTTCAAGTACCTGAAAATACGCTTGATGGCCTGCCAATGTGAAGTCCTCGGTGAAGCCTGAAAATGAGCGCACAGACACACACTGAACTGTATGCCCGGCCTCGTCACCGTCAAGTAGAGGAGGGAGCCGATCATGCTCCGGTACTCCTTCTGGTCCACGGGTTCGCCATCCTTATCCGCATCTAAAGCCGTAGTGGTACCCATCGGTGTAGTCAGTGGCTTGGAGTCGTTCATGCCAAACTTCTTCACCATGTCCCTGGTATACTTCGCTTGATGTACGAACATCCCGTCCTTGCATTGCTTGATCTGGAGTCCCAAGAAAAACTGCAGCTCGCCCATCATGGACATCTCAAATTCCCTGCTCATGTCATCTACAAATCTGGCAACAAGATCAAGAGAAGAGCCACCAAAGATTATGTCATCCACGTATATCTAAACAATCAAAAGGTCATTCCCATGCTTAAGGAGAAATAGGGTCTAATCAACCGTGCCCATCACAAACCCTTTACTCAGCAAAAAGCCTCTCAACCTGCCATACCAAGCTCTAGGTGCCTGTTTCAACCCATAGAGCGCTCTCTGGAGTTTGTACACATGGCATGGGTATTTCTCGCTCTGAAACCCCGGAGGTTGCCTCACATACACTTCTTCCTCTATCACCCCATTCAAGAAAGCACTCTTCACGTCCATTTGGTACAACTTGAACCCTTTAGCCACGGCAAAGGCTAGAAGGATCCTAATTGCCTCCAAACGGGCCACAGGAGCATATGTCTCCTCATAATCTATGCCCTCTTTATGGTTGAACCCCTGAGCCACCAACCTCGACTTGTTTCTCACAATCATCCCATTCTCACCCTCTTTGTTCTTCCATACCCCCTTGGTACCTATGGGACAGTAATTTGGTGGTGGATCGACTAACACCCAGACTTGGTTTCTCTCAAAGTTTTCCAACTCCTCATGCATGGAATTCACCCAATTCTCATCAGACAAAGCGTGTCGAATATCTTTGGGCTCAAAAGAAGCAACAAAAGCAGAGTGAGCGAAATGAGAAGTATTCCTTAACCTCGACTGTGTAGTGTGTTCATGAAGGTCACCTATGATCATCATCGGTGGGTGATCCACTTGTACACGCCAGGGAGCCTCTCGCCTGGACACAATCTCCCCCTCAGCAGTAGCCTCCACTCGAACAGCCTCAGTCGTAGTGGGTGTAGGGGATGGACCATCCTCGATCGTCGTCGTCGTAGTGGAAGTAGCATGTCCACGATCAGCCACTGGAGCATCACCACCATCATCGTCTTCATCTCCATCTTCATCCTTCTCATCCTCAAAGATCCTCACTCCAATCTCCTCATCACCTGCACACTCAAAAGTAGAAGAGCTACATGGCTATGTCTCATCGAAGGCTACCTCGCAAGTCTCCATGATTCGGTTAGTGTCAAGGCTGAGCACACGATATGCTCTAGAGTGAATCGCATAACCGAGAAAGATACCATCTGAACATCTAGCCTCAAACTATCCAACTTGCCCTTCTTCAGAATGAAACACTTGCAACCAAAAGCTCTAAAGTGACTCACCTTGGGTTGTCGCCCATGCATCAGCTCATAAGAGGTCTTCTTCTTGAAAGCACGAAGGAAGATGCGATTTGAGACATAGCAAGCGGTATTGACCGCCTCGGCCCAGAAACGCCTAGGAGTCCTATGCTCATCGAGCATTGTCCTGGCCATCTCACAAAGGGTCCGGTTCTTCCTCTCCACTACGCCATTCTGGCAAGCGACGTATGGAGAAGAGTACTGATGATCAAGACCAAGATCACTACAAAAGGCATCAAAATGAGAGTTTTTAAACTCCGTGCCATTGTCACTGCGTATGGCTCGAATGGCATCACCATGTCTCTCATTCTTCAACCTCAAGATCAAGTCCCGAACAAAGCCAAATGTCTCGCTCTTATCCTCCAAAAAGAAAACCCAAGAGTACCTCGAAAAATCATCAACAACCACAAGAACATACCACTTCCCACCAGCGGAGCGAACACGAGCTGGCCCAACCAAATCCATGTGCAGCAGCTCACAAGGTCGCTCGGTCATGACTGAAGTCAGAGGGGCGTGAGAAGCAGCAACCATCTTTCTATGCCGACAAGAAGCACAAACCAAATCCTTCTCGAATTTCAACTTAGGCAATCCTCGGACAAGATCAAGACCACTCAAGCGGGAAAGCAACTCAAAGCTCAAGCGTCCCAACCTCCTATGCCATTTCCAAAGCTCGACCGAAATGCCAGCAACAAAACATCGAGGAGGACCAACAGACTGGGAAAAATTGGCACGGAAGATTTGACCCTCGGGGACGATCGTACAGACAAGATCGCCTCAAGAATCAAGCACACGAGAAGCGCCCGACTTAAAACGAACCTCAAAACCTTCATCCAGTAATTGAGATACTGACAACAGGTTAAAACCAAGTGACTTGACCAAAGCCACACTTCTTAAGGTCACCTTGCTACTTACCTTCACCATACCTTCAGCAAGCACTCATCCTCTCCCATTGTCCCCGAAAGTGATGTACTCCCTTGTACTCACTGGGGTGAGGCTGGAGAACCACCCACGATCTCCGGTCATGTGTCGTGAGCAACTGGAGTCAATCAACCAAATGTCCTCCAAGCCTCCCACCTGCAATCAAAAACAAGAACGAGAATGAGCAAGCGACTCAACACTGGGGTTAGTACCAAACGAGTCAAACCAGTGTCGAGCCATTTGCTCAAAACAAGGGTTAGCAAACTCCATCCTCCCAAAACATCTAGGCGGAGCCCTCTCACGCCTACCACCAAAGGACCTGTCACGTCTCACTGGAGGAGTACGCACACCACGAGGGGGAAAACGTGGCTGTAGTCCATCTGAGACCCAAAGCTCCGATCGTGCCTCCCAAACTCGTAACGGTCACGAGAAGGAGCGCGTCGAGCCAACTCACCACGCCCAAACCCAACACGCCTGTCTCTCTGAGGAAACACACCTCCACCTCCATGAGTGGGAACTATACGCACATACACCTCACCCCTAGGCAGAGGTCCTCTATGAGGCTCAAGCACACCACAAGAAAGGTGGTACCTGTCCTAGTTTGCCATCTCCCTAGCAAACCTCTCATCTCTCTTCCTCCTGAAACAGAACTCATTCTTATGCCCATCCCTCCCACAATACTGACAATGGAAGCGGATCGGCTGTGGCTTAGGCTGTGGCTTCTCAACAGCTTTCTCTCCTGACTTCCCTTCGAAGACATTCCCTTAGGTGCTCACAAACTTGATGGGTTTCTGGTAATTTTCTGTTTTCTGGGGGAACACTGGTGGGTCTGGAGTTGTATCAAGCTTGTTTTTGAGGTGGTTTGGCTTGGGTGCATATTTGTTCATGGGTATGGTGTGTGGTGGAGTAGGAATCTCTCCAACTTTCTCTTCTCCCTCACCACTCTTCTCACCACTCTTGCCAGCCCCCAACGCCTGACCATCAAACCTCTTGAACTCAGCCAACATCAAACTCAACTATGGCTCATGCCCAGACAACCAACTCATCAATTTCCTAAGCTCATCATTTTCATCCTGCAAATGGTCAACATAGTGTGCAAGTTCCATATTTTTCAAAGCATGCATTTCACAAGTAGAACATAATGTAGGAATGGGAGCTTTCAAAGCAGCCTCAAGAGAAACTATCCTGGTGTGAGACTCATCTAGCCTAGCATGCAACACAGGACATGAGGTGCAAGCACCTAACAAAGTTGGCCTACATTTCAGTTCATCACACTCAACCCTAATCACATCTAGTTCCTCAAGAGTAGAGGCATGCTTCTTCTTGAGAGCAGTCAAATCAGCAAGAAAAACAGAGCAATCACCACAGTCAATCTCATCAGACACAACAGGAGCAGATTTCAAAGAGCCTATCTCATTTCTAGCATCCACAAGCAGGGATTCAAGATCAGCTATCTTATCCTTAGCATCACCCAACAAAGACCTAAATTCGCTCTTTTCCTTTTTGGTCTTCCTAAGCACATCATCACGGTTATCAAGCAACTCATTGAGCCGGAGTTGGGATCATTTCATATCTCTTCCTCGGAGTCGGAGTTCGAATCCGAGCTGTGCTTCCAACCCTTCTTGGAGTGCGCCATGCCGCAAAATCCTCCTTGTGCGACGAAGCTCAGGCCGGTGAAGTTCTTGCCCGTGTGCCGCTTGTCCTTGCGCCGTTCTTGCTCTTCCTCACTGCTCGAGTCGGAAGAAGCATCGCTTGATGTGGAGTCGATGTCGCTTGCTCCGGCAATCATCGCTCGAGCCGTCTTCGTCTTGTAGCCGCCACTCTTCTTGGGCCTTCTCTCGCCCTTGTCTTTGCGCTTGTCCTTGTAGTCGTTCTGGGAGCGGTGCTTGTTGTAGTCGTGCTTGGGCTTGCCCTTGTAGTCGTTCTTGATCTCCATGGCTTCAGGGCATTCGGCGATGAAGTGCCCGTGCTTCCCGCACCGATAGCACATCCCTGAGCTCCGCCTTGCATTCTTGCGGTTCTCGTACATCCATCGAAACCTCTTGCTCAACAAGGCGAGATCATCCTCGCTCAGCACCTCGAAGTCCTTATCTGGCAAAGACATAAGACAAGACAAAGAGAAACCACCAGAGTTAGTGTTAGACCTTGATCCTGAGACAAGAGCCAAACTATGTGGATCAGTGGGGCTCTCGCTCTTGGCTCTCAAGCCACGATCAACCTCTGAAGACCTCAGGTTGGAAAACAGCTCATCCAGCGTCAACGTGTCATACACGCTCGACTCCTCAATGGCCTCGACCTTGGCACTCCACACAGACCTATCCAGGGCATGCAAAAGCTTGATAGCTTGATCATGATCCGTGTATGGGAGCACTGTCACATTAGCCCTCATGTTGTTGACTATGCTAGTGAAGCGCTAGAACATAGCATTGGTAGACTCGCCGGGGAGATAAGTGAAGTTCTCATACTCTCTCCGATAAATGGAAAACAAACGGGCTTGCACTTGGGCATTGCCAACATGAGCATTTCTCAACTTGAGCCATATCTTTCCGACCACATTTTCTCCGTACACTCGCTCGAACTCCGAGGCACAGAGAGCACGAAACAAGTAATCAACAACCTTGCTGTTGGCCTCAAACATGTCCCGCGATCCTGGAAGCAGAAAACTGTCTAGGACGACATAATGAGGATTCTGAGTGACCTCCCAGATCAGAGTTCCCTTCCCACACAAAAACGTGCCCATGCGCCTCTCCCACATCGGGTAATTCTTGCCATCAAAGTGCGGAGCACCCGACCCCTTTCCATAATCGCCCATCTTTGGATCTTAGACTAGTTAGAATCAAGAAGATAAGTAACTGGCTCTGATACCAATTGAAGGACCGAAAAGGAGACCAGAGAGGGGGGGAGTGAATGGGAGCCAATAAAAGTTCTTCCTGAAGGTCGAACTCGGCCTATATCCCGAATGCCACTCTGAGTACTCGCACACACCGAAGAAGCTCTAGACAAGGCACAAACAAGCCTACAAGTCCTGGAGACAAGCCTAGAAGCAAAGAGCGGAAGCACAAGACAAGAATCAAACACCTAGACCAACTCTGCGAAAGCTCATGGCGGACTGTCCGAGAGGACCAGGCAGATCGTCCGCGATGACTGCGCGGACCGTCCGTCAGGTCTCGGCGGACCGTCCGAAAAAGCAACCCGAACCTCCAGGGACGCACCGAGAAAAACGGACTGTCCGTGATGGACCCGTGGACCGTCCGCCTCGTCACAGACCGTCCGGCACTCTAGTACAGACCGTCCGCAAACTTCGCACACCAAAAACCAACCGGCTCAACAGATTGAACGAAAGCCTCGCAAGAACACACGAAGAACACGAAGAACAGCCGGCCTATCAGGCACCTCGCGGACCGTCCGCACGGAGGCCGCGGACTGTCCGCCAAGTGTGGACAGAGCAGAAAAACGCTCGAGCTCGGGAGTCAACTCCACCTTTCCATCACCGGATCTCCCAAACGGCTAGAGCTCTTGAGACAAGACTTTGGGGAGATGAGAAGCATCACACAAGGAAGCTATGCCCCAAAAATCTCGACCTCTAACTCCCTAAATCACCGGGAATCGCGGATCACACGAACCACCACCATGAACTCGGGCTCCAACCAAAAACGCACGAATCGAAGGTGTTTCCCGGCGTTTGAGGGGTCAAGATCACACAAAAAGATGCGCAAGGCATCCACCCATGATCCCCTCAAAGAAATCCGAGAGAAAACCCCTTCAAATCCCCGAATCGAGCGAAGAAAAAAACTCCCCAAAAATAGCCTCGAAAATGACACGAAAATCTTAGAGGACTAGGAGATCACCGCAACGCTGAATGCTTCCATATATCCAGAGGACAGAGTCTATTCAAGAATCTAGCCTAAGGAATACAGAGAAAAAGAAGAAGTTCAGAGAAATCTATCAGGGGAGGAAACCCTAGCGTCCAAGAGAGAGAGAGAGATGTCATCCACCTCTTCGCTATTTATACGAAGTCCATTGGAGGGAGGTAAATGACCACGCTACCCCTACAGTTCAAATAGAAGATACAACCCCTCAGGGGCATTTTGGTCAAGTCTTCATCGAGCGGACACGCTTCCACCGCGGCCTTGCTTAGCATCGACGCAAGCCCCGCGATTACGCCACGTGCTCCCCGCCTCGAAGCTTCCCGAAGCTCCCGGATCACCATCACCGTCGCCTCAGGCCTCCGGACTTGGTTTTGAGTCCCAAACCAAAAAACCGTCCACCGATGGTTTTGTGGGCAAACCAACAAACCCCGCGTGCAAGCTTCAACCTCGATCCGCTACCTTGCACCGGCCCATGTTCACGACTTCAGCTCTCCAGTCTTGCACCGCACGGCTCGCACTTGACCCCATCGGCCACCGGGTCCATTGAACCAAGCCTACTTGCCTCTCCATCACCCGGAGGCCTCCATGGCTAAGGCCTTTCACGCTTGTTCTTCACCTGCACACTTAGCCAAGCATCAGTCCACACAACATTGTCAATCACTCATCACTAAGGAGCGACCCTCCACTGGTCCTCGGACACACCTATTCCTCAGGCTCCCTGAGCAGCAGCATCAATATGGCCATGGGCTGTCGGAGTCAGACCATTACAGAAGCTTTGAAGAATAAGCCAATCCTCTATCCCATGGTGAGGCCAAGCCAGGACATACTCCTGAAGTCTTTCCCAAGCCTCTGGAATAGATTCATTTGCTGCTTGCTGGAAACTAATCCTCCCACGAAGGGCATTGGTTTTACCCAATGGAAAGAACTTCCTGAGGAATGCTTCTGAACATTTGCTCCCTGTATTAATAGCATCACGATTCGCATAGAACCATTGTTTAGCTTTCCCCAGGAGAGAGAACAGAAACAATCGTAGATGAACTGCATCCACATTATTTGCACCCCTGATGATGAAAGTGCTGCATAGCTGTTGACGGTTCAAAACCGTGTTCAACTTCACCGCAAGTACACAAAGTGACTTGGTGCCTTTTTCACCAAGGGAGGAGACCCTCTAGGTTCTTGTCAATCCACGGAGCAAGGGAATTACTTGTGCTGAACCTAACACTAACTTAGTTGATTAAGGACTTTATGATGTAAAGATTAATCTATAAAGTAAAGACAAACTAACCCTAGATTATGTTAAAGAGAGAGAAAGGTAGTTCATGAGTATGAAGAACGTATGCCCATGGAGTCTAGGTACTTGAGATGCAATCACTCAAGACATGATAAAACCCCGATCCAATCTATCTAAGCATGTGAACAAAGAATTAGGCATTTCCCTTCCCTCGTACATGTCACTACGCGAAGGTAATCAATACTAATCCTAATGAACACGGTATGTTGATGTGATCTATGGGAGCAACCCCGAAGGCATGGTAGCTAACCTTAAACATTAAGCATCATCAATAAAGGGTATGATAGACATAAGATCCAAATAAGAGTGGGTGAATACATGTCAAGATCCATTACAACTCCATGGACAAACAATTACTTTACCTCATCAAGGTGCTAGGCATGGCACCATTGAACATGGTGGATGCCCCCGATGGAGTCCGTTTCTCGGTGTCCTTCAACTCTGGCGGTGCCGTGGCAGGGCCTCGGCGTCCTTCTTCCTCGTGGTGGCCTCCCTTGACCTTGGTGATGATCCTCTTGAATCCTCACCCTCTCGATCAACCCTCTTCTTTGTGGTTGATCTCCCGAGGCTTCTCTGATTGTCTCTCTGGTTGAATGGCTCCTCCTCCGAACAATTAGGGTTCCGCGATCTTATCACCGAAGAAAGGCAGCGGCGAACCGACCCCGAATTAGGGTGGGCCGGCCGGCCTGGGCCGATCGGCCTGGGCCCTCCCTGGCCCAGTTCGCCCCCGTCTTTTGCCACATGTCATCTTCTGCACTTTGGGGATTTTCCTCCTTTGGATATGGGCTTTGGACGACGTTATCCCCGCGACCAAGTTAAGGGGTCTTTACGCATGATCTTCCGGTCTTTTCACCTTGGCCCTCGAAGATTCTTCATTGAAGCACATTGGTCCTTGCCACCTTTGGAGTCAAGTTCACGCACAGTAAATCATGTAAATCGTCCTCTGAACCGAGTGCATCTCTTCTTATTTAGTGCATGAATTCCTGCGTAAACATTATACTCCAAAACACACATAGAACAATGAACTTGTTATATCATTAGTATGCCTAGCGGCGGGTTAGTTCCAAAATGAAATCCAAACTATAACATAACAAGTGTTCTTGGTTGACGGAAATCGACCGTCAACATCCCCCCACGCTTAGATCTTGCGTGTCCTCGAGCAAGTTGCTCAAAAATCGTTCATCCACGAAGTTGAAACATGCTTCGTCAATTCTTTCCTTTCAAGTTAGTCTAACATTCATCTTTAATATAAGAGACATGAAACAAAGATCATAATGTAAACATGGGCGTTTAGAAATTACCAATTCAAGACTTACCCCACAACTCATACCTTTTCACTAGAGATCTTCGGCTTCATCCATACTTGCTTTCTTACTTTCATCAAAGGGTTTTTACAAACTTTTAAAAATAAAATTCCTGCACAAAGCATTAGGCAAAGCCCTTCTCCAAGTTCTCACATGTCAATCATTTAAAGTGGCTATCCTAGATAATTTCATAAACTCTCACCTCCCACAAGTCTCTCATTTATAATGTAAGGTGGAGCTATAGGTGAGGCTAGTGAAGCTAGCACAAGTATTATCAAGCTAGGAAAATCCTCTAGTGGTTGTTCACCTTCCAAGCTAATGATAATGAGAATTAAACCATAATGTAAGGGTATTAAGGATGAGAAGATTTAGAATGGTGGACATGTGCAAAGGGAAAAAGAATAATGACTTCAAGGCACTAATTATGTCCTCGATGTCGGATTGCACATGGTATGGAATATCAAAGATTCGTTCTCAACATCGTCGCATCCTTCCTTGCACTTCTATTGATCTTCATTTTACTTGTCATCCCTCACTATACCTCTCTTTCTTTGCCTTGGATTTTCCTTCTTTTCTTTTTCTTTTTTCTTTTTCTCTCTTTTTTTTCTTGTGTGCGCAGCACACATATACACATGCATATACATATTTTTTTTCTTCTTTCCACATCTTTACCTTCTTCTCCAAAGCTTTTCGGTCATCCTTTGAAGATGAATACCAATCTGAATTTTAAATAAAATCATGCCTACAAATTGAACGAATCTTCAAACATGGGTTGTGTTCAAGGAATAAGATGATAAAAAGATGTTTATGGGTCTGGGTATGGAATCTGGCGATGTACGGGGCATTCAATGTAAAATTCCTGTTACCGAATGTATGACGAGGCTGCAATAAAAGATATACATCAAGGACATGATCATTGCTAAAAATTAGACCTCCCAAGAGAGAAAAATCCTAACCCAATTCATCATGCTAAACAACACTTATGGTGGACTATATATAGGCTTTGTGTAGGATAGATATTACCTCTCAACTTGGAGAAAGAGATCGCTAACCTTCATAGCAAGGTGTTTTTCTTAATTTTCAGAAATTAAAGCATCCAATGTTAGCATTACTAAAAGCATAGATGAAGTAAAGTCCTAGATCAAAGTTTGAATATGGGTGCTTTACGAAATTAAATTTCCACTAAGCACCACGGTAAACGATTAATCACCAAGCTCATGCTCGAATAACAAAGATAAAGTAAAGACATAACAAGAAAAGAAACAAGAGATTTGCATAAGACACTTTTTGTTTCTTTTTCTTGACTCAACACTAAATTAAGACACTTTCGAGCTAAAAAGATAAAGAAAAACTCACACTTGACTCTGACGCTTGACTCGATTTAAAGACTCGACCTAACACCACTTTAAGAAAAAAAATTTAAAAAGAGTAGCTAGCTAGCTCCCCCCACGCTTAGATCTTACGACGTCCTCGTCGTAACTTTACAAAAAGTACAAAGGGGGAAACATGCTAACTACAACACCTAGTGAAACTTCCCGCACGAGTTGCACCACTCCTTCTTCTTGAAGTTCTTGTTCATTCCAAAGAGCTTCCTTATATTCCGGTTAAGGAACTTAAAGTCGTCTTCTGCCATGCGCTCCCAATCTTCAATCCTTTGTTGCATGGCGTTGATGGTGTGGAAGCACTCGTCAAGGGAAGAGAAGAGCTCTGCAATAGCATTGTGGCAAGCCGCACAACATATGTTGTGCTCTTCCTTCGGATCAATGTTGCTTCTATCGTCTTCGTCGTCCGGATCGTTGCCGCCGTCTGGGTTGCCTCCTTCGCCTTGCTTGTGGTGCTCCTCCGGCTCCTCCTTGGGCACTTCCTCCCTAACATAGAGGTCGTTATCATCTCTTCCACTGGCTGCCCATGAGCTAGGGCTCTGATCATCGGAGTAGTCGCTATCTCCGTAAATCTCCGCCGGCTCGGGGTCTTTTCTTTGTAATCCTTCCTCTTCATCCCAAGGAGCCTCTTTGAGCGGCGAACGGGAGAAGCGGGCTTCTCCTTCTTCTCTTCAACCCATGGATTTTGGCTAGCCATGCGCCTTGTTGGGATACGCCCTCCGCAACGAATCCGCACGGTCCTCTTCACCTCCTCCTTGAGCTTTTGTACCACACTGCACCGACGAAGCTCCTCGGTCACCAGTGTTGGAAAGGGGAGGCATGCTTCTTCTTCCATGGTTGCCTTCACCACTTCCTTCCCTTTGGTGCTGCTCGGGGATGCCATGGGTGCTTGGGTGCTTTCATGGAGGTTGGAGATTGTGATTGAGATGCAATTCTTGAGCTCCCCAGGCATCCTTAAATATCCCTGGAAGGATTCGGCCGAAACCCTTCCTTTCCTATTTTTGTAGCTCCTAAAAAGGTAGGCAAGAAAAGGAAATATGCCGAACCACGTCCCAGAGAAAAATGGGCGGAAACGGAGGTAGGGGGTGCTGGGCCGGTCGGCATGGGCCGGCCGGCCTGGCCCCTGTTTCGGGCCCCCGCGGCCCATCTTTTACGGCCCTTTGTGTTTTGTGAATACTAGCCTAGGTGGTGGAAAGGTCCAGCTAAAAATTATGAAAAGGACTCGAAATAAATACGAAAACAAAAACAAAAACTTATTTACAGAAAACTTACCTTGTTTTACGTCTTAGGCTTGACGCTCGAGCTCTTCCTCCATGTGATATATATCAATGTAGTTGATGGGCACGATGTCTTGTTCAAGAAAAACCTTCAATCGTTGACCATTAACCACATATTGATCTCCTTTCACATCCATGATTGTTACCGCTCCATTTGGCGAGACCGAGTGAACGATATACGATCCATCCCACTTGCTCTTTAGCTTCCCTTTTCCGAATATTTTGAACCTTGAGTTATAGAGGAGAACCTTATCACCTTCTTTGAATTCCTTTGCTCGAAGCCTTTTATCATACCACCCCTTCATCCTTTCCTTGTAGATGGTTGCACTCTCATAAGCTTTGAGCCTGATCTCTTCTAGTTCACTTATTTGAATCTTCCGTTTGATTCCCGCGGCGTCGAAATCAAGATTCATCTCCTTGAATCTTGATCGCCCAATATGCTTTATGTTCTAACTCCAAAGGCAAATGACACGATTTACCATAAACAAATTGATATGGTGTCATACCTATTGGTGTCTTGTGTGCCGTCCGATATGCCCACAATGCTCCGTCCAACTTTTTCGACCAATCTTTACCTCCCTTTTCAACGGTCTTGTTAAGAATGCTCTTGAGCTGCCTATTTGAAGTTTCTGCTTGACCATTGGTTTGTGGGTGGTAAGCCGTGGCCACTCTATGCTCGATCCCCAACTTGGACAAGCATTTTCTGAAACTATTTCCCGTAAAGTGTGTTCCTCCATCATTTATCAATACTCACGTGACTCCATAGCGCGGGAATATAATATTTTTGATCATGAATATGGATTCTTCTGTTGAAGCTCTTCGACAAGGGATAGCCTCTACCCATTTGGATACATAATCAACCATAACTAGAATATGCTCATATCCATTTGAACTAGTGAAGGGCCCCATGAAGTCAATTCCCCATACATCGAATAGATCAATTTGCAAGTTGTAATTTAAAGTCATAGCATTCCTTTGATTTATATTCTCCGTTCTTTGACATTCCGGACAAGAAGCAACATACCTTTTTGAGTCTTCATGCATCTCCAGCTAATGGAATCCACAAGCCCATACTTTTGCTTTAATCCTAAAATGTCCATAGTGTCCTCAATATTCGTCCGAGTGACACTTCCTCAATATTTCAGCTCTTTCATCTCTTGGTATACACCTTCGTAAGACTCCATCCGCTCTAAGTCTAAAGAGGTAAGGTGCATCCCAATAATATTTTCGGCTCTCGGCGATCACTCTCCTTTGAGCGTTCCTATCCAAATGATCAAGTGGCATCTTTCGTATGGCTTGAATAATATTGATCATCCAAGTATCTTTGTCAAGTATGTGATAGAGGTAATCATCTCCCATCTTATCTTCAATAGGCTCTTTATCATCCTCACGATTCATCCTTCATAAATGGTCGGCCACAACATTTTCCGACCCCTTTTTATCCCGAATCTCCACATCAAACTCTTGCAAGAGAAGGATCCATCGAATTAACCTTGTCTTGGCATCTTTTTTAGACAAGAGATACTTGATCGCCGCATGATCGGTGTAGACGATCACTTTAGAATTCACAATATATGATCTGAATTTTTCAAAGGCAAACACTACCGCGAGCAATTCCTTCTCCGTTGTTGCATAATTTAATTGAGCTCCATTAAGGGTTTTGCTAGCATAGTAAATAGCGTGTACCTTGCCTTCTTTTCGTTGCCCCAACACCGCTCCAGCGGCATAGTCACTAGCGTCGCACATTATCACAAAAGGTTGACTCCAATTGGGCGGTTGAATGATGGGTGCGGTTACGAGAGCTCTCTTTAATGTCCGGAATGCCGCCAAGCACTTGTCATTGAAATTGAATGGCACATCTTTTTGGAGAAGGTTAGTCAATGGCTTAGTGATCTTTGACAAATCCTTGATAAATCTTCTATAGAATCCTGCATGGCCCAAGAAACTCCTCAAAGACTTGACATCCGTTGGTGGTGGAAGCTTTTCAACCGTTTCAACCTTAGCCTTGTCCACCTCAATCCCTCTCTCGGATATCATGTGTCCCAACACTATTCCTTGTTTCAGCATGAAGTGACACTTCTCCCAATTTAGCACCAAATCAACCTCCGAAGACTTAGTGAGAACTTTATCCAAATTTGCCAAGCAATCTGCAAAAGTTTTACCATAGATGGAGAAATCATCCATAAATACCTCAACAGTTTCCTCGATGAACTCCAAAAATACCGCCATCATACATCGTTGAAAAGAGGCTGGAGCATTGCATAAACCGAAAGGCATTCTTCTATACGCAAATGTTCTATAAGGGCAAGTGAATGTTGTCTTATGTTGATCATCCAGGTGAATAGGTATTTGCTTGAACCCCGAGTACCCATCAAGAAAGCAAAAAAATGCATGATTTGCTAACCTCTCAAGCATCTCGTCGATGAACGGTTGGGGGAAGTGATCCTTCTTCATTGCTTTGTTCAACTTCCGGTAGTCAATACACATCCTCCATCTGGTCACGATTCTTTGCGGTATCAATTCATTCTCCTCATTCTTCATCGCAGTCAAACCTCCTTGCTTAGGCACACAATGTACGGGGCTCACCCATTCGCTATGTGGTACCGGGTAGATGATTCCAGCATCCAACAACTTGATAACCTCCTTCTTCACCACCTCTCGCATGGCATGGGTTAACCTCCTTTGATGGTCCACTACGGGTTTGCATTGATCCTCCATAGGTATGCAGTGAGTGCAAAACGCTAGGCTAAGTCCTTTAAGGTCATTTATCGAATATCCCATCACCTTCTTGTGCTTCTTCAATAAATTCAGCAACATATCATTCTCCTCGGGACTCAATTCGTCGCTCACAATCACGGGATAAGTCTTGTCCGGCCCCAAAAATTCATATTTCAATCCTTTGGGCAATGGCTTAAGATCCACCTCCGGTACTTGTGGTTCCTCATGTACAATCTCTCCAAGGTCTTCAAATTTATCTTCCTCTAAGCTTCTGCCTTGCGGTTCTAGTCCTTTGGTTGCTTCCGCTAACTCTTCATCTAGCTCATCATTAGATTCATTCTCCATTGCTCTTTGTAGCGGATCCCTGATAGTTTCAACAAAATGAAGGCTCCCTACCTCTTCGTCATCAAGAGGTAGAGGTGAGGCAATTCTAGAAGTGGGAAGAAAATTGTATGTGTGATTATCCCCATCAAGATTAATTGTCACTTTTCCTTTTCCGGCATCTAAAATGGCATTAACCAACTTAAGTAAAGGTCTACCAAGAATTACATGATCATTTTTATCATAGTAGACATTAATAATGAAGAAATCGGTTGGAATGCATTTTTCAGAAATTAAAACTTCTAGGTCACGGGCAATTCCTAGAGGTTTAACAATTCTACCATCTCTCATAATTAATTTAGTAGAGGTTAGAACTAGGTCAATGGTGTGATCATGAATTTCATCAAAGATTTTAGAAGACAAGACACTTACTTGTGCTCCAATGTCGCATAACGCCTTGCAATTAATGTTGTTGACCTTGCAATCTATACGCGGTGATGTCTTCTCTTCTTCATCGGATCCTATGGCAAAAATTTCAGCGAGGCGGGCGAATGGTGACGCCTCGGGCTTGATTCCCATGATTCGGCCACATGGTCCGGATCAACTTCTTCTTCCCTAAAGAGCTTTTGAAGGACCTCCTCGGTTGTCTCTAGGTTGTATGAATGCTCCACTTGTTTCTCCGGCGGGAAGTCTATCTCGAAATCTTTTGCCATCCCTTTTTGATTAGGGAACGGTCTTCTCTTGTCAAAGATTTCTCCAAAATCAAGTGGGATCCAATCCATTTGCTCGAACTCCCTTAGTGACTTCACGCTCGACATAGTTCTTTCATTTGCTTTGCTTGTCTCGGTGTGATCACTCTCTGGGATAGTTCTAGTTTCCTCATGTTTGGCTTCTTCAACCTTTTTTGGGATTGGTTCCTCTTTCTTCTCTTCCGGGGTCGTATTTCTGAAAATTGCAGCAAGTGGTCCTACACTTGTGTCATGTTCCGTCTTTCCCGAAAGTCGTGTTTCCCAATCTCTTCGCATGGCCGCCGCTTTGCTTATTTTTTGTAGAAGTTGGGCAGCTTCGTGAGTGTTTTCTCCATGAGATCCCCTCATGCACACATTTGAACGTGTTCCATGCAACTAGGGGTTAGGGAAAAGAAAAATGTATGCAATAGTATGTCACTGGGAAATCCGAGTCTTGGTCCTTGTTCAACTAGCTCGTTGAATCGATTCCATGCTTGATCAATCCCCTCTTCTTCTCCTTGCTTGAAAGTTATAACTTACCTCCTTATATGTTGAATCTTGCTTATAGTGAAAAACTTGGCACAAAATTTCTTTATCAATTGATTCCAATTTCCCTCGGCTTCGAAGGATGCAAATGAATACCACTTTGTTGCTTCATCGGCAAGTGAGTAGGGAAAAAGATTCCATTTAAACCAAGTATCGGGAACTCCCTATTGTCGTACCGTATTGCACAACGTCGTGAAGCGTTGGATATGTCTATATGGACTATCCGTCTCCATCCCTCGAAATAGATTAGTTGCTGCCATCTCGATGATTCGAGCCTTGATTTCGTACCTTGTCACTTCGAGAATCGAATCCGACTCTTGTACCTTGATATCCTCACATCTAGGGCTAGCATAGTCCCTTAGTGATTTTTCTGGTTCCTCCAAAGGATTTCCAGCGAATGCCATCTAGACAATCAAAAACAAAACCAAAAAGAGTGTTTTTCTAGAACACAAAGGTTAGGTGTTAGTAATCAACAAAATCAATGAGAGATTAAACGAAGTAAACTGGCTTGCTCCCTGGCAACAGCGCCAGAAAAAGGGGCTTGTTGACGGTTCGAAACCGCGTTCAACTTCACCACAAGTACATAGAGTGACTTGGTGCCTTTTTCACCAAGGGGGGGACCCCCTAGGTTCTTGTCAATCCACGGAGCAAGGGAATTAGTTGCGTTGAACCTAACACTAACTTAGTTGATTAAGGACTTTATGATGTAAAGATTAATAAAGACAAACTAACCCTAGATTATGTTAAAGAGAGAGAAAGGTGGTTCACGAGTATGAAGAACGTATGCCCATGGAGTCTAGGTACTTGAGATGCAATCACCCAAAACATGATAAAACTCCGATCTAATCTATCTAAGCATGTGAACAAAGAATTAGGCATTTCCCTTCCCTCGTACATATCACTACGCGAAGGTAATCGATACAAACCCTAATGAACATGGTATGTTGACGTGATCTACGGGAGCAACACCGAAGGCATGGTAGCTAACCTTAAACATTAAGCATCATCAACAAAGGGTATGATAGACATAAGATCCAAACAAGAGTGGGGGACTATATGTCAAGATCCATTACAACTCCATGGACAAAAGATTACTTTACCCTTGTTGACGGCTGTTAAGTACTACTTTCAGCCATCAATATTATCACATAAATGGAGGCATATGCATTACTTACTTGCATTTTGGTTTGAATAATGTAGTTCCACTTCTCCTTGGAGATTATTTGTGTGTAGGTAAAATAAGCATCAAAAGAGATGGAAACCCACCTTCTATGGAAGAACCATGCCAACTCAGCTGAGGAGGTGGCTGCCACCACGGAAACACGTGGCAATCCACGTCACTGATCCAAGGGAGGCACTCACCAACGAATCAGAGGGCGACACATGGACTTCACATGGATCAAGGGGCCCACCTCAGATACCAAAACAAGCCATGCACCGGGGATGGATCAGAGGGCCCACAAGGTAGCCACCTAGAGCAAAACCACCCCGAGTGGGGGGCCTAGGGGGCCGGCCGATCCTAGGATCGGCTGTAACACCCTAAAATCCATCACTAAATTAATGTAGCAACATGGTGTTTTAGTTTTTGTTTTCTAAGGAAATAATAATTTATCAAGTAAATTTGGCATTTTAAATATTTAAATATCTTTTGATTAATTTTAGAAGCAACAAGTGCTTGTGCATCATATTTTGAAATGCATGGCTTATGTTTGCTTGTGTGAATTTTTAAAGGTTTTTAAAATTAGTTTGAAAGTTTGAAAGGTGTTTAAATGTTGAAAAGGTTTGAAAAAGGTTTTTGAAAAAAAAAGAGAAAACCAAAACCCTCCCAAAGCCTCTTCCCTCTCCCTTTAGGCCTGCAAGCCCAGCCTCCCTCCTTCTTTCAGCCCGCCGGCCCAACCTCCCCTTCCGGCCCAACTCACCCCGGTGGCCCACTTCTCCCTCCCTCTCTCTCTCTCTCTCTCTCACCGCCACCCCGGGCCCGCCTGTCATCTCCTCCTTCCACCTCCAGCTTTTCCCCTGCTCCGCACAGCAGCCCCGCCGCCGGCCGTTTTCCCCTGCGCCCTTCGCCTCCCCACCATCAAGCGCGCCATCAAGGGAGCAATTAAGCCCCTGTGTATCTCCCTCCTTCAAATCCCCCTTCAGTTACTCCTCTCTCCCCTTGAAAGCCATCAAGCCGCCGGCCACCATGGCCATTAGTGGCTTGTGCCCTCCCGGCCGCCGCTCCCCCTCCCTTCTCCTCTCTTTAAAAGCCGAGGTGGAGCTCCTGCCTCGCCCTTTTCGCCTCGCCCGCACCTCTCCTCCGTCGCGCACGCGCCGCCGCCAGAGAGCACCGGTCGCCGAACTGCAGGGCCGCCCGAGCTTTTCCGCCGACGGTCCGCTCTCCGTCGCCGGACCGAGCAGCATCGTGCGCCGCCCGTAGTCGAACCGCACGCCGTCGGACCCGCCATTCTCGATCTTCCTCACCAACGTCCCCTCGTCGCCGGTGTGCACCTCCTCGGGTTCTCTTCGTCCTCGCTCGACGTCCGCGCCGTTCGCACGAAGACCCGGCGCCCCGGAACCCTTCTTCTCCCCGCCAACCGAGCCGCACGAGTACACCGCCGCCGCCGAGGTGAAGAGCTCTGCCGCCGCCTTCTTCCGCCGCTATCCGTCCTGCCCTCACCCTCCTCTTTTCCCTGTTGCACTCACAGGATCACCAGGACGACGCCCCGGCGTCCAGAAGAACCAAACCGACGCCGTAACCCCCTCCCCGGCGAGTGCCCCGTCTCCCGTCCGCCCCTCTTCGGAGCACATCATCTCCGCCACCCCACCACCGTCAACGAGCCCCTGGTGAGCTCCGCACCGTCCTTCTCTTTCTCCCGATTCAAACCACGTCGCAAATGGTGCACTGTAGCTCGAGAACGCCTTCTCCGGCGATGCTCCGGCGAGCTTCCCACTCGGCGCCGCCGCAAGCCGGCCATGCGCTGCTGTCTCTCGCGTGCACGCGTCCACAACCGTCAATCTGCGATGGACGTCCCTGATCGCGTACCCCTTCGCCTGTTATAACCGGTCCACCGTAGACTCGTAGACCAGGTCCACGGCGCGGTCCACGGCCCCGTCAGCCGCTGCCGCCAATCAGAGCCCGCCGCATGGAGCCTCGTCAGCAGGTCCACCCCGCCGCCGCACGGTCGCTCGCGGTTCACCGTGGCCACCCGATCTGAGATCAACGGTCAGGATTTAAAGCAGCTGCTGGTCAACAGACCACATAGCAGTCAGCATCGGTTCTTTTGCTAAAAAGACCCTGTCCTTTCTAATATCACAACCTTGCCCTTCCACCAGTCAAAATCCTTATGTTCAGGCCCTTTTTCTTTACGTTTAAACCCCCGCAGTTTTTAATATCACAAAAGTGTCCTTCCACCCATGTAAACCCTTTCAAACAGGTCCCTGTTTCTTCTGTTTAAGCCCCTGATCTTCCTAGTTTTCCCATCCGAAGTCCAAACCTTGATCTTTTGCACATAAACCCTTGAGTTCTTACACATAATCATGTTTTAGCCCCTGGTTTCTTGCAGATAAGTCCCTGGAAGCCCTGTTTCTTTACAGAAAAGCCCCTGAACCTTGTTTTGGCCGTATCTTTTGCGTTTTAGCTCCGTTTCCTCCGTTTCAAGTTGCGTTAGGTTCATATCAACTCAAACTACGTGATAGGACCAATGTTGAACATGTTCTTTGTTTTATAATTTATTTAAATATTAAATATGATTAAATCCTTATACACATGCTTTTCTAATTAAAATCTAATTAGAGTTCAACACGTGTTTTCATAAGAAAGTTAATATGATTAATACTAGTTAAACATTTCTTATAATTACAAGCTAATTAGATGTATACCTCGGTTTTCATAATCAAACTTAAATTGATTAATGTTTATGCAATTTGCTTTCTAAATAAAAGCAACATAGGCTATATCCCGAGTTTTCTTAAATTAAATGTTAATTTGATTAATATGAACATAAATGTGTTTTTAAATTATAATTTGATTAGTTCAACTCGAAATATAAAGATGAACGCCTAGATGCTTTTACATGCTTCTTTTAAATTAAATGTTTAATTTGCATAAATCATACTTGAATATTTATAAATAAAATTGGACTAAGTTTACATCGTCTTTTAAATACAAATATAACTTGCTTAATTATAAATAGGGTATTTCTCTGAAATAACCTATGCACATGATTTTACTTAATTAAAATATACCAAGCACATAGCTAGCTCTTGTATGTGATCATCCAAATCTCCCGATAGTTCCGAGTGTTTTTGCGTTCGTGTTCCTAGAGCTAAACCTTGTTCTCTTTTTAAGTTTTTCATGCTTGGTGTATTGTTTTGTTTATTGAATGTCTTTATGTGTGCTCGTAGACATCGTGTCAGTTTCAAGTGAGCAACCAGTTGAAGTAGATCAAGAGCAAGTTTTTGAAGAAGAAGAACCCCAGTGTTTAAGCAAGGAAGGCAAGTGGACTTCTCCCCCTGCATATTCTATTTTTGTCCCACACAACTTGCATGATAACTAAGTTTATATTTAAATGTTGTATTGCATAAATTTGATGGGAAATCACCTTTTTAAGGACTTGACTAGAATTTTATCCCTATTACCTTGGACAACCCTTTTAAATAAATGTTTTGGGTAGATTATGCTTAGTTGCTTAACTTGGGATGGTTGAAGTGGATCTTTATAAAATGTTGATCATGATAACTTTGGTGACATAAGTGGTTAATAACAAGATCATATGAATTAATCGGAACATGGAGAACCACCCAGGAAAACAGTGCAACCACAGTCCATATGGCTCTGGCTTAGCCAATTAATTAGGTGTGTGGAATTTTCTGATAGCCTTATCCGAAAGGAGCAGAGGGGGTCAGAGTTTAAGGGGTATAGCCCTGTCCTCTTGGCCGCAGCCTTTGCTAAGGTGCTGTCCACTAGGAAGGGTTATGGTCCGCTCTGCTACTGTAACTATGCGGGTTGTTGGTCTTCTGCATACCTTTGTAAAGGCTTCGTAGCGTCCCTATGCAATCACACCTCGGAAGTGTGGTATGATGCTTGGCCAGCATCGCATGGTTGGGTTCAAAGTTCTTCAGAACTTTTACGCGAGCTGTGGTGAAAGTGTACAACCTCTGCAGAGTTAAAACTGATCGATCAGCCGTGCTCACGGTCAAGAGCGGCCTGGACCCTCACATGATAATCAAACCTAAAGATGGAATTAAATCGTGGTTTTCATATGGTTTTGAGATGAGATGCTTTCCTAAATGCTTAAGTGGGTTGGTATGAACTTACATCTAGTAAATAGGTGCTTACTAATAAAATTTGACCAACATTAAAATGCTAACCGCTGCATAACCTTAGCCTATCCTTGATAGCCTTGCATCTTCCCCCACTTGCTGAGCTCCAACCATAAGTGTGCTCACCCTTGCTTACCCGCTGTTCAGAGGAGAACACTGGAGAAGAGTACTTCAGCGACTACGATGAGTTCTGAGGCTTGCGTGCCCCCAGTCATGTGCCTGTGGAAGCTGAAGACGGAGTTGCTTCGTCTAGTTATCGTTTGTTCGTTTTAAAGACCTTCGAGTCTAACGTCTGAGTGTAATAAAGAGATAATGTAATGGTTTAACTCTTATACGTTTTTATTGCTGTTTAATGATATTTCACTCATGACGTCTATCATATGTGTGTAAACTTGATCCTGGCGCACATATGAGATGCATTTGGTTTTCTTCGGAAAATCAGGTGTGACAGAGTGGTATCAGAGCAGTAATGACTGTAGGACGCAACCTTAAGTTAGAAATGGTCAAAAAGTAAGGATTCATGTTCTAGAAAGCCTGTCATCCTTCAAAATTGACTTATTTACGTAGAAAATCTATTTTATTCTTTGTTTTCTTGTTAAAACACATCTTTTTGTTTTGATCTATACTGAGTTCAGTTCTTGTGCTATCAGCTGGATCTCCACCACCTGTGTTGCCTAATATAAGTTCTTAGGTTGCCTACCCCTTATCAACTTCGATAGAAACGTTCCTGTGAGGACGATCGTTGTGTTAATGTTTGTTGTATGAACACATGTTTGATTTGGATCTTTGATTGTGTGTGTTGTATTGTGGAGTGATGGCCACAAATGCAATAAGAAATAAATTGTTAGGTTAATAAAGATAGTTTGGGTTCAAATCTGGGTTATCCTTTTCTGCCATACAAGTTGGTTGGAGGATGTCAGGAGATCAAAGTCTAGAAGCAACACCAACATCAACAACCAAGAAAAGATGGATATGATATCAATAATTTTACCTTGCTCTTCAATTTGTTTATTTCCAACCTCTTCTGAGCTTACCTTTATCACCCAACCAGATGGCGAGTCCCAATGGAAATCACGAAGATAAGGACAACAAAGGAAACATCGACATTCCATCTACAACCTCAGCATTTGAACCCAAGATACTAGAGTATATGGCAACACAAACTCAGACTTTGCAAGTAATGGCTCAAACCATGGTTAATATCCATCAGTATATTATAGAGCAAGCACCAAATCCTAAGAACCCCAACCTTGATATAGGTGATAACCGTCAGATTCCATCTGTTCCACCGTCGTTGGACAAAGAAAAGCTATCAGTCATGCAAGCTCAAGTCTTACAAGGACAGAAGCAGACCAACACGTCACCCCCTCAAAACACAGAGATGACCAAAGCTGGAGTTCCCACTGGACTAGTAAAGAAGCAAGTTGTTGAAGCATGGAGCCATCAAAATAATAAGAGAAGTCATGGAGCACCAGAGTTGCAGATGAATGAACAACATGAACATATGAAGACTGCATGAGCATGTCAATGTTGTGAGCATTATGGTCATTCATGTCTTCAAGAAGAAGCTAACCTAATGACAGCTAAGGCTAGACAATGTTATCATTTAGACATCAATAAGAAGAGGAAGTTAGGTACCCAAGATCCAGTCCTAGAAGAAGTTGCTCAAGCTGTAGATAGTAATAAGATTATCAACCTTGAAGATTGGAGTATCTCTTTCAAGGAATATCAACCTGTTAGAAGCAAGCAATCAAAGAAACAAACCAGTAAAGCAAGTCAGGAGAAGAAAGAGTTATCACATACAATGGCAGATAGCACTACACAACCTAGTTCTAACCAACCACAGCCTAAAGTTGTTCAACCTCCGCATGACGTTTCAATTAGTGAGAATACTGACGCAAAAGCCATTCCACCAAGAGCTATGGTTGAGCAGGAAGGAAGCCAAGATGGATGTCTTGCTATTTTATTCAAACAGAAGGATATTCTGCAACAGTGCTGCAATCGTAGCAAGTCGGGTCATCACACTAGAAGGTGCCCAATAAAGCAAAATGTGGACAAATCCCAATGGTCATGCCGCAATTGTGGTAAAGAAGGACTGCTAGCTGAACAGTGTCCACTGAACCAAGAGTATAGAAAGAAAAGTCTGAATGCCTTGGCAAGAGAAGGATGTTGTGTTGAAACTGTCCAGTCTCCCAAAAGGAGTAAGTTATCCATATCAAGAAAACAGGAGCAATTCGGAGGTGATGTTTCTGAAAAGGTTGATAAATAAATGTCTTCGATATCAGGATGACCAAGTAAAGACAATGATTGGGAAGAAGTAAGGGCACTTTCGAAAGAAACAATCACAGGTTCCATCCAGCTCTATTCAAATCACTTTATCAAGATGAGAAGAAAATCCTACAAAGGCGAATCAATAAGGTCGAGGAAAGGAATGGACAGTTACAAGTGGAGTTAGGTTGAGTATCCCATGAGGTGTGATGTTTATTAAGTGAGTTGTGAAGAATAAAGAATTATGTTTATGGAGCTTGTGTAAGATGAATTATATGGAAGCAAGATAAGCAGTGTTGGATGCTAAACACCCGAACCCTTGTTTCATGCTAGCCTTTGTGAATCTCGGGACGAGATTCTTTTTAAGGGGGGTAGATTTGTAACACCCTAAAATCCATCACTAAATTAATGTAGCAACATGGTGTTTTAGTTTTTGTTTTCTAAGGAAATAATAATTTATCAAGTAAATTTGGCCTTTTAAATATTTAAATATCATTTGATTAATTTTAGAAGCAACAAGTGCTTCTGCATCATATTTTGAAATGCATGGCTTATGTTTGCTTGTGTGAAGTTTTAAAGGTTTTTAAAATTAGTTTGAAAGTTTGAAAGGTGTTTAAATGTTGAAAAGGTTTGAAAAAGGTTTTGAAAAAAAAGAGAAAACCAAAACCCTCCCAAAGCCTCTTCCCTCTCCCTTTAGGCCTGCAAGCCCAGCCTCCCTCCTTCTTTCAGCCTGCCGGCCCAACCTCCCCTTCCGACCCAACTCGCCCCGGCGGCCCACTTCCCCCTCCCTCTCTCTCTCTCTCACCGCCACCCCGGGCCCGCCTGTCATCTCCTCCTTCCACCTCCAGCTTTTCCCCTGCTCCGCACAGCAGCCCCGCCGCCGGCCGTTTTCCCCCGCGCCCTTCGCCTTCCCACCATCTAGCGCGCCATCAAGGGAGCAATTAAGTCCCTGTGTCTCTCCCTCCTTCAAATCCCCCTTCAGTTACTCCTCTCTCCCCTTGAAAGCCATCAAGCCGCCGGCCGCCATGGCCATTAGTGGCTTGTGCCCTCCCGGCCGCCGCTCCCCTCCCTTCTCCTCTCTTTAAAAGCCGAGGTGGAGCTCCTGCCTCGCCCTTTTCGCCTCGCCTGCACCTCTCCTCCCTCACGCACGCGCCGCCGCCAGAGAGCTCCGGTCGCCGAACTGCAGGGCCGCCCGAGCTTTTCCGCCAACGGTCCGCTCTACGTCGCCGGACCGAGCAGCATCGTGCGCCGCCCGTAGCCGAACCGCATGCCGTCGGACTCGCCATTCTCTATCTTCCTCACCAACGTCCCCTCGTTGCCGGTGTGCACCTCCTCGGGTTCTCTTCGTCCTCGCTCGACGTCCGCGCCATTCGCACGAAGACCCGGCACCCCGAAACCCTTCTTCTCCCGGCCAACCGAGCCGCACGAGTACACCGCCGCCGCCGAGGTGAAGAGCCCTGCCGCCGCCTTCTTCCGCCGCTATCCGTCCTGCCCTCACCCTCCTCTTTTCCCTGTTGCACTCACAGGATCACCAGGACGACGCCCCGGCATCCAGAAGCACCAAACCGAGGCCGCAACCCCCCCGGTGAGTGCCCGGTATCCCGTCCGCCCCTCTTCGATGCACATCATCTCCGGCACCCCACCACCGTCAACGAGCCCCTGGTAAGCTCCGCGCTGTCCTTCTCTTTCTCCCGGTTCAAACCACGTCGCAAATGGTGCACCGTAGCTCGAGAACGCCTTCTCCGGCGATGCTCCGGCGAGCTTCCCGCTCGGCGCCGCCGCAAGCCGGTCGTGCGCCGCTATCTCTCGCGGGCACGCGTCCGCAACCGTCCGATCTGCGATGGACGTCCCTGATCACGTACCCCTTTGCCTGTTATAACCGGTCCACCGTAGACTCGTAGACCAGGTCCACGGCGCGGTCCACGGCCCCGCCAGCCGCTGCCGCCAATCAGAGCCCGCCGCATGGAGCCTCGTGAGCAGGTCCACCCCGCCGCCGCACGATCGCTCGCGGTTCACCGTGGCCACCCGATCTGAGATCAACGGTCAGGATCTAAAGCAGCTGCTGGTCAACAGACCACATAGCAGTCAGCGTCGGTTCTTTTGCTAAAAAGACCCTGTCCTTTCTAATATCACAACCATGCCCTTCCACCAGTCAAAATCCTTATGTTCAGGCCCTTTTTCTTTACATTTAAACCCACGCAGTTTTTAATATCACAAAAGTGTCCTTCCACCCATGTAAACCCTTTCAAACAGGTCCCTGTTTCTTCTGTTTAAGCCCCTGATCTTCCTAGTTTTCCCATCCGAAATCCAAACCTTGATCTTTTGCGCATAAACCCTTGAGTTCTTACACATAATCATGTTTTAGCCCCTGGTTTCTTGCAGATATGCCCCTGGAAGCCCTATTTCTTCACAGAAAAGCCCCTGAACCTTGTTTTGGCCGTATCTTTTGCGTTTTAGCTCCGTTTCCTCCGTTTCAAGTTGCGTTAGGTTCATATAACCTCAAACTACGTGATAGGACCAATGTTGAACATGTTCTTTGTTTTATAATTTATTTAAATATTAAATATGATTAAATCCTTATACACATGCTTTTCTAATTAAAATCTAATTAGAGTTCAACACGTGTTTTCATAAGAAAGTTAATATGATTCATACTAGTTAAACATTTCTTATAATTACAAGCTAATTAGATGTATACCTCGGTTTTCATAATCAAACTTAAATTGATTAATGTTTATGCAATTTGCTTTCTAAATAAAAGCAACATAGGCTATATCCCGAGTTTTCTTAAATTAAATGTTAATTTGATTAATATGAACATAAATGTGTTTTTAAATTATAATTTGATTAGTTCAACTCGAAATATAAAGATGAACGCCTAGATGCTTTTACATGCTTCTTTTAAATTAAATGTTTAATTTGCATAAATCATACTTGAATATTTATTAATAAAATTGGACTAAGTTTACATCATCTTTTAAATACAAATATAACTTGCTTAATTATAAATAGGGTATTTCTCTGAAATAACCTATGCACATGATTTTACTTAATTAAAATATACCAAGCACATAGCTAGCTCTTGTATGTGATCATCCAAATCTCCCGATAGTTCCGAGTGTTTTTGCGTTCGTGTTCCTAGAGCTAAACCTTGTTCTCTTTTTAAGCTTTTCATGCTTGGTGTATTGTTTTGTTTATTGAATGTCTTTATGTGTGCTCGTAGACATCGTGTCAGTTTCAAGTGAGCAACCAGTTGAAGTGGATCAAGAGGAAGTTTTTGAAGAAGAAGAACCCCAGTGTTTAAGCAAGGAAGGCAAGTGGACTTCTCCCCCTGCATATTCTATTTTTGTCCCACACAACTTGCATGATAACTAAGTTTATATTTAAATGTTGTATTGCATAAATTTGATGGGAAATCACCTTTTTAAGGACATGACTAGAATTTTATCCCTATTACCTTGGACAACCCTTTTAAATAAATGTTTTGGGTAGATTATGCTTAGTTGCTTAACTTGGGATGGTTGAAGTGGATCTTTATAAAATGTTGATCATGATAACTTTGGTGACATAAGTGGTTAATAACAAGATCATATGAATTAATCGGAACTTGGAGAACCACCTAGGAAAACAGTGCAACCACAGTCCATATGGCTCTGGCTTAGCCAATTAATTAGGTGTGTGGAATTTTCTGATAGCCTTATCCGAAAGGAGCAGAGGGGGTCAGAGTTTAAGGGGTATAGCCCTGTCCTCTTGGCCGCAGCCTTTGCTAAGGTGCTGTCCACTAGGGAGGGTTATGGTCCGCTCTGCTACTGTAACTATGCGGGCTGTTGGTCTTCTGCATACCTTTGTAAAGGCTTCGTAGCGTCCCTATGCAATCACACCTCGGAAGTGTGGTATGATGCTTGGCCAGCATCGCATGGTTGGGTTCAAAGTTCTTCGGAACTGTTACGCGAGCTGTGGTGAAAGTGTACAACCTCTGCAGAGTTAAAACTGATCGATCAGCCGTGCTCACGGTCAAGAGCGGCCTGGACCCTCACATGATAATCAAACCTAAAGATGGAATTAAATCGTGGTTTTCATATGGTTTTGAGATGAGATGCTTTCCTAAATGCTTAAGTGGGTTGGTATGAACTTACATCTAGTAAATAGGTGCTTACTAATAAAATTTGACCAACATTAAAATGCTAACCGCTGCATAACCTTAGCCTATCCTTGATAGCCTTGCATCTTCCCCCACTTGCTGAGCTCCAACCATAAGTGTGCTCACCCTTGCTTACCCGCTGTTCAGAGGAGAACACTGGAGAAGAGTACTTCAGCGACTACGATGAGTTCTGAGGCTTGCGTGCCCCCAGTCATGTGCCTGTGGAAGCTGAAGACAGAGTTGCTTCGTCTAGTTATCGTTTGTTCGTTTTAAAGACCTTCGAGTCTAACGTCTGAGTGTAATAAAGAGATAATGTAATGGTTTAACTCTTATACGTTTTTATTGCTGTTTAATGATATTTCACTCATGACGTCTATCATATGTGTGTAAACTTGATCCTGGCGCACATATGAGATGCATTTGGTTTTCTTCGAAAAATCAGGTGTGACATCGGCCGAACCGACCTAGTGCCGCCCCATCTCGTCCCTACACGTGGCAGCTGCTCATTGGTCACTTGCTTCACTCCCAGGTGTTTTGAGGCCATTTGGTGCCTGAGGCAAGCCTCCTCCTTGCCTATAAATAGAAGGGGAGGGGCTCCCATTTCACACACACCACTCTCTCATTCTCCTCTCACTTTTAGTCTCCAAGGCTAGGGGGTAGGCTAGAGTAGCTCTTATTCAGGTTCCAAGTCTACTTTGGAGTCTAGGTATGAGTTCTCTTGTATCTTTATTTCATTGTATGACTTTGTTCTACTTTAGTTATTCAGCTATTTCATATAAAGTCATGGTAGATCATATGCTTGATATGTTCTTGGGTTCATCTCTTGTTCATCATTTAGAGGCTTGTGTTCTTCATGAACACTACCTTTTGATCCACTTGAAGGATGATAAACTCATTCCTTATGTGTTTGTTCATAAGTTAGAGGCTTGTGTTCTTCACGAACACGACCCTTTGATCTTGTTGACTAGACATAAGAGAGTTCATATCCGTTCGTATGTCTAGCCTTAGTTGATCTTGTTAGATGGCATGATAGTGTTGCATGAGGTTTGTGTTTCAGCTACGGTACTCGGTAAAAGTTGACCAGTCTTATGGTGGCTCTCACCCTGGGTCACAATAGCCCGGGCCGGGTGAAGTCTAGCAGCAACGCAGGCATGGTGCCTCGGTTATGTGGCTACGTTAGTTATGAGCATACCCCCCGTAATGATTGAGGTAGGCCGTAGTGGTGACAGCTGTTGGACCCTTTCGAACCCTCCACGCTGGGGTATTGCTGTAGGAGTCTAAAGTATAGTTTCGCAGAGTGCTGCTCGTCGTGGGCTATCTCCCCATTTGTACCTGGGTGCTGAACCTTACCCTCTCATGCAATGTATCATGCCTATCTCTTGTATCTTCTAGTTTTGTATGTTTAGTACATTAGAACCTAGAGCTAACTCGTATGTTCCCCCTATGCCGTAGAGTACTAGAGTAGAGGTAGATCTGAGTGTGTGTCGCACTACCGTATCATATCTTTTATCTTACCCCTGCCTTTGAGTTGTTGTTTCCTATATCTATCTCTTGGTTTACATTCAGTGCAAAAGCATAAGTCTATGATATCTACCATTGCCTTCCACTGATATGATACCCTTGGAATACTCTCCTTCCTTGGGGAAATGCTACAATGGTTTAACTGTGCGCTTGCGGATTTGTTCATGATCATTTAGATTTACCTCTGGCAAGTATTTTTGTTCACGCTGACTCGGCGTCGTTAGTAGTGACGCTCAGAAATGCCAACAAGCATTTCTGGCACTATTGCCGGCGAAGGCACAGGTTTATCATGACTATGCTTTGCATCTGTTTATAAATCATGAGTAGGTTAGGACAACTCTCAATGCAGGCTAACCTTGATTGTCTTCTTTTATCTTTGGATGATGAAGACAGGTAGTGTATGACTGGTTTCGACTTACCGGAGAATTTCACTGAAGATCCCGAGTCACTAGTGAGGAAAGCTCGAATTCATTTCGACTCACCTCGTTGTACTCATCCGGAAGGTGATCCAGCTTCCTTTGTACCATCCACGTCAAACGCTATGGTCCTGAAGACACTTCGTGAGTACTCAACTCCTTCTGCTGACCAGGTGCTGCAAGGCCCTGAGGTGGCAATGGGGACTGAAAATTTTGAGATCAAGATGGGTCTAATTATGATGGTACAGGCTAGCCCATTCTGTGGCAAGCCAAATGAGGTTGCCAATGCCCATTTGCAGCAATTCCTAGAGCTATGCAGCACTTTCATCATCAGGGGTGCAAATATGGATGTTGTTCATCTTCGACTGTTTCTATTTTCTCTCCTAGGGAAGGCCAAGCAATGATTCTACGCGAATCGTGATGCCATTAATACTTGGGATAAGTGTTCAGAGGCATTCCTCAAGAAGTTCTTCCCATTGGGTAAAACCAATGCTCTTCGTGGAAGAATTTCTAGTTTTCAGCAAGCAACAAGTGAATCCATTCCAGAGGCCTGGGAGAGCCTTCAGGAGTATGTCCTGGCCTGTCCTCACCATGGGATGGAGGATTGGCTTATTCTTCAAAGCTTTTATAATGGGTTGACTCTGACAGCCCGAGGCCATATTGATGCTGCTACTGAGGGAGCATTCTTCTCACTCACTGTTGATAATGCTAAATTACTCATTCAGAAGATGGTATCCAACCAAGGGTGGAGTGATGAGAGACTCCAACCACGACCGAGGGGTACTCATACTGTCAAGGAAGCAGACATGATTACTGCCAAGTTGGATCTTCTTATGAAGAGATTGGATGACTACACCAGCGAGAAGGCTGCCATGGCCACCACTACTCTGCCTATGGATTCTCATATGACTTGTGAGGTCTGTGGCAACACTGGGCACTCAGAAATTATTGTCCGGAGACTTAGGAGGAAGAGATGTACATGAACGGCAACAACAATGGTTATTGTCCACCTCAACAAGGAGGCCAAACATGGAATCAACAACACCCTTATTATCAAGGAGGTAACCAAGGTAACTCTTACAATGCTAACCAACCCTCCTTGAGAGATCTTGTTTTCAGGCAAGCTAAGATTAATGAAGGTGTTAACAAAAAGCTAGATGCCCTTGATAAAACCTTGGAAAGTCTCAACATTAAGCTTGATAGCTTTTATTCTGCTCAGAAGAGTCAGCTGAATTTTAACAAAATGTTGGAAACCCAGTTAGCTTAGTTAGCTACTTTGGTTCCATCTACTGATAACGGGAGGATCCCGGGACAACCCGTATCCTCTTGTGAAAATGTTAGTGTAGTGTCGACTAGGTGGGGTAAGCCACCTAGGAAGACACATGCTCCTAACTATGTAGGGAAGCCCATACAACAGATTCTAGATCCATGGGAGGAATCAGTAGTTGTGGACAAGAAAGATCCTGGCTATCCAGCTATCACATGCACCATCTATTACAAGACGATCAAGCATGCCCTTTGTGACCTTGGTGCAAGGGTCAATCTCATGTCCAAGGCCATGTTCGAGCAACTGGGATATCCAGCCCTCTCTCCTACAGCACGGACTATCCAACTCGCCGATTCAACAATACGATATTCAAAAGGAATTGTTGAGAGTCTATTGGTCAAGGACAAGAACTCTTATGTCTTCGCAGATTTCGTGGTCCTTGATATGGATGACGAGGGAGGAATGCCGCTCATCCTTGGGCGACCATTTCTCAGTGATGTCCGAGCTAGAATCAATGTGGGGGCCGGAGTAATCCATTTCTGCATTGGGAAGAGGAACTTGAAATTCAAGTTTCAAGACAAAGAAGAGCAATGCTATTTGGTGCAGGATAGTGTTGAGCAGCTTGGGGGAAGGACGGAGCCTTCACTCCCAAAGAAGAAATCTCCGTCAAGGAAGCAAAAGAAAATTCATAAGGAATGGTGGAAGATTGAGATGGAACCACCCTCTACTTCTCAGGAGTGGGGTGTCGAGTGGAATTAACCACTGAGAAGAGTCCAACTCGTCGGACTAAAAATGATGGGTCCTTTCTACCAAAAAGGTTAAAGCTGGTATTTATCTCATATTTCCCTTTCCCAAATTTTATTTGATTTCCAAAATTGCATATTTGATTTTTCCAAACCTTGCATCTACATGCTAGATTTATCTAGCCCTTTTCCCTTTCCAAATAAAATTTCTAAAAATAATTTATGAGTCTGAAAATTCTAAAAAAATCATTTGAAAAATATTTCGATGGAATTTGGGCCGAGGCACTCAGGCAGGCCCCCAGCTAGTCGTTGGGGAGCCGCTGGCCAAGGCAGGGGGCAGGTGGGCCCGGCCTGGGGTCGACTGACCCCAAGTTCGGCCAAAGCAGCCCAACGGCTGCTGGGCCCCACCTTGCTCTAACGGCTCCTAGCCGTTGCCCAACGGCCATGTCTGGATGCCCGACGCATTTGCCTACAAATAGCAGGGGGAGAGGGGGTGTTCTTCACCCATTCACCTCATTTCACTCACACTCCCCTCTCTACTCCTTTCTCTCTTGGTTTTCTTGGATTTCTTGCTCAAGTTTGGATCATCAAGTGTTCTCTCTATTGTGTTGCTGAAAGTATTGCTATTGGTGGAGCAAGCTCGGTAAGAATTTCATTCGATTTCACTAATCCATCACCGATTTGCTCTTGTTGTCCCGTTGTTGTGCTAGCATGAATTGGGCGGCGAACACTCTTCGGAAGGTGACACGCTCCCGTTCGCGGGCAAGGGCGAGTTCATCCGTCCCCGCCGAGCCGACGCCGAGCCCATCAACGATGGATTATGAAGAGGAGTGAGAAGAGCAAGCCGAGCCACAAGCAGCGAAGGAGGTCATCGACGAAAGCCCCTACCTTAGCTTGCGGGGTGCTCGAGAGGAGCAGCCCTATGCTCTCTTGAAGGATCGAGTCTTCGCCCACACCAGGGGCTTCGACCCGACACTTATGGAGAAAACATGTATGGACCTTGAGTTCGCTTCCATTTGGTATGCTCTTGGTTGGGAGGAGTTTGCACCGGTTACAGAGCTTGGCTCTCGGCCCCTCACCATCCAGTTTGTTTGCTCTCTTACCGAGGTTCCAGATGGTATTGAGTTTCGTCTTTTTGGGACCGATTATCGTGTTTCTTGGAAGGAACTCAGTCGTCTCCTTGGTTTTGGTCCTCGTTGTGCTGTTTCTTTGAAGAAGGCTTGTGAAGGTTTTGTTCGAGACTCTTTTTGGGCAGACATCTCTGGTCTTGTTTACAGTGGCAAATTTGTGCCTCGGTGCAATGATATTGTGCATCCCACTCTCTGTTTGTGGCACAAGTGGCTCGCCATTACTCTCCTTCCACGAGAGGATGTTCGCCCCGTGCGCAGCGATGAGTTGATGCTATTATACGCCGCTGCTAAACAAATCATGGTCTCTCCCGTTAAAGCTATGATTCGGCAGTGGATGATGAATTTCAAGATGATAGGTCCTATTGAGTACACGTCTTTAGTGACTCGTATTGCTCTTAGACTCGGGGTTCTTAGCGGGAATCCCGTACCCTTCATTGGGATGCCCCGAGTTCTCATTGACAAGGCATACTTGATCCAAGGGCATATACTTAAGAAAGGCCCAAATGATTCTTTAACTTTCTTCTTTCCGGGTTATGCAAATCAAATCCCGTTACCTAACTAGGGGTTTCGATTGTATAGCTCAGAGTCACTAACCATTCCCCTTGTTACCCAAGAGGAAAGTCGTCGTGCTAGTGTTTCAGGCAGGTCCACCTGAAGCACGACAAAGAGAGCACACATGCAGCAGCAGCAGTCACAGCCACAGCCTACCACACCACTAGTGGCAGGAGGGGCCCCTGCAGGGTACATGTTCGGGGTTACCCCTATATATGCACCCCACCTACCAGCTGAGTGCGAGTGGCGCGGCTTGGGCGAGTGTGAGCGGTGCTCAGTGGGCTACACCCGCTAGCTCTAGCTCTGGTGGTCCACCTCTGTCTTCGTCCTTCAGGTGGCACTCCTCAGCCTCTGCACGTGATGCTCAGCTCACGCAGCAGATGGGAGACCTCACCGTCTAGGAAATAGGATTGGAGGAGACGCTGAACACCCACGTCGAGTCTACCTCAGCGTGGCAGCGTCAGGCTGGTGAAAGGATTGAATCCATGCAGCAGGCTCAGCAGCGATACATGGAGGAGCAGAGGGCTTACTACGCGAGTCAGGGATTCTTCTTCCCTCCTCCGCAGTGAGCCTGAAGCTAGTTTGGGGGAGGACCCCATCCTGAGGTAACTTGTATCTTTCTTTGTTTTCAGAATATCTTATAAATGAATACCCAAAAAAATCTGCAAAAATAAAAAGACCAAAAAGATTTATTTGCTTTCATCATCATCGTTTGCTTAGTTTGCTTTGATATGCATAGTAAGAATGCTTTGCCTCTATGGTTGAAATGATGAATAGTTGCTCTGTTTATTCTTCTCGTATGTCTTGCTTACAACTTTGTATCCTACCTAAGTTTTGAGTTTGTTGGCTTGCATGTTTAAACCTTAGCTTGAAAAACTGTGGGTAGCAAAAAGCATGATCCTTGCCTAAGTTGTTGTGAGACATGATATGGTATAATAGAGTGCTATGATCTTGTACCTAGCGATGCTTGACATCCGGAGTTTTCATTTTTGAAAAAAATCAAAACATGATGAGTTCCTCATTGATGAGCATTTCCTATCCAAGGCCATATGTAGATTCTAGCTCTTGTTAGCCTCCACATATGCAGCTTGTTCTCTCATTGAGCTTTGTCAAATTGTTGTGACCCTTGTTAGAACTCATACTCCCCTGATCAAGATCACATACATGTTCATGCTAAACTTCTACACTGGAAGTTAGCATTCATCATTTGTTCCATTTGCTTATGCATTTTTGCACAAATAAAACTCTATGCCTCTTTGTATCATTCATCCCTCTCCAAATATCTCCAATAGAGACAAAGGGCTAGCTGAAAAAAAAGAAGAGAGAAAAAGAAAGAAAAGGAAAAGCATGCTCAAAAGCATGGCAAAAATAGAATAAAGAGAGCTAGCCCAAGTCTCGAAAAAATTCAAAAAGGAGAAAGGGATTGATATGTGCAAGAGAAAGAGTTCCACCATATAGATGGTAATGACTAGTACCTACTCCGGGGCTAGTGTCCGCCTTACCATCATTCCCTCATCTCCTCATAAAAAGCATGGTAATATCTAGCACCCATTTCTGGGCCTAGTATCCACCTTACCATGTTCATCATCATCACACACATATGCACATCTTGATCAGGATGTATGTTTGTTTCTTCCAAGGATCCAGTTTTTGACTTAGCAAAATATGAGAGACAAGTATGACTCATTTCTTGCCTACCTACAGCTCCACATAAGCCTATTAGGATTAGGATGTGAAGAAAGGCAACGTTGATGCCTTGGTAAGGAACCATACACTTTTGAGCGATCCGAGAGTATCATTTGAGGAACTCTGATTTTCTTTTGAAAAATTTGCAAAACCTCCGGATTGATAGCTGATCAAGGTATGAGTGGTTATGCATTTGCTATATAACCATTCTGTCTCTCAACCACCTAAGGCAGGTGAAGCTATATGCCCCATGACATCAAGTGAATGGTAAGAACATTGCCAACTTGTTCAACTCTTGGTAGAGTACTTAGCTGTATGTTTGCCATAAGTTAAGAATACGACATCATAGTAACTCCTGATCAACCAACCTAAGTCCCTAATGTCTTGCTTCGAGACGAGCAAGAGGTTAGCTTGGGGGAGTTTGTTGACGGCTGTTAAGTACTACTTTCAGCCATCAATATTCTCACATAAATGGAGGCATATGCATTACTTACTTGCATTTTGATTTGAATAATGTAGTTCCACTTGAACTTGGAGATTATTTGTGTGTACGTAAAATAAGCATCAAAAGATATGGAAACCCACCTTCTATGGAAGAACCATGCCAACTTAGCTGAGGAGGTGGCTGCCACCAAGGAAACACATGCCAATCCACGTCACTGATCCAAGGGAGGCAATCACCGATGAATCAGAGAGCGACACATGGACTTCAAATGGATCAAGGGGCCCACCTCGGATACCAAAACAAGCCATGCACCGAGGATGGAGCAGAGGGCCCATAGGGCAGCCACCCAGAGGAAAACCACCTCGAGTGGGGGGCCTAGGGGGACGGCCGATCCTAGGATCGGCCGAACCGACCTAGTGCCGCCCCATCTCGTCCCTACACGTGGCAGTTGCTCATTGGTCACTTGCTTCACTCCAGGGTGTTTTGAGGCCATTTGGTGCCCGAGGCAAGCCTCCTCCTTGCCTACAAATAGAAGGGGAGGGGCTCCCATTTCACACACACCACTCTCTCATTCTCCTCTCACTTTTAGTCTCCAAGGCTAGGGGGTAGGCTAGAGTAGCTCTTATTCAGGTTCCAAGTCTACTTTGGAGTCTAGGTATGAGTTCTCTTGTATCTTTATTTCATTGTATGACTTTGATCTACTTCATTTATTCAGCTATTTCATATAAAGCCATGGTAGATCATATGCTTGATATGTTCTTGAGTTCATCTCTTGTTCATCATTTAGAGGCTTGTGTTCTTCATGAACACTACCTTTTGATCCACTTGAAGGATGATAAACTCATTCCTTATGTGTTTGTTTATAAGTTAGAGGCTTGTGTTCCTCACGAACACTGTTGACGGTTGAAATTCACCATTTCCAACCATCAATATTCTCACATAAATGGAGGCATATGCATTATTTACTAGCATTTTGGTTTGAATAATGTAGTTCTACTTGTCCTTGATGATTATTTGTATGTAGGTGATTTACCCCTTAAAAGATATGGAAACCCACCTTCTATGAAGAAACCATGCCAACTCAGCGTAGGAGGTGGCTGCCACCAAGGGAAACATGGCATTCCACGTCATCGATCCAGGGGAGGCACTCACCGACGAATCAGAGGATGCCACATGGACTTCACATGGATCAAAGTGCCCACCTCGGATACCAAATCAAGCCATGCACCGGGGATGGATCAGAGGGCCCACAGGGCAACCACCCAGTGGAAAACCACCAGGTGGGGCCACCCTAGAGGGCCGGCCGATCCTAGGATCGGTTGAACCGACCTAGGGGGGCTCCATCCTGGCCCTCCACGTGGCAGCTCCCTATTGGTCCATTGCCTCACTCCCGGGTGTTTTGGAGCAGTTTGAGCCTCCGAGCAAGCCTGGTCCTTGCCTATAAATAGAAGGGGAGGGCCTCCCATTTCCCACACACCACTCTCTCATTCTCCTCTCACTTATAGTTTCGAAGGCTAGGGGGTAGGCTAGAGTAGCTCTTATTCAGGTTCCAGGTCCTCTTGGGAGTCTAGGTATGAGTTCTTTTTTATCTTTATTTCTTTGTATGACTTTGATCTACTTCAGTTATTTAGCTCTTTCATATAAAGTTATGGTAGATCATATGTTTGATATGTTCTTGAGTTCATCCTCTGTTCATCATTTAGAGGCTTGTGTTCTTCGTGAACACTACCTTTTGATCCACTTGAAGGGTGATAAACTCCTTCCTTATGTGTTTGTTCATAAGTTAGAGGCTCGTGTTCTTCACGAACACGACCCTTTGATCTTATTTATTAGACATAAGAGAGTTCATATCTATTTGTATGTCTAGCCTTAGTTGATCTTGTTAGATGGCATGAGAGTGTTGCATGAGGTCTGTGTTCAAGCTACGGTACTCGGTCTAGTTGACCAGTCTTCTTGTGGCTCTCACCCTGGGTCACAATAGCCCGGGCCGGGTGGAGTTTAGCAGCAACGTAGGCATGGTGCCTGGGTTTTCTAGCTACGATAGTTATGAGCATACCCCTCGTAATGATAGAGGTCGGTCCTCACGTGGTGATAGCCCTGTTGGATCCTTGGGCAACCTCCGCGCTGGGGTACCTACTGTAGGAGTCTAAAGTCTAGTTTTGCAGAGTGCTGGTCGTCACGGGCTAGCTCCCCGTTTGTACCTGGGTGCTGAACCTTATCTCTCTCATGCAATACTCATGCCCATCTCTTGTATCTTCTAGCTTTGTATGTTTAGTACATTAGAACCTAGAGCTAACTCGTATGTTCCCCCTAAGCCATAGTGTGCTGGAGTAGAGGTAGATCTGAGTGTGTGTGTCGCACTACCCTTATATCTTTTAGCTTACCCCTGTCTTTGAGTGTGTTGTTCCCTATATCTATCTCTTGGTTTACATTCAGAGCAAAAGCATAAGTCTAAGATATCCGCCATTGCTTTCCACGGATACGATACCCTTGGAATACTCTCCTTCCTTGGGGAAATACTACAATGGTTTATCTGTGCGCTTGCGGATTCGTTCATGATCGTTTAGATTAACCTATGGCAAGTCTCGATGTTCACGCTAACCCGACGCTGTTAGTTGTGACATTGAGTGGTGCCTACAAGGTGTTTTTTGGTGGTGTTACTAAGGACGGGTCCCAGATCTGTTCTTAAGATGACGACGCTACGAAACGCCAACAAGCATTTCTGGCGCCGTTGCCAGGGAAGGCACAGGATTATCATGACTATGCTTTGCATCTGTTTATAAACTCTGAGTAGGTTAGGACAACTCTCAATGCAGGCTAACCTTGATTGTCTTCTTTTATCTTTGGATGATGAAGACAAGTAGTGTATTACTGGTTTCGACTTACCAGAGAATTTTACTGAAGATCCCGAGTCACTTGTGAGGAGTGCTCGAATTCATTTCGACTCACCTCGTCGTACTCGTCCGGAAGGTGAACCAGCTTCCTTTGTACCATCCACGTCCAACGCTATGGCCCAGAAGACACTTCGTGAGTACTCAGCTCCTTCTGCTGACCAGGTGCTGCAAGGCCTTGAGGTGCCAATGGGGACTAAAAATTTTGAGATCAAGAAGGGTCTAATCATGATGGTATAGGCTAGCCCATTCCATGGCAAGCCGAATGAGGATGCCAATTCTCATCTGCAGCTATTCCTAGGGCTATGTAGCACTTTCGTCATCACGGGTGTAAATATGGATGTTGTTCGTCTACGGTTGTTTCCATTCTCTCTCCTGGGGAAAGCTAAGCAATGGTTCTACGCGAATCATGAGGCTATTAACACTTGGAGTAAGTGTTCAGAGGCATTTTTCAAGAAGTTCTTCCCATTGGGTAAAACCAATGCTCTTCGTGGAAGGATTTCTGGTTTTCAGCAAGCAGCAAGTGAATCTATTCCAGAGGCTTGGGAAAGGCTTCAGGAGTACGTCCTGGCCTGTCCTCACCATGGGATGGAGGATTGGCTCATTCTTCAAAGCTTCTATAATGGGTTGACTCCGATAGCCCGAGGCCATATTGATGCTGCTACTCAAGGAGCATTCTTCTCACTTACTGTTGATGATGCTAAATTACTCATTGAGAAGATGGTCTCCAACCAAGGGTGGAGTGATGAAAGACTCCAACCACGACCGAGGGGTACTCATACTGTCAAGGAAGTAGATATGATTACTGCCAAGTTGGATCTTCTCGTGAAGAGATTGGATGACTACACCAGCAAGAAGGCTGGCATGGCCACCACTACTCTGCCTATGGACTCTCATATGACTTGTGAAGTCTGTGGTAACACTGGGCACTCGGGCAATTATTGTCCGGAAACCCAGGAGGAAGTGATGTACATGAATGGTAACAACAACGGTTATCGTCCACCTCAACAAGGAGGCCAATCGTGGAATCAACAACGCCCTTATTATCAAGGAGGTAACCAAGGTAATTCTTACAATCCCAATCAACCTTCCTTGAGAGATCTTGTTTTTGGGCAAGCTAAGATTAATGAAGGTGTTAACAAGAAGCTAGCTGCCCTTAATAAAACTTTGGAAAGTCTCAACGTTAAGCTTGATAGTTTTTCTTCTACTCAGAAGAGTCAGCTAAGTTTCAACAAAATGTTAGAAACCCAGTTGGCTCAGCTGGCTGCTTTGGTTCCATCTCCTGATAACGGGAGGATCCCGGGGCAACCCGTATCCTCTTGTGAGAATGTTAGTGTAGTGTCAACTCGGTGGGGTAAGCAACCTAGCAAGACACATGCCCCTAACTATGCAGGAAAGCCCATACAACAAATTCTTGATCCATGGGAGGAATCAACAGTGGTGCACAAGAAAGATCCAGGCTACCCGACTATTACTTGCACAATCTATTACAAGAAAATCAGGCATGACCTTTGCGACCTTGGTGCGAGTGTTAATCTCATGTCCAAGGCCATGTTCGAGCAACTGGGATATCCAGCTCTCTCTCCTACAGCACGGACTATCCAACTCGCTGATTCAACGATATGATATCCAGAAGGAATTGTTGAGAGCATATTGGTTAAGGTCAAGAGTTCTTATGTCTTCACGGATTTTGTGGTCCTTGATATGGATGACGAGGGAGGAATGTCACTCATCCTTGGGCGACCATTTCTCAGTGATGTCCGAGCTAGGATCAATGTGGGGTCCAGAATCATCCATTTCCGCATTGGGAAGAGGAACGTGAAGTTCAAGTTTCAGGACAAAGAAGAGCAGTGCTATTTGGTGCAAGATAGTGTAGAGTAGCTTGGGGGAAGGACGGAGCCTTTACCCCCAAGGAAGAAATCTCCGTCAAAGAGGCTAAAGAAAATTCAGAAAGAATGGCGGAAGATTGAGATGGCACCACCCTCTACTTCTCAGGAGTGGGGTGCTGAGTGGAATTGATCACTGAGAAGAGTCCAACTCGTCGGACTAAAAATGATGGGTCCTTTCTACCAAAAAGCAAGAATTGGGCGGCGAACACTCTCCAGAGGGTGACACGCTCACGCTCCCGTTCGCGGGCAAGCGCGAGTGCAGCCACCCCCGTCGAGCCAACGCCGAGCCCATCGACGAGGGATTATGAAGAAGAGCAAGAAGAGCAAGCCGAGCCACAAGCCGCGGAGGAGGTCGTCGACGAAAGCCCCTACCTCTGCTTGCGGGCGCTCGAGAGGAGCAAGCCTATGCTCTCTTGAAGGACCGAGTCTTCACCCACACCCGGGATTTCGACCCGGCCCTCACGGAGAAAATAGGTATGAATCTCGAGTTTGCTTCCATTTGGAATGCTCTTGGTTGGGAGGAGTTTGCGCCGGTTACAGAGCTTGGCTCTCGACCCCTCACCATCCAGTTTCTTTGCTCTCTTACCGAGATTCCGGATGGCATTGAGTTTCGTCTTTTTGGGACCGATTATCATGTTTCTTGGAAGGATCTTAGTCGTCTTCTTGGTTTTAGTCCTCATTGTGCTGTTTCTTTGAAGCGAGCTTGTGAGGGTTTTGTTCGAGACTCTTTCTAGTCAGACATCTCTGGTCTCGTTTACAGTGGCATGTTTGTACCTCGGTGCAATGATATTGTGCATCCCACTCTCTGCCTGTGGCACAAGTGGCTCGCCATTACTCTCTTTCCACGAGAGGATGTTCGGCTCGTGCGCAGTGATGAGATGATGCTTTTATATGCCGCTGTTAACCGGATCAAGGTCTCCCCCATTAAAGCTATGATTCGGCAATGGTTGATGAATTTCAAGATGATAGGTCCTATTGAGTGTACATCTTTGGTGACTCGTATCGCTCTCAAACTTGGGGTTCTTAGCGGGAATTCCGTACCCTTCATCGGGACGCCTCGAGTTCTCATTGATAAGGCATACTTGATCCAAGGGCATATACTCAAGAGGGGCCCAAATGATTTCTTTGACTTTCTTCTTTCCGGGCTATGCAAATCAAATCCCGTTACCTAACCTGGGGTCTGGATTGTATACCTCGGAGTCACTAACCATTCCCCTTGTTACACAAGAGGAAAGCTGTCATGCAAGTGTTTCAGGCAGGTCCACCAGAAGCGCGGCAAAGAAAGCACACATGCAGCAGCAGCAGTCACAGCCACCACCACCACCACAGCCTCAGCCACAGCCACAGCCTGTTACGCCACCGGTGGCAGGAGGGCCCCTGCGGGTTATATGTTCGGGGTTACCCCTGGATATACACCTGGCTGGGATCAGCCCACCTACCAACCGAGTGCGAGTGGCACAGCTTGGGCGGGCGCGAGCAGAGCTCAGTGGGCCACACCCACTAGTTCTAGCTCCGGTGGTCCACCTCCGTCTTCGTCCTTCCGACGGTACTCCTCAGCCTCTGCACGAGATGCTCAGCTCGCGCAGCAGATGGGAGAGCTCACCGTCCAGGTCACGGGATTGGAGGAGACGCTGAACACCCATGTCGAGTCTACTTTAGCGTGGCAGCGTCAGGCTGGTGAAAGGATAGCAGCCATGCAGCAGGATCAGCAGCGATACATGGAGGAGCAGAGGGCTTACTACACGAGTCAGGGTTTCTTCTACCCTCCTTCGCAGTGAGCCTGAAGCTAGCTTGGGGGAGGACCCCCATTCTGAGGTAACTTGTATCTTCCTTTGTTTTCAGAATATCTTATAAATGGAAATCCAAAAAAATCTGCAAAAATAGAAAGACCAAAAACATTTATTTGCTTTCATCATCATTTGCTTAGTTTGCTTTGATATGCTTAGTAAGAATGCTTTGCCTCTATGGTTGAAATGATGAATAGTTGCTCTATTTATTTTCCTCATATGTTTTGCTTACAAATGTTGTATCCTACCTAAGTTTTGAGCTTGTTGGCTTGTATTTTCAAACCCTAGCTTGATAACTGTGGGTAGCAAAAAGCATGATCCTTGCCTAAGTTGTTGTGAGACATGATATGGTATAATATAGTGCTATGATCTTGTGCTTAGTGATGCTTGACATCCGGAGTTTTTCTTTTTGAAAAATCAAAAACATGATGAGTTCCTCAATGATGAGAATTTCCCATCCAAGGCTATATGTAGATTCTAGTTATTAGCCTCCACATATGCAGCTTGTTCTCTCATTGAGCTTTGTCAAATTGTTGTGACCCTTGTTAGAACTCATGTTCCCCTGATCAAGATCACGTACACGTTCATGCTAAACTTCTACACTGGAAGTTAAGCACTCATCATTTGTTCCATATGCTTATGCATTCTTTCATAAATAAAACTCTATGTATCTTTGCATTATTCATCCCTCTCCAAATATCTCCAATAGAGACAAAGGGCTAGCCAAAGGAAAAAAAAGAGGGAAAAGAAAAAAAAAGAGAAGAGAAAAGCATGCTCAAAAGCATGGCAAAAATAAATATCAAAAGGAGAAAAAGGGATTGATACGTGCAAGAGAAAGAGTTCCACCATACAGATGGTAATAACTAGTACCTACTCCGGGGCTAGTGTCCACCTTACCATCAATCCCCTATTCCCTCATATAAAGCATGGTAATATCTAGCACCCATTTCCGGGCCTAGTATCCACCTTGCCATGCTCATATCCATCACACACATATGCACATCTTGATCAGGATGTATGTTTGTTTCTTCCAAGGATCCGGTCTTTGACTTAGCAATATATGAGAGACATGTATGCCACATCTTCCCTACCTACAGCTCCACATACAGCCTATTAGGAGTAGGAAGTGAAGAAAGGCTACATTGATGCCTTGGTGAGGAACCATACACTTTTGAGCGATCTGAGAGTATCATTTGAGGAACTCTGATTTTCTTTTGAATTTTTTTTTTGCAAAACCTCCGGATTGATAAGCTGATCAAGGTATGAGTGATTATGCACATGCTATATAACCATTCTGTCTCTCAACCGCCCAAGGCAGGTGAAGCTATATGCCCCACGTATCAGGTGGAAGGTAAGAACATTGCCAACTTGTTCAACTCTTGATAGAGTACTTTGTTGTATGTTTGCCATAAGTTGAGAATACAACATTGTAGCAACTCCTGATCAACCAACCTAAGTCTCTAATGTCTTGCTTCGAGACGAGCAAGAGGTTAGCTTGGGGGAGTTTGTTGACGGTTGAAATTCACCATTTCCTACCCTCAATATTCTCACATAAATGGAGGCATATGCATTATTTACTAGCATTTTGGTTTGAATAATGTAGTTCCACTTGTCCTTGGAGATTATTTGTATGTAGGTGATTTACCCCTTAAAAGAGATGGAAACCCACCTTCTATGAAGAAACCATGGCAACTCAGCTGAGGAGGTGGCTGCCACAAAGGGAAACATGGCATTCCACGTCATCGATCCAGGGGAGGCACTCACCGACGAATCAGAGGATGCCACATGGACTTCACATGGATCAAAGGGCCCACCTCGGATACCAAATCAAGCCATGCACCGGGGATGGATCAGGGGCCCACAGGGTAGCCACCTAGTGGAAAACTACCAGGTGGGGCCACCCTAGAGGGCCGGCCGATCCTAGGATCGGCCGAACCGACCTAGGGGGGCTCCATCCTGGCCCTCCACGTGGCAGCTCCCTATTGGTCCATTGCCTCACTCCCGGGTGTTTTGGAGCACTTTGAGCCTCCGAGCAAACCTGGTCCTTGCCAATAAATAGAAGGGGAGGGGCTCCCATTTCCCACACACCACTCTCTTATTCTCCTCTTACTTTTAGTTTCCAAGGCTAGGGGGTAGGCTAGAGTAGCTCTTATTCAGGTTCCAAGTCCTCTTGGGAGTCTAGGTATGAGTTCTCTTTTATCTTTATTTCTTTGTATTTCTTTGTATGACTTTGATCTACTTCAGTTATTCAGCTATTTCATATAAAGTTATGGTAGATCATATGTTTGATATGTTCTTGAGTTCATCCTCTGTTCATCATTTAGAGGCTTGTGTTCTTCGTGAACACTACCTTTTGATCCACTTGAAGGGTGATAAACTCCTTCCTTATGTTTTTGTTCATAAGTTAGAGGCTCGTGTTCTTCACGAACACGGCCCTTTGATCTTATTGATTAGACATAAGAGAGTTCATATCTGTTTGTATGTCTAGCCTTAGTTGATCTTGTTAGATGGCATGAGAGTGTTGCATGAGGTCTGTGTTCAAGCTACGGTACTCGGTCTAGTTGACCAATCTTCTGGTGGCTCTCACCCTGGGTCACAATAGCCCGGGTCGGGTGGAGTCTAGCAGCAACGTAGGCATGGTGCCTGGGTTGTCTGGCTACGATAGTTCTGAGCATACCCCCCGTAACGATAGAGGTCGGTCCTCAGATGGTGACAACCCTGTTGGATCCTTGGGCAACCTCCGCGCTGGGGTACCTGCTGTAGGAGTCTAAAGTCTAGTTTCGCAGAGTGCTGGTCGTCGCAGGCTAGCTCCTCGTTTATACCTGGGTGCTGAACCTTATCTCTCTCATGCAATACTCATGCCCATCTCTTGTATCTTCTAGCTTTGTATGTTTAGTACATTAGAACCTAGAGCTAACTCGTATGTTCCCCCTAAGCCGTAGTGTGCTGGAGTAGAGGTAGATCGGAGTGTGCGTGTCGCACTACCCTTATATCTTTTATCTTACCCCTGTTTTTGAGTGTGTTGTTCCCTATATCTATCTCTTGGTTTACATTCAGAGCAAAAGCATAAGTCTAAGATATCCGCCATTACCTTCCACAGATACAATACCCTTGGAATACTCTCCTTCCTTAGAGAAATGCTACAATGATTTATCTGTGCGCTTGCAGATTCGTTCATGATTGTTTAGATTAACCTATGGCATGTCTCGATGTTCACGCTAACCCGACGCCACTATTTGTGACATTGAGAGGTGCCTACAAGGCGTTTCTTGGTGGTGTCACTAAGGATGGGTCCCAGATCTGTTCTTAAGATGACGACGCTACGAAATGCCAACAAACACGACCCTTTGATCTTGTTGACTAGACATAAGAGAGTTCGTGTCCGTTCGTATGTCTAGCCTTAGTTGATCTTGTTAGATGGCATGACAGTGTTGCATGAGATTTGTGTTCAAGCTACGGTACTCGGTCTAAGTTGACCAGTCTTCTGGTGGCTCTCACCCTGGGTCACAATAACCCGGGCCGGGTGAAGTCTAGCACCAACGCAGGCATGGTGCCTGGGTTGTGTGGCTACATTAGTTATGAGCATACCCCCGTAATGATTGAGGTAGGCCGCAGTGGTGACAGCTGTTGGACCCTTTGGAACCCTTCGCGCTGGGGTATTGCTGTAGGAGTCTGAAGTATAGTTTCGCAGAGTGCTGCTCGTCGCGGGCTATCTCCCCATTTGTACCTGGGTGCTGAACCTTACCCTCTCGTGCAATGTTTCATGCCTATCTCTTCTATCTTCTAGATTTGTATGTTTAGTACATTAGAACCTAGAGCTAACTCGTATGTTCCCCCTATGCCATAGAGTACTAGAGTAGAGGTAGATCTGAGTGTGTGTCGCACTACCCTATCATATCTTTTATCTTACCCCTGCCTTTGATTTGTTGTTTCCTATATCTATCTTTTGGTTTACTTTCAGTGCAAAAGCATAAGTCTATGATATTTGTCATTGCCTTCCACGGATACGATACCATTGGAATACTCTCCTTCCTTGGAGAAATGCTACAATGGTTTATCTGTGCGCTTGCGGATTCGTTCATGATTGTTTAGATTTACCTCTGGCAAGTCTTGGTGTTCACGCTAACTCGGTGTCGTTAGTAGTGACGGTACGAAATGCCAACAACCCCATCAAGGCGCTAGGCATGGCACCGTTGAACATGGTGGATGCCCCCGATGGAGTCCGTTTCTCGGTGTCCTTCAACTCAGGCGGCACCGTGGTAGGGCCTCAGCATCCTCCTCCTCGTGGTGGCCTCCCTTGACCTCGGTGATGATCCTCTTGAATCCTCACCCTCTCGACCAACCCTCTTCCTTGTGGTTGATCTCCCAAGGCTTCTCTGATCGTCTTTTTCTAGTCGAATGGCTCCTCCTCCGAACAATTAGGGTTCCGTGATCTTATCACCGAAGAAAGGCGGTGGCGAACTGACCCCGAATTGGGGTGGGCCGGCCGGCCTGGGCCAATCGGCCTGGGTCCTCCCTGGCCCGGTCCGCACCTGTCTTTTGCCATGTGTCATCTTTTGCACTTTGGGGTTTTTCCTCCTTCGGATATGGGCTTTGGACGTCGTTATCCCCGCGACCAAGTTAAGGGGTCTTTATGCATGATCTTCCGGTCTTTTCACCTTGGTCCTCGGAGATTCTTCATTGAAGCACATTGGTCCTTGCCACCTTTGGAGTCAAGTTCACGCACGGTCGGAGCCTTTCGATCATCATGTAAATCGTCCTCCGAACCGAGTTCATCTCTTCTTATTTAGTGCATGAATTCATGCATAAACATTATACTCCAAAACACACATCCAACGATGAACTTATTATATCATTGGTATGACTAATGGTGGGTTAGTTCCAAAATGAAATCCAAACTATAACATAACAATGTTCTTGGTTGACAAAAAATGACCGCCAACAATAGCTCTAGGAACTGCTGAAGATGGGCATTTGCATCCTCATTAGGCTTGCAACAGAACGGGTTAGCATGTACCATCGTGATTAAACCCATCTTGATTTGAAAATGCTCAGTCCCAAATGCCACCTCAGGGCCTTGCAGCACCTGGTCAGCTGAAGGAGCTGAGTACTCATGAAGTGTCTTCTGGGCCATAGTGTTAGACGTGGATGGCACTAAGGAAGCTGGAATGACTCCCGAACGAGCATAGCGAGGAGAGTCGAAATGAGATCGAGCCTTCCTCACTAGTGACTCTGGATCTTCTGTGAAATTTGGCGGTAAGTCGAAACCAGTCATACACTACCTGTCTTCATCATCCAAAGACAAAGAAGACAATCAAGGTTAGTCTGCATTGAGATTTGATCTACCCTACTCATGTTTTATAAACAAATACAAAGCATAGTCATGATAATCCTGTGCCTTCCCCGGCAACGGTGCCAGAAATTCTTGTTGGCGTTTCAAAAGTCACTACTAATGACGCCGGGTTAGAGCAAACATCAACAGCAGCCGATGGTAATCCTAATGATCATGAATGAATCTGCAAGCACACAGATATACCATTGTAGCATTTCCCCAGGGAAGAGAGTATTCTAAGGGCGTTGTATCCATGGAAGGCAATGGCAAATATGAAGACTTTATGCAACAAAGTGAGCTCCCAAGAACAAACTCAAAAAGGTCAACACACACCAAGCTCTCCCCGTAAACGAGCAAAGGTAGCTTGGTCAAGTGGTTTTGTAAAGATATCCGCCTTTTGGTCTTGGGTAGGGACATGGCTCGACACTATGGTTCCCTTCTCAACATTATCTCTCAGGAAGTGGTACCTCACTTCGATGTGTTTTAATCTGGAATGGAGCATTGGGTTTTTGGCTACGCTTATGGCACTGGTGCTATCACAAAGAAGTGGGATCTGAGTGCACTCCTCACCAAAGTCTCTCATGATATAGGAAACCCAAAGCCTCTGGAACAACAACTAGCAGCTGCAACATACTTGACTTCTGTGGTAGATTGGGCTACACTTGACTGTTTACGGGAAGACCAAGAGACCAAAGAGGAACTAAGAAATTGGCAAGCACCAGAGGTAGACTTACGCTCCACACGACACCCAGTAAAGTCGGCATCAAAAAATCTGTGAAGTGTGAGTGTCGAGGAGGCAGAATACCAAAGACCAAACTCAGGAGCGTACCGCAAATACTTGAATATCCTCTTGACGACCTGCCGATGTGAAATCCTTAGGAAAGCCTGAAAATGAGCGCATAGACACACACTGAACTGTATGCCCGGCCTCGTCGCTGTCAAGTAGAGGAGGGAGCCTATCATGCTCTGGTACTCCTTCTGGTCCACTGGTTCACCATCCTCATCCGCGTCCAGAGCTGTAGTCGTACTCATTGGTGTCGATAACGGCTTCGCATCATTTATGTTGAACTTCCTCAGCATGTCCTTGGTGTCCTTGCTCTGGTGCACGAAGGCCCCGTCCTTGACTTGCTTGGTCTGGAGCCCTAGGAAAAAATTGCAGCTCGCCCATCATAGACATCTCGAATTCCCTGCTCATGTCATCTCCAAACTTGGCAAAAAGGTCATGAGACGAGCCACCAAAGATTATGTCATCCACGTAAATTTGTACAATCAATAGGTCACTTCCATGCTTAAGAAGAAATAGGGTCTTATCAACTGTGCCCATCACAAACCCCTTACTCAGCAAAAACCCTCTCAACCTACCATACCAAGCCCTCGGTACCTGTTTCAACCCATAAAGCGCTCTCTGGAGTTTGTAGACATGGTATGGGTATCTCTCACTCTGAAACCCCGGTGGTTGCTTCACATACACTTCTTCCTCAATCACCCTATTCAAGAAAGCACTCTTCTCATCCATCTGGAACAACTTGAACCCTTTAGCCACAGCAAAGGCTAGAAGGATTCAAATTTCCTCCAATTTTTCCATAGGAGCAAATGTCTCCTCATAATCTATCTCCTCCTTCTGATTAAACCCCTGAGCCACAAGCCTTGACTTGTTTCTCACAACCATCCCATTCTCACCTTCCTTGTTCTTCCACACCCATTTGGTACCTATAGGACGACAATTTGGAGGTGGATCGACTAACACCCAGACTTGGTTTCTCTCAAAGTTCTCAAGTTCCTCGTGCATGGAATTCACCAAGTTTGCATCAGAAAGTGTGTGTCCAATAGCTTTGGGCTCAAATGAGGCAACAAATGAAGAGTGACCAAACTGAGAAGTATTTCGTGACCTCGACCGTGTGGTTCTCTCGTTGATGTCACCAATGATCCTCGAGGGAGGGTGATCCACTTGCACACGCCTAGGAGCCTCTTGCCTTGAGACTACCTCCCCCTCCACAATAGCTTTCACCCTTGCTTGCGGTACATGTTGATGCATAGTAGTCGAAGTAGAAGGCCCACCATTAAATGTCATCGTCGTTGTGGAAGTAGAGGGTACACGATCCGTAGTAGGTACATGATCCTCGCCGTCTTCATCACCATCTTCCTCCTCCTCAAAGAGCGTCTCAGCCATCTCCTCATCACCTGCACATTCAAAACCAAGAGAGGTACATGGCATTGTATCGTCGAAGGTCACCTCGCAAGTCTCCATGATTTTGTTTGTCTCAAGATTAAGCACCCTATAAGCTCTAGAATGGTTAGCATACCCAAAGAAAATACCATCACTAAATCTAGCCTCAAACTTATCAACCTTTCCATTCTTGAGAATAAAACACTTGCAACAAAAGACTCGGAAGTGACTCACCTTAGGAGCTCGATCATGCATGAGCTCATAACTTGTTTTCTTCTTGAACGCTCGAAGGAAGATCTGTTAGACACATAACACGCAGTACTCTTGACAGCTGTTATGTACCACTTTTACACCGTCAATACCTGCATGAATTAAACATATAGTGACCATCAGCAGTAGAATAGGGCTTGATACTGATGATTTCCACAAGTGTTGGTGTTTCCAGCTTTTGTTGCAGGATGCACCGAAATACATGCCAAATGTTACAATTAAGAGCAGTGATCCAATGGCTTATATAGGACGTCATCATAAACAATCTCAAAAGCCAAATTTGATTACACTATTGCGACGGGCTTGTCGAGACGATCGAAATGGATATATTATTTATCTACATCAGAGTTCGTATGGAGGAGATATGAAATAAGCAAAAGAACAAGGGAAGGATGACGTCAGCATGGGACCCACGGCGGCCAACACACGTGTACATGCATGACATGCGACAGGCGCTCAGTGGCTAGCACAGGTGGGCCCAGGACCCTTGCAGCAGCACTGCCGCAGCACCCGGCCGGGTCAATGCCCAGGCGCGGAGCGCGGGCGCACGCAGGCAGGGTCAGCACGGCCATGTGTCGGCTGGCCATTGACATCAGGGCCCCACACCAGATCGATCTTGTGGCTGGCCTCAGGCCGTTGATCGGCTGGTGGTCGGTGTGCAAGGGGCCGCGGCAGGGGTGCCTGCTGCCGTACGTGGGAAGGAGTGTGTGCGCGCTCTTCTGCCGCTCGGCTAAGGGATGCGTGTCGCCCCCTCACTGGCGCGGGCAGAGGCGGTGCATGCGCCATATGCTGGAAGGCGCTAGGGCCGCGGTTCCTGCCCGGTCCGCTGTTGGTTTTCCTCGGTTCAGCCCTTTTTAGTGCCGGTTCTCGCCCTAGACACTTTGGAATGTCCGGTTCTGCATAGAATATTCTGGTTCTGGTCCGGTTCTTCACTACCACATGTCATCCTACCATTGGACGCGCCTAGAATTCTGCACAAAGTGCAGACACTTGGTGCCCAAAGCAAGCCACCCCCTCCTCTATAAATAGGAGGGGAGAGGCTCCCTTTTGTAGCACATTCCAAGTTCCCTCTCCTCTCATTCTCTCTGTGGAGAGGTGATTTCTCACCTCTCCATGTGTTGTGTGTGTGATTAGAGTGCTAGGTAGAGTAGGGTGAGGAGTGAGTTGATGTCATCGTGGATGTGTGTTCTTCATTTAGACCAAAGTGAGTATTTCAGCATTTCCTATTTATACTAAAGTGGACTTCATGCATGAATGATATGTTCTTGTGTTCTTGGCTCATTCATAGTTTAGAGGCTTGTGTTCTTTGTGACACATGGCTTCGATCCTTTAGAGCTAGTGCTTTAGTGCAAGTATCTGTTTGCATGTTTACATCCTGTCTAGCTAATTAAGAGTGTTGTATCTCGTCCGCATCCAAACCTTTCTGTTGCTCCGTAACTTGATGACGAGCATGTTTTGCACCGTTCCTCTCCAAGTTTGTAGTTCCGCATTTATATGGGGTGCTATAGTGTAGCTAGCGGGCCAGAAGATGTAGCCGCACTATAGTAGTAATCGGGTAGCGTAGACGTGGTGTCTGGGCTCTGGTTATCCTACGGATACCATGTGCATTCGCGTAATGATAGAGGTAGGCTGCAGTGGTGACAGCCTATTGGACCCTTTGAAATCCTCTACGCCCGTGTACCGAGTAGGGCCCCAAGGCCGGTTGCACACTTAGACCTTTAAAAGCTAGGGTGTGTCGGCGCACCACGTAGAGGGCTATCAGTGGTCACTTCCATCTCGAGAGTTATGTCCCCCTAGAAAGTGCTTCTCAACCCATATCTAACCCAGCTGGAGTTTGGTGTCCTTGGACCATCTGCACAAGAATAGGAGATAGTGCACATCGTTCCTTGGATACGATAACCCTTGGAATACTCACCTTCTTTGGGGAAGTGCTACAACAGTCTATACGTGCGCTTACGGATTTGTTCACACCCATCAGTGTACCCGGGTGTTCCTTACACGCTCACGCTACCCCGGCACCTTAGTGGTGACATTAAGAAACGTCAACAAGCATTTCTAGCGCCATTGCCGGGGAACGGTTGCTGTATCTATCTATTTATTTTTTTGTGTTTTCTTCTACCTTCACCCCTGTTACCCTTCAAGATTCCTTTTTTGTTTTACTTTACTTCTACCTTTACCCCTGTTACCCTTTGAGATGCCTTCCTTTCAAAGCTTCTCTACCTCAAGGGGTGAGTTCACAGAGCCATCATCGTCTTCATCATCTAGCTATGAACTCCCCCCTGACTTTATAGCCATGGTTCAGGATCGAACATTCTTTGGAGCAATCAATGAAGACCCCTACCTCCATTTGGAGGAATTTGAGGAATTGTGTTCTAGTCTGGCTATTCCAAGCATGACACAGGAAACCTTGAGGTGGAAGTTGTTTCCTTTCTCCCTCATAGGAGAGGCGGAACAATGGTACGCCAGCACTGTAGAAAGTGTGAACGGTGATTGGGGAGAACTTCGAGACAACTTTTGCCACTCGTTCTCTCTCATGGAAAGGATGGAGCAATGGTACACTCGTGTAGCTTCTCATCCAATAAGCATCCTCGATTTCGAGAAATTAGAGGAGGAGTCCCTAGGAGCGGCATGGGCTAGGTTCCTACACCTTTTGGTGTCGACACCTGGTCCGTCTTTACCCATCGATGTGTCACTATACATCTTTTGCATGGGTTTAGACATGGATGCTGCCCTCGATCTAAACGTTGTTGCTGGAGGTTTCTTTGTGGAAAAGACTCCAATGGAAGGAAGAGAGATCCTAGATTCTCTCTTAGGAAACTCTTCTGTCCCTGCTGATCGCATCGAACCCAACAAAGAATCTGAGTCGAGCCATGAGAGTCTCTCAACACCCAAGTCCGAGCCTTCATCTTCCATATCCCAAGACTTGTCTGTTGAGCCCTCTCTTAAACCCCGAGCCCCAAAGGAAGAGGAAATTCAACCTTCGGTGTTCACTTGCAAATTCGAGGATGCCCCATCTAGAAATATTTTAGACACCTAGAATTCTTTCGATGCCCAATTAAGGGAGGAACCTTATTCTGTCCACACCGATCATTCTAGAGATCTTTCGATAGAACCTTGCCTTAGGCCTGCGGTGCCTCCTCTACCTCCTGATCCTCTTGACGAAGCATATCCTGAGGAGGCCATGAGGGAGGAATGGTCAGAGGGAGTGACACGATTTTCTGAAGCAATTTGGAATAGTTCACCTTCTCCGGTTGTCCCTTGATCTATTAGAGGCACTGTCGTAGAGCCCCATTGTAACCTGAGGACCAGGTGTGTCCGAGGACCAGTGGAGGGTCACTCTTTAGTGATGAGTGATTGACAATGTTGTGTGCATTGATGCTAGGCTAAGTGTGCAGGTACAGGTTGCGTCTTGACTTGTGTTGGTGCAGGTGAAGAACAAGCGCGAAAGGCCTTAGCCGTGGTGTCCTCCGGGTGATGGAGAGACAAGTAGGCTTGGTTCGATGGACCCGGTGGCCGATGGGGTCAAGTGCGAGCTGTGCGGTGCAAGACTAGCAAGTTGAAGTCATGGACATGGTCCGGTGCAAGTTGGCGGTTCAAGGCCGAAGCTTGCACACGGGGTTTGGTCGTTTGCCCACAAAACCATCAGTGGACGGTTTCTTAGTTTGGGCCGCAAAATCAAGTTCGGAGGGCTGATGCGACAGAGATGGGATCCGAGAGTGTCGGGAAGCTTCGAGGCGGGGGGCACAAGGCGTGATCGCAGGGCTTCTGTCGAGGCTAAGCAAGTCTGCGGTGGAAGCGTGTCCGCTCGATAGGAATATCCGAAGACTTGACCATATTGCCCCTAAGGGGTGTGTATCTTCATTTCAAGTTGTAGGGGTAGTGTGGTCATTTGCCTCCTCCGGTGGAATTCGCATAAATAGCGAAGAGGTGGATGGCATCTCTCTCTCTGGGACTCTAGGGTTTCCTCCCTCGGTAGATCGCTCTGGACTGCTTCTTTTTCCAGTACTTTCTTAGGCTAGATTCTTGTATAGACTCTAACCTCTGGATGTAAGGAAGCATTCGACATTGTGATGATCTCCTAGCTCTTTGTGATTTTTATGTCATTTTCGGGGCTATTTTTGGGGTGCTTCGTTCTTCACTCGATTCGTTGATTTGAGGGTGTTTTCTCTCGGATTTCTTTGAGGGGATCATGGGTGGATGCCTTGCGCATCTTTGTGTGTGATCTTGACCCCTCAAACGCCGGGAAATCCCTTCGATTCGTGAGTTTTGGTTGGAGCCCGAGTTCTTGGTGGTGGTTCATGTGATCCGCGATTCCCGGTGTTTTAGTGAGTTAGATGCCGAGATTTTGGGGGCATAGCTTCATCTTGTGACGCTTCTCATCTCCCCCAAATCTTGTCTCAAGAGCTCAAGTCATTTGGGAGATCCGGTAATGGAAAAGAGGGGTTGACTCCCGTGCGCGCGCGTTTCTGCTTCTGTCCGTGCTTGGCGGACCGTTCGCGATGGTCCTGAGGACCGTCGGCATGTGGCGTGTTCTTCACCAGTTCGTTCGTGTTCGTGCGCGCTCGAGTTTCGATCCGTCAGATGTGGAGTTTTCGTTTGCGAGGTATATGCCGGACTATCCGCCAGGTGGGGCCGGACTGTCCGCGAGGTCCGGACCGTCCGCGGTGCTTGCCCGGACTGTCCGAATTTCCTCGGTGCGCTACTGGAGGCTCGGTGTGCTTTTTCGAACTGTCCACCGTGTGTTCACGAACTGTCCGCAAGCTTCACGGACTGTCCACCGTACCAAAGTGGACTGTCTTCCCAAGGCTTCGCAGATTCGGCTAAGTCTTTTGATTCTTGTCTTGTGCTTCCGTTCTTTGATTCGTGGCTTGTCTCTAGGACTTGTAGGCTTGTGTGTGCCTAGTCTAGAGCTTCTTTGGTGTGTGCGAGAGATCGGAGTGGCAATCGGGTGTTGACGGTTCAAAACCGTGTTCAAGTTCACCGCAAGCGTACAGGTGACTTGGTGCCTTTTTCACCAAGGAGGGTCCCCCAAGGATTGTTAATCCAAGGATCGGAAGCAAACCGCAAAGGATCTCTACCTTATCTAGTCAATCTAAACTAACATATAGTATTGATTGCATAAAAAGGATGAACCTAAGAGATATGTATGGAGTGTATAGGTTGATCACAAACACGATCATAGGCAAGGTAAAGCGCCACCAAGGGGACAACTAAGCCTAGCGCCTTCTAGTTGTAGTTCCGGCAAACGAGCAACAAACTAAGCATCTCATCTAAAAGCATCCTTAAAGTCCTACCTCCGGCTCACCTCCCAAAGACATCCGCACTTTCGGGGGTAGTCACCCTGTCACGGTGCACCCTTAATGATACGGGGAGTCTAAGGGCACGCCCAAAAGAACGCGTCTACCAAACATGAAGGATCGACAAACTAGATCTAATCACCATGACTACATAAAGCATGTTATGTAGTCTAATCCAGAATTAGACTAAGGATCAAATATATTCATGAAAGGAAGAAAGTAAAGATGGAGACATGGAATCGCTTAATAGATCGGACGACAAGATTATCATTGCTCACATGAAAGTATGTATTACACCATCACCACCGAGATCATACCTAAGATGATGAACACGTAGCTCTGGAACTCCGCCATGGCACAACCACGCAGGGCGACCATGGCGGCTAGGGTTGGCCTAGGCCATCCCCTAGACAACTTCGAGGACTCCGCCACTGTCGTCTCCCTCCGGTGCTCACTTCTAGGTTTCGTCGAGTTCTGATGAATTGATGTGGCGGCCGTCGGAGGCAGGGGGTATAAATGAGCCGAGGAGCGTGTAGGTCAAAGGGGGGCACGAACCGGCATAAAAAAGGGGTGGGCCGGCCATCCTGGGCCCTTTTCGGCCCGGTTCGGCCCCGGTTCGCTCCCCGACCCTTCTCGTGTCTTCATGAATATTTGCCAAACTTCATGTGGGTCCTTGACGTCGTTTTCCCAGTGGTTTGGTTAAGGGTACTTAGCGTACGAACTCCCGCATCTTCTGTTTAGGTCCTTGGACTTTCACAGCTTCAAGCTTCAGTCCTCGGGTCATTTGGAGTCATGTTTAATTTGTGTCTTGACTTGTGCCGGGCTTCGTGATCTTCTCATAAAGTGCCTGATAAACTCTACCCGGAAGTCCTCATTTAGGCGCTTAAATCTTGCGTAAACAACATACTCCAAACACCACATGCAAGTGTGAACTTGTTACATCATTAGTATACCTAATGGCGGGTTAGTTATAAATCAAAGCTCAAACCAAAGTGTAACAAGTGCTCTTGGTTGACGAAAATCGACCGTCAACATCGGGGTATAGGCCGAGTTCATCCTTCGGGAAGAATTTTTATCGGCTCTCATTCACTCCCACCCCCTCTCTGGTCGCCTATTCGGTCCCTCAATTGGTATCAGAGCGGGTTACGGATCTTCGTGATTCTAACCAGTCTAAGATCCAAAGATGGGCGACTACGGTAAGGGGTCGGGTCCTCCGCACTTTGATGGCAAGAATTACCTGATGTGGGAGAGGCGCATGGGCGCGTTTTTGCATGGGAAGGGGACTCTGATCTGGGATATGACTCAAAATCCTAACAATGTCATTCCAGATAGTTTCATTCTTCCAGGATCGCGGGACATGTTTGAGGCCGACAACAAGGCCGTTGATTACTTGTTTCGTGCTCTCTGTGCCTCGGAGTTCGATCGAGTGTATGGAGAGGATGTGGCCGGAAAGATATGGCTTAAGCTCAGGAATGCTCATATTGGCAATGCTCAGGTGCAAGCTCATTTGTTTTCCACTTACCGAAGAGAGTACGAGAACTTCACTCATCTGCCTGGTGAGTCGACTGATGTGATGTTTCAGCGCTTCACCAGTATTGTGAACAATATGAGGGCCAATGTGACAGTGCTCCCATACACGGATCATGATCAAGCTATCAAGCTTTTGCATGCACTGGATAGGTCTGTGTGGAGTGCTAAGGTTGAGGCCATTGAGGAGTCGAGCGTCGATGATACCTTGACGCTGGATGAGTTGTTCTCTAAGCTCAGGTCTTCGGAGGTTGATCGTGGCTTGAGAGCCAAGAGCGAGAGCCCCACTAATCCTCATAGTTTGACTCTTGTCTCAGGATCGAGGACTAATGCTAACTCTACTACTTTTTCTTTGTTCTGTCTTGTGTCTATACCAGATGAGGACTTTGAGGTGCTGAGCGAGGAGGATCTCACCTTGTTGAGCAAGAGATTTGGGCGGATGTACAAGAACCGCAAGAATGTGAGGAGAAGCTCGGGGATGTGCTATTGGTGCGGGAAGCATGGGCACTTCATCACCGAATGCCCTGAAGCCATGGAGATCAAGAACGACTACAAGGGCAAGCCCAAGCACGACAACAACAAGCACTGCTCCCAGAACGACTACAAGGACAAGCACAAGGACAAGGGCAAGAGAAGGCCAAAGAAGAGCAGCAGGTACAAGAAGAAGACGGCTCGAGCGATGGTTGCCGGAGCAAGCGACATCGACTCCATTTCAAGCGGTTCTTCTTCCGGTTCGAGCAGTGATGAAGAGCAAGATGGGCGCAAGGACAAGCGGCACATGGGTAAGAACTTCACCGGCCTCAGCTTCGTCGCACAAGGTGGATTTTGCGGCATGGCGCATTCCAAGAAGGGTGGGAAGAACAGCTCGGATTCGAACTCCGACTCCGACGAAGAGGTACGACATGATCCCAACTTCTTGCTAGAGGAGAATGCTAGGCTGAATGAGTTGCTTGATAACCATGATGACGTGCTTAGAAAGACCAACAAGGAGAAGAGAGAGTTTCGGTCTTTGCTAGGTGATGCTAGAACTGAGATAGACTGCAATGTTTCTGATGAGGTTGATTGTGGTGACTGCAATGTTTTTCTGGCTGACTTGACTGCTCTCAAGGAGAAGCATGCCTCAACTCTTGAGGAACTAGATGTGCTTAGGATTGAGTATGATGAGTTGAAATCTAGACCTGCTTTGTTAGGTGCTTGCACATCTTGTCCTGTGTTGCATGCTAGGCTAGATGAATCTCATACCAAGATAGTTTCTCTTGAGGTTGCTTTGAAAGCTCCTATTCCTACATCATGCTCTACCTGTGAAATGCGTGCTTTGAAAAACATGGAACTTGCGCATTATGTTGACCGTTTGCAGGATGAGAATGATGAGTTGAGGAAATTGATGGGTTGGTTGTTTGGGCATGAGCCACAGTTGAGTTTGATGTTGGCTGAGTTTAAGAGGTTTGATGGTCAGGCGTTGGGGGCTGGCATGAGTGGTGAGAAGAGTGGTGAGGGAGGAGAGAAAGTTGGAGAGATTCCTATTCCACCTCACACTACACCGATGAACAAATTCGCACCCAAGCCAAACAACCTCAGAATCAAGCTTGATACAACCCAAGATCCACCAGTGTTCCCCCAGAAGTCAGAAAATTACCATAAACCTATCAAGTTTGTGAGCACCCAGGGAAGTGTGTTTGGGGGAAATCAGGAGAGAAAGTTGTTGAGAAGCCCACAGAGAAGACACAACCTAAGCCACAGCCAATCCGCTTCCATTGTGAGTATTGTGGGAGGGATGGACATAAGGATGAGTTTTGTTTCAGGAGGAGAAGGGATGAGATGTTTGCTAGGGAGACGACAAACATGGACAGGTACCACCCTTCTCATGGTGTGCCTGAGCCTTGTAGAGGGCCTCCCACTCATGGTGGTGGAGGTGGTTTTCCTAAGAGAGATAGGCATGTTGGGTTTGGGCGTGGTGAGTTTGCTGGACGTGCTCCTGCTCGTGACCGTTACGAGTTTGGGAGGCACGATCGCAGTTTTGGTTCTTAGAGGGACTACAGGCCACGTTTTCCCCCTCGTGGTGCGCGTACTCCTCCAGTGAGAGGTGATAGGTTCTTCGGTGGTAGGCGTGAGAGGGCTCCACCTAGAGGTTTTGATAGGATGGATTTTGCTAACCCTTCTTTTGAGCAAATGGCTCGACACTGGTTTGATTCCTTTGGTACTAACCCCAGTGTTGAGTCGCTTGCTCATTCTCGGTCTCATTTTTCATTGCAGGTGGGAGGCTTGGAGGACTTTTGGTTGATCGACTCCGGTTGTTCACGTCACATGGCCGGACATCGTGGGTGGTTCTCCAGCCTCACCTCGGTGAGTATGAGGGAGTACATCACTTCCGGGGACAATGGGAGAGGATGAGTGCTTGCTGAAGGTATGGTGAAGGTGAGTTTTAAGTTGGGTGCTTCTCGTGTGCTTGATTCTCGAGGCGATTTTGTCTGTACGATCATCCCCAAGGGTCAGATCTTTCATGTCGGTTTTTCCCAGTCTGTCGGTCCTCCTTGATGCTTTGCTGCTGGTGTTTCGGCTGAGCTTTGGAAATGGCATAGGAGGCTAGGACACTTGAGCTTTGAGTTGCTTTCCCGCTTCAGTGGTCTTGACCTTGTCCGAGGATTGCCTAAGTTGAAATTCGAGAAGTATTTGGTTTGTGCTTCTTGTCGGCATGGAAAGATGGTTGCTGCTTCTCACACCATTCTGACTGTGTTCATGACCGAGCGACCTTGTGAGCTGTTACACATGGATTTGGTTGGGCCAGCTCGTGTTCACTTTGTGGCTGGGAAGTGGTATGTGTTGGTTGTGGTTGATGATTTCTCAAGGTACTCTTGGGTTTTCTTTTTGGAAGATAAGAGTGAGACATTTGGCTTTGTTCGAGACTTGATCTTGAGGTTGAAGAATGAGAGACATGGTGATGCCATTCAAGCTATATGCAGTGACAATGGCACGGAATTTAGGAACTCTCATTTTGATGCTTTTTGCAGTGATCTTGGTCTCGATCATCAGTACTCTTCTCCATATGTCGCTTGCCAGAATGGCGTAGTGGAGAGGAAGAACCGGACCCTTTGTGAGATGGCCAGGATGATGCTTGATGAGCATAGGACTCCTAGGCGTTTCTGGGCCGAGGCGGTTAATACCGCTTGCTATGTATCGAATCACATTTTCCTTCGTGCTTTCAACAAGAGGACTTCATATGAGCTGATGCATGAGCCAAAACCCAAGGTGAGTCACTTTAGAGCTTTCGGTTGCAAGTGTTTCATTCTGAAGAAGGGAAAGTTGGATAAGTTTGAGTCTAGATGTTCAGATGGTATCTTTCTTGGTTATGCTATTCACTCTAGAGCATATCGTGTGCTCAACCTTGACACTAACTAAATCATGGAGACTTGCGAGGTAACCTTTAACGAGACACAACCATGTAGCTCTTCTGCTTTTGAGTGTGCAGGTGATGAGGAAATTGGTGATAGGATCTTTGAAGATGAGAAGGATGGAGATGAAGAAGAAGATGATGGTGGTGTTGCTCCAGTAGCTGATCGTGTACACGCTACTTCCACTACGACGATGACGATCAAGGATGGTCCATCCCCTACACCCACTACGACTGAGGTTGTTCGAGTGGAAGCTGCTGCTGAGGGGAGATTGTGTCCAGGCGAGAGGCTCCCTAGCGTGTACAGGTGGATCACCCATCGACGACGATCATAGGTGACCTTCATGAATGCACTACACGGTTGAGGTTAAGGAATACTTCTCACTTTGCTCACTCTGCATTTGTTGCTTCGTTTGAGCCCAAAGATATTCGACACGCTTTGTCTGATGAGAATTGGGTGAATTCCATGCATGAGGAGTTGGAGAACTTTAAGAGAAACCAAGTTTGGGTGTTAGTCGATCCACCGCGAAATTGCCGTCCCATAGGTACCAAGTGGGTCTGGAAGAACAAGGAAGGAGAGAATGGGATGGTTGTGAGAAATAAGTCGAGGTTGGTGGCTCAGGGGTTCAACCAGAAAGAGGGTATAGATTATGAGGAGACATTTGCTCCTGTGGCCCGTTTGGAGGCAATTAGGATCCTTCATGCCTTTGCCGTGGCTAAAGGATTCAAGTTGTTCCAGATGGACGTGAAGAGTGCTTTCTTGAATGGGGTGATAGAGGAAGAAGTGTATGTGAGGCAACCCCCGGGGTTTTAGAGTGAGAAATACCCACACCGTGTATACAAACTCCAGAGAGTGCTCTATCGGTTGAAACAAGCACGGAGGGCTTGCTATGGTAGGTTGAGAGGCTTTTTGCTGAGTAAGGGGTTTGTGATGGGCACAGTTGATAAGACCATGTTTCTCCTTAAGCATGGAAATGACATGTTGATTGTTCAGATTTACGTGGATGACATAATCTTTGGTGGCTCTTCTCATTATCTAGTTGCCAGATTTGCAAATGACATGAGCAGGGAATTTGAGATATCTATGATGGGCAAGCTGCAGTTTTTCCTAGGACTCCAGTTCAAGCAGTGCAAGGACGGGACGTTTGTACATCAGGCGAAGTACACCAGGGACATGGTGAAGAAGTTTGGCATGAACGACTCCAAGCCATTCACTACACCGATAGGTACCACTACGGTTTTGGACGCTGATGAAGATGGCGAACCCGTGGACCCGAAGGAGTACAGGAGCATGATCGGCTCCCTCCTCTACTTGAAGGCGACGAGGCCGGACATACAGTTCAGTGTGTGTCTGTGCCCTCGTTTTCAGGCTTCAGTGAGGACTTCACATCGGCAGGCCGTCAAGCGGATTTTCAGGTACTTGAACTACACTCCTGAGTTTGGTCTTTGGTATTCTGCCTCCTCGATACTCAGACTTCACGGGTACTCCGATGCTGATTTTGCTGGGTGTTGCTTGGATCGCAAGTCTACCTCTGGGTGTTGCCAGTTTCTTGGTTCTTCTTTGGTCTCTTGGTCGTCTTGCAAGCAATCCAGTGTAGCCCAGTCCACTACAGAAGTCGAGTATGTAGTTGCAGCAAGTTGTTGTTCCCGGCTCCTATGGATGACCTACACTATGAGCGATTTTGGTGAGGAGTGCTCCCAGGTCCCACTCTTTTGTGACCGCACCAGTGCCATAAGTGTAGCCAAAAACCCAGTCCTTCACTGCAAAACGAAACACATCGAAGTGAGATACCACTTTCTGAGGGACAATGTTGAGAAAGGGAACATTTCTTTGTCCTATGTACCTACCAAAGATCAGCTAGCCGACATATTCACTAAACCACTTGGCCAAGTTACATTCACACGCTTGCGAGGTGAACTTAGAGTGTGTTTTCCTTTTTAGCTGGATCTTGGAGCTTCTCATGTATATATGTGATATATGTATCATTTGTTGCATTCCATGCATGCATTTTACTTTCTGTACAAAACCTGGTAGGATAGCCATCTTTAAATCATTTGTGGTAGGATGAGCTTCTCTTATATACTTTGATCACTATGATGTTCTATATGTGAGATATGTGTATGCTTTGGGAATGGTGATGTGAATGCTATGCTCTTGATGGTATTGTCATATGTTCATGATGAGATAGCTTCTTTTTGTTGAAAATGCTAAAAATGCTTCACTCATGAGTAGATGCTCTTTTATGCTCAATTTGTGCTCAAATGCCTATATCATGCTTAGTTTGTGCTTGAGTATCATGCTCTCTTTGCTTGGGGTCAAAGATCCATTTGTCATGGTAAATGTTTAGCCCATATGTTCACTTGTGGAGGAGCATAAGCTTCTTTCTGCCGCAAAGACATTTCCTATACCATGCTTAAATTTGAAAATGAAATTGGTGTATGAATTACCTTATGCTTGAAAAATGAGCTCTTAATCATGTCTTTATGCTTTTTTAATATATCGTGGGTGCTAAACCGTTGCATGATGTCTACCATGAGAAGTCTCATTTTAAGAAGTAGACACATGGTTCGGTGGCTTTGACATGACATTTAGTAGCTTATGGGCGTTTGCTATGATCTTGTGATGAGAACTTGTGATCTTGTATGAGCTTTGTATGATCTAGTTTATTTTTGCTCAAATTGCCATGGATAGGGCTTTGCTCATGAGATGAATTTTGTTTGTAATATGATCTAATATGTCTCTACTTTCTTGATGGCAATGCGCTAACTACACTATGTCTACCTTGCTTGCTCTATGTCTCATTTGTAGCATTTTGTTGTGCTCTTTGTATATATGAGAAGCTTGGTAGATTGTATATGCTTTGACATGCATTTGTGCCTTTCATGGTGTCTTGATTTGAAGGACCGAATAGGGCGACCAGAGAGGGGGGAGTGAATGGGAGCCGATAAAAATTCTTCCTGAAGGTCGAACTCAGCCTATACCCTGATTGCTACTCCGAGTACTCGCACACACCAAAGAAGATCCAGACAAGTCACAAGCAAGCCCACAAGATCAAGAGACAAGCCTAGAAGCAAAGAGCGGAAGCACAAGATAAGAATCAAACACCTAGAGCAACTCTGCGAAAGCTCCTGGTGGACTGTCCGAGAGGACCAGGCGGACCGTCCGCGATGACTGCGCGGACTGTCCGTCAGGTCTCCGCGGACCGTCCGAAAAAGGAACCAGAACCTCCAGGGACGCACCGGGGAAAAACGGACTGTCCGACGGTTCACTGCGGACCGTCCGACCGTCACGGACCGTCCGGGCCTACCTCGCGGACTGTCCGCCAAACTTGTTGCCACCGAACCAAAGCAACTCAACGGATCGAAACTCGAGCACTCAAGAACTCATGAAGAACACGAAGAACACCAACGCTACCTGGGCCTCGCGGACTGTCCGCACGGGCCTCGCAAACCGTTCGCCAAGCACGAACCGAACAGAAAAAAGCTCGAGCTCGGGAGTCAACTCCACCTTTCCATCACCGGATCTCCCAAACGGTAAAAGCTCTTGAGACAAGATTTGGGGGAGATGATAAGCAACACAAGATGAAGCTATGCCCCGAAAATCTCGACCTCTAAGCCACCAAATCGCTGGGAATCGCAGATCACACGAACCTCCACCAAGAACTCGAACTCCGACCAAAAACTCACGAATCAAAGGCCTTCCCTGGCGTTTGAGGGGTCAAGATCACACACAAAGATGCGCAAGGCATCCACCCATGATCCCCTCAAAGATATCCGAAGGAAAAAGCCCTCAAATCCTTCAATCGAGCGAAGAACGAAACTCCCCAAAAATAGCCACGAAAATGACACGAAAATCACAGAGGACTAGGAGATCACCGCAACGCCGAATGCTTCCATACATTCAGAGGTCAGAGTCTATACAAGAATCTAGCCTAAGGAATACAGAGGGAAAAGAAGCAGTTCAGAGAAATCTACCGGGGGAGAAAGCCCTAGAGTCCAAGAGAGAGAGATGCCATCAACCTCTCCGCTATTTATACGAAGTCCATCGGAGGGAGGTAAATGACCACGCTACCCCTACAACTTGAATTAAAGATAGAAACCCTCATGGGTATTTTGGTCAAGTCTTCATCGGACGAACACGCTTCCACCGCGGCTTCGCTTCACATCGACGCAAACCCCGCGATCACGCCACGTGCCCCCCGCCTCGAAGCTTGCTGAAGCTCCCGGATCACCATCTCCGTCGCCTCAGGCCTCCGGACTTGGTTTTGAGGCCCAAACCAAGAAACCGTCCACCGATGGTTTTGTGGGCAAACCAACAAACCCCACATGCAAGCTTCGGGCTCGATCCGCTACCTTGCACCAGCCCATGTTCACGACTTCAGCTCGCCAGTATTGCACCGCACGGCTCGCACTTGACCCCATCGGCCACCGAGTCCATCGAACCAAGCCAACTTGCCTCTCCATCACCTGGAGGCCGCCACGGATAAGGCCTTTCGTGCTTGTTCTTCACCTGCACCGACACGAGTCAAGCCGCAACTTGTACCTGCACACTTAGCCAAGCATCAGTCCACACAACGTTGTCAATCACTCATCACTAAGGAGCGACCCTCCACTGGTCCTTGGACACACCTGGTCCTCAATCTCCCCCTTGATGAGTGCATTGACAACACCCATAGTAACCATCAGAGAAAAAGAAAAGAAAACAGCAAACCTCCAAGCAAGTGATCCAAAGCCAAAGAACAAGCGAAAACAAGATCCCTCGCCAGACCAAGTCTCGGCCCCCTAAGACAAGGGCAACGGCTCGACACAGCCGAGACAAAACAAAGCTCCCAAAGAGCACACCACAATGCACAAAACTCAGGCAAACCAAAAGAGCTCCCCCTGCACATATGTAAACTCCCCCTGAGCAAATGCAACCTCTTCTTCTCATTTTTCCCCTCACATGCAACATCTCACTAATGCATACCACATCTCCCCCTTGTTGACAATGCATGAATCAAGGTATATGAAACTCTTCTCCTTGCTTTCATGAAAAATGCATGTCATGGCATATATACAATCTACCAAGCTTCTCAAATATACAAAGAGCACAACAAAATGCTACATATGAGACATAGAGCAAGCACGGTAGACATGGTGTAGTTAGCACATTGCCATCAAGAAGGTAGAGACATATAAGCATGTGACATGGCTAAAAGCAATTTTAAGCAATTTTCACAAAGAAACATTCATCTCATGAGCAAGATTATATCCATGCCATTTTGAACACAAATACACTAGATCATCCAAAGTTTATACAAGATCACAAATTCTCATCACAAGATCATTATAAACGCCCACAAGCTACTCAAGTCATGTTAAAGCCACCGAGCCATGTGTCTACTTCTTAAAATGAGACTTCTCATGGTAGACAACATGCTACGGTTTAGCACCCAAGATATGAATCAAAATCATAAAAACAGGATTAGGAGCTCATTTTTCAAGCACAAGGCAATTCACACACCAATTTCATTTTCAAGTTTAAACATGGTACATGAAATGCCTTTGCGGGAAAAAGAAGTTTATGCTCCTCCCAAAGTGAACAAATGGGCTAAACATTTACAATGACAAAAGGTCTTTGACCCCAAGCAAAGAGAACATGATTCTCAAGCACAAACTAAACATGATATAGGCATTCAAGCACAAATTGAGCATAGACAAGCATCTACTCAAGAGAGACACCAATTTAGCATTTTCATAAAAAGAAAGCTATCTCAACATAAATACATGGCAAAACCATCAAGAGCACAGCAGTGATCAATGTATATAAGAGAAGCTCAATCCTAGCTCAAGTGATCCAAAGATGGCTATCCTACCAGGTTTTGTACAAAAAGTAAAATGCATGCATGGAATGCAACAAAATACAACAAATATCACATATATACATCAGAAGCTCCAAGACCCAACTAGAAAGGAAAGTACACCCCAAGTTCACCCCGCAAACGAGTGAAAGTGACTTGGTCAAGTGGTTTGGTGAATATGTCGGCTAGCTGATCTTGGGTAGGGACATAGGACAAAGATATGTTTCCCTTCTCAATATTGTCCCTCATAAAGTGGTACCTCACTTCTATGTGTTTCGTTTTGGAGTGGAGGACAGGATTTTTGGCTACACTTATGGCACTGGTGCTATCACAAAGAGAGGAACCTGGGAACACTCCTCACCAAAGTCGCTCATAGTATAGGTCATCCAAAGCAGTTGGGAACAACAACTAGCAGCAGCTACATACTCAGCCTCTGTAATGGACTGAGCTACACTGGATTGCTTGCGAGATGACCAAGAGACCAAAGAAGAACCAAGGAATTGACAACACCCAGAGGTAGACTTGCGGTCCAATCGACACCTAGCAAAATCAGCATCGGAGTACCCGTGAAGTCTGAGTGTCAAGGAGGCAGAGTACCAAAGACCAAACTCAGGAGTGTAGTTCAAGTACCTGAAAATCCGCTTGACAGCCTGCCGATGTGAAGTCCTCGATGAAGCCTGAAAACGAGCGCACAGACACACACTGAACTGTATGTCCGGCCTCGTCACCGTCAAGTAGAGGAGGGAGCCGATCATGCTCCGGTACTCCTTCTGGTCCACGGGTTCGCCGTCCTCGTCCGCGTCCAAAGCCGTAGTGGTACCCATCGGTGTAGTCAGCGGCTTGGAGTCGTTCATGCCAAACTTCTTCACCATGTCCCTAGTATACTTCGCTTGATGTACGAACGTCCCGTCCTTGCACTACTTGATCTGGAGTCCCAAGAAAAACTGCAGCTCTCCCATCATGGACATCTCAAATTCCCTGCTCATGTCATCTGCAAATCTAGCAACAAGATCATGAGAAGAGCCACCAAAGATTATGTCATCCACGTATATCTGAACAATCAAAAGGTCATTCCCATGCTTAAGGAGAAACAGGGTCTTATCAACTGTGCCCATCACAAACCCCTTACTCAGCAAAAACCCTCTCAACCTGCCATACCAAGCTCTAGGTGCCTGTTTCAACCCATAGAGCGCTCTCTAGAGTTTGTATACACGGTGTGGGTATTTTTTACTCTCAAACCCCGGGGGTTGCCTCACATACACTTCTTCCTCTATCACCCCATTCAAGAAAGCACTCTTGACATCCATTTGGTACAACTTGAACCCTTTAGCCATGGCAAAGGCTAGAAGGATCCTAATTGCCTCCAAACGGGCCACAGGAGCAAATGTCTCCTCATAATCTTTGCCCTCTTTTTGGTTGAACCCCTGAGCCACCAACCTCGACTTGTTTCTCGCAACCATCCCATTCTCACCATCTTTGTTCTTCCACACCCACTTGGTACCTATGGGACAGCAATTTGGCGGTGGATCGACTAACACCCAGACTTGGTTTCTCTCAAAGTTTTCCAACTCCTCATGCATGGAATTCACCCAATTCTCATCAGACAAAGCATGTCGAATATCTTTGGGCTCAAAAGAAGCAACAAAAGCAGAGTGAGCAAAATGAGAAGTATTCCTTGACCTCGACCGTGTAGTGCGTTCATGAAGGTCACCTATGATCGTAGTCGGTGGATGATCAACTTGTACACGCTGGGGAGCCTCTCGCCTGGACACAATCTCCCCCTCAGCAGCAGCCTCCACTCGAACAGCCTCAGTCGTAGTGGGTGTAGGGGATGGTCCATCCTCAATCGTCATCGTAGTAGTGGAAGTAGCATGTACACGATCAGCCACGGGAGCATCACCACCATCATCGTCGTCGTCTCCATCTCCATCCTTCTCATCCTCAAAGATCCTCGCTCCAATCTTCTCATCACCTGCACACTCAAAAGCAGAAGAGCTACATGGCTGTGTCTCATCGAAGGTTACCTCGCAAGTCTCCATGATTCGGTTAGTATCAAGGTTGAGCACACGATATGCTCTAGAATGAATCGCATAACCAAGGAAAATACCATCCGAACATCTAGACTCAAACTTATCCAACTTGCCCTTCTTTAGAATGAAACACTTGCAACCAAAAGCTCTAAAGTGACTCACCTTGGGTTGTCGCCCATGCATCAGCTCATAAGAGGTCTTCTTCTTAAAGGCACGAAGGAAGATGCGATTTGAGACATAGCAAGCGGTATTGACCGCCTCGGCCCAGAAACGCCTAGGAGTCCTATGCTCATCGAGCATCGTCCTAGCCATCTCACAAAGGGTCCGGTTCTTCCTCTCCACTACGCCATTCTAGCAAGCGATGTATGGAGAAGAGTACTGATGATCGAGACCAAGATCACTGCAAAAGGCATCAAAATGAGAGTTCTTAAACTCCGTGCTGTTGTCACTGCGTATAGCTCGAATGGCATCACCACGTCTCTCATTCTTCAACCTCAAGATCAGGTCACGAACAAAGCTAAATGTCTCGCTCTTATCCTCCAAAAAGAAAACCCAAGAGTACCTCGAAAAATCATCAACAACCACAAGAACATACCACTTCCCACCAGCAGAGCGAACACGAGCTGGCCCAACCAAATCCATGTGCAACAGCTCACAAGGTTGCTCAGTCATGACCGCAGTCAGAGGGGTGTGAGAAGCAGCAACCATCTTTCCATGTCGACAAGAAGCACAAACCAAATCCTTCTCGAATTTCAACTTAGGCAATCCTCGGACAAGATCAAGACCACTCAAGCGGGAAAGCAACTCAAAGCTCAAGTGTCCCAACCTCCTATGCCATTTCCAAAGCTCGACCGAAACGCCAGCAACAAAGCATCGAGGAGGACCAACAGACTGGGAAAAGTCAGCACGAAAGATTTGACCCTCGGGGATGATCGTACAGACAAGATCGCCTCGAGAATCAAGCACACGAGAAGCACCTGACTTAAAACGAACATCAAAACCTTCGTCTAGTAACTGAGATACTGACAACAGGTTAAAACCAAGTGACTTGACCAGGGCCACACTTCTTAAGGTCACCTTGCTACTCACCTTCACCATACCTTCAGCAAGCACTCATCCTCTCCCATTGTCCCCGAAAGTGATGTACTCCCTCGTACTCACTGGGGTGAGGCTGGAGAACCACCCGCGATCTCTGGTCATGTGTCGTGAGCAACCAGAGTCGATCAACCAAAAGTCCTCCAAGCCTCCCACCTGCATTAAAAAACGAGGACGAGAATGAGCAAGTGACTCAACACTGGGGTTAGTACCAAAAGAGTCAAACCAGTGCTGAGCCATTTGCTCAAAAGAAGGGTTAGCAAAATCCATCCTACCAAAACCTCTAGGCGGAGCCCTCTCACGCCTACCACCAAAGGACTTGTCACGTCTCACTGGAGGAGTACGCGCACCACGAGGGGGAAAACATGGCCCATAGTCTATCTGAGACCCAAAGCTCCGATCGTGCCTCCCAAACTCATAACGGTCACGAGAAGGAGCACGTCGAGCCAACTCACCACGCCCAAACCCAACACGCCTATCTCTTTGAGGAAACACACCTCCACCTCCATGAGTGGGAACTGTACGCACATACACCTCACCCCTAGGTAGAGGCCCTCTATGAGGCTCAGACACACCACGAGAAAGGTGGTACCTGTCCTTGTTTGCCATCTCCCTAGCAAACCTCTCATCTCTCTTCCTCCTGAAATAGAACTCATCCTTATGCCCATCCCTCCCGCAATACTCACAATGAAAGCGGATCGGCTATGGCTTAGGCGGTGGCTTTTCTGTGGGCTTCTCAACACCTTTCTCTCCTGACTTCCCTTCAAAGACATTACCCAGGTTGCTCACAAACTTGATGGGTTTCTGGAAATTCTCAGTTTTCTGGGGGAACACTGGTGGGTCTGGAGTTGTATCAAGCTTGTTTCGGAGGTGGTTTGGCTTGGGAGCATATTTGTTCATGGGTATGGTGTGTGGTGGAGTAGAAGTCTCTCTAGCTTTCTCTTCTCCCTCACCACTCTTGTCACTCCCCAACGCCTGACCATCAAACCTCTTGAACTGAGCCAACATCAAACTCAATTGTGGCTCATGCCCAGACAACCAACTCATCAATTTCCTAAGCTCATCATTTTCATCCTACAAACGGTCAACATAGTGTGCAAGTTCCATGTTTTTCAAAGCATGCATTTCACAGGTTGAACATGATGCAGGAAGAGGAGCTTTCAATGCCGCCTCAAGAGAAACAATTCTAGTGTGAGATTCATCTAGCCTAGCATCCAAAATAGGACATGATGTAGAGGTATGTTTCTCTTTGAGAGCAGTCAAAACAGCAAGAAAAACTGAGCAATCACCACAGTCAATCTCATCAGACACCACAGGAGCAGATTTCAAAGCACCTATTTCATTTCTAGCATCCACAAGCAAGGATTCAAGCTCAGCTATCTTATCCTTAGCATCTCCCAACAAAGACCTAAATTCCCTCTTCTCCTTGTTGGTCTTTCTAAGCACATCATCACGGTTATGAAGCAACTCATTGAGCCTAGCATTCTCCTCTAGCAAGAAGTTGGGATCATTTCGTACCTCTTCCTCGGAGTTGGAGTTCGAATCCGAGCTGTGCTTCCCACCCTTCTTGGAGTGCACCATGCCGCAAAAGCCTCATTGTGCGACGAAGCTTAGGCCAGTGAAGTTCTTGCCTATGTGCCGCTTGTCCTTGCACCTTTCTTGCTCTTCCTCGCTGCTCGAGTCAGAATAATCATCGCTTGATGTGGAGTCAATGTCGCTCGCTCCGGCAAACATCGCTCGAGCCGTCTTCTTCTTGTAGCCGCCACTCTTCTTCGGCCTTCTCTCGCCCTTGTGTTGACATTGCTAACGTCATTGACTAGAAAGGGATATAAGATCCATCTCTATCGACGGCACCAGAAATGCAAAGGTATATCTTAACATGATGCTAAGTGTATATCAGATGTTGCTTTCAGATTAAACTAAAAGGTGAACTCCGACACGATTCATAACACAACTCGATATAGGTTGTCAGCCCTGACAGGTGTGCCAGAAAACGCATGGATATGGTACTCTTATATATGCCTTGGATCTCTAGAAAAGAAGATATATATAAACAGGGAATCCGCAAGCGCACAGATATGAATATACCATTGTAGCATTTTAACCAGGAGTAAAACCAGGTATCATATTTATATTCTACCACAGGGAAAGAAGTCTTTCTAATCCATAATAGCTAATACATGCTCATCTCTCAGTTTTATAATGTAGAGTGTCCAAAATATATCAATTGCTATAAACAGGGGTAAGTCACTTAAAGATAAAGATATTGATAGCATTGTTCAAGTCATAACATCATGAGCAGCTAGAAAGTGTCATTATAGCAAGAGAAACATAGCAAAGTCTAGTTAGAGAGGATACTCCTCGGTAACTCTAAACTATATGTCAATGCAAACTATGATTAGTGCAAACATTTAACAATCATGGAAGAAGAACTATTATATAAATGCATGGGGAGACTATCCAGGAGGATCAAGGCCGAAACTTGAAACAACCCAAACAGTATAAGGCTCCACTAGTCCTATACATGGGGGGGTGGACTGCGAAGGACTCAATAGTGCTGTCACCACCACGATCTACCACACGACCCGGCATATAGGGTGCAATCACAGATAAATACAATATAAGCACCACGCTTACACTGTCTTTACCGTTCACCCATGTTAACAAATGATCTAGGTGAGGGCTATACGACTCCATACATGAATATAAAGGCAAATCAACTATGCTAAACATGTAATCATAATAAACACCAAAGCATATAATGTCGAATATAATCATTGATAAGAACATATGTCTGTATAACAAATGTAAGGAACTAGATAAGAACTTACAAGAGCGAAGCTAGATCAGTATCTTGGTCAGCCTCTAGACGATCAGGAGCCAAGTAGATGCCTTGCCTCCTCCTAGATCTAGACTAGCTAGCTACTCTGCTATATGGTGTTTCTAGGACGTAGTATCTCTGACTTGATGACTTGATCTGGTGTATGCAAACTCAGGTTTCCAGATGCCTCTGCCAGGGGGCAGGGGGGCTGCTTATATATCCCTGAGGGGTAGACGTGCGCCGTTTGATCAAACCGACCTAACGAGTAGTTTAGATTGATCCTCATAGGTGGTGGAAGAACCTTCTGGAAGTAGGGCTGAGGTAGCGCCCGGGGGAGACCGACCGGCCCCACCAGGCCGATCGGGCTGGGGTGGGCCCTCCTCGGGGCCCACTTCGGCCAGGTGGTCCGTCGCTTCTTCTAGATGCTTCTTTCTTGGGTGCCAAGTCTCGTTGAGTTCCGGAGCCTTCTGGAGTCTTCTAGATTTGATTCTTTTAGCACTTTTCCCGAATGGTTCCTGGATTTATATAATTTACCAAATCTCCAGAAAAACTGTTAGTGGCACCCTATTCTAAGTTGATATTAACATTTATGCCCTTTTCTCATGTTTAGTTGACTTATAAATATATAGGATAAGATGTGTCAACACCTTGTCCTTCCGCCTGTCCTTGTAGTCGTTCCGGGAGTGGTGCTTGTTGTAGTCGTGCCTGGGCTTGCCCTTGTAGTCGTTCTTGATCTCCATGGCTTCAGGGCATTCGGCGATGAAGTGCCCGTGCTTCCCGCACTTATAGCACATCCCCGAGCTCCGCCTTGCATTCTTGCGGTTCTCGTACATCTGCCCAAACCTCTTGCTCAACAAGGCGAGATCATCCTCGCTCAGCACCTCGAAGTCCTCATCTGGCAAAGACACAAGACAAGACAAAGAGAAACCACCAGAGTTAGTGTTAGACCTCGATCCTGAGACAAGAGCCAAACTATGAGGATCAGTGGGGCTCTCGCTCTTGGCTCTGAAGCCACGATCAACCTCTGAGGATCTCAGCTTGGAAAACAGCTCATCCAGCGTCAACGTGTCATACACGCTCGACTCCTCAGTGGCCTCGACCTTGGCACTCCACACAGACCTATCCAGGGCATGCAAAAGCTTGATAGCTTGATCATGATCCATGAATGGAAGTACTGTCACATTGGCCCTCATGTTGTTGACTATGCTAGTGAAGCGCTGGAACATAGCATCGGTCAACTCGCCGGGGAGATGAGTGAAGTTCTCGTACTCTCTCCGGTAAGTGGAAAATAAACGTGCTTGCACTTGGGCATTGCCAACATGAGCATTTCTCAACTTGAGCCAAATCTTTCCGGCCACATTCTCTCCGTACACTCGCTCGAACTCCGAGGCACAGAGAGCATGGAACAAGTAATCAACGGCCTTGCTATTGGCCTCAAACATGTCCCGCGATCCTAAAAGCAGAAAACTGTCTGGGACGACATATTGAGGATTTTGAGTGACCTCCCATATCAGAGTTCCCTTCCCTCGCAAAAACGTGCCCATGCGCCTCTCCCACATCGGGTAATTCTTGCCATCAAAGTGCGGAGGACCGGACCCCTTGCCATAATCGCCCATCTTTGGATCTTAGACTGGATAGAATCAAGAAGATCCGTAACCAGCTCTAATACCAATTGAAGGACCGAATAGGGCGACCAGAGAGGGGGGGAGTGAATGGGAGCCGATAAAAATTCTTCCCGAAGGTCGAACTCAGCCTATACCCGATTGCTACTCCGAGTACTCGCACACACCAAAGAAGATCCAGACAAGTCACAAACAAGCCCACAAAATCAAGAGACAAGCCTAGAAGCAAAGAGCGGAAGCACAAGACAAGAATCAAACACCTAGAGCAACTCTGCGAAAGCTCCTGGCGGACTGTCCGAGAGGACCAGGCGGACTGTCCGCGATGACTGCGCGGACTGTCCGTCAGGTCTCCGCGGACCATTCGAAAAAGGAACCAGAACCTCCAGGGATGTACCGGGGAAAAACGGACCGTCCGACGGTTCACTGCGGACCGTCCAACCGTCACAGACCGTCCGGGCCTACCTCGCGGACTGTCTGCCAAACTTGTTCCCACCGAACCAAAGCAACTCAACAGATCGAAACTCGAGCGCTCAAGAACTCACGAAGAACACGAAGAACACCAACGCTGCCTGGGCCTCACGGACTGTCTGCACGGGCCTCGCGGACCGTCCGCCAAGCACGAACATAACAGAAAAAAGCTCGAGCTCGGGAGTCAACTCCACCTTTCCATCACCGGATCTCCCAAATGGCAAAAGCTCTTGAGACAAGATTTGGGAGAAATGATGATAGGCGATGGCCCGATCTTCCGAGAGGTAGATGGTAAACTCAATTGGGTGGAGACTCGACGTTGACGATCCGACTTTGAATCAGCACAATTCGGACCCCGCAACTGCTACACCACTACTCCGCTGGTTATCAACCAAGCACAACTTGATTGACCTCGCCACGAAGGCTTTTCCCTGTAAGCGAATCGAGAACACAAGCAAGAAAGTAAAGCACGCAATCTGATAATTGCAGATATGAATTGAAGCAAAGACAAAGGGGTTCAAGTTCTGATCACAAAAGGACTAATCGACACAGTGGTGACGAACAAGAATGGGGGCCCTGATTCACAGCAAAAGACCTCGACAGTACAGTGGCTATGAAGAAAGTTTGATCCTCGACAGAAATCACAACCTATTAAACAAAACCCAAGTCCAAATGATGGCGGCTACTGAGTTTTAACCCCTAAGGGGCGACCTAGGATTGAGGGGGCGACCAGGGGGGGCGTCCTCAACCTGGGCTTAAGGCCCGACATGATACACGACCCAAATGGCCCAAAAAGGTGACGTAGCACCTTGTCGTGGTCACACAGCATGATCCATGAACCTTCTGGAGCTGGGGCTAGAACCAAAACAACGGCGTCATTGTCCCCTTTCTGACGCATCCTTATACGCCTCGTTTTGATGCCGGATGAGGGAGATATCGCCGAAACCTTGCAGGGATGTCGGCTGAATCCGAACCGAACGTGGCAGCTGAGTTGGAGACGACTTGTAGCATGGGGAAGGATGTGGCATGTGCGTATCCAGTGTGGTGATGAACTCATCAGATGATAAGCAACACAAGATGAAGCTATGCCCCAAAAATCTCGACCTCTAAGCCACCAAATCGCTGGGAATCGCGGATGACACGAACCTCCACCAAGAACTCGAACTCCGGCCAAAAACTCACGAATCAAAGGCCTTCCCCGGCGTTTGAGGGGTCAATATCACACACAAAGATGCGCAAGGCATCCACCCATGATCCCCTCAAAGAAATCCGAAGGAAAAAGCCCTCATATCCCCAAATCGAGCGAAGAACGAAACTCCCCAAAAATAGCCACAAAAATGACACGAAAATCATAGAGGACTAGGAGATCACCGCAATGCCGAATGCTTCCATACATCCAGAGGTCAGAGTCTATACAAGAATCTAGCCTAAGGAACATAGAGGGAAAAGAAGCAGTTCAGAGAAATCTACCGGGGGAGAAAGCCCTAGAGTCCAAGAGAGAGAGATGCCATCCACATCTCCGCTATTTACACGAAGTCCATCAGAGGGAGGTAAATGACCATGCTACCCCTACAACTTGAATTGAAGATACAACCCCTCAGGGGCATTTTGGTCAAATCTCCATCGGACGGACACACTTCCACCGCGGCTTCGCTTCACATCGACGCAAACCCCACGATCACTCCACGTGCCCCCCGCCTCAAAGCTTCCGGAAGCTCCCGGATCACCGTCTCCATCACCTCGGGCCTCCGGACTTGGTTTTGAGGCCCAAACCAAGAAACTGTCCACTGATGGTTTTGTGGGCAAACCAACAAACTCCGCGTGCAAGCTTCGGCCTCGATCCGCTACCTTGTACCGGCCCATGTTCACGACTTCAGCCCGCCAGTCTTGCACCGCACGGCTCGCACTTGACCCCATCGGCCACCGGGTCCATCGAACCAAGCCTACTTGCCTCTCCATCACCCGGAGGCCGCCACGGCTAAGGCCTTTCGCGCTTGTTCTTCACCTGCACCAACACGAGTGAAGCTGCAACCTGTACCTACACACTTAGCCAAGCATCAGTCCACACAACATTGTCAATCACTCATCACTAAGGAGCGACCCTCCACTAGTCCTCGGACACACCTGGTCCTCATGATTCATGCATTGTCAACAAGGGGGAGAATATGTATGCAAGGGTGAGAAATTTGTGAGATTTTGCATGTGAGGATTTGAGAGAAGAGGTTGTATTTGCACAGGGGGAGTTTGCATATGTGCAGGGGGAGCTCCTATGGTTTGACTGACTTTTGTGCTTTGCGGTGTGCTCTTTGTAGAGCTTTGTTTGTCTCGGCTGTGTTGAGCCGTTGCCCTTGCCTTAGGGGACCGAGACTTGGTCTAGCGAGTGATCGTGTTTTTCGCTTGTTCTTTGGCTTTTGATCACCTGCTTGGAGGTTTGTGTTCGTGGTTGTTTTCTTTTCCTTTTTCTCTATGATGGTTACTATGGGTGTTGTCAATGCACTCATCAAGGGGGAGATTGAGGACCAGGTGTGTCTGAGGACCAGTGGAGGGTCGCTCCTTAGTGATGAGTGATTGACAATGTTGTGTGGACTGATGCTTGGCTAAGTGTGTAGGTACAGGTTGCGCCTTGACTCATGTTGGTACAGGTGAAGAACAAGCGTGAAAGACCTTAGCCGTGGTGGCCTCCGGGTGATGAAGAGGCAAGTAGGCTTGGTTCGATGGACCCGGTGGCCGATGGGGTCAAGTGCAAGCTGTGCGGTGCAAGACTAGCAAGTTGAAGTTATGGACATGGGCCGGTGCAAGGTGGTGGTTCAAGGGCGAAACTTGCACGCGGGGTTTGGTGATTTGCCCACAAAACCATCGGTGGATGGATTCTTGGTTTGGGCCGCAAAACAAAGTCCGGAGGCCCGATGCGACGGAGATGGGATCCGGGAGCATCGGGAATCTTCGAGGCGGGGGGCACGTGGCATGATCGCGGGGCTTGCGTCGAGGCTAAGAAAGTCCGCGGTGGAAGCGTGTCCGCTCGATCGGAATATCCGAAGACTTGACCATATTGCCCCTAAGGGGTGTGTATCTTCATTTCAAGTTGTAGGGGTAGCGTGGTCATTTGCCTCCTCTGATGGACTAGCATAAATAGCGGAAAGGTGGATGGCATCTCTCTCTCTGGGACTCTAGGGTTTCCTCCCCCGGTAGATCGCTCTGGGCTGCTTCTTTTTCTAGTACTTTCTTAGGCTAGATTCTTGTATAGACTCTGACCTCTGGATGTATGGAAGCATTCGGCGTTGTGATGATCTCCTAGCTCTTTGTGATTTTTGTGTCATTTTTGGGGTTATTGTTGGGGTGCTTCGTTCTTCGCTCGATTCGTTGATTTGAGGGCGTTTTCTATCGGATTTCTTTGAGGGGATCATGGGTGGAGGATGCCTTGCGCATCTTTGTTTGTGATCTTGACCCCTCAAACACCGGGAAATCCCTTCAATTCGCAAGTTTTGGTTGGAGCCCGAGTTCTTGGTGGTGGTTCATGTGATCCGCGATTCCTAGTGTTTTAGTGAGTTAGAGGCCGAGATTTTTGGGGCATAGCTTCATCTTGTGACGCTTCTCATCTCCCCCAAATATTGTCTCAAGAGCTCAAGTCGTTTGGGAGATCCGGTGATGGAAAGGAGGGGTTGACTCCTGCACGTGCGCGTTTCTGCTTCTGTCCGTGCTTGGCGGACCGTCCGCGAGGGTCCTGCGGACCGTCCGTGCATGGCGTGTTCTTCGCCAGTTCGTTCATGTTCGTGCGCGCTCGAGTTTCGATTCATCGGATTTGGAGTTTTCATTTGCGGGGTGTTTGCCGGACTGTCCACCTGGTGGGGCCGGACTGTCCACGAGGTTCGGACCATCCGCGGTGCTTGCCCAAACTGTCCGAATTTCCTCGGTGCACTACTGGAGGCTCGATGTTCTTTTTCGGACTGTCCGCCATGTGTTCACGGACTGTTCGCAAGCTTCACGGACTGTCCGCCGTACCCATGTGGACTGTCCGCCCAGGGCTTCGTAGATTCGGCTAAGTCTTTTGATTCTTGTCTTGTGCTTCCCCTCTTTGATTCGTGGCTTGTCTCTAGGACTTGTAGGCTTGTGTGTGCCTAGTCTACAGCTTCTTTGGTGTGTGTGAGTGATCGGAGTGGCAATCGGGGTATAGGCCGAGTTCATCCTTCGGGAAGAATTTTTATCGGCTCCCATTCACTCCACCCCTCTCTGGCTGCCTATTCAGTCCTTCATAACCCCATCATGGAGGTTAACATTTTGCCATAGCACTTAGCGAAAACTCTTTTGGGCAGAGTCCCGCTAGCATCATCCGACATGCTCCTCAAGACCTGTTCGTCTGGACATGTTCTTGAATGTCGGGAGATTGCAAGTGTTGTGTCGCGTATCATAGACGGGCTCAAGGCTAGCTTAGACTTTCACATCTTCAATGTCCTTGATCTCGATCTTCTCCTAGGCTCCCTGTTAGAGCAGTTCTTTGATACATGTTTAGGGAGCCTAGATGGTAAGCTTCAGGGAGTCGCTTCTGCCACTGCTATCCCTTGTCCTGAACATCCTATGGCGAAGCCTCTTCCCTAGCAAAACCCGCTCGAGATGATGATGCATATATCTCCATCCACGTCATCCGAGTCTGTTCTCATTAAGGTTGTAGAATGTCCTACACTTCATGAGGATGACTCAGGAGACACTCTTCACCTTTGTGAAGGCGAACGATCACCACCAGTCTCGACCGAGTTTCAGCCTCTTCCCGCTGGCCTGCATCCTATTGCTTTCGATCATGGTCGAGAGTCAACATCGAGATTCCACGATGACTCTCTTGAGATGGAGAATTCATGGGCCATGGAACCTTTCGAGGTACTGACTCTAGAGTCCGGAGGAAAGGATTCCACGCACGAGCATGGTAGCATCATTCTTGATTCACCATACGGATCATGCTCACATCATGTCCCTCTAGAGTCAGACATGCTTAGTGCACTGAGCACGCATCAGGGCTGCAATCACCTTATGCTCCTCTTCTGTAGAATGTTTAGAAGGTTTCTTGTAGATGCATATGTCTATCATAAGCATATCAGATTTCGTGTTTACACCGTGGCACTAACCATGTAGTCAAAGTTTCACTGATACATAAAGGATTGGTGGTGAGGCGGGAATGACACCACCAACGATAGCTGCAAGATGAAGTTCCCATGGTTGAGCTTATGACCGTAATAAACAAAGCACTACTAGGAGATAGCCTGGATTAGCATAGGTTTTATTTCCTTTTTTCGAATAAAAGCAAGAACATGTTTTTAGGATAAGTTGTCCTTCGGGTATTTTTGGTCACTAACCTTTCAGGTAGAGATTGAGAAGAAAGATGGACAGGTGATACCTTAGAACATGTGAGTTACATCAGCTCAACACCTGACGCAAGCTTTGGTGAGGGAACATTTACAAAAGGAAGCTTGATCACCACACACTTGAGTTTTCTTGCCTAGCAATGCAAACTTCAAGTGTGGGGGACGTATGTGAGCATCTAGAGTAAAGTTCCTCCTCTACCAAATCTTATCCTGGTGTGGAGATGATGTTAGCTCTTGCATCTTGCCCACTAGCTAGGTAAGTCCTGCTTTTGACATTAAACAAAGCCCTTGCGGGAGGTTGCTCGAGGTTCACCGTTTTTGCTCATGCTTATGTCCCTTTTTGAAAATAGCTTGATCATGCTTGCATGCTTCCTTTATCCTTGTTCATATGCTCTGGTTTGAGTGTTGCCATACGCACGCATTCATCGGCTGTTTTAGATTAAGCATGGTGCTTAGGTTAAAATTGTCTTCTTCAATCAAAACTAGACATGGTGTCAAGTTTTGATTGATGAACCTTAGAGTTATATTTTCATGGATTGTAGTTGGATGTTGTTGACGGCTGTTAAGTACTACTTTCAGCCCTCAATATTCTCACATAAATGGAGGCATATGCATTATTTACTTGCATTTTGGTTTGAATAATGTAGTTCCAATTGTACTTGGAGATTATTTATATGTAGGTGAAATACCCCTTAAAAGAGATGGAAACCCACCTTCTACGGAGAAACCATGCCAACTTAGCTGAGGAGGTGGCTACCACCAAGGAAACACATGGCATTCCACTTCATTGATCCAAGGGACGCACTCACCGACGAATCAGAGAGCGACACATGGACTTCACATGGATCCATGGGCCCACCACAGCTCCAACTTATCAGGAAACTTGGCATGCACATAGGACAAGTATCAGGGCCCACATGTCAGCTTCCTAGAGAAAGCACAGACGGGAAGGCTGCCCTAGGGGTTCGACCGACCCTAGGATCGGTCGAACCGACCTAGGGTCGGTTCATCCCGGCCTTTCACGTGTCAGTTGCTCATTGGTTGCTGGCTGCATCCCGGGGTGTTTTGGAGCACTTTGAGCCTCCGAGCAAGCCTTGTCCCTACCTATAAATAGAAGGGGAGGGGCTCCCATTTCACACACACCACTCTCTTATTCTCCTCTCACTTTTAGTTTCCAAGGCTAGGGGTAGGCTAGAGTAGCTCTTTTTCAGGTTCCAAGTCTTCTTTGGAGTCTAGGTATGAGTTCTCTTATATCTTTATTTCATTGTAGGACTTTGATCTACTTCAGTTATTCAGCTATTTCATATAAAGTCATGGTAGATCATATGCTTGATATGTTGTTAAGTTCATCCTCTATTCATCATTTAGAGGCTTGTGTTCTTCATGACCACTACCTTTTGATCCACTTGAAGGATGATAAACTCATTCCTTATGTGTTTGTTCATAAGTTAGAGGCTCGTGTTCTTCACGAACACGACCCTTTGATCTTATTTACTAGACATAAGAGTGTTCGTATTCGTTCGTATGTCTAACCTTAGTTGATCTTGTTAGATGGCATGAGAGTGTTGCATGAGGTTTGTGTTCAAGCTACGGTACTCGGTCTAAGTTGACCAGTCTTCTGGTGGCTCTCACCCTGGGTCACAATAGCCCGGGCCGGGTGAAGTCTAGCAGCAACGTAGGCATGGTGCCTGGGTTGCCTGGCTACGTTAGTTATGAGCATACCCCCCCCCTGTAATGATAGAGGTAGGTCCGCAGTGGTGACAGCTGTTGGATCCTTTGGAACCCTCCGCGCTGGGGTACCTGCTGTAGGAGTCTAAAGTCTAGTTTCGTAGAGTGCTAGTCGTCGCGGGCTAGCTCCCCGTTTGTACCTGGGTGCTGATCCTTACCCTCTCATGCAACACTCATGCCTATCTCCTGTATCTTCTAGCTTTGTATGATTAGTACATTAGAACCTAGAGCTCGTATGTTCCCCCTAAGCCGTAGTGTGCTAGAGTAGAGGTAGATCTGAGTGTGTGTGTCACACTACCCTTTATATCTTTTATCTTACCCTTGCCTTTGAGTTTGTTGTTTCCTATATCTATCTCTTAGTTTACATTCAGTGCAAAAGCATAAGTCTATGATATCCGCCATTGCCTTCCACGGATACGATACCCTTGGAATATTCTCCTTCCTTAGGGAAATGCTACAATGGTTTATCTGTGCACTTGCAGATTCGTTCATGATCGTTTAGATTAACCTTTAGCAAGTCTTGATGTTCATGCTAACTCGGCGTCGTTAGTAGTGACGTTAAGGAATGCCAACAAACATTTTTGGCGAGGACGCTAAGGATGGATTCCAAATCTGTTCTTAAAAGTGATCGCGTTATGAAATGTCAACAAGCATTTCTGCCACCGTTGCCGGGGAAGGCACAAGATTGTCTTGACTATGCTTTGCATCTGTTTATAAACTCTGAGTAGGTTAGGACAACTCTCAATGCAGGCTAACCTTGATTGTCTTCTTTTATCTTTGGATGATGAAGAAAGGTAGTGTATGACTGGTTTTGACTTACCGGAGAATTTTACTTAAGATCCCGAGTCACTTGTGAGGAAAGCTCGAATTCATTTCGACTCACCTTGTCGTACTCGTCCGGAAGGCGAACCAGCTTCCTTTGTACCATCCACGTCAAACGCTATGGCCCAGAAGACACTTCGTGAGTACTCAGCTCCTTCTGCTGACCAGGTGGTGCAAGGCCCTGAGGTGGCAATGGGGACTAAAAATCTTGATATCAAGACGAGTCTAATTACGATGGTACAGGCTAGCCCATTCTGTGGCAACCCAAATGAGGATGCCAATGCTCATTTGCAGCAATTCCTAGAGCTGTGCAGCACTTTCATCATCAGGGGTGCAAATATGGATGCTGTCCGTCTACGGCTGTTTCCATTCTCTCTCCTGGGGAAAGCCAAGCAATGGTTCTATGCGAATCGTGATGCTATTAACACTTGGGATAAGTGTTTAGAGGCATTCCTCAAGAAGTTCTTCCCATTGGGTAAAACCAATGCTCTTCGTGGAAGAATTTCTGGTTTTCAGCAAGCAGCAAGTGAATCTATTCCAGAGGCTTGGGAGAGGCTTCAGGAGTATGTCCTGGCCTATCCTCACCATGGGATGGAGGATTGGCTTATTCTTCAAAGCTTTTATAATGGGTTGACTCCGACAGCCCGAGGCCATATTGATGCTGCTGCTCAAGGAGCATTCTTCTCACTCACGGTTGATAATGCTAAATCACTCATTGAGAAGATGGTTTCCAACCAAGGGTGGAGTGATGAAAGACTCCAACCACGACCGAGGGGTACTCATACTGTCAAGGAAGCAGACATGATTAGTGCCAAGTTGGATCTTCTTATGAAGAGATTGGATGACTACACCAGCGAGAAGGCTGCCATGGCCACCACTACTCTGCCTATGGATTCTCATATGACTTGTGAAGTCTGTGGCAACACCGGGCACTCAGGAAATTATTGTCCGGAGACTCAGGAGGAAGTGATGTACATGAATAGCAACAACAATGGTTATCGTCCACCTCAACAACGAGGCCAATCGTGGAATCAACAACGCCCTTATTATTAAGGAGGCAACCAAGGTAATTCTTACAATCCCAACCAACCTTCCTTGAGAGATCTCATTTTTGGGCAAGCTAAGATTAATGAAGGTGTTAACAAAAAGCTAGCTGCCCTTGATAAAACCCTGGAAAGTCTCAACGTTAAGCTTGATGGTTTTTCTTCTGCTTAGAAGAGCCAGTTGAGTTTTAACAAGATGTTAGAAACCCAGTTAGCTCAGTTAGCTGCTTTGGTTCAATCTGCTGATAACGGGAGGATCCCGGGGCAACCCGTATCCTCTTGTGAAAATGTTAGTGTAGTGTCAACTAGATGGGGTAAGCCACCTAGGAATACGCGTGCTTCTAACTATGCAGGAAAGCCCATACAACAAATTCTCGATCCATGAGAGGAATCAACAGTTGTGCACAAGAAAGATCCAGGCTACCCAACTATCGCTTGCACAATCTATTACAAGATGATCATGCCTGCCCTTTGTGAACTTGGTGCAAGTGTTAATCTCATGTCCAAGGCCATGTTCGAGCAACTGGGATATCCAGCTCTCTCTCCAACAGCACGAACTATCCAACTCGCTGATTCAATGATACGATATCCAGAAGGAATTGTTGAGAGCTTATTGGTTAAGGTCAAGAACTCTTATGTCTTCGCGGATTTCGTGGTCCTTGATATGGACGACGAGGAAGGAATGCCGCTCATCCTTGGGTGACCATTTCTCAGCGATGTCCGGCCTAGAATCAATGTAGGGTCCGGAATAATCCGTTTCCGCATTGGGAAGGGAACTTGAAGTTCAAGTTTCAGGACAAGGAAGAGCAGTTCTATTTGGTGCGGGATAGTGTTGAGCAGCTTGGGGGAAGGACGGAGCCTTCACCCCCAAAGAAGAAATCTCCGTCAAAGAAGCAAAAGAAAATTCAGAAAGAATGGCGGAAGATTGAGAAGGCACCACCCTCTACTTCTCAGGAGTGGGGTGCTGAGTGGAATTAACGGCTGAGAAGAGTCCAACTCGTCGGACTAAAAAAAAAGATGGGTCTTTCTACCAAAAAGGTTAAAGCTGATACTTATCTCATATTTCCCTTTCCAAATTTTTTTTCCAAAATTGCATATTTGATTTTCCAAAACCTTGCATCTGCATGCTAGATATATCTAGCCCTTTTCCCTTTTCCAAATAAAATTTCTGAAAATAATTTCTGAGTTTGAAAAACCTTAGAAAAATTATTTGGACAATTTCTGGAGCAAACTTTGGCTGGTGCACCTGGGTATATCTCTATATAGCCATTGGTGGCATGCCTGCCAAAGGGGGCCAGCCCCGGGCCCACAACCGGGCCGGCCGAACCAGGGCTTGGCCGAACCCTAGCAACGGTCATGTGGGCCCAACTTTGGCCAACAGCTCCTAGCCGTTGTGCAACGGCTAGTCCGTGGTGTGCTGCCCCTTTGCTCTATAAATTGGACCCAAGAGGGGGTGTTCTTCACCCATTCAACTCATTTCACTCACACTCCCCTCTCTACTCTTTGCTCTCTTGGTTTTCTTGGGTTTCTTGCTCGAGATTGGATCATCAAGTGTTCTCTCTATTGTGTTGCTGAAAGTATTGCCATTGGTGGAGCAAGCTCGGTAAGAATTTCATTTGATTTTACTAATCTATCACCAAGTTGCTCTGGTTGTCCCTTGTTGTTGTGCTAGCATGAATTGGGCGGCAAACACTCTCCGGAGGGTGACACGCTCCCGTTCACGGGCAAGCGCGAGTTCATCCACCCCCGCCGAGCCCATCGACGATGGATTATGAAGAAGAGCAAGAAGAGCAAGCCGAGCCACAAGCAGCGGAGGAGGTCGTCAACAACACCCCCTACCTCAGGTTGGGGGGCACTCAAGAGGAGCAAGCCTATGCTCTCCTAAAGGACCGAGTCTTCGCCCACACCCGGGACTTCGACCCGGCTCTCATGGAGAAAACAGGTATGAATCTCGAGTTCGCTTCTATTTGGCATGCTCTTGGTTGGGAGGAGTTTGCGCCAGTTACAGAGCTTGGCTCTCGGCCCCTTACCATCCAGCTTCTTTGCTCTCTTTCCGAGATTTCGAATGGCATTCAGTTTCGTCTTTTTGGGACCGATTATCGTGTTTCTTGGAAGGAACTTAGTCATCTTCTTGGGTTTAGTCCTCGTTGTGTTGTTTCTTTGAAGCGGGCTTGTGAGGGTTTTGTTCGAGACTCTTTCTGGGTAGGCATCTCTGGTCTTTTTTACAGTGGCAAGTTTGTACCTCGGTGCAACGATATCGTGCATCCCACTCTCCGTTTGTGGCACAAGTGGCTTGCCATTACTCTCTTTCCACGAGAAGATGTTCGGCCTGTGCGCAGCGATGAGATGATGCTATTATACGCTGCTGTTAACCAGATCAAGGTCTCTCCCATGAAAGCTATGATTCGGCAGTGGATGATGAATTTCAAGATGATAGGCCCTATTGAGTGTACGTCTTTGGTGACTCATATTGCTCTCAGACTCGGGGTTCTTAGCGGGAATCCCGTACCCTTCATCAGGACGCCCCAAGTTCTCATTGACGAGGCATACTTGATCCAAGGGCATATACTCAAGAGAGGCCCAAATGATTCGTTGACTTTCTTCTTTCCTGGTTATGCAAATCAAATCCTGTTACCTAACCCGAGGTTTCAATTGTATAGCTCGGAGTCACTATCCATTCCCCTTGTTACACAAGAGGAAAGCCGTCATGCTAGTGTTTCAGGCAGGTTCACCAGAAGCGCGGCAAAGAGAGCACACATGCAGCAGCAGCAGCAGTCACAGCCACCACCACAGCCACAGCCTGCTACATCACCAGTGGCAGGAGGGGCCCCTGCGGGGTACATGTTTGGGGTTACCCCTGGATATGCACCTAGTTGGGATCAGCCCACCTACCAGCCGAGTGCGAGTGGCGCAACTTGGGCGAGTGCGACTGGCGCAACTTGGGCGAGTGCGAGTGGTGCTCAGTGTGCTACACCCGCTAGTTCCAGCTCTGGTGGTCCACCTCCGTCTTCATCCTTCCGGCGGCACTCCTCAGCCTATGCACGTGATGCCCAGCTCGCGCAGCAGATGGGAGAGCTCACCATCCAGGTCACGGGATTGGAGGAGACGCTGAACACCCACGTCGAGTCTACCTCAGCGTGGCAGTGTCAGGCTGGTGAAAGGATCGAAGCCATGCAGCAGAACCAGCAGCGATACATGGAGGAGCAGAGGGCTTACTACGCGAGTCAGGGATTCTTCTTCCCTCCTCCGCAGTGAGCCTGAAGCTAGCTTGTGGGAGGACCCCCATCCTGAGGTAACTTGTATCTTCCTTTGTTTTCAGAATACCTTATAAACAATGTTGCCCTAAACGGTAGTCGTTCGTTCGACCCTCATTTAGTGTGTAGACTGTGTAAATGCCGTGTACACGGGTTACACGGTTTTGTATGGATGAAGGGAAAATGCCATTCTACAGCCTATAGTTGATAGTTCTCCATTCTCAAATAGCCTCAACACATCACTGGATATTGAATTCATGAGTTCAGGACACTCACTAATTCACTAATGTCTAGTGCTTACTGACTACAAGTCGCATAGACACAAAATACATGACCAATCAGTGAAATACAATAAATAGACATAGTTCACAAGTCACATAACAATAACAAATAGTAAAAAAGTTCATAAGACAGATAAAAGCATTGATATGCAACGAGCAGCTAACCAACAGTCACTAATCATCCTCTCACCCATCACCAAAACGGCCCATTACACGGCCTACACATCGAGTAAAACTGTGTTTTTCCGTTTTTTAAGCCGTTTAAGCCGTATTTGACCGAGTTTGACCGTGTACACGGGCTAACCGTGTAATGAACCGTTTAGACTCTAAACTGCACGGTAGTTTGCCGAGTAGCATTTACACAGCGTGTACACAGGCTACACGGTCGTTTATGGCAACACTACTTATAAATGAAAACCCAAAAAATCTGCAAAAATAAAAAGACCAAAAATATTTATTTGCTTTCATCATCATCGTTTGCTTAGTTTGCTTTGATATGCATAGTAAGAATGCTTTGCCTATATGGTTGAAATGATGAATAGTTGCTCTGTTTATTCTTCTCGTATGTCTTGCTTACAACTTTGTATCCTACCTAAGTTTTGAGTTTGTTGGCTTGCATGTTCAAACCTTAGCTTGAAAACCGTGGGTAGAAAAAAGCATGATCCTTTCCTAAGTTGTTGTGAGACGTGATATGGTATAATAGAGTGCTATGATCTTGTGCTTAGTGATGCTTGACATCTGGAGTTTTTCTTTTTTTGAAAAATCAAAAAATGATGAGTTCCTCAATGATGAGAATTTCCCATCCAATGCCATATGTAGATTCTAGCTCTTAGCCTCCACATATGCAGCTTGTTCTCTCATTGAGCTTTGTCAAATTGTTGTGACCCTTGTTAGAACTCATACTCCCCTGATCAAGATCACGTACACGTTCATGCTAAACTTCTACACTGGAAGCTAGCATTCATCACTTGTTCCATTTTGCTTATGCATTCTCCCGCAAAATAAAACTCTATGTATCTTTGCATCATTCATCCCTCTCCAAATATCTCCAATAGAGACAAAGGGCTAGCCATAAAAAAAGAGAAAAAAAGAGCATGCTCAAAAGCATGGCAAAAATAAAATAAAGAGAGCTAGCCCAAGTCTCGAAAAATTTCTGAAGGAGAAACAGGGATTGATATGTGCAAGAGAAAGAGTTCCACCATATAGATGGTAACAACTAGTACCTACTCCGGGGCTAGTGTCCACCTTACCATCAATCCCTAAATTCCTCATACAAAGCATGGTAATATCTAGCACCCATTTCCGAGCCTAGTATACACCTGACCCTGCTCATTTCCGTCACACACATATGCACATCTTGATCAGGATGTATGTTTGTTTCTTCCAAGGATCCGGTTTTTGACATAGCAAAAGATGAGAGACAAGTATGACACATTTCTTCCCTACCTATAGCTCCACATAAGCCTATTAGGAGTAGGATGTGAAGAAAACCAACATTGATGCCTTGGTGAGGAACCATACACTTTTGAGCGATCCGAGAGTATCATTTGAGGAACTCTGATTTTCTTTTGAAAAAATTAGCAAAACCTCCGGATTGATAGCTGATCAAGGTATGAGTGATTATGCACATGATATATAACCATTCTGTCTCTCAACCGCCTAAGGCAGGTGAAGCTATATGCCCCACGTTGTCAAGTGAAAGGTAAGAACATTGCCAACTTGTTCAACTCTTGGTAGAGTACTTTTCTGTATGTTTGCCATAAGTTGAGAATACAACATTGTAGCAACTCCTAATCAACCAACCTAAGTTTCTAATGTCTTGCTTCAAGACGAGCAAGAGATTAGCTTGGGGGAGTTTGTTGATGGCTGTTAAGTACTACTTTCAGCCCTCAATATTCTCACATAAATGGAGGCATATGCATTATTTACTTGCATTTTGGTTTGAATAATGTAGTTCCACTTGTCCTTGGAGATTGTTTGTATGTAGGTGAAATACCCCTTAAAAGAGATGGAAACCCACCTTCTATGGAGAAACCATGCCAACTCAACTGAGGAGGTGGCTGCCACCAAGGAAACACATGGCATTCCACGTCATTGATCCAAGAGAGGCACTCACCGACGAATCAGAGAGCGACACATGGACTTCACATGGATCCATAGGCCCACCAGAGCTCCAACTTATCAAGAAACTTGGCATGCACGGAGGACAACCATCAAGGCCCACATGTCAACTTCCCAGAGAAAGCACAGTCGGGAAGGCCGCCCTAGGGGTTCGGCCGACCCTAGGATCGGCCGAACCGACCTAGGGTCGGTTCATCCCGGCCTTTCACGTGTCACTTGCTCATTGGTTGTTGGCTGCATCCCAGGGTGTTTTGGAGCACTTTGAGCCTCCGAGCAAGCCATGGCCCTGCCTATAAATAGAAGGGGAGGGGCTCCCATTTCACACACACCACTCTCTCATTCTCCTCTCACTTTTAGTTTCCAAGGCTAGGGGGTAGGCTAGAGTAGCTATTCTTCAGGTTCCAAGTCTTCTTTGGAGTCTAGGTATGAGTTCTCTTATATCTTTATTTCATTGTATGACTTTGATCTACTTCAGTTATTCAGCTATTTCATATAAAGTCATGGTAGATCATATGCTTGATATGTTCTTGAGTTCATCCTCTGTTCATCATTTAGAGGCTTGTGTTCTTCATGAACACTACCTTTTGATCCACTTGAAGGATGATAAACTCATTCCTTATGTGTTTGTTCATAAGTTAGAGGCTCGTGTTCTTCACGAACACGACCCTTTGATCTCATTGACTAGACATAAGAGAGTTCGTATCTGTTCGTATGTCTAGCCTTAGTTGATCTTGTTAGATGGCATGAGAGTATTGCATGAGGTTTGTGTTCAAGCTACGATACTCAGTCAAAGTTGACCAGCCTTCTGGTGGCTCTCACCCTGGGTCACAATAGCCCGGGCTGGGTGTTGACGGCTGTTAAGTGCCAATTTTATGGTCGTCAACTCCTGCAAATTGAAGCATGAATTGCACATCCACACTAGAATAGGAGCTTAAACAAATACTTTCCACTAGTGTCGATGTCTATTTGAATGCAGGTATTTAGCATAAGAAATGAGAGGAATCCATGCACTTTCACTCCACTCCAATCCAAGGCACTCAAATGCTAGCCAATTAGGGGCTGCCACATGGATTCTTCTAGATCCATGATGTCACCAATCCATGTGAAGAACTTTTGACGAATCATACGCTACCACGTCAGCATCACATGGATCCATGGGCCCACTTTGCCAACTAAACCACCAGGAAACGTGCCATGCATGGAGGAGAGGCACTAGGGCCCACAAGGAAGCGAGCCAGAGGAAGCACACTCTAGAAGGCAGGCTGGGAGCTTCGGCCGACCCTAGGATCGGCCGAACCGACCTAGGGTAGGTTGATCTCCCCCCTCCACGTGGTGCTCGCTCATTGGTCCTTGGCTGCATCCCGGGGTGTTTTGGAGCACTTGGAGCCCCGGAGCAAGCCACTCCCTTGTCTATAAATAGGAGGGGAGGGGCTCCATTTCACACACACCACCAAGCTCTCAAGTTTCACTTCTCTCTTGTGTAGCTTTCTCCCCCTCTCTCTAATTCTGCCCATGTGAGGTGATTCTCACCTCTATGTGGTAGAATGGTGTTGAGAAGAGATCTAGATTAGGATTAGTTGAGAGGTAGAGTAGGGGTGAGGAGTGAGTTGATGTCCTCGTGAATGCTCGTTCTTCATTTAGATCAAAGTGAGTATTTCAGCATTTCTTATTTAGACTATAGTGGACATCATGCATGCTTGATTTGTTCTTGTGTTCTTAGCTCGTTCATAAGTTAGAGGCTTGTGTTCTTCATGACACAAGGCTTCGATCCTTCAGAGCTAGCTCAGTAGTCCATATACCTGTTTGCATGCTCTGATCCTGTTTAGCTAAGTGAGTCTGAGTCTGCTGTATCTCGTTTGTTTGCATCCATAGCTTCCTTTCTGCTCCGTAGCTTGATGAATAGTATGATTTGATTCTGTTCTTTCTCTAGTTCGTGCTTCCGTATTTATACGAGTTGCTATAGTGTAGTTAGCGGGTCGACATAAGTAACTGCACTATAGTAGTTATCTGGGGTACAGACGTGGTGTCTGGGCTCTGGTTTTCCTGCGAAGACCACGTGCGTTCGTGTAACGATAGAGGTAGGCTGCAGTGCTGACAGCCTATTGGACCCTTTGCAACCCTCCGCGCCTGCGTACCGAGTTGGGCTCATTGTCAGTTCATTGGCCTCTCCCTAAAAAGTTAGTATGTGTTGTCGCCCCACGGGAAGGACTAATAGCGGATAGATCCATCTCGAGAGCTAAGTCCCTTAAGGAAGTACTTCTGATACCCCTACCTACCCCAGCGGAAGATGGTGTCCTTGGATAGACTCTCTCTGGTTACTCTCCGTCCTAGGAACGAAACCCAATGGGAATACTCATTCTCCTAGGGAGAAGTGCTACAACGATGTATCCGTGCGCTTGCGGATTTCGCACTCGTCAGTGTACCCGGGAGTTCCTTACATGCTCACGCTACCACGACGCCTAGTGTTGAGGTTAAGAAACGCCAACAAGCATTTTTGGCGCCGTTGCCGGGGACAGCTGTTGTTAACCTTCGAGCCCGTCTATCCTCGTATTTATCTTTTTCTTTTTTTCTTCTACCTTCACCCCCGTTACCCTTTTTGAGATATCCCTTTTGTTTTCTTTACTTTTACCTTGACCCTCGCTACCCATGGAAGGTTATCCTTGTAAACACCTTCCACCTTCAAGGAGTGAACCCTCAGAGCCATCTTCATCAAGATCCATTCTTACATCTGGCTGTTGGCTTCACCCCTCTCTCATGAAGCTAATTCAGGACCTATTCTTCTCGGGGTTAAGTCATGAGAACCCCTTTGATCATGTGAGAGACTACGAGCGTCTAATTGAAACTTGGGGTAAAACCGGAGAATCACCGGATGCTCGGAAAAGAGAGTTTTTCCCGCTATCCCTCTCCGGGAAAGTACGGGATTGGCACCGTTGGTTTGGTGGAGACTACCTTACTTGGGAAAGGTTTAGAGCGGCTTTCTGCTCTCAATTCTTCCCGATACGACATGTCATCTCGCTAAGGACCAAGATACTCTGTTTTAAGCAATGTGAGGAGGAATCACTAGAAATGGCATGGAATCGTTTCGCCTCTGCGGTGGAAGATTGCCCAGTCCTCTACATTCCCGATTGGATGTTGCTCCGGCACTTCTGGTTTGGATTGCGGAAGGATGATGCCATGAGGCTTAATGCCCTCTCCGGAGGATCCTTTGTGCACCTAGATGCTGTCAAGGGAAAAGAGATCATGGAGAATCTCCAGGATTTCAGCTCCCCTTGTATCCCGGTCAATGAGGCACCCATCAGAGGAAATGTTGAGCCACCTAGATGGTCATGAGTTGAGACAGGAGATCGCTAGACACCCACACCCTGAGTACTCTTGGGACTCATCTCGTTTCCCCAGGAAGAATTATCCTTCGGGGTATCTTGTGGACATTGATTATGCAGAGAAAGAAATTGCCAAGATAAAGAGGAGTAAGCAAAGGACCACAGGAAGGCAACACCATCGTGGCGACACGGTGAACGCTTCATGATCACCATCAGAAGTTCCTACACTTTTTGATGGATCGGGTATGTTGCCAAGGTGAGCTCCCCCAGATTTTCTACGGTTATATTATGGCTTGGCCAAGGTTGTTATATAGTAGAGGATGATTATTCAACCTCAAGCTTATCCTAGCCGTAAGCCTAAGCCAACCTTTCCATCTCGGGGAATCCACCTGGGCCTTTGGTCCTGAGACCTGCTGGAGCCCACACGAGAAGGGGGAAGGCCAGAGGGGCACACCTAGGGTTGGCCGAACCCAGGTTCGGCCAAAACCCTAGTGACGCCGCCTCCCTTCTTCTTTCGTGTGTGCGTCTCATTCTCCTCCAGAAACCTTCTCCCTGCCGCCCGACGAGTTTTCGCGTTGCGAGAATCCATCTCCTCCAACTCACCTCCCTAAACCCAGTGCATCCATGGCCAACTACGGTTTTGCTCGTCTCCGTAGGGCGGCTTCACCCCTCACTTCAGGGGGGAGGGAGCTCCTCTCGTCTCGTCGACCTCGACGACCTGGATGAAGTGATGGGATCGCCAGAGGCCATGACTCCCGAGAGAGGTAGGAGTGTAGAGAGCACTCGCAGGGTGCACACCGACTCCTCGGTGCAGTCGTCTCGGCGAGGCTCCTCCTCCCCGCCTTCTTTCCCGGTCAGGATGGCCACTATAAGGAACAAGACCGCTGCGTGCAAGCGTGTCTTGTTTGACGATCCTCCTGGGCCACCCCTGAAGCCGAGAGAGTGCTACATTGGCTCCGATTTCAACAATTACAGAGAGGCCTTCTGCCACACGTATGAGCAGGACGTGTGGGATGAGTTCCCACTCCCACAGACCCGGTGCAAGATCTTCAGAGTGAAGACAGCCACTGGAGGCTATGGTACACCCTACCATAAGCCGCCTCAGTGGGAGCGAGACATCATCAAGATCCTCACCGACATTCGGAGCAATGGCGCCAAGAAGATCCCTGCTTTAGCAAAGATGGCAAACAAGTTAGCTGATCTGTTCGTGGAACATGATAAGCTAGTTGAAGGGCTAGCTAAGCAGAGGGACGAGTACCGTGAGCTCAAGCGTGAGTACCGCCAGCTGGAGGAGGACATGACCCAGAAGCTGCAGAGGTTGGCAGTTGCTGAGGGGAAGGAGCAGATCCTTTCAGAGTAGTAGGGAGTAGCCCCATCTTTAGTTTATTAGGCGCTAGTCTAGGTCTAGGTTTATTTCCCTTTATTTCATTTATTTCTTTGCATGTGTGTAAGCGCCTAATCTTTTGTTTCTAAACATTTGGATTTGAATAAAGCGGCTCACCAGTCATGTAACCCGGTTTAGCCACCCTTGTGTCATTACTTTGGTCTTTTGATTTAGAGGACATCTAGGTTCGAGACAGTGTGGGGGAAAGGGCCACGACTCTCCCAATGCAGGCACGACGTTTTCGCACGTACCCACTGTGAGCACTCTGCGCTAGCCGATCGATCACCTATAGAGAACCTGAACAGGACCTGCACGAGTTCACTCCTGTGGAGAGCCTCTCACGGTTCAACTCCCATGCATAGCGCCGGTTTGCATCTCGACAACTCACTCTCCTTCATTCCCGAGTTTTATAAGTTATATCTGTCTATCTCCAAACTAAAACTCGAATGATGATGCTAAAAGATCACCCAGCTCGCTTGATGCCTGAGTAGGCTCACATATGTTTTATTCCTTGTTATCCACCCGATGCTTGTGAACCATAACCTTCTTAAGGACAAGCATGTTCACCTAAGTAATTGATAAGTATGATATGGCTGGATGATATGATCTGTTGCTCTGATGACTAACTCTCTTGGGTTATTTATTTTTGAAAACTCAAAACCTCTTGGAAAGGCTCCTCTTTGATATGCCTCTGTCCCATTAGAGCCATATGATCTTCATAGCTGAAAACCTTAGATTCATATGCTGCTTGTTATTGTATTGAGCCTTGTCAAATTCTGTGACCCTTGTGAGAATTCTTTTCATTATTTTCATGATCAAGATTCCTGTGCACCCTACCTATTTTCCCCTTGCTATGCTTCTACACTGGAAGTTAGCATTGTATCATTCATCCATTCTATAAAAATAAAAGCTCCATATGTGGTGTGACCTCTCTCTCTAAAAGTATCCTTCAAAAAAGAGACATGGGCTATGAAAAAAATACACATGCTCAAAGCATATAGATGAAAAAAAGAAAGAAAGGATAGCCCATGTCCAAAATAAAGGAGGAAAAAGGAGAGGGATGGTCATGCACAAAGAGAGTTCCATAATGTTAATGGTAATAACTAGTGTCCATTCCAGGGCTAGTGTCCACCTTACCATCAACCCATAGTTCTCATCATATATGTATGGTAATATCTAGCACCCATTCTGGGCCTAGTATCCACCTTACCATACCCACCATAGCCATACCGGTGCACATCTTGATCTGATGGTATGATTTGATTTTCTCTGTGGATCCAGTTTCTGACTTTGCAATATATGTGATGCAAGTATGTTTTCTCTTTATCCTACCCTGAGCTCCACATATAGCCATCATTAGAAGTAGGATGAAGAAAGGCAAATGCCTTAGTGAGGACATATACACATTGAGCGATCTGAGATAATCAAATGAGGAAGCCACCAAGAGTTTTGTTTATGAAAAAAAACTTGTAAAACCCCAAGGTGTTTATCATCAGGTGCATAAGTGACTTAATTCATAGCTGTTCTACTTTTCAATCACCTAAGGAGACATGATAGCCACTCCACAGAGGTTCACAGGAGCAAGGTATGACTGGGAATATCTCTTATGTTTGTCTTACTCTTTGGTCTTCATGACCCACTTGGATTTGTTTCCCCTTCACTCGGGACGAGCAAAGGTCAAGTGTGGGGGTGTTGTTGACGGCTGTTAAGTGCCAATTTTATGGCCGTCAACTCTTGCAAATAGAAGCATGAATTGCACATCCACACTAGAATAGGAGCTTAAACTAATACTTTCCACCAGTGTTGATGTCTATTCGAATGTAGGTATTTAGCATAAGAAATCAGAGGAATCCATGCACTTTCACTCCACTCCAATCCAAGGCACTCAAATGCTGGCCAATCAGGAGCAGCCACATGGATTCTCCTGGATCCATATGTCACCAATCCATGTGAAGAACTTTTGACGAATCATACGCTGCCACATCAGCATCACATAGATCCATGGGCCCACTTTGCCAACTAAACCGCCAGGAAATGTGCCATGCACGGAGGAGAGGCACTAGGGCCCACAAGGAAGTGAGCCAGAGGAAGCACATGCCAGAAGGCAGGTTGGGAGCTTCGGCCAACCCAAGGATTGAACGAACTGACCTAGGGTCAGTTGATCTCCCCCCTCCACGTGGTGCTCCCTCATTGGTCCTTGGCTGCATCCTGGGTGTTTTGGAGCACTTGGAGCCCCGGAGCAAGCCACTCCCTTGTCTATAAATAGGAGGGGAGGGGCTCCATTTCACACACACCACCAAGCTCTTAAATTTCACTTCTCTCTTGTGTAGCTCTCTCTCCCTCTCTCTAATTCTGCCCATGTGAGGTGATTCTCACCTCTATGTGGTCCATATATACCTGTTTGCATGCTCTGATCCTGTTTAGCTAAGTGAGTCTGTTGTATCTCATTTGTTTGCATCCATAGCTTTCTTTCTGCTCCGTAGCTCGATGAATAGTATGATTTGATTCTGTTCTTTCTCTGGTTCGTGGTTCCGTATTTATACGGGTTGCTATAGTGTAGTTAGCGGGTCGACAGACGTAACCGCACTATAGTAGTTATCTGGGGTACAGACGTGGTGTCTGGGCTCTAGTTTTCCTGCGAAGACCACATGCGTTCGCGTAACTATAGAGGTAGGCCGCAGTGGTGACAGCCTGTTGGACCCTTTGCAACCCTCCGCGGCTCGTTGTCAGTACATTGGCCTCACCCTAAAAAGTTAGGATGTGCTGTCGCCTCACGGGAAGGACTAATAGCGGACAGATCCATCTCTAGAGCTAAGTCCCTTAAGGAAGTGCTTCTCATACCCCTACCTACCCCAGCGGAAGCTGGTGTCCTTGGATAGACTCTCTCTAGTTACTCTCCGTCCTAGGAATGAAACCCGACGGGAATACTCATTCTCCTAGGGAGAAGTGCTACAACGGTGTATCCGTGTGCTTGTGGATTCGTTCACACTCGTCAGTGTACCCGGGAGTTTCTTACACGCTCACGCTACCACGGCGCCTAGTGTTGAGCTTAAGAAACACCAACACCGGGTGAAGTCTAGCAGCAAGACAGGCATGGTGCCTGGGTTGTCTGGCTACGTTAGTTATGAGCATACCCCCCGTAACGATAGAGGTAGGTCCGCAGTGGTGACAGCTGTTGGATCCTTTGGAACCCTCCACGCTGGGGTACCTGCTGTAGGAGTCTAAAGTCTAGTTTTGCAGAGTGCTGGTCGTCACGGGCTAGCTCCCCATTTGTACCTAGGTGCTATCCTTACCCTCTCATTGTATTTTCTAGCTTTGTTTGTTTAGTACATTAGAACCTAGAGCTAACTCGTATGTTCCCCCTAAGTCGTAGTGTGCTAGAGTAGAGGTAGATCTGAGTGTGTGTGTCACACTACCCTTTATATCTTTTATCTTACCCCTGCCTTTGAGTTTGTTGTTTCCTATATCTATCTCTTAGTTTACATTTAGTGCAAAAGCATAAGTCTATGATATCCGCCATTGCCTTCCACGGATATGATACCCTTCGAATATTCTCCTTCCTTGGGGAAATGCTACAATGGTTTATCTGTGCGCTTGCGGATTCGTTCTTGATCGTTTAGATTAACCTTTGGCAAGTCTTGATGCTCACGCTAACTCGGCGTCGTTAGTAGTGACGTTAAGGAATGCCAACAAACATTTCTGGCGAGGTCGCTAAGGATGGATTCCAAATCTGTTCTTAAAAGTGATCACGTTAAGAAATGTCAACACATGTATGCTGACTAACCCCTCAGAAAATTGTCAAATTTGAATGGGTAAGTCATGGAGCTAAATTCAAATGGGAAGGTAAGTTGGGGTGTCAGATTCATGTTGCACAACATGCAAAGGTGGTACATATGACCTCTCAAAGGTCCAAGATAAGTATATTCCCCTTTGTGTATGAAGTGTGACCATGATGTAACCTTGTTCGAGCAAATGACATGGTGTCAATAAAATAAAAACAACAAAAATATTTGAATTTGAATAAGGGCTCTATGGTTCTCGAACCAGTAGAGTCCACCTTTTGTTTTCATTTGTTATCTGAAGAACATCACCAAGATCAACCACCAGTGTGGGGGAGTTCTCTCAAGCTCATCATCGACATTTCCACTAGAGAACTCCCACACAGGCGCTGCACAACATTGACTACGCCTTCATGACAAGAGCACGGTAAAGTAGAGTGAGTCGGTTGCCTTATGGTTAGCCGAATCACCACTGGTCTTCCTTGATCTCTTATCCTTCAGAAGTGATGGTATGTGCACCCTCTATCTCACTCTCCGTTATCCATGAGTTTGAATGAATTTAAAGTCCTACCATTTGATATCAAACTCAGTAATTCGTGCTCTGCTTGCTCCACATGATTCCTGTGGTTGGCTTGTATATGTTTTATTCCTTGCTTATCATCTTGATACCTGTGAACAAATATCATTAGGGAATTCGTTCTTATCTAAGTAGTTGGCGTTTGTGATATGGTTTGATCATATGATCTTCTCTCTTTATGTTTGAGTGCTTGGCAATTTTATTTGAAAACTTGAAAATCCTTCGCAAAGCTCCTCTTTGTTTTGCCACTGTCCTACCAAAGCCATATGATGTTTATAGTTGAAAACCTTATACTCATTGATGCTTGTTATTGCATTGAGCTTTGTCAAATTTTGTGACCCTTGTGAGAATTCTTTTCAATGCTCTCATGATCAAGATTCATGTGCACACCACCTTTTTCCCCCTTGCTATGCTTCTACACTGGAAGTTAGCATTGTATCATTCATTCATTTCATAAAAAATAAAGCTCCATGTGTGGTGTGATCTCTCTCTCTCCAAAAAGTGTCCTTCAAAATGAGACATGGGCTATGAAAAGAAAAAAAATAAAAAAATGGAGACACATGCTCAAAGCATGATAAAAAAAAGAAAAAAAAGAAAGAGGAAAGAAATAATAGCCCATGTCCAAAACAAGGGAGAAAAAGGAGAGAGATGGGATCATGCAAAAAGGAGTCCCATAATTTAGATGGTAATAACTAGTATCCATTCCGGGGCTAGTGTCCACCTTACCATCAACCAACATTTCTCATCATATATGCATGGTAATATCTAGCACCCATTCCGGGACTAGTATCCACCTTACCATACTCACCATACCCATACACATGCACATCTTGATCTGATTGTGTGATTTGATTTTCTCTCTGGATCCAGTCTTTGACTTTGCAATATATGTAATGAAACTATGCATTATCCTTTGTCCTACCCTGAGCTCCACATATAGCCATCATTAGAAGTAGGATGAATAAAGGCAATCTAATGCCTTGGTGAGGACATATACACATTGAGCGATCTGAGAGTATCAAACCAGGAGCTAAGCAAGGTTTGTTTTGAAAATTTATTGCAAAACCCCAAGTTACTTGGCATGATGAGCAGGAGTGATTTGATTCATGACCATTCCATTCCTCAACTACTCAAGATAGCATGATTGTTCATAGGTACAAGGTATGGTTTGGAATATCTCTTATGCTTGCTTCATACCTTTAGATATCATGTCTCACCTTGATCTGACTCCATTTACTCGGGACGAGCAAAGGTCAAGTGTGGGGGTGTTGTTGATGACTGTTATGTGCCACTTTTACACCGTCAATACCTGTATGAATTAAACATAAAGTGACCATTAGCACTAGAATAGGACTTGATGCTGATGATTTCCACAATTGTTGGTGTTTCCAGCTTTTGTTGCAGGATGCACCGAAATACGTGCCAAATGGTACAGTTGAGAGCAAGTGATCCAATGGCTTATATAAGACATCATCATAAACAATCTCAAATGCCAAATTGGATTACACCATTGCGACGGGCTCGTTGAGATGATCAAAATGGATATTTTCTTTATCTACATCAAAGTTCGTATGGAGGAGATATGAAATAAACAAAAGAACAAGGGAAGGATGACATCAACATGGGACCCACAGCGACCAACACACGTGTACATGCATGCCATGCGGCAGGCGCTCAGTGGCCAGCACATGTGGGCCCAAGACCCACGTAGCAGCGCTGCTGTAGCACCCGGCCGGGTCAACGCCCAGGTGTTGACATTTCTTAACGCAACTACCAACGAACAGGTTTGGAACCCATCCTGGTAACAACGCTAGAAATGCTGGTTGGTAATTCTTAACGTTACAGGAGTCCGCAAGTGCACGGAAGTACCATTGTAGCATTTCCCCAAAGGAGTATTCTAGAGGGTATCGAATCCAAGGAAGGCTTTGGTGGATTAACAAGCTCAACACTATTGCAACGAGTATAGATCATAGACGGAAATAAATCAGACACTCAAGTGTAGGGGTAAGATATAATAATAGGGGTAGTGTGATCAGACACACACACTCACTCTCTCTAAGGGGTCCTACGCATAGGAGGCAACATATGAGTTAGTTCTAGGTTCTTATGTACTATACACATAAAGCTGGTAAGAACGAGTTAGATACACTAGCGTTGAAGAACAATGACTTAAGCACCCAGGCACCACGGGGAGCTAACCTCCCGTGTTGCTTCCGCACAACTCCGGTTGTTAGATTTTAGACTCCTACAGCTTATCCGAATGTGGGGGATTTCAGAGGGACCAACGGCTGTCACTACCGTGGCCTACCCCAAGACAAACCGTGGGATAAACTCATAAGTAAGGTAGCTACGCAACCCAAGCACCATGCTTACGTTGTTAGCTGGACTTGATCGGCCCGGGCTATTGTGACCCAGGTCAAGCCACTAGATAAACTAGCCAATTACACCGAGTATCATAGCTTAAGCACAGACTTCATACAACGCAGTCATGTCATCCAATTAGATCAAACCAGGTTAGGTACACAAATGTATTCGTGTTTTCCTATGTCTGTTCTACTGGATCAAAGGGTCGTGTTCGCGAAGAACACTAGCCTCTAACTTATGAACAAACACTAGAAACATGTGAAAGTCACCCGTCAAGTGGATCGAAAGGCCATGTTCATCAAGAACAGGAGCCTTTAAATGATGAACAGGTGAAGAACACATGAACAAATCACCCATGTATACTAACACGACTTTATATTAAATAGCTGAATAACTGAAGTAGATCAAAGTCATACAAATGAAATAAGATACAAGAGAATTCATACCTAGATCCCAAAGTAGACTTGGAACCTAAAGTAGAACTACTCTAGCCTACCTCCTAGCCTTGAGACTAAAAGTGAGAGAGGGGTTGCAAGTGTGGATGTCTAAGAATGAGCCCCCTCCCCTTCTATTTATAGGCCCGAGCACCAGCGAGGAGTGGATGCAAACACCCCGGGAATGGCCTCTAGGACCAATAGGGAAGCACCACGTGGAGGGCCAGGACAGGCCGAGCCAAGGTCGGTTCGACCGATCTGTGGGGTCGGCCGACCCCCTGGTGGGCCCCCTGGCCTGTGCTTTCTCCAGGTGACTATCCTATGGGTCCTTAGGTCGGTTCCCGATGTCCACTTCCTTTTGATGCGGTGGTGGGTCCATGGATCCATGTGATGTCCATGTGTCACGCTCTGATTCGTGGGAGTGTGCTTCACTTGGATTGCTTGCATGGCATGCATGCATGGCTCCCTTGTTGGTAGGTTTGCATGCATGGCATCCTTGTTGGCAGCCCTCCTAGGATTAGGTGATGTGGCATGGATCATAGAAGGTGAGTTTACCACTCTTTTCTTGCTTATTTTCCTGCAATCAAATAATCTCCAAGGACAAGTGGAACTACATTATTCTTAACTAAATACATGTAAGAAATGCCTTATGCTCCTTTATTTATGAGTATATTGACAGCTAAAGTAGGCACTTAACAGCTGTCAACAACTCCCCCAAGCTAGCCTCTTGCTCGTCCCGAGCAAGAGATTAAGGACTTAGGTTGGTTGATTAGGAGTTGCTGCAATGTTGTATTCCTAATGTATAACAAGATACAACTAGGTACTCTATCAAGGATTGAAGAAGTTGGCATTGATCTTACCTTACACTCGATTGATATGGGGCGTATAGCTTCACCTGCCTTGGGCGATTGAAAGATAGAATGGTTGTATAAAGATTACCAATCACATGTACCTTGATCAGTTATCAATCCGGAGGTTTTGCAGGTTTTTCAAAAAGAAATCAAAGTTCCTCAAATGATACTCTCGGATCGCTCAATGTGTATGATTCCTCACCAAGGCATTGTTTTGCCTTCTTTCACCACCTACATCTAATAAGCTGATATGTGGAGTTGTAGGTAGGGAAAACATGTGGCATACCTGTTTCTCATGTATTGTCGAGTCGAAAACCGGATCCTTGGGAGAACAAGTCATACAACCTGATCAAGATGTGCAAATGTGTGTGTATGGTAGATAGATGATGAACTCCTTTTTGCATGATTTTACTCTCCTCCTTTTTGAAATTTTTGAGACTTGGGCTATGTCTCTTTATTCTTTCTCTCTTTTTTTCTTTTTTTCTATGCATGCCCTTGAGCATGTTTTCTTTTCTTTTTTTTACATAGCCCATAGTCCTTGCTGAATATTTTTGGAGGGAGAGTAATCATGGAACAATGCACGGAGCTTTATTTTGTGGAATGGATGGGGGGATGGATAAAATGTTGGTTGCTAACTTCCAGTGTAGAAGTTTCGCATATGGTGGTGTGTACGTGATCTTGATCATGGGAGTAATGACAAGTTTACTCGCAGAGGGTCACAACAATTCGACAACACTCGATGAAGAAATCAGGTAGCATATGTGGAGGTTAACATAAGCTAAGATCTACATATGGCCTTGGATAGGAATTTCTCATCATTAAGGAACTTATCATTTTAACATTTTTCAAAAGAAAACTCCGGATATCAAACATCACTTAGTACGAGCTCATAGCAACTCTATTACACCATATCATACCTCACAATAACTTAGGCAAAGATCATGCTTTTGCTACCCACAAATTTCAAGTTCAGGTTCGATCATACTAGCCAACAAACTCAAAACTTAAATAGCATACTAAGCTGTAAACAAGGCATACAAGAGGAATAAACAGAGCAACTATTCATCATTTCAACCATGGAGAATGTAACACCCTAGATTGCATTTTGGCTAGGATTTAAAATTTTTAATAAGATTTGTTAGAATTAAATAGAGATTGTGTATAATTATATTATATCAAAGTAAATAATATTTTCTAAAATAAAATAAATCAATCATAGGTTATAAATGTTTGATTGTTGCATTCATGCTGCAAATGCATAGTGTTTATTTGTGTGAAAATTGAGTTTGAGTTTTAAAACTCGAATTGGTTCCTCTTTGTATCTCTCTAATCTTTACCTCTAAATCTCTCCAACACAATCTTTTCTTTATCTCGACCCATCTCTCTTCCTTTCCATCCCTCTCTAGATCCTTTCTCGAGCCTAATCCTCTCTTTCTCTATAAACACCATAGGACCATCTCTCCTCTCTCTAAAACACATCTCCCTCTTTCTCTCTCTAAAGTCATCCTCGGCCCAAAACCCTTTACCCAACTCGACCATATCTCTCTGTCTCTCTCTACAACCAAATTTCTTTCTCCTCTCTCTAAAACCATGCTAAGTTCATCTCTCTCCAGATCTCTCTTTCTCTCTCTCTGCAATTAAAGGTCTCTTTTCTCTCTCTAACATCATGTCAAGTTCATATCTCTAATTCTTTCTCTCTCTCTAAATCGTTTCTTTGACCCAATATATCCCTCTCACTCTAAGACTTCTATATATGAGCCCTCAGGGCCCAAGCCATTATCCAAACCCAACCCATCTCCTCTCTCTCTTTCTTTCTCTCTCTATACCCAAAGGCCATCTTTTCTCTCTCTAGAGACTCTGCCTAGTCTATCTCTCTTCTCTCTATCTCTAAAACCTCTCTCTAATATCCTTGGCCCAAAACCCAGCTCAAAACCCAGGCCACACCTCTCTTTCCCCTCCCCTCCACCTTTCTTTCTTCCCCCTCCCCTGTTTCCACCCGAGCGAGCACGCCGCCGGCCGGGATTTCAAATCCCGCACGTCCTCCGCGCCTTCCCCGCCATCTGGGCCCACATGTGCCTCTCCCCCACGTCCCCTTCTTGCCCTGCAACCCGGCCAGGTGTGCCCACACCTCGGATGGCAAGCTCGCCGCCACGTTCTTTACGGCCGTGACCACGCCGCTCGATCCCCGGCCATCCCTTGTGCCTGAGGCCTATAAATGGTCGGCACTGATCTCTTCCTCCTCCCTTTGCCTCTCAGCGCAATCCAGTCCGCCGCCGTGCTCCTCCGCCCTGGAATCGAAGCCGGAGATCACCATGGTGCAAAGCTCCCCATGCCGCTACTTAACCTCGACCGAGCCGCCTCTCACCCTCCCTCCTTTTCCTTGGCCGTTGCAGGATCAACAGGAAGAGGCCGCGACGCCCGGGAGCAAGAATCAGAGGTCGGAACCACGCCCTCCGCACACACCCGGTGTCCCGTCCGCCTCGTGTCGTCCCTCGTCGTCCCCGCCGTTTCGTCGACCCCGAAAACTGCCTGGTGAGCTACGCCCTGTCCTCCTCTTTCTACCGGTGAAAACCGCACGCAAAACGGTGCCTCGTAGCCCCGCGACCCCGTCTCCGGCAAAGTTCCGGCGAACCACCGCCGTGCGCCACCACCTCCCTCTGCTAGCCAGTGACCATCCCGGAGGGGCACACCAGAGCCGTTGGATCACGTCCGGACGGACAAGATCGCATACCCCTTCGGGGTGTGTAATCGATCCACCATGGACCAGTAGACCAAGTCCACAAGCGCGGTCCACAGCCGTGTCATCGCCCCGTCGGCGCCACGTCATCCCGTCCAGCCAACCGCCTTGTGCCACGTGTTGCATGGTCAGCAGATCCACCTCGTCACCCGTGCTTTTGTGCTTAACCCCCTGCAGAAGCGAGAAATCTGCCCACCTATCTCTGTGTCTTGGCCCCTTTGCTCATATGCCCCTAGAAAGATCCCACCTCTTACAGATCGGTCCAGCCGACCCTGTTTTGCACATATAACCCTTTGTTTCAACCTTTTCGCGAGCACTGTTCACCGTGCCTTGCGTATCTCCCTTGTTAGCCCCTGAAGTTTATAGTTAATCGCAGATAGGTCCCTGCAACCATCAAAACTCCATATCTTTCACGTTTTAGCTCCGTTTAGACTCGTTCAAGTTGCGTTAGGTTCATTTCGTCTTAGCGCACGTGTTAGCAGCCACGTTTACCATGTTTCTTGTTTATAAAAATTAAACTTATATTAATTTGATTAATGTCCATTTCAACCTCTCTTAAATAAAATCAAATATAGGCTTAACCTTCGTCTTTTCTTTAACAAAAGTTAACTTGATTAATATGAACATAAATGTGTTTTAATTATAACTTCTTTAGCTCAACTCGACACATGAAAATTCGTTAGTTGCTCTCACATAGTGTATAGTTTTCTAAATTAAATCCTTAATTGAGTATAAATTCTAACAAACCTTTATAAATAAAATCTGATTAGGTTTATCTCAAGCTTTATGTTTAAATATGATTTGATTAAGTTACAAAATGTGGTATTTTCCTAAAATACCCATTACACACATTTCTTTTAATTAAAATAAATGAAGCATATAGTCTTTTGTGCTTAATCATGTAAACCGACCGATAGATGTGCCTTTTCACCTGTAGCTTCGCTTTAGCCTTTCCTGCGCTCTCTTGTTCGTAGCTAGCTCGTGTTAGCTAGTAGTACGCTTTTCTAAAATGCTTTTATCATCTGGTCCTCTGTTCTTAGTGTAGCATTGTGATGTTTCAGTTGATTGTTGCGCATGAAGGAATGCTTCTGAGCTGTGGAGCATCGGGAAACGGGCAAGTGTCCTTGACATCTTGCTATTTTATACCTTTATGTTTTATTCACCATAATCACTGCTTTATTTATGCTTTCTTGCATTAGATGTCTAATTTTGCTGGGAATCCTATTACGGACTGTTTACTAGATTTTCATGATCATTCCTTGCTTACCCTTAGAGGTTACCTATATGGGTAGATTTATGCTTAGCTTGCTCAACATGGGTTGGGTTAAATCTTAACTTGATTAACGACTATGCAACATGTTAATGTGGGTTATGGTTAGCAACATGAACACCCTAGGCGACTTAGGCAAGTGGTTGGGATGGTGACTTGTGATGCTTGATGTTGGTCTTGCCTGAGTCAATCTTTTAAGGACCGGTCTATGGAGTGACCACCTGGGACTTACCGTACAACCACGAGAACTAATGGGCTATGGTCTTGGCCAATTAAGTAGGGTAAATCGGGAAATCCAGCTGGCCTGCGTTAAGCTTTTGGTTCCAGTGAGGGAGGCTAGGCCCCCAACAATCTGTGGCACGAGGACGGGTACCCGAACCCTGAGCTGGGTTAATGCGCCTCTGGTGAACCTATGTAAAGGCCTCATAGTGAACCCATGCCAGCACATCACGGAAATGTGTTGTGAAGAGGCTCGCAACCTCTCGCGTGACGGGTATCACGACTCGTGGGTAAATTGTACAACCTCTGCAGAGTGTTAAAAACTGTTATAACAGCCGTGCTCACGATCAAGAGCGGCCTGGACCCTCACATGGTTAGTTGGTGGTTTGGGTGGATTAAAGTGGTGGTAACTGTGGTTTGGGAGCTGGTTATAGATGTATGATGTTTTAACCTTAGGATCAGGACAAGTGGGTGCCTGTGCCTTGAATGGGTTGGGAAGCCTTGTACACAATAATTCTTAGGTGCTTAATTAAAATTTGACTAATTAAAACTTGAGCTTCGCAGTCCACCAAATAAAGCCTTCCTTGCTCTAAGCCTGCATGTTATGCATACTTTTCCCTCCACTTGCGGAGTACACGCCTCCAGGTGTACTCACCGTTTTCCCTTTCAACCCCTGCTGTTCTCTCCCTACTGCTGCTCAGATAGATAAAAGACAGAAGAAGGAGCTACATCTCGTGAAGACCTGGAGTTCTAGGTTGGCGTGCTCCCAGTCGACGTTCCTGTGGAAGATGGTGCCTACTCCGCTACGATAGATATCTGATGTGTAATTTTCTGTTTAGACCCTTTGGTCATTTTTGTAATCTAAATGTTGTAATGATATATGTTGTGATATTACACTGATGATGTGACTTTATGCATGAATTTGATCCCAGGCATGCATAAAGGGTGCATTCGGTTTGTCTTTTTAAAACCAGGTGTTACAGAAGTGGTATCAGAGCTATATCGACTGTAGGACGCAAACCTAGGTAGAAATGGTCGACGTTAAGGTTATAAATTCATCCTACTTTGAAAAATTTCACTTCCTTGTCTTTCTCTCTCTCTCTATTTGCACTCTGATCCCTCCTAATCTCTTCTGTTGTGAAAAACAAGTTGCTCCTCCCTCATCCTTGTATAATCTTAGTCACTAACTTCCCCTATGATCAAGAAAGAAGTTTTCGAGTATGCTCAAGAAGACCATGCTTCAACAAGCCATCGCTCGAAGAATTTCAAAATCGAAGATGAAGAGTCTCCATCAAGCTAGAAGTGTCACGTTGAAGACTTCAAGACTACTAACTTAAAGCCATCGATAGTTTTAGTCTTACGAGTTATAAGAAGCCTACCTAACTTTCTTTTATCGATAGACATCGATGTTAAGGTATTAATTGCTAGTGTTCTATTATAAGGATGTGTGCCATGTTAGTGTGCTCTTGCCTGTTGTTGCTTGTTTGTTATTGTGCCCTGCTTGATTCAGCTCTTTGAAATGATTGTTGATGTGTTGTTGGACCCTTGTCCGCGATGACATCAGTTAGTTATATGTATAAATCGTAGGTTGGGTTTTCAGTCTTTTGCTCCCTCTAAACCTTGAGTCCTTCTCCCTTCCTCAATCCTTACTCCCTCTCTATCCTAACCGACATGGAATCAAGAGGAATCCTCTGTTAAGAGGGGTAGCACCAGCCATGCTTCTACATATGACAACCAAGGTGTACAAGAAGGAAGAATTGTCACCAAACAAGCCAGTAAAGCCTAAGAAAGTTATAAAGCCGTCACTTCAGCACTACTCGAACCACTTCAAGAGAATGTTCATGAACACTCTCATGAGACAACCCATGAAGAAACAATGAAGAATGGGGAACGACGAAGCAAGAAGAAGTGTGATTGAGAAACTTCAGCAAACATATGCCACTAAGAACTTCTACATGGACCATTCACAAGAAGATACCCCAACAATGGTAACGAAGATAGCAACAAGAGGACGACACATGGAGAAGTTGTATGGTGATCGTTGCTCAGAAAAATCATCATAGAGGAGTCACCAAAGATCTCCATGATGGACCATGCACAATAGTTGAAGGAATCTCCGACAAGTGACATGAAGGTGTGAAGAACAAGACAAGATGACATAAATGCAAAGCAACCTTGTCTCTCCCTACTGCTAGCTTTCTCTCTCCTGCTAACCTTTTGCATAATCTCGGGACGAGATTCCTGTTAAGTGGGGTAGTATTTGTAACACCCTAGTTTGCATTTTGGCTAGGATTTAAAATTTTTATTAAAATTTGTTAGAATTAAATAGAGATTGTGTATAATTATTTCAAAATAAATAATATTTTCTAAAATAAATAAATCAATCATAGGTTATAAATGTTTGATTGTTGCATTCATGCTGCAAATGCATAGTGTTTATTTGTGTGAAAATTGAGTTTGAGTTTTAAAACTCGAATAGGTTCGTCTTTGTATCTCTCTAATCTTTACCTCTAAATCTCTCCAACACAATCATTCCTTTATCTCGACCCATCTCTCTTCCTCTCCGTCCCTCTCTAGATCCTTTCTCGAGCCTAATCCTCTCTTTCTCTATAAATACCATAGGACCATCTCTCCTCTCTCTAAAACACATCTCCCTCTTTCTCTCTCTAAAGTCATCCTCGGCCCAAAACCCTTTACCCAACTCGACCATATCTCTCTGTCTCTGTCTACAACCAAATGTCTTTCTCCTCTCTCTAAAACCATGCTAAGTTCATCTTTCTCCAGATCTCTCTTTCTCTCTCTAGAATTAAAGGTCTCTTTTCTCCCTCTAACATCATGTCAAGTTCATATCTCTAATTCTTTCTCTCTCTCTAAATCGTTTCTTTGACCCAATATATCCCTCTCACTCTAAAACTTCTATATATGAGCCCTCAGGGCCCAAGCCATTATCCAAACCCATCCCATCTCCTCTCTTTCTTTCTCTCTCTATACCCAAAGGCCATCTTTTCTCTCTCTAGAGACTATGCCTAGTCTATCTCTCTTCTCTCTATCTCTAAAACCTCTCTCTAATATCCTTGGCCCAAAACCCAGCTCAAAACCCGGCCCACACCTCTCTTTCCCTCTCCTTATCTCTCTAAAACGCACCAGGCCAAATCTGGCCCAAACCTCTTTCCCATCCTCCCTCGGGCTGAACCCAGCCAGGCCACCTCCCTCCTCCTCTCTTGGGCCAAACCAAACCGGCCCAGCTTAGCCCGCCTCCTCCCTCCTCTCACTTCCAGATGGGCCCCACCCATCATCCCCTCCCCTCCACCTTCCTTTCTTCCCCCTCCCCTATTTCCACCCGAGCGAGCACGCCGCCGGCCGGGATTTCAAATCCCGCGCCTCCTCTGCGCCTTCCCCGCGCGCCTACTCCCCGCAATCCCCGCCGTCTGGGCCCACATGTGCCTCTCCCCCGCGTCCCCTTCTTGCCCTGCAACCCGGCCAGGTGTGCCCACACCGCGGATGGCAAGCTCGCCGCCGCGTCCTTTACGGTCGTGACCGCGCCGCTCGATCCCCGGCCATCCGTTGTGCCCGAGGCCTATAAATGGTCAGCACCGATCTCTTCCCCCTCCCTTTGCCTCTCAGCACAATCCAGTCCGCTGCCGTGCCCCTCCGCCATGGAATCGAAGCCGGAGATCGCCACGGTGCAGAGCTCCCCTTGCCGCTGCTTCACCTTGACCGAGCCGCCTCTCACCCTCCCTCCTTTTCCTTGGCCGTCTCAGGATCAACAGGAAGAGGCCGCGACGCCCGATAGCAAGAATCTGAGGTCGGAACCCCGCCCTCTGCGCACACCCGACATCCCGTCCACCTCGCGCCATCCCTCGTCGTCCCCGCCGTTTCATCGACCCCGAAAACTGCCTGGTGAGCTACGCCCCGTCCTCCTCTTTCTACCGGTGAAAACCGCACGCAAAACGGTGCCTCGTAGCCTCGCGACCCCGTCTCTGGTGAAGTTCCGGCGAACCACCGTCGTGCGCCGCCGCCTCCCTCTGCTGGCCGGTGACCATCCCAGAGGGGCACACCGGAGCCGTTGGATCACGTCCGGACGGACAAGATCGCATACCCCTTCGGGGTGTGTAATCGGTCCACCATGGACCAGTGGACCAAGTCCACAAGCGCGGTCCACAGCCGCGTTATCACCCCATCGGCACCACATCATCCCGTCCAGCCAAACGCCTTGTGCCACGTGTTGCATGGTCAGCAGATCCACCCCGTCAGCCGCGCTATTGCGCTTAACCCCCTGCAGAAGCGAGAAATCTACCCACCTGTCTCTGTGTCTTGGCCCCTTTGCTCATACGCCCCTAGAAAGATCCCACCTCTTACAGATCGGTCCAGCCGACCCTGTTTTGCACATATAACCCTCTGTTTCAACCTTTTCACGAGCACTATTCACTGTGCCTTGCGTATCTCCCTTGTTAGCCCCTGAAGTTTATAGTTAATCGCAGATAGGTCCGCGCAACCTTCAAAACTCCATATCTTTCACGTTTTAGCTCCGTTTAGACTCGTTCAAGTTGCGTTAGGTTCATTGCGTCGTAGCGCACGCGTTAGCAGCCACATTTACCATGTTTCTTGTTTATGAAAATTAAACTTATATTAATTTGATTAATATCCATTTCAACCTCTCTTAAATAAAATCAAATATAGGCTTAACCTTCGTCTTTTCTTTAACAAAAGTTAACTTGATTAATATGAACATAAATGTGTTTTAATTATAACTTGTTTAGCTCAACTCGACACATGAAAATTCGTTAGTTGCTCTCACATAGTATATAGTTTTCTAAATTAAATCCTTAGTTGAGTATAAATTCTAACAAAGCTTTATAAATAAAATATGATTAGGTTTATCTCACGCTTTATGTTTAAATATAATTTGATTAAGTTGCAACATGTGGTATTTTCCTAAAATACCCATTACACACATTTCTTTTAATTAAAATAAATGAAGCATATAGTCTTTTGTGCTAGCTTAATCATGTAAACCGACCGATAGATGTGCCTTTTCACCTGTAGCTTCGCTTTAGCCTTTCCTGCGCTCTCTTGTTCGTAGCTAGCTCGTGTTAGCTAGTAGTACGCTTTTCTATAATGGTTTTATCATCTAGTGCTCGGTTCTTAGTGTAGCATTGTGATGTTTTAGTTGATTGTTGCGCGTGAAGGAACGCTTCTGAGCAGTGGAGCATCAGGAAACGGACAAGTGTCCTTGACATCTTGCTATTTTATACCTTTATGTTTTATTCACCATAATCACTACTTTATTTATGCATTCTTGCATTAGATGTCTAATTTTGCGGGGAATCCTATTAAGGACTATTTACTAGATTTTCATGATCATTCCTTGCTTACCCTTAGAGGTTACCTATATGGGTAGATTTATGCTTAGCTTGCTCAACATGGGTTGGGTTAAATCTTAACTTGATTAACGACTATGCAACATGTTAATGTGGGTTATGGTTAGCAACATGAACACCCTAGGCGACTCAAGCAAGTGGTTGGGATGGTGACTTGTGATGCTTGATGTTGGTCTTGCCTGAGTCGATCTTTTAAGGACCGGTCTACGGAGTGACCACCTAGGACGTACCGTACAACAACGAGAACTAATGGGCTATGGTCTTGGCCAATTAAGTAGGGTAAATCAGGAAATCCATCTGGTCTGCGTTAAGCTGTTGGTTCCAGTGAGGGAGGCTAGGCCCCCAACATTCTATGGCATGAGGACGGGTACCCGAACCCTGAGCTGTGTTAATGCGCCTCTGGTGAACCTATGTAAAGGCCTCATAGTGAACCCATGCCAGCACATATCAGAAATGTGTTGTGAAGAGGCTCGCAACCTCTCGCGTGATGGGTATCATGACTCGTGGGTAAAGTTGTACAACCTCTGCAAAGTGTTAAAAACTGTTATAACAGCTGTGCTCACGGTCAAGAGCGGTCTGGACCCTCACATGGTTAGTTGGTGGTTTGGGTGGATTACAGTGGTGGTAACTGTGGTTTGGGAGCTGGTTATAGATGTATGATGTTTTAACCTTAGGATCAGGACAAGTGGGTGCTTGTGCCTTGAATGGGTTGGGAAGCCTTGTACACAATAATTCTTAGGTGCTTAATTAAAATTTGACTAATTGAAACTTGAGCTTCACAGTCCACCAAATAAAGCTTTCCTTGCTCTAAGCCTGCATGTTTTGCATACTTTTCCCTCCACTTGCGGATTACACGCCTCCAGGTGTACTCACCGTTTTCCCTTTCAACCCCTGCTGTTCTCTCCCCACTGCTGCTCAGATAGATAAAAGACTGAAGAAGGAGCTACATCTCGTGAAGACCTGGAGTTCTAGGTTGGTGTGCCCCCAGTCGACGTTCCTGTGGAAGATGGTACTTACTCCGCTGCGATAGATATCCGATGTGTAATTTTCTGTTTAGACCCTTTGGTCATTTTTGTAATCTAAATGTTGTAATGATATATGTTGTGATATTACACTGATGATGTGAATTTGATCCCAGGCATGCATAAAGGGTGCATTCGGTTTGTCTTTTTAAAACCGGGTGTTACAGAGTATAAGAACACTCTTACCACACATAAGAAAAGAAACTAATTTAAGAAAGCAATTAAATATTTTTTTGGTCTTTTTAACTTTTCAGATTTTTATGTGTTTTTAGCATATGGGGTTCTGAAAACAATAGAAGATACAAGTTACCTCAGAATGGGGGTCCTCCCCCAAGCTAGCTTCAGGCTCACTGCTGTGAAGGGGGATATCCCATCCACGCGTAGTAAGCCCTCTGCTCCTCCAGCTGTCGCTGCTGTCTCTTGTACAGTTTAGACTCAAGGGAGTTGTCCGGATGGAGTTCACCTATGAGCTCGTATTTCGACAAAGTGCAAACAGAATGGAGCAAGGATATCTTGATTCTTTTTAGAGGTCAGAACTTTTATTGAATAGGATAACTTACCGATCTTACCTGTCGGTGAAGGGCGCTTTTGTTTCAAGTCTTCCAGAGCCAGACTATCTCCCACATTACTTACCTTAGCGTAGGGTCAGCCGCTCTTGGAGACGAGGGAGTCGACTTCCTGTCCACTCTTTTCCACACCTTCTTAGTTGTTTGTGGTTTACGAGGTGCGGGGCGTGGCGCCTTGGACTGGGACTTGGATTTCCAATATAGTTTCTGTCCTGCACTCATTTGCTCTTGCTCTTGCTCTTGCTTCCAGAAATTCTTCATAAAGGCAATGAGGCTGTCCACTTGTGGTTGCGTAGATTCACTTCTTTGGGCAAGAGTGTCCGTTCTTGGTGTGCCTTCAACCATTGAGCATTGTTCCTTATGTGGGCAAAATTCAAACCTTTCTTCCTTACCATTGATGTGAAGACAGATTTTTTTAGCGCCAACATCAATTTGTGCATCAGCCGTGCTCAGGAATGGACGTCCCAGAATGAGTGGTACTTCATTGCCAATGTCCATGTCAAGTACTACAAAGTCCACTGGAATGAAGCAGTCTCGGACCTTCACCAGGATGTCCTCGGCTATCCCCGCTGGATACCGGACTGATGAATCAGCTAGCTGCAGCTGCAAGGAAGTTGAGGATAATTCCGTATAGTTGAGTTGGTCGAAGACTACCTTTGGCATGACGCTAACACTGGCGCCAAGATCACAGAGCGCATGGTCGAATCTCTGTGTTCCAATTGTGCATGTGATCGTGGGGCACCCTGGATCCTTCTTCTTTTCTGGAAGACGATTGAGTATAGTTGCGCTACACTCTTCTGTGAGCTTCACCACCTCCGAGATGGGTAGAGCTCGCTTCTTGGTGAGGATATCCTTGAAGTAACGTGTGTACGTGGGTACACGCATTGCCTCAAGGAGTGGAACATTGATATATACCTTTTGAATCATGTCCACGAAACGATTGAATTGTTCATCCACTGTTGTCTTCTTGTTTCGCTGAGGGAATGGTAGTATATTTGTTTCAATAAACTCAGGTTTATCTGTCCTATCTTCAGGTGCTCTTGCTTGTGAGGGCTCCCTCATGCCAAGTGGTTCTCCATTGGGCTCTTCATCCCCTCTTGCGCTTTTCCTTGTTCCTGCATGGTTAGGATAGGGCAGATCGCAAGTGGTCTTACCCCCTCTCGTGACTACCACTTTTGCATTTTCAACTGGTGGAACCACAGCGACTAATTGAGCCAACTGGGTTTCTATCATCTTATTAAAGCTCAACTGGTCTTTAAGAGTAGATGAAAGGCTATCAATTTTAACATTAAGGCTCTCAAAAGCCTTATCATAGGCATCTGTTTTCTTATTAAAGCCTTCATTAATCTTAGCTTGCCCAAAGACTAGATCTTTCAAGGAAGGTTGGTTTCGGTTGAAAGAATTACCTTGATTACCTCCTTGATAATAAGGGCGCGATTTATTCCACGTTTGACCTCCTTGTGGACGATAACCGTTGTTGTTGCCGTTCATGTACATCACATCCTCCTGAGTAGCAGGGCATTAATTCCCTGAATGCCCAGTATTACCACAGACTTCGCAAGTCATGCGAGCATCGATAGCTTGAGTAGTGGTGGCCATGGCGGCCTTCTCATTGGCTAGATCATCCATTCTTTTCATCATTAGGTCCATATTGGCGTGCAACATATCCGCTTCCTTGACGCTATGTGTACCCCTTTGATGTGGCTGGAGTCGATCATCACTCCACCCTTGATTGGTAACCATCTTCTCAATCAGTATAGTAGCTTCAGTAATAGTAAGAGAGAAGAAGGCTCCTCCAGCTGCAGCATCAATATGGCCTCGGGCTGTCGGAGTCAGCCCATTATAGAAACTTTGAAGAATAAGCCAGTTGTCCATCTCATGATGAGGACAAGCTAGGATGTACTCCTGGAGCCTCTCCCAAGCTTCTGGGATAGTCTCACTTGCTGCTTGCTGGAAACTTGAAATTCACCCCCGAAGGACATTGGTTTTGCCGAATGGAAAGAACTTCGCAAGGAATGATGCGGAGCACTTTGCCCAAGTGTTAATTTCTGCACGGTTCACGTAGAACCACTGCTTCGCCTTTCCCAGGAGTGAGAAGGGAAACAGTCGCAGACGAATAGCATCTTCCTCCACTCCTCGTATAGTGAAGGTGCTGCACAATTCCAGGAACTGCTGCAGGTGGGCACTCGCATCTTCATTAGGCTTGCCACAGAATGGGCTAGCTTGTACCATCGTGATTAGGCCAGTCTTGATCTCGAAGTTTCCATTCCCGGTGTTGATCGCAGGGCCTGTCGACACCTGGTCAACAGAGGGAGCGGAGTACTCGCGGAGAGTCTTCTCGACAACAGCGTTGGCCATGGAAGTTGATGCAGATGGCACAAAGGAGGCTGGATTGACTTCTGAACGTTCACGTAGAGGAGAGCCGAAATGAGTTCGTGCCTTCCTAACGAGTGACTCAGGATCTTTAGTAAAATTCGACGGCAAGTCGAAACCAGTCATGCACTACGTGTCTTCATCATCAATAGACAAAGAAGACAATCCAAGTTAGCCTGCATTGAGAACTGTTTTATTCCTGTCATGATTATAAACATATGCAAATTGTTGATATGTCATCCTTAAGCCTTCCCCGGTGACTGCGCCAGAAATGCTTGTTGACATTTCTTAACGCAACTACCAAAGAACAGGTTTGGAACCCATCCTGGTAACAGCACCAGAAATGTTGGTTGGTAATTCTTAACGTTACAGGAGTCCGGAAGCGCACGGAAGTACCATTGTAGCATTTCCCCAAAGGAGTATTCCAGAGGGTATCGAATCCAAGGAAGGCTTTGGTGGACTAACAAGCTCAACACTATTGCAATGAGTATAGATCATAGACGGAAATAAATCAGACACTCAAGTGCAGGGGTAAGATATGATAATAGGGGTAGTGTGATCACACACACACTCACTCTCTCTCTAAGGGGTCCTAGGCGTAGGAGGTAACATATGAGTTAGTTCTAGGTTCTTATGTACTATACACATAAAGCTGGTAAGAACGAGTTAGATACACTAGCGTTGAAGAACATTGACTTAAGCACCCAGGTACCACGGGGAGCTAACCTCCCGCGTTGCTTCCGCACAACTCCGGTTGTTAGATTTTAGACTCCTACAGCTTATCCAAACGTGGGGGATTTCAGAGGGACCAACGGCTGTCACTACTGCGGTCTACCCCAAGACAAACCGTGGGATAAACTCATAAGTAAGGTAGCTACGCAACACAAGCACCATGCTTACGTTGTTAGCCGAACTTGACCGGCCCGGGCAATTGTGACCCAGGTCAAGCCACCAGATAAACCAGCCAATTACACCGAGTACCGTAGCTTAAGCATAGACTTCATACAACGTAGTCATGTCATCTAATTAGATCAAACCAGGTTAGGTACACAAACATATTCGTGTTTTCCTATGTCTGTTCAACTGGATCAAAGTGTCGTGTTCGCGAAGAACACGAGCCTCTAACTTATGAACAAACACCAGAAACATGTGAAAGTCACCCGTCAAGTGGATCGAAAGGCCTTGTTCATCAAGAACAGGAGCCTCTAAATGATGAACAGGTGAAGAACACATGAACAAATCACCCATGTATACTAACACGACTTTATATGAAATAATTGAATAACTGAAGTAGATCAAAGTCATACAAATGAAATAACATACAAGAGAACTCATACCTAGATCCCAAAGGAGACTTGGAACCTGAAGCAGAACTACTCTAGCCTACCTCCTAGCCTTGAGACTAAAAGTGAGAGAGGTGTTGCAAGTGTGGATGTCTAAGAATGAGCCCTCTCCCCTTCTATTTATAGGCCCGAGCACCGGCGAGGAGTGGATGCAAACACCCCTGGAATGGCCTCTAGGACCAATAGGGAAGCACCATGTGGAGGGCTAGGACAGGCCGAGCCAATGTCGGTTCGGCCGACCTGACCCCTGGTGGGCCCCCTGGCCTGTGCTTTCTCCAGGTGACTGTCCTGTGGGTCCTTAGGTCGGTGGTGTCCACTTCCTTTTGATGCGGTGGTGGGTCCATGGATCCATGTGATGTCCATGTGTCACGCTCTGATTCGTCGGAGTGTGCTTCACTTGGATTGCTTGCATGGCATGCATGCATGGCTCCCTTGTTGGCAGGTTTGCATGCATGGCATCCTTGTTAGCAGCCCTCCTAGGATGAGGTGATGTGGCATGGATCATTGAAGGTGAGTTTGCCACTCTATTCTTGCTTATTTTCCTGCAATCAAATAATCTCCAAGGACAAGTGGAACTACATTATTCTTAACTAAATACGTGTAAGAAATGCCTTATGCTCCTTTATTTATGAGTATATTGACAGCTAAAGTAGGCACTTAATAGCCTTCAACACCAGGCGCACAGCGCGGGCGCGCACAGGGTCAGCACGGCCACGTGTCGGCTGGTCATTTGTGTTAGGGCCCCGCGCCGGATCGATCTCGTGGCTGGCCTCAGGCTGTGATCGGCTGCGGGACGGTGTACAAGGGGCCGCAGCAGGGGTGCCCGCGGCTGTACGTGGGAAGGAGCGCGTGCGCACGCTTCTGCCGCTCGGCCCGGGACGCGTGTCACCCCCTCACTGGCGTAGGCAGAGGCGGTGCAGGCGCCGTACGCTGAAAGGTGCCAGGGTCACGGTTCCTTCCCGGTTTGTTACTGGTTTTCCCCGGTTCAGTCCTTTTTAGCGCCAGTTCTCGCCCCAGACGCGTTGGAATGCCCGATTCTGCATAGAATATTATAGTTTTGGCCCGGTTCTTCGCTGCCACATGTCATCCTGCCAGTGGACGCTCCCAGCAATCTGCACAAAGTGGAGACAATTGGTGCCCAAAGCAAGCCACCCCCTCCTCTATAAATAGGAGGGGAGGGGCTCCCTTCTGGAGCACATTCCAAGTTCCCTCTCCTCTCATTCTCTCCTTGGAGAGGTGCTCTCCATGTGTTGTGTGTGTGATTAGAGTGCTAGGTAGAGTAGGGTGAGGAGTGAGTTGATGTCCTCATGGATGTGTGTTCTTCATTTAGACCAAAGTGAGTATTTTAGCATTTCCTATTTAGACTAAAGTGGACTTCATGCATGAATGATATGTTCTTGTGTACTTGGCTCGTTCATAGTTTAGAGGCTTGTGTTCTTCGTGACACAGGGCTTCGATCCTTTAGAGCTAGTGCTTTAGTTCGCATCCAAACCTTTTTGTTGCTCCGTAACTCGATGGCGAGCATGTTTTGAACTGTTCCTCTCTGTCGACCGGGCATACCTGGGCCCACCACACATGTGAGCCATACCCCGAAGATAAGGTCTGCACATCTAGACTACTCGACTAGTGCCACGGTGCAAGATTACCGTGGGCCACAAGGCAAGACAAGACGGACAAGGACTTGTACTAAGATTAGGATAGCTTTCTATTAATCGTATAGGCTACTCCTAGTCCTACTCGAATAGTACTCTTGTACCAATCCGACTTGTAACCCTGCCTCTCGTGACATATAAGGCGAGGCAGGGACCCCTCTCAAAACATACACAATCAATACAGAGCTACGCAGCATACAGGACGTAGGGTATTACGCACATTGCTGCCCGAATCTGTCTAATTGTGTGCCCCGTGTCTCACCATCGTGTTCCTGATCTCGGCGAGCTCCACCGCACAATCTACTACTTCGGGTACCCCGTGGTAGGCTCGGTGTCTAAAACACTGTCAGCTGGTGCGCCAGGTAGGGGATCTCGTCGCTGATCCACTAGTGAACTCGATGGCTTCTGTCATTATCAAGCCGATCGTCGCTTTCCAGCAAGGCGACACCTTCATTTTTTGGCTCCTTGGTTTGTGTTGCTGACGGCGCTGGATCGTTCTTGCGTTTCCTAGCATCACTCCAGAGTCAAAGCTCAAGTCCTTGATGTTTACGCAAGCTTCGATGGAAGATCTCGTCAAAAATTTCGGTGAAATTTCGCTCTCTGATCCACTCAGAGAACTCGAGTCGGAGTTCGAGTACAACTCGACTTCGTCTCCAATTCAGACTGAGCTGCTCTCTCCAGCTTCACAGCTTGCACTCAGCCTGGATTGCATTCCAACACCACCCCTCTTCGGTCATCGCCATGTCAGCGCTGCTTACCAAGCCGCGTTGGACATCCTCATGCGCCCTGGTTCGAAGACTGTGCTCGAGTCTTCTTCGGATTCAGAAGTCAACCTCGACTACTTTGATTCAGATTCATCTGAGTTCGAGTTTGACTACGTTTCGGATTCTACTGAAGCACAGCAATTGTCTGGCCCTGCTCAAGGACTGGTGATCACATCGACACCTGAGGGTAGATTGTTGGTGGTCGATTTCCGTCAGCCTAGCCACTTGTTTACCTTCTATGTTGGTATTAATTTGATATTCACACAAATGATCCTAACCCCCATTATATGTTATGTTCACACTCGTGCATGGTTTTTGGAGTTTATTGTTTACACAGGAATCAAGAGCTTAAATGAGGACTTCCAGGTAAAGTTCATCAGGGATTTACAAGGTGATCATGGACCTCGGGACAAGTCAATATACAAGATGAACATGACTCCAAATGAACCGAGGACTAAAGCGTGAAGCCGAGAAGTGCTGAGGACCTAGACGGAAGATGCGAGAGTTCATACGCAAAGCACCCTTATCTAAACCGCGAGGAAAATGACGTCAAGGGCACACATGCAACTCGGCAAAAGCTCAGGAAGTCGCGAGAAGCTTCACGAAGAAAATCGGGGACGAACCGGGCCGAGGAGGCCCTGAGCCGGTCGGCCCAGGCCGGTCGGCCTGGCCCATCCTCGGGTCGGTTCGCCGCCCCCTTTGACCTAGATGATGCTCAGGCTATTTATAGCCCCCGTGTGAAGTTTCAACTATCAAGCCATTCGTCATTCGCCCTGATGAGCAGAGGAGCTTGAGGGACACCACCCCGGAGAGGAGGGTCGTGTTAGTCGTCTAGGGTTTGCCTAGCCAGTGTGGGAACCTTGCAAGGAAGACCACGTCGAAGTTCCGCAAGCATGAATCAAGATCAAGGTAGGATCCCGGTTGGATCTTGTTCATGTATACATACTTTTGATGGAGTTTAATGGATCCGATTCCTAGCGATTGAGTACCTTTGATTGCAATTCTTGTTCTTGCTTGGGTGTTTTCTTCCTCAATCTATTCTCGAGATAGATTGCATGGGATGTTCTTGTAGCCGCGGTGGCTAGAGGTGCATACCCGATCTACCTAGTAGTTCAATGCACTCTTTTCGAGTGTGCTCTAAGATTCGACTGTGAAGAAAGGGGAACATCGTGACAGGATGTTGACACCGAGTACGGTGTTGTATTTCTTAACGTCACCACTATGGCACCGGGATAGCGTGAGCGTGCAAGAATCACCCGGGTATACTGACGGGTGCAAACGAATCCGCAAGCGCACGGATACACCGTTGTAGCACTTCACCTCAGGAGTATTCCCAAGGGTATCGAATCCAAGGAACGGTATGGGGGACTCTACGAGTGACTATCCAAGGGAACACAGTCCCTGCTAAGGTAGGTGAGTGATGCGAAGTCTCATGTAGGTTCTCGACTCTAGAGAGGAACAAGCTCGGATAAGATCTCGCTTCGGACACTGGCCCCTCCTGACTATAACAGTTGGTTCACGGCAAAGGGTTGCCTACACGTTGTATCTGAACGTGGGGGATTTCAGAGGGTCCAACGGCTGTCACTACAGTGGCCTACCCCAAGACAAACCGTGGGATACAGGGCATTCGAAGGATAACCAGCAGTCTAGACACCACGTCTACACCACCGACTACTACTATAGCACGGCTACGTCTGACGTCCCGTAGAAACACTATAGCACTCCGTATAAATACGAAGCGACGAACCCGCGAGGTTGACCTAGACCTTACTCGTCACTGAATCGATTCGCGCGAGGAGATATGAGTGATACTTGGTCTAAATCAGATATGCATGAGCTCACTATATTCTAATAGACAGGCAATCATACAAACGAGATGCAAACTTATGCGATGATAACAGAAGATCTAGGGTCGTGTTCGTGAAGAACACGAGCCTCTAACTTATGAACAAACGCAAAAGTATGAATTACTTGCTCGTCAACTAGATCGAGGAGGCATGTTCATGAAGAACGCGAGCCTCTAAATGATGAACGAACGAAGAACTCAAGAATAACTCATTCATGCATGAGAACCACTTTAGTCTAAATAGGAAATAATGAAATACTCACTTTAGTCGGAATGAAGAACAGCATCGCTCACGAGGTACAAGGGGACAATGGATGATGAACGGATCATCACCACCTCACCTCTACTCATCCACACACTCCTCTCTTCCTAGCACCACCTAGTCTAGATCCTCCACACACACACACTCATGGTGGGATGAGGTTTCACCTCCACCAAGAGAGAATGAGAGAGGGAGAAAGAGGCAAAGGTGAGAAATGGCTTCAAGTGTGCTTCACCCTCTTCTTACCCCCCTCTCCTCCTATTTATAGGCTTGTGCAACCGGCATGAGAGCACCCAAACACCCCGGGGATGGCCTCTAGGACCAATGACTGAGCACCACGTGGAAGCCCCTGAGTGGGCGCCACAAGGTCGGTTTGGCCGACCTGTGGGGTCGGCCGACCCCTTGTGGGCCCCACTTGAGGTGTGCTTTCACGTGGTGGCTGCCCTGTGGGTCCTGAGGTCGGTTCCCGGTGTCCACATGGTTTGGAGGCAGTTTAGACGCTCTGGTGGGCCATAGGATCCATGTGATGCCTGCATGGCGGCTTCTGATTCGCCGAGGCTTCCTTCCTTGGATTGGTGATGTCATGGATCCAGGGGATGCTTGCATGTAGCCTCTCATTGGCTGAGCCCAACTTGCTAGGATCATGAGGGTGTCTTTTCTCTTCATTTCTTATGCCAAACACCTGCATTCAACTTAGCATAGCCACTGGTGGAAATTGTCAGTTTAAACCCCTATTCTAGTGTGAATGCCTAGTTCTTATTATAAAATGCAAGGATTGACGGCCCTAAATTAGGTACTTAACAACCGTCAACAACTCCCCCACACTTGCCCTTTGCTCGTCCCGAGCGAAAGGGAAGATCACATGGGTTTGAACCAAAGGTACAAGACAAACATAAGAGTTATTCTAAGTCATACCTTGCTCTTGTGAACTCTGTGGATTGGCTACAATGCCATCATGGGTAGTTGATAAGAGGAATGACCATGAATCGAGTCTCTTAAGCATCTGTTGGTAAGCACTTGGGGTTTTCTTGATAATTTTTAAAGAAAAAGAACCGCTCTGCCCTCCTTCTTTGATTCTCTCGGATCGCTCAATGTGTATATGTCCTCACCAAGGCATTAGATTGCCTTTCTTCACCCTACTTCTAATAATGGCTGTATTTGGAGCTCAGGGTAGGATAAAGGTAAAGCATACTTGTATTACATATATTGCAAAAGTCAAAAACTGGATCCACAGAGAAAATCAAATCATACAATCAGATCAAGATGTGCACATGTATGGGTACGGTGAGTATGGTAAGGTGGATACTAGGCCCGGAATGGGTGCTAGCTATTACCATACATGTATGATGAATATTGATTGATGGTGAGGTGGACACTAGCCCCGGAATGGATACTAGTTATCACCATCTAGATTATGGAACTCCTTTTTGCATGATTCTCCCTTTTGTATAAGAAATCTTTTGAGAGCATGGCTATCTCTATACTTTTCTCTTTTCTCTCTTTTTTTTAACGCTGGACCTTCATGTGTCCATATTTTTTTTATATATAGCCATGTCTCTTGTGTAACAAAAACTAGAGAGGAGAGATCAACACAAATAGAGTTTTATTCTCACGGAATGGATGGATAATACAATGCTAACTTCCAGGGTAGAAGCATAGCAAGGGGAATAAGGTGGCGTGCACATGAATCTTGACCATGAAAGTAATGAAAAGAATTCTCACAAGGGTCACAGAATTTGACAAAGCTCAATGCAATAACAAGAAGCATATGAGTATAAGGTTTTCAACTAAAAACATCATATGGCTTTGGTAGGACTGTGGTACATCAAAGAGGAGCTTTGCAAGAACATTTTTTTTTTGAAAACAAAATTATCCCAAGGGCCGGAACCAACAGAGTTAAGATCATGTCATCAAGTCATATCTCACTTGCAAACTACTTAGATAAGCATGTTGTCCTTATGATGATATTGTTCACAAGCCTCAAGGTTATAAACGAGGAATAAAACTTACGCATGTCAACCCTAGGCATGGAGTAAGCATTTCCATAGATTTCTTGGGTTAATTTATGGAGAATTTATCAAGCATGAGCGTACAAACTCAGAAATCATGGTGAAATGAGGAAGAGATGCAAACCAGCACTGGTTTCTGTGTGGAACAGACTGGGATTCTTGTGATGCACACGAATGCATGTCCCATTCAGGTTCTCTAAGCGTGGTCGATCGCAAGCGCTGTGTGAGCGTAGTGTGGGTGCAATAATGATCCGTCGTGTTCGCGTTTGGAGAGTGCAACTCTCCCCCACACTGTTTTGTTCCTGGGTGCAGTTCTTCGATACAAAAAGCAAAAACAAAAATAACTAACACATGAGTGACTCAACCGGGTTACCTGACCGGTGGAGCCAAAATTTATTCATTCAAGTTCACTAATAATAAAGAAATAGGCGCTTACACAAATGATGGAATAAAGGAAATAAATGGAAGGGAAATAAATTAAACCTAACTTAAGCGCCTATGAAGGGAAATAAAAGCGGGGCACGACCCTCTACTCAGCATCATAGAGGTCCTCATGCCCCGTGGCCACGAAGAGGCGCATCATCTTGGCGCACAGGCCACGGCGAAGATCGCGGAGGTCATCTCTAAGCTCAGCGAGATCCATCTTCTGCTCCGCACTAATGGTCTTCAGCTTCTTGCACTCCCTGCCTAGTTCCTCCACTAGTGGGGTCATCCTGACTGCAGTGGGAGTCTTAGGAGATCGCTCGGGCGCCCGAGTCCTCTCCCTCGACTTCCTAGATGCCCGCGGTGTGGAGCTGCTGCCCAACTCAAATTCTTCATTTGTTTCCTTCAAAGTCGGAGGTGCACGGCTGCTCTTCCTGCTGGTGCTATCTGAGCTAGCGAACCTAGGCTTCCCAGGCTGCGAGACTAGTGCAGGCGATGAAGGCACAGCAGGGGCCGAACGGCTTCTCACTCCGGAGGCTCCCGGAATGTTGAGCCGAGGTGGTGGAACCACCAGAGGCGGCAGAGTTGCTGTGGGTCTTGGCCAGACTTCCACCTTTCTCTGGTAGGGACTGCTGGCACGCCCCCGTGGTTTCCTCACTTTCCCGGGCGAAGCAGATCGGCCGGAAGTGCGTGGAACCGGGGGTATGAAAGGTGGCACAGCCATCCTCTTGAGCTCTGAAGTTCTGTCGATGGTGGCGCTCGGTCCTTGGTTCCCAACCGGAGGACGGGAGGCAAGCAGCGGCACCTCGAAGATGCACGCAACCTCCATAGGTGCCACCCCTGTGGGAGATGCAGCAATGGCAGGGACATCCCCCTCAACGGGTTCACCAGAGGAGGGTGCCGCGGCGAAGGGGACAAGGCTCTTATCGGCCATGAGGACTGCCGTGACAGCGAGCGAGGGAGGTGAGTAGGAGAGGCTAGGGTTCTGCGTGACGCAAAACTCTGTTACGCGGCGAGAGAAGGGTTTCTGGAGGACGAAAGAGTGTGCACGCGAAAAATGAGAGGCGGCAGCGGCCCTAGTGGGTCGGCCGACCTAGGGGGTCGGCCGAGCCCATCTGGGCTCTGCTGGGCCTCAGCTTCGGCGTGCGGGCTCTGGCGGGGGCTCAGGGTCTCTGGGTCAGGTGGCCCACCAAATCTAAGGTCGGAGGCTTCAGCAAGGGCTAGAATGGAATTTCGGGCATCATACTGCCTTCTATTCCAAACAACTTTACATTAACCTCTTTATACTTTAGTAGCTCAACTTGGGGACTTTACCTGGACTCATACCTGGATGAAGAGTTGTCGTCGCCCTGTTGCTCATATCGCCCATTTTCTACTGATGATATCCTACTACTCTGCCCTGTGGTCCTCCTTGCAGGTTTCTTTATGATTGGATGCATTTTCTTTCCTGCATGGTTAGTGCATATGTGCGATGCAAGCTGTATCTATGGTGAACAGAGATGATCCTTACAACCATCCTAAGGGAACTATGATGGGTAACCTTAGGAAGGGAGCGCAGCTAGCAAGGCTATAGCACTACGGGTGAGAGATAACAGTGGTGCTGGAGTTGAACACAAAATCCGGGCCTAAAGCCTAGAGTGCTCTAAGAGTGAAGCTTTCACCTCTTGAACTCAATGATGATCGGACCCCAGATTGTGTGAGTGAAAGTTTATGGGTCGAACGATCATTTGAGCTATAGATCGAGAGCGACGGACTTGCTAGTTCATTCGCTCCTTGGGTCGACAAAGGACCTCACTCTCACCTAAGTGGGATGACACATAAGTTAACCCAAGCTTCCAACGGGAGTGTAAAGAATAGGTGTGTAACCACACTCCCGCAGGGCATCGATCAGGTCAAGGAGTGAAGAGTAGGATTTACATCCACTTGACTTGATCGGCATCGGTCTTAGCTTGAGCTTAAGATAATGAGATGGATTGCTCAGCTAGACCGGATATAAGTTTGTGCTTCCCTAAGCCAAAGATATGGAAGTTTTATGCGCCAGGGCTCGTGTCTTAGCATAACCCTCGGTGTGGCGGCACTTCGGATTGAGCCTTGACATGAAGCACGAGAAACTTCTACCGTGACCTCTCCTGGAGAGTTGCAGGCAAGGTTGAAGGGATCATCCCCGCCAGGAACAATTCTTCTTCCTCGACCACTACCCTCCTCCTTCCCTCGAGACTAAGTCTCGAAGGCCGGGTTTTAAGAGAAGAAACGATAGGGGAATCTAGGGGTAGAATTTGCATTAAGTGCTCTTTCCCATAGATTCCTGCCAGTGAGGAGTGATATCTTCGACCAGAGCACAGAGAAATTTAGCATGTTAGCTCAGGCACTCTCGAGGATTGGCTTAGGCATTTCGACATTTTCTCGTTTGGCTACCTTGTCATTCGAGTCAGGTGGGGAGCTGAAATCTCGGATTTCTCCTAGAATTTCCAGTCCCTGTTCTGGATCTAAGAACACAAAGGCGCCTCCCGAAATGGCATCAAGCGTCATGCCACAATCTCTTCGTAAACGAAACCAGAAATGCTGCAAGAGCACTGGGTCAGGTAGACCAAGGATTGGGCACGTTTCAACCATAGAGGCGAAATGATGCCATGCCATGCCTAAGGTTTCCTTCTCCCTTTGTTTGAACTTGAGGATTGCCATTCTTAAGGAAACGACTTGCCATAGCGGAAAGAATCGAGTGCAAAAAGATGCTCTCAATTCCTCCCAGCGTAGGTGGGTGCAACCAAAACAATGGTACCAAGATTTCACTTCCCAGAGAGGGAGAACGGAAACAGGTTCCTCTTAAGAACATCTTGTGTTGCCCCGGTGTTACCCTGGGTGGAACACAATTCCTCTAAGTCTCTTACATGATCATAGGGATTCTCATGATTCATCCCCGAGAAGGGTTTTTCCTCAACTAGCTTCATGAGAGATGGGTGAACCATACAAGGTGTTAGAAGAGCGGGTTGTCTCCAGAAAGTTGGTTCCATAGTTTCACTCATAATGGGCGGAAGGTGTGTACAAGGATAACCTTCCTGGGATAGCGGGGGTAAAGGTAGAAACAAAAGATACGAGGATAGTCGGGTTCGTAGATTCTCGACAACCGTTCCCCGGCAACGGCGCCAGAAATGCTTGTTGGTATTTCTTAACGTCACCACTATGGCGCCGGGATAGCGTGAGCGTGTAAGAATCACCCGGGTATACTGACGGGTGCGAACGAATCCGCAAGCGCACGGATACACCGTTGTAGCACTTTACCTCAGGAGTATTCCCAAGGGTATCGAATCCAAGGAACGGTATGGGGGACTCTACAAGTGACTATCCAAGGGAACACAGTCCCTGCTGAGGTAGATGAGTGATGTGAAGTCTCCTGTAGGTTCTCGACTCTAGAGAGGAACAAGCTCGGATAAGATCTCGCTTCGAACACCGGCCCCTCCTGACTATAACAGTTGGTTCACGGCAAAGGGTTGCCTACACGATGTATCCGAACGTGGGGGATTTCAGAGGGTCCAACGGTTGTCACTACCACGGCCTACCCCAAGACAAACCGTGGGATACAGGGCATTTGAAGGATAACCAGCAGTCTAGACACCACGTCTACACCGCCGACTACTACTATAGCACGGCTACGTCTGACGTCCCGTAGAAACACTATAGCACTCCGTATAAATACGAAGCAGCGAACCCGCGAGGTTGAGCTAGACCTTACTCATCACTGAATCGATTCGCGCGAGGAGATATGATTGATACTTGGTCTAAATCAGATATGCATGAGCTCACTATATTCTAATAGACAGGAAATCATACAAACGAGATGCAAACTTATGAGATGATAACAGAAGATCTAGGGTTGTGTTCGTGAAGAACACGAGCCTCTAACTTATGAACAAACGCAAAAGTATGAATTACTTGCTCGTCAACTAGATCGAGGAGGCACGTTCATGAAGAACGTGAGCCGCTAAATGATGAACGAACGAAGAACTCAAGAACAACTCATTCATGCATGAGAACCACTTTAGTCAAAATAGGAAATAATGAAATACTCACTTTAGTCTGAATGAAGAACAGCATCGCTCACGAGGTACAAGGGGACGATGGATGATGAACGGATCATCACCACCTCACCTCTACTCATCCACACACTCCTCGCTACCTAGCACCACCTAGTCTAGATCCTCCACACACACACACTCATGGTGGGATAAGGTTTCACCTCCACCAAGAGAGAATGAGAGAGGGAGAAAGAGGAAAAGGTGAGAAATGTCTTCAAGTGTGCTTCACCGTCTTCTTACCCCCCTCTCCTCCTATTTATAGGCTTGTGCAACTGGCGTGAGAGCATCCAAACACCCCGGGGATGGCCTCTAGGACCAATGACTGAGCACCACGTGGAAGCCCCTGAGTGGGTGCCACAAGGTCGGTTCGGCCGACCTGTGGGGTCGGCCGACCCCCTGTGGGCCCCACTCGGGGTGTGCTTTTGCGTGGTGGCTGCCCTGTGGGTCCTGAGGTCGGTTCCTGGTGTCCACATGGTTTGGAGGCGGTTTAGGCGCTCTAGTGGGCCATAGGATCCATGTGATGCCTTCATGGCAGCTTCTGATTCGCCGAGGCTTCCTTCCTTGGATTGGTGATGTCATGGATCTAGGGGATGCTTGCATGCAGCCTCTCATTGGCTGAGCCCAACTTGCTAGGATCATGAGGGTGTCTTTTCTCTTCATTTCTTATGCCAAACACCTGCATTCAACTTAGCATAGCCACTGGTGGAAATTATAAGTTTAAACCCCTATTCTAGTGTGAATGCCTAGTTCTTATGATAAAATGCAGAGATTGACGGCCCTAAATTAGGTACTTAACAACCGTCAACATACGGCAGGGCGACTTAGGGGGTTTGACCGAAGGTCAAGGTTTAAAGACGCTTTCAATGAGATTCGTTTTACTCCCTCTTCTATCTTGCTCGGAACGACGACATAAACACGATCTAGATCCCTCTAGATCGGTACCTCAATGCTTTCTCTGGCTACCTCTTTTGATCTTAGTAGATTAGATGCAGTCGAAACCTCTTTAAGATGCAAGTGTTTCTCGGTTATTGGATTGAGTCTTGCGTTACACACTGTTCCACGGATTTGATACCTTGGGTGATACTCGAGGGAAAAAGGTACTACATGATTCATAAGCTTGCGGTGAACCTTAGCGCGTTATGGAACCGTCAACAAGCCCTTTTTTTGGCGCCGTTCCCGGGGAACAAGTAATCAAGATCCAATCTAATATCTCATTTGTAAGTATTTTCAGTTCCTTTTTGATTTTTCTTTCGCATCTACTAAACTTTGATCATCCTCAAAACCCAATCTAATCTAGTTTTTGACTAACCCTTTTTATAGTTTTCTTTTCTTTTTAGATCTTTTGTAAATTTTGTTTATCGCTAACCCTAACAGGAGATGGACGACCACCTCTCCAACAAACCGAAAAATTTTGTGGATGATCCAGAAAAACTTTATAGGCAAAGGATACGCGAAGCATGATCTAGGAAGCTGGAGATTGTAGATCCAAAAGGCGAAGCCTAAAGATCATCAGGATCTCCAAAGGAATCACCACCTACAAGTCCGAAGAAGGAATCACCACCTCTAAGTCCGAGGAGGGATCAACTTCAATCGCCACCAATGGCACAAGAGAGGAAGATTGGGGAGCTTTGCATCCCGGAACTTGTTGATCTCCCCATCCTTAACCTAGCCGACATCAGAAGACCGTTTGAGATCAAGACTTCAACCATCCGCTTGGTGCAACATACACCTTTCACCGGTAAAGAGGATCCTAACCTTCACATCCAAGCGTTCATTCAACTTTGTCAGACTTCACGATGGAAGGACTGGATCAAAATCAATTGAGGGCAAGACTTTTCCCATTCTCACTTCTTGGAAAAGCCTTGCAATGGTTCTACACTCTACCGGTGGAGACGGTGCAAAATTGGGAAGTATTGATGAGGGCTTTCATGAAGGAGTACTATTCACCGGGTAAGACTCAAAGCTTGCGTAATAAGATTGCTACATTTGCTCAATATCCTACGTAGACTATCGTAGAAGCTTTCGAGCGTTTCAATGAGTACACCCGAGCCGTGCCACATCACAAGTTCCCGAAGGAGGACCTTGTTCAAAAGTTCTATCAAGGTCTCAATCTAGCATCGAAGACCGTAATTGACACATCAGCGGGAGGATCTATCATTGAGCTAACTCCGATGGAGGCATTCACTCTTTTCAAGAAGGTTGCGGATAATGATACATGGGCATCATCGGGACATTTACTTCTGGTTCAACCGACGGGCAATGTTAAAGGTGTTTTGCAGGTTGAAAAGGAAGAACTTCTAGAAGGAAAGATTGACTCACTCATGAGGAGGTTGGAAAAGATGGAGCTAGAAAAGAAAGCAGCCCACGACTTAAAGGCCGCCGAAGCAAGATCCATGTGTGAAGAATGTGGGGAGTACGGCCATGTCCAAAAAGATTGTCCGGAGGAAGCAAAGGTGCTCGACTACATGAGGAAAGGATATTTGCCAAACTTCCGCTACGGACAAGGTCGACCTCAATTTAATGCAAGTTCGTCTATTCAAAATACGGTGCTGTTTCGTATACAGTTGAAAGACTTCATGGACGAGCAAGCAAAGATCAACAAGGACACCGTCACCAAGTTCAAGACTATGGATAAAACATTGGAGAACATTGATGGCAAGGTGACAGAGGTCGGGAGCTCTAACCAACAAGTGCTCAACATAATGAAGATATTGGAGACGCAAGTGGGACAACTTGCCGGGCGCTTAACCGCTAATGAAGGAAGATTGTCGGGGTAGCCCCAAGGTCCCGAGACGGTGAAGGCTATTCAAACTCGCTCGGGAAAGGAGACGGAGGATCCCGAACTTCCAGCTGGTGCAAAGAAGCCTAAGCCAACCGTCGAAGCAGAAGATCACACTAAGGAGAAGGTGACTACTATTCTGAAGATTGCTACCGAAGAGCCGGAATTCGAAATGCCAAGTGATGACACGAAGATGCCTACACTAAAGACATGCTACTTTTGAGGTAAAATTGATAATCATTTTGAAAAGTTTGTGGAAGTGGCGCGCAGGTTAAGCATCAACATACCGCTATTGGACGCTCTCCAAGTTCCTACATATTCTCGCTACTTCAAAGACATACTTGCAAACAAGTATGAGATGGCAACACTTGGGGCAGATCACGTCAAGATGTCCGAACAATGTAGTGCCGCCATCGCAAATCAAGGGCCCGAGAAGCAAAGAGACCCTAGATGTCTGACTATCCCATGTTCTATTGGCTCATTCACGTTCGAGAAGGCATTATGCGACCTTGGAGCAATCGTGAGTGTCATGCCAAGAGATGTGTTCGAGAAGCTACGCTTACCACTTGAGCCTACGGGTATGTGTTTGGAGTTGGGCGACAACTCTATCCGCTATCCCGTGGGAATCGCCAAAGATGTGCCTGTGAAAGTTGGAGATCACTTCATCCCCGTCGACTTCGTGGTACTTGAGATGGGAGAAAGGGAGAAGCTGCCCATTATCATAGGGAGGCCCTTCCTCAGGACCGTCGGGGCAACGATCAACGTTGGCAAAGGAGAGATTAAGTTCGACGTCAATGGCACACGAAGCATATTCAAGTTTCGTCCACGTTTCGAGGTATGCAATCTGGTCAATGCTAAATATGTTCCACCTCATCGTCGTTTTAGTAAGGAAGAGCCAAGCAAGAAGGAGGAGCCCAAGAAGAAGGAAGCGAAGGTGATCAAAGAAGTTGTTGCATCCATCAAGACCAAAGAACAAAAGCTGCCTGTGAAGACCAAAAAGATGACTAAGCCGGAGTATAAGCCCGTGCCCAAGATGGTGCGGAAGTGGGTACCCAAGATTGCAATGCCCGCAAAGAGCGTTGATCCGAAGTGAAGAAAACAAGAAGTCTAGCCATGGACTATAAACGAAGCGCTAGGCGGGAGGCAACCCGTTCGTCGAGTCAAGAATAAACTACCGGGAGGACAACCCGATGAAGAATAAAGCTGCTGGGAGGGCAACCCGGATTATTTCTGATTTTCAAGTAAGTTGGTCTTAGAATTTGCTATGCAAGACTTGGTATAAACTCTTAAGTGGTTGAACTTATTTTTGAGACATTTAAGTTGCTCGGATGTTTCATTTGGATTTTATTTGACATAAACCTTTGACATGAGCCATCCTACGATTTATTTGCCTCTTTTCGAGAAAACTACACCAAAAATTCAGAACCTACCCACACCTTTCATCCTCCTCATGATGATAAGGTTGGTTTGTTTTACATCATAAAAACACACGAGTAGAGCCCCGTGTTGTTCCTTAATGATTTTTAATCTTTGACGCATGCTAGGACTCGCGTAAACCTAGATTTTTGGTCTCTTTCAATTTGATATCTACCGGTTTCTCTAGAATTAGAATTTTTGCAAGCCTCATTTATTTTTGTTCATTCAAAACATCTCTCTCATGCTTGGCCAAAATTAGAACCTAAACCCATACCCCCACGGTCAAGCCGGAGGAGCTTGCTATCAATTAATGAAAGCAAGTGATCCCGGTGTAACCAAAATCAATGTAGTCGGAAAGTTTCGACTTACAAATGATTTTGATGCCTAAAAACTCCTCTAAAAACACATTTGAACTCATTGATATCTCTGAATTAATTTTTAATTTTTGAAATTAGAGGAGTAATTAGCATCTAAGCATGATCAAGGGAAGGTTTTGAGCTCAATTGAACTTCTAATGCTCTATGATGTATCACGGGAAGGCCTCATCATTTAGGCATCTTGAGCACATGCAAGGACAAGCATGGGGGGGGCAGCAATGTTTTGTTTTTGCAGGATAAGGATGAGAGCATGGGAGGCAAGGAGGCATGGAAGTCACACAAAGAAAATGATCAAGATGGAGGACTTGACCATGAAAGAAAAAGGAGTGGTTGAGAAGAATTGGACGGTGGACGGCGTGGAGCACGAGTACACAGCACCATGATCAATCAAGCAACAATTGGGAGAAAGAAGAGCCAGAAAAGAGGGGCAGGGGCCCTAGCCCGGTCGGCCCAGGCCGGCCGGCTTGGCCTATTTATTGGCCCCTCGGTGTTCGTCTTCCTCAGGTAAGCCACTTGCTTCATTGCTAGTTTTGTTCTTGAGTTCGTAGTCCAGAACCTCCAAAAACAACTCTGAAAAATTTGTTCTCCATTCTTGAGCCCCAACAAAGTGCAGCCATTATTGGGGTGTATATGCAAAGGAATGAACAAGACGTCGAGAGGATCCGAAGCCATGTCAACCATTTGCACGAAGGAACAGCGGGAATCGCCCATCAATTGGGGCGTCTTCAAATCGTGCCGCCGGATCAATTCCATGGAGGGGCTATGCAACCATACTTTGAACAAGGATTCAATGAAAGTCAACCAATGGAGCCAGAGCAATCAGATGAGGAGTGAAGAAAGAAGGAAGGGACGGAGCTTTTTAAGTGTGGTTTAATTTTTCCTTTTCCTTTTCTTTATTTTCATCTTGTGTGTGTTTATGTTTGCGTAGTATTTTCTTGTTTTTATTTAATTTCAGCATGTGTGGTAGTAGTAGTTTTTTATTCATCGTCATGAATAAGTTTCACCGTCGTTTTCATGATCTTAATATGGATGAAAATTTGTACCATGATGATATGTGATGATCGTTGCCACTTTGCTCGATCTTATGCTTGATTTATGCATGTTTAAGATAGTGCTCCCTTTTAATATGAATCTGAATTTTAATTTAAATGATAGCTTAATCTTGTGTGGAGGTTATGATAACTCAAGTCCCATAGTTGTTTTTCGTTGCTCTCAACTTTGAATGAATCAAAGAACCTTTTATCCTCAAAAAGTTATGCTAACCTTGTCATGAGTACCGCTTGCATTTTGCTCTACCCATCCAAATCCTAAATTTACTTGAGTGCAAAACCTTAGTATATACAAGATTTATTTCTGGGTGCATTGATTCAAGGCCTGATTTCTCTAGCCCGAGACTAAGAAGCTGGTCATTCTGTTTTTGCGTATCGTTCTTTATGCTAGCCTCTTCTATCCGTGCATTGTGAGTTTCCACATTGGGAATTTCGCAAACCTCGCCGGATATCCAACCAAAACCCAAATATATCTTTTTTGTGTTCACCTCCTTGACCACAACCCAATATGTGAGTATGGATGAATATTTTGAGGAAGATTACAAGGAAGGTGCTTCAAGTGAGTAAGGGAGACTTCCAAAAGGACCCTAGAAGATTTTTCGAGTATCTCTCACTAAGAAAATATGAGAGCTTCAATTTCCACCTTGGCATATTTATCATCTCTTTTGCCCGAGGACGAGCAAACATCTAAGCATGGGGGGGTTGCCAAGGAAGTGCTAGTATAGTCTAGAGTTCAAGGGGAGCAAACAAATAAAAAAAAAGAAGAGAAAAAGTATTATGAAAGAAAAAAATGATAAAGAAGAAAAAGTATGATGAGAAAAAGAAAGAAAGAGGAAAGAAAGAAAATAATAATAATAATAATAAAGCTCCCCCGTTCTCTAGCTATGTTTAGTGCTTTTGAGTTTTCAAGAGGATTGAAGATCAAGACCCATACTCATCTTTCCAACCATGTGCAATCCGATAACGAGGACTTTGTTTGTGCCTCGGGATCACTCTTTACCATTTGCACATGTCCACCTATCTAAAAGTGTGTGTTCATCTCCCCCCCCTCCTTGATAACATTATTTTTCCAATGACCTTTTTGACGAGTCTCGGTAAGACCATGAGAAGCTAGTCTTGTTTTAATAATATCTCAACTATAATATCTTGGTAGGACTAAACTTTCCTATAGCTCCATATAAAGGTTTCCACCATATACTTTGAGAGAGGAAAGGAGTAGAACAAGTAGTCTTAAGAGACAAGATGAGATGAGAGTACCTGAGCAAAGTGCAAGATGTTTATTTTTGATCTTGGTAAAGCAATTTTTCTTTTTATCTCATTCTTTATTTTTCAAAATTTCTGAGATTTGTTTAAAAGGTTGAGAGCATGATCAAATACTTGCGGAAAGAGCTTGAATGATATCTACCCTCCATTAAGATAAAAGTTAGTACATTATGGAACTTTAATGAATATAAATTTAGAGAGCATTATGTTTTCTCATGTTTGATCAAGTGTAGGGTTTGAACATCAAAGGGCAATGCTGATATCCATAGAAGGCTTACTCGAGGACGAGCAAGATTTAAGCATGGGGGGATGTTGACGGTCGATTTCTGTCAACCTAGCCACTTGTTTACCTTCTATGTTGGTATTAATTTGATATTCACACTAACGATCCTAACCCCCATTATATGTTATGTTCGCACTTGTGCATGATATTTGGAGTTTATTGTTTACACAGGAATCAAGAGCTTAAATGAGGACTTCCGGGTAAAGTTCATCAAGGGATTTACAAGGTGATCATGGACCCCGGGACAAGTCAAGATAAAAGATGAACATGACTCCAAATGAACCAAGGACTAAAGCGTGAAGCCGAGAAGTGTTGAGGACCTAGACGGAAGATGCGGGAGTTCATACGCAAAGCACCCTTATCTAAACCGCGAGGAAAATGACGTCAAGGGCCCACATGCAACTCGACAAAAACTCAGGAAGTCGCGAGAAGCTTCACGAAGAAAACCGGGGACGAACCGGGCCGAGGAGGCCCTAGGCCGGTCAGCCCAGGCCAGCCGGCCTGGCCCATCCTCGGGTCAGTTCGCCACCCCCTTTGACCTAGATGATGCTCGGGCTATTTATAGCCCCCGTGCGAAGTTGCAACTATCAAGCCATTCGTCATTCACCACCGAGGAGCAGAGGAGCTTGAGGGACACCACCCCGGAGAGGAGGGTCATGTTAGTCGTCTAGGGTTTGCCCAGCCGGCATGAGAAACTTGCAAGGAAGACCACGTCGGAGTTCCGGAGGTGTGAATCAAGATCAAGGTAGGATCCCGGTTGGATCTTGTTCATGTATATATACTTTTGATGGAGTTTTAATGGATCTGATTCCTAGCGATCGAGTACCTTTGTTTGCAATTCTTGTTCTTGCTTGGGTGTTTTCTTCCTCAATCTATTCTCGAGATAGATTGCATGGGATGTTCTTGTAGCCACGGTGGCTAGAGGTGCATACCCGATCTACCAAGTAGTTCAACGCACTCTTTTCGAGTGTGCTTTAAGATTCGACCGTGAAGAAAGGGGAACATCATGACAGGATGTTGACACCGAGTACGGCAGGGCGACTTAGGGGGTTTGACCGAAGGTCAAGGTTTAAAGACGCTTTCAATGAGATTCATTTTACTCTCTTCTATCTTGCTCGGAACGACGACATAAACACGATCTAGATCCCTCTAGATCGATACCTCAATGCTTTCTTTTGCTACATCTTTTGATCTTAGTAGATTAGATGCATTTGAAACCTCTTTAAGATGCAAGTGTTTCTCGGTTATTGGATTGAGTCTTGTGTTACACACTATTCCACAGATTTGATACCTTGGGTGATACTCGAGGGAAAAAGGTACTACATTATCTGTAAGCTTGCGGTGAACCTTGGCGCATTATTGAACCGTCAACATAGATTCATCTACTGGCCTGAGCATGTGCCTGCTAACCTCACCTTGGATGGTCAGGAGTGCTTTATCACTTGTCTCGACAACTTACCCTTCCAGGAAGGTGCCAAGCTCGTTGATTATGACACCGATACTGAGCTCATTGAGAGTACGGGTACTCACTCGTCCTATCGAGAAGTTTTCATCATTGATGCATCTACTCCGCAAGGGCATCGCGCCAATTATCGCTTTCCGGATGATGTATTTGATGATGAACTCTCTGTTAATGCTCCTGCTGATGAAACTGCGAAGGCCAAGACTGCACGTCGTCAACGCAACACTGATCGTGCAACCCTTCATCGTGAACTCACGGAAGCTCTACCTACTCATAACCTACAAGAGGCTCTGGATGCGGTTGCTACTCGACAATATCGCACTCCAGTGGAATCTATCAACACGATCAATTTGCTTGGCCGTTCTATGCCTCGTGACAGGGCGGCTGCGAAGTCGCGAAGCTGGCTCAACTAGCTTACACTATACTACATCAAGGCACCAGTACTCCTAGTCACCATGGTAGCAGTGAGGGTTCTCATCACACTAACCACACTCCTAATCGTACACGTCCAGAAGCTAGCAACAAGGACAAAGGCAGTGATGGCAGTGTCAATAGCAAGTCGGGTGACTCTCGCTATGATGCTCGTAGAACAATCAACGCCAGACGTGCTGAGCATGAGAAGCAAAGGATGTTGACTCTGATTCCTTCCCTGCTTTCTCTACTCGATTTCAAGCTCTGTTTCTTCCGGAGAAGTTCAAGCCCTATGGTATTTCTAAATACGACGGCAAGCAAGATCCAAGGCACTGGTTGCGCTGTTATGCTCTGTCTATCACTAATGTCGGGGGCAATGATGATACTAAATGTATCTATTTCCCTTTTAGTCTGGAGCAAGAACCCCTCACTTGGTTCGAATCTCTTAAGCGAGGCTCCATTGACAACTGGGGACAACTCAAGCAACGCTTCACCAGCAACTTCGCGGGTTCTTTGGGCCGTCATGGTACTCGGATGGACCTTGCGTTGATCAAGCAAAAACAAGGTGAGACTCTTCGCGAATACATGCGCTGCTTCTTTGAAAAGAGAGCCACTATTGTTGATGTTACCGAGAAAGAAGTCATAGACACCTTCCAGGATGGTTTCTATGATGATAGGCTATTCCAGGACTTCTATCGTGCTCGCCCAACTAACATCACCAAACTCAAGGAGATGATCACTCATTGGGCGGATGAGGAAGACAAGGCTCAGAACCGGTTCAAGAACCTTCGCAACAACCAGAACAACAACAATAACAACAACATTAATAATGCTGGTGGAAACAATAGTGGCAAGCAACAACAGGGCAATCGCACGGGTAATAACTACTCGAGCAATCCTAATCGCAAGTGCAAGCCCGACAATATTGTTGCTCCCATGGAAACTACCACCAAGCTTGAAGAAGATTCTCACTAGGAAACATTAACCAAGCAGAAATGCTGATGGCACCTAGAGGGAGATCACACTACAGAGCTGTGTTACCAACTTCGTTGTGCACTAAAGAACACACCTGAACCAGTGCATCCAAACCCAAGGTTTCGCCAGAACAAGGGGAAGAAGGCTAACATAGGCAAAGACACTGGGTTTCAAGACCCATCCAACACTGTCAATGTCATATTCGGTGGGATTCCAACCAAGCGCATGCAGAAACTTGCTCTCAGAGAGATTATGTCCATTGAACCAGCAGCTCCAACTTTTCTAAAGTGGTCTGAAACTCCCGTCACCTTCTCAAGGGTAGATCAATGGACTAGTTTTTCTGAGCCAGGATGATATCCTCTCGTTCTGGATCCAGTGGTGGCAGGCTCCAGGCTTACTAAGGTTCTTATTGATGGTGGCAGTGGTCTCAATGTCCTGTTTGCCAAGACCTTGAAGAAGATGGGCCTAGATATCACCAACATGCTTACCAAGACCAACTCATCGTTCTATGGTATTATTCTGGGCAACGCAGCTGCTCCTTTGGGTTCAGTTGTACTACCCATTACCTTTGGGACTAAGGCTCACTATCGCACTGAGTACATCAAGTTCGAGGTTGCTAACTTCGAGACTTCTTATCACGCCATCCTTGGCAGACCTGGTCTGGCGAAATTCATGGCTATTCCTCATTATGTGTACCTTGTACTCAAGATGCCGAGCCCCAAAGGAGTACTCTCATTGCGTGGGGATTTGAAGCGTTCTTACGACTGCGACACTGAAGCCGTGGAACTTGCCTCCACAACTCAAGTCCCCAATGCTATGATGGAAGTCTTCACTGCAGCTAAAAAGCTTGCTCCGAGTGAGCTAGAGGTTCCTGAGAAGATGGATATCAACAACGACAAGCCTGCACCGACTAGTGACGTTTTGCTCAAAGCCATTAATCTTGGTACTGGCGACAGCAGCAAGACGACCATGATCAGTGCATAGCTTGATCCTAAATAGGTAGACGCGCCTGTCAACTTCCTTTGGGCTAACCGTGATATCTTTGTATGGAAACCATCTGACATGCCAGGTGTGCCCATGAGGCTGATCGAGCACTCACTCAACGTCGATCCTAATGCTACACCCAAGAGACAACATCTCCGTCGCTTTGCTGATGACCGCAGGGATGCTATCAAGAAAGAGCTCACCAAACTACTCGCAGCTGGCTTCATCCGGGAAGTTTTTCAGCCGCAATGGCTTGCCAACCCTGTGCTTGTCCGAAAGAAGAACTCTAATGATTGGAGGATGTGTGTCGACTACACAGATCTTAACAAATATTGCCCCAAGGATCCTTTTGGGTTGCCGCGGATTGATCAAGTTATTGACTCTACAGCGGGTTGTGCTCTACTCTGCTTCCTTGACTGCTACTCGGGCTATCAACAAATTGCAATCAAGGAATCTGATCAAGAAAAGACCATGTTCATCACCCTATTTGGTGCTTATTGTTACACAACAATGTCCTTCAGGTTGAAAAACGTCGGTGCTACTTATCAAAGAGCTGTCCAAGCATGCTTCAAGAAGCAACTTCACAAGAACGTGGAAGCATAGTGGATGACGCCGTTGTGAAGACTAGGGATCCAGACATGCTTATCGCACATCTTGAGGAAACTTTCGCTTCGCTACGAGAGTACCAATGGAAGTTCAACCCCAACAAGTGTGTCTTTGGCGTATCATCGGGAAAACTACTCGGGTTCATCATCAGCCATCGCAGCATCAAAGCAAATCCCGAGAAGATCACTGCCATCTCCAACATGCAAGCTCCGACTAGTATCAAGGATGTCCAGAAGCTTACTGGATGTATGGCGTCACTCAATCGTTTCATCTCACGACTTGGAGAACGGGGTCCACCTTTCTTCAAACTACTCAAATGGCAAGAGAAGTTTGTATGGACAATTGAAGCTGATCAAGCTCTTTCTCAGCTCAAGGAGTTCTTATCCAAGCCTCCAGTCCTCACAGCTCATCTGCCAAATGAAGAGCTCTTGCTCTACATTGCTACGACTACTAATGTTGTTAGCACTGCTATTGTCGTTGAGCAGCAGGAGGAAGGCCATAGCTACCCTGTCTAGAGGCCGGTTTACTTCGTCAGTGAAGTACTCTCAGAATCCAAAGCTCGCTACCCTCCGGTACAGAAGCTACTTTATGCGGTTCTGATTACTTCACAGAAGCTCCGCCACTACTTCGACGAGTACAAGATTTCTGTGGTCACTAGCTACCTGCTTGGTGAGATTTTGCACAATCGGGATTCCACAGGAAGGATTTCTAAATAGGCCATAGAGCTTGGTGCTCTATCACTCGAGTTCAAGTCTTGCACTGCTATCAAGTCTCAAGCCTTGGTTGATTTCATGGCTGAGTGCCGGGAGAATCAAGTTCCAACTCCAATTGAGCATCCAGAGTATTGGGTCATGTACTTTGATGGTTCACTCAAGCTAGAAGGCGCTGGTGCTGGAGTACTTCTAATTTCCCCCAAGGGCGAGGAACTCAAATATGTTTTGCAGATCTTTTGGAAGGTCTCAAACAATGAAGCTGAATATGAAGCTCTACTGCATGGTCTTTGCCTTGCAGTTTCTCTTGGCATCACACGGCTACTTGTTTACTGTGATTCTTTGGTGGTCATCAATCAAGACAACGATTCCTGGGATCGTAATGCTGAGAACATGGATGCGTACTGTCAAGAGGTACGCAAACTTGAGAACAAATTTCATGGTCTCAAGTTCCATCATGTTGTTCGCGACAACAATGTTGTTGCGGACATCTTGTCGAAGCTGGGATCTACACGAGCTCAAGTGCCAGTGAGAATCTTCGTTCATGAGCTCCACAAACCATCAATTCTGGAGCAATCATCTGCACCCATGACTACTTTAGTTCAGCCTGATCGTGAAGTGCTCATGATTTATGTGGACTGGAGAACTCCTTTCATTGACTACATCAAAAACCAGTTGATTCCTGAAGACAAGTCAGAGGCTGAGCGCATTTCACGCCGCGTTAAGGCTTATGCTCTTGTCGGGGATCAACTCTACAAGCGAGGCGCTAGTTCTGATGTACTCATGAAGTGCGTCTCTCGCGAAGAAGGCAAGGAAATCTTGGAGGAGACACACAAAGGAATCTGTGGCATTCATGATTCTTCCTGCACCTTAGTGGGAAAAGTTTTCAGACGTGCTTTCTACTGGCCTACAGCTCTTGCTGATGCAGAAGAACAAGTTAGAAAATGACATGGATGCCAATTCTTCGCCAAGCAACAACACGTTCCAGCCTACAAGCTCATCACGATACCACCAACTTGGCCTTTTGCTTGCTGGGGGCTGAATTTGATTGGTCCTCTACCAAATGCGCCAGGGGGATTCAATAGAGTCCTGGTGGCTATCGACAAGTTCACCAAGTGGATTGAGGTCAATCCTGTTACCTGCCCTAAGGCTGATAGAGTCCTCGACTTCTTGGATGAAATCGTACATCGCTATGGGTTCCCCAATCGCATTATCACAGACCTGGGTTCAAATTTCAACAATCACCAGCTCTAGGAGTACTGTGAGAACAGTGGAATTGATGTCTGGTATGTCTCTGTCGCTCATCCACGCGCCAATGGCCAAGTGGAACGTGCCAATGGGATGGTACTCGACGCCCTCAAAAAGTGATTGTATGATGCTGCAAACACCAAGGGCGGCAAGTGGATCAAGAAACTACCCAATGCACTCTGGGACAACGTACTCAGCCTACTACCCCCACAGGGCAATCATCCTATTTCCTGGTCTACGGTTCTGAAGCCATTTTGCCTGCTGATGTCATGTGGTGATCTCCGGCGGTTGACCAGTACGAAGAAGGCGTAGCTAAAGAAACAAGATAGACAGATGTCAATAGTCTCGAAGAAGCTCGTTGCAACGCACTCGTTCAATCAACCCGATATCTCGAGAAGATTCACCGCTACCATGACCGCAACATTAAGGAACGCTCCTTCAATGTTGGTGACTTGGTCCTCCGTCGTATCCTAAACACGGCAGGACTACACAAGCTCAACTCGCCATGGGAAGGCCCTTTCTCTATTGCAAAGGCAACCGGCCCTGGTTCATATCATCTCCAAACACTTGAAGGCGAAGAAGTCGACAACTCTTGGAACATCAACCAGCTTTGTCAGTTCTACCCATAGGGGGTCACGACAACCCTCTCTATGCAGCTACGGCTGCGACAACTCGTAGGGTATCATGACAATACTCTCCAGGCAGTTTCGGCTGCGACTACTCATAGGGATCACAACAATCCTCTCTAGGCGGCTACGGCTGCAACAACTCATAGGGGATCATGACAATCCTCTCGAGGCAGTTTCGGCTGCGACTACTCGTAGGGGATCACAACAATCCTCTCCAGGCGGCTTTGGCTGCGACTACTCGTAGGGGATCACGATAATCCCCTCCAGGCAGTCTCATTCTGCAACAACCTGTAGGGGGTCATGACAACCCTCTCCAGATGACTCCGTGTCATATAGCGCAATAAGTGGCACATGATGTCCTTGATTTATTTTTCAATAAGAGGCTGCGGCCTAGAGTAACACCTTTCATAGTAGGGTCTCAGTGGAACTCTCATACAAGTTCCTGCTACAGCAAAGACGAGTTCATCACACTGTCTCCTACGGTCTTACTCGTTCTTCGGAACATTCTTGCGAGTACTCTCTCACTAGCCTCATAGCCTCAGAGGTACTTAAGGCACTATTACTCAATAGTGTATCCATACATTGTAAACTCAATACAATGTATACATTTATCAAGACAGTAATAAAGTGATTATTCTATATATCGACTTGTTACTGTGTCTTTGCTTATTTCACAACAAAGCCTTCTTTTTTATGCTGCTAGAACTAAGGTTTCTTATTTGTTGTGATTAAGCTAACATTCTTCGGAACACATCTAGGCTTGAGTAATTCTACTCGAGTACTGTATCTGTTCTTGCAGCCATACACTCATTGATCATGAATTCGAGTAGATGATATTCACACAAGCAAACAAGGGATCCAGATAATTGACTTACTCAAGTTTACAATTATATTACATAAACACTTCTTTGGAATTACACTTGTTTTTTCCATAGTGTTTATATCCTACAAGTTCATCTAGCGCAGATCAATGAACTTGGAGACGACTTCCGCGATAGGAGATGTCTGCTGCATCAACTCATTCAGCCTGTCATCGGTACAATCTCTAGATCTTCCACCCATGATGACCGTCAGATCCACGTCTGCGTAGAAAGACTTGATGAAGCTCAGCACTTGATTGGGAATCGTGCAAGCCAGCTGCTGAGCATACTCCAGTACCTTCTTTGGTGTGTCCTTCAACCCGTCCACAAGTGGACGAGGTTGTACTCCTGCTACTCTGGGCTCAAAGAGATTGGCTACTGGCTCGGCTGCCTCCATCAAGACCTTCAGTTCTGCACGCAGACACTCGGATTCTTCAATCTTGATCTTGAGCGACTGCATACAAGTCAGCAGGTCATTCCAACCGTCAAGTCGAATCTGCATTTCACGCTCAAGTTCCGTCCAGCGCACCTTATAATCTGCCTTGAGGTCAAGGTGAGCTGATTCTTCATGGTTAAAGGCCAATTGCCAGTCAAGAGACTTCTTCTTGTGCCTCTCAACCTCTTCAGCCAGCTCTGCAATAGACCAAGACAACTTATAAGGATGAAGTTTGCAAGAAATAAGTACTCGAAAAGAAGTTCAGAAAGGAGGAATACCTTTATTCTTCTGGCGCAGTGACTTGTTCTTCCCGACAATGTCATCCTTCTGCGCCATCAGCTTCTGGATATCATTGTGGTACTCACCGGAATTGCCATCAAGCTTTTCTTGCAGCCTCAGAGCCAATGCTTTTTGCTCCTTGAGCTCTTCTCTGAGCTACGAGACTTCTTCTATGTCTGCTGCATATTGTTCAAGCAAACGAGTCTTCCACCTTGATTGCTTGACAAATTCCTGAAAAAGCAAACAATTCAGGGGTCAGATACAAGCTATCCTTGGCTACAACTACTCTACAAGATTATGTTGTCAAAACTTACCGCAAAAAGTTTCTCCACACTGTGGAACATCTCAGAGTGTGCTAGAAAATTGTCCTCATCTAGGCATGAGTCATCATATGGCATTAAGCTCTCAACCCTAGATTGAGTACTTGTTCCCGCCTCTGAGTTCATCACAGCACTATGCAGAGGAGTCGGGTCTTCAATTTCTGGCTCATTGTTGACGGCTGTTAAGTATTACTTTCAGCCCTCAATATTCTCACATAAATGGAGGCATATGCATTTTTTACTTGCATTTTGGTTTGAATAATGTAGTTCCACTTGTCCTTGGAGATTATTTGTATGTAGGAGAAATACCCCTTAAAAGAGATGGAAACCCACCTTCTGTGGAGAAACCATGCCAACTCAGATGAGGAGGTGGCTGCCACCAAGGAAGCACATGGCATTCCACATCATTGATCCAAGGGAGGCACTCACCGACGAATCAGAGAGCGACACATGGACTTCACATGGATCCATGGGCCCACCAGAGCAAGAAATTATTAGGAAACTTGGCATGCACAGAGGACAAGCATCAGGGCCCACATGTCAGCTTCCCAGAGAAAGCACAGTTGGGAAGGCCGCCTTAGGGCTTCGGCCGAACCTAGGATCGGCCGAACCGACCTAGGGTCGGTTCATCCCGGCCTTTCACATGTCACTTGCTCATTGGTTGCTGGCTGAATCCCGGGGTGTTTTGGAGCACTTTGAGCCTCCGAGCAAGCCTTGTCCCTGCTTATAAATAGAAGGGGAGGGGCTCCCATTTCACACACACCACTCTCTCATTCTCCTCTCACTTTTAGTTTCCACGGCTAGCGGGTAGGCTAGAGTAGCTCTTCTTCATGTTCCTAGTCTTCTTTGGAGTCTAGGTATGAGTTCTCTTTTATCTTTATTTCATTGTATGACTTTGATCTACTTCAGTTATTCAGTTATTTCATATAAAGTCATGGTAGATCATATGCTTGATATGTTCTTGAGTTCATCCTCTGTTCATCATTTAGAGACTTGTGTTCTTCATGAACACTACCTTTTGATCCACTTGAAGGATGATAAACTCATTCCTTATGTGTTTGTTCATAAGTTAGAGGCTCGTGTTCTTCACGAACACGACCCTTTGATCTTATTGACTAGACATAAGAGATTTCGTATCCGTTCGTATGTCTAGCCTTAGTTGATCTTGTTAGATGGCATGAGAGTGTTGCATGAGGTTTGTGTTCAAGCTACGGTACTCGGTCTAAGTTGACCAGTCTTCTGGTGGCTCTCACCCTGGGTCACAATAGCTCAGGCCGGGTGAAGTCTAGCAGCAACGCAGGCATGGTGCCTGGGTTGTCTGGCTACGTTAGTTATGAGCATACCCCCCGTAACGATAGAGGTAGGTCCGCAGTGGTGACAATTGTTTGATCCTTTGGAACCCTCCACGCTGGGGTACCTTCTGTAGGAGTCTAAAGTCTAGTTTCGCAGAGTGCTAGTCGTCGTGGGCTAGCTCCACGTTTGTACCTAGGTGCTGATCCTTCCGTCTCATGCAATACTCATGCCTATCTCCTGTATCTTCTAGCTTTATATGTTTAGTACATTAGAACCTAGAGCTAACTCGTATGTTCCTCCTAAGCCGTAGTGTGCTATAGTAGAGGTAGATATGAGTGTGTATGTCACACTACCCTTTATATCTCTTATCTTACCCCTGCCTTTGAGTTTGTTGTTTCCTATATCTATCTCTTAGTTTACATTCAGTGCAAAAGCATAAGTCTATGATATCTGCCATTGCCTTCCACGGATACGATACCCTTGGAATATTCTCCTTCCTTGGGGAAATGCTACAATGGTTTATCTGTGCACTTGCGGATTCGTTCATTATCGTTTAGATTAACCTTTGTCAAGTCTTGATGTTCACGCTAACTCGGCATCGTTAGTAGTGACATTAAGGAATGCCAACAAACATTTCTAGCGAGGTCGCTAAAGGTGGATTCCAAATCTGTTCTTAAAAGTGATCACGTTAAGAAATGTCAACACTCATGCGGAACTATGCGGCCTTCCGGGTTATTTTCCAACACTAGTCGTGCATCTACCTAACGCACGGGGGCTTCAGCAACTAAGGCTTCTTCATGGCGCAATCTTGCTTCTGGATCAACCTCCAGGCCTTCATTCACCGCCGCCTCTATGTCTTCTGGTTGCTGAGCCCTTGGCTTGGAAGCTGCATCCACCGCTGCCTTGACTACATCACTCCAAAGTAGACGCAGTGCCTGTGCGGCATCGGCTTCAGCAGGTACCACTTGGGGTTCTGGAAGAACATCTTCTTGTTCTGTTGGAGGGTTCTGATTACCCGCAGCAGAACTACTTCCTGAAGCTCCCCACTTCACATCAGTCGATTTCCTGCATCAACAAGTCAGTCAGCATATTCAAATTTAACAAATGCAAGGAGTACTCAAGTACTCGAGTACTTACAGAGCAGCACAAGGCACCACAGTTCTTGGTCCTAGCATATCAAAGAATGTGGGCGCTGCCGGCTCCACTGGGACACTCTCTACCGGTGGCACGCTTCCCGGCACCACGGCTTCTTGTTGCTTAGCATCACCATCTCGACGGGTGATGTTTGAACCATCTCAAGTTCTATTGGCCTTGTAGGACTACTCGCGGGTACACGAGTAGTACTCTCGATAATCTGCAAAGTCAAAATTACAAGCCATTACAAAAAAGTTACAAGTATCCAACAAGATATTGGCTACTTAGTTCATAAAACTAACCGTAATGGACGGCAAGGCTGTGATTTTCTTCATAGCACATTTCCCCATGGTGGTTCTCTTCTTCCGCGGTGGCTGCGTCACATCATCTGCAAGAGATGAAGCCGACCTCTTCAATGTTCCCATGGAAACACCACTAGGGATGGGCGCTCCAGAGTACCCGTAATGAGCCTTAACTTCAAAACGCTGTTGAAGTGTCTGCTCGTCATCATCACTTGAGGAGGCATCCTCCACCAGTACTTCATCTTCCCCTTGAGCAGAACGACTACTCTCGGGGGCTTGAGCCTTAGCTTGTGATGCCTTTTCCTCTGGCACCTGTAGTGGATCACGGGGACGAGGAGGAGGGATGGAGACAAACTTCAGAACATCCTCCTGCAAAACAAGGCAAATAAGTTAAGTTCACGGCTACTTTCCAATAAGTACTCGGGGGCTAGTTTACGAATACTTACCAGACACAGAGGATTATCAGCACTGAACTCTTGGACAGCTGCTGGTATCCCATCAAGGTTCTTAAAGATCTTCTGCAGTTTCTCCATCATGAGATTGTCGCTGATCTCTTCTGCAGACATTCTTGAGCCGTCATCAAGGCCAGTATATTCATACCCAAGATGCTCCCTCTACATCAAGGGTTGTACTCGGTGCTTCATGAAGCTAAAAGCTACCCTCTCAGCTGTCAACCCTTGCGCTTTCTTCTGGGCAATCTTCGCCAGCAGTTCAGGGATCTGGATGCACTCTTGCATCGACGGTTCGTCTTTCCAGATCCTCTCATACACTAGTGTGAACATACATGGCTTGGGCAGCCGAGGTGGAGCATTCTCAATATAGAACCATCTGGTTTTCCAGTCCTGATTGGAGTCTATCAAGTCATACTTGAAGTACAACTCTTGTGCCTTCTAGCGCTTCTGAAGACCAGCTCCACCGACTACTACTGGGAAGTTGGCATTGGGTTGTGGCTTCAGTCGGAATATTTTCCTAAACAAGGCCCAATGTGGGCAGATTCCAAGAAAAGCTTCGCAGAAGTGCACGTACACTACGATCTGGAAAATGTTGTTCAGATTCAAGTGCACGTGCTCCAGCTTGAAGAAGTCGAGGAACCCTCTGAAGAAATCCGAGGCCGGCAGAGTCAACCCACACTCGACGAAGAGGCCAAACATCGGGATTTCATCTGGATTTTTCTCCATGGGCCACGCATCCCCAGCGGTAGAATTCCAACCTGCGACTGCCTTCTCGTGTAGCAAGCCAGCAGCCTCAAGAGCCTTGATGTCCTCTTCCTTCATCTTGGACTTCTTCCAAGAGGCGGCTTGGCTCGGTGGCTTCTGAATCACCACCGTCTTATATTTCGGCTCTGGCAATTGATTTTTTCCGTGACAGGATCTTTTCTTCTCCATCTGACCCTTGGATGGCGCGGTCTTCATCCTTCCAGTCACGAGAGTCTTCTTTCGCATCTACTCGGGGGCTGCGAGGGGGTGGAGGTAGCGGAACTTGGTAGATTAGGCACTCAACTCTGTGGCGGCTACGATGGCTAAGGCTTTTTTCTGGAACTAAGGGCGAATGGAAGCAATGAAACCCTAAGAGATACCCCCTCTGGTATTTATAAGCCAAAGCCCTAATGGTTCGACCTGGTGACCCTTCGTATTCAACAGATTGGTTTCACACAGGGCAAATATTTTTCAGCTAAGTCAGTGGGATTTTTGCCAAAACCTGCTCGGCTCCATCTCGGGGGCTCGACTACTCGATGGGATTGGATTTTACTTAGCTACAGTACACTGAACTCAGGCCACTTTCTACAGTCAGATTGGATCCTTCAATTCGAGAAAGTACTCGACTCAAGGCTCGGGGGCTCCATGCCACGTGTCCTTCAGTTTTTTCTCAGAATTTTACGGGATTATTTGACAAAGACTTCAGATTAACCCTCAGCTTGAATTTACAATTCGAACTAAGGCTCGAGGGCTACATCCATATGGGATGTGATTTTAGTAATCGCATTCCCATATGATTTCTTCGGATTTTCTACGGATTTTTTGAAGCAAGATCAAGTGCTAAAAGATTGACCCTCAGCTTGAATCCTAGATTCGACCTAAGGCTCGGGGGCTGCATTCCATATGGAATGCGATTTTAGTAATCGCATTTCCATATGGATCTTTGATGCAAAGATTTCAAGAACGAAGCAGGTATTATTGAAGACCTTCAAGGGAAGTACTCGGGGACGCTTGGGAACAACTCGAGAAGACTTCAAGACTACTCGTGGAGTCAGCTGGAGTACCTTCCAGCCTCGTGATAATTCAAGTATTATTGAAGATCAAAATTTGCAGAACTCGGGGACGCTTGGGAACTACTCGTGGAGACCTTCAAGACTACTTGGACGCATCACACTCGACTACAAAGTACTTGGGGACTTGTCGACCGGGCGTACCTTGGCCCACCACACATGTGGGCCATACCCGGGAGATAAGGCCTGCACATCTGGTCTACTCGACTAGTGGGCCACGGTGCAAGATTACTGTGGGCCACAAGGAAAGACAAGACGGACAAGGACTTGTACTAAGATTTGGATAGCTTTATATTACTCGTATAGGCTACTCCTAGTCCTACTCGAATAATACTCTTGTACCAATCCGACTTGTAACCCTGCCTCCCGTGACATATAAGGCGAGGCAGGGACCCCTCTCAAAACATAAGCAATCAATACAGAGCCACGCAGCATACAGGACATATGGTATTACGCAAATTGTGGCTTGAACCTGTCTAATTGTGTGCCCCGTGTCTCACCATCGTGTTCCTGATCTCGGTGAGCCTCACCACACAATCTACTACTTCGAGTACCCCGTGGTAGGCTCGGTGTCTAAAACACTGACACTCTCCAAGTTCGTAGTTCTGTATTTATACGGGGTGCTATAGTGTAGTTAGCGGGCTAGCACACGTAGCCGCGCTATAGTAGTAATCGGTAGCGTAGACGTGGTGTCTGGGCTCTGGTTATCCTACGAATACCACGTGCATTCACGTAACGATAGAGGTAGGACGCAGTGGTGACAGCCTGTTGGGCCCTTTGAAATCCTCTACGCCGGTGTACCGAGTAGGGCCCCCAGGCTGGTTGCACACTTAGACCTTTAAAAGCTAGGGTGTGCCGGCACCCCACAGAGAGGGCTATCAGCAGTTGTTTCCATCTCGAGAGTTAAGTTCCCCTAGAAAGTGCTTCTCAACCCATATGTATCCCAGCTGGAGTTTAGTGTCCTTGGACCGTCTATACTAGAATAGGAGATAGGGGAAGTGCTACAACGGTGTATCTATGCGCTTGCGGATTCGTTTGCACTCGTCAGTGTACCCGGGTGTTCCTTACACGCTCATGCTACCTCGACGCCTTAGTAATGATGTTAAGAAACGCCAATAGGTACTCACCGCCTTAGCCCAATACCTCCTAGGAGTCATGTGCTCATCGAGTATCATCCTAGCCATCTCACACAGTGTTCGGTTCTTCCTTTCCACAACTCCATTCTGAGGGGGCACATAAGGAGTCGAGTACTGATGTTCAAGACCAAGATCACAGCAAAAGGTGTCAAAATGAGAGTTCCCAAACTCAGAGCCATTATCACTCCGAATTGCTCGAATAGTGTTCCCATGCCTCTCATTTTTCAACCTCACGATCAAGTCTCGAACAAAACTAAACGTCTCACTTTTATCCTCTAGGAAAAACACCAGGCATAGCGAGAATAGTCGTCCACCACAACCAGGACATACCACTTCCCACCCACCGAGCGAACTCGAGCTGGCCCAACAAGGTCCATATGCAACAGCTCTGTCGGATGCTCTGTCATGACAGCAGTCAGGGGTGGATGAGAAGCACCGACCATCTTACCATGCCTACAAGGCGCACAAACCAACTCCTTCTCAAACCTCAACCTCGGAAATCCTCGGACCAACTCGAGACCACTCAAGCGGGAAAGCAAATCAAAGCTCAAGTGTCCCAACCGCCTATGCCACTTCCACAAATCAGAAGAACCAGCCACTATTGACATTTCTTAACGCAATCACCTAACAACGCCGAGTTAGCGTGAGCATCAAGACTTGCCATAGGTAAATCTAACGATCCTGAACAAATCTGCAAGTGCACAGATAAACCATTGTAGCATTTCCCAGGGAAGGAGAGTATTCCAAGGGTATCATATCCGTGGAAGGCAATGGCGGATATCAAGACTTATGCTTTTGCACTGAATGTAAACCAAGAGATAGATATAGAAGACAACAACTCAAAGACAGGGGTAAGATAAATGATATGATAGGGTAGTGTGACACACACTCAGATCTACCTCTACTCTAGTACACTACGATTTAGGGAGGACATACGAATTAGCTCTAGGTTCTAAGGTACTAAACATACAAAGTTAGATGATACAAGAGATAAGCATAAAGCATTGCATGAAAGGTAAGGTTCAGCACCCAGGTACAAACGGGGAGATAGCCCGCGATGACCAGCACTCTGCGAAACTATCCTTTAGACTCCTACAGCAATACCCCAGTGCGGAGGGTTTCAAAGGGTCCAACAGCTGTCACCACTATGGCCTACCTCAATCGTTACAGAGGGCAAGCTCATAACTAACGTAGCCACACAACCCAGGCACCATGCCTGCGTTGCTACTAGACTTCACCCGACCTAGGCTATTGTGACCCAAGGTGAGAGCCACCAGAAGGCTGGTCAACTTAGATCGAGTACCGTAGCTTGAACACAAACTTCATGCAACGCAAACATGCTATCTAACAAGATCAAACTAGGGCTAGTCATACGAACGGATACAAACTCTCTTATGTCTAGTCAACAAGATCAAAGGGTCGTGTTCGTGAAGAACACGAGCCTCTAACTTATGAACAAACACATAAGGAATGAGTAAATCATCCTTCAAGTGGATCGAAAGGTAGTGTTCATGAAGAACACGAGCCTCTAAATGATGAACAAAGGATGAACTCAAGAACATAACAATCATATGATCTACCACAAGTTTATATGAAATAGCTGAATAACTGAAGTAGATCAAAGTCATACAAAGAAATAAAGATACGAGAGAACTCATACCTAGACTCCAAAGTAGACTTGGAACCTGAATAAGAGCTACTCTAGCCTACCCCCTAGCCTTGGAAACTAAAAGTGAGAGGTGAATGATGAGAGTGGTGTGTGAGAAATGGAGCCCCTCCCCTTCTATTTATAGGCAAGGAGGAGGCTTGCTTCGGGCACCAAATGCCTCCAATTCACTCGGGGATGCAGCAAGGGACCAATGAGGAGAAACCACATGGAGGGCCGAGATGAGAGGAGCCAGAGGCTGTTCGGCCGATCCTAGGATCGGTCGGCCCCCTCGGCCCTCCTCTCAAGTTGTGTTTCCTCTAGGTGGCTTCCAGGTGGGCCCTCTGATCACTCCCCCGTGCATGCCAAGTTTTGGAATCCTAGGTGGGCCCACTGATCCTTGTGAAGTCCATGTGTCGCTCTCTGATTTGTCGGTGAGTGCCTCCCTTGGATCAGTGACGTGGATTGCCACGTGTTTCCCTGGTGGCGCCACCTCCTCAGCTGAGTTGGCATGGATCATTCCATAGAAGGTGGGTTTCCATCTCTTTTCATGCTTATTTCACCTACATACAAATAATCTCCAAGGACAAGTGGAACTACATTATTCAAACCAAAATGCAAGTAAATAATGCATATGCCTCCATTTATTTGAAAATATTGATGGCTGAAAGTGGTACTTAACAGCCGTCAATAGCTACCAAACACCGTGCAGGACCATCGGACTGAGAGAAATCAGCTCGAAAGATCTGACCCTCGGGAACGACCGTACAAACAAGGTCACCTCGAGAATCAAGCACTTGAGACGCGCCCAACTTAAACCCAACCTCAAACCCCTCATCAAGCAGCTGAGACACAGAAAGCAAATTGAACCCCAGCGACTTGACAAAAGCAACATGCCTTAGAGAAACCTTCCTACTCACCTTTAACATACCTTCAACTAGAACTCGTCCTTTTCCATTATCCCCAAAAGTCATGTACTCCCTGGCACTCACTGGGGTGAGGCTTGTGAACCACCCCCTATCTCCGGTCATGTGTCGAGAACAACCGGAGTCCAATAGCCAAACGTTCCTCAAGCCTCCCACTTGTAAATCAAAAACGACGACGAGAATGAGCAAGCAACTCAACACTAGGGTTAGTACAAAAAGAGTCATACCAGTGTCAAGCTATTAGCTCAAAAGTGGGGTTAGTAACATCCATCCTATCACGTCCACCAAAGCTACGACCACCACCATGCTAAACCACCTCCCGTCTCGCAGGAGGAGTACGATCACCACAAAAGGAAGAGTGTGGCCCGTACCTCTTCTGAGACTCAAAGTTGCGACGGCCTCTCCCATCCTCATATCGACCATGAGGTGGAGAGCGTCCAGCAAACATACCACGACCAGACTCAAACCCCCTACCACCTGTATCATGATCATAGGAACCAAACTGATCAACACCTCGACCACGAGACCTGAAGCCACCTGCTCCTCGATGGGACACAGTCTGACCGCCTACCCAGGCCGGTCTGACCGCCCCCCTAGGCAGCAGCACACGAACCGCCACCTCAAGCGGGAACTCCTCTCGTTCCCCAACTCGGAACTGTACGCACCTCTGCCTGACCTCTAGGCAGTGGCATACGAGGCTCAGGCACACCATGAGAAGGGTGGTACCTATTGTTGACGATTGATTGTCGTTGCAAACTTCGATCCACAAGCATACGAACCATATGGGGCCCTTCTTCCCTTGAGTGTAAAGCCAAGGTTCTTGTCAACCCAAGGAGCAAGGGGATTGCTAGCATTCGATCTAAAGCTAATCTAGTTGATTAAGACAACCTTTAACTAGAGATTAATCTAAGAGCAAACTAATCTTAAAACAAAAAGGTCTGTGAGGTGCACAAGATGTAAAGGACACTTGCCCATAGGGTCTAGGATACCTGAACACGCAATGGCCAAGGAAGATAAAAACCAATCTAATCTATTGAAGGTGTGACCTTGGCTTCACCCCTTTCCTCCTCTCGCACTGTCACGACACGAAGGCAATCAAGGCGAAACAACGAACAATCACGGTATGTTGAAGGGATCAACATGAGTAGTGAGATCTATACACCCGAAAAGCACGGTAGCTAGCCTCAAACATCAAAGCATCATCAACACGAAACCAATAGATTGAAACCATAAACGAGTCGGTGATTACATGACATGATCTGTTACATCCCCATGGACAAATGAGAAGATTACCCAATCAAGACGCTAAGCATGGCATCGTTGATCATGGTAGATGCTTCCGGCGGTGCGTCCTTCAACTCCGGGGGTGCCGTGGCGGCACCTTGACGTCCTTCTTCGCTTGTGGTCGCCTCCTTGGACTAGATGAATATTTCTCCTGAGTGCTTTCCTCGAATCTCTTCTGATCCAACCTCCCCCTCTTGTGGTCGACCTCAGGGGTATTTATCTCTGTCTTTGACGAATGGTGGCGCCGGCATATCCTTAGGGTTGAAGGATCTTCACGCACAAGAAACCGGGGGCCGAACCGACGTGGGAAAGGGCCAGGCCGGCCGGCCTGGGTCCATCCTGGCTCGGTTCGGTCGCCCCTTCCTCCGAGTGGCCCATCTTGACATTTTGGACTTTGACTCGAATATTTGTGTCTATTAGCGTGATCAACCCTGTGATAAATATACGGGGTCTTCCCGTATGAAATCTGATCTTTATGTCTTGGTCCTTGGAGATGTTTTGCCGTAGCACCTTGGTCCTTGCCACCTTTGGGTGTGAGTTTGTCTTGCACTTGAACACGAACGGAACTCTTCATTTACTCCTTTGAACTCGATGTGACTCCGTCCCTTTAGTCCATGTTTTCCTACAAAAACATCACACTTCCAAATGCACATACAAAGTTGAACTTGTTATATCATTAGTGTGCCTAGTGGCGGGTTAGTACCATAATGAAGTTCAAACCAAAGTGTAATGATATGTTTGGAGCACCAAAATTCACCGTCAACATCTCTCCCATGCTTAGACCTTGCTCGTCCTCGGGCAAGTTTCTTGCAAAAGAACACTTGTCCATGGAGTTGAAACTTGTGTCATAAGTTCCTTCCTTACAAGTTAGTCAACCTTTCATCTTTAATATAAGAAACATGAAAACAATAAACACTATATGAATCATGGGCGTTTAGGAAACCCAATCAAATCTTACCCCACAACTTATACCTTTTTGCCGGAGGTCCTTGATCCAACCATACTTACTTTCTTACTTCCGCCGGAGGGTTTTGAGCTTTTTCAAAAATAAAATTCCTGCAACAAGTATTAGACAAAATCTTCCTCCAAGTTCTCACATGTTGCTCATTTAAAGTGGCTATCCTAAATAGTTCATGAACTCTCATCTCCCATAGGTCTCTCATTTAAATATATGATGGAGCTATAGGTATGGCTAGTGAAGCTAACACAAATATTATCAAGCTAGGAAAGTTCTCTAATAGTTGTTCACCTCTCGAGCCAATGACCATGAGAATGAAACCATAATGTGAGGGTATCAAGGATACGAAGATTTAGAATGGTGGACATGTGCAAAAGGGAAAAGAAATATGACTCCAAGGCCCTAATGATGTCCTTTTTGTCGGATTGCACATGGTTGGAATATCGAAGATTCGTTCTCAACAACATCACATCCTTCCTTTGCACTTCTCTTGATCTTCACTTGACTTGTTATCCCCTCTTATACCTTTCTCGCTTTGCCTTTGAATTCCTCTTTTTTCTTCTTTCTTCTTTACTCCTCCTTATTCTTTTCTTTTCTTTTCTTCTTCTTTTTTTCTTTTTTTTTCTTTTTCTCATCTTGATCTGTTTCCGAAGCTTTACGCTCGCCTCCTTGGTATGGAAATACAATCTGAAATTTAGCCAAACCTTCACCTAGAATCGGAACGAATCTTTGGACATGGGTTGTGTTCAAGGAATAAGATGAATAAAAAGATATTATGGGTTGGGTATGGAATCCAGCGATACACTGGACTTTCGATGTGGAAGTCTCGTTACCGAATATATGACGAGGCTAGCAATAAAAGGTATAAAGTAAGGACATGATCATTGCTCGAAATTAGAACTTCTAAGAGGGAAAAGTCCTAACCCAATTCATCATGCTAACAACACTTATAGTGTGTTGACGGTCGATTTCCATCAACCAAGAGCACTTGTTACACTTTGGTTTGAGCTTTGAATTGAAACTAACCCGCGCACTAGGCATAATGAAGGACCGAATAGGGCGACCAGAGAGGGGGGGGAGTGAATGGGAGCCGATAAAAATTCTTCCCTTAGGTCGAACTCGGCCTATACCCCGATTGCCACTCCAAACACTCGCGCGCACAAAGGAAGCTCCAAACAAGGCACACACAAGCCTAGGAGCAAAGGGCGGAAGCAACTGGACAAGAATCAAAGCACTTGGCACAATCTGGAAACGCCAGGTGCGGACTGTCCGTGCTGTACGGGCGGACTGTCTGCTAGGGTACGGCGGACTGTCCGTAGGTACGGCGTGGACTGTCCGAAATAAGCACCAGAGCTACCAGAGACGCACCCCCGAAATTCGGACTGTCCGTGGAGGCCACGCGGACTGTCCGTCAGAAACTCGACCACGCGGACTGTCCGGGAAACCCTCGCGGACTGTCCGCCAAACTCCTCTCAACCAAAACCTAGAGGCAAACCGGATCGAAACGAAAACACGTAAGAACACGAAGAACACACGACGAACAACTAGACGTGCGGACTGTCTGCGGCTATCACGCGGACTGTCCGCAAGCTACGAACAGAACCAAAAACGCCCAACCCGCGGGGTCAACTCCACGTACTCATCACTGGATCTCCCAAACCGTTAAAGCTCTTGAGACAAGAGTTTGGGGAGATGATATGCGTCACACAAGGATGCTATGCCCCAAAAATCTCGACCTCTAACTCCCTAAATTACCGGGAATCGCGGATCACACAAGCAACCACCATGAACTCGGGCTCCTACCAAAAACGCACGAATCGAAGTGTCACACCCTAAAATTTCCAATTTCAAGATGTGAATTAGAAGAAAAATTAAATAACAATTTTCTCTCGATTTTAAAATTTTCCAACATTTATTTTCTTTACAGGAAATATAGTATAAGAAAAATCTATTATTTGATTTTCCAAATTAAATAAAATGTTTATGTGAGTGTAGCATTCATGCCGATGCATTTGGTGTTTCATAAGTGCAAAAGGTTTTTAAATGCACTTAGGTGCTGACCAAATCCTCCCGAGAATTTTCCAGATTTTTCTGGAAAATTATTCTCATTTTCTCTGTGCATTTTCTATTTATTAGAAGGCTCTAAAATCCTTTTCATGAGATCCAAATATTTTATTTGGATTGTTCGTGTCTCAATCCATCTCTAAGAATTTTCTTTGAATTTTAGGAATTTTCATAGTATTTTTCGTACTTCAAATGAATCATCTAGACTTTTATGGATTTTTCTTTACACGAGAAATTATTTCTGAAAAAAATAATCTTTTCTTTTCTTACCGGGCCGAGCCCGAAGGCCCGACCTTCACTGACCCATGTCAACCTGCTCCGGCCCATGTAAGGCCCATCTGGGCCGAAGGCCGCAGCTCGGCTGTGCCGCCGCCGTCTCGGCGTGCGTGCCGCGCACGCTAGGTGCGCCTCTGGCACCCCTATAAAGGCCGAGTGCCCTGGCCGCTCGCGCGCACTAGCCGCCGTCTCTACCTCGCCTCGCTACCCCTGCGCAACACAGCGCCGCCGCACGTCGTCCGCCGCGGAGCCGTGCGCCATGGCCGCTTCCGCCGCTCGATTCGTCGCCTACGAGCACTACCGGAGCAAGCCGTATGTTCTAGGAGCTCTGAGAGATCAAGTCGCACCGTCCTGCTGGCTCTCATCGCCAGGGGAGCACCGGAGCGTCATCGCCGTCCTCGAGCCGGTCCGCGCGCTGCTGTCTCCGCCCGCCGCGGAAATCCGGCCGTTTCCGTCCGTCTACGCCCGCGGTGAGCACACCTCTATGACCTCCTGCACCTCCTCCCACCGTTCCATGCCTCAATCAGATCCCTAGGCCTCCGGAGCGCCGGCGACACCGTTAAGCTCGGATGCATCTTCTTCTCCTTTTCCTTCCATCCAAGGTGATATGCTATTTAATTCTTTTGCCACATTTTATCGCTTATAAGTACTCTTGTGATGTCATGGCTAGATCATACTTGAGTATTGATTCTTTCTTTATGTTCACCTTGCTTGATCCTATATTTCGTATCTGTTCCAGCACAACCATGCAAACCTTCATGCATGTAAACATCAAGCACCTGTATGGTACGTGCATTCTTATAGAGCTACACACTACCAAGGCTACGAATGTCTGTTTCTCCATGCAGCCCAAACAAGTAGCTTAGCCGGCTTGTATGAAGCAACGCACCTAGAGAATTCGAGCCCAACACGTACTCTATGCCTTGCACGGCCGCCACATTGATTCGAGACGTCCACGTACATCTCTTGGCATTGTTCTGCCCAAGTGCACGTGTATATATATATAATCCTGGCTGCCGATCCAATCCTTTTCTTTTCCTTGTGCAACAACTTCGCAGCAGCAAACCCTAGCGCGCCGCCATAGATGTCGCTCAACCCCTGAGCCACCAGCATTGATCTAGGTCGTCTCCACCATTCTATCTCCATGTCCTCACACCAAGGTCGTCTGCACCGATCTGTCGGCGCACTTGAAGTCGTGCCGCTGATCACGTCGTCGTCCGACTCGCTCGCCTCCGGCTGAGTTCGTCATGGTCTCTGCTGCCGGATCGCAGCACACGTTCACGTGATGGATAGCCCCTCCTCGTCAAGTTCGAGTTTCGTCGCCTTCATCACCGTTCCGTCAGATGTCCTTTGCCATACGTGAGCATGCATGCTATCCCCTCATTCAGTTCTTTCTAAATTGTATTTTGCATCTCAAATTATCAACTGCAACTCCCTAATTTCCAATCATGCCGCCGGCCATGAATCCTCTCCTGGTTTTCCAGCTTATTTATTCTTTGTGTCCATGTGCAAGTCGTGATCAATCTGCAGCTGAAAGTAAGTCTTGGCTTCTCTTTTCGTATACCATTGGTTGAGGAGATTGAAGTCATGGGCACGTGCTATTTTTTTTTCCTGATCCCAGATGAGACGCTAGCTGTAAGCTTTTCCTTGGCCCAAACTCGATCCTGTCGATCAGCAAGGCGTAGTCCAGCTTCTATGGAGAAGATAACTTTACTACTCACCATGATACCGTCCTGGAAGGTGCATTTACCTTTTTAACTTCTGTGCTACACTACTTCATTGATTAATAAGTACCCTGGTGATGTCATGCTTAGCAATAATCACTCTGTATTCCTTCACCTTCATGCACGTAAGCACCAGCCAAGTAATGTGTGTCTGTATGTGCAGCTAGTGGGCACTATCTTCCTTTTGATCCTCAGGACACTCTCTCAGTTCTACCCATCGATGTATTGCCTATGCAGCACTCTGAAATTTTACTCCAACAGTGAAGCATGCATGCACAGTACATTGTGAGCTCCTTTCCATACTTATATCTTTCTTATTTCAATTCCGATTTCAGCAATTCTTTCACTCACATGTTCGTCTTAACGTGGAGATTAGTTTAGTAGCGCTTTTTAGTATGCTCTTCCAAAGTTTTCTTTGATTGGTGTATTGTTCTTAGTTGTACTCTTGTTTGTTTCCTTTGTATGCTTGTGCCTGATGATTGATGCGAGTAGAATGAACGTGGTTCGAGAGCTTGGAAGAGTATGAAGATGAAGAATTCTGAGCAACAAAACTACTCTGGTTAAAGGCAAGTGTGTCATTGATCTTTTGTCCCAATAATGTGTTTAATCACCATTGCATATGCTTGCATTAATATTGATGGGTCCTATTAAGGATTATCCTAGTCTTAATTATCATTCCTTGTGAACCTGGGTTTATCTTTTTGTTGGGTAGCTCTGCTTAGTTGCTCTACTTTGGGTTATGGTGGTTCTAATGAACAACAACAATGATGAATATGCTTTACCTTTATGCTATATATCTCTGGTTAATACAAGATCACAATATTTAATCGGAACATGGAGCGACCACCCAGAAAAATAGTGCAACCACAAGGCTATATGGCTCTGGCTTGGCTAATTAATTAGGGAACATGGAGCGACCACCCAGGAAAACAGTGCAACCACAAGGCTATATGGCTCTGGCTTGGCTAATTAATTAGGGACTCTAGTGTTGGGGTGACCTTACCTGATAAGGGCAAGGGGGAGCGCCAGTGGGGTATAGACTCGCTCTAGTAGGGAGTGGGCTTTGCTAAGACACGGTCCTACTAGGGGACTTTATACTCTGCAACGACTCGGAACCTTCGCGGGTTGCTTCGCATGGGAGGACTCTTTGTAAAGGCCTCGTAGCGTCCCTATGCAATCACACCTCGGTAGTGTGGTCTGATGCCTGATCAGCATCGTGTGGTTGGGTTTAAAGTTCTTTGAACTTTTATGTGACTTGTGGTGAAAGTGTACAACCTCTGCAGAGTGTAAAACTAATCGATTAGCCGTGCTCACGGTCAAGAGCGGCCTGGACCCTCACATGATAATTGAACTTGAAGATGGACTTAAATTGTTAGTATGGTTATGTTAGCCAAATGCTTATGGTGTATCTCTATATATTAATGTGGGTTGGTATATACATATATCTATAGTAATCAGGTGCTAATAAAATTTGATCAACTAAAAATGCTTAATGCAGTCAACCTGTCATTCTTTCCTTGTTCAGCCTTTGCATTCATACTTTCCCCACACTTGCTGAGTACGACATGTGCTCACCCTTACTATAAACAATGTTGCTCAGAAAGAGGAAGCTGCCATGAAGTCGTTGTGAAGATGTTGCTGGTGCTAGGCGTACGCAACCCCCAGTCGATTACCTGTGATGTTTGGAGCCTTCGTTTCCAGGATAAAGCTTAAATCTCTGATAATCTTTCTTTTTTCCTTACGTGATACTGTACTGTTATTCACTTATGTCAACTATATGCATGGAACTTGATCCTAGCATGCATATAGATTTGCACTTGGTTTTCTATGGAAAAATAGGTGTGACAGAGTGGTATCAGAGCTGTATCAACTGTAGGACGTTAGCCTAGTTAGCAAAAGATGTTTCTTAAAGTCTCTTTTGATCTAAAATCCCTCCTCATCTTATCCTTGACCTTTTTGATGTATGATCTCACAGCTTAACGATCTTCTTATCTCCCTACCGTGATAACTCTGATTTCTCAAGTTGACTCTTAGCATTTGCACTTCCTTTATTCACAAATGCTAAACCCTGAATTCTTGTATTCTCTCAAGCAATGACACCCCCTTGATTTATTGGTGCAATTGTTACCCTTGAAATTCTATCTGTTCGCGCAGCTCTCTGACACATCATTACTGTTTTAATTCTTTCTCGAGCTACAAAACTCCGATTGACATGAAATCAGTTGGATTAGTTCCAGAATTTCATGGGTCAATTTCTGTCAAAATTTCAGCAGTATGCGTTTGGTATCAAGAGAGATACACACGAATTAGTGGAGCATTCAGAATCTGTCAACACTGCTGAAATACCCATCCTGACTAATCTATATCCCGGGTTCTAAACCTCTGATTGAGGTGATTCCAGTTGGGATGATCTCATAATCTCGAACTCCGATGTCTGTGAGAAATTCATTATTTATGGATATCCTTACTGGGAGCTACATCCAATCTATTAGGAGGATACCCTTTGACTCTATTAACAACGTGTAGCATGGTTCCTTTGACTGTGTGTTGAGTGGTGAAACTCAGTGCTTGCGTGATCATGATTGTTTATGAAAATGTTTGAGTTGGTTCTTTGTAGTGAGTGTTGGTGTATTGTGGGTCTTATATCTGTAATAACATCAGTTGCTTAGTCAGGTTCCTCTTTTTGTGCCTCCCATCTCCTTGTCATCTCTCTTTCCCTCTAAAAGAAGAAAATCAAACCCCGCATCAACAAGCAAATGCTACTGCCACTGCTACTACAAAGAAGTGAGCAAGTTGAAAAAAAAGAAGACCTCACTCTATCTTCCTACCTACCTTGTGTTTGCTACTCTCTCATCCAGCTCATTCTAATGAAGATCTCGACGACCAAAAAAGGTGAATACTGAAGATCCTACACTCTGAAGACAAAAAAAGGATGACCGTGTGCCTATCTCAATAGCAGTATTCTTGTTTGTCTCCCTTCTCCTTGTTTCTTCTCTCTTCGAATCTCGGGACGAGATTCCTTTTAAGGGAGTAGATTTGTCAAACCCTGAAATTTCCAATTTCAGGATGTGAATTAGAAGAAAAATTAAATAACAATTTTCTCTCAATTTTAAAATTTTCCAACATTTATTTTCTTTACAGGAAATATAGTATAATAAAAATCTATTATTTGATTTTCCAAATTAAATAAAATGTTTATGTGAGTGTAGCATTCATGCCGATGCATTTGGTGTTTTATGAGTGCAAAAGGTTTTTAAATGCGCTTAGGTGCTGACCAAATCATCCCGAGAATTTTCCAGATTTTTTTGGAAAATTATTCTCATTTTCTCTGAGCATTTTCTATTTATTAGAAGGCTCTAAAATCCTTTTCATGAGATCTAAATATTTTATTTGGATTGTTCGTGTCTCAATCCATCTCTGAGAATTTTCTTGGAATTTTAGGAATTTTCAGAGTATTTTTCGTGCTTCAAATGAATCATCTAGACTTTTATGGATTTTTCTTTACACAAGAAATTATTTCTGAAAAAAAAAATCTTTTCTTTTCTTACCGGGCCGAGCTCGAAGGCCCGACCCGCACTGACCCATGTCAGCCTGCTCCGGCCCATGTGAGGCCCATCTGGGCCGCAGGCCGCAGCTCGGCTGCGCCGCCGCCGCCGCCGCCGTCTCGGTGTGCATGCCGCGCACGCCAGGTGTGCCTCCAGCACCCCTATAAAGGGCGAGTGCCCTAGCCGCTCGCGCGCCCTAGCCGCCGTCTCTACCTCACCTCACCACCCCTGCGCATCACAACGCCGCCGCACGTCGTCCGCCGCGGAGTCGTGCGCCATGGCCGCTTCCGCCGCTCGATTCGTCGCCTACGAGCACTACCGGAACAAGCCGTATGTTCCAGGAGCTCCGAGAGATCAAGTCGCACCGTCCTGCTGGCTCTCATCGCCAGGGGAGCACCGGAGCGTTGTCGCCGTCCTCGAGCCGTTCCGCGCGCTGCTGTCTCCGCCCGCCGCCGAAATCCGGCCGTTTCCGTCTGTGTACGCCCGCGGTGAGCACACCTCTGTGACCCCCTCCACCTCCTCCCACCGTTCCACGCCTCAATCAGATCCCTAGGCTGCCGGAGCGCCGGCGACACCGTTAAGCTCGCATGCATCTTCTTCTCCTTTTCCTTCCATCCAAGGTGATATGCTATTTAATTCTTTTGCCACATTTTATGGCTTATAAGTACTCTTGTGATGTCATGGCTAGATCATACTTGAGTATTGACTCTTTCTTTCTGTTCACCTTGCTTGATCCTATATTTCGTATCTGTTCCAGCACAACCATGCAAACCTTCATGCATGTAAACATCAAGCACCTGTATGGTACGTGCATTCTTATAGAGCTACACACTACCAAGGCTACGAATGTCTGTTTCTCCATGCAGCCCAAACAAGTAGCTTAGCCGGCTTGTATGAAGCAACGCACCAAGAGAATTCGAGCCCATCACGTACTCTATGCCTTGCACGGCCGCCACATTGATTCGAGACGTCCACGCACATCCCTTGGCATTGTTCTGCCCAAGTGCACGTGTATATATATATAATCCTGGCTGCCGATCCAATCCTTTTCTTTTCCTTGTGCAACAACTTCGCAGCCGCAAACCCTAGCCCGCCGCCATAGCTGTCGCTCAACCCCTGAGCCGCCGGCATTGATCTAGGTCGTCTCCACCATTCTATCTCCAAGTCCTCACACCAAGGTCGTCTGCACCGATCTGTCGGCGCACTTGAAGTCGTGCCACTGATCACGTCGTCGTCCGACTCGCTCGCCTCCGGCTGAGTTCGTCATGGTCTCTGCTGCCGGATCGCAGCACACGTTCACGTGATGGATAGCCCCTCCTCGTCAAGTTCGAGTTTCGTCGCCGTCATCACCGTTCCGTCAGATGTCCATTGCCATACGTGAGCATGCATGCTATCCCCTCATTCAGTTCTTTCTAAATTGTATTTTGCATCTCAAATTATCAACTGCAACTCCCTAATTTCCAATCATGCCGCCGGCCATGAATCCTCTCCTGGTTTTCCAGCTTATTTATTCTTTGTGTCCATGTGCAAGTCGTGATCAATCTGCAGCTGAAAGTAAGTCTTGGCTTCTCTTTTCTTATACCATTGGTTGAGGAGATTGAAGTCATGGCACGTGCTATTTTTTTTTCCTGATCCCAGATGAGACGCTAGCCGTAAGCTTTTCCTTGGCCCAAACTCGATCCTGTCGATCAGCAAGGCGTAGTCCAGCTTCTATGGACGAGATAACTTTACTACTCACCATGATACCGTCCTGGAAGGTGCATTTACCTTTTTAACTTCTGTGCTACACTACTTCATTGATAAATAAGTACCCTGGTGATGTCATTCTTAGCAATAATCACTCTGTATTTCTTTACCTTCATGCACGTAAGCACCAGCCAAGTAATGTGTGTCTGTATGTGCAGCTAGTGGGCACTATCTTCCTTTTGATCCTCAGGACACTCTCTCAGTTCTACCCATCGATGTATTGCCTATGCAGCACTCTGAAATTTTACTCCAACAGTGAAGCATGCATGCACAGTACATTGTGAGCTCCTTTCCATACTTATATCTTTCTTATTTCAATTCTGATTTCAGCAATTCTTTCACTCACATGTTCGTCTTCACGTGGAGATTAGTTTAGTAGCGCTTTTTAGTATGCTCTTCCAAAGTTTTCTTTGATTGGTGTATTGTTCTTAGTTGTACTCTTGTTTGTTTCCTTTGTATGCTTGTGCTTGATGATTGATGCGAGTAGAATGAACGTGGTTCGAGAGCTTGGAAGATTACGAAGATGAAGAATTCTGAGCAACATCACTACTCTGGTTAAAAGCAAGTGTGTCCTTGATCTTTTGTCCCAATAATGTGTTTAATCACCATTGCAAAAGCTTGCATTAATATTGATGGGTCCTATTACGGATTATCCTAGTCTTAATTATCATTCCTTGTGAACCTAGGTTTATCTTTCTGTTGGGTAGCTCTGCTTAGTTGCTCTACTTTGGGTTATGGTGGTTCTAATGAACAACAACAATGATGAATATACTTTACCTTTATGCTATATATTTCTGGTTAATACAAGATCACAATATTTAATCGGAGCATGGAGCGACCACCCAGGAAAACAGTGCAACCACAAGGCTATATGGCTCTGGCTTGGCTAATTAATTAGGGACTCTAGTGTTGGGGTGACCTTACCTGATAAGGGAAAGGGGGAGCGCTAGTGGGGTATAGACTCGCTCTAGTAGGGAGTGGGCTTTGTAAGACACGATCCTACTAGGGGACTTTATACTCTGCAACGACTCAGAACCTTCACAGGTTGCTTCGCATGGAAGGACTCTTTGTAAAGGCCTCGTAGCGTCCCTATGCAATCACACCTCGGTAGTGTGGTATGATGCCTGATCAGCATCGCGTGGTTGGGTTTAAAATTCTTTGAACTTTTATGCGACTTGTGGTGAAAGTGTACAACCTCTGCAGAGTGTAAAACTAATCGATTAGCTGTGCTCACGGTCAAGAGCGGCCTGGACCCTCACATGATAATTGAACTTGAAGATGGACTTAAATTGTTGGTATGGTTATGTTAGCCATATGCTTATGGCGTATCTCTATATGTTAATGTGGGTTGGTATGTACATATATCTATAGTAATCAGGTGCTAATAAAATTTGACCAACTAAAAGTGCTTAATGCAGTCAACCTGTCAACCTTTCCTTGTTCAGCCTTTGCATTCATACTTTCTCCACACTTGCTGAGTACGACATGTGCTCACTCTTGCTATAAACAATGTTGCTTAGAAAGAGGAAGCTGCCATGAAGTCATTGTGAAGATGTTGCTGGTGCTAGGCATACGCAACCCCCAGTCGATTGCCTGTGATGTTTGGAGCCTTCGTTTCCAGGATAAAGCGTAAATCTCTGATAATCTTTCTTTTTTCCTTACGTGATACTGTACTGTTATTCACTTATGTCAACTATATGCATGGAACTTGATCCTGGCATGCATATAGATTTGCACTTGGTTATCTTTGGAAAAACAGGTGTGACACGAAGGCTCTCCACGGCGTTTGAGGGGTCAAGATCACACACAAACATGCGAAAGGCATCCACCCATGATTTCCTCAAAGAAATCCGTGAAGAAACACCCCCAAAATCACGAATCGAGCGAAGAACGAAACCCCCCCAAAAATAGCCCCGAAAATGACACGAAAATCACAAGGGACTAGGAGATCACCGCAACGCCGAATGCTTCCATACATACAGAGGTCAGAGTCTGTACAAGAGTCTAGCCTAAGGAATCTAGAGGAACAAGAAGCAGTTCAGAGAAATCTACCGGGGGAGAAAGCCCTAGAGTCCAAGAGAGAGATGCCATCCACCTCTCCGCTATTTATACGAAGTCTATCGGAGGGAGGTAAATGACCATGCTACCCCTACTTCTTAAAGGAAGATACAACCCCTCAGGGGTATTTTGGTCAAGTCTTCATCGGACGGACACGCTTCCACTGCGGCTTCGCTTCACCTCGACGCAAACCCCGCGATCACGCCACATGCCCTCCGCCTCGAAGCTTCCCGAAGCTCCCGGATCACCGTCTTCGTCGCCTCGGGCCTCCGGGCTTGGTTTTGAGGCCCAAACCAAGAAACCGTCCACCGATGGTTTTGTGGGCAAATCACCAAACCCCGCGTGCAAGCTTCGGCCTCGATCCGCTACCTTGCACCGGCCATGTTCACGACTTCAGCCTGCCAGTCCTGCACCGCACGGCTCGCACTTGACCCCATCGGCCACCGGGTCCATCGAACCAAGCCTACTTGCCTCTCCATCACCCGGAGGCCGCCACGGCTAAGGCCTTTCGCGCTTGTTCTTCACCTGCACCAACACGAGTCAAACCGCAACCTGTACCTGCACACTTAGCCAAGCATCAGTCCACACAATGTTGTCAAACACTCATCACTAAGGAGCGACCCTCCACTGGTCTTCGGACACACCTGGTCCTCAATCTCCCCCTTGATGAGTGCATTGACAACACCCATAGAAATCACATAGAGAAAAAGAAAAGAAAACAACCACAAACACAAACCTCCCAAGTAAGTGATCCAAAGCCAAAGAACAAGCGAAAACTTGATCACTCGCCAATCCAAGTCTCGGCCCCCTAAGACAAGGGCAACGGCTCGACACAGCCGAGACAAAACAAAGCTCTCAAAGAGCACATCACAAAGCACAAAACTCAGGAAAATCAAAGGAGCTCCCCCTGCACATATGCAAACTCCCCCTGAGCAAGTGCAACCTCTTCTTCTCAATTTTTCTCCTCACATGCCACGACTCACAAATGTATACCAATTTTCCACAAAATCTCCCAATGCATGAAAAATTCTCCCCATATCATACAAAACTCTCCTCCTTGTTGACAATGCATGAATCAAGGTATATGAAACTCTTCCCCTTGTTTTCATGAAAAATGCATGTCAAAGCACATATACAATCTACCAAGCTTCTCAAATATACAAAGAGCACAACAAAATGCTACAAATGAGACATAGAGCAAGCAAAGTAGACATGGTGTATCTAGCATATTGCCATCAAGAAGGTAGAGACATATAAGCATGTGACATGGCTAAAAGCAATTTTAAGCAATTTTCACAAAGAAATAGTCATCTCATGAGCAAGACTCTCTCTATACCAATTTGAACATAAATACACTAGATCATCCAAAGTTTATGCAAGATCACAAATTCTCATCACAAGATCATTATAAACGCCCACAAGCTACTCAAGTCATGTTAAAGCCACCGAGCCATGTGTCTACTTCTTAAAATGAGACTTCTCATGGTAGACAAGCATGCTACGGTTTAGCACCCAAGATATGAATATCAAACCATAAAAACATGATTAGGAGCTCATTTTTCAAGCATAAGGCAATTCATACACCAATTTCATTTTTTTCGAGTTTAAACATGGTACATGAAGTGCCTTTGCGGCAAAAAGAAGCTTATGCTCCTCCCCAAGCAAACAAAAGGGCTAAACATTTACAATGATAGAAAGGTCTTTGACCCCAAGCAAAGAGAACATGATTCTCAAGCACAAACTAAATATGATATAGGCATTTAAGCACAAATTGAGCATAGACAAGCATCTACTCATAAGAGACATATTTTTAGCATTTTCATCAAAAGAAAGCTATTTCAACACAAATATATGGCAAAACCATCAAGAGCCTAGCATTCACATCCACAATTTACCAAACATGCACAAGTCTCCCAAATAGCACATCAGTGATCAGTGTATATAAGAGAAGCTCAATCCTAGCTCAAGTGATCCAAAGATGGCTATCCTACCAGGTTTTGTACAGAAAGTAAAATACATGAAGGAAATGCAACAAAATGAACATATGACACATATATACATGAGAAGCTCCAAGACCCAGCTAGAAAGGAAAGCACACCCCAAGCTCACCCCGCAAGCGAGTGAAAGTGACTTGGTCAAGCGGTTTGGTGAAAATGTCAGCTAGCTGGTCTTGGGTAGGGACATAGGACAAAGATATATTTCCCTTCTCCACATTGTCTCTAAGGAAGTGGTACCTCACTTCTATATGTTTTGTTTTGGAGTGGAGTGTTGACATTTCTTAATGCAACTTCCAAAGAATAGATCTACAATCCATTCTAAGCAATGGCGCAAGAAATGTTGGTTGGTATAAGATAAGCCTACAGAAATATTATGGTAGATAATCCGCAAGCGCACGGATACCGGTGAGCATTTCACCCGGGGTGATGGGTTTTAAAATATCGTATCCACAGGGAAGATGGATGGATGTAACAAAAGACATAGGGATGGCAGTAGACTACTTTATGGACTTTGATGGAATGGCACATACTTTAACAGGGGTAAGCCAAATGATAAAGTAATGATAAATCAGACAGGCAGAGGCACATGTGGAGCATAGAACATATTATTCCTAGTTTAGATTAGAATTGGATTTACTTAAGAGGCACAATTCTATATAGCATACAAAGACTGAGTTATTCATCTATTTTAATGTAGCATATCATCACATATAGCATAGTCATGGATAATGTGTGAACACCCCGAAGATTACCCAAGAAGATCAAGGACGAAACTCGATCCTCCCAAGAATCATTGTTCGACTAGTCTCATACTCGGGGGGTGGACTGCAAAGGACTCAATAGGCCTGTCACGCCCACGATCTACCACACGACCCAGAGTATAAGGTGAATCCACAAGTAAATTATATCTAATGACCATGCTTACATCTGTCTACTACCTAGCATACGCGCGTAATATACTAGGAGCTCTACGAATAAGTGCGTAGACTTATCATTAATCATGACTATATCAAATATACTACTAGAATAAAGTAAGAACTTAGCAATTGCACACATATCATTGAAATAGCATAAAGTCATTGAGAAACAATATAAGGACTGAATCTTGATAACTTACAGATCTGGAACTGGAGCAAAGCTCAACTCTACTCGAATCTGACTCTCTATCTAGAACTAGGTTCTTGATCTAGAAATTAGATCTTGAATTATGAAGTAGCTATCCTATCTCTGATATATCCTCTTCTTCTCCTGTCTTGGCCTGATGATGATGATCTTCTGAGAGATGCATAGCATGCCCTAGGGGGGTTCTGGGGTTGCTTATATAGCCCTAGGGGGGGATCTTCTTCTCCTGTCTTCGCCGTAGGATCAAACCGACCTAAACAAGTGCTTTAGATTAACCCTAAGAGGCGGTGGAGGAACCTTCCCGAAGCAGGGCCTGATCGGGGCCAGGGGGAGCCCGATCGGCCTCCCTATAGGGCCGGTCGGCCTGGGCTGGGCCCTGGCTGGGCTCCGCCTTCGCGTGTGGGCCTCTTGTCCCTTCTAGATGCATATTTTCTTGGAGCCCACTTCGGTTGAGTTCGGGAGTCTTCTGGAGCTTTCTAGAATTCATTCTTTTTGCATTTTCCTGAATAGTCCCTGAAAATATATAATTCACCAAAATTCGTGGAATTCATTAGTCCAAGGCCCTATACTACTGTTGATTTATCTTTTTGGTCCTTTTTCATGTATTGTTGATGCATAAAAATAAGAGTTAGTGAGCATCAACAAACTCCCCCAAGCTTACCTCTTGCTAGTCTCTTAGCAAGACTCAGTGTTACCACAATAAATTCTTTTCCAAGGTAGGATGAAAAAGTCAGACTTTTAAAACCTGCTTATATCTGCTTGAGAACATGGGGCTTTTATCTGTACTTGGGTCTTGAGCAGTTGAAAGATATAACAATTAAGTCAAGCACCATGTCTCAAGTTCTTGGTTTCACTAAAATTCTGGAGTTTTTGCAAAAGATGTTCAAGTTAAAGCTTAGAGTACTCCTGTATGACAACTTGATATGATAAAACATAAAAACTTTCAACTTTAGCCTGCCTTTGCTTCTTTTGTTTCTGAAATATATCTCTCTTTCTAGCAATAATCTTAAGAGAACCTTGGGTTACATGACATTAGGAGAGGTGGGCCCTACTCGCCCCGGACTTTTGTCCATTTTTCTCTCTCCTTAGAGATGTGAGCTCTTCTCGCCCTCGGACTTGTGTCCATTATTCATCTCTAATTTATTCTTTTTAGGGAGGTAGGCCCTTCTTGCCTAGTAGAACACTTGTTCATTTCTCTCCCTCTCTCATCTCACTTTTTCCTCTTTTTTTTTATGTCATACCCAAGTCTCTTTGAAGGCATAGAGAGATATAAAACTGGAACATTCTGAGCAAATTTTTAACAAGGCTCTTTTTTTAATAGGACATAAAGTCTTGTGTCATACAGGAGACTCGTTATATATGAATTTTATGATTAAAAAGTGAATCTCCAGAATTTAGTGTTACTTTGAACAAGATAAACAACAGCTCAACTTAATCATGTCAATCAATCAATCACCTAGACTTAGATCGAGAAATTGCTCCCACAAGAATCTCAAGCTTAAAGCATGTTTCAAAATCTAAACAATTGTATCCATGTCTTGGGAGAACTTCAAAAGATGGTAAGCTAGGCATTTGCAGCACTAAAGAGCATTTGTTTATCATGTTCATTTAGCATACTTCTCTAGTTCTTTATTTATTTTAAACAAGGGAAATTTTTATTTTATTTTATTATTATTTCAAACTTATCAAACTAAACAAAACTTAAAATAAAAATATATAAATAGATAGTTGATACTTACCTTGGGGGCTTCTCCCCCAAGCTGCTTGATTCTACATCCCCCACTGGCGAAATCTGCTTGCCAGTAGTTCAGCGTTTGCGTCTGCGGTTTCTTGTATATCTTCTAATCGTTGTCCTGCCTGGTCCATCCACTGTTGTTGTTGGCGTAGCATGTTGGTGTGGGTATCCTGAGTGCTCATTTGCGTCCTCATGTTGTCATGGACACCTTGGCGGAACGTCGCAGAATACTGATGGTCGAATCCTGAAAAAGAGTTATGGGTAGGTACAAAATTCGACGATGATGCGTAAAACCTGCCACTTCCAAACTCCTGTCTTCCAAGGTTGCTCGGTCCTTGCAATGGTAAATCTCCTCCTTGGTACACGCGACGAGGGTATGTTGGCACGAAGTTTTCATATGATCGATACGTGGCGTCTTCGTACAGTGGGTCAGCTTCGGTGTAGTTTGACGATGAGGCTCGAGCTGACGTTCGTGGAGGTTGCTGCTGGACCAGTTGTGCCTGCTCATTGATCAAAAAAGATTGCACAGAATATATACCCAATCCCGGGTTAGGTAACGGGATTGCGCTCTTATTGTGGATATAGTGCAATTTTTCTTGAATTTTCTTAACCCATCTTCCTTGGCGGAAGTAATCGTAGCCGATGATCTCACGAGGAGTATTAATGCTGATGAAAGTGGCATCTCCAAGGATGCCCAAGTCATCGGCTATCTGGGTGATCAGAGAGGTGCAGCTTACGTCTCCAACTAGGTTGGGGAACGAGAGCCAGTGCTCTACTAGCATCTTAATAGGGGACACAGCTTTTCTTTTCAGAGCAGCATAAATCAACTGCATGTCCCCTACTCTCACGCTGATATTATCATTGCATGGAAAAAAGGACAAGGCTTATCCACTTATGAAAGAAACGAAGAGTGGGATGTTGAATATCATTGGTGCGTGGCTTGTGTGCGTTCTCTTTCCCTGTAACGTCCGTCCAGAGGTGTAGCCTATCAAAATCTTCAAGAGACGAGTCTAAATCTAAGGCACATCCTTCTGCGAACCCTAAGGCGTTACTCAGCCTTCTCCAAGATAGAGTGTGCTCTTGACGGAACAACCGAAAGGTTACCCCATCGTTAGAGGATTTCAAAGTGCAAAGAAACTCTAAAGTGAGGAGACGGCAACCCCTTTCAGAAGTGTGATAAAAAGAGGTCCACCCCAGCAGAGCAAAAATCTGGCTGAACTCAGAGTTCAAGCCTGCTTCTTGCATGAATTCTTCGCTAAACATGGCTGGAAGGACAAAAGAACGTTTCTTCAGTTTCTCATACCTTTCCTTCTCTTCTCCTCTCCTGATGTGCAAATGCACATCATTGGTTAGGATCTTTCCTTGTGATTACGATGCCGAAGGAGAGGGGTTAGAGACCAGTGAGGGAGACTCCTGAGAGTCTACACTCATCGACCGCTGGGAGTTGGCTCTGGAACTAGAGCGTCTGAGGATTCTCCCAAACATGGTGTCTAAGGCTTTCAAGGGTGTAAGAGAAAAGTTTAGAGCTAGGCTACCCTTGGATTTCTTCTCCACTCTCTTCCTAAGCTTTCTTTCTCTTGAGGCAGCACTGCAAAAGCTCGAAGGTGAGGTTTTCTGGGCTGGTGTGTGTGCGAAGAACTGGGTAGGAGGTGGCTGCTTATATAGGCCCAAGGGGGGTGGCCGGCCGGCCTGGTCGGCCCCACCTGGCCTCCACTCAGGTGCCCTCTCCTCCATCCATTTCCTGCTGTCTTCCAACGCTAGAAAAAGTGCCTTGTGAGTGGGAAAAGAAGGTGCTGGTGGATGAAGTGATAAGATAAGGTAGGTAAAGACTTGATGTGTATCCCTATGGCATGTGGGTCCCAATCGTAAGGGTAAAGGCAAATATAACAGCAAAAATATAGTAGTAAAAATATTTTTATGCCACCACGAAAAATCATTATACAGGTTTTGACACACCGTAAAATTATTTACCATGGGGCGTGAAAAAGTTTTTACTGTAGTAAATATGAAATTCAAAAATATATTTTTGTGTTTTTACCGGTTACCTTTGACGAGGGTTCGTAGTTTGGGTCCTCGAACAGGACTTCCAAGTCTTCTAATATTCAAGTGCATCCTCCGTCTTCAGAGATAATAGTCCTTCTGATGATGTCTTTTCTTGATCGATCATGTTCGCGTTGATGCTGAGCTCTGGTCTGGGTCTGAAGGCAAACTTCTCCTCCTTTCCATTGATCTCAAATGTGATCTCCCCTCTGCCTACATTGATGCGTGCATTGGCGGTGCTCAGGAATGGTCGCCTGAGAATTAGTGAAACCCTGGAGTCTGGGTGCATATCCAATACCACAAAATCAACTGGCACCAAGAACTCTCGGATTTTCACTGGAACATTCTCGGCGATTCCTGATGGGTAGCGAACTGATTGATCTGCCAATTGGAGACACATTGATGTTGGAACCAAGGTAGGGTGCTTGAGCTTGTCGAAGACAACCTTGGGCATCACACTAACACTTGCTCCAAGATCACAGAGTGCATTGTTGAAGTATTGATTTCCAATGGAGCACTCTATAGTGGGGCATCCTGGATCCTTTTTCTTGATGAGCGATGTGTTCAGGATTGCCGCACTACATTCTTCGGTCAACTTGATGATCTCCGTAGTTGGCAAAGGTTTCTTCTTATTCAGGATGTCTCGGATGTACTTGGCATATGTCGGGACTTGCATGGCATCCAATAGAGGTATGTTGACATAAAGCTTCTGGATGACTTCGATGAACTTCCCGAATTGATCATCAACTTGAGGTTTTCTCACTCTTCTTGGATATGGTATGAAGTTGGTGTCGTGGAAATCTTGTCTTGCTGAGTCTTGTTCTTCTTGCATGACTTCTTCTACATCATTATCCTTCTCTGGAGCTTCGGCTGGTGCTACAGGTACTGCAGATGTTGCAGGTGCTGTGGGTGTTCTAGCCGGTGGTCTTGCTGTGCCCTTGGGATATGGTGGATCTGTTGTTTGCTTGCCACCTCTTGTTCGGACATTAAATACCTGCTCAGGGTTAGTGGCAACAGGTGCAACAGCAGACAATTTTGATAACTTGGAATGACACATACTTTAACAGGGGTAAGCCAAATGATAAAGTAATGATAAATCAGACAGGCAGAGGCACATGTGGAGCATAGAACATACTATTCCTAGTCTAGATTAGAATTGGATTTACTTAAGAGGCACAATTCTATATAGCATACAAAGACTGAGTTATTCATCTATTCTAATATAGCATATCATCACATAGCATAGTCATGGATAAATGTGAACACCCCGAAGATTACCCAAGAAGATCAAGGACGAAACTTGATCCTCCCAAGAATCATTGTTCGACTAGTCTCATACTCGGGGGGTGGACTGCAAAGGATTCAATAGGCCTGTCACGCCCACGATCTACCACACGACCCGGAGTATAAGGTGAATCCGCAAGTAAATTATATCTAAGCACCATGCTTACATACTTTCTACTACCTAGCATACGCGCGTAATATACTAGGAGCTCTACGAATAAGTGCGTAGACTTATCATTAATCATGACTATATCAAATATACTACTAGAATAAAGTAAGAACTTAGCAATTGCACACATATCATTGAAATAGCATAAAGTCATTGAGAAACAATATAAGGATTGAATCTTGATAACTTACAGATCTGGAACTGGAGCAAAGCTCAACTCTACTCGAATCTGACTCTCTATCTACAACTAGGTTCTTGATCTAGAAATTAGATCTTGAACTATGAAGTAGCTATCCTATCTCTGATGTATCCTCTTCTTCTCCTGTCTTGGCCTGATGATGATGAACTTCTGAGAGATGCATACCTTGCCCTAGGGGGGGTCTGGGGTTGCTTATATAGCCCGGAGGGATAATCCGTCGCCGTAGGATCAAACTGACCTAAACAAGTGGTTTAGATTAACCCTAAGAGGCGGTGGAGGAACCTTCCCGAAGCAGGGCCTGATTGGGGCCAGGGGGAGCCCGATCGGCCTCCCTATAGGGCCGGTCGGCCTGGGCTGGGCCCTGGCTGGGCTCCGTCTTCGCGTGTGGGCCTCTTGTCCCTTCTAGATGCATATTTTCTTGGAGCCCACTTCGGTTGAGTTCGGGAGTCTTCTGGAGCTTTCTAGAATTCATTCTTTTCGCATTTTCCTGAATAGTCCCTGAAAATATATAATTCACCAAAACTCGTGGAATTCATTAGTCCAAGGCCCTATACTACTGTTGATTTATCTTTTTGGTCCTTTTTCATGTATTGTTGATGCATAAAAATAAGAGTTAGTGAGCATCAACATGGAGGACAGGATTTTGGGCTACGCTTATGGCACTAGTGCTGTCACAGAAAAGTGGAACCTGGGAGCACTCCTCTCCAAAATCACTCATGGTATAGGTCATCCAAAGCAGCTGGGAACAACAACTAGCAGCAGCTACATACTCAGCCTCGGTGGTGGATTGGGCTACACTCGATTGCTTGCGAGATTACCAAGAGACCAAAGAAGAACCAAGGAACTGACAACACCCAGAAGTAGACTTGCTGTCCAATCGACACCCAGCAAAATCCGCATCAGAAAACCCATGAAGTCTGAGTGTCGAGGCGGCAGAGTACCAAAGACCAAACTCAGGAGTATAGTTCAAGTACCTGAAAATCCGCTTGACGGTCTGCGGATGTGAAGTCCTCGGTGAAGCCTGAAAACGAGTGCACAGACACACGCTGAACTGTATGTCTGGCCTCATCGCCGTCAAGTAGAGGAGGGAGCCGATCATGCTCCGGTACTCCTTCTTGTCCACAGGTTCGCCGTCCTCATCCGCGTCCAAAGCCGTAGTCGTACTCATCGGTGTAGTCAACGGCTTGGAGTCGTTCATGCCAAACTTCTTCACCATGTCCCTGGTGTACTTTGCCTGATGTACAAACGTCTCGTCCTTGCACTGCTTGATCTGGAGACCCAAGAAAAACTGCAGCTCGCCCATCATGGACATCTCAAATTCCCTGCTCATGTCATCTGCAAATCTGGCAACAAGATCATGAGAAGAGCCACCAAAGATTATGTCATCCACGTATATCTGAACAATCAAAAGGTCATTCCCATGCTTAAGGAGAAACAGGGTCTTATCAACTGTGCCCATCACAAACCCCTAACTCAGCAAAAAGCCTCTCAACCTACCATACCAAGCTCTAGGTGCCTGTTTCAACCCATAGAATGCTCTCTGGAGTTTGTATACACGGTGTGGGTATTTTTCACTCTCAAACCCCAGGGTTGCCTCACATACACTTTTTCCTCTATCACCCCATTCAAGAAAGCACTCTTGACATCCATTTGGTACAACTTGAACCCTTTAGCCACGGCAAAGGCTAGAAGGATCCTAATTGCCTCCAAACGGGCCACAGGAGCAAATGTCTCCTCATAGTCTATCCCCTCCTTCTAGTTGAACCCCTGCGACACCAACCTTGACTTGTTTCTCACAACCATCCCATTCTCACCCCCTTTGTTCTTCCACACCCACTTGGTACCTATGGGACGGCAATTTGGCGGTGGATCGACTAACACCCAGACTTGGTTTCTCTCAAAGTTTTCCAACTCCTCATGCATGGAATTCACCCAATTTTCGTCAGACCAAGCGTGTCGAATATCTTTGGGCTCAAACGACGCAACAAAAGCAGAGTGAGTGAAATGAGAAGTATTCCTTGACCTCAACCATGTAGTGCATTCATGAAGGTCACCAATGGTGGTCGTCGGTGGGTGATCAACTTGTACTCGCCGGGGAGCCTCACGCCTGGACACAACCTCCCCCTCAGCAGCGGCCTCCACTCGAACAGCCTCAGTCATAGTGGGTGTAGGGGATGGTCCATCCTCGATCGTCGTCGTAGTAGTGGAAGTAGCGTGTACACGATCAGCCACGGGAGCACCACCATCATCATCATCCTCGTCTCCATCTCTATCCTTCTCATCCTCAAAGATCCTGGCACCAATCTCCTCGTCACTTGCACACTCAAAAGCAGAAGGGCTACATGGTTGTGTCTCGTCGAAGGTTACCTCACAAGTCTCCATGATTCGGTTAGTGTCAAGGTTGAGCACACGATATGCTCTAGAGTGAATCGCATAACCAAGGAAAATCCCATCCGAACATCTAGATTCAAACTTATCTAACTTGCCCTTCTACAGAATGAAGCACTTGTAACCAAAAGCTCTAAAGTGACTCACCTTGGGTTGTCGCCAATGCATCAGCTCATAAGAGGTCTTCTTCTTGAAAGCACGGAGAAAGATGCGATTCGAAACATAGCAAGCAGTATTGACCGCCTCGGCCCAGAAATGCCTAGGAGTCCTATGCTCATCAAGCATCATCCTAGCCATCTCACAAAGGGTCCGGTTCTTCCTCTCCACAACGCCATTCTGGCAAGCGACGTATGGAGAAGAGTACTGATGATCGAGACCAAGATCACTACAAAAGGCATCAAAATGAGAGTTCTTAAAACTTCGTGCCATTGTCACTGCGTATAGCTCGAATAGCATCTCCATGTCTCTCATTCTTCAACCTCAAGATCAAGTCCCGAACAAAGCCAAATGTCTCACTCTTATCCTCCAAAAAGAAAACCCAAGAGTACCTCGAAAAATCATCAATAACCACAAGAACATACCACTTCCCACCAGCAGAGCGAACACGAGCTGGCCCAACCAAATCCATGTGCAACAGCTCACAAGGTCGCTCGGTCATGACAGACGTCAAGGGGGTGTGAGAAGCGGCAACCATCTTTCCATGCTGACAAGAAGCGCAAACCAAATCCTTCTCAAATTTCAACTTAGGCAATCCTCAGACAAGATCAAGACCACTCAAGCGGGAAAGCAACTCAAAGCTCAAGTGTCCCAACCTCCTATGCCATTTCCAAAGCTCGGCCGAAACGCCAGCAACAAAGCATCGAGGAGGATCAACAGACTGGGAAAAATCGGCACGAAAGATTTGACCCTCGGGGACGATCGTACAGACAAGATCGCCTCGAGAATCAAGCACACGAGAAGCACCTGACTTAAAACAAACCTCAAAACCTTCGTCAAGTAACTGAGATACTGACAACAGGTTAAAATCAAGTGACTTGACCAGGGCCACACTTCTTAAGGTCACCTTGCTACTCACCTTCACCATACCTTCAGCAAGCACTCGTCCTCTCCCATTGTCCCCAAAAGGGATGTACTCCCTCGTAATCACCGGGGTGAGGCTGGAGAACCACCCACGTTCTCCGGTCATGTGTCGTGAGCAACCGGAGTCGATCAACCAAAAGTCCTCTAAGCCTCCCACCTGCAATAAAAAACGAGGACGAGAATGAGCAAGCGACTCAACATTGGGTTAGTACCAAAAGAGTCAAACCAGTGTTGAGCCATTTGCTCAAAAGAAGGGTTAGCAAAATACATCCTCCCAAAACCTCTAGGCGGAGCCCTCTCACACCTACCACCAAAGGACCTGTCACGTCTCACTGGAGGAGTACGCGCACCACGAGGAGGAAAACGTGGCTCGTAGTCCATCTGAGACCCAAAGCTTCGATCGTGCCTCCCAAACTCGTAACGGTCACAAGAAGGAGCACGTCGAGCCAACTCACCACGCCCAAACCCAACACGCCTGTCTCTCTGAGGAAACACACCTCCACCTCCACGAGTAGGAACTGTTCGCACATACACCTCACCCCTAGGCAGAGGCCCTCTACGAGGCTCAGGCACACCACGAGCAAGGTGGTACCTGTCCTTGTTTGCCATCTCCCTAGCAAACCTCTCATCCCTCTTCCTCCGGAAACATAACTCATCCTTATGCCCATCCCTCCCACAATACTCACAATGGAAGCGGATTGGCACTAGCTTAGGCTGTGGCTTCTCTACGAGCTTCTCTCCAGCTTTCTCTCCTGACTTCCCACCAAAGACACTCCCCTGGGTGCTCACAAACTTGAGGGGTTTCTGGTAGTTCTCGGATTTGTGGGGAAACACTGGAGGATCTGGGGTTGTGTCTAACTTGCTTCTGAGATGGTTTGGCTTGGGTGCAAATTTGTTCATGGGTGTGGTGTGTGGTGGAATAGGAATCTCTCCAGCTTTCTCTTCTCCCTCACCACTCTTCTCACCACACTTGTCAGCCCCCAATGTCTGACCATCAAACCTTTTGAACTGAGCCAACATCAAACTCAATTGTGGCTCATGCCCAGACAACCACCCCATCATTTTTCTCAATTCATCATTTTCATCCTGCAGACGATCAACATAGTGTGCAAGTTCCATGTTTTTCAAAGCATGCATTTCACAGGTTGAACACGATGTAGGAAGAGGAGCTTTCAATGCCGCCTCAAGAGAAACAATTCTAGTGTGAGACTCATCTAGTCTAGCATGCAAAACAGGACATGAGGTACAAGCACCTAGTAAAGCTGGCCTAGACTTCAATTCATCACACTCAATCCTAACCACATCTAGTTCCTCCAAAGTAGAGGCATGCTTCTCCTTGAGAGCAGTCAAATCAGCAAGAAAAACTGAGCAGTCACCACAATCAATCTCATCCGATACCACAGGAGCAGACTTCAAAGCACTTATTTCATTTCTAGCATCCACAAGCAAGGATTCAATTCAGCTACCTTGTCCTTAGCATTACCCAACAAAGACCTAAATTCCCTCTTCTCCTTGTTGGTCTTTCTAAGCACATCATCACGGTTATCAAGCAACTCATTGAGCCTAGCATTCTCCTCTAGCAAGAAGTTGGGATCTTGTCGTACCTCTTCATCGGAGTCGGAGTTCGAATCCGAGCTTTGCTTCCCACCCTTCTTGGAATGCGCCATGCCGCAAAAGCCTCCTTGTGCGACGAAGCTCAAGCCGGTGAAGTTCTTGCCCATGTGCCGCTTGTCCTTGCGCTTCTCTTGCTCTTCATCGTTGCTCGAGTCGGAAGAAGCATCGCTTGATGTCGAGTCGATGTCGCTCACTCCGACCTCCATCGCTCTCGCGGTCTTCTTCTTGTAGCCGCCACCCTTCTTGTGCCTTCTCTCGCCCTTGTCCTTGTGCTTGTCCTTGTAGTCATTCCGGGAGTGGTGCTTGTTGTAGTCGTGCTTGGGCTTGCCCTTGTAGTCGTTCTTGATCTCCATGGCTTCAGGGCATTCGGTGATGAAGTGCCCGTGCTTCCCGCACTGATAGCACATCCCCGAGCTCCGCCTTGCATTCTTGCATTTCTCGCACATCCACCCAAACCTCTTGCTCAACAAGGCGAGATCGTCCTCGCTCAGCACCTCAAAGTCCTCATCTAGCAGAGACACAAGACAAGACAAAGAGAAACCACCGGTGTTAGCATTAGACCTTGACCCGGAGACAAGAGCCAAACTATGAGGATCAGTGGGGCTCTCGCTCTTGGCTCTCAAGCCACGGTCAACCTCTGAAGACCTGAGCTTGGAAAACAGCTCATCCAGCATCAGCGTATCATACACGCTCGACTCCTCAATGGCCTCGACCTTGGCACTCCACACAGACCTATCCAGGGCATGCAAAAGCTTGATAGCTTGATCATGATCCGTGTATGGGAGCACTGTCACATTGGCCCTCATGTTGTTCACAATGCTAGTGAAACGCTGGAACATAGCATCGGTCGACTCATTGGGGAGATGAGTGAAGTTCTCGTACTATCTCCGGTAATTGGAAAACAAACGGGCTTGCACTTGGGCATTGCCAACATGAGCATTTCTCAACTTGAGCCATATCTTTCCAGCCACATTCTCCCCGTACACTCGCTCGAACTCCGAGGCACAGAGAGCATGGAACAAGTAATCAACGGCCTTGCTGTTGGCCTCAAAAATGTCCCGCGATCCTGGAAGCAGAAAACTATCTGGGATGACATATTGATCATTTTGAGTGACCTCCCAAATAAGAGTTCCCTTCCCTCGCAAAAACGCGCCCATGCGCCTCTCCCACATCGGGTAATTCTTGCCATCAAAGTGCAGAGGACCCGACCCCTTGCTGTAATCGTCCATCTTTCGATCTTAGACTGGTTAGAATCACGAAGATCCGTAACCCGCTTTGATACCAATTGAAGGACCGAATAGGGCGACCAGAGAGGGGGGGGGGAGTGAATGGGAGCCGATAAAAATTCTTCCCGTAGGTCGAACTCGGCCTATACCCCGATTGCCACTCCAAACGCTCGCGCACCAAAGGAAGCTCCAAACAAGGCACACACGAGCCTAGAAGAACAAGAGACAAGCCTAGGAGCAAAGGGCGGAAGCAACTGGACAAGAATCAAAGCACTTGGCACAATCTGGAAACGCCAGCCGCGGACTGTCCGTGCAGCACGGGCGGACTGTCCGCTAGGGTACAGCAGACTGTCCGCAGGTACGGCGCGGACTGTCCGAAATAAGCACCAGAGCTACCAGAGATGCACCCCCAAAATTTGGACTGTCCGAGGAGGCTACGCGGACTGTCCGTCAGAAATTCGGCCACGCGGACTGTCCAGGAAACCCTCGCGGACTGTCCACCAAACTCCTCGCAACCAAAACCTAGAGGCAAACCGCATCGAAACGAAAACGCGCAAAAACACGAAGAACACGTGACGAACAACTGGACGCGCAGACTGTCCGCGGCTATCGTGCGGACTGTCCGCAAGCCACGAACAGAACCAAAAATGCCCGACCCGCGGGGTCAACTCCACGAACTCATCACCGGATCTCCCAAACGGTTGAAGCCCTTGAGACAGGACTTTGGGGAGATGATATGCGTCACACAAGGATGCTATGCCCCAAAAATCTCGACCTCTAACTCCCTAAATCACCGGGAATCGCGCATCACACAAGCAACCACCATGAACTCGGGCTCCAACCAAAAATGCACGAATCGAAGGCTCTCCACAACGTTTGAGGGGTCAAGATCACACACAAACATGCGCAAGGCATCCACCCATGATCCCCACAAAGAAATCCGTGAAGAAACGCCCCCAAAATCACGAATCGAGCGAAGAACGAACCCCCCCCCAAAATAGCCCCGAAAATGACACGAAAATCACAAGGGAGTAGGAGATCACCACAACGTCGAATGCTTCCATACATCCTGAGGTCAGAGTCTGTACAAGAGTCTAGCCTAAGGAATCCAGAGGAACAAGAAGGAGTTCAGAGAAATCTACCGAGGGAGAAAGCCCTAGAGTCCAAGAGAGAGAGATGCCATTCACCTCTCCGCTATTTATACGAAGTCTATAGGAGGGAGGTAAATGACCACGCTATCCCTACTACTTAAAGGAAGATACAACCCCTCAGGGGTATTTTGGTCAAGTCTTCATCGGACGGACACGCTTCCACCGCGGCTTCGCTTCACCTCGACACAAACCTCGCGATCACGCAACGTGCCCTCCGCCTCGAAGCTTCCCGAAGCTCCTGGATCACCGTCTTCGTCACCTCAGGCCTCCGGGCTTGGTTTTGAGACCCAAACCAAGAAACCGTCCACCGATGGTTTTGTGGGCAAACCACCAAACCCCGCGTGCAAGCTTCGGCCTCGATCCGCTACCTTGCACCGGCCCATGTTCACGACTTCAGCCCACCAGTCCTGCACCGCACGGCTCGCACTTGACCCCATCGGCCACCGGGTCCATCGAACCAAGCCTACTTGCCTCTCCATCACCCGGAGGCCGCCACGGCTAAGGCCTTTCGCGCTTGTTCTTCACCTGCACCAACACGAGTCAAACCGCAACCTGTACCTGCACACTTAGCCAAGCATCAGTCCAGACAACGTTGTCAATCACTCATCACTAAGGAGCGACCCTCCACTGGTCTTCGGACACACCTGGTCCTCACATACTAATGATGTAACAAGTTCACACTTGCATGTGATTTTTGGAGTATGTTGTTTGCGTAGGATTTAAGCGCCTAAATGAGGACTTCCGGGAAGAGTTCATCGAGCACTATATGAGAAGATCACGAAGCCCGGCACAAGTCAAGACACGAAGTGAACATGAATCCAAATGACACGAGGACCGAAGCATGAAGCCGTAAAACTCTGAGGACCTAAACAGAAGATGCGAGAGTTCGTGCGCCAAGTACCCTTATCCAAACTGCAGAGAAAACAACGTCAAGGACCCACATGAAGTTCAGCAAATATTCAAGAAAGTGCAAGAAGCGTCGTGGAGGAAGATGGGCCAGAACCGGGCCGAAAGGGGCCTGGGCCGGCTGGCCCATGACGACCGGCCTACACCCTTTCGGGCCTGGTTCGCGACACCCTTTGACCTAGATCCTCCTCGGCTCATTTATATCCCCTGCCTCCGACGGCCGCCACATCCATCCACCAGAATTCGGCGAAACCTAGAAGCAAGCACCGGAGGGAGACAACTGAGAGCCAGGTGTGGTTCAAGGACCGGTGGATGGTCGCTTCCTGGTGTGATGAGTGATTGACAACGTGGTGTGGACTGATTCTTGGCTAAGTATTGCAGGTGCAGGTTGCGGCTTGACTGGTGCAGGTGCAGGTAAGAAGAAGCGCGAAAGGTCGTTGCCGGTGAGGCCTCAGGTGTGGAGAAGACAAGTAGGCTTGTTTCGAGGGACCCGGTGGCCAGCGGGGTCAAGTGCGGGACGCATGGTGGCAAGAACGGCAAGATGAAGTCATGGACGGTTTCTTGGTTGAGCCTCAAAACCAAGGTCGAGCCGGGACTATGTGGGAGCCGAGTCATGAGTGGTGATTGGCGGAGGCTACACCGAGTTCGTGGGGTTTCCAGTGGTTCACCAAAAAACCACTGGGTTCCTTGGTTGATCCACAAAGCCAAGACCGAAGAACCGAAGACGGAGGTGCAGCAGCTCCAGACCGGTCTGACCGGTGGGTATCGGTCTGACCGGTGAGGAGCACCGGTCTGACCGGTGTGCGATGACGCAGTCTGGAATCTTCGAAGCGGAGGACACGCGTCGGGATCGCAAGGCTTGCGTCGAGGCTAAGCAAGTTTGCGGTCGCTGGGCATCCGTCCGATGGAGCGAAGACAAAGATTTCCGAATTCGCCCTTGAGGGGTATGTATCCCTAGTTAGCTAGTAAGGGTATTTTCGTCTTTCGGTTGCCTCCATATAACCCAAGTGGTGAGAGGATGGCAGCCAACTCTTGGAACCCTAGCTCATTTGCTTTCCTATTTTCTCTTCCTATTTTCCTTAGGATTTTCTTAGGACTAGCTTGAGAGCTTCATGGTGAGATCTTGTGAGAGGGAAGGATGATCGGGCGGCAAGCTAGACCTTGTATGAACCTCTTTGGTATGTATAGATGATTCGGCGTGGTTCCTCAAGGCTTGGATGTATCTTTCCCGTTTCTCCTTTTTGGTGATTTTCAGAGCCCTTTCTTGGCGATTTTCTTGGAGCGATTTCGAGGCCTTTCTCTTTGGGATTTGGTGGGGGATGTATGCATGAACCCTTCGTGGTTCTTTTCTCTTTGATTCCCCTCCCAAATCAGTGAGTAAAGGGGCTCGATTTTGGGGTTTTCGTGGCTCTAGGGTTAGAGGTGTTCTTGGTGGGATTTCTTCAATTCCTCTTGATTTAGCAAGTTTTGGTGGACCAAATCTTAGCTATGGAGTGCCTATGAGGTGTTCCTACTATCCCCAAAGTCTTGCACAAATACGTGGAGTGATTCGGGAGATCGGGAGTTGGATTTGGGGGAGTTGACCCGCGGGTACTGTTCATTCCCGAGCGGCCCAGCCTGACCGGTCTGACCGGTGCTGCTCACCGGTCTGACCGGTGCAGAGGCTCTGTGGGTTTTGTCTCGGGTGAATGTTCTGGTGAGTTCGTTGTTGTCCCGTGGTGCTGCTGTTTCGAGTTTGGATCTGTTTGGAGCTCGGTAAGCCTGTTTGGTAGATTTGGGGTTTCCTGGCTTGAACTGGTCTGACCGGTGAGCTACACCGGCCTGACCGGTGTAGGGGCCTTCTGTGGAAGTTCCCAGGTTGTACCAGCAGGGACCGGTCTGACCGGTGCTGCTCACCGGCCTGACCGGTGTAGGTCAGTGGTGCTCGAGTTGGTGTTCCGCTGCGTTCTCGAGTCTGTGAAGGTGGTTGTTGGTTCCTAGGACCAGTAGCACTCCAGTGGCTGCGTGGTCTTGACCAACTTGGGTAGTTGAGTCGGAGACGTGATTTGGAAGCCGTGTTCGTCTTGTTGGAGTCCTCATCTCCTTCGAGAAGAATTTTTATCGGCTCCCATTCACTCCCCCCCCCCTCTCTGGTTCGCCTAATCGGTCCTTCAATTGGTATCAGAGCCGGTTCGGGTCTTCATTGACTCTTACCAGTCTAAGATCCAAAGATGGCGTACCAGGAATGGGGTTCGGGTCCTCCGCACTTCGATGGGAAGAACTACCAGATGTGGCAGAGGCGGATGGCGGCATTCCTCCGCGGAAAGGGTCAGATCCTTTGGGACGTCACGGTGAACACAACTTATGTTCATCCGATGAACTTCCTTGCTCCAGGATCGAGGGATATGTTCGAAGCCAACAACAAGGCTGTCGACTACTTGTTTCGTGCTCTGTGTCAGCCTGAATTCGATCGGGTTCAGACAGAGGACTTAGCTTGTAGGATTTGGGAGCAGTTGAAGGATGCTCATGCTGGGAATGCTCAGGTTCAGGCTCGGATGTACGCGACTTACCGGAGAGAGTACGAGAACTTCACTCATCTCCCCGGCGAGTCCGTCGATGCCCTTTTCCAGCGGTTTATGGTCGTTGTGAACAACATGAGAGCCAATGTGGACATGCTCCCATACGTTGATCATGATAGAGCCGTGAAGCTCTTGCACTCGTTGGATCGTACCGTATGGGACGGGAAGTTTGAGGCTATTGTTGAGTCAAAGAAGTATGACACCTTGACGGTGAACGAGCTGTTCTCGAAGCTCAAGTCGGCTGAGTTGGACCGTGGTATGACAGCCAAGATCGAGAGCCCGACTGATTCTCATAGTCTCACTCTCGTTGGTGGCAAAGGAGCTAAGTCTAACGCTAACGCATCCTCCAGGATGTACTCTCTGTCTTCTTTGATGTCTTTGCCAGACGAGGAGTTCGACGTGCTTGGAGAGGATGAGCTGGCGTTGCTGACCAGGCGGTTCGAGAGGCTGCACGAGAACCGGGTGAACACGAGGAGGACAGCACGGACGTGCTTTCAGTGCGGCAAGCCAGGACACTTCGTCGCCAACTGCCCGGAGAAGATGGAGAACAAGGACGGCTACAGGCACCGGTCGAGCAAGGACGGTAAGTACCGATCGAGGCGCGATCACAAGCACAAGAACAAGCGCAAGGACGAGCGACGGTCGAGGAAGAAGGACGACCGCGGCAGGAAGGCCCGAGCGATGGTCGGAGCGAGCGACGTCGACTCCAGCTCCGCCTACTCTTCCTCGAGCTCGAGTAGCAGTGAAGATGAAGGTGATCGGCGCAAGAACAAGAAGTCATCCAGGAACTTGAGCGGGTTGAGCTGCTTCGCGGGAGATGGCTTCTGCGGCATGGCTCGTAGCTCCGGCAGCAAGAAGAGCCACCAGAGTGACTCGGACCCCGACTCCGAGGATGAGGTATGTGATGAGCTCTCTTCTTTGCGCAAGGAGAATGATGAGTTGGTTGACTTGCTTGATAACCGCGATCACATGCTTAGAGAGGCCAAGAAGATGAGGAAAGAGCTTTGGGCCTCACTAGAAGATGCTAGGAACCGTGTGGCTGAGCTAGAAACCCAGAACCTAGATGCTAAGCTTGAGATTGATTCGCTTAAGGCTTCTCCTGTGGTTTCTGATGAGATTGATTGCTGTGATTGCTCTGTGTACCTAGCTGATCTTACTGCTCTTAAGGATAAGCATGCTTCTACTTGTGATGAACTAGATATGCTTAGGGTTGAAGTGGCTGAGCTTAAGTCTAGACCTGCTTTGCTAGGTGCTTGCACTTCTTGCCCTGTTTTGCATGGAAAGATTGATGAGATGCATGCTTACACTGTTTCGCTTGAGGCTAAGTTGAAAGAGCCTATTCCCACTTCTTGCTCTACTTGTGAATTGCATGCGGTTAAGAATTTGGAGCTTGCGCATTATGTTGATCGCTTGCAGGATGAGAATGATGAGCTGAGAAAATGTATGAGCTGGTTGTTGGGTCAGGAGCCTCAGCTTGGTATCATGATAGCAGCTTTCAAACGCTATGATGGTCAGGCACTTGGGGCTGACAAGCTTGGAGAGAACAGTGGTGAGGGAGTTGAGAGAGTTGGAGAGATTCCTATCCCACCACCAAACAGATACAAGAACAAATTTGAGCCCAAGCCTAACCATCTCAGAAACAAACTTGACACTACTCCAGATCCACCCATATTCCCTTACCCAACAAATGATTTCCAGAAACCGGTGAAGTTTGTGAGCCCAAAGGGAGGTGAGGAAGGAGAGAAGAAGGGTGAGAAACCGAGTGAGCAGCCCCAACCCAAGCCTAAGCCTAAGCCACAGCCCAAAAAGTTCCATTGTGGGTATTGTGGGAGAGATGGTCACAAGGATGAGTTTTGCTTCAAGAGGAAGCGTGAGGAGAGAATGGCTAGAGAATGGGCTAACAAGGACAGGTACCACCCCTCTAATGGTGTACCTGAGCCTCGTATGCAGATGCCCAGGGCCAAGGCGATTGTGAGGACGGTTCCGGCTTGGGGAGACCGGAAGGCAGCAGGTGGTGCTGCTGGCCGAGCTACACCGGTCAGACCGGTGCACTACACCGGTCAGACCGGTGCAGGTCTGGGCAGACAGCGAGTCGGGTTTCGCGCTCGTGAGGATGCTCGGTTTGGTTCTGGTGGTCGTGGTTCTGGTGGTTGGTCTGGAAAGTTTGCAGGTGGTCAGTTGGCTAGGCGTTCTCCACCTCGTGCTCAATACGGGGGTGGGAGGAGTCGTAGCTTTGAGATGGAGAGGAGGAACGATCCATGGTTTTCCTTTCGTGGCTTTCGTCCTCCTCCAGCTAGAGAGGGTTGGTTCCCTCATAGTCGTTACCGTGGTGGTAGCTTTGATAGGCGTGATGATTTGGTTTGTGCTAACCCCACTTTGGAGCAAATGGCTCAGCACTGGTTTTACTCTTTTGGTACTAACCCCAGTGCTGAGTCGTTTGTTCACTCACGTGCTCGCTTTTGAATTTCAGGTGGGAGACTTGAGGAACGTTTGGTTGATTGACTCCGGTTGCTCGAGGCATATGACCGGAGACAAGGGGTGGGTCTCAAGTCTCGTCCCGGTGGTGTCCAAGACATACATCACCTTTGGGGACAATGGGCGAGGGCGTGTGCTATCAGAAGGTGAGATCAAGGTAAGTGACAAAGTCACTCTCAGGCGGGTTGCTCTTGTTCAATCGCTGGGGTTCAATTTGCTTTCTGTGTCCCACTTGTTGGATGAGGGCTTTCAGGTGTTGTTTCGGCCTGGTGGTTCTCGGATTTTAGATTCTCGAGGGGACCTTGTTTGCATGGTCGTTCCCGAGGGTCAAGTGTTCCGAGCTGATTTCTCTCAGTCTTCTGGTGTGGAGCGTTGCTTTTTGGCTGGTTCTTCGAGTGAGTTGTGGAAGTGGCATAGGAAGTTGGGTCACTTGAGCTTTGACCTTTTGTCTCGCTTGAGTAAACTCAATTTGGTCCGAGAATTGCCACGGTTGAGGTTTGAGAAAGAGTTGGTTTGTGCGCCGTGTAGGCATGCCAAGATGGTAGCCTCTTCTCACCCCCCCCTCACCGATGTGATGACGGAGCGTCCATGCGAGCTGCTCCATATGGACCTTGTTGGCCCAGCTCGTGTGCGATCTGCGGGTGGGAAGTGGTATGTCCTTGTTGTGGTGGACGACTACTCTCGGTATGCGTGGGTGTTCTTTCTTGAGGAGAAAGGGGAGACGTTTGGTTTTGTTCGAGATCTTGTCTTGAGGTTAAGAAACGAGAGGCACGGAGATGCCATACGAGCGATCCGCAGTGACAATGGCTCGGAATTCAAAAACTCTCGCTTCGAAACCTTTTGCCATGACTTGGGTCTTGAACACCAGTTTTCGAGTCCGTATACACCTCCCCAGAATGGTGTGGTGGAAAGGAAAAACAGAACCTTGTGCGAGATGGCTCGGATGATGCTCGACGAGCATAGGACTCCGAGAAGGTTCTGGGCTGAGGCGGTCAATACCGCGTGCTATGTGTCGAACAGGATCTACCTCAGGGTTCACAAGAAGAAAACCTGTTACAAGTTGATGCACGATCGCACACCCAAGGTGAGTCACTTCCATGTCTTTGGTTGTAAATGCTTCATTCTGAAGAAAGGGAAGAAGTTGGACAAGTTCGAGGCTAGGTCTGTCGATGGCATTTTCTTTGGTTATGCATCTCATTCTAGAGCATTTCGTGTGCTCAATCTTGAAACTAACCAAATCGTGGAGACTTGCGAGGTAACCTTCGACGAGACACAGCCACGTAGTCAGCTTGTTTTTGAGTGTGCAGGTGACGACGAACTTGGCGAGGAGATCTTTCAGGAGGAGGAGCATGAACATGGAGATGATGAGGATGGCGGTGTGGTGCCCGCAGCTGAACATGTACCTACTACTTCGACGACGATCGTGAACGGGCCCTCTCCCACACCTACAACAACAAACCCAGATCAAGGCGAAGCTGCTGTTGAGGGGGAGGTAGCATCAAGGCGAGAACCTCCCCGGCGAGTGCAAGTGGATCACCCAGCTTCGAGAATCATTGGCGACATGAATGAACGTACTACACGGTCGAGGGTTCGGAACAATTCTCATTTCTCTCATGCTGCTTTTGTTGCCACCTTTGAGCCCAAAGACATTCGACACGCGTTATCTGATCATAATTGGGTTAACTCAATGCATGAGGAGTTGGAGAATTTTGAGAGGAACCAAGTTTGGGTGTTGGTTGACCCTCCCCCAGGGTGTAAGCCGATTGGGACAAAATGGGTGTGGAAAAATAAAGAGGGAGAGAAAGGAGAAGTGGTGAGGAACAAGTCGAGACTTGTTGCTCAGGGGTACAGTCAGAAAGAGGGGATCGACTACGAGGAGACTTTCGCTCCTGTAGCTCGTTTGGAGGCGATCAGGATCCTTCTAGCCTTTTCCGTGGCTAAAGGGTTCAAGTTGTACCAGATGGATGTGAAGAGTGCTTTCCTGAATGGTGTGTTGGAGGAAGAGGTGTTTGTGAGGCAACCACCGGGGTTTGAGAGTGAGAAGTACCCCCACCGGGTGTACAAGTTGAGGAAGGTGCTGTATGGGTTGAAGCAGGCGCCTAGAGCTTGGTATGGTAGGCTGAGGGGGTTCCTGTTTGAGAGAGGGTTTGAGATGGGGAAGGTCGATCAGACCTTGTTTCTCCTCAGGCAGGGCAGAGATATCCTGATTGTGCAGGTATACGTGGATGATATTGTCTTTGGTGGCTCGTCTAACTCTCTTGTTGCAAGGTTTGCAGAAGACATGAGCAGGGAATTTGAGATGAGCATGATGGGCGAGTTACAGTTCTTCCTCGGGCTACAAATCAAGCAATCAAAGGAAGGAACATTTGTGCACCAAGCTAAGTACACCAAGGACATTGTGAGGAAGTTCAAGATGGAGGACTCCAAGGCCATGGCGACGCCTATGAGTATGACTACAGCTCTTGATGCGGATGAGGAAGGGGAACACGTGGACCAGAAGGAGTACCGGAGCATGATTGGGTCACTCCTCTACTTGACGGCGACGAGGCCGGACATCCAATTCTCGGTATGTCTGTGCGCTCGTTTTCAAGCGTCTCCGAGGACTTCGCATCAGCAAGCAGTCAAGCGCATTTTCAGGTATTTGCGACATACTCCCGACTTCGGCCTTTGGTACTCTGCGTCTTCTTCTTTGGCGCTTCATGGTTTTTCAGACGCGGATTTTGCCGGGTGTCGGCCGGATAGGAAGTCCACTTCTGGGACTTGCCAGTTCTTGGGTTCTTCTTTGGTGTCTTGGTCTTCCCGCAAACAGTCGAGTGTTGCTCAATCCACTACCGAGGCAGAGTATGTGGCCGCAGCTAGTTGTTGCTCTCAGCTCCTTTGGATCACATACACCATGAGTGACTTTGGTGAGGAGTATACCCATGTCCCACTTCAATGTGATAGCACTAGTGCCATAAGCGTTGCAAAGAACCCAGTGCTCCATTCCAAAACCAAGCACATAGAAGTGAGGTATCATTTCTTGAGAGACAACGTAGAGAAAGGGAAGATAGCTTTGATCCATGTACCCACACATGACCAACTAGCCGATATTTTCACCAAACCCCTAGATCAAGCAACTTTCACTCGTTTGCGGGGGGGAGCTTGGTGTTTGTTTGATTTCTTGAGTTGGCGTGTGGGAGCTCCTTTGTAGCATATGTATAGCTTTTCCTTGTGCATTTCTTGCATTTGGCATGGCATATGTAACATGATGTATAGGCATCTTTGTATCTTAGGTTGCATACATTTTGTATCATATGCATTGTTTAGGAAAGGCTTCTCCTATATACATTGTTCACCATGGAATGATATATATGTTTTTGTGAGCTAATTTGGTAAGCTATGGTTAGTTTGGCTTCGCTCTTGATAATCTTGGTTTATATCTATGGTTGATGGCTATGTTTTTTGAAAAATTTCATATGTATGCTCTCTTGTGAGTAAATGCCTTTACATGATCTTGACATGTTTTTGTGGCTTGGCTATGCTTAATTTGTGGTTGGATAGCTTATTTTGATCATATGAGGCCAAAGGCTCATTTACCATCATGAATGTTTAGCCCCCATGCTTGATCTTGTGGAGGGGCATAAGTTCCTTTTTGTCGCAAAGACATTTCATGTACCAATTATAAATCTGAAAATGAAATGTAAATTGCTTGGAAAATGTGCTCCCATGTCATATGTGCTTAATTTACTTGTTTTTGGGTGCTAAACCGTTGCATGTTGCTTACCAATGAGAAGTCTCATACATAGAAGTAAGCACATGGCTCGGTATGCTTTGACATGACATGAGGTGCTTGTGGGTGTTTATGATGGTCTTATGCTTAGAATGGTTGTCCTAGCATGAAGTTTGCGTGGCTTTACCATTTTGACATGTTTTGCTCATGTTTAGGACTTTGCTCATGAGAGGGTCATTTTTCGCAAAATTGCTCATTTCTATCTTAGCTTCGCCCAATGGTTGTGAAACTTGGTGATCTTGTAGTTGATGTCATTACGAAGCTATAGAGTATCTAACTTGCTCATTTGGACATGTGTAGCATCCTTTGTTGAATTTTGTCTATTTGAGAAGCTCTAGGTTGCATTTTTTGTATTTTTGGCTTGATTCATGCATTGTCAACAAGGGGGAGAAGGTTGAGCATGTTTTGGCTTGCTGCATGCCTTTAGAAGGTTTCCAAGTGGTTTCGAGCTATTTTTGAGCTCGGGCAGTTTCCCAGGTGGCATCAGCCTGACCGGTGAGGTACACTGGTCTGACCGGTGTAGTTCCCAGGTGCTGGACGATCTTGTCCACGGGTCTGACCGGTGAGGGTGACCGGTCTGACCGGTCAGAGCAAAGTTGAAGCAGCTGCTCTGTTTTGCGAGGTGGTTTGCATGCATTCGTCCAGGGGGAGTTGCATTGGTTCAGGGGGAGCTTGCATGTGTGCAGGGGGAGCTCTTTATGGTTTTCGAGCTTTGGATTGTTGGTTTGTGCTCTTTGCTTGAGCATGTTTTGTCTCGGATGTGTCAAGCCGTTGCCCTGGCCTAAGGGGTCCGAGACTTGTCTTCTTCAAGTGATCTTGCTCTTTGCCTTTTCTTTGGCTTTCGATCGCTTGTTGGAGTTTCTTTTAGTCGTTTCTTTTCTTTTCCTTTTCTCTTGGTTACCAAAACGTGTGTGTTGTCAATGCACTCATCAATGGGGAGATTGAGAGCCAGGTGTGGTTCGAGGACCGGTGGATGGTCGCTTCCTGGTGTGATGAGTGATTGACAACGTGGTGTGGACTGATTCTTGGCTAAGTATTGCAGGTGCAGGTTGCGGCTTGACTGGTGCAGGTGCAGGTGAAGAACAAGCGCAAAAGGTCGTTGCCGGTGAGGCCTCCAGGTGTGGAGAAGACAAGTAGGCTTGGTTCGAGGGACCCGGTGGCCAGCGGGGTCAAGTGCGGGCCGCATGGTGGCAAGAACGGCAAGATGAAGTCATGGACGGTTTCTTGGTTGAGCCTCAAAACCAAGGTCGAGCCGGGACTACGTGGGAGCCGAGTCCTTAGTGGTGATTGGCGGAGGCTACACCGAGTTCGCGGGGTTTCCAGTGGGTCACCAGAAAACCACTGGGTTCCTTGGTTGATCCACAAAGCCAAGACCGAAGAACCGAAGACGGAGGTGCAGCAGCTCCAGACCGGTCTGACCGGTGGGTCTGACCGGTCTGACCGGTGAGGAGCACCGGTCTGACCGGTGTGCGACGACGCAGTCCGGAATCTTCGAAGCGGAGGACACGCGTCAGGATCGCAAGGCTTGCGTCGAGGCTAAGCAAGTTTGCGGTCGCTGGGCATCCATCCGATGGAGCGAAGATAAAGATTTCCAAATTCGCCCTTGAGGGGCATGTATCCCTAGTTAGCTAGTAAGGGTATTTTCATGTTTTGGTTGCCTCCATATAACCCAAGTGGTGAGAGGATGGCAGCCAACTCTTGGAACCCTAGCTCATTTGCTTTCCTATTTTCTCTTCCTATTTTCCTTAGGATTTTCTTAGGACTAGCTTGAGAGCTTCATGGTGAGATCTTGTGAGAGGGAAGAATGATCGGGCGGCAAGCTAGACCTTGTATGAACCTCTTTGGTATGTATAGATGATTCGGCGTGGTTCCTCAAGGCTTGGATGTATCTTTCCCGTTTCTCCTTTTTGGTGATTTTCAGAGCCCTTTCTTGGCGATTTTCTTGGAGTGATTTCGAGGCCTTTCTCTTTGGGATTTGGTGGGGGATGTATGCATGAACCCTTCGTGGTTCTTTTCTCTTTGATTCCCCTCCCAAATCAGTGAGTAAAGGGGCTCGATTTTGGGGTTTTCGTGGCTCTAGGGTTAGAGGTGTTCTTGGTGGGATTTCTTCGATTCCTCTTGATTTAGCAAGTTTTGGTGGACCAAATCTTGGCTATGGAGTGCCCATGAGGTGTTCCTACGATCCCCAAAGTCTTGCACAAATCCGTGGAGTGATTCGGGAGATCGGGAGTTGGATTTGGGGGAGTTGACCCGCGGGTGCTGTTCATTCCCGAGCGGCCCAGCCTGACCGGTCTGACCGGTGCTGCTCACCGGTCTGACCGGTGCAGAGGCTCTGTGGGTTTTGTCTCGGGTGAATGTTCTGGTGAGTTCGTTGTTGTCCCGTGGTGCTGCTGTTTCGAGTTTGGATCTGTTTGGAGCTCGGTAGGCCTATTTGGTAGATTTGGGGTTTCCTGGCTTGAACCGGTCTGACCGGTGAGCTACACCGGCCTGACCGGTGTAGGGGCCTTCTGTGGAAGTTCCCAGGTTGTACCAGCAGGGACCGGTCTGACCGGTGCTGCTCACCGGCCTGACCGATGTAGGTCAGTGGTGCTCGAGTTGGTGTTCCGCTGCGTTCTCGAGTCTGTGAAGGTGGTTGTTGGTTCCTAGGACCAGTAGCACTCCAGTGGCTGCGTGGTCTTGACCAACTTGGGTAGTTGAGTCGGAGACGTGATTTGGAAGCCGTGTTCGTCTTATCGGAGTCCTCATCTCCTTCGAGAAGAATTTTTATCAGCTCCCATTCACTCCCCCCCCTCTCTGGTTCGCCTAATCGGTCCTTCAACAACGGCGGCCACGAGTCCTCGAGGTTGTCTAGGAGATGGCCTAGGCCGACCCTAGCCGCCATGGCCGCCCTGTGTGGTTGTGCCATGGCGGAGTTCCGGAGCTACGCATTCATCATCATAGGTATGGCCACGGTGGTGATGGTGTAATGCATACTTTCATGTGAGTAATGATAATCTTGTCATCCAATCTATTAGCGATTCCATGTCTCCGTTTATGCTTTTTACTTATCATGAATGTGATATGATCCCTAGTCTAATGCATTGGTTAGGCTATATAGCATGCTCTACGTAATCGTGGTGATTAGGTTTAGCATGTCGACCCTTCATGGTTTGTAGACACGTTCATGTTTGAGCGTGCCCCTAGATTCCCCGCTTGATTAAGGGTGCACCGTGACAGGATGATACCCCCGAAAGAGCGGATGTCTTCGGGAGGTAGGCCGGAGGTAGGAGTTTAAGGATGCTCGTAGATGAGATGCTTGATTCATTGCTCGTTTGCCGGAGCTTCAACTAGAAGGTGCTAGGCCTAGTTACCCCTTCGGTGGAGCTTTACCTTAGCCGTTGTTCTTGGATGTGATCAACCTATATGCTATCACTCTTATCTATTAGGTTACGTTTATATGCAATCAATGCTTCATGTTAGGTTAGATTGACTAGCTAAGGTAGAGAACCTTAGCGGTTTGCTTCTGATCCACGGTTCGATAATCTTGGTCATACTCCGAGGGAAAAAGTGCTACGATGATCTGTGAGGGACGGTGAATCTTGACGCGTTTTTAGACCGTCAACAAGCCCTTTTTCTAGCACCATTGCCGGGGATCGGCAACTCGAACCCTAGGGTGATCTACCTTTCTTTTTGACTAACCCTAATAATTTTTATTATTGCATATAAGCTTGTTTTCTTGTTTGTGTCCTTGAAAGCAGGTGAAAAGCTAGACACAAGATGTTCGAAGAGTTCTCAACACCCGCATTCCTACAAACTTGAAGATTCGCTCTTTAGTGGTAGGTGCTAACTTTTGTTAGTGACCCATCATCCGCTATCGAGCCCACACCCTACATGAGAGATGATAAACATGGCAAGTCAATGTGTTAATTAAAATTTTTAATACTAATGTTTTGTGGAGATTTGTTTGTTCAAGCAATAGGTATTGGAAGCAGTGACGATCCCCCCAAGATCACAAGATCAAGCTCGTCAACATCTTCAAAGTTTCTGTTCGCATAAATTTTTGCACAGCCTCGTGGGAAGAACAACACAATATCTTTAGATATTTAGAATCCCCACAAAGTTACACTTCCAACGAGTCAAGAATCAAGTTAATCGGGGGTTCCTACAAGTGGATATGGCCGAATCACCGATGGTTGCACGTCCTGAAAATTTCTGGACAGCAAGCAAAGCTGAAGTGAAACAGCTATAACTCCTTCGTAAGGACTCCGATTAAGATGAATGAGTACCCGTTGGAAAGGTAATTTCATAAACCCTTCAATAGAATTATATTTTGGTATATGTTCTGTTATGAATATAGGAGAAAATCCATGGAGAAGAGGCAGCAGCAACGTGATGAGAACAAGAGAGTGGAGATGAGGACGACAACAACAAAGAGAAGTTTGGGCAACACTTTCATTAGACCACACATGAAGAAATTTAGAGGCTTGGAACAAAACAAAGACCCCTGGAGCATTGGCAAATGAAGACACAAGTTGGCGACATCCGACGCAAGGAAATGTTTGAAGAAGTCCACGAAGGATTACACACAAAGAACGACATCTAATGGCGCAGATACTTTGGGTTCTCACACGAAGGATCATGGAGCTACATGAAGACATTTAAGACATGTGTGAAGCCCCACAAACTAAGAAGATGAGTGATCCTACACAAAGCAACCTTGACAACATGTGGCTTGAAGGGAGGAATTGAGAAAAAGTCTACGCGAGCCACCTCCGATCATCAAGGATTGTTCGTTCTCAACTCCGGAGGACCACTCATGATGAAAAGCTCGAAGGCTAAGGTACACATTAACCTCTCAAGATACTTTTGGTTATGATAATATTCCTTTGATATTTTCATGTTCATATCCAACAGTATGTTTTGATTCTATGCCTTGCACCTTGATGATCATGTTCATAGGCTAGAATTTCTTGAGATCAATAAAGAGGCTATGTTGTGCTTAAACTTTGTTAATTCCTTGCCTAATAAACCTATGCCTAATGAGAGCCTTAGTGCTGAGCAAGAAGCTTATGCTACCTTTAATCACAACAGCTTTGTTCATCGAATTTAAATTGTGGTTATGGTTGCATATGTTTTTATTACGTCTTGCAAATCTTGGACTTGCTTTGTGCTTGGTCAAGCTCGTAACCTTAAAAGACCGTGTGTCGGGGGAAACCCGAGTTTCACTAACCATGCAGGTCATTAAACCTTAATAAAGAGGAGAGAAGCCATGCCCCCAAAGGTATTGCAAGCTTGTGCATCGCCTTCCCCGAATCTCGAGTACGGATGTTGTTGTTTTCATCAATTTTGAGCACCTGATCAGATATGTAGAAGAAGGAAAATGTTGAAAATCAGAAGCTCCATCAAGTGCCAATTCCAATGCCTCCAAGATCAACGAATTTGAAGACCCGTACAAGGAGATATGGCAAAAACATTAGGCGCTGCGCAGTCTGAAATCAGATTTGGACAGATTGCAGTGTTGGAATAAAATGGGCATAACTCACTCGTTCGGAGTCCATTGGGGTGAATAAACACTTGATGGAAAGACAATTTCATGCACCACACATTGGAGAAGTTTTTTTCTACATGGTCTGATCTGTACAGAGAGGAAAATTCGTGAAAGGAGAGGCAGCGACGAAGAGCAAAGGAGAAGGAGGGGATGATGATGCAAGAGACGATCGGGCAAGCCTCTCATTAAGCAAAATGATCGTGTCAAGCATGGAGAGTGGATCAAAGCTGCATGGAAATATTCAAATCTTACATGAAGGACCATGGCTTCGCGACCACGAGGAGGTACGTAAGAAAGTCGAGCTCTATGACTTTAAATGAAGCGCTTTGCGGGAGACAACCCGTTATATATATATATATATATATATATATATATATATATATATATATATATATATATATATATATATATATATATATATATATATATATATATATATATATATATATATATATATATATATATATATATATATATATATATATATATATATATAATATGACCGTCTATATTGTGCTCTTAAACTGAACTATCAAGTAACATTGTACCTTTGCTCTAATATATACCACAACACTATGTTGTTTGATTTAATTTTTATTGAGGGAGCACTTTTTCCTTGATCTTGGAAAACTTGTAGACCTTTTTGTGTGCCTAGAGAGAAATATGAAGTTGGCACCATCCTTGAATTCTAAACTTGTGGCTAGTTAATTTAGGCTAACTCTTGCATCTGTTTTAGACAACTACCACCATGTCATTTTGTTCATTCATGTCGATGAGGACATCACCACGCTGGATACGCGCACGCCACGTCCTTCCCCATGCTACAAGTCGTCTCCAACTCAGCTGCCATGTTCGGTTCGGATTCAGTCGACACCCCTACACGGTTTCAGTGATATCTCCCTCATCCGACATCGAAACTAGGCGTATAAGGATGCGTTGGAATGGGGACGATGATGTCGTCTTTTTGGTTCTGGTCCCAGATCCAGAAGGTTTGTGGATCATGCTGTGTGACCACTACAAGGTGCTGCGTCACCTTTTTGGGCTAATTTGGCCGTGTATCGTGTCGGGCCTTAAGCCCAGGTTGAGGACACCCCCCTGGTCGCCCCCTCAACCCTAGGTCTCCCCTTAGGGGTTAAAACTCAGTAGCCGCCATCATTTAGAGTTGGGTTTTGTTTAATAGGTTGTGATTTCCATCGAGGACCAAACTTTCTTCATAGCCACTGTACCGTCGAGGTCTTTTGCTGTGAATCAGGGCCCCCGTTCTTGTTCATCACCACTGTGTCGATTAGTCCTTTTGTGATCAGAACTTGAATCCCTTTGTCTTTGCTTCAATTCATATCTACAATTATAAGATTGTGTGCTTTACTTTCTTGCTTGTATTCTCGATTCGCTTGCAGGGAAAAGCCTTCATGGCGAGGTCAATCAAGTTGTGCTTGGTTGATAACCAGCGGAGCAGTGGTGTAGTGGTTGCGGGGTCCGAATCGTGCTGATTCGAAGTCAGATCATCAACGTCGAGTTCTCCACCCAATCGAGTTTACCATCTACCTCTCGGAAGATCGGGCCATCGCCTATCATTTGTTATTAGATTCCTAGGTTTCCCGTGAGGTACTCTCGTGCTCCCCTTTAGATTCGTTTGTGTTCATCACCTATCATCCACAAAAACCCTAAAAAGATTTACTTTTCCGCTGTCCTACCACCCTGTTTAGCCTTGCAATTTCGTTTTCAGATTGCTTTGTTGAGTTTGTGTCCGTGGTCGAGTCTTGTTGCTGGTTTAGGTTGTGTTCGTCGTCGTAGTTCAACGTGCCCGTTGCTGTTATTTTGTTTCCGCCACTAGCCCATCCACCATTAGCCATACAACAAGTCGAAGCACCACATTACTCGATTTGCCATCGCTAGCCGCCTTGCATGAATTCTCGCCGTGCAAGCCCTAGATTGGTTGCAAGCCGCTTGATCGCATTTTGCATCGCATACTTGATCCTTGATTCATTATCTGGCGAATACCTATTGCTTTGCATCTTCTACCGGGGAGGATCGTGCCCCTGTGCTTGTTTGTGCCGCCGCTAGGAGGAAGTTTTACCCTAGCCGCCGCTGCGTTCTCTGCCGTTTTGTACCTTTGGAAAACATAGGTTGAGGTACCTTCCATAAAACAGGCATAACTTTTCGCTCGATGGTCTGTTTCTTCTCAAATTTTTATAGGAGCTTTTCAACAAAAAGTTGGACAGACATCTACCCACTTTTTCAGTCAGGCCATTCTCAAAAAATTCAAAAAAATCAGGAAGATAAATAAAAAAATTGTTTAAGTGTTTTGAGGGGTTTTCAGAGTTTGTTCCTGATTTTCCCTAGGCCGCAATACACCTCTATTTCAGGTGAAATTTTGTGTGCTTTCATCCTTTGTGGTTTTGGTTCAGTGGTAAAAAATTGGAAAAAGTTGAGCTTGTTTGCTGGTACTCCTTTGGAAATGTCTTTTTGTGCTCTCTACTAGTGCTGAAAAACTGCTCTATTTACAGAACTACTATTGTGCTGATTTTCAGAGTTTTCTGTCCATCGTTCCTTGTTACTTTTACCTTGTTGTGCTATGACTAGGACACGTCTTAGCCAGCAATTGTGACTTGTGCTTTGGACATTTATTGAACTTTGCTAATCTGCATTCGTTATTTGCTAATCCTTTCTACCATATTGTGCCTACCCATAGCTCCACAGATACTTCTGTCAGCACAGTTTCGTCTTGCAACTTGTTACCCATGCTCAACAACTGATTGTGCCGCCCTGTTGGCTTTGGTAAGAACACTTGTAAGACGGTGGTAAGCCACTTGAGATATTGCATTCCACTTTCACCAACACCTATTAGTTGTTAGTTGATAGGGATAACCCTTTTTGTGTTGTCTTTTGTTGTCATCTAACCATGTCAGGTAAACAGAAAGGAAAGAAGCCTCCCACAGACTTCAATGAGTGTGTATCCAAGGACGAGCTTACGAGGCTTGTTACTGAGCAGCGTACCTACATGCAAGAACAGTATGATGCATTGACTCGACAGATCAACGGTCTGGTGACCCGGATTGAACATGTTGAGCAACGACCTCCACTAGTTCAACCTGAGGAGGATGTTGATCCTGATGAGGAGCGTCTCTGACGTAATCGTTTTCAGATGGGAGGAGGTAATCGCAATCGTGGAGGAGGTAATCAAAATCATGGTAATAATGATCCTTTTGCTAAAGTTAAGTTTACCATGATTCCTTTTGCTGGTAATGCTGATCCTGAGGCTTATTTGGATTGCGAACTAGCTGTTGAACAAAAATTTAATTCTCATCAAGTTCCTGATGAGCATAGAGTTAGGATTGCTACTAGTGAGTTTACTAATTTTGTTCTCTTTTGGTGGAATGATCTGTACAATGCTTATGCTAATAATAATGTTGCTCCACCTATACCTCAGACTTGGAATGCTTTGAAACAATGTATGAAATCTCGCTTTGTTCCTCCATATTATCAACGTGATTTGCACATGAAACTGCAAACTTTAAAACAAGGTGATAAAAGTGTTGAGGTTTATTATCAAGAATTGCTTATTTCTTTTTCACGTTGTGGCATACATGAGGATGATCAGGCTCTTTCTGTTAGATTTTTTGGTGATTGGAACCGTGATATACAGGATATTCTTGATTACAAAGACTGGACAAGGTTCAGCCAATTGTACCATCTTGCTATTAAGGCTGAACGTGAGGTACAGGGACATCGCCAGCAATTTTCTTTCAGGTCCAACACTAGGAGAACTTTTCAGCAGCGTCCGGATGTTGACAAGTCCAAGGCCGCTGCTGCTCCTAAGGCGCTATCACCTACACCGTCTACCACACCAACTTCCGAGGTGAGCAGTTTGTCTCCTATGCCGCTCCAGTCGCATAAGAAGCCTTTTACTCTAGGTGCGTCCTCGAGTAGTTCCGCTAGCATCCAGTGCCACTGCGGTAAGGGCATGGGACACGTGTCGAAGGAATGCCCAAGTCGTCGTGCTTTCATCGCTGCCCCTGATGGTAATGGTTATATCAGTGCTAGTGATGAGGAAGAAGATTTTTTGGCTCTTGCTACTAATCTTGTTGCAGATTCTTCGGTTGAGCAAGAGGAGGATACCATTGATTCTGATGCTGCAGCCGTGGGCTTCCCTAGCCTTCTTGTGCAGCGTGTGTTGGCCGCTCAATTGGCTGATGAGGAGGACACAAAGGTACAACGTAACAATTTGTTCCATATGTTTCTCATTGTCCAAGAGTGTTGTGTTCTCACCATAATTGATACCGGGAGCTGCAACAACTTGGTGAGTTCAGATCTGGTCTGAAAGCTTGGTTTGACCACTCGTGAACTACGTCACTCATATCACATACAATAGTTCAACAATAGTGGTAAGGCAAAGGTAACACACTCAACGTGTATACATTTTTCAGTGGGTTCTTATACCGACTATGCTGATTTTGATGTTGTGCCAATGGTAGCATGTTCCCTTTTATTAGGACGACTATGGGAATATGATAAAGATGCTGCACACCATGGTAGAACTAATACTTACACTTTCATGCATAAGAATAAAAACATTACTTTGCTTCCTTTATCACTTGCTGATGTTAGGAAACATTTTAAAGAGCTTGCTGAAAATAAAATGAAACAACATGCTATGAGTGATTCTAATGTTGATAAACGTGAGGGTATTAAATTAAAAGGAGGTGCTTTTATTGCTACTATAACTGCTACTGCTGAACTTTGTGAAAACCATGATGCACCTTGTTATACTATGCTGTCCCAGGATGTTCGTATTCTCGATGCTACTTTGTCTTGTATGATTCTGCTGTAACTAACCTTTTGTAGAAGGTTGATGATAGGATGGAGTCGAGGACGACTCCAATTCAAGAAGGGGAGGATGATGAGGACATCGCCACACTGGATACACGCACGCCACGTCCTTCCCCACGCTACAAGTCCTCTCCAACTCAGCTGCCACGTTTGGTTCGGATTCAGCCGACACTCCTGCACAGTTTCGGTGATATCTCCCTCATCTGACATCGAAACGAGGCGTATAAGGATGCATTGGAACGGGGACGACGACGCTGTCGTTTTGGTTTTGGTCCCAGCTCCAGACGGTTCATGGATCATGCTGTGTGACCACGACAAGGTGTTGTGTCACTTTTTTGGGCCAATTTGGCCGTGTATCGTGTCGGGCCTTAAGCCCAGGTTGAGGACACCCCCTGGTCACTCCCTCAACCCTAGGTCGCCCCTTAGGGGTTAAAACTCAGTAGCAACTTCATAGCCATTGTACCGTTGAAGTCTTTTGCTGTGAATCAAGGCCCCCGTTCTTGTTCATCACCACTGTGTCAATTAGTCCTTTTGTGATCTGAACTTGAACCCCTTTGTCTTTGCTTCAATTCATATCTGTAATTATCAGATTGCGTGCTTTACTTTCTTGCTTGTGTTCTCGATTCGCTTGCAAGGAAAAGCCTTCGTGGCGAGATCAATCAAGTTGTGCTTGGTTGATAACTAGCGGAGCAGTGGTGTAGCGGTTGCGGGGTCCGAATCATGCTGATTCGAAGCCGGATCGTCAACATCGAGTTCTCCACCCAATCGAGTTTACCATCTACCTCTCGGAAGATCGGGCCATCGCCTATCACATGTCATATTACATTGCATGTTTTATGTTGATCTAACTTTTTGTACAACCAACCTAAGTCTTCCTATAGCCCTCACAAAAACTCGTAGCCAACAAGGGTAGGGTTGACTTGTGTTGATTTGCTTGCACCATTCCGGTTGGGCAAGCCCACCTCTATCCCTTGTTCTAACTAAGAACTTTAACTAGCCTTCCTATAAAAGCCTTCGGAAAACCTCTTCTATCCTTAGCCCTCCTAAAACCATAGGTTTGTTTTTCATAAAAAGACTTTTAACACCACCTTAGATAGAATTTCTATGCTTGACTCCCTCTCTTCAAAATTCTTATTTGAGCCAAAAATATGGGATACCAATAACCTACCCTTTAAACTTTGTTAGTTGGCTTGATTGATTCTTTTCGATGGGTGATTACCTTGTTGACAATGCTTACTTCGGTGAAGGCCAAGCTTTGTCCTTTGCTTATTGTGGACCATATCGAAAATCTTTCAAAACCTTGCTAACATTTGCTTGCGCTAACTCTTTGCATTTGCATTTTGTATCCCCCTCATTGTCATCTTTCGCTTTATGTTAGCTTGGGACTTGTGAAACTTTGTGATGAATGCTTTCATATCTTTGTTAAGTGCTTGGTATAGCATTTTTCCCTTGCGATCTTGGGTAAATGTGGTGTTTAGACATGATCGGAGACCACCATCATTCAATTTTATATGCCTTGCTATCATTTTGCATTGGTTGGTTTATAAACTTTGCAATACGCCCTACTTATCTTACACCATAAAGAATTGTTAATCTCTGGATAAGCATGGTGTTTTGACCTTGGTTAATAAATTTTTATGGCAATAGAGAAATTTGGCCACCACTTTGTAAGCATGGATCTTAGAATTTGGTGTAAACAATGTTTTGTTTTTGTACCATCCTCTCATTTGCATGCACCCTTGCACACACGTACACTCTGTCGGTGTTTTAGACTGGCAACCTACCAAGGGGAGTACCCGAGGTAGATGAATGTGGCCTCGCCGAGATCGGTAACTCGAAAGAGAGACACGTGGCACACAATTTAGACAGGTTCGGGCCGCGAGGTGCGTAATACCCTACGTCCTGTATGCTGCGTAGCTCTAGATTGATTGGATGTGTTTACAAGATGATGCGGATGAAGAGATAGGGGTCCCTGCCTCGCCTTATATAGTCCGGGAGGCAGGGTTACAAGTCGGTTTGAGGGGAGAGTACTAGTCGGGTACGGCTAGGAGTACTTTACATGGATCCGGACATGTGTAGCTTCCTATCCAAGTACTATCCCTCTGTAGTCCTTGCGCCCCACGCTAGCAGGTGCCGTGTTGCCCAAGTTGAGTAGTCCCAGGGGCCCACCGAGTAGTCGGTCCTGGTACCCACCAGAGTAGTGGGCCCAGGGATGTCCATACGACAGGCCCCCGAGTACTTTGTAGTCGAGCAGGATGTCTTCGAGTAGTCTTGATGGCCTTGGCGAGTAGTCCTTGAGCGTCCCCGAGTTCCACAAGCCGAAAGTCCTCAAGAGTGCTTGAACCATCCCGAGGCTGGAAGGTACTCCAGCTGATCTTTGAGTAGTCTTGAAGTCTTCCCGAGTAGTCCCCAAGCGTCCCCGAGTGCTTCTCTCGAAGGTCTTCAATAATACTCGCGATGTCTTGATGAAGAGACCATATGGAAAATGCGATTCGGAGAATCGCATTCCATATGGAATGTAGCCCCCAAGCCTTAGGTCGAATCGCAGATTCAAGCTGAGGGTCAATCTGAAGTTCTGCCAATCTTATCCCGAAAAATCCAGAGAAAAAACCGAAGGACACGTGGCACGGAGCCCCCGAGCCTTGAGTCGAGTACTTACTCTCGAATTAAAGGGTCATCTTGACTGTAGAATGTGTCCTGAGTGGGTCTTGAATCTGGTTGTATCCCACTGAGGTCATCTGAAGTAGTCGAGCCCCCGAGATGGAGAGCATCGAGTACTGGAAGTTGAAGAGTCACGCTGCTGCCGCTAGGTCACCCGTCTGGCGCCGTATCTGCCCGCTGAGAATCGAGCCACCAGGGCCGGTTATAAATAACCGGTGAGTCCCTTAGGGTTTTTCACTCCTAGCAGTTGCATTCCTCAGATTAGATCTGAATCGCCGCCTCCTCTGCTCCTCTGCTGCCGCCGCCGCCGCGCATAGACTTAGATCCATTTGCTCGCGCCGCGCACAGTGCACCCGCCGCTGTAGCCCCCGAGCGAATGCGAGTGAAGACACCCGTCACTTGGAGAATGAAGGGATCTCCAGCGAAGGTTAAGAAGACCGGCACGTCGAAGAAAAGGAGCCGCGATGAAGAAACCGGGGATGCCGGCCAGTCGTCGACGTCGCCACCCTCGTCCCCTCGCCCCAATCCGGCGAAGGAGTGGAAGAAGGCGAAACTGAAGACCGAGGACCTCCTCGCCTTGGTCAACAGTGGGTTCCTTCATGAGAAGGAGGTGGATCTATGGTGCACCGCCACCGGCGATCCATACCCGATGGAGAAGAACCCGGACGAAATCCCAATGTTCACCCGGTTCGTAGAGCGCGGATTGGTGCTCCCTGCCAGTGATTTCTTCAAGGGTCTGCTCAGGTACTACGGCATCAAGTACCTTAATCTCAACCCTAATGGTATCTTCCACGTCTCCATCTTTGTACACTTCTGCGAAGCCTTTGTGGGGATCAAGCCCCACTGGATCTTGTTTCGGAAGTTCTTCCGGTTGAAGCCGCAACCGAGCACCAATGATACACGAGTAGTCAGAGGTGCTGGTATCCAGATGCGTGAAGACGCCGCCGACCAGTACCTGCCGTACAAGTTGATAGACTCCAACCAGGACTGGAAGGTCAAGTGGTTCTACATCAGCAACCACCATCCTGAGCTGCCGAAGCCGAGCGGGTGTCAACCGAAGCACAAGCCGTGGTGGAACACAGAGCCCACCATGCAAGAGGGTATTCAGCTACCCGAGTTGCTGAAGAAGATCAAGGCCTTGCGAGAAGCCAGACTGAGGGTCGAACATGTGGCCTTCAGCTTCATGAAGAGGAGAGTGCAGCCACTGATGGCACGAGACACCCTCGGGTACCAGTACGCCAGCGACTAGGATACGTCCCGGTTGCCTGGCTTCGAACTCGAGGATGACGTCATTGTCGAGAGGCTGGGCAAGATCTTTAAGAACATGCCCCCGTATACACCGTGCCCAGTGCCAGACTACTCTGCGGCACGGCCGCCAAATCAGGTCAGTAGTCGTGACATAAGCCCCCGAGTACTGATTTGCTTGAAGTAGTCGTACTCATATGTGCTACATGTTGTAGGATGACGTGGCGAAATACGTCTCAGTCCCGACTTCTCCTCCGCAATTTGTAGAGCAACCGGAGGAGAAGGGCAAGAAGAAAGAACACCGCGTGGTCGGTGAAGGCAGTGACACCGTTGTCATCGAGTCCGGCTCTGATGACGGTGAAGATGAAGAAACACTGCAGCAAAGGTTCCAGCTGCGCTCCAGGTTCAGCCGAGCTGGGATGCCAGACGTCCCAGTCATCGAGAAGCCATCCAGCCTCAAGGCTAGTTTGCCGGCACCGCCCAGGAGGCCGCGCAATGTGGTGCGGAAACGCGCCATCAAGAAGCTGAAGATTTGTGAGACGACCAACCAAGAGGTAAACACCGCGACTAGGGTAGTCGAGCACAACTGATATGTAGTCATGTGCTGATGAGTTGTCTTGTAATGTTGCAGGATATCCCCTCCCCAGACCACGTAGACCAGGGCGACGAGGGGGTCCTGGACACCGTGGGGGCAGCGGCTGATAGGAGTATCAGCCCGCCTCCGTCAACCGAAGAAGTCGTGCCAGTAGCGGCACGGCAGGAGACCGGCGCTGCGGAGCCGCAGCCATCGGTTGAAGAAGGACGAAACCCTCCGCCGACTGCAGCTGTGGAGCAACCAGAGGAGGAGTCTATTGAGGCCAGAGCTGCCGCTGAGGCTGGCATAGTTGATATTGCCAGTATACTAGGTGCTCCGACCGTGACCGTGGTGCGGTCAACACTGTAAGTTCTTGTGAACGTTCAAGTAGTCGTATAGACGACAGACTTGTATTGCTGACTTGATTACTTCGTGATGCAGGAAATCCACGGACCTGTCGTGGGACGATGAGGAGACCAGCACTCCAGCCGACGGAGAGGGCCGTTCGGCGAAGGAGCGCGAACCCACGCCGCCGCCACAGACTGAAGTCGCGGTGGAGTCGACGTTGAAGGAAGCCACCTTGGTTGAAGGTATGTGTCCTGTCACCACTGGTAATCAGCATGCATAGTAGTCATAGCCGCTGAGATTGACTGTGTGTACTCATTGTTCTAGGAGCACAAGCTGAGGGAACTTCGATTCCTGAAGCCGTGGCCATGGAAACGGCTACTGTGGAGTCGGAGCCCACAGGACCGATGGCCGGGACGGCGAAAGAAATAGCCCCCGAGCTGGAGACTGCGGTGGCCCCCGAGTCGGGTGCAGAAGTGCAGGATGATCCGCTCCATGGGACGAGCACGGACGTAGTCGTCCGCTCGCCCATCATAGAGGAAGTCGCGCCGATCCGTTCGGCGGCTATGGCAGAGGAAGCATCTTCGAGCCGCAGGGGTCTTGAGCTGCTGGAAGACAACCTTGTCGATCTGGCCGTTGTTGCTCTGAACATGGAGTCATGGCGGCGTACCCAGTAGTGGGTCAAGGTACGTTGCGAGTACCTCGAGTAGTCTTGTACGACGAAATACAAAGTACCCGTTTGACTATTCTGTCTACGCAGGATATTATTGAACGATCCCGCGAGAAGTCCGAGCTGCTGAAGGGGTACGGTGACACAGTCCTTCGTGCCGAAGCCTTGGAGAAGGAGCTCGATAAGTCGAAGAAAGATTCTGCGCTGCTCCAATCCAAGCTTGACGGTGCCTTGGTGTAATTTGGCAATGTGATGAGTTGTCTGCAGAGCTTGAGGAAAGGGTCGACCAGCTGAAGGTGTCGGAGACGGACTTGAAGAACATCGTGTACCGTGAGACCGACAAAAGAGAGGTACTTGAGTATGAGTACGCTCAGTTGCGCCAAAAGAGAGGCACATGGAGCTTCGTGAAGCCTCAGACCATGACCTTGTCAATTGCTATAAATCTCTTAAGAAGCTCAATGAAGATTGCGAGAAGCTGCGGGGCCAGCTCAAGGAACTTGAGGAAGCCGCGCTACCCATTGCAAGGCTGCTGGTGCCGCACCCGGGCGGGCCGAAGATTGCTCCACTGGTGGACCGGTTGAAGGAAGCCCCCGGGCGTCTGGCGACGTATGTCAAGCACTTGGCGAAGTCGATCCCAAACCAAGTCTTGGCATACATGAAGTCATATTTCCCCAAGGCTCCAGTGGAGGTAGTCGCCGGTGGACTTGTAGCTAACTGTACTGACAATCAGTACAAGACCCTCCTGGAGGAGATGGCGCCCATTGCTGAACAGGTGGCGAAAAAGCTCAACCTTCAGTAGGAGTACCTGTAGGAGTAGCTTAGAGTAGTTGATGTAAAACAAACAGAGTTGTTAGTAACTTGTTTGGATTATCAATGAAAGTTGACCACGATATATCTGTGAAATAAGTACTCGTAGCCGCCACTTGCAACGAAGTGTGCGGAGTACCAAACCGTGGTGGAGCTTATGAGTAGTAGTACTCAGTAGGAGATGCCTGATTGGAAGGCACAGTAAATAAGTTGAATAAAAATCAAACTTTATTACTGATGAATAAGTACACCTGGATGGTTAGAGCCGTTTACAAGTGTAGTCGCCAGGACCCGGAGGCCGCCTACGGCTAAGTGGCGCTAGGACCCTTAGGCCGCTTACAGCTAGAGATCCGTTAGTAGTCGTATAGACTGGATCTAGAGTACATGGTCTTGTAGACTACCGCTAGAGTCCTCAGCGCTCTAAGCAGCCCAAGATCCGTTAGTAGCCGTTGATGCTGGATCTTGGAGAAGAGTAGTCCGGAGACTAGTGCCAGGACCGGAAGGCCGCTTACTGCGAGGAGTCCGTGAGTAGTCATGTAGACCTAGACCCGTAGAGTAGTCGAGCGACTACGCATAGAAGAGACACAGCTGGCCGACGTTCCACGAGTTGCTGATGTCGTCGCCTTCAAGTGTTTGGAGGTGGTAGGTGCCTGGTCCGGTCACCTTGGAGATTGAGAAGGAGAAGGGACCTTCCCATGGTGAGCTGAGCTTGTGTAGTCCATCCGTGTTCTGGATACGATGGAGGACTAGATCGCCGACATTGAAGGAGCGTTCCTTGACGTTGCGATCATGGTAGCGTCGGATACCCTCGAGGTACCTTGCTGATTGGACGAGGGCGGCGCAGCGGGCTTCTTTGAGACCGTCGATGTCAACCCGTCTGCTATCTTCTGAGATGCCTTCGTCGTATTGTTCTACTGCCGGGGATCCCCACATCATGTCGGTAGGTAGAATAGCTTCGGAGCCGTAGACCAGGAAGTAGGGCGATTGCCCCGTCGGCTTGGTAGGCTGAGTACGAAGCCCCCAGAGTGCATTGGAAAGTTCCTTGATCCACTTGCCTCCTTTGGTGTTAGCTGCGTCGTGCAATCGCTTCTTGAGGGCGTCGAGTACCATCCCGTTGGCGCGCTCAACTTGACCGTTGGCGCGGGGGTGGGCGATTGAGACGTTCCGGATGTCGATCCCGCTGTTCTTGCAGTACTCCCAGAACTGATGGTTGTTGAAGTTGGAACCCAAGTCTGTGATGATGCGATGGGGCAGCCCGTAGCGATGCACGAGTTCATCCAAGAAGTCGAGTACTCTGTCGGCCTTTGGGCAGGTGACCGGCTTGACTTCGATCCACTTGGTGAACTTGTCGATGGCCACCAAGACTCTGTTGAATCCTCCTGGCGCAGTTGGCAGAGGCCCAATCATGTCGAGCCCCCAGCAGGCAAAGGGACAGGTTGGTGGTATGGTAACTAGCTTGTAGGCCGGGACATGTTGCTGCTTGGCGAAGAATTGACATCCTTGGCACTTTCTGACGAGTTCTTCAGCGTCGGCCAGAGCTGTGGGCCAGTAGAAAGCTCGTCAGAAAGCCTTGCTCACCAGCGTTCGAGAAGACGCATGGTTGCCGCAGACGCCTTTGTGGATCTCCTCCAAGATATCCTTGCCTTCTTCTCGAGGTATGCACTTCATGAGTACTCCAGAAGTGGCACCTCGCCTGTAGAGCTTGTCTCCGACTAGTACGTAGGCCTTGGCTCGGCGGACGAGTTTTTCGGCCAAGTTCTTGTCGGATGGGACCTTCTGCTCGCGGATGTAGTCGATGAAGGGTTATCTCCAGTCCACGTCGATCATCATGACCTCCTGGCCAGACTGTAGTGGCGCAGGGTCAGTGGCTGTTGGCGCCGACTCTGGGATGGATGGCGCGTGAAGCTCGTGGACGAAGACTCCAGCAGGTACTTGTGCGCGAGTATTACCAAGCTTCGACAGGACGTCTGCGGCAACATTGTTGTCGCGGACGACGTGGTGGAACTCGAGACCGTAGAACTTGTTCTCGAGCTTGCGGACTTCTAGACAGTAGGCGTCCATGTTCTCCTTGTTGCGATCCCAAGACTTGTTGACTTGGTTGATGACCACTACGGAGTCGCTGTAGACTAGTAGCCGCTTGATGCCCAAAGAGATTGCGAGGTGGAGCCTGTGAAGTAGGGCTTCGTACTCGGCTTCGTTGTTTGAGACCTTCCAGAAGATCTGCAGGACGTACTTGAGTTGTTCGCCCTTTGGAGAGATCAGTAGTACCCCTGCACCTGCCCCTTCGAGCTTGAGTGAGCCGTCGAAGTACATCACCTAGTGTTCTGGGCGCTCGGTTGGAGTTGGTAGCTGATTCTCCCGCCACTCTGCCATGAAGTCGACTAGTGCCTGGGACTTGATAGCAGTACGTGGCTTGAAGTCGATGTTGAGGGCGCCGAGTTCGACCGCCCACTTGGAGATTCTTCCAGTAGCATCCTGGTTGCGGAGTATGTCACCGAGCGGGTAGTCGGTGATAACAACAATCGAGTACTCCTGGAAGTAGTGTCGTAGCTTCCGCGAGGTGATGAGCACTACGTAGAGTAGCTTCTGGACCGGCTGGTACTGTGCCTTGGACTCTGATAGAACCTCGCTGACGAAGTAGACTGGTCGCTGGACTGGGTAGGTGTGGCTTTCTTCCTGCTGCTCGACGACGATGGCAGTACTGACCACATGAGTAGTCGCAACGAGGTAGAGCAGTAGCTGCTCCTTTTTGTGAGGAGTCGTGAGGACCGGTGGCTTAGACAGGAAGTCTTTGAGCTGCGCCAGAGCTTGATCAGCCTCCGCGGTCCACGCGAACTTCTCTTGATGCTTGAGTAGTTTGAAGAAGGGTAGTCCCCGTTCTCCAAGCTTCGAGATAAATCTGTTCAGAGCCGCCATGCACCCGGTCAGCTTCTGGACATCCTTGATGCAGGTTGGAGCTTTCATGTTTGTGATGGCGAAGATCTTCTTGGGGTTGGCTTCGATGCCACGATGGCTGATAATGAAGCCGAGTAGTTTCCTAGATGGTACGCTGAAGACGCACTTGTTGGGATTGAGCTTCCATTGGTACTCTCGCAGGGATGCGAAAATCTCTTCAAGATCGGCGATGAGCGTATCGGAGTTTCTGGTCTTGACGACCACGTCATCCACATAGGCTTCGACGTTCTTGTTGAGCTACTTCTTGAAGCAGGCCTGGATAGCTCATTGGTAGGTGGCGCCAGCGTTCTTCAACCCGAATGACCTTGTCGTGTAGCAGTAGGCGCCGCACGGGGTGATGAACGTGGTCTTCTCCTGATCTTCTTCCTTGATAGCGATCTGGTAGTACCCGGAGTAGCAGTCGAGGAAGCAGAGCAGGTCGCAGCCCGCCGTGGAGTCGATGACTTGATCAATCCGCGGCAACCCGAAGGGGTCTTTGGGGCAGTGCTTGTTGAGGTCAGTGTAGTCGACGCACATCCTCCACTCGTTGGTGGTCTTCTTACGGACGAGGACGGGGTTGGCGAGCCACTCAGGATGAAAGACTTCACGGATGAAGCCCGCCGCGAGTAGTTTGGCGAGTTCCTTCTTGATGGCATCCCGTCGATCATCAGCGAAACGGCGAAGGTGTTGTCATTTGGGGGTAGCTTTAGGGTCGACGTTGAGTGAGTGCTCGATCAGCCTCCTGGGCACCTCTGGCATGTCCGCTGGCTTCCATGCGAAGATGTCTCGGTTAGCCCGGAGGAAGCTGACGAGCGCGTCTTCCTATTTCGGGTCAAGACCCGCCCCGATCATGGTAGTCTTGCTGCTGTCACCCGTCCCAAGGTCGATGGCCTTCACTTGGACTTCCTCTGATGGTTGAGGCTTGTTTGCGGTGTCGGTCTTCTCGGGAATCTCGAGTTCGGTTGGGGCGAGCTTCTTGGACGCAGCAAAGATCTCCATCATTGCATTGGGTACTTGGTTGGTCGCTGCGAGTTCCACGGCTTCGGTGTCGCAGTCGAACGAAATCTTCAAGTCCCCTTGCAGTGTGAGTACTCCGGCAGGACTTGGCATCTTGAGTACCAAGTAGGTGTAGTGTGGTACCGCCATGAACTTGGCGATAGCTGGTCTGCCGAGGATGGCATGGTAGGAGGTTTCGAAGTCCGCAACCTCGAACTTGATGTACTCGGTGCGGTAGTTCTCCCTTGTCTCCCCGAAGGTAACTGGCAGGACCACTGAGCCCAGTGGAATAGCCGCATTACCGGGGACAATGCCGTAGAAGGGTGACGTGCTCTTAGTGAGCATGTCGGTGATGTCGAGCTTCATCTTCTTCAAGGTCTTGGTAAAGAGGACGTTGAGTCCGCTCCCACCATCGATGAGGACCTTGTTGAGTCTGGAGCCCGCGACTACAGGTTTCAGGAAGAGTGGGAAACGTCCTAGTTCAGAGAAGCTTGTCCATTGATCCGCGCGGGAGAAGGTGATGGGTACCTCCGACCACCTCAGAGGTGTCGGCACCGCTGGTTCGATGTTCAAGACTTCCCGTCGGGTGGCCTTCTGAGACCGTCTGGTGGGTAGTCCGCCGAAGAGGACATTCACTGTCTTGTCAGGTTCCTGGAAGTCGCCGTTGCCCTCGTCGACTTTTTTCTTGCCCTTTTTGTCGTGAGGAGGCCGTGGGTCGGGAGTATCCTTGAGTGCTCGCCGGAGCTGGTAGCACTGCTCGGTGGTGTGATTACCATCCAGATGTCACGGGCACTTCTCTTTGAGCAAGTCTCTGAAGCCGCCTGAGGTCTTTTTCGAGTTGTCCTTTGCAGGGCGCTGTATAGCCGCGACTGTGTTGTCTGGCTTGCGCTTGCGGTTGGAGCTCGAGTAGTTGTTGTTGTGGCGACCCCCTTGATATTTGTTGTTGTTGTTGTTGCCGCCCGTGTTGCTCTTGTTCTTGTCGCGAATGGAGTCGTACTTGGCGTTCGCCTTGTCCTCTTCGTCGGCCCATGACGTGATCATGTCTTGGAGCTTGGTGATGGAGCTCGGGCGGCGGCGACCGAAGTCTTCGAAGGTGCGACGGTGATAGAGTCCGTCTTGGAAGAGGTCGATGACTTCTTTGTCGGTGACGTCGACTACGGTCGCGCACTCGTCGAAGAAGCACCGCATGTACTGGCGAAGCGTCTCGCCTTGTTCTTGCTTGACCATCACCAGGTCCATGCGAGTACTCGAGTGCCCCATGGCGCCTGCGAAGTTGCTGGTGAACTGAGCCTTCAGCTGGTCCCACTGGTCGATCGAGTTCTTTTCAAGTGACTCAAGCCATGTGAGTGGAGCCTGATCCAGACAGAAAGGGAAGAAGAGGCACTTCGCGTCGTTGTTGCCACCAGCATTTTCGATGGCCAAGGCGTAGCACCTGAGCCACTGAACTGGATCTTGCTTCGCGTCATACTTGGAGGTCCCGAGAGGTTTGAATTTCTCGGGAAGAAGCAGGTTGCGAAGTCTTGCGGAGTATGCGGGGAAGCCGTTGCTGTCGCTTGCTTCAGTAGCCTTCTTGCGGCGGATCTCGTCGATCTTGTGGCAGGCGTCGTAGCCGCCACGTGCGTTGCCGGTGGCGTGGCTAGTCGTGTGGCCTCGGCTGCCGTGATTGCCACCGCCACCAGCTCTTCTGCCGGCATCATGGGATGAGCTCCCGCCGCTGCTGCCACCACCACCGCCACCGCCGCGACTACCTCCGGTGCCACCCTGGCTGATGCCGCCCTGTGAGGGTCCTCCACCCGAGGCCCTAGAGCGGTTGGGGTTTGGCTGGTGTTCACCACGGACACGGTTGCGTCCGCCGTCTGCCGGGCTGCGGCTAGTGGCTTCGTTGTTTCTGGCATCGTGAGTTCTGACGAGGGGTACTTGAGCAACCCTGTTGTCGACCCGCATGAAGTAGGCGTCTTCAGCGAGTTTGGCGATGACTTCGCCCGCGTGGATCCCCTGGGCCTGCCGTGCTATCGTGGTGATAGACATGAGGCACTGCTCAGGAGTAGAGTGTACCCGGTTGGCAACTTGCTCCAGGGCCTCATTGAGGTTCCGGATGGGGAGAGTTTCCCGGAGACGTCTACGTCGATCGTTCCGCTTCCTGTTGCGGTCACGCTGAGCATTCTTGTCTTCGGTGGTCTCGTTCGGAGGTGCGTTGGCAGACAACTCATCCTCTGAGATGTCGTCAAGGTACCGGTCGGGTCGGTTTTCTGAAGTCCCAACATCTGTGGCCGTCATGAAGACTTCACGGTGGGGGTGTGCTCGTCGTTTAGAGCCAGCGGGGTCCCCTCCTGGAAGGGGAGTGAATCGAGGTAGGCGACGCAGCGTGAGTTGTCGTCCGTCAGGTCTGCAAGCTTGCGGTCGGGCCAGTAGACGAATCTACCGGCGGGAGTGGATGTAATGACCAGGTCAGTGGCAGGACCTGACAGCAGTTCCTCAGTCATGTTGAGCTCGGACTCGGACTCGATTGGGTCCGATCCGAAGTCGAACTCGTAGGAAGAGTCCGAGTAGTAGCCGGTTCCGGTGTTGGAGTCCGAGGAGTACTCGGAGGCGATCTCCTTGCCGGCTCGGCGTGCAGCGAGAGCTTCCGCGTGGGCCCTGCTTGAGTTGCAGAGACCGTATGGGAAGTGCTCGTGGAGAGGGGCCGCTTCACACGATGGCTCAGGAGCCGGCTCGTATGAGGCGATCCAGGGTGACGTCGAGTTCGAGTTGGAGGCGGATCCGAGTTCGAAATCGGCGACTTGGTTGTAGTGCGAAATTTCGCCGAATTTTTCGACGAGTGGGCCCGTGGCGTCTTCGGGAAGCGTCACAAGCCCGGTCTTTGGGTCCGGGGTCATGGTGACGTAGTGTTGGAACGATCCAGCGCCGTCAGCGGTGCAGACCCAGGAGCCGAAGACGAAGGTGTCGCCGCGATTGAAGGCGACGGTTGGCTTGATGACGATCGAAGCCGTCGAGTTCGCCATGTGATCTTCGGCGAGTTCCCCTACCTGGCACGCCAGCTGTCGGTGTTTTAGACTGGCAACCTACCAAGGGGAGTACCCGAGGTAGATGAATGTGGCCACGCCGAGATCGGTAACTCGAAGGAGAGACACGTGGCACACAATTTAGATAGGTTCGGGCCGCGAGGTGCGTAATACCGTACGTCCTGTATGCTGTGTAGCTCTGGATTGATTGGATGTGTTTACAAGATGATGCGGATGAAGAGATAGGGGTCCCTGCCTCGCCTTATATAGTCCGGGAGGCAGGGTTACAAGTCGGTTTGGGGGGAGAGTACTAGTCGGGTACGGCTAGGAGTACTTTACATGGATCCGGACATGTGTAGCTTCCTATCCGAGTACTATCCCTCTGTAGTCCTTGCGCCCCATGCCAGCAGGTGCCGTGTTGCCCAAGTTGAGTAGTCTCAGGGGCCCACCGAGTAGTCGGTCTTGGTACCCACCAGAGTAGTGGGCCTAGGGATGTCCATACGACACACTCATTAGGTTTTTAATTTTTTTCATTCACTAGATTAACTATGCCACAAGTTAAGATCTTAGGGGATGTCTTTGGTTTGTCAGCATAGAGTGAGTATTCCCGACTGTCACCTCGGGGATACTTTGTGCTTTATAGTTGTTTTGCAGGCATGACGAATCACTCCCATGAGTTTGTGATAAAAGATGAAGTTAAGATCGTCAACACTTCCAAAATCCCGAAAGATACACCGCTGTCTTCATCAAGATTAGGCACATGTTCAGAGACGTACAAAAGAGGAAATTGGATATTCGGGAGCTCCACTAAGTCTTCTTTCCAACGCATCGAGATTCAATATTTTAGGAGACCCGTGCAAGGAGTTACAACCAAATCTTTGGGCGTCAAACGTTCTGAAATCAGCCCGGACAGTTTTGCATGGATGGAGTAAAAAGGGTGTAACTCTCTTGTCCGGAGTCCGATTGGGGTGAATGACCACTTGTTGGAAAGATAATTTCAAGCACTTTACAATGGAGCAATGGTTCAGTACATGCTCTATTCTGGAAGTTGAAGAAAAATTCGTGGAAGATGAAACAGCAATAAAGGACAACATGGAAGGAGGTGAAGACGAGTTGAGAAACGATTGGGACCAAGGCTTATGATGAAGGGTAGACGTTGAAGGAAAATCAAGGCAACAAAAGTGAAGATGATGATCTCCACACATGGCAGTAGGACTTCAAGAATTACAAGATGGTTCATCATCTTCCATGCCTAGCAACATGCTAAGCATGGGGGAGGATTTGGTGGACATCAGAAGACTGCATGGAGTACAAGGATCACAATTGCCACACGATGCTGATTTTCTTCTTCCATGTTAAGCATAATGCTTAAGCATGGGGGAGGCCATGCTACACTTCAAGCATCAAGGGACGGTAACAATTCCTCAACCCTCTTTTTGTCCTTGTCTTTCTAAATGTCAACACATATGTATATGCTTTCCACAACCTTAGATGCAACCTTTGTATATCTCTCTACAGAATAACATGGCTACTAGGAGTACAACCTAGATTTGTTTTTGTTTTCAATATTAATCACCATCACCTTGTGCTCGCCATGATGATATCCTGTATGCTGAAAAAAGTGATGAAAAGAAAAAAAGAAGAAGAAAAAATAATAAAGACTCCTCGGTTCTCTAGCTACGTTTGGAGATTTCAAAAGGACTTCAAGATCAAGACCCATACTCATCTTTCCAACCATGGGCAATTCGATAACGAGGACTTCGTTTGTGCCTCGGGATCTCTTTGCCATTTGCACATGTCCACCTATCTCAAAGTGTGTGTATTTTTCTCTCCCCCCTCCTTGGAACATTATTTTTCCAATGACCTTTTTGACGAGTCTCGGTAAGTCCATGAGAAGCTTGTCTTGTTTTGATAATATCTCGACTATAACATCTTGGTAGGACTAAACTTTCCCATAGCTCCATATAAAGCCTTCCACCAAATATTTGAGAGAGGAAAGGAGTAGAACAAGTAGGCTTGAGAGACAAGATGAGATGAGAGTTCATGAGAAAGATGCAAGGAGGTTTATTATTGATCTTGGTAAATCAATTTTTCTTCATCCTGCTCTTTATTTTCAAAATTTCTAAGATTTGTTCAAAATTTGAGGGCATAATTAATTACTTGTGGAAAGAGCTTAAATGATATCTACCTTCCATAGAGATGAAAAGCTAGTTACATTATGGAACTGTAACAAATATAAACTTAGAGAGCATTATGTTTTGTCATGTATGATCAAGTGCAGGGTATGAATATTGAAGGGAAAAGCTGATATCCATTGAAGGCTTACTCGAGGACGAGCAAGGTTTAAGCATGGGGGTGTGTTGACTGTCGATTTCCGTCAACCAAGAGCACTTGTTACACTTTGGTTTGAGCTTTGAATTGAAACTAACCTGCCACTAGGCATATTAATAATGTAACAAGTTCACACTTGCATGTGGTTTTTGGAGTATATTGTGTACGCAGGATTTAAGCGCCTAAATGAGAACTTCCGGGTAGAGTTCATCGAGCACTTTATGAGAAGATCACGAAGCCCGGCACAATTCAAGACACGAAGTGAACATGACTCCAAATGACTCGAGGACCGAAGCATGAAGCCGTGAAACTCTGAGGACCTAAACAGAAGATGCGGGAGGTCGTGCGCCAAGTACCCTGTTGATGGTAGATAACGCGCCAAATTACGATCCGCAAGCGCACGGGTTGGTTGTAGCTTTTCCCTTATAGTATCCCCCAAGGTTATCAATCCGTGGAACAAGTGGATTGCTATGCTCAACTAAACACTAAACTTGTTGATTGAAAACTCTTAATCAAGCGATGAAGTATAAATAAGAACTAATCTACTCTAGGTTAAAGAGATTAACGAAGAGAGTAAATGTAAGGAGAGTTCAAGAGTGTAGAAAGCATGTCCAAGGGATCTAGGGTCACTTGGAGATGTAACCACCTAGCAAGAACTACCCAATCTAAGCTATCAAAGGTAAAGGTGCACCGAGTCCGACCCTTTCCCTCTCGCATACTAGTCACTACACGAGGGTAGTCTGTGGTCGAACGATAGGTGCACAAGACGTTGATGTGTTCTAGGCATGCAAGGCTAAAAGCGTGAACCAAGCTCGATATGTTTTCCCTCCCGCACACTGTCACTACACGACGGTAATCGCATAAAGAACAAAGGGACATGATACAAGAGGCTACGAGTGATGCATCCCAAAGCAAGCGAGCCGACCATTAAGATTAACGCATCATCAACATGAATATGATAGCAAAAAGATCCAAAACATAGGTTCGGTGATTACAACTCAAGATCCCCCTTCAACCCCTAGGACAAACAAGGACTTTACCCCATAATGTTACACATTGTAGTGCTGATCATGGTGTAGAATCCTCCAAAGTAGATGAAGGCCGACGAGTGCTCCTTATCGATCCGATCTCCTTCTTCTTCTCGGTCTTGAGGCGGCGGATGGCGAATAAATCCTCCTGTGGTTCTTTGCGTCCAAGATATTAATAACCCCAGGGTTAGGTCAGTCGAAGGCGGCGGCAAAACGGGCGCGTGGTGGGCCAGGCCGGTCGGCCTGGGCCGGCCGGTCTGGGCCCACTTCGGCCCGGTTTGTTGCCCCCTTTTGCCACGATGCTTCTTATCTCATCCCTTGTTTGTGTACACCTGCATGTGAGCTTTTGAAGTTGTTTCCTTCGCGATTAAGATGAGGATGCTTGTCATCCAAGCTTCACCATCTTCTGTTTGAGTCCCTGAAGTTTTGCACGTTGGTGCTTCGGTCCTTGGGACATTTGGAGTCTTGTTCATCACGTGTCTTGACTCGTGTCGAGCATTATAATCTTCTTCCAAAGTGGTTGAGGAACTTTACCCGGAAATCCTCATTTAGGTACTTGATTCCTGCGTAAACAATAAACTCCAAAAACACATGCTCGTGACGAACTTGTTACATCATTAGTATGCCTAGTGGCGAGTTAGTTCCAAATCAAAGCCGAAACCAAAGTGTAACAAGTTCCTTAGGGGTGTCATATTTGACCACCAACAACTCCCCCACAGTTAGATCTTGCTCGTCCTTGAGCAAGTTGCTTGCAAAAGACATTCATCCATGGAGTTGAAATGTGTTTCGTCTCACCTTTCCTTACAAGTTAGTTAAACCTTCATCTTTAGTATAAGAAACATGAAAGCAATGATCATGACATAAACATGGGCATTTAGAAATATTGCCAATTCAAGACTTACCCCACAACTCATTCCTTTTACTAGAGATCCTGAAATCCAACCATACTTACTTTCTTACTTCCATTGGAGGGTTTTCCACGAGTTTAAAATAAAATTCCTGCAACAAGTATTAGACAAAGTCTTTCTCCAAGTCCTCACATGTCGCTCATTTGAAGTGGCTATCCTAGATAGTTCATAAACTCTCACCTCCCACAAGTCTCTCATTTATAATATAAGGTGGAGCTATGGGTATGGCTAGTGAAGTTAACACAAGTCACTACAAGGTTTTCGGTCAAATGCAACGCCGAGAAAGTGTAGCAAAAGACCCAAAAATGGTAGCAATAATACTTTTGCTACCATTTTTTTGCTTAAATGTCATTGCACTTGTAACTGTAGCAATAGCATAATGCAACGGGTTACGTTTTAGTTGCGACACACAACCCCTCTATTGCAATACTTTTGACGCTTTTGCAACACTTGGTGAGTGTTGTAACAATAGCAATCGCAACCACTATGGGTGTGGCAATAGTATTAATTGCAATGAACTAGGCGTTGCTAGTGATACATATTGCGACACGCTGGTCGTGTAGCAACACAATGCAATCGCAATGCAACACGGGCGTTGAAATCGTGGTTATTGCTACGCGGAGAAAGCATTGCAATAGAGGTTCTCTATTGCCACGTCGCCTAAATGGTTGCTATAGGTGGCTTAGGTTATTACAACGTCTTTGTAGGTTGGTAGCTACAGAGAGGTCCTCTATTGCCACATTTCTGAATGGTTGCTATAGGTGGCCTAAGCTATTGCCACGTTACTTAGCTTGGTTGCTATAGATAGCTGGCTGCTATAGGTAGATTCCTCTATTGCCATTGTCATCTTTTTTGTAGTTGCAAGAGATAGTTTCTCTATTTCCAAGATTATCGCACCTATTGCCACTACTAAATATGGTTGCTTTGTCTGGTAGCATAAATCATAATGAATGGAAGTACATAATGAATGAAGCGTCGACATCCATTAAAACGTAATATAATTTGTTCATACAAATCTTTAACAAAACACACCGAGTGTCAAACTAAATGAGAACACTAGATAGATTAACACATAATAATGTATCCAGCACACACAACTATTTGGACTCATTCGAATCAAAAGACCAATGTCTACTGTAGCAGCGAAAGTTGCCTTGATATGTATGTCGGCCATCGTCCCACATTCGCATGCTCCTGAAACTCAAGATTCCTCCTGAAAAAAATCATTGACACGCATTAGTTAAACTAAAATCCTAGAAGTATTTCTATATTTAGAACTAGGATCGTGCTCGTGCGTTGCTATGAGCAGTGAGAAATTCATAGTGCAATACTCACTACTGGAAACCGGATTTCCCTAAGTGTGCACATACCGCCAGGGAAATTCAATTTACCGTCAAGGAAATCAAAAATCAATTTCCCTGAGCAGATTACTATCACATATCAATCAGTTTAGAAGTTGCAACCTTTAAATCAAATAAGCACCAAAGTTAAATTTGTTGTTATGGTAGAAACTCTAGATCAAAAACCAAGTTAAATTTGGGGAATCTCATAGAGCAACTCAACGACAGAAAGATGGAGAAAAAGGAGGTACCAAGATAGGCTGTCTTCCCAAGTTGATGCATGACGCCTTCTTGCCTCTTGGAGTTCACACATGAGAATACAGTTAACATAAAGCAGATCCAATCAGAAGCAGGTTACAGTTAACATAGAGATTAAACCAAAACTTCATAGGACTAAAGCATATCCTAAATAGAGAAGCATGAGTGCAGGATCTCTGTAGAAGAACACGATGCACATGGAACAAAAGTAGTAAAGTAGTAGCAGCAGCTAGAAAAAAAATGAAGTAGTAGTTGTTCTTGTATATCAAGCGATGCCGAGACAATTGAATTACTCACATTTTTGTAGTGCTTGAAGGTTAGTGTCACAGATGTGCCGAGTCAACTGTCCAATGCCAAAGTCATCATCGCACAGCTTGACTCTGAGCTTCTCTAATTTCGAATTAGCAACCTGCATTCGAGCAAATGGTAAATGCATTAGTGATTAAAGTACGATGTTTGTACGTTCTAGACAACAGCAATGACTTAAGAACAAGTATGCGCAATAAGTAGCAGAAAACTGGATCTGACCAGTCAGTAAAAAAGCAACAAGCAGACCATCATACCAGCCATGATTAAATCATATGCATTCATACCTCACAAACGAGACCACGATGTAACCAAGCATGCATGTAAACGAGCAGATAAAGTAGATAAGGGGATATAGAGGAAGCAATATAATATTTGCATGATGTAGAGACCAAACTGAAAGAGGAGAGGCTGTTCTGGATGTAAGTTATAAATGACAAGAATAGAAGAAACACCACACCAATTTGGCCTGCTAGGGATGGGAGGCGGCCACAGATTTTGGAGGATTTGGGGCAGAGTTTTGAGGGGATGAACTGCGTTGTGCAACCACTGAAACGTGCTACGTCGCCATCCTCCGCAACTGCCTGCAGGAGACCAAGGATAGAATGTTGTAAGAAATCCTTTAGCAAGTGCCTGCATGAAATACGGAATCTGTAATCTACATGAAGCCGGCATCTGCAATGCCAAATACTGTATGCATGGTCAATGGTTCCCCCCCCCCAGCCAATCATCTCCATGCTTGTCAACTATTGATGGCGCCACACCACACAGGCATCACTATCAGAACGAGGCACCACATGGTCAAGCCGCCGTTCACCACAAACACATCGCCGGCCCGGCCGTCTGGTCGAGTCGCCACTCATGCTGCAGGGTCGCACACCACAGCAACCATGCACACCAGTACACCACCCGCAATGGAAAAAGGAAATCTATCCAATGAGCTGTCGTTTAGCCCAAGTCCCAATGAAAAAAAACATTAGCTTGCACAAGATGGAAGGCAAAACAAAGAATAATTGACCTCGCCCTAGTTCATGTCTCCTGCTATCAAGTCTTGATATATTAGGGAATGCATGTACCCGAAGCTTATTTAGTGCCATGGTAAAAAGCAAACGGTGTTGTTTCTTTAGGAAAAAAGGAACAGAAAAATGTTATGCTGCAGATTATCCCAGTGAAATAATATGTCTCAGTTTATAAAAATGTTATGCAAGGAACAGAAAAATGTTATGCTGCAGATTATCAGGAAGAGAATGCCTCAATTAAAAAAACAAGGGCTAATAGCAACAATTTGACTTTGCAGAAAGTGAGCCAATTTTCATGTAAAGCAAACCCATCTTCTATCAAATCTATTCTGAACTGATCAGACAAGGGTTAAGTGTTAGAAATGTTGAGTGTTAGAGCTGATAATGAAACTACAAATGAACTATAAATGAATTTTCATGTAAACAAGAATATTTAGAAGTTTGCAAGAAAGGATCAAATGGCTATAAAGCATTCTAGTTGTTGAGATTCAAGGGAAACCAAACTAAGGTCCTAAACAACAGCCTAAATAACATTGCACAATCTACACATGGCTTATGGAATATTCATCAGTGAGCTGCAACCAAAGCCATATATCACATTAGCATTCATCAGTGAACTACAACCAAAGCCGGATACTGATGTTGTCCAATGCAAAACAAGATAAGCCACACGCTCATGTTGTCGAATGAATGCATCATGATTGGCAATTACTGTACTCACATTTGCATGCATCAATGAGAGATAACCTGACAGATCTGCCGAAACTTCCTTTTCCTATGTAAAAGTAAAGATTCGACAAATAAGAAAATTTCAGAATAATGAAGCTTTACAGTTCACATCACATCAGCTTTGATATCACAAAGTCATGCTAGTTCCACGCTATCACCAGAATACATAAAGACAATCTAATTGTTCTTTTAAAACATATGTAGCAATTTAAAATTGATATTCATCAAGGAGGCAGCTGCTTGAGTTGGGGCACCATATCAGCAAAGTAAGGCTAGAGGAATAGTGGAGGGGGCAGAGCCCATGACGACAACCACGCAATCCGTCAGATCCACATAGCAAAGAAGGGGAGGATTCAAGGGAGGGCACGGGGCATCAATTTACCTTCAGTGGCTGCCGCTTGGGAACACTTCGGTGCGCGGTGGCGCGTGGTCTCGTCGGTGGCCGGCGGCGTGAGGTCTCGTCGGTGGCCGACGGCGCGAGGTCTCGTCAGGTGGCCGGAGCGGAGTCCCTTCAGCGGGCGGTGGCACAGGCCCTCGACGGGTCGTCAGGTAGCAGACGGCATGCGCGAGTGGTGGAGAAGAGCGAGGCCTCCTCATCCTCGCGTCGAGCCGCTCACTGCATCTGGGACTGGGGAAGGCCGCGACCATGGTGGTGGGTGCCGATCTGTGGCCGGGATTGGTGGATCTGAGTGGAGGGGGAGGGAGAGAGGAGGCGAAGGCTCCGGCGGCTACGGGGCATGGTGCGGCGGTCGTGCATGGTGCGGCGGCGGGAGGAGGACGTGCGGGCGCGTGGGGCTGACAGTTTCGGAGTCAGAGAAGCTGAAATGAGAGAAGCATAGGCGTGCCGGAGACCGATCGAGGGGTGGACGACGACTTGGGTGAGTGGGCAGCGGAAGCACACGACGCGGAGGGGTAAAAACAGAACAGCGAAAAAAATGACGGACCGCGGGATTGTGATAGTGGGGCAGCAGAGCCATGGGCAGGAATTTTTTTTATATATTTTTTTCTTTGATTTTCGAAAAATAAATGGACGAATCAAAAATTTTGAGAAATATACATCTGCTGCCGTACCCCACGGCGGTAGGGACCTGCCGCCGTGTGGCACGGCGGCAGCATCCCTGCCGCCGTGCCCCACTGCATTAGGTCCCTGCCGCCGTGGGGTACGGTGGCAGGAGAGCAGCTCTGGCGGCATGTCCGCGTGGCACGGCGGCAGGACCCTGCCGCCGTGCCACATGACGGTAAGAACATTTTTATTTTTTTTTCATTTTGTAAAACACTTTTAAATTTTTTAAAAACAACAAACTGATAAATGTAAGCATAATCACAAGATCATATCATAATCAACGAGTAGATGCAAAATAGTTTATACAAAATCATGGTAAAAGTACTAATACATCTAAATGCGTCGGTGCCTCTTCGGCCTAACAGCTCTAGCGCCAGCCCAAGTGTGGTCCCGGGCGTACGTCAAGGGGTCAGGTGGCCTGACCACCCGCGGTCTGAGCTGGTCGGGAGACGGTGTCACCATGGCCGCCTGTGACGAGCCTGCAGCAGCCGGTGTCGCTCCGCCGGTCGATGTCGCTCCGCCCGCCGGTGTCGCTCCGCCCGTCAACGACGACCCTGCACCAGCCGGTGTCGCTCCGCCGGCCGCCGGGGTCGCTCCGCCCACTAGCTGTGTCTCCTGAGTCCCAACAGGCAGTGCCTGTGTGAACTGTGACGGGCCAAGCTTCTCGCCCTACGCCCCATCCATGGCCGCGAGAATGTCGTTGTACCCAAACTCATCCCAGCCCAGGTGGTCGTCAGGAGTCGAGACCGCGGCCACGTCGAAACCGGCTGCAACGAATAGTATTAGTTTTCCAAAACATGTCATAGTTAACGAATTTTACTGTAAAGTTAAGGTCGTTACCAGGCTGGAAGACAAGCGGAGTGGACGAGGAAGGAATATCTGCCGCCGGAAACTAAAAGACCGGCGGTCTGAAACCTCCTAGCGGAAAGACCGGCGCTCTAGGTGCCGTCGTCTCCGGCTGTCGAGGCCCAGTGAAACCTCCTCCTGGTCCCGTCGGAAAGACCGGCGGTCGCCCTGTACGATTAGAATATAATATAACAAAAACACACAACAACTCTGTGCATTAGTTGAAATTAAGGTCCACTGAAACTACCTGCGCCGGGGGAAACAAACGGCCGCTGCACGTAGGTGCGCGGGCCCTGCGCTTGTGGCTACTGCTGTGCCATCGGAGCCGAGAAGGCGCCGGCAAAGGTGGAAGGCGCCGGCTGCGAAAGCGCTATCGAGGTGCAGCTCGAGGACGACGTTGGGTGGCGCGGAAGGAGAGGAATCTCTGCCGCCCCGACGTAGTTCACGACGGCGGAGTACCTCGTGACAGCATCGAGGATCCTGTCGTACGTGCGCTGGTGCTGCTGAGGCCCCCAGGTAAAACACGCCTCCCTCGCGGACGTTGCGAGCCGCACGATCTCAGCAAGCGCGTCGTGCTGCTCACAAAATTAGTAGCACATGTTGTAATGAAAAGTCATATGAATTAAATATGATTGCAGTATCGTAGCTTACCGCTGTGTCGGCGGTCTGGTCCCGGTGCACCGGGTACGTGGCGTCCGGCAGGAGCTTGTCGTGGTCCGGGACCGGTGGTGGTGGCAGTGGCGGGGCAGCAGGGACGTACGTCACCCGCGTCCGCGTCCTCGGGAGGTACCACTTAAGGTACGCTACCCAGGCCGCGCCATCGTGAAGGCGGTGCTCGGTGACGACGTTCTCCTCGTGCGCCGCAGACGCCCACTCGTCCACGTACGGTTGCAACCTGTCGACGAACGACGTCGCCGCAGACACACCCTTACGCGTCCACCTAGCATAGGTGAAACAAAAAATTATTTGCAACTGACTACTTGTAACAGAAAATAATTATAACAGGCTAATGGTAGCTCACCTGTGCGCTGTGGGTGGCAGACGTGGCGCAACGGGTACAGGCGACTCCTGGTAGAGGCCGAACTACCTCATCACCTGGTGGACGGCGTACTCCTCGACGTAGACATCGAAGACCAATCGTCGCCGCGTCATCCAGTACACCTAGTCTCGGTAGCACAGCGATGAGAGACCCTGTGGTGCGCGGGCAGCGACCATGGCTGGAGTGTACGGCGTCCACCGGACCTGGGCATCTACCATCCGGTCGATCTGACCCATGAAGTCCTTGTACGCCTTCTTCGCCTGCTCCCCAGCCCAAACGTGCTGCACAGAACATGAAAAGTTAATTAAATCGAACTAAGGAACTCATTAAGCGAAGAAAACGATAAGGAAGGTCATTACCTTCCGGAGGCACCACAGAGAATCCATGGTGGGGAGGTCCGTTGGGTTGGTGTCAGCTGGCAGCGGCTCGTACTCTGAGAGGTCGGCCTTGGGCCGACCGATGTCGAACCACTCGTGGATCCACATCTGCAGCAGGAAAGGACAACCCAGGAGGATCCCCTCCCTACTCGCCGGCTTCGCCACTCCCGAACACAGCCCCCTGTAGGTAGCGTCCAGAACAGCGATGCCCCAGCTGATCTGGGCCACCTCGTCGAGGGGGGAGTCGGCGATCCGCTGAGCCCAAGGGAGCAGGTACCTCGACACCGAGTCTCCCGTTGACTTGCAGAACATCATCCACCCGAACAGCCAGAGCAGGTAGACCTCCAGAAACCTGTCCGACGTCGGGTCGTCAGCCTCGTCCGCCATGTAGTCAGCTTGCACAGACACAAAGGTCCATCGTCACATTCTTTTAAATTGCATACAAACATTGAAAATAAGAGTTAGAAGCACGTACGCTGAACTGCTGGATCCAAGTCCAGGTGGGCCCGTGGGTGTTGGCGAAGGGCACGTACATCTGAGGCGCGTGATCGTTCCGAGGAACGTTCGCGAACCGAGCAAGGAAGTCGGCGTGCCACGTCGCGGGGATGTCGATCGGCCCCATCGCCTCGCCAGCACACGGGAGTCCTCCCAACAACGCAGCGTCCTCCAGACTGAGCGCCATCTCACTGACAGGGAAGTGGAAGGTGTGCATCTCTGGTCGCCACCGGTCCATAAACACGGCGATCAGCGGGGCGTCGTAGCTGAACCGCGTCAACCGCTCTGCCCGGGGAACCTCAGCTCGTAGCCTGTCCCTGTCGACCAACCGCGCGAAAGGGAGAAGTCCTGCAGCGCGTAGCCTGAAAAAAAACAAAAATAATTTACGTAACGCAATTACTATTGTAAAGAAACAGAAATAAATAATAAAAATGAATTACTTACTTCGGAATCCACCGCTGGTGTATCGGCATCAACGTGCGGGTGGTCCGGCAACGTATACTGCCGGGCGACTGTCCAAGAACGGCCGAGACGTACGAGCGGTGGTGCCGGTCCACCGCCTCATCGAACAACTCCGGCCGTACGTACTATAACGGTCCCTGAACCATAGCTGCAAAAAAAAACAAAATTTAATCAATTACTTGAATTATATCAAATAAAACAAATTATAACTATTTTCTACGAATTATGTGAATTAAAACGAATTATGTGAATTAAAACTATTTTCTAAGAATTTTAAATCAATTTAATCTAATTATGTGAATTATAACTATTTTTACGAATTTTGAATGAATTAAAATGAATTATGTGAATTAAAACTATTTTCTAAGAATTTTAAATCATTTAATCTAATTATGTGAATTATAACTATTTTCTATGAATTTTAAATGAATTAAAATGAATTATGTGAATTAAAACTATTTTCTACGAATTTTATATCAATTTAATCTAACTATTCAAATTATTAATATTTTGTACGAATTTTATAGCAATTTAATCTAATTATTGGAATTATAACTATTTCTACGAATTTTATATCAATTTAATCTAATTATGTGAATTATTACTATTTTCTAGGAATTTAAAACCAATTTAAACGAATTATCTGAATTAAAACTATTTTTTAAGAATTTTATATTAATTTAATCTAATTATTGAAATTATAACTATTTCTACGCATTTTAAATCAATTTAAACGAATTATTCAAATTAAAATTATTTTCTACGAATTTTATATCAATTTAATCCAACTATTTCAATTATAACTATGTTCTACGAATTTTATATCAATTTAAACGAATTATTCTAATTATAATTATTTTCTACTAATTTTATTGGAAATATAAATGTTTCTAAAATTTCGAAACTAAGTTAACTAAACTAACTAAACTAAGTTAACTAAACTAACTAAACTACACTAACTACACTAAACTAACTAACTACACTAACTAACTAAACTACACTAAAGTTAGAAACATACCTGAGTCAAAAGTGCTCCGAAGGGTTCAAAGCCGAAGATTTAGAGGAGAGAGTGAGGGAGGGAGGAAGGGCTGGCGGCAGCCGTCGCCCCCTTATATAGGGGTAACGCTGCTGCCGTGGGGTACGGTGGCAGGCTTCTACCGTCGTGCCCCACGGCGGTAGGGTTCCTGCCGCTGTGGGTACGGCGGTAGGAACCCTGGCCCCATTGGCACGTCACCCGACCGTTGGAGGCACCCCTGCCGCCGTGCCCCACGGCGGTAGGAACTCCTGCCGCCGTGGGGTACGAAGGCAGATGTATATTTCTCGAAATTTTGGTTTCGTCCATTTATTTTTCGAAAATCAAAGAAAAAAAATTCCACGGGCAGGGCAGTCTTTTTTTATATATAGAAGACCAATTTCCGAATATCTTTTAAAACCCCTGTGAGCAACTCCATCTTAATGCATTAATTACCGACGCTAGCTACGTTACAACCTACACACTCATATGGACCAAATGGCCTAAGGGTCAGTATGAGTCAACCAACAACATTTATACTGTACAAAATTGTCAATCGGAACAAGCCTCAGCTGAGAAGCTCTCTGCTACCAAATGAGATACCTCATTTACCTCTGCACCGAGCCACAAAGCCATACGCCATTCTGAGTGTAACAAGTCGGATCTCCTCATGAATGTCCTAGGACAACATAGCTCATTCCCAGTAAGCTCATGATGCAGATGCAGTAGAGCCTGCAGAAAGTGGGCCATCTCTTAACTGTTGTAGACTCTATTGGAGTTGCTTTTGGATCATCTCGGCAACCATTCGCAGAGGCAGAGGAGCAGAAGTTTTACATACCAGGTTTTGTTCTTATTTTCATTCTTTTTAGGAGTGTGTGTGTGTCTATATATATATATATATATATATATATATGGAAGGAGTTTAGAGATATAACATATTTACTGCAACTAGATTTGTAGTGCAAACAGGTAGAAGAAGAAACTCGATACTTACTTTCATTTGGTGGCCTTCGTGGTGATATTCCTCATCAGTTCGGCAAGGAGGAGGCATCTAGTTCACTCGAACCACCAAATCAATAAGGAAACTGATGCAGGCCCTTGACCTCAACGACGGTGGGCGACATCGGGTGCAGCGCAAACCACGAGTGCATAGGCACGTAGCTCTTCTTATCCGTAATTTCAATTGATTCTGAGGAAGTGGTGATGCACATCCTCACAAAGTCATACATGGTGTCACAGTAAATGATTTTAGATAAAAACAATACGTGAATATTCAAGTGTACCTAAGTGAGATGTTCCTAGTTGTGAAAGATGTATAGTATCACTTTGTCAAAATCTTTTGAAATTTTTATGAGATGGTTATAGATCCAAAATATGTTGTTGTGTGAATTTATGGAATTTTCTAATCAAGTTTTGCTATTACTATAATTATTTATTGAATTACTAAGGAATAAATGTGAAAATATCATAAAGTGGATATAAAAGTCAAAAAAGTTGCATAACCTCATGATTTTAGTTTATAAGCATCACATAAAAAAATTAAGTGACTTTGACAAAATGTTGCTGCATATCCCTCACAAAGGCATATATGGCTCACATAGTCCTGCGTAGCTAAGTGAGATGTTCCTAGTTATGAAAGATGTAGAGTATCACTTTGTCGAAATCATTTAAAACTTTATGGGATGGTTATGGAGCCAAAATATATTGTTGTGTGAATCTATTGAATTTTCTGATCAAGTTTTGCTATTACTGTAATTATTTGTTAAATTACTAAGGAATAAATGTGAAAATATCATAAAATGGTTAGAAAAATCTAAAATGTTATGTAGCCACATGATTTTGGTGTATGAGCGTCACATAAAAAATTCAAGTGATTTTGATAAAGAGTTGTTAAATATCCTTCACAAAGGCATATATGGCTCACATACTCCTATGTAGCTAAGTGAGATATGTTCCTAGTTGTGAAAGATGTATAGTATCACTTTGTTGAAATCGTTTGAAACTTTTATAGGATGGTTATGGAGCCAAAATATGTCGTTGTGTGAATCTATGGAATTTTCTGATCAAGTTTTGCTATTACTGTAATTATTTATTGAATTACTAAGGAATAAATGTGAAAATATCATAAAATGGCTAGAAAAATCTAAAAAGTTACGTAGTCACATGATATTGGTGTATGAGTGTCACATAAAAAATTCAAGTGATTTCGATAAAGAATTGCTGAATATCCCTCACAAAGACATATATAGCTCACATAGTCCTATGTAGCTAAGTGAGATATGTTCCTAGTTGTGAAAGATGTATAGTTCACTTTGTCGAGATCGTTTGAAACTTTTATGAGATGGTTATGGAGCCAAAATGTGTTGTATAGTCACATATTTTTTCAAGTTTGTTTTAAAAAATTATTACAGTTCAATTAATAAAAAAAATAAAACACCCTAATACAACATAAACTAATGCTTATCCTAGTGGTTTGCACACATCACTTTTGTTCCAAAGGTCTCAGGTTCGATCCCCAAGCAGACATTTTCCGCGAATTAAATTCCTGGCATTGTGTCTATTGCAACCATTTTAGACCTATTGCAACACTTTTTCAGTGTTGCATTAGACAGAAAACAAAATCTATTCATCTAGGAACGATAGGTCATTTTCTCACCTATTCAAACTTCTTTTATCCAAATTAAAAAAATATAAGTAAGTTTCGAATCATTACGGCTGTGTTCGGGGTGTGGCTGGGCACAGCTGGGGCGTGGTCGGTCGTGGCCAGGGTGCGGTCGACCGTTGCCAGGGTGTGGCCAGGGTGCAGCCGGCTGGGCGCAGCAGCAGTGTGGCCGGCTGTGGCCAGGGTGCGGCCGGTCGTTGCCAGGGTGTGGTCAGGGTGCGTCGATCGCGACCAGGGTGCAGCCGGCTGGGCGCAGCGGGGGTGTGGCCGGCCGTGGCCAGGGTGCGGCCGGCTGTGGCCAGGGTGTAGTCAGGGTGCGACCAGTTGGGCGTGGCCGGCTGTGGCAATGCAGGGCAGGCCAGCAGGTAGCAGAGGGTCTCAAGTTGTGATTATGTCGGCACGTCTCTTTTTTTTGGATTTTTTTTTGCGTCCTCAAGGTGGGACCGCATCACCACGTCCTCAAGGTGGGACCTGGTGACATGGCAATTTAAAGTTATTTTGGTTTCCTGGCATTGTGTCTATTGTAACCATTTTGGGCCTATTGCAACACTTTTTCGGTGTTGCATAGGCAAAAAACAATAATAATTTTAGAAAACTTTACTTTGTTTTTGAAATAACTACATAGAACCCTGTAAAGTAACTATATTATTTTAATATCTATAAGATTACTATAAGCTGACCACATAGAAATATGAAAAAGGCTTGAACAATGCTAGCTAACACAAACATTGTAATGGTGTACTGGTAAGTTATATACTAGTGTAGTATTGAGGTCCTTGGTTCAATTCCATATCATGGCGCTTTTTTATTTTTTTTTCTATTTTGTCACTGATGACAGATTGTTTTCCTACCGTTTCAAACTTCTTTCTTAAAATTAATAATTAGAATAAAATCTCAATTCAAAATTAGCCAAGTTCTATTTTTGACTATGAATTGTATTTTTTTCATAGTATATCATACACGCTACAAGGCCCAATCCAAATCAGACTCGCCTCTTAGTTGTTGCAACACTCAAAGTATATATTGCAACAAAAATTAAGGCTTACACTTGAACACAATTTTTGCTTCGAAGCTGAAGATCTCGTTGCAATAAAATTTAGCATTTGCAACAATATCAAAGTATATTGCAACTGTCAACAAAGATTGCAATTGAACCTCACTTTTGCTTCGCCTCCAATAGTTCTCATTGCATTAAGCATCAATAATTTGCAACGCTTGTGAAATTTTATGCAACACCAAACAATCGTAGCAATAGTCACAACCAAATGCAACTAACGCAAATGTGGTTGCAGTACTACCACTCAATTGCAACCAAAATTAATTCTACTGCAACCATTTTGCACCATTGCAATATCGTCCACCAATCGCAACAGAGCTTTGCAACATCTTGAAAACCGTTGTATTAAAGCCATGTATTGCTACCATTTTTTAGAATGGTTGTAATACAGCCATCTCTAGCAACCAAATTTTCTACGTTGCAATTCTTCGGTGTTGCATTTGACCCAAAACCTTGTAGTGAAGCTACGAAAATCCTCTAGTGGTTGTTCACCTTTCGAGCCAATGATCATGAGAATTAAACCATAATGTAAGGGTATCAAGGATGAGAAGATTTAGAATGGTGGACATGTGCAAAGGGAAAAAGAATAATGACTTCAAGGCACTAATGATGTCCTCGATGTCGGATTGCACATGGTTGGAATATTGAAGATTCATTCTCAACATTGACGCATCCTTCCTTGCACTTCTCTTGATCTTCATTTGATTCATCATCCCTCAATATATCTTCCTTGCTTTGCCTTGAATTCCTCCTTTTTCTCCTTTCTTCCCTTTTTTTACTTTCTTTCTTCTCTTCTCTTTTTTTATGCGCACACACGCATGTTTTTTTTTTCTGTTCTCTTTTCTTGACATGTTGATCTCTTTCGGAAGCCTTTCGCTCGTCTCTTTGACATGAATCACAATCTGAATTTTAAATAAATCCTTGCCTAAAAATGGAACGAATCTTCGGACATGGGTTGTGTTCAAGGAATAAGATGATAAAAAGATGACTATGGTCTGGGTATGGAATCCGACGATATACGGGGCATTCAATGTGAAGTTCCCGTTACCGAATGAATGACGAGGCTAGCAATAAAAGATATAATATCAAGGACATGATCATTGCTCGAAATTAGATCTCCCAAGAGAGAAAAATCCTAACCAAATTCATCATGCTAACAACACTTATGGTGGAATATATATAATATAGGCCTTGTATAGGATATGCTTGTCTCTCGACATGGAAAAAGGAGATGCTAACCTTTATTGCAAGGGTTTTTCATAAATTTTCAGAAATAAAAAGCCTCCAATTTTAGTCTTACTCATAGCAAAGTCAAAGTGAGTTTCTAGAATAAAGTAGAGTATGGGTACTTTATAGGCAAACTTCCATTAAGCACCATGGTAAACATTAAAGCTCATTACTCATGCTCAAATAATTAAGGTAAAGAACAAACTAACAAGTAGAGGAAAGGAAAAACTTGCACAAGGATATTGTTTTTATTGACTCTATACTAATTTAAATCACACCATCGAACTATATATTTTTTAAAGGAAACAACTTAACTAAAAAAACAAGAGATCACACCTTCCCCCCACACTTAAAACATACGACGTCCTCATCATAAATAAATAAGAGGTAAAGGTGGGATGCTCATAAAAAATAAAAATTATTTACAAACTTACCTTGTTTTCATCGCTAGTCTTGACGATCCGGGTCACCATCCAAGGTGTAGACTTCAATGTATTTAATGGGCACAATGTCGGGCTCTAGGAATACCTTGAGTCGCTGTCCATTCACAACATATTGATCTCCCTTGACGTCCATGATTGTTACCGCTCCCGATGGTGACACCGAGTGTACGACGTATGGTCCATCCCATTTGCTTTGCAATTTTCCTTTGCCGAAGACCTTGTATCGAGAATTGTATAGTAAGACCTTGTCTCCTTCCTTGAATTCCTTCTTAAGCAATCTTTTGTCATGCCATCTCTTCATCCTTTCTTTATAGATGCTAGCGCTATGATATGCCTTCAATCTTAGCTCTTCAATTTCACTTATTTGAATCCTCCTCTTTATTCGCGCCGCATCAATATCAAGATTCATCTCCTTTATTAACCAATAAGCTTTGTGCTCTAGTTCTACCGGCAAATGACATGTTTTTCCATAGACAAATTGATAAGGGGTCATACCTATCGGTATTTTATGCGCAGTTCGGTATGCCCACAATGCTCCATCTAGCTTCTTTGACCAATCTTTTCCTCCTTTAGTCACCGTCTTCTTGAGGATGTCTTTGAGTTGCTTGTTCGATGTTTTCGCTTGGCCATTTGTTTGTGGATGATAGGCCGTGGAGACCCTATGCTCGATTCCCAACTTTGCCAAGCATCTTTTGAAATCCTTGCCAATAAAGTGTGACCCACCATCACTTATTAAAATTCTAGGAACACCATATCGAGGGAATATCACCGTCTTGATCATTTGAATAGCTTCTTCCGTAGATGCTTTCCGACACGGACTCGCTTCAACCCATTTTGATACATAATCAACTATGACCAAGATGTGTTCATATCCATGCGAGTTCACGAAAGGTCCCATAAAGTCGATGCCCCAAACATCAAATAGATCAATTTGTAAATTATAATTCAGCGGCATTGCATTCATTTGTGATATATTTCCGCTCCTTTGGCATTCCGGGCAAGTTGTAACAAACCTTTTAGCATCCTCGTGCATCTCAGGCCAATAGAATCCGCTTGCCCATACCTTTGCTTGCGTTCTAAAGTGTCCATAATGTCCTCCATATTCCGATGAGTGGCATTTTCTTAGAATTTCTTCTCTTTCTTCTCGCGGTACGCATCTTCTTAGCACTCCATCATCTCCCAATCTATATAGGTATGGCGCATCCCAATAAAATTTTCTACTTTCGGCAATTACCCTTCTTTTTAACATTTTTATCCAAGTGATCTAATGGCATCTTCCGTAAGCACCTTATAATATCATTCATCCATCCTCTCCTATCAAGTACCCGATATAGATGGTCATCTCTCATTCTATCTTCAATTAGCTCCATCCCATCATCTCCATGATGCATCCTTGATAGGTGGTCGGCTACAACATTATCCGACCCTTTCTTGTCTCTAATTTCCATATCAAACTCTTGTAATAGTTGAATCCATCAAATCAATCGTGGCTTGGCATCTTTCTTGGACAAAAGGTACTTGATTGCAGCATGGTCGGTATACACGATAACCTTTAAGTTCACAATATAGGATCTGAATTTTTCAAATGCGAACACCACGGTGAGCAATTCCTTCTCTGTAGTTGCATAATTCACTTGAGCTTCATTCAGGGTTTTGCTTGCATAATAATTGTGTGTACCTTCCCTTCCTTCTTTTGTCCAAGAACGGCTCCAACAGTATAATCATTTGCGTCGCACATTATCTCAAATGGTAGATTCCAATTGGGTGGTTGCATAATTGGTGCGTTTATGAGAGATTGCTTCAACGTCCGAAAGGCATGCAAGCATTCTTCATCAAAGTCGTATTCCACATCTTTTTGGAGAAGTCGAGTCAATGGCTTGGTGATCTTTGAGAAATCCTTTATAAATCTTCTATAAAATCTGGCATGCCCGACAAAGCTTCTTAACGATTTGATATTTGTCGGGGGTGGTAACTTTTCAACCATTTCAATCTTAGCCTTGTCCACCTCTATTCCTCTCTCGGAGATGACATGTCCCAAGACTATCCCTTGTTTCACCATAAAGTGACACTTCTCCCAATTAAGCACCAAGTCAATTTCTCCACACCTTTTAAGGACTTTTTCCAAATTTTCCAAGCAACTTTCAAAACACATACCATGCACCGAGAAGTCATCCATGAATACCTCCATAATTTCTTCAATAAAATCCGAGAATATAGCCGTCATGCATCTTTGAAAGGTAGTCGGGGCATTACATAAACCAAATGGCATCCTTTTATATGCAAAAGTTCCATACGGACATGTGAAGGTTGTCTTGTGTTGATCATCCGGATGGATAAGAATTTGCATGAACCCCGAGTATCCATCAAGGAAACAAAAGTGGGAATGTTTGGCTAACCTTTCAAGCATCTCATCGATAAATGGTAGCGGAAAGTGATCCTTCATTGTTGCCTTGTTCAACTTCCTATAGTCGATGCACATTCTCCACCCGGTCACGATCCGTTGCGGTACCAATTCTTCCTTCTCATTCTTCACAACCGTTATTCCTCCCTTCTTTGGTACACAATGCACCGGGCTCACCCATTCACTATATGGCACGAGGTATATTATTCCGGCATCCAATAATTTTATCACCTCCTTCTTCACCACCTCACGCATGGAATGGCTCAACCTTCTTTGATGCTCAACAACGGGCTTGCATTGTTCTTCAAGTGGTATGCGGTGGGTGCAAAAGGCTGGACTAATACCCTTCAAGTCACTTATTGCATACCCAATCACCTTCTTATGTCTTCTCAATAAATTCAGCAACTTGTCCATCTCTTCCGGACTCAATTCATCGCTCACAATGACCGGGTACGTCTTATCATCTCCCAAAAATTCATACTTTAATCCCTTGGGGAGTGGCTTTAATTCAACATCGGGTGCTTCGGGTTCTTGTTGTTGCAAAATTCCAATATCTTCAAAACTTTCTTTTTCCAAGCTTCCTTCTTGTGCCTTTAATTCCTCGGTTGCTTCCACTAGTTCCTTGTCTTGATCATCATAAATAGCATCATTCTCCATTGCTCGTTGGAGAGGATCCCTGAAAGTATCAACAAAACGAAGGTCCTCTACCTCTTCGTTATCAAGAGGTAGAAGTAAAGCAATACGAGAAGCGGGTAAAAAATCATAAGTGAGTTTAGTTCCATCTAGATCAATAGTAACTCTACCCTTTCCGGCATCAAGAATGGCATTGACCAACTTAAGAAAAGGCCTACCAAGAATTATATCATCATGTTCATCATAGAAAGCATCAATTACAAAAAAAGTCGGTTGGAATAATTTTACCCGAGATTGCAACATCTAAATCTCTAAGCACACCCAAAGTTCTTGTTGTTCTACCATCTCCCATGATCAATTTTATTTGTGTTGGAGCAAGATTTAAAGTCTTACTAAAAAGCTCATAATAAATCTTGGAAGACATAATACTTACATGGGCTCTGATGTCACATAAAGCTTTGCAAATTTTCTCCCCATTAATGGTGCAACTTATGTGAGGTGTTGGTAGAGAAGTACCTTCGACATGATTGGCTCCTATCGCGTACACCTCAGCTAGGTGTGCATATGGCGAGGCCTCTGGCTTCACTTCCATAATCTTCTTTACTTCGGCAATGTGATCCGGATCTACCTCTTCTTCCTCATTGAAAAGTCTTTGAATAATTTCTTTGGCCGATTCTTTGTCTAGCTCGTACCCCGAGTGCCTCTCCTTTGGAAAGTTCAACTCTATGGCTCTCGCGGATTCTTTTTGGTTCGGGTATGGTCTCCTGTTGTTGTATATTTCTTCGAAGTCAATCGGGATCCAATCCATTTGTTCGAACTCCTTTAGCGGCTTTGCATTCGCTAAACTTCTTCCTTTTTCCTCTTCTAGCTTGCAAATTTTATTGCCTTGGATTGGTCTTCTTCCATTGTGGGTTGCTCCTTCAATCTTTTCTTGTTTTGCTTCTTCTTTCTTCACTTCCAGGGCTTCTTTTCTAGAATTTCCAGCAAGTACCTCCACACGAGTTTCTTGCTCAATGCTTCCCAGAATATGTTCTCCCCAATCTCTTTGCTCGGCCACCCCTTTGCTTATTTTTTCTAGTAGTTTGGTGGCTTCCGTGAGTGTTTTCTCTATGATATTCTTCTCTATGATATTTCCGCCTGCACACAATTGAACATACCGCATGCATTCGGGGGTTAGAGAAAAATAGAAAGTATGCAAGAGTACATCACTGGAGAACCCAAGCTTTGGCCCTTGTTTGATTAATTCATTGAATCATTCCCAAGCTTGATCTATTCCTTCCTCTTTTCCTTGCGTAAAATTTATCACTTGCCTCCTCACGTTTTGAACTTTGCTTATCGGAAAGAATCTCTAAAAAAATTCCTTCACCAATCGCGCCCAGTTTCCTTCCACCTTGAAGGATGCAAATGAGTACCATCTTTTCGCTTTATCTGCAAGTGAGTATGGAAAAAGATTTCATTTGTACCAATCGCCCGGAACTCCTTTTTGTCGTACCAGGTCGCATAGCCTCGTGAAACGCTCAATGTGCCTATATGGATTGTCCGTCTCTGCCCCTCTAAATGGGTTTGATGCTACCATCTTGATCATTCGAGGCTTGATGTTGTACTCGATAGCCTTGGGTGTTGAATCTGATTTTTGCACTTTGATATCCTCCAATCGCGGGGTAGCATACTCCCTTAGTGTTTTTTCTTCTTCCTCCATGGCGTGAGTGACAAGAGCCATCTTGACAACAAAAACAAAAACAAAGGTTTTTCTAGATGAAAAGTTAGTGTTAGTGATCAACAAAATTAATACCAAGTTAAACATAGCAAACTAGCTTGTTCCCCAGCAATGGCGCCAGAAAAGCTTGTTGACGGTAGATAATGTGCCAAATTACGATCCGCAAGCGCACGAGTCGGTTGTAGCTTTTCCCTTAGAGTATCCCCCAAGGTTATCAATCTGTGGAACAAGTGGATTGCTATGCTCAACTAAGCACTAAACTTGTTGATTGAAAACTCTTAATCAAGCGATGAAGTATAAATAAGAACTAATCTACTCTAGGTTAAAGAGATTAACGAAGAGAGTAAATGTAAGGAGAGTTCAAGAGTGTAGAAAGCTTGTCCAAGGGATCTAGGGTCACTTGGAGATGTAACCACCTAGCAAGAACTACCCAATCTAAGCTATCAAAGGTAAAGGTGCACCGAGTCCGACCCTTTCCCTCTCGCGTACTAGTCGCTACACAAGGGTAGTCTGTGGTCGAACGATAGGTGCACAAGACGTTGATGTGTTCTAGGCATGCAAGGCTAAAAGCGTGAACCAAGCTCGATATATTTTCCCTCCCGCGCACTTTCACTACACGACGGTAATCACATAAAGGACAAAGGGACATGATACAAGAGGCTACGAGCGATGGATCCCAAAGCAAGCCAGCCGGCCATTAAGATTAACGCATCATCAACATGAATATGATAGCAAAAAGATCCAAAACATAGGTTCGGTGATTACAACTCAAGACCCCCCTTCAACCCCTAGGACAAACAAGGACTTTACCTCATAATGTTACACATTGTAGCGCTGATTGTGGTGTAGAATCCTCCAAAGTAGATGAAGGCCGATGAGTGCTCCTTGTCGATCCGATCTCCTTCTTCTTCTCGGTCTTGTGGCGGCGGATGGTGAATGAATCCTCCTGTGGTTCTTTGCGTCCAAGCTATTAATAACCCGAGGGTTAGATCAGTCGAAGGCGGCGGCAAAACGGGCGTGTGTTGGGCCAGGCCAGTCGGCCTGGGCCCACTTCGGCCCGGTTTGCTGCCCCCTTTTGCCACGATGCTTCTTATCTCATCCCTTATTTGTGTACGCCTGCATGTGAGCTTTTGACGTTGTTTCCTTCGCAATTAAGATGAGGATGCTAGTCATCCAAGCTTCACCATCTTCTGTTTGAGTCCCTGAAGTTTTGCACGTTGATGCTTCGGTCCTTGGGACATTTGGAGTCTTGTTCATCACGTGTCTTGACTCGTGTCGGGCATTGTAATCTTCTTCCAAAGTGGTTGATGAACTTTACCCGCAAATCCTCATTTAGGTACTTGATTCCTGCGTAAACAATAAACTCCAAAAACACATGCTCTAGTCGAACTTGTTACATCATTAGTATGCCTAGTGGCGAGTTAGTTCCAAATCAAAGCCGAAACCAAAGTGTAACAAGTTCCTTAGTGGTGTCATATTTGACCGCCAACATACCCATATCCAAACCGCGGGGAAAATGACATCAAGGACCCACATGAAGTTCGGCAAATATTCAAGAAAGCGTAAGAAGTGTCGTGGAGGAAGATGGGCCCAAACCAGGCCGAAAAGGGCCTAGGCCGGCCGGCCCATGCCGACCAGCCTACCCCCTTCCGGGCTCAGTTCGCGACGCCCTTTGACCTAGATGCTCCTCGGCTCATTTATATCCCTTGCATTCGACGGCCGCCACATCCATCCACCAGAATTCGGCGAAACCTAGGAGCAAGCACCGAAGGGAGATGACGGCGGTCGCGAGTCCTCGAGGTTGTCTAGGAGATGGCCTAGGCCGACCGTAGCCGCCATGGCTGCCCTGTGTGGTTGTGCCATGGCGGAGTTCCGGAGCTACGCGTTCATCATCATAGGTATGGCCTCGGTGGTGATGGTGTAATGCATACTTTGATGTGAGTAATGATAATCTTGTCATCCGATCTATTAACGATTCCATTCTCCATTTATGCTTTTTACTTATCATGAATGTGATTTGATCCCTAGTCTCATGCATTGGTTAGGCTATATAGCATGCTCTATGTAATCGTGGCGATTAGGTTTAGCATGTCGACCCTTCATGGTTTGTAGACACGTTCATATTTGAGCGTGCCCCTAGATTCCCCACTTGATTAAGGGTGCACCGTGATAGGATGATACCCCCAAAAGAGTGGATGTCTTCGGGAGGTAGGCCAGAGGTAGGAGTTTAAGGATGCTAGTAGATGAGATGCTCGATTCGTTGCTCGTTTGCCGGAGCTTCAACTAGAAGGTGCTAGGCCTAGTTACCCCTTCGATGGAGCTTTACCTTAGCCGTTGTTCTTGGATATGATCAACCTATATGCAATCACTCTTATCTATTAGGTTACCTTTATATGCAATCAATGCTTCATGTTAGGTTAGATTAACTAGCTAAGGTAGAGAACCTTAGCGGTTTGCTTCCGATCCACGGTTCGATAACCTTGGTCATACTCCGAGGGAAAAAGTGTTATGATGATTCGTGAGGGACGGTGAATCTTGACACGTTTTTAGACCGTCAACATAGTGGAACGAATATATAAAGGCTTTGTATAGGATAAGCTTGTCTCTCAACTTGGAAAAAGAAGATGCTAACCTTTATTGCAATGGGGTTTTCATGTAATTTTCAGAAATAAAAACCTCCAACTTTGTAATAATTGTAGCATAGCTAAACAAGGTTCTTGCTCAAAGTAAAGTATGGATGCTCTAACGGGTAAGAACCCACTAAGCACCATAGAAACTTTCGTGTTCATTGCTCATGATCGAATATAAAGATAAAAGATAGATAAACAAGTAAGCAAGAAAAATAAAACACACGAGACAATTTCAAGACTCTCTCTTTTTTTTATTGACTCAACGCTAACATTAACACACCATCGAGCTAAAAATTGAAAAACTTCGAACCAAACAAACCAAACTACTAGGGCAAAAAGTTTTTTGGAACTAGCGCTAGTTCCTCCCCCATGCTTAGACTTTACGACATCCTCGTCGTAATTTTTACAAAAAGAACAAAGGGGGGAGAACAACCGCTAAACTTAGTGGAACTTTCCACAAGACGAGCTCCACTTCTTCTTCTCCATGCACATCGTGTGCTCGTCGTGCCCGAAACCCCTTCATTCCTATTTCTAACCTCTCGAAAATCGTCGGTGCAAACATAATAGTTAGAGAGACATGCCCCAGAGGAAAATAGGCGCGAGCCACCGAGCAGAGCCCCTAGGCCGGCTGGCCTGGGCCGACTGGCCTACCCTGGCCCGCGGGCTGGTGTTGGTGTTTTAGACCGGCAACCTACCAAGGGGAGTACCCGAGGTAGATGAATGTGGCCTCGCCGAGATCGGTAACTCGAAGGAGAGACACGTGGCACACAATTTAAATAGGTTCGGGCCGCGAGGTGCATAATGCCCTACGTCCTGTATGCTGCGTAGCTCTGGATTGATTGGATGTGTTTACAAGATGATGCGGATGAAGAGATAGGGGTCCCTGCCTCGCCTTATATAGTCTGGGAGGCAGGGTTACAAGTCGGTTTGAGGGGAGAGTACTAGTCGGGTACGGCTAGAAGTACTTTACATGGATCCGGACATGTGTAGCTTCCTATCCAAGTACTATCCCTCTGTAGTCCTTGCGCCCCACGCCAGCAGGTGCCGTGTTGCCCAAGTTGAGTAGTCCCAGGGGCCCACCGAGTAGTCGGTCCTGGTACCCGCCAGAGTAGTGGGCCCAGGGATGTCCATACGACAAGCCCCCCGAGTACTTTGTAGTCGAGCAGGATGTCTTCGAGTAGTCTTGATGGCCTTGGCGAGTAGTCCTTGAGCTTCCCCGAGTTCCACAAGCCGAAAGTCCTCAAGAGTGCTTGAACCATCCTGAGGCTGGAAGGTACTCCAGCTGATCTTTGAGTAGTCTTGAAGTCTTCCCGAGTAGTCCCCAAGCGTCCCCGAGTGCTTCTCTCGAAGGTCTTCAATAATACTCGCGATGTCTTGATGAAGAGACCATATGGAAAATGCGATTTGGAGAATCGCATTCCATATGGAATGTAGCCCCCGAGCCTTAGGTCGAATCGCAGATTCAAGCTGAGGGTCAATCTGAAGTTCTGCCAATCTTATCCCAAAAAATCCGGAGAAAAAACCGAAGGACACGTGGCACAGAGCCCCCGAGCCTTGAGTCGAGTACTTCCTCTCGAATTAAAGGGTCATCTTGACTGTAGAATGTGTCCTGAGTGGGTCTTGAATCTGGTTGTATCCCACTGAGGTCATCTGAAGTAGTCGAGTCCCCCGAGATGGAGAGCATCGAGTACTGGAAGTTGAAGAGTCACGCTGCTGCCGCTAGGTCACCCGTCTGGTGCCATATCTGCCCGCTGAGAACCAAGCCGCCAGGGCCGGTTATAAATAACCGGTGAGTCCCTTAGGGTTTTTCACTCCTAGCAGTTGCATTCCTCAGATTAGACCTGAATCGCCGCCTCCTCTGCTCCTCTGCTGCCGCCGCCGCCGCGCATAGACTTAGATCCATTTGCTCGCGCCGCGCGCAGTGCACCCGCCGCTGTAGCCCCCGAGTGAATGCAAGTGAAGACACCCGTCACTTGGAGAATGAAGGGATCTCCAGCGAAGGGCAAGAAGACCGGCGCGTCGAAGAAAAGGAGCCGCGATGAAGAAATCGGGGATGCCGGCCAGTCGTCGACGTCGCCACCCTCGTTCCCTCGCCCCAATCCGGCGAAGGAGTGAAAGAAGGCGAAACTGAAGACCGAGGACCTCCTCGCCTTGGTCAACAGTGGGTTCCTTCGTGAGAAGGAGGTGGATCTATGGCGCACCACCACCGGCGATCCATACCCGATGGAGAAGAACCCGGACGAAATCCCAATGTTCGTGCGGTTCGTAGAGCGCGGATTGGCGCTCCCCGCGAGTGATTTCTTCAAGGGTCTGCTCAGGTACTACAGCATCGAGTACCTTAATCTCAAGCCCAATGGTATCTTCCACATCTCCATCTTTGTACACTTCTGCGAAGCCTTTGTGGGGATCAAGCCCCACTGGATCTTGTTTCAGAAGTTCTTCCGGTTGAAGCCGCAACCGTGCACCAACGATACACGAGTAGTCGGAGGTGCCGGTATCCAGATGCGTGAAGACGCCGCCGACCAGTACCTGCCGTACAAGTTGATAGACTCCAACCAGGACTGGAAGGCCAAGTGGTTCTACATCAGCAACCACCATCCTGAGCTGCCGAAGCCGAGCGGGTGTCAACCGAAGCACAAGCCGTGGTGGAACACAGAGCCCACCATGCAAGAGGGTATTCAGCTACCCGAGTTGCTGAAGAAGATCAAGGCCTTGCGAGAAGCCGGACTGAGGGCCGAACATGTGGCCTTCAGCTTCATGAAGAGGAGAGTGCAGCCACTGATGGCACGAGACACCCTCGGGTACCAGTACACCGGCGACAAGGATACATCCCGGTTGCCTGGCTTCGAACTCGAGGACGACGTCATTGTCGAGAGGCTGGGCAAGATCTTCAAGGACATGCCCCCGTATACACCGTGCCCGGTGCCAGAGTACTCTGCGGCACGGCCGCCAAATCAGGTCAGTAGTCGTGACATAAGCCCCCGAGTACTGATTTGCTTGAAGTAGTCGTACTCATATGTGCTACATGTTGTAGGATGATGTGGCGAAATACGTCTCAGTCCCGACTTCTCCTCCGCGACTTGTGGAGCAACCGGAGGAGAAGGGCAAGAAAAAAGAACGCCGCGTGGTCGGTGAAGGCAGTGACGCCTTTGTCATCAAGTCCGGCTCTGATGACGATGAAGATGAAGAAACACTGCAGCAAAGGTTCCAGCTGCGCTCCAGGTTCAGCCGAGCTGGGATGCCAGACGTCCCAGTCATTGAGAAGCCATCCAGCCTCAAGGCTAGTTTGCCAGTGCCGCCCAGGAGGCCGTGCAACATGGCGCGGAAACGCGCCGTCAAGAAGCTGAAGATTTCTAAGATGACCAACTAAGAGGTAAACACCGCGACTAGGGTAGTCGAGCACAGCTGATAAGTAGTCGTGTGCTGATGAGTTGTCTTGTAATGTTGCAGGATATCCCCTCCCTGGACCACGTAGACCAGGGTGACGAGGGGGTCCTGGACACCATGGGGGCAACGGCTGATAGGAGTATCAACCCGCCTCCGTCAACCGAAGAAGTCGTGCCAGCAGAGGCACGGCAGGAGACCGGCGCTGCGGAGCCGCAGCCATCGATTGAAGAAGGACGAAACCCTCTGCCGACTGCAGCTGTGGAGCAACCAGAGGAGGCGTCTGTTGAGGCCGGAGCTGCCGCTGAGGCTGGCATAGTTGATATTGCCAGTATACTAGGTGCTCCGACCGTGACCGTGGTGCGGTCAACACTGTAAGTTCTTGTGAACGTTCAAGTAGTCGTATAGATGACAGACTTGTATTGCTGACTTGATTACTTCGTGATGTAGGAAATCCACGGACCTGTCGTGGGACGGTGAGGAGACCAGCACTCCAGCCGACGGAGAGGGCCATTTGGTGGAGGAGCGCGAACCCACACCGCCGCCACAGACTGAAGTCGCGGTGGAGTCGATGTTGAAGGAAGCCACCTTGGTTGAAGGTATGTGTCCTGTCACCACTGGTAATCAGCATGCATAGTAGTCGTAGCCGCTGAGATTGACTGCGTGTACTCATTGTGCTAGGAGCACAAGCTGAGGGAACTTCGATTCCTGAAGCCGTGGCCATGGAAACGGCTACTGTGGAGTCGGAGCCCACAGGATCGATGGTCGGGACGGCGGAAGAAACAGCCCCCAAGCTGGAGACTGCGGTGGCCCCCGAGTCGGGTGCGGAAGTGCAGGACGATCCGCTCCACGGGATGAGCATGGACGTAGTCGTCCGCTCGCCCATCATAGAGGAAGTCGCGCTGATCCGTTCGGCGGCTATGGCAGTGGAAGCATCTTCGAGCCGCGGGGGTCTTGAGCTGCTGGAAGACAATCTTGTCGATCCGGCCGTTGTTGCTCTGAACATGGAGTCATGGCAGCGTACCCAGCAGTGGGTCAAGGTACGTTGCGAGTACCTCGAGTAGTCTTGTACGACAAAATACAAAGTACATGTTTGACTGTTCTGTCTGCGCAGGATATTATTGAAAGATCCCGCGAGAAGTCCGAGCTGCTGAAGGGGTACGGCGACACAGTCCTTCATGCTGAAGCCTTGGAGAAGGAGCTCGATAAGTCGAAGAAAGATTCTACGCTGCTCCAATCCAAGCTTGACGGTGCCTTGGTGTAATCTGGCAATGTGATGAGTTGTGTGCAGAGCTTGAGGAAAGGGTCGACCAGCTGAAGGCGTCGGAGACGGACTTGAAGAACATCATGTACCGTGAGACCGACAAAAGAGAGGTACTTGAGTATGAGTACGCTCAGTTGCGCCATGAGTGTATCAAGCACATGGAGCTTCGTGAAGCCTCAGACCGTGACCTTGTCAATTGCTATAAATCTCTGCAGAAGCTCAATGAAGATTGCGAGAAGCTGCGGGGCCAGCTGAAGGAACTTGAGGAAGGCGCGCTACCCATTGCAAGGCTGCTGGTGCCGCACCCAGGCGGGCCGAAGATTGCTCCACTGGTAGACCGGTTGAAGGAAGCCCCCGGGCGTCTGGCGACGTATGTCAAGCACTTGGCGAAGTCGATCCCGAACCAAGTCTTGGCATACATGAAGTCATATTTCCCCAAGGCTCCAGTGGAGGTAGTCGCCGGTGGACTTGCAGCTAACTGTACTGATGATCAGTACAAGACCCTCCTGGAGGAGATGGCGCCCATTGCTGAACAGGTGGCGGAAAAGCTCAACCTTCAGTAGGAGTACCTGTAGGAGTAGCTTAGAGTAGTTGATGTAAAACAAACAGAGTTGTTAGTAACTTGTTTGGATTATCAATGAAAGTTGACCACGATATATCTGTGAAATAATTACTCATAGCCGGCACTTGCAACGAAGTGTGCGGGGTACCAAACCGTGGTGGAGCTTATGAGTAGTAGTACTCAGTAGGAGATGCCTGATTGGAAGGCACAGTAAATAAGTTGAATGAAAATCAAACTTTATTATTGATGAATAAGTACACCTGGATGGTCAGAGCCGTTTACAAGTGTAGTCGCCAGGACCCGGAGGCCGCCTACGGCTAAGTGGCGCTAGGACCCTTAGGCTGCTTACAGCTAGAGATCCGTTAGTAGTCGTATAGACTGGATCTAGAGTACATGGTCTTGCAGACCGCCGCTAGAGTCCTCAGAGCTCTAAGCAGCCCAAGATCCGTTAGTAGCCGTTGACGCTGGATCTTGGAGAAGAGTAGTCCGGAGACTAGTGCCAGGACCGGAAGTCCGCTTACAGCGAGGAGTCCGTGAGTAGTCGTGTAGACCTGGACCCGTAGAGTAGTCGAGCGACTACGCGTAGAAGCGACACAGCTGGTCGACGTTCCACGAGTTGCTGATGTCGTCGCCTTCAAGTGTTTGGAGGCGGTAGGAGCCTGGTCCGGTCACCTTGGAGATTGAGAAGGGACCTTCCCATGGTGAGCTGAGCTTGTGTAGTCCATCCGTGTTATGGATACGACGGAGGACTAGATCACCGATGTTGAAGGAGTGTTCCTTGACGTTGCGATCATGGTAGCGTCGAATACCCTCGAGGTACCTTGCTGATTGGACGAGGGCGGCGCAGCGGGCTTCTTCGAGACCGTCGATGTCAACCCGTCTGCTGTCTTCTGAGATGCCTTCGTCGTATTGTTCTACTGCCGGGGATCCCCACATCACGTCGGCAGGTAGAATAGCTTCAGAGCCGTAGACCAGGAAGTAGGGCGATTGCCCCGTCGGCTTGGTAGGCTGAGTACGATGCCCCCAGAGTGCGTTGGGTAGTTCCTTGATGCACTTGCCTCCTTTGGTGTTAGCTGCGTCGTGCAATCGCTTCTTGAGGGCGTCAAGTACCATCCCGTTGGCGCGCTCAACTTGACCGTTGGCGCGGGGGTGGGCGACTGAGACGTACCGGACGTCGATCCCGCTGTTCTCGCATTACTCCCAGAACTGATGGTTGTTGAAGTTGGAACCCAAGTCTGTGATGGTGCGATGGGGTAGCCCGTAGCGATGCACGAGTTCATCCAACAAGTCGAGTACTCTGTCGGCCTTTGGGCAGGTGACCGGCTTGACTTCGATCCACTTGGTGAACTTGTCGATGGCCACCAAGACTCTGTTGAATCCTCCTGGCGCAGTTGGCAGAGGCCCAATCATGTCGAGCCCCCAGCAGGCAAAGGGCCAGGTTGGTGGTATGGTAACTAGCTTGTAGGCCAGGACATGTTGCTGCTTGGCAAATAATTGACATCCTTGGCACTTTCTGACGAGTTCTTCAGCGTCGGCCAGAGCTGTGGGCCAGTAGAAAGCTCGTTGGAAAGCCTTGCTCACCAGCGTTCGAGAAGACGCGTGTGTGACAACCCACCCAGGAAAATACCGTACTATCGCCTAAACCAATCCACTTTGGCCATTAAGCGACAGTAAAGAATCATCCCGTCGTTAGTTGCCGGGTAAACGCCCGGTAAATCACTTGGAATTCACATAGAGGATCGAACATATGCATTGAAACTCACGCGAAGGCGAGTCCAGAGTACAAACTCAAATTAAATTCAAATCTGCCCCGAAGGGTTTAATTATTACAACCCATTGCTCATGACAAGAAGTAAAGGTTCAGAGTTCGAAAACAGCGGAATAAAAACTAGCGAAACGATCAACATCACAGGAGGCCGGCCGTGATGCCGTTACTCATCGTCATCCACCCATTCCAGCTCCCAGCCGGGTGGAATCTCACCAGGTCAAACAACACCTACAACAACATTTTTAAAGTAAGGCTGAGCATACTAATACTTAGCAAGACTTAACCGTCGGGTGATAACTACATCACCAAACTCTAGACATGAGAGGCTTTTTGGCCGGTGAAGTTCTTTTGCTGAAAAGCAACAAAGAGTATGTCCTTACTTTCAATATTTTAGCACAAATTCTAGTTAATTACCATTTCTAGGTGTGCCAACTAATTCAATCAAGAGTTGTACAGTACAATTAAATCAAGCCGTCATATTCACCAAGTTCCATCATTAAGGGATATCATGGCCAGTTGATTAAGCAGTCTCGGATAACGGTGAGAGGCTGACAATCGATTGATTTATAACCTTGCAAGGTAAACCTAAGCACACGGTAGGGTGCCCCTGCGAGGACAACCAACAAGCGGTTCCCAAAAGTCCTCGGCTTGGGATCGAAGCTTACTATCCCGGGTACAAGGCTATCTGGCATACCCCGCAAGGCACCCAGCTTCGCACATGTACCCCCCTCTCCCGGTAGCTAGCCGGGCGGTGATTACTCGAGATTAGTAATAGTAAGTTCCCGCACCGTCTCATTAAGGTACTAGGCTTACCGGTCCCATTCCCGACAAGTGCTTAGTATGTTCAAAAGCTTAGCCCACGAAAGCCACTGGACCGGAGCCCAAATCCCATGCTCTTACCACATGAGCAATCCATTTATCAAGATCTTATGATTCCAACATAAGAACCTATTCTCGCAAGTGACGAACATCACTCGACTTGTACCGGTCCTATAGCATAGCAGCTATCGACCTAACATACTAGTAAAAGACATAGGTACCTAAGGATCATGCATCTAGGGTTTCAATTCAATTCCTGAAACGTAAATGCACAAACATAGCAAGGATAGTTGCATTATTTTAAAAGACGGGGTTAATGATTCGGGGCTTGCCTTCGCTGACAAGGTTGGCCTTGGGCCCTTCTGGACTTTGATCCAGGCCTTGAGCTACGTCCACGTACTACAGCTCACCGTCAGCTCCTCCTTCTCCTTCCGGCACGAGCGTATAACTACCGTCGGGAAGATCTACACGAGGATGCAATGCAAGATTTAATTAGCGGTTTTTAATTTAATTAATTACAAACAACAAACGACAACCATGGGGTGCATGGTTGACCACATTCACCTAGATAAGCACACATTCAGCATACTCTTCCAATTCAGGAACAATATGCGGTTCTTTATTAATTATTCTATGTGATAGTGACTGTGTACATACTTATGTGATTAAATTAACTAAATTTCACAAACAGCAAGGGGTGGCGTCACTTAGTTTCTTAGCAAGATTAACATCACATACACAAGGTCATTTAGTGTGGAGTTGATGATTTTCCAATTTAACTTTAATATTAAGCTTAAAAAGGCTACCATTGCTTTTATTCACAAAATAAATTTAATAAAATTCAGTGGAAGGGTTTATTAAGCACTAAACACCTATACAAAGCCACTGAACACACATGCACCCTTAGGATAGCTAGGAAATTAAATATACCGAAAATAACAAAGTCTAGCCACCATAACAAGAGAAATGCATACAAAAATAAAGACACATTAAAATGATTCCAACTTTCTCACACATGGTCTCTGGTCCAAAACTAAGCTAGGCATGCAACATATACACCTAGAACTACTATAGATCTTGGGTTATGCAATTACAAGGAAAATCAAGCATATTTCATGAATAAATATTTCTGACAAATATAAAATTATGATTAATTCACAAGAGGTGCATTTTGTTATAAAAAGATCTCATGCAGAAGTTGAGCAAAAAAATCTATTTATTTTTAGCTACAAAAATCATTTAGACAGATTCAGTACAAATATAAAATAAATCATAATAAAATATCTACAACATAACTTTGTGCAATTTTTGGTAAAAACGCTAGGCCTGGCAGAACACACAACATCACCAAAATTCAGCTATAGAGAACATGTAGATTTTGAGATACAATAGATCTAGGTTTAACAGTTTGGTATTTTTCATGCGAAAACTATCAGGAAAAACTGTAGTCATGCTTTACAAAAGTTGTAGGGTTTTTCACAAGGAACCCAAAACAATTGAGTTTGCATTTTTCTGATTTCCCTATTATTTTCTACGGATTTTACAAATTTCAGCAAAACACAAACACTATGCAAGATCCACTTTACAACCAAGTCCCTGGACAGTTTTAAGGTTTCACAGATATACCCCTAGATTGCAGATTGGCCCCTAGAAAGATTAAAAGCGTTGCAATGTGGCCATTGGCCATGGGGAGGCGGCGGGCTCGCCGGAATCCGGCGGTTCCGGCGGCGCTCCCGGCCGGGGAGGAGTGCGGGGAGGCGGGTTAGCTCACCTAGGGTTCGATTGCGTCCGAAACTGGAGCGAAGAAGCGGCTGGCGGTGGTGCTCGGCGGTGCAAGGTGGCGGCGACCGCTGCAGCTCGATCTCCGGCGAGGGGCGAGGCAATGCCGGCCAATTGAGGGCGGTGGAAGCTCCAAGGGGGTCTAGAGGAGGCGTTGGAAGCGTTGATAGGCGACGGGACGGAACGGAGGGTGGAACTCGGCGGCGGCGGCCTTCATGGTGCCGGCGGCGGAGACGGCTGGGGACGGCTGGGTGCGCACATGTGAGAACCACGAATGGCGCCCTTTTATAGGCGTGAGGGGCTCCTCGACACTGCGCAGGGGCAAGGAGGAAAAGCCAGAGGGGGCCCGGACGGCACGTCGGGGCGCGGACGGCCTCTTGCCGGCGGGCGGCGCGGGAGGGGCCCGGCGGCGGGGCGCTGCTGCGCGACACGCGCGAGGCGCGGGCTCCTAGGCCCTTGGTACGCGCGCTACCTTGGGAGGTGTGGCCTCGGGACGCGGCTCGGGCTCTGGCCGGCGCGACGTCGCGGCGCGGCGCCGATCCAATTTCACTTAGCCCTGTTTGACTGCGAGTTTCTCCAATTTTTTGAACTGAAGTGCATCAAGAGCAAGTAAGCAAAGTTGTAGAGCACTTATAGGAGAACATTTTTCGCAAAGGCCGACCTATGTTTTGATCAACCATTTGAGCATGAACTGCAGGCAAAGCTACTAGTTTTCATGGCTCTGGTGAATAGTAAAAGCTGAGTTTGACTGAGAATTTCACCACTTTCCTCTCAAAATCTCAAATGCCGCCAATTATGAAATGTGTGTCCCTCGAAAAGACGAACAACTTTTATATTGGCCGATTTTGAAGTGTTTAAGTGAAATTCGGAGAACGCGGCAAAAGTTCTGGAGGAAGTTTAAAAGCATTGGGGGTTTGACCTGGATTTGACCATGCCTTTGACCGAGATTTGACCACAAGTGAGTGTTGACTCGGTTAACAGGGTCATTAGGGGTTGCTGGATAGGTTTTCGAGGTGATGACCCAGGTGGACCACGGTTTGACTAGAGTCAACGTGCTTGACTCGGTCATTAGCATTAATGACGCTAATTAAAAACCTGGGGCGTCACAGCCTACCCCCCTTAAACAGAATCTCGTCCCGAGATTCGACATCAAGATTAGAGCGATCCCCTTCAACAAGCCAAGGGTTACAAGGGAGAAAGACATATCCGATTACACTTCTCGACATCGAGAATTCAGCTAGGACAAAAGATACATGGTGCATCCCTCGCTGTCTCATCGCTGTGCATGAGGAAGCGGGCGATGAAGGTGTACCTGAAAAAAAATAAGAGCAGACATATTCCGCCTGTGATGCAGAGATACATCCCTACCAGCGTCCAGCGAAACGCCTCGAACACCTCCAAGAACTGAGTCATGGATGGCAGCATAGGCTTGAGTTCTTCTCTTGACCTACTTCCGAGCTTCTTCTCAACGTCGTCAGTGAAGACGGAAGGACAGCTTGCTCGGCGAGGAACGGAGCGGACGGGAGAGATGGGCTAGTGGCAGGTTGGCTAAAAACTAGCCAGAGGGAGAACAAAGAGCGATGGTGATGTCGAGCTCGAAAGGATGTGAGGCTTGGTACTGGCGGTATCGACGGAGGGCTTCCTTTGTATGGTCACCGCGGGACCGCAACGGTCATCCCAAACCACCCGAGGTAGGGGCCGGTGGAGCAATCCGGTGGTGGCAACGCGGGGCTCAACAATGGCCGGCCCGTGAGGTCTCGGTGACGTGATCGTGGCCGCGGGAAAAGAGATGGCAGAGCGACGTCACGGCGTCATCCAGTCGTGGCACTGACAGGGATGGGGTCCAACGATCTGAGGACTGACCGTGACGGTGGGAATGATGAGAAGAGCGTAGAGTATCCGTCCTCTAGGCTCGAGATTGCAACTAGGAGGATTTAGCAAGAGCTTCTACCGATCCTTTGTTTGCTCCTTTCTTGATTCCTAAGATTTGGAGGGTATGATCATGGATTGATAAGCGATGGAGGACTCTCATACCTTGATTTTTAGAGAACCTTGACTGCTCAAGAAAGACTCTACCTCTACTACTTCAACTTAGCTGGTTGATTTGATTTGATGCGAAGAGAACGTCGAGAGTGGACGGAAGGAGACCAAGTTGAGAAGTGATTACCAAAATAGATTTCCATGAAGAAAAGGAAGGCTAGTAAACAATTAAGATTCCCGTAATTTCTTCTGGGAGCAACACGGATGTGATTTATGGGTCAAAAGTTCCCCATACTCGGTCAAGGTGGTTCCTAAGAACAGTCTCGGAAGGTGAATTTGTAAAGGCATTCTCAAGGAATGACTTTCGAATAACTGGTAGGAAAAGTATGGAAGACAAAATTAGTATGGGAATTTCAGAACAATCTTGCTCACATTACGGTGCAGTGATTTTTAAAAGTTTGCGTGATGCACATGCTTCTGAAAACACGATGCACATGCCCATGCGATATGGTGCTCATGATGTAGGTTAGCACAACTCGGTTACCCATAAAATGAGTTAGTGATAGAGAGGGCAACCATCGGTTGAGAAGGAGTATGTGTGACGAGTCGCATTCTCACAACCAAGATACCTAGCGCGCTCCTAGTGGCAATCATCTGGCTGCAGCGCACACAATGCCCTAGGTTCCGTCGTGGCACCTTTGGTTATGGGACAACAACATCACCAATCCTAAGAAGGATAGAGTAGGAAATATTGAAATCTTCCATGCGTATGCACGTTAGTTTACCCAAGGTTCCCAAATGCACATGCTATGCAAATGCATACTCAAAAGTGACTTTTTTTCAAAATGTGGTGAGCAAGACCAGGAAGAATAAGTTCATGATTGAAAGGTCGAAGTAATCGAGACAAGGATATCAGTACAAGGAATAGCTTAGTGCTCCAACATGCATAAACACAAGGGGACAAGGATACATGTCGATGGAGATAACCTGTTGACAGGAGAAAATTACCACTGAAGATTGAATTCTAAGATCAAGACATTACCCAACTGGCATGGTAGCATAGAAAAGTTCTTTTCTCATGCTGGGCAAAACTGGGGTAGTCAAGTGTACAAAGGTACAATTGTATGTTAGAACTCGAAGCGAGCATGCATACATAATGACATAAAGTTCTGGCAGTTGTGAACAAAAATTCATAACTTAAAAACCAGAGCTCCAAAATTTCCCAAATTTTACCAGCAACTCAAAAAGGTTATGAGGCACATTTTTGGTATTGAAAGGTTGAGCTAGATCATTTAGGAACAAGGTCGAAAGATGCAAAGTTTAAAGTTCCGTCCTCTGAAAAACAGCATGACCTAGGTTCACTAAAAAGGGTACAACTCAAGATTGACAGGAGCTATGACCATGAATTTTTGTGAGTAAAAACTAGATTAGATATGGAGCAACTTTGCTAGAGATCACCTAGGCAAAATGATTCTTGAACATGGTGCAAAAATCAAGCAAACAGCCACATCAAAATTTTGGACAGCAACACATCTACACCTGAGAGGTTATGCAAGCAGAAGCACACTAGCAAAAATTCACCTTAGAGAGCACACAAACATGTAAAGGGTTTAGTTTTAAGTTGTCACGATTTTTAACATGATGCAAGATGTCCTATTCGTCCTCACAAGGCAATCAAGCCAAAAATCGAAGTTAGTGCCGGTGGCAAGGCAAATACACGTTTCTCCCTATAATAACTAGTCGAGAACTAGTCGATTCTCACTTATCGACTTACGAAACGTGGTTAGTGTACCTGCAAAAGATCACAGAACACATCGAACCTTTCGTGCCAGCACTCACGAAAGCATCCACATACATTACCGTTCACTATAGAAACGGTATCCATGCGTCAAGCCGCTGCATGGACAGCGTCCAACCTCGGATACGCTCCTTTTTGAATGAAGCGGATCCTTGCCTCGCATATTCACAATGCGGAACGTCCACGTATGGCAAAATGTGGCGAGACACAGACGCGACAGTGGATTCCCTTTGGATTAGGTCCCATCCATCCCTCACATGACTTCCATGCGGTACCACCATGTATGGCAAAACGTGATGAACTAGTATGGTTGTGCAGAAAGTAAGTTCTGACAGGAATAAAATGTGTTGGAAGTTAGCAAAATAAACCATAAATTAATAAGCCACCTGAAAGAACCCAAAATTCCCTCTAGGGCCTCTCGGTCTAATTCATCCTTAACGGACCAACGTATTTGCAAATCCAAACAATCTTGGCAAATTTTATTCAAAAACCAGTGATTAAGGTTATTAATTAATCTCTGGTGCATATAATTGCTCTGATGCCAGCTGTGACAACCCGCCCAGGAAAATACCATACTATCGCCTAAACCAATCCACTTTGGTCATTAAGCGACAGTAAAGTATCATCCCGTCGTTAGTTGTCGGGTTAACGCCCGGTAAATCACTTGGAATTCACACAGAGGATCGAACATATGCATTGAAACTCACGCGAAGGCGAGTCCAGAGTACAAACTCAAATTAAATTCAAATCTGCCCCGAAGGGTTTAATTATTACAACCCATTGCTCATGATAAGAAATAAAGGTTCAGAGTTCGAAAACAGCGGAATAAAAACTAGCGAAACGATCAACATCGCAGGAGGCCGGCTGTGATGTCGTTACTCGTCGTCATCCACCCATTCCAGCTCCCAGCCGGGTGGAATCTCACCAGGTCAAACAACACCTGCAACAACATTTTTAAAGCAAGGCTGAGCATACTAATACTCCGCAAGACTTAACCGTCGGGTGATAACTACATCACCAAACTCTAGACATGAGAGGCTTTTTGGCCGGTGAAGTTCTTTTGCTGAAAAGCAACAAAGAGTATGTCCTTACTTTCAATATTTTAGCACAAATTCTAGTTAATTACCATTTCTAGGTGTGCCAACTAATTCAATCAAGAGTTGTACAGTACAATTAAATCAAGCCGTCATATTCACCAAGTTCCATCATTAAGGGATATCATGGCCAGTTGATTAAGCAGTCTCAGATAACGGTGAGAGGCCGACAATCGATTGATTTATAACCTTGCAAGGTAAACCTAAACACACGGTAGGGTGCCCCGCGAGGACAACCACCAGGCGGTTCCCAAAAGTCCTCGGCTTGGGATCGAAGCTTACTATCCCGGGTACAAGGCTATCTGGCATACACCGCAAGGCACCCAGCTTCGCACATGTACCCTCCTCTCCCGGTAGCTAGCCGGGCGGTGATTACTCGAGATTAGTAATAGTAAGTTCCCGCACCGTCTCATTAAGGTACTAGGCTTACCGGTCCCATTCCCGACAAGTGCTTAGTATGTTCAAAAACTTAGCCCACGAAAGCCACTGGACCGGAGCCCAAATCCCATGCTCTTACCACATGAGCAATCCATTTATCAAGATCTTATGATTCCAACATAAGAACCTATTCTCGCAAGTGACGAACATCACTCGACTTGTACCGGTCCTATAGCATAGCAGCTATCGACCTAACACACTAGTAAAAGACATTGGTACCTAAGGATCATGCATCTAGGGTTTCAATTCAATTCCTGAAACGTAAATGCACAAACATAGCAAGGATAGTTGCATTATTTTAAAAGACGGGGTTAATGATCCGGGGCTTGCCTTCGCTGACAAGGTTGGCCTTGGGCCCTTCTGGACTTTGATCCAGGCCTTGAGCTACGTCCACGTACTACAGCTCACCGCCAGCTCCTCCTTCTCCTTCCGGCACGAGCGTATAACTATACATAGCATACACAAGGTCATTTAGTGTGGAGTTGATGATTTTCCAATTTAACTTTAATATTAAGCTTAAAAAGGCTACCATTGCTTTTATTCACAAAATAAATTTAATAAAATTCAGTGGAAGGGTTTATTAAGCACTAAACACCTATACAAAGCCACTGAAGACACATGCACCCTTAGGATAGCTAGGAAATTAAATATATCGAAAATAACAAAGTCTAGCCACCATAACAAGAGAAATGCATACAAAAATAAAGACACATCAAAATGATTCCAACTTTCTCACACATGGTCTCTGGTCCAAAACTAAGCTAGGCATGGGACATATACACCTAGAACTATTATAGATCTTGGGTTATGCAATTACAAGGAAAATTAAGCATATTTCAAGAATAAATATTTCTGACAGATATAAAATTATGATTAATTCACAAGAGGTGCATTTTGTGATAAAAAGATCATATGCAGAAGTTGAGCAAAAAAAATCTATTTATTTTTAGCTACTAAAATCATTTAGACAGATTCAGTACAAATATAAAATAAATCATAATAAAATATCTACAACATAACTTTGTGCAATTTTTGGTAAAGAAGTTAAGAATGGCAGAACACACAACATAACCAAAATTTAGCTATAGAGAACATGTAGATTTTGAGATACAACAGATCTAGGTTTAATAGTTTGGTATTTTTCATGCAAAAACTATCAGGAAAAACTATGGTCATGCTTTACAAAGTTGTAGGGTTTTTCACAAGGAATCCAACAAAATTGAGTTTGCATTTTTCTAATTTCTCTATGATTTTCTACGGATTTTAAAAGTTTCAGCAAAACACAAACACTATGCAAGATCCACTTTACAACCAAGTCCCTGGACAGTTTTAAGGTTTCACAGATATACCCCTAGATTGCAGATTGGCCCCTAGAAAGATTAAAAGCGTTGCAATGTGGCCCTTGGCCATGGGGAGGCGGCGGGCTCGCCGGAATCCGGCGGTTCCGGCGGCGCTCCCGGCCGGGGAGGAGTGCGGGGAGGCGGGTTAGCTCACCTAGGGTTCGATTGCGTCCGAAACTCGAGTGGAGAAGCGGCTGGCGGCGGTGCTCGGCGGTGCAAGGTGGCGGCGGCTGCTGCAGCTCGATCTCCGGCGAGGGGTGAGGCAATGCCAGCCAATTGAGGGCGGTGGAAGCTCCAAGGGGGGTCTAGAGGAGGCATTGGAAGCGTTGATAGGCGACGGGAGGGAACGGAGGGTGGAACTCGGCGGCGGCGGCCTTCATGGCCCCGACGGCGGAGACGGCCGGGGACGGCTGGGTGCGCACGCGCGAGAACCACGAATGGCGCCCTTTTATAGGCGTGAGGGGCTCCTCGACACTGCGCAGGGGCAAGGAGGAAAAGCCAGAGGGGGCCCGGACGGCACGTCGGGGCACGGACGGCCTCTTGCCGGCGGGCGGCGCGGGAGGGGCCCGGCGGTGGGGCGCTGCTGCGCGACATGCGCGAGGCGCGGGCTCCTAGGCCCTTGGTACGCGTGCTGCCTTGGGAGGCGTGGCCTCGGGACGTGGCTCGGGCGCGGGCCGGCGGGGCCCGGACGCCGAGGCGGCGGGGCGCCACGCGGCGCAGCGCACGCGCGCGGGCGTGCCCGGCGCTCTCTGGCCGGCACGACGTCGCGGCGCGGCGCCGATCCAATTTCACTTAGCCCTGTTTGACTGCGAGTTTCTCCAATTTTTTGAACTGAAGTGCATCAAGAGCAAGTAAGCAAAGTTGTAGAGCACTTGTAGGAGAACATTTTTCGCAAAGGCCGACCTATGTTTTGATCAACCATTTGAGCATGAACTGCAGGCAAAGCTGCTGGTTTTCATGGCTCTGGTGAATAGTAAAAGCTGAGTTTGACTGAGAATTTCACCACTTTCCTCTCAAAATCTCAAATGCCGCCAATTATGAAAAGTGTGTCCCTCGAAAAGACGAACAACTTTTATATTAGCCGATTTTGAAGTGTTTAAGTGTAATTCGGAGAACGCGGCAAAAGTTCTGGAGGAAGTTTAAAAGCATTAGGGGTTTGACCTGGATTTGACCATGCCTTTGACCGAGATTTGACCACAAGTGAGTGTTGACTCGGTTAACAGGGTCATTAGGGGTTGCTGGATAGGTTTTCGAGGTGATGACCCAGGTGGACCACGGTTTGACTAGAGTCAACGTGCTTGACTCGGTCATTAGCATTAATGACGCTAATTAAAAACCTGGGGTGTCACAGCGTGGTTGCCGCAGACGCCTTTGTGGATCTCCTCCAAGATATCCTTGCCTTCTTCTCGAGGTATGTACTTCATGAGTACTCCAGAAGTGGCACCTCACCTGTAGAGCTTGTCTCCGACTAGTACGTAGGCCTTGGCTCGGCGGACGAGTTGTTCAGCCAAGTTCTTGTCGGATGGGACCTTCTGCTCGCGGATGTAGTCGATGAAGGGTTGTCTCCAGTCCACGTCGATCATCATGACCTCCTGGCCAGACTGTAGTGGCGCAGGGTCAGTGGCCGTTGGTGCCGACTCCGGGATGGATGGCGCGTGAAGCCCGTGGACGAAGACTCCAGCAGGTACTTGCGCGCGAGTAGAACCAAGCTTCGACAGGACGTCCGCGGCAACATTGTTGTCGCGGACGACGTGGTGGAACTCGAGACTGTAGAACTTGTTCTCAAGCTTGCGGACTTCCAGACAGTAGGCGTCCATGTTCTTCTTGTTGCGATCCCAAGACTTGTTGACTTGGTTGATGACCACTGCGGAGTCGCCATAGACTAGTAGCCGCTTGATGCCTAAAGAGATTGCGAGGCGGAGCCCATGAAGTAGGGCTTCGTACTCGGCTTCGTTGTTTGAGACCTTCCAGAAGATTTGCAGGACGTACTTGAGTTGTTCGCCCTTTGGAGAGATCAGTAGTACCCCTGCACCTGCCCCTTCGAGCTTGAGTGAGCCGTCGAAGTACATCACCCAGTGTTCAGGGCGCTCGGTTGGAGTTGGTAGCTGATTCTCCCGCCACTCTGCCATGAAGTCGACTAGTGCCTGGGACTTGATAGCAGTATGTGGCTTGAAGTCGATGTTGAGGGCGCCGAGTTCGACCGCCCACTTGGAGATTCTTCCAGTAGCATCCTGGTTGCGGAGTATGTCACCGAGCTGGTAGTCGGTGATAACAACAATTGAGTACTCCTGGAAGTAGTGTCGTAGCTTCCGCGAGGTGATGAGCACTACGTAGAGTAGCTTCTGGATCGGCTGGTACCGTGCCTTGGACTCTGACAGAACCTCGCTGACGAAGTAGACTAGTCGCTAGACTGGGTAGGTGTGGCCTTCTTCCTGCCGCTCGACGACGATGGCAGTACTGACCACATGAGTAGTCCAGCGAGGTAGAGCAGTAGCTGCTCCTTTTTGCGAGGAGCCATGAGGACCGGTGGCTTAGACAGGAAGTCTTTGAGCTGCGCCAGAGCTTGATCAGCCTCTGCGGTCCACGCGAACTTCTCTTGATGCTTGAGTAGTTTGAAGAAGGGTAGTCCCCGTTCTCCAAGCTTCGAGATAAATCTGTCCAGGGCCGCCATGCACCCGGTCAGCTTCTGGACATCCTTGATGCAAGTCGGAGCTTTCATGTTGGTGATGGCGGAGATCTTCTCGGGGTTGGCTTCGATGCCACGATGGCTGATGATGAAGCCGAGTAGTTTCCCAGATGGTACACCGAAGACGCACTTGTTGGGATTGAGCTTCCATTGGTACTCTCGCAGGGATGCGAAAGTCTCTTCAAGATCGGCGATGAGCGTATCGGAGTTTCTGGTCTTGACGACCACGTCATCCACATAGGCTTCGACATTCTTATTGAGCTGCTTCTTGAAGCAGGCCTGGATAGCTCGTTGGTAGGTGGCACCGGTGTTCTTCAACCCGAACGACATTGTCGTGTAGCAGTAGGCGCCGAACAGGGTGATGAACGCGGTCTTCTCCTGGTCTTCTTCCTTGATAGCGATCTGGTGGTACCCGGAGTAGTAGTCGAGGAAGCAGAGCAGGTCACAGCCCGCCGTGGAGTCGATGACTTGATCAATCCGTGGCAACCCGAAGGGGTCTTTGGGGCAGTGCTTGTTGAGGTCGGTGTAGTCGACGCACATCCTCCACTCGTTGGTGTTCTTCTTGCGGACGAGGACGGGGTTGGCGAGCCACTCAGGATGGAAGACTTCACGGATGAAGCCCACCGCGAGTAGTTTGGCGAGTTCCTTCTTGATGGCATCCCGTCGGTCGTCGGCGAAACGGCGAAGGTGTTGTCGTTTGGGGGTAGCTTTAGGGTCGACGTTGAGTGAGTACTCGATCAGCCTCCTGGGCACCCCTGGCATGTCCGCTGGCTTCCATGCGAAGATGTCTCGGTTAGCCCGGAGGAAGCTGACGAGCGCGTCTTCCTATTTCGGGTCAAGACCCGCCCCGATCATGGTAGTCTTGCTGCTGTCGCCCGTCCCAAGGTCGATGGCCTTCACTTGGACTTCCTCTGATGGTTGAGGCTTGTTTGCGGTGTCGGTCTTCTCGGGAATCTCGAGTTCGGTTGGGGCGAGCTTCTTGGACGCAGCAAAGATCTCCATCATTGCATTGGGTACTTGGTTGGTCGCTGCAAGTTCCACAGCTTCGGTGTCGCAGTTGAACGAAATCTTCAAGTCCCCTTGCAGTGTGAGTACTCCGGCAGGACTTGGCATCTTGAGTACCAAGTAGGTGTAGTGTGGTACCGCCATGAACTTGGTGATAGCTAGTCTGCCGAGGATGGCATGGTAGGAGGTTTCGAAGTCCGCAACCTCGAACTTGATGTACTCGGTGCGGTAGTTCTCCCTTGTCCCCCCGAAGGTAACTGGCAGGACCACTGAGCCCAGTGGAATAGCCGCGTTACCGGGGACAATGCCGTAGAAGGGTGACGCGCTCTTGGTGAGCATGTCGGTGATGTCGAGCTTCATCTTCTTCAAGGTCTTGGTGAAGAGGACGTTGAGTCCGCTCCCGCCGTCGATGAGGACCTTGTTGAGTCTGGAGCCCGCAACTACAGGTTTCAGGATGAGTGGGAAACATCCTGGTTCGGAGAAGCTTGTCCATTGATCCGCGCGGGAGAAGGTGATGGGTACCTCTGACCACCTCAGAGGTGTCGGCACCGCTGGTTCGATGTTCAAGACTTCTCGTCGGGTGGCCTTCTGAGACCGTCTGGTGGGTAGTCCGCCGAAGAGGACATTCACCATCTTGTCAGGTTCCTGGAAGTCGCCGTTGCCCTCGTTGACTTTTTTCTTGCCCTTTTTGTCGTGAGGAGGCCGTGGGTCGGGAGTATCCTTGAGTGCTCACCGGAGCTGGTAGCACTTCTTGATGGTGTGATTACCATCCAGATGCCACGGGCACTTCTCTTTGAGCAAGTCTCTGAAGCCGCCTGAGGTCTTTTTTGAGTTGTCCTTTGCAGGGCGCTGTATAGCCGCGACTGTGTTGTCTGGCATGCGGTTGGAGCTCGAGTAGTTGTTGTTGTGGCGACCCCCTTGATCTTTGTTGTTGTTGTTGTTGTTGCCGCCCGTGTTGCTCTTGTTCTTGCCGCGAATGGAGTCGTACTTGGTGTTCGCCTTGTCCTCTTCGTCGGCCCATGACGTGATCATGTCTTTGAGCTTGGTGATGGAGCTCGGGCGGCGGCGACCGAAGTCTTCGAAGGTGCGACGGTGATAGAGTCCGTCTTGGAAGAGGTCGATGACTTCTTTGTCGGTGACGTCGACTACGGTCGCGGGCTTGTCGAAGAAGCGCCGCATGTACTGGCGAAGCGTCTCGCCGTGTTCCTGCTTGACCATCGCTAGGTCCATGCGAGTACCCGAGCGCCCCATCGCGCCCGCGAAGTTACTGGTGAACTGAGCCTTCAGCTAGTCCCACTGGTCGATCGAGTTCTTTTCAAGTGACTCGAGCCATGTGAGTAGAGCCTGATCCAGACAGAAAGGGAAGAAGAGGCACTTCGCGTTGTTGTTGCCACCAGCATTTTCGATGGCCAAGGCGTAGCACCTGAGCTACTGAACTGGATCTTGCTTCGCGTCATACTTGGAGATCACGAGAGGTTTGAATTTCTCGGGAAGAAGCAGGTTGCGAAGTCTTGCGGAGTATGCGTGGAAGCCGTCGCTGTCGCTTGCTTCAGTAGCCTTCTTGCGGCGGATCTCGTCGATCTTGTGGCGGGCGTCGTAGCCGCCACGTGCATTGCCGGTGGCGTGGCTAGTCGCGTGGCCTCAGCCTCCGCGATCGCCACCGCCACCAGCTCTTCTGTCGGCGTCATGGGATGAGCTCCCGCCGCTGCTGCCACCACCACCGCCGCCGCCGCGACTACCTCCGGTGCCACCCTGGCTGATGCCGCCTTGTGAGGGTCCTCCACCCGAGGCCCTAGAGCGGTTGGGGTTTGGCCGGTGTTCACCACGGACACGGTTGCGTCCGCCGTCTGCCGGGCTGCGGCTAGTGGCTTCATTGTTTCTGGCGTCGTGAGTTCTGACGGGGGGTACTTGAGCAACCCTGTTGTCGACCCGCATGAAGTAGGCATCTTCAGCGAGTTTGGCGATGACTTCGCCCGCGCGGATCCCCTGGGTCTGCCGTGCTATCGTGGTGATAGACATGAGGCACTGCTCAGGAGTAGAGTGTACCCGGTTGGCAACTTGCTCCAGGGCCTCATTGAGGTTCCGGATGGGGAGAGTTTCCCGGAGACGTCTACGTCGATCGTTCCGCTTCCTGTTGCGGTCACGCCGAGCGTTCTTGTCTTCAGTGGTCTCGTTCGGAGGTGCGTTGGCAGACAACTCATCCTCTGAGATGTCGTCAAGGTACCGGTCGGGTCGGTTTTCCGAAGTCCCAACATCTGTGGCCGTCATGAAGACTTCACGGTCGGGAGTGCAGAGAATGGAGTCAGTAGTCGCCACCTCGGTGGGGGTGTGCTCCTCGTTTAGAGCCAGCGGGGTCCCCTCCTGGAAGGGGAGTGAATCGAGGTAGGCGACGCAGCGTGAGTTGTCGTCTGTCAGGTCTGCAGGCTTGCGATCGGGCCAGTAGACGAATCTGCCGGCGGGAGTGGATGTAATGACCAGGCCAGTGGCAGGACCTGACAGCGGTTCCTCAGTCATGTTGAGCTCAGACTCGGACTCGATTGGGTCCGATCCGAAGTCGAACTCGTAGGAAGAGTCCGAGTAGTAGCCGGTTCCGGTGTTGGAGTCCGAGGAGTACTCGGAGGCGATCTCCTTGCCGGCCCGGCGTGCAGCGAGAGCTTCCGCGTGGGCCCTACTTGAGTTGCAGAGACCGTATGGGAAGTGCTCGTGGAGAGGGGCCACTTCACATGATGGCTCAGGAGCCGGCTCGTATGAGGCGATCCAGGGTGACGTCGAGTTCGAGTTGGAGGCGGATCCGAGTTGGTTGTAGAGCGAAATTTCGCCAAATTTTTCGACGAGTGGGCCCGTGGCGTCTTCAGGAAGCGTCACGAGCCCGGTCTTTGGGTCCGAGGTCATGGTGAGGTAGCACTGGAACGATCCAGCGCCGTCAGCGGTGCAGACCCAGGAGCCGAAGACGAAGGTGTCGCCGCGGTTGAAGGCGACGGTTGGCTTGATGACGATCGAAGCCGTCGAGTTCGCCATGTGATCTTCGGCGAGTTCCCCTACCTGGCGCGCCAGCTGTCGGTGTTTTAGACCGGCAACCTACCAAGGGGAGTACCCGAGGTAGATGAATGTGGCCTCACCGAGATCGGTAACTCGAAGGAGAGACATGTGGCACACAATTTAGACAGGTTCGGGCCGCGAGGTGCGTAATACCTTACGTCCTGTATGCTGCGTAGCTCTGGATTCATTGGATGTGTTTACAAGATGATGCGGATGAAGAGATAGGGGTCCCTGCCTCGCCTTATATAGTCCGGGAGGTAGGGTTACAAGTCGGTTTGAGGGGAGAGTACTAGTCGGGTACGGCTAGGAGTACTTTACATGGATCCGGACATGTGTAGCTTCCTATCCGAGTACTATCCCTCTGTAGTCCTTGCGCCCCACGCCAGCAGGTGCCGTGTTGCCCAAGTTGAGTAGTCCCAGGGGCCCACCGAGTAGTCGGTCCTGGTACCCACCAGAGTGGTGGGCCCAGGGATGTCCATACGACAGCTGGCTCGTCCCAAATTTTGTGGTGCCCACTATTTTTTGAATATAAACCCGTGCAGAAAAGTTGGCCAGCAAAAATTCACTAAACACACTAAAAATAAAATAAAAACTAAAATATATACAAGTGACGTACCTTGTTTTTTGTCCTAGGCTTCACACTCGGGTTCATCCTCCATTGTGAAAATGTCAACATAGTGTAGGGGCATGACGTCGGATTCAATATAGACCTTTAGCCGCTGACCATTCACCACGTATTGGTCACCTCTTGCATCCATGATAGTAACTGCTCCATTGGAGAACACTGAATGTACCACATAAGGTCCGCCCCATTTGCTTTGTAACTTCCCTTTTCTGAAAGTTTTGAATCTTGAATTGTAGAGAAGGACCTTATCTCCTTCCTTGAACAATTTTCCTTTAAGTCTTTTATCATACCACCTTTTGATCCTCTCTTTGTAAATGCTTGCACTCTCGTAAGCCTTCAACCTCATCTCTTCTAGCTTGCTAATTTGGATTCTTCTTTTCATCCTTGCAGCATCTAAGTCGAGGCTCATCTCCTTTATTGCCCAATATGCCTTGTGCTCTAGCTCAACGGGAAGATGACAAGCCTTGCCATATACAAATTGGTATGGAGTCATACCTATTGGTGTCTTGAACACCGTCCGATATGCCCACAATGCTCCATCCAATTTCTTTGACCAATCCTTGCCTCCCTTCTCAATAGTTTATTGAGGTTGCTCTTTAGTTGGCGATCTGATGTTTCCGCTTGTCCATTGGTTTGTGGATGATAGGTCGTAGCCACTCTATGCCTAATTCCCAATTTGGACAAACACTTTAGAAAGCTATTCCCGGTGAAATGAGTCCCTCCATCACTTATCAAGATTCTCGGAACACCGTAGCGAGGAAAAATGATATTCTTAACCATTGAGATGGACTCCTCCGTTGATGCCTTACGACATGGTATAGCCTCCACCCACTTGGACACATAATCAACCATGACAAGTATATGCTCATATCCATGTGAGTTTGTAAATGGTCCCATAAAATCGATTCCCCAAACATCAAATAAATCGATTTGCAAATTATAATTCAAGGGCATGGCATTCCTCTGAGAGATGTTGCCGGTTCTTTGGCATTCGGGGCAAGAGGCAACATACCTTTTAGCATCTTCATGCATTTCCGGCCAAAACAATCCGCTGGCCCATACCTTTTCTTGAGTTCGAAAATGCCCATAATGTCCTCCGTATTTCACCGAGTGACACTTCCTTATTATTTCTTGCCTCTCTTCTCTTGGCACACACCTTCTCAATACTCCATCGGCTCCAAGTCTAAAAAGGTAAGGTGAATCCCAAAAATATTTTCGGCTCTCGGAGATTACCCTTCTTTGTGCATTCTTGTCTAAGTGATCGAGTAGCATTTTTCGAATCGCTCGAATGATGTTGATCATCCAACTATCCTTATCGATTACTCGATAGAGGTGATCATCTCTCATCTTGTCTTCAATGGGCTCTTTATCATCCTCACGATTCATCCTTGATAGGTGGTCGGCCACGACATTCTCTGACCCCTTTTTGTCTCGAATCTCAACGTTGAATTCTTGTAAGAGAAGGATCCATCGAATCAACCTTGGCTTGGCATCCTTTTTTGACAAGAGATACTTAATTGCCGCATGATCGGTGTAGACAATCACCTTGGAGTTCACAATGTATGATCTGAATTTTTCGAAGGCAAACACAACCACAAGCAACTCCTTCTCCGTTGTTGCATAATTTAATTGAGCTCCATTTAGAGTTTTACTAGCATAATATAAAGCATGTACCTTGCCTTCTTTTTGTTGTCCCATGACGGCACCAATGGCATAGTCGCTAGCATCACACATTATCTCGAAAGGCTGACTCCAATCGAGTGGTTGAATGATTGGTGCGGTCACGATAGCTTTCTTTAGTGTCCGGAACGCCGCCAAGCACATCTCATTAAAGTCAAATGGCACATCCTTTTGAAGAAGGTTAGTTAATGGCTTGGTGATCTTTGAGAAGTCCTTGATAAATCTTCTATAAAATCATGCATGGCCCAAGAAGCTCCTCAAAGATTTGATATCCATCGGTGGTGGAACTTTCTCGACCGTCTCGACTTTGGCTTTATCCACCTCGATGCTCCTTTCGAATATCACGTGTCCCAACACTATACCTTGCTTAATCATAAAGTGGTATTTCTCCCAATTGAGTACCAAGTCAACCTCCGCAAATCTCATGAGAACCTTGTCCAAGTTGGCTAAACAATCCGCAAATTTTTCCCATAGACAGAAAAATCATCCATGAACACCTCGACAATTTCTTCAATGAATTCCGAAAACACCGCCATCATGCAACGTTGGAAAGAGGCCGGAGCATTACACAAATCAAAAGGCATCCTTCTATATGCAAATGTTCCATATGGGCAAGTAAAAGTTGTTTTGTGTTGATCTTCTGGGTGAATAGGAATTTGCATGAACCCCGAGTACCCATCGAGAAAGCAAAAATTGGAATGATTTGCTAACCTCTCAAGCATCTCGTCGATGAATGGTAGGGGGAAGTGATCCTTCTTTGTTGCTTTATTCAATTTTCGATAATCAATGCACATCCTCCATCCGGTAACGGTCCTTTGCGAAATTAACTCGTTCTTCACCACGGTCAAGCCTCCTTTCTTCAGTACACAATGTACGGGGCTCACCCATTCTCTATGCGGTACCGGGTAAATGATTCTAGCATCCAATAACTTGATCACCTCGCATGGCATGGGTTAACCTCCTTTGATGGTCCACTACGGGCTTGCAATGATCCTCCATAGGTATGCGATGAGTGCAAAAGGCTGGGCTAAGTCCATTGAGATCATTTATTGAATACCCGATCACCTTCTTGTGCTTCTTCAATAAATTCAGCAACATCTCATTTTCTTCGGGGCTCAACTCGTCGCTCACAATGATGGGATAGGTCTTGTCCGGCCCCAAAAATTCATACCTCAATCCCTTGGGCAAAGGTTTGAGGTCCACCTCCGGCACTTTTGGCTCTTCGGGCTTAATTTCTCTGATATCCTCAAATTTTTCCTCCTCCCTGCTTCCATCTTGTGGTTCTAGTCCTTTAGTTGCTTCCTCCAATTCTTCATCTTGCTCATCATTAGGTTGATTGTCCATTGCTCTTTGTAGTGGATCCCTGAAAGTTTCAACAAAACGAAGGCTCTCTACCTCTTCGTCAACAAGAGGTAGGGGTAAGGAGTTCCTAGAATCTGGAAGAAAATCGTATGTATGTTTATCTCCATCAAGATTAATCGTTACTTTCCCTTTTCCGGCATCTAAAACAGCATTAACCAACTTTAAAAAGGGTCTACCAAGAATTATGTGATCATGTTTATCATAGTAGGCATCAACAATAAAGAAATCGGTTGGTATGCATTTTTTTAGAGATGACAACTTCAAGATTGCAAGCAATTCCAAGAGGTCTAACAACTCTACCATCTCCCATGATTAACTTAGTAGAAGTTGGGACTAGGTCTATGGTATGATTATGAATCTCATCATAAATTTTATAGGATAAGACACTTACTTGTGCTCCGATGTCACATAAAGCTTTGAATTGAATTCCATTAATCGTGCAACTTAAGTGCGGGGTTGTCTTCTCCTCTTCATTGGACCCTATGGCGTATACTTCAGTAAGGCGAGCGTATGGCAATGCTTCGGGCCTGATCCCCATCACTTTTTTCACCTCGGCTATATGGTCTGGATCCACTTCTACTTCATTAAAGAGCTTTCGAAAAATCTCGCCGGTCATTTCAAGATCATATGAATTTTTCGCTTGCTTCTCCAGCGGGAAATCTACCTCCAAAGCTCTTGCCACCCCCTTTTGGTTGGGGTATGGTCTTCTCTTGTCAAACACTTCCCCAAAATCAATTGGAACCCAATCCATTTGCTCGAACTCCCTCAATGGCTTTGCGCTCGAAATGCTTCTTCCATTCACTTGGCTTGACATGGCGAAGTCGATGTTTGATGTAGTTGTTGCTTCCACGTGTACTTCTTCTAATTTTTTCGGGATTGCCTCCTCTTTCTTGTCTCCTGGGGATGCTTCTCTGAAAATTCTAGCAAGTGTTCGCACGTTTGAACCACATTCTTGCTTCCCCGAAAGTCTTGTTTCCCAATCTCCTCGCATGGCCGTCGCCTTGCTGATTTTTTGTAAAAGTTGAGCGGCTTCCTTTAGTGTTTTCTCCATGAGATCCCCTCCTACACACATTTGAACATGTTCCGTGCAACTAGGGCTTAGGGAAAAAAAGTATGCAAAAGTACATCACCGGAGAATCTGAGTCTTGGTCCTTGTTCAATCAACTCGTTGAATCTATTCCACGCTTGGTCTATCCCTTCTTCTTCTCCTTGCATGAAGGTGATCACTTGCCTCCTTAGATGTTGGACTTTACTTTCGGGAAGAATTTCTCACAAAATTTCCTTGTCAATTGGTTCCAATTCCCTACAACTTCGAAGGACGCGAATGAGTAGCACTTCTTTGCCTCACCGGCAAGTGAGTAGGGGAAGAGATTCCACTTGAACCATTCGTCGGGGACTCCTTGTCGTACCATATTGCACAATGTCGTGAAGTGCTTGATGTATCTATACGGGTTGTCCACCTCCATCCCTTCGAAAGGATTGGCCGCCGCCATCTCGATGATTCGCGCCTTAATCTCATACTTCGTCGCTTCGAGCTTCGAATCTGACTCTTGTACATTGATGTCTTCACATCGGGGGCTAGCGTAATCCCTTAATGATTTCTCTGGGTCTTCCAAAGGACGGTGGGCGAACGCCATCTAGACAACAAAAACAAAAACAAAAACAAAAACAAAAACAAAAGCGGGGGTTTCTAGGAAACAAAGGTTAGATGTTAGTAATCAACAAAAGTAACACAAAATAAAACGTAGCAAACTGGCTTGCTCCCCGGCAACGACGCCAGAAAAAGGGCTTGTTGACAGTTGATTGTCGTTGCAAACTTCGATTCGCAAGCGTACAAACCGTATGGGACCCTTCTTCCCTTGAGTGTAAACTCAAGGTTCTTGTCAACCCAAGGAACAAGGGGATTGCTAGCATTTGATCTAAAGCTAATCTAGTTGATTAAGACAACCTTTAACTAGAGATTAATCTAAGAGCAAACTAATCTTAAAACAAAGAGGTGTGTGAGGTGCACAAGATGTAAAGGATACTTGCCCATAGGGTTAGGATACATGAACATGCAACCGCCAAGAAAGATAAAAACCAATCTAATCTATTGAAGGTGTGACCACGGCTTCACCCCTTTCCTCTCCTCCTCTCGCACTGTCACTACGCGAAGGCAATCAAGGCGAAACAACGAACGATCACGGTATGTTGAAGGGATCAATGGGAGTAGTGAGATCTATACACCCGAAAAGCACGGTAGCTAGCCTTAATCATCAAAGCATCATCAACACGAAACCAATAGATTGAAACCATAAACGAGTCGGTAATTACATGACATGATCCGTTACAACCCCATGGACAAATGAGAAGATTACCCCATCAAGACGCTAAGCATGGCGTCGTTGATCATGGTAGATACTTCCGGCGTTGCGTCCTTCAACTCTGGGGGTGTTGTGGTAGCACCTCGACGTCCTTCTTCGCTTGTGGCCTCCTCCTTGGATTAGATGAATATTTCTCCCGAGTGCTTTCCTCAAATCTCTTCTGATCCAACCTCCCCCTCTTGTGGTCGACCTCGGGGGTATTTATCTCTGTCTTTGACAAATGGCGGCGTCGGCATATCCTTAGGGTTGAAAGATCTTCGCACACAAGAAACCAGGGGCCGAACTGACGTGGGAAAGGGCCAGGCCGGCCGGCCTGGGCCGACCGACCTGGGTCCATCCTGGCCCGGTTCGGTTGCCCCTTCCTCCGAGTGGCCCGTCTTGACATTTTGGACTTTGACCCGAATATTTGTGTCTTTTTAGCGTCATCAACCCTGCGATATATATAGGGGGTCTTCTCGTATGAAATATGATCTTTATGTCTTGGTCCTTGGAGGTGTTTTGTCGTAGCACCTTGGTCCTTGCCACCTTTCGGAGTGAGTTTGTCTTGCACTTGAACACGAATGGAACACTTCATTTACTCCTTTGAACTCGATGTGACTCCGTCCCTTTAGTCCATGTTTTCCTACAAAAACATCACACTTCCAAATGCACATACAAAGTTGAACTTGTTATATCATTAGTGTGCCTAGTGGCGGGTTAGTACCATAATGAAGTTCAAACCAAAGTGTAATGAACATGTTTGGAGTACCAAAATTCACCGTCAACACCTATCCTTGTTCGCCCACTCCTTAGCCATCCTCTCATCCCTCTTATTCTTGTAGCAAAACTCTCCTATGTGACCATCCCTCCTACAATACTCACAATTGAAGCGGACTAGTTTTGGCTTTGGCTGTGGTTTCTCACTCGGTTTCTCCACCTCTTTCACCTCTGGCTTTCCCCTAAACACATTCCCAAGGTTGCTCACAAATCTCACTGGCTTTTGGAAGTTATATGTTTTGTGGGGAAACATGGGTGGATCTGGAACGGTGCCAAGTTTGTTTCGTAGGTGGTTGGGCTTGGGTGCAAACTTGTTTGTGGGTGTAGTTTGTGGTTGCACTGGGATATATCCAATCTTCTCCTCACTCTCACCACTACACTCACCAATTTTTTCTGACCCCAAAGCCTGGCCATCAAAGCGCTTAAACGCGGCCATCATCACACTCAACTGAGGCTCATGACCTAACAACCAAATCATCATCTTTCTCAACTCATCCTTCTCATCCTGCAAGCAATCAACATAATGTGCAAGCTCCATATTCTTAACATCATGTAATTCACAAGTAGACCAACTAGTATCAATAGGAGCTTTCAACTCAGCCTCAAGGGAAACAATCCTAGCGTGTGATTCATCTAGTTTTGCATTCAACACAGGACAGGACTTGCAAGCATCAAGCAAAGTAGATCTAGATTTCAACTCATCCAACTCACTCCTAGCCATATCTAGTTCCTCAACTGTGGAGGCATGCTTTTCCTTCAGAATAGTCAAATCAGACAGGAAAACAGAGCAATCAAATAAAATCAACCTCATCACTAACAATAGGAGCAGACTTCATAGCATCCAAAGCAAGCATATCATTAAGATGCCTAGCCTCTAACTCAGCTACCTTCTCCCTAGCTTCCTCTAGAGAGACCCTAAGCTCTTTCCTCATCTTCTTAGCATCTCTAAGCACACTATCATGATTATCTAGTAGTTCATTCAATGTAGCATTCTCCTCAAGCAATGACTCAATGGTGGGGGGAAGTACCTCATCCTCAGAGTCGGAGTCCGAGTGATCCTTGTTGCTCTTCTTGCTACCCGAACTGTGTACCATGCCGCAGAAGCCACTTGCCGCCATGAAGCTCAGCCTGTTTAAGTTCTTGCTCGTGTACCTCTTGCCCTTGTGCCTTCCATGGTCTTCCTCTTCACTGCTGGAGCTTGACGTGGTGTAGCAGGAAGAAGAAGTGTCGGTATCGCTCGCACCGGCCACCATCGCTCTCGACTTCTTCTTGTGGTAGCTGCTCTTCTTCTTGCCCTTGTACTTGTCCCGACTCTTGTGCTTGGAGTGGTGGTTCTAGGATCGGTGCTTGTGCTCGGTCTGCTTGTACTCATTCTTAGGGCGATGCTTGTACTCTTGCTTGTACTTAGGCTTCTTGTACTTGATCTTGTGCTCATCTCCCTCGGCGCACTCAGTGAAGAAGTGCCCGTGCTTTCCACAGTTGTAGCACGTCCCTGAGTTCCTCCTGAAGTTCTTCCGGTTCTTGTTAAGGCGCCCGAACCTCTTGGTCAGCAAAGCAAGATCATCATCATCCAGCACCTCGAACTCCTCATCTGGCAAAGAAGCAAGAGCAGACAGAGAAAACATCCGGAAGAGTGATTAGCGTTAGTTCTTTGTCTGGAAACAAGAGCCAGACTATCCTCAGTAGGGCCCTTGCCTTCTTGGCTCTCAAGCCTCGGTCCACCACGGACGACTTGAGCTTAGAGAACAACTCATCCGCCGTTAGGGTCTCATACACACTGGACTCCTGAATAGCCTCAACCTTGCACTCCATACATCGAGATCCAGCACGTGCAAGAGCTTAAGAGCTCTATCATGATCATCGTATGGGAGTTGGGTGATGTTAGCTTTCATGTTGTTCCCAATCAAAGTGAAGCGCTCAAACATGGCATCCACAGACTCTCCGGGGAGATGAGTGAAATTCTCGTACTCTCTCCGGTAGGTCATAAAGAAACACGCCTTCACCTGATTGTTTCTACCATGGGCATTCCTCAACTGGGTCCATATCTTGTGTACCAACTTCTCTGCATACACCCGATTGAATTCAGATGCACAGAGAGCATGATAGAGATAGTCCACGGCCTTGTTGTTGGCATCGAACATATCCCTAGTCCCAAGCAAAATGAACAAGTCTGGTATGACATAGTTCTCGTCAACTGTCACGTCCCAAATCAATTGACCCTTTCCATGCATGAACGTGCCCATCCGGGCTTCCCACATCTGGTAATCTTTCCCATCAATGTGGGGAGGACACAAACCCTTCCCGTAGTCTGCCATCTTTGGATCTCAACCGGTTAAAATCTCAATGATCTGTATCCGGCTCTGATACCAATTGAAGGAGAATGGTGCCCAGAGAGGGGGGAGTGAATAGGAGCTGATAAAAATTCTTCTCCGAAGAGACGAACTCGGCCTATGGTCCCAAACACAACTCAAAGATCCTCAACGCCCCGCTAACCAAATCCATGCAGCCACTAGAGTGCTACTGGACCTAGGAACTAACTAACACTTGCAGCTACTCGCCAATGCGGCGGAACAAACACATGAGCAACGAAACACCCGAAAATGCAGCTCTCTGCCTGGGGCGGTCTACTGCATCCCAGGGGTGTTCTCACTGCCTGCCCCCTAAGAACTCCTCCTGGGGCGGTTAGACCGGGTGTCAAGGGCAGTCTGACCACCTCACCCTGCCTGAACCAAAAAACCAAGAACTCAACGAACACGACCCCAAAATGAACCACGGTTTCACCTGGAGACTCCTCTGATCAACGCGAGCAAACTCATAGAGAAATCCACAGCAAAACCAAAACCTCCCGAGTCAATGACCCAGGGCAGTCTGATCGCCCTCCCTAGGATCCCTAGGCGGTCTAACCGCCTCCTGCCCAGAAACCAGCCCGCGGGTCTACCCTCAACTTCCCATCAATCGATCTACCGATTCACCCCACGGATTGCAGCGGAACTTCGGGGATAGCTGGGTCACCTCCTGGACGACCTCTCCACCAAAGGATATCCACCGAAACACTCTTAATCAAAGGGAATCGTGAATCCAAGGTCTCAACCCCAAGAACTCGAGCACAACCGAAAACCCCAAAATTGAAGTCCTTCCCACAGATTTGGAGGGGACAAATCACCAAGAAAAGAGGCACAGGGACCTTATGAGTGAATCCACCAACCAATCCCACAAGGAAACACCTCCAAATCCTCTCCACGTAAATCCAAAGAAAAGGCTGCGAAAATCACCAAAAAGGAAAACTGGGAGAGACAACTAGAGCACTTGAGGAACCACGCCAAACCTTCTACACATACCATGAAAGGTTCATACAAGGTCTAGCAACTGCCACAATCATCCTCCCTCTCTCTAGATGTGAACATGAAGCTCTCTTGCTATTTCTATGGAGAAAATAGGAATGGAAAAAGAGAAATTAGAAGGGGAAAATGAAAACCCTAAGCCAAGAGATGGCAGCCAACTCCCACCAACCAAGTATATATATCGAGTCCCTTGGTGGTGGTAAATGACTCCAATACCCCTCAGGCGATACATACCCGTAAAGGGAAAATCCGGAAACTTGAAGCTCTCTTCCATCGGATGGACCCCCAGCAACCGCAGCTTGCGTTCCTTCGATGCCAAGCCTAAGATCCCGACACGTGTCCTCCACTTCGAAGCACCTGGCGCACCGCTTCACTCTAGGCGGTCAGACCACCCCTGGGAGCCGGTCAGACCGCCCGGCGTCTCGCTGCCATGCCGTCGAGTCTTCGGATCGGCTTTGTGGATCAACCGATGAACCCAGTGGTTTTCTGTTGAACCACTACAAACCCTGCGAGCTTGGTGCAGCCTCCATGCTGAACTCTTCGACTTGGCCGCTACGGTCGCTCCGGCTCAATGTTGGCTTTCGAATCAACCAACAAACCCGCTATCCGACTTCGACTTGCTCTTCTTGCACCATGTGACTCGCACTTGATCCCGTCTGGCCACCGGGTCCATCGAACCAAGCCTACTTGTCCCTCCAGTTCTTCGGAGGCCCCGCAAGGCTAAGACCTTTTGCGCTTGTTCTTCACCTGCACCAACGCAAATCAAGCCGCAGCCTACATCCACAAGACAAAGCACAACATCAGTCCACACAATGTTGTCAATCACTCATCACTAAGGAGTGGCCATCCACCAGCCGTCGAACACTCCAGTCCTCAGGACGAGACTCTCGACCTCACCTCGACATCTACCAACGCCGATGCTGCTTCGATCATGGTCGCTAAGGCTGCCAAGGTTGATGTCACCATTCTCGAAGTTCCGGAACAGAAGCGCACAGCAACTGCCTTGGACGCCAGTCCTGCAGTAAAGAAGGTCTGCTTCGGCCTGCCTGACGCAGCGAAGGAAGTCACCATCGGGGCCAACTTGGACCCGAAATAGGAATACGTGCTTACCAGTTTCCTCCAGGATAACACATACATATTCGCATGGAGTCCATCGGATATGCCCGGTGTCCCAAGGAGGCTGGCTGAGCACTCCCTGGATGTAAGCAAGATGGCAAGACCTATCAAGCAGAAGCTTCGTCACTTTGCGAAAGATCGAAGGGAGGCCATAGGGCTAGAAGTGTGCAAGCTCTTAGCTGTCGAATTCATTCGTGAATGTAAACACCCGGTTTTGCTCGCAAACCCGGTTCTTGTACCGAAGAAGACTGGCAGATTAAGAATTTGTATCGATTACACCGACCTCAACAAAAACTACCCGAAGGATCCCTTCCCCCTTCCGCGCATCGACCAAGTCGTGGACTCCACGGCTGGTAGCACCCTGTTGTGCTTTCTCGACTGCTACTCAGGGTATCACCAGATAGCAAGAATCCTGATGATTTGGACAAGACGGCATTCATCACACCCAATTGCATCTACTACTATAAGGTCATGACCTTTGGCCTGAAAAACACGGGTGCCACGTACCAGAAGGCGATCCAAAAGTGTCTGGAGTCTCAGCTCCATCGCAATGTGGAAGCCTATGTCGATGATGTGGTCGTCAAGACCGATGCGGAGGACAACTTCATCACCAACCTCGAGGAGACCTTCGCCAACCTTTGTGCCTATCAATGGAAGCTCAACCCAACCAAGTGTGTCTTCGGTGTCCCCTCCGGATTGCTTCTGGGCTTCATCGTCGAGCACCAAGGAATTGAAGCTAATCCTATCAAGGTCGATGCTATACGCAATATGACCAAGCAATCTGTTGGCATTTCTTAACCTCAACGCTAGGCGCCGTAATAGCGTGAGAGTGTAAGAGACTCCCGGGTACACTGACGAGTGCGAACGAATCCGCAAGCGCACGGATACACCATTGTAGCACTTCTCCCTAGGAGAATGAGTATTCCCGTCGGGTTTCGTTCCTAGGACGGAGACTAACCAGAGAGGGTCTATCCAAGGACACCAGCTTCCGCTGGGATAGGTAGGGATATGAGAAGCACTTTCTTAAGGGACTTAGCTCTCAAGATGGATCTGTCCGCTATTAGTCCTCCCCGTGGGGCGCCAGCCCATCCTAACTTTTTAGGGAGAGGCCAATGTACTGGCAACGGGGCCCGATCCGGTACGCAGGCACCGAGGGTTCCAAAGGGTCCAACAGGCTGTCACCACTGCGGCCTACCTCTATCGTTACGCGAACACATGCGGTCTTCGTAGGATAACCAGAGCCCAGACACCACGTCTGCACCCCAAATAACTACTATAGTGCGGTTACATCTGTCGACCTGCTAACAACACTTTAGCAACCCGTATAAATACAGAACCATGAACTAGAGAGAGAACAGAATCAAATCATACTAGTCATCGAGCTACGGAGCAGAAAGAAAGCTATGGATGCAAACAAACGAGATACAACAGACTTACTTAGCTAAACAAGATCAGAGCATGCAAACAAGGGCTAAACATTTACAATGACAAAGGATCTTTGACCCCAAGCAAAGAGATTATGATCCTCAAGCACAAACTGAGCATGATATAAGCATTTAAGCACAAATTGAGCATAGACAAGCATCTACTCATGAGAGAGGCAGTTTTATCATTTTCACAACCAAAATGCTATCTCATCATACATATATAGCAAAACCATCAAGAGCATAGCATTTACATCCACAAATTACCAAACATGCACATATCTCATCCATAGCACATCAGTGATCAATGTATATAAGAGAAGCTCATTCCTAGCTCAAGTGATCCAAAGATGGATATCCTACCAGGTTGTGTACAGAATTTAAAATGCACGAATGAAATGCAACAAAATGAACATATGACACATATATACATGAGAAGCTCCAAGACTCAGCTAGAAAGGAAAGCACACCCCAAGCTCACCCCGCAAGCGAGTGAAAGTGACTTGGTCAAGCGGTTTGGTGAAAATGTCAGCTAGCTGGTCTTGGGTAGGGACATAGGACAAAGATATGTTTCCCTTCTCGACATTGTCCCTCAGAAAGTGGTACCTCACTTCTATGTGTTTCGTTTTGGAGTGGAGGAAAGGATTTTTGGCTACGCTTATGGCACTGGTGCTGTCACAGAAAAGTGGAACCTGGGAGCACTCCTCTCCAAAATCACTCATGGTGTAGGTCATCCAAAGCAGCTAGGAACAACAACTAGCAGCAGCTACATACTCAGCCTCAGTGTTGGATTGGGCTACACTGGATTGCTTGCGAGATGACCAAGAGACCGAAGAAGAACCAAGGAACTGACAACACCCAGAGGTAGACTTGCGGTCCAATCGACACCCAGCGAAGTCAGCATCGGAAAACCTGTGAAGTCTGAGTGTCGAGGAGACAGAGTACCAAAGACCAAACTCAGGAGTGTAGTTCAAGTACCTAAAAATCCGCTTGACGTCCTGCCGATGTGAAGTCCTCGGTGAAGCCTGAAAACGAGCGCATAGACACACGCTGAACTGTATGTCTGGCCTCGTCACCGTCAAGTAGAGGAGGGAGCCGATCATGCTCCAGTACTCCTTCTGGTCCACGGGTTCGTCGTCCTTGTCTGCGTCCAAAGCCGTAGTTGTACTCATCGGTGTAGTCAGTGGCTTGGAGTCGTTCATGCCAAACTTCTTCACCATGTCCCTGGTGTACTTCGCCTGATGTACAAACATCCCGTCCTTGCACTGCTTGATCTGGAGACCCAAGAAAAACTGCAGCTCGCCCATCATGGACATCTCAAATTCCCTGCTCATGTCATCTGCAAATCTGGCAACAAGATCATGAGAAGAGCCACCAAAGATTATGTCATCCACGTATATCTGAACAATCAAAAGGTCATTCGCATGCTTAAGGAGAAACAGGGTCTTATCAACATGAGGACCATGTGTGGTTCGAGGACCGGTGGATGGTCGCTTCCTGGTGTGATGAGTGATTGACAATGTTGTGTGGACTGATTCTTGGCTAAGTATTGCAGGTGCAGGTTGCGGCTTGACTGGTGTTGGTGCAGGTGAAGAACAAGTGCGAAAGGTCATCACCGGTGAGGCCTCCAGGTGTGGAGAAGACAAGTAGGCTTGGTTCGAGGGACCCGGTGGCCAGCAAGGTAAAGTGCGGGCCGCATGGTGGCATGAACAGCAGGATGAAGTCGGTGGACGGTTTCTTGGTTGAGCCTCAAAACCAAGGTCGAGCCGGGACTTCGTGGGAGCTGAGTCATGAGTGGTGATTGGCGGAGGCTACATCAAGTTCGCGGGGTTTGCGGTGGTTCACCAGAAAACCACCGGGTTACTCGGCTGAGCCACAAAACCGAGGCCGAAGACCGGGCGTGGCTGTCAGGCCAAAACCGGTCTGACCGCTTTGGGAAACCGGTCTGACCGGTTTGGGGTCGCAGGGCGCCGGAAGCTTCGAAGCGGAGGACACGCGTCGGGATCGCAAGGCTTGCGTCGAGGCTAAGCGAAGAGCGGTCGCCGGGCATCCGTCCGATGGTGTTACGAAGACAAATTCCCAAAGTGCCCTTGGTGGGCGTGTATCCTAGTTTAGGCTTTAGGGGTATTTTAGTCTTTCGGTTGCCTCCATATAACCCAAGTGGTGAGAGGATGGCAGCCATCTCTTGGAACCCTAGCTCATTTGGTTTTCCTATTTTCCCCTCCTATTTTCCTTAGGATTTTCTTAGGACTAGCTTGAGAGCTTCATGGTGAGATCTTGTGAGAGGGAAGGATGATCGGGCGGCAAGCTAGACCTTGTATGAACCTCTTTGGTATGTATAGATGATTCGGCGTGGTTCCTCAAGGCTTGATTGTGTTCTTCCCGTTTTCCCTTTTTGGTGATACTCGGAGCCTTTTCTTGGATTTTCCGTGGGGAAGTTTTGGGGGCGTTTCTTTGAGGGATTCTTGTTGGATGTCACGTATAAGGACTGTGTGCCTCTTTGCTTGGTGATCTTGCTCCAACAAACCCTCCGAAACGGCTTCAATTTGGTGGTTTTCGGTGGAATCCATGGGAAGGTGTTCTTGAGGTTTGACTTCCGATTCCTCTTGATTGAGTAGGTTTTGGAGACCGAGCTTCTAGCCAAAGGTAGCCCACGAGGTACCCCAGCTATCCCCAAAGTCTCACTTGAATCCATGGAATGAACCGGGAGATCGATCGAGGTGAAGGCTAGGTTTTTCCCGCGGGCTGAGTTCTTCCCGACTGTCCAGGCAAAACCGGCCTGACCGGTTTCCCAAACCGGTCTGACTGGTTAGCCCTAGTGGGCTATCATGAGGATTTTGAGCAGGAGAGTCCTGTGCTGGCTATGGCTTTTCGTGTTCAAAGGTGGAGAGGTTCTTGAGGTGTTCTGGGGTAGTTTTGGCCTCGAAGGTCTTTTGGGGATTTCCTGGACAAAACCGGCCTGACCGGTTTACAAAACCGGCCTGACCGGTTTCCCCTGCCTGTGAGAGGTTAAGTCTCAGAGAATCGGTCTGACCGGTTTCAGAAACCGGCCTGACCGGTTTTGATTGCCAGCCGCAGTTTCGAGTTGTTTTCCGCTGCGTGTTTCAAGTGGCTGTTGGTTGGATCTTGCTCCAAGGTTCAGTAGCACTCCAGTGGCTACGTGGACTTGGCAAGAGAAGCTTGCGGAGGTGTCCGAGTGAAATTAGGTTCATAGGCCGAATTCTTGAGTAGAATTTTTATCGGCTCCCATTCACTCCCCCCTCTCTGGTTCGCCGTTCCGAACCTTCAAGTGGTATCAGAGCCGGTTCGGGTCTTCATTGACTCTTACCAGTCTAAGATCTAAAGATGGCATACCAAGAACGGGGTTCGGGTCCTCCGCACTTCGATGGGAAGAACTACCAGATGTGGCAGAGGCGGATGGCAGCGTTCCTCCGTGGAAAGGGTCAGATCCTTTGGGACGTTACGGTGAACACAGCTTATGTTCATCCGATGAACTTCCTTGCTCCAGGACCGAGGGATATGTTCGAAGCCAACAACAAGGCGGTCGACTACTTGTTTCGTGCTCTGTGTCAGCCTGAATTCGACCAGGTTCAGACAGAGGACTTAGCTTGTAGGATTTGGGAGCAGTTGAAGGATGCTTATGCTGGGAATGCTCAGGTTCAGGCTCGGATGTACGCGACTTACCGGAGAGAGTACGAGAACTTCACTCATCTCCCCGGCGAGTCCGTCGATGCCCTTTTCTAGCGGTTTACAGTCGTTGTGAACAACATGAGAGCCAATGTGGCCGTGCTCCCATACGATGATCATGATAGAGCCGTGAAGCTCTTGCACTCGTTGGATCGTACCGTATGGGACGGGAAGTTTGAGGCTATTGTTAAGTCCGAGAAGTATGATACCTTGACGGTGAACGAGCTGTTCTCGAAGCTCAAGTCGGCTGAGTTGGACCGTGGTATGACAGCCAAGATCGAGAGCCCGACTGATTCTCATAGTCTCGCTCTCGTTGGTGGCAAAGGAGCTAAGTCTAACGCTAACGCATCCTCCAGGATGTACTCTCTGTCTTCTTTGATGTCTTTGCCAGACGAGGAGTTCGACGTGCTTGGAGAGGACGAGCTGGCGTTGCTGACCAGGCGGTTCGAAAGGCTGCACGAGAACCGGGTGAACACGAGGAGGACAGCACGGACGTGCTTTCAGTGCGGCAAGCCAGGACACTTCATCACCGACTGCCCGGAGAAGATGGAGAACAAGGACGGCTACAAGGACGGCTACAGGCACCGGTCGAGCAAGGACGGCAAGTACCGATCAAGGCGCAATCACAAGCACAAGAACAAGCACAAGGACGAGCGACGGTCGAGGAAGAAGGATGGCCGCGGCAGGAAGGCCCGAGCGATGGTCGGAGTGAGCGACGTCGACTCGAGCTCCGCCTACTCTTCCTCGAGCTCGAGTAGCAGTGAAGATGAAGGTGATCGGCGCAAGAACAAGAAGTCATCCAGGAACTTGAGCGGGTTGAGCTGCTTCGCGGGAGATGGCTTCTGCGGCATGGCTCGTAGTTCCGGCAGCAAGAAGAGTCACCAGAGTGACTCGGACTCCGACTCCGAGGATGAGGTATGTGATGAGCTCTCCTCTCTGCTCAAGGAGAATGATGAGTTGGTTGACTTGCTTGATAATCACGATCACATGCTTAGAGAGGCCAAGAAGATGAGGAAAGAGCTTAGGGCCTCACTAGAAGATGCTAGGAACCGTATGGCTGAGCTAGAAACCCAGAACCTAGATGCTAAGCTTGAGATTGATTCGCTTAAGGCTTCTCCTGTGGTTTCTGATGATGTTGATTGTGTCGATTGCTCTGTGTACCTAGCTGATCTTACTGCTCTTAAGGATAAGCATGCTTCTACTTGTGATGAACTAGATATGCTTAGGGTTGAAGTGGCTGAGCTTAAGTCTAGACCTGCTTTGCTAGGTGCTTGCATTTCTTGCCCTGTTTTGCATGGAAAGATGGATGAGATGCATGCTTACACTGTTTCGCTTGAGGCTAAGTTGAAAGAGCCTATTCCCACTTCTTGATCTACTTGTGAATTGCATGCGGTTAAGAATTTGGAGCTTGCGCATTATGTTGATCGCTTGCAGGATGAGAATGATGAGCTGAGGAAATGTATGAGTTGGTTGTCGGGTCAGGAGCCTCAGCTTGGTATCATGATAGCGGCTTTCAAACGCTTTGATGGTCAGGCGCTTGGGGCTGACAAGCTTGGAAAGAACAGTGGTGAGGGAGCTGAGAGAGTTGGAGAGATCCCTATCCCACCACCAAACAGATACAAGAACAAGTTTGAGCCCAAGCCCAACCATCTCAGAAACAAACTTAACACTACTCCAGATCCACCCATATTCCCTCACCCAACAAATGATTTCCAAAAACCGGTGAAGTTTTTGAGCCCAAAGGGAGGTGAGGAAGGAGAGAAGAAGGGTGAGAAACCGAGTAAGCAACCCCAACCAAAACCAAAACCAAAACCAATCCGGTTTCATTGTGACTATTGTGGGAGAGATGGTCACAAAGGGGAGTTTTGCTTCAAGAAGAAGCGAAAGGAGAGAATGGCAAAGGAGTGGGCAAACAAGAACAAGTACAACCCATCTTATGGTGTGCCTGAGTCTCGTATGCCACAACCTAGGGGTAAGGCCATTGTTCGCACAGTTCCGGCTTGGGGAGAAAAGAGTGCTTTGGGTGGAAGGAACCCTGCTGGAGGAGTTAAACCGGCCAGACCGGTTTGGAAACCGGTCAGACCGGTTTGGGCTGATCGGACAGCGAAACCGGTCAGACCAGTTCCAGAACTGGTCAGACCGGTTTGGAGACAGCAGGGTGACCAGTTTGGTTTTCGTGCTCGGAATGAGGCTCGGTTCAGGTTCTTTGGTCGTGGTTCTGGTGGTTGGTCTGGAAAGATTGCAGGTGGTCAGTTTGCTAGGCACTCTCCACCTCGTGCTCAATACGAGGGTGGGAGGAGTCATAGCTTTGAGATGGAGAGGAGGAACGATCCACGGTTTTCCTTTCGTGACTTTCGTCCTCCTCCAGCTAGAGAGGGTTGGTTCCCTCGTAGTGGTTACCGTGGTGGTTTTCGTGGTGATAGCTTTGATAGGCGTGATGATTTGGTTTGTGCTAACCCCACTTTGGAGCAAATGGCTCGGCACTGGTTTTACTCTATTGGTACTAACCCCAGTGCTGAGTCGTTTGTTCACTCACGTGCTCGCTTTTGAATTTCAGGTGGGAGACTGGAGGAACGTTTGGTTGATTGACTCCGGTTGCTCGAGGCATATGACCGGGGACAAGGGGTGGTTCTCAAGTCTCGTCCCGGTGGTGTCCAGGACATACATCACCTTTGGGGACAATGGGCGAGGGTGTGTACTATCAGAAGGTGAGATCAAGGTAAGTGACAAGGTCACTCTCAAGCGTGTTGTTCTTATTCAATCGCTGGGGTTCAATTTGCTTTCCGTGTCCCAGTTGTTGGATGAGGGTTTTGAGGTGTTGTTTCGGCCTGGTAGTTCTCGGATTTTAGATTCTCGAGGGGACCTTGTTTGCATGGTCGTTCCCGAGGGTCAAGTGTTCCGAGCTGATTTCTCTCAGTCTTCTGGTGTGGAGCGTTGCTTTTTGGCTGGTTCTTCGAGTGAGTTGTGGAAGTGGCATAGGAAGTTGGGTCACTTGAGCTTTGACCTTTTGTCTCGCTTGAGTAAACTCAATTTGGTCCGAGGATTGCCACGGTTGAGGTTTGAGAAAGAGTTGGTTTGTGCGCCGTGTAGGCATGCCAAGATGGTAGCCTCTTCTCACCCGCCTCTCACCGATGTGATGACTGAGCGTCCATGCGAGCTGCTCCATATGGACCTTGTTGGCCCAGCTCGTGTGCGATCTGCGGGTGGGAAGTGGTATGTCCTTGTGGTGGTGGACAACTACTCTCGGTATGCGTGGGTGTTCTTTCTTGAGGAGAAAGGGGAGACGTTTGGTTTTGTTCGAGATCTTGTCTTGAGGTTAAGAAACGAGAGGCACGGAGATGCCATACGAGCGATCCGCAGTGACAATGGCTCGGAATTCAAAAACTCTCGCTTCGAAACCTTTTGCCATGACTTGGGTCTTGAACACCAGTTTTCGAGTCCGTATACGCCTCCCCAGAATGGCATGGTGGAAAGGAAAAACAGGACCTTGTGCGAGATGGCTCGGACGATGCTCGACGAGCATAGGACTCCGAGAAGGTTCTGCGCTGAGGCGGTTAATACCGCGTGCTATGTGTCAAACAGGATCTACCTCAGGGTTCACAAGAAGAAAACCTGTTACGAGTTGATGCACGGTCGCACACCCAAGGTGAGTCACTTCCATGTCTTTGGTTGTAAATGCTTCATTCTGAAGAAAGGGAAGAAATTGGACAAGTTCGAGGCTAGGTCTGTTGATGGCATTTTCTTTGGTTATGCATCTCATTCTAGAGCATTTCGTGTGCTCAATCTTAAAACTAACCAAATCGTGGAGACTTGCAAGGTAACCTTCGACGAGACACAGCCACGTAGTCAGCTTGTTTTTGAGTGTGCAGGTGATGACGAACTTGGCGAGGAGATCTTTCAGGAGGAGGAGCATGAACATGGAGATGATGAAGATGGCGGTGTGGTGCCCGCAGCTGAACATGTACCTACGACTTCGACGACGATCGTGAACGGGCCCTCTCCCACGCCTACAATGACAAACCCAGATCAAGGCGAAGCTGCTGTTGAGGGGGAGGTAGCATCAAGGCGAGAACCTCCCCGGCGAGTGCAAGTGGATCACCCAGCTTCGAGAATCATCGGCGACATGAATGAGCGTACTACACGGTCGAGGGTTCGGAACAATTCTCATTACGCTCATGCTGCTTTTGTTGCCACCTTTGAGCCCAAAGACATTGGACACGCGCTATCTGATCATAATTGGGTTAATTCGATGCATGAGGAGTTGGAGAATTTTGAGAGGAACCAAGTTTGGGTGTTGGTTGACCCTCCTCCAGGGTGTAAGCCGATTGGGACGAAATGGGTGTGGAAAAATAAAGAGGGAGAGAAAGGAGAAGTGGTGAGGAACAAGTCGAGACTTGTTGCTCAGGGATACAGTCAGAAAGAGGGGATCGACTACGAGGAGACATTCGCTACTGTAGCTCGTTTGGAGGCGATCAGGATCCTTCTAGCCTTTTCCGTGGCTAAAGGGTTCAAGTTGTATCAGATGGATGTGAAGAGTGCTTTCCTGAACGGTGTGTTGGAGGAAGAGGTGTTTGTGAGGCAACCACCGGGGTTTGAGAGTGAGAAGTACCCCCACAGGGTGTACAAGTTGAGGAAGGTGCTGTATGGGTTGAAGCAGGCGCCTGGAGCTTGTTATGGTAGGCTGAGGGGGTTCTTGTTTGAGAGAGGGTTTGAGATGGGGAAGGTCGATCAGATCTTGTTTCTCCTCAGGCAGGGCAGAGATATACTGATTGTGCAGGTATACGTGGATGATATTGTCTTTGGTGGCTCGTCTAACTCCCTTATTGCAAGGTTTGCAGAAGATATGAGCAGGGAATTTGAGATGAGCATGATGGGTGAGTTGCAGTTCTTCCTTGGGCTACAAATCAAGCAATCAAAGGAAGGAACATTTGTGCACCAAGCTAAGTACACCAAGGACATTGTGAGGAAGTTCAAGATGGAGGACTCCAAGGCCATGGCGATGCCTATGGGTACGACTACAGCTCTTGATGCGGACGAGGAAGGTGAACACGTGGACCAGAAGGAGTACCGGAGCATGATCGGGTCACTCCTCTACTTGACGGTGACGAGGCCGGACATCCAATTCTCGGTATGTCTGTGCGCTCGTTTTCAAGCGTCTCCGAGGACTTCGCATCGGCAAGCAGTCAAGCGCATTTTCAGGTATTTGCGACACACTCCCGACTTCGGCCTTTGATACTCTGCGTCTTCTTCTTTGGCGCTTCATGGATTTTCAGACGCGGATTTTGCCGGGTGTCGGTTGGATAGGAAGTCCACTTTTGGGACTTGCCAGTTCTTGGGTTCTTCTTTGGTGTCTTGGTCTTCTCGCAAATAGTCAAGTGTTGCTCAATCCACTACCGAGGTAGAGTATGTGGCCGCAGCTAGTTGTTGCTCTCAGCTCCTTTGGATCACATACACCATGAGTGACTTTGGTGAGGAGTATACCCATGTCCCACTTCAATGTGACAGCACCAGTGCCATAAGCGTTGCAAAGAACCCAGTGCTCCATTCCAAAACCAAGCATATAGAAGTGAGGTATCATTTTCTGAGAGATAACGTAGAGAAAGGAAAAATCGCTTTGATCCATGTACCTACACATGACCAACTAGCCGATATTTTCACCAAACCCCTAGATCAAGCAACTTTCACTCGTTTGCGGGGGGAGCTTGGTGTGTGTTTGATTTCTTGAGTTGGTGTGTGGGAGCTCTTTTGTAGCATATGTATAGCTTTCCTTTGTGTATTCCTTGCATTTGGCATGGCATATGTAACATGATGTATAGGCATCTTTGTATCTTAGGTTGCATGCATTTTGTATCATATGCATTGTGTGGGAAAAGCTTCTCCTATATACATTGTTCACCATGATATGCTATATATGATCTTGTGAGCTAGTTTGGTGTGATATGGCTTAGTGTGGCTTAGCTCTTGATGATCTTGATTTATATCCATGGTTGATAGCTATGTTTTTGAAAAATGTCATATGTATGCTCTCTTGTGAGTAAATGCCTTTATATGATCTTGACATGTTTTAGTGGCTATGCTATGCTTAATTTGTGGTTGGATAGCTTATTTTGATCATATGGGGCCAAAGGCTCATTTGCCACCATGAATGTTTAGCCCCCATGCTTCATCTTGTGGAGGGGCATAAGTTCCTTTTTGTCGCAAAGACATTTCATGTACCAATTTTAAATCTGAAAATGAAATGTAAATTGCTTGGAAAATGTGCTCCCATGTCATATGTGCTTAATTTACTTGCTTTCGGGTGCTAAACCGTTGCATGTTGCTTACCAATGAGAAGTCTCATACATAGAAGTAAGCACATGGCTCGGTATGCTTTGACATGACATGAGGTGCTTGTGGGTGTTTATGATGGTCTTATGCTTAGAATGGTTGTCCTAGCATGAAGTTTGTGTGGCTTTGCCATTTTGACATGTTTTGCTCATGTTTAGGACTTTGCTCATGAGAGCGTGATTTTTTCGCAAAAATACTCAATTCTCTCTTAGCTTTACCCAATGGTTGTGAAACTTGGTGATCATGTAGTTGATGTTCATATGATGCTGTAGAGTATCTAGCTTGCTCATTTGATCATGTGTAGCATCTTGTGATGAATTTTGTCTATTTGAGAAGCTCTAGTTGCATCTTTTCCAAATTTGAGCCTTGATTCATGCATTGGCAACAAGGGGGAGAAAGAACGGCTGAGAAAAGTTGCATTGCATCCATAGAACCTATCCCAACGGTCAAGGGGGAGCTTGTGCATTTCTTTTGCTTTTTTAGCTTTTGGGGGGTGTTTCTGCTGAGTTAAACCGGCCTGACCGGTTTTGGGAACCGGCCTGACCGGTTTGGTGGAACCGGCCTGACCGGTTTGGGAAACCGGTCTTACCGGTTTGTGCACAGGGTTGGCACATGTCCAGGGGGACTATGCATATGTGCAGGGGGAGCTCGTGGTTGCTTTGGTGGTTTGTGCTCTTTGCTTGACCTTGTTTTTGACTCGGTCGTGTCGAGCTGTTGCCCTTGCCGAAGGGGACCGAGTCTTTCCTCTTTCAAGTGATCTTGGTCTTTGCCTTTGTTTGGCTTTCGATCACTTGTTTGAGTTTTCTGTTAGTCGTTTCTTTTCTTTTCCTTTTCTCTTTGGTTACCAAATGTGTGTGTTGTCAATGCACTCATCAAGGGGGAGATTGAGGACCATGTGTGGTTCGAGGACCGGTGGATGGTCGCTTCCTGGTATGATGAGTGATTGACAACGTTGTGTGGACTGATTCTTGGCTAAGTATTGCAGGTGCAGGTTGCGGCTTGACTGGTGTTGGTGCAGGTGAAGAACAAGCGCGAAAGGTCGTCGCCGGGGAGGCCTCCAGGTGTGGAGAAGACAAGTAGGCTTGGTTCGAGGGACCCGGTGGCCAGCAGGGTAAAGTGCGGGCCGCATGGTGGCATGAACAGCAGGATGAAGTCGGTGGACGGTTTCTTGGTTGAGCCTCAAAACCAAGGTCGAGCCGGGACTTCGTGGGAGCCGAGTCATGAGTGGTGATTGGCGGAGGCTACATCAAGTTCGCGGGGTTTGCGGTGGTTCACCAGAAAACTACCGGGTTACTCGGCTGAGCCACAAAACCGAGGCCGAAGACCGGGCGTGGCTGTCAGGCCAAAACCGGTCTGACCGCTTTGGGAAACCGGTCTGACCGGTTTGGGGTCGCAGGGCGCCGGAAGCTTCGAAGCGGAGGACACGCGTCGGGATCGCAAGGCTTGCGTCGAGGCTAAGCGAAGAGCGGTCGCCGAGCATCCGTCCGATGGTGTTACGAAGACAAATTCCCAAAGTGCCCTTGGTGGGCGTGTATCCTAGTTTAGGCTTTAGGGGTATTTTAGTCTTTCGGTTGCCTCCATATAACCCAAGTGGTGAGAGGATGGCAGCCATCTCTTGGAACCCTAGCTCATTTGGTTTTCCTATTTTCCCCTCCTATTTTCCTTAGGATTTTCTTAGGACTAGCTTGAGAGCTTCATGGTGAGATCTTGTGAGAGGGAAGGATGATCGGGCGGCAAGCTAGACCTTGTATGAACCTCTTTGGTATGTATAGATGATTCGGCGTGGTTCCTCAAGGCTTGATTGTGTTCTTCCCGTTTTCCCTTTTTGGTGATATTCGGAGCCTTTTCTTGGATTTTCCGTGGGGAAGTTTTGGGGGCGTTTCTTTGAGGGATTCTTGTTGGATGTCACGTATAAGGACTGTGTGCCTCTTTGCTTGGTGATCTTGCTCCAACAAACCCTCCGAAACGGCTTCAATTTGGTGGTTTTCGGTGGAATCCATGGGAAGGTGTTCTTGAGGGTTGACTTCCGATTCCTCTTGATTGAGTAGGTTTTGGGGACCGAGCATCTAGCCAAAGGTAGCCCACGAGGTACCCCAGCTATCCCCAAAGTCTCACTTGAATCCGTGGAACGAACCGGGAGATCGATCGAGGTGAAGGCTAGGTTTTTCCCGCGAGCTGAGTTCTTCCCGACTGTCCAGGCAAAACCGGCCTGACCGGTTTCCCAAACCGGTCTGACCGGTTAGCCCTAGTGGGCTGTCGTGAGGATTTTGAGCAGGAGAGTCTTGTGCTGGCTATGGCTTTTCGTGTTCAAAGGTGTAGAGGTTCTTGAGGTGTTCTGGGGCAGTTTTGGCCTTGAAGGTCTTTTGGGGATTTCCTGGACAAAACCGGCCTGACCGGTTTGCCAAACCGGCCTGACCGGTTTTCCCTGCCTGTGAGAATCGGTCTGACCGGTTTCAGAAATCGGCCTGACCGGTTTTGATTGCCAGCCGCAGTTTCGAGTTGTTTTCCGCTGCGTGTTTCGAGTGGCTGTTGGTTGGATCTTGCTCCTAGGTTCAGTAGCACTCCAGTGGCTACGTGGACTTGGCAAGAGAAGCTTGCGGAGGTGTCCGAGTGAAATTGGGTTCATAGGCCGAATTCTTGAGTAGAATTTTTATCGGCTCCCATTCACTCCCCCCTCTCTGGTTCGCCGTTCCGGTCCTTCACAACTGTGCCCATCACAAACCCCTTACTCAGCAAAAAGTCTCTCAACCTACCTTACCAAGCTCTAGGTGCCTGTTTCAACCCATAGAGCGCCCTCTGGAGTTTGTATACACTGTGTGGGTATTTTTCACTCTCAAACCCCGGGGGTTGCCTCACATACACTTCTTCCTCTATCACCCCATTCAAGAAAGCACTCTTGACATCCATTTGGTACAACTTGAACCCTTTAGCCACGGCAAAGGCTAGAAGGATCCTAATTGCCTCCAAACGGGCTACAGGAGCAAATGTCTCCTCATAGTCTATCCCCTCCTTCTGGTTGAACCCCTACGCCACCAACCTCGACTTGTTTCTCACAACCATCCCATTCTCACCCTCTTTGTTCTTCCACACCCACTTGGTACCTATGGGACGGCAATTTGGCGGTGGATCGACTAACACCCAGACTTGGTTTCTCTCAAAGTTTTCCAACTCCTCATGCATGAAATTCACCCAATTCTTGCCAGACAAAGCATGTCGAATATCTTTGGGCTCGAAAGAAGCAACAAAAGTAGAGTGAGCGAAATGAGATGTGTTCCTTGACCTCGACCGTGTAGTGCGTTCATGAAGGTCACCAATGATGGTCGTCGGTGGGTGATCAACTTGTACTCGCCGGGGAGCCTCTCGCCTGGACACAATCTCCCCCTTAGCAGCAGCCTCCACTCGAACAGCCTCAGTCGTAGTGGGTGTAGGGGATGGTCCATCCTCGATCGTCGTCGTAGTAGTGGAAGTAGCATGTACACGATCAGCCACGGAAGCACCACCATCATCATCATCGTCGTCTCCATCTCCATCCTTCTCATCCTCAAAGATCCTTGCTCCCATCTCCTCGTCACCTGCACACTCAAAAGCAGAAGTGCTACATGGTTGTGTCTCGTCGAAGGTTACCTCGCAAGTCTCCATGATTCGGTTAGTATCAAGGTTGAGCACACGATATGCTCTAGAGTGAATCGCATAACCAAGGAAAATACCATCCGAACATCTAGACTCAAATTTATCCAACTTGCCCTTCTTCAGAATGAAACACTTGCAACCAAAAGCTCTAAAGTGACTCACCTTGGGTTGTCGGCCATGCATCAACTCATAGGAGGTCTTCTTCTTAAAGGCACGAAGGAAGATGCGATTTGAGACATAGCAAGCGGTATTGACCACCTCGGCCCAGAAACGTCTAGGAGTCCTATGCTCATCGAGCATCGTCCTGGCCATCTCACATAGGATCCGGTTCTTCCTCTCCACAACGCCATTCTGGCAAGCGACGTATGGAGAAGAGTACTGATGATCGAGACCAAGATCACTACAAAAGGCATCAAAATGAGAGTTCTTAAACTCCGTGCCATTGTCACTGCGTATAGCTCGAATGACATCTCTATGTCTCTCATTCTTCAACCTCAAGATCAAGTCCCGAACAAAGAAAACCCAAGAGTACCTTGAAAAATAATCAACAACCACAAGAACATACCACTTCCCACCAACAAAGCGAACACGAGCTGGCCCAACCAAATCCATGTGCAACAGCTCACAAGGTCGCTCGGTCATGACAGCAGTCAGAGGGGCGTGAGAAGCGGCAACAATTTTCCGATGCCGACAAGAAGCACAAACCAAATCCTTCTCGAATTTCAACTTAGGCAATCCTCGGACAAGATCAAGACCACTCAAGCGGGAAAGCAACTCAAAGCTCAAGTGTCCCAACCTCCTATGCCATTTCCAAAGCTCGGCCGAAACGCCAGCAACAAAGCATCGAGGAGGACCAACAGACTGGGAAAAGTCAGCACGAAAGATTTGACCCTCGGGGACGATCGTACAGACAAGATCGCCTCGAGAATCAAGCACACGAGAAGCACCCGACTTAAAACGAACCTCAAAACCTTCGTCAAGTAATTGAGATATTGACAACATGTTAAAACCAAGTGACTTGACCAGGGCCACACTTCTTAAGGTCACCTTGCTACTCACATTCACCATTCCTTCAGCAAGCACTCGTCCCCTTCCATTGTCCCCGAAAGTGATGTACTCCCTCGTACTCACCGGGGTGAGGCTGGAGAACCACCCACGATCTCCGGTCATGTGTCGTGAGCAACCAGAGTCGATCCACCAAAAGTCCTCCAAGCCTCCCACCTGAAATCAAAAACGATGACAAAAATGAGCAAGCGACTCAACACTGGGGTTAGTACCAAAAGAGTCAAACCAGTGCTGAGCCATTTGCTCAAAAGAAGGGTTAGCAAAATCCATCCTCCCAAAACCTCTAGACAGAGCCCTCTCATGCCCACCACCAAAGGACCTGTCACGTCTCACTGGAGGAGTACGCGCACCACGAGGAGGAAAACGTGGCTTGTAGTCCATCTAAGACCCAAAGCTCCGATCGTGCCTCCCAAACTCGTAACGGTCACGAGAAGGAGCACGTCGAGCCAACTCACCACGCCCAAACCCCACACGCCTATCTCTCTGAGGAAACACACCTCCACCTCCACCTCCACGAGTGGGAACTGTACGCACATACACCTCACCCCTAGGTAGAGGCCCTCTACGAGGCTCAGGCACACCACGAGCAAGGTGGTACCTGTCCTTGTTTGCCATCTCGCCAGCAAACCTCTCATCTCTCTTCCTCCGGAAACAGAACTCATCCTTATGCCCAACCCTCCCACAATACTCACAATGGAAGCGAATTGGCACTGGCTTAGGCGGTGGCTTCTCTACAAGCTTCTCTCAAGCTTTCTCTCCTGACTTCCCACCAAGACACTCCCCAGGGTGCTCACAAACTTTATGGGTTTCTGGTAGTTTTCAGATTTGTGGGGGAACACTGGAGGATCTGGGGTTGTGTCTAGCTTGTTTCTGAGATGATTTGGCTTGGGTGCAAATTTGTTCATGGGTGTGGTATGTGGTGGAATTGGAATCTCTCCAGCTTTCTCTTCTCCCTCACCACTCTTCTCACCACACTTGTCAGCTCCTAATGCCTGACCATCAAACCTCTTAAACTGAGCCAACATCAAACTCAATTGTGGCTCATGCCCAGACAACCATCCCATTATTTTTCTCAATTCATCATTTTTATCCTGCAGACGATCAACATAGTATGCAAGTTCCATGTTTTTCAAAGCATGCATTTCACAGGTTGAACATGATGTAGTAAGAGGAGTTTTCAATGCCGCCTCAAGAGAAACAATTCTAGTGTGAGACTCATCAAGCCTAGCATGCAAAACAGGACATGAGGTACAAGCACCTAGTAAAGCTAGCCTAGACTTCAATTCATCACACTCAATCCTAATCACATCTAGTTCCTCTAAGGTAGAGGCATACTTCTCCTTGAGAGCAGTCAAATCAGCAAGAAAAACTGAACAGTCACCCCAATCAATCTCATCAATTTCAAAGCACTTATTTCATTTCTAGCATCCACAAGCAAGGATTCAAGTTCAACAATCTTATCCTTAGCATCACCCAACAAAGACCTAAATTCCCTCTTCTTCTTGTTGGTCTTTCTAAGCACATCATCACGGTTATCAAGCAACTCATTGAGCGTAGCATTCTCCTCTAGCAAGAAGTTGGGATCTTGTCGTACCTCTTCATCACAGTCGGAGTTTGAATCCGAGCTGTGCTTCCCACCCTTCTTGGAATGCGCCATGCCGCAAAAGCCTCCTTGTGCTACGAAGCTGAGGCCGGTGAAGTTCTTGCCCGTGTGCTGCTTGTCCTTGCGCTTCTCTTGCTCTTCCTCGCTGCTCGAGTCGGAAGAAGCATCTCTTGATGTCGCTCGCTCCGGCCACCATTGCTCGAGCGGTCTTCTTCTTGTAGCCGCCACGCTTCTTGTGCCTTCTCTCTCCCTTGTCCTTGTGCTTGTCCTTGTAGTCGCTCCGGGACCGGTGCTTGTTGTAGTCGTGCTTGGGCTTGCCCTTGCAGTCGTTCTTGATCTCCATGGCTTCAGGGCATTCGGCGATGAAGTGCCTGTGCTTCCCGCACCGATAGCACATCCCCGAGCTCCGCCTTGCATTCTTGCGGTTCTCGTACATCCGCCCAAACCTCTTGCTCAACAAGGCGAGATCGTCCTTGCTCAGCACCTCAAAGTCCTTATCTGGAAAAGACACAAGACAAGACAAAGAGAAACCACCGGTGTTAGCGTTAGACCTTGACCTGGAGACAAGAGCCAAACTATGAGGATCAGTGGGGCTCTCGCTCTTGGCTCTCAAGCCACGATCAACCTCTGAAGACCTGAGCTTGGAAAACAGCTCATCCAGCATAAGCGTATCATACACACTCGACTCCTCAATGGCCTCGACCTTGGCACTCCACACAGACCTATCCAGGGCATGCAAAAGCTTGATAGCTTGATCATGGTCTGTGTATGGGAGCACTGTCACATTGGCCCTCATGTTGTTGACTATGCAAGTGAAGCGCTGAAACATAGCATCGGTCGACTCACCGGGGAGATGAGTGAAGTTCTCGTACTCTCTACGGTAAGTGGAAAACAAACGGGCTTGCACTTGGGCATTGCCAACATGAGCATTTCTCAACTTGAGCCAAATCTTTCCGGCCACATCCTCTCCGTACACTCGATCAAACTGCGAGGCACAGAGAGCACGAAACAAGTAATCAACGGCCTTGCTGTTGGCCTCAAACATGTCCCGCGATCCTGGAAGCAGAAAACTATCTGGGATGACATATTGAGGATTTTGAGTGACCTCCCAGATAAGAGTTCCCTTCCCACGCAAAAACGCCCCCATGCGCCTCTCCAACATCGGGTAGTTCTTGCCATCAAAGTACGGAGGACCCGACCCCTTGCCATAATCGTCCATCTTTGGATCTTAGACTGGTTAGAATCAAGAAGATCCGTAACCGGCTCTGATACCAATTGAAGGACCGAATAGGGCGACCAGAGGGGGGGAGTGAATGGGAGCCGATAAAAATTCTTCCCGAAGGTCGAACTCGGCCTATACCCCGATTGCCACTCCAAGAGTTCACGCACACAAAGGAAGCTCCAAACAAGGCACACACAAGCCTAGAAGGTCAACCGACAAGCCTAGGAGCAAAGAGCGGAAGCACCAAAGCAAGAGCCAAAGGACTTCGGCACTGTTGCGAAGTCCCTGGCGGACTGTCCGGGGTGACCGGGCGGACCGTCCGCGTGGAGGGCGCGGACCGTCCGAGAGGTCACGGCGGACTGTCCGTAAAAGCAATCCGAACCTCCAGGGGCGCACCGAGAAAAATGGACCGTCCGTGATGGACCCGCTGACCGTCCGCCTCGTCACGGACCGTCCGGCACTCTAGTACGGACCGTCCGCAAACTTCGCGCACCAAAAACCAACCGACTCAACGGATCGAATGAAAGACCCTCAAGAACACGCGAAGAACACGAAGAACAGCTGGCCTGTCAGGCACCTCGCGGACCGTCCGCACAGAGGCCGCGGACTGTCAGGCAGGTGCGGACAGAGCAGAAAAACGCCCGAACTCGGGAGTCAACTCCACCTTTCCATCACCAGATATCCCAAACGGCTAGAGCTCTTGAGACAAGATTTTGGGGAGATGAGAAGCGTCACACAAGGAAGCTATGCCCCAAAAATCTCGACCTCTAACTCCCTAAATCACCGGGAATCGCAGATCACACGAACCACCACCATGAACTCGGGCTCCAACCAAAAACGCACGAATCGAAGGCTCTCCACGGCGTTTGAGGGGTCAAGATCACACACAAAGATGCACAAGGCATCCACCCATGATCCCCTCAAAGAAATCCGAGAAGAAACGCCCCCAAAATCACGAATCGAGCGAAGAACGAAACCCCCCAAAAATAGCCTCGAAAATGAAACGAAAATCACAGAGGACTAGGAGATCACCGCAACGCCGAATGCTTCCATACATCCAGAGGTCAGAGTCTGTACAAGAGTCTAGCCTAAGGAATCCAGAATGAAAAGAAGCAGTTCAGAGAAATCTACCAAGGGAGAAAGCCCTAGAGTCCAAGAGAGAGAGATGCCATCCACCTCTCCGCTATTTATACGAAGTCCATCGGAGGGAGGTAAATGATCACGCTACCCATACTGCTTGAAATGAAGATACAACCCCTCAGGGGCATTTTGGTCAAGTCTTCATCGGACGGACACGCTTCCACCACGGCTTCGCTTCACATCGACGCAAACCCCGCGATCACGCCACCTGCCCTCCGCCTCGAAGCTTACCGAAGCTCCCGGATCACCGTCTCCGTCGCCTCGGGCCTCCGGGCTTGGTTTTGAGGCCCAAACTAAGAAACCGTCCACTGATGGTTTTGTGGGCAAACCACCAAACCCCGCGTGCAAGCTTCGGCCTCGATCCGCTACCTTGCACCGGCCCATGTTCACAACTTCAGCCTGCCAGTCTTGCACCGCACGGCTCGCACTTGACCCCATCGGCCACCGGGTCCATCGAACCAAGCCTACTTGCCACTCCATCACCCGGAGGCCGGCACGACTAAGGCCTTTCGCGCTTGTTCTTCACTTGCACCGACACGAGTCAAACTGCAACCTGTACCTGCATACTTAGCCAAGCATCAATCCACACAACGTTGTCAATCACTCATCACTGAGGAGCGACCCTCCACTGGTCCTCGGACACACCTGGACCTCTATATATATATATATATATATATATATATATATATATATATATATATATATATATATATATATATATATATATATATATATATATATATATATATATATATATATATATATATATATCATATTTCAATACATGGTGATATTATAGAATCTGACAAGGAAAACAAATCAGCCGATTACGTTCATCATCACTAATTGCCGAGAAGAAAGGTATACAGGAGAAGCAGATACTAAAAAGCAAAAGGAAGTGCAAAGTTGACAAGAGAAATCACAATTTTTGTGACTTTTTGAAGGACCGGAACGGCGAACCAGAGAGGGGGGAGTGAATGGGAGCCGATAAAAATTCTACTCAAGAATTCGGCCTATGAACCCAATTTCACTGGGACACCTCCGCAAACTTCTCTTGCCAAATCCACGTAGCCACTGGAGTGCTACTGGACCTAGGAGCAAGATCCAACCAATAGCAACTCAAGACACGCAGCGGAAAACAACTCGAAACAGTTGCTGGCAACCAAAATCGGTCAGGCCGGTTTCTGAAACCGGTCAGACCGACCTTCTGGGACTTAGCCTCTTACAGGCAGGGGAAACCGGTCAGGCCGGTTTGGCAAACCGGTCAGGCCGGTTTTGTCCAGGAAATCCCCAAAAGACCTTCGAGACCCAACCTGGTCAAAACACCTCAAGAACCCTTCAACCCTTGAACAAGAAAAGCCATAGCATGAACGAGACTCTCATGTTCTGAAACTCCTCTCGACAGCCCACAGGGGCTAAACCGGGCAGACCGGTTTGGGAAACCGGTCAGACCGGTTTTGCCTAGGCAGTCGGGAAGAACTCAGCCCGCGGGAAAAACCCAAACTTCACCTCGATCGATCTCCCAATTCGTTCCACGGATTCAAGTGAGACTTAGGGGGTAGCTGGGGTCCCTCGTGGGCTACCTTTGGCTAGAAGCTCGGTCCCCAAAACCTACCCAATCAAGAGGAATCGGAAGTCAACCCTCAAGAACACCTTCCCAAGAACTTCATCGAAAACCACCAAATCGAAGCCGTTTCGGAGGGTTTGTTGGAGCAAGATCACCAAGCAAAGAGGCACAAGGTCCTCATACGTGACATCCAACAAGAATCCCTCAAAGAAACGCTCCCAAATCTTCTCCACGGAAATTCCAAGAAAAGGCTCCGAAAATCACCAAAAAGGAAAAACGGGAAGAACACAATCAAGCCTTGAGGAACCACGTCGAATCATCTATACATACCAAAGAGGTTCATACAAGGTCTAGCTTGCCGCCCGATCATCCTTCCCTCTCACAAGATCTCACCATGAAGCTCTCAAGCTAGTCCTAAGAAAATCCTAAGGAAAATAGGAAGGGAAAATAGGAAAACCAAATGAGCTAGGGTTCCAAGAGATGGCTGCCATCCTCTCACCACTTGGGTTATATGGAGGCAACCGAAAGACTAAAATACCCCTAAAGCCTAAACTAGGATACACGCCCACCAAGGGCACTTTGGGAATTTGTCTTCGTAACACCATCGGACGGATGCCCGGCGACCGCACTTCGCTTGGCCTCGACGCAAGCCTTGCGATCCCGACGTGTGTCCTCCGCTTCGAAGCTTCCGGCGCCCTGCGACCCCAAATCGGTCAGACCGGTTTCCCAAATCGGTCAGACTGGTTTTGGCCTGACAGCCACGCCCAGTCTTCAGCCTCGGTTTTGTGGCTCAGCCGAGTAACCCGGTGGTTTTCTGGTGAACCACCGCAAACCCCACGAACTTGATGTAGCCTCCGCCAATCACCACTCATGACTCGGCTCCCACGAAGTCCCGGCTCGACCTTGGTTTTGAGGCTCAACCAAGAAACCGTCCGCCGACTTCATCCTGCTGTTCATGCCACCATGCGGCCCGCACTTGACCCCGCTGGCCACCGGGTCCCTCGAACCAAGCCTACTTGTCTTCTCCACACCTGGAGGCCTCACCGGCGACGACCTTTCGCGCTTGTTCTTCACCTGCACCAACACCAGTCAAGCCGCAACCTGCACCTGCAATACTTAGCCAAGAATCAGTCCACACCACGTTGTCAATCACTCATCACACCAGGAAGCGACCATCCACCGGTCCTCGAACCACACCTAGCTCTCAATCTCCCCCTTGATGAGTGCATTGACAACACACACATTTTGGTAACCAAGAGAAAAGGAAGAGAAAAGAAACGACAAAACAAAAACTCAAACAAGCGATCGAAAGCCAAACAAAGGCAAAGAGCAAGATCACTTGAAAGAGGAAAGACTCGGTCCCCTTAGGCAAGGGCAACGGCTCGACACTACCGAGTCAAAAACAAGCTCAAGCAAAGAGCACAAACCACCAAAGCAACCACGAGCTCCCCCTGGACATGTGCCAACCCTGGGCACAAACCGGTCAGGCCGGTTCCCAAAACCGGTCAGGCCGGTTTAACTCAGCAGAAACACCCCCCAAAAACCAAAAATGCAAAAGAAATGCACAAGCTCCCCCTTGACTGTTGAAATATGTTCTAGGGATGCAATGCAACTTTTCTCAACCAACCTTTCTCCCCCTTGTTGCCAATGCATGAATCAAGGCTCAAATTTTGAAAAGATGCAACTAGAGCTTCTCAAATAGACAAAATTCATCACAAGATGCTACACATGAGCAAATGAGCAAGCTAGATACTCTACAGCATCGTATGAACATCAACTACATGATCACCAAGTTTCACAACCATTGGGTAAAGCTAAGAGAGAATTGAGCATTTTTGCGAAAAATCACCCTCTCATGAGCAAAGTCCTAAACATGAGCAAAACATGTCAAAATGGCAAAGCCACACAAACTTCATGCTAGGACAACCATTCTAAGCATAAGACCATCATAAACACCCACAAGCACCTCATGTCATGTCAAAGCATACCGAGCCATGTGCTTACTTCTATGTATGAGACTTCTCATTGGTAAGCAACATGCAACGGTTTAGCACCCAAAAGCAAGTAAATTAAGCACATATGACATGGGAGCACATTTTCCAAGCAACTTACATTTCATTTTCAGATTTATAATTGGTACATGAAATGTCTTTGTGACAAAAAGGAACTTATGCCCCTCCACAAGATGAAGCATGGGGGCTAAACATTCATGATGGCAAATGAGCCTTTGGCCCCATATGATCAAAATAAGCTATCCAACCACAAATTAAGCATAGCCAAGCCACAAAAATATGTCAAGATCATGTAAAGGTATTTACTCACAAGACAGCATATATATGACATTTTTCAAAAACATAGCTATCATCCATGGATATAAAACAAGATCATCAAGAGCTAACCCACACTAAGCCATATCACACCAAACTAGCTCACAAGATCATATATAGCATATCATGGTGAACAATGTATATAGGAGAAGCTTTTCCTACATAATGCTTATGATACAAAATGTAGGCAACCTAAGATACAAAGATGCCTATACATCATGTTACATATGCCATGCCAAATGCAAGAAATGCACAAAGGAAAGCTATACATATGCTACAAAGGAGCTCCCACACGCCAACTCAAGAAATCAAACAAACACCAAGCTCCCCCCGCAAACGAGTGAAAGTTGCTTGATCTAGGGGTTTGGTGAAAATATCAGCTAGTTGGTCATGTGTGGGTACATGGATCAAAGTTATCTTCCCTTTCTCTACGTTGTCTCTCAAGAAATGATACCTCACTTCTATGTGCTTGGTTTTGGAATGGAGCACTGGGTTCTTTGCAACGCTTATGGCACTGGTGCTATCACATTGAAGTGGGACATGGGTATACTCCTCACCAAAGTCACTCATGGTGTATGTGATCCAAAGGAGCTGAGAGCAACAACTAGCTGCGGCCACATACTCTGCCTCGGTAGTGGATTGAGCAACACTCGACTGTTTGCGGGAAGACCAAGACACCAAAGACGAACCCAAGAACTGGCAAGTCCCAGAAGTAGACTTCCTATCCAACCGACACCCGGCAAAATCCGCGTCTGAAAAACCATGAAGCACCAAAGAAGAAGACGCAGAGTACCAAAGGCCGAAGTCGGGAGTGTGTCGCAAATACCTGAATATGCGCTTGACTGCTTGCCGATGCGAAGTCCTCGGAGACGCTTGAAAACGAGCGCACAGACATACCGAGAATTGGATGTCCGGCCTCGTCGCTGTCAAGTAGAGGAGTGACCCAATCATGCTCCGGTACTCCTTCTGGTCCACGTGTTCACCTTCCTCGTCCGCATCAAGAGCTGTAGTCATACTCATAGGCATTGCCATGGCCTTGGAGTCCTCCATCTTGAACTTCCTCACAATGTCCTTGGTGTACTTCGCTTGGTGCACAAATGTTCCTTCCTTTGATTGCTTGATTTGTAGCCCGAGGAAGAACTGCAACTCGCCCATAATGCTCATCTCAAATTCTCTGCTCATGTCTTCTGCAAACCTTGCAACAAGAGAGTTAGACGAGCCACCAAAGACAATATCATCCACGTATACCTGCACAATCAGTATATCTCTGCCCTGCCTGAGGAGAAACAAGGTCTGATCGACCTTTCCCATCTCAAACCCTCTCTCAAACAGGAACCCCCTCAGCCTACCATACCAAGCTCTAGGCGCCTTCTTCAACCCATACAACGCCTTCCTCAACTTGTACACCCGGTGGGGGTACTTTTCACTCTCAAATCCCGGTGGTTGTCTCACAAACACCTCTTCCTCCAACACATCGTTCAGGAAAGCACTCTTCACATCCATCTGGTACAACTTGAACCCTTTAGCCACGGAAAAGGCTAGAAGGATCCTGATCGCCTCCAAACGGGCTACAGGAGCGAAAGTCTCCTCGTAGTCGATCCCCTCTTTCTGACTGTACCCCTGAGCAACAAGTCTCGACTTGTTCCTCACCACTTCTCCTTTCTCTCCCTCTTTATTTTTCCACACCCATTTTGTCTCAATCGGCTTACACCCTGGAGGAGGGTCAACCAACACCCAAACTTGGTTCCTCTCAAAATTCGCCAACTCCTCATGCATCGAATTAACCTAATTATGATCAGATAGCGCGTGTCCAGTGTCTTTGGGCTCAAAGGTGGCAACAAAAGCAGCATGAGCGAAATGAGAATTGTTCCGAACCCTCGACCGTGTAGTACGTTCGTTCATGTCGCCGATGATTCTCAAAGCTGGGTGATCCATTTGCACTCGCCGGGGAGGTTCTCGCCTTGATGCAACCTCCCTCTCAACAGCAGCTTCGCCTTGATCTGGGTTTGTCATTGTAGGTGTGGGAGAGGGCCCGTTCCCGATCGTCGTCGAAGTAGTAGGTACATGTTCAGCTGCGGGCACCACACCGCCATCTTCATCATCTCCATGTTCATACTCCTCCTGAAAGATCTCCTCGCCAAGTTCGTCGTCACCTGCACACTCAAAAACAAGCTGACTACGTGGCTGTGTCTCGTCGAAGGTTACCTCGCAAGTCTCCACGATTTGGTTAGTTTCAAGATTGAGCACACGAAATGCTCTAGAATGAGATGCATAACCAAAGAAAATGCCATCGACAGACCTAGCCTCGAACTTGTCCAACTTCTTCCCTTTCTTCAGAATGAAGCATTTACAACCAAAGACATGGAAGTGACTCACCTTGGGTGTGCGACCGTGCATCAACTCGTAACAGGTTTTCTTCTTGTGAACCCTGAGGTAGATCCTGTTCGACACATAGCACGCGGTATTGACCGCCTCAGCCCAGAACCTTCTCGGAGTCCTATGCTCGTCGAGCATCGTCCGACCCATCTCGCACAAGGTCCTATTTTTCCTTTCCACAACGCCATTCTGGGGAGGCGTATACGAACTCGAAAACTGGTGTTCAAGACCCAAGTCATGGCAAAAGGGTTCGAAGTGAGAGTTTTTGAATTCCGAACCATTGTCACTGTGGATCACTCGTATGGCATCTCCGTGCCTCTCGTTTCTTAACCTCAAGACAAGATCTGGAACAAAACCAAACGTCTCCCCTTTCTCCTCAAGAAAGAACACCCACGCATACCGAGAGTAGTCGTCCACCACAACAAGGACATACCACTTCCCACCCGCAGATCGCACACGAGCTGGGCCAACAAGGTCTATATGGAGCAGCTCACATGGACGCTCCGTCATCACATCGGTGAGAGGCGGGTGAGAAGAGGCTACCATCTTGGCATGCCTACACGGTGCACAAACCAACTCTTTCTCAAACCTCAAACGTGGCAATCCTCGGACCAAATTGAGTTTACTCAAGCATGACAAAAGGTCAAAGCTCAAGTGACCCAACTTCCTATGCCACTTCCACAACTCACTCGAAGAACCAGCCAAAAAGCAACGCTACACACCAGAAGACTGAGAGAAATCAGCTCGGAACACTTGACCCTCGGGAACGACCATGCAAACAAGGTCCCCTCGAGAATCTAAAATCCGAGAACCACCAGGCCGAAACAACACCTCAAAGCCCTCATCCAACAACTGGGACACGGAAAGCAAATTGAACCCCAGCGATTGAACAACAGCAACACGCCTGAGAGTGACCTTGTCACTTACCTTGATCTCACCTTCTGATAGTACACGCCCTCGCCCATTGTCCCCAAAGGTGATGTATGTCCTGGACACCACCGGGACGAGACTTGAGAACCACCCCTTGTCCCCGGTCATATGCCTCGAGCAACCGGAGTCAATCAACCAAACGTTCCTCAAGTCTCCCACCTGAAATTCAAAAGTGAGCACATGAGGGAACAAACGACTCAGCACTGGGGTTAGTACCAAAAGAGTAAAACCAGTGCCGAGCCATTTGCTCCAAAGTGGGGTTAGCACAAACCAAATCATCACGCCTATCAAAGCTACCACCACGAAAACCACCACGATAACCACTACGAGGGAACCAACCCTCTCTAGCTAGAGGAGGACGAAAGCCACGAAAGGAAAACCGTGGATCGTTCCTCCTCTCCATCTCAAAGCTATGACTCCTCCCACCCTCGTATTGAGCACGAGGTGGAGAGTGCCTAGCAAACTGACCACCTGCAATCTTTCCAGACCAACCACCAGAACCATGACCAAAGAACCTGAACCGAGCCTCATCCCGAGCACGAAAACCAAACTGGTCACCCTGCTGTCTCCAAACCGGTCTGACCGGTTCTGGAACCGGTCTGACCGGTTTCGCTGTCCGATCAGCCCAAACCGGTCTGACCGGTTTCCAAACTGGTCTGGCCGGTTTAACTCCTCCAGCAGGGTTCCTTCCACCCAAAACACTCTTTTCTCCCCAAGCCGGAACTGTGCGAACAATGGCCTTACCCCTAGGTAGTGGCATACGAGACTCAGGCACACCATAAGATGGGTTGTACCTGTCCTTGTTTGCCCACTCCTTTGCCATTCTCTCCTCTCGCTTCTTCTTGAAGCAAAACTCCCCTTTGTGACCATCTCTCCCACAATAGTCACAATGAAACCGGATTAGTTTTGGTTTTGGTTTTGGTTGGGGTTGCTCACTCAGTTTCTCACCCTTCTTCTCTCCTTCCTCACCTCCCTTTAGGCTCACAAACTTCACCGGTTTTTGGAAATCATTTGTTGGGTGAGGGAATATGGGTGGATCTGGAGTAGTGTCAAGTTTGTTTCTGAGATGGTTGGGCTTGGGCTCAAACTTGTTCTTGTGTCTGTTTGGTGGTGGGATAGGGATCTCTCCAACTCTCTCAACTCCCTCACCACTGTTCTCTCCAAGCTTGTCAGCCCTAAGCGCCTGACCATCATAGCGTTTGAAAGCCGCTATCATGATACCAAGCTGAGGCTCCTGACCCGACAACCAACTCATACATTTCCTCAGATCATCATTCTCATCCTGCAAGCGATCAACATAATGCGCAAGCTCCAAATTCTTAACCGCATGCAATTCACAAGTAGAGCAAGAAGTGGGAATAGGCTCTTTCAACTTAGCCTCAAGCGAAACAGTGTAAGCATGCATCTCATCAATCTTTCCATGCAAAATAGGGCAAGAAGTGCAAGCACCTAGCAAAGCAGGTCTAGACTTAAGCTCAGCCACTTCAACCCTAAGCATATCTAGTTCATCACAAGTAGAAGCATGCTTATCCTTAAGAGCAGTAAGATCAGCTAGGTACACAGAGCAATCAACACAATCAACATCATCAGAAACCACAGGAGAAGCCTTAAGCGAATCAATCTCAAGCTTAGCATCTAGGTTCTGGGTTTCTAGCTCAGCAACATGGTTCCTAGCATCTTCTAGTGAGGCCCTAAGCTCTTTCCTCATCTTCTTGGCCTCTCTAAGCATGTGATCGCGATTATCAAGCAAGTCAATCAACTCATCATTCTCCTTGCGCAGAGAGGAGAGCTCATCACATACCTCATCCTCGGAGTCGGAGTCCGAGTCACTCTGGTGACTCTTCTTGCTGCCGGAGCTACGAGCCATGCCGCAGAAGCCATCTCCCGCGTAGCAGCTCAACCAGCTCAAGTTCCTAGATGACTTCTTGTTCTTGCACCGATCACCTTCATCTTCATTGCTACTCGAGCTCGAGGAAGAGTAGGCGGAGCTGGAGTCGACGTCGCTCGCTCCGACCATCGCTCGGGCCTTCCTGCCGCGGCCATCCTTCTTCCTTGACCGTCGCTCGTCCTTGTGCTTGTTCTTGTGCTTGTGATCGCGCCTTGATCGGTACTTGCCGTCCTTGCTCGACCGGTGCCTGTAGCCGTCCTTGTAGCCGTCCTTGTTCTCCGTCTTCTCCGGGCAGTCGGCGACAAAGTGTCCTGGCTTGCCGCACTGAAAGCACGTCCGTGCTGTCCTCCTTGTGTTCACCCGGTTCTCGTGCAGCCTCTCGAACCGCCTGGTCAGCAACGCCAGCTCGTCCTCTCCAAGCACGTTGAACTCCTCGTCTGGCAAAGACATCAAAGAAGACAGAGAGTACATCATGGAGGATGCGTTAGCGTTAGACTTAGCTCCTTTGCCACCAACGAGAGCGAGACTATGAGAATCAGTCGGGCTCTCGATCTTGGCTGTCATTCCACGATCCAACTCAGCCGACTTGAGCTTCGAGAACAGCTCGTTCACCGTCAAGGTGTCATACTTCTCGGACTCAATGATAACCTCAAACTTCCTGTCCCATACGGTACGATCCAACGAGTGCAAGAGCTTCACGGCTCTATCATGATCATCGTATGGGAGCACGGCCACATTGGCTCTCATGTTGTTCACAACGACCGTAAACCGCTGGAAAAGGGCATCGACGAACTCGCCGGGGAGATGAGTGAAGTTCTCGTACTCTCTCCAGTAAGTCGCGTACATCTGAGCCTGAACCTGAGCATTCCCAGCATGAGCATCCTTCAACTGCTCCCAAATCCTACAAGCTAAGTCCTCTGTCTGAACCCGATCAAATTCAGGCTGACACAGAGCACGAAACAAGTAGTCGACCGCCTTGTTGTTGGCTTCGAACATATCCCTCGATCCTGGAGCAAGGAAGTTCATCGGATGAACATAAGCTGTGTTCACCGTAACGTCCCAATGGATCTGACCCTTTCCGCGGAGGAACGCAGCCATCCGCCTCTGCCACATCTGGTAGTTCTTCCCATCGAAGTGCGGAGGACCCGAACCCCGTTCCTAGTACGCCATCTTTGGATCTTAGACTCGTAAGAGTCAATGAATGACCGGCTCTGATACAACTTGAAGGACCGGAACGGCGAACCAGAGAGGGGGGAGTGAATGGGAGCCGATAAAAATTCTACTCAAGAATTCGGCCTATGAACCCAATTTCACTTGGACACCTCCGCAAACTTCTCTTGCCAAATCCACGCAGCCACTGGAGTGCTACTGGACCTAGGAGCAAGATCCAACCAACAGCAACTCAAGACACGCAGCGGAAAACAACTCGAAACAGCTGCTGGCAACCAAAACCGGTCAGGCCGGTTTCTAAAACTGGTCAGACTGACCTTCTGGGACTTAGCCTCTTACAGGCAGGGGAAACCGGTCAGGCCGGTTTGGCAAACCAGTCAGGCCGGTTTTGTCTAGGAAATCCCCAAAAGACCTTCGAGACCCAACCTGGTCAAAACACCTCAAGAACCCTTCAACCCTTGAACAAGAAAAGCCATAGCATGAACGAGACTCTCCTGTTCTGAAACTCCTCTCCACAGCCCACAGGGGCTAAACCGGTCAGACCGGTTTGGGAAACCGGTCAGACCGGTTTTGCCCAGGCAGTCGGGAAGAACTCAGCCCGCGGGAAAAACCCAAACTTCACCTCGATCGATCTCCCAATTCCTTCCACGGATTCAAGTGAGACTTTGGGGATAGCTGGGGTACCTCGTGGGCTACCTTTGGCTAGAAGCTCGGTCCCCAAAACCTACCCAATCAAGAGGAATCGAAAGTCAACCCTCAAGAACACCTTCCCAAGAACTCCACCGAAAACCACCAAATCGAAGCCGTTTCGGAGGGTTTGTTGGAGCAAGATCACCAAGCAAAGAGGCACAAGGTCCTCATACGTGACATCCAATAAGAATCCCTCAAAGAAACGCTCCCAAATCTTCTCCACGGAAATTCTAAGAAAAGGCTCCGAAAATCACCAAAAAGGAAAAACGGGAAGAACACAATCAAGCCTTGAGGAACCGCGCCGAATCATCTATACATACCAAAGAGGTTCATACAAGGTCTAGCTTGCCGCCCGATCATCCTTCCCTCTCACAAGATCTCACCATGAAGCTCTCAAACTAGTCCTAAGAAAATCCTAAGGAAAATAGGAAGGGAAAATAGGAAAACCAAATGAGCTAGGGTTCCAAGAGATGGCTGCCATCCTCTCACCACTTGGGTTATATGGAGGCAACCGAAAGACTAAAATACCCCTAAAGCCTAAACTAGGATACACGCCCACCAAGGGCACTTTGGGAATTTGTCTTCGTAACACCATCGGACGAATGCCCGGCGACCGCACTTCGCTTAGCCTCGACGCAAGCCTTGCGATCCCGACGCGTGTCCTCCGCTTCGAAGCTTTCGGCGCCTTGCGACCCCAAACCGGTCAGACCGGTTTCCCAAACCGGTCAGACCGGTTTTGGCCTGACAGCCATGCCCAGTCTTCGGCCTCAGTTTTGTGGCTCAGCCGAGTAACCTGGTGGTTTTCTGGTGAACCACCGCAAACCCCGCGAACTTGATGTAGCCTCCGCCAATCACCACTCATGACTCGGCTCCCACGAAGTCCCGGCTCGACCTTGGTTTTGAGGCTCAACCAAGAAACCGTCCGCCAACTTCATCCTGCTGTTCATGCCACCATGCGGCCCGCACTTGACCCCGCTGGCCACCGGGTCCCTCGAACCAAGCCTACTTGTCTTGTCCACACCTGGAGGCCTCATCGGCGACGACCTTTCGCGCTTGTTCTTCACCTGCACCAACACCAGTCAAGCCGCAACCTGCACCTGCAATACTTAGCCAAGAATCAGTCCACACCACGTTGTCAATCACTCATCACACCAGGAAGCGACCATCCACCGGTCCTCGAACCACACCTGGCTCTCACTTTTCCCCACAACTAGCTGGTGAACAAGACATAGGCGTGTTCTTCTTCCTGATGCCAAAGGGACTATACGCACACTCTCCTCCACCAACTGATGAACCCAAGACGCGTCACAAGGGTTCTTCTAGCCGTTGGACCTCCTGGCTTCACGATATAAGACCGGAGAGAGAAGCATGCCCTATATTACTTCACAAGAATTCTTCTGGCTGTCAAGAAATAGAAAGAGAGGGGAAAGACGAAAAGAAGAAGTTGGCAATCTATCAGACTTATATTTTGAGCCATAGTTGAGAGGTATGCTTCTCCTCGACGGACACGGGATCTATTTATAGCCCAAATGCCAGAAAGAGATAAGGATGAAGAAGATGGGAACAGAAGCGTCAGATACGATTAAGAAAGGAACATACGCTCCATGAATGACGCAGTATTCAAGAGGCTGACATTGGTTCAGGGGTGCGTTTCCCAAAAAATAAGGCCAACGTTAATACATCAAATTGGGAAATTATGCACGTCAACAAACTACAGAGCATGCTTTGGTATTAATGTCCTCTCAAAGTTGCAGACGAAGACTGCAATCTCCATAGCACCGTCAAGGAGCAAAGTCAGTCTAACTAAAAGTTTTTCCTTCCTGAAAACTCTATTTAGAGTAAACGTCTCTCGTTCCCAAAGATTTGAGATAGCTGATCTGAACCATCGGCTAAAATTTGCTATGATTCTAGTGGACTTCTGGAGAGACCTTTGGACAAGGAAGTGCATTTTATAGAAAAGGAAGAGACCAGACAGTTCAAAAGTCACATGCCAGCATTGAAAACTACTAGGTAGCATTCATCTGTCATGATTCAGAAAGATCACAAGACAAATAGTACTTGTTGCCAGGAAGGAGAATCATCCAGAAGAAATGCATAAATCATACAGATGATTGATTTTTAAGATGAAATACAATGAAGAGCAAAGCAATAAAAGAAGAGTGTTGGAAGTTAGCTAATATCTAAGCCAGCTACAGATTCTAGAGTTACATATACAAGGGCAGTTAAGCTATGCCTAGCGAATGGATGACATTGATGGCATCTAAACGAAGCTGGTCAATTTTTCCTATTTCTTGTCGATCGGCGTCAGCTGAACCAGAAATCGGTCATTCTTCTAGGCTGATGTTTTGAGCTTTATTGGCAATAATGTCTTTTTGACGCTCCATGCTATTGATCAGGTTTGGAAGATCTGATAGTTTTTTCTCCTCCAAGGATATATCTTCCTCGAGTTGCTTTAATTCCGCAAGAAGATCCACTCGTCTGCTCTTCATTCGGTTGACAGTAGCAGCAATCTCAGGACGAGAAGAGGACAAAATCTGGATTTTGTTATCCAAGTCGGCCATCTGAGAATCAAGAATTCTCGATTCAAAATCAACTGCTCCTGACGGATTCTCTCCTCCAGATGATGTTGTGCATGCTCAACATGAAGCTGATAACTTTCTATGAAAGCAACCAGGTGGAGCTTATCCTTTACTTCAGTTGGCAATTGTCCTCTAATTTGCTTATAAATTTGTCTTACTGGTTATGCGTCTTGAACCAATTGACTGATATTTTGATCAAGAAGAAGCAACATCGCTCAAAGACGTGCCTGAACATTATCAGGAAGAGGACTTAAAGGTAATACATGGGAAGAACTACTAATGGAGGGATCATTTTGGATCTACAAAAGACAAAAGGCAAATCAAAAGGGGGAATTCTTAAGAAAATATATGGCAAGATTGACAAATAAAAGGAGATACTTACAACTGAATCAGGTCTCAATATGACTGGTTCGTCTTCATCGATCAAGATAACGTCTGCAAGCTCTTTGTAGGAAGCCAATTCTATATCAGCTTGCCATCCCTGAAGAGAATTGGCCGATGTTGGATTTTCTTCGGCTTGTTTTAACTCTGGCACAATGTCTTGCGCTGACGAAGCTCTTGCTTCGTCCTAAGAAAATTTGCTCAATGGATCAGAAGACTAAAAAAAGGCAATGAAGAATATATCAAAAGAAAGGACAAAGGGGATCCGCGCCATCATTACATCGGCTGATATACCAACCACAGATTCAGCTTCAACAAATACATCATCAGCAGAAACATCGGTGGATAGTTGAGTTTCTTCAAATCATTGATCAAGATCTTCCTAGTAATTAACTTTCTTTTCTGAGGAGCTTTAGGAGTTGTGATACCTGAGATGTCAGCAAATCTTTAGGATTTTATGACCAAATCATGGATGACCTCAGAAAGATAATTGATTGGTTAACCACTTCGGCTCACGAAGGTCAATAAAGAGGTTACCTGAATTGGTATGACGATCATCATCAGCAGAAGCCATCAATTACGACGAAAAGATCAATTACAGATCTAATCAACTTAGGAGATATGAAGCGACAGGAAAAGGGCAGCATATGCAGAGAAAATAGCTAAGGGGTTGATATTACGGCCTCTAGAAACTCAAAGTTTATTAAAGAAACATATCCAGAAAAAAGAAATCAAAGTCAAGAGAATTTCAGAGCAAAAGATATTTACTCCGAAACTGGGGGCATGTGTTGACACCATTTTTTGACACATGTCAAAGAAGAGCCGAAGAGACATCAGGAAGATCTCAAAGCCGATGGAGAAAGGGAAAGAAGCGACCAGCCGATCTGGGATCAGCCGATTGATGGAGGAGAAATGTGGCAGGAGAGGAATACACCAAAGGAAAGAAGACGGAGGCGGGTCAACGATCAAGTTGGCATCGGGTCAAAGTCAGTCTAGAGAGTCTGGTTCTTATAAGAATCGTTAAGTTTTTGGTAGTTTTATTTCTTTAGAGTCAAGAAAAACATTATCGTCATCGACTAGGAGTCAAGTTGTCCTCAAGACATAAATAGCGACCCTGCGTGGTCGAAGAAAGTTTGTACACACCAATATACACAAAACCCTTTACTTTTCAAGTCGGCGACTTCGCCAAAAGTTTTTACTTCTTCTTATTTTCTTGTTTCTTCAAACGTCGTTCTTCTAGCTCATCGAGCTGCATCGATCGATCTCCGGCAAGCTTGTAAGTACTGTTTTATTGAATATTAACTAGGCTTTAACCTCCGGGCGCATCGCTGTGGTTTCGTCTAGTTTTATTCACAATTTATCGATATCAGCTAGGTTTGCAAGTCTTTTCTTGTTTATTTAGCTTTTATCACCAATCTATCCAGCTCGTGATCATATCATATCGGCTATCTTCACTCCTGCATCGTTTCACCACTATACAGCTGATCTAGATTGGTTCGAGTGTTATCTCGTAGCGCTTAGTTGCTCTGCTTTTGCTTGCGCGTTGCCTATGTCATCAAATCGGCTGATCTAGCCGTTTTGAATATACTTGCACTTCAGCTGCTCCAGCTAGCCGATCCACTCTACAGTTGTATCGACCGATCAGGCTGTTACTTATTGAAGACCCACATCGGTTCTCTAGCCGATCTAACCAATATGTAATGTTTCCTATCTTTCCGTGCCGATCAACAGGTCAGGTCGGCTGGCACGCCTTGTTACATCCCGGGGATCCATTACGTGTTGCCGTTGAAGAACTTGATTCCATTTTTTGCGTCAACAGTGATCAACCTATATGCCATCACTCATATCCATTTGGTTTACCTCTTTTATGCAATCGATGCTTCATGTTAGGTTAGATTGACTAGATAAGGTAGAGAACCTTAGCGGTTTGCTTTCGATCCACGGATTCGATAACCTTGGGTAATACTCGAGGGAAAAAGTGCTACGATGATGCGTAAGGGACGGTGAATCTTGATGTGTTTTTAGACCGTCAACAAGCCCTTTTTCTGGCATCGTTGCCGGGGATCGGCAACTTGAACCCTAGGGTGATCTACCTTTCTTTTTGACTAACCCCAATTTTTATTATTGCATATATGCTTGTTTTCTTGTTTGTGTCCTTGAAAGCAGGTGAAAAAGCTAGACACAAGACGTTCGAGGAGTTCTCTACACACACACTCCGACAAGATAATGGCTACATCGAGATTCGCTCTTTAGTGGTAGGTGCTAACTTTTGTTAGTGGCACATCATCCGCTATCGAGCCCACACACTACACAAAAGTAATGATAAACAAGGTAAGTCAACGTGTCAATTAAATTTTTAAGACTAATGTTTTGTGGAGATTTGTTTGTTCAAGCAATAGGTATTGGAAGCAATCACTATGCCCCCAAGACCACAAGATCAAGCTCGCCAACATCTTCGAAGTTTATGTTCGCATCAATTTTTGCACAGCCTCATGGAAAGAACAACAGAATACCTTTGGATATTTAGAAGCTCCACAATGTTACACTTCCAATGAGTCAAGAATCAAGTCGATCGGAGGTTCCTACAAGCGGATATGGCCGAATCACCGATGGTTGCACATCCTGAAAATTTCTGGACAGCAAGTAAAGCTGAAGTGAAACAGCCATAACTCCCTCATTTGGACTCCGATTAAGATGAATGAGTACACGTTGGAAAGGTAATTTTATACATTTTTCAATAGAGCAATATTTTGTTATATGTTCTGTTATGTACATAGGGGAAAATCCACAAAGAAGAGGCAGCAGCAATACGATGAGAACAAGATGGTGAAGATGAGGACGACAACAACGAAGAGGAGCTGGGGGAATGCTTTCATTAGACCACACATGAAGAAATTCAAAAGCTTGGAACAAAACAAAGACCCCTGGAGCATTGGCAAATGAAGACACAAGTTGGCGACATTCGACGCAAGGAGATGTCTGGAGCAAACCACAATAGATTACACACATAAGACGATATCTAATGGCGTGGATACTTTGGGCTCTCACACGAAGGATCATGGAGCTACATGAAGACAATTAAGACGTGTGTGAAGCCCCACAAGTGAAGAGAAGTGATCCTACTCAAAGCAACCTTGACGACATGTGGTACGAAGGAAGGAATTGAGAAAAAAGTCTACGCGAGCCACCTCCGATCATCAAGGATTGTTCGCTTTCAACTCCGGAGGACCACTCATGATGAATAGCTCAAAGGCTGAGGTACACATTAACCTCTCAAGATATTTTGGTAATGATAATATTCCTTTGATATTTTCATGTTCATATCCAAGAGTATGATTTGATTCTATGGCTTGCTCCTTTCATGATCATGATAGGCTAGAATTTCTTGAGAATGATAAAGAGGCTATGTTGTGCATAAAATTTGTTAATTCCTTGCCCAATGAACCTATGCCTAATGAGAGCCTTAGCGTTAAGCAAGAAACTTTTGCTACATTTAATCACAATCCATTTTATTCATCCAATTTTAAATTGTGGTTATGATTGCATTTGTTTATATTACTTCTTGCAAATCTTGGACTTGCTTTGTGCTTGGTCAAGCTCATGACCTTAAAAGAGCGTGTGTCAGGGGAAAACCCGAGTTTCACTAACCATGCAGGTCAATAAACCTTAATCAAGAGGAGAGAAGCCATGCCCCCAAAGGAATTACAAGCTCGCGCATCGCCTTCCCCGAATCTCGAGAGCGGATGTCGCTGTTTTCATCAGTTTTGAGCACCCGATCAGATATGTAGAAGAGGGCAAAAGTTGAAAATCAGAAGCTCCATCAAGTTCCGATTCCAACGCCTCCAAGATCGATGAATTTGAAGACCCGTACAAGGAGATATGGCAAAAACATCAGGCGCTCCGCAGTCTGAAATCAGATTTGGACATATTGCAGCGTTGAAGTAAAACTGGAGTAACTCATTCGATCGGAGTCCGTTGAGGGTCAACAAAAACATGATGGAAAGAAAATTTCATGCACCATGCATCAGAGAAATTGTTTGCTACATGGGATGATCTGGACAGATAGGAAAATTCGTGAAAAGAGAGGAAGCGACGAAGAGCAAGGGAGAAGGAGGGGGTGATGATGCAAGAGATGATCGGGCAAGTATTCTATTGAGCGAGAATGAACATTTCAAGCATGGAGAGTGAATCAAAACTGCATGGACACCTTCAAATCTTGCATTGAAGGACCATGGCTTCGCGACAACAAGAAGGTACGTAAGAAAGTCGAGCTCTATGACTTTAAATGAAGCGCTTTGCGGGAGGCAACCCGTTTTCTTTTGTTTATATATATGATATGACCGTCTACATTGTGCTCTCTAATTGAATCATCAAGTAACATTGTACCATTGCTCCAAATAAATTCCACAACACCATGTTGTTTGATTTAATTGCTATTGAGGGAGCACTTTGTTCTTGATCTTGGAAAACTTGTAGACCCTTTTGTGTGCCTATTAGTGTTTAGGTTCTTTTTCTTTGTGTCTTTTTAGAGAGAGCTATGAAGTTGGCAGCATCCCTTGACTCTAATATTGTGTCTAGTTAATTTAGGCTAACTCCTGCATTTGTTTTAGTCCACCACCATGTCATTTTGTTCAACCATGTCATATTGCATTGTGTGTTTTGTTTTGATCTAACTTTTTTGTCCAACCAACCTAAGCCTTCCTATAGCCCCCACCAAAAGCCTGTAGCCAACAAGGGTAGGGTTGCCTTGTGTTGATTGGCTTGCACCATTCCGGTTGGCCAAGCCCACATCTATCCCTTCTTCTAACTAAAAACTTTGACTAGCCCTCCTATGAGAAAATCTTTCACACCTATAGACATTCTACAACCATAGGTTTGTTTTTCATAGAAAGACTCTCAGCACACCTTGGATAGAATTTCTATACTTGACTCCCTCTCTTCAAAATTTTTATTTGAGCCAAAACTATAGGATAGCCATAACCAACCCTTAAAACTTGTTAGTTTGGTTGATCGATTCTTTTCGATGGGCGATTTCCTTGTCGACAATGCTTACTTCGTAAAGTGGAGGCCAAGTTTTGTCATTTGCTTATTGTGGACCATATCAGAAATCTCTCAAACCTTGATAATGTTTCTTTGTGCTAACTCTTTGCATTTGCATTTTATATCCCCCTCATTGTCATCATCCACTTTATGTTAGCTTGGTCGTTTTGTGAAACTTTATGATGAATGCTTTTATATGTATGCTTCGCGGGCATTTTAATTTTGCAATCTTGTGTAAACATGGTGTTTAGACATGATTGGAGACCCTCATCATTCAGTTTTATATACCTCGCTATCATTTCACATTGTTTGGTTTATAAACTTTGCAATGCGCCCTACTTATCTTACACCATAAAGAATTGTTAATTTTGGGATAAGCATGGTGTTTTGACCTTGGTTAATAAATCTTTATGGCGATCGAGAAGTTTGGCAACCACTTTGTAAGCATAGAGCTTAGAATTTGGTGTAAACATTGTTTTGTTTTTATACCATCCTATCATTTTCATGCACACTTGCACACACGTATACCCTTTAGGTTCTTAATTTTTCTTTCACTACATTAACTATGCCACAAGTTAAGATCTTAGAGGATGTCTTTGGTTTGTAGGCATAGAGTGAGTATTCCCGACCATCACCTCGGGGGTACTTTGTGCTTTAGAATTGTTTTGCAGGCATGGCGAATCACTCCCATCAGTTTGTGATAAAAGATGAAGTTAAGATCGTTAACACCTCCAAAATCCCGAAAGATACACCGCTGTCTTCATCAAGATTAAGCACATGTTCAGAGATGTACAAAAGAGGAAATTGGATACTCAGGAGCTCCACTAAGTCTTCTTTCCAACGCATCGAGATTCAACATTTTAGGAGACCGTGCAAGGAGTTACAACCAAATCTTTGGGCGTCACACATTCTGAAATCAGCCCGGACAGTTTTGCATTGATGGAGTAAAAAGGGTGTAACTCTCTTGTTCGGAGTCCGATTGGGGTGAATGACCACTCATTGGAAAGATAATTTCAAGAACTTTACAATGGATCAATGGTTCAGTACATGTTCTGTTCTGGAAGTTGAAGAAAAATTCATGAAAGTTGAAGTAGTGATAAAGGACAACATGGAAGGAGGTGAAGACGAGTTGAGAAGCGATTGGGAGCAAGACTTGTGACAAAGGGTGGATGTTGAAGGACAATCAAGGCATGACGGTGATCTCCACACATGGCAGTAGGACTTCAAGAATTACAAGATGGTTCATCATCTTCCATGCCTAGCAACATGCTAAGCATGGGGGAGGATTTGGTGGACATAAGAAGACCGCATGGAGTACAAGGATCACGGTTGCCACGCGATGCTGATTTTCTTCTTCCATGTTAAGCACAATGCTTAAGCATGGGGGAGGCTGCGCTACACTTCAAGCATCAAAGGACGGTAACAATTCCTCAACCCTCTTTTTGTCCTTGTCTTTCTATATGTCTGCACATATATATATGCTTTCCACAACCTTAGATGCAACCTTTGTATATCTTTCTATAGAATAACATGGCTACTAGGAGTACAACCTAGATTCGTATTTGTTTTCAATAATATTCACCGTTACCTTGTGCTCACCATGATGATATCTTGTATGCTCTTGCCTATGGATATATGATGATCGTTGGTGCTTTGCTCATTCTTGTGCTTGGTTTGTATATGATTAAACTAGTGCTCTCTTTAATATGATCTGAAAATTAAACTAATGCTAGCCAAATCTTTTATGGAGGTTATGATAACTTGAGACCCATAGTATTATTCATTGCTCTCATTTTTGAATGAATCAAAGATCATATATTTTTGTTCTTAAAAGATATGCTAACCTTGTCTTTAATACCACTTGTATTTTGCTCTACCTATCTAAAGCCTTATATTCAATTGAGTGCAAAAACCTTAGTTTACAAGATTTATTTTTAGGTGCATTGATTCAAGGCTTGATTTCTCTGACCAGAGACTAAGAAGCTGGTCATTCCGTTTTTGCGTATCTATCTTTATGCTAGCCTTTTCTATCCGTGCATTGTGAGTTTCCACATCAGGAATTTTACAAACCTCACAGGATATCCACCCACAAACCCAAAATATCTTTTTGTGTATACCTCCTTGACCACAACCCAAAACTTTGAGTATGGATAAATATTTCGAAGAAGATTACAAGGAAGGTGCCGTCAAGTGTAGCAAGATTTTGGGAGACCTCCATGAAAGGATCCCTAGAAGGTTTCAAGTATCTCTCTTCAAGAAAATACAAGAATATCAGCACTTACCTTGGCACAATCATCACCTCTTTGCTCGGGGACGAGCAATGTCTAAGCATAAGGAGGTTGCCAAGGAAGTACTAGTGTAGTCTAGAGTTCAAGGGGAGTAAAAAGAAAGAAAAAAAGAAAAAAATAGAAAAGTGATGAAATGATGAGAAAAGCAAGAAAAGAAAAAGAAGAAGAAGGAAAAAAAGAGAGAAGAAAAAAAAATAAAGCTCCCCGGTTCTCTAGCTACGTTTAGAGATTTCAAAAGGACTTCAAGATCAAGACCCATACTCATCTTTCCAACCATGTGCAATCCGATAACGAGGACTTCGTTTGTGCCTCAGGATCACTCTTTGCTATTTGCACAGGTCCACCTATCTCAAAGTGTGTGTATTTTTCTCTCTCCCTCCTTGGAACATTATTTTTCCAATGACCTTTTTGACGAGTCTCGATAAGTCCACGAGAAGCTTGTCTTGTTTTGATAATATCTCAACTATAATATCTTGGTAGGACTAAACTTTTCCATAGCTCCATATAAAGCCTTCCACCAAATATTTGAGAGAGGAAAGGAGTAGAACAAGTAGGCTTGAGACAAGATGAGATGAGAGTTCATGAGCAAGATGCAAGGAGGTTTATTATTGATCTTGGTAAAGCAATTTTTCTTCATCCCGCTCTTTATTTTTCAAAATTTTTGAGGTTTGTTTAAAATTTGAGGGCATGATTAATTACTTGTGGAAAGAGCTTAAATGATATCTACCTTTCATAGAGATGAAAGCTAGTTACCTCATGGAACCTTAAATGTAAACTTGGAGAGCATTATTGTTTTCTCATGTATGATCAAGTGCAAGGTATGAACATTGAAAGGCAATACTGACATTCATTAAAGGCTTACTCGAGGACGAGCAAGGTTTAAGCATAGGGGTGTGTTGGCGGTCAATTTTCGTCAACCAAGAGCACTTGTTACACTTTGGTTTGAGCTTTGAATTGTAACCAACCCGCCACTAGGCATACTAATGATGTAACAAGTTCACACATGCATGTGGTTTTTGGAGTATGTTGTTTTCGCAGGATTTAAGCGTCTAAATGAGGACTTCCGGGTAGAGTTCATCGAGCATTTTATGAGAAGATCACGAAGCCCGGCACAAGTCAAGACACGAAGTGAACATGACTCCAAATGACTCGAGGACCGAAGCATGAAGCTGTGAAACTCCGAGGACCTAAATAAAAGATGCGGGAGTTTGCGCGCCAAGTACCCTTATCCAAACCGCGGGGAAAATGACGTCAAGGACCCACATGAAGTTCGGCAAATATTCAAGAAGACACGAGAAGCGTCAGGGAGCAAAACAGGGCCGAACCAGGCCGAAAAGGGCCTAGGCCGGCCCACCTCTTTTTTGTACCGGTTCGCGCCCCCCTTTGACCTAGATGTTCCTCGGTGTATTTATATCCCCTGCCTCCGACGGCCGCCACATCCATCCACCAGAATTCGGTGAAACTTAGAAGCAAGCACCGGAGGGAGACGACGGCGATCGCGAGTCCTCGAGGTTGTCTAGGAGATGGCCTAGGCCGACCCTAGCCGCCATGGCCACCCTGCGTGGTTGTGCCATGGTGGAGTTCCGGAGCTAGTTGAGGTCATCAATGGTATGTACTCGGTGGTGATGATCCAAACGCACCTATTATTATGTGAGCAATGTTCATCATGTTTTCCAATCTATTAGCGATTCCATGTCTCTGTTTATGCTTTTTACTTATCGTGAATGTGATTTCATCCCTAGTCTAATGCATTGGTTAGGCTATATAGCATGCTCTATGTAATCATGGTGATTAGGTTTAGTATGTCGACCCTTCATGATTTGTAGACACGTTCATGTTTGGGCGTGCCCCTAGATTCCCTGCTTAATTAAGGGTGCACCATGACAAGATGATACCCCCGAAAGAGCGGATGTCTTCGAGAGGTAGGCCGGAGGTAGGAGTTTAAGGATGCTAGCAGATGAGATGCTCGATTCATTGCTTGTTTGCAGGAGCTTCAACTAGAAGGTGCTAGGCCTAGTTACCCCTTCGGTGGAGCTTTACCTTAGCCGTTGTTCTTGGATGTGATCAACCTATATGCTATCACTCATATCTATTAGGTTTACCTCTTTTATGCAATCGATGCTTCATGTTAGGTTAGATTGACTAGATAAGGTAGAGAACCTTAGCGGTTTTCTTCCGATCCACGGATTCGATAACCTTTGGTAATACTCGAGGGAAAAAGTGCTACGATGATCCGTAAGGGACAGTGAATCTTGATGCGTTTTTGTACCGTCAACAAGATGATTGAAGATCTGACCTACCTAGAGCGAATCTTGCCATGCTTTCTGCTATAGCAGAGCACATCGTAAGTTTTCTGTCACACCTGGATTTAAGGGCAAACCCGAATGCATAGAATACATGTGCGCTAGGATCAAGTTACACACATGCATCGACGAAGTGAATACCAAAACACAGTGTAAAAGCGTAAAGGAAGTATTAAACATTTATTACATGACCGATAGTCTTTAATCTAACACACCGAGTAGCTAGCAGCGGAAAAAGTAAACGTAGAAGTCCTCCACAGGCAGCTGACTGGAGGAACGAGCGCCTAGAACTCGTCGAACTCCCCAGGATAATCCTCAAAGCATCCGTCTGAGCAGCAGCCGGGTTGTGTAGATGCAATATAGAAACAACAAGCATGAGCACATGTCGTACTCAACAAGGGAAAACTCTATAACAACATGCAAAGGCTTTATGGTGGGGAGCTTGTGGTTGCATAGCAGGTCAGCATTTTAATTGGTCAAGTTTTATTAAGCAGATATTACTAACAAGTATAAGTGTATACCAAAACCCAATTAAAAGATGCAACGGAACCATAGGATGCAATGCACAAGTTTAAAAGTTCCATCTTTCATAATTTACTCATGTGAGGGTCCAGGCCGCCCTTGACTGTGGGCACGGCTAACTAGTCAGTTTTACACTCTGCAGAGGTCGTACATCTTTACCCACAAGTCGCATAAAAACTCAAAAGAGTTTTGGACCCAACCACGGTGTGCAAAAGTAGGCACAATACCACACTACCGAGGTGTGGCTGCATAGGGACGCTACGAGGCCTTTACAAAGATCCCCTAGTGTAGGCTGCTCGCTAGGTTACTTGACAGCGCAATGCATAAACCTCTCTCAAGACTGCGAAGCTACCACAGAGCAGATCAGCCTGAGGGCCGGGCTATACACCAACTACCGGCAACCCCCAACCCCTTTCAGGTAAAACATACCTAACACCAAGTTTTCTAGTTATTCAGCCAAGACAGAGCCATTTGTCTTGTGGTTGTACTGTTTTCCCGGGTGGTCGCTCCATGTTCCGATTAACAGATACAAGGTGTTCTTGCATTACATGAGTGAATAGCAAAAATAAATCCAGATTAATGATTGTTCATTAAACCACCCAAAACCAAGTAATGCTCTAGCAAGTTCTACCCAACATGAAGTAAACCCAGGTTGATCAAGGCATAGGGTAAACAACACTAGTCGAACCTTAAGTAATCGGACCCATCATATTAATGCAAGGCGATAAATAAAGAGCAGTGTAATTAAAATGCATGTTGTAATAGGATAAATGGGGATGCAGCAAGGACTTGCCTTCTACAAGTTCCGGAAACTACTCAGGGTCTTGAAAGTCTTCAACAGCAGCGAACTCCTCGAAAGGCTCGTACTCTACGCTCCACACATTCACATACAAGCATACAATGGAATAAATTAAGAAACAATCACTAAACAGTATTAACAGAACAAAACAGAGGCATAACATTGTTCTAATCTTCGAGACGATCGCATGGATATAAAGAACGCTAAAACGGAGCTAAAACATGTATTCTATGGCCAAGACAATGTGTAGGGACTAAACTACAGGGAATCTAAACTTCCAGGGACTAAACAGCGAGAAACTAAGGGCTAAAACATAATTTTGTATAATAACTCAGGGGCTACAGTGCAAAACTTAAAGCTCAGGACCTCTGGTGCAAAAACTAAGGAGCCTAGGGTTTAAACCGCAAGAAACAGGACCTATTCGTAAGGTTCTTAACACGTGGAAGGTCACTTTTGTAAAATAGGGAACTTTAGGGGCTTATAGGCAAAAAGGCCACTAATAGAACCATTGACCGGTATTGACCCCGGGGTGGGTCTGATCCGGCCCGTCGGATCTCGATCCGGCGGCTGGGCTTGCACGCACGCGTGCGAGCGGCGGTGGCCGAGCAGGGCGCGGCGGCGAGCTCGCCGGCGCAACTCCAGATCCGGCTGGGGTGCACGATTCGGACCGCGGTTTGCACTAAAACGAAGAGCGAAGCATGACGAACTCAATGGAAGCAAGAGATCGACCTTAAAGGCGACGGCGGCGGTGTACGGCTTGGCGGGGCGGACTTTCACGGCGGCTAACTTCCGGCGAGGGCGTACGGGCGGTCGGAGAGGACGACGACGCGAACGGGCAGCACCGGCGACTTCTCCACGTCCGTGCGGTGCTCCGAGGCGGCTCTTCGACGGCGGAGAGGCGGCAGCGGCGCGGCTAGGTTTGGCGGCGGCGCGCGGAGCTCTAGGGTTTGGGGTTCTCGGGAAGGGGGTGGCGCGGAGCAAGGCGGTGCCCTTTAAAGGGCCGGGGAGGCGCCTAGGCGTGCGGGCCCGAGGCCAGGCGCGCGTGCACGGGAAGGCGGTTCGGGTCGGGGTCCTTGCCCGGTCGGACTCTGACCCGAGGTCGGGGATGACGGACGGGACCCGCCTGTCAGCGGCAGCGGGCGGTGGGGCGCCAAGCTGGGCCGCGCTGGGCCGCGAAGCAAGGCGGGCGGGGAACAAGCGGGGTGCAGTAGCGACCGAGCTGAAAAGCTCAGGGGGCATGGCCGGACTTCGCAAGCTGGGCTGCGCAGAGAACAGGAGAAAAAGGAAGGGGAAGAAAGGGAAGGTTTTCACATTTTTGAAAAGAAAGATTCAAACAAAATTCAAACTCAGGTTTGAACTCAACAAACAAAAATAGATGCTCCAGCATGTATGCAACAGTAAACTCCTATATTTCATTTATTTAATTAACAAAATGATTAAATGCCTAGAAAATCACAAAGCACCTTATATTCCTTAGACAAGAGTAATTGTTGCTAAGCAAATTTTTATTAAACTCAAAAGTGAAAATTAGGGTGTTACAAATCCTACCCCCTTAAGATGAATCTCGTCCTCGAGATTCGGATGGATCAAAGAGATGGGGATAATCTTCCTTCAACTCCTCCTCTCTTTCCCAAGTTGCCTCATCCTCTGCATGATTACTCCATTGCACCTTGCATCTCTTTATAACCCGATTCCTCGTAACCCGTGTCAAAGTATCGAAGATCTTGATAGGCTATTCAGTAATGGTGAGATCTTCCTTAACATCCAACCCATCCATAGGCAATGGTCCTTATCGTGAGGTTTGAGACCCTTTTTCAACTGAGAGATATGAAACACATCATGCACATCTGAGAGTTGTTCTGGTAACTCAAGTCTGTATGCTACCTCTCCTACTCGCTGCAAGATCTGAAAGGGTCCAATAAAGCGAGGGGACAACTTTCCCTTCACTTTAAACCTGCGCAAGCCTCTAATTGGTGACACTTTTAAGTACACATAATCGCCTTCTTGAAAAGCTACATCTCTCCTCTTCCCGTCTGCATAACTTTTTTGCCTGGACTAAGCGATCCTCAAGTTCTCCCTTATGATCTGAACTTGCCTCTCTGCCTCCTTAATGATATCAGTCCCAAACAGTTGACTCTCTCCTGTCTGACTCCAATACAAGGGCGTTCTGCACTTCCTCCCATACAATGCCTCGAAGGGTGCCATCTTCAGACTAGCCTGATAACTGTTGTTATAAGAGAACTCAGCATAAGGCAAACTCTTATCCCAGCTACCTCCATGCTTCAGAGCACAAGCTCTCAACATGTCTTCCAGAATCTGATTTGTCCTCTCAGTCTGTCCATCGGTCTGCGGGTGATAGGCTAAGCTGAAGTTCAACTTTGTATCCATGGACTCATGAAGCTTTTCCCAGAAACGAGACGTGAACTGAGTACTACTATCAGACACTATCTTCTTAGGCACACCATGCAAGCACACGATCCTGGACATATACAGTTCTGCCAATCTTGCACCTGAATGAGTAGTCTTGACCGGAATGAAGTGAGCTACTTTAGTCAATCGATCCACTATTACCCATATCGAATCATACCCAGCTGGTGTCCGTGGTAACCCCACTATAAAATTTATACTAATCTCTTCCCACTTCCATTTAGGCACCTTTAATGGCTGCAACAGTCCAGCTGGCTTCTGATGCTCTGCCTTAACTCTATGGCACGTGTCACACAATGCTACATGAGCGGCCACATCCCTCTTCATCCCATACCACCAATACCTCTGCTTAAGATCCTGATACATCTTAGTACTGCCTGGATGAATGGAATAAGCTGAATCATGGGCCTCTCTCAAGATGGTCTTCCGAAGGTCTCCCACATCAGGCACACAGATCCTATTCTTGAACCATATCGTCCCCTGATCATCCTCAGTGAAATCCGGGGCCTTGCCCCTCTCCATGGTCTCCCTGATCTCTCTAATCTCCACATCCTCCAACTGCCCCTCGCGTATCTGCTGCTCCAAGGTAGACTCTACCTCCAAAGTAACTCCCTCAGTATGAGCAACTATCCCCAGATTGAGTTTCTCAAACTCCTTCATCAACTCTTCAGGCAGCTGGAATGCCAGTGCCATGTTGGCCTATCCTTTCCGACTCAAGGCGTCTGCAACCAGATTAGCCTTCCCAGGATGATATTGTATGTCTAGATCATAGTCCTTGATCAGCTCCAACCATCGGCATTGTCTCAGATTAAGGTCCTTCTGAGTGAAGATGTACTTTAGACTCTTGTGATCAGTGTAAATCTGGCACTTGGTTCCCATGATGTAATGCCTCCAGATCTTCAAAGCATGAACCACAGCTGCCAACTCAAGATCATGTGTAGGATAGTTCTGCTCATGCTTCCTCAACTGTCTCGATGCATAGGCTATAACATGTCCCTCCTGCATAAGAACCCAACCCAAGCCCTGTCGAGACGCATCACAGTAGATGTCAAAGCCTTTTTGTAAGTCTGGCATCACAAGCACTGGAGCGGTAGTCAATCTCTTCTTCAATTCCTCAAAACTGGCCTGACATGCATCTGTCCACTTGAATTCCCTATCCTTCTCCAACAATGTGGTGAGAGGCTTCACAATCTTGGAGAATCCCTCAATGAATCATCGATAGTACCCTGCAAGTCCAAGGAAACTCCTGATCTCCTTAACTGTCCTCGGCGATTCCCACTTCAACACATCATCAACCTTGGCTGGATCGACTGAAATACCTCCATTAGTGATGATATGCCCAAGAAAAGAGACTTCCTTCAACCAGAAATCACACTTACTGAACTTGGCATACAACGGATGCTCTCTCAACTTCTGCAACACAAGTCTCAGATGCTCCTCATGCTCCTCCTCAGTCTTGGAGTAAATCAGAATGTCATCAATGAATACCACAAAAAACTTATCCAAGTACTCCATAAACACCTTGTTCATCAGATACATAAAGTAGGCAGGTGCATTGGTCAACCCAAAAGACATAACAGTATACTCATAAAGCCCATACCTAGTGGTGAATGCAGTTTTAGGAATATCCGACCACCTGATCTTCATCTGATGATAACCAGAACGTAAATCAATCTTGGAGAACACCTTAGCACCTCTCATCTGATCAAACAAGTCCTCAATGCGGGGTAATGGATACTTGTTCTTGATAGTAACCTCATTAAGCAATCGATAATCCTCACACATCCTCTGAGTACCATCCTTCTTCTCTACAAAGATAACTGGTGCCCCCCATGGTGATGAACTAGGACGAATAAACCCCTTTTCCAACAATTCTTTAATATGTTTCTTAAGTTCTAACAGTTGAGTACTAGACATTCTATATGGACGTTTAGAAATAGGAGCAGTACCAGGCAATAGATCAATAACAAACTCAACATCTCGGTCAGGCGGCATACCTGGTAGCTCCTCTGGGAACACATCTGGATACTCACAGACCACTCTGATATCCTCCAAAGGTTTGCCATCCAACTGCTGCACAGAACCTCCTGCACCTGACGGTGCATCAGCCACAAGCTCAACCTTATCTCCCTTGGGACCCGTAAGAAAAACTGTCCTCTTAGCACACTGAATCGTCGCATCATGACTAGCCAACCAGTTCATACCCAGAATGATATCAAGATCCTTTGACTCCAAAACTATCAGCTGTGCTAGAAAGTCTACTACCATGATTCTAAGATTAACATTAGGACATATGTATATAGCTTTCATATCCCCCCTGGTGAGTTAACTAGCATGGTTTGTTTCATATGTTGCATGGGTACGCTATGTTTAGCCACAAATTGAGCAGATATGAAAGAATGAGAAGCTCCAGAATCAAATAGGACTGATGCGGGGACGGAGTTGACAAGGAACATACCAAGCACCACCTGTGGGTTCTCCTGGGCAGTCTCAACACTCACGTGGTTCACCTTGCCACGCGAATAGCTCTGTTGCCCCTTGTTGCTCTGCAGGGTCTGGTTCCCATTCCTCATCTGCTGCATCTGCTGGTTCTGCACAGGGGTGGTAGGAGCGGTCCTCTTGGGGCAGTTGTTGGCATAGTGACTAACCTCCCCACACTTGTAGCAACTGTTGCCCGCGGGGGTATGAGGTGCGCTGGGCCTCACGGGCGTGCCAACCGGAGTCATCTGACGGTTCTGCTGGAAGGCAGGGTGTGGAGTCTGCTGTCCTGGGTGCTAGAACTACTAGGTGGAGCACTGAAACTGCTGGTGCTGCTGGCCATAACTCCCAGTCGGGCCTCCCGGACGAAATGGCGCGCCCAACGGTGAAGTAAAGCGGGGGCGAGTGTTGCTCCCAGATTGTCCTGGGGTGGTGGCCTTCCTCTTCAGCTCCCCCAACTCTCTGCGCTTGGACTCCAAGCAGATGGCCTTGTCTAGCAGGTGCTGGAAGGATGGAAAGGTGTGAGACATCAGCTGGTACTGAAACGGTCTAGCCAATCCCTCCATGAAGCGCTCCTGCTTCTTCGCATCATCTGACACCTCCTCTGGTGCATAGTGAGACAACTCTATGAACCTGTCTCGGAACTCTGCCACTGACATTCCCCCCTGCTTGAGAGAGAGGAACTCCTTCTTCTTCAGCTTCATCAGCCCTGTAGGAATGTGATGGCTCCTGAAGCTGTTGGTGAACTCCTGCCAAGTGATGGTGTCTGGTGTAGCATGAGCAGCAACATAAGCATCCCACCATGCTCTTGCTGTCACCTGGAGTCGTCCTGCAGCAAATAGGACCTTCTCCCTGTCATCACACTGCGCGGTAGTGAGCATCTTGCCCACAGTCTTTAGCCAGTCATCAGCCTCCAATGGATCCGCAGCATGCGTGAACACTGGCGGACGATGGCTCATGAACTCCCTGTGCTTGTTCATGGGTGCCTGCTGCTGTTGCTGCTGATGTGGATTGTTGACTTGAGCCTGCAGGTTGGCCACAGTGTTGGTCAAGTTCTCGAGGAGCTGAGTCTGAGTCTGGAAGAACTGCTGCATGGCCGGATCCATTTGTCCTGGCTGTGGTGCACTGCCTGAGCTGCTGCCTCGTCCTTGGTGTTTCACTAGAGGCTGGTCAACTCCTGATCTGGACCTGGTGTTCACCATCTGAGTGTTAGAAACATTGATTTAGATTACTGCACTGAGAGAAAAGCTCAAAAGGTAAACAATGCAGATTTCCAGATTAAGACAGATTCTGATAGCTATAAAGAAACAGGTGTATCTCGCTGTACAGGTAACCAAAAATCACGAATGTTTTCCTGAGACATGATGTGTCAAATTACTGAACTACTCCAATTGGATTTGCCTCAATCAGAGATCTACAACTCGAGATATTAAATAATGAAGTCAACTGTGTCAGCAGAATTTGACAGATTCTGATGGCTTAGTATGTCGTACATAACTCCCAGAATATATATTGGATAAAGCTGAATTTTTGAAAGAAAATCACATATAAAATTTTTGAACTAACCCAACTGGTTTTACTAGATTTGGAGTTCTGTAGCTCGAGATAAAAATAAAACAGTACTGCTGTGTCAGGTAGTGATGTGAACAGATTTTGCACTAAGATAATCCTCATGATAGACAAAATAAGATGGATAAAGAATTATGATATTGCAAGATAAAAGATGATTAGAACAGAACTTAACCCAACTAACCAAGCTTTATTACTAAACCAATGTCATTGTGGCATTAATCCACAACACATTGCAATCACACAAAAATCCAACTCACGAATGATCACAAATCAAGCATCCAAACACACCACTAGCTAACACACCGATCCAACATTTCAATCTAACGATTACAGACTCTAAACTGAAAATAAAAAGACACCTAACACCTAAGGCCAAGTGATCTGAGTGCGGGAGCTTGGGGACCCATATCTTGTCCTCCTGGGCCTTGGTGACATTGCAGGCCATCTTTCTCCATCTTCCTCCACCTCTTCATCATCCTGCCCCGCAATCACTGCCTAAAGCCTTTTGATTTCTCTTCGATCCTCAGCTTGCTGATCACGAAGGTCTTGCAGCTCCATGTTGGTGTCATCCAAGTTGGTGTTGAGGGCTGCAACAAGCCCCACTTGAGCTGCATAGCGAGGTCCCCTGTTCGCGCCAATCTCTGGGATTACGCTGCCCACAGCTCCAACGGGTCGACGAGGGAAGTCGCCCCACACAGTGTTAGTGAGATGGTGAGCCTCCTCATAACACCATGCAAAAAGAGCCCTCATGGCAGCATCATCTCTCCCAGCAGCGAAGGTAGCCCTGGTGGCTAAGGCATGGTGAACAGTAACCTCGTACTGTCCGCCCTCATGTGGATCATCTTGTAGAATGTGCACTGACACCTTCCACTGCGTTTGGTAGCGGGGGTGTGTCCTCATTTGCCCAATGTAGTCGATCTTCACCGGCTGGTGGAGACGGTGGAAAAGCCTCCTCAACTTAGACGGAAAGCGTGCATGCCCCCCATCATGGTGAAAAACGACCACCTTCCACTTCTCGGGCGCAGCAGGTTGATCATCAGCATCACCATCCTCTGGATCTGAACCTCCAGGATCTGAATGGTCATCTGGGTCACCTCCCCCTTGTTCCTGATCTTCAGCTTGCTCCTCTTCTGGCTCATTATCTGATAGCTCAATGACTGAAGCGGGTGGTGAAGCTTGCACTGAAACAGAGCTTGCCCTACTTCCCTCCTCAGTGTCGCCTTCATGTCCATCACTCTCCGTGGAGTAGCAGTAGTAGTCCTGGTCCTCCAGGTACCTTGGAAAGCGGTAGGCACCAGCACGGGTAGTCTTCAGTCGGCGAACCATCTAAAGATAGAGGAGACAAGTGCTGAGTAAACTAGAGATGACAAGATCAAGCTAAGATAACAAAAAGATAATCAAGGATGAGATTAAACCAAGGATAAATATAATAAATAGAGTAAAGCAAACTAAACAGTGTGTGGCTTCGAATATTATATAATCCTTAGTTTTCAACCAGTTCTAACTAGGCTAATGTCCTACAGTCAACACGGCTCTGGTACCACTTTGTCACACCCGGATTTAAGGGCAAACCCGAATGCATAGAATACATGTGCGCCAGGATCAAGTTACACACATGCATCGACGAAGTGAATACCAAAACACAGTGTAAAAGCGTAAAGGAAGTATTAAACATTTATTACATGACCGATAGTCTTTAATCTAACACACCGAGTAGCTAGCAGCGGAAAAAGTAAACGTAGAAGTCCTCCACAGGCAGCTGACTGGAGGAACGAGCGCCTAGAACTCGTCGAACTCCCCAGGATAATCCTCAAAGCATCCGTCTGAGCAGCAGCCGGGTTGTGTAGATGCAATATAGAAACAACAAGCATGAGCACATGTCGTACTCAACAAGGGAAAACTCTATAACAACATGCAAAGGCTTTATGGTGGGGAGCTTGTGGTTGCATAGCAGGTCAGCATTTTAGTTGGTCAAGTTTTATTAAGCAGATATTACTAACAAGTATAAGTGTATACCAAAACCCAATTAAAAGATGCAACGGAACCATAGGATGCAATGCACAAGTTTAAAAGTTCCATCTTTCATAATTTACTCATGTGAGGGTCCAGGTCGCCCTTGACTGTGGGCACGGCTAACTAGTCAGTTTTACACTCTGCAGAGGTCGTACATCTTTACCCACAAGTCGCATAAAAACTCAAAAGAGTTTTGGACCCAACCACGGTGTGCAAAAGTAGGCACAATACCACACTACCGAGGTGTGGCTGCATAGGGACGCTACGAGGCCTTTACAAAGATCCCCTAGTGTAGGCTGCTCGCTAGGTTACTTGACAGCGCAATGCATAAACCTCTCTCAAGACTGCGAAGCTACCACAGAGCAGATCAGCCTGAGGGCCGGGCTATACACCAACTACCGGCAACCCCCAACCCCTTTCAGGTAAAACATACCTAACACCAAGTTTTCTAGTTATTCAGCCAAGACAGAGCCATTTGTCGTGTGGTTGTACTGTTTTCCTGGGTGGTCGCTCCATGTTCCGATTAACAGATACAAGGTGTTCTTGCATTACATGAGTGAATAGCAGAAATAAATCCAGATTAATGATTGTTCATTAAACCACCCAAAACCAAGTAATGCTCTAGCAAGTTCTACCCAACATGAAGTAAACCCAGGTTGATCAAGGCATAGGGTAAACAACACTAGTCGAACCTTAAGTAATCGGACCCATCATATTAATGCAAGGCGATAAATAAAGAGCAGTGTAATTAAAATGCATGTTGTAATAGGATAAATGGGGATGCAGCAAGGACTTGCCTTCTACAAGTTCCGGAAACTACTCAGGGTCTTGAAAGTCTTCAACAGCAGCGAACTCCTCGAAAGGCTCGTACTCTACGCTCCACACATTCACATACAAGCATACAATGGAATAAATTAAGAAACAATCACCAAACAGTATTAACAAAACAAAACAGAGGCATAACATTGTTCTACTCTTCGAGACGATCGCGTGGATATAAAGAACGCTAAAAACGGAGCTAAAACGTGTATTCTATGGCCAAAACAAGGTGTAGGGACTAAACTGCATGGAATCTAAACTTCCAGGGACTAAACAGCGAGAAACTAAAGGCTAAAACATAATTTTGTATAATAACTCAGGGGCTACAGTGCAAAACTTAAAGCTCAGGACCTCGGGTGCAAAAACTAAGGAGTCTAGGGTTTAAATCGCAAGAAACAGGACCTATTCGTAAGGTTCTTAACACGTGGAAGGTCACTTTTGTAAAACAGGGAACTTTAGGGGCTTATAGGCAAAAAGGCCACTAATAGAACCATTGACCGGTATTGACCCCGGGGTGGGTCTGATCCGGCCCGTTGGATCTCGATCCGGTGGCTGGGCTTGCACGCACGCGTGCGAGCAGTGGTGGCCGAGCAGGGCGCGGCGGTGAGCGGCGGCGAGCTCTCCGGCGCAACTCCAGATCGGGCTGGGGTGCACGATTCAGACCGCGGTTTGCACTAAAACGAAGAGCGAAGCGTGACAAACTCAACGGAAGTAAGAGATCGACCTTAAAGGTGACGGCGGCGGTGTACGGCTCGGCGGGGCAGACCTTCACGGCGGCTAACTTCCGGCGAGGGCGTACGGGCGGTCGGAGAGGACGACAACGCGAACGGGCGGCACCGGCGACTTCCCCACATCCGTGCGGTGCTCCGGGGCAGCTCTTCGACGGCGGAGAGGCGGCGGCGGCGCGGGTTGAGCACGGCGGCACGGCTAGGTTTGGCGGCGGCGCGCGGAGCTCTAGGGTTTGGGGTTCTCTGGAAGGGGGTGGCGCGGACCAAGGCGGTGCCCTTTATAGGGCCGGTGAGGCGCCTAGGCGTGCGGGCCCGAGGCCAGGCGCGCGAGCACGGGAAGGCGGCTCGGGGTCGGGGTCCTTGCCCGGTCGGACTCCGACCCGAGGTCGGGGATGACGGACGGGACCCGCCCGTCAGCGGCAGCGGGCGGTAGGGCGCCAAGCTGGGCCGCGCTGGGCCGCGAAGCAAGGCGGGGTGCGAACAAGCGGGGTGCAGCGGCGACTGAGCTGAAAAGCTCAGGGGGCATGGCCGGACTTCGCAAGCTGGGCTGCGCAGAGAACAGGAGAAAAAGGAAGGGGAAGAAAGGGAAGGTTTTCACATTTTTGAAAAGAAAGATTCAAACAAAATTCAAACTCAGGTTTGAAAACAAACAAAAATAGATGCTCCAGCATGTATGCAACAGTAAACTCCTATATTTCATTTATTTAATTAACAAAATGATTAAATGCCTAGAAAATCACAAAGCACCTTATATTCCTTAGACAAGAGCAATTGTTGCTAAGCAAATTTTTATTAAACTCAAAAGTGAAAATTAGGGTGTTACATTTTCTTCTGGCTTCCAGACCTTCGTGAAGACCTCCCGGGGATCAGTCACCTGACGCTGCACCTAGCAAGTCGCCTAGGGTTCTTGACTTTTGCATGCAGATACGTTCTCCACCCCGAGTGTGCGCTAGACTTTGGGACCTAACACACTCGCCACCAAATCTCCTCACCACCAGGCCTTGATGTGCATCTATTAATCGCCAAGAACCTGGAGTATCACCTCGGATTCCTCCTGGATTCCTCGGTGGTCGCGGGCGCAGAGATTGGTGGAGTGCTTCACACATCGCAAGTATTCTTCTAGCTCCAAGCTTCTACGATTTCTACTTTTCTACACTCTGGTGGACGGATGCATGCCCATGGCATGAAATTTTGACTACAATGGAACCCCATGTTCTTCTTTGGGATTTTGCTTTGCATTTGGGCTCTTACCCCTATTTATAGGGGAGTCCAGTACTCGGTGGTGCTCAGTCGACCTGTGCACTATTGCCATGTGACCGTGACTATTGTGCACATGTGAGGCTCCTTGGTGTCTACTTCCTCTACATGATGACAAAATTAGGTGTCCTGCATCTCATCATCAAAGTACACTGTTGGCATGAGACTACTTGTCTTCTTGCCACCCGTGACTTGCATGGCACGCTCCCCTACTTGATCTTATCTGCTGCGCTTCATCTTGTTGCGGTGGGCAAGTTGGCTTGTGATCTCACCGTACCATGTACTATTGCCCTGTGACTTCACAGTCTGCCTGTGATACTAGCCTAACTCCGTGTCAGATGGCCCTACTGCTATATGGTCTTGTACCTGCTAGTTCTACGACCTGTTACGTCTTCATTCGTCGATATTCGCACCCGTACTAGCTCTGCGTCTTAATTGCACCCACTAAGGCTCTGCGTCCTGGTTAAACCCACTATGGCTCTGCAGTGTAAACAGACCTAATATCAATCAGCCTATATTTTTGTTTTCTGAGTAGAATGGTTGTAGGTTTGATTGAAGATCTTCCTGAGGTAGGTGTGCCTCGCTGCTATGCCAGATCTGTCTGGGCACCTAGAGTCCAAAATAATCAAGTCTACGATTTTGATGAGCCTCCTGAAGGTCGGTCTGCCTTGGTACCTCGGTCTTTCAATACCTCGGCACCTCTTCGGCCCTGCTGGACGTTCAGTAGCTATGCTGGTCGTCAGGGCACCAAAATGGCCTTCCTGAGGTCGGCGTGCCTCAGTACCTTGGTCCTTCAATACTCCGGTACTGTTCCGGCTCTGCCAACCTAGTTGGGCGCCCTGGATGCGTGACCTCCTTAAGGTCGGTGTGCTCTCCTGATCTACCAGCCTGATCTGGACACCATTGGAAAGCTTGCTTTGAGGAATGAAGGCCTCTCTATGGGGTGCGCGGCAAGCTGGCCCTACCAGGCATCTCCGGGTGCTTGGGCGCTATTGACTTGAGACCTTCTTGAGGTCGGCACGCCTCCGTTGCTCTGCCAGACTCCTCGCAGCCATGCTTGGATATCTGGGTGTCTCTACAATGTGGAATTTTCTTCTTTTTTGGACCATCAAACCGTCCATGCTGCCCGCTTCAATGCTCGGGGACTACTCTACGAGAGTGTCTTCGATGCCCTCTATTTTTCTTCTTCTTCTCTTTTTTTGGATCATCGAAGCAGTCATGTTGCCTACTTCAATGCTCGGGAACTACTCTATGAGTGTGTTTTTCAAACACCCTCTATTTTTCCTTTGTCGCTTCGACCTACTGGAACTATAGGTCGGCACTCGACCTCGCTACTTTCAGGATTCTACAAACAGGTCGGCTGCTAAGCTGGCTACTTTTTTCTTTTGGACTGACGTGCACGCTATTCGACCTGTTGATGGCTTCAAGACTTCGTCATGACCCCTTCGAGAGGTCATTGCATCTACACATCGCTCGGGGGCTTATGGGACATGGGTACCCCTAGGTTCCTACCGACTAGGCTCACGGCTGTCCCCGACAAGTGGGTCCGGCCCATCAGAAGACTTACCGACCTAGTGTGGGCCCAACAGACCTGATCTGTGGCCCAGACGACTTCCTGAAGACCTTATTCTGAACGACTACGAGGCTTGGAGTGCACGTCAAGACATCGGCTGCGCCACCAGGCCTTCCGAAGATTGCGGGATTCAGTTGTAATCAACTAGAGTTAGGACTCCTGGTCGTAACCGACCTGGACTTTGGTCGACCGACCTTGTCCACTGGCCAATATAAGGCGGGCAGGGCATCTTCCAATGTACGCATTCTCAATCAATCTACACCAACAACTGGACATTGGGTTTTACTCTCCGGAGGTCTGAACCAGTATAAACTCGGTGTGTCCTTGTGTTCCGTGTGCTCTAGCATAACCATCGAATCCTTAGCTCTAGATCTCCTCCACTAAACAAATAAACCACCGGGGTTGAGCCCCCTGTGGGCTGTGCAGGTCTAAACCTCTGACAGTAGCACGTCTGTGTGCTCCTCCTCATGTTCACACGCTTCTCATGCAGCCTCTCGAACTTCCTGGTCAGCAGAGCCAACTCGTCCTCTCCGAACTCGTCGAACTCCTCATCTGGCAAGGCCATAAAAGAAGACAAGGAAAACATCCTCGAGGAGGAGTTAGTGTTATTCCTTCCACCAGATCCAGAGATGAGAGCGAGACTATGTGACTCAGTCGGGCTCTCAACCTTGGCTCTCAGGCCACGATCCACCTCAGACGACTTGAGTTTAGAGAACAACTCATCCACAGTCAACGTCTCATACATACCCGACTCCAAGATAGCCTCGACCTTGGCACTCCACACATATCTGTCAAGTGAGTGCAAGAGCTTGATAGCTCTATCATGATCTGTGTATGGGAGCACGACCACATTGGCTCTCATGTTGTTCACAATACAGGTGAAGCGCTGGAACATCGTGTCAATCGACTCACCGGGAGATGACTGAAATTCTCTACTCTCTCTGGTGAGTGGCAAACAAGCGAGCCTGCACCTGACTGTTCCCAACATGTGCAGTCTTAAGCTTCTCCAAATCTGTCCAGCCAAATCCTCTCCGTACACACGATCGACTTCGTGGCATAAAGAGCACGAAACAAGTAATCAACTGCCTTGTTGTTCGCGTCAAACATATCTTGAGAACCTGGGGCAATAAAGTTTATGGGAAGAACATAATTGACATTCTGTGTCACATCCCAAAGCAATTGTCCCTTGCCACGAAGAAATGCGCCCATGCGCCTCTGCCATATCTGGTAATTCTTACCATCGAAGTGTGGAGGACCCGACCCCTTTCCTTAGTCACCCATCTTTGGATCTTAGACTGGTTAGAATCAAGAAGATCCGTAACTGGCTCTGATACCAATTGAAGAACCGGATTAGGCGACCAGAGAGGGGGGAGTGAATGGGAGCCGATAAAAATTCTTCTCGAAAGAGATGACTACTCTAGCGAGATGAACATGGCCTAACTCCCGAAATTACTTCCACCACTCAATCCTCAAGTTTGCCAAGATCACGTAGCCACTGGAGTGCTACTGACCCTAGGAACAAACCACACTTCCAAACAACTCAAACACGCGCAAAACACAATAGAAACCACTAGAGGAAAATCTCCTGGCAGGAGCGGTCATACCGCATGGAGGGGGCGGTCAGACCGCCTCAGCCTGGGAAATCTCCTCAACCACCAAACGAAGCTCACGACCCCGAAACGAACCAAGATTTCACCTAGAGACTCCTCTGATCAAGGCAAACAAGCTTTCAGAGAAATCACTCGGAAAACCAAACTTTCCTTGGCGAAACCCCCTAGGGCGGTCAGACTGCCTAGCCCCTGCGGTTAGACCGCCTGACCCTCAGAACCTAGCCGCGGGTCAACCCTCAACTTCCCATCAACCGATCTCCCGATTCACCCCATGGATGAGTGAAACTTCAGGGATAGCTGGGTCACCTCCTGGACGACCTCTCCACCGAATGAAATCCACAGAAACGCTCTCAATCAAAGGGAATCGCGAATCTAAGGGCTCTATGTCATGAACTCGAGGAACCACGAAAACCACCCAAATCGAAGGATTTCCCAGGTTTCCTGGGGCAAAATCACCAAGAAAAGAGGCACAAAGACCTCATGTGCGATACCCAACAAGAATCCCACCAAGAAACACCTCCAAGAAACCACCACAAAAATCCCAAGAAAAAACTCCGAAAATCACCAAAAGGAAAAATGCCGGGAGACAAAGGGACTCAAGATGAACCACGTCGAATCTTCTATACATACCATGAAAGGTTCATACAAGGTCTAGCAAGCCACCCGAACACCCATCCCTCTCTCAAGGTGACTCGTGAAGCTCTCAAGCTAGCCTATGGAAAACTAAAGAGAAAGAGGCAAAGAGCAAATGAACTAGGGTTCCAAGAGTTGGCTGTCATCTCCTCTCAAGTGAGTTTATATGGAGGGTGCCGAATGACCAAACTACCCCTACTACTTAATATTAAGATACACGCCCACCGAGGGCACTTTGGGATGCTCGTCAACCGCAAGCCGCTTCAACTCCATGCAAGCCTTGCGATCACGCCGCGTGTCCTCCGCTTCGAACCTTCTCAATGAACCACGGTGCACGCAGTCAGACCGGCCTGGGCAGACCGTCTAGTCCCGCCGAGTCTTCGGCCATGGCTTTGTGGTTCAGCCAAGTAACCCGGTGGTTTTGTGACCAAACCACTGCAAACTCCGCGTGCAAGATTCAGTTGTTAGCCGCTACCTTGCACCGGCTCCATCCTCTTGACGTCATCTTGCTCTTCTTGCCAACGTGCGGCCCGCACTTGATCCCGCCGGCCACTAGGTACCTCGAACGAAGCCTACTTGTCTCTCCGCTCTTGGAAGGTCACACAGACATAGACCTTTTGCGCTTGTTCTTCACCTGCACCACACGAATCAAGCAACCTGCACCTGTAATACTAGGTCAAGAGTCAGTCCACACAATGTTGTCAACCACTCATCACTAAGAAGCGACCATCCACCGGTCCTCGGACCACACAGGTCCTCAACATGACAAGGTTAAGTTTCGTAGTAAATAAACTTACTGAATGACAAATGAGTAATTAAGGACAAACCTTGCCATGTAAACATTTGTTGAAACACTTGTAGTCATACTTTAGTCAAAGTCTGCAACTCCTTCTGTGTTAATACAATCTCCTTTATTTTCATAATGATGTTATCATTGTTGGATAAATTCATAACCTGGTCATATTCCTATGTGGAACAACTAAACTCTGCAAATACATCGTTAGAAAATATCAGGTTTCGATATGAGTACATGCAAAATGTTTGTTTTGGATAGACGGTTAAGTACCTTGCATTGCATCAGGTTGATCAGACTTGTCTCAGCTTCCTTTTTGTCTAATTATAGGGACTTGGTTTAGTATCATGTTCTTAGAATTTATATTCTCTTTCTTCGGATGGCTTTGGTGGCTCACCGGCTGTGCTTGAAATAAGTCGGCCTTCTGCCAAATTGTTTGTTCCCAAACAACTTGGTTTAGCTGCTCTACAGGCTGCAAGGTTATCAGTACACAAGTTGAATACACATTTAGAGTTTAAGATTCGTAAGAATGTACATGGGTGTTGCACTTAATGTCATACAATACCTGTTGAATTGTATAAAAGGTGCTATTAATTTCTTTTACTTTCAAGATGGATTGTTGTGACATTTTCAGTTAGTTGTAGTCATTGTATCCCGAGTATTCATGAGATGTATTTTGCCCATTCTCTCCAATGACATTGTTTATTTATTTCATATAAATAATGTTGGTTTTTCATCTAGCCACAACCAACCGTGGTTTCAAACAGTGATTAGGTCGTGGGACCATGCGGCATCGATAAAAAAACATTTTTTACATCCATCCACTGTTTCGTACGGTTGCCGTTGTTTGGAACGGGGGTTGCAGGGTCTACCTCTGTTTCATACCAAATGCACCAGCTTATTTATTTTTTTCATAAAATTCGTGCGGCTCGTGTCGGCGGCGCGCGACGGGGACGCCATCGAGGCGCGGATGCTACTGGAGCTCAGAGGAGGGATCTCAGTGCGGGTAGTGGAGTCGTCGACAGCCGCGGCCCTGTGGGGACGGATGGCTCCGACGGGCTCCTCCTCCCGAGCTGCCGCCTCCGCCATTTCCACCTCCTCCTGCTCCTGTGCCACCCCTGCTCGAGCTCCGCCGCCGCCCCTGCTCGCTCTCCGCCAGTCCTCCCCCTTCTCCCTTATCCTGCTCCGAGGGAGCTCAGAGGAGGGATCTCAGTGCCAGCGCGAAGGTCGAGGCCGTTCCTCCTCTCTCCCGGCGGCGGCACCGTCCCTTCCCTGCTCCTTCCGACCACCGCCCTTCTCTCCCAGCTCCCGCGGGAGCCGACCACCAGGAGGATGCAGATGCGCTTGCAGCAACACTGCTGCATGTCCTCCTCTTTTGCAGCACATGAGCCATCTCTCTCCTTTTCTCAAAACAACATTCTGAAAATGGGGATGCAGACTATTGCTGGAGTCAGTCTTAGAGCACCGGTTTACGGCTGAAGCCCAGAATGCTATAGCAAATGCATCGGCTTATTTATTTTATTTTATTTTATTTATTTTGCGTCAACTACTTCTAATTTCAGTCATAACGTTGATGAGTTTCACACATACATGCATGGCAAAGAGGAAATTAATGGAAAAACCACGTGAGGAACGAAAATCCTAGAGAAATTGAACTGGCTCAATTCTTATAGGAGTAAGTTCGTAAAATTAAATTGGACTATTGGAGTAGGTAGAATGGCACTACCTAAGCCACTGACAGTTGGGGTTCCGTATAAGTCGATTAAAGAAAAATAATAAGCAGCAGCCAATTGCAAATGATCAAGACGAGCGACGACTTTCCACACCTATAACCCATTCCCAGCCGGCATCCTCTCCGTAAGCATCGCCATCGCCGCGGTTCATTCTTCCCCTCTAGCTAGATCGACCGGAGGATCAGAGAGGCTGGTCCTGCCGGGCTTCTCCTCGAGGTAATCACCGACTCGATTCGGCTGTTTCTTGATCCGTTGGAACCTTTGTCTTGCTAGTCGCTTTCTTGATCCGAGGTGATGTGCCACGGCGACGCCGTGCTTGATTTCGACTAGAGATAGCTGCTGGATTAGGACTGTGTTCTCGGTGAAGGGGGCTGCCAGAATTCCCTCTGATGCGTGCCTGGGAATTCTAGAATCATGTCCTTCAGAATGTTTGCTCCTTTCTAGATTCGGGTTGGTTGACTTGGCGGTAAGAGGGGAAGGAACTGAATTCAGTTCTCTGTGATGGTGTTTGGGATGTGTTTGGTTCTTTTTACAAGAATCTTTTATATAAAAAAAAATCTGGCAGGGGGGGGGGGGGGGCGTCTGAATATCCTGAAAAGATTCCTTAGGATTCGGGAACAAGAAATTCAGACATCAAAGTGCAAGATCTGGTTTGGTTTCTGAAGCTTGTTTCAGGAACCAGGCATGAACGACTACGACTAGATCATTTGCTCTGTAAGACTGTAACAAGTCATTCAGTGGGAAGATTTGGTGAATGGTTTCAGTTGTGTAAATGTACATCTTATCATTTAATTAAATGAGTGATCTCCATAGTTCCAAGTAGACTTCATCTAATATCTATCAAACTTCCATCAAAATCAGTTCCAAAATAAGAATCTTAGAACGGATCTTCTCCATCATCATCAATATTGATCGAATAAATATACCTAGCTTTCCATTCCACTAAGTCACCTTCTCCCACCAATCTCTAATTTTCACAGCTTTAAGACCACCCACACCGGTCTCCTTCAAAACCTCGCTATCCCTTTTCGCGTCGGTTTTTGAAGGAAAGAGAGCCGCAGCGGGGGACGCGAAAGCGATGGCAAAATCCCGTCCCCCCCCACCCCACCCAGTTACTCTAGATCCAGAGGAGTCCCGGTCTTCCGCCAGTCCGCCACCGTGGCACGGGCCCACCACCGACCATTCGTCCCCGCGTGCGCAAGGAATGGAGAGAGGGAAGGGATGGCCGTCGATGGCCGGGAGGGGCAAGAGAGAAGGGGATGGCCGGAGCTCCACTGCCGTGTAGCGCAAGGAAGACGATGAGGCTGCCTCCGCCTCCGCCTGCTGCCGCGAGCTTCGAGGCTGAGGTTCGCCGTCCCACTGCCGCTGCTGCCCATCGCCCGCGCAGGCGACCCCTGCTCCTCTGTGGCCGCCGGGGCAAGGACGAGCGACGGAAGGGGGAAGAGGAGCTCTGGAGACCGTCGCCGTGCCCCGCGGCCGCGGCAAGCAGGGGAGGGGGCGGAGGGAGCAGGGCCGCCGAGCTCGACCGCACGCCTAGATCCGGCGAGCTCAACCGCGCGCCGGAGAGGAGAAGTTGACCCCGCGCCGCCGCCGTCGTCGTCGTCCTGCTCCTGATGACGACGCGCGCCGCGCCGTCGCCGTCGTCGTCGTGGCGGGGTGCGCCGCGCCGGATCCAGGAGCACCTCCGCCGCCACCAGGTGCTGCTCAGAAGAGGCGCGCCGGAGGGGAAGAGGTGGCGCCGCGGGCCCCTGCTCTGTCGAGCCGCAGCCGCCAGCGGAGGGGGATGGCTGCCGGAGGAGCTCCCCTGCTCGGTCTTCACTGCGCCGCCGGGAGCTTGCCTCCGCCCTGCTCCTTCGCGGGGGAGATGAAGTAGAGGGGCTGAGGTCCGTCGCTGCCGGCACGCGCGCCCTCCGCCACGCCCGAGCTCGGAGGAGCCCGCCGCCGTCGCACACCGCACACCGTGACAGTACGTCGGATCTGGTTCCCCGCCGCTCGCGGAGTCCTCCATGGCCGTTGTCGCTGTTGACCCACGCCGGCTCCGCCCTCGTGCGCTCGGCTCCATGGCCGGCCCCGAGGTTGGAGGAGGAGACCGCTCCCTCCCGCTCCGGCCATCGTGAAAGGGCCGTGCTCCGGCCGGCGCGTGCAAGCAGGAGAATGGCGCGCGGCGGAGCACAGGACCGGGAGGACCGGAGCCGCGCGCCGCTGGCCTCGCTCCACCCCTGCCTCCGGCCGACTGCACGAGCAGGGAGCCGACCACCGCAGGGAGAGCAGAGGGCGGCGCGGGGAGAGCTCGGAAGAAGGCCGCGGGGGAGACCGGAGGAGGGGGCCAGGGATTCGACGCTGGAGCACGGGGAGGAGGTCAAGGCCGCCGGCGCAGGTGGAGGGAGAGAGGCTGACGGAGGGAGCGAGGAAGAGGAGGGAGAGAGAGGGAGGCCGGCGGAGAGTTAAAATAAGTCTGACATGTGGGTCGGTGTGTGGATTGTTGTGATGGAGGAGAAATGTGAAGGAAGATGGATGCGGGAGAAGTGAATATGAAGGAAAGAATCTCGCTGACGAGGCAGGAATATTCTGTTTTGAAAGAGGAAATGGAGGAACATGAGTGTGGATGGTCTAACCTTCTATCTCTGTACTTGGTTTACTCGTTCATTTCCTATTCATAGATTATCGAGCGATACATATGAAGAACACCTCCTTTTGGGAGCTATGGGTCTCATATCAGTATCGACTATCGAGTGTCCTTAGCCTTAATCGGTAGGGACGCAAGCAGTACTTAAAATCTATCTCTTCTTTATTTTATTTATTTAGAGCACAATCCAGAAACATGGATTTGAGTTCCACAATGGTAGTAAGAATTGGAGACCTAGGACAAAGAACCCATTTTTCTTTCAGTTTCATATGAGAATGTTGCTAAAGAAGAGAGTCAAAACTGCCTTCTTATTTGCTTTCGACATCAAAGCAAAGAAGCCGCCTTGAATGGTTGCTTTCATTGCCTACGATATTCCCTGGGTACGAGTCGGTGACGTTCTTGATCTTTATTCTTTTCCTGTTCCAATTCCTTGTCCAGTTATCCTTTCTGCTTCTAGTGGTAATTTACCTGGTAATCTCGCCTGTAGGTATCACTCATAATAGGTAGGTGCAGTTACCAGTTCGGACATCATTTCTTTTTGAGTAAATCTTTCAAGCAGACCCGAACTCTTCTTCTGTTTTTGTTCAAGCAATATATCTTAAAATTTTCTATTTCTATTTTTTAGGGGTTATAGGCAAGCGGTACTGCAGACAGTGTTTGTAGAATATTGAGTTGCTTTATGCTTTTAGCTAACAGCGATAGCTTCTATAGCTTCTTACTGTCAAACTTGGACCAATGGATTAGTAGTTCTGTTACACCTTTTTTATGCATGACTCATGTTATCCATGTGACACTTTGAACTGGCTGTTAATTTGGACTGTCTGTGCTCCTTTCAAAAGAGAAAAGTAAAGAAAAGGAAAAGACACTGATGCTTTGATAGAATCCATGCTAGTCATTCGTCTAAAATTTGTTAAGGTCTTCTGATGCTATTATAGAGTCCATAAGTGATAAGCCATCAGAGGTTGTGCTCTATACTTCAGGAACCTTATGCATCATTCTTTAGATCATTATATTCTCTCTTTCCCAGATATGGCAAGCAAAAGGATTCAGAAGGAACTCATGGACCTGCAAAAGGATCCACCAACATCATGCAGTGCTGGGCCTGCTGGAGAGGATCTATTCCACTGGCAGGCCACAATCATGGGTCCTAGTGACAGCCCCTATGCAGGAGGGGTGTTCTTTGTTAATATCCATTTTCCTCCTGACTACCCCTTTAAGCCTCCAAAAGTGAGCTTCCAAACAAAGGTGACCTTGTTTCTAGAATATGAACTCCCTATCTCTTTGCTTTGTTAATATCTCTACTCATTGCTAAGTATTTTAATTTTATATTGCAATCATGATTGCTCTTGACCTTGTAAATAATCTTGGAAAATTTATTATGAAAGGTTCAAAACCAAATCAATATTTGTGTAAACTTCTTTCCATTTTGCTCAAAATAATATATGCTTAGGAGCTTCTCTATATCATCATTTTACTTTCAAATTGTTTGATATTTCTAAAGTGGAATATATTATTTAAAAGTTTCTAAATCCATAACTACCTCTAAGTTATGAACACTTATGGAACCCCTTTTACTTGCTTCGGCAGTTCATAAAGTTATTTTTTCCTTCCAGAATTAGGTGTCATCATGTGAGTGATGCTTGAATTATGATGAATAAATTTTCATGAGTAGATATTCTTCTGGAATTATGATTTATGAATACTGGATAGTGACTAGTAAGACCTGCAAGTATAAACGTGACCATGGTCTATCAGCAATAGCTCACAGGCATTGCCTTATGCAACTCAGATCACATGTGTTACCTTGTATTGCTAGCATGTCCTTGTGCCAGCGTAGGTTTCGATGTAGGTCCTTGCACATTCCCGGAAAAGTGTTGGTTTACCTTGAGTTTTCTCCCAATTTTGTAAGGTTTGAAGGCCAGACTACAACATAGTATTATTATTTGCTATCCATATCTAGCACAGTGGTTTAGCCCTATCCTATCGAAAATTATTTGGAAGAATTTATTAGTTCTTGACCGGAATAGTTTATCATTCAAGGTGTTCGCGTTCCTTGAATACTCTATGTAGCAAACTGGCATACTATGACAGGCTGAATTGTTCAGTGATCCAGCTCCTATTTAAAGCCATTTCTCCTTTCTCAGCACTAATGCCATCAATTGCTTCAATGGAAAATACCCAGGTGTATCACCCAAACATCAACTCTAATGGGAGCATTTGCCTTGATATCCTCAAGGAGCAGTGGAGCCCAGCACTGACCATATCAAAGGTCCTCCTTTCCATCAGCTCTCTCCTCACCGACCCCAACCCAGACGATCCCCTTGTCCCAGAGATCGCTCACATGTACAAGAACCAGAGGCAACGCTACGAGGAAACTGCAAGGGCCTGGACCCAGAAGTACGCGATGGGCTGATGCCCCCATCTCATTGAGCAATGTTTCCACTGTAATGGCCATCGTGAATGTTGTAAAAATTAAGTCAAACCAGTTCCATGTCTTGTGATGGTATCCCAGGCCTGGACGGGTGTGTCAATTGTATTGCCATCTCAGAAAATGTTTATCTGTGTACAGCAGCGTCAAAGCTGGATAATCTGAGTTCCCCAAAACTTTGGTTTATACCCTGAAGAGCAATTGTGATCACGACTTTTACGTGTGTGTAGCCTTGCCAAGAAACCAGTAAATTTGTATGTGCGGGGGTGTTAAGTTTTCAGAATGTGTTTTGCTTCCATTCTCCGTGGCCCCCTTTATTTTGGTGAAAATTGTGCGCATAAGGTGGTCTTGCATTTCAAACATATCGCATATCTGAGGCACCAATATGATTTTATTTGTTCAGATACATGTTCCAGCCGCTGATTCCAACGGCACTACTTATTGCTGGAGAGGCTTGCCAGTCTACTGCCTTTCTGAAATTTTGCAAGTGTTTCACTGGTTGGATCAGGGCCATCACTGTTGGTTGAATGTGACCATGCTTGTTCTGCAAAGTTGCTGCTTTCTGGTTCTACCCAATCTCAGCTTTCACTTGCAGAAGGCGTTGAAAGTCAGGGCCTGCTCTTTCTTCTTGGAGATGGACAAAAGAGGCTGCATCTGATGGCCAACCGGCCTGTCTTGTCTGTGTCAGGTCTGTTCTTGTGTGCTTCGTGCCTTACAGCCATGGCATGCATAGCTTCTTCTGATCAACTAGCATGAATTATTTAAGAACAAAGATCAACTAATATGAACGGAATAACACAAAGATATGTTGGACATACAAGTACACGGCTGAATTTTGATTGATTGTTGGAGACAAGTGCAGATCTTCATTTGGTATACCTGTAGCCACCATGCTTGGAAAAGCATGACACTTTTGTACACTAGCACTACATACTTGTGTAACATTGTACAGGCACCTGTGGTAGTAGTTGTCTACAGATAGGCCAGCCAGGATTGAGGGTACCACTGATGGGAGCAGAACCTGCACATGCAATCATATCATACCCCTCCTCCATGGCAGCCCTCATTGTCTCTTGTCTGCCAGTGCCAGGCACAACAGAGGACATATTCACACACCAAAAGAAATAAAAGAAAGAAATGATGTGGTGAAAACTGTCTAGAAAAATTATCCCCTTGAATAATGCCTCCATCCGCTTAGACTTAGAACGCGCAAGCCAAGAATTTTTCGCTATTTACGATTTCATATTCTTGTTACTAGACGTTCTATAGGAATAAGAAGAAATCGCAACTCTTTTCCGTTACACATAAAAAGGGTTTCAAAAGTCAATTTTTCTTTTCGATATCTTTCTTTTTTTCAGAATCCTATTTTTGTTTTTCCACCCATGCATTCAAGAATCAGTTGAACAAATGATGTGAGAAAATTACTTGAGAGAGTAGGAGACTTGGCTTTTCAAAATTCAAAAATAAAAAGATAATGACATTTTCAGTTGATCTGAGTATCTAGAACCAATTGCAGCTGCAAGGTGGCATTTGAAAACCTCCATGATCTTCATTGCTCTCTACTCTTGTCAAAATTTGCCAAACAACATGTAGCTTGATGTTCATGGCACTTGTGTTATCTAAACATCACTATTGCTTTTTTTTAACAGAAAACAGCGAGGGAGACCCCCGCTGTTGAATATATCACTATTGCTCACCCACTTAAAAAGATCCAAAACCCAAAGGGGCACGCAAATTATGGGTTTGACCTTTTCACGACACCAATGTTATCCAATCAGCTGGCTAAGTGCTAGCTTGGCCTTTTTGGACATAATAAAGGGCGTCCCTAAATTAAGGTCAGTGTGCAAAGAGCGGCCCTTTATTAGATGCAAAGTGAACGTGACATCAAAAGTGCAAAACCCTGTCCCAGGATGCCATGAGGCATGAGCACAGTGCAACCTCCATGGCCCCCCACAGCATCCAATCTAGACCGTCTGATGCGTGGATTGACGGTTCAGATCAAACGACAGACTGAATTCACCGCATTCCTATCGGACGATCGGGATTCGGGACCCATCCTCGAGCCACCACCAGAGGAGAGATGACCTGACTGACTGTTGTCAAGAATGATCTTCTACTGATCTCAGACAATTCATGTCGTTGTACTCGATTTGACGATTTTTTCTCGAATATGCAGGAGAGCTGCGCATCATTGTATTAAGCAGAAGAAAACGTTTTACAAAGATTACAGAGCACACATGAAGTGTGCTAACACCGCATGCGGATTACTCGCAAAACAAACTCCCTAACTTTCTAGCGCCGGCGGCTATCCAGAGCTCCGTCTCTGTTTTGATCCTCTCTAAAATTACAGGGATAGCCGTCGAACGCTGATCGAAGACACGACCGTTTCGCTCCTTCCAAATGTGCCAGGCGACCACCATGAATAGCGACGTCGCGCCCTTCCTCCGCCGTGTACGTTGTGAACTCACCAGCTGCTCCCACCACTGGCGAATTGTTGTTGCCGTGCCGAAGTTGCAGGCGCAACGCGCCCAGCTGAACGCTAACCAGAATAGTTCTTTGGCGACCGGGCAGGCCACCAGTAGATGCACGGCTGTCTCCGGTGCTTGGTCGCAAAGTGGGCAGTTCACGTGGGTGGCGAGCCCTCGCCGTCGTCGGCGATCCGCCGTCCAAATCCTTCCACGGCACGCCAGCTAGAGGAACAATTTGACGCGCAAAGGAGCCCAAGACTTCCAGATCAGCGCAGCTCCCGGGTAAGCATGGCGGTGACGGTGTAGCGCCATGTATGCTGACCTTGCGCTGTATCGACCGTCTGGCGACCACCGCCAGCGAATGGTGTCCTCTGTGCCTGGGTGTAACTGAACCCCTTCAAGGCGATCCCAGAGGTGCAGGTACTCGATGATTGCCGTCACTGTTAGGCCTCCCGTGATGTCCTGAACCTAGAGACGATCCTGCATCGCTTGTTGTACCAACCGTGTGCGCTTGATTCGGTCACTGACCATCAAAGATAACACCGGCGCTAAGTCGTGGATGGATTCTCCGTCGAGCCAACTGTCCGTCCAGAAGAGTGTGCTGGAGCCATCACCCAGCCGCACCACGATCGAATCGTCGAACAGTTGCTTGACATCCGGGTCCACCTTCATTGGCAGTAAAGACCAGGCGCGGTCGGGGTCGGTTCGCTGTAGCCACAGCCAGCGCGCTCGCAGGGCAACGCCTTGTAGTCGTAGATCCAGGATGCCTAAACCCCCCTGTGTTGTCGGAACGGTAACAGTGTCCCAGGCAACGAGACACTTATCGCGCACCGAAGCCTCGTGTCCGGCCCAGAGAAAACGCCTCCGGACTTTGTCAATCTCTTCAATCGCCCAATTTGGTAGCTGCGCAGCCATTAAGGTGTATGTAAGGATTGTAGAAAGGACAGCTTTAGTAAGCACCAGCCTCCCACTCTTTGGCATAAGGCGCCCCTGCCACGAAGGTAATCTGGCAGTCACCCTCTCGACAATTGGTCTGATGAATGATCTCGGGATTGCGCCTGTGGATAAGGGAACACCAAGATAAGTGATTGGGAAAAGGCTTATCTGACAAGGGAGCACGGCTTGGATAATGTCCAGCACTTCCTCAGCTCCACAGATAGGCGTGATGGAGCACTTGGATAGGTTTGTCCTCAGGCCACTAGCATTTCCAAAGATGTCCAGGATGCGAGCAATGGTTTGGGCTTCCAATACCGTCGGAGAGGCGAACAGGATAACATCATCTGCATACATACTGCACTGGTGCTTGATGGCTGGATGGCCGATTGGCTGCAGCAGCCCTTGCTCACCGGCCTTGGAGAATAGCCGGTTCAGTACGTCCATGACAATGATGAAGAGCATGGGGGACAGTGGGTCGCCCTGTCGCAGGCCTCGCTGATGCTCGATCAGGTCCCCCGGTCTCCCGTTCAGCAGAATCTTGGTGGAAGCAGTGGATAGTAGCAGTGCTACCCAGTCCCGCCGCCGTCTTCCAAAACCCCACGCTCTCAGCAACTCCAGGAGGAAGGTCCAACTGACCGTGTCAAAAGCCTTCGAGATGTCGAGCTTCAGCAATATAGGGGACCACATACACCTTAATGGCTGCATTGTCTTCAGCAATATAGGGGATTTGACGATTTGGCTGTAGAAGAAGAGGACCACATGACTGGATGGAGTAGTAGGGGTCATTGTCTCCAAAGTCTCGACGTACCTGCCTAAATCACGTCGCACTTACCGGCCATCACACGCTTCTGACTTCATACGATGTGTATCCTTTGGTAGTTTAGGACAGAACGCGTGTGCGCGCGCACGTGCGGCGGGGGCGCACGCTTGGCGTGGTGTGTCTTATCCCCTCGGGTTCGCTCAGCTAACCGATACCAAATCCTTTTGAAAATTACTGAAAGCGACACTTGTTTTGCTCACCTCATCATCCGCCCAGAAATTTTATCTGACGGGAGAAAGGTGTTTGGTCAGTGAGAAAGTTTAGTGTGTCTTCAGACTTCAGGTTAAAGGGTAAAAATGACCTGTTTGCCCGGCGTCGTAAGTTGAAGTTATTCTGCTTTTTTGTGTTCAGATGTTCAGATAATAAAGTACTACAATATATACCACTTGATCATGGTAACATACATAATCAAAGAGTGAGTGAGCAACCCGAGTATTCAAAGTCTGGAAAGTGTGCAGATCAGAATGAAAAATGCAAGCACTACTTTAGACATACGAAAAAGGGGCCGAACTTGGCGGGAAAAAGAGGGTGTTTTTCAGGTATGAAAGTACTAGAACACCTTGATCACGCAAAAAGATGCTTCCAAGCCAAAACCTAATCTGGTTGGAGCATGACTGTATGAACAACAGTTACATCCTGTTTAAACGCTAAATTTTTTTGTGGGTCCGAGGATTAGCAAGGCGTCCTTCTAGAAAGGAACATCATACACATCATATGTCTCAACAAGGTTTACATGGCAGATGGCAATGGCGTACACCATGCTGATGAAGCAGATGACACTTCAGGTGTCAGTATGATTTAATTATTATTTATTCATTGTTTTATTAGAGGCTGAATACACACTTCATCCATACAGTCAGCAAGAAAATATATAGTACTCCTGCTTCTCAGGTTGTCCACAAGGACGACAACTGCCATCTCTGGCCTTGTCAGCAGAAGGAATAGATGACTAATAAGAGTGCAGAACTGAAAACCTTTCTTCTGTTGATCAGGTTTGTCATCTCCCAGCAATCATGCAAGGGAGCAGAGAAGCAGAATTTCTGTTTTGTATGTACTCCCTCCGTCTCAAAATATAAGGTCTTGGAGAGTTCAAACTTAAGAAACAACAGTAAGAGGAGATGACTTCTATACCCCTCATTTTACACTACCAACCAACTCTCTACTTACTCACCAACCTCATTCAATTTTATCCTATCCTTCCAGGACCTTATATTTTGACACAAAATTTGAACCCTCCGGGACCCTATATTTTGGGACGGAGGGAGTACAACACATTTTTCATGTGCTGTAAACAAAGTCAAGGACCAGGGTTTTGTCAACATCCTAAGCCCACATGGGTGGCTGTGGCAACTGGCAGCATCAGCAATAGCAATTTTTTCAAACATACATATCTCGCCCAAGATATTAGGGGAGAAATTAAGTCGCAGTTTTTTTGTTTGTCTGCATCTTCAGATGTGGAGGCCAGGTATAATTTTATTTTGTTCAATTATCTAAGAAATGCCATTCTTGCAATTTGCAAAGACTCTATTAACGTAGGAAAGGGAGTCTAAAAAGAAATACTGCACCAAGTTGTGAGTGAGACAATTATGGCATTACATGAAAGTTCAGGTGCAGACAAGGAAAAGGACTTGAACATAATCAGGATCTGAATCACATCCCCAACAAGATCGATGCCGAAACACTAGGAATTTGATTCTGAAATACACGCCGATCTCCTCCAACAGAAAGAGAACATCTCCTCTGCAGACTGCAGTTTTATCCTACCATTTTCCCCTGGTCGTGCGTTTGTGTGCTACTATTTACAGTGACACGCAATCAAAACTAAAACTTTTTCCTACTAAATTGAAGGGGACTACCTTTTGCTACTGGGAGCTAAAATGATTGAGCTAGCTGCTGCTGTTCTATCCCTCCAGAGAATCAAAATCTGCAAGGAATAGGCCGGTACCATCACGTTGATTTCTCCGCTGATTCATCTATCGTTGAAGAATTGATGGAGAAGCCGTCCAGGAAGTCGCTGTCAGAGTCAAGCTGCAGCTCTTTGAACATTGCCATGACCTGGATCATGGTTGGCCTACGGTTAGGCCGGTCGTTAAGGCACTCGCAAGCGATCTTCAGGTACTGGTAGAGCTCAGCTTCACCTGACTTTGTGTTCGTCAGAGTAGGATCAAAGACCTCACTGCTTCTGTTCTCCTTCACCATCTGCTTCACCCATCCGACAAGGTTGTTGTCTCCAAACTCATTAGGATCAATCGGCTTCTTCCCCGAAAGGAGCTCCAAGAGCACGACACCGTAGCTGTAGACATCGCCCTTGGTCGTGCACCGGAAGCTCTGGTAGTACTCTGGTGGCACATACCCAGGCGTGCCTGCAAGTGTGCTCACACTCAGGTGTGTGTCAAGTGCATTCATCAGCCTGGCCATCCCAAAGTCTGAAACCCGACCCTCGAGGTTGCTATCAAGAAGCACATTGCTCGACTTCATGTCCCGGTGAATGATGTGGGGGATGCAGCTGTGGTGCAGGAATGCGAGGCCCCTTGCCGACCCGATGGCGATCTTCTTTCTCGCTGCCCAGTCAAGCTTCACACTAGCAGCCTTGGCCTTGTCATGCAGCACAACATCAAGGCTGCCATGCTTCATGTACTCGTACACCAGGAGCCTCTCATCGCCGATCTTGCAGTACCCGAGCAGCGGCACAAGGTTGCGGTGCTTGATCTTACCAATGGTCTCCATCTCTGCAGTGAACTCTCTGTCCCCCTGGCCCGTGAAATGGATCAGCTTCTTGATGGCCACCACAGCACCATCCTTGAGCTTCGCCTTGTAAACCTCACCAAAACCCCCTGAGCCTATGAGCGTCTCTGCACTGAAGCCATTAGTCGCCTCCAGGAGATGCGCAAAGGTGAGCTTCCTCAGCGGCTTCTCGAACGTGGCGACATTGATGCTTAGCGGCTCGTGCACGCCCGAAAGCTTCCAGCTCGATGTGCCTGATGTCGGAAGGCTCTCAATGTACCCTGTTCTCATCTCTTCAGTCTTCTGGCTCTTCCTGAGCTTGAAGAGTGTGACCAGCAGCAGCAGCAGTACGAGGATGGACAGTGCCACTCCGACAAGAACACTTCCCTCCATGGTCTTCCTCCTCCTGCCATCGGACGAAGCTGATGGCGCGCCTCCCCGACCGGGGTCATGGCTGCAGGGAGGCAGAGGAATGCCACAGAGGCCAGAGTTATTGGCGTACCGGGCTTGCGGAAACGTGGTGAGCTGGCCTGATGAGGGGATCGGGCCGGACAGGTTGTTGTTGGAGACGTCGAAGTCGGCGAGCGCTGTCAGGCCACCGAGGCCAGAGGGGATGCCACCAGTGAGATGGTTGTTGGAGAGGTCAAGTGCGCCGATGAGCTTGAGCCCCCAGAACTCGTGTGGTATCGTGCCGTCGAGCTCGTTGTGCCCCAGGTTGAGGACTTCCAGGTACATCATGTTCCCGAGGCTCGCCGGGATTTCGCCGGTGAGGCCATTGTAGGAGAGGTCGAGGAAGATCATGCTTCCGTTGCTGCCGAACGTGTACACCGTGGTGCCGGTGTAGATCCTCGTGAACGAGCAGAGGTGCACGTTCGGGTAGGCGGCCAGCCGCTCCGGCCGGATGCCGAAGAACTCGAAGAGCACGCCGGCGCCGGGGCAGGTATTGCCGGCCTCGTTCCGGAGGAACGCGAACTGCTTCCCCGACACGACTCCCTCCGGGACCAGCCCTGCCTGGTCGGCCAGCTCCGGCGGTATCGCGCCGGTGAAGCTGTTGCTGTTGAGGTCCAGCCAGATGAGGTTGTTGCAGCTGCCGAGCTCTGCTGGCACACGGCCGATGAGCTGGTTCTTGTTGAGCTGCAGGATGGCGAGCTTCTGGAGCTTGCCGAAGCCCCCGGGCACGGTGCCGGTGAGGCGGTTGCCGGAGAGCGACACCCAGATGAGGTTGACACACTTGACAATAGAAGGAGGGATGCCTCCGGTGAAGTTGTTGTAGCTTATCACCAGTGTCTCCAATGTAGTGCCGTTGGAGCAAAGCATGTCTGGAATCTCACCGGAGAGGGTGTTGGCCCACATGACGAGATCGACGAGCTTCGGTAGTGCCATTATCTCGGTCGGAATGTTGCCTTGGAGGAAGTTGAAGCTGAGATCAATGGACTCCAGGTTGGCGCAGTTGCCGAGCGATTTTGGCACGGTGCCATTGAGGTAGTTGTTGGGGAGGAACAGCTTCCTCAACGACGGCAGTGATGAGCAGAGGTCTTCCATGATCTCACCGTTAAGCTCGTTGGAGCCGAGGTCGATCACCTCCAGCAATGGGCAACCCGTCGCCAGCAGCGGCAGCGGGTTCGGCCCGGTGATGTTGTTGAACGAAAGCCTGAGCACACGGAGTGAGGAGATGGTGCTCACGACGGTGTCCGCAAAGTCACCGGAGAGCTGGTTGCCACCGAGGTCAAGCACCTCCAGTGACCTGCACTTGGCAAAGCTCGCCGGCAAGCCACCGACCAACTGGTTGCTCGACAGGTCCAGCACAACGATTCTGCCACACAGCTGGCTGAGCTCATCGGGTATCTGACCGGAGAGCGCGTTGCCGGCCAATGCCAGCCGCCGCAGCGAGGAGAAGCCGGTCAGGAACGTTGGCAGCGGGCCGGCGAGGAGCTTATTGCCGGACATGTCCAGCGTCTGAAGGCGGCGGCAGCTGGCGAGGCCCGGCGGCAGCCTGGCGCCGCTCAGGCCGTTGTTGGACCAGTCGAGCACCGTCAGGTTGGCACATCCGCCGAAATCGTACGCCGACACGTCGCCGGTGAAGTTGTTCCCGGCGACGCTCAGGTGCGTGAGGTTCGCCGGCGCCGCCGCGACGAGACGGGCGGGGAGTGCGCCGGACATGTGGTTCCACGACACGTCGAGCACGGAGAGCCCGCTGCACGGGGGGAGCTCCGGCAGCAGCCCGGCGAACTGGTTTGCGGAGAGGTTGAGGTGGCGCAGGCCGTGGCAGCCGGCGACGGAGTAGTTGAGAAGGCCGGCGTCCGACAGGGCGTTGCGCGACAGGTCGAGCAGCCGGAGCGACGGCGCGAACGGGAAGAACCCGCTGCCGCCGGAGAGGACGTTCCGCGACAGGTTCAGGGACCGCAGCGCGCCGCACGGCGCCAGGAACGCGGGCGGGAGCGTCCCGTTGAAGGCGTTCGACGACAGGTCCACGTCCACGAGCGCGCACGGCGAGGACGACGAAGGCGACGCCGCGGCGTGCGAGAGGTTGCCGTGGAAGGCATTGCCGCGGAGGTCGAGGCTCTGGAGCGCAGGGAGCGCGAGGAGCGCGTCGAGCCGGAGCTCGCCGGCGAGCGCCATGCCGCTGAGGTTGAGGGCGACGACGCGGCCGTCGGTCGGCCGCTCGCACGAGACGCCGGCCCAGGTGCACGGCGCCGCGGTGGAGTTCGCGCGGTCCCAGCCCGCGAGCGCGCCACGCGGGTCGTCCGCCACCGACGCCCGCCTGAAGGCGAGCAGGGCCGCGGCCTCGTCCTCTCCGGCGGCAATGGCGGGTACCGTCACCTGAAGCGGGAGAAGCACCACCACGAGGAGGAGCCACGCGGCCGCCGTCGTGGAGGCGGCCATGGCTCCAAGTCGCGCGCGTCGATTCTCGCGAGGAGGAAGAGAAGCAGACAATGGAGAAGAAGGCCGGCGCCGAATTCTTGAACAGCTACCTTCACATGTCGGTGGAGCGGATTACCTCACTGCAAATTTGCACAGGGAATTTTCGAATCATTTAGGCACGACACGAGAACTCAATCCAAATTCGCCCGCATGAATTGCTTCGAACAAAAGAACCCCAAAAACAGAGGAGCACAAGGAATCTTGGGAATGGGAAGGGAAAGCGCCGATGCCAGCAACAATTGAAGAACTGGATATACATCAGCAAATGCGAAATTCTCGGCGGCGACTGCAGACCAAACCCCGAAAGAAGCGCTCCTCCAAAATTCAGAGAATACATGAACCAAACGGGCTCCAAATTTGGACCAAAGAAACAGACCTAAGCATCATGTTTCCTTGGACAAGAATCAGAGGGCGCCAGAAAACCACCAAGAAATCAAGATTAATCGGATACCGAAATGAACAGCCGAACATTTGAAACCCAAGAACCCGGACCACTATGCTGCTCGCCTTACCTGATCTAAGAGCTGGCCAAGAACCGAAACCCTCATCAAGAATGGAAGAACAGCACCAACAGACCAACAAACCAACCTACTACTGCCGCAATTGGAGACGAAGAAAGGGAGGAAGGAGGAGAGAGAGAGAAGAGAAGAGAAAGTAGAAGAGCACACACAGCGGCACTCGAGACTATTTAAGTAGGAGGAAGGAGGAGCGAGAAAGGGCGCTACGCAGCTACTGAACCCCGCCAATGGCGTAATGAAGCCATTTCGGATTAACAAAGCCTCGGAGAGTTTGTTTGCTTGCGACGGCAATTAGCCTTGGAAAGAGGGGCCCGATTTTTATAATCCAGAAACTAATCAGTTTGTCTAGGGGAGGGGTCGGGAGAATAATATTGTGCTCTTGCGAGGGGCCGGTAGGAAAAGGGTGTTTCTTTTTCGGTTGTGTGTCTCAGCATCCGAGCCCGGTCAAACTTGGGATTTGATTCCCCCGAGCCCGGCTTTTTGGCATCTCTCATCCCATCCCAACTCTCCACCATTTGCTTCCCAACTCCTACACTCGGGCGTGACCAATGTATGGATACACCCCCGCGTCTCAGATGGGTCCCACTAGCGATGTGACATCAACTACCGCATTAGACTGACCGCACTCATGTTCCTTCACAAATTCCTTCAAAACAGAATATTCCTTCCTAATCATCACGATTCTCTCCTCTATACAACTTTCTTCTGCACTCGTCATCCTTTATATATCCTCCTCTATACCAACTACCCCATCATGGGACCCACATTTCAGTTTTTTTCCCTACCCACCCCACGCCCAACCCCCACCACGGCACCACCTCGTCCCCTCCGCCCAACCTCCCCCTTCCTCTCTCTCCTCCGGCGGGACCATCTTCCTCAGCGCGTACGGATCCGGCACCGGCGAGCCTTCCCGCTCCCGAGCACCCATCCGCCGAAGCAGTGGCGGCCAGACCCTCCTAGCGGCGCCCGGCGAAGTAGTGGCGGACGGGCGGAGGTAGGGCAGCAGCGCGCCGCCCCTCCCCTGCTCCCATCCGCCGGTGAGCCGCGCCTCCCTCCTAGCGCGCTCCCTCTCCTCGTCGCCAGTGGCCGGAGCAGAAGCCGGCGGGCGCGAGCAGCAGCAGGAGGTGCAGCTCCCTCCCTCGTGGAGGTCTCGGGAGGAGCTCCTCGCTCCCGCGGTGGCCGGACCTCGGCCGACGGTGCCGCCCTATGCTCCTCCTCCCCTGCTCCTACCAGGCGGATCCTGGCCGACACCTCCCTGCGGCCCCTCGAGCTCGGATGCGGCGTCGGCGAGCTCGAGGATGGCTGCCGGCGGCAGCGTGGCGAGCTGGCCCTGCCTTCCTCGGCTCCTCCTGGCGGCCGGCGTCCTCGGCGGCGTCGGCGAGGCGCAGCGCAGCTCCTCGACGCAGCGGAGCTCCGGGATCCCCCATGGCAGTAGATCTTGGGCAGGGGCGCTCGTGGCAGCCGGCCTCCCCCTCGACCCCTCCTCTGCTCGCGACGGTCGCTCCGTCCCCTCCTCCGGCGGATCTGGCGTCCTGCGCGGCCTTGGCCGCCGGCGCCTCCCTTCCTCCGCAGCCGCTGCCGCCTCTCTCCGGGTCAACGCGGTGGCCTCGAGGTGGCGGCCATGGAGGTGCCGCCCGCGCCGCTGCTCCACGCGGCGTCGAGCTCCGCCTCCCCCCTTCCTGCTGCTGGCGCGGACCAACGACCCGCATGCGGGGCCCGCGCCACAGTGCTTTCCCGGAAGTCCGCGACCTCCGCCAGGCTTCCAGTGAACGGGAGGAGCGCGGGGCGTAGAGGGAGGCGTCGAGGAAGCCGCTGCAGGCCATTTTCCTCTATCGACTTCCGCGCGGAACCTTTGAAGGGAGCCAGTGCGGTCAGTCTTACCTGCAATGTGAAGGAGCACCGCCCGCATCTATACGTGGGCCCACATGAGTAAAAATATATCCAACTCATATGGCTGGTTGTTCATTCTTTTGGCTTATCAGCCACCAGCCAGCAGTACATTTCTCTCAGAACAAACCAGCCACCAGCAACCAGTCAGCAGTACTTTTCTCTCAGAACAAATCAGCACCAGCCACCAGCCAAACGAACAGGCTGTGTGAGTTCATCTCTCCCATGCACCAGTTATGTCAGAACAATACTTCTTTAATTCTATGGGAGCGGGATCTATAGCAAGGAGCTGCTCCTTCATGGATTCAAGGTCACAATGTAAAGGACCTGCATCTATATGAGCATTAAATGTATGGAATCAGTTTGGATGGTACATTGGAGAGGCCCTAACCAAACAAATTTCTCATTTTGTACAAGGTTTTTTATTTCCACAGAAAATTTGTTTTATTGGAGTGTTTTAAAGATGCATTGGCATTTTTTTATCCCACTCTCTTGTATTCTCGTTGCTTATTATTGCCTACTTATAGAAAAGCATATCTTCTAGCGAAAGTTATTGACATATTTGTTTCTTCATTGAGTTGGACTTAGTGCATTGTGCGCAGTCTTGAAGCCTCAAATAACGTATAAAATGGAATATTATAGAAGTCATTCTAGTGAATTAGTGCAACATCATGGAACATTGTTCTGTAAACATATCAAGATTTTTTAGATATTTATTTTGATGATACTCTCATGTTACCCACGTGTAGAGTCTTACCTAACAAAATTTAAACCATAGATTCAAATTGCGGCCTCAATAGAGATAGGCGTCACTGAAGATATGTTGAAGACTAGGGCTATCACTTTTTTTCTACATATGACAATAAAACAACTGAACTAAAGTACTCAAACTGAATTAGTAGTGGGTATATGAAAATCCAAAAAATCTAGTTTTTTTTCTAAAAAGATTTAGTTTACAAGTTCACTTCTTTTAAAAAAGGGAATATGTATAAATATTCCAACCTTTGTATCGATTGATACGTATAGCCGTTCATTATTATGAAGAGTGCCAAGTTACATTAACTTGATTGTAAATGGATTATATCGACAAATAACTAATTTTTATTTCCATTAAGAACTTGTTCATGGGTAATTAGAATTTTACCCAACAAAACCTTATAGTCACTTAGTCAGTAGCCCACATCACCCCCTCTGTACATACAGATGTGCCACCAAAGTGACCAAACCATTGATATAGGCTAATGCACTTGCTTTTCTATATAGGTCAATAAGAACATTTAACTCAAAACAAACCAGTAGTGAGTATGTGCATGATATAAAAATAATTTATTTTCCATTTTTCAACAAAAACAATAGTTTGAGGATTATGTGTTAGCTTATTATTTAATTAGATATAAATAGATACATTGCCAATCTTGTGTGTGTCTATATATATATATATATAGAGAGAGAGTACCACTAATGGGAGCCCAGAGCTTCCAATAGCTATCGGAAGTCCCGGCCAACCCAACCAACCAGCCACGTAACCCAACTCCCACCTCCATCTCCCTCCCACCTGACACATGCATACATGCAAACTCACCTCTTCTTTTTAATTTTTTCGCGATAATTCTTCGCACGAGGATACGATTCACAAACGGTTTTCACCATAATATTCGTGACATTTTTATGCATATTTTGAGATCCATTGTGAATATATTTTTTTGAATTTTTTGATGACAGATTTGTATGACCCGGACTGCAGATTTGTATGACTACATGTTTATATGACCCAAACTGCAAGCTTGCAAACCGTTAGGTTTAAAAGCTCATGCAAACCTACCATTAGGTTTAAATTTTCAAATTGATCATAGCTCAACACATAATGTCAAACACACCACACATTAAAGTCATACAAAGTAGTGTTGGTATTCATATAAGCCAGTGGAGATCATCCTATAAACATGAATTTGAAATCATGCACAAGAGTTCCGAGATCTATATCAAAAAAGACAAATTCCATGCTTAGCAGCAGCACCTCAACAAAAACTCGGCACGACATAGGTGACGACGAGCAACAGATCCTCAGCGCATTGAAGAATCATATACTACTAGTCATAGAATCCTAAACGATATGTTTCTATGACTCGAACAATATGTTTCTATGATCCGCACGACACGGAAAACATGTCGTCCGGATCAAAGAACTTTGTCATTCGGATCATATAAAACCCATCTCTGAGTCATAGAAACCTTCCGTCCAGGTCATAGAAATATATGTATTCGAGCATACAAACATACATAAACAAGCATATAAATGTTGAGGCGCTCATTTTTTTCTAGATTTGAATTTTGAATACAATTGGACAAAAATAACAAATGCCACCTGCCACATGCAGTCATATAAACCTGACACATGCAACCACATAATTTGAATACAAATATTGGCAGTCATATAAATAAGTGAGAAGCATCATACAAATTGTCAAGCGTCATACAATCATGTTAAACTAGTCATAGAATCCTGCAAAAAAACACGGTTCGATGGCCGAACAAAGAGGTTTTGCAGAAAAAATACGGCTCGATGGCCGGACACAGAAGCATTTTGGTTCATCCGGTGGTGAGGAAGAGGAACTACATGATGGCCTTCACGTCCGGCTCCCAAACACGACGTTGACTATGCACCGGCACCAGGCAAATGTCATAGAATCCTGTCAGTACAATCATAAAATCAGGCAACTGAGATTTCTATGCTCAAACCAGTGACTGGCCTAAATATTACATCATTATTCCGAGACTTAATTTCAAAAAACTCAAGAACAGATAGTATCTATGCTCATATGGTAGCACATATATGATCAGCAACTAAGATGCAAACAAAGATATTATCGCAGGAGACAGATAGTATATATGATCAAACAAGATTCAAAATCATTTGCTAGCATACAACCTCTCTATGTAGGAAAGATTTCACATTTTTCCAATTAAAATCAAAGGCATATAAACAAGAGGAAGTCATATAAACATGCATCTCAATCGAGAGATTCAACCACATGCAAGACGGACCAACCTACAATTATTTTTAATTGGAGATTCAAACAAGAACCATGCACTTAAAATCACAAACAGAACAAATCCAAGACATCAACTTTTGGAGCACGAAAGCTATAGTGCTGATGTTTTTGCAATCAGATTCTCCGCAAGCAAAAGAGTACATAAAGAAAACCTACAATTCTTACTGCTTGTGTAGAAAGATTACTGTAATGGCATACAAACATACAACCATAGTGCATAAATACTATTTTTCTCACAAAAATTTGGATGAGTGAAGCTCATGTAACAGGGAGGAATATAAACCTTTCTACAATGGCATATAAACCTACAGGGAGGCCATGCAGCATAGAAACATGAATCTCAAGAACATAGAAAACTTTGTATAAAGGCATAGAAACCTACTGAGGCATAGAAATTGAGGCACACAGTACACATCATTTTATTTCAGTGACAAACAACTTTGATTTCTATACATCCATATAGACCATACATATATCTAAAGTCAAATCGACATCATATATACTTGGGAGGACGATCAAATTTAGGCAATCATATACACCTGTGAGGACGATCATATAAACTAGTGAGGGCAATCATATATAAACCATCAAACAGTTATATGATTCCAATCACAAATACCTACGCAGCTACATATGTATGGTGGCAACAAGCATAGATATCTTTTTACAATGGCATATAAACCTACAGCTATTGCTATCTCCTCACAAGCATTTCATCGAACACATTGCAAGCAGAGGAGGAGGAAATGGCATGGGGGAAGCACCTGCGTCGGGAAGCGCTGCGTCCGGCCAACGCTGCCAATCCCGGCGTCCCACGCTCCTAGCACATCAAGCACTAGCTTTCCAAATTTGCAGAAAGAGATGCATCTTCTGCTCAAGCACAAGCATGTGTTTATCATAAATTCAGAACCAGAAGATTAGGAACATGCAAAAAGAAATAATTTTTCTTGCGAGATTAGGAACAAGCACTTGTAATGCGAGATGCAAACAAGCACCATTGCGCTGCGTAACAATTCTCCTTGCGAGATGCAAACAAGCACAGGAAAGAACAAAAATAGACAAACGGAAAATAAGAAAGAGGGAAATCCTCTGCCTCTTGTGACGAGACTCGCGGACGGAGGTGTGCTCAACGACAAGCACCGCGAGAATGGACTCCGCCCAGCCTTGCGCCGTAGCTCGCCCGCTGCTTAGAAGGATCGAGTTTAGAAGGACGTCAAAATGGCAGTAGTAACAAGATTCAGCATTCAGATCGAGAGCTACAAAATCACCTGGGCTACAACTTCTGCATCAAAACCATCACTTTTGGGATCTTTGATTGTTGATCTGCAAGATTCTCGAAGAACAGGATCCACAACATGGCAGTAGAAAAAAGATTTATTAGGTGAAGTACAAATCCCCGCCCTACAAGATGTGCAATAGAAGCAAGCAAGATGCATGTGCAGAGAAACCATACCTTGATTCGTGATGGAAATCAACATGGAAACCAAATCCCCACGGGGAGCTCGCCAGTCCCGTGTGACGCACCGTCCGCCGGGGGTCCCGCACGAGGAGGTCGCCGGTCTCGCCGGGGAGGTCGCTGGTCTCGCCGGGGAGCTCTCCAGAGGCCGCTCCCACGCCAGCCGCTCACTCCGTCCGTCTCGTGCTCGCCGCCTCCATGCGCTCGCCGCCGGAGAAGCAGCTCAGACCCGTTAAATCCTGCCGGCGACCACTGGCTTGCTCGCCGCACGCACGCGCCCGCCGGCCAATCACCCCGGACAACAGCTCGCAACAACCTGCGCCAGCAACGCCGCTCCATCCTAGCGGCAGCTCGCCAGGTAGGCCCTCCACGCCGCCGTGGTCCGCATCTCGCCGTGGTGGCCGTCCGGTTGTGAGGAGAGAGAGATATGAGAGATAACACAACATTTTTGAAATAAAGATAGGGGAGAGTGGGGTGGGGGTGGGCCGGGACCAGGGTGCCTTATATTTGGTGAATGCCAATGGGCTCCAGTGGGCCCCACTCGCCGGGGAGCTGGTTCACTTGGATCAGATAGCTTGTCTAGTTGGTCGGGGCTTTCAATAAGTACTGAAAGCCCTATATATTCATATATATATATATATATATATATATAAAGAGTCTAGGGCTTCCGACACTAATCGAAAGCCCCGTCCAACCTAACCAGTTTCTCCGACCCGGCCGCGCACTAGCTGGTGCCACCAAACCAGCACACGCACCGAACCAGCCAACCAGCTGCTAATCCACGTGAGCGGGCCCCACCTTATCTTCACCCCCTCCCCTCAATCCCCACTAGGCACCACCCACCGCACCAGCTCGGTTCAAATCGACGCTCTCTCCTCACCTCTCTCCCCAGATCTGTGGAGGATGACCAGGTCGGCGGCGACGGTGGCCCCAAGCGCGGTGGCACGGGGGAGCTACGGCGGCACATGTGGACCTCGCGACCCGGGGCCCGGTGACCTCCCCTCGTCGGAGCACTAGCGAGCTGCCAACCGGGGGGACGGCGTGCTGGAGCGGCCCCCGGCGAGCTTGCCTGGCGGCGAGGGAGCCCGCGGCCTCGACCGGCGCTGCTCCTGGCGGTGCTCCTCCACGACACGAGGGAGCCCGCGGCCTCGGCCGGCGCGGCTCCTGGCGGTGCTCTACCACGGCGACGAGGGAACCAGCGGCCTCTGCCGGCGCGGATCCTCCACGGCACGAGACGGCCATCGCGCGAGCGAGCTCCACGGCAAGCGTGGGACGTCGGGAGCGGCGGCGTTCGGCGGACGACCATCGGAGCGGTGCGGGTACGCCCGGCGCGCGAGCTGTGGCGCAGGACGACGAGTGGCGGCCGACCAACTCTAGCCGCGCGGGTACGCGACGCCTGGTGACCCGTGCCGGAGCACGTAGCAGCGGGTGGCCGGCGAGCTCCCCTCGCTGGAGCACGCGGCGAACAGGAGGTGCAGGCCTCCGGCGAGATCTACGCAGGGTCTCCGACGAGCTCCTCCCGCCCGGCGCGGGTGCGGCGGCTGGCCGGCGACCTCCCTGTGCGGATCGAGACCGGTGAGCTAGCCCGTGACGGATGGCGCATAGGACCGGTGAGTTTCGCTCCTCGTCGATCTCCGTCGGTCCCGGTGGCTTCCTCCCCTCGTCAAGGTCTACGGCGCGTGCTCTGGCTCGTGGCGCTTGTCGTCGAGCACACCTCCGTCCGCGAGTCCCCTCGCAAGAGGCAGAGGATTTCCCCCTTTCTTATTTTCCGTTTTTCTATTTTTTATTCTTTCGTGTGCTTGTTTGCATCTCACAAGAAAAATTGTTAAGCAGCGAAATGGTACTTGTTCGATTTGGTGCAGCAGGCCCAAAGGATCAGAGCGCATCCGCATCACCATTCACCTGCTCTCTGACGGCCTTAGCCTCATGCTCTTGCAGGTAAATTGTTCGAGCATATGCCCCTGCGGGAGCAGGTGCTGCACTTGTGCTCATCAAGCTCAAAAATCGATTCTTTTGCTAAAAAATCTTCTTTTTTCGTTGCTCAAGACTGCGAGATAAGCCCTGTGCCAAGCACTTACTGCTGTGTGGCAACGATTTGTGCCAACCACCTACTTGTTCTTGCACTCATGGAATTTTCTATGCTTTTTTTCTATTTTCTATGCTGCACACGGCTGTGTTGTTGCTCATGTCCGGCGTAAAATTCCAAAAATTTCCAAGCACTTACTAGAATGACATGTTTTCATGGCTGATAAGTTCCTATGACCCGACCGGTATATTTATATGATCTGGACGATAGGTTTCTATGCAATTGGTTTATATGCTTACAAGCATAGGTTTCTATGCACGATGAAATTTTAACCGCGATAGGTTTCTATACGCAAAGTGATTTCTATGCTTACAAGCATAGGTTTCTATGCACGATGAAATTTTAACCGTGAATCTATGCACGATGAAAATTCTTGAAGCTGCAGGATGCATGTTTATATGACTTCCTTTTGTAGTTTCTATGCCTTTGATTTCCATTGGAAAAATGAGAAATCTTCCCTTTATAGAGAGGTATGCTGGCCAATGATTTTTTGAATTTTGTCAATTTCAAATTTTAAATTTGGGAGATGCCTTTTGTGCAGATTTACTAGAAAATCTATTTTGGGATCATATATATTCTTGTGTTTGTGCATAGAAACCTCATATGTGCTATCATGTTCCTGAGATTCATGTTTCTAGCCTTCCTGTAGGTTTGTATGCCATTGTAGCATGGTTTCTATGCAACCATAGAATGTGATTTTCCCTCATTGTTACTTTTGGCGTAAAATTCCAAAAATTTCCTATGCTCATGTGTGGCCGTGTTACATGAGCTTCACTGATCCAAATTTTTGTGAGAAAAATGGTATTCATTCACTATTGTTGTAGCCTTGTAGGATTCTATGGCATTGATTTTAATTGCAAAAGTGTGGAATCTTGACTTTATATGCTTGCAACCATAAGTTTCCATACATAGGTTTCCATGCTAAATTTATTTTGTTTATATGATTTCTATGCCTACACATATAGGTTTCTATGCTAGTTCGTGGCAAACTTAAAATCTCAAAGAAAGTCATTGCCTCTATGCTTGCACCTGTAGAGTTCTATGCTACGATACTGGTAAAATTTATGAGGTATGTCAATGTTGAGTGATTTCTATGCTTGAGATATATGAACGTGTTACACGATTTTCTCCCAAGTATATATGATCATTATCACTAGTTTGTATGACTGTTAGAAATTGTCACTGGTTTGTATGACTAGTTTGTATGAGGCAAGCCGTGGCGCAGAGCTACTTCTCTAGCGGATCTGCTTGCCCCTTTTTCTTATTTTCCTTTTTTCTTTCGTTGTATGCTTCTTTTTCCAAAAAAAAAAATTCTTTGTCCGAAATATATGCTTTCATCTTTTTCCTTCCACGATGCTTTGCTCATGGCCGGTCTTTGACTACCGCTGCTCTTCATTGTTGCAGGGGAGTTGTAGTCATACATCGCCGATGTTTGGGAGCTGGACGTGGTGGCCATCCATAGTTCCTCTTCCTCACCCTCGGATGAACTAAAACGCCACTTTGTTCGGCCATCGAGTCGTATTTTTTTCTACATGATCTCTATGTCCGGCCATCGAGCCGTGTTAATCTGTAGGATTTTATGATCGACTTTACAGGATTGTATGACGTGTTTGGCTGTTCTCCTAGAACTGTTCTACAGCAAGAACAAATACATGAACATGTAGAGGATGTGCTGCTCGCCGTTGCCCATGTGTGCCGACCTTCGTGTCGAGCTTTTTTTTTGGAAGGTGCCGCTGTCTTGGGCATAGAAATTGCCCTTTTTTCATAAATCTCAAAACTCTTGGTATGGATGTAACTTCTATGTTTTTATGATGATCTTCATTGATTTATATGATTGCTAACATTACTTTTGTTACATGTGCCACTCCTGAGAATAGAAATTGTATTTTTTGGCATAGATTTCAAAATTCTTGTGCATGAATGCAAATTTGATCTTTACATGATGATCTTCACTAGTTTGTATGACTGGCAACACTACTTTTCTATGGTCTATGTCGAGCTTTTGTTGTAGGTGGTGCTGCTAAGGATAGTGTATGCTTTGCATGTATCTCGAAATAATTGTGCATGAATGTAAATTTCATATTTATATCTTTATTGGTTTATATGACTGCTAATATTGTTTTCTATGACATTTGTCATGTGGTGCCTTAGATATTATTTGTTGAGCTCTGATCAATTTCAAATTTTGAACTTTGCTTTTGTTGCTGATGTCGCTACCTAGGATAAAAATTAATTTTCATAGATCTCAAAACTTTTGTGTATGAATGTAAATTTCATGTTTATATGACGGTTCTCATCTGTTTATATGACTGCAAACACTTGTATTCAAATTTTAAATTATGTGACTGCATGAGTCAGGTTTATATGACTTCATGTGTCAGGTAGCACGTGCATCAGGTGGCATGTGTTATTTCTGTCTATTTGTATTCAAATTTCAAAATCTAGAAAATACAGAGTGCTCAACATTTATACGCCCGTGCTCATAGGTTTATAGCTCATTTCTGAATGTTCGTATGCTCAAATCCATATATAGATCGTGCACATCCCACTTGATGCGCCTGACACGTGTCATGCGGGTTATTGAAACCTGTTTGTCCGGGTCATAGAAACTTATAGTCCGGGTCATAGAAACATACCATCCAGGTTTATATGCTTGTTTGTATGTTCAAATCCATATATTTCTATGATCTGTATGACAAATTTCTATGACCCGAAGACAGGTTTTTATGCTCCGTGTCATAGAAACCTGACATTGCGGGGTCATATAAACATGTAGTCAGAGTTATAAAAACCTACCGCCCATGTCATAGAAATCTGTCATCCAGATCATTGAAATTTGTTGTCCAGGTCATAGAAATATGTAGTCCTCGCCATAGAAACCTGTCGTTGCGGATCATAGAAACCTGCAGTCCGGGTCATAGAAATCTGTCATTGTAGGTCATACAAATCTGTAGTCTGTGTCATACAAACTTGCAATCCGGATCATACAAATCTGCAGGCCGGGTCATACAAACGTGCTGTCATACAAACCTGCAGTCCGGGTCATACAAACCTGTCGTTCGAGAATCTATGTCATGTAAAATTTTGAATTCAAAAAATTAAAAAAAAATATTCACAATAGATCTCAAATTGTGCATAAAAATGTCACGAATCTTATGGTGAAAACCGTTTCTGAATTAGAATCTCGTGCGAATAATTATCGCGAAAAATTGAAAAATGATGGGTTTGCATGCATGCATGCATGCATGCGTCAGGTGGCAAGGATGGGAACGTGGGAAGTGGATCACGTGGCTAGTTGGCAGGAAAGTGAGAGGTGGATCAGGTGGTTAGTTGGTCAGAGCTTCCAATATCTATTGCAAGCCCTGAGTTCCTATTAGTGTTGCTCTCTCTCTCTCTATATATATATATATATATATATATATATATATATATATATATATATATATATATATATATATATATATATATATATATATATATATATATATATATATATATATATGAAAAATCCATTCTACACGCACGTGTAACTACTCCTACCTCCATATATCATGATATACATTGAATCCGACGGAACGAAAAGTATGTATGCATAGTATTTGATGATACTAGACTATCTATGGTGGTATATAAGTTGAGTATGTGATCATACATAGAGTATGTGGACATACTAATTTTTATATACTAATAGTATGGTATAATAGAAATATATTAAAAACTAGAGAGATTTTTGAATTTTTTCGTATCTATCCATTTGAATTATCTTAGAATAAGTGTGTAAACATACTCAAAGTGATAAATAGGTATGTAGACATACCCATATGGTATTTTGATGATGAGAGTAACTACACGCGTGTGTAGATAAATAGGTATATATAGTTCCACGAGTAAATCTACAAAATTGGGTCACACTTTATCATGATATCTTTGTTTTGTTTGGTATATGCATAAGAAAAATGTGGTATAGAATATTAAGCCCTCAATCTCAAGAGAAGTAGTTGAAGAAATAACTTCTAACAAAATGATTAAGTGTACTATCACATGCAAAAAAAAAAAACAAGGTTGAGACATCAACTGCACCATCACCTTTGGAAAATGCTTACTGTCAGTGGTGATATCACTAGAGAGGTTCACAAAATAAGGGCTTAATATTTTTTTCTTGTAACAATTATTAACACACATGTGTTTGAACATATTCTTATTATTACTCTACATTTGCCTTATTTTTAAAAAAGAAAAACTTATCATGTTTAGTATGTTATGTAATTATTAGATAGGCTCCTATCGAATACGTTAGGATAATTAAATGTTCCAGTTATTTCATCTCTCGTGTGAAAATACTTCGTTTCAGGCGATCTGAGTATGCTTGCTTCTTGATCTCTGAAGCCATATTTTTTATTTCCACATGCATGTAGGGGTGCTTTAAAACTGCAATCGTTTTACATGCTGATGATTTTCAGGTAATAACATATATCATGTGGACAAAGTTAGCTCAAACTTATTATTGAGCTTAATTATGCTAACAAAGTACAGAACCATGTTCAAGTTAAGGCTTTCAAAACATTAAAGAAAGAAGCAATAGCTAGGTGCGTTTGTCAATTAGGATAGCTAATAATAAACTATAGCTCATGTAAAAGTTACCATGGAGCCACCAAAGATGGTTGGACGGTTCTTCAAGCTACAACTTAAATTATTCCCTAAAATAATGAAAAGTTACTGCCCATAAAAGAGTGCCGAGAATCTAACCCTACGGTCACAAACTGGAGTCACATGTTGATGTTCTTATTATATGATGGTTGAGTATAAAGATAAGTGCTAAAGGAGGCCATTAGTTTGTTTATTTGTCTTAACTCCAGAGAGTAGGGAGCTTTGGAAGTCAAGATTAGGTTTCTTTTATTTGACAGCATGTGAGGCGAGAAAAGCAAAAGGCAATTTATAATCTTGAATGCCATTGTAGCTTTCTCCATTCCAACTAAGTAATACGAAAATATACCCTTTTGATGGGAGTATGAAAGAATTAAATTTGAGTCTCTATGGTGCCGTGTGAAGTTATCCTCTTTTTATCGGCTTCTTCTTCCCAGCTTCCTTTTTAAGTTATTATAAAAAAAAATTCAGAAATTGCTCATGTTCAATTTGCCTATTCTTTAGAATTCTCTTTTACACGATCTTGGCTTGGGACTGTTCCTTACAAATTCACATTTTGATCTGATATATACGACCAATATGTTGTACGAGGACTGTACAATCCACAAACGTGCAAGTTGTTTGAAATCTTGGTGAATACGGGAGAACAATCCAGTAGTGAATCCTGGGAATTTAAAATGTTCACATGCCTACGGCTTCTTGCCATTTATTGCCATGCTGGGTGCGTGCCTCTGCCTGCCGGAAAGAATTGTACATGCCCCGCCGCCCCCAGGTGTTATTTAATGCATCATGAGAAACTTCTCTATTTCCAGTGGCACACTAAATTCTTTGTATACCCGTTTAGTTGGTTGAAATTTTGGTAAAATAGGTGAAATTTTTTACATTAGGTTGCGTGCACAAATAGAAGAAATGAATTGACACGCTCCTCTAGGTGAAAATTTTGTACTTGAAAATTGTTTGTTGGTTCTGACACGGACCACATAGTAGTGCTTGAAAATTGTTTGTTGGTTCTGACATGAAGTATATATGTACATGCAGTCTTTAAATCCAGAAAGGATACATATCGTCATTTCCTTGTGCCACGAAATGACTCTTAATTAATCCATGGCTTGGTTTTGATAATAAAAATTCTACCACTTCTAGTATAATATTACATTTGTAAACATGAACATATTCGTCTTATTCAAAAATTAGTGCAAATATGCAAAATGTCAACTTATACTTAAAATCCTTTGATGATAAAGTAAGTCACAAACAAAACAAACGATATATACATATTTTTTAATAAGAGAATGATCGAATGTTGTGATCAAAAGTCAGCAGTGATAAGTAATTTGGAATAGAGGGAGTACTAGTGAGTGAGTTATTGTGTTATAATTAATTAAAATTCGCCCAACGGTATTTACCGAAGCGATCTCTAAGAGGTCTTTTACAACGCACAATACGACTCTGCGGTAATACGGTGGTATTACCGATTTTTTACTATGGGTAAAATGATAATTTTCTCAAAATATATTATTTGGAAAATTTCCCCCGCTGCCCATTCAGCCGAGATGCACCCGATTCATATATTTCATTTTCTATATTATAACAATACCATTTTACATTTCCGATAATACCCTTATACTACCATACGACCTAACCGTACTACATCTAAAAAACCGGTAGTATAGAATTAATCTCAACCGTCAGATCCGTACATATAGGTCATTTTCTATTACATACGAGTCTTTTTTAATCAATAGTACAGATCGTATTGTGCGCTGTAAAAAAACCTCATCTCTAATTGCTTTTATCACGAGAATCTTAGCTAGATTTGTGTTGCTTGAAACGGCCATATATATGCAAGGCTTAAAAGGAGCATGTGTCACCACCTTGGGGCGAATGAGCTTGTAGTCCAATGGTAAGACGGTCCAGTGGGACGCTACCCACCAGAGTTCAAATCCTGGTGCTCGCACCTTTTTCTGGATTTATTCCGGGATTTTCCGGCGTTATGCATTAAGTGGTAAGCGACGTTCCCGTCGACGACGAGGTGCCAGTGGTGACTTCGAGAATCTCCAGATCTGCAGGTGCTCAGTCCTTCGGAGGTGCTCATAGGGGTAGGGTTTGTGTACGTGTATTCATAGGGGTGAGTGTGCGTGCGTGTTGTGAGCGTCTGCGTTGTTCTGTGTAATCTAAAAAAATGTGTCACCACCTTGGGGTTCAGTCATTACCATCACCTCATATTCTCCTCATTCACTTTCCAATCACCAAGGTGGGGGACATGACGAAATTCGTCCTGGTTTGGTACAGCAATTTCTTCTCCCTTTTTATTTTTTATATGAGAAATAATGACAGTTTTGTTTTAAAAAGGTTAGCATTTCCTTATGTTAAAAATAATTCTCAATCCATGATATAGTTTTACACATTGCAGGCGCTGCCAATAAAATTTACTATCATCCTAAGGCACCTGTTATTGGAGCTACCTTGTACGGCTGTATTCATATACGACGACCCTAATTAATCTTAGCCTTGATTGTGCTGTGCAGCATTATTGTGAGCGTATGTGTTTGGTATTTACCGGAAGTATTCAAAAGCTGCCCAGAATTAGGCACATGGCAGCAGCTTCCTATCTCTTCTTTTTCTTCAACAACAGTTGGTTTAATTTTTAATTTTTGTTTTTGTTTGGTTCGCCTCACCACGGTGTAACTAGTGACAAGAGCAAAGCAGTTTTTTTTTTTGGACAAAGCAAGAGCAAAGCAGTTGTTGTTGGGACAAACAAACCACAGCAGGAACCATTCCTGGTGAAGGTTGGTTGATGATCTGACTAGAAAATGACACCATATGCGTGCACAAGCGTCCAAAGACGAAGGTAGGTCATTTGATAACTAGTGGTGAGTACTGATTTGTTGTAAGAGAAAAATACCGTTGATTGATTGGTACTGCTAATTCAGACGAACAAAGAGTATATCCCTTGCTAGATCACACACTTTGTAACTATTTGTATGTGTTGGTTGGAGAGGAAACAAATTAGAAGAGAATTGTTGTCAAAAAAAATTAAAAGGGAATTGCAATGCAAGTCAATCTTCCTTCTCGTAACAGCTCCAGAGTTGGTGGTTAGCTAGTCAGTATACTCCAGGTAATGGCCGATTAATCTTGGGAGTTGAGAATTGATCGAGAGGCTGCAGCAGGGCCACAACTCAAATATATGATCCGACGACTGGATGGTATAGTCATTTTTAACTTTTATTAAGGGCATGGCACGAGGTGAAATTCCCTAATTTCCATCGATTTGATTCGTGATTAGTGAGTTGAAGACGGAGGGCGGTTTTGGCCTTTTCGCGCGTACAAAGTGACAAAGAAGCATCACGCACGCAAATGGCCGGGAGCTGGGGTGGTGTGGGGGCCCGGGCGCCCCCGCACGGGTGCGTGTCTGGACGGGACAACGACCTTCCACGTACGCGGGGCCCATGCCTGACCGGGAGCAGAGAACAACAACCAGAGACCACAAACGGAATGGGTCCCACCGCTCAGCCTCAGTGGAAGACGCGGCTGGCCAACAAACTTCAGTTGGTTTTGTCAGGCCAGGCACAACCGCACACACGTCTCTGCTAGCTTCCACGTGTGGTGTGATGTGGTGTGGCGCCGCGCTCTCTCGCTTTCGCCAACGACTCGGATCGATCTTCCGTGCACCGCTGCACTCTGCAGCTGCTCCGCTTGATCGGTTTTGTGGGATGAATGGAAAAAGATATTAAATCTCTTAAAAACTTTAATCCCTTCTATTTCATTCATCTTAAATTATTATTCATTTTGATTTTTTTATAAAAACTTTTATATAGATCTAGATGTGTATGTATGTCTAGATGCAAAAATTATGTATCTAGAAAAGTCGAATAAATAGTAATTTGAGACTGAGAGAGTAATTATTTAAATTTTAGGGTTAATCAAACAAACCCTAAAACTATTATCTACATATATCAATTATGTTTCGAAAAACAAGTTGCATTTTCTATTGGTATCGTCGTTTCCGTGGAGATCGGTGGTATTTATGTTTCGACGATCCAAACGACCATAAAACTAGATCAAGTCCTCTCAACCTCTTCCAACGCATCCACGCACGCCTCATCATCGAGCAGCATCGTCACCCGACAGACTAGAGACTAGTATATTAGTTGTTGATTGATGCATGCATCGTCATCGATCCAAGCAACTACTAATTAAGTTTCCTTTTGCAAGTCCTTTCTCTTTTGCAATGCCATGACAAAACCCTTGATTATTTAAATTTTTTTTTTTGCTTATTAGCAAGCGTGCAAGTGGGGGTTGGAACGACTTGCAAGCAACGATGAGGCGATCAACCATCTCATGGCTTTGTCTTAAAAAAAGTGTCTACTTGCTGCATCTTAGACAAGCATGATTACACGAGCAAAGGAAACAGTAATCATCTTTGCACGCTTATTAGATCAAGCTAAATGGATCCGATCGACCTTCCACGCACGTACGGGTACTCGAAAAATCTAGTATGTTTGTTAGCTGTATATTTGCTTTTCATGTGCGCATCCATCCTTCAACCAACAGATGATGGAGCATCCATATATATAGTGTACCTGCGTCCGCTAATAAAATAATTCAACGGTCGCCAGATTACATTATTCTGATTTTTTTCTCTCTAAAAGTTTATGAAACCGTTCGTGTATATATCCGTCATCTTTAAATTATTTGTGCCATCCATCTATCCATGTCAAATTCTGTGCCAATTTGATGATATATATATCACACCGGTAGAAAAACGACCTTTGATCCAACCCTTTATTCCCGGTTGAAATTTGGAGCCGAGACTAAAGGATTCTGGGCGACGTGACCTAAAATGCCCGCGAAAGCCCCCTACCCTTTAGTCTCGGTGGTATTACCAACCGAGAATAAAAGCTTCGCGTCCATCGGCTAGAACGCAACAATTATTGACACAGCTTTTTAGTCTCGGGTGGAGTTTCCACCCGAGACTAAAGAGTCCCCCTTTAGTCTCGGGTGAAAACACCACCCGGGGTTAAAGATTTAGTCCCGGGTGGTATTCCCACCCGAGACAAAAGAGGTGCCTTTGTTCTCGGGTTGAAACTTGACCCGGAATAAAAAGTCCTCCCACCGACAGCCAGCCTCTCTCTCCCTCTTTATTTTTCTCCACCGGTTGCTCTCCGTCTGACTCTATCTCTTCTCCATCCATATCCACTCATCTCTCTCCTTATCTTTTTCTTCATCTCACCTTTCTCTCCTCTCACCTGCAGGGGATCCGGCGGCGGCTTGGTGAGCGACGGTGGCGCGGGGCCGCGGGAGCCGCCTGCGCGGGGCGCGGCCAGCCTCCGGCGCTGGGCGCGGGAGCCCGCCGGCGCGGGCCAGCCTCCGGCGCGGGGCGCGGCGGCCTCCTGCCTCGGCCGGCGGCCTGGACGGCGCGCGGACCGCGGAGGGGCCTTCTTGCTGGAGCGTCAGAAGGCCAGGCCTCCTCCTTCTTGAATTGAATTTGTTGATTTTTGGTTCTAATTTTGTTGCTACTCGTGTGCTGTGAATCTTCTGTATCCATGTGAAATTGAATTTGTTGTGTTATGAATTTTATGTGTGAATGAAATCGAACTCTTGTTTTGTAAATCTCGTATGAATTGATTTGTATGAGCTCGAAAGATATTACTTGGGGTGAAGAACTTCGTATGATTCTTGATGTGGGCAAATTGAGTTGTGTTGAAAACTGGTGAAATTGAAGCTCCAGAATGTAGGAATGGCGGAGAGATTGACGGAGGTTGACGGAGAGCAGGAAGCAGGTGGGAGCACGGGCGCCGGCCTGCCGTTTTTTTTGTTTTTGGAAAATCTCTTTAGTCTCGGGTGGTATTACCACCCGGGACTAAAGGACCCCTTTAGTCCCGGTTGCTCACCCAGAACTAAAGGGGGGGGGGTCTTTTGTCTCTAGCATTTAGTCTCGGATGGACCTAAGAGAAATAAAGCCTTTGCCCACCGGGACTGAATGCTATTTTTTCACCAGTGTCAGTATACGTTAGTTTTTATTTGCCGGTCAAGATGTGCACGCACTCAGCCGTGTCAATGTCCAAAAACGACGACGACGATGTTCCGATCCATTGTTTCTCTCCCAAAATACCGGCGGAGCATGTGCGTATGCACAGGCAGATTGCACAAGCTGGTCTACACAGATGGCGGTCGTAGCAGAGCGCGAGGAGGGGGGGGGGGGGGGGGCGGGCGCGCGTACGTATGTGCGGCCGACTGGCTGTGTCATCCGGAGGAGGTCACCGTCGTCGTCGGGTGCGTGAGGGGCGGCGACAGACGCCGGCATTCGAGCGCGTCACGCGACACCATTTTGTTTTCCGGCGACTAGCCCATGCCGCATGCAGCTTTAGTATTATAGTCAACTGAAGAAAAATGTTCTATCTATCGTGTGATATAATTTTGCAGCACCATGCATGTAGATTAATGCTTGCTTAATCGGTCACGGCTAACAATTCGATCAGGCATGGTTTGCTATATTTTCTACTTGAAGTTTATTTGGTTGTGGTGTACTCAAAAAGAAAAGGTTTAGCTTGTGGTGATGGTTTGCTACATTTGACTTTGGCGGAATAGTCAAATCCGTCCCTGAACTATCGCTGAAAGCTTAATTTCGTCCTTGAACTACGAAAACGGCCGTTCTCGTCCTCAAATTTTTGCAACCGGCTCAATTCCGTCCCTGAACTATGAAAATGACTGTTCTCGTCCTCAAACTTTCGCAGCAGGCTCAATTTCGTCCCTGCCCAGTCAGCTATGGTTGTGAATTACCGATTCTACCCCCTTGGTCATATTTTCCCCCAGCCCTGAAGCCACCTGATTCATTTCAAATAAACCATAGAAGCTCGTTGTCTAGTGCTATATATGTAATTTAACTGTGGTGTAGTTATGAAAAGTCTTGCCCGGTTTTGAGTATAGTAAGCTACGTCGTTGGTCACAAAGCCTTGGTTTCCTGGATGCAATCCCTTCAAAGTACCTGAACATCACCATGTGCTTACATGCTAATAGTTGTGTTTCAGGGATGCTATTGATGATATATAAGATAACTAAGACCTTTAACGTACGTTATACCTGACCAATCCCTAGTTGATCTACCCTCCTCTCATCGAAATGAATTTTTTTATCTTCTATTTCTGATTACTCCATGTTTCTTCCTATCCTTGTGCATCACATATTTTCTGAAAGAGATGACCAAGAGGGTAGAATTGGTAATTCACAACCATAGCTGACTGGGCAGGGATCAAATTGAGCCGGTTGTGAAAGTTTGAGGACGAGAACAGTTGTTTTTGTAGTTCAGGAACGGAATTGAGCCGATTGCGAAAATTTGAGGATGAGAACGGCTGTTCTCGTAGTTCAGGGACGAAATTGAGCTTTCGACGATAGTTCAAGGACCAATTTGGCTATTCCGCCTTTGACTTTCCAGTTGCGAGTTCCCTGCCATGATGCGCGCATGTGAGCGTCTGCACTACTTCATTTTTCTTTTCACCTCACACACTGGTGGAAAAAGGGCCTTTGGTCCTGGTTGGTAAGAACAATATCTCCCTAAAGACCTCTAGAGACTAATTCATAGAGACAAAAGGTCCCCCCTTTGTTCCCGGGTGCACAACCGGGAATAAAGGGGGGCCTTTAGTCCCGGGTGGTATTACCACCTGAGACTAAATGGTTTCCAAAAAAGTTAAAAAAAACACCCTGGCAGTCGCTGCCCCAGCACCTGCCACCCACCTCGAGCTCCACTCCACCATGCACAATAAGTTCATCACAAGTTCATCTAAATTCATCACAATTCAACTCACATCCCAAGTTCAACTCACATCAAAAATTCATCTCACAACCGATTGACACATACATAAGTTCATCTACCAAATTCATCTCCAAATTTGTTTGGAGAATCAATTTACACAACATTTACAGCGAGATCGACGAACACAAGTTTCACACGATCCTTCAATTTCGCAAAAAAGATTGAAAAAAACTCACGGTCTTGCTCCCGGCCGCCGGCCCCCGGCGGCGCCCGCGCTAGGCCGCCGGCGAGGCCCCCGGCCGCGCCCTCGCTCGTCCGCGCCTGGCCGCCGGCCGCGCCCGCGCCTGGGCCCCCGGCGGCGCCTGGACGCCGGGGCTGCGCCCGCTCGTGAGGTCGCCGGGGCCCTGCGCCCGCTCGCCGGTCGCCGGAGCTGCGCCTCGGGGCCGCCGCGCCTCTCCCTCCACGCGCCCGCTCGCCGGTCACCGGGGCTGCTTGCCGGGGCCGCCGTGCCTGGCCGCGCGCCCGTCGGGGCCATGAGCCGCCGCGGAGGGGGGCCGCGCAGCGCCGCGGAGTGCGCCTGGATCTGAAATAGGGAGAAGAGAGAAGAGGAAGATAGAAGAAAGAATGAGTGGGGGAGGAGAGTTTGACTGTAAGAAAAAGATAAGGGGGAGAGAGAGGATAGGGGGGGGGGGCGCCGGTGTGTAAGCATCAAGGCCCCTCCGCACCTTTGGTAAGGGTGTGTTTCGGTGATAAATGACAACCATATACTTGTGACTAACCTTTGTTTTGTAGCGGATTTATCCTTGGGTTATTGTCATAAGTAATTAATGAAAAGAGACCCCTCAATTTGAATTAATGGATGATCAATGGACAAAGACTACAAGGCTAAGAACATTTCTAGTTCCAAGTGTCACAAGGAGATGAAGGACACTTGGATTTGCTAGTTTGTAGTGTTTGACCGTACTATAAAGAGGGGTTCACACTTGAGTAGCTTGATCATGCCAAATGCTATGCCATAATTATGCACTCTCAAGTTCCTTGGTCTCTAAACAGCTCAAGACACTCATGGAAACACTTTGGAAGCAAAAGACTTGAAGAAAAACTCAAAGGAGATTGAATTGGATGAGTTGAAACTGAAAAAAGCGCGTCAGATTATCCGACGCTATCAAATTCAGTTGCACCGGATGATTGATGTGAAAGACTCAGCAGAATTCAATAGCACCGGATAAGCCGACGGAGTATCAGCAGAAGCATCGGTTCATCCGATGACCTAGGGTTTGGCAACAGTAACGAATCAAGTCAAGTGCCTTCAGCACCGGATGAAGCGACGGTCTCAGCAGCGGTTCATCCGGCGCATGCATATATTTCATACAGAGACGCACCGAGTGAACCTGCTTCAGCACCGGATGAACCGACGCAAATGGAAACCATCAGCGGTTCATCCGGCGACCCTGTTTATTCTACGCAGAGACGTTCTGAGTGAAGAGGCTTCAGCACCGGATAAACCGACGCTACAATGGTGTGAGCATCGGATGAAGTGGTACAGCGTTCATGTTCAATGGCTATAATTCGAGACACAGAGTGATCGGATGAACCGACGCTGTCACAGGGGGAACCGTCGGATCATCCGACGGTACTACTTTTCAGAGAACTTTTGTAACGGCTAGCCTCCCTTGCTAGGCCTATAAATTGGACCCCTCTGCGTCTCTTGAGCTACCTTTGCCACTCTGAAGAACCACAGCAGCCAAGGAGAAGGAGAGTTAGTGCTTTGATCATTTGGATTTCATCTTCCTAGCCAAGAGAGTTTCTTTCTTGGCAATTAAGGGTTTCAAGGTGCTTTCATTGGCATAGCTGAGTGCATTGGTCAAGTGAAAGGTTGTGAGCTTGTTACTCTTGGAGTTTGATGGCTCCTAGACGGTCTCGGTGATTGGGGTTCTTGGTGAGCTCTTGGAGATTGTGGGAGCCCCGGGAAGTTCTTGGTGTAAATGGATTGAGACCCACCATTCCGGAGATAGAGAACGGGTACTCTTAGTGAGCACTCAAGTCTAAGTGGCTTGAGGGGGAGCAAAACTCTTTGTGAGTGCTCCAACGTGGATTAGGGAGAAGCGTCAACTTCTCGATACCACGGGAAAAAAATTCGGTTGTCTCGTGTCCTCCCTTTCTACCTTCTTGCACTTAATTCTGCATTTACTTTTAGCTCTTAAGTTCCTTTGCTTTTGTTCCCTCTAGTTTGCTTTGCTTGTTGCTTATCTTGACTAGGGTGCCTTTCACATGTTAGTATGATTCTTGCTAAGGAACATTGTTGTTAGTGTGCTTAGTTGGTAGGAAGAAACCTTTTTAGATAGGCAACACTAGAGATCTAGGCTAAGGTTTGTTCCTTGTTCTAGAAATTTGAAGAAGACCCATATTCAACCCCCCTTCTATAGGCCATCGATCCTACAAGTGGTATCAGAGCTTAGGCTCTCTTTTTGGTGGCTTAACCGCCTAGAGAGATGGGCAAGGGGAGTGGAAATGGCCCTCCCAAGTTGGCGGGGAAACGGTTCACTTTTTGGGCACATAGAATGGCTAGCTTTCTTCAAGTACAACTCCATGATGCATGGATCACCACCATGTATCCCTTTCCAAATGTTCCCACCGAAAGTGAAGCTAAGTGGAACTATCGTGCTAGAAACTTTATCTTTGAGACTCTTGAGGAGGATTTGTTTGATAGGGTGTTTGCCTTGGATACCGCTCATGAGGTTTGGATGGAGCTCAAAAGAATCCATGTAGGCAACAAGAAAATCCGTGAGGAGAAGTATGAGTTGCTTAAGGTTGAGCTTAATGAGTTTAAGATGAAGGATGATGAGTGTGTAGAGGAAATGTATTCTAGGATGGGTGTTCTTATTCAAAATATCAATGCTCTCGATATTGCTAACGTGTCCGAGTAGGAAATTATTCGGAAAATTCTTCAAATGCTTCCCAAGCCCAAGTACAACATCGTGAAGGCAGTCATCTTTGAGAAGGACTTCGAAACTCTCACCATCACTGAAGTTGTGAACAAGATTCGATCTCATGAGATGTTCTTGATGGGTCAAATTGAAGGATCTTCTTCCACATCAAGCTCCAAGAAGGATCTTGCACTCAAGGCTAGTGACAAGCCCAAGTCAAAGTCAAAAGCGAAGCCTCCTCCCTCTTCAAGTGAAAGTGAAGACAAGAGTGACTCAAGTGATGAAGATGATGGTGAACTTGCTTTCCTCATGCGGAGGACCACCAAATTGCTCTTCAAGATTGTCAAGAAGGGCTATAACTATAATCCCAAGAAGAACAAGTTCCGCTCATCAAGAAGAAGTGGTGAAGGTGGTAAGAGGAAGTGCTACAATTGCCAAAGCTATGATCATCTATCATATGATTGTCCCAAGCCCGACAAGAGAGTGTCAAGCTCTAGCAAGAAGAACGACAATGATGATGATAAAGAGAAAGATGACAAGCACTCCAAGAAGGACTCATACAAGAAGAAGTCTTCTAGCAAGCCCTACAACAAGAAGAAGGGTGGTCATCGTTCTCTCTTGGCAAATGAGTGGATCACGGATGGTGAAACTTCTAGTGCTTCAAGCGGAAGTGAAGATGAGAAGAACAAGAAGTTTGCCGGTCTTATGATCATGGATGATGAAGAACCTCCTCTTCCTCCACCGCCTATGTGCTTCATGGCTAAACACTCCAAGGTGAGCGATAGTGAAGATAGTGACTCATCGGATAGTGATAATGAACTTTCACCTCAAGCTCTAAAGGGACTTCTAGATCAATACACCGACATGATCAAGAAACAAAAGAGTAAGCTCAAGGCTCTTGAAGAGACCCATGAGAAGCTTAAGCTATCCAATGATGAGTTGCTTGTGCGACACAATGACCTTAGCAAAGAGCATGAAGCTTTGGTAGTGTCTAACAAGTCACTTAGAGATGACCACAACAAGTTACTTGATAAGCACAATGAGCTAATCGTCAAACATGATGATATAATCGTGCTTAACAAGTCTCTTGAGTCAAGTCAAAAGATGCTTAAGAAAGATCATGTGGTCTTAGAGATGAAGTATCAAGAGATTGAGCTTGCTTATGAGGCTATTTGTGCTAGTGGGTAAGAAATTGCTAGAGACATCACTAAAACAAATGCTTATACTTCTTGTGATGACTTGGTTGAAGAACCTAAGATCTTGCCAAATGATGAGAATATTGCCTCCTCTTCCAAGACTAACCATGATAGGGTGAAAGCACTTAAAGAAGAAGTAAGAAGCCTAAGATCTTGTGTGAAGAAAATGGCCAAGGGTGAAGTATTGCATAAGGAGATCCTCTATCACAATGCAAGAGATTATGGCACTAGGGGACTTGGCTCCTTCCCTCAACCCATCAAAGAGACTCGCAAGTCAAAGGAGCTATATGGGTGCTTTGTGAAGGAAGTTGGGTCTTATTGCCAACATTGCAACATCACCGGTCATCACACAAGGGAGTGTCCTTTACCTTCACGTCCTTTGCCTAAATTACCTTGCAACTATCATTCTATGTTCAACAATAACCATTTCTTGTTGTTGAAGAATAGCAAGGGCAAAGTGGCGGCAAGGTTCAAAGGGACCAATGGCTAAAGTGAATCATCCTAGGCAAATTTGGGTTCCCAAAGCTTTAATAACTCATGTGATTGGACCCAAACTTGCTTGGGTTCCTAAATCTTCAACTTGATCTCTTTGTGTGTAGGTGAACTACAAGGCCGGGGAAAGTCATTGGGTCCTTGATAGTGGATGTACTCAACACATGACCGGCCAAAGTAAAATGTTCACCTCTCTAGTGGATGATGCGGTGAATCATGAGCAAGTCACCTTTGGTGATAATTCTAAAGGAAGAGTTTCCGGTTTGGGTGACATAACCATAGCAAAAGATCTCTCTTTCTAATGTTTTGTTTGTTGACTCTTGTAGTTATAACTTGCTTTCCATTGCTCAATTTTGTGATCTTGGCTTATCTTGCTTGTTTGATGATGAGGGAGTTATCATTACTAACAAGAAATCTAATGAAGTTATGTTCAAATGTTTTCGCCATGGGAACATCTATCTTGTGGACTTCTCCTCTCATGAAGCAAACTTGACTACTTGTCTTTTCACCAAGACATCCAAGGGTTGGCTATGGTATTGTCGTATTGCACATATAAGCATGAGTCAACTCAAGAAGGCTTTCAAAAGAGGTTTAGTTCTTGGTGTGAAGGATGTCACATTTGAGAAGGACAAGTTGTGTGGAGCATGTCAAGCCGACAAGCAAGTAGCAAGTTACCATCCTATGAAGGCTTATGTATCTACCTCAAGACCTTCGGAAATCTTGCACATGGACCTCTTCGGCCCTACAACATACAAGAGTCTTGGGGGTAATCTCTATTGTCTTGTCATTGTTGATGATTACTCACGCTACACTTGGACATTCTTTATGGAGGACAAGAGCAAGACATTTGGGATCTTCAAGAACTTTGCAAAAAGGGCTCAAAATGAATTTGAGTCATCTATTGTGAAAATCCGGAGTGACAATGGATCGGAATTCCGGAACACTAATGTGGAAGAATATTGTGATGAGCTAGGCGTCAAGCATGAATTCTCTTCAACCTACACACCACAACAAAATAGTGTGGTAGAAAGGAAGAACAAGACTCTCATCACATTGGCTAGAGCTATGTTGGATGACTATGGTATCTCTCAAATATTTTGGGTGAAAGCTATCAACACGGCGTGTCATGCTTCAAATAGGGTGTATTTCCATCGACTACTCATAAAGACACCCTATGAGCTTCTCATTGGGAGGAAGCCCAACATCTCCTACTTCTGAGTCTTTGGGTGTAAGTGTTTCATTTACAAGAAGAGGAAGCACCTAAGGAAGTTTGAGAGTAGGGTAGATGAGGGCATGTTTCTTGGTTATGCATCAAACTCCAAGGCATATAGAGTATTCAACAACACTACATGTGCCGTTGAAGAAACATGTGATGTGGAGTTTGATGAATCTAATGGCTCCCAAGGAGATGGCTATTGTTGTGATGATGTAGGAAAAGAACCTCTACGAGAAGCAATGAAGAAGATGGCTATTGGGGACATCAAGCCCAAAGAGGATGATGATGCACCTTCTACTTCCCACAACCATGAAGACTCATCCTCTTCCGATGATGATAATGATGACCATCAAAGGTGTACAAGATAAGAAAGCCCATCTTCCTCAAATGGACCACCTCCTACATCACAAGACACCCAAGATCAAGGAGAAGAAGAACCGGAAGTAGTGCAACCTCAAGACGATCCAACCACACTTGAAAGGTGTACAAGGAATTCATCAAACCACCCCATCGATCTTATCTTGGGTGATCCCAAGGGTGGTGCACGTACTCGCCGCAAACAATATGCTTCATTTTGCAAACATCATGCATTTGTTTCTTTTGTAGAACCCACTACTATAGAGGAAGCTCTAGAGGACCCGAATTAGATCTTGGCTATGCAAGAAGAGCTAAACAACTTCACAAGAAATGAAGTTTGGGTCCTAGTAGAGCGCCCTAAGAACAAGAACGTGATTAGCACCAAGTGGGTCTACCGAAACAAGCAAGATGAACATGGAGTCGTGGTGAAGAACAAGGCAAGGCTTGTCGCCAAGGGCTACTCGCAAGTGGAAGGCTTGGACTATGGGGAGACCTTTGCTCCGGTTGCACGTCTTGAAGCAATCCGTATCCTTCTTGCTTATGCCTCTTGTCACAAAATGAAATTGTTCCAAATGGATGTCAAGAGTGCCTTCTTAAATGGCTTCATCAATGAAGAAGTCTATGTTGAGCAACCTCCCGGTTTTGAAGATACCACACATACTAACCATGTCTATAGGTTGATCAAGGCTTTGTATGGACTCAAGCAAGCTCCTAGGGCATGGTATGAGAGGCTCCGGGACTTTCTCATCAAGGAAGGCTTCAAGATTGGAAGAGTGGACAATACTCTATTCACCAAGATCATCAACGGAGAGCTCTTCATTTGCCAAATCTATGTTGATGATATCATCTTTGGCTCTACCAATCTTAAAGTGTGCAAGGACTTTAGTGATCTCATGACTAAGGAATTCGAGATGTCTATGATTGGGGAGCTCAACTTCTTCCTTGGGTTTCAAATCAAGCAATTGAAGGAAGGAACCTTCATCCATCAAGAAAAGTACACCAATGATATTCTCAAGAAATTCAAGATGGATGATTGCAAGCCAATCAAGACACCAGTGCCTACCAATGGACATCTCGACTTAGATGAGGGAGGTAAACCAGTTGACCAAAAGCTTTACCGTTCTATGATCGGCTCTCTTCTTTACCTTACCGCATCTAGGCCCGATATCAGGTTTAGTGTTTGCATGTGTGCTAGGTTTCAAGCCAACCCTAAAGAATGTCACCTAAGTGCTTTGAAAAGGATCCTTAGATACTTAAAATACACACCTAGCATTGGCTTGTGGTACCCCCATGGTGCTTGTTTTGAGCTCTTGGGTTATTCGGATTCGGACTTTGCCGGATGTCGAGTAGACCGTAAGAGCACTTCGGGTGGGTGCCATTTGCTAGGTCGATCTTTGGTTGCTTGGTCCTCTAAGAAGCAAAACTCCGTGGCCTTATCCACCGCGGAGGCGGAATACATTTCCGCCAGGGCTTGTTGTGCTCAAATCCTCTATATGAAGCAAAGCCTCTTGGATTATGATGTGGTTCTAGATAGGGTTCCTCTCCTTTGTGACAATGAAAGTGCCGTAAAAATTGCTAACAACCCGGTTCAACACTCGCGCACCAAGCACATTGATATCCGCCATCACTTCTTGCGAGACCATGTGGCTAAAGGTGATATTCTCCTTTGTGGTGTTCGCTCCGAGGAGCAATTGGTGGATATATTCACTAAGCCTCTTGATGAAAACACCTTTTGTAGGCTAAGAAGTGAATTAAATGTGCTTGATGCGTATAACATCATGTGATGCTTGTCATATAGTTTGCATTTGCATATGTACATGATGTAGGGGCTTGTCTAACCTTGTTAAGATAGTGGTGAGTATGGGTCTTGCTTGAGCCGGTGGTTCCAAAGTTTCGCTCAAGGCATGTTGAAAGGCTCACCATGAGTAAGCTTAACATGGGTTCAAACTTGGCAAGATAGTTTATCTTTCCGCTTTGCATCTTTGCTTGTCATATATAGTATGCATTCATGTCTATTTTCATGCATTTGTTCTTGCATAGCATTGCGTGAGAGGTGTCACAAAGGAAAATCACACTATGAGAAAGTTGCTTAGCGTTCAATGCAAATCAACATCTCCAAAAGTGTGCTAAGACAAATGGTGGTGCTTAATGCCTATTGAGTTATGTCCTAACGAGCTTAAAGTTTCTATCTCTAAGTTCAAAGGCAATGACTCATACATTCCCTTTTTGGATCTTATTCGCCTATTTTTCTAAAAATTTATAAGGTCTATCCCTTAAAGGGAATCTATGGTGTATATACGTCTATTTTGCAAAGGAGTGCTTGAGGGGTGAAGTTGTCACTCAGGATTGATCCAAAAATGTGCTTGAGTTGGCTTGTGTGTGGCATTTGTCGGATAAAAAATGAGCTTTAGTTCAACATTTTGTTTTTATCTTCACCGGATAAACCGCTACTATATAGGTTCCAGCGTCGGTTCATCCGGTGGCCGGGTCAGTTTGAATTTTGCCTCACGCGCCTCTGTTAGCTATCGTCGGATGAACCGACGCTCACCTCTGTGGTTGCAGCGGTTCATCCAGTGCTACTAAAATCTGGGGCAAATTCAGACCCGCGCAATGTTCATCCGACAAATCTAAAAATCATGCCATCAGATCATCCGGTGATGCGTTTCACAGTTTTGCCCATATCGTCCGATGCATACACCGATGCTGCACGTTTTTCACCATCGGTTCATCCGGTGCATCTCTGCAGTGTGGCCCCACATGTCATAACTGCTCTTCTCCGTTTTGCTTCCACATCCGTTCGAACCGCTCGTGCCCGCTCCCGTTCGCCGGCGAATTCATCCGACTCCGACCACATCTGTCCGAGCCGCCGCGCCTGCGACCTCTGCCGGCCTCCCAGCTTCGCCGCCGGCAAGCTCCGCCGCCGCGTCGCCGCCTCCTCCGAGCAGTTGTGTGTGCGCGCCGTCCGCCTGCCCTAGCTAGGGTTTGCGCCGCCGCCGCCAGTTCCGGCAAGCCGGCACCACCGCAGCTCGTCGGCCGCCGTCAAGGAGCTCGAGCAGGCCTCCGCCGCCCTCCACTGCCACTTCTCGTCGTTCTACCTCTCCCAGTGGTGAGCGCCGCAAATTTCCCCCGCCTCTGTTCTTATAGTTCCTCTCAACTTTGGAAATTTGCTGGTGATTCGGTGCATTTAGGCCTCATGAATGATCTCTACATCTTCCATGCCATGTAGCGTGCTCATTTGATCACAGTTGTGCCCAATTACTACACAAATTGCCAAAAATCTCATGTTTTTGAGCCCTGATGTCACTGTTTGAGCCCTGTTCATGCAACTGTTCATGCTCTGCTCCTGTTATCCTGTTCTAGATCTCTATCCTGTACATGCTACTCATGCCATGCCCTATCTTTAAGGATTTCAAGTCAAATGCTACTGTTCATGATCATTTTTGCCATATCCTTTCATCACAGTAGCTTTTCTTCCTGTTCATGCACACACATTCACATCTTGTGCACCTAAGGACTCACCTAGGCTCATCTCCCTTATCTTGTTCCATGTTTATCTCCTAGACTCCATGCTTAGGCTCTATCTATTCATATGCTTTGCTTAAGGATCTCTTCCCTTAGATACCTATTCTCGTTTATACACTTCGCTCGCCAATCTATAATCTTCCACCGTTTTCTCTGATAGATGGCAGGCGACAAGAGGAAGGGCAAGGCCGTTGTTGAGCCAAAGAAGAAGAAGAGCAGACAGGAAAAGGAGTGGGATCGTGTGCTCCAAGTGCCCGACACCGAGGGTCAGCCACAGAGGGGTATACGGATTGGCAGCAGTGCACAGGGTCAGGGGGAGCAGCCCCATGAGCAGCAGCCGTTACGCCGTTCAGGCCGCACTGGTACCAGGCAGACAGACACAGAGACACAGTCACCTTCGTCTGCACCACGTACTAGTCCTTGGACTCGTGGTGGACACACTCAGGCTCAGCCCACTCCGAGGCAGAGGAGGACAGCAGCAGAGCAGCAGGTGGAGCAGGATCAGGAGGATCATTCTAGAGAGGGACCTGAGATCCGTATTGGTGCACAGCATGCTGAGGCCTTCGGGGTCTACCTCCGTGATCTGAGGAGCCTTTCTGGCCCGAAGATCCAGAAGCTCAGGTTCGTGACAGAGGACGAGTGGTTCCCTCCTCAGAGAGAGAACTGTGACCCTAGGTTCTGGACTATTCTTCAGGAGAGCTTCTATGCCTCCTATGTCAGGAAGGGATCACAGTTGAGCCAGCACAGGATGCTCCAGTGGACAGCACTCAGGGCAGCAGCAGCTGGAGTCCCGATACTTCCACACTTCGACTACCTGCCGGGACTTGCAGCTCTGGTCAGTGAGAGGCCACGTTACGTGCCAGAGTGGGTCAGAGTGTTCTACTCCACGGTCTACGTTGAGGATGCCCGGCTCTCGATCAGTTTTATGTTCATGGGGCAGCAGTACAGACTCACTCGAGAGGGGATAGCAGAGTTCCTCGGGGTTCAGGTCGACGACACTTCAATACACTACCTGGCCTACCCCGACGTTGAGGCTCCTCGTCGTGCTCACTCTCCTATAGTACCACCACACGAGGAGATCAGCTTCTTGTTTCAGCAGCCTTTCCTCTCCGGCACCCCTCAGACTCCTGACAGGCTGACACATGAGGCCTACGTGGTCTATTTTGCACTGAGGAGGTCCCTTCTTTTCAGGATGGGGAATGCAGAGTCGATCACCGGAGTCCAACAGTGGATACTTCTTTATATCATGACTCACCGGCCGTTCGATATCGTGGATATCCTGCTCAGCGAGATTGAGGATGCTATTATGGATGGGATGGGGATGACACGGCAGTTTCCTTTTGCCCACTGGATTAGTTGGATACTCTCGCGGTTGGAGTCTCAGAGATATATCTCTGTCTTGGAGCGTTCTCGGTACGTGTTCAAGACATATCAGCCGCCGATGCCAGGGGACAGGAGGCAGGGACCCAGGGGACGGAGACGAGCAGTAGAGGAGCTCCAGGCTCGTACTGCAGCTGAGGCAGTGATGGACGAGGCTGCTCGACAGGACGAGCTACTTGCTCTAGCTGAGGGGCCTCTGCCCGCGTACCTTGCCACTGACACAGAGGAGGACTCGAGCGAGGATGAGGACTTTGAGCCCGAGACATAGCACGTCTTCCGTACTCGTCGTGCTCATGACGACGAGGCTGGGGGCCCCAGTTTGCCAGGATAGAGAGAGGCTGAGTCGCCGATTCCACCTATCTCCACCTCTCAGGTCACTCAGCCCGACGCCTTAGCCTCTATGATTCAGTCCTTGGCCGATCAGTCGAAGGCCACGATGGAGATGCAGCGCGAGATGCAGGCGCAATTTCAGAGGCACCAGGAGGCCTAGCAGGTTATACTCGACAGTATACGCCAGTAGCAGGAGGCACAGAGACTGCAGTTCGAGCAGCAGCAGGAGGCTCAGAGGCAGCAGCTACAGCAGCACCAGATGATGACTGCCCAGATGTTCTCATTCATGTCCACTTGCTTGGGTTAGCTCTTCCAGCTCACGGGGTTTCAGCTTTCGGCTCTCCCGACCCAGCAGCTCCTTCAGCCTGAGCCGGCCATTTCAGTACCTCCTGTCAGTTTGGTGAGCCTCCCGATCCCGACGGTCTCGATCTCAGCTTCACCTCTCCTTCCGTCCGGGACGTTCACTACTCAGCAGCTCGCGACTCCACAGACGACGACACTACTTGAGCAGCTCAGGGCAGGACAGTTTTCTCAGACACCGTCGACTCAGCTGATGTCTCCCTTCCCGACTGGTCCACTGATCTTCGAGACACCAGCACGTCCTTCTCTGGGGTTCACCTCGCCCATGCCTTCCATGGCTACTCCTCAGGCAGAGCGACTCGATCAAGAGGATACTACACTTTGCTCTATCACTCAGCAGATCGAGTCCGAGATGGCAGGTGTGAGCTCTCAGGTGCTTCCCACTTCTACCGGCACCGACACAGCTCGTATCCCTTCACCTGTCCGGTCTTCGCCATTCCGATCTTCTGAGCTATCAGGGTTCGAGTCCGATGACGGTGACACCTCCGGATACCACGTCGCTCCTCGCTTCGGACACCACGGTGACACCTCGACGCCGCCGACTTCTCCTCCGCCTCAGCAAGATTAGGACCCTTTTTGGTGCTTGTTGCCAAAGGGGGAGATAGATAGGGGGAGTTTGGGAGTTTGTCTTGAGAGCTTTTGTGCCCCTTGTATGTTTTGTGGAGTTCATGATGAGACATGTATTTGGATCTTGTGTATATTGTTGGTTTACATGTCTACTCATACTTGTGTGTTTGTTTAATTAATGCATGTGTGCTTGTGCTTATCTCTTTCATGCATTAGTTGTTGAGTTTACGCTTTAATTTCAAATTTTCGTGTATCTCTACTTGTGTTGTCATCTATCACCAAAAAGGGGGAGATTGTAAGCATCAAGGCCCCACCGCACCTTTGGTAAGGGTGTGTTTCGGTGATAAATGACAACCATATACTTGTGACTAACCTTTGTTTTGTAGCGGATTTATCCTTGGGTTATTGTCATAAGTAATTAATGAAAAGAGACCCCTCAATTTGAATTAATGAATGATCAATGGACAAAGACTACAAGGCTAAGGACATTTCTAGTTCCAAGTATCACAAGGAGATGAAGGACACTTGGATTTGCTAGTTTGTAGTGTTTGACCGTACTATAAAGAGAGGTTCACACTTGAGTTGCTTGACCATGCCAAATGCTATGCCATAATTATGCACTCTCAAGTTTCTTGGTCTCTAAACAGCTCAAGACACTCATGGAAACACTTTGGAAGCAAAAGACTTGAAGAAAAACTCAAAGGAGATTGAATTGGATGAGTTGAAACTGAAAAGGGCGCACCGGATTATCCGACGCTATCAAATTTAGTTGCACCGGATGATTGATGTGAAAGACTCAGCAGAATTCAATAGCACCGGATAAACCGACGGAGTATCAGCAGAAGCATCGGTTCATCCGATGACCTAGGGTTTGGCAACAGTAACGAATCAAGTCAAGTGCCTTCAGCACCGGATGAAGCGACGGTCTCAGCAGCGGTTCATCCGGCGCATGCATATATTTCATACAGAGACGCACCGAGTGAACCTGCTTCAGCACCGGATGAACCGACGCAAATGGAAACCATCAGCGGTTCATCTGGCGACCCTGTTTATTCTACGCAAAGACGTTCTGAGTGAAGAGGCTTCAGCACCGGATAAACCGATGCTACAATGGTGTGAGCGTCGGATGAAGTGGTACAGCATTCGTGTTCAACGGCTATAATTCGAGACACAGAGTGACCGGATGAACCGACGCTGTCGCAGGGGGAACCGTCGGATCATCCGACGGTACTACTTTTCAGAGAACTTTTGTAACGGCTAGCCTCCCTTGCTAGGCCTATAAATTGGACCCTCTGCGTCTCTTGAGCTGCCTTTGCCACTCTGAAGAACCACAGCAGCCAAGGAGAAGGAGAGTTAGTGCTTTGATCATTTGGATTTCATCTTCCTAGCCAAGAGGGTTTCTTTCTTGGTAATTAAGGATTTCAAGGTGCTTTCATTGGCATAGCTGAGTGCATTGGTTAAGTGAAAGGTTGTGAGCTTGTTACTCTTGGAGTTTGACGGCTCTTATACGGTCTTGGTGATTGGGATTCTTGGTGAGCTCTTGGAGATTGTGGGAGCCCCGGGAAGTTCTTGGTGTAAATGGATTCAGACCCACCATTCCGGAGATGGAGAATGGGTACTCTTAGTGAGCACTCAAGTCTAAGTGGCTTGAGGGGGAGCAAAACTCTTTGTGAGTGCTCCAACGTGGATTAGGGAGAAGCGTCAACTTCTCGATACCACGGAAAAAAAATTCGGTTGTCTCGTGTCCTCCCTTTCTACCTTCTTGCACTTAATTCCACATTTACTTTCAGCTCTTAAGTTCCTTTGCTTTTGTTCCCTGTAGTTTGCTTTGCTTGTTGCTTATCTTGACTAGGGTGTCTTTCACATGTTAGTGTGATTCTTGCTAAGGAACATTGTTGTTAGTGTGCTTAGTTGGTAGGAAGAAACCTTTTTAGATGGGCAACACTAGAGATCTAGGCTAAGGTTTGTTCCTTGTTCTAGAAATTTGAAGAAGGCCCATATTCAACCCCCTTCTATAGGCCATCGATCCTACACGGTGGCTGTGGTGGGAGGGCTTTATTCTCGGGCGGTTTCCCCACCCGAGATTAAAGGTACTTTTAGTCTCGGGTGGAGAAACCACCCGAGAATAAAAGATTTGTTGCTGCTTTTGTCACTGGATGTGAAGCCTTTAGTCTCGGTTGGTACTACCTCCCGAGACTAAAGGGGTGAGGCGTTCGCAGCCACTCGAGGCCACGTCGACGAAAAGTCTTTAGTCTCGGCTCCAAATTTTAACCGGAACTAAATGTTAGGATCAAAGGTTCATTTTCTACCGGTGACACTTTCCTTGAATATCTCATCGCTTGTTTTAAGTTTGCGAGTAATTAAAATTTCATATTTTAGGAAGTTGTTTGTTTCTTATTATTAATTGTTTGAGCAACTGGTGTGTGTGTTTTGTGAAAGTTTAGAAAGGCAGATTAATCTTGGGAGCAACTGCAAAACCTAAACCTTTCTTGGTGCATTTCCATCTTTCCTTAGCCGGAGATTATGTTTTTCATGGTCTTGACTGAAATACATTACACTATTATTCTTATTCCTGTAGCAGATTGGGTTTTCCTGCTTCTCCACCAAGATGCACGCAGAGGGGCGGGAAAGAAAAACAAATTAAAGGGGACATGATAACGTTGGTGTTGCATGATCAAATCTTTGTTTATTTGCTGGGTGGCTAGTCGGTTTGGGTATATATGTTTGGTGGTCAAATTTAATATGTAACTAATATTATCGCCGCATTTTTCAACGTGAAGATACATGCCAAGCAATGCATTGCGTTCGGGGTTGCGTCCGTCCGAGCCACGGAGTCATATATATAGGTTATATAGTACTAACTCCAAATACAGATCCACCAATTTACATGTGTGGGACTAGCAGTATTTAAATTCTTTCTACCACTCATAGATAAAATAAAACAGTCTACCAACATTTATTTGGGGAGCTTTGTGCCAAATTATTTCCTCCCATTCAATTAGGAGATTAATTAGTTCCAACAAATTGATGAAGACCAGAAGGTACTGGATATAGGACCTTGTGTTAAGATTTTCCCACCAACTAATTTAATAGAAAATAAATAAATAAATAAATAAACAAATAAGTTGTTAGGCCCATCAAATTGATACTTCCCGGTACTACTCTATTGCTATTTTTTTGATATTACCACCATTAAATTTTATGAAATGGATGACTCATGTTAATTGCAAGCACTCTAAAATTTCTAATTGATGAATCTAATATAATTAAACAACCTCGGGAGCTAGCATTTTCTAGTGTCCATGACGAATGAAGAATTTTTCCTCCCGTGATTGCTCCACAATTTTCTTGATTTCAGTGAGTTGTCACCACCGAAATAAAGCTTAATTATGCTGCAAAACAGTATAAGGTGCGTATGTATATCCACGATGCAGTCCACAACTTGTAGTATATGGTGGATATGCATATGCCATATGCCTATCACCCGCGCGATGGGGCTCTAGTGCTGGCCGTGCTTTCGCCGGCAGAGAAGGAAGGAAAAATAGCAAGTGGCTGAAAGAGGGAGACTAAAATTAATCTCACTTTTCCCCTACTCCCATTTTCCTAAACACTGTAGTCAAATACTAGAATTTATATACAGCTAATAGCATCAAGCTAAGGTCACCTTTATCCATGGAGTTGCTGCCACAGGGTAGACAACACCCTGGGAAGGGGGATTGAGAGGCCTTGATATCTGTAAGCATTTTCTTAATGTTTTGGTTATGCATGTGGAGTCTTTTTGTTGCTGCTCTTTGTTTATTCCAACTGGTGTGGCACAGGGATTGCTTCTCCAATGCAATCCATCATTACTTTTCCCCCATTTTAAGGACAGTTCAGATAAGATTTTCACTCCTTTTTATTGCTCTTAATTTGTAGGGATGAGTGCTTTTGAAGATTAATCTTATGTGCATTGGCTTCAAAAGGTATATATTTTGAAAAGCTATTCGTCGCAAGGTAGTAGTGTTAGCACCGTAAAACCATCATATATTATCTCTTAATAAGCAATATGATGTGAAACAAGTTAGCTTAAACCTAGGAAATGGAAAATTAATTATCTGGCTGATGTTTGTTTCAAGACTAATTAGCAGGATTTGGATTTTCAGGGAACCTCCCAAACGGTCCTTTTCCCCATTGGACACATTCTGTTTGGCTTGTATAGGGGCGATGCGTTTGTTTGTGTACTGACGCTGGCTGAAATGTCACCCTGTTCGTTCGGCTTATCAGCCAGCAATACTTTTCTCTCAGAACAAACCAGCCACCACCAACCAGCCAGCAGTACTTTTCACTCAGAACAGACCAACACCAGCAATCAGCCACCAGCCAAACGAACAGGCTAGGACTCCCATATTTGTTGCTTGAGCCCTGTGCAGGCAGCCAGAGATGGCTCCTTGGGCATGAAACAAAGCAAGGGCTCCCCCTTTTCTCCTCTTTCTTCCAATAGAATACGTGCATACATCCAAACTGGTCTTGTAAGTTGTGTTTGTCTTGAAACAAGGATCTAAGACTACCCTTTTTTTAACTCAAAAATATTTTAATGGCATACATTATTGTCTAGAAGCACTCCTAGCCTATAGTTATAGGGGATGGGGAAAATGGCAGTAGCTTTGGACCTTTTCCTCTTAGCTACTCCATCACAATTAATGTTCAGACCGATGCATTTTCTAAATCCAACATTCTGCAAATTTTAAATTTCACCGTAGGTACTATTTCAAATCTTACACGCTGTCAGCATGCAACGCGTTCCTCACTGCTTCCAAGTTGTGAAAACTTAATTTTATATGGCTTGAGATTCTCAACTCAGGAAGTCACGATCCCATTTGGATAAAGCTATTAAGTTCGTGAATATACGTGTCATGAGAGATTTTAGAGTGCTTTAAAAAAATGAGAGTTGGTAGAAACAAAAGAAGTATTATGAAGTACCTAAAGAAAACTAAGTCCGTGAGGTTAAGACCGTCCCACGGTTTTTATTAAGAGAAGGGAATCAAATCCCGATTTAGAAAATCTCTGAACCCCGGCTTCATCAGCGAGAGGATTTTTTTAAACCAGTCCCCTAAATTCGCTCCTACGAGGAATCTGAGGACCAGGTGTGTCCGAAGACCAGTGGAGGGTCGCTCCTTAGTGATGAGTGATTGACAACGTTGTGTGGACTGATGCTTGGTTAAGTGTGCAGGTACAGGTTGCGGCTTGACTCGTGTCGGTGCAGGTGAAGAACAAGCGCGAAAGGCCTTAGCCGTGGCGGCCTCCGGGTGATGGAGTGGCAAGTAGGCTTGGTTCGATGGACCCGGTGGCCGATGGGGTCAAGTGCGAGCCGTGTGGTGCAAGACTTGTGGGCTGAAGTCGTGAACATGGGCCGGTACAAGGTAGCGGATGGAGCCCGAAACTTGCACGCGAGGTTTGGTGGTTTGCCCACAAAACTATCAGGTGGACGGTTTCTTGGTTTTGGCCTCAAAACCAAGTCCGGAGGCCCGAGGCGACGGAGACGGTGATCCGGGAGCTTCGGGAAGCTTCGAGGCGGAGGGCACGTGGCGTGATCGCGAGGTTTGCGTCGAGTTGAAGCGAAGCCGCGGTGGAAGCGTGTCCGTCCGATGAAGACTTGACCAAAATACCCCTGAGGGGTTGTATCTTCATTTCAAGCAGTAGGGGTAGCGTGGTCATTTACCTCCCTCCGATGGACTTCGTATAAATAGCGGAGAGGTGGATGGCATCTCTCTCTCGGACTCTAGATTTTCCTCCCTCGGTAGATTGCTCTGAACTGCTTCTTTTCCCTCTGTATTCCTTAGGCTAGATTCTTGAATAGACTCTGACCTCTGGACGTATGGAAGCATTCGGCGTTGCGGTGATCTCCTAGTCCTCTGTGATTTTCGTGTCATTTTCGGGGCTATTTTTGGGGAGTTTCGTTCTTCGCTCGATTCGAGGATTTGAGTGTGTTTTCCTTCGGATTTCTTTGAGGTGATCATGGGTGGATGCCTTGCGCATCTTTGTGTGTGATCTTGACTTCTCAAACGCCGTGGAAAGCCTTCGATTCATGAGTTTTTGGCCGGAGTTCGAGTTCTTGGTGCAGTTCGTGTGATCCGCGATTCCCGGCGATTTAGTGGTTTAGAGGTCGAGATTTTTGGGGCATAACTTCCTCTTGTGTTGCTTATCATCTCCCCTAAATCTTGTCTCAAGAGCTTTTGGCATTTGGGAGATCCGGTGATGGATTTGGAGAATTGACCTCGCGGGGTCGGGCTGTTTCTGCTCTGTCCGCGTGTCGCGGACTGTCCGCTCGAGCGTCGCGGACTGTCCGCGTGGAGCGTGTTCGTCAGAGTTCTTCGCTTGTTCTTCAGCGCTCGCGTTTCGATCCGTTTCTCAGCTAGGGTTTTGTTGCAAGTAGTTTGCGGACTGTCCGCGTGGTGTGTGCGGACTGTCCGCGTGGCTCGGATTTCGTCTGGGGTGGTTCGAAGGTTGTCTGGGGTTTCCAGGGACTTTAGCCGGACTGTCCGCCAGAAGTGGCCGGACTGTCCGCGAGGTCACGGACCGTTCGCGGTGCTTGCCCGGACTGTCCGAATTTCCTCGGTGTAGCACTGTTAGCTCGGGGTCCTTTTTTCGGACTGTCCGCCAGGGGTTCACGGACTGTCCGCCGTACTCGCGGACTATCCGCCGTACCTGTCCGGACTGTCCGGCCTGGACTTCGCAGTTTTGGCTAAGTCCTTTGGTTCTTGCTTTGGTGCTTCCGCTCTTTGCTCCTAGGCTTGTCTCTTTTTCTTCTAGGCTTGTATGTGCCTTGTTTGGAGCTTCCTTTGTGCGCGCGAGTACTTGGAGTGGCAATCGGGGTATAGGCCGAGTTCGACCTTCGGGAAGAATTTTTATCGACTCCCATTCACTCCCCCCCTCTCTGGTCGCCCTATTCGGTCCTTCAATTGGTAGAGCCGGTTAGGGATCTTCTTGATTCTAACCAGTCTAAGATCCAAATATGGGCGATTACGGCAAGGGGTCGGGTCCTCCGCACTTCGATGGCAAGAATTACCCGATGTGGGAGAGGCGCATGGGCGCGTTTTTGCGAGGGAAGGGAACCCTCATCTGGGAGGTCACTCAGAATCCTCATTATGTCATCCCAGATAGTTTTCTGCTTCCAGGATCGCGGGACATGTGTGAGGCCAATAGCAAGACCGTTGATTACTTGTTCCGTGCTCTCTGTGCCTCGGAGTTCGAGCGAGTGTATGGAGAGAATGTGGCCGGAAAGATTTAGCTCAAGTTGAGAAATGCTCATGTTGGCAATGCCCAAGTGCAAGCCCGTTTGTTTTCCACTTACCGGAGAGAGTACGAGAACTTCACTCATCTCCCCGGCGAGTCGACCGATGCGATGTTCCAGCGCTTCACTAGCATAGTCAACAACACGAGGGCCAATGTGACAGTGCTCCCATACACGGATCATGATCAAGCTATCAAGCTTTTGCATGCCCTAGATAGGTCTGTGTGGAGTGCCAAGATCGAGGCCATTGAGGAGTCGAGCGTGTATGATACGCTGATGTTGGATGAGCTGTTTTCCAAGCTCAGGTCTTCATAGGTTGATCGTGGCTTGAGAGCCAAGAGCGAGAGCTCCACTGATCCTCATAGTTTGGCTCTTGTCTCTGGGTCAAGGTCTAACGCTAACACCAGTGGTTTCTCTTTGTCTTGTCTTGTGTCTTTGCCAGACGAGGACTTTGAGGTGCTGAGCGAGGACGATCTCGCTTTGTTGAGCAAGAGGTTTGGGCGGATGTACGAGAACCGCAAGAATGCACGGCGGAGCTCGGGGATGTGCTATCGGTGCGGGAAGCACGGGCACTTCATCGCCGAATGCCCTGAAGCCATGGAGATCAAGAACGACTACAAGGGCAAGCCCAAGCACGACTACAACAAGCACCGCTCCCGGAACGACTACAAGGACAAGCACAAGTACAAGGGCGAGAGAAGGCACAAGAAGAGTGGCGGCCACAAGAAGAAGACCGCTCGAGTGATGGTGGCCGGAGCGAGCGACATCAACTTGACATCAAGTGATGTTTCTTCCGACTCAAGCAGCGAGGAAGAGCAAGAGAAGCGCAAGGACAAGCGGCACACGGGCAAGAACTTCACTGGCCTAAGCTTCGTCGCACAAGGAGGCTTTTGCGGCACGGCGCATTCCAAGAAGAGTGGGAGGCACAACTCGGATTCAAACTCCGATTCCGATGAAGAGGTACGACAAGATCCCAACTTCTTGCTAGAGGAGAATGCTAGGCTCAATGAGTTGCTTGATAACCGTGATGATGTGCTTAGAAAGACCAACAAGGAGAAGAGGGAATTTAGGTCTTTGTTGGGTGAGGCTAAGGACAAGGTAGCCGAGCTTGAATCCTTGCTTGTGGATGCTAGGAATGAGATAGTCTCTTTGAAGTCTGCTCCTGTGGTGTCTGATGAGATAGATTGTGGTGATTGCTCAGTTTTTCTTGCTGATTTGACTTCTCTCAAGGAGAAGCATGCCTCTACTTTGGAGGAACTAGATGTGGTTAGGATTGAGTGTGATGAATTGAAATCTAGGCCAACTTTGTTGGGCGCTTGTACCTCATGTCCTGTTTTGCATGCTAGGCTAGATGAGTCTCACACTAGAATTGTTTCTCTTGAGGTGACATTGAAAGCTCCTCTTCCTACATCATGTTCAACCTGTGAAATGCATGCTTTGAAAAACATGGAACTTGCACACTATGTTGATCGATTGCAGGATGAAAATGATGAACTAAGAAAAATGATGGGGTGGTTGTCTGGGCATGAGCCACAATTGAGTTTGATGTTGGCTCAGTTTAAGAGGTTTGATGGTTAGGCATTGGGGGCTGACAAGTGTGGTGAGAAGAGTGGTGAGGGAGAAGAGAAAGCTGGAGAGATTCCCATTCCACCACATACCATACCGATGAACAAATTTGCACCCAAACCAAACCATCTCAGAAACAAGCTAGACACAACACTAGATCCACCAGTGTTCCCCCACAAAGCTGAGAACTACCAAAAACCCATCAAGTTTGTGAGCACCCAAGGGAGTGTCTTTGATGGGAAGACAGGAGAGAAAGCTGGAGAGAAGCTTGTAGAGAAGCCACGACCTAAGCCAGTGCCGATCCGCTTTCATTGTGAGTATTGTGGGAGGGATGGGCATATGGATGAGTTCTGTTTCCGGAGGAAGAGGGATGAGAGGTTTGCTAGGAAGATGGCAAACAAGGACAGGTACCACCTTGCTCGTGATGTACCTGAGCCTCGTAGAGGGCCTCTACCTAGGGGTGCGGTGTATGTGAGTACAGTTCCCACTCGTGGAGGTGGATGTGTGTTTCCTCAGAGAGATAGGCGTGTTGGGTTTGGGCGTGGTGAGTTGGCTCGACGTGCTTCTTCTCGTGACCGTTACGAGTTTGGGAGGCACGATCGGAGCTTTGGGTCTCAGATGGACTACGGGCCACATTTTCCCCCTCGTGGTGCACGTACTCCTCCAGTGAGACGTGACAGGTCCTTTGGTGGTAGGCGTGAGAGGGCTCCGCCTCGGGGTGTTGGTAGAATGGACTTTGCTAATCCTTCTTTTGAGCAAATGGCTCGACACTGGTTTGACTCTTTTGGTACTAACCCCAGTGTTGAGTCGCTTGCTTATTCTCGTTCTCGTTTTTGATTACGGGTGGGAGGCTTGGAGAACTTTTGGTTGATCGACTCCGGTTGCTCAAGACACATGACCGGAGATCGTGGGTGGTTCTCCAGCCTCACCCCGGTGAGTACGAGGGAGTACATCACTTTCGGGGATAACAGGAGAGGACGAGTGCTTGCTGAAGGTATGGTGAAGGTGAGTAGCAAGGTGACCTTAAGAAGTGTGGCCCTGGTCAAGTCACTTGGTTTTAACTTGTTGTCAGTATCTCAGTTACTGGACGAAGGTTTTGAGGTTCGTTTCAAGTCGGGTTCTTCTCGTGTGCTTGATTCTCGAGGCGATCTTGTCTGTACGATCGTCCCCGAGGGTCAAATCTTTCGTGCCGATTTTTCCCATTATGTTAGTCCTTCTCGATGCTTTGTTGCTAGCGTTTCGGCCGAGCTTTGGAAATGGCATAGGAGGTTGGGACACTTGAGCTTTGAGTTGCTTTCCCACTTGAGTGGTCTTGATCTTGTCCGAGGATTGCCCAAGTTGAAATTCGAGAAGGATTTGGTTTGTGCTTCTTGTCGGCATGGAAAGATTGTTGCTGCTTCTCATGCCCCTCTGACTGCGGTCATGACCGAGCGACCTTGTGAGCTGTTGCACATGGATTTGGTTGGGCCAGCTCGTGTTCGCTCTGCGGGTGGGAAATGGTATGTTCTTGTGGTTGTTGATGATTTTTTGAGGTACTCATGGGTTTTCTTTTTGGAGGATAAGAGCGAGACATTTGGGTTTGTTCAAGACTTGGTCTTGAGGTTGAAGAATGAGAGACATGGTGATGCCATTCGAGCTATACGCAGTGACAATGGCACATAGTTTAAAAACTCTCATTTCGATGCCTTTTGCAGTGATCTTGGTCTTGATCATCAGTACTCTTCTCCATACGTAGCTTGCCAGAATGGCGTAGTGGAGAGGAAGAACCGGACCCTTTGTGAGATGGCCAGGACGATGCTCGATGAGCACAGGACTCCTAAGCGTTTCTGGGCTGAGGCGGTCAATACCGCTTGCTATGTCTCAAATCGCATCTTCCTTCGTGCTTTTAAGAAGAAGACCTCTTATGAGCTGATGCATGGACGGCAACCCAAGGTGAGTCACTTTAGAGCTTTTGGATGCAAGTGTTTCATTCTGAAGAAGGGCAAGTTGGATAGGTTCGAGTCTAGATTTTTGGATGGTATCTTTCTCGGTTATGCGATTCACTCTAGAGCATATCGTGTGCTCAACCTTGACACTAACCGAATCATGGAGACTTGCGAGGTAACGTTCGACGAGACACAGCCATGTAGCTCTTCTGCTTTTGAGTGTGCAGGTGACGAGGAGATTGGTGCGAGGATCTTTGAGGATGAGAAGGATGGAGATGGAGACGACGACGATGATGGTGGTGGTGCTCCCGTGGCTGATCGTGTACACGCTACTTCCACTACTATGACGACGATCGAGGATGGACCATCCCCTACACCCACTACGACTGAGGCTGTTCGAGTGGAGGCTGCTGCTGAGGGGGAGGTTATGTCCAGGCGAGAGGCTCCCCGGCGTGTACAGATCGATCACCCACCGACGATGATCATAGGTGACATCCATGACACGGTCGAGGTCAAGGAACACTTCTCATTTCGCTCATTCTGCTTTTGTCGTGTCGTTTGAGCCCAAAGATATTCGACACGCTTTGTCTGACGAGAATTGGGTCAATTCCATGCATGAGGAGTTGGAAAACTTTGAGAGAAACCAAGTCTGGTTGTTAGTCGATCCACCTCCAAATTGCCGTCCCATAGGTACCAAGTGGGTGTGGAAGAACAAAGAGGGTGAGAATGGGATGATTGTGAGAAACAAGTCGAGGTTGGTGGCTCAGGGTTTCAACCAGAAGGAGGGGATAGATTATGAGGAGACATTTACTCCTGTGGCCCGTTTGGAGGCAATTAGGATCCTTCTAGCCTTTGCCGTGGCTAAAGGGTTTAAGTTGTACCAAATAGATGTCAAGAGTGCTCTCTTGAATGGGGTGATAGAGGAAGAAGTGTATGTTAGGCAACCCCCGGGCTTTGAGAGCGAGAAATACCCACACCGTGTATACAAACTCCAGAGAGCGCTGTATGGGTTAAAATAGGCACCTAGAGCTTGGTATGGCAGGTTGAGAGGCTTTTTGCTGAGTAAGGGTTTTGTGATGGGCACAGTTGATAAGACCCTGTTTCTCCTTAAGCATGGGAATGACCTTTTGATTGTTCAGATATACGTGGATGACGTAATCTTTGGTGGCTCTTCTCATGATCTTGTTGCCAGATTTGTAGATGACATGAGCAGGGAATTTGAGATGTCCATGATGGGCGACCTGCAGTTTTTCTTGGGCCTCCAGATCAAGCAGTGCAAGGACGAGACGTTTGTACATCAAGCGAAGTACACCAGGGACATGGTGAAGAAGTTTGGCATGAACGACTCCAAGCCGCTGACTACACCGATGAGTACCACTACGGCTTTGGACACGGACGAGGACGGCGAACCCGTGGACCAGAAGGAGTACCAGAGCATGATCGGCTCCCTCCTCTACTTGACGGCGACGAGGCCGGACATACAGTTCAGTGTGTGTCTGTGCGCTCGTTTTCAGGCTTCACCGAGGATTTCACATCGGCAGGCCGTCAAGCGGAATTTCAGGTACTTGAACTACACTCCTGAGTTTGGTCTTTGGTATTCTGCCTCCTCGACACTCAAACTTCACGGGTACTCCAATGCTGATTTTGCTGGGTGTCGATTGGACCGCAAGTCTAACTCTGGGTGTTGTCAGTTCCTTGGTTCTTCTTTGGTCTCTTGGTCATCTCGCAAGCAATCCAGTGTAGCCCAGTCCACTACAGAGGCCGAGTATGTAGCTGCTGCTAGTTGTTATTCCCAGCTGCTTTGGATGACCTATACCATGAGTGATTTTGGAGAGGAGTGCTCCCAGGTTCCACTTTTCTGTGATAGCACCAGTGCCATAAGCGTAGCCAAAAATCCTGTCCTCCACTTCAAAACGAAACACATAGAAGTGAGGTACCACTTCCTGAGGGACAATGTTGAGAAGGGAAACATATCTTTGTCCCATGTCCCTACCCAAGACCAGCTAGCCGACATATTCACCAAACCGCTTGATCAAGTCACTTTCACTCGCTTGCGGGGTGAACTTAGGGTGTGCTTTCCTTTCTAGCTAAGTCTTGGAGCTTCTCATGTATATATATGTGTCATATGTTCATTTTGTTGCATTTTCCTCATGCATTTTACTTTCTGTACAAAACCTGGTAGGATAGCCATCTTTGGATTACTTGTGCTAGGAAAAGCTTCTCTTTTATACATTGATCACTGATGTGCTATTTGTGAGACTTGTGCATGTTTGGTAAATTGTGGATGTGAATGCTATGCTATTGATGGTTTTGCCATATACTTATGTTGAGATAGCTTTCTTTTGATGAAAATGCTAAAATTGTCTCTCATGAGTAGATGCTTGTCTATGCTCATTTTGTGCCTAAATGCCTAAATCATGCTTAGTTTGTGCTTGAGAATCATGTTCTCTTTGCTTGGGTTCAAAGACCTTTTTGTCATTGTAAATGTTTAGCCCTTTTCCTTGCTTGGGGAGGAGCATAAGCTTCTTTTTACCGCAAAGGCACTTCATGTACCATGTTTAAACTTGAAAATGAAATTAGTGTATGAATTGCCTTATGCTTGAAAAATGAGCTCCTAATCATGTTTTTATGCTTTGAAATTCATATGTTGGGTGCTAAACCGTAGCATGTTGTCTACCATGAGAAGTCTCATTTTAAGAAGTAGACACATGGCCCGGTGGCTTTAACATGACTTGAGTAGCTTGTGGGCGTTTATGATGATCTTGTGATGAGAATTTGTGATCTTGCATAAACTTTGGATGATCTAGTGTATTTGTGCTCAAATTGGTATGGATAGGGTCTTGCTCATGAGATGAATGTTTCTTTGTGAAAATTGCTTAAAATAGCTTTTAGCCATGTCACATGCTTATATGTCTTTACCTTCTTGATGGCAATGTGCAAACTACACCATATCTACTTTGCTTGCTCTATGTCTCATGTGTAGCATTTTGTTGTGCTCTTTGTATATTTGAGAAGGTTGGTAAATTGTATATATGCTTTGACATGCGTTTGTCATGAAAACAAGGGGGAGAGCATCATGATATCTTGATTCATGCATTGTTAACAAGGGGGAGAAGTTGTATGCATTTTGGGAGAATTTTGTGGAAAATTGGTATGCATTTGTGAGATGTTGCATGTGAGGAGAAAAATTGAGAAGAAGAGGTTGCATTTGCTCAGGGGGAGTTTGCATTTGTGCAGGGGGAGTCCTTTGGTTTTCCTGAGTTTTTGTGCTTTGTGATGTGCTCTTTGTGAGCTTTGTTTTGTCTCGGCTGTGTCGAGCCGTTGCCCTTGTCTTAGGGGGCCGAGACTTGGTTTGGCGAGTGATCTTGTTTTCGCTTGTTCTTTGGCTTTGGATCACTTGCTTGGGAGGTTTGTGTTCGTGGTTGTTTTTCTTTTCTTTTTCTCTATGTGATTCCTTGAGTGTTGTCAATGCACTCATCAAGGGGGAGATTGAGGACCAGGTGTGTCCGAAGACCAGTGGAGGGTCGCTCCTTAGTGATGAGTGATTGACAACATTGTGTGGACTGATGCTTGGCTAAGTGTGCAGGTACAGGTTGCGGCTTGATTCGTGTCGGTGCAGGTGAAGAAGAAGCGCGAAAGGCCTTAGCCGTGGCGGCCTCCGGGTGATGGAGTGGCAAGTAGGCTTGGTTCGATGGACCCGGTGGCCGATGGGGTCAAGTGCGAGCCGTGCTGTTCAAGACTGACGGGCTGAAGTCGTGAACATGGGCCGGTGCAAGGTAGCGGATGGAGCCCGAAACTTGCACGCGGGGTTTGGTGGTTTGCCCACAAAACCATCAGGTGGACGGTTTCTTGGTTTGGGCCTCAAAACCAAGTCCGGAGGCCCGAGGCGACGGAGACGGTGATCCGGGAGCTTCGGGAAGCTTCGAGGCGGAGGGCACGTGGCGTGATCGCGAGGTTTGCGTCGAGTTGAAGCGAAGCCGCGGTGGAAGCGTGTCCGTCCGATGAATACTTGACCAAAATGCCCCTGAGGGGTTGTATCTTCATTTCAAGCAGTAGGGGTAGCGTGGTCATTTACCTCCCTCCGATGGACTTCGTATAAATAGCGGAGAGGTGGATGGCATCTCTCTCTCGGACTCTAGGTTTTCCTCCCCCGGTAGATTGCTCTGAACTGCTTCTTTTCCCTCTGTATTCCTTAGGCTAGATTCTTGTATAGACTCTGAACTCTGGATGTATGGAAGCATTCGGCGTTGTGGTGATCTCCTAGTCCTCTGTGATTTTCGTGTCATTTTCGGGGCTATTTTTGGGGAGTTTCGTTCTTCGCTTGATTCGGGGATTTGAGGGCGTTTTCCTTCGGATTTCTTTGAGGAGATCATAGGTGGATGCCTTGCGCATCTTTGTGTGTGATCTTGACTCCTCAAACGCCGTGGAGAGACTTCGATTCGTGAGTTTTTGGCCGGAGTTCGAGTTCTTGGTGAAGTTCGTGTGATCCGCGATTCCCGGTGATTTAGTGGCTTAGAGGTCGAGATTTTTGGGGCATAGCTTCCTCTTGTGTTGCTTATCATCTCCCCGAAATCTTGTCTCAAGAGCTTTTGGCGTTTGGGAGATCCAGTGATGGATTTGGAGAGTTGACCTCGCGGGGTCGGGCTGTTTCTGCTCTGTCCGCGTGTCGCGGACTGTCCGCTCGAGCGTCGCGGACTGTCCGCGTGGAGCGTGTTCGTTAGAGTTCTTCGCTTGTTCTTCAGCGCTCGCGTTTCGATCCATTTCTCAGCTAGGGTTTTGTTGCAAGTAGTTTGCGGACTGTCCGCGTGGTGTATGCGGACTGTCCGCGTGATGTATCCGGACTGTCCGCGTGGCTCAGATTTCGTCTGGGGTGGTTCGAAGGTTGTCTGGGGTTTCCTGGGACTTTAGCCGGACTGTCCGCCAGAAGTGGCCGGACTGTCCGCGAGGTCACGGACCGTCCGCGGTGCTTGCCCGGACTGTCCAAATTTCCTCGGTGCAGCACTGTTAGCTCGGGGTCCTTTTTTTCAGACTGTCCGCCAGGGGTTCACGGACTGTCCGCCGTACCTGTCCGGACTGTCCGGCCTGGACTTCGCAGTTTTGGCTAAGTCCTTTGGTTCTTACTTTGGTGCTTCCGCTCTTTGCTCCTAGGCTTGTCTCTATTTCTTCTAGGCTTGTGTATGCCTTGTTTGGAGCTTTCTTTGTGTGCGCGAGTACTTGGAGTGGCAATCGGGGTATAGGCCGAGTTCGACCTTCGGGAAGAATTTTTATCGACTCCCATTCACTCCCCCCCTCTCTGGTCGCCCTATTCGGTCCTTCAGAATCGAAATCGGGTCTCCTGATTGCGACCATACATCAATGGACCTTTGGTATGAAGTACCTAAAGAGAAGTACAAATCCCACCAAGTGCTAAAAATAGTGGCACCAACAATCGATTTAATTTATATTTTTGTAATTTACAAATTAAAGCACAAGGTACCTTCAAGTACCTGATGGTATACTTTAAAAGAACCGTCAAAATCGCTATGTATCATAATATGAATTTTCTTTTTTTTTGCATGGATACAATATTTAAAAGAACAACTATACCAAATATTATCTTGATTCGCTATCTTTTGTTATAATGTTATGAAGAATTCTAATTACAACTTTAAAGTATATATGTGAGAAAATAGAATCATGGTGTATAAAATGAGAAATCTAATTTCGAAATAGGCTAAGTGTTATTGGATCAACACATCAAAATTGCTAAGTCTGAAAACAGAGCCAACTAGTCAACTTTGGACATACTTTTTAAGAAATTTTACTTTGAGACCTTAGACACTTTTGGGCTACAAGTGAATCTGGATATTCATAGAAAACTTTGGATAAGTTGTTGGTAAAAAAACAAAGAATTCATAATTTAAGAGATGCTTAAAGTTGGAAAGTTGTGCACAACTTTCCAACTTTAAGTCTCCCTTAAACTATGAAGTCTTTGCTTTTTTCACCAACAACTTATCCAAAGTTTTCTATGAACTTCCAAATTCAATTGTAGCCCAAAATATCTAAGGTTTGAGTGTAAAGTTTCTCAAAAAGTATGTCCAAAGTTGACTAGTTGGCTCTGTTTTCAGACAACAATTTTGATGTGGTGATCCAATAACACTTAGGCTATTTCAAAATTATATTTCTCATTTTATACACCATGGTTTTGAGTGCAACTAGTTAAAATGAAACGTATGCACTCCATAGATCATACATCTCGAGTTTCATAAATTTAGGAGATCATTTGCTAATTAAAATGAATAATGAAATACAGCTAAATGAGAGTGGGAAGAAGGTCTCAGCCTATACGTGAGTTTAGTCACGCCAGGTATCGTGGTGTGACTCGCTACTGAGTCACGCCAGTCCGTTTGTGTTAGACATATAGTGTTGTATATGATTTTGTATTGTATTACTTGTACACCAAGCCGTATCCGGCCTATATAACCCCCCCATCATGGGTGTGTGGTGTTTGCCCAATATTCTACATGGTATAGAGCCTAACCCTAGGCCTGTTTTTCCTCCCCACCCCACCTTGAGTTACTGTTCACACGTGAACAGTAACCTCGCCCCAACCCTAGCCCGCCGCCTCTTTCCTGGCTGCGCGCCCCTCCTCTCTTCCGCTGCCCTAATTGTTGTGCCTCTCCTGCACACGCAACACCCACCACCAGGAGCCGCCGCCGCTCCCCTGCGCCTAGCCTCCCTGGCCGGCCGCACAACCCAGCAGATCCTATTTGTTGATGTCTTCTGTCACCAACGACGACTCATCCTCCGACGGTGACGAACCGGCCTCCTACCTCAGCCCTCCTCCTGCGCAGCCTCCTTCGACGGCGCTCGACGCTCCGATGGCGATGAAATACACCACCATCAACGTCTCGTCCCATGTTCCCGTGAAGCTGGAGCTCCGTTCCTCCAACTACACCCAGTGGAAGTCCTTCTTCGAGTCGCTGTGCGGGAAGTTCGACCTTCTCGCACACATCGACGGCACCGCGACACTTGATCCGCTCACCGCCGCATGGCGACAGGCTGACTCCTGCGTTCGCAGTTGGCTGTATGGCTCCGTCGACTCCGCCGTCCTCGACTTCACCATGGAGCTTGACCAGACCGCCCGTCAACTCTGGGCGGCCATTCAGGGCCACTTCACGGCGAACCAAGCACCCCGTGCCATCTTCCTGAGTCACTCCTTCCATACCATGACTCAGGGAGACCTCTCCGTTGAAGACTATGGGAAGAAGATGAAGAAGGCTGCCGACGCACTTCGTGATGTTGGCATGCCTGTCGGCGCACCCACCCTGCTCCTCAACCTCCTCCGCGGTTTCAACTCTCGCTACAGCATCGCCGCCGACATCATTGCCGACACTGGCAGCATGACCTTCTCGACCGCCCTCGATCAGCTCAAACTGAAAGAGCTGCGCCTCGAGAATGAGGTCAAGGTTGAGGCCACCAACACCCTCGTCGCCTCCTCCTCCACTTCCGGCTGCAGCGGCTCCGACTACCACTCCTCGTCGTCATCCAAGCCTCCTCAACCGCTACAGCAGCAGCCGCAGCAGGCCAGCGGTGGCGGTGGCAACGGCGGTGGCAGTCAGCAGCACCGCAAGAAGGGCAACGGCGGCAGGCGCAACGGCAGCGGCAACGGCTCGTAGTTCTGCCCCCCCCAACCTGCTGGCCTGTGGATTTGCATCAATCCACAGGCCCTCCAGGGGGGCGCTGGGCAGCAGCGGCAGTGGCGGTGGACAGTGGCGCGGCGGCCAGGGGATACTTGGTCCCCCACCGCAGGCCAACACCGTGTTCCAGGGGTCCTCCACCGTGTTCGACACGGCTGGCCTGACGGCTGCTATTCAGCAGCTTGCCATTGTAATGCCCGCGTTTTTAGCCCCAAATAAGTCACCTAATAAATCGTGCGTATTTTTTCAAAACTGTCCAGCCGAGCTCAATTCAAACCCTAGCCATCGTCCCTCCCTCTCACCCCGGCGCGCGTGCCGCGAATTCCGCCGGCACCGCCCGCACCCAGGCCAGCACCCACGCGTGCCTTCCCAACACCGCGGTCGGCCACCGTGCCGGGAATCCCGCGCACGCCGCGGTCCCCGCCGGCCGGTCCGCCTCGCCATCACCGCCGTCCCGAAAAAAAACACGCCGACGCCCGGAAATCGGAAAATCCCGCAAAACCCTTCCCCTAATTTCCTAACAATTTTCCCTAATTTTTCCCTTATTTCTTTTCCTTCTCTATTTTCTTTCCCTTCCTTTTCTTTCTTCTCTTTTTCTTTTTCTTCTTTCCTTTTTCCCTTCCTCCTTTCCTTTTTCTCCCTTCTCTTTTCCCCTCCTTCTTCCTCCCGCGGCCAGGACGCGCGCCCGCGACGCCCGCACCCCGCGCCTGGCGCCGTTGACGCCCTGCACCGCTCTGGGCCCGCGCGCCTGTGCCCGACCACGCCGGCTTCCCCTCCCCTCCAGCACGCCACCGCCCTGTCTTCGCCGGCGCCGCACGCCTGCCGGTCCCGTGCCGCCGGCAGGAGCCCGGGACCGAGCTGACAAGCGATGACCCGATGCACCGCCCCTCGCCACCACCAGCACGCCACCCCGGCCCCGCGACGCGACCACACACCGCCATTACTCCGCCTGTCCCAACCACCATCACCACCACCGCAAGCCGCCAGCCCCGCTCGGCCCTGGACGCGCTGTCCCTGCAACAAGTTGACCCGTCGCTGCTCGAGCTGTCTCGTCGCCGGTCGCCGCGGAGTCCGGCCAGACATCGAGAAGACGCGCGAGCTCACCGGCGGCCTTCCGCCGGGAATATCCTTCCCCCCCGAACCGCCTTAGGCCGCCTATAAATAGGCCCCGGACCTCCTCGCCACCCCACACCGCACCACCAAGCTCACACAAACCTTCCCCGAGCTCCACAGCGCCGCCGCCCCTTGAGCACCGCCACCGAGCCGCCACCCTCTCGCGGAGCCGCTCCTTCGGGCCGCCCTAGAGCAAGGTAAGCACGGGAATAGGACCCCCTCGGCGCCCTCTCCGTTTTGCCCCACCGCCCGTCCGCCGCCGTGGCCTGGTCCGCCGGGATTTGGCGCCGGCCGGCCGCCCCGGCGACCCCTCCCCTGCCTCTGTCTAAAATCGTGGGGGGGGGGGGGGGGGAAGGAAGGAGATGGCCTTTTGGCCGAGACCCCCCCCCCCACCTTTCTCCTTTTTACCACCAAACCGTGACCCCCCTTCCCTCTCTCTCTTGTTCTTTTCAAATAAGCCCCTAGGATCATGATTAATTATAAAATAAATTCTGTCAGGCCCTAAAACAATTTATAACTAGGCCCTAATCAAGTTTATAAAATCATAACCACACCCTTTCCCCATTAATAAAAATTACCAATAGGTCCTTAGCACTTATAACCCCTCTTTAACCCAACACCTTATGCACAATTTTATTTCCGTTTAAACCCAAACTTCACCACACCCTTCCCAGTAGTACCCCCACCGAACCAACCCTCTCCCTAGGACTTATATATATCCCCTCTCCGCTCATCTTCCCCTCCTCGAGCTCGGCCGGTGATATGTGTGCTTATAAATGATTGCTTGTCTGTGTGTGTGCTATAGCCGACGGTGTAGGCGAAGGAAGGAACCCCGAGCCGGAGTTCGAAGCCGACTACTGCGAGCAGGAGCCCGAGGTCCCGAACGCCGAGCCGGCACTCCCCGAAGACTTCGAAGACGGCAAGTTCAATCTCATCCTTTGATGCATGCTTTGATCCTAGTTTTATAAACACAACCATATACCCGTTTTATAAACTGCATATTGTTTTTCTGCAAAAACATGGTAGGATAGCCACCCTTGATTGCTATGATTGAATCTTGTTTTGGCCTAAATGATTGCTTTAAAAATGTGTGAGTGTTTTACAAATGGGAATGGGATATTTTGGAAAGTGAGTAAAGAACCGGGTAGACGGGATGGACGTGCGTGAGTCAGGAGTATGGGTGAGCTCGTACCTTTGTGGTTGAGCGTGTTGGAGATGTCCATCTTGTCGTTAAGGACCGGGTTGCGTGACATCTCACCTGACCCAATTATCGTACTACCACTCGACCGTTGTATGTGGCAACGGCTTAGCATAAATCCCACTAGTTAATCTACTTGCCATCAGGAGTGCGGGTGAGCAGCAGGAGATCAAGGAGTAGGGGTACGATCTGTGTGAGGTACGCCCTGGTTATGTGAGATAACCCCTTGGTTGCTCCCGTGGTGGCTCGTAGGGTTAGCTAAGGTGGGTAATGGCTTTGATAGGATCCGCGCCGACACTGAGGTGTTCGTGTGGCGGTACCCTACTTGTGGGTAAAGATGTACAACCTCTGCAGAGTGGAAAACCTATTCGAATAGCCGTGTCCACGGTATTGGACGAGTCACGGTGGGGTCACAAAACTAGTGTTTGGGTTTGAGATGATTTTCATGGCGTGAGTTGATTTCTGGAAAAGCGTGTGGCTGTGTGCCTGGGCTACTGCGGACGGGGAGTCCGGTAGTCTTCATTTGGTTTTCACAAAACAACTGAGTTACTTGAGTTATAAAAACTGTTTGCGAAAACCTTTTCAAAAACAAACCCTTGAGTGAGTGCGTTTGCAAAATAAACCTTATCCTGATCCTTGATATATCCCGTGCATGATCTGCTTACAAGCCCCTCCGTGGGTGGGGTTGAACTTGTTGAGTACGTATGTACTCACCCTTGCTTAGTTAACTGTTTTTCAGAGGAGGATCCCGACTTCGTTCCCGAGGACGTCGAGTAGGTCGTTGCCCTACACCCAACCGTGCCTGTGGACTCTGGGTCGCCACAGAGAGCTTCCATGGCGTGGTACTCTGATGAGGCCTTAGAAGCCTTTGCTGTTGTAGTTTGGTCTTTAGCTTTTGTGTTGTTTCTCGTGGCAGTGGCGCTTCCGTGCCCACTATGCCGCCGTGATGTAAGGGACTGAACCACCTGTTGTAATAAATGTGTTGCCAGCCTCCTGGGACTGGTATTTATGTCACATTTAGTCACCTCTGATGAGGGGACGCTTCAGGTGGTATCAGAGCCGTAGGTTGGCCGTAGGACGCGACCCCTAGGACCCGAGACCTTTTCTAAGCCTTTCTCTAAATCTTTTCCCTGCTTAGCTCACCTTTCCACAAATCTCTTACCTTAACCCTTGCCTGGTTCCAGATGGCCAACTCGGAATGGAGTGGAGGCGTCTGCCCCGCAGAGGCTGGCCTCCCTAAGTTACTGCTACTCAGCCTAGAGCGTATCGGAGTAAGGGACCCACCGGAGTACCTCTATCGGGAGTATGAACTCAGAAGCACCTTTCGGTGTGAGGTGATGATTTTCGTGTCTAGGAGCACGTTGTACCCCGATGTGAGCCCCTGGTACACCAAAACCACCGGGTATCGCTTCGCCGACACCTACCACAAGGCCGCCCGAAAAGCCCTTCGCCATCTGCGAGTGATCTATAAGCACCACCTCCGTCAGACCCCAATGGGATTCTTTCCGCCTGCTGGAGGAAGAGGTCGCTCATGGATCGCCCGGATGAGGAGACTTGGACGCGAAGAAGAAGAGCTAGGGGACACAGTTTCTCACCTATCCATCTACCTCACCGGCCTAGATAAGCTTTACCGTGAAACAGCAGCACAACTGAAGGAGCAAACTCGCAGAGCAGAAGGAGCAGAAAAAGCATTAATAGCGCAAACAGAGAAGGTGGTAAAAGCCGAAGAAAAAGCAGAGATCGACCAAAGAGCCTACGAAGGTTTATGGCAGGCCTTTGCTAAAGCTCGTGAGGAAGCACGTCAAGCCGAGGAGCGAGCTGCACGAGCTCGAGCAGATCTACGGAGCCTAATTAACTCAAGTGGAACCAAAAATGGGTGGATATCAGAAGAAGAAGAAGAACCCATGGAAACCCATTGGGATAAAGGCACCCAGACCGAGGACGTGATATTGGAGCAATGCCTTCCACCGAAGAAGCGTCGCATTCAGCCTGAGGAAGAATCCCCATAAGAAGAGTATGGAGTGCCTAGGCTAGAGCTATCGTCATAATAATAAGTGTACCCCTGAGGAGTGTACCCAATCTTTGTGAATAAATAAAACTATCTATCTTTTGTACCCTACCCTTTGCACAGCTTGTTCAACTCTACCCTTGTTTTCAGATGGCCGAAGATGGATGGACCCAAGGCGTGTGCCAGGAGGAGCCTGGTTTTGCTCGCCTTCTTATCAACTCCCTGGAGCGCCTCGGTATCACTGAGCGCCCAAGGTACTACAGTAGAGAGTACGAGCAACTCGGCACTCTTCGCTGTAGGGTGGTCCTCTCCATCGCCAGAAGCACCCGCTACCCCAACGTCGAGCCGTGGCGCGTGACCGCCACAGGTTTTCGACATCGGGATACCTATCCCTTGGCCCTCCGGAAAACTCTCCGTTACCTGTGCAGGATCTACGAGGAACACCTCGTCCCTACACCGATGAGGTATTTTCCTCCCGCCATCAGAACCCCAGTTTGGCAGGCCCGCATGAGAAACCTGGAACGACGCCGCCACCAAGAAGACCTGCTGTACCACGTAGTTGCCTACCTTGTCTCCCTGGATAAGCTCTTCGATGACCAAGCCAAGCACTTGAGGGAGCAAATCAGTCGGGCCGAGCAAGCTGAAGTCACAGTGAGGATGCACCAAGTCCGAGTGGCCCAAGCAGAAGCAAGGACCGCAGCCGCCATAAGCAGTGAAGCCGTTGCCCATGAAAGCCTCAGGCGAATCCAGGATCAGCGCATACAGGAATGGACCAACAGTGGAACACCCGTTCCGGCCGTTGGAGAAGCACAAGTCCTAGTTGGGACACCCCTCATAGGATGGGGAGGAGTTCCTGAGACCCCAACACCGTCTGTAGCCGCCGAGCAACCAACATCAACCGCCGAAGAAGGAACTTCCGCCCAGCCCCAAGAGAACGGGAACCCCCAGGATGATGACGGCGATGAACTGCTCATTCCGCTGGAAGCACACTCCGCCCCAGAAGATGGCTCGCCCCGCGAGTAGCATGCCCCAGAGGCCCTTGCCAAGGAATGAAGCCGTGCTGGTCCAAGCTTATAGTCGCCCTCTTATCTTTTGTCATGGTACCAAGTCGTGTAGTGTACCAGCGTTGTATCAGTCGAGTAGTTCGGGATGTATCCTCCTCTCATGGTTGAAATGAAGTTGGTTGTGCTTGTGTGCTTGTTGTGTGCTTGACGACAGGAGTCAGATCCTGTCTTTTCAAAAGCCCGTCTTAATCAACTTAAACATCACCTAAAATCTCATAGAAACCGCGCCCCCTACAGATGGTTTCAAGGCGTCCCGCCGGGAGCTTCCAAGGCTCCGGTCGTATGGACCCAAATGCGGAAGGATCGCATGCAGGACGAAGGGAGCGCCCTAACGACCAAGAAGCGTATCAGGATGAAAATGGAGGAGAAAACATGGTTCCGCCACCACCACCACCTGCCGTAGACCTGGCGCAAGTGTTGGCCAACCAGACCCTGTTGCTGGAAGCCATAGCCAATGCCATCACCCGCCCAAAGCCCCGTGTTCTGGGCATGAATGAGAAACTGATAGAATTTCTCCGGACAAAGCCACCCACTTTTGGCGGATCCGTGAATCCCTTGGATGCAGATGACTGGCTAAGGGCCATCCTGAGGGAACTAGAGCCATTCAACTGTGAGGATCGAGACAAGGTGTTGTTGGCCACTCACCAGCTCACTGGAACAGCCTTAGCCTGGTGGGAAAACTACTGTGCAGCGACCAAAGATCCCTCCACCATCACTTGGGATGAGTTCGTGGAAGAGTTTCGTCGCTACCACATCCCAAAAGCCACACTGAAGCGCAAGGCAGATGAGTTCCGTGAACTCCGCCAGGGCAACAAGTCCGTGGAGGAATACACTTACCAGTTCATAGAGTTGGCTCGTTACGCTCCTGAGGAGGTGGACAAGGACTCCAAGAAGCAGGAGATGTTCAAGAAGGGCTTGACTCCGGAGCTGAGGACTCTGCTTACCCCTCAGATCTACCCGGATTTCAACACCCACATGAACATGGCCATCCTCACAGAGAGAGCCAAGGCAGAAGAGAAGAAAGAAAACAAGCGCAAGTTCATGGAGAACAAGGCTCAGCAGCAAGAACGTTCCCAGAGACAGAGAAGCTTCGGTCACCCCATGTCCAGGTTCCATGCCCCCATGCAATACAAAACCCAGTCACAAGCCATGAGCTCTCAGGGCCCCAGAACCCAGTTCAAACCGTACAACAACCAGAACACCATGAAGCCCCTACAGAGCAACACTAGCCAGGTCACTGCCAACAACAACAACTCCAGAGTGTGTTTCAACTGCCGTGAGACCGGACACTTCATCGCCAACTGCCCATATGCCAAAAAGCCAACAGTTTCAGCCTTCTCCAACTCCGTGAATGGGCCGAGACCGGTTGTATCTGGAGCCAACCGCGTGCCAGTTCGCAGCAACAACAACTTTGGCAATAACAACCAGCAGATGAGGCAGCCCCAGCAGTCTTATGGACGAGCCCGCGTCAACCACATCAACGCACAGGAGGCTCAAGAAGCACAAGGCGTAGTGCTCGGTGAGTTCCTGGTCAGCTCAGTCTTGGCAACTATATTATTTGATTCAAGAGCATCACATTCATTCATATCCTCAAGTTTTGTGGAAAAACACAACATACCTACAGTACTACTAAAAACACCCCTATTAACTCGAACGCCCGGAGGTGACATTAAGTGTCAACTGGGTTGCTCCCGGGTGAGAATAATTTTAAGTGGGGTAGAGTTCCTAGCGGACCTGGTAGTACTGAAGTCCAAAGGGATAGATGTGATTCTTGGGATGGACTGGTTAAGCCTTCACCACGGCCTTATAAGTTGTGCCGATAAGGTAGTACACCTAACCAACCCAGACGGAGTGCGAGTAACCTGCTGTACCCGAGGAAGCAGACCAGACATAATGGTCTTTAGCATGGAGGCCAAGTCCCTAGAAGAAATCCCAGTAGTACGGGAGTACCCAGATGTATTTCCCGAAGAACTCCCCGGAATGCCACCAGATAGGGATATAGAGTTTGTTATCGACCTCGTCCCCGGAACCTCTCCCATAGCCAAGAGACCATATAGGATGGCAGCCCCTGAGTTGGCAGAGTTAAAGAAGCAGCTGAGAGAACTTCAGCAAAATGGGTTCATCAGACCGAGCTCATCACCATGGGGAGCCCCAGTGCTTTTCGTCGAAAAGAAGGATAAAAGCCTGAGGATGTGCGTGGACTATCGCTCACTAAACGAAGTCACTATCAAGAACAAGTATCCTCTCCCCAGAATAGATGATTTATTTGACCAACTAAAGGGAGCCAAATATTTCTCGAAGGTCGACTTAAGGTCAGGATACCACCAACTCAAGATTAGGGAGAGTGACATCCCAAAGACCGCCTTCGTCACCCGTTATGGACAGTATGAGTTCACAGTGATGTCCTTCGGACTCACCAACGCACCAGCGTATTTTATGAATCTCATGGATAAGGTGTTTATGGAAGAGCTAGACAAGTTTGTCGTGGTGTTCATCGACGACATACTTGTTTACTCCAAAAGTGTGGAGGAACATGAACAACACCTTCGAGTGGTACTGGAGAAACTGAGGGCGCACAAGCTGTACGCTAAGTTCAGCAAGTGTGAATTCTGGTTGGAGAAAATATCCTTCCTTGGACATATTCTGACTGCAGAAGGAGTAGCTGTAGACCCCGGGAAGGTTGAAACAGTCTCCAACTGGCAGCAACCGACCAACATGAGCGAGATCAGGAGTTTCCTTGGTTTAGCAGGATACTACCGGAGGTTTATCGAAGGATTCTCCAAGATTGCACGGCCCATGACAGAGTTGCTCAAGAAGGAGAAGAAGTTCAACTGGACCGAGTCCTGCGAGAAAAGTTTCCAAGAGCTGAAGAGAAGATTGACCACAGCCCCAGTGCTGACTCTGCCAGACATCCAACGGGACTTTGTCGTGTATTGCGACGCTTCCCGACAAGGGTTGGGATGTGTTCTCATGCAAGATGGGAAGGTAGTGGCATATGCTTCCCGTCAGCTCAAACCCCATGAGCAGAACTATCCCGCCCATGATCTGGAATTCGCAGCCGTAGTGCATGCCCTGAAGATCTGGAGACACTATCTGATTGGGAACAAGTGTGAAATCTACACAGACCACAAGAGTCTAAAGTACATCTTCACCCAGCCCGACCTGAACCTAAGGCAAAGAAGGTGGCTAGAGCTAGTCAAAGACTATAACCTAGAGATTCACTACCACCCAGGAAAGGCCAATGTAGTAGCAGATGCCCTAAGCCGGAAAACCTACGAGAAGGCAGCACCCAAGAGTGCCCAGTTGCAAGAGGAGATGGCGCGACTCAACGTGCACATTGTCCCCCAAGGCTACGTCCGCCAGCTGAGTGTTCAGCCTACCCTAGAGGAGAAGATCCGGAAGGCCCAAGAGACCGATGAAAATCTGATGAAGATCCGCAAGCATACCGGAGAGAACAAGGCCCCTGACTTCAGAGTAGATGACCAAGGCACCCTGTGGTACAAAAATAGGATATGCGTGCCTGAAGGCGGAGATTTCCGGCAGACCATCATGGATGAGGCACACAACTCAGCGTATTCCATCCACCCGGGATCCACTAAGATGTATATGGATTTAAAGCAGAAGTACTGGTGGAATGGAATGAAGGCGGACATTGCACAGTTCGTCGCCCACTGTGATACTTGTCAGAGGATCAAAGCCGAACATCAGAAGCCCGCAGGACTGCTGCAGCCTTTACCAATCCCGGTATGGAAATGGGACGAGATAGGTATGGATTTCGTAGTAGGGTTGCCAAGAACTCAGAAAGGACATGACTCCATATGGGTGATCGTGGACCGACTCACTAAAGTCGCTCACTTTCTACCCGTACGAACGACTTATGGTGGAGAGAAGTTGGCAAAACTCTACATAGAAAATATAGTAAAGCTGCATGGAGTGCCTAGCAGAATAGTCTCAGATAGAGGGACCCAGTTCACCTCTAGGTTCTGGAAAAGCCTGCACAAAGCCATGGGTACCAAGCTAGATTTCAGCTCAGCATACCACCCGCAGACAGACGGACAGACCGAAAGGGTGAATCAAATCTTAGAAGATATGTTGAGAGCATGCGTCCTCACCTATGGCAAAGATTGGGAGCAGAGCCTGCCATATGCAGAATTTTCTTACAACAACGGCTACCAAGCAAGTCTGGGGATGTCGCCATTCGAAGCACTATACGGGAGAAAATGTAGGACACCCCTGATGTGGTCCGAAGTAGGAGAGCGTGCCCTGGTTGGGCCCGCACTTATAAAGGAAGCCGAAGAGCGAGTAGCCGATATCCGAGAAAAGTTGAAAGCTGCCCAATCCCGACAGAAGAGCTACGCGGACAAGAAAAGGCGTGAAGCAAGCTTCAATCCGGGAGATTTCGTCTACCTCAAGGTTTCACCCATCCGGGGGACTCGGAGATTTCAAGTACACGGGAAGTTGGCCCCTCGGTACATCGGACCGTATAAAGTGCTCAAGAGAGTCGGAGCAGTAGCATACCGGTTGGAGCTACCCGATGAGATGTCGGATATACACCCAGTGTTCCATATCTCCCAGCTACGCCGATGTTTGAAGGTTCTTGAAGAGAAGCGAGTACCGGTGGAGACCATCGATTTACAGCCAGACCTTAGGTACCAGGAGGTGCCCGTCAAGATTTTGGACACAGTAGTCAAGCGGACAAGGACGACAGAAGTACGGGTGTGCAGAGTCCAATGGAGCAGACACGGAGTGGAAGAAGCCACGTGGGAGCGAGAGGACGCATTAAAGAAGGAGTTCCCCCACCTGTTCGAAACTTAGCCGAATCTCGAGGACGAGATTCATTTTAAGTGGGGTAGGTTTGTAACGCCCGCGTTTTTAGCCCCAAATAAGTCACCTAATAAATCGTGCGTATTTTTTCAAAACTGTCCAGCCGAGCTCAATTCAAACCCTAGCCATCGTCCCTCCCTCTCACCCCGGCGCGCGTGCCGCGAATTCCGCCGGCACCGCCCGCACCCAGGCCAGCACCCACGCGTGCCTTCCCAACACCGCGGTCGGCCACCGTGCCGGGAATCCCGCGCACGCCGCGGTCCCCGCCGGCCGGTCCGCCTCGCCATCACCGCCGTCCCGAAAAAAAACACGCCGACGCCCGGAAATCGAAAAATCCCGCAAAACCCTTCCCCTAATTTCCTAACAATTTTCCCTAATTTTTCCCTTATTTCTTTTCCTTCTCTATTTTCTTTCCCTTCCTTTTCTTTCTTCTCTTTTTCTTTTTCTTCTTTCCTTTTTCCCTTCCTCCTTTCCTTTTTCTCCCTTCTCTTTTCCCCTCCTTCTTCCTCCCGCGGCCAGGACGCGCGCCCGCGACGCCCGCACCCCGCGCCTGGCGCCGTTGACGCCCTGCACCGCTCTGGGCCCGCGCGCCTGTGCCCGACCACGCCGGCTTCCCCTCCCCTCCAGCACGCCACCGCCCTGTCTTCGCCGGCGCCGCACGCCTGCCGGTCCCGTGCCGCCGGCAGGAGCCCGGGACCGAGCTGACAAGCGATGACCCGATGCACCGCCCCTCGCCACCACCAGCACGCCACCCCGGCCCCGCGACGCGACCACACACCGCCATTACTCCGCCTGTCCCAACCACCATCACCACCACCGCAAGCCGCCAGCCCCGCTCGGCCCTGGACGCGCTGTCCCTGCAACAAGTTGACCCGTCGCTGCTCGAGCTGTCTCGTCGCCGGTCGCCGCGGAGTCCGGCCAGACATCGAGAAGACGCGCGAGCTCACCGGCGGCCTTCCGCCGGGAATATCCTTCCCCCCCGAACCGCCTTAGGCCGCCTATAAATAGGCCCCGGACCTCCTCGCCACCCCACACCGCACCACCAAGCTCACACAAACCTTCCCCGAGCTCCACAGCGCTGCCGCCCCTTGAGCACCGCCACCGAGCCGCCACCCTCTCGCGGAGCCGCTCCTTCGGGCCGCCCTAGAGCAAGGTAAGCACGGGAATAGGACCCCCTCGGCGCCCTCTCCGTTTTGCCCCACCGCCCGTCCGCCGCCGTGGCCTGGTCCGCCGGGATTTGGCGCCGGCCGGCCGCCCCGGCGACCCCTCCCCTGCCTCTGTCTAAAATCGTGGGGGGGGGGAAGGAAGGAGATGGCCTTTTGGCCGAGACCCCCCCCCCACCTTTCTCCTTTTTACCACCAAACCGTGACCCCCCTTCCCTCTCTCTCTTGTTCTTTTCAAATAAGCCCCTAGGATCATGATTAATTATAAAATAAATTCTGTCAGGCCCTAAAACAATTTATAACTAGGCCCTAATCAAGTTTATAAAATCATAACCACACCCTTTCCCCATTAATAAAAATTACCAATAGGTCCTTAGCACTTATAACCCCTCTTTAACCCAACACCTTATGCACAATTTTATTTCCGTTTAAACCCAAACTTCACCACACCCTTCCCAGTAGTACCCCCACCGAACCAACCCTCTCCCTAGGACTTATATATATCCCCTCTCCGCTCATCTTCCCCTCCTCGAGCTCGGCCGGTGATATGTGTGCTTATAAATGATTGCTTGTCTGTGTGTGTGCTATAGCCGACGGTGTAGGCGAAGGAAGGAACCCCGAGCCGGAGTTCGAAGCCGACTACTGCGAGCAGGAGCCCGAGGTCCCGAACGCCGAGCCGGCACTCCCCGAAGACTTCGAAGACGGCAAGTTCAATCTCATCCTTTGATGCATGCTTTGATCCTAGTTTTATAAACACAACCATATACCCGTTTTATAAACTGCATATTGTTTTTCTGCAAAAACATGGTAGGATAGCCACCCTTGATTGCTATGATTGAATCTTGTTTTGGCCTAAATGATTGCTTTAAAAATGTGTGAGTGTTTTACAAATGGGAATGGGATATTTTGGAAAGTGAGTAAAGAACCGGGTAGACGGGATGGACGTGCGTGAGTCAGGAGTATGGGTGAGCTCGTACCTTTGTGGTTGAGCGTGTTGGAGATGTCCATCTTGTCGTTAAGGACCGGGTTGCGTGACATCTCACCTGACCCAATTATCGTACTACCACTCGACCGTTGTATGTGGCAACGGCTTAGCATAAATCCCACTAGTTAATCTACTTGCCATCAGGAGTGCGGGTGAGCAGCGGGAGATCAAGGAGTAGGGGTACGATCTGTGTGAGGTACGCCCTGGTTATGTGAGATAACCCCTTGGTTGCTCCCGTGGTGGCTCGTAGGGTTAGCTAAGGTGGGTAATGGCTTTGATAGGATCCGCGCCGACACTGAGGTGTTCGTGTGGCGGTACCCTACTTGTGGGTAAAGATGTACAACCTCTGCAGAGTGGAAAACCTATTCGAATAGCCGTGTCCACGGTATTGGACGAGTCACGGTGGGGTCACAAAACTAGTGTTTGGGTTTGAGATGATTTTCATGGCGTGAGTTGATTTCTGGAAAAGCGTGTGGCTGTGTGCCTGGGCTACTGCGGACGGGGAGTCCGGTAGTCTTCATTTGGTTTTCACAAAACAACTGAGTTACTTGAGTTATAAAAACTGTTTGCGAAAACCTTTTCAAAAACAAACCCTTGAGTGAGTGCGTTTGCAAAATAAACCTTATCCTGATCCTTGATATATCCCGTGCATGATCTGCTTACAAGCCCCTCCGTGGGTGGGGTTGAACTTGTTGAGTACGTATGTACTCACCCTTGCTTAGTTAACTGTTTTTCAGAGGAGGATCCCGACTTCGTTCCCGAGGACGTCGAGTAGGTCGTTGCCCTACACCCAACCGTGCCTGTGGACTCTGGGTCGCCACAGAGAGCTTCCATGGCGTGGTACTCTGATGAGGCCTTAGAAGCCTTTGCTGTTGTAGTTTGGTCTTTAGCTTTTGTGTTGTTTCTCGTGGCAGTGGCGCTTCCGTGCCCACTATGCCGCCGTGATGTAAGGGACTGAACCACCTGTTGTAATAAATGTGTTGCCAGCCTCCTGGGACTGGTATTTATGTCACATTTAGTCACCTCTGATGAGGGGACGCTTCAGCCATGCAGGGGAACGCCTGGGTGATGGACACGGGCACTTCGACTCACATGCACTCCTCTGATGGTATACTACTCTCTCGCCTCCCAGCTGTTCATTCTTCAATTACTGTAGGCAATGGTGAACGTATTCCTGTAACGTCCCGAGGCTCCTCAATTCTCACCACCAACACGTCCCAATTCGCCCTGAATAACGTCCTTGTCGCACCATCCATCGTTCACAACTTACTTTCTGTTCGCTAATTCACCCGCGACAATAGTTGTTCTATCGAATTTGACGCCTTTGGTTTTCTATTAAGGAACTCAGGATGGGGCGCGTGATTCTTCGCTGCAATAGTGCTGGCGACCTCTACACCATCTCCTCAGCTGTCCCTGCCGCCGCCCACGCCATGCTCGCGGCCTCTACCTCCTTGTGGCATCGCCGTCTCGATCATCCTGGTCCAGCAGTCTTAGCTTCGCTTAGCAAAAACAGTTTATTTTTTGTAATAAAGTTGATGCCTCGCTATGCCACGCCTGTCAGCTTGGCAAACATGTGCGTCTTCCCTTTAGTACTTCCACCTCTCAAACTAGTTCACCTTTTGAGATTGTTCATTGTGATGTCTGGACCTCGTCGGTTTCTAGCATATCTGATTGCAAGTATTACTTAGTGTTGCTGGATGATTTTACACACTATTGCTGGACGTACCCTCTGAAGAGCAAGTCTGAGGTTCATCAACTCATTGTTGATTTTGTTGCCTATGCTCGCACTCAGTTTAGCCTTCCCGTTCGCTGTTTTCACGCTGATAATGGAACTGAACTTGTTAACCACGCCATGCAGACTTCGCTTGCTGCCAACAGCATCGTTTTCCACTTATCCTGCCTATACACCTCCCCACAAAATGGTAAGGCTGAACGTGTTCTTCGTACGCTCAACAACTTTGTGCGCACTCTTCTCATTCAAGCATCCATGCCTCCCTCGTACTGGGCTGAGGCCCTCTCCGCAGCCACCTAATTGCTAAACCACCGCCCCTCCTCCTCCATTAAACACGAGCTTCCCTACTCCCGCCTTCACGGTTCGTCGCCAGCTTATGACCATCTTCGTGTTTTTGGTTGTTTATGTTATCCTAACTTACAGGCCACATCACAGCATAAGCTTGCGCCTCATTCGACAGCCTGTGTGTTCTTAGGGTATCCCTCTTCGCATAAGGGGTATCGCTGTCTTGACATCTCCACTCACAAGATTATCATCTCGCGACACGTTGTCTTCGACGAGTCCACTTTTCTGTTTGCAAGTGCTTCACCTGTCCCTCCTGCCAGCTCCTTAGATTTCCTCCTCGGTGACGATTCAGATATTGCGCCTTGTGCTACTAATCATGCAGTTGGTGGTCCTTCAGCGACTACTCCGTCCTCCATGGACGTCGAGCAACCGCGTTCAGCTCCGGGTGGGCGTGGCCCTATGCCTCCATCTGGGCCTTCGACGTCTTCCAATACGGGCGAGAGTGCGCCGACACCACCGCCTGTGCCCCCTTCGTCACGCACAGTGTCTACGCCCTCTACGCCCGCGCTGGTGGTCTCCACGCTCGCGCCGACGACCCAACCTGCGCCGGCAGCCTCGCCAACACCGGCGGTCTCGTCCGTGCCGGCGGCCTTGCCCGCGCCGGGCCCCTCTGCGGCACCGACGGCCTACCCTGCACCAGATGCTCCAGGCCGCATTGGGCGTGCTGTCTATGGCCGGCAACCTCCCGTTGCCCGCCCCGTGCACATCCACGGTCCTCGGCATGGTCCATCTCGGTTTGGTGGCCTCAGCCCGGGTGATTCTACGACCTCCTTGCGTGCACCATCGCCGCCTCGCCTATCTATGAGCACTGACGCGTCTCCTCCTGCTCCACTACGACGCTTGACTCGTCTCCAGTCCAGTACTATACAGCCTGTTAGTTACAAGAATTTGACTGCTACTTCTACAGTTGCTTCTGCTGTTCCGAGTAACTATCGCAGTGCGCTTGCTGATCCCAATTGGCGAGCTGTTATGGCTGATGAGTTCCAGGCATTGGTGGATAATGGTACCTGGCGTCTTATTCCTTGTCCTCCAGGAGTTAATGTCGTTAGTGGGCGATGGCTTTGGAAATTGAAGTACAATGCTGATGGTACTCTTTCCAAGCATAAGGCTCGCTGGGTTGCTCGGGGCTTTAATCAGAAGCCTGGTGTTGATTATGATGAGACTTTCAGTCCGGTGGTTAAACAGGGTACGATTCGGACTGTGCTGAGTATTGCAGCTTCTCGATAGTGACCTATTCATCAGTTGGATGTGAAGAATGCTTTTCTTCACGGATATCTCGAGGAAATAGTCTATTGTGAGCAGCCTCCTGGTTTTGTTGATCCAGCCCATCCTGATCATGTGTGTCTTCTTCAGAAGTCTATTTATGGACTGAAGCTGGCTCCTCGTGCTTGGAATAAGCAGTTTGCGACATATCTTCGTTATTTGGGTTTTGTTCCATCTTCCATGGATACTTCACTATTTATCTATCGGAATGGTGACGACATTGCCTACATTCTTCTCTACGTGGATGATATTGTCTTGACTGCTTCTTCTAATGCTCTGCACCAGCACATTATTGATCGACTGCACAGTGAGTTCGCTATGACAGATTTGGGGGATCTTCATGACTTCTTGCACATATCTGTGACTCGTTCTTCCGATGGGCTGTTTCTCTGTCAGCGCCATTATGCCTTGGTGATTCTTCGTCGTGCCGGCATGAGTGAGTGTCATTCTACGATGACGCCTGTTGACACTAAGACCAAGTTGTATGCTTCTGATGGTGCGCCACTAGCTGACACTTCTGCTTACCGGAGTCTAGCTGGTGCCCTCCAATATCTCACTCTGACTCGCCCGGATCTTGCTTATGCTATTCAGCAAGTCTGCCTTTTCATGCATGATCCTAGGGAGTCTCACCTGGCTTTTCTGAAATGCATCCTGCGTTATGTGAAGGGTACCTTGTCCTACGGTCTACGGATTGGCACTGGTCTGGTTGACTCTCTTACAGCCTATTCTGAGCTGATTAGGCTGGCTGTCCCGATTCCCGCCATTCTACCTCTGGTTATTGTGTCTTTCTCGGCGACACCCTGGTTTCTTGGTCGTCGAAACGTCATACTACAGTCTCCCGTTCCAGTGCAGAGGCAGAATATCGTGTTGTTGCTCATGCGGTTGCTGAGTGTTGTTGGCTCCGCCAACTTCTTCAGGAGCTTCATGTTCCGCTCTCAAAGGCTACGCTCATCTTCTGTGACAATGTCAGTGCAGTCTATATGGCTGCCAACCCAGTTCATCATCGACGAACGAAACATATTGAGATTGACATTCACTTCGTCCGCGAGAAGGTGGCTTTAGGCGAAGTTCACGTTCTTCATGTTCCTTCTCTGCAACAGTTTGCTGACATTATGACTAAAAGCCTTCCTGTACAGCTATTTACTGATTTTAGGTCCAGTCTAGGTGTTTGTCAGAATCCACCTGCGACAGCGGGCGGGTGTTAGACATACAGTGTTGTATATGGTCTTGTATTGTATTACTTGTATACCAAGCCGTATCTGGCCTATATAATGAAAGGTCACCCCCATCTTGGGTGTGTGGTGTTTGCCCAATATTCTACAGTTTGGTGCGACTCAGTCTGCCACGTAAACTGCGACTTTTTCTAATGCCACCGTGTACATTAGTCGCGCCACTTCATGTGGTGTGACTCAACTATTAGTCGTGCCACGAAGTTTAGCGCGACCAAAATGACTACTTCTTGGAAATATAGTTCAGGAGGAGTTATTTAAAAAATATTATTTTAAAAAGGGTTAAAATAAAAAAACGCTAGCCTCCATGTCTGAAGTGTCAATATTGTTCACTTAAATATCTACTTGAATGGATAATTTGGTCACTGCGTTTATGAGCAAATGACAAGGAGTAATGGCCTCTCCAGGCCCCAGACAAAAGCATATGAGCTTGTTGCACTACAGCGGAGCAAAGACAAACTATGTGTGATGCCGTCCAATCACCACAAGCAAGTCTTATTGGTGCATAAAATGTGTGAAGTATTAAAAATAAAATATTGCTGTAGCTAAGGTATGGTTACTCCTCAAACAGAAGAACACTACTGGGAAAGAGAGCATCAGCACTGGATCCAAACCTCTATTAGCACCGGGTGTTTAATCGGTATTGCCACGTCGGTACTAATGTGAAGGGGCATTAGTACCGGGTGTAGTTGGCACCCGGTACTCAATGCTCCTCGTCAACTGTCCGTCACCGTCTGTTCCTCCCCATCTTTTTTTATTCCTCTTTTCTTCTTTTCTATTCTTTCTTCCATCATTCTCACACACATCACAATCACACCAGAATCATTCCCACAACAAGTTACAACATCGATTTTATTCCCAAATCATTCGCACAAGATTCAAAAATTACAAGATCGATTTGATACAACGAATCAAATATCACACTAGAACAGAATCTCAAGAACACATGAATCCATTCCAAATTTCACAAGAACTAAGAACAAGAATCACGTAACCTGCGCCGGCCGCCGACCCCTGCGTGGCCGCCTGAGAGGCCAACGCCGCCATGTCCCCGGCTGGGAGGCCGCCTCCGCCCAGCCCGCCGCGCCCCAATCCCCGGCTAGGAGGTCGCGTCTCCACCGCGCCCCCGGCTGGGAGGCCGGCCGGTGCCGCCACCTGGGAGGTCGCCTCCTCTCATGCTCGGCCCGCTGCTCGTCCGATACGGATCGAGGATGCACCCGTCCCTGGGAGAAAGAGATCGAGAGAAGTCAGATGTCTGGAGAGAAAATAAAGAGAAGGAAGAGAGATGACTGGTGGGAGAGCGTGGGGAAGACAAATATCACTCGGTACTAATGTGCCTCTTTTAGTACCAGGGCTTCTTCTCACCCGGTACTAATGGAGGTTTGTTTCATTAGCACAGTGTCTGGTCCTCACCCGGTACTAATGTGAGACATTAGTACGGGGTGGGGAGGGAGAGCCCCGACGCGTCCCCTCCCGAGCCCTATTAGTACCGGGTGAGAGCTAGACCCGATACTAATATACACATTAGTACCGAGTGCAAAAAAAATATCCGGTGCTAATCGACTTGAAGACCCAGGATGAAAGATCAATTCTCTAACAGTGGAGACTGCTATGGAGAAAATAGCCATACCTCGTGAGCATCTAGACACCCTCTAGCTTTAGAGGTACATGATATACACTGATTAGTCAGATCACGTTAAACTTTAGTACATGTTTTCATTGAATGTTATTTCCCCTCTTCTTTTTGGCACCATATACGTTCTAGAAGGTAGTAACACACCTATAGCTAGCTCCTAACAACTCTCTATACAACTCCTTTTTCAATGGGTTTTCCAACGTTTGTCTGGAGAAATCCACATAGGAAGCTGAATACCGTCATGCATTCCCCTGCATTTATTTTGTCCAAAATTTCTGTTAGTTTGGACGTTTGGTCACCAACCACAATCAACCACTAGTAAGTAGAGTAGTCTACTGAACATGAAAGCTACCATGGTTAGTAGTAGGGATAAAGTGGTACGGATATTATACGTCCGACCGACCAACCGAAAGGGTCAGACACTCAAATGGTAAGACCGTATTCGAATCCGGATATTTAATATCCGTAACTATCCGTACCGCATTAGTATCCGGAAATTCAAAGTTGAATTTCTATGATCCAAATATGATGAATATCACTATTCGACAAAAAATATATTGTTCGTATCCGTATCCGATCCGAGAATTCAGTCCGAGAAAGAAAAATTATCTGTATCTGTATCCGCAGTATCCGTTCGTATCCGATCCGTTTTCATCCCTAGTTAGTAGGACCCTCATCCTCAATGCATGGCTTTACATAGTTACCTTACCTCCTGGTTTGAAAGGTGTTAGACATACATAAATAAATAAATAAGCTTAGTTACGTTTCATATAAATTGGAAATATATGAAAACTTGCAAAACTATAACACATAAGTAATGATGGCACATCAACAGTCTAAATGATCGGATTCACAAACACCGTATCCTTGAAAATAAAATTCTTGTGTTCATTTAGCAAGGTGCAATTGTCTATGTGGAAAACGAAATCTAAAACCCTCACTACTAGAGAATGAGGCTTTCATCCCAGGCAAAATTTCACATTAGTACCGGTTATTTTGGCGCCCGGTACTAATGTGAACAAGGCCCGGTACTAATGTATGGGTGGAAAGAGAGAGTCCCGCCGTATAGTACTCCAGTGAGAGCACAATAGTACCGGGTGGGAGCTAGCCCCGGTACTAATGTGCCCGCATTAGTACCGGGGCTAGTTCCCACCCGGTACTAATGTGGCTTGACCACATTAGTACCGGGTGGGAACTAGCCCCGGTATTGATGTGGGCACATCAGTACCGGGTCAAAATTACCACCGGTACTAATTCTTCCACACAGGTACGGCATCCAACACTTAGAAAAATCGGCCTCTGTGCACATCGCATGCACCAGCAGGCCGCTTCTCTCTCTTCTTATCTTTATCATCTTCCCCAGGCCACCACCGTACCCATCTCTGTTAGGGCGGTAGAAAACCTCACTTCTGGGCACCGGGGGTTTGCCAGAACAAGAAGACCATCCGGCTTCAGCCTGTCACCAAACAGAAGCCAAAATTAAGTCTTGGGCTTCGCAATCTCCCGGGAGGAGGAAATTTAACTCACAAAAGAACGCGAGGGTCAGCGCAAAAAAGCACTCACTAGGCTTCGGGATTCACAGGGCTTCGGGGTAATTTTGATGCTGCCAGGGAACCGAAGGATTCACTCTGGAACTTAACCTTGATAAACTCATTTTTTCAGGAAAGACTAAGGAGTCTAAGCTTCGGCGATTTCATCACGTATCAAGAGGTGAAAAGTTAATACCATTGCGAGCTTTTTATTGCAGGAAAGAGTTCGAAGCTCCTGAAGTCAGCTCAGGAGGGCGAAGGTCGTGGCTCCGCCAAGGGGTCAAGCCGACCCGACACTTCCCGACTTCAGGGTCAGGATCCGAAGCCCAAGGATGCACAGTGGATGAAGCATCGGAGAAGCAAGATGGCGAAGCCCGGGGCTTCTCAAAGATTCAGCCGCGACGACTCAGTCAAAAGCTGATCCAACACGGAACTACTTCCGGTTTTCGCGGCGGTTCCTCCGCTCCGCTGTCTCCAGCATAATCCGCGCTCCGCAAACTACGACGCAAAATCCGCACTAAGTGTAAAAATCCAAGTTTTCCCCCGAATATTCTTATTAGATGCTAGGGCTGTTGGGCAAACTTGGGATATAATTTTAGTCTTTGAGCACTATAAAAGGAGACCCCCTCCCTGTTGTAAAGGGGTCGCCATTTTGGAAAGTTGAATGTGTAAATGTCTCAAGGAAATACGTCTAATTAATACACGTGATCGCGAACAAATTGATTGTGTACTTCATTAAGTAGCTCTAACTCTGTTTGGGATCTCTTCGTACTCAACAGAGGCGCCCACTGTGTTCTTAGCCACCAAGGAACCCACGATGGCACCTTCAAAGAAAAAGCCTGCTGACCAAGAAGAGCCCAAAGTGGCTGCCAAGGAAAAAAGAATCATAGTTGCTCCGGAGCCCAGGCCGGAGGACGAATATTTTGCACGAACTCGCAGTGAAAAAAGAAAGGTGGTAGGAAAGGCCACACAAGACTCAGACCCAGAAACCAGCCTCACAAACAACAAAGAGGGCGCAACCGAAAGAGAGCTGGACTCAGTGTTAAGGCAAATCGAAGCCATGAAGAGGGAGAAGAAGAGAATAGCTATGGAACTCGAAGCTCAGAAAAAAGCTGATGAAAAGCTCAAAAAGTTAAAGGCTGCGGAGCTGCAGTTGGCTCGAATGCAGCAAGAGCTGGATGAATTGCATTCCCACCAGCACACACCGCCAAGTCCCACCCCAAACCACGAGGAAGACCCGCCTCCGCAAAATGAAAACATAATGTTCAATTTCCCAACCCACAGCACCGCGGGAATGTTCATGACTGTTGATTCAACCTCACCTCTGTCCATTGGCTTACAAACAACACCATGGCCTTTCTCCTACAAAACAATCTCCTAGTACTCCCAATCGAAGCTGCGCTAGACACCCGAAGCCAAAACCAAAATCACAACCCACCACAAAACCAAGCTCCGCAGCGGGCTCCGCAAACTCCGAACCGGGGATGCCATAACCAGAGGGGAAGAGGGAGGGGCAGCAGACCGTCCCCTCAAAACCAAAACTCCCGCCCTCGCTTGTTTTACTGCTCGTTCCATGGAAAACAACCTCATCACTCCACAGACAACTGTTCCGAAACCAAAAGGACTCTAGAAAGAATGGCCGAGGAAAAGAGGGCCGCTCAAACCCAGCATCAACCACCGCCACCTAAACCTGTAGACCACACCTGGCCTCAACAATCTTTCCAGCGAAACCCATATCCCACCGCACCTCCGCTGCATCCTTACAACCAAGGAAACCCAAGCTTCTTCCAAACCAGTACATACAATCAACCGCAGCCAGCATGACAAGCACCACTACCACACCAATACCAGCCACAGAATCAACAAAACGTTCAACCCATGCAGCAGATCCCACCCTCGCCGCCCGGCATGCCAAATGTGGTTCCAAAGGCAGAGCCACCAAACCCAAGAAATGATCCCAAAGCCCTACCAACCTTCGGCTCCATCATGGCCATTTCTCAAACCGAAGCCCAAAACCAAGAAAATTCCTATCGACAAATGTTTCCAATTGTCGGGGGGTCATCCCTCGAATTCGAAAACAAGAAAATGAGAAGGAATTATTTCAGAGAAGTACATACCATAGTCAAAGATGGACCTCCGGTCAAGCCACCTTGGGCGCATGTACCTCTCACCTTCACGGAAGAGGACTTTACTCTAAAAACAGCCGCACACAACGATGCCATGGTCATCAAGACAATTATCACAGGATGGGAAATTGGGGAAGTCCTGATAGACAACGGCAGCTCCGCGGACATACTCTTCGCCAAAACTTCCAGAGAAATGAAGATAGATCCGCACTTGCTACAAGAAGCAGATATACCACTTCTGGGCTTCGGGGGGAAACCTGTCAGAGCACTGGGAAAAATCACATTGCCCGTCTCCTTCGGGAATCTTGACAACCCAAGAACTGAGTTAATCACATTTGATGTAGTGGAAATGCATTATCCTTACTTGGCCATCCAAGGCAGGGGCTTCATCAACAAGTTTGACACGGCAGTCCGACAGTTGTTCTTATGCATGAAAATACTGGCGCTCAAAGGGGTCATCACCGTATTTGGCGATCAATAGACAGCAAGGGACATTGAAAAAGGCATATCACCGGGACAAAGAAGCATTCATCATCTCACCCAAGCCGAGGCTGACGAAGCCAAGGAAAAAGAGAAGAAAAAAAGTTCGTGGAGCCCAAAAGGGACAATGAGAAAGTAAACATCAGCGCCGACGACGAAACCAAAAGAATTCAGTTGGACGCGCATATCCCAGACAGGGCAGTAACAATCGGAGCTGAGTTAAGCTTGGAAGAAGAACGAGAATTGTCGACATTCCTAGCCAAAAATCAAGATGTGTTCGCATGGTCAGCCCACGACCTGAAAGGAGTCGATCGAGACATCATTGAACACATGCTAGAAATGGACAAGAACATCAGGCCCAAAAAACAAAAGCTTCGCAAAATGTTCGATGAAAAGGTCGAAGCCGTGAAAGCAGAAGTGCAGAGGTTGTTGGACACCAATGTGATTCGCGAAGCCAAATACTCAACCTGGCTTGTGAACACCGTCCCGGTAAGAAAGAAAAATGGAAAGTGGACGATGTGTATAGACATCACAGACCTAAACAAAGCTTGACCAAAAGACGACTATCCGCTAGAAAGAGTGGACAAAATAGTCGACGACGCAGCAAACAGCGAGATGCTGTCATTACTCGACATGTTCTCGGGCTACCACCAAGTCAGAATTAGAAAAGAGGACGAGGAGAAAACCAGCTTCATTACTCCCTTCGGTATCTTTTGTTTCTTGCGAATGCCCGAGAGGCTCAAGAATGCAGGACCAACCTTCACCAGAATGACAGCTTCGGTGTTTCCCGAACAACTACACAGAAACTTATTGGCATACGTGGATGATATAGTCGTCAAAAGCAACAAGTGCGGCGATCACATTTCTGACCTTGCAGAAACTTTTGCAAACATGAGAGCCGCAAACCTACGATTGAATCCTGAGAAATGTGTGTTTGGAGTACTCCGGGGAAAAGTGCTCGGATGCCTTGTAGAAACAAAGGGAATACAAGCTAACCCCGACAAAATACATGCAATAATAAAGATGGAGGAGCCCAGGTCTCTGAAAGATGTGCAAAAACTCACCGGAAGAATAGCCGCATTGAACAGATTTGTGTCCAAGGCCGCGGAGCGAAGCCTCCACTTCTTCCAAGTACTCAGAAACAACAAGAAGTTCGAGTGGGGACCAGATCAGAGCAAAGTGTTCGCGGAACTCAAAGTCTATCTCACCAAGTTAACCAAGCTATGCCCCCCGGAGCCCGGCTCCCCCTTGCTGCTTTACATCTCGGCTTCGAGAACTGCTGTGTGCGCAGCACTAATACAAGAAAAAGAAGTGGAAGGGAAACCAACCCAAGTCTCGGTATATTTTGTCTCCGAAACACTCACAGGGTCACAGGTGTTCTATTCAGAGCTTGAAAAAATTGCGTATGCGGTGGTCATGGCAGCACGGAAACTTAGGCACTATTTTGAGTCCCACGGAATCATAGTGGTGACAGATCAACCTCTGCATGAGCTTTTCAACAACAGAGAAGCTTCGGGAAGAATTTCAAAATGGGCTCTTGAGCTATCAGAACATGTAGTTGACTTCGAAAGAAGAAACGCCATCAAATCTCAAGTCCTAGTAGATTTTGTTGTGGACTGGACTTCACCAGCAAGCTCGAACTCCACAGAGATTGAACAGCCATGGATCGCATATTGTGACGGGGCGTATTGCCACAAAGGAGCCGGGGCTTCGGCAGTTATCACCTCTCCAACGGGGATCAAAATGCGATTCGCAGTCAGGCTGGACTTCCCAGAGAATGAGAGAGCAACAAACAACACAACTGAGTACGAAGCATTATTCCTTACCCTGAGAAAAATGAAAGCACTGGGCCAGCAGAGGTTCATCGTGAGATCAGACTCCAAAGTCATACAGGGCCATGTAGAAAAAGACAGCGAAGCCAGAGAGCCAGAGCTAGTCAAATATCTCGCCGCAGTAAGATCCATGGAAAAGCATTTCAAGCGATTCACAGTTGAGCACATACCAAGGAACTCAAACAACGAAGCCGACGCACTGGCAAAAGCTGCAGCACAAAATCAAGCCTTACCTCCAGATGTTTTCTATGAGGTCCTCACCACGCCTGCTGTGAAAGAAACTAAAGTTAAAACAATCAATGTCATAGAGAAGTATGATTGGAGGGCTCCGATCTCGGCTTTCTTAAAAGGTCACTATGAACCCACCGAGGAAGTTTCCTTGAATCGCATGAGACAAAGAGCCCGAAGCTATGAGATAATTGATGGAGAACTATACAAATCCGGCATATCAGCTCCTACCCTGAGATGCATTAGCTTCGATGCAGGAAAGGAACTGCTAAAAGAAATTCACTCAGGTTTTTGCGGTGCTCACATAGGCTCCAGAGCTCTGGCTCAAAAAGCACTAAGGCAAGGTTTCTATTGGCCATCCATTATTGATGATGCTCACCACTTGGTAAAAATATGCGAAGCTTGCCAGAAAAATTCTAGCAATCAGAGAAGCCCTTCGATGCCCACACAACTAATACCACCTTCCTGGCCATTGCAAAGATGGGGAATAGACTTAGTCGGACCACACCCGGCAACGCAAGGAAACTGCAGATTTGCGGCTGTTGCCATAGACTACTTCACCAAATGGGTCGAAGCCAAGCCGCTTGCCAGCATCACGTCTCGTAACATCCAAAAGTTCTTTTGGCAGAGCATAATTTGCAGATTCGAGGTTCCTAGGGAATTAACTGCGGACAATGGAAAGTAATTTGATTGCAATGATTTCAGGGAATTCTGCCTCACCATGGGAACAAAGTTAAAGTTCGCTTCCGTATACCACCCACAATCAAATGGGGCAGTGGAAAGAGCAAACGGCCAAATATTTTCCAGCATAAAGAAGTGCTTGTTCAACCAGAGAAAGGGAAAATGGGTAGACGAGTTGCCAAAGGTGACTTGGTCCCACAACACTAGTGTCTCAAGAACTACAGGATTCTCACCTTTCAAGTTGCTATTTGGCTCCGAAGCCATGACACCAGAAGAGATCAAAAACCAAAGTTTACGAGTCCTGAAAGTGCAAGACTTGGGCTTCGAGAAACCAGAGAAAGATTTGATCGAAGTAGAAATACTTCAAGCTGCTGAGAACTTGGAAAAGTATCAGCAAGAAACCAAGAAATGGAGAGACAAGAAAGTTGTGAAAAAGGAAATACAGGTGGGTGACTTAGTCATCAAAAAGAAGAAAAATTTTGACAATCCGGGAAAGTTACAAGAACCCTGGGAGGGCCCGTTCATCGTAAAAAAAGTATTAGACCAGGATCTTTCTATTTGGCAGATCAGTTGGGCAACACGTTGCCACACACTTGGAACGCGGACAGCCTTCTCAAGTACTACCCTTAGAAATAGAGAATGTAAAACTCTAGCTTCGTAAACTTATAAACGGAGCCGAAGCTTAGTTATCTTATGCTTTTTTCTTTACAGTTCTTAGCACTTTACATTTCCAAGGTCCGTACTCTTTTCCTTGCTAAAAGGGGACTCCAAATCAGGAGGCAATGTTTTTAATGAGGCGGATCCATGTACTAAATTTCAGTCTTAATGAAATTACATTCCCCTTAAAATCCCTTAACTTGTTATTCGTTATTTTCAGCAATTTACTTCCAGTCATTTACTTACTGCAAAGGGGGTTTCTGCCCAAAGAGCAACGAAAAGCAACAAGCTTATACGCGTTGTCTCATAAAAATCTTAGCACTCATGCCTAAGTACCAGAAAATCCCACAGCAACAGACTAAGTTGCGGGATCAATCGTTTTCTTTCGAAAGGTCACTGCAGACTCGAAAACAATCTTTCAGTCGAAAAGCAACAAGGTTGCTAATATTCGACCATCAGAGAGAAAGTCTGCGAAGCTCGGAGCAAGCTTCGCTAGACTTTGAGCTTTTGAGAAAGCATAACCATCCTACGAAATGTCACAATCTTTACAAAAAATTGTGAGCTTCGAGAAAAGAGCAAAAAAGGGGGGTGATGTTTTCTTCAAAAAACAAAATTAGTTTTTGCTCCTTTCTCGAAGCCAGAGAATGGCTTAAGAAAAAGACAACGAAAAACATACCGAGACTTATTCATCATGCAAAGTAACAAAAGAGTCAAAAGAACACGGCAGTTTCGTCTTCATTTTCTCTCGCAAGGTCAGCACCTTAAGTCCAACCTTTCAAATCTTTGTAACTTACGTTCAGAAAAAGCTAGAAAAAAGCTTATCTTGCAAAAAATCGTCTTCAAAAAGGGGGGTGACGTTTTCCTCAAGCACGAGGCTACCATGTACCACAACTGTAAATAGAAGGGGCAACCAATCTAAGAATGAAAGAAAAGGCAGCGAGGCCAAGATATATTACAATTTTTGTACAACCGTAGTGTTTTCTCCCAAGTTCACCTGCCATGCAGGGCATTCCAAAAGCAACAGTTCAAAACAAAGAAAATTGTCTTAGGCTTCGACATCTTTGTCCTCGGCAGCTTTGTCTTCGACGTTTCTCTGGGCACCAGAGCTCGAACCACCAGGGGCTCCACCTTCAGGGGATTCACCGTCCTCGCCCTCATCTCCAGATGAGCCCGATCCCAGTGCCTCCTTTTCCTTAGCCTACAAAACAACAAAATAAGCGATCTAAAAAAGAGGAAAGGGACATAAGTAAAAAGTTGTCAAAACAATCCTTTACCTCCGCCAGATACCGGCGTGCCACAGCCTTAGCGTGCTCTTGCCCAGACGCCTCCCAGAACAGAGTCAAGAAATTCTTTTTGATAACCTGAACATTCTTCGAGGGAATCTCACACTCGATTTCCTCCGCTTTCGGGAACTTATAATTCCTGGCACCCAGAGCCAAGAAGTCTGTGCATCCATTCTTTTCGAGCAGTTCAAGCAGCACTTCGACACACATCGAAGCTGCATAGTCGCTGGCTCCGGTCATCACACCAGGGAGATGGTCGAACTCCTGTTCCATCCATTCGAAGATCGCCTTAGCATCTTTGTCACCAGGAAAAGGCGGGGGCTCCGCACCAAATTCCCCGAGCGCTCGAGTATATTTTTCATAAAGAACTTGGAAACATTCTTTCAGAACACCCTCAGCTGCATCTATAAAGTTCTTTTGACCCTGAACTTCCTTCTTAAGTCCTTCTATATCAGATTTTTGTAACTCCTTTTCCTTCTTCAGAGACTCAATAATATTGGTATTGTCCTCCACTATCTTTTTCAGCTCTTCAAGCAGTCCATCGCGCTTCTCCGCATCTTTGTTCAGGTTTTCTGCCGCGGTCTTATAAGTATTGACGTTATCCTTCAGAATTTCAATCTTCTCCTCTTGCAGCTTGCGAATCTTAGTCAAAGATGCGTTCTCTTCTTTCAGCCTAATAATCTCATGGCTCAGCTCAACATTTGCGGCTTCGGATGCCAAGAACTTTTTCTCTTGAGTGCGATACTTTTCAAGCAATTTCCGGCTAGACACCATCGACTTGTAGCAAAGCTCAGCTGATAAACCAGCTAAGTAACCAGCCTCCATGTCTTCTATAGATTTCTCATAAACTACAAAAATATACAACATATTCAACCTCTTTTAGCGCATAAACAACAAGGCAAAAGAATAAAAAGCAAAAACTAGGAACAAACCTTGAGGGTCAAAAGGCACCGAAGGTCCGGCGCTGGTACTGGTTCCTGGCTGTCTCACAATCAAAGAAGAAGTCGGGGCTCCGGGGATTTCTCCATCTTCTAGCTCTTGGCCGTCAGGAGCACCCCCTTCCACCCGCGGAGCATCCCCTGCAGTCGCGCCTGCAAGCCGAGCAGAATCCCTTAGCTCCCAGAGCACACGGGATTTGATTACCCCACTCTCTTTATAAAATGGCAAGTGAACAGATAATAAAGTTTGTAAGTTCCTCATACCAACAGCCTTGTTGTAAGAATAAGTTGAAGGGTCTAAGGTGCTTTTCTCCGCAAGCACCATCTCCAGCGTATGGCCCTCCACAGCACCGGATGAGCTCACAGTTTTGGCCAAGGACTGCATGAACTCAGGCGACGCTTTGGTGTCACCTGAAGCTTCGGGATGGTCGACTAAAGAGTCATTTCCGGCTCCAGGAAGTTTGGTACCTTCTACAACTTTGTCCAAACCACTGACAGTTCCGGTGGTAGAAGGGTCTGTAACGGTTTCCTTGGGGCTGGACACGACAGCCTTTTCCACCTCGGGTTCGGCCACGCGATCCTTGCCTCCATCACTTTCGGCCCCCGAGTCCAGAAACTTCAAAGTATCAGAGGAGCCAAGAATATTCACCATACGACATGCATGCCTAGGCTTGGAGCCAGCTTTTTTGCGGCAAAGTCCAGGTTTCGCCGCCTTCTCAGTAGTAGGGTTGCCTTCCTGAATCGCAACCTGCTTCTTCTTAGCACGCTCGAGCTGACTCATCTTCGAAGAAGACACTGGAGCCACAACCTTCCGTGAATCGACAGCGGCGGCTTCGCCAGACGACTCCGGAGAAGCAGCAGATTTCTTCTTTTTCTTCGCTCCATCAGCCGGGTCAGATACGACTTGAGTAGAATCGCGAGCGCGCTTAGAAGAAGCCTTGGGCTTCCCACGATCTTCAACTTCAACCCCAAGTTCGGAAAAAATGCGGTTAATACGACGGCCTCCAGTGGCCAGCTTCCGCGAAGTCTGATACTCCGCCTCTGTGAAGGGACCAAGCAGGTCCACCACACGACGCTCTACTTCACCCACAAACTCGTGAGCACTCTTTCCCTCAGGCATCTTCAGCCCGAAGCGAGGGAAAGGAATTTCCTTCGGAAACCAATCAACCGAGAGCCACTTAACCTCCCGAGGGTTCCAACCTGCAGAGAGGGGCCAAATGTTGGCAGCCACGAATTCCTCGGTGACATCACGACCAGGAATAAATTGTGAAGCCAAGAGGAAGGCTTTCTCGCAATCCTTGAAGCCTCTGGTCTTCGCGAAGTCAGGACCCGTTATGTAACTCAAAGGCATCATGGTCGAGATGCTGAAAGGATAGTAAGCAGTACCATCGGAACCGCAGGGCATATTGACCTTCACGTAGAACCAGTATGACAACCAATCATCGTCCCACTTATTCTTATGAGCAGGGCTGAGCTCCACTCTTTCGATATCCTTCTTTGTGTTCCTCCTTCGCGTTGTGAAGGTTGTGCACCCAAAGTGATTCTCATAAACAGCAGGATCCCCATCCAGCCGAAAATTTTGCTTCTGAACATGGAGCTCATAGAACCGAACAAAAGCTTCGGTGTCCACCCGCCCGTCGCAAGAACGCACGGCAAAGAAAAACTTGGACAGCTACACGAACGCATTTGGTGTCAGCTGGTGTCAGTGTTTTGGCCACTGAGCTTACCAAGAGGGTACCCGAGGTAGTAGATTGTGCGGTGGAGGATCGCCAGACCTGGAACTCGAAGGTACGCATGAGGACACGGGACACAGATTTATACAGGTTCGGGCCGCCAGAGTAGCGGACCCTACATCCTGTTTGGAGTATCATGTATGGCGCCCCGCGCTCGGTGTTCCCCGGAGCGGTTGGGGGATTCACCTGTCCTCCTAGGTACCCGGCCCTCCTTTATATAGTCCAGGGGGCGGGTTCCTAGTCGGTTACAAGATAGGAGTCCTAGTAGGATTACATGGTACGAGTCCTAGTAGGATTACAAGGATTTATGGTATGAGTTCGTATTCTTCCATGTATGGGTACCCAGGGGTATATGGTCGATAAGCCCCCGAGCACTTTGTAGTCTTGAGCAGTGAGTTCAAGTAGTCTTGAAGATTCGTCGAGTAGTTTCTGATCGTCTCGAGTACTGCTAGCCGAAGTCTTCAATAGTACTTGAATTTCTGAAAGAGTGGAATGTGCTCTAGTTCATCTATGAGTACTTTTGAATCATCCCCGAGTAGTTCCCAGGCGTCCCTGAGTTCTAACCCAGGAAGTCTCCAAAAAATACCCATCTTGTCTTGAAGTCTCGATCTATATGGAGGTGCGATTTGCAAAAATCGCACTCCATATGGAGTGTAGCCCCCGAGCCTGAGTTTGAATCATAGAATCAAGCTGAGGGTCAATCAAGAATCTGCATCTTCCGTCTTGAAAAAAGAGGTTGATGGTTGTAGCATAGTAGCCCCCGAGCCTTGAAGTGATTAGATGATCAATCCAAGGGTCTTCAGTTCGCAAAAGCCATCATCCGAGTACTCTTGTAGCGTCCAGCCCCCGAGATTACGAACCAAGTGAGCTATATGAGCCACGTCGAGTAGTAATTGGAGTTGAGCCCCCAAGCTGAAGAACGAATGGAACATGCTGAAGTTGTCTCTGAGTAGTAATTTGGCGCGAAGTCGTTGTACTGGAGAAGTAGCATAGACTACTCGAGTCGTCTTCGAGTGGTAATGTTGCCGTCAGAACGGACTTTAGATGTGACCGTAGTCGACTTTATGCCGTCAGAGCGGACTTTAGATGCGACCGAAGCCGACTTTTAGATTGCCGCACGGAGCAGACTTTAGAATGTGACTAGAGTAGTCAACTTTGTGATGCGACTAGAATAGTCGACTTAGAGATGCGACTTGAGTAAGTCGACTTTGTGCTGCGCAGAGCAGACTTTTAGAATGTGACTTGAGTAAGTCGACTTTATACCGCGCGAAGCGGACTTTGAAATGCGACCAAAGTCGACTTTGTGCTGCGCAGAGCAGACTTTAGAATGTGACTTGAGTAAGTCGACTTTGTGCCGCGCGGAGCGGACTTTGAGTACTTCGAGCCAAGAATGAAACCCGAAACACAAAGCTGAAAAGCCAAAAAAGCACATTCCGAAAGGCAAAAAAGCGAATTAAAAAATAGAAAAACGAATTGTTTTGCCTCCGTAGTCGTCTGGAAAAAACACATTACGTCGAGAACAATATTCGAATACACTATTGAGTAATAGTGTCTTAAGTACCTCTGAGGCTATGAGCCTAGTGAGAGAGTACTCGCAAGCACATTGTACAGAGTTTACAATGTCTGGATACACTATTGAGTAATAGTGTCTTAAGTACCTCTGAGGCTATGAGCCTAGTGAGAGAGTACTCGCAAGAATGTTCCGAAGAACGAGTAAGACTGTAGGAGACAGTGTGATGAACTCAATGTGTTGGAGTTCCACTGAGACCCTACTATGAAGGGTGTTACTCTAGACTGCAGCCTCTTGATTAAATAGAACAAGGACAGCATGTGCCACTTATTGCTCTATACGACACGGAGTCGTCTGGAGAGGGTTATCGTGACCCCCTACGAGTTGTCACAGCCGAAGCCGCCTGGAGAGGATTGTCATGATCCCCTACGAGTAGTCGCAGCCGAAGCCGCCTGGAGAGATTGTAGCTCAAACCCAAAAGCTGCTTACAGCTGAGTAGTCGCCTGGATCAGAAAACCGGATACAGCTAGGTAATCGCCTGGACCTGAGAATCACTTACAGTCTGGGATCGGCATAGAAGCAGGAACCCGGAGTAAGGATCGGACAGTAACAGGGAGGCCTTAGAGTATGGATCGGCATGATAACAGGGAGACCCAGGGTAGGTGGGCAGAGCGTGAGTACTTAGGGCCATCTGTTTCAGACCCATGGTACGAAGCGTGAAGACCACGTGCAGCTAGGTACCATTTGTTTCCTAAGCAGAAGGTCGTAGGTTCGGCCCCTACCTGGCGCGCCAGCTGTCAGTGTTTTGGCCACTGAGCCTACCAAGGGGGTACCCGAGGTAATAGATTGTGCGGTGGAGGATCGCCAGACCTGGAACTCGAAGGTACGCGTGAGGACACGGGACACAGATTTATACAGGTTCGGGCCGCCAGAGTAGCGGACCCTACGTCATGTTTGGAGTATCATGTATGGCACCCTGCGCTTGGTGTTCCCCGGAGGGGTTGGGGGATTCACCTGTCCTCCTAGGTACCCGGCCCTCCTTTATATAGTCCAGGGGGCGGGTTCCTAGTCGGTTACAAGATAGGAGTCCTAGTAGGATTACATGGTACGAGTCCTAGTAGGATTACAAGGATTTATGGTATGAGTTCGTATTCTTCCATGTATAGGTACCCAGGGGTATATGGTCGACAGCTGGTGCAGCTTAACACTGTAGCGATCGAGGATCTCAGGAAGGCGCTGAGAACAAGGAAACCTCAAGCCGGTGTTGAAGAAATCACGAAAAACTACAGCTTCGCCAGTCTTGGGCTTCGGAGTTGTTTCCCCTTCCGGGGCACGGGCAACACATTCGGGGAAAAATCCTTTTTCCTCATAAAACTTGATCAAGTTCTTGGAAACTAGCGAAGCTCCGAGAACAAAGGATGGAGTTTTGGACTCCCTTCCGGCCATCAGGTCTGACGGCGAAGTCTCCACCGTCGAAAGATCGTCACCAAGAGAGGCCTCTTTCTCCTTAGCCTTTGGCGACGGCTCGTAATCAACAATGTCGCCAGCCGGCTCTTCTGGGGGCTTCGACTGGTGCAACGAAAGCAGCTATTTCTTCCTCAGTCATTGGCCGCGCAGTTTGTTTGGTACGAGCCAGGACTAGTTGAAAGGTTTTGGCTCCGCAGAAGAACGAACTCGAAAAACAGTAACTCAGATGAAATCTCGTCGCACGCACGAATCCTAAAGCGTCCGAAACACGCAACCCAGAGACCAAGGCTTCGACGAGAGTAAGAAAGCAGGGGACCCCCGACCCCCCCTATATAGCCCGAGGAGAGAGAAGAAGCGCAACAGTCTCGAAATACGAACGGACGCCTCGGGAAGGAGCGATTTGTGTCGCTTTGAAAGGAAAATCGACCGAAGCCGAAAGAAGGATAAGCTCGCAAACTCCCTGTCGCCGAAGGTGACGTTTTCTTCATCTGAAGATCGCAAGAAGAAATCGAGGAGAAGGTTAATCTTGTTACTCAAACACTTCTCCTCGAGGGGCTACTGTTGGGGCGGTAGAAAACCTCACTTCTGGGCACCGGGGGTTTGCCAGAACAAGAAGACCATCCGGCTTCGGTCTGCCACCAAAAAGAAGCCAAAATTAAGTCTTGGGCTTCGCAATCTCCCGGGGGGAGGAAATTTAACTCACAAAAGAACGTGAGGGTCAGCGCAAAAAAGCACTCACTATGCTTCAGGATTCACAGGGCTTCGGGGTAATTTTGATGCTGCCAGGGAACCGAAGGATTCACCCCAGGAACTTAATCTTGATAAGCTCATTTTTTTAGGAAAGACTAAGGAGTCTAAGCTTCGGCGATTTCATCGCGTATCAAGAGGTGAAAAGTTAATACCATTGCGAGCTTTTTATTGCAGGAAAGAGTTCGAAGCTCCTGAAGTCAGCTCAGGAGGGCGAAGGTCGTGGCTCTGCCAATGGGTCAAGCCGACCCGACACTTCCCGACTTCATGGTCAGGCTCCGAAGCCCAAGGATGCACAGCAGATGAAGCATCGGAGAAGCAAGATGGCGAAGCCCGGGGCTTCTCAAAGATTTAGCCGCGACGACTCAGTCAAAAGCTGATCCAGCATGGAACTACTTCTGATTTTCGCGGCGCTTCCTCCGCTCCGCTATCTCCGGCATAATCCGCGCTCCGCAAACTACGGCGCGAAATCCGCACTAAGTGTAAAAATCCAAGTTTGCCCCCGAATATTCTTATTAGATGCTAGGGCTGTAATTTTAGTCTTTGAGCACTATAAAAGGAGACCCCCTCCCTGTTGTAAAGGGGTCGCCATTTTGGAAAGTTGAATGTGTAAATGTCTCAAGGAAATACGTCTAATTAATACATGTGATCGCGAACGAAATGATTGTGTACTTCATTAAGTAGCTCTAACTCTGTTTGGTATCTCTTCGTACTCAACAATCTCCATCTTTCTCGATCTCTCTCTCATCTCTCTCTTTCGTTCTCCTCATCTCACCTCTCAGTCCTTTCCTTTGCAGGCGGCGGCTAGCTTGGCGTGGGGTGGCCGGTGCGGCCGGCCGGTGCGGGAGCGGCCAGCGTGGGCCGAGGCTGACGCCCTCGGCGCGGGAGGCCGTTGCGGCCGGTGCGGGCGCCGGTGCGGGGTGGCCGGCGCAGCCGGCCGATGCGAGAGCGGCCAGCGCGGACCAGGGCCGACACCCTCGGCGCGGGAGGCCGCCGCGGGCGCCACCACCGCGGTGAATCGATCTCCTCTTTTTTTCTGATTCTTTTCTCTTTTTTTTCCTGATTCTTGTATGAGATGAGATGTGAAATTTGTTTGTGAATGTGATATGTAAATTTCTTAAATGTGAATGTGCAATTTCTTTCTTCTCTTCCTACTATGAAATTTGTATGAGATGTAAATATGTGTATGAATGTTTGTAAAAGATTGAGATTGAGATTGTGATGAGATGAGATAAGAGATGAGAAAATAAAAAGGAGGAAAAAAAGAAAAACGGGACGTACGGGAACAACATGAGACGCAACGGGGACATCTACTTTAGTACCGGGTGGCAATTCCACCCGGTACAAATGTTCCTTCGTATTAGTACCGATTGGATAATACCGGTTTGAAAACCGATACTAAAAGAGGATTGAGCACCGGTACAAATAGTTGTTTCCATAGTAGTGCCTGGTGTGGATCCTACTATCATCCAATCAAGGGAAGCCGTACGTGTGATAGTGAAATGGCAGGAAAAGAAATATTAGCCGTCCCTTAGTGTCAACCAGCACAGAAGGCCGGCACACGGCACTAGAGCCTAAGAAACAAAGTTTTCAATTGTACAAAAATACAATTTTCTCCTTTTCCTTGAGAAGGACATGAAATGAATACAAGTAATTGTTGCTGCCGCTCAAGACTGTTAATTTGTACTACATAGTATGCATCATGTAGGTCAAATGTATGCTATTTGTGTTCACTAGTATAATTAACTTCACTAGATTGCACACCACATATAAAAGGGGCTTACATTATTGGTAGATCACATCACTCGTGGTACAAGTCGTAGCTATATGCATGTACGGGGATATTGTATATGTATAGCATCTCCAAATTTTAAAAGAGATAGATAATATCTTCACATGTGTACAATGATCACAGAATTCAAGCGCCCTTAGATTTCGGTTGCTTCTGTTGACTTTGCTGATTGAGATGTTGGGATTGTTTTGTGCGAAGAAGGCCCAGAAAAACTTGAGATGATGTGTTTGTTGGTTTGTTGTGGCTTGCTATATTTTTCATGGGAGTGCGTTGTACTACACACCAGGTGACATATGGCATAAATGCAGTTCGAACTACCTGTGGTATGCAGTTTCTATATAGGCATATTGCTGGTTTGCTACAGACGGCAGTGCCTTCAATATTTGGATAAAACCCGCAGGGCATTATTTCTAGTTCCGCTAAAATTTTAATTTCGCTACAATAAGTAGCTAGCAGTTGCAACAATTACCACATCTGGCCACCAGTGTCATATTTTATTTGGCTCTACCTCGGTTCATTTTCTTAGCATGTTGGTAAAATTAGGGCTTCAATTTTGGCCACTTGTTCTGGTAATGCTGAAATTTTAGCTTCACAATAGGACCTAGTGCGTGCTTTCTATAATAATCCCCATGCACTCCATGGCTGCATATAAGTTACTAGTTACCACTCTTCAACTAATGAAGGTTGTTTTTTAAAGACTTATGAAGATTGCTTCATCGAAACGCGAAGATGCATTATTTTCTGCCTTCATGTTCTTCTTTTGTTTATTCATGTTCTCTCTTTACACAATCAAGGACGCTCACGACTCACACACACATCACTCGCATGGTCACACCGCACGCATAAGGCATATAAGCGTTCGCGTTCCAAATTATTGTTCCCTGTATTTTCTCTTAGAAAAATATCACTTCATCCGTTTCAAACTATCTGTCGTTTTAACTTATGAATACATTATTTTTGTTATGTATCTAAATGTATAACAAAATCTATGTATTTTTAAAAGTCAAACTGATCTAAATTTTGGAACAGTAACCAAGAAGGGGGAAATTGTCGTTAAACTGTTGATCAGTGTAATTTGTTTAGATTTTTTTCTTTTGTTGTTGTGTACTCCCTCCGCTCCAAATTATAGTTTGTTTGAGTTTGACCACTCGTCTTATTCAAAAAATTAAAATATTATATTTTATGTTGTGGTTTACTTTATTGATATTTTTAAAAAATAATTTAAATTTGACTACCTTTGTACAAATTTTTTGAATAAGATGAGTGGGTCAAACTTGGGTAAAAAAAGTCAAACGGAGAGAAGAGGAGAATTCCACTAGGCCTAAAACAAGCGGCCCATCTAAAACAGGCGGTTGGCCCAACAAACGGCCGTGGCCTCTAAACTACGTGCCCTTCGACCTCCGAGCTATTTACACGCGAATGCCACCGATAAGCCCCTCCTCTCCCCTCCCGGCAGACAAGCACCCGCCTCTTTCCTCTCTCCTCTTCAACTCGCTCCCGGCGGCGGCGGCGGCGGCGGCGACGACAATCACCGCGAGAAATCCTCTGCCGGAGGCCCGCGTCGAGGTATTCCTCCACCGCCTGACCAAGTCTTGTCCCTCCGCCGCCGACTCCCAAACCCTAGACTTGACCCCCGCCCCGTCTCCGCCGCCTCCCCCGCAATTGCGCTTGAAATAATTGTTCTCTCCCAATCTCACCGGTCATTTTCGTGGATTGGCTGCAGGTGTTGCGAGCTGCATTAGCTGGAGTTATAGCTCGCGCTTGAATTCCACATCCACCGTTCCCTCCTCCATGGCGTTCTGGGGTGAGCGTGCTGGCTTGGCTTGTTTGCCACTTTGCCTTGTTTAGTTGTCGCAGCTATTATCCGTCTGCCGCCATGTTGAATTGAATCGTTGGTGGATGCAGGGGTGGAGGTGAAGCCCGGGAAGCCCTACACCCACACCTACCAGGCCGACCATGGCCGCCTCCGTGTTTGCCAGGTTGGGTTCTCGTTTCCCCCCTTGAATTTTTTCATCTGTCCAATTAACATGTGCCTCTTCGATTTCGTGCTCCTATGCTTGATGTGTGACCCCTGATACTGTAGTTTTGTGGACATAATAGAGAAGGCCTTGAAAACAGGATGGAATATATAATGAGGATAGTGCTTTTTCATTATCTCCTGACATAGAACTATTATCCAGTCAGCTTGTCTTGGTTCATGATGTGATGTTGTCGTCACTGCATTAAGATCGATTGAAACTATAATTTACAATGTTGCTAGAGCTTTACAGTAGCATTGTATATTCGCTGGAAATAGGAGGTGGCTAAGTGATTCGTTAGTTTCTTTTCATTGTGTTAGTACATGATACTGCAATTAGCTATTTCCATCTTGTTGCTGGAATTGAATGTAGTTACTGCAGTGGTACAAAGTTTAATTCCAAGCATGGCTGCAGCCCGGATCCAGCCCATGTAGTCCCCTTAACATATATGTAGTGTTTCCTAAAAAACTATGATTAGTTAGAGAAAAAGGAGGCCCAAGAGGTAAGATCAGACTCTATTTAGGATAATCCAGCAACTCAGCCCGGGGCGCAGCCCCGTTCTGGGTCCGCCCCTGATTGAATGTGTGCTGTAACTAATTCTTTTTTTAATAGGCTACACTCAGCAATTGTGATGCTGCTGGAAGGACGGTGCTGCAATGCAATGTTGGCAACAAGATCCCCATCAAACTTTGTAGTTTAAATCCGAAATTGGCTGAGATGTGCCGTCTAGAGATTGAGTTAGAAGAGGTCGATGATGTTGTCTTCTCAGTAATTGGTCAGAGTTCCATTCATCTCTCTGGATATTATGTTCGTGCAAGCAGCAGGTCTAGTGCGGGAGATGATGAATCGTATCCTTCTCGATACTATCATGTCCTTGTTTCGCTTATGTAGAATGGGAAATCTTTCTTAACATTGTAATTAGAGAATCTTATGGGGAAGATATTGGACAATCTGACACTGATGAGGAGCTTGATGCCAATGACAGCTATGAATCTGACTTTATTGATGATCGTGATGTTATAGATGTTAGTGATGATGAATTCTCCTCTCCACACGGCTGCAAACAAAAAGGTAAAAGGTTGACCTAGACATATTTTCTTTTATCTTATTCGAAATGTATGGTTCATATTTTCGGTTTTCACCATGTCAAATACAATCTGCTGGGTAACTCTTAATGGCAGTTGGCTTATCATTGACCAATTATCTCATAGTTATAACTACATTTAGGTAATTTTATGAATAAATGATCTCATACTTATTTTTTTCTTTATCAAGAAACATGGGCGTTTCTTTTGTTTTATTGTTCTGAAGATCAGCTCGGTAGCTCCTATTTTAACATGCTCACAGGTTTGATTTGACATTTGTGTGTATCTGATCCTGCATAGCTTCAAACCATTATACCCATATTGAAAGCACATCGAACTAGAGTGATGTACTGTTGATGGACCATTATTTTGTTTGCTTTTGGCTGTATAATGTGAATTTAACATGCCTTTTTGTATTATATTCGTACAATTACTGTTGCACTTAGTTTCGTGATGTTCCTTAATCTTCTTATTCTGTCTACATTCCTGCTTATTATGTGTTCACACAGAGTCACTGTATGTTTTCAGTGTGTTTGACGTGCATCCTAATGTTTAAAGTTTCCAATTTTGTGCAAATAGCTTGTAAAAAACAGACTCATAAGGCTGAAAGACGGCGTCGCTTGAAAAAACAAGTGGATAGCACGGATGACAATAATTCTCCAGTGATAAAGCCTGCTGTCAAGCGCAATGCTCCTTCAATATTTGCTAGTGGCAGTGATGAAGATAATGTGCCTATATCTATTGCATCTGTTAAGAAAGAGAGTGATAAAGTTGCTGTGAAGCGCAATGCTCCTTCAATATTTGATAGTGGCAGTGAGGAAGAAGATGATTTGGCCATATCTGTTGCATTGGGTAAGAAAGAAAGTGCTAATGCTGCTGAGGAAACCCATCTGCAGAATGTGAAGAAAAATGGTGAGACCAAAAAAAAGAGTAGCGATGACAAGAAAAGAAAACATTCTGCAACCAGTGAGAATCCTGCATCACACATGTATATCCCTTGGTTCCTATTTATGTGTGTATCTATTATTGTTATCTACTATCAATTCATACAACTAATAACATCTGATGATCAGGGATGTAGCAGATGTTAATGTGCCATCTGTTTCAAAGCAAGGTGTCGAAATAAAAAAGAAATCAAAGAAGATGAGAAATCAATCAGGGGTAAATGATGAGGGACAGTCCAATATCAGAACATTGGAAGATGGGTTGATGGTAGAAGATCTGTTAACAGGAAATGTAGATGCAAAAGTGGCTTCTGATGGCAGCAAGGTATCTGCTTAGTTCTTTCAAGAGAATTCCGTTTGATATGCTTTTAATTGAAATTGTATTTAGTGTGCTTGACAAAGTTCCCTTTATGATGATCTTTTATCAGCAGTTTAACAGTCAATTTTCTACTGGCATTGTATTGCTAGCTATTACTTGGTCATTCATGGCTTTGCAGTCAATATACTAGTTTTCTATACCACGTCACTTCACAGAAAAAAGAAGGAATACCAACTATCTTGCTTTGTTTGTGCAGGTTTATATCAAATATGTAGGCATGTTGAAGGATGGTAAAATTGTTGAGTCTAATCTTAATGAAAAACCTTACAAGTTCAAGCTTGGTAATATATTTGCGAAGATACTTTTGCTACATATTGAACTCTTAATATAAATACTCACAATGTATACTGTGCTGATTGAAGGTGCTGGAAAAGTTATCCGTGGATGGGATGTTGGCATTTGCGGTAACCACCTCAGAGCTTGATTCTTTTCTCTCAGGATCATTTGAGTTTGATTGTTGATTATAATTTTGCTATTAACTGTAGGCATGCGTGTTGGGGAGAAACGTAGGCTCACAGTCCCAGCTTCCATGTGGTACGTGTTTGACATTTTGTGCATTTTTCCTTATATGCACATCTCTAGAGATGTTCTGCGTACACATTTCAATTGTATTGCTTATGGATGGTGATATGTTCTGCAGTTCTGGTGGTAAATCAGCTGTAGAAGTACCCAAAAATTCTTCAGTCATTTACGAAATTGAGTTGGTGAAAGTGAAGTAGATGGGGAGAAAACACATGCCAGGCTTTTGCATGTCGTCTTTGCCAATGCAGCTGGAATAGGAATAGATGGATTTTGTTAAAACCAAAGATGTCATGCTCATATTTGTTTCACCATAGTGATGGTGGATCTCAGTTTTGTTACCTCTGGTCAGAATCGCTGAGCACCTCTATCTGAGCTAGACTACTAGATGACATATCTGCACTACTGGACATTTACCACTGGAGTGCAACACAAGCTTTTTTTTTTGCCTGCGGTTGCCTCCAACAGAAGATATTTTGTGGTTAAATCTAGCTAGTGCTTGAGATTTTATTTTTGGTTATGTTGAAGGTGATCAAAATGGTTTTGGCTCTTGGTAAAACAGCATGTGCGATGCTGCATCACCGGGTAAAATGTATAACTGGGTGTTATTGGTTCGGGTGATGCAACAACCTTGTGGCTAGTTCACAGTTCTCTGCTCTCGTGTTATGTTTTGTTTGCCTCCGGTTCTCATTATTAGTAAACATGCGGCACTTACATTGTGGTTCTCATTATTAGTAAACATGCGGCACTTACATTGTCACAATAGATACCGGAGTGGGTGAGATGGCTTTTTACCATACCAGATAGGCAAACAGATCCAGTAAGCAAGACATCAATCAAAATCGTACAAATCGATCATCATATTAAAGAGTTTCGCCAAAATGCTGCTTACTGTAGGCTTGGCTACGCGCATTGGAATTTGACAGGTGGGCGGGTTTGAGGAATTCCGCAAGGATACCGCTTTAACCAACTGGAGAACACCTACCCTTTCACCACGTTTTTGGCTCAGGTGCAGCTACGGTCATCCTCAGTTCTCTGCAATGTCCGCATGTCGATGCACGTCAGTAGCCACAAGCAAACGTTGTTGAATTATTCAGTTGACACTTCATTATCAGTTCAATATTAATTATGGATTCCATGCAACAACACACACACCACCAAAGCCCACTCCTTGCCTAACTAGAGAGGCCTTATTTATTTCCTGCCACTAATTTATTCAGAAAAACACACTACCCACAGCCCATCCATCCTGCATCCATACGGGAGCAACGGAGGAGACATCGTGCAGGACAATCTTGTCCGTCTGCCTCTTGAGGAAGTTTGCCACAGGGCTCTGCTGCGGTCCTACGAGGGGGCACCCAGGTAAGATGCCAGCCGCAGGATGTCGCAGAAGACACCTCCAGCCGTCACCTCTGCACCTGCGCCCGGCCCACGCACGATCAGCGGCTGGTCCTTGTACCTCGACGTGGTGAAGGCGATGATGTTGTCGGAGCCGGAGAGCTGCGCGAACGGGTGGTCTCTCTTGTACCTCCGCAGCTCCACTTGGCCCTCCTTGTTCACCACGTCCACGACTCCAACGTACCGCAGGACCTTCAAATGAACAATAATAATCCAGTCACTTCAGTATTCAGGTTTTCTTGGAAAAGCTGACCAGATATTGAAACCAAGAATGCAGGGCAGAAATGCAAAATGCGCAATACACTCGCCAAATCATGACATGGTTATAAATAAAGCGAGGCCACTCACTTCGCCTGCAGCCTCTGCATCACTACGTTGCTTGGCCCAACCCTCATCGAAGGATGGTAGCTTTTGCATGAATTCATCTGCGGATGAGCATGACTGCCATGATAAAAGCAAATTAGGAAGAATGAAATACAACAAGCATCAGCTGCTGAGCGGAAAATACTCTTACCGCAAGTGCTTCTGGCACAAGGCTCTTAACAGGAATATCAGAAAGTTCAAGCCTCAAACCAGACTCCCTTGCCAAGATAATGACCTGCCCCATTTTTTTTTAATGGAAGTATGGTGAGTAATGAAAAATAGGCAACAAAATATGAAAGAAAAGTATAAGAAATCACTCCACACTCCCCAGTCTATTTTTTCCCTTCTATTTTGACAACACAACAGAGCATGAAGCTTCCAGAATTTTTTTCTTCCCCAGAAAAATATAGTAATTTAGTCATGTGATCATCCGGTGAAAAAAGTATACAAATATTAGGTTTAGAAGCCTTAGAAGAAAATGTCACAAGAAAGAGTCATCAGCTAAGAAAGTCCAAACCAAAACAAGGTATATCTTTGGTCCATCCTATCATTGTATATGTGCTGCAAATTTTCTTGTTAATGAAGATACATAAACTAGAAGCTCTGTCTAATATACTGATTAATCCAAGAATAGTGTTGGTGTAGAAAGAAATGATCTTTAGGAAGAATAGGTATCATTTTCAACAATGCATCTGACAGAAAACGAGCTCTACCTTTCTGGCAACATCAGTTCCAGATAGATCATCTCTTGGATCAGGTTCTGTGTATCCAGCATCTTTTGCCTCAGCAACAACATTGCTGAAGGTCCTTGTTCCTTCAAAGTTGTTAAATATATAACTCAAAGTTCCACTGCAATTGAACAGAAAATACTCTGCATCAGCCAGCCATCATACTGAATCCGCTGAACAGCAAAGATCATAGATCCAAGTATTTGGTACAAATATTTTCTGTAATTCCTTTGTGGTTCACTAAAACTGTAGATTGACACAGTAAAATGATCTCGCAATCTGGAAGCAACCACACACCTGAAAATGCCCTCGATACGCAGTATCCTGTCACCTGTCTCCAGAAGACCTCGCAGGGTGCTAATTATTGGGAGGCCAGCACCAACAGTAGCTTCATAAAAGTAATGAGTGTACGAGGCACGCTGCAGAGTCCGTAATTTCAGGTACTGTATAAAGGAAAAAAGAAATATCCTTTGATCAATAAATACTGCAGCAAAAGCAAATAGATGATATAGATGTATGGAATATGTTTAAAAATTAAGATCTTCATGGTAAAAGCAAATATGTCTCAGACTCTCGGTTACATAGATTATGTTTTAATATGCATAAGGTTTATGTCTTCAAGATTCTAGATCAGCCATGATCAGTCATTGATGCAGGGATGGGCACATAGTAACCCGGTCAACTGAAACAGTCAATAACCATTTAATAGTTATTAAACAAGAAATTTATATAAAAAAAATTCACCACCCAAATAGTTACCCGATCAAGTGGCCCAGAATTTGCCTTTTTATTCGGCGTGACGACATGAATACCCTTCTTTAACCAATCATAATAGTGGGATGCTATACTAGTATCTGCTGTGCAGTCCACCAAAACCTTGTTCGGAAACACGTGATTATCAGACAAATAGCAAACAAAGGTAGCAACATCAGCTGGTTCTCCTTCCTTACATAGAAGCTCCTTCCACTGGGTCAAGTCTATTCCCCTGCAGAAAATAAGGAAAATAAATGTGAAATACGAAGGAGAACATAATTATAGTAGTAAAACCCCGAAACAGTAATGCAAGATTAGGTCAGGAAGGACAGATATTGGTAAACAAATAAAGAGAAATATTCACAGCTGTTCAAGAAATGGAAAATTTATGAACTTTTAACCTAACTATAAGCTGATATATCCCTTCTGTAAATGCACCTGATCATACTGAAAGTAAATAATAGTTATTAATGAACTTCTTAATAGTTGTTCATCTTCAGTGTAGTCTTCTCATCATTATTATATTAGGGCAGCTCAAGCCAACAAAAGAGGGGACCAGAGAAGTTGTAGGTATGGTACCACGCCCCCTTTCACTAGAGCAGAGTAATATAACCTAATTATAAGCCGATGATGCATTTCTTCTGTAAATGCACCTGATCATACAAAAAGCAAATAAATATTTAACGAACTTCTTAATGATTGCCCATAAATGTTGTCTTCTCAGCTGAGCATTTTGTTAAGTTCTGACCATGAAAAAGGTGAGTTCTTTGCAAGAAGGCAGCACACGCACAAAAGAGAAAATAAGGACTAATTACATACGTGTCACTCAAAAGCATTGTATTTGAGCCAGTTATTCCAATAACACGCATATCAATGTTCATATTTTCCTTGAGAACAGCAACCTGTGCAGAAGAATTTAAATCAATACAAGTGCAGTAATGCTCTGAAGTCCAGCAGAGAAATGATAGGATGCTGTTCATGAAATTATGAGCCTGAAGATACCTGGTCCTTTAGCTGGTTAAGGAGTGTCCCACCAATCAAACCAGGTCCAATGATACCAACAGCAAGTGTGGTTTTGGAGAGGAAGAACCTTGAGTGAGCAGCTCTCAGAGCCCTTACACAATCTTCTTGCTTCAATACAACAGTAATATTGTATTCACTGCAGCCTTGAGCTATTGCTCGAACATTAATATTTGCCTGAATCAATTACTATAGGTTCATAAATCCCAGCATTAATGGAATTCCCAGACTAACCAAACCCAGAAATGTTACAATACCTTTGCTAACGCATCAAAAAGGATTGCGCTCACTCCAGGAGTGCTGGCCATCCTCAGGCCAACAGCAGCAAGAATACTACAACCATTAATAACTTCAACCTGAAATTAATTATTTGCACCAAAAGTATATTTTAATCAATCCAAAATTCCAAATCCATACAACAAAGCCTTAGCTAGGCACTCACATTCCAACTCAGTACGATATTTGTCTTAGTAATATCACATATGTAAAGACAAGGATAGGACTAAACTACATTTGCACAGTCCTGTTCCTATGGTCTTTTTGTTTTCTGTTGCTGACCATTTGGGAGGTGGTCTCTAACCCCTAGTCATCGTACCAACAATAAAATGAGCTTATCTTCAATTTATTCTATAGAGCATGTTTAGAGCTACACCTGGTGTACCACTCTGGAAAATTTTACAGCTAAGCACCTCCCTCCCTCGCTGCCTTGTGGCTCTCTTGCATCAAGCCCCCATGAAGCCAGCGCACTCGCATGGTTCAGATGCAGAATTGGGATGGCAGGGAGTCCGCATGGCAAGGAGGTCGCATAGGGGCAGCGAGCGTAGCAGCCAGCAAGTCAGGGCAATAATTGCATTGCCGAAAGCTGATAGCTTCCGCTTCCGCTTCCTTCCTTCCCCATTCTTTCTCCATTGTTTGCTCTTGTGTTATTGTTAGAGTATATTAGGCAACTCCAGATATGGTTAGTTTAGGATTGATGTAATCCCGAGATAACCTTCCTTATCTCTAGGGGAGGTGCCTTGCCCTCCAAGCCATGTACTCTCATATATACTGCCCTAGGGGCTCATTGTAATACATCGACCACACTATACGCATCCTACCTCTCTTCTTTGAGTTATGTTCTTTTGCAGCTCAGTGCTGAGAAATGAAACCAGGTGTGATTTACCCAAATAACTTATAAAACAAATAGTTTTCTTGTGCACTAGAAAATACATCCGTAAACCATTTACAAGTGTAAAAGATTACAAATTATTCAAACAGGACTATAGTGACGGCAACATCAAGTTAACTTGTCATTCGTCACTAGCATGTCTCATGTGCTAGTAAAGTACTATGCTCGTGACTTCGTGTTCTTGCTTTAAGAATTAGCATATCGTCCCAACATGTGGGGTGATGCTACAACACTTAGGACATAAAGTTAGCTTTGGAGATGTGGGCCAGATTATCCTCGTCATGCTTACTCAAATGAGCAAGCTTAATACATTTGGAATGGATACATTCTTGAAACTGATCCATATTTAAGTCATCTTTGTCGAAGCAAGGATTCAAATAATCTCTGCAGAAGAACAAATTACCTTAGATAACCGCCCTGCTGCTAATGCCTCACGAAACCTAACATGCAAGGCAGCAGAAACAGCAGCAACTTCCTTTTCTGGAACAGCAAAGCATACGGAGTGTTCACTGCTAGCCTGCACGATATTTTATAGTGAGGAAGAACCTAGATGAATAATGTACACACCAAAGATAAAGGACATTAGCAACCTGAGAGATCATGATAACATTAGCTCCAACATCTTTCACAGCACTAAATATGGCACTTGATGTACCCGGAACCCCAGCCATTCCAGTCCTGCAATGAAGAATCCAAGACTACTTAGGCAATACAAATGATAGGTTTCAGCAACAACATAGTCAAGTCATCCCAGGTATAACGCCTATTGATTTATTCTCGTTGAGTTAACATTGCAAGATCAGCCACAAGAAGCATATAGAGTTGACATTTCCAACAGAAATATGGCAGTACGGCACAAAATTTTCTTTTGAAGCTACAGAAAATCATGGTTTATTGTCACAACAATTAATGGCTAAACAAAAAAGGAATTAACTGTTTACAACTTGGAAGTTCAAAAAAAATAAATGATGCTAACTTACCCTTCAACATTGACAAGGGCCAAGTTATCAATAGTAGCAAATGATTTGACACAAGCATCTAAATCACCATTATCATTGGCAGGCTGCCTGCAGATCATGGTTCCAGGGGCAGAGATATTGAACATGTTCCTAATAACAATGGGGATGTTGTCTTTCATCACAGGTATAATGGTGCGGGGATGCAACACATTTGCACCAAAATATGACTGCATAGAAGAAATTTGAGTAAATCAATGAGTTTTAATGTTGTAACTTGTAAGAGATCAAATAGCTTGGGACAAAAAGAAAGAACAAAGGACGCATGTGCACAATTGCTCGAATATAGTTAAATGATGGGTGCAAGCAAATAAACAAGTGTCAAAAGAATGGAAACCTACCATTTCCCAGGCCTCCTGGTAGGATAACGTGCTTAAGATCACAGCCTCACTAACTGCATTAATCAGATCCCTTTTAATCAGATATATACTTAACTCCTCAGTACACAAGAAAGGGCATCACCCTTTCTAATAGAGAACTAACAAGTCTAACATGTTTGCTTTACAAGATTTGATAATGCATATATAAATATTTAATGGATGATTTTCATTCAAATTTTGATTTGCAGATATATTTGCACATAAATTAAAACTGAGAGATCACAAATACTTGGAGGTTTTTGTATATCACATCCATTTCTTTGATAAATGGCTGTGGAAATGCATACAATACCTGGTAGAGTAATTGCAGTTGCAGACTTCTAGTTAAAGGAATACCTTATTTTGCTTTATAGTATCATAATAGGGGACGAGTATATGGATAACTCTGGAGGAAGGTTTATTCCTTAAAATAATAGGTTTACCTAAATATGTGAGGAAATATCTTGATGTGAGCTCTATTAGGATACATTTTTGCTAACTCTTCATGTCAGCTGTTTGACATATAGTTGGATAGACAAGAATCAAGGTGTAGGAGGAAATGGTTCAATGTATTCCTCCAACCTAGAAGGGTGGGTATATAGTCAGTTGTACATGGGCCTCCATATGGGCTATACACACAGGCCATATGGGCCACACACATATACACTAACACACCCCCCCCCCGCGTAGTCTGGACTACGGCGCAGCGGAGTACAAGACTGGACAACAAAGAAACACACACAAGCCCCCCCCCCCTCCCCCCCAGCCACAACTAGCCACTGGCTACGTTGAGGCTGGACCGAAACTTCGAGAACGTCGAGGAGGGAAGACCCTTCGTGAAGATGTCGGCAAACTAGGAGGTGGTCAGGACATGGAGAACCCAAACGTCGCCGATGGCCACCCGGTCGCGAACGAAGTGCAAGTCAATCTCCACATGCTTCATCTGCTGATGTTGAACCGGGTTGGTGGAGAGGTACACGGCGCTGACGTTGTCGCAGTAGACAAGCGTGCTCTTGGCGAGCGGGCTGTGAAGCTCAGCCAAGAGCTGCCGAAGCCAAGACGCCTCAGCCACGCCGTTAGCAACAGCCCGGTACTCCGCCTCAGCACTCGAGCGGGAGACGACCGGCTGTCGCTTGGACGACCAGGAGACCAGGTTGCCGCCGAGGAAGACAGCATACTCGGAAGTAGAGCGGCGGGTGTTCGTACAACTAGCCCAGTCAGCATCAGTGTAGACGACCAGCTCAGCCGGGGAGGAGGGGTGAAGAACCAGGCCGAGGTCAACCGTGCCACGAACGTAGCGAAGGAGGCGCTTCAGCGCAGCAAGATGTGACTCCCGTGGATCGTGCATATGGAGGCAGATCTGCTGAACAGCGTAGGTGAGGTCCAGCCTGGTGAAAGTGAGGTACTACAAGGCTCCAGCAAGACTCCGGTAGGCAGTAGGATCAGTCACAAGATCACCCAGAGTAGCAGACAGCTTCGCCTGAGTGTCAACAGGAGTGGAGCAAAGCTTGCAATCAGTCATCCCTGCTCGCTCGAGAATATCAAGGGCATACTGACGCTGGTGAAGGAGAAGACCAGCCTGACAAGGCTCAACTGTCACACCTAAGAAGTGGTGAAGCTTCCCCAGATCCTTCATAGCAAACTCCTGCTGCAAAGAGGAGATAATCCGCTGGAGCAACTGTGGACTGGAGGCAGTCAGAACAATGTCATCAACGTAGAGGAGGTAGGCAATCCCATCAGCATGGTGATATATGAACAGAGAAGTATCTGACTTGGCCTCAACAAACCCCAGTGTCAGCAAGAAAGTGGCAAAGCGAGAGTACCACGCCCGAGGAGCCTGCTTCAAACCATAGAGACTTGTTGAGCCGACAGACCAGATCCGAACGACTGGAATCCACAAAACCTGCCGGCTGGCTGCAGTAGACTGTCTCGATCAGAGTGCCATGGAGGAATGCATTCTTGACATCAAGCTGGTGCACAGGCCAGGAGCGAGAGAGAGCCAGAGAGAGGACTATGCGCACTGTAGCAGGCTTCACCACTGGACTGAATGTCTCATCATAATCCACACCAGGCCGCTGAGTGAACCCCCGAAGAACCCAACGCGCCTTATAGCGCTCCAGAGTACCATCAGCCCGACGCTTGATCGTCCAAATCCACTTGCCGGTCACCACATTGCAACCAGACGGACGTGGCTCGAGGTCCCAAGTCTGGTTGGCAAGAAGAGCTCCATACTCCTCTTCCATCGCACGACGCCAGTTCGGATCTGCCAGAGCCTCACGAACAGACGTCGGGATCGGAGAGAGCCGCGGCTCTCCCTCGGTGGCGGAGAGAGCCGCAGGCCGAAGAACCCCAGCCGCCTGCCGAGTCACCATGGGATGGGTGTGACGAGAATCCCGATGGATGATAGGCGAGTGGTACACGGCCGGCTCCACACGAGAACGGCGTGGTGGAGGCGGCGATTGCGGCGGCGGAGGCGGTGACAGCTCCGGTGGAGGAGGCAGTGACGGCTCCGGGGAAGGTGGTGGAGGCGGAGCCGTCGAGCGGCGCTCGTAGACATAGCGCACAGGAGGCGCATAGTCCACGGGCACCGCAGGAGCCGGAGTCGGAGGAGCTTGCGGCTGTGGAGGCACCGGACGGCGTCGGTACACCTGCACCGGCTCGGCATAGCGTGCAGGAGGTGGCGGGGCCGCGCGTGGCGCGGCGGGAGGCACCGGGCCCGCGCTGGGTGCGGCAAATGGCACCGGAACCGGTGGTGGCGCGAGAGGAGGCACAGGCGCCGTGCGTGGCGCAGCTGAAGGCGCCGGAGCCGGTGGTGTGCCAGGAGGACTTGCTGGAAAAGGAAAAACAGAAAGAGGTGGTTGAACCACCGGGTCAGAAAATAGGGACTCGAGGTCAGGGTCAGGAGAAGGTGTAGAGGTGGTGGAGAAAGGGAAGTCTAACTCGTCAAACACAACATGCCGGGAGATGAGAACTCGGCGAGAAGCGAGATCATAGCAGCGGTACCCCTTATGGTCAGGGGAGTAACCAAGAAACACACGTGTCGAGCGAGGTGCTAGCTTGTGAGGAGCAGTAGCAGCAATGTTCGGGTAGCAAGCGCACACGAAGACACGGAGGTGGTCGTAGGTAGGAGGGGTACCGAAGAGAGCATGGTGTGGAGTCGGAGCAGGAGAAGCTGTGGAAGGAAGACGGTTAAGCAGGTAGGTGGCGGTGTGAAGGCTCTCTGCCCAGAAGCGCGAGGGCAGGGAGGCCTGGATCAGAAGAGTGCGCATGACATCGTTCGTGGTCCGAATCATGCGCTCAGCCTTGCCGTTCTAGGGAGAAGTGTACGGACAAGACATACGCAGCTAAACACCTCGGGAGAGAAAGAAGGAGCAGGAGGTGTTGTTATCGAACTCACGACCGTTGTCACACTGGACGGCCTTGATGGTGAGGCCGAACTGAGTGGACACCCAGGCAAAGAAGTGAAACAGGGTGGGAAAGGTGTCAGACTTGACACGCAGAGGGAAAGTCCAAGAGTAGTGAGAGAAATCATCGACCACTACCAGGTAGTACTTGTAGCCAGAAATACTAGGAACAGAAGTCCACAGATCACAGTGAATAAGATCAAAGGCATGCGTCGCATGCGAAGAAGAAAAAGAAAGACGAACATGGCGACCCAACTGGCACGCATGGCAGAGATGCTCATCAGAAGCCCGAGTGCAAGGAAGATGTGCACTATGACTGAGCTGAGCCAAAGCGTCGCGGCCGGGGTGACCAAGCCGGCGATGCCAGGTAGTGGAAGAGAGAGTGGTGGCAAGAGCAGCTGCCGGGGAAGAGGGCAAAGGTGGGGTAGCAGAAGCAAGAAGGCGAAGGGTGTAACGGGGTCCCGAGCTATCACACCAGAGGAGCGGACGCCCAGACAGAGAATCCTTCACAGTGAGGCCAGAAGGATCGAATTCAACCGAACAAGAATTGTCAGCTGTAAACTGGCGAATAGAAAGAAGGTTGTGGATCATCTGAGGAGCAACAAGGACATTAGGAAGACGAAAGGGACCAGGAGCAGAACCCACGGAGGTGATAGGAACGCAAGACCCATCACCAACCATGATCGAAGACGGATAAGAGGGATGTGGGGGTCGAACAAAAGACAGGAGGCTAACATCAGGGTGGTGTGGTAGGAGGCACCCGAGTCGGCAATCCACTCGGAGCGGATGGTGCTGAGTGCCTGCGCCGGAGGCTGAGTAGGGGTGGTCGAGATGCGCCCTGACCATGGGTCGCTGAAGAATGGCCAGGGCACACCGGCAGCAGTAGGAGGCGCGCGCAGACGACGCCCCCTCCGCCGACGACGCCCACCGCGACCTCCGCCACCCCCGCTCGGCGCCGGGGAAGGAGCAGGAACGCCAGAGGGAGCAGGGCCAGACGCGCCGTAGAGAGTGGCGTCAGGTACAGGCACGGGCGTCGTGTCCCGGAGTAAGTCAGCAGCAGCGTGCGACGCATCCTCAGGGGGCATGCCCAGCCCGCAGAAGAAGGGGATCCAGCGAGTAGTGGAGCAGGGACGGCGGCGGAGGTGCCAGCGGGGGAGGCGGGGTAGCAGCAGCCACAGGCGGAGCGGAGGGGGCTCCCACACCGGCAGCGTCCCAAGCAGTGTCGGCAGTGGGCGGCGCAAAGAAGACTATCGGGAGGGGCACGATCCCCGCACGCGCGGCCTAGGCCGCGACCAAGGCGGCGGCAAGACCATTGGCGGCGACAGCCGCAGAGGCAGGGGCACTAGCTCCCGCGGGCGGAGCGGAGGGGGCTTCCACGCCCGTGACGTCCCCAGCGGCGCCGGCGGCAAGCGACACGACGAGGGCCGCCGAGAGAGGAGGCCCGGCGAGGGTGCGCTCGTCGTAGAGGGGCGGCGCGCTCATGAGCAGAACGCACGCGCGCACAGCCTGAGCCTCGGTGAGGATGACCGCAAGGGCAGCTTCGGCAGCAGTCGCAGAAAAGGAGGTGCCCGCCGCTAGCTGTGCGGAAAAGGGCAGGGGCACGCACGTCCACGGAGAGGGCGCCCACGGAGCAGAGGCGCCCACGCCCGTGCAGACACCCGCACCTGCACGTGCACACAAAGGCGCGTCCGCAATGGAGAGAGCGCCGACCAGCAGCACGAGCGGGGCACCGGCGCGCCCCGCGCCCACGGCGGGCTGCGTCAGGCGCGGCAGTGGAGGAAAGGCAGCGGCGGTGACCAGAGGAGGGGCCGCGGCGGCTGCGGTGCCCGGCAGGGGAGGGGGCACGGCACACAAAGGCACGGCCGCAAGGAAGAGAGCGCCGGCCGGTAGTGCGGGCAGCGCCAGGCCGGGCGGAGTAGAGGAAGCCTCCGCGCCTGCAGGGGGCGGTGTCACCCCCATGGCCAGGTGCGCGTGCTGCTCGGCGGGCGGCGCGTGACGGACGAAGGCCGCCGGGAATGGGTGCCCCGCACCCGCGTGCAACACCTGGGCGGGTGGGACAGAGGAGGTCGGCCCCGTAGATGAATTCTGCGCCCCCGCGGCCAGCTGAATCGGAGCAAGGGGCCACGCGGCTAGGCTAGGCGTGGGCGCGCTCGTGGCCGGCAGCAGCGGCGCCTGGGCCGCGAGGTCCTGGGCGCTCGCGCACGCCCCGCCAGCGCCCGCAACCGTGCACGCCCCGCCAGCACCTACAGCCGCGGTAGCCGCCAAGGTCCAGCGACGGGCGGCGAAATCGGGGCAGGCTGGGTCGGAGCGAGAGGCCAGGGAGGCGCGGGCGTGCCCGTGGCCGGCGGCAGCGGCGCCTGGGCCACAACGTCGTGGCGCGCACGCACGCCCCACCGGCGCCTGCAGTCGCGGCAGCCGCGAGGATCCCAGCGACGGCAGCGTAGGAGGGCAAAGAGGGGAAGGAGGAGAGGGAAGGAGACAGGGCCGGCGGCCGGCCAGCCATGGCGGCGGCGGCGGCGGGGAAAGGAGGAAACCTAAGCCACTGATACCATGTAGGAGGAAATGGTTCAATGTATTCCTCCAACCCTAGAAGGGTGGGTATATAGTCAGCTGTACTTGGGCCTCTATATAGGCTATACACACAGACCATATGGGCCACACACATATACACACACATTTCCTCCTACATGGTATCAGAGCCAGAGATCTCGAGTTCGAATCCTGGCGGGCGCGTTAATTAAATTAATTACAGCCCCACTCCAATATCCACGTATGCGGCATGGGGGAGCCTGCACGTGAGGAGGCGTGTTGGAGTATAAGTGAATTGCCCATCTTCCCTCATAAGCTTTTGGGTTGAACTGGTTAGTGCATGCAACTCAATACAAGGGGATGCGAATAGGCAGGGTTCCTCATCAATAACTAGTCCATCAATGGGGCCTTTCGGGGATTGACCATCTATGTGACCCCATACATGATTACATCCCTTTGAATCTGATCTATCAAAATCTAATCCAACAGCAAATTCAAAGAGTTATCAACAAAAATTGAGTTTGCACATTATGCTAATGCTAATGTCAGCAATAAAATGAAACAAAAATAAAAAAAGAAAATGATGAGTTATGTAGGACAAACCTTTTCTAGGATCTGCACTAAAAACCCCATCAACATCAGTCCAGATAGTGACCTGGCGTGCCCTAACAAGAGAACCAATTATGGCTGCTGAGAAATCACTTCCATCTCTTTTCAGAGTTGTAGGTATGTTTTCTTCTGTGCTGGCAATAAACCCCGTAGCAACTATTATTTCAGCTGGTTGTCGAGAAAACCATTTCCGAAGCCTCTTCTCAGATTCTAAGTAATCAGGGTCTACTTGATTAGAACCACTTGGTTTTACAACTAGAACTTCTCTCGTATCCATCCAACTGCATGGTGCTCCAGACTGCATAGTTCAAATACTATAGTATAGGTCAGTTTGTTCACAAAGGTAAACACTATATTACATTATCTGTATCATGTAACTGTTACAAAGGGAATGCTCAGAAAATACTCCTGCTTAAGGATTAAACACTTACTAGTAATAATTGAAGTCCTACCTACTGTATGAAAAGTATGGAAATTGGGGAAAGCAGTGGCAATGAAGTCACTGGTCCTGTCAACGTTAAGTGACTATGAATATTGACCATCTCAGTGCTGAAGCACATAAGTACATGGTTACTAGCAGCACTCTGGATAAGAACTGAACGAGAACAGAAAATCATGGTTATTTCACATGATGATGGCTTGGTAAAGACTGAGCTTTGGGTGTTCAAGTGTACTAAAGAATACTAAAACTTTGGGTGTTCAAGTGTTCAAGTGCTGAAGAAAATTTGAAAGGTTTTACTTCGCTGGGGGGCTGCAAAAAGTACGCTCATGTGTTCCCCTCAATGATGCTGTTTTATTTTTCTTGCATAAATTGTGCAGTCAGCAAGGTATAAAAGTTACCACAAGTGCAAATACTATTAAGTGTTCATGCCCCTCATTGTTGTTCAGTTGGACATTAACATATCATAAGGCAACTCCATGTAGCATGAAATGCTGCGTAACATGGCAATTATGATGTTGCAGTGCATAAGTTTGCTGTAGCATTAGTAAGCTGTTTAAGTCATAGATAATCTGTACAGGTTGTGAAGATTTTTCAAGTGTACCTTCTTTATTGCATAGGATAACATCTGCGCGGACCACAACTCTCCATGCCCGACAACAAAGTCAGAGAAAGATTCTGTTGCGTGTCCAGCTGCAAAAATTAAATGAATATTGATATAAGTATTTGTAAATCTCAGACAAACAAATTTCAAGTTACCGCTTATTTTTGGTGTATTTAGTAACCTTGCCTAACCTTACCAAACAAAAGTATCTAATAGTCGAAACAAACCGCATCAGTGGATAAATGTGACTACTCAAACAAATACAGAACCCCCGAACAAGTATAAATCTCCATGAGACAAACTCTTATGAGAGGCTGGTGCTTTCGCAGTTTTGATGAGCATGATGAATTTAGCATATGGCATACTGAAGACATCAATGAGGTCCAGATTTATTAAAAGTACCACCCACTAGATGGTAACAACTAGGCACCAAGAGGGAGTCTAAAGCCTAATGCCTAGGTAGGCTACGCGACTTCCTTTTTAAATAGTACAATGGACTCTCCAAGACAGCAAAATTGAACAAGAAAGGATTCAACAATATGGGAATATACTTCGAGACCTGAAAACCAAGTTTCATCACCAGGACTACATGTACATGAGAAGTGGGGAATAGCAGCGCAAACCTATATAAATAGCACGGAGCATTGCTCGCAAGTTGCTGATATCTGAGTGCAACTGAGACAAGAATCTTGCAAGATCCTCCCCATCAAGAATATCCTTTGCTGCAGCCATATGCTTCTCATAAACTTGTTCCAGTGCTATCGTATATGAATCATCCCTTGACTGAGCCTTATGTACAAGGTTGTACATCATGTCAGTTACTTTGGACATTGCAGAAACTATGACCAGCTTTCTCTCAGAGGAATCACCAAGAACTATATCAGCAACACTCTGAATTCTTTGGGGTGTTCCCATACAGGTTCCGCCAAATTTATGCACAGACCACATATCACCTTTTGGAAGATATGTATTAACTTCATCTTGTTCAACTGAAACAGCTGCTGTAAGAAAAAATAAAGAAAAGCAGCAATTCTTAGCTGGTAACATGTCAAGGTGAGAAAAGGTTAACATTTTCAGTGCATGATGGAAGGCAGAACTACCAGCAGCTGGTTTGAGCAAATTTGTGGAACGATATCTGTGCAAATTTCCTTGAGACTGGCCTATCCTGAACAAGGCAGCAACAGAACAAAGACAGTATTAAATTAAGGGGTTATTTTTTTGTGCAAAAGGTTAACTGACTGGAATAGAACTAGTAAAAGGAGCAATGATCCAATTGAGCATAACGAAGACAACATAACGGGACTTTAGAAGGTAGTTATCCTGGACTGAGATATACATTTTAAGAAAAGCATGGTTCTGCTAACATCAGACGAGACATTAAATGCTTAACATACAATTGAAGCTTTCAAGGTGGACTGAAACTAGTGAAATGGTTAAATGAAAACAAGGTCCAGATAAGTTTGGAACTTAGCCATAACAAAATAGGCTGGGTCCACTAGTTGAAAAGATACACAATTGATATATAACAGAAATCACACAAATGCTATGCTACCTTAGGGAGCCTCCCAAAGATCGATCTTGACTTAAGTCATACTTCCAAAATTGTGAGCCTGCATCCCTGTGAACCAGCATAACACAAAGGAGAATGTAAAAGAGTGGCACGTCATACTCATATATCAGAGAGTTTTATAGAGAACACAGAAATAAAATATTAGACGGCAATAAACTCATATAAGAAAATGCAGACCGGCCAGTCCAACAAGATACAACATGGAAATGAAATTTGATATTCTACTGAAACAGTATTCAGTAAAGCCCACAGCACTGTTATAAACTCCAACATACATCACTTCTCATCCACTTATTTCACAGCTTGTTGGCCTGGCATATGATTCATGAATTTCAAGTTTGTGCATCCATTCTCCTAATTTCAATGGCAGGATCAGGACAACATAGCTCTGACCGTTCCTGACTGTCTGTTGCCATAGCCCAAATCCAATCCAAACAGATGGAGCGGCCATTTTCATAGTTTTTCCGGTTCTAAACTGACGTTGATAAAAATTTCATGGGCCGGACAAGGCCAGAATATCATCCTGATAGACTGATACGACGCATAATAGAACAAGCATAGCACAGGTGGCTGCGTTCACTGTTCAAAGAGAGAGAGAGAGGAGACACAGAAATTGCTATCCAATACCGTTCCCCAATCCCAACAGGAAAAGCAGCAAAACCGTCATCGCGGCCACTAGCACCGAGGCAAAGGGAAGCGTATCCATCAGATTCCGAACATTCCAAGCCCCAAACAGGCATGAAAACCACACCCCCAGTCCCCCACCCCCGAGGAAGCCCGAACCAACCGCAACCACGATTCGCGCCAGACGGGCCCGCGCAACGAGAACGGGGGCAGCCGCCGCCACCACGGCGCGTCCTGCGGCGCCCACTCGGAATGCGATCGTGAACTCTATGACGGCGGAGGGCATTCCCGACACGGGCGTCCCCGCCACACGGAGAAGAAGCGCAGAGGAGGAGGCAGCGAATGGGGGTAGCGGGCCGGTCCGTACCTGCCGGAGGAGGACGCGCGGGTCCGCCGGAGAGCGGCTGCGGCGGCGGGAGCGAGCGGGCTTGCGACGGCGAGGCCCCGCATCTCAGCGGCGGGCGATGGAGGTGGGGACTGGAGAGGAGCAGAGAGGCAACAGAATGGCTAGACGCCAAAAATGAAAAACCCTTTTTAACCCCCCACGGGATGCGGCTGCGATGCGGCTGGCTTTTCACACGGTCCATGGGCAAGTCTGCCGTTTTAATATTTCTGTTGCTTTTTTTGTCTTGTTCATCAGGGTGGCTTTTGTTTCTACGGAGGAGTAGTTGGGAATCTGGACATCGATGTTTCAAAATAAAAGTTGTGGACACCCATGTGAGTGTCATTGAAAATCATTTACTCAAAGCATGAGAAGATTATTGAGGGTGGCTACTAAAAGGTGTTTTGGAAATGTTTTTTTTTCGCACAAGAAAAATGTTTGTATTCTTATTTTATGGTTATGGTTCCTCCATATATGTTTTCCCATTGGAAAACCAATTTTAGGTCGGTTGAGTATATGTACAGACGTATAGTCAAATACTACCTCCGTCCTTAAATATATGACGTTTTGGACAAATTAGTTAGTTGAAAAATGAATTAAATAGTTTATCTTAAGTGTCATATATTTAAAAACGAAAAGATAGTAAAATATTGTTTTGAGATTTAGCTTAAAGCCAAGAGTCAGCACTATGAGAATGAGATGCTACCTTTACTTCAGCATTAATTATGAGACGTTACTTTCACTTCAGTACTACTCATGTTTTTCTAATGTCTACTAATTGCAAGCATGATGACTATTTTTCGCATTTTGAACAGTTTAATAATCTTTTAGAAGTTGTAAAAAAGCAACTCTTTCTATTGAAGTTGCACGAAATATCAAACACCATTAAGAGATGAAAAATTATGTGCGTCAATAAACTATTTTGGCGGCATCACCATGGGATCAGAATGGGATCATGAGATACGTTTGGATTTTATCCAACGTTAGCCAGATCAAATTGTGGGCCGTGATCAGAATTTGGTAGAAAAGTGGACCGCTACGATTTGATGTGAAAATGATCTAGCAAATCGTTGGCATGTCAATTGGCAAATCTTGGTCGGCATTCAAACGGTAGCCCCGTCTACGGCCAGCGACAAAAATCGGACTGGACCAAAATGTGAAAAACGGTGGCTAGGAACCAAACGTCTACTATAGTAGTAACATATCGTTGGTATCCATATTATATTGAAAATCTAAGAAATCTATTATTATTAGATCGTTTTCTACTTAGACTACCCGCACTGGGCGACGGCAAATCCCCCGTGATCCCTGTTGCGTTGTACTATGGCGGAAAATGACCCCGCAGCGGGGGACGGCATCGCTCACGGGAATTTCCCGTGAGCACTCGATTCCTCCAGATCTGGCGGAATCGAGAGGCTCCGCGAGGGCCAACCACGGTTCCGATGCCGCCGCCCCAACTCCCTCGCGCCTTGCTCGGAACCGACGCGGACTGGAGCAAGGGAGGGAGAGCCACCGCCGGATCCTTGCGCGCCGCCGCCGAAGCTTCCTCCTCGAGGGTCGCCGTGCACGTGGCGGCCGTGCTCCCCTGCTCCTCCACCAGGAGGACGCCGTCGGTGGTCTTCTTCCTCTGCTTCGCGCCAACGCCATCGATCGAGGGACGGAGCCTGCCGCCACACCGAGGGCCGCCGGAGCGAACGGGAGGGGGCGGCCGCGGCGCAGGGAGCTCCGCCGAAGCCACGGTCGCCTGGACGCATCCGGCGGAGGCGTGAGGCTGGCGTGACTGCCAAGGGCATGGGGCCGGAGCGCGGTTGTCGGGGCCACGCGCGGACGCCGTGGTCGTCGGGGAGGCGCGCCTTCGTCGGGCGCCGCGTCAGCGAGCTCATCCCGCCGGACCCAAGCGAGCTCCTCCTGCCAGACTCAGGCGAGCTGCCTGCTGAGTCGAGGATTTGGAGGAGCCGAGCCAGAGCTCCACCTCGGCTTCTCCGCCGGCCAGGAGAGGGAGGGGAAGAGCGGCGTGTCGGCGGAGGGCACGCAGGGGATGGGGTAGGTGGGTGGGTGGGAAGAGGAAGGGGGAAGAAAAGATTAAAAAAACCTGACATGTGGGCCTTTTTGTGGGTAGTTGGGATGGAGGAGGAGAAATAAAGGATGACAAGTGCGGGAGAAGCAGATATGAAGGAGAGAATCTTGCTGACCAAGCAGGTGTGGGACATGGGTACCCTGGGGTCCCCACCGACCAGTCTCACGGCCGTCCCCGACAAGTGGGTCCGGCCCACCAGAAGACCAACCGACCTGACAGTGGGCCCAACAGACCTGATCTGTGGCCCACATGACCTCTTGAAGACCTTATCCGGAACGACTACAAGACTTGGCGCACAAGACAAGACAGCGGTGGACCCGACAGGTAGTCCGGGATATATGGAAATAGTTGTAATCAACTAGATTTAGGTCTCTCGGTCGTAACCGACCAGGAGTCAGGGTGCCGACCTTGTCCGCTGGCTAATATAATGCAGGCAGGGCGACCCCCATTGTACCCAATACGCAATCATCAAGCAATCTACACTGACAACTTGACGTAGGGTTTTACTCTCCAGAGGCCCGAACCAATATAAACTCGACGTGTTCCGTGTGCTTCCGCATAACCATCGAGTACTTAGCTTCCGATCACCCCCAACCGAATCTAAACCACCGGGATTAACCCCCCTGTGGACTGTCCGGATCTAAACCTCCGACAGTTGACGCGCCAGGTAGGGGCAGATCGAAAGTTCTTCGTGCGACTTCGATGGCTTCGTTCAACGGCGTCATCTTTCCCACCAGCATGGCGGACTTCCTCGCTAATCCCGTCAACATCAGCTTCGGCTCTATGTCATCGGGGTCCACCGCTCCAGCCGCCGGCCAAGTCGTCCTCGACAACGCCGCGGTCCACCCCGTTTAGCAGGTCGAATCCGGCTTGTTGAAGGAAACACACCCACCCATTCCTAGCGACATCGTCGCGGGGCTCGACTGTGTCGCAACCATGCTTGCAGATACGATTAAGATCTGCGAAGGCGTCCAGCGCCCCATGTCACACCTGTTTTTCCAAAGAAAACCAAGTGCAAGTCTATATGCATGCCAGGATCAAGTTCCATGCATATAGTTGACATAAGTGAATAACAGAAACAATATCACGTAAGAAAAACAAAGATTATCAGAGATTTACGCTTTATCCTGGAAACGAAGGCACCAAACTTCACAGGCAGACGACTGGGGATTGCGTACGCCTAGCACCAGCAACATCTTCACAACGACTTCATAGCAGCTTCCTCTTTCTGAGCAACATTGTTTATAGCAAGGGTGAGCACATGTCGTACTCAGCAAGTATGAGGAATGTATGAATGCAAAGGCTTATCAAGGAAAGGCTGACAGGTTGACTGCATTAAGCACTTTTAGTTGGTCAAATTTTATTAGCACCTGATTACTATTAAGTATAAGTATATACCAACCCACATTAACATATTGAGATACACCATAAGCATATGGCTAACATAACCATAACCACAATTTAAGTCCATCTTCAAGTTCAATTATCATGTGAGGGTCCAGGCCGCTCTTGACCGTGAGCACGGCTAATCGATTAGTTTTAAACACTCTGCAGAGTTTGTACACTTTCACCACAAGTCGCGTAAAAGTTCTAGGAACTTTAAACCCAACCACGCGATGTTGATCAGGCATCATACCACACTGCCGAGGTGTGATTGCATAGGGACGCTACGAGGCCTTTACAAAGTTTCCCTAGTGTGAAACAACCCGCGAAGGTTCCGAGTCGTTGCAGAGTATAAAGTCCCCTAGTAGGACCGTGTCTTAGCAAAGCACACTCCCTACTAGAGCGAGTCTATACCCCACTGGCGCTCCCCCTTGCCCTTATCAGGTAAGGTCACCCCAACACTAGAGTCCCTAATTAATTAGCCAAGCCAGAGCCATATAACCTTGTGGTTGCACTGTTGTCCTGGGTGGTCGCTCCATGTTCCGATTAAATATTGTGATCTTGTATTAACCAGAGATATATAGCATAAAAGAAAGCATGTTCATCATTAAGGTTCTTTAAAACCACCATAACCCAAAGTTGAGCAACTAAGCAGTGCTACCCAACAGAAAGGTAAAACCCAGGTTGACAAGGAATAAAGGTAATAAAGACTAGGATAAACCTTAATAGGACCCATCAATATTAATGCAAGCATATGCAATGAGTGATTAAACAAAGTTATTGGGACAAAAGATCAAGGACACACTTGCCTTTAACCAGAGTAATGATATTGCTCAGAATTCTTCATCTTCATACTCTTCCAAGCTCTCGAACCACGTTCGTGCTACTCGCATCAATCATCGGCACAAGCATACAAAGCAAACAAACAAGCATACTAAGAACAAAGCACCAATCAAAAGAGAAGCTTTAAAAGAACGTGCTAAAGGATAGGCTCAATGCTAAGGATCACTGAAGCACACAGACCGTGCTGAGATAAGGGAAAGGCTTGGTTAGCTTTAGATAGGGCACTAGGTTCGAGCAAGAACTAGGATCAAAAGATCTGGAGTTTGAAAGAAGATTAGCTCTATGACAGAGACACGCTGAGACAGAGCTTGATAAAGAACGGCTAACGTTCGATTTGCATATGTGAACATGAAAGACTACGAGCTTAGGTTTATTTTAATTAGCAAAAAATATGTAAAGGATATTTCATAGAGAAAATATCCTAAATTGGAATTAATGCAATATTATATTTTATTTGCAAAATACCGGAGTAAAGAACTAATCAAGTTTTATTATAAAGACTCATATATAAAATTATATCAATTAAACATTTAATTTAGAAAAGCTAAACTATATGAATCATCTAAACGTAAGTTTATGATTCGAGTGGATCATATTATTATTGAAAATATGATAGCATTGGCATTAATCAATTTAACTTTTATTATAAAAGCCGATGTAAAAACCTAATCAACTTTTAATTAGAAAAGTTAATTAATCATTAATCAAATTAACATTTGGTTTATGAAAAACCGAGTAAAAGATCTAATTAGATTTTATTTATAAAAGCATATGAAATAATCATTAATCAAATTAATATTGATTATGAAAATCGGTGTAGGGTACTATATTGCTTTTATTCATAAAAGACATGTTAATAAGCATTAATCAAACTTAATATTAAATTTATTTTCAGAAAACAAAACATGATGAAAACTCACCACTAACATGTAGTTCATGTCATTATGAACCTAACGCAACTTGAACGGATGAAAACGGATCTAAAACGAAGAAACTATGGACAAAACAAGATTAGGGACCTAACTGCAAAGATCTTAAACTTCCAGGGGCTTAACTGTGAAAAACCAGGGGCATATACATAATTATGTATATAAACTTAGGGACTTTCTTGCAAAGATTCCAGGGTGGATTGGATCTGGAGAAACTGAACTGTCCAGGGGTTTTCTTGAAGATTACCAAGACATAAGATTAGATCTCGGGATTATCAGATTTCGTAGGGGGTCAAACAGAAAGTGACTTTCTTCTTCCTTTGGCTCGAGCGAACAGGGCACAGGGGCTCCGCGCGGGTCAACTCGCCGGCGACTCCGACGACTCGGGACGCGAGGGCTCCGGCCAGATGGGGGAGAAGGAAGAGGAGGGGAAGGGGCACCTGTGGAGGGGCTCACCTTGGTCGGAGGCGGACTGCAGAGGCTTGACGGCGATGAGCACGGGCAGCGGCCGGTCCTCCAGGTGACGACGGCGCTCCGGTGGCCACCCGGTGACGGAAAACGGTGTCGGGGGTGCGGCTCGGCCTCGCGGGGCTCCTGGCGTCGTTCGTTCGCTCCGGCGAAGGACGGAGACGGCGAATCGGCGAACTCCGGCGGTGGACCGAACAACAGCGTGCAGCGACGCTGTGCAAGGCGGCGGCGCGAGGTAGGGCAGGCGGAGGGCTCGGCAGGTTTTACGAGGCGCAGGGCGCGCGAGTCCTAGGCGGTTGCGGCACAGACGCCAAGGAGTCCGGCGCGGTGGTGCCGGCGTGCCCGACCGGGACTTGGTGGCGGCGGGGAACAACCTGGCTGGGCTTCGCCGGGCCTTGTGCGGGCTGGACGGGCCACGGGCTGGAGCGGGCTACAGTGTTGGGTTGGGCCGGGGTGGAAAGGTGAGCAGGCCGCAGACTCGAGGGGGTGGTAACAGACTTTGGAAAGCTGGCTAAAAAGGCTTGTTTGGGCCGAAAGGGAGGAAGAAAAAGAAAAAGAACTTCTTTTTATTTTTCAGAATACATTTTCGTGAAAAGAATAATCCAGAAATAGCTAGATAATTCATAAAAACCACGAAAAATATTCTAAAAATTCCAAAAATTCTAGAAAAATTCCCAGAGATAGATTGAGACACGAACAACTCAAATAAAATATTTGGAGCTCATGAAAAAGATTTTAGAGCCCTCAAATAAATAGAATAAGCTCAGAGAAAATGAGAATAAATTCCAGAAAAATCCGGAAAATTCTCAGAAGGGTTTGGTCAGCACCTAAACGCATTTTAAAACCATTTTGCACTCATGAAACACCAGATGCATCGGCATGAATGCAACACTCGCATAACCATTTATTTAATTTAGAAAACAAACAAAAACTTTTTCCTATACTATATTTCCTGTAAAGAAAATAAATGTTGGAAACTTTTAAAATTGAGAGAAATCATTGTTTTAATTATTCTTTTCTATTCACATCCTGAAATTGAAAATTTCAGGGTGTGACACCCCAGCAGTTCGACTCCGACTCCAACTCGCATGCCTCTGGGCCTACGCAATTCAGCTCGTGGGGCTTCCACCCACATGAGGAAGATCCAGATCCAATCTGGATCGGACTCGACTACCTCCCAGACCCAGGTCTATGGGCACCGCAGGGACCTCAATGACGATCCCTGCCCTCTCCACAAGAAGGCCAAGCACACTGCACATTAGTGCTGTGCTTTGAAGAAGCTCCACCGACCTACACCGCCTGCAGCGACCTCAGGTCACCAGATCCATCTACTCGCGCAGTCTCCGGACTGTGGCGAGTTTCAGGTCACCCGTGTCATCCTCACGCCCAACACCTATGGCGACGAGGTCTTGGCACGCGATCTCTCCAATCGCAAGGTCCTTGTGGTCTCAGCGGATGTGCTAGCTCGGGCTGGTGAATCCGACGCTCAGCGCACGCAATGTGAAGCTGACAATGCTAATCGAGCTCTCTGTTGACGACTGTTAAGTGCCTACTTTAGCCGTCAATATACTCATGAATAAAGGAGGATAAGGCATTTCTTACACATATTTAGTTAAGAATAATGTAGTTCCACTTGTCCTTGGAAATTATTTGATTGCAGGAAAATAAGCAAGAAAAGAGTGGCAAACTCACCTTCTATGATTCATACCACATCACCTCATCCTAGGAGGACTGCCAACAAGGATGCCATGCATGCAAAGCTGCCAACAAAGGCTCCATGCATGCATGCCATGCAAGCAATCCAGGTGAAGCACACTCCGACGAATCAGAGCGTGATACATGGGCATCACATGGATCCATGGACCCACCACCGCATCAAAAGGAAGTGGACACCGGGAACCGACCTAAGGACCCACAGGACAGCCACCAGGAGAAAACACACCCCGAGAGGGACCCACAGGGGGTCGGCCGAACCCTAGGGTCGGCCGAACCGACCCTGAGGCCTCCACTCAAGGGCTTCCACGTGGTGCTTCCCTATTGGTCCTAGAGGCCATTCCTGGGGTGTTTGCATCCACTCCTCGCCGGTGTCTTGGCCTATAAATAGAAGGGGAGGGGGCTCATTCTTGGACATCCACACTTGCAACACCTCTCTCACTTTTAGTTTCAAGGCTAGGAGGTAGGCTAGAGTAGTTCTACTTCAGGTTCCAAGTCTACTTTGGGATCTAGGTATGAGTTCTCTTGTATCTTATTTCATCTGTATGACTTTAATCTACTTCAATTATTCAGCTATTTCATATAAAGTCGTGTTAGTATACATGGGTGATTTGTTCATGTGTTCTTCACCTGTTCATCATTTAGAGGCTCCTGTTCTTGATGAACAAGGCCTTTCGATCCACTTGACGGGTGACTTTCACATGTTTCTGGTGTTTGTTCATAAGTTAGAGGTTCGTGTTCTTCGCGAACGCAACCCTTTGATCCAGTTGAACAGACATAGGAAAACACGAATACGTTTGTGTACCTAACTTGGTTTGATCTAGTTAGATGACATGACTGCGTTGTATGAAGTCTGTGCTTAAGCTACGATACTCGGTGTAATTGGCTGGTTTATCTGGTGGCTTGACCTGGGTCACAATAGCCCAGGCCGGTCAAGTCCGGCTAACAACGTAAGCATGGTGCTTGGGTTGCGTAGCTACCTTACTTATGAGTTTATCCCACGGTTTGTCTTGGGGTAGGCCGCGGTAGTGATAGCCGTTGGTCCTTTTGAAATCCCCCACGTTCGGATAAGCTGTAGGGGTCTAAAATCTAACAACCGGAGTTGTGCGGAAGCAACACGAGAGGTTAGCTCCCCGTGGTACCTGGGTGCTTAAGTCAATGTTCTTCAACGCTAATGTATCTAACTCGTTCTTACCAGCTTTATGTGTATAGTACATAAGAACCTAGAACTAACTCGTATGTTGCCTCCTATGCCTAGGACCCCTTAGAGAGAGAGTGAGTGTGTGTGTGATCACACTACCCCATTATCATATCTTACCCCTGCACTTGAGTGTCTGATTTATTTCCATCTATGATCTATACTCATTGCAACAGTGTTGAGCTTGTTAATCCACCACAGCCTTCCTTGGATTCGATACCCTTTGGAATACTCCTTTGGGGAAATGCTACAATGGTACTTTCGTGCGCTTGCGGACTCCTGTAACGTTAAGGATTACCAACCAGCATTTCTGGCGCTGTTACCAGGATGGGTTCCAAACCTGTTCGTTGGTAGTTGCGTTAAGAAATGTCAACAAGCATTTCTGGTGCCGTTGCCGGGGAAGGCTTAAGGATGACATATCAACACTTTGCATATGTTTATAATCATGACAGGAATAAAATAGTTCTCAATGCAGGCTAACTTGGATTGTCTTCTTTGTCTATTGATGATGAAGACAGGTAGTGCATGACTGGTTTCGACTTACCGCCGAATTTCACTGAAGATCCTGAGTCACTCATAAGGAAGGCACGAACTCATTTCGTCTCTCCTCTGCGTGAACGTTCAGAAGTCGATCCAGCTTCCTTTGTGCCATCCGCATCAACTTCCATGGCCAACGTTGTTGTCGAGAAGACTCTCCGCGAGTACTCCGCTCCCTCTGCTGACCAGGTGCGACAGGCCCTGAGATCAACACCGGGAATGGAAACTTCGAGATCAAGACTAGCTTAATCACGATGGTACAGGCTAGCCCATTCTGTGGCAAGCCTAATGAAGACGCGAGCGCCCACCTGCAGCAGTTCCTGTAATTGTGCAGTACCTTCACTATACGAGGAGTGGAGGAAGATGCTATTCGTCTGCGACTGTTTCCCTTCTCACTCCTGGGAAAGGCGAAGCAGTGGTTCTACGCGAACCGTGCAGAAATTAACACTTGGGCAAATTGCTCCGCAGCATTCCTCGCGAAGTTCTTTCCGTTGGGCAAAACCAATGTCCTTCGGGGGCGAATTTCAAGTTTCCAGCAAGCAGCAAGTGAGACTATCCCAGAAGCTTGGGAGAGGCTCCAAGAGTACATCCTGGCTTGTCCTCATCATGGGATGGACAACTGGCTTATTCTTCAAAGTTTCTATAATGGGCTAACTCCGACAGCTCGAGGCCATATTGATGCTCAGCTGGAGGAGCCTTCTTCTCTCTTACTATTACTGAAGCTACTACACTGATTGAGAAGATGGTTACCAACCAAGGGTGGAGTGATGATCGACTCTAGCCACGTCAAAGGGGTACACGTACCGTCAAGGAAGCGGATATGCTGCACGCCAAGATGGACCTAATGATGAAGAGAATAGATGATCTAACCAATGAGAAGGCCGTTGTGGGGGATATACCCCCCGGATCCCACACGGAGGGGGTTCATAACGTGTATACTTATGCAGAGATAGGCCCACCCGTGTGGAGATACGGCACGACGTACGGATCAGGATGAGGCGGCGCCCGAGGAGATATCATCCCATGAATAAAGGCCGGTTAGTTAGGAAAGATATTACTTGAGCCGGAAGGCCAAATCTTGTAATCGGTTAGCTATAGATTCCCTGAGATCTGTAACACTGCCCTCAGGCTATATAAGGGTGGCAGGGACCCCCTCAGAAACAAGTCCATCTGATTCCCAATCGCGGAACCATCAATACAACACACCGAGCACAGGACGTAGGGTATTACGCCTCCCGGCGGCTCGAACCTGGATAAATCCCTGTGTCCTTTGTTCACCATCTGGCTCCAGTCTCGATGATCCCCTCCACACAATCTACCACCATAGCTTACCTCGTGGTGGACTGCCGGTCCGTTGCACCGACAGTTGGCGCGCCAGGTAGGGGTTCGCCGCGATAATTGACGAGCTTGATGGCCGCAGTCAAGATCCCTGCTAGTTGCCTCGCCCTCGCCGCGTTGGGAGCGGGAATCCCTTTCGGGAGCCTCAATCCCGTCTCCGCCGTCGACGAGCAGGCGGCTGGCTACGTGACTCCTCCTCAGGGTCACATCATCATTGGGGAAATCCCATGTGTTCTCTTCGACACCGTGATCATCGCAGGAAAGCCTTCCGGAGCGGTTTCCACACCGCCCGCGAGGAGAAGACCAGCTGCCAGATCCAATCTGGAGAAGCCCAAAGCCTGCCGAGTGCTTTTCGGCACGCCGCAGCAAGCCCGGAGGCCACCCCTCCCAGTTCAAGATCTGACGGTTGCAGGGTCATCGAACCCTCCCGCGAACGATCTGGTTGAATCTTTCGACCGGCTCATTAGCCACATGGCTGACACCATTGCCATCCGCGAGGCGACCTTGGGTACCCCGCAGTCCGAGTGCTTTCCCTTTGGGTTGAAGAGCACCGCCGCTTCCGTAGTCACGGAGGAGGTGAAGCGAAACCTAGCGGCGATCCCTGCACCCGAGCCAGTCGAATACTACTCGAATGAGGACTCGCCGCGCTTCGTGAACATGGTCCTTTCCCCCATACGAGAGGGAAACCGCGACGCGTCCCTCCTCCCCATACTGGAAGAGGATGAGGACGGCCAACTTTGCGATTGGACTACGGATGAATCTAGGGATGAGCGCCGGTCAGGCCGGCGGTCTAGCCCCGAGTACGTCTCGGATGGGTCCTTTGCATCCCTTGAGGTGGCTCTTGGCCTAGACGAAAGCTCTCCCTCCCGCGGGTCCAACGACACGATCCTGATCAGCTCTTCAAGCTCACCCTCAGACCTGTCCGACGGAAGCTGGTCGCCTACCTTTGTCTACGCGGCAGCACCAGGAGCTCCGCCCGCGGTCTCCGAGGACGAGCACACTCAGGATAATGAGACGGCCGCACAAAAGGCCGATCGGATACGAAAGAATGCAGACCGAGCGCGACGGCGCCAAGAAGCCCAGCAGGACGAGGAGGAAGAAGAGGATCTTTACGAAGATTCCGACCGCTCGCGCCGCAACAGGCGGCGACGTCGCACCCGCCGATCCAATAGAGTTCAGCCCCGTAAGCTCGAGGATGACTTCACCCTTGAGTACGACGGGCACAAGGTCTACGCGACCCCCAAGGCAAACCTCATTGTGCTAAATGAGGCGGTTGAGAGGTTGCCTCCGACTACGCCGGACATTGGGCGCATACGGGCCCTGGTGCAGGCCGCTGCGACCCAGCATAACCACGTCGACCCTTCTCCGCCAGTTGGGCAGGGAGAGACGGGGGGTACCCGCCGCTCGCACTATAAAAGAGCGCGACACAACGAAGGTGGAGACTTGCGCGACAGGCTTCGCAGCTGCGACACAAGGACCACGATCAACCGCAATCGCGAGGAGCGCCGCCGTCAGGAATCAAGGCGACGCAATGACTACGACAGGGAGCATGGAGCTCCCCACCGCCAAGAGAGACGCGGCGACTCGCAGAGCGGGTGTGAAGACTACTACTCGGATTCCTACGGGGAGTTTGGGGATAGCTACAGCTCCTACGAGCGGCCGGCCGGCGGATGCCGTGGAGGTCGAGAGGGTGCCCCATCCTACGATGGCTTCCTCTCCCTCTCAAAAAGGCTGCGTCAGGTGACATGGCCCCGAGGCTTCAAACTGTCCGACATCGACAAATACGATGGCACATCAGACCCCATGCAATGGCTCCAAATCTACTCCACCGTGGTCAAGGCCGCGGGAGGAAACGCCGACGTGATGGCAAACTACTTGCCTATAATGCTCACGAAGGGGTGCAGAAACTGGCTTGCGGGGCTCCCAAGGAACTCCATTACATCCTGGGACGACCTCTGCAGGTTCTTCACGAGCCAATACTCTGGCACATGGGAGAGGCTGGGGAACAGAAGGATGCTGGACCAGATCCGGCAGCGCAAGAACGAGTCGTTACGCTCGTACATTCGACGCTTCTCCGAGAAGAGGAACTCTCTTCCTTTCGTCGAGGAGCACGACGTCATCAGTGCCTTCCAGCATGGACTGGCGTACGGCAAGCTGGTGAATAGGTGGGCCCAAAGGCCCCCAAAGACCGTAAATGAGCTCTTCGCCATAGCCAACAAGGAGGCCGACGGTGAAGAGGCAGAACGCGAGCAGCTGAAGCACATCAAGTCCCGCTGGGAAGACGATGATTCCCCACGTTTGCGCCAACCACGCCGTGATCCGGACTGAGAGGGAGAAACCTCCCAGCAGGGCGCACGGTAAAACAGGAGGCGCAAGCCGACCGAGGTCGTAGCGGCCGTAGAGCCCGCTCCGAAGCGCATGGACCCCTCTGAGTTCCAGAGGATGCTGGACATGCAATGCCCGTACCACAAGAACCATAAGCACTCGGCTCGTGACTGCTTTGGCCTGAAGAACCACTTCTCCGGCAAGGGCCGCTCGAAGGGTTCCCCCAAGAACGACAAAGGCAAGGGGAAAAGCGCTCCCCCGGCGGATGATGACGAGGAAGACTTCCAGGTCGCCAACCGTACGGTCAACATGATCTATGGCGGCCCGGACCAGATCGAGGGAAAGCGCAAGGCCAAACTCACGGACAGGTTACTAGTGTATGCAGCCCAACACGGCACGCCCCAGTTCCTGCGGTGGTCGGAAGTCCTGATCACTTTCAGTAGGGAGGATCACCCGGAGGCTGTCGTCAAGCCCGGGCGGTACCGCCTCGTGTTGAAGCCTACGATCCGCAACGTGGGACTTCGCAAGATGCTGGTGGACGGAGGTAGTGGCCTCGACATATTATTCGCCAGCACGCTCAAGGAGTTGGGCCTCACCCCCTTGGACTTGAGCCCGACTGACAAGCCTTTCTTCGGGATTATACCCGGAGACCCTTCAGTACCACTCGGTCAGATCTCCCTGCCAGTCACCTTCGGCACGGTCGAGAACTACCGGACAGAGTACGCCCGCTTCATAGTGGCGGACTTCGAGACAGCCTATCATGGCATACTCAGCAGGCCGGCGCTAGCCAAGTTTATGGCAGTGCCCCACTATACCTACATGGTACTGAAGATGCCCGCGCCAAACGGGGTCATCACCCTCAAAGGTGACTCCAACACAGCCAGCGCTTGTGAGAAGGAGAACCTCCACATCGCTACTACCCTGGATCTCTCCAGGCGCACTGCTGAAGTCCTAGCGGCTGCCAGCAAGCTCGACCCGGTAGATCTTGAGATCCCGACCAAGAAGCCGGCGACGGAGGTGATCCAGCGGGAAAAGGAGGCCGTGAAGAAGGTGTCGCTCAACCTCGACGATCCTGCGAAGACGGCGACCATAGGGGCCAACCTGGACCGTAAATAGGAAAGTGTGCTCGTCGAGTTCCTGTGTGCTAACTCTGACATATTCGCTTGGAAACCAGCGGATATGCCAGGAGTGCCCAGAGAGCTCGCCGAGCACTCCTTGAAGGTTGACCCGAATGCTAAGCCGATCAAGCAAAAGCTTCGTCGGTTCGCGGCTGACCGCAAGGAGGCAATAGGGGTAGAGGTTACAAAGCTGTTAGCTGCCAAGTTCATCAAAGAGGTGTATCACCCAGACTGGCTGGCTAATCCAGTTCTTGTATCCAAAAAGAATAAGCAATGGAGAATGTGTGTTGATTATATCGATCTCAACAAACACTGCCCCAAAGACCCCTTCACCCTCCCTCGAATAGACCAAGTCGTTGATTCCACGGTGGGCTGTGCCCTGCTCTGTTTTCTCGACTGCTATTCAGGCTACCACCAGATTAGCCTGAAGGTCGAAGACCAGATCAAGACGTCGTTCATTACGCCCCATGGTGCGTACTATTGCTTGACAATGTCCTTTGGTCTGAAGAACGTCGGCGCGACGTATCAGCGTGCCATCCAGGCATGCTTGAGGTCCCAAATCGGCGTAAACTGCGAGGCATACGTAGACGATGTTGTAGTCCAGATTCGAGACCCTGATAACCTTATCAAGGATCTGTCTGAGACCTTCGACAACCTGAGGATTTATCGGTGGAAACTTAACCCAGAAAAATGTGTTTTCGGCGTTCCCTCAGGAAAACTACTCAGATTCCTCATCAGCAATCGCGGCATAGAGGCAAACCCAGAGAAGATCTACGCGATCACTCGGATGAAGCCTCCCAAGTGCCAGAAGGACGTACAGAAACTAGCCGGGTGCATGGCGGCACTCATCCGGTTCATCTCACGACTCGGTGTACGAGGCCTGCCCTTCTTCAAACTCCTCAAACATCAAGGCGATGATTTCAAGTGGGATGAGGAGGCACATAAGTCTTTCTTGGAACTCAAGAGCTATCTGCAAAAGGCCCCCATCCTCACAGCACCCGAGCGGGGGGAAACTCTCTACCTCTACATCTCGGCTACCACGCATGTGGCAAGCACGGTACTAGTGGTGGAGCGCAAAGAGGAAGGACATGCTTACGCCGTCCAGAGGCCGGTCTACTTCATAAGAGAGGTATTGACCGACTCTAAGGTGCGGTACAATCAGGCGCAGAAACTGCTCTACGCACTGTTGATAACCGCACGCAAGTTGAAGCACTACTTCGAAGCTCATAAAATCGTTGTAGTTTTCGACTACCCCATAGGCGACATCCTGCACAACAGAGATGCCATGGGAAGGATCGTGAAGTGGTCCATCGAGCTGGCCGCACACGACATAAATTTCATACCGCGTAGCACGATCAAGTCGCAGGTACTCGCAGACTTCGTGGCAGAGTACACGGAGATCCAGACGCCTTCCACTGCCGCTGAACCTGAGTACTGGACCGTGTACTTTGTTGGATCACTCAGGATTAAAGGAGGCAGGGCCGGCATAATCTTCATCTCCCCAATAGCAGAGAAACTGTGTACGAGCTACATGTCATGTTCAAGGTTTCGAACAACGCGGCCGAGTACGAGGCGGCCCTTCACGGGCTCCGTATTGCCGTGTCGCTCGGGATAAAATACCTGATGGTCAAGGGCGACTCTGCTTTGGTGGTAAACCAGGTTAACAAGAAGTGGAACCGGACCAGTGAGAGGATGGACGCATATTGCGCGGAGATCCGCAAACTCGAAGGCAAGTTCTACGGCCTAGAGTTTCAACATGTACTCCGCGACGATAACAAGGCAGCCGATGAGCTGGCAGACATGGGATCCACGAGAGCCCAGGTACCACCCGACGTCTTTGTTCAAGATTTGATCAAGCCCTCCATCAAGAACCCTGATGCGCAAGTCGATCCATCAGAAGGACTCGGCGAAGTCCTAATGATTGAGCCACAACCCGAGTGGATCTCAGAGATGGTCGAGTACATCAAGGACGGCACGCTACCGAATCCCTCACCAGGTCAGGAAAGGGAGACGCGAGCGCTGCACGAACGGATCAGCCGCAGGAGCAAGAACTATGTCTTGAATGGCGACAACCTGTACCGCCGAGGTGGACAGTCCCAAGTACTCCAGAAATGAATACCGGAGGAAGAAGGACGACAACTCCTAGCGGAGAGTCACGGAGGCATGTGTGGCAACCACGCCGGGGTAAGAACCATTGTTGGGAAAGCCTTTCGGTCTGGTTTCTACTGGCCCACAGCCGTCGCGGACGCTGAAGCACTGGTGAAACGTTGCGAGGAATGTCAATTCTTCGCAAAATAAATACACGTTCCAGCACAAGCTCTGCAGACGATACCTGTTTCATGTTCCTTCACGTGCTGGTGACTCGACATGATCGGGCCATTCAAGAAAGCATCCGGAGGGTACGACCACATCCTGGTGGTAGTTGACAAGTTCACCAAATGGATAGAGGTCAAGCCGATAAAGGCGCTCACGGCTGCCAAGGCGGCCGAGTTCATAGGAGAAATCGTGCATAGATTCGGTGTCCCTAACAGGATAATAACCGACCTGGGTACAAACTTCACTGGAAGGGAGTTCCAGGAATATTGCGATGAACTCCTCATCAAGGTGGCACGCGCCTCAGTCGCGCACCCACGTGCTAATGGCCATGTTAAGCGAGCTAACGGAGCAGTGTTCGAGGCACTCAAGAAACGCATCTTCGATCGCCTGAAAAAGTACTCGACTCGTTGGCTACGCGAACTCCCTGCAGTACTCTAGGGACTGCGGACACAGCCGAGTCGTGCTACTGGTCAGACTCCTTTTTTCTGATGTATGGATCTGAGGTGGTGCTCCCCACCGACCTCATGTTCAATGCACCAAGAGTTGAAGTATACAACGAAAACAAGGCTGAGAAGGCGCAGATTGAGGACATCGACAGCATCGAAGAAGGACAGCTCGCGGCAACAATCCAGGCAGCACAGTACGCCCAAGCTTTGCGGCGTTACCATGATAAAAATGTGCAGGAGAGAGCTTTTTGCGTTGGAGATCTAGTCCTGCGAAGGATCCAAAGCAAGAAGGACATGCACAAGTTAGCAGCCCCATGGGAGGGGCCATTCATAGTCAAGGAAGTCAGTAGGCCGGGTGCTTATCGGCTGATGCGAGAGGATGGCTCGGATGTGCCCAACTCATGGAACATCGAGCACCTACGCCGTTTCTACCCATAATAAAGCTATGTATCATTTTCTGTTCAAAGTTTTTTGTACATTATCCATGTTAGCAGTCTATGGCAATGAATTTAGATTCATGTCTCATGAAGTTTTTCTACTTCGTTCTTACATCTGCTCACATGCTTTTTTCACCCAAGTTTCAATTTTGAAACCTGGGGACTGCTTTACATACAGCAAAGCTTTCCATGTTAAAACTAAATAACGCTCATCTAACACGGATCTTACGACTCATAAAGTACTCGATAGCACACGTCTTAAATCGTGGGTCAAGGTTTTCGCCAAGCTAAGGTACTATGCGTGTATGAGAGTACACCCTCTGCGCTAGGAAACTAAGGCCAACGAGCCTACGATTTCCCGTAATAGACTAACTACCAGAGAAATTAACAGTACAAAGATACCGTCAAAGTAAAGCGCCTACTTAAAAATACCAAATGTCAACGAACCAGAGTACCGGTGCACCAACAGCACCACATAATATTACAACTTTTAACCTCAAAGTTTTTTATGGCTGGGACAGGAGGGCATCAGCACCAACTTCTTCATCAGCCGCCGCCACGACGTCGTCAGCAAGCTGCTCCGCTGTATCCTTCACCTCCTCCAACAGTCGCTCAGCCTGCTGCGGCGACGTCCCACGAGCGAAGCCACCGCGGAAGCGATCCACGTTGATCGAGAGGTAGAAGGGGCAGAAGACGGCGAGGCAGTGGCTGGCACTCGCCACGCCAATCTCGCGAAGACAACCGGGGAAGCGCGTCACCGCCGCCTGGGCACGCTCCAGAAGGGTCGGCGGGCGCACCACTGGGTCGCCGAACTGGCGCACGGAGGAGGACTCGGCAAGGGGCGCCAGCTCGTCCAGGATGGGGCGCAGCGCCTCGCCGAGAGCTCTGAACTGAGCCCTCTCCGACGCGACACGGGCCTCAAGATCTGCATATTGGGCAAATTGTTTTTGCCAGAAATCTGCTCAACGTCAGAAGCACTTATTAACAAACATCCAAGGAAAACACGGGGGGTGCAAGGTAACCAACCTGACAGCTCTTTTCTGGCTACAGCGGCCCACCTGGACGCCTCCTGGCTGTCCTCCCGGAGCTGCTTCATGCGGTCCCACAGGGATTTGAGCTCCCCCTCTACCTTGGCTCGAGCTATTGCCAAGAGTTCATCATCACAAAGCACTCAGGCAACGGCGAAATAAAAGCTAAACATAGTCAACATACCTTGCTGATGCTCCTCCGCCGCCGCCCGGAATGTCGCCTCGTTCGCCTCCGCAACCGCCTTCTCCTGCTGAAGCCTCTCGACCTCCCGGTTGTTGCTGTCTCGCTGAGCAACAGCCTGATGCTCGAGATGCTCCAAACGGGCGCGCAGAGTGACGTTCAGATCAGCAATGGTGCCGACGCGGTCGAGCACAGCACTCTTGCGCGCGGACTCCGAGGCCACGGTCTGTCGAGGCATAGCAAGAGATGAAACAACTACAGCTATCAAGTGCCTACGAGAATAAGAGGAAAAAAAGAAATACCTCGGCAAGCTGGAGGGTCCTCCGCGCAATGGTGACGAGCTCCGCGCGGTTCTCGGTGTCGATCACTGGATCCCCAAGCACTTCATTCACAAGGCTGCCATGCACCAGGGCGACGCGTCCAGGACGTGGCGGGCTGAGACGAGGTTGAGGGAGCTTCCGTTGGATTTCCTCGACATCAGGGGGCCCAGCCGCAACAGCACCGGAAGCTGCAACGTTTCCAGCCTCACGCTGGGGACTGGGGTCACGGGCAGCAGCATCAGCAGCGGTAGCTGCACCACCAGGAACCCTCGACGCAGAAGCTGGGTGCTCGTCAGAAGCACTCGGGAGCGGCGACGCCGGGGCGGCAGACGGCAGGGACTACTCGCCAACATCGGAAGGGAGGTTGCAGGGACCCCTGCTCGTACAGACGAGACATAAAGATCTCTTTCCAATCCTATGAACCCAAGAGAAGCTAGGATGGAAAATTTCAAAAACACTTACTCGGAGGACACGCGGACGCGGGTGCGCCGCAGAAAGCTGGAACCAGAGGAGGCGGATCGCTTCACCCCACAAACCGTCGCAGTCACCGCCACAGGTGCCGGCGACGGCGTTGCAGCAGCAGCATGCGCGGTTTGAGCGGTGGGATGCGCAACGCCCGCCGGCGGCGGCACGGAGCCCGCTTGCTGAGAAGGAAGAGAAGAAGTGAAGTGACTAGTAGGCGCCGGCGTCGCCTGAGCCGTCGTCGCTGAGGGACCTTCGCCGATGTCAAACGAGAGGGGGATCTCCTCCTCATCGTCCTCCAATAGTACGAGCTTGCGCCGGTGCGCCTCTGGGTCGTTGATCTTGAACGTCCCAGGGGGCGCACGTCGCACCTCAGGATTCCGGCTGCCTTTGCGCTCCTTGCCCTTGCTGGCCGGTGCGGCACGACTCCTCTCCATAGTAGGGGTTGTGGGCTGACGGGGCTCAGACTGGATCGCCTCGTCGCGACCCGCCACGACGTGGGCACTGGCGCGCTCCATCCTCTGCAGCTCGCCAAGGTGGCCGGTCAAAGGACCCTGTCCGGCCAACGAGCCAGGCATAGGTGCCACAGAGACAAAAACCCTGCGATCCTACAATTTCGCAGAAAAACAAACAGAACCATTTCATCAAACATTTGGTGGGCACATGTTCATGCCCTAATGGGCGCCCTATAAAAGACAAAATCATCACCTCAGGCGGATAGTTCGCCAGGTTGAACGACTTCGGCGCGTCGCGGTTCGAGATGACGGTGCTGGGAATGAAGCACTAATGGACGTGCTCTCTCAGCTCCTTTGCTATCCCTGGCTCTGCCGCTCGTCGTGCCGCATCGAGGTCGTCGCCGGCATACTCATACGCCAGGCGCACCCTATCCCGGAGCGGCTGCGTGTGCCGGACGGCGAAGCTCGCCATCACAGCGACGCTAGTGAGCCTGGCCTCCTTCAGCTTCCGGATATGCTGCAGCAGCACGGACACCTGCCCCATCTCAGCATGGCTAAGCTCTTCATCCCAGCATGGGAGAGGAGTCGGCCGTGTGTCGACGTCGCAGGGCACCGCTGGAGCATGGTTGGTGGTGTAGAACCACTCCGAATGCCAGCCCTTGTTGGAGCTGACAAGCGGCACCGGAATATACTCAGCAGAGTGCCTCTGCTTGAGCTGGAATCCAGCGCCGCCCACCACCCGTGGCTTCTTGGCGTTCGGGTGGGGCTTAACCCAGAAGAAGTAGCGAAAAAGATCGAAATGCGGAGCAATTCCAAGAAACGCCTCGCACAGATGCACAAATATGGAGATGTGCAAAATGGAGTTGGGGTTGAGATGGCTCAGCTCCAAACCGTAGTAGTAGAGCAGGCCGAGGAAGAAGGGATGCGCGGGCAGGCCAAACCCGCGGAGGTAGGCCGACTCGAAGACGACGGCGTCGTCGGTCGACGGCGTGGGGAACTCCTTCCCCGCAACGGGCCGCCATCCCTCGACGGCGGACTCGAGCAGCACTCCGCCCAGCACTAGGGCGGTGATGCGCTCCATCGTGGAGACGGAGCGCACCCACTCCTCGCTCCGTACTGGCGGCGGAAGCGGGGACGACGACGACGGAGACGGCGAGCGCCTCACCTCGGAGGCGCCGCGCCTCGACTTCTTCGAGGGCCGGCGGGGTCCCGTCGGCAACATCCTCGCAGGGCTCGGGGACTCGGGCGGGGAGCGAACTACACCTTCGCTACACTCGGGGACTGCCCGAGAGCAACAGCCTGGATGCGGCGCGGCGGCGGATCTAGATCTGCAGCCTCGCCGGAGCCAAATCCGGTGGGGATCAAGCTAATGCGGCGATGGATCCGGCGGATCGGGGGCGGAGCGGCCAGAGGAGGAAGAGCAAAGGGCAGTTGCGTGGTTTCCTATGGGAAGCGGAGCGACGTGATTGCAGGGGTGTGTGGCGTACGACCCTCCCGAGCTGCCTTAAATGCGGCAGACAGAGCGGTGGTCGTGGCGGGCCCCGCCCCTCGTGCGGTCGCGTCACCGCGGCGCGGGAGATTCTTCTCACGAGAGACTCGCGAGCACGACCCGCGCACGACGCTCTAGCACTCAGCCTTATCCGGGATGCTTTCGATCCTAGCTGCTGGGCCTAAGTGGGCCGCGGCTCTAAATGGGCCAAAGGGTTAGAACCTTTCCTTCTACGGGAAGACACCCTTAAACTTAAAAGAGCTTTCCAAAAATGATTGGTGGGCTTAAATCACTCAAAGGCGGTGACCCAGAGTCACGTACTGCCAGGTTATCAGATAACCCACCCTCGAAAATTCGGTTTGGACTCCAAAGAGAGCTCCAAAAATCTGCTAGCTCATGAGTGTTCTCCCGGAGGCATGCCATACATAGGCCAAAGCTGTTCAGAAGTCACGAATATGCTGACTAGGACAGGTGACCTTGCGCGAGTGCTTCGTGAGAACACGGTGGGCCACACGGCAAATTTGGCATAGGGCCAGAGCTCTAACTAGACACCATACCAGGTCAGATGATCCGAGTGGTACTCTCCCAAACGGGATGTTGGTAATACCGAACTAAACCCTTTTTAGAGCTTCGAAATAGTTACTTTAACTATTACAAACCTCGGGGACTGCCCTAATGGGCACATCTCGAGATGCGCCCATTCAGCGGCTACAACCCGCCACCGTGATCATCCAGAATTATTCCAAGACAAAGTCTCATTGACTAAAGTCAGGATCGGGGAAACGAGAGGCAATTAGTGGTACCTTCTTCCTAAAGGGGCACCCATTCTAAAAGATGTCAGGGAGCGGTCGCTTAGATTCTCTTTTGACCCTAGATAAACATCTTCAATCTTTATCTAGGCTCGGGGACTATGTGTGTACACTTCGTCTTCGATGAAGGTGTACAACCTCCAAACCCGGATGATCTGAGTAAATCACAAACATGGTGAAGAGCTCTCCTCAACCACCCGTCAACCACGAGTTCAGCTTCAAGACCACTCGGCTACACCGAAGATCAGATCAGACAGGATTTAAAGCACTCGGACGGAAGGCATTAAGCACTTGGCTGAATGGTGAAAGTACACGAGAAGATGCACCGAGCTGAAGATCGAAGTTGCAGTCTGGTCAAGAAGCGCTCGGGGACTGCTGTGGGGGATATACCCCCCGGGTCCCACACGGAGGGGGTTCACAACGTGTATACGTATGCGGAGATGGGCCCACCCGTGTGGAGATACAGCACGGTGTACGGATCAGGATGAGGTGGCGCCCGAGGAGATATCATCCCATGAATAAAGGTCGGTTAGTTAGGAAAGATATTACTTGAGCCGGAAGGCCAAATCTTGTAATCGGTTAGCTATAGATTCCCTGAGATCTGTAACCCTGCCCCCCAGGCTATATAAGGGCGGCAGGGACCCCCCTCAGAAACAAGTCCATCTGATTCCCAATCGCGGAACCATCAATACAACACACCGAGCACAGGACGTAGGGTATTACGCCTCCCGGCGGCCCGAACCTGGATAAATCCCTGTGTCCTTTGTTCACCATCTAGCTCCAGTCTCGGCGATCCCCTCCACACAATCTACCACCATAGCCTACCCCATGGTGGACTGCCGGTCCGTTGCACCGACAGCCACCATGGCCACCACTACTCAAGCTGTGGATGCTCTCATGACTTGCGAAGTCTGTGGTAATACTGGGCATTCAGGGAATTACTGCCCTGCTACTCAGGTGGATGTGATGTACATTAATGGCAACAACAACGGTTATCGTGCACAAGGAGGTCAAACGTGGAATCAATCACGCCCTTATTATCAAAGAGGTAATCAAGGTAATTCTTTCAACCCAAACCAACCTTCCTTGAAAGATCTAGTCTTTGGGCAAGCTAAGATTAATGAAGGCTTTAATAAGAAAACAGCTGCCTATGATAAGACTTTTGAGAGCCTTAATGTTAAAATTGATAGCCTTTCATCTGCTCTTAAGATCCAGTTGAGTTTTAATAAGATGATAGAAACCCAGTTCGCTCAATTAGCTGCTTTGGTTCCCTCTGCTGAAGACGGGAAGATTCCGGGGCAACCCGTTTCTTCCTGTGAAAATGTTTGTGTAGTGTCCACCAGATGGGGTAAGCCATCTGGGTGGGCACGAGCCACTGACTATGCAGGGAAGCCTATACAGCAAGTACTTGACCCATGGGAATCTTCAACAATCACACACAATAAAGATCCTGGTTATCCGGCTATCACCTGCAAGATATATTACCAGAAGATTAAGCATGCTCTCTGCGACCTTGGTGCAAGTGTTAATCTCATGTCCAAGGCCATGTTCGAACAATTGGGATATCCAGCTCTAACTCCAACTGCGACGACCGTCCAACTTGCTGATGCATCGATCCGATATCCAGAGGGGATAGTAGAGAATTTATTGGTATTCATCCAAGGTTCATGCATCTTCGCGGACTTCGTGGTCCTTGATATGCAAGATGATGAGGGAATGCCCCTCATTCTTGGGAGACCGTTCCTAAGTGACGCCAGCGCAAGGATCAATGTTGGAGCCGGAACGATCCGATTCCGCATTGGGAAGAAGAACTTGATGTTCCAATTTCAGGCAGCAGAAGAGAAATGTTATACACTGCAAGGCAAGAATGAGCAGTCAGGGGCATGGGCGGAGCCACAGCCCCAGCGACTCCCCACCACTCCAACAAAGTCTAAGAAAACAAGAAAGGTGTGGCGGGAAATACAGAAGTCATCTCCATCTATTTCTCGGCAATGGGGTGACGAGTGGAATTGATCGCCGAGAAAAGTCTCGCTCTCAGACTTAAAAAGATGAGTCCTTTTTGCCAAAAGGTAAAAATTGGTAGTTATCTCATATTTCCCTTTCAAAAATTTTATTTGTTTTTTCCAAATGCATATTTGAATTTTCCAACCTTGCATCTGCATGCTAGATTTTTCTAGCCAAATTTCTCTTTTCAAATAAAAATTCTGAAAATAAATTTTTGAGTTGGAAAATCCTAAAAAAATTATTCGAGCAACATTTAGGGCGATTTTGGACCTAGACATCTCGGCAGGACATCAGATAGCCGTTAGAGAGCCGTTGCAAAAAGTTGGAGGCAGGCGGGCCCGGTAGGGGTTCGGCCGAACCCAAGGGTCGGCCGACCTAGGCCAACGGTCCTGTGGGCCCGGCCTCCTCCAATGGCTCCTAGCCATTGCTCTTGTCCCTTCCCCCGGTGCCTGGCTCGGTTGCCTATAAATAGAAGGGGGATTGAGGGGTTTCTTCACCCATTCACTCATTTCCATCACCCTCTCTCCCTCTTTGCTTTTGCTCTTTGGTTTTCTTGGATTTCTTGCTCGAGGTTGAAGTGTCAAGCACTCTCTCTAATTTGTCGCTGAATGTTGAATATTGGTGGAGCAAGCTCAGTAAGGATTTCAGTTTGATTTCACTAACCCATCACCGAGTTGCTCGTGTTGTCCCATTGTTGTGCAAGATGAGTTGGATCGCCGGTGCGTACCGGAAGGTGACCCGCTCACGCCGTTCTAGAGACAGAGAGGGCTCGTCTCACCACTCTGGAGCTACACCGAGCCCAATGTCAACCGACCGTGAAGAAGAGGAAGAAGAGGAGCGCCCCACGCCACAAGCCGAAGGTGTGTACGATGCCGATGCCGCCTTCATCAACTTGAGGGACGACCGAGAGAGACAAGCCTACGCTCTCATCAAGGATCGAGTCTTCGCCAACACCAAGGAGTTCGACTTGGCCCTTCTCGAGAAAACAGGTATGGACTCCGAGTTCGATTCCATTTGGCATGCTCTTGGTTGGGAGAACTTTGTTCCGGTGTGGGAGATCGGTTCTAGGCCTCTCACCATCCAGTTCCTCTGTACTCTTCGGGAGGATGAGACCGATATTATGTTTCGTTTCCATGGAACGTCGTATCGAGTCTCATGGCCAGATCTTAGTCGCACCCTTGGTGAGGAACCTCGTTGTTCTAGTGTTTCTGATGACAGGGTCACTAGGAGTACATCGAGGAGGGCAGCGACAGCACAGCAACCGCCACAAGATCCGCCACCACAGCCGTCACCACAGCCGTCGCCTCAGCCACAGCCTCAGCATACCACACCGCTGTCTGGCGCATGGGCCTCGGCCGGGTACATGTCTGGAGTTACACCCGGATATACCCCCAGTTGGGACCAGCCCATGTACCAGCAGGGTGCAAGTAGCTCGGCTTGGGCTAGTGCAGGGAGTGGCAATTGGATTAGGCCCGCTGGTGCTACCTACGGGGATGACACATCTTCATCGTCTGGGTTGCGCTCGTCATCTCGTGGGGCCACCCTCACTCAGCAGATGAGCGAGATCAACATCCGTGTCGGTAGCATGGAGGAGACAATGCACCAGCAGGCTGAGTCCACTCGAGACTGGCAGCGTATGACTGGCGAGAGACTTCACGCCATGGAGCAGAGACAGCAGCGACAGCTGGAGGAGCAGAGGGCTTACTACGCGTGGAAGGGATTCCACCCTCCACAGCAGTGAGCCTGAAGCTAGCTTGGGGGAGGACCCCCATTCTGAGGTAACTTGTATCTTCTATTATTTTCAGAACCCCATATGCTAAAAACACATAAAAATCTGAAAAGTTAAAAAGACAAAAAAATATTTATTTACTTTCTTAAATTAGTTTGTTTTCATATGCGCGGTAAGAGTGTTCTTATTCTCCATGGTTGAAATGATGAATAGTTGCTCTGTTTATTCCTCTTGTATGCCTTGTTTACAGCTTAGTATCCTATTTAAGTTTTGAGTTTGTTGGCTAGAATGATCGAACCTGAGCTTGAAATTTGTGGGTAGCAAAAGCATGATCTTTGGCTAAGTTGTTGTGAGGTATGATATGGTGTAATAGAGTTACTATGAGCTAGTACTAAGTGATGTTTGATATCCGGAGTTTTCTTTTGAAAAATGTTAAAATGATAAGTTCCTCGATGATAAAAAATTCCTATCCAAGGCCATATGTAGATCTTAGCTTCTGTTAAATCTCCACATAAGGTACCTGATTTCTTCATTGAGTCTTGTCGAATTGTTGTGACCCTCGGTGAGTAAACTTGTCATTACTCCCATGATCAAGATCATGTACACACCACCATATGCGAAACTTCTACACTGGAAGTTAGCAACCATCATTTTATCCATCCCCCATCCATTCCACAAAATAAAGCTCCGCACATTGTTCCATGATTACTCTCCCTCCAAAAATATTCACTAAGGACTATGGGCTAGTATAAAAAACATGCTCAAGGGCATGCATAAAAGAAAAAAAAGAGAGCAAGATAGAATAAAGAGACATAGCCCAAGTCTCAAAAATTTCAAAAAGGAGGAGAGTAAAATCATGCAAAAAGGAGTTCATCATCCATCCACCATACACACACATTTGCACATCTTGATCAGGTTGTATGACTTGTTCTCCCAAGGATCCGGTTTTCAACTCGACAATACATGAGAAACAGGTATGCCACATGTTTTCCCTACCTACAGCTCCACATATCAGCTTATTAGAAGTAGGTGGTGAAAGAAGGCAAAACAGTGCCTTGGTGAGGAATCATACACATTGAGCGATCCGAGAGTATCATTTGAGGAACTTTGATTTCTTTTTGAAAAACCTGCAAAACCTCTGGATTGATAACTGATCAAGGTACATGTGATTGGTAATCTTTATACAACCATTCTATCTTTCAACCGCCCAAGGCAGGTGAAGCTACACGCCCCATATCAATCGAGTGTAAGGTAAGATCAATGCCAACTTCTTCAATCCTTGATAGAGTACCTAGTTGTATCTTGTTATACATTAGGAATACAACATCGTAGCAACTCCTAATCAACCAACCTAAGTCCTTAATCTCTTTCTCGGGACGAGCAAGAGGCTAGCTTGGGGGAGTTGTTGACGGCTGTTAAGTGCCTACTTTAGCCGTCAATATACTCATGAATAAAGGAAGATAAGGCATTTCTTACACGTATTTAGTTAAGAATAATGTAGTTCCACTTGTCCTTGGAAATTATTTGATTACAGGAAAATAAGCAAGAAAAGAGTGGCAAACTCACCATCTATGATCCATGCCACATCACCTCATTCTAGGAGGACTGCCAACAAGGATGCCATGCATGCAAAGCTGCCAACAAAGGCTCCATGCATGCATGCCATGCAAGCAATCCAAGTGAAGCACACTCTGACGAATCAGAGCGTGACACATGGGCATCACATGGATCCATGGACCCACCACCGCATCAAAAGGAAGTGGACACCGGGAACCGACCTAAGGACCCACAGGACAGCCACCAGGAGAATACACACCCCGAGTGGGACCCACAGGGGGTCGGCCGAACCCTGGGGTCGGCCGAACCGACCCTGAGGCCTCCACTCAGGGGCTTCCACGTGGTGCTTCCCTATTGGTCCTAGAGGCCATTCCCGGGGTGTTTGCATCCACTCCTCGCCGGTGCCTTGGCCTATAAATAGAAGGGGAGGGGGCTCATTCTTAGACATCCACACTTGCAACACCTCTCTCACTTTTAGTTTCAAGGCTAGGAGGTAGGCTAGAGTAGTTCTACTTCAGGTTCCAAGTCTACTTTGGGATCTAGGTATGAGTTCTCTTGTATCTTATTTCATTTGTATGACTTTGATCTACTTCAGTTATTCAGCTATTTCATATAAAGTCGTGTTAGTATACATGGGTGATTTGTTCATGTGTTCTTCACCTGTTCATCATTTAGAGGCTCCTGTTCTTGATGAACAAGGCCTTTCGATCCACTTTTTGGGTGACTTTCACATGTTTCCGGTGTTTGTTCATAAGTTAGAGGCTCATGTTCTTCGCGAACGCGACCCTTTGATCCAGTTGAACAGACATAGGAAAACACGAATACGTTTGTGTACCTAACCTGGTTTGATCTAGTTAGATGACATGACTGCGTTGTATGAAGTCTGTGCTTAAGCTACGGTACTCGGTGTAATTGGCTTGTTTATCTGGTGGCTTGACCTGGGTCACAATAGCCCGGGCCGGTCAAGTCCGGCTAACAACGTAAGCATGGTGCTTGGGTTGCGTAGCTACCTTACTTATGAGTTTATCCCACAGTTTGTCTTGGGGTAGGCCGCGGTAGTAACAGCCGTTGGTCCCTCTGAAATCCCCACGTTCGGATAAGCTGTAGGAGTCTAAAATCTAACAACCAGAGTTGTGAGGAAGCAACGCGGGAGGTTAGCTCCCCATGGTACCTGGGTGCTTAAGTCAATGTTCTTCAACGCTAATGTATCTAACTCGTTCTTACCAGCTTTATGTGTATAGTACATAAGAACCTAGAACTAACTCGTATGTTGCCTCTTATGCCTAGGAAACCTTAGAGAGAGAGTGAGTGTGTGTGTGATCACACTACCCCATTATCATATATTACCCCTGCACTTGAGTGTTTGATTTATTTCCGTCTATGATCTATACTTATTGCAATAGTGTTGAGCTTGTTAATCCACCAAAGCCTTCCTTGGATTCGATACCCTTTGAAATACTCCTTTGGGGAAATGATACAATGGTACTTCCGTGTGCTTACGGTTAAGGATTACCAACCAGCATTTCTGGCGCTGTTACTAGGATGGGTTCCAAACCTGTTCGTTGGTTGTTGCATTAAGAAATGTCAACACTCTCCGCCGTCAGGCCGAGGCCGACCCAGCCGACACAGCAGCTCAGGCCGCCGCGACCGCAGCACCAGGTGGTCAAGTACCACAGAACAACACGCAGAACAACACTCAAGGTGCACCCCCAGCGGGTCAAGGTGTGGTCCAGCCACAGGAGCAAGTACAGATGCCACCTCCTCGAGGTCGTATGCGTGCACGCGACTTGCGTAAAGATTTCGAACATGCTGGCCATGAGGTCTACGGTTCCCCCCAAGCCAACTTGGGGGCAAGTCTAGCAGAGATCCAACAGCTGGGGGATACCCCATAGGCGCGGCGAGCTATCGCCAAGATCAGGGTCGCTATGGCCTAGGTCGAGGAACGTAGCCAAGGCTACAGCAGGACAACAACGCGCACTGCGCACTCAAGGAGTAGGTCAGTGCGAGACAACAACAACAACAACAACGCTCGCCAAGCTCCTCAGCACCCCACTGCAGAGGGAGGTGGCGAGAATGAAGTCGTGCAACAACCCAACCCAAGACCTCAAGGCGGAGGACCTCAAGTTGCTGGGAACGTGCCGGCCCACGTCGCACAGGCTCCCGCAGCCAACCCCTAGCAGCCACTACGCGACGAGCACGAGATTCGGCGTCGTGCAGACTACGATCGCATCAATGGTCGCCCAGACCTACTTGATGCCAACAATCCACTTCAATCAACCGACCTCCGGGCGATGCACGACATCGAGATCCAGCGGCGTGCCAATTACGACCAAGTCATTGGTGCACCCAACAATCTGTACGTCGTCCCCTTGGGACCTCGTGTAGCCGACCAGCCAAGCTCCAGTACCATCAACAACTTCGCGGCCTTCTCACGACATCTTCGCAAGTTGACCTACCCCAAGGAGTTCAAGCCGAACATTGACAAGTACGACGGTCGCTCCGACCCAAGTATTTGGCTGAAGATGTACACCATTGCTGCTTAGGGAGCAGGTGGCAATGAAGACCACATGGCGGGAAACTTTCCCTTGGCCATGGGCCAAGCGCCACTCTTGTGGCTCAATAACTTACCAGATGAGTGCATCTCATCCTGGGTAAATCTGTCGCGGTTATTCACCACGAACTACCGAGCGACCTACAATCGACCTGGAAACACGCATCACCTCTCAAGGGTGACCATGAAGACTGGTGAAACCCTCCGGGACTACACCAATAGGTTCTTCGAGAACCGTAATACGCTCGCTGGAGTTACGAACGACGACGTCATCAGCGCATACAAGAAAGGCATCACTAACATCTAGCTCTTCGAGAAGATCCACGAATCAGGAACCAAGACTATCGCCGAACTCATGGAGTACGTCGACAAGCTCGTGGATACTCAAGACGCAGTGATCCACGACTTCAAGGGAGTCAGAACCGACTAGATGTCCGGGGCCCAGGGCCCCGATGGCACTGGAAAGTCGCGCAAGCGCTACAACGAGGTCTTATTGGCCAATTCCAGCTTCATGCGACCTGAGTTCGAGTCAACTCTGGACGACGTGTGCCAGTTCCACCATGGTGCCAAGCACTCCATGCGTAACAGCATCGAGGTAAAGCGCACTCTGGGCATGCCAGAAGAACCGAAGCCGACGAAGAAGGCCACCAGCAACGACAACCGCTACAACAGCTACCGGCGCTATAATAATCATTACCGCCGACCTGATTGGCGTGATAACCAAGAAAGGCGACATTATCACTGTGATGACCACTGCGACGACCGTCGCGATGATCATCGCGATGACCACCGCGATAATCGATGTGATGATCGCCGTGATGACCGCCGCGACGACCTCAGGAACGACAACAACAATGACCATCGCAGAGACGACGACCGACGTAAGGAGAGGACGCCACCACCGCCACCGACGAGCGGCAACCCTAACAGTGCCTATCAGGCACCCAATAGGGAAATCAACTTCATCGTGGGAGGTCGCAGGGCCACCCAAACTCAAAGACAGCAACGCGCCGGAGTTCGAGAGATCGGGCTCGTCAACACTGAAACTCTGAAACCCCTGCGGTGGTCGGAGCATCCCATAACCTTCTCCAGGGAAGACCATTGGGTGCACATACCAGACCCCGAGACCTACCCGTTGGTCGTCAACCCTACGGTGGACGGAGCCACGCTCCCCAAGATGCTCATCGATAGAGGCAGCAGCCTCAACATCATATTCACCGAGATGTTGAAGAAGACGAAGTTCGACTTCAGCAAGATGACAGCCTGCGACGAACCCTTCTATGGGTTCGTGCCCGGTAAGGCGGCATATCCTCTGGGACGTGTCTGCCTCCCAGTAACCTTCGGGACGGAAGCCAACTACTGCACTGAGTGGCTAACATTCGGGGTCGCGGACTTCCGCTCCTCCTACCACGCCATCCTAGGTTGTCTAATGCTGGCTCGATTCATGGCCATCCCGCATCACACGTAACTCATCATGAAGATACCGGCGCCTAACAGAATCCTTTCCGTCTACGGGGACATCATGGTCTCCTACAGATGCGAGGACGAGACCATCGACCTCGCCTCGACGTCCTCCTACGCAGCTACTGCTTCGATCATGGTCGCTGAAGCCGCCAAGGTGAAGGACCAAATAGGCGACCAGAGAGGGGGGGGGGAGTGAATGGGAGACGATAAAAATTCTTCTCGAAAGTCGACCTCAGCCTATACCCTGATTGCCACTCCGAGCACTCGCACACAACAAAGAAGCTCTAGACTAGGCACACACAAGCCTACAAGTCCTAGAGACAAGCCACGAATCAAAGAGCAGAAGCACCGGACAAGAATCAAAGCAAAGGAAGCAAGTCTGCAACAGACCTCGCGGACAGTCCGTGGTGTACGGGCGGACAGTCCATGGGGCCTGGGCGGACTGTCCGCAAGACCCTTGCAGACTGTTCGCTAAAGCAGACAGAACCTCCAGAGACGCACCCCGAAAAATCGGACTGTCCGGGCGACAACCGCGGACTGTCCGCACCTTCACGGACCGTCCGCCACTTTAGTTCGGACCGTCCGCAAACTCTGTGCAACCAAAACCACTTGTGGCACCGGATCAAAACACGAACTTGGAAGAATGCGCAAAGAACACGAAGAACACCTGCACTATTCAGGGTCTTGTGGACTGTCCGTGGGTTGCGAACAGAAGCAGAAATGCGCGGCCGCGGGGTCAACCCCTACCAATCCATCACCGGATCTCCCAAACAGCTAGAGCTCTTGAGACAAGATTTTGGGGAGATGAGAAGCATCACACAAGGAAGCTATGCCCCAAAAATCTCGACCTCTAACTCTCTAAATCACCGGGAATCGCGGATCACATGAATCACCACCAAGAACTCGGACTCCGGCCAAAAACTCACGAATCGAAGGCTTTCCCCGGTGTTTGAGGAGTCAAGATCACACACAAAGATGCACAAGGCATCCACCCATGATCTCCTCAAAGAAATCCGAAGGAAAACGCCCTCAAATCCCCGAATCGAGCGAAGAACGAAACTCCCCAAAAATAGCCACGAAAATGACACGAAAATCACAGAGGACTAGGAGATCACCGCAACGCTGAATGCTTCCATACATTCAGAGGTCAGAGTCTATACAAGAATCTAGCCTAAGGAATACAGAGGGAAAAGAAGCAGTTCAGAGAAATCTACCGGGGGAGAAGCCCTAGAGTCCAAGAGAGAGAGAGATGCCATCCACCTCTCCGCTATTTATACAAAGTCCATCAGAGGGAGGTAAATGACCACGCTACCCCTACAACTTGAAATGAAGATACAACCCCTCAGGGGCATTTTGGTCAAGTTTTCATCGGGCGGACACGCTTCCACCACGGCCTTGCTTAGCTTCGACGCAAGCACCGCGATCACGCCACGTGCCCCCCGCCTCGAAGCCTCTCGAAGACCCCGGATCACCGTCTCCGTCGCCTCGGGCCTCCGGGCTTGGTTTTGAGGCCCAAACCAAGAAACCGTCCACCGATGGTTTTGTGGGCAAACCAACAAACCCCGCGTGCAAGCTTCGGCCTCGATCTGCTACCTTGCACCGGCCCATGTTCACGACTTCAGCCTGCTAGTCTTGCACCGCACGGCTCGCACTTGACCCCATCGGCCACCAGGTCCATCAAACCAAGCCTACTTGCCACTCCATCACCCGGAGGCCGCCACGGCTAAGGCCTTTCGCGCTTGTTCTTCACCTGCACCGACATGAGTCAAGCCGCAACCTATACCTGCACACTTAGCCAAGCATCAGTCCACAGAACGTTGTCAATCATTCATCACTAAGGAGCGACCCTCCACTGGTCCTCGGGCACACCTGGTCCTCACATGGTAAACGCCTCGACGCTCACGGTGCCTGAGGAGAAGCGCACCCCCACTGCCTTGGATTCTAATCCAACAGTGAAGAAAGTTTGCCTCGGCCTACCCGACGCAACCAAGGAAGTCACCATTGGGGCCAACCAGGACCCGAAATAGGAACTCGCGCTCACCAGCTTCCTCCGGGACAACGCTGACATATTCACATGGAGTCCATCCGATATGCTTGGTGTCCCGAGGGATCTGGCTGAGCACTCCCTCGACGTAAGCAAGACCGCAAGACTCGTCAAGCAGAAGCTCCAACGCTTCACGAAGGATCGAAGGGAGGCCATAGGGTAGAAATCTGCAAGCTCTTGGCTGCAGGATTCATCCGTGAATGTAAACACCCGGTTTGGTTAGCCAACCCGGTGCTTGTACCCAAGAAAACTGAAGGATTAAGGATGTGTATCAATTACACCGATCTCAACAAGCACTGCCCTAAAGATCCCTTCCCTCTCCCGCGCATTGACCAAGTTGTGGACTCCGCCGCTGGCACCACCCTGTTGTGCTTCCTCGACTACTATTCAGGGTATCACCAGATACCCTTGAATCCCGACGATCAAGATAAAACGGCGTTCATAACACCCCACGGCATCTATTGCTACAAGGTCTTGACCTTTGGCCTGAAAACGCTGGTGCCACGTACCAAAAGGCGATCCAGAGGTGCCTAGCATATCAACTAGGCGACAACGTAGAAGCATACGTCGACGATGTGGTCGTCAAGACCAAGATCGAGGAGAACCTCATCGTCGACCTCGTGCAGACCTTCAACAATCTTCGCACCTACCAATGGAAGCTGAACCCGACCAAGTGTGTCTTCGGCGTCCCCTCCGAGTTGCTCTTGAGCTTCATGGTCGGGAACCGAGGCATTGAAGCAAACCCTGCGAAGATCGAAGCAATATGCAACATGGCCCGCCCATCTTGCAAGAAGGATGTCATGAAGCCCACCGGCATGATGGCGGCTCTAGGTCGTTTCATCAGCAAGCTTGGAGAAAAGGGCCTACCCTTCTTCAAGCTATTGAAGAAGGCGGACAAGTTCGTGTGGGATGATGAAGCTTAGCAAGCCTTCGACAAGCTTAAGGAGTCTCTCACCTCACCGCCGATCATGACACTGCCAAAGCCGAAGGAAAAGCTCCTCCTCTACATCGCTGCGACCACTAATGTGGTCAGCACCGTTCTCGTTGCTGAACAAACCGAAGAAGGGCAGGCCTATCCTGTCTAATGACCTGTTTACTACGTGAGCGAGGTCCTGGCCGACACTAAAACACGCTACTCTCAACCTCAAAAGTTGCTCTATGTGCTTTTGATCTCGTCGAGAAAGCTCCGGCACTACTTCCAAGCTCACTCCATCATGGTGCCATCAGCCTTCCCGCTAGGGGAGATTCTTCACAACCGAGACGCCAATGGCCGCATCATCAAGTGGTCTATCGAGCTTGGTGAATTCGACCTTGAATTCTGCACAAGGCAGTCTATCAAGTCTCAAATCCTCGCTGACTTCGTGTCAGAGTGGACGGAAATCCAGATCGCTCCGCCCGCGGAATGACCTGAGCACTGGATCATGTACTTCGACGGTGCACTGAACCTTGAGGGCGCCGGCGCCGGTGTGCTGTTCATCTCACCTAAAGGCGATCATCTCAAGTACGTGCTACCGATCCACTACAAGGCCTCCAAAAATGGAGCCGAGTACGAAGCTCTCATCCATGGGCTCCGTATCGCTGTGTCCCTGGGCATCAAGCGACTCATCGCCTATGGCGACTCTAAGGTCGTCATAGAGCAAGTTAACTAAAATTGGGATTGTGTCAAAGACACAATGGACGCTTATTGCGCCGAGATTCGAAAACTCGAAGGCCACTTTGAGGGAGTAGAATTCCACCATGTTCCACGCGAGAATAATGTCGCGGCAGCTATCCTCTCTAAGATGGGCTCAAAACGAGCACTAGTCCCGGCCGGTGTGTTCGTCCAAGACCTACGCAAACCGTCGATCTAGATCCTGGACCCGGACAATCCGGTTCCAGAGCAACCAGCGCCTGCACCTCCCCGAGATGTGCTCATGGCAGATGCAGAAGACGATTGGCACCAGCCTTTCCTAGACATCCTGATCCACCAGCTGGTTCCGAAGGATAAGGTACAACACGAAAAGCTCACGCAGCGTGGTGCTAACTATGTCGTGATCGGAGAAGAGCTCTACTATAGAGCAGCCTCTACCAGTGTGCTGATGAAGTGCATCTTGCGATCAAAGGGTCTTTAGCTCTTAGCTGAGATTCATGGTAACGAGTGTGGCTGCCATGCAGCGTCAGCCAATCTGGTCGGCAAGGCATACCGATCTGGTTTCTACTGGCCCACGACCATGAGCGACGCCAAAGACCTCGTCAAGAGGTGCAAAGGATGACAATTCTTTGCCAAACAGCAGCACCTGCCCGCTCATGTCTTGCGCATGATCCCTCCTTCATGGCCCTTCACCATGTGGGGTTTGGACTAAATAGGTCCATTCAAAACCGCTCCTAGCGGCTACAAGCACATCATTGTTGCTATAGACAAATTCACCAAGTGGATTGAGGTTCGACCTGTCATAAAGGTCACATCGGAGGAGGCGGCAAAATTCTTCAAGGAGATCACATATCACTTTGGTGTGCCCAATAGGATCATCACCGACATAGGGTCAGCCTTTACAGGCTCTGCATTCTGGGATTTCTGCCAAGACAGCATGATTGATGTCTACTACTCGTCTGTCACTCACCCAAGGTGCAACGGTCAGGTCGAGCGTGCCAATGGCATGGTTCTACAAGCTCTGAAGGATCGCATCTTTGATGATGCCTCCAATTATGCTACCCGCTAGCTAGCTGAACTACCACACATGATATGGGGTCTGAGGACTCAGGTCAGTTCAGTCACCGGCTATTCGCCCTTCTTCCTGGTCTACGGGTCGGAAGCCATCCTCCCCACCGATGTAGTGTTTGGTGCACCTCGCATCCAGCACTACGATGAAGGCGAAGCAGAGCAGACGCGTCGAGTCGACCTTGACAGCCTTGAAGAAAGTAGAGTGGCGGCCATAATGTGGCAGGCGCGCCACGACCAGCAACTACGCCGCTATCATGATCACAACGTCAAAGAGTGCTCCTTCAACATCGGCGACCTGGTCCTGCGAAGGATCTAGAAGACTGACGAGATGCACAAGTTATCACCCCCATGGGAGGGTCCCTTCATCATCACGGAAGTCATCAGCCCATCGACCTATCATCTCCAGTGGGGCGACGGTCAAGGGGTTCCAAACCCCTGGAACGTGGAACATCTGCGACGATTCTATTCGTAGAATATTTCTAATACTAAGATATGTACTCTTTCCAATTATTAAAGTTAGTTCAATAAAGTTTAGTTTTTAGTGAAGTTTTCTGTCAACCTTTGAAGTTGTTGTCCCCTTCTCTATGTGTTGTGTTTATTCCTTCCCCCTCGACACGCTCGGGGGCTTGGCCTTGCCAACTACTGGTTTGTTAGACCTGAGGGTTATGTGTTCTTCCTCCCCCTCGACACGCTCGGGGGCTTGGCCTTGCCAACTAAAGGGTCGCGAGACTTGAGGATCTTTTTCTGCCTTTGACTTCGCTTGTCTCTTGCCCGTTCGACCTTGATTGTGAGGTTGCCAGACCTGAGTCCTAGGCCCCATTCACGCGCCGGCCATACCGTAAGGCTCCCCGCTGAGCTATGTGGTCGGTAAGCCGTCCTCTTCATGAGTAGTGGTTAGTGAATTGAAAACACATGTGCTTCCGAGCCATCAAGGTCGAACAGGTAAAAGACTTAGCATTTCAAAGTTGGATCGTTTCTACTAAATATTTTTACACAAGCACAGAGATTGTTGTGCTCTGGCCAACAAGGGCATACGAAAGTCTAACTTTTTACAAGTCAGAGCTACTACTCCTCGTCATCTTCAAAAACAAGGATCTCTACAACCTTGTCAGCAGCAACCTTCATTTCGGCCTCGACCTCCTGAAGGTTGACTCCAGCCTTGGGACCATCCGCAATCATCTGGACTTCTACCTCAGGGATGTGCGACTTCACCCGGACCAACGTCTCCACTGCAGCTGCCCTGCTAGCAGTCTGCAGCAGTTCATCAACCTTCTCTGGAGTCGCCATGAGCCGCTCCAGAAGGCCCTTCGGTTCCCCTTCGGTGGGCTACGGGACGACCTTATCCATGATGAAGGCCGCAGCGTCCCGGAGGTCGCCCATCTCTACCTCATGACCTGCAATGATCACTTGATCATTATACAGAGACTGCATCGCAACTATGAGGTCGATCTCAAGATCCCTCCTAACTCGCTTTTCGTAAGCAAGTTTCTGACAAACGGTGTATTCACTGACGGCAAGGGCCTTATTCTCCTCCTTGAGGGTGGTAATGGTCTTCTCAGCTTCATGGAGGTCTTCCTTCAGGCGCTTCTCCGTGGCTTTGGCATCTGTTCCATGAGCAATTGTCAGACAAAGTTTATCACAAAATAAGCATCATTTACGACTTAAAGGCAGCAAGGTTGTACCTTTGCTCACCGACGCCAACAATGCATCGGTATTTGCGGCCAAGAGCTTCTGCTCAGCCAGCTCGTCCGCGAGCTTCTTCTTCCCATTCTTGAGTTTCTTCTTCTCGAGGGCAGCCTCCTTCTTCACCCGTTCGAGCTCCACACCCAACTTGTGTGCCTCCAGCGTTACAGCTACGACCCCCTGCAGAGATTAGCTCGAGCTTTGGCTCGGGTGGCCATCCTCTGCAATGAACAAAACCAGGTTGTTAGCTTGCTAACATAGCTTAAAAACATCCCTGTATCCTTTGGGATAATAGTAACTTCTTACCCCCAAAGCCTCTGAGAGGATGGCGATTGAACCCTTCACCACCTTGGTGTCTTCCAAGTTGTTGAGGATATCTTTCTCGAAAGGAGCGTCGTTCCAGTCTAGTTCCTTGGCCTGGTACGCCTCATACTTAAGCCAATCCCTGGCCTGACCACTTCCCCCCGGTGCAGCACCTCCCAGGTGCGGCGGCTGGTCAAGCTGAGCTTGATCAGCCACGATGTTGCGCACCTCTTTTGAGGACCGCACGTTAAGCGGAATCGCTTCGACCACGACCTCCGGGCTCGTGGGTGGTGGAGTAGCACTGGAGGTCCTAGCCTCGGCCCCTGAGGTCCCGGCCGGTGGAGTAAAGCTCTACGCTCCCAAGTCAGCACCTTGTGTCGTCACACACACGCTTGGTGAAGACGTAACCGACCTAAGTAATTCAACTCGTCAGATCTTAACCGTGCAAAAGCCAAAACAGTAAGAAAATTGTCAGATCAACTTACTTCACGACAGACTTGCGGTGTATCTTCAAGGCCTTAGGAGGAGGTCTTGGGGGTACTTGCAACTGAATCCCAGATTCAGCTCGGTATTGCTCCTTAATCTTCTGCAGGTCCTCCTGGGTGACCTTCTCCACTTCTTCCTTCCGACGCTTGGTCTCCGGACTCAGCTCTGGTACCTCAAGGGTCTCATCCACCTCTTCAGATTCGCCATCACTGGCGACCTCCTTTTCCATCTCCTGCTGCTCAGGCGGGGGAGTGAGCTCTGGCCTCTCTTGCGCTTCTTCTTAGCGCTCTCGAGTTTCAACGTCTTGGTGGCCTCCGCCTTCGACTGAGAGACCTTGCCAGCAGTCTGTCACGTTCGGCGAGTCTGCCGGCTCGCGCTTTGCATGACCTCCTGTACATCTTCCCCATCTGCCTTGACCGACGAGTCGGACAAGTACTCATCCACCAGCTGGGCTGGTGGTTGTTGGGTGTCTTCCAACACCCTCAGCTTCCTCCTCGCCTCCTCGCCTTCGGGCAGCGGCGCAGGGCACCAACTTGCATCAACCAAGACCTCCACAACGACAAGGATGACATAAAAAGATTATTAGTGAGGTTGACCTCCTAATAATAGCAAAAACGAGACAACAACAGCACTAACGACTTACATAGTCAGTTGGACGCTTCAACGAATGTGCCTTCGTGCAGGTCTTGTTGCGGATGAGTCTGCAAAAGAGCTCCTTCACCCGGGCGACCATCTCCTGCTTGGAGACCTTCCTCATGACCTCACGAGTAGGGTCCGTCTGACCCCAGTACTCGTAGATCGGATGCACCCGATCCTTGATCGGTTGGATCAGGCGGCGGCTGAAACTTATCGCCACCGCACCTCTTGTCAGGCCCGCCTCCTTGAGCGCAGCGACCTTGGCAATGAGCGGCTTAATTTCTTCCTCTTCACGGGACATCAACCTAAGGTCCCATTCAGAGACCTTGGTTGGCCCAAAGCCAGTGCGCTTCGGGAGCTCCGGCTTCTGATCCGACACATAAAACCACTCTGACTTCCAGCCAGAGTTGTTATCCGGCAACTCCATATCTATATATTCTACCTTACGACCTGATCTAAGGTAGAATCCAGCACTACCTACAACTAGCAACTTCCCGGGTCGCTTGACATGAAAGAAGTACCACCACAAGTTGAAGTGTGAAGGTATGCCCAAGTAGGCCTCACACATGTGAATGAAGAAAGAAACAGTAGTGATGGAATTTGGGACAAGATGTACCAGCTCTAAGCGGTAGTAATGGAGAAGACCTCTGAAGAAATCCCCCATAGGGATGTTGAAGCCGCGCTCGAAGAAGGAGGCGAAAACAACCTGCTCGGTCACGTCCTCCGTCGGGAAGCGTTGGCCGGCAGGCGCCTTCCACTCCACCTCCTCCCTGGGCCTCAGCAGCCCGCGGTCCACCAGCGCGTGGATGCGGGCCTCCGTCATCTCCGACGGGACCCACTACTTCTTCAGTGTGGGGATCCGCTTCTTCGGTGCGGAACCTTGCTCCGACGACATCTCCTCCTATTCCTCGGTGAACCCCTGTGATCTAGCTCTAAAGACGCAGAGGGTCTTAGAGCGCATGCTCCGGCGGCGACGGTGGTGCGGCGCGTGGCGGCGAGTTCCGACTCTAGCTGCGACGGCGCAAGGGATTCGAGCGGTAGTGGCGGCAAAATAGGAAAACCTAGATCTGCAAGACGCGAAAGAGTGCGAGTGGGGTCTGCCCCCCACACACCACGACCTTCATATAGGCCTCCAAGGCCCAATGAGTCATCACTGAGTCAACCCGCCCAACGGCTCCATGCTAACGGGTCGCTGTAGCCTAACAACTATTCACTGCGTATCGATTTTTACTGCTAACGGCTAGTTCCCAGCGAACAAGTCTGTCAACGGCTATATCCTAATTTACTACGGTAATTTAGCATGTCTCTTCGGAATCACATTCTGATGGCCCACTAGGTCATCACGACCTCCTTGGAGGTCGCAGGAATTATGCTTGCTATCAGGTCGTCCTGATAGCGTCCACGACCTCTTCGAGGTCGGTGGACCTCTCAACACCATCCCCGACCTTCTGAAGGTCGGGAAGTACATACAAGACATCAAAACAGGTTGTAGGGGATACATTTCCTCTACAAGTGCAAATACACGCGACTCGACAGAAGAGTGTGAACTTTACATACGTGACCTCATGGCTACATGGTCGTCGCAAGCCCCATCTGGTCCTTCACCAGTTACAAGATACAAACTAGATCATCCCCATAATGGGAATGATTGAAGACCTGAAGTACATAGAGTGAATCTTGCCATGTTTTCTGCTATAGCAGGGTACATCGCAAGTTTTCTTCTAGCTTCAGGACCTTCGTGGAGACCTCTCGCAAATCGGTGGCCCGACGCTGCTCCTAGCAGGTCGTCTAGAGCCCCCTACTTGGGCATGCAGATTTGCGCTTCCCTCTAAGTCACCAGGCAGTAGGACAACATTGCCTGATGTTGCAAATAATGTTGCCAGTTCTCTTCTGGCCTCTAGACCAAGACAGAGACAAAAGTGTGCAGGATGGGAGAATCATGTGCTTATCACCGATTCTTCCCTCCTGAATCCTTCCACCTCCCCGAGGGGGCCATCTTGGTTGCAAGGGAAAACGCTCATCGCAGTGCTCCACACTTCGCAAGTATTCTTCTAGCCTCAGCCCTCTACATTTCCTTTCTTCTACACTCTGGTGGACGAAGGCATGCCTACGGCATGACATTTTGGCTACACTAAAACTCCATGATCTTCTCTACGGTGATAGCCTTGCCCCCGGGCACTAGCTCTACTTATAGGTGAGTCCCGCACTCGGTCGACCTCTACACTGTGTGCATGTGACCTTGGTCATTGTGTACACGTGAAGCTCTTGTTATTCTCTCCCCGGCACCAGACGACAAAATTAGGTGTCTTACACCTGATGCAACGTGCACTGTGCGCATGTGAGAACCCCCACTTTCACCGCCCGTGACCTACACAGTGTGTGTTCCTGCCGGACTTTGTCCGTTGCGCTCGGACAAATATCCTTTCGTCGGATGCGATTCTGTCACGTTGTGCTGAGTGAGATGGCTAGCGACCTCATGCCACTTCGCGCTGTTGCCCCCGTGAACCAACCGTTCACATCCTTAACTAGCCTGACTCCGCGTCAGACAGCCCCGCTGCCACATGGTCTTGTACCTGCTAGTTCTACGACCTCTTCGACTATACGACTTGCTACGATTTTATTCGACGACATTCGCACCCGCTACGGCTCTGCGTCTTATTTGCACCCTCTGTGGCTCTGCGTCCTGGTGCACCCGCTATGGCTCTGCATGTAAACAGACCTTGTACCAATCAACCTATATTTTTGTCTCCCGAGCAGAATGGTTGTAGGTTCAATTGAAGACCTTCCGGGGTAGGCGTGCCTCGCTGCTTTGCTAGATTCGTCTGGGCACCTAGAGTTCAAAATCAACCACGTCTATGACAGTCCACGATTTCGACGGGCCTCCTGAAGGTCGGTGTGCCCGGTACCTTGGTCGGTAAAACCTCAGTACCATGGCTCTGCTGGGTGATTGGCAGTTATGCTGGTCGTCTGGACACCAAAATGGCCTTTCCGGAGGTCGGCGTGCCATAGTTCTTAGGTCTTTCACGACCTCGGTGCTGTATTGGCCCCACCAACTTAGTTGGGCGCCCTGGATGCGTGACCAACTGCAAGTCGGTGTGCATTTTTAGCCCTGCCAGCCTGTTCTGAACACCATTGGAAGGATTAAAGAAAGGAATGAAGGCCTCCCTGTGGGGTGCGCACCAAATTAGCCCTGCCAAGTATCTCCGGAACTTGGGCGCTTCTAGCGTGAGACCTTCCTGAGGTCGGCATGCCTCGAGTGGCTCTGCCAGACACTTTGCAGCCATGCAAAGACATTTGGGTGTCTCTACAACTGATCCTACACAACTACAACGAAAATTGCCTCTTCACGACGAGACACGAGAGACACTGTGATTTGTTTTTTTTCTTTTTTGATCATCGAAGCAGTCTTGCTGCCTACTTCAATGCTCGGGGACTACTATACGAAAGCGTTCTTCAAACGCCCTCTTATAATTCCTCGACGTTTCGACCTTCTGGGAAACCTTGTTTCTCTTCAAGTCAGCTCTTGAGTTGATTTGTTCTTCTTCTTCTTCTTCTTCTCCTTTTTTGGATCATCGAAGCAGTCTTGCTGCCTACTTCAATGCTCGGGGACTACTATACGAGTGCGTTTTTCAAACGGCCTCTGTTTTTTCATCGTCCCTCCAACCTATTGGAAGTTTGCTTCCTTTAGGTCGTCACTTGACCTCACTGCGTTCAGGATTCTACAATCTTGTCGGCTATTAAAGATTTTTCTTTTTTGACCGATGTGCACACTTATCGACCTGTCAATAGCTCCACGACTTCGTCATGATTCTATCCAGTCCAACGCGCCTACACATCACTCGAGGGCTTGTGGGACATGGGTACCCTGGGGTCCCCACCGACCAGTCTCACAGCCGTCCCCGACAAGTGGGTCCGGCCCACCAGAAGACCAACCGACCTGATAGTGGGCCCAACAGACCTGATCTGTGGCCCACACGACCTCCTTAAGACCTTATCCGAAACGACTACAAGACTTGGCGTACAAGACAAGACAGCGGTGGACCCGACAGACAGTCCGGGATATATGGAAATAGTTGTAATCAACTAGACTTAGGTCCCGGTCGTAACCGACCAAGAGTTAGGGCGCCGACCTTGTCCGCTGGCTAATATAAGACGGGTAGGGTGAACCCCATTGTACCCAATACACAATCCTCAAGCAATCTACACCGACAACTGGAGTAGGGTTTTACTCTCTGGAGGCCCGAACCAGTATAAACTCGTTGTGTTCCGTGTGCTTCCGCATAACCATCGAGTCCTTAGCTTCTGATCGCCCCCAACCGAATATAAACCACCGGGATTAACCCCCCTGTGGACTGTCCGGATCTAAACCTTCGATAGCAGGAATATTCGGTTTTGAAGGAGTAGATGAAGTAGAACGAGTGTGGGTAGTCTTAACATCTCGAACCCTAAGGTTAAATTCTGACTACGCTAGGCAGATAAGAGCAAGCTTGTCACTGTGCATGATGTTGCGTGCTGTTTTCTCCGCTCCCCCGGATAAGCGAGCAGATGGCGACGTGAAATGCTAGTGGTGGCGCGTGAAAACCGTGATGGCAACGGTGGAAACGAGACGGGCATCCAGCCGGGCATCAACGGCGTCCAGTGGCCGCGGAATCCTTTTTCTTTTATCATCTTTTCTTCTTCCCTGCAGCGAGTCGCATCAGGATTCAGGAGGTCACTCACAGATGCATACTCCCTCCGTCCCTAAAAGACCGTCGATGTTGGTTTTCGTGCCACAAATTTGACCGGATTTGTAGAAAATATGTGCAACATTTATATCTTAAAATAAATTTGTTAAAAAACTAGATTCAAATATCTAACTATACTAATTTTATACCATAAATATTAATATATTTTCGTATATATCAAAGTTGTTTCTCGAGAAGCGAAAACGACGGTCTTTTAGGGACCGAGGGAGTAGAAAGCAGCCGACCAGCACTCCAGCAGTTTCCATCACACAGTGTAGTGTGGAGCAGGCAAGCATGGAAATTTTTTTAAATAATAATTATTGCATAAAACTGCAGTTTCAAAAAATGTAGACTTCACATAAAACACATTAATCTTGGCCAAGAATTTGCATTGGAACTAGCTCAAAAGCTTGTCTTGGAGGTCCGCCATGGTGACCTCCTCAGGCAAAATCGTGATAATAAGACCGAGTCCAACAACGGTTTTGCCTCCCGCTCGCTAGTGTCCGCCCGCCCGCCGGCCTCCAACAGACGAGGCAAAGGGCAAAGCATTCTGCCTTCGGAGGAGAGAGAGGGTGCAAAATTGCATCGCCTCTCTCATCCAAGGCATCCGCCGCGCGGGAGGGAGAGGGCCAGCCGCGCGTGAGAGAAGGAGGAGGTGGTGGCGACCTGGGAGAAGAAGGCCGCGAGAGGGAAGGAGGAGAAGGCGGCAGCGGCCCGGGAGAAGAACGCCACGCGCGCCGACCTTTACCCCCGCCACCAGCCACGGGAGGGAAGGTGGAGGAGGCGGCGGCCCGGGAGGAGGAGGTCGCACGTCGGGAGGCCGCCCCGCCGGGAGGGATGCAGCGGGCCATCCCCGCAGCTGGCGCATCCGTCGTGTCCATTGTCGGCGGGCGCAGAGCAGCGGGCCAGCTGCGGTGGTGGGCCGACGTGGCCTCGCCCCTCCTGCTCTGCTTGCATCTTCAGTCACACGGGGAATAGCCGCTTGAGCACGGCGACCCCCTGCGCCTCCGGATCGAGCAGCCCCGGACAACGGAGGGAGGAGCAGGCCGAGCTGGCGGAGGAGAGCCATGATGACGGAGGAGAGCAGCATGAGCTGACGGAGAAGAGCCACGGCGGAGCAAGGGACCCGCAGGGGAGCCCGGGCCTTCCTCCTCTCCGGCGGATCCCGACGACCCACAGATCTGCGAGCTCGTAGCACGGTGCACCCACGTGGCTGTCCGCGCATGCGCCCTCCCCGATGATGGCACCAGCGGGCACACGGACGACAGTGGCGGCGATGAAGCTCTCGAGGCTGGCCACCGCCCCCCTCTTTGGTCGCTGTTGGCAGTCGATTTCCGTCACCCTACCTATGAGTTTACCTTCAATGTTGGTATTGATTTGATATCCAAACTAATGATCCTAACCCCCCTAACATATCAAGTTCGCATGTGGTTTTGGAATGTTTATGTTTACACAGGATTTTAGCGTTCAAAGGAGCACTTTCGGGTAAAGTTCATAAAGCACATTACGATAAGATTAAGAAGCCCATCACAAGTGTAGACTCGAAGTGAACACGACTCCATAAGACCCAAGGACCGAAGCATAAGGTGATAAAACTCCGGGGACCTAAACAGAAGATGCAGGAGCTTGCGCGATAAGTACCCTTGTCCAATTCGTGGAGAAAATCACGTCAAAGAGCCACATGCAGAAGGGCAGAAGTTCTAGAAGACACGAGAAGCAACGGGAAGCGAGCCAGGGCCGAACCGGGTCGAGGTGGGCCCAGGCCGGCTGGCCCCGCCCATCCTGGCACCGGTTTGGCACCCCTTTTGACCTAGCACCCTCTTAGGCTATTTGAAGACCCCACGTGAAGACTCACACATCATACCATTCGTCATCCGCCGCCGAGGAGCAGAGAAGCTAGAGGGACACCATCTCAGAGAGGAGGGTCGTGCTAGTTGTCTAGGGTTTCCCTAGCCGACGTGGGAATCTTGCAAGGAAGACCACGTCAGAGTTCCGGAGCTAGAATCAAGATCAAGGTAGGATCCCAGTGGTGATCTTGTATCTTGTAATCATTCATGGTGAAGTTTTCCAGTGAATCCGATTTCTAGCAATCAAGTGCCTTCTTCTATGATTTTGCTCGCTCTTGGTTTTGCTTCTTCTTCAATCTATTCTCGAGATAGATTGCTCGGGGTGCTGTTGTAGCTGCGGTGGCTAGAGGTGCATACCAGATCTACCAAGTGTGTTCAACACGTTCCTTACCAGTGTGCTCTTAGGTGCACTTGTGAAGAACGGGGGGCGTCGTGACAGGATGTCGATTCCTAGTACGGCGGGTGCCTTCAAGAGTATGACCGGAGGTCACGATTTAAAGATACTTTTTATGAGATTCTCTTTGTTATCTTCATTTATCTTGTTCGGAGCAACAACAAAAGAATGATCTAGGCTCTCTAGATCGGTTATCTCTATGCTTTCTCTTGCTACCTCTTGTGTTTAGTAGATTAGATGCAAATCAACCTCTCAAAAGAAAGTGTTTCTCCGCTTATTAGGTTGGATCTTGTGTTACACATGTTCCACGGATTGATACCTTGGGTCCATACTCGAGGGAAAAAGAGACTACAATGACTCGTAAGCTTGCGGTGAATCTTGACGCGTTATTGAATCGTCAACAGCCGCGCGCTGGCCGGGGGACGCGGATCGAACTTCCCCCGCCGGCTGCTCCTCCCATCGTGTCCATCCCTCTCTAGGCCCTCTCCAAGCCGGCGGAGGAGCAGAGGCGGAGCAGCACCAGAGGTTGGGATGGTGGATTTTTGACGGACCGGATTGGCGACTAGAGAGGGGGGGAGTGAATGGGAGCCGATAAAAATTCTTCTCCAAGAACTCAACCTATACCCCAAATCACTTCCAAAGAATCTCGCACACACTTGCCAAGATCACATAGTCACAACGAACCTACTGACCCTACGAACAAGTTAGATCAAGCCTAGGAACAAAGCAGAAGCAAGCACAAAAAGAACCGAGAGAAAAAGATAGCGCGAGGCAAACTGCAGCAGAAAATGTCGGTACTACCGGCCCTAGGTCGGTACTACCGATATGGGCTTACTGGCACCTAAAAACCAGGTTATCGGTACTTCCGGCACTAGGTCGGTACTTCCGACTATCGGTACTACCGACCTCGGGTCGGTACTACCGATAAAGACTTTCTGGCAGCTGAAAATCAGGTTATCGGTATTACCTGCACAGGGTCGGTAGTACCGCCCCCCCCCCCAAAATTCAGCCCGCGAAACAGCCCCAAACTTTCGATCGATGGATCTCCCAAACTACTTGGAGTCTTGAGACGAAATTTTGGGGAGATGATGAACACCCCAAGGAGAGGATATGCCCCAAAAATTACGGTCTCAAACTCCCTACAACTCCCGGAATCGCGAAACCTTGCCAAGAACACTATGAACTAGGGTTCATCCGAAAATCAACGAATCGAAGGCCAAATCCGGTGTTTGAGGGGTCAAGATCATCCACAAAGAGGCACAAGGCACTCACCCATGATCCCCTCAAAGAAATCCGGGGAGAAACGCCCTCAAATCGACGAATCGAGTGACGAACGAAAATCCCAAGAAAAGCACTAAAAAGACCCACGGGAATCACAACGCCGAATCTTCTATACATACCATGAATGATTCACAAGGTCTAGCATGCCGCCCTAGCATCCATCCCTCTCAACAAATCTCTCATGAAGCTCTCATGCTAGCCTAGAGAAAATGGAAGGGAAAATGTCTACCGAAAAAGAGAAAGCAAAGGGGGGAAATGAAACCCTAGCGTCGCCGAGAGAGAGCTCATCCACCAACACCCTTGGCTTATATATCGGGTCCCGCCGGTGTGGTAAATGACTCGACTACCCCTTACAATTCAACTGGCGATACAACCCACGTAGGGGTATTTAGGTAAATATGTGGGTCTTGCCATCGGACGGCCACGCCTTCGCCGCACCCCGCGTCCTCCTGACGCAAGCCATGCGATCCCGCCACGTGTCCTCCGCTTCGAAGCTTCCCGACGCGCCCGGATCCCGTCTCCGTCGCGTTGGGCCCTCGGACTTGGTTTTGAGGCCCAAACCAAGAAACCGTCCACCGATGGTTTTGTGGGCAAACCACCAAACCCCGCGCGCTCGGCACGGCCTCCCGCCAAGCCCCTTGACTCGGCCGCCACCGTGCACCGGCTCGATCGTCCTTGACTTCGTCTTGCTCGTCTCGCCACCATGTGACCCGCACCTAGCCCCGCTGTCCACCGGGTCCCTCGAACCGAGCCTACTTGTCTCTCCATCTCCCGGAGGCCCCTCAAGGCTGAAGACCTTTCGCGCCCGTTCTTCACCTGCAACAACACGAACTAGGCCGCAGCCTACACCTGCAACACTGAGCCAAGAGTCAGTCCAACACCCGTTGTCAATCACTTATCACTGAGGGGCGGCCATCCATCGACCCTCGGACGCTCCTGGTCCTCAATCTCCCCCTTGATGAGTGCATTGACAACACACAACGCGAATGAAATTCAGATAAGGAAAAATAAGAAGAAAGAAAGCAAAAAAAAAACGCAACCTTATGACCAAAACCAAAGAAAGGCAAAGAAAGGTCACAAGCCGAGCAAAGCCCAAACTCAAGCAAACCACACTGAAACCAACAAGAAAGCTCCCCCTGAACAAATGCAAGCTCCCCCTGAACATGTGGATGCAATCTTCCAAATTTTAGATGCATTTTTCTGAATTTTTCATTAAACTCACCTCTTCTCCCCCTTGTTGACAATGTATGAATCAAGGTGAAAATGCACAATGTAAGACAAAGCATATAAACATCTACTCGAGCTTCTCAAATAGGCCAAATCTAGTGTCAAAAGCTATAAATGAGACAAAGAGCACTCACATGGATCATAGCATAGTCAAAGCATTGCCACAAAGAATATATTGAAACTTAAGCATGTGACAAGGCAAATTTTTAGATTTTGGCATTTTTATCAAAAGATGGCTCACCACAAATGTAAAAGCCTATCCATGTCATATTCTAGCCTGAGCATGCATATCATCCAGAGATCATACAAGGATATCAAATTCTTAGCAAAAGATCATTGCAAACGCCCATATAGCAAAACATGTCATGTCAAAGCTCATGAGCCATGTGTCCACTTCGGGGAGACTTCTCCACTGGTGAACATCATGCAACATGTTTGCACCCAAATGTGAAAGATGAAGCATTTTAAGCACAAACATGATGGATGGAGCATTTTTAATATATTTCAAAGCATTCACACTTCATTTTCAAGATTAATTCATTTCATGGTACATGAAGTGCCTTTGCGGCAAAAAGAAGCTTATGCTCCTCCATGGATGCAACATAGGCTAAACATTCACAATGATATCGGCCTTTGGCCCAAATGCAAGAAAGAGGCATCCAAGCACAATCTAAGAACAAAAAGCACATCTAGACGAAAAAGTGACATGGATACACTACTACACATGGGTGGAGCACATTTCATAGAAATTAAGTCAAGATTAGCATTTCATTCCAAAAGGGGCTATCTCACAACACATATATCTCAAATCTCCCAAGAGCATAGCCTCACATTACCATTTCTCCACAAAAGTGACCACAATCTCACAAATAGCCAATGATACTCAAATAAGGCATATAGGAGAAGCTCATAATCCTAAAATGCAATATGATACAAATGCAACATGATATGGAACAAAATGGCTATCCTACCAGGTTTTATACATCAAGCAAAGCATGTATGTACATCAAAGTAAAAACATGGTATGATACATATGCTACAAAGACAACTCCCCCAAGAACCAACTAAAACGGGCAACAAACCCCAAGTTCCCCCCGCAAGCGCACAAATGTAGCTTGGTCGAGAGGCTTTGTAAAGATGTCGGCTAGCTGATCTTGGGTAGGCACATGGCTCAACACTATGGTTCCCTTCTCCACATTGTCTCTCAGGAAATGATACCTCACCTCTATGTGTTTGGTTCGTGAATGAAGCACTGGGTTTTTGGCTACACTTATGGCACTGGTGCTATCACAAAGAAGTGGGATCTGGGTGCACTCCTCACCAAAGTCTCTCAAAGTGTATGAAATCCACAACAGCTGGGAACAACAACTCGCGGCTGCAACATACTCTGCCTCGGTGGTAGACTGAGCTACACTTGACTACTTGCGGGAAGACTAAGAAACCAACGAAGACCCCAGAAACTGGCAAGTACCAGAAGTAGACTTCCTCTCGACTCGGCAACCAGCAAAATCCGCATCCTAAAAACCATGAAGCGAAAGAGTCGAGGAGGACGAATACCAAAGGCCAAGACTAGGGGCAGACTGCAAGTACCTGAAGATCCTCTTGACGGCCTGTCGATGCGATGTCCTTGGCGAAGCTTGAAAACGAGCACACAGACACACGCTGAACTGTATGTCTGGCCTCGTCGCCGTCAGGTAGAGGAGGGAGCCGATCATGCTCCGGTACTCCCGCTGGTCCACTGGTTCTCCGTCCTCATCCGCGTCCAAAGTAGCCGTACTACCCATCGGTGTCGACATGGGCTTCACATCTTGCATCTGGAACTTCCTCAGCATGTCCTTCGTGTACTTAGTTTGATGCACGAATGTCCCATCCTTCACTTGCTTGATCTGCAGTCCGAGAAAGTGCTGCAGCTCGCCCATCATGCTCATCTCGAATTCCCTGCTCATCTCATGTGCAAACTTGGCAACAAGGTTATGTGACGAGCCACCAATGACAATATAATCCACGTAGATCTGCACAACCAATAAGTCATTCCCATGCTTGAGGAGAAACAAGGTTTTATCCACGGTACCCATCACAAACCCTCTGCTCAACAGAAAACCTCTCAATCTCCCATACCAAGCCCGGGGCGCCTGTTTCAACCCATACAGCGCCCTTTTTAACTTGTACACTCTATGTGGATGTTTCTCACTCTCAAACCCCGGTGGCTGCTTCACATACACCTCCTCCTCTATGACCCCATTCAGGAAAGCACTCTTCACATCCATCTGGTACAACTTGAATCCTTTAGCCACGGCAAAGGCTAGAAGGATCCGAATTGCCTCAAGACGGGCCACAGGAGCAAAGGTCTCCTCATAATCGATCCCCTCCTTCTGACTGTACCCCTGAGCAACAAGTCTGGACTTGTTCCTCACAACCATCCCGTTCTCACCCTCTTTGTTTTTCCAAACCCACTTGGTTCCTATAGGATGGCAATTTGGAGGTGGTTCAACTAACTCCCACACTTGGTTCCTCTCAAAGTTCTCCAACTCCTCATGCATGGAATTAACCCAGTTTGCGTCAGATAAAGCATGTCCAATGTCCTTGGGCTCAAAGGAGGCAACAAATGCAGCATGAGCGAAATGAGAGGAATTCCTGGACCTTGACCGTGTAGTGCGCTCGTCGATGTTCCCGATGATCTTCGACAGTGGGTGCACTTCTTGAACTCGCCAGGGAGCCTCTCGCCTCGAGACTGCCTCCCCCTCAACACCAGCTTCTCTCACTTCATCTTCCTGCTGAAGCGTCGTCGTCCATGACGTAGACGGTCCACCATCTGTCGTGGTCGTCGGGGAAGTAGCAGGTACACGCTCAGCCGCGGGCACTACACCGCCATCTTCATCATCTCCATGTTCATGCTCCTCCTCCTGGAAGATCTCCTCGCCAAGTTCGTCGTCACCTGCACACTCAAAGACAAGCTGACTACGTGGCTGTGTCTCGTCGAAGGTTACCTCGCAAGTCTCCATGATTTGGTTAGTTTCAAGATTGAGCACACGATATGCTCTAGAATGAGATGCGTAACCAAAGAAAATGCCATCGATAGACCTAGCCTCGAACTTATCCAACTTCTTCCCTTTCTTCAGAATGAAGCATTTACAACCAAAGACATGGAAGTGACTCACCTTGGGTGTGCGATGGTGCATCAACTCATAACAGGTTTTCTTCTTGTGAACCCTGAGGTAGATCCTGTTCGACACATAGCACGCGGTATTGACCGCCTCAGCCCAGAACCTTCTCGGAGTCCTATGCTCATCGAGCATCGTCCGAGCCATCTCGCACAAGGTTCTATTTTTCCTTTCCACCACGCCATTCTGGGGAGGCGTATACGGACTCGAAAACTGGTGTTCAAGACCCAAGTCATTGCAAAAGGTTTCAAAGCGAGAGTTTCTGAATTCCGAGCCATTGTCACTGCGGATTGCTCGTATGGCATCTCCGTGCCTCTCGTTTCTCAACCTCAAGACAAGATCTTGAACAAAACCAAACGTCTCCCCTTTCTCTTCAAGAAAGAACACCCACGCATACCGAGAGTAGTCGTCCACCACAACAAGGTCGTACCACTTCCCACCCGCAGATCGCACACGAGCTGGGCCAACAAGGTCCATATGGAGCAGCTCGCATGGACGCTCAGTCATCACATCGGTGAGAGGCGGGTGAGAAGAGGCTACCATCTTGGCATGCCTACACGGCGCACAAACCAACTCTTTCTCAAACTTCAACTGTGGCAATCCTCGGACCAAATTTAGTTTACTCAAGCGAGACAAAAGGTCAAAGCTCAAGTGACCCAACTTCCTATGCCACTTCCACAACTCACTCAAATAACCAGCCATCGAACAACGAGCAGGACCAGAAGAACGAGAGAAATCAGCCCTGAAAATCTGACCCTCGGGAATGATCATACAGACAAGATCACCTCGAGAATCCAACAAACGAGACTCACCAGACTTGAAACGCACTTCAAAACCCTCATCGAGCAACTGGGAAACCGAAAGCAAATTGAAGCCCAAAGACTTCACAAGAGCAACTCGCTTCAAAGTTACCTTGTCACACACTTGCACTACACCCTCAGAAATAACCTTTCCTTGTCCGTTGTCCCCAAACGTGATGTAGATCTTCTCCTTCACGGGGGTGAGGCTGGAGAACCACCGCTTATCTCCGGTCATGTGTCGGGAACATCCGGAGTCGATCAACCAAATGTTCTCCAAGCCTCCTGCCTGTAGTCAGAAACAAGAACGAGAATGAGCCAACGACTCGACACTGGGGTTAGCACAAAGAAAGTTAAACCAGTGTCGAGCCATCTGCTCAAAAGAGGGGTTAGCAAACATCATCATCCCTTTGCCACCAGACTTCCCATGTCCCATGGGAGGAATACGAACACCACGAGGGGGAAAACGTGGTCCGTAGTTCCTCTGGAACCCAAAGCTATGATCATCTCCCTTGAACCCGTACTGAGGACGAGTAGGGGGACGTCCAGCAAAACCACCACGAGCCTGACCAAACCTCTCACCAGCACGCACACCACCATCTCTCTGATCAAACCGCTCACCACCAATTCTCTGTGGGAACCGACCACTCTGAGCCCCAACCCGACCAACACTCCTCACACTTCCCACACCCCGTGGAAGTGGCTCTCGAGGCTCAGGCACACCATAAGACCGGCAGTACCTGTCCTGGTTCGCTTGCTCCCTAGCAAGCCTCTCATCCCTCTTCCTCTTGTAGCAAAACTCCGCAAGGTGCCTCTCCTTGCCACAATACTCACACTTGAAAGGGATGGGTTTTGGCTTTGTCTCTGGCTTCTCACTGGATCCCACACTCTTCTTACTCACAAACTTCACTGGTTTCTGGAAGTCATTGGCCTTGGATGGAAATTTGGGTGGATCTTGGGTTGTGTCAAGCTTGTTGCAAAGGTGGTTTGGCTTTGGTGTAAATGAGTTCTTGGGTGCTTTCGGGAGTGGAACTTGAATGTCTCCAATCATCTCAAACTTGGGAGTGGACTCAACACACTTCTCATACACACTCTCCCCACTGTTCTCTCCCACTTTCTCCCCCAACTTCTCAAAACCCAAACCACGACCATCGGCTCTCTTGAACTCCTCAATCATGATACGCAATTGAGGTTCACGCCTAGACAACCAACCCAACACCTTCCTCAGATAATCATTTTCCTCATATATGACATCCAAGCGAGAAGTAAGCTCAATATTGCGCACACTAACATCATCACAGCTAGAACATGCATTCACCACAGGCGATTTCAAAGATGCTTCCAAAGAGCTAATGGTAGAACGAGCATCAACAAGCTTAGCATGCAAAGTAGGACATGATTTACAAGCACCAAGTAGAGTGGGTCTAGCCTTAAGCTCATCATACTCAGTCCTAAGAGCATCTAGTTTAGACATAGTGGATGCATGTTTCTCATTAAGCACTTTGATCTCATTCAACCAAGCATCACATTCAGAGCATTCAACTTCATCCGAAACAGTAGGAATAAGTTTTAAAGAGTCATTTTCAAGTTTTAGTTCAAGCAATTTATACTCTAACTCTCCTACTTTCTCACTAGCTTCCTCAAGTTGAGACCTAAGATCTTTCCTCATCCTCTTAGCATCTCTAAGCACACTATCACGGTTATCAATCAATCCATTCAACCTAGTGATCTCAGCAAGCAAAAAGTCGGGGTCACGGTTTATCTCATCCTCGGAGTCGGAGTCGGAGTCTTCCTTCTCGCTCTTCTTGCTACTTGAGCTAAGTGCCATGCCACAAAAGCCCTCAAGTGCAACGCAGCTCAACCCGCTGAGGTTCCGGCTCACATTCTTCTTGCCCTTGCGTCGCCCGGCGTCTTCATCTTCACTGCTCGAGCTTGATTGCGCGTCGCTTGAACTTGTGTCGATGTCGCTTGCACCGGCCACCATGGCTGTTGCCTTGTCCTTCTTGTGGCCGCCGCCCTTGCTCGACCTTCGCTTGTCCTTGTCCTTGCTCTTGGACTTGCTGTAGTGCTTGCTCTTCGAGGAGTACTTGTCTTCACGCCTTGGATGCGCCTTGTACTCGCTCGTCTTGTACTTGTTCTCCTCCGCCTCAGGGCACTCGGCGATGAAGTGGCCACGCTTGCCACACTTGAAGCACGTCCCCGAGCTTCGCCTTGCATTCCTCCGGTTCTCATGCAACCGCTCGAACCTCCTTGATAGGAAGGCGAGATCATCCTCACCCAACACATCGAACTCCTCATCTGGAATGGTCATGAGAGAAGACAAGGAAAACTGTCGAAAGGAGGGGTTAGTGTTAGCTTTGGACTTTGATCCGCCCACAAGAGCAAGACTATGTGAATCAGTCGTGCCCTCATGCTTGGATTGCAACCTCCTATCGACCTCGAACGACTTGAGCTTAGAAAAGAGATCATCCAACTCAATGGTCAAGTATTGCCCGGATTCCTTGATTGCCTCAACCTTAGCACCCCAAACATTTTGATCCAAAATATGCAAAAGTTTCAAAGCTTGATCATGCTCGGTGTAAGGAAAATCCTCAACATTGGCCTTCATGTTGTTCACAATGGCGGTGAATCTCTGAAACATAGCATCAATGTCCTCACCGGGAAGTTGAGTAAAGTTCTCATATTGCATCCGGTAAGAGACAAAGAGGCGAGCCTTCACATGGTTATCACCACCGTGAGCAACCAACAACTTCTCCCAAATTTGCCAAGCAAGATTCAAATGACGAACACGCTCAAACTCGGGATCACACAAGCTTCGGACCAAGTGATCAACGGCTTTTGCATTCGCCTCATACTTGGCCTTTGCGTTGGAATCGGTCACCATAAGAGTATGGATCTCAGGAGGAATCACATAAGTCTTGTCAAGAACAATGAAATCCAACAACTTGCCACGAAGAAAGATCATCATACGAGCCGCCCACTTGTGGTAACTCTTCCCATCGAAGTGCGGAGGACCGCCCCGCTCGACATACGCCATCTTTGGATTCAAGACTTGTTAAAGTCACAAAGAATCTGGCACCAAGCTCTGATACCAATTGACGGACCGGATTGGCGACCTGAGAGGGAGGGAGTGAATGGGAGCCGATAAAAATTCTTCTCCAAGAACTCAGCCTATACCCCAAATCACTTCCAAAGAATCTCGCACACACTTGCCAAGATCACGTAGTCACAACGAACCTACTGACCCTAGGAACAAGTTAGATCAAGCCTAGGAACAAAGCGGAAGCAAGCACAAAAAGAACCGAGAGAAAAAGCTAGCGCGAGGCAAACTGCAGCAGAAAATGTCGGTACTACCGGCCCTAGGTCGGTACTACCGATATGGGCTTACTGGCACCTAAAAACCAGGTTATCGGTACTTCCGGCACTAGGTCGGTACTTCCGACTATCGGTACTACCGACCTCGGGTCGGTACTACCGATAAAGACTTTCTGGCAGCTGAAAATCAGGTTATCGGTATTACCTGCACAGGGTCGGTAGTACCGCCCCCCCAAAAAATTCAGCCCGCGAAACAGCCCCAAACTTTCGATCGATGGATCTCCCAAACTACTTGGAGTCTTGAGACGAAATTTTGGGGAGATGATGAACACCCCAAGGAGAGGATATGCCCCAAAAATTACGGTCTCAAACTCCCTACAACTCCCGGAATCGAGAAACCTTGCCAAGAACACTATGAACTAGGGTTCATCCGAAAATCAACGAATCGAAGGCCAAATCCAGTGTTTGAGGGGTCAAGATCATCCATAAAGAGGCACAAGGCACTCACCCATGATCCCCTCAAAGAAATCCGGGGAGAAACGCCCTCAAATCGACGAATCGAGTGACGAACGAAAATCCCAAGAAAAGCACTAAAAAGACCCACGGGAATCACAACGCCGAATCTTCTATACATACCATGAATGATTCACAAGGTCTAGCATGCCGCCCTAGCATCCACCCCTCTCAACAAATCTCTCATGAAGCTCTCATGCTAGCCTAGAGAAAATGGAAGGGAAAATGTCTACCGAAAAAGAGAAAGCAAAGGGGGGAAATGAAACCCTAGCGTCGCCGAGCGAGAGCTCATCCACCAACACCCTTGGCTTATATATCGGGTCCCGCCGGTGTGGTAAATGACTCGACTACCCCTTACAATTCAACTGGCGATACAACCCACGTAGGGGTATTTAGGTAAATATGTGGGTCTTGCCATCGGACGGCCACGCCTTCACCGCACCCCGCGTCCTCCTGACGCAAGCCATGCGATCCCGCCACGTGTCCTCCGCTTCGAAGCTTCCCGACGCGCCCGGATCCCGTCTCCGTCGCGTTGGGCCCTCGGACTTGGTTTTGAGGCCCAAACCAAGAAACCGTCCACCGATAGTTTTGTGGGCAAACCACCAAACCCTGCGCGCTCGGCACGGCCTCCCGCCAAGCCCCTTGACTCGGCCGCCACCGTGCACCGGCTCGATCGTCCTTGACTTCGTCTTGCTCGTCTCGCCACCATGTGACCCGCACCTAGCCCCGCTGTCCACCGGGTCCCTCGAACCGAGCCTACTTGTCTCTCCATCTCCCGGAGGCCCCTCAAGGCTGAAGACCTTTCGCGCCCGTTCTTCACCTGCAACAACACGAACTAGGCTGCAGCCTACACCTGCAACACTGAGCCAAGAGTCAGTCCAACACCCGTTGTCAATCACTTATCACTGAGGGGCGGCCATCCATCGACCCTCGGACGCTCCTGGTCCTCAATTTTGCGTCTGGCTCTTGTTGTTGGAGAGAGCAAAAAATGAATTTGCTCTCTCGCTATTGTAGACGCGAGGCAAATGGAGGTTTGCCTCTTTATTTCGCCTCTTGTTGTTGGACTTAGCCTAAGCAAATCATTTTCCCCACATATATTGTTTTCCTCCAACCCCTGAAGGAAGCCTCATGGACTCATGGTCGTCATGGACAACCATGCGACAAAATAACCGTGTGAAAAGATGAGCATGTTCGGCTGGTAGAATAAATAGTACTTGACTAGATGTTTTAATAGTATTGTGTGAGAGGAAACAACCGAAATAAGCAAGTCTAGATGTACATGCTCGAAGTTCAACCCCAACCGTAAAAAAAATCATAGTAGCACCGTTGTTGTTAAAAAGCCTATGCGTGCAGGTAAATAGGATTCCTTGCTTGCCTACTCACCTACAATATGGACTCCGTCCTAGGCCTGTTGGACTTCAATCTTTCTCTGGATTAGCATTCCACACTTCCCCCACCGCTACCGCTTCCTTCGCAAGGAAGCGACCTCCCAGCCCTCTCAGCCGCCTCCCATCCGCCCCCCTCTCGTTCGCCTCCGGCGACCTCGCCAGAGCGCGTCTAGAGCGGGGCCCGTCACTTCTCAGTAGCTAGCTAGTTGTAGTAGGTTGTATCTAGTTTTTCTCTGTGCCTTCATGGCCTCTTCCCTCTGTGGTAAGCGCCGCTTGGGTGATATCACCGTCTTCGTCGTCGCCGGGTTCTTCCTCGGCCTGCTCGTCGCCGGCGTCACCGCCTCTCGGGTGAGTCGTAATAAAATAAAATCCTACCCCTCGCAACCTCCTGCAGCATCCCCTTCTTCCCTTTTCACCCCTTGCTGCCGGAGTATCCACCCTGTTGTTTCCTCCGCCCCTGATTCAGTCGTCCTGGATGTCGATCTAGCCGCCAGAGTTGCAAATCAGGCTTATGGCACTGCAGATCTAGTTTTTGCTCTCCGATTCGTCACCGACTCCGACTCGATTTAGGATTCCTTCACCGCCCTCACCACCTGTCATCTCCAAGCAGCAGCTGCTTCAACAAGTTGTCCTTTGCATCCTCGAGATCCGTTGCGCCATCGCCCCCAGAGTTCGTTGCTGGCCACCATGAGGGTTCCTCGAGCCAACCTTCCACCCTTCGGTGCTTCAGTGCAACATCATCCACCTCGCCGGAGATGCTCGTCGTTTGTGGTCCTCCTCAACCTCAACTCTCAGAAGCAGGAGGCCCTTTCCGCCCCGACGTTTTCAACGTCAATCAACGGTGGCGTCCTCACTGGCGTATGCGCCGGCGTCCTCGAGGATATGGATCTGTGTCCTATAGGGACCTCTATGTAATTGGCTCCTTTGTTAAGGGTCTTTTTGTAAGACTGCTGCTTTAATATAATATATATGATTATTGTCAAAAAAAAATCTTTCTCTGGATTGGCGCTTGTTCAGTACTTCGTCCAATCATGCTCTACTATAGTTCAATTTTCTACAAAGACAAAATGTCATCCAAAATATAATAAAATGATCTGATTATTAGGTATGATCAATAGTCTTGGTATCAAATTCGCGTCGTTTTGCGGTTCATTTTGGATCTTGGTTTGCATTTTGGCTGCTTGCTATTATACAATATTGTATATTGCTGTACAAATACAGTAAAATTTTGGCTCCTCTTATTTCAAAAAATTTGTACAAATACAGTAAAATTTAAATCTTTATTGAAGAACTTTATTAATAAGCAAATCTCAAAAAAATGACACAATTTTTTAAATATGACAAGTGGTCAAATTTGAAGTCTGAAAAATCAAACGACCCGAAGGAGTCCTAGCTTGACCTACTCCCTCCGTTTTTGACATTTTACTCCAACTTTGACTACCAATATATATTGAACAAATTAGTTAATTAAAGTAAAATATATATCATTATATCTATTACCAAATATACTTTAGATTTAACTTGTTGGTTTATCGATTTACAAAAATATTTGTAGAAAAGACGAATAGTCAAACGAACGAAAAAAATCAATAATGCCATATATTTAAGAACGGAGGTAGTATGATATAGCTGTCTACATGATTTTTTTTATAAGGACACAGTACATAGTACATGATGAATCCATGTGACCATCCATGTGCGTAGGCAGCATCCAGTAGCTACTAGCTAGTAATGCCTTGACAAATAATCAACAAACAAACAAAGGGAATACAGCTGATGCTAATCAACCTCACCAGCTAGCTGATGCTGATGGTAGTATTGCGGGTCCGCGTCGGCCGCACTCGCCGGCCGCTAGCACCAGCGTGCATTATTGTTGCGCTCTCTGTCCCTGCGCCTCTTCAGTGAAGCGAAGGGCGGAGGCGGAGGCGGAGGCGGAGGCAGGCCAAGCCCTGCTGGGGGCACCGATCGCGCAGAGATTGCATGGGGGGCCTACGCTCAAATCACACGGTCGCGCGGCGATGCCGATGCTGCCTGCATGCGTACCAGGGCCTCATAGGCTCAAACCAAATCATTGCGCGCGTATGCGGTGCTCGAGGACCTCTGATTTGACGATGGTCATTGGTCAAGTGCGGGGTATTTTCTCTGTCATTTTATCTCTAATATCGGATTTTGCCTGTCGATTGGCTGATAGAAATCATTTTTCTGACGGTTTCAACTTATTTGCCGTTTTGGCACACATGAACAAAGTCTTTTTTTAAGACGTGCAAAGCACATTTTTCATTAAGAGGTGAGAGTTTTACAACACGTAACTTTAGGAGAACCCCTAAAGAGCCGAGAACCATAAACAGTAATATGAAAGAAAGAGAGAGGAGGGGGGTCACCACACCAGCACTACAGAAGGGAGAACACACGGCAACCCAAACGCCAGCGGGGAAGAAGTACATCAAGGAAACACGCACATCATTGCTAGTCTAACAGCTCAGAGGCAGCGGAGGTAAATGTAGCAGTCTTGCAAAACGACGCCTTCAGGAAGGAAGCAGCACCGCCGCCGCCGTCATCCGCCTGCCCACGAATGGGTAGGCCAAGTCTTCACCTGGCAGACCAGAGGTAATGGAGGCAATCACAACGCCCCCAACAGGGTAATTACGCGAGGATGCGCAACCGTTGCGAGCACTAGCAAGCGCTAGGCAAGGCTTTCGCCCCAGAACTCCAAGGCCAACAACAACACTGCCAGCCGCCGGAACCAAAGTGGTAGACCAAGCAATGGGAACCGCAGCGTGTGCCCGAAATGATGGCAACAAGGAACAAGCCGCCGCGGAGACCGCGCCATGCAGCCCACGCAGATCGCCAGGACAGCAGCACAAACTCCACCGGGCGGCGATAGACCCGCCACACACCACTACAACACCGGCCGCTGAAGGAAGGGAGGTGCGGAAGGGGGGAGGGCACCTCCCTCCCGGCCCACCGCCCACACCCGCACCTGCGTCGAGGGGGTAGGGACGCGGCACCGGCGTGGGACGGCCGTCGACGGTAGGAGGGCGGCGGCCGCCGGCGGGAGCCCAGTCGAAGAGGCCGTAGACCGCAGGAGGGAGGGGGTGCTCCGGACGACGACGAGGAGGCAGCGCGGGAGACGGTTCAGCGGCCGAGGGTGCAGAGGCGGACGGGCCCGACGGACCCGGGAGAGTAGGCGCCGAAACGGGCAAAACTGCAGTAGCTGAAGGCGGGCGATCGGTCGCGGGGGAGCCGAGCCGGCGCAGGGAGGAGGCGCGCGGAGGGGGTCCCGCCGACGAGGAGGAGGAGCCGCAGGGAGCCATGCCGGCAAAGGGTCGGAGGAGGGGTACACGGCGTCGTTGCAGGGGGAGGGGGCGGGGACCGTCGAGGTCGGGTTCCCGACCCGTGTCGCGTTTGGGAGCCATCCGCGTCCGCACCGTCGTCGTCGCCCAAGCGAAGCAGGCGGCGGCGGGAGCCTGGGTCAGCATCGACGCGGGGGGAAGACCGCCGCCAGACGGAAGGAGGGCGGGCCGGCGGCGGCCCCCGCCGACGCGGCCACACCTCGCCGGCGTCAGGGCAGAGAGGAGCGGCAACGAAGGGGCCGGCCGGCCGTCGACGGTGGAAGGCGGCGAACGCGGACGCCATCGACGGTGGAGGCGGCCACGGACGCCATCAGGGGCAGCAGGAGCGTGGCCCCCCACGGCCCGCCAACGCGCCAGGGTTGGGGGCGGGGTGGCGCGACGGCGACGAGGGGGGCGGGGCGCGTCGGGAGGGGCGGCGAGGCGCCGGCCAGGCCGGGGACGGGGCAGGGAAGGAGCAGCCAGGGGACGACCGGCGTGTGGTGGTGTGGGAGGAGGGGGAGGAGAGGGGGGAGAGAGGAAGGGGAAGGAGGGGGAACGCGCACGGCCCCTATTGCGGAGCCGCCGCCGCAGGCGCCGGCGACGGCAGCCGCCGACGAGCAGACCGGGCGGGGCTAGGCGGCGGTGGAGGGGAGCCCCCGGGTCGCCCTCACACGAGGACGACGCGGGGGAGTGTCAGATGATTTTCTCCCCTCACTCGATGAAACAACTGAAACACTTCCGATGATTTTCTCCCCTCACTCGATGATTTTCCGCACACATGAACAAAGTCAATTCTAGTAGTGGTGGCGCTTCGCGACCTCTGATGATCAAGTGCAGGTATTGTACTATTTCAAATTGCAAGTCTTTCGATTTTTCTAGCTGTTATATTTTTTCCATGCACTTAAATATAGTGTATGTTTAGATTGGAAGTGCGTGCATGCAAGCCGAGGAAGATGCCACTAGCTAGGTTGTTTCAATTTCTTTCTTGCGGGTTTCATGCTGTACACGATTTCATTGATGTGAACATTATGCAATTAAGGTCCCTTGTGGTAGGGTCCGGCTCCTAAAAAAAGAAAAACTCAGAGGAGCCACTTTTTTCTGTGACTTCTCCATATAAACGGTTTCGACTCCTCTAGTGCTCCAAGTTGAGCAAAGTGTTTGGCAGAACTTCACTTGAAGTCATACAAGGAGCAGAAGTACGCGAGAGAGTATCATGGTATGGATGATGCGAGCATTCTATAATGTAAAAATTAAGTGAGCGGTGAGCTTGATCGTATTTGAATGCATCCAACTAAAGTTTAGCTGACTAAAATTTAGAAACTTTCTCTTAAGCTAGATAATTTTTAGTTATGAGTGTTTGGATTATCTAACAAAATGGTAGATGAAATTTTATTTGTCTATGTGAAAGGGCTTTTAGCCTTGTTGTTAGAGCACCTTAGTAGCACTCAGTAGTCTCAGGTTCGACTCTCCGTGGAAGCGTATTAAACAGGGCTGGAATAAAAATATGTAAACAAATAGGTGGGGGCTTCCCCTGTTGACTTCGGTCAATTTTTTTTATTTGTCTATTTTACCCCTCACTCCTACTTTAAACACTTTTCTTCAGAAATGTGGAGGGACTGTTTAGTTTTCTTTATCACTTTATCTGGGTTTAGATTGGTTAAAAGAATATTTCATCAGCTATATTGTTTTTGAGAAGAAGTAAAAATTTTCTAAACGAATTGTCCGGGAAAATATTTTTTTAAAACCCAACTAATTGGAGGCTCCTATGTAGATTTCGTGTGCTGGATAAGTAACATAGCTTTAAAGCTCATCAGGTCCGACTAATAGGCCTAATTAAATACAACATTTCGGAAAATACATTCAACATTTTCATAGAACTAAATCAACATTTTGAAATACATTATTCAATATTAAACATTTTTTTGCAACATTCAACATTTTTTAACTTCTATTTCAACATTTGGAAAAAAACAAGATTCAACATTTAACCAAACGAGATTCAACATTTGCACAACAAAAGATTTAACATCTTCTTCTTCCTGGAGACACGGCAGCGCGGCTGGCGAGCTCAGGGCGGCGGAGATTGGAGCCGATACACGCGGGACGCGGCAACGCGCAGGGGAGGTCGCGCGACGCTCGAAGGCCTTGATGCACGGGGTGGCAGCGTGGGGTGGTGGCAGGGGTCGGGGGTTAGGGCTGGGAGGTTGAGGAAGAGTGAGAGCGAGATCGTGCGACCCACACGCACTGCACGAATCTTAAAGCATTTGAAGCCATATAGCGTATTAGCTTCCAGAAGCTTAGATATGACTAGAAAAGTGACCGTGCGTTGCTACGGGCATCCAAATATATATGATGCAATACACAAAACATTCATTGAAATTGTATATACGAAATCAATATCAATACATCATAATACTGAATTACATTATATCATGCAAACACAACATGTATTTCTTAATTTAAAACATCCTATGGTACACCTATCTATCATAATACTGAATTCCCATAACATGTACTACGGGCAATACAATCTTGGTAGTTACCTACAAATATTTTGATGATTTGATATATTTACTCAAACAAGTAAAATTAAGTGACTCAGTCTTGGAATGAGTGACAACATGAGTACGGTACCCAATGAGTTTTATAATATTAAATTAACATAAGCACGATCTTTGTTGTTCTTTATCCCAACCAAATGCAAAATCATAACGACATGACCAAATTCCAAATAATATTTGACATCAGCACCACTACGGGTGAGCAATGCAACACTGAATTTAGCCGGACAATACAAACTCAGCTAATATTTTTTTCTGCTAATAATATCCCCTCCCTCAATCCTAGAAGTAGCCCAGCTCTTTTGTCTAATATAGTGAAACTCCAAAACGAAAAAGAGAAAATGTGCACCCCCTCCAAAAAGATGAAATAAATAAAAGAACACATACACGGGCCTACATTAAATGGACAGTGTACATTTGTAATCATCTTTGTAAAAACAACCGACAAACATAAAACAATATATATGAGCACAAGCATGGTCCTTCATACACCAAAGCCATTAGGCGTGAAATAAAAAGAACCTGGAAATTAAGTACTATAGTACCTGACTTGTTTAGATTTGGTACGTACCAAAAAAAATGAAACTGCAGATTGAGAACTTCTAAATAACTTCATTGATTAAAATAATAATTGTGTGGAGACCTAATATAATCATTCATCTTTGAGAAGGCATCACTACTTGTCCATGATGGCTACTACAGCGGCACGTGCGAACCTTCTAATTTGCCTCTGTTCTGTATCATCTTGCATAGGTTTGCAGCACAAAGAGCATGGATCTATTCAATTCACTAAACACAATCAAGATACAATACGTCTTACTGCTACACAATGAAGGTACAAAGTTTAAAAAAACTCAAGATAATCAATATCTAATATGTCTTGTCAAATAAACTTTATGCATCCATTTTTTACCTGTAGGGTTGAATTGAGGAAGAGTGTGTATCGGCGAAACACAATTCCCATCATCCACAACATGATGGAGCATTTAATTTTACCTAAAGAAAGCAAGAAATATTAAATTGTATCTTAATAAATAGTATAGACTGTTAAATGGAAATAGAAAAATACACATGAACAATATATTTTATATTACCTCAGCTACAATGTTAAAACCTCCTTGTATACAATATTCTTTGTATATGTGCCATTCAATGTTGGTACATTTTTCTTCTTTTTGACCACATCTTTTTTATTACGCTGGCCCTTCCCTTTATTTTTAGCATTTTTAGCATCTTTCATTTCCTGCCTTCTAGCCTCTTCTTCCTCTGCCTCTGCGTTAGGCGGGAGGGCGAGGATCTTGATGTTTGTTCTGGCTGTCGCTCTAGACATAGCAACATACAGCTGACCATGGGAGAACACAGGTGCGGGCATGTACACCCCTACGTTTGGTATTGTTTGGCCCTGTGACTTGTTGACCATCATAGCGAAGCTGAGTCTAATAGGGAACTACTTCCTCTTGAATTGAAATGGGAACATCTCATCATCAGAGGGACACAAGGGTATCCGAGGAAGGAAAACCCTCTTCCCAGCATGCTGCCCAAAACAATTTCAGCATCTATTGAGTTTCTTTGGCACCCTCTGACTACCAGCCTCGTTCCATTGCAGAGTCTGTTTGCAGGGTCTAAATTTCTAAGCAATATTATCGGGCAGCCGATCTTAAGCTTTAGGACATGTGGAGGTAGCCCGTTGGGAGTCAATGTGTTAAGGAACTCTTCGGGATAGTAGTTGTGCGGATCATCCACCGCTTCGTCGAAACTATGATACACTATCTCTCCACCCTTAAACTTGTTGATCATCTTCAAATTAATATTATCCACCCAATCATTACGTGTTGATAAAATGGCTCTAGAGGTGATATATTCCTTGTTTGTCATGTTTGCATTGAGGTTTGGAAAGATTCTATCGATCAGCGTGTCAAGATCTTTCTCGGAATCCCCAGAGTACGGGACACATATTTTGTCAGGAAGGCGTACATCACCATCTTTGTTAACCTCCTCTGTGCCATCACCAATGCGCAATAGATAATCCGCGAACTAACGGTCATTCTGGGCCCTCATGTTGTGCACGAGCTTAAGATGCTGCATGTGGTCCCAAAGATGCGACCTCCGTAAGGAAGCACCGACAATTTGAGCCCGTGATCCTTTCCGTACAACAGGGAGAACTTGCCTGAAATCTCCATCAAACACAACTGTCTTCCCACCAAATGAAAGATCTTGCCGTCCCATTATATCATGCATGCTGTTATCTAGCGCCTCAATAGCCTGCCTCTTTGTCATTGACGCCTCGTCCCAAATGATGAGACGCAGACTGCAGTAGCTTGGCGGTACCACTCTGTTTTGTGAAGCTACAACAATATGAGTCATCAAGCGTAAGGGGAATCTTGAAACGCGACAGTGTCGTCCTCCCACCAGGCATTATAGATGCTGCGACACCAGATGTAACCGTAGCAACAGCAAGCTTGTTCTGACTGCGGACGGTTCCGAGAAGTGCTCTGTACAAAAAAGTCTTTCCTGTGCCGCCAGGTCCGTCAATGAAGAATAAGCCACCTCATTCGGATTCGATAGTTGACATTATGTCATTGTAAGCAGCCTTCTGCTCCTCGTTTAGCATATCAGCTAGTCTCACATCTTCCGGATTCCACTCAAAGCTCGCCTCCTCATATATCTTACGAGGGACCCCGCTAGCGTCGTCAAATTCTTCGTCGATTTGTGGAAGAGGGAACGACCTTATGTCTTTCCCCATTGATTGCAGTATGTTCCTGATGTCAATCAAAACAAGCTGTTGCACCGTACTTGGGTTCGGATTAACATGCTTGTAGTCTTCTGCCATTGCATCGAAGTGTTTTGTCCACAAACTGGCCACATCCTTCGGCTCGCAGAATACCAGGATTGTAGCAAACAACCTACGCAGTGAGGATGGCATCTGGAACAGGCTGTTTTCAGTAAGACACTCATCGAGCGTTTTGTCTTCTTCGATCAGGCCTCGTCTCATCGCGGCCTCACGGAAATCCGGACAATGCACACCATTAACAGTCCTGAGGTCGCTCCATGAAGTTGCTCCAAGGACATGGTTCAGGAGAACCCGAAGAAAATAGCGTTCGCCCTCCGCTGGATTCGCAGATACAAGTCTCCTAACCTGGTATACCGAGTTTTTCCTTGGTTGCCAAACTTTGTCTGTCGCGTCCCACCTATAATACTGTGGAAAGTCACGATACAAGATTCCTCGAGCTTCAGGATGATGCTCGTTGAAGTTAAACCATTCTGTGAGCATCGACACCTCGATACGTGGATGCTTTATAACTCGTTCAACCTTGTCCTGTTTATGAAATGAAACCATATGCATGTTGGGGAGATGACATTGCAGCGGCAGCACTGGTGGGTGACACTGGTGTAAGTCAAAGCGTAGATCCTCCACATCGCTTCTGGAGGACCCACCCAATGGGCCTCTCTGTAATCTGTGATCTCATCAACATTTCTGTTGGCATCTTTTTTCCCATTTTCTCTAACCGCTACGGAGGTTCTATCATGACCCTTGTAGATGTATTTGAATAGACATTTCACAGACTTAATGCTGTTGTATGCCTCAACATTTATGTGACAGTTAAAAGTATGTATCAAGTATGAGTTGTATGGGACAACCCATCGATTGTCTAGCATGTGTCCTCGAATCATTTCCTTACGACCATCATCACATCTCCTGTAGATAGGGTACGAATCCTTGCCTTGGGATGTTGAATCACAAAATGGTCGTGGGTAACGATTCTTGCACGACGGACGATCCTTTGTGCATGGGCATTCTGGATTAAGCACCCCGCACGGTCCATGCATCATATGCTTCGTCACCATCCTGTATAGCTCAGGGAACTTCTTCTTGTTAGGCAACTCCGCACAAATAAGCATGTCATACTGCTCAGGGCACGTGATCTTGAACTTCCTTTGCATTATCAACAACCAATGTGCATGCGGCAAGCCCCTCTTCTGGAACTCAACGACATATACGTAGGCACATACCTTGCCAAGTATGTCGTTGTGCAACAACCACCTCCTTAGATCCTCCAACTTCGCTCAGAACACCCGAGCCACGAGATCTGGACGGTCCTGGGCCTCTTGTCCTGGATATAGTTCATTCTTTATCTTATCCCAATTTGGATTGCACGTCATAGTGAGGAAGATATCCGGTTTGCCATACTTTCGCACCAGAGCCATCGCATCCATGTACCGACGTCGCATATCGCGCGGACCACCAATGAATGTTGGGGATAGCACCGTACGCTTCCCAACCTCTGTTGCATCTTCCACCCCCGTACGGTAGCTGTCGACCAAACCTTGGTATAGGTCAGCCCTCACAGTATCTTGATTGTTGCGAATGAAGTCAAGATGTGAGCTTTCAATCTTCACGTAGGTGTCGACAGCAAACTGCTAGAACAGACGCTTCCCGTATAGTATAGGATTGAAAATCCCAGGCCGCATTTAGAACCTGTAGCAATAGTAATCACGCACAGAAACACATTTATTCCCGGCAGAACCTACACACAGAAAAGTTTTCATTTAGTATTGTGCTCCACGTACATCGTATCATATGTGTTAATCGGAAATATGCAATTACCCGCATCATCATCACCACCCCTCTGAGCACGCGACTTCTGGATCGCCCGGGCTTTGTTAACCTTTGCCTCAGTCACACCAACTTTGGGAATGCAGTTGTGCCACCCGAACTCTCCTTTTGGAAAGAAGAGCGGGTACGAAAGGGGATCGTAGCACCCATGATACGACCAAATGTCTTTCCATGATCTATCCTTCCCGTGGAGGACGACACTATTATCAAATTGACCCTGATGCTCACTCCCCTCGATCCAAACAATAGCAACCTCCGATGTTAAAGGCTTGTTATATACTCTCTGGTCCAGCCGTTGATCAAGGTTGAACTCAATATGGACATTTGAGAAATTTTCTACATCTCCCATAGTGCGAAGGTGATCTGAGTAGGGATTAATGCAGCTATTAAAGATGCCAACCAGCTTACGAATGACCTCCCTATCTTGTTGTTCCATCTTCTCACGACACTTGCTGAGCCTATAATCAAGATCTGGATCATCGTCGTAGAAATAAAGCTCGAGGTGAGCAGGTTCATACTTCTCTTCTTTGGCAAAGTTTTTAACATTATCGTAAATTGCGCCATGGGCACAGAATGTGTAAATGGGACACTTTCGTGTGTCGGTGGTCGCACTGTCAAGATTACAGTACAAGATTACAGTACAGTGAAGTGAATGAGAAGTGCCCATTGAAATGTCTGATGTGCTGACGAAAATGTCTGGCATCAGCGTCTGAGGCAGTCCACAATCGCATGAGTTCATCCGGGGGCGAGTCAGGTGTGGATAAATGAATATCACCACCACAGTAGCAGAATCCATCTGGTTTGGAATCAAATTTCTTCGCATTGCAGAACTCACAATTATCCACTAGCTTTAGCATGTGGGTCTCGTCCTTGACATTGGCATAAACCGCACCGAATGGATCGGGTACATCTTGCTCGTTGGCATCTTCATCGTCCATCACGAGGTCGATGTCCACGCCGGCATCATCATCGTCCTCTACAATATTTTCCACATGTCAAGGGTGTTATATGTTGGCTAATATAAAATGCAAACACGACTTGAGATAATTGCGACAAGGTGTACCTTGTCCAGCAAAAAGGTACCCCTCATCATCTTCCTCGTCCTCATCAAATACGATGTTCTCATCACCATCTGATGCAACACACGAACATGAGTGGTGAGACAAACAAAGCTAAACAAGACCAATGTGAACAGGAAGAAAATATTGTACCTTCACACGTGTCACTGCGCACACCGCATGGTGGCATAGAATTAGGCTCATCAACAACGGTTGGTTGGGTCTGCGTACCCTGTTCATTATGTTGAGGTGCTGGTCTTGAAGTCCCAGGGTGGGATCCCGGAGGGTAGGTCTGTGCGTCTCCTTTATAGCAGTAAAACAATGTATGGTTAAATGCATGACACCTTATCTGTATATATATAGGTGGGCTAGGAAATTTTGGAGCTTATTTACCATTGTCTATGACACATGACTGTGTCATTGGACCGTCATCAACACAATTTTCACCAGTGGACCCTGTGGTGTTTCTACTAATGGTTGCTTCAAACTCTTGATTACGCAGGTTTCGACGAGAATTTCTCAATCCCAGAGTCAGGTGGGACATATGGATAGTGTTCGATAGAAAGGTGTCTGGGGTTTCTACTTGACGAGGGGATTTTGGAACATCTGCCTCAACATAAACAGGTGTGCCACCAAAACTGGGGATTTCCATCTGTTCCGATATTTTTGTGGTAGGTATATCACCAGGAGAGAATATAAGTTCTGGTTTCCATTGAGGGTTTGCCATGGCAATGGAGTCAGGATGCAAGTTGTTTTCACGGTGTTCTTTCTTCATCTTCCTCCAGTTGACACCGTACTGTCTTGCAGTCTCCTTTTTCTCTTGCGGTGTCTTAAATAATCTCTTTGCAGCTCTAGGATCACGCCTCTTCTTTTTTAGGGCCTCCTTCGCAACCGGGGACATTGCCGCATAACGTGCCCTATCCCTCCTACGCCTACGCTCATCGGGAGATAGGGTTTGATCGTCCACGGAGATGGGTTCATCATCTGGCCCTAAAATCCAGATCACCAAAAATTCCAGATCACCAAGTGGTGCTAAATATAACATTTGGGATATGGCAGACATCGCCCAAACAAATGTTGATTATAATTGTGAAAAATGAAATTATAAACCAAGTGGTGCTACAATAATAATCCTTGGCAGCTATTATAAACCAACCAAAGTAAATTAAATATTAATTAACAGGCATAGAACAATCCACATTTATCAAATTAAACAAGAGGTAACCAGTTCCACATTATATGGTGATGTATATTCACCAACATTGACCAAAACTGTACAGATAAGACGAAACTTCGTTGTCCAATATGGTGATATCATTGTTTTGAGTCAATTGCCCAATATGGATCTCTTCGTTGTCGTCATATCCATCCACTGGAACACCATCATCTGGTCAAAAAGGCTTGTTCTCAATTTTGCATTTTGCTTATAGAATTTTGCATACATAAATTTGCGATACGAACCTAGAAGGTTACTGTTTTGTGTCAGATGTCCCCTGTGGAGACATTCATCATCTTCATTCTCATTATTTGGGACTGTCGTATGGACCTCCCTGGGCCCACTACCTCGGTGGGTACCAGGACCGACTACTCGGTGGGCCCCTGGGACTACTCGACTTGCATTGCACGGCACCTGATGGCGTGAAGCACAAGGGCTACAGAGGAGAAGTACCCGGATAGGAAGCTGTACATGTCCCGCACTGTATAGAGGACTCCTAGACGTACTCGACTAGTACTCTCTCCCTGAACCGACTTGTAACCCTGCCTCCCGGACTATATAAGGCGAGGCAGGGACCCCCCTCTCTCTCACGGCTTAAGATTGCATCATCTTGTAATCGCACCCAATCAATCCAGAGCCACGCAGCATACAGGACGTAGGGTATTACGCACCCCGCGGCCCGAACCTGTCTAAATTGTGTGCCACGTGTCTCTTCCTTCGAGTTACCGATCTCGGCGAGGCCACATTCATCTACTTCGGGTACTCCCCTTAGTAGGTTGCCGGTCTAAAACACCGACAGCTGGCGCGCCAGGTAGGGGCTCTCGCCGAAGATCTCATGGCGAACTCGACGGCTTCCGTCTACATCAAGCCAACCGTCGCCTTCAACCGCGGCGACACCTTCGTCTTCGGTGCCTGGGTCTGCACTGCTGACGGCGCCGGATCTTTCCAACGCCGCCTCACCATGCCGCCCAACCCGGAGACCGGCCTCGTGACACTTCCCGGAGTAGTCACGGGCGAACTTGCCGGCAAATTCGGCGAAATTTCGCTTTTCGACCAACACGCCGACTTTGAGCTTGGATCCGCCCCCAACTCGGGCTCGACGTCCCCGTGGGCTATCGTATGCGAGCCGGCAACTCAGCCATCACATGTGGACTCCCCACCCCGTGAGCACTTCACACGTGGCCCCCGCAACGTCAGCAGGGCCCACACGAAGGCTCCCACTACACGCCGGGTCGGCAAGGAGCCCGTACCCGAGTACGACTCGGACTCCGACACCGCTCCCGGCCACGCCTCGGACTCCAACCCCCTTTTCGGCTTCTACTCGGACTCCGCGTATGAGTTCGACTTCGGGTCGGACCCTGAGGATCCCGAGTCCGAGAACAACTCCACAGAGCAACCCTTGTCAGGACCGGCCGCCGGCTTGGTCATAACATCTACACCCGCCGGAATATTTGTCTACTGGCCAGACCGCAAGCCCGCTGACCTGACGAACGGGAACTCACGCTACGTCGCCTACCTCGACTCGCTTCCCTTCCAGGAGGGAACGCCACTCGCTCGAGCTGAGGAGTACACCCCAACGGAGGTGGCGAGTTCTGACTCCAGTCTTGGCAACCCCGACCGCCAAGTCTTCATGGCTGCCGGCGACACTCCAGGACCCTCAGGGACAGCAAGCGACCGATACCTCGAAGACATCTCCGCAGACGAGCTGTCTGCCGACGCACCCGCGGATGAGACTGACGCCAACAGGGACGCTCGACGTGAGCGTAACAGAAAGCGGAACGAACGACGCCGGCGTCTTCGAGACAACCTCCCCATCCGCAACCTCGCAGAGGCTCTCGACCAAGTCGAGAGTAGGGTACACACTACCCCGGAGCAATGCCTCATGTCGATCACAGCGATCGCACGCCAAGCTCAGGGGATGCGTGCAGGAGAAGTCATCGCCAAGCTTGCAGAAGACGCTTACTTCATGCGAGCTGACAACAGGGTCGCTCAGCCGCCCCCCGCCAGGAATCGCGATAACGAAGCCACAAGTCGCAGCGCGGACCTCGGTCGTAACCGTACTCGAGCTGAGCTGCCGGCCAATCCCAACCGTACTCGTGCAACGGCCGGCGGACCCTCTCAAGGTGGCAACAGCGCTGCAGCTGCTGGCGGCGATCGTGAGATCGTCCCTCATCGCGACCCTGGCGGCGGAGGCAGCGACGGCAGAAGCTCCAACCATGGGGCCAATAGAAGGGCCGGTGGCGGAGGCGACCGCGGCGGCCGACGCCACGCGAATAGCCACGCCTCCGGAGCCTCTCAGGGCGGCTTTGACGCCCGCCAGAAGATTGAAGAACTACGGCGCAAGAAGGCTTCCACGTCAGGCGACAACGACGGCTTCCCTGCCTTCTCTGCGCGACTTCGCAACCTCCTCCTCCCAGAGAAATTCAAGCCTCTGGGAATCACCAAGTACGACGCGAAGCAAGATCCTGCGCAGTGGCTCAGATGCTACGCCCTCTCCATCGAGAACGCTGGTGGCAACAACGACACCAAGTGCCTATATTTCCCCTTCTGTCTGGACCAGGCACCGCTTACATGGCTCGAGTCACTTGAGAAGTACTCGATCGACAAGTGGGACCAGCTGAAGGAGCAGTTCACCAGCAACTTCGCGGGCGCTATGGGCCGCTCGGGTACTCGCATGGACCTAGCTATGGTGAAGCAGGAACAAGGCGAGACCCTTCGCAAGTACATGCGGCGTTTCTTCGACAAGCGCGCCACAGTAGTCGATGTCTCTGACAAAGAAGTCATCGACCTCTTCCAAGACGGTCTCTACCACCGTCGCACTTTCGAAGACTTCTGCCGTCGCCGCCCAAGCTCCATCACCCACCTCAAGGACATGATCACGTCCTGGGCCGATGAAGAAGACAAGGCCAACACCAAGTACGACGCCATCCGTGGCAAGAGCAAGCAGAACACGGGCGGCGGCAGCAGCAACAACGGGAACCAAGGCGGTCGCAACAACAACAACTACTCGGGTCCCAACCGCAAGCGCAAGCCAGACAACACTGTCGCGGCTATCCAGCGCCCTGCGAAGGAGAACTCGAAGAAGACCTCCGGCGGCTTCAAAGACTTGCTGAAGGAGAAGTGCCCGTGGCATCTGGACGGCAACCACACCACCGAGCAGTGCTACCAACTCAGGCGAGCACTCAAGGATACTCCGAAGCCACGGCACCCTCATGACAAGAAAGGCAAGAAGAAGAACGACGAAGGCAATGGCGACTTCCAGGAACCCGACAAGATGGTGAACGTCCTCTTCGGCGGGCTACCCAGCAGACGGGTCCAAAAGGCTACCCGTCGAGAAGTCACGAGCATTGAACCAGCGGTCCCGACCCCCCTCAGGTGGTCGGAGGTACCCATTACCTTCTCCTGCGCGGATCAATGGACTAGCTTCTCCGAACCAGGGCGGTTCCCACTCGTCCTGAAGCCGGTGGTCGCGGGCTCCAAGCTCAACAAGGTCCTCATCGACGGTGGAAGCGGGCTTAACGTCCTTTTCACCAAGACCTTGAAGAAGATGAAGCTCGACATCACCCACATGCTCACCAAGAGCACCTCGCCCTTCTACGGCATCGTCCCCGGAAACGCGGCTATTCCACTGGGCTCAGTGGTCCTGCCAGTTACCTTCGGGGAATCTCGGGACAACTATCGTACCGAGTACATCAAGTTTGAAGTCGCGGACTTCGAGACGTCCTACCATGCCATCCTCGGCAGACCGGCCATCGCCAAGTTCATGGCGGTACCCCACTACACCTACCTAGTACTCAAGATGCCGAGTCCAGCAGGTGTACTCTCGCTGCAGGGGGACTTGAAGATATCGCACGACTGCGACACAGAAGCTGTGGAGATCGCCTCCACAAATCAAGTACCCAATGCAATGATGGAGATCTACGCTGCGTCGAAGAAGCTTGCCCCAAGCGAACTCGACATCCCAGAGAAGTCGGATAAAGCTAACAAGCCTCAGCCAGCCGAGGAGGTTCTGGTCAAGACAATTGACCTCGGGACAGGCGACAGCAGCAAGACCACCACCATCGGGGCGGGCCTCGACACTAAATAGGAAGACGCGCTCATCAACTTCCTCCGAGCTAACCGCGACATCTTCGCGTGGAAACCAGCGGACATGCCAGGGGTGCCCAGGGAGTTGATTGAGCATTCACTCAACGTCGATCCTAAAGCTACCCCGAAGCGACAACACCTCCGCCGCTTCGCCGACGACAGACGGGACGCCATCAAGAAGGAACTCGCCAAACTACTCGCGGCTGGCTTCATCAGAGAAGTTTTCCATCCTGAGTGGCTCGCCAACCCCGTCCTCGTCCGCAAGAAGAACTCGAACGAGTGGAGGATGTGCGTCGACTACACCGACCTCAACAAGCACTGCCCCAAGGACCCCTTCGGGTTGCCGCGGATTGACCAAGTCATCGACTCCACGGCGGGCTGCGACCTGCTCTGCTTCCTCGACTGCTACTCCGGGTACCACCAGATCGCGATCAAGGAAGAAGACCAGGAGAAGACCGCGTTCATCACCCCGTTTGGCGCGTACTGCTACACGACCATGTCCTTCGGGTTGAAGAACGCCGGTGCTACATACCAACGAGCTATCCAGGCCTGCTTCAAGAGGCAACTCAACAAGAACGTCGAAGCCTACGTGGATGACGTGGTCATCAAGACCAGAAACTCCAGCACGCTCATCGACGATCTTGAAGAGACTTTCGCATCCCTGCGCGAGTACCGCTGGAAGCTCAACCCGAGCAAGTGCGTCTTCGGCGTGCCGTCGGGCAAACTACTCGGCTTCATCATCAGCCATCGCGGCATCGAAGCCAATCCCGAGAAGATATCCGCCATCACCAGCATGAAAGCTCCCACGAGCATCAAAGACGTGCAGAAGCTGACCGGGTGCATGGCGGCCTTGAACAGATTCATCTCGAAGCTTGGAGAACGGGGGCTCCCCTTCTTCAAATTACTCAAACACCAAGAGAAGTTCGTGTGGACTCCAGAGGCGGACCAAGCCCTTGCCCAGCTCAAGGACTTCCTATCGAAGCCACCAGTCCTCACAGCTCCTCGTAAAGGCGAGCAGCTACTGCTCTACCTCGCTGCGACTACTCACGTGGTCAGTAAATCGTCGAGCGGCAGGAAGACGGCCACGCCTATCCAGTCCAGCGTCCAGTCTACTTCGTCAGCGAGGTCCTATCAGAATCCAAAGGCACGCTACCAGCCAGTACAGAAGCTTCTGTACGCAGTGCTCATCACCTCGCGGAAGCTACGACACTACTTCCAGGAGTACTCGATCTCCGTCATCACCGACTACCCGCTCGGTGACATCTTGCGGAACCAAGATGCTACTGGAAGAATCTCCAAATGGGCAGTCGAACTCGGCGCCCTCAACATCGACTTCAAGCCACGCACAGCCATCAAGTCGCAGGCACTAGTCGACTTCATGGCGGAGTGGCGGGAGAATCAGCTACCTACTCCAACCAAGCGCCCAGAGCACTGGGTGATGTACTTCGACGGCTCACTCAACCTCGAGGGCGCAGGTGCAGGAGTACTCTTGATCTCTCCAACGGGCGAACAACTCAAGTACGTCCTGCAGATCTTCTGGAAGGTCTCAAACAACGAAGCCGAGTACGAAGCTCTGCTACACGGGCTCCGCCTCGCGGCTTCACTGGGCATCAAGCGGCTACTAGTCTACGGCGACTCCGCAGTGGTCATCAACCAAGTCAACAAGTCCTGGGACCGCAACAAGGAGAGCATGGACGCCTACTGCCTAGAAGTCCGCAAGCTCGAGAACAAGTTCTAGGGTCTCGAGTTCCACCACGTCGTCCGCGACAACAACATTGCAGCGGACGTCCTGTCGAAGCTTGGTTCTACTCGCGCTCAAGTACCAGCGGATGTCTTCGTCCACGAGCTTCACGCGCCATCCATCCCGGAGCCGGCGCCACCGACCATTGACCCAGCGCATCCCCCGGCTGGCCAGGAGGTCATGATGATCGACGTGGACTGGAGGCAGCCCTTCATCGACTACCTCAGCGAGCAGAAGGTTCCCTCGGACAAGAACTTGGCCGAGCAACTCATCCGCCGTGCCAAGTCCTACGTTCTCGTCGGAGACAAGCCCTACAGGCGGGGCGCATCTTCCGGAGTACTCATGAAGTGCGTTCCCAGACAAGAAGGCAAGGACATCTTGGAGGAGATCCATAAAGGCGTCTGCGGCAACCACGCGTCCTCACGCACGCTGGTCAGCAAGGCCTTCCGACGGGCTTTCTATTGGCCCACAGCTCTGGGCGACGCCGAAGAACTCGTCAGAAGGTGCCAAGGGTGCCAATACTTCGCCAAGCAACAACACGTCCCGGCCTACAAGCTAGTCACCATACCGCCAACCTGGCCTTTCGCCTGCTAGGGGCTCGACATGATTGGGCCACTTCCAACTGCGCCAGGTGGATTCAACCGAGTATTGGTGGCCATCGACAAGTTCACCAAGTGGATCGAGGTCAAGCCGGTTACATGCCCCAAGGCCGACAGAGTACTCGACTTCCTGGATGAACTCGTGCATTGCTACGGACTACCCCACCGCATCATCACAGACCTGGGCTCCAACTTCAACAATCACCAGTTCTGGGAGTACTGCGAGAACAGCGGGATCGACGTCCGATATGTCTCAGTTGCCCATCCTCGGGCCAATGCACAAGTCGAGCGCGCCAATGGGATGGTGCTCGACGCTCTCAAAAAGCGGCTACACGACGCTGCCAACTCCAAAGGAGGCAAGTGGATCAAGGAACTACCCAATGCTCTCTGGGGGCTGCGTACTCAACCTTCCAAGCCAACGGGACAATCCCCGTACTTCCTGGTCTACGGCTCTGAAGCAATCCTCCCTGCTGATGTCATGTGGGATTCACCAGCAGTGGAGCAATACGACGAAGGCATCTCTGAAGACAGCAGACGAGTTGACATCGACGGACTCGAAGAAGCTCGCTGTGCCGCCCTCGTCCAATCAGCAAGGTACCTAGAGGGTATCCGACGCTACCACGATCGCAACGTTAAGGAACGCTCCTTCAACATTGGTGATCTTGTCCTCCGCCACATCCAGAACACGGAAGGACTACACAAGCTCAGCTCGCCCTGGGAAGGTCCCTTCACAATTGCAAAGGTGACCGGACCGGGCTCCTACCGCCTCCAGACGCTTGAAGGCGAAGACATCAACAACTCGTGGAACATCGACCAACTCTGTCGATTCTACGCCTAGTCTACACCGGGGGCTCCAGTCTATACGACTACTCAAAGACCCCTTCGCCGTAAGCGGCCTCCAGGTCCAGGCCCTAGTCTCCGGACTACTCCTCTCCAGGATCCAGCCCACGCGGCTACTAACGGATCTTGGGCTGCGACGAGCGACAAAGGACTCCAGCAGCGGTCTACTAAGAGACCAAGCACTCCTAGATCCAGCCCATGCGGCTACTAACGGATCTACTGCTATAAGCGGCCATACGCCCTAGCACTACTTAGCCGTAGGCGGCCTCCGGGTCCTGGCGACTACTCTGTAACAACGGCCCTGGCCATCCAGGCGTACTTCTTCAGTAATAAAGTTTGATTACCTATCAACTGCTTTACTGTCCCTTTTCCTCAACGGGACCACTGGCGAGTATGATTACTCGCGACGACTCCATGATGGGACTCCGCACTCACAGATCGGGATAACGAGTACTCATTTATGGAAGTTTCCTTCATTCATACTTAAACAAGTTCATTACAACTTTGTTTATACACAACTACTGCTACGAGCTAACCCTACAGGACTACTGGAGGTTGAGCTTCTCGGCGACTTGTTCGGCAATGGGCGCCATCTGCTCCAGCAGCTCCGCGTACTGCTCGTCCGTGCAGTTGGCGGCTAGTCCGCCGGCGACTACATCAACGGGAGCTTTTGGGAAGTACGACTTCATATACGCCAGGACCTGGTTGGGGATCGACTTCGCCAGGTGCTTCACGTACGTCGCCAGGCGGCTCGGGGCTTCCTTCAGCCGGTCCACCAATGGGGCTATCTTCGGTCCCCCGGGGTGAGGCACCAGTAGCCTCGCGATGGGAAGCGCGGCCTCCTCGAGTTCCTTCAGCTGGGCCTGCAGCTTCTCGCAGTCCTCGTTCAGCTTCTGCAAAGATTTGTAGCAGTTGACGAGGTCACGATCCGACGCAATGCGAAGCTCCATGTGCTTGTCGCACTCGTAAGCAAGCTGCTTATAATCATACTCCAGTACCTCGCGGGCCTCTTGCTCTCGGTAGAAGAGGTTCTTCAGGTCGGTCTCTGAAGCCTTCAGCTGGTCGACGCGGGTCTCAAGCTCTGCAATCAACAAGGCAAAGCGGGTCAGCATGGTAACGGCGTACCTTTATTCTTGTTGCGGAGAGACTTGTTCTTCCGCACCAGCTCGTCGCTCTTCGCCTGCATATCTTGGATTTCGTTGTGATACTGGGCGAAGGCGGTGTCCAGCTTCGACCGCATCGCGGCGGCGTGCTTCCGGGCCTTCACGAGCTGTTCTTCTAAGGCCTCGGCCCGGAGCACCGTGTCGCCGTACCCTTGAAGCATGTCAGACTTCTGCCGAGACTCGCTCCGCGACGTCCTGCCACAGACAACACATGTCAAATGGGTACTCAACACTAAAGGATTGACTACTCAAGGGTGTCGACTACTCACCTTCATCCATTGCTCGGCCTGGCGCATTGCCTCCATGTGCCGAGCTACCGTCGCTGGATTGACTAGGTCATCCGCCAGCAGCTCGATCCCGCCACGACTACTCGTCGCGGTTTCGGACATTGGCGCCGAGCGGATTGGCTCCGCGTCCTGGATCTCTGGCGAGCAAACGACTACTTCCAGAGCCGGTTCTGGATGCACGTCGTTGCGCCCCCCTCCAGCTGTCGCGGTGGCTTCTTCAACCGCCACCTCCATTTGCTCGGGGGCTCCTTCGGCAGCTCCCTGGGTCTCTGGTGCCAAATCTTCAACGGGCACCGCCGACGGGATAGCACTTCCCTCGGCTTCGGCACCTGTCAATAAAAGGACAACTGGATCAGTCATACATGGCGGTTACGACTACTCTTCGGGATTACTTGCACTTGAGCAAAGTACTCACCCTCTACGATGCTGGCCTCAGGCAAGGTAGCTTCCACGGCCGGCGCCCCGGATTCTGCCTGAGGGGCGGGAGCGGACTCCTCAGCGGGCGGCGCGGTTTCCTCTCCAGCCACCGCTGTGGTGGGTTCATCTCCCTCCCAGGTCAAGTCCGTCGATTTCCTGCAGAGTGCACAAGCTGGTTGTCAACCCAGTACGACTACCAAATCTAATGTACTACTCGGGAAGGATCACCACTTACAAATTCGATCGGACTACCGTCACGGTTGGGGCGCCGAGGATGCTGGCAATATCTACCAGTCCAGCTTCGGTAGGCGTTTCCTCTTGCGCCTCAGTAGCCGCCGCTTCTTCAACAATAGCAGCGGCCGGTTCTGTGCTCCCCTCAGCAACTGGGGGCTGGCGCGACAACTGCGCCAAGAGCTCCTCTACGGTGGGGGCTGGGCTGCGACTACCCCCAGTTGGCTCCTCCACCGTATCCCAGTTGCCTTCGTCCCCCTGCTCTACGGGGTCGGAAGGCGGCATCTCCTGCAAGCAAGGGAATTTCGTCGTCAATGTACAACATCGAGACATAAGTACTCGACTACCCTATTCAAGACGGCTTACCTCCTGGGACGTGGTCTCCGTGACCTTCAACTTCTTGGCCACGCGCTTGCGGGCCACGTTGCGCGGCCTCCTTGGCGGCGCGGGCAAACTAGCCTCCAAGCTAGTCGGCGGATCCTGAACGAGAGGAATATGAGGCAATCCAGGGCGGCTGAATCTCGACCGCAGCTGGAAGCGCTCCTGCAGCGTCTCCTCATCGTCGTCCTCTTCGGACGTGTCTTCGACGACTACTGTGTCGTCTCCCTCACCAACCTCGCGCCGCTCCTTGGCCTTGGCTTTCCCTTCCTCTGGGACCTCGACAAGTTGAGGAGGCGACGCCGGCTCGGAGACGAACTTCACCAAGTCATCCTGCAAGAAGCACAATACGTCAGCACGACTACTCTTACGTAATGAGTACTCGACAATGGGTACGGCTACCGACCTCATTTGGCGGGCGCGCGGCGGAGTACTCGGGCACAGGGCACGGCGTGTACGCCGGCATGTCTTTGAAGATCCTGCCCAGCCTATCAACGATGTCGTCGTCGTCGACTTCATCACCGGGCATCCGCGACGTGTCGTCGTCGCCGGTGTACTGGTATCCTAGGGTGTCGCGGGCCATCAGCGGCTGCACCCTTCGCTTCATGAAGCTGAAGGCCACATGTTCGGCCCTCAGCCCGGCTTCTCTCAAAGCCTTGATTTTCGCCAGCAGCTCGGGCAACTGGATACCTTCCTGCATTGTTGGCTCCGAGTTCCACCATGGCCGGTGCTTCGGCTGCTTCCCGCTTGGCTTCGGTAGCTCCGAGTGGTGGTTGGTGATGTAAAACCATTTCGACTTCCAATCTTGGTTGGAGTCGATAAGCTTGTACAAGAGGTACTGCTCCGCGGTGTCTTCTCGCATCTGGATGCCGGCTCCCCCCACTACTCGAGGATTGTTGGCGCTGGGCTGGGGCTTGACTCGGAAGAATTTTCGGAAAAGGATCCAATGGGGCTTGATCCCCAAGAAAGCTTCGCAGAAGTGTACGAAGACTGAGGTGTGGAAGATACCGTTGGGGTTGAGGTTGAGGTACTCGATGCCGTAGTACCCCAGCAGCCCCTTGAAGAAGTCGCTGGTCGGGAGAGACAGCCCTCGCTCCGCGAACCGGGTGAACATAGGGATCTCGTCCGGGCTTTTCTCCATGGGGTACGGATCCCCTGCAACGGCTCTCCACATGTCAACCTCCTTCTCCCGCAAGAATCCACTGTTGAGAAGCGCCAGCAGATCTTCGGTCTTGGCCTTGGATTTCTTCCATTCTTGATTCGGATTTGGTCGCGGCGGAGACACCGGCGGCGATGTCCCCGCGGCGGATCCGGCGGCCTCCTCGCGAGCCCTTTTCTTCCCACCGGCAGCCTTCGAGGTCTTCGATGGTGAGGGCTTCATTCTCCAAGTGCACGGTGTCTTCACTCGCATTCGCTCGGGGGCTACGGCGGTGGCTTTCTACGGCGGCGCGTTCGGATCTACAATCCTCTCAACGGCGGCAGTGCGCACTGGCGGTGATTTCTGGCTCGATCTGCTAGGAATGGCTGCGAATGCGTGGGGTGAAAAACCCTAAGGGTTTCGGCTTCTATTTATAAGTCAACAGCGGCCCCTCCAACGGCCGGATGGATAAGTCTGTACACGGCTGACTCAGCGGCGGTGCTTGACTCTCCAACTTCTACTAGTCGACACGCCTCGTCTCGGGGGCTCGGCTACTTCTACTCAACTTCCGGGGTAGCGACAAGATTCAAGAGCAACTCAGAACACATTCTACAAGATGACCCTTCAATTCGAGAGGAAGTACTCGACTCAAGGCTCGGGGGCTCCGTACCACGTGTCCTTCGGTTTTTTCTCCGGATTTCACGGGATATTCTTGCCAAAACTTCAGATGGACCCTCAGCCAGAGTCTGCAACTCAACCTAAGGCTCGGGGGCTACTCCATATGGAGTGTGATTTTGCAATCGCACTTCCATATCAGTTTCGGCTTCAAGACAACACGGGCATTGTTGAAGACCTTCAAGAGCAGCACTCGAGGACGCTTGGGACTACTCGAGAAGACTTCAGGATTGCTCAAATATCAGCTGGAGTACATTCCAGCCTCGGGATGCTTCGACTACTCTTGAGGACTTTTGACTTGTAGCGCTCAGGGACGCTTGAGGACTACTCGTTAAGGCCGTCAAGACTACTCGAAGCTATCCTTCTCGACTACAAAGTACTCGGGGGCTTGTCGTATGGACCTCCCTGGGCCCACTACCTCGGTGGGTACCAGGACCGACTACTCGGTGGGCCCCTGGGACTACTCGACTTGCGCTGCACGGCACCTGATGGCGTGAAGCACAAGGGCTACAGAGGAGAAGTACCCGGATAGGAAGCTGTACATGTCCCGCACTGTATAGAGGACTCCTAGACGTACTCGACTAGTACTCTCTCCCTGAACCGACTTGTAACCCTGCCTCCCGGACTATATAAGGCGAGGTAGGGACCCCCCTCTCTCTCACGGCTTAAGATTGCATCATCTTGTAATCGCACCCAATCAATCCAGAGCCACGCAACATACAGGACGTAGGGTATTACGCACCCCGCGGCCCGAACCTGTCTAAATTGTGTGCCACGTGTCTCTTCCTTCGAGTTACCGATCTCGGCGAGGCCACATTCATCTACTTCGGGTACTCCCCTTAGTAGGTTGCCGGTCTAAAACACCGACAGGGACACTAACATCTGGTAAAAAACATGTATTAAATTTAAATCTCCATAATCTGGGATAGTAAGATCTGGTCGATCAAAAAATCTTTGATCTAAGTTTTGCATACACATCGTGTGAGTTGATTAGCAAGTAAGACGGACCTGAAGGTCATAGTTTTGTACTTTTGTGTAAAATGTGCACTATGGGACACTACCATCTAGTATAATAACATGAATTTAATTAATTAAAAAGATTGAGACATGATCTTGCCCTAGCTGATTACCAATTGGCAGGGCCTTCTTCTTATGCCACCTCTCACGTCCCTTCCTGTTCCTTTCATCCTTCTTCTCTCTTAACATTGTTACATAACGTTCGTTATCCCTCTGCCTCTTACGAACATCAGAATCCTCTTCTTGCCGATCACCTGGGAAAACCGTGGTTACATAACATTTAAAAACTTACGTGTATGCAATTGTGAAATGACAGTGGAACAAAGAATTATCACCTCTTTGATATGTTTTTATGAGGTCGCCAAAAGAAGGTCATAGTTTTGTGTAAAATGTGCACTATGGACACTACCATCTGGTATAATAACATGAATTAATTAATTAAAAAAATTGGGACATGGTCTTGCCCTAGCTGATTACCAATTGGCAGGGCCTTCTTCTTATGCCACCTCTCACGTTCCTTCCTGTTCCTTTCATCCTTCTTCTCCCTTGACATTGTTGCATAACGTTTGTTATCCCTCTGCCTCTTACGAACATTGGAATTCTCTTCTTGTCGATCACCTGGGAAAACCGTGGTTACATAACAATTAAAAACCTATGTGTATATATGCAATTCTGAGATGACAGTGGAACTAAGAATTATCACCTCTTTGATATGTGTTTGTGAGGTCACCAAAAAGGAACCTAGTCTGGTTTGCTGGTGAATGGTGGTCCATCAACAGTAGCCAATGCTATAGTACTTTTATCGTTGTGAACAACCTGAAATCTCAACCGCACTAATGAACGAAACCGAGATGACAGACATGAAACCACAAGGAACACGAGAGGCAAGAACTCCAAACACGAATCTGAGAAGGGCATGAAATAACAATAACCTGGATCCGATCGACGGGTGCACCGGACGACTCCTGCATGTGAATTTCGTTGTGCCCGCCGCGGACAAAGGTGTGGCCAGGATGATCCGCGCCGGCGGCGATCCGATCGACGGGTCAGCCGGGCAATTCCTGCATGTGAATTTCGATGTTAAAGTAAAAGGAAAAAGTCTAAATTACTCCCTTCAAGTATAGCAAAAGTTCATATAACCCCCTAAACTATGTTTTGGTTCAATTTACTCCCTAAACTATGTTATTTAGTTCAACTTACCCCATAATAAAATTTATTATTTTTGTTTCTCTATACACAAGTTGAATTTTAATTTGAGACTTTGCAGGGTGGTAGTGGACATCATAGTCTATACTAAAAAATATTTGATGAATTTTCCACCATTAAATTTTACATAATTTTGTATATCAAGTATAAATTTCATTGTTAAATATCTAACCTTATAAAAATAGTGATGAAAAATCCATACTATATTTTTAAAAAATATCTTATATTGTCTGCTATAAATTTGGAAAATTTGAACTTAAAACTCCACTTGTGCATGGAGAAATAAAAATACAAAGTGTGTTAAGGGGTAAATTGAACCAAATGTCATAGTTTAGAGGGTAAACTGAACTAAGAAATACTTTAGGGGGCTATCCAAACTTTCATTATAGTTGAGGGAGTAAATTGAACTTTTTTTCCGAAGTAAAATGATTTTTTGTCTAAGGACTACTTAGAGTGCAAGATAAACATGCAAAGAATAAAATGTGACAGCAATTAACAATAATTATAGGGAATGGAATGCAAGAAAGAGGCTGACTGCGCTCAGCTCCTGGTGCGGTGCTGATGTGGTGGGTACTGTGCAGCAAACCCAGTCTACAAGCCCATGGACCAAGAGGAGATTTGTCTACAGTACATGGTGAACCGGGAGTACATGAAGGGGTATGTAGTGCATCTAATATCAACCATGGATTTCAGATCTAAGGGCCACCGGATCATCTTCACCAAACAGCCCAGAATGACAGACGATGACGCACGGCGGTGCCATGGACACACGCATGTGTATGGCCGGAGCATCAGCGGAAAACGCTACATTGGCCTACGGTCAACGTTATTCGATGGGAAACGGTAGAAACGAAAGCCCTCGGGATAGGGACCTCACCTAGGTCGTCGTGGAGGGTAGTAGCGCATATGACGGAGAGAGGCGAGGTCGTCGTGGAGGGCAGTGTAGCGCCTTGGCACAGATGCAGGACGCTCGGTTCCTTGCCTCCTGCTGCAGAATGACGACGAGATTCGGTGGAGTCGCCTCCTGGAGCCCTGGAGGTCCTTTGGTGGGGTACAGATCGAACTGGGGAACAAGAACGATGCTGGCGGCGACTCACCGCACTGGACGAAGGAGACGTCGGCGTCGGCTCTGGTGACTGCAGATGCAACTGCGAGGGCGTTTCGCAGGGCGAGGACGCGGGCGTGCGGCGCGGTGACGGTATCGTGAAGCTGTTGCGCCGCGGCGGCGTGGGTTGTTTGGTCGTAGGGTTGCGGTGTCCAACGGAGGAGAGAGGGCGACACGATCGGACGTACAGAATGAACTAGGTGATTCTCCGCGCGTTGCTGCGGGCTTTAAGAGAGTTTTTGATAAACTATAAATCAATATGGTGGTTGTTTGAGATGGTAGGACAAATGTTGGAATGAGGATTTCATGATAATGATGCTACATATGGGAATTGTTTAAACCTAAGTTTCAAGTGTTTGTTAACTAAAAACTGAGAAAACAATGAAATAATGTTCGATATAGTTTAATTTTACTCTGATTAGATTAGCTAGCTTCCCTCAGATCAATAGCAAACGTTACTCACCCATCATGTGCACCATATACAAAAATATTTTAATATCGCAATGCAAGCAAAGATCAACAACCCAGATCAAAAAATTGTTCATTTAATGACGACTGAGCTATTTAACTCTAAACTAATTTGTTTGCAATATCACCTATCTAGCAGTAGGACGAACAAAGAGGGAGAAGTATCATTATCTGTAGGTGATGAGATTAGCTAACTTCCTCTTGATCAATAGCAAATGTCACTATCTCGTCTTGGAGGGAGGGAATGGTGGTTTCCAGCAGCCACACGTAATTTTAATCTGCTGCTGTCTGCAATGCTCAGACGGGGCAATCTCATTTGTGCGAGAACACTGCAACTCAAACAAAAATTGTATTACTCAAATCTGCAAAAACAAATTCAAGACAAAATCTCTAGAAATTAGGAACAGATCACTTCATCAGTCGTCAAATGAAATTAGGAACAGATCACTTCATCAGTTGCCGTCAAATGCAGAGTTCCTGGAGCATATTAGCAGAAGGGATAGTTACCCTTTTCTTGTCTGCACGTGCACGGGTGTCCTGTATGACTGACGGCAGCGGCTCGATCTTCGGGAAGGAACTGGGCGCTGGTTTTCTCACAGCGGAGTGGAGGCGGCGGAGGGGAGAAGGCAATCAGCTGCGCCGCACTGTCCTTGCGGCGAAGCCGAGGAACCGACCGGGGCAATTTTATGGATGTGGCGTCGGGAGGTGAGGGGGCACCGGTGGCCGGTGGGGATGAAGGCTGGTGGGGTGGCGAGGGTGCAGCGACGGCAGGATTCCAGATTCAAGGCCCACCGAAGGCCAGAGGGCTGCTGCGCGGGGGCGCCGGGGTGGATGGGCGCAGGGATTAAGTGCTGACGACGTCAGCAGATGATGTGGATGGTTGTGATTTGAGAGAATGGTACTGATTATATAGTTTTGTATGATTGCGGAGGGAAGACCGCGCGTGGTGGAGCGCGTGACGGATGCGCTGGCGGACAGGCGGACGGACGGAGAAAATGTCGTTCCAGGTTTTTCTTTTAGTTCTAATTTTTTAGAGTAGAGACAGAGATTGGCGGCTAATTGGACATAAGTGTACGTACATTCGTGTTAGAAAAATTGATTTCACATAAGTCCAATTAGCTCGGCGGCCTGTCCAGTTGATTGTTTGGGCCTCATTTAGGGCCAACCAGCCCACCTAATAGTCGATCTCAATTCGGCCCATATTCGCACACGCTACCATGACCCGTGTGGCCTTCTCCCCGTCCACTCATGACTCCACTCTCCTCCCTCGTCTCCCCAAACCCCACAGAACCCTACCGTCCCCCGCCGCGCCGCCATGGCCGCCGGCGGGCGGCCGTGGCGCGTGATCCCGCGGCCCATCCTCGAGACCGTCCTCCACAACCACGCAATCCACCCGCGCGTGCCGCAGCCGCTGCTCTTCCACGGGCCCCGCGGCGTCGGCAAGTCCACGCTCCTCCTCGACCGGCTCCTCCCCCGGTGGTCCGAGACTCCCCACGCCACCGCATTCGTCGACTTCCTCCACCCCACGCCCACCTCTCCTGCCTCCCCCTCCGCGGCGCCGTGGTCCCTTCTCCTCCCGGCCGACACTCCGCCGCCCTCGCTGCCCGACCTCCGCCGCCGCCTCGAGTCGGCGCTCGAGGGCCTCGCCCGCGCCGCCGTCCTACGAGGTGCCGTGGGGTCCAAGGATGTGCTCGCCGCGCTCTCCCGCTTCCACGGCCTCAGCACGGCGCTCTCCCGCCTCGCAGAGGTGCCCACTGCTCGCTCCTCAGCCACCTCTGTGCCTGCTCGCCGCTCTTGGTCCACCTCTGTGTCGGCGCTCTGGTCGAGGGCCGTGCTCGCCGCGGTGCGCAGAAACGATATCGCGTTCTGCATTGGTGAGGGTGAGGCGACCAACTGCTCCATGGAGGAGAGGGCGTACATGCAGGAGGCCATGGCGGCCCTGCGGGTGGCCAAGGAGGTGCTCGCGCTGCAAGAGGGGTGGAGGAAGGAGGCAATTAGGGAGATGAATAGAACCGGTCGGTTCTCACGCTCATTGGCCAATTCTGCCACTGATTGGCCATGCCTGTTACTGGATGTTCTGTCCGGTGTGGCAGAGGAATTCTTTCAGGTACATTTGGTGCTATTTTAAGTTGGGTTCTGTTGGCTTTGTGAGATAGGGGTTGGTGTAAATTCACATTAATATTGTATCTTTGGTGCTTTTGTCTATGTGCAGCCGAAGCTGGTGCTAAACAATGTCGATGTTCTGAGGAAGGCAATTTGCGAGGATGAGACAATGGTGCCGGCAGCGATGTATCATGATAGCTTTATTTGGAGGGTGATTGCGCTTGGTGCAAATGAACAGTGCTTGCCGGTCATTCTATCGACTTCAGATGGGTGAGTTCTTGTGCTTTCTTTTTTTTCCTGCATGGTACACGCTTTATGTCAGTCATGTCTAGATGTTTTAGAGCTTAAATGACAACCTGTGTAGCCTGTATTTTGGAGCATAATTATGTGCACGGTTTGAAAGGTAGAAACAGAAAAACATGAATGCTTCTCATAATTAACCTGGTGGAGATATAACAATTGGAGTAATGCCGAATAAATTATTATTTAATTAACTTTGAATTTCTGGCCTGGGGTGTTTTTCTGTGGAAATAGGAACTGACTATAGAGCTGCCTATTTGCTTATTAAAGCAGGAGAAATTTAGGCCATTATCTGCTGAAAGAAGATTAAGGGAAAACATACACATGTTGTGCTCTCTTAAGTGCTTGTCATACGGGCTGCACTAATAGTGATTATCTGTTTTTCTCCTACCGACTCACTAACACCCAAACCCTTAACTGAAGTGTTAGTTACATCAGAACACAATTTGGTGGATAAACCAGATTTACCGCCCACAGGGATTTCATATGAGATGCCGGGTTGTTTTTCTGTCCAAGCATCGCTTCCTATTCCCATGGACATGTCCTGTGCCTTGTTTTTCTTGCCTTACAACAATGTTTACTTTATCAAATCCTAGCACAGCAAATATACTAAAATATACACGATCAGTTGATTTACCCATGTTAGGGATAGCGTAATCTGTAAACTGCAATATCTTGTGTGGCATTTGGGAAAATATAACATCAATGATGTCAGATGCAAGCAATCTATGTTCTGATGAACAACTTTGCACAATCTATTTTGTGTTCATTTCAGTAAGCATTCACATCATATTTAGTATAATCTTGCAACCAAATTGTAAATTACTGCTTTCTCGGTGTCTGTTCTTCAGTGGAGTTTTTAGATGATGATGGTATTAGGTAATTGGTTAGAGCATACTGCCATGCTTTGTGTAAAAGTGTGATGTGCCACTGCTTCCAACCTGCTACAATAGAGGATTTCTAGAAAAATGTGTAATACAGAAGACAATTCAAGAAATATATTTTGTAAGCAGCTTTTGCTGTGTTTTTATCTCTCAAAATATTGAATTTATCACAACTGAGATTTATTCACATACATATTTAGGTGAATATAACTACTATTGCTGAATACTTGGTAGGAATGTAGATACGGGAGTACCCTTTTGCAAATATGCATACTATTCTAGTCTTCTAGATTGTAGATAATTTGCTTAGGGTGTGCTCGGTTTCTTAGCGAGAATTGCCTTGCCTCACTTTTGATGGTCGAGCTTGCCTTTCCTGCTGCGGAGAGCAGATTCCAAAAGCTCTCTACCGCAAACCCCGAGACGATGCAGCAAGGAAAGCAAATGCGCTGTATCTTTCCTAGCCTGGCAAAGCAAGTGGTGGCAAGGCTTCGCCCTTATTCTGGACTCTGTTTGTCAGAGTACTGATGGCGCAGGGCGTAGCTATGGCAGTGTCGGTGGATGAGGCCTGATCTCGCGGTGGCGGCGCGAGGAGGACGCCGTCGCGGTAGACGACGGCGCAAGCGACTCAGCGGTGCACGAGAACGTGGGAGCGGGGGAAACAGAGGTGGGGACGCCAGGAGATTCAACTGATCTCCAAGCATAACTGCATTAGCCTTAGGTTTGGGCCTTTATGGCCACATTATACAACTGATCCACAGCTTACACTAATTGGAATAAAGGATAAATCAGAGACACAACTGCCTACTCTATGAACTGCCGGCGCCCTGGTTAGCCACTACGTTTTCTGTGGTAGACTTTGCCGTACATAACATCTCTCAGGAAACAGCTCGTCCTCGAGCTGGAACGCCGGAAAAGCTGCACGAAAGTTGTCGACTGGTTCCCAAGTAGCTTCGGCTTCAGGAAGTCCAACCCATTTGATCAGCACATGCCAGTGTCCGCGTCGTAGCTGGGAATTCAGAACACGCTCTGGCTCCGGGAGAACACGACCATGGTGTATTGGGGGTAACGCTGGGGGTGACTGAGGGGGTGTCCCATAGAATGTTTTGAGGACGCCAACATGGAAGACATCATGAATTCGAGCTTCTGGTGGTAGCTGCAGGCGATATGCCAGGGCACCAATGCGTTCAATGACTTGAAATGGGCCTGCATACCTTGCACTCAGCTTGTTACGTGTTTCTGGCAGGAGGGACTGCATTGGTCGGTGGAGTACACAAAGCCAAACCCAATCACCTACAGCAAACTCCCGTGGGCTATGGTGAGCGTCATAGTACTTCTTGGCAAAGGATTGAGCTTGGTGGAGGCACTCACGTACTTCACTGATGAATTCATCACGGTCCTTTAGCAGCTGATCAACTGTCGCCGTGTGAGCTGTTGCTGGAGTGTAAGGTATGAGCTGTGGGGGAGGCCTGCCATGAACAACTTGGAATGGTGTTGTCTTGAGGGCTGAGTGGAAGCTTGAGTTATAACAGAATTCTGCCCATGGTAACCAATCAAGCCATGTACGAGGACGATCTCCAGTTAGGCACCTTAAATACATCACGATCGTTTTGTTCACAATCTCTGACTGGCCATCAGTTTGTGGGTGAAAGACTGCTCAACCGAAGCTGGACGCCCGCTAACTTGAATAAATCCCGCCAGACATGACTAGTAAAAACTGGATCGCGGACACTGACAATGGAAGTAGGAAATCCATGGAGGCGCACAGTATCATTGAAGAATGCTCTTACCACGGTGGAAGCTGTGTATGGGTGACTAAGGGCTATGAAATGAGCATATTTAGATAGCCGATCCACCACTGTCAGGATAACACTTTTGCCATTAACCTTGGGTAAGCCTTCCACAAAATCGAGTGAAATATCAGACCAAACAGACTCTGGAACTTGTAAAGGCTGCAGGAGACCGGCTGGCTGTAAGGTTTCAGTCTTGTTGCGTTGACAAGTTGCACATGCCTTAACAAAGTCTCGGACTACAGCCTGATCATGATCAATGATGAAATCTTTGCGTAGTCAATGTAAGGTCTTTTGGATTCGTTCATGCCCGGCTGTGTGTGCCATGTGTAGAACAGTTTCCAAATGTGCTGAGGAAGCCGGAATGAACACACGGGAGCCACGCCGTATGAGACCATCTTGGACTGTCCATTCACTGCCGCGTGTTGTGCTAATAGAATGACGCAGTTCTCGCAGTTCAGGATTTGTTTCCAATTCATCACGAAGTTCAGCAAAGAGGTGGAAGGAAGGGCTGGACAGCACTGATAATTCCATCTCAGGTTGTGCACGATGAGAAAGGGCATCAGCAATGGTATTCAGGCGCCCCGGTCTGTACTCAATTGTGAAATCAAATCCAAAAAGTTTACTGACCCACTGGTGTTGAGGAATAGTGGATAAGTGTTGATCTAGCATAAACTGTAGGGAGTAGTGATCTGTGCGGATCAAAAACCTGCGGCCCCATAGGTACGGACGCCAATGGCGTACTGCCTGAACCAAACCAATTAGTTCGCGCTCATAAGCTGTGATCTTGAGGTGTCTTGCTGCAAAAGGCTTACTGTAAAAAGCAAGGGGGGCGTTATCCTGATGAAGGACAGCACCAAAACCTGTCCCAGATGCATCACAGTCCACTATAAAAGTCTTGGTGAAGTTTGGAAGTTGAAGGACAAGAGCTGCTGTATGAATGATGGTTGATGGACTTGATTGCAGCGCTGGTATGCCACCAAAACCTGGGAGGCCATAGGGCATCAAGTGATTTGGTGGTGGGTGCGAGCTTGGCGCTGGAGGCAGCGTTGGGATCTCGACGGCGGATGCCGGTCCGTGGCCTTCAACGGCGGACAGGCGGGTAGCGAACTGCCCGGTCTGTCACTGTAGGCCGTAAACCGCCGCGGTGAGGGAGTAGATTGCCGCCAAGGGAATGGTGGTTGACGGTGGAGCAGCGGCCGGCTAGGTGGTGATTGGAAGGGTGGGTGTTGGTGGTGGGGCGGTGGTGGACGGAGTGGTGGTGGTCGCCGGCGGCTGGGACATGGTGGCGACGGAACTCCCTGCGATCGAATGGCGCAGGGCGTAGCTATGGCTTGTGGGTGGACGAGGCCTGATCTCCTGGCGGCGGCGCGAGGAGGATGCCGTCACGGGAGATGACGGCGCGAGCGACTCAGCGGTGCACGAGAACGTGGGACCGGGGGAAACAGAGGCGGGGACGCCAGGAGATTCAACTGATCTCCAAGCATAACTGCATTAGCCTTAGGTTTGGGTCTTTATGTCCACATTACACAACTGATCCAAAGTTTACACTAATTGGAATAAACGATAAATCAGAGACACAACTGCCTACTCTATGAACTGCCGGCGCCCTGGTTAGCCACTACGTTTCCTGTGGTAGACTTTGCCGTACATAACACTGTTGCATCTTCATGATTTTTGTTGTGGTCACAGGTTGTTCTCTAGTCAGCCAGCACTGCCCAAAACCCCAATCCCACCACACGTACACACAAAGGCCACTTGATTCGAGTTAGTTTTGGTCGATTACACTTTGTCATGGGCTAAGGGAGTTCTTTTCGTAACATAACACATTGCTGGAAACTGATAAGCTCATGCTTCTTTTCCAAATCTTTGCAGGTACTATTCTTCTCAAGCATTCGTTGATTTTGGTTTCCCTAATATATTTATTTCTCGTGAGGTATGCTCACTTTATCTTTGGCATGTTGTGCCTTCTTTCTGGTTTGCTATGTTTTACTTAAAGCATAATTATTGGATGGCAGACATTTGGTTGGACACCACAAGAAGCTAAGCTGCATATGGTTTCTGAATTCTTCAGTGAGCAGGAGGTAGTAAGTTTTTAGATCTGCTGATGTTGCCTTTCTTTTATAAAACCTGTATGTATAATTATATTCCATTCCTGCAATTTTCTCCATTGTGCATAGTTTGTTTCTTATTTTTATTGAAGTTGTAGTGGAAAGTTGTTGATGAGGTTCTTGGACCAAACCCACGACAATTATCTGAGATATACATGCTGAAGCAAAAAGCAAATAGCCCAGAGTAAGTAACATGCACACTTGGCATTGCCACCTGAATTTTGCTTGCTTTATCCCAAGCTGACATTATCTTATCCCTTTCACTCACTCTCTTTCGGCTAAATGTGCCGTTTTGGTCTCCCTGTTTATAAAAATAGAAGAAAAGGGCAAGTTCATCAATTTTATATGCTTATCTTATCCCTTTCACTCACTCTCTTTCGGCTAAATGTGCCGTTTTGGTCTCCCTGTTTATAAAAATAGAAGAAAAGGGCAAGTTCATCAATTTTATATGCTTTTGTTCCATCCAACAAATTCTCTTAAGTGTAACAGTTTTAACAACTTTGGTATTTGAGTTTGAACTATTTTTTGTCGGTATCTTTGTGGTTATTTCTCAAGCCTTTGCTATTTTTTCCCATATTCTTTAGAAATTTCATAATATTTCACAGGTTTTAAAGCAAACATGATAAGATCATCCTTCTTAGTTATCTTAACTGTGCATGCTGCATATTTACTGTTTCCAATGTTTAATCTTGATTTTGCTACAGGGCTTTTCATGAAAGGAATATTGAGGAAATTATCGATACATACCTGGCACATTTGCAAGTGAGTAATTTTTTCAAACTAAGCTGACAGCTGTCTTGCTGAGACATATATGCCATTTGAGATGACTTCTAATATGAAACTCAAGTCGCTTAGTATTTCACATCTGCTTTTTTTTTCATTGGAGAATGCACACGTAATAAGAGGGAAAAATATGACTGTTGTCTCTTCTGCTCCCCAGGTCTCTGTCGTGAATCCAGCAATGGAGACAGCACTACAAATGTTGCAGAAGTTTGCCTCAGATGTCCGCGAGGGCAAAGTACCAGAGAACAGATTGTCTCATGGTGCACCTTGGAGACATCCACCTCGGGACGACAATCCTGGCTTGTCCTATAAGTGGGCAAAGATTCAGCTAATGGATTTTGTCCAGTCCTTTGTAAACACTGAGTTTGGGGTAATGATATTCTTCCTTTTACAAGCCAGCATTCAGAGTGTTTGATAAATGCTCATTGTAGTATTAGAGAAGTGGAAAACCGTTCCTTGTTTCTGTGATTCTGTCTTACAAGCATGCGTTGCAAATATAATTGATTTTAGACATCTTACATCATCTATTTATGGAAAGACAGTTCTATGACATTTATTTTGTGTATTTCATAGGTGAACTACCTAGCAGATGACAGCTTGGAAATATTGGATGATCCTGCTGCTGTTGCCATGATGGAGGTATTTTGATTAAACTCTACTTGATGTTGGTTTAATGATAGTTATTTGATGATGGTATTGTTGCTGTCTGCTAGGTTGGTTTACTTTATCAACAAAGAGATCCATCCTTTATGCGCCCAATCACTCGTGGGATTCAGCGTTGTCTTGCGAGATGGTTTGTTCCTCTACTCCTTGATATTGTTGGAAACATTTTCATGCCTTGATGTTTATCTGCCATTCCATTCCATCTAGGCTTGCTCAACAGAGATTACAGTTGAACATTCAAGAAACAATAGCATTCTTTTGGCAACGTTTGGTACGGGGACGAAGTTACCGCCACCTAATGAAAGAAGTTGGCTACAAGTAAAGAGGTACATGAAATGTTTTAATTGAATCATTTTGCAATACAATCATATGCTCCATTTGTCATTCATGGTACGGAAAAAATATTCTTGCATCGTGAAGTGATTCTGTTTCCATTTTTTTGTGTGAACTAACAGGTGATTGTGATGTACTGACTCTGACATTGGCTGACACGACTTTCATAAGGATGTTTCAAGCATATATGATTTTGAGTCCGTTGGTATTCACAAGTAAGTTGAATCATCTGGTGTAAGCATTTTCTGTGTTCATTCATCTAGGGAGTATGAACAAGTTAGTACTCTCCATTTTTAAATATATGTCTATGACAAGCTCATTAGTTCATTTGAACATCATATATTTAAAAACAGAGTACTTATTTGAGGAATCGTTGCAGTGTTCTGCAATGTTTACTTATTTGGGGCTTTCTGTACTTATTTTAGTTGTTAAGGAGGTGTGCAAGTTCAATTTCCTGTATGGGCCTGCTGTAATGTTCTATGCATCGCCACAGCCTGAAATGGAATGAATCAATTACTGAACTAACAATATAGCAAATATTTGGGGGTGGCACTTTGAATAATTATGTTATAATTCAATAATTCACTATTGTTCAGTTAATTCTTTAACTTTTATTGCAGTTGGGGAACTTCGGCAGTTGGCGCCATTCTTGGTAGATGTGACGTGGTAGATGGACGGCTGGTTTTGCATTTTCTTCTGGTAACAGAAAGAATCAACCAAGTGATGCCAGCGGTTGTTTCAGTTGTTGACTTGCAATTTGGTGTTTGGACTAGGGTAATCACCCAAAGTGGCAACAGAAGTTGACTTGGAGCGCCCAATAGGTTACGTTCTATTATAATGTGGCTGAATGATAAATTTTTTGGGGTCATGGAATGCTTACATCATCTCGTTCATTGAGGTGAGGTGACTACTGGATTTCACCAAGAGTTTATCCTTATTGCTTCCCCAGTCATTTTTGAAGTGACAGGAATATACATGTGGACCAATAAATCCAGATTAATACAGGTGAAACTAAGCACTATTGCACGGTTGCCGTTCAAGAACTTACTGAGGGGACACCATTTTATTTTTCGCGCAGGGCAAGCTAGCACTTGTTTTTAATGTTCCTGAACACTGTTAGAAGAAACACGGCAAGGCACAAACGGGAGAGATGCTTCTCTTAGGACAGATTTTCGACAGTAAAATTTAGTTCTGAAATCTAAAACAGGAGAGAAATAGAAAGGATGATTGAGCTACGTTAGAATGTTTTGCTGGCTATAATTGAAACGTATTTAAAAGTGTAATGCTTTTAAACTGTCGAATACGAAGTCGTATGATACACTTTAGTCCTCTACGGTTATGCATGTTCTATACGGCTTCTCATATTTCTCAGTTCATTACTAGTAGAGTTATAAAAACTAAAGTTATAGTTTTCCACCGGTGTATATACTGAGTATAAGGGACTGATCAATAAGATATTAGGAATACACGGCAAGAGAACAAAACCATGGTAGGACACCGACAGGTACGAGCACGATGCATCGCACATCTTGAATTCGGAATCTTGGCATTTAGTACTGCTACTAGAATGTGTTTGGGCGTTGCTACGGGCATCAAAACATATTTACAAAAGTATATATTTGATTGGATAAAATTATCGTAAAATAATATCACATTGGTTTCATGTCAAAATGTTAATGACAAAATAGTTGTGTTGATTCAAAAATTGTTATTTTGTCAACCACACAATCAATTACAAGGTTCAAACCAACACCAGCATTGTTTGAATAACACGTTAGGAATAGAATCACCATTTGTCAGCAATTGTCCTACTGACTCATGCAGTGCTTAGCCATGTCAAATAACACTCGCTCGCAACAGTCACTTTTGATTCCTCCTTATCTCCCCAGCAATCAGCCAAACCTGGAGCTTCATATATTGGGACAAAACAATGACCACTGTCCATTGCGCTGTATCCTTTCCATGAATAGATCAGGAATCCATATAGCATAGAAAAGATCCCTTGCACGATTATCATCCTAAATATCACATAAAACATTTCACAGATGAAGCAAACTAATATAATAGGGTGCTAATCACTTGTACTGCAATTCTTATATAATGTGTTATTGTTCAAGAGCTTTTACCTTTCCATGGTTCTTTCTAAAATAAAGAAACTCAAAGATGTCAAGAAAATTAGACCAAAAAATGACTCTTGTGCTAAATTTGTCTGCAGGACTGAACAACCCAATCCAGCCTAATTGTCCCAAAATGCTGAAATGCTTGTAACTTTGAGCTATTTGGCTTAGAAAAAGCCCATCAATGAAATTTCAGATGACCCTAACAAAACCAGCCTAATTGCAGGAAACTCTCCTGACATTTCAATCACTACATATTTGCCACTACAACATAACCCATTTTTTCTTCATATTTTCGAGAAAAAGAACATCAATTGTAAACTGCAATAAGGTAATGAGAAGTTTGGATGAACATAGCATATAGGATACATCCTTTCTAGTTGAAACTGCTTTCAAGATTTTTTTTTACACAACATTTTGAAAGAATTTTATTGGTACACAGTAATTAATCTAAATGAATATATTGATACACACCAGGAGCTTTTACAAAATTGGCAAGTCCAGTTTAAGTCCTCCCTCAAATATTTAACATCCCAGATCCAACATTTATTTTAGGGCTGCGCATAAGCATCTATATACATTTTTTAGATAGATTTCAGATAAAGAAAACAAGTTTACAGCACACCTGGATAAGGATTATCTTTTTGTACAAAGGGATTACTATATGAGAGAACATTGGTGATAGTGGGGAATAGAACAAATATCCACCCTTATCAAATGTGTTCTATATTCCATCCTTAAATCTGGTTTATGTTTTGTGTTACCTTTTGGAAGAAAAGCCTCAAACTGAATTTGCATATGAGTTTCTACACACCTTACCATGCAGTCGATATACAGATAAAACCTGATACAGAACATGTATACACATTTAGCTAGGACAGACTACAGAACAACTTTATTGCTTTTATGGTACTATGTATACCATTCCTTTCTATTTTCGAAATGACCATTCTTTCTACCGAGTGGAGATATTTACTAAAGGTTGCCCTCCTACTTGAGAATTCTTGTTGGAGACTGGCACTTCCAGGTTTTGTGTGTATCCCATATTTTCACAATACTGTCAAGCATTTACAAAAGCACAAGATTAGTATTTTAGAAACATCAGAGCATTAGTTAACTCAAGAACTGTGTGACCAGAAGAAAAAATACAATGCTCCAGCAATGTAGACAGCACACCGAAGACTACAAAAGCTTCACATTCTTAAATAACCATCAACATAGTCACGAGAGACTATTCTAGCAAAAAAGTGGTATGAATCATTAATAGTACATCTTAATGTAAAAAAGTATATAGAAAATGTGAGGACAATGAAATTAAATTTGTTTAGACAGAAGATACTATACTTTGATTTGATAGAATTTACTAACACAAAGCAAATAATGGCAAAAGGACCTGTAATGATGTTCATATTATAATGAGGTAAGCTCCACACAGGGGAGCCACGTATGTTATCAGATAAAATGACAGTCAGAAAGTTTAGTTTACCATGCGAGCATAAAAGGTCTCCTGCTTGAGCATCAACACTGTGGGGATTGAACTACATTTCTATCAGCCCATCATACTTGGATTACATTGATTTGTCTGAGAAACCAAAAACATGTTGTAGAAATGACAATAATGTTGTCACCATGCAAAATTAGGCTACACCTTAATTAAAGACAATAAGAGTTTTTCTCTAACAAGAACCAACAAATTAAAAATATTGTAAAGATTCAGGTTTTATGATCAATTGGCCAGCTACATGCAGCATGGAAATAAATAAACCTAACACATCAACGTAGGTTAATAATAATAATAAAATGCTTGCCTGCTTCTAAAAATCCCTTATACTGTTATACTGAAGATCATTAACTACTCCATAGAATACATTCAGCAGTTGAAAGATGTTGGATGAAATTCTATCAGAGAGTACTTCCAACATTATAGTTGTAATCGTTAATCATCATCAATCCTTGAACTTCCTAAAAATAAAATTTTCTCCAATCTCTTATTTATACAATCAATTCTAGGCCCATAACTAAATGCGCATCACACATGACAAATTCTGTGATTTTCCCTTTCAGTACACACTGGAGGCTATTGAGTGCCCTATAACTCCAAAAACAAATGTGTGATGTAGATAGTACTCTGTGTATAACAACTTGTAAGAACACTCGCTTCTCCAAGCTTGTCCTAATTGAGTAATCGGAATTGGGAATCACTCAACAAAGTAAAAAATATCCAAATTGATGGGGTTCAATTAACACATGGCAAATTTGATTGGTTTGGAGTAGCTTTCAAAATCAAATCAATATAGCTTACCTCCTTCACGCAGCAGGTCAGGAAGCTCCACCTCTTCTGGTGTCATGCCAACCTTATCAGGAACAAGGACAACCAGGTTTTCAGTTTTCAATCATAGGATGGATCATAGTTATGGAGATCAATCAAATGCAGAGTCGTGCCGAGAGAAAGGTGTACCTAGGAGGTCACGCGTCAGCCGTCGAGGATCCCGCGTCCGCCGCCTGCGCAAGCAGTCCCCACCAACGGATCAACCGAAAAATCAGGGGGAGGGGGTGCATCGGTGTGCTGCAGACCCCGGACGGCGTCCACTAATGGGGCGAGTGGACAACGACGTCCAAGGCAGCGGGATCCGACGTCCATAGGCATGAGCAAGGTAGAAGGTGGGGGAGGCGTCGAGGCCAAGGAGGTGGGGGTGCGCCGTGCCAGGAGATGCAGAGGGTCATGGCCGGCGAGGAAGGCCGCATACGGTGGCACCTGGCGAGATGGTGGCGGCGGAGGAGGAGGCGTCGAGCCGGCGCGATAGCCGCTTCTTTCTCGGTGGCACCTGGCGAGCCGGCGCCGGCGGAGGAGGCATCGACGAGGCGCAGTAGCGACGTTGAGTCATCTTCTTCTCCCCCCTCTCCTCCACCCTCGAGGCCTCACTGCTCCCCATGTGCGCTGCTCCCTCGCGGTCTCGCCGGTGGTTGCCCCATGGACGGGATGGTCGAGGCCGTCATCGCTGCCGTCGCCGCGTGCGAGGCAGGTCGGGTAGGTTTTGAGAGGGGGCGCTCGGTCGTGGGGTAGGGCGGACGGCGCAGAACGATCACGAGAGGGGGCGTGTGACATCCCGGCCCAAGGTTTAATAGGATCGATAAAAATACTCATATCAACAATTAACAAGTTGTAACTTCTTTTTCGGAAGCTCATCACCAAAAATTCCAAAGTTAAGCGTGCTTGGTCTGGAGCGATGGGTGACTGACCGGGAATTCCTGGGTGTGCATGAGTGAGGACAAAATGCGCAGAAAAAACATGTGTTGGTCTGTGAGGAGATTCTTGAGATCCTAAAGAGCTGCCAGGCGTAGGCGGGCCCGACCTCGGATAGGCGGGTCGTTACAGGGCGCGGGGGAGAAATTTCGAAATTTCACCCAATGTTCGCAAGCCTCACCTGAGATAACCCTAAGTTCGTGAGCCTTTCGAAATTTAACCTCGGGCATGCGAACTTCTTCGATTTGGGGGTTTTTCACTCTTTTTCAGGATTTCGTGATTTTCTTTTATATTTTGCTTCTCCAAACCAACTGAATGGACGGTTTTGCCCCTGGCTTTATCCCTATGACATGTGGGACCCACATTCGGGTCATCTTCAACCTCCCAACAAGTCCATCCTGCCGGCACCCGCGGGGGAAGAGGAGGCTGCCGGGGTCACAGGTCGCCAGGCCGCGTAGCTGGCCTCCGTCCGTAGAGGCCGGGACGTCGGCCTCCACCCTGCTGCCGCCGTCAGAGAAGGAGGCCCGTTGGCGGCGCAAAGGAGGTCCGCTGCCGGGTGACTCACCGTCAGGGTGTGGGACGAGCAGAGGCATGAACGCGCTCCCCTTTGATTTCCCTCCAGACGTCGCTGTTCCAAGTCATGGCTCCGACGAGCCTCACCCACCGAACCCTAGCCACCGTATAACGGTTGCAGCCAGGCGTCCAGGACCCCTACGACATGGGGTGAGTGGCGGAGGCGAGGGTGGCGGCAGAGGAGAGGGCGGCAGACGTGTGGTGGCAGCGAAGAGGAGGCTGCGAGGGCGGGATGTGCCGACGGCGGACGTGCGGCACACGACGCTGGGAGCGAACCGCGAAGAACAGCGAAGAACAGAACCGGGGGTCGCGTCCTCGATCCAAGACTCAAGCCGGCCAAAAGAGATAAAGTAGGGGCAAATGGGTCCTTTCACTTGGGTTGGAGATGGAAAAGGTGAAACAAAATCACGAAATCCTGAAAAAGAGTAAAAAACCCCAAATCGAAGAAGTTCGTGTGCCCATGGTTAAATTTTCAAAAGCTCGCGAACTTAGGATCATCTCAGGTGAGACTTGCGAACATAGGGTTAAATTTCGAAATTTCTCGCGCGGGGGCGAGCGGAGCCGCGGTCGTCGAGAGAAAAAAGCACGACCGGGTTTTGGTCACCACTTCATTCTTTTTAGGAGTAGAGAGTAGGGACTAGTACTAGTAATAGGACGCTGATTGCTACATATGCTGCACCTGTGATCAGAATCGAATGCGAAGCAACATCACTCAGGTGTGATGAGATTATAGTGAGAATTTATAGGATTAAGAGGCGTCAGAACACCAAACATATATAGAGGTACATTCATGGATTTAGGTTTGAGCGATTAACCATACTACAGTACAATCCTCCGAGATTCTGCTCCTGCTTTTCAAGGGTCGTGTTGGCAGTCGCTTCGTCGGCAACTCGGCTACGAGCTGTGCTTTTTGCTCCAACAACTGGTGACAAGTGGGATGAGGCTTGCAGTAGATGAGGGCGGACTTGAGTTACCGCGTCTGTTGGCTTTTATCAGGTTGGTGGATTTTTTTAGTAGCTAAACTTTGTGCCTTTAAATTGTTAGGAACAACTGAATTCATTGTTTTCCCTTGTTCAGATTGCAAAGCTCTTAGGTATATCCTAAATTCCTGAAGTGTTGCATTTTTTTCAGAAGTTTCTGAAGTAGTTGTATATGTTACTAAAAAAATCCACCAACCTGATAAAAGCCAACAGAGTTCCACATCAAGCTCACATTCATCCCAACAATTGACAAGTTTGACAATATCACAAATTTAAGTAGATCTGCAAGCGGTAAGTGGGAGGGCTGGCTCAGGCCTAACCAGCGAAATACTATTGTCATCAAAGTGGTAGTCACAAAATGGAGTCCTGTTAATGATGTGCTGCAAAAAAAAAAGTAATTAAGAACATATCAGGAGATATATTCAAGTTCTTGGGTACATTTTGTTGAGAAGGTGCAGAATATGCAAGTGCGTATATATAGTAAGAAATTGCATAATGTTGTCATGCTTCTATTACTTCGGTCAAGGCCATTAAGGCACAACATCCACCAATGAAGTCGATGAGAGTGTAGCTTTAAAGTTAGGTAGAAACACCCAACAGTCAGGCACTTTATAAGTTCGTGCTCAAATTATTCTTGAACAGTTAAGAAACGAAATGCAGTGATAACTTTGGTAACATTGGCATTTGAAAACGAAATTTCGTTGACAGAAGAGTATACATCATTCAAATTTAAGTACGAATCATTTAGCACTGTTACAGGAACTAAAAGACTGAAGATGAAAAATAACTCTGCAGTTAAGCACAAACATACCAAAACTGAATCCGTATGTAGCCATTAAAGCTTTGTTGACTATGATGATTCCAACGGATGTTGTAACATTGAAACTCCATGATGCAAATTCGAGGGCCGCCTTCTTGTCAGATTTCTTCAGAGAAGTCAGATCTACTCGCATGGTTCCAATTCAACTCACTGAATTAGAATCTTCAATAGAACGACATTATCAGATCCAGGAATCCAAGCTTAAACGGCAGAAAGTGAAGTGATACATCATGTGTGAGCAAATGCAGCAGGAAACATTGCATAATACATGGATTAAACTGAATAATCAATCATATATTGTCTGCGTATTCATTGGCGATGTTGATTCACGAATCACGATACAGGTTAACTATGGTCTGAGTTGTGTGCAATTTTGCATTCTGTGCATCACACAGAGTGTGGAGGATGACTACTACACGAGCGAGCAATACTACATCAGGGAATAGAAACCCATCTCTGATTCAAACATTGGCTACCTAGGCATTGCATCAAACACCCACCAGGCAGGCAGAGGCAGGCACCCAAATGAAATGAAGACGCAACCACGGTACAAACAGAGGCCATGCTTTATCACTTATCAGTATCAGACAGGCAGGAAGATAACACGGGGCGTGTCTGGCATCTCGAGTCTGGACGGCGTTGGTGAGTAGGAAGAGCAGAGCAGGCAGCCGGTAGTGCCGTACTGCCGTTGCCTCCCGTCGCAGGTTTGCTAGAGAATATCCTAAATTACAATCTCTCAAAAGACCAAGCCGTGTGCAGCAGCGACTCCATCTGCTCGTTGAGGTCGTAGGTGCGGTCGGGGTCGGCGTCCAGCAGCGCCACCGCCGGAGGAGGATTCAGTGCCATAAGTCACATGACTTACCAGTCATTGACATGTGGGACCACAGACCGTGGGGCCCACACGTCAGTGACTGGTAAGTCACATGACGTACGGCACCGAGTCTCAGTCCGCCACCGCCACGGCGCCCCTGCGGTTCCGCACCGCCTCGTGCACCGCCTTGTTGGTCATGACCAGGGGGCTCTTCTGGTCCTCCGGCCAGGCGAGGGCGCGGTTGACGAGCAGCTCCGCCACCTCCAGCTTGCCCGAGTTGGCGGCCAGGTGCAGCGGATATCGGCGTCATTGTTCCGGGCGACGAGTAGCTCCTCGTCCTTATCCAGGACCTCACCGGCAAACGCGGTGTGGCCGTGCGCAGCGGCGAGGTGGAGCACCGTGTTGAGCTGGGGCGTTGTGGAGCTCAGGACACCATGTTCTCGAGGAGGAGGAGGCTGTTGCGGCTGTCCCAGTCGCCGGCGTCGTCCGGCTCGGCGTGCTGCTGGTGGGCCGTCGGGCGGAGCATGGAGCCCACTGGCGATCGTTACCCCACTGTGGAGACCCGGTGGCCGCTTCCCTCTCCTTCCCCCGTGGCCACCCACGCCGAGGACGCGCAGGGGCACACTGCGATGCACTTCGTCGCGAACCTGGGCTCCGAGGAGTGCTTGTGCGCGCTCGCCGCTGCCACTGCCAGGGCGGACGTGGGGCACCAGGAGCGAGCCGGCAGCGGGCTGACGCTGCTGCACATCGCGGTGGGGGTGCGCACGCTGCTGGAGCTCGGCGCTCCGGAGGCCCCCGACGGGCAGGGCCGGACGCCGGCCTCCCTTGCAGCGGGCGCATCCGTCGGCATTGTGGAGGGCGTTGACGGGGGCTCCTGCGCCGGAGGCGAGTGGGAGGAGGACGTGTTGGACAGCGGCAGTGGCGCGGTGGGTGGCGCCGGCGGTGGGGTCGTGGCCGTGCCGTTGGCCGGCGGCGTGTGGGAGCTAGCGGCGAGGTCGCGTGGCAGCGCTTGCGGAAGCCGTGCGGGTGAGTGGGCCCCCGCGGGACGAACGGAGCTGAAGGCGGATCGCGGCCCTCGACGACCTCACGCTCGGGGACGGTCAGCCCCGCCCTCTCCCCGGCGGCTCCGTCTCCCTCCTCGCAACAGGGGCGGCCGACCACGACGTCCAGCTCATCGGCGACGGAAGGGATTTTTTTGGCATGCGGACGGGTGTGGGAACACAGCGGCGGACCGGCGGCGAGTGCGAGGGAAGTTTTTTTTGCGGATGTGTACGTCGGTGGGCCCAGCGGTACAGCCGCGGGTACGTACGCGCCGGGTGAGAAAAAATTTGCTTCTTTTAGAAATGCTTCACAAATTACGATTTTTATGTTTGTCCTACCTTTTTGGTCATCATGCAACCTGACGGGTGAGTCTGACGTGAGGGGTAAGACGGAACCAAATTGGGTGAGAAAGATTTTTAAATGTCTTCGCTCCTTATAGTATATAGATACATGATACATCTGAAGAAACTACCCTTTCACTTTGAATTCAAGAAACCAGTACTTATAGGAACAAGAATAACTACAATATGTGAAAGAGCCTATAGGCTAGTGGTTACAAGAGCCCTGGTAGTACCTCAGGTTCTGGGTTCGACTCCCCGTGGGAGCAAATTTCTTAGGATTTAACGGTGTTTGTGCTTTTAATGGTAGGCGACGTTCCCGTTGACAGCGATGCACCTGTAGTGATTTCGTCAATCTTGAGGATTTGCCGGCCCAGTCTTCGAAGATGCTCCTAGGGGTAGGGTTTGCGCGCGTGTATTCATAGGGATGATTGTGCGTGTATTCATAGAGATAAGTGTGCGTGCGTTATGAGTGTCTCCGATGTACTGTGTAATTCGAAAAAAAAGAATAACTACAATATGGGCATGCTGACGAGGGAAATTGCTGAGGGAGGGATAAGATGATGCTGATTGTTGTTATGCTACACCCGGTATTGGAATCGAATGTATATCAACACCATCAAGTGTAATTTCAGTGAAAATAGATTGATAGGCGTTAGGAATACCAAACATACATCATAGAACTCATGGCTGGGATGCCATCAGGGAGTGTGGCTCTAACGGCAAGTGTGGTTCACCGCCCTACCATAGATAATTGACTCCTCAGAGATCCATGTACTGCAAGGCAATCATCATATGTTTTGTTGTCTGTAGATGTAGCTTCAGGTTGCTGGGTTGGTGGCTCAAGAAAGTCCAAAAACATGGATCCATGTGCTTGCCATCGATCTGCAAGGATGCATATGGAAGACAGAGGAGAGAAGCTAAGATTGAGGACGCAGCTGGATTACCTGGTCCCAAAAAAATTCTAAAGCAAGAAACAAGGGTGTGTGGTAATTGGTATCAGAAAATTAAAGCGAAGAATAATGATAGGATACAATACTTAAAAGGATTGATAGTTCGAGCACATTTACATACTCAACTAATATAATATCCCGCATTTGAGCATTAGAATCCTGCACTTTTACTCATCAGCACTCGTACTTTTTCTTGTCATTTTCTCTCAACCGCCCCTTCAAAACCAGACGCTGACAACAACTTTAAGCCTCAATTCCTCTCTTCCTTGTATATATTATACATCCCAAGTCAACATGACCCTTCACTTCAAACTGAAGAAACCAATACTATTAGGGACAACCACAATAGGGACTTGACGAGGGTTAAGTGCTGATCGAGGGAGGGATAATTTATAAGAGAGGATGCTGATTGTGATGCTACACCTGGCGCATTGGAATCAAATAATGTATTGTAACATCATTAGGTGCGGAAATTACACTGAAAATAGGAATCAGAGGCGTCAGCAACACCAAACATACGTCGGAGTACATTCATGGCTGTGGTGCCGTCAACAGATGTGGTTCTCACCGCTGATGATTCACCACACTACCGATGTGGTTCTCACCGCCGATGATTCACCGCACTACCGTAGACTCCTCCGAGACATTGCTTCTTTGGTAGCCAGCCTACAAGATTAGCTATTCGCTTCAGCAGGAGGAAGTCGTAGAATTGGACCTGTCGTAACCCACTACAAGTTCTGTTTTTGTTGCCTATTGCTGCATGTTGCTGGCCTTAGGCTGAGACCACAAACATGGGACCAATGATATGATGGTACAGGTGTCCTTACATGTACAGCTAGTTGATCTAAAAACTTTCTAAAGTATATGATGTTAATTAGGTATCAGAAAAGCGAAAGGGTCTGTAATCTAGTAGTTACAAGAGTCCCGGTAGCACCTAAGGTCCTGGGTTCGACTCCCCATGAGAACGAATTTCTCAGGATTTAATGACGTTTGTGCTTTCAGTGGTAGGCGACGTTCCCGTCGACAGCGAGGTGCCTGTGCCCTGTGGTGACTTCGTCAATCTTGAGGATTTACCTACTCAGTCTTCAAAAATGCTCCTAAGAGTAGGGTTTACCTATGTGTTCATATGGATGAGTGTGCGTGCGTTATGAGTGTCTCCGATGTATTGTGTAATTCGCTAAAAAAATTAGGTATCAGAAAAGCAAATAATAGTGATAAGATGCAATGCTTAAATACTTGATAGTTGGAGCCCATTTGTATGCGCAACTAAAATCCGACATTTAAGCTTTCCATCATCTCCTTGCATTTATCCAAAGGTATCAAGACATTAGTTCAGTCCTCAAGTTTACAGGCGAGGGGAAAGGAAACTGGCAAGTACCGCACGACCATCCCAGAGCTTCTTCGTTTTTCTTCCGTTAGAGAGCTTAACAGATCCAACTCCTCCAATGAATTCACTGTGAAGTAAAATGATAGTCATTGTATAATTTTAGTACTTTACACGGGGGGAGTCTAATTAGCGATCGGGCGCTAGGAAGCCCCCTAGCGATCGATTCTGCTGCCCACGACTTTCCTTTTAAGGAAAGTTTGCAATCCCGCCACTTTCTCTTTTTGAGGTTTTTTACGGTACTTGAGAAGTATTAGGAAGTATTAGGAAGTATCAGGAAGTATCATCTTAATTAATTAAAAAATTAAAGTAGATAAGAAAAGGGTGTTATAGTAATTTTCTTGTGGGTCCCACCATTTTGATACTTCCTAGTAGGAATTTCCTGATACTTCCTGGGTATTCCACCGTTGGATCTCGTCGGATGGATGGTTCATAAAAAAAACAACTACCTTAAAAATCCTCTTTTTGGAATACTATAAGTTATGCACACGACTTTGACGTATAACTTCAAGATATAATTTATATGAGATAAATTTTTGGCACAACTTTGACATTAGCCCACGTACAGAACTTATGCATATAACTTGTATGCACAATTTTTTTTTTGAAAAATAGCTTATACATGTAATTTTTTCGAACATCAGTTTTATCTTTTTATTTTTAGAACTTATACACACAACTTCTACACATAACTACGAACTATAAATTTTTGACAGATAATTTTTGAGCATAAGTTTGATGGCGCGCAGAACTTGCGTACAACTTGTATGCACAATTTTTAAAGAATAACGTGTGCGTATATTTTTCCGCTAACGACAAATTATGTGCATAACTTTTTCTATAAACAATGAGGTGTGCGCATAACCTTTTCTGTACATCGAGGTATGCATATACCTTGTGCAAAAAAGAAAATAGTTGAAGGAAGAACAAAAGAAAAAAGAAAAGAAAAGAAAAAGAAAAAAAAGAAAGAGGGGATCCGCCCCACGTGAGCGCGCGCGAGTCCGGTTGGACCGACTGATCGCTCTGAGCGATCGGTCGTCGAATTGATTTTTCGCTTTACACGCTACAAAAATATTCTTTGCAGTCTTCGAGAATTCCATATATTGCAGGCAAGAGAACAAAAACATGGTAAGAGACATGTCAAAAGGAATCGATCAATGCTGCGATACACACAGGGTACACGCACGATGCATCGCATCAGGCATCTTGAATTCGGAAGCTTGGCATTTAGTACTAGTGCTTTGTTAGTACGAAGAAGGCAAAATAGCCAAGTTCGTCCTTGAACTTTTGCTCACGGATTAACTTCGTCCTCCAATTCTCGAAAAGTCCAATATAGTCCCTCAACTTCATTTTTCAGTTCAATTCCGTCCCTCATCCTAGGTGGACAACCAAGTAGGCATTCCACGTCACCAGGATGCATAGTCAAATGTTGGAAATGTCATATATGCCCTTGTGCTTTCATTTGCCTTCCCCCCATTTGTTTTGAAGCCGCCGCTGCCGCAAGGCCATGGACATGAAGGGCTTCATCTCCCTACTCGAGATGCGGCAGGACAAGGTCATCTAAATGGCCATGGAGTACCGTCCCGGGGCCAGGAGCCGAAATACCATCAAACAGGCGTACATGGAACTCTACCAGCGCGTACCCGGATGCTACTCTTCGATTGATTGACTTGTTGTGTTCCTTGTAAACATTGACTTGTACGTAGCAATTTAAATCACTCATAGTTCCTTTCGTAAAAGCTGATATGTCAATTTAGTTATATGCTCTTGTGATTTGAAATTTATCAATACTTTTTTAGTAGCCGAACATGGGAAGCTCCACGTTTGTAATTTGGAGGTAAGCAACAGGGGAGGAGGAAGGAGAAATGGGACCTGGGAAGCATGCTGTGCGGGAGAAAAAAAAGAATGACGCCGTCAAACAATATGGCGCTGAGGTCGATGCGGAAGGAACAAGGGTAATTTGGACTTTCAACTGTGTAGCAAAATCCCTAATGCATGGTTGAATGACATGGCATGTCTATGTGGAAAGCCAGCTTGGATAGAGGATAAAATTGATCCAAAATTAAAAGATGAAGGACTAAATTGCTCCAAATGAGAGTTGAGGGACGAAGTTGACCTTTAGCTAAAAGTTTGAGGACGAAATTTGCTATTTTGGCTACGAAGAAGTTATGATAATTAATTTGATCAGCCTAACTGTTGATTTATTTATTTAGGGAGCGTATCAGGTGGAAACCACCCCACCGGTGGAAACTATGGAAACTACGATCGGGGCCGCTAGATCTGGATCGGATGGCTCGCGAGTGCGGTGGTGGCGATTTGCAAAGAACCGCCCGCAGCCCCCTCCGTGTCCCAGGTATTTTTGCAAAAAAACCCCTCCCGGAACCCCCTCCCTCGACTCTGCCGCGCGCCCCCCACGCGAAGTCGTGAGTTTCCCCTGCCTCCTATAGCGTCGCCGCCCCTGGGTGGTTAGCACCGCCGCCCCTGGGGGCCCTCCCACCGCCGGCCCTGGGGCCCTTCCCGCCGCCCCCTTGGGCCCCCCCCGCCGCCGCCCTTTGGGCGTGTGGATCTCGTCGCCCGCGGCCGGGCTGAGGCCCAGGGAGCCGCGGAGAAGCATTGCCATCTCCAGCTTCGTGAGGCTCCCGTCGCCGTCGAGGTTGAAGCGGAGGAACAGCTCGTGGAGATGCCGTAGGTGCTGACCCAGAAGGTTCCCGTCCCGCCGCCGGCCTTGGGAAGGATGAAGCTCTTCAACGATTGCAGGTCTTATGCATCTTTCTGTTGCAAAATGATGTTCTTGCAAAGGACAGAGACTGAATTTCAGAAGAAAACGTTGAATTTGTGCAGCATTCAACTTAATTATGTGTGTAATCCAATTGTGCATCCTATACCTGCAGGACGAGCTATTGGCCTAGTTCTGTGCAGACACTATCCTTGGAGAAGACAGCGGCCACGGTCACCTACGCAAGGTCAGGCCCGGTAGCTCCAGGAAGCGCGCGCCGGCAGTTTCTGTGCAGCTGTTGTGCCAATTGCATGAGCTTCTGTAATGCAAAATTGTGTCGACTTCAGGCCTGCAGTGCTCATGTCTGTAGGTGTGCAATGTTGTAACCTGCTGTTGTGATCATGTCTGTAGGTGTGCAATGTTGTAATTGTGTGTGAACCGCATGAGCTCCTGCAATGCCAATTGTAATGGTTGCAATGGTAATGGCAATTGTGCCTCCTATGTAATGTAATTGTGTGTGGAGACTGAAAATGAATGAAATGAAGATTGTTGAATTTTGTGTTCAATTATGTCTGGAGCCTGAAAATGCAAGATCTTTCTGTTGTTGTGCTCATCTCTGAAATGAATTGTGTCGACTTCAGGCCTGCTGTTGTGCTCATCTCTGAAATGAATGAAATGAAGATTGTTCAATTGCTCATCAGACCTCAATGCTGATGGTCTTTCATGCTCAATTTCTAGTGAAAATGTCAATCTCAAATAGTAAAATGCTGTCAGCAGCCCCGAAAGAAGTTAGAACTATTCCTTTATCTAAAAAGAAAGAAAGAAGCTACAACATCCTATAGCTGCAGCATTCCACATAGTCCAGAAGCTGAGAATACTCTATTCCATGTGATGATGCATAAGGACTGGGATTTGCTTTCAATCCGAGTCCATCCAGTAGCAATAAAATGGCTGTTTCAGAAGCAAGAACTTCTGGAACCACTTGCCTTCCAGATGCTAAATTTTTGCAAAACTTTGTGTGAGAATGAAACTGTCATGCTCTCAAACAGCAGTCAGTTGGTGGACATACAAATGGTTGCAGAGCTGGTGCTTTCTGGAGAAACCATCATCTCATTTTTGCTGGTGTCCTTACAGTAGCAGATAGTGAAGGAGGGCACTGAAGATGAGGTCTTTTCAGTGATCAGCGTTATCGCTGAAATCCTCATGATCTCTCCTTGTTCTTCTGATCAGTTTATATCATGTGGCATTGTCGATTCATTCCATCACCTATATTGCTTAGCTTGCTCTTCAAGGATCAAAATAGTTTGCTCCTATTTGCTCCTAATTATGTGCTTTACACACAATGGGATCCCACACACAATTGCCATGCTTGACACACAAATTCAAATTCACAAATCATTTTATTCATTTCATGCTGTACACACAAGTTTATTACATAGGAGGAACAATTTCCATTGCCCCTTGCAGCCTATTCACAAGTTCAGGCATTTTACACATTTATTCACAGAAGTACACAGCAGCATAAAACTCGACGCAATTGTTTTTCCTGCCGGCCAATTGCTCTTCCTCCATGTCCAGGCAATGAACTCGACCACAAAACTTTCACAGGCACAGCAATTTTGCTTGGAACTTGAGGGCGCTCCCTTTCTGCACTTGGATTTCTCATCCTGCCTGCAGCATGCAAAGAAAAAAGCAGACCACACTCATAAATAATTGGGAACCAAAGTTTCATCCCATGACATAATTAGCATATTCATATAGAGGAGGAGGAGGATAGATGGATCAGCAGGACCTGCTACTGTTGCAGCAGAGGCAATGACAGCCTTGCATTGCTGTGCCTTAGCCTCCCTCGCCAAGGGCTGTGTAGTCCCTGGTTGCCTGGAATGTTGCTGCGTCAGGGTCTTCTGCTGCTGGTCCGAACCTGTTGCAGAGCCGTCGTGGGGCCGGCGGCCCATGGCTGGATGGAGTCCTGGAGGCGCATGGGCGGGGATGCGACTGCGGCGGCGAGCGAAGACGTCGGGAGGCGCAGCTCGGCGGGCCAGCGACGGCGTTGAGGCGGTCCAGCCGGCTGGGCTCCTCGGTCGAGTCGATGGCGAGGGGGGGCGGCGGTTGGTCGATGGCGAGGGGGCGGCGGCGGGTCGGTCGATGGCGGGGGGGGGGGGGCGGCGGGTCGGGCGAGGGGGCCGGATGGTGAGGGCGCGGCGGATCGATGGTGAGGGGGCGGCAGATCGATGGCGAGGGGGCGGCGGCACTTCAACTGGGAAGGAGGGGATGGGTCGCTGCGGCCTGCGGGGATTAGGGAAGCAGGGTTCTTTTCGAAAAAATTCACGGGGGGCAGTGCGGGCCGGCGGGCGTCGATGTGCAAATGGGCATCACCTCCCTCGCGAGCCTTTGGATGTGGATCAAACGGTCCTGATTGTAGTTTCTATAGTTTCCACCGGTGGGGTGGTTTCCACCTGATACGTTCCCATTTATTTATGGCAACTTAACCCTTCACATCGAAACTGAAGAAACCATAGTAAGAACAACGTGGTGTGTGTTTACCAAAATTTTTTAAGACATTAAATGTGACTTTGACAACTAATTGAGGGTATTAAATAAAGTAAGTTTACAAAACTACCTCCACACTTTACGTAAATTTTCGAGAGGAATCTAATAAGGGTTTTGACCACACGATTAGATAATTGTTACTGTAGCAAATTATTAAATTAATTATGCTCGTTAGATTCATCACGTAAAGTTACACTCATCTGTGAAATTTTTTTGCAAATATACTTCATTTAGTGTTCAATGCATACAAGATTCCTTTTTCCAAAAGTTTTAAAAGTTGTATCTACAATATGGGCAAGTGCTGATTGCTATATGTATATGCTGCACCTGAGATCGGAATCGAATGCGTAGCAACATCATCAGGTGTGATGAGATAACATTGAAAATGTGTATAGGATTAAGAGGCATAAGGAAGACCAACATATATAGAGGTACATTCATGGCTCTAGGTTTCAGCGATTAACCATACTACATTAAAATCCTCTGAGATGATGCTCCTGTTTTTCAAGGGTCGAGTTGGCACTTGGCAGTCGCTTCGTCGGCAACTCGGCTACAAGCTGTCAGATTTGGTCCAGCAATCAACTTAGATCGATGTCCTAATCTTATTTTGTTGCTAAGCAGCACCGGACCTGTCTGTCACTCCCCGTACAAGTTTTGTTTTGACACCTAAAGCTACCGGCACAAGATAAGCACATTTTCTTTTTCGATATTGTATATCTGTAAAACGGATATGAGGGAGAGATTACGGCATGTGTTCTCTTAAATTGAAGAAGAAGAAGCGCAGAGCACTATGCTTCCTCCGTCCCAAAAACACTGTTATTCTAGTTTTTTAAGACAGATTAGTGGTGTCATGAGGAACTCTAATACCCTTATTTGTTTGTCAAATGGAGTAAGTTTTGACATTCAAATCAGATCTGACTACTTAATTAGGAAGCTAATTAGATTTATTTTTTAGAATTATATTCTTTATGAGATTTTTTTTTTCAAAAGTTAGGATTGCACTCTCTTCAGGGACGGAGGGAGTAGTTGAAACTCATTCCACAGATAGCCTTAGATAACTTGATAAGAATGGATAAGGTAATAATCTCATCTCACTTTCATACAGAAACTTAATAAGTTGTAAATCAGTAGGACCACTGACCGAGTTCTTTGTGAGATGCATCAAAGTAACCTATGCATAGGATGCGATGCCTAAATGAAGGTCTGGTTTTCTTTTTTTTTTTGACAACAACCACTTTATATATTATGCAGCGAAATTACAGATCAGACCTTCGAAGAAGGTCGAATTACAAAGAGATCCTTTGACCGGATAAACATCAACACAACAATGGCGAAGGCGATGGCGAGCACGTCGGCGGGGGGCCGCAGTGGCGTCGAGGACGCTTGCACCCGGATGAAGAGGCCGCGCAGAGCGTCGGTTGCAAGTGGGACGACAGAGCCCGAGTTGTAGAACGCGCCAGACGACCGAAGGATCTTGTTGATGTCGTCGCCGGTGATGGATGAAGGGCGCCATGTCCCGGGGGAAGACGAGCTCGAATAGCCCATGCCTGATGTCGAGATGCCCGGGAGGAGCATGGATCCGCAATCTTGGAGGCCGCATCGGAGGGGGCGAGGTGGATTGGGGCTTCGGTGAAAGCGGAGTGGTGCGCAGCAGATCTCGATGATGGTGGAGAAGAGGCGAAGGAAAAGGGGGAAGATCTGCAGGGTGGTGAAGGGGAACTAGCTTATTTAAGCATACCAGAGAAGTGATGACGACGGCGACGAGGTAGCCAACGGCGACGACGGCGGCACCACCACGGCAGCACAAACCATGAAGGGTACTCACCATGAAGGCAACAACTAAGTAGAAGTAAAAGTAAAGTAGTAGATCTATACACAAGGGGGGCTCCCTACCCTTTCTCGCCGCCGGTGAAGTCGCCGGAGGGGAGGAAGGGAGGGACCCGAGCGGGTGGGCGGAGAGAGCGAGAGCAGAGAGAGCTTAGAGAAGAAGGAAGCGGTCCCCTCTGTTAAAATGAGTATGTACCCGGTGTGCATGGCAGGTTGTTGCGTGTGTTTGTTTTAGTAGATAGGCCTAGCTGTGTTTAGCTTCTTCTTGTATAGGAAGTTGTTGCACCGGATAGATCCGGTTGTTGTAATCCCATCTTGTTGTACAAGCCACGCTAAGGGCTGTTCTTAGCTATATTAACACGCAACCGTGACACTGAGAGGTATCACGTTACACCATTCTTCACATGGTAATCAGAGCCACCTTTCTTTCCAAGCTCATCCATGGCGCATTCTTCCGCATCTGCTGTTGTTCCCTCGATCGGCTTTCCCGTCACCGAGAAACTCACGAGGAGCAACCATGCGCTGTGGAAACCCCAAGTCTGGTCGGCACTGCGCGGTGCGTAGCTAGCCGGCTACGTTGACGGCACCATCAAGGAGCTGGTCAAGACCGTTGCCAAGAGTCCCACCGACGCCGAGCAGATCCCTAACCCGGCGTATGCTCTATGGGAATCGCATGATCAGCAGGTCCTGCACTACCTGTTGGCATCGCTGTCCAAGGACATCCTCATCTAGGTGTCCATGCTCGCCACATCTCGTGATGTCTGGGCGGAGATTGAGGAGATGTTTGCGTCACAGTCTCGTGCGCGCGTGATCAACACCCGTCTCGCCCTCGCCACCACGCAGAAGGGTGACATGACGGCTGCCGAGTACTACGGCAAGATGAAGGGCTTCGCAGATGAGATGGCATCTGCGGGCAAGCGACTTGAAGATGAGGAGTTCATCTCCTACGTCCTCACCGGTCTCGACATCAACTACAACCCGCTCGTCTCCGCCATCGCCACCCACATCGAGCCCATCACCGCCGGTGAGCTTTATACTCAGCTGATCAGTTTTGAACAGAGGATGGATCTGCTCCATGGTGGTAGGTCGCAGTCCTCTGCCAACCTTGCCTCCCGTGGAGATCGTGAAGGCCAAGGGCGCGGTCGTGGCGGCGGACGTGGACGTCATGGTGGACATGGCCGTGGAAGTCACAACGGGGGCAACAAGGAGAAGGTCGTCTGCCAACTCTGCGATCGTGAGGGACACACGGTCCAGAGGTGCTACAAGCGCTTTGATCGTTCCTTCACTGGTGCTGTGGAGAACAAGAGCGCGTCTTCTGCCACCATGTCCTATGGCGTTGACACCAACTGGTACACCGACACAGGGGCAACCGACCACATCACCGGCGAACTCGAGAAGCTCACGGTGAGGGACAAGTACACCGGCAACGATCAAGTTCACACAGCGAGCGGTGCAGGTAAGGAGATTTGTCAGATTGGTCATAGTTCAGTTCATACCCCCACTCATCCCTTGCATCTAAACAGTGTTCTTTATGTACCTAAAGCAAACAAAAATCTTGTTTCAGTTCATAGATTAGCCTCAGATAATCATGCCTTTCTTGAGTTTCACCCCAACCATTTTTTTGTCAAGGATCAGGAAACGAAGAGAGTGCTCCTTAGAGGGAATTGCGAGGGTGGCCTCTATCCTTTGAAGTTAGTGTCGAATAAAAGTGCCTTTGGTGCCAACAAGCCATCATCCTCAAGGTGGCACAGTCGCCTTGGCCACCCTTCATCTTTGGTCATTCAACAAGTTCTTAGCAAAAATAAACTTTCCTTTGTCAATGATACGCCTAGAGATTCCATTTGTGATGCGTGTCAAAAAGGGAAGAGTCATCAGTTGCCTTATCCAAGGTGAACTAGTGGGGATAATTAACCAGTTGCTATTATGTTGAGGTGAGTGGCAACAGATTTGCCACCCATGAGAGATGAGTGAATGTGAGAGAGATTAATTGACTATAGCTAAAAGTGGCAAATAATTAGATATCCCGAACTAGTGTGTCAAATAAACCATTAGATCTTGTGTTTTCTGATGTTTGGGGTCCTGCACCCGTTTCTGTTGGAAGATACAATTATTATGTGAGCTTTATTGATGATTTTAGCAAGTTTACATGGATCTATCTTATTTGACACAAATCTGAAGTTTTTCAACGATTCCACGATTTTCAAAATCTTGTTGAACGCATGTTTGATAGGAAAATTCTAGCTATGCAAACTGATTGGGGGGGGGGGGTGAATATCAAAAATTGAATTCCTTTTTCCAAAGGATTGGGATCTCTCACCATGTGTCCTGTCCTCACGCCCATCAACAAAACGGGTCAGTTGAGCGCAAACACAGGCACATTGTAGAGGTTGGTTTGTCTCTTCTTGCTCAAGCTTCCATGCCCCTTAAATTTTGGGATGAAGCTTTTGTGACTGCCACATATCTCATCAACCGTTTACCCACTAAAATTCTTGATGGCAAAACACCCCTTGAATGTCTTCACAATACACAACCCGACTACACCTCGCTTCGAGTTTTCGGGTGTGCATGCTGGCCTAATTTGCGGCCATACAACAATCGGAAACTTCAATTTCGTTCAAAACAGTGCGTCTTTCTTGTCTATAGCACGGTGCACAAAGGCTTCAAGTGCCTTGATGTTGCCTCTCATCGAGTCTATATCTCTAGAGATGTTGTGTTTGATGAGAACGTGTATCCCTTTGCTAGCTTACATCCAAACGCTCGAGCACGCCTTTGATCTGAAATTCTCCTTCTTCCATCCAACCTCATCAATCCATCTTCTGGGGATGAACGAATTACTGACCCATCTGACCATAATTCTCCTCCTGCTAATAATTCTGATAAGCATGCAGGGCAAGAAAATTTTTTAGGAGGAAATTTGGCTTCCGGCGATCAATATTTCATGTGGCCAGGTTCAGGGGGAACAGCAGGGATGACTGACACTGAACCAGAGGCGGATTCTCCTGACTCTCCTGCGGCTCCCACGTCCTCGGCGCCGCATCCCGCCTCGGCAACGACACCCGTCGGCAGCGCCAATACTTCTCCACCGCGTGGAGGGCTGACAGCACATCCCGCCTCGGGTCTGGCAGGCGGATCCAACTTGCGCACGCCGCATGGTGTGCGGTCGTCGGCGCCAGGGGGAACACGGGGGACAACATCTACCTCGTCTGCGGAGCCTGTCCCCCCTGTGGCGCTGCCGTCTCCGTTTGCCTCCGGGACTGACCCCGAAGTTGATTTGCAGGGATCCGGTGCGGCGTCTGTTCCTGCAGCCACACTGACATCAATGCCTGAAGCTGAAGCTGAAGCTCCTACTCGTCCAAGCACGCGTCTGCAACATGGCATTAAGAAGCCCAAGGTGTATACAGACGGCACTGTTCGGTACGCAAATCTGGCCGAAATTTTAAAGCCTTCATCACTACAGGAAGCCTTGGCTAGCAAAGAGTGGAAAGGAGCAATGGATCTTGAGTTTGCTGCCCTGATGAAGAACAAGACCTGGCACCTAGTTCCACCACAAGGGATCAAGAATATTGTTGACTGCAAATGGGTTTGGAAGGTCAAGAAGAAGGCAGATGGAACAATTGACAAGTACAAAGGGCGATTAGTGGCTAAAGGATATAATTAACGATATGGGATCGACTACGAGGATACATTCAGTCCGGTAGACAAAGCTGCAACAATCAGATTTGTGTTATCAATTGCGGTGTCACAAGGATGGTCCCTTCGACAGCTTGATGTCCACAATGCCTTTCTCCATGGAGTTCTAGAGGAAGATGTATACATGAGGCAGCCTCCCGGATATGAGGATAAGAAATTTCCCCACTATGTGTGCAAGCTCGACAAGGCTCTTTATGGACTCAAGCAGGCGCCGAGGGCATGGTACTCTCGGCTTAGTACGAAGCTGCAAAGTCTTGGCTTCGGACCATCAAAGGGAGATACATCTCTGTTCTTTTATATCAAGGGCAATGTGACCATATTCATGCTAATCTATGTTGATGACATAATTGTTGCCAGCTCATCTAAAGAAGCCACGGATGCCCTACTTCATGATCTTGAGAAGGACTTTGCAATAAAGGACCTAGGTGATCAACACTATTTCCTTGGGATAGAGGTGAAACGTCCAACACAAGGAGGACTTATATTAAGTCAGGAAGGGTATGCAAAGGAGATACTGCAACGAGTTGGTATGACTGACTCAAAATCAGTTTCTACTCCAGTGGCTTCGACAGACAAATTGTCACTGTATAATGGAGACAAATTGGGCCCTGAGGATGCATCTCGCTATAGGAGTATTGTGGGCGCATTGCAGTATCTTACTCTCACGAGACCGGACATCTCCTTTGCAGTAAATAAAGTGTGCCGATTCCTTCATGCGGCTACCACGGTCCATTGGGCTGCAGTGAAACGAATTTTGCGCTATGTCCATGGGACGTTGAAACTTGGACTCAAAATCAGAAAGTCGCCATCTACACTTGTCAGTGCCTTCTCTGATGCAGACTGGGCTGGGTGTCCCGATGACAGGCGTCCCACTAGAGGCTTTGTAGTGTTTCTTGGAAGTAATCTCATCTCGTGGACAGCAAGAAAACAAGCTACAGTGTCACGATCAAGCACAGAGGCCGAGTACAAGGCAATGGCTAATGCAACAGCTGAGTTAATGTGGGTTCAGAAGTTACTTATAGAACTACGAGTACCACATCCTACAGCTGCCCGACTTTGGTGTGACAACATTGGTGCGACGTATTTATCTGCGAATCCAGTGTTTCATGCTCGCACTAAGCATATAGAAATAGACTTCCACTTTGTGAGAGAATGGGTATCACAGAAGCTTTTGGAAGTATGGTTTATCAGCACTGAGGATCAAGTAGCTGACGGATTCACCAAGGCTCTGCCCGTGAAGAAGTTGGAAGCATTTCGGTTCAATCTCAACCTTGTAGGTGGCTGAGATTGAGGGAGGATGTTAAAATGAGTATGTACCCGGTGTGCACGGCAGGTTGTTGCGTGTGTTTGTTGGAGTAGATAGACCTAGCTGCGTTTAGCTTCTTCTTGTATAGGAAGTTGTTGCACCGGATAGATCCGGTTGTTGTAATCCCATCTTGTTGTACAAGCCACGCTAAGGACTGTTCTTAGCTATATTAACACACAGCCGTGACACCGAAAGGTATCACGTTACACCATTCTTCACACCCTCCCCCCGAGCGTGCGTTATTTTAATGGTTGAGCCCTTCACACATCACAACCGAAGTCCCACAGTTGAGCTGTACAGTTCGGACACTTCCTCGGCATGCACTTGAGTCCTTTTTTATTGTCACTTTCATTCTCTCTTTCACAAATCAAGAGTCTCGACTGCTAGAGTGCATGTGCAGAGCCTAAACTATGGGATATGTTAATTGAGCTACCGCAAACGGAGGCAATCCTACACATTTAATATTTAGTGTTGTGCGAAGTTTTGGCCATGCACCTAAAGCCTCCATGTTAAACCTCACGAGATGCACTAGAAAAAAAGATAAAATACAAAAGTTCTCTTAAAAAAAATTGTAAAAAACATCTTACCATCAATCCAATTGACTAAAATAGTAAGTCACTTTAAAAGTTACCTATCTCTGTTGACATCTAAAAGAATCACCTATATCATTTTAAAAATAAATTAATGGCCCTAACCCCTAAATTTATTTCTAAATTACACATATGCTATTATTAAAAATAACATGATGTAATCCTATATCTTTTAATCCAAATTACCCATGCATGCCATAAAAAACACCCAATTAAAGTACCATATTGCATAAATCTAAAGTGTATATTTTTTCGCTGTTAGTATATAAAAAATCTAATTATATATGTTTCTTGCATGATAGTTGTGACAACTTTAAGAGTCAATTCCCCCTCTTTATATATATACATAGGATATACATCCCAAAGCAACTTGACCCTTTCACTTCGAACTCAAGAAACCAGAACTTTCAGGAACAAGAACAACTACAATATATATGGGCATAATGAGGGAAAGTGCCTAGGGAGGGAAAAGATGATGCTAATCGTTGTTATGCTACACCCGGCATTGGAATCGAATGTACATCGCAACACCATTAAGTGCGATTAATTTACAGTGAAAATAGGATTGAGATGCGTCAGGAATACCACACATATACATCATAGAACTCATCATGGCTACGCGATGCCATCAAGAAGTGCGGCTCTAACGGTTAGTGGTTCGCCACCCTACCATAGATGATAGACTCCTCAGATATGACGGTCCTATGCTTCAAGGATCGCGTTGAATTGGCAATCGCGTTGTGAACAGCTTGGCGATGCACTGAGCTATTCACTTCGGGGCATACTTGCCCACTAAAATCCCACATGTAACCTCCAGAATCCCGAAGATATTTTCTTTTCCATATTTAGGTCATGATAAACAATTTGAAACGTGCTAAAACTTGCCGAGCTCAAAAGAGCATAAAAAAGTATCAACTTTTGGGCTCAAACTGGACAACAGGTCTTTGCCATTTATTTCGAAACAAACTTTCAATTTTTACTAAAAGCTGGGTCGACTAGGGTTTCAACATAATAGGGATTTTTTTTAAGTTCAACCAAAGATCTTCTAGCCTAGTTGGTTAGAGGAGGTTGAGGTATGATCGCAACTAGTAGATCGGGGTTCAAATCCTCAAAGATGCGAATTTTCATGACTAGTTTAAATAAATTCTCGTCGGTGAAGTCGGGGTTTGGTGATTTTCTATGAAAACCTGTGGGGCGGTCTTACCCCACCGACCTACTATAAAGAGTGAGTTTTTTTGAAAACTTTTCTCACCCAAGTCGGGGCTACCGTACCCCTCACACTGGACCCACCCGTCATATATTTAGGGAGTGGATAGGGTGGAAGACCCATAGAAATCGTAATTTGAAGAGCGTTTCTGCCAAAAACGAATTATTTTTCTCACTCACCTCACACGTACCTACCCTTCCATACCCGCGTCGGGCCCACACCTTACCTGCATGTTGTACTCGTGGAGAGTCCGTATGTTTGCCGCTTTGTACAATCATACCTCCCCGTCCTGTCCACGACACCATGGTAATGGTTGCCGGGCGCGCAACGCCGACCTCAGATCTGTCGTCGCCGTTAGCTCCTCACGGCATGAGCCGAGCGCCCCGACGACGAGGAGGGTGAAGAGGACCCGTTGACGCCGCCTAGTGGTGGTTTGGACACGGAGGTGGTGCTGTTCATCAGCCGCGGCGAGTTCCACGCGTGCCACAGCGTGGTGAGGATCGAAGCTTTGTTATGTCGCACGGATCACGTCAGCCCAAACCTCTCCATGCATGCACCCTCACCTCTCGATGCGAATGCGCGCGAATGCTAATGCAAGTGACTCCTCAACCTTGTTTCAAACCAGAACAATACGTGATACGATGTTCAAAATACACAATAGGTGATCCTTCTTTGCTTTTTTTAGTTACCGTTCTTGTTTCCTAGGTCTACATCGTGAATGCCTTTGGTCATGTGTGATTGATTTACCGGCCATCGAGTAAATCCTGCTGATCAAGTATCTTGATCTCATGTATGCTACATTTTTTATACTGTGAAATTGGTCAGTATCTTGATCTTTTTTTTCTAGAGATCAGTTAGCATTATTTGTGATGATGCAGACTCTCGATGTATGGTTAAGCTGCGTGATTTTGAATGGGCCAGGATCTCGTTTTAAGCTTTATTTCAAGATGTGTGTATGTTTTATTCGTTCACTCTGTTGACCGGGCATCCCTGGGCCCATCAACACATGTGGATCCTACCCGGGAGATGAGTTCCTGTACACCTAGATTACTCGACTAGTGGGCCACGGTGCTGGTACCGTGGACCACAAGACAAGACAAGACGGACAAGGACTTGTACTAAGACTAGGATAGCTTTCCATACCTTGTATAGACTACTCCGGGTCCTATTCGAATAGTACTCTTGTCTCAATCCGACTTGTAACCCTGCCTCCCGTGGCATATAAGGCGAGGCAGGGACCCCTCTCAAAACATACACAATCAATACAAAGCCACACAGCATACAAGACGTAGGGTATTACGCACATTGCGGCCCGAACCTGTCTAATTGTGTGTCCCGTGTCTCACCATCGTGTTCCTGATCTCGGCGAGCCCCACCGCACAATCTACTACTTTGGGTACCCCGTCGTAGGCTCGGTGTATAAAACACTGACAGCTGGCGCGTCAGGTAGGGGATCTCGTCGTTGATCCACTGGCGAACTCGATGGCTCTCGTCATCATCAAGCCTACCGTCGCTTTCTAGCAAGGCGGCACCTTCGTCTTCGGCTCTTGGGTTTGCGTTGCTTATGGCGCCGGATCGTTCCTGCATTTCCTAGCGCCAACTCCGGAGTCAAAGCTCAAGTCCTCGACGCTTACGCAAGCTTCGATGGAGGTTTTCGTCGAAAATTTCGGCGAAATTTCGATCTCTGACCCACTCAGAGAACTTGAGTCAGAGTCCGAGTACAACTCGACTTCGCCTCCTATTCAGCCTGAGCCACTTTCTTCAGCTTCACAACTTGCGCTCAGCCTGGATAACATTCCAGCACCACCTCTCTTCGGCCATCGCCATGTCAGTGCCGCTTACCAAGCCGCACTGAAGCGCCTGATGTGCCCTGGCTCGAAGATCGTGCTCGAGTACTCTTCGGATTCGGACGTCAACCTCGACTACTATTCGGATTCATCTGAGTTCGAATTCGACTATGGTTCGGATTCTGCTGAAGTACAACAACTGTCTGGCCCTGCTCAAGGACTGGTGATCACATCGACACCTGAGGGTAGATTCGTCTACTGGCCTGAGCATGTGCCTGCTGATCTCACACTGGATGATCAGGAGTGCTTTATCGCTTGTCTCGACAACTTACCCTTCCAGGAAGGAGTCAAACTTGTTGATTATGACACTGATACTGAGCTCATTTAGAGTTCGGGTACTTATTCATCGCATCAAGAAGTGTTCGTCGTTGACGCAACAACTCCGCAAGGGCATCGTGCCAATTATCGCTTTCCGGATGATGTATCTGATGATGAACTCTCTGCCAATGCTCCTGCTGATGAAACCACGGAGGCCAAGACTGCACGTCGCCAACTCAATGCTGATCGTGCAACCCTTCGTCGGGAACTCGCGGAAGCTCTACCTACCCGTAATCTTCAAGAGGCTCTGGAGGTGGTTGCTACTCGTGAATATCGCACTCCAGAGGAAGCTATCAACGCGATCAATCTACTCGGTCGCTCTATGCCTCGTGACAGGGCGGCTGCTGAAGTCGCAAAGCTGGCTGAACTAGCCTACACTATGCTACGCCAGAATACCAGCGCTCCTAGTCACCATGGCAGCAGTGGAGGTGCTCATCGTACCACTCCCACTCCTCAACGCACACGTCCGGAGGCTAGCAACAAGGGCAGAGGCCATGATGGTAGTGTCAACAGCAAGTCGGGAGACTCTCGCTATGACGCTCACACAACAATCAACGCCAGACGCGCTGAGCGTGAGAAGCAAAGGGATGCTGATTCTGATTCTTTTCCTGCTTTCTCCGCTCGACTTCAAGCTCTATTTCTCCCGGAGAAATTCAAGCCTTACGGCATCTCTAAGTACGATGGCAAGCAAGATCCAAGGCAGTGGTTGCGCTGTTATGCTCTGTCCATCTCCAATGCCGGGGGCAATGATGATACCAAGTGTATCTATTTCCCTTTTGTCTTGGAGCAAGAACCCCTCACATGGTTTGAGTCTCTCAAACGTGGCTCCATTGACAACTGGGGACAACTCAAACACCACTTCACCAGCAACTTCGCGGTTCTTTGGGCCGTCATGGTACCCGGATGGACCTGGCCCTGATCAAGCAAAAACAAGGTGAGACTCTTCGCGAGTACATGCGCCGCTTCTTTGAGAAAAGGGCTACTGTTGTTGATGTCACAGAGAAAGAAGTCATTGATACCTTCCAGGATGGTTTCTATGACGATAGGCTTTTCCAAGACTTTGGTCGCGCTCGCCCAGCCAACATCACCAAGCTCAAGGAGATGATCACTCACTGGGCGGACGAGGAAGACAAGGCTCGGAATCGGTTCAAGCATCTTCGCAACAACCAGAATAACAACAACAATAATAATGCTGGAGGAAGCAGTAGTGGCAAGCAACAGCAGGGCAACCGCCAGGGTAATAACTACTCGAGCAATCCTAATCGCAAGCGCAAGCCCGACAACACTGTTACAGCCATGAAAACTACTACCAAGCCTGAAGATGATCCTCACTGGGCAACATTGACCAAGCAGAAATGCCCATGGCACCCAGAAGGTGATCATACTACAGAGCAGTGTTACCAACTTCGACGTGTGTTGAAGAACACACCCGAACCAACACACCCAAACCCGCGATTTCGCAAACACAAGGGGAAGAAGGCTAACACCGACAAAGACACTGGGTTTCAGCACCCCTCCAACACTGTCAATGTCATATTTGGTGGGATTCCAACCAAGCGCATGCAGAAGCTAGCACTCAGGGAGATCATGTCCATCCAACCAGCAGCTCTCACTTTTCTCAAGTGGTCTGAAACCCCCATTACCTTCTAAAGGGCAGATCAATGGACTAGTTTCTCTGAGCCAGTACGATATCCTCTCGTTCTGGATCTAGTGGTAGCAGGCTCCAGGCTTACCAAGGTTCTCATTGATGGTGGCAGCGGTCTCAATGTCCTGTTTGCCAAGACTTTGAAGAAGATGGGCCTGGATATCACCAATATGCTTACCAAGACCAACTCACCGTTCTATGGTATCATCCCGGGCAACGCAGCCGTTCCTTTGAGTTCAGTTGTACTACCCGTTACCTTTGGGACTAAGGATCACTATCGCACCGAGTACATCAAGTTTGAGGTTGCTGACTTCGAGACTTCTTACCATGCCATCCTCGGCAGGCCTGGTCTCGCTAAGTTCATGGCCATCCCGCACTATGTGTATCTCGTACACAAGATGCCGAGCCCCAAAGGAGTTCTCTCATTGCAAGGGGATCTGAAGCGTTCTTACGACTGCGACACAGAAGCCGTAGAATTTGCCTCGACTACTCAAGTACCCAATGCGATGATGGAAGTCTTCACTGCTGCTAAAAAGCTTGCTCCGAGTGAGCTGGAGGTTCCTGAGAAGACTGATAACAACAACAAGCCTGCACCATCTGGTGATGTCCTGCTCAAAGCCATTGACCTCGGTACTGGTGACAGCAGCAAGAAGACCATGATCAATGCACAGCTTGATCCTAAATAGGAAGACGCGCTCGTCAACTTCCTTCGGGCTAACCGTGATATCTTTGCGTGGAAGCCATCTGACATGCCAGGTGTGCCCAGGAGGTTGATCGAGCACTCACTCAATGTCGATCCTAACGCTACCCCCAAGAGACAACATCTTCGTCGCTTTGCTGATGATCGCAGGGTTGCTATCAAGAAGGAGCTTGCCAAACTACTCGTGACTGGCTTTATCCGAGAAGTTTTTCACCCGCAATGACTCGCTAACCCTGTGCTTGTCAGAAAGAAAAACTCTAATGATTGGAGGATGTGTGTCGACTACACTGATCTCAACAAGCATTGCCCCAAGGATCCTTTTGGGTTGCCGCGGATTGATCAAGTCATTGATGAAGGACCGGATTGGCGACCAGAGAGGGGGGGGAGTGAATGGGAGCCGATAAAAATTCTTCTCAAGAACTCGGCCTATACCCCAAAATCACTTCCGAAGAATCCCGCACACACTTGCGAAGATCACGTAGTCACAACGGACCTACTGACCCTAGGAACAAGTTAGAACAAGCCTAGGAACAAAGCGGAAGCAAGCACAAAAGGAACCGAGAGAAAAAGCTAGCGCGAGGCAAACTGCAGCAGAAATTGTCGGTACTACCGGCCCCAGGTCGGTACTACCGATATGGGCTTACTGGCACCTAAAAACCAGGTTATCGGTACTTCCGGCACTAGGTCGGTACTTCCGACTATCGGTACTACCGACCTCGGGTCGGTACTACTGATAAAGACTCTCTGGCAGCTGAAAATCAGGTTAACGGTATTACCTGCACAGGGTCGGTAGTACCGCCCCCCCAAAAAAATTCAGCCCGCGAAACAGCCCCAAACTTTCGATCGATGGATCTCCCAAACCACTTGGAGTCTTGAGACGAAATTTTGGGGAGATGATGAACACCCCAAGGAGAGGATATGCCCCAAAAATTTCGGTCTGAAACTCCCTACAACTCCCGGAATCGCGAAACCTTGCCAAGAACACTATGAACTAGGGTTCATCCGAAAATCAACGAATCGAAGGCCAAGTCCGGTGTTTGAGGGGTCAAGATCATCCACAAAGAGGCACAAGGCACTCACCCATGATCCCCTCAAAGAAATCCAGAGAGAAACGCCCTCAAATCGACGAATTGAGCGATGAACGAAAATTCCAAGAAAAGCACCAAAAAGAGCTCCGAAAATGCAACAAAAGCAACTCGGGAATAGAAAGATTGGCACAAGATTTAGAGGATGAATTCACTATGAATATCTTGTTCAATCGATTACAAGCCACTCCTAGAATCCAAATCTAAGATGACAAAAAGCTCCAACCAAAGAGCCACTCTCTCCTCTCTCCCTCTCTCCCAAAGCACTCCAAAAGGAAAGAGCACCACAACCTACAAGCCAAAGAGTTGGCTGAAAATTCAGCCCCCTCCTCCTATATATAGGCCCTCCGGAAAAGACCGAAGTACCCCTACACTAGGAGTTACAACTCAAGCCCTCACAGGGGCATTTTGGTCAACACATGAAGTTCTCCATCGGACGGCCGCACATCCATCGGGCCTTCGCGTCCTCCCAATGCAACCACCACGATCATGCCGCGTGTCGCCCGCTTCGAAGCTTCTCGGCGCGCCCGGATCCCGTCTCCGCCCGCCGAGCCTCCGGTCTTGGTTTTGTGGCTCAACCAAGTAACCCCGACGGTTTTGTGGTGAACCGCCGTAAACCCCACGGACTCGGTGTAGCCTCCACGCCAATCCCACTCATGACTTGGCCGCCACGTCGTCCCGGCTCGGTGTTGGTTTTGTGGCCAAACCAACAAACCGTCATGCTCGGCTTTGTGGAGCAACCGAGGAACCCGACAGTTTTCTGGTGAACCGCCGAAAACCCCGCATGCAAGCTTCGGCCTCACCACGCCAAGCATCGGGCCCGCCAAGCCTTTCACCTCCGGCTCCCGGACGGTCTACTCAGTCTTGCCCTGTTCAATGACTTGTCCGCTACCTTGCACCGGCTCCACCTTGGTTTTGAGGCTCAACCAAGAAACCGTACCCGACTTCGTCTTGCTTTTCTTGACACCATGCGGCCCGCACTTGATCCCGTCCGGCCACCGGGTCCATCGAGCCGAGCCTACTTGTCTCTCCACTCCTCGGAGGCCACACAGGCTAAGACCTTTCGCGCCCGCTCTTCACCTGCACCAACGCAAATCAAGCCGCAACCTAAACCTGCAATACTCGGCCAAGAGTCAGTCCACACCACGTTGTCAATCACTCATCACACCAAGGAGCGACCATCCACCGGTCCTCGGACGCTCCGGTCCTCAATCTCCCCCTTGATGAGTGCATTGACAACACACATAGTCACCAATTCATACAATAAAGAAAAAGAAAAGAAACGAACAAAGAGCTCAAACAAGTGATCAAAAGCCAAACAAAAGTCAAAACAAGATCACTTGAAAGAGCAAGTCTCGGTCCCCTAAGTCAAGGGCAACGGCTCAACACAACCGAGACAAAACGCTCAAAATGCTGACTCCTCAAGGTGAGGCAAAAGTGCTCGACACCATCGGCAAAAGAGCAAAGCACAAAGCAATTTCAGGCAACACAAAGAGCTCCCAAAGCATGAATGCAAGCTCCCCCTGAACAAATGCGTGCAAACTCAAGTTCTCCCCCTGAACTGAGTATCCCTCTTTTTCTTCCTCATGATGCAAAACTCTCCCCCTTGTTAAACAAAGTGCATCTCTCCCCATGTTATGAATTGGAGACAAAATTCTCCCCCTTGTTGGTAATGCATGAATCAAGCAAAGATGAAAACATGCAACCTAGAGCTTCTCAAATAGACAAGATTCAACACAAGATGCTACACATGTCCAAAAGAGCAAGTTAAATACGCTATAGCTTCGTATGAACATTAGCTACAAGATTACCAAGTTCCACAACCATTGAGCAAAGCTAAGATAGAATGTAGCAAATTTTGAAAAAAACACTCTCTCATGAGCAAAGTCCTAAACCTGAGCAAAACATGTCAAAATGGCAGAGCCACACAAACTTCATGCTAGGACAACCATTCTAATCATAAGATCATCATAAACACCCTCAAGCATCTCATGTCATGTCAAAGCCACCGAGCCATGTGCTTACTTCTATGTATGAGACTTCTCATTGGTAGGCATCATGCAACAGTTTAGCACCCAAAGCGATAAAAATTAAACACATATGACATGGGAGCACATTTTCCAAGCAATTAACATTTCATTTTCAGATTCATATTGGTACATGAGATGTCTTTGCGACAAAAAGGAACTTATGCCCCTCCACAAGATAAAGCAAGCGGGCTAAACATTCATGATGACAAATGAGCCTTTGGCCCCATATGATCAAAATAAGATATCCAACCACAAATTAAGCATAGCAAAGCCACAAGAACATGTCAAGATCATATAAAGGCATTTACCCACAAGAGAGCATACATGTAGCATTTTCAAAAAATAGCTAGCAAACCATGGGCATAAACCAAGATCATCCAGAGCTAAGCCAAGCTAACCATAGCATACCAAACTAGCTCACAAGATCATGTATAGCACATCATGGTGAACAATATATATAGGAGAAGCACATCTCTAGAGCATATGATACAAATGCAGTCTATGATACAAAGATGCAAACATGATATGATTCATGAATACAAGATGCAAAATGCATATGTGTACATGGGATCCCCAACCCAAGCTCAAAAGGCAAAAGAGCACAAAACTCACAAGCTCCCCCTAAACACATGCACTAGGGCCAAAGAGCATACAAAGCTCACTCTAGACACATGTGAGAAGGCGAAGATCAAAAGAGACCAAGTGGCTTGACGAAAGCCACACAACTCAAAGTCTCCAAACTACTTACCTTGATCACTCGCTCTGGTCCATCGTCCCCAAAAATGATGTTCTCCTTTGACATCACCGGGGTGAGGCTTGAGGGCCACCTTCGATCTCCGGTCACCATCCTCCGGAGTCGATCCACCAAAAGTCCTCTAAGTCTCCCGCCTGCAAAATCAAAACCATGAGCGAGAGCGAGCGACCGACGCAACACTGGGGTTAGCACAAAAAGAGTCAAACCAGTGCCGAGCTAATTGCTCAAAAGTGGGGTTAGCAAAATCCATCCTATCAAAGCTATGACCACCACAGGGAAACACCTCACATCTCGCTGGAGGAGTATGAGCATCACGAAGGGGAAAACGTGGTCCGTAGCCCCTCTGAGACCCAAAGCTGCGACCTCTCCCAAACTCGAATTGACCACGAGGTGGAGAGCGTCCAGCAAACTCAACACCACCAGACTTAACACACCAACCAAATAAAAGCTCCAAAGATCTCAATTGAGTACCATAGAAAGGATACCAATTGAAAGATCACAAATGGCTACCTAAAGCCAAGGCAAACTCTTGAAACCAAATTCCCATCGATAAGCCAAGCTCCCCCTCAACCAAAGCCAACTAGAAAGCAAAAGCTAGGAAAAGAAAGAGCAAAAGGAACTCTCTACACCCAAATGAAAAGAGGAAGCAAAAACACAACCCGAAGACAAGACAAGCCCAAAGCCACAAGGGAAGCTCAAAACATGCTACACAATGCATTGACAATACCAATTAAGATAAATAAAGCATTGTAACATGATTCCACATATACGATAAGCATGGGCTAGCAAACATGTCAACAAGGTGTATAACTATACAAAAATCCTAGCACACAAAAAAAACCAAAGAACAACATGCCAAAACATGATACAAGAACTAAACAAAGGCATGATACAAGTTCACATAGGTCAACCACCAAGATATATCACAAAGCTAGCATGACAAGATATACATGAGGAGGGCAAACATGCTAACAAGAGAGGATACCAAGGAGCTAGACAAAATGATATGGATGAACAACATGTCATAACCACAAGAGGGCAACCATAAAGCATGGCATGATGTTCATATATATCATCCACCACAAAATCATACAAAAGATAGCAAGATAGGTATACAAGATCGCAAAGCTATCATGAACAAGGTGGCTAGCCTACCATGGTTTATACACAAACATGACACATGAGCAAAGCATGCAGCAAGTATACAAGTGAGTACAAGGAGAAAAGAAAAACTCACTATACATGTGTACAAAGGCTTTCAAGAGCCATCCAAAGCGGTGTGGAGAACCATCTTGTCTTGATCACCTCACGGGCAAAGATCAAGCACCATCCAATCCATGTTCTCCAACCGCACCTCATACCTACACACAAGGAGACGAAAAAGGCCGAGTCTTGGATCCCAAAGGGTTAGCAAGCACATACTTGGGAATCCAATACTTGGTCACACGGGTAAACGATGCACTCAACTTATCGTGTGGGTTAGCATGATGCAAATGCCTGTTCGAGTGAAAAGGATTTCTAACACTCTAAGAATCATGCCTCAAAGGAGCAACTCGTGAAGAAAACCGAGTGCTACCATAAGCAAAAAGGCAAAGATCCTTCGAGGTCGTAGGAGAAGAACCAACACGAACACCATAGGAAACATGTCGTGGACCAACACAAGAAGCACTAGAAGCATGTCTACGAGCATGGTTTAACTCACTAGAAAGAGTGTCATAAAACCCGTCAACAAAATGTGCCTTCTTAGGCTCACAAGTGTTCATGCCATGAAAGGGGCCATGAACAACCAAAGGCCTAGAAGCACAAGCTCGGCACATTTTCCTTGCACGGCGGTAGCAAAAGCTCTCTTGATGCCCATCCTTCCCACAATGAGAGCAATGGTGCAAAGGCCTTTCGGGAGGCACGGTCCGAGTGGACGAATCACCATTCTCTTGTAAGTGAGAAGTCCCTTGGAACTTAGAGCAAGAAGTATCAACCTCAACACCCAACTTGGTGCCAACATTAGAAACACACATGCCATGAGAAAGGCTATGTGACTTCTTAAAAGCTTTGGCACGCACACGTCGCTCGTGCTTGACACGGCGAAAGCAAAACTCAACGGTATGCCCATCCTTCTTGCAAAAGGTGCATTGGAACTTCGGTTTAGGAACATGAGTTCCAAAAATATGAGAAGCACCTTTGCCATTCGAATCACCTTGGGCAACACCGGAAGAAGCAACAAGCTTAGGAGTAGCTGTGGGAGAGCTATCCGAAGCACTAGCACACTTGCTACCATCCAAAGACTCACGCTCAAGAGAGGAAGTCGACTCCGGTTGAGAAGAAGCTAATTTAGAAGCATCAACATCGGAGTGACAAGAAAGGCGAGAATCCAAACCCTTAGCACAAAGACTCTTGCATCTTGTGCGCAATACCTCATTTTGAAATTTGAGGCTCTCACAAGTACCACATGTCATATTTCTCAAATTATCAATTTCTTTTTCAATGCACTTAGCATATGTGGTACGCAAGAGTTCATTCTCTTCCTCAAGGTTGGCACTCATCTCATTATGCTCAACCAACTTGGCGCTCATATCATCACGCATTTTCTTCAAAGCCAAAACTTCACTTTCCAAATCAATGCAAGAGGTGCAAAAGAAATCACATGAACAAGCAACATCATTTACATCTCTCAAAGCATTATCATCATCACAAGAAGTATGGCAAGCATCATTAACAACTTGCAAAGAGCACTTGCTACAAGGCATAAACTTCAACTCACAAATTTCAGCCCTAGCATGCTCAAGATCATCTACACATGTGGTTTGAGTCAATTTTAATTGATTAAAATCAGCAAGCAAAGACTCACAAGAGGTACATGGTAGGGAAGCACTTGACTCTAGCAAAGAAATCTTACTCCTAGCCATATCAAGTTCATCATTCAAAGCAACACAAGAGTTGCAAGGCATAGAAGCATTGGATTTCAACAAGTCAATTTCAGATTGCAAGATAGCAAGAGACAAGTTTAAATATTCATTCTCTCTAAGAAAGGTACCAACATCATTAGCATACTCAAGATTTTCTCCCCTAACAAATTTATTTTCAGCAAGCAAAGCATCACAAGATTTGCATGGCAAAGATGCATTGAAATGCAACATTTTAATTTCAGATTTTAGGTGAGCAAGAGAGGAGTTCAACTCAACATTCTTAGCATGCATGGTATTACAAGAGTTGCATGAATTCAAAGCACACGACTTCCAATGAGCCATACCACATTTCAACCTAGCAAAAGAACATTTCATCTTTTCATTCTTCCTACGCAAGGCATCACACAAATCTATGTTTCTCCTATGCAAATCCTCACAATCACATTCACAATCATTCAACCTATCGCATAGGATCAAGATGCCTTTAGCAAGCGTACCTTGGTTCATGTCTCTTAGCTTGCGGTAGAGCTCGCCCTTCTTGAGGTCACCATCTTGATAGTCCTCGATGAGGGACATGATCTCCTCCACTCCGGCTTCCGCCTCAACCTCCATACTTCTCCTGCTCAAAGAACCACAAGGAGAAGAGCTTGGTGCCATACTCAAAGCACCGGTTAGGATTAGATGAAAGGAGGCTCAAGGGACAAGTGAAGAAGCAAGGAAAGCACCCGGTTTGCCTCTATTCACAAATAGAGACAACCAAAAGGAAAAGCAAACAACTCTAACTTTTTCAAAGGAATTTACCAAAGAACAAGGAGCACAAAAGATAGAGGCACACAAAATTTCAACTCAAACGGAGGTGAAATGCGGTCTAGAGAAATTCCGGAAGATTCATGAAAAAGCTGAAAAGAGCTTAAATGAATTTTTTAATTATCTTCCCGAATTTTTCTGAATTTTTCGACAATGCCAAACTGATGTCAGTTTGGGGTATGTCCCAAATGGAATCACGAAACCGCTGTAAAAATTTGAGCCAAAACGGAGCACCGAGCGAAAAGTTATGCCCGTTTTATGGAAGATTGTCAAGTTATGATTTTCCAAAGGCACAACATCAAATCGCCGGGCTCAAAACACGCAAGCCAACACCACAAGCAAAAGCGCCAATTTCTCTTGTCGCCCTATGGATCCTAGACTTGTAAGAGTCACACGAATCCGCAACCGGCTCTGATACCAATTGAAGGACCGGATTGGCGACTAGAGAGGGGGGGGGGAGTGAATGGGAGCCGATAAAAATTCTTCTCAAGAACTCGGCCTATACCCCAAAATCACTTCCGAAGAATCCCGCACACACTTGCGAAGATCACGTAGTCACAACAGACCAACTGACCCTAGGAACAAGTTAGAACAAGCCTAGGAACAAAGCGGAAGCAAGCACAAAAGGAATCGAGAGAAAAAGCTAGCGCGAGGCAAACTGCAGCAGAAATTGTCGGTACTACCGGCCCCAGGTCGGTACTACTGATATGGGCTTACTGGCACCTAAAAACCAGGTTATCGGTACTTCCGGCACTAGGTCGGTACTTCCGACTATCGGTACTACCGACCTCGGGTCGGTACTACCGATAAAGACTCTCTGGCAGCTGAAAATCAGGTTAACGGTATTACCTGCACAGGGTCGGTAGTACCGCCCCCCCAAAAAAAATTCAGCCCGCGAAACAGCCCCAAACTTTCGATCGATGGATCTCCCAAACCACTTGGAGTCTTGAGACGAAATTTTGGGGAGATGATGAACACCCCAAGGAGAGGATATGCCCCAAAAATTTCGGTCTCAAACTCCCTACAACTCCCGGAATCGCGAAACCTTACCAAGAACACTATGAACTAGGGTTCATCCGAAAATCAACGAATCGAAGGCCAAATCCGGTGTTTGAGGGGTCAAGATCATCCACAAAGAGGCACAAGGCTCTCACCCATGATCCCCTCAAAGAAATCCGGAGAGAAACGCCCTCAAATCGACGAATCGAGCGATGAACGAAAATTCCAAGAAAAGCACCAAAAAGAGCTCCGAAAATGCAACTAAAGCAACTCGGGAATAGAAAGATTGGCACAAGATTTAGAGGATGAATTCACTATGAATATCTTGTTCAATTGATTACAAGCCACTCCTAGAATCCAAATCTAAGATGACAAAAAGCTCCAACCAAAGAGCCACTCTCTCCTCTCTCCCTCTCTCCCAAAGCACTCCAAAAGGAAAGAGCACCACAACCTACAAGCCAAAGAGTTGGCTGAAAATTCAGCCCCCTCCTCCTATATATAGGCCCTCCGGAAAAGACCGAAGTACCCCTACACTAGGAGTTACAACTCAAGCCCTCACAGGGGCAATTTGGTCAACACATGAAGTTCTCCATCGGACGGCCGTACATCCATCGGACCTTCGCGTCCTCCCAACGCAAGCACCTCGATCATGCCGCGTGTCGCCCGCTTCGAAGCTTCTCGGCACGCCCGAATCCCGTCTCCGCCCGCCGAGCCTCCGGTCTTGGTTTTGTAGCTCAACCAAGTAACCCCGACGGTTTTGTGGTGAACCGTCGTAAACCCCACGGACTCGGTGCAGCCTCCACGCCAATCCCACTCATGACTTGGCTGCCACGTCGTCCCGGCTCGGTGTTGGTTTTGTGGCCAAACCAACAAACCGTCGTGCTCGGCTTTGTGGAGCAACCGAGGAACCTGACAGTTTTCTGGTGAACCGCCGAAAACCCCGCATGCAAGCTTCGGCCTCACCACGCCAAGCATCGGGCCCGCCAAGCCTTTCATCTCCGGCTCCCGGACGGTCTACTCAGTCTTGCCCCATTCAATGACTTGGCCGCTACCTTGCACCGGCTCCACCTTGGTTTTGAGGCTCAACCAAGAAACCGTACCCGACTTCGTCTTGCTTTTCTTGCCACCATGCGGCCCGCACTTGATCCCGTCCGGCCACCGGGTCCATCGAGCCGAGCCTACTTGTCTCTCTACTCCTCGGAGGCCACACAGGCTAAGACCTTTCGCGCCCGCTCTTCACCTGCACCAACGCAAATCAAGCCGCAACCTGCACCTGCAATACTCGGCCAAGAGTCAGTCCACACCACGTTGTCAATCACTCATCACACCAAGGAGCGACCATCCACCGGTCCTCGGACGCTCCGGTCCTCAATTGACTCTACGGTGGGTTGTGCTCTACTCTGTTTCGTGGATTGCTACTCTGGATATCATCAAATTGCAATCAAGGAATCTGATCAAGAGAAGACCACATTCATCACCCCGTTTGGCGCTTACTGTTACACAACAATGTCCTTCGGGTTGAAAAATACTGGTGCTACTTAGCAAAGAGCTATCCAAGCGTGCTTTAAGAGGCAGCTTCACAAGAACGTGGAAGCATATGTGGATGACGTCATTGTAAAGACTAGGGATCCAGACATGCTTGTTGCGAATCTTGAGGAAACTTTCGCTTCGCTACGCGAGTACCAATGGAAGCTCATGTCGGTGTTTTAGACCGGCAACCTACTAAGGGGAGTACCCGAGGTAGATGAATGTGGCCTCGCCGAGATCGGTAACTCGAAGGAGAGACACGTGGCACACAATTTAGACAGGTTCGGGTCGCGAGGTGCGTAATACCCTACGTCCTGTATGCTGCGTAGCTCTGGATTGATTGGATGTGTTTACAATATGATGCAGATGAAGAGATAGGGGTCCCTGCCTCGCCTTATATAGTCCGGGAGGCAGGGTTACAAGTCAGTTTGAGGGGAGAGTACTAGTTGGGTACGGCTAGGAGTACTTTATATGGATCCGGTCATGTGTAGCTTCCTATCTGAGTACTATCCCTTTGTAGTCCTTGTGCCCCACGCCAGCAGGTGCCGTGTTGCCCAAGTTGAGTAGTCCCAGGGGCCCACCGAGTAGTCGGTCCTGGTACCCACCAGAGTAGTGGGCCCAGGGATGTCCATACGACAAGCCCCCGAGTACTTTGTAGTCGAGCAGGATGTCTTTGAGTAGTCTTGATGGCCTTGGCGAGTAGTCCTTGAGCGTCCCCGAGTTCCACAAGCCAAAAGTCCTCAAGAGTTCTTGAACCATCCCGAGGCTGGAAGGTACTCCAGCTGATCTTTGAGTAGTCTTGAAGTCTTCTCGAGTAGTCCCCAAGCGTCCCCGAGTGCTTCTCTCGAAGGTCTTCAATAATACTCGCGATGTCTTGATGAAGAGACCATATGGAAAATGCGATTCGGAGAATCGCATTCCATGTGGAATGTAGCTCCCGAGCCTTAGGTCGAATCGTAGATTCAAGCTGAGGGTCAATCTGAAGTTCTGCCAATCTTATCCCGAAAAATCCAGAGAAAAAACCGAAGGACACGTGGCACGGAGCCCCCGAGCCTTAAGTCGAGTACTTCCTCTCGAATTAAAGGGTCATCTTGACTGTAGAATGTGTCCTGAGTGGGTCTTGAATCTGGTTGTATCCCACTGAGGTCATCTGAAGTAGTCGAGCCCCCGAGATGGAGAGCATCAAGTACTGGAAGTTGAAGAGTCACGCTGCTGCCGCTAGGTCACCCGTCTGGTGCCGTATCTGCCCGCTGAGAACCGAGCCGCCAGGGCCGGTTATAAATAACCGGTGAGTCCCTTAGGGTTTTTCACTCCTAGCAGTTGCATTCCTCAGATTAGATCTGAATCGCCGCCTCCTCTGATCCTCTACTGCCGCCACCGCCGCGCATAGACTTAGATCCATTTGGTCGCGCCGCGTGCAGTGCACCCACCACTGTAGCCCCCGAGCGAATGCGAGTGAAGACACCCGTCACTTGGAGAATGAAGGGATCTCCAGCGAAGGGCAAGAAGACCGGCGTGTCGAAGAAAAGGAGCCGCGATGAAGAAACCGGGGATGCCGGCCAGTCGTCGACGTCGCCACCCTCGTCCCCTCGCCCCAATCCGGCGAAGGAGTGGAAGAAGGCGAAACTGAAGACCGAGGACCTTCTCGCCTTGGTCAACAGTGGGTTCCTTCGTGAGAAGGAGGTGGATCTATGGCGCACCGCCACCAGCGATCCATACCCGATGGAGAAGAACCCGGACGAAATCCCAATGTTCGCCCGGTTCGTAGAGCGTGGATTGGCGCTCCCCGCTAGTGATTTCTTCAAGGGTCTGCTCAGGTACTACGGCATCGAGTACCTTAATCTCAACCCCAATGGTATCTTCCACGTCTCCATCTTTGTACACTTCTGCGAAGCCTTTGTGGGGATCAAGCCCCACTGGATCTTGTTTCGGAAGTTCTTCCGGTTGAAGCCGCAACCGAGCACCAACGATACACGAGTAGTCGGAGGTGCCGGTATCCAGATGCGTGAAGACGCCGCCGACCAGTACCTACCGTACAAGTTGATAGACTCCAACCAGGACTGGAAGGCCAAGTGGTTCTACATCAGCAACCACCATCCTGAGCTGCCGAAGCCGAGCGGGTGTCAACTGAAGCACAAGCCGTGGTGGAACACAGAGCCCACCATGCAAGAGGGTATTCAGCTACCCAAGTTGCTGAAGAAGATCAAGGCCTTGCGAGAAGCCGGACTGAGGGCCGAACATGTGGCCTTCAGCTTCATGAAGAGGAGAGTGCAGCCACTGATGGCACGAGACACCCTCGGGTACCAGTACACCAGCGACAAGGATACATCCCGGTTGCCTGGCTTCGAACTCGAGGACGACGTCATTGTCGAGAGGCTGGGCAAGATCTTCAAGGACATGCCCCCGTATACACCGTGCACGGTGCCAGAGTACTCTACGGCACAGCCGCCAAATCAGGTCAGTAGTCGAGACATAAGCCCCCGAGTACTGATTTGCTTGAAGTAGTCGTACTCATATGTGCTACATGTTGTAGGATGATGTGGCGAAATACGTCTCAGTCCTGACTTCTCCTCCGCGACTTGTGGAGCAACCGGAGGAGAAGGGCAAGAAGAAAGAACGCCGCGTGGTCGGTGAAGGCAGTGACATCGTTGTCATCGAGTCCGACTCTGATGACGATGAAGATGAAGAAAGACTGCAGCAAAGGTTCCAGTTGCGCTCCAGGTTCAGCCGAGCTGGGATGCCGGACGTCCCAGTCATCGAGAAGCCATCCAGCCTCAAGGCTAGTTTGCTGGCACCGCCCAGGAGGCCGCGCAACGTGGCACGGAAATGCGCCGTCAAGAAGCTGAAGATTTCCGAGACGACCAACCAAGAGGTAAACACCGCGACTAGGGTAGTCGAGCATAGCTAATAAGTAGTCGTGTGCTGATGAGTTGTCTTGTAATGTTGCAGGATATCCCCTCCCCGGACCACGTAGACTAGGGTGACGAGGGGGTCCTGGACACCGTGGGGGCAGCGGCTGATAGGAGTATCAGCCCGCCTCCGTCAACCGAAGAAGTCGTGCCAGCAGCGGCACGGCAGGAGACCGGCGCTGCGGAGCCGCAACCATCGGTTGAAGAAGGACGAAACCCTCCGCCGACTGCAGCTATGGAGCAACCAGAGGAGGCGTCTGTTGAGGTCGGAGCTGCCGCTGAGGCTGGCATAGTTGATATTGCCAGTATACTAGGTGCTCTGACCGTGACCGTGGTGCGGTCAACACTGTAAGTTCTTATGAACTTTCAAGTAGTCGTATAGACGACAGACTTGTATTGCTGACTTGATTACTTCGTGATGCAGGAAATCCACGGACCTGTCGTGGGACGGTGAGGAGACCAGCACTCTAGCCGACGGAGAGGGCCGTTCGGCGGAGGAGCGCGAACCCATGCCGCCGCCACAGACTGAAGTCGCGGTGGAGTCGACGTTGAAGGAAGCCACCTTGGTTGAAGGTATGTGTCCTGTCACCACTGGTAATCAGCATGCATAGTAGTCGTAGCCGCTGAGATTGACTGCGTGTACTCATTGTGCTAGGAGCACAAGCTGAGGGAACTTCGATTCCTGAAGCCGTGGCCATGGAAACGGCTACTGTGGAGTCGGAGCCCACAGGACCGATGGCCGGGACGGCGGAAGAAACAGCCCCCGAGCTGGAGACTGCGGTGGCCCCCGAGTCGGGTGCGGAAGTGCAGGATGATCCGCTCCACGGGACGAGCACGGACGTAGTCGTCCGCTCGCCCATCATAGAGGAAGCCGCGCCGATCCGTTCGGCGGCTATGGCAGAGGAAGCATCTTCGAGCCGCGGGGGTCTTGAGCTGCTGGAAGACAATCTTGTCGATCCGGCCATTGTTGCTCTGAACATGGAGTCATGACGGCGTACCCAGCAGTGGGTCAAGGTACGTTGCGAGTACCTCGAGTAGTCTTGTACGACGAAATACAAAGTACTCGTTTGACTGTTCTGTCTGCGCAGGATATTATTGAAAGATCCCACGAGAAGTCCGAGCTACTGAAGGGGTACGGCGACACAGTCCTTCGTGCCGAAGCCTTGGAGAAGGAGCTCGATAAGTCGAAGAAAGATTCTGCGCTGCTCCAATCCAAGCTTGACGGTGCCTTCACCCAATATCATAATGAAGTGCAAGAGATGCAGGCGAAGAGGGACGACTTGATTTGGAAAAACAAGTCGCTGCGCCAGAAGAATAAAGGTATGCTTCCCGCCAAAGCCTTTGAGTACTTATTAGGGTACCTTGGTGTAATCTGGCAATGTGATGAGTTGTCTGCAGAGCTTGAGGAAAGGGTCGACCAGCTGAAGGCGTCGGAGACGGACTTGAAGAACATCGTGTACCGTGAGACTGACAAAAGAGAGGTACTTGAGTATGAGTACGCTCAGTTGCACCATGAGTGTATCAAGCACATAGAGCTTCGTGAAGCCTCAGACCGTGACCTTGTCAATTGCTATAAATCTCTACAGAAGCTCAATGAAGATTGCGAGAAGCTGCGAGGCCAGCTGAAGGAACTTGAGGAAGCCGCGCTACCCATTGCAAGGCTGCTGGTGCCGCACCCGGGCGGGCCGAAGATTGCTCCACTGGTGGACGGTTGAAGGAAGCCCCCAGGCGTCTGGCGACGTATGTCAAGCACTTGGCGAAGTCGATCCCGAACCAAGTCTTGGCATACATGAAGTCATATTTCCCCAAGGCTCCAGTGGAGGTAGTCACCGGTGGACTTGCAGCTAACTATACTGATGATCAGTACAAGACCCTCCTAGAGGAGATGGCGCCCATTGCTGAATAAGTGGCGGAAAAGCTCAACCTTCAGTAGGAGTAGCTGTAGGAGTAGCTTAAAGTAGTTGATGTAAAACAAACAGAGTTGTTAGTAACTTGTTTGGATTATCAATGAAAGTTGACCACGATATATCTGTGAAATAAGTACACATAGCCGCCACTTGCAATGAAGTGTGCGGAGTACCAAACCGTGGTGGAGCTTATGAGTAGTAGTACTCAGAAGGAGATGCCTGATTGGAAGGCACAGTAAATAAGTTGAATGAAAATCAAACTTTATTACTGATGAATAAGTACACCTGGATGGTCAGAGCCGTTTACAAGTGTAGTCGCCAGGACCCGGAGGCCGCCTACGGCTAAGTGGCGCTAGGACCCTTAGGCCGCTTACAGCTAGAGATCCGTTAGTAGTCGTATAGACTGGATCTAGAGTACATGGTCTTGCAGACCGCCGCTAGAGTCCTCAGCGCTCTAAGCAACCCAAGATCCGTTAGTAGCCGTTGACGCTGGATCTTGGAGAAGAGTAGTCCGGAGACTAGTGCCAGGACCGGAAGGCCGCTTACAGCGAGGAGTCCGTGAGTAGTTGTGTAGACCTGGACCCGTAGAGTAGTCGAGCGACTACGCGTAGAAGCGACACAGCTGGTCGACGTTCCACGAGTTGCTGATGTCGTCGCCTTCAAGTGTTTGGAGGCGGTAGGAGCCTGGTCCGGTCACCTTGGAGATTGAGAAGGGACCTTCCCATGGTGAGCTGAGCTTGTGTAGTCCATCCGTGTTCTGGATATGACGGAGGACAAGATCACCGACGTTGAAGGAGCGTTCCTTGATGTTGCAATCATGGTAGCGTCGGATACCCTCGAGGTACCTTGCTGATTGGACGAGGGCGGCGCAGCGGGCTTCTTCGAGACCGTCGATGTCAACCCGTCTACTGTTTTCTGAGATGCCTTCGTCGTATTGTTCTACTGCCGGGGATCCCCACATCACGTCGGCAGGTAGAATAGCTTCGGAGCCGTAGACCAGGAAGTAGGGCGATTGCCCCGTCGGCTTGGTAGGCTGAGTACGAAGCCCCCAGAGTGCGTTGGGTAGTTCCTTGATCCACTTGCCTCCTTTGGTGTTAGCTGCGTCGTGCAATCGCTTCTTGAGGGCGTCGAGTACCATCCTGTTGGCGCGCTCAACTTGACCGTTGGCGTGGGGGTGGGTGACTGAGATGTACCGGACGTCGATCCCGCTGTTCTCGCAGTACTCCCAGAACTGATGGTTGTTGAAGTTGGAACCCAAGTCTATGATGATGCGATGGGGCAGCCCGTAGCGATGCACGAGTTCATCCAAGAAGTCGAGTACTCTGTCGGCCTTTGGGCAGGTGACCGGCTTGACTTCGATCCACTTGGTGAACTTGTCGATGGCCACCAAGACTCTATTGAATCCTCCTGGCGCAGTTGGCAGAGGCCCAGTCATGTCGAGCCCCCAGCAGGCAAAGGGCCAGGTTGGTGGTATGGTAACTAGCTTGTAGGCCGGGACATGTTGCTGCTTGGCAAAGAATTGACATCCTTGGCACTTTCTGACGAGTTCTTCAGTGTCGGCCAGAGCTGTGGGCCAGTAGAAAGCTCGTCGGAAAGCCTTGCTCACCAGCGTTCGAGAAGACGCGTGGTTGCCGCAGACACCTTTGTGGATCTCCTCCATGATATCCTTGCCTTCTTCTCGAGGTATGCACTTCATGAGTACTCCAGAAGTGGCACCTCGCCTGTAGAGCTTGTCTCCGACTTGTACGTAGGCCTTGGCTCAGCGGACGAGTTGTTCGGCCAAGTTCTTGTCGGATGGAACCTTCTGCTCGCGGATGTAGTCGATGAAGGGTTGTCTCCAGTCCACGTCGATCATCATGACCTCCTGGCCAGACTGTAGTGGCACAGGGTCAGTGGCCATTAGCGCCGACTCCGAGATGGATGGCTCGTGAAGCTCGTGGATGAAGACTCAAGCAGGTACTTGCGCGCGAGTAGAACCAAGCTTCGACAGGACGTCCGCGGCAACATTGTTGTCGCGGACGACGTGGTGGAACTCGAGACCGTAGAACTTGTTCTCGAGCTTGCGGACTTCCAGATAGTAGGCGTCCATGTTCTCCTTGTTGCGATCCCAAGACTTGTTGACTTGGTTGATGACCACTGCGGAGTCGCCGTAGACTAGTAGCCGCTTGATGCCCAAAGAGATTGCGAGGCGGAGCCCGTGAAGTAGGGCTTCGTACTCGGCTTCATTGTTTGAGACCTTCCAGAAGATCTGCAGGACATACTTGAGTTGTTCGCCCTTTGGAGAGATCAGTAGTACCCCTGCACCTGCCCCTTCGAGCTTGAGTGAGCCGTCGAAGTACATCACCCAGTGTTCTGGGCGCTCGGTTGGAGTTGGTAGCTGATTCTCCCGCCACTCTGCCATGAAGTCGACTAGTGCCTGGGACTTGATAGCAGTATGTGGCTTGAAGTCGATGTTGAGGGCGCTGAGTTCGACCGCCCACTTGGAGATTCTTCCAGTAGCATCCTGGTTGCGGAGTATGTCACCAAGCGGGTAGTCGGTGATAACAACAATCGAGTACTCCTAGAAGTAGTGTCGTAGCTTCCGCGAGGTGATGAGCACTGCGTAGAGTAGCTTCTAGACCGGCTGGTACCGTGCCTTGGACTCTGACAAAACCTCGCTGAGAAAGTAGACTGGTCGTTGGACTGGGTAGGTGTGGCCTTCTTCCTGCCGCTCGACGACGATGGCAGTACTGACCACATGAGTAGTCGCAGCGAGGTAGAGCAGTAGCTGCTCCTTTTTGCGAGGAGTCGTGAGGACTAGTGGCTTAGACAGGAAGTCTTTGAGCTGCGCGGGAGCTTGATCAGCCTCCGCGGTCCACGCGAACTTCTCTTTATGCTTGAGTAGTTTGAAGAAGGGTAGTCCCCGTTCTCCAAGCTTCGAGATAAATCTGTTCAGGGCCGCCATGCACCCGGTCAGCTTCTGGACATCCTTGATGTAGGTTGGAGCTTTCATGTTGGTGATGGCGGAGATCTTCTCGGGGTTGGCTTCGATGCCACGATGGCTGATGATGAAGCCGAGTAGTTTCCCAGATGGTACGCCGAAGACGCACTTGTTGGGATTGAGCTTCTATTGGTACTCTCGCAGGGATGCGAAAGTCTCTTCAAGATCGGCGATGAGCGTATCGGAGTTTCTGGTCTTGACGACCACATCATCCACGTAGGCTTCGACGTTCTTGTTGAGCTGCTTCTTGAAGCAGGCCTGGATAGCTCGTTGGTAGGTGACGTCAGCGTTCTTCAACCCGAACGACATTGTCGTGTAGCAGTAGGCGCCGAACGGGGTGATGAACGCGGTCTTCTCCCGGTCTTCTTCCTTGATAGCGATCTGGTGGTACCCGGAGTAGCAGTCGAGGAAGCAGAGCAGGTCGCAGCCCGCCGTGGAGTCGACGACTTGATCAATCCGCGGCAACCCGAAGGGGTCTTTGGGACAGTGCTTGTTGAGGTCGGTGTAGTCGACGCACATCCTCCACTCGTTGGTGTTCTTCTTGCGGACGAGGACGGGATTGGTGAGCCACTCAGGATGGAAGACTTCACGGATGAAGCCCGCCGCGAGTAGTTTGGCGAGTTCCTTCTTGGTGGCATCCCGTCGGTCGTCGGCGAAATGGCGAAGGTGTTGTCGTTTGGGGGTAGCTTTAGGGTCGACGTTGAGTGAGTGCTCGATCAGCCTCCTGGGCACCCCTGGCATGTCCGCTGGCTTCCATGCGAAGATGTCTCGGTTAGCCCGGAGGAAGCTGACGAGCGTGTCTTCCTATTTCGGGTCAAGACCCGCCCCGATCATGGTAGTCTTGCTGCTGTCGCCCGTCCCAAGGTCGATGGCCTTCACTTGGACTTCCTCTGATGGTTGAGGCTTGTTTGCGGTGTCGGTCTTCTCAGGAATCTCAAGTTCGGTTGGGGTGAGCTTCTCGGACGCAGCAAAGATCTCCATCATTGCATTGGGTACTTGGTTGGTCGCTGCGAGTTCCACGGCATCGGTGTCGCAGTCGAACGAAATCTTCAAGTCCCCTTGCAGTGTGAGTACTCTGGCAAGACTTGGCATCTTGAGTACCAAGTAGGTGTAGTGTGGTACCGCCATGAACTTGGCGATAGCTGGTCTGCCGAGGATGGCATGGTAGGAGGTTTCGAAGTCCGCAACCTCGAACTTGATGTACTCGGTGCGGTAGTTCTCCCTTGTCTCCCCGAAGGTAACTGGCAGGACCACTGAGCCCAGTGGGATAGCCGCGTTACCGGGGACAATGCCGTAGAAGGGTGACGCGCTCTTGGTGAGCATGTCGGTGATGTCGAGCTTCATCTTCTTCAAGGTCTTGGTGAAGAGGACGTTGAGTCCGCTCCCGGCATCGATGAGGAGCTTGTTGAGTCTGGAGGCCGCGACTACAGGTTTCAGGATGAGTGGGAAATGCCCTGGTTCGGAGAAGCTTGTCCATTGATCCGCGCGGGAGAAGGTGATGGGTACCTCCGACCACCTCAGAGGTGTCGGCACCGCTGGTTCGATGTTCAAGACTTCCCGTCGGGTGGCCTTCTAAGACCGTCTGGTGGGTAGTCCACTGAAGAGGACATTCACCGTCTTGTCAGGTTCCTGGAAGTCGCCGTTACTCTCGTCGACTTGTTTCTTACCCTTTTTGTCGTGAGGAGGCCGTGGGTCGGGAGTATCCTTGAGTGCTCGCCGGAGCTGGTAGCACTGCTCGGTGGTGTGATTACCATCCAGATGCCAAGGGCACTTCTCTTTGAGCAAGTCTCTGAAGCCGCCTGAGGTCTTTTTTGAGTTGTCCTTTGCAGGGCGCTGTATAGCCACGACTGTGTTGTCTGGCTTGCGCTTGTGGTTGGAGCTCGAGTAGTTGTTGTTGTGGCGACCCCTTGATCTTTGTTGTTGTTGTTGTTGCCGCCCGTGTTGCTCTTGTTCTTGCCGCGAATGGAGTCGTACTTGGCGTTCGCCTTGTCCTCTTCGTCAGCCCATGACGTGATCATGTCTTTGAGCTTGGTGATGGAGCTCGGGCGGCGGCGACCAAAGTCTTTGAAGGTGCGACGGTGATAGAGTTCGTCTTGGAAGAGGTCGATGACTTCTTTGTCGGTGACGTCGACTACGGTCGCGCGCTTGTCGAAGAAGCGCCGCATGTACTGGCGAAGCATCTCGCCTTGTTCCTGCTTGACCATCACCCGGTCCATGCGAGTACCCGAGCGCCCCATGGCGCCCGCGAAGTTGCTGGTGAACTAAGCCTTCAGCTGGTCCCACTGGTCGATTGAGTTCTTTTCAAGTGACTCGAGCCATGTGAGTGGAGCCTGATCCAGACAGAAAGGGAAGAAGAGGCACTTCGCGTCGTTGTTGCCACCGGCATTTTCGATGGCCAAGGCGTAGCACCTGAGCCACTGAACTGGATCTTGCTTCGCATCATACTTGGAGATCCCGAGAGGTTTGAATTTCTCGGGAAGAAGCAGGTTGCGAAGTCTTGCGGAGTATGCGGGGAAGCCGTCGCTGTCGCTTGCTTCAGTAGCCTTCTTGCGGCGGATCTCGTCGATCTTGTGGTGGGCGTCGTAGCCGCCACGTGCGTTGCCGGTGTTGTGGCTAGTCACGTGGCCTCGGCCGTCGCGATCGCCACCGCCACCAACTCTTCTGCCGGCGTCATGGGATGAGCTCCCGCCGCTGCTGCCACCACCGCCGCCGCCGCCGCGACTACCTCCGGTGCCACCCTGGCTGATGCCGCCCTATGAGGGTCCTCCACCCGAGGCCCTAGAGCGGTTGGGGTTTGGCTGGTGTTCACCACGGACACGGTTGCGTCCGCCGTCTGCTGGGCTGCGGCAAGTGGCTTTGTTGTTTCTGGCGTCGTGAGTTCTGACGGGGGGTACTTGAGCAACCCTGTTGTCCACCTGCATGAAGTAGGCGTCTTCAGTGAGTTTGGCGATGACTTCGCCCGCGCGGATCCCCTGGGCCTGCCGTGCTATCGTGGTGATAGACATGAGGCACTGCTCAGGAGTAGAGTGTACCCGGTTGGCAACTTGCTCTAGGGCCTCATTGAGGTTCCGGATGGGGAGAGTTTCCCGGAGACGTCTACGTCGATCGTTCCGCTTCCTATTGCGGTCACGCCGAGCGTTCTTGTCTTGGGTGGTCTCGTTCGGAGGTGCGTTGGCAGACAACTCATCCTCTGAGATGTCGTCAAGGTACCGGTCGGGTCGGTTTTCCGAAGTCCCAACATCTGTGGCCGTCATGAAGACTTCACGATCAGGAGTGCAGAGACTGGAGTCAGTAGTCGCCACCTCGGTGGGGGTGTGCTCATCGTTTAGAGCCAGCGGGGTCCCCTCCTGGAAGGGGAGTGAATCGAGGTAGGCGACGCAACGTGAGTTGTCGTCCGTCAGGTCTGCAGGCTTGCGGTCGGGCCAGTAGACGAATCTGCCGGCGGGAGTGGATGTAATGACCAGGCTAGTGGCAGGACCTGACAGCGGTTCCTCAGTCATGTTGAGCTCGGACTCAGACTCGATTGGGTCCGATCCGAAGTCGAACTCGTAGGAAGAGTCCGAGTAGTAGCCGGTTCTGGTGTTGGAGTCCGAGGAGTACTCGGAGGCGATCTCCTTGCCGGCCCGGCGTGCAGCGAGAGCTTCCGCGTGGGCCTTGCTTGAGTTGCAGAGACCGTATGGGAAGTGCTCGTGGAGAGGGGCCGTTTCACACGATGGCTCAGGAGCCGGCTCGTATGAGGTGATCCAGGGTGACGTCGAGTTCGAGTTGGAGGCGGATCCGAGTTAGAAATCGGCGACTTGGTTGTAGAGCGAAATTTCGCCGAATTTTTCGACGAGTGGGCCCGTGGCGTCTTCGGGAAGTGTCACGAGCCCAGTCTTTGGGTCCGGGGTCATGGTGAGGTAGCGCTAGAACGATCCAGCGCCGTCAGCAGTGCAGACCCAGGAGCCGAAGACGAAGGTGTCGCCGCGATTGAAGGCAACGGTTGGCTTGATGACGATCAAAGCCGTCGAGTTCGCCATGTGATCTTCGGCGAGTTCCCCTACCTGGCGCGCTAGCTGTTGGTGTTTTAGACCGGCAACCTACCAAGGGGAGTACCCGAGGTAGATGAATGTGGCCTCGCCGAGATCGGTAACTCGAAGGAGAGACACGTAACACACAATTTAGACAGGTTCGGGCCGCGAGGTGCGTAATACCCTACGTCCTGTATGCTGCGTAGCTCTGGATTGATTGGATGTGTTTACAAGATGATGCGGATGAAGAGATAGGGGTCCCTGCCTCGCCTTATATAGTCCGGGAGGCAGGGTTACAAGTCGGTTTGAGGGGAGAGTACTAGTCGGGTACAGCTAGGAGTACTTTACATGGATCCAGACATGTGTAGCTTCCGATCCGAGTACTATCCCTCTGTAGTCCTTGCGCCCCACGCCAGCAGGTGCCGTGTTGCCCAAGTTGAGTAGTCCCAGGGGCCCACCGAGTAGTCGGTCCTGGTACCCACCAGAGTAGTGGGCCCAGGGATGTCCATACGACAGCTCAACCCCAACAAATGCGTCTTTGGCGTATCATCTGGAAAGCTACTTGGGTTCATCATCAGCCATCGTGGCATCGAAGCAAATCCCGAGAAGATTACTGCCATCTCCAATATGCAAGCTCCGAATACTATCAAAGATGTCCAGAAGCTTACTGGTTGTATGGCATCACTCAATCATTTCATCTCGCGACTTGGAGAACGGGGTCTACCTTTCTTCAAGTTACTCAAGCGGCAAGAGAAGTTTATGTGGACAACTGAAGCTGATCAAGCTCTTTTTCAGCTCAAGGAGTTCTTATCCAAGCCTCCAGTCCTCACAGCTCCTTTGCCCAATGAAGAGCTATTGCTCTATATTGCTGCGACTACTAATGTCATCAGTACTGCTATTGTCGTTGAGCGGCAGGAAGTAGGCCATGGCTACCCTATCCAGAGGCCTGTCTATTTTGTCAGTGAAGTACTCTCAGAGTCCAAGGCTCGCTACCCTCCGGTACAGAAGCTACTATATGCGGTTCTGATCACTTCACGAAATCTCCGCCACTACTTCGACGAATACAAGATTTCTGTGGTCACTAGCTACCCGCTTGGTGAGATATTGCACAACCGGGACTCCACAGGAAGGATTTCAAAATGGGCTATAGAGCTTGGTGCTCTATCGCTCGAGTTCAAGTCTCACACTGATATCAAGTCTCAAGCCTTGGTTGATTTCATGGCTGAGTGGCGGGAAAATCAAGTCCCAACTCCAATTGAGCGTCCAGAACACTGGGTCAAGTACTTTGACGGGTCCCTCAAGTTGGAAGGCACTGGTGCCGGGGTACTTTTGATTTCCCCCAAGGGTGAGCAACTCAAATATGTTTTGCAGATCTTCTAGAAGGTCTCGAACAATGAAGCTGAATATGAAGCTCTACTGCATGGTCTTCGCCTTGCAGTCTCCCTTGGCATTACACGACTACTTGTTTATGGTGATTCTTTGGTGGTCATCAATCAAGTCAATGATTCTTGAGATCGTAATGCTGAAAACATGGATGCGTACTGTCAGGAGGTACGCAAACTTGAGAACAAATTCCACGGTCTCGAGTTCCATCATGTGGTCCGCGACAACAATGTTGCTGCAGATGTCTTGTCGAAGCTGGGATCTACACGAGCTCAAGTGCCGGCTGGAATCTTCGTCCATGAACTCCACAAACCATCAATTCCGGAGCAATCATCTGCACCTGCGACTACTTCAGTTCAACCTGATCGAGAAGTGCTTATGATTGATGTGGACTGGAGAGCTCCTTTCATCGACTACATTAAACATCAGTTGATTCCTGAAAACAAGTCAGAAGCCGAGTGCATCTCATGCCGCGTCAAGGCTTATGCTCTAGTCAGAGATCAACTCTACAAGCGAGGCGCAAGCTCTGATGTACTCATGAAGTGTGTTTCTCGTGAAGAAGGCAAGGAAATCTTGGAGAAGACACATAAAGGAATCTGTGGCAATCACGCTTCTTCCCGTACCTTGGTGGGAAAAGTGTTCAGACGTGCTTTCTACTGGCCTACAACTCTTGCTGATGCAGAGGAACTAGTGAAGAAGTGCTAAGGATGCCAATTCTTCGCCAAGCAACAACACATTCCTGCCTACAAGCTCATCACGATACCACCAACTTGGCCTTTCGCTTGCTGGAGGTTGGATATGATTGGTCCTCTCCCAAATGCTCTAGGAGGATTCAACAGAGTTCTGGTGGCTATTGACAAGTTTACCAAGTGGATTGAGGTTAAGCCTGTTACCTGCCCCAAGGCTGATAGAGTCCTCAACTTCTTGGATGAAATCGTACATCACTATGGGTTCCCTAATCGCATCATCACAAACCTGGGTTCGAATTTTAACAATCACCAGTTCTGGGAGTACTGCGAGAATAGTGAAATTGACGTCCGGTACGTCTCCGTCGCTCATCCACGTGCCAACGGCCAAGTGGAACGCGCCAATGGGATGATACTCGATGCTCTCACGAAGCGATTGTATGATGCAGCAAATACCAAGGGCGGCAAATGGATCAAGGAACTACCCAATGCACTATGGGGGCTGCGCACTCAGCCTACTACCCCCACAGGGCAGTCACCTTACTTCCTGGTCTACAGCTCTGAAGTCGTTTTGCCTGCTGATGTCATGTGGCGTTCTCCGACGGTTGACCAGTACGAAGAAGGCGTAGCTGAAGAAACAAGATAGACAGATGTCGACAGTCTCGAGGAAGCTCGCTGCAACGCACTTGTTCAATCCGCTCGATACCTTGAGGAGATTCGCCGCTACCATGACCGCAACGTTAAGGAACGCTCCTTCAACGTTGGTGATTTAGTCCTTTGTCGCATCCAGAATACGACAGGGCTACACAAACTCAACTCACCATGGGAAGGTCCTTTCTCTGTTGCAAAGGTTACTGGCCCAGGCTCTTATCGTCTCCAAACTCTTGAAGGCGAGGAAGTCGACAACTCTTGGAACATCGACCAGCTTTGTCGCTTCTACCCGTAGGGGGTTTCAACAATCCTCTCCAGACGGCTATGGCTGTAAACAACTCGTATTGGGTTTCATCAACCCTCTCCAGGCAGCTTCGGTTGCAACCACTCAACAGACAGCTACGGTTGTCACCACTCGTAGGGGATCAAGATAATCCTCTCCAGATAGTTTCGGTTGTATCTTCTCGTGGCTTTCAGCTGCGAGTACCCGTAGGGGGCTTCATCAACCCTCTCCAGGCAGTCTCATTCTGCGACCTCGTAGGGAGTCATGACAACTCTCTCCAGACGATCCTGTATCGTATGGGGCAATAAGTGGCACATGCTGTCCATGTCTCTATTTTTCAATAAGAGGCTTCGACCTAGAGTAACACCCTTCTGGTAGGGCCTCAGTGGAACTCTCATACAAGTTGCTGCTACAGCAAGGATGAGTTCATCACACTGTCCCCTACGGTCTTACTCGTTCTTCGGAACATCCTTGCGAGTACTCTCTCACTAGGCTCATAGCCTCAGAGGTACTTAAGACATTGTAAACACTGTACAATGTATTTAGTAATAAAGTTGCTACTCTAACCGACTTGTTATTGTCCTTTATTTATTCACAACAAAGCCTTTTTTCACGCTGCTACAGCTAAGGTGTTTAACTCGTTGTGAATAAGTTCTTTTCGAGTACTCTCTCACTAGGCTTATAGCCTCAGAGGTGCTTAAGACATTGTAAGCTCTGTACAATGTACTATTCTTAGCTTATTTCACGACAAAGCCTTTTTTTACGCTACTACAGCTAATGTGTTCAACTCGTCGCGATTAAGCTAACGTTCTTTGGAACATGTTTACACTTGAGTACTTCTACTCGTGTATCGTATCTCTTTTCGCAGCCACACACTCAATACCAACTTGAGTACATGGCCAACACATAAGCATACAAGGGATCCAGATAATTGACTTACTCAAGTTTTCAATTATATTACATAAACACTTGTTCGGGATTACACTTGTTTTTCCCTAGTGTTTTTACTCTACAGGTACATCTAACGGAGATCGATGAACTTGGAGACTGCTTCCACGATTGGAGAAGTCTGTTGCATCAACTCGTTGAGCTTGTCATCGGAGCAATCTCCAGATCTGCCGTTCATAATGACCGTGAGATCCGCCTCGACGTAAAAAGACTTGATGAAGCTCAAGACTTGATTCGGGATTGTGCAAGCCAGCCTTTGAGCGTACTCTAGAATCTTCTTCGGCGTATCCTTCAACCTCTCCACAAGTGGACGAGGCTGGACTCCAGCAACCCTAGGCTCGAAGAGATTGGCCACTGGCTCGGCTGCTTCCGTCAAGGCTTTCAACTCTGAGTGCAGGCCTTCGGCTTCTTCAATCTTGGTCTTGAGCGACTGCATGCAAGTCAACAAGTCATTCCAGCCCGCTAGGCGAATCTCCATCTCACGTTCAAGTTCGAAGCACCACACCTTATAATCCGCCTCAAGATCCATGCGAGCTGCTTCTTCACGATTATAGGCCAGCTGCCAGTCCAGCACCTTGTTCTTGAACTTATCAACCTCTTCAGACAGCTCTGCAGAAGATCACGACTACTTATCAGATGCAGTGCTCAACAAAAAAGTACTCAACAATGAATTCAGAAAGGGAGATTACCTTTATTCTTCTGGCGCAGAGACTTGTTCTTCCCAACAACATTGTCCTTCTGAGCCGTCAGCTTCTGGATCTCGTTGTGGTACTCGGCGGCGTTTCCATCAAGTTTTTCTTGTAGCTTCAGAGACAAGGCTTTCTGCTGTTTGAGTTCTTCTCTGAGCCGCGTGACTTCCTCGATGTCCGCCGCGTGTTGCTCAAGCAGATGAGTTTTGCGTTTCGACTGCTTGGCTACTTCCTGCAACAAGCAAAGCAATACAAGAGTCAGAGACAAGTTATCTCTGGCTAAAAAGTACTCTTTAAGAGACTACACACTTACTGCGAATAGCTTCTCGACGCTGCGAAACATCTCGCCGTGAGCTTGCAAGTTATCCTCCTTGAGAGACATGGATACCCATGGGTCCCCACCAGCCAGGGTCCCAAGGGCCCTGACAATTGGACCCAACCAACCAGAAGACCCGCCGACCTTACAAGTGGCCCTAGTGACCTGATCAGGATCCCGGAAGACCCGCGAAGCCTTGGCGTGCAAGTCAAGACATGGCGACCTGGCGCGCCGCCGCCTGTAGATTCCGCGTATCGCGGGATGCTCCTTGTAATCCGGGAGATAAGCCTCCCACAGTTGTAACCGACCCCGACACGAGTCAACCGACCTGCGCATGCAAACCCTAGCCCGTCCCCCATATAAGGCGGCCTAGGGCTCCATGCACAGGAGAACTCATCCTCGCATAATCCACCATCATACTGGACGTAGGGTTTTACTCTCCGGAGGCCTGAACCAGTCTAAAACCCCTTGTCTCCTTGTTCCTCGCCGCCATACTCGCCTAGTTCCGTGTGCATCCCGTGCATAACCACCTACGCTCTTAGATCCCGATCCTCTCCATTAACCTGCAAACCTCTAGGGCAACCCCCTAGCGGATCTGTCCAGGTCTCACCCCCTAACAGTTGGCGCGCCAGGTAGGGGTGATCGGGAGCTCGCTGTGCAGCATGGTGGCCGGACCTTGCGTCATCTTCGGCGACGGCACGAAGAACTTCCTCGACGGCGACCTTCTCGCCGCCGCCCTCCGATCTAATCGCGAGGTCGACGTCTTCGTTCTGCAGACGGCACGCCAAAAATTTTTTCGGTGCCCACCCACCCATGCCCTACGACGACATCATCGGCGGCGGATCACGATCAAGTCGTATCCGAGATGCGACTCGCTAGCGGCGGCTGACTTTGTTTAGCCGGCAGTACGGCGGATGTCTACACGTCGTCGCTCTTCTACGCTGCGAGTCGGCCTCCATGGGCAGCGACGTAGAATCTGACTTGGCCCTGGCCATCACGTGTTCAACAGAGATTGCGTCGAGACTCAATCATTGTGGTGCAGTTATGCATGCAAGCTGGATCACGAGATGCACTTGTTGCATGCATCATCACGACGGACACCGGGAGTCTGTCTTGTGCCGGCTACAGGAGTGTATGCACCATCAGAGCGCAGGAGCTCGTCGCAGGCAGGTCCCGACCTGGGCCACCACGATCACCGGCGTCGTTGGCAGAGTTTGTGTCCGTCATGTACTGCCAAGTCAAACCAATCTGCATGTTCGCACACACAGGGAAGGCTTTTTCTTTATTGTATTTCTTTCCTCCATCTCCGATCTCAAGTGCTCTTGCATTAATATATCTCAAGTGCTCTTGCATTAATATCTGATTGGCCAGAAAATACATACTAATGTATTTTCCTGTACCTGATGCACGCAACTCCATGACTCACGACCTACATGTGGAGGAGGCGGACCAGCAAATCCTCACCGAGCCACGTGCCCAACACCTAGGGGTCAACACGTCTTCATGTGTGCCGATCTTCGATGACCCTAGCTCGCCCCGACGACCTGTTTCGTCGACGCGCGCCCTACCCTGACCTGCTGCGGTTCAGCAATGACCTCTTTGACTATGGTGCGAGCGCCAGCTGCCACCTCGACACCTCAGCACGAGCCCAGCTCGAGCTGCCGACCCCTTCGACGTGACGGCTCAAACACGGCGACTAGTTCGGCCTCGCCGCCGACCTATTCGACGTCTCGACAACTCGGCGTAGCTTCGGCTCTTTCGACCTTCAACGACTCATCGCCGACCTCTTCGGCGTCTCGAGCTCGCCATGTCGACCTCGACCACAGCAACGCACAAGCTAAGTGTTATTTTAATTAAATATTATTACGGTGATCATCCCGGTCTTAGTGACTTTCGCCGACCTGCTTTACATGTTTTTTCTCGCTTTATTTTCCCTCCCCCTTCGACACGCTCGGGGGCTTGCTATAGCCGACCTCGATACGCTCGGGGGCTTGACTTTGCCAATCTAAGGGTCGTCAGACCTGAGGGGCTTAATTAACTTCTGTGCGTTCTCCCTTTAAATGCTTTTTACTCGCTATGCGCATTCTTAAGTCGTGTGGTGGCGAGACCTTGGGTCCAAGGCCACCCTCCGCGCGCCGGCTGCACCTAAGCCTCCACGTTGAGCCGTGCAGTCAGTAAGCCATTCCTCCACTAAGTTGGGTTAGCGGAGGGGACACGTTTTGCAGCTTCATAGCTTTTGAGTTCGCATAATTTGTGCCTGGAACACTTTCTCAAACAAAACAACATGCATATGTCTAGCTCGGGCTACGATTTTGTTATACTTTTTGATACACTGACCTAGCGTTTATCTTCTTTTACAGGCCCAGCTCTACGACGACCTGGTGTGTCTCTCGTTGCCTAGTGGACCTCTCTGGCTCGCAACGGGAGGCGACTCGGCGCTTCCACGACCCATCCAGCTTCCACACTCGGGGGCTCGTCGCTTCAGGTCGCCAGACCTCCCGGCGTCTCTGTCGTCGTCCTCTTCAGGTTGTCAGACCTCCCGACGTCTCTGTCGTCGTCCTCTTCAGGTCGCTAGACCTCCCGACGTCACCGTCGTCGTCCTCTTCAGGTCACCAGACCTCCCAGCGTCACCGTCGTCGTCCTCTTCAGGTCGTTAGACCTCTCGGCGTCACCGTCGTCGTCCTCTTCAGGTCGCCAGACCTCCCGACGTCTCTGTCGTCGCCCTCTTCAGGTCGCTAGACCTCCCGGTGTCGCCGTCGTCATCCTCTTCAGGTCGCTAGACCTCCCGGCGTCACCGTCGTCGTCCTCTTCAGGTCGCCGGACCTCCCGGCGTCTCTGTCGTCGTCCTCTTCAGGTTGCCAGACCTCCAGGCATCTCCGTCGTCATCCTCTTCAGGTCGCTAGACCTCCCGGCGTCGCTGTCGTCATCCTCTTCAGGTCGTTAGACCTCCCGGCGTCGCCGTAGTCGTCCTCTTCAGGTCACCAGGCCTCCTGGCGTCTCCATCGTCGCCCACTTCAGGTCACCAGACCTCCCAGCGTCTCCGTCGTCATCCACTTCAGGTCGCTAGACCTCCCGGTGTCTCCGTCGTCAGCGGCTTTAGGTCGCCAGACCTCGCTGCAGCTCTGACAGTCGGCGAGCCTTTCCCCTACCTGACTGCACTCTGGATCATTTTTGTCTCTTGTGAGTGATAGCGACCTGTGCTTCACCTGGGAGCCGGCCCGTGACCGTACAGTGTGCCCATGACTCAGGACATGTCAGCCCTGGCATCTGACTTCTGCAAGATTCCGGATCGTTTGTCCTATTAGAGTGGCTGCATAGAGTACAGTTCTGTTCCCTGAGCAGAAGGCTGTAGGTTCGGCTATTTCTTTCTTCTTCTTCTTCAGAGCATCAACCCGACCATTCTGGTCGCCTTACTACTCGGGGGCTACTACACTAGTGCGTCTCGCGACGCCCTATTTTATCCAGGTCGCCTCGACCTACTGGAAGCCTGCTTCCACTACCTCTCCGCTCGACCTACCTTCGGTAGGCATGGCGACCTTTCCGAAGGTCGCGGACGCTACTATGTCACACCTGACTCAAGTCAGGTCGGCAGGTTCTTCAAGATCTACGCCTCGTCTTCACTTCGACCTTATGGTCCTTCATCCCGGAAGCCCGGCGTTCGACTTCGCACAAGATTGAAGGAATTTTTTCTTTTTGATCACCGTGCACCCTTATCGACCTCGATGATGCCAAGACTTTAGCCTGCTTCTTCAAGCTTCGTCATGATTTCATCAAGATCGTTGCGCCTACACGTCGATCGGGGGCTTGAGAGACATAGGTACCCATGGGTCCCCACCGACCAGGGTCTCAGCCGTCCTTGACAGGTGGGTCCGACCTACCAGACGACCCGCCGATCTGACATACGGGCCCAAGGACGTAAAGATACTTGGTGTACAAGACAAGACAGTCCAGCTCGGATAAGCTTTCCCTGTTGTAATCAACTAGGATAGATGGAAACCGACTTGTAGCCCAAGGTCGTCGGCCAATATAAGGCGGCCTAGGGCGCCCTCCTTGGGGGCAGATCTCCCTGGCATAATTCCACCACCAAACTGGACGTAGGGTTTTACTCTCCGGAGGCCCGAACCAGTATAAATCGCCGTGTTCCTCATGTCTCGCCGAGATTTCCATGTGCATCCCGTGCATAACCACCTACGCTCTTAGATCCCAATCCTCTCCATTAACCTGCAAACCACTAGGGCAACCCCCTAGCAGATCTGTCCACGTCTCACCCCCTGACACTCATCTAGGCACGAGTCATCGTACGGCATCAAATCTTCTGCCATGGACGGAGTACTTATGCTCGCTGCAGAGTATTGCGCAGTGCTGCGCAGAGGAGTCGGGTCTTCAATGAGTGGCTCGTGTGGCACTATACGGCCCTCCGGGTTGTCCTCAAGTGCCAGTTGCGCATCTATTTGGCGCACGGGGGCTTCGGCAACTGGGACTTCTTCGTGGCACAGCTCGGCCTCTGGATCAGCCTCCAGGCCCTCATTCACCGCGACTTCAATATCTTCGAGTTCTTGAGCCTTGGGTTTGGAAGCTGCCTCCACTACCACCTTGACCACGTCGCTCCACAGGAAGCGCAGTACCTCTGCAGCATCAGATTCGGCGGGTACTTCTTGGCGCTCCAGAAGCACATCTTCTTGCTGTTCTTGAGGATTCTGCTCTTCTTCAGCATGGCTACTTCAAGAGGCGCCTCACTTTACATCAGTGGATTTTCTGCATCAACAAGTTGGTCAGCAAATTCAGAGTAAATAATATTAATAAGTACTCGAGTACTTGAGTACTTACAGAGCAGCTCGAGGCACAAAGATTTTTGGCCCCAGCATGTCGAAAAATGAAGGCGTCGCCGGCACCTCTGGCACACTTTCCACCGGCGGCACACTTCCTGGTACCGCGGCTTCTTGTTGCTCATGCGCCACCGTCTCCACGGTTGACGCTGGAACCACCTCGGGTTCTGTTATTCTTGGGGGGCTACTTGAGGGTACATTGGTTGCACTCTCAATAACCTGCGCAAGTCAAAGTTCAAGACATTACAGCAGAGAACAAGTATTCAATACGACATCAACTACTTAAAGGTTCTCCAACACTTACTGTAATGGAGGGGAGGCCTGAGATTTTCTTCACAGCCTGCTTCCCCACCGTGGTCCTCTTCTTCCGCGGTGGTAGTGTCGCATCATCTGCAAGAGACGATGCTGGCCTCCTCAATGCTCCCGCGGCAAGGCCACTAGGGATTGGCGCCCCAGAGTACCCGTAGCGGCCTTTCACTTCAAAACACTGTTGAAGTGTCTAGCCGTCATCGTCGCTTGAGGAGGCGTCCTGCACCAAGACTTCTTCTCCCCCCTTGAGCAGATTGACTACTCTCGGGGGCATGAGCCTCCACTTCTGTTGGCTCTCCCTCCGACGCTTGTAGTGGGTCCTGGGGACGAGGAGGGGGGTTGGACACAAACTTCAAGACATCCTCCTGTGAAACAAGACAAATGTTAGCTACATGACTACTTACAATAAGTACTCGGGAGTTAGTACTTGGAAACTTACCATACGCGGAGGATTGTCAGCACTATACTCCCGGACGGCTACAGGAATTCCGTGAAGATTCTTGAAGATCTTCTGCAGCCTCTCCATCACAAGATCATCACTGATCTCTTCAGCAGATAGCTTGGAGCCATCATCCGCTCTAGTGTACTCGAACCCAAGATGCTTCCGCTGCATCAAGGGTTGTACCCGTCGCTTCATGAAGCTGAAGGCTACTCTCTCAGCAGTCAAGCCTTGTGCTTTCTTCTGCGCAATTTTCGCCAGCAGCTCTGGGATCTGAATGCACTCCTGCATCGTTGGTTCATCCTTCCAGAGCCTGTCATACACTGGCGCGAGCATGCTGGGCTTCGGCAGCTGAGGCGGGGCGTTCTCGATGTAGAACCACTTGTTCTTCCAGTCTTGATTTGAGTCAATCAAGTCGTACTTGAAGTACAACTCTTGTGCCTTCTGGCGCATCTGGACACTGGCTCCACCGACTACAACCGGGAAGTTGGCGTTGGGTTGCGGCTTCAAGCGGAAGATTTTCCTAAACAGAGCCCAATTATGCCACAACTGAAAAAGAACTGCTAGCTGTTGTTTATGCTATTGACAAGTTTAGATCTTACTTAGTAGGAGCAAAAGTTATTGTTTACACTGATCATGCTGCTTTAAAATATTTGCTCACTAAGAAAGATGCTAAACCTAGATTAATAAGATGGATTCTGCTTCTCCAAGAATTTGACTTAGAAATAAAAGATAAGAAGGGAGTAGAAAATTTTGTTGCTGATCATTTGTCTAGAATGTATTTTGAGAAACCACAGGAATTACCCATCAATGACGCAATGAGGGACGACATGCTCTATCGGATCGCCCGGTCAGACCCCTGGTACGCAGATATTGTTAATTTTATGGTTGCAGGGTATGTACGACCAGGAGCCGACAAGAAAAAGCTTATTTACGAGAGTCGCCATCACCTGTGGGATGAACCATACCTTTTTCGAGTATGCTCTGACGGGTTACTCAGGAGGTGTGTACCGACAGAAGAAGGAATGAAGATCATTGAGAAGTGCCACTCATCACCATATGGAGGTCATTATGGAGCTTTCCGCACACATGCAAAGATCTGGCAAAGCGGATTTTTCTGGCCAACCATGTATCAAGACACAAAAGATTTCGTACGAAGGTGCAACTCTTGTCAGAGGCACGGGAACATCAATTCCAGAAATGCCATGCCACTGACAACCAACCTTCAGATCGAGCTCTTTGATGTCTGGGGAATTGACTACATGGGACCATTCCCAAAATCCGGAAAATTTGAGTACATCTTAGTGGCAGTTGACTATGTCTCCAAATGGGTTGAAGCCCTGCCATGCAGAACTGCTGACCACAAAAGCTCAATAAGAATGTTTGAAGAGACAATATTTCCAAGATTCGGTACGCCAAGGTTAGTGATAAGTGATGGAGGGTCTCATTTCATCGACAAGCGCTTCGAGAAATACCTCATGAACCATGGGATCCAGCACAATGTCGCTACTCCTTACCACCCGCAAACAAGTGGTCAAGCAGAGACGTCTAATAAGCAGATCAAGAACATTCTACAGAAGACGGTGGACCAAATGGGGATAAAATGGAAAGACAAGCTACCCGAAGCACTTTGGGCTTATCGGACATCTTATAAAACCCCCATTGGAATGTCTCCCTACCAACTGGTCTACGGGAAGACATGTCATTTGCCGGTTGAGCTAGAATTCAAGGCTCATTGGGCAATAAAGAGATGGAACATGGACTTTGAAGCAGCCGGAACAAAACGGAAAATGCAACTGTCCGAGCTAGAAGAATGGAGAGAGAAGGCGTATCACAGTGCCAAGATTTACAAGGAAAGAACCAAGAGGTGGCACGACAAGAGAATCATAAAAAAAGAATTCAACCCAGGCGATCAGGTATTACTTTTTAACTCCAGGGTACGACTCTTTGGGCACGGAAAGCTACGAAGCAAGTGGGAAGGACCATACAAGGTAGTGAATTCATTGTCACACAGAGCTGTCACTCTTCAAGACGACGAAGGTACATTATTCAAGGTAAATGGTCAACGCCTTAAAATATTTTTAGAGCCCAATAAGGAGTCTGAGGATTTGGATGAGATAGATTTCCTTTGCTTACCAACGAATATTAATTTTAGGCCGTAATGGGCCATCTTAAGGTTTTTAGGGATCAGCACACGGTTAGAGCACCCCGCGCCGAAGGTCTCCGCGAGGCGCCCTGGTAGGGGACCGATCGGCCCCCTCACTGGGCCGATCGGGCCCTGCCCGCCGCCATTCGCCGTCAGCTTTCGCCCACGCTATCTCTAAGGTGTTAGGGTTTTGAAAAACTGGTTCGGGGATCTTTTACGAGATTTTCCGCAGCCTTTCCAAGCTTGGTCAACCCCCTCTGCAAGTCCGTGACCGATATATAAGCAGGGGCAGACCCCCACCTTTTCCTCATCCCAAAGCCTCCAAGTAGCAGCAATGGCCGACAAGCAGCTTGTCCCCTTTAGCTTTGAAGCCAAGGCGGTTGTTCCTTTCGAGAAGGAAGCAAAGCCGCTAGCCTCCTTGCCTCCTGATCACCTCCCTCTCTCGCTGTTCTCACCTAGCCGTCCACGTTCGCCGCCACCACCTACAGAAAGCAGGCAGGCAATGTACGCTCAGCCGTACGATCGCCGTCGCGAAGCAGCTCAGAAGAAGCCGATCTGCGTTCCTAGCTACATGGATCTGAAGAAACCAAGGGATGGAGAGCGACTCGTTGATGTGCGCATGGACAAGTTTGGCAACACAAGGGTGCACAAGTACACCACCTCCTCAAGCCGTGTCACCATCGACGGAGTTCGTGCCAAGGAACCTCAAATCAAGAGAATCCCAGTCTTCGAAGCCAGCCAGCGGATGCCGCAGAAACAGAAGACCCGGAAGACCGTAGCTGAGCTAGCGCAGGAAGTAACAAGCCTGGCTGAAACTTGCAAAGAGATCCATCGCGTCAACGCTTCCCTCACCAAGACTGTCCTTAAGCTGTTAGAGTCAAAGAAACGTAGGGACGATGAGGAAGACCATAGCCGCGACCTTAAGAAGGGCAAGCGTCCTGTGTAAAAACCTTAGTTAGAGAGCACATTAGTGATAGTTAGTTCGAGTTAGTTAGTTTGCTTTAGTTCGCTTTAGAGTTGTTTAATAAAGTGCTCTCTCTTTTAATAAAGAAGTATTCCACAAGTTGAGCTATCTTTGCCTATATATATTTTCTGGATATGTTTTTGTCTCCACCATACTGTGCATGCAAGATAACAGAAAACAAGTGTGGGGGAGAAGAACAGATGACCAAACGGCATCAAGAACAACGGAAAAAGCATGATCAAACGACTCACACGACGAACCACGGCAGAACCTAGTTCGGCCACATCTCGTCCACCGCTCGGTTTGCTTCCTGAACTTTTTAAATTTTTACAAATTGCTTTCCGTTTCGATTTGAACAAAGATGCCCTGCTAAAATGTCCTGATAACCTAAAAGATAAAGTTTCACATGTTTATGCTCTTAGAAATATTTATTACTTTTGGGATGATCAGAATAAAGTTAGAATAATGAGAACCATCTTTCTTTTATCTTGTCTATGGAGAGTACTTAAAATTAAAAAAAATCATTAGCTAAGTTTCTCCTTTGTGATCAATAATATATCTCAGCAGAGCTTTCATTGAAAATAAATTTGATTAAATGCTGCTTACTTGTATTGAGCTTTGTCAAATCTAGAGCTATGTTGAAGTTTTGTCTAAGTCTATGATCAAGATCACGTACACTGCTTTCACTAAAGTATCTATGCTCTAAGATTTTTGATCTCTGTCTCCCATATCATGAAAGGGTACAGCTAAAAAAAAAAGAGAAAAAGCCAAAGAAAGAAAAGAAAAAAAAAATTATGAGTGGAGAGAAAAGTGAGGGAGAGGAGAAAATGGACAAGTGTTCTACGGGTCAGAAGAACCCTCCTCTCAGAAAAGAAAAAGGCATAAAAAAGAGAAGAATAATGGACATGTGTCCGAGGGTGAGTAGGGCCCACTTCTCTTTAAAAAAAATAAGTGAGAGAGTAATAATGGACGTGTGTCCGAGGGTGAGTAGAACCCAACTCTCCACAAAGTAGCTGGATACCTTGTTCTAAAAAAGATGGGAAAAGACAGAAGATTCTAAAGTCAGAGCAGTGGTTTTTAAAATTTGACACACGCACATATCTTGATCTACGACCTATGACAGGCCTCTTCATGGATACAGATTTTGACCCAGCAATATATGCAAGGTAAGTCTGCTATATCTTTACATTCTAAAATTTGAGAGTATCACAAAGGAGTAAGCAAGGCTGCATTTTCTTTCCAAAACTTATTCAGAAACTCTCCATTGACTAGATTTGAGAAATAAAGGTGATCTGTTTCTAGCTATATTCAGATGTTCCCTAAGTACAGATATGACTAAGGAGTATAATTATGTTGATTCTTGTCTACACGGTTGTAAACCATCCTTTTATCGAGGACGAGTAAAAGCCTAAGTGTGGGGGAGTTTGTTGACACATTTTATCTATGAATTTTATCCCTCACATTTACTAGAAAAAGGACTAAAATATGATTAGATTACCTTATTAGGGTTTATATTAACAATTTCCACGAGTTTTGGTGAATTTATGAATTTGCAGGGACTATTCAGAAAATATGCAAGAAAACCTCTCTAGAAGACTCCAGAAGGCTCCGGAACTCAACGTGACTTAGCACCAAAAAAAGAAGCATCTAGAAGGATCAAGGACCCACCTGGCCGAAGTGGACCCCGAGTGGGGCCCACACCAGACCGACCGGCCCAGTGGTGGGGCCGGTCGGCCACCCCCTGGTGCCAAATGGGCCCGGCTTCTGGAATGTTCCTCCACCGCCTATGAAGATCAATCTAAACCACATGTTTAGGTCGGTTTGATCCTACGGTGCACGTCATCTCCTCTGGACAATATAAGCAGACCCCCTAACCCCAGGGCAGAGGGCAACTCATTCTATCAGATCCTCCATGCCTACCTGAGATTAGAGCTCTAGATTAGAATTAGAGTTGGAGAGTTAGTATCAAGTTGAGAGATTACATCCACGGTCTAATTAGACATAGCTAATCTTGTTCGAGAGGATTAGAGAGCGGTTGAGGCGAAGCTGAAGGAAGGCCCGGACCTGTCGGTGTCTCCTCTTCATCTTCTACCTCTGGGATCAACTCCATTGGAGCCCGATCCTGAGACCTTACGGGAAAGATCGACTTCTTATTCAAGTGAGCACCATTATTTTTATTGTTCTTACGGTTCATAACTCTTTGAGTACTTTAATTCCTGTCGCTCTTGAATTAAAGTTGCATGTTTAGTGTAAGCGTGGTGCTTAGACTAGCTAGCTTATGAATGCCTTCTATATTCCGGATCGTGTGGTAGATCGTGGTGGTGACAGCACCATTGAGTCCTTCGTAGTCCACCTCCCGTCTATAGAAACCGTAGGACTCCCCCATAGATTCTCGGAAGGTTCCCTTTACTAAGTGTGCCTTCAGACAATCACCCCATAAGAGCAATAAAGACATAGCTTGTGAGGATAAGAACCAGACATCCGTAAGTTTTCCTTATCTCTCTTTCTGTCCAGTCCTTGATAGCTACTTAGTTGATTAGTTATATACCTCAGATACTCTCTTTACCATTCTCCCTGTGGATTCGATATTTAAAACCCTCTCCTGGGTGGAATGCTCACCGGTATCCGTGCGCTTGCGGATTATCCATCATAATATTTTTGTAGGCTTAACAAATACCAACACTGGGCTCTTCTCCATTGGCCACGCATCTCCGGCGGCAGAGCTCCAGCCGGCAATCGCCTTCTCGCGCAGCAACCCGCCAGCTTCGAGGGCATTGATATCTTCTTCCCTCATCTTGGACTTCTTCCAAGAGACGACCTGGCTTGGGGGCTTCGTGATGACCACTGTCTTGTATTTCGGCTCTGGCAACTGATTTTTGCCGCGGCTGGACTTCCTCTTCTGACCCTTGGACGACGCTGGCTTCATACTGTCAGTCACGAGAGTCTTCTTTCGCATTGACTTGAGGGCTGCGAGGGGGTGGAGGTGCAAACTTTTAGCGATGTGGACGCTCGAACTCTGCGGCGGCTACGGATGCTAAGGTTTTCTGGATCTAAGGGCGAATGGGAGCAATGAAACCCTAAGAGATACCCCTTCGGGTATTTATAAAACCAAAATCCTAACGGTTCGACATGGTGATCCTTCGTATTCAACAGATTGGTTTCACACAGGCAAATTTTTGGCTAAGTCAGAGGACTCAAATCCAAGACCTGTTCGGCTCCATCTCGGGGGCTCGACTACTCGATGGAATTAGATTTCATTCAGCTACAGTTCACTGGATTCAGGTCACTATTCTACAGTCAGATTGGATCCTTCAATTCGAGAAAGTACTCGACTCAAGGCTCGGGGGCTCCGTGCCACGTGTCCTTCAGTTTTCTCAGGATTTTAAAGGATTATTCAACGAGGACTACTGATTGACCCTCAGCTTGAATTGTCAATTCGAACTAAGGCTCGGGGGCTACATCCATATAGGATGCAATTTTTGCAAATCGCATTCCTATATTATTTCTTCGGATTATCTACGGATTTTTCGGAGCAAGATCAAAGAATAGAAGATTGACCCTCAGCTTGAATCTTGGATTCGACGTAAGGCTCGGGGGCTACATTCCATATGGAATGCGATTTTAGTAATCGCATTTCCATATGGATCTTTGATGCAAAGATTTCAAGAACGAAGCGGGTATTATTAAAGACCTTCAAGGGAAGTACTCGGAGACGCTTGGGAACAACTCGAGAAGACTTCAAGACTACTCGTGGAGTTAGCTGGAGTACCTTCCGGCCTCGTGATGATTCAAGTACTATTGAAGATTGAAGCTTGTAGAACTCGGGGACGCTTGGGAACTACTCGTGGAGACCTTCAAGATTACTTGGAGCATCGCACTCGACTACAAAGTACTCGGGGGTTTGTTGACCGGGCATCCCTGGGCCCACCAACACATGTGGGCCCTACCCGGGAGATGAGTTCCTATACACCTGGACTACTCGACTAGTGGGACACGGTGCTGGTACCGTGGACCACAAGGTAAGACAAGACGGACAAGGACTTGTACTAAGATTATGATAGCTTTCCATACCTTGCATAGGCTACTCCGGGTCCTACTCGAATAGTACCCTTGTACCAATCCGACTTGTAACCCTGCCTCCCGTGGCATATAAGGTGAGGCAGGGACCCCTCTCAAAACATACGCAATCAATACAGAGCCACGCAGCATACATGACGTAGGGTATTACGCACATTGTGGCCCGAACCTGTCTAATTGTGTGCCCCGTGTCTCACCATCGTGTTCCTGATCTCAGCGAGCCCCACCGCACAATCTACTACTTCGGGTACTCCGTCGTAGGCTTGGTGTCTAAAACACTGACACACTCCACCATGTTTCCATTTTTTAGGCCAACCAATCAGGTATTTTGTTTCCTTTCTCTCTAGCGGCATCTACGTATTTCAACATTCCTAATCACTACTCTACTGTACTCCAAATTTTCCTAGAACTATTATTAAAGGCGGGCTGCTTGTGGTGTTGTCTTCGCGTTACAGGAACTAGCACCGGCGATCATCTTGCATCCTCGGGCCTAAACCAGCACCGACAATCAATGTCGTGTGGCCTCAGGTGCAAGGGAAAAATATGCAAGTTTAACTAAACAATAGGAGGGGAAAAAGCACAGGAAGGGAAATTTATTACCATCGTAAGAAGATCTAAGGTGGAAGAAAAACTATAGCTTGGTCGTCCATCAATTGGGATATCTCTGTTGTCTAATACTACATCCGTTCGCATATACTTGACGTTTCAGACAAGAAGCAGTATTGAGATTAGCCCAAAATAGTTGCTCGAAATGTCAAATAAAAAAGGATAGAGGTAGTATAAGTGAATATAAAAACTAACTATGTATCCTTGTTTAGTATTGATACACAAATGTATTTATATTTGTGTTGCAATTTTGATAACTTTAAATGCATGCTGAATTACTGGTCATTGTACTATGCAGAAATTAGACAATTTATTAATATATAAGCGTATCTCATACTACTTTCATATTGTCAAAATACTTAAACAATTTAAGTAGTTTATTAAACCTTTATTTAAAAATATATTTATATAATGTCACTTTGTCATTTATGCTGACTAAATAAATAGATGTATATGAATATAAATCATATTTATAATTTTTTAAATACGTGCGTGTCGCCACGTACGTCTATACTCTCTACTCCTAAAAAGAATGAACTTACGAGAAAAATTTGGTACGTCAATCATCCGGTAGGACGACCACGGGGACGACCGCGGCTCCCCCTCCGCGCCCCCTCGCGCTTCCCCTGGTCCCACCCTCCCCCCTGACCGCGCGTCCGCCTCCCCCCACCCAAAATCATTCCTTGCAATCCCACGCCCGCCCGGCGCCCGCATCCGCTCCCTCTCCTCCCGCCGCCGCCGCCGCCCGTCCCTCCTCCTCTCATCTCCCCACGATGCCGCTGCACACCCCCTCCTTTCCTTCCCCCGCGCCGCCGCCGCCCGTCCCTCCTCCTCTCGTCTCGTCGCCGCCACCTGCTCTCCTCCTCTCCCTGCGACGTCGCCGATCCGCTTTTTCCGGCGGCGGTTTTCTCGTGAAATCTATGTCCCCTCCACCCAACGCGCCGCCGAGGATGTGGAGGCCGGGGTGGTCGAGGCTGCCGGCCTTAGCTACGATGGCGACAAAAGAGGGCGCCCGCGATGGCGTATCTGCGACGCCGGAAGCCAAGCGACGCCACCGGCCTTAGCTGGCTGATTTGCTCCCCGTAGTGCGCGCCCTCGACGCCTCCCTCACCCCGCCGTGGTGGTTCATCTTCAGGTAAGACCCTCTGCCCCCTCCCTCCCTACTGACGCGGCCTTGAACTGGAGCCTGGAGGATTGGGACCTCCTCGCGCATGGCTACTCGGCGGGGTTGGGGTTCTACATGCGCCGTTGCTGGGGGGAGGGGGCTCCCATTGATGCTGCCATCACGCCCCTCTATCCTGCATACTGCATTCTCGCTGCTGGAGATGCCCCAATCCTTCACTGGTGACGAAACTGACCTGAATCCGACTTCCGACCACATCCCCACAGTGTAATTGGTTTGCTCACGTTTGCCTAGGTTATCTGTGCAGATACTGCTGCAACTAATGTGCCAACCCTGGGAGAGTTCTTCGCGATTGGTTAACCCGTCAATCCCCATCCAAGCCAGTGGAGAGATAGGTATGCATTCATGCAATTCTGCCTCCGTCGTTCATTATGGAGACTATCCCATTTGGTTTAGAAATGTGGATTAATTATTTCATTGTGCATCCATAATTTTTAGCATTTGATTAGACTTTTCTCTATTCACAATTCATCCAATTTTTATCAGAGATGAGCAGCAGCAAAAATCTGCCTTACTAATTCTAAATTGATTATCTTAAGGTCCTGGTTAAGTTGTTCTTGTTCGGAGACACCAGGGAGCCAACAACACTCAGGCAATCATCTTGATTCCCTAAAATACAATCCATTTTCCCCTTGATGGGCAACCCATCTACTGATCACACTGAATTGTTATACAGAGATGGGCAACCCATCTACTTGTTCGTCAGTATGTGCTTTGCAGGAAGATCAAGAAGAAATTTCTCGCCCATGGTGGGACCTGATCACATATGAGACTTTGGTTGCTGATCTGATTTGGGCCTCTGAAATACATGTAAATGTAGGTGGCTTCCCATTCAGATCTTCTGTTCCCACCTTCAGGTTCGCTACTGTTGTGTGTGTTGCCAGATCTATTGTGCAGGCCATGTTTACTTATCCAGCTGTTCGTGTTTCTTGATAAGGCCTGCAAAAGATGATAACTTGACATGATGATTTTTTGTTGTGTTTTGACTAATCTTGCTCTGAATGATAACTCGACATGATATCTTGTGCTGTGTGCTGCCCTCATGCTTTGAATTACTTGTGTGCTGCCCTCATGATATCTTGCTCTGAATGATAACTCGACATGATATCTTGTGCTGTGTGCTGCCCTCATGCTTTGAATTACTTGTTGCGCGTTGCCTTATCTTGATTTGGATTACTTTTAAGTATACACCTGAAATTATGTATAGAGGGTCAATTTGGACATTGTAGCTTTTATGATTAGTTCTCTGAATTATGCTTGAAGTCTTGAAGGAAGCAAAGGTTTATATATACTATCTTTTCCATCCAATGTTGTGTCTAACCCCGCTTTTTGACAGGGGTAACTTGTGATCTACAACCATTGATAACTATCATTATTCCCCATCTCCTTGGTTGGTTTCACATAGCAAATTAAGCAAAGTCCGCTGAAAAAAGAGTAGTAGGGATCTGAAATGTGCCTTTCATCTTCTCCGATGATGGTTTTCTTGATGCAGTCTCACTTCAGGTAGCAGCATTTGCTCACCCTTCTGGCATTGCACATATATATTTCTTTACGTAATTATTTTTATGTATCTTCAGTATCTGATTTTTCTGGTGATTTTCATGTTGGTGCGAGTCACTTGGTTCTGAATTGCTCGAGTGTGCTTTCTATAATACCCCACGACTGCTGCCGACTGCCGCATGGATCCTTTATGAGTAGCCTATCATTTTTAGCCTGCACCTTCTGGCAGTTATGAGTAACTGTCACTCTGTCAGCACAATACTGTACTATAGTTGGCATGGACTGTCGAACACTGAAAAACTTATTTTTACTGCACCAGTTTTCTTCCTGCAATAACTGCATTTTTCAGATATTACATGTCATGTATGACTGACTTTGCTTCTGAATGATGTCTTATTTATTGTGTGCTTTCCTTTCTTACATATGGTGTTCTTCATTCCCATTTTCCTATTTCAAATAAAAGAAAAGCAGGTACGTGACTCTGACAGTTTCACTACAAAGTTCACTGACTTCAACAGTCACTATTGTTGCTTTTTATAATAATTTCGGATTTTGAGTACTACACTTCCTTTTAAGATATCTCGGTTATGTTATATGTAGTAGGCAGATGTTGGTGATCACTAGCTATTTCACTTGTGTATCCATGCCCATGTTCGCAAATCAGAATGCTGTGTCATGAACAGATAGAGCTTCCTTTTACTATTTATGAACTGGTAACTAATTGTGAACAAATTGACATAAGAGATGTAGCTGAAATTTATCCAACTACAGGAAGCTCGCAAAGGTAATATCCATTTGATTATTTTACTTGAGATATGAGTAATATGTTTTAGTGTTGCAACTTCTGCATGATTATTGAGGAACTATTTGATTGATTTGTATTATTAATGTTTCTTTAGTAAAAAATTGTGTTAGGACACAGCCTTGCGTGTGAATCTGTTTTGCTGTTCTTTTCACGATAAGAAAAATCACATGCGAGTTAGACTTTAAGTAAAAATTCTTCATACTTTACAGGATAATCTTGCTATGTGACTAAATTCTTCGCCAATCTTGTGGCGCATGAAGCAAATGCTTAGAGAGGAAGCACTTGTCTAGCATTGCAAAACAATGCAAAGACTAACAAGGATTGTTATTTTCCTCAGCTGCTCTTGATGTTCTAAACCTGGTTTGTAGCTTCTTGCAACTTATGCCTTGGCCCCTTGCTTTCTAATGTTATCTTATAATTGGATCCTTGCTTATCCGATTGTCGTGCCCAGTCTAGCATTACGTGTTGGCATGTGCAGTCTGTGGTCTAATCTAATGTGGTATTCGCCAAATTAATTCTTTGATTCTTAAGTGAATCCACAAATTCTTAAGTTCGGGATAAAAGTTACCTGACGATTATTTCTGGTGTGTAGACATGCAATCATTGAGGAAATATCCTGTTTGTATGTAGTGGTTCCTGCTATCATCTTTAATTTTATCATGTTGCTTACTGTTTGCCAGAAAATGGTAATGATAAGTTCTTTCTCAGTCTTTCAAGTGCAAAATGATATTTAATTATTATTGTCACCTATGTTTTTAGCCCAAATCATTTAAGTACTAAATCACCATTTTCGTCATGTCACTTGTGTTTCATTTAGATGGTAGTATATTGTTTTCCCTCAAAACTATTGTGTATTCGGGTTAGCTTTCTTCTTTATAAAATTGAGCTGCTGAATTATGTGAAATGATTTTTTCAAACATTCAGAGAAACATGCACCATGACTGAAAATTTCCTTATACAGAACTTAGGGAGCAATGGGGGTTATATCCTTTATGGAAACAATAGTTCTGGTATTGACAGTGCTTATGCTTACAGAAAAATAATTGATTTGGTCACTGTTCCAGTGTATGGAGACTAGGGAGTTCATTAACTGAAATTATATTAGCCACTTGTTCTGAAAAAGTGTTCTGAATAAGCAGCTAATTTCAGGAGTTAAGGCTTACAATCAATGAAATTATATTAGCCACCTTAGTTCTGAATAAGCAGTTTTATTTGATTTGGTTTTTTTCTTCTTCCTCTACACTGACAGGATTCCTGAAGACTCGAGTGAGAGTGGGCATGGGATGCAGTTCCGGCTTGTAGCGAGTGATTCTTACACAAGTGGCAGTGACATGGTACTATGGCAGAGCTTGAGAAAATCAATATTCTTGTCATAGGTCCGACCAGCTCGGGTACATGCTCTGATCCTTTGAGTATCTTAAATTTTTTTATTTTACCATCATCTGATACTGTTCATAAACAGGCATTAGATCGATGTTTGGTTCTCACCGCAAAAGATATTATTAGGTTTGGAAAGGATTCTATGATTAATGGTTTGATTCTGTACCAACCCTAAATCAGAACATGGATATACAAGATATGGGTTTGAGATCCTAGCTGTAGAAATCGTTTGTTTATTTTTGGTCTCTAGCCATGTGAGCTGCAAAAATAGTTTATTCAGATTCCATGTAGTACCACATGGTTTAGGGTCTTATGAAAACAAGTGATGTTCTTGTGACATTGTTTCTGTTTTTTCAAATAAATAAATAAATATATACCGACCTACAAGGTTTGGAAAATGATGGAAGTCAAACATAATAAAATACTTTGGACATCCACAATTCTTATCAAGTTGGTGTTCTGTTTGATTTATGATATAAGCCCGTAGCAACGCATGGGCACAATCCTAGACATTGATTACCTGTGGAAAATAATTGCTGAGTAGAAGACTCATTAGTCTTAATAATGATTCGTTCTTAGGTTATTCTGAGTCAAGGTATATGCCTCTATTGCTATATATCATTTTGGTAACTTGATGAATAAATTTGTTTAGCCTGTAGCTACTTATCTGCAATATTTGAGATTTCACCTCTGTCAGATATAGCAGTGGTAATTTGGGGTACAATATGACAGCTTGTTTTGTTTATAAAGTATATTACTCCTAACAGATTCAGAAGCGTACATACAGGTTGGTGAAGCAATGAACGACTCATTTTCATGTTTAGGGTTATTGACCATGGACCATCAGTCACCATCGCGCCGGTCTGCGATCCCTCTTAGCGATCTCACAAATACATATCGAACAGGTGATGATTCTTAATTCAAATGCCTGGGAAGGTAGGTTCCCTCTTCGCTCCTTGCATGTGTGCATGGATGCTTTTTATTTGCATTGACTACAAGGTGCCTATTTCATGCAGTTAAAATTGACTCCAAGTGGCAATCATAGCATCATTACTATTGGTGGAAATACTTGTATGAGAAAGCTTACTATCGAACTTAAACCATTGTGATTGGCTTGTTCTTCTACTGATAGTCAAGTAATTGTGTGTCATGCTGGAGATGTTCAGGTATTCTCGAATGCTAAAGATTTACTCTCAGTCAGCCGTGCTGACTCAAATGAGAACAAGGGTGTATTTTTCTGTATGCAGCTGGAAGCCTGGAAGGAGTTGCAAACAACTACTACTATGTTATAATACATTGGAAAATGTGTTGTACTGTGGTGCAATATTGGCCAATTTTTTATTTTACTATCATTCTACTGGTTAACCGTTAGTTAATTTATTATCTACATTCTATCCAATAAGTGCAATCTGTTTTCAAGCAGACAATGTATTGATCACACGGTTTTGGTATACAAGCTTTGTTTTAATTATTGTGATTTCCAGACACGTGTAGGCAAATTACCGGTCAAACATCAAAATGTGCGCTCAATTTCAAGTCATTCTTTAGATATGATGTCTTAAATTGAGAAATACAATATCGTATTATATAATTTTTATTATATATTTTGTGTATTGCTTTGTAGATAATTGGATGCCCGTAGCAACGCACGGGCACGAACCTAGTAGTTTTAAAAAGAGCTAAATCGAATCAAGTTCTTCCCTTGGTCTCTTGCAAGAAAGCCAAGATTTGAGCTAAATCGAATCAAGTTCTTCCCTTGGTCTCTTGCAAGAAAGCCAAGATTTGAGCCTTAATTCAATTAAGCCCCCTTCTCCCGGACGAGCCCTTCTCCCATTAGTCATTTCTCACTCCCACCGTCCCACGACCACGAGCGTCGGTGCGGCTCGCCGCCGGCTGGTCTCTCTCGCCGGCGCCGCCGCCCAGGAGGAGCTCTATCGCCGTCCCACGATAGAGCTCGCGGGCACCAATATTTGCAGCCATCCACCATGCCAGGCCAACCCTCTACCCAAGCAGCCCAACCAGCAGACCCCAAACCAAACAGCCACCGCCGCCGTGTTCTCCTATTCCTGGTGCCGCCACTTCTCGCGGTCGCCGTCGCCCTCCTACTGGGTGCCTCTACCAACCCGCTACCCCGCCGCTTCCTGCGCCTTCTCCTCGGGGCGAAGCCCTCCGTTCTCCGCCCAGCAGCGCCTCGTCTCGTGGCCGACCCCTCCCCCGACGCGGGACGCCCACCATGTGTTCTATGGATGGCCCCATTCGCCTCCGGCGGCGGGTACTGCTCGGAGGCCTGGTCCTACGTCGCCGCGCTTGACGCGCACGCTGACGCCGTGGCCGGCAAGAACTTCACGCTCTCCATCGCCCACCACGGCGACCTCGAGTCGCCGGAGTTCTGGATTGGCCTGCCGGAGCCGTCCAAGAACCTGGCGTACAGGCTCGCTGCCACGCGGTGTGAGCTCGCTCGCGCCGTGGTCGTCTGCCACAGCGAGCCCGGCGCGTGGTACCCGCCTATGTACGAGGCCCTACCCTGCCCGCCCGCCGGGTACCACGAGCCGGCGTTCGTCATTGGCAGGACTATGTTCGAGACTGACCGCGTCTCGCCGGAGCACGTTAGGCGGTGCAACCAGATGGATGCTGTCTGGGTGCCGACTGAGTTTCACGTGTCAACATTTGTGAAGAGTGGTGTGGATCGTGGCAAGGTTGTCAAGGTGGTGCAGGCGGTGGATGTCGAGTTCTTTGATCCAGCAAAGCATGTGGCGCTTCCTCTGCCGATTGGTGTGCCTGTCATGGTGCCTGAAGGTTCGATATTGGAACATGGTGACTCCAAAAGCAGAGGCTTTGTGTTCCTTAGTGTGTTCAAATGGGAGCAGAGGAAGGGCTGGGATGTGCTGCTGAGAACATTCTTGCAGGAGTTCTCTGGAGCTGATGATGTGGTACTCTACCTCCTAATCAGTGCCTACCACTCCGACACAAACTTTGCTGGGCAAATCCACAGATTTGTGAAGGAATCCAGCATTAAGGAGCCATTGGAAGGATGGGCTGAAATCCGTGTTATCGATGAGCATGTCCCTCAGTCAACACTTCCAAGTTTGTACAAAGCTGCAGATGCATTCGTTCTGCCAACTCGTGGCGAGGGGTGGGGCAGACCAGTGGTTGAAGCCATGGCCATGGCTCTGCCAGTGATTGTGACGAATTGGTCAGGCCCAACAGAGTATCTGACTGAGGAGAATGGATACCCATTGGACGTGGACAGGCTGACTGAGGTCACGGAAGGACCGTTTAAGGGCCACCTATTCTTTGGTGACAGAGAGGAGGCAAGGAGTAGAGGGAAGAAGGCAAGGGAGGACATGATGGAGAGGTTCTCTCCAGAAATTGTTGCAAGGATTGTTGCTGATAAGATACAACAGGCTCTTGTCAACAAAAGATTAAAGCATGACCGCAAAGTGCCAGTAGAGGTTTGATACACCATGGAGGCTTGGAATGCTATGTATGTATTGTACTGACCTTAGTCATTATATTCCCCCAGGATTCATACTTACCATTTTGTTAAGATTTTGAGACAATTTTGACTGCTGTTCGTTGCCTTATGTGATACTGAACTAAATGTTCTTGGAGTATAATCAGATAGTGATCTCTTTAGATTTGCTTGCTGTTTTCAGTTAGAAAAAATAAACATTGGAAGTGAAGTTTTAGCCTGAGAACTAGCATGGTTTTTGCATCTTACCCAAGCCTTTTCCACATCTTAACTGGTTACGGTCAGTTTTGGATCATTGATTCACCCAAAAATTGCAAATATGAGAGGAGAAAGAAGAATTACACTTCTGTATGGTTGGGTTATCTTTAGTCATTGGTGCTAAGTTAATGTGGAATCAGTTTTGGTCTAGCTACTGATTTCAGTTGTAGATGTCCACTATACATCGAGTTTTCATATATAAGTAAATTGACCAAGGAACATATGTATACGAGGATAACTATGAAGGTAATTAAAGACTGAGTGCCAAGCTTCGTGCTGGAATTACTACCAACAGAGTCCTGGTAGCACATACACATTTCTTCATTTTGGTCCATGTACGGTGATGCGGCGTGGGGATGGACATTGCTGCAGTAGCAGCACACCGTCCGGTGATATAAATGATGGGATTGTAACACAAGAGATTTCTCATGGCGGTGTTCATCCAGAGAAAGAACACTGAAGGATTGTGGTACGGCTCCATATATCCACGGCAGATCAAAGAGAAATGCCTAACTCCATCCGTTCTCAGCTCATTGTGGATTAATGGACTAATAATAAATAGTCAAAATATATGTAGGTTTTCAGATAAAAATTGTACCATTCGTTTCATATTTGAATATAATTTGGTGTGATTACAGATTTTGTTGCAAAATAAAGTATGATGTAGTAGTAGTTAATACTCAAATTAAGTATTGAGATTGGAGTGCACAGGCTGTAGCTATCTTAAAAGTGGATGGTGGGAGCACACACATACATGGAATCAATTATACTGTATTAGCTAGCGTTGAAAACTGGTAATGTATCATCCTTGGATTGGATTGCTTCCAAATTGAAAATGTGTTTTACTTTCTCCAAACTGCGGCTACCTAGCTTTCCTTCCTTAAGTTCATACTACCAAACTATGAATAGCATTGTTCTGCATTGACTAACGAAGTAAACTATATTACAAAGTATTAACATGAGGCCATAAGAAAATGAGAATATTTGCACTGAACAACCATTGGTGAGTCCTATAGAGCGTACGCTTGATTCAAATGTGTTAAAATACTATGCTCGGCAATTCAAGAATGAGCATTTGTAGCAGCATATACAAGTGCTCAACCGCTCATGTTTGGCCAGCTGTGCTGTGAATGTGTGCGACATGGAGATCCCATGGCCGCTTCACAGTTATGCTCACGGACAGGAGGACTAGTCTGTTTTGAGAGCAACCACGGATTGGGACATCCTAAAGACTTTGCCAGTGCAGCTCCATATTTCAAGTTTATCCATACGCTGCCTTTCCTGGTGCCGCCTAACTCCAGTTGTTCACACTTGCAACATGCATCAATCTAGGGAAAACTAAATTCATGACTGCACACATTTATAAGTCCTTTTATGCTTGGTTTATTGGTCCATTTTTGTTTCTTAGCTTAGATCTTTCGTTCTCTTAAACTGCAACGTCGCTGTATGTACTTGTGTTACATCTTTCTCTTTTCTCTTAATGAAAAACGTGCCACGTCTTTAAAAAATGTTTGGTTCATTCTATGGGATAAAGTAGTGGAAATGGGAAAGTACAAGTGTGGATCACATCTGTGCTGCTATTGAGCTATATGAAGAGATAAAAATGGGTCAAGGGTTGTACACCTTCAGATCTATATATCTAAACCTATTAACCGGTGGCCTCTGCCGCGCCCAGGGAAGCCCTCTACGTCGCCCCTATTTCGTGACCGTCAGATCATTCTGATCCGGCGGCCCAGGACTTGCCAGCGTTGCGTCTGAATTTGCGAAAAAACCCTCCGTCTTCACGTTAATTCGTTTCGGGTTCACGGAAGTCCCTCCTGCTACAGCAGACGCGTTCAAATATTTTGTATAAAACTCCCTGAACTCCAAAATATTTGTCCACCAAGAAGACGAAATTCCGATTTCGCGGTCATTTTGCAGAAAACCGCCCGCCGTCGCTTTTGCAAAGAAGTCCCCCCGCCGCCCCCGCGCGTTCTTATCCCAATCCCCTCCCTCTTCTTTCCCTGCCGCGGCGCCGCCCGCTTCCCCCCTCCCCCGCTGGGCGCTGCGCTGTGCCGCGCCTCCCAACCACACCGCCACCCCCTCCCTCCTTCTTCCTTGCTGCTCGCCCTCGCCGCAGACCGCCCCCTCCCATTTTCTCCTCCACTCTCCCCCCCGTGCTTTTCTTGACCAGAAACCCGAAATCCTAGCCGGTGGTGTTGACTCGTGACTCCGGCGTCTCCGGTCAGATTCGGCGGCCGGAGCTCCTCCCATGCGCGGATCGGGAGTCGGCCCACCTGGATCGTGCGCGGCCCCACGTGGATCCAAGCAGCGGCGGTGGCTCCCAGGCTCAGGCGGCATGCGGACGGGCAGCGCGGTCAACCCGCGCAGCGCCAGGCGGGTCGGGCGCGTTACCGCGCGGAGCCGGAGGCGATGCGGCAGCCGTCGTGCTGAGGACCATCCTGGTGACTTGCGATGCCGGGTACATCGGCAGCCACACCGTGCTGCAGCTGCTTCAGCAGGGCTTCCGCGTCGTCGTCGTCGACAACCTCAACAACGCTTCTGAGGTCGCCCTCATCCGCGTCGCCGAGCTCGCCGGACACAACAGTGGCAACCTCGTCTTCCACAAGGTATACATCGTTGTTCATCGATTCCAGCCTCACCGTAGTTCATGTTGCAAAAATTCTCACCGTAGTTCATGTTGCAAAAATTGAAACTGAGAAGATGCTTATGCCATGGTTGAAACTGAATTGGAGAAGAGAGAAGTTGATGATGCAAGCTTCAGAGGACAATTTCCTTCTTTGGGTAAGTACTACATAATACACTTCGAAAATCTGTCACCCAACTCTTCCTCATTGCAGCTTGTCTTTTATTTTGCAGGTACGAAGGAAGATGCAGTCTTCCTACTAACTTTGATTCGAGCTATTGCTATGCATAAAAAAAGGCTATGGATCTGGTGCCGTTCTGTAAAGTGGGAAGACATGACTTATTACCTCGGTATGTTCACTTATCTTGTTATGTCATGTCTACTCATAAGGCATATTCACATTGTGCATTGTAAGATTGGCACCAGTGTTCAGTAATGTAAACAACACATTCCAATATTCATAGTTGCCAGCAAAAAAATGTATTTGTTTTATCCTTGCCAGCTTGTGTATTTGCATGGTTGAATTGCCATTTTTTCTACTCAGGTTGGCAACCAAAGAAGTGAAATGTAAGATTGAGGAGGACATACCTTTACTTTGTTACCGAATGAGGAGTAAGATTGAATATAACTGAAATTAACAAGTTATGATGTAATGGAGAATTTTTTATTTCCAACTGAATCATCTGCTTATAAAATGCGAGGACAAAGGCAGTTGTAGTTTTAACTCTACCTATACTGCTATCATGGGAGAGTGTTTTTCCTGGAGCTGTTACTCTACTTATAACTTCTTTTGCATTTCAGATTTACAGTCGTCAGTTCTACATCCTCAGCTTCCTGCATACATTGCTCTAAAGGAATACGATGGAAAGGTATTATACACATTTCTACTTACTGTTTATGCCCCCATGAAATTCCTCCATAGCAACTTAATGGTACTGCTGTACTGGTTCTCATAGATAGCATGTGCTGCTCCTGGTGAAGCCCGGAAATGGATTGAAGCATTTGAACAAGCCAAACAATAGGTTGATATGGCAGATGCTATAAAAAGTTGACGGCAATTATTTAGGTATATAATTATTGTGTTTATGGATGCATCCTTTATACCCTTGTGCAAAAGGGTCAACTTTCATGTGTAACCATAGTAATGCTCAAGGGGTTTGGTACAGCTTCTGTTGATGTTGGTCATAAAATAGCAAAGGATGTGCAAATGGCTGAAATATACAGCAATATTTAAACATGCATTCAGATCATTAAATTTGCAGTTGCTGTTGTTCATGTTAAATCACAGTTATATTTGTTTCATTCATGTTTTTTTACATAACACATATTTTCTCATGACATCTTTTCTTATGATGTTTTCTTACTGGCAGACCAAGATTTGATGAGAGGGGTTAGCTGGATCAGACTGCAGAATGAAAATGAGTATGATATGCTTTTGGAGGCTCCCAAATCCTTAACTGCCTGTCTGATTTGGTCTACTGGACGTAAGGTTCCCTCAACTCTTTTCTTTCCAACTCCAGTTCTCCAAAGTGAACTCACCAGTTCTTGTAAGTCCTATGCCACCTTATTTGCAGGGTGTGTGCCTGTATGCAGGAAAACATCCTTTTCTGTTTCTAACCTCACTGTTCATCACAAGTATATTTAATGTCCATTTCAGACCAAAGTTGACTTATTTCAGTGCAGTAAATTTCAATGGGTAATTAAAAACAACAGCTGAGTCAGTAGCAATTCGTAGTCAGTTGTTGCTGATTTCCCATTCCAATGACAGATGGTGCTGTCTGTAGGGATGGGGTGAAGTGAAGCATATGTCATGTTTCAAGGGTGCACAACTTTTTCAGTCTTTTCATATGAGCTTACCTCATTATTTGTTTGTCTTTTCAACTTCATTGATTCTGCTGTAATACAATGTTTAGAGGGCTGAAATTTAAAATATTCAATTTGGCATGCCATTGTGCCTATAACAAATGTACAACAGTTGCTCAAGAAAAAAGTACAGCAGCATGGCTTCTGGTTTGAAGTCTTTGATCTATAAATAAGGTTTCTTTCTATTGGGATGTAAGCATGGCAAGCAATGTCATATGTGCTTCATCATTGAGAAATGGCCTCACAATTCTACTCATGCATTCCGCATATATGAAATTGATCATATAGCTATGTATCGTAATTGCTTTGTGTCCAGATGTTATTTTGTCCAGATTTGACAATCAGATGATGTAGGTTATCTAGCTGGTATCATAGGCATTTTGCTTCTTTGAACTATGTCTATATGTAAATTTCTAACCTAGACCAAGGTTTAAAAATAAGCATAGTAATTTCACTAAATGTTATTTTGTCCACAAAGGGAATGGGTTATCCAAAAAAAAAATAGTGTATAGAACTAGAACTAGAACCATCTGTAAAGAACTAGAGTTAAAAGGACGTACCCAGTGCCGTAGCCTCCCGCACTGTGCGGGGTCTGGAGGAGGTTATTAGCGGAAGGTCTTTCCCACACATCGTGCAATGTGTAGAGACCACCGCTCGAACCTGTGACCTCTCGGTTCACAGGCGGCAAGCACTACCACTTGCACTAGGCCGCCCTTTTTGTAAAGAACTAGAGTTATTTTGACAAAAGTCTAGACATTATTACTCCCCACCAGATGTCTTGTTGTTCAATGTTGAGTCATATGCTTTACTCTGGTAAATCCAGCATAACTAGAAATAAGTACAAGCTATGCCTTTTTTTCATGTGGTATCCTGGTGAGCTCAAATGCAAAATGTAGGACTGTGACTGTCCTTCCACCTCTGTTTATTGTTTCTAGACTCGATTAAATTGATATATTTGTTATTTGATATAAAATGTTGCATGGATGTCATGCGTGCTCAATATTTGGTTACCAAATTATTTCCACTTTTTTGTGTTTTTACTTAAATTTTGGTTTTGTAGCTACTTAGTTCCTAAAGAATACTAGGAGGAAGGGGGGAGACGAGGGGAAGCTTCTTTGCTGCAGATAGAAAGGTTAACTTCACCTTATGCATGGTTCTTTTTTAGTGTGCTTAAAGGTATTCACTCTCTCGAGTATTGCTCACATTTTTTATGTCATTTCAGTTCCATACCAATTTACTAATGCTCTCCTGTGTGCTTCCTTCTTGAAACTGATGGTGATATCTCATGGAAATGGCTAAGAAACAGAGGATCAACTTTGCTGCTATTTGCTGAAGTGTCAGTGGGGATATTTGAAGGTCCATTTTGGTTTGTTATAAAAAAAAGGGTCCATTTTGGTCAACCTGAAATTCTAATTATGTTGTCAGCGCTGTGTTGTCCTTTCAGCTTGTGTCCCCTGCAACGAGCCTTGATAAATTATATCTATTTTAATACCAAAGTATTTTCTTTTAATTCTATGTAAGGTACATATCTTAGTGCCCTTAAAATGAATATATTTGATGATGCTTATTTGTTGTCCCTAATGGATGTTAATGATGAAACTATTTTTCTTTCTTTCTTGACATTATTTAATTTAACTTATTTATATTTATATATATGCTACAAATGGTCATCTTCTATTTTAAAATTCCAGTTCATGAGCAGGATACATAGTTCGCTCTGAGTAGTGGTTTGAACATTACATATCAAATTATTTAAATTTGTCTTTGCACATACTTCATTCTGATTGCATAAGATCAAATTATTTACATAACGGTAGTGTGAACCTCATGGCCTTCGCGTATTCAAAATCATTTTTTAAGTTCATTCAATGATTAAAAAAGATAATATGTATCACACATTGCTCGGTGAGCTTTGCATCTACACTGGGCGGGTGATGATAGGCGCGCCGCAGTCTCTAGTAACAACAACGCAAGTAAATAAGTGATGGACATGATTAAATTGCCATGATGACAATAATTTTTCTTAAAGGACGAAAAACACACTAGCAGGAAGAAACATGATTCGTTCTTTTTAGTTGGGCTTTATCAATGGCCCTTCTGAAGCGAAACATGTCATGGACAAGCAATTCTATTTGAGGGATTAACTTCATGTTATTGTAATCTGAATAGCCTAATATCACAATAGCCTAAAGAATTAGCAGCTTTGCAACTTGGAAATTCAACATCTTCCATATAATGGCTTCCCCAGTGCCGCCCAACTCTAGTTATCACACGCTGAACACTACGGGGAAACCGACATTTGCTGTGCGTTCCGATCTTTGCCGTGCACTTTATATCAAGTGCACGACAAAGAGTACATTTTACCGTGCGTTTTTGACGGTGCATGGCAAACAATCTTTGCCGTGCGTTTTATTTTCTGGCGTACGACAAAGAGTGTTTGCCGTGCGTTTTATTTCTTAGCGCACGGCAAACGACCGTTAGCCTTTGCCGTGTGTCGTGTGAAGGCACACGGCAAAGACATTCTCTTTGCCATGCGTTTCCCTCCGGCGCACGGCAAATATATACCTTTGCCGTGCGTTTTCCTAAAGAGCACGACAAATTTTTTTAAAAAAAATTGATTTTTGTGCTTATTTTTATTTATCCACTACAAAAACATTATTTTGTACTCTATATTTCAAGTTTATACATGTCTCGATTAATTTTACTATTTTTTACAATTATGTGTCACTTAAAGAATTTTTGTCGTATACATGAAATTTGAACTGCAAGTGCATAAAGTAATGGAGCAAAGTTTGTAGAAAAATGATATTCATGTAATTGAATTATTTTTAAGATCTTATCTATGAAATTAGATGAAATTTGCACATTTTGTTCGCGAATCATAAAAATCCACATGCGGTTGCAATGTTTTTTAATTGTATAAAATGCAAACAAAGTTTGAAAATCATGAGATTCGTTAAGGGCTCATCATATCCTATGTGAAGCTTGTGATAAATCATATAGAGTGTTTTGAGCAAGTCGTCATGGATGGTGTTTAGAAACCGAAGTATCTCACTAGAAGTTTCAAATTGTTGAGAGCCACTTCATTAGGTTTGTAGCCGTAGTAAAGTTCAAATTTGAATTTTAATTCAAAGGTTTTTTTAGGCAATATACAACATAAGTTGTTCTATGTAAAATTTTGGTACAATTTCGAGTTCGTTTGCTATATTTAACTAATTAATTGCATTTGAAGTAATTTTTTTGAATCAAGTCAATTTTGAAGGATGCGGTTAGGTTTGAAGTGAAAGTGACGGTCACATTTGAATTCGAATTTGAAAGTTTTTTACTCTTCACATACAACATGTTGTACTTCATGTTAAAATTTGGTATATTTTCGAATTTATTTGCTATACTTAACTAATGAAATGGTTTTGATGGAATTTTTTGAAAACAAATTTTTTTGCCGTGGGTGGGCGCACGGCAAAGGCATTTTGGGCCATCTGGCCCATTAATCCATTGGCCCAAAACATCCCACGACCACCGCCAGCCCTCAAGTATTTAACTTCCTCCCCCACAGCCCCAAACCCTAACCGCCCCTCTTCCCCTCCCTCCGGCCGCCGCCAGCCCTCTTCCTCCCCCTTAGATCCCATCGCGTCGCCCTTCCCCTCAGATCCCGTCACCGAACCCCGCCACCCTCAGCTCCTCTCCGTCCCGGTCGCCAACCCTCCTCGTCACGCGGTGGTCGACACCGCCGCCGGCGGCGCGAGTGTGCCAAGTGCGGAGGGTGAGGTCGAGCGAGGAGGGCGCCCCGCCTCCCTTCCATCCTCATGCGCGTGATGTGCGATGGCGGCGGGCAGCCCCGTGCTGCTCTGAGCTTCGAGTTGGGCCCAGATCCGGCACACTGGCCTCCTCGCGCCGTCAAAGGACGACGACGCGCCATCTGCTCGACGTGCGATTACGGCGACGTCACGCTTCTTCCCCCGGTGGCGCACGGAGGCTTCCTTCTCCTCCTCCCCCATGGCGCGACATCTCCCTCTGCCGCGGCGATCTCCACCGGGCTGTGACAACCCGCCCAGGAAAATACCGTACTATCGCCTAAACCAATCCACTTTGGTCATTAAGCAATAATAAAGTATCGTCTTGTCGTTAGTTGCCGGGTTAACGCCGGTAAATCACTTACAAAGCAACAAGGATCGACATATATGCATTAAAACTCACGCGAAGGCGAGTCCAGAGAACAACATATGATTAACATCCAAATTTACCCCGAACGGCTTGATTATTACAAACCGGAGTTTTTGACATGATAACGAAGTTCAGAGTTTTGAAAACAGCGGAATTAAACTAAACGGCACGAGGAAACATCACAGGAGGCCTGCCATGATGCCTTCATTCATCATCTTCAACCCACTCTAGCTCCCAGCCAGGCGGGATCTCTCCAGGCCACACATCAGCAAAGGCATTACCTGGAGCAACAGATTATAGCAAGGCTGAGTATACTAATACTCAGCAAGACTTACCCGTCAGTGACAACTACATCACCAACTCTAGACATGAAATACTTTTTGGCCAATGGGGTTTCTTTTGCTGAAAAGCAACAAAGAGTATGTCCTTACTTTCAATATTTTAGCACAAGTTCTAGTTGATTATTCCTTTCTAAATTAGCAAGCTAGTGCAAGCATAAGTTGTGCAAACAATTAATCAAGCATAAATATTCATCAACTTCCATCATTAGGGATCTTATGGCCAGTGGAGTAAGTAGTCTCAGATAACGGTGAGAGGCCGACAATCGATTGATTTAAACCTTGCAAGGTAGACCTAAACACATGGTAGGGTGCCCCCGCGAGGACAACCACCAGGCGGTTCCCAAAAGTCCTCGGTTCGGGATAAAAGGCCACAGTCTTCGGTACCGGCTATCTGGTATACCCCGCAAGGCACCCAGCATCGCACATGCACCACCGGTAGCTAGCCGGGGGACACATCCCAAGATTAGTCACAGTAAAATCCCTTACCGTCTCGTTAAGGTACTAGGCTTACTGTACCCATTTCCGACAAGTGCTTAGTACGTTCAAACACTTAACCCACGAAAGCCATTGGACCGGAGCCCACATCCCATGCTCTTACCACATGAGCAATCCATTTAAGGAGATCTTATGATTCCAACATAAGAACCTATTCTCGCGAGTGACAAGCATCACTCGACTTGTAACGGTCCTATAGCATAGCAGCTACCGACCTATCATACTAGTAAGGACATAGGTACCTAGGAATCATGCATCTAAGGTTTCATTTCAACTCCTGAACGTAAATGCACAATCATCCATAGATAGTTGCATAAAGTTTCAAAAACACTTGGTTAATGCACCGGGGCTTGCCTTCGTCAGCAGGGTTAGCCTAAGGGTCCTCAGTGTCGTCGATCACCTCCACGTACTGCAGCTCCGCGTCAGCTCCTCCTTCCTCGGCTTCCGGCACGAGCGCGTAGTTACCGTCAGGGAGTTCTACACGGAATGCAATGCAGGGTTCAGGTGGTGTGATAGATTAATTATTTCATCCAACTCTTGTTGGCCACATTCATCTTAACAAACAATTAATTATTAATTCCTTTTCATTAAGGTTATTATGGACAAGGGTTTAATCTTTGACCAACAATTAATTAATGTTTACTTTCATGATCGTTATTTCATGTGAGATTTATTATTCAATCTTTTAATAGCAATTGTGTGCACATCTATGTAAATAATTTCAATTTAAATTCTTAAAACAGCAAGGTGTATTTAGAGATCTTAAAATTAAGTTATGTAACTATTTACAAGGGTCACAAGGTTAAAGGATCTATTTTCTTAATTAATTCCTACTAACAAGCTCATGTGCACCCTAACTTTTAAAAACACAAACAAAATATACAAACAAGGACAGGGGTCCTTGCTGGCCTAAAAACTACTAAGCAACCACTGGATCAAGTTTGGACATTAAAAGAGCTACAAAACCTATACCTGCAAAGGTGACATTTCCTAGCTATTTAAATTAAGGGAAATGCATAAATAAATAAATAAATAAATAAAAAAGCTCCTGCATCCAGAATCAACCCTACAGCTACTCTGGCCTAGAACAAGTTTAGAACACCAGCATGTGCATCACAAACATATATGAAATTTAAACTATGCATTTAAGTCTAACTCTAAGCATAAAACAAGATTAAATATTTATAACAGAGATAAATTCATGATAAATTCAGGAAAGTTACTTCTAGGCATAACATGAACATTGCCACAAGTTGAGTACAAAAAAATCAATTTATATCTTGCTACAAAAATCAGTAAAGCAGAAACAGCATAAATACAAAATAATTCACAATTAAAGATCTGTTCAATAACTTTGTGCAAATTTTGGTCCAGAGGCTATTCATGACAAGTCTAGCAACCTATCCAAAATTTAGCTCCATAGCCTTTCTAGATTTTGAATTATAGCAAAAAGATGTCAAACTGAATTTGAATTTTCATTCAAAATCTACAAGTCAAAACTATGGTCATGCTAGTCAAAAGTTGTAGATCTACTCTCACTGAGACCAACAAAATTAAGTTTGCATTTTTCTGAATTTTCTGTGAGTTTCTAGGCTATTTCTAAGGCACTGGACTGACTTGCAAGAAAACTAAGAATCTTTCTATTGCAACCGGGTCCCTGGGTTCACAACCATGCCCTTGCGATTTACAACCGTGCCCTTGCCGGTGGAGGGAAGCTCGCCGGCGGCGAGGCAGGGCCGGGGGAGGTCAACACGTGGCCCTGGAGTGTGATTGGGCTCACCACAGGCTGATTGGTGGCGGAGGTGCGGCCGGGGGCGACTCCGGCGAGCGGCGGCGGCGAGGTCGCGGCCGCGCACCCGCTGCGGCTCGGTCTCCGGCGAGGCTAGCGCTGGGGAGGATCAACACGCTGCCGTGGGAGCTCGAGGGGGACCTAGGGAAGGGCTAGGATGGGTTGGCCGGCGACGGGAGCTTGCGGGGGTGCGAGCTCGTGGCGGCGGCGGCAATGGCGGATCGGCGGGCGGCGCTGCTCACGCGCGGGAGAAGAGGGGCCGCCCTTTTATAGCCGACGCGCGCGCAGGGCATCTCGCTTCGTGGCTAAGCATCCCCGGCGCGTTTAAGGCCCGGTACGGCGGCGGCATCGGCGGGCGTGCGCGGCGGGCAAGGACGGTGCCGCGGCGAGCGCGTGCACGCCGCGTGGCGCGTGGGTCCTCCGGCCGAGGCGGCTCCTGGAGGTGCGTGCGAGGCTGACGCACGCCGAGCGCATGCCCAGACTTCGAGGCCCGGCCGTAGTACGGCGGCGCACGGCGGCGGCGCGGCGGCGACGCGTGGACGCGTGCGCGCATGACGTCGCGCCGTGGTGTTCCCGGCCCCGATGCTCTTGCATGTGCCCCTGTTGGGCCGTGCAATGCACAAAATTTTCAATGTAATCCCATCAAACCGTAGATAGGTCATTTAAAGATGAGTTAACCCTCTACAAGATGGCTGAAACCGATTGTGAAAAGGATTTAAATTGGAAGAGAAAACTGGATGCCAATTTGAGGATTTTCCATGCCTCGGTGAACAGTGATCCTGAGCTTGCTTGGCAATTTAGCACCTTTTCCACTCAAAATCAGAGATGCCACTCTGAAGATGAATTGTCCCTGGTGATTCTGCACAACTTTTGTATTGGTAGATTTTCAAGTGTTTAGGCAAAATCTGGAGAACGTGGCCAAAGTTCCAGATGAACACAATGACATCAAGGGGTTTGTCCCCCTTAGCTAGGGTTTTGACCAGGGAGAGTGTGCTAGACTTGCTTAAGATGCTAATGGGTGAGTGTTGGTGAGGTTTTCGAGGTGATGACCCAGGTTGATCATGTTTTGACCCTAGTCAACAAGTTTGACCGGCAATTAAGGTTAATTAAAAACCTGGGGCGTCACACGGGCGCGGCTGCCCTTCAATCGAGCGCGCGGCGGCGCGACCCCATGACCGGATCCGGTGGGGGAGGGGGGCGGGCAGAGGCGTGGCGGTCGGTGCTGTCGCCTCCTCACCCCTGCGCCCTACCTCCTCGTCCATGGCGCACGGAGGCTGGATCCGGGGCGGTGCACGGCGAGCACGGCCCCCTCGTCAAGGGCTCCGACGGCGGACGGCGGCGGGCGTGGCGCATGGAGGCCATCGCCGCCTCCCTCTCTCTCCCTCCTCACCTCGGACGGCGATGGCAGCGGCCTCGTCCTCCCCACGTTGCGGTGGCCTCCTCCCCAAGCGCGGAGCTGGAGCGCGGCGGCTGGAAGCGACAGTGTGGTGGCGGTGGTCCGGCCGGCAGTGGTGCTGTAACGGCGGCGGCCGGTGGGGCAGCAGCTTGGGGCAGCGGTGGGGCTTCTGTGTTTTTTTTATCTTTTATGAAAATGTTTGCCATGCGTGTGAGAAGGCGCACGGCAGAATTTGCTGTCTGCGCTGCGCTCCGTTTGTTCTGTCTGTTACTTTTTTTGCCGTGCGTCGTCGTTGACACACGGCAAAGAACCTTTGCCGTGCAGCCTTTGCCGTACGTTTCCGAGAAAAACGCACGGCAAAGCATTACCGTGCGGCAAAGGCTATGTTTCCCATTGTGGAAGCATCCGTCAATCATGAGCCATCAGAAGTTCAGAACAGCAAGGGTGGCATCTGCGAAATAAATGAGAGACATATGCCATATGACGATAATGCATTTTATGAAATAATGAAATGAAACCATATAGTAGCATTAAACTACATATACAATTGTCGTTGGTAGTCTGATTTTACTGTGCATTTACAAGGATGTACGTACTATATAGGTTAGAGAGATACAGGCCAAGAGCCTCATGTAAGTCCAAAGGAGCTGTGTCACTGTCACCAATCTTATTATAGAGGACACAGAACATTCTGTACAATACCAGCAGTAGAACTTATGACCGATGCAAAGGCGGTATCATATTTCTCGAATACGCGCGGAGTGTATCATTATATTAAGATAGATATGAATTTGATACAGTTTCGGTTACAACCCAGATAGAACGAACTCCAGATGAACACAAGCCGGCACACCAGCTGAACACAACCCGAACTGAAGACTCCAACAAGAACTACTCACATCCAAGACGACCTAGACGACTAGCTCTACACGGAGCCCTCAGTCAACACTCAATCCCATGAAGAGAGAGATCTTGCTCTTGTTCCTCAACATCGGGAACATATCCGCCAAAGCATCCATGTTACGTGACGAACTCTATTGATCTCCTTTCAATTGCTTCCAAATTGAAAAGGTGTTTTACTTTCTCTAAACCACAGCTCCACAGCTTTTTCCATCCTTAAATCCATGACAACCCATGCATAGTTTCCTATTATATTGAAATCGATTAATTAAGAACACCACAATTTAACTCTAGGCCACAAAAAATGAGTAATAGGAAAGGCTCCTTGTTAGCCTAGACCAATGCCATGAAATAGAGGTGTTGAGGCGCTAATGACATGCTAATTTGCGTCTGTTTTCCAAGACAACCCTGTGAAGACTTTCCAAAGTGCAGCTGTATCTTTCAACATTGTCCATACACTGGCATTCCCGATGCTGCCCAACCCCAGTCCTTGCTCACACAATGCATGCATCAGATTTACCATCTCGGAAAAATTGAATTCAGAATGGCAGACTTATGCATCCATTTTTTGTTTCGTTTTGGGATGAGGTAGTGGAAATGGGAAGGTTCAAGTGGGGATCATGGCATCCACATTTCTGTTGAGCTAAATGAATGATGAAGTGATAAAATGGGTGAAGGGTGATACGTTGTTCTCGAGCGTTAATAATCTCTATATATACTCCTAAAAAGAATGAAAACTACATAATTTGTTGGTACGTAGTCCGCCGCTCTGCCTCCGTGCGTCCGTTTGCGCGCGTCCGCCCGACTCCCCTTCATTTTCCCCTCTTTCTTTTTTTACCCTTTCGTGCCTTCCGGTCGCAGAAAAAAAAACCCTCCGCATCCTTCCCACGCCCGACTCCCGCCGCCGCGACCTCTGGACCACCAACCCCTGTCCGCCGCCACCGATCCATCACCTCCTCCCCCACACTCCCCGTCCGCCACTGCCGATCCATCGCCTCCTCCCTGACGCCCCCGTCCGCGGCCGCCACCGCCGATCCATCGTCTCCTCACCCACACCTGCGCGGTCCGCTGGAGCCGACGCCAACGCCCCCACCTACCGTCCGTCAGAGCTCCGTCCTCCGCACCAGCGCGTGCGTCAACGTCGTTCCCCGCACTCGCGTCGTCGTCGCCGGACGCCACCGTCCGCTGGTGCCGCCGCCAAAGCCCCCGTCCGCCGGCCGTTAACGCCTTCCCCCGCACCAGCACTGCCGTCGACGTCTTCCACCTCAACCGCGTCGTCGTCGACGCCTTCCTCCTACGTCGTTTCGCCCTCCTCCCCCACGGCTCCGTGGCTCCGCGCCTCCGCACCTCCGCTCCCCCTCCCCCCGCATCTGCTGCCTCCGCGCCCTCCAGTCCCACCTACAGCTCCGAGCCCCTATGTTTCCTTTTGTTTCGATCCACCCCAAAACCTACGCACCGCTGCCTACCCCATCGTGAAGCCGCGCCCCATCGTGATGCCACCGCCCCGTTGTCGTTGCCGCTCCGCCGCACCTCTTCGGCGTCTCTGGATCTACGCCCGACAGGTCGATGCTGCCACCGGATTGACGTCGTCGCAGCACCGCCACACATCTCTGGTTTCTCTGGATCGATGCTGCCGTTGGGTTGCTGCCGCCGCCGCTGTACCCGGTCCTCTACACGTCGTCGTCCCCGGTCCTCTCCACCGCCGCCGTACCCAATCCTGATCCAAAGTGGGACGCCGAGTGCTTGGAGGGTGCTGGCTCACAATCCATCGTGCCACCGTCCGTCTCCAACAGAAGGTGCATTACCTTGATTTTTCTCGATCTAATCTTTGGTGCCTGGAGTTCTCGATCTGCTTTCGCAAAAAAAGTCTCGATCTGAAAGGTCTATGTATATTTTCCTATGGTACAGGTGATGCCCTTCAATGATTTGCATTGCCAACGATCTGCGGGGCGGAGGCCTGCGTAGCAGCAGGGTCAGTGGCCCTTGCCAAGGTCAGTGGCATAAATATTTTTACTGGAGCTATGTTTCAGCTAGCTGTATACATTTATCATGGTTGGTGTTTGGCCAGCACGCTTGCTGCTAGCAAATAAGCTGTCAGGGTCTGTTTGTTGATTTTCCAACACTTAATCTTGATTGGCTCTTTCTTGGTCGTCCTGTTCAGCGGCACCAAAAGAACCACCATAACACGATACTCATTTTGTTACCACCTCCCATCTTCGCCATACGGCTCAAATCAATTTTATCTCCTCGCTAGTCCAATATAGATTTTGTTTTTCCAAATCAAGATTAGGTATAGATAATGGAAAAACAAAATCTGTTGGTGAATTTAGGAAGCACCCATGTCTGCAATTTATGTTAGCCACTTAGTTCTTAAAAATAAAAAATAAAATGTTTGTTGGTTTTCTTTACTGGAGAGAAGGTTTGCAAACTGAGTTTCTATTGCAAATCTCTGAAGCATCAAAGAAGTCCATCATGGTAGGAAACTTGTAGAATATAACTAATAAATCAAGTAAGTTTTCTTATGTAAGTTGCTCATCTATTCAGGAGGCCAATATGTTTGGTTATTTGAACAATTCAGCGTTCCTTGTACTCTACAAGTAGCAATTTTTCTTATACAGTTTGCTTAACTCTTTGTTCTATGCCTCTTTAATTTCTATTCACTTGTGTGATATGCAGTTGTCAGAATGTCAGATTATTTGTAAGATGGATCCTGTGAAAAATAAACAGTGGTCGCAAATTCTTTCGAATACCTATCAAACACCACCATCAGAGGTAATAGTTGAATGCAAAAGTCACTAGTTTACAGTTATCACTCTTTTTTTGTCATACAGTTATCATTTTCACTACCTTTAATTTGATTATCCTAGGGGTTTCAGCTTATCCTACTATCACTAATAAACACTACAAAATGTGTATGAACGTTCGAAAGACCATCTATATAGATAACTGATTTCTCAAGTTTATGACAAAAATACTTTGTTTCAGTCATAAAAATCACCTCAAATGATTCCATTTTCTTCTCATTGTCTGATAAAACAGAATGACAATAGTCACTATCACTGTGTTGGGAGAGGTTCTTCACCAATCTGAGTTATGTGTTATGTATGTCTCTTGCATTTAACTGCTACTTATTGTAATATGTTCATTTGCTTGCAGGATGCCATCAGCTTCTTGCAGACATGGAAGCATTTGTTTCATCACCTTGGGGATCCAAAAGAAACTTCAGGTACCTATGGGCATCACTCAAATTAATAAAATTGGACTGGAGGGTTCACTCTTGGTAACCTTGCTGGACACACATATGATTTTGATTCAAGAAGATCACATCTGGACATGGGGGCTGTCGTGGGCTCCTAGAAATGTATATGGCCCCTTATGCTGAATTTTTTAATTTCTTTGTTTGCTCTGCCTATCTTCTACTTAAACATGAAATGATTTTTGGTGCAACATTATCCTACTTCACTTTGGTCAAGGGCTGCTTACAGTTTTCCTATTAGAGAAGTTATGCATCCACATGTGCTGAACGTTGTAACTAGCACTCCTTAAGTAGACTTAGGATTTGGTTCTTATTCAGAACTTATGAGATTTGCCTGTTAATAACAAGCGTAATGCTCATTAGAATTAAGGCTCATGCGTTGCACCAATTTTACTATTAGTGTAGTCTTTATTGTTAAGCTTCGGGTGGGAAAATAGTCAGATACTTACTATGGAGTTTAAGCTATTCATATCAGAATTATAGCTTTGGTTTTACTTAAATCATAAATGGTCTATCATTTGGATGTATTCTATAAACTAATATTGTTCATCAAGTCAAGATTTACATCTTCGTTTATGTCTTCATACATGCTTTCTTGGGGAATAAATAGCTCAAATAGTACACACGACTCTGCTTGATGCAATTTATTTATTTCCATTCTTATTTGGGATGATGATCAAAACCTATCATATGTGTATGCATCAGTTAGGGCCTGTTCTTTTCCTCACAAATGAATAGTGAAAAGCACTATTCACCTGTCACATTCATCACATCTTCTCTCACAAGAAACACTATTCCAGCAATATTTATTTGCAACTTCACTATTCATTTTCACCCAAAAGAATGGGCCCTTAGTTAGTTGAGGAAGAAACTGAGTTCATTTATTAAAAAGAACCAGACTTTTGTTATTTTGGTCCATTTGAAATTTGGAGGTAGTGACATGTTGGCTTTCATGTTTCCGGGAGGAACAATTTGACTAGCTCACTTTTAGATATAAGCACTGAAGCACTTCCTAAAACATGACTTACTGAAAAAAGCCACTGAATTTATCACAATGCATCACCCTTGGGACAAGCTAATTAGTAAATTCATGTCTTGTAAGCTATGAGTCATGACGATGATGTTTTTTATACCATTTAGTTTGTTTGGTGTATTCTCCACCAGCTGAGTTTTTTTAATTTCCTGTTGCTCAAGTGCAGATTTGTGTGCTTCAACCTCGAGAAGCATGAGGCTGCCATGTCCAAGTCCAAGTGGTCTGGGCCTTAGGGGCAAATAACTTGCATTTCCAAGGTACAAAATTTACCATCCCCAAATTCTACCTTTAAAAGCTTTTGGCACCTTGTGGTTTTTAGATTAGATGATTGGATTAGAAATTCTAAAAGAATTTGAGAATGATTCAGGTTGGAAAGATCATGCTCAAGGATGGCAGTTCTAGAAGCTTGCATCGCAACACTGCTTGAAGCACCGAGCTTATTCTATTGCAGATGTTCAGGGTTTATTGAGGCATTGTGCTATTTCGTCGGACATTGTCCTTTGAGCTATTTGTGCGCTTGATGTGTAAGCATGGAACTAATCTATTCTGCTTTGTGTGGTATGGTAAATCTACGATGATGAAAGTCTGCATTCATATGGAATGTATTTTTTTAACCTCAAAATCCTCGGATAGAGAAGGTTGACATTCTCAAAATTGTTTTATGTAAACATGTTTCTATAGTTATATACCAAACTGTTTCTTGGAGAGATGTAAATAAAATGTCTATTTTAGTGTCAAATGGAATAATTGGATGCACAAACAAACTTGGTACTAGAACACTACATATGACAACAATTATAATATCTTTTTAGGATGATACCAAATCGAACTTCGTTTATTTACCATGTTTCAATGATTCAGGTCCTTAGTTTGCATGATTTGCTTGTCAAGCATACTTCTGCACCTCAAGTTTTTATAACATCGTGCATTACGAAAATATTTATAATAAATTTCATTGCCCGTAGCAACGCACGGGCACGATCCTAGTACCAATAAATGAGGGACACAACTAAATTACCTTGATGCTTGTAAATTTTCTTAGTAAAGAAAGAAAGATACACTAGCATGAAACCACATAAATCATCCTTGTTCTTTGGGCTTTTATTAGGAAGCTTGTGTTGAAGTGAAACATGCTATTGCCAAGCGCAATTCTATTTGAAAGGATTAGTTCTAGGTTATTGCAATCTGAATATCCTAATATCACAGTTCTAGATAGAGAGATTATGTACTTATGTCACTAGTTAGTGGGAAAAACGAGGTAAATACACGTTTCTCAAATTTCATTAAAAGAACTAATAAATTTTTGTTTTTACCCAATATGCGTACCACGAAGAAATTTTCATAAGGATGTTAATAAATTGCGCTCCACCTTCCCATTACCATTCACAACCTATTGGTACAAGATGATCAATTGTGGTAAAGAAGATTCAACTATCAATTAGAAGGTATATGCACATCCAAAGATGAAGCAATATGTATTTGCCACTTCATTGGATTCCAAATAGTAATTTCATCTACATTCAAACAACAAATTTGATATCGTAACATATTTCCAATGCTAGTCTGATTTGGTATCATTATCCAATTCAAATGGAGCCAAGACATTTCTTCTCTAAGTGGATAGCTGTTCGTGAGGCAGGCGAATGATAGATAGGATATTGTTATTTTGATCATAATTCACATGTGCTTACTACGTGAAATAACATCATGTTGGTGCTACTACAACTAGAGCAGTGGGAAGGAATGAGTATGATCATCTACATGTGCTTACTAGAGTAGTGTGAAGAAATGAAACAACTAGTCCTGCTTAGAGCGGTTGTTACTACTTGGTCATTATGACTTGGGAGGAATGAATGTGTTTTTAAAAGAAAACTTAACCCTTCTTTTTTGCAGGATGTCTTGTTAGTTATCCATTGACTCCGTTCATGGACTATACTCTAGAAACCAATCTTACAAGACTTGATTACAGTGCATCATTTGGCTTAGGTGGCCAATGAGTTTTTTACTTAGACACATGGGTGGCGGTCTAGTTTATAGATTGACAGTCATTAGCATCGTGGCCATAATTTTCTTTGTAGTTATCTTTTTTATGGTTGTGTGAATTCTGGTAATGCAGAGGTCGAGATTGTAGTTCAAAATGTTTGTATCAACTCGATGTAAGAATCTTTAATTCAATAAAATTCTTGTATCGAAAACACATGTAGAAAACCAAGCCCTCCATGTAGGAGATGGTGCCACACTCAGTCAGTTTGTGACACAGAGGACCTCAGGCAGCTACACACAAACATGCTCAAGAGACAACTAGAGATTTTGACACTGTCAAGACTTTCTCGATTCTAGACTAGGCTTTTCAGGTGCTTCCCAACTCTAGTTGTCCACACACTACATGCGTCAAGAGCCATACCCTTGATTCTAAGGAGACCTGGAACCTGAAGTAGAGCTACTATAGCCTACTCCACTAGCTTATAAACTAAAAGGAAGAGACTAAACCAAAAGTTGTGTGTCTTCATATATATGGAGCTCCCTCCCCTTCTATTTGTAGGCCAAAGGACCGCAACTCTCCAGACACTCCAGTGCACCGTGCACACTCCTCTGCCTTATAGGACTAACCACATGCAAGCAGATCACGAGGGGAGCAATGGTGGTTCGACTGATCCAAGGGTTCAATCGAACCCCTGGTGGCCCCTTTCGTGCCTAGCTTTGTTTGGGTGACTATCTTGTGGGGCCTTATGGCGATAGTGCATGTACACTGTAAATTGAGGCGGTTTGGGTAACCGTGGACCCTTCAATCCATGTGGTTACACATGTGGCAGCTTCTGATTCGTCGAGCTTGCATCACTTGGATCCATAAAGGGTGGTTCTCCTTTATTTTGTGCTAATTCACAACCAAATAATCTTATAGAACAAGTGAAAATACATTATTCAAATAAAATGTGCATGTAAGAAATGCCATTCCTCCTTTATTCATGATTATATTGATGGCTATTTTCGGTACTTAACAATCATCAACAGCAACTTTGAGAAAAGAATGCATGCCATCAACGTATTCCTGGGATCGTCTCTCCGCATTGTGCATTCATTGTTGGTCCATCTGCATCATATTAGATAGTAAGTGAAAAATAGACTTAGGATGAACACATTTTTTTTTACATAAAATGGACTTAGGATTACATCAACACAATTCTAATACATAACAATTTTCACTACTACAAAGTCCAGCCTTTTGTCCCGGGTTTGTTTCTTGAGACAAACTAGTTTTAAAAGACACAACCATAAATCAGAATACACTACTACAAAGTCTGGATTGAAATGACATGACAAACTATGAGAAGTTTCCAATTAATGATTGCTACAAAGGAGCTATTCTTGGGTGTATTGTTTGTGTCTGGAGGTGGAGTTGTATGACCTGGAACTGGCGGTGGAGTATAACGATCACCGAACGGAGGTTCTTCGCTCACCGCTATAGCATCTTCATGGCATCTTTGTAAATATCGAAGCATTTCTTTCTCCAATACTTCTTTTTTTCTTTGGCTTTAGATGAGCAACTTGGGTTTTCCCCTTGCCGATAGAGGAACGATGATTACCCCTATCATCATCACCACTTCCTCCAGCGGTAGTATCCATGTTGATTGAGAACATTTATTTTTTAATTTTGACATAATATATTAGTAACTTACGAATGACCAAATATTATAAACAAATGACCAATTTTGGCATAAAACACAATTTTCTTTTTTATACATAATATTGATAATCAAATTTATCTAAAAAACAAAGGACAATAACAATAGATGAAGAGGGAAAGTAATTAACCTATTTTCTATAAAGAACTCTATTTTCTCTATCTCTAAAGTGTAGTTATAAAAAACTATCCATTATCCCTAGCTCTCATATTCTAATAACTAAAAAGTAAAATTCTATTTTCTCTATCTAGAAAACATAAAACAATGCTTAATAAAAATAAATGAAAGAAGAAACAATGCAAGTAGCTAACCTATTTTCTATAAACAACCACCTTTTTTCATACATAATATTGATACTCAAATTAATCTAAAAAACAGAGGATAATAACAATAAATGAAAAAGAGCAAGAAATTAACCTATCTCCATTTTCTCCACCTCTAAAGTGTAGTAACAAAAAAACTATGTATCCATTATCCCTAGATCTCATATTCTAATAACTAAAATGTAAATTTTTATTTTATCTGTCTAAATGAATGAAGAAACAATGCAAGTAGCTAACCCAATTTTCTCTACATCTAAAGTATATATAAAAAGTGAAAGGGTCTCTAGCCTAGTGGTTACAGCACCTTAGTAGCACTCAGCAGCCTCAGGTTCAACTCTCCGTGAGAGCGTATTAAATGAGGTTGGAATAAAAATATAAAAAAAATAGTTGGGGGATTCCCCTGCTGACTTCGGTCAAAAAAAGTATATATAAAAAATTTCATCTATTAGCTCGCTCTAGCTACAAATTAAAACTAGCATAATGCTAAGTACAGGACGTCCGATGCATCGGTAAAATATCGGACAGACCTCTGTGATGTTGATTTTGAATGTTGCGAAATTTTTCTTCATGTTGCACACAACATGACTTGATGTTGCGACGAGATTTTTTGCTACAGTGCTTAGATCTGACGGCTACATTGTTTTGATCTGTTGCAATTGTTTGTCGTTCATGTTGCAATCGTTGTGAACATGTTGCATCTGTGTTCCTGACATGTTGCGAGTGCTTCATGTGAATGTTTTCAAAATTAGATCTAAATATTTTTGATGTTGCAAAGATTAATTTTCGATGTTGTGGATGTTGAGTTTCGATGTTGCAGACATATGATGTTGGGTGTTGTGTCGAAGGAGAGGAGGGAGGAGGGTTCCTGATGTTGGATGTTGCACGCAACATGAGTCGCAACATGGGTCGCTTGGGTATTGTGTCGGGGGAGGAGGAAGGAGGGCCCCTGATGTTGGATGTTGTACGCAACATGACTCGCAACATGGCTCGCAACATGGGGTCGCTGGACTTCGATCCGACGACTGACGACTGATTTGCTTCGAATCCAACGGTCGCGGAGGCGTCCGATGCTAGCAGTTCTGTTAAAACTATATCTTCTCTATCTCTAAATAGTAAAACAAAGCTTAATAACAACAAATGAAGGGAGAATGAAGAACCTAACCTTGACAACACCTTTGATGAGTGAAATCACCACGAATTGACGGAGAAGAAATCTGGCATCTCCTCCCTAAGCTTGAACTGATGCCATGAAGAAGGAGCTTGAGCTCTGTCGACAAGCTCGGGTAGGGGAGGAAAAAAGGGATTTTATAGGCGGGACGTTTAATCCCGGTTGGTAATACAACCCGGACTAATAAAGCGACCCCCATGTTCAATTCGAAGCCGTTGCACCCGAGGCCTTTAGTCCCGGTTGAGCTCCGGTGCCTTGTGTAGCCCTTAGATCCAGAGCTTTTAATCCTAGCTCCAAATTCTTTGGAGATTCAAGATCCTGGATCAAAGGTTGGTTTTCCGCTAGTGTTTATCTTGTTGGTTCTCAAGAAACGAAACAAAACAAAACATAACACAAACAAATTACTAAGGGCATATTTAGTTCTCCACCCATGAATGGTCACCTATCGCATTGAAACTAACGACACTAATTAGGATGTATTAAATATGAATTAATGATAAAACTTATTCCATAACCCACGGTTCAAATCACGAGATGAATCTAATTTACCTAAATCTCTAATGACAGATTAATTAGGTTCAATGGATTCGTCTCGTGATTTTCCGTTTATCCACATCATTAGTAGTTTTGTAATTAGTCTCGATCTTGTTTTAGTTGTCTAAATTTTTTTTCCTTGTCGTTATGCTCCACCCCGCAAACGACAGGCCTCGGTTGCTGCGGGAGGGGGACAACGAGCGGAGATGTGTGGGGCCGCCGGCTGTGCTGCGCTCCGTGAGGTTTTGACAAGCCGTGACGGCCATTGCCACCCCGAGTCCTCGACGGAGACGAGGAAGGCAGGGCACCATCCGTTGGGGGGTGGTCCAAGGGGCGGTCCAGGGGGTGGCGTCACGGTGAGGCAGCAGTAAAGGCCGAGCGGCCGGCGGCGGCAAAGCCTAGGAACTGGAGCCAGCGCTACTACGCTTGCGTTACTGGGAGGGTAAGCATAGGGATGGAAACGGATCGGATTCGCATGGAATCAGATTCGGATAACACCTTTTACCACATTTTTACTCGAATATGAATACGAATTTGAATGTTTTCGAATACGAATACAAAACGGATGTCTCGAATTCGGAAACGCATCAGATATTTACTCGATTCGGAAGACAACATTTACCAATTTTCTTTATTGATAATTTACAATTACAAAATCATGTAAAGACTAAAGTATTAGTACATAAGAGAGATCGTTCATTAAGAATATCACATTCATCCATATTTATTTTTATAATTAATCATATAATAAATAAAACTATTAATAAATACATATTTTAATATATATATATATTTATTTATCAAACAAATAATAAAAAACACATAAAAAATATTTCATGAATACATAAATAAACTAGGGTAATTAAAATTAAATTTTATATTAATGTATTTTTATCATTAAAATTAATGATATTGGTCAGTAAATTTAAATATAACTTTTAAATTGTTTTATGGATGCAATATTTTTAATATTAAAATTAATATCATAATCATTAGTTATGGATATAATTTTCTTTTCAATTATACACTATCATTATTAGTATTCTATTGAACCTAATTTGTTATTAGTTATAGAGATAACTTACAGTTTTATATAGTCGAATACGGATATTGCCGGATATTGCCGAATACGTATGGAATCGGATAGAGAAAAAATCGACAAAAACGAATTCGGATATATCCACTTTACTACCACATTTGAATTCGAATACGGATACGGATATTCATATTTACATTTTAGCGGATACGGATATCGGATAATTCGGATTCTATTTTCATATTTCCATCCCTAGGTAAGCAGATGGGCGGCGTTGTGTTGTTGCCTTCCTGAGTCGATTTGGGAGTTGGAAGCGATAAAAAATAATTCGGCCAAAAATCAGGGTAGTCCCAAGGCTACCCAGACTACCCATTGAGTCTGCTCCGCCCTGACTAGTACCGGGTACGTGGTTGATTACTTGATCGAACCCATCCAATCCCAGCGTTCTGCTCATCAGATACTATATTATATTATCGTACCCGCGCATATAGCGCTTGACGAAATTACTAAAGCATGGCACACGTCGTGGTGGTCGATGAGGCCCCCAGCCGCTGCGCCGTGTGCCTGGAGGAGCCCTTGGTGTGGGTGGCGATCGGGCGATGCGGCCATCGCGACGTCTGCGCCAGTTGCGCGGCCAGAATCCGCTTCTTCCACGGCGACTGTCGGTGCTGCTATTGATGTCAAAAAAAGCTCACAGCCCGGCAGTCCGCCCAAAAGCACGTCATTTTGGTCCGGTCCGAACCCGGCATGGCACGATATTTTTCAAATATCGAGCATGGGCTGGCCCGGCGCGTGCACCAGGCCGGGCGCGGGCCTCTACCCCAACACGGCAGGCCGCCCGGCGTGGCACGAAATTAGCAGGCCGGCCTGTTAATGGCCTGCATATCATGACTCCATATATAAACAAACACAACATTTCTAAACCCTAACTCCTTTCACCCCGCCGTCGCCCAGGACTCCTCATTCCTCCGAGACTGAACTGCCGCCTGCCCCGTCTTCGGCCTCTCACCCTCTCCTTCGCGGCTCCGCCAAACACGACAACACGCGGCGCCTCTCCTCTCCACCGACGCGCTGCCGCTCTCCCTCCTCCTCCACAAACGGCGTGGCTGCGGCTCCCCCTCCTCTCTTCTCCACGCCCGGCGCGGCGGCGGATCCCCCTCCTCTGTTCTCCAAGCCCGGGGTGGCGGCGGATCCGCCTCTCTTCTCCTCCAAACCTGACGCGGCGGCGCCGCTCCTCTCTGCATCCGGCCGCTGCTCGCTCCTCCCTGCCTCCGTTCCTCGCCCGGCCACGCGGAGCTCGAGCTGCGACGCTGGAAGCCGACCACGGCGGCGCTGGGTCGCGATAACAGGTGGCGGCACTTCAGAGTTAGGCAGTGGCGCGGGGAGCTGCGAGATCTGCTGCCTCCATCCGGTGGCACGGGCTTCAGGCCGCCCATGTTTGCACATAGGGCCGGGCTATTTCGTGTTGGCCCGGCACGAAACAGGCCTGCGGGCCCGGGAATGGGCCGTGGACGCAGCCCGCAGGCTGGCACGACACGACACGTTGCAGTGTAGTGCCGGGCTGGTCCGGCACAAAGATTAGCGGGCCATTCCGGGCCCGGGCTAGGGCCGGGCCGAGCGGCCCGAATGGACATCTATAGGTGTTGCATGTGCCGAAGTCATTGCCCTACCGTCGTAGTCACCACCGCTGACAGAGCTAGGCCAGAAGCTTCGTTCCTCATGTCCGACGCCATCAGCATGGCCGACAGAGCTAGGCAACAAGCATCCTTCCCCATGTCCGGTGGCGATGGCCATTGGTATTGGTACCACCGCGGTATGGGAGCATACTTTGACAACCCGATCCTATACATCATCCTATACATCATTGCGGTGAGCACTACTAGAAAAACAGCTTTTTAGTACCGGTTGACAACCCCCATTAGTACCGGTTGTCCAACCGGTACTGGCTGGTTCAGCCCACCCGGTACTAATGTGACATTAGTACCAGGTGGGGATAGAACCCGGTACTACTGTGGCCTTCCCACGGCGACGTGGCGGCCTCCACATTAGTACCGGGTGATGTCCCTACCCGATACTAATGTATTTTTCTTAATTTTCTTTTTTTCTTTTCTTTTTAGTTTGTTTCGTATTTGATCATATTTAGACGTATTTGTTTGGTTCACGTATACTAAACTAATATGCAATCAAATGTTAGAAGAGTAAAGTCTTAATCGTTTTGATGTTACACAAATCAAGATCCTCCTCGTCGTTGATGTGCTCTTGTAGTGACCCTAGAAGAAGTTCCTACTTTCTTTTTTTCTTACCAGAAGCTACTTCTTTCTCGACCTCCTTGTTCTTGTCCTTAGAAGAAGTTTCTTCTTTTTGGGCGTCCTTGTTCTTGTCCTTAGAAGAAGATCCTTCTTTATCGACATCTTTGTTCTTGTCGGTGCTTTGCTGAGCTTCATTAGCAGTGTCTTCTTTGCTCATTGTTACCATTGAGTCACCAGCATGAAACTCTCCTGTGGGATTAATCACCTCGTCTAGAATAAATCTGCAGAGTTGTTCTTGAATTAACCGGATTCTTTGCGTCTCGAGTAATCCTTCCTTGATGTTAGCAATCTACAAAAGAAGTTATTAATTGTTAGAAAAAAGTATATGAACAATAAGAACTAGGGATATGTTTGTCTGTATTTTTGTGTACGCACCTTATCACTGAAGGAGCTGAAGCTACCACTTGCAAAGTGATGGATGAAGTCACATAGATAGAATCCGTATAGATTGGTACCGCGTGGCTGTTTCATGCACTGCACATATGTGAAAATAAAAGTTAAGATATATTTGTTAACTTGTATTGAAAAATGTGACATGAGATCAGCGAAGAAAACACATACCTAGAAATCAGGGTAGAATTGAAGTTTCTCTTTCAAGGGCCCCCCACTTTACACGGATCACATCCCATGCAGCGTTCAACAATTCTACGAGAGGATCGTACCATTATTTATATCGTACCATTATTTATATCCGCCAATAGAGTCAAAGACGTGGGCAAGACTTAAATCAGATATAATAATAATGAGAATCTAGTGGAAGCTGTCAATACATTTTAGGGAAGAATCAGTTAATTGAAATATTGAATGTATTTTGAAAAAGATAAAGAGTTGAGAAAAACGTTGCTCACTAGCAGTTGTATGGAATAAGTATGCAGTCCTTGAAGCGTTACCTGCCCAGAAATGTGTATAAGTTCTCCACAGTAGGCGCAAGGAAATCATGGACAAGCATCTCGTTTAGCATGGTAGGATCCATGAAGCCGATGTCGTGCATTCCAAGCCTTCAGCAAGCTTGCATCTCCATGCTCCATGATACAAAAAAAAAAGAAGTTCAGGTATGGTAGAAAATGGCTAGAGTGGTGATTCTAAGATTATGGTACAACAAATACTTACAGAACCCAGCAAGTGACGAAGGAGACGTCCACTGCATCCATATTGAATAGGAACCAGAACTCCTTCATGGGAATATTGAAAGTGGTGCGACCTTGGAAAAAATGATGGTCTTCTCAATTTTAACTTTGAGATATTCAACCCCATGTCCCGCTGTTTGCATGTGCCATTTGTGCAGAGCATACATCCTAGTTGGAAGGTCCTGCAACAATCGCTCCCAGACAAGCGGTATCCCAGGCACATAATCACGTCTACCTAACCCTGGGTGCTTTTCAATTTCAGCAGTGCCTAGAATTTGAGCAGGTGTCAGTTTTGCGTCCAAACCAAATTCAAGCAATCCACGCTCCGCATCTGAGAGCACCTTTAGGTCCGGGACAGATTGCTGATTGGGTCCCTAGTTGTGGAACAATTTTCCCAACTTTTTGCACCTTATTGGCTTTCTGGAATTTGAGTGCCATGCGATCATAGTCAGACAACGTAGGTCGCTCTGGCTTTTTCCTTTTTTTCTTCCTCCATTTTTTCGTGAAGCGATGAAATTTGTACATGTCAAATGGTTTCTCAGGTGCAGGCGTCTTATTTTTAAATATTTGTCTATCCAGCTCCTCCTGCACTGACGCATCCAGTTCCTCTTGCGTCTTCTCGTAAGATAATTTCGGTGGAGGTGGCTTCTCCTCGGATATCCTCTGCTTCTTTGGAGGAGGATGTCCTCGTCTGGAACCCGTAATCTTTGGAGGAGGAGAAGGATGTCCTCGTTTGGAACCCTGCTTCTTTGGAAGAGAAGGAGGAGGAGAAGTAGCATGTTCTGGACTGGCCCCGTCAGTTGCAGCATGTTCTGGACTGCTGCTGTGTTCCCTTCTAGCTGGTGAAGGCGGTAGCTGATCTTGGACCGCGGCTACGTTCCCTTCTAGCTCGTCAGGTGTAGGAGATGTTTCCACAGTCCGTTCCATTATCTTTATGAGATCCTTGGGCCACAAAATCCAAGTGTGCACTACTTCCCCTAGAGTATTTGCCTTGTCAGCTCCCGAGAACTCCAGGTCGAGGTTATCCCACATATCAACCACTCGTTCTAGAAAGACTTTGGCGCACCCGTGACTGGAATAATCTATGTTCAAAAACATGTCCCCTGCTTGCGGTACCTCGGCCACACCGTGCGCCACCACAGTCTTCTTGTTTCTGACTTGAAACAGAATGTCACATGCAGACCTCACAGTAATGTCATCCACGGGGTAGCGGCGTTGTTCTAACGGGGCAGCTGCTTCCGTGGCGGTTAGAGTTGCTTCCGTGGAAGCGACGCTACTTCTACACCTGTTGGATGGGCTCATTTCATCGTGCGGCCCTGAAGCTGCAGGTGCTTGCTCAGTTGATTGCTTGCTAAGAGCAAGCGCCACATGCTGGTCGATGATGTCTTCCATTTTTTTCTCATTCATAAAGACGCGCTCTTGCATCTCTCGTATCTGTCGTTCATGTTTTTCCTTAGTTCTTTGGCGACTTCTGTAGGACTCAATGTGCTCCTGAAATGCAAATTTCCATGGAATGACACCTTTGCCTCTGCAATGTCTAGGGTGTTCTCTTGTACCTAGTGCCATAGTATGCTCGTCATTCTCTCGATCAGGCACGAAAGATCCTTCCGCCGCAAGCCTTATTAACTCAACAAGCCTTGCAGCTGTCTCTCTTAATTGGTCGCCCGATACCAAAGATCCATCTTCTGGTTTGAGCTTGCCACCATGTGCAAAATTATAATGCTTTGCCCGCTCGGCCCAATCTAGAGTTGCATGTATGATTCCTCTAGCTACTAGTTCTTGTTCTTCCCGATCCCATTTGGGATTGGCCTTCTTGTAACCTCTGGGCCCGAGTGTATGAAATTCTTTCTTCTTGCGTGCATTGGTGGTGTTGGTTTCAATCATCTTGATGGCGTCTGCCGATTCCTTGTGTTTGACAAATGCATCCCAGTGATCTCTTAACTTCCCCAATCCCTTCTGCTGGAAATCTGGTGTATGCCCCTTCTAGATGTAGTCTCTGGTCAGATGCTTCTTGTACGACTGAAAGGCATTTGCACCCTTTTGCATCGCCCAATAACGCACGCTTGCCAGCTGGTCTTCATTCAACTTCGGGAATGCAAAGTGAGCTAACACTTGTTTCCAAAGCATGTCCTTGTCTGTGTCTGCGACCACATCTTCCCGCACCACCGATGCCTGTTCATCATTCCCATCTTCACCTTCTACTACTTCAGGTACCGGAGCTGGAGGGGCATCAACAGCTTTCCAATACGGAATGCTTATTAGGATGTGATCCCTGATAATAGATCCGATGTGGTTCACCAATTTGGTCACAATATCTTCCAGAGCCACAGGTCTCCCAGCATCATCGATTGCTGTTATGATGAAACGACCCTCTCGTGGCTTCTTCGACCCGCATTTCCCTTGACGCTTCTTGCTGCTCGAAGATGAAGGAACCTGAAGAATGGAAAAACTATTATTAATATATGAGAACTCATGAAGAAAAGTCAGGATGCAAATCTTGACGACCATCATTATACCTCTTGTTCTTGCACATCGTTGCTTTCCTGGGCAATTGGTTGCTCTTCTACATGTTCTTGCCCATCACCAGCCATGTTGAGGAAGCTGTCAGCCTCCCTGTTGAGTACATCTTCGTTTTGAGGCTGCTCGAGTGCATTTTGATCAATTATATTTAAGATCATTTCCTCCTCTTCTTGGTCCCTCTCTGATCGAACCATCGTAACTAAAACAATTGTACATAAATTTATAAGTATAGAAATGAATTTCTGGGTACATAAATGAATTTCTGGGTACATAAATGAATTTATGGTTACATAAATAAATTTCTAGGTACATAAATGAATTTCTAAGTATATAAATGAATTTCTGGGTACATACATGAATTTCTGAGTACATACATGAATTTCTGAGTATATAAATGAATTTCTAGGTATATAAATAAATTTCGAGCGTGTCGGGCGGGGTTCGGGCGTGTCGGGCGTGGTTCGAGCGTGTCGGGCATGGTTCGAGCGTGTCGGGCGGGGTTTGAGCATGTCGGGCGTGGTTCGAGCGTGTCGGGCGGGAGGTACTCATGCGAGCATTTGTGTCGAGCGATCGATCTAAATATCTAAGATCAAATCTAAATAAATACACATTTAATTCTCTAAATACACATTTCAAATCTATAGACATTTCATCTATACATACACACATTTCATTTCTAAATATCTAAAATCAAATCTAAATAAATACACATTTCATCTCTAAATACATATTTAATTCTCCAAATACACATTTCATATCTATACACATTTCATCTATACATACACACATTTCATTTCTAAATATCTAAATCAAATCTTAATATAAATATAAATATATAAATTGTGCAACATAATTCATAAATTAAACAGAAATTATCTCTAACTAATTAAACATAAAAAAATAATAAAAAAGGCCGTCGGCCACGGGCTTACGTCAGCAACCCGAGGCCGGCGACGTGGAGGGAGCGCGTGTTGACGGTGGAAATTCACCATTTCCAACCCTCAATATTCTCACATAAATGGAGGCATATGCATATTTCACTAGCATTTAGGTTTGAATAATGTAGTTCCACTTGTCCTTGGAGATTATTTGTATGTAGGTGATTTACCCCTTAAAAGAGATGGAAACTCAACTTCTATGAAGAAACCATGCCAACTCAGCTGAGGAGGTGGCTGTCACCAAGGGAAACATGGCAATCCATGTCATCGATCCAGGGGAGGCACTCACCGATGAATCAGAAGATGCCACATGGACTTCACATGGATCAAAGAGCCCACCTCGGATACCAAATCAAGCCATGCACCGGGGATGGATCAGAGGGCCCACATGGCAGCCACCCAGTGGAAAACCATCAGGTGGGGCCACCCTAGGGCGCCGGCCGATCCTAGGATCAGCCGAACCAACCTAGGGGGCTCCATCCTGGGCCTCCACGTGGTAGCTCCCTATTGGTCCATTGCCTCACTCCCGGGTGTTTAGGGGCCATTTGGGCGTCCGAGCAAGCCTTGTCCTCGTCTATAAATAGAAGGGGAGGGGCTCCCATTTCTCACACACCACTCTCTCATTCTCCTCTCACTTTTAGTTTCCAAGGCTAGGGGGTAGGCTAGAGTAGCTCTTATTCAGGTTCCAAGTCCTCTTGGAAGTCTAGGTATGAGTTCTCTTTTATCTTTATTTCTTTGTATGACTTTGATCTACTTCAGTTATTCAGCTATTTCATATAAAGTCATGGTAGATCATATTCTTGATATGTTCTTGAGTTCATCCTCTGTTTAGATGGCATGAGAGTGTTGCATGAGGTATGTGTTCAAGCTACGGTACTCGGTCTAGTTGACCAGTCTTCTGGTGGCTCTCACCCTGGGTCATAATAGCCCGGGTCGGGTGGAGTCTAGCAGCAACGTAGGCATGGTGCCTGGGTTGTCTGGCAACGGTAGTTATGAGCATACCCCTCGTAACGATAGAGGTCGGTCCTCGGGTGGTGACAGCCCCGTTGGATCCTTGGGCAACCTCCGCGCTGGGGTACCTACTGTAGGAGTCTAAAGTCTAGTTTCGCAGAGTGCTGGTTGTCGCGGGCTAGCTCCCCGTTTGTACCTGGGTGCTGAACCTTATCTCTCTCATGCAATACTCATGTCCATCTCTTGTATCTTCTAGCTTTGTATGTTTAGTACATTAGAACCTAGAGCTAACTCGTATGTTCCCGCTAAGCCGTAGTGTGCTAGAGTAGAGGTAGATTTGAGTGTGTGTGTCACACTACCCCGTATATCTTTTATCTTACCCCTGTCTTTGAGTGTGTTGTTCCCTATATCTATCTCTTGGGTTACATTCAGAGCAAAAGCATAAGTCTAAGATATCCGCCATTGCCTTCCACGGATACGATACCCTTGGAATACTCTCCTTCCTTGGGGAAATGCTACAATGGTTTATCTGTGCGCTTGCGGATTCGTTCATGATCGTTTAGATTAACCTTTGGCAAGTCTCGATGTTCACGCTAACCCGGTGCCATTAGTTGTGACATTGAGAGGTGCCTAAAGGCATTTCCTAGTGTTGTCGCTAAGGACGGGTCCCAGATCTGTTCTTAGGATGATGACGCTACGAAACGCCAACAAGGATTTCTTGCGTCGTTGCCGGGGAAGGCACATGATTATCATGACTATGCTTTGCATCTGTTTATAAACTCTGAGTAGGTTAGGACAACTCTCAATGCAGGCTAACCTTGATTGTCTTCTTTTATCTTTGGATGATGAAGACAGGTAGTGTATGACTAGTTTCGACCTACCAGGAAATTTTACTGAAGATCCCGAGTCACTTGTGAGGAAGGCTCGAATTCATTTCAGCTCACCTCGCCGTACTCGTCCGGAGGGCGACCCAGCTTCCTTTGTACCATCCACGTCCAACGCTATGGCCCAAAAGACACTTCGTGAGTACTCAGCTCCTTCCGCTGACCAGGTGCTGCAAGGCCCTGAGGTGGCAGTGGGGACTAAAAATTTTGAGATCAAGACGGGTCTAATCACGATGGTACAGGCTAGCCCATTCTGTGGCAAGCCAAATGAGGATGCCAATGCTCATCTGCAGCAATTCCTAGAGCTATGCAGCACTTTCGTCATCAGGGGTGCAAATATGGATGCTGTTCGTTTACGGCTGTTTCCATTCTCCCTCCTGGGGAAAGCTAAGCAATGGTTCTATGCGAATCGTGAAGCTATTAACACTTGGACAAAGTGTTCAGAGGCATTTCTCAAGAAGTTCTTCCCATTGGGTAAAACCAATGCTCTTCGTGGAAGGATTTCTGGTTTTCAGCAAGCAGCAAGTGAATCTATTCCAGAGGTTTGGGAGAGGCTTCAGGAGTATGTCCTGGCCTGTCCTCACCATGGGATGGAGGATTGACTCATTCTTCAAAGCTTCTATAATGGGTTGACTCTGACAGCCCGAGGCCATATTGATGCTGCTGCTCAAGGAGCATTCTTCTCACTCACTGTTGATGATGCTAAACTACTCATTGAGAAGATGGTCTCCAACCAAGGGTGGAGTGATGAAAGACTCCAACCACGACCGATGGGTACTCATACTGTCAAGGAAGCAGACATGATTACCGCCAAGATGGATCTTCTTATGAAGAGATTGGATGACTACACCAGCGAGAAGGCTGCCATGGCCACCACTACTCTGCCTATGGACTCTCACATGACTTGTGAAGTCTGTGGCAACACTAGGCACTCAGGCAACTATTGTCCGGAGACTCAGGAGGAAGTGATGTACATGAACGGCAACAACAACGGTTATCATCCACCTCAACAAGGAGGCCAATCGTGGAATCAACAACACCCTAACTATCAAGGAGGTAACTAAGGTAACTCGTACAATCCCAACCAACCTTCGTTGAGAGATCTCGTTTTTGGGCAAGCTAAGATTAATGAAGGTATTAACAAGAAGTTAGCTGCCCTTGATAAAACTGTGGAAAGCCTCAACGTTAAGCTTGATAGTTTTTCTTCTGCTCAGAAGAGTCAGCTAAGTTTCAACAAAATGTTGGAAACTCAGTTGGCTCAGCTGGCTGCTTTGGTTCCATCTCCTGATAATGGGAGGATCCCGGGGCAACCCGTATCCTCTTGTGAGAATGTTAGTGTAGTGTCAACCCGGTGGGGTAAGCCACCTAGGAAGACACATGCTTCTGACTATGCAGGAAGGCCCATACAACAAATTCTTGATCCATGGGAGGAATCAGTAGTGGTGCACAAGAAAGATCCAGGCTACCCGACTATCACTTGCACAATCTATTACAAGCAGATCAGGCATGCCCTTTGTGACCTTGGTGCAAGTGTTAATCTCATGTCCAAGGCCATGTTCGAGCAACTTGGATACCCAGCTCTCTCTCCAATAGCACGGACTATCCAACTCGCCGATTCAACAATACGATATCCAGAAGGAATTGTTGAGAGCATGTTGGTCAAGATCAAGAGCTCTTATGTCTTCGCGGACTTCGTGGTCCTTGATATGGATGATGAGGGAGGAATGCCGCTCATCCTTGGGTGACCATTTCTCAATGATGTCCGAGCTAGGATCAATGTGGGGTCCGAAATCATCCGTTTCTGCATTGGGAAGAGGAACTTGAGGTTCCGGTTTCAGGACAAAGAAGAGCAGTGCTATTTAGTGCAAGATAGTGTTGAGCAGCTTGGGGGAAGGACGGAGCCTTTACCCCCAAGGAAGAAATCTCTGTCAAAGAGGCTAAAGAAAATTCGGAAAGAATGACGGAAGATTGAGATGGCACCACCCTCTACTTCTCAGGAGTGGGGTGCTGAGTGGAATTGATCACTGAGAAGAGTCCAACTCGTCAGACTAAAAATGATGAGTCATTTCTACCAAAAAGGTTAAAGCTGGTACTTATCTCATATTTCCCTTTCCAAAATTTTATTTCCCAAAATTGCATATTTAATTTTCGAAAACTCTGCATCTGCATGCTAGATTTATCTAGCCCTTTTCCCTTTTCAAAATAAAATTTCTGAAAATCATTTTTGAGTTTGAAAATTTAAGAAAAATCATTTGAAAAATATTTCGAGGGAATTTGGGCTGAGGCACTCAGGCAGGCCCCCAGCTAGCCGTTGGGGAGCCACTGTCCAGGGCAGAGGGCAGGTGGGCCCGGCCTGGGGTCGGCCGACCCCAGGTTCGGCCGAAGCAGCCCAACGGCTGCTGGGCCCCACCTTGCTCCAACGGCTCCTAGCCGTTGCCCAACGGCTATGTCTGGATGCCCGGCGCATTTGCCTATAAATAGCAGGGGGAGAGGGGGTGTTCTTCACCCATTCAACTCATTTCACTCACACTCCCCTCTCTACTCCTTGCTCCCTTGGTTTTCTTGGATTTCTTGCTCAGGATTGGATCATCAAGTATTCTCTCTAGTGTGTTTATGAAAATATTATTATTGGTGGAGCAAGCTCGGTAAGAACTTCATTCGATTTCACTAACCCATCACCGAGTTGCTCTTGTTGTTCCTTGTTGTTGTGCTAGCATGAATTGGGCGGCGAACACTCTCCGGAGGGTGACACGCTCACGCTCCCGTTCGCGGGCAAGCACGAGTGCATCCACCCCCGCCAAGCCAACGCCGAGCCCATCGACGATGGATTATGAAGAAGAGCAAGCCGAGCCACAAGCCGCGGTGGAGGTCGTCAATGACACCCCCTACCTCAGCTTGCGAGGCGCTCGAGAGGAGCAAGCCTATGCTCTTCTGAAGGATCGAGTCTTCGCCCACACCAGGGACTTCGACCCAGCTCTCATGGAGAAAACATGTATGAATCTCGAGTTCGTTTCCATTTGGCATGCTCTTGGTTGGGAGGAGTTTGCGCCGGTTACAGAGCTTGGCTCTCGGCCCCTCACCATCCAGTTTCTTTGCTCTCTTACTGAGATTCAGGATGGCATTCAGTTTCGTCTTTTTGGGGCCGATTATCGTGTTTCTTGGAAGGAACTTAGTCGTCTTCTTGGGTTTAGTCCTCGTTGTGTTGTTTCTCTGAAGAAGGCTTGTGATGGTTTTGTTCGAGAATCTTTCTGGTCAGACATCTCTGGTCTTGTTTACAATGGCAAGTTTGTACCTCAGTGCAACAATATTATGCATCCCACTCACCGTCTGTGGCACAAGTGGCTCGCCATTACTCTCTTTCCACGAGAGGATGTTTGGCCCATGCGCAGTGATGAGATGATGCTATTATATGCCGCTGTTAACCGGATCAAGGTCTCTCCCGTTAAAGCTATGATTCGGCAATGGTTGATGAATTTCAAGATGATAGGTCCTATTGAGTGTACATCTTTGGTGACTCGTATTGCTCTCAGACTCGGGGTTCTTAGCGGAAATCCTGTACCCTTCATCGGGACACCCCGAGTTCTCATTGATGAGGCATACTTGATCCAAGGGCATATACTCAAGAGGGGCTCAAATGATTCCTTGACTTTCTTCTTTCCGGGCTATGCAAACCAAATCCTGTTACCTAACCCGAGGTTTGGATTGTATAACTCGGAGTCGCTAACCATTCCCCTTGTTACACAAGAGGAAAGCCGTCGTGCTAGTGTCTCAGGCAGGTCCACCAGAAGCACAGCGAAGAGAGCACACATGCAGCAACAGCAGCAGTCACAGCCACCACCACCACCTCAGCCACAGCCGGCTATGCCACCAGTGGCAGGAGGGGCCCCTGCGGGGTATATGTTCGGGGTTACCCCTGGGTATACACCTGGCTGGGATCAGCCCACCTACCAGCCGAGTGCGAGTGGCACAGCTTGGGCGAGTGCGAGCAGTGCTCAGTGGGCCACATCCGCTAGTTCCAGCTCCGGTGGTCCACCTCTGTCTTCGTCCTTCCGGTGGCACTCCTCAGCCTCTGCACAGGATGCTCAGCTCGCGCAGCAGATGGGAGAGCTCACCGTCCAGGTCACGGGATTGGAGGAGACGCTGAACACCCACGTCGAGTCTACCTCAGCGTGGCAGCGTCAGGCTGGTGAGCGGATAGCAGCCATGCAGTAGGATCAGCAGCGATATATAGAGGCGCAGAGGGCTTACTACGCGAGTCAGGGTTTCTTCTACCCTCCTCCGCAGTGAGCCTGAAGCTAGCTTGGGGGAGGACCCCCATTCTGAGGTAACTTGTATCTTCCTTTGTTTTCAGAATATCCTTTAAATGAAAATCCAAAAAAATCTGCAAAATAAAACGACCAAAAATATTTATTTGCTTCCATCATCATCGTTTGTTTAGTTTGCTTTGATATGCTTAGTAAGAATGCTTTGCCTCTATGGTTGAAATGATGAATAGTTGCTCTGTTTATTTTTCTCGTATGTCTTGCATACAACTCTGTATCCTACCTAAGTTTGGAGTTTGTTGGCTTGTATGTTCAACCCTTAGCTTGTAAACTGTGGGTAGCAAAAAGCATGATCCTTGCTTAAGTTGTTGTGAGACATGATATGGTATAATAGAGTGCTATGATCTTGTGCTTAGTGATGCTTGACATCCGGAGTTTTCCTTTTTGAAAAATCAAAACATGATGAGTTCCTCAATGATGAGAATTTCCTATCCAAGGCCATATGTAGATTCTAGTTCTTAGCCTCCACATATGCAGCTCGTTCTCTCATTGAGCTTTGTCAAATTGTTGTGAACCCTGTTAGAACTCATACTCCCCTGATCAAGATCACGTACACATTCATGCTAAAACTTCTACACCGGAAGTTAGCATTCATCATTTGCTCCATATTGCTTATGCATTCCTCCATAAATAAAACTCTATGTATCTTTGCATCATTCATCCCTCTCCAAATATCTCCAATAGAGACAAAAGGGCTAGCTAAAAAAAAGAGAGAAAAGCATGCTCAAAAGCATGGCAAAAATAAATAAAGAGAGCTAGCCCAAGTCTCGAAAATTCCAAAGGAGGAAAAGGGATTGATATGTGCAGGAGAAAGAGTTCAACCATATAGATGGTAATAACTAGTACCTGCTCTGGGGCTAGTGTCCACCTTACCATCAATCCCTCATGTAAAACATGGCAATATCTAGCACTCATTTCCGAGCCTAGTATCCACCTTGCCATGCTCATATCCATCACACACATAAGCACATCTTGATCAGGATGTATGTTTGTTTCTTCCAAGGATCCGATCTTTGACTTAGCAAAATATGAGAGGCAAGTATGCCACATCTTCCCTACCTATAGCTCCACATACATCCTATTAGGAGTAGGATGTGAAGAAAGGCAACATTAATGCCTTGGTGAGGAACCATATACTTTTGAGCGATCCGAGAGTATCATTTGAGGAACTCTGATTTTCTTTTGAAAAATTTGCAAAACCTCCGGATTGCTAAGCTGATCAAGGTATAAGTGACTATGCACATGCTATATAACCATTCTGTCTCTCAACCGCCCAAGGCAGGTGAAGCTATATGCCCCACGTATTAGGTGAAAGGTAAGAACATTGCCAACTTGTTCAACTCTTGGTAGAATACTTTGCTGTATGTTTGCCATAGGTTGAGAATACAATATTGTAGCAACTCCAGATCAACCAACCTAAGTCTCTAATGTCTTGCTTCGAGACGAGAAAGAGGTTAGCTTGGGGGAGTTTGTTGACGGTGGAAATTCACCATTTCCAACCCTCAATATTCTCACATAAATGGAGGCATATGCATATTACACTAGCATTTAGGTTTGAATAATGTAGTTCCACTTGTCCTTGGAGATTATTTGTGTGTAGGTGATTTACCCCTTAAAAGAGATGGAAACTCAACTTCTATGAAGAAACCATGCCAACTCAGCTGAGGAGGTGGCTGCCACCAAGGGAAACATGGCAATCCATGTCATTGATCCAGGGGAGGCACTCACTGATGAATCAGAAGACGCCACATGGACTTCACATGGATCAAAGGGCCCACCTCGGATACCAAATCAAGCCATGCACCGGGGATGGATCAGAGGGCCCACATGGCAGCCACCCAGTGGAAAACCACTAGGTGGGGCCACCATAGGGGGCTGGCCGATCCTAGGATCGGCCGAACCGACCTAGGGGGCTCCATCCTGGGCCTCCACGTGGTAGCTCTCTATTGGTCCATTGCCTCACTCCCGGATGTTTAGGGGCCATTTGGGCGTCCAAGCAAGCCTTGTCCTCGCCTATAAATAGAAGGGGAGGGGCTCCCATTTCTCACACACCACTCTCTCATTCTCCTCTCACTTTTAGTTTCCAAGGCTAGGGGGTAGGCTAGAGTAGCTCTTATTCAGGTTCCAAGTCCTCTTGGAAGTCTAGGTATGAGTTCTCTTTTATCTTTATTTCTTTGTATGACTTTGATCTACTTCAGTTATTCAGCTATTTCATATAAAGTCATGGTAGATCATATTCTTGATATGTTCTTGAGTTCATCCTCTATTTAGATGGCATGAGAGTGTTGCATGAGGTCTGTGTTCAAGCTACGGTACTAGGTCTAGTTGACTAGTTTCTGGTGGCTCTCACCCTGGGTCACAATAGCCCGGGCCGGGTGGAGTCTAGCAGCAACGTAGGCATGGTGCCTGGGTTATCTGGCAACGATAGTTATGAGCATACCCCCCGTAACGATAGAGGTCGGTCCTCAGGTGGTGACAGCCCCGTTGAATCCTTGGGCAACCTCCACGCTGGGGTACCTGCTGTAGGAGTCTAAAGTCTAGTTTCGCAGAGTGCTGGTCGTCGCGGGCTAGCTCCCCGTTTGTACCTGGGTGCTGAACCTTATCTCTCTCATGCAATACTCATGCCCATCTCTTGTATCTTCTAGCTTTGTATGTTTAGTACATTAGAACCTAGAGCTAACTCGTATGTTCCCCTTAAGCCGTAGTGTGCTAGAGTAGAGGTAGATTTGAGTGTGTGTGTCACACTACCCTGTATATCTTTTATCTTACCCCTGTCTTTGAGTGTGTTGTTCCCTATATCTATCTCTTGGGTTACATTCAGAGCAAAAGCATAAGTCTAAGAGATCCGCCATTGCCTTCCACGGATACGATACCCTTGGAATACTCTCCTTCCTTGGGGAAATGCTACAATGGTTTATCTGTGCGCTTGCGGATTCGTTCATGATCGTTTAGATTAACCTTTGGCAAGTCTCGATGTTCACGCTAACCCGGTGCCATTAGTTGTGACATTGAGAGGTGCCTAAAGGCATTTCCTAGTGTTGTCGCTAAGGACGGGTCCCAGATCTGTTCTTAGGATGATGACGCTACGAAACGCCAACAGCGCGGCGGCGGACCAGCGGGCGGTCGCCGGCCGTGGAGCAGAGGTGGGCGGGCGCCGGCTGTGGAGCAGGGGAGGACAGCGTCACTCGACGTGGGGAAGACAGCGGCGCGGAGGACGATGCAGACGGCCGGCGCGGAGGGCGACACGATGATGGCCGGCGCGGAGGATGACGCGGGGACGGCTGGCGCGGAGAACGAGTCGAGGACGGCGGCGCAGAGGACGATGCGGGGATGGGTGGTGCGGAGGACGACGCGGGGACGTCCGTCGCGAAGGACGTACGACGATGCGGGGACGACAGCGGCGGATTGCAGCGCAGGCGCGGGGACGGTGTCGACTTCGACCGGGGATGGTGCCGGCGTGCGGTCAGGCGCGAGGACGGCGTGGAGAAGGGTGATGGCGGCGCGGGCGGAGCATGGCGGCGGTGGGCGGAGCAAATTGGGGTAAGTGTTGGGGGCAGGGGAGGGATCAGAGGAGAGGGGGCGGAGCCTTATATACCCCCAGCACATTAGTACCGGGTCTAGTCTGGCACCGGTACTAATGTGCACATTAGTACCGGGCCTAGTCTGGCACCGGTACTAATGTGCACATTAGTACCGGGCCTAGACAGGACCCGGTACTAATGTGGCTTTCGTTCTGCACCAAAACGAAAAGCACATTAGTATTGAGTCCTTTCTAGGCCCGATACTAATGTGCTTTCTTCTTTTTGTTTCCTTTTAATTTCCAAATCTTTTGAAAAACTCTGTTAAATTTATTATAAATCATATTTGACACGATGAAATGAAAAAACAGATTCTATTATGCTTAATCTAGGTATATACTATAGAATGTGAAGTTAGATCTTAAACTTGTCAAATTTGGTAATTAAACTTCGCAATGTGGCTATTTTGGTCAAAAATTCATGTTGAATTTTAAAATTGAACAAAAATACATTTTTGCCATGCAAAATTATATATAACTAGTAAATGTCGTGTTATTAACATGTTTACCTCGATTTAGTCTTACTTGTGTATATTTTTACGTTAAATTATTTATTTAATACTAAATGATGAATAAAAAACTAAAATAATTAATATTTTCACCGATAAAACACAAGTTCTTGAACTGAGTCATAACTAAGTATTACTATACTTTGTTACATTACCATAAGTTAATAAAACTTATTATACATCATCATTATTATCTTACAGAATGTTAATAACCTTCCTCTTCATGAACGTCCCCTGCTTGTGATCGTGGCGTAAATATGGAGCGTCCTCTTGTGCTAACAGGATGCTTGGGTCAACCTCGACTGAAAAAGGAGGAAGATCATCGAATTGGTCATAATCTTCTGAAATGTCAGTCTTGTCCTCAACTCCAACTATTTTTCTTTTTCCTGGTAGAACTATGTGACGCTTCGGCTCATCAGCAATCGACTTATCGGCACCCTTCTTTATCGGTAGTTTGCTTGACATGTCTTTCACGTACAAAACTTGAGTCACATCATTGGCTAGGACGAATGGTTCATCTTTGTATCCAATCTTGTTGAGATCCACAATTGCCATCCCAAATTTGTCTGTCGTTAAACCTCCTCCAGTCATTTTGACCCATTGGCACTTGAGAAGAGGGATTTTAAAGCTCCGTAGTCCAATTCCCATATCTCTTCAATGACACCATAGTATGTTTCTACGTTCCCTTCGTCGTCTACTGTATCCGTACAAGCATCACTGTTTTGATTTACGCTCTTCTTGTCTTGGGCTCTCGTGTAGAATGTGTAGCCGTTTATCTCGTATCCTTGGAATGTATCTACCGTGATAGATGGCCTCCTAGCCAACCATTGCAGTATCTCATCAACAATTTTATCGCCCCTCACTTTTTTCCACAACCAGGATGCGAAGTTATCAATGTGGTGTCATGTAATCCAGGCTTCAGACTTCCCTTCATTTGCAGTACGATGAATGGACTTGTGCTCTTCCAAGTATGGAGCCACATGTGATGATTGATGCATGACAGTGTAATGTGCTTGATCATATAACACTGCATCCATGTCCATCCGACATTTTCCCCCTATTGTGCCCTTTCCTTTGAGTCTCCCCTCATGGCGTGATACAAAGAGTCCAATCGGACACATGTAATCCATAAAGTCGACACAAAACTTAATGACCTCCTCTGTAGCATATCCCTTTGCGATGCTTCCTTCAGGACTGGCACGATTGTGAACATACTTCTTATAATAAGACATCAACCTCTCAAAAGGGAACATGTTGTGCAGATATATAGGCCCAAGGATAAAAACCTCTTCAACTAGATGGACCAAAACGTGGGTCATGATATTAAAGAATGAAGGTGGAAAGATCATCTCAAAGCTGACGAGGCATTGCACGACATCCTTCTGCATCTTCACTAGAGTTTCTCGACGGACTGCCTTCTGAGAAATCTAGTTGAGGAATGCACACACCTTAGTGATTGCTAATCTCACATTCTCTGGTAGAATACCCCTTAGTGCAACAGGCATCAGTTGTGTCATCAACATGTGGCAGTCATGAGCCTTCAGATTTATGAATTTCTTCTCTTTCATATTTATTATTCGTTGTATGTTCGAGGAGTAGCCCGCTGGGACCTTCATACTATTCAAGCAATCGAACATTCTCTGCTTCTCTTCCTTACTTAGGGTGTAACTAGCAGGAGCCAAGTAATTTCCTTTGTCTCTCTTTTAGGGATGTAGGCCTTTTTGTTGGTTCATAGCTTTCAGGTCCCTACGTGCTTTAATTGTATCTTTTGTCTTTCCATATACACCTAGGTGGCCAAGTAAGTTCACGCAGAAATTCTTCATCACATGCATCACATCAATTGCATTGCGAACCTCAAGGACTTCCCAATAAGGTAGCTCCCAAAATATTGACTTCTTCTTCCACATCGGTGCATGTCCATTGCCGGAGCTGTGATAGAACCGTCCAAATTAATTCCCATTTAACACACATAACCTATCCAATTGGTCATTATGCGTTAAAGAGGAGTTAACTTATCGATATCTGCCGGGTCAAGCCTGGTAAATCACTTATAACAAAGGGTCGAAGATTGTACAATAAGACTCACGCGACGGCGAGTCCAGAGATAATTAATACATCCTTAATACATTATATTCATCAAAGGCTCATTATTACAAAACAAGTTCCATACAAGGAAGTAAACAGTTCAAAGTTTGAAAACACAACAGAAATAAAGTACTAAACGTCATAAGCAACATCATGGGAGGCCATCCATGATATCACTAAGCACTGCCATCATCCTACACTCTTCCCAAAGGGTGGGAGAGAACCAGTCCACAAATACCATCCCTCGTCCTCGTCTGCCGGCACGAGCGTGTAACTACCGTCAAGGACTTCTACACGAGGGATGCATATGCAAGAATTAGTTGGTGAAAGTGAAATAAGTAAACACAAACAGCACATGACAATCATAGGGTGCAAAGTTGACCACATTCACCTAGATAAGAATATATTCAGCACACTCTTCCATAAAGATCAATTAATCAACTATTTATTAATATTTATTTTGATGGTGATTGTGTGCACATCTATACAAATAAAAACATTACTTCACAAAACAACCAAGTTGTTTTAAAGTGATTCCTGAGGGGTGTATCTTAAGATGAAACACACCTAAGTCCTTAAAAAGAGTGGTTTCTTTATTTCTCTTTTTATAACACTTAGTTTCTTCCAAAAATCATTCTGTTTAAACCATGCAGGATATCACAATGAAAATTTTTGTACAAGCACACTGTGTAACAATGGAGCTACTGCCAAAAATTCATAGCAAACCGAGGTATATCCTAAGCATGAAAAATACGACAAGTTATTACTAGCAAAAGCAAGAACTATTATTACAGAGAAAACTACTCATGTACTGGAGCTCAAGATTTACATATAGGCTCTCTGGACTATAACTAGGCTACACACCAAAATTTAGCTCTAGAAAAATATTTCTAACAAGCTACACAAAAATAACCATTTTCAGCCTAATTAAGCACAAAGAATTTATAAAGAGGCATATATAGCTAAACTGTAGACCAACGTTCTCCTACAGTCCAAACATGGCACATATATCTTCTAGCCTAAAGATGAGCATCACTGGATCATCATAAAATGAACAATGAAATTAAACGTATGCACAAGCATAACTCAGAAACCTATAAATAGAAGGTTCATAAAAGCGTTATAAAATCACCAGAGGCACATCTAAGCCTAACAAGATGATAGCCACAAGGTAAGCCACAGAAGGCATTCACATGAAGCTGTACAAAATATACACTCAGATCTAGCATAAATACAAAAGACATCATATCTAGAGATTCACTCAGTAACTTCTTGCAAAAACTTAGATATAGCCTATACTAGTCATGACTAACAACATGTCCAAAGATCAAGCTCAGCACAGGAGTATATCACAAGTTATGAACAAACACATTCAAATTGAGTTTGAATTTTACTTCAAAATCTACTCATCAAAAGTATAGACAACCTTTCTAAAAGACGTAGGTCTGTGCCTAAGGAAACCAACAAAATTGAATTTGCATTTTTTCGATTTTTCTACGATTTTCTAGGAATTTTCCAAGTCACTGGACCTAGTTGAAAGGAAACTAAGATAAAGATCATCACGAACAGGTCCCTAGTTCACAAATAGGTCCCTAGGATTCACAACCATGCCCTTCCAGCGGCGGGTGAGCTCGCCGGTGATGAAGCACTGCCGGAGGAGAAAAACAAATGGGCATGGGTTGCGATTTAGCTCACCACGAGTCGATTGGTGGCGGTGGCGTGGCCGAAGGTGGCTCCGGCGAGCGGCGACGGCGAGGTCGCGGCGGTGCGACTGCTTCGGCTCGGTTTCCGGCAAATGTGGGGGCAGAGCTAGGCCATGGATGGCTGTGGGAGCTTGAGTGGATGGTAGGGAGGAGCTTTGAAGTGCTTGTTGGTCACGGGCGTGAGCGGAGGTTGAGGTTCACCGACGGCGGCAGCAATGGCGGACGACGACGGTGTGGAACTCGTGTAGGGGGAAGAGGAGGGGCTTTATACGCGAGCGCGGCGTGGAGAGGCGGTTTCGCCCGACCTTCGTCGACTACAGGGGTGCAGGCATGGGCGCTGGGTCGGTGGCGACGTGCGGCTAGTGTTGGCATTTCTTAGCGTGAACACTTAAGGACAGATTTAGAATCCATTCTTAGCGACAGTGCTAGAAATGCTTGTTGGCATTTCTTAACGTCACTACTAACAATGCCGAGTTAGTGTGAACATCAAGACTTGCCAAAGGTAAATCTAAACGATCATGAATGAATCCGCAAGCGCACAGATAAACCATTGTAGCATTTCCCCAAGGAAGGAGAATATTCCAAGGAGTAAAATGCACCGGAGGTCCATCAACTTGTAAGAAGGTGTCACTTAGATCCATCAACTTTGAAAATGTATTTTTAGGTCCATAAACTTGTTGAGTCATTCACCGCAGGTCCATAACTATCCACATATGCTTCTACTGGTGACATGACATGATGACTTGGCTAGAAGAAGCATATCCTAATTGAGGCATTTCATCGAGCAACTTATAAGTGACACATGCTTAATATTTTCGGAGCTAAATGACAACAACCTGCTCCTGTCGTACACGCGAGGAGGCTACCGTTATTCAACCCAAGGAATGTCTAAGTATATGTGTCACCCATTTGTAACCTACTCATTGAAATGCCTCAGCTAGAAGATGCTTCTTGAGCCAAGTCGTCATGTCATGTCACCAGTACAAGCATATCTGGACAGTTATGGACCTATGGTGAATGACTCAACAAGTTCATGGACCCAGAAATGCATTTTGAGAGGTGATGGACCTAAGTGACACCTCCTTACAAGTTGATGGACTTCCGGTGTATTTTACTCTATTCCAAGGGTATCATATCCGTGGAAGGCAATGGCGGATATCATAGACTTATGCTTTTGCACTGAATGTAAACCAAGAGATAGATATAGAAAACAACAACTCAACGGCTGGGGTAAGATGAAAGATATGATAGGGTAGTATGACACACACTCAGATCTACCTCTACTCTAGTATTCTACGGCTTAGGGGGAACATACGAGCTAGCTCTAGGTTCTAATGTACTAAACATACAAAGCTAGAAGATACGAGAGATAGGCATGAAACATTGCATGAAAGGGTAAGGTTCAGCACCCAGGTACAAACGGGAAGATAGCCCGCGACGACCAGCACTCTGTGAAACTATACTTTAGACTCCTACAGCAATACCCCAGCGCGAAGGGTTCCAAAGGGTCCAACAGCTATCATCATTGCGGCCTACCACAATCGTTACAGGGGGCATGCTCATAACTAACGTAGCCACACAACCCAGGCACCATGCCTGCATTGCTGCTAGACTTCACCCAGCTCGGGCTGTTGTGACCCAGGGTGAGAGCCACCAGAAGACTGGTCAACTTAGAACGAGTACCGTAGCTTGAACACAAAGTGCATGCAACACTAACATGCCATCTAACAAGATCAAACTAGGGCTAGACATACGAACGGATACGAACTCTCTTATGTCTAGTCAACAAGATCAAAGGGTCATGTTCGTGAAGAACACGAGCCTCTAACTTATGAACAAACACATAAGGAATGAGTAAATCATCCTTCAAGTGGATCAAAAGGTAGTGTTCACGAAGAACACGAGCCTCTAAATGATGAACAATGGATGAACTCAAGAACATATCAATCATATGATCTACCACTACTTTATATGAAATAGCTGAATAACTGAAGTAGATCAAAGTCATACAAAGAAATAAAGATACAAGGGAACTCATACCTAGACTCCAAAGTCGACTTGGAACCTAAACAAGAGCTACTCTAGCCTACCCCCTAGCCTTGGAGACTAAAAGTGATAGAAGAATGAGAGAGTGGTGTGTGAGAAATGGGAGCCCCTCCCCTTCTATTTATAGGCAAGGAGGAGGCTTGCTTCGGGCACCAAATGCCCCCAATTCACCCGGGGATGCAGCAATGGACCAATGGGGAGCTACCACGTGGAGGGCCAGGATCAGGGGGCCCTAAGGCAGTTCGGCCGATCCTAGGATCGGCCGGCCCCCTAGGGTGGCCCCTGTTGGTATTTCTTAACCTCACCACTAGTGGCGCATCTAGCGTGAGCGTGTAAGGAACACCCGGGTATACTGATGGGTGTGAACGAATCCGCAAGCGCACGGATACACCGTTGTAGCACTTCTCCCTAGGAGTATTCCAATAGGTATCGAATCCAAGGAACGATGTGCACTACCTTCTATCCTAGAACGGTCCAAGGACACCAGACCCTTGCTAAGGTTGAGAAATGATGAGGCGCTTCCTATGAATACTAATCCCAGAGGAGAAAAGCAGGCAATTATACTGGCTTCAGACACCGGCCCCTACTGGCTATAACAGTTGGTTCACGTCAAATGGTTTCCTACATGCTGTATCCGAACGTGGGGGATTTCAAAGGGTCCAACAGCTGTCACTACCGCGGCCTACCCCAAGACAAACCGTGGGATACAGGGCAAACGAAGGATAACCCGTAGTCTAGACACCACGTCTACACCACCAATTACTACTAAGCACGACTACGTCTGAGCTCCCGTAGTGACACTATAGCACTCCGTATAAATACGGAGCGACGAACCCGCAAGCTTCGAGCTAATCTCACTTACCACAGGATCACACAAATGATAGGAAGAACGAATGCCAGCGTATTAATTTACTCCGACAAGATCTAACAAGATAATTCACACAAACGGAATGCAAACTTATGCACTTATAACAAAAGATCAAAGGTCGTGTTCGTGAAGAACACGGGCCTCTAACTTATGAACAAACGCACATGCGTGAGTAACTTGTTCGTCAACTAGATCGAGGAAGCGCGTTCATGAAGAACACGAGCCTCTAAATGATGAACGAACGAAGAACTCAAGAACATATCACTCATGCATGTATAACACTTTAGTCTAATTGGAAAATACAAGAATACTCACTTTTCTCTAATTGAAGAACATGACACCCTCACCAACACCACACTCTACCTAGCACCTACTCTCACCTACATGGATCAACTCATTTGATCCATGAGAGATCACATGAGAGAGGAAACAAGTGTTTCTAAAGAGGAGGAGGAGAATGGGATGTCTCTTTCTTTACCCTCTCCACTTCTATTTATAGGCCTGAGCACCAGCGTGGAGGCACCCCAAGCACCCCGGGAATGAAGTCAGGAGCCAACCAGGCACCACCACGTGGAAGGCCAGGATTGGGCGCCACAAGGTCGGTTCGGCCGACCTGTGGGGTCGGCCGACCCCTTGTGGGCCCCACCTGCCTTGTGTTTTCTCCTGGTGGCTGATATGTGGGTCCTTATGATGGTTCCCGGTGTATGGGTCGTTTTGAGGCGGTTTTCTCGGGTTGTGGGCCCTTGGATCCTTGTTCTGGACACGTGGCAGTGTCTGATTCGTCGAGCCTCTCTCCCTTGGATTGGTGACATCACCGATCCATGGCACTTTGCATGGCAGCCCCTCATTGGCTGAGGTGGAGAGGCTTGGATTGATGAGGTGGATGGATAGGGTGTGCTTTTTCTCTATTTCTTGTGCTAATTGCCTGCATTCAAATATACATCGCCACTTGTGGAATTTGTTAGTATAAGCCCCTATTCTACTGTGGATGATCCTTATATATTTATTTTATGCAGGTATTAATGGTGTAAAAGTAGCACTTAACAGCCGTCAACAACTCCCCCACACTTGACCTTTGCTCGTCTCGAGTGAAGGGAGTCAGATCAAGGTGAGATATGATATCCAAAGTTATGAAACGAGCATAAGAGATATTCCAAACCATACCTTGTACTTGTGAACTTGTGAAGTGTCTATCATGCTATCTCGGGTAGTTGAGGAATGGAACGGTTATGAATCAAATCACTCCTGCTCATCATGTTAAGTAACTTGGGGTTTTGCAATAAATTTTCAAAGCAAACCTTGCTTAGCTCCTCATTTGATTCTCTCAGATTGCTGAGTGTATATATGTCCTCACCAAGGCATTAGACTGCCTTTATTCATCCTACTTCTAATGATAGCTTATGTGCAGCTCAGGGTAGGTATGAATGATAAGGCATACTTGCATCACATATATTGCAAAGTCAAAGACTGGATCCAAGAGAAAAGCAATTCATACAATCAGATCAAGATGTGCACGTATATGGATATGGTGAGTATGGTAAGGTGGATACTAGGCCCGGAGTGGGTGCTAGATATTACCATACATATATGATGAATGCTGGTTGATGGTAAGGTGGACACTAGCCCCGGAATGGATACTAGTTATTATCATCTAAGTTATGGAACTCCTTTTTGCATGATTTTCTCCGCTCTCCTTTTTGAAATTTTCGAGATATGTGTCAGTGTTTTAGACACCGAGCCTACGACGGGGTACCCGAAGTAGTAGATTGTGCGGTGGGGCTCGCCGAGATCAGGAACACGATGGTGAGACACGGGGCACACAATTAGACAGGTTTGGGCCGCAATGTGCATAATACCCTACGTCATGTATGCTGCGTGGCTCTGTATTGATTGCGTATGTTTCGAGAAGGGTCCCTGCCTCGCCTTATATGCCACGAGAGGCAGGGTTACAAGTCGGATTGGTACAAGAGTACTATTCGAGTAGGACTCGTCGTAGCCTATATGAGTTATAGAAAGCTATCCTAGTCTTAGTACAAGTCCTTGTCCATCTTGTCTTGCCTTGTGGTCCACGGTAATCTTGCACCGTGGCCCACTAGTCGAGTAGTCCAGGAGTACAGGTTCTTATCTCCCGGGTATGGCCCACATGTGTGGTGGGCCCATGGATGCCCGGTCGATAAGCCCCCGAGTACTTTGTAGTCGAGTGTGATGCTTCCAAGTAGTCTTAAAGGTCTCCGCGAGTAGTTCCCAAGCATCCCTGAGTTCCGCAAGCTTCGATCTTTAATAGTACTTGAATCATCATGAGGCTGGAAGGTACTCCAGCTAACTCCATGAGTAGTCTTGAAGTCTTCTCGAGTTGTTCCCAAGCGTCCCCGAGTACTTCCCTTGAAGGTCTTCAATAATACCCGCTTCGTTCTTGAAATCTTTGCATCAAAGATCCATATGGAAATGCGATTACTAAAATCGCATTCCATATGGAATGTAGCCCCCGAGCCTTAGGTCGAATCCAAGATTCAAGCTGAGGGTCAATCTTCTAGCCTTTGATCTTACTCCGAAAAATCCGTAGAAAAATCCGAAGAAATCATACAGGAGTACGATTACTAAAATCGCATCCTATATGGATGTAGCCCCCGAGCCTTAGTTCGAATTGACAATTCAAGCTGAGGGTCAATCTGTAGTCTTCGTCAAATAATCCCGTATAATCCTGAGAAAAACTGAAGGACACGTGGCACGGAGCCCCCGAGCTTTGAGTCGAGTACTTTCTCAAATTGAAGGATCCAATCTGACTGTAACAACCTAATTTTGCTAAAAATTTGTTTGAATAAAATTTGAATAGAAACAATGCTATGATATTAAGGATCATAAGGTGTGTTTGAATTTTTAGGCATTTAAATATATTTTTGAAAATTAAATAAATAAATATAGGACTTAATTGTCGCATACATGCTGGAGCATTGTTTTTGTTTGGTTGAATTCAAGTTTGAATTTGAATTCTATGTTTGAATCTCTTTATAAAATTTCAAAACCCTTTTTCCTCTTTCCCCAAACCCTTCCTCCCTTCTGGCCCAGTTTAGTTCGAAGCCTAATCGGCAGAAGTCCACCGCTACCCCTTCCTTTCCCCGGCCTGGCGCAGCCCTTCACCCTCAGCTCGCGGCCCAGCTCTGATCTTACAAGCCACCGGGCAAAGTCCATCGGTGCCCCTCAAAGTCCTTCGCCCGCTCGCTTTTGCTTCCGGCCCAGCTCTTGTTTCGGCCCGTGCCGGCCCGCGTTCACCCCGCCGCCCACAGCCAATAACGTGTGGGGCCGTCCCGTCATCCCCAAGCTTCCGCTCTGCCCCGGACTCCTCTCCGCCGCCGCGACCGAGCAGGACTCCCGACCGCCGCCGACTCTGAGTGGCCAAGCCGTGCACGACAGGTCCCACCGGCCTTTATAACCTCCCGTGCCCCGTCGCTCCTTCCAAATCGAGTCCGCCGCCGCCTCGAGCTTCAGCCGCAGCACCGCCATCGAAACCCTAGCCGCCGCCGTTGTTGACCTGCTCGACTGCCGCTACCCCGTCGTCGTGAGGTGCCCCAGGAGCTTCCCAAGGAGGTGAGCAACACCCCGGTGCCGCTCGTTTGCGTCCAGATGCGCTGCAGCGCGCACACAAGCTCACTGGAGTTCTTCTTCCGCCGCCGACCGTTGTACCGAGCCATGCGCCGTCGTCGTTGCTTGAGCCACCGCCCCGAAGCCTTAGATCGGTTCGCCGTCGCGTCCACAACCTCTCTGGCCGCTTCACGTCACTAATTGAGCACCCCAGCTCGAAATCGTGTGAGCTCGCCGGTGTTGCCTTGTTGCGCCGCCGCACACCGTCGACTGCGCCGCCGGCCACCGCTCGCGTTTCACCTCAACCGCCAGATCGAGATCCGACGGCCCGGATTAGATTCAACCCGGATCAATACCGGTCAAAGGCCGCGTGGCAGCGCAGTTTTTCAAAAACACCCCTGGTATTTTAAGTTTAGCAAGTCGGTCCTTCCACCACATAGAAATCCTTACAGTTAGGTCCTTTTCCTTTTGTTTTAGCCCCTGACTTCTTTAAAAATAGTGCCCGAGGTCCAAAAGCCTAGTTTTTCACCCAAGCCCTTCTATTTTTAAGTTCTTTTATGTTTTAGCCCTCAGTTTGTTGCAGATAGGTCCCTGGAACCTTAGAATCTTCACAGTTATGCCCTGCATCTTCTTCTAGCCATATCTTTTCCGTTTTAGCTCTGTTTTTAGCGTTCTTTATGTCCAAACGATCGTATCGAAGAGTTGAATAGCTTTTCACCCCTGTTTTGCTTTGATAATACTGTTTGGTGATTGTTTCTTATTTTATTCTATTGTGTGCTTGTATGTACTTGATGCGATGCGTAGAGGACGTTCGGGCTGAAGGATTTGAAGACCAAGAAGCTCAAGTGTCTGAACAGCAACAAGGATCTGTTGAAGGCAAGTCTACCTTGATGCATACCCGTTTACCTATACAACATGCATAAAATTCACTGTTCTTACTTTTGCTTGCATTAAATTGATGGGACCCTATTAAGGACATGACTAGATTATTTTATTCCTTTACCTTGAACAACCTGGGTATTCACTTTTATTGTTGGGTAGCTCACACTATGCTTAACTTGGTGGATGGTATTAATGAAACTTTATGAAACTTGATTTATTTATGTTGTACCTTCATTAATACAAGATCACCTTGTGTAATTGGAACATGGAGCGACCACCCAGGACAACAGTGCAACCACAAGGGCATATGGCTCTGCCTTGGTTAATTAATTAGTGACTCTAGTGTTGGGGTGATCTTACCTGATAAGGGCAAGGGGGAGTGCCAGTGGGGTATAGACTCACTCTAGTAGGGAGTGGGCTTTGCTAAGACACGGTCCTACTAGGGGACTTTATACTCTGCAACGACTCGAAACCTTCGCGGGTTGCTTCACACTGGGGAAACTTTGTAAAGGCCTCGTAGCGTCCCTATGCAATCACACCTCGGTAGTGTGGTATGATGCTTGGCGGCATAACATGGTTGGGTTCAAAGTTCCTAGAACTTTTACGCGACTTGTGGTGAAAGTGTACAACCTATGCAGAGTGTAAAACTAATCGATTAGCCGTGCTCACGGTCAAGAGCGGCCTGGACCCTCACATGATTAATCTATGGAAGTCAATGTTTAACTTGATGCATCTATCTTTATTTATGTTGTTAATCTCTTATGTTAATTGTGGGTTTGGTATAAACTTACACTTGCTAGTATTTATGTTGCTAATAAAACTTGACCAACTAAAATGCCGAATGCTTAAACCCATCAGCCTCCACTATAAAGCCTTGCATGTTATGTTTCCGCTTGCTGAGTACGGCATGTGCTCATGCTTGTTTTCATTATTGCAACGACACAATCCGGATGCTGTTCAGACTTGGAGAGATTTGAAGATTTCCCTGGAGACTTTGACGAGTTCTAGGCGGGCGTGCCACCAGTCAGCTGCCTGTGGTGTTGACCCCATCCGCTGCGTTGCTACTCATTAATAATTAGTTCCTTTATGAGACATTTTGGTCTGTAATAAAGTTTAATACTCTCTTTACGGTATGGCATTGTGTTTTGGTTATCACTGAGTTGTTATATGTGTGAACTTTGATCCTGGCACACATATAATATGAGCATTCGAATTTGCCTTTAAATTCGGGTGTGACAAAGTGGTACCAGAGCCGTGTTGACTGTAGGACGTTAGCCTAGTTAGAAAATGGTCGTATTTAAGGATTATAATATCTTAGAAGCCATTCTTGCCTTATGCTTGCTTTATTTCTAATAATTTCATCCTTGCTTTATCTCATCCTTGATCTCTACTTGGTTCTCTTCTTTCTAGTATCTTTTCTTGACATCTATCTCATCCATCACATGTTTCTTTTTAGATGGTTCGTCAGTTGCAGACATCCCGTACAGGCTCTTTCCAGTTTCCCCACCATTTGGAGGACCAAGATTATTACTACTATCCTATGGAGAGTAGAGAGCATGAAGAGGACACTCACGAGGAGATAATGATAGAAGCACCAACTGCAATGCCATCTCCAACACCTGCTCCAGAGCCCATCACTGTGTCAGATGATGAAGAGCCAGAGGAGGCTACTGAGGAACCTAAGGAAGACCTAGAAGAGTTGGTCCCAGGGGAAGAAGAAGACCCAGAGGAGCTGAATTCAGAGGGAGAGGATAGTGATCAAGGAGATCATCAAGAGCAGATGGAAGAGCAAGAGGAGCAAGCTGAAGGGGAAGAGAGTCAGCTGAAGAAGTAGGATGGAAGGTGTTCCACTACAAGAAAGATGGAAGAGGCGTTCTCATGGCTGACAATCTAAGAAGGACAGTGTACCGTTTGGCCTATGGTGAAGATCCAATTTACCATTGTGAGAGGTGGACTCATCCTTGGTTCGAGCCTCACTGGGAAGTAACAGTCATCGTTTATAAAAGAGTTGAAGATTATGGACCTATGGAGATATCCAGGCATGACGACGTAGCTGCCAGAGATACTATGGAAGCTGGGATTGCTGAAGCTGCTAGAAGAGCACTCTATGTTCTTTCTCACAAGGAGCGTTCAGAGTTAATACACACTCGCAGTTTGTATACTCCTTACAGAGTTAGCGGTGAAGCCAAGACCAACATCGCATCAGCTAATGGTCACAGTCCCACCATAGACAACCTCCGTGAGTTACTAGCTGCTGTCAACACTGCCTTGGATGACACCAACAACATGCTTGCTGCAGCTCAACAGAAGATCTATGAAACAGAGATAGAAAAGCGCCAGCTAGAAGCTACTTTGGTAGGAAGGGAATCCCCTGTGATCCAAGATGGTGAAATGGAAACTCATCATTCTCCATCACCCAAGAGGCCTCGCTACAACTCCCCAGACGCCCGCACTGAAGAGGTTCCTTAGGATCTAGGAGTTCTTAAGCTTAGGATCTTTTGTAATCATTAGTTCTAAACGATCGTTTAAGTTTGTTTAGTCTAGTGGTGTGTTTGAATGCTCAAGTTTGTGTTAATGTTTGAGTTGGAATTTTGTTTGAGTGCAATGTGTTGTGGAGTGATGACCACAATGACATTGGTTCTTTAGTAAAGTGTTAGTTGGGTTTATCCTTGTCTCAATCTATATCTTTCTTGACCTAATCCCTTAATCTCTATGCTCTACCCCAATACAATCTAGTAAATCTCAATCTGCTCACGAAGTTTTCTGAGTCAGCAGTACTGTTCTATTTTTATCTCGGGCTATAGAACTCCAAATACAGTAAATCCAATTGGAAAAGTTCAGGAATTTTATAGAAGGATATCAGTAAAAATTTCAGAAATTTAGGAAGTATATACAGAGAGTTATATACGAAACTTTGGAGCTATTAGAATCTGTAAACTCAGCTGACACAGGCGACTTGTTTATTTCATAACCAAATCTACAGACCTTGGATTGAGGTGAATCTAGTTGGAATAGTTCCATAATTTCATTATACTTCTGTGGTTAAATTTTAATAATTTTTGGATTCTTATACTGAGAGTTACAACTAATTGTTTGGAGTTAACAGAATCTGTCCAGAATTGAATGTCTATATTGCCTTGTCTTTCAGAGCTTTACTCTTAGTGAAAGCATCTAAAGTAATGTTCCTAACACTCAGATGGTGACAACTAGGTCAGGGTCAGGAGTTGATCAACTGGCAGTGGTTCATCCAGGGAGAGATAACAGATAGCAACACATCTCAGCAATCACAAATGGATCCAGTCATGCGCTAGTTTTTTGGGAGCTCAGACTCAGCTACTGCAGAACTTGACCAACACTGTGGCCAACATGCCGCCTCCAGGCAATAACCAACCCCAGCAGTAGGCTCCGGTGAACAGGCATAGAGTGTTCATGAGCCATCAGCCACCAGTGTTCTCTGATTCTACTGATCCACTAGAAGCTGAAGACTGGTTGAAGACCATTGAGAAAATGCTTACCATTGCTCAATGTGATGATCGGGAGAAGGTTCTATATGCTTCAGGCCGACTCCAAGGATCTACATCGGCATGGTGGGATGCTTTTGTTGCTGCACATGCCAATCCCAATGCTATCACCTGGCAAGAGTTTACCGCCAACTTCAGGAGCCACCACATTCCTGCTGGCGTACTGAAGCTTAAGAAAAAGGAGTTTCTTGCTCTTAAGCAGGAAAAGATGTCTGTGCCAGAATTCAGGGATAAGTTCATGGAGTTGTCTCTCTACGCACCTAGGGATGTTGATACTGATAGAGAGAAGCAAGAGCTATTCTTGGAAGGATTAGCTGGACCTCTTCAGTACCAGCTAATGTCTCATACCTTTCCAACTTTCCAAGAGTTGATTGATAGAGCAATATGCTTGGAATCTAAGCGCAGAGAGTTGGGAGACTTGAAGAGGAAGGACACTACTTCTGGAACATCAGGAAGCAACACTCGCCCTCGCTGCAACACTCAGCAGTGGACACCATCTCGCTATGGAGGCTCAAGTGGGAACTATGGACAACAGCAGTATCCGCGCTCAGCTCCACAGACTCAACGTTCAGTTCCGCTAGCTAATGCCCTCGCTTATTAGCAGAATCAGCAGACCGTTCTAATCGGTACTCCTACAAGGCCAAGTGGACCATATACTCCTGGGAATAACTCATGCTTCAAGTGTGGAGAGGTTGGTCACTATGCCAACAGTTGCCCCAAAAGGACTACCCCTAGCACTCAAGTACAAGGTACACCTAACAAGAATGGAGGGCAGACACCCCAAAGCAGCAGAGGACAATAGAACTATGCACGTGGCAGAGTGAATCATGTGAGTGCAGATTCCGCTCACGAGAATCCACAAGTGGTGCTTGGTATGTTCCTTGTTAACTCCACCCCGCATCAGTCTTGTTTGATTCTGGATCATCCCATTCTTTCATTACTTCTCAGTTCGTAGCTCAGCATAATATACCCATTAGTCCTATGACTCGCAACATGCTAGTTAGTTCACCTGGGGGGGAATTGAAAGCATCATATCAGTGTGAGAAGGTCAGTCTCAAAATAATAGGCAAAGATTTTTGGGCTAATCTCATAGTGTTGGAATCAAGAGGGATTGATGTGATACTTGGGGTGGGATGCTTAGCTGCATGTGATGCAGTGATCCAGTGCTCTAAGAGATCAGTATTACTCACTAGTCCTGCTGGAGAGAGGATTGAATTTCCAGCTACATCATCACCATCTTCTAAGAGTATAGTGAACCAACTTAATGGGAAAGTTCTGGAAGATATTATAGTAAGGTGTGATCATTCAGATGATTTTCCAGATAGGATGTCAGGTATGCCACTTGATCAAGAAGAGAGGATAGATTGAAGAAGAGTTTCCTAATCTTTTTCTCAATCTTTCCGAATCTCGAGGACGAGATTCATTTTAAGGGGTGTAGGATTTGTAACACCCTAATTTTGCCAAAAATTTGTTTCAATAAAATTTGAATAGAAACAATGCTATGATATTAAGGATCATAAGGTGTGTTTGAATTTTTAGGCATTTAAATATATTTTTGAAAATTAAATAAATAAATATAGGAGTTAATTGTCGCATACATGCTGGAGCATTGTTTTTGTTTGGTTGAATTCAAATTTGAATTTGAATTCTATGTTTAAATCTCTTTATAAAATTTCAAAACCCTTTTTCCTCTTTCCCCAAACCCTTCCTCCCTTCTGGCCCAGTTTAGTTCGAAGCCCAATCGGCAGAAGTCCACCGCTGCCGCTTCCTTTCCCCGGCCTGGCGCAGCCCTTCACCCTCAGCTCGCGGCCCAGCTCTGATCTTTCAAGCCGCCGTGAAAAGTCCATCGGTGCCCCTCAAAGTCCTTCGCCTGCTCGCTTTTGCTTCCGGCCCAGCTCTTGTTTCGGCCCGTGCCGGCCCGCGTTCACCCCGCCGCCCACAGCCGCTGACGTGTGGGGCCGTCCCGTCATCCCCAAGCTTCCGCTCCGCCCCAGACTCCTCTTCGCCGCTGCGACCGAGCAGGACTCCCGACCACCGCCGATTCCGTGTGGCCAAGCCGTGCACGACAGGTCCCACCGGCCTTTATAACCTCCCGTGCCCCGTCGCTCCTTCCAAATCGAGTCCGCCGCCGCCTCGAGCATCAGCCGCAGCACCGCCATCGAAACCCTAGCCGCCGCCGTTGTTGACCTACTCGACCGCCGCTGCCCCGTCGTTGTGAGGTGCCCCAGGAGCTTCCCAAGGAGGTGAGCAACACCCCAGGTGCCGCTCATTTGCATCCAGACGCGCTGCAGCGCGCACACGAGCTCACCGGAATTCTTCTTCCGCCGCCGGCCGTTGTACCGAGCCATGCGCCATCGCCGTTGCTCGAGCCACCACCCTGAAGCCTTAGATCGGTTCGCCGTCGTGTTCGCAACCTCTCTGGCCGCTTCCCGTCGCTAATTGAGCACCCCAGCTCGAAATCGTGTGAGCTCGCCGGCGTTGCCTTGCTGCGCCGCCGCACGCCGTCGACTGCGACGCCGGCCACCGCTCGCGTTTCACCTCAACCGCCAGATCGAGATCCGACGGCTCAGATTAGATTCAACCCGGGTCAATACCGGTCAAAGGCCGCGTGGCAGCGCAGCTTTTCAAAAACACCCCTGGTCTTTTAAGTTTAGCAAGCCGGTCCTTCCACCACATAGAAATCCTTACAGTTAGGTCCTTTTCCTTTTGTTTTAGCCCCTGGCTTCTTTAAAAATAGCTCCCGAGGTCCAAAAGCCTAGTTTTTCACCCAAGCCCTTCTGTTTTTAAGTTCTTTTACGTTTTAGCCCTCAGTTTCTTGCAGATAGGTCCCTGGAACCTTAGAATCTTCACAATTATGCCCCTGCATCTTCTTCTAGCCATATCTTTTCCGTTTTAGCTCCGTTTTTAGCGTTCTTTATGTCCAAACGATCGTATCGAAGAGTAGAATAGGTTTTCACCCCTGTTTTGCTTTGATAATACTGTTTGGTGATTGTTTCTTATTTTATTCTATTGTGTGCTTGTATGTACTTGATGTAATGCGTAGAGGACGTTTGGGCTGAAGGATTTGAAGACCAAGAAGCTCAAGTGTCTGAACAGCAACAAGGATCTGTTGAAGGCAAGTCTACCTTGATGCATACCCGTTTACCTATACAACATGCATAAAATTCACTGTTCTTACTTTTGCTTGCATTAAATTGATGGGACCCTATTAAGGACATGACTAGATTATTTTATTCCTTTACCTTGAACAACCTGGGTATTCACTTTTATTGTTGGGTAGCTCACGTTATGCTTAACTTGGTGGATGGTATTAATGAAACTTTACGAAACTTGATTTATTTATGTTGTACCTTCATTAATACAAGATCACCTTGTGTAATTGGAACATGGAGCGACCACCCAGGACAACAGTGCAACCACAAGGGCATATGGCTCTGCCTTGGCTAATTAATTAGTGACTCTAGTGTTGGGGTGATCTTACCTGATAAGAGCAAGGGGGAGCGCCAGTGGGGTATAGACTCGCTCTAGTAGGGAGTGGGCTTTGCTAAGACACGGTCCTACTAGGGGACTTTATACTCTGCAACGACTCGGAACCTTCGCGGGTTGCTTCACACTGGGGAAACTTTGTAAAGGCCTCGTAGTGTCCCTATGCAATCACACCTCGGTAGTGTGGTATGATGCTTGGCCGGCATCGCATGTTTGGGTTCAAAGTTCCTAGAACTTTTACGCGGCTTGTGGTGAAAGTGTACAACCTCTGCAGAGTGTAAAACTAATCGATTAGCCGTGCTCACAGTCAAGAGCGGCCTGGACCCTCACATGATTAATCTATGGAAGTCAATATTTATCTTGATGCATCTATCTTTATTTATGTTGTTAATCTCTTATGTTAATTGTGGGTTTGGTATAAACTTACACTTGCTAGTATTTATGTTGCTAATAAAACTTGACCAACTAAAATGCAGAATGCTTAAACCCATTAGCCTCCACTATAAAGCCTTGCATGTTATGTTATGTTTCCGCTTGCTGAGTACGGCATGTGCTCATGCTTGTTTTCATTATTGCAACGACACAATCCGGATGCTGTTCAAACTTGGAGAGATTTGAAGATTTCCCTGGAGACTTTAACGAGTTCTAGGCAGGCGTGCCACCAGTCAGCCGCCTGTGGTGTTGACCCCATCCGCTGTGTTGCTACTCGTTAGTAATTAGTTCATTTATGAGACATTTTGGTCTGTAATAAAGTTTAATATTCTCTTTACGTTATGGCATTGTGTTTTGGTTATCACTGAGTCGTTATATGTGTGAACTTTGATCCTGGCACACATATAATATGAGCATTCGAATTTGCCTTTAAATTCGGGTGTGACACTGACTATAGATTAGTGGCCTGAATTCAGTGAACTGTAACTGAGTGAAAACCAATTCCATTGAGTAGTCGAGCCCCCGAGATGGAGCCGAGCAGGTCTTGGATTTAAGTCCACTGACTTAGCCGAAATTTTTGGCCTGTGTGAAACCAATCTGTTGAATACGAAGGGTCACCAGGTCGAACCGTTAGGGTTTTGATTTTATAAATACCTGAAGAGGTATCCCGTAGGGTTTCACTGCTTCCATTCGCCCTTAGATCCCGAAAGGAAAAACCCTAGCATCCATAGCCGCCACAGAGTTTGAGCGTCTATGCTGCCAAGAGCTTCCACCTCCACCCCCTCGCAGCCCTCGAACCGATGCGAAAGAAGACCCTTATGACTAGAAGGATGAAGCCTGCGCCGACCAAGGGACAGAAGTAGAAAACCGGCCATGGCAAAAATCAGTTGCCGGAGCCCAAGTACAAGACCGTGGTAATCACGAAACTACCAAGTCAAGCTGTCTCTTGGAAGAAATCCAAGATGAGGGAAGATGATATCAAGGCCCTTGAAGCCACCGGGTTGCTACGCGAGAAGGCAATTGCAGGATGGAGCTATGCCACTGGAGATGCGTGGCAAATGGAGAAGACTCCAGATGAAATCCCGATGTTCGGCCACTTCGTCGAGCGTGCGTTGACTCTGCCGGCATTGGATTTCTTCAGGGGATTCCTGGACTTCTTCAAGTTGGAGCACGTACATCTGAACCCGAACAGTATTTTCCAGATTGTAGTGTACGTGCACTTCTGCGAGGCTTTCCTTGGAATTCACCCACATTTGGCTTTGTTTAGGAAGATATTCCGCTTGAAGTCGTAGCCCAACGCAAACTTCCCGGTAGTAGTCGGTGGAGCCGGTCTTCAGATGCGCCAGAAGGCACAAGAGTTGTACTTCAAGTACGACTTGATAGATTCGAACCAGGATTGGAAGACCAAGTGGTTCTACATTGACAATGCCCTGCCTCAATTGCCAAAGCCAAGTATGTTTGCGCCGGTGTATGATAGGCTCTGGAAGGATGAACCAACAATGCAAGAGTGCATTCAAATTCCAAAGCTGTTGGCCAAGATTGCGCAGAAGAAGGCGCAAGGTTTGACAGCTAAGAGGGTAGCCTTCAGCTTCATGAAGCAGTGAGTACAACCCTTGATGCAGCGAGAGCATCTAGGATATGAGTACACGGGAGCTGATGATGGCTCAAGACTGTCCGCAGAGGAGATCAGTGATGATCTTGTGATGGATAGACTGCAGAAGATCTTCAAGAATGTTCGTGGAATTCCAGCAGCTGTCCAAGAGTATATTGCTGACAATCCTCCGCATCTGGTGAGTAACCGTGAACTAGCCCCCGAGTACTTACTAGAAGTAGTCGTGAAGCTAAAATTTTGCCTTATTTCGCAGGAGGATGTCTTGAAGTTTGTTTACAAGCGCCAGAGGGAGAGCCAACAGAGGTTGAGGCTCAAGCCCCCGAAAGTAGTCGATCTGCTCAAGGGGAGGAAGAAGTCTTGGTGGAGGATGCCACCTCGAGCGACGATGATGAGCAAACACTTCAACAACGCTTTGAAGTGAAAGGCCGCTACGGGTACTCTGGGGCGCCAATCCCAGTGGTCTCTCTACAGGGGCCTTGAAGAGACCGGCTTCATCGCTTGCAGAGGATGTGACACAGCTGCCGCGGAAAAAGAGAACCACTGTGGGAAAATGTGCTGTGAAGAAGCTCACAGCTCTGCCATCCATTACTGTGAGTTTTGAGAACTTTAAGTAGCCAATATCATGTTGAATACTTGCTCTCTATTGTAATGGCTTGAATTTTGACATGCACAGGTTATCGAGAGTACTGCCAATGTACCCGCGAGTAGCCCAGCAAGAGCAACAGAACCCGAGATGGTTCCAGCGTCAACCATTGAGACGGTGACGCATGAGCAACAAGAAGCTGTGACAGCGGGAAGTGTGCCGCCGGTGGATAATGTTCCAGTGGAGCCGGTGGCACCTTCATTTTTTGACATGCTGGGGCCGATAGTTGTCGTGCCTCGTGTTGCTCTGTAAGTACCTTAGTACTCGAGTACTTCTTGTTGTTGTTAATCATGAATATGCTGACCAACTTGTTGATGCAGTAAATCCACTGATGTTAAGTGGGGAGCTTCTAGAAGTAGTCCTGCTGGAGATAATCAGAACTTGCCAGTAGAACAAGAAGACGTGCTTCCAGAACCCCAAGTGGTAGCTGCTGAAGCTGATGCCGCACAAGCACTGCACCTTCTCTGGAGCGATGTAGTCAAGGCGGCAGTGGATGCGGCTTCTAAGCCCAGGGCTTAGCAACTCGAAGATATAGAAGCAGTGGTAAATGAAGGCCTGGAGGTTGATGCAGAAGCCAGACTACACTATGAAGAAATCCCAGTTGCTGAAGCCCCCGTGCGTCAGACATATGCATGGTTAGTACTTGAAGGTAGCCCAGAAGGCCGCATAGTGCCGCATGAGCCAGAAATTGAAGACCCGGCTCCTCTGCGCAGCGCTGCAATGCTCTTAGAAGCAAGCGTGAGTACTCAATCCAGAGCTGAAGGCCTGATGCCGTATGATGATTCATGCCTGGATGAGGACAACTTGCAGGCACACTCCGAGATGTTCCGCAGTGTAGAAAAGCTCTTTGCGGTAAGTTGGCTTCTCTTTTAGAATACTTTTGGCCAAAGATATCTAGTTTTTGACTCTTGAATTGTTTTGCTTTTGCAGGAAGTAGTCAAGCAGTCGAAACGCAAGACTCGTCTACTCGAGCCATACGCGGCTGACATCAAAGAAATCTCTCAGCTCAGAGAAGAACTTAAGGAACAAAAGGTCTTGTCTCTGAAGTTGCAAGAGAAACTTGATGGTAATGCCACAGAGTACCACAATGAAATCCAGAAGCTGACGGCTCAGAAGGATGACGTTGTTGGGAAAAACAAGTCACTACACCAGAGGAATAAAGGTATTTCCCCTTTCTGAATTCATCTTAGGGTACTTTTTTCTTGCGCGCTGCATCCTTATAAGTAGTCTTGGTCTTTTGCAGAGCTGGCTGAAGAGGTTGAGAAGCACAAGAACAAGTCGCTGGACTGGCAGTTGGCTTATAACCGTGAAGAATCAGCCCGTCTTGACCTCGAAGCCGATTATAAGGTGCGGTGCATGTAACTTGAGCGTGAAATGCAGATTCGCCTTGACGGCTGGAATGATTTGTTGACTTGTATGTAGTCGCTCAAGATCAAAATCGAAGAATCTGAGTTCCTGCATGCTGAATTGAAGGCCTTGATGGAGGCAGCCGAGCCAGTAGCTAATCTCTTCGAGCCCAGAGTTGCTAGAATTCAGCCCCGTCCACTTGTGGAGCAGTTGAAGGACACGCCAAAGAAGATTTTGGAGTATGCTCAGAGGCTGGCCTGCACAATTCCCAATCAAGTCCTGAGCTTCATCAAGTCCTTCTACGCAGAAGCGGATCTGACAGTCACCATGAATGGGAGATCTGGAGATTGCTCCGACGACAGGTTGAACGAGTTGATGCAACAGACATCTCCAATCGCGAAAGCCGTCTCCAAGTTCATAGATCTTCGTTAGATGTACTTGTAGGACAAAACACTATGGAAAAACAAGTATAATTCCAAACAAGTGTTTATGTAATATAATTGAAAACTTGAGTAAGTCAATTATCTGGATCCCTTGTATGCTTGTGTGAATGCCATGTACTCGAGTTGATAATGAGTGTGTGGCTGCAAAAAGAGATACGGTACTCGAGTAGAAGGACTCAAGTCTAGATATGTTCTGAAGAACGTTAGCTTAATGACAACGAGTTGAACACCTTAGCTGTAGCAGCGTAAAAGAAGGCTTTGTTGTGAAATAAGCAAAGAACAGTAACAAGTCGATATATAGAATAACAACTTTATTACTGAACACATTGTACAGAGTTTACAATGTCTGGATACACTATTGAGTAATAGTGCCTTAAGTACCTCTGAGGCTATGAGCCTAGTGAGAGAGTACTCGCAAGGATGTTCTGAAGAACGAGTAAGACCGTAGGAGACAGTGTGATGAACTCATCCTTGCTGTAGCAGCAACTTGTATGAGAGTTCCACTGAGACCCTACTATGAAGGGTGTTACTCTAGGCCGAAGCCTCTTATTAAAAATAGAGATATGGACAGCATGTGCCACTTATTGCTCTATGCAACACGGAGTCGTCTGGAGAGAGTTGTCATGGCTCCCTACGAGGTTGCAGAATGAGACTGCCTGGAGAGGATTATCATGATCCCCTACGAGTGATCGTAGCTGAAGCCACGAGTAGTCACAGCCGAAACTGTCTAGAGAGGATTATCTTGATCCCCTACGAGTAGTGGCAACTGTAGCTGCCTAGTGAGTTGTTGCAACCGAAGCTGCCTGGAGAGGGTTGTTGAGACCCCCTACGGGTTGTGTACAGCCGTAGCTGTCTAGAGAGCGTTGTTGAGACCCCCTACGGGTTGTGTACAGCCGTAGCTGTCTGGAGAGGGTTGTTGAGACCCCCTACGGGTAGAAGCGACAAAGCTGGTCAATGTTCCAAGAATTGTTGACTTCTTTGCCTTCAAGAGTTTGGAGATGATATTAGCCTGGGCCGGTAACCTTTGCAACAGAGAAAGGACCTTCCCATGGCAAGTTGAGCTTGTGTAGCCCTGTCGTGTTCTGGATACGACGAAGGACTAAGTCACCAACGTTGAAGGGGCGTTCCTTAACATTGCGGTCATGGTAGCGGCAAATCTTCTCAAGATAACAAGCTGATTGAACAAGTGCGTTGCAGTGAGCTTCCTCGAGACTGTCGACATCTGTCTGTCTTGTTTCTTCAGTTACGCCTTCTTCGTACTGGTCAACCACCGGAGAATGCCACATGACATCAGCAGGGAAGACAGCTTCAGAGCCGTAGACCAGGAAATATGGTGATTGCCCTGTGGGAGTAGTAGGCTGAGTACGTAGCCCCCAGAGTGCATTGGGTAGTTCCTTGATCCACTTACCGCCCTTGGTATTTGCAGCATCATACAGTCACTTTTTGAGAGCGTTGAGTACCATCCCATTGGCGCGTTCCACTTGACCATTGGCACGTGGATGAGTGATAGAGACGTACCGGACGGCAATTCCACTATGCTCACAGTACTCCCAGAACTGGTGATTGTTGAAATTTGAACCCAGGTCTGTGATAATGCGATTAGGGAACTCGTAGCGATGTATGATTTCATCCAAGAAGTCGAGAACTCTATCAGCCTTGGGGCAGGTAACAGGCTTGACCTCAATCCACTTGGTAAACTTGTCGATAGCCACCAAAACTCTATTGAATCCCCCTGGCACATTTGGGAGAGGACCAATCATATCCAGCCCCAGCAAGCGAAAGGCCAAGTTGGTGGTATCGTAATGAGTTTGTAGGCTGGAACGTGTTGTTGCTTGGCGAAGAATTGACATCTATGGCACTTCTTGACTAGTTCCTCTGCATCAGCAAGAGCTGTAGGCCAGTAGAAAGCACGTCTGAAAACATTCCCCACCAAGGTGCGGGAAGAAGCATGATTGCCACAGATTCCTTTATGTGTTTCTTCCAAGATTTCCTTACCTTCTTCGCGAGAAACGCACTTCATGAGTACATCAGAACTTGCACCTCGCTTGTAGAGTTGATCTCCAACTAGAGCATAAGCCTTGACACGGCATGATATGCGCTCGGCTTCTGACTTATCTTCAGGAACCAACTGATGTTTAATGTAGTCGATAAAAGGAGTTCTCCAGTCCACGTCAATCATGAGCACTTCTCGATCAGGTTGAACTGAAGTAGTCGCAGGTGCAGATGATTGCTCCGAAATTGATGGTTTGTGGAGTTTATGGACGAAGATTCCAGCTAGCACTTGAGCTCGTGTAGATCCCAGCTTCGACAAGATGTCCGCAACAACATTGTTGTCGTGAACAACATGATGGAACTCGAGACCATGAAATTTGTTCTCAAGTTTGCATACCTCCTGACAGTACGCATCTGTGTTCTCAACATTACGATCCCAGGAATCATTGACTTGATTGATGACCACCAAAGAATCACCATAGACAAGTAGTCGTGTAATGCCAAGAGAGACTGCAAGGCGAAGACCATGCAGTAGAGCTTCATATTCAGCTTCATTGTTTGAGACCTTTCAGAAGATCTGCAAAACATATTTGAGTTGCTCGCCCTTGGGAGAAATCAAAAGTACACCGGCACCAGCGCCTTCCAACTTGAGTGAACCATCAAAGTACATGACCCATTGTTCTGGACGCTCAATTGGAATTGGGACTTGATTTTCCCGCCACTCGGCCATGAAATCAACCAAAGCTTGAGACTTGATAGCAGTGCGAGACTTGAACTCGAGCGATAGAGCACCAAGCTCTGCAACCCATTTATAAATCCTTCTTGTGGAATCTCGGTTGTGCAATATCTTGCCAAGCGGGTAGCTAGTAACCACAGAAATCTTGTACTCGTCGAAGTAGTGGCAGAGCTTCCGTGAAGTAATCAGAACCGCATAGAGTAGCTTCTGCACTAGAGGGTAGTGAGCTTTGGACTCTGAGAGTACTTCACTGACGAAATAAACCGGCCTCTGGACAGGGTAGCCATGGCCTTCCTCCTGCCGTTCAACGATAATAGCAGTGCTGACAACATTAGTAGTCACAGCAATGTAGAGCAAGAGCTCTTCATTGGGCAGAGGAGCTGTGAGGACTCGAGGCTTGGATAAGAACTCCTTGAGCTGAAAAAAAGCTTAATCAGCTTCAGTTGTCCACGTAAACTTCTCTTGCCGCTTAAGTAACTTGAATAAAGGTAGGCCCCATTCTCCAAGTCGCGAGATGAAGCGATTGAGTGATGCCATACATCCAGTAAGCTTCTGGATATCTTTGATAGTAGTTGGAGCTTGCATGTTGGAGATGGCGGTAATCTTCTCGGGGTTTGCTTCGATACCACGATGGCTGATGATGAACCCGAGTAGTTTTCCTGATGATACGCCAAAGACGCATTTGTTAGGTTGAGCTTCCATTGGTACTCCCGTAGCGAAGCAAAAGTTTCCTCAAGATCCGCGATAAGCATGTCTGGATCCCTAGTCTTTACAACGACGTCATCCACGTATGCTTCCACGTTCTTGTGAAGCTGCTTCTTGAAGCACGCTTGGATAGCTCTTTGATAAGTAGCACCAGCATTTTTCAACCTGAAGGACATTGTTGTGTAACAATAAGCACCAAACGGGGTGATGAATGCGGTCTTCTCTTGACCAGATTCCTTGATTGCAATTTGATGATAGCCAGAGTAACAATCCAGGAAACAGAGTAGAGCACAACCCACCATGGAGTCAATGACTTGATCAATCCGTGGCAACCCGAAAGGATCCTTGGGGCAATGCTTATTAAGATCAGTGTAGTCGACACACATCCTCCAATCATTAGAGTTCTTTTTCCTGACAAGCATAGGGTTAGCAAGCCATTGCGAGTGGAAAACTTCTCGGATGAAGCTAGCCGCGAGTACTTTGGCGAGCTCTTTCTTGATAGCAGCCCTGCTATCGTCAGCAAAGCGACGAAGGTGTTGTCTCTTGGGCGTAGCATTAGGATCGACGTTGAGTGAGTGCTCAATCAACCTCCTGGGCACACCTGGCATGTCAGATGGTTTCCATGCAAAAATATCGTGGTTAGCCCGAAGGAAGTTGACGAGCACGTCTTCCTATTTAGGATCAATCTGTGCACTGATTATGGTCGTCTTGCTGCTGTCACCAGTACCATGGTCAATGGCTATGAGCAAGATGTCACTAGTCAGTGCAGGCTTGTTGTTGGTGTCTGTCTTCTCAGGAAGGCTTGTTGTTGGTGTCTGTCTTCTCAGGAACCTCCTGCTCGCTCGAAGCAAGATTTTTGGCTGCACTGAAGACTTCCATCATAGCATTGGGTACTTGAGTTGTTGAAGCAAGTTCTACGGCTTCAGTGTCGCAGTTGTAAGAACGCTTCAAATCCCCTTGTAATGAGAGAACTCCTTTGGGGCTCGGCATCTTGAGTACAAGGTACACATAATGTGGAATAGCCATGAATTTGGTGAGACCAGGTCTGCCAAGAATAGCGTGGTAAGAAGTCTCGAAGTCAGCAACCTCGAACTTAATGTACTCGGTGCAGTAGTGATCCTTAGTCCCCAAGGTAACGGGTAGGACAACTGAACCCAAAGGAACAGCTGCGTTGCCCGGGATAATACCATAGAACGGTGAATTGGTCTTGGCAAGCATATTGGTGATATCCAGGCCCATCTTCTTCAAAGTCTTGGCAAACAGGACATTGAGACCGCTACCACCATTAATAAGAACCTTAGTAAGCCTGGAGCCTGTCACCACTGGATCCAGAACGAGAGGATATCGTCCTGGCTCAGAGAAAATAGTCCATTGATCTGCCCTTGAGAAAGTAATGGGGGTTTCAGACCACTTCAGAAAAGTTGGAGCTGCTGGTTGAATGGACATAATCTCCCTGAGTGCAAGTTTCTGCATTCACTTGGTTGGAATCCCACCAAAAATGACATTGACAGTGTTGGAGGGGTTTTGAAACCCAGTGTCTTTGTCTGTGTTAGCCTTCCTCCCCTTGTATTTACGAAACCTTGGGTTTGGGTGCGCTGGTTCGTGTGTATTCTTCAGTGCACGGCGAAGTTGGTAACACTGCTCTGTAGTATGATCGCTCTCTAGGTGCCATGGGCATTTCTGCTTGGTCAGTGTTGCCCAGTGAGAATCATCTTCAGGCTTGGCAGTAGTTTCCATGGCTGCAACAATGTTGTCGGGGTTGCGCTTGCGATTGAGATTGCTCGAGTAGTTATTACCCGTGCGATTGCCCTGCTGTTGCTTGCCACTATTGTTTCCACCAGCATTATTATTGTTATTGTTGTTGTTCTGGTTGTTGCGAAGATGCTTGAACCGATTCCGAGCCTTGTCTTCCTTGTCTGCCTAGTGAGTGATCATCTCCTTAAGCTTGGTGATGTTGGCTGGGCGAGCGCGAACGAAGTCTTGGAAAAGCCTGTCATCATGAAAACCATCCTGGAAGGTATCTATTACTTCTTTCTCGGTAACATCAACAATAATGCCCTTTTTTCAAAGAAGCGGCGCATGTACTCGCGAAGAGTCTCGCCTTGTTTTTGTTTGATCAGCGCAAGGTCCATCCGAGTACCATGACGGCCTAAAGAACCCGCGAAGTTGCTGGTGAAGCGTTCCTTGAGTTGTCCCCAATTGTCGATGGAGCCACGTTTGAGGGATTAGAACCATGTGAGGGGTTCTTGCTCCAGACAAAAAGGGAAATAGATACATTTAGTATCATCATTGCCCCCGGCATTAGTGATGGAAAGAGCATAACAGTGCAACCACTGCCTTGGATCTTGCTTGCCATCGTATTTAGAAATACCAAGGGGCTTGAATTTCTCCGGAAGAAGTAGAGCTTGAAGTCGAGCCGAGAAAGCAGGAAAGGAATCAGAGTCAACATCCTTTTGCTTCTCACGCTCAGCACGTCTGGCATTGATTGTTGTGCGAGCGTCGTAGTGAGAGTCTCCCGACTTGCTATTAACGCTGCCTTCACCGCCTTTGTCCCTGTTGCTAGCTTCCAGACGCGTGCGTTGAGGAGTGTGCGTAGTGCGATGAACACCTTCACTGCTATCATGGTGACTAGGAGTACTGGTATTTTGACATAGCATAGTGTAGGCTAGTTCAGCCAGCTTCGCAACTTCAGCAGTCGCCCTGTCACGAGGCATAGAGCGACTAAGCAAGTTGATCGCATTAATAGCTTCCTCTGGAGTACGATATTGACGAGTAGCTACCGCATCCAGAGCCTCTTGGAGATTACGGGTAGGCAGAGCTTCCGGGAGTTCACGACGAAGGGTTGCATGATCAGTATTGCGTTGATGACGTGCAGTCTTGGCCTCCGCAGTTTCATCAGCAGGAGCATTGACAGAGAGCTCATCATTAGATACATCATCAGGGAAGCGATAATTAGCACGACGCCCTTGCGGAGTATCAATGATGAAAACTTCTCGATAGGATGAGTGAGTACCCGTACTCTCAATGAGCTCAGTATTAGTGTCATAGTCAACAAGCTTGGCACCTTCCTGGAAAGGTAAGTTGTTGAGACAAGCGATAAAGCACTCTTGATCATCCAAGGCGAGATCAGCAGGCACGTGCTCAGGCCAGTAGACAAATCTACCCTCTGGTGTCGTTGTGATTGCCAGTCCATGAGCAGGGCTAGTCAGTTGTTGTGCTTCAGTAGAATCCGAACCGTAGTTGAACTCGAACTCAGTTGAATCCGAATCGAAGTAGTCGAGGTTGACTTCCAAATCCGAAGAGTACTCAAGCACGATCTTCGAGCCATGGTGCATGAGGCGCTTCAGTGCGGCTTGGTAAGCAGCACTGACATGGCGATGACCGACGAGAGGTGGTGTTGAGATGTTATCCAGGCTGAGCGCAAGCTGTGAAGCTAAAGAGAGCGACTCGGGGTAAATAGGAGACGAAGTCGAGTTGTACTCGGACTCCGACTTGAGTTCTCTGAGTGGGTCAGAGAGCAAAATTTTGCCGAAATTTTTGACGAGTTCCTCCATCGAAGCTTGCGTAAGCGTCGAGGACTTGAGCTTTGACTTCGGAGTTGATGCCAAGAAACACAGGAACGATCCGGCGCCATCAGCAACGCAAACCCAGGAGCCAAAAACGAAGGTGTCGCCTTGCCGGAAAGCGACGGTTGGCTTGATGATGACAAGAGCCATCGAGTTCGCCAGTGGATCAACGACGAGATCCCCTACCTGGCGCGCCAGCAGTCAGTGTTTTAGACACCGAGCCTACAATAGGGTACCCGAAGTAGTAGATTGTGCGGTGGGGCTCACCGAGATTAGGAACACAATTGTGAGACACGGGGCACACAATTAGACAGGTTCGGGCCGCAATGTGCGTAATACCCTACGTCCTGTATGCTGCGTGGCTCTGTATTGATTGCGTATGTTTTGAGAAGGGTCCCTGCCTCGCCTTATATGCCACGGGAGGTAGGGTTACAAGTCGGATTAGTACAAGAGTACTATTCGAGTAGGACTCGGAGTAGCCTATACGAGTTATAGAAAGCTATCCTAGTCTTAGTACAAGTCCTTGTCTGTCTTGTCTTGCCTTGTGGTCCACGGTAATCTTGCACCGTGGCCCACTAGTCGAGTAGTCCAGGAGTACAGGTTCTTATCTCCTGGGTATGGCCCACATGTGTGGTGGGCCCAGGGATGCCCGGTCGACAATATGGGCTATCTCTTTTTTTTCTCTTTTCTTTTTCTTTTTTATATATATAGCCCAATCTCTTTTTAGAGATATTTGGAGAGGGATAAATCATGAAACCATGCATGGAGCTTTATTTTGTGGAATGGATGAATGAGACAATGCTAACTTCCAGTGTAGAAGCATAGCAAGAGGAAAATTGTGGAGTGCACATGAATCTTGATCATGAAAGTAGTGAAAAGACTTCTCGCAAGGGTCACAGAATTTGACAAAACTCAATGCAATGACAAGCAACATAAGAGTATAAGGTTTTCAACTCTGAACATCATATGGCTTTGGTAGGACTGTGGCATATCAAAGAGGAGCTTTGCAAAGGGTTTTATGATTTTTCAAATAAAATTCTCATGCACTCAAACACTCAGAGTGAAGATCATATCATCAAACCATATCGCAAACGCCAACTACTTAGATAAGCATGAGTTCCCTAATGATATTTGTTCACAAGCGTCAAGATGATAAGTAAGGAATAAAACATATGCAAGCCAACCACAGGAATCATGGAGAGCAAACAAAACACCGATATTTGAGTTTGATTTATTGGATAAGAATTGAGGATCATTCAAACTCAAAGGTAGAGAGTAAGGTGAAGGGTGCACATACCATCGCTTCTGAAGGATAAGGGATCAAGGAAGACCTGGTGATTCGGCTGACCCGTGGGGTAGCCGGCTCACTCTAGTTTACCTTGTCCTTGTCATGAAGGCATAGTCGATGTCGTGCAGTCCTTTGTGTGGGAGTTCTCGAGTGGATATGTCGATGATGAGATCGAGAGGACTCCCCCAAACTGGTACTTGTACTGGTGTTGTTCTTCAAGCAAAAGTGGAAACAAAAGATGGACTCTACTGGCTGGAGAACCATAGAGCCTTTATTCAAAAGCAAATATTTTTGTTGTTTTTTTTATTGTCACCGTGTCATTTGCTCGAAAAGGTTAGACCAATATTACACTTCATACAAAAAGGGGAATATACTTACCTTGGACCTTTAAGAGGTCATATGTACCACCTTTGCATGTTGTGCAACATGAATCTGACACCTCATCTTACCTTCCCATCTGGATTTAGCTCAATGACTTACCTATTCGAATTTGACAATTTTCTGCAGGGGTTAGTCAGCATATATGCAACCAAGATCTATGAAAATGTAACTCTAAGGTTCATCAATCAAAACCCGACACCATGTCTTGTTTTTATTGAAGAAGACAGATTTTAACCTAAGCACCATGCTTAATTTAAAACATTCTATGAATATATGCTGCAACACACATTCAAACCAGAGCATATGAACAAAGATAAAGGAAGCATTTAAGCATGATCAAGCTATTTTCAAAAGGGACATAAGCATGAGCATATAACGGTGAACCTCGGGCAACCTCTCGGGAGGGCTTTGTTTAATGTCAAAAGCAGGACTTACCTAGCTAGTGGGCAAGATGCAAAAGCTGACATCATCTTCACACCAGGATAAGATTTGGTAGAGGAGGAACTTTACTCAGGATGCTCACATACCTCCCCCACACTTGAAGTTTACATTGCTAGGCAACAAAACTCAAGTGTGTGGTGATCAAACTACCTTTTGTAAATGTTCCCTCACCAAAGCTTATCTAGGTGTTGCAGCTGATGTGGCTCACATGTTCGTAGGCATCACCTGTCCATCTTTCTTTTCAATCTCCACCTGAAAGGTTAGTGACCAAAAATACCCGAAGGATGACTTATCCTAAAAACATGTTTTTGCTTTTATTCGAAATAGGGAAATGAAACCTATGCTAATCCAGCTATCTCCTGGTAGTGCTTTGTTTATTTATTGGTCATAAGCTCGACCATGGGAACTTCATCTTGCAGCTATCATTGGTGGAGCCATTCCCATCTCATCACCAATCTTGATGTATCAGTGAAGCTTTAGCTGCAAGATCAGTGCCACAATGCACACACGAAATCTGATATGCTTATGATAGACATATACATCCACAATCATCCTTCTAAACATTCTACAATGGAGGACCAGGAGGTGATTGCAACCCTCATATGTCCTCGGTGCACTAACCATGGCCGACTCTGGATAGGCATGATGCAAGCATGGTTCATGTGGTGTATCAATAATGAAACTACCATGCTTATCTGCGGAACCTTTGCCCATAAATTCCAGAGTCGGTGCCTCACAAAATTCCATGGCCCAAGAGTTCTTTATCTCAAGAGATACATCGTGGAGGCAAGATGGTAACTCTCGATCACAATCGAAAGCAACATAATACGGGCCAGCGGGAAGAGGCTGAAACTTGGTCGAGATAGATGATAATCGTTCGCCTTCACAGAGGTGAAGAGAATCTCCCGAGTCATTCCCTTGAGGAGTAGAGAAATCTACAACCTCAATCGGAATAGGCTTGGATGATGCGAACGGGGATACATGCATTATCTTCTCGAGCGGGTTTTGCTTGGGAAGAGGCTCTACCATAGAAAGTTCATGACAAGAGATGGACGTGGTAGAAGCGGCTTCCCTAAGCTTAACATCTAGGCTCCCTTGAGATTTATCAAGAAGTTCATCCAATGGGAAGCCTAGGAGAAGGTCGAAATCCATGATGTCATAGATATGAAAATCTAAGCACACTTCAACCTTGTCTATGATGATTGGCACGTCCCTAGCAATCCCTCGACATGGGAAAAGGTATCCTTTCCACTTAGGACTTCGGAAATATCTATCAGTCGGGGTAAGGCGCATGTCACCCACCAGAGTATCAAAAAGGTACTCCGATATGATGCAAGCTCCAGCAGTAGGGTCATGAGCAGCATCTATAGTGTTTCCCCTCATGGAGCAATGGATGGTCATGGAAGTCGTGCTAACCCGAATTGCTTCGGAAATAGGCTTTGATTCCCGAAGCGACCAATCCACTTTGGTCCCATGATTCCAAACTTCATCGAGGACCTCATAAAGGTCAATCGATGCCGTAGGCTTCTCGTGACAAGAACGATCTGAGGTATTTATGATGTTTCGGGAAGGATCATCCTCAAATCGAGAAGAGAACTCCGAAGGTTGAATTTCTTCTCCCTTCAGTGTTTGTGGTTCAGGAGAAGGCTCTCTAGACGAATCATTGGATGTGCAGGGCGAAGGCTCAAATTCATCTATTAAGAGACTCTCTTGGATCGACTCTGATTCTTGGTGGGGTTCGTTGTATCTAGTATGGGAAGAAGAGTCTTCTAAGAAGTATTCTAGGATCTCTCTTCTTTCCATTGGAGATTGATGTTCAAACAAACCTCCAACTAGATGGTCGAGCACAAACGCAGACCCCATGTCTAAACTCTCGTAAAAGATGCACAATGATACATCATCGGGTATAGACAAGTCTGAGTTAAGCTCCAACAGGTATGAGAACCTAGCCCAAGCTGCACCTATAGACTCACCCTCTAATTGGCCAAACTCACGGAATTCACACGGTAGCGAGTCTAAGTGTTCAAAAGGGGAGAATGAGTGACAAAAGTCATATCGTAGTTCTTCCTAATTTTCTACACTCTCTATCGTGCGGGTGTACCACTGTTCCGCTCTGTCTACAAGGGAAAAAGGGAACAACTTCCACCTCAAAGTATCCTGTGTCATACCTGGGATTATCAAGCATGAACACAGTTCTTCAAACTCCTTTAAATGATCATGGGGATCATCACTGATGGCACCAGTGAAAGGTCGATTCCGAACCATGGCTATAAAGCCGGGACGAAGCTCGTAGCTAGATGTAGAAGTTGATGGTTTCTCTAAGACGAACTCGCCCCTAGGGGTAGAGATGCTATTGTGGGAAAGCTTCTCCATGGGTAACGGGGGTAAAGGTAGAACAAAAAGGAAAAACAAAAGATACGAGGACCACTAGGTTCGAAGATAGATACAACAACCGTTCCCCGGTAACAGTGCTAGAAATGCTTGTTGGTATTTATTAAACTCACCACTAGTGGCGCGTCTAGCGTGAGCGTGTAAGGAACACCCGGGTATACTAACGGGTGTGAACGAATCTACAAGCGCACGGATACACTGTTGTAGCACTTCTCCCTAGGAGTATTCCAAAGGGTATCGAATCCAAGGAACGCTGTGCACTACCTTCTATCATAGAATGATCCAAGGACACCAGACCCCTGCTAAGGTTGAGAGATGATGAGGCGCTTCCTATGAATACTGATCCCAGAGGAGAAGAGCAGGCAAGTATACTCGCATCGGACACCGGCCCCTCCTAGCTATAATAGTTGGTTCACGGCAAATGGTTGCCTACACGCTGTATTCGAACATGGGGGATTTCAGAGGGTCCAACGGCTGTCACTACCGCGGCCTACCCCTTGACAAACCGTGGGATACAGGGCGAATGAAGGATAACCCGTAGTCTAGACACCACGTCTACACCACCGATTACTACTATAGCACGACTACGTCTGAGCTCCTGTAGTAACACTATAGCACCTCGTATAAATACGGAGAGACAAACCCGTGAGCTTCGAGCTAATCTCACTTACCACAGGATCACACAGATGATAGGAAGAACGAATGCCAGCATATTAATGTACTCCAACAAGATCTAATGGGATAATTCACACAAACGGAATGCAAACTTATGCACTTATAACAAAAGATCAAAGGTCGTGTTCGTGAAGAACACGAGCCTCTAACTTATGAACAAACGCACAAGCGTGAGTAACTTGTTCGTCAACTAGATCAAGGAAGCGCGTTCATGAAGAACACGAGCCTCTAAATGATGAACGAACAAAGAACTCAAGAACATATCACTCATGCATGAATAACACTTTAGTCTAATTGGAAAATACAAGAATACTCACTTTGCTCTAATTGAAGAACATGACACCCTCACCAACACCACACTCTACCTAGCACCTACTCTCACCTACATGGATCAACTCATTTGATCCATGAGAGATCACATGAGAGAGGAAACAAGTGTTTCTAAAGAGGAGGAGGAGAATGGGATGTCTCTTTCTTTACCCTCTCCACTTCTATTTATAGGCCTAAGCACCGGCGTGGAGGCACCCCAAGCACCCCGGGAATGAAGTCAGGAGCCAACCAGGCACCACCACGTGGAAGGCCAGGAAAGGCCAGGATTGGGCGCCACAAGGTCGGTTCGGCCGACCTGTGGGGTCGGCCGACCCCTTGTGGGCCCCACTTGCTTTGTGTTTTCTCCTGGTGGCTGATATGTGGGTCCTTATGACGGTTCCCGGTGTATGGGTCGTTTTGAGGCAGTTTACTCGGGTTGTGGGCCCTTGGATCCTTGTTCTGGACACGTGGCAACGTCTGATTCGTCGAGCCTCTCTCCCTTGGATTGGTGGCATCACCGATCCGTGGCACTTTGCATGGCAGCCCCTCATTGGCTGAGGTGGAGAGGCTTGGATTGATGAGGTGGATGGATAAGGTGTGCTTTTGCTCTATTTCTTGTGCTAATTGCCTGCATTCAAATATACATCGCCACTTGTGGAATTTGTCAGTATAATCCCCTATTCTACTGTGGATGATCCTTTTATATTTATTTTATGCAGGTATTGATGGTGTAAAAGTAGCACTTAACAGCCGTCAACAACTCCCCCACACTTGACCTTTGCTCGTCCCGAGTGAAGGGAGTCAGATCAAGGTGAGACATGATCTTTGCTCGTCCCGAGTGAAGGGAGTCAGATCAAGGCGAATTCGAGCTCTCCTTACTAGTGACTCGGGATCTTCAGTGAAATTCTCTGGTAAGTCGAAACCAGTCATACACTACCTGTCTTTATCATCCAAAGATAAAAGAAGACAATCAAGGTTAGCATGCATTGAGAGTTACTCTAACCTACTCATGATTTATAAACAGATGCAAAGCATAGTCATGATAATCCTGTGCCTTCCCCGGCAACAGTGCCAGAAATACTTGTTGGCATTTCTTAGCGTGAACACTTAAGAACAGATTTAGAATCCATCCTTAGCGACAGCGCTAGAAATGCTTGTTGGCATTTCTTAACGTCACTACTAATGATGCCGAGTTAGCGTGAACATCAAGACTTGCCAAAGGTAAATCTAAACGATCATGAACGAATCTGCAAGCGCACAGATAAACCATTGTAGCATTTCTCCAAAGAAGGAGAATATTCCAAGGGTATCATATCCGTGGAAGGCAATGGCAGATATCATAGACTTATGCTTTTGCACAGAATGTAAACCAAGAGATAGATATAGAAAACAATAACTCAAAGGCAGGGGTAAGATAAAAAGATATGATAGGGTAGTGTGACACACACTCAGATCTACCTCTACTCCAGTATTCTACGGCTTAGGGGGAACATACGAGTTAGCTCTAGGTTCTAATGTACTAAACATACAAAGCTAGAAGATACGAGAGATAGGCATGAAACATTGCATGAAAGGGTAAGGTTCAGCACCCAGGTACAAATGGGGAGATAGCCCGCGACGACCAGCACTCTGCGAAACTATACTTTAGACTCCTACAGCAATACCCTAGCGCGGAGGGTTCCAAAGGGTCCAACAGCTGTCACCACTGCGGCCTACCTCAATCGTTACGAGGGGCATGCTCATAACTAACGTAGCCACACAACCCAGGCACCATGCTTGCATTGTTGCTAGACTTCACCCAGCCCGGGCTGTTGTGACCCAGGGTGAGAGCCACAAGAAGACTGGTCAACTTAGACCGAGTACCGTAGGTTGAACACAAACTTCATGCAACACTAACATGCCATCTAGCAAGATCAAACTAGGGCTAGACATATGAACGGATACGAACTCTCTTATGTCTAGTCAACAAGATCAAAGGGTCGTGTTCGTGAAGAACACGAGCCTCTAACTTATGAACAAACACATAAGGAATGAGTAAATCATCCTTCAAGTGGATCAAAAGGTAGTGTTCATGAAGAACACGAGCCTCTAAATGATGAACAATGGATGAACTCAAGAACATATCAATCATATGATCTACCACTACTTTATATGAAATAGCTGAATAACTGAAGTAGATCAAAGTCATACAAAGAAATAAATATACAAGGGAACTCATACCTAGACTCCAAAGTAGACTTGGAACCTGAACAAGAGCTACTCTAGCCTACCCCCTAGCCTTGGAGACTAAAAGTGAGAGGAGAATGAGAGAGTGGTGTGTGAGAAATGGGAGCCCCTCCCCTTCTATTTATAGGCAAGGAGGAGGCTCGCTTCGGGCACCAAATGCCTCCAATTCACCCGGGGATGCAGCAATGGACCAATGGGGAGCTACCATGTGGAGGGCCAGGATCATGGGGCCCTAAGGCGGTTTGGCCGATCCTAGGATCGGCCGAACCCCTAGGGTGGCCCCCTGGCCTGTGCTTCCTCCGAGTGGCTGCCCTGTGGGCCCTTTGATCCTTCCCCCGTGCATGCCTCGTTTTGGAATCCTAGGTGGGCCTTTTGATCCATGTGAAGTCCATGTGTCGCTCTCTAATTCATCGGTGAGTGCCTCCCTTGGATCAGTGACGTGGATTGCCACGTGTTTCCTTAGTGGCAGCCACCTCCTCAGCTGAGTTGGCATGGTTCTTCCATATAAGGTGGGTTTCCATCTCTTTTCATGCTTATTTCACCTACATACAAATAATCTCCAAGGACAAGTGGAACTACATTATTCAAACCAAAATGCAAGTAAATAATGCATATGCCTCCATTTATGTGAGAATATTGATAGCTGAAAGTAGTACTTAACAACCGTCAACAGCTAGGCGCCGGCCAATGGCGGCCTCGGCGTGCGCGCGTCGGCGTGTGCGCGGGCACCGCGTGGCACCGACCTACGCGCCCTAGCCGCGCCACCTACCCGCTATGCACAGTTTCCACGGTGACGACTTTGGACCGATGGGCATTCCGGTGCCTCGGCGTGCGTGCCCAGGCGTACGGCGGTGAAGCCGACATGGCGCGCGCACGACGGCGTTGTGCGCGGGCGCATCCCGGTGTGGTTCCGTTTCAAAGCAGCACTGTTTGACTAGCCTAAACTCACAATTTTGCTACAGAACTACTCCAAGGCATAATTAACAAAGTTGAAGATCAACTGAACCTCTACAACTTTTACAAAGTTCGATAGGTGGTTTGATCAACAGATTTTGCATAAACAGCATGCCAACTTGGGCATTTTCTCGGCACCAGCAAACAGTGGCTTCTGCCGTTGACCAAGGTTTTTCACCAATTTCCACTTCGAATTTGAAATGCCACTCAACAGCAAAGTTGTGTCCCATGAAAAACTGAACAACTTTTAGTTTAGCAGATTTTGAAGTGTTTAGGTGAAATTTGGAAAACGTAGCAAAAGTGCTAGGCAGGGTATTAGGGTCCATGGGTTTGACTAGGGGTTTGACCCTAACTTTGACAAAGGGCTTAAGCACTAATGATATTGACTGGATTAAGAAGATGATTAGCAGTAAATTAACGATTTAAAAACATGCAAAGGGCTTAAACTCGGGGTGTTACAGTTCTCCTCTGGAAGCATGTCCTTAACGATCATCATTAACTCATCGAAGCCCTTGTCGGAAACTCCATGTTTAATCTTCCATTGTAGCATTTCCAAAGTGGTACCCAACTTCTTCTGCCCCTCTTTGCAACCTTGGAACAACGGTTTCTTGTGATCTTCCAACATACGTTCAAGCTTCTTTGACTCCTTCACCTTTTCGCATTCTTCCTTTGCCTCGTGCAACACCTCACCTAGATCATCGAGAAGATCATCTGCAATTGGAGCTTCTTGAGTATCTCCCGTGTACTCCTCTCCCATTGGATCATCTGCAAAGGCACCTTCTTGAGTCCAATCTGGAATACGATCATTTTCCTCTGGAATACGATCATCTTCCTCTTCACCGTCTTCCATTATAACCCCCTTTCCCATGCTTTGTCCAAACAAAATAATTTGGCATGAATCCCCATTTGTATAGGTGACCATGAAGACTCTTTATCGATGAGTAATCCTTCTGATTTTTGCACATTTTGCATGGACAAATAATGAAACCAGATGGGGGCTTGTTTGCTTTTGCGACATCTAAAAATCCACGCACCCCATTAATGTATTCGCTTGAGATTCTCTTGTCGGGGTACATCCATTGCCGATTCATCTATAAAACACCACCAAACAATCTTTAAGTATTTCGAAACAAAAGGTCATACACAAATTTAAAGTGTTCATTTCCAATTCACACGACACAATATGATAAACTTAAATAGAGATCTTACACAAATTTATCGTGTTCATACCCAATCCACACGATACAATACAACAAATTTAAGTGAAGGTCTTACACAAATTTAAAGTACAACTTATGAAACACTACTAATACATGATACAATACAAGAAACTTTAGCCATCCTTGTGACGTGACGACGAAGGTTTAGCTTTCTTAGAATCGCCCTGTGGTTTAGTATTACTCGGTGGATCTTCAACACCCGAGGTCTGCTGGTGGAGCATAAATACCACCAAAAGGAGGTTCCTGCCCCACTGCAACAACATCTACATGTTTTCCTTGCAAATAACTAAGCATTCATCTCTCCAACGTGCTCATTTCCTTCGGTTTATCAGGAGATCCTACTTTGGTTTTCCCTTGGTTGTGTGAAGAACGACGATAACCACTACCATCATCCCCATTCCCTCCAGCTGTAGTAGACATCTATACTAATGACAATAAATTATTTAACCAATCCTAAAAAATTCTAGTATTTACAGTAATTCTAAAACTATGTCTAGTAATTCTAAAATCAATTCTAGCTTTCCTAGCCTTTCTAGTAATTCTAAAACTATTTATATATTTAATTATGACATATGCTCAATCTATACTAACGACAATAAATTATTTAACCAATCCTAAAAACTGTAGCATTTACAATAATTCTAAAATTATGTTTAGTAATTCAAAAATCAATTCTAGCTTTCTTAGCCTTTCTAGTAATTCAAAAACTATTTATATATTTAATTATGACATATGCTCAATCTATACTAATGATAATAAATTATTTAACTAATCCTAAAAATTCTAGCATTTACAGTAATTCTAAAACTATGTCTAGTAATCTAAAATCAATTCTAGCTTTCCTAGCCTTTCTAGTAATTCAAAACCTATTTATATATTAAATTATGACATATGCTCAAATAAATAATTATTATTAAAAAAATTAAATTGTCACATACAACATCTCATCCAACTAACACGGCACATCTTTTGCAATCAACTCTATTAGAGCGTATACAAAAGTGCATATAAATAGAAAAAAATCCCCATTCTTATCTCATTAGAAAGTGCAAAAATACTCATAGTTCAACCAATAAAACTCAACAAAACAAGCATGGATCAAGGGAGGAGGAAGTAACTAACCTCTAGACCACTTCAATGTGTGAAATCGTCGAGAAATCGTCGCAAATCGGGCAAAAACTCCTCTAGAGCGCCATGGAGGAGTTGGAGCTCGAGTTGGAGAGTGGAGAGGGGAGTGACTCGGGCTGGAAGAAGAAGCTGACTTTTTATGTGCGGAACATTAGTACCGGGTCGTGGCTGGAGCCGGTACTAATGTGCTTACATTAGTACCGGCTTGTGTTGAGGCCCGGTACTAATGTGCGGCTGCCACATTAGTACCGGGCCACCACACCACCCGGTACTAATGTAACACATTAGTACCGGCTTCAGCCCCGCACCGGTACTAATATGTCTCTCTGGGGCGCTTCGGGGACCCCCTTCCCAGCCGGTACTAATGTGCACATTAGTACCGGTTTCAAAAAAAATCGGTACTAATGTGAAATCCTCTCCAGGACCAAAGGTTGTTTCTCTAGTAGTGGAGGAAGGTGCACTTTAATTAGCTACTCAAGTGATGTTTCGTATGTAGTATGTCTTTTGCTTGTATATACATACCCTAATCGTGTTCGACTTCATCTGTGGTTATTCTGAACGCTCCATGCATGTATGCGCTTGTAAACAAGTGTGTGCTCTACTTCATTGCTGATGAAGAAGTTTAAATCCGTGCTTGCTGGCTCGCGTGGTTGCCGAACATCTTTATTGCGTGCCCCGCTTGCCGGTTCCAATTCTTGCACGGGGTGCTCTTTTATTTGACGTTCTTTTAACTAGTTACATTGTTCTTCAAAAATTAAATATCTATTATTAGTGTTATTATCTTCTTTATCGTACTACAATTGCAAAAAAGATATAGTTTAAAAAGCCTATAATATCCAGTTCATTTCAGGGCCTGAACTTAAGGATAGAGGGGAGAAGATTGATGGTGGCACTAGAGTTTTTCCACGGAGTAAAATTCACCAGCGGTACACGAACTTGACATGGGGTGTAATCCAGGTCCCCAAACACTCAAAATGCACATTCAAGTCTCTAAACTTGCTAATCAGTTCATGTGACGTCCAAATCTCCACAAACCTAGTTAAATTACTTGCGTGGCAGGGTGATTGGGACACTGGTAGGGTGATTGGAACGCTGACATGTCGTAACATGTGGGACCCTCATGTAAGCCTCTCTCTCCTCCATCGCAAACACATTCAGACATGGGAGACCGGCACAGGCGGATGGCCGATGGCACTGACCTTAGGGCCTGGCTAGTAATGCTGGCCTTCGAGCCTGCCGACGCATTGAAAGGGAAGCGGGGCGAGCGCTAGGGCACCCGGCGACGACGTACCCGCCGAGGATGACTCTGGCGGCCGGCCGGCCACTTGGATTAGCGGACGGTGTCGGTGGATTTTTTTATTAGCAAAGGTGCATTGGAGAAGAGAGGGAGGCTTACACGCGGGTCTCACATGTCACGACACGTCAGCGTCCTAATCACTCTGCCATGTATGTAATTTAACTAGGTTTGGGGAGGTTTGGATGTCACATGAACTGATTAGCAAGTTTAGGGACTTGGATGTGCATTTTGAGAGTTCAGGAATCTGGATGACACCCTGTGCCAAGTTCATGTACCGCTGGTGAATTTTACTCTTTACTCTTTTACATGTATCTGCATCTAGTTCCAAAAGCGCTTTTTAAAGTATATGACGGTAATTAGGTATCAGAAAAGGAAAGAATAGTGATAAGATGCAATGCTTAGAGCAATTCCAACAACTTACGTAAAATGTTAGCTAAATATATAGTTTTTCCTCCTTTATAAAATATAAAAAATCTTCTAAAACGCTGTGAAATCCAACAGCCTCTCCAAATCGTGGTGTCCATAATTCAAATGAGGTCCACATCAGCACCAAAACGCCACTAACAAGCGGACCCCACCAACAGAGTCATGCAAGTCAAAATCAGCCGGCCACTGCTTTGACCGTCTGATTCCTCGCCGACGGCGAGGTTCCGACAAGGAAGAAGAGGCCGCTGAGCATCCTCAAGGTGAGGGGAACCCATTTCCTCACCTAGGATCGACGGATTGGCGACCGGAGGTGGCTGACGGTGTGCATCGGCGGACGACGAGGTCGGGCGGTGGCGGCGGCGGCGCGTCTGGAAGCGACGAGGATGGCAACATGCGGCTGGGGAGGTAGGGCGAGTGGACGAGGAGGTGCGGGCGGTGCTGAATCAAGCCAAGGCGAGCTCCCTCTGGTGCGCCTCCGGGCTCCTCCTCGCGTGCGCCCCGAGCTGCTTCCTTGGTCCCGGACGGCAGCGCCCCTCTTCCTCCTCTCTCACATCTCTTGTCTTACTTCTTCTCCAGGCTGTGAATCCAGGCCGGCGGGTGGGGCCTGGTGGGAGGGGTGGTGAGCACAGCCTGGCGTGAGATCAGCGTCGCGACGACCGTGTCCTGGAGGCCGGCTCTGCGGTGGGGACCTAAAGGCTGGCGTGCGGCGCGGCTGCCGGCGGCCTGGGGCGCCCGCACTCGGCTGACGGTGCGATCGGAGGCGGAGGCTGCTCAACACCGTCGGAGGCTGCTCGACGCCGCGGCTGAGCGCTCCCCCTCTCTCTGTGTTGTTGCTGCTCTCGAATGGTCGGGCCCAGCGCGGGAGAGCGTGATTCACCAGAAGATGGAGTTGGCGAGTGTGCGACGTGTCACACCCTGAAATTTTCGAATTTCAAGATGTGAATTAGAAAAAAATTAAACAACAGTTTTCACTCAATTTTAAAATTTTCTCAACATTTATTTTCTTTACAGGAAATACAGTATAGGAAAAAGTCTTTGTTTGTTTTTCGGAATTAAACAAATGGATCGATGAGTGTTGCATTCATGTTGATGCATCTGAGTGTTTATGAGTGTAAAAGGTTTTTAAATGCGTTTAGGTGCTGACCAAACCCTTCCGAGAATTTTCCAGTTTTTTTCCTGTAATTTATTCTCATTTTCCATGGGCTTATTCTATTTATTAGAAGGCTCTAAAATCTTTTTCATGACCTCTAAATATTTTATTTGGACTGTTCATGCTCCAAACTAGCTCTGAGAATTTCTTGGAATTTTTGGAATTTTCTGGGAATTTTTCGTGCCTCTAAACATTTTCTAGATTTTTCTGAAATTTTTTTTGCATTGAAAAGTATTTTGGAAACAATAAACCTTTTCCTTTTATTTTGGGCCGAGCCCGCATCCGCGAGCCCGACCCAGCTGTTCCAGCCGCCAGGCCTATTTGAACCCAGCAGCCAGAGCTGCTGCTCGCGTGTCCAGGCCGAACACGGCCCCACCACCACCGACTTCTCCTCAATGTGCGCGCCACGCCGGTCGCCGTCTCCTATGCCTAAAAAAATGCTGAGGCCGAGCCCTCGTGCGCCCTGCTGGTCCCTTCGCTGTCTCCCGCGCCTAGCTCGCCTCCGCGCTTCGCCGCCGGTGTGCTGGAGCCGAGCAATGACGCCGTCGGCCGCTCGCCCCTGGATGCCCCTGGAGCGACCTGAAGCCACAATGAGCATCTTCTCGTCGAGCCGCCCACCTGTCGGCCATCCCTGTCGCCGGAGGACCGCCGGAGCACCGTCGTCGCTTGAACCCGAGCCAGTCGCCGTCCAAAGTTCTGCCACGAGTTCAGCCGTGGTTCGATTCACCGCGACGCTGCACCATCTGTTAAAGTCACGAACACCAGGAGCAGCGCGATGTCGAGCCGCGTCCAGAGCTCTGCTACCCGTCGCCTGGCGCCCCCGGAGCATCCCACGGCAGGAGCTCGAGCTGCAAGCCGCCGTCCGCCGCCGTCGGCCGAGATTCGGCCGCCTCCCTGCATCCCTGCCACCGGTGAGCACCTCCCCGTGACCTCCTTATCTTTCTCTCTCCGTTCAGCAGATCGGCCATGAGCATTGCTGCAGATAATTGGCTTGGTCCTGCATTGCCACGAGCAAACATATCAAGATCGTCATCATCGCCATTGCTCACGGGCTAATTAATCATGCCATGCCATGTGGATCAAATAAAGTCCAACCAGACTTTGATTATTAGCATTCTCTACGTCCAAGGAAATTCAAACGTTGTTGGATGGATGTCAAGCCAAGTGAATGAATGTCCACGTCCAGTTGAAATCCATGTGCCAAGCAAGGTCCAACTCGAAATTCAAACGTTGTTGGATGGATGTCAAGCCAAGTGAATGAATGTCCACGTCCAGTTGAAATCCATGTGCCAAGCAAGGTCCAACTCGACTTGGACTAAGCCCAATCCAATATCTATCAGGCCTATCAACGCACGGTCTATAAACAACAAGCTACGCCTCCTGATCTCTCGTATATCTATCGCTTTCCCCTGGAGCTCTAGCTTCTTGGCAAACTGTCGCCCTCCGCCGCCTCACGTCCTCACCGGAGCAGCTCCACCGTCGCGTGCGCCGCGGACCCGAGCACCGCTGCCGGCCGCTCGCCTATTTTCGCCGCGTCTGTCGGTCCCCGGATGAAGCCGCCCCCGCCACAAGGTCCGCGACGACGAGCCGAAGCCGTAGCACCGTTTCCCGACGCGAGTTTGCCACCGGAAAGAGCTCGTCGTCGCCGTCATTTCTAGCCATCAGGTGCAAAGCACACAGGCCAGGTGAAGGACCGAATAGGGCGACCAGAGAGGGGGGAGTGAATGGGAGCCGATAAAAATTCTTCCCGAAGGACGAACTCAGCCTATACCCCGATTGCCACTCCAAATGCCTATGCACACAAAGGAAGTTCCAAACAAGCCAAACACAAGCCTACAAGATCAAGAGACAAGCCTAGGAGCAAAGAGCGGAAGCAACTAGACAAGAATCAAAGCACTTGGCACAATCTGGAAAGGCCAGGCGCGGACTGTCCGGCTGGTACGGGCGGACTGTCCGCTAGTGTACGGCGGATTCTCCGGACCTACCTCGCGGACCGTCCAAAATAAGCACCAGAGCTACCGGAGACAAACCCGGAAATACGGACTGTCCGGCTAGGCCTTGCGGACTGTCCGTCAGTGTCGCGGACTGTACGTGAGGGCAGCGTGGACCGTCCGTCCAGCTCGCTGGAAACCCTAGACAAAACCCCAGACAAAACTTCACCACGCGGACCGTCCGTGATTGACCCGCGGACTGTCCTCAAACCACTTGCAACGAAACCCTAGGGCCACGACAGATCGAAACGTGAGTTCCCAAGAACAGACGATGAACACGCGACGAACCCTAACGTGCGGACTGTCCGCGGGGTCCCTGTGGACTGTCCGCTAGCCCAGGACAGAGCTGCTCGAGCTCGAGCTCGCGAAGTCAACTCTCCAAATTCATCACCGGATCTCCCAAACTCCAAAAGTTCTTGAGACAAGATTTGCGGGAGACGATAAGCAACACAAGAGGAAGCTATGCCCCAAAAATCTCGACCTCTAAGCCACTAAATCACCGGGAATGACGGATCACACGAACTCCACCAAGAACATGAACTCCGGCCAAAAACTCACAAATCGAAGGCTCTCCACGGTGTTTGAGGAGTCAAGATCACACACAAAGATGCGCAAGGCATCCACCCATGATCTCCTCAAAGAAATCCGAAGGAAAACGCCCTCAAATCCCCGAATCGAGTGAAGAACGAAACTCCACAAAAATAGCCCTGAAAATGACACGAACATCACAGAGGACTAGGAGATTACCGCAACGCTGAATGCTTCCATACATCCAGAGGTCAGAGTCTATACAAGAATCTAGCCTAAGGAATACAGAGGAAAAAGAAGCAGTTCAGAGCAATCTACCGGAGGAGGAAACCCTAGCGTCCAAGAGAGAGAGATGCCATCCACCTCTCCGCTATTTATACGAAGTCCATCGGAGGGAGGTAAATGACCACGCTACCCCTACTGCTTGAAATGAAGATACAACCCCTCAGGGGCATATTGGTCAAGTCTTCATCGGACGGACACGCTTCCACCGCGGCTTTGCTTCAACTCGACGCAAACCCCGCGATCACACCACGTGCCCTCCGCCTCGAAGCTTCCCGAAGCTCCCGGATCACCGTCTCCGTCGCCTCGGGCCTCCGGGCTTGGTTTTGCGGCCCAAACCAAGAAACCGTCCACCGAAGGTTTTGTGGGCAAACCAACAAACCCCGCGTGCAAGCTTCGGGATCCATCCGCTACCTTGCACCGGCCCATGTTCACGACTTCAGCCCGCCAGTCTTGCACCGCACGACTCGCACTTGACCCCATCGGCCACCGGGTCCATCGAACCAAGCCTACTTGCCTCTCCATCACCCGGAGGCCACCACGGCTAAGGCCTTTCGCGCTTGTTCTTCACCTGCACCGACACGAGTCAAGCCGCAACCTGTACCTGCACACTTAGCCAAGCATCAGTCCAGACAACGTTGTCAATCACTCATCACTAAGGAGCGACCCTCCACTGGTCTTCGGACACACCTGGTCCTCACCAGGCCATGGAGACCGAGCAACAAGATCCTAGCTGTGGAAAGAAGGGCAACGTACAGAAGCATAGAAGCCATGCCGTTCAAGGATCACATGTCAAACTCGAGCCTGACTTGGAAGTTGTGTCGGCCGCGTCGTTTCAGGACGTACAACACATCTTTTGTTTCGACCTAGAGTCCAAGAGAGAGATGTCATCCATGTTTCCGCTATTTATACGAAGTCCATCGTAGAGAGGTAAATGACCACGCTACCCCTACTGCTTGAAATGAAGATACATCCCCTCAGGGGCATATTGGTCAAGTCTTCATCGGACGGACACGCTTCCACCGCGGCTTCACTTCACCTCGACGCAAACCCCGCGATCACGCCACGTGCCCTCCGCCTCGAAGCTTCCCGAAGCTCCCGGATCACCGTCTCCGTCGCCTCGGGCCTCCGGGCTTGGTTTTGAGGCCCAAACCAAAAAACCGTCCATCGATGGTTTTGTGGGCAAACCACCAAACCTCGCGTGCAAGCTTCGGCCTCGATCCGCTACCTTGTACCGGCCCATGTTCACGACTTCAACCTGCCAGTCTTGCACTGCACGTCTCGCACTTGACCCCATCGGCCACCGGGTCCATCGAACCAAGCCTACTTGCCACTCCATCACCCGGAGGCCGCTACGGCTAAGGCCTTTCGCGCTTTTTCTTCACCTGCACCGACACGAGTCAAACCGCAACCTGTACCTGCACACTTAGCCAAGCATCAGTCCATACAACGTTGTCAATCACTCATCACTAAGGAGCGAACCTCCACTGGTCTTCGGACACACCTGGTCCTCAATCTCCCCCTTGATGAGTGCATTGACAACACCCATAGAAATCACATAGAGAAAAAGAAAAGAAAAGAAAACAACCACGAACACAAACTTCCCAAGCAAGTGATCTAAAGCCAAAGAACAAGCGAAAACTCGATCACTCGCCAAACCAAGTCTCGGCCCCCTAAGACAAGGGCAACGGCTCGACACAGCCGAGACAAACCAAAGCTCACTCGGAGCACACCACAAAGCACAAAAACTCAGGAAAACCAAAGGAGCTCCCCCTGCACAAAAGCAAACTCCCCCCTGAGCAAATGCAACCTCTTCTTCTCAATTTTTCTCCTCACATGCAACATCTCACAAATGCATACCAATTTTTCACAAAATTTCCTAATGCATGAAAATTCTCAATTCTCCCCCTTGCAAGAAAATCCCAAAGTTCTCCCACTTGTTGACAATGCATGAATCAAGGTATATGAAACTTCGTCCCCTTGTTTTCATGAAAAATGCATGTCAAAGCATATATACAATCTACCAAGCTTCTCAAATATATAAAGAGCACAACAAAATGCTACAAATGAGACATAGAGCAAGCAAAGTAGACATGGTGTAGTTAGCACATTGCCATCAAGAAGGTAGACACATATAAGCATGTGACATGGCCAAAAGTAATTTTAAGTGAATTTTCACAATGAAATATTCATCTCATGAGTAAGACTCTCTCTATACCAATTTGAACCTAAATACACTAGATCATCCAAAGTTTATGCAAGATCCCAAATTCTCATCACAAGATCATTATAAACACCCACAAGCTACTCAAGTTATGTTAAAGCCACCGAGCCATGTGTCTACTTCTTAAAATGCGACTTCTCATGGTAGACAACATGCTACGATTTAGCACCCAAGATATGAATTTAAAGGCAAAAAAACATGATTAGGAGCTCATTTTTTAAGCATAAGGCAATTCATACACCAATTTCATTTTCAAGTTTAAACATGGTACATGAAGTGCATTTGCGGCAAAAAGAAGCTTATGCTCCTCCCTAAGCAAGCAAAAGGGCTAAACATTTACGATGACAAAAGGTCTTTGACCCCAAGCAAAGAGAACATGATTCTCAAGCACAAACTAAACATGATATAGGCATTTTAAGCACAAATTGAGCATAGACAAGCATCTACTCATGAGAAACACAATTTTAGCATTTTCATCAAAAGAAAGCTATCACAACATAAGTATATGGCAAAACCAAACATGCACATATCACACATATAGCACATCGGTGATCAATGTATATAAGAGAAGCTTTTCCTAGCACAAGTGATCCAAAGATGGCTATCCTACCAGGTTTTGTACAGAAAGTAAAATACATGAATGCAATGCAACAAAATGAACATATGACACATATATACATGAGAAGCTCCAAGACCCAGCTAGAAAGGAAAGCACACCCCAAGTTCACCCCGCAAGCGAGTGAAAGTGACTTGATCAAGCGGTTTGGTGAAAATGTCAGCCAGCTGGTCTTGGGTAGGGACATAGGACAAAGATATGTTTCCCTTCTCAACATTGTCCCTCAGAAAGTGATACCTCACTTCTATGTGTATTGTTTTGGAGTGGAGGACAAGATTTTTGGCTATGCTTATGGCACTGGTGCTGTCACAGAAAAGTGGAACCTGGGAGCACTCCTCACCAAAATCACTCATGGTATAGGTCATCCAAAGCAGCTGGGAACAACAACTAGCCGCAGCTACATACTCGGCCTCTATAGTGGACTGGGCTACACTGGATTGCTTGCGAGATGACCAAAAGACCAAAGAAGAACCAAGGAACTGACAACACCCAGAGGTAGACTTGCGGTGCAATCGACACCCAGCAAAATCAGCATCGGAGTAACCGTGAAGTCTGAGTGTTGAGGAGGTAGAATACCAAAGACCAAACTCAGGAGTGTAGTTCAAGTACCGGAAAATCCGCTTGACGGCCTGCCCATGTGAAGTCCTCGGTGAAGCCTGAAAACGAGCGCACAGACACACACTGAACTGTATGTCTGGCCTCGTCGCCGTCAAGTAGAGGAGGGAGCCGATCATGCTCTGGTACTCCTTCTGGTCCACGGGTTCGCCGTCCTCGTCCGCGTCCAAAGCCGTAGTGGTACTCATCAGTGTAGTCAGCGGCTTGGAGTCGTTCATGCCAAACTTCTTCACCATGTCCCTGGTGTACTTCACCTGATGTACAAACATCCCGTCCTTGCCCTGCTTGATCTGGAGGCCCAAGAAAAACTGCAGCTTGCCCATCATGGACATCTCAAATTCCCTGCTCATGTCGTGTGCAAATCTGGCAACAAGGTCATGAAAAGAGCCACCAAAGATTATGTCATCCACGTATATCTGAACAATCAATAGGTCATTTCCATGCTTAAGGAGAAACAGGGTCTTATCAACTGTGCCTATCACAAACCCCTTACTCTGCAAAAAGCCTCTCAACCTGCCATACCTAGCTCTAGGTGCCTGTTTCAACCCATAGAGCGCTCTCTGGAGTTTGTATACACGGTGTGGGTATTTCTCGATCTCAAACCCCGGGGGTTGCCTCGCAAACACTTCTTCCTCTATCACCCCGTTCAAGAAAGCACTCTTGACATGCATTTGGTACAACTTGAACCCTTTAGCCACGGCAAAGGCTAGAAGGATCCTAATTGCCTCCAAACGGGCCACAGGAGCAAATGTCTCCTCATAGTCTATCCCCTCCTTCTGGTTGAACCCTTGCGCCACCAACCTCGACTTATTTCTCACAACCATCCCATTTTCACCCTCTTTGTTCTTCCACACCGACTTGGTACCTATGGGACGGCAATTTGGGGGTGGATCGACTAACACCCAGACTTGGTTTCTCTCAAAGTTTTCCAACTCCTCATGCATGGAATTCACCCAATTCTCGTCAGACAAACCGTGTCGAATATCTTTGGGCTCAAACGACGCGACAAAAGCAGAGTGAGCGAAATGAGAAGTGTTCCTTGACCTCGACCGTGTAGTGCGTTCATGAAGGTCACCTATGATCGTCATCGGTGGGTGATCAACTTGTACCCGCCGTGGAGCCTCTCACCTGGACACGATCTCCCCCTCAGCAACAGCCTCCACTCGAACAGCCTCAGTCGTAGTGGGTGTAGGGGATGGACCATCCTCGATCGTCGTCATAGTAGTGGAAGTAGCACGTACACGATCAGCCACGGGAGCATCACCTCCATCATCGTCTTCATCTCCATCTCCATCTTGCTCATCCTCAAAGATCCTAGCTCCAACCTCCTCGTCACCTGCACACTCAAAAGCAGAAGAGCTACATGGCTGTGTCTCGTTGAAGGTAACCTCGTAAGTCTCCTTGATTCGGTTAGTGTCAAGGTTGAGCACACGATATGCTCTAGAATGAATAGCATAACCAAGGAAAATACCATCCGAATATCTAGACTCGAACTTATCCAACTTGCCCTTCTTCAGAATGAAACACTTGCAACCAAATGCTCTAAAGTGACTCACCTTGGGTTGTCGGTCATGCATCAGCTCATAAGAGGTCTTCTTCTTAAAGGCACGAAGGAAGATGCGATTTGAGACATAGCAAGCGGTATTGACCGCCTCAGCCCAGAAATGCCTAGGAGTCCTGTGCTCATCGAGCATCGTCCTGGCCATCTCACAAAGGGTCCGGTTCTTCCTCTCCACTACGCCATTCTGGCAAGCGACGTATGGAGAAGAGTACTGATGATCAAGACCAAGATCACTGCAAAAGGCATCAAAATGAGAGTTCTTAAACTCTGTGCCATTGTCACTGCGTATAGCTCGAATGGCATCTCCATGTCTCTCATTCTTCAACCTCAAGATCAAGTCCCGAACAAAGCCAAATGTCTCGCTCTTATCCTCCAAAAAGAAAACCCAAGAGTACCTCGAAAAATCATCAACAACCACAAGAACATACCACTTCCCACCCGCAGAGCGAACACGAGCTGGCCCAACCAAATCCATGTGCAACAGCTCACAAGGTCGCTCAGTCATGACAACAGTCAGAGGGGCGTGAGAAGCAGCAACCATCTTTCCATGCCGACAAGAAGCACAAACCAAATCCTTCTCGAATTTCAACTTAGGCAATCCTCGGACAAGGTCAAGACCACTCAAGCAGGAAAGCAACTCAAAGCTCAAGTGTCCCAACCTCCTATGCCATTTTCAAAGCTCGGCCGACACGCCAGCAACAAAGCATCGAGAAGGACCAACAGACTGGGAAAAATCGGCACGAAAGATTTGACCCTCGGGGACGATCGTACAGACAAGATCGCCTCGAGAATCAAGCACACGAGAAGCACCCGACTTAAAACGAACCTCAAAACCTTCGTCCAGTAACTGAGATACTGACAACAGGTTAAAACCAAGCGACTTGACCAAGGCCACACTTCTTAATGTCACTTTGCTACTCACCTTCACCATACCTTCAGCAAGCACTCGTCCTGTCCCATTGTCCCCGAAAGTGATGTACTCCCTCGTACTCACCGGGGTGAGGATAGAGAACCACCCACGATCTCCGGTCATGTGTCGTGAGCAATCGGAGTCGATCAACTAAAAGTTCTCCAAGCCTCCCACCTGCAATCAAAAACGAGAACGAGAATGAGCAAGCGACTCAACACTGGGGTTAGTACCAAAAGAGTCAAACCAGTGTCAAGCCATTTGCTCAAAAGAAGGGTTAGCAAAGTCCATTCTACCAACACCCCGAGGCGGAGTCCTCTCACGCCTACCACCAAAGGACCTGTCACGTCTCACTGGAGGAGTACGCGCACCACGAGGGGGAAAATGTGGCCCGTAGTCCATCTGAGACCCAAAGCTCCGATCGTGTCTCCCAAACTCGTAACGGTCACGAGAAGGAGCACGTCGAGCCAACTCACCACACCCAAACCCAACACGCCTATCTCTCTGAGGAAACACACCTTTACCTCCACCTCCACAAGTGGGAACTGTACGCACATACACCTCACCCCTAGGTAGAGGCCCTCTACGAGGCTCAGGCACACCACGAGCAAGGTGGTACCTATCCTTGTTTGCCATCTCCCTAGCAAACCTCTCATCCCTCTTCCTCCGGAAACAGAACTCATCCTTATGCCCATCCCTCCCACAATACTCACAATGGAAGCGGATCGGCACTGGCTTAGGCTGTGGCTTCTCTACAAGCTTCTCTCCAGCTTTCTCTCATGTCTTCCCATCAAAGACACTCCCCTGGGTGCTCACAAACTTGATGGGTTTTTGGTAGTTCTCAAATTTGTGGGGAAACACTAGAGGATCTGGGGTTGTGTCTAGCTTGTTTCTGAGATGGTTTGGCTTGGGTGCAAATTTGTTCATGGGTGTGGTGTGTGGTGGAATAGGAATCTCTCCAGCTTTCTCTTCTCCCTCACCACTCTTCTCACCACACTTGACAGCCCCCAATGCCTGACCATCAAACCTCTTGAACTGAGCCAACATCAAACTCAATTGTGGCTCATGCCCAGACAACCACCCCATCATTTTTCTCAATTCATCATTTTCATCCTGCAGACGATCAACATAGTGTGCAAGTTCCATGTTTTTCAAAGCATGCATTTCACAGGTTGAACATGATGTAGGAAGAGGAGCTTTCAATTCTGCCTCAAGAGAAACTATTCTAGTGTGAGATTCATCTAGCCTAGCATGCAAGACAGGACATGAGGCACAAGTACCTAGTAAAACTGGCCTAGATTTCAATTCATCACACTCAATCGTAACCACATCTAGTTCCTCCAAAGTAGAGGCATGCTTCTCCTTGAGAGCAGTCAAATCAGCAAGAAAAACTGAGCAATCACCACAATCTATCTCATCAGACACCACAGGAGTATACTTCAAAGAGACTATCTCATTCCTAGCATCCACAAGCAAGGATTCAAGCTCGGCTACCTTGTCCTTAGCCTCACCCAACAAAGACCTAAATTCCCTCTTCTCCTTGTTGGTCTTTCTAAGCACATCATCACGGTTATCAAGCAACTCATTGAGCCTAGTATTCTTCTCTAGCAAGAAGTTGCGATCTTGTCGTACCTCTTCATCGGAATCGGAGTTCGAATCCGAGCTGTGCCTCCCACTCTTCTTGGAATGCGCCATGCCGCAAAAGCCTCCTTGTGCGATGAAGCTTAGGCCGGTGAAGTTCTTGCCCGTGTGCCGCTTGTCCTTGCACTTCTCTTGCTCTTCCTCGCTGCTCGAGTTGGAGGAAGCATCACTTGATGTCGAGTCGATGTCACTCGCTCCGGCCACCATTACTCGAGCGGTCTTCTTCTTGTGGCCGCCACTCTTCTTGTGCCTTCTCTCGCCCTTGTCCTTGTGCTTGTCCTCGTAGTCATTCTGGGAGCGGTGCTTGTTGTAGTCGTGCTTGGGCTTGCCCTTGTATTCGTTCTTGATCTCCATGGCTTCAGGGCATTCGGCGATGAAGTGCCCGTGCTTCCCGCACCGGTAGCACATCCCCGAGCTCTGCCTTGCATTCTTGCGGTTCTCGTACATCCGCCCAAACCTCTTACTCAACAAAGCGAGATCGTCCTCGCTCAGCACCTCAAAGTCCTCATCTGGCAAAGACACAAGACAAGACAAAGAGAAACCACCAGAGTTAGTGTTAGACCTTGACCCGGAGACAAGAGCCAAACTATGAGAATCAGTGGGGCTCTCGCTCTTGGCTCTCAAGCCATGATCAACCTCTAAAGACCTGAGCTTGGAAAACAGCTCATCCAGCGTCAGCGTATCATACACGCTTGACTCCTCAATGGCCTCGATCTTGGCACTCCACACGGACCTATCCAGGACATGTAAAAGCTTGATAGCTTGATCATGATCCGTGTATGGGAGCATTGTCACATTGGCCCTCATGTTGTTGACTATGCTAGTAAAGCGCTGAAACATAGCATCAGTCGACTCACCGGGGAGATGAGTGAAGTTCTCGTACTCTCTCCGGTAAGTGGAAAACAAACGGGCTTGCACTTGGGCATTGCCAACATGAGCATTTCTTAACTTGAGCCAAATCTTTCCGGCCACATTCTCTCCGTACACTCGCTCGAACTCCGAGGCACAGAGAGCACAGAACAAGTAATCAACAGCCTTGCTGTTGGCCTCAAACATGTCCCACCATCCTGAAAGCAGAAAACTATCTGGGATGACATATTGATCATTTTGAGTGACCTCCCAGATAAGAGTTCCCTTCCCTCGCAAAAACGCGCCCATGCGCCTCTCCCACATCGGGTAATTCTTGCCATCAAAGTGTGGAGGACCCGATCCCTTGCCGTAATCGCCCATCTTTGGATCTTAGACTGGTTAGAATCAAGAAGATCTGTAACCGGCTCTGATACCAATTGAAGGACCGAATAGGGCGACCAGAGAGGGGGGAGTGAATGGGAGCCGATAAAAATTATTCCCGAAGGTCGAACTCGTCCTATACCCCGATAGCCACTCCAAAAGCCCGCGCACACAAAGGAAGCTCCAAACAAGGCACACACAAGCCTACAAGATCAAGAGACAAGCCTAGGAACAAAGAGCGGAAGCAACTAGACAAGAATCAAAGCACTTGGCACAATCAAGAAACGCCAGGCGCGGACTGTCCGGCTGGTACGGGCAGACTGTCCGCTAGTGTACGGCGGACTGTCCGGACCTACCTCGCGGACCGTCCGAAATAAGCACCAGAGCTACCAGAGACAAACCCGGAAATACGGACTGTCCGGCTAGGCCTTGCGGACTGTCCGCCAGTGTCGCGGACTGTCCGTAAGGGCAGCGCGGACCGTCCGTCCAGCTCGCTGGAAACCCCAGACAAAACATCACCACGCGGACCGTCCATGATTGACCCGCGGACTGTCCGCAAACCACTTGCAACGAAACCCTAGCGCCATGACGGATCGAAACGCGAGTTCACAAGAACAGACGACGAACACGCGACGAACCCTAACGCGCGGACTGTTCGCGGGGTCCCTGCGGACTATCCGCTAGCCCCGGACAGAGCTGCTCGAGCTCGAGCTCGCGAAGTCAACTCTCCAAATCCATCACCGGATCTCCCAAACACTAAAAGCTCTTGAGACAAGATTTGGGGGAGATGATAAGCAACACAAGAGGAAGCTATGCCCCAAAAATCTCGACCTCTAAGCCACTAAATCGCCGGGAATCGCGGATCACACGAACTCCACCAAGAACACGAACTCCGGCCAAAAACTCACGAATTGAAGGCTCTCCACGGTGTTTGAGGAGTCAAGATCACACACAAAGATGCGCAAGGCATCCACCCATGATCTCCTCAAAGAAATCCGAAGGAAAACGCCCTCAAATCCCCGAATCGAGCGAAGAACGAAACTCCCCAAAAATAACCCCGAAAATGACACGAAAATCACAGGGGACTAGGAGATCACCACAACGCCGAATGCTTCCATACATCCAGAGGTCAGAGTCTATACAAGAATCTAGTCTAAGGAATACAGAGGGAAAAGAAGCAGTTCAGAGCAATCTACCGGAGGAGGAAACCCTAGAGTCCAAGAGAGAGAGATACTATCCACCTCTCCGCTATTTATACGAAGTCCATCGGAGGGAGGTAAATGACCACGCTACCCCTACTGCTTGAAATGAAGATACAACCCCTTAGGGGCATATTGGTCAAGTCTTCATCGGACGGACACGCTTCCACCGCGGCTTCGCTTCAACTCGAAGCAAACCCCGCGATCACGCCACGTGTCCTCCGCCTCGAAGCTTCCCGAAGCTCCCGGATCACCGTCTCCGTCACCTCGGGCCTCCGGGCTTGGTTTTGCGGCCCAAACCAAGAAACCGTCCACCGAAGGTTTTGTGGGCAAACCAACAAACCCCGCGTGCAAGCTTCGGGATCCATCCGCTACCTTGCACCAGCCCATGTTCACGACTTCAGCCCGCCAGTCTTGCACCGCACGGCTCGCACTTGACCCCATCGGCCACCGGGTCTATCGAACCAAGCCTACTTGCCTCTACATCACCCGGAGGCCGCCACGGCTAAGGTCTTTCGTGCTTGTTCTTCACCTGCACCGACACGAGTCAAGCCGCAATATGTACCTGCACACTTAGCCAAACATCAGTCCACACAATGTTGTCAATCACTCATCACCAAGGAGCGTCCCTCTACTGCTCTTCGGACACACCTGGTCCTCACCAGGCCATGGAGACCGAGCAACAAGATCCTAGCCATGGAAAGAAGGGCAACGTACAGAAGCATAGAAACCATGCCGTTCAGGGATCACATGTCAAACTCGAGCCTGACTTGGAAGTTGCGGCGGCCGCGTCGTTTCAGGACGTACAACACATCTTTTATCTTTTGTTTCGGCCTCCCTCTCTTTATAGAGTTCTTATCATGTTAATTCTTATTTTTTACTCTCAACCAAACAAAGCCACACGTGCCCAAGCTCCTTAGCATGCCGCCGCCGCAGCTCCATCCGGCGCAGCCGTCGCAGGGGCACGAGGAGGCCTCTCTGTCTCCCTGCGCTGGCCGGCAAATATACCCTGTAGCCACACGCTGGCAACACCGCCCAGTCTGTCGCTCGCCGTCGTCGAGTTGCTGCTTGAGGAACACGCGTGTCCAAGCTGCTCGATCAGCAGCCATCGTCCCCATCGAGTTTGATCTCAAGCCGACACGATCGTCGCCGCCGTTCCTTGTTTGCCTTAGGTGAGAACACCAGCACGTTGGCAATATCTCCTTTTCGTTTCGTTTTGCATCTTATCCTCACCAATATATCGTGATCTGTAGTGCTGCTGCGGTGCGTCGTCCACGTCAAGCCGCAGGCTGGCACCGGCAATCTCATCTGCAGCATCGTACGTTGCCGTGGATCCATCACTGTAGCAAGCCGTCCATCGTCCACGGGTTCATGTATGCCGGCCGCCGGGAAGGACATCACCACGAGCAGACCCTGCGCGAAGCCGTCGAGGTTGCCGTACGTCCCCGTGATGATCTCCTGTCGAAGAAGCATGTCCACATGAAAAAAATCATATCGCCGCCATCTTTGTCGAGTTAGTTCGATCTCAGTCGCCGCTGTTTCCGTCGTTCGACGTGCGTTCTGTGTGCATGCTTCGTGCGTAGATCACCGGCGCGCAGGTCGTAGCCACACCGTCGTCCTGTTGCTTTGAGGCAAAGCCGAGCTACGCTAATGTTGGCCAACCATTCAAAGGAAGCTACCGGTCCTGAAGTCGAAAGCAAGATGACAACAATAGAAAGAGAGATGTTTTGGTGCAGAAGCAAACAAGAGTCATGGTTCGTGCATGCATGTACCGCTTGCCGGTGAAGACATCATGATGATGTCATCCCTATGCAGTAAGTAGAAGCTTTTCTTCAAGCATAGAAAAATAATTGGAATGCTTTCTAATAGTGTTTTCTTTCCAGAATATTAAAATCTATTAATCCTTTGTCTTTGTCTATCTTTGATCCATATCCTTGATTTATTTGTAAAATTCTTCCGGGATCAATCTATCTATCATTTAATTTCTTTCTTGATTATTGCTCTATGGTGATATCATTCTCACGTCATGTTCAATCAACCATCCTTTTCTTGTTAAAAAACCCATATCATATTCGATTCAACTCTGATTTCAGCAATTCTTTCGCCCACGTGTTCATCTCAATGTGTAGATTAGTTTAGTACCGTTTTTAGTATGTTTTATGATGATTGATGTACCGTTTCTTATTTATTTCATTTGTTTGCTTGTATGTGTGCTCCGGATGTTTGCCTTGATTGATGCGAGTAGAATGAATGGCGTTCGAGAAGTTTTCAAGAGCAAGAAGTGAAGACATTCTGAGCAACATCACTACTCTGGTTAAAGGCAAGTGTGTCCTTATTCTTTTGTCCCAATAACTATATTTAATCATATTGCATATGCTTCGCATTTAATATTGATGGGTCCTATTAAGGTTTGCCTAGTTTTATTATCATTCCTTGACAACCTGGGTTTATCTTTCTGTTGGATAGCTATGCTTAGTTGCTCTACTTGGGTTATGGTGGTTTAAAGAACTTAATGGTGAACTTGCTTTACTTTTATGTTGTATCTCTGGTTAATACAAGATCACAATGCATTAAATGGAACATGGAGCGACCACCCAGGACAACAGTGCAACCATAAGACAAATGACTCTGTCTTGGCTAATTAATGAGAAACTTTAGTGTGTGGTATGATTTACCTGATAAGGGCGAGGGGGTGTCAGTAGTTGGTGTATAGCCCGGCCCTCAGACTGATCTGCTCTGTGGTAGCTTCGCAGTCTCGACAGAGGGTTATGCATTGCGCTGTTATGAAACCTAGCGAGCAGCCCGCACTAGGGAATCTTTGTAAGGGCCTCGTAGCGTCCCTATGCAATCACACCTCGGTAGTGTGGTATGATGCCTGATCAGCATCGTGTGGTTGGGTTTAAAGTTCTTTGGAACTTTTACGCGACTTGTGGGTAAAGATGTACAACCTCTGCAGAGTGTAAAACTAACCGATTAGCCGTGCTCACGGTCATGAGCGGCCTGGACCCTCACATGATAATTGAACTTGAAGATGGACTTAAATCGTGGTTATGGTTATGTTAGCCATATGCTTATGGCGTATCTCTTTATGTTAATTGAGGGTTGATATATACTTATACTTTATTAGTAATCAGGTACTAATAAATTTTGACCAACTAAAAGTGCTTAATGCAGTCAACCTATTAGCCTTTCCTTGATTAAGCCTCTGCATTCATACTTTCCCCACACTTGCTGAGTACGACATGTGCTCACTCTTGCTATAAACAATGTTGCTCAGAAAGAGGAAGCTGCTATGAATATGTTGTGAAGATGTTGCTGGTGCTAGGCATACGCAACCCCCAGTCGACAGCTTGTGGATGTTTGGTTCCTTCGTTTCCAGGATTTAGCGTAATACTCTGATAATCTTTATCTTTCTTTACGTGATATTGTACTGTTATTCACTTATGTCAACTATATGTATGAAACTTGATCCTGGCATGCATATAGATTTGCACTTGGTTTTCTTTGAAAAAACAGGTGTGACAGAGTGGTATCAGAGCTGTATCGACTGTAGGACGTAAGCCTAGATAGCAATGGTCGTTCCTTAAGGTTTCTTTTGAACTAAAATTCATCACTACCTTTCCCTTGAGCTTTGTGATGAATATTCTCACTCCTTGACCTTTAACTTTCCTTGACTCTCCTTGATAACACACCTTTTTGACTTGACTCTTTTTCATTTGCACTCCATTCTTTTGCAAATGATAAATTCTCCATCCTTGTCTATTTGTTTTCTCTCCCCTTGATCTTGATCTTGCATCCCTTTCCTGTTGAATGCTCTTACCTACTTCATGCAATACACCCCCTTGATTTATTGGTGCTATTGTTACCCTTTCATCCCTTATTCCTTCATTCCCTTATATTTCTTCTTTCTTATCCCCCTATTCTTTTAAGATTTTATCTGGTGCACCCATCTTGCCTATCGTACCTCACCTTGCTTTTCAAAGAATGCAATACTTTGGATTCTCTCTTGACTTTTGATTCCAAAGTGTTCGTATGATTCAAAATTCTTAGATGATCCATGCCACGTACCCTGAAGCATGCCCACCCAAGTAACTCGAAGAATGAAGCTATTGATTCATCTCTTGAAGTCAAGCCTCGTGACCGGTGAAGAAAGCTATGCCCATGGTTAGGAGGATACCCTCTGACTCTAACAACGTTTAGCATCGTTCTTTTGACTGTGTGTTGATTGGTGGAATTGTGTGCTTATTTGAGAATGATTGGTTTTATGAGCTTGTTTGAGTTAGTTCTTTGTAGTGAGTGTTGGTGTATATGGGTCTTCTACCTACAATGACATCAGTTGCCTAGTTGGGTTCTTCTTTTGTACCTTTCACACCCTTGTTATCTTTCTTTCCCTCTACCTGATCAAATGAAGGACATCAGAAGAAGAAAATCGAAGCCCGCACCAACAAGCAAATGCTACTGCTATCGTCACTATTTAGAAGTAAGCAAGTTGAAGAAAAGAAAACCTCACTCTACCTTCTTTTCCACCTTGTGCTCGCTATCCCATCTAGCTCACTCTGATGAAGACCCCGGTGAAAGATGAAGATTCTACACCAATCAACAATGCAGGATGCCCGCTTACAAACCTCAATAGCAATATTCTTGTTTATCTCCCTTATCCTTGTGACTTCCTTCTTCGAATCTCGGGACGAGATTTTGTTAAAGGGAGGTAGATTTTTCATACTCTGAAATTTTTGAATTTCAAGATGTGAATTAGAAAAAATTAAACAACAGTTTTCACTCAATTTTAAAATTTTCTCAACATTTATTTTCTTTACAGGAAATACAGTATAGGAAAAAGTCTTTGTTTGTTTTTCCGAATTAAATAAATAGATCGATGAGTGTTGCATTCATGCTGATGCATCTGAGTGTTTATGAGTGTAAAAGGTTTTTAAATGCGTTTAGATGCTGACCAAACCCTTCCGAGAATTTTCCAATTTTTTTCCTGGAATTTATTCTCATTTTCCTTGAGCTTATTCTATTTATTAGAAGGCTCTAAAATCTTTTTCATGAGCTCCAAATATTTTATTTGGATTGTTCATGCTCCAAACTCGCTCTGAGAATTTCCTGGAATTTTTGTAATTTTCTGGGAATTTTTCGTGTCTCTAAACATTTTCTAGATTTTTCTGGAATTGTTTTTGCATTGAAAAGTATTTTGGAAACAATAAATCTTTTCTTTTTATTTTGGGCCGAGCCCGCATCCGCGAGCCCGACCCAGCTGTTCCAGCCGCCAGGCCCATTTGAACCCAGCAGCCAGAGCTGCTGCTCGCGTGTACAGGCCGGACACGGCCCCACCGCCACCGACTTCTCCTCAACGTGCTCGCCACGCCGGGCGCCGTCTCCTATGCCTAAAAAATGCCGAGGTCGAGCCCTCGCGCGCCCTGCTGGTCCCTCTGCTGTCTCCCGCGCCTCGCTCGCCTCCGCGCTTCACCGTCGGTGTGCTAGAGCCGAGCAATGATGCCGTCGGCCGCTCGCACCTGGATGCCCCCGGAGCGACTTGAAGCCACCATGAGCATCTTCTCGTTGAGCCGCCCACCTGCCGGACATCCCTGTCGCCGGAGGACCACCGGAGCACCGTCGTCGCTTGAACCCGAGCCAGTTGCCGTCCAAAGTTCTGCCACGAGTCCGGCCGTGGTTCGATTCACCGCGACGCTGCACCATCTGTCGAAGCCGCGAACACCAGGAGCAGCGCGATGTCGAGCCGCGTCCAGAGCTCTGCCCCCCCGTCGCCTGGCGCCCCCGGAGCATCCCACGGCAGGAGCTCGAGCTGCAAGCCGCTGTCGGCCGCTGTCGGCCGAGATTCGGCCGCCTCCCTGCATCCCTGCCACCGGTGAGCACCTCCCCGTGACCTCCTTGTCTTTCTCTCTCCGTTCAGCAGATCGGCCATGAGCATTGCTGCAGATAATTGGCTTGGTCCTGCATTGCCACGAGCAAACATATCAAGATCGTCATCATCGCCATTGCTCACGGGCTAATTAATCATGCCATGCCATGTGGATCAAATAAAGTCCAACCAGACTTGGATTATTAGCATTCTCTACGTCCAAGGAAATTCAAACGTTGTTGGATGGATGTCAAGCCAAGTGAATGGATGTCCACGTCCAGCTGATCCAGTTGAAATCCATGTGCCAAGCAAGGTCCAACTCGACTTGGACTAAGCCCAATCCAATATCTATCAGGTCTGTCAACGCACGGCCTATAAACAACAAGCTACGCCTCCTGATCTCTCTCGTATATCTATCGCTTTCCCCTGGTGCCCTAGCTTCTTGGCAAGCTGTCGCCCTCCGCCGCCTCACGTCCTCGCCGGAGCAGCTCCACCGTCGCGTCCGCCGCGGAGCCGAGCACCACCGCCGGCCGCTCGCTTATTTTCGCCGCGTCCGTCGGTCCCCGGACGAAGCCGCCCCCGCCACAAGGTCCGCGACGATGAGCTGAAGCCGTAGCACCGCTTCCCGTCGCGAGTTTGCCACCGGAAAGAGCTCGTCGTCGCCGTCGTTTCTAGCCATCAGGTGCAAAGCAAACAGGCCAGGCCATGGAGACCGAGCAACAAGATCCTAGCCGTGGAAAGAAGGGCAACGTACAGAAGCATAGAAGCCATGCCGTTCAAGGATCACATGTCAAACTCGAGCCTGACTTGGATGTTGCGGCGGCCGCGTCGTTTCAGGACGTACAACACATCTTTTATCTTTTGTTTCGGCCTCCCTCTCTTTATAGAGTTCTTATCATGTTAATTCTTATTTTTTACTCTCAACCAAACAAAGCCACACGTGCCCTAGCTCCTTGGCATGCCGCCGCCGCAGCTCCATCCGGCGCTGCCGTCGCAAGGGCACGAGGAGGCCTCTCTGTCTCCCAGCGCTGGCCGGCAAATAAACCCGGCAGCCACACGCTGGCAACACCGCCCAGTCTTTCGCTCGCCGTCGTCGAGTTGCTGCTTGAGGAACACGCGTGTCCAAGCTGCTCGATCAGCAGCCGTCGTCCCCATCGAGTTTGATCTCAAGCCGACACGATCGTCGCCGCCGTTCCTTGTTTGCCTTAGGTGAGAACACCAGCACGTTGGCAATATCTCCTTTTCGTTACGTTTTGCATCTTATCCTCACCAATATATCGTGATCTGTAGTGCTGCTGCGGTGCGTCGTCCACGTCAAGCCGCAGGCTGGCGCCGGCAATCTCATCCGCAGCATCGTACGTTGCCGTGGATCCATCACTGCAGCAAGCCGTCCATCGTCCACGGGTTCATGTATGCCGGCCGCCGGGAAGGACATCACCACGAGAAGACCCTGCGCGAAGCCGTCGAGGTTGCCGTACGTCCCCGTGATGATCTCCTGCCGGAGAAGCATGTCCACATGAAAAAAATCATATCGCCGCCATCTTTGTCGAGTTAGTTCGATCTCAGTCGCCGCTGTTTCCGTCGTTCGACGCGCGTTCTGTGTGCATGCTTCGTGCGTAGATCACCAGCGCGCAGGTCGTGGCCACACCATCGTCCTATTGCTTTGAGGCAAAGCCGAGCTACGCTAATGTTGGCCAACCATTCAAAGGAAGCTACCGGTCCTGAAGTCGAAAGCAAGATGACAGCAATAGAAAGAGAGATGTTTTGGTGCAGAAGCAAACAAGAGTCATGGTTCGTGCATGCATGTACCTCTTGCCGGTGAAGACATCATGATGATGTCATCCCTATGCATTAAGTAGAAGCTTTTCTTCTAGCATAGAAAAATAATTGGAATGCTTTCTAATAGTGTTTTCTTTTCAGAATATTAAAATCTATTAATCCTTTGTCTTTGTCTATCTTTGATCCATATCCTTTATTTATTTATAAAATTCTTCCTTGATCAATCTATCTATCATTTAATTCCTTTCTTGATTATTGCTCCATGGTGATATCATTCTCACGTCATGTTCAATCAACCATCCTTTTCTTGTTAAAAAACCCATATCATATTCGATTCAACTCTAATTTCAGCAATTCTTTCGCCCACGTGTTCATCTCAATGTGTAGATTAGTTTAGTACCGTTTTTAGTATGTTTTATGATGATTGATGTACCGTTTCTTATTTATTTCATTTGTTTGCTTGTATGTGTGCTCCGGATGTTTGCCTTGATTGATGCGAGTAGAATGAACGTCGTTCGAGAAGTTTTCAAGAGCAAGAAGTGAAGACATTCTGAGCAACATCACAACTCTGGTTAAAGGCAAGTGTGTCCTTGTTCTTTTGTCCCAATAACTATATTTAATCACATTGCATATGATTTACATTTAATATTGATGGGTCATATTAAGGTTTGCCTAGTTTTATTATCATTCCTTGACAACCTGGGTTTATCTTTCTGTTGGATAGCTATGCTTAGTTGCTCTACTTGAGTTATGGTGGTTTAAAGAACATAATGGTGTTGGGGAACAGCTTAAAATCATCACCCTCGGAACTTTCCAAGAAGACACGCGTCGACAGAATTAGGAATTCCCCGAAAGGTTCTAAAGTTTTCCAGACCTGTGAAACGAACTCGAAGGCATGATTTTTTATGATTGAAGAGAGTTTTCTGGTGAACCAAATTGATGGATGAAATGTTGTTTTATACTTGATATGTTAATGACCCTCGGAATTCCTGGGAAGTTATGATTCTTTTCTTTCCCATGTATTTTGTGATATTCAGGAATCTGAGAATTCTGGGGAATCTTCTGTTTGGCAGAGATCTCAGGAAAGAATGAAGGAACGGCGCAACAGGGAAAAAACTTGTCCGAAGCCGCCCATTGAAGATTTCCGAAGATCACATAGGGATTCCTAAGAACCGAAGTTGACTTAGTCAACGGCGTATCATGGAAGACACAAAGAGACGTGAGAAGCTTGACTACGGAAGAAGAAAGAAGCTGGAATACGCAATGGCTCGTTTGTAATTTAGAAAGGATCTCCGTGATTACCGCGGACTTATGTACCCCTCTCATTTCCATGTATATGTAACTTTGCGAAGGGTAGTTTCGGAATGATAAAGTGACCCTCGGGCACTATAAAAGGAGCCCCCATGCCTCCGTGTAAAGGGGTCAGCTTTTTCAGAGAGAAACATCAGAGACTTTTGTCAGTTTACTTCCACCTTTTGTCTGGAAATTTCGGAATTTCCAACATTGGCGCCCACTGTGGTCTTAGCCGTTAGAAACCCACGATGGCTCCACTGAAGAAAACCAAGAAATCCACAGCACAAGACCCTGAGAGCGAAGACAACCAAGAAGACACAGAGCAAGGCCTCGTTCTCCACCCCAAAACCAACACCGTACAAGATCCAGAGCAAGTCTAGGACCTGCAAAGCAACAGAAATGAGAAGGACAAGGAGACAGAAGAAATCCCAGAAGCCAGCAATGAACACAATGAACGCGAAGTACACGATGAAGAGTTACAGGCGGCACTGAACCAAGTCCAAACTCTGAAAAGACAGAAAGACAAGATAGCCATGCAAATCAAGGCCAAGAAACAAGCCATAGATAAGCAGCAAAGGCTGGAGCAAGTAAAAAGGGAAATAATGCAACTTCATAAAGAAATCGATGACTTGGGTGAGGGAGAGGACAATTCCTTCAAACAATTCACGCCAGATCCAGAGTCCGCAACTAAGAACCAACGAATCAAGCAAAACCCCATTCCTCCGGAAAACACAGAACACATAAACAACGGGATTACCCAGTTCAATGACCTCAACTCTCCGCTTTCTGTAGGCCTCCAAACAGCTCCATGGCCGTCCAAATATAAGCCAGTTTCACTACCAAAGTTCAATGGCTTCGGCAATTCCAGACAGTTCCTGATGAGTTACGAAGCTGCAGTAGCTTCGGCAGGAGGCGATGACGTCGCTCTAGCAAAATCCTTCATTATCGCATGCGAAGGCCCGGTGCTTAACTGGTATTCACTTTTGCCACCACACTCGGTGTACAGTTGGCTCGATCTGAAAGCCAAATTCCTCCAAGTCTTCCAAGCTTTTAATCATACAACCACAAGAACAGCAGACTTATATCAGTGCAAGCAAAGAGACAAGGAACCGCTAGCAGAATTTGTGAGAAGATTCATGCAGCTAAAATCCCAAACTCCGGAGGCAGATGACAAAGCAACCATCTCAGCTCTCATAAGTGGTCTGACTCCGGGACAAACGGCCGGTCATTTCAACAGATTAGACCCCAAATCAATGGATGAATTATTTGAAGAATTGGAAAAATACTGCAAATCCGATGAAGACCACAGAAGAAGAGTGGCAGAAAGGTACCAGCAAAGGCAATCCCAGAGAGGCAACAACTGGAACGGAAATCAACCCATCATGAATGTGCAAGACAATTCATCAAACAATCCGTCACAAGCTCAAGATTACCACAACCAGAACTCTCAGCGAGGTGGTCATTCCGGAAGAGGAAGAGGAAGAGGTCGAGGAAGAACACCTTCAAAACTACAAAACCATGACAGCAGAGATCCACACTTTCAATGCATATATCATGGTAAAGGGCACAACACGGAAGCATGCCCAGAAACTCAGAAGAACTTCCAAAGAATCCAGGACCAACAATGCGTGGCCCAGATAACAGCCACACAACCCAAACAAGTACAACACACTTACTGGCAACAACAATCCTTTCCTCAATCCCAACCTTTTATCCAACCATATCAAACGGCCTGGCAACCTTCGCCACAATTCTACCCACAAACTCATTTTCCGCCATCACAACCTTCGCAACAATTTTTTTCATCAACCCACAATTCCGCAAAACCAAACTCCGCAACAAACCTTCCCACAAACCCAATCCATACAAGTTATCGAACAAGCCCAACCAATCCAAGCAAAAGAAACTCTGCCACCACCCCCAGCCCAAGTTCCAAAAACCGAGCAAAACAATTCTCAAAACCCTTCAAGGGCCTTACCATCCTTCGGCATGATCTTGCCAATAATCGGAGGCTCTTCCATGGAATTCGAAACCAAGAAGCAAAGAAATAATTACTACAGACAGGTCAATGTAATCATTGATGACGGTCCAGCAGCAAGGCCAGAATGGGCGAAGGTTCCAATAACTTTCACTGAAGAAGATTTCAAGCTGAAATCAGTTTCCCACAATGACGCAATGGTCGTCGAAGTTAACATTGCTGGCTGGATTATAGGAAACATCTTAATAGATAATGGAAGTTCAGCAGATATAATTTTCACCAGCACCTTCCAACGCATGGGCCTCGCTCCTCATATGTTGGCACCGCCAGAGAAACCATTGGTTGGTTTCGGAGGAAAACAAATCAGATCCAACGGAAAAATCTCTTTACCGGTGTCGTTTGGAGATCTGGACAACGCAAGAACAGAACATATCATGTTCGACATTGTTGACATGTATTACCCATACAACGCCATCTTCGGAAGAGGATTCATCAACAGATTCGATGCTGTATTCAGACAACTTTTCCTATGCATCAAAATCTCAGCCCCTCACGGGATAATCACAATCTTCGGAGATCAAAATGAAGCAAGAAGAATAGAGCGAGGAAACACTCCTGGGCAACAAAACATCCATCACCTAGCAGATGATCAAGAAAGGCAACAACCATACTCCGAATCAAAAAGAGATAGAGAGAAAATTGAAATAAGTGCAAGTGGAGAAACAAAGAAGATATTCTTAGATGGCATGCCAGACAGAGCAGTAACAATTGGGGCAGACCTAAGCCCTCAAGAAGAAGAAGAACTAATCTATTTCCTAAACCAAAACAAGGATGTCTTTGCCTGGTCAGCAAAGGATCTGCAGGGTGTTGACCGAGACATCATTGAACACAAGCTCGACACAGATGACAAGATTCATCCGAAGAAGCAAAAACTCAGAAAAATGTCAGAAGAAAAAGCGAAGGCCGTGGAAGCAGAAGTTCAAAGATTACAAGATGCTCAAGTCATCCAAGAAGTAATCTACCCAGTATGGCTGGCCAACACAGTACCGGTCAAGAAAAAGAACGGAAGATGGAGAATGTGTGTGGATTTCATGGATTTGAACAAGGCCTGTAAAAAAGATGACTACCCACTAGAAAGAGTGGACAGAGTAGTAGACGATGCTGCAAACAGCGAAATGTTATCACTCCTAGATCTGTTTTCGGGATATCACCAAGGCAGGGTGAGAAAAGAAGATGAGGAGAAAACCAGCTTCATAATACCATTCGGAACATACTGCTTCATGAGAATGCCAGAAGGTCTGAAATACACAGGATCAACATTCTCAAGAATGATAGCAATAGTGCTGCACTATCAACTTCAGAGAAATATCTTGGCATACGTTGATGACATCATAGTCAAAAGCATCAAAAGACATGATCACATCAGAGATCTCGCAGAAACCTTCGCAAACTTAAGAGCAGCGAATCTCAAACTCAATCCGGAGAAATGTGTGTTTGGCATTCAGAAAGGAAAAGTTTTGGGATGTCTTGTGTCAACAAAATCAAAGCAATTGTAGATATGCAAGAGCCAACTTCGCTCAAAGAAATTCAGAAATTGACAGGGAGAGTAGCAGCATTAAACAGATTCATTCCCAGAGCAGCAGAAAGAAGCCTTCCATTCTTCCAACTTCTCCGAAGCTCCAAGAACTTTCAATGGAGCGAAGCTCAAAGTCAGGCATTCGGCGAACTCAACGAATACTTGACAAACATGACAAAACTCTGCCCACCAGAACCAAAATCGCCTCTTCTTCTATATCTCGCAGCTTCCAACTCAGCCGTGAGTGCTGTACTAGTTCAAGAGAAAGAAGAAAATGGCAAATTAAGATAAGTACCAGTTTACTATGCCTCCGAAGCTCTTTCAGGATCAAAGCTGTTCTACTCAGAACTGGAGAAAATTGCTTATGCAGTTGTCATGGCAACAAGAAAACTCAGACATTACTTCGAGGGGCACCAGATTCGTGTGATCACGAATCAGCCGCTAAATGACCTTTTCACAAACAAAGATGCAACGGGAAGAATCGCGAAATGGGTTGCAGAACTATCTGGCTATGTAGTAGATTTTGAGAGAAGAAGTGCAATAAAATCACAAGTCCTTGCTGACTTTGTTGTAGACTAGACATCACCAACAGTAAGAAGCAACAACTGTGAAGAGGTACCATGGGTAATCTATTGTGATGGCGCATGGTGTGGTAAAGGAGTCGGAATTTCAGCAATAGTCACTTCACCTTCGGGTATCAAAATAAGATACGCCGCAAGACTAGATTTTCCGGACGAAGCTGTTTCCACTAACAACACCACAGAATACGAAGCCTTGCTGCTGGCACTCAGAAAGATGAAAGCCCTAGGACAACAGATGTTCATTGTCAAATCAGATTCCAAAGTAATCCAGGGGCATGTGGAAAAAGAGAGCGAAGCAAGAAACCCAGAGCTTATTAAGTACTTGAAAAAAGTCCGAGAAATGGAGAAAATTTTCAAGGGATACACTATGCAGCATATCCCAAGGGCAGAAAACAACGAAGCAGATATGTTGGCAAAGGCCGCAGCTCAAAATCAACCCTTACCCCCAGATGTTTTCTTCGAAGTCATCACCTCTCCTTCAGTAAAGGAGAAAGAAGAGAAAATGGTAAACATTATAGAGCCATTCGATTGGAGAGCGCAAATCATGGCATATCTAAGAGATCATTATGAACCATCCGACGAAGTTGAACTAAACAGACTCAAGCAGAGGGCAAGGGGCTACGCCATAGTTGATGGGGAATTATACAAATCAGGGGTTTTGGAACCATGGCTAAGGTGCATCACATCCAGCAGAGGAAAAGAACTGCTAGCAGAAATACACAGTGAATTCTGCGGAGCTCACATTGGTACAAGAGTACTTGCAGGAAAAGCAATAAAACAAGGATTCTTTTGGCCATCAATGCTTATAAATGCCAAAAAGACGGTTCAAGAGTGCGAAGCATGCCAGAAAAATGTGAAGCAGCAGAAAGCACCTTCATATCCAATTCAACTCATTTCACCATCATGGCCATTGCAAAGATGGGGAATGGATCTAGTGGGACCATTACCCACAGCTCAGGGCAATTGCAAATTTGCAGCGGTAGCTGTTGATTATTTCACAAAATGGATTGAGGCAAAGCCACTAGCAAACATTACTGCTACAACTGTTCAGAAGTTTTTTTGGCAGAACATAATCTGCAGATTTGGAGTTCCAAGGGAACTCACAGTGGACAATGGAAAGCAATTTGATTGTTACACATTCAAGGAATTCTGTGGAACCATAGGCATGCATGTTAAGTTTTCCTCAGTTTACCACCCTCAATCAAACGGAGCGGTGGAAAGGGCAAATGGAATCATATTCATCGGTGTCAAGAAGTGCTTATTTGATCAAAAAAAGGGCAAATGGGTGGATGAGTTACCGAGTCATCTGGTCTCACAATACAACTACTTCAAGAGCTACGGGGTTCACACCTTTTCGCCTCCTATACGGTACTGAAGCCATGACACCAGAAGAAATTAAGAATGGAAGCTTAAGAGCCAGCAGGAAAGCCGAAAATTCTCAAGAAACAGAAAAGATAGAGAAAGACATGATCGAGTTAGATATTATAGAAGCAGCCCAGAACTTAGAAAAATATCAGCAAGAAACCAGAAAGTGGAAAGACAAAAAAAAATCGTAAGGAAAGAAATCAGAGTCGGAGACTTGGTCATCAAGAAGAAAAAGAATTGGGAAAATCCGAGGAAGTTACACGAAACTTGGGAAGGACCATACATAGTAAAAGAAAGCAACAGGCCGGGTTCTTTCCGCCTAACTGATGAACTCGGAGTGGAGCTACCACATTCATGGAACGAGAAAAGCTTAAAGAGGTATTATCCTTAAGAAAAAATAGAGTTATAAGTTCAGCTAGGTCGCATTTAAATTAAGAAAAAATTGTAAAAAACCTTAGTCTGTGGATTTATAAACAGCGCCGAGGGAGAAAAAATAGCTTTATTGTTCCTGCATTTATTGCTTTACCTAAAGGGATCGTACTCTTTTTCTTGCAAGGGGAACTCCACCATGGAGGCAAGGTTTTTAATGAGGCGGGTCTCGTGTAAATTTCCTTTCTGTCATTAATGAAAGAAGTATTCCCCTAAAATTTCCTGCATTTATATTTATATCGTTTCTTTATTCTTACAAAGTCCAAACAAACGAAGGCTGAGGGCCATATTCCAAAAGTGTGATTATCCAAGAAAATCACGAAGGCCGAGGGCCATATTCCAAAAGTGTGATTATCCAAGAAAATCACGAAGGCCGAGGGCCATATTCCAAAAGTGTGATTATCCAAGAAAATCACGAAGGCCGAGGGCCATATTCCAAAACAGTAATTATCCAAGAAAATCACAAAGGTCGGGGCAACGGAAAGTTGCGGTCTTATTCCAAAAAACAATGATTATCCAAGAAAATCACTGAGGCCGAGGCAACGGAAGGTTGCGGCCACATTCCAAAAATGTGATTCACCACCAAAATCACAAGGACGAGGGGCAACGGAAGGTTGCAGCCAAATCCCAAAAGGCATAGCTTAACGTTTATTTGAAGAGGGTACGGATTATATTCCACCTTTCATCTAAAGTATACAAAGGCATTATGCCAATCAGATAAGATTCACAAAGATTTGTTTTCATCAGAAACAAAATTCGCAAGGCGTGTTGAAAACAACCGAGAGTTGTCATATCAACACAGTTTCAAATCTTAAGTCCATAAAACTGTTTACAAAGTTTTATCGACTTATCCGTAGAAAACTTGTTCAAAGCTACCAAGGTGAACTTCAAGACTTATCTCCTTCCAAGAAAACGACACGCCCTCGTGATACGAAATGCAAGGTAGGGAGGGTGACGTTTTTTACAAAAACAATTCTTAAATTGCTTCTCCGCATCACAAGGGACAGCGTGTCGTTACAACAAAATTCTTACAGTACAAGGATAAAAAAGAACATTTTACAGAGGAAGTTCCAGTACATGGCCAGGTTTTGAACCTCGCTGTTCGGTAATATCACAAACATACGCAAAATCATCATCCGCGGCTAAGGGGCTGAGGGGCACCGTCTTCACAAAGCGCACAATGTCTTCTTCAAGCGTCGAAACAGCAAAATCATCTCGAGAAGAAAAAAACCAACCCAGAGGAAAGCTATGCATCGAGAAGTATTCACAGCAGAACATCCAAAAATCTATAAAAGATTTTTCAGGAAAAGCTTCTTTATACAGACGCCAGGAGGCCCCGCTGACCACAACACGTTCACGATACATACGAGCAGGCATAACGTCCTGCACAGGCCCCCCTTCAAGGACCTACGCAGGAATAACATGTTACAAATCTTTTTACAACCATCTCAAAGTTTTTAAAGTTAGAAGTATCCTAAATCCTAAACCTGCTCTGTGCCAACCGGAGCCGCGTCAGAATCAGTAACGTTCACGTCTTCAGCACTTTTCTCTAAAGTCTCTTCAGCAGCACCATCATCAGGGTCCATCTCCAATACCGCTTGAAGCTCTTCTTGCGCCTCATCTTCCAAGATCTGAAAGAGACAAACAGAAACACTCATAAACAAACAAGGGCACAGGCAAAATAAAGGCAATCAAGTCACTCACAAGTATATCAAGAGGAAGAAAAATACCTTAGCAAGCTTCGCACGGGCAATTTCTTTGGCAAATTCCTTGCCACCAACCATCCAAAACTTCTTAACAAAATTCTTCTTAATATTCTTTACATCCACATTCGCACGAATCATGGAAATACTAGATGCCGAGGGAAACTCAAGCCCGAAAGAACAAAACTTCCCAAGATCAGCACAATCCTTAATCTCTAACAGCTTTAGAAGACTCTCGGAGCAGAACGCAGCAGCAAAATCACTGGCAGAACCAATAAGTTCGGGAAGACTTTCGAATTCTTCAACAAGCCAGTTAATAATTGCCACCGGGTCATCAACATCAGGAAAAGGATTTGTCCTAGCTCCATACTCACCAAGAGCTGCGCTGTACTTCTCAAACAAAAATTCAAAATTATTTTTAATTTTCTTTTCTCCTTCGCTCATAATCTTCAACTGGTCAGCAAGATCTTTTTCCAGAGAAATAATCCTAAGATCCTTCTCACCATTGGCTTTTGCGAGATCTGCATTTTGTTTCACAGCTTCAGCATTTTTAACCTTCAGATCTGAAAGTTGGTTTGCATCGCGCTCAATTGTCTTGCGCAGTTCTTCAATAATTTTCAAGTCATCCTCATGAGCTTTCTGAAGCTTCACATGCTCAACTTCCAAACTCTTATAGGTGTCATCAGCATGTTTTCTACCTTCCTTAGCAAGTTCCACCATCTCCTTCAAAGTCTTGTTATGAACTTCAAGTTCCTCAGAAAGTTTCTTCGAAGAAGATAGCTCTTGCTCAAGATTAAGAATTTTGCCTTGTAGAGAAAGAGCGCGGTTCACGTCAGCGCGAGTTTTCTCAGAAGAGATTTTACCAGCAATCACGGATTTCAGGCCGAGGGTGGTGCTGATCATTGACAAATCTCTGGCAGGAAGTTTCCGCAGAGCATCTTCAAAATCTACACACAGCAAAAGACACAGTAAGCAAAGCTGAGCACGAAATAATGGAAAAGTAAACGCAAGTCAGAACCAACGTACCTGCAGGATCAAAGTAGTTACCAACTTCTTCATGCGCTGATCTCACAATTGCATGAGCATCATCTTGAACCGTCTCTATCCGAGATTCCGGAATTTTTTCTAAGTCTTGGACGGAAAAAGAAGGCTTCTTCAAAGCTTCACCTCCAGATGAGCTCGCGAAGGAAGCAAGCGATCCTGGAGCATTCCATAGCATTTCAAAGCTATAAGGATCATCATCCCTCCCAATCCCAGCACCACCAACAAACATTAACTTACCCTTCAGGTTTGTTCCAAAGGTCTGATTGTATCCATAAGTCTCGGCTGAAACTCCACCACTTTCAGGAACATCTTGCTGACCTTGAATAAGAAGTGGAAAGTGAGAAGGAGAACCTCGCTGCACGGTTTTGTCAAGATCAGCCATGAATTTGAGAGAAGCATCACCATCATTTGTCTTGTCTTCCAAGAGAATAATCCCCTTCTCCAAAGATGAAGCCTCGGAGACCTTGGACGCCTCAAGTTTCTCGGCAACTGCAGGTTCCTTATCTGAAATAGATTCAATATCAACAAAAGTACTCTCTGAGGAAGGAGAACACACCACACGGCCCGGAACCTCCTCACAACAAAACAAAGAATCACCGGATTTATGGTTGTCATCATCATCATCATCAGACAAAGCAGGCGCAACTCGAGCACGAGGCTTGGAGGAAATAACCTTTTTATTTCCTTTCTTCTTCTTCAAATCTGCCAAAGTGGCTACGGCAGTTTTCTCAGCTTCAGAACTGCGTGGCGGCGAAGATGAGCTACCGGAAGTCAGCTTCCTCTTCTTAGACACTTCCAAAGTTTTCGTCTTTCCAGAAGTCTTGCTAGAAACGAAAGGTTTCTCGGAAATCGCCAAAACCTTAGGGCTCTTTCTCTTCCGAGACTTCACAGGAGCGCCAATAGCAATCGACCCAGTAACACCAGGCACCTGCATCAACTTTTTTGGGCCAGGAGGCCTCGGGCGTAAAGCTGGGTCCTCGCCAAGTTCCGAGAAAACACGGTTCACTCGGCGTTTGTGTTTCACAATATTCTTGAACTGCTTATACTCACTCAAGTAGCATTTCCCAACCATGTCAACCACCAATTCCTCAACAAGGAAGATAAAATTATCTAAACTTTGACCTTCGGAGAGGTGAAGATCGAATCTTGGAAAGGGAACTTTGCACGTCGCCCAGTCCACGGAAAGGTACACAATCTTCATAGGTTGCCACCCGAAAGACAATGGCCATATGCTGGCAGCAACGTACTCTTCGATCACATCTTGCCCACCAAGGATGGTGCAAGCAAAGTAGAACTTATCCTCACCCTTCTTAAAATCTTGAGACTTCCTATTGAAAGAAGCAGTGGACACAGCCGTCATCGGTCCGATGGGTGCAAAGAAAGGATTCGAAGGACCAGCGAGGCCCATCTCTTTCGACATATCAACCTTGACATAGAACCAAAATCTCTGCCAGTCATCTGCCCATTTGTCATTACTGCAGGGAGCAAGCTGAATCCTTTCAATTTTCTGACTAGCATTCTTCCGATGAGTATTGAAAGTACTGCAGCCATAGTGAGCTTCGTACAAATTATCGTCATCAAGTTTGATAATTTTCCGTTGTATATGAAGTTCAAAAAGTCGAGCGAAGACATCTGCACTTATATGACCCTCGAAAGTTTTCTGAATCCAGAAAAATTTCGATAGTTCCAGAAAAGAGTTGGGCGTAAGCTGGTGGATCTTCACTTGAAATCGATTTAAAATCGAAGGAAGACGCTCATCACACGAAAATCTTAGTCCAGTAGTAAAAAAATCTCTGAAGACAACCACCTCATCAGACTGAGGCTGAGGGACTTCGCTTGTCGGCACACGACCACAGCCAGCGGGAAAAAAGTTCGCATCCTCAAAATCCTTGATCAGATCAGGGGTAATTAGTGATTTTCCAAAAACCAAGGTAGGAGGATACGCCACCTTCGAGGGCATTAATTCTTCCATCTCGACTTCAACCTGGGAAATGTCCTCCTCAGTCCCAGAGTCTTCGCCCGAATTCACCTCTCCCTCCTCAAGAGCTATATCCTCAGAACCCGAAACCAGAGGCTGCTGGAAGGTACTTCAGAGGATTGCGGAATTTCGGAACCTTGGGAGGCAGTAGTCTGGGCAATCTCCTCTTCCGTCATTAGCTTGGCAGTATGTCTCACTCGAGCCACCTAAAAACCAAAAATAAAAGGAAGACACCAAATCAAAAATTAATCTCCTACACCGAAAAACAGAACTAAAGAAACAAGGAATCTAGAAAGTTACCTTCGGAGAAGAAGAAGAGCAGAACTCAGGAAGCAGGGCGCCAAAGAGTCTTCAAAGAATTTAAGAAAAATTCCGAGAAGATTCGAAAGCAGGCAAACGGTGAAAACGAAAGCCACCGCAGGCCCCCTATTTATAGGAACGAAGGGATACATCGAGAAGGCGCCTCGATAAATGAACCAGCACCCTATAAAAAACTGACGCGTGTCTCCTCCGACGCCCGAGGGTGACGTTTTTAACTAATCCTAAGAAACTTTTTTCGTGGAAACGAGTTGTCAGAGTCAACCCGCTTCCCCGAGGGGCTACTGTTGGGGAACAGCTTAAAATCATCACCCTCGGAACTTTCCAAGAAGACACGCGTCGACAGAATTAGGAATTCCCCAAAAGGTTGTAAGTTTTCCAGACCTGTGAAACGAACTCGAAGGCATGATTTTTTATGATTGAAGAAAGTTTTCTGGTGAACCAAATTGATGGATGAAATGTTGTTTTATACTTGATATGTTAATGACCCTCGAAATTCCTGGGAAGTTATGATTCTTTTCTTTCCCATGTATTTTGTGATATTCAGGAATCCGAGAATTCTGGGGAATCTTCTGTTTGGCAGAGATCTCAGGAAAGAATGAAGGAACGGCGCAACAGGGAAAAAACTTGTCCGAAGCCGCCCATTGAAGATTTCCGAAGATCACAGAGGGATTCCAAAGAACCGAAGTTGACTTAGTCAACAGCGTATCATGGAAGACACAAAGAGACGTGAGAAGCTTGACTACGGAAGAAGAAAGAAGCTGGAATACGCAATGGCTCGTTTGTAATTTAGAAAGGATCTCCGTGATTACCGCGGACTTATGTACCCCTCTCATTTCCATGTATATGTAACTTTGCGAAGGGTAGTTTCGGAATGATAAAGTGACCTTCGGGCACTACAAAAGGAGCCCCCATGCCTCCGTGTAAAGGGGTCAGCTTTTTCAGAGAGAAACATCAAAGACTTTTGTCAGTTTACTTCCACCTTTTGTCTGGAGATTTCAGAATTTCCAACAAATGGTGAACTTGCTTTACTTTTATGTTGTACCTCTGGTTAATACAAGATTACAATGCATTAATTGGAACATGGAGCGACCACCCAGGACAACAGTGCAACCACAAGACATATGGCTCTGTCTTGGCTAATTAATTAGAAACTTTAGTTTGTGGTATGCTTTACCTGATAAGGGTGAGGGGGTGCCGGTAGTTGGTGTATAGCCCGGCCCTCAGACTGATCTGCTCTGTGGTAGCTTCGCAGTCTCAAGAGAGGGTTATGCATTGTGCTGTCATGAAACCTAGCGAGCAGCCCGCACTAGAGAATCTTTGTAAAGGCCTCGTAGCGTCCCTATGCAATCACACCTCGGTAGTGTGGTATGATGCCTGATCAGCATCACGTGGTTGGGTTTAAAGTTCTTTGGAACTTTTACGCGACTTGTGGGTAAAGATGTACAGCCTCTGCAGAGTGTAAAACTAACCGATTAGCTGTGCTCACGGTCATGAGCGGCCTAGACCCTCACATGATAATTGAACTTGAAGATGGACTTAAATCGTGGTTATAGTTATGTTAGCCATATGCTTATGGCGTATCTCTTTATGTTAATTGAGAGTTGGTATATACTTATACTTTATTAGTAATCAGGTGCTAATAAAATTTGACGAACTAAAAGTGCTTAATGCAGTCAACCTATCAGTCTTTCCTTGATTAAGCCTCTGCATTCATACTTTCCCGACACTTGCTGAGTACGACATGTGCTCACCCTTGCTATAAACAATGTTGCTCAGAAAGAAGAAGCTGCTATAAATATGTTGTGAAGATGTTGCTGGTGCTAGGCATACGCAATCCCCAGTCGACTGCTTGTGGATGTTTGGTTTCTTTGTTTCCAGGATTTAGCGTAATACTCTGTTAATCTTTCTCTTTCTTTACGTGATATTGTACTGTTATTCACTTATGTCAACTATATGCATGAAACTTGATCCTGACATGCATATAGATTTGCACTTGGTTTTCTTTGGAAAAACAGGTGTGACACGACGCGAGCCAAATTTGACGACGGCGGGCGGAGGAATACCAAAGCCAGGATAAACGATGGGATGGATAGCGATTCTGTAAGATTGTGTTTTTTAACTCTGTTTTCTTCTTTTTACACAGAGGTGATATATAAGAGCTCTTGGAGTTGCTCTTAAAGACATGATAGTTGGAGGCTTGGAGCCCACCGGCACGGGCAACCAAAATTCCACATTTAAGCTTCAGAATCCTGAGGTCCTTTTTCTTCTGTCATTTTCTCAACTAACCCTGTGACCTTTTTTTTCTTCTATCCGATTCATATATCATATAGATTACTGGAATTGACGAAGTGTTTATCCTTATTGTTTCCCACAAAATCCAGATTATGTTCACTTGCCTTTCAAGAAGATCTTACTCTTATCACGACCGATTTGTTTTCTACGGCAAAGTTTAGTTCTGAAATCCAAAACAGGAGAGAAATAGTAAGGATAGGGTCCTGCGCTTGTTGATTTAGTTACGTTTACATGGGTACCATTTAAAGATGACAGTTTTACCTATGAGTAAGAGTACCCGCGGGTATCTTACCCTATTAGGGGTAAGGGTATAAACTTCTACCCGCGGGTAAGAGTACGAGAATAAAATTCTACCCACAAAGGTATAAAATTCTACCCGTGGGTACCCAACAGGTACCCTCACTAAAGAAGTCCACACAAACATTTGACCCAAGCCCATATATCCAAACTCTAGCACACCACTCTATCTACCATTCTACCGATGCGGCCCACACGGTGCCTTCAGCCTCCACTCGACCACACCCATGACGCCGCCTCTCCCAGATTTTTGTCGCACCGACGCGCTCACGCGTGACGCACCCCGCCGTAGCGCCGCTCCCACTCCGCCTCCTCCAGCGGACGCCAGAACCCCGCTGCTCCCAATATGTGTGTGATAGTTTGAGAGTTGAGAATTTGAAACTTATTTATGTCAATATCAATATGTGTGTGATTACGAAGTTTGAGACTTATTTAGCTATCAAATTATTATTGTACTCTTGGATATGAACTTATTGACATGTTTATGTTCAATACTCAGCGGTACCCTATTACCCAGAGGGTACCCGACGGGTAAGGGTACGGGTAAGGATTCTTACCTGTTACATTTAACATGTAAGAGTATAATAGAGATAGACGGTATGCCAACGAACAGGTAAATGCTTTACTTTTACTCCACCCTGTCCATTGCCATCCCTAGTACCATTTGGTGTAACTGTGGTGTGGTGGGTCCAGTGTGGTATCAAAACAAGCTTGGGCGGCACTGCTGGTGCGTCACACATTTGCGATTCCCTGTATTAACTAGGACGATGCTTTCACTGACAGAACAAGTCTAAGAGCGAATTGGTTTACTTACATTTTTCATTGATCGTGTTAGAGTGTTTTGGTGGCTGATTTTGAAACTTATTTAATAGTGCAATGCTTTTAAACTGCCGAATACAAATTTGAGTATGATTGCACTTCAGTTTTGCAGAGTATTCTCTGTCTGTCCGAGTAATATTTAGGATCTTCGCGACGAATGATAGTTTAGCTTATGACGTGGTTGCAGTCAAACCCATTATATTTCAGTTCATACAGAATTCACTGCATTGATTTATCCTAAAATAATTCAATACGAAGTAAAATATGATTCAAGCCTCAATTCCTCTCTTTATATATATGTATACATCCCAAGGTAACTTGACCCCCTTGTTGGTGTAAATAAGATCCGAAGGTGGGTCCGAAACTACAATACCAACCCTCCGAAGGTGCTAAGGGGATACCCCTTCGAAGCTCTACTCTCTACTGACTGAAGCTACTACTACTAAACAGAAATGTAAATGCGAAATAAACATAATAGCCTCGGAGCTCTCATTCCCTTCACGTGCTCCCCATCTGTCCCATCAGTTATAGTGACCCCTCCTATTTATAGGGGTGGGATGAGTTGGCCATTTTACACCAAGCCCCCTGTTAGGCACAATATTTACAAAAAGCCCTCCGAGCATACTAAGAGGCCCATCAGCCCTTACATGGGCTTTACATGGGCTGGGCCTCTCCCCCAACAGTAGCCCCTCAGCTACTTCGGTTTGGCCGGTACAACAAAACAAAGTAGCTGAAAACAGGAGTGGCCCAAACCTTTCTCATGACTTCGGCCCTGAGGAACACCCTCACGACCTTCCGCCCGTACGCCTCGCTAAAAAGTCCATTCTGAAAACCCAATGGGAAAAACCGGAATGGAGAAAAGAGCACGTACGCATAGCGGATCTACACACACGAAGTTACCAGCCAGCCTACTAATGGTTGTCTTCGGTCTTGGTCTTGATGGTGAGAAGAGTCTTCAATGATGATGTCAACTTCGTCCTCAAGACTTCTCTTTCTGCTTCGGCATGACCTTTGGCGCCTCCAACTGTTTCTCCTCTTTTCGCTTTGGCTTTTCCTTCGGAGCGTCGTCGATGATGATGAGCCCCTCTCCTTCGGTCACGAGCACCGAGCAAAACTTCATCCTTCGGGTTGACGTCGCTCATCCTGATGCCACCATAGCCCCTCTTGCCCGATGTTCGTGACGAAGCCCCTCGAGCGTACACCATGTGCGACGAAGTACATGTCGATGAAGACGAAGTCGTAGTCGTCGTTGGTGAAGTAGACGATGAAGACGAAGTCGATGTCGACAAAGCAGACGACGAAGCCCCTCGATCCGAACACATGTCAAGGACGAGGTAGTGTCGCTGAAAGTAAAGGTGGAGTCGACGTCGGTGAAATAGACGACGAAGTCAAAGTCGAGGTTGATGTCGACAAGGTAGACAGCGAAGCCGAAGTCGAAGTCTATGTCGACGAAGTAGACAGCGAAGCCCCTCAAGCCGTGAACATGCTGATGATGCGGTAGTCGGGGAAGCCCCTCGTGTCAGATACCATTGAGCCGAAGTCCTGTCGGTGTCGAAAGCCGGATTTGCTTTCTTATTCAACACTGCATTCATGCGAATTATTTTTATTCAAGAAACTCAAAAAATTGTTAGCCAATAAACAATGTATCTCAAATTGCATCGCGCAAGCAAATCCGAAGCCACTCTCGAGCCTTCGGGGTGTCTCGAATTCGGAGCATCTCGTGGTGCTTTCCGGGGTCTCAAATCCGAAGCCACACTCGGGCCTTAGGGGTATCTCAAATCCAGAGCATCTGGTGCTTTCCAGGGTCTCAAATCCGAAGCCACACTCGGGCCTTCGGGGTCTCAAGCTCAACTCCGGTCATCACAAGACCGGTCGTTTGCTTCGTGCAAACGGAACCTTTGGCCAATCTCGGGCCTTCGGCGTGAGCGCTCTCGGCTCCACGCTTCGGTGATATGCATTACAATGCAGTATGCTGCGAGTATGTATGTATGAATGTGTGCACAAATGTATGCTTTTGCATAAAGGAGAGGGTGAAGGGTTAACCAAGATAAGGTAAAGGACACCCATAGATCAGATTCTTAACTTCCTGCGATGAAAAGTCGTGAGGTCACCGAAACCCGATAGCACCGAAGTCCAATATAGAATTCCTAAGTACATCTAGATGAAGTCCAATAGTCATAGAAACAAATTTATATGGCCTAGCCATTTCCAAGTCAGTAATGGAGCAAGACAAGCACGGAGACATTAGCTTCGGGGTGAAATCTGATAAAGTTATAACCTGCAAAAGATGTGACGAAGTGTACATGCGAAACATAATAGTTCCATGCATCCAGTCGCTGCGAAAACGTATCGAAGTGTAACTAAGAACAGACACATAGCACATTTGAGATGAAGGCGCATGAGCTTATGAAATACGAAATATTAGAGTACACGCTAAGCAATACATGAAACAAGGGGCACAAGGGAGAAGCAACTACGCAGGAATGAGACTGAGGTGAGAGGTACGAGATACTCACGTATACTAGTTGATCCTGCATTCAAGAGATACAAATACTTGGTATAAAGGGTTAGCTACGAAGGTGAAGAGGTACTTACAGCGATTGGTTGAACCTGCATGTTAGCGAAAAACCAACACGGAATAAGCATAACCATAGCCTCTTCGACCACTAGCGAAGAGTGAGAAGTACAACGCACTGTGACGAAGTGGTATTTCCCGCACACTTCGGTGATTCCTTGCACCCGAAGTGCAAGTTCAGAGCCTTAGCTTCGGAAAAAGCAATATATTCAAAATGCTCGAAAGATTAGAAAATTTACCACTTAAAACCGTTTACGAAGTTGGTGGAAGTTGTAGTTTTTGACACTAAGGAGAAAACGTACAATTTTCACCTACCCCGAGTCTATAGACGCATAACCGCAAAGCGAATAGCCTTCGTATACGAAGCGTAGATCGCTTGCGGGGTTGATGTCATAAAGAGATGAGGTTCCATCGAAAGGAAAAGTTCTCAACTTCGTCAGACAGACGAAGGACAAGCAGGTGGTATGCAGGTAGCACTAGTAAGCGAAACATAGCAATATACTCAAAGAAAATATTCCTAGTGCATACTCTATTTTAAAGTGCGAGAAGCAAGTATCAGGTATAAGCAGCGAGCTTCGGAGCGAAGCCTTTGTTGACCGAAGCACTTGGTACTAACAGCAAGTAAGGCAATAAATAAAGCAGCAAAAATGATTGAGAATCAACCCAAAGGGGTACCTGTGCGCTTGAATTCCGAAGGGCCCATAAATGCTGGAATTTTATTCTCGGAGACTCGAATAAAATTGTTGTTTCGGCCAATGAGGCCTGCCAGCTTGCTTGTCTCTCATGGTCGTGGCTTCCTTCGAAGGTGAAACCGAGACGAATCGAAATGATTCCGAAGACGAAAGTCAATCTCGTGAAATTCGCACCGAGACGATTCCGAAGGTGAAAAAAATTCACCGAAGTGATTCCGAAGGTGAAAATTAATCTCGTGAAAATCCCACCGAGATGATTCCGAAGGCGGAAAAATTCACCGAAGTGATTCCGAAGGTGAAAATCAATCTCGTGAAAATCCCACCGAGATGATTCTGAAGGTAAAATTTCATTTTGCGAAAAGACCAGCAGAGATGATTCCGAAGCACGAACAATTCGTCTCACGAAAACCGGACAAGATGATTCCGAAGTAATAGAACACTTAGTAAATAAGAAACTAGACAATGATTCTTGTAGTAGCATGTAGCTGTTTTTTTTATAGCATTGCAATAGCATGTAGCTAAAAATTGCTTGAAATGAAAGCAACTTGCAATCATAACCGAAGTGAAAAACCATAAATAGCTACCGTATAGGAAAGGGGTACGTATATCTAGCCAGCATACTAGTGCAAATAAAGGCAGTTGGCAATTAAACACAGAACTTCGGTCCTATAATAAATAGAGGACGAAAAGTAAATAATCAACAAACGGCAGCGGCTCTGCTGGCTAGCCCAGTCTGCTCCGAAGCTCTTAGGTGGGGGCCACTCCGACCCAATATTTTTGTGGAATTAAAACAAACCTGGGCCGAAGCAGCTTCGGAGCTGGGCCGTGGAACCTGGGCTTCGTAGCTGGGCCGAATTGCGCTACCTTCGGAGCTGGACCGCCGAAGCACGCCGTTGAGTTGCAGAGCTGGTTGGGCTTCGCAGCTGGGCCGAAGGCTTTGAGCTGCTCCGCTTCTGAGGTGGGCCGAAGCAGGCCGAATGCTGATCTTCGGATGGCCTTCGCAGGCTCGCCGAAGGCTGGGCCGAAGCACTGAGCTTCGAATTTTTTATATATATATATTTTAATCATTTTACAAAATTATACGACCATCTCAAAATTTTGGAAATTTGACCACGGACCGCCATGGCCCACGGCAGCCGCCGTGGCCCACGGCGATTCCATTGCCAACCGCCGTGGGCTACGACAGTTAGGCCTACCCGCCGTAGCGCACGGCGGTTAGGCCAAACGCCGTAGCGCGCGGCGGTCGGGGACGGCGTTTGCCGGAGCTCCTCGGCGGCAGGCAGCGGCCATGCAACCGTCGTGGTCTACGGCGGTTGCAACCCAACCGCCGTGGCCCACGGCAGCAGCTTTTTTTATAATATTTAGAAGCCCAACACACACCTTTGCAATGGCATGTACGGCACTCGAAAAACCCAAACAAAGTGCCTTACGTAATGATAACATGCCTTAGGAAATTTAGAAAATTGATTACAACAGGTCTAATTAATCTAGTTGTACGAGAACTGCCCGGAGAGCAAAAGACCCGCCGGAGTCTTGCGACGGCATGTAGTAGTACCCATGTGGGGGTAGAGGTGGTGAAGGTGGAGGGGAGCTGTTCTTCTTGTGGCATTCACAAGTGCAGGTTGAACATTTGCAGCATCGACCGTCTCCAGCGCTGGACGATCGATTAGGGGAAGCCAATGCCTCCGACAGCTCCCGCTTCAGGTTATAGATGACGACGTCCTCGAGATAGTCGATGTACTCTTGATAGGGGCGAATAGCTGGTGGATCCACCCATTGTGAGAAACCGCATTTCTCTGTTTGGGTGGAATACTACAAAATGCAAAAAAACGTTAGCAAACCAAAGAAAGATGATGAACAAATTTGTGGATATTGCTTACCCATGCATGTGGGCAGTGCCAGAAGCGACGACCGGAGTTGTTCCATCCCTCGTACACTTGCATCACGCAAAACTCACCGTGCGAACACCTAGGCCACAATACCGTTTGCTTCGGGGCGTAGCTTCTAACTTCACGTATTGATCTGAAGTCACTCTTGCCTTTCAATGGGAAATTGGCTACGAAATCAGGAGATTGCTGATGCCACAACATAGGACCGAAACTGTGTTCATCCCCACTCCAGGAAGTTATTGTTGAATGCTGTGAGAAGAAGGCAATGGAGTGAATGGTGCTACATATAGGCAGAAGAAGGAGCCTGGCTAGGTGGTGGGCCCTTTGATCCGTGGGAAGAGAAACGAAGCAGTGACTCGGAGAAAACACACCCTAGTACTAGGGCACTGGCACATTGTGGGCCAGTCGATCCGTGGGAGGAGAACACGTCAGTGACTCGGAGGAAACACAACGACTCTGCATATGATCGTGACTCTAACGAAACACACGTAACGGAGAAAACACACTCTAATGCAGTTTGATTAAAATTCTTAAGGATACAAACCGACCCTACATCACGATGTCACGAAATCCCGAATTATTTGATACAGTCCAACTAATACTCTAGGTGTACTGAGTACAACGAGGGTATTTCCCCTTCCTGATGGCATCAGGCCCAGCTTCCTTGGCCTGGTGAGCCCTCTCCCTCTTCCTCTCTCTGTCGGCTTCACGGGCCTGGGCCGCTTCACGTTCTTTCATCTCCTGACGAATGCGTATTTCCTTTTCCTCCTCCTTTTTTTCCTCTCTCTTTTCCCACTCAACCATGCAGAATCACCTCTCCCTTGCATCACGGCCCGCTGCCTCGACGTAGCTCTTGTCGAACTCATACTGCTCGGTATCTAGCCACTACATGAAATCACAAAGAGGAGGTGGAGTCTTTTTTCAAAAACATGTCAGCAAATAATAAAACAAAAATGACAATTGAATAATCGAGAAATGTAGTAAGTCCTTACTTTGGCTCTAAGGTTGCGATCGAAAGGCTGGATCGGGTCGTGCGCATAGTTTGCGCACATGAAGAATCTCATCCCGTAGGCGTACCCGAGAACCTTGCACTTCACAAGCTTGCAATTGTCACTGCAGAAGCACATAGGAGTGTTGGTCCCATTTGGCACCTCGACCTTGCCCTTCCTCGCGGTGAGGAAGGACAAGTCCAACTCAGGACCTGAGGAGGCCATTGCAAACCTGCAAAACATGATAAGAACAATTATTACAATCATACACAAAATTATAAATTACAATCATAAACAAAATTATAAAAATGAATGAGCATAATTAAGGCGACACGAAATAGCAGTTCAATTATTCAAATACAATACCATACATAAGTTCGTACAGGAAATATTAGTTCCAACATTACAAATTCTATAATTAAATATCCCAACATTACAAGCAACTATGATCATCTGAATCCTGCATTGTTGCTACGCCCACATCCACGTCCTGATGGGGGTTGGGATGGTCCTGAAGGTGCTGATGAGCCCACATTGGCAGTAGGTGGTGCGTTGCAAGCATAATTTGCAGCTGTGCACCTCTTGTACGTGTGGCCCGTGTTGTGACACTTGTAGCATATCACTACTGCAGGTTCAGCTTCAGCTTCATCCATGTTGTTTCTAATCCTCTTCTTCTTCCTTCTTCCAACACCTTGGCACATCTCAGGATTTGGATTTGGTATGTGCACAACATTTTCTTTGGGGTTCTCAGTAAAAGTACCCTGCACGAGGTAGCCCTGGATTGTTCGGTTCCAAATGTTCCAAATAGTTTGTGGTAGAATGCTTCATAAGTACCCCACCTATGCTCCAATATCTTCTTCTTTGCTTGGTATGCCTTGCTGTAACTGATGGTATACCCGAATTTTTCCTGAATTGCACCGATAATGGCCTTAGGCTCATATGAAGTACATTTCACAATGGTAGGGTACATGTGGCTTGCAACAAAATCGGCTAAAATGTTTTGGTACTTTGCATCAATCCGATCAAGAGTACAACTATGAGGCACCACTTCTTTCACCTCTAAGTAATAATTTCACTTCCCCTTATATGCATACACTCGAAAAGAATAATCCTCCTTCTTGCAATGCACATCATATATCCTCGGAGAACTTTTCACTACCCTGAACTCCCTATGCAGAGTCAAGGTGGACCACTGCTTGACTGCATCCTTCACATGTGCAGTAGTGGGGTACATGACGCCTACTGTAACCTCATTCTCCGTGTACTCCCAGGGCACATCCTCACCACGATTAACAGTACACTGTGAGAAATCGTAGTTCTGCCAATCCCAGGGCACATGATCCTCAGACAGATCATCATCATCAGCATCATCATCATAATCATCATCTGAAGAGTCCTCTTCCAATGCATGTTCATCAGCTTCTAACTCTCTCTCATAATGTCTCATCACCTCAGGGTTTCTTTCTCCCTCATCAACAAAACCAGTGACAACAAAACCTCTAGATGACTCATGACTTTCAGAATCCCCTTCTTCCTCCACTTGTTGTTCCCCTTCTTCATCACCTTCTTCGTCCTCTTGTTGTTCCCCTTCATCATCACCTTCCCTCTCATCCGCATCCTCAGCTTCCTCATGTACTTGACTGCTAGACCCACCCTTCAGGTAGACTTGGACAAACAAAATCACGGGCAAACCAACTCGGCATGCATTTCTGATATAACTACTCCATTGTCGAGTTCCTTCAAGTGGCATGAGCTCCCAATACACATGTTCACTTCTGTTGATTAGTACCATCACCGACATGCATTGGTGCTCTAAATCTACTGCAAATAACTTGACCAGCCACTTGGTTATACTCTCCCAACTTCTTTCTGCTGCTCTTTTAATATTTTGCTCAATTGAACTAAAATTTGACAAGTCAACTCCTTGTGGACCATATATAATTTCTCCAGATCCATAATACAATTTGACTGTGACTGTCTCCGACATGTCTGATTCATAATAAAAACTAATAACTACTATCAAATACAACATCCAGGGACTAACAAACAAAAAACTAATATCTAAACTAACAGTAAATATGTTACATAATTTAGTCTAATCAGTGGCAAACATGTAAAGTATAATCTAATCCATAACTACAGAGCTATAACTACAGATCTATAATCTAATCAATAACTACAGAAATCTCTACATAATTAATAGTAATTATATCTAAGAAAAATACTAAAAGAGTTCAAATTAGCAAAATACCTGCAATGAAGCGAAGAAGTAGCAGAACTTCGCTGCTCCGCCGCCTCCACCTCACTCTCTTCTCCTTCTAAACACTAAACCCTACGGAAATGAACTATTTAATACTATAGATCTAAAAAAATCTAAATAATCAATACTTTTTATGATTTCATTACATCTAAGTACAGGTGCTAAAAGGGTTGAAATCAACGAAATAGTTACAATAAAGCGAAGAACCAGCAGAGCTTCGCTGCTTCGCCCCCTCACTCTCTTCTCCTTGCCTCCCAACCCTCTCTTTCTTTTTTCTAAATTATTATGATAATTTTAGGGAAATTTTCGGCTCTTATAGTTTCGGAGATGAGCCGCCCGAAGGAGCTTCGTAGCCTCGGCCGAAACACTGCGCTTCGGTGGTGGGCGGCGGAGCTGGGCCTGTCGAGGTAGGCCTGGGCTTCGGAGCTGGACTGAAGCGTTGGAGCAGCTAGCTGTGCCTCGGATGGAGAGCTACTAGACCGAAGCGCCTGAGCTGGAGCTGGGCCGCGGAGCTGGGCCTGTCAAGGGACCGAAGCGCTTGAGCTTCGGAGCTTTGTGTTGGTGATGGTTGCTGGCGACGAGTTGGTTGGTGCTGCTGGCTTCCGAAGGATGCTTCGGCCCATCCGGTTACCATTGGGAGCTCTCTCGACATGGTGGTGCGATCACACCAGCCCATGGAGACTAGTGACTTCGTCTTGGGCCAAAAAAGAACGGCAAGTGGGATCCATGTGCTTCGTAGGACGAAAAGGCCATTAGCTTTGTCCTTCCATGGTTGCTGTGTGCCTTGCATCAATAAATATAGATAGTAAAAGCTTTAAATGCTTCGGAGAGTGATGTTCGGTTGAGATTAAATAAAATCATGAGTGAGTACTTAGCTTCTTCTAATGCGGAACACACGATCTGCTGGATACCGAAGCTCGTTTCCAAACCGAGTCACACTGAAGGTGACGAGGGTGAGCTGTCCAGATCATATGGCCGCGAATCCTTCCACGAGGTAGGCGCCACTGTTAGTGTAAATCAGATCCGTAGGTGGGTCCGAAACTACAATACCAACCCTCCGAAGGTGCTAAGGGGATACCCCTTCGAAGCTCTACTCTCTACTGACTGAAACTACTACTACTGAACAGAAATGTAAATGCGAAATAAACATAATAGCCTCGGAGCTCTCATTCCCTTCACGTGCTCCCCATCTGTCACATCAGTTACAGTGACCCCTCCTATTTATAGGGGTGGGATGAGTTGGCCATTTTACACCAAGCCCCCTGTTAGGCACAATATTTACAAAAAGCCTCCCGAGCATACTAAGAGCCCCATCAGCCCTTACATGGGCTTTACATGGGCTGGGTCTCTCCCCCAACACCCCTTCACTTAGAAACTATAAAGAAGGAACAACTACAATATAACTGATTGTTATGCTGCAACTGGCCTTGGAATCGAACGTATAGCAACATCACCAGGTTCCATGTGATTATAGTACCTCGAAAATAGGATTCGGAGGCATCAGGAACACCAAGCATATGTCCACTATCTCGATCGAGGTATAGAGGTCAAAATAATTAGAATAATGATGAATGGGAAAAAGAGAAAATAACTCGGTAGGTCGGAAATTGGGGGAATTCGCAAAATAAATAGAATAATGATGAATGGATCAAGGCAGTGGATTGTGAATCCACCATACGCGGGTTTAATTCCTGTCGTTTGCCCATCGCATTATTGCAAATTTCAAAAATGCAATTTTCCATATTCCTATAGTTACGTAATTACTTACGGCGACAAAGAATAAAACTATCACTAATTTTTTTTGTTTTCCTAGTTCTTCCTCCAAGCGCAGAATAACACCAAGGGGTTGTGGGTTTTTTCTACCAATGGGGGTTTTCCCTTCACCACCCCCCATGGGGGTGGCCCACAGGGTTTATAACTACCCCTCTTACTACAGGGCGTTTACCTAGCCAACACTTAGATCCGGTTCTACCTAAACTTTTTTGGTTCACCCCAACATTACTCACTTGTCCGACTGTTGCTAAGCAGTTTCGGGAAACCAAACGGACCTCCCTAGATGGTAATCTTAAAGTGGCCAATTTACCCTCTTTTGTAATTAGTTTCGCTACAGCACCTTCTGCTCTAGCTAATTGCCCATTCCTTCCACGTGTGATTTCTATATTATGTATGGCTGTGCGTAAGGGCATATCGGTTGAAGTAGATTCTTCTTTTTTCTCAAAAAAACCCTTCCCAAACTGTACAAGATTCTTCCAAAACATACGGCTTTCTAGATGTATATGACGATCTCTAGATAGATGGATCATATATGAATCGTATGATGAAGTACCACATGAGTGGATATATAGAAAAGGAATCCAAATCTGTCGAATCGCTCATGTTATGATCTTCTACATCCTAGGTCTTTGTGTTCCGTCATCTGGCTTATGTTCTTCATGTAGCATTCAGATCGAATGACTCTTTGAAATTACATTGATACTTCCACACATTATGGGTAACGTAGGAGACATCCCTATTTTCACACGGGGGTCTTAATTACCACTGATTAGCTTTCAATTCGCCTCTGACCATCAAATTAAATGTGAATAACCCGTCCTCCTCTCTTTCAAACAAGGGGCGCTTCCGGTTCTGTGCTTGTGTCGGGGTTCTCTACCGCCGGCAGTAAATTTGTATCGGATCGTGTGTCGAACCCGGATGGTCGGCACGGGAGACACGAGGGTTTATACTGGTTCGGGCCTCCTGAGAGTAATACCCTACGTCGAGTTTCGAGCGATCGTGTTCTTATGCCAGGGAAGTCTGTAGTAGGGGTTACAAACTAGTCAGGAGAGGGTGTCGGAACCCAAGTCCCTGTGGGTGTAGCTTGATCTACGTGTGTATGGTGAGCGGGTGTTGAACGAACAACTAGCTACCAATCATCCGATCAATCCCTAAAACGGTTGCCCTCCTCCCCCTTTTATAGACGCAAGGGTGAGGGGCAAAAAGGGAATAAAAATACGTGCTACAGTGCTACGGTGTTGGGAGGTCTTTTCCCATGTCGATGTCTGTCAGGAAGCATTGAAGGGCGCTGAGCTGTAGTGGTGGCGTTGAAGATTGCCGCGTGTGCGGGCGGCACTGTATATTCTGAGTACTTGGTGCCCTCTCTGAGTTCTTCCTTAGATGACTCAGCTCTCTTGAGAGTTGATTAGGCCCGCCACGTTATGGCCTAAGTGTAGGTAGGTGCCGCCCGTAGATGATCATTGAGTACCTGCTCTGACGGGGTGGCGTGCCGCAGAGGTTGGACGGGACGGCGTGTTGGAGGCCGCGCGGGCGCACAGTGCAGCATTACGGCTCCTGTCAGAACAAGCCGCCCACGCGTCCTACCAGCTAGGGTGTTTACATGGCATGGAGAAGCGGAGCCTTGCGTGTCGTCGCGGGGAAGTTCGAGCGTCGGGGCGGCGTCACGTACGTGTGAGGCCCCTGATCCCACGCTCCGACCTCCATGTGTGGACCCCGCCTTAGTCGGAGATGGAAACTACTCGTGCGAACGGGTAGTCGGAGGCGAGGCGGAGAGTTGTCATGCGAGGCGGAGAGTAGTCGGGCGCGCCACTTACTAGTCGGAGATGAGGTGTCTTGTCGATGAGGGTCTTGATGAAGATCTGCATCCCTCTTTGTCCTGGATCTTAGCCTTGACACTATTAATGGCGTCAGAAGACTCTGTCCCAAGGGTGATTATCTCGTTGCTTAGGGGGCCTAATCCAGGCCCTCGTCAGTAGCCCCCGAGCCCACTAGGGAGTTGTAGACTTGCTTGTGGGTTTTTAATCTTGAAATGTTGTTGCCATTTCGAAATCTCTAGTCAAAGCGGTCGTGGCCGCATCGGCGGTCGCGCCTGTCGTGGTGGTCGTTTCTGACGTGGCTGATGTGACGGGTTGAGGGGATGGCGCGCTGAGGACCAGGTGTGTCCGAAGACCAGTGGAGGGTCGCTCCTTAGTGATGAGTGATTGACAACATTGTGTGGACTGATCCTTGGCTAAGTGTGCAGGTACAGGTTGCGGTTTGACTCGTGTTGGTGCAGGTGAAGAACAAGCGCGAAAGGCCTTAGCCGTGGCGGCCTCCGGGTGATGGAGTGGCCAGTAGGCTTGGTTCGATGGAGCCGGTGGCCGATGGGGTCAAGTGCGAGCCGTGCGGTGCAAGACTGGCGGGTTGAAGTCGTGAACATGGGCCGGTGCAAGGTAGATGATCGAGGTCGAAGCTTGCACGCGAGGTTTGGTGGTTTGCCCACAAAACCATCGGTGGATGGTTTTTTTGTTTGGGCCTCAAAACCAAGCTCGGAGGCCCGAGGCGACGGAGACTGTGATCCGGGAGCTTCGGGAAGCTTCGAGGCGGAGGACACATGGCGTGATCGCGGGGTTTGCGTCGAGGTGAAGTGAAGCCACGGTGGAAGCGTGTCCGTCCGATGAAGACTTGACCAATATGCCCCTGAGGGGTTGTATCTTCATTTCAAGCAGTAGGGGTAGCGTGGTCATTTACCTCCCTCCAATGGACTTCATATAAATAGCGGAAACATGGATGGCATCTCTCTCTCTTGGACTCTAGGCCGAAACAAAAGATGTGTTGTACGTCCTGAAACGACGCGACCGCCGCAACTTCCAAGTCAGGCTCGAGTTTGACATGTGATCCTTGAACGACATGGCTTCTATGCTTCTGTACGTTGCCCTTCTTTCCATGGCTAGGATCTTGTTGCTCGGTCTCCATGGCCTGGTGAGGACCAGGTGTGTCCGAAGACCAGTGGATGGTCGCTCCTTAGTGATGAGTGATTGACAACATTGTGTGGATTGATTCTTGGCTAAGTGTGCAGGTACAGGTTGTGGCTTGACTCGTGTCGGTGCAGGTGAAGAACAAGAGTGAAAGGCCTTAGCCGTGGCGGCCTCCGGGTGATGGAGAGGCAAGTAGGCTTGGTTCGATGGACCCGGTGGCCGATGGGGTCAAGTGCGAGCCGTGCGGTGCAAGACTGGCGGGCTGAAGTCGTGAACATGGGCCGGTGCAAGGTAGCGGATGGATCCCGAAGCTTGCACGCGGGGTTTGTTGGTTTGTCCACAAAACCTTCGGTGGACGGTTTCTTGGTTTGGGCCGCAAAACCAAGCCCAGAGGCCCAAGGCGATGGAGACGGTGATCCGGGAGCTTCGGGAAGCTTCGAGGCGGAGGGCACATGGCGTGATCGCGGGGTTTGCGTCGAGTTGAAGCGAAGCCGCGGTGGAAGCGTGTCCGTCCCATGAAGACTTGACCAATATGCCCCGGAGGGGTTGTATCTTCATTTCAAGTAGTAGGGGTAGCGTGGTCATTTACCTCCCTCCGATGGACTTCGTATGAATAGCGGAGAGGTGGATGGCATCTCTCTCTCTTGGACTCTAGGGCTTTCTCCCCCAGTAGATTTCTTTGAACTACTTCTTTTCCCTCTGGATTCCTTAGGCTAGACTCTTGTATAGACTCTGACCTCTGGATGTATGGAAGCATTCAGCGTTGCGGTGATCTCCTAGTCCTTTGTGATTTTCGTGTCTTTTTCGGGGCTATTTTTGGGGAGTTTCATTCTTCACTCGATTCGGGGAGTTGAGGGCGTTTTCCTTCAGATTTATTTGAGAAGATCATGGGTGGATGCCTTGCGCATCTTTATGTGTGATCTTGACTCCTCAAACACCGTGGAGAGCCTTCGATTCGTGAGTTTTTGGCCGGAGTTCGTGTTCTTGGTGGAGTTCGTGTGATCCGCGATTCCCGGCGATTTAGTGGCTTAGAGGTCGAGATTTTTGGGGCATAGCTTCCTCTTGTGTTGCCTATCATCTCCCCCAAATCTTGTCTCAAGAGCTTTTGGCGTTTGGGAGATCCGGTGATGGATTAGGAGAGTTGACTTCACGAGCTCGAGCTCGAGCAGCTCTGTCCGGGGCTAGCGGACAGTCCGCGAGGACCCCGCGGACAGTCCGTGTGTCCAGGAGTTCGTCGCGTGTTCTTCGTGTTCTTGCGCGTCTTTGTTTCGATCCATTTCGGCCCTAGGTTTTGGTTGCGAGAGGTTTTGCAGACAGTCCGCGAGGGCGTCATGGACGGTCCGCGTGGCCTAGTTTTTGGCGGACAGTCCGCGTGTCCTCCACGGACAGTTCGTATTTTCGGGGTGCGTCTCTGGTAGCTCTGGTGTTTATTTCGGACGGTCCGCAGGGTAGGTCCGGACAATCCGTCGTACACTAGCGGACAGTCCGCCCGTACCAGCCGGACAGTCCGCACCTGGCATTTCCAGATTGTGCCAAGTGTTTTGATTCTTGTCCAGTTGCTTCCGCTCTTTGCTCCTAGGCTTGTCTCTTGTTCTTCTAGGCTTGTGTGTGCCTTGTTTGGAGCTCCCTTTGTGTGCGCGAGCGTTTGGAGTGGCAATCGGGGTATAGGCCGAGTTCGACCTACGGGAAGAATTTTTATCGGCTCCCATTCACTCCCCCCCTCTCTGATCGCCCTATTCGGTCCTTCACACGTAGTTTGTTCAGATTCGCGGACCCACCGGGCGTCGAACCGTCGCGCAGGCGTGCGCTAGTTACCCCGGGAGGTGCGCCCTCTGAGTAGGTGGTTTTTCGGCGCGGTGGGGCCAACATTTAAGGCCGGTACCCACGTCTGCTCCTTATTAACCGTGCGCCGGTTGAGCTTCAAACCATTTGCTCCCCCCAATCTTCGCCATAGCCAGTGCCGCCTGCTCCTCTGCTCTTCGCATCTATTGCGCCGCCACCACTTCTTCCACCCGCGTCGCATCCCAGAGCTTGATGACGCCATGTCGAACTGGACCCATTCCAATGTCACCCGCGCGACTCTCCACCGCCTCGTTGCCGTCGGGCAGCTGCCGGCGCCCACTGTTGCTGAGGAATGGAAGGTGCCGGGGGATGAGTCCGTCCCGCGTCTGCCACTGGGCTACGTCGTCTCGTTCGTGGTGTTCCATGAGCGCGGATTTTCTGTCCCCGCCGGCCGGTTCATCCGCGTGGTGCTCTGGGAGTACGGGCTTCAACTCCAGCACCTCAATCCGAATAGCATCCAACAGATGGCGGCATTCGAGGTGCTATGCGAGGGGTACCTGGGAGTGGGAGCCCACTAGCACCTCTTCCGGTACTTCTTCAAGTTCGTCTGCTTGAAGGACGGCAGGATCCCGACGACGATCGGATGCGCCAACCTCCAGATGAAGCATGGTAGGAGGGAGGAGTACATCCCCTTCTCGCTGACGAGCTCCAACAGCGGCTGGCACAAGGGTTGGTTCTACCTCAAGAACGACCCCGAGCACCCACTGCTGGAGTACACCGGCGTCTCGATCGCCGGGGCGCCGAAGAGTTGGAGCCACGGGCCCCCGGAGGCGGAACAGATGAAGCTGCTCAAGGATTGCTAGGCGGTCCTGACCCAGCTCCGCAACGCCGGGGTCGATTTGGCGGCCGTCATCGGACAGTACCACGCGTTGGGGATCGTCCCGCTTCAGCGGCGGCCCCTGCGCTTCTGTCAGGTGACGCCCAACAGGGCGCCCTTCGAAGGTACTGTGACGGCGCTCGTGCCGCCCTCAATGCTTGAGATCCAGCGCCACGTGGGGCTGGCCATCGGGAAGGTGTCGTACTCATGGCCACCATCCCGGCTTCTGCCCATGCTTCCCCACGAGGGGACCAAAAAACATTTAAGTTTTCCCCCCTTTCCGACTAGACTTCCGACTAGTTTTGGAGTCTTCGTTGATAGCGTCTTCTCGGAGCTCTTGGACATCATAGTGATTTCTTTCCTTTTTCTTGTTCTTAGCTGAAGTCCGCGAACCCTATCCCAGCGAAGACTCCTCTCCCCTAGGATGCGATACAGAATCGCACCAACACCGTCGCGGAGAAGAGGAGGGCCGACCGCATGGCCAAGCACAAGAAATAGGAGATCGCGAAGCGCGAGCCGAACGACCGCCGCGCTAAGTGCCGGAAGCTGAAGGAGATAGCCGTCTCCTCGGACGAGGACCCCTCACCGTCACCGCCGTGGTCTGGCGATGAGAGGAGCACTAGCATTGATTGGAGTGCTCTGTCGACGCCATCTGTGTCGCCCCCTCCTCAGCAGAGGACCACGGAGGCCAGCTCGAGACAGCGGCCAGAGCCGACCGTCCGTGAGCGGGGGTCGAGCTCCAGCTCGCACCCGAACCCCCGCCCCGCTCAGGAGGACCAGAGGGTGACCCGCTCCCAGGCAGGCCCCGTCAGTCATCAACCTCCAAGGGAGAGGAGGGATTCTCCGCGGCGGGACGACCCGTCCAGGCGGCCGGCGGACCACGATTCGTCCTCCCACCGCTCTTCCAGCGACACAACACGGTGGGAGTCGCGCCTCTCGAAGAGACGGTCGCTGTCCGAGGCGAGATCAAAACCGCCGACGTCTTCCCCGAGTGCGCCACAGGGGGAAGACACGAGCACACCGCCGCGGTGCCTTCAATCCTTGGTCATTCGAGGCGGCAGAGCCCCGTCCGTGCAGGTCCCCCTCGCCCCAGGTGGAGGTCGGAGACCACCCTCCGACGCGACAGCGGGCAAGAGGTCAGCCCCCGAGTCGTCAAGCGTGGTTGTTAGGCCCGTCAAGCGGGCTCGCATCACTTCCTCCACGTACGTACTGTCTCGCTGCAACTTATTGTTTCGTTCTCGCTGTCCTTCATTCGCCTTTCAGTCTGCTTTTTTCGTGCCAACCGCGCCAACACCGGTGCGCTCAGCATCGCGCCGCGAAAATGCGTGGTCCCGGCGGCGCGCGATCCTTCATCCGAGTCCCGCCCGGTGACCCCTCCGCCCGTGCCGGCAACGGCGCAGGCCGAGAGCAGGACCGCCGAGGTGGTCAAGGTCCTCGAGGCGGCGGCGCCTTCGCTGGCGTCGGAAGTTGGTGGAGTGGTCGGGGGGCGAACAGCCCCCGAGGACGTCGAGCCCCCGACGGCGCCCACTGTCGATCATGATGCTGGCGCGTCGTCGGCTCCTGAGGTGTCCGTCCTGCCCCAGGAGGACGCTGACCTTGAAAGGCCCAATCTCTCAGGTGACGACATTTCCGCCTTCGGGGCGGAGCTGGAACGGTGCCTGTCGGGGCTGGAGGAGCTAGCGGCCGAGGCGACCGTGCCGTCCACGTCTGCGGTTGTGGCCGCGGTCGAGATGGCTGGGGTCAACCCCGAGGAGTTCATGATCAAGGCGGCGGAGGCGGAGGCGGAGCCGGACGCTGTCATGCCCCCAACGTCCACCGCGAGTGCAGCGGCGCCTCCTGCAAGCGTGGCGGTGCCTGCCACGAGCGACGTGGAGGTGGTGCCGGTCATGGACTCGCCCCATCCAGACCCGCAGGTGCCTACCGCTCTTGAAGATGTGGCGGGCAGCGTCTCCCCGGATACGATCCGGGATGTTGGGGAGAGCTCGGGAGCTCGCCCCTTCTCAGCTGCGGGGTCGCAGACGGCACCACCGGAGGGGGAAGAGCACATCCTCGACCTCGTGCGCTCCTCATGGATCGGGACCCATGAGGCCGAGCCGCACGACGACGAGGACGAATAGGCCGCGGCCCGTCACTGCCTTGAATGGGGCTTAAGGTGGGCAGAACGAGCGGTCAATGAGCTCGTCCTCCCCGCCACAACGGTGAGTTTGCCGAGCCCGGTCTTGGTCTTGTTTCTTTTGTCTTTGCAGACGTCGCCGTAGATAATATTCTACTCGGAACAGGTGCTCGCAAACTGCGGCTCCAAGAAGGCGCGCACCATCGAGGAGCTCCGGGCTGAGAAGTTCTAGCTGGAAATGCAGTTGGTGGCCACCCAACTGGCTGCTGCAGGGGCGGTGGCAAACGAAGCGTCCACGAGGACCGCACTTGAAGCCGCGGTAAAGTCCGCGGAGGACCGTGCAGTAGCTGTGCAGTCGGCCGCAGACACGACCGTGACGGAGAGGACGACCCTTGAGGCGAAGCTTGCCTAAGCGGAGGCAATAGCCACAGAGCTGCACACCGCCGCCGCGACCGCTGCCGAGGCCGCTCAGGCTACTACCACTGTAGCAACTGCCGCCGAAGCCGCTTCCCATGCCGCCGCCCAGGAGAAGGCGGCGCTCGAGAAGAAGGTGGCCGAGCTGGAGCAGGACCTGGTCCTCGCCGGGGTGGACCTCAACACGGCCAACAAGCAGGTGGGTGACCTCACCACCAAGCTGCAGCAAGCCACCAACGAGGGGACCCAGCTCCGCGACGGTACAGCCAAGCTGGAGCAAGACCTTCATGGTGAGCAACCGAGCACTTTCGGCTTCCGTAGTGCTTTTTTTCTTCGTGTTGCTTGTCGGCGATGTTGACTTGTCATTTTGTGTCTGCAGGGCTTCGCGTGTCTCGCGCCGCATTGGCCACGAGGCTCGTGGAGGAAGCGGGCAAGGTCATCGCTGCTGAGCTCAAGATCCACGAGATGACTGGGGTGGCCAAAAACTTGTCGGACCAGCTCACGAGTACGATCCTTTAGCCTTGTCCCTTCCTTCTTTTGCTTGTGCTCCTCACAACTAACCTCCGGCTCATTTTCCCTATTGAGAGGTCAAGGTCGAGCTCGAGGAGTCCAGGAAACCTCTGCGCGAGGCAGAGGTGATACGCCAGAAGGACCTCACGGACCGCGCTAAATTCGACCAGTTTGTCGAACGGATCTTGTGGGATCTTGGCGTTCCATCCGTCCAAATGCCACCCAAGGCGCTTGCGGATCGAGTGGTGCTTCTCTCGGGCATAGCCAAGGAGCGAGAGCTGGTGATGGCTCGGAAGGTGGTGCACCGGATTCTTGCCATGTTCGACTCGCACTACAAGGGGTTGGACTGCAAGGCGTTGAGCGGCGGCTGGGCCCCCGGCTACTCGGACGATGAGTACGACAAGCTCGAGGAGGACTGCGCCGCCTTCTCCCGCGCCATGGCTGATGCAGCGATGAAGGACCTGGACCTGATCCCAAAAGACACACCAGAAGTCGAAGATAACTCCAGGCCTTCTAGTTAGATGTATCATTTTGCATTGTAGATAATCAAGACAAACTTGTATGTGTATTGCCTCGAACAGTTTTCGTTTTGTTCAAACCTGTCACTGCTGAAATATCCCACAAGCACTCAGGGACGACTGCGAAATGGAGTAGTGGTACTTAGAAACTCAAGCCGATCGAACTTTACTCTGGAGCCGCAGGGGCGTAGGAGTCGGAGAGCTCGACCAACCTGAGCCGCAAAGTGACGCCACATGTTTACATCCCCCGAGTACTTAGGGAGGTTCAAAAGTGACTTGCGCATTTTTCGTCAAAATCATTTTGGACCGGAGCCCAAGCGGTTACCCAAGCACTTTTTGAAAGAGGTCGGACGGCGACCTGCGGGCCTGGGCCACGCTCGCAAGTCTTCGCACCGTAGCCGTAGGGGCGTGGGTGCTAGGAGCTTTGAACGAGCGGTAGTGCCGAGACGCGCACAGATCGACGTCTTTTTGTTTCGCAAGATAGGGCGCTCCGCCAAAAAACCGTTCACGCGTGCGATTGGTTATGACATGTTCGTCGGAGAATTTTGTTTAAAAATGAGAAAACGAAAGGAGGGTTTTGTTTTAAAAACGGGAAAACGAAAGGAGGGCATCGTGCCCCGGGTAGCCCCCGAGCGGTGAGCGTTTCTGCATGGGTGCAGGGACGCTTGCCGCTCAGCCTTAGAAAACGTTGATGCATGCAGAGAAGATGCCAACGCGAAAGCTTGCGAACTTATGAAATTGTGAACCAAAGCATATGGCATTATTCATTGATCATAAGATAGAACGAGGAACGTTACTCAATCGTAAAAACGGCATAGGTGTTCTATGTTCCACGCGTTGGAGTTGACTCTGTCGTCCTCGTACCGAAGCTTGAATGTCCCTGGTCGGAGCACTTGATCAACGATGAATGGCCCCTCCCACGAGGGCGCGAGCTTATGCCAATCCTTGTTGCTCTGAAATCGTCGGAGTACTAGGTCTCCGACCTGGAACTCGCGGTTGCGCACGTTGTGCTCATGATAGCATCGCAGAGCTTGCTGGTATCGAGCCGAATGTAGGAGTGCCACATCGCGTTCTTCATCAAGCTGGTCGATAGCATCTTCGAGTGCGACCTGGTTCCCTTCCTCGGTGTAGCTCGAACTCTCGGGCTGCTGTAGTCGATGTCCGTCGGGAGGACAGCTTCCGACCCGTGGACCATGAAGAACGGCGTGAAGCCGGTGGCTTGACTAGGCGTGGTGCGCAGGCTCCAGAGGAAGAATGGCAACTCGGCGGCCCATCTTGCCCGAAACTTCTCGAGTTGTTTGAAGATCCGAGGCTTTAGTCCTTGCAGGACCATGCCATTGGCCCTCTCGACCTGCCCGTTGGTCTTCAAGTGTGCAACAACAGGCCAGTCTTCACAGATGTTGTTGTCATCGCAAAATCTGAGGAACTTCTTTCCCGTGAACTGTGTGCCGTTGTCGGTGATGATAGAGTTCGGGATCCTGAAGTGATAAATGATGTCGGTGAAGAATGCCACGGCTTCCTCTGATCGGACCTTCACTATGGGTCGGGCTTCGATCCATTTGGAAAACTTGTCGACAGCCACGAGTAGGTGTGTGAAGCCCCCGGGTGCTTGCTTGAGCGGCCCGACCATGTCCAGCCCCCACACAGCGAAAGGCCAGGTGATGGGGCTGGTCTGGAACGCTTGCGCCGGGAGGTGGGTTTGTCGAGCGTAGAACTGACACCCTTCGTAGCGTCGCACGATGTCTTTGGAGTCGGCCACTGCGGTTGGCCAGTAGAAACCTTGTCGGAATGCCTTTCCGACAAGGGTCATTGGGCCGACATGATGTCCGCACGTCCCGGCGTGGATTTCTTGGAGCAGCTCTCGGCCTTGGTCCCTTAAGACGCAGCGCATGTGTGTGCCTGCCGCTCCTCGCTTGTAGAGCTCACCGTTGATGAGGACGAACGCCTTGGCTCGCTGCCTGATGCGGTGCGCCTCCGTGTGGTCAGAAGGCAGCTTTCCCTCGACTAGCCACCCGAGGATCGGGAACCGCCAGTCTGGATCTTCTAAGTTCGGCTCTGGCTGTTGATCGATCTCCATGACTTCCGGCACCTCTGACCGTTGGGGTTGTTCCTCATCGACCCGGACGGACGGTGCATGCTGGTCGCTAGCAAACACACTGTTTGGTAGAGGCTTGCGGCTTGATGCTGTCTTGGCCAGGATATTAGCAGCTTTATTGTAGTCGCGCAGCACGTGATGGAGCTCGAGCTCGTGGAATTTGTCTTCCAGTTCACGCACGGTCCGACAATACGCCGCCATCTTTGGATCAATGCAATTTTTCTCTTTCATGACTTGATCTACGACAAGCTCGGAGTCTCCACAGATCTCGAGACGGCGGATCCCGAGCTCGATCGCGATTCGAAGGCTGTTGATGAGTGCTTCATACTCGGCGACATTGTTGGAGGTGTGGAAATGCAGTCGAACCATGTGCTCCATACGCACGCCCAGAGGCGAGATGAAGACAAGGCCTGCCCCCGCTCCTTCCTTCATGACGGAGCCATCAAAATACATTGTCCATGTCTCGTGCTCGATCGGCGCCGGCGGAGTTTGAATTTCTGTCCATTCAGCAACAAAGTCCGCCAATACTTGCGATTTGATAGCACTGCGTGGTGCATATGCTACATTTTGCCCCATCAACTCGAGGGCCCACTTGGCTATCCATCCCTCAGCCTGAGGGTTCTGGATCACTTCCCCAAGCGGATGGGATGCGCGTCGAAGTAGTGTCGAAGCTTGCGCTTGGTGATTAGGACAGCATATACTAGTTTATGAATTTGCGAGTAGTGGGTTTTCGAGTCGGAGAGTACCTCGCTTACGAAATAGACTGGCCGCTGCACCTTGAGCGACCTTCTAGGCTCTTCTCATTCGACCACCAGCGCAGCGCTCACCACTTGGGTTGTCGCGGCCACGTATAGGAGCATCAGTTCTTCTGGCGTCGGCGCTGTGAGCACTGGAGGACTCTTCAGGAGGTTCTTGAGCGAGTCGAGCGCTTCCTGAGCCTCGGGCGTCCATGTAAAGTGGTTAGACTTCTTCATCAGGCGATACAAAGACAAGCTGCACTCTCCGAGTCGGGCGATGAAACGGCTAAGAGCTGCGAGGCAACCTGTGACGCGCTATACGCCTTTCAGATTCTGGATTGGTCCCATGTCAGTGATGGCCGAGATCTTCTCGGGATTAGCCTCAATGTCGCGTTCCGACATGACAAAGTCGAGGAGCATGCCCCTCGGAACCCCGAAAACACATTTCTCAGGATTAAGCTTCACCCTGTGTTCTCTCAGCTTCGCAAACACTTCCGTGAGGTCGGGGATCAGATCGCCCATTTTATTTGACTTGACCATGATGTCATCGACGTACGCCTCGATTATCCGTCCTATAAGATCTCCAAAGACGCGTCGCATGCATCTTTGGAACGTGGCGCCCGCGTTTTTGAGCCCGAACGGCATCGAGTTATAACAATAAGCGCCAAACGGAGTGATAAAGGACGTTGCGAGTTGATCCGTTATGCACATCGCAATCTGGTGGTACCCGGAGTACGCATCGAGAAAACAGAGGGTTTCGCACCCTGCTGTTGAATTGACTACCTAATCTATGCGAGGCAAAGGGAACGGGTCCTTGAGACATGCCTTGTTAAGGCTCGTGTAGTCAACACACATCCTCCATTTCTTATTCTTCTTCTTTACAAGTACATGGTTAGCAAGCCACTCGGGATGGAATACTTCTTGAATGAACCCTGCACTAAGAAGTTTCTTGATCTCCTCGCCGATGGCCTTGCACTTGTCGTCGTTGAAGCGGCGGAGGCGCTGCTTCACCAGTTTCGATCCCGGCTTGATGTTCAATTTGTGCTCGGCAACCTCTCTCGGGATTCTCTTCATGTCAGAGGGTTTCCATGCGAACACATTGAGGTTCGCTTTGAGGAAGTCCACGAGCGCGCTTTCCTATTTAGGATCAAGCACCGTCCTGATACGGAGCGTGCGGCCATCATCGGAGACAGCCGCATACTTGACGTCCTTGGCGGGCTCGTAAGAGCAGGCCGCACGCTTGGACGACTCGGGGATGTTCGGGTCCTCAGTGGGAGGCTCGGCGCGGAGCTTCTCAGACTGGATGAGCGTCTCAGCGAACTGAAAACACTCCGCATCGCATTCGTATGCGTGCTGGAACGTAGTCCCCACTGTGATGACCCCCTTCGGACCGGGGATCTTCAGCTTGAGATATGTGTAGTTAGGCACGGCCATAAACTTCGTGTAGGCCGGCCTCCCGAGGATGGCGTGGTACGTCCCCGTGAACCCCACCACTTCGAAGGTAAGGGTTTCTGTGCGGAAGTTCCGCAGAGTCCCAAACGTGATGGGCAGATCGATCTGCCCGATTGGGAGTGCCTCCGTCCCAGGGACAACCTCGTGGAACGGTGTAGGCGATGGGCGCGGTCGAGACCGCGGAATGCCCATGCTGTCGAGCATCGACATGTACAGGATGTTGAGGCCGCTTCCCCCGTCCATCAGTACCTTGTGGACCAGCTTGGTCCCGAACAAAGGAGCCACCATGAGAGGGTAGCATCCTGGCTGCAGCATGTGGTCGGGGTGGTCTGTACGGTCGAAAGTGATCGGAGTCTCCGACCACTTGAGGTACGACAGCGTCGCGGGCTCAGTGTTGTAGACCTCACGCCGGATCAGCTTCTCTTGGCGTCTTGTGGGTCGTGCCGGCGTCCCGCCAAAGATCATGTGTACGGCACCGTCCTCACGGGGGTACGCAGGCCCCGCCTCATCATCGTCGTTGTCGGGGAGAGGCGCGTCCTTCTTCGGGGGATCCGCAGTCTTGGGCTTGAGTGTGCCGTTGACGTAGTTCTTCATTCGGCGGCAATCCTTGAGCGCATGCTTGACGGGCATCTCGTGGTGGGTGCACGGTGCCTCCAAGAGCCTCTCGAAATGGTCCTTCGGGGGACCGTTCTGATTGTTCTTGGGTCGGGTGGCCTTGCGCTCGACTGCCGCGACGAGGTGGTCATCGCGGCTATGCTTGTCGTTCTTTTTCTTCTTCTTGGACCGCGAGGAGGGCTCCTCGCCGTCGTTCATGACTTGTTTCCCCTTGCCCTGAGTGGTGTTCAAAGTTGCCGCGACTGCCTCCTCCCCATCAGCATGGTTGGTCGCGATGTCGAGAAGCTCCCGAGTGGTCCTCGGGGTCCTGCGCCCTAGCCGATGGATGAGGGTGCTGCAGGTGGTGCCGTTCTGGAACGTCGAAATGGTGCCGTTGTCGGTTGCACAGGGGAGCTCGGTGCAGCGCTTGGAGAAATGTCGGATGTAGTCTCGCAGGCTCTCACCCGGCTTCTGTTTGCAGTTCCGCAGCTCTCACTGCTTGCCGGGGCGGGCTTACGTGCCTTGAAAGTTGCCGATGAAGGTCTGACGTAGCTCCGCCCAGCTGTTGATCCTGTCGCGTGGTAGGTGTTCGAGCCAGGTTCGCGCGGAGTCGGCGAGGTGGAGCGGTAAGTTCTTGATGATGAAGAGATCTTCCGTCGCTCCTCCCGCGTGACACGCGAGCCAGTAGTCTTCCAACTAGATGCTAGGGTTGGTCTCCCCGTCGTACTTGGGGACTGTTGTCAGTTCCCGGAACCGTGAGGGGAAACGCGCGTCGCGCACCTTCTGGCCGAAGGCGTGAGGCCCTTTCGGATCGGGCGTCAAGCTGCGGCCACGATCCTCCTCGCTGTCGTAGCACCCGTCACGCCTCTGGCTGTACCGCCGGCGTGGGCGGTGCTCGTCGTGGTGGTCGCAACCGTCGTCATGATTGCTGTCGAAGCCGTACTCGTAGTCGTCGTCGCTGGCAGCTCGGCGGCGGGCTCGGAGCATGTCGCGGGCATCGCGGTTGGGTCCCAGGTGTTGCTTGACCATTACTTCGCCTGCCTTCCTGTCGCGGCTCTGATGCCTCGACGGAGGGGGGTCCTGGCGCCGCACGGACTGCGTCACCCGCGCCTCACGTGCCGAACGTTGGCGCGATGCTGAGCTTTCTGCCTGTTGCGCGGCCGCCGTCTCATGGAGGGTCTTGAGCTGTTGGCGGACTCTTCTCTCCTCAGGGGTGGCCGGCTCGGGGCAGCCACGCAGGAGCATGGCCGCGACCGCGAGGTTCTGCGACGCGCGCCTGAAGAGTGGCGCGTCACCGCCGTCGACGGCGGCGTCCTTGTTGATGCGCCGGTTTACGTCACGCGCACGTGCGCGAGCCTGTGGTGTTTGATCACGGGGCCTGGATCGCTCGGGTTCCTGGCGGTGGTCCTACTGCTCATCCTCTTGCTCGCGGCGTTGTTCATGCCGCGGGTCACGCTGAGGGTCGCGCGGCCTCTCCTCCTCTCCGAGCGCTCGGTGGAGGTTTGCCAGCTCTTCATCGAGCTGGCGCCTGGCCTCGGCGATCTCGTCGTGACGCACCCAACGCTAGGCGTCCATGGCGCGGTGGCGAGGTGCCTCTTCGCCATCCGTCGAGCTGCTAGCGCTCCGGATTTCGCAGACGTTGCATTTGCGTGTGAAGTCCGGGAGAGGCGCCGGTGGCCCCCGCCGCGCAACCACGGAACCCGAGGTGGTGTAGAAAGCCCTCAGCGCGTCCACGTAGGCTGTCACCGGGTCGTCCGGGAGGCCCTGCTGCCCGCGAGGGTACATGGCGCTGTACCGCTCCATGAACTCGCCCCAGGTCAGTAGCTCGGACCCGCTGGCTTGGAAGGCGAGGTCGGTGAGGTAGTAGGCCACGAGCCTCAAACGCTCCTGTGGCGGGTTCGGCCCCAACATGGCCACGATCGTTTCGTCCGTGAAGCCACAGACGAAAGCGGCGCGCCCCACCGCCGCCGTCAAGGCGGTGGGGTGCACAGGTCGGGTGAAGGTGTTCCCGACGACGGACTCCACCGGCCCGATGTAGACGAAGCCGAGGGAGCCGAACAGCATGGTGGCGCCGGGAGTCAGTGAAACTCTGCGGCCCTCCATTCGGATCGCAGGAGAAGTTCGGCGAGACACACGATGTGCCCCTACCTGGCGCGCCAACTGTCGGGGTTCTCTACCGCTAGCAGTAAATTTGTATCGGATCGTGTGTCGGACCCGGATGGTCGGCACGGGAGACACGAGGGTTTATACTGGTTCGGGCCTCCTAAGAGTAATACCCTACGTCCAGTTTTGAGCGATCGTGTTCTTATGCCAGGGAAGTCTGTAGTAGGGGTTACAAACTAGTCGGGAGAGGGTGTCGGAACCCATGTCCCTGTGGGTGTAGTTTGATCTACGTGTGTATGGTGAGCGGGTGTTGAACGAACAACTAGCTACCAATCATCCGATCAATCCCTAAAACGGTTGCCCTCCTCCCCCTTTTATAGACGCAAGGGTGAGGGGCAAAAAGGGAATACAAATACGTGCTACAGTGCTACGGTATTGGGAGGTCTTTTCCCATGTCGATGTCTGTCAGGAAGCATTGAAGGGCGCTGAGCTGTAGTGGTGGCGTTGGTGATTGCCGCGTGTGCGGGCGGCACTGTATATTCTGAGTACTTGGCGCCCTCTCTGAGTTCTTCCTTAGATGACTCAGCTCTCTTGAGAGTTGATTAGGCCCGCTGTAACATCCCGAATTTTTCCCGGAATGTTAATGATTGCAAAAATGTGGATTTCAAATTTTTTGTTTGAATTTGAGTGCTTACCTAAATTATAAGGATGTCTTCTTTGAATCCTTCCCTAAATTCTTAGACTTATTTTGAGCTAAATAATAAAATTTAGGAAATATAAATGCAAGTGTGAGAACTCTGGAGTTTATTGGATTTCTTTAGGATTTTAATTGTGTGGGATTCAAATTCGAACTCTAATTCAAATTTGAATCCTATAGGTGTAAGGAATAGAAATAGGAAAAGCTCCCTTTTTAGCATGGGCCTTAAACCAGCTCGAGAAGTCCACCAAAGCTCCTTGATCTTTCACCGCCGGTCTGCCCCAACCGCGCGGCCCATCTAACCTTTCAGCCCGTGGCCCAACTATCACCTACCACCTCTTGTGCCACTTACACGCGGGTCCAGCCGGTCAGCCTCTCCTTCCCCACCTTTCCCCATCCTCTCTGTCGTCTCTCCCGTGACGCATGCCGTGGGGGCACGAGGCGCGCCGACGCCAGCCATGGCGCCGCCCCCCCTTTCGCGCTGGCGCACCGGATAGCCACCACGCGCCCCCATGCCGCATCTCCACCACCCGTTCTCGTGCTCATAAACCCTAGCCCCCCAGGTATAAGAAGCCCCCTGCTGCAGCTCCCTGTCCGCCACCGCCAGGGGTGCTCCCCATCCAAATCCGCCGCCACCAGAGAAAGGGGGAAGGAGGAGAAGAAGGAAGGGGGTGCAGGAGTGGGGGAGAAGACCGGCTGCCGCCCCGGGCGTCGAGGAGCCAGGCCACCGGCGCCGTGAGACTCATCCCGGAGCCGCTGTTCGCGAAGAAGAGGAAAGGAGGAAGGAGGAGTGGGAGAAGAGGAAGGGGAAGCCGGAGCCGCTGCGCAACAGAGCCCGCCGAGGAGATGTCGCCGCTCCTGGAAGCCCGAAGTCCGCCCGTGGGTGCCGTCCGAGGAGCTGCGCCACGACGCCGCGCCGAGGACGCCGTCTCTGTTCCGGGGTGCCGCGGGCGCCGTGAAGGCAAAGCCGTCCGAGGGAGCTGTGGTCCGCCGCGAAGACGGAGCCGCCCGTGCCAAGGACGCCTACACCAGGGTGCCGGACCCGCTGAACCGTGACGCCCTGCACTGCCTCCCCTGCACCGTGCCGTGTTCCCGCTCCGCCACTGTCTCTGCTCCGTCCACCTTCACCGCTGCCTGCCGTCACGACCAGGAACCCCAGGTGAGCTCAGTGCTCCTCATCCCGCTCTGGATGGCGGCCTTGTGCCGTGGGGGAAAGAACCGGGCCATGCCCATGGTGACCATGACCTGTCTCTGCTTGCTTGCTCCGCGCCGCCGCGCAGACCCGCCGTCGCCTAAGAGCCGGCCATCGAGCCGAGCCGGTCATTTTTGCAGGTGCCGCTGCCGTCTACGCGCGCGCGCCACCGCTTGATGTCTCCCTTTCTTTGCTCGTCCAGACCGTGTGCACGCCGTCGGTTTTTTGTCGCCACCATGGCTACGTCGCCGGCGACTTGCACGCGCACGCACCTAGGGAGCCAAGGTCCTGTCTTTTGGGCCGGGGCTCCTGACCGGGACGCACACGCACGCACGCGCCCACCTGCCGGGTCGCGGTCTTGCTTCCTGGCCGAACCACCGCGCACAAGCATGCGCGCGCCCATGGGGCCGAGCCCCTGCTTACCCTGTCCGTGGCCGAGCTCGACGTTCTGCCGTGCCATCGCCGCGAACCCCAACGCTTCAGCGCACGTGTGTCTGTCGAACCATCGACCCCAAGTCCGAGCCTTTTGGCCACCTCAAACCTGAACACCGCCCAGCCTAGCCTGCTCTCCGTTATCCTTTTCTCTGTGCCGTCGCCGTGCACGCACCGTCGTCTCCGTGCCGCCATGGCTGCGCCGCCGGCGTTCTGCACCCGCACATGCACGTACACCCGAGGGGTGCGTTTCCTGTCCAACCCGTGCGCACGTACTCGCACACGCACACATGCGTTCGTGTGATCCCCACCAGCGCTGGCCACCCCAGCCACGACGCTAAGGTTTCCTGTTTCGTCAACGCCGCAGACCTGGTCTTCACCACCTAGAGCTTTGCTTCCACCGCGCCGCCGTGCCCAGCCGGGACCTTGTCTCACGGCCACACGCACGCGCGTGCAACCCGTGCCTCCCTCTTACACGCGTTGAGCGAGCCGTGGATGCCAGTTTGCATGCCGACGCTTGCACGCGCACGTCTTGCTTCCGCCTCGCCCTGCCTCCCTTACCTTCTCCAAATCATCACCATATCCATCTCACCACTCGAGCAATCAGCAGCGACTCACACTTTCCCCTTCTTTCATGTTCTTGCACCAAAGCCAGGAAGCAAGCAAGCTAACTGTTAATCCTGCTTTCTCTTTGATCTCTCTTACGCCATGATAGCAAAGCACCTGTGCCCCTGTCGATCTCCCTGCTGCCTTCCAATCTCAAGCAAGCCAGCAGCTTGCTCATTCTCTCCCCAAAATCCGAACCACCCAGCAGCATAGCAAGCACAAGTGGAGCCTCCTCTTTTTCCCCAAATCGCTTGAGCAACCAACGGCATGGAGCACATGCGCCCTTCAATTCCTAATGCCAGCAAGCAGCTCTAGCTCGAGCTCTGCCCCTCGCCAAGCTTCTCTCATCCAAATCGACAACCAGTAGCACCTCTCTCCCTCCTTCGAGTCCCAGCTGCAACCGTCTTCCTTTCTTCCCTAATCAGGTAGACAAGCAGTAGCAACAGACGCCCTTTGTTTCTCTCTATGTGCATCTCGCGCATCAGAAAAAGCATGGGCCTTGATCTCTTTTCTCTGATCTCCAGCAGCTCTAACTGCAGCACACATACGTGCAGCCTTCAGGTAGATTGCCCTTATGGCATTTCAGCAAACAGTTTGTTTGCCAGCCTATGTACAGTCCATAAACAAGCAAGCGTGCCAGTCGTATATGTGCTGGAGGTACATGTACGTGCTAATCCATCTTTAGCCTTGACCTTACCTGTATGTTGCTAGCTAGAAACAGTTCCTACCTCTTCCCGAGCCTTAATCTTCCCTCCTTCCTGCTGCCTCGCTTATGTATGGCCTTGGTATGTTGCAATGCACAGAGCTACAGCCCGTGCAGGAAACAAGCTGCTAGTATGTGGACCAGCCCTATTTTAAATCCAGGACATGTACGTGCTAATTTAAACAGCATGCACAAGTTTTGCTCAACCTGGTACCAGAGCCACCGAATCCCTTAATGTGTGTCACCTGTTTGACATGGGTTCAACCTTTGCCATACTTTTTGCCACGGCCGTGTCACGCCTTCGTCGTGTACGACATGTGTGCTTTAACCAAACCGTCGGTCTTGCCATGCTTCTGCCATGTTCCAGCTTGAGCCGAGTTTCTCGACCACACATCTTTTCTAGCTGATCCAACCTGCGCAATCTCTCTAATCTGACCAAAGGGGCCTACGGACTTACCGTTGGGACCTGCTAACATGTGAAGCCGCTAACTGTCCAATCTAGTCCCATCTGGCATACGGGGCCCACAGGATGACTTGTGGGGCCCGGTTGACCTCTGACCTTCCTTTTCGACTTGGTCAACAATGATCGTTGACTAGTTGACTGTGCTTGCAAACCAACCTAAAACCCAGCTTGTGGTTCTCTAACTTGCTGACTTGTGTTTTCTGTGCTTTATCGCAAATAATTAGATTCATCAAATATTTCTTTATTGGAAAATCAATAATAAATTGATTCTAGCTTAGAAAAATAGGAAATCAATTTCTTTATTCTTCTAAAATCATGAAGCACCCGTTGGACTAGCTTTTGGAGTTATTTGGTTCTTTATTGCTTCTCTTTGGAGTTATTTGCATCTAGACACCGTGTTTATTTATATTTGCGAATCTAGGATTCCCGGAGCCGAGGAGTCAAGCCAGAAGATCGAGAACGACTACGGAAACTACGACGACTACCTGCACACAGGTGTTCACGCCTGATTGATTCTGAAATACCTATTAGGCATTGCTATGTAGTATGCTAGCGCTTTACTTAAATTGCATGATGATGAACCTTGCACTGCCTTTTTTAATTACCCTGTCCTTGATTGCCCTACTACTACTACTATGTTATATATAAGCGTGTATATACGCTGAGCTTCGCGATGCATGTGTTGGGATGGGAATAGTGGTTCTTGGCGTGTGTGGGGAAAAACCGGTAGGAGAAGGCGTTTTGGGTACTTTGGCGGGGGTGAGCTCGAAACAACCGATCTGGGATCGGGGATGGGAGTGCACTCCTCAGTGCATTCCCGCTTTTACGGTTTTTGGAGCACAAGTGTTGAGGTTTTACTGTACGCTTGGAGGACATGAGCTCGCCCCGGTCTGAAACCGAGTGGACAGACCTTTTCACGGGACCTTTACGTACACACCACCTCGCCGAGAGTGGGGTTAGGGCCGAGTTGAGCTCGGCAAGTGCGGAACCATACCTGCCAGCAGGATAGCGGGGTATCAGTGGGGGAGTGGTGGGAGTGAGACCACCCTCTCAAAGCGACTCCCGTGTGGCCACACGGGAGCATTTCACAGTTCCGGTGCGATTCCTTCCGAGGGGGGGATCGTTTTGAGGGCCGGATGCAGGATGGGACCGTAACTACCGAGAGTTCGCACGGTAGGGTGGGTTTGGTCGGTTCGCTACCGACTGGGCTCCATCCCAAGTTGGGTACAGGTGTACACGCTCTGCAGAGTTGTCGATCTATAGCTATAGCCGCGTCCTCGGTCATGGACATGTCCTTTGATAGCTTTGTCCTCATGTTTTGGGATTTCTACCTCCCCCTGTAGTTGAGAGTGTGGTGAGCCGTGGTTGCAGTCGGGGAGAGGAGAGTTGCTCCCTCTACCTCGCGGATCCGATTGCAATCATTGAGGTGCGAGGAGAGGAAGTTCTCGCATCGACCCTAGATGGAGATAGGATGTGGAGACGGGGCCCTGGGGTACCAGGTGGTTCCGAGCTATGTTTGAGAGTATGGTTTGGGACTTATATGGAGATGATTTCTTTTATGCTTCGCTGCTGCTGCATAGGAAATCTGAGCTTTTACCTTGACACATTTCTTACCCTTTAGAGTTAGGCCACTTAAAGCCGCATACAGTCGGTGACGTGAACCTATCCCATTCCTTGGGGATAGTTTTGTGAGTGTGCAGGATTGAACTTGGAGTGAGAGTCCGAGTTCGAGGAATCCATGAAGGAAGGGTTGCGTTGCTTCGCTCAAGGATGCCTGTAGTGAAGATCGATGATGAAGACTTGAAGCCCTAGCTACCGCTACGCAGGATTTCTACTTGTCGCTTAGCCCAAGGGGCTTGTACTAAATTCACATACCGAGTTGTATCGGATGTAAATATTCTATTTTCTACTCTGATTTCGTTGTATGGAAATGATATTATTCTGTAATGAGTTCTGTACGTGACAGCTACCGATCCAGGGACTATCACAAGGGTACAGGGAGTCGGGTTTTCCTCACCCAAAACCCGGGTGGTTACAGGTGGTATCAGAGCCGTACTTGACCGTAGCACGCAACCCTAGGTTGGTCGATAGCTTAGGAACATTTTATACGCTCTATTTTATATATACCCCTTGTATAAATTAAAATATACCTTTCCTACTTTGAAAAACTCTATCTTTCCTTCGTTGAAGCAACTTCTTACGTGGACTAGTTAGGATGAGACCGAAGTTAGTTTGGATGGTACGAGAATGCCTTGAACCACTAAGAGTAGAGTCTGCCTTGTTTGACTTGCCACGAAGTAATTAGACCGATTGGTGTGCGAGATCTCAACGGTTATGAGTCAGCCTTGAGATAGCACTATCTATAATGCTTTGAATGTCTGTGTGCTTGTTTCTTTATGGATCTTAATGGATCTTAAGGTTCTTACTATTGAGTATAGGATTATACACTAGCGAATATTTTCATGCTTGTACTTGACTCCCAGAATAGGAAACCCGAGTGCTACCCCTCATAGGAAAGACCACCACAATGCAATGCTTTGGAGGTTGATTGGCCTAAGGAAACCTGAGATAACCCAAAAGGAGGACAAGTCATCTATAAAAGCAAGTATAAGGAGTATCGGAGACATGCCTCCTCAACCGAAGATGAGATCTAGATTTTGGATAAGCCACCTCTTGCCTTTGGAATGAAGTTACCACCTTGGATTAGAGAGTACTCGAGTTGGAACCTCAAGTATACTCAAGCGAAGACATCAAGATCAAGAGATGGAGATCAAGATCAACCTTACCTCGGAACAATTTCTAGATTCCAGAGATTTTTGTTGAGAGCACACTAATGGCAATGACCAGAAAACAACTACAATGAAGCTGAAGATGCTCGAAGCACGCACGCAACTTGAAGATGTTCGGTACCTCCAATGTACCCAGTGACGCTTCAATCTCGAGGACGAGATTCTTTTGAGGGGGGGAGTTCTGTAACATCCCGGATTTTTCCCGGAATGTTAATGATTGCAAAAATGTGGATTTCAAAATTTTTGTTTGAATTTGAGTGCTTACCTAAATTATAAGGATGTCTTCTTTGAATCCTTCCCTAAATTCTTAGAATTATTTTGAGCTAAATAATAAAATTTAGGAAATATAAATGCAAGTGTGAGAACTCTGGAGTTTATTGGATTTCTTTTGGATTTTAATTGTGTGAGATTCAAATTTGAATTCTAATTCAAATTTGAATCCTATAGGTGTAAGGAATAGAAATAGGAAAAGCTCCCTTTTTAGCTTGGGCCTTAAACCAGCTTGAGAAGTCCACCAAAGCTCCTTGATCTTTCACCGCCGGTCTGCCCCAACCGCGCGGCCCATCTAACCTTTCAGCCCGTGGCCCAACTATCACCTACCACCTCTTGTGCCACTTACACGCGGGTCCAGCCGGTCAGCCTCTCCTTCCCCACCTTTCCCCATCCTCTCTGTCGTCTCTCCCGTGACGCATGCCGTGGGGGCTGGAGGCGCGCCGACGCCAGTCATGGCGCCGCCCCCCCTTTCGCGCTGGCACACCGGATAGCCACCACGCGCCCCCGTGCCGCATCTCCACCACCCGTTCTCGTGCTCGCAAACCCTAGCCCCCCAGGTATAAGAAGCCCCCTGCTGCAGCTCCCTGTCCGCCGTCGCTAGGGGTGCTCCCCATCCAAATCCGCCGCCACCAGAGAAAGGGGGAAGGAGGAGAAGAAGGAAGGGGGTGCAGGAGTGGGGGAGAAGACCGGCTGCCGTCCCGGGCGTCGAGGAGCCAGGCCGCCAGCGTCGTGAGACTCATCCCGGAGCCGCTGTTCGCGAAGAAGAGGAAAGGAGGAAGGAGGAGTGGGAGAAGAGGAAGGGGAAGCCGGAGCCGCTGCGCAAGGGAGCCCGCCGAGGAGATGTCGCCGCTCCTGGAAGCCCGAAGTCCGCCTGTGGGTGCCGTCCGAGGAGCTGCGCCACGACGCCGCGCCGAGGACGCCGTCTCCATTCCGGGGTGCCGCGGGCGCCGTGAAGGCAAAGCCGTCCGAGGGAGCTGTGGTCCGCCGCGAAGACGGAGCCGCCCGTGCCAAGGACGCCTAGACCAGGGAGCCGGACCCGCTGAACCGCGGCGCCCTGCACTGCCTCCCCTGCACCGTGCCGTGTTCCCGCTCCGCCACTGTCTTTGCTCCGTCCACCTTCACCGCCGCCTGCCGTCACGACCAGGAACCCCAGGTGAGCTCAGTGCTCCTCATCCCGCTCTGGATGCCGGCCTTGTGCCGTGGGGGAAAGAACCAGGCCATGCCCGTGGTGACCATGACCTGTCTCTGCTTGCTTGCTCCGGGCCGCCGCGCAGACCCGCTGTCGCCTGAGGGCCGGCCATCGAGCCGAGCCGGTCGTTTTTGCAGGTGCCGCTGCCGTCTACGCGCGCGCACCACCGCTTGATGTCTCCCTTTCTTTGCTCGTCCAGACCGTGTGCACACCGTCGGTTTTGTGTCGCCACCATGGCTACGTCGCCGGCGACTTGCACGCGCACGCACCCAGGGAGCCAAGGTCCTGTCTTTTGGGCAGGGGCTCCTGACCGGGACGCACACGCACGCACGCGGCCACCTACCGGGTCGCGGTCTTGCTTCCTGGCCGAACCACCGCGTACAAGCATGCGCGCGCCTGTGGGGCCGAGCCCCTGCTTCCCCTATCCGTGGCCGAGCTCGACGTTCTGCCGTGCCGTCGCCGCGAACCCCAACGCTCCGGCGCACGTGTGTCTGTCGAACCATCGACCCCAAGTCCGAGCCTTTTGGCCACCTCAAACCTGAACACCGCCCAGCCTAGCCTGCTCGCCGTTCTCCTTTTCTCTGTGCCATCGCCGTGCACGCACCGTCGTCTCCGTGCCGCCATGGCTGCGCCGCCGGCGTTCTGCACCCGCACACGCACGTACACCCGAGGGATTCGTTTCCTGTCCAACCCGTGCGCACGTACTCGCACACGCACACACACGTTCGTGTGATCCCCACCGGTGCTGGCCACCCCAGCCACGACGCCAAGGTTTCCTGTTTCCTCAACGCCGTCGACCTGGTCTTCGCCACCCAGAGCTTTGCTTCCACCGCACCGCCGTGCCCGGCCGGGACCTTGTCTCACGGCCACACGCACGCGCGTGCAACCCGTGCCTCCCTCTTACACGCGTTGAGCGAGCCGTGGATGCCAGTTTGCATGCCGACGCTTGCACGCGCACGTCTTGCTTCCGCCTCGCCCTGCCTCCCTTACCTTCTCCAAATCATCACCATATCCATCTCACCACTCGAGCAATCAGCAGCGACTCACACTTTCCCCTTCTTTCATGTTCTTGCACCAAAGCCAGGAAGCAAGCAAGCTAACTGTTAATCCTGCTTTCTCTTTGATCTCTCTTACGCCATGATAGCAAAGCACCTGTGCACCTGTCGATCTCCCTGCTGCCTTCCAATCTCAAGCAAGCCAGCAGCTTGCTCATTCTCTCCCCAAAATCCGAACCACCCAGCAGCATAGCAAGCACAAGTGGAGCCTCCTCTTTTTCCCCAAATCGCTTGAGCAACCAACGGCATGGAGCACATGCGCCCTTCAATTCCTAATGCCAGCAAGCAGCTCTAGCTCGAGCTCTGCCCCTCGCCAAGCTTCTCTCATCCAAATCGACAACCAGTAGCACCTCTCTCCCTCCTTCGAGTCCCAGCTGCAACTGTCTTCCTTTCTTCCCTAATCAGGTAGACAAGCAGTAGCAACAGACGCCCTTTGTTTCTCTCTATGTGCATCTCGCGCATCAGAAAAAGCATGGGCCTTGATCTCTTTTCTCTGATCTCCAGCAGCTCTAACTGCAGCACACATACGTGCAATCTTCAGGTAGATTGCCCTTATGGCATTTCAGCAAACAGTTTGTTTGCCAGCCTGTGTACAGTCCATAAACAAGCAAGCGTGCCAGTCGTATATGTGCTGGAGGTACATGTACGTGCTAATCCATCTTTAGCCTTGACCTTACCTGTATGTTGCTAGCTAGAAACAGTTCCTACCTCTTCCCGAACCTTAATCTTCCCTCCTTCCTGCTGCCTCGCTTATGTATGGCCTTGGTATGTTGCAATGCACAGAGCTACAGCCCGTGCAGGAAACAAGCTGCTAGTATGTGGACCAGCCCTATTTTAAATCCAGGACATGTACGTGCTAATTTAAACAGCATGCACAAGTTTTGCTCAACCTGCTACTAGAGCCACCGAATCCCTTAATGTGTGTCACCTGTTTGACATGGGTTCAACCTTTGCCATACTTTTTGCCACGGCCGTGTCACGCCTTCGTCGTGTACGACATGTGTGCTTTAACCAAACCGTCGGTCTTGCCATGCTTCTGCCATGTTCCAGCTTGAGCCGAGTTTCTCGACCACACCACATCTTTTCTAGCTGATCCAACCTGCGCAATCTCTCTAATCTGACCAAAGGGGCCTACGGACTTACCGTTGGGACCTGCTAACATGTGAAGCCGCTAACTGTCCAATCTAGTCCCATCTGGCATACGGGGCCCACAGGATGACTTGTGGGGCCCGGTTGACCTCTGACCTTCCTTTTCGACTTGGTCAACAATGATCGTTGACTAGTTGACTGTGCTTGCAAACCAACCCAAAACCCAGCTTGTGGTTCTCTAACTTGCTGACTTGTGTTTTCTGTGTTTTATCGCAAATAATTAGATTCATCAAATATTTCTTTATTGGAAAATCAATAATAAATTGATTCTAGCTTAGAAAAATAGGAAATCAATTTCTTTATTCTTCTAAAATCATGAAGCACCCGTTGGACTAGCTTTTGGAGTTATTTGGTTCTTTATTGCTTCTCTTTGGAGTTATTTGCATCTAGACACCGTGTTTATTTATATTTGCGAATCTAGGATTCCCGGAGCCGAGGAGTCAAGCCAGAAGATCGAGAACGACTACGGAAACTACGACGACTACCTGCACACAGGTGTTCACGCCTGACTGATTCTGAAATACCTATTAGGCATTGCTATGTAGTATGCTAGTGCTTTAATTAAATTGCATGATGATGAACCTTGCACTGCCTTCTTTAATTACCCTGTCCTTGATTGCCCTACTACTACTATGTTATATATAAGCGTGTATATACGCTGAGCTTCGCGATGCATGTGTTGGGATGGGAATAGTGGTTCTTGGCGTGTGTGGGGAAAAACCGGCAGGAGAAGGTGTTTTGGGTACTTTGGCGGGGGTGAGCTCGAAACAACCGATCTGGGATCGGGGATGGGAGTGCACTCCTCAGTGCATTCCCGCTTTTACGGTTTTTGGAGCACAGGTGTTGAGGTTTTACTGTACGCTTGGAGGACATGAGCTCGCCCCGGTCTGAAACCAAGTGGACAGACCTTTTCACGGGACCTTTACGTACACACCACCTCGCCGAGAGTGGGGTTAGGGCTGAGTTGAGCTCGGCAAGTGCGGAACCATACCTGCCAGCAGGATAGTGGGGTATCAGTGGGGGAGTGGTGGGAGTGAGACCACCCTCTCAGAGCGACTCCCGTGCGGCCACACGGGAGCATTTCACAGTTCCGGTGCGATTCCTTCCGAGGGGGGGATCGTTTTGAGGGCCGGATGCAGGATGGGACCGTAACTACCGAGAGTTCGCACGGTAGGGTGGGTTTGGTCGGTTCGCTACCGACTGGGCTCCATCCCGAGTTGGGTACAGGTGTACACGCTCTGCAGAGTTGTCGATCTATAGCTATAGCCGCGTCCTCGGTCATGGACATGTCCTTTGATAGCTTTGTCCTCATGTTTTGGGATTTCTACCTCCCCCTGTAGTTGAGAGTGTGGTGAGCCGTGGTTGCAGTCGGGGAGAGGAGAGTTGCTCCCTCTACCTCGCGGATCCGATTGCAATCATTGAGGTGCGAGGAGAGGAAGTTCTCGCATCGACCCTAGATGGAGATAGGATGTGGAGACGGGGCCCTGGGGTACCAGGTGGTTCCGAGCTATGTTTGAGAGTATGGTTTGGGACTTATATGGAGATGATTTCTTTTATGCTTCGCTGCTGCTGCATAGGAAATCTGAGCTTTTACCTTGACACATTTCTTACCCTTTAGAGTTAGGCCACTTATAGCCGCATACAGTCGGTGACGTGAACCTATCCCATTCCTTGGGGATAGTTTTGTGAGTGTGCAGGATTGAACTTGGAGTGAGAGTCCGAGTTCGAGGAATCCATGAAGGAAGGGTTGCGTTGCTTCGCTCAAGGATGCCTGTAGTGAAGATCGATGATGAAGACTTGAAGCCCTAGCTACCGCTACGTAGGATTTCTACTTGTCGCTTAGCCCAAGGGGCTTGTACTAAATTCGCATACCGAGTTGTTTCGGATGTAAATATTCTATTTTCTACTCTGATTTCGTTGTATGGAAATGATATTATTCTGTAATGAGTTCTATACGTGATAGCTACCGATCCAGGGACTATCACAAGGGTACAGGGAGTCGGGTTTTCCTCACCCAAAACCCGGGTCGTTACACCCGCCACGTTATGTCCTAAGTGTAGGTAGGTGCCGCCCGTAGATGGTCATTGAGTACCTGCTCTGACGGGGTGGCGTGCCGCTGAGGTTGGACGGGACGGCGTGTTGGAGGCCGCGCGGGCGCACAGTGCGGCATTACGGCTCCTGTCAGAACAAGCCTCCCACGCGTCCTACCAGTTGGGATGTTTGCATGGCGTGGAGAACCGGAGCCTTGCGTGTCGTCGCGGGGAAGTTCGAGCGTCGGGGCGGCACCACGTTCGTTTGGGGCCCCTGATCCCACGCTCCGATATCCATGTGTGGACCCCGCCTTAGTCAGAGACGGAAACTACTCGTGCGAACGGGTAGTCGGAGGCGAGGCGGAGAGTTGTCGTGCGAGGCGGAGAGTTGTCGTGCGAGGCGGAGAGTAGTCGGGCGCGCCGCTTACTAGTCGGAGATGAGGTGTCTTGTCGATGAGGGTCTTGACGAAGATCTGCATGCCTCTTTGTCCTGGATCTTAGCCTTGACGCTGTCAATGGCGTCAGAAGACTCCGTCCCAAGGGTGATTATCTCGTTACTTAGGGGGCCCTAATCCAGGCCCTCGTCAGCGTGCTTCAAACAATTTTGTCTTCTCCATATTACCATATCTCTAGAGTCAATAATTTTCTATGAGGAACTATTAAACTCAATCACTTGCCATTACTCAATAGTTTTCTGTTGATCTCTATCTCGTGGAGGTAGTCAAATTGGATCAGTGATCGATTTCTAGGTTTCGTTGTAAACCTAATTGGTTACTTGCGATTACGTAAATCAATAGTTCAAACCGCACTCAAAGGTAGGGCATTTACCACTGATATAGGACCTTTTGTACCAGAAACAATAATATCTCCAATTATAGCCCCTCTAGGATGTAAGATATATCTCTTCTCACCATCCCCATAGTGTATGAGACAAATATATGTATTTCGATTAGGGTCATATTCTATGGTTACGATTATACCAGATATGTCTTTTTGATTCCGTCGAAAATCAATTTTATGGTATAGGCACTTATGACCTCCCCTTCTATGCCTTGCAGTAATGATTCCTCTGGCATTACGACCTTTACCACAATAGTGCCATCCATTGATCAATTTATTTCGTGGATTGGATTTCACTTGCCTGTCTATGGTTCCCTTGCGTGTGCTCGGGATAGGTGTTTTGTATAAATGTTTCATCATATTATTAAGCATTCTTCTTTAATTCGTTTCTCTATCTAGAAGTGGAATAGAATAACCTGGTTGAAGGGTAATGATCATATGTTTGTAATGCATTGTATGTCTCAGAATAGGTCCCATTCTTCTACCCTTTTCGGGTAGTCGATGGCTATTCACAACTACTACCTTAACACCAAAGAAGAGTTCAACCCAATACTTTATTTCTGTCTTAGTGAATCCCAATTCGACATTAGAAGTATATTGATTCTTTCCCAATAAATGAAGACTCTTTTTTGTAAATGTTGCGTATTTGATTCCATCCATAAATCAACTTTCCCTCATATGCTCTGAGTTCCAGTATCGATAAGAGTTCAACTCCTTGAATACCGGATTCAAGATGTTCCATCTTTGCATTTATTGCGATTCTTTCTCAACTATTATTCGAATTGGAATAGTCTCATTGCTTCAATGAAATATATTTTTCTTTTGAAAAAAGAAAATAAAAGACTTTTTCGATTCCTATATAACACTTATGTATCAGAATATGAATTTTTCATGTTGTTTCCTCGTAAAACAATTTTGTTGCTTACGATTAACATGTTCTGGAACCTTTCAGGAACGAATCCACTTTTCTGGGAAGATGGAACATTTTTGGGTAATGTACCCAGAGTTTTTTCGGAAAACATATGGTTCTTTATGGATCCTCTTATGCATTATGTTTGATATCAAGGAAAGGCAATTCCTGCATCAAAAGGAACTCTTCTTTTGAAGAAGACATGGAAATCTTACCTTATCAATTTCTCCTTCTCTGCTTAGGTCTCTAGAGTTGTTTCATTTGATCATCAATTGAAGATGTTTCATTTGTTCACACTAAGGGTAGGCAGATACGTCTGTAATGCATTGTATGTCCCAGACTAGGTCCCATTCTTCTACCCTTTTTGGGTAGTCGATGGCTATTCACAGCTACTACCTTAACACCAAAGAAGAGTTCGACCCAATGCTTTATTTCTCTTAGTGAATCCCGATTCGACATTAGAAGTATATTGATTTTTTCTCAATAAACGAAGACTCTTTTCTGTAAATGCTACGTATTTGATTCCATCCATAAATCAACTTTCCCTCATATGCTCTGAGTTCTAGTATCAATAAGAGTTCAACTCCTTGAATACCGGATTCAAGATGTTCCATCTTTGCATTTATTGTGATTCTTTCTCAACTATTATTCGAATTGGAATAGTCTCATTACTTCAATGAAATCTATTTTTCTTTTGCAAAAAGAAATAAAAGACTATTTCGATTCCTATACAACTCTTATGTATCAGAATATGAATTTTTCTTGTTGTTTCTTCGTAAACAATCTTCTTGCTTACGATTAACATCTTCTGGAACCTTTCAGGAACAAATCCACTTTTCTGGGAAGATGGAACATTTTTGGGTAATGTACCCAGAGTTTTTTCGGGAAACCATATGGTTCTTTATGGATCCTCTTATGCATTATGTTTGTTGTGAGCATTTTGATGGATGTAAAATCGGGGATTTGGGATTGCATAGCAATTTGCTAAATTAGTCGATTTGTTATTGGAATTTTCTGGTGCTTGTGAATTCATGCCAACGTGACGGCCGTAGCAATACTTGTGAATTATGATTTTAATTTTAGGTCTGAAAGTGAAACATGAAGTGGAAGTGTAGGAGTAGTGTCACTACTGATTTGAGGTCTTATCCTCTATATTTATTTCACATCTTGCCACTTTCGTCAATCATTTAGCAGTTGGACAATTTTAAATTATAATAAATTTTATTAATCAATAATGCTGCCGCTTAATTTTGTGCTATGAAACTGCTTTAGGTTATTAAAAAAAGAAATTTTTGCTATATGAAATTTTGAATACCTATTGTCCAAATCCTGCGCCCGCCTATAACTATTCCAGCACTATTCATTTGTAACTTCATTATTCTTTTTCACCCAAAAGAACGAGCCTGACCTGACCTGAAAAGTCTATAATACCACAATTTTACCACTGCCAATTTGGTTAACACAGTACACCACATGCTATGATTGAGAATATCAGGTTTCGTATTTGCACTAGGTGTAGCCTAGTTTAGAATTTACGATGCTGACATATTGCAATGCATGTTTACATGATGATGAAAGATACTTTCAGTTAAGTGAATGCCTTTTAGACTGTTGCTTTTAGTGTTGCTTTTGGTTCCTGTTTTATGGAATATACTTTCATCACGTAAACTGAATGCTGTCATTTGTTTCTGATTGTGAACAGAGCCATCAAGAGATCAGGAGTGTGCTTTGAAGAGTGAGTTTTTGGTATCTAAATATGGTACCTGTGAATATGCACTAGTTCTGCCTGAAGGTGAACAGATTGGGTGCATGCTGCTGAATAGTTTTTTTTCAAACCTGTCAACCTGTGCTGAATTTAGAAGTATTTTATCTTATCTGTGAACATGTGAATGCTATGCGTCGGTTTCTGAATGTGAAAGGTGAATGGTCATGTGAAAGGTGGATGCTTGTGCGCGTTATATTGTCACATAATGGTATATACAAATACATTTGTAGTTGATCTTAAACTAGATGCAAAGCATTAAATAGCTTACAGACGGGCGCTCTGTATGTGGGTTGTATGAGCTGTCTTTATATCTGTCTGCATGATAAATTCGAGGCTCTGCAGACGACTACCGTCTGTGGGTTGTACATGCCCTTATGATAACACAATTAGGCTAATTAGATTCATCTTGCAATTTGAATTGGGAGTTATGGAATGGGTTTTGGCATTAACCCGCATTTAATACTCGAAGTTATTGTCGCTAGTTTTAATGCGAAGGGTGAATTTCTTTTGTGGGGACTAAACAAGACCAAATAGCCAAATAGATATTTTACAATTCTCTATCTTTCAACGTAGCAGACTTATGCCTTTGTTTTTAAGGAAACTGTAGAGGAGTACGCGGCGCTACAGTGAAATGGTGTCGCACCCAGGATTTGAACCGTGGTGAGAGTCGCGCAGCCAGTGGTCTTTACCACTCCACAGCTCCTTGACTAGCAGATTTATGCCTTGATACAAAAGCAACTAATATAGCCACGATCAGATTAGAATATTTTTTAGCAGCCCCAATTTTAGCAAACATGTATAGGGAAATGTTTTGCACAACAAATGAGTTGCTGGGCCTTCAAAATGGTGATGCTAGGAGCTGCACATCACACTAGACATGGGTTAATCTTAGCAAGGGCCGTAGCAAGGGCCACTTCAATCAAGAGCAGAGTACATAGATAGGTCAAAGTCAGTGCTGCTCTTTTCCTCCATAACAAGAAGAGTTCTGAACATACTAAGGAATCCCTATATATGTTGTTATCTCACTCTAGATCTAAATCGTAGGCGTGAAGTGCATAGATAGATAGATGAAAGCCAGTGCTCTTGTTTTCATCCCAATAACAAGAAGAGTTCCGGAACCACATTACTACGTTTATATATGTAACAAAGGATGGTGAAAAAAATAATGAAAAAGAAAGCTCACATTGCCACAAAGGCCAATTGGTACACAAGGACATGCACAGGAAAAGGGATGAAAATAAAACACTAGCAACAAGTGTACAATGAGACAACCAAGCATAAACGCTAAACAAACCGGCTAGACCTTCAATTTTAGCACTTGAGCGTCTTGAAGCACGGGAGGTGCTGCAGCTCTTCCAGCTTCACCGTCGGCGGGGCGGGCCCTTTGATCGGTCCGCATTTGCGTTCGTGGCGGCGGTGCAGGCTGCAGGGCACGGACACCTCCCGCTTTAGCTGGCAGAGGCACTTCTTGTTCTCCACCACACTACAGCACTGCTCGCGGATCTCGTCATGGGCCAGACAGTTGGTGAAGTACTCGATCTGCGTCGGGCAGCTCTCCGGCGTGGGCGCGCCACCCGAGTAGTACGCGGCAGTAGGTGCGGAGGCAAAGGCGCAGATGACGACGGCGAGGACGAGCACGGCTGCGAGGTTCGCCTCCATGGGGCTGAAACTGAAGGTAGCTATGTTTGGGGTCGAAGCAGCTGGGATAGTGTGACCCTATGAGCAGTCCTGTATGGGCTGACGAGTGACGACCCATGCCGACCTCTGCCTCCTTTCATAGAAGCTGTTGGGTGGACGGTAGCGGGCACGGGAACGTGCAGGAGCATGTGGTAGCTGTGGATGCTGTCCATTATTGCACATAGTTTAATTAGTTTGTTTATACAGCGAGTGGAGCCAACTGATTCGAGCATATCTTGTTCGCCTTGTTGTCTGAAGCAGGTTCCAAAACAGGAGTCAATTAAGGGTGCGTTTAGTTTCCACCCAAAAATTTTCAACCGTCACATCGAAACTAGTGATATCAATTACAAACTGTTAGATAATAGGTTAGTTTACAACATAGTTTAATTCTAATATTAAATAGGCATTTCAATAATATGATTACTGTGAGTGAAACATATCATGTGCAAGTGTTCATATTAAACATCTATTAAACACAACAAAAAGAAACATACAAGTTTCAGTAAGTACCTTAAAGCGGGACAAGTGTCGGCACCAGATAGGTTGTTATCCTCTGGATTAGTCATACTAATCGTAAGAGGACCTCCGTCGATGTAGCCGTATAGAGTCGTTGCAGGAAGATGTACGCAGATAGCCCTGAACGGTCTTCTGGAAGTAGTCGTAGTACAAGTAGAGATAGCCACCAGTAGACGAACATTACCTGAAAAACAGACATTGGTAACGAGCGCGGATGTCCATTGGTAACGGGCAAAACGTCCGTTACCGATCAAGCGTTACAAATGAGCCAACAAAGGTAACGGGCCGATGCCCGTTACTAATAAAACGTAAGTGTAACGGACGTCTAACAAAGACCGTTACCACAACTACTTACCGGTCACATGAAATGGTTGTTTCTCCGGGCCCACCGGGGCAGACACTGAGCCCGTTACTCATAACATTTATTAGTAACGGCCGCCTTACAAAGACCGTTATCGAAACTAGTTACCGGTCACCTGAAATGTCTGTTTCTCTGAGCCTACATGGACCTTTGGTAACAGGCACAGAAACCAAGCCCGTTACATGAAGTCAATATCTGAGACGTTTGCTGTGGGCACGCGTCTCCACCAAAGGAGACGCATTTTTTGTACGCACGTCTCGTTTGTGTCGATGAAAGGAGACGCGTGCTGTGTACGAGCGTCTCCTCTGTCTCGACGAAAGGAGACGCGTGCTCTGGACGCACGTCTCCTCTGTCTCGACAAAAGTGTCAACTTCTAGGGCCCACCGGTCAGTATTAGTAACGGGCCTTTATGCGGCCCGTTACAGTGTTGTCATACTTGTAACGGGCGTTCCAAGTGAAGCCCGTTACTCACGGATCAGTTTTTGTAACGTGCCTTACTTAACGCCCGTGACCGATATGTAGGGCACCTACAGTAAGCTGCCTGTTTTCTGGCTACATCCCGGAACTAGCCAGGATTTGGCAGCCACTAGATCAGGGGCTGCATCTTGGAAACAGCAAGGATTTGGCAGCCACCACAGCAATGCAAGGAGACATCACAAACACATTCTCATCACATATATACACAAGTAAGATCACATATATATACAATGCAAGATCACATAAGTTCCTCATCAGATCGACATGCATGTTAAAGTTTCAAGTTCCTCATCGGTGTTTTGTTTGGATGGAGTCCTGAGAAAACTACCTAAACCAGGTAACAACATCTGACCCGAGCCAAGCAGGTTTCTCAGGCTGTACTAAACAAGCCTGAATGCAGTAAGTTTCAAGTTTGTCACGCAGTACAATGAACTCACGGTGCATCATTATAGAAGTTCCCATTTCGGTCGAGGATCTCCTTAAGAATGTACTCGCACAACATCTCTCGGACCGGTTTTAGATCTTCTGTAGAAACATTTAGGGTAGGTTTGAAATCCTACAAAATACAATCATTATGAGAATACAAGTACAAATCAGTTTCTAAAATCAAATGGAAAATATGAGCAGAGACAAGGGTGAGCATTATCTACTTACAACAGCTTTCTTGATGTGAGGTATGTCTTCGAGCAGTCTGAACATATTGAATGCCACATGGAATCCTTGCAAAAAGGACCCTGATGGCTGCTGAGCGCAGTGCGCATCGAGGTACCAAAATGATAAGTTAATGCTGTACCAAATTGGTATGAAGGGACCATAAAAAACCTCAGTCTTACAGTGGTATTTGGCTTGTGCTTGAATGTCTGATTGATTTTTAGCTTTTTCTTCTTTCCTTTCATCACTTCGTCCTTTGGGCATATATTTTCAAAGGCCCTGAATGATCATCAATACCGATTAGAAACACTAAGAGATTGAATTTTGTGAACAAAACCTACAAGATACGGACTAATTCACAAGCATTCGGAGGTCATCGAACTTTCACGCGGGATGATGTTTAGCAGAATCTAGATACCAAACCTCTTTAAACTTCATACAGATGATCAGTGTTACACAGTGGCCACCGGTGCAGAAGGCACACACCACATAGTCATTCGTCATTACATTTCTCAATGCTTGTACTACAAGGTTAGCCTCCTTATCAATCTTTTTGGTCGTGAGAACCTGTGGATCCAAAAACCCAATACTGATCTTCATCTCCGCTGCCTGGTCCATCATTTTCCTAAAAAAAATCCAAATGTTAGCATGCATGAACTTTGTGGTCAAAATTAAAGAAATATCTTTTTTGGTTTTAAGGCACTTACAATGTCCACAACCTCAAGAAGGTATCATCAACCAGGGTTATAAGGTCATACACGTCACTGAATGCAATGTTTAACATTAAATCACCATCACCATGAAAGGAGTCTTCAGGCAACTTTGCTGGAAAACTAAGTTTATCCTTACTGTGTACCATGGCGTAAGCATGCAAACTGACACAATTCGGTCCAGCAGCCTGTAAGTCCGCTTCTGACAACATAGGCATAGCAGGCTTGTATTTTGGATCTGCTTTTGTCCAAATACAGTTAAGAAGGTCATCTCTAGGCAGAGGTTTCCTGGCCGCCTTCTTCTGCGGTGGCTGCTGCTCAGGCGGAGATTGCATGTCCTCCGCCTATTGCAGAGGCTGCTATTGCTGCTGCTGCTTAGGCGGAGATTGCCTATCCTCCTCCTGTTGCAGAGGCTCCTGTTGCTGCTGCTGCTTAGGTAGAGATTGCTTGGGCTCCTCCTGTTGTTGTCGATGCTCCTGCTGTGTAGTTTTGCTGATCTGCTGCTACTGCTGCTGAGCTTTCTCTTGCTGACGCTGAGCTACAGTACCTCCATCTGATGTTGTACCCCTTCTACCTGATGTGGGTCCAGGGTTGGTATTTCTCGTAATGGGTGGTACATGGATCCTGTTCTTTGACCATTGGATCCTTAGACAGAGAGCCTTAGCTAGGGTTGTTACTTCATCCCCCTCAATTGGTACAGGCAGAGGGTAGTGACCCGTATTGCCCCACACATAACTAGGTTGCACCACAGCATACCCATCCTGCACCGGTACTGTATGGAGAGTTTTTTACAATGGAAAGACAGTGGCTAGTGCGAGCTCCACTTTATTCCCGATGCCATCCAAAAGGCTGCACTTGGTTGGCTCTGTCAGCTTATCTATTGTGTCCAGCATAGGTGATCGACTATCAATGTGCTGTTGACTACCTTCGTCCTCGTTGACATGCCAATGGTCTTCCTCTTTGCCACACGCTTCTTCCTCGCTGTCATGCGTATCTTCTTCCTCGAGGCCATGCACATCTTCTTCCTCACTGCTACTGACAGGTGGTGATTGGGGAGGATGAAGTACATTTTCCGGTATATGGACCATGCCTGATTGTCTTAGCATGTTGACAACTCTGGTGAATGCTTCACCAACTATCTCTTCAATCTTCGTATCAGACTTCTTGTTCCTCTTCTTTCTGTACATTCCAGCAAACTCTTCACCAAACCCTTTACCCCAGTCAAGTGAACTAGACACGCCTCGGACCCGACCTTGATGCTCTGGAGTCTCAAGTGTTGTGGTGAGGATATCATTCTCTCTAACCCCATGGAAAGAACCATCACTAGCCTGAGCTGCAAGTGTTTTCACCCTAGTTGCTACCCCCACCACCGCAGGGTTACTAAATGTTATGTCCCCGCTTCCTTTACTAGTGGTCTTCCTCTTCCCTACCCTTGCCCGCAGATAAGGCCTCGAAACGTCCAGGAAATTGGTCCCAAGGGTTCTGTTTTCCTTCTTCAGCTAGCTTTGCATCCTCCTCCTCCCACTCTTTCCTTTTACGAACATAACCTTTTCTGCCCGTCCTGTATGGCTTATTATGCAATGCTCTCTTTTCTTTCATCCCCTGGCTCAATTGCTGAAATCTAGGAGCATTGGTTTCCTGCACAAACATGGTCCAGTCTTCTGGCTGCAAAAAGGCATGCTTCACAAAGAGAGTCTCCCCTTGGCTTAGATATTTTTTTTCTTAAATGGGCCTTGAACCACCGTTGCAAGGTTGCAATCTTTGACATAGCTGCCTTAACTGCCTTCTTGCGAACACATTCAGCCAGATTGGCTGGGTAATCTAGCTTTTTCTCTGAAACTATGAACAGCTCTCCCATCTCAATTGGTGAGAGATCTTCAACCGCCTTGTTGATTGACACCCTCTCTCGAGCAATGAGGCCAAAGACCAATACAAATCTATCCCTCGCAGCATCTGGGGTAGGCCAAAAATTGTTATCAAGTCCAGTTGTGGTCAACTTGTCTTCTGGCCATTTGGTTTGTGTCCTTGACCCGCGGGATTGAGTACTACTCGCAGCAGTATGTGTTGAGTGTCCCTGTGAAGAAGGATCACCGTCGATAGGCTGTGAATAAGGTTCATCGTCGATGGGCTGTGATGGTGCACTAGAGGTAGAGGAGTTTGGTGTTGTCGGAGACTGCATAGATGATATGTCAGGTTGTCAGTAGAGCAACAAAAACTAGACTGAAAACCTAAACAAAATTAGATAAATTCTTATTCTCTGACAGGCAAAATAGTTGATATTAGCATACATGTTGGGGATATGTACTAACCATTTTGACAGGGTGAAGCAATATGCTTATATATCAAAGCAGAGATTAAATTCCTTCAACTGCTTCCTTGTCCAACTTCAGCAGTAATGAATTGTGTGTTCCATGTGTACATGCAACAATAGGATAAAGTAATCAGAATTAAAGTATGCTAACAGGTCCAAAGCATAACTGTCGATCTGGTACATTCAAAGCATAACAGAATTAAAGCATAACAAAAATTGGCGCACCAGGAACATGAAAATGAATTTCAACAGTTCATATAAGTTCATTTGTTAGCAACAGTTTATTCAAATAGACTTGGAGCAACAAAATTCATCTGTCAAATCCAGAGCCAATCAATTAAAATGAACTATTAAGGCATAATGTACTAATGCAAGCAATTTCAAGAGAATAATCCTATCTGAACTGACCCTAAAGGCCTAAACAACCGTAAAGTAGCATGTCTCCCTAATCCACCTTGACAAGAATAGTAGATTAGGAGGCCGAGCTGAGAGAGGGTGTTGGGGGTTCAAGGAGCACTGACCTCTGTCACGAATGAAGTAGTTGTTCTCGTGGTGGTCTGTTGGCGGTCGATTTCTGTCAACCAGGAACACTTGTTATGTTATACTTTGGATTTCATTTTGGAACTAACCTGCCACTAGACATACTAATGATATAACAAGTTCATTGTTGGATGTGTGTTTTGGAGTATAATGTTTACGCAGGAATTCATGCACTAAATAAGAAGAGATGCACTCGGTTCAGAGGATGATTTACATGATGATCAAGAGGCTCCGGCCATGCGTGAACTTGACTCCAAAGGTAGCAAGGACCAATGTGCTTCAATGAAGAATCTCTGAGGACCAAGATGAAAAGACCGGAAGATCATGCGTAAAGACCCCTTAACTTGGTTGCGGGGATAACAACGTCCAAAGCCCACATCCGAAAGATGAAAAACCCCAAAGTGCAAAAGATGACACGTGGCAAAAGACGGAGGCGAACCGGGCCGGAATGGGCCAGGCCGGTCGGCCCAGGCCGGCCGGCCCACCCCTATTCGGGGTCGGTTCGCCGCCGCCTTTCTTCGGTGATAAGTTCATGGAACCCTAATTGTTTGAGGAGAGGAGCCATTCGCGAAAGGCGACCAGAGAAGCCTAGGGAGATCAACCACAAGGAAGAGGATTGATCGAGGGAGTGAGCATTGAAGAATATCATCGCCAAGGTCAAGGGAGGCCACCACGAGGAAGGAAGACGCGGAGGCCCTGCCACGGCACCGCCGGAATTGAAGGACACCGAGAAACGAACTCCATTGGGGGCATCAACCATGTTCAACGGTGCCATGTCTAGCGTCTTGATGGGGTAAAGTAATCGTTTGTCCATGGAGTTGTAATGGATCTTGATGTGTAGTCACCCACTCTCGTTTGGATCTTATATCTGTCGTACCTTCTTATTGATGATGTTTAATTTTAAGGTTAGCTACCATGCCTTCGAGGTTGCTCTCGTAGATCACATCAACATACCATGTTCATTAGGGTTAGTATCGATTACCTTCGCGTAGTGACATGTACGAGGGAAGGGAAACACCTAATTCTTTGTTCACATGCTTAGATAGATTGGATCGGGGTTTTATCATGTTTCGAGTGATTGCATCTCAAGTACCTAGACTGCATGGGCATACGTTCTTCATACTCGTGAACCTCCTATCTCTCTTTAAGATAATCTAGGGTTAGTTTGTCTTTACTTAATAGATTAATCTTTACATCATTAAGTCCTTAATCAACTAAGTTAGTGTTAGGTTAAACGCAAGTAATCCCCTTGCTCCGTGGATTGACAAGAACCTTGGGGTCCCCTCCCTTAGTGAAAAAGGCACCAAGTCACTCTGTGTACTTGCGGTGAAGTTGAACGCGGTTTCGAACCGTCAACATGGTCAGAGAGGCCCGATAAGCGTCGCCTTGTTGCCTGAGGTGGCCGGCTCGTCGTCGTGGCCGGGGATGCCGGATCCGCGTCCCCGTCTTTAGGTTGGCCGGGACGCCGTCTGCACGCCAGTAACCACGTCCTCGTCACCGTCATCACGGCTGGATCCGCTTCGCCGACGTCATGCCGAGACTAGTGAGGCTGGAGAAGAGCAGGGCTGCGGCGGGGAGAGCGGCAGCGGCGGGCTAGGGTTGGAGAAGGAGCAGGACGGCAGCAGGGAGAACGGCGGTGGTGGATCTGTCTAGGAATTAGACTCCCGAATATATGTCCCCTGATGAACCGCGCGCATTACTGTGTTCAGAAATTACTCGCGTGCCCTTGAACGACTATCTGGTTGAATTGGAATTCCAGGGGCATTATAGCCAATATAGGTGGGAATTTTTGAACAATGCGTGCAAGGTTAGCCTGCTGACGCTGACAATGGATAGTCATCGGCGACGCTGGTTAGTAAACCCTCGTCTCCTTTGTTGACCGGTGGGTCCTGGCGGGCAAGCAGCGGTTATCTTTTTATATAGGCTGCTGACACTGACACGTGGGCCCGACACCATTTTTTAAAAATGAAACTTGCATCCCTCAAATATTATAGCCCTTAAAACAACACCTAAAAATTCATTAAAAATAACATTAATTCATATTTGGACATTTAGTATTTTAATAAAATATCAACAGTCACACTTGTGTACCCAACATTCTTTTAATTTGATTATACATCTCATGCTTATGATATAATAATTCTAATAACATCTTAGTTTTCTCCAAAAATTCTACAAATTGACGTGGCAACATAATTTGGGTACCTAAACTTGTCATAAAAAATTCAAATAGTTTAGATAAAGAAAGAATAAACTTGTGTGCAAATGGCTATATCTCTCACATAGTTTCCTAGAATGTTGCTTGAACATTGAAGTTTTCCACACTTTGCAACATGTTCGATCTCGTACGCATTTGAAAATTTAACACAAGCTTGTGTTCACCTTAAGATTACGAAATGCAAAGTTTCATTACTAATGGTTGTGGAAAACAAATATTATTTCTATGTTTTACTTACAAAGAACAAGATAAGGCATATAAACATTATTCACGAAACAGAATATACACTAAACAATGAAATTAATGAAAAGATGGGGATTTTTGAAAAAATATGAAAAAAATCATCAAATTTGGACTAAGCACCACGGAGAAATACATGTTACAAAATTTGACTGCAGATTAAAAGGAGAAATGCGAACTGTTCTTCATTCCAATAGAACAGAGGGGTGGTTAATCCGTGTCTCATTTGCCCCTCCAATCCTCGTCTCCTACGCCCATCCAATAGAACAGAGGAGGAAGCAGAGGCCGCCGCCGCCGCCGTGTCCGCTTTGACACTCAAGAGGGCACCCTAGGCCTCTAATGCGGCAAATGAGACCACCGCAACCTTCGATTTGACTCAGAAACGTGACAAATCAAATCTTATCTATAAAAAACTGATTAAAAAACCTCATGTAATATGTAATAATTTACATTCAAGATATATAATTTTTATTGATGCTTCCGCCTACATCCCGATGCTCATCCTGCTGACGGCGTACTCCACCGCAACGCTGAATGCACGCGTCCAGAGGTCGAACTCATGACGGATGCGACACTCGGCGCAGTAGTAGTGGATGATCCCTGGGGTCTCCGTGCCGTAGCGCCTACATCCCGCTGCCCAAATGCAGACGTGGGGATTCTAGACGGGCAGCAACGGAATGTCTTCGTCGCCGTCACGAAGCCAGTACCACCACGCAATGTTCTCGAGATCCCGGCGGACGAGGAAGTGCAGCCGCCCCAGGTTGTGGTTCTTCCACCACCCGTGAGGGGGCGACGGGCCGCCACTGATTTCGTATAGTAGTGCCATCGCTTCGGGGTCCGCAGGGTTGCAACGGTACTTCAGCATCGCTAAGAAGTACTTCGCACCTGAGTGTTTGGTAGTGGCCTTCCCGACGAGGTTGAGACCCTCATCGGGATTCCGCTGCCTCATCAAACTCTCAATCCCCTTGAAGAATAAGGCCTCCGGATGTTAGGCGAGGTGGAAGCACTCCTCCAACAATGATCTGACGTGCCGATTCTTGCACACATCACGAAGCTCACACAGCGACACGTGCAGGAGTACCTCATCCAAGTCGCAGATGCGCCGGAAGGTGCCGCAGACCCGATTACGAAGGATCAGGAAACGAACGACAGGCTCATCCTTGATGGAGTGAAGGATGATCTGGGTGATCAGTTCATCTGGCAGCAGCTCCATCAAGCACACCGTGGCCATCAAGGAGAAGGGGAAGAAAATGGAAAGGTGACGAGATTTGGAAATTGAAAGGCGACGGGGTTCGAAAATTGAAAGGCGACGCAACCATTTATAAACACCTGTTACTAATAATATGGAATTTGAAAGGCGACGCGGTTTGGCTGCTGACGCGTGGGCCAGACAACTGCCCCTGCCCCTCCACCTTCCCGCGAAATTGAAAGGTGATGTGTGTTTTTGGACGGTTTTGCTCTCAAAAACGGTTCCCGAGGCGTAGTGGGACGTGGGGCGTGGGGAGGTGGTGCCCTGATGGTTTGCGTCTTGTCATCATAAATCCCCGACTGGTTGCTCCATAATCATATCATTTCTTTCGCTTCATCTTCTTCCCCCTCGCCATCACCACCACAAACTCCGGTCACCGAGAGATCACCAACAAGGAGCGAGAAGAGCGTGGCTTCGAGTGACCCATCAGCGAAGCGGGGACGAAGGGAGGATGACGACGACGAAAGCCGCTGTCGCAGGAAGTTGACCATCAAGGAGAAGGGGAAGGAGCCGACGGCGCCCAAGGAGAAGGAGAAGGAGAAGGATAAGAAGGAGGCCGCTGACATCAGCTTCGCTGTCGAACTGCTCCAGGGCGCGTTCATGAAGCTCCGAGATGTTGGCGCAGCGTTCAAGATCGAGGCACCTGACCATTACAAGGATGAGAGCGTCAAGGGTCTCGCCTTCAGGATCCACGTGTTGGCTGAAAAGCTTGACAAGCTTCCCGTGGTCTAGCGGGTTCTCCTCGGTGACGATGGCTCCGACGGCGGCGATGACGGCTCCGATGACAGCTCCGACGGCGGGACTCCGACAGCGGCGACCGACTAATTGATCCACTTCTGTACCATTAATAATGTGTTTGTGATTATTGTGTGTTCGTCAGGTTGTTGGACTGCTTGTTTTGTTTGTCGATCATGAACTGCTTAATTAGTTTGTTTGTCGATCATGAACTGCTTAGTTCGGTTGTTGGATTTTGTATATCATGAACTCGATCAAAGAGACGCGGGAAGATCCATCCGCGTTGCCTATAGTTTACGTTCCTCATGTGATGAACTCGATCTTAGAGACAATGGAGATTCATTGGCGATGCGGGTTAGTAAACCCGTGTCGCCTTCGTTGGCAGGTAGGTTCGGGCGGTTATCTTCTTTATATAGGCTGCTGACACTGACGCGTGGGCCCGACACCATTTTTTATAAATGAAACTTGCATCCCCCAAATAATAGAACCAGTAAAACAACACCTAAAAATTCATTAAAAATAACATTAATTCATATTTTGACATTTAGTATTTTAATAAAATATCAACAGTCACACTTGTGTACCCAACATTCTTATAATTCAATTATACATCTCATGCTTGTGATATAATAATTCTAATAACATCTTAGTTTGCTCCAAAAATTCTACAAATTGACGTGGCAACATAATTTAGGTACCTAAACTTGTCATAAAAAATCAAATGGTCTAGATAAAGGAAGAATATATTTGTGTACAAATGACTACATCTCTCTCATAGTTTCCTAGAATGTTGCTTGAACATTGAAGTTTTCCACACTTTGCAACATGTTCGATCTCGTACGTATTTGAAAATTTAACACAAGCTTGTGTTCACCTTAAGATTACAAAATGCAAAGTTTCATTACTAATGGTTGTGGAAAACAAATATTATTTCTATGTTGTACTTACAAAGAACAAGATAAGGCATATAAACATTATTCACGAAATGGAATATACACTAAACAATGAAATTAATGAAAAGATGAGGATTTTAGAAAAAAATAGGAAAAAATCATCAAATTTGGACTAAGCACGACGGAGAAATACATGTTACAAAATTTGACTGTAGATTAAAAGGAGAAATGAGAACTGTTCTTCATTCCAATAGAATTGGGCCCCACCCTAATTAGAGACGCAGGATGGTAGATCCTCGTCTCATTTGCCCACACAAACTGTTCTTCATTCCAATAGAACAGATGACGAAGCAGAGGGTGCCGCAACCTTCGATTTGACTCAGAAATGTGAGAAATCAAATCTTGTCTATCAATAACCGATTGGGCGATACTTTACACGATAGAAGAAGACATTACATTCGTAACGAAGCCTACATTCATCACTACAGAAATACATGCAAAACCCCCTCCGGCTCGGCTCCGTACCGCAGAATGATTTGCCTACGCAGTGTTGAATGTTGCCTCGCGCCACCGCTGTTGGCAGCGTCGGCCGGCGGAGGCCACAACGAAGGGCGACACTCCTAATTTGCCAAGCCAGATTGACCCCACGATGTCAGAAATCTAGGGATTTCACATTGCTGATCAAACACGGATGCCACTTCCCTTGCTCCTCACCCTCAACCTGTTTCATGTACGCAATTGCAGTGGCGTCGCATCGGCCCCGCTGTTGGCTCTGTAGAGGAAGACTGCGGCCACATAGGCAAACCTATACTAAATATACTAGTATAGCACATGAAAGCATCTATAACATACTACAAGAGTAGAAATACCGAACTCTATATAAATACAAAATGTACGAAGAGAGTACATAGTCATACCGTAGGCCGGAGGTTGAGCCAAACGACCCGAGCCGATCGCTAAGAGCTACTAGCGAGAAAGCACTAGGCCTAAGCTCCACTAACTTGGCTAAAGATTAGAAAGGGAGAGAGAGAGAGGCTCCTTGTGTGGTGTGTGTGAATGAGGAGGGTGGAGGCCTCCTTATATAGGGGTGGAGAGGCGGCTCCCGGGAAGCTTTTGGTGCCAACTCCACCGCCAACCGCCTTGGCTCGCGCAGGAGATTCTTGGTGGGAAAATTGGGTGCGAACAGCTCCGGCCCTGGTTCGGTCGAACCAGTGGGTCGGCCGAACAAGGCCTGGCCTATCTGGTTGTCGCCTTTCGCTGGTAGGCTGGTGGGCTGTGGTAGCCGCCTTATCTTGTGGGCCCCGCTTGTATTGAGTTGTTTAGCTTTGGCTTTGGGCCCATTCTTGACCATGCAGAGTCACTGTGTCTTGGTATTCATGTAAGTCTGGTAGTTTGGCATGGTTTTCCCCCGTTTCCGGCTTCTCGTCCCTAAAATACATTATTGATAGAATACTAGATAATATGCTAGTTAGAGATGCTAATCCCCTCTTATTGAAATAATGTTGACGGTCAAATGTTTGTTGTAAGGACCGTCAACAAGATCCCCCAAGTTGCCTTCTTGCTCGTCCCGAGCAAGACACTTGGTTGTTGATCAGGAGTTGCTACAATGCCTTCTTCCTTTCCTGTACCTTGGATACTAAATAATTCTCTTTCTTGTTTTGAATAAGTTAGCATTGCTCACCCCTTTTCTTTACTTCCCATGGGGCTTTTAGCATTCTCTTTGCCTTTGGCGATTGCAAGGCAGAATGTTTATATAGAGTCACATTCACCTGTTCTTCACTTAACCTTCTTTCTGGAGGTTTTGATAATGTTTGAAAAGAAAATTGAGTTCCTCAAATGATGCACTCTTGGTTGCTCAATGTCTATAGTCCTCACCAAGGCATTGTGATTGTCTTCCCTACTTCTAATAAGGCTTTTTGTGGGGTTTTGGGTAAGGAGAAGTAGGGGCATACTTGCGTCACGTAATATTGCAAAGCCAAAAAGCGGATCCAAGATAGTCATTGTAACGACCCGGGTTTTCAGAGGGAAAACCCGTCACCCTGTACCTTGTGATAGTCCCTGGATCAGACACTATCACGTATAGATTTCCATCACAGATAAATAACACAGCCATACAACGGAAATACGCATCCAAAAGTGTTACTTTATTACAAATCCATTAAAGGAGTACATCATTACACGCCTCTTGGTGGAATAACATGAATAAGAGCCTACGCAGCGGTAGCTAGCTTCCAGAAGATGTCTCCAGCTTCATTCTTCTCTCCCACAGGCATCCTTGAGCGTAGCGTCGCGCCCTTCAATCGTACCATCCGTCGGTGTTGTTGTCGAAGTCTGATTCGTACCCTGCAAGCTCAGGGCAATTCCCAAGGATCGGGATAGGTCCACGTCACCAACCGTATGCAAGCTTTAAGTGGCCTACTTCTAATGGTATAAAAAGGATCAAGGTAAAGGCTAGAGTTTTCCTAAGCAACGGCAGCAACATCTCATAAGAATATGATCTCTAATTCCCACCAATTCCCAAGTCTCTCATCCACATACGGTTAAAACCTGGTCACCCAGATCACTGTCACCAAGCCCTATCTCCATCTAGGGTCAGTGCGAGAACTCCCACTCCTCGCACCTCAATGATTGCACCCGGATCCGCGAGGTAGAGGGAGCAACTCTCCTCTCCCCGAATGCAACCACGGCTCACCACACTCAATCCTATAAGGGGAGGTAGAAAATCCCAAAACATGAGAGTCGGAGTAAACATCGGGCATGTCCATAACCGAGGACGCAGCTATACATATAGATCTAAACTCTGCAGAGCATGTACACCTGTACCCAACTCGGAATGGCACTCGGCGGTGATCAGCCAACCAAGCCCATCCTACCGGACGAACACCTAGGAGTTACGATTCCACCCTACATCTGGGTCTCGATGCAGTCCCCCACAAAAGACCGCCCCAGAACTGTGAACATGCCCCTGTGTGGCCACATGGGGAGCGACTGCAAAGGGAAGGGGTCCTCATCCACTTCCCTTCCACTAATACCCTCTATCCTACTAGCAGGTATGGAATCACACTTGCCAGGGTCGACCCGGCCCTATCCCCACTCTCGGCGAGGTGGTGTGTACGAAAGTCCCGTGAAAACAAAGCGACCCACTCGGTTTCAGACCGGGGCGAGCTCCTATCCTCCAAAGTACCACAAAACCCCAACATCTGTGCTCCAAAAACATTGTACCTGCCATAGGCACGAAATGGGAAACGCCCGAGAAGACGAACCCCTGGCCCCCGATCCCGGATTGGGTTGTCTTGAGCTCACCCCCGCCAAGTCACCCAAAAACACATTCTCATGCCAGTTTTACCCCACGCACACCAAGAAATCTACCACATTGTCCCAACACATGCACAGCGAAGCTCTGCATATATACACGCATATATCTATAGTAGTAGTAGTAGGGCACTCAAGGACAGGGTAAATAAAGATGGCAGTGCAGGGTTTATCATATCCATCATCATGCATAAAATAAATCGCTAGTAGTTCTAAAAGCAATGACTAATAGGAGTTTAAAATCGGTCGGGCGTGAACCTGTGTGAGGGTAGTCGTCGAAGGCGAAGTCATCGTCGTAGTCCTGGGTCGGCTCTCCGGCTCCGGTAGCTCCTGGATTCGCGAATATAAATAAATACCAGAGGTAATTGCAATTAACACCAAAAGAAGAAGCAAGAAGGGCCAAAAGAGAGCGAACACCTAACTAACGGGTGTGCCATTATTTTAGAAAGATTATGAAAGTGGTTTCATATTTTTCGGAGCTCGTGTGAATTAGTTATGAATTTTCGAAGGTTAAAAACCATTTCTGAAATTAAATTGCGCATCCACAATATATTTATCTATATGCCAGCTATAGGCTAGCTCTACCTAGCTGCAAGGTGGCTCTAGGCCGGCTGTAAGCTAGCTACAGCCGTCCACAAGGCTGCCACGGAGGAGGCTGCAGCTAGCTGCAAGGGGGCTGCTGGCTGCGGTGGCGTCCTAGGTGGCTGCCACACAGGCGGGGCGCACGGGATCCTGGAGGATCTGATGCGGTGCTGCTGTGTGCGTGACTACAAGTGGCCCGCCAGGGATTGGCTGCAGCATAAAGGATCCGATGCGATCAGGTATGGCGTAGGGGTGTGCGGCTGCGCGTGTGGCAAGGGCAGGGACAAAAACGGGGCGCCTGCAAGGTGTTCGATGGAAATGCCACCAAGGCACTCCGCGGCGGCAAGGTGGCTGGCCGGCGGTGGTTCATCGGCGATCGGCCAGACAAACAAGGCGGTGTGCTAGGGAAGGAAAAGTCTTGCACAGGCGGGGGAAAACTCGACCCTTGCCCGAGGTGAGTGTGTTTGGTGTGCGGCAAGGCAAGGCAGGGCGACGAGCTCTATGGCGGCCGTCAAGAGGAACACAGCGGCGAAACAGAAGGCAAAGGAGAGTTTGGCACAAGCACGCGCACGAAACGTCAATAGCGGCACCTGCAAGCGAAAATGCTCAGCTCGATGACTGGCTCACATGGCGATGGCGGTATGCGCGGCGGTGCGGTGCAGAGAGCGGGTTCTGGGGCGTGCCCCGGGTGGCGTCCCAGTGATACGGCTCGAAGGCCACCACCTCAACCATCAGGTAAAGTGAGAAAGGGCTCACTTGAGCTGAGGGTTGGCGGAAGAACGGCAGTGAAGACGCGGAGCAGATCGGAGTAGAGTAGAGCGGCGGCGTGCGTCGAGGTGCACGGCACGGTCTGTTCCCCCACGAACGGCTCCCGGCTTCTCGGCATCGCGGGCGGCTTCGTCTTCGGGACGGCACTCCGGCAGCTTTAGGACAACGCTCCAGTCTGGGCATCGCGGTCCACGGCGCGACGCGGCCTTCTTGAGCTGCAGCTACGGCTCCTCCCCAGCGTGACGGCACTGGGCTCCAGCTGTAGCGGCTTCAAGACCCTTGGCGGCGTCTCCTCCTCCGGCTTCTTCCTCCCCTCCTCCTCCTCTCCTCTAACCGTGGCGGGCGGATTTTTGGGGAAAACCCCAGGTGGCGGCGGAACAGGGGTGAGCCGGGTGGTCGGGGTTTTGTAGGGCAGCCGCTAGGGTTGCGGGGCGCGGGCGCACGGCTAGGATGCGCGCGCGAGCACGTGGAGGCCATCCGCGTGCGCTAGCACGGCAGGAGGCGGCGGCCATGGCCGGTCCCCCCGAGCTCGCGGGTGTGTCGTCCCCTCGGCTTGCATCACCCGGGGAAGGGGAAAGGTGTACAGGGTGGCCGACTAACGTGCGGGGCCTGCGTGTAAGCGGCTACGGCATGTGGTAGGTGGGAGGCAGGCTGGTGGGCTGAAAGAGTTAGACGGGCCGGCAAGGTTTAGGTGGGCCGGCGGCCGGGTGGACCTGAGAAAGGATTTGGAGGTGATCCGGTGGACTTGGCGGGCTTGGTTGGGCTGGATGTGTAGACGGGCCGACGAGGTTTAAACCGGCCGGTGAAGAGACCAAGGGCTTCTGCCAGACTTCGCTGAAGAAGAAACGGCCCAAGGGTATAGGGTGCTATTCCTATTTCCCTTAATCCTATTCCTATGTCAACTTCAATTCAAATTTGAATTTAGGATTCAAATTTGAACCACACTCATTTAAGTTCCAAATAAAAGCAAATAAACTCCAAAAAGATCACACTAACATCTATAATTCCTAAAATTTATTATTTAGCTAAAAATAAATCTAGGAATTTGGGGAAGGATCATGGAAGACATCCTTATAATTTTAAGCATGCACTCAATTTCATCCAAAAATTTTGAAATCCACATTTTTTAAAAAAAACTAACATTCCAGAAAACTCCGGGATGTTACAGACTCCCCCCCTCACAAGAATCTCGTCCTCGAGATTAAGAGCTTACCCCCGTTTCCAAGGAGGTGAAGATAAAAGAGAACTTGCTGCACCAACATCGAAAAAGAGGTAAAACTGATGCGCCGAAAACTAAAACTCACCAACCACAGCGTTAGGAGCATCAACAGCCTTTCCTTCCTTCAGGTGGTAAAGCCTTCCACGGCCAGCAGATTGCTAAGGGGCAGACTGAGGAGGTCCTCCTCCTGGGGCCGGTGCTTTGGTGGATGTTGTGACGGTCTTCTTGTCGGGGCAGAAGTACGACTTGTGGCCTGGCTTGCCACAGGTGTAACACGTGGGCCCGAACCCTCCAGTGTTTGGTCCTGGCACGAGCTGGGGTAGGCGGTTGTATCCTCCATTCTGCTGACGGTAGCTGTAGTTTCCTCCTCCCGAGAAGTTGCCTCCAGGCTGGCTGTGTCCATCCCTCGGCCTTTGGATCGACCGGTCTTGGTGATATCCCATTCTCTTCTTGTCCTTCATACGATCTTCATGGCCTCTTCTTTCTTCTTCAAGTGCGATGGCGCGGTTCACTAGGTGGCAAAGGGACTTGTGCTCACTAGCCTTCAAGCCTTGGCGGAGACCATTGTGGAGACCTCGTAGAAACCAGAACTGTTTCTTGTCATCGGTGTTGGTGTCATTGGGGCATAGCGCATCATCTTCATGAAGTGCCTCTCATACTCCTCCACCCTCATCGCACCCTGCGTCATGGTGTGGAACTCCTGGGCCTTCTGAGTCATGAGCTCCTTCAGTAGGTACTGCTCGCGGAACACCTCGCAGAACTCCAGCCAAGTGATGAAAGCTGGGTTCGGGTGGCTGTCCGAGTAGTTGTCCCACCAAGACTTGGCAGGACCCTCGAGCTGGTGGATGGAGAGAGCCACACACTCTTCATCAGTGTAGGCGGTGAGGTCGAGCTTTGTCTCGATCACCCAGAGCCAGTCGTCAGCTTCAAGGGGGTCATCCAAGTAACTGAAGGTAGGGGCCTTCAGCCGGAGGAACCTCTCGATCTTCTTGGCGATGTCTTCTTCCGGCGGAATGTTGCGGTTCCCACCATTGACTCGGTTCTCGATGGCTTCAGCCATCCTTTGCAGCAACTGAGTCTGAGCGGCCATCACCTCAGCCAGGTTAGGTGGTGGCGGTGGCGGTGCTCCTCCACGGCCACGACCACGTCCACGCCCCTGGGGAGCTGGTGCGGGCTCAGGTTCAGGCGCACCCTCAGCCTCTTCTTCATCTTCTTCAGCATCGTCTTGTCCGATAGGCGGAGGCGGTGGCAGTGGCACCACAGCACCTCGGCCTCAGCCTCGACCTCCTCCATAGACTGGTGCGTGTCCGTGACCATGAGCGGGAGCACGTCCGCGTCCACGAGCATGAGCTCGGCCACGTCCACGGCCACGAACCGGTGGGACTTCTTCCTCCTCGGCAGCTTCTTCAAAGCGTGCCAGCAAGCGTCCGGACCTTCTGATCGACATCCTTCTGAAAACTCGATCAAGGAGAGAAAACTTTAGAAAACGTCACTGACCAACAAGTTGAGTCTCATAAGCAAGCATGAAAATATTACTAATTATATATTCCTACACTCAATTGGAAGATCCAATAAGACACAACTAACTCCATTAAGAACCGATCATTCAGCAAGCATTATAGTTATATATGCTCCCTCGAGGCTGGCTCAGGCCTGGGAGGTCACAACACTTCAACGGTCTAGTTTGTCGGAAAACTAGCTTAAAAAGGGAGTGCCTACCAAAGTGTCACAAAACTCCTCCACTTCAGTGTGTGCTGGACATGTTCTCGACCAAATGGTCATGTCCTCGTAAGAATGGTTGAGTCCCGTAGATAAGAAAGAAGCCTTTCGAAAGAGGAAAGCTTTTATAAAATAATTCAAGGAGGTTATATAAAGCACGGAGACGTAGAGAATCCTTATTCACTAACGACCATATCTAAGGGCACGAGCTACGGTCAAGTATGGCTCTGATACCATTTGTAACGACCCGGGTTTTCGGAGGGAAAATCCGTCACCCTGTACCTTGTGATAGTCCCAGGATCAGACGCTATCACGTACAGATTTCTATCACAGATAAATAACACAGCCATACAACGGAAATACGCATCCAAAAGTGTTACTTTTATTACAAATCCATTAAAGGAGTACATCATTACATGCCTCTTGGCGGAATAACATTAATAAGAGCCTACACAGCGGTAGCTAGCTTCCAGAAGATGTCTCCAGCTTCATTCTTCTCTCCCACAAGCATCCTTTAGCGTAGCGTCGCACCCTTCAATCGTACCATCCATCGGCATTGTTGTCGAAGTCTGACTCGTACCCTGCAAGCTCAGGGGCTATCCCCAAGGATCGCAATAGGTCCACATCACCAACCGTATGCAAGCTTTAAGTGGCCTGCTTCTAATGGTATAAAAAGGATCAAGGTAAAGCCTAGAGTTTTCCTAAGCAGCGGCAACAACATCTCATAAGAATAGGATCTCCAATTCCCACCAATTCCCAAGTCTCTCATCCACAAACGATTAAAACCTGGTCACCCAGATCACCGTCACCAAGTCCTATCTCCATCTAGGGTCGGTGCGAGAACTCCCACTCCTCGCACCTCAATGAATGCACCCGGATCCGCGAGGCAGAGGGAGCAACTCTCCTCTCCCCGAGTGCAACCACGGCTCACCACACTCAATCCTATAAGGGGAGGTAGAAAATCCCAAAACATGAGAGCCGGAGTAAACATCGGGCACGTCCATAACCGAGGACGCGGCTATACGTATAGATCTAAACTCTGCAGAGCGTTTACACCTGTACCCAACTCGGAATGGCACCCGGTGGTGATCAGCCAACCAAGCCCATCCTATCGGACGAACACCTAGGAGTTACGATTCCACCCTGCATCTGGATCTCGATGCAGTCCCCCGCAGAAGACCGCCCCAGAACTGTGAACATGCCCCCGTGTGGCCACACGGGGAGCAACTACAAAGGGAAGGGGTCCTCACCCACTTCCCTCCCACTGATACCCTATATCCTACTAGCAGGTATGGAATCACACTTGCTAGGGTCCACCCGACCCTATCCCCACTCTCGGTGAGGTGGTGTGTACGAAAATCCTGTGAAAACAAAGCGACCCACTCGGTTTCAGACCGGGGCGAGCTCCTATCCTCCAAAGTACCACAAAACCCCAACACCTGTGCTCCAAAAACATTGTACCCACCATAGGCACGAAATGGGAAACACCCAAGGAGACAAACCCCTGGCACCCGATCCCGGATCGGGTTGTCTTGAGCTCACCCCCGCCAAGTCACCCAAAAACACCTTCTCCTGCCAGTTTTTCCCCACGCACGCCAAGAAATCTACCACATAGTCCCAACACATGCACAACAAAGCTCTGCGTGTATACACGATATATTTATAGTAGTAGTAGTAGTAGGGCACTCAAGGACAGGGTAAATAAAGAAGGCAGTGCAGGGTTTATCATATCCATCATCACACATAAAGTAAATCGCTAGCGGTTCTAAAAGCAATGCCTAATAGTAGTTTGAAATCGGTCGGGCGTGAACCTGCGTGAGGGTAGTCGTCGAAGGCGACGTCGTCGTCGTAGTCCTGGGTCGGCTCTCCGGCTCCGGTAGCTCCTAGATTCGCGAATATAAATAAATATCGGAGCTAATTGCAATTAACACCAAAAGAAGAAGCAAGAAGGGCCAAAAGAGAGCGAACACCTAACTAACGGGTGCGTCATGATTTTAGAAAGATTATGAAAGTGGTTTTATATTTTTCGGAGCTCGTGTGAATTAGTTATGAATTTTCGAAGGTTAAAAACCATTTCTGAAATTAAATTGCGCATCCACAATATATTTATCTATATGCCAGCTATAGGCTAGCTCCACCTAGCTGCAAGGTGGCTCTAGGCCGGTTGTAAGCTAGCTACAGCCATCCACAAGGCTGCCATGCAGGCGGCTGCAGCTAGCTGCAAGGTGGCTGCTGGCTGCGGTGGCGTCCTAGGTGGCTGCCACACAGGCGGGGCGCACGTGATCCTGGCGGATCCGCTGCGGCGCTGCTGTGTGCGTGACTACAAGTGGCCTGCGAGGGATTGGCCGCGACGCAAAGGATCCGACGGGATCAGGTATGGCGTAGGGGTGTGGGGCTGCCCGTGTGGCAAGGCTAGGGACAGAAACGGGACGCCTGCAAGGTGTTCAATGGAAATGCCACCAAGGCACTCCGCGGCGGCAAGGTGGCTGGGCGGCGGTGGTTCATCAGCGATCGGCCAGAGAAACAAGGCGGCGTGCTAGGGAAGGAAAATTCTTGCACAGGCGGGGGAAAAACTCGACCCTTGCCCGACCTTGGCGGAGGCTTGCCTGATGACGAGGTCGAAGGGGATCGGCGGCACGTCGAGCGCGCATGTGCACGTCGGGCGCGCGCGGCGGGGCATGGCCTAGAAGGCGGATAACAGGCGGAGGCGTGCGCGGTTCAGGGAAAACTCGGCCCTTGGCCGGTTCAACGCAGCGGTGCGGCAACAAGCGGGCGGCGGCTTGGCACGCCTGCGTGCGGGCATCGGGTGAGCACACCGGCTTGGACAGGCACGCGGCGGCGAGCGAGCAGCGGGAAAAGGGAAGAGGGCTCGGCCTTTGGCTGGCGTTGGCAGAGGCGCGCGCGGAGGTGAAAGGTAGAGCGACGCTGCGGCCAGTGCGCAAGTGCGCAAGCGTGCCAGCTCGTGTGCAAGGGTGCGGTGCGTGTCGGGTGCATGCACAAGCGGCCGGGTGTGCACAGTTGGAAGGCCTGGCCTTTGGCCGAGGCGAGTGCGTTCGGTGTGCGGCAAGGCAAGGCAGGGCGACGAGCTCTACGGCGACCGTCAAGAGGAACACGATGGCGAAACAGAAGGCAAGGGAGAGTCTGGCAGAGGCGTGCACGCAGAACGTCGGCAGCGGCACCTACAAGTGAAAATGCTCAGCTCGATGGCTGTCTCACATGGCGACGGTGGTATGCGCGGCGGCGCGGTGCAGAGCAGGCGAGCGGGTTCTGGGGCGTGCCCCGGGCGGCGTCCCAGTGATACAGCTCGAAGACCACCACCTCAACCATCAGGTGAAGTGAGAAAGGGCTCACCTGCGCTGAGGGTTGGCGGAAGAACGGCGGTGAAGACGCGGGGCAGATCGGAGCAGAGCAAAGCGGCGGCGTGTGTCGTGGTCCACGGCACGGACGGTTCCCCCACGAACGGCTCCCGGCTTCTCGCCGTCGCGGGCAGCTTCGTCTTCGGGACAGCACTCCAGCAGCTTCAGGACGACGCTCCGGTCTGGGTGTCGCGGTCCACGGTGCGACGCGGCCTTCTTGAGCCGCACTCCGGCTCCTCCCCGGTGTGACGGCGCCGGGCTCCAGCTGCAGCGGATTCAAGACCCTTGGCGGCGTCTCCTCCTCCGGCTTCTTCCTCCCCTCCTCCTCCTCTCCTCTAACCGTGGCGGGCGGATTTTTGGGGAAAACCCCAAGCGGCGGTGGAACTAGGGTGAGCCGGGTGGTCGGGGTTTTGTAGGGCGGCCGCTAGGGTTGCGGGGCACGGGCGCACGACTGGGATGCGCGCGCGAGCACGTGGAGGCCATCCGCGTGCGCCAGCACGGTAGGAGGCGGCGGCCATGGTCGGTCCCCCCGAGCTCGCGGGTGTGTCGTCCCCACGACTTGCATCACCCAGGGAAGGGGAAAGGTGTACAGGGTGGCTGGCTGACGTGCGGGGCCCGCGTGTAAGTGGCTGCGGCATGTGGTAGGTGGGAGGCAGGCTGGTGGGCTGAAAGAGTTAGACGGGCCGGCGAGGTTTAGGTGGGTCGGCGGCCGGGTGGACCTGAGAAAGGATTTGGAGGTGATCCGGTGGACTTGGCGGGCTTGGCTGGGCTGGATGTGTAGATGGGCCGACGAGGTTTGAACAAGCCGGTGCAGAGACCAAGGGCTTCTGCCAGACTTCGCTGAAGAAGAAACAGCCCAAGGGTACACGGTACTATTCCTATTTGCCTTAATCCTATTCCTATCTCAACTTCAATTCAAATTTGAATTTAGGATTCAAATTTGAACCACACTCATTTAAGTTCCAAATAAAAGCAAATAAACTCCAAAAAGATCACACTAACATTTATAATTCCTAAAATTTATTATTTAGCTCAAAATAAATCTAGGAATTTGGGGAAGGATCATGGAAGACATCCTTATAATTTTAAGCATGCACTCATTTCATCCAAAAATTTTGAAATCCACATTTTTACAAAACTAACATTCTGGAAAACTCTGGGATGTTACAGTCACGTCATGAAACTCGATCAAGAAGTGCATATGTGTGGATGATGATGGTGTGGCAAGGTGGACGCTAGGCCTGGAATAGTTGCTAGCTATTGCCACAATGAATACTCGAGATTACAATAAGGTGGATGCTAGGCTCGGAATGGGTGCTAGCTATTACCGTAAATGATGAGTACGATGTTGATGGTAAGGTGGACATCAGACCCAGGATGGATGTTGTTTATTACCATTTATGAGAGGCACTAAGGTGATGGCATGGGTGCCATCTAAGAGAAGTGCCCTTAAGGTGTTACGGTAAGGTGGACACTAGGCCCGGAATGGGTGCTAGTTATTACCGTGAACCTTTATGCGGACTCTATGCACATGACTCCCTCCTTCTTTATTTTTTCGAGATATGGGCTATCTCTTATTTCTTTTATTTCTTTTCTTCTCTTTCTTTTCATGGACTATGGTATGTCCATTGTTCTTCTTTTTGCATGGACTTGACTAGTCCATCTTTTCTTTTATTTTTCCGACATGCTCTTTGGCATGGATCTTTTTCTTTTTTTTCTTTTTCTTTTTGCATAGCCCATACCTCTTGAATGATGAGTAGGGAGGAGTCATGACATAGAGATGGAACCTATTGAAGGACCGATTAGGCGATTAGAGAGGGGGGAGTGAATGGGAGCCGATAAAAATTCTTCCCAAAGAACTCGGCCTATGTCTCGAAATCAAACCCACGAATCCTACACTCGCTCAAGCCAATCGTCAAGGTTATGTAGTTATAGAGCAACTACTAGCCTTAGGAACGATCCTTGGTTCACCTAGTAGAAGCGCGAATCAAAGAGCCAATGCGAACCGGGCAACAAAGAACCAAGACGGGTCACCCTGACAAAGGGGGCGGGTCACCCGTAGGTCGGGTCACCCTAACGTAGGGGGCGGGTCACCCGCGGCCCGAGTCACCCTAACGTAGGGTGCGAGTCACCCTGGACAGCACAGAAAACATCCCGCGAAACAGCCCCAAACTTTCGATCGATGGATCTCCCAAACGACTTCGTGGATCGAAGCCAAATTTTAGGACAAATAGTAATGCCTCTAGGAGAAGTGATTCCTAAAATTTCATGGCCCCACAACCCACACAATCTCCTAGAATCGCAAATCTTGGTCAAGAACACTATGAACTATGGTTCATCCTATTGACACCATTTTTTGACACATATCAGAGAATAGCTGAAGCGACATCGGGAAGACCTCAAAGCCGATGAAGAAAGGGAGAAAAGGACCAGCCGATCTGGGGTCAGACGATTGATGGAAAAGAAACATGGTAGAAAAAAAATACGCCAGAAGGAAGGAAGACAGAGGCGGGTCAACAATCAAGTTGACATCGGGTCAAAGTTAGTTTAGGGAGTCCGATTCCTATGAGAATCATTAAGTTTTTGGTAGTTTTATTTCTTTGGATTTGAGAAAACATTATCGTCATCGACTAGGAGTCAAGTTGTCCTCAGGACATAAATAGCGACCTTACGTGGTCGGAGAAAGGTTGTACACACCAATATACACAAAACTTTTACTTTTCCAAGTCGGCGACTTCGCCACCCTTTTTTACTTCTTCTTATTTTCTTGTTTCTTCAAACGCCGTTCTTCTAGCTCGTCGGGCTGCATCGATCGACCTCCGGCATGCTTGTAAGTACCGTTTTATCGAATAATAACTGGGCTTTAACCTCCGGACGCATCACTGTGGTTTTGTCTAAGTTTTATTCACAACTTATCGATATTAGATAGGTTTTCAAGTCTTTTCTTGTTTATTTAGCTTTTATCACCAATTTATCCTGCTCAAGATTCATATCGCATCGGCTAACCTCACTCCTGCATCGTTTCACCACGATACAGCCGATCTAGATTGGTTTTGAGTGTTGTCTCGTAGTGCTTAGTTTGCTCTGCTTTTGCTTGCGCTTTGCCTACGTCATCAAATCGGCTGATTGAGCCGTTTTGGTTATACTTGCACTTCGGCTGCTCCAGCTAGCCGATTCGCTCCACAGTTGTATCGGTCGATCAGGCTGTTACTTGTTGAAGACCCACATCAGTTCTCTAGCCGATCTAACCCGTATCTAACGTTTCCTATCTCTTCCGTGCCGATCAACAGGTCAGGTCGGCTGGCACGCCTTGTTACATCCCGGGGATCCGTTACGTGTTGCTGTGAAAGACTTTATTCCATTTTTTGCGTCAACACATCTTGGCACGCCCAGTGGGACACGAAGAATCAGTCAACAATGTCAGGACCAAAACTTCCTAAAGAAGCTGGTGCAGACAAGACCCAAGCTATCACGTTAGATCAACTTCATGAAGAAGACAAAGCTGAGTTCGATGAATGCATGGCGGAATATGGTCAGCTATTGATGGGAAGTTTCGGCTTAACTAAGCAAGGGGCTATCAAGAAAATTCCTCTTCCAAGACCTCATGAGTTGATAATACAAGCCGACCTGTGAAGCTGCAAGATATGATGACAAAAGCTATGCATGAATCTCTGATTAATCAATCATCTGTTTTCAACAGCACAGTACAGAAGTCTGTGAGGGAAGTGCTCAGAGATGAACTCGCAAGTGGATACAAAGGACCAGTATACTATCAACCTGGTACAACAATTCCAACAGTTGCTACCATGAGATTTAGTCATGAAAAATCGGCCTTTCAGCTGGGACAGTCTACTTTAGATGGTGCTTATCATACAGCGCCGATTCTGTCAGCAACCACGACTGGAATCGTTGATCCTTCAGGTTCTCCGAGTTACAACACACCTGTTATCCCTGATACACCAACGACTCTTTCAGAGAAAGACACAAGTGGGAAAGGTGTTTCTACTGAATCAACTCAAAAAGTAGGAGAAACCTCTACTGGTCCGTATGCCGCAAGGTTTGGAGAGTTAATTAGAACTCTAGTACAACATGACAAAGGAATCATATTTTCTTTCATCGAACCAAAAACTCTCAAAGCGCAACATTATGATATTCAGCTGTTACATATGCACATGGTCAAGCATATTCAATCGGCTCAATAGATTTCTAGCATGCAGAAAACTCCAACACAAGTAACTACTAGTGGGGCAGCAGCTGGTCAACCTATCATAAGTCATCCATTGACGCCAGAACAGATGAGCCCAGCTGATCAAGCTTATGCAGTTAGAACCTATGCTACAAATTTACAAGAGCAATACAATAATGCCATGTATCAGGCAGCATTGTGGGATCAAATGTCTCAACCTGGGAATTCGCCATATCAAGGTACTGCAAACAGGCAATATATACAGCCAGAAACTCAGCATAGAATGCCTCATTCAAGTAGGATTCCTCAATATACGGCTTTGCAGACACCTTTGGCTTCACAGCCAATTATGTATGAACAGCCAGGAACGATTGGAATCATGCAAAATCAGCCAAGTCCTTCGGCAGGTAATCAGCCGATTGATCAGAATACGAAATTTATGGCTGAGATTACAGATTTGATACAAAATCAATTTGGGTTGAAGCCAAAGCAGCAAACCAACATGTATCGGACACCATACCCTGCTTATTTTGATCAAATTCCATTCCCTTAGAGATATAAAGTGTCTGACTTCACCAAGTTTACTGGTCAAGATGACACCTCCACCATCGAGCATGTCAGCCGATTTATTATTCAATGTGGAGATGCAGGATCAAATGAGGCATTAAGGGTATGATTATTCTCATCCTTTCTATCAGGGCCAGCCTTTGCCTGGTTTACATCGCTGCCGGCTGATTCTATTCAAAGTTGGGAAGATCTGGAGAAGAAGTTCCATGGTTATTTCTTCTCTGAAATACATGAAATGAAGATTACTGATCTAACCAGCTTGAAGCTGAGGAATGATGAGTCGGTGGTAAATTTCGTTCAGAGATTCAGAGAAATGAGGAACAAGTGTTTCAGCCTATCTCTGACTGATAAACAACTGGCAGAATTGGCTTTCCAAGACTCTTGCCTTCGATCAAATATAAATATGTTTCACAGGAGTTTGAGAACATAAGCCAGTTGGTGCATCGGTTAAGCCATGAAAGCTCTTCTCGACCTTATGAACCTCGCAGGAGTTATCAGAAGAAAATTTCTTATGTGGAGAATTTGATTCAGAAGAAGAGGCTGAGGTTAATCTAGCTGAGTGGGTGTCAAACAGGAAGCCGGTTGCGTGTCCTTTCGCCAAGAAGGAACCTGAGAAATTCGGCTCTGATATAACTAAAGCCGATAAGATATTTGATTTACTTCTTCAGGAGGGTCAGATTAAACTCTCTCAGAATCACACCATCCCAAGTACTGAATAGCTTAAGAAGATCAAGTACTGCAAGTGACATAATGCTACATCCCATAACACTGACGAATGCAAGGTGTTTCGTCAACAGATTCAAAATGCAATAGATCAAGGGAAGCTTAAATTTGAGACACCTTCCAAGTCAGGAAAGCTGATGAAGATTGATCAACATCCTTTCCCTACTAATGTAGTGGAATCAACTTCACAAACAAAGGTGTTGACGTCTGAATCGGCTCAGAATAAAAAGGTCATCGATCCCAAGGCTCAGATAACAACAGAAGAAGCAAAAGGTAAATGACTGCTTGTGGAGAATAATCCAAAAGCAACAAGCAAAGTTACTCAATCCCAGTTTCTTCTGAACAAATATCAATGCCATCAACAAAGAATCATAGAAGGAGAAAAATGGGCAAGGCATAATTCAAATCACTAGATGTGCCCATTCTTCAGATACTGTTGGGAGGAAGGGATTAAACTTCCAACAATGGATAATTGTCCAGAGTGCAATGGTTTTATTCTGAAGGACAATCTTCCAAAAGGGCCTGCTTCGATGACAGAGGAGATAGGCCAACAATGCACAACAACTAAGAATTTCATGAACAACGGATCCCAATGCATGATCGGCTAGGGGGCAGGACCAGCATGTATGATCAGCTAGGAGGCAAAGTCAGAGAGAATCGGACAAACTCTGATTGGTTGGAAGTGATGGCTGACAACAGGGTTCCTGATGAAGACGTATTGGCAAGGAATCCAGAAAGTCGTAACGCTACATACGAGGACAGAAGCCAACACATAGTTCATCAACCTAAATGGTTCCCAGAAGGTTTAACCAAGTCTCAGAAGAGGAGGATCCAACACTTGCGACAATTGGAACAACAAGAAGAGATTGAGAAGCAAGCACTTGACAAGAAGAAGGTCTGATCCCAAATCTGGCGACCTAAACCCAAATTTGATAGCAAGAGAAAAGGTCAACCAGTAGCAGATGTCAACATGGTCTTGATGCTACCCAAGGAGTTTATGACTCTTGAAAACAACTCATATGAAGAAAATTTAGATGAGGAGTTAGGATCGGCTCAGTTAACCTTAGATCTAATGCTAGCCAGTTTTGAGAAACCAGATGAGGAAAAGCGTCAACATATAAAAGCTTTGTTTCTCAAGAGACTTGTCAATGGGAAGCCAGTCACAAGGTTCCTGGTAGATGGTGGTGCATCGGTCAATCTCATGTCATACTCAATGCTTCGAAGATTTGGGAAAAGTGAACAAGACTTAACCAAAACTGACATCATGCTACTTGATTTCGAAGGAAACTCATCATCTGCAATGGGTGCTATATGTGTGGATCTGACAATCGGTAGCAAGACTCTTCCGAGCACCTTTTTCGTTATCAAGGGGAAGGGATCATACAATTTACTTCTTGGAAGAGATTAGATTCACGCCAATTGCTGCATTCCGTCTACTCTGCATCAATGCATAATCCAATGGATCGGAGATTCGGTGGAAGTAGTCAATGCCGATTCCTCTTTCCATATTGCTGCAGCCGATACACATTGGAATTTTGACAAAGTTATCTGCATATCAGGGAAAGTATGGGAAACAGATTTCCTCAAGATGTCTGACTTTGAGCTTCAGCCGATCCAGACTATCGGTTCTCAATTATAAAAGAAAAAATAAAAGGCTGCATTGGCCGATTGAGAAGATTGGACTCAACAAGACTAGGCCGATGCTCATCAAGATCGAAACAAAGTTTGAAGATCAAATCAATTACTTAGCCGATTACTACTTCTGCCTCCTTAGCCGATTTAGATTTCGGATGATAGCCGGTATTAAGTTATCGCCTTTAGTGGAAAAAATTATAAACATCAAAGGGTTTTCAAACATTTATTGCTGATCCATGATTCGGATAATGGCTGATGTAACAATCGCCCTTAGAACAAAAATATGAGCACACACACACACACAGACACACACACACACACACATATATATATTTCTCTCTCTCATATTTCAGTACATGCTGATATTACAAATCTGACAAGGACAACAAATCAACCGATTACGTTCGTCATCACTGGGCAATCCATGATTGCCAGGAAGGAAGCATATACTAAAAAGCAAAAGGAAGTGAACAAGACATAGGCGTGTTCTTCTTCCTGATGCCAAAGGGACTATATGCAAACTCTCCTCCACCAACTGATGAACCCAAGATGCGTCACAAGGGCTCTTCTAGCTGTTGGACCTCCTGGCTTCATGAGATAAGACCAGGGAGAGAAGCATACCCCCATACTATTTCACAAGAATTCTTCTAGCCATCGAGAAATAAAGAGAAGGAAGAAAGATGAAGAGAAGAAGTCGACAATCTATCATACTAATATTTTGAGCCATGAATAAGAGGTATGCTTCTCCTCAACAGATGTAGGGTCTATTTATAGCCCAAACGCCAGAAAGAGATAAGGATGAAGAAGGGTGGAGAAGATAAGAATAGAAGCACCAGATCCGATCAAAAGAGGAACAGACGCTCCATGAATGACGTAGTGTTCAAGAGGCTGACATTAGTTCAGGGAAACGGTTCCCGAAAAATGAGGCCAACATCAAATTGGGAAATTATACACGGCCACAAACCGCAGAGCATACTTTGGTATTGATGCCTTCTCAAAGCCGCAGATGAAGACTGCAATACTATGGCATTGTCAAGGAGCAAAGTCAGTCTAAGTAAAAGTCTTTTCTTCCCAGAAACTCTTTTAAGAGTAAACACCACTCATTCCAAAACATTTGAGATAGCTGATCTGAACCATCGACTGAAACTTGCTATGACTCTAATGGACTTCTGAAGAGATTTTTGGACAAGGAAGTGCATTTTATAGAGAAAAGAGAAACAAGGCAGTTCAGAGTCACACGACCGGCATTCATCTGTCATGATGCAGAAAGATCAACAATACATATTGTCAGGAAAGAGAATCATCTAGAAGGAATACATGAATCATACAGATGGTTGATCTTTAAAATGAAATACAATGAAGGGCAAAATAATAAAAGAAGAGTGTTGGGGGATAGCCAAGTTTTTAAGCCAGTTACAGAGTCTGGAAGCTACATATATAAAGGACAATTAAGCTATGTCGAGCGAACGGATAACATTGATGGCATTCAGACGAAGTTGGTCAACTTCTTCTATTTTTTGACGATCGGCATCAGCTGAACTAGAAATCGGTCGTTCTTCTCGACTGATGTTTTGGGCCTTATCAACAATAATGTCTTTTTGACGCTCCATACTATTGATCAGGTTTGGAAGGTCTGATAGTTTTGTCTCCTCCAAGGATAAATCTTCCTCGAGTTGCTTTAATTCCTCAAGAAGATCTACTCAGCCACTCTTCATTCGGTCAACAGTAGCGGCAATCTCAGGACGAGAAGAGGACAAAATTTGGATCCTATTATCCAAGTCGACCACCTGAGAATCAAGAACTTCTCGATCCAAAACCAACTGCTCTTGATGGATCCTCTCCTCCAGACGATGTTGTGCATGTTCAACATGAAGCTGATAACTTTCTATGAAAGCAACCGGGTGGAGCCTATTCTTCACTTCAGTTGGCAATTGTCCTCTGATTTGCTTATAAATTTGTCTGACTGGTTCCACTTCTTGAACCAATTGACTGATATTCTGATCAAGGAGAAGCAACATCTCTCGAAGACGTGCTTGAACATTGTCAGGAAGAGGACTTGAAGACAATACATGGGAAGAACTGTTGATGGAGGGATCATTTTGGATCTGCAAAAGACAAAAAAGCAGATCAAAAAGGGGAATTATTAAGAAAAATATATGGTGATATTCACAAAGAGAAGGAGATGTTTACAGCTGAATCAGGTTTCAATGTGACTGGTTCATCTTCATCAATCAAGATAACATCTGCAGAATCATTATAAAAAGCCGATTCTATATCAATATCGGCTTGATATCCCTGAAGAGAATTGGCCGATGTTGGATTTTCTTCGGTTTGCTTTGACTCCGACACAATGTCTTGCGCTGATGAAGCCTTTGCTTTGTCCTGAGAAAAATTTGCTCAACATACCAGAAGACTACAAATGGGGAGGGATAAGGTAATGGAGAATGTATCAAAAGAAAAGGAAAAGGGATCCGCACCAACATTACATCGGCTGATATATCAACCGCAGATCTAGTTTCAACAGATACATCACCAACAGAAGCATCAGCAGACACTTTAATTTTCTTCGAATCATTGATCAAGATCTTCCTAGCAATTACCTTTCTTTTCTGAGGAGCTCTAGGAGCTGCGGTACCTGAAATATCAGCAAGAAATCTTTAGGGTCTCATGACCAAATCATGGATAACTCCAGAAAGATGATTGGTTGGTTAACCACTTCGAATCGAGAAGGTCAATAAAAGGTTACCTGAGTTATTATGACAGTCGTCATCAGCAAAAGCCATTGAATACGGTGAAAACATCGATCACGCATTTAATCAATTTGGAAGATATGGAACGACAGTGGAAAGACAGCGTATGCAGAGAAAACAGCCAAGGGGGTGATATTTATGGCCTCTAGAAACTCGGAGTTTAAGAGATATATCTGGAGAAAGAAACCGAAATCGAGAAAATTTCGGAGCGAAAGATATTTACTCCGAAACTGGGGGGCATGTGTTGACACCGTTTCTTGACACTTATCAGAGAATAGCCGAAGCGACATCGGGAAGACCTCAAAGCCGATGAAGAAAGGGAGAAAAGTGACCAGCCGATCTGGGGTCAGCCGATTGATGGAAAACAAACGTGGTAGAAAAAGAATACGCCAGAAGGAAGGAACACGGAGGCGGGTCAACAATCAAGTTGATATCGGGTCAAAGTTAGTTTAGGGAATCCGATTCTTATGAGAATCATTAAGTTTTTGGTAGTTTTATTTCTTTAGATTCGAGAAAATATTGTCGTCATCGACTAGGAGTCAAGTTGTCCTCAGGACATAAATAGCAACCCTACGTGGTCGGAGAAAGGTTTTACACACCAATATACACAAAACTTTTACTTTTCCAAGTCGGTGACTTCGCCACCCTTTTTTACTTCTTATTTTCTTGTTTCTTCAAACGCCGTTCTTCTAGCTCGTCGGGCTGCATCGATTGACCTCCGGCAAGCTTGTAAGTACCGTTTTATTGAATAATAACTAGGCTTTAACCTCCGGGCGCATCGCTATGGTTTCGTCTAAGTTTTATTCACAACTTATCAATATTAGCTAGGTTTGCAAGTCTTTTCTTGTTTATTTAGCTTTTATCACCAATTTATCCAGCTCGAGATTGGTTTCACCACAATACAGCTGATCTAGATTGGTTTCGAGTGTTGTCTCGTAGTGCTTAGTTTGCTTTGCTTTTGCTTGCGCTTTGCCTACGTCATCAAATCGGCTGATCTAGCCGTTTTGGTTATACTTGCACTTCGACTGCTCCAACTAGCCGATTCGCTCCACAATTGTATCGGTCGATCAGGCTGTTACTTGTTGAAGACCCACATCGGTTCTCTAGCCGATCTAACCCGTATCTAACGTTTCCTATCTCTTCTGTGCCGATCAACAGGTCAGGTCGGCTGGCACGCCTTGTTACATCCCGGGGATCCGTTACGCGTTGCCGTGAAAGACTTTATTCCGTTTTTTGCGTCAACACATCGGAAAACTCACGAATCGAGGGCAAATCCTGGCGTTTGAGGGGTCAAGATCATCCACAAAGATGCACAAGACATCCACTCATGATCCCCTCAAAGAAATCCGGAGAGAAACACCCTCAAATCGACGAATCAAGCGACGAACGAAAACACCCAAAAATAGCTCTGAAAATGACACGAAAATCACAAAGAGCTAAGAGAGGGAAATCATCACAACAACGAATTCTTCCATACATCCAGAGGTCAGAATCTATACAAAGTTTGTCTAACCTATGGATCAAAGGAAATGAAAGCAAATCATTCGGGGGAGAGAGAGCTAGGGCAAGAGAGAGAGAGAGAGCGAGATGCCATCCACCTCTCCACTATATATATGAAGTCCACCGGAGGAGGCAAATGACCACGCTACCCCAACAACTTAAAATTAAGATACACACCCCTCACGGGCATTTTGGCCGAAGTCAAGCATATTCTCATCGAGCGGACATGCTTCCACCGCGGACTTCCTTAGCCTCGATGCAAGCCCTGCTATCACACCACGTGCCCCCCACCTCGAAGCTTCCCGACGCTCCCGGATCACCATCTTCGTCGTGTTGGGCCTTCAGCCTTGGTTTTGAGGCCCAAACCAAGAAACCGTCCACTGATGTTTTTCTAGGCAAACCACCAAACCCCGCATGCAAGCTTCAGCCTTGAACCGCTACCTTGCACCGGCCCATGTCCATGACTTCAACTCACCCTTCTTGCACCATGCGGCTCGCACTTGACCCCATCGGCCACCGGGTCCATCGAACCAAGCCTACTTGTCTCTCCATCACCCGGAGGCCACCTCGGCATAGACCTTTCGCGCTTGTTCTTCACCTGCACCAACACGAGTCAAGCCGCAACCTGCACCGGCAATACTAAGCCAAGCATCAGTCCACACAACGTTGTCAATCACTCATCACTAGGGAGCGACCCTCCAACTGTCTTCGGACACTCCTGGTCCTCAATCTCCCCCTTTATGAGTGCATTGACAACACCCATACTAACCAACTCAGAGCAAACGGAAAAGAAAACAACACGAACAACAACCCTCCAACATGTGATCCAAAGCCAAAGAACGAGCGAAAACAAGATCACTCGCCAAAAAAAGTCTCAGTACCCTAAGGCAAGGGCAACGGCTCAACACAGCCGAGACAAATAAGCTCACCACAAAGAGCAAAGCACAAAGCACAAAATTAGGCAACACAAAGGAGCTCCCCCTGCACATATGCAAACTCCCCCTGAACAAATGCACTTCTTTTCCCCAAATCTCCCCAAACATACAATTTTCTCTACCAACTTGAGGACCAGGTGTGTCCGAGGACCAGTGGAGGGTCGCTCCTTAGTGATGAGTGATTGATAATGTTGTGTGGACTGATGCTTGGCTAAGTATGCAGGTACAGGTTGCGGCTTGACTCGTGTTGGTGTAGGTGAAGAACAAGCGCGAAAGGCCTTAGCCGTGATGGCCTCCGGGTGATGGAGAGGCAAGTAGGCTTGGTTCGATGGACCCGGTGGCCGATAGGGTCAAGTGCGAGCCATGCGGTGCAAGACTAGCGGGCTGAAGTCGTGAACATGGGCCAGTGCAAGGTAGCAAATCGAGGCTGAAGCTTGCACGCGGGGTTTGTTGGTTTGCCCACAAAACCATCGGTGGAAGGTTTCTTGGTTTGGGCCTCAAAACCAAGCCCGGAGGCCCGATGCGACGGAAATGGTGATCCGGGAGCTTCGGGAAGCTTCGAGGCGGGGGGCATGTGGCGTGATCGCGGGGCTTGCGTCGATGCTAAGCAAGGCCGCGGTGGAAGCATGTCCTCTCGATGAAGACTTGACCAAATTGCCCCTGAGGGGTTGTATCTTCTATTTGAGTTGTAGGGGTAGCGTGGTCATTTAACTCCCTCTGATGGACTTCGTATAAATAGCGGAGAGGTGGATGGCATCTCTAGCTCTTGGACTCTAGGTTTTCCTCCCTCGGTACATTGCTCAGAACTGCTTCGTTTCCCTCTGTATTCCTTAGGCTAGATTCTTGTATAGATTCTGACCTCTGGATGTACGGACGCATTCGGCATTGTGGTGATCTCCTAGTCCTTTGTGATTTTCGTGTCATTTTCGGGGCTATTTTTGGGGAGTTTCGTTCTTCGCTCGATTTGGGGATTTGAGGGCGTTTTCCTATAGATTTCTTTGAGGGGATCATGGGTGGATGCCTTGCACATCTTTGTGTGTGATCTTGACCCCTCAAACGCCAGGGAAAGCCTTCGATTCGTGAGTTTTTGGCTGGAGCTCGAGTTCTTGGTGGTGGTTCGTGTGATCCGCGATTCTCGACGATTTAGTAAGTTAGAGGTCGAGATTTTTGGGGCATAGCTTCCTCGTGTGTTGATTATTATCTCCGCCAAATCTTGTCTCAAGAGCTTTTGCCGTTTGGGAGATCCGGTGATGGATTTGTGGTGTTGACCCCGCGGGTCGAGCAGTTTTCATCTCTGTTCGCAACACGCGGACAGTCCGCGGCTCCTTGGCGGGCAGTCTGTGAGCTCCAGAACAGTGCTCGTGTTCTTCGTGTTCTTGCACATTTGTGTTTCAATCCGTTTTGGCCCCAGGGTTTTGTTGCAAGAGGTTTGGCGAACAGTCCGCGAGTCCTTCACGGACAGTCTGCGTGGCTGAGTTTTTGTTTGTGGTGGAGCTGAGTTTGTCTGGGGTTTCCAGCGAGGTGGACGGACGGTCCGCGCTACCTTCACGGACAGTCGGCGACACTGGCGGACAGTCCGCGTGGCTCAGCCGGACAGTCTGATTTTCTCGGTGCGTCTCTGGTGGTTTTGCTGAAGTTTTCGGACAGTCCGCGTCGACGGTCCGGATAGTCCTCCATTGCCTTGCGGACGGTCCGCCTGTACCAGCCGGACAGTCCGCGCCTAGCGTTTCCGAAATTGGCCAAGTGCTTTGCTTCTTGTCTTGTGCTTCGGCGGTTTGCTTCTAGGCTTGGCTCTTGATCGTGTGGGCTTGTTTGTGCCTTGTCTAGAGCTTCTTTGGTGTGTGCGAGTACTCGGAGTGGCAATCGGGGTATAGGCTGAGTTCGACCTTCGGGAAGAATTTTTATCGACTCCCATTCACTCCCCCCTCTCTGGTCGCCTATTCGGTCCTTCGATTGGTATCAGAGCCGGTTACGAATCTTCTTGATTCTAACCAGTCTAAGATCCAAAGATGGGTGATTATGGTAAGGGGTCGGGTCCTCTGCACTTTTATGGCAAGAATTACCCGATGTGGGAGAGGTGCATGGGCGCGTTTTTGCGAGGGAAGGGAACTCTGATCTGGGAGGTCACTCAGAATCCTCATTATGTCATCCTAGACAGTTTTCTGCTTCCAGGATCGCGGGACATGTGTGAGGCCAACAACAAGGCTGTTGATTACTTGTTCCGTGCTCTCTGTGCCTTGGAGTTCGAGCGAGTGTACGGAGAGAATGTGGCCGGAAAGATTTGGCTCAAGGTTAGAAATGCTCATGTTGGCAATGCCCAAGTGCAAGCCCGTTTGTTTTCCACTTACCAGAGAGAGTACGAAAACTTCACTTGTCTCCCCGGTGAGTCGACCGATGCTATGTTCCAGCGCTTCACTAGCATAGTCAACAACATGAGGGCCAATGTGACAGTGCTCCCATACACGGATCATGATCAAGCTATCAAGCTTTTGCATGCCCTGGATAGGTCTGTGTGGAGTGCTAAGGTCGAGGCCATTGAGGAGTCGAGCATGTATGATACGCTTACGCTTGATGAGCTATTTTCCAAGCTCAGGTCTTCGAAGGTTGATCATGGCTTGAGAGCCAAGAGCGAGAGCCCCACTGATCCTCATAGTTTAGCTCTTGTCTCAGGATCAAGGTCTAACGCTAACTCTGTTGGTTTCTCTTTGTCTTGTCTTGTGTCTTTGCCAGATGAGGACTTTGAGGTGCTGAGCGAGGACGATCTCGCCTTGTTGAGCAAGAGGTTTGGGCAGATGTATGAGAACCGCAAGAATACAAGGCGGAGCTCGGGGATGTGCTATCAGTGCGGGAAGCACGGGCACTTCATCGCTGAATGCCCTGAAGCCATGGAGATCAAGAACGACTACAAGGGCAAGCCCAAGCATGACTACGACAAGCACTGCTCCCGGAATGACTACAAGGACAAGCGCAAGGACAAGGGCAAGAGAAGGCCAAAGAAGAGAGGCGGTTACAAGAAGAAGACGGCTCGAGCGATGGTTGCCGGAGCAAGCTACATTGACTCCACATCAAGCGATGCTTGTTCCAACTCGAGCAGCGAGGAAAAGCAAGAAAGGCGCAAGGATAAGCAGCACACGGGCAAGAACTTCACTGGCTTGAGCTTCGTCGCACAAGGAGGCTTTTGCGGCATGGCGCACTCCAAGAAGGGTGGGAAGCATAGCTCGGATTCAAACTCCGATTCCGAGGAAGAGGTATGACATGATCCCAACTTCTTGCTAGAGGAGAATGCTAGGCTCAATGAGTTGCTTGATAACCGTGATGATGTGCTTAGAAAGACCAACAAGGAAAAGAGGGAATTTAGGTCTTTGTTGGGTGATGCTAAGGACAAGATAGTTGAGCTTGAATCCTTGCTTGTGGATACTAGAAATGAGATAGGCTCTTTGAAATCTGCTCCTGTTGTGTCTGATGAGATTGACTGTGGTGATTGCTCTGTTTTTCTTGCTGATTTGACTGCTCTCAAGGAGAAGCATGCCTCTACTCTTGAGGAACTAGATGTGATTAGGGTTGAGTGTGATGAATTGAAATCTAGGCCAGCTTTGTTAGGTGCTTGTACCTCATGTCCTGTGTTGCATGCTAGGCTAGATGAATCTCACACTAGAATTGTTTCTCTTGAGGCTGCTTTGAAAGCTCCCATTCCTACATCATGTTCTACCTATGAAATGCATGCTTTGAAAAACATGGAACTTGCACACTATGTTGACCATTTGCAAGATGAAAATGATGAGCTTAGGAAATTGATGAGTTGGTTGTCTGGACATGAGCCACAGTTGAGTTTGATGTTGGCTGAGTTCAAGCGATTTGATGGTCAGGTGTTGGGGGCTGGCAAGAGTGGTGAGAAGAGTGGTGAGGGAGTAGAGAAAGTTGGAGAGATTCCCACTCCACTACACACCATACCCATGAACAAATATGCACCCAAGCCAAACCACCTCAGAAACAAGCTTGATACAACTCCAGACCCACCAGTGTTCCCCCAGAAAACAGAAAACTACCAGAAACCCATCAAGTTTGTGAGCAACCTGGGGAATGTCTTTGAGGGGAGTCAGGAGAGAAGGCTGTTGAGAAGCCTGTTGAGAAGCCACAGCCTAAGCTCCAGCCGATCCGCTTCCATTGTGAGTATTGTGGGAGGGATAGGCATAAGGATGAGTTCTGTTTCAGGAGGAAGAGAGATGAGAGGTTTGCTAGGGAGATGGCAAACAAGGACAGGTACAACCTTTCTAGTGGTGTGCCTGAGCCTTGTAGAGGGCCTCTACCTAGGGGTGAGGTGTATGTGCGTACAGTTCCCACTCGTGGAGGTGGAGGTGGTTTTCCTCAGAGAGATAGGCGTGTTGGGTTTGGGCGTGGTGAGTTGGCTCGGTGTGCTCCTTCTCGTGACCGTTACGGGTTTGGGAGGCATGATCGGAGCTTTGGGTCTCAGATGGACTACGGGCCATGTTTTCCCCTCGTGGTGCGTGTACTCCTCCAGTGGGACGTGACAGGTCCTTTGGTGCTAGGAGTGAGAGGGCTCCGCCTAGGGGTTTTTGGTAGGATGGATTTTGCTAACCCTTCTTTTGAGCAAATGGCTCGACACTGGTTTGACTCTTTTGGTACTAACCCCACTGTTGAGTCGCTTGCTCATTCTCGTTCTTGTTTTATCGTAGGTGGGAGGCTTGGAGAACTTTTGGTTGATAGACTCCGGTTGCTCACGACACATGACCGGAGATCGTGGGTGGTTCTCCAGCCTCACCCCGGTGAGTACGAGGGAGTACATCACTTTCGGGGACAATGGGAGAGGACGAGTGCTTGCTAAAGGTATGGTGAAGGTGAGTAGCAAGGTGACCTTAAGAAGTGTGGCTTTGGTCAAGTCACTTGGTTTTAACCTGTTGTCAGTATCTCAGTTACTTGACGAAGGTTTTGAGGTTCGTTTTAAGTCGGGCGCTTCTCATGTGCTTGATTCTCGAGGCGATCTTGTTTGTACGATCGTCCCCGAGGGTCAAATCTTTCGTGCTGATTTTTCTCAGTCTGTTGGTCCTCCTCGATGCTTTGTTGCTGGCGTTTTGGCCGAGCTTTGGAAATGACATAGGAGGTTGGGACACATGAGCTTTGAGTTGCTTTCCCGCTTGAGTGGTCTTGATCTTGTCCGAGGATTGCCTAAGTTGAAATTCGAGAAGGATTTCGTTTGTGCTTCTTGTCGGCATGGAAAGATGGTTGCTGCTTCTCACGCCCCTCTGACTACGGTCATGACTGAGCGACCTTGTGAGCTGTTGCGCATGGATTTAGTTGGGCCAGCTCGTGTTCGCTCTGCGGGTGGGAAGTGGTATATTCTTGTGGTTGTTGATGATTTTTCGAGGTACTCTTGGGTTTTCTTTTCGGAGGATAAGAGCGAGACATTTGGCTTTGTTCGGGACTTGATCTTGAGGTTGAAGAATGAGAGACATGGTGATGCCATTCGAGCAATACGCAGTGACAATGGCACGGAGTTTAAGAACTTTCATTTTGATACCTTTTGCAGTGATCTTGGTCTCGATCATCAGTATTCTTCTCCATACGTCGCTTGCCAGAATGGCGTAGTGGAGAGGAAGAATCGGACCCTTTGTGAGATGGCCAGGATGATGCTCGATGAGCATAGGACTCCTAGGTGTTTCTGGGCTGAGGTGGTCAATACCGTTTGCTATGTCTCAAATCGCATCTTCCTTCGTGCTTTCAAGAAGAAGACCTCTTATGAGCTGATGCATGGGCGACAACCCAAGTGAGTCACTTTAGAGCTTTTAGTTGCAAGTGTTTCATTCTGAAGAAGGACAAGTTGGATAAGTTTGAGTCTAGATGTTCGGATGGTATTTTCCTTGGTTATGCGATTCATTCTAGAGCATATCGTGTGCTCAACCTTGACACTAACCGAATCATGGAGACTTGTGAGGTTACCTTCGACAAGACACAGCCATGTAGCTCTTCTGCTTTTGAGTGTGCAGGTGACGACGAGATTGGAGCGAGGATCTTTGAGGATGAGAAGGATGGAGATGGAGATGGAGACGACGACGATGATGGTGGTGATGCTCCCGTGGCTGATCGTGTACATGCTACTTCCACTACTACGATGATGATTGAGGATGGACCATCCCCTACACCCACTACGACTGAGGCTGTTCGAGTGGAGGCTGCTGCTGAGGGGGAGGTTGTGTCCAGACGAGAGGCTCCCCGGTGTGTACAGATTGATCACCCACCGATGACGATCATAGGTGACCTTCATGAACGCACTACACGGTCGAGGTCAAGGAATACTTCTCATTTCGCTCAGTCTGCTTTTGTTGCGTCGTTTGAGCCCAAAGATATTCGACACACTTTGTCTGATGAGAATTGGGTGAATTCCATGCATGAGGAGTTGGAGAACTTTGAGAGAAACCAAGTCTGGGTGTTAGTCGATCCACCTCCAAATTGCCGTCCCATAGGTACCAAGTGGGTGTGGAAGAACAAAGAGGGTGAGAATGGGATGATTGTGAGAAACAAGTCGAGGTTGGTGGCTCAGGGGTTCAACAAGAAGGAGGGCATAGATTATGAGGAGACTTTTGCTCCTGTGGCCCGTTAGGAGCCAATTAGGATCCTTCAAGCCTTTGCCGTGGCTAAAGGGATTAAGTCGTACTAAATGGATGTCAAGAGTGTTTTTTCTTGAATGGGGTGATAGATGAAGAAGTGTATGTGAGGCAACCCCCGGGGTTTGAGAACGAGAAATACCCACACCGTGTATACAAACTCCAGAGAGCGCTCTATGGGTTGAAACAGGCACCTAGAGCTTGGTATGGCAAGTTGAGAGGGATTTTGCTGAGTAAGGGGTTTGTGATGGGCACAGTTGATAAGACCCTGTTTCTCCTTAAGCATGGGAATGACCTTTTGATTGTTCAGATATACGTGGATGACATAATCTTTGGTAGCTCTTCTCATGATCTTGTTGCCAGATTTGCAGATGACATGAGCAGGGAATTTGAGATGTCCATGATGGGCGAGCTGCAGTTTTTCTTAGGACTTCAGATCAAGCAGTGCAAGGACGGGATGTTTGTACATCAGGCGAAGTACACCAGAGACATGGTGAAGAAGTTTGGCATGAACGACTCCAAGCCACTGACTACACTGATGGGTACCACTACGGCTTTGGACGCGGATGAGGATGGCGAACCCGTGGACCAGAAGGAGTACCGGAGCATGATCGGCTCCCTCCTCTACTTGACGGCGACGAGGCGAGACATACAGTTCAGTGTGTGTCTGTGCGCTTGTTTTCAGGCTTCACCGAGGACTTCACATCGGCAGACCATCAAGCGGATTTTCAGGTACTTGAACTACACTCCTGAGTTTGGTCTTTGGTATTCTGCCTCCTCGACACTGAGACTTCATGGGTACTCCGATGCTGATTTTGCTGGGTGTCGATCGGACCACAAGTCTACCTCTGGGTGTTGCCAGTTCCTTGGTTCTTCTTTGGTCTCTTGGTCATCTCGCAAGCAATCCAGTGTAGCCCAGTCCACTACAGAGGCTGAGTATGTAGTTGCTGCTAGTTGTTGTTCCCAGCTGCTTTGGATGACCTACACTATGAGTGATTTTGGTGAGGAGTACTCCCATGTTCCACTTTTCTGTGACAGCACCAGTGCCATAAGTGTAGCCAAAAATCTTGTCCTTCACTTTAAAACAAAACACAATGAAGTGAGATACCACTTTCTGAGGGACAATGTTGAGAAGGGAAACATACCTTTGTCCTATGTCTTTACCAAACCACTTGACCAAGTCACTTTCACTCGCTTGCGGGGTGAACTTGGAGTGTGCTTTCCTTTCTTGCTGGGTCTTGGAGCTTCTCATGTATATATGTGTCATATGTTTCATTTTGTTGCATTCCATGCATGCATTTTACTTTCTATACAAAACCTGGTAGCATAGCCATCTTTGGATCACTTGTGCTAGGAAAAGCTTCTCTTGTATACATTGATCACTGATGTGATATATGTGTGATATGTGCATGTTTGGTAAATGGTGGATGTGAATGCTATGCTCTTGATGGTTTTGCCATATATTTATGTTGAGATAGCTTCATGTTTGTGAAAATGATAAAATTGCCTCTCTCATGAGTAGATGCTTGTCTATGATCAATTTGTGCTCAAATGCCTATATCATGTTTAGTTTGTGCTTGAGTATCATGTTCTCTTTGCTTGGGGTCAAAGACCTTTTGTCATTGTAAAAGTTTAGCCCATTTGTTTACTTTGGGAGGAGCATAAGCTTCTTTTTGCCGCAAAGGCATTTCATGTACCATGATTAAACTTGAAAATGAAATTGGTGTATGAATTGCCTTATGCTTGAAAAGTGAGCTCCTAATCATGTTTTATGTTCTTGATTTTCATATCTTGGGTGCTAAACCGTAGCATGTTGTCTACCATGAGAAGTCTCATTTTAAGAAGTAGACACATGGCTCGGTGGCTTTAACATAACTTGAGTAGCTTGTGGGCGTTTATAATGATCTTGTGATGAGAATTTATGATCTTGTATAAACTTTGGATGATCTAGTGTATTTGTGCTAAAGTTGTCATGGATAGGATTTTGCTCATGAGATGCATGTTTCTTTGTGAAAATTGCTTAAAATTGATTTTGGCCATGTCACATGCTTATATGTCTCTACCTTCTTGATGGCAATGTGCTAACTACACCATGTCTACTTTGCTTGCGCTATGTCTCATGTGTAGCATTTTGTTGTGCTCTTTGTATATTTGAGAAGCTTGGTAGACTGTATATATGCTTTGACATGCAATTTTTTTCATGAAAACAAGGGGAAGAGTTTCATATACCTTGATTCATGCATTGTCAACAAGGGGGAGAGTTTTGGGAGAAGTTATGCACATTTGGGGAGAATTTTCATGCTTTGGAAGATTTTGTGGAAAATTGGTATGCATTTGTGAGATGTTGCATGTGAGGAGAAAAATTGAGAAGAAGAGGTTGCATCTGCTCAGGGGGAGTTGCATATGTGTATGGGGAGCTCATTTGGTTTGCCTGAGTTTTGTGCTTTGTGGTGTGCTCTTTGTGAGCTTTGTTTTGTCTCGGCTGTGTCGAGTCGTTGCCCTTGTCTTAGGGGGTCGAGACTTGGTTTGGCGAGTGATCTGGTTTTCACTTGTTCTTTGGCTTTGGATCACTTGCTTTGGAGGTTTGTGTTCGTGGTTGTTTTCTTTTCTTTTTCTCTATGATGGTTTCTATGGGTGTTGTCAATGCACTCATCAAGGGGGAGATTGAGGACCAGGTGTGTCCGAGGATCAGTGGAGGGTCGCTCCTTAGTGATGAGTGATTGACAACATTGTGTGGACTGATGCTTGGCTAAGTATGCAGGTACAGGTTGCGGCTTGACTCGTGTTGGTGCAGGTGAAGAACAAGCGCGAAAGGCCTTAGCCGTGGCGGCCTTCGGGTGATGGAGAGGCAAGTAGGATTGGTTCGATGGACCTGGTGGCCGATGGCGTCAAGTGCGAGCCGTGCGGTGCAAGACTAGCGGGCTGAAGTCGTGAACATGGGCCGGTGCATGGTAGCGGATCGAGGCCGAAGCTTGCACGCGGGGTTTATTGGTTTGCCCACAAAACCATCGGTGGACGGTTTCTTGGTTTGAGCCTCAAAACCAAGCCCGGAGGCCCGATGCGACGGAGACGGTGATCTGGGAGCTTCGGGAAGCTTCGAGGCGGGGGGCACGTGGCGTGATCGCGGGGCTTGCCTCGATGCTAAGCAAGGCCGCGGTGGAAGCGTGTCCGCTTGATGAAGACTTAACCAAAATGCCCCTGAGGGGTTGTATCTTCTATTTGAGTTGTAGGGGTAGCGTGGTCATTTACCTCCCTCCGATGGACTTCGTATAAATAGCAGAGAGGTGGATGACATCCCTAGCTCTTGGACTCTAGGTTTTCCTCCCCCGGTAGATTGCTCTGAATTACTTCTTTTCCCTCTATATTCCTTAGGCTAGATTCTTGTATAGACTCTGACCTCTGGATGTATGGAAACATTCGGCGTTGCGGTGATCTCCTAGTCCTTTGTGATTTTTGTATCATTTTCGGGGCTATTTTTGGGGAGTTTCGTTCTTCGCTCGATTCGGGGATTTGAGGGCGTTTTCCTTCGGACTTCTTTGAGGGGATCATGGATGGATGCCTTGCGCATCTTTGTGTGTGATCTTGACCCCTCAAACGCCGGGGAAAGCCTTCGATTCGTGAGTTTTTGGCCGGAGCTTGAGTTCTTGGTGGTGGTTCGTGTGATCCGCGATTCCCGGCGATTTAGTGAGTTAGAGGTCGAGATTTTTGGGGCATAGCTTCCTCGTGTGTTGCTAATTATCTCCCCCAAATCTTGTCTCAAGAGCTTTTGCCGTTTGGGAGATCCGGTGATGGATTTGTGGTGTTGACCCCGCGGGTCGAGCAGTTTTCATCTCTGTTCGCAACACGCGGACAGTCCGCGGCTCCTTGGCGGACAGTCCGCGGGCTGCAGAACAGTGCTCGTGTTCTTCGTGTTCTTGCGCGTTTGTGTTTCGATCCGTTTCGGCCCTAGGGTTTTGTTGCAAGAGGTTTGGCGGACAGTCCGCGAGTCCTTCACGGACAGTCCGCGCGGCTGAGTTTTTGTCTGGGGTGGAGCTGAGTTTGTCTGGGGTTTCCAGCGAGGTGGACGGACGGTCCGCGCTGCCTTCACGGACAGTCCGCGTGGCTCAGCTGGACAGTCCGATTTTCTCAGTGCGTCTCTGGTGGTTCTGCTGAAGTTTTCGGACAGTCCGCGTCGACGGTCCGGACAGTCCGCCACTACCTTGCTGACGGTCCACCCGTACCAGCCGGATAGTCCGCGCCTGGCGTTTCCAGAATTGGCCAAGTGCTTTGCTTCTTGTCTTGTGCTTCCGCGGTTTGCTTCTAGGCTTGGCTCTTGATCGTGTGGGCTTGTTTGTGCATTGTTTAGAGCTTCTTTGGTGTGTGCGAGTACTCGGAGTGGCAATCGGGGTATAGGCTGAGTTCGACCTTCGGGAAGAATTTTTATCGGCTCTCATTCACTCCCTCCCCCTCTCTGGTCGCCTATTCGGTCCTTCACAACTTCTCCCCCTTGTTGACAATGCATGAATCAAGCTACCATGAAAGGTGCACAAATGCATGTTAAAGCATATACAAGCTACGAAGCTTCTCAAATATACAAAGAGCACAACAAAATGCTATAAATGAGACATAGAGTAAGCAAAGGTACACATGGTGTAGTTAGCGCGTTGCCATCAAGAAAGTAGAGACATAGATACATGTGACATGGTCAAAAGCATTTTAAGAAATTTTCACAAAAGAAATTCATCTCATGAGCAAAGCCCTATCCATGGTCAATTTGAGCAAAAATGAACTAGATCACACAAAACTCATACATGATCACAAGTTCTCATCACAAGATCATAGCAAACACCCATAAGCCACTATATGTCATGTCAAAGCCACCGAGCCATGTGTCTACTTCTAATAGAGACTTCTCATGGTAGACATCATGCAACGGTTTAGCACCCAAGATATATATATCAAAGCATAAAGACATGATTATGAGCATTATTTTCAAGCATAGACATTTCATACACCAAAATCATTTTCAAAATTAAGCATGGTACATCAAATGCCTTTGCAGCAAAAAGAAGCTTATGCTCCTCCACAAGTGAACATATGGGCTAAACATTCACAATGACATATGGGTCTTTGACCCCAAGTGAAAGAGCATGATTCTCAAGCACAAGCTAAGCATGATATAAGCATTTGAGCACAAATAGAGCATGAAAAAGAATCTACTCATGAGTGATATTTTAGCATTTTCACCAAAAAGAAGCTATCTCATCATGAATATATGACAATACGATTAAGAGCATAGCATTCACATCACCATTGCCAAAGCATACACATATCTCACATATAGCACATCATGGTGATCAAAGTATATAAGAGAAGCTCATCCTAACAAATATGATACAAAGATGGCTATCCTACCATGTTTTGGTACATAAAAGAAAATGCATGCATGAAATGCAACAAATGATACATATGCTACAAAGTGAGCTCCCAAGGACTAACAAGGCAAAAAGCAAGCAAAACTCGCAAGATCCCTCCAAACACATGCATAAGGGCCAAAGAGCACACAAAGCTCACCCAAAGCACATGTCATAGGGCAAAGAATAAGCAAGCTCACAAGCTCCCCATAAATTCATGTATTAGGGACAAAGAGCATACAAACCTTACCCTAAACACATGTGATAGGGCAACTCACAAAGACCAAAAGAAGCAACAAGAGCAACTAGCTCCAACACTTACTTGAAACACTACTTCGGTCAATACTTGTCCATTTCCCCAAAAAGTGATGTACTCCAAAGACACCACGGGGATGGGGCTAGAGAACCATCCCCTAACTCCGGTCATGTGACAAACCATCGGAGTCGATCCGCCAAAAGTTCTCAAGCCTCCCGCCTGCAAAATCAAAAACGAGACCGAGAGCGAGCAAACGTCTCAACAATGGAGTTAGTACAGACAGTGTCACACCAGTGTCGAGCCATTTGCTCAAAAGTGGGGTTAGTAACATCACGCCTATCGCATCCACCAAAGCTACGACCACCACGCTGAACTACCTCACGTCTCGTTGGAGGAGTACGGTCGCCACGAAAGGGAAAGCGTGGCCTGTAGCCCCTCTGAGATTCAAAGCTGCGACGGTCTCTCCCATCCTCATATCGACCACGAGATGGAGAACATCCAGCAAACACACCATGACCAAAGCCCAACACGCCTATCACCATCTCTCTGAGGAGCAACACGACCACTACGCACAAACCCCTCACCCCGAGGTAGAGGCACAACACGAGGCTCAGGCACACCACGAGAAGGACGGTACCAGTCCTTGTTTGACATCTCCCTAACAAACCTCTCATCCCTTCTCCTCCTGAAACAAAACTAGTCCTTATGAACATCCTTCCCACAATAGCCGCAATGGAATAGGATCGGTCTTGTCTTTGGGTTTCCTCTCGGTTGTGGGTTCTTCTCTTTCTCACCTCGCTCACTCGGCTGGTTGTTGTGTGTGATGGGGTTGTTTGGTATCTCTCTCTTTCTTACCACCGCTTGAAGGACCGATTAGGCGAACCAGAGAGGGGGGGGGAGTGAATGGGAGCCGATAAAAATTCTTCTCGAAGGAGATGAGAACTCCAGCAAGATGAACACGGCTTCCAAAACACGTCTCCGACTCAACTACCCAAGTTGGTCAAGACCACGCAGCCACTGAAGTGCTACTGGTCCTAGGAATCAACAACCACCTACACCTACTCGAGAACGCAGTGGAAAAACCAACTCGAGTAGCTACTGGACTACACTGGTCAGGTCGGTGAGCAGCACCGGTCAGACCGGTCCCTGCTGGCAAAATCTGAGAACTTCCACAGAAGGCCTCTACACCGGTCAGGCCGGTGTAGCTCGCCGGTCAGACCGATCCAAGCCAGGAAATCCCAAATCCACCAAACTGACCTACCGAGCTCCAAACAGGACCAAACCCGAAACAGCAGCGACACAGGACAACAGGGAACTCACCAAGACGTTCACCCGAGCAAAACTCAACAGAGAGTCTGCACCGGTCAGACCGGTGAGAGGCACCGGTCAGACCGGTGTGACCTGAGCTCTCGGGATGAACAGCGCCCGCGGGTCAACTCCCCCAAATCCAACTCCCGATCTCCCGAATCGCTCCACGGTTTTGCACAAGACTTTGGTGATAGTAGGAACACCTCATGGGCACTCCATAGCCAAGATTTGGTCCACCAAAACTTGTCAAAACGAGAGGAATCGAGGAAATCCCACCAAGAACGCCTCTAACCCTAGAGCCAAAAAAACCCCGAAATCGAGCCCCTTTGCTCACAGATTTGGGTGGGGAATCAAAGGGAAAAGAACCACGAAGAGTTCACACATACATCCCCCACCAAATCCCAAAGAGAAAGGCCTCGAAATCGCTCCAAGAAAATCGCCAAGAAAGGGCTCCGAAAATTACCAAAAAGGAGAAACGGGAAAGACACATCCAAGCCTTGAGGAACCACGCCGAATCATCTATACATACCAAAGAGGTTCATACAAGGTCTAGCTTGCCGCCCGATCATCCTTCCCTCTCACAAGATCTCACCGTGAAGCTCTCAAGCTAGTCCTAAGAAAATCCTAAGGAAAATAGGAAGAGAAAATAGGAAAACAAATGAGCTAGAGTTCCAAGAGATGGCCGCCATCCTCTCACCACTTGGGTTATATGGAGGCAACCGAAAGACGAAAATACCCTTACTAGCTAACTAGGGATACATGCCCCTCAAGGGCGAATTCGGAAATCTTTGTCTTCGCTCCATCGGACGGATGCCCAGCGACCGCAAACTTGCTTAGCCTCGACACAAGCCTTGCGATCCCGACGTGTGTCCTCCGCTTCGAAGATTCCGGACTGTGTCGTCGCACACCGGTCAGACCGGTGCTCCTCACCGATCAGACCGGTACCCACCGGTCAGACCGGTCAGACCCACCGGTCAGACCGGTCTAGAGCTGCTGCACCTCCGTCTTCGGTTCTTCGGTCTTGGCTTTGTGGATCAACCAAGGAACCCAGTGGTTTTCTGGTGAACCACCGGAAATCCCGCGAACTCGGTGTAGCCTCCGCCAATCACCACTCATGACTCGGCTCCCACGTAGTCCCGGCTCGACCTTGGTTTTGAGGCTCAACCAAGAAACTGTCCATGACTTCATCTTGCCGCTCTTGCCACCATGCGGCCCGCACTTGACCCCGCTGGCCACCGGGTCCCTCGAACCAAGCCTACTTGTCTTCTCCACACCTGGAGGCCTCACCGGCAACGACCTTTCGCGCTTGTTCTTCACCTGCACCAACACCAGTCAAGCCACAACCTGCACTTGCAATACTTAGCCATGAATCAGTCCACACCACGTTGTCAATCACTCATCACACCAGGAAGCGACCATCCACCGGTCCTCGAACCACACATGTCTCTCAATCTCCCCCTTGATGAGTGCATTGACAACACACACACGTTTTGGTAACCAAGAGAAAAGAAAAAGAAAAGAAACGACTAAAAGAAACTCCAACAAGCGATCGAAAGGCAAAGAAAGGCAAAGAGCAAGATCACTTGAAGAAGACAAGTCTCGGACCCCTTAGGCAAGGGCAACGGCACGACACATCCGAGACAAAACATGCTCAAGCAAAGAGCACAAAACACCAATCCAAAGCTCGAAAACCGCAAAGAGCTCCCCCTGCACACATGCAAGCTCCCCCTGAACCAATGCAACTCCCCCTGGACGAATGCATGCAAACCACCTCGCAAAACAGAGCAGCTGCTTCAGCTTTGCTCTGGACCGGTCAGACCGATCAACCAAATCGGTCAGACCTGTGTGCTAGATCGCCCAGCACCTGAATCTCACACCGGTCAGACCGGTGTACCTCACCGGTCAGGTCGATGACCACCTGGGAAAAACTGGGAACTGCCCGAGCTCAAAACTAGCTCGAAACCACTTGGAAACCTTCTAAATGCATGCAGCAAGCCAAAACATGCTCAAAACTTCTCCCCCTTGTTGACAATGCATGAATCAAGCCAAAAATGCAAAAAATGCAACCTAGAGCTTCTCAAATAGACAAAATTCAACAAAGGATGCTACACATGTCTAAATGAGCAAGTTAGATACTCTATAGCTTCGTAATGACATCAACTACAAGATCACCGAGTTTCACAACCATTGGGCGAAGCTAAGATAGAATTGAGCAATTTTGCGAAAACCCACCCTCTCATGAGCAAAGTCCTAAGCATGAGCAAAACATGTCAAAATGGCAAAGCCACACAAACTTCATGCTAGGACAACCATTCTAAGCATAAGACCATCATCAACACCCACAAGCACCTCATGTCATGTCAAAGCCACCGAGCCATGTGCCTACTTCTATATATGAGACTTCTCATTGGTAGGCATCATGCAACGGCTTAGCACCCAAAGCAAATTTAAATTAGCACATATGACATGGGAGCACATTTTCAAGCAATTTACATTTCATTTTCAGATTTGAAATTGGTACATGAAATGTCTTTGCGACAAAAAGGAACTTATGCCCCTCCACAAGATCAAGCATGGGGGCTAAACATTCATGATGGCAAATGAGCCTTTGGCTCTATATGATCAAAATAAGCTATCCAACCACAAATTAAGCATAGCCAAGCCACTAAAACATGTTAAGATCATATAAAGGCATTTACTCACAAGAGAGCATACATGTGACATTTTTTAAAACATAGCCATCAACCATGGATATAAACCAAGATCATCAAGAGCTGAGCCAAACTAACCATAGCTTACCACACTAGCTCACAAAGACATACATATCATTCCATGGTGAACAATGTATATAGGAGAAGCTTTTCCTAAACAATGCATATGATACAAAATGCATGCAACCTAAGATACAAAGATGCCTATACATCATGTTACATATGCCATGCCAAATGCAAAAAATGCACAAAGGAAAGCTATACATATGCTACAAAGGAGCTCCCACACACCGACTCAAGAAATCAAACAAACACCAAGCTCTCCCCGCAAAATATCGGTTAGTTGGTCATGTGTGGGTACATAGATCAAAGCTACCTTCCCTTTCTCCACGTTGTCTCTCAGGAAATGATACCTCACTTCTATGTGCTTGGTTTTGGAATGGAGCACTGGGTTCTTTGCAATGCTTATGGCACTGGTGCTATCACATTGAAGTGGGACATGGGTATACTCCTCACCAAAGTCACTCATAGTGTATGTGATCCAAAGGAGCTGAGAGCAACAACTAGCTGCGGCCACATACTCTGCCTCGGTAGTGGATTGAGCAACACTTGACTGTTTACGGGAAGACCAAGACACCAAAGAAGAACCCAAGAACTGGCAAGTCCCAGAAGTGGACTTCCTATCCAACCGACACCCGGCAAAATCCGCGTCTGAAAATCCATGAAGAGCCAAAGAAGAAGACGCGGAGTACCAAAGGCCGAAGTCGGGAGTATGACGCAAATACCTGAAAATGCGCTTGACCGCTTGCCGATGCGAAGTCCTTGGAGACGCTTGAAAACAAGCGCACAGACATACCGAGAACTGGATGTCCGGCCTCGTCGCCATCAAGTAGAGGAGTGACCCGATCATGCTCCGGTACTCCTTCTGGTCCACGTGTTCACCTTCCTCGTCCGCATCAAGAGCTATAGTCGTACTCATAGGTGTCGCCATGGCCTTGGAGTCCTCCATCTTGAACTTCCTCACAATGTCCCTGGTGTACTAAGTTTGGTGCATGAATGTTCCTTCCTTTGATTGCTTGATCTGTAGCCCGAGGAAGAACTGCAACTCACCCATCATGCTCATCTCAAATTCCCTGCTCATGTCTTCTGCAAACCTTGCAACAAGAGAGTTAGACGAGCCACCAAAGACAATATCATCCACGTACACCTGCACAATCAGGATATGTCTGCCCTGCCTAAGGAGAAACAAGGTCTGATCGACCTTTCCCATCTCAAACCCTCTCTCAAACAGGAACCCCCTCAACCTACCATACCAAGCTCTAGGCGCCTGCTTCAACCCATACAGCGCCTTCCTCAACTTGTACACCCGGTGGGGATACTTCTCACTCTCAAACCCTGGTGGTTGCCTCACAAACACCTCTTCTTCCAACACACCATTCAGGAAAGCACTCTTCACATCCATCTGGTACAACTTGAACCCTTTAGCCACGGAAAAGGCTAGAAGGATCCTGATCGCCTCCAAATGAGCTACAGGAGCGAAAGTCTCCTCGTAGTCGATCCCCTCTTTCTGACTGTACCCCTGAGCAACAAGTCTTGACTTGTTCCTCACCACTTCTCCTTTCTCTCCCTCTTTATTTTTCCACACCCATTTTGTCCCAATCGGCTTACACCCTGGGGGAGGGTCAACCAACACCCAAACTTGGTTCCTCTCAAAATTCTCCAACTCCTCATGCATCGAATTAACCCAATTATGATCAGATAGCGCGTGTCCAATGTCTTTGGGCTCAAAGGTGGCAACAAAAGCAGCATGAGCGAAATGAGAATTGTTCCGAACCCTCGATCGTGCAGTACGTTCATTCATGTCGCCGATGATTCTTGAAGCTGGGTGATCCACTTGCACTCGCCGGGGAGGTTCTCTCCTTGATGCTACCTCCCCCTCAATAGCAGCTTCGCCTTGATCTGGGTTTGTTGTTGTAGGTGTGGGAGAGGGCCCGTTCTCGATCGTCGTCGAAGTAGTAGGTACATGTTCAGCCGCGGGCACCACACCGCCATCTTCATCATCTCCATGTTCATGCTCCTCCTCCTGAAAGATCTCCTCGCCAAGTTCGTCGTCACCTGCACACTCAAAAACAAGCTGACTACGTGGTTGTGTCTCGTCGAAGGTTACCTCGCAAGTCTCCACGATTTGGTTAGTTTCAAGATTGAGCACACGAAATGCTATAGAATGAGATGCATAACCAAAGAAAATACCATCGACCGACCTAGCCTTGAACTTGTCCAACTTCTTCCCTTTCTTAAGAATGAAGCATTTACAACCAAAGACATGGAAGTGACTCACCTTGGGTGTGCGACCGTGCAACAACTCGTAACAGGTTTTCTTCTTGTGAACCCTGAGGTAGATCCTGTTCGACACATAGCACGCGGTATTGACCGCCTCAGCCCAGAACCTTCTCGGAGTCCTATGCTCATCGAGCATCGTCCGAGCCATCTCGCACAAGGTCCTGTTTTTCCTTTCCACCACGCCATTCTAGGGAGGCGTATACGGACTCGAAAACTGGTGTTCAAAACCCAAGTCATGGCAAAAGGTTTCGAAGCGAGAGTTTTTGAATTCCGAGCCATTGTCACTGTGGATCGCTCGTATGGCATCTCCGTGCCTCTCGTTTCTTAACCTCAAGACAAGATCTCGAACAAAACCAAACGTCTCCCCTTTCTCCTCAACAAAGAACACCCACGCATACCGAGAGTAGTCGTCCACCACAACAAGGACGTACCACTTCCCACTCGCAGATCGCACACGAGCTAGGCCAACAAGGTCCATATGGAGCAGCTCGCATGGACGCTCAGTCATCACATCGGTGAGAGGCGGGTGAGAAGAGGCTACCATCTTGGCATGCCTACACGGCGCACAAACCAACTCTTTCTCAAACTTCAACCGTGGCAATCCTCGAACCAAATTGAGTTTACTTAAGTGAGACAAAAGGTCAAAGCTCAAGTGACCCAACTTCCTATGCCACTTCCACAACTCACTCGAAGAACCAGCCAAAAAGCAACGCTCCACACCAGAAGACTGAGAGAAATCAGCTCGGAACACTTGACCCTCGGGAATGACCATGCAAACAAGATCCCCTCGAGAATCTAAAATCCGAGAACCACCAGGCCGAAACAACACCTCAAAACCCTCATCCAACAACTGGGACACAGAAAGCAAATTGAACCCCAGCGATTGAACAAGAGCAACACGCCTGAGAGTGACCTTGTCACTTACCTTGATCTCACCTTCTGAGAGCACACGCCCTCGCCCATTGTCCCCAAAGGTGATGTATGTCCTGGACACCACCGGGACGAGACTTGAGAACCACCCCTTGTCCCCGGTCATATGCCTCGAGCAACCGGAGTCAATCAACCAAATGTTCCTCAAGTCTCCCACCTGAAATTCAAAAGCGAGAACGTGAGTGAACAAATGACTCAGCACTGGGGTTAGTACCAAAAGAGTAAAATCAGTGCCGAGCCATTTGCTCCAAATTGGGGTTAGCACAAACCAAATCATCACGCCTATCAAAGCTACCACCACGAACACCACCACGGTAACCACTACGAGGGAACCAACCCTCTCTAGCTGGAGGAGGACGAAAACCACGAAAGGGAGCCCGTGGACCGTTCCTCCTCTCTATCTCAACGCTACGACTCCTCCAACCCTCGTATTGAGCACGAGGTGGAGACCGTCTAGCAAACTGACCACCTGCAGACTTCCCATACCAACCACCTGAACCACGACCACCTGAACCAAACCGAGCATCCTCACGAGCTCGAAAACCAGACCGCTGTCTGCCCAGACCTGCACCGGTTTGACCGGTGTAGTGAACCGGTCTGACCGGTGTAGCTCGGCCAGCAGCACCACCTGCTGCCTTCCGGTCTCCCCAAGCCGGAACCGTCCTCACAATTGCCTTGGCCCTGGGCATCTGCATACAAGGCTCAGGTACACCATTAGAGGGGTGGTACCTGTCCTTGTTAGCCCACTCTCTAGCCATTCTCTCCTCACGCTTCCTCTTGAAGCAAAACTCATCCTTGTGACAATCTCTCCCACAATACCCACAATGAAACTTCATGGGCTGTGGCTTAGGCTTTGGCTTGGGTTGGGGCTGCCCACTCGGTTTCTCACCCTTCTTCTCTCCTTCCTCACCTCCCTTTGGGCTCACAAACTTCACCGGTTTCTGGAAATCATTTGTTGGGTGAGGGAATATGGGTGGATCTGGAGTAGTGTCAAGTTTGTTTCTGAGATGGTTAGGCTTGGGCTCAAACTTGTTCTTGTGTCTGTTTGGTGGTGGGATAGGGATCTCTCCAACTCTCTCAACTCCCTCACCACTGTTCTCTCCAAGCTTGTCAGCCCCAAGTGCCTGACCATCATAGCGTTTGAAAGCCGCTATCATGATACCAAGCTAAGGCTCCTGACCCGACAACCAGCTCATACATTTCCTCAGCTCATCATTCTCATCCTGCAAGCGATCAACATAATGCGCAAGCTCCAAATTCTTAACCGCATGCAATTCACAAGTAGAGCAAGAAGTGGGAATAGGCTCTTTCAACGTAGCCTCAAGCGAAACAGTGTAAGCATGCATCTCATCAATCTTTCCATGCAAAACAGGGCAAGAAGTGCAAGCACCTAGCAAAGCAGGTCTAGACTTAAGCTCAGCCACTTCAACCCTAAGCATATCTAGTTCATCACAAGTAGAAGCATGCTTATCCTTAAGAGCAGTAAGATCAGCTAGGTACACAGAGCAATCACAGCAATCAATCTCATCAGAAACCACAGGAGAAGCCTTAAGCGAATCAATCTCAAGCTTAGCATCTAGGTTCTGGGTTTCTAGCTCAGCCACATGGTTCCTAGCATCTTCTAGTGAGGCCCTAAGCTCTTTCCTCATCTTCTTGGCCTCTCTAAGCATGTGATCGCGATTATCAAGCAAGTCAACCAACTCATCATTCTCCTTGCGCAAAGAGGAGAGCTCATCACATACCTCATCCTCGGAGTCGGAGTCCGAGTCGCTCTGGTGACTCTTCTTGCTGCTGGAGCTACAAGCCATGCCGCAGAAGCCATCTCCCGTGAAGCAGTTCAACCCGCTCAAGTTCCTGGATGCCTTCTTGTTCTTGCACCGGTCACCTTCATCTTCACTGCTACTCGAGCTCGAGGAAGAGTAGGCGGAGCTGGAGTCGACGTCACTCGCTCCGACCATCGCTCGGGCCTTCCTGCCGCGGCCGTCCTTCTTCCTCGACCGTCGCTCGTTCTTGTGCTTGTTCTTGTGCTTGTGATCGCGCCTTGATCGGTACTTGCTATCCTTGCTCGACCGGTGCCTGTAGCCGTCCTTGTAGCCGTCCTTGTTCTCTGTCTTCTCCGAGCAATCGGCGACGAAGTGTCCTGGCTTGCCGCACTGAAAGCACGTCCGTGCTGTCCTCCTCGTGTTCACCCGGTTCTCGTGCGGCCTCTTGAACCGCCTGGTCAGCAACGCCAGCTCGTCCTCTCCAAGCACGTCGAACTCCTCGTCTGGCAAAGACATCAAAGAAGACAGAGAGTACATCCTGGAGGATGCGTTAGCGTTAGACTTAGCTCCTTTGCCACCAACGAGAGCGAGACTATGAGAATCAGTCGGGCTCTCGATCTTGGCTGTCATACCACGGTCCAACTCAGCCGACTTGAGCTTCGAGAACAGCTCGTTCACCGTCAAGGTGTCATACTTCTCAGACTCAACAATAGCCTCAAACTTCCCGTCCCATACGGTACGATCCAACGAGTGCAAGAGCTTCACGGCTCTATCATGATCATCGTATGGGAGCATGGTCACATTGGCTCTCATGTTGTTCACAACGACCGTAAACCGCTGGAAAAGGGCATCGACGGACTCGCCGGGGAGATGAGTGAAGTTCTCGTACTCTCTCCGGTAAGTCGTGTACATCCGAGCTTGAACCTGAGCATTCCCAGCATGAGCATCCTTCAACTGCTCCCAAATCCTACAAGCTAAGTCCTCTGTCTGAACCCGATCGAATTCGGACTGACACAGAGCACGAAACAAGTAGTCGACCGCCTTGTTGTTGGCTTCGAACATATCCCTCGATCCTGGAGCAAGGAAGTTAATCGGATGAACATAAGCTGTGTTCACCGTAACGTCCCAAAGGATCTGACCCTTTCCGCGGAGGAACGCTTCCATCCGCCTCTGCCACATCTGGTAGTTCTTCCCATCGAAGTGCGGAGGACCCGAACCTCGTTCCTGGTATGCCATCTTTGGATCTTAGAATGGTAAGAGTCAAAAAAGACCCGAACCGGCTCTGATACCAATTGAAGGACCGATTAGGCGAACCAGAGAGGGGGGAGTGAATGGGAGCTGATAAAAATTCTTCTCGAAGGAGATGAGAACTCCAGCAAGATGAACACGGCTTCCAAAACACGTCTCCGACTCAACTACCCAAGTTGGTCAGGACCACGCAGCCACTGAAGTGCTACTGGTCCTAGGAACTAACAACCACCCACACCTACTCGAGAACGTAGCGGAAAAACCAACTCGAGTAGCTACTGGACTACACCGGTCAGGCCGGTGAGCAGCACCGGTCAGACCGGTCCCTGCTGGCAAAATCTGAGAACTTCCATAGAAGGCCTCTACACCGGTCAGGCCGGTGTAGCTCACCGGTCAGACCGGTCCAAGCCAGGAAATCCCAAATCCACCAAACTGACCTACCGAGCTCCAAATAGGACCAAACCCAAAACAGCAGCGACACAGGACAACAGGGAACTCACCAAGACGTTCACCCGAGCACAACTCAACAGAGAGTCTGCACCGGTCAGACCGGTGAGAGGCACCGGTCAGACCGGTGTGACCTGAGCTCTCGGGATGAACAGCGCCCGCGGGTCAACTCCCCCAAATCCAACTCCCGATCTCCCGAATCGCTCCACGGTTTTGCACAAGACTTTGGTGATAGTAGGAACACCTCATGGGCACTCCATAGCCAAGATTTGGTCCACCAAAACTTGTCAAAACGAGAGGAATCGAGGAAATCCCACCAAGAATGACTCTAACCCTAGAGCCAAGAAAACCCCGAAATCGAGCCCCTTTGCTCACAGATTTGGGTGGGGAATCAAAGGGAAAAGAACCACGAAGAGTTCACACATACATCCCCCACCAAATCCCAAAGAGAAAGGCCTCGAAATCGCTCCAAGAAAATTGCCAAGAAAGGGCTCCGAAAATCACCAAAAAGGAGAAACGGGAAAGACACATCCAAGCCTTGAGGAACCACGCCGAATCATCTATACATACCAAAGAGGTTCATACAAGGTCTAGCTTGCCGCCCGATCATCCTTCCCTCTCACAAGATCTCACCGTGAAGCTCTCAAGCTAGTCCTAAGAAAATCCTAAGGAAAATAGGAAGAGAAAATAGGAAAACAAATGAGCTAGAGTTCCAAGAGATGGCCGCCATCCTCTCACCACTTGGGTTATATGGAGGCAACCGAAAGACGAAAATACCCTTACTAGCTAACTAGGGATACATGCCCCTCAAGGGCGAATTCGGAAATCTTTGTCTTCGCTCCATCGGACGGATGCCCAGCGACCGCAAACTTGCTTAGCCTCGACGCAAGCCTTGCGATCCCGACGTGTGTCCTCCGCTTCGAAGATTCTGGACTGCGTCGTCGCACACCGGTCAGACCGGTGCTCCTCACCAGTCAGACCGGTACCCACCGGTCAGACCGGTCAGACCCACCGGTCAGACCGGTCTGGAGCTGCTGCACCTCCGTCTTCGGTTCTTCGGTCTTGGCTTTGTGGATCAACAAAGGAACCCAGTGGTTTTCTGGTGAACCACCTGAAACCCCACGAACTCGGTGTAGCCTCCGCCAATCACCACTCATGACTCGGCTCCCACGTAGTCCCGGCTCGACCTTGATTTTGAGGCTCAACCAAGAAACCGTCCATGACTTCATCTTGCCGTTCTTGCCACCATGCGGCCCGCACTTGACCCCACTGGCCACCGGGTCCCTCGAACCAAGCCTACTTGTCTTCTCCACACCTGGAGGCCTCATCGGCAACGACCTTTCGCGCTTGTTCTTCACCTGCACCAACACCAGTCAAGCCGCAACCTGCACCTGCAATACTTAGCCAAGAATCAGTCCACACCACGTTGTCAATCACTCATCACACCAGGAAGCGACCATCCACCGGTCCTCGAACCACACATGGCTCTCACCGCTCTCACCAACCTTCTCAATGCCCAGACCATGACCATCCGCTCTCTTAAACTTAGCCACCAACACGCTCAGTTGTGGCTCATGTGAATTCAACCAACCAAGCAATTTGTGGAACCCACCATTCTCATCTTGTAGCCGATCAACAATTTGTGCAAGCTCTAGATTTTTCTCAGCATGCAAATCAAAGGTAGGGCAAGAAGTAGAAATAGGAGTTTTCAAAGTAGCCTCAAGAGAAACAATCCTAGCATGAGATTCATCTAGTTTTTGAAGCAACATAGGGCAAGATGTGCAAGCACCAAGCAAAGCAGACCTAAACTTCACCTCATCAAGCTCAACCCTAAGAACATCTAGTTCCTCCAACTTAGAGGCATGCTTCTCCCTACGCACAGTCAAATCAGCCAAGAAAGCATTGCAATCAGTGCAATCAACCTCATCACTAACAACTGAAGCAGACTTAATAGCATCCAAAGCAAGCATATCATCAAGATGCCTAGCCTCTAACTCAGCCACTTTCTCCCTAGCCTCCTCTAAAGAAGCCCTAAGCTCTCTCCTCTGCTTCTTAGCCTCTCTAAGCACCTCATCACGGTTATCTAGCAAAGCATTCAACTCGGCATTCTCCTTAAGCAGGAAAGCAAGATCAGGAGTTACCTCTTCTCCAGAGTCAGAGTCGACATCGAACTCATCCTTTCCACTCTTCTTGCTTGACTTGCTGCCGGTGCTATGACCCATCACACAAAGGTCGGTGAGGTTCTTGAAGGAAATCTTCTTCTTCTTCTTGCGCTCATTGTGGTCCTCTTCTTCACTACTCGAGCTCGAAGATGTGTCCTCGGAGTTCGAGTCACTTAGATTCACGATCTTCACTCGAGCTCGTGCCTTCTTCTTGTCACCACCCTTTCTCAATCCTCATTCGTCCTTGTCCTTGTACTTGTGCTTGTGTTCACGCCTCGAGCAGTGTGTGTTCTCAATCCTCGAGCGGTGCTTGTTCTCATTCTTGGGCTCGATCTCCTGTGGGCACTCAGTGATGAAGTGTCCCTTCTTGCCGCATCTGTAGCACGTCCCTGTGACCCTCCTCATGTTGACGCGGTTCTCGTGCAGCTTCTCGAACCTCCTAGTCAGCAGCGCCAGCTTGTCCTCTCCAAGCTCATCAAAATCCTCGTCTGGCAACGACATAATAAGAGAAGACAAAGAATACATCCTGGAGGATGGGTTAGAATCAGTCCTAGGTCCAGGTCCAGGGACTAGAGCGCGACTATGGGAGTAAGTCAGGCTCTCATTCTTGGCTCTCAGGCCCTTATCCACCTCTGATGACTTGAGCTTCGAGAATAGCTCATCTAAAGTCAAAGTCTCATATACGCCCGACTCCAAAATAGCCTCGACCTTGGCCCTCCACACAGATCGATCAAGACAATGCAAGAGCTTGATAGCTTTGTCATGATCTGTGTATGGAAGCACGACCACATTGGCTCTCATGTTGTTCACAATGCAGGTGAAACGCTGAAACATTGAGTCAATCGACTGTGACAGAACTGTCCAAATTAATTCTGATTTAACACATAAACCATCCACTTGGTCACTATGCATTATAGAGGAGTTAACTTGTCAATATTTGCCGGGTCAAGCCCGGTAAAACACTTATAACAAAGGATCGAAGATTGTACAATAAGACTCATGCGACGGCGAGTCCAGAGATAATTAATACATCCTTAATACATCATATTCTTCAAATGTTCATTATTACAAACTAAGTTCCATACAAGAAAGTAAACTGTTCAGAGTTTGGAAATACAGCAGAAATAAAATACTAAACGTCGTAAGTAACATCACGGGAGGCCATCCATGATATCACTAAGCACTGTCATCCTCCCACTCACTTCCCAAAGGGTGGGAGATAACCAGTCCACGAATACCATCATACACACCAACACCTGCAAAAGGATCAACGAAGCAAGGCTGAGTATACTAATACTCAGCAAGACTTAACCGACAGGTGATGGGAGATCACCAACTCTCTAGACATGCAAGCTTTTTGGCTAGTGGGTTTCTTTTGCTGAAAAGCAACAAAGAGTATGTCCTTGCTTTCAAGTTTTAGCTCAAAATTCTAGTTGATTATCCATTACTAGGTAAGCAACTATACAAGCAAAGTTGTGCAAACAATTAAGCATACAACAGTATTACTTCTCAATTCCATCGTTAAGGGACATAGAGTGTATGGATAAGCCATCTCGGATAACGGTGAGAGGCCGACGATCGATCGATTAATAACCTTGCAAGGTGGACCTAAACACACGGGAGAATGCATACCCCAAAAATGACAACTAAAACCAAAAGGGGCGGGGTACGCACCAACTAGGCGGTTCCCAATCATCCTCAGTTTGGGATCAATGTCTTAGGTACAAGGTGATCCGGTAACGGACTATTTCACCGACCGGCCTCCCCCTTTCACCACACCTTGGCTGCAGCCGTGGGGAGACACACTCCCAAGATTAGTGGTAGAGAGTTCCCTTGCTGAGTCAAAAAGGTACTAGGCTTACCGGTCCCATTCCCGGCAAATGCTTAGTACGTTCAAACACTTAAACACAGACCTACTGGCCGGAGCCGGTCCCATGCTCTTACCACATGAGCAGGTAGGTTTAACAATCTTATGATTCCAACATAAGAAACCTATAGCTCGCGAGTGACGAACATCACTCGACTTCTACCGGATCCTTAGAGCATGGCAACTAGCGACCTAGAATACTAGTAATTGAGCATAGGAACCTAAGATCATGCATCTAGGGTTTCAATACAACTCCTGAAACTTAAATGCACAGACATAACAAAGATAAGTGCATAAGTTAAAAACATAGGTTATGCTCCGGGGCTTGCCTTCACTAGCAAAGTTAGTTGGAGATCCTCCGAACTTGGTTCGGGTCTTGTTGCAAAACCAACACGTTCACTTTCTCCTTCAACTAGCTCTCCTTCAGCTTCCGACACCAACGCGTAGCTCTCGTCCGGAAGTTCTACACGACATGCATATGCATAACTTTAAGCATCCATTTTTAAGAAGGGAGAACTCATATCATATTTAAAGGATAAACATGGGGTGTATTGTTGGGCACATTCACCTGGATAAGATTATATCTAGCATACTCTTCCTTTATCAAGGAATTGTATGTGTGTTATTTTTCTTCCTTATTTGATGGTGATTGTGTGCATATCTAAACTAATTAACTTATTTAACTTCACCAAAATAAAAGGTGATGTTCAGAATGTACTTTGGTGAAGCTTTGTGATTTAAATTTGCATCACATTAAAGGTGATTTCTGATTTCTCTTTTATTCTGCTTATTAAGCTTCATTTACTTCAAAAAATTAATTCTACACATTCCACACACAAACAAACAGAGAGAAAATTTACACAAGCACATATCATGGCAACAAGGCTACTGCCCAAAATTGGCATTAAACTAAGCTATTTGTTGCACATGAAAAATCTAGAGAGAAAATAGCTGACTTAAACATGATTTATTTATGAAGAGAGATCTATACATGTTCTAGCATCAAGAATTTACACAAAGCATAAATATGGCATTATTGAGCTAGTCACAAAAATTCAGATTAAACCAAGCTATAGATCTAGCATGAAAATTACAACACTTAAACACTGCTAAAAAGATAAATAAATCACACTGCAATATACAAGCATGCATTGAGGCTACAACGTTTACTCTAGCCATAACAAGGTAAACCAAGATTACTCAAAAATTACCATGGCCAGAACCTAATTACAACATGCTTTATTAAAAAGGCTCATATTTAACACTTAAATTAATTAGAGCTAGATGAACATGCCAAAAGCCACTCATAAATTTACCATAGCTTCATCTAGGCATATATAGGCTACCGTAAAAAGATCAACTTTATTTGCTTAACCAATTATTTAAAACTAATCAGGAACTAAAAAGCTGACATATATCAAAATTAAATCATAACTAAAGATATATAGAAGATCTATGTGCAATTTTTCTACACAAGAACAATCATATCCATACTAGCAACATATTAAAATTTCACATGCAGATCAGCTATAGATTTCAAATTATTGCAAATCTACTCAAACTGATCAATTCAAACTTATTCAAATTCTAGAAAGAAATTTACAAAATTCCTTTCCGGAAAAGTTGCATCGGTTCATGCAGGTCACAGAACAATTGAGTTTGCATTTTTCTGATTTTTATTTGATTTACTATGAATTTTAGAAGGTCTCAGCAATTTGAATCTAGGAATTAAGAATCTACTTTCATCCGAGTCCTCGGTCAAAGATTTTATTCACAGGCATACCCTCAGTTTTACACAGGAGTCCCTACATTTACGAAAAGAACCCTGGGAAGACCTGAATCTTCACAAAACAGGGCACCATGGCCGCCGGGGACGACGGCCGGATTCCGGCGAACGGCGGCGATCTAGGGAGGAGAAACGAGCGGAGGAGCACTAGAGGATCACCTAGGGCCTATGCTGGCGCTCAGTTGGGGCAGAGAGACGGCCGGCGGTCGAGCACAGTGGCGGGGCGAATCTCCGGCCGCTGCGGAACGGACTCCGGCGAGCAGGGCGACAGGGCACGACCACGCGTGGCACAGGGATGCTCAGTGGGGACGTGTGGTGCTGCCAGGGGCTTGGACGGCGATGGGGAAACGGCCGGCGGTGAAGTATGGCGACGGGGTGGATCTCCGGCCGCTGCAGGGCACACTCCGGCGAGCTGAGTGGTCGGGCACAACAATGTGCGACCGTGGGAGCTTCAGGGAGGCGAGGAGGTTCTGCCAGCGAGTTCAGGCAAGGTTAGGGTGGCTCGAGCGCAGTGGCTTAGCGGCGGCAAGCAGTGGCAGCCTGGCAGCGCTGTGCAGAGCTGCGCCGGGCTCTGGGGTTCCGCCCTTTGTATAGGAGGCCGGGAGATGCAGCGTGATGTCTCGGGCGACGGCAAGCTTGGCCAGCGCGACGCAAAAGGGGGCGGCATGGCGCAGCCTGGCGCGACACATGGCGGCAGAGCGGCGGCGGCGAGGCGCGTGGCCTGGACAGAAGGAACAGCGCGACAAGTGGCGTCCACGCAGCACGGGCATCATCGGGCAGCGCGCACGTGTGACGGTGGGGCCCACCTCGGCGTTCGGGCCAGGTGGCACGGACAGGACAGCGCGCGGGCGCGTGCGAAGCACGGGTGCCGGGATGGTGTTCTCGGCGCGACGTCGTGGCCAGAGCGCGCGCAGGGGCGGCAGACAGCAAAACCATTTCGGACTAAGGCACTTTGATCGGTTGGGAAAATTCAAATCCAAATGTAACTCAACTTTTGGCCAATAGCAAAGTTGTAGAGGAGGCTACCCTCTACCACTTTCACAAAGGTCGACTAGTGAAATTCTGAACAGATTTGGCAGAAATTTGGCTTGAAGTTCCGGCTTTTCTCGGCGCTGTTCAAAACAGTGCTCTGGCGTTGACCACGTTTTTGAGGCATTTCCACTCAAAATTTGAAAAACCGCCAATTAGATGAAATGTGTCCCATGAAATTCTGCACAACTTTTATATTGGCCGAATTTTCAGTGTTTTGCGAAATTTTGGAGATTTGACCAAAGTTCTAGAGATTGGTACATGAACATAGGGGTTTGACCATGTTAAAGAGGTTTGACTCAAGGTTTTGAAGACTTTTCACTCAAGATTTCAACTTCCATCTAAAAGAAGATTTGTTACTCTTGAGAAAACCAACAACTTCTAGATTGGTCGATTCTGGAGTTGCCATAAGAAAATTTGCGATTAAGGCTAAGCCATCCAAAAGAACTCAGATTGGCCTATAGGGAGTTGATCAAGTTGGATGGGGTTTAACTCCTTTTTCCATCGTGGATTTCAAAAAGTGTCATACTACTAGGTTGTGTTCCCAATTCTTGGTGACAATTTCCATCTTGGCAAAAGTTTAAGCTCTGAGTGAAAATTGAAATCAAATTCAATACAAACTTTGCTCCTAATGGTGTTTTCTCCAAACTTGCATTGATTGTTCCTTCAACACCATTAACTTAGGTTGACATCCTTGATTAAAATGCGATAAACACCTGGGGTGTTACATCGACTCACCGGGGAGATGAGTGAAATTCTCATACTCTCTCCGGTGAGTGGCAAACAAGCGAGCATGCACCTGAGCGTTCCCAACATGCGCAACCTTAAGCTTTTCCCAATTCTTTCCAGCCACATCCTCTCCGTAGACAAGCTTGAACACCGTGGCACAAAGAGCACGAAACAAGTAATCAACGGCCTTGCTGTTGGCCTCAAACACATCTCGGGAACCTGGGGCAAGGAAGTTTACGGGATGAACATAATTTGGATTTTGTGTCACATCCCAAAGTAACTATCCCTTGCCACGCAAAAACGCGCCCATGCACCTCTCCCACATTTGGTAGTTCTTGCCATCGATGTGCGGAGGACCCGAACCCCTTCCGTAGTCACTCATCTTTGGATCTTAGACTGGTTAGAATCACAAAGATCTGTAACCGGCTCTGATACCAATTGAAAGACCGATTAGGCGACCAGAGAGGGGGGGGAGTGAATGGGAGCCGATAAAAATTCTTCCCAAAGAACTTGGCCTATGTCCCGAAATCAAACCCACAAAACCTACACTTGCTCAAGCCAATCGTCAAGGTTACGTAGTTATAGAGGAACTACTTGAAGGGATACGGGGAGGCTACGCTAGCGCAAAACAAAATTCCTCGCAAACAAGATCTACTGCAGTTATAGATCACGGGATTACCACTAGAAGTGCAGTTGCAGCGAAACCGTCTCGATGTAGACAAACGCGTCGAGGGTAGCAGTGTCGTGCAGTTGCTCACATCACGTCCTTGGGTGTGGCTCGTCTGAGTGCTCCAGACGCAGCACCTCCAAGGTATCCACACGTACGGGAAGGAAGCGTCGCACACCGGACTGCTAGGTTCGCGGGCGCGACGAGAGGGCATGGTCGGCGTGGCTGTTGCTTAAGCGTGAACCGAGTTAGGGGTATGGTCCATATTTATGAGGGGAAAATCCCCCACACCATCATCCATTAGCAATACAGGACTAATAGATGGTGTACCGCCTTCCAACGCTAATGGGCTTTACAACAATTGTGGCCCATTATGACTTCTACAACCCAATGGATCAAATCCATCTGAACCCACTAATGGATCTAATCCAGTTGGCTCTAGGGCATATCTCTAACACTCTCCCACTTGCACTAGAGTCAACTATGCAAGTACATCCTCATTCGACTTCCAATCCCTTAAGTGTGTGACCCTAAGGGTTCACGTACACATAGACATGGCTCGAGTACTCCTACTCGACCAATAGTTGATAGCGGCCTCTAGCAAGACGTGTCAACTCCTATGCATACATAAAGATCATATCAGACGAACCATCACATCGTAGTATACATGTTATTCCCTTTGCCTCATGATATTTGGTCTAGCTCCAAGCTGACCTCTCTTTCTCGGTACCATGATTCGGATCCTTTCATAGGTTAACACTTAACCCAGCACGGCCATGCATTTCTTGATCCGATCACTCGAGGGGCCCAGAGATATCTCTCTCAAGTAGAGAGGGGCAAATTCCATCTTAATTGACCATGCCTCATAGCATGCTTCCTGACAAACCCGAAAGCCACCTTTATAACTACCCAGTTACGGAGTAGCAGTTGATAGCCCCTAAGTAGGTCAATTCACATCTTGAGTACATGTGACAATCTCAAGTCTAAGGACATAGCGTACACGTTGTGTAAAGAGATAACTATGTAACAAAATCTCAAATTGGGTCAGTCCAGCCCCATGTCATACATGTGCCCACATTATTAGTTATACATCTCCATGTTCATGACTTGTGAAACATAGTCATCAACTAATAAATGTGCTAGTCATTAACTCATACTAGGGACAACGTTTGAATAACCATACAAGTAAAAGAGTTTCACAAACAATTCACATAATTACCAATCAAATACAAGTCGCCTTTCATGGATATTCAATAAAAGAACAAAGTGTCATGGATACAATGAAATATAATCATCTCTATGATTCCATCTAGGGCATATTTCTAATATTCTTCCACTTGCACTTGAGCTAATTTAGAATGTATCTAATACCCATAGCTCTCATGTGCGCCTCATGCTTAGGCTGTGGAAGGGGTTTTGTCAAAGGATCTGCAACATTCAAATCCGTGTGTACTTTGCATATCTTGATATCACCTCGTCTAACAACCTCTCGTATCAGATGAAATTTCTGCAGTACATGTTTGTTCTTTTGATGATTCCTAGGCTCCTTTGCTTGCGCAATAGCCCCATTGTTGTCACAGTAGAGATCCAATGGGCTGGAGACATTCAGAAACACACCAAGTTCAGTAAGGAACTTCATTATCCAAACACCCTCCTTTGTAGCTTCCGAAGCCGCGATGTACTCGGCTTCTGTTGTAGAATCAGCCACTGTCTCCTGCTTGGAACTCTTCCAGCTCACAGCACCACCGTTTATCGTAAATACGTATCCTGATTGCGACTTTGAATCATCTCGATCGGTTTGGAAACTAGCATCGGTGTAACCCATTACAACGAGCTCCTCCTCAACACCATAGACTAGGAATATGTCTTTAGTCCTTCTTAAGTACTTAAAAACATTTTTAACCGCTATCCAGTGTCCCACACCTGGATCGGATTGGTATCTGCTTGTAACACAATGCGCATACGAAATATCTGGACGTGTACATATCATTGCATACATAATAGATCCGATAGCCGAAGCATACGGTATTCTACTCATGCGTTCCCGCTCATCAGCAGTCGAAGGACACTGAGTCTTGCTAAGATGTATGCCATGTGACATAGGTAAGAACCGTTTCTTCGCCTCTTCCATGTTGAACTGTTTCAACACTTTGTCAATGTAAGTGTCTTGGCTTAATCCTATAAGCCTTTTTGATCTATCTCTATAGATTTTTGATGCCCAAAATGTATGCTGCCTCACCTAAGTCCTTCATCGAAAAACTATTTTTCAATGAGGTCTTAGCAGCCTCAAGCATAGGAATGTCATTTCCAATCAGCAATATGTCATCCACATATAAGATTAGAAATACTACAGAGCCCCCACTTGCCTTCTTGTAAACACAAGGTTCTTCTTCATTTTGAATGAAGCCAAACCCTTTGACCATTTCAACAAAGCGAAGGTTCCAAGTCCGAGATGCTTGCTTCAATCCATAAATGGACTTCTGAAGTTTGCATACCTTTCCAGCATTGGTCGGATCGACAAATCCCTCAGGCTGTGTCATATACACATCCTCAGTCAGATTCTCATTCAAAAAACGGTCTTGACATCCATCTACCATATCTCATAATTGAAATATGCAGCTATATAGCTAGAATAATCCGAATAGATTCAAGCATCGCTATGGGTGAGAATGTCTCGTCGTAGTCAACCCCTTGAACTTGTTGAAAACCTTCTGCAACAAGTCGAGCTTTATAGATGTGAACATTTCCATCCATATCTCTCTTCCTTTTATAGATCCATTTGCACTCTATAGGTTTAATACTATCTGGCGGGTCAACCAAGTTCCAAACTTGATTGTCACCCATGGAATCTATCTCAGATCTCATGGCACATTGCCATTTCTCAGAATCTGGGTCCATCATTGCTTCCGTATAAGTCATAGGCTCATCATTGTCAACAACAATATGTCACGCTCTCCCGCAATCATGAGATTGAGCTTACTAGTTGCGCGACGTGCCCTTTCAGACCTTTATGGTTGTGATGGTGCTTCTCTTGCCATAGGTATCTCAACTCGTTCAGCTACATTAGCATCACTTGTGCACTCTTGCCCGAGCGGCTCATCTTGAACTTCTTCAAGATACACCTTTTGTCCACTTTTCTCTCGTTTGAGAAACTCTTTCTCTAAGAAAACACCATTCCGTGCGACAAACATTTTGCCCTCTGAGCGGTTGTAGAAATAATACCCTAAAGTCTCCTAGGATATCCCACGAATATGCACTTGTCCAACTAAGATGTAAGCTTGTCTGACTGAAGTCGTTTGACAAAGACTTCACAACCCCAAACTTTAAGAAAAGACAAACTGGGAGTCTTACCAGTCCATATCGCATATGGTGTCTTATCTACGAACTTTGATGGTACCCTATTAATGTGAAAGCTGTGGTTTCTAGAGCGTAACCCCAAAATGATAACAGTAGGTCCGACTGGCTCATCATTGATCGAACCATGTCCAACAAAGTTCGATTACGTCACTCGGATACACCATTTCTCTGAGGTGTTCCAGGTGGTCTAAGCTGTGGAACAATTCCGCAACTCTTCCGATGACTGCTAAACTCATGGCTCAAATACTCGCATCCACGATCAGATCGTAAGGCCTTAATTTTCTTGCCATGCTGATTTTCTACTTCATTCTGAAATTCTTTGAACTTTTCAAATGTTTCAGACTTGTGTCTCATTAGGTAGACATAGCTATATCTACTCAGATCATCAGTGAACGTTATGAAGTATTCGTATCCACCTCTAGCTGTCGTACTCATTGGTCCGCACACATCCATATGTATGAGTTCCAATAAGTCTGAGGCTCTCTCAGGAAAACCTGAGAAATGCATCTTGGTCATCTTGTCGAGCAAACAAGCCTCACATGTCTCGTAAGATTCAAAATCAAACGAAGTTAAAAGTCCATCAGTATGGAGCTTCTTCATGCGCTTTTCACTTATATGACCCAAACGACAATGCCACATGTAGGTAGGACTCAAATCATTAGGTCGAGACCATTTAGCACTTATGTTACCGATAGGTGAATCATCAAGATTTAAAACAAATAAGCCATTCAAAATGGATGCACAAGCCACAAACATATTATTCTTAGAGATCACACAACCATTGTTTTCACTCACAAATGAATAACCATCCTTCATCAAGCATGAAGGAGACACAATGTTTCGACTCAAACTAGGAACGAAATAACAATTATTCAATTCCAAAATGAATCCTGACGGGAAGTGTAGTTGAATCGTTCTGCAATGCAGCAACTCTTGCTTTATTGCCTACGCGGAAATCAACTTCTCTTCATTTCACACTTCTACTTCTTATCATTCCTTGCATCGAGTTGCAAATCTGAGCAACTGATCAGGTATCAAATACCCAAGAATTAACATAAGAATTTGTTTCACGCTTCTACATCTTATCATTCCTTGCATCGAGTTGCAAATCTGAGCAACCGATCCGGTATCAAATACCCAAGAATTAATATAAAAATCAGCGAGGAAAATGTCTGTAACATAAACATTAAGTGTACCTGAAGTGGAAGTACCCTTACTTCCCTTGCTTTTCAAAGAAGCTAAGTACAACTTGCATTTTCTTTTCTAGTGACCCAGGTCATGACAGTGAAAGCACTCATTATCAGCAGCTGATCCAGCTTTAGCCTTGGGCGCTAGCTTAGATATATCATCTTTAGCCTTGCCCTTCTTCTTCTTCCAATAATTACCTTTCTTAAATGTAGGCTTGTTCTGAATTGCCATCACATGGGTACTGTCAGCGCCTTTCTTAATGTCACTCTCTGTTGGTAACAGGGTGTCTAGAACTTCTTCCTTTTTCTTAGTCTTAAGAACAATTCTCAAGTTACGGATCCAATCCGTATAGTTCGTTCCATTCAATTTGTCCTTCTCAAGGACCGTACGTAAAGTAAACGATGTGGTGTTGCTAGGTGCCATTGATCTACAACAAAATAATGCAAAATACTAAGACAACACATCCATGACAAAGTAGATTATATTGAGCATTTAATGGAATCTACTCCCACTAACATCAATATCCCTCAATTGATACTTAGTGATTCAAGGTCCACAACTACCAAGTCGACTAGTGAGCTTTAGCATCACCGCTAGAAGACATGTAGATCGGTAAGCAACTCTTTGCTAATCATATCTCATATGACTCCTGTTGTTGGGTGACATCTCTATGTCTCGGCGCCCAACCTTTATGCCCCAAAGCCCTTAACTGTTAAGATGGCTTTGATAAAGTAACCAAACCTTATGCTGTAAGTATCCGATACGAACCCGTCTAGTCGAGGAAAATTGGTGGCACCCTAATTTCATAGACCCACCACCAATCGTACAAGACTCATGACAGTGCAAGGTTTGGGAGAGCATGAAACTTAAACATTACCGAGGGACCGTTTTACTTCTACCATCATGTGCAGAAAAAATAACTATTATCATCACTTATGTAGAAATAAAACAATAAGAACGACATTCACATAGTAATGACACGGTATGGCCCATTAACACATGGTGATCTCCATCTCCATTGTACTATCCATCATGATGATCTCCATCTCCATGATCCATGTATGCCATCCTCCAGTGATGAGTCCTCCAAGAACTATCAACGCATGCTAGTAAAGAGAATTACACAATCGCGCATTAGATCATCACAATTTGGTACGTAGACCATTACATTAATTTTGACAATACATGTGGCTCCAGCCGTATTGCCTTACGCGTGACACGCAGGTCACACATAAATTACACACATGCATCACATACAAATACGGGCCATACCGATCACAAAACCTGCAAAACAGATTATCGTACTTCCGACATCTAAACTTAAACCATCAAAAAACCCATCTTACAAGCCGATTTTGAGAAATCTAATTTCGTCGAGACTAGCAAAGCTAGTTAATCTCATGTGTAAAATTTTCTGTAGATCAATTTTTATATAGAAAACGTCTCCATCCGAGTTAACAACAAAAAGTTACGGCTGTTTTACCGAACAACATATTTTCTGATTTTCTCGGGGCCGGTAGCGGATCTAATCCACCGCCGCCGCGCATCCCATACGCATGGCACTTGACCTAATTTCGATTCGACCAATCTAATTGATCTCCTCCTCATCGTGACTGGGTTTACGTGTATCACTTAACTCCGATGGCAGAATTCCGACTGGTAGGAGTAATTCATTACACGACCATCACGACAAGAACACGAAACGGATCACAATTTTTGATCTACGTCCACGCATATCACCATATGCACACATCCCGAATCTAAAACTTAGCAGCTATGGCTCTGGTACCACTGAAGGGATATGGGGAGGCTACGCTAGTGCAAAACAAAATTGCCCGCAAACAAGATCTACTGCAGTTATAGATCACGGGATTACCACTAGACGCGCAGTTGCAGCGGAACCGTCTCGATGTAGACAAACGCGTCGAGGGTAGAAGTGCCATCCAGTTGCTCACGTCACGTTCTTTGGGTGTGGCTCATCCGAGTGCTCCAAACGCAGCACCTCCAAGGTATCCATATATACAGGAAGGAAGTGTCTCACGCCGGACTGCTAGGTCTGCGGGCGCGACGAGAGGGCGTGGTCAGCGCGGCTGTTGCTTAAGCGTCATCCGAGTCTGGGGTATCGTCCATATTTATGAGGGGAAAATCCCCCGCACCATCATCCATTAGCAATACGGGACTAATAGATGGTGTACCCCCTTCCAACGCTAATGGGCTTTACAACAATTGTGGCCCATTATGACTTTTACAACCCAATGGATCAAATCCATCTGAACCCACTAATGGATCTAATCCAGTTGGCTCTAGGGCATATCTCTAACACTACTAGCCTTAGGAATGATCCTTGGTTCACCTAGTGGAAGCGCGAATCAAAAAGCCAAAGCGAACCCGGCAACAAAGAACCAAGACGGGTCACCCGGACAAAGGGGGCGGGTCACCCGCAAGCCGGGTCACTCTGACGTAGGGGGCGGGTCACCTGCGGCCCAGGTCACCCTGACGTAGGGGGCGAGTCACCTTGGACAGCACAGAAAACAGCCCGCGAAACAGCCCCAAACTTTCGATTGATGGATCTCCCAAACGGCTCGGTCGATTGAAGCCAAATTTTAGGACAAGTAGTAATGCCTCTAGGAGAAGCTATTCCTAAAATTTCATGGCCCCAAACCCACTGAATCTCCCAGAAACGCAAATCTTGGCCAAGAACACTATGAACTAGGATTCATCCGAAAACTCACGAATCGAGGGCAAATCCTGGTGTTTGAGGGGTCAAGATCATCCACAATGATGCACAAGACATCCACCCATGATCCCCCAAAGAAATCCGGAGAGAAACACCCTCAAATCGACGAATCAAGCAACGAACGAAAACACCCAAAAATAGCTCTAAAAATGACACGAAAATCACAAAGAGCTAAGAGGGGGAAATCATCACAACATCGAATTCTTCCATACATCCAGAGGTCAGATTCTATACAAAGTTTGTCTAATCTATGGATCAAAGGAAATGAAAGCAAATCATCCAGGGAAGAGAGAGCTAGGGCAAGAGAGAGAGATGCCATCCACCTCTCCGCTATATATATGAACTCCACCGGAGGAGGCAAATGACCACGCTACCCCTACAACTTAAAATTAAGATACACACCCTTCAGGGGCATTTTGGCCGAAGTCAAGCATATTCTTATCGAGCGGACATGCTTCCACCACGGACTTGCTTAGCCTTGACACAAGCCCCGCGATCACACCATGTGCCCCCCGCCTCGAAGCATCCCGACACTCCTGGATCACCATCTCTGTCACATTGGGCCTTCGGCCTTGGTTTTGAAGCCCAAACCAAGAAACAATTCACTGATCGTTTTGTGGGCAAACCACCAAACCCCATGTGCAAGCTTCGGTCTCGAACTGCTACCTTGCACCGGCCCATGTCCATGACTTCAATTCGCCCTTCTTGCACCATGCGGCTCGCACTTGACCCCATCGGCCACCGGGTCCATCGAACCAAGCCTACTTGTCTCTCCATCACCTAGAGGCCACCTTGGCATAGACCTTTCGTGCTTGTTCTTCACCTACACCAACACGAGTCAAGCCGCAACCTGCACCTACAATACTAAGGCAAGCATCAGTCCACACAACGTTGTCAATCACTCATCACTAGGGAGCGACCCTCCACTGGTCTTCGGATGCTCCTGGTCCTCACCTATATTCTACGAGGATGAATGCGTAACTTCTTGTGTAGAAGCCAGCATGAATGAGTGTGTGGAGTGTACGTGATCTTGATCAAGAAAGCATGACAAGGACCATTCAAGGGTCACACCGTTTGACAACGCTCAATGTAACAACAAGCAGCCTAAGTGCTGGATTTACATGATGATCCTACACAAGGCTCTAGTAGGACATGTCAACATCATTGAGGAACTCTTATTTATTTATGGGTTTTTGAAAACCAAAGCTCCAGACGTCAAGTTTCACTCAGAACAAGATCATAGCAAACTTCATTGTACCATATCGTACCAAGCAACAATCTAGACTTAGATCATGCATTCGCGACCCATAGAGTTTCAAGATCGAAAGGCAAATGATAGCTAACAAACTCAAAACCTTAGAGAGAGCTAAGTTGCAAACTAGGCACATGAACAAAATTAAGCAGAGCAACTATTCATCATTTCAACGAGGAAGAACTAGACATTTCTATTAACATAGAAGAAAACAAGAAATATTTTTGTTCTTTTTATCATATTCATTTTTTTGAATAAGAAAGATAAGGATACAAGAGACAAGATAGATACTGGTTACCTCCCTTGGGGGTGCCCTCCCCCAAGCTGTCTCTTTGCTCACTTTTGTTGATGAGGGTTGATGCCCTGTGAGAGGAAGTATGCCAGTAGGTCCGCGTTGGTGTTTTGTGGTGTTGAATTGTGTATACACCCGTTCCTGAAATGCAGCAAAACCCTCGACATGTGTATTAATTGTGTTTTGGATATCACATGTGCGAATGTCGAGTTCGTTGATTTGGCTTGTAAGATCTGCAATGTCTCCGCGCCTTCTTCTTGAGAAAGTTCTTTATGCACCAACTGTAGGAGGACCACTGGAGCTAGATGAAGTAAGGTGTAGTGGTCATCTATGCTCCCACTCTGCGCTACTTGTGCTCTGCCTGAGCCTCCCGCTTCACATGATGGCAGTGGCAGATCCCAACCGGGTTGATACCCAGTTGAATGTACTGGCATCTGTGGAGCCTACCATGATGAGCCTCCAGCTTTGTGTGATCGCGAGGGTTGACCCCAGCCTGGCTGATATGCGGGAATTCCTCCCGGGATCTGCCCAGCTAGAACCCATCCCACCTGATACATCTGCTGCAGAATCTGTTGGGACTGTGGCGGCTGATATGTCGTGTTCACTTCTATCGGTTGCTGAGATGTGTCCTCTTCCATTCTTGACCTGCTTCAGGTTTCCCTGCCAGACACACTACTCCTACGAGCATCTTCTCGTACTAGGAGTGGAAAGGTTAGCGCCCGCGACTTATACAAATGAAGTCCCAGGTTAGGTAACGGGATCTCATTTGCATAACCGGGGAAGAAAAACACAAGAGACTTGTCCTGGGCATGCTTAAGAATATGACCATGAATAAAGAAAGCTTCATCAAGGTACATGTGATCGGATGGTAAATAGAGAGGCATGTTAACTTGGAGTACGCCGACTCTCTCGCGATGCGGGTGATCAGAGAGGTACACTCAAGAGGACTAGTCATCTTAAAATTGTCTAACCATTGTGTGATCATTTGCTTAACAGGAGCAACCTTAATTTTATTTATCATGGCAAATAAGATTTTAAGCTCATCATTACGAAAGGTCTAACATCATCTCCAGGAAAAAGCGAAACAACAAGCCATTTATGCATGAACCTCAAAGTAGGATGCTGAATATCATTGTAGTTAGGTTTGAAATTACCAGAGACCACTTGGCCGGAGATACTCGTCCAGAAGGAATGTCGGTCGAAGCCTTGGACGGCTTTGTCAAGGTCGATCTTGCATCTCTTGTGAAATCCTAACAATAAACTCAGGTCTCTCCAAGAACGTGTATACTCTTGTCCGAAGAGACGGAAGGTGAGACCATCATCGTTGTATTGCATGGTGCATAGGAATTGGATTGTGAGAGACCAAGAGCCCTCATCTGAAATAGGCACAAAAGAATCCCATCTAATTGCATGCCAAATGTTAGCAAAATCGATATTCATACCTGTGCTCTAAAGAAGGTCGGAGTCGAAATTTTTGGTGTGGTTGAAGACCCGATCCTTGAGGAGTGCGTAGCCTTGCACTTCTCGGCCGACGTGTAGGTACGGGAGGATTTGTTCCTCCTCCGCGGCTTGTGGTTGAGCTTGCTCTTTGTGCGGTGCTTCTTCTTCCGGCACCTCTTGTGGCACCTTCTCGTCTTCATCCATCAGACTATGCGTGCAATCGTGGGAGTGAGGCGTGCTTGGGCTTGCATGGGAATGGCTTGAGCCCGATCCCGTCAACTTCCGGGCTACACTGGAGAGGTTCCTTCTGAACCCTCTCATGGTGGAGAAGCACAACACAAACAACTCGTAAACGGAAGATGTTAATGAAATTAATTGAAACTCTTTCCCACGGGTTGTGGCTCCTTGTAGCGATGAGAATTTGAGAGAGGGGGAAATAGAGCTCAAACGAACATGAACACAAGAACGAACTTGAACAAAAACTCGAGAGAAAACCAAGGAGCAAAGAATTTTGAGAGGGAGTGTATGAGAGAAGTGTTGAATGGGTGATTAACACCCCCTCTCGGCCTCTATTTATAGCCCTTTGAGGCGGTACCCCGGGGAAATAGCCGTTGGGCTTGGGCTCCTAGCTGTTGGAGGCGATGGGGCCCAAGTGCCGTTGGCACTGGTTCGGCCGAACCATTGGTCCGGCCGACCCCTTGTGGGGCCTGCTGGCTGCCAGCTTTGGCCCACCAGCCCACAACGGCTATATTGCATAGCTCATGTGGTGCCCGGCCAAAGTTGGTTGCCAGAAATGCTCCGAAATATTTTCAAATGTTTTTTGTTCAAGCCAAAATTTATTTTTAAAGATTTTTGTTTAAAAATTATTTTTCAATTTTTTATTTTGAAAAGGGAAATGGGCTAGAATAAATTCTAGCATGCAAATGCAATTTTGAAAAAGGAAACATGCAAATGAGAAAATTCAAATTTGGATTAGAAATCAAATATGAGATAAATACCAATTTACCTTTGGCAAGGGCTCAACAGTTTGAGTTTGTTGAGCGGGACTTCTCCATCAAGTTCAGCTTGTGGATGGAGTTCCTGACACGTCTGGTGTTGATGCGTCTGCCACCGAAGGAGAGGACGTAGCTGATGGTGTGGTCTTGGCTTTCCACACCCGCTTGTTCTTTCGTGGCCTTGGCGATGAGACTATGGATGAGGTATTTCTCAAAGGAGCCACCGTCACCTTCTACCATGGGGGTTGGTTCTTCCAATACCCCGGTCTCTTGTTTCTTTCTAATTCCTTCTTCATGAATGCCTTCATGAAGGTGATGAGGCTGTCCTTTTCCCGTGGCTGTTCTGGTGTCTCTTGTCGGATCGGGGCCCGAGCTTTGGGCTTGCCCTGATTCCTTCTTCTTCTTCTTCTGACACCTTGGGATTGGTCGGAGGGAGCTCTGTAGTAGAACTCTTTCTTTGATTGGAACCAAAACACTTTGGTTCTTCCTCAGACCTTCATTCTGATTGTATTGTTGCCGACATAGATTCATGCTTGGGTGGCTCGAAGAAATGGTCGCCCAAGGATGAGCAGCATTTCCACGTCACCTAGTGTATTGAGAACTACGAAGTCTGCGAAGACATAGTCGCCTTGGACTTTGACTGCTATGTTGCGAATTATGCCTTCGGGATGTCGTATGGTCGAGTCAGCAAGTTGAACTCGGATCTCGATGGGCACCATATAGAAATGGGGAAGATTGATAGCATCGTACATGGTCTTTGGCATAATGTTGATACTGGCACCGAGATCGCACGATGCTTGCTTGACTTGATAATCTCATAGCGAGTAGCTGATCGCTGGGTATCCTGGATCTTCCTCTTCAATTGTTGGCTCATCCCAATTTTTGCCTTGGAACCAAGGCCATTCTGCATGGTTAGGATAGCGTGGTTCCCAACTCGGAAACCACACAGACATTCTCGGGTTGCCCGGGGATTTTCCCGGTTTCCGAGTTAGGAGCTACATGGTTTTCTATCATTTTATTAAAACTCATTTGGTTTTTATGTGAAGAGGATAAACTATCAAGTTTAATATTTATGCTTTCTAGGATCTTATCATTGGCAGCAATCTTTTTAGAAAAGTTTTCATTGGTTTTAGCTTGGCCGATGACGAGTTCCCTTAAGGAGGGTTGATTAGGATTGAAATTACTTGGTTGTTACCTCCTTGGGATGGTGGACTTTGTTGGCTCCACCATTGACCTGCTTGGGGACGATACCCGTTGTTGTAGTTGTTGACGAACGAGAGTTCTTCACGGGTTTTGGGGCAGTCATTCCCCAAACCAAAATGATCTCTAAAACAGCGATGAGCACGTTGAACTACGACGACAAACACAACCTAAACCAGCAACAAGACTCGAACACGGACACAAACTCAACAAAGCAATCTGAAATCGAAATTGCAAGGCTAAAACGGGTTGTAGGACAGCGGAATTTTTTGTAGGTTTTCTGTGGACTATGGGACAAAACAAAATGATCTCTAAAACTAGGATAAATCTGACGGTAATACCTGAGTCTCTGATTACCACTTGATGGGAACAGGGGTGCCCGATCTTCTGTTAGGAGAAGGATAACTCGTTTTGGTGGAGCGCGACACACCGATCCGGCTTCAGATCCAAAGACCTGAACTCCTGCAACATTAGCACCACAACTCCTCTGGTTATCAACCGTGTCACAATCTGGTTGACCTCACCGAGAAGGCTAATCCGTACCTGCGAAACGAAGAACACAAGCAAGAACTCGAAAGATATGCAGCTCTAAAAGACAATGACGTCTGTAGATGAATGATTGAATTACACGAATGTTGGGGTTTCACATACCGATAACTGCGATTGTTCGACGACAGAAAACTCTAAGCAAAACCCAAGTCTAAGCGGTGGTGGCTACTGAGTTTAAATACTAGGGGCGACCTAGGGTTGGGAGCCACCCGGGAGGGGCGTCCACAACATGGGCTGAAGGCCCGACTCGATACAAAGACCAAGTTGGCCCAAAATAGGTGACGGAGCACCTTTTAGTGGCCACACAGCATGATCCACAAATCTTCTGAAGCTAGGACCAGAACCAAATCGACGGCGTCGTCGTCGCCTTTCCAACGAGTCCTTATACGCCTTGTTCCGACGTCGTATGATGGAGATATCGCCGAAACCGTGCAGAGGTGTAGGCTGATTCCGAACCGGACATGGCAGCTGAGTCGGAGAAGAAGTACAACTTGGGGAAGGTCGTAGCGTATGCGTGTCCTCATCATCATCATCAACCCCTTCTTGAATTGGAGTCATCCTCGACTCCCTCCCAACACGAACAATGTCCTGCAAAAGGTTAGGGGCAATAGGATGCAAAGTACAAGACACAGGATCATTGGAAAAAGACACGTCACGACAGAGCATAGTATAATAGGAGCATTAGGATTATCACAATGTTCAGCAGCAGCGGATGTTGTAGCAATAAAAGTACATCCCTTTAGCTTAATTACATCATGTTTAACATCAGGAGATTCACTAGGTGCAGCTTTGGTTTTATCATTAGCAGCAAGATCACGAAAATGTTTTCTAACATCAGCAGGTGATAAAGAAAGCAAAGTAATGGTCTTATTCTTATGCATGAATGTATATGTATTAGTTCTACCATGGTGTGCAGCATCTCTATCATATTCCCATGGTCGGCCTAACAAAAGTGAGCATGCCTCCATAGGTACAACATCAAAATCAGCATGGTCTTCATAATAACCAACGGAAAAGTGTATGCGCGCGGTTTCAGTTACCTTTGCCTTACCGCTGCTATTGAACCACTCAATGTGGTATGGATGGCGTAGTGGTCGAGTGGAAAAACCAAGCTTGGCAACCAAATCTGAACTCACCAAGTTGTTGCAGCTCCCTGTGTCGATGATGGTGAGAACACGTCGCCCCTGCACGACGAGAAACATGTGGAACAAATTGTTGCGCTGAGCTTTCGTCACTTCCTCATGTTCCTCCTGCACAGCCAAGGCACGCTGCACAAGAAGACTCGGAAAACCCGCGGAGGAAGTGCTGGAGTCAATGGCGTCCACATCCGCCTCCAAATCTGCAGACATGTTAGCAGCATAGACCAAATCATCCTCTACATCGTCAGCACTTACATATTCGTTACCATCTGGTGCAACGATGAAGGCATGAGTACTGGAGCAATCCTTCATGACATGTCCCATCCCCTTGCAGTGGTGGCACACGATCTTAGCAGATGGACTCGAAGAACACTTGGGAGAAGGAGATGGTGTCTTGTCCTGCACATGAGACACATTGCGTACCTCAGGAGCTGCTACAGATGAACGTGTACTCGCTGGTGGTGCTGAAGGAGAGGCACCCGGTGAGTTAGAAATTGGTGGCCTGGAGGTCTTGTGCGTGTAGGAGTTCCCTTGTATTGAGTTGTTTAGCTTTGGTTTTGGGCCCATTCTTGACCATGCAGAGTCAGTGTGTCTTGGTCTTCGTGTAAGTTTGGTAGTTTGGCATGGTTTCCCCCCGTTTCCGGCTTCTCGTCCCTAAAATACATTATTGATAGAATACTCCCTCTGTCCCTAAATATAAGCATTCTTCGATTTCTGTGCATCACGTTTGACCGTCTGTCTTATTCAAAAAATTTATGAAAATTAAAAAATAATAATGATATACTTAAAATATATATGATGATAAAACATGTCATAACAAAATAAATAATATTTTCATAAATTTTTTGAATAAGACGAACGGTCAAACACGGATAGAAAAAGTCAACGAATGCTTATATTTAGGGACGGAGGGAGTACTAGATAATGTTAGTTAGAGATGCTAATCCCCTCTTATTGGAATAATGTTGATGGTAAAATGTTTGCTGTAAGGACCGTCAACAACACCCAAGTTTGTACCACCTCGGAAGAGACAGGGGCATACATGGTTGGTCGCTCCTTCAAGTTAGATTCCAACCCTACAAACAGCGTATCATTTTGACTTTCGAGCTAGGAGTTATGGCCAATTTACTGAAGGCTGCGCAGAAGCTGAGAAGATGCACGTGAATCGAAGAAATCTACATGAATGCTTCCACCAGTTGGCCTTCCACCTCGCAGCATGGCTACTTTAGTTCACACTTATCCCACACCCATCTAGGAGGGTTGAACCTAGTATAAATACCCCCTATGTACTTTTGAAAACTCAATTTTAATTATCATGAACTGTTAACCACATATGGTTTATTGCAGCCACGCTGTTGAGTGCCTTCCACACCCTTTTTCTTCCTAGTTCTTCGAAGACATTTGAAGAAGATATCTTTGAGATTCCCTAGTTCGTGTTCTACAGCTCCAGTTAGGCTTCATTGTATTGTGTGAATTAGTCTTGGATTGTGGTTTTGCGGTCGTTCGGGGATCAAGTCGCAAGGTTTATGTGCAAGCATATATATGTTCCAATGTTTCATTACTTCTTTCAGATGCATGTCGCTTTTTCAAATGTTTCAGATGCATGTTGCGTTTTTCAAGTGTTCCAGACATATGTTGAAAGTGTTTCAACTGTTTTGATTCTATGTTGCTAGTGTTATATCTTTATGTTGCAAATCTTTTTATCTCTATATTGCACATGTTGTTGTGGGTCCCACCTATCTTGACCCACTTGCTGTCCTGCTGCTACGGGCGTTCAACGCTCGTGCATGCTCGTGGGGAAGGGAAGGGGGCTTGAGCATGTTTAGTTTAAGTAGGACCCGAGTGTTTACTTCAGATGGGTGGGTCTCTTGTACGCATTGGTGTCTAGACGTGAGGTGTCCGTCTGGACATCCGGGTGCTAGTAGTCCCCAAGATATATACGCTACCCTCCCTTATCATGCTCAAAAAAAGAAAGAACAAAAAAGAAAGATAGTCCTTTGTACGCGAGTACAGCGTAGGCACCTCTTGTTCCTTTGCCATCAGACAGCCTATGTGATGTGAATCATCAGGCTGTAACGCCTTTATGTAGGTTGTAAAATATACGCATATTATTTTATGCATATACTTTGAAGCGAAGCATGTAAGCTAAGGTATGATAGCCATACCTATTTATCGTCTACTGCGTTCAACTAGTAAACTTGCGAGTTAAAGGAGTCATGGATCATTACTACTGTACATGCACGCAAGTAATACAATGTTGGATCAGTCAGTCCAACAAACACGCACGTTGATATAGAGGAAGTAGTTGACCGTTGTGGCCTCACCCTTGTCCATAGCATGCAGCATGTCACACACAGTTTTTAACACAAAACCTTGTGCTACTTATATGTATGTTACGATCAAATTCATACATACAGTGACATCATAAGTTAATAAAAGTAAAATATTATGTAAAAAAAGAGGTATTATCATAGATTTACAGTTATGTCTGGAGACAAAGGCTCCAAACTTCATAGGCAATCGACGGAAGATTGCGTAATCTAGCACCATCTTCTGAACTTCTTACATATTATTCTTGTGAGTAGTGGTTTATAGCAAGAGTGAGTATACTTATGATTTGTTCTCACTAATAACACAAGAAATAACTAGAATAAATATTTAAGTTCATCTTCAAATTTATTATCATGTGAAGGTTCAGGCTTCTGTTGACGGTGAACACAACTGTTACAACCGTTTTAGACACTCTGCACTGGTTATACACTTTCACTACAAGTACCGCAAAAGTTCAAAAGAACTTTGGACGGAACCACGTAATACCGGTATAAACAAAAATTATATAAGAAAAGAGGATGAAAATACGTAGGAACGAATGATAAAATTAACAAAAGTCACAAACAGGTCAAAAAGTAAATATAAAATAATAAAAAAACAAAAAGAAAAGAAACATAAAAATGAAAAGTAGCCCGAACTACCTACTACGCATGAACAGCTAAACCCACTAGCGCGTATACATGCGAGGGAAACAATGTTTAGTTGGCCAAACCTACGGTGGTTAGACTAGGCTACAAGTAGGTGAAAAATCAATCCCACAGCGGGCCAAAAAGTACTTTTTAGTTTTGAGGCAACAGCAGGCCAAAAGTACTTATCAGGTCGAAATAACCTCCGCACCTAGCGCTTGACAGATTGTTATTGGTCACATATATAGGTAATATACTCCCTTCATTCTCAAAAACCTGATGTTTAAGACAGTGATACGGTTTCTAAAACACAACTTTCATCTCTTGTTATTATAAAAATATTTATCGAAGAGTGATATACGTATACTTTTATAAATATATTTTTCAAGATAAATCTATTCATATAGTTCACATTTGCAAACTCATCAACTTAAAAATTATTGATAATTTATATTCCTAATGTTTGACCCAAACATTGTCGTAAACGTCAGGTTTTTAGGAATGAAGGGAGTATAATCTTTCATCTCTATCAAGGAAAGCCAGTTTGATAGTAAGTATACACTACCTCACTAGCAGCGCCAAGTACAAGATTAGCACATGTATGGAATTGTTAATTGCCGCCGATGCAATGTTTGGGATGTGAACTCGAGGCTTATATTGTACTCCTTCCGTCCTTAAATATATGGCGTTTAGAACAACTTAGTTAGTTCATTTTTGAACTAATTTAGTCGTCCTAAATAAGGTCATATGTATATTTAAAAAAGGAGGTAGTATGCATTATATTTAAGCAAAGTATATTACTGGAAAATAACATGAGAAATATTGGCAACTATAATATGTGAAAGTTAAATTTATACTGAGCATTTCGAAGTACCAGGTACTTTGCTTTCGTATCCTTCTTACCAAAAGTATAAGATAGATTTAGACATAACTAAAGGGGTATCACAGTAATTTCGCACCATCTTTGTTAGTCCAATCAAATTGGTAACTTCTGTTACTCTGTAGGTACTTCCCGGTACTTACTTTTGTTTGCACCGTTCAGTTTCACAAGATGGGTAACTCTTTTTTTTTTCCAAGCACTCTAAAATTTCTCATGAGTTTATTGATCATTTCCTCATTCAATATGTACGCCATATATCAAATTTAGCTATAATCAAATTTATCAAAAATATATCAGCGTGAACAAATTACCTAAGATCAATTAGCTAGAGAGGCTGAAGGATCACATGTTGTCAAAAACGCTAGTGCTCTCTCTCAGTCACATTATATGTAGGCCTTGCATCCATGGCCATGCAGCTAGTCGACGTTGGGTCACACTGAGTGAGAGTCCGACAGAGTTGATCATTGTCACAACTGTGTTATCGTGCCATTGCTTTTTTAAAGCTGAGCGGCGCCCAATCTGCAGCAACATGAATGCAACCGTTGGCCACCGAGAGCGCTAGCTTTGCGAGCAACTCTCTTCGAATATGGGAGGTACGGAGAGCTTTGCAAAGGTAACACCTTGCGTGAGATTCAGTGGAGGATGAATAGATCAGCACAACCTCTTGAATCGTCCACCCAAAAAGGAACACACTTCAGATGTACCAATTATATCTTGCATCAAGGTTTCTCCATCTATCTGAACTTTTGATTACCTTGAATGGCATGCTCCATTGTTACTTTTGTTTCTCCATGCGTAGCAAAAGCTTCCTAAAAAAGATGTACTGAGAATATATGAATAAGTTATACAAGTTAAAAATCCAATTAAGAAACCTGACCTTAGATAATACTCTCTCCGTCCAGGTTTGATATGCACCTAACTGTGTAACGCAAAGACCAATGAGAACTTTAATTTTTTCTGTGATGCATCAACAAACGAGCCAGCCAGCTAAGCAATTCATGACATGATTGGCTCCTCCTGAGAATACACATATCATTCATGGACATCTTTTATTTTGTTATACGCAGATCAAATCAGGACGGAGAGAGTAATAACAAATCAATCCTGCACAAGTAAAATGTGAAAGAAAAATGAGAAGAAAATAATATAAAAGTTGTCCAAGCTGCTCACTCCCCCTTATTTAACTGTCATAGAAACAAAAGCAAAAAAGTTTGTTTAGTTTTGACAGTACCCCTTTTGCAAATACCCAAGCATGGTGTAGTGTAAGGTAAATGAGTTAGTGAGGATGTTTTTGCAATCAAAGGAGCATGCATATGGGAGATAAAGAAGAGGCATTTCAGCCATATTATAGTGTAAAAAATATACATTCACCTGAAAAAAATACCCTAGTACACTTTCCTTAAGCAAAAAAAGGTTGGGGCATCTCCCTTTTCCCACAACCAAAATGCTTCAGCAAAAGGTGACCAACAGGTCAAGATGCTAGCTACCGTGATCCATCAGACTTTTTCACCCACTGCTGCTGATTTTGCTTGCTCAGCTGGGTCAGGTTTATTGTGCTCCTGCTCATCTTGTGCACCATCGATCTTGTTCATCTCGCTGCGTGATCCATCAGACATACTACTATCCCTGCTTTTACCCCACAAGACGCTGTAAAGTCCTCCAATCAGCAGGATTCCACCCAAAATGCTGCCCTCCACACAAACAGATAGGAGAAATATTATGAGCAATAAAGAATTTGCATATGTTTCCACTAACTTTGGTCCATGTAATCATTTACAGCAAATTATTTTACCAGGTTTTGTGCTTTTGGTTACCTGCCGAGGTGAACAATCTCTCCCAGGAAGAATGAGGAGCAAAACATTGTGAAGACTGAGTAGAGGGGGAGCCAGGCCGCGAAGAAGACGGCCCCCTTCATCTCCACAATCCACGCTTGCAGGTAGTAGGACACTCCAGTCACCACGAGCCCCTGTTCCATGGATTCATCCACCCATAGTCACTATTATCTAGAGTTGCTACGAAAATATTCTTAAAAAATAACAGTAAAGCACCATACATAGTAGTGACAATTTAAACATTATTACTGTGTAAGCGATGGCGAGCAAGCCGACGTCGAGCCGAAGCTTCCACCTGGAGAAGTCCCTCTCGGCCACTGCCGCGACGACCAGCGACTGCAGCGCGCTGAACACGCAGAGCGAGACGGCCACGAGCATCCTGTTAGGGAACTCCTTGAGGATTCTATCCTGCAGGTCTCAGTCTCAGTCATATCACGGATGAACAAACAAGAATTGGAGTAGAAACAAATTAAATAATCAATGGAGAGTGAGAAAGAAAACAATGCAGCACCGACGACCTGCCAGACGGCGGTCAAGGAATACGACATGTTATTGATGACCATGAGGAACGTCCCTGCGATCCATGCCGCCTTTGAGGTGCTCGCATGGCCGCTGCCGGAGCCCGGAGCGTGGGCGGCGAAGGCATGGTGGCGGTTGACGGGGCTCAACCCTGGCCCGGTGTAGAAGGCCATGACCAAGACTCCGGCGAGGCAAAGCGCTGCGCCGGTGACCTTGGCTATGCCAGAGGAGCTCCTCAGGTTCACCACCTCCATCCTGCCGTGCGTGCATGTGTTACTTATCATTATCTAAAAAATTGTACGTATCAGTTAGCACACTCATCAACGACGCAAGCATGCGTCTGCGATGTGTGTGTGTAGTACCTGAGTAGCAGTGCCAAGCAGAGGGTGACCGCAGGCACAGCGTTGCCTGCTGCTGCCACCAGCGTTGCCGATGTGAGTTTCAGGCTAAGACTGTACATGTTTAAGCTCAATGTATTCCTGGAAAGCAAAGAGACAGAAAAAAATGTAGCAGTGGGTGTATAACATAGCTACATTTTTTCTAGAGTAGCCTAGATTCAGCTAGAGAATGCAAGAGAAATCTCCATTCTCTGACAAGTTGATTTTGTTAAAGCCGTTACCTCATCTCAAAAAATAAAAAAAACGTTTGGTGCCTTTACTGGGGTGTCATTTTGACGAAATATAAACCTAGATAACAGAAACTGTAACGACACGGAGCAGAAATGCAGCTTTGGTGGCTGCAATGAAACCATTAAGCACATGTTCTTTGATTGTATCATGCATGTCTAGACTTTTTAGAGCATACTCCCTCCGTCCCAAATTATGACTTTTGATCATAATGTTTGACCATTCGTCAATTTCAAAAAATTAGTGTAAATATATAAAACATTAAGTTATATTTAAAATATCTTTGATGATGAAGTAAGTCACAAACAAAACAAATGATGTATGCATATTTTTTTTAATAAGACGAATGATCAATGTTGTGATCAAAAATCAATAGTGACAAATAATTTGAAACAGAGGAAGTAGGTCGGAGAGTTACGATGTTAACATGCATATGCATGCTAGAAGATGGCTTATTAGTGGGATATAGCTGAGAAAGAAAATACGATACCTTTGTGGACATGACTGTTTGATATGGTCATTTCTGGTACTACACTGCAATATCTTTGTGGACATGACTGTTTTGATAAAGATTTGGTACTACCGTAATGGTATTATGTTTGAAGAGAATGATATGCTTCTTTTAGCAAGTTGTTTTCATGTGAAACATACACCGGTGTTGTTGGTCACCAACGACATTGGACGGAGGAGATGAATGATAAAGATTGTTTTCACTCCACTATTTCTAGTAACATTACAACCCTTTTTAGTCAGTGAGTTAGATAGCTGAAAGTTTTGTAACAAATTAAAAATAGTTTGTGTGCATTTGCTTATTAGCCCTAAGTATCCCCCACCTTATTAAAAAAGACACAACCTGTCTAAGGCTCTGTTTAGTTCGGCAAATTGCCATTGTTCATCTCACTACTGGAAACCGCATCACTGCCGTGAGCCGCGTGGGGTTTGCCGAGAGCCAAATGTCATGCCTACTAAACAAAGCCTAAACACTACAAAAAAAGACACAACCTGTCTAAGGTTCTGTTTAGTTCGGCAAATTGCCATTTTTCATTTGTCACATTGAAGGCAACAATTTGCCGAGCTAAACAAGGCGTAAACACTAAAGTGTATTTATCGCCAGGCGGCCAGCAAAGCAAAATCAGTCACTAACAGCTATGGATGCTACGGCAACGAAACATGCATTTGCTTACCCGAACAAGGCACACGAGAAGAGCTTCAAGAGCACCGCCAACGGCATCGACATCATATTTTTCCTGCCGATTGAATCAAAAAGCAGACCAGCTTTGAGCTCTCTCGCACACACACTTGGATTGGATTCATCACAGGCTTTGTTTGCTTGCCAATTATAGCTGTGTAACCTTTGGAAGAGAAGAGCGAGAGGGAGAGCAGGAGGAGGGAGCCGGTGGCCTGGCGGTAGAAGTTGAAGACGAAAATGCTCATCCCGTCGTCGAAGGCCGCCTTGGATAACACGGACAACCCCGTGTAGATCACCTGCACGACTACGGCGATCACGTAAGCCTTCTTGCTTGCCGCTTCCTCCGCCATTGTTGCCAAGGAAAACAAAGCTCAGAGGGCGAAGTCGCTGCGGTGAGAGAGAGTGAGTACGTGATGATCGGCGAGAGCGTTAAGATATTGTCATTTCGTCGGGCAATGTCCTCCGTCCCTTTTTTGAGCTGGGCCTTCCCCAATTTTCATCAGCAGAGGTCTAATTGGCATATGATGCCGTCCAAGCACTCAAAATTAAAGTGGACATCCTAGTACATAAAGCAGACAAGTTATTGATTAAATTTCGTTATAATTAACTTTTTTTTTACAAATATCGTTTGGGCATGGCCCTGCTTGTGTGCAGATATAATTTCGCCTGGGTGAGTCATGACTACACGGCGCCTTAATTTATAGAGTAAAATGCATGGATGGTTGTTGTACTTGTTAGCATGTTTCAATTGACCATCTTAGAAAACTGTAAATCATGGTCATTAAAGTTAGTCGATTCTGTCGATAGGTCATCGGTTCTCTAATGATACGTATTTGGAGAGGCCCTGCACACCCTACTCCTTTACCTGACTCCGGTTTCATTCAGTCTTCTGTGATGAACTTGTTCTCAATTGCTCCTACCATTGCAGTAAGACAAGGTACTCAAGCAAAGAAGTGACAGGAGATGAAACATTCTAGAAAGATTGCAATGGCTGCCAAGGGAGAAGCTAGCTGCACTTGAAGCAAAGTTAAGGCTGCAGAGGATAAGGCAACAGAGGCACGAGCAAGGAAGGTTCATGTTGCAGAAAAGAAAGCAGCTTTAGCACAAGCAAAGAAGGTTGGGGCTACACTGAAGAGACCAGCAGTTTTGGAGGAAAATAAAAAATTGCAGCTGAAGAGAAAAAAGCATTAGCAGTTGCCAAAAAAACATCTGCCAAAAGGGCAGCTGATGCTCATGTGAGGTAGCAGGCACAAGCTGCAAAGAAAAACTAATTTTCTATGTACTTTCTGTTTTAATTTTATTGTCTTCAGCTCTTTTTTTGAACACTATTTTCATTTTGAACTGAACTTTATTTGTGTGATATACAATGCTACATATAGATGCTTTCATTCAAAAGCAAATTGTAATTGTTAAGTAGCTTAAACCTTCTAAACCATTGGATGTTGTGTGGTTTCTCCTCAAGCTGCCATTTGAATCAAGGAAATATTAATCTTTTGTTGGAGGGCTGTAAGGAATCGATGCTCGTAGCCTAAGAGGGAGAGAGGGTGAATTAGACAACTTGAAACCTTAACCTACGGCTTCCACTACTTTGCATGAAAGTAAACTAGATCATTTCTATGTAGATGTGCAATCTATGGTTTATCTAGTGTGGAACCCTCATCCCAAAACAAGTTCCGGTGCGGTATGTCATTCTAAGAGAATGCTAATTTCACTCTAAATGTGATCTAACATCTCTAAGAGAGTGAAGATAGTAATATGAGCTTTATGCTATTGAGTCATGTCCTTGCGAGCTTATGTTCCTATATAAGTTCAAAGGCAATGAACTCATACATTCCTAATCCTTGTGGTACCCCTAGTGTTCTCTTTGCAAGCTTCTTTCAAGTGATGTCATCTCCAAGTGACATCATTTCCAAGTGGCTCATCTCAACGTGGTGTCAACAAGGTAGAGAGAAACAAACCCCCGGAGGTATGCAATGCTCAAAATCTACAAATGGTAATGTTACAAGAGCTCTCTTGTCTTATCTCTTATCATTTAAGATACCTCCTTGCATGATATGCTCTAAGCTTTCTTGTCTCTCATATGATTCTAGTTGTGCACTTGATTTTCACACTATCTTTTTTGTGCACACACTTAGGGGGAGCTTAGTTTGTATCATGCTAGTCTCATGAGCTCGTGATCCACCTTAGTTATCTGCAAATGTGGTATCTTCATTGATATCATACTTATGGATCATGGTTTATGCAACTTTCTCCATTATATTTAACTTTTCTCTTTGAGCTATGGTTGCAATAGACTCTCGGATTCATTTTGGAGACCATTAGAGACTTAAGGGAGATTTTATTTCAAAGTGAGAGAAATTGGAATCAAAGCAAGCTATGTGTGAACATAGGAAGAGAAGATCATGAAAGAGGGAGAACAAATCTAGGGGGAGTTGTGATGGTGAGCATTCAAGGAAGTGTAAGTGGTTCAATTTTGTTAATTTTTGCAAAATTATGATTGCTTTGATTGTGTTGTCATAAATCAGTAAAAAGGGGGAGATTGTAGCGAACATGGCCTTATTGCCAGATGTTCGAGTATGATTTTGGTGATTCATGACAATATGATCAATGGAACTAACCATATTATTGAGCATGTCCTTATAGGCATTTCTAGGTCCCATGGATGTAATCACAATCAAAACTAACATACCATGAGCAAGTTAACATACAATGAGTAAGTTAACATACCATGAGTAAAGCATAGCAAAAATCCAGAGTTCATATTATGGTAAGTTGAAGAAGCAAAGAAAACAGCAAAAAGACACCGTCGGATGAACCGACGGTACCTAGAAGCAAGCGTCAGTGCAAGCAACGGATGAATTGGTACACTGCGTGAAGACTGGAGTCAACTAATACCGTCAGATGATCCGACAATCCAATTTCTAGATGTGTCGGATGATTGCCAGAGGAGAAGCGGTGAAGATAGAGGTGTCGGATGAACCGACGATCCATCGGTGGGTACCGTCGATTGTTGACGGTCGATTTCCGTCAACCAAGAGCACTTGTTACACTTTGGTTTGAGCTTTGATTTATAACTAACCCGCCACTAGGCATACAAATGATGTAACAAGTTCACACTTGCATGTGGTGTTTGGAGTATGTGGTTTACGCGCCTAAATGAGGACTCTCGGGTAGAGTTCATCGAGCACTTTATGAGAAGATCACGAAGCCCGGCACAAGTCAAGACACGAAGTGAGCATGACTCCAAATGACCCGAGGACCGAAGCTTGAAGCTGTGAAAGTCCAAGGACCTAAACAGAAGATGCGGGAGTTCGTACACCAAGTACCCTTATCCAATCCGCGGGGAAAATGACGTCAAGGACCCACATGAAGTTCGGCAAAAATTCAAGAAGACACGAGAAGCGTCGGGGAGCGAACCGGGGCCGAACCGGGCCGAAAAGGGCCCAGGCCGGCCGGCCCACCCCCTTTTCCTGTCGGTTCGTGTCCCCCTTTGACCTAAATGCTCCTCGGTGAATTTATATCCCCTACCTCCGACGGCCGCCACATCCATTCACCAGAACTCGGTGAAACCTAGAAGTGAGCACCGGAGGGAGAAGACGGCGGCGGAATCCTCGAAGTTGTCTAGGGGATGGCCTAGGCCAACCCTAGCTGCCATGGCCACCCTGCGTGGTTGTGCCATGGTGGAGTTCCGAAGCTAGTTGAGGTCATCAATAGTATGTACTCGGTGGTGATGATCCAAACGCATCTATTATTATGTGAGCAATGATAATCTTGTCATCTGATCTAATAAGCGATTCCATGTCTCCGTCTTTACTTTCTACATTTCATGAATATGTTTGATCCTTAGTCTAATGCCGGTTTAGACTACGTAGCATGCTTTATGTAATCATGGTGATTAGATCTAGTTTGTGGACCCTTCATGGTTTGTAGACATGTCCATGTATGGGCACGCCCCTGGATCCCCCGCTTTATTAAGGGAGCATCGTGACAGGGTGATTTCCGCCGAAAGAGTGGATGTCCTCGGGAGGTAGGCCGGAGGTAGGAGTTTAAGGATGTTTTTAGATGAGATGCTTGGTTGGTTGCTCGTTTGCCGGAGCTACAACTAGAAGGCGATAGGGTTAGTCGTCGCCTTGGCGGCGCTTTACCTTGCCTATGTTCGTGTATGTGATCAACCTTGTGCCATCACATATACATCTTTAAAGGTTACCTTATATGCAATCAACGCTTAATGTTAGGTTAGTTTGGCTAGACAAGGTAGAGATCCTTAGCGGTTTGCTTTCGATCCTTGGATTGACTAACCTTGGGGACCCTCCTTGGTGAAAAAGGCACCAAGTCACCCGTACGCTTGCGGTGAACTTCAACACGGTTTTGAACCGTCAACAAGCCCTTTTTCTGGCGTCGTTGTCGGGGATCGGCAACTCGAACCCTAAGGTGATCTACCTTTCTTTTTTACTAACCCTAATTTTTATTATTACATATATGCTTGTTTTCTTGTTTGTGTTCTTGAAAGCAGGTAAAAAGCTAGACACAAGACGTTCAATGAGTTCTCTACATACACACCCCAACAAGATGATTACAACAAACTTGAAGATTCACTCTTTAGTGGTAGGTGCGAACTTTTGTTAGTGGCCCATCATCCGCTATCGAGCCCACACCCTACACAAAAGTGGTGATAAACAAGGTAAGCCAACGTGTCAATTAAGTTTTTATGACTTATGTTTTGTGGAGATTTGTTTGATCAAGCAATAGGTATTGGAAGCAATCACGATGCCCCCGAGATCACAAGATCAAACTCTTCAACATCTTCGAAGTTTCTGTTCACATCAAGTTTTGCATAGCCTCATGGGAACAACAACAGGATATCTTTGGATATTTAGAAGCCCCACGAAGTTATGCTTATAACGAGTCAAGAATCAAGTCGATCGGAGGTTCCTACAAGCGGATATGGCCGAATCACCGATGGTTGCACGTCCTGAAAATTTCTGGACAGCAAGCAAAGCTGAAGTGAAACAGTCATAACTCCCTCCTATGGACTCTGATTAAGATGAATGAGTACCCGTTGGAATGGTAATTTTATAAATTTTTCAATAGAATTATATTTTAGAATATGTTCTGTTATTTATAAAGGGGGAAATTCAAAGAAGAGGCAGCTGCAATACGATGAGAACAAGATGGTGAAGGTGAGGACGACAACAACGAAGAGGAGCTTGGGGAATGCTTCCGCTAGACCACTCATGAAGAAATTCAGAGGCTTGGAACAAAACAAAGACCCCTGGAGCATTGACAAATGAAGGCACAAGTTGGCGACATCCGATGCAAGAAGATGTTTGAAGAAGACCACGAAGGATTACACACAAAGGACGACATCCAATGGCGCGGATGTTTTGGGCTCTCATACGAAGGGTCATGGAGCTACATTCACAACCAAGATGTGTGAGCCCACAAGTTAAGAGGAGTGATCCAACACAAAGCAACCTTGACGACATGTGGCACAAAGGAAGGAATTGAGAAAAGTCTACGTGAGCCACCTTCGATCATCAAGGATTGTTCGCTTTCAACTCCGGAGGATCACTCATGATGAAATGCTCGAAGGCTAAGGTACACATTAAACTCTCAAGGTACTTTTGGATATGTTATCTTTCTTTTGATATGTTCCTGCTCTTATCCAATAGTATGTTTCGATTCTATGACTTGCTCCTTTGATCATGATAGGCTAGAATTTCTTGAGGATGATAAAGAGACTATGTTGTGCTTTAACTTTATTAATTACTTGCCTAATGAACCCATGCCTAATGAGAGACGCAAGAAATTTATGCTACCTTTAATCACAACATGCTTTGTTCATCTAATTTAAATTGTGGTTATGGTTGCACATGTTTTCTTTAGAACTTGCAAATCTTAGATTTGCTTTGTGCCTGGTCAATCTCGTGACCTTTAAAAGAGCGTGCGTCGGGGGAAAACCTGAGTTTCAGTAACCATGCAGGTCATTAAACCTTAATCAAGAGAAGGGAAGCTATGCCCCAAAAGAATTACGAGCTTGAACATCTCCATCACCGAAACTCAAAAACAATATTGCTTTTTTCATCAATTTTGAACACCTGATCAAATATGTAGAAGAAGGAAAAAGTTGAAAATCAGAAGCTCCATCAAGTGCCGATTTCAACACCTCCAAGATCGATGAATTTGAAGACTAGTCGAAGGAGATATGGCAAAAATATTAGGCGCTGCACAATCTGAAATCAGATTTGGACAGATTGCAGCGTTGGAGTAAAACGAGCATAACTCACTCGTTCGGAGTCCATTGGGGGTCAACAAAGACTTGATGGAAAGACAATTTCATGCGCCACGCATCAGAGAAATTGTTTGCTACATGGTCTGGTCTGGGAAGAGAGGGAAATTCATGAAAGACGAAGCAACGACGAAGATCAAAGGAGGAGAAGGTGACGATGATGCAAGGAAACGATCGGGCAAGCCTCTCATCAAGTAAAATGATCGTGTCAAGCATGGAGAGTGAATCAAAGCTGCATGAACACCTTCAAATCTTGCATGAAGGACCATGGCTTTGCGACGACAAGAAGGCACGTAAGAAAGTCGAGCTCTATGACTTTAAATCAAAGCTGCATGAACACCTTCAAATCGCCGCAACCGCTTGTCGCCGGAGCACACAGACGCCACCAGGACCTCCACGTCTTCGAGCTGCACTTCTGCCGTGAGCTCCACGAGGTGAAGCTGCACAACCTGTGCTGCTCGCCGTCCCCCACCGGCCGTCTTCAATTCTCGTCGATGCCGGTTGTCCTCGTGATCTTCTGGCCGCCGGTCGTCATCCTCGGTTCACGCAGATGAGACGTACGTCTTTGGTCGTCGTAGTCTTCCGCTGGTTAGAACCCATGTTCAATTCCCCTTCTTTTCTTTTGTCTCGATCTCGATCTCACGAACATGGACTCTCCTGTCATCCTGTGTGTGCAGCTTGAGGCGACCTAATCCTCCAACACAGCCCATCTACTCCATCATGACCGGTGTTCCTACTCGTGTTCATCAAGTTTGATCTCCGCCGTTGCTGTGGTGTGCGCCATCACCGGCCAAGGTCGAGCCAGCCATGCAGTGCTTGTTCCCTTCCGTGCTGCGCCCTGCCTCCTAGAGCATGAATTTCTGCCAGGGGCCATGCGTACTCTACTCATCTATACCCTTTTGCAAGTCGTGATTCTGTTGCTCGAGCCCTAAAGTAAGTTCTAGGCTTCTCTTTTTCTATCCCCGTTAGTTGAGGAGAATTAAATCCAGACATGCTATGCTTGTTTTCTGATCCTTGTAGCCGAGCTGACCTCTCAATGCTTTCTGCAACTGCTGTTGTCTGTGGAGTTATCGTTGGCTTGTCTCGCATGTCTCCAATCTGTTGCCGTCATCTCCATCTGAAGCCTCGCCGGCCATCAGTTGCAAGCAACAGCAATATGCATGCATGTACGTATACTACAAGGCCACCATCAGTTCCCTGTTGCCGCATTCTTTATGTTTAAGCACTTGAGTGATGTCATGCTTGCATCATGCTTAGCAATGGTGATTATGTTTATCTCATCTACATCCACGTATGCACGCACCCATCAGCATGCAACGTGATTATTATCTACCTGTGCTTCTTTTGTGTGCAGCTATGCAATTAATGTATGTTGTTCACCATCATGCTTATTAGTAGCTATTCTCTTATCCCATATATCTGCAGTTATCACATATATGTTCTTGCATCTTGTTTTATCCATAGATCCTTTGTTTTAGCTCCGTTTTAATCCGTTCAAGTTGCGTTAGGTTCATAATAATGTAAAGTACCCGTTAGTGGTGTGTTTTTCATCATGCATGTTTTATGAAATAAATTTGATATTAATTTTGTTTAATGTCTATTAAACACACCTTTTCTAAATAAAACCTATAAAGTGCTATACACCGTTTTTCATAATCAAATATTAAGTTGATTAATGATTATTTCATATACTTTTATAAATAAAAGCTAATTAGTGCCACATACCGGCTTTTCTTAAATCAAATGTTAATTTGCTTAATATTTAAATTAACTTTTCTAATTAAAAGTTGATTAGGCTTTTTACACCGGTTTTATAAATAAACATTAATTTGATTAATGCCAACGCCATAATGTTTTTTATAATAATATGATCTACTCGAATCATAAATTTACGTTTAGATTATTCATATAGTTTATCTTTTCTAAGTTAAATGTTTAATTGGTATAATCTATATATGAAACTTTATAAATAAAACTTGACTACTTCTTTACTTCGGTCTTTGCAAATAAAATGTAATTTGAATTAATTCCACTTGGGGTATTTTAGTTATAAAATATCCTTTACATATTTTTGCTAATTAAAATAAGCCTAGCTCGTAACCTTGTTCTCTCATATATGCAAATCGTTCGTTAGTCGTTCTTTTTCAAGCCTTGTATCAGTGTGTCTCTGTTGCAGAGCTAATCTTCTTTCAAGCTCTAGATCTTTTTGATCCATAGACTTGAGCCTATCCTTTAGCACGCTCTTTTAAAGCTTTTCTTATGATTGGTGTATTGTTCTTAGTTTGCTTGTTTGTTTGCTTTGTATGCTTGTGCCCGATGATTGATGCGTGTAGAGTGAACGTGGTTCGAGAGCTTTGGAGAGTATGAGGTTGAAGAATTCTGAGCAACATCATTACTCTGGTTAAAGGCAAGTGTGTCCTTGTTCTTTTGTCCCAATAACTGTGTTTAATCACATTGCATATGCTTGCATTTAATTTGATGGGTCCTATTAAGGTTTATCCTAGTCTTTATTATCATTCGTTGTCAACCTGGGTTTACCTTTTTGTTGGGTAGCCATGCTTAGTTGCTCTACTTGGGTTATGATGGTTCTAATGAACAACAATGATAAACATGTTTTACTTTTGTGATGTATCTCTGGTTAATACAAGATCATATGATTAATTGGAACATGGAGCGACCACCCAGGACAACAGTGCAACCACAAGGACTAAATGGCTCTGGTCTTAGCTGAGTAATTAGGGAAGTCTTGTGTGGCTATTACTCGCATAGTAGCTTGGGTACGAAGGAATGCTTTTAAGGCTCTTCTATTCCGGATAGGTATTGGAACGGAAGTACTCTGTGGCTGACCATCCGTGAATAGAAGTGAGGTACGAAAGATAGCCTCTATGGCATATGCTACTATGGACTAATACACATGGGAGGACTCTTTGTAAAGGCCTCGTAGCGTCCCTATGAAATCACACCTCGGTAGTGTGGTATGATGCCTGATCAGTATCGCGTGGTTGGTTTTAAAGTTCCGTTGAACTTTTACGCGACTTGTGGTGAAAGTGTACAACCTCTGCAGAGTGTAAAACAAATCGATTAGCCGTGCTCATGGTCAAGAGCGGCCTGGACCCTCACATGATAATTGAACTTGAAGATAGACTTAAATCATGATTTCTGGTTATGTTAGCCATATGCTTATGGTGTATCATTTTATGTTAATGTGGGATGGTATATACTTATATCTTAGTAATCAGGTGCTAATAAAATTTGACCAACTAAAAATGATTAATGCAGTCAACCTGTCAGCCTTTCTTTGTCAAGCCTCTGCATTCATACTTTCCCCACACTTGCTGAGTATGGCATGTACTCACCCTTGCTATAAATAATGTTGCTCAGAAAGAGGAAGCTGCCATGAAGTCTTTGTGAAGATGTTGCTGGTGCTAGGCATACTCAACCCCTAGTCGACTGCTTGTGGATGTTTGGAGCCTTCGTTTCCAGGATTTACGCGTAATACTCTGATGATATCTCTTTTCTTTATGTGATATTGTTTCTGTTATTCACTTATGTCAACTATATGCATGAAACTTGATCCTGGCATGCATATAGACCTGCACTTGGTTTTCTTTGGAAAAACAGGTGTGAGATGTGGCTAGTTAATTTAGGCAAACTCTTGCATTTGTTTTATACAACCACCATATCGTGTCATTTTGTTCACCCATGTCATATTGCATTGCATATTTTGTTTTGATCTAACTTTTTGTCCAACCAACCTAAGCCTTCCTATAGCTCCCACCAAAAACCTATAGCCAACAAAGGTAGGGTTGACTTGCGTTGATTGGCTTGCACCATTCCGGTTGGCCAAGATCACCTCTATCCCTTGTTCTAACTAAAAACTTTAACTAGCCTCCCTATAAAAAGCCTTAGGAAAACCTCTCCTACCTTTAGCCTTCCTAAAACCTTAGGCTTGTTTTTCATAAAAAGACTCTTAGCACACCTTGGATAGAATTTCTAAACTTGACTCCCTCTCTTCAAAATTCTTATTTGAGCCAAAAATATAGGATACCCATAACCTACCCTTTAAACCTTGTTAGCTTGGTTGATTAATTCTTTTCGATAGGTGGTTTCCTTGTTTAGACCTTTTCGGAAATCTTTCTTACCTTGCTAATATTTGTGTTTGCTAACCCTTTGCATTTTGCATTTCTTTAATGACCACTTTCGTTATGTTAAGCACGTTCGGTTTTCTAAAACTTTTTGGAACGCATGAATTCTTTGGCTTTAACATGGTGTTTGATCCGAGGATTTTGGGAACATAGTTGTAAACATGGTGTTTAAAACTTTGTGTAATCTCTATAAAGTTTATTATCAACCTTTCATGCTTCTAACTCATTGCATTCACGCTTGCACACACGTACACCCATTAGGTTCTTAATTTTTCTTTCACTAGATTAACTATGCCAAAAGTTAAGATCTTAGGGGATGTCTTTGGTTTGTCGGCATAGAATGAGTATTCCCGACCGTCACCTCAGGGGTACTTTGTGCTTTAGAATTGTTTTGCAGGCATTGTGAATCACTCCCATAAGTTCATGATAAAAAGATGAAATCAAGATTGTCAACACCTCCAAAATCCCAAAAGAAACATCGCTGTCTTCATCAAGATTAGGCATATGATCAGAAGTGTACAAAAGAGGAAAATTAGATGTTCAGGAGCTCCATTAAGTCTTCTTTCCAACGTATCAAAATTCAACATTTTAGACGACCTGTGCAAGGAGTTACAATCAAATCTTTGGGTGTCACAGTTCTGAAATCAGCCCGGGACAGCTTGCACTCGCGGAGTAAAAAGGGCATAACTCCTTTGTTCGAAGTCCGATTGGGATGAATGACCACTCGTTGGAAAGATAATTTCAAGAACTTTGCAATGGAGCAACAGTTCAGTACATGTTCTGTTCTGGAAATTTAAGAAAAATTTGTGAAAGATGAACCAGCAATAAGGGACAACATGGAAGGAGGTGAAGATGGTATAAGAAACGATTGGGACGGAGGCTTGTGACAAAGGGTGGACGTTGGAGGACAATCAAGACAAAGTGAAGAGTATGATGAGCCACACATGGCGGTAGGACTTCAAGATGGTTCATCATCTCCCATGCCTAGCAACATGCTAAGCATGGGGGAGAATTTGGTGGACATGAGAAGACCGCATGGAGTACAAGGATCACGGTTGCCACGGGATGACAATTTTCTTCTTCCATGTTAAGCATAATGGTTAAGCATGGGGGAGGCCGTGCTACACTTCAAGCATCAAAGGACGGTAACAGTTCCTCAACCCTCTTTTTGTCCTTGTCTTTCTATGTCTACACATATGTTTATGCTTTCCACAACCTTAGATGCAACCTTTGTATATCTCTCTATAGAATAACATGGCTACTAGGAGTACAAGCTAGATTTGTTTTTGTTTTCAATAATAATTACCGTTACCTTGTGCTCACCATGATGATATCTCATATGCTCTTGCTTATGGATATATGATGATTGTTGCCGCTTTGCTTATTCTTGTGCTTGGTTTATATATGATTAAGCTGGCGCCCTCTTTAATATGATCTGAAAACTTAATGAAATGCTAGCCTAATCTTGTGTGGAGGTTATGATAACTTAAGTCCCATAGCTGTTTTTCGTTGCTCTCAATTTTGAATGAATCAAAGATCCATTTTTATTCTTAAAAAAATATGTTAACCTTGTCTTTGATACCACTTGCATTTTGCTCAACCTATCCAAAGCCTTATATTCATTGAGTGCAAAAACCTTAGTTTACAATATTTATTTTTGGGTGCATTGATTCAAGGCTTGATTTCTCTGGTTCGAGATTAAGAAGTTGGTCATTCCGTTTTTGCGTATCTATCTTTATGCTAGCCCTTTCTATCCGTGCATTACGAGTTTCCACAGAGGGAATTTCACAAACCTCCCCGAATATCCACCCACAAAACCCAAAAACATCTTTTTTTGTGTTCACCTCCTTGACCATAACCCAATATATAAGTATGGATGAATATCTCAAAGAAGATTACAAGGAAGGTGTCGTCAAGTGAGCAAGACTTTGGGAGACTTCCATCGACTATCTCTCTCCAAGAAAATATGAGAACTTCAATTTCTACCTTGGCATATTTATCACCTCTTTTGCCCGAGGACGAGCAAACGTCTAAGCATGGGAGGGTTGCCAAGGAAGTGCTAGTATAGTCTAGAGTTCAAGGGGAGCAAATAAAAAAAAGAGAAAAAGTATTATGAAAGAAAAAAAATAATGATAAAGAAGAAAAAGTATGATGAGAAAAAGAAAGAAAGAAGAAGGAAAAAATAAAATAAAGCTCCCCGGTTCTCTAGCTATTTTTAGTGCTTTTTGAGTTTTCAAGAGAATTCAAGATCAAGACCCATACTCATATTTCCAACCATGTGCAATCTGATAACGAGGACTTCGTTTGTGCCTCGGGATCACTCTTTGCCATTTGCACATGTCCACCTATCTAAAAGTGTGTGTATTTTTCTCTCCCCCTCCTTGAAAACATTATTTTTCTAATGACCTTTTTGACGAGTCTCGGTAAGTCCATGAGAAGATTGTCTTGTTTTGATAGTATCTCGACTACAATATCTTGGTAGGACTAGACTTTCCCATAGCTCCATATAAAGCCTCCCACCAAATATTTGAGAGAGGAAAGGAGTAGAACAACTAGGCTTGAGAGACAAGATAAGATGAGAGTTCATGAGCAAGATGCAAGGAGGTTTATTATTGATCTTGGTAAAGCAAAGTTTTCTTCATCCCGCTCTTTATTTTCAAAATCTCTGAGATTTGTTTAAAATTTGAGAGCATGATTAATTACTTGTGGGAATAGCTTAAATAATATCTACCCTCCATAGAGATGAAAGCTAGGTACATTATGAAACTTTAACAAATATAAACTTGGAGAGCATTATGTTTTCTCATGTGTAATCAAGTGCAGGGTATGAACTTTGATAGGCAATACTGACATCCATTAAAGGCTTACTCGAGGCCGAGCAAGGTTTAAGCATGGGGGTATGTTGACGGTCGATTTCTATCAACTAAGAGCACTTGTTACACTTTGGTTTGAGCTTTGATTTATAACTAACCCGCCACTAGGCATACTAATGATGTAACAAGTTCACACTTGCATGTGGTGTTTGGAGTATGTTGTTTACGCAGGATTTAAGCGCCTAAATGAGGACTCCCGGGTAGAGTTCATCGAGCACTTTATGAGAAGATCACGAAGCCTGGCACAAGTCAAGACACGAAGTGAGCATGACTCCAAATGACCCGAGGACCGAAGCTTGAAGTTGTGAAAGTCCAAGGACCTAAACAGAAGATGCGGGAGTTCGTACACCAAGTACCCTTATCCAATCCGCGGGGAAAACGACGTCAAGGACCCACATGAAGTTCGGCAAAAATTTAAGAAGCCACGAGAAGCGTCGGGGAGCGAACCGGGGCCGAACCGCTGTGACACCCTAAAATTCCATCACTAAAATTTGCTTAAGCAACATAGTGTTTTAGGGTTAGTCTTAAGGACTCAATTAATTTGCTAATTAATTTGAGCTCTAAAGTAATTAAATTAAATTTAATTAATTTAGAGACAACAAGTGTTTGTGCATCATTATTTGGCTATGCATGAGTTTTTGGTTGCTTGTGTGGAGTTTTAAAAGTTTATAAAATAGTTTAAAAAGTTTGGAAAAGTTTGGTTTCAATTTGAGTTTAAAAGGTTTGAATAAAAGAAGTTTGAAAAAGAAAGAAAAAGACAAACTTCAGCTTTTCCCTTCCTTCCTCCCTTTCGGCCCGCTTCGGCCCATCCCCGCCGCGGCCCGTCTTCCCCCTCCCTCTCTCTCTCTCATGCTCACTGCTAGGCGGGCCCCACTTGTCAGCTTCGTCTTCTCCCCCCGGCCTCCTTTCCTCTGCTTCACCCGTCCGCGCGCCGCCGCAATTTCCGCCAGGGATTCATGGCCCTTTCCTTGCTCCCCCTGGCCATCAAGGCAGGCAATCAAATGCCGGGGCACCGGGGATTATTTCCCCCCATTAATCTTCGTCAGTTACCCCTCGTCTCGCCTCCATTCCTTTTGAATGCGATCCAAGGGGCCGCCGGTGTCCCATGGCCATAAACGCGGCCACTGGTCCTTCTCCCCCTCATTGCCTTATAAAAACCTTGCTCAAGCCTTGCACGCCCTCCTCTTTCCACACCCGAGCAAGCTCAGCATCGCCTCCACACGCACTCGCGCCGTCGCTGTCATTTTTTTTTCCGGCCGCCAAGCCAATGTTGGCCGCCGAAGCTTTCCGTCGCCGGTGATGGGTCCCTCTCCTCTTTCTCCCTCTCCTGTGTTGCATCCGTAGCTCACCGAGCTCTCTCTCTCTCTGCTCCAGGTCTTCTTCTTCGTCGTGCGCACCGCCCGCACGAGGATTCCGCGCCCCTGTTTCCGCCCGAGCTCGCCGCCGTCAACGAGCTTCCTCACTGTCACCTCTCCTCCGCTCGTGAAGTCGCCCGGCTCTTCTCCGTGTGGTGAGCAATGCCTCCCCGCCGTCTCTCGTCCCGCACACGCACCGCAGTACCGGCGTCCGCACTCCGGCGAGGACCACGCCGCCCCCTTCCGGTGTATGCTGTCGTGGTCGCCGGGACCCCCTCCTTGTTGACTAGGATGTATGCGCGTGTGTCTCAGCTACATGTAGAGCCCGCTCGCGCATGAAACGGTGCCCTACAGCTCGATCTAGGGCTGCGCCGGTGAGCTCTCCGCCGCGTGCCGCCGCTCTCCGGCGACACCGCCGCCGCACCTCGCACACATGCGTCCTCAGCCGCCGGATCAGCGATCTATGGCTCTGATCCACCGGGCTGCGTGAGTCAAACCCGAGCGTACTGGTCAGCGCTGGTATTTTTGTTTAAGAGCCCCTGCACTTTCACAGTTTCGCAAGCCGGTCCTTCCACCATCAAGAATCCTTACGAACAGGTCCTTGTTTTTATGTTTTAGCCCCTGCCTTCTCTGAAGTTTAGCACCCGAGGTCCTTTTCACTTGTTTTCACATATAGACCCCTCTGTTTATATGTGTAATTATGTTTCAAGTTCCTGGTTTCTTTCAAATAAGCCCTGTGAACCTAGTTTTTTTACAGAAAGGTCCCTGTGTTTTGTTTTAATCATATCTTTCATGTTTTAACTCCGTTTTTCACGTATAATATATCAAAATGATCGTGTCAGCGAGTAGAACCTTTTTATCAGCGTGTTCTTAGCATATAGAACTGTTTGGTGTATTGTTTTATTTATTTATTTTTTTTTCATGCTTGTGCATAGATATCGTGTCTGTTTCGACTAAGCACCCCGTTGGAGAGGATCAAGAAGAGTCTTTCTTCGAAGAGGAGGATACTCAGTTTGTAGAAGAAGGCAAGTGGATTTCCCCCTCTGCATATTCTTCTTGGACCTATATAACTGCATATTTAAATAGAGGTTTTTTACAATGCTTGGAGAAGCATTGTAAAGTATTAGGAAAATAATTTATGTGTCTATGTTTTGTGGGCCCGATACGTAAGGAGGCGTTGGGAGGCGTTAATACGAAAGCGTCAGGAGGCGTTGAGATGTGTCTATGGTTGGTGAGCCATTTGTGTCGTAGCGTCTCGCAATGCTTCGGAAATTGAGGGGGATTAGGACGTTAAATATAGGAGTGGTAATTGCTTTTTTGTAATTCTTTTTTTTAACTAAGGGTAAAACCGTATATTCATATTTGTAAGAATTCTGAAATAAGTTAATGACTATTGGGATTTGAATAGTTGTCACGCTGTGAATCTGTGATGTCACAAAATATGAGTGAGTGGCTCCAGCAGATTTATCCACTGCTGCGGTGCTGCCTGAGCTCCCCACCGCTGGGAAAACACAGCCAGAGATCCCCGCCGCCGCCACCGTCCACCTCGCCGGCGTCGCCTGCGCCTGAGCTCCCGCCCTCCCCTCCCCTCCAGTCCCCTCCCTTCTCCCTTCTTCTCCATTACTCCATCCAAACCAGCGAAGACCCCGACCGGCGTCATCTTCCTGGTCCCCTGCGTGCTTCCCCCACGGGTGTGGCGCGACTGCCGCGAGCTCAGCGGGTTCCGCTCCTCCAGCGGCCTCGTCAAGGCCATCGTCGTCGCCACGGACGGCCGGATCTACATGGGCCACCGTGACAGCAAGATCCGCGTGTGGCGACCCTCCTCCTTCTCGATGCTGGATGTGGTGTCCGCCGCCGCGGAACACTGCCGTGTGGGCTCCCTCCCGCGCCTACGTGACGCACGGAAAAGCTCGCTTCTCCCATCGCAGTATGCCGAGACGCGCTGCCACCGCGCGGCGCTCTGGATGCGGGACTTCAACGTCGTCCGCCGCGTCCCCAGGTGCCGTCTGCCGCGTCCCCAGCTACCAGGTGCCGTCCGCCGTCGCCCGCCGCATCCCCAGCTACCAGGTGCCGTCCGCCGCCGCCCGCCTTGAGCTCCCGCTGGTCCTTCTCCCCTGCCCCGGCTGGATCCGGCGACGCGGCGGCGCGACTCCCACGGCCGGTCGGTGCTACGCGGCGGCGTGGCGAGGGGGCCGGCGCGCTTCCCCACCGCCTGCTGGCATGATTTGCCTCGTCCCCGGCGCGCTTCCCCACCGCCACCACCGGCCGCGGCTGGGGGCGACCTCGCCGACCTGCCGTCCGTCCACCTCCCGCCCGCGGCCTTCTTCCCCGCCCGTGCCGTCCGTCCCTACCACAATCCTGGTAGCGCCGACACCACAACCGGTCCTGCCACCGCCGGCGCCCATCCCTGTGCATCCGCCGGCTCTGGAGGCCCGTCCTGCAACCCCCGAAGATGCGGTCCGAGGTCGTCAATCACCTGCGAGGTGCCAGCCGCCAGTCTCTGTGACCCCATGTACGGCTGCGTGTTGCAGATCTTTGCACTTTAGCAGGTGAGGAGATCACACTATCGTGATCCGCTGTCTTCCCTGCTCGCATCGATTACATTTCCCATGTCTGCTGCAGAAGAAGAAGGGCAGAGCCGAGGAAGCGTTAGGGCGGCGGGGGAGGACCAACAGCTGCGGCAGCATGGCGCAGCGTGACAAGGTCATCCGCCACACCATCTACGTCTCCGACATCAATCAGCAGGTCCCGACCCATTCCCTCCTATCGTCCTAAGTCTCTGGCTTTTGTGAATTCCTTAAGTTTTCTTTGAATTTTCATATAGTCATGAGTACAAGGAACATGCTCTATATTCATGAGTTCAAGGGCCATGTTAGGTTGATTCCTGTTTGAAAATTCGAAGCATGATCACTTATGAGATGAAATGCAACAGACTTGTGCTTGAGAAAAATGTCTATCCTTTTTGGTATGGCTTGTAGTAGACAAATCAAAGGATTAACACTGATGAGATTAAATGCAACAGACTTGTGCTTGACAAAAAAATCTACTTTGTTTGGTTTGTCTTGTAGTAGACATGTGCTTGAGAAAAAATTTCAGTTTATATATAGTCAGTAGCTGCTTCATGAAGAGAAGAGAGCAATTACTTAATTTAGTAATTTTATTGGCTAGAGGTGCAGTAGATGAGGCAAACACTTAACATAAGAATAGTCAGATTATATTCTGTAGTGGAATTGCATAGAATTGTTATGTCTATTAATCACATTGCATTGTTTGAATTTGTTGATACATTATGCCAACAGAACACAAGCCAGTTAATTTAAATTGTTCATATGGTTCATAGTTGTGCAATCTTCAAGACTTCAATCTACTGTTAGCTTACTTGCACACTGTTTTATAGTACTCTGAAATCAAACATTCTAGCCATCTGGATGAATAAATATCAATTACAACTTACTAAATAGATTGCGCGAACTTAAAATGCTCAAAAGGGCTAGTCTAGTTCCAGCACTGGAATTTTTCTCTGCCTAAGTCGGTCAGCGATCGATTCGGTACTGAATTCATCTACGACAGTACGTGTATTGGCAACATCTATCTTTGAGGGACGCCCTCTTTTCCTTTTTGGAGCTCCTGTTACTTCGGCAGATCCTCCTCCTGATGCTATATTATCTTCTTGTACTATCTTCCTTGGTCGTCCTCGTGGTCTTTTCGTAATAACAGGTGCTGATACTGTCTTCTCTTTCGCTCCTCCTGATGATGCTGGAGTTACTTTCATGCTAGCTTCAGGAGATATGTGCATGTCGTCTGGTTGTACTTGTTCAGCCGGATTTTTTGCATAGTAATCTTCCTTCTGAGTATTATGAAAACAAAAATTGTTAGATAGGCCCGGTTGTTTTGTGGAATGTGGACAAGTATATCAAAATTAAAAATTTTAAGTTGCAGTACAAGCACAGACCGTCACAGGTTTTTTGAAATCTGGAAATTCCAAGTTGTCCGTAGAACGAAGTAGCCTTGTGCATAATCTGAATTTAAAACCTTTCACTTCATTCTATACAAGCCAAGGTATTGCATGTCATGTAGAAGTTAGTGTTTAAGTATTAGCAATTTGGAAGCGGCAATATTTATAAGACTCACCTGTGTGAAATGCTGAGCCATATGATCTCCGTCCCATGCCAGTATATACTTCATTATATATGCCGCACATGAACTTCTGCAACGCAACATAAACATAAGTAATTGGATTACACCAGTAATAAACAAAGGAAAAAGGGTACCCGTCGCTTTGTAGAGGTATGTTATCATAGGGAACTATCTCCCAGCCGCGCAAGTTAATTGGCTCTGCAAATGAAACCAAGTATTTCTCGACCGAATAATCGATGCACGATTGTATGCCTTGGACCTAGTGCATGGTGAGATACATGTTAAGTTTGATCAACCTATAGTTGCAGTTAAATACTCAATAGGTGGTATATACTACTCAGAGGAAGTGTACTTACCAATGCCTTTTCTTGGTTTATGTCTCACAATGTTGGTATAGAGTTTAGAATCTGTACCTCTGTCTTTATGAAGTTCAACACTAGGAGAACCCAGTGGTTGTTGTTAATATGCATCGGGACAAAAACCTAGAAAAAGTGTTGAAAACTAGTGAGTTCATGGCTACAATCCAAACTGCCAATGTTTCCAAATTTTGTAGTAGAACACGAGATAGGAACAAAGCTAAAGTGTCAAAAGTAAATGAGTATTACATACCAAATGCCTTCCTTTACATTTATTAGCAATTCTCTTCCTGGTTTGCATGCGTTCTTCACCCTTCATATTATCTTGTAACAATCTGGCGTCGAACGTTGATATAACTAATGTCGCTTCTGTCTCGACATTACTTATATGAACAAAGGCATTTATGACCTGCAAAAGGTTGAGTTAGTACAGGTGTGTGCGTGGTTGTACTGACGGCATGGACCCAAATTGATATTACCGCATCTCCTATATAGCCACCTTTGACAAGTGGGAGCAGCTACCCTGCTGTTAGACAATGGCCATCTATGTTTACAACCGTAGCATTCTGGTAAGATGATAAAACGAAGAGGGCAGCACCACTGTCAATTGGTTCCGCATTGTACTCATTCTTGATAATAGGCTGCCGTCGCTTGATGTGTGTAGAGGCGTTGCCGCCATTAGGCTTGCCTGTTGTGATATTTGTAGCGGGTACTTTAAGCATCTCCCTGAATTGTTTGCGTGGTGAATCCTGCAATTGGTTTTTTTTTTGTTAATTTCCAAAGTATATATTCCAGCAGACATGATCTACTGATAAATAACTTGTCCACATATAATACCTGCAAATGTGGAGATGTAGTTATAATAGACGGCTGAGCATTTGGTGAAGAAGGCGTAGGATGTTGAACTTTTGCAGATGTATTTATAGGTGTCTGATCAACTTGTGCAGTTTTAGGGGTAGGTGTGTGCACTACCTGTCTGAGTCTCTGTTTTTGACATGATGTTAGGTAATAAAGCATGTATAGGTAATGAAGAATGAGTACTCTCACATAGGTTACCTTGATTTCCCCTTTCAATTGTGCATTTTCAGTTTCTACAGTACGCAGCCTGGCATATATTTCTTTTTGGAATTGTGCAAACTCCTTAATTTCTGATATCATTCTATTGGTTAGTTTGTACTCCACCTCATTATAGTACTGTTTCAATTCTAGTTTTAGGTCTGTTTCGGCTCCATCCTTCCATTCTTGTAGGTTGTGCATCTACATAATTATAAAATAAGGAATTAGACACACACACAACGTTGGGCACATTATTAGATGACATACTTACTTGTAGGCTATTTACACCCTCCTCGGCTACAGGTGAATTAAACATGTACTCCTCGTGTGCATTGTTTGGAAACTTGTTGGCTTGTGACATTGATGATTCTGGTGGATTATTTTGTTCATGAGTGGTGTGACGGGACAATATAAGCTGCAAACAATTAAGTTGTGCGTGTGAGAACAACATCATATGGATGCAATGTTTGGAAACTTACAGTTCCTCCGTGTACCCCCTTCTTCTTAAAAGCATTCATCCGAGCATTTGCAGTGCTTTCATTCCACATCGCTATCCGTGGTTGGATTTCATTTTTATACTTCACTGAGCTGTCCTCAATAATGACGCGCTCCTAGTACCAACACTGTGATGAAAATGCAGAAAACATGTAAGATAGAAAATAAAAATTACTTGTAGGTGTTGGTTGTACTGAATTGAACTGACCTGTAGCAGAAGCAAATTGCCCTTTAGGCTGGATTCATCTTGTGTGATGTAACTATGACATGAATCTAATAAGTGGTTCAGGGTGAATCGGGCCCAATTAAATTTCCCAATGAGTGACACATTTTGAACAACATGTATATAACTATAATGGAGAGTGGGTACTGTAGTTGGTGCTAGAATAAGACCAATTGTGTATAAAACAAAAGCTCTTTTGAAGTCAACCTCTTGACAATTGGGGTCAAGAATCATGTTTTCCAGCCTCCTTAGCTCGAGCTTCTTGTTGGCATCGGCATACCTCTGGAACAATTCAGTTTGCACAGTTTTCGCTTCACTGCTCTTTTTTCCCCTTATATATTCGTCTACATCATTGCCTTCAGTTGGCAGTCCCTCTATATCACCGACATCTTTTAGATAAATAGGAATATCTCGATCACATATTTTGAATGTTTGGCTGCTGACTTGGTATGTTTTGGCAACTTGGACTATCATTACTTTCCTGATAGTCATCCTCTCTGGCATGTGAAGAAGGCCCCCTAATCCCATATCAATTATAGCATCCAGCATGTGTTTTCTTGCTGATATTTTGGATATCAGTCTTTCAAATCTTACAGGAGAGTGTTCTGTATGAAAAGAAGTCTGCAGCAAACAGTTGGTTGATGATAAGTTCCTAAAAATGTAGAGGCAAAATACACAAAAAAATAACTGTACATGGATATTACATTATTTTTGCTGTCCTCTATGTCTTTTGTAGAATGGGTGGTGGAAGTTTAAAACTGCTTTCCTGAAGGCTGAAATGAATGTCTGTCATCCTGTTTTTCATGTAGGCACATAAGGTGTTAATGGTATTATATGTGATGGAAGTGTTTGGGGAATAATTTTCTGTTTTTTCTTCAACCCTAGAAGGGTGGGTACATAGAGTTAGCTATACATGGGCCTCTATGGGCTGTACACAGGCCATATGGGCCACTCACACATATATACACTAACACCCCCCTGCAGTCTGGACTACCGGCACAGCGGTGTACAAGACTGGCCAACAAAGAAAGAAACTCACACACAAGGCCCCCCGCAGCCACAACTAGCCACTGGCTACGTTGAGGCTGGACCGAAACTCCGAGAAGGTCGAGGAGGGAAGACCCTTGGTGAAGATGTCAGCAAACTGGGAGGTGGTCGGTACATGAAGAACCCGAACATCACCGATAGCCACTCGGTCACGAACGAAGTGCAAGTCAATCTCCACATGCTTCGTCCGCTGATGCTGAACCGGGTTGGTGGAGAGGTACACAGCGCTGACGTTGTCGCAGTGGACGAGCGTGCTCTTGGCGAGCGGGCTGTGAAGCTCAGCCAAGAGCTATCGGAGCCAGGACGCCTCAGCCATGCCGTTAGCAACAGCCCGGTACTCTGCCTCAGCACTCGAGCGAGAGACAACCGGCTGTCACTTGGACGACCAGGAGATCAGGTTGCCGCCGAGGAAGACAGCATAACCTGAGGTAGAGCGGCGCGTGTCCGGGCACCCCGCCCAGTCAGCGTTAGTGTAGACGACCAGCTCAGCAGACGGAGACCGGTGGAGGACCAAGCCGAAGTCAACAGTGCCTCGGACGTAGCGAAGAAGGCGCTTCAGCGCAGCAAGGTGTGACTCCCGTGGATCATGCATACGGAGGCAGATCTGCTGGACAGCGTAGGTGAGATCCGGCCTGGTGAAAGTGAGGTACTGTAAGGCTCCAGCAAGACTCCTATAAGCAGTAGGATCAGCCACATGATCACCCAGAGTAGCAGACAGCTTCGCCTGAGTGTCAACAGGAGCGGAGCAAGGCTTGCAATCAGTCATCCCGGCACGCTCCAGGATATCCAGGGCATACTGGCGCTGGTGAAGGAGAAGACCAGTCTGACGAGGCTCAACTGTCACGCCCAAGAAGTGGTGAAGCTGACCCAGATCCTTCATGGCAAACTCCTGCTGAAGTGAGGTGATAATCCGCTGAAGCAGCTGTGGACTGGAGGCAGTCAGAACAATGTCATCAACGTAGAGGAGGAGGTAGGCAACCCCATCAGCATGGTGATATATGAACAATGAAGTATCTGACTTGGCCTCAACAAACCCCAGTGTCAGCAAGAAGGTGGCAAACCGAGAGTACCATGCCCGAGGAGCCTGCTTCAAACCATAGAGAGACTTGTTCAACTGGCAGACCAAATCCGGACAACTGGGGTCCACAAACCCTGCTGGCTGGCTGCAGTAGACTGTCTCGGTCAGAGTGCCATGAAGAAAAGCATTCTTGACATCGAGCTGGTGCACGGGCCAAGACCGAGAGAGAGCCAAAGAGAGAACAGTGCGCACTGTAGCAGGCTTCACCACTGGACTGAAAGTCTCATCATAGTCCACACCGGGACACTGAGTGAACCCTCGAAGGACCCAACGCGCCTTGTAGCGCTCCAGAGTACCATCAGCATGGCGTTTGATTGTCCAAATCCACTTGCCGGTCACCACATTGCAACCCGACGGACGCGGCACAAGGTCCCAAGTTTGGTTGGCAAGAAGAGCTCCGTACTCCTCTTCCATCGCACGACGCCAGTTCGGATCTGCCAGAGCCTCACGAACCGACGTCGGGATCGGAGAAAGCCGTGGCTCCCCCTCGGTGGCGGAGAGAGCCCGCGGCCGAAGAACCCTGGCCGCCTGCCGGGTCACCATGGGATAGGTGTGGCGAGGATCCCGATGGATGACTGGCGGGTGGTACACGGCCGACTCCACCCGAGAGCGACGTGGTGGAGGCGGCGGTGGTGGCGGCGGAGGCGATGTGGGCGCCGGTGGAGGAGGCGGAGACGGCTCCAGTGACGGTGGTGGAGGAGGCGGAGCCATGGAGCGGCGCCCATAGACATGGCGCACAGGAGGCACATAGTCTACGGGCACCGCCGGTGGAGGAGCCAGAGAAGGCAGCGGTGGTGGAGGCACCGGACGGCGCTGGTACACCTGCACGAGCTCGGTGTAGCGTGCAAGTGGTGGCGGGGCCGCGCGTGGCGCGGGAGGAGGCGCCGGAGCTGCGTGTGGCGTGGCGAGGGGCACCGGGGCCGCGTGTGGTGCGGCGAGGGGCGCCGGGGGCACCGGGGCCGCGCGTGGCGCGGCCGAAGGCACCAAGCCCACGTCAGGTGTGACGAATGGCACCGGAACCGCGGGTGGTGCAAGAGGAGGCTCAGGCGCCGCACGGGGCACAGCCGTAGGAGCCAGAGCCAGTGGCGTACCAGAAGGACCTGCTGGAAAAGGAAAAACAGAAACAGGCGGCTGCACCACCGGGTCAGAAAACATGGACTCAATGTCAGGATCAGGAGTGGGTGTTGAGGAGGAGGAAAAGGGGAAGTCTGACTCGTCAAACACAACATGTCGGGAGATAAGAACCCGACGAGAGGCGAGATCGTAGCAACGGTACCCCTTATGGTCAGGGGAGTAACCAAGGAACACACAACGTGTCGAGCGAGGTGCGAGCTTATGAGGAGCAGTGGCAGCAAGGTTCGGGTAGCAAGCGCACCCGAAGACACGAAGGTGAGCGTAAGTGGGAGGGGTACCGAAGAGAGCGTGGTGAGGAGTCGGAGCGGGAGAAGCGGTGGAAGGAAGACGGTTGAGAAGGTAGGTGGCAGTGTGAAGGCTCTCTGCTCAGAAGCGCGGGGGCAGGGAGGCCTGGATCAGAAGAGTGCGCATGATATCGTTCATGGTCCGAATCATGCGCTCTGCCTTGCCGTTCTGTGGGGAAGTATACGGACAAGACATACGTAACTGAACACCTCGGGTGAGAAAGAAGGAGCGAGAGGTGGAGTTATCGAACTCACGACTGTTGTCGCACTGGACGGCCTTAACGGTGAGGCCGAACTAAGTGGACACCCAGGCAAAGAAGTGAAGAAGGATGGGGAAGGTGTCAGACTTGGCACGCAAAGGGAAGGTCCAGGAGTAGTGAGAAAAATCATCAATGATCACCAGATAATACTTATAGCCAGAAATACTGAGTACAGGAGAAGTCCACAAATCACAGTGGATAAGATCAAAAGCATGCGAAGCATGCGAAGAAGAAGAAGAAAAAGGAAGCCAAACATGACGACCAAGCTGGCATGCCTGACAGAGGTGCTCAGCAGTAGTCCTAGTACAAGAGACATCTCCACTACAACTAATCTGAGCCAAAACATCTCGGTCGGGATGACCGAGGCGGCGGTGCCAGGTGGTGGAAGACGGTGTCGCGGCGAGAGCAGTTGACAAGGAGGACGAAGGTGAAGTAGAGGCAGCGGAGGCAGGAAGCCGAAGGGTGTAAAGGGGCCCGGTGCTATCACATTGGAGGAGTGGACGCTCGGTAGCCAAATCCTTCACAGAAAGACCAGAAGTGTCAAATTCCACAGTACAAGAATTGTCAGCAGTAAATTGACGAATAGAAAGGAGATTGTGAACCATATGAGGAGCAACAAGGACATTAGAGAGACGGAAAGGACCAGGAGCAGAACCCACAGAAGTGACCGGAAGACAAGAACCATCACCGACCATGATGGAAGAAGGACAAGAGGGGTGAGGAGGTCGGACAGAAGAAAGGATACCCGCATCTGGAGTGGTGTGGTAAGAGGCACCCGAGTCAGCGATCCACTCGGTGCCAACGGGTGGTGTCAGCCCTACAGTGCTGAAGGACTGCGCCAAGGCAGCCTGATCCCACCCCCCCGGCCACGACAAACTGGGCGGAGGAGGTGGGGTCCAGGTCGGTGCGTAGGAGGCAGCACTCGCGACCATGGCTGCCGGCTGGTGCGGGGGACGAGGCCCCCCTCCCTGACCCTGGTGGGGCCACATGGAGATACGCCCTGACCACGGGTTGGAGAAGGTCGGCCAGGGCGCACCTCCGGGAAGAGGAGCGAGAGGAGGGGTTGGAGCCTGGGTGGGCGTCCCACGACCCCTACCACCGCGTCCTCGACAGCCTCGGCGGCCCCCACGGCCTCCCCCTACCCTCGCTCGGCCCGGGGGGATGAGCACCAAGGAGAGAGGCAGGCGGCGAGACGGAGGACGGTGGTGGGGCAGCGACGAGTGCGCGAGTGGTGGAGGACGAAGACGTAGTCGAGGCAGGTGTGTGGAGGCCGCGGGTGAGCTCCTCCAGGGTGAGGGCATCACGAACCTGCAGGAAGGTGGGTGTCGGCTTCTGGTGCGTGAGCAACGTCCGCACGGCCTCGTAGCCGCTCGGAAGGCCCCGCAGAACGTTGAGGACCAAGACGTGCTCCGGGACCGTGTACCCAAGGTCGCGAAGCCCATCAGCCGTGCTCTTCATCTTCCGGCAGTAGTCTCCCACGGACAGGTCACCCTGCTCGAGCGTGCGAAGCTCGGCGTCGAGTTGGAGGGCGCGTGTCTGTGCATTCCCGAGAAACTGAGTCTCGAGGGAAAGCCACATCATGCGCGCGGTGGGATCCAGAGTCCGCACGATGTCCTGGAGATCCAGGGAGATGGTCCCCGGGATCCAGGACATGGCGATGCTGTCGCGGCGTCGCCACACCGGGTCGCGAGCACGGGCAGGAGTGTCGGAGAGGACGTGGCCGTCGAGAGCGTAGCGGTGGAGCACGAGTAATATCTGGTCCCTCCATCGAGCGTAGGAGGTGGAGGTGGAGTTGAGGAGGACGGTGACCAGGTTCTTGATGTGCGGGACCCCGGCGTCCTGAAGGTGGAGGTTGGCGACCATGGGGTCGTCCGTGCCACTCGGGGGTCCAGCACTCAGCGTAGGCAGAGCCGTAGGCGGAGGCTGCTGAGAAGAGGCGACGCGCTCCCCCGCAGAGGCGTGGAGGAAGCGCTCCGCCTCGGCGACCTGGCGAGCAAGTGCGTCGGCCGTAGAGCCCTTGTGCTCCCAGGCGAGGGCAGCCACACGCACGCGCTCCTCGGCGGCAGCTGCCGCGGTCTTGGCGTTCTCCAGGGCCGTAATGAGAGCGCTGTCGGCGGCCGCGACGGTGGAGGGACGCGGAGACATCCCGCGGAGGAAGGCGATGGCGGAGAAGGGTCCGGTCGCAGGAGGCACGCCGTAGAGGGGACCGTGGGGGTAGCCGGGGAAGAGCGTGGCACCGGGACCGTGGGGGTAGCCGGGGAAGAGCGTGGCACCGGGGCCGCCGAGCTGCAAGGTGCCAGGCGCGCCTACTGGACCAGCACCGCCGCCTGGAGAAGCACCACCGCCGGAAGGAACCGCAGCAGAGGTAGGGGCGGTGGCGGCGGAGACGGTGGTGTCGGGGCTTCCCGTCGTGGCCAAGGCAGAGGTGGGGCCCGTGAGGGCGGCAGCCAGCACGGCGGCGGCCTCGGAGCTCCCCTGACCCGTAGCCGCCCCGAAGATGCGGAGGGCAGCGGCCACGGCATCAGGTCCGACCGCAGCTATGGCTGCCGCCGTGGCCGGGGGGAGCCCGTAGGCGGCGACCAAGGCGCTGGCGGTGGACTCGCCCGTCTCCTGGGCGGCCAAAAGCCCGGTACCCGCAGCAGACAGGGCGGCCAAGGTCCCTGCGCCCGTAGCAGCCAGGCCCCTGTGCCTGCTTCCGCGCCTCCAGCTCCCGCGTCCGCGCCGCCTGCGTGTGCGTCCGCGCCGCCCACGCGCTGGTCCGCGCTGCCCGCGCCCGCGTGCTGGTCCGTGCCGCCCGCGCCCGCGCCTGCCTGCGCCGCGTGGAGAAGGGCGTCGGAGGCGGCTGGATCGGCGAGGGACGCGCGCGAATCGAAGATGTGCGGCCGCGAATCGACGGCAGTGAGGGCGGCGGCATGGTCGATGAGCGGCGGCGGGAAGACCGGCGCGACTGTGCGAGGTGCAGGTCGGCGGGCCGCAGCTGAGGCATAGGAGAGAGGGAGGAAGGAGAGAGGAGGAGGTGGTGGCCAGCCAGCCATGGTAGAGAAGGGAGCCGGCGGCTGCTCAGGGAAGGAGAGGAGAGGAGGAAGAAGAAACCCTAGCTGATACCATGTTTGGGGAATAATTTTCTGTTTTTTCTTCAACCCTGGAAGGGTGGGTATATAGAGTTACCTATACATGGGCCTCTATGGGCTGTACACAGGCCATATGGACCACTCACACATATATACACTAACAGGAAGTTCATGTATTTGGTTTATTTTAGACAATTATGGGATTGCTCCTAGGAAGGCCCCCCCCCCCAGGCAGCTGCGTGCTAGGCAGCTAGGGTATCATATTGATCAATTTAGCATCCTAAAATTACTAGCTGGTTGACCTAAAATTATTTCTGTTTTTACTAGCTGGTTGACCTAAAATTATTTGGGAATTTTGTTTACAGCACATCCTCAAATGTTACTTTGGTGTGAGGCACACTCTATTCTTTAATTTTGTGGGTTGCACACTCCAAGTCTGTGTTTTTGTCTCCATCACACTGCAGCACATGAAAAGACAACTTTGCCCTCAAAAACCGGACCCACTCGTCAGCTCCATCTCTTCGGACCTGCCCAACGCAAAGCCGTGCATGAGCTGGTCTTGGGGAGCAGCTCCGGCGAGCCGCCGGCCAGGGAGCCCATCCCGTGGGGGTCCTCGACCCTGGGAGGCGGCCCCGGCGAGCCGCCGTTCAGGGAGCCCGTCCGGTGAGGGACTCGACCTGGGAGGTGGCGCCGGCGAGGCCGCGGCCCAAGCCCTCCGCGCGGGGAGCTCGACCCGACGGCGGCGGCGGCGTGCTCGCGGCACCGACCTCCGTCCGCGCGGGGAGCTCGACCCGGGGGCGGCGGCGGCGTGCTCGCGGGGAGCTCTACCCCGTGCCCGCGACACCGGTCTCCTGCGCGCGGGGAGCTCCTCGGCCTGGGAGTATCGCCGACGAGCCCGCGACACCCAGGGCGGCGGCGGCGGCGTGCCCGCGGCACCGGCTTCCCTCCGCGCAGTGAGATCGAAGCGCAGGCGTGCTCCTAGCCTCGGCGTCCGCGCAAGGAGCTCGACGTCGGGGACGGCGGCGACGCATAGGAACGGGACCCCGTGTTGCGGGCCAGCGGAAGCAACAGAGGAAAATAGCAGGAGGAGAGGGAGAGAGCTGACAGGTGGGTCCAACTTTAAGAGGGCAAAGTAGTCTTTTCATGTGCTGCAGTGTGTTGGAGACAAAAACACAAATTTGGAGTGTGCAACCCACAAAATCAAAGAATGAAGTGTGCCTTACACCAAACCAACATTTGAGGATGTGCTGTAGACAAAATTCCCAAATTATTTCTGTTTACTTGCAGCTGACAGTTTTCAGCATTGAAACAGCCAGGAGCTCCTATCCACTCTTTTGAAGAACCTGGGGTCTGTTGCCAAATCAGGAACAGCTAATGCTGCTGAAGAGGCTGCAGGGCCATCTAACTCTCAGTTACCTTTCGTGAATGGCAGTCATCATGGACAGGTAACTCCAGGTATGATGGGTTGTTTTCTTACTTGGAGAAATTGTTTTCATTTATAATTTCAGCTTATATTTTCCCTGTGTGCACAGAGCCTACATCATGCACCACAGACTAGTGGCAATTCAGATTCAACATCAACAGAATCATTGTCAAGCTCAAATGGAGATGTTCAGGTTTGTCTTTTTTTATTTGAAATTGACTTAATATGAAGGGTACATTATGAGTTCTAGTACGACTTATCAGTGCTTCGCTTTATAGGGAGTTAATAACCCCTACCTTTACTGTTTCGACCTTCTGACTTGTAGACCTACCTGACCTTTTGATATCCCTACTAGAAACTGTGAACCTGTCAACAACTAAACAGCAAAGATCTTCTAGAGTGGATTTTAATGGAACAATGCATGGAACTGTGAACCTTTGGGTGTGATTGGTTCGCTGCATGCGGCCTGACCAGGCCCGCCGGATAGAAATTTCTCGTGATTGGTTGCATGCACGACGGGTTCAACCAGGCTGCTCAGGTGCAAACGGAGGCCGTGAGCCTGGCTCGCTAGAAACGCAGCGAGCGGCCGTTTCCAGCGAGCCAGGTTGGCACGATGCAGGTGCGGATGGTTGGTCCAATCTGCAGACTCACAAAGTGGCTAGCACATGCAGTTTTTCAGCCAACCAATCACCATATTTCTGCGGCCTAGCTGAAGCGAACTAGGGAACCAAACTAGCTGCTATTGCATGCCTAGAGCCTGGTCAGGTTGGGCCTGGTCCTCTGATGGGAGCCTGGCTCGGCAGAGAAGACAACCAATCACCCCCTTTTTGAATGATTTGTGTGTCTTTTTTACTGCAGCTAGCTACTTTCTGAATGATTTGATACTGTGACTATAACAATTGTCTATTTATTCTCATCCGCAATTTATATTTAACTCAGTGTGATAGGAAAATTACCGGTTTGTTGACCCTGTTTGCCGTTTTCCGTCTGAGTAACGGGTTGGCTTTGAACTGGTTTGCAGATTGCTGTCGGAGTAACGGGTCGGCCTCCATCCAGTGCCGTAGCTGCCTCGTCGTCCATAGTCGTTGGAGTACGGTAGACGAGAGAACGAGAAAGTTGAGATGAGAAAGTAGCGAGGGATGTGGTAGATGGCCGCTGCAGGGCTCATGTAATTTCAGATCCTACAATTAAGAAGTGAGGCAAATCTCTCTCTTGTCATTTTCCTAATGAAAAACTCCCCCATCGTGGGTAGCGCTGCATGCGGCCGCGGTGTACGGCACTAGGCCGCTGGGCTTACCTCCTCCACCACCTCCCACAAATCCACAAAGCAGCCCATAAAATTCCAATGGTCTTGTGCAAAAAAAAAACAAGTGGGCCAACGCGGGAGCCCATGCAGCTGTGGGTGGACTAGGACGCTGATCACTCACCGTGGCCATGGCGCCAGCACGGTCGGCCAGGTCCAAGAGACCGCTCCTGTCCAAGAGGATCAACTACAACACGTTGGCTTCTCGTCGGCGTCCAGCATCGTGCTCGTCATTCACTATTCCACGACGGCAAGGAGCTCGGGGAGGCCTACTGCTGCCGGGACGAAGCCGTCGGCGTCCATCATCGTGGGCAGTTCACGCAGTACCTCGATGGCAGCACACCGTTGTCGGAGCTACCCACGACGTACATGTCGTTCGCCACGTTCGCCGGCATGGAGAGGTACCGGCCTCTCTTGGACTCGTGGTCCGTCCGGTAGCTTCATTAACGTGAAACTTGCTAGTTTCTAGCTTCTTTGCATGGCACGGGATGATATGTATACGTGTACAAATTGTAAGTATACTTTTTTTTTTGAGATTACACAGTAAAACGCAGACGCTCATAACACGCACGCACACTCACCCCTATGAACACACGTACGCAAACCCTACCCCTATGAGCACCTCCGAATGACTGAGCACCGGCAGATCTGGAGATTCTCGAAGTCACCACTGGCGCCTCGTCGTCGACGGGAACGTCGCTTACCACCTAATGCATAACACCGGAAAATCCCGGAATAAATCTAGGAAAAGGTGCGAGCACCAGGATTTGAACCCTGGTGGGTAGCGTCCCACTGGACCGTCCTACCATTGGACTACAAGCCCATTCGCAAATTGTAAGTATACTTGTTCTCTTGATAAAAATAGTTGTGTATTCCCGAAAATACATGGGAATCTACATAGCGAACAGAACATCCACAATGACCACTTGCGATGTAAATGAGAGAAATCGTGATGGATGTACCGAAGATGCGTAAATGGCCTATGGGCACATGATCGGCCATAGAAACGTGTGATAGGTCACGGGATACCGCAAGCATCCAAAGCGATTACCGGTCAATAAAACGTGAAGAATGGACTAGGAATCATATGTTATATTGAGGTTGAGGTTACTAGGAATCATATGTTATTCTCGATAGTGGTGGAAAAGATGTCAACAATGCGAGACAGAAATCAATAAAAGACATCATGCTACAGGGAGGCCAATAATCTATAGTAATACAGTGTTTATCCAATACTCTATTAAAGTCTTTGAAAGTTTTGTCTAAAGTTGATTTCCAAAATGCCTTGAAAAATGTAGTTCAAATTTTTTCAAATAATTTCGAAAGGAATTCAGATAAAAAGGAAAAACCATTTCTTTTCTACCACCTTTCCTCTCTTTGCAGCCCAGTTGGCCCGTCGGCCTTCCCTTCCCCGTCTTCCATTTGGGCCGGCCCAGGCACAAGACATTTGGAGTCTGGCGCAAATTTCAGCTCGCATACGTATACGTACTGATGTGTCGACCGAGTACTGCCTGGTGCAGGGCCGTGCCGCTGACGGAGGCAGATGGCACGTAATCCGTGTCGACCCAGGTGAAGTCGAGCATCTCCGTCAGGACGATGAACCACACCACGCCGGAGTCCCACAGGGGGATGATCTTGACGAGGCACTTCACCTCCTCGACCTGCTGCACGCTGCACAGGTTCCACCGGCCTGGCCGGGGGCCCGTCGGGTCGCACCTCGCGGGCGGGGTCGGTCACGATGGCCGCCTTGTTCAGGAAGCTGAGCTGCAACGTGAGGGGGAGCCTGAACACACCCGTGAGCGCCGTGGGGATGGCGAAGCTGACGGCCCAGCTCACCGTGTCCTTAACTTCTTATTACAGGCGTACTAAAGCAGAAACAGTTCTCTGATCCTTCTGGGAGGGCTTCGGCGTGCTCACTGCTCTGCAGTACTGCATCGTTTACATTCATGAGTGATTCAGCATGGGGGGCAGGGCATCCCATCAGCATGAAAAATTTGGAGAAGGTACAAATTACATGCAGTGAAGGTGTTGTGTGCTTCCTCTGATCGTCCTGCCTCAGATAGTGCAGACAACACAACATTGTAAGTGAATGCATCAGGCTGTAAACCTCTGATCATGTCAGCAAAGAAATGCAAAGCCATATCGACATCGCCATCGCCATCTTTGCACAAAGCTTGAATTAAAGTGTTATAGGTGATGACATCAACCTTCTTCCCTTTCTCTACCCATGACTTAAAAAGCTTCAACGCTTTGTCAAGCTTGCCATACTGACAAAGTCCATTCATCAAAGTCCAATTATCAATTGCCTCTTGCAACTTTCCCATCCTGGAAAGCCCTTTGATTAATGTGTTGTAAGTAGAAACACTAGGTGTTAACTTCCTTGCAACCATTTCATCCCACAGACGCAGGGCAGGCTCTGGATCATACTCCTTGAAGTAGGCTGCCATCATTGTACCATAGCTAACTTCATCAGTTACAAAACCCCTCTGCGGCGTTGAACGCAATAGCTCCTCAGCTTCTTCATAACGCTTCTCTTTGCATAGGTTATATAGTAAAGTGTTCAGGGTGAAAGTATCCATTTTGAGTCCCTTTCTCACCATCTCATCCATAAATGCATATGCTTTGGCAGCATCACCGGCTTTGCAGTATGCATCAATCAATGTATTGTATGTAACCACATCTGGTGCCAAGCCCTCCTCTGCCATTATATTCAAGCGCACTAATGCCTGTTCCAAATGTCCCTCCCCGCAGAGCCCCTTCACCACAATGTTATGTGTGACCAAACTTGCCTTCACCCCTTTGCTTTTCTCTATAGAGTTCAACGATTTTTTTTTCTGCCAAAATCAGTCGCTTTCGTGTGACACGGCGGTGACTGAAAAACTGAAAGCAAGTGAACCGTAAAACCATTTCTCCCTCTCCAGCCCAGTTGGCCCGTCGGCCTGCCCTCCCTCCCCCTCTTCTCTTGGGCCGGCCCAGGCACAAGACATTGCTTTCTAAGCAAAGTTCAGCAGCGATATTGCTTATACATATCTGATCAGTATAAGAAGTTAAGGACATATAACGCACCCCAGCGCCGTGTCTCTGTTTTCCCGAACCATATCGCTCTCGCCTCTCCTTTGCCGAACAGAAGCTCTGAAACCTAGCCGCCATTGGAGTCCGCCGCCATTGAAGTCCGCCGCGAGGTCGGTTTCGTCGGCACCGACGCCTCTTCCCCTGTAAGACATTGAAACAGCTTCGCCTTGATCTGTACCACACGTCGGTGTTTCTATTTTCATTCAATGTTGCTTGCTTAAATTATCGATGTAGACATCAGTAATGGTTTAAAGGCGTTTAGATCACCATCATGTCTGTGCCATACTCTTTTACATAAGTGTGATGCCGACATAATTTTGCTAATTCATTTTAGTTAATATTGTTCAACGACTGCTTGGGTTTTGACTATAGCATCTTAGTCTTGTTCATTAATTCCTAGGGTGAAATGGATCGTACTAAATACATCCAACAAGTAGAAAGGTTCCTGGAAGAGGGGGAAGAGATGGTTAACAAACACAAGGCGGAGTGGGACGACATGGATTTAGCTATGCAGCTTGCATCTGTCGACGATGACATGAGGAGGAGAGAACAACAATGTCAGGATGACGAATACATATCTGATCAGTGTGCCCAGTTTGACAAAGTCTTACACACTAAGCATTTTGAATTGACTAAAAAATTGCGTACAGAAATTGTTACCCTGATTAACACAGTCTCAGATGGTCAGTATGCCGCCTATGCCCAGAAGATTGAGCAGGAGCGTGATCTATCAAATAAAATCTTAAAAAAAGGGCCGTCAAGAAAATGATACCATCTTACAGAATGAGCGAAAAATCTTTAATTCCACGATTGAAAAATTAAGGGCTCAATTGGCAGCTTATGAGAATGAGCGTGTAAAGTTCAAGACCCTAATTGAGTCCTTACTCCAACGAGATGAGGTCCCTCAAAATGTAGAGGTAACTATGAAAAGTTAGTAATTCACATTTTTTATTATACAGGTTGTCAACTAACGTTTGCACTTTCAGGTAAAAGATGGCTTATGCATACCACGGTCATGTCTGATCGTATTAATGGACAACGAGTGTGACTTGGTATATGTATTTTTTTTCTTACTGTGTAACAACTCTGTTTAGTCAAATGATCTTTATTCGTTTAATCTATATAAATGCAGGATGTTGTAATGCGATTTAAAGTTCACATAGTGGAGGAACGTTATCCGGATCTAAGGAACTACTATGACAGTCGAGAATATAAGATGGGCCAGTTTACAATTATAAAGCCAGCCACTTCTGTTGAGTTTGTCGTCATGTTGAATACTTTGACGGATTATGGATATAGAGGAGATGCAGAGTTGTACTATCTCAATCCTGTTCCTGGGAGTCAGGCATCAACTGAGTTAAAAAAAAATTAATGGACAAGACGAGGTGAATGAATTGGTGCTTTCTCATGCTAAAGAGAGGACTAAGATTTGTCATCTGTACCTAGTGGGCCCCGAGGATGCAGATGAAGATGTGAGTATTGGTTTCTCTTCACAAATAATCTATTTCATACAACTATTGATGTTATAATAACATGTAGATAACTTTATGTAGGACATGGCCAGACATGGAGTACTATGATCTCGTGGCGGACATAGGGGGAGAAGAACAAGGCGATAAGTCCCCATGAATATCATCTAGGGTGTCGAATACTGAGCTGAAAATTAGTTCTTCCTTTCAGTCCTAGTGTATTTTGTCAGTATTCTTGCGCTGGATGTCCGCTGAAATTTCTTGGCACATTAAAGCGAAAATGTTTTTATTACTGCTCAATATTTCTGGTTTTTTATTACCATGCTATGGCAAGTTTGGGAGAGTTTGTACGTTGAAGTTACTCTGCTTACGCCGTGTTCGGCTGGCCGGGGAGTACAAGTCAAAAACAGTAGCCCGAACCTATGCCCATTGCATTGGTACGGTAAACAGTACAAGTCAACTCCTTTTTGGGTGGTGAACTGGTGAATGGATGGCTGAGCCGTCCGACGCAACCATGTGATCGATCATGGTCGGGCAAATTTTTTAACTCTAAAACCAATCTGAATATTACACATCAAAATTAAAACGAAACTGGACCATGTGACAAATTGGCCATGGGCTAAGAATTTGAACCCTGTAACAGAAAAAGGCATCGAAAGACATGACAGATGGTGACATGCATAGGCACGATCAGCAGCAAACACAACACAGTTCGCCTCAGCCAAAGATATTATTGAATGTTCCCATCACTCAAGTTCAGTCAAACATAATTTTTATTTCCCTTGATGAAGCTGATTGTATTAAATTTACAGTGGAAATAGCAACTAGAAGAGGAAAAAATATTCCGTTTGTTGGTTCCCAGCTTACAATGTATCCTTTTTTGGTCCAAATTATCAGGGACAGTTCTTGCTGAATAGGGAACTTCATCTCTGCTTCCATTTGAATTCCCAGGAGGCACTGTCAGATCAAATAATGCACATGAAAAACGTGCCAGAGCCTGGCCATGGAAGGAAAAGAAAGATCATCAGCAATAAGCGTACCCATCTTAAGCTTTCTAAGCAATAACAGTGTTACACAATTCCTTTTAACCAAGATACATACAGACTCCCATATTTTACCTTTGATATTATTTTGTCCTTCCTCCTGATAACTACCATCATCATATACCCAAAAATGAGTATCACAGGGACACTGAACATTGGCGACCTGCAATAACAGAGCAAGTGATGAGAGAAAAGAATAAAAAAGGGAACTTCTGTTTGGTGAATTAATGTCTTGATACCCACAATGACAAACTGTTGCATTTACGAAAGTTTCCTAACGCAGGCCGTCCAAGTGCTTTGCAGGTGAGATGTAATACATTACAAGTTCACATTCAAGGAAAAACTCATGCGTATTCATCAACACGTATATAGCACAAAATTTGATCTCTTTAGGATTTTCAAAATGACTCCTAAAAGCCTTCGATATGTGCTCCGCAAAATATGCATCACAAAGGTCCATTACTATTAAGGTACAGTAATTACCAGTGTTACCAAAATGAAACAAAAAAAATTCAGATCAGTATTAAGTGATTGCTGAGTCTTCATTTGACCATATATATGCTGTTAACATGCAAGCAGAAAGGAAATTTAGCACAAATTCACATGACCTGCCAACTACCATGAGAACAACACTCTAAATTCAGATACCATGCTTGCAGCATAGCCTGTTCCAATCTCAATTTATGAAATTAACAAGCTAAGGATGCATCATACTAAATTCTATTAGTGTTAGTTGCAGTACCTTATAGCCAGCCCACTGATAGCAGGCTGCTTTTTTAATAAAAAAACTATCAAGTTATGCAGCAGCGTACCTATTGTGCTACAGCAAGCAGATCATTGGAAAATCATAAATCTGGCACATCTTCAGAAAGCTTAGATTCCAACAAATTAAGAGTAACATTAGCCATAACAAGACAATCCTCACACACAAGCAGTTTGTAGCTTTGATGAAACATTACTGTAAACTACGTCTTCTCTCATGGAGCATGTTCGCCGATTGTGACCCTTGCCCTTACATAGGGTGCATTTCTTCTTAGATTTATCAGAATCTGAAACTGACTTCAGCTTTTTCTTGGGGGCCCCTCTGCCAGGCACATGCATTGGATCCAACACATCTTTGGATTCGGTACAATCACCATCCAAGGCCTGCAGCAGCACCGGACCATACCTCTTGCCTCCGTTCTCTCCTCCACTTGGCAGAACCATTGCAGCTTGCTCATGCAGAACACCTTTCAGCCGCTCATATGCATCACCTAAATGAGATGCAACGAAACATGCCGTGTGAGCGATATTGCATAGGTCACGGTACTTCTGTAGCCTATCGGTATAGTCATACATGGTGCTCTTCCTTATAGGACGAAATGCACTCCTAGCCCCCCTTGTCCACCTTTTCAAAACACAGCAGTCCGGAATCTGTCGCTCTTTACGATTTTCCAATACAAAGAATATGTGTGAGCAAGGGGTTCCAAGAGACTGTAACTTAAGACAAGAACAAGAAATCCCCTTCAGATTGCCATCATCAACACATATCTCACATACCACATGGTACTCTATGTCTCCTTTATCCTTCCGACCAACAGTATACTCAATCGTATCATAACCATCTTCAATCTCTATGGCAAAACACTTTTCAGCTGCTTTTATGCTAAACTGCACCGTGGAAAAAACACTTGGGGTGAACGATTTCGCTGCCTCTTTCTCAATAATTGAAGCATCTAGTTGTATGCATGGCAAAGAACTCGATGCTACAAAATCTAGAATCGCTTCATTAACACGCATCCGCGACAGGCAGTGGTCAAAATGCTCTACCAGCTCAAACAGTGTCATTTTACGATCCAAATTTACCTGAAGCCTAGAGTTTAGGCTCTCACTCCGTTGATTGCTCCTTAGTCCTAAATAGCACTTACCAACATGATACGCAGCACACCAGATTTGCCTCCTCTCATACATCTCATACAACCACGACTCTGTATCTGTAACCTCATGCTTATTCAAGAATTCGAGCCATTTTCTCTCAATGTCTTCTACGGAGCAACAATCATAAAGGAAATGCCTGAAGTCATCCTTCACGTCACGATCCTTAACATTACGCACAATGCACTGCTCAATATGCCATATGCATAGCCTATGCGATGAATTCGGCCACACCAGCTCGATTGCTCTCTGCATGGACAGGTCTCCATCAGTGATCACAGAAACCGGATGCTTCTGGGCCATGGCATAAGAGAATGTGCTAAGCATCCACACATAGGACTCTATTGTCTCCTGTGAAGTAACTCCACATGCAAAAAGAACAGTGCTGCCATGCTGATTCACCCCGACAAAAGGAACAAGGGGCAGGTTGTACCGGTTTGTTTTGTACGTGCTGTCAAACACTACCACATCACCAAACGCTGTATAGTCAAGCTGACTCTGAGTATCACACCAGAGCAGTCCCTTGAGGTGCCCTTTTTCATCAGTCCTGTAGTCGAAGAAGAAATCGGGATCCCTGCGTCTGCATTCTGTCAGGTAACTGATGACTGTGTGAGCATCACCAGCAGCAACTATGTCTGCCTTATTGCGATGGCAGAAATTATACAAGTCCCTTTTTGTAAATCCAACCTTATCATACCCACCGTATCGCTTTTCCAATACATCCATTATCTTGTGTTTGCGGATCCTAGAAATCTGTATCTCTACAATATCAGCTTTCTGCTCATCTCTGATTCTTCTATGTGAGCGCAGAAAACATGCAAGGTCTTGTTCCAACAATCGATGGTTGTGCTCATTGATGAAACGCTTCACATGAAACAGCCTGGTGTCCTGATCCCATGCAATCACAAGTCTAGCAGGGCATCCAAAACGAGTAATATCCCGCGGCTTCCGCTTCTTATTCTCCCTCATCAGATGCTTCTCTTCGCGCAAACCTTCACAACTGCAAACAAAGTGCCGAAGCCGAAGGGTCCTCCCATTGTGGCCATTGTCCCACTCACAATAATCTTTCCTGATACTAAATCCTTTCCCAATAGCGTACTTGTTATAAAACTGGTATGCATGTTTTTCGTCATCAAACACCATCCTAACATTGTCATTGTACTCAATACTCGCCATTCCCTACTGAAGCATACAACATCATCAAACAAATATAAGCAAAGGGACCACAGCCAACTAGTCACAGTGAAATGCCATATTTAACACTGATCCGTGTGCATCACAATTTCTAAGTACGTATGCATTTGTATGCTCATGCTGGCTTGCAAGTTAATGAAAAAAACAAGCAGCACCTTGTTTCACATCTGAAGCATAAAAAAAAGAAATTTGATAAACAAAAGTGTGCAACACGTTTTCTAAATACATATAGCTTGTATGCTCATGCTGACTTGCATGTTAATAAAAAAAAGCATCCGGTTTCATCTAACTAACTTAGCCTACAACCATAAGTGACAATGAGGAAAATTTAATTCTACGAAGACTCTGTTATGTCCATTTCTGCAGTTTAAGAAAGTCTACATTGAACTTCAGTTGAAAGTAGACTTTATATTGAACATAGTATAGAATGCCAAGTGTTATATTGCAAGGAACAGAATAAAAAACTACTTATAACTTACATACTAGATATTTTAAATTAAGCCATGTTTAGCCCCTACCGAGCTGTCCCCCACTGCTTATCACTCATCTTATTTAAATCTGTAAAAGAGGTCTGTTATGCAGCCGACCCCCACTGCTTATTATCTTTCGAAATCAACAATACATGTATAGCAAAACAATTGTTTCTACAGAACAGAGATTGGTAACAAACAGGCATTTAGAGAGCAGATCAGTCCGCCACTTAATTCAAAGAATCACTCCACTGATTACGCAATGCATTAGAGTAGGTACGAGATTCATGTACTCCCTCTGTCCCAAAAAGAATGTCATTCTAGAAATTTTAAGACAGATTATTAAGGAGGTGAAATGACCTCAATTGCCCCTATTTATTTGCCATATTAGGTGCTAATTGATTGTTGCATGCCTACATGCACATGCACACATGCCAAATTAAGTAAAACGTCATTCTTTTTGGGACAAATTTTGAATCGTAAAACGTCATTGTTTTTGGGACGGAGGGAGTAGGCCTCATATGTTTCCAGGAACCAATTAACAGCACTATAAGACGCTCAAATGACCCTACATGAATTAAGCTTTCTCTTTTAGAACAGATCAATAACATTTAAAAATTGTCGAAACATTCTTTCTGCTATACTTTCTGGTTAGCATACAAAGATAACTGAAGACTTGGCTCATATGAGGGGACTCTAAGTTGAGCTCAACTTTAATCCAATCTGAACAACCTCTTAATACCATTCAAGCTGGACTGTGAGTGTGAGCCCTGATGATCACAGCACGAGCAGGACTGGAAACAAGAAAATGAGGAACCTAATGACAAATTATGATTGCTCAGCCAACCTCCCTGCAGCCCTATTCCTCACCCTAGTTAAAGCATGAGGTGCAGGCAAAACCATTATCTCTGGAGACTAGACACCTAAAGATTTATTTCAAAACCATTAAGTGGACACGTCCCACCATAGTTTGTTGTTGCAGCCTCAATACCAACCTCCCTATTCTAACAGACACAATCCCTCAACAACATTGGAGATGCTTCCAATCTATCCATTATCAATTTTTCTTACATTTAGTTTTGCAGAGGTATACTTTATGTGATATTTGGGGATGGACTACAGGAAGTTTAGCAAGGATTGAATCAAGCACCACAACAATTTCCATTGATACACCTAACAGATTCATTGGCTATGCATCCGGGTTTATCAGTAATCCTATCAATGACGCTATACTAATTCAGAAACAAAACAAATGTTCAAATGGAACCATTTCCACAAGACCACAGCAAGTCTACTATCATAACCAACTTTGAAATTTAGTCCGCTAAGAAACGAATTAATCTGACGAAGACACAATTAAGTTACAGAGGATACTTAGGGGGATGCCGCCTCGGCAACCGACGGAGAGGTACGGGCTGGCGGTGGCGTCCGACGAAAACGAAGAGGGCACGGCGGCGGCGCGGACGAGCGGGAGGCGGCCGGTTCTGCGAAGCCGTGCGTGGAGCCCGGCTTTGCTGAGGCGTCCGTGGTGGCGGCGGGGCAGTCGTCCGGTCCCTGCCTGCCGGCGACGACGAGAGAGGGACTCCAGCCGGCGACGGTGAGGAAGGGAGTCAGGGCGACGGTGGCGCGGATGAACCGGAGATGAGCGGGAGGCGGCAGCAGTGCCAGATGTGGGTGGAGGCCGTCGTTGTTGACGCGTCCGTGGTGGCGGCGGGGCGGTCGTCCAGTCCCTGCCTGCCGGCGACGGGAGGGGGAGGGATTCCAGCCGGCGACGGTGAGGAAGGGAGTCTGGGCGACAGCGAAGCGGACGAGCCGGAGACGAGCGGGAGGCGGCGGCGGTGCCAGATGTGGGTCGAGGCCGGCGTTGCTGACGTGTCCGAGGTGGCGCTGGGCCGGTCTTCCGGAAGGCGACGACGAGGGAGGGAGGCAGGGCCGCGACGCCGAGGGACGGAGGCACGACGTCGAAGGCGATGGAGGGAGGTAGGTCGGCGACGGGGAGGGAGGGGACGGTGGATGTGGCGGCGTGGGTTGGGCCGTGAGTGGGCCAGTATCGGCGCGTTGTGGGAGTGGAAATTAGGTTTGCGAAATTACCAAAATACCCTTACTCAAAATAAATCTACGGAAATAACTATTTTGACGAGGCATTGGAAAGCATTACAAGGCATTACAAAGTATTTCCAAGCACCGTAAAAAGCCTCATTTAAATAATATTTACTTTTATATGTTGCTATGTATTAACTTGATGGGAAATCACCTTTTTAAGGATATGACTAGAACTTTATCCCTGTCACCTTGATCAACCCTTTTTAATAAATGTTTTGGGTAGACGAATGCTTAGTTGCTGTACATGGGCTGGTTACAAATGGTTCTATGATACAGACTTTCATGCTTATGAATTGTTGGTTATGTTTTAAGACTTGATCATATGATTTAATTGGAACATGGAGAACCACCCAAGAAAACAGTACAACCACAGTCCAAATGGCTCTGGCTTAGCCAATTAATTAGGCATGTGAATGTTCTGACAGCCTTTCCCGAAAGGGGCACAGGGGGCCGGAGTTGTAGGGGTATAGCCCGGTTCTTTTGGAGTAACAGCCTTTGCTAAGGTGCTGACCACTAGGGAGGGTTATGGTCCGCTCCGCTGCTGTAACTGTCGTAGTTTGTTGGCCTTTTGCATTACCTTTGTAAAGGCTTCGTAGTGAACCCCTAGCCACTCACCTCGAAAGTGTTTAAGGGTCTAGCTAAACCGGGCAACATGGGGAACACAAACTGTGGTGAAAGTGTACAACCTCTGCAGAGTTAAAACTGATCGATCAGCTGTGCTCACGGTTAAGAGCGGCTTGGACCCTCACATGATAATTAAACTTAAAGATGAATTTAAACTGTTGTTTCCTTATGGTTTTGAGATATGTTACAAATGATTAATCTTTTTGGGTTGGTATAAACTTACACTTAGTAATAGGCTTGCTAATAAAACTTGACCAACATTAAAATGCTAACCGCTGCAAAACATTAGCCTATCCTTGATAGCCTTACATGTTTTCCCCTACTTGCTGAGCTCCAACCATAAGAGTGCTCACCCTTGCTTACCGCTGTTCAGATGAGAACAACGGTGAGGAGTACTGGAGCGACTTTGAAGAGTTCTGAGGCATGCGATCCCCCAGTCATATGCTTGTGAAAGATGAAGATGAAGTCACTGGTTTAGTTATCGTTTGTTTTATTGGACCTTCGTGTCCACTGCTTGAGTGTAATAATGAATATTGTATTGGTTAAACTCTTGTACGTTTGATTACAGTTATGGTATTACACTCTTTTGTCTATCGTATGTGTATAACTTGATCCTGGCGCACATATGAGATGCATTTGGTTTCATTTCGGAAATCAGATGTAACAAAGTGGTACCAGAGCAGTAATGACTGTAGGACACATCCTTAAGTTAGAAATGGTGGAAAATTAAGGATTCATGATCTAGAAGCCTTATCATCATTCAAAATTTGCTTAATTATGTATAAAAATTAATTTATTCAGTTTTCTTTTATTTTAACTGCTATCATTTTGTTTTATCTATGCTGAGTCTCTTTTTGCTTATCGGATGGCCAGAACAAAGAACACTGCACGCAAGAGCACTGGTGGCCGTGTCCCCACTGGTCGGTTGGCACCCCGCTACCCAGTGATTGAGCCAGAGCAGCAGCCTGAAGTTCAGGTGGAGGTTCAGGTGGAGGATGAGGTTGAAGAGGATCCTGAGGAGAGGATACTCGAGGATGACGTCGAAGATCACCGTGGGATACCGCAGCTGTATGATGGCACCTACCTGGAGGTGGATGCCGATGGTGATGTTGTGATACCGCCAGCTGCCCCTGCACCTGAAGCTCCTGCACAAGATGCTGCTGGAGGTGATCCAGATGACTCTGGAGATGACAATAGTGACAACGATGGTGAAGACAGCAGCAATGGAGATGGTAGAGATGATGGTGATGATGGCAGCAATGACAATGATGAGACTGAAACTGCTAACAGTGCTGCGAATGTTAATCAGATGGATGAAGACCCTCGCTTCCATGGAGCGACATATGACTATCATCATGCTGTGGATGTTGAGGGACAGTTTGTGGATTTACTGGAGGAGACTCTGCAGTATCTCGACTTCATCGCAAGGCCTCTCTACGTCACCAGGCACTACACGGAGCCTGGGATGGAGGATTACTACACCACGAAGGTTCACATTCGTGTGCCTCTTCGTGGAGGTGTTGGACATCGTGTTCACTCTGCTCACTCCAGCTCAGCTCCTATGACAGAGGAAGCTACTTTAGTGAACAATGCAGCGAGGAGAGCTCTGTGATCCATCAGCAACAGATACCGTGAGCAGCTGCATGAGTCTGATTTCCGCCATGTCCTTAGCCGTCCTCGAGCCAGCTCCAACACTGTTGTTCCTGTGGGGAATAACAGAGATGGTCGTGTGGACATCCTGACCCGTGTTGCTTCAGCACTCAACACGGACTTGGAGGGATTTTATGATGAAGTGGATCGTCTACATGATCAGCTCCAGAGGATTGCACAGCTGGAAGCACAGGTTGCTGGGCGACGTCCTCCTGAGGAAGAAGCACCCTTCTGTCCTCCGGAGTCTCCGCCTCGCAAGAGGACCCGCTATGGTACCAATGAAGCTACGACCAGTGTGCGTCAGGAGTAGAGTTTAGAAAGACCCACCTTTACTTTTGTCATCGTTAGAACGCTCCTGTGAGGGCGATTCTTGTAATAATGTTTGTTGCTTGAAAACTTGGATGTTTCGTTTCTTTGTTTGAGTGTGTTGTTTTGTGGAGTGATGGCCACAAAGCAACAAGAACAAAAATCATTTAGGAATGAAGGGTTTGGGTTATCTTTATCTGTGATGTTTCTTTATCAAGTTTGGATGATACAGAATCTGTTCACGTAATTCTCTGACTGAGCAGTCAAGTTTGAATTTTATCTCGAGCTACAGAACTCCGTTTGATGTGAAACTAGTTGGGTTAGATCACAAATTTTATGAGTAGATTTCTGGTAAATTTTCAGCAGTAATGAATAAGTATTCACGGGGTTATGAATGAAACTTGAGGGATGTCAGAATCTGTAAAACTCTGCTGACACAGTGGTCTTGTTTATTTTATATCTCAAGTTGTATAACTCCAATTAAGACGAAACCAGTTGGGTTGGCTTTGAAATTTCATACTGCATATGCTGAATTATTTTCATAATTTTTGGATAACATCACTAGGAGTTACACGTGGTTTATTGAGGCTAACAGAATCTGTTCAAGTTAAAATTCAAGCATCCTTATCCATTGAGTCTACTCTTTATGCGTCACTTATCTGAAATACATTTCTCTAACAATCAGATGATACAAACCAGGTCAGGAGGAGGTCAAGACGTCCTGCCAGTGATTCATGCTCATATAGCTAACCAACAAGCTCAAGCACCACCACCCCCACCCCCACTACTTAACCAAATGGATCCGGCTATGCTGCAGTTCCTTACCGCCCAAACCCAGCTGTTGCAGAACCTCACTGCTACAGTCCAAAACCTTCAAGCTCAGCAACAAAATCAGCAAGCACCACCTCCCCCGCCTCACCCACAGCCGAGGGACAAACACAAGGAATTCATGAGCCACAACCCTCCCACCTACTCTCACTCAACCGATCCGTTGGATGCTGATGATTGGTTGAAGACAGTTACCAAGAAGCTTGAAATTGTTCAATGTACTGACAGAGAGATGGTTCTGTATGCTGCTGGTAGACTGATAGGGCAGGCTGGTGATTGGTGGGATGCGTATTCAACTGCACATCCTAACAGAAACAACATTACTTGGTAGGAATTCCAGGACAATTTCCATACCTATCACATTCCTTCGGGAGTGATCAAGCTCAAGCAGAAGGAATTTCTGACACTGAAGCAAGGAAACATGTCTGTCACTGAATACCTTGACAAGTTCACTCATCTGTCTCGTTATGCTCCGGATGAAGTCAACACGGATCCCAAGAGGCAGGAAAGATTTCTGGATGGCTTGATTGGGCCTCTCAATTATCAGCTACAAAGCCATACATTCCCAGATTTCCAGACACTATTGAATAAGGCTATTGGATTGGAAAGTAAGAGGAAGGAACTAGGCGAGCAGAAACGCAAGTTCCAGTCTCATGGGCAATCTAGCAGTAACACTCGTCCTCGCTACAGTTCATAGCATGGCTCGTCTCAGTATCATTCTGGTGGTCAGGGAGGAAAATATCCACAGAACTTACAGCTGTAGCGTTCGTTTCAACCACAACGCTTCAATCCTCAGATACCACGAACTCCTACTCCTCAGCAGAGTCGCTCTGGGGCACCTGTCAGAAACACCACTCCTGTTCAACCTGGTGGATGTTTCAAGTGTGGAGAGCTGGGACATTATGCTAACAATTGTCCCAAGAGAGGAATGCAGACTCCTCAGAAGGATAATGGTCAGAGGCCTGGACAGTCATCTTCTCAGCCTCGTACTCCACAAGCTCCTAACAAGAGAGGCCAGCAGAACTATATGCGTGGCCGAGTGAATCATGTATCTGTGGAACAAGCCCAGAATGACTCCGGTGTGGTACTGGGTACGTTTCCTGTCAACTGTATACCTGCTACAGTTTTGTTTGATTCGGGAGCATCACATTCATTCGTAACTGATCAATTTGTGATGAAACATAACTTGTTTATGAGTCCTATGAAGATACCTTTGATAGTTAGTTCCCCGGGAGGAGAAATGAAAACTGGTTATATATGCCCACGAGTGAATATTAACATCATGGGAGTGGACTTTCTGGCTAACCTGGTAGTCTTAAAGTCATGGGGAATAGATGTTATCTTAGGGATGGATTGGTTACAGAGTTGTGATGGAGTTATTCAGTGACGAAAGAAATCAGTGTTGTTAACCAGTCCACAAGGAGAAAGAATAGAATATGTGGGTACCCCCTCATCCAGTAGTGGCACTGTGAATTCAGTTGAAGGCAAGGCCTTGGAGGATATAAAAGTAGTAAATGAATATCCTGATGTGTTTCTAGATGATTTGCCAGGTATGCCACCTGACCGTGACATTGAATTCAGTATTGAACTTATACCTGGTACCGCTCCTATATCAAAAAGACCATATAGAATGGATGTTAAAGATTTAGCTGAACTAAAGAAACAAATAGAGGAACTACTCAGTAAAGGGTTTATCCGTCCTAGTTCTTCACCATGGGGAGCCCCCACACTCTTCGTGGATAAAAAGGATGGATCTAGGAGGTTGTGTATAGATTATCGATCTCTTAATGAGGTTACTATCAAGAACAATACCCTTTACCCAGGATCGAGTATTTGTTCGATCAGATGAGAGGAGCAAAAGTTTTCTCCAAGATAGATCTCCGATCGGGTTACCATCAGTTGAAGATCCGACTGGAGGATATTCCAAAGAGGGCGTTTACGTCTAGGTATGGGTTGTATGAGTTCACTATGATGTCATTTGGCTTGACCAACGCTCCAGCATACTTCATGTACTTGATGAACAAAGTGTTTATGGAGTATCTTGATAAGTTCGTCGTGGTATTCATTGATGATATACTGGTGTTTTCTCGGAGTGAGGAAGAACATGAAGAACACTTGAGACTTGTATTGCAGAAGCTTCGGGAACATCAACTGTATGCCAAGTTTAGCAAGTGTGACTTCTGGTTGAAGGAGGTCTCCTTCCTCGGACACATTATCACTGATGGTGGAATTGCAGTGGATCCAAGCAAGGTCCGGGATGTGTTGAACTGGAGTCCGCCTAAGAATGTACCGGAGATCAGAAGTTTTCTTGGACTTGCAGGATACTATCGCAGATTCATCGAGAGATTCTCGAAGATTGTGAAACCCCTTACAACTTTATTAGAGAAGGGTAAAGAGTTTAAGTGGGATGACAAGTGTCAGGCTAGTTTTGAGGAATTGAAGAAAAGATTGACCACAGCTCCTGTGTTGATAATGCCAGATATACACAAAGGGTTTGATGTGTATTGCGATGCTTCTCGGCAAGGATTAGGTTGTGTGTTGATGCAAGAAGGAAAGGTCGTAGCGTACGCTTCGAGACAGTTAAGGAAACATGAGCAGAACTATCCTACGCATGATCTCGAGTTAGCTGCAGTTGTGCATGCTCTTAAAATCTCGAGGCATTATATTATTGGAAATAAGTGCCAGATTTTCACCGATCATAAGAGTCTGAAGTACATCTTTACACAGAAGGATCTTAATCTAAGGCAACGAAGATGGTTAGAATTAATTAAAGATTATGATCTGGATATTCAGTATCATCCTGGTAAAGCAAATGTTGTAGCAGACGCATTGAGTCGGAAGAGTCAGGCCAATATGTTGACAGGTCATTTGTTACCTCAAGAGTTATGTTGGGAAATTGCACAGCTTAACTTGGGACTAGTTGCTCAGAATGAAACCTTAACGTTGGAAATTGAGTCGACCCTTGAGCAGGATATTAGAAAAGGGCAATTAACAGACGAAAATATTATGGAATACAAGAAGTTGATAAAGTTGGGTAAAGTTCCAGAATTCAGGGAAGATGAACAAGGAACTGTGTGGTTCAAGAACAGAATCTGTGTACCCGAGATTAAAGAGCTGCGAGAAACCATATTAAAGGAAGCACATGATTCAGCTTACTCTATTCATCCTGGAAGTACCAAGATGTATCAAGATCTAAAACAAAGATATTGGTGGTATCGGATGAAAAAGGATGTAGCAGCTCATGTAGCTTTGTGTGACACGTGTCAAAGAGTGAAAGCTGAGTATCAAAGACCAGCAGGGTTGCTTCAACCTTTGAAGATACCTGAGTGGAAATGGGAAGAGATTGGCATGGATTTTATTGTGGGACTACCTCGTACACGTGATGGGTATGACTCTATATGGGTTATAGTGGATCGATTAACCAAGGTAGCACACTTTATACCAGTGAAGACGACATATACTGGAGTCAAGTTGGCAGAGTTATATAATTCAAGAATAGTATGTTTACATGGAGTTCCGAAGAAGATAGTGTCAGATTGAGGCACTCAGTTCACTTCACGGTTTTGGCAGAAGTTACATGAATCGATGGACACTAAGTTAAATTTCAGTTCACCGTATCACCCTCAAACAGATGGACAAATAGAAAGAACAAATCAGATCCTTGAGGATATGTTACGAGCTTGTGCTTTGAAGCATGGAGGTAGCTGGGATAAGAGTTTGCCTTATGCAGAGTTTGCTTATAACAACAGCTATCAGTCTAGCATTAAAATGGCTCCTTTTGAAGCTTTGTATGGAAGAAAATGCAGAACACCCTTGTTTTGGAATCAGATTGGAGAGAGTCAGCTCTTTGGACCGGACAGCATAAGAGAAGCAGAAAAGTAGGTTGAGATAATTAGGGAAAATCTCAAAGCTACGCAGTCACGACAGAAGAGTTATGCTGATCCTCGTAGAAGAGAAGTAGTGTTGGAAGTGGGTGACTATGCATATCTTAGAGTGTCACCTATCCGAGGTCTGCAAAGGTTTAATGTCAGAGGGAAGTTGTCACCTCGTTTTATTGGACCTTTTAAGATCTTGGAAAGGAGAGGAGAGGTAGCTTACCAGTTGGAACTACCAGCACAGTTGTCAGGAGTGCATGATGTATTTCATGTGTCACAGTTAAAGAAGTGCACAAGTGAGGTCAGAGTAGAACCGGTACAACTAGAAGACATTGAGATGGAGAAAGATTTGACTTATAAAGAATATCCTATCAAAATCTTGGATACCTCAGAAAGGGTTACTCGGAGCAAGGTCATCATAATGTGTAAGGTGCAGTGGAGTCATCATACAGAGGAAGAGGCAACCTGGGAAAGAGAGGATGAACTTATGGAAGACTTTCCTCAGCTGTTCTCTAATCCTTCTGAATCTCGGGACGAGATTCTCTTTAAGGGGGTAGTATTTGTGACACCCTAAAATTCCATCACTAAAATTTGCTTAAGCAACATAGTGTTTTAGGGTTAGTCTTAAGGACTTAATTAATTTGCTAATTAATTTGAGCTCTAAAGTAATTAAATTAAATTTAATTAATTTAGAGACAACACGTGTTTGTGCATCATTATTTGGCTATGCATGTGTTTTTGGTTGCTTGTGTGGAGTTTTAAAAGTTTATAAAATAGTTTGAAAAGTTTGGAAAAGTTTGGTTTGAATTTGAGTTTAAAAGGTTTGAACAAAAGAAGTTTGAAAAAGAAAGAAAAAAAAAGACAAACTTCAGCTTTTCCCTTCCTTCCTCCCTTTCGGCCCGCTTCGGCCCATCCCCGCCGCGGCCCGTCTTCCCCCTCCCTCCCTCTCTCTCTCGCGCTCACTGCCAGGCGGGCCCCACTTGTCGGCTTCGTCTTCTCCCCCCGGCCTCCTTTCCTCTGCTTCGCCCGTCAGCGCGCCGCCGCAATTTCCGCCAGGGATTCATGGCCCTTTCCTTGCTCCCCCTGGCCGTCAAGGCAGGCAATCAAACGCCGGGGCACCGGGGATTATTCCCCCCATTAATCTTCGTCAGTTACCCCTCGCCTCGCCTCCATTCCTTTTGAATGCGATCCAAGGGGCCGCCGGTGTCCCATGGCCATAAACGCGACTGCCGGTCCTTCTCCCCCTCATTGCCCTATAAAAACCTTGCTCAAGCCTTGCACACCCTCCTCTTTCCACACCCGAGCAAGCTCAGCATCGCCTCCACACGCGCTCGTGCCGTCGCTGTCATTTTTTTTCCGGCTGCCAAGCCATTGTTGGCCGCCGAAGCTTTCCGTCACTGGTGACGGGTCCCTCTCCTCTTTCTTCCTCTCCTGTGTTGCATCCGTAGCTCACCGAGCTCTCTCTCTGCTCCAGGTCTTCTTCTTCGTCGCGCGCACCGCTCGCACGAGGATTCCGCGCCCCTGTTTCCGCCCGAGCTCACCGCCATCAACGAGCTTCCTCACCTTCGCCTCTCCTCCGCTCGTGAAGTCGCCCAGCTCTTCTCCGTGTGGTGAGCAATGCCTCCCCACCGTCTCTCGTCCCGCACACGCACTGCAGTACCGGCGTCCGCACTCCGGCGAGGACCGCGCCGCCCCCTTCCGGTGTATGCTGTCGTGGTCGCCGAGACCCCCTCCTTGTTGACTCGGATGTATGCGCGTGTGTCTCAGCTACAAGTTGAGTCCGCTCGCGCACGAAACGGTGCCCTACAGCTCGATCTAGGGCTGCGCCGGCGAGCTCTCCGCCGCGCGCCGCCGCTCTCCGGTGACACCGCCGCCGCACCTCGCACGCATGCGTCCTCAGCCGCCAGATCAGCCATCTATGGCCCTGATCCACTGGGCCGCGCGAGTCAAACCCGGGCGTACCGGTCAGCGCCAGTATTTTTGTTTAAGAGCCCCTGCACTTTCACAGTTTCGCAAGCCGGTCCTTCCACCATCAAGAATCCTTACGAACAGGTCCTTGTTTTTATGTTTTAGCCCCTGCCTTCTCTGAAGTTTAGCACCCGAGGTCCTTTTCACTTGTTTTCACATATAGACCCCTCTGTTTATATGTGTAATTATGTTTCAAGTCCCTGGTTTCTTTCCAATAAGCCCTGTGAACCTATTTTTTTTACAGAAAGGTCCCTGTGTTTTGTTTTAATCATATCTTTCATGTTTTAACTCCGTTTTTCGTGTATAAAATATCGAAATGATCGTGTCAGCGAGTAGAACCTTTTTATCAATGTGTTCTTAGCATATAGAACTGTTTGGTGTATTGTTTTATTTATTTATTATTTGTTCATGCTTGTGCGTAGATATCGTGCCTGTTTCGACTGAGCACCCCATTGGAGAGAATCAAGAAGAGTCTTTCTTCAAAGAGGAGGATACTCAGTTTGTAGAAGAAGACAAGTGGATTTCCCCCTCTGCATATTCTTCTTGAACCTATATAACTGCATATTTAAATAATATTTACTTTTATATGTTGCTATGCATTAACTTGATGGGAAATCACCTTTTTAAGGACATGACTAGAACTTTATCCCTGTCACCTTAATCAACCCTTTTTAATAAATGTTTTGGGTAGACGAATGCTTAGTTGTTGTACATGGGCTGGTTACAAATGGTTCTATGATACAGACTTTCATACTTATGAATTGTTGGTTATGTTTTAAGACAAGACCATATGATTTAATTGGAACATGGAGAACCACCCAAGAAAACAGTACAACCACAGTCCAAATGGCTCTGGCTTAGCCAATTAATTAGGCGTGTGAATGTTCTGACAGCCTTTCCCGAAAGGGGCACAGGGGGCCAGAGTTGTAGGGGTATAGCCCGGTTCTTTTGGAGTAGTAGCCTTTGCTAAGGTGCTGACCACTAGGGAGGGTTATGGTCCGCTCCGCTGCTGTAACTGTCGTAGGTTGTTGGCCTTTTGCATTGCCTTTGTAAAGGCTTCGTAGTGAACCCATAGCCACTCACCTCGAAAGTGTTTAAGGGTCTAGCTAACCCGGGCAACATGGGGAACACGAACTGTGGTGAAAGTGTACAACCTCTGCAGAGTTAAAACTGATCGATCAGCCGTGCTCACGGTTAAGAGCGGCTTGGACCCTCACATGATAATTAAACTTAAAGATGAATTTAAACTGTGGTTTCCTTATGGTTTTGAGATATGTTACAAATGATTAATCTTTTTGGGTTGGTCTAAACTTACACTTAGTAATAGGCTTTCTAATAAAACTTGACCAACATTAAAATGCTAACCGCTGCAAAACATTAGCCTATCCTTGATAGCCATGCATGTTTTCCCCCACTTGCTGAGCTCCAACCATAAGATTGCTCACCCTTGCTTACCGCTGTTCAGATGAGAACAACGGTGAGGAGTACTGGAGTGACTTTGAAGAGTTCTGAGGCATGCGATCCCCCAGTCATATGCCTGTGGAAGATGAAGATGAAGTCACTCGTTTAGTTATCATTTGTTTTATTGGACCTTCGTGTCCACCGCCTAAGTGTAATAATGAATATTGTATTGGTTAAACTCTTGTACGTTTGATTACAGTTATGGTATTACACTCTTTTGTCTATCGTATGTGTGTAACTTGATCCTGGCGCACATATGAGATGCATTTGGTTTCATTTCGGAAATCGGATGTGACAACCGCCGGCCCAGGTCGGCTGGCCCACCCCCTTTTCATGTCGGTTCGCGTCCCCCTTTGACTTAGATGCTCCTCGGTGAATTTATATCCCCTGCTTCCGACGGCCGCCACATCCATTCACCAGAACTCGGCAAAAACTAGAAGTGAACACCTGAGGGAGACGATGGCGGCGGAGTCCTCGAAGTTGTCTAGGGGATGGCCTAGTCCAACCCTAGCCGCCATGGCCGCCCTGCGTGGTTGTGCCATGGTGGAGTTCCGGAGCTAGTTGAGGTCATCAATGGTATGTACTCAGTGGTGATGATTCAAACGCATCTATTATTATGTGAGCAATGATAATCTTGTCATCCGATCTAATAAGCGATTCTATGTCTCCGTCTTTACTTTCTACCTTTCATGAATATGTTTTATCATTAGTCTAATGCCGGTTTAGACTACATACCATGCTTTATGTAATCATGGTGATTAGATCTAGTATGTAGACATGTCCATGTATGGGCACGCCCCTGGATCCCCTGCTTCATTAAGGGAGCATCGTGACAGGGTGATTTCCCCTGAAAGAGTGGATGTCCTCGGGAGGTAGGCCGGAGGTAGGAGTTTAAGGATGCTTTTAGATGAGATGCTTGGTTGGTTGCTCGTTTGCCGGAGCTACAACTAGAAGGCGATAGGGTTAGTCGTCTCCTTGGTGGCGCTTTACCTTGCCTATGTTCGTGTATGTGATCAACCTTGTGCCATCACATATACATCTTTAAAGATTACCTTATATGCAATCAACGCTTAATGTTAGGTTAGTTTGGCTAGACAAGGTAGAGATCCTTAGCGGTTTGCTTCCGATCCTTGGATTGACAAACCTTTGGGACCCTCCTTGGTGAAAAAGGCACCAAGTCACCCGTACGCTTACGGTGAACTTCAACACGGTTTTGAACCGTCAACATCTATCTATCCGATGGGTTACGAGCACAAGACAAAGAGGTTTTTGTGAAGAGTCCTTAAGCATCAGATGAACCGACGGTCCAGGCATTGGTTCATCAGATGGCTATGAAACACAAGATAGTGAGGTTTGGGTGCGGGAGTCTTCAGCATCGGATGAACCGATGGTACGTCAGATGAAGCACCGCATGAATTTCGTCAGCAGAATCGCAACGGCTAAGTGACATGGAGGGACACATGATGAGCCGATGGTATAAGTTTCTGATGGTATAAGTTTCTGTGGCCCTTAGCCAACATCTAGTTTGATGCCTTGGGCTATTCATACCCCCTCCACTCACCCATTTCAGGATGCTGGAGAGTGTGGAAGTCTAGAGGAGTGCAAGACACATTGGAGATCACATCCATGCCATACTAGTGCTTAAGTGAACATCCAAAGGCTTTGCACATGCTTGGTGCGTGTGCTTGTTGCAAGGTTTAGCTTAGATTTGAGTGAGTGCAAGGTGCGCCTACCTTGTGAGGAGATTCTTGAGTGGATCAAGCTGTATAAGGTGCACCGGAAGCCTTGGAGCCTAAGTGGCTCTCCGGCAAATGTCTTCGACCCTCCGCCTTGGTGTGGAGCGGCGACGACACTTTGTGCGGGCGACGTGGAGACCCCCTTCCTCCACTACAAGAATATGTACTTTCTATGACAAAAATGCTCATGACGGGGGCAATATTTCTCATATAATGTATCATAATATGACGCTAAATTTCTTATCATCATAAATTCAGGACAGCCATAACTATTTATGACGATGGTCTTTGTTTCGTCACATATAGGTAGCAAGGGTCGTCATAAAATGTAGGTCTGAGACATTGGACTGGCGGTACCTAATATATGACGAAGTGTTTTGTTTTTATGCGACGGTAGCATGGCATCACTGAATGCTTTTACAAATATGACAGCTCCCCGGCCAGCCCCGGCCGCGCCCCGGCCGGCAGCGCCAGGGCAGTGGCCGGGGCCAGCCGGGGCACGGCTGGGGTTGGCCGGGCCGATCGGGGCGCGTCCGGGGCTGGCCAGGGCCGGCCGGGCCGCGGTCGGGGCTGGCCTAGGCCCAGACCGGGGCGTGGCCGCGCCCAGCCGGGCGCAACCATGAATTGAATTTACTCCAATTTTCACAAACTCTTATGAAACTTTTTATTCAAGTTTGTACATCCATAAAATGATTCTATGCTAGGTCTTGCAGCTGAGACTCCCACGTCTAGAAAAAATTTAGATGCATATGAGTCCAAAATTGTTATGAGGTATTCAAATCTCAAAGTTTGACTTTGAGTTTTATGTGTATAACATGTACCTTGCTTTTTCAGTTAGTGAACACAATATCTTTTTGAGCATGCTTAGTAGTGTGTACTCCAGTAGTATCTAGTATCTCATCTTGTAATTTTGATCATGACACTATGATATGCCTTGTACTGTGACAATAATTGAGTATATATTCTGAAACATAGACTAATCTTTTTCCTAACTGCATGACTATTTTTGCAAGTTTGAAGACATGTTATTGTGATGAATGGGGAACCATTTGAACAAAGCTTTTGCTTTCCTTTAGGTAAATCCACTCATGCATGAACTTATCCTTTGGGTTGGGCACACACACTCTATTATATGTGAGATTCTACTCTACAGAGTTTGCATTTTTTGAATCTCACTCATTCATTACTACCCTTGTTTTGTTTGCAGGTCCATGGCAGACAATAGAATTTGTTCTTCCTTTTTAGCTTGTATGCAAATAGGGTGCCTTTGTGAATTCAGCGTAGATGAGACCTGGTTGAAAACTTATTTTCATCAGTTGGTATGTTGCAACTATGTGTGATGAAACCTGGAACTTGGTAGTTGTGTGATGTTTAAACCCGTGTGTAATGTATTATGCTTTGGATTATCTATGGATGTATGTGCTATGGATTGTATGTGGTTCTTTGTGATGAGAGTCACGGAAAATATGTGCCTGGAGTGAATGTATTAATTTGACAGCAGTGGTCATGTCAACATTAATTAACAGTTGATAGTCATACATTACATGACAGAACATAAACGGTCATGAATTCTGCATAGCAATATACGACGATGTCAGCTCGTCACAAAAACCATGCTGAATAAGGGTCAGATCACACTAATTGTGACATTTTGACCGGCATTATGTGACAGTTCTACGGGTCATATAATGTCAATAATATGTGATGTCTTAACATACCATCACATTAGGTCTTACATTATGTGACGGTGCACCACATTTTCGTCACACGGTACATTTAGTGACGGTCGATATGTGACGACCCTTATGACGGTGGATTTTCGTCATATGATACTTTCTATGACACTTTTTGTATTTTACATGACAATATCATTTTTTCATGGAAACCAGTTTTTTTGTAGTGCTTGGTGGAGAAGCTCCTTAGTGGAGGCAGCATCAAAGTGACCAAGGAAGCTTGGCAAGCCTTTGTGATTAGTCAAGTGGTGCTCTTGGGAGAGACTTGGTGACCGAGAAGCAATACTCTTGTGTGGAGTGCTTCAACAACGTGGACTAGGGGTGGCTTAGTGCCTACCGATATCATAGCATAAATCGTGTGTCAAAAGTTTGCTTCCTCTCATCCCTCTTTATGTTTCCGCATTACATTCTTGCAATCCTTACTTACCTTTTCTTTCCTAGAGTAGTATCTTGCTAGGATGGGCTATATATTGCAAAAGACTCCCAGATTCATTTTGGAGACCTTTGGAGACTTTTTGAAAATTTTATTCCAAAGGGGGAGAAATTGGAACCAAAGCAAGCTATGTGTGAACATAGGAAGAGAAGATCATGAAAGAGGGAGAACAAATCTAGGGGGAGTTGTGATGGTGAGCATCCAAAGAAGTGTAAGTGGTTCGATTTTATCAATATTTGCAAAATTATACTTATTTTGATTGTGTTATCATAAATCACCAAAATCATACTCGAACATTTGGTAATAAGATCATGTTCGCTACAAGGGAAAGCAGTTAGGAGGTGGGGTGAAAGTGTGGCTGGCAACTCCACTGCCGCGCAGAGGACCACATAGTTCGTCGAACATGAGGTGAAGAGGCAGAGCCGTGAAGAAGAAAAACAAACCACAGGCTGTAAATAAATCAAATTAGAGGAAGTAAATATAAATGTACATGTTTCGGTACGCCACATTGGATGCCACGTCAACCAAATACGTATTGTTAGGGAGCCAAGGACCGTATCGACGCAGTCAATCAACCTTAATGATCATGATTTATACTTTTTTATGATGGTAAAATTGAAACGCAGGCAAGTATAATAACCATCCACACATTTTTACTCTAATTTATACTCACTCCATCCATAAATATATGACGTTTGGGACAATGCAATTAGTTCAAAATTAGAACAAGCAAATTAGTTCATTTTAAAATAATTTTCTTGTCATAATTGTTATATATTTAAGGACAGAGGGAGTACATGTGAAAGAAACATGGTGGTGTGGTGTATCGAACATGTGGTTGAACAGAAACATTTTTCATGATTTTTCGCTTCCATGAACCTTTTTCCAATAAAAACTGCTGTTGTTAATTTTAATATCGTTCCATTGGGTTGTAAAATACTCACATATATATCGTGAAAGCTCACAGTTTTATATCGTGAAAGCCCACAGCTTAAAATACTCTCAACTTCTGTATGTGGTGAAAGCTCTCAACTTTATGAAAAGAGACAAAAAAATTGCCAAGCTAATGATATTAAATTTGCGGAGACATTTTTTTAGTCACATGGGATCTCCACCTGATCGAATTTCATTAAAGGAGCTTGCGCAGGTCAAAGCTACTACAAAGATCTTCAAGGTAAAAAAAATAGTGAAATTGCAAATAAAAAGTACTGAAATATTATTTTTTGTGAGAGAGGATGTAATAAATGTGATGGGTAAATAGTGTTTTTCACTGTTACTTTTTAATGAAAAGAAGAGGACCTAAGTAACAAAATAAGATCAGTACAACCACACGCCACAAGAACAGGAGAAAAACAACACGTATACAATCCAGAGACAGCTGAAGAGCGGCCACCGATCGCCGTTCATTCACAAGCAGCACGCCTTCCGTGAAGCTGTTAGGCACCTTAAACACGAGGTACTAGAGCCGAGAGCATCTGGGTCTGCCGCATTGTTTCTGAAAGAAGCACGAATGTGCAGTCCAAAATCCTATTGGACGCGCGTGCGCCGCTAACGCTCCCAGCGAACGAACACGAGGCACCTAGCGCCCAACCTTATCCGCGAGGGAGCGGTCGGGGAGGAAGACAAGTGGGTGACGGCGGCCACGGCGGGTTGTGGGCGGCGGCCGCCGGCGGGACACCGCCGGCGGCGGGGGCGGCGGTGGAGGTCGGTGGATTCTTAGGGTTTCGGGTTGGGTTGGGGTTAGGGATTTGGGTTGCCTGGGTTTGGGGATTGCCATTGCCGGGGGCCTTAGAGGTTGGTCGGGGGCGGCGGCAGCCCGGCGGTGGCTGCGGGTTGTGGGCGGCGAGGCCGGGCGGCGACGGCGCTGCCGGCCGGGCGGTGGGGGACATCCGGTGGGCCAGTGCCGGCGGCGGGGGTCAGTGGTTGGAGGGGTTAGGAAGGGCGGAGAGGTGCGGCGGGGGTGGAAGGAGGGCGGAGCGGCACGGCGGCGTGGGCGCCGCCGGCCGCCGGTGGTGGAGGAGGTCGGCAGGGGGGGGGTCGGCGTTGGCCCGATGGAGAAGAAAGAAGGAAGGAGCTCGGTGGGGAAGAAAGGAAAGGTGGGGAAGAAAGAAGGAGGTAGATAGGGTGGGTCCCACCCATACTAGTCGCCCGGGGCGAATGAGCGCCCGATAGGGTCTCCCATGCGCAGCGAAGGCGGCCGGACACGACTTCCACAAAACGATCAGGAATAGCATGTTATACTCTGGGATGGGAAGTATGAGGACGCCGAATATAATGGTCGTGACAACGCGTGGACGGCTACCGCAAGTACCGGCGAGTTTGTGGTTGGGACAACAGTGGCGGCGCAGAGGTTCAGTGGCGAGAGCACTAGCTAACACGTGACAAGATTGTGTGATCATACGTCATCCTCGTCTCGAGCAACTAACACTACCTACGTACTAGCACCGGCCCTCGTATCAACCGCATGCTCCCACACTCATGAGCTTCTTCCCTGGCGACATGGCACGTTGAGGAAGCGCGGGAGAGAAAGTCACGCGTTGGGCGGGCGTGTTTTGGATTTCAACGGGGCATCAGGTGGATAGATCTCGGCTCAACTATAACTAAACCGGCCTAGCTAGCTTAAAAAAGACCTTTTACGGTGTTCCATACACTAGTAGAGAGACAACCTTTGGTACACTCCTTTAGTCCCATTTCAACTTTGAAGCCGGGACTAAAGGGGGTTTCGTCGATGTGGTCCTAATTGGCTGCGGAAGCTGCCTCTCTTTTCGTCACGGTTGGTATTACTAACCGGGACTAAGGGCTCCGCTTCCAAAAGCTGGAGCGGCAGCAATTATTGACGTAAGCCTTTAGTCCCGGGTGATAATTCCACCTGAGACTAAAGAGCCCCTTTTATTCTCGGGTGGAAACACCACCCGAGACTAAAGCCGTGCTCCCACCTACCGCAGCGGCGCCATTCCCTAAAAAAAATCTGTGCGCCCCTTCCCCTGGCTCTCTTATCTCTTTCTCTCCCACCCACCACCCAGTCAACTCTCATCTTCTTCCTCTCATTCTTTTTTCTTCTGCATCTCATCTCATTCTCTCTTTCACAGATGGAGGCGTGGGCATAGGACGGTCGTCCCCGTGGCTAGGCCGGCGGCGCGCACCGGCGCGGGAGGCCAGGCACGGCGCCCTGCGGCCGGGCGTCCGGGCGCACGTGCGGCCAGGCGTACGTGCTGCCCCGCGGCCGGGCGTCCAGGCGCGCATGCAGCCGGCGCGAGCGGCCTCGTGGCCGGGCGTCTGGGCGCGCGTGGGCCGGTGCAGGCAGCCCCGCGTGCGGGCGGCCAGGCGTGCAGATCCCTCGAGGCAAGGTTCTGGGTTGTTTTTTCTGTTTGTGATTGGTGAATGATTCGTGTGTTAAGGAATTCATATGTTGTGATGTGCAAACGAATTTTGTGAATTTGTGTCATGAATTTATAAATTCTTTGTGAGATGAATTTGTAGATTCTTTGTGAGATGAACTTGAATGAATTTGTGTGATTCGATATGTGAATGATATAGTGGAATTGAACTTGTTCTTAGTGGAATTGAACTTTCTTGTTGGAGTTGGAGCCGGTGGAGCTGGAGCTGGCAGCAGAAGCCAGCACTTGCTGGGCTTTTTTTATTATTTTCCCAAAAATTATTTAGTCCCGGTTAGTAATACGAACCGAGACTAAAGACCTTTTTTAGTCCCGGTTGCTCACCCGGGACTAAAGGAAGAGGCCTTTTGTCTCTTCAAATTAGTCTCGGTTGGCCTTTAGGTTCCTAAGTCCTTTACCAACCTAGACCAAAGCCCGGCTTCCTACCGGTGATACCATCCTATACCACTATTTTAAAAGGATTAATATGAAAGAATCTCATGGTTGAGATTAATTATATACCAAAATTTACACTCGTGGTGTATATATGGGTTATATGTATGGTATATGGGTATTATTGAAAAATGTATCTCGATGGAAAAGTGAAAAACGCCGTAACGTGGAAAAACGACATTAAGGGAAAAATCGTAGTACCGGAAATAATATTTTTATAAATACAAATTTACCCATTGCAAAAAGGAACATATATCTTATACCACTACTTGGTTGTATAGTGAACGGTAAAAGAATTCGCTCAAAAACTTAGAGCTATTAAGGGTGTGTTTGGTTGGGTTGTGGCTTTTGGAAAAGATGTTGTGGGTTGTGGCTGTTGGAAAAGTAGCTGTGAGAAAGCAGTTGTGGGAAAACCAGAAGCCCGTTTAATTTAACATAGGCAACTTTTGGAAAAACTATTGTCAATGGGCCCACATCTCATCTATGACCCACATGTTCATCCACTCAATGGATATTCCTCTATTTTTTGTCTCCTTCCTCCGAACCATAAGGACGGTGGCAGGGGAGCACGCTCGCGTTGCCGCCAGAGATGGAGAGCAGGGGAACCAACGCCGGCAGGGGAGCTCGCGTTTGGACCTCACATCGCTCGCTGCCGGAGTGTGAAGGAGGGGAGCCCACGCCAGTAGGGGAGGTCCCACCACGGCCTCCGCGAGCCAGAGCAGAGCTCCCGCATGCCGCCATGGGAGGGTGTGGAGAAGCTCTTGCGATGAGCTGCGAGTAGCCATGGAAGGTCGCGTAGCTAGCTCCACCTCGTCTTCCCCAAATTCAGTGAGGACTCCCACAACACCATGGCGGACCTCCCATGCACCACCATGACATCCGGCAAGCTACGAGCAGAGCTCCCGTAAACAGCCATAGGAGGGGGCGGTGGAGCTCCTGCGGTGAGCCGCAAACAGCCATGGATGCAGGCAGGTGGCCGACATCAGGCGTGTCTGGTGGGGAGGCAGTCGAGGGAGGATGCCTCGTCTTGTGCTGCGCATGGAGGTTCAGATCTCGCAATCACAAGAAGGGAACGTCGGGATCTCGCTATCGGCCATGCGAGGTTAGGGGTGCCAGTCGTGGAGGTGAGTGTCGGTGGTTTTTAACCTAGAGCAGGGGTTCGATGAAAACCCCTTTTAGAGATCCAGATTGGGGGAGAGTTCGCGTGCTAAGTGAGCTTGATTAGGTGGATTGATTTGGTTGGATGAGTGTTGGTATTTCTTAATGTCATTGCTAAGTTTATGTATTTCTAGCAACAGTGTCAGAAATGACTGGTGGTAATCCTAATAATCACAAAAGAATCTGCAAGCGCACGGATATATCATTGTAGTATTTTCCCAAAGGAGTATTTCAAAGGGTATCAATCTGTGGAAGGTGGGTTGGATAACAAGACGTATACTATTGCAATGAATATAGATCATGGATAGGGAAAGAAACAACAACTCAAATACAGAGGTAAGGATAAAGATATGATAAAGGGGTAGTGGGACACACAATGATTCATCTTTAGTAACACTATGGCATAGGGAGAAACATACGAGTTAGCTCTATGTTCTAATGTACTAATCACACAAAGGTCAGAGATACAAGAGAGATACACAAATGTTGTATGGAACATCGGTTCACCACCTAGATAGAGACGGGGAGATAGCCCCCGTGCCGCTTCTGCATGACAGTAGTTGCTACTTTCAGAACTCCTACAACAGTACATGAACGTGGAGGAATACAAAGGGTCTAATGGCTGTCACTACCGCAGCCTACCTCTATCTAAACGGGGGGTACACTCATATTCAATGAAGTTGTCCAACCTAAGCACCATGCTTACATTGTCAACTAGGCTCCAACCGGTCCGGGCTATCGTGACCCAGGTCGAAGCCACTAGATAACTGGTCACTTGAGACCAAGTACCGTAGCATAAACACGGACGGCATACAATAGAAATGTGTAATCTAACTAGATCAAACTGAGCCTAATCATACAAACAGATACAAGAACTTCTATGTATATACCACAAGATCAAAGGGTCGTGTTCGCAAAGAACACGGGCCTCTAAATTATGAACAGACAAAGAACATATGAGCATATCACCTATGCATGAATGCACTACTTTATTATAAATAGCTGAATAACTGAAGTAGATCAAAGTCATATAAACAAATAAAGATGCAAGAACACTCATACCTAGATTTCAAAGTGGACTTCGAACCTGAAATAGAGCTACTCTAGCCAACTCCCTAGCCTTAGAAACTAAAAGAGAGTAGTGAAGCAAAGTTGTGTGTCTCTTAAGTGAGCCATCTCCTCTTCTATTTATAGGTGTGGAGCACCCCTGCTCCAAGCTATAAATCACCATGCGCACCCCAAAATGCCTCTTAGGACCAATGAGGAAGCACCATGTGGAAGGCCAGGATCAACCGACCATAGGTCGGTTTGGTCGAACCCACGATTCGGCCGAATCCTTGTGCGCCCGACTGGCCTCCCACTTTCTGGAGTAGACTCATGTGTGGGCGCTTGGGTAGCTTCTGGGTGTACATAGGTTTTTGAGTCAGTTTAGGTCCCCGTGGGACCTTCATTCTAGGTGACGTCCATGTGTCGTCTTCTGATTCGTTGGGCCTCCCTTGGATTGATGATGTGTCATGGACACATTGACTCCTGTGTGGCAGCTACTCCTCAGCTGAGTTGGCGTAACATGGTTCAAAGAAGATGAGTTTCTCACTCATTTTGTGTGCATTTTCCTACAATCAAATAACCTCCAAGGACAAGTGGAACTACATTATTCTTCAACTAAAATGTGTTGAAGAAATGCATTTGCTCCTTTATTTATGAGAATATTGACGGCTAAAAGAGGTACTTAACAGCTACCAACAATAAGGATGGAATTTGGATACAAAGATTTGGTCAAGTTCGAGCCTCCCGGAGGATAATAACCCTATGTCCTATGCGTGTTTTGCTTTGGTTGTTGTCGACCGGACATCCTTGGGCCCACTACGCATGTGGGCCATGCCTTGGAGATAAGGCCTGATATTCTACATTACTCGACTAGTGGGCCACGGTGCAAGACTACTGTGGACCACGAGGCAAGACAAGACGGACAAGGCTTGTACTAGATTAGGAAAGCTTCTCATTACCCGTTATAAGCTACTCCTAGTCCTACTCGACTAGTACTCTTGTACCTAATCCAACTTGTAACCCTGCCTCCCGTGGTATATAAGGCGAGGCAGGGACCCCCCCTCAAGAACATACGTAATCAATCAAGAGCCATGCAGCATACAAGACGTAGGGTATTACGCACATTGCGGCCCGAACCTATCTAATTGTGTGCCCCGTGTCTCACCATCGTGTTCCTGATCTCGGCGAGCCCCACTGCACAATCTACTACCTCGGGAACCTCGTGGTAGGCTCGGTGTCTAAAACACTGATAGCTGGCGCGCCAGGTAGGGGATCTCGTCGCTGATCCGCTGGCGAACTCGATGGCTCCTGTCATCATCAAGCCGACCGTCGCTTTCCAACAAGGTGACACCTTCATCTTCGGCTCCTGGGTTTTGTGTTGCTGATGGAGCTGGATCGTTCCTGCGTTTCCTCGCATCGACCCCAGAATTGAAGCTCAAGTCCTCGACGCTTGATGGAAGATCTTGTCGAGAATTTCGGTGAGATTTCGCTTTCTGATCCTGTCAGAGAGCTCGAGTCGGAGTCCGGGTACAACTTGACCTCGCCTTCAATTCAGACTGAGTTGCTTTCCCAGACTACACAGCTTGCACTCAGCGTGGATTGTTTCCCACCACCACCCCTCTTCGGACACCGCCATGTCAGTGCTGCTTACCAAGCCGCGTTGGACATCCTCATGCGCCCCGGTTCGAAGACCGTGCTCGAGTACTCTTCGGATTCGAAAGTCAACCTCGACTACTTCGATTCGGATTCATCTGAGTTCGAGTTCGACTACGGTTCGGATTCTACTGAAGCACAATAGTTGTATGGCCTTGCTCAAGGACTGGTGATCACATCGACACCTGAGGGTAGATTCATCTACTGGCCTGAGCATGTGCCTGCAGACCTTGCCTTGGATGGTCAGGAGCGCTATGTCGCCTGTCTCAACAACTTACCCTTCCAGGAAGGTACCAAGCTTGTTGACTATGACACCGACACTGAGCTTATTGAAAGTACGGGTACTCACTCATCTTATCGAGAAGTTTTCATCGTTGATGCTTCTACTCCGCAAGGGCACCGTGCCAATTATCACTTCCCGGATGATGTCTCTGATGATGAACTCTCTATTAACACACCTGCTGATGAAACTACGGAGGCCAAGACTACACATCATCAGAGGAATACTGATTGTGCTACCCTTCATCGTGAACTCGTGGAAGCTCTACCTACTTGTAACTTGCAAGAGGCTCTGGATGCGGTCGCTACTCATCAATATCGTACTCCAGAGGAAGCTATCAATGCGATCAACTTGCTTGGTCATTCTATGTCTTGTGACAGGGCGGCTCCAGAAGTCGTAAAGCTGGCTGAACTAGCCTACACTATGCTACGTCAAGGAACCAGCACTCCTAGTCACCACGACAGTAGTGGGGGTGCTCATCGTGGCACTCACACTCCTAATCGCACACATCCGGAAGCAAGCAATAAAGGCCATGGCGGCGATGGCAGTGTCAATAGCAAGTCAGGGGATTCTCGCTACAATGCTCGCACAATAATCAATTCTAGGCGTGCTGAGTGTGAGAAACAAAAGGACGCTGATTCTTACTCCTTCCCTACTTTCTCTGCTCTCCTTCAAGCTCTGTTTCTTCCAGAGAAATTCAAGCCCTATGGTATTTCTAAGTATGATGGCAAGCAAGATGATGAGGACATCACTACTGCACATATACATAACAACCCTCCATTGAGCATTGAAGGTCCAATTACAAGAGCACGTGCGTGACAACTGAATTTAGAGGTTACCTCATTCCTCAGTACTTATTCGTGTAATTTGGAGAATAGATTGCTACCTTATGAAGGTTTGTTGATTAGGAACCAAGGAGATGACCAAGAGATACTTGAGGAAGGACATAGAGGTGTGGTTGACCAGCAAGGGCATCCAAGTCGAGGTGGAGGCCCAAACCAAGACGACTTCGGGTCTATTTCAGAGTCCAGGAGCAGTGTGCAGTAAAACTGGTCTTACGGTCGCATACGGGCTCGGATTTTGGTGTTCTTTATATGCCCAGAAACGTGAGAAGAATACCGTTCCAGTAGAACTGGTATCAGGCCCAAATTCAGCTGGAGTCGACAAGAATCATCAAAGGATGTTCAGGTGTTTCATCACCGTATTTCGGTCTTTGGGCCTTGTATCATTTTGGAGTCCATTAGGGGCGCGTCCAAAGGGTCTTGCACGACCCTAGGGTCTTCATAAATAGTAGCCACCCATCCATTAGGGTTGGGTTTTGCTTTAGTTCAATATGTCTTCGAACAGTCGCCGCTCGTCGGTTTGTGAAACCCCAACTCGTGTGCTTAATCATTCATCTGCAGTTTGTCACCATATTTTGAGAGCTGCGTTCTTTAGAGTTTTTGCTTGTGTTCTTCCTTTCGCAGGCAAGGAATAGCCTTCTTGGCGAGGTCAACCGGATCGTGACATGGTTGATAACCAGAGGAGTTGTGGTGCTAAGGTTGCAGGAATTCGGGTCTTTGGATCTGAAGCCGGATCGGTGTGTCAGACCCGCCCAAAACGAAAGTTATCCTTTCCTGACGGAAGATCGGGCCACCTAGTTCCCATCAAGTGGTAATCAGAGACTCAGGTATTACCTTCAGGCTTACCCTAGTTTTAGAGATATTTTTTGTTTCGTCCCATAGTCCACAGAAAACCTACAAAAAAATTCCGATGCCCTACAACCCGTTTTAGCTTTGCAATTTCGATTTCAGTTTGCTTTGTTGAGTTTGTGTCCGTGGTCGAGTCTTGTTGCTGGTTTAGGTTGTGTTCATCATCGTAGTTCAACATGCCCGTCGCTGTTTGTTTGTTTCCGCCCCTATTCCATCCACCTTTACCCAGATTACAAGTCGAGCCACCACATTACTTGACTTACCCCGCTAGCCACCTTGTGTGAACTCTCGCCACGCCAGCCTTAGATTAGGTTGCCAGCCGCTTGTGTTTCGCCTTGCATCGCAACCCCCCTTGCTTCATCATCTGGCGATTACCTATTGGTTATACCAGGGAGGATTGTGCCCCTGTATGACCTAGCCGCCGCTGCGTTCCCTGCCGTTTCGTGCCTTTGGAAAACATAGGTTGAGGTATCTTTCATAAAACAGGCATAACTTTTCGCTCGGTGCTCCGTTTTTGCTCAAATTTTTACAGGAGCTTGTCAACAAAAAGTTGGACAGACATCTACCGACTTTGTCAGTCAGGCTGTTCTCAAAAAAATAAAAAAGTATCGGGAAGATAAAGAAAAAATTTGTTTAAGTGTTTTGAGGGTTTTCAAAGAAAGTTCCTGAATTTCCCTAGGCTGCAATACACCTTTGTTTCAGGTGAAATTTTGTGTGCTTCCATTTTTGGTGACCTTTGTTCAGTGGTAAAAATTTCAGAAAAAGTTGAGCTTGGTTGCTGGTACTCCTTTGGAAACGTCATTTTGTGATTTCTACTAGTGCCTTTTTGGCAAGGTTTTCAGTATTATTTACAGAACTGCCATTCTACTGGTTCCTTGAGTTTTTGTCCATCGTTTCTTGCTGCCTTCACCGTGTTGTGCTACGATTAGGATACGTCTTAGGCAGCAATTGTGACTTGTGCTTTGGACACTTATTGAACTTCGCTAATCTGCAGTCGGTATTTGCTAATCCTTGCTACATATTTTGGCCTCCCAAGCTCCACATATTTTCTTCAGATCAGTACAGCGAAGGACTCTTGCAACTCTTGGTACCACTGCCTCACAGGTATCATGAACCAGCCGCCGGTTGTACCATCCTTTGCTAGCTTTGGTAAGAACTTGGTAAGACGTGTGTGAGGGTGTGATTCCACATACCAACCCTGATAGTTCATAGGGTCTTTGCTAAGCACTAACCATGCCAGACGACACACCTGTTTTGTCTAGTGAATTGTAGGCCATGAAGGACGAGCTGAAGGAGTTCTTTCTTAAGGAGCTGAGCACGCTTACGAACGAAGTACGAAACACCAATCACACAGTTGAGGGTGTGGATAAGCGAGTCTCCTCACTGACAACTAGGATCCAACAGCTTGAGACCAACCTCCCCAAGACCGAGGATAGAGAAGAAGAGTTTGATGACACTGACCACCTAGAGGATACTGTGTACCTTCCTGATGGTACGGTGGACCACAAGATGACAAGCGAAAATCGTGCACGTCGCATTCTTGCATGCAACAAAGTAGGTATGGGAGGTAACAAACATAAAAACCATTATGTTAAGGATGATCCTTATGCTAAAGTTAAATTTACCATACCATCTTTTTATGGGAGATATGATGCTGAGGAATACCTAGATTGGGAAATGACTGTAGAACAAAAATTTGCGTCACATCTTGTTCCTGATCAACATAAGGTTAGACAAGCCACTAGTGAATTTAAAGATTTTGCTATAATCTGGTGGCATGAATGTGCTTCTTTAAACATGCAGCCTGTTACTTGGGATGAGCTTAAACTTGCTATGCGTGATAGATTTGTTCCTGCATCTTATAAGCGTGATTTATGTAAGAAATTGCAACGTTTAGAGCAGGGTGCTATGTTTGTTCAGGAGTATTATGCAGAGCTTCAAAAGGGTATGGTTTGGGCTGGGGTAGTAGAGGATCCTGAGGATAAAGTGTGTCATTTTTATGGGGGTCTGAGACGTGAAATTCAGGATATTGTTGACTACAAACAGTTTACTACCACCAACCAGTTGTTCCAGCTTGCTATGCTTGCAGAAAAAGAATTGCAGGGATGACAACAACAGTCACAACGGGGCAAGAGTACCTACAACAACTCTTTCATGCCCAAGACATTCACACCACCAGCCACCAGGACGCCTGGTGCTTCTCCTTCTGCGACACCTCCTAGCACTCGTTCCACACCAGCAACGACTACACCTTCCGATGGTAAGACTCGTTTGCAGGACCCGACCAAGAATGCATCTGCTGTACCTTCCACAGGGCGCACTTCCATACAGTGCCATCGCTGCCAGGGATTTGGCCATATAAGTAAAGACTGTCCAAGCAAGCGAACCTACATTGCCACGGACGATGGCGGGTACATTAGTACTTCTAATGTCGAGGACAACATTGATGATGAGCATGCTTCTGAAGATGGCCTTTCATTGAGCTCGAGTGATGCGACCTAGCACCGGATTTGCATTGTAAATCGAGTTCTAAGTATACACATGGCGTAAGCCAAGAGGATGCTGCAACATAATTTATTCCAGATTTTATTTGTGATCAAAGATCGGCGTGCTCGTGTCATCATTGATGGAGGAAGCTGCAACAATTTAGTGAGTTTGGACTTGCTTACCCACCTAGGCTTGGCCACGCGCCCTCATAAACATCCATACCATGTTCAGTGGCTCAACGACACGGGTAAGGTTAAGGTAACTCAAACTGCCCGCGTGCATTTTCCGCTTGGTCCGTATTCTGATTTTGCTGATTGTGATGTGGTACCCATGCAAGCTTGTTCTCTTTTGTTGGGCCGTCCATGGGAATTTGATAATGATGCTCTCCACCATGGTAGAAGTAACACGTATACTCTTATCCATAAGGGACAAAAACTTACATTGCAACCCATGACCCCTGTTGAAATTATACAAGCTGAAAAAGAGAGACTTGCTACACCTGATGATGATGCTAAACCTGATACTAACATAGAAACCCCTGCTGCAATTAGACTAAAGAATTCTGTTATGCTTGCAACCAAGTCTGATCTTCATGATATTAAGGTTTCCGATGTGTGTTTTGCATTGATGATATAGCTAGCACTTTGCCTTCCGCTGTCACTAATATTTTGCAGGAGTATTCGGATGCTTTTCCTCATGAACTACCACCAGGGCTGCCACCTTTGAGGGGTATTGAGCATCAAATTGATTTGATTCCGGGAGCGTCTTTGCCCAACCGAGCAGCATACAGGGCCAACACCGAGGAGACTAAGGAGATTCAGCGACAAGTCCAAGAACTTTTGGACCGTGGGTATGTCCGTGAGAGCCTTAGTCCTTGTTCTGTGCCTGTACTTTTGGTTCCTAAGAAAGATGGTACTTGGTGTATGTGTGTCGATTGTAGAGCTATTAACAACATAACCATACGATACCGTCATCTTATACCTCGCTTAGATGATATGCTTTATGAGTTAAGTGGTGTGATAATTTTTACTAAGATCGATTTGTGTAGTGGCTACCACCAAATTAGAATGAAGTTGGGCGATGAATGAAAAACTGCTTTCAAAAAAAATTTGGGTTATATGAGTGGTTAGTCATGCCCTTTGGTTTAACTAATGCACCTAGAAATTTCATGCGTTTGATGAATGAGGTCTTACGTGCGTTCATTGGTAAATTTGTGGTGGTTTATTTTGATGATATATTGATATATAGCAAGTCATAGGACGAACATCTTGATCACCTACGTGCTGTTTTTGACGCTTTGAGAGCGGCATGTTTGTATGCTAACCTTGAGAAGTGCATTTTTTGCACCAATCGAGTTGCATTTCTTGGTTATGTTGTGACTCCACAGGGTATTGAAGTGGACGGTGCAAAGATTGATGCTATTAGGAGCTGGCCTATTCCCGAGACTATTACACAAGGGCGTAGTTTTCTTGGTCTTGTAGGGTTTTATAGGCGTTTTGTGAGGGATTTCAGCACTATTGCCGCCCCGCTCCATGAGTTGACAAAGAAAGGTGTCTCATTCCATTGGGGTCCAGCACAAGAGGTTGCTTTTGATACTTTGAAGGAGAGGCTTACTTCAGCTCCTTTGCTACAACTTCCGGATTTTGGTAAAACTTTTGAGCTTGAATGTGATGCTAGCGGCGTTGGCATTGGTGGTTTGTTGATGCAAGGAGGTAAACCTATTGCTTATTTTAGCGAGAAATTACATGGACCTACTCTGAATTATTCCACGTATGATGAAGAATTTTATGCTCTTGTTCGTTCACTTGAGACGTGGCAACACTATTTATGGCCTAAGGAATTCATCATTCATTCTGATCATGAATCACTTAAGTACCTTCGCATGCAAAATAAATTGAACCGTCGACATGCTAAGTGGATTGAATTTATTGAATCTTTTCCCTACATCATTAAACACAAGAAAGGGAAAGATAACGTTATTACTGATGCTTTGTCTCGCCGCTATGCCATGTTGTCTCAACTTGATTGTTGTATTTTTGGACTTGAATTGATTAAGGGACAATATGAATTGGACGCTGATTTTAAAGATGTGTTGGTGCATTGCAAAGAGGGTGGTCGTGCTTGGAATAAATATGTGCTGAATGATGGGTATTTGTTTCGCGCTAATCACCTATGCATTCCAGTTGGATCCGTTCGTCTTCTTTTGTTGCAGGAAGCACATGGTGGTGGGTTTATGGGGCATTTTGGTGTCAAAAAGACGGAGGATGCATTGGCCACACATTTCTTTTGGCCACAACTGAGGAAAGATGTTCAGAGATTCGTGAGTCGCTGCACTACATGTCAAAAGGCAAAGTCATGTTTGAATCCACATGGTTTGTATATGCCCCTTCCCGTTCCTTCTATTCCTTGGGCGGATATTTCTATGGATTTTGTTTTAGGATTGCCTAGGACCAAAAAGGGGAGGGATAATATTTTTGTTGTGGTGGATCAGTTTTCTAAGATGGTGCATTTTATACCATGTCATAAATGTGATGATACCGTTCATATTGCTGACCTCTTTTTCAAAGAGATTGTTCGTTTGCATGGTATGCCCTCTACTATTGTTTGAGATCGTGATGCAAAATTTCTGAGTCACTTTTGGAGAACTCTGTGGAATAAATTGGGTACCAAATTGTTGTTCTCCACAACATGTCATCCACAAACAGATGGACAAACAGAGGTCGTCAACCGTACATTGGGTACCATGCTACGTGCTATTTTGAAGAAAAATCTAAAGATGTGGGAAGAATGTTTGGCCCATGTGGAGTTTGCTTACAATAGGGCTACACATTCTACAACAAAGGTGAGTCCTTTTCATGTAGTGTATGGCTTCAATCCCCGTGCTCCTATTGATATGTTACCTTTTACCAACTAGTGAGATAATTCATACGGATGCAAAAGAGCGTGCTGATTTTATTTTGCAAATGCATGAGACAGTTAAGAACAATATTGAAAAGATGAATGAAAAATATAGGATTGCTGGTAATAAAGGTAGACAATAACTTAAGTTTGAACCGAGTGATTTAGTTTGGTTGCATTTAAGAAAGGATAGATTTCTAGATCTACGAAAGTCTAAGTTAATGCCTCGAGCGGATGGTCCTTTTAAAATTCTTGAAAAGATTAATGATAATGCATATAGGCTTGAGTTGCCTCCAGAATTCGGGGTTAGTCCCACATTTAACATTGCAGATTTGAGACCATACATGGGAGAGGAGGATGAGCTTGAGTCGAGGACGACTCCACTTCAAGAGGGGGAGGATGATGAGGACATCACTACTGCACATATACATAACAACCCTACATTGAGCATTGAAGGTCCAATTACAAGAGCACGTGCGCGACAACTGAATTTAGAGGTGACATCGTTCCTCAGTACTTATTCGTATAATTTGGAGAATAGATTGCTACCTTATGAATGTTTGTTGATTAGGAACCAAGGAGATGACCAAGAGAAACTTGAGGAAGGACATAGAGGCGTGGTTGACCAGCGAGGGCGTCCAAGTCGAGGTGGAGGCCCAAACCAAGACGACTTCGGGTCTATTTCGGAGTCCAGGAGCAGCGTGCAGTAAAACTGGTCTTACAGTCGCATACGGGCTCGGATTTTGGTGTTCTTTATATGCCCAGAAACGTGAGAAGAATACCGTTCCAATGGAACTGGTCTCAAACCCAAATTCAGCTGGAGTCGATGGGAATCGTCAGAGGAAGTTGATGTCTAGAATGTGTTCAGGTGTTTCATCGCTGTATTTTGGTCTTTGGGCCTTGTATCGTTTTGGAGTCCATTAGGGGCGCGTCCAAAGGGTCTTGAACGACCCTAGGGTCTTCATAAACAGTAGCCGTCCATCCATTAGGGTTGGGTTTTGCTTTAGTTCAATCTGTCTTCGAACAGTCACCGCTCGTCGGTTTGTGAAACCCCAACTTGTGTGCTTAATCATTCATCTGCAGTTTGTCACCATATTTTGAGAGCTGCGTTCTTTCGAGTTTTTGCTTGTGTTCTTCGTTTCGCAGGCAGGGATTAGCCTTCTTGGCGAGGTCAACCGGATCGTGACACGGTTGATAACCAGAGGAGTTGTGGTGCTAAGGTTGCAGGAATTCGGGTCTTTGGATCTGAAGCCGGATCGGTGTGTCACACCCGCCCAAAACGAAAGTTATCCTTTCCTGACGGAAGATCGGGCCACCTAGTTCCCATCACAAGATCCAAGGCAGTGGCTACGCTATAATGCTTTGTCTATCTCTAATTCTGGGGGCAATGATGATACTAAGTGCATCTACTTCCCTTTTAGTTTGGAGCAACAACCACTCACATAGTTCGAATCTCTTAAGCGAGGCTCCATCGACAATTGGGGACAACTCAAACAATGCTTCACTAGCAACTTCGCAGGTTCTTTGGGTCGCCATGGTACTCGTATGGACCTTGCGTTGATCAAGCAAAAACAAGGCGAGACTCTTCACGAGTACATACGCCGTTTCTTTGAAAAAAGAGCCACTGTTGTTGATGTTACTGAGAAAGAAGTCATAGACACCTTCCATGATGGTTTCTATGATGACAAGCTATTCCAAGACTTCGGTCACGCTCGCCCAGCCAACATCACCAAGCTCAAGGAGATGATCACTCATTGGGCGGACGAGGAAGACAAAGCTCGAAACCGGTACAAGCATCTTCGCGGCAACCAGAACAACAACAACAACAACAACAATAATGCTGGTGGAAACAATAGTGGCAAGCAACAGCAGGGCGATCACATGGGTAATAACTACTCGAGCAATCCTAATTGCAAGCGCAAGCCCGACAACACTGTTGCAGCCATGGAACCCACCGCCAAGTCTGAAGAGGATCCTCACTGGGCCAAGTTGATCAAGCAGAACTGTCCATGGCATCCAGAGGGTGATCACACTACAGAGCAGTGTTACCAACTTCGCCGTGCCTTGAAAAACACGTCAGAACTAGTGCACCCAAACCCAAGGTTTCGCAAGAACAAGGGGAATAAGGCTAACACATACAAAGGCACTGGGTTTCAAGACCCATCCAATACTGTCAATGTCATCTTCGGTTGGATTCCAACCAAGCGCATGCAAAAACTAGCTCTCAGGGAGATTATGTCCATTGAACTAGCAGCTCCAACTTTCTTGAAGTGGTCTGAAACCCCCATTACCTTCTCAAGGGCGGACCAATGGACTAGTTTCTCTGAACCAGGGTGATATCCTCTTGTTTTGGATCCAATGGTGGCAGGCTCCAGACTTACCATGGTTCCCATTGATGGCGGCAGTGGTCTTAATGTCCTGTTCGCCAAGACCTTGAAGAAGATGGGCCTCGATATCACCAACATGCTGACCAAGACCAACTCGCCTTTCTATGGTATCATCCCGGGCAACGCGGCTGTTCCTTTGGGTTCAGTCGTACTACCCGTTACCTTTGGGACTAAGGCACATTACCGCACAAAGTAAATAAAGTTTGAGGTCGCTAACTTCGAGACTTCTTATCACACTATCCTTGGCAGACCCGGTTTGGCGAAATCATGTCTATTCCACATTATGTGTACCTTGTACTCAAGATGCCAAGCCCCAAAGGAGTACTCTCACTACGATGGGATTTGAAGCGTTCTTACGACTGCGACACAGAAGGTGTGAAACTTGCCTCCACAAATCAAGTTGAGGACCAGGTGTGTCCGAGGACCAGTGGAGGGTCGCTCCTTAGTGATGAGTGATTGACAACATTGTCTGGACTGATGCTTGGCTAAGTGTGCAGGTACAGGTTGCGGCTTGACTCGTGTTGGTGCAGGTGAAGAACAAGCACGAAAGGCCTTAGCCGTGGTGGCCTCCGGGTGATGGAGAGGCAAGTAGGCTTGGTTCGATGGACCCAGTGGCCGATGGGGTCAAGTGCGAGCCGTGCGGTGCAAGACTAGTGAGCTGAAGTCGTGGACATGGGCCGGTGCAAGGTAGCGGATTGAGCCTGAAGCTTGCACACGGGGTTTGTTGGTTTGCCCACAAAACCATCAGTGGACGGTTTCTTGGTTTGGGCCGCAAAACCAAGTTCAGAGGTCCGATGCGATGGAGACGGTGATCCGGGAGTGTCGGGAAGCTTCGATGCGGGGGCACGTGGCGTGATCGCGGAGTTTGCATCGATGCGAAGCAAAGCCGTGGTGGAAGTGTGTCCGCTCGATGAAGACTAGACCATATTGCCCCTGAGGGGTGTGTATCTTCTAATTGAGTTGTAGGGGTAGCGTGGTCATTTACCTCCTCCGGCGGACTTCGTATAAATAGCGGAGAGGTGGATGGCATCTCTCTCTCTTAGACTCTAGGGTTTCCTCCCCCGGTAGATCGCTCTGGACTGCTTCTTTTCCTCTGCTTTCCTTAGGCTAGATTCTTGTATAGACTCTGACCTCTGAATGTATGGAAACATTCGGCGTTGCGGTGATCTCCTAGCTCTCTGTGATTTTCGTGTCTTTTTCGGAGCTATTTTCGGAGTGTTTCGTTCTTCGCTCGAATTGTGGATTTGAGGGCGTTTCTTCTCGGATTTCTTTGAGAGGATCATGGGTGGATGCCTTGTGCATCTTTGTGTGTGATCTTGACCCCTCAAATGCTGGGAAACACCTTCGATTTGTGAGTTTTTGGTCGAAGCCCGAGTTCTTGGTGGTGGTTCATGTGATCCGCGATTCCCGGTGTTTTAGTGAGTTAGAGGTCGAGATTTTTGGGGCATAGCTTCACCTAGTGACGCTTCACATCTCCCCCAAATCTTATCTCAAGAGCTCTAGCTATTTGGGAGATCCAGTGATGGATTTGGAGAGTTGACTTCGCAAGCTCGAGCTCGAGCTGTTCTGTTCGGGGGTAGCGAACAGTTCGCAAGGACCCCGCGGACAGTCCGCGCGTTAGGGTTCTTCGCGTGTTTGTCGCCTGTTCTTGCGAACTCGCATTTTGATCTGTCGATGCGCTAGGGTTTTGTTGCAAGCGGTTTGCGGACAGTCCGCGAGTCCTTCACGGATGGTCCGCGTGGCCAAGATTTTGTCTGGGGTGGAGCTGAGTCTGTCTGGGGTTTTCAGCGAGTTTGCCGGACGGTCCGCAAGGCCTTCACGGACGGTCCGCAACACTGGCGGACAGTCTGCATGGCACCTTCGGACAGTCTGAATTTCCCAGTGCGTCTCTGGTGGTTCTGTTGCGTTTTCCTGACAGTCCGAGAAGTCCCTGCGGACAGTCTGCCGTACCATAGCGGACGGTCCGCCCGTACTGCACGGACAGTCCGCGCTGGCTTTTCCAGAATTGACCAAGTGTTTTGATTCTTGTCCTGTGCTTCCGCGTTTTGATTCAAGGCTTGTCTCTAGGACTTGTGGGCTTGTGTGTGCCTAGTCTAGACCTTCTTTGGTGTGTGCGAGTACTCGGAGTGGAAATCAGGGTATAGGCCGAGTTCGTCGTTCGGGAAGAATTTTTGTTGGCTCCCATTCACCCCCCTCTGGTCACCTATTCGGTCCTCCAATTGGTATCAGATCCGGTTACGGATCTTCTTAATTCTAACCAGTCTAAGATCCAAAGATGGGTGATTATGGCAAGGGGTCGGGTCCTCCGCACTTCGATGGCAAGAATTACCCGATGTGGGAGAGGCGCATGGGTGCGTTTTTGCGTGGGAAGGGAACTCTGATCTAGGAGGTCACTCAGAATCCTCATTATGTCATCCCAGACAGTTTTCTGCTTCCAGGATTGTGGGACATGTGTGAGGCCAACAGCAAGGCCGTTGATTACTTGTTCCGTGCTCTCTGTGCCTCGAAGTTTGAGCGAGTGTACGGAGAGAATGTGTCCAGAAAGATTTGGCTTAAGTTGAGAAATGCTCATGTTGGCAATGCCCAAGTGCAAGCCCGTTTGTTTTCCACTTACCAGAGAGAGTACGAGAACTTCACTCATCTCCCCGGTGAGTCGACCGATACTATGTTTCAACGCTTCACTAGTATAGTCAACAACATGAGGGCCAATGTGACAGTGCTCCCATACACAGATCATGATCAAGCTATCAAGCTTTTGCATGCCCTGGATAGGTCTATGTGGAGTGCCAAGGTCGAGGCCATTGAGGAGTCGAGCGTGTATGACATGTTGCCTGCTTGATGAGCTATTTTCCAAGCTCAGATCTTCAAAGGTTGATCGTGTCTTGAGAGCCAAGAGTGAGATCCCCACTGATCCTCATAGTTTGGCCCTTGTCTCAAGATCGAGGACTAATGCTAACTCTGTTGGTTTCTCTTTGTCTTATCTTGTGTCCTTGCCAGATGAGGATTTTGATGTGCTGAGCGAGGATGATCTCGCCTTGTTGAGCAAGAGGTTTGGGCGGATGTACGAGAACCGCAAGAATACATGACAGAGCTCGGGGATGTGCTATCAGTGCGGGAAGCACAGGCACTTCATCACCGAATGCCCTGAAGCCACGGAGATCAAGAACGACTACAAGGGCAAGCCCAAGCACGACTACAACAAGCACCGCTCCCGAAACGACTACAAGGACAAGCGCAAGGACAAGGGCGAGAGAAGGCCGAAGAAGAGTAGCGGGTACAAGAAGAAGACGGCTCGAGCGATAGTTGCTGGAGCGAGCGACATCGACTCCACATCAAGCAATGCTTCTTCCGACTCGAGCAGTGATGAAGAGCAAGATTGGCACAAGGACAAGCGACACACGGGCAAGAACTTCACGGGCCTCAGCTTCGTCGCACAAGGAGGCTTTTGCGGCATGGTGCACTCCAAGAAGGGTGGGAAGCATAGCTCGGATTCGAACTCCGACTCCGAGGAAGAGGTACAACATGATCCCAACTTCTTGCTAGAGGAGAATGCTAGGCTCAATGAGTTGCTTGATAACCGTGATGATGTGCTTAGGAAGACCAACAAGGAGAAGAGGGAATTTAGGTCTTTGTTGGAGATGCTAAGGACAAGATAGTTGAGCTTGAGTCCTTGCTTATTGATGCTAGAAATGAGATAGGCTCTTTGAAATCTGCTCCTGTTGTGTCTGATGAGATGGATTGTGGTGATTGCCTTGTTTTTCTTGCTGACTTGACTGCTCTCAAGGAGAAGCATGCCTCTACTCTTGAGGAACTAGATGTGATTAGGGTTGAGTGTGATGAATTGAAATCTAGACCTGCTTTGTTAGGTGCTTGCACTTCTTGTCCTGTGTTGCATGCTAGGCTAGATGAGTCTCACACCAGAATAGTTTCTCTTGAGGCTGCTTTGAAAGCTCTCATTCCTACATCATGTTCTACCTGTGAGATGCATGCTTTGAAAAACGTGGAACATGCACACTATGTTGACCGTTTGCAGGATGAAAATGAGGAGCTTAGAAAAGTGATGAGTTGGTCAGGCGTTGGGGGCTGGCAAGAGTGGTGAGAAGAGTGGTGAGGAAGAAGTGAAAGTTGGAGAGATTCCTACTCCACCACACACCATACCCATGAACAAATATGCATCCAAGCCAAACCACCTCAGAAACAAGCTCGATACAACTCCAGCCCACCAGTGTTCCCCCACAAAACAGAAAACTACCAGAAACCCATCAAGTTTGTGAGCACCCAGGGGAATGTCTTTGAAGGGAAGTCAGGAGAGAAAGCTGTTGAGAAGCCCATAGAAAAGCCACAGCCTAAGCCTAAGCAACAGCCGATCCACTTCCATTGTGAGTGTTGTAGGAGGGATGGGCATAAGAATGAGTTCTGTTTTAGGAGGAAGAGAGATGAGAGGTTTGCTAGGGAGATGGCAAACAAGGACATGTACCATCTTTCTCGTGGTGTGCCTGAGCCTCGTAGAGGGCCTCTACCTAGGGGTGAGGTGTATGTGCATACAGTTCCCACTCATGGAGGTGGAGGTGGTTTTCTCAGAGAGATAGGCGTGTTGGGTTTGGGCGTGGTGAGTTGGCTCGACGTGCTCGTTCTCGTGACCGTTACGAGTTTGGGAGGCACGATCGGAGCTTTGAGTCTCAGATGGACTACGGGCCACGTTTTCCCCCTCGTGGTGCGCGTACTCCTCCAGTGAGACATGACAGGTTCTTCGGTGGTAGGCGTGAGAGGGCTCCGCCTAGGGGTCTTGATAGGATGAGTTTTGCTAACCCTTCTTTTGAGCAAATGGCTCGACACTGGTTTGACTCTTTTGGTACTAACCTCAGTGTTGAGTCGCTTGCTCATTCTCGTCCTCGTTTTTGATTGCACGTGGGAGGCTTGGAGGACTTTTGGTTGATCGACTCTAGTTGCTCATGACACATGACCGGAGATTGTGGGTGGTTCTCCTGCCTCACCCCGGTGAGTACAAGGGAGTACATCACTTTCGGGGACACTGGGAGAGGACAAGTGCTTGCTTAAGGTATGGTGAAGGTGAGTAGCAAGGTGACCTTAAGAAGTGTGGCTTTGGTCAAGTCACTTGGTTTTAACCAGTTGTTAGTATCTCAGTTACTTGACGAAGGTTTTGAGGTTCGTTTTAAGTCGGGCGCTTCTCGTGTGCTTGATTCTCGAGGCAATCTTGTCTGTACGATCGTCCCCGAGGGTCAAATATTTCGTGCTGATTTTTCCAGTCTGTTGGTCCTCCTTGATGCTTTGTTGCTGGCGTTTCGGCCGAGCTTTGGAAATGGCATAGGAGGTTGGGACACTTGAGCTTTGAGTTGCTTTCCCGCTTGAGTGGTCTTGATCTTGTCCGAGGATTGCCTAAGTTGAAATTCGAGAAGGATTTGGTTTGTGCTTCTTGTCGGCATGGAAAGATGGTTGCTGCTTCTCACGCCCCTCTGACAGCGGTCATGATCGAGTGGTCTTTTTCTCTATGATGGTTACTATGGGTGTTGTCAATGCACTCATCAAGGGGGAGATTGAGGACCAGGTGTGTCCGAGGACCAGTGGGGGGTCGCTCCTTAGTGATGAGTGATTGACAACATTGTGTGGACTGATGCTTGGCTAAGTGTGCAGGTACAGGTTGCGGCTTGACTCGTGTTGGTGCAGGCAAAGAACAAGCACGAAAGGCCATAGCCGTGGTGGCCTCCGGGTGATAGAGAGGCAAGTAGGCTTGGTTCGATGGACCCGGTGGCCGATGGGGTCAAGTGCGAGCCGTGCGGTGCAAGACTAGCGGGTTGAAGTCGTGAACATTGGCCAGTGCAAGGTAGCGGATCGAGCCCGAAGCTTGCACGCGGGGTTTGTTGGTTTGCCCACAAAACCATCGGTGGACGGTTTCTTGGTTTGGGCCGCAAAACCAAGTTCGGAGGCCCGATGTGACGGAGACGGTGATCCGGGAGCGTCGGGAAGCTTCGAGGCGGGGGGCACGTGGCGTGATCGCGGGGTTTGTGTCGATGCGAAGCAAAGCCAAGGTGGAAGCGTGTCTGCTCAATGAATACTAGACCATATTGCCCCTAAGGGGTGTGTATCTTCTAATTGAGTTGTAGGGGTAGCGTGGTCATTTACCTCCTCCGGTGGACTTCGTATAAATAGCGGAGAGGTGGATGGCATCTTTCTCTCTTGGACTCTAGGGTTTCCTCCCCCGGTAGATTGCTCTGGACTGCTTCTTTTCCTCTGCTTTCCTTAGCCTAGATTCTTGTATAGACTCTGACCTCTGGATGTATGGAGGCATTCGGCGTTGCGGTGATCTCCTAGCTCTCTATGATTTTCGTGTCTTTTTCAGAGCTATTTTTGGGGTGTTTCATTCTTCGCTCGATTCGTGGATTTGAGGGCGTTTCTTCTCGGATTTCTTTGAGGGGATCATGGGTGGATGCCTTGTGCATCTTTGTGTGTGATCTTGACCCCTCAAACGCTGGAAAACACCTTCGATTCGTGAGTTTTTGGTCGGAGCCTGAGTTCTTGGTGGTGGTTCATGTGATCCGCGATTCTCGGTGTTTTAGTGAGTTAGAGGTCGAGATTTTTGGGGCATAGCTTCACCTAGTGACGCTTCACATCTCCCCCAAATCTTGTCTCAAGATCTCTAGCCGTTTGGGAGATCCGGTGATGGATTTGGAGAGTTGACTTTGCGAGCTCGAGCTCGAGCTATTCTGTTCAGGGGTAGCGGACAGTCCGCAAGGACCCCGCGGACAGTCCGCGCGTTAGGGTTATTCGCGTGTTCATCACCTGTTCTTACGAACTCGTGTTTTGATCCGTCGATGCGCTAGGGTTTTGTTGCCAGCGGTTTGCGGACAGTCCGCGAGTCCTTCACGGATGGTCTGCGTGGCCAAGATTTTGTCTGGGGTGGAGCTGAGTTTGTCTGGGGTTTTCAGCGAGTTTGCCGGACGGTCCGCAAGGCCTTCACGGACGGTCCGCGACACTGGCGGACAGTCCGTGTGGCACCTTCGGACAGTCCGAATTTTCCAGCGCATCTCTGGTGGTTCTGTTGTGTTTTCTGGACAGTCCGAGCAGTCCCTGCGGACAGTCCGCCGTACCATAGCGGACGGTCCGCCCGTACTGCATGGACAGTCCGTGTTGGCTTTTCGAGAATTGGCCAAGTGCTTTGATTCTTGTCCTGTGCTTCCGCGTTTTGATTCAAGGCTTGTCTCTAGGACTTGTGGGCTTGTGTGTGCCTAGTCTAGAGCTTCTCTGGTGTGTGCTAGTACTCGGAGTGGAAATCGGGGTATAGGCTGAGTTCGTCCTTTGGGAAGAATTTTTGTTGGCTCCCATTCACTCCCCCCCTCTCTGGTCGCCTATTCGGTCCTTCACAAGTCCCCAATGCTATAATGGAAGTCTTCACTACAGCTAAAAAGCTTGCTCCGAGCGAGCTGGAGGTTCCAGAGAAGACTGACGTCAACAACAAGCCTGCACCGACTAGTGACATCATGCTCAAAGCCGTGGATCTTGGTACCGGCGACAGTAGCAAGACGACCATGATCAGTGCACATCTTGATCCTAAATAGGAAGACGCGCTCATCAGCTTCCTTCGGGCCAACCGTGATATTTTTGCATGGAAACCATCTGACATGCCAGGTGTGCCCAGGAGGTTGATCAAGCACTCACTCAAAGTCGATCCTAACGCTACCCCCAAGAGACAACATCTTCGTCGCTTCGCTGATGATCGCAGGGATGCTATCAAGAAAGTACTTGCCAAACTACTCACGGCTGGCTTCATTCGAGAAGTCTTTCACCCGCAATGGCTTGCTAACCCTGTGCTTGTCAGAAAGAAGAACTCGAACGATTGGAGGATGTGTGTCGACTACACGGATCTTAACAAGCATTGCCCCAAGGATCCTTTCGGGTTGCCGCATATTGATCAAGTCATCGACTCCACGGCGGGTTGTGCTCTGCTATGCTTCCTCGACTTCTACTCAGGTTATCACCAGATTGCAATCAAGGAATCTGATCAAGAGAAGACTGCGTTTATCACCCCGTTCGGCGCTTATTGTTACACAACAATGTCGTTTGGGTTGAAAAATGTTGGTGCTACCTACCAGAGAGCTATCCAAGCATGCTTCAAGAGGCAACTTCTCAAGAACGTGGAAGTGTACGTGGATGACGTCGTTGTAAAGACTAGGGATCTAGACACGCTGATCGTGGATCTTGAGGAAACTTTTGCCTCGCTACGGGAGTACCAATGGAAGCTCAACCCCAACAAGTGCGTTTTGGCGTATCATCTGGGAAACTACTCAGGTTCATCATCAGCCATCGTGACATTGAAGCAAGGCCTGAGAAGATCACTGCCATCTCCAACATGCAAGCTCCGACTACTATCAAGGATGTCTAGAAGCTTACTGGATGTATGGCGGCACTCAATCGATTCATCTCACGACTTGGAGAACGGGGTCTACCTTTCTTCAAGCTACTCAAGCGGCAGGAGAAGTTTGTGTGCACAACTGAAGCTGATCAAGCACTCACACAGCTTAAAGAGTTCTTATCCAAGCCTGCAATCCTCACAGCTCCTCTGCCAAAGGAAGAGCTATTGCTCTACATTGCTGCGACTACTAATGTTGTCAGCACTACTATTGTCATTGAGCGGCAGGAGGAAGGCCATGCCTACCATGTCCAGAGGCTGGTTTATTTCGTCAGTGAAGTCCTTTCAGAATCCAAGGCTTGCTACCCTTCGGTACAAAAGCTACTCTATGCGGTTCTGATTACTTCACGGAAGCTCTGCCACTACTTCGACGAATACAAGATTTCTGTGGCTACTAGCTACCCGCTTGGCGAAATATTGCACAACCGAGATTCCACAGGAAGGATTTCTAAATGGGCAGTAGAGCTCGATGCTCCATCGCTCAAGTTCAAGTCTCGCACTGCTATCAAATCTCAAGCCTTGGTCGATTTCATGGCTGAGTGGCGGGAGAATCAAGTTCTAACTCCAATTGAGCGTCCAGAGCATTGGGTCATGTACTTTGATGGTTTCCTCAAGCTGGAAGGCGCCGGTGCTGGAGTACTTCTAATCTCCCCCAAGGGCGAGCAACTCAAGTATGTTTTGCAGATCTTTTGGAAGGTCTCAAACAATGAAGCTGAATATGAAGCTCTACTGCATGGTCTTCGCCTTGTAGTCTCTCTAGGCATCACGTGACTACTCGTTTATGGTGACTCCTTGGTGGTCATCAATCAAGTCAACGACTCTTGGGATCATAATGCCGAGAATATGGATGCGTACTGTCAAGAGGTACGCAAACTTGAGAACAAATTTCATGGTCTCGAGTTCCATCATGTTATCCGCGACAACAACATTGCTGCGAATGTCTTGTCGAAGCTGGGATCTACACGCGCTCAAGTACCAGCAGGAATCTTCGTCCATGAGCTCCACAAGCCATCAATTCCGGAGCCGTCATCTGCACCCGCGACTTCTAATTCTGGTCCAGCCCAGCCTGATCGCGAAGTGCTTATGATTGATGTGGACTAGAGAACTCCTTCCATCGACTACATCAAAAATCAGCTGATTCCTGAAGACAAGTCAGAAGCCGATCACATCTCACTGTTGACGTTTGAAACACATGTCGCGTTTCGATGCGCAAGCGTACGGATCACGTGTGGCCTTTTTCCCTCGGGGGTGACCCAGGGTATCAATCCGTGGATCGAAAGCAAACTACCTAGGGTTCTCCATCTAACCAGTCTAATCCTACTTGAAGCATAGAGTGCATAAGGGTTTAGCATACAAAAATGGGTGGATGTATGGATCACATTCGATAGCCAAAAGGTAACACACCAAAAGGTAGCACTAGCCTACCATCTCCTAGTTACAACTCCAGCCAAAGTGATAAACTAACCTAAACCTCATACCATGATAAGGAGATATCCATTGCACGTTCGTTCAGCGCTTTCCCTATATCGTACTATCACTACGAAAGGTAATCAACTCCGAACGACTACTCGTAAGTCTGTGCACCACTGTGATGTATCCGCAAGACATAGATTAGATCTATTCCTACTAAGATCATATGCTAGCTACACACATGAATGAGAGAAGGCATACATCAAAGTAGATCAAAAGTAGAGGCAAGATTAGATTGATATCACCGTCAAAAGTACATGTGCCTTGATGAATCCAAGGCATGGCTCTGGAACTCCACCATGGCTTCACCACGCAGGGCCAACCATGGCGGCTAGGGTCTAGCCTAAGCCATCTCCTAGGCAACGTCGAGGACTCACGGTGACGATGGCTTCCTTCGGTGTGTATTCCTCGATTCGGCAGCTCTCTGATGAATGGATGCGGCGGCCGTCGGAGGCAGGTGATATAAATAGACCGAGGAGGGTCTAGGTCAAAGGGGAGACCGAACCAGCACCGAAACAGGGTAGGCTAGCCAGCCTGGGCCCTTTTCGGCCCGGTTCGCTCCCCGATGCTTCTCGTGTCTTCATGAATATTTTCTGAACTTCATGTAGGTCCTTGACATCGTTTTCCCCGCGGTTTAGATAAGGGTAGTTGGCCCGCGAACTCCCGCATTTTCTGTTTAGGTCCTCGGCGTTTCACAGCTTCATGCTTCGGTCCTCGAGTCATTTGGAGTCATGTTCACTTCGTGTCTTGACTTGTGCCGGGCTTCGTGATCTTATGATAAAGTGCTCGATGAACTTTACCCGGAAGTCCTCATTTAGGCGCTTAAATCCTGCGTAAACAACATACTCCAAAAACCACATGCAAGTGTGAACTTGTTACATCATTAGTATGCCTAGTGGCGGGTTAGTTATAATTCAAATCTCAAACCAAAGTGTAACAAGTGCTCTTGGTTGACGGAAATCGACCGTCAACACTCACGTCGCGTCAAGGCTTATGCACTAGTCGGAGATCAACTCTACAAGCGAGGCGCAAGTTCTGATGTACTCATGAAGTGCGTCTCTCGTGAGGAAGGTAAGGAAATCTTGGAGGAGATACACAAAGGAATCTGTGGCAATCACACTTCTTCCCGCACCTTGGTGGGAAAGCTTTCAGTTGTGCTTTCTACTGGCCTACAGCTCTTGCTGATGCAGAAGAACTAGTCAGAAAGTGCCATGGAAGTCAATTCTTCGCCAAGAAACAACACGTTCCATCCTACAAGCTCATCACGATACCGCCAACCTGGCCTTTTGCTTGCTGGGGGCTTGACATGATTGGGCCTCTCCCAAATGCGCCAGGGGAATTCAACAGAGTTCTGGTGGCTATCGACAAGTTTACCAAGTGGATTGAGGTCAAACCTGTTACTTGCCCGAAGGCTGACAGAGTCCTCGACTTCTTGGATGAAATTGCGCATCGCTATTGGTTTCCCAACCGCATCATCACAAACCTAGGTTCGAATTTCAACAATCCCCAGTTCTAGGAGTACTGCGAGAATAGTGGGATTGATGTCCGGTACGTCTCTGTCGCTCATCCACGTGCCAACGGCCAAGTGGAACGCACCAATGGGATGGTACTCGACGCCCTCAAAAAGCGACTGTACGATGCTACAAACACCAAGGGCGGCAAGTGGATCAAGGAACTACCTAATGCACTCTGGGGCTGCGTACTCAACCTACTACTCCCACAGGGCAGTCACCCTTTTCCTGGTTTACGGCTCTGAAGTCATCTTGCCTGCTGATGTCATGTGGCGATCTCCGGCGGTTGATCAGTACGAAGAAGGTGTAGCTCAAGAAACAAGGCAGACTGATGTCGACAATCTCTAAGAAGCTCACAGCAACGCACTCATTCAATCAGCCAGATACCTTGAGAAGATTCGCCGCTATCATGACCGCAACGTTAAGGAACGCTCCTTCAATGTTGGTGACTTGGTCCTCCGTCGCATCCAAAACATGGTAGGACATCACAAACTCAACTCTCCATGGGAAGGCCCTTTTTCTATCGCAAAGGTCACCGGCCCTGGCTCATATCGCCTCCAAACACTTGAAGGCGAAGCAATCGACAACTCTTGGAACATCGACCAGCTTTGTCGGTTCTACCCGTAGGGGGTTGTGACAACCCTTTCCAGGCGACTTCAGGCTGCGACTACTCGTAGGGGATCACAACAATCCTATCCAGGTGGTTTCAGCTGCGACTACTCGTAGGGGGTCACGACAACCCTCTCCAGGCAGCTTCGGCTACGACTACTCATAGGGGGTCACGACAACCCTCTCCAGGTAGCTTCGGCTACGACTACTCGTAGGGGATCACGACAATCCTCTCTAGGCGGCTACGACTGCGACAACTCGTAAGGGGTCACGACAACCCTCTCCAGACAACTTCGTGTCGTATAGAGCAATAAGTGGCACATGCTGTCCTTGTTCTATTTCATTAAGAGGCTGCGGCCTAGAGTAATACCTTTCATAGTAGGGTCTCAGTAGAACTCTAACACAAGTTGCTCCTACAGCAAGATGAGTTCATGACACTGTCTCCTACAGTCTTACTCGTTCTTCGGAACATTCTTGCGAGTACTATCTCACTAGGCTCAATACCTCAGAAGTACTTAAGACACTATTACTCAATAGTGTATCTAGACATTGTACTCGACACAATGTACAAATTTATCAAGATAGTAATAAAGTGATTATCCTGCATATCGACTTGTTATTGTGTCTTTGCTTATCTTGCAACAAAACCTTCTTTTTACGCTGCTACAACTAAGGTTTCTTATTTGTTGTGATTAAGCTAACGTTCTTTGGAACACATCTAGACTTGAGTATTTCTACTCGAGTATCGTATCTCTTTTTTGTAGCCATACACTCATTGATCATGAACTCGAGTACATGGCATCCAGACAAGCAATCAAGGGATCCAGATAATCGACTTACATAAGTTTTCAATTATATTTGACATAAATCACTTGTTCGTAATTACACTTGTTTTCCATAGTGTTTCTTCCTACAGGTACATCTAGCGCAGGTCAATAAATTGGGAGACGGCTTCCGCGATAGGTGATGTTTGCTGCATCAACTCGTTGAGCCTATCGTCGGTGCAGTCCCCAGATCTTCCGCCCATGATGACTGTCAGATCTGCGTCTGCGTAGAACGACTTGATGAAGCTGAGCACCTGATTGGGGATAGTGCAAGCCAGCTGGCATGCGTACTCCAGAATCTTCATAGGCGTATCCTTCGACCTCTCCACAAGTGGTCGGGGCTATACCCCTGCTTCTCTTGGTTCGAAGAGATTGGCCACTGGCTCGGCTGCTTCCATCAAAGCCTTCAACTCCTGACGCAGGCATTCGGCTTCTTCAATCGTGATCTTCAGCGACTGCATACAAGTCAGCAGTTCATATGATCGGTCAAGCCGTATCTGCATCTCACGTTCAAGTTCCATACAGTGCACCTTATAGTCTGCCTCAAGATCAAGGTGAGCTGATTCTTCACGATTGAAAGCCAACTGCCAGTCAATGGACCTCTTCTTGTTCCTTTCAACTTCTTCAGTTAGCTCTGCATAAGATCACGACAGCTTTTAAGGGCGAAATTCACAGGAAATAAGTACCCAACAACACATTCAGAAAGGAGGATTTCCTTTATTCTTCTGGCGCAACGATTTGTTCTTCCTGACAACATCATCCTTCTGCGCTGTCAGCTTCTGGATTTCATTGTGATACTCGGTGGCATTGCCATCAAGTCTCTCCTGCAGCTTTAGAGCCAACGCTTTCTGATCTTTAAGCTCTTCTTTGAGCTGCGCGACTTCTTCAATGTCCGCGACATGTTGTTCAAGCAACCGAGTCTTTCGCTTTGACTGCTTGACCACTTCCTGGTAATGCAAACAACTCAAGGGTCAGATACAAGTTATCTTCGACTATAACAATTCTACAGAGACTATATTCTCAACTTACTGCAAACAATTTCTCAACACTGCGGAACATTTCTGAGTGCGCCAACAAATTGTCCTCGTCGAGGCATGAGTCATCAAATGGCATCAGATCTTCTACCCTGGATCGAGTACTTGTTCCCGCCTCAGTACTCATTGCAGCACTGCGCAGTGGAGTTGGATCTTCAATTTCAGGCTCATGCGGCACAACACGACCCTCCAGATTTTCTTCCAATAGTAGTTGTGCATCTATATGACGCACAGGGTCTTGCACAACTAGGGCATCTTCTTGGCGCAATCCGGCTTCTGGATCAATCTCCAAGCCTTCATTCACCACTGCCTCTATGTCTTCCGGTTGTTGTGCCCTTGGTCTGGAGGCCGCATCCACCGCTGCCTTGACAATATCGCTCCATAGCAGGCGCAAAGACTGTGCAGCATCGGCTTCTGCTGCTACCACATCCTCAGCGGATTTTGCTTGGGGTTCTTGGGGGCTATTTTCTTGTTCCGCTGGCGGGTTCTGATTACCCTTAGCAGAACTAGTCCCTAAAGCTCCCCACTTCACATATGTGGATTTTCTACATCAACAAATCGATCAGCATTTTTAAAATTATCAAGAACAAGAAGTATTCGAGTACTCGGGTACTTACAGAGTAGCACGAGGAACCACAGTTTTTGGCCTAGCAGATCAAAAAATGTGGGCACTGCCGGCACCAGTGGGACACTCTCGACTGGTGGCACGGTTCCCGGCATTGCGGCTTCTTGCTGCTCTGGCATCACCGACTCTACGGGTGATGTTTCAACCGTCTGGGGTTCAACTGGTCTTGTAGGTCTGCTCACGGGTACTTCCGTAGGAGAGGAAGACCCAACATCTTGAGCGGTACTCATTGTACCTTGCATCAATAAAATTACAAGTCAACACACAAGATTCTAAGTACTCAACATGATATTGACTACTTGGTTTATACAACTAACCTCAATGGTTGGCAAAGTTGTGCTTGTGATCTTCTTCACAGCGCGCTTCTCAACAGTGGTTCTTTTCTTCCGCGGCGGCTGCGTCACATCATCAGCAAGCGATGAAGCCAGCCTTTTCAACATTCCCGCAGAAACACCACCGTGGATGGGTACTCCAGAGTACCCGTACCGCACCTTCACTTCAAAGTGTTGTGACAACGTCTGCTCGTCATCATCGCTTGTGGAGGCATCTTCCACCAGCACTTCATCCTCCTCCTGAGCAGGACGACTACTCTTGGGTGCTTGAGCCTCAACTTGTGATGGCTCCTCTTCTTGCACCTGCTCTGGTTCATGAGGACGAGGAGGTGGCATGGAGACAAACTTTAGAACATACTCCTACAAAGACAAGGCAAACCTATTAGTCTACGACTACTTTCACATAAGTACTCGGGGGCTAGTTTGTGACTACTTATCAAGCATGGAGGATTATCGGTGCTGAACTCTTGAATAGCCGCCGGTTTCCCGTCAAGATTCTTGAAGATCTTCTGCAACCTCTCCATGATCAAGTCATCACAGATCTCCATTGCAGAAAGTCTTGATCCGTCATTCAGGCCCGTGTATTCATACCCAAGATGCTCCCTCTGCATCAAGGGTTGTACCCGGCGCTTCATGAAACTGAAAGCTACCCTTTCAGCTGTCAAGCCTTGCGCTTTCTTCTCGGCAATCTTCGCCAGCAGCTCTGGGATCTGGATGCACTCTTGCATTGACGACTCATCCTTCCAGATCTTCTCGTGCACTGGTGCGTACATGCTGGGCTTGGGCAGTTGAGGCGAGGCATTATCAATATAGAACCACCTGGCTTTCCAGTCTTGGTTGGAGTCTATCAACACATACTTGAAGTATAGATCCTACGTCTTCTGACGCATCTAGATACCGGCTCCATCGACTACTACTGGGAAGTTGGCATTGGGCTGCGGCTTCAACCGAAAAATCTTCCTAAACAAAGCCCAATGCGGACAGATTCGAAGAAAAGCTTCGCAGAAGTGCACGTACACTGCGATCTGGAAGATGCTGTTCGGGTTCAGATGTACGTGCTCCAGCTTGAAGAAGTCGAGGAAGCCTCTGAAGAAATCTGAAACCGGCAACGTCAACCCATGCTCGACGAAGTGGGCGAACATCAGAATTTCATCCGCATTCTTCTCCATGGGCCACGCATCCCCAGCAGTAGAATTCCAACCGGCAACCACCTTATCGCGCAACAAGCCGGCATCCTTGAGGGCCTTGATGTCCTCCTCCTTCATCTTGGATTTCTTCCAGGAGCTGGCTTGGTTGGGTGGCTTATTAATTACCACCGTCTTGTATTTTGGTTCCGGCGACTGGGATTTGCCGCGACTGGATATCTTCTTCTTCTCCATATGTCCCTTGGATGGTCCGCTCTTCATCCTTCAAGTCACGAGTGTCTTCGATCGCATTTGCTCGGGGGCTGCGATGTGGTGGAGGTGGTTGCGCTTGACGGTGTAGGCGCTTAACTCAGCGGCGGCTACAGCGGCAAAACCTTTTTTCAGGATCTAAGGGACGAAGGGAAGCAGTGGAAACCCTAGGGGATACCCCCTCGGTATTTATAACCTAAAAGTCTACCGGTTCGACCTGGTGACCCTTCGCATTCAACAGATTGGATTCGCATCGGGCAAATTTTTCGGCTAAGTCAGTGGGCTTTTACAATTTCCAAGACCTGCTCAGCTCCATCTCGGGGGCTTGACTACTCGATGGGATTCGATTTTCACTCAGCTACAGCACACTGAACTCGGGCCACTTTCTATAGTCAGATTGGATCCTTCAATTCGAGAAGTACTCGACTCAAGGCTCGGGGGCTCCGTGCCACGTGTCCTTCGGTTTTTTCTTTGGAAATTGCGGGATTAATCGGTGAAAACTTCAGATTGACCCTCAGCTTGAATTTACAATTCGGACTAAGGCTAGGGGGCTACATCCATATGGGATGCGATTTTAGTAATCACATTCCCATATGTTTCTTCTTCGGGATTTCTATGGATTTTTCGGAGCAAGATTACAAGTGCTAGAAGATCGACCCTCAGCTTGAATCCTTGATTCGAACTAAGGCTCGAGGGCTACATTCCATATGGAATGCGATTTCAGTAATCGCATTTCCATATGGATCTTTGATGCAAAGATTTCAAGAACGAAGCGGGTATTATTGAAGACCTTCAAGGGAAGTACTCGGGGATCCATAGGAACAACTCGAGTAGACTTCAAAACTACTCGTGGAGTTAGCTTACCTTCCAGCCTCGTGATGATTCAAGTATTGTTGAAGATCGAAGGTTGCAGAACTCAGGGATGCTTGGGAACTACTCGCATAGGCCTTCAAGACTACTTGGACACATCGCACTCGACTACAAAGTACTTGGGGCTTGTCGACCGAACATCCCTGGGCCCACTACGCATGTGGGCCATGCCCGGGAGATAAGGCCTGATATTCTACACTACTCGACTAGTGGGCCACGGTGCAAGACTACTATGGACCACAAGGCAAGACAAGACGGACAAGGACTTGTACTCGATTAGGAAAGCTTCTCATTACCCGTTATAAGCTACTCCTAGTTCTACTCAACTAGTACTCTTGTACCTAATCTGACTTGTAACCCTGCCTCTTGTGGCATATAAGGAGAGGCAGTGACCCCCCTCAAGAACATACGCAATCAATCAAGAGCCACGCAACATACAAGACGTAGGGTATTACGCACATTACGGCCGGAACCTGTCTAATTGTGTGCCCCGTGTCTCACCATCGTGTTCCTGATCTCGGCGAGCCCCACTGCACAATCTACTACCTCGGGTACCCCGTGGTAGGCTCAGTGTCGGCGAGCCCCGCCGCACAATCTACTACCTCGGGTACCCTGTGGTAGGCTTGGTGTCTAAAACACTAACAGTTGTTCAATAATGGCGATCGAGGGTCATGTATCTCCCCAACTCGCCTCTTTCCAGAGTCCAGCCTCTTTAGCACATAGTGCACAATCATCCCTGTCACAAAGGCTGTGTCGACGTAGCTGATTGGAGATCGCAACGATCATGCAAGACCAGCCAGACGAAGAATTTACACTTCCACAAAATCTGCACCTTCCAAATGAGTCGGGCTCCAAGAATCTCCATACGACCAAGAAAAAATGCTATAAGTCGAGGCGGCAGAGAGTAGGAACCATCAAACGACCATTTCCAAACAAACCTATCGGGGTCCATCGGGAGGGAGATTCCAGCCAATCTATCCCAGATATGGATAAACTATAGAATGACCTGAATGGTGCGAGCATACATAACATCTGTGACCATCACTTGTTGGCAAGACCATCCTTGACTGTGCGCGCTCTCCTGATGCATTTGGGAACTGCCGCCCATAGGTTGGGAGTGAGAGACTTGATCGAGCACCTTGAGAGCCAGTTATCCTCCCAGAAAGTGCCCGCTCGCCGTTCCCGATCTCAACATGGATGGACGCCTCAAAGAAGGCCTTCACCACGGGTTCGACCAAGAACTTGAAGCACGACCAAGTCCGATCAGGGTCCATGCGAGGGAGCCAAAGCCACCTGAGCCGAAGGGCCATTTCCATGATATAAAAGTTGTGGATCCCAAAACCTCCAAAGTAAGTGGGACACGACACATTAACCCAAGTGACTGAGCAATGCCCACCAGCCACCACCTCAGTGTCGCACCACAAGAACCCGCAGATAATGGTCTCGATGGCCATAATGGCGGTGTCACCGAGATGGCCATGGAAATGTGCACAGGGATGGCTGCAAGGGTGGATTTGGCTAGGACCAAGTGCTTGCTCCTGTTGAGTAGCCTGCCCTTCCAAGATGGTAGACGACGTGCGACCTGTTGACCAAAGGTTGCATAGTAGCCTTGGGTAGCCTTTGAACGGAGAGGCACACCCAGGTACGTACAAGGGAAATCTGTGATGAGACAAGATATAGTAGAATGAACAAGGTCAATCTGTTCTGTAGAGTAATTGATGGGGAAGACTTGGCTTTTGGAGAAGTTTGCAGAAAGCCATGTCACTTGCTCAAAGAGCGAAAGGATTTCCCTAATGACCAGCAGATCCTGCTCAACCGGTGAGAAGAAGGTGACCACATCATCCGTATAGAGGGAGGCGCGAACGTGAAAAGCATCACGATTGAGGGGGAGAATGAGGCCCCTCTCATCCGCTTTCCTGATCATTGCATGAAAGCACTCCATAACCAGCATGAATAGCATAGATGAGAGTGGATTTCCCTGCTGAAGTCCGCGACCATGTCCGACAATGCATCCTGGGTTGTTTCAAGCGCTTGGTCATGAGGACATCACTGGCTCGGATACGACCATAATAGCAAGTTTTGATTCTAAGGTGAACCAATTCTTTATCATCATTGTATTTGGTATATTTGATGAATTGTTGCTGCACCATGATGTATGTTGCTTGTCATTTTCAGAAATACTAACGTGGATGAAAAAGAGTGTTAATCGTACATGGCAAGCATGGAGGACCAAAGAAGTTGATTGGGGACCATTCCAAGTGTTTCCCACGTCCTCCACCAGGCCACCACGTCACTTTTGGCCCAAAGATGGAAAGAGATCAAGGCCAACACGTTTTGGGCGCTGGATTTGGACTGCATGACTGAGCCAACTTCCAACGGACGTCACGACCTCATACGGACTCCGTTTTGGACGTTCTTTATATGGTTGGAAAGATAATTTCATAGATCTTCCAATGGAACTGGTCTCATGTCAAAATAATATCTGAGTCGACGGACATCGTCAAAACAAGTGGACGTCCAGAATCTATCAAGGTGCTGCGTCGCCCGGTTTTGGCCTGTTGGCCCGTGTATCATGTCGGAGCCCATAGAGGCGCGTCCTAGGGTTGGAGCATGACCCCCACCAGGTCCTGGTTGTGCCTCTACCCTCTCATATACCCCCGTAGCCTTCACAAACAGATTGGGTTTTGTTTCGTTGTAAGTTTAGCCATTGCTACTTCCTTGTAGACGCATGTGTCGGCTAGACCACCCGTTCTACCTGATTCGGAACCCTAACTTTGTGATATCAGATTGGTTTCCATCTCCTTATTCGCAATTGAATTGCTTGTTATACTTGTTCTTGCTTGTTCTTCGATTGCTTGCAGGAACGGGTGCCCTAGTGGCGGTTGACGCGCTCTACAAGATCGCTGCAGCCATAGGAGGTGGTGTATCGGTTGCTAAGGCGCATCCTTGGAAAGGTTGTAGTCGGGCTGTGAACGTCGTCTCGTCCAATCGAGTTATCCCCCGCGCCTCTCATCGAAAGATCGGCCACAAACCCCAGTGGGCTCACATCAGTTGGTATCAGAGCGAGATTTATCGGTGAGAGACTATCAATCCTTTGCTATTTTTATTTTCCTATAGTCCAGAAAAGCAAAAAAAATAGTGGATTAGTTTACCTGCAATACTATAAACCATTCGAGCCTTTACTAGTACTGCTTAGTTATGACTTGTTGAATTTTTGGTTGCATCGGTTGTGTCGAGTTGCTGGTCTTAGTGTCTAATCCTTTATAGTTTTGAGTTCTATCACGTTTTGATCACCACGAGATCCAGCATCACTATATACATCAGTGCGGCGTTTTGGCCACCACGAATCCATCTAAAGTCTGATTCAAGTGTTTGAGTACAATCTATAAAGTTTAGCTTTTATCTTTCCAACAGATCTAGCCTTGTTGCAAAATTCATTTTGAGCGTTCCGCAATTGTCCTGGAGATTGGTGATCTGCAATCTGTGTAAACTCATTCTTTGGTGTGGATTTGTCATGTTATTCAGCAAAAGAGTTTAGTCTTGTGAAAAAAGTGAAAGAAAGAAACAGAAAAAAAGAAGAAGAAAAACAGAAAAAAGAAGAGAAAAAAAGAAAGAGAGGAGGAAAGGAAGTGAATGAAAAAAGGGGCTGAATTTGGTGGTTTCCTTGTGCTGTGCTAGTTCCTCTTTGTCGGTGATTACCTTTGTGCTTAGGCTCACGTCTCTAGCATGGTTTAGCCTAGGACCAGCACAGTACCTCCGTTGAACGATTTTTCATCTTGCTTTTATAACTAATGTGGTGCTAGTCCATTCCTTGTTTCAGCCCACCTATAGCTCCACATATTCGACTACAACTTGACAGGTCTTGTTGCTGCGTCACCGATACACTTTCTTCGAGGTTGACGTCTTATTGGTTGCCGTCCCCTCCTGTTTTGCTTGGTAAGAACTTGTAAGAGCTTGTTTTGAACAGGTTGAGTTTGAGAGAATTACACTCGACACATCCTAGTAGTTGATGAGAGAAAACAAAATATTTTGTGTTTCTTGTTTTCTACAAATCATGGCAGGTGATTTAGAGATTTTGAGCAGTTGAAGCTAGACCCTCACATCCAAGGTATCATTCAGTACTTGCCATTATATGCTGGTATGTTTGATCCTCACACTTGTTGAATGGGAGTTTAAGGTAGATGCAGAATTTGATAAGTATGACTTGTCTGAACATCAAATATTTTTTGCCGCTTCTAGTGCTTTAACAAACTATGCTTTGACTACAGGGAAACATATTTGTAGGCACAACAAAGTTCCACAAACTTGAAAAGATTTTAAAATGCTTTTTCGAGATGAATATGTTCCTGAATATTATGCTAATTGTTTGCTTGCAAAACTAGACAACTTGAAGCAAGGTAGTAGGACTGTCAAAGAATACTATTATACTTTAAGATTTGTGTCATTTTTGGTGGATTGCAAGAATATCGGGAAGATAATATGAGTAGGTTCATGAAAGAGCTCATTTCTGATATTCGAATCTTGTTAGTTAGCAAATCATACAACAATATTGGTTCATTGTTTTGGCTTGCTGTGAGTGCTGAAAAGGAAATTCTTTCATTTGTGAGTAGTTGCAAGAATGATGTGACCCATAATGTTAGAAATTTGTCCACTCTGCTTGCTAATCAAGAGCAACAAGTTGTGGAACCTGCTGCTGATTTGATTTTGTCACACGATGAATTGCTTGCTGTTCCCTGTGAAAAAGAGGACTTGTGTGCTAATGTTTCTTTCACTCCTATGCCACAAGTAGTGAATAAGAGTGATACTTTTTGTTTGGATCCATACATATGTGCTGAAGAAAAACTTTTTCATCATATTACTTGTGCACAAGATGAACTGAAATTGTTGTCTTCTTTGAATACTCTAGGTTATATTGAATTTGATGTTCTTTGTGATCTAAATTGTTTAGAGGAGAATCTTTTTGCATATTCTGAATTGAAATGTTTGGCTGATCATACATATCACTTTATTGGTAAATATAATTCCAAAGAAAAATATTTGGTGCATAGAATTTATATTTGCTCAGATCTGAAATCTCCTTTTGGGTTATATGAACATGATAAAATAGAGGGCTACACTAAAGCTAACAATGTCTTGCAAAGTCCTTCTAATTTTTCTCTTAAGCAACAGAGTCAGTCCAAAGAAGGGGAGCATTGCTGGTACTCGATTTGCAGTATACAAGTCGCTCCGTGTTCCAACATCGAGGTAAGGACCTTTAGATGCCACCGGAGCAAGTCGAGGACGACTTGCAGCCAAGAAGGAGAGAATGATGAGGACATCACCGGCTCGGATACGACCATAATAGCATGTTTTGATTCTAAGGTGAACCAATTCTTTATCATCATTGTATTTGGTATATTTGATGAATTGTTACTGCACCATGATGTATGTTGCTTGTCATTTTCAGAAATACTAACGTGGATGAAAAAAGTGTTAATCGTACATGGCAAGCATGGAGGACCAAAGAAGTTGATTGGGGACCAGTCTAAGTGTTTCTCACGTTCTCCACCAGGCCACCACATCACTTTTGGCCCAAAGATAGAAAGAGATCAAGGCCAACACGTTTTGGGCACTGGATTCGGACTGCATGACTGGTCCAACTTGAAACGGACGCCACGACCTCATACGGACTCCGTTTTGGACGTTCTTTATATGGCTGGAAAGATAATTTCATAGAGCTTCCAACGGCACCGGCCCCATGTTAAAATAATATCTAAGTCGACAGGAATCGTCGAAATAAGTGGACGTCCAGAATCTATCAAGGTGCTGCGTCGCTCGATTTTGACCCGTTGGCCCGTGTATCATGTCGGAGCCCATAGGGGCGCGTCCTAAGGTTGGAGCATGACCCCCACCAGGTCCTGGTCGTGCCCCTACCCTCTCATATACCCCCATAGCCGTCACAAACAGATTGGATTTTGTTTCGTTGTAAGTTTAGCCATTGCTACTTCCTTGTAGACGCGTGTGTCGGCTAGACCACCCGTTCTACCTGATTCGGAACCCCAACTTTGTGATATCAGATTGGTTTCCATCTCCCTATTCACAATTGAGTTGCTTGTTATACTTGTTCTTCGATTGCTTGCAGGAACAGGTACCCTGGTGGCGGTTGACGTGCTCCACAAGATCGCTGCAGCCATAGGAGGTGGTGTATCGGTTGCTAAGGCGCATCCTTGGAAAGGTTGTAGTTGGGCCGTGAATGTCATCTCCTCCAATCGAGTTATCCCCGCGCCTCTCATCGAAAGATCGACCTCAAACCCCAGCGGGTTCACATCACTTGGCCGCAGAGCTCCTTACGAGTCGTGAGCTGTGATGCTGCTCCAGATGCAAGCTTGCGCAACTTGCCGCCGCCAAGGACACATCGTGCAGCTTGCCGCCGCTGGCACCGTCACTGGAATCATCGCATCTTCCTCTTCTTCTTTTTTTTCTTCCGAAAGCTAACGATGTGCCAAGCAGCAATGGAAATGAAGTGGACCGGACTACCCCGGAGAGTGCCTTGTACATCCATGGGCCGTGGGCCGTAGCTCACAAATGAAGTAAATGGTGCTTATTATTTTAAAAAATAAATAGTATTTAATTAGTTCAAATGATGATTATTTCCATATTTCCATGTTCCTTTGTTCTTTCATTCATGTGTTCCAAACACCCTCTTCAAAGTTTTTCTGTAGTTTTCAATCCTCTGTTTTGCCACTTCTTACATTCCTGTTTCCTGAGTTTTCCACCATTCCTCTGTTTTCGAATCATTTGTTCCAAACAGAGCCGTAGCATTGGTCTAATGTTATGTAACACGCACTAACTCTTGTATAGTTTTATGCCAGCTAGTTGTATTTCAGAATGTAAGAACACTCCACCTCTTAACAGCATTAACGTTTATTTAGATGTTTATGAGTGGTATAAGAGTTGGGAGGCTGTTTAACCCCGTGTTATGTAATAAGACAATAAAAAACTCTATCAATATTTTTTATGAATCTTAATTTTTATCTTATCATATGATTCCTTAGCTTAAATTCCTTTGGATCAATTGATTTACATCACAATTTTCACCCATAGTGTTAGCACGAGCACTACACTAGCTAGTTGTCATATGTGAACCGCATATTGTGATATATGAACTGTATGTGATGCTTATTGAGATATATATGTGATGCCTGTGACTTCATGCATGGGCAACGTACACACACAAATGTCATACAACAACACTTTCCTGCTGTGTGAAACTGTACAAAAGCAGAACCAAAAGAGAAGGCATGAATTATCTTGAAACATATATAAACATATTTAAATAATCAATCATGCACAGTCAAATGGCACATCTATTTATAACAAAAACATCATTTTACAAGTTATTACAATAAGCACACACACGCATGAAATTCCCTTTGAGAGCCATGAGGGAGAATTACATGTCTGATTACATGCAAAACCACAAGGACATTAAACATTCACCTCCATGCATGCATGCAAGGAGAGGAACCTACGACAACACTATTTTACATATGGTGTAGCAGGATGCATGTGTTATATATGCATACATACGCACTCACCTTTATTTATTCTGCTGTTCACAGTAACAACGACTGAAACAAATAAGTAGGCAAGCACAAATACAGAGTCATGCACACTACCGGCGGTCGTCAAACAATGCAACCTGCGAGTTGTCCAGCGATGCAGCCATTGAGGCACGAGATCCCGCACGGCTGGATGACCACGTCTTTGCATGTCCTGCCCAGCGGTAAAGGCGTAGTGCATGACGCGGCATTGAATCCCATGCACAACGCTTCAGCATACTTGTTGCACGCGACAACGCAAGCGGAAACACAATCGGCCTTCGCCGGCGTCGGAACCATGGCCGCCGCCGCCAGGACCAGCAGGATGAAGCCGGCTATGGTAGCCGTCTTAGGCGCGGCGGCCATTGATCGATGCGGCAGGGTATAGCAACCTAGAGAAAGAGGGGATGAACAACACGCGCAGGGTAATAGGATGCCAAGAAATTAAGGATGCAGTGGTAGGTCTTTATTAGCTCGTGAGCTCTTTGCCCCTTTACAAGCTCTGGACTCTGGATAGACGAAGCAACTTATAGGAAGCGAAAATGTGCTTCGTCCAATAACTTTTTTTTTTTTGCGAATATCGAATAACTTATTCGTATCCGAAGCATTGACAATTTTAAATGGGCCCTTCTTTGTAGGAGCCATATGATAATTAATGATGATCAACAAGAGTATACAATAATAATATCATCAGCTCCATTTTTACAAGCATGGAATGCATCCCGGGACACGACTCTGACGCAACACGCCCAATCCATCAGTGACCAAATGTTTGGATTTAATTAGTTGCAAGCACTACCGGAAATCATTATCGTGAGTCTTTTATTTTACTGAGAGTTTTTTTTTGGCTCGCGGCAAAGAACCATTTTGCCGGCGACCACGACAAAAACTCTTGGCAAAGTCTGAGCTCTCGGCAAAGAGTTGTTTGCTGAGACCGGCTCTCGGCAAAGAACCTTTTTGCCGAGAGCTTTTCATCATGATCGTTGGCAAAATAGAGGCTAACGGCAAAGAAAATGTTAGCCGAGAGCTTTTCATCATGACCGTCGGCAAAATAGAGGCTGTCGGTGAAGAAAATATTTGCCGAGAGCAGCTCTCGGCAATAAGGTTGTTTGCCGGGAGTATTTGAAAAACACTCGACAAAGACAAATTAAAATCATATTTTGAAGCTGTAAATTAATTCAAATAAAAAATTTCAATTACAAAGTTTCATAACTTTTCAAGATAAACAACTTTTATTTGGGTTATTTTTTCATTTGACGAAGTGGTGCTAATTTTGTTCAGAAATCTTATATAGCTCTCTTATTGTTTCATGAAACTATATGAGAGGTATATACGATTTGTGAAGAATATTACTACCACTATACCTGATGAGCAAATGACCAAAATAAAAGTTGTCAATCTTCAGAAGTTATCGAACTTTGTAGTTGAACCATTTGGAATTTGAACTAATTTCATGAACGACAAGTACGTCTGAAATTTCTCAAATTTGACAATTTGATTTTTTTTCAAATGACACGAAACATTCTAAATAAAAGTTGTATATCTTGGAAAGTTATGAAACTTTGTTGTTTACAACTTTTTTGTTTGAAATCATATTGTCAACGAAAAACTAAATTTGCATTTCCCAAATTTGAAATTCAAATTTTGTAAACGACCTCGAATGGAGAAACTCCAAATACGAAAGTTGTATAGCTCACAAAGTTATGAAACTTTGTATTTGACAACTTTTTAATTTGAAGCCGTTTAGAGCTTCAAATTAGCAATTTACACTTGGTGTTGTATAATATGAGGAGATAGAAAACGGAATATGGACGCAAGTGACAATGTAGTCAGTTGTATAATAGTGCGAGTTGCGACTTGATGATGTGGATCGGTGGTTGGCTGGCCGGTGGTGTCCCCTCCACTAAATTTTTTTTCCTATTTATTTTGCACCTTTTCTGAACACGAGTGTGGAATCTTTACCGAGAGTCAGACTTGGCTCTCGGCAAACCTTTGCCGAGAGGGCTCTCGGCAAACACCCCTTTACCGAGAGCTACTCTCGGCAAACCTTTTGCCGAGAGTAAGCCGTTCTTTGCCGAATGTATCGGGCACTCGGCAAAGCATGAGTTTCTTGTAGTGAAGAAGTGGGCTAGTGGCACCCGCAGATTATTGGATTATTATTATGGGATCATGATGATCCGCCGAAATTTTCTATTTTTAGAAAACGTACTACTATGTATAACAAAACCGGTCTTTCCACTATTACAGAATCAACTATTCAACACAGTCTATTACTGACGGTTTTAGATAAACCGGCAGTGCCAATTCTGTAGCAAATGAAGGCATGGGAGGTCAAAACCGGTGGTGAAAAGCACCATCACTGCCAGTTTGTCAAAAAAAAAAAAAACTGTTGGTGAAGGAAGTCAAGCGGACTCAGAATTTCACTTAATCCTGATTTACTTCGCCGACACATCCGCTCATATCCCCCTCTGCATCTCCTCCCTGGCCGCCTCACTTATCCACTTGACGACGCCTCGCCCTCGGTCATTCAGCATCTCCGTCCTTTGCTGCAGTAGCGTAACTAGGATTTTACAAAAAGGTATAGCAGAAAAATTCATATGTAATTCGCTTCAGTCAATATATAAAAAGAGGTATAATCCATGTATCATTTGGTAAGCAATTTAAAAATTACCAAAATTAGGATATAAGTCTTAAATTTAGCTAAAAAGTTGCACACAATATGAATAATAGAAATAGCTTATTACACTCCTTTACAGTATAGTTCAAAGATTATTACCACGCTACTTGTTGTTTGGCCTGCGCTCTAAGTGCCATGAAAGTCTGTATTATATGAGATCTTCATCCGCTTTAAAGAAAATATCCCGCTCAATTGATGTGACAAGGACATCATCCAAAAGTCTATCACCTAACTTATTTCTTATCTTAGTTTTGACTAAAGCCAATGTAGAAAATATCCTTTCAACACTTGCTGTCACCAACGATGGAATCAATACCAATTTGAGAAGCAAGTAAACCATATCATATCATACATTGTATGCCTCTTTTGTTTCAACAAGCTTAACTGAGATGTCAAGAAGATTCTCTAGGTCTTTAAAGCAATCATTTTGTCCTATGTCATCAATATAATTACGAAGTTGCAATTCAAGCTTTAGCAAATTAGTACCTTTGTTGTCATCAAGGTAGAACTCAGCTAGTAGTCTACGTAGCTTCTGTGCATCAAAAGAAGCAAATGATTTGCAAGGATTTAAAACTGATATACCAGAAAGTAACTCCATATTTATCTCATCAAATAGATAATCAAGGTCTTGACTAATTTGATCCATAACACCAACATATACTTCTCTTCTGAAATGGTCATCATTTGTTTGGTTCCGGGCATACCGTGCTGATTTTTCACAAGGCACATAATTATCTTCCATGGCAGGAATTTGGACACCATGTTTGTTACAAAACAAAGTGATCCTATCCAGGAATTGATTTGACCTCAATTGTTATATTTTACTCTTTTCCACATTAACAAATGGCCCACTGAGCGGTGGACAGATGCCAATAACCATGCGGGTTTGGCCTCGGGGCGGTGGCGGGGCTGAGGTGGAGGCGAAGGCGCACATGGCCAGCACTGGAATGCTGGCCAGCCAGGCCACGGCATGTCGGGCAGGTGCTAGCCACGTCAGCGGTGCGACCATTGGGTGCACTGCACGTAGGGCAGGCGCGGCCTCCGCGACGCGCAGGCCAAGCGTCTGCTAGCAAGGTGTAGGGACCGGCAGTGCTCAGACCACCCCAGCCTTTGGTTGGGTTTTTGACTTTTTTGGAAAACCAAAACCAGAAAAAGCTCAACCAAAGGGACCCTTAGCGTTGTGGTGTCGTAATTCAGTTGTGGTGTTGTAATTCAGAAATAAGATCGAGATGGTGGCATTTTGGATCCAATCATGGGCATGGGCCGGGCTGGGTAAGTGTGAACAGTGTGCTGGGCCACAGCATTAAATTAAAATAGAGTAATTATTATTAGATTACTTTTCACAAAAGAGTACCCGAGCAATTCTCGTTTTCTATTTGTAGATTATTAGTCGATTTGGTCCGACGACTCAGACCATATATTTATATATTTTAATGGATGCTACACTATTGATCAAGGGATCAATAATCCTTATTTTATGGTCAGCTTGTTAACCACCACCTAGTAGGATAACGACTTTGTCCATTTTAAATAGGCTATATTAATAAATGCATTGGCCTAATTGTGGTAGTATGTACTCTCTCACATCTACTGCAAGGTAAATTTTATTTCACTAGGACAAGGTTTGATCGTTGATTACTTCACCATTATATAATTTTACAACTCAACCTTGATTTACTTTGGTAATATTAGAAAATACTTATTTGTTCTTATAATTTTGCATAGGCCCTGTAATTACAAACCTAGGTAGGGTATATTAAGCTGAATCGTTCCACCGCTCACCACACACAGTCCCCTTTCAAATCATGTAAGACGTATCAGAATCTAATAAAAAATATAACACAAAAAGTCTTCTCTTAAACCGTCTCTAACAAACCAATATATACACTCAACCAATTGACTTCACCTCCAAAATCAAGAGAACACCTTTCCTTTAAAAATGTGTACGTCCTCTTCGAGAATTCCACAAAACCATATCTTCACGAAAGAAACTCAACATACATCAGCCACCAAAAAAACAAGAGAAAACATTTCTTCTACAATTATAATGTACTGGTCATCAACATGTGGGCAACACCTCACTCCGAGATTCCTTATGGCCCGGCGCGCTACTTCCTCATATGGAGCCAGACCTTTGCATGTCACCATTCTTACACTTTCATTATTTCTCATTTCATGTAAAAAGTTTAACCTAGAGGTGCTAGGTTTGTACCGACAAGGCTGGTCCTCACCTACTAAATTTGCAATACTGCAACTAAAACTAGGTCATATTGGCAAAAAAAAAAACTACTACTAAGAGAAGTTGAGCTAGCTAGGGTATCACACAGTACACTACAACAGTTGACAACAAATGTACTAGGCTGGGGTATTACATTCAGCTACATCAGCTCACCACATACGCAGTGTCGATAGAAGTCCGGTAGTCCACCACGAGATAGACGAATGATGGTAGATTGTTTGAAGGCGATTGCTGGACTAGGATCAAGATGATAATGTAGAGACACATACACAAGATTCATACAGGTTCGCGCCACCAAATTGGTGTAATACTCTATGTCTTGTTTGTTGGATTGTATTGCACCTTATGCTAGAGTATTTTTGTGATCTAGGCTCCAAGGCCACAGGTCAGTTCTCCATATCTAGGGACCACTGCCCTTCCTTATATACTCAGGAGGGTACTGTTACATACTTACATGGAAAGTCCTAGTTGGTTATAAAATATAAGATCTGATTGGATTACACTTGTATACGTGGAGTTCCCGTTGGTGGAACCAACGGTAATTAACCAAGACTAGATAAAGAAATAACTAGAGGTCACATTCAACTCAATATGTCGTACAGACATTCATGAGCCTACCATCAAGGTTGGACAGTCCTGATCATCGGGTTGTACACCAAGGCTTGTTTGACATGGAGACCACGGTGCAAGACCACATGTTCTACATGGAAAGTCAGGACTAGTCCTAGATTAGGAAAGCAAATATTGTAACTAGAAATAGTCTTCTCCTAGTCGTACTCGACTAGTACTCCTGTACTTAACTGACTTGTACCCTACCCCTGTACATATAAGGTGATGCAGAGACTCCTGCAACCAATCGATCAAAACGCAACATACATGACGTAGGTTACTACGCATCATACGGTCCGAACCTATCTAAATTGTGTCTTCATGTCTACCTTCGAGTTCCTGATCTTGATGAGCCCCACCAAACAAAAGTTTACTTCACTCATGCACCCCCTCAGTAGGTTACCGGGTCCAAACATCTACAACTAGCGCGCCAAGTTGGGGACCTCACCGTAGATCCGCTGGTGAACTCGAGGGCACTAACACTATGTTGACATTTGATTATCGTTGCAAAGTTCGTTTGGACTTGCAAGCGGACAAATCCTCCGTCGTAGTCAAGAGACCCTTCTTCCCTTGAGTGGTGATCCCAAGGTATCGAATTTGTGGAACAATGTGCAACGCAAGATCGATCCAATAAAGCGAGAAAATACTTTGTTTAAGAGAGGTTTCAAACGCATCTAATCTAGTAAAACATGAGAGGTAGCAAGAGGAAGCAAGAGGTAACCGATCTAGAGAGTCTAGATCGTGCCTTTGTCGTAGTTCTAAGCGAGAGATGAAGATAGAAATAAGAATCTCATAAAAAACATATGGCTTCCGTTCCAATCCTCGAAGGCACCTACCGTACACGTGATCGACATCCTATCACGATGCCCCGCTTCTTGTGTAAGTGAACCTAAGAGCACGCTCACAAGGAACATGTTGAAAACACTTGGTAGGTCGGGTATGCACCTCTAGCCACCACGGCTACAAGAGCACCCTAGGCGATCTATCTTAAGTATAGATCGAGGAAGAAGCAAAACCAAGAGAAGACAAAACCAAAGAGGAAGCACTCGATTGCTAATTATTGGATTCATTGAAACCCCATCATAAGTGTATACATGAATAAGAACCAACCGGGATCCTACCTTGATCTTGATTCAAGCCTCCGAAACTCCGACGTGGTCTTCCATGCAAGGTTTCCACGCCGGCTAGGTTAACCCTAGACGACTATCACGACCTGTCACACCTGATTTTCCGAAGAAAACCAAATGCATCTCATATGTGCGCCAGGATCAAGTTTACACACATATGATAGACGTCATGAGTGAAATATCTATAAACAGCAATAAAAACGTACAAGAGTTAAACCATTACATTATCTCTTTATTACACTCAGACGTTAGACTCGAAGGTCTTTACACGAACAACGATAACTATGAAGACGCGACTCCATCTTCATCTTCCACAGGCACATGACTGGGGGCACGCAAGCCTCAGAACTCTTCGTAGTCGTTGAAGTACTCTTCTCCAGCGTTCTCCTCTGAACAGCGGGTAAGCAAGGGTGAGCACACTTATGGTTGGAGCTCAGCAAGTGGGGGAAGATGCAAGGCTATCAAGGACAGGCTAAGGTTTTGCAGCGGTTAGCATTTTAATGTTTGTCAAATTTTATTAGCAAGCACCTATTTACTAGGTGTAAGTTTATACCAACCCACTTAAGCATTTAGGAAAGCATCTCATCTCAAAACCATATAAAAACCACGATTTAATTCCATCTTTATGTTTGATTATCATGTGAGGGTCCAGGCCGCTCTTGACCGTGAGCACGGCTGATCGATCAGTTTTACACTCTGCAGAGGTTGTACACTTTCACCACAGCTCGCGTAAAAGTTCTGAAGAACTTTGAACCCAACCACGCATGTGCTGATCAGGCACAATACCACACTTCCGAGGTGTGATTGCATAGGGACGCTACGAAGCCTTTACAAAGATATGCAGAAGACCAACAACCCACGACAGTTACAGCTCAGGGCGGACCATAACCCTCCCTAGTGGACAGCACCTTAGCAAAGGCTGCGGCCAAGAGGACCGGGCTATACCCCTGCAACCCCGAGCCCCCTGTGTTCCTTTCGGATAAGGTCACCAGTACAATCACACACCTAATTAATTGGCTAAGCCAGAGCCATATGGACTGTGGTTGTACTGTTTTCCTGGGTGGTTCTCCATGTTCCGATTAAACCATATGATCTTGTTATTAACCATAAGCACACACATATATATCACCAAAGTTATCATGATCAACATTCATCATATTGTAAAAAATTCATTTTAACCATCCCAAGGTATAGCAACTAAGCATTTCTACCCAAAACATTTATTTAAAAGGGTTGTTCAAGGTATTGAGGATAAAATTCTAGTCATGTCCTTAAAAAGGTGATTTTCCCATCAAATTTATGCAATACAACATTTAAAAGTAAACTTAGTTATCATGCAAGTTGTGTGGGACAAAAATAGAATATGCAGGGGGAGAAGTCCACTTGCCTTCCTTGCTTAAACACTGAGGTTCTTCTTCTTCAAAAACTTGCTCTTGATCCACTTCAACTGGTTGCTCACTTGAAACTGGCACGATGTCTACGAGCACACAAGAAAACATACAATAAACAAAACAACACACCAAGCATGAAAAGCTTAAAAAGAGAACAAGGGTTTGGCTTAAGGAACGTGAACACAAAAGCACTAGGAACTATCGGGAGCTTTGGATGATCACAAACAAAAGCTAGCTATGTGCTTGGTATATTTTAATTGAATAAAGATGTGCATAGGTTATTTCAGAGAAATACCCTATTTATAATTAAGCAAGTTATATTTGTATTTAAAAGACGATGTAAACTTAGTCCAATTTTATTTATAAATATTCAAGTATGATTTATACAAATTAAACATTTAATTTAAAAGAAGCATGTGAAGCATCTAAACGTATATCTTTATATTTCGAGTTGTTCTAAACAAATTATAACTCAAAAACATATTTATGTTCATATTAATCAAATTAACATTTAATTAAGAAAACTCGGGATAGACCTATGTTTGCTTTTATTTAGAAAGCAAGTTGCATAAACATTAATCAATTTAAGTTTGATTATGAAAACCGAGGTATACATCTAATTAGCTTTTAATTGAAAGAATTTTTTAACTAGTATTAATCATATTAACTTTCTTATGAAAACACGTGTTGAACTCTAATTAGATTTTAATTAGAAAAATATGTGTATAAGGATTTAATCATATTTAATATTTAAATAAATTATAAAACAAAGAACATGTTCAACATTGGCCCTAACACGTAGTTTGAGTTGATATGAACTTAACGCAACTTAAAACGGTGGAAACGGAGCTAAAATGTAAAAGATACAGCCAAAACAAGGTTCTAAAACTGACGGACTTGAAAAGACGGTCGCGTGGACACCAAGAACGCTTAAAACGGATAAAAGACGGAAAAGATATGGCTAAAACAAGATTCAGGGGCTTTTCTGTGAAGAAACAGGGCTTCCAGGGGCTTAACTGCAAGAAACCAGGGACTAAAACATGATTATACATATAAACAGAGGGGTTTATGTGTGAAAAGGAGTGAAAAGGACCTCTGGTGAAGGAATCTAAAGAAACAGGGGCTAAAACAGAAGAAACAGGGACCTGATTGAAAGGATTCCTATAGGTGGAAGGGCATCGTTGTGATATTAGAAACTACAGGGGCTTTTCCGCAAAACAGCGGCTGACAGGGGCGGCTTGGCTGATGAGGCACCACGTGGCGAGCTTTGATTGGGCGAGCGGGACGACGTGGCGCTGACGCGGCTGTGGACCGCGCCGTGGACCTGGTCCACGGGTCCATGGTGGACCGGGCTAAGGGGTTACACCCCGATTTAACCAGGACCGTTGATCACAGATCGATCGGCTGGAGGAAAAGCAAAAGCTCAGGGGCCTATACGAAAAGAGAAGGACCTGAACGCAAGGATTTCTACTAGTGCGAGGGTATGGTTGTTATTATAGAAAACACGGGGTTTTTTTTAACAAAAATGGCCACTGTTGACCGGTATGGGATTGTTTGACCGGGGTCTATGGTGGATCTGGACCGTGGATCGTCGATCCGACGGCTGAGGTGGCGTGCATGCGACGGGTGGCGGCGGGACTCGCCGGAGAAGAGGGCTGCGCGGCGGCGCGCGGCGGCGCTTCGCCAGCGTGAGCTCGGGAGAGGGTTCCCGGCCACCATTTCGTGCACGCGCGGGTGCTACGCGTAGCGGGGAAGCATGCGCACGCGTCTAGGGGTTCAGGAGGGAGGCTCAGGTGACCACGGCGGCTAGCACCGGAAGGGGGCGGTCGGGAGCTCACCGGCGTGCGACGGCGACGACCCAAAACTTGGTACGGGCCTCGGTTCGACACGCTGAGCAGCTTAACATGATGCCTGGGCGACAACAAACGCGGTCGTGACCACAGGGGCGTGGTTTGGCCAGAGAGGAGGCGACCATGGCCGGCGGGGCGGCCGGCGGCCACTGCGTGCCACGGCGGCACAACCAGGCGCTCGGACCAGGGAAAGAAGAGGGGGCTATGGCTTCCTCACCTTGTAGTGAAGCTACAGCTGATGAGCGAGACGGCGAGGAAGAAGCGGCGGTGGAGATTGTTGGCGACGGCGGACTCGGGCGGCGCTCCGGCGGACAGGGACAGGAGCTCCGCCAAGCGACGACGACGAAGACCTGGTGCAAGGGGGCTCAATGATCAACGGGCGCATCACAAGAGAGGGAAGAGAGAGGGAGAGAGAGGCCCTTCACCGGCGACGAGCTCTTCCAGCGGCGGCGGAAACAGAGGCGGCGGCACTGGCGAAATTGGAGCTCGGGCGTGGGGAAAATTGTGTGCGGGAGCGAAAGGGAGGGGACGAGGGTGTTGCTCGGCTTAAGTACCAGCAAAGAGGGGAGAAGGGGAAGTGGAAAGGCCCCGGCGGCGGTGGTCTTGCCATTCATGGCCGGCGGCCGTCCCGGGCTTAAAGGAGGCAAGAAGAGGGGGAGAAACGGAAGGGGAGTGAATGAGATATGGTCGTGGGGGTTTATTGCCCTTAATTGGAGCTTAAAGGGAGGAAGGGGAGCGGGGAAAGCGCGGGTAGGGGCGGCGGGATCCGCGGCGGGGTCGCCGGCTTGAAACAGAGGAGGGGGTGCGCGAGGTGGGAGAGAGGACTGACGGGTGGGACCGCCCTGGCAGAGAGAGGAGAGAGGAGGAGGAAGGCGGGCCGCGGCGGGATACTGGGCCGGCCTGGGCTGAAAGGTAGGTTGGGTAGGAAAAGAGTTAGGTTTGTTTTTTTTCCAAACCTTTTAAACTTAAAACTTTTCAAACTTAAACACTTCAAACTCTTTTCAAATTTTCAAATCATTTTAAAAACTTTCAAACTAGTTTTAAAAACCTTTAAAACTTCACACAAGCAAACATAAGCCATGCACTTCAAAATATGATGCAGAAGCACTTATTGTCTCTAAAATGATTCAAAAGTGATATTTAAATATTTTAGAGCCAAATTTAATTGATAATTTATTATTCCTTAGAAAACAAAAACACCATGTTGCTTACATTATTTAAATGATGGAAATTAGGGTGTTACAAATCTACCCCCTTAAAAAGAATCTCGTCCCGAGATTCGGAGAGATTGGGAGAACTAAGGGTACTTCTTCTATAAGCTCATCTTGCCTGCTGAGTTCTTCCAACAGTCACAGCTCCTTCACTTGCTTTCCTTCATCTTGATTCACTTTTCCTTTCTCCTTGGATGGGATGGTAGCGACAACTTCAATCCTATCTCCTTGTGGGCTGGTTAAGAGTACTGACTTCTTGGCACACAGAATTATTCCATCACATTCGCCTAACCAATCCATTCCAAGTATCACATCTATTCCACTTGATGTAAGAACTACTAGATCAGCTTGAAAATCTATTCCCCTGATTTTAAGATTGACTCGTGGACATACATATGTAGATTTCATTTCACCATTCGGGGAACTAACCAACAAATGTGTCTTCATAGAACTCATAGGTATACCTTGCTTTGCCACGAATTGTTTAGTAATGAATGAATGCGATGCTCCAGAATCAAATAAAACTGTTGCTGGTACAGAGTTGACAGAGAACGTACCCAGCACAACACCTGGAGCGTCTTGAGCTTGTTCAGTCGTCACATGATTCACTCTTCCACGTGTGTAGTTCTGTTGACCTCTGTTACCTCGATGAGTAGAATTCCCGATGCGAGCTTGTGATAACGGTTGTCCAAATCTCTGACCATTATCTCTCTGAGGAGTCTGCATGTTGCGCTTCGGGCAGATGTTGGCATAATGTCCAAATTCTCCACAATTGAAACAACCATTAGGACGAACCGGGGAGTTGCTTCTCACTGGTGCTTCTGAGCGATCTTGATGATGACTTGGAGCATGTGGTGTCTGCTGGCTAGAATGCTGAGGTTGTTGAGTTGAGTGCTGCAACTGTAAATTCTGAGTATAATTTCCACTTGATCCACCAGAGCAAAACTGAGAATTCTGAGATGAGTTGAAGCGGGGGCGTGTGTTGCTGGACTGTCCATAAGACTTGAACTTGCGCTTCTGTTCACCAAGTTCCATTCGTTTATTCTCCAAACCTATAGCTTTGTTCAGCAACATCTGAAAGTTGGGGAATGTATGACTCTGCAGCTGATAGTTGAGTGGTCCAATCAATCCATCCAAGAATCTTTCCTGCCTCTTGGGATCAGTGTTGACTTCATCAGGAGCATAACGGGACAAATGTGTAAACTTGTCGAGATACTCTGTAACAGACATGTTTCCCTACTTCAGTGCAAGAAATTCCTTTTGCTTTAGCTTTATCACTCCTGAAGGAATGTGATAGGTACGGAAGTTATCTCTGAATTCCTGCCAAGTAATATTGTTTCTATCTGGATGTGCAGTCGAATATGCATCCCACCAATCACCAGCTTGTCTTGTCAATCTGCCTGCAGCATAAAGGACCATCTCTCGGTCGGTGCATTGAACGATCTCAAGCTTCTTGGTAACCGTCTTCAACCAGTCATCGGCATCCAACGGATCGGAGGAGTGGGAGTAGGTGGGAGGGTGGTGGCTCATAAACTCTTTATGCTTGTCCCTCGGCTGTGGCGGAGGTGGGGGAGGGGGTGCTGGTTGGTTCTGTTGAGCTTGTAGGTTCTGGATGGTGGCAGTGAGGTTTTGCAGCAGCTGAGTTTGAGCGGCAAAGAATTGTTGCAATACGGGATCCATTTGGTTAAGCAGTGGGGGTGGAGGTGGTGGTGCTTGCGCTATGTGAGCACGAATCACCGGCGGAACGTCTTGTCCTTCTCCTGACCTGGTTTGTACCATCTGATTGTTAGAGGAATTATTCAGACAAGAAGATTGAACTGATGTATGAAGACATGAACTCGAAATGATGAAGCAGCATGAATTTCAAAACTAAGACAGATTCTGATAGCTCAAGATATGATTAAAACAGTGAGGTGGTGTCAAAGAGTTGTGCAAGAGGAATTTTACTTCAACCATCTTGTATGATAGATAAAGAAAAAGATAACCCAGATTTGAACCCAAACTATCTTTACTAACCTAACAATTTATTTCTTGTTGCATTTGTGGCCATCACTCCACAGTGCAACTCACACAAGCGAAGATCCAAATCAACCATGTATTCAAACAACAAACATTAGCACAACGATCGTCCTCACAGAAACGTTTCTATCGAAGTTGATAAGGGGTAGGCAAACTAAGAGCTTATATTAGACAACACAGGTGGTGGAGATCCAGCTGATAGCACAAGAACTGAACTCAGTATAGATCAAAACAAAAAAAAAAGATGTGTTTTAACAAGAAAACAAAGATTAAATTAGATTTTATACGTAAATAACTCAATTTTGAAAGATGACAGGTTTTCTAGAACATGAATCCTTACTTTTCGACCATTTCTAACTTAAGGCTGCGTCCTACAGTCATTACTGCTCTGATACCACTCTGTCACACCTGATTTTCCGAAGAAAACCAAATGCATCTCATATGTGCGCCAGGATCAAGTTTACACACATATGATAGACGTCATGAGTGAAATATCTATAAACAGCAATAAAAACGTACAAGAGTTAAACCATTACATTATCTCTTTATTACACTCAGATGTTAGACTCGAAGGTCTTTACACGAACAACGATAACTATGAAGACGCGACTCCATCTTCATCTTCCACAGGCACATGACTGGGGGCACGCAAGCCTCAGAACTCTTCGTAGTCGTTGAAGTACTCTTCTCCAGCGTTCTCCTCTGAACAGCGGGTAAGCAAGGGTGAGCACACTTATGGTTGGAGCTCAGCAAGTGGGGGAAGATGCAAGGCTATCAAGGACAGGCTAAGGTTTTGCAGCGGTTAGCATTTTAATGTTTGTCAAATTTTATTAGCAAGCACCTATTTACTAGGTGTAAGTTTATACCAACCCACTTAAGCATTTAGGAAAGCATCTCATCTCAAAACCATATAAAAACCACGATTTAATTCCATCTTTATGTTTGATTATCATGTGAGGGTCCAGGCCGCTCTTGACCGTGAGCACGGCTGATCGATCAGTTTTACACTCTGCAGAGGTTGTACACTTTCACCACAGCTCGCGTAAAAGTTCTGAAGAACTTTGAACCCAACCACGCATGTGCTGATCAGGCACAATACCACACTTCCGAGGTGTGATTGCATAGGGACGCTACGAAGCCTTTACAAAGATATGCAGAAGACCAACAACCCACGACAGTTACAGCTCAGGGCGGACCATAACCCTCCCTAGTGGACAGCACCTTAGCAAAGGCTGCGGCCAAGAGGACCGGGCTATACCCCTGCAACCCCGAGCTCCCTGTGTTCCTTTCGGATAAGGTCACCAGTACAATCACACACCTAATTAATTGGCTAAGCCAGAGCCATATGGACTGTGGTTGTACTGTTTCCTGGGTGGTTCTCCATGTTCCGATTAAACCATATGATCTTGTTATTAACCATAAGCACACACATATATATCACCAAAGTTATCATGATCAACATTCATCATATTGTAAAAAATTCATTTTAACCATCCCAAGGTATAGCAACTAAGCATTTCTACCCAAAACATTTATTTAAAAGGGTTGTTCAAGGTATTGAGGATAAAATTCTAGTCATGTCCTTAAAAAGGTGATTTTCCCATCAAATTTATGCAATACAACATTTAAAAGTAAACTTAGTTATCATGCAAGTTGTGTGGGACAAAAATAGAATATGCAGGGGGAGAAGTCCACTTGCCTTCCTTGCTTAAACACTGAGGTTCTTCTTCTTCAAAAACTTGCTCTTGATCCACTTCAACTGGTTGCTCACTTGAAACTGGCACGATGTCTACGAGCACACAAGAAAACATACAATAAACAAAACAACACACCAAGCATGAAAAGCTTAAAAAGAGAACAAGGGTTTGGCTTAAGGAACGCGAACACAAAAGCACTAGGAACTATCAGGAGCTTTGGATGATCACAAACAAAAGCTAGCTATGTGCTTGGTATATTTTAATTGAATAAAGATGTGCATAGGTTATTTCAGAGAAATACCCTATTTATAATTAAGCAAGTTATATTTGTATTTAAAAGACGATGTAAACTTAGTCCAATTTTATTTATAAATATTCAAGTATGATTTATACAAATTAAACATTTAATTTAAAAGAAGAATGTGAAGCATCTAAACGTATATCTTTATATTTCGAGTTGTTCTAAATAAATTATAACTCAAAAACATATTTATGTTCATATTAATCAAATTAACATTTAATTAAGAAAACTCGGGATAGACCTATGTTTGCTTTTATTTAGAAAGCAAGTTGCATAAACATTAATCAATTTAAGTTTGATTATGAAAACCGAGGTATACATCTAATTAGCTTTTAATTGAAAGAATTATTTAACTAGTATTAATCATATTAACTTTCTTATGAAAACACGTGTTGAACTCTAATTAGATTTTAATTAGAAAAATATGTGTATAAGGATTTAATCATATTTAATATTTAAATAAATTATAAAACAAAGAACATGTTCAACATTGGCCCTAACACGTAGTTTGAGTTGATATGAACTTAACGCAACTTAAAACGGTGGAAACGGAGCTAAAACGCAAAAGATACAGCCAAAACAAGGTTCTAAAACTGACGGGCTTGAAAAGACGGTCGCGTGGACACCAAGAACGCTTAAAACGGATAAAAGACGGAAAAGATATGGCTAAAACAAGATTCAGGGGCTTTTCTGTGAAGAAACAGGGCTTCCAGGGGCTTAACTGCAAGAAACCAGGGACTAAAACATGATTATACATATAAACAGAGGGGTTTATGTGTGAAAAGGAGTGAAAAGGACCTCTGGTGAAGGAATCTAAAGAAACAGGGGCTAAAACAGAAGAAACAGGGACCTGATTGAAAGGATTCCTATAGGTGGAAGGGCATCGTTGTGATATTAGAAACTACAGGGGCTTTTCCGCAAAACAGCGGCTGACAGGGGCGGCTTGGCTGATGAGGCACCACGTGGCGAGCTTTGATTGGGCGAGCGGGACGACGTGGCGCTGACGCGGCTGTGGACCGCGCCGTGGACCTGGTCCACGGGTCCATGGTGGACTGGGCTAAGGGGTTACACCCCGATTTAACCAGGACCGTTGATCACAGATCGATCGGCTGGAGGAAAAGCAAAAGCTCAGGGGCCTATACGAAAAGAGAAGGACCTGAACGCAAGGATTTCTACTAGTGCGAGGGTATGGTTGTTATTATAGAAAACACGGGGGTTTTTTTTAACAAAAATGGCCACTGTTGACCGGTATGGGATTGTTTGACCGGGGTCTATGGTGGATCTGGACCGTGGATCGTCGATCCGACGGCTGAGGTGGCGTGCATGCGACGGGTGGCGGCGGGACTCGCCGGAGAAGAGGGCTGCGCGGCGGCGCTTCGCCGGCGTGAGCTCAGGAGAGGGTTCCCGGCCACCATTTCGTGCACGCGCGGGTGCTACGCGTAGCGGGGAAGCATGCGCACGCGTCTAGGGGTTTAGGAGGGAGGCTCAGGCGACCACGGCGGCTAGCACCGGAAGGGGGCGGTCAGGAGCTCACCGGCGTGCGACGGCGACGACCCAAAACTTGCTACGGGCCTCGGTTCGACACGCTGAGCAGCTTAACATGATGCCTGGGCGACAACAAACGCGGCCGTGACCACAGGGGCGTGGTTTGGCCAGAGAGGAGGCGACCATGGCCGGCGGGGCGGCCGGCGGCCACTGCGTGCCACGGCGGCGCAACCAGGCGCTCGGACCAGGGAAAGAAGAGGGGGCTATGGCTTCCTCACCTTGCAGTGAAGCTATAGCTGATGAGCGAGACGGCGAGGAAGAAGCGGCGGTGGAGATTGTTGGTGACGGCGGACTCGGGCGGCGCTCCGGCGGACAGGGACAGGAGCTCCGCCAAGCGACGACGACGAAGACCTGGTGCAAGGGGGCTCAATGATCAACGGGCGCATCACAAGAGAGGGAAGAGAGAGGGAGAGAGAGGCCCTTCACCAGCGACGAGCTCTTCCAACGGCGGCGGAAACAGAGGTGGCGGCACTGGCGAAATTGGAGCTCGGGCGTGGGGAAAATTGTGTGCGGGAGCGAAAGGGAGGGGACGAGGGTGTTGCTCGGCTTAAGTACCAGCAAAAAGGGGAGAAGGGGAAGTGGAAAGGCCCCGGCGGCGGTGGTCTTGCCATTCATGGCCGGCGGCCGTCCCGGGCTTAAAGGAGGCAAGAAGAGGGGGAGAAACGGAAGGGGAGTGAAGGAGATATGGTCGTGGGGGTTTATTGCCCTTAATTGGAGCTTAAAGGGAGGAAGGGGAGCGGGGAAAGCGCGGGTAGGGGCGGCGGGATCCGCGGCGGGGTCGCTGGCTTGAAACAGAGGAGGGGGTGCGCGAGGTGGGAGAGAGGACTGACGGGTGGGACCACCCTGGCAGAGAGAGAAGGAGAGAGGAGGTGGAAGGCGGGCCGCGGCGGGATACTGGGCCGGCCTGGGCTGAAAGGTAGGTTGGGTAGGAAAAGAGTTAGGTTTGTTTTTTTTCCAAACCTTTTAAACTTAAAACTTTTCAAACTTAAACACTTCAAACTCTTTTCAAATTTTCAAATCATTTTGAAAACTTTCAAACTAGTTTTAAAAACCTTTAAAACTTCACACAAGGAAACATAAGCCATGCACTTCAAAATATGATGCAGAAGCACTTATTGTCTCTAAAATTATTCAAAAGTGATATTTAAATATTTTAGATCCAAATTTAATTGATAATTTATTATTCCTTAGAAAACAAAAACTAAAACACCATGTTGCTTACATTATTTAAATGATGGAAATTAGGGTGTTACACGACCCTCCTCTCCAAGATGGTGTCCCTCAAGCTCCTCTGCTCCTCGGCGGTGGCTGATGAATGACTTGATGGTTGGGACTTCGCACGGGGACTATAAATAGCCCGAAGAGGTGCTAGGTCAAATGGGAAGGAGAACAGGGCCCAGAATGGGCTGGGCCGGCTGGCCTGGGCCCATTCTGGCCCGGTTCGTCCCCGCTTTTCTTCCAGATGCTTCTCGTGACTTCCTGAGTTTTTGCCGAGTTGCATGTGGCCCCTTGACGTCGTTTTCCTCGCGGTTTAGATAAGGGTGCTTTGCGTATGAACTCCTGCATCTTCCGTCTAGGTCCTCGATACTTCTCGGCTTCACGCTTTAGTCCTTGGTTCATTTGGAGTCATGTTCATCTTGTATCTTGACTTGTGCCGGGCTTCATGATCTTCTTGTAAAGCCCTTGATGAACTCTACCCGGAAGTCCTCTTTTAGGCTCTTGATTCTTATGTAAACAACAAACTCCAAAAACCATGCGCGAGTGCGAACTTAACATATAATAGGGGTTAGGATCATTAGTGTGAATATCAAATTAATACCAACATAGAAGGTAAACAAGCGGCTAGGTTGACGAAAATCGACCGCCAACATCCCCCATGCTTAAACCTTGCTCGTCCTCGAGTAAGCCTTCAATGGATATCAGTGTTGCCCTTTGATGTTCAAACCCTACACTTGATCATACATGAGAAAACATAATGCTCTCTAGATTAAGTTCCATAGTGTACTAACTTTTATCTTTATAGAGGGTGGATATCATTCAAGCTCTTTCCACAAGTACTTGATCAAGCTCTCAAACTTTTAAACAAATCTCAGAAATTTTGAAAAATAAAGAATGAGATAAAGAGAAAAATTGCTTTACCGAGATCAAAAATAGCCATCTTGCACTTTGCTCATGTACTCTCATCTCATCTTGCCTCTGAAGCCTACTTGTTCTACTCCTTTTCCTCTCTCAAAGTATATGGTGGAAAGCTTTATGTGGAGCTATAGGAAAGTTTTAGTCCTACCAAGATATTATAGTTGAGATATTATTAAAACAAGACTAGCTTCTCATGGTCTTACCGAGACTCGTCAAAAAGGTCATTGGAAAAATAATGTTCTCAAGGAGGGGGGAGAGATGAACACACACATTTTTAGATAAGTGGACATGTGAAAATGACAAAGAGTGATCCCGAGGCACAAACGAAGTCCTCGTTATCGGATTGCACATGGTTGGAAAGATGAGTATGGGTCTTGGTCTTGAATCCTCTTGAAAACTCAAAAGCACTAAACATAGCTAGAGAACCGGGAGCTTTATTATTATTTTTCTTTCTTTCTTTTTCTCATCATACTTTTTCTCTTTTATATTTTTTTCTTCTTTCATCATACTTTTTATTTTCTCCCCTTGAACTCTAGACTATACTAGCACTTCCTTGGCAACCCCCCATGCTTAGACGTTTGCTCGTCCTCGGGCAAAAGAGGTGATAAATATGTCAAGGTGTGAATTGAAGCTCTCATATTTTCTTAGAGAGAGATACTCGAAAAATCTTCTAGGGATCCTTTTGGAAGTCTCCCTTACTCACTTGAAGCACCTTCCTTGTAATCTTCCTCAAAGTATTCATCCATACTCATATATTGGGTTGTGGTCGAGGAGGTGAACACAAAAAAGATATGTTTGGGTTTTGTGGTTGGATATCCGGCGAGGTTTGCGAAATTCCCAATGTGGAAACTCACAATGCATGGATAGAAGAGGCTAGCATAAAGAACGATACGCAAAAACGGAATGACCAGCTTCTTAGTCTCGGGCCAGAGAAATCAGGCCTTGATCAATGCACCCAAAAATAAATCTTGTATATACTAATGTTTTGCACTCAAGTAAATTTAGGCTTTGGATGGGTAGAGCAAAATGCAAGCGGTACTCATGACAAGGTTAGCATAACTTTTTGAGAATAAAAAGGTTCTTCGAGTCATTCAAAGTTGAGAGCAACGAAAAAGAACTATGGGACTTGAGTTATCATAACCTCCACACAAGATTAGGCTAGCATTTAATTAAATTTCAGATTCATATTAAAAGAGAGCACTAGCTTGAACATGCATAAATCAAGCATAAGATCGAGCAAAGCGGCAACGATCATCACATATCAACATGGTACAATTTTCCATCCATATTAAGATCATAAGAACAATGGTGAAACATATTCATGATGAAGGAAAACAAAAACTACTACTACCACACACATGCTGAAAATAAATAAAAACTGAAAATGCTACACACACAATTTGCACACAAACTGAAAATAAAGGAAAGGAGAAGGAAAAATCAAACCAAACTTGAAAGCATTATTTCTTCTTCCTTCCTTCACTCTTCCTCCAATGGTTGATCCTCTGTCTTTATGATGAGAGCAAGCTTGGAGTGCCTCAGAGTATATGGTGGTGTAGAGGTCGAACATGTGGCTCCTCCGTGTGCCCTTGAGGTTCGGTGTACCGCATGGACGAGCTTCGTGTACTCTTCATGCCTTCAAAGAGCAGCGTGTCGCTCCTTGGTGGTACCACGTCCTCCTCCATGCTTCGTGGGGATTCAGAGATAGAGTGCCTTCGCGAAGAGCTTGCTGGCGGCACCCTTGACGGTGATCATGTCTTCCTTCCGAGGGCGGCATTCATGGCTTTCCTTATCATGCCTTGCTGCACAAAATCACAAACAACCTCCCCGGAGGTTTCTTGCTGGTGGAAATACACACAAAGAAAGTATATGGATTGACAAGAGTTGTAATGATCATTCAATAATTTTTTATAGAAGGAAGTGAGGCACAAATTTTTATTGGTGGTTAACTTCTGGGATATGAATTCAAGAACACGCACTAGCAAATGGATGAACTAATTACCAGACGAAGGGGAGCCTCGGGGGCTGATTGGAAGGGGCAGGCCGGCCGGCCTAGGCCGATCGGCCTAGGGGGTCTCCTGCACTTCCTCGCTCCAGTTTCCTCTGAGCTGCTTCTTACTCCCTTGTTGTCCTGAGTCCTCGTGCTCCACAAGAATCCATTACCCAAACGCTCTCGGCCACTTGTTTGTTTTGAATGATGAGATCAACGCCTCACTCCTTTACTTTGTGTCACTTCTTGTCTTCCATGCTTTATGTGCTTTCACTTATTTCCTGCAAAACAAAGTCATTGTTGCCCCCCATGCTTGTCCTTTGCATGTGCCCAAGATGCCAAATGATGGATGCCTTCCCGCGATGCATCATGGAGCACAAAGTGTCAAGCAAATTCAAAATCCCCCCTTAATCATGTTTTGACGCTAAGCACTCCTCTAACTTTAAAAATTGAAAATTAACTCAGAGCAATGAGTCCAAATGTATTCCTAGAGGAGTTTTTAGGCATCAAAAACATTTGTAAGTCGAAAACCTTCCGACTACCTTTATTTTGGTTGCACCGGGATCATTTGCTTTCATTAGTTGATAGCAAGGTCCTCCGGCTTGACCGTGGGGGTATAGGTTTAGGTTCTAGTTTTGGCCAAACATGAGAGAGATTTTGAACAAATAAAAACAATGGGGAAAAAGGGGCTTAGAAAAATTCTAAATCTAGAGAAACCGGTGGATGTTAAGTTGAATGAAACCAAAAATCGATTTACCTAGATTCACGCGAGTCCTATCATGCGTCAGAGATTAAAAATCATTAAGGAACATAACGAGGCTCTACTCATGTGTTTTTAACATGTAAAACAAGCCAACCTTAACATCATGGAGAGGATGAAAGGCTTGGATAGGATCTGAATTTTTTGGTTCTAGCTTCTCAAAAAGAGGCAAATAAATCATGGGATGGCTCATGTCATTGGTTTAAGATCGAAAAATCCAAATAAAATGACCGAGCAAATAAAAGGTTCTCCGAAACTTGTTCAACCAATTAAGAGTTAATAAAGTGTCTTGCGTAGCAAATTCTAAGACTCACTTACTTGAAATACGAAAATCTTCCGTGTTGCCCTCCCGGCAGCCTTTATTCTTGATCGGGTTGTCCTCCCGGTAGCTTATTCTTGACTCGACGAATGGGTTGCCTCCCGCATAGCGCTTTGTTTATAGTCTATAGCTAGACTTCTTCTCTTCTTCACTTCTGATCAACACTCTTTGTGGGCGTTGCAATCTTGGGTACCCACTTTTGCACTATCTTTGGCTTGGGTGCAGACTTCTTCTTCGGCTTAGTCATTTTTTTGGTCTTCACAAGCTGACTTTCTCCTTTGGTCTTGACAGATGCAACATCTCCCTTGATCTTCTTCGCTCCCATACCAATGCGACAGTGAGGTGGAACATATTTAGCATTAATAATGTCACATACCTCGAAACATGGTCGAAATTTGAATGCACTTTCGCCGTTGATGTCGATCTTGATCTCCCCCTTGCCAATGTCGATTGTCACTCTGATGGTATTGAGGAACGACCTCCCGAAGAGTGGCGGCTTCTCCCTTTCTCCCATCTTGAGCATGAAATCCACAGGGATGAAGTGATCTTCAACTTTTAAGGGTACATCTCTGGTGATTCCCATGGGATAGCGAGTAGAGTTGTCTCCCAACTCTAGACTCATGACCATGGGCTCTGGCTTTGGTAGGCATGGCTTCTTGAATACGTCTCTTGGTGTGACTCTCATACTTGCTCCAAGGTCACATAACATCTTCTTGAACTTGAATGACCCAATGGAACACGAGACGATCAAACATCCGGGGCCTCTTTGTTTCTTGGGTCCTTGATATGTGATAATGACACCGCATTCCTTGTGATCTTCCCCGAGTGTCTCCATCTCATGCTTGTCGGCAAGTACGTTATTGAAGTAGCGTGGCTTTAATGAAGGCATCTCCACTCTTCCTCTATTATCCATTAGGTGCCCGACAAATTGTCCCAATTGCGTTTCTAGCATCTTCATTGTGTTGAGCACTTCATGGTTAGAACTTTCGACCTCCGTCACTCTGCCGTCTATATTCTCCAATATCTTGTTAACGACCTTGAACCTGGTGATGGTGTCCTTGTTGATCCAAGCTTGCTCGTCTGTTAAGTCCTTCAATTGTACACGAAGAGGAACCGAATTTTGAATGGGCGAGCTTACATTAAATTGAGGTTTACCTTGCCCGTTGCGGAAGTTTGGCGATCCTTCTTCCTTCATGTGGTTGAGCACCTTTGCTTCCTCCGGACACTCTCCTTGGACATGGTCGTACTCCCCACACTCCTCATATGTGGATCTTGCTTCGGCGGCCTTCATAGCTTTTATCTTTTCTATCTCTATTTTCTCCACCCTATTCATAAGTGAACCGACTTGCCATACAAGGAATTCTACTCGCCTGTATTCATCAAAACGCTCCAAAGCTTCCTCAATTGTCTCCGTAGGAGTTTGAACAAATGTTTCAACCTTGTCGTGCAAACTCTGAATTTTGACCGGTGAACAAAATCTCTTTATGAAGGCTCTCATCAATGCGTCCCAACTTAATTTCCTTGCCGATAGAGTGTGGAACCAATCCAAAGCTTTTTCGAGTAATGAGAACCCAAAGAGCCTCGCCGTCAATTGATTCTGAGTCAACCCTTCCACATTGAAAGTTTGACATAGTTGAACGAATGCTTGGAGGTGAAGGTTCAGATCCTCTTTACCGGTGAAAGGCGATTCTTGCACTTTGAGGATAGTTGAGACCTTGATCTCGAACGACCTTATGACATGTTCAAAGTCTAGGATCGGTAGATCTGGGATGCATAGCTCCCCGATCTTGCACTCCGGCTGTGATTCTTCCATGGGTGGCGGTTGAGATTGATCTTTCTTTGGACTTGGAGGTGGAGTTTCCTTTGGGTGTTGCACGTCTCCTTTGCCTATAAAGTTTTTCTAGATCATCCACAAAAGAAAACTACGGTTTGTTGGAGAGGTAGCCGTCCATCTCCGGTTAGGGTTAGTGATAAACAAAAATCAAAAAGAAGAACTAGGGTTAGTGGAAAACTAGATTAGATTGATTTTTGAGGATGATCAAAGTTAGTAGATGCAAAAGAAAAACCAAAAGAAAAACTGAAAAATACTTACAAACGCGATACTAGATCGGATCTTGATTGCTTGTTCCCCGGAAACGGCGCCAGAAAAAGGGGCTTGTTGACGTTTGATTATCGTTGCAAAGTTCGTTTGGACTTGCAAGCGGACAAATCCTCCGTCATAGTCAAGGGACCCTTCTTCCCTTGAGTGGTGATCCCAAGGTATCGAATCTGTGGAACAATGTGCAACGCAAGATCGATCCAATAAAGCGAGAAAACACTTTGTTTAAGAGAGGTTTCAAACACATCTAATCTACTAAAACATGAGAGGTAGTGAGAGGAAGCAAGAGGTAACCGATCTAGAGAGTCTAGATCGTGCCTTTGTGAAGGACCGATTAGGCGAACCAGAGAAGGGGGGGGAGTGAATGGGAGCCGATAAAAATTCTTCTCGAAGGAGATGAGAACTCCAACAAGATGAACACGGCTTCCAAATCACGTCTCCGACTCAACTACCCATGTTGGCCAAGACCACGTAGCCACTGGAGTGCTACTGGTGCTAGGAACCAACAACCACCTTCACGGACTCGAGAACGTAGCGGAACACCAACTCGAGCACCACTGATCTACACCGGTCAGGCCTGTGAGCAGCACCGGTCAGACCGGTCCCTGCTGGTAAAACCTGGGAACTTCCACAGAAGGCCCCTACACCGGTCAGGCCGGTGTAGCTCACCGGTTAGACCGGTTCAAGCCAGGAAACCCCAAATCCACCAAACAGGCCTACCGGGCTCCAAACTGACCCAAACTCGAAACTGCAGAAACACGGGACAACAACGAACTCACCCAGACGTTCACCCGAGGCAAAACCCACAGAGCCTCTGCACCGGTCAGACCGGTGAGCAGCACCGGTCAGGCTGGGCCGCTCGGGGATGAACAGCACCCGCGGGTCAACTCCCCCAAATCCAATTCCCGATCTCCCGAATCGCTCCATGGATTTGTGCAAGACTTTGGGGATAGTAGGAACACCTCATGGGCACTCCATAGCCAAGATTTGGTCCACCAAAACTTGCTAAATCAAGAGGAATCGAAGAAATCCCACCAAGAATGCCTCTAACCCTAGAGCCACGAAAACCCCAAAATCGAGCCCCTTTGCTCACTGATTTGGGAGGGGAATTAAAGTGAAAAGAACCACGAAGGGTTCATGCATACATCCCCCACCAAATCCCAAAGAGAAAGGCCTCGAAATCGCTCCAAGAAAATTGCCAAGAAAGGGCTCCGAAAATCACCAAAAAGGAGAAACGGGAAAGACACATCCAAGCCTTGAGGAACCACGCCGAATCATCTATACATACCAAAGAGGTTCATACAAGGTCTAGCTTGCCGCCCGATCATCCTTCCCTCTCACAAGATCTCACCATGAAGCTCTCAAGCTAGTCCTAAGAAAATCCTAAGGAAATAGGAAGGAAAATAGGAAAACCAAATGAGCTAGGGTTTAAAGAGATGGCTGCCATCCTCTCACCACTTGGGTTATATGGAGGCAACCGAAAGACGAAAATACCCTTACTAGCTAACTAGGGATACATGCCCCTCAAGGGCGAAATCAGAAATCTTTGTCTTCGCACCATCGGACGGATGCCCAGCGACCGCAAACTTGCTTAGCCTCGACGCAAGCCTTGCGATCCCGACGCGTGTCCTCCGCTTCGAAGATTCCGGACTGCGTCGTTGCACACCGGCCAGACCGGTGCTCCTCACCGGTCAGACCGGTCAGACCCACCGGTCAGACCGGTCTGGAGCTGCTGCACCTCCGTCTTCGGTTCTTCGGTCTTGGCTTTGTGGATCAACCAAGGAACCCAGTGGTTTTCTGGTGAACCACCGGAAACCCCGCGAACTCGGTGTAGCCTCTGCCAATCACCACTCATGACTCGGCTCTCACGTAGTCCCGGCTCGACCTTGGTTTTGAGGCTCAACCAAGAAACCGTCCATGACTTCATCTTGCCGTTCTTGCCACCATGCGGCCCGCACTTGACCCCGCTGGCCACCGGGTCCCTCGAACCAAGCCTACTTGTCTTCTCCACACCTGGAGGCCTCACCGGCAACAACCTTTCACGCTTGTTCTTCACCTGCACCAACACCAGTCAAGCCGCAACCTGTACCTGCAATACTTAGCTAAGAATCAGTCCACACCACGTTGTCAATCACTCATCACACCAGGAAGCGACCATCCACCGGTCCTCGAACCACACAAGGCTCTCAATCTCCCCCTTGATGAGTGCATTGACAACACACACATTTTGGTAACCAAGAGAAAAGGAAAAGAAAAAAAACGACTAAAAGAAACTCCAACAAGCGATCGAAAGCCAAAGAAAGGCAAAGAGCAAGATCACTTGAAGAAGACAAGTCTCGGACCCCTTAGGCAAGGGCAATGGCTCGACACATCCGAGACAAAACATGCTCAAGCAAAGAGCACAAGCCAACAATCCAAAGCTCGAAAACCACAAAGAGCTCCCCCTGCACACATGCAAGCTCCCCCTGAACCAATGCAACTCCCCCTGGACGAATGCATGCAAACCACCTCGCAAAATAGAGCAGCTGCTTCAGCTTTTCTCTGGACCGGTCAGACCGGTCAACCACACTGGTCAGACCGGTGTGATAGATTGCCCAGCACCTGAACCTCACACCGGTCAGACCGGTGTACCTCACCGGTCAGACCGATGACCACCTGGGAAAAACTGGGAACTGCACGAGCTCAAAACTAGCTCGAAACCACTTGGAAACCTTCTAAAAGCATGCAGCAAGCCAAAACATGCTCAAACTTCTCCCCCTTGTTGACAATGCATGAATCAAGCCAAAAATGCAAAAAAATGCAACCTAGAGCTTCTCAAATAGACAAATTCAACAAAGGATGCTACACATGTCCAAATGAGCAAGTTAGATACTCTATAGCTTCGTAATGACATCAACTACAAGATCACCAAGTTTCACAACCATTTGGCGAAGCTAAGATAGAATTGAGCAATTTTGCGAAAATTTACCCTCTCATGAGCAAAGTCCTAAACATGAGCAAAACATGTCAAAATGGCAAAGCCACACAAACTTCATGCTAGGACAACCATTCTAAGCATAAGACCATCATAAACACCCACAAGCACCTCGTGTCATGTCAAAGCCACCGAGCCATGTGCCTACTTCTATATATGAGACTTCTCATTGGTAGGCATCATGCAACGGTTTAGCACCCAAAGCAAATTAAAATTAGCACATATGACACGGGAGCACATTTTCCAAGCAGTTTACATTTCATTTTCAGATTTGAAATTGGTACATGAAATGTCTTTGCGACAAAAACGAACTTATGCCCCTCCACAAGATTAAGCATGGGGGCTAAACATTCATGATGGCAAATGAGCCTTTGGCCCCATATGATCAAAATAAGCTATCCAACCACAAATTAAGCATAGCCAAGCCACTAAAACATGTCAAGATCATATAAAGGAATTTACTCACAAGAGAGCATACGAGTGACACTTTTCAAAAACATAGCCATCAACTATGGATATAAATCAAGATCATCAAGAGCTAAGCCAAACTAACCATAGCTTACCACACTAGCTCACAAAGACATACATATCATTCCATGGTGAACAATGTATATAGGAGAAGCTTTTCCTAAACAATGCATATGATACAAAATGCATGCAACCTAAGATACAAAGATGCCTATACATTATGTTACATATGCCGTGCCAAATGCAAGAAATGCACAAAGGAAAGCTATACATATGCTACAAAGAAGCTCCCACACACCAACTCAAGAGATCAAACACACACCAAGCTCCCCCCGCAAACGAGTGAAAGTTGCTTGATCTAGGGGTTTGGTGAAAATATCGGCTAGCTGGTCATGTGTGGGTACATGGATCAAAGCGATTTTTCCTTTCTCTACGTTGTCTCTCAGAAAATGATACCTCACTTCTATGTGCTTGGTTTTGGAATGGAGCACTAGGTTCTTTGCAACGCTTATGGCACTGGTGCTATCACATTGAAGTGGAACATGGGTATATTCCTCACCAAAGTCACTCATGGTGTATGTGATCCAAAGGAGCTGAGAGCAACAACTAGCTGCGGCCACATACTCTGCCTCGGTAGTGGATTGAGCAACACTCGACTGTTTGCGGGAAGACCAAGACACCAAAGAAGAACCCAAGAACTGGCAAGTCCCAGAAGTGGACTTCCTATCCAACCGACACCCGGCAAAATCCGCGTCTGAAAAACCATGAAGCGCCAAAGAAGAAGACGCAGAGTACCAAAGGCTGAAGTCGGGAGTGTGTCGCAAATACCTGAATATGCGCTTGACTGCTTGCCGATGCGAAGTCCTCAGAGATGCTTGAAAACGAGCGCACAGACATACCGAGAACTGGATGTCCGGCCTCATCGCCGTCAAGTAGAGGAGTGACCCGATCATGCTCCGGTACTCCTTCTGGTCCACGTGTTCACCTTCCTCGTCCGCATCAAGAACTGTAGTCGTACTCATAGGCGTCGCCATGGCCTTGGAGTCCTCCATCTTGAACTTCCTCACAATGTCCTTGGTGTACTTAGCTTGGTGCACAAATGTTCCTTCCTTTGATTGCTTGATTTGTAGCCCGAGGAAGAACTGCAACTCGCCCATCATGCTCATCTCAAATTCCCTGCTCATGTCTTCTGCAAACCTTGCAACAAGAGAGTTAGACGAGCCACCAAAGACAATATCATCCACGTATACCTACACAATCAGGATATCTCTGCCCTGCCTAAGGAGAAACAAGGTCTGATCGACCTTCCCCATCTCAAACCCTCTCTCAAACAGGAACCCCCTCAACCTACCATACGAAGCTCTAGGCGCCTGCTTCAACCCTTACAACGCCTTCCTCAACTTGTACACCCGGTGGGGGTACTTCTCACTCTCAAACCCCGGTGGTTGCCTCACAAACACCTCTTCCTCCAACACACCGTTCAGGAAAGCACTCTTCACATCCATCTGGTACAACTTGAACCCTTTAGCCACGGAAAAGGCTAGAAGGATCCTGATCGCCTCCAAACGAGCTACAGGAGCGAAAGTCTCCTCGTAGTCGATCCCCTCTTTCTGACTGTACCCCTAAGCAACAAGTCTCGACTTGTTCCTCACCACTTCTCCTTTCTCTCCCTCTTTATTTTTCCACACCCATTTTGTCCCAATCGGCTTACACCCTGGAGGAGGGTCAACCAACACCCAAACTTGGTTCCTCTCAAAATTCTCCAACTTCTCATGCATCGAATTAACCCAATTATGATCAGATAGCGCGTGTCCAATGTCTTTGGGCTCAAAGGTGGCAACAAAAGCAGCTTGAGCGAAATGAGAATTGTTCCGAACCCTCGACCGTGTAGTACGTTCATTCATGTCGCCGATGATTCTCGAAGCTGGGTGATCCACTTGCACTCGCCGGGGAGGTTCTCGCCTTGATGCTACCTCCCCCTCAACAGCAGCTTCGCCTTGATCTGGGTTTGTCGTTGTAGGTGTGGGAGAGGGTCCGTTCACGATCGTCGTCGAAGTAGTAGGTACATGTTCAGCTGCGGGCACCACACCGCCATCTTCATCATCTCCATGTTCATGCTCCTCCTCTTGAAAGATCTCCTCGCCAAGTTCGTCGTCACCTGCACACTCAAAAACAAGCTGACTACGTGGCTGTGTCTCGTCGAAGGTTACCTCACAAGTCTCCACGATTTGGTTAGTTTCAAGATTGAGCACACGAAATGCTCTAGAATGAGATGCATAACCAAAAAAATACCATCGACAGACCTAGCCTCGAACTTGTCCAACTTCTTCCCTTTCTTCAGAATGAAGCATTTACAACCAAAGGCATGGAAGTGACTCATCTTGGGTGTGCGACCGTGCATCAACTCGTAACAGGTTTTCTTCTTATGAACCCTGAGGTAGATCCTGTTCGACACATAGCACGCGGTATTGACCGCCTCAGCCCAGAACCTTCTCGGAGTCCTATGTTCGTCGAGCATCGTCCGAGCCATCTCGCACAAGGTCCTGTTTTTCCTTTCTACCACGCCATTCTGAGGAGGCGTATACGGACTCGAAAACTGGTGTTCAAGACCCAAGTCATGGCAAAAGGTTTCGAAGTGAGAGTTTTTGAATTCCGAGCCATTGTCACTACGGATCGCTCGTATGGCATCTCTGTGCCTCTCGTTTCTTAACCTCAAGACAAGATCTCGAACAAAACCAAACGTCTCCCCTTTCTCCTCAAGAAAGAACACCCACGCATACCGAGAGTAGTCGTCCACCACAACAAAGACATACCACTTCCCACCCGCAGATCGCACACAAGCTGGGCCAACAAGGTCCATATGGAGCAGCTCGCATGGACGCTCAGTCATCACATCGGTGAGAGGTGGGTGAGAAGAGGCTACCATCTTGGCATGCCTACACGGTGCACAAACCAACTCTTTCTCAAACCTCAACCGTGGCAATCCTCGAACCAAATTGAGTTTACTCAAGCGTGACAAAAGGTCAAAGCTCAAGTGACCCAACTTCCTATGCCACTTCCACAACTCACTCGAAGAACCAGCCAAAAAGCAATGCTCCACACCAGAAGACTGAGAGAAATCAACTTGGAACACTTAACCCTCGGGAACGACCATGCAAACAAGGTCCCCTCGAGAATCTAAAATCCGAGAACCACCAGGCCGAAACAACACCTCAAAGCCCTCATCCAATAACTGGGACACGGAAAGCAAATTGAACCCCAGCGATTGAACAAGAGCGACACGCCTGAGAGTGACCTTGTCACTTACCTTGATCTCACCTTCTGATAGTACACGCCCTCGCCCATTGTCCCCAAAGGTGATGTATGTCTTGGACACCACTGGGACGAGACTTGAGAACCACCCCTTGTCTCCGGTCATATGCCTCGAGCAACTGGAGTCAATCAACCAAATGTTCCTCAAGTCTCCCACCTGAAATTCAAAAGTGAGCACGTGAGTGAACAAACGACTCAGCACTGGGGTTAGTACCAAAAGAGTAAAACCAGTGCCGAGCCATTTGCTCCAAAGTGGGGTTAGCACAAACCAAATCATCACGCCTATCAAAGCTACCACCACGAACACCACCACGATAACCACTACGAGGGAACCAACCCTCTCTAGCTGGAGGAGGACGAAAGCCACGAAAGGAAAACCGTGGATCGTTCCTCCTCTCCATCTCAAAGCTACGACTCCTCCCACCCCCGTATTGAGCACGAGGTGGAGAACACCTAGCAAACTGACCACCTGCAAACTTTCCAGACCAACCACCAGAACCACGACCACCAGAACCAAACCGAGCATCCTCACGAGCACGAAAACCAACTCGCTGTCTGCCTAGACCTGCACCGGTCTGACCGGTGTAGCTCGGCCAGCAGCACCACCTGCTGCCTTCCGGTCTCCCCAAGCCGGAACCGTCCTCACAATCGCCTTGGCCCTGGGCATCTGCATACGAGGCTCAGGTACCCCATTAGAGGGGTGGTACCTGTCCTTGTTAGCCCACTCTCTAGCCATTCTCTCCTCACGCTTCCTCTTGAAGCAAAACTCATCCTTGTGACCATCTCTCCCACAATACCCACAATGGAACTTCATGGGTTGTGGCTTAGGCTTAGGCTTAGGTTGGGGCTGCTCACTCAGTTTCTCACCCTTCTTCTCTCCTTCCTCACCTCCCTTTGGGCTCACAAACTTCACCGGTTTCTGGAAATCATTTGTTGGGTGAGGGAATATGGGTGGATCTGGAGTAGTGTCAAGTTTGTTTCTGAGATGGTTAGGCTTGGGCTCAAACTTGTTCTTGTGTCTGTTTGGTGGTGGGATAGGAATCTCTCCAACTCTCTCAACTCCCTCACCACTGTTCTCTCCAAGCTTGTCAGCCCCAAGTGCCTGACCATCATAGCGTTTGAAAGCCGCTATCATGATACCAAGCTGAGGCTCCTGACCCGACAACCAGCTCATACATTTCCTCAGCTCATCATTCTCATCCTGCAAGCGATCAACATAATGTGCAAGCTCCAAATTCTTAACAGCATGCAATTCACAAGTAGAGCAAGAAGTGGGAATAGGCTCTTTCAACTTAGCCTCAAGCGAAACAGTGTAAGCATGCATCTCATGAATCTTTCCATGCAAAACAGGGCAAGAAGTGCAAGCACCTAGCAAAGCAGGTCTAGACTTAAGCTCAGCAACCTCAACCCTAAGCATATCTAGTTCATCACAAGTAGAAGCATGCTTATCCTTAAGAGCAGTAAGATCAGCTAGGTACACAGAGCAATCACAGCAATCAATCTCATCAGAAACCACAGGAGAAGCCTTAAGCAAATCAATCTCAAGCTTAGCATCTAGGTTCTGGGTTTCTAGCTCAGCCACACGGTTCCTAGCATCTTCTAGTGAGGCCCTAAGCTCTTTCCTCATCTTCTTGGCCTCTCTAAGCATGTGATCGCGATTATCAAGCAAGTCAACCAACTCATCATTCTCCTTGCGCAAAGAGGAGAGCTCATCACATACCTCGTCCTCGGAGTCGAAGTCCGAGTCACTCTGGTGACTCTTCTTGCTGCCGGAGCTACGAGCCATGCCGCAGAAGCCATCTCTCGCGAAGCAGCTCAACCCGCTCAAGTTCCTGGATGACTTCTTGTTCTTGCGCCGATCACCTTCATCTTCACTGCTACTCGAGCTCGAGGAAGAGTAGGCGGAGCTGGAGTCGATGTCGCTCGCTCCGACCATCGCTCGGGCCTTCCTGCCGTGGCCATCCTTCTTCCTCGACCGTCGCTCGTCCTTATGCTTGTTCTTGTGCTTGTGATCGCGCCTCGATCGGTACTTGCCGTCCTTGCTCGACCGGTGCCTGTAGCCGTCCTTGTTCTCCGTCTTCTCCGGGCAGTCGGCGATGAAGTGTCCTGGCTTGCCGCACTGAAAGCACGTCCGTGCTGTCCTCCTCGTGTTCACCCGGTTCTCGTGCAGCCTCTCGAACCGCCTGGTCAGCAACGCCAGCTCGTCCTCTCCAAGCACGTCGAACTCCTCGTCTGGCAAAGACATTAAAGAAGACAGAGAGTACATCCTGGAGGATGCATTAGCGTTAGACTTAGCTCCTTTGCCACCAACGAGAGCGAGACTATGAGAATCAGTCGGGCTCTCGATCTTGGCTGTCATACCACGGTCCAACTCAGCCTACTTGAGCTTCGAGAACAGCTCGTTCACCGTCAAGGTGTCATACTTCTTAGACTCAACAATAGCCTCAAACTTCCCGTCCCATACGGTACGATCCAACGAGTGCAAGAGCTTCACGGCTCTATCATGATCATCGTATGGGAGCATGGCCACATTGGCTCTCATGTTGTTCACAACGACCGTAAACCGCTGGAAAAGGGCATCGACGGACTCGCCGGGGAGATGAGTGAAGTTATCGTACTCTCTCCGGTAAGTCGCGTACATCCGAGCCTGAACCTGAGCATTCCCAGCATGAGCATCCCTCAACTGCTCCCAAATCCTACAAGCTAAGTCCTCTGTCTGAACCCGATCGAATTCGGGCTGACACAGAGCACGAAACAAGTAGTCGACAGCCTTGTTGTTGGCTTCGAACATATCCCTCGATCCTGGAGCAAGGAAGTTCATCGGATGAACATAAGCTGTGTTCACCGTAACGTCCCAAAGGATCTGACCCTTTCCGCGGAGGAACGCTGCCATCCGCCTCTGCCACATCTGGTAGTTCTTCCCATCGAAGTGCGGAGGATCCGAACCCCGTTCCTGGTACGCCATCTTTGGATCATAGACTGGTAAGAGTCAATGAAGACCCAAACCGGCTCTGATACCAATTGAAGGATCGATTAGGCGAACCAGAGAGGGGGGGAGTGAATGGGAGCCGATAAAAATTCTTCTCGAAGGAGATGAGAACTCCAACAAGACGAACAAGGCTTCCAAATCATGTCTCCAACTCAACTACCTGTGACGTCCCAGGTTTTTAATTAGCCTTAATTGTTGGTCAACACAGTTGACTGTGGTCAAATCATGGTCAACCTGGGCCATCACCTTGAAAACCTCCCTAACACTCACCCTTGAGCACCTTAGACAAGCCAACACAAGTCCCATAGGTCAAAACCCTAGCTAAGGGGGACAAACCCCTTGATGTCAACGTGTCATTCTGGAACTTTGTCCACGTTCTCCAAATTTTGTCTAAACACTCAAAATTCTACCAATATGAGAGTTGTGCAGAATTGTGAGGGACACTTTTCATCTTCAGGTTGGCATTTGAAATTCGGAGGAGAAATAGCTCAAAAACTCAAGTCAACCCTGTCGGCCACTGTTCACCAGGGTCGAGATTTTCTTCAGATTGGCATCTGATTTTCTCCATCAATTCGAAAGCAATTTGAGCTCGGTTAGGGTCTACTGTGTAGAGGGTTGATCACTCTACAATAGTCCTATCTATAGGTTTTCGAGTGTAGTTCAATTTTCAAGAGTTTGGGGTTTTCAAACCGGTGCAGTTCGAATGGGATTTGGCCCAACGGGCGACAGAGCGCGCGCGCGCGCCGGCGCGTCGCGCCACGCGGCGCCCGGCGTACCGCCACCCTGTCCTCGGCGTCTGGGCCCCCCGGCAGGTCGACCGCGCGCCCGAGGCCCATGATGAGGTTCCCGCGCGTCCCCCGAGTGGATCCCCCGTGGGCCACCCCCCCAACCCCCGTGGGCGCCCCCCCACCACGCCGGCCGGACCCCCCCGCCGCGTTCCCCGCCGGCGACGCCTGTGCGCGTCGGTCGCCGCGCGCCACCCCCTTAACTCGCCTCCACGGGCACCGAGACACGCCCCGCTCACCCCCGTGCACGCGCCCGCCTATAAAAAGGCCGCCCTTGAGCCTCCTCGCGCACGCACCCTGCTCCGCCGCCCGCCATTGCCGCCGCCACGGTGAGCACGCCTCTCCGCTCGCTCTCACCGCCGGCCAAGCGACCGAGCACCTCGCCTAGGACTTAGGGAAGCTTCCACCACCGCTTGTTCACCCACATTTCGCCGCCGTTCGCCGGAATCCGAGCCGAGGCGGGAGCGCCGCCGCGGCCTCGCCGCCGCCGCTCGTCGGCAGCACCTCCGGCCGTGCCACCACCGCCATCCGATCCGCGGTGAGTCCAATCGTGCCCCTGTGCAACATGTTGACCACCCCCGGCCGTAGATCGCCGCCGGCGAACTCCCCACCGCCGGCAAGGGCACATTTGTAAAAGCCGAGGGCATGGTTGTGAACCCAGGGACTTAGATGCAAGGTTTTGAAACCTAGTTTTCTAGCAGATTAGTCCAGTGACTTAGGAAAATCCTAGAAAATCTTAAAAAAATCAGAAAAATGCAAAACTAATTTTGTTGGGTTCAGAGAGACTAGACCTACAACTTTTGTAAAGCATGACCATAGTTTTGACTCAAGGATTTTGAATTAAAATTCAAAGTCAAGTTGACCTCATTTTGTTGTAGTTCAAAATCTAGAAGAGCTATGGAGCTAAACTTTGGATATGTTGCTAGTTATATCTTTTGTAGGGTCTGGGCAAAAATTTGCATAAAGTTACTGTGTAGATCTTTTTATATGAATTACCTTGTATTTATTCTAATTCTGTCTTATTGATTTTTGTAGCTAAATATAAATAGATTTTTTTGCTCAACTTCTGCATGTGATCTTGTTATGCCTAAATGCACCTCTGGTGAATTAATCACAATTTTATAATTGTCAGAAATATTTATTCTTGATATATGCCTAATTTTCTTGGTAAATGCATAGCTCAAGATCCTTAGTAGCTCTAGGTGTATGTGTTGCATGCCTAGCTTAGATTTGGACCAGAGGCCATGTGTGAGAAAGTTGGGATCAATTTGATGCTTATTTATTTTTATATGCATTTATCTTGTTTTAGTAGCTAGCTTTTGTTATTTTCGGCATATTTAATTTCATAGCTATCCTAAGTGTACATGTGTGTGCAGTGGCCTTGTTTTGATTTGTAGTACTTCATAAAACACTCCACTGAGTTTTATCAATTTATTTTGTGAATAGAAGTAATGGAAGCTATTTAAGCTTAATATTAAAGTAAATGGGGAAATCACCACCTACACACCTAGTGACCTTATGATTGTGTTGTAAATCATTTTAAAAAGTTTAAGACCAACACCCTTGCTGTTTTGTGTGATTTAATTGTGTTATTTGCATAGATGTGCACACAATCACTATTGAAAATATTAAAAGAATAAGCCTTCACATATATTAACTTTAATGAAAAGAATTAGTAATTAAATGTTTGTTAAGGTGAATATGGCCAACAAGAGTTGGATAAAATAAATAACCTTTCACTCCACCTGAACCTTGCATTGCATACCGTGTAGAGCTCCCTGACGGTAACTACGCGCTCGTGCCGGAAGCCGTGGAAGGAGGAGCTGACGCGGAGCTGCAGTACGTGGAAGTGAGCGAGGACACCGAGGACCCTCAGGCTAACTGTGCTGACGAAGGCAAGCCCCGGTGCATTGTCCTCTGTGTTTTTGAAAAGTTACAAAACTATCTATGGATGCTTGTGCATTTACGTTCAGGAGTTGAATGAAACCCTAGATGCATGATCCCTAGGTACCTATGTCTCTAATAGTATGATAGGTCGATAGCTGCCTTGCTATAGGACCGTTACAAGTCGAGTGATGCTTGTCACTCGCGAGAATAGGTTCTTATGTTGGAATCATAAGATCTTTATAAATGGATTGCTCATGTGGTAAGAGCATGGGATGTGGGCTCCGGTCCAATGGCTTTCGTGGGTTAAGTGTTTGAACGTACTAAACACTTGTCGGAAATGGGTACGGTAAGCCTAGTACCTTAATGAGGCGGTAAGGGAGTTTTCCGTGACTAATCTTGGGATGCGTCCCCTGGCTAGCTACCGGTGGTGCATGTGCGATTCTGGGTGCCTTGCGGGGTATACCAGATAGCCTGTACCGAAGACTGTGGCCTCTTATCCCGAACCGAGGATTTTCGGGAACCGCCTGGTGGTTGTCCTCGTGGGGGCACCCTACCGTGTGTTTAGGTCTACCTTGCAAGGTTTAAATCAATCGATTGTCGGCCTCTCACCGTTATCTGAGACTACTTATCCTACTGGCCATGAGATCCCTAATGATGGAAGTTGATGAATATGTATGCTTGATTAATTGTTTGCACAACTTATGCCTGCTCTAGCTTGCTAACCTAGAAAAGAATAATCAACTAGAATTTGTGCTAAAATCTTGAAAGTAAGGACATACTCTTTGTTGCTTTTCAGCAAAAGAAATCCCATGGTCAAAAAGCCTCTCATGTCTAGAGTTGGTGATGTAGTTGTCACCGACGGGTAAGTCTTGCTGAGTATTAGTATACTCAGCCTTGCTGTAATCTGTTGTTCCAGGTAATGCTTTCAGTGATGTGTGGCCTGGAGAGATCCCGCCTGGCTGGGAGCTAGAGTGGGTTGAAGACGATGAATGAAGGCATCATGGCAGGCCTCCTGTGATGTTCCTCGCGCCGTTTAGTTTAATTCCGCTGTTTTCAAAACTCTGAACTTCGTTTGCATGTCAAAGACTTCGGTTTGTAATAATTAAACCCTTCGGGGTAGATGTGGATGTTAATTATGTGTTGTTCTCTGGACTCGCCTTCGCGTGAGTTTTAATGCATATATGTCGATCCTTGTTGCTATGTAAGTGATTTTACCGGGTGTTAACCCGGCAACTAACGACAGGATGATACTTTACGGTCGCTTAATGGACAAAGTGGATTGGTTTGGGCGATAGTACGGTATTTTCCTGGGCGGGTTGTCACACTACCCAAGTTGGCCAAGACCACACAGCCACTGGAGTGCTACTGGTCCTAGGAACCAACAACCACCTTCACGGACTCGAGAACGCAGCGGTACACCAACTCGAGCACCACTGACCTACACCAGTCAGGCCGGTGAGCAGCACCAGTCAGACCGGTCCCTGCTGGTAAAACCTGGGAACTTCCACAGAAGGCCCCTACACCGGTCAGGCCGGTGTAGCTCACCGGTCAGACCGATTCAAGCCAGGAAACCCCAAATCCACCAAACAGGCCTACCGAGCTCCAAACTGACCCAAACTCAAAACAACAGAAACAGGGGACAACAACGAACTCACCCAGACGTTCACCCGAGGCAAAACCCACAGAGCCTCTGCACTGGTCAGACCGGTGAGCAGCACCGGTCAGACCGGTCAGGCTAGGCCGCTCAGGGATGAACAGCACCCGCGGGTCAACTCCCCCAAATCCAACTCCCGATCTCCCGAATCGCTCCACGGATTTGTGCAAGACTTTGGGGATAGTAGGAACACCTCATGGGCACTCCATAGCCATGATTTGGTCCACCAAAACTTGCTAAATCAAGAGGAATCGAAGAAATCCCACCAAGAACGCCTCTAACCCTAGAGCCACGAAAACCCCAAAATTGAGCCCCTTTGCTCACTGATTTGGGAGGGGAATCAAAGGGAAAAGAACCACGAAGGGTTCATGCATACATCCCCCACCAAATCCCAAAGAGAAAGGCCTCGAAATCGCTCCAAGAAAATCGCCAAGAAAGGGCTCCGAAAATCACCAAAAAGGAGAAACGGGAAAGACACATCCAAGCCTTGAGGAACCACGCCGAATCATCTATACATACCAAAGAGGTTCATACAAGGTCTAGCTTGCCGCCCGATCATCCTTCCCTCTCACAAGATCTCACCATGAAGCTCTCAAGCTAGTCATAAGAAAATCCTAAGGAAATAGGAAGGAAAATAGGAAAACCAAATGAGCTAGGGTTCAAAGAGATGGCTGCCATCCTGTCACCACTTGGGTTATATGGAGGCAACTGAAAGACGAAAATACCCTTACTAGCTAACTAGGGATACATGCCCCTCAAGGGCGAAATCAGAAATCTTTGTCTTCGCAGCATCGGACGGATGCCCAGCGACCGCAAACTTGCTTAGCCTCGACGCAAGCCTTGCGATCCCGACGCGTGTCCTCCGCTTCGAAGATTCCGGACTGCGTCGTCGCACACCGGTCAGACCGGTCAGACCCACCGGTCAGACCGGTCAGACCCACCGGTCAGACCGGTCTGGAGCTGCTGCACCTCCGTCTTCGGTTCTTCGGTCTTGGCTTTGTGGATCAACCAAGGAACCCAGTGGTTTTCTGGTGAACCACCGGAAACCCCGCGAACTCGGTGTAGCCTCTGCCAATCACCACTCATGACTCGGCTCCCACGTAGTCCCGGCTCGACCTTGGTTTTGAGGCTCAACCAAGAAACCGTCCATGACTTCATCTTGCCGTTCTTGCCACCATGCGGCCCGCACTTGACCCCGCTGGCCATCGGGTCCCTCGAACCAAGCCTACTTGTCTTCTCCACACCTGGAGGCCTCACCGGCAACGACCTTTCACGCTTGTTCTTCACCTGCACCAACACCAGTCAAGCCGCAACCTGCACCTGCAATACTTAGCCAAGAATCAGTCCACACCACGTTGTCAATCACTCATCACACCAGGAAGCGACCATCCACCGGTCCTCAAACCACACAAGGCTCTCACTTTGTCGTAGTTCTAAGCGAGAGATGAAGATAGCAATAAGAATCTCATAAAAAACATATGACTTCTGGTCCAATCCTCGAAGGCACCTACCGTACATGTGATTGACATCCTGTCACGATGCCCTGCTTCTTGTGTAGGTGAACCTAAGAGCACGCTCACAAGGAACGTGTTGAAAACACTTGGTATGTCGGGTATGCACCTCTAGCCACTGTGGCTACAAGAGCACCCTAGGCGATCTATCTTATGTATAGATCGAGGAAGAAGCAAAACCAAGAGAAGACAAACCAAAGAGGAAGCACTCGATTGCTAATTATCAGATTCATGGAAACCCCATCATAACTGTATACATGAATAAGATCCAACCGGGATCCTACCTTGATCTTGATTCAAGCCTCCAGAACTCCAACGTGGTCTTCCATGCAAGGTTTCCACGCCGGCTAGGTGAACCCAAGAAGACTATCACGACCCTCCTCTCCGAGATGGTGTCCCTCAAGCTCCTCTGCTCCTCGGGGGCAGATGATGAATGACTTGATGGTTGGGACTTCACATGCCCATTACTGATGACACGAAATTGTAATGGGCGTCGAACAAAGACCATTGCCACAACTACTTACCAGTCACCTGAAATGGTTGTTTCTCCGGGCCCACTGGAGCTTTTGGTAACGGGCGCAGACACTGAGCCCGTTACTCATAACACGTATTAGTAACGAGTGTCTAACAAAGACCATTACCGAAACTAGTTATCGGGCACCTGAAATGTCTGTTTCTCTAGGCCCACATGGATCTTTGGTAATGGGCACAGAAACCGAGCCCGTTACATGAACTCAATATCGAAGACGTTTGCTGTTGACACGCGTCTCCACGAAAGGAGACGCATTTTCTGTACGCACGTCTCCTCTGTCTGGACGAAAGGAGACGCGTGCTCTGGACGTGCGTCTCCTCTGTATCGACGAAGGCATCAACTTCTAAGGCCTACCGGTCAGTATTAGTAACGGGCCTTTATGCGGCCCGTTACAGTTTTGTCATACTTGTAACGGGCGTTCCAAGTGAAGCCCATTACTCATGGATCAGTTTTTGTAACGTGCCTTACTTAACGTCCGTGACTGATCAGTTTTCTGGCTGCATCCCGGAACCAGCCAGGATTTGGCAGCCACCATATCAGGGGCTGCATCCTGGAAACAGCCAGGATTTGGCAGCCACCACAGCAATGCAAGGAGACATCACAAACACATTCTCATCACATATATATATACACAATGCAAGATCACATCAAGTTCCTCTCATCAGATCGACATGCATGCTAAAGTTTCAAGTTCCTCATTGGTGCTTTGTTTGGATGGAGTCCTGAGAAAACTGCCTAAACCAGGCAACATCTGACCCAGCCAAGCAGATTTCTCAGGCAGTACTAAACTATCCTGAATGCAGCAAGTTTCAAGTTTGTCAGGCAGTACAATGAACTCATGATGCACCATTATAGAGGTTGCCGTTTCGGTCGAGGATCTGCTTAACAATGTACTCGCACAGCATCTCCCGGACCGGCTTTAGATCTTCTGTAGAAACATTTAGGGCAGGTTTGAAATCCTGCAAAATAAAATAATTATGAGAATAGAAGTACAAATCAGTTTCTAAAATCAAATGGAGAATATGAGCAGAGACAAGGGTGAGCATTATCTACTTACACCAGCCTTCTTGATGTGAGGTATGTCTTCGAGTAGTTTGAACATACTGAATGCCACATGGAATCCATGCAAAAAGGACCCTGATGGCTGCTGAGCACACTACGCATTGAGGTACCAAAATGACAAGTTAATGCAGTACCAAATTGGTATGAAGGGACCATAAAAAAACCTCGGCCTTACAGTGGTATTTGGCTTGTGCTTGAATGTCTGATTGCATTTTAGCTTTTTCTTCTTTCCTTCCATCACTTCGTCCTTTGGGCATATATTTTCAGAGGCCCTGCATGATCAGCAATACCGATTAGAAACACTAAGAGATTGAATTTTGTGAACAAAACCTACAAGGTATGGACCAATTCACAAGCGCTCGGAGGTCTTCAAACTTTCACGCGGGATGATGTTTAGCAGAATCTAGATACCAAACCTCTTTGAACTTCATACAGATGATCAGTGTTACACAGTGGCCACCGGTGCAGAAGGCACCCACCACGTAGTCATTCAACATTGCATTTCTTAATGCTTGTATTGCAAGGGTAGACTCCTTATCAATCTTTGTGGTCGTGAGAACCTGTGGATCCAAAAACCCAACACTGATCTTCATCTCCGCTGCCTTGTCCATCATTTTCCTACAAAAAATCCAAATGTTAGCATGCATGAACTTTGTGGTCAAAATTAAAGAAATATCTATTTTGGTTTTAAGGCACTACAATGTCCACAACCTCAAGAAGGTCTCATCCAGAGCAACCAGGGTTATAAGGTCATACACGTGACTGAATGCAATGTTTAACATTAAATCACCAGCACCATGAAAGGAGTCTTCAGGCAACTTTGTTAGAAAACTAAGTTTATCCTTACTGTGTTCCATGGCGTAAGCATGCAACCTGGCACAATTCGGTCCAGCAGCATGTAAGTTCTCGTCTGACAACACAGGCACAGTAGGCTTGTATTTTGGATCCCGTTTTGTCCAAAAACAGTTAAGAAGCTCATCTCTAGGCAGAGGTTTCCTGGCCCCCTTCTTCTGCGGTGGCTGCTGCTCAGGCGGAGATTGCCTGTCCTCCACCTGTCACTGCTGCTACTTAGGCGGAGATTGCCTGTCCTCCTCCTGCTGTTGTCGATGCTCATGCTACGTAGTTTTGCTGATCTGCTGCTGCTTCTTAGGCAGAGATTGTCTGTCCTCCTCCTACTGTTGTCGATGCTCCTGCTGTGTAGTTTTGCTGATCTGCTGCTACTGCTTCCACTGAGCTTTCTCTTGCGGACGCTGAGCTGTAGTACCTCCATCTGCTGTTGTACCCCTGCTACGTGATGTGGGTGCAGGGTTGGTTTTTCTCATAATGGGTGGTACATGGATCTTGTTCTTTGACCATTAGATCCTTTGACATAGAGCCTTAGCTAGGGTTGTTACTTCATCCCCCCAATTGGTACAGGCAGAGGGTAGTGACCCGTATTGCCCCACACATAACTAGGTTGCACCACATCATACCCATCCTGCACCGGTACTATATGGAGAGTCTTTTGCAATGGAAAGAAAGTGGCTAGTGCGAGCTCCACTTTATTCCCGGAGCCATCCAAAAGGCTGCACTTGGTTGGCTCTGTCAGCTTATCTATTGTGTCCAGCATAGGTGATCGACTATCAATGTGTTGTTGACTACCTTCGTCCTCGCTGACATGCCAATGGTCTTCCTCTCTGCCACGTGCTTCTTCTTCCTCACTACCATGCACATCTTCTTCCTCGATGTCATGCACATCTTCTTCCTCGCTGCTACTGACAGGTGGTGATTGGGGAGGATGAAGTACATTTTCCGGTATATGGACAATGCCTGATTCTGCTAGTATGGAGACAATTCTGGTGACTGCTTCACCAATTGGCTCTTCCATCTGCGATACAGCCTTCTTGTTCCTCTTCTTCCTGTACATTCCAGCAAACTCTTCACCAAACCCTTTACCCCAGCCAAGTGAACTAGACACGCCTCGGACCCGACCTCAATGCTCTGGAGTCTCAAGTGCTGCGATGAGGATATCATTCTCCCTAACCCCATGGAAAGAACCATCACTAGCCTGAGCTGCAAGTGTTTTCACCCTAGTTGCTACCCCCACCACCGCAGGGTTACTGAATGTTATGTCCCCGCTTCCTTCACTAGTGGTCTTCCTCTTCCCTACCCTTGCCGCAGATAAGGCCTCGAACGTCCAGGAAATTGGTCCCAAGGGTTCTCTTTTCCTTCTTCAGCTAGCTTTGCATCCTCCTCCTCCCACTCTTTCCTTTTACGAACATAACCTTTTCTGCCCGTCCTGTGTGGCTCATTATGCAATGCTCTCTTTTCTTTCATCCCCTAGCTCAATCGCTGAAATCTAGGAGAATTGGTTTCCTACACAAACACAGTCCAGTCTTCTGGCTGCAAAAAGGCATGCTTCACAAAGGGAGTCTCCTCTTGGCTCACATATTTTTTTCTTAAATGGGTCTTGAACCGCCGTTGCAAGGTTGCAATCTCTGACATAGCAGCCTTAACTGCCTTCTTGCGAACAGATTCAACCAGAATGGCTGGGTAATCTAGCTTTTCCTCTAAAACTGTGAACAACTCTTCCTTCTCAATTGGTGAGAGATCTTCAACTGCCTTGTTGATTGACACCCTCTCTCGAGCAATGAGGCCAAAGACCAATACAAATCTATCCCTCGCAGCATCTGGGGTAGGCCAATAATTATTATCAAGTCCAGTTGTGATCAACTTGTCTTCTGGCCATTTGGTTTGTGTCCTTGACCCGCGAGATCGGGTACTACTCGCAGTAGTATGTGTTGAGTGACCCTGTGAAGAAGGATCACCGTCGATAGGCTGTGAACAAGGTTCACCGTCGATGGGCTGTGATGGTGCACTGGAGGTAGAGGAGTTTGGTGTTGTGGGAGACTGCATAGATGATATGTCAAGTCGTCAGTAGAGCAACATAAGCTAGACTGAAAGCCTAAACAAAATAAGATAAATTCTTATTCTCTGACAGGCAAAATAGTTGATATTAGCATACAGGTTGGGGATAGGTGCTAACCATTTTGACAGGGTGAAGCAATATGCTTATATATCAAAGCAGAGACTAAATTCCTTCAACTGCTTCCTTGTCCAACTTCAGTAGCAATGAATTGTGTGTTCCATGTGTACATGCAACAAGAGGACAAAGCAATCAGAATTAAAGTATGCTAACAGGTCCAAAGCATAACTGTCGATCTGGTACATTCGAAGCATAACAAAATTTCAACACTTCATATAAGTTCATCTGTTAGCAACAATTTATTCAAACAGACTTGGCGTAACAAAATTCATCCGTCAAATCACAGCCAATCAATTAAAAATGAACTATTAAAACATGCTGTACTAATGCAGGCAATTCCAGGAGAATAATCCTATGTGAACAACCGTAAAGTAGCATGTGTCCCTCATCCACCTTGACAGGAATAGTAGATTGGGTGACCGAGCAGAGAGAGGGTGTTGGGGGTTCAAGCAGCACTAACCTCTGTCGCGAATGAAGTAGTTGTTCTCGTGGTGGTCGGAGAGGCCCGATCCGCGTTGCCTCGTTGCCTGAGGTGGCCAGTTCGTCGTCGTGGCCGGGGATGTCGGATCTGCGTCACCGTCTCTAGGTTGGCCGGGACGCCGTCCGCAGGCCAGTAACCGCGTCCTCATCACCGTCATCACGACTGGAGCCGCTACGCCGATGTCACGTCGGGAACGGTGGGGCTGTAGAAGAGCAGGGCTGCGGCGGGGAGAGCGGCGGCGGCGGGCTAGGGCTAGAGAAGGAGAAGGGCGGCAGCGGGGAGAGTGCGGGCGTGGTGGATCTACCTGAATTAGACTCCCGAGTATATGTCCCCTGCGCACGCGTTACTATGTTCACGAAAATTACTAGCGTGCCATTGAATGGCTCTCTGGTGGAATTGGAATTCCATGGGCATTATAGTCAATATAGGTGGGAATTTTTGAACAGCGCGCGCAAGGTTTGCCTGCTGACACTGACAATGGATAGTCATCACCGACGCTGGTTAGTAAACCCGCGTCACCTTCGTCGGCAAGTATCTTCTTTATATAGGCTGCTGACACTGACGCGTGGGCCCGACACTATTTTTTAGAAATGAAACTCGCATCCATCAAATATTAGAGCCGGTAAAACAGTACCTAAAAATTAATTAAAAATAACATCAATTCATATTTGAACATTTAGTATTTTAATAAAATATCAACAGTCACACTTGTGTACCCAACATTCTTATAATTCAAATATACATCTCATGCTTGTGATATAATAATTCTAATAACATCCTAGTTTGCTCCAAAAATTCTACAAATTGACGTGACAACATAAATTGTGTACCTAAACTTGTCATAAAAAATTCAAATGGTTTTGATAAAGGAAGAATATACTTGTGTACAAATGGCTACATCTCTCACATAGTTTCCTAGAATGTTGCTTGAACATTGAAGTTTTCCACACTTTGCAACATGTTCGATCTCGTACGCATTTGAAATTTTTACACAAGCTTGTGTTCACCTTAAGATTACGAAATGCAAAGTTTCATTACTAATGGTTGTGGAAAACAAATATTATTTCTATGTTGTACTTACGAAGAACAAGATAAAGGCATATAAACATTATTCACAAAACGGAATATACACTAAACAATGAAATTAATAAAAAGATGAAAATTTAAGAAAAAAATAGGAAAAAAATCATCAAATTTGGACTAAGTACGACGGAGAAATACATGTTACAAAATTTTACTGCAGATTAAAAGGAGAAATGAGAACTGTTCTTCATTCCAATAGAACAGAGGGGGCGGTTAACCTGTGTCTCATTTGCCCGTCCAATCCTCGTCTCCTACGCCCACCCAATAGAACAGAGGAGGAAGCAGAGTAGCAGAGGCCACCGCTGCCGCCGCCGCCGTGCCCGCTTTGACATCCAAGAGGGCACCCTAGGCCTCTAATGCGGCAAATGAGACCACCGCAACCTTCGATTTGAATCAGAAACGTGACAAATCAAATCTTGTGGATGCGACACAGAATATGTAATAATTTACATTCAAGATACATAATTTTTATTGATGCTTCCGCCTACATCCCGATGTTCATCCTGCTGACGGCGTACTCCACCGCGACGCTGAATCCACGCGTCTAGAGGTCGAAGTCATGACGGATGCGACACTCGGCGCTACAGTAGTGGATGATCCCTGGGGTCTCCGGCTCGTAGCGCCTACATTCCGCTACCTAAATGCAGACGTGGGGATTCTGGACGGGCAGCAATGGAATGTCATTGTCGCTGTCACGAAGCCAGTACCACCATGCAATGTTCTGGAGATCCCGGCGGACGAGGTAGTGCAGCCGGTGCAGGTTGTGGTTGTTCCACCGCCCGTTAGGGGGTGACGACCTGACGCTGATTTCATGGAGCAGTGCCATCGCTTCGGGGTTCGCAAGGTTGCGACGGTACTTCAGCATCGCTAAGAAGTACTTCGCACCGGCGTCCTTGGCAGTGGCCTTTCTGACGAGCTCCAGACCCTCATCGGGATTCCGCCACCTCATCAATTTCTCCATCCCCTCGAAGCATAATGCCTCCGGATGTTTGGCGAGGCGGAAGCGCTCCTCCAACAAGGACCTGACGTAGCGATTCTTGCACTCTTGACAAAGCTCACATAGTGACACCTGCAGGAGTACCTCATCCGAGTCGCAGATGCACCGGAAGGTGCCGCAGACCCGATTACGAAGGATCATGAAACGAATGACGGGCTCACCCTTGATGCAGCGGAGGATGATCTAGGTGACCAGTTCATTTGGCAGCAGCTCCATGAAGCACACCGCGGCCATCTAGGAGAAGGGAAAGGAAATGGAAAGGTGACAGGATCTGGAAATTGAAAGGTGACAGGGTTTGGAAATTGGAAGGCGACGCGGCCATTAATAAACACCCATTACTAATAACATGGAATTTGAATGGCGATGCGGTTTGGCTGCTGACGCGTGGGCCCGACAACTGCCCCTGCCCCACCACCTTCTCGCGAAATTGAAAGGCGACACGTGTTTTTGGATGGTTTTGCTCCCAAAAAATGGTTTCCGAGGCGTAGGGGGACGTGGGGCGTGGGGAGGAAGGCGCCCTGACGGTTCACGTCTTGTCATCATAAATCTCCGACTAGTTGCTCCATAATCATATCATTTCTTTCGCTTCATCTTCTTCCCCCTCGCCATCACAAAACCACAAACTCTGGTCACCGAGAGATCACACCAATAAGGAGCGAGAAGAGCATGGCGTCGAGTGACCCGTTGGTGAAGCGGGGACGAAGAGAGGATGACGACGACGAAAGCCGCCGTCGGAGGAAGTTGACCATCAAGGAGAAGGGGAAGGAGCCGGTGGCGCCCAAGGAGAAGGAGAAGAAGGAGGCCGCCGACATCAGCTTCGCGATCGAACTGCTGCAGGGCGCGTTCATGAAGCTCCGAGATGTTGGCGAAGCGTTCAAGATCGAGGTGCCTGACCATAACAAGTATGACAGTGTCAAGGGTCTCGCCTTTAGGATCCACGTGTTGGCTGAAAAGCTTGAGAAGCTCCCCGTGGTCCAGCTGTCTCTTCTCAGTGACAACGGCTCCGACAGTGGCGATGACGGCTCCGACAGCGGGACTACGACAGCGGTGACCGACTAATTGATCCACTCCTATACCATTAATAATGTATTTGTGATTATTGTGTGTTCGTCAGTTTGTTCGTCAGGTTGTTGGACTGCTTAGTTTGTCGATCATGAACTGCTTAGTTTGTTTGTCGACCATGAACTGGTTAGTTTGGTTGTTTGATTTTGTATATATGTCATCAACTCGATCTAAGAGACGCGGGCAGATCCATCCGCGTCGCCTACAGTATCTGTTCCTCCTGTGATGAACTCGATCTTGGAGACAATGGATAGTCATCGCCAACGCTGGTTAGTAAACCCGCGCCGCCTTCGTTGGCAGGTAGGTCCAGGCGGATATCTTCTTTATATAGGCTGCTGACACTGACGCGTGGGCCCGACACTATTTTTTAGAACTGAAACTCGCATCCATCAAATATTAGAGCTGGTAAAACAACACCTAAAAATTCATTAAAAATAACATCAATTCATATTTGGACATTTAGTATTTTAATAAAATATCAACAGTCACACTTGTGTACCCAACATTCTTATAATTCGAATATACATCTCGTGCTAGTGATATAATAATTCTAATAACATCTTAGTTTGCTCAAAAAATTCTACAAATTTACGTGTGAAGGACCGAATAGGTGACCAGAGAGGGGGGGGGAGTGAATGAGAGCCGATAAAAATTCTTCCCAAAGGTCGAACTCGGCCTATACCCCGATTGCCACTCCGATCACTCGCACACAACAAAGAAGCTCTAGACTAGGCACACACAAGCCTACAAAGTCCTAGAGACAAGCCACGAATCAAAGAGCAGAAGCACAAGACAAGAATCAAAGCACTTGGCCAATTCTGGAAAAGCCAGCGCGGACTGTCCGTGCAGTACAGGCAGACTGTCCGCTAGGGTATGGCGGACTGTCCGCAGGGACTGCTCGAACTGTCCGAAATAAGCAACAGAACCACCAGAGATGCACTGGAAAATTCAGACTGTCTAAAGGTGTCACACGGACTGTCCGCCAGTGTCGCGGACCGTCCGTGAAAGCCTTGCGGACCGTCCGGCAAACTCGCTGGAAACCCCAGACAACCTCAGCTCCACCCAAGACAAAAACTCGGCCACGCGGACCGTCTGTGAAGGACTCGCGGACTATCCTCAATCCACTTTCAACAAAACCCTAGCGGCGCTACGGATCAAAACACGAGTTCGCAAGAACAGGTGACGAACACGCGAAGAACCCTAGACGCGCGGACTGTCCGTGGCTACCACGCGGACTGTCTGCGAGCCACGAACAGAACCAAAAATGCCCGACCCGCAGGTCAACCTCTCAAATCCATCACCGGATCTCCCAAACGGCTGAAGCTCTTGAGACAAGATTTTGGGGAGATGTGAAGCGTCACACAAGGAAGCTATGCCCCAAAATTCTCGACCTCTAACTCCCTAAATCACTGGGAATCGCGGATCACACGAACCACCACCAAGAACTCGGACTCCGGCCAAAAACTCACGAATCGAAGGCTTTTCCCGGCGTTTGAGGGGTCAAGATCACACACAAAGATGCGCAAGGCATCCACCCATGATCCCCTCAAAGAAATCCAAAGGAAAACACCCTCAAATCCCCGAATCGAGCGAAGAACAAAACCCCCCAAAAATAGCTACGAAAATGACACGAAAATCACAGAGGACTAGGAGATCACCGCAACGCCGAATGCTTCCATACATCCAGTGGTCAGAGTCTATACAAGAATCTAGCCTAAGGGATACAGAGGGAAAAGAAGCAGTCCAGAGCAATCTACCGGGGGAGGAAAACCTAGAGTCCAAGAGCGAGAGATGCCATCCACCTCTCCGCTATTTATACGAAGTCCACCGGAGGGAGGTAAATGACTACGCTACCCCTACGACTTGAAATGAAGATACAACCCCTCAGGGGCATTATGGTCTAGCCTCCATCGAGCGGACACGCTTCCACCGTGGCCTTGCTTAGCATCGACGCAAGCCCCGCGATCACGCCACGTGCCCCCCCCCGCCTCGAAGCTTCCCGAAGCTCCCGGATCACCGTCTCCGTCACCTCGGGCCTCCGGACTTGATTTTGCGGCCCAAACCAAGAAACCGTCCACCTGATGGTTTTGTGGGCAAACCACCAAACCCCGCATGCAAGCTTCGGCCTCAATCCGCTACCTTGCACCGGCCTATGTCCACGACTTTAGCCCGCTAGTCTTGCACCACACGGCTCGCACTTGACCCCATCGGCCACCGAGTCCATTGAACCAAGCCTACTTGCCTCTCCATCACCCGGAGGCCGCCACGGCTAAGGCCTTTCGCGCTTGTTCTTCACCTGCACTGACACGAGTCAAACCAGAACCTGTACCTGCACACTTAGCCAAGCATCAGTCCACACAACATTGTCAATCACTCATCACTAAGGAGCGACCCTCCACTGGTCTTCGGACACACCTGGTCCTCAACGTGGAAACATAATTTGGGTACCTAAACTTGTCATAAAAAATCAAATAGTTTCGATAAAGCAAGAATATACTTGTGTACAAATGGCTACATCTCTCACATAGTTTCCTAGAATGTTGCTTGAACATTGAAGTTTTCCACACTTTGCAACATGTTCGATCTCGTACGCATTTGAAATTTCAACACAAGCATGTGTTCACCTTATGATTACGAAATGCAAAGTTTCATTACTAATGGTTGTGGAAAACAAATATTATTTCTATGTTGTACTTACAAAGAACAAGATAAGGCATATAAACATTATTCACAAAACAAAATATACACTAAACAATGAAATTAATGAAAAGATGGGGATTTTAGAAAACAATAGGAAAAAAATCATCAAATTTTGACTAAGCACGACGGAGAAATACATGTTACAAAATTTGACTGCAGATTAAAAGGAGAACTGAGAACTGTTCTTCGTTTCAATAGAACTGGGTCCCACCCTAATTAGAGATGCGGGATGGTTAATCCTCGTCTCATTTTCCCACACAAACTGTTCTTCATTCCAATAGAACAGAGGAGGAAGCAGAGGATGCCGCAACCTTCGATTTGACTCAGAAATGTGAGAAATCAAATTTTGTCTATCAATAACCGATTGGACGATACTTTACATGATAGAAGAAGACATTACATTCGTAACGAAGCCTACATTCATCACTACAGAAATACATGCAAAACCCCCTCCGGCTCGGCTCTGTACTGCAGAATGCTTTGCCTGTGCAATGTTGAATGTTGCCTCGCGCCACCGCCATTGGCAGCGTCGACCGGCGGAGGCCACGGCGGAGGGCGACACTCCTAATTTTCCAAGCTAGATTGACTCCATGATGCCGGAAATCCAGGGATTGCACATTGCTGATCAAACACGGACGCCACTGCCCTTGCTCCTCGCCCTCAACCTGTTTCATGTACGCAATTGCAGCGGCGTCGGCCCCACTGTTGGCTCTGTAGAGGAAGACGGCGGCCACATAGGCCGCCCCTTTGTGCCCGTCCTTGGCAGCGTGGTGGAGCTCGTCGAGGGGAGGCTGAGGGCTGCGGTTCCTGCCGAAGATGTCGTCCATCCCGGTGTGGAAGCAGGCCGCCGGGTTGCCGGCTACAGCCAGGCTACGAAGAAAGACGTCGTAGCCGACAGGGTCGTTGTCCTGCATCTACCGACGTCTCTGTCACGGCAGGGGCCGAGCATGTTCTTGCAGGTTGCCCGTAGGCTGCAAAGGTCCTCCATAGGCCGATTCGATGTCGCACCGACTCGGCTAACGATGATCGCCAGCACCTCCTACGGGAGTTCCGCGAGCGACCGCGGGTGCTCCCTCGATGCCATGAGTGCCAACATGAAAGGGAAGTCGCGCGGTGTGGAACGGAGGAGGCACAGTGTAGGGGCGTGGTGGAGGGGCACAACGAGGAGTGGAGGCAGTTGTGGTTTTCTCGTGGGTAGATGAAGGGGCTGTGTGGTGGTTTCGCGGGTACAAGAAGGGGCTGGGGCAACTGTTATTAATTTATTTTGGAGAGAAGAAACAGGAGACGCGTCTCCGATGAGTGGATACTACTAATTGCACGTCTCGCTTATCAAGGAGTCAAACTCTTTGACGAAATGTAGATGAAATAATATCAATACTCTCCGATGAGTGGTACTACTAATTGCACATCTCTCTTATCAAGGAGTCAAACTCTTTGAAGTTTGACCAAACTCTTTGGAGAGTTATCATCGACGTGGGTTTTGTGAACATGCGTCTTATTTGTCGGGCGGGCAGGTTGTCTTTTTTTATATAGGCTGCATTTCTCACATAGTTTTTCATGTAGAATATATATCGAATATATATAGTATCTTAGGTAGAATATATAGTCATCATATATTACAGAAAGGAGATTCAAATTCCACCAATACACGTCCTATATATATTACAAAAAGGATTCCATTTCCAGCAATAGACATCCCTGCATTTTACAAAAAGGATCGGATTCAGCAGAAATCAATCTTGCTTCTTTTTCTTCTTTGATTTTTGCATATGGATCTTTTCACGATGGTCGCTTCGCAAGTATGGTGTTTTGTCAGCTCCCAAGACTCGGGGCATGTATGAAGTGTGAAATGATGGACTTTCGTCAAACTGGTCTAATTCCTCCTCCTCAACAACATTTTCAACCCCAACAATCCTTTTTTTTCAGGCGAAATCACACTCCAGTTATTCTTTGCAAGGTCAGGTACATAGAACACTTGCTCAACATCCTTGGCAAAGACAAACGGTTCGTTTTTGTAACCAAAGACCCGGAGATCAACACTAACATAACCAAATTTGTCCTTGATCATAGCTCTCTTCGCATTGGTGACCCATCTACACCGAAACAAGGCTACCTTCAATCCTACATAATCAAGCTCCCAAATTTCCTCTATTTGACCATAATATGTGGCTGTGTTCTTCTTATTGTCGACGGCCCATACACGCACACCACTATTTTGATAGACGCTCTTGGCATCCTGGGCTATGGTGTAGAACGTGCATCCATTGATATCCATTGCTTGATATGTTGTAATAGTGAATAATGGCCCTGCTGCTAGTTTTCTTAGATCGTCGGTTATAGCAGCGCTGCCACTCTGGACATAATCTCAGAGCCACCTGTTGAAGCATTGCATGTGCCTCTTTGCAACCCAATCCTCAGTACAGCCAGGGTTTTGTTCACGTAGTTGTTGCTTGTGCTCATTACCAAATGGTGTAACCTCTACGCTCTGTTCTATCACGGTGAAATGAGCCTTCCTGAAGGCCTCTCGGTGCGGAGTGATTGACGTTTTCCCCAGGGTCCCAACACCTGAAAGCCCACCTTCATGCCGTGAACGAGGCACACCAATGGGGTTTTGGGGGTCCATATAACTCATGGCCCACTCCACTGCTTAAATGGTCTCATAGCCACGAACAATGGATCCATCCGGAAATGACCTGTTATGTACCAATGATTTGAGGAATCCATAGTACCTCTCATATGGAAACATCTGATGAAGGTAAGATGGGCCAAGGTACCAGATCTCCCTCATGAGGTGTGTTGTTAGATGCAGCATGAGATCAAAGAATGATGGTGGGAAGGTAGCTTCAAGTAGGCATAGGGTCTCGAAATGCCTCCTCTCTAAGTCCAATAGTTTTTCCTCATCAATCACCTTCTGTTCTATTTCATTGAAGAATAAACACAAGCTCGTGACCGCATCGCAAACCAGTTCTGCCTTGATACCTCTTAGTGCAACAGGAAGAATAGATGTCATCAACACATGGCAATCATGAGATTTCATCAAGTTGAAATTCATTTTCATGTCCTTCACCGACACTAGCCTCTTGAAGTTCGATGAGTAGCCTGAAGGTACTTTCAAACCATGCAAAAACTCATAGAATTCTTTTCTCTCTACCTTTGACAAGGTGGTTGCAGCAACGGGAAGGTCCATCCCCGTGTCTGTTTCCTCTACATAGAGCTCCGGCCTAATGCCCATTTCTTTAAGATCCTCCCTTGCATTTTTATGATCTTTTCCTTTTGACTTCTATTGTAGCATTGTTCCCAAAGTAGCTTCACACACATTCTTCTTGACGTGCATGTTGTCAATCGAATGACGCACATCCAAAAGCGGCCAATACTCTAGCTCCCATAGAATTGATTTCTTGTTCCACATTCCTCGCCCATCTTCTTCTTCTTCTTCACCATCTCGCTTCTTTCTTTTGCGAAGTTTCTTTTCAGACAATTTGGGTAACTCCTCGATAGTTTCGACGTCCTTGACTTGCAAGTGGAGCAGATCTCCAGTCACATGCATTGGCGCCTGTCGATTCTCCTTTTCCATATTAAACTGACAATCCATGTCCCGGTAGGCATGTTTCTTGCTGAGGAAATGACGGTGCCCCATAAATGAGAATTTCTTAGCCACACTGCACAAGTTTCTTCCAAGCAGTGTGGGCAAGCTACACCTTTCCTTTTACTCTGGCCAGAAAGGTTGCGATGAGCCGGGTTGTCGTTGATGGTGGTGAACAACATGGCGTGCAATGTGAACTCCTCACGGCCGAACTCATCCCAAACCTCCTTCACACCAGGCTTCCAAAGTATCTTCAAGTCATTAACTAGTGGCTTCAAGTAGACATCAATACGATCGCCAGGTTGCTTTGGCTCGGAGACCAATATTGTCAGCATCATGTATTTCCGTTTCTTGCATAGCCAGGGTGGAAGGTTGTACATTGACAGCACGACAGGCCAGGTGCTATGTGTTGAGCTCTGGTTACCGAATGGGTTCACGCCATCTGTGCTCATAGCGAACCGAATGTTCCTGCTTTCACCGACAAATTCCTTAAAGTGGGAATCAATGTTTTGCCATTGTTGGCCATCTGCGGGGTGCTTAATCTTGCCAACTTCCTTCGTTCGTGTCTTATGCCAACGCAAGAGTTGGGCCTCCTTTCATGTGGCGAACCATCTTCTCAACTGAGGAATGATTCAAAAATACCATGCTACCCTCACAGGAGCCCGTTTAACCTTCTTCTTCTTCTTCTTGCCTGTGATCTCCACGGGCTCGTTCTCGTCATCATCAGCATTGTTATCATCTCCACCATCTTTTTTCCTCTTGTACCGATCGAACCCACACTTGGGGCACTTGTCAAGGTCTGCATAATCTCCACGGAACAATACACAACTGTTCTTGCAAGCATGAATTTTTTCAACCTCTATTCCCAGAGGACAAATTATCTTCTTTGCCTCATAGACAGACTCAGCTATTTGGTTTCCCTCGAGTAGCAGTTCCTTAAGGAGATCCAATAGTTATTTGAAACTTTTGTTGCTCCAACCATGATCTACCTTAAGCTGCAGAAGTTTTAGATCACCAGAAAGGCGAGAGTACTTCTTGCAACCAGGATAGAGGGGTTTCTTTGAATCTTCAAAGAACTGCTTCAGCCTCGCTAATTTAGAAGCTGTATACACTCGTTGAAACTCAACATCCCGCAACATTTGATCAACATTGTGCACACGTTGCAACAACTCACCATCATTGAAGCCCGTAACTTCTTGATCAGTGATATCGTCAAGCCTCATCACAATTGGTGGGAATGGTTCATTTTCCTCAAAAACTCCACCTTCATCAAGCTCTTCATCATGGCATAGCGCTGCCCCTTCATTATTATGGCCCGTAGCATGGTGTCGCGCTTCACCTTCATTTAGGCATCCTGCTTCGACTTCATTAAGCCCTTCCTCACCATGTTTATTCCAACACGTGTAATTTTCTTTGAAACCACGTGTGATCAAATGATGAAAAATGTTGTCCCGTTGTCCGAACTTCTTCTGGTTGAGACAATCTATACAGGGGCAAAGCATTGTCTGAACACCATGGTTTCTCATATCCGCCTCTACTTGATCTAGAAAACCATTGACCCCCCTAAGAAACTGTCCCAATCTCGGGACTTACTGTACATCCAAGCCCGAGTAGCAGCAGCCATCTGCAATTTTCATACATCAAATGAGCATAATGCATCACCAAATCCGATGAGTAAGAGGATTAGGACAGTGAAGTTCAATAAAAGGGGCAATTTCCACCTTGACGAGGACTATCTACGAGGCGAGCGCTTCTGAGAGGAGGAGGACGAGGCGTCGCGGCCGCGGCGACGGCGCGGAGGACGGCACCGAGCCCGAGGAGGAGGATCAGCTGCTGCTTTGGAGGACGGCGACGTACGGCGCGGAGGGACGCCGCGCCGTGGTCGACGTCCGCCGGCCCCTTTCGCCGTCGCGCACGCGGTCGGCCGGCCTGCTGCAGCACCGGCTTTCTGAGGAGAGAGAGCGCACGCATCGAGTGGGGCCTTCAGAGAGCGGGTGAAAATGCTGCTGCAGCAACGGCGGGGAGAGAGCGAGTAGGGCCCTCAGAGGAGAGAGAGCGAGTTTAAGTGTCGGAGATAGCAGAGTGGTCGGAACGCAAAGACAGACGCGTATTAACAACACGCGTCCCTAATGTGAGAAAATAAAGGAGATGCTAGCTCCAAACAAGTGTCGCCAATTGGGTCATCATAAAATGAGACGCGTCCTAAAAGCCACGCGTCTCCAATAGGAAAGTCATCGGTAACGGACTTAAAGAGCCCGTTACCGATAGGTTTCACTTTCGTATCGGACGCATTTTAACGTCCGTTACAAAGAAAACATGTAACGGGCGTTTAAGAAGTCCGTTACCAGAAGTCCTCATTAGTAACGGGCGTTGTGGTGGCGAGGTCAGGGTCGAGCCTGCCGCGGTTATGCGTAACAGGTGCCAAACAACAACCGTTACAGATGGGGTCCATGTAACGGGTGTTAAGGGCCTGTTACAAATGCTGTGTGACCTATTCGAGGTTTTCACGTAGTGGTCACAAATTTAATGACGCGTGCAAATTGTCAATACAAAATGGCATAACTTGGTTCCTGCAGCTTTCCCATGTTGGACAGAATCTGGTGTGGCATGCCAATTGTGATGAACCATTTCGTCATAAAACGAGTTTGGCCCGTTTGTTGCTGGGTTGAGCCCAAAACTATTCCTGTAGGCCGGTGTTGTTCAGATAGCCCAAAAAAAATTTGGTGGGCCCATTTATTTTTGATTTTGGCACAAATTTGTTTCAGGTGGGCCCGTTTTTGTTGGGTCAAGTGCAACAATTGCGCATATTGTTTGTGGCCTTTTATGTCACATTAATTTGAATAAAATTGACTTTTGGCCTAATTATAAGTAGGCTAAGCCCACTGAAGGCTAACATAAAATTAACTAATCGTGCATCAATATTATTTGATTTCATTTCAATTCTGATCTGGTTGGCAAAATAGTAATCAGCATATATTTTTTTATACAATAAACCAAACTATTGTTTCCCATCAAGCACAACCATATTGTTCATCACATATCACAAACTATTACAAGATAACAGTCTCACAAGGATCATATATTAACAAAGCTAAATCTAGGTCATAATCTCAAGTGACAGTGGAGCATTGACCTAAGCAGTAGATGAAGGAGGTCTTCACTTTCTTCAATTAGCTTCTGCAACCTCTTAATCTCATCCAACTGCATTTTCAGAGTTGATTCTGATTCTTCGGTCTTCTTCTTCAAGCTACATAACTCGTTCTAGTGAGCAAAAAACTGTTGTCAAAGTTGTACCCCATCTTTATTGGGAGCGTCAACTCGCTCTTCGTCAACACTGCTGCATAAGGATTTGGTGCACATTCTTGAGTCCTCTGCTGCCTCTGTTTTAACTTGTTCAGGAAAAAGCATTATTTACTTGGTAGCTTCCATCTAGCAATAGTCCAAGTCAGATTAGGATCTTATAATTGATTAGAACTAAGGAAACAAAGGTGTTAAGTTTGTTACCTTAGAGCAGGTCTGAACAAGAGCGACTACAGATGTTGACCATTTGGCCCGCTGAAACAAGTACAAGAACAAAAGGTAAGGGTTGAGATCATTCACAATCGCAAGCAATTTCATCTATTAAGTTCAATGTGGTACATGAACGATCACAATAGATCCATAATCACCCAAGCATGCAACAAAAATATGGAAAGCCAAAGAGCATGTGTAAGCAATTGTTGACGGTTCAAAACCGTGTTGAAGTTCACCGCAAGCGTACGGGTGACTTGGTGCCTTTTTCACCAAGGAGGGTCCCTAAGGTTTGTCAATCCAAGGATCGGAAGCAAACCGTTAAGGTTCTCTACCTTGTCTAGCCAAACTAACCTAACATTAAGCATTGATTGCATACAAAGATTAACCTATGAGATATGTATATGATAGCACAAGGTTGATCACATTCACGAACATAGGCAAGGTAAAGCGCCACCAAGGGGACAACTAAGCCTAGCGCCTTCTAGTTGTAGTTTCGGCAAAGAGTAACAAACTAAGCATCTCATCTAAAAGCATCCTTAAACTCCTACCTCCGGCTTACCTCCCAAAGACATCCGCACTTTCGGGGGTATCATCCTGTCATGATGCACCCTTAACGATGCGGGGAGTCTTAGGGCATGCCCATACATGGACATGTCTACAAGCCATGAAGGGTCGACATACTAGATCTAATCACCATGATTACATAAAGCATGCTAAGTAGTCTAACCTAGCATTAGACTAAGGATCAAACATATTCATGAAAGGTAGGAAGTAAACACAGAGACATGGAATCGCTTAAAAGATCGGATGACAAGATTATAATTGCTCACATGAAAGTATGTATTACACCATCACCACCGAGATCATACCTAAGATGATGAACATGTAGCTTCGGAACTCCGCCATGGCACAACCACGCAGGGCGGCCAAGGCGGCTAGGGTCAGCGTAGGCCATCTCCTAGACAACTTCGAGGACTCGCAGCCGCCGTCGTCTCCCTCTGGTGCTTGCTTCTAGGTTTCACCGAGATATCGTGAATGGATGAGGCGGCCATGGAGGCAGGCGATATAAATAAGCCGAGGAGGCGGTAGGTCAAAGGGGAGGCTGAACTAGGCCCGAAACACCCTAGGCCGGTCGGCACGGGCCGGCCGGCCCAGGCCCTTTTCGGCCTGGTTCGGGCCCATCGTCCTCCATGATGCTTCTTGCACTTTCTTGAATATTTGCCGAACTTCATGTGGGTCCTTGACGTTGTTTTCCCCGCGGTTTGGATAAGGGTACTTGGCGCATGAACTCCCGCATCTTTTGTTTAGGTCCTCGGAGTTTCACGGCTTCATGCTTTGGTCCTCGGGTCATTTGGAGTCATGTTCACTTCGTGTCTTGACTTGTGCTGGGCTTCGTGATCTTCTCATAAAGTGCTCGATGAACTCTACCCGGAAGTCTTCATTTAGGCGCTTAAATCCTGCGAAAACAACATACTCCAAAAACCACATGCAAGTGTGAACTTGTTACAGCATTAGTATGCCTAGTGGCGGGTTAGTTATAATTCAAAGCTAGAACCAAAGTGTAACAAGTGTTCTTGGTGGATGGAAATCGACCGCCAACAGACCCCCATGCTTAAACCTTGCTCGTCCTCGAGTAAGCCTTTAATGGATGTCAGTATTGCCTTTCAATGTCCATATCCTACACTTGATTATACATGAGAAAACATAATGCTCTCCAAGTTTACATTGTTAAAGTTCCATAATGTAACTAGCTTTCCTATCTATGGAAGGTAGATATCATTTAAGCTCTTTCCACAAGTAATTAATCATGCTCTCAAATTTTGAACAAATCTCAGAAATTTTGAAAATAAAGAGCGGGACGAAGAAAAATTGCTTTACCAAGATCAATAATAAACCTCCTTGCATCTTGCTCATGAACTCTCATCTCATCTTGTCTCTCAAGCCTACTTGTTCTACTCCTTTCCTCTATCAAATATTTGGTGGAAGGCTTTATATGGAGCTATGGGAAAGTTTAGTCCTACCAAGATATTATAGTTGAGATATTATCAAAATAAGACTAGTTTCTCATGGTTTTACCGAGACTCGTCAAAAAGGTCATTAGAAAAATAATGTTCTCAAGGAGAAGGGAGAGAGAAATACACACACTTTGAGATAGGTGGACATGTGCAAATGACAAAGAGTGATCCCGAGGCACAAACGAAGTCCTCGTTATCGGATTGCACATGGTTGGAAAGATGAGTATGGGTCTTGATCTTGAAATCCTTTTTGAAAACTCAAAAAGCACTAATCATAACTAAAGATAGATACACAAAAATGGAATGACTAGCTTCTTAGTCTTGAGCTAGAGAAATCAAGCCTTGAATCAATGCACCCGGAAATAAATCTTGTAAACTAAGGTTTTTGCACTCAATTGAATATAAGGCTTTGGATAGGTAGAGCAAAGTGCAAGTAGTATCAAAGACAAGGTTAGCATATCTTTTAAGAACAAAAATAAATGATCTTTGATTCATTCAAAAATGAGAGCAACGAAAAATACTATGGGTCTCAAGTTATCATAACCTCCACAAAAGATTAGGCTGGCATTAATTTAAATTTCAGATCATATTAAAGAGAGCAATAGCTTAATCATATAAAAACCAAGCACAAGAATGATCAAAGTGGCAATGATCATCATATATCCACCGGCAAGAGCATACAAGATATCATCATGGTGAGCACAAGGTAATGGTTGAAGGACCGAATAGGCGACCAGAGAGGGGGGGGGGAGTGAATGGGAGCCGATAAAAATTCTTCCCGAAGGTCGAACTCAGCCTATACCCTGATTGCCACTCCGAGTACTCGCACACACCAAAGAAGCTCTAGACACGGCACACACAAGCCTACAAGACCTCGAGACAAGCCTAGAAGCAAAGAGCGGAAGCACAAGACAAGAAACAAAGGACTTAGCCAAGTCTGCGTGGTACCAGGCGGACCGTCCGCAAGCACAGGGCGGACTGTCCGTGGACCCCAGGCGGACCGTCCGCAAGCTCACGACGGATTGTCCGAAAAAGCAGACCGAACCTCCAGTAGCGCACCGGGGAAAAACGTACTGTCCGACGGTTCACTGCGGACCGTCCGCCCGTCACGGACCGTCTGGGCCTACCTCGCGGATTGTCTGCCAAACTTGTTGCCAGCGGACCCAAAACAACTCAACGGATCGAAACTCAAGCGCTCAAGAACTCGCGAAGAACACAAAGAACACCAACACTACCTGGGCCTCGCGGACCGTCCGCACGGGCCTCGCGGACCGTCCCCCAAGCGCGAACAGAACAAAAAAATGCTCGAGCTCGGGAGTCAACTCCACCTTTCCATCACCAGGTTTCCCAAACGGCTAGAGCTCTTGAGACAAGATTTTGGGGAGATGAGAAGCGTCACACAAGGAAGCTATGCCCCAAAATTCTCGACCTCTAACGCCCTAAATCACCGGGAATCGCGAATCACACAAACCACCACCATGAACTCGGGCACCAACCAAAAACGCACAAATCGAAGGTGTTTCCCGGCGTTTGAGGGGTCAAGATCACACACAAAGATGCGCAAGGCATCCACCCATGATCCCCTCAAAGAAATCCGAGAAGAAACGCCCTCAAATCCACGAATCGAACGAAGAACGAAACTCCCCAAAATAGCCTCGAAAATGACACAAAAATCACAGAGGACTAGGAGATCACCGCAACGCCGAATGCTTCCATACACCCAGACGTCAGAGTCTATACAAGAATCTAGCCTAAGGAAAGCAGAGGAAAAAGAAGCAGTCCAGAGCAATCTACCGGGGGAGGAAACCCTAGAGTCCAAGAGAGAGAGATGCCATCCACCTCTCCGCTATTTATACGAAGTCCATCGGAGGGAGGTAAATGACCACGCTACCCCTACAACTTGAAATGAAGATACAACTCCTCAGGGGCATTTTGGTCAAGTCTTCTTCGGGCGGACACGCTTCCACCACGGCCTTGCTTAGCATCGACGCAAGCCCCGCGATCACGCCACGTGCCCCCCGCCTCGAAGCTTCTCGACGCTCCCGGATCACCGTCTCCGTCGCATCGGGCCTCCGGACTTGGTTTTTAGGCCCAAACCAAGAAACCGTCCACCATTGGTTTTGTGGGCAAACCAACAAACCCCGCGTGCAAGCTTCGGCTCGATCCGCTACCTTGCACTGGCCCATGTTCCTGACTTCAACCCGCTAGTTTTGCACCGCACGGCTCGCACTTGACCCCATCGGCCACCGGGTCTATCGAACCAAGCCTACTTGTCTCTCCATCACCAGAGGCCGCCACGGCTAAGGCCTTTCGCGCTTGTTCTTCACCTGCACCGACACGAGTCAAGCCGCAACCTGTACCTGCACACTTAGCGAAGCATCAGTCCACACAACGTTGTCAATCACTCATCACTAAGGAGCGACCCTCCACTAGTCCTCGGACACACCTGGTCCTCAATCTCCCCCTTGATGAGTGCATTGACAACACCCATAGTAACCATCATAGAGAAAAAGAAAAGAAAAACAACCACGAACACAAACCTCCAAGCAAGTGATCCAAAGCCAAAGAACAAGCAAACACACAATCACTCACCAAACCAAGTCTCGGCCCCCTAAGACAAGGGCAACGGCTCGACACAGCCGAGACAAAACAAAGCTCACGAATAGCACACCACAAAGCACAAAACTCAGGCAAACCAAAGGAGCTCCCCTTGCACATATGCAGACTCCCCCTGAGCAAATGCAACCTCTTCTTCTCAATTTTTCTCCTCACATGCAACATCTCACAAATGCATACAAATTTTCCACAAAATCTTCCAATGCATGAAAAATCTCCCCAAATGCACACAACTTGTCCCCCTATCATACATAACTCTCCCCCTTGTTGACAATGCATGTCAAAGCATATATACAGTCTACCAAGCTTCTCAAATATACAAGGAGCACAACAAAATGCTACAAATGAGACATAGAGCAAGCAAGGTAGATATGGTGTAGTTAGCACATTACCATCAAGAAGGTAGAGACATATAAGCATGTGATATGACCAAAATCAATTTAAGCAATTTTCACAAAGAAACATTCATCTCATGAGCCAGACCCTATCCATGGCAATTTGAGCACAAATACACTAGATCATCCAAAGTTTATACAAGATCACAAATTCTCATCACAAGATCATTATAAACGCCCACAAGCTACTCAAGTCATGTTAAAGCCACCGAGCCATGTGTCTACTTCTTAAAATGAGACTTCTCATGGTAGACAACATGCTACGGTTTAGCACCCAAGATATGAATATCAAAACATAAAAACATGATTTGGAGCTCATTTTTCAAGCATAAGGCAATTCATACACCAATTTCATTTTCAAGTTTAAACATGGTACATGAAATGCCTTTGCGGCAAAAAGAAGCTTATGCTCCTCCCAAAGTGAACAAATGGGCTAAACATTTACAATGACAAAAGGTCTTTGACCCCAAGCAAAGAGAACATGATACTCAAGCACAAACTAAACATGATGTAGGCATTTAAGCACAAATTGAGCATAGACAAGCATCTACTCATGAGAGAGGCAATTTTATAATTTTCACAAACACAAAGCTATCTCAACATAAGTATATGGCAAAACCATCAAGAGCATAGCATTCACATCACCATTTACCAAACATGCACAAATCTCATATATAGCACATCAGTGATCAAAGTATATAAGAGAAGCTTTTACTAGCACAAGTGATCCAAAGATGGCTATCCTACCAGGTTTTGTACAGAAATTAAAACGCATGTATGGAATGCAACAAAATGAAACATATGACACATATATACATGAGAAGCTCCAAGACCCAGCTAGAAAGGAAAGCACACCCCAAGTTCACCCCGCAAGCGAGTGAAAGTGACTTGGTCAAGTGGTTTGGTGAAAATGTCAGCTAGCTGATCTTGGGTAGGGACATAGGACAAAGATATGTTTCCCTTCTCAACATTGTCCCTCAGAAAGTGGTAAATCACTTCTATGTGTTTCGTTTTGGAGTGAAGGACTGGGTTTTTTGCTACACTTATGGCACTGGTGTTGTCACAAAAGAGTAGAACCTGGGAGCACTCCTCACCAAAATCGCTCATAGTGTAGGTCATCCAAAGCAGCTGGGAACAACAACTAGCAGCAGCTACATACTCGGCCTCTGTAGTGGACTGGCTACACTGGATTGCTTGCGAGATGACCAAGAGACCAAAGAAGAACCAAGGAACTGACAACACCCAGAGGTAGACTTGCGGTCTAAACGACACCCAGCAAAATCAGCATCGGAGTACCCGTGAAGTTTGAGTGTCGAGGAGGCAGAATACCAAAGACCAAACTCAGGAGTGTAGTTCAAGTACATGAAAATCCGCTTGACGGCCTGCCGATGTGAAGTCCTCGGTGAAGCCTGAAAACGAGCCCACAGACACACACTGAACTATATGTCCGGCCTCATCACCGTCAAGTAGAGGAGGGAGCCGATCATGCTCTGGTACATCTTCTGGTCCACGGGTTCGCCATCCTCGTCCGCATCCAAAGCCGTAGTGGTACCCATCGGTGTAGTCAGCGGCTTGGAGTCGTTCATGCCAAACTTCTTCAGCATGTCCCTGGTGTACTTCGCCTGATGTACAAACGTCCCGTCCTTGCATTGCTTGATCTGGAGTCCTAAGAAAAACTGCAGCTCGCCCATCATAGACATCTCAAATTCCCTGCTCATGTCATCTGCAAATCTGGCAAAAAGATCATGAGAAGAGCCACCAAAGATTATGTCATCCACGTATATCTGAACAATCAAAAGGTCATTCCCATGCTTAAGGAGAAACAGGGTCTTATCAACTGTGCCCATCACAAACCCCTTACTCAGCAAAAACCCTCTCAACCTGCCATACCAAGCTCTAGATGCCTGTTTCAACCCATAGAGCGCTCTCTGGAGTTTGTATACACGGTGTGGGTATCTCTCGCTCTCAGACCCCGGGGGTTGCCTCACATACACTTCTTCCTCTATCACCCCATTCAAGAAGGCAGTCTTGACATCCATTTGGTACAACTTGAACCCTTTAGGCACGGCAAAGGCTAGAAGGATCCTAATTGCCTCCAAACGGGCCACAAGAGCAAATGTCTCCTCATAGTCTATACCCTCTTTCTGGTTGAACCCCTGAGCCATCAACCTCGACTTGTTTCTCACAACCATCCCATTCTCACCCTCTTAGTTCTTCCACACCCACTTGGTACCTATGGGACGGCAATTTGGCGGTGGATCAACTAACACCCAGACTTGGTTTCTCTCAAAATTCTCCAACTCCTCATGCATGGAATTCACCCAATTCTCGTCAGACAAAGCGTGTCGAATATCTTTGGGCTCAAACGACGCAACAAAAGCAGAGTGAGCGAAATGAGAAGCGTTCCTTGACCTCGACCGTGTAGTGCGTGCATGAAGGTCACCTATGATCGTCGTCGGTGGGTGGTCCACCTGTACTCGCTGAGGAGCCTCTCGCCTGGACACAATCTCCCCCTCAGCAGCAGCCTCCACTGTAAGGAATCGGATGCTTGTAGCCTAAGAGGGGGAGGGGGTGAATTAGGCAACTTAAAAAATTAACCTATGGCTTATCACTACTTGCATCAAACATAAACTAGAACATGCTATCTAGATGTGCAACTAAGGTTGTTCTAGTGTGAAACTCCCATCCCAAAACAAGTTTTGCAACCTATAGCCAATCCTAGCAAGATACTACTCTAGGAAAGTAAAAGCAAACAAGGATTGCAAGAATGTAATGCGGAAACATAAAGGGGGATGAGAGGAAGCAAACTCTTGACACGCGATTTATCCCGTGGTATCGATAGGCACTAAGCCACCCCTAGTCCACGTTGTTGAAGCACTCTACACAAGAGTATTGCTTCCCGGTCACCAAGTCTCTCCCAAGAGCACCACTTGACTTGCCACAAAGGCTCACCACGAAGGCACTCGCCAAGCTCCCTTGGTCACCTTGATGCTGCCTCCACTAAGGAGCTTCTCCACCAAGGGAAGGGGGTCTCCACGTCCCCCGCACAAAGTGTCCTCGCCGCTCCACACCAAGCCGGAGGGTCGAAGACGTTTGCTGGAGAGCCACCTAGGCTCCAAGGCTTTCGGCGCACCTCGTACAACTTGATCCACTCAAGAATCACCTCACAAGGTAGGCACACCTTGCACTCACTTAGCTCTAAGCTAAACCTAACACTAAGCACACACACAAAGCATGTGCAAGTCTATAGATGAGCAATTTAGCACTTGGATGGCTTGGATATGATCTTCTATGAGTCTTGAACTCCTCTGCACTTCCACACACTCCAGCAACTCCAAATGGGTGGGTGGAGGGGGTATAAATATCCCAAGGCGTCCAAAGAGCCATTAGCTAATGGCTACAAAAAACTATACCATCGGATGAACCGATGGTCTCTTTTCCATAGGCGTCGGTTCATCCGGTGCCCTCCACATCACTTAGCCGTTGCAAATCTGCTGACGATATTCATCTGATGCTTCAGCCGACGGCGCGTCTTTTCATCCGGTGCTGAAGACTCCACGCCAAATACCTCTCTGTTAGCAAACATGTGGCCGCCGGATGAACCGATGCTTAGCCCGCCGGTTCATCCGGTGCAACTGCTTCTTGTGCCAGCTCCTCTCTGTCTTGATCCCTCTGATCATCAGATAGACCGACGGTGCCAGTCAACAGACCGTCGGTTCATCCGGTGCAACTATCTCAGCTGTTTCTTCACTCGCAATCATCCGGCACAACTAAAATAGGAGGCGTCGGTTCATCCGGTGTACTTCAAGTAAACTCCAGTCTTCACGCAGTGTACCACTTCATCCGACGGTGGCATTTCTTTTCTTTTCTTCTTCTTCTCATTTTGGCATGTGGTATTTTTACATCTATGGGACCTAGAAATGTCTACAAAGACATGCTCAACAATATGGTTAGTCCCATTGAACATGTTGTCATTAATCACCAAAATTAAGCTTTAAACAAATGGCATATGAGGCCATGTTTGCTACAATCTCCCCCTTTTTGGTGATTTATGACAACACAATCAAAGCAAGCATAAATTTGCAAAAATTGACAAAATTGAACCACTTACACTTGCTTGGATGCTTACCATCATCCAACTCCCCCTAGATGTGTTCTCCCTCTTTCATGATCTTCTCTTCACATGTAGCTTGCTACTTCCGCCTTTGGAAACTTTGACTTGCTTTGGTTCCAAATTCTCCCCCTTTGGAATAAAATCTCCAAAAAGTGTCCAAAACAAAAGAGTCTCCAAAGGAAATTTAGCAAGTCCTAACAATCATAGCTCAAAGAGAAATGTTAAATGCAAGGGAGGAAGTCACATGAACTATGATCCATATGTATGATATCAATAAAGATACCACATGTGTGAATAACTAAGGTGGATCACAAGCTCATGAGACTAGCATGATACAAACTAAGGTCCCCCTAAGTGTGTGCACAAAATGATAATGTGAAGATCAAGTGCACAACTACAAAGACTTGTAAGATAAGGAAGCTTAGAACATATCATGCAAGAAGGTAGCTTAAATGACAAGAGATAATACAAGAGAGTTCTTGTAACAATACCTCTTGTAGATTTTGATCATTGCATACCTCCGGGGGATTTTCCTCTTCTACCTTGTTGGCACCATATTGAGATAAGCCACTTGAAAATGATATCACTTGGAGATGAAACCACTTTGAAAGAGGCTTGCAAAGAAGACACTTGGGGTACCAAAAAGGATTAGGAATATATGAGTTCATTGCCTTTGAACTTATATAGAGACATAAGCTCGCAAGGACATGACTCAATAGCATGAAGCTCATATTGCTATATTCACTCTCTTAGAGATGTTAGATCATATTTAGAGTGAAATAGCATTCCCTTAGAATGAAATACCGCACCGGAATGCGCCACCAAAGGACTACACAAGATAAGCTTGAAATGATGTTAGTCCCACAAACAAACCATAGGATGAGCTCCCCCTAAATGTGTGCATTTAGTGTTTGAATCACCAACCAAATGTATGCACATTGTTTATGACAACAAAAGGGAAGCTAACCCTATAGCTTGCTCATGATGCAAAGAGATATACATGAAAACATGCACCATGAAAGAAACAAGTGTAGCTTTCCTACACACTAATCAAACCATGTAGGTTGCTCATGGATTAGCACATGACACAAGCAACCTACCATATGTAAACAACTAGGCATAGCAACAAATGCAACCTAAACAAGGCAATGGAGCTACAATGATACATGAGATGAGTTCTAGTTTCCATTACCTTAACCGGGGAGCTTGGGCAACACATGTCCAATCTTGCAAGCTTGGCTTCTAGACTTGAGTCTTCACTTCTTCTTTGTGCCAAGCCTCCCAAGTCCCTGTCTCATGGCCTTTACGTGGCCTTAGGAATCCAAACCATTTGAGGCCCTTTCATGTTGGTGATGACTTCCTTGGGCACCCAAATGGGTTGGTTCCAACCCCACTCCTTCAACTTCCCAACCTTGTGTGCAACCACCTTGCCATTAGCCTTCTTCTTGATGACATAGGAGTTGCTCTTGGTCTTGTTCTTGCGGTTGGGCTTGGTGTAGATGAGAGAGCTCTTGATGGTGGTGTTCATCATCTTCTTCTCACCATTGTCCATCTTCTTAACGAATTGAGGGCATTTGTAGAACTTGTGCCCTTCTTCATGACACTTGTAGCAAGTCACAGTTGATCCCTTCTAAAGCTTCTTCACCATGTCATCACGGTTATCTTGAGAAGGTTGGACGTTGCCCTTCATGTCTTGTGAGGCTTCTACTTGTTTTTCATTATTCTTGCCCTTGCTCATCAAGCTAACCAGCTTCTCTCGGTGCCATTTTACTTCTTGCTTGAGCTCATCATTCTTCATGCTTATAATCTTAACATTCTCATTGCAAGATGGTGAGCAAGATTCATCAATTAAATCAATGCAAGAAGTTGAAGCATCTACCTTGGATATAGGAATTGCACAAGGGATAGATGATTCATTGAGCTCAAAGGAATCACTAGTTTTAATTTCAATGCTCTCAAGCTTAGATTTTAGCTCATCACACTCCTTGCTAAGCAATTTGAATTTGCACAACAAATGTTCATAATTTGTAGCAAGGGTGGCACTAAGATCATTGAGAGCATTAAGTTCTTTAATTTCTTTAGCTTGTTTTTCTAGCATCCCTTTTTGCTCATTTACTAGCTCAACAAGATCATCAATTGAAGTGCCAGCTCCTCTCTGTCTTGATCCCTCTGATCATCAGATAGACCGACGGTGCCAGTCAACAGAACGTCGGTTCATCCGACGGTGGCATTTCTTTTCTTCTTCTTCCACAGTTTTGACCCTTGAAAAATATACTATGTTCTCATTTTGGCATGTGGTATTTTTACATCTATGGGACTTAGAAATGTCTACAAAGACATGCTCAACAATATGGTTAGTCCCATTGAACATGTTGTCATTAATCACCAAAATGAAGCTTTGAACAAATGGCATATGAGGCCATGTTCGCTACATCCACTCGAACAACCTCAGTCGTAGTGGGTGTAGGGGATGGTCCATCCTCGATCGTCATCGTAGTAGTAGAAGTAGCATGTACACGATCAGCCACGGGAGCATCACCACCATCATCATCGTTGTCTCCATCTCCATCCTTCTCATCCTCAAAGATCCTCGCTCCAATCTCCTCGTCACCTGCACACTCAAAAGAATAAGAGCTACATGGCTATGTCTCGTCGAAGGTAACCTCGCAAGTCTCCATGATTCGGTTAGTGTCAAGGTTGAGCACACGATATGCTCTAGAATGAATCGCATAACCAAGGAAAATACTATCTGAACATCTAGACTCAAACTTATCCAACTTGCCCTTCTTCAGAATGAAACACTTGCAACCAAAAGCTCTAAAGTGACTCACCTTAGGTTGTCGCCCATGCATCAGCTCATAAGAGGTCTTCTTCTTAAAGGCACGAAGGAAGATGCGATTTGAGATATAGCAAGCGGTATTGACCGCCTCAGCCCAGAAACGCCTAGTAGTCCTATGCTCATCGAGCATCGTCCTGGCCATCTCACAAAGGGTCCGGTTCTTCCTCTCCACTACGCCATTCTGGCAAGCGACGTATGGAGAAGAGTACTGATGGTCGAGACCAAGATCACTGCAAAAGGCATCAAAATGAGAGTTCTTAAATTCTGTGCCATTGTCACTGCGTATAGCTCGAATGGCATCACCATGTCTCTCATTCTTCAACCTCAAGATCAAGTCCCGAACAAAGCCAAATGTCTCGCTCTTATCCTCTAGAAAGAAAACCCAAGAGTACCTCGAAAAATCATCAACCACAACAAGAACATACCATTTCCCACCCGCAGAGCAGACACGAGCTGGCCCAACCAAATCCATGCGCAACAGCTCACAAGGTCGCTCGGTCATGACCGCAGTCAGAGGGGCGTGAGAAGCAGCAACCATCTTTCCATGCCGACAAGAAGCACAAACCAAATCCTTCTCGAATTTCAACTTAGGCAATCCTCGGACAAGATCAAGACTACTCAAGCGGGAAAGCAACTCAAAGCTCAAGTGTCCCAACCTCCTATGCCACTTCCAAAGCTCGGCCGAAACGCCCGCACACTACTAGGAATCAGGCCTTGGCCAACACCTATATATGGTTGCAATATGACTATTTTGGTTGCATCTGGAATCAGTTGCATCGAAGTCTGGTGGTCGACAGATGGTTGCAATTGGAATGGTGCAATAGCCTGAGGCAACCATAAGATGTTGCGTTGCAACAGATTTTGCTAATGCAATGACCAAAAAACCCTACTGCAACCAATAGTTGGTTGCTAGAAAAAATATTGCAATGCAAAAAAAGCCTAGTGCAACCAATACTTGGTTGTAATAAAAAATATGGCAACGAACAAAAAAGGAAATGCAACCAATTTTTGGTTGCAAGATTAAATGTTGCAATGATTACATTGGTTGCCTAAGGTTTTATTGCGACCAAACACTAGGATGCAATATTTCATGATTGCCACGAACGAATGTGTTGCAATAGAAAGTATTGTCACTCCAAAACTACGTGGGCATATGGTCGTATTACCACGAATTGTGATCCATTGCATTACAATGCTTTTGCAACATATCAGATATGGTGGCAATAGATGGTATGGTAATGCAACGAACTAGTCTTCAAGGTAATATACAAATGTTGCAACGAATTTGTGTTGGTGGTAATAGAGGTCAGATGCAACAAACAATGGTGGATGGCAATAGATGATATGATAATGCAACGAACTAGTCTTCGAGGTAATATATGGAACTTGCAACGAATTTAAGTCGGTGGTAATAGAGGGCACATGCAACAAATAATTGTTGGTGGCAATAGATGACATAATAATGCAACACATAAAATTCGTCGCAATAATGCATATTGCAACCAAAATTAATGGTTGCCTATTATTCTAACGCAACGAGGGAATTTGAAAAGCAGTTTCTAAATTATTTTGAGAGCATGCACATCACATATAATAACTGATACATTGATTAATTTAAATTTTGTCTCAAACCAAAGTAACACACAATGACCAGAATTCAACTTAAAGAACACGACTACAACTGACAAAATAAAGACACCATATTTAACTAAGTTCACAACATTATTTAGCATATACTAAAATGAATCTAAAAATGAGTTCATTGGTTGCTCCATCGCCCATCAGCTACACCATCACAAAAGTTGTCATTCTTGTAGGTGCCAACCATCAATATTAAGCCATGGAGGCTTTCTCTAATTGTTTTGGCTGTCCGCGTTTCTACGATTCATGAAAACATATACGATTAAATTCATGGAGTATTAGCAATCATTGAACAAGAGCAATTGAGATCAAATAATTCCAAGCACATTCAGCTCTGGAAAACAGCACACAGTAGCAACTACCTGTTTGTGCAAAGTGCAAATGAAGAGAGGCCAAACTGGGTTAAATCACAATCAAGCAACCGATGCTTGAAACAAGAACCAGAAACTAACTACATGCAGGGTGAAATAGAAATAAAGAAAAGTTACAAGAATGGCACAATATTAGATCATTGTGTGCTATGCGAATATATAGAAGAAAAAAAGATTAAATATGGAAGCATCTAGTATGTGGTACAGAAAACCCATGAGAGATGTGGCATAGGGAAACTGTACTGGTTGCATTGCGTATAACTACAATGGTTCTTTTACAAAATAGGATGATGACTCTTGGTGAGCATCTTCTATTTCACAGTCTAATTCTCAAATTATAATTCCACCAGTAGAGGATGGTCAGAGCAGCACTAAGGTATTTTACAGCAACACTAAGGCATTTTACATGCAGGCACTAAGTAATTTCACATATACAGGAACAATGCAAAAATAATTGCTAATCAAATGCCATTCAGTTTTGAGGGAAAAAATCAAGTGCTTTAACTATTTCGGTTCCTCTTCAAACATTGTGTCTAAGACAGTAAAGTGTGCAAAGTTGTATTAATCAGCTAATTTTATGTCATGTCCTAGTAATGTACAGCAAAGTAACACCAAATTTCAAATCCTTATGCTGACAAAAGTTACAGGTGCACTCTCAGTACAGAATCTAATTTCAGATCATAGTCACAGTATACCCTGCTTTTATGTCCAGGATATGTTATCGCAGATGGAATACATGAATTTTTAATTATCAAGACTGAACTTTTTTAGTATTTCAAAGAACATGATTGCTGTCGTACTATAGAGTAAAAATTTTAGTTACCTTTCGTGCGCTAGAAAGGTCAATGCTTTACAACTCACAACACAAAAAGTAAGCACAGGCATAACATTTTAACAATCTTTCAAATAAATGGAATCTATCATTCGCTTGACCTCTTCTGGTATAGCTAAAAAAACTATATGTAAGCAGAGAAGATAAATTTGTTACTTTTTTTTCAAAAAAACCATCAACTTAGTAGCACTGAGACAAACTTATGGAAAAACTTATTAACTACATTTGTTTCTTGTAGCTAGTTTGATCAGAGCAGTAAGGCATCAAAGTACCATTATAGCTGCAGCTACCAAATAAGTGATGCTGCCACTTGATGGGTAGTACAGCTGTAGAGGATGGCTGAAATCCACAATATATACTAACAACAGATAGAGCCACACTGACCTGTCCAGGGATGAGTCGCTCAGGATAATAGCAAGTCATCTTATAAGTGCCTCCAAGACCAGCCTGCAAGTGCCAGAAAAACATGCATATCATTTAGTCAGTGCAAAATATGGATCAATAACACTGCAAGCACACAATTAGTAATCCGAAATAAATAGCCATAAGATCAAATGACATATAACACCCCAAACTCCCTTGTATTGGTCCAAGTAGAATATGACTTGCTGATCACAGAACCAGACATAGCAGTCGGCATAAACACGCAAGATGACTAGAAGTGCTAAACAGAACACAAAAAACTAATGCCACATCTTAACAAATAGAGATGTGAAAAGTGATTTTGCTCATGGCTCTGTACTTATAACTATAGGCTAGTACCTTATGATTTCAAAGATCTCTACAAGTTAGAGCAGTATATTACTAAACAATCAATTTGGCACTGCAATATTGCATACAGGTGAAATAACTAATCCAAAAGTTTAAAATGGTAAAATAGGCCTCCAAACATAATAAGAACTGACAAACGAGATGACAAAATATCTAGTAAGCACTGAAACAAGTACCACACCATATCAATCCTAGGCTTAATTTGGCTAAAAAAAAATATATGTGAGCATAAGAATCAACCGGTCAAAAAAACACTTTGTCACAGATTAGAAATCGACAGCACGTTGTATTTATTCAAAACAGAATTATGGCCTGGCATCTAAGTACTTCAGATTCAAAGGAACTAATATAGTGAAATCGAGACAAAATTCTACACCCGTGGATACTACATATGGAATTTACCAATTAAGCATACTGACAATAGATACAGCTCGGGAGGCATGACATTGGGGAAAACTTGCCTGAACTCTTAGCTGCCGCCACTTTGCCACAAATCTCCCTAGAGCTGCAATAAGTTGTGCAGCCACCATGCTCGACACCGCCGTCGCACGGGACAGGGCATTGCCACCAGGCTGCTCGGCAGCGGCGCGCTCAACCACGGGCGAGGGCGCACCCCGACGAAGAGCCCGATGGCAGCGCCGGCGCCGTCTTCCTTCATCCGGTTGCGTGGTCGTTAGCCATGGAAATCCGACCACTGCCGGCGTTACTGCTTGGCTGGAGGTGGAAGGGAGAAAGAGGAAGGAGATGGCACTGGGTGGTGGCGGCCGCTGCTCCGCCGTTCCCGCTGGGCTTGGCACGAAATGTGAACTAGGGTTAGGGTTCACAAGGTTCGGTCGACATTTTGTTCCTACTAAAACGACGGCTGACCGTCGGATTACCCCGGACGGTTGAGATCGCGTCCGTTTAGTTGGGCTTGCGGGCGAGAGAGACCCGAAGGGGCTTGCGCGGCCCAGGCCCAAGTTAAGGGAGCTGAAGTTTTGAAATGTCTTCCAAATATTTTGGTAAACTGAAGGTTAAAAGTAAATCACGCAAACATAGTTTTAAACTTGTTTTAAAAATAATATATACTCCCTCATATCATTCTATTTGACGTTTTTTAGGACAGCTTTGACAAAATTAAGGAATGCATGATTTGACACTTTTGACCATCATCTTTGCTCCCTCCAGCTGTGCGCTTATCTATCTCCATTTGTATGGTAGCAAGAGAGGTCAAGGGCAAGAAAGAAAATCAAGATTCGCATGGGAATACAACGTCAACTATTCTGACTCTTTTTTCTTTGGCTTGTTGGCGTCAAGTATAATGATATGGAGGGAGTACTTTATTTCATAATTACAACAAAAAGTCATGAACAAAAAAATTATATAATGCATTAAATAATATATTTTGGTATTTTACCATTTGACTTTGTTTTAACAATTTCTAAATAATATTACGAATAAAACAAAACTATTCTAGATTTGACAGATAAGAGGGCAGTATTGTAGTAGTCATATATGCGCCATTGGAATCAAGAGATCCTAGGTTCAATTCACCTAGTGCACATTTTGTTTCTGACCATCAAATGTGGTCACGGATCACCAGAATCCTTGTAGTGCATCATGCCAAATGGACCCATATGCCACCTTGGATTATAAGGTTTTCAAAAATCAAGGTTCTAGGTATGAGTTCTCTTGTATCTTTATTTTATTGTATGACCTTGATCTACTTCAGTTTTTCAGCTATTTCATATAAAGTAGTGTTAGAATATATGGGTGATTTGTTCATGTGTTCTTCGTTCGTTCATCATTTAGAGGCTCCTGTTCTTGATGAACAAGGCCTTTCGATCCACTTGACGAATGATTTACTCATGTCTTCGGTGTTTGTTCATAAGTTAGAGGCTCGTGTTCATGATCCTGTTGAATAGACATAGTAGAATATGAATCCGTTTGTATGCCTAGCCGAGTTTGATCCAGTTAGATCACGTGTTTGTGTTGTATGAAGTTTGAGTTCAAGCTACGGTACTCAGTGTAAGTGGCCAGTTATCTGGTGGCACTGATCTGGGTCACAATAGCCCAGGCTGTCCAGTGTCTAGTCAACAACGCAAGCATGGTGCTTGGGTTGAGTAGCTGTGTTGCATATGAGCGTATCCCACGGATACTTAGGGGTAGGCCGCGGTGGTGACAGCCGTTGGACCCTTTGTAATCCCCTCAAAGCTTGATGAATCACACTGAAGATAGAGGGCGAAGAGCGCGGAGACGAAGAACCGACGAAGATTCAAGGGTGAGCGAAGGGAAAGCCGAAGAGTTCAGGCCAAACAAGAAGGCTAGCGAAGATTGAGATGCCATGTGGACAGACACGTAGGCGGACAGTGTGTAAAGTGAACATCTGTAAAGTGTGTGAGTACGGGCCCTGCGAGGTTACCAAAATACCCCTGAGATGCTTCGCACAATGTAAAAAAGCGATGGCAAGTGTTGTAAAGTGTAATCGTTACGGGCCTATAAAAAGGACCCGACAGTAATGAAATGGGGGCGATTGGAGTGCGACTGAGTTTCATTACACTTAGTCGAGCTTGAGTGTTTACTCTTCGGTGTCTTAGCGTTTTTCTTTCCCTTAGTTTGTTTTGACTGTTGGCCCCTCTTCGGGGAAGATTTTTATCCCAACACTCACCGTTCTTGACCACATAAATGTTATCCTTATGGCCCTAGGGCATTTTTGAGCTCAACCCGAACCAGCCTCAATCCGTTTACGACCCATGCGATAAGTGTGTCACTAATTTTTTATGTCAACGCAGCAAATAGTATCCTTAGCAGTAGCTAAATCCGAATTCCATCAAAAATTTCCACTCCCGCGTTCAGTTGCCACAAGCCCAACCTAAATAACAAATCCCCGCATTCAGTTGCCCCCAAGTACCATCTGCCTTCCCCAAAATCCCCCACCACGGCCTCCAAATCCCCCACCGTGGTGGCGGCCGCATCCCACGTCACCAGACCCGCCCTGCCGGCCGGCTCGTCGACGCCATCCTTTCCCTTTCCCCGACCTCTCTTACTCCATCCATTCACCTCTATCTACGGATTCATCCATAGCTACTACGCACAGGCGCTGGCACCACGGGAGACTGAGGGCCATCCACAGGCGGCGGTGGTAGATCTCGGCTACTATTGATCGATGGCCAGCGGCAACGGATCCATGACGAGCGACATCCGGACCACCTCTCGGTGCAGAAGACGTGGGGGATGGCCATGGTGTGTGTAGGGCTCATTTTGCGCTGAGATCTCAGGAAGGTAAAGGCCCCCTCCCTCTTCCTCCGTCATGTTCCTGTTTCTCTATTTCTGTATGCATTAGTGTCAGTTGCCATAGTAATAGTACTATTTGGTCTTTAATATTTAGAAGCAATTCATTTCCTATGCACCTAATTAAATATCATGATACTTCCACTCTTTGTACCTTTATTAAATTCGTCGGGTCTGTTGATATAATTAGCGGCTCAGTTTCCCACAGCAATGCTCTAGGAATCCTCTTTTGTTTTTTCACCTGTACGTAAATACATAATGATCTTTTTAATCTTAGCAGTGTACATTGCATGGCAGATTTTGAAAAGGCATCGGCTCATCATCATGTAGAATTACAAAACATAGTTCTAGTTCCAGTCCATCCAATATACGGAACGAAATACCTTTTTCTTTGGGTGAGAATGTATTAAGTACTACTGCATGATTATTTAGTAGAAATATGGTTCCTATGGTGTCGAATTTAATTTGATCCAGCTTGGTTCATAAACTCCAGTTAATCAATTTTATTTTAATCAAACTCAGGTTCTGTAATATGATTGATTGGTAATTGGTTTACTTGATAATTTTATATTGTCTGTTGGCTATGTAGATTGAAGCTCATGTTTTTCTTTGCACTTGTGAACACAGGAAGTCAGAGACTGCTATAGGAGCTGAGAGAGATGGAGAACGAGGCCACCATTGATCTTCTGCAAGCCTGGGCTCGTAAGGCAAGGATCTTATTTCTTGCTTTTCTTTGATGGGTTTTGATTGCAGTTCTAGCTAGCTAGCTAGTATATTAGATTTCTTCATGTAGAAAGATCAGTAGACATAATAGCCACAATTTGCCATTGTAACCTTTGATTAGACTGTCCAATACCCCAATAAAAAATTGTGCTAGTGCCTTCATGCCATCTGTGATGCTTTGACAGATTGTGGCTATTATGATAGACCTGGCTTTTATTTTAGAGCACATATGAAGCTTCACTCTGAAATATTAGTAGCTCTTTTTTTTGCGAAAGAAATATTAGTGGTTCTGTGAAAACAACAAAGTATTGTACAACAGTTGGTAAATGCATTGTAATGTTGTGTAAAAATATACTTTGTGGGTTTTGAATCCAAGTGAAAACAGCAAAGTGTCGTACAACAGGCATGGATGTGATGCCCCTACTCATTCGTAATCTGATAGTGCAGGCATTGCTACAAGAATGACATGTGGGCTAAATAGGGCTATCTAGCCTATACCAACCTGGAGCTATGACATGCATTTTGGTACTTATACAGCTTGTCTATATCAATCTTTGCTTGAGCTTTGAAATCAATCCTGTGTCTAATTATTATTTTTTGGCTGTGTGGATACTGTAGGCATTGGCTGGTGGCAGATTTCAGCATAGGCTTGGTGCTTCAGGAATCATCAAGAGCAATGACAAGGATTACCATGTAGAGCATGAAAATTGGTAACGAAAAATTTGGATTTACTAGCCCAAAAGTGCTCCTTACTTTCCATCCTGATAAAGAACTACTAGTAATGTTTTATACTGCTGGATAACATAGAAGTAGAGCAGAGCTGGTGCTGATTGTCTTCACTGGAGTTTGCTGTGCGGATGTTGCTGTTGGTGATATATGGTGGTCATGGTCTGCACTCGAGTTTGCCATGTGGCTGCTGCAATCGAGTTTTTGTCTAAGGAGGCTTTGCTTATGCTGCTCATACAAAGAATCCAACAAGGTCTGGGACCACCTATGTTATAGGAACAAAAGGATCTAAGAGGGTGGTGGCACCTCAGGAACAACATGTGCGAGTCATTAGGCAGAAAATAAGGGTCCTAGCTTCAAGTTCATATCTGTCTAATGCAACATCCACACATGATGTGTTGGTTTCTAGTAGTGATCCCTCCCTGCAACAGAATCTGGTTGACACTACAGATGAAGGCAAGTGACTATCTATCTTGTGCAAACAAGTCACTATCAATACTTCCAAATTGCAATGCTAAATATGTATGTCATTGTCATAAGTTTACTGCCTTCTAAATTCAGTTGGACATGAATGAACTAGTTAAAAAATTGTAGTCTGAATCTATGTTGTATTCATCTAGTCATTCAATACATACATGAGTTGCATGTGTACTACAAATAGCAACTATGAGATTAACACTAACATTATATTGTTGTTAGGTGCACTTGCTGCAAGAAAAGATCCAGATAGGATAAGAGGAGAAAGCATAGGCAGAGAATTAGAAAGGCTAAGTAGAGGGTTGTGCATGCAGATAATAGTGGAATAAGAAATTAACCTTTTATAAATTGTAGATTTTGCTTGAATGCTGGATCTGGTTTGGTTGTTTAAGTAAAAGGACCATTGTCTTGGCTCTGAGAGCCCTTATAGCATGAACTGCTTTGCAGTTGGAGATGGTGTTGAGTATGCAACATACTATTATCTCAGCTAGAAGTCAAAATTAGAAACCTGAATGTTGTCAACCACCTAGCTTACAGGATTATGCTTTTTTATCTTTTAATAATGTAGTACTAATCGTTATAATACCATGATTCCAAGTTCTTTCTTCAAAACTTTTCAGGGCATAAATGATAGTTCTATATAGCATTAATTAGCACATGACTAAATAGCAATATTTTGTACAGGGCTATCTAAAACAGGTGAAGCTGTCATGTTAGGATCTAGTATGGTAAGAACACTAATTCTAATGTTTTTTCCCTTGTGTTTTTATTAAATACAATGGATATCTCTAAATTTCTTGGATTTAGATAGTTTTGCTTGTATTGTCTATACAGAACTGCAATCTTTATTTTTGGTTTTTGCATTGTGCAAGCTGTTACTTGTCTTAAAATGGCTACTTTCATGTTTCTAATGTTTTCTTAACATTTGGAGTGGTCAAAATGCCATGGTGGCTGCTGGGTACTAGTTGCTTGCACAGTTCTTTGCATTAGTTAGATTTTTGTCTAGTCAAGTTGCTTTTAGGATAGCTCATCTATCCCACTTTGGTCTTTGCAACTGAACTTGTATATGTCCCACTTTTCCTCATAGAAAATGGACTTAGGCTTGCGTTGCACCTGCTGACAACTTAGAGTGCGGTAACAGAATAGACATGCAACAGTTATCAACTACAACAGTTCAACAGGTAAGCAACAGACTTATTTTAGCAACTCAAACAAGAGTGCCACTATAATCTGGCCACGTTTTATGTTTATAAATATAAGCAAGGAAATCTGCTACTGCTATACTACTTGTAAACTAAACATATGCTGCTATATCTGTCATATTGCTAACCATAGACTATTTTATATTGTCAATAGAGCATTAAAAAATAATCTAACATATGGTATTGTACTGTCAGGTTGTTGGGCTCAAAACATATGCCAACTTATATGCAAGAGTGGCCAAAATGCGTTGATGGCAACTGGGTATTGATGTATTGTTGTGTGCTTTTGCATAGTTTTTAATTATGTTGTCTGAGATGTGAAGGCTGTAATGTGTTCCTATAATAATATTTATATTTATGTGTTGATCTGGACGTATTTTGTTGTTGATGATGCGGACCTATAATCTAATATTTTTATTTTGTTGTTAGCTTGTGCTAAAATCTAATAGCAGCCTAATTTGAGTTGGGTTGCATGGCAATTAAAAGTCCAAAAAAGGCCCCTCAAAAAATTAGATGGTCCCAAATGAAAAAAAGATCAGCTAAAGTGGGCCGAAAGCTCCTAGAAACCTGAATCGGGCCACAAAACACTTGGGTCAAATCCTATGTGGTATTGATGACATGTTAGCTTTCACCTTGGCGAACATATGTCGTGACAGAAACATATCCTATGTGGATCCTATGTGGAAGCCGTCTGTGATGGTTATTTTTCGTCATAGAAAATGGACTTAGGCTTGCGTTGCACCTGCGAGACTAGAGGGACTTGGTCACTGGTGGTCATCTTGATGGCTCTGGATTAGACGACCGGGTCAAAGAGGATGGCTGCTACTACTTGCTGGTTTTGAGCTGCTCAGAGAAGACGGCCTAGATCCCCTCTCTAATATATAGACTCATGAATGCACACAACATCAGTAATTTGTGTACGTGAGGGGATCTATCTGGGCTTAATTAAGTCTTCAGTTTTTCTTCTAGCGCAACCAAAAATAGTCTAATGAAATCACATAATTCATTGGTGGGCATGGTGGCAATAGAAGCTAATTGATGTAACGAAATATTTTGTCGATGCATTATATCCTAATCTACCGCAACGAGGAACTAGATTAAGGCAACACTTTTTCATCATGGTTATAACCACTAACTACTGCAACAAATTGTTTTTTGGATGCAATAGGCGCATGAGTTATAGCAACGAATTGTTTTCTGGATGCAATAAGCACATGAGCTATCGCAACAAAGGTTAAGTTTTAGACAACCTTATTTCATCGTGGCCACAGGCATGCATAATTGCAACCAACTAAATATTCGTGGCAACAGACACACATCTATCGCGATGAATTGTTTTCTGGATGCAACAGGCACATGAGTTATCGCAACAAAGGTTAAGTTTTAGACAATGTTATTTCATCGTGGCCACACGTGGGCATAATTGCAACCAACTAAATGTTCGTGGTAACAAACACACATCAAACGCAATGAACTATTTTCTGGATGCAACAGGCACATGAGCTATCGCAACAAAGGTTAAATTTTAGACAACATTATTTCATCGTGGCCACAGGCATGCCTATTTGCAACCAAATAATGATTCGTGGCAAGAAACACACATCTATCGCAACACTAAATCGATACTATCGCAATGCACAACTAGTTGTGGCAATAGATACCCATAAAGGCAACCACCTTTGTCACCGTGGTATTAACACCAACCTGTTGCAACGAATGTTTCAACACACGCAACCCACATTTTTTGTAGTCATAAGATCGAGATATCGCAACCCATTAAAACGTTGGTTGCTATAAAACCAAATATTGCAACCAAATACGTGGTGTTGCAAAAATAATTGGTGCTCTAAGGGTCAATTCCTAGTAGTGACAATAAAGCATCGAGGAGGACCAACAGACTGGGAAAAATCGGCACGAAAGATTTGACCCTTGGGGACTATCGTACAGACAAGATCGCCTCGAGAATCAAGCACACGAGAAGCACCCGACTTAAAACGAACCTCAAAACCTTCGTCCAGTAACTGGGATACTGACAACAAGTTAAAACCAAGTGACTTGACCAAGGCCACACTTCTTAAGGTCACTTTCCTACTCACCTTCACCATACCTTCAGCAAGCACTCGTTCTCTCCCATTATCCCCGAAAGTGATGTACTCCCTCGTACTCACCGGGGTGAGGCTGGAGAACCACCCACGATCTCCGGTCATGTGTCGTGAGCAACCGGAGTCGATCAACCAAAAGTCCTCCAAGCCTCCCACCTGTAATCAAAAACAAGAATGAGAATGAGCATGCGACTCAACACTGGGGTTAGTACCAAAGGAATCAAACTAGTGTCGAGCCATTTGCTCAAAAGAAGGGTTAGCAAAGTCCATCCTACCAAAACCCCTAGGCGGAGCCCTCTCACGCCTACCACCAAAGGACCTGTCACGTCTCCCTGGAGGAGTACGCGCACCACGAGGGGGAAAACGTGGCCCGTAGTCCATCTGAGACCCAAAGCTCCGATCGTGCCTCCCAAACTCGTAACGATCACGAGAAGGAGCACGTCGAGCCAACTCAACACGCCCAAACCCAACACGCCTATCTCTCTGAGGAAAACCACCTCCACCTCCACGAGTGGGAACTGTACGCACATACACCTCACCCCTAGGTAGAGGCCCTCTACGAGGCTCAGGCACACCACGGGAAAGGTGGTACCTGTCCTTGTTTGCCATCTCCCTAGCAAACTTCTCATCTCTCTTCCTCCTGAAACTGAACTCATCCTTATGCCCATCCCTCCCACAATACTAACAATGGAAGCGAATCGGCTGTGGCTTCTCTACAGGCTTCTCAACAGCCTTCTCTCCTGACTTCCCCTCAAAGACATTACCCAGGTTGCACACAAACTTGATGGATTTCTGGTAGTTTTCTGTTTTCTGGGGGAACACTGGTGGGTCTGGAGTTGTATCAAGCTTGTTTCTGAGGTGGTTTGGCTTGGGTGCATATTTGTTCATGGGTATGGTGTGTGGTGGAGTGGGAATCTCTCCAACTTTCTCTTCTCCCTCACCACTCTTCTCACCACTCTTCTCTCCACTCTTGCCAGCCCCCAACGCCTGACCATCAAACCGCTTGAACTCAGCCAACATCAAACTCAACTGTGGTTCATGCCCAGACAACCAACTCATCAATTTCCTAAGCTCATCATTTTCATCCTACAAACGGTCATCATAGTGTGCAAGTTCCATGTTTTTCAAAGCATGCATTTCACAGGTAGAACATGATGTAGGAATGGGAGCTTTCAAAGCAGCCTCTAGAGAAACTATTCTAGTGTGAGACTCATCTAGCCTAGCATGCAACACATGACATGAAGTGCAAGCACCTAACAAAGTTGGCCTAGATTTCAGTTCATCACACTCAACCCTAATCACATCTAGTTCCTCAAGAGTAGAGGCATGCTTCTCCTTGAGAGTAGTCAAATCAACAAGAAAAACAGAGTAATCACCATAGTCAATCTCATCAGACACAACAGGAGCAGATTTCAAAGAGCCTATCTCATTTCTAGCATCCACAAGCAAGGATTCAAGCTCAGCTATCTTGTCCTTAGCATCACCCAACAAAGACCTAAATTCCCTCTTCTCCTTGTTAGTCTTTCTAAGCACATCATCACAGTTATCAAGCAACTCATTGAGCCTAGCATTCTCCTCTAGCAAGAAGTTGGGATCATGTCGTACCTCTTCCTCAGAATCGGAGTTTGAATCCGAGCTATGCTTCCCACCCTTCTTGGAGTGCGCCATGCGGCAAAATCCACCTTGTGCGACGAAGCTCAGGCCGGTGAAGTTCTTGCCTGTGTGCCGCTTGTCCTTGCGCTGTTCTTGCTCTTCCTCGCAGCTCGAGTCGGAAGAAGCATCGCTTGATGTGGAGTCGATGTCGCTTGCTCTGGCAACCATCGCTCGAGCCGTCTTCTTCTTGTACCCGCTACTCTTCTTGTGCCTTCTCTCGCCCTTGTCCTTGTGCTTGTCGTTGTAGTCGTTCCAGGAGCGGCGCTTGTTGTAGTCGTGCTTGGGCTTGCCCTTGTAGTTGTTCTTGATCTCCATGGCTTCAGGGCATTCGGCGATGAAGTGCCCGTGCTTCCCACACCGATAGCACATCCCCGAGCTCCGCCTTGCATTCTTGCGGTTCTCGTACATCCGCCCAAACCTTTTGCTCAACAAGGCGAGATTATCCTCGCTCAGCACCTCAAAGTCCTCATCTGGCAAAGACATAAGACAAGACAAAGAGAAACCACCAGAGTTAGCGTTAGACCTTGATCCTGAGACAAGAGCCAAACTATGAGGATCAGTGGGGCTCTCGCTGTTGGCTCTCAAGCCACGATCAACCTCTGAAGACCTGAGCTTGGAAAACAGCTCATCAAGCGTGAGCGTATCATACATGCTCGACTCCTCAATGGCCTCGACCTTGGCACTCCACATAGACCTATCCAGGGCATGCAAAAGCTTGATAGCTTGATATATGATCCGTGTATGGGAGCACTGTCACATTGGCCCTCATGTTGTTGACTATGCTAGTGAAGTGCTGGAACATAGCATCGGTCGACTCACCTGGGAGATGAGTGAAGTTCTCGTACTCTCTTCGGTAAGTAGAAAACAAACGGGCTTGCACTTGGGCATTGCCAACATGAGCATTTCTCAACTTAAGCCAAATCTTTCCGGCCACATTCTCTCCATACACTCGCTCAAACTCCAAGGCACAGAGAGCACGGAACAAGTAATCAATGGCCTTGCTATTGGCCTCACACATGTCCCGCGATCCTGGAAGCAGAAAACTGTCTGGGATGACATAATGAGGATTCTGAGTGACCTCTCAGATCAGAGTTCCCTTCCCTCGCAAAAACACGCCCATGCGCCTCTCCCACATCGGGTAATTCTTGCCATCAAAGTGCGGAGGACCCGACCCCTTGCCACAATCGCCTATCTTTGGATCTTAGACTGGTTAGAATCAAGAAGATTCGTAACCAGCTCCGATACCAATTGAAGGACCGAATAGGCGACCAGAGAGGGGGGAAGTGAATGGGAGCCGATAAAAATTCTTCCTGAAGGTCGAACTCAACCTATACCCTGATTGCCACTCCGAGTACTCACACACACCAAAGAAGCTCTAGACACGGCACACACAAGCCTGCAAGACCTAGTGACAAGCCTAGAAGCAAAGAGCGGAAGCACAAGACAAGAAACAAAGGACTTAGCCAAGTCTGCGTGGTACCAGGCAGACCGTCCGCAAGCACAGGGCAGACTGTCCGTGGACCCCATGCGGACCATCTGCAAGCTCACGACGGACTGTCCGAAAAAGTAGACCGAACCTCCAGTAGCGCACCGGGGAAAAACAGACTATCCAACGGTTCACTGCGGACCGTCCGACCGTCACGGACCGTCCGGGCCTACCTCGTGGACTGTCTGCCAAACTTGTTGCCACCGGACCCAAAACAACTCAACAGATCGAAACTCGAGCGCTCAAGAACTCGTGAAGAACACGAAGAACACCAATGCTACCTGGGCCTCGCGGACCGTCCGCATGGGCCTTGCGGCCCGTCTGCCAAGCGTGAACAGAACAGAAAAATACTCGAGCTCGGGAGTCAACTCCACCTTTCCATAACCAGATCTCCCAAACAGCTAGAGCTCTTGAGACAAGATTTTGGGGAGATGAGAAGCGTCACACAAGGAAGATATGTCCCATAAATCTCGACCTCTAACTCCCTAAATCACCGGGAATCGCATATCACACGAACCACCACCATGAACTCGGGCACCAACCAAAAATGCACGAATCGAAGGTGTTTTCCGGCGTTTGAGGGGTTAAGATCACACACAAAGATGCGCAAGGCATCCACCCATGATCCCCTCAAAGAAATCCGAGAAGAAACGCCCTCAAATCCACGAATCGAGCGAAGAACGAAACTCCCCAAAAATAGCCCCGAAAATGACACGAAAATCACAAAGGACTAGGAGATCACCGCAACACCGAATGCTTCCATACATCCAGAGGTTAGAGTGTATACAAGAATCTAGCCTAAGGAAAGTAGAGGAAAAAGAAGCAGTTCAAAGCAATCTACCGGGGGAGGAAACCCTAGAGTCCAAGAGAGAGAGATGTCATCCACCTCTCCACTATTTATACGAAGTCCATCAGAGGGAGGTAAATAACCACGCTACCCCTACAACTTAAAATGAAGATACAACCCCTCAGGGGCATTTTGGTCAAGTCTTCATCGGGCGGACACGCTTCCACCGCGGCCTTGCTTAGCATCGACACAAGCCCCGCGATCACGCCACGTGCCCCCCGCCTCGAAGCTTCCCGACGCTCCCGGATCACCGTCTCCGTCGCATTGGGCCTCCGGACTTGGTTTTGAGGCCCAAACCAAGAAACCGTCCACCGATGGTTTTGTGGGCAAACCAACAAACCCCGCGTGCAAGCTTCGGCTCGATCCGCTACCTTGCACCAGCCCATGTTCCTGACTTCAGCCCGCTAGTCTTGCACCGCACGGCTCGCACTTGACCCCATCGGCCACCAGGTCCATCGAACCAAGCCTACTTGCCTCTCCATCACCCGGAGGCCACCACGACTAAGGCCTTTCGCGCTTGTTCTTCACCTGCACTGACACGAGTCAAGCCTCAACCTGTACCTGCACACTTAGCCAAGCATCAGTCCACACAATGTTGTCAATCACTCATCACTAAGGAGTGACCCTCCACTGGTCCTCGGACACACCTGGTCCTCAATGGTGATTATTATTGAAAACAAAAACAAATCTAGGTTGTACTCCTAGTAGCCATGTTATTCTAAAGAGAGATATACAAAGGTTGCATCTAAGGTCGTGGAAAGCATATACATGAACAGACATATAGAAAGACAAGGACAAAAAGAGGGTTGAGGAATTGTTACCGTCCTTTGATGCTTGAAGTGTAGTGCGGCCTCCACCATGTTTAAGAATTGTGCTTAACATGGAAGAAGAAAATTGACATCTCGTGGCAACCGTGATCCTTGTACTCCATGCGGTCTTCTCATATCCACCAAGTCCTCCCCCATGCTTAGCATGTTGCTAGGCATGGAAGATGATGAACCATTTTGTAATTCTTGAAGTCCTACCACCATGTGTGGAGATCATCATTGTACTCTTCACTTTTGTTACCTTGATCGTCCTTCAACGTCCACCCTTTGTCACGAGCCTTAATCCCAATCGTTTCTCAACTCGTCTTCACCTCCTTCCATGTTGTCCTTTATTGTTGCTTCAACTTCCACGAATTTTTATTCAACTTCCAGAACAGAACATGTACTGAATCATTTCTCCATTGTAAAGTGCTTGAAATTATCTTTCCAATGAGTGGTCATTCACCCCAATCGGACTTCAAACAAGAGAGTTATGCCATTTTTACTCCATCAATGCAAACTGCCCCGGGCTGATTTCAGAAAGTGTGACGCCCAAAGATTTGGTTGTAACTCCTTGCTCGGGTCTCCTAAAATGTCGAATCTCAATGCATTGGAAAGAAGACTTAATGGGGCTCCTGAATATCCAAATTTCCTCTTTTGTACATCTCTGAACATGTGCTTAATCTTGATGAGGGCAGCGTGTTTATTTCGGGATTTTGGAGGTGTTGACAATCTTGATTTCAGCTTTTTATCACAAACTCATGGGAGTGATTCGTCATGCCTGCAAAACAACTCTAAAGCACAAAGTACCCCCGAGGTGACAGTCGGGAATACTCACTCTATGCTGACGAACCAAAGACATCCCCTAAGATCTTAACTTGTGGCATAGTTAATCTAGTGAATGAAAAATTAAGAACCTAATGGGTGTACGTGTGTGCAAGTGTCTATGCAAATGAAAGGATGGTATAAAAACAAAACAATGTTTACACCAAATTCTAAGCTCCATGCTTACAAAGTGGTTGCCAAACTTTTCCCTTGCCATAAAGATTTATTAACCAAGGTCAAAACATCATGCTTATCCCAAGATTAGTAATTCCTTATAGTGCAAGAAAAGTAGGGCGCATTGCAAAGTTTCCAAACCAACCAATGCAATATTATAATAAGGTATATAAAACTAAATGATGGTGGTCTCCAATCATGTCTAAACACCATGTTTACACAAGATTGCAAAAAGGAGTAACGCATGTTGACAAGCATTAACATAGATATGAAAGTATTCATCATAAAGTTTCACAAAAAGACCAAGCTAACATAAAGCGGAAGATGACAATGAGGGGGATACAAAATGCAAATGCAAAGAGTTAGCACAAGCAAATGTTAGCAAGGTTTGAAAGATTTCCGATAGGGTCCATAATAAGCAAAGAACAAAGCTTGGCTTCACTTTATACGAAGTAAGTATTGTCATCAAGAAAATCACCTATCGAAAAGAATCAATCAACCAAACTAACAAGGTTTAAGGGTAGGTTATGGGTATCCTATATTTTTGGCTCAAATAAGAATTTTGAAGAGAGGGAGTCAAATATAGAAATTCTATCTAAGGTGGTGCTAAAAGTCTTTTTATGAAAAACAAACCTATGGTTTTGGGAAGGCTAAAGGTAAGAAAGATTTTCTCATAGGAGGGCTAGTCAAAGTTTTTAGTTAGAACAAGGGATAGAGGTGGGCTTGGCCACAAGTCAACCCTACCCTTGTTGGCTACAGTTTTTGGTAGGGGCTATGGGAAGGCTTAGGTTGGTTGGACAAAAAGATGGATCAAAACAAAACATGCAATGCAATGCAATGCAATGTGGATGAACAAAATGACATGATATGGTGGTTGTCTAAAACAAATGCAAGAGTTATCCTAAATTAAGTAGCCACAAGCTTAGAGTCAAAGGATGGTGCCAACTTCATAGCTCTCTCTAAAAAGACACAAAGAAAAAGAACCTAAGCACTAATAGGCACACAAAAGGGTCTACAAGTTTTCCAAAATCAAGAACAAAGTGCTCCCTCAATAAAAATTAGATCATACAACATGATGTTGTGGTATTTGTTAGAGCAATGGTACAATGTTACTTGATGGTTCAGTTTAAGATCACAATATAGACGGTCATATTATTTATATATATAAACAAAAGAAAACGGGTTGCCTCCCGCAAAGCGCTTCATTTAAAGTCGTAGAGCTCGACTTCCTTACGTACCTTTTTGTGGTCGCAAAGCCATGGTCCTTCATGTAAGATTTGAAGATGTCCATGCAGCTTTGATCCCCTCTCCATGGTTGACACAATCATTTTACTTGATGAGAGGCTTGCCCGATCGTCTCTTGCATCATCATCCCCTCCTTCTCCTTTGCTCTTTGACGCTGCCTCTTCTTTCATGAATTCTCCTCTCTGTCCAGATCAGACCATATAGCAAACAATAACTTCCACGCGTGGCGTATGAAATTATCTTTCTATCAAGTCTTTGTTGACCCCCAACGGACTCCAATCGAGTGAGTTACGCCCGTTTTACTCCAACGCTGCAATCTGTCCAAATCTGATTTCAGACTGCGCAGCGCCCAATGTTTTTGCCATATCTCCTTGTACGGGTCTTCAAATTCGTCGATCTTGGAGGCATTGGAATCGGCACTTGATGGAGCTTATGATTTTCAACTTTTGCCTTCTTCTACATATCTGATCGGGTGCTCAAAATTGATGAAAACAGCAATGTTATTTTTGAGTTTCGGTGATGGAGATGTTCAAGTTTGTAATTCTTTCGGGGCATAGCTTCCCTCCTCTTGATTAAGGTTTAATGACCTGCATGGTTAGTGAAACTTGGGTTTTACCCCGACATTTGCTCTTTTAAGGTCATAAACTTGACCAAGCACAAAGCAAGTTCAAGATTTGCAAGTTCTAAAGAAAACATGTGCAACCATAACCACAATTTAAATTGGATGAACAAAATGTGATTAAAGGTAGCACAAGTTTCTTGCTCAGCGTTGAGGCTCCCATTAGGCAAAGGTTAATTAGGCAAGGAAACAAAGTTTAAGCACATCATAGCCTCTTTATCATGCTCAAGAAGTTCTAGCCTATCATGATCATCAAAGGTGCAAGACATAACATCAAAACATACTATTAGATAAGAACATGAATATATCAAAAGAAAGATATCATATCCAAAAGTACCTTGAGAGTTTAATGTGAACCTTATCCTTCGAGCTTTTCATCGTGAGTGATCCTCCGGAGTTGAAAGCGAACAATCCTTGATGATCGAAGGTGGCTCGCGTAGACTTTTCTTAATTCCTTCCTTTGTGCCACATGTCATCAAGGTTGCTTTGTGTAGGATCACTCCTCTTCACTTGTGGGCTCACACATCTCTTAAATGTCTTCATGTAAGTTCATGAGCCTTCGTGTGAGAGCCCAAAGTGTCCGCGCCATTGGATGTTGTCTTATGTGCGTAATCCATCGTGGTTTGCTCTAAACAACTCCTTGTGTCGGATGTCACCAACTTGTGTCTTCATTTGCCAATGCTCCAGGGGTCTTTGTTTTGTTCCAAGCCTCTAAATTTCTTCATTTGCCAATGGAAGCATTCCCCAAGCTCCTCTTGTTGTCGTTGTCCTCAGCTTCATCATCTTGTTCTCATTGTATTGCTGCTGCCTCTTCTTTGTGGATTTTCCCCTATATACATAACAGAACATATACCAAAATATAATTCTATTGAAGGGTTTATGAAATTACCTTTCCCACGGGTGCTCATTCATCTTAATCGGAGTCCATATGAGGGAGTTATGGCTGTTTCACTTCAGCTTTGTTTGCTGTCCAGAAATTTTCAGGACGTGCAACCATCGGTGATTCGGCCATACCCGCTTGTAGAAACCTCCGATTGACTTGATTCTTGACTCGTTGGAAGTGTTACTTTGTGGGGCTTCTAAATATCCAAAGGTATTATGTTGTTCTTCCCATGAGGCTGTGCAAAAATTGATGCGAACAAAAACTTCAAAAATGTTGACGAGCTTGATCTTGTGATCTTGGGGGCATCGCGATAGCTTCCAATACCTATTGCTTGATCAAACAAATCTCCACAAAGCATCGTTCAGCTGCATCCATAGCTTCCTTTCTACTCCCAGTTCAATGATATTATCTAATTATGATCTTTCCCTTGTTCGTGGGACCGTATTTATACGGTTGCTATAGTGTAGTTAGCGGGCTAGCATACGCCGCACTATAGTATTTATCTGGGGTACAGACGTGGTGTCTGGGCCTTGGGTTTCCTACGGAGACCACGTACGATCGTAGCGTAGAGGTAGGCCGTAGTGGTGATGGCCTGTTGGACCCGTTGTCAACCCTCTTACGTCACGTACCGAGTTGGGCTCGCTTGCCAGCACCTCTCTGAGTGTTGTCGCCCCGCGGGGACGACTAAGATCTGACAGGAATACATCTTGAGAGCTAAGTCCCTTAAGGAAGTGCTTCTTGTATCCCAACCTATCCCAGCGAAAGCTGGTGTCCTTGGATAGACCCTCTCTGGTTACTCTCCGTCCTAGGAACGAAACCCAACAGGAATATTCATTCTCCTAGGGAGAAGTGCTACAGCGGTATTTCCGTGCGCTTGCGGTATACCCGGTTGTTCTTATCCGCTCCCTCTAGGTGTACAACTAGTGGTGACGTTGAGAAACGCCAACAAGCATTTCTGGCACCGTTGCCGAGGACGGCTGTTGTTAACCTTCGAGCCCGTCTATCCTCGTATTTATCTTTATCTTTTTTTTATTCTACCTTCACCCCCATTACCCTTTTTGAAATATCCCTTTTATTTTCTTTCTACCTCTACCCCCCGCTACCCATGGAAGGTTATCCTTGTAAACACCTTCCGCCTTCGAGGAGTGAACCCTCAGAGCCATCTTCGTCAAGATCCACTCTTACATCTGGCTGTAGTATTCACCCCTCTCATGAAGCTAATTCAGGACCTATCCTTCTCAGGGTTAAGTCATGAGAACCCCTTTGATCATATGAGAGACTATGAGCATCTGATTGAAACTCAGGGTAAAACCGGAGAATCACTGGATGTTCGGAAAAGAGAGTGTTTCCCGCTATCCCTCTCTGGGGAAGCTCGGGATTGGCACCATTGTTTTGGTAGGGACTACCTTACTTGGGAAAGGTTGAGAGCAGCTTTTTGCTCCCGCTTCTTCCCAATACGATGTGTCATCTCATTAAGGGCAAAGATTCTTTGTTTCAAGCAATGTGAGGAGGAATCACTAGGAATGGCATGGAATCGTTTCGCCTCCGCGGTGGAAGATTGCCCAGTCCTCCGCATTCCCGATTGGATATTGCTTCAGTACTTCTGGTTTGGATTGCGTAAGGATGATGCCATGAGGCTTAATGCTCTCTCCGGAGGATCCTTTGTGCACCTAGATGCTGTCAAGGGAAGAGAGATCCTGGATAATCTCCGAGATTTCAACTCCCCTTGCATCCCGGTCAACGAGGCACCCACCAGAGGAATTGTTGAGCCACCTAGATCCATCGTCAGCCGAGTCCGAGAGTTCATATCCACTCTTTCTGAGCTCTGGCTGAAGATGTCATTCCTGAATAGCAGGAGTCTAAGGGAAAGGTTTCGTGGCGCGAGATCTACCCTTGGGTTCCCCTCTTGTGCATCTTCTTAGACTTTCTCCCCGAGACTTTGTCTCGTGGGAGGACGGAGAGAGTAGTTCGGAGAGAACGACCATTCCCGGCCCGGATGACTTATTTGATCCTCACTACTACCTCCTAAGAAGGGTATGAGAGGCCCATCGTGTTTCTACATCGAGGTTTGAGCTAAAGTGCTTTGCACTGAAGTTTCATATAAACCAAGACATCGGTCTCTGCTTTATAATCCATTGGATTCATCCATCAGACCGAAGGATCACGATCATTTACCGATCGAATGGAGTGCACTCACTTTCCATCTCAAGCACATCGATCGATGCCGATCAATCAGGGGAAGCTTGCACTATGTATCCTATGCCTGATTTGATCGATGCCCAATGGGAGGTGCGCTTTTCAGTTTATCCAAAACCCCCCCTTGGAAGCTTAGGCCAGACTTGGGAATGTTTTCGTCACTTTGATGGGAACGTCGAACCCTCTGCCTAAGGTAAGAGTGAGTAAATCTTGCTCTTCGTCCGAATTCTAGTTCCTGATCGTACACCGGCCTCTGGAAGTCCACGCTTCATCCTTTTGAGAGCCGAGTGTCCTTGCGAGCTTGAGTTCACTCGGAGATCGGTACCTATTGGTGAAGCACTAGCCTCAGTGCTCAATCTTTTCATCTCTGAGTTCCACGACCCCAGTTCTATAGTCCTCGAGTCCCATGACCACCTCAGGAAAGACCTCAGCCTCTTTGGGATGATCATGCTTGCTCTCAGCCTCGATATACCTTTTTGGGCTCGAGTTCGTATACGCACTACCCTTGCAGAGCAGAGCTTATCGTCATGTCAACATCATCTGCAAGGAGACGGTCATAAGTTGAGACAGGAGATCACAAGACAACCACACCCTGAGTACTCCTGGGACTCATCTCGTTTCCCCAGGACGAATTACCCTTCGGGTATCTTGTGGACCGTGGTCATGCAGGAGAAAAAGTTGCCAAGATTAAGAGAAGTAGGCAAAGGTCCACAGGAAGGCAGCACCTTTGTGGCGACCTGAACACTTCGTGACTACCGCCGGAAGTGCCTACACTTCTGACAAACCCAGTGTGTCACCTAGGTGATTTCCCCCAGATTCTCTTTGGATATATCATGGTTCGGCCAAGGTTGGTATATAGTTGAGGATGAATTTTCAACCTCAACCTTATCTTAGCCTAAAGCCTAAACCAATCCTTCCATCTCGGGGAATCCACCTGGGCCGTCGATCCTGAGACTTGCTAGAGCCCACATGAGAAGGGGGAGGACCAGAGGGGCCCACAGGGGGCCGACCGAACCCTGGTTCGGCCAAAACCCTGGTACCACCTTTCCCCCTTCTTCTTTCGCGTGTGCGTCTCATTCTCCTCTAGAACCCTTCTCTCTGCCGCCCGACGAGCTTTCGCATCGCAAAACCCATCTCCTCCACCTCAACTCCTCAGCTCATCACCGCATCCATGGCCGGAAGGAGTGTTGTCCCTTTCGACGACTCCACCTCATCCACCGGCCTCGGGGCAGGAGGCAACCCCTCCATTGTTGTCGCCCCCGCTGCGGACCTCGCAATGGTGGGCGGTGTCCTGGATGTTCCTCCGCTCGCCACCATCCCGCCGGGCGGGAGGATTCCAGGCACACCACCCTCACGGCGCTCCGCCTTGCCTGGGAAGAGGCACGTGAGATGGGCGGCCAGCCCCTACGGCAGGCCGACCACGGCTCAGCTCCGCCCCAAGGGGTTGCCGCTCGCTCCACCTAGCACACTTGGATCATCGCTAGCTGGAGGGCAGACAAGCTCAGCACAGTCCGCTCCTTCACCACAGCCGCCGGTGACCATCAAGCCGGCACTGCCCAAGGAGAAGGCTCCTGCAGGAAGCCCAGCTCCAGTTCTGCCAGAAGAGGAGGAAGACGTTGGCCTGGACGACAGGTTGCCACCGCCGCCCTACACTAGGAGGTCCAGGGAGAGGACTCGGGCAACCGAGCAGCTCCCTAGGCTCTCCTCAGTGGCCAAGCTGACCCCGCTGATGAAGGAATTAGAGGCCAGCAACGAGAAACTCAGGGCTGCTTACTCGGAGTAGAAGTTGGACCTGGTCGAGCTCAGAGACGACATCCGTGACCTTCGCCGCGGCCTTTGTGCGAAGATGAGGACGCTGTTCTCGGCTACGGGGCATGCAGCCCTCTATGATGCCGAGTAGTGGGGATTAGCCCCATCTTTAGTTCATTAGGCGCTAGTCTAGGTCTAGGTTTGATTTCCCTTTATTTCCCTTTATTTCATTTATTTCTTTTGCATGTGTGTGTAAGCGCCTAATCATTTTGATTAAAACATTTGGATTTGAATAAAGTGGCTCACCGGTCATGTAACCCAGTTTAGCCACCCTTTGTGTCGTTACTTTGGTCTTTTTGATTTAGAAGACATCTAGATTCGACACAGTGTGGGGGAAGAGCCACGACTCTCCCAATGCAAGCACGACGTTATCGTACGTACCCACTGCGAGCACTCCGCGCTAGCCGATCGATCACCTACCGAGAACCTGAATGGGACCCGCACAAGTTCACTCCTGTGGAGAGCCTCTCATGGTTCATCTTCCATGCATAGCGCCGGTTTGCATCTCGACAACTCACTCACTTTCATTCCTGAGTTTTATAAGCTATATCTGTCTATCTCTAAACTAAAACTCGAATGATGATGCTAAAGATCACCCAGCTCATTTGTACCTGAGTAGACTTACATATGTTTTATTCCTTGTTACCTGCCTGATGCTTATGAACCAAAATCTTCTTAAGGACAAGCATGTTCACCTAAGTAATTGATGAGTATGATATGGCTAGATGATATGATCTTTTGCTCTGATGACTAACTCTCTTGGGGAATTTATTTTTGAAAACTCAAAACCTCTTGGAAAGGCTCCTCTTTGATATGCCTCCGTCCCATTAGAGCCATATGATCTCTATAGGTAAAAACCTTCGATTCATTTGCTGCTTTTTATTACTTTGAGCTTTGTCAAATTCTGTGACCCTTGTGAAATTCTTTTCATTACTTTCATGATCAAGATTTATGTGCACCCCACCTATTTTCCCCCTGCTATACTTTCACCATGGAAGTTAGTATTGTATCATTTATCCATTTCATAAAAAAATAAAGCTCCATATGTGGTGTGACATCTCTCTCCAGAAGTGTCCTTCAAAAAGAGACATGGGCTAGAAAAAAATATACATGCTCAACGCATGATGAAAAAAAAGAGAAAAATAGCCCATGTCCAAAATAAAGGAGGAATAGGAGAGAGATGAGATCATGCAAAAAGGAGTTCCATATCATAGATGATAATAACTAGTGCCCATTCCGGGGCTAGTGTCCACCTTACCATCAACCCACATTTTCACCATATATATGTATGGTAATATCTAGCACCCATTCCGAGCCTAGTATCCACCTTACCATACACACCATAGCCATACTGGTGCACATCTTGATCTGATGGTATGATTTGATTTTCTCTGTGGATCCAGTCTTTGACTTTGCAAAATATGTGATGCAAGTATGCTTTCTTTTTATCCTACCCTGAGCTCCACATATAGCCATCATTAGAAGTAGGATGAAGAAAGGCAAAATGCCATAGTGAGGACATATACACATTGAGCGATTTGAGAGAATCAAATGAGGAAGCCACCAAGAGTTTTGTTTATGAAAATCTTGCAAAACCCCAAGGTGTTTATCATCAGGTGCATAAGTGACTTGATTCACAGCTGTTCTACTTTTCAATCACCCAAGGGAACATGATAGCCACTACATAGAGGTTCACAGGAGCAAGGTATGACTTGGAATATCTCTTATGTCTGTTTTAACTTTCGGTATTTATGACCCGCTTGGCTTTGTTTCCCCTTCACTCGGGACGAGCAAAGGTCAAGTGTGGGGGTGTTGTTGACGGTCAATATTTGCCATTTTCAAGACCGTCAACTCCTGCAAATCTGAGCATGAATTGAACATCCACACTAGAATAGGTGCTTAAACTCATACTTTCCACCAGTGTCGATGTCTATTTGAATGCAGGTATTTAGCATAAGAAATGGGAGAAATCCATGCACATTCACTCCACTCCAATCCAAGGCACTCAAATGCTGGCCAATCAGGGGCTGCCACATGGATTCTCATGGATCCATGATGTCACCAATCCATGTGAAGGACTTCGACGAATCATACGCTGCCATGTCAGCATCACATGGATCCATGGGCCCACTTTACCAACTAAACCGCCAGGAAACGTGCCATGCACGGAGGAGAGGCATCAGGGCCCACACGGAAGTGAGCCAGAAGAAGCACACCCCAGATGGACGGCCAGAGGTTTCGGCCGACCCTAGGATTGGCCGAACCGACCTAGGGTCGGTGGATCCTCCCCCTCCACTTGTCACTTGCTCATTGGCTCTTGGCTGCATTCCCGGGTGTTTAGGGGCACTTTGAGCCTTGGGGCAAGCCTCCTCCTTGTCTATAAATAGGAGGGGAGGGGCTCCATTTCTCACACACTACTAAGCTCTCAAGTTCCACTTTCTCTTGTGTAGCTCTCTCTCCCTCTCTCAAATTCTGCCCATGAGAGGTGATTCTCACCTCTTTGTGGTAGAATGGTGATGAGGAGATATCTAGATTAGGATTAGTGAGAGGTAGAGGAGGGGTAAGGAGTGAGTTGATGTCCTCGTGGATTCTTGTTCTTCATTTAGATCAAAGTGAGTATTTCAGCATTTCTTATTTAGACTATAGTGGACATCATGCGTGGTTGCTTTGTTCTTGTGTTCTTGGCTCGTTCATAAGTTAGAGGCTTGTGTTCTTCGTGACACAAGGCTTCGATCTTTTAGAGCCAGAACCGTAGTTCATTTACTTGTTTGCATGCTCTGATCCTGTTTAGTTGAGTAAGTTTGTTGTATCTCGTTTAGCTGCATCCATAGCTTCCTTTCTGCTCCTAGTTCAATGATATGATCTGATTCCGATCTTTCCCTTGTTCGTGGGACCGTATTTATACGGTTGCCATAGTGTAGTTAGCGGGCTAGCATACGCCGCACTATAGTATTTATCTGGGGTACAGACGTGGTGTCTGGGCCTTGGGTTTCCTATGGAGACCACGTACGATCGTAGCATAGAGGTAGGCTGCAGTGGTGACAGCCTGTTGGACCCTTTATCAACCCTCTTACGTCACGTACCGAGTTGGGCTTGCTTGCCAGCACCTCTGAGTGTTGTCGCCCCGCGGGGACGACTAAGATCTGATAGGAATACATCTTGAGAGCTAAGTCCCTTAAGGAAGTGCTTCTTGTATCCCAACCTATCCCAGCGAAAGCTGGTGTCCTTGGATAGACCCTCTCTGGTTACTCTCCGTCCTAGGAACGAAACCCGACGGGAATATTCATTCTCCTAGTGAGAAGTGCTACAGCGGTATTTCCGTGCGCTTGCGGTATACCCGGTTGTTCTTATCCGCTCCCTCTAGGTGTACAACTAGTGGTGACATTGAGAAACGCCAACATGCCACCAAGGGGACAACTAAGCCTAGTGCCTTCTAGTTGTAGTTCCAGCAAATGAGCAACAAACTAAGCATCTCATCTAAAAGCATCCTTAAACTCCTACCTCCGGCTTACCTCCCAAAGACATATGCACTTTCGGGGGTATCATCCTGTCACGATGCACCCTTAATGATGCAGGGAGTCTAAGGGCATGCCCATACATGGACATGTCTACAAGCCATGAAGGGTCGACATACTAGATCTAATCACCATGATTACATAAAGCATGCTAAGTAGTCTAACCTAGCATTAGACTAAGGATCAAACATATTCATGAAAGGTAGGAAGTAAACACGGAGACATGGAATCACTTAAAAGATCGGATGATAAGATTATCATTGCTCACATGAAAGTATGTATTACACCATCACCAATGAGATCGTACCTAAGTTGATGAACACGTAGCTCCGGAACTCCGCCATGGCACAACCACGCAAGGCGGCCATGGCGGCTAGGGTCGGCCTAGGCCATCTCCTAGACAACTTCGAGGACTCGCGACCGCTGTCCTCTCCCTCCGGTGCTTGCTTCTAGGTTTCGCTGAGATATCGTGAATGGATGAGGTGGCCGTCGGAGGCAGGCGATATAAATAAGCCGAGGAGGCAGTAGGTCAAAGGGGAGGCCGAACCGGGCCCGAAACACACTAGGCCGGTCAGCATGGGCCGGCCGGCCCAGGACCTTTTTGGCCCGGTTCGGGCCCATCTTCCTCCACGATGCTTCTTGCACTTTCTTGAATATTTGCCGAACTTCATGTGGGTCCTTGACGTCGGTTTCCCCGTGGTTTGGATAAGGGTACTTGGCGCATGAACTCCCACATCTTTTGTTTAGGTCCTCGGAGTTTCACGGCTTCATGCTTCGGTCCTCGGGTCATTTGGAGTCATGTTCACTTCGTGTCTTGACTTGACTTGTGCCGGGCTTCGTGATCTTCTCATAAAGTGCTCGATGAACTCTACCCGGAAGTCTTCATTTAGGCGCTTAAATCTTGCGTAAACAACATACTCCAAAAACCACATGCAAGTGTGAACTTGTTACATCATTAGTATGGCCTAGTGGTGGGTTAGTTATAACTCAAAGCTCAAACCAAAGTGTAACAAGTGCTCTTGGTGGACGGAAATCGACTGCCAACAGCAATTTAATAATTTCATCTTTTAATTTCTACAAACATCAAACAAGTTGACTTGGAATAATCTCTTACAATAAGGAACAACAGATCCACAATCACGCAAGCATGCAACAACAATATTCAAAGCCAAAGAGCATGGGGAAGCAATCTATTAATTTCAAAAATTTCTACAAACCTAATTTAAAATGACTTCGAACAAACTCTTGCAATAGGGTACAATAGATACATAAGCATCAAAGCATGAGAGAACAATATTGAATACGAATGAGCATGGGGAAGCAATCTATTTGAATTTAGCAATATAGGGAGGAGACCACAGACTTGAGGAACATGAAGGGAAGGAGTTGCTGAATGCCGTCTCGATTTAGCAGCTCGAACCTGCGGCTTGAACATGATATTCTTGCCATGTGTTGTAGATCTGCGGCTGCTAGGGTCAGCCTCGGGGAAGATGATAGAGAATTGGCCTTGAACCATCTTGCAACTTCAAGGACGCTACCAAGGAAGGCCGCTGCTCGTAGTAGAGGAAGGTCGCCGCTCATAGTAGAGGAAGGTATTGTCGCTAGCGAGGTCGCCCTTGCTGCTTCCGCCGTAGATCTACTAGGTCTCTTCGACGGTATAGGACAAGATCATCTGATTTTAGAAATTTACCAGGAGGGAATTGGGAGGCCTGGCCGCCTGGTTTTCCTCTTTGTTTTATACATAACAGGGATGAGTGGGGAATTCAAAATTTAATATCCCACCTTTCTGCTCCGGAGTGGGAAACAAAAGACTCTGGAAACCGTCGCTAGAACTTGGTCACTGACACGTTGGACAACTTGGGTGTCGGACCCAAACATCAGTGACCATACGTAGACAGACAAGTTGTTGACAGGGTTGTCCGTGCCACCGTGGATCATGGAATTGATCAGCACACACATGAATATCCTCTATTTCATATTCATGTTCGATGGATGATCTGATTATTACATTACAAATGTACCGCACTGCAACAAATTAACGTACTGGTTCGACTGTTTATTACATGACTAAACACACTTTATAAAACATAAAAACTACAGACTATTGGGACCCTGGTACACCCACTCATTTAATCTACTACAGAGATCGTACATAAATTCGGTATGGTTAATGCATATGAAAACCCAATCATATGTGAGTATTCCATGTGGCCAGATTTGCTCTAAAAGAGACATGCACTTCTCCTACAATTGGGTGTAGTTAGCCTGAATTGCCCATTGTAAAAATGAGGTCACAGTTTGCTCACATGCCATGTCCCATATCTTTGACACACAGTGTAGAACTTGGTACATGTCGGCGACTAAGAGTAACAAAGGCCAGGCGTTAGCAGAGGTGTTCCATAAATCAGTCTCCTCTGGGAGTGATCCATCAATGGCATATTTGAGTAGAAGCGAGAAGCCATAAGGGTGTGTGTTTTTAATTGTTACAGTTTCTGAGTTTGACTCCACTCCTAGGTCATAGAGCATTGCCTCAATCACACAAGATATTGCTGCCACATCAGCACGTATCACTCATATCACCCGGTTGGCTGCTTCTACGTGGAAGACAACACCCACAGGGGCTTGGGCTGCAACACTTTCACATGTCCTTCTGTGTGATGAAGGAGGAACTTCAATGCAGTTGTCAACAATACTATAACAACACACGATATGTTTATGTGATCTTTACTGGAGCAAACACACTCAATGTCACAATCCTCCACTAGGCATTCAAAGCCTTTTTATCATAGATCCCGGTTCATGAATTAAAAATATTTTGTAGCTTGAACTCAAAATGTATCATCTTCATCAGTTGGGTCTCTAGCCACCACACTGTTGGCGTTTCTTAACCTCAACACTAGGCGCCGTGGTAGCGTGAGCGTGTAAGAAACTCCCGGGTACACTGACGAGTGCGAACGAATCCTCAAGCGCACAGATACACTGTTGTAGCACTTCTCCGTAGGAGAATGAGTATTCCCGTCGGGTTTCGTTCCTAGGACGGAGAGTAAACAGAGAGGGTCTATCCAAGGACACCAGCTTCTGCTAGGGTAGGTAGGGATATGAGAAGCACTTCCTTAAGGGACTTAGCTCTCAAGATGCATCTGTCCGGTCTCAGTCATCCCCGTGGGGCGACAGCACATCCTAACGTTTTAGGGAGAGGCCAATGTACTGACATCGAGCCCAACTCGGTACGCTAGCGCAAAGGGTTACAAAGGGTCCAACAGGCTGTCACCACTGCGGCCTACCTCTACGCTACGCGGCATACGCGGTCTTCGCAGGAAAACTAGGGCCCAGACACCACGTCTGTACCCCAGATAAATACTATAGCGTGGTTACGTTGTCGACCCGCTAACTACACTATAGCAACCGTATAAATACGGACCCACGAACTAGAGAAAGAACAGAGTCAAACCATCTTACTATTCATCTATGGATGCAAACAAACGAGATACAGCAGACTCACTTAGCTAAATAGGATCAGAGCATGCAAACAAGTATATGGACTACTGAGCTAGCTCTAAAGGATCGAAGCCTTGTGTCACAAAGAACATAAGCCTCTAACTTATGAATGAGCTAAGAACACAAGAACAAATCAAGCATGCATGATGTCTACTATAGTCTAAATAAGAAATGTTGAAATACTCACTTTGATCTAAATGAAGAACAAGCATCCACGAGGACATCAACTCACTCCTCACCCCTACTCTACCTCTCAACTAATCCAAATCTAGATCTCTCCTCATCACCATTCTACCACATAGAGGTGAGAATCACCTGACATAGGCAGAATTAGAGAGAGGGAGAGAGAGCTACACAAGAGAGAAGTGGAACTTGAGAGCTTGGTGGTGTGTGTGAAATGGAGCCCGTCCCCTCCTATTTATAGACAAGAGGGTGGCTTGCTCCGAGGCTCCAAGTGCTCCAAAACACCCGGGATGCAGCCAAGGGCCAATGAGCGAGCACCACGTGGAGGGGGGAGGTCAACCGACCCTAGGTCGGTTCGGCCGATCCTAGGGTCGGCCGAAGCTCCCGACTCTCCATCTGGTGTGTGCTTCCTCTGGCTCGCTTCCATGTGGGCCCTAGTGCCTCTCCTCCATGCATGGCACATTTCCTGGTGGTTCAGATAGCAAAGTGGACCCATGGATCCATGTGATGCTGACGTGGCAGTGTATGATTCGTCGAGAGTTCTTCACATGGATTGGTGAGATCATGGATCCAGGAGAATCCATGTGGCAGCCCCTGATTGGCTAGCATTTTGAGTGCCTTGGATTCGAGTGGAATGAATGTGCATGGATTCCTCTCATTTCTTATGCTAAATACCTGCATTTGAATAGACATCGACACTGGTGGAAAGTATGAGTTTAAGCTCCTATTCTAGTGTGGATGTGCAATTCATACTCCAAATTGCAGGAGTTGACGGCCATAGAAATGGCATTTTACAGCCGTCAACAACACCCCCACACTTGACCTTTGCTCGTCCCGAGTGAAGGGGAAACAAAGCCAAGTGGGTCATGAAAACCAAAGAGTAAGACAAACATAAGAGATATTCTAAGTCATACCTTGCTCCTGTGAACCTCTGTGGAGTGGCTATCATGTCTCCTTGGGTAATTAAAAAGTAGAACAGCTGTGAATTAAGTAACCGATGCACCTAATGATAAACACCTTGGGGTTTTGCAAGTTTTTCATAAACAAAACTCTTGGTGGCTTCCTCATTCAATTCTCTCAGATCGCTCAATGTGTATATGTCCTCACTAAGGCATTTGCCTTCCTTCATCCTACTTCTAATGATGGCTGTATGTGGAGCTCAGGGTAGGATAAAGAGAAAGCTTACTTGCATCACATATATTGCAAAGTCAAAAACTAGATCCACAGAGAAAATCAAATCATACCATCAGATCAAGATGTGCACCGGTATGGCTATGGTGGTATGGCAGGGTGGATACTAGGCCTGGAATGGGTGCTAGATATTACCATACATATATGATGAGAACTATAGGTTGATGGTAAGGTGGACACTAGCCCCGGAATGGATATTGGTTATTACCATCAAAATTGTGGAACTCCTTTTTGCAAGACCATCCCTCTCCTTTTCCCTTCTTTATTTTGGACATGGGCTATCCTTTCTCTTTTTTTTCAAACATGCTTTGAGCATGTGTGTACATATATTTTTCTCTTTTTTTTCATAGCCCATGTCTCTTTTTGAAGGATACTTTTGGAGAGTGATGTCACACCACATATGGAGCTTTATTTTTGTGGAATGGATAGATGATACAATGCTAACTTCTAGTGTAGAAGCATAGCAAGGCAAAATAGGTGAGGTGCACATAAATCTTGATCATGAAACTAATGAAAAGAATTCTCACAAGGGTCACATAATTTGACAAGGCTCAATGCAATAACAAGTAGCATATGAATCTAAGGGTTTCGCCTAGAAGATCATATGGCTCTAATGGGACAGAGGCATATCAAAGAGGAGCCTTTCCAAGAGGTTTTGAGTTATCAAAATAAATAACCCAAGAGAGTTAGTCATCAGGGCAACAGATCATATCATCCAGCCATATCATGCTCGTCAATTACTTAGGTGAACATGCTTGTTCTTAAGAAGGTTATGGTACACAAGCATCAGGTAGATAACAAGGAATAAAACATATGTGAGTCTACTCAGGTATCAAGCAAGCTGGGTGATCTTTAGCATCACCATTCGAGTTTTAGTTTAGAGATAGACAGATATAGCTCATAAAACTCAGGAATGAAAGAGAGTGAGTTGTCGAGATGCAAACCGGCGCTATGCATGAGAGTTGAACCATGAGAGGCTCTCCACAGGAGTGAACTCGTGCGGGTCCTGTTCAGGTTCTCGGTAGGTGATCGATCGGCTAGCGCGGAGTGCTCACAGTTGGTACGTATGAAAAACGTCGTGCCTGCATTGGGAGAGTTGTGTCTCTTCCCCCACACTGTCTCAAACCTAGATGTCCTCTAAATCAAAAAGACCAAAGTAATGACACAAGGGTGGCTAAATCAGGTTACATGACCGGTGAGCCACTTTATTCAAATCCAAATGTTTTCGAAACAAAATGATTAGGCGCTTACACACATGCAAAGGAATAAATGAAATAAAGGGAAATAAAGGGAAATAAACCTGGACCTAGACTAGCGCCTAATGAACTAAAGTTGGGGCTAGTCCCCACTACTCGGCATCATAGATGGCCGCATGCCCAGTAGCCAAGAATAGCCTCCTCATCTTCGCACAGAGGCCGCGGCGAAGGTCGCGCATGTCGTCTCTCAGCTCGGCCAGGTCCAACTTCTGCTCTGAGTAAGCAGCACTGAGTTTCTCGTTGCTGGCCTCCAGTTCCTTCATCAGCGGGGTCAGCTTGGCCACTGAGGAGGGCTTAGGAGGCTACTTGGTTGCCCGAGTCCTCTACCTGGACCTCCTGGTGTCGGGAGGCGGTGGCAATCCGCCATCTAGGCCAAGGTCTTCATCCTCCTCCGGCAGGACTAGAGCTGGGCGTGCCTCAGGAGCCTTCTCCTTAGGTAGTACTAGCTTTATGGTCACCGGTGGCTGCGGTGAAGGAGCGGACTGTGCTGAGCTCATCTGCCCTACAGCTAGCGACGACGTAGGTGCGGTAGGTGGAGCAAACGGCGAACCCTTGGGACGAAGCTGAGCCATGGTTGGCCTGCCATAGGGGCTGGCTGCCAGTCTCATGTGCCTCTTCCCAAGCGAGGCAGAGCATCTAGACGGCGGCGTGCCTGGAATCCTCCTGCCTGGCGAGATGGTGGCGAGTGGAGGAACATCGAGGATTCCGGCCACCATCGCGAGCTCCGCAGCGGGGGCAGCAGCGATGGAGGGGTTTCCTCCTGCCCCAGGACCGGTGGACGAGGTGGAACCGTCAAAGGGGACGACACTCGGTCCGGCCATGGATGCGGTGATGAGTTGAGGATGGTGAGGTGGAGGAGTTGGATTCGTGACGCGAAAACTCATCAGGCAGCAGGGAGAAGGTTTCTGGAGGAGAATGAGACGCACACGCGAAAGAAGAAGGGAGGCGGCGTCACCAGGGTTTCGGCCGAACCTGGGTTCGGCCGACCCTAGGTGGGCCCCTCTAGCCTTCCCCCTTCTCGTGTGGGCTCCAGCAGATCTCAGGACCAAAGGCCCAAGTGGATTCCCCGAGATGGAAAAGTTGGCTTAGGCTTAAGGCTAAGATAAGGTTGAGGTTGAATAATCATCCTCTACTATATAACACCCTAGGCCAAGCCATAAAAATCTGGGGGAGGTCACCTTGGCAACATACCCGATTCGTCAAAAGTGTAGGAACCTCTGAGGGGGATCATGAAGCATTCACCGTGTCACCACGATGGTGTTGCCTTCCTATGGTCCTTTGCTTACTCCTCTTTATCTTGGCAATTTCTTTCTCCTGCATAATCAATGTCCACAAGATACCCAAAGGATAATTCTTCCTGGGGAAACGAGATGAGTCCCAAGAGTACTCAGGATGCGGGTGTCTTGCGTTCTCCTATCTCAACTCATGACCTTCTCCTTGTAGATAATGTTGATGTGATGATAAGCTCTGATCTGCAAGGGTAGCGCATATACGAACTCGAGCCCAAAAGGTATGTCGAAGCTGAAGGCAAGCATGATCATCCCAGAGACACCGAGGCATCCCTGAGGTGGTCACGGGACTTGAGAACTATACCACTGGGGTCGCAGAACTCGAAGATGAAAAGATTGAGCACTGAGGCTAGTGCTTCACCAAAAGGCACCGATCTCCGATTGAACTCAAGCTCAGAGAGACATGCGGCTTTTAAAAAGGATAGAGCATGGTCTTCCAAAGGCTGGTGTACGATCAGGAACTAGAGTTCGGATGAAGAACGAGATTTAACTCGCTCTTACCTTAGGCAGAGGGTTCGATGTTCTCATCGGAGAGATGGAAACATTCCAAAGGTCTGGCATAAGCTTCTAATGGGAAATTATGGATAAGCTGGAAGGTGCAACTCCCATTGGGCATCAATCAAGTCAGACATAAGATACGAAGTTCAAGTTTCTCCTGACTGATCGGCATCCATCGATGTGCTTGAGATAAGAAGTGAATGCACTCTAGTCGATTGGTAAATGATCGTGCTCCTTCGGTCTGATGGATGAATCCAATGGATTATAAAGCAGAGACCGATGTCTTGGTTTATACAAAACTTCAGTGCAAGGCACTTCAGCTCAAACCTCGACGTAGAAACACAATAAGCCTCTCATACCCTCCTTAGGAGATAGTAGTGAGGATCGAACAAGTCATCCTGGCCGGGAATGATCATTCTTTCTGAACTACTCTCTCCGTCCTCCCACGAGACAAGGTCTCGGGGAGGAGGTCTAAGAAGATCCACGAGAGGGGAACCCAAGGGTAGATCTCGCGCCACGAAATCTTTCCCTTAGACTCCTGCTATTCAGGAATGACATCTTCAGCCAGAGTTCAGAAAGAGTGGATATGAAACCTCAGACTCGGCTGACGATGGATCTAGGTGGCTCAACAATTCCTCTGGTGGGTGCCTCATTGACCGAGATGCAAGGGGAGCTGAAATCCTGGAGATTCTCCACGATCTCTTTTCCGTCGACAGCATCTAGGTGCACAAAGGATCCTCCAGAGAGAGCATTAAGCCTCATGGCATCATCCTTCCGCAGTCCAAATCAGAAGTGCTGGAGCAACATCCAGTCGGGAATGTAGAGGACTGGGCAATCTTCCACCGCGGAGGCGAAACGATTCCATGCCATCCCTAGTGATTCCTCCTGACATTGCTTGAAACAGAGAATCTTGGCCCTTAGCGAGATGACACGTCGTATCGGGAAGAATTGGGAGCATAAAGCTGCTCTCAATCTTTCCCAAGTAAGGTAGTCCCTACAAAAACAACGGTGCCAATCCCGTGCTTCCCCGGAGAGGGATAGCGGGAAGAACTCTCTTTTCCGAGCATCTGGTGATTCTCCGGTTTTACCCCAAGTTTCAATCAGATGCTCGTAGTCTCTCACATGATCAAAGGGGTTCTCATGACTTAACCCCGAGAAGGATAGGTCCTGAATTGGCTTCATCAAAGAGGGGTGAAGCTAGCAGCCAGATGTAAGAGTGGGTCTTGACGAAGACAGCTCTGAGGGTTCACTCCTCGAAGGCGGAAGGTGTTTACATGGATAACCTTCCATGGGTAGTGGGGGTAGAGGTAGAAGTAAAGAAAACCAAAAAGGGATATCTCAAAAAGGGTAACAGGGGTAAAGGTAGAAGAAAAAGGAAAAAGATAAATACGAGGATAGACGGGCTCGAAGGTTAACAACAGCCGTCCCCGGCAACGGCGCCAGAAATGCTTGTTGGTGTTTCTTAACCTCAACACTAGGCGCTGTGGTAGCGTGAGCGTGTAAGAAACTCCCGGGTACACTGACGAGTGTGAACGAATCCGCAAGTACACGGATACACCGTTGTAGCACTTCTCCCTAGGAGAATGAGTATTCCCGTCGGGTTTCATTCATAGGACGGAGAGTAACCAGAGAGAGTCTATCTAAGGACACCAGCTTCCGTTGGGGTAGGTAGGGATATGAGACGCACTTCCTTAAGGGACTTAGCTCTCAAGATGCATCTGTCCGGTCTCAGTCATCCCCGGGGGGCGACAGCACATCCTAACTTTTTAGGGAGAGGCCAATGTACTGACATCGAGCCCAACTCGGTACGCTGGTGCAGAGGGTTACAAAGGGTCCAACAGACTGTCACCACTGCGGCCTACCTCTACGCTACGCGGCGTACGCGGTCTTTGATGCGATTTCTTAACGTCACCACTAGTTGTACACCTAGAGGGAGTGTATAAGAACAACCGGGTATACCGCAAGCGCACAGAAATACTACTGTAGCACTTCCCCAAGGAAGGAGAGTATTCCAAGGGTATCAAATCCAACGAACGATGTGCATTATCTCCTACTCTAGTATAGATGGTCCAAGTACACAACACTGATTGACAGGATAGGTAGAAAGGATCTGCCTCGACCGAGCGCAGAGTCTAGCATGGTCCCTCAGGTATAACACTCACTTTGGGTGCCAGCACATCCTAACTTTTTAGGGAGAGGCCAATGTACTGACAACGAGCCCAACTCGGTACGCAGGCATAGAGGGTCGCAAACGGTCCAACAGGCTGTCACCACTGCGACCTACCTCTATCGTTACGTGAGCGCACGTGGTCTTCGCACTTCGTATAAATACGGAACTACAAATCCATGAGGGAGATACTGGCACTAGCTCAAGGTATGCTCTATCACTCATGCAAGATCACGGATGCACTTTGGTCTAACTAGAGACATGTAGGAGCATCAACTTTACTCTAATAGACAAGCTGGCATACTAGATGCAAACTTATGATCTAAGTCTACTAGATCGAAAGGGGTTGTATTTGAAGAACGCAAGCCTCTAAACCAAGAACAAACGAAGGACACAAGAACAAAGCAACTAAGCATGCATACGACTTTAGTCTAAATAGAAAATGTCGAAATACTCACTTTAGTCTAGATGAAGAACAGAGGCACCGCTGAGGATCGTTCTTGAGGAAGATGTCATGAACATGACATGTCCCCAAGCCTCCCACCTCACTTCCTAACACTAATCCTATACAAAGAGCTCTCCTCTCCTAATGAGAGAGGCTCTAAGGCCAAAAGTGAGAAGGAGGAGAAGAAGTGTGTGTCCTATTCTCTACCCCCTCTCCTTCTATTTATAGGCTCGAGTACCGGCGCAAGAACACCCCATACACCCCCGGACTGGCTTAAGGATCCAATCAGGGAGCACCACGTGGAAGCAGAGGGCGAACAGAGGAAATCCCGGGTTGGCCGATCCATGGGGTCGGCCGACCTAGGCCCACCACGTCCTGCCTTGTGCTTTCTCTTGGTGACTGGTATGTGGGCCCTTATGACGGTTCCTGGTGTATGGGTTGTTTGGAGGTGGTTTGCTTGGGTTGTGGGCTCTTGGATCCTTGTGCTGGACACGTGGTGGTGTCTGATTCGTCGGGAAGTGCTTCTCTTGGATTGATGAAGTGTCATGGACACATGGCATCCTGTGTGCCAGCACGTCGCCACGTGGCCTGGTGTGGGTCCCACTGGGTCCATGATATAGTGTGATCTTATATTGTGCATATCTCTTTCATCCGGACTCCGAAGTATACAAATGGTATATCCATTTCGATCGTCTTGATGAGCCCGTCGCAATGGTGCAGTCCTAATTGGCATTTGAGGTTGTTTATGATGACATCCTTTAATAGCCATTGGATCACTTGCTCTCAATTGTACCAATTGGCATGCAATTCGGTGCATCCTGCAACAAAAGCTAGAAACACCAACACTTGTGGAAATCATCAGTATCAAGACCTATTCTAGTGTTGATGATCCTTTTACCATTATATTATGCAGGTATTGATGGTGTAAAAGTAGCACTTAACAGCCGTCAACAGTCTTCGCAGGAAAACCAGGGCCCAGACACCACGTCTGTACCCCAGATAAATACTATAGCGTGGTTATGTTGTCAACCCGCTAACTACACTATAGCAACCATATAAATACGGACCCACGAACTAGAGAAAGAACGGAGTCAAACCATCTTACTATTCATCAAGCTACGGAGCAGAAAGGAAGCTATGGATGCAAACAAACGAGATACAACAGACTCACTTAGCTAAACAGGATCAGAGCATGCAAACAAGTATATGGACTACTGAGCTAGCTCTAAAGGATCAAAGCCTTGTGTCATGAAGAACATAAGCCTCTAACTTATGAACGAGCTAAGAACACAAGAACAAATCAAGCATGCATGATGTCCACTATAGTCTAAATAAGAAATGCTGAAATACTCACTTTGATCTAAATGAAGAACAAGCATCCACGAGGACATCAACTCACTCCTCACCCCTACTCTACCTCTCCTCATCACCATTCTACCACATAGAGGTGAGAATCACTTCACATGGGCACAATTAGAGAGAGGGAGAGAGAGCTACACAAGAGAGAAGTGGAACTTGAGAGCTTGGTGGTGTGTGTGAAATGGAGCCCCTCCCCTCCTATTTATAGACAAGAGGGTGGCTTGCTCCGAGTCTCCAAGTGCTCCAAAACACCCCGGGATGCAGCCAAGGACCAATGAGCGAGCACCATGTGGAGGAGGGAGATCAACCGACCCTAGGTCGGTTCGGCCGATCCTAGGGTCGGCCGAAGCTCTCAGCTCTCCATCTGGCTTGTGCTTCCTCTGGCTCGCTTCCATGTGGGCCCTAGTGCCTCTCCTCTGTGCATGGCACGTTTCCTGGCAGTTCAGTTAGCAAAGTGGGCCCATGGGTCCATGTGATGCTGACGTGGCAGCGTATGATTCGACGAGAGTTCTAACCATCCTTCTACCTATGCTTTATTTACATGAATACTATGCAATAATCGGAACATGGAGCAACCACCCAGGAAAACAGTGCAACCACAAGACATATGGCTCTGTCTTGGCTGAATAATTAGAAACCTTGATGTTGGGGTGGCCTTACCTGATAAGGGCAAGGGGGAGCGCCAGTGGGGTATAGACTCGCTCTAGTAGGGAGTTGGGCTTGGTTAAGACACGGTACCTACTAGGGGACTTTATACTCTGCAACGACTCGGAACCTTCGCGGGTTGCTTCACATTAGGGAATCTTTGTAAAGGCCTCGTAGCGTCCCTATGCAATCACACCTAGGTAGTGTGGTATTGTGCCTACTTTTGCACATCATGGTTGGGTCCAAAGTTCTTCTGAACTTTTACGCGACTTGAGGTGAAAGTGTACAACCTCTGCAGAGTGTAAAACTAATCGATTAGCCGTGCTCACAGTCAAGAGCAGCCTGGACCCTCACATGATTAATATACTTAAAGATGGACTTTAAATTGCTTTCTGGTTATTTCTTGTGGCCTTGCTGAGTACCAACCATAAGTGTACTCAACCTTGCTAAACTGCTGCTCATAAGGAGAAGGTGTGTGAAGCTGTTGAAGATGGTATTGTTGCTAGGCGTACGCAGCCCCCAGTCATCTGCCTGTGCAGTTTGGTGCCTTCGTTTCCAGGATAAAGCGTAAATCTCTGATAATCTATCTTTTCCTTACGTGATATTGTTTCTGTTATTCACTTATGTCAACTATATGCATGAAACTTGATCCTGGCATGCATATAGGTTAGTACTTGGTTTTCTTTGGAAAAACAGGTGTGACAGAGTGGTATCAGAGCTGTATCGACTGTAGGACGTAAGCCTAGTTAGCAATGGTCGTTCCTTAAGATTTCTTTTGATCTAAAATTCATCACTACCTTATCCTTGAGCTCTGAGATGAATATTCCCACTCTTTGACCATTTTCTTTTGCTAATCCCCCTTGATATCTTAACTCTTCCCGGTTGACTCCTTTTCATTTGCACGTCGTTGTTGTGCAAATGTTATGACCCTCTATCCTTGTCTGTTTATTTTGTCTCCCCTTGATCTTGATCTTGATCTTGCTTTCCCTTTCCACTTGATTCATGCAATGCATCTCCTTGATACCTTGCTACCTATCTACTTTAAACATATCTGTCAATTCCTATCCATCTATCCTCATCCTTGAACTTCTCCTTGTTCCTCAAACAATGCTGCTTTGGATTCTTCTCTTACATTTTGATTCCAAAGTGTCCTTTCTGATTCAACATCCTTAGATGATCAATGATCGGCGAAGCTATGCCCATGGTTAGGAGGATACCCTTTGACTCTATTAACAACATTGAGTGTCGTTCCTTTGACTCCTAATTGGTGGAGTTCAGTGCTTACATGATCATGATTGTTTATGGCAATGTTTGAGTTGGTTCTTTGTAGTGAGTGTTGGTGTATTGTGGGTCTTATATCTACAATAACATCAATTGTCTAGTTGGGTTTTTCTTTTGTACCTCCCACCTCCTTGTTATCTCTCTTTCTCTCTACCCGATCAAATGAAGGACTTCAGAAGAAGAAAATCAAAGCCCGCATCAACAAGCAAATGCTACTGCCTCTGTCACTACAAAGAAGATAGCAAGCTGAAGAAAAGAAGACCTCACTCTATCTTCTTCTCTACCTTGTGCTTGCTACTATCTCATCTAGCTCATTCTAATGAAGACCTCGACGACCAAGAAAGGTGAAAACTGAAGATCCTACACCCTGAAGACAAAGGAGGATGACCCTCTGCCTACCTCAGCAGCAATGTCCTTGTCTGTATACCTACTCCTTGTTTCTTCTTTCTTTGAATCTCGGGACGAGATTCCGTTTAAGGGGGTAGATTTGTCACACCCTGAAATTTCAATTTCAGGATGTGAATAGGAATAATAATTAAATAACAACTTTCTCATAATTTTAAAATTTTTCCAACATTTATTTCTTTACATGATATATAGTATAGGAAAAACCTTTGTTTGTTTTTCAGAAATTAAATAAACTGATTATGTGAGTGTTGCATTCATGCCGATGCATCTAGGGTTTCATGAGTGCAAAAGATTTTAATATGTGTTTAGGTGCTGTCTAAACCCTCCCGAGAATTTTCCAGATTTTTCTAGAGATTATTCTCATTTTCCTTGAGCTATTTCTATTATTAGAAGACTCTAAAATCTTTTTCATTAACTCCAAATATTTCATTTGGATTGTTCATGTCCCAATCTATCTCTGGGAATGTTTCTAGAATTTTTGGGATTTTCAAAGTATTTTTCGTGGCTTTAATGAATTATCTAGCTACTACTAGAATATTATTTTCACGAAAATATATTTTGAAAATAAAAAGAAAAACATTTCTTTTATCCTTTTTCCTCCTTCACTTTCGGCCCACAGCTGATTACAGCCCAGCAGACAAAGTCCGCTACCGCCCCTTCTTCTTTTAGTTCAACCCAGCAAAGGCCCGTCCGCAAAGTCTGCCTGTGCCCCTTGATCTCCTCCTCTCGCCTGCTTGTTTCCGCCTCACAATTTTTAGCCCAGCACCGGCCCACGCTTCAACCCGCTCCAACCCGCCAGCCCGCTCCAGCCCAACTGCCGGCCCGGCCGAGCCCATCGGAGCCCGGGCGAGCTCCGTGCTCGTGTCCATGGCGGACACGGTACCAATGCCGCTGTCTTCCCTAGCGTACACGCCACGGGCGACCTCGGCTTCCGCGCCAATAAAAGGGGCATGGCCGGCCTCCGCGCGCCTCTGCCCTGCTCTTTGCGCCGCTTCCCGCCGCCTGCGCCGTACCTCTGCTCTGCGCCGCCGGAGCCGCAAAATGTCGCCGCCGTTCGTCGCCGGAACGCCGGCTGCGCTGTCTGCCAGACGAAGCCGCCTAATTCAGGAGCTTTGCGATGCCGAGCCGCACATCCGCCGCTTTTTGCCGTCGCCAGTGGTCCGCCGGAGCACCGCCGTGGGCGGGAGCCTGAGCTACAGACCGTCGTCGCCGCCGCCGGCCGATTCCGGCGAGCCCCTATGTCTTCCACGCCGGTGAGCCCTCCAACATGATCTCCTAGCACTCCTCTACCTTCTGCGCCTCCCGCCCGGGATCTTACGCCGCCGTAGTGCCCCAATCGCCGGCCACCAGAACCGCCGGGAGCCACCCTGTTCGCCGGCCAGAGGTAGAAGATGAGGATGTGGAGGTTTCACGGTTTGGCCCCTATAGTTCCCTGTAATTATTAGATCTAATCTATGTGTCTGCCCCCGCTTGTAGAAACCCCCCTGGAGCTACTAGATTCCCTAGATCCAATCCACCCTGAGAATCTTGCAAGCAAGCCCTCGGGTTTATATAGATAATTATGTATATGCCCTTAGTTTTTCGCGGATAAGCTCCTGGAAGTTTCCAATCCTTGCCAGTAGGTCCCTACACCTTGTTTTCTCCATAGTTTCTCCGTTTTAGCTCCGTTTTCATCCGTTCAAGTTGCGTTAGGTTCCTAATCACATAAAGTACACGTTAGTAGTGAGTTCTCAGCATGTTTGTTTTCTGAAAATAAATTTATTATTAATTTTCTTTAAAGCTTATTAAACATGACTTTTATAAATAAAAGTTATATAGTGCTACATACCGTTTTTCATAATCAAATTTAAATTAATTAATGTTTATTGCACATGCCTTTGTAAATAAAATCTAATTAGATCTTATCTCGGTTTTTCATAAGACAAATATTAATTTGCTTAATATTTAATTAACTTTTCTAATTAAAAGTGCTTAGACTTTTACACCGGCTTTTACAATAAATATTAATTTGATTAATGCCAATACCATAATGTTTTTAATAATAATATGATCTACTCGAACCATAAAGTTACGTTTACATGATTCATATAGTTTATCCTTTTCTAACCTAAATGTCTAATTGGTATAACTTATATATGGATCTTTATAAATAAAAGTTGACTAGTTCTTTACACCGGTTTTATAAATAAAGTTTAATTTGCTTTAATTCCAACTTAGGGTATTTTCTTTATGAAATATCCTTTACATACCTTTTGCTAATTAAAAATAAACCAAGCTCATTGTCGTACGGACATCCCTGGGCCCACTACTCAGGTGGGTACTGGGACCGACTACTCCGTGTGCCCCTGGGACTACCCGACTTGGGCTACACGGCACCTGCTGGCGTGGAGCGCAAGGCTTACAGAGGATTAGTACTCGGTTAGGGGGCTGGACATGTCCGGATCCATGTAGAGTACTCCTAACTGTACACGACTAGTACTCCTCTGGCAAACCGACTTGTAACCCTGCGTCCCGGACTATATAAGGCGAGGCAGGGACCCATATCTCATCATCCGCATCATCTTGTAAACACACCCAATCAATCCAGAGCTACGCAGCATACAGGACGTAGGGTATTACTCACCTCGCGGCCCGAACCTGTCTAAATTGTGTGCCACGTGTCTCTCCTTCGAGTTCCCGATCTCGACGAGGCCACAAACGTCTACCTCGGGTACTCCCCTTGGTAGGTTGCCGGTCTAAAACACCAACAGCTGGCTCGCCAGGTAGGGGATCTCGCCGAAGATCTCATGGCGAACTCGACGGCTTCTATCGTCATCAAGCCAACCGCCGCTTTCAACCGCGGCGACACCTTCGTCTTCGGCTCCTGGGTCTGCACCGCTGACGGCGGTGGATCGTTCCAGCGCTACCTCACCATGACTCCGGACCCGGAGACCAGACTCGTGACGCTTCCCGAAGCCATCACGGGTCCACTCGTCGAAAAATTCGGTGAATTTTCGCTCTACAACCAAGTCGTCGACTTCGAGATTGGATCCGATTCCAACTCGAACTCGACGTCGCCATGGATCGAATCATGCGAGCCGGCTCCTGAGCCATCGTGTGAAATGGTCTTTCTCCATGATCACTTCCCGTACGGCCTCTGCAACTCTAGCAGGGCCCACGCGGAAGCCCTCGCTGCACGTCGGGCCGGCAAGAAGATTGTCTCCGAGTACTCCTCGGACTCCAATGCTGTACCTGGCTACAACTCGGACTCTTCCTACGAGTTCGATTTCGGCTCGGACCCAATCGAGTTCGAGTCCGAGCTCAACGCAACCGAGGAGCCACTGTCAGGCCCTGCCGCTGGCTTGGTCATTACATCTACTCCCGCCGGCAGATTCGTCTTCTGGCCCGACTGCAAGCCCGCAGACCTGACTGACGACAACTCACGCTGCGTCGCCTACCTCGAGACACTCCCCTTCCAGGAGGGGATTCCGCTGGCTCCAAACGAAGACGAGCACACCCCCACCGAGGTGGCGACTACCGACTCTGGCCTCTGCACTCCTGACCGTGAAGTCTTCATGGCGGCCGGGGAAACTGGAACCTCAGGAAGCCGGCATGATCGCTACCTCGACGACATCTCAGCTGACGAGGAATCAGCCAATGCACCCCCAGACGAGACTACTGAGGCCAAGAACGCTCGACGCTAGCGCAACAGAAGACGAGCTGATCGGCGCAGGCGGCTCCGAGAAGCTTTTCCCATCCGGAACCTCATCGAGGCTCTGGATGAAGTCGAAAACCGAGTGCATACCACCCCTGAGCAATGCCTCATGTCTATCACTACGATAGCACGAACAACTCAGGGGCACCGTGCAGGCGAACTCATCGCCAAGCTTGCTGAAGACGCCTACTTCATGCGGGTCGACAACAGGGCCGCCCCAGTTCCCCCCACTGGAAACCACGAAGCCACTAGTCGCAGCCCAGCAGACGGCAGACGCAACCGCGTTCGTGGCGAACACCAGCCAAATACTAACCGCTCTAGAGCCTCGGGGGGAGGACCCTCACAAGGTGGCAACAGCCAGGCGGGCGCCGGCGGTAGTCGCGGCGGCGCCGGTGGTAGTCGCGGCGGCGCCGGCGGTAGTCGCGGCGGCGGCGGTGGTGGTGGCAGCAGCGGCGGAAGTTCATCCCGTGGCACCGGCAGAAGAGCTGGTGGTGGCAGTGATCACAGAGGCCGAGGCCACGCGAATAACTACGCCACCGGCAACACACACGGCGGCTGTGACGCTCGCCACAGGATCGACGAGATCCGCCGCCAGAACGCTACTGAAGCAAGCGACAGCGACGGCTTCCCCGCCTACTCTGCACGACTTTGCAACCTGCTCCTTCCTGAGAAATTCAAACCTCTCGGGATCACCAAGTACGACGCGAAGCAAGACCCAGTTCAGTGGCTCAAGTGCTATGCCCTAGCCATCAAAAATGTTGGTGGAAACAACGACGCAAAATGCCTCTTCTTTCCCTTCTGTCTGGATCAAGCCCCACTCACATGGCTCGAGTCACTCGCAAAGAACTCGATCGACGAGTGGGACTAGCTGAAGGCTCAGTTCACTCGCAACTTCGCGGGCGCCATGGGGCGCTCAGGTACCTGCATGGACTTGGCGATGGTCAAGCAGGAACAAGGCGAGATGCTCTGCCAGTACATGCGTCGCTTCTTCGACAAGCGCGCGATCGTAGTCGACGTCACCGACAAAGAAGTCATCGACCTCTTCCAAGACGGGCTCTATCACCATCGCACCTTCGAAGACTTCAGTCGCCGCCGCCCGAGTTCCATCACCAAGCTCAAGGACATGATCACATCATGGGCCGATGAAGAGGACAAGGCGAATGCCAAGTACGACTCCATTCGCGGCAAGAGCAAAAACAACACGGGCGGCAATAACAACAACAAGGATCAAGGGGGTCGCAACAACAACAACTACTTGGGTCCTAACCGCAAGCGCAAGCCAGACAACACAGTCACGGCTATACAGCGCCCTGCGAAGGACAACTCCAAAAAGACCTCCGGCGGCTTCAGAGACTTGCTCAAAGAGAAGTGCTCGTGGCACCTGGATGGCAATCATACAACCGATCAGTGCTACCAGCTCCGACGAGCACTCAAGGATATTCCCGAGCCACGACCTCCTCACGACAAGAAGGGCAAAAAGAAAGTCGACAAAGGCAACGGCGACTTCCAAGAACCCGACAAGACGGTGAATGTCCTCTTCGGCGGACTACCCACCAGACGATCTCAAAAGCTCACTCGACGAGAAGTCTTAAGCATTGAACCAGCGGTGTCGACACCTCTAAGGTGGTCGGAGGTACCAATCACCTTCTCCCGCGTGGATCAATGGACAAGCTTCTCTGAGCCAGGACATTTCCCACTCGTCCTGAAACCAGTAGTCGCGGGCTCCAGACTCAACAAGGTACTCATCGACGGCGGGAGCGGACTCAATGTCCTCTTCACCAAGACCTTAAAGAAGATGAAGCTCGACATCACCGACATGCTCACCAAGAGCGCGTCACCCTTCTACGGCATCATTCCCGGTAATGCGGCTATACCACTGGGCTCAGTGGTCCTGCCAGTTACCTTCGGAGACTCAAGGGAGATCTACCGCACCGAGTACATTAATTTTGAGGTTGCGGACTTCGAGACCTCCTACCATGCCATCCTCGGCAGACCAGCCATCACCAAGTTCATGGCGGTGCCTCACTACACCTACTTGGTACTCAAAATGCCAAGTCCTGCCGGAGTACTCACGCTGCAAGGGGACTTGAAGATTTCTTTCGACTGCGACACCGAAGCCGTGGAGCTCGCAGCGACAAATTAAGTACCCAACGCAATGATGGAGATCCTTGCTGCGTCCAAGAAGTTTGCCCCAACATAACTCGAGATACCTGAGAAGACCGACACCGCAAACAAGCCTCAGCCAACAGAGGAAGTACAGGTGAAGGCCATCGACCTCGGGACGGGCGACAACAGCAAGACTACCATGATCGGGGCGGGCCTCGACCCGAAATAGGAAGACGCGCTCGTCAGCTTCCTTCGGGCTAACTGAGACATCTTCGCGTGGAAGCCAGTGGACATGCCAAGTGTGCCCAGGAGGCTGATCAAGCACTCACTCAACGTCGACCCTAAGGCTACCCCCAAGCGACAACACCTCCGCTGTTTTGCCGATGACCGACAAGATGCCATCAAGAAGGAACTTGCCAAACTACTCGCGGCTGGCTTCATTCGAGAAGTCTTCCATCCTGAGTGGCTCGCCAACCCCGTCCTCATCCGCAAGAAGAACACAAACGAGTGGAGGATGTGCGTCGACTACACCGACCTCAACAAGTATTGCCCCAAGGACCCTTTCGGGTTGCCACGGATTGATCAAGTCATCGACTCCACGGCGGGCTGCGACCTGCTCTGCTTCCTCGATTGCTACTCCGGCTACCACCAGATCGCCATCAAGGAAGAAGACCAGGAGAAGACCGCGTTCATCACCCCGTTTGGCACCTACTGCTACACGACAATGTCATTCGGGTTGAAGAACGCCGGTGCTACTTACCAGTGAGCTATCCAGGCCTGCTTCAAGAAGCAGGTCAACAAGAACGTCGAAGCCTATGTGGATGATGTGGTCGTCAAGACCAGAAACTCCGACACGCTCATCACCGATCTTGAAGAGACTTTCGCATCCTTGCGCGAGTACAAATGGAAGCTCAATCCCAACAAGTGCGTCTTCAGCGTACCATCTGGGAAACTACTCGACTTCATCATCAGCCATCGCGGCATCGAAGCCAACCCCGAGAAGATCTCCGCCATCACCAATATGAAAGCTCCAACCTGCATCAAGGATGTCTAGAAGCTGACTGGGTGCATGGCGGCGCTAAACAGATTCATCTCGAAGCTCGGAGAACGGGGACTACCCTTCTTCAAACTACTCAAGCACCAAGAGAAGTTCGTGTGGACCGCGGAGGCTGCTCAAGCTCTGACGCAGCTCAAAGACTTCTTGTCCAAGCCACCGGTCCTCATAGCTCCTCGCAAAAAGGAGCAGCTGCTGCTCTACCTTGCTGCGACTACTCACGTGGTCAGTACTGCCATCGTTGTCGAGCGGCAGGAAGAAGGCCACGCCTACCCAGTCCAGCGACCAGTCTACTTCGTCAGCGAGGTTCTGTCAGAGTCCAAAGCACGGTACCAGTCGGTCCAGAAGCTACTCTACGTAGTACTCATCACCTCGCAGAAGCTACGACACTACTTCCAGGAGTACTCGATTGTTGTCATCACTGACTATCCGCTCGGCGACATACTTCGCAATCAAGATGCTACTGGAAGAATCTCTAAATGGGCGGTTAAACTTGGCGCCCTCAACATCGACTTCAGGCCATGCACAGCTATCAAGTCCTAGGCACTAGTCGACTTCATGGCAGAGTGGCGGGAGAATCAGCTACCAACTCCAACAGAGCGACCAGAGCATTGGGTGATGTACTTCGACGGCTCACTCAAACTCGAGGACGCGGGTGCAGGAGTGCTCCTGATTTCTCCAAAGGGCGAACAACTCAAGTACATCCTGCAGATCTTCTGGAAGGTCTCAAACAACGAAGTCGAGTACGAGGCCCTACTGCACAGGCTCCGCCTCGCAATCTCATTGGGCATCAAGCGACTACTAGTCTACGGCGACTCCGCAGTGGTCATCAACCAAGTCAACAAGTCTTGGGATCGCAACAAGGAGAACATGGATGCCTATTGTCTTGAAGTCCGCAAGCTCGAGAACAAATTCTATGGTCTCGAGTTCCACCACGTCGTCCGCGACAACAATGTTGCAGCGGACGTCCTGTCGAAGCTTGGTTCTACTCGCGCGCAAGTACCCGTCGGAGTCTTCGTCCACGAGCTTCACGCGCCATCCATTCCAGAGTCGGCGCCAACGACCACTGACCCTATGTCACCATAGCCCGGTCAGGAGGTCATGATGATCGATGTGGACTGGAGACAACCTTTCATCGACTACATCTGTGAGCAGAAGGTTCCCTCCGACAAGAACATGGCCGAACAACTCGTCCGCCGAGCCAAGACCTACGTACTCGTCGGAGACAAGCTCTACAGGCGGGGTGCCGCTTCTGGAGTACTCATGAAGTGCGTACCCCGGGATGAAGGCAAGGACATCTTGGAGGAGATCCATAAGGGTGTCTGCGGCAACCACGTGTCTTCTCGCACGCTGGTGAGCAAGGCTTTCTGATGAGCTTTCTACTGGCCCACAGCTCTGGCCAACGCTGAAGAACTCGTCAGAAAGTGCCAAGGATGTCAATTCTTCGCCAAGCAGCAACATGTCCCACCCTACAAGCTAGTCACCATACCACCGACCTGGCCCTTTGCCTGCTGGGGGCTCGACATGATTGGGCCTCTACCAACTGCGCCAGGAGGATTCAACAGAGTCTTGGTGGCTATCGACAAGTTCACCAAGTGGATCGAAGTCAAGCCAATTACCTGCCCAAAGGCTGACAGAGTACTCGACTTCTTGGATGAACTCGTGCACCGCTACGGGCTACCCCATCGCATCATCACAGACTTGGGTTCCAACTTCAACAACCATAAGTTCTGGGATTACTGCGAGAACAGCGGGATTGACGTCCGGTACGTCTCAGTCGCCCACCCCCGTGCCAACGGCCAAGTTGAGCGCGCCAATGGGATGGTACTCGACGCCCTCAAGAAGCGACTGCACGACGCAGCTAACACCAAAGGAGGCAAGTGGATCAAGGAACTACCCAATGCACTCTGGGGGCTTCGTACTCAACCTACCAAGCCAACAGGGCAGTCGCCCTACTTCCTGGTCTACGGCTCCGAAGCTATTCTACCCGCCGACGTGATGTGAGAATCCCCGGTAGTAGAACAATATGACGAAGGCATCTCAGAAGATAGCAGACGGGTTGACATCGACAATCTCGAAGAAGCCCGCTGTGCTGCCCTCGTCCAGTCAGCAAGGCACCTAGAGGGTATCCGACGCTACCATGATCGCAACGTCAAGGAACGCTCCTTCAACATCGGCGATCTAGTCCTCCATCGCATCTAAAACACGGACGGACTACACAAGCTCAGCTCACCATGGGAAGGTCCCTTCTCAGTCTCCAAGGTGACCGGACCAGGCTCATATCGTCTCCAAACACTTGACGGCGACGACATCAGCAACTCGTGGAACGTCGACCAGCTGTTTCGCTTCTACGTGTAGTCGCTCAACTACTCTTCTACAGGTCCAGCCTATACGGCTACTCACAGACTCTTCGCTGTAAGCGGCCTCTCGGTCCTAGCACTAGTCTCCGGACTACTCCTCTCCAAGATCCAGCGTCAACGGCTACTAACGGATCTTGGGCTGCTCAGAGCAAAAGGACTTTGGCGGCAGTCTACGGACCATGTACTCTATAGATCCAGCCTATATGGCTACTAACGGATCTCCAGCTGTAAGCGGCTCAGGAGCCCTAGCAAACACTCAGCTGTAGGCGGCCTACGGGTCCTGGCGACTACTCACCTGTAAATGGCCTTGGCCACCCAGGTGTACCTTTTTCATCAGTAAATAAAGTTCGATTCTACTCAACTTGTTTACTGTGTCTCCTGCTTAGGCAGATCATACTGAGTACTACTACTCACGACTACTCCCACGGCTTGGTACTCCTCGCACTTCGCTGCAAGTGGCGGCCACGAGTACTCATTACATATACAAGCAGTGGACAACTTTCATTAATATTTCAAACAAGTCTTTGACTCCTTTGTTTGTTTTACATAAACTACCCTAAGCTACCTCTACAGGTACATCTACTGGAGATTCAGCATCTCCGCCACCTGCTTAGCAATGGGCACCATCTCTTCGAGGAGAGCCTTGTACTGTTCATCAGTGCAGTTCGCCGCAAGTCCACCGGCTACCACATCCACAGGTGCTTTTGGGAAGTACAACTTCATATACGCCAACACCTGGTTCGGGATGGACTTCGCCAGATGCTTGACGTATGTCACCAAGCACCCAGGGGCTTCCTTCAGCCTGTCTACAAGTGGGGCTATCTTGGGTCCGCCCGGATGTGGCACCAGTAGCCTCGCAATGGGTAGCGCGGCTTCCTCAAGTTCCTTCAGCTGGCCTCGAAGCTTCTCGCAGTCTTCATTAAGCTTCTGCAGAGATTTATAACAATTGACAAGGTCACGATCTGAGGCTTCACGGAGCTCCATGTGCTTGATACACTCATGGCGCAACTGAGCGTACTCATATTCAAGTACCTCTTTCTTGTCAGTTTCACGGTACACAATGTTCTTGAGGTCCGTCTCCGACGCCTTCAGCTGGTCAACCTTTGCCTCAAGATCTGCAGACAACTCATTACAAGGTCAGACTACTCACACGTACTACAATAGGTACTCGGTGGCTTTGGTGGAAGACACACCTTTGTTCTTCTGGCGCAACGACTTGTTCGTCCGGATCAGTTCGTCCCTCTTCGCCTGCATCTCCTGTACTTCGTTGTGGTATTGGGCGAAGGCGCCGTCAAGTTTGGATTGGAGCAGCGCTGAATGCTTCTTCGACTTGTTCAGCTCCTTCTCCAAGGCTTCGGCGCGAAGGACCGTGTCACCATACCCCTTCAGAAGATCGGTCTTCTGACGGGATCTCTCCACCAAGCCCTGCGCAAGACACAGTAGTTAATCAGTACTCAATATTCAGAAGGCAAGTGAACTCAAGGTATTCGCAGCATACCTTGATCCAGTTCTCTGTCCGGCGCAACGATTCCATGCCCAGCGACACAAAGGCCGGGTCAATGAGTTCATCGTCCAGCAACTCAAGACCTCCGCGGCTTGAAGATCCGGTCTCTGGCATGGGCGACGAGCGAAGTGGCATAGCTTCTTCTATGATCGCCTCGCGGACGACAACGTCAGTACTTGCCTCGGGGAGCGGATCAATCCGCGCTTCCGCGCTCGGCTCGGGGGCTACCGTAGTCCCCGGCTCGGGGGCTGCTGTCGTCGCCACTTCAATGACTGGCTCTGCGGCCAATGTCTCCTCAGCAGCCGTCTCAATGGCTACTGCTTCAGGGATCATGGCTCCCTCGGCTTGTGCTCCTGTCAGGATCAATTCAACAAGTTAGACACGGCTACGACTACTCTTCATAATTACTACTCGCGGTGGTTGGAGGTGTACCTTCAACCAGAGTAGCCTCTTTAAGCATCGGCTCCACTGCAGCTCCAGCTTAAGGTGGTGGCGTGGGTTCACGCACCTCTGCCGAGCGGTCTTCTCCATCGGCTGGAGTGCTGGTCTCCCCACCATCCCACGACAAGTCCGTGGATTTTCTGCACCACGAAGTGTTCAGTCAACCACATACAGCTTGTCAACTACACGACTACTCAAGAGTTCAGGGAACTTACAGAGTTGACCGCACCACGGTCATGGTCGGAGCGCCCAGTATACTGGCGATATCAACTATGCCAGCTTCGCTCGTAGCTCCAGCCTCCACAGGGGTCTCCTCTGGCTGCTCCACAATCGCAGCCGGATGTGGATCTTGGGCTTCTTTAGCTGATGCCTGCGGCTCCACAGAACCAGCCTGCTATTGCGCCCCCTCTGGCACGACATCTTCAGTGGCTGGAGGCGGGCTAATGCTCCTTTCAGCTGCCGTTCCCACTGTCTCCACGACATCCTCATCACCCTGATCAATGGGATCTGAGGAGGGGATGTCCTGCAGCAATACAAGTCATATTGTCAGCAACAGACTACTTATCGGCAGTACTCGACTACACTAGTCGTGCTACTCACCTCTGGCCTGGTGGCCTCTGACAGCTTCAATTTCTTCACGGCGCGTTTCCGCACCACATTGCGCGGCTTCCTAGGCGGTGCCGGCAAGCTAGCCTCCAGGCTAGATGGCTTCTCGATGACTGGGATGTTCGGCATCCCAGCTCGGCTGAACCTTGAGCGGAGCTGGAACCGCTGCTGTAGCGTCTCTTCATCCTCGTCATCAGAGCTGTCTTCAATAATGACGGCATCGTCGCCTTCACCGACTTCGCGGTGCTCCTTCAACTTGGTTTCTCCCTTCCCCTGTGCTTGTCCCTCAAGTCGCGGAGGGGAGGGTGGGACGGAGACATACTTCTCCACATCATCCTACAACATCAAGCAAGCATGTCAAGCAAATCAGTACTCGGGGGCTTATTTCACGACTACTGACCTGGTTTGGCGGCCGTGCCGTGGAGTACTCTGGCACCGGGCACGGTGTGTACAGGGGCATATCCTTGAAGATTTTGCCCAGCCTCTCAACAATGACGTCGTCCTCGACTTCGAAGCCAGGCATCCGGGACGTATCCTCGTCGCCGGTGTACTGGTACCCGAGGGTGTCTCGCGCCATCAGTGGCTGCACCCTCCTCTTCATGAAACTGAAGGCCAAGTGCTCGGCCCTCAGTCCGGCCTCCTGCAAGGCCTTGATCTTCTTCAGCAGTGGGGGTAGTTGGATACCCTCCTGCATGGTGGGCTCCGTGTTCCACCACAGCGCATGCTTCGGTTGATGCCCGCTCGGCTTCGGCAGCTCGGGGTGGTGGTTGGTGATATAAAACCACCTCGCCTTCCAGTCCTGGTTGGAATCGATGAGCTTGTACGGCAGGTACTGGCCGGCGGCGTCTTCATGCATCTGAATCCTGGCGCCTCCGACTACTCGCGGGTCATCAGTGCTCGGTTGCGGCTTCACCCGGAAGAATTTTCGAAACAAGATCCAGTGGGGCTTAATCCCCACAAAAGCTTCGTAGAAATGCACAAAGATGGAAGTGTGAAAGATTCCGTTGGGGTTAAGGTTGAGGTACTCGATGCCATAGTAGCTAAGCATCCCTTTGAAGAAATCGCTGGCCGGCAGCGTGAGTCCACGCTCCACAAATCGGGCGAACATTGGGATCTCGTCCGGATTCTTCTCCATCGGGTATGGGTCGCCGGTGGCAGTACGCCACAGATCCACTTCCTTCTCGCGGAGGAACCCGCTGTTGACCAGGGCGAGGAGGTCCTCGGACTTCAACTTCGCCTTCTTCCACTCCTTTACCGGATTGGGGCAAGGGGAGGTAGGCGGCGACGATGACGACTGGCCGGCATCTCCGGCCTCATCGCGGCTCCTTTTCTTCGACGCGCCGGTCTTCAAGCTTTTCGCCAGGGAAGCCTTCATCCTCCAAGTTACAGGTGTCTTCACTCGCATTCGCTCGGGGGCTACGGAGGTGGGCGGACTGCGGCGGTGGGCGCAAGTAGATCTAATCTACGCTTGCGGCGGCGGCGGCGATAAAGAAGCAGAGGAGCGGGAGCGCAGATCTAATCTGTGAATGCAACTGCTAGGAGTGCAAAAACCCTAAGGGGCTCACCGCTTATTTATAACCCATCCGGCGGCTCAGTTCTGAACGGACGGATAAGCGCTCAGCAGGTGACTCAGCGGCGGCAGCCTGACTCTTCATATTGCAGTACTCGACGCTCTCAATCTCGGGGGCTCGACTACGTCCGACGGATTCAGTGGGCTACACCAGATCAAGATCCCACTCAGGACACATTCTACAGTCAAGATGACCCTTCAATTCGAGAGAAACTACTCGACTCAAGGCTCGGGGGCTCTGTGCCACATGTCCTTCGGTTTTTTCTCTGGATTTTTCGGGATAAGATTGGCAGAACTTCAGATTGACCCTCAGCTTGAATCTGCGATTCGACCTAAGGCTCGGGGGCTACGTTCCATATGGAATGTGATTCTCCGAATCGCATTTTCCATATGGTTCTTCATCAAGACAACACAAGTACTATTGAAGACCTTCGAGAGAAGCACTCGGGGACGCTTGGAAACTACTCGAGAAGACTTCAAGACTACTCAAGGATTAGCTGGAGTACCTTCCAGCCTCGGGATGATTCAAGCATTCTTGAGGACTTTCGACTTGTGGAACTTGGGGACGCTCAAGGACTACTCGCCAAGGCTGTCAAGACTACTCGAAGACATCCTGCTCGACTACAAATACTCGGGGGCTTGTCGTATGGACATCCCTGGGCCCACTACTCAGGTGGGTACTGGGACCGACTACTCCGTGCGCCCCTGGGACTACCCGACTTGGGCTACACGACACCTGCTGGCATGGAGCGCAAGGCTTACAGAGGATTAGTACTCAGTTAGGGGGCTGGACATGTCCGGATCCATGTAGAGTACTCCTAACCGTACACGACTAGTACTCCTCTGGCAAACCGACTTGTAACCCTGCCTCTCGGACTATATAAGGCGAGGCAGGGACCCCTATCTCATCATCCGCATCATCTTGTAAACACACCCAGTCAATCCAGAGCTACGCAGCATACAGGACGTAGGGTATTACGCACCTCGCGGCCCGAACCTGTCTAAATTGTGTGCCACGTGTCTCTCCTTCGAGTTCCCGATCTCGGCGAGGCCACAAACGTCTACCTCGGGTACTCCCCTTGGTAAGTTGCCGGTCTAAAACACCGACACTCATAGTCTCTTGTTGTTTGATAAAAATCCCTCGATAGTTTTTGTCTTTTCAACCTTAGTTACATTCTCAATGTTGCGTAACCATAGAATCGAGCCTATCTTTTAGCGCTCTTTTAATGCTTTTCTTTTGATTGGTTTATTGTTCTTAGTTGTACTTGTCTGTTTGCTTCGAGTAGAAGATCGTTGTTCGTTTGCTTTGAAGATAAAGAGTTCCAAGAAAGCAAGAGCTGAGGAGCAGTAAGAGTAGCTTTTCGTTGGAGAAAGGCAAGTGTCCCTAACCATCCTTCTACCTATGCTTTATTTACAAGAATACTATGCAATAATCGGAACATGGAGCGACAACCCAGGAAAACAGTGCAACCACAAGACATATGGCTCTGTCTTGGCTGAATAATTAGAAACCTTGATGTTGGGGTGGCCTTACCTGATAAGGGCAAGGGGGAGCGCCAGTGGAGTATAGACTCGCTCTAGTAGGGAGTTGGGCTTGGCTAAGACATGGTACCTACTAGGGGACTTTATACTCTGCAACGACTCAGAACCTTCGCGGGTTGCTTCACATTAGGGAATCTTTGTAAAGGCCTCATAGCGTCCCTATGCAATCACACCTAGGTAGTGTGGTATTGTTCCTACTTTTGCACAGCATGGTTGGTCCCAAAGTTCTTCTGAACTTTTACGCGACTTGTGGTGAAAGTGTACAACCTCTGCAGAGTGTAAAACTAATCGATTAGCAGTGCTCACGGTCAGGAGCGGCCTGGACCCTCACATGATTAATATACTTAAAGGTGGACTTTAAATTGCTTTGTATCTTCTAGCTTTGTATGTTTAGTACATTAGAACCTAGAGCTAACTCGTTTGTTCCCCCTAAGCCGTAGTGTGCTAGAGTAGAGGTAGATTTGAGTGTGTGTGTCGCACTACCCTTTATATCTTTTATCTTACCCCTGCCTTTGAGTTTGTTGTTTCCTATATCTATCTCTTAGTTTACATTCAGAGCAAAAGCATAAGTCTAAGATATCCGCCATTGCCTTCCATGGATACGATACCCTTGGAATATTCTCCTTCCTTGGGGAAATGCTACAATGGTTTATCTGTGCGCTTGCGGATTCGTTCATGATCGTTTAGATTAACCTTTGGCAAGTCTTGATGTTCACGTTAACTCGGCGTCGTTAGTTGTGACGTTAAGAGGTGCCTACAAGGCGTTTCTTGGTGTTGTCACTAAGGATGGATTCCAGATCTGTTCTTAAAGTGACGACGCTACGAAATGCCAACAAGCATTTCTAGCGCCGTTGCCGGGGAAGGCACAGGATTATCATGACTATGCTTTGCATTTGTTTATAAACTATGAGTAGGTTAGGACAACTCTCAATGCAGGCTAACCTTGATTGTCTTCTTTTATCTTTGGATGATGAAGACAGGTAGTGTATGTCTTGTTTCGACTTACCGAAGAATTTTAATGAAGATCCCGAGTCACTTGTGAGGAGAGCTCGAATTCATTTCGACTCACCTCATTGTACTCGTCCGGAAGGCGAACCAGCTTCCTTTGTACCATCCACGTCAAACGCTATGGCCCAGAAGACACTTCGTGAGTACTCAGCTCCTTCTGCTGACCAGGTGCTGTAAGGCCCTGAGGTAGCAATGGGGACTGAAAATTTTGAGATCAAGACGGGTCTAATCACGATGGTACAGGCTAGCCCATTCTGTGGCAAGCCAAATGAGAATGCCAATGCTCATTTGCAGCAATTCCTAGAGCTGTGCAGCACTTTCATCATCAGGGGTGCAAATATGGATGCTGTCCGTCTACGGTTGTTTCCATTCTCTCTCCTAGGGAAAGCCAAGTGATGGTTCTATGCTAATCGTGATGCTATTAACACTTGGAGTAAGTATTCAGAGGCATTTCTCAAGAAGTTCTTCCCATTGGGTAAAACCAATGCTCTTCGTGGAAGGATTTCTAGTTTTCAGCAAGCAGCAAGTGAATCCATTCCAGAGGCTTGGGAGAGGCTTCAGGAGTATGTCCTGGCCTGTCCTCACCATGGGATGGAGGATTGGTTCATTCTTCAAAGTTTCTATAATGGGTTGACTCCGACAGCCCGAGTCCATATTGATGCTGTTGCTCAAGGAGCATTTTTCTCACTCACTGTTGATAATGCTAAATCACTCATTGAGAAGATGGTTTCCAACCAAGGGTGGAGCGATGAAAGACTCCAACCACGACCGAGGGGTACTCATACTGTCAAGGAAGCAGACATGATTACTGCCAAGTTGGATCTTCTTATGAAGAGATTGGATGACTACACCAGCGAGAAGGCTGCCATGGCCACCACTACTCTGCCTATGGACTCTCATATGACTTGTGAAGTCTGTGGCAACACTGGGCACTCAGGCAATTACTATCCGGAGACTCAGGAAAAAGTGATGTACATGAATGGCAACAACAATGGTTATCGTCCACCTCAACAAGGAGGCCAATCGTGGAATCAACAACGCCCTTATTATCAAGGAGGTAACCAAGGTAATTCTTACAATCCTAACCAACCTTCCTTGAGAGATCTCGTTTTTGGGCAAGCTAAGATTAATGAAGGTGTTAACAAAAAGCTAGCTGCCCTTGATAAAACTTCGAAAAGTCTCAACGCTAAGCTTGATAGTTTTTCTTCTGCTCAGAAGAGCCAGCTGAGTTTTAACAAAATGTTAGAAACCCAGTTAGCTCAGCTGGCTGCTTTGGTTCCATCTCCTGATAACGGGAGGATCTCGGGGCAACCCGTATCCTCTTGTGAAAATGTTAGTGTAGTGTCCAATAGGTGGGGTAAGCCACCTAGGAAGACACATGCTTCTAACTATGCAGGAAAGCCCATACAATAAATTTTAGATCCATGGGAGGAGTCAGCAGTTGTGCACAAGAAAGACCCAGGCTATCCGACTATTACTTGCACAATCTATTACAAGAAAATCAGGCATGCCCTTTGTGACCTTGGTGCAAGTGTTAATCTCATGTCCAAGGCCATGTTCGAGCAACTAGGATATCCAGCTCTCTCTCCAACAGCACGAACTATCCAACTCACCGATTCAATGATACGATATCCACAAGGAATTGTTGAGAGCATATTGGTTAAGGTCAAGAACTCTTATGTCTTCGCGGATTTCGTGGTCCTTGATATGGATGACGAGGGAGGAATGCCGCTCATCCTTGGGCGACCATTTCTCAGTGATGTCCGAGCTAGAATCAATGTGGGGTCTGGAATAATCCGCTTCTGCATTGGGAAGAGGAACTTGAAGTTCAATTTTCAGGACAAAGAAGAGCAATGCTATTTGGTGCAAGATAGTGTTGAGCAGCTTGGGGGAAGGACGGAGCCTTTACCCCCAAGGAAGAAATCTCTATCAAAGAGGTAAAAGAAAATTCAGAAAGAATGACGGAAGATTGAAATGGCACCACCCTCTACTTCTCAGGAGTGGGGTGCTGAGTGGAATTGATCACTGAGAAGAGTCCAACTCGTCAGACTAAAAAATGATGGGTCCTTTCTACCAAAAAGGTTAAAGCTGGTACTTATCTCATATTTCCCTTTCCAAAAATTTTATTTTCAAAATTGCATATTTGATTTTCCAAAACCTTGCATCTGCATGCTAGATTTATCTAGCCCTTTTCCTTTTTCAAAATAAAATTTACGAAAATAATTTTTGAGTTTGAAAATTCAAGAAAAATCTTTTGAAAAATATTTTTGGGCAAATTTTGGCCGGTTCACCAAGGCAAGCCATGGGCTAGCCGTTGGGGAGCCACCAGCCGAATCAGGCCGCCAGAGGGCCCGCGCCAGGGTCGGCCGACCGTTGGTTCGACCGATCCCGGCCAACGGCTAGCGGGGCCCAGCCGGCTCCAACAGCTCCTAGCCGTTGTGCGTTGGCCACCCCGAGCTCCCTGCCCTGTTTTGCCTATAAATAGCAGGGGGAGAGGGGGTGTTCTTCACCCATTCAACTCATTTCACTCGCATTCCCCTCTCTACTCCTTGCTCTCTTGGTTTTCTTGGATTTCTTGCTCAAGATTGGATCAACAAGTGTTCTCTCTATTGTGTTGCTGAAAGTATTGCCATTGGTGGAGCAAGCTCGTTAAGAACTTCATTCGATTTCACTAACCCATCACCGAGTTGCTCTTATTGTCCCTTGTTGTTGTGCTAGCATGAATTGGGCGGTGAACACTCTCCGAAGGGTGACACGCTCACGCTCCTGTTCGCGGGCAAGCGCGAGTTCATCCACCCCCGCCGAGCCGATGCCGAGCCCATCAATGATGGATTATGAGGAAGAGCAAGAGGAGCAAGCCGAGCCACAAGCCGCGGAGGAGGTCATCGACGACACCCCCTACCTCAGCTTGCGGGGCGCTCGAGAGGAGCAAGCCTACACTCTCCTAAAGGACCGAGTCTTCGCCCACACCCGGGACTTCGACCCGGCTCTCATGGAGAAAACAGGTATGAATCTCGAGTTCGCTTCCATTTGGCATGCGCTTGGTTGGGAGGAGTTTGCGCCGGTTACAGAGCTTGGCTCTCGGCCCCTCACCAGCCAGTTTATTTGCTCTCTTACCGAGATTCTGGATGGCATTCAGTTTCATCTTTTTGGGACCGATTATCGTGTTTCTTGGAAGGAACTTAGTCGTCTTGTTGGTTTTAGTCCTCGTTGTGTTGTTTCTCGGAAGAAGGCTTGTGAGGGTTTTGTTCGAGACTCTTTCTAGGTAGACATCTCTGGTCTTGTTTACAGTGGCAAGTTTGTACCTCCGTGCAACGATATTGTGCATCCCACTCTCCGTTTGTGGCACAAGTGGCTCGCCATTACTCTCTTTCCACGAGAGGATGTTCGGCCCGTGCGCAGCGATGAGATGATGCTATTATACGCCGCTGTTAACCGGATCAAGGTCTCTCCCGTTAAAGCTATGATTCGGCAGTGGATGATGAATTTCAAGATGATAGGTCCTATTGAGTGTACGTCTTTGGTGACTCGTATTGCTCTCAGACTCGGGGTTCTTAGCGGGAATTTCGTACCCTTTATCGGGACGCCCCGAGTTCTCATTGATGAGGCATACCTGATCCAAGGGCATATGCTCAAGAGGGGCCCAAATGATTCGTTGACTTTCTTCTTTCCGGGGTATGCAAACCAAATCCTGTTGCCTAACCCGGGGTTTGGATTGTATAACTCGGAGTCACTAACCATTCCCCTTGTTACACAAGAGGAAAGCCGTTGTGCTAGTGTTTTAAGTAGATCCACCAGAAGCGCGGCGAAGAGAGCACACATGCAGTAGCAGCAGCAGCAGTCACAGCCACCACCACCGCCACAGCCACAGCCACAGCCTGCTACACCACCAGTGGCAGGAGGGGCCCCTTCAGGGTACATGTTCGGGGTTACTCCTAGATATGCACCTGGTTGGGACCAGCCCACCTACCACCCGAATGCGAGTGGCACGGCTTGGGCAGGTGCGAGCAGTGCTAAGTGGGCTACACCCTCTAGTTCCAGCTCCGGTGGTCCACCTCCGTCTTCGTCCTTCTGGAGGCACTCCTCAGCCTCTGCACGCGATGCTCAGCTCGCGCAGCAGATGGGAGAGCTCACCGTCCAGGTCACGGGATTGGAGGAGACGCTGAACACCCACGTCGAGTCTACCTCAGCGTGGCAGCATGAAGGACCGAATAGGCGACCAGAGAGGGGGGGGAGTGAATGGGAGCCAACAAAAATTCTTCGAAAAGAACTCGGCCAAGACCGCACTCAAATCCGAGCACACACGAAAGATGGATCGAATCAAACACCAATCGCCAAGACAACAAGGTTATGGATCAACCACAAGTCTTAGGAATGATTCCTTGAAGCACACGCGGAAGCACGGAAGAAGACTCAAAGGAACCGATCAAACCGGACTAGTTCCTGCGTCCAGGACGGACGGTCCGCCAGGCTGCCGCGAACAGTCCGCCAGAGAGGGGCGGACAGTCCGACAGGTAGGCGCGGACGGTCCGAAATAGACACAGGAGCTAACAGAAGGTCCGGGAGAAAAACCCCTTCGCGCGGACGGTCCGACCATGCACCGCGGACTGTCCGCCAAATCACTGGACACCCCAGACAAAAGGAAGCCACACCCCAGAAAAAAATCCGGCCAACACGGACAGTCCGCCAGGACCACGTGGACGGTCCGCGAACTGCCTGCAATACAAAAGCCCGGAGCCAACCGATCAAAATGAACCACTCGAAGAACAAACGAAGGACACGAAGAACAGTTGCGCTGTTTATACCTTGTGGACGGTCTGCCGGGCTCGGACAGAGCAGAAAACTGCACGACCCCACGAGGTCAACTCTCCAAATCCATCACCGGATCTCCCAAACGCCAAACGCTCTTGAGACAATATTTGGGGGAGATGATAAGCAACCTAAGAGGAAGCTATGCCCCAAAAATCTCGACCTCTAAGCCAATAAATCGCTGGGAATCGCGGATCACACGAACCACCACCAAGAACTCGAACTCCGGCCAAAAACTCACGAATCGAAGGCTTTCCACGGCGTTTGAGGGGTCAAGATCACACACAAAGATGCGCAAGGCATCCACCCATGATCCCCTCAAAGAAATCTGAAGGAAAACACCCTCAAATCCCCGAATCGAGCGAAGAACGAAACTCCCCAAAAATAGCACCGAAAATGACATGAAAATCACAAAGGACTAGGAGATCACCGCAACACCGAATGCTTCCATACATCCAGAGGTCAGAGTCTATAGAAGAATATAGCCTAAGGAATACAGAGGGAAAAGAAGCAGTTCAGAGAAATCTACCGGGGGAGGAAACTCTAGAGTCCAAGAGAGAGAGATGCCATCCACCTCTCCGCTATTTATACAAAGTCCATCAGAGGGAGGTAAATGACTACGCTACCCCTACAACTCAAATAGAAGATACAACCCCTCCGGGGCATTTTGGTCAAGTCTTCATCGGATGGACACGCTTCCACTGCGGCTTCGCTTCGCATCGATGCAAACCCCGCGATCACGCCACGTGCCCCCCGCCTCGAAGCTTCCCGAAGCTCCCGGATCTCCGTATCCGTCGCCTCGGGCCTCCGGGCTTGGTTTTGCATCCCAAACCAAGAAACCGTCCACCGATGGTTTTGTGGGCAAACCAACAAACCCCACATGCAAGCTTCAGCCTCGATCCGCTACCTTGCACCGGCCCATGTTCACGACTTCCGCCCGCTAGTCTTGCACCGCACGGCTTGCACTTGACCCCATCGGCCACCGGGTCCATCGAACCAAGCCTACTTGCCTCTCCTTCACCCGGAGGCCGCCACGGCTAAGGCCTTTCGCGCTTGTTCTTCACCTGCACCGACACGAGTCAAGCCACAACCTGTACCTGCACACATAGCCAAGCGTCAGTCCACACAACGTTGTCAATCACTCATCACTAAGGAGCGACCCTCCACTGGTCTTCGGACACACCTGGTCCTCAATCTCCCCCTTGATGAGTGCATTGACAACACCCATAGAAATCACATAGAGAAAAAGAAAAGAAAACAGCCACGAACACCAACCTGCAACAAGTGATTCAAAGCCAAAGAACAAGCTAAAACAAGATCACTCGCCAGACCAAGTCTCGGCCCCCTAAGACAAGGGCAACGGCTCGACACAGCCGAGACAAACCAAAGCTCCCAAAGAGCACATCACAAAGCACAAAACTCAGGCAAATCCAAAGGAGCTCCCCCTGCACATATGCAAACTCCCCCTGAGCAAATGCAACCTCTTCTTCTCAATTTTTCTCCTCACATGCAACATCTCAAAAATACATATCAATTTTCCACAAAAATTCTCAAAATGCATAAACTTCTCCCCTTATCATACACATTCTCCCCCTTGTTGACAATGCATGAATCAAGGTATATGAAACTCTTCCCTTTGTTTTCATGAAAAATGCATGTCAAAGCATATATACAATCTACTAAGCTTCTCAAATATACAAAGAGCACAACAAAATGCTACAAATGAGACATAGAGCAAGCAAAGTAGATATGGTGTAGTTAGCACATTGCCATCAAGAAGGTAGAGACATATAAGCATGTGACATGGCTAAAAGCATTTTTAAGTAATTTTCACAAAGAAACATTCATCTCATGAGGAAGACCCTATCCATGGCAATTTGAGCACAAATACACTAGATCATCCAAAGTTTATACAAGATCACAAATTCTCATTACAAGATCATTATAAACGCCCACAAGCTACTCAAGTCATGTTAAAGTCACCAAGCCATGTGTCTACTTCTTAAAATGAGACTTCTCATGGTAGACAATATGCTACGGTTTAGCACCCAAAATATGATTATCAAAACATAAATACATGACTTAGAGCTCATTTTTCAAGCACAAGGCAATTCATACACCAATTTCATTTTCAAGTTTAAACATGGTACATGAAATGCCTTTGCGGCAAAAAGAAGCTTATGCTCCTCCCAAAGTGAACAAATGGGCTAAACATTTACAATGACAAAAGGTCTTTGACCCCAAGCAAAGAGAATGTGATACTCAAGCATAAAGTGAACATGATATAGGCATTTAAGCACAAATTGAGCATCGACAAGCATCTACTCATGAGAGGCACAGTTTTAGCATTTTCATCAAAAAGAAAGCTATCTCAACATAAGTATATGGCAAAACCATCAAGAGCATAGCATTCACATCCACCATTTACCAAACATGCACATATCTCACAAATAGCACATCGGTGATCAATGTATATAAGAGAAGCTTTTCCTAGCACAAGTGATCCAAAGATGGCTATCCTACCAGGTTTTGTACAGAAAGTAAAATGCATGAAGAAAATGCAACAACATGATACATATGACACATATATACATGAGAAGCTCCAAGACCCAGCTAGAAAGGAAAGCACACCCCAAGTTCACCCCGCAAGCGAGTGAAAGTGACTTGATCAAGCGGTTTGGTGAAAATGTCGGCTAGCTGGTCTTGGGTAGGGACATAGGACAAAGATATGTTTCCCTTCTCAACATTGTCCCTCAGAAAGTGGTACCTCACTTCTATGTGTTTTGTTTTGGAATAGAGGACAAGGTTTTTGGCTACACTTATGGCACTGGTACTGTCACAGAAAAGTGGCACTCCTCACCAAAATCACTCATGGTGTAGGTCATCCAAAGCAGCTGGGAACAACAACTAGCAGCAGCTACATACTCAGCCTCTATGGTAGACTGGGCTACACTAGATTGCTTGCGAGATGACCAAGAGACCAAAGAAGAACCGAGAAACTGGCAACACCCAGAGGTAGACTTGAGGTCCAATCAACACCCAGCAAAATCAGCATCGGAGTAACCGTGAAGTCTGAGTGTCAAGGAGGCAGAATACCAAAGACCAAACTCAGGAGTGTAGTTCAAGTACATGAAGATCCGCTTGACGGCCTGCCGATGTGAAGTCCTCGGTGAAGCCTGAAAATGAGTGTACAGACACACACAGAACTGTATGTCCGGCCTCGTCGCCGTCAAGTAGAGGAGGGAGCCGATCATGCTCCGGTACTCCTTCTGGTCAACGGGTTCACCATCCTCATCCGCGTCCAAAGCGTAGTGGTACTCATCGGTGTAGTCAGCGGCTTGGAGTCATTCATGCCAAACTTCTTCACCATGTCCCTGGTGTACTTCGCCTGATGTACAAACGTCCCGTCCTTGCACTGCTTGATCTGGAGTCCTAAGAAAAACTACAGCTCGCCCATCATGGACATCTCAAATTCCCTACTCATGTCATCTGCAAATATGGCAACAAGATCATGAGAAGAGCCTCCAAAGATTATGTCATCCACGTATATCTGAACAATCAAAAGGTCATTCCCATGCTTAAGGAGGGACAGGGTCTTATCAACTGTGCCCATCACAAACCCCTTACTCAGCAAAAACCCTCTCAACTTGCCATACCAAGCTCTCGGTGCTTGTTTCAACCCATAGAGCACTCTCTGGAGTTTGTATACATGGTGTGGGTATTTCTCGCTCTCAAACCCCGGGGGTTGCCTCACATACACTTCTTCCTCTATCACCCCATTCAAGAAAGCACTTGTTGACACATTTTATCTTATATATTTATAAGTCAACCAAACATGAGAAAAGGGCATAATCATTAATACCAACTTAGAATAGGGTGCCACTAACAGTTTTCCTGGAGTTTTGGAGAATTCTATGTCTAGCAGGGATTAATCAGAAAAATAGGAAAATGAACACTTCTAGAAGACTCCAGAGGACTTCGGAACTCAATGTGACTTGGCATCCAAGAAAGAAGCATCTGGAAGGGGCAAGAACCGACCAGGACGAAGCGGACCCCGAGGGGGGCCCACCCCAGGCCGATCGGCCTGGTGGTGGGGCCGGTCGACCTCCCTCGGGTGCCACCTCAGCCCTACTTCTGGAAGGTTCTTCCACCGCCTATGAGGATCAATCTAAACCGTATGTTAGGTCAGTTTGATCGTACGGCGCATGGTACCTCCTCAGGACTATATAAGCAGCCCCTGACCCCCCTGGCAGAGAGAGAGAGTCTGGCTTCAGTTCATACACCAGATCAAGTCATCAAGTCAGAGATACTACGCCGTAGAAACACCATATAGAGAGAGAGCTAACTAGTCTAGATCTAGGGGGAGGGAAGGCATCTACTTGGCTCCTGATCGTCTAGAAGCTGATCGAGATACTGATCTAGCTTCGCTCTTGTAAGTTCTTTATAAGTTCTTTTACATTTGCTGTAGAGACATATGTTCTTATCAATGATTATATTCGAGATTATATGCTTTGGTGTTTATTATGATTACATGTTTAGCATAGTTGATTTAGCTTTATATTCGTGTATGGAGTCGTATAGCCCTCACCTAGATCATCTGTTAACATGGGTGAGTGGTAAAGATAGTGTAAGCATGGTGCTTATACTGTATTTACCTGCAATTGCACCCTACATGCCGGGTCGTGTGGTAGATCGTGGTGGTGACAACACTATTGAGTCCTTTGCAATCCACCTCCCCCCTGTGTGTAGGACTAGTTGAGCCTTATACTATTTGGGTTGTTTCAAGTTTCGGTCTTGATCCTCCTGGGTAGTCTCTCCATGCATAAGTATAAAAGTTCTTCTTCCATGATTATTAAATGTATTGCACTAATCATAGTATGCATTGACGTATAGTTTAGGGTTACTATTGACATTTTTTAACGCAATCACCTAAGAACAGGTTTGGAACCCATCCTGGTAACAGCGCCAGAAATGCTGGTTGGTAATTCTTAACGTTACAGGAGTCCGCAAGTGCACGGAAGTACCATTGTAGCATTTCCCCAAAGGAGTATTCCAAAGGGTATCGAATCCAAGGAAGGCATTGGCGGAATGACAAGATCAACTCTATTGCAATGAGTATAGATCATAGATGGAAATAAACTAGACACTCAAGTGTAGGGGTAAAATATGATAATGGGGGTAGTTTGATCACACACACACTCATTCTCTCTCTAAGGGGTCCTAGGCATAGGAGGCGACATACGAGTTAGTTCTAGATTCTTATGTACTATACATATAAAGCTGGTAGGAACGAGTTAGATACACTAGTGTTGAAGAACATTGACTTAAGAACCCAGGTACCACGGGGAGATAACCTCCCGCGTTGCTTCCGCACAACTCCGGTTGTTATATTTTAGACTCCTACCGCTTATCCGAACGTGGGGGATTTCAGAGGGACCAACGGCTGTCACTACCGCGGCCTACCCCAAGACAAACCGTGGGATAAACTCATAAGTAAGGTAGCTACGCAACCCAAGCACCATGCTTACATTGTTAGCCGGACTTGACCGACCCGGGCTATTGTGACCCAGGTCAAGCCACCAGATAAACCAGCCAATTACACCGAGTACCATAGCTCAAGCACAGACTTCATACAATGCAGTCATGTCATCTAATTAGATCAAACCAGGTTAGGTACACAAACATATTCGTGTTTTCCTATGTCTATTCAACTGGATCAAAGGGTCGTGTTCGCGAAGAACATGAGCCTCTAACTTATGAACAAACACTAGAAACATGTGAAAGTCACCCATCAAGTGGATCGAAAGGCCTTGTTCATCAAGAACAGGAGCCTCTAAATGATGAACAGGTGACGAACACATGAACAAATCACTCATGTATACTAACACAACTTTATATGAAATAGCTGAATAACTGAAGTAGATCAAAGTCATACAAATGAAATAAGATACAAGAGAACTCATACCTAGATCCCAAAGTAGACTTGGAACCTGAATTAGAACTACTCTAGCCTACCTCCTAGCCTTGAGACTAAAAGTGAGAGAGGTGTTGCAAGTGTGGATGGTTCATAAGTGAGCCCCCTCTCCTTCTATTTATAGGCTCGAGCACCGGTGAGGAATGGATGCAAACACCCCGGGGATGGCGCCTAGGACCAATGGGGAGACACCACGTGGAAGCCCCTGAGTGGTGGCCATAAGGTCGGTTCGGCCGACCTGTGGGGTCGGCCGACCCCCTGTGGGCCCCACTCAGGGTGTGCTTCCTCCTGGAGGCTGTCCCGTGGGTCATTAGGTCGGTTCCTGGTGTTCACCCTATTTTGGCGCGGTTTGCATGCCTTTGTGGGCCCATGGATCCATGTGATGTCCACGTGTCACACTCTGATTCGTCGGGGGTTGCTTCACTTGGATTGCTTGCATGGCATGCATGCATGGCTCCCTAGTTGGCAGGTGTGCATGCATGGCATCCTTGTTGGCAGCCCACCTAGGATTAGGTGATGTGGCATGGACCATAGAAGGTGAGTTTGTCACTCTTTTCCTGCTTATTTTCCTGCAATCAAATAATCTCCAAGGACAAGTGGAACTACATTATTCTTAACTAAATACGTGTAAGAAATGCCTTATGCTCCTTTATTCATGAGTATATTGACGGCTAAAGTAGGCACTTAACAACAGTCAACAACTCCCCCAAGCTAGCCTCTTGCTCATCCCGAGCAAGAGATCAAGGACTTAGTGTAACATCCCTGAAATTTGGATGTTTTCCATGAGTGAATTTTCACAAAATTTTAAAACTTTTTGATTGAACATGTGTGTCCCCAAATTTTATCCCAATTTGCTAGCTCTCAACTCAAATTCCAAATAAAATAAAACCATATAAAAATTATTTTCAAATTAAGGTGTAATTGTGATTTGGATTTTCTTGGATTTTATTTGGAGATCAATTGTGTGGAGTTTGAATTTGAAAGTAATACATATTCAAACTAAAACTAAATCTATTTATAAAACTATTTCTAAAAGCTAACCTATCTAACTTGGGCTCTAACCTAAACAAGCCCGGCCTTCCAACCAACCAGACCGGCCCATCTTTCTTCTTCACCACGCAGCCCGCACCGCGGCCCAAGTCAGCCCAGCTAGCCCGGCAACCCTTCCTCCTCTTTTCTCTCGCTGCCAGGCGGGGTCCGCGCGACAGCCAGCCTGTTGGCCTTTCTTCAACCTCCCCGCCGTACAGCTCGCGTGCGACGCACGCGCCCGCGTGATGGGACGGGCTCGCCGGCCGCGTCCGTGCTCGCAAGCGCACCCGCGACCTCGCGCACGCCCAGGACCCCACCTCCACTCCCTTGCCTTCGCGCTGGCACCCGTGGATGGACGCCACGCCAACCGCGTCGCGCCGCCGCTGCATCCCGTCCGCCCGCTGCTGGTGCTCGGGCGCCCCTGAAGCCCTAGCCCTTGAGCTATAAAATCCCCAAGGCGTCGCACCGTCTCCACCTTCCCAAGCCGCCGCCACCAGAGGCCCCTTTCCCCTGCATCACCACCTACCTGATTGGGGATTTCCCCATCTCTGATGGCCGCCGCCGGGTGGAAAATCAGAGGAGAGAAGAGGGAGGAATTGGAGCTGCCGGATCCGGAAGGGCGCTGTGGAGTCGAGGAGGCCAACCAACGGCCGCGCCGCGCCGCGCACTAGGGTGGGAGCTGCGTCCTCGCCACACCGACGCCAAGGACCAGGAGGCCATGGAGCACCCACGTGCTGATGGACTGCGTCCTCACCGTCAAGAATGACAACACCGAGCTGATGATGTCGCCGTGAACGATGACCTCGACCACACGGAGCCGGAGCTGTCACCGACCAAGGGGAGGCCGCCCGTAGGGGAACGCGCCGGAACGCTGACGCGGAAGGAGGAGCAGAGGAGGACCGGGGCGCCGCCGTGAATCGCTACACCGCGCCGCTGTCTTCGTCAAGCCGGCTACGGCTACACCGTCGCCCCATCGTGAGTACCATGGCCGCGCCCGCCTTCCTTCTAGCCGTTTCTTCTACCTGTGATGACTGGAGGAAGCACCTTCCAGCGCTTGGTGACCGACCGCCGCGCCGCCGTATGGAGCTCTGAGCTCGCCGCCGCTCTGTGTACCGGGCCTCGACCCGTGCCCTTGTAGGGACCCAAGCCGCCTCCTTTTTGAAACCAAAAACCCCGGCCTTTGTCGCCCAGCGGCACCGCGTCGCCGAGCGCCGCCGAAGTGCACCGCACTGTCGGGCCAAAGCCGCCGCCCGCCTTTGCCCGGCCTTCGAGCCGCTTCCTGCAGGGACATCGCCACCAGAACCACCGAAACCCTTGGCCGTGCAACTTTGCACACAAAAGCCACAACTTTAGCCAACCAAAACCCCACCGCCGTGCGCCAACCCCGGAGCACCGCGCCGTGCGTCGAGCTGTGTCGCGCCGCGCGCCGACCGTAGAGGCCCGATTTCAGTGCCAAGAACGCGTCGGGGAGATCTCCTATCCCTAGCCACCTTGACCCTGGCACCGCTTGGCCGCCAGAGGCCCTAGAGCCACCTAGCGCCGTGCGCCGCCGCCGCCGCGCGCCGCGTCGGGATGCACCGACACCGCGCCCATGGAGCGGGGAGCACCGCTGAACCCCAGAATGGTTCAGGGGGCATTTGAGCACCCAGTAGAGATCAGGGGTCGAATCTGGACTTCGCCAGCGAAACCCTTAGGTGGACCTGCAGTGGCCTGCCGGCTTGTTAAGGCCCATGCAAGCCCATCTGATACAAATGGTTACCCAGTCGAACCCTAGAGTGGAGTTCAGGGAGGTTCTGTAGACTTGGTCCACTAGGCCTGTTGGGCCAAGTCTGATGGGCCGCTTTTGGCCCACTAACACTTTGGGCCCAACTCGGCCCACTAACCCACTGACCGCTGACGTCATGCTGACGTCAGCATGATGTTAATAAAATTATTTTCTGATTTTATAAATGATTTACTAAATGTTTTATAAATCCTTTTTCCTTTAAAAATTCATGACTAATTATCCGGAGCTCCGAAAATTATGAAACCACTTGCGTTGGTTTCATAATTTCGAGACGCTCGCTGCTACCCTATCCTTATCCGCTCTCGCCCTTGAACCGAACCCCTTTTGCCCCGCATGCTTGGAGAAGAATTCGTGGCCGATGCCTGCCACTGCGCTATTGTGGGTCTGGGACGCCGGAGCTCCGCAACTAGCCACTGGCTTGCCAGGGACAGGGATGACTTCCCCGAGACGCATTAGCACTATTTTCCTTGCTTGCACCGCCTCCACCGCCTTGTGCCGCAACCCGCATACCCGCTCTCTCTTTGCCTTGCACCGAGCCGAGAAGCACGCGACGTACCCAGCGTTAGTAACCGGAAGGCCGCGTGTGATGGACGGTCGTGGCTGGAGCAGAGGCCTCTGTTTCAAAGCACGGCAACCCCGTGTTGCAACCTAGTTACTACACCATGGATATCATCGTATTGCTAGCACTTGCTCCACCGTGCTCCCGAGCACGCCTTACTACATCACCATCCTTTTATCGACCACGAGTCGATCCTTTCCTTCTCTCGGTGCTGCCACCGCACACCTCGCTCTGATAATGCCTTACCTAACTCGTTTTACCTTACTCCTCTCTCTTTATCCTCTGAGTTTCCGCATCGTTGCACCTATCTGTTGCGCTAATACCTTGCAGGCGCAATCACCAAGATCCTTAGCCTTTGATCGGCCACCCAACCTTGAACTAACCCTTCTCTCTAACTTGTTTTCTAGTAGACAAAACTAGTGGCTTAAAACTATTTTAATATAAAACTAATTACTTTGATTTCCTTAATTTAAGCTAGTGCTGCCTCTAGCTAGTTTGGATTTATTTGGTTCTTTAATGCTTCTCTTTGGAGTTTATTTGCAAATAGATCCTCGTTGTTTATTTATATTTCCAAATCTAGGATTTCCCGGAGCCGAGGAGACAAGCCAGAAGATCAAGTACGGCTACGGAAACTACGACAACTACTTACACGCAGGTGTTCACGCCCGACCATTCTTTGAATGCCCATTAGGCATGGCTATTAGAACTGCTAGTGCTTTACTTACTACATGGTGATGGATATGATGAACCCATGCATAGCCTCTTTTACATACTTGTCCTTGATTGACCTACTACTAATACTACTACTTTACATATGCGTGATGATACGCTGAGCTTGCGATGCATGTGTGGGATTATTGTGGTAGTTTCTTGGCGTGTGTGTGGAAAACCGGCAGGAGAAGGTGTTTTGGGTTATTTTGGCGGGGGTGAGCTCGAGACAACCCGATCTGGGATCGGGGGCCAGGGATCGTCTTCTCGGACGTTGCCCAGTTTGGTGCCTATGGCGGGTACATTGTTTTAGGAACACAAGTGTTGGGGATTTTGTGATGACTTGGAGGATATGAGCTCGCCCCGGTCTGAAACCGAGTGGGTCGCCTGTTACACGGGACTTTCGTACACACCACCTAGCCGAGAGTGGGGATAGGGCCGAGTTGACCCTGGCAAGTGCAATTCCATACCTGCTAGTAGGATAGAGGGTATCAGTGAGAGGGTTAGGGTGAAGTCCCTTCCCTTTGGGCGCTCCCCGTGTGGCCACACGAGGGCATTTTCACAGTTCTGGGGTGGACCTTTGCGAAGCACCGCATCGAGACCCAGATGCAGGGTGGAATCATAACTCCTAGGTGTTTGTCCGGTAGGGTGGGTTTAGTCTGATCGCTACCGGCTGAGCTCCATCCCGAGTTGGGTACTGGTGTACACGCTCTGCAGAGTTTAGATCTATACGTATAGCCGCGTCCTCGGTTATGGACATGCCCGTTGTTTCTCCGACTCTTACGTTTTGGGATTTCTACCTCCCCCTTATAGGATGAGAGTGTATGGTGAGCCGTGGTTGTATTCGGGGAGAGGAGAGTTGCTCCCTCTACCTCGCGGATCCGAGTGCAATCATTGAGGTGCGAGGAGTGGGAGTTCTCGCACCGACCCTAGATGGAGTTAGGTGATGGTGTCGGTGATCTGGGTGACCAGGTGTAACCGTTTGCGGATGAGTGATATGGGATTTGGTGAGAATTGGAGATTCTATTCTTTATGAGATGCTGCTGCTGCTTAGGAAACCCCAGCTATTACCTCATACCTTTTTATACCATTAGAGGTAGGCCACTTAAAGCTTGCATACGGTTGGTGACGTGAACCTATCCCATTCCTTGGGGATAGATTGTGAGTGTGCAGGACTGGACTTGGAGCGAAAGTCCATCAAAGAAGAGTCCATGGAGGAAGGGTTCGTTGCTACGCTCAAGGATGCCTGTGGGGAAGATCGAGGATGAAGCCCTGAAGCCTTAGCTACCACTGCGTAGAGTTTCTTCTTGTCGTCTAGCCCAAGGGGCTTGTACTTAAATCGTATACCGATCGGTGTTCGGATGTAAATACTTTGTTTTGTACTCTGATTTCGTTGTATGACTGTGATATTTATCTGTGATGAATGCCTGTGCGTGATAGCGTCTGATCCAGGGACTATCACGAGACAGAATGCTGGGTTTTCCGTTTTTGAAAACCTAGGGCGTTACAGATGGTATCAGAGTTGTACTTGACCGTAGGACGAGCCCTAGCAATGGTCGATAGTTCAGGACAGCCTAAACATCCTTGATTGAGTATATACTCCTTGACTTTTATATAAACCCCTTGAATTCTACTAATACATCCTTGACTTCTCACTAACTGACTAACTTACTAACAACCCCTCTACGTGGTTGCTGACCTATGAAGAACAACGGACGTCGCTTGATCAAGACAAAGCCGTACTACAGAAGGAGGCCTCGTACAAGACAAAGGCAACCACTACAATGATAGCTATGAAGATTGGGTTCAAGGAAAAGATGAAGATAACTCTACAGGACTTAACCGGACTAACCCCTGTTAAACCCTCAATACAAGTTTACCCATCACAGTTTCCCTGCAATGAAGTTCGGACTACCAAAGAGGGAATAGACTACCACCATGATGCCTCATAAAGTCAGCGAACAGGAGAAGCCACAAGGACAATAAGCACCCTTCCATTTCCCCCTCTTCGCCCAGGACGAAGCTTGGATGACACCACTTTGAAGCTAATGATGAGATAAGATTCTAATTCCGAGTACGCCAACATAAGGAACGAGTGATTTACTACATGGATTTGGCACACGTAAGCATGATTGCAGGAGTCGGAACCCCTGAGATGCTCGTAGCTCAGCATTTGGATAAAGACCCGTCGACTTGAAGCTACACGAATAGCCGAGTCACAAAGGACTAAGATATTAAGATCAGCTGCAGCTACAAGAGGCAAATATTGGATTGAATAGCTACGACCACCCTGGAAGCAAGCATCAATTACTTGGAATACAGATTTGTAAGTTTATATGGAATTCCCCATTGACGAAAAATGTGGGATTTGGATGCTTGAATCTAAATCTCCCTAACCGACCAGAGATGACGATGGATCAAGATCAACAAATGAGAAACACGGGGCACGGATGTAATGATAAACATAAGAGCACCCCCCCTTTGGAAGGACAAAGCCATGAGAACCTTGGACGAGGGAGAGTAGTCCAATTAAGATGGAGTATCTGAACGGGCAGAATTGGAAAAGGAGCATTGGACTAAGATGAAGAGGATTTTAGCTCCCTCCCACGGAACTCCATGTGCCTCCCAAGCTACGAATGGAACCTCCTCAGTTAGAAAGATAATTTCCGTAACTGGACCTTAACCCGGAGGATGGTGAAGGAAGCAATAGCTGCAGGATGTACTGTACGAGTCAGATGGATAGCCATAAGTCATGTGACCCGGAGAGGATTATGGAACACAACTTACGGGTCCTCGATCAAGCCAGCTCGACGAAGACTTTCACCAGCCGGCTTCAGAAAGTTCAGCACCAAGATGTCAAATGGAATGTATCCTTTTCAAGTGATGTAACTCTAACAATAGAGAAATCCCCCAAATACCCACGATATACTAGTAAGCTTCTACCTGGTGTAATCGCGGAGGTCATAGGAGTCAGCCTCGGGATACACATTTGCTTGGTGCGTTGTCTGAGTGTTTGGATCTTTATGATCTTATGGTTGTTATGCCTCTTCATGTTTGTGTGAAATTGTATTGAGTGTTTATGCTTGCTAGATCTTTAGATGACTCCTTTAGAGGCTTTAGCTTCCCACCCTACAAGATCAAGACCTTGAAGAATGAAGACCGACGTGTCGAGCTTACAGCAAGACCAATCTTCAGAAGAAGAGAACTTCTAGTAACTTCGACAACTCAAACCAAGGTTTCAGATGAGTTACCCGATGATCATTGGAATCCAGTTCGCAAACCAGAGGATGAGTACCAGAGAATTTGAAACCTTGAAAGCTCAGAAGTGCATGTACCTCTATGGAAGCATGTATTGGTTAAGAGCAGTTGAGTACCCTAAGATGACAACAACACATTTTTTTGGATAAATTCAGTCGACCCCACTTTTGGAATAAGCCATCAATAAGGAAGCTCTACTGGACACCGTATATTAGACTAGTGGGAAGAAGTACTACCTCAGCAACTATTGGACACGGGTTATCTGTTCAACCTCGCAGTTGGAACCTACCTATTGGGGGCATAAATAAGGGGAGTTTTCTAAGCATACCAGAGTAAGGTAAGTGTGATTTCCACGTGAAGTTTCATCCCAAGAAATTGGAACCCAAAATGACTAGCGTGAGATTTCGGATGGGAATAGTCACTCACATAGTCAAGGGTGTTGCAGATAACCCCTCTTAAAATGGACTGTCATGAATGGGAAGTAACCATTCATAGTGTCTACGACCAGGAGCTAAATGGACATGTCGGATGTTTCTACCACTCTGACGAGAATCGTCGGAGACGAGTTAAACCAACAGATGGATTACTATAAGTATGGCACCCAAAGAGTGATAGGGATTACTGGGCACGCAGAGAAGTTCTGGACGATGAAAGATCACCCTGGAACTTGAGCAACTTTGATTAACACAAGACCCTATGAAGGAATTCAAGTACCGCAATAGGGCCCACTTTTTGGATAAGCTTAAATAAATAAGCTGAGATATTTCCTAAGTCACAAGATGACTGACTACGTAAGGGAGGATGTGCTCACCCAAGTGCAGCCAATCCTCGAGAGTGCACGCTGTAAGAGGTGCGACTGCACTAATGATTTGAGAAGATCAGTATATCTACCTTCGGAACAAGGGATAATATTTTATACCTTCAACATATCCGAGATGGATATGGCTTCCAGAGCATATCTTGGATAAACTAGGGAAACCTAGAGAATATATGAAACCATGGATGAAGAAAAGATACCTCTGAGACTCCACTTCTGCTTTGCGTACCTCTTATGGATAAGCAGTCAATTTTGGACCAAGAGAGTAATATACCTCTGGGTACGTTAAGAGTACAAGCTTCGGTATTTGACGACTTTGGATAAAAGCTTGCTATAGGCAAACCAGCTATTTACCTGCTGCAAGTTAGGCTCAGAGATACCGCCGGAGATACAGACCTCCGCTAGGCATAAAGTATACGACTTCCTCATATGGAAAGAAGTGGGAGACTCGTGCCTAAGGGGAATAAAAGTACTTAATGGACGCCATGAGAATATGACCTTGTTCATATGGAATCATATTGGAATAAGCTTGGTTGATAAGAAGAATGTAACCTTGAGTGGGAAGACCAGAATAATATGAGACAGTCATGCTCTGACTTGTTCTAAGGTTACCCGACTTGTGTGGCACTGCTGGAAGAGATAGATTGAGGTAAAGGAAGCTCTAGCCTATACTTGGAACTTGTCACGAGCTGGGACAAGAGTGTAGTTTCCAAGATACCCTGATCGCACATCGCAAGTGCTCATGGATGTTAACGCATGAGAACCTGCAGTAGCACTTGGCTTCGAAAGCCCTCATGGGAGTAAGAGATGTGGGACCCAAGAATTTTTGTCGGCTAAACGTTACGACGTCAAGGACATCGACAACTCGAAGATCTACCGGAGAGAAGACCCTCACCATCCCCGGTACGAGCTTCATCTCGAGGACGAGATTCTTTTGAGGGGGGGAGTCTGTAACATCCCTGAAATTTGGATGTTTCCCATGAGTGAATTTTCACAAAATTTTAAAACTTTTTGATTGAACATGGGAGTCCCCAAATTTTATCCTAATTTGCTAGCTCTCAACTCAAATTCCAAATAAAATAAAACCATATAAAAATTATTTTCAAATTAAGGTGTAATTGTGATTTGGATTTTCTTGGATTTTATTTGGAGATCAATTGTGTGGAGTTTGAATTTGAAAGTAATTCAAATTCAAACTAAAACTAAATCTATTTATAAAACTATTTCTAAAAGCTAACCTATCTAACTTGGGCTCTAACCTAAACAAGCCCGGCCTTCCAACAAACCAGACCGACCCATCTTTCTTCTTCACCGCGCAGCCCGCACCGCGGCCCAAGTCAGCCCAGCTAGCCCGGCAACCCTTCCTCCTCTTTTCTCTCGCTGCCAGGCGGGGTCTGCGCGACAGCCGGCCTGTTGGCCTTTCTTCAACCTCCCCGCCGTACAGCTCACGTGCGACGCACGCGCCTGCGCGATGGGACGGGCTCGCCGGCCGCGTCCGCGCTGGCAAGCGCACCCGCGACCTCGCGCACGCCCAGGACCCCACCTCCACTCCCTTGCCTTTGCGCTGGCACCAGTGGATGGACGCCACGCCAACCGCGTCGCGCCGCCGCTGCATCCCATCCGCCCGCTGCTGGTGCTCGGGCGCCCCTGAAGCCCTAGCCCTTGAGCTATAAAATCCCCAAGGCGTCGCACCGTCTCCACCTTCCCAAGCCGCCGCCACCAGAATCCCCTTTCCCCCGCATCACCACCTACCCGATTGGGGATTTCCCCATCTCTGATGGCCGCCGCCGGGTGGAAAATCAGAGGAGAGAAGAGGGAGGAATTGGAGCTGCCGGATCCGGAAGGGCGCTGTGGAGTCGAGGAGGCCAACCGACGGCCGCGCCGCGCCGCGCACGAGGGTGGGAGCTGCGTCCTCGCCACACCGACGCCAAGGACCAGGAGGCCATGGAGCACCCGCGTGCTGATGGACTGCGCCCTCACCGTCAAGAACGACGACACCGAGCTGATGATGTCGCCGTGAATGATGACCTCGACCACACGGAGCCGGAGCTGTCGCCGAGCAAGGGGAGGCCGCCCGTGGGGGAACACGCCAGAACGCTGTCGCGGAAGGAGGAGCAGAGGAGGACCGGGGCGCCGCCGTGAATCGCTACACCGCGCCGCTGTCTTCGTCAAGCCGGCTACGGCTACACCGTCGCCCCATCGTGCGTACCGTGGCCGCACCCGCCTTCCTTCTAGCCGTTTCTTCTGCCTGTGATGACTGGAGGAAGCGCCTTCCAGCGCTTGGTGACCGACCGCCGCGCCGCCGTATGGAGCTCTAAGCTCGCCGCCGCTCTGTGTACCGGGCCTCCACCCGTGCCCTTGCAGGGACCCAAGCCGCCTCCTTTTTGCAAACAAAAACCCCGGCCTTTGTCGCCCAGCGGCACCGCGTCGCCGAGCGCCGCCGATGTGTGCCGCGCTGTCGGGCCGAAGCCGCCGCCCGCCTTTGCCCGGCCTTCGAGCCGCTTCCTGCAGGCACCTCGCCACCAGAACCACCGAAACCCTTGGCCGTGCAACTTTGCACACAAAAGCCACACCTTTAGCCAACCAAAACCCCACCGCCGTGCGCCAACCTCGGAGCACCGCGTCGTGCGTCGAGCTGTATCGCGCCGCGCGCCGACCGTAGAGGCCCGATTTCAGTGCCAAGAATGCGTCGGGGAGATCTCCTATCCCTACCCACCTTGACCCTGGCACGGCTTGGCCGCCAGAGGCCCTGGAGCCACCACGCGCCGTGCGCCGCCGCCGCCGCGCGCCGCGTCAGGACGCACCGACACCGCGCCCATGGAGCGGGGAGCACCGCTGAACCCCAGAATGGTTCAGGGGGCATTTGAGCACCCAGTAGAGATCAGGGGTCGAATCTGGACTTCGCCAACGAAACCCTTAGGTGGACCTGCAGTGGCCTGCCGGCTTGTTAAGGCCCATGCAAGCCCATCTGATCCAAATGGTTACCCAGCCGAACCCTAGAGTGGAGTTCAGGGAGGTTTTGTAGACTTGGTCCACTAGGCCTGTTGGGCTAAGTCTGATGGGCCGCTTTTGGCCCACTAACACTTTGGGCCCAACTCGGCCCACTAACACACTGACCGCTGACGTCAGCATTATGTTAATAAAATTATTTTCTGATTTTATAAATGATTTACTAAATGTTTTATAAATCCTTTTTCCTTTAAAAATTCATAACTAATTATCCGGAGCTCTGAAAATTATGAAACCACTTGCGTTGGTTTCATAATTTCGAGACGCTCGCTGCTACCCTATCCTTATCCGCTCTCACCCTTGAACTGAACCCCTTTTGTCCCACATGCTTGGAGAAGAATTCGTGGCCGATGCCTGCCACTGCGCTATTGTGGGTCTGGGACGCCGGAGCTCCGCAACTAGCCACTGGCTTGCCACGGACAGGGATGACTTCCCCGAGACGCGTTGGCACTATTTTCCTTGCTTGCACCGCCTCCACCGCCTTGTGCCGCAACCCGCATACCCGCTCTCTCTTTGCCTTGCACCGAGCTAAGTAGCACGCGACGTACCCAGCGTTAGTAACCGGAAGGCCGCGTGTGATGGACGATCGTGGCTTGAGCAGAGGCCTCTGTTTCAAAGCACGGCAACCCCGTGTTGCAACCTAGTTACTACACCATAGATATCGTCGTATTGCTAGCACTTGCTCCACCGTGCTCCCGAGCACGCCTTACTACATCACCATCCTTTTATCGACCACGAGTCGATCCTTTCCTTCTCTCGGTGCTGCCACCACACACCTCGCTCTGATAATGCCTTGCCTAACTCATTTTGCCTTACTCCTCTCTCTTTATCCTCGGAGTTTCCGCATCGTTGCACCTATCTGTTGCGCTAATACCTTGCAGGCGCAATCACCAAGATCCTTAGCCTTTGATCGGCCACCCAACCTTGAACTAACCCTTCTCTCTAACTTGTTTTCTAGTAGACAAAACTAGTGGCTTAAAACTATTTTAATATAAAACTAATTACTTTGATTTCCTTAATTTAAGCTAGTGCTGCCTGTAGCTAGTTTGGATTTATTTGGTTCTTCAATGCTTCTCTTTGGAGTTTATTTGCAAATAGATCCTCGTTGTTTATTTATATTTCTGAATCTAGGATTTCCCGGAGCCGAGGAGACAAGCCGGAAGATCAAGTACGGCTACAGAAACTACGACAACTACTTACACGTAGGTGTTCATGCCCGACCATTCTTTGAATGCCCATTAGGCATGGCTATTAGAACTGCTAGTGCTTTACTTACTGCATGGTGATGGATATGATGAACCCATGCATAGCCTCTTTTACATACTTGTCCTTGATTGACCTACTACTACTACTACTTTACATATGCGTGACGATACGCTGAGCTTGCGATGCATGTGTGGGATTATTGTGGTAGTTTCTTTGCGTGTGTGCGGAAAACCGGTAGGAGAAGGTGTTTTGGGTTATTTTGGCGGGGGTGAGCTCGAGACAACCCGATCTGGGATCGGGGGCCAGGGATCATCTTCTCGGACATTGCCCAGTTTGGTGCCTATGGCGGGTACATTGTTTTAGGAGCACAGGTGTTGGGGATTTTGTGATGACTTGGAGGATATGAGCTCGCCCCGGTCTGAAACCGAGTGGGTCGCCTGTTACACAGGACTTTCGTACACACCATCTCGCCGAGAGTGGGGATAGGGTCGGATCGACCCTGGCAAGTGCAATTCTATACCTGCTAGTAGGATAGAGGGTATCAGTGAGAGGGTTAGGGTGAAGTCCCTTCCCTTTGGGCGCTCCCCGTGTGGCCACACGAGGGCATTTTCACAGTTCTGGGGTGGACCTTTGCGAAGGACCGCATCGATACCCAGATGCAGAGTGGAATCGTAACTCCTAGGTGTTCGTCCGGTAGGGTGGGTTTAGTCGGATCGCTACCGGCTGAGCTCCATCCCGAGTTGGGTACTGCTGTACACGCTCTGCAGAGTTTAGATCTATACGTATAGCCGCGTCCTCGGTTATGGACATGCCCGTTGTTTCTCTGACTCTTACGTTTTGGGATTTCTACCTCTCCCTTATAGGATGAGAGTGTATGGTGAGCCGTGGTTGTATTCGGGGAGAGGAGAGTTGCTCCCTCTACCTCGCGGATCCGAGTGCAATCATTGAGGTGCGAGGAGTGGGAGTTCTCGCACCGACCCTAGATGGAGTTAGGTGATGGTGTCGGTGATCTGGGTGACCAGGTGTAACCATTTGCGGATGAGTGATATGGGATTTGGTGGGAATTGGAGATTCTATTCTTTATGAGATGCTGCTGCTGCTGCTTAGGAAACCCCAGCTATTACCTCATACCTTTTTATACCATTAGAGGTAGGCCACTAAAAGCTTGCATACGGTTGGTGACATGAACCTATCCCATTCCTTGGGGATAGATTGTGAGTGTGCAGGACTGGACTTGGAGCGAAAGTCCATCAAAGAAGAGTCCATGGAGGAAGGGTTCGTTGCTACGCTCAAGGATGCCTGTGGGGAAGATCGAGGATGAAGCCCTGAAGCCTTAGCTACCGCTGCGTAGAGTTTCTTCTTGTCGTCTAGCCCAAGGGGCTTGTACTTAAATCGTATATCGATCGGTGTTCGGATGTAAATACTTTGTTTTGTACTCTTATTTCGTTGTATGACTGTGATATTTATCTGTGATGAATGCCTGTGCGTGATAGCGTCTGATCCAGGGACTATCACGAGACAGAATGCTGGGTTTTCCGTTTTTGAAAACCCAGGGCATTACACTTAGGTTGGTTGATCATGAGTTGCTACGATGTTGTATTCCTAATGTATAACAAGATACAGCTAGGTACTCTATCAAGAGTTGAAGAAGTTGGCATTGATCTTACCTTACACTCGATTGATATGGGGCATGTAGCTTCACCTGCCTTGGGCGGTTGAAAGATAGAATGGTTGTATAAAGATTACTAATCACATGTACCTTGATCAGTTATCAATCCGGAGGTTTTGCAGGTTTTTTTTTTCAAAAAGAAATCAAAGTTCCTCAAATGATACTCTCGGATCGCTCAATGTGTATGATTCCTCACCAACGCTTTGATTTGCCTTCTTTCACTTCCTACTCCTAATAAGCTGATATGTGGAGTTGTAGGTAGGGAAAACATGTGGCATACCTGTTTCTCATGTATTGTCGAGTCAAAAACCGGATCCTTGGGAGAACAAGTCGTACACCTTGATCAAGATGTGCAAATGTGTGTGTATGGTGGATGGATGATGAACTCCTATTTTGCATGATTTTACTCTCCTCCTTTTTGAAATTTTTGAGACTTGGGCTATGTCTCTTTGTTCTCTCTTTTTTTATGCATGCCCTTGAGCATGTTTCTTCTTTTTTTTACATAGCCCAAAGTCCTTCCTGAATATTTTTGGAGGGAGAGTAATCATGGAACATGCGCGGAGCTTTATTTTGTGGAATGGATGGGAAATGGATGAAATGATGGTTGCTAACTTCCAGTGTAGAAGTTTCGCATATGGTGGTGTGTACGTGATCTTGATCATAGGAGTATGACAAGTTTACTCGCCGAGGGTCACAGCAATTCGACAAGACTCCATGAAGAAATCAAGTAGCATATGTGGAGGTGAACAGAAGCTAAGATCTACATATGGCCTTGGATAGGAATTTCTTATCATTGAGGAACTTATCATTTTGTCATTTTTCAAAAGAAAACTCCGGATATCAAACATCATTTAGTACTAGCTCATAGCAACTCTATTATACCACATCATACCTCGCAATAACTTAGGCAAAGATCATGCTTTTTGCTACCCACAAATTTCAAGCTCAGGTTCGATCATACTAGCCAACAAACTCAAAACTTGGATAGGATACTAAGTTGTAACAAGGCATACAAGAGGAATAAACAGAGCAACTATTCATCATTTCAACCATGGAGAATAAGAATACTCTTACCGCGCATATGAAAACAAACTAGTTTAAGAAAGCAACTAAATATTTTTGGTCTTTTTAACTTTTTTCAGATTTTTATGTGTTTTTAGCATATGGGGTTCTGAAAACAATAGAAGATACAAGTTACCTCAGAATGGGGGTCCTCCCCCAAGCTAGCTTTAGACTCACTGCTGTGGAGGGTGGTATCCCATCCACACGTAGTAAGCCCTCTGCTCCTCCAGCTGTCGCAGCTGTCTCTGCTCCATGGTGTGATTCCTCTCGCCAGTCATACGCTACCAGTCTCGAGTGGACTCAGCCTGCTGGTGCATTGTCTCCTCCATGGTACCGACACGGATGTTGAGCTCACTCATCTGCTGAGTGAGGGTGGCCCTACAAGATGAGGAGCGCAACCCGGACGATGAGGACGAGTCCCCGTAGGTAGCACCAGCAGGCCGAACCCACTCGCCACTCCCTGCACTAGCCCAGGTCGAGCTACTAGCAAGGTTTGTTTTGAAAATTTATTGCAAAACCCCAAGTTACTTAACATGATGAGCAGGAGTGATTTGAATCATGACCGTTCCATCCTTCAACTACCCAAGATAGCATGATAGACACTTCAGAGTTCACAAGTACAAGGTATGGTTTGGAATGTCTCTTATGCTCGCTTTATACCTTTTGATATCATGTCTCACCTTGACCGGACTCCCTTCACTCGGGACGAGCAAAGGTCAAGTGTGGGGGAGTTGTTGACGGCTGTTAAGTGCTACTTTTACACCGTCAATACCTGCATAAAATAAATATAAAAGGATCATCAACACTAGAATAGGGCTTGATACTGACAGTTTCCACAAGTGTTGGTGTTTCTAGCTTTTGTTGCAGGATGCACCAAAATGCGTACCAAAAGGTACAATTGAGAGCAAGTAGTCCAATGGCTATTAAAGGACGTCATCATAAAGAACCTCAAATGCCAACTTGGACTACACCATTGCGACGGGCTCGTCGAGACGATCGAAATGGACATATTATATGCCTACATCGGAGTTCGTATGCACAAGATAAGAAAAAGACAAAATAGTTGACGCAATGCTGACGTCACTATGCTACACCGCCATGCATCCACTCAGAGCAGGCCACGTGTCGCGAAGCTATTGGGCAGCAGCCGCTGCGGCGGCGTGTCGCTACGCACGTGGGCGCATCCCGCCAAGGCCACATGGCAGCCTGCGAATGGCTCCCCAGCCGGGCCACGGATCGCCCCCGTGTGCTGTGCGGGATCGCACTGTAGCGGGCACGTGGCGGCCATCGGGTGGCCGAGCGCCCTGCGCGGCGCACGCGCGCGCTCCTGCGGGCGGTTCGGCCCCGCCTGGGGACGCGTGGCGGCAGCGGAGCGGGGGAGCGCGAGGCGGTGCCGCGGTCCCCGCGGCCTGGATTTCCCCGGTTCACCCTTTTTAATACCGGTTCTCTGCGCAGATCGCATAGGATCCTCCGGTTCTCACCCCTAGAGCTCGGTTCTGGCCCGGTTCTCGAGTGCCACGCGTCACACTGTGACTGGGTGCGCCCCAAGCTGCTGCACAAGCCTCCTACCCTCCTTGGCCTATAAATATGAGGAGAGGAGGCTAGAATAGAGACATCCCATTCCTCTCCTCCTCATTAGAAACACTTGTTTCTCCTCTCACTTGATCTCTCATGGATCAAATGGGTTGAGGAGATTGCTATGTAGATGGTGATGTGGGTGAGATCCCAACTTGTTCTTCATTTAGAGCAAAGTGAGTATTCTTGTATTTTCCAATTAGACTAAAGTGATGTTCATGCATGACTGATATGTTCTTGAGTTCTTCGTTCGTTCATCATTTAGAGGCTCGTGTTCTTCATGAACACACTTCCTCGATCTAGTTGACAAACGAGTTAGAGGCTCGTGTTCTTCACGAACACGACCCTTGATCTTTTGTTATAAGCGCATAAGTTTGCATTCCGTTTGTGTGAATTATCCCCTTAGATCTTGTTGGGATACATGAATCGGTGACCAGTTGTCTTCCTGACGCCAATTGATTCAATGATGAGTATGGTCTAGCTCAACCTCGCGGGTTTGTCGCTCTGTATTTATACGAAGTGCTATAGTGTTTCTACGGGGTGCCAGACGTAGCCGTGCTATAGTAGTAATCGGTGGTGTAGACGTGGTGTCTAGACTACGGGTTATCCTTTGAATGCCCTGTATCCCACGATTTGTCTTGGGGTAGGCCGCAGAAGTGACAGCCGTTGGACCCTCTGAAATCCCCCACGTTCGGATACAGCGTGTAGTGAGGACCAAGTGTGTCTGAAGACCAGTGGAGGTTTGCTCCTTAGTGATGAGTGATTGACAACGTTGTGTGGACTGATGCTTGGCTAAGTGTGCAGATACAGGTTGCGGCTAGACTCGTGTCGGTGCAGGTGAAGAACAAGCGCGAAAGGCCTTAGCCGTGGCGGCCTCCGGGTGATGGAGAGGCAAGTAGGCTTGGTTCGATGGACCCGGTGGCCGATGGGGTCGAGTGCGAGCCGTGCGGTGCAAGACTGGTGGGCTGAAGTCGTGAACATGGGCCGGTGCAAGGTAGCGGATGGAGCCCGAAGCTTGCATGCGGGGTTTGTTGGTTTGCCCACAAAACCTTTGGTGGACGGTTTCTTGGTTTGGGCCTCAAAACCAAGCCCGGAGGCCCGAGGTGACGGAGACAGTGATCCGGGAGCTTCGGGAAGCTTCGAGGCGGAGGGCACCTGGCGTGATCACGGGGTTTGCGTCGAGGTGAAGCGAAGCCGCGGTGGAAGCGTGTCCGTCCGATGAAGACTTGACCAATATGCCCCTGAGGGGTTGTATCTTCATTTCAAGCAGTAGGGGTAGCGTGGTCATTTACCTCCCTCTGATGGACTTCGTATAAATAACGGAGAGGTGGATGGCATCTCTCTCTCTTGGACCCTAGGTTTTCCTCCCTCGGTAGTTTTGTTCTGAACTGCTTCTTTTCCCTCTGTATTCCTTAGGCTAGATTCTTGTATAGACTCTGACCTCTGGATGTATGGAAGGATTCGGCGTTACGGTGATCTCCTAGTCCTCTGTGTTTTTCATGTCATTTTCGGGGCTATTTTTGGGGAGTTTTGTTCTTCGCTCGATTCGGGGATTTGAGGGCATTTTCCTTCGGATTTCTTTGAGGAGATCATGGGTGGATGCCTTGCGCATCTTTGTGTGTGATCTTGACTCCTCAAACGCCGTGGAGACCCTTCAATTCGTGAGTTTTTGGCTGGAGTTCGTGTTCTTGGTGGAGTTCGTGTGATCCGCGATTCCCGGCGATTTAGTGGCTTAGAGGTCGAGATTTTTGGGGCATAGCTTCCTCTTGTGTTGCTTATCATCTCCCCCAAATCTTATCTCAAGAGCTTTTGGCGTTTGGGAGATCTGGTGATGGATTTGGAGAATTGACCTCGCGGGGTCGGGCTGTTTCTGCTCTGTCCGCGTGTCGCCGACTGTCTGCTCGAGCGTCGCGGACTGTCCGCGTGGAGCGTGTTCATCAGAGTTATTCGCGTGTTCTTCAGCGCTTGCGCTTCGATCCATTTCTCAGCTAGGGTTGTGTTGCAACTAGTTTGCGGACTGTTCGCGTGTTGTGTGTCGACTGTCCCCGTGGCTCGAATTTCGTCTGGGGTGGCTCGAAGGTTGTCTGGGGTTTCCAGGGACTTTAGCCGGACTGTCCGCCAGAGGTGGTCGGACTGTCCGCGTGGTCACGGACCATCCGCGGTGCTTTCCCGGACTGTCCGAATTTCCTTAGTGCAGCACTGTTAGCTCGGGGTCCTTTTTCGGACTGTCTGCCAGGGGTTCACGGACTGTCCGCCGTACTCGCGGACTGTCCGCCGTACCTGTCCGGACTGTCCGGCCTGGACTTCGCAGTTTTGGCTAAGTCCTTTGGTTCTTGCTTTGGTGCTTCCCCTCTTTGCTCCTATGCTTGTCTCTTGTTCTTCTAGGCTTGTGTGTGCCTTGTTTGGAGCTTCCTTTGTGTGCGCGAGTACTTGGAGTGGCAATCGGGGTACAGGCCGAGTTCGACCTTCGAGAAGAATTTTTATCGGCTCCCATTCACTCCCCCCCCCTCTCTGGTCGCCCTATTCGGTCCTTCAATTGGTATCAGAGCCGGTTACGGATCTTCTTGATTCTAACCAGTCTAAGATCCAAAGATAGGCGATTACGGCAAGGGGTCGGGTCCTCCGCACTTTGATGGCAAGAATTACCCGATGTGGGAGAGGCGCATGGGCGCGTTTTTGCGAGGGAAAGGAACTCTTATCTGGGAGGTCACTCATAATCCTCATTATGTCATCCCAGATAGTTTTCTGCTTCCAGGATCGCGGGACATGTGTGAGGCCAACAGTAAGGCCGTTGATTACTTGTTCCGTGCTCTCTGTGCCTCGGAGTTCGAGCGAGTGTACAGAGAGAATGTGGCCGGAAAGATTTGGCTCAAGTTGAGAAATGCTCATGTTGGCAATGCCCAAGTGCAAGCCCGTTTGTTTTCCACTTACCGGAGAGAGTACGAGAACTTCACTCATCTCCCCAGTGAGTCGACCAATGCTATGTTCCAGCGCTTCACTAGCATAGTCAACAACATGAGGGCCAATGTGACAGTGCTCCCATACACGGATCATGATCAAGCTGTCAAGGTTTTGCATGCCCTGGATAGGTCCGTGTGGAGTGCCAAGGTCGAGGCCATTGAGGAGTCAAGCGTGTATGATACGCTGACGTTGGATGAGCTGCTTTTCAAGCTCAGGTCTGTAGAGGTTGATTGTGGCTTGATAGCCAAGAGCGAGAGCCCCACTGATCCTCATAGTTTGGCCCTTGTCTCCGGGTCAAGGTCTAACGCTAACTCCGGTGGTTTCTCTTTGTCTTGTCTTGTGCCTTTGCCAGACGAGGACTTTGAGGTGCTGAGCGAGGACGATCTCGCTTTGTTGAGCAAGAGGTTTGGGCGGACGTACGAGAACCGCAAGAATGCAAGGCGGAGCTCGGGGATGTGCTATCGGTGCGGGAAGCACGGGTACTTCATCGCCGAATGCCCTGAAGCCATGGAGATCAAGAACGACTACAAGGGCAAGCCCAAGCACGACTACAACAAGCACCGCTCCCGGAACAACTACAAGGACAAGCACAAGGACAAGGGCGAGAGAAGGCACAAGAAGAGTGGCGGCCACAAGAAGAAGACCGCTCGAGCGATGGTGGCCAGAGCAAGCGACATCGACTCGTCATCAAGTGATGCTTCTTCCGACTCGAGCAGCGAGGAAGAGCAAGAGAAGCGCAAGGACAAGCAGCACACAAGCAAGAACTTCACCGACTTGAGCTTCGTCGCACAAGGAGGCTTTTGCAGCACGGCACATTCCAAGAAGAGTGGGAGGCACAGCTCGGATTCGAACTCCGATTCCGATGAAGAGGTACGACAAGATCCCAACTTCTTGCTAGAGGAGAATGCTAGGCTCAATGAGTTGCTTGATAACCGTGATGATGTGCTTAGAAAGACCAACAAGGAGAAGAGGGAATTTAGGTCTTTGTTGGGTGAGGCTAAGGACAAGGTAGCCGAGCTTGAACCCTTGCTTGTGGATGCTAGGAATGAGATAGTCTCTTTGAAGTCTGCTCCTATTGTGTCTAATGAGATAGATTGTGGTCATTGCTCAGTTTTTCTTGCTGATTTGACTGCTCTCAAGGAGAAGCATGCCTCTACTTTGGAGGAACTAGATGTGGTTAGGATTGAGTGTGATGAATTGAAATCTAGGCCAGCTTTACTAGGTGCTTGTACCTCATGTCCTGTTTTTCATGCTAGGCTAGATGAATCTCACACTAGAATAGTTTCTCATGAGGCGGCATTGAAAGCTCCTCTTCCTACATCATGTTCAACCTGTGAAATGCATGCTTTGAAAAACATGGAACTTGCACACTATGTTGATCGTCTGCAGGATGAAAATGATGAACTGAGAAAAATGATGGGGTGGTTGTCTAGGCATGAGCCACAATTGAGTTTGATGTTGACTCAGTTTAAGAGGTTTGATGGTCAGGCGTTGGGGGCTGACAAGTGTGGTGAGAAGAGTGGTGAGGGAGAAGAGAAAGCTGGAGAGATTCCCATTCCACCACATACCACACCGATGAACAAATTTGCACCCAAACCGAACCACCTCAGAAACAAGCTAGACACAACACCAGATCCACCAGTGTTCCCCCACAAATCTGAAAATTACCAAAAACCCATCAAGTTTGTGAGCACCCAGGGGAGTGTCTTTGGTGGGAAGTCAGGAGAGAAAGCTGGAGAGAAGCTTATAGAGAAGCCACAGCCTAAGCCAGTGCCGATCTGCTTCCATTGTGAGTATTGTGGGAGGGATGGGCATAAGGATGAGTTCTGTTTCCGGAGGAAGAGGGATGAGAGGTTTGCTAGGGAGATGGCAAACAAGGACAGGTACCACCTTGCTCGTGGTGTGCCTGAGCCTCGTAGAGGGCCTCTACCTAGGGGTGATGTGTTTGTGAGGACAGTTCCCACTCGTGGAGGTGGAGGTGGAGGTGTGTTCCCTCAGAGAGATAGGCGTGTTGGGTTTGGGCGTGGTGAGTTGGCTCGACGTGCTCCTTCTCGTGACCGTTACGAGTTTGGGAGGCACGATCGGAGCTTTGGGTCTCAGATGGACTACGGGCCACGTTTTCCTCCTCGTGGTGCGCGTACTCCTCTAGTGAGACGTGACAGGTCCTTTGGTGGTAGGCGTGAGAGGGCTCCGCCTAGAGGTTTTGGGAGGATGGATTTTGCTAACCCTTCTTTTGAGCAAATGGCTCAGCACTGGTTTGACTCTTTTGGTACTAACCCCAGTGTTGAGTCGCTTGCTCATTCTCGTCCTTGTTTTTGATTGCAGGTGGGAGGCTTGGAGAACTTTTGGTTGATCGACTCTGGTTGCTCAAGACACATGACCGGAGATCGTGGGTGGTTCTCCAACCTCACACCGGTGAGTACGAGGGAGTACATCACTTTCGGGGACAATGGGAGAGGATGAGTACTTGCTGAAGGTATGGTGAAGGTGAGTAGCAAGGTGACCTTAAGAAGTGTGGTCCTGGTCAAGTCACTTGGTTTTAACCTATTGTTAGTATCTCAATTACTTGACGAAGGTTTTGAGGTTCGTTTTAAGTCAGGTGCTTATCGTGTGCTTGATTCTCGAGGTGATCTTGTCTGTACGATCGTCCCCGAGAGTCAAATCTTTCATGCCGACTTTTCCCAGTCTGTTGGTCCTCCTCGATGCTTTGTTGCTGGCGTTTCGGCCGAGCTTTGGAAATGACATAGGAGGTTGGGACACTTGAGCTTTGAGTTGCTTTCCCGCTTGAGTGGTCTTGATCTTGTCCGAGGATTGCCTAAGTTGAAATTCGAGAAGGATTTGGTTTGTGCTTCTTGTCGGCATGGAAAGATGGTTGCTGCTTCTCACGCCCCTCTGACTACGGTCATGACCGAGCGACCTTGTGAGCTGTTGCACATGGATTTGGTTGGGCCAGCTCGTGTTCGCTCTGCGGGTGGGAAGTGGTATGTTCTTGTGGTTGTTGATGATTTTTCGAGGTACTCTTGGGTTTTCTTTTCAGAGGATAAGTGCGAGACATTTGGCTTTGTTCGGGACTTGATCTTGAGGTTGAAGAATGAGAGACATGGTGATGCCATTCGAGCGATACGCAGTGACAATGGCACGGAGTTTAAGAACTCTCATTTTGATACCTTTTGCAGTGATCTTGGTCTCTATCATCTGTATTCTTCTCCATACGTCGCTTGCCAGAATGGCATAGTGCAGAAGAAGAACCAGACCCTTTGTGAGATAGCCAGGACGATGCTCAATGAGCAAAGGACTCCTAGGCGTTTCTGGGCCGAGGTAGTCAATACTGCTTGCTATGTCTCAAATCGCATCTTCCTTCGTGCTTTCAAGAAGAAGACCTCTTATGAGCTGATGCATGGCCGACAACCCAAGGTGAGTCACTTTAGAGCTTTTGGTTGCAAGTGTTTCATTCTGAAGAAGGGCAAGTTGGATAAGTTTGAATCTAGATGTTCAGATCGGATTTCCCTTGGTTATGCGATTCACTCTAGAGCATATCGTGTGCTCAAACTTGACACTAACCGAATCATGGAGACTTGCGAGGTTACCTTCGACGAGACACAGCCATGTAGCTCTTCTGTTTTTGAGTGTGCAGGTGACGAGGAGATTGGTGCCAGGATCTTCGAGGATGAGAAGGATGGAGATGGAGACGACGACGATGATGATGGTGGTGCTCCCGTGGTTGATCGTGTACATGCTACTTCCACTACTACGACGACGATCGAAGATGGACCATCCCCTACTCCCACTACGACTGAGGCTGTTCGAGTGGAGGCTGCTGCTGAGGGGGAGGTTGTGTCCAGGTGAGAGGCTCCCCGACGAGTACAAGTTGATCACCCACCGACGACCATCATTGGTGACCTTCATGAAAGCACTACACGGTCGAGGTCAAGGAACACTTCTCATTTCGCTCACTCTGCCTTTGTTGCGTCGTTTGAGCCTAAAGATATTCGACACGCTTTGTCTGGTGAGAACTGGGTAAATTCCATGCATGAGGAGTTGGAAAACTTTGAGAGAAACCAAGTCTAGGTGTTAGTCGATCCACCACCAAATTGTCATCCCATAGGTACCAAGTGGGTGTGGAAGAACAAAGAGGGTGAGAATGGGATGGTTGTAAGAAACAAGTCGAGGTTGGTGGCTCAGGTGTTCAACCAGAAGGAGGGGATAGACTATGAGGAGACATTTGCTCCTGTTGCTCGTTTGGAGGAAATTAGGATCCTTCTAGCCTTTGCCGTGGCTAAAGGGTTCAAGTTGTACCAAATGGATGTCAAGAGTGCTTTCTTGAATGGGGTGATAGAGGAAGAAGTGTATGTGAGGCAACCCCGGGGTTTGAGAGTGAAAAATACCCACACCGTGTATACAAACTCTAGAGAGCACTCTATGGGTTGAAACAGGCACCTAGAGCTTGGTATGGTAGGTTGAGAGGCTTTTTGCTGAGTAAGGGGTTTGTGATGGGCACAGTTGATAAGACCCTGTTTCTCCTTAAGCATGGGAATGACCTGTTGATTGTTCAGATATACGTGGATGACATAATCTTTGGTGGCTCTTCTCATGATCTTGTTGCCAGATTTGCAGATGACATGAGCAGGGAATTTGAGATGTCCATGATGGGCGAGCTGCAGTTTTTCTTGGGTCTCCAGATCAAGCAGTGCAAGGACGGGACCTTTGTACATCAGGCGAAGTACACTAGAAACATGGTGAAGAAGTTTGGCATGAACGACTCCAAGCCGCTAACTACACCGATGAGTACAACTACGGCTTTGGACGCGGACGAGGACGGCGATCCTGTGGACCAGAATGAGTACCGGAGCATGATCGGCTCCCTCCTCTACTTGACGGCGACGAGGCCAGACATACGACGAGGCCTCCATTTCTCAGCTAGGGTTTTGTTGCAAGTAGTTTGCGGACTATTCGCATGGTGTGTGCAGACTGTCCGTGTGGCTCGAATTTCATCTGGGGTGGCTCGAAGGTTGTCTGGGGTTTCCAGGGACTTTAGCCGGACTGTCCGCCAGAGGTGGTCGAACTGTCCGCGAGGTCACGGACCGTCCGCGGTGCTTGCCCGGACTGTCTGAATTTCCTCGGAGCAGCACTGTTAGCTCGGGGTCCTTTTTCAGACTGTCCGCCGTACTCGCGGACTGTCCGCCGTACCTGTCCGGACTGTCCGGCCTGGACTTCGCAGTTTTGGCTAAGTCCTTTGGTTCTTGCTTTGGTGCTTCCGCTCTTTGCTCCTAGGATTGTCTCTTGTTCTTCTAGGCTTGTGTGTGCCTTGTTTGGAGCTTCCTTTGTGTGCGCGAGTACTTGGAGTGGCAATCGGGGTATAGGCCGAGTTTGACCTTCGGGAAGAATTTTTATTGGCTCTCATTCACTCCCCCCCTCTCTGGTCGCCCTATTCGGTCCTTCATGTAGGCAACCCTTTGCCGTGAACCAACTGTTATAGCCAGGGGGGCCGGTGTCCGAAGCGAGATCTTATCCGAGCTTGTTCCTCTCTAGAGTCGAGAACCTACAGGAAGCACCCCATCATCTCCCTACCATAGCTGGGGCTTGGTATCCTTGGACCGTTCATCTAGGATAGAAGGTAGTGCACATCGTTCCTTGGATTCGATACCCTTTGGAATACTCCTGAGGTGAAGTGCTACAGCGGTATTTCCGTGCGCTTGCGGATTCTTTTGTACTCGTCGGTATACCCAGGTGGATCTTACGCTCACGCTAGGTGTACAACTAGTGGTGAGGTTAAGAAATGCCAACAGGCTCCTCCCTGGGCACCTCCTCCAAAACGTAGAGATCGTTGTCGTCTCTTCCACTGGCTTATCACGAGCTAGGGCTTTGATCATCAGAGTAATCACTATCTCCTTAGAAATCCGCCGGCTTGGGGGTCTTCTCCTTGTAATCCTTCCTCTTCTTCCCAAGGAGCCTCTCCGAGCGGCGAACGGGAGAACCGGGCTTCTCCTTCTTCTCCTCAACCCAGGGATTTGGGCTAGCCATGCGCCCTCTTGGAACACACCCTCCGCATTGAATCCTCACAGTTCTCTTCACCTTCTTCTTGGGCTCCGGCACCACAGCGCACCGGCGAAGCTCCTCGTTCGCCGGGGTTGAAGAGGGGAGGTGTGCTTCTTCTTCCATGGTCGCCTTCACCTCATCCTTGCCCTTGGTGCTGCTCGAGGATGCCATGGGTGCTTGGGTGCTTTCGTGGAGGATGGAGAATGCAATTGAGATGCAAACCTCGAGCTCCCCAGGCATCCTTAAATATCCCTAGAAAGATTCGGCCGAAACCCTCCCCTACCTATTTTTGTCGCCCCCAAAAAGGGAAGACAGGAAAAGGAAATGCACCGAATCGTGTCCCAGAGAAAAATGAGCGAAAACGGGCGAAGGGGGGTAGTGGGCCGGTCGGCATGGGCCGGCCGGCCTAGCCCCTCCTTTGGGCCCCCGCGGCCCAACTTTTGCGGCCCTCGGTGTTTCGTGAATACTAGCCTAGGTGGTGGTAGGGTCCAACTAAAAATTATGAAAAGGACTCGAAATAAATACGAAAACAAAAACAAAAACATATTTACAGAAAATTTACCTCATTTTACGTCTTAGGCTTGACGCTCGGGCTCGTCCTCCATGTAATATATATCAATGTAGTCGATAGGCACGATGTCTTGTTCAATAGAAACCTTTAACCGTTGACCATTAACCACATATTGATCTCCTTTCACGTCCATGATTGTGACCGCTCCATTTGGTGAGACCAAGTGAACGATGTACGGTCCATCCCATTTGCTCTTCAATTTTCCTTTCCCGAATATTTTTAACCTTGAATTATAGAGGAGAACCTTGTCACCATCTTTGAATTCCTTTTCTCGAAGCCTTTTATCATACCACCTCTTCATTCTTTCCTTGTAGATGGTTGCACTCTCATAAGCTTTGAGCCTCATCTCTTCTAGTTCACTTATTTGAATTTTCCATTTGATTCCGCGGCATCAAAGTCAAGATTCATCTCTTTGATTGCCCAATATGCTTTATGTTCTAATTCCAAAGGTAAGTGACACGATTTACCATAGACAAATTGATATGGTGTCATACCTATGGGTGTCTTGTATGCCATCCGATATGCCCACAATGCTCCATCCAATTTCTTTGACCAATCTTTACCTCCCTTTTCAACGGTCTTGTTAAGAATGCTCTTGAGCTGCCTATTTGAAGTTTCTGCTTGACCATTGGTTTGTGGGTGGTAAGCCATGGCCACTCTATGCTCGATCCCCAACTTGGACAAGCATTTTCTGAAGCTATTTCCCGTGAAGTGTGTTCCTCCATCACTTATCAATACTCGCGGGACTCCATAGCGTGGGAATATAATATTTTTGATCATGGATATGGATTCTTCCGTTGAAGCACTTTGACAAGGGATAGCCTCCACCCATTTGGATACATAATCAACCATAACCAAAATATGCTCATATCCATTTGAACTTGTGAAAGGTCCCATGAAGTCAATTCCCCATACGTCGAATAGATCAATTTGCAAGTTGTAATTCAAGGGCATAGCATTTCTTTGATTTATATTCCCTGTTCTTTGACATTCCAGACAAGAAGCAACATACCTTTTCGAATCTTCATGCATCTCCAGCCAATAAAATCCACTAGCCCATACCTTTGCTTGAGTCCTTAAATGTCCATAGTGTCCTCCATATTCGCCTGAGTGACACTTTCTCAATATTTCGCCTCTTTCATCTCTTGGTATGCACCTTCGTAAGACTCCATCCGCTCCAAGTCTAAAGAGGTAAGGTGCATCCCAATAATATTTTCGGCTTTCGGCGATCACTCTCCTTTGAGCGTTCCTATCCAAATGATCAAGTGGCATTTTTCGTATGGCTCGAATAATGTTGGTCATCCAAGTATCTTTGTCAAGGATGTGATAGAGATGATCATCTCTCATCTTATCTTCAATAGGCTCTTTATCATCCTCATGATCCATCCTTGATAAATGGTCGACCACAACATTTTTCGACCCCTTTATGTCCCGAATCTCCACATCAAATTCTTGAAAGAGAAGGATCCATCGAATCAACCTTGGCTTAGCATCTTTTTTAGACAAGATATACTTGATCGCCACATGATCGGTGTAGACAATCACCTTAGAATTCACAATATATGATCTGAATTTTTCAAAGGCAAACACTACCGCGAGCAATTCCTTCTCCGTTGTTGCATAATTCAATTGAGCTCCATTGAGGGTTTTGGTAGCATAATAAATAGCGTGTACCTTGCCTTCTTTTCGTTGTCCCAACACCGCTCTGGCGGCATAGTCACTAGCGTAGCACATTATCTCAAAAGGTTGATTCCAGTCGGGTGGTTGAATGACGGGTGCAGTTACAAGAGCTCTCTTTAATGTCCGGAATGCCGCCAACCACTTCTCATTGAAATTGAATGGCACATCTTTTTGGAGAAGATTGGTCAATGGCTTGGTAATTTTTGAGAAATCCTTGATGAATCTTCTATAGAATCCCGCATGGCCTAAGAAACTCCTCAAAGATTTGACATCCGTTGGGGGTGGAAGCTTTTCAACCGTTTCAACCTTAGCCTTGTCCACCTCAATCCCTCTCTCGGATATCACGTGTCCCAACACTATACCTTGTTTCACCATAAAGTGACACTTCTCCCAATTTAGCACCAAATCAACCTCCGAACATTTAGTGAGTACTTTATCCAAGTTTGCCAAGAAATCCACAAAAGATTTACCATAAATAGAGAAATCATCCATAAATACCTCAACAATTTCCTCGATGAACTCAGAAAATACCGCCATCATACATCGTTGAAAAGAGGCTGGAGCATTGCATAAACCGAAAGGCAATCTTCTATATGCAAATGTTCCATAAGGGCATGTGAATGTTGTCTTATGTTGATCATCCGGGTGAATAGGTATTTGCATGAACCCCGAGTACCCATCAAGAAAGCAAAAATATGCATGATTGGCTAACCTTTCAAGCATCTCGTTGATGAACGGTAGGGGGAAGTAATCCTTCTTTGTTGCTTTGTTCAATTTCCGATAGTCAATACACATCCTCCATCCGGTCACGGTTCTTTGCGGTATCAATTCATTCTTCTCATTTTTCACCACAGTCAAACCTCCTTTCTTACGCACACAATGTACGGGGCTCACCCATTCGCTATGCGGTACCGGGTAGATGATTCCAGCATCCAATAACTTGATAACCTCCTTCTTCACCACCTCTCGCATGGCATGGGTTAACCTCCTTTGATGGTCCACTACGGGCTTGCATTGATCCTCCATAGGTATGCGGTGAGTGCAAAATGCTGGGCTGAGTCCTTTAATATCATTTGTCGAATATCCCATCACTTTCTTGTGCTTCTTTAATAAATTCAGCAACATATCATTCTCCTCGGGACTCAATTCATCACTCACAATCACGGGATAAGTCTTGTCTGGGCCCAAAAATTCATATTCCAATCCTTTGGGCAATGGCTTAAGATCCACCTCCGGTGCTTGTGGTTCCTCATGTACAATTTCTCCAAGATCTTCAAATTTATCCTCCTCTAAGCTTCCGTCTTGCGGTTCTAGTCCCTTGGTTGCTTTCGCTAGCTCCTTATCCAACTCATCGTTAGATTGATTCTCCATAGCTCTATTGACGGTTCAAATTCACCATTTCCAACCCTCAATACTCTCACATAAATGGAGGCATATGCATTATTTACTAGCATTTTGGTTTGAATAATGTAGTTCCACTTGTCCTTGGAGATTATTTGTATGCATGTGATTTAACCCTTAAAAGAGATGGAAATCCACATTCTATGAAGAAACCATGCCAACTCAGCTGAGGAGGTGGCTGCCACCAAGGGAAACATGGCATTCCACGTCATCGATCCAGGGGAGGCACTCATCGACGAATCAGAGGACGCCACATGGACTTCACATGGATCAAAGGGCCCACCTCGGATACCAAATCAAGCCATGCACCGGGGGAGGATCAGAGGGCCCACGGGGCAGCCACCCAGAGGAAGCACACCAGGTGGGGCCGCCCTAGGGGGCCGGCCGATCCTAGGATCGGCCGAACCACCTTAGTGGCGCCCCATCTGGCCCCTACACGTGGCAGCTGCTCAATGGTCCGTTGCCTCACTCCCGGGTGTTTAGGGGCCATTTGGTGCTCCGAGCAAGCCTTGTCCTCGCCTATAAATAGAAGGGGAGGGGCTCCCATTTCCCACACACCACTCTCTCATTCTCCTCTAACTTTTAGTTCCCAAGGCTAGGGGGTAGGCTAGAGTAGCTCTTATTCAGGTTCCAAGTCCTCTTGGAAGTCTAGGTATGAGTTCTCTTTTATCTTTATTTCTTTGTATGACTTTGATCTACTTCAGTTATTCAGCTATTTCATATAAAGTCATGGTCGATCATATGTTTGATATGTTCCGAGTTCATCCTTTGTTCATCATTTAGAGGCTTGTGTTCTTCGTGAACACTACCTTTTGATCCACTTGAAGGGTGATAAACTCCTTCTTTATGTGTTTGTTCATAAGTTAGAGGCTCGTGTTCTTCACGAACACGACCCTTTGATCTTATTGATTAGACATAAGAGAGTTCATATCTGTTTGTATGTCTAGCCTTAGTTGATCTTGATAGATGGCATGAGAGTGTTGCATGAGGTCTGTGGTCAAGCTACGGTACTCGGTCTAGTTGACCAGTCTTCTGGTGGCTCTCACCATGGGTCACAATAGCCCGGGCCGGGTGGAGTCTAGCAGCAACGTAGGCATGGTGCCTGGGTTGTCTGGCTACGATAGTTATGAGCATACCCCCCGTAACGATAGAGGTCGGTCCTTAGGTGGTGACAACCCTGTTGGATCCTTGGGCAACCTCCGCGCTGGGGTACCTGCTGTAGGAGTCTAAAGTCTAGTTTCGCAGAGTGCTGGTCGTCGCGGGCTAGCTCCCCGTTTGTACCTGGGTGCTGAACCTTATCTCTCTCATGCAATACTCATGCCCATCTCTTGTATCTTCTAGCTTTGTATGTTTAGTACATTAGAACCTAGAGCTAACTCGTATGTTCCCCCTAAGCCGTAGTGTGCTAGAGTAGAGGTAGATCTGAGTGTGTGTGTCGCACTACCCTTATATCTTTTATCTTACCCCTGCCTTTGAGTGTGTTGTTCCCTATATCTATCTCTTGGTTTACATTCAGAGCAAAAGCATAAGTCTAAGATATCCGCCATTGCCTTCCATGGATTCGATACCCGTGGAATACTCTCCTTCCTTGAGAAAATGCTACAATGGTTTATCTGTGCGCTTGCGGATTCGTTCATGATCGTTTAGATTAACCTTTGGTAAGTCTCGAAGTTCACGCTAACCGCGCCATTAGTTGTGACATTGAGAGGTGCCTACAAGGCGTTCCCTGGTGTTGTCACTAAGGACAGGTCCCAGATCTGTTCTTACGATGACGACGCTACGAAATGCCAACAAGCATTTCTGGCGCCATTGCCGGGGAAGGCACAGGATTATCATGACTATGCTTTGCATCTATTTATAAACTCTGAGTAGGTTAGGACAACTCTCAATGCATGCTAACCTTGATTGTCATCTTTTATCTTTGGATGATGAAGACAGGTAGTGTATGACTGGTTTCGACGTACCGGGAAATTTTACTGAAGATCCCGAGTCACTTGTGAGGAAAGCTCGAATTCATTTCGGCTCACCTCATCGTACTCGTCCGGAAGGCGAACCAGCTTCCTTTGTACCATCCACATCCAACGCTATGGCCCAGAAGACACTTGTGAGTACTCAGCTCCTTCCGCTGACCAGGTGCTGCAAGGCCCTGAGGTGGCAATGGGAACTGAAAATTTTGAGACCAAGACGGGTCTAATCACGATGGTACAGGCAAGCCAAATGAGGATGCCAATGCTCATATGCAGCAATTCCTAGAGCTATGCAGCACTTTCGTCATCAGGGGTGCAAATATGGATGATGTTCGTCTACGGCTGTTTCCATTCTCCCTCCTGGGGAAAGGTAAGAAATAGTTCTACGCGAATCGTGAAGCTATTAACACTTAGACTAAGTGTTCAGATGTATTTCTCAAGAAGTTCTTCCCATTGGGTAAAACCAATGCTCTTCGTGGAAGGATTTCTGGTTTTCAGCAAGCAGCAAGTGAATAAATTCCAGAGGCTTGGGAGAGGCTTCAGGAGTATGTCCTGGCCTGTCCTCACCATGAGATGGAGGATTGGCTCATTCTTCAAAGCTTCTATAATGGGTTGACTCCGACAGCCTGAGGCCATATTGATGCTGCTGCTCAGGGAGCATTCTTCTCACTCACTGTTGATGATGCTAAATTACTCATTGAGAAGATGGTCTCCAACCAAGGGTGGAGTGATGAAAGACTCCAACCACGACCGAGGGGTACTCATACTGTCAAGGAAGCAGACATAATTACTGCCAAGATGGATCTTCTTATGAAGAGATTGGATGACTACACCAGCGAGAAGGCTGCCATGGCCACCACTACTCTGCCTATGGACTCTCACATGACTTGTGAAATCTGTGGCAACACTGGGCAGTCAGGCAACTATTGTTCGGAAACCCAGGAGGAAGTGATGTACATGAATGGCAACAACACTGGTTATCGTCCACCTCAACAAGGAGGCCAATCGTGGAATCAATAACGCCCTTATTATCAAGGAGGTAACCAAGGTAATTCGTACAATCCCAACCAACCTTCCTTGAGAGATCTCGTTTTTGGGCAAGCTAAGATTAATGAAGGTATTAACAAGAAGCTAGCTACCCTTCATAAAACTGTGGAAAGTCTCAACGTTAAGCTTGATAATTTTTCTTCTGCTCAAAAGAGTCAGCTAAGTTTCAACAAAATGTTAGAAACCCAGTTGGCTCAGCTGGCTGCTTTGGTTCCATCTCCTGACAACGGGAGGATCCCGGGGCAACCCGTATCCTCTTGTGAGAATGTTAGTGTAGTGCCAACTAGGTAGGGTAAGCCACCTAGGAAGACACATGCTTCTAACTATGCAGGAAAGCCTACACAGCAAATTCTTGATCCATGGGAGGAATCAGTAGTGGTGCATAAGAAAGATCTAGGCTACCCGACTATTACTTGCACAATCTATTACAAGAAAAATCAGACATGCCCTTTGCGACCTTGGTGCAAGTGTTAATCTCATGTCCAAGGCCATGTTCGAGCAACTGGGATATCCAGCTCTCTCTCCTACAGCACGGACTATCCAACTCGTCGATTCAATGATACGATATCCAGAAGGAATTGTTGAGAGCATATTGGTCAAGATCAAGAGTTTTTATGTCTTCGCGGATTTCCTGGTCCTTGATATGGATGATGAGGGAGGAATGCCTCTCATTCTTGGGTGACCATTTCTCAGTGATGTCCGAGCTAGGATCAATGTGGGGTCCGGAATCATCCATTTCTGCATTGGGAAGAGGAACTTGAAGTTTAAGTTTCAGGACAAAGAAGAGCAGTGCTATTTGGTGCAAGATAGTGTTGAGCAGCTTGGGGGAAGGACGGAGCCTTCACCCCCAAGGAAGAAATCTCCGTCAAAGAGGTTAAAGAAAATTCGGAAAGAATGGCGGGAGATTGAGATGGCACCACCCTCTACTTCTCAGTAGTGGGGTGCTGAATGAAATTGATCACTGAGAAGAGTCCAACTCGTCGGACTAAAAATGATGGGTCCTTTCTACCAAAAAGGTTAAAGCTGGTACTTATCTCATATTTCCCTTTCCAAAATTTTATTTATAAAAATTGCATATTTGATTTTCCAAAACTCTGCATCTGCATGCTAGATTCATCTAGCCCTTTTCCTTTTTTTTCAAAATAAAATTTCTGAAAATCATTTCTGAGTTTGAAAATTCAAGAAAAATCATTTGAAAAATATTTCGAGGGAATTTGGGCCGAGGCACTCAGACAGGTCCCCAGCTAGCTGTTGGGGAGCCACTGGCCAGGGCAGAGGGCAGGTGGGCCCGGCCTGGGGTCGGCCGACCCTAGGTTCGGCCGAAGCAGCCCAACGGCTGCTGGGCCCCACCTTGCTCCAACGGCTCCTAGCCGTTGCCCAACGGCTATGTCTGGATGCCCGGCGCATTTGCCAATAAATAGCAGGGGGAGTGGGGGTGTTCTTCATCCATTCAACACTCTTCACTCACACTCCCCTCTCTACTCCTTGCTCCCTTGGTTTTCTTGGATTTCTTGCTCGAGATTGGATCATCAAGTATTCTCTCTATTGTGTTGCTGAAAGTATTGTCATTCGTGGAGCAAGCTCGGTAAGAACTTCATTCGATTTCACTAACCCATCACCGAGTTGCTCTTGTTGTTCCTTGTTGTTGTGCTAGCATGAATTGGGTGGCGAACACTCTCCGGAGGGTGACACGCTCATGCTCCCGTTCACGGGCAAGCACGAGTGCATCCACCCCCGCCGAGCCAACACCGAGCCCATCGACGATGGATTATGAAGAAGAGCAAGAAGAGCAAGCCGAGCCACAAGCCACGGAGGAGGTCGTCGACGACACCTCCTACCTCAGCTTGCGGGGCGCTCGAGAGGAGCAAGCCTATGCTCTCCTAAAGGACCGAGTCTTCGTTCACACCCGAGACTTCGACCCGACTCTCATGGAGAAAACAGGTATGAATCTCGAGTTCGCTTCCATTTGGCATGCTCTTGGTTGGGAGGAGTTTGCGCCGGTTACAGAGCTTGGCTCTCGGCCCCTCACCATCCAGTTTCTTTGCTCTCTTACCGAGATTCCGGATGGCATTCAGTTTCATCTTTTTGGGACCGATTATCGTGTTTCTTGGAAGGATCTTGGTCGTCTTCTTGGGTTTAGTACTCGTTGTGCTGTTTCTCTGAAGAAGGCTTGTGATGGTTTAGTTCGGGAATCTTTCTGGTCAGACATCTCTGGTCTTGTTTACAGTGGCAAGTTTGTACCTCAGTGCAACGATATTGTGCATCCCACTCTCCGTTTGTGGCACAAGTGGCTCACCATTACTCTCTTTCCATGAGAGGATGTTCGGCCCGTGCGCAGCGATGGGATGATGCTTTTATACGCTGTTGTTAACCGGATCAAGGTCTCTCCCGTTAAAGCTATGATTCGGCAATGGTTGATGAATTTCAAGATGATAGGTCCTATTGAGTGTACGTCTTTGGTGACTCGTATCGCTCTCAGAGTCGGGGTTCTTAGTGGGAATTCCGTACCCTTCATCGGGATGCCCCGAGTTCTCATTGATGAGGCATACTTGATCCAAGGGCATATACTCAGGAGGGGCCCAAATGATTCTTTGACTTTCTTCTACCCGGGCTATGCAAAATCCCGTTACCTAACCCGGGGTTTGCATTGTATAACTCAGAGTCACTGACCATTCCCCTTGTTACACAAGAGGAAAGGCGTCGTGCTAGTGTCTCAGGCAGGTCCACCAGAAGCGCAGCGAAGAGAGCACACATACAGCAACAGCAGCAGTCACAGCCACCACCACCACCTCAGCCACAACTTGCTACGCCACTGGTGGCAGGAGGGGCCCCTGCGGGGTACATGTCCGGGGTTACCCCTGGATATGCACCTGGTTGGGATCAGCCCACCTACCACCCGAGTGCGAGTGGCACGGCTTGGGCGGGCGCGAGCAGTGCTCAGTGGGCCACACCCGCTAGTTCCAGCTCCGGTGGTCCACCTCCGTCTTTGTCCTTTCGGAGACACTCCTCAGCCTCTGCACGTGATGCTCAGCTCGCGCAGCAGATGGGAGAGCTCACCGTCCAGGTCACGGGATTGGAGGAGACGCTGAACACGCACGTCGAGTCTACCTCAATGTGGCAGTGTCAAGCTGGTGAGAGGATAGCCGCCATGCAGCGGGATCAGCAGCGATACATGGAGGAGCAGAGGGCTTACTACGCGAGTCAGGGTTTCTTTTACCCTACTCCGCAGTGAGCTTGAAGCTAGCTTGGGGGAGGACCCCCATCCTGAGGTAACTTGTATCTTACTTTGTTTTCAGAATATCTTATAAATGAAAATCCAAAAAATATGCAAAAATAAAAAGACCAAAAATATTTATTTGCTTTCATCATCGTTTGCTTAGATTGCTTTGATATGCTTAGTAAGAATGCTTTGCCTCTATGGTTGAAATGATGAATAGTTGCTCTGTTTATTCTCCTCGTATGTCTTGCTTACAACTTTGTATCCTACCTAAGTTTTGAGTTTGTTGGCTTGTATGTTCAAACCTTAGCTTGAAAACTGTGGGTAGCAAAAAGCATGATCCTTGCCTAAGTTGTTGTGAGACATGATATGGTAGAATAGAGTGCTATGATCTTGTGCTTAGTGATGCTTGACATCCGGAGTTGTCCTTTTTGAAAAATCAAAACATGATGAGTTCCTCAATGATGAGAATTTCCCATCCAAGGCCATATGTAGATTCTAGTTCTTAGCCTCCACATATGCAGCTTGTTTTCTCATTGAGTTTTGTCAAATTGTTGTGACCCTTGTTAGAACTCATACTCCCCTAATCAAGATCACGTACACGTTCATGCTAAACTTCTACACTGGAAGTTAAGCACTCATCTATTTGTTCCATATGCATGTGCATTCTTCCATAAATAAAACTCTATGTATCTTTGCATTATTCATCCCTCTCCAAATATTTCCAATAGAGACAAAGGGCTAGCTAAAAAAAGAAAAAAAAGAGAAAAGCATGCTAAAAAGCATGGCAAAAATAAATAAAGAGAGCTAGCCCAAGTCTCTAAAAATTTCAAAAGGAGAAAAAGGGATGGATATGTGCAAGAGAAAGAGTTCCACCATGTAGATGGTAATAACTAGTACCTACTCCAGGGCTAGTGTCCACCTTACCATCAATCCCTCATTCCTTCATATAAAACATGGCAATATCTAGCACCCATTTCCGGGCCTAGTATCCACCTTGCCATGCTCATATCCATCACACATATTCACATCTTGGTCAGGATGTATGTTTGTTTCTTCCAAGGATCCGGTTTTTGACTTAGCAAAACATGAGAGACAAGTATGCCACATCTTCCCTACCTACAGCTCCACATACAGCCTATTAGGAGTAGGATGTGAAGAAAGGCAACATTGATGCCTTGGTGAGGAACCATATACTTTTGAGTGATCCGAGAGTATCATTTGAGGAACTCTGATTTTCTTTTGAAAAATTTGCAAAACCTCCGGATTGCTAAGCTGATCAAGGTATGAGTGATTATGCACATGCTATAAACCATTCTATCTCTCAACCGCCCAAGGCAGGTGAAGCTATATGCCCCACGTTATCAGGTGAAAGGTAAGAACATTGCCAACTTGTTCAACTCTTGGTAGAGTACTTTGCTGTATGTTTGCCATAAGTTGGGAATACAACATTGTAGCAACTCCTGATCAACCAACCTAAGTCTCTAATGTCTTGCTTCGAGACAAGCAAGAGGTTAGCTTGGGGGAGTTTGTTGACGGTTGAAATTCACCATTTCCAACCCTCAATACTCTCACATAAATGGAGGCATATGCATTATTTACTAGCATTTTGGTTTGAATAATGTAGTTCCACTTGTCCTTAGAGATTATTTGTATGTAGGTGATTTACCCCTTAAAAAAGATGGAAACCCACCTTCTATGAAGAAACCATGCCAACTCAGCTGAGGAGGTGGCTGCCACCAAGGGAAACATGGCATTCCACGCCATCGATCCAGGGGAGGCACTCACCGACGAATCAGAGGACGCCACATGGACTTCACATGGATCAAAGGGCCCACCTCGGATACCAAATCAAGCCATGCACCGGGGGAGGATCAGAGGGCCCACAGGGCAGCCACCCAGAGGAAGCACACCAGGTGGGGCCGCCCTAGGTGGCCGGCCGATCCTAGGATCGGCCGAACCGCCTTAGTGGCGCCCCATCTAGCCCCTACATGTGGTAGCTTCTCATTGGTCCATTGCCTCACTCCCGGGTGTTTAGGGGCCATTTGGTGCTCCGAGCAAGCCTTGTCCTCGCCTATAAATAGAAGGGGAGGGGCTCCCATTTCCCACACACCACTCTCTCATTCTCCTCTCACTTTTAGTTTCCAAGGCTAGGGGGTAGGCTAGAGTAGCTCTTATTCAGGTTCCAAGTCCTCTTAGAAGTCTAGGTATGAGTTCTCATTTATCTTTATTTCTTTGTATGACTTTGATCTACTTCAGTTATTTAGCTATTTCATATAAAGTCATGGTAGATCATATGTTTCATATGTTCTTGAGTTCATCCTCTTTTCATCATTTAGAGGCTTGTGTTCTTCGTGAACACTACCTTTTGATCCACTTGAAGGGTGATAAACTCCTTCCTTATGTGTTTGTTCATAAGTTAGAGGCTCGTGTTCTTCACGAACACGACCCTTTGATCTTATTGATTAGACATAAGAGAGTTCATATCTGTTTGTATGTCTAGCCTTAGTTGATCTTGTTAGATGGCATGAGAGTGTTGCATGAGGTCTGTGTTCAAGCTACAGTACTCGGTCTAGTTGACCAGTCTTCTGGTGGCTCTCACCCTGGGTCACAATAGCCCGGGCTGGGTGGAGTCTAGCAGCAACGTAGGCATGGTGCCTGGGTTGTCTGGCTACAATAGTTATGAGCATAGCCCCCGTAACGATAGAGGTCGGTCCTTAGGTGGTGACAGCCCTATTGGATCCTTAGGCAACCTCCGCACTGGGGTACCTGCTGTAGGATTCTAAAGTCTAGTTTCGCAGAGTGCTGGTCGTCGCGGGCTAGCTCCCCGTTTGTACCTGGGTGCTGAACCTTATCTCTCTCATGCAATACTCATGCCCATCTCTTGTATCTTCTAGCTTTGTATGTTTAGTACATTAGAACCTAGAGCTAACTCGTATGTTCCCCCTAAGCCGTAGTGTGCTAGAGTAGAGGTAGATCTGAGTGTGTGTGTCGCACTACCCTTATATCTTTTATCTTACCCCTGCCTTTGAGTGTGTTGTTCCCTATATCTATCTCTTGGTTTACATTCAGAGCAAAAGCATAAGTCTAAGATATCCGCCATTGCCTTCCACGGATTCGATACCCTTGGAATACTCTCCTTTCTTGGGGAAATGCTATAATGGTTTATCTGTGCGCTTGCGGATTCGTTCATGATCATTTAGATTAACCTTTGGCAAGTCTCGATGTTCACGCTAACCGCGCCATTAGTTGTGACATTGAGAGGTGCCTAGAAGGCGTTCCCTTGTGTTGTCACTAAGGACGGGTCCCAGATCTGTTCTTAAGATGGTGACACTACGAAACACCAACAAGCTCTTTGTAGTGGATCCCTGAAAGTTTCAACAAAACGAAGGCTCCCTACCTCTTTGTCATCAAGAGGTAGGGGTGAGGCAATTCTAGAAGCGGGAAGAAAATTGTATGTGTGATTATTTCCATCAAGATTAATAGTTACTTTTCATTTTCTGACATCTAAAACGGCATTAACCAACTTAAGGAGAGGTCTACCAAGAATTACATGATCATTCTTATCATATTAGACATCAACAATGAAGAAATCGGTTGGAATCCACTTTTCGGAAATTAAAACTTCTAGGTCAAGATTAATTCCTAGAGGTTTAACAATTCTACCATCTCCCATAATTAATTTAGTAGAGGTTGGAACTAGGTCAATGGTGTGGTCATGAATTTCATCAAAAATCTTAGAAGACAAGACACTTACTTGTGCTCCAATATCGCATAACGCCTTGCAATTAATGATGTTGACCTTGCAATCTATACGCGGTGATGTCTTCTCTTCTTCATCGGATCCTATGGCAAAAATTTCAGCGAGGCGGGCAAATGGTGACGCCTCGGGCTTGATTCCCATGATTCTTTTAGCTTCGGCCACATGGTCCGGATCAACTTCTTCTTCGCCAAAGAGTTTTTGAAGGACCTCCCCAGTTGTCTCTATGTTGCATGAATATTCCACTTGTCTTTCCGGCGGGAAGTCTATCTCCAAAGCTCTTGCCATTCCCTTTTGATTAGGGAATGGTCTCCTCTTGTCAAAGATTTCTCCAAAATCAAGTGGGATCCAATCCATTCGCTCGAACTCCCTTAGTGGCTTCGCGCTTGACATAGTCCTTTCATTTGCTTTGCTTGTCTCGACGTGATCACTCTCCGGGATAGTTCTAGTTTCCTCATGTTTGGCTTCTTCAACCTTTCTTGGGATTGGTTCCTATTTCTTCTCTTTCGGAGCCGTATTTCTGAAAATTGCAGCAAGGGGTGCCACACTTGTATCACATTCCGGCTTTCTCGAAAGTCGTATTTCCCAATCTCTTCGCATGGCTGCCACTTTACTTATTTTTTGTAGAAGTTTGGCAGCTTCCGTGAGTGTTTTCTCCAAGAGATCCCCTCCTGCACACATTTGAATGTATTCCATGCAACTAGGGGTTAGGGAAAAAAAGAATGTATGCAATAGTACGTCACCCGGGAATCCGAGTCTTGGTCCTTGTTCAACTAGTTCATTGAATCGATTCCATGCTTGATCAATCCCCTCTTCTTTTCCTTGCTTGAAAGTCATCACTTGCATCCTTATATGTTGAATCGTGGTTATAGGGAAGAACATGGCACAAAATTTCTTTACCAATTGATCCCAATTTCCCTCGGCTTCGAAGGATGCAAATGAATACCACTTTGTTGCTTCATCGGCAAGTGAGTAGGGAAAAATATTCCATTTAAACCAAGTGTTGTGAACTCCCTCTTGTCGTATCGTATTGCACAACGTCATGAAGCGCTGGATATGTCTATATGGATTGTCCGTCTCCACCCCTCGGAACGGATTAGTTGCTGCCATCTTGATGATATGAACTCTAATTTCGTACCTTGTCGCTTCGAGAATCAAATCCGACTCTTGTACCTTGATGTCCTCACATCGAGGGCTAGCATAGTCTCTTAGTGATTTTTTCGGTTCCTCCAAAGGATTTCCAACGAACGCCATCTAGACAATCAAAAACAAAAAACAAAAGAGTGTGTTTTTCTAGAACACAAAGGTTAGATGTTAGTAATCAACAAAATCAATGAGAGATTAAACGAAGTAAACTGGCTTGCTCCCCAGCAACGACGCCAGAAAAAGGGGCTTGTTGACGGTTCAAAACTGCGTTCAACTTCACCGCAAGTCCACGGAGTGACTTGGTGCCTTTTTCACCAAGGGAGGGGACCCCCTAGGTTCTTGTCAATCCACGGAACAAGGGAATTACTTGTGTTTAACCTAACACTAACTTAGTTGATTAAGGACTTTATGATGTAAAGATTAATCTATAAAGTAAAGACAAACTAACCCTAGATTATGTTAAAGAGAAAGAGAAAGGTGGTTCACGAGTATGAAAGACGTATGCCCATGGAGTCTAGGTACTTGAGATGCAATCACCCAAAACATGATAAAACCCCGATCCAATCTATCTAAGGATGTGAACAAAGAGTTAAGTGTTCCCTTCCCTCGTACATGTCACTATGCGAAGGTAATCGTCTCTAACCCTAATGAACACGGTATGTTGACGTGATCTACGGGAGCAACCCCGAAGGCAATGGTAGCCAACCTTAAACATTAAGCATCATCAACATGAAGGTTTGATATACAAGGATCCAAACAAAGAGTGGGTGACTACATGTCAAGATCCATTTCAACTCCATGGACAAATGATTACTTTACCCCATCAAGACGATAGGCATGGCACCGTTGAACATGGTGGATGCCTCCGATGGAGTCCGTCTCTCGGTGTCCTTCAACTCCGGCGGTGCCGTGGCAAGGCCTCGACGTCCTCCTTCCTCGTGGTGGCCTCCGTTGATCTAGGTGATGATCCTCTTGAATCTTCACCCTCTCGATCAACCCTCTTCCTTGTGTTTGATCTCCCGAGGCTTCTCTGGTCGTCTTTTGTGAATGGCTCCTCTCCCCGAACAATTAGAGTTCCGCGAATTTAACACCGATGAAAGGCGGCGGCGAACCGAGGCAGAAAGGGGGTGGGCCGGCCGGCCTGGCCCAATCCTGGCCCGGTTCGCCTCCGTCTTTTGCCACGTGTCATTTCTTGCACTTTGGGTTTTTTCCTCCTTCGGATATGAGCTTTGGACGTCGTTATCTCCGCGACCAAGTTAAGGGGTCTTCACACATGATCTTCCGGTCTTTTCATCTTGGTCCTCGGAGATTCCTCATTGAAGCTTGTTGGTCCTTGCCACCTTTGGAGTCAAGTTCACGCACGGTCAGAGCCTCTTGATCGTCATGTAAATCGTCCTCCGAACCGAGTGCATCTCTTCTCATTTAGTACATGAATTCCTGCGTAAACATTATACTCCAAAACACACATCCAACGATGAACTTGTTATATCATTAGTATGCCTAGTGGCGGGTTAGTTCCAAAATGAAATCCAAACTATAACATAACAAGTGTTCTTGGTTAATGGAAATCGACCGCCAACATGGTAGCATCGCAAGACCTACTGGTACGTTGCTGAATGAAGGAGGGTGACATCTCGTGCTTCGTCCGGCTGGTCGATGGCATCTTCGAGGGCGACCTGGTTCCAATCTTCAGTGTACGCTTGAACCCTCGGGCTGCCGTAGTCGATGTCTGTCGGGAGAACTGCCTCCGACCCGTGCACTAGGAAGAAAGGCATGCGGCTAGTGGCCCACCTTGGCGTAGTGCGCAGGCTCCATAGGACGGACGGGAGTTCCACCGCCCATGTTGCCCGAAACTTCTCGAGGCGCTTGAAGATTCGCAGTTTCAGGCCTTGTAAGAACATGTGGCTCGCCCTCTCCACTTGTCTGTTGGTCCTCGGGTGGCTGACGGCGGCCCAGTCCACGCAGATGTTGTTGTTGTCGCAGAACCTCAGGAACTTTTTGCCAGTGAACTGGGTGCCTTTGTTGGTGATGGAGTTCGGGATCCTGAAGCGGTAGATGATGTCAGTGAAGAATGCCACAGCCTCCTTGTTGACATTTCTTAGTGTCGATCACTTAAGAACAGATTTGGAATCCATCCTTAGCATTGTTGACACAAAAAAATGGAATAAAGTTCTTCAACGGCAACACATAATGAATCCTCGGGATGTAACAAGGCGTGCCAGCCGACCTGACCTGTTGATCGGCACGGAAAGATAGGAAATGTTAGATGCGGGTTAGATCGGCTAGAGAACCGATGTGGGTCTTCAACAAGTAACAACCGGATCGGCCGATACTACTGTAGAGCGAATCGGCTAGCTAGAGCAGCCGAAGTGCAAATATAACCAAAACGGCTAGATCAGCCGATTTGATGACGTAGGCAAAGCACAAGCAAAAGCAGAGCAAACTAAGCGCTACGAGACAACACTCGAAACCTGATCTGAATCGGCTAGATCGTAGTGAAACGATGCAAGAGCGACGATAGCCGATACGACGAGATTACGAGCACTACAAGGTTTTTGGTCAAATGCAACGCCGAGAAAGTGTTGCAAAAGACCCAAAAATGGTAGCAATAATGCTTTTGCTACCATTTTTTTTGGTTAAATGTCGTTGCACTTGTAACTGTAGCAATAGCATAATGCAAGTTGCGACACACAACCCCTCTATTGCAACACTTTTGACGCTTTTGCAACACTTGATAAGTGTTGTAACAATAGCAATTGAATCCACTATGGGTGTGGCAATAGTATCAATTGCAACGAACTAGGCGTTGCTATCGATACGTATTGCGACACGTTGATCATGTAGCAACACAATGCAATCGCAACGCAACACGGGTGTTGCAAGAGTGGTTATTGCTACGCGGAGAAAGCATTGCAATAGAGCTTGTCTATTACCACGTCACGTAAATGGTTGCTATAGGTAGCTTAGGCTAATACAACGTCTCTTCAGGTTGGTTGCTACAGAGAGGTCCTCTATTGCCACGTTTGTGAATGGTTGCTATAGACGGCATAGGCTATTGCCACGTTAGTTAGGTTAGTTGCTACAGAGAGGTCATCTATTACCACATTACTAATTGGTTGCTATAGGTAGATTCCTCTATTGCCACCGTCATATTTTTTTGTAGTTGCAAGAGATAGTTTCTCTTTTTTGTTTGGTAGCTTAAATCAATAATCGCAAAATGATAAAATACATAATGAACGAAGCATCGACATCCATTAAAATGAAATATAATTTGTTCCAAATCTTTAATGAAACACACCCAATGTCAAACTAAACTTGGACACAACCATTGGTATAACACATAATGTATCCAGCGCACAGTTTGGACTCATTCGAATTATATGACCTATGTCTACTGCAGCAGGAAAGGTTGCCTTCATGTTCACCATCGTCCACCATTTGCATGCTCCTCCTCAAACTCAAGCTACCTCCTGAAAAAATCATTGACATGTTTTAGTAAAACTATAATTGTAATATAATATTTTGGCAAACAACATTATTGCAAATTCAAATCTGTTCAGACGACATGCAAAATCTAAAAGGAATCATGTAATCCTAAACAATTGGCACTTGTTTATTCCACTCAGAGTAAGGGGTCTATAGACTACAACTTATAAGTAGGCTTAGAAAATCCAAATAGTCAAATTGTGATGTTTATTCTACTCCGAGTAAGAAGTCTATAGACTACAACTTATAAGTAGGCTAAGAAAATCCAAATGGTCAAATTGTGGGTAGTGAATTATGTACTGCCTAATCCTCAAATAAGAAGTTATTGCAATGTAGTAAGCTCAATTTTCAGGCACTGAGTACCCAAAAGAAACTTTCCTGCTTGCTGGCACTTATGAGGCCAAGAAATAAAAATCCAGAGCAACTAAAAGATGAGTTCATGGAGGTTGCTTGGTGAAACCAGGAACAGGTCCAGTTAAGTTGAAAAAACATGGGGTTATGATATTCTTTTATTGCTCATAGCAACACAAGGGCACCATCCTGATGATTAATTTAGCCTCCTCTTATACCAATTAGCAAAAAAGGGGCAAGTTGAGAAGCTAAGCAACTAACAGTAGTAGGGCATACCAGCCCATCCGAAAGCAGAGCGGGTCCATGGTACATGTAGAGCTTACAAACCTTCCAGCCAGCACGACCCACATACCTGCAGGGAAAAACAAGACACATTTGGATATAATTCTTAAGAACCATAATTGCCAATCATTTGTACCAGGAGATCAACTATGCCTGAACTGACCAACCTCTTCCTTGAAGTATTCATCTGTGTCTAGGTTGTACAGGAACCACCACCAGGAACATTTATCAGGTTGCCAGAATTTGCAGCAACCTGCTTGTGCAAAAAAAGAGCACTAAAATTATTTTTTGAAAAAAGAGAACTAACCTCAAGAAATCAGTAAACAAATAAGCCATTGCACTATACTCTGGAAGTCTATAACTATAAATCATGTAATCTCACAAGATTATAATATTTCTAATACCTAGTAGGCTGTACAGTAGATTTAAAATGTATGGAACCAACATTTTAGTGTAGGTACCAGACAAGGCCTTCAAATTCTCATTCATAGTTAAAAGCATCCTAAGTTCAATAGTATCCAACACTTTGTAGTAAATTATACAAGTGGTAGAAACTGAATAATGAACAAACATGTATTGCCAGGACAATAATGCAAGGGGTGTAGTGATGTTTCTGTTGTGTACTCAAGAAGGAGCCGCACTAGCACCTGAAGGCAGTCAGCAAGGCGTGAGATCGCGGGGGAGCGTAGCCCCAATCAGTTCCATTGTGATTTGTAGCCAGGTTTACAACCGTGTGTGTGTAATCAGTTAGGAAAGGATAGCATAAAGTTTAGGACTCTTGTATGGTAGAGATTAACTGGAGATTGAATCTAATCTCTCTGGTTCATTCAGTTGCAATAGAGCTTCGTCAGTTACTGTCCCTGTCTAGCCATTGCCGACGCACCCACGCGAGGACGCCGGCGGCCAGGACGGCGTCCGCTCGCCACCGCCGCCGTGAACCATCGCCTCGCCCTCCCGTCCACCACTCGTACGCCCTGCGCAGGTCGTCTAGCACCAACAATTTGGTATCAGACGCCTCCGCCGGTCCCATGTCCAACTCCTCCGCCGCACCATCGGGGTCGTACCCGCCGCCACCCCCTCCATCCAGCGCGTCCGCTACCCTGCCGTCGTCCGCCCCGGTCACCTCATCTCCGGCGCTTCCTACTACATCAGCCGCCGCGGAATCCACAACCGCTCCCCCGCCTGACACCCTGACCGCCGCGATTTATGCACTGCAGCGGCAGCTGGGCACCATGGCGGCCCGCCTTTCCTCCATGGAGGACCGCTTGTCCATGCCGGCGCCGTCAGGTCCGCCCCCATCCCAACCCCTCTATGGCATGCCGGGCTACGGCGGCCTGCCCTCCGCCCCGCTCACCACCTCCACCATCATCCATACCACGCCACCCAACCGTCCGCTTCCGATTCAATCCATCCCCTTCCCGCACTCTCCGTCGCCGCTTCCGTTCCACACATCCTCGCCGTCCAACCATGTTCCACACGACGACGACGACGAGGGAACCGCCATGCCAAGATACTACAAGCTGTCCTTCCCGATGTTCGACGGCAAGGAAGACCCACTCGGGTGGTTGAACCGCTGCGAGCACTTCTTCAGGGCACAGCGGACACGCGATGCCGACAAGGTCTGGCTTGCCTCGTTCCACATGACCGGTGCTGCACAGCACTGGTATTACATGCTTGAGCGCGACAACGGCGAGGTCACTTGGCACTTGTTGAAAGCACTTTGTCAGCAACGCTTCGGCCCGGCTGTCGGGATCAATCACCTCGCCGATCTTGCCCGGCTGCCATTCCGCGGCAACGTCAGTGACTATCAAGAAGCGTTCCAGGCCAAGATGGCGCACGCCGGCTACTTGACGTCGAAACAGCAGGTCCGCCTATTCACGGGCGGCCTCCCAGACTCCATCCGTGTTGACGTCGAACTTCAAGCCCCCCAAGATCTGCAACGCGCCATGGCACTAGCCCGGGCTTATGAGCAACGCGCCTCAGCCATGGCCGCTACCACCACGGGAGGGCGACCACCGCGACCACCGGCGTGTTTCCATCAGCCACTGAGTTCCTCCCCTTCCACAACATCGCTGTCTGTGCAACACACCGGTACACCGTCGACCCAAATCGCTTCAGCACCATCAGTGTCGCCATCATCCAAGCCATTCAAGAAGTTAACTCCTGCGGAAATGATGGAACGACGAAGGCTGGGTTTGTGCTACAACTGCGACGAGCAGTACACCCGTGGCCACAAGTGCCCAAAGTTGTTTTACTTGGAGGTCACTGATTATGATGAAGAAATCCTAGTGGAGCCCAACCAGTTTGCCGAGGAAGAACCTCTGATCTCCCTTCATGCGATCACAGGAGTACGCACGGACGACACCCTTCAAGTCCGTGTTCAAGTCGGTGAACAGGAGTTCACAGCACTCATTGACACCGGCTCCACGCACAATTTCTTCAGCACCCAAGCAGCCAAAGCCGTTGAGCTACAGTTCCAGGCCAACACAGGCACCAGGGTTGTCGTCGCAAATGGAGATCGGGTTCCCTGCAGCGGACTTGCTAAAGATGTTGATATCAAGATTGGCCAGGACGTGTTCACCATCAATGCCTACTCCATTCCGCTTGATTGTTTCGACATGGTTCTAGGGGTACCCTTCCTCAAACCTCTGCGCACTATCTTGCTTGATTTCGATGATTTGGTCATGGCCTTCAACTACAATGGCAAGCGTGTCCTTTGGAAAGGTTTAGGTTCTGCTCGGTGTGACATACCATCAACTGCTCGCCTCAACTCAATACAGCAACAGGAACAAACTGTTTTGGATCACTTGCTCCACTCCTTTGATGACGTGTTCCAGGAGCCTAAAGGATTGCCCCCATCACGAGAGTGCGACCACCGGATACATCTCAAGCCAAACACCGATCCAATTGCAGTTCACCCATATCGATACCCTCAGTTACAGAAGAATGAGCTGGAGAACCAATGCCTCAAGATGTTGCAGCAAGGAATCATCAGGGTCAGTACTTCCCCATTCTCTGCACCGGTACTGCTAGTCAAGAAAGATGACGACACCTGGCGCTTCTGTGTCGACTACCGTGCTCTGAATGAAGCAACGATCAAAGACAAATTCCCTATCCCAGTAGTGGAGGAATTACTTGATGAATTGCATGGTGCAAAGTTCTTCACTAAATTGGACCTACGATCGGGCTATCACCAAGTGCGAGTGCATCCTGACGACATTGCTAAAACAACTTTCCGGACTCACCACGGGCATTTTGAGTTTTTGGTGATGCCATTCGGCCTATCTAATGCCCCATCCACCTTCCAAGCCCTCATGAACTCAGTCCTAGGCCCATTTCTTCGCAAATTTGTCCTTGTCTTCTTTGATGACATCCTCATTTATAGCCGGTCTTGGACAGAACATATTCAACATGTCAGAGCTGTACTCAATGTTCTGCGCTCCCACAAACTCAGCATCAAAAGATCAAAGTGCTCTTTTGCCACCACTGAAGTATCCTACTTGGGCCATGTCATCTCTTCCCAAGGTGTTGCTATGGATAATGCCAAGATCGAATTAGTGAGCTCGTGGCCTCAGCCTCGGTCAGCAAGGGGCCTCCGAGGTTTCTTAGGCCTCGCAGGGTACTATCGTAAATTCATTAAGGATTTTGGAACCATAGCTGCACCACTAACTCAGTTGCTCAAGAAGAATAGTTTTCAGTGGACTACAGAATCTACATCGGCGTTTCTGTCTCTGAAGAGGGCTCTCACTGCAGCTCCAGTACTGCATTTGCCTGACTTTGAACAGCCTTTTATTGTGGAATGCGATGCATCAGGCTCTGGGTTTGGGGCTGTGCTTCACCAAGGATCAGGACCTCTGGCATTTTTCAGCAGACCGTTTGCAACCAGACACTGCAAAGTGGCTGCATATGAAAGGGAACTAATTGGGCTGGTTCAGGCTATTCGTCATTGGAGACCTTACCTTTGGGGCCACAAGTTCCTCGTTAGAACGGACCATTTCGCACTGAAGTTCATGCTGGATCAGAGGCTATCAACAATCCCACAAACCCAATGGATAAGCAAATTGTTTGGTTATGATTTCAGTGTCGAGTACAGACCTGGCAAGCTCAATGTCGTTGCTGATGCCCTATCTAGACGAGACAGCGAAGAAGTCAGCCTTCACATCATATCCACGCCCACATTCCAGTTCTATGATCAGATAAGAGACGCCATCAGTTCCAACAATGATCTATCAGCCCTATGCAATAACATCGTCGCTGGCCTAAGGGATGAATCATGGACTGTGAAGGACGATCTGATCTTCAAATCTGGCAAGATCTACATTCCAAAAGACTCTGACTTACTACAGCAAGTTCTTCAACTGGCTCACTCTAGCACGCATGAAGGAACACAAAAAACACTACATCGACTTCGTGCAACATTCCATGTACCACAAGATCGTTGATTGGTCAGTGACTTTGTGAGCTCATGCACCACATGCCAACGCAACATATCTGAAGCACTGCACCCAGCCGGACTGCTGCAGCCCCTCCCCATCCCGTCTCGTGTGTGGGCTGACATATCAATGGACTTCATTGAAGCATTGCCCAAAGTGCACGGCAAAAGTGTGATCTTAACCGTGGTGGACAGATTCTCAAAGTTTGCTCACTTCATTCCTCTGGCACACCCCTACACTGCTACATCGGTAGCTCGAGCATTCTTCAACGACATCGTGCATCTCCATGGGCTGCCGGAATCCATTGTCTTTGACCGTGACCCGGTGTTCACAAGCCAGATCTGGAAGGATTTGTTTAAGTTTTCTGGAGTCTCCTTAAAGCTTAGCACCGCGTTCCATCCTCAGACAGATGGTCAATCGGAAGTGGTGAACAAAACCATAAGTATGTACCTGAGATGCATGACTGGTGACAGACCAAGAACTTGGCTAGAATGGCTACCATGGGCTGAATTCAGTTACAACTCCTCCTATCACTCGGCACTCAAGGCAACACCATTCCAGGTGGTCTATGGAAGACCACCACCAACCATTCCTCCCTACCACCTTGGCGCTGCACAGACAGAGACAGTAGAGGAGCTTCTGGCCGATCGTGATGAATTTCTGACTGAAGTTAGAACAAGATTAACTCAGGCACAAGATTATGCTCGACGGTATTATGATGCACATCACCGTGATTTGGAGTTCATGGCAGGAGATTGGGTGTGGCTCCGCATGCTAAATCGACCAACACACTCCCTGATTCCTGGCCCACACACAAAGCTGTCACCGAAGTATGCCGGACCCTACCAAATCAAAGAGCGGATTGGCAACGTCGCCTATCGCCTTGGCCTGCCGGAGAATGCCAGAATTCATGATGTCTTTCATGTCGGCTTACTAAAGCCATTCAGGGGCACACCACCAGCATCAACTCCTCCTTTGCCACCACTACACAATGGCAGGGTTCTGTTGAAACCAGCTCGTGTCCTAGGCTTGAACATCAGGCAGGGAAGTTGGCACGTCCTGGTGCAATGGGAAGGAATGCCGTCATCAGAGGCGACCTGGGAAGCAGTGGACCAGTTTCGCAACTCCTTTCCCTCGTTCCAGCTCGAGGACGAGCTATTTGTCGAGGGGGGGGGGGAGAGATGTTGTGTACTCAAGAAGGAGCCGCACTAGCACCTGAAGGCAGTCAGCAAGGCGTGAGATCGCGGGGGAGCATAGCCCCAATCAGTTCCATTGTGATTTGTAGCCAGGTTTACAACCGTGTGTGTGTAATCAGTTAGGAAAGGATAGCATAAAGTTCAGGACTCTTGTATGGTAGAGATTAACTGGAGATTGAATCTAATCTCTCTGGTTCATTCAGTTGCAATAGAGCTTCGTCAGATACTGTCCCTGTCTAGCCATTGCCGACGCACCCACGCGAGGACGCCGGCGGCCAGGACGGCGTCCGCTCGCCGCCGCCGCCGTGAACCATCGCCTCGCCCTCCCGTCCACCACTCGTACGCCCTGCGCAGGTCGTCTAGCACCAACAGTTTCCCTTTGAATCAAGGCATGCATACAGAATAGCTACAAGCCCTCCAAGTGCCATCCTAGGAATACAAATAAAAATATGTAGTGATTGCAGAATGTATCAATCAAAGCCATAACTATTTTTGGTTGTCTTGCTGTGATAATGCAGGTATGAAAAGCTGAGCACATTATTGTACATAACAACCTTCATGTAATTTTTTTATCTGAGTGGAATGGTTTCTTTTTTTTTTGCACAGAATCTTTACACCAAACTCAATTCTTGACCGTACAATAGTGGGTCTTGATTATATTGTATTAAGAGATTAATGGTGAAATGGAAAACCACAAGTATTCCTAATGGAGATCAACAAGAATTTGCTAACAACTCAAGATTGTACCATATAAAATGCTACGAATTTAAAACACCAAATCAAGACTTGGCGTGATATCACCGTGTCCGTTCGAAGGAGAGGATGGTGCCGGATTTGAGGCGACGTCAAGGCCGATCGGTTGGCGTTGCAGGCTTCAGCGGTGCTGGAGTGGAACATGATGGCCAGACGCCGCCCGCGCATACCTGAGACTGGAACGTGCTGCCCGTATTTTGGGTGTTGCCTGGCCTTTTCCCCATCGGATCTCGCACGCGCCGGTCACGGCCAGATCCCGCGGCAGCCGGATCTGAGAGCGCGCCCCCGTCCCTGATGCGGGCTGCTCCTCACCGAGTAGGGAGCCGTCTCGCTGAGCCATGGAGGAGATGAAATGTAGCGCCGCTTTTTCTGATTCTGGCCAAAACAACAGGTTCATCCCTCTTTTGGTCTCCAGCACACCGCGTGAAATCAAATGGACCAAGAAAAATCGACGCACAGGCGTTAGGAGGTGCGTCGCGGCATACCAGTGAAAGATGGACTTGCTTGTTCCGTTCGTTCTGACGTAGCTGGCGCCGGTCTCCAAAATGAACTTGACGAGCTTGTGCCGGTCGTCCCTGTGGTACCCGCTCACCATGGCGACCATGGTCCCTATCCAATCGATCGGCATGGGATCCGCCGCGGGGTGAATCGGCAGGACGGAAACTACTACCGGGGCATGGCGATGGGAGCCGACGATGAATCGGTAGCGCACCACGGCGGGCGGCGGCGCTGCAAGCCTGCGAGGGGGTGCCCGGGTGGGGGATGCGAGAAGTTCTGGAGGCCGATGAGGGATGTGATGCCATTCACGTGGGCTTAGACATGAGCAGAGTATGTTGGGCCTTCTATTTTTGTGGTTTGGGCTTTCTGTTTTCAATATTTATTGACGTATTTTGCTGGTTATTTCTGGTGTTTTATTGGCAAAACACTAAAGCACATAGCAGCGCTAATAGCTTTTCTGGAAGGGTTCCGCTAAAATCCATAGCCCGCTATTCGCAACATTGATGTGAACTAAAGATGCAACCGGATCTACAAAAGTCAAAGCAAGGAGCGGAGATGATGGAGTGGAAGGTATTACCGTTGAGCCAGGAAGCAGACGAGCAGCAGACCCGGCTCCCTCGCCGCCACAGTGCCGAACCCTAGCTAGCGCCACCGCCACCACCGCCGCTGCTGAAAGGGGAACAACACGAGCGAAGGCACGGAGTCGTCTCCCTCTTGCGGCTGTGAGCACGGGCGGAGGCGCGGGACCAGCGGCATGGAGGCCTGATGGAAGCGCAGGGCTGGTGGCGCAGAGGTCGGGCGGGGGCCCAAGACTAGCAGCGCGAAGCCCGACCGAGGCGCGGAAGTACGACCGAGACGCGGGACCAGTAGCGCGAAGGGCCGTCGCAGGCGTGGGGTGGCGGCGCGGAGTCTCCGTGTGGGTGCGAGATCAGCGGAAGAGGCCGGAGGCGGTTGTGCTACATGACTGTGTGGATAGGATGTTATGGGAGAGGAGGACTAGGGTTTCAAAGAGCTGGCATCCGTCGATTTGGATAGATTGACGACCAGAAAAAATTGAGCCAGCAAGCAACGTGCGCGGCCCGAAAAACAGCCTGTTTGTGGCCTCTTTAGTTTTTTTCTTATTTTCACCTAATTAAGGCTCTTATGAAGTAACATGCAAAATGAATTATCTTACATACACAAATATAGTTTCTACATGTAACATACAACATCTAAGTTGTCATATAGGAGTTTTAAAATTTTTTGAATAGATAAATAGAGATAATATATATTGTAAGAAAAACAAAAATATTAGTATATATTTTAAATTGTAAATCAAATGTGAAATCGAGATTATACTAAAATTTTTCAAAAAAACACACCTATAATTTGTACAGTAAATGATTTTAGATAAAAAATATATGTGAATATTCAAGTGTACCTAATTGATATGTTTCTAGTTATGAAAGATGTATAGTATCTTTTTATCAAAATCATTTGAAACTTTTATGAGATGGTTATAGATCCAAAATATGTTGTTGTGTGAATCTATAGAATTTTCTAATCAAGTTTTGCTATTACTATAACTATTTATTGAATTACTAAGGAATAAATGTTAAAATATCATAGAGTGGCTAGAAAAATCTAAAAAGTTGCATAACCTCATGATTTTAGTGTATGAGCATCACATAAAAAATTCAAGTGATTTCAATAAAGAGTTGTTGAATATCCCTCACAAAAGTATATATGGCTCACATAGTCCTATGTATCTAAGTGAGATATGTTCCTTGGTATGAAAGATGTATATTATCACTTTGTCAAAATCGTTTGAAATTTTATGAGATGGTTATGGAACCAAAATATGTTACTGTGTGAACTTATGGAATTTTCTGATAAAATTTTGCTATTACTGTAATTATTTATTGAATTACTAAGGAATAAATGTGAAAATATCATAAAGTGGCTAGAAAAATCTAAAAAGTTATGTAGCCACATGATTTTGGTTTATGATCATCACATAAAAAATTTAAGTTATTTTGATAAAGAGTTGTTGAATATTCCTCACAAAGACATATATAGCTCACATAGTCCTATGTAGCTAAGTGAGATATGTTCTAGTTGTGAAAGATGTCCAGTATCATTTTATTGAAATCATTTGAAACTTTTACAGGATGATTATGGAGCGAAAATATGTTGTTCTGTGAATCTATGGAATTTTCTGATCAAGTTTTGCTATTACTGTAATTATTTATTGAATTACTAAGGAGTAAATGTGAAAGTATCATAAAGTGGCTAGAAAAATCTAAAAAGTTACGTAGCCACCTGATTTTGGTGTATGAGAGTCACATAAAAAATTCAAGTGATTTCGATAAAGAGTTGTTGAATATCCTTTACAAAGACATATATAACTCACATAGTCCTATGTAGCTAAGTGAGATATGTTCTTAGTTGTGAAAGATGTATAGTATCACTTTGTCGAAATCGTTTGAAACTGTTATGTTGTATAGCCACATATTTTTCCAAATTGTTTTTAAAAGATTTATTGCAGTTCAATTCATAAAAAGAAATAAAACACCCTAATACAACATAAACTAATGTTTATCCTAGTGGTTTGCACACATCACTTTTGTTCCAAAGGTCTCAGGTTCGATCCCCAAGCAGGCATTTTTTTGTCAATTAAATTCTTGGTATTGTGTCTATTGCAACAATTTTAGACCTATTGTAATACTTTTCAGTGTTGCATTAGACAGAAAACAAAATCTATTCATCCAGGAACGATAGGTCATTTTCTCACCTATTCAAACTTCTTTTATCAAAATTAAAAAAATATATGTAAGTTTCAAGTCATTTCGGATGCGGTCGGGGTGTGGCTGGGCACAGCTGGGGCGTGGCCGGCCGTGGCCAGGGTGCGGTCGACCGTTGCCAGGGTGTAGCCAGGGTGCGGCCGGTCGCGGCCAGGGTGCAGCCGGCTGGGCGCAGCAGCAATGTGGCCGGCCGTGGCCATGGTGCGGCCAGTCGTTGCCAGGGTGTGGCCAGGGTGCGGTCGGTCGCGACCAGGGTGTAGCCGGCTGGGCGCAGCGGGGGCGTGGCCGGCTGTGACCAGGGTGCGGCCGGCTGTGGCTAGGGTGCGGTTAGGGTGTGGCCGGCTGCAGCCAGGGTGCGGCCGGCTGGGCGTGGTCGGCTGTGGCAATGCAGGGCAGGCCAGCAGGTAGCGGAGGGTCTCTAGTTGCGATTATGCCGGCACGTCTCTTCTTTTTTGGATTTTTTTTGCGTCCTCAAGGTGGGACCGCATCACCAGGTCCTCAAGGTGGGACCAGGTGACATGGCAATTTAAAGTTATTTTGGTTTCCTGGCATTGTGTCTATTGTAACCATTTTGGGCCTGTTGCAACACTTTTCCGGTGTTGCATAGGCAAAAAACAATAATAATTTTAGACAACTTTACTTTGTTTTTGAAATAACTAACTAATAGAACCCTGTAAAGTAAGTATTCTATTTTAATATCTATAAGATTACTATAAGCTGACCACGTAGAAACATGAAAAAGGATTGAATGATGCTAGCTAGCACAAACATTGTAATGGTGTAGTGGTAAGTTATATACTAGTGTAGTATTGAGATCCTTGGTTCAATTCCATATCATGGCACTTTTTTATTTTTTTCCTATTTTGTCACTAATGACAGATTGTTTTCCTACCAATTCAAACTTCTTTCTTAAAATTAATAATTAGAATAAAATCTCAATTCAAAATTAGCTAAGTTCTATTTTTGACTATGAATAGTATTTTTTCATAGTATATCATACACGCTACAAGGCCCAATCCAAATCAGACTCGCCTCTTAGTTGTTGCAACACTCAAAGTATATATTGCAACAAAAATTAAGTGTTGCACCTGAACACAATTTTCGCTTCGAAGCTGAAGATCTCGTTGCAATAAAATTTAGCATTTGCAACAATATCAAAGTATATTGCAACTGTCAACAAAGGTTACAATTGAACCTCACTTTTGCTTCGCCTCCAAGAGTTCTCGTTGCATTAAGCATCAATAATTTGCAACGCTTGTGAAATTTTATGCAACACCAAACAATCGTAGCAATAGTCACAACCAAATGCAACTAACGCAAATGTGGTTGCAGTACTACCACTCAATTGCAACCAAAATTAATTCTACTGCAACCATTTGCACCATTGCAATATCGTCCACCAATCGCACCAGAGCTTTGCAACATCTTGAAAACCCTTGTATTAAAGCCATGTATCGCTACTATTTTTTAGAATGGTTGTAATATAGCCATCTCTAGCAACCAAATTTTCTACGTTGCAATTTTTCAGTGTTGCATTTGACCCAAAACCTTGTAGTGGAGCTGGATAAATTGGTGATAAAAGCTAAATAAACAAGAAAAGACTTGCAAACCTAGCTGATATCGATAAGTTGTGAATAAAACTTAGACGAAACCATAGCGATACGCCCGGAGGTTAAAGCCCAGTTGTTATTCGATAAAACGGTACTTACAAGCTTGCAGGAGGTTGATCGATGCAGCCCGACGAGATAGAAGAACGGCATTTGAAAAAAACAAGAAAATAAGAAGTAAAAAAAGGGGTGGCGAAGTCGCCGACTTGAATAAGTAAAGGTTTTGTTGATACTAGTGTGTACAATCTTTTTCCGACCACGCTGGGTCGCTATTTATGTCCTAAGGACAACTTGACTCCTAGTCGATGACGACAAAGCTTACTTGAGTCTAAAGAAATAAAACTACCAAAAACTTTAACGATTCTCATAGGAATCAGACTCTCTAGACTGGTTTTGACACGATGTCAACTTGATTGTTGACCCGCCTCCGTTTCCTTCCTTTTGGTGTATTCTTCTTCTATCACGTTTCTTCTCCATCAATCGGCCGATTCCAGATCGGCTGGTCCCTTTTCTCCCTTTCTTCATCGGCTTTGAGGTCTTCCCGATGTCTTTTCGGCTATTCTTCTAACACGTGTCAAAAACCAATGTCAACAAGCGTCAGCGCTAGAAATGTTTGTTGGCATTTCTTAACGTCACCACTAACGACGCCGAGTTAGTGTGAACATCAAGACTTGCCAAAGGTAAATCTAAACAATCATGAACGAAACCGCAAGCGCACAGATAAACCATTGTAGCATTTTCCCAAGGAAGCAGAATATTCCAAGAGTATCGTATCCGTGGAAGGCAATGGCAGATATCATAGACTTATGCTTTTGCATTGAATGTAAACCAAGAGATAGATATAGGAAACAACAACTCAAAGGCAGGGGTAAGATAAAGATATGATAGGGTAGTGTGACACACACTCAGATCTACCTCTACTCTAGTACTCTACGGCTTAGGGGGAACATACGAGTTAGCTCTAGGTTCTAATGTACTAAACATACAAAGCTAGAAGATACAAGAGATAGGCATGAAACAATGCATGAGAAGGTAAGGTTCAGCACCCAGGTACAAACGGGGAGATAGCCCGCGACGACCAGCACTCTGCGAAACTATACTTTAGACTCCTACAGAAATACCCCAGCACGGAGGGTTCCAAAGGGTCCAACAGCTGTCACCACTGCGGCCTACCTCAATCGTTATGGGGGGCATGCTCATAACTAACGTAGCCACACAACCCAGGCACCATGCCTGCGTTGCTGCTAGACTTCACCCGGCCCGGGCTATTGTGACCCAGGTGTCGACCGGGCATCCCTGGGCCCACCAACACATGTGGGCCATACCCCGGAGATAAAGTTCCTGTACATCTGGACTACTCGACTAGTGGGCCACGGTGCTGGTATCGTGGACCACAAGGCAAGACAAGACGGACAAGAACATTTACTAAGAGTAGGATAGCTTTCCATACCTTGTATAGGCTACTCTGGGTCCTACTCGAATAGTACCTTTGTACCAATCTAACTTGTAACCCTGCCTCCCGTGGCATATAAGGCGAGGTAGGGACCCCTCTCAAAACATACGCAATCAATACAGAGCCACGCAGCATACAGGACGTAGGGTATTACGCACATTACGGCCCGAACCTGTCTAATTGTGTGCCTCGTGTCTCACCATCGTGTTCCTGATCTCGGCGAGCCCCACCGCACAATCTACTACTTCGGATACTCCGTCGTAGGCTCGGTGTCTAAAACACTTACAGCTGGCGCGCCAGGTAGGGGATCTCGTCGTCAATCCACTAGCGAACTCGATGGCTCTCGTCATCATCAAGCCGACCGTCGCTTTCCAGCAAGGCGACACCTTCGTTTTCGGCTCCTGGGTTTGCATTGCTAACGGCACCGGATCGTTCTTGCGTTTCTTAGCTCCAACTCCGGAGTCAAAGCTCAAGTCCTCGACGCTTACGCAAGCTTCGATGGAAGAACTCGTCGAAAATTTCGGCAAAATTTTGATCTCTGACCCGCTCGGAGAACTCGAGTCGGAGTCCGAGTACAACTCGACTTCGTCTCCTATTCAGCCTGAGTTGCTCTCTTCAGCTTCACAGCAAGCGCTCAGCCTGGATAACATTCCAGCACCACCTCTCTTCGATCATCGCCATGTCAGTGCTGCTTACCAAGCTGCATTGAAGCGCCTCATGTGCCCTGGCCCGAAGATTGTGCTCGAGTACTCTTCGGATTCAGACGTCAACATCGACTACTATTCGGATTCATCTGAGTTCGAGTTCGACTACGGTTCGGATTCTGCTGAAGTACAACAACTGTCTGGCCCTGCTCAAGGACTGGTGATCACATCAACACCTGAGGGTAGATTCGTCTACTGGCCTGAGCATGTGCCTGTTGATCTCACCTTGGATGAACAGGAGCACTTTATCACTTGTCTAGACAACTTACCCTTCCAGGAAGGCGTTAAGCTTGTTGATTATGACACCGATACTGAACTCGTTCAGAGTACGGGTACTTACTCCTCGCATTGAGAAGTTTTCGTCGTTGATGCAACTACTCTGCAAGGGTATCGTGCTAATTATCGCTTTCCGGATGATGTATCTGATGATGAACTCTCTGCCAATGCTCCTGCTGATGAAACCACGGAGGCCAAGACTGCACGTCGCCAACGCAATGCTAATCGTGCAACCCTTCGTCGGGAACTCGCGGAAGCTCTACCTACCCGTAATCTTCAAGAGGCTCTGGATGTGGTAGCTACTCATGAATATCGCACTCCAGAGGAAGCTATCAACGCGATCAATCTACTCGGTCGCTCTATGCCTCGTGATAGAGCGGCTGCTGAAGTCGCGAAGCTGGCTGAACTAGCCTACACTATGTTACATCAAAATACCAGCGCTCCTAGTCACCATGGCAGCAGTGGAGGTGCTCATCGTACCACACCCACTCCTCAACGCACACGACCGGAAGCTAGCAACAAGGGCAAAGGCGATGATGACAGTCTCAACAGCAAGTCGGGAGACTCTCGCTACGACGCTCGCACCACAATCAATGCCAGACGCGCTGAGCATGAGAAGCAAAACGATGCTGATTCTGATTCTTTTCCTACTTTCTCTGCTCGACTTCAAGCTCTGTTTCTTCCGAAAAAATTCAAGCCTTACTGCATCTCTAAGTATGATGGCAAGCAAGATCCGAGGCAGTGGTTGCGCTGTTATGCTCTGTCCATCACCAATGCCGGAGGTAATGATGATACGAAGTGTATCTATTTCCCTTTCGTCTTGGAGCAAGAGCCCCTCACATGGTTTGAGTCTCTCAAGCGCGGCTCCATTGACAACTGGGGACAACTCAAGCACCGCTTCACCAGCAACTTCGCGGGTTCTTTGGGCCGTCATGGTACTCGGATGGACCTTGCCCTGATCAAGCAAAAATAATGCGAGACTCTTCGCGAGTACATGCACCGCTTCTTTGAGAAGAGGGCTACTGTTGTTGACGTTACCGAGAAAGAAGTCATCGATACCTTCCAGGATGGTTTTTATGACGACAGGCTTTTCCAAGACTTCGATCGCGCTCGCCCAGCCAACATCACCAAGCTCAAGGAGATGATTACTCACTGGGCGTACGAGGAAGACAAGGCTCGGAATCGATTCAAGCATCTTCGCTACAACCAGAATAACAACAACAATAACAATGCTGGGGGAAGCAGCAGTGGCAAGCAACAGCAGGGCAACCGCTAGGGTAATAACTACTCGAGCAATCCTAATCACGAGCGTAAGCCCGACAACACTGTTGCAGCCATGGAAACTACTGCCAAGCCCGAAGATGATCCTCACTGGGCAACATTGACCAAGCAGAAATGCCCAGAGGGCGATCATACTACAGAGCAGTGTTACCAACTTCGTCGTGCGTTGAAGAACACACCCAAACCAACGCACCCAAACCCGCGATTTCGCAAACACAAGGGGAAGAAGGCTAACACAGACAAAGACACTGGGTTTCAAAACTCCTCCAACACTGTCAATGTCATATTCGGCGGTATTGCAACCAAGCGCATGCAGAAGCTTGCTCTTAGAGAGATTATGTCCATCTAATCAGCAGCTCCAACTTTCCTAAAGTGGTCTGAAACCCCCATTACCTTTTCGAGGGCGGATCAATGGACTAGTTTCTCTGAGCCAGGACGATATCCTCTCATTTTGGATCTAGTGGTGGCAGGCTCCAGGCTTACCAAGGTTCTCATCGATGGTGGCAGCGGTCTCAATGTCCTGTTTGTCAAGACTTTGAAGAAGATGGGCCTGGATATCACCAATATGCTTACCAAGACCAACTCACCATTGTATGGTATCATCCCGGGCAATGCAGCTGTTCCTTTGGGTTCAGTTGTACTACCCGTTACCTTTGGGACTAAGGATCACTACCGCACCGAGTACATCAAGTTTGAGGTTGCTGACTTCAAGACTTCTTACCATGCCATCCTCGGCAGGCCTGGTCTCGCTAAGTTCATGACTATCCCACACTATGTGTATCTCGTGCTCAAGATGCCAAGCCCCAAAGGAGTTCTCTCATTACAAGGGGATTTGAAGCGTTCCTACAACTGCGACACAGAAGCCGTAGAACTTGCCTCGACTACTCAAGTACCCAATGCGATGATGGAAGTCTTCACTGCCGCTAAAAAGCTTGCTCCGAGCGAGTTGGAGGTTCCTGAGAAGACTGACAACAATAACAAGCCTGCACCATCTGGTGACGTCCTGCTCAAAGCCATTGACCTCGGTACTGGTGACAGCAGCAAGACGACCATGATCAGTGCACAGCTTGATCCTAAATAGGAAGATGTGCTTGTCAACTTCCTTCGGGCTAGTCATGATATCTTTGCATGGAAACCATCTGACATGCCAGGTGTGCCCAGGAGGTTGATTGAGCACTCACTCAACGTTGATCCTAATGCTACCCCCAAAAGACAACATCTTCGTCGCTTTGCTGATGACCGCAGGGCTGCTATCAAGAAAGAGCTCGCTAAACTACTCGCGGCTGGCTTCATCCAGGAAGTCTTTCACCCGCAAGGGCTTGCTAACCCTGTACTCGTTCGGAAGAAGAACTCTAACGATTGGAGGATGTGTGTCGACTACACTGATCTCAACAAGCATTGCCCCAAGGATCCTTTCGGGTTGCCGCGGATTGATCAAGTCATTGACTCTACGGCGGGCTGCGCTTTACTTTGTTTCCTGGATTGCTACTCTGGCTATCATCAAATGGCAATCAAGGAATCTGATCAAGAGAAGACCGCATTCATCACCCTGTTTGGTGCTTATTGTTACACAACAATGTCCTTCGGGTTGAAGAATGCTGGTGCTACATATCAAAGGGCTATCCAAGCGTGCTTCAAGAAGCAGCTTCACAAGAACGTGGAAGCATACGTGGATGATGTTGTTGTCAAGACTAGGGATCCAGACATGCTTATCACAGATCTTGAGGAAACTTTCGCTTCGCTGCGCGAGTACCAATGGAAGCTCAATCCCAGTAAATGTGTCTTTGGTGTATCTTCAGGCAAACTACTTGGGTTCATTATTAGCCATCGTGGCATCGAAGCAAACCCCGAGAAGATTACCGCCATCTCCAACATGCAGGCTCCGACTACTATCAAAGATGTCCAGAATCTTACTGGTTGTATGGCATCACTCAATCGCTTCATCTCACGACTTGGAGAACGAGGTCTACCTTTCTTCAAGCTACTTAAGCGGTAGGAGAAGTTTACGTGGACAACTAAAGCTGATCAAGCTCTTTCTCAGCTCAAGGAGTTCTTATCCAAGCCTCCAGTCCTCACAGCTCCTTTGCCTAATGAAGAGCTCTTGCTCTACATCACTGCGACTACTAATGTTGTCAGCACTGCTATTGTCGTAGAGCGGCAGGAGGAAGGCCATGGCTACCCTGTCCAGAGGCCGGTATATTTCGTCAGTGAAGTACTCTCAGAATCCAAGGCTCGCTACCCTCCGGTACAAAAGCTACTCTATGCGGTTCTGATTACTTCACGGAAGCTCCGCCACTACTTCGACGAGTACAAGATTTCTGTGGTCACTAGCTACCCGCTTGGCGAGATATTGCACAACTGGGACTCCACAGGAAGGATTTCTAAATGGGCTGTAGAGCTTGGCGCTCTATCGCTTGAGTTCAAGTCTCGCACTACTATCAAGTCTCAGGCCTTGGTTGATTTCATGGCTGAGTGGCGGAAAAATCAAGTCTCAACTTCAATTGAGCGTCCAGAACATTGGGTCATGTACTTTGACAGTTCCCTCAAGTTGGAAGGCGCTGGTGCCGGGGTACTTCTGATTTCCCCCAAGGGCGAGCAACTCAAATACATTTTGCAGATCTTTTGGAAGGTCTCAAACAATGAAGCTGAATATGAAGCTCTACTGCATGGTCTTCGCCTTGCAGTCTCTCTCGGCATTACATGACTACTTGTCTATGGTGATTCTTTGGTGGTCATCAATCAAGTCAATGATTCTTGGGATCGCAATGCTGAGAATATGGATGCATACTGTCAGGAAGTACGCAAACTTAAGAACAAATTCCATGGTCTCGAGTTCCATCATGTGGTCCGCGACAACAATGTTGCTGCGGATGTCTTGTCAAAGCTGGGATCTACATGAGCTCAAGTGCTAGCTGGAATCTTCGTCCATGAACTCCACAAACCATCAATTCCGGAGCAATCATCTGCACCCGCGACTACTTCAGTTCAACTTGATAGAGAAGTGCTTATGATTGACATGGACTGGAGAACTCCTTTCATCGACTACATCAAACATCAGTTGATTCCTGAAGACAAGTCAGAAGCTGAGCGCATCTCACACCACGTCAAGGCTTATGCTCTAGTCGGAGATCAACTCTACAAGCGAGGCGCAAGCTCTGATGTACTCATGAAATGCGTTTCTCGTGAAGAAGGCAAGGAAATCTTGGAGGAGACAAACAAAGGAATCTGTGGTAATCACGCTTCTTCCCGCACCTTGGTGGGAAAAGTGTTCAGACGTGCTTTCTACTAGCCTACAGCTCTTGCTGATGCAGAGGAACTAGTCAAGAAGTGCCAGGGATGCCAATTCTTCGCCAAGCAACAACATGTTCCAGCCTACAAGCTCATCATGATACCACCAACTTGGCCTTTCGCTTGCTGGGGGCTGGATATGATTGGTCCTCTCCCAAATGCGCCAGAGGAATTCAACAGAGTTCTGGTGGCTATCGACAAGTTTACCAAGTGAATTGAGGTCAAGCCTGTTACCTACCCCAAGGCTGACAGAGTCCTCGACTTCTTGGATGAAATTGTACATCGCTATGGGTTCCCTGATTGTGTTATCACAGATCTGGGTTCGAATTTCAATAATCACTAGTTCTGGGAGTGCTGCGAGAACAGTGGAATTGACGTCCAGTACATCTCTGTCGCTCACCCACGTGCCAACGGCCAAGTGGAACGCGCCAATGGGATGATACTCGATGCTCTCAAAAAGCGATTGTATGATGCAGCAAATACCAAGGGCAGCAAGTGGATCAAGGAACTACCCAATGCACTCTGGGGGCTATGCACTCAGCCTACTACCCCCACAGGGTAGTCACCTTACTTCCTGGTCTACGGCTCTAAAGCCGTCTTGCCTGCTGATGTCATGTGGTGTTCTCCGACGGTTGATCAGTACGAAGAAGGCGTAGCTGAAGAAATAAGACAAACAGATGTCGACAGTCTCGAGGAAGCTCGCTGCAACACACTCGTTCAATCCGCTCGATACCTTGAGAAGATTCGCCGTTACCATGACCGCAACGTTAAGGAACGCTCCATCAACGTTGGTGACTTAGTCCTTCGTCGCATCCAGAATACGGCAGGGCTACACAAACTCAACTCGCCATGGGAAGGTCCTTTCTTTGTTGCAAAGGTTACTGTCCCAGGCTCATATCATCTTCAAACTCTTGAAGGCGAGGAAGTCGACAACTCTTGGAACATCGACCAGCTTTGTCGCTTCTACCCGTAGGGGGTCTCAACAACCCTCTCCAGACAGCTACGGCTGTAAACAACTCGTAGGGGGCTTCATCAACCCTCTCCAGGCAGCTTCGGTTGCAACCACTCAACAGGCAGCTACGGTTGCCAGCACTCGTAGGGGATCAAGACAATCCTCTCCAGATAGTTTCGGCTGTATCTACTAGTGGCTTTCAGCTGCGAGCACTCATAGGGGATCATGATAATCCTCTCTAGGCAGTCTCATTCTGCGACCTCGTAGGGAGTCATGATAACTCTCTCTAGACGACCTCGTGTCATGTAGAACAATAAGTGGCACATGTTGTCCATGTCTCTACTTCTTAATAAGAGGCTTCGGCCTAGAGTAACACCCTTCTGGTAGGGTCTCAGTGGAACTCTCATACAAGTTGCTGCTACAGCAAGGATGAGTTCATCACACTGTCCCCTACAGTCTTACTCGTTCTTCGGAACATCCTTGCGAGTACTCTCTCACTAGGCTCCTAGCCTCAGAGGTACTTAAGACATTGTAAACTCTGTACAATGTATTCAGTAATAAAGTTGTTATCCTATATTTTGATTTGTTACTGTCCTGTACTTATTCACAACAAAGCCTTCTTTTACGCTGCTACAGGTAAGGTGTTCAACTTGTTGTGAATAAGTTTTTTCAAGTACTCTCTCACTAGGCTTATAGCCTCAAAGGTACTTAAGACATAGTAAACTCTGTACAATGTGCTACCCTTAGCTTATTTCACGACAAAGCCTTCTTTTACGCTGCTACAGCTAAGGTGTTCAACTCATCATGATTAAGCTAACATTCTTTGGAATATATCTACACTTAAGTACTTCTACTCGTGTATCGTATCTCTTTTTGCAGCCACACACTCAATACCAACTTGAGTACATGGCCAACACACAAGCATACAAGGGATCCAGATAATTGACTTACTCAAGTTCTCAATTATATTACATAAACACTTGTTTGGGATTACACTTGTTTTTCCCTAGTGTTTCTTGCTCTATAGGTACATCTAACGGAGATCAATGAACTTGGAGACTGCTTCCGCGATTGGAGAAGTCTGTTGCATCAACTCAATGAGCCGGTCGTCGGTGTAATCTCTAGATCATCCATTCATGATGACTGTCAGATCCGCCTCGGTGTAGAATGACTTGATGAAGCTCAAGACTTGATTTGGGATCGTGCAAGCCAGCCTCTGAGCATACTCCAGAATCTTCTTCGGTGTATCATTCAACCTCTCCACAAGCGGACGAGGCTGAACTCCAGCAACCCTGGGTTCGAAGAGATTGGCTACTGGCTCGGCTGCTTCTGTCAAGGCTTTCAACTCTGAGAGCAGGCCTTCGGCTTCTTCGATCTTGGTTTTGAGCGACTGCATGCAAGTCAACAAGTCATCCCAGCCCGCTAGGCGAATCTCCATCTCACGCTCAAGTTCGAAGCACCGCACCTTATAATCCACCTCAAGATCCATGCGAGTTGCTTCTTCACGATTAAAGGCCAGCTACCAGTCTAGCGCCTTGTTCTTGAATTTCTCAACGTCTTGAGTTAGCTCAGCAGGAGATCAAGGCTACTTATCAGATGCAGGGTGCAATGAACAAAGTACTCTATGACAAATTCAGAAAGGGGGAATACTTTTATTCTTCTGGCGCAGAGATTTATTTTTCCCAACAACATCATCCTTCTGAGCCGTCAGCTTCTGGATTTCATTGTGGTACTCGGCGGGTTTTCCATCAAGTTTTTCTTGCAGCTTCAGAGACAAGGCTTTCTTCTGTTTGAGTTCTTCTCTGAGCTGCGCAACTTCTTCGATGTCAGCCGCATGTTGCTCAAGCAGGCGAGTCTTACGCTTCGACTGCTTGACTACTTCCTACAAGAGAGAAAATAACTTAAGAGTCAGAGATAGGATATCTGTGACTACAACTACTCTACAAGAGAATACAACTCACCGCGAAGAGCTTCTCTACGCTACGGAACATCTCTGCATGAGCCTGCAAGTTATCCTCATCCAGGCATGAGTCATCATACGACATCAAATCTTCTGCCATGGACTGAGTACTTGTGCTTGCTGCAGAGTATTGCGCAGCGCTGCGCAGAGGAGCCGGGTCTTCAATGAGTGGCTCATGCGGCACTATGCGATCTTCCGGGTTGTCTTCCAGTGCCAGCTGTGCATCAATCTGATGCACGGGGGCTTCAGCAACTGGCACTTCTTCGTGGCGCAGCTCGGCTTCTGGATCAGCCTCCAGGCTCTCATTCACCACGGCTTCAATATCCTCGAGTTCCTGAGTCCTGGGCTTGGAAGCTGCCTCCACCGCTGCTTTGACCACGTCGCTCTAGAGGAAGTGCAGTGCTTGTGCTGCATCAGCTTCAGCGGGTACTTCTTGGCGCTCTGGAAGCACATCTTGTTGCTCTTGAGAATTCTGCTCTTCCTCAGCAAGACTACTTCCAGAGGTGCCCCACTTTACATCAGTGGATTTTCTGCATCAACAATTTGGGTCAGCAAATTCAGAGTAAACAATATTAATAAGTACTCGAATACTTGAGTACTTACAGAGGAGCTCGAGGCACCGAGACTTTTGGCCCCAGCATGTCGAAAAATGAAGGCGCCGCCGGCACATCTGGCACACTTTCCACCGGCGGCACACTTCCTGGTACCGCGGCTTCTTGTTGTTCATGCGCCACCGTCTCGACAGTCGACGCTGGAACCACTTCGGGTTCCGTTGTTCTTGCAGGGCTACTCAAGAGCACATTGCCTGCACTCTCAATTATCTGTGGAAGACAAGTTTCAAGACATTACAACAAGCAAACAAGTATTCAACATGATATTGGCTACTTAAAAGTTCTCAGAACTTACTGTAATGGATGGAAGGGCCGTGATCTTCTTCATAGCTCGCTTTTCCACCATGGTCCTCTTCTTCCGTAGTGGCAGCATCACATCATCTGCGAGAGATGATGCTGGCCTCCTCGATGCTCCTGCGGCGAGGCCACTGGGGATTGGCACCCCAGAGTACCCGTAGTGGCTTTTCACTTCAAAACGCTGTTGAAGTGTCTGGCCATCATCGTCGCTTGAGGAGGCGTCCTCCACCAAGACTTCTTCTTCTTCCCCTTGAGCAGATCGACTACTCTCGGGGGCTTGAGCCTCAACTCCAGTTGGCTCTCCTTCGGGTGCTTGTAGTGGATCCTCGGGATGAGGAGGAGGGTCGAACACAAACTTCAAGACATCCTCCTGCGAAACAGAGCAAATATTAGCTACACGACTACTTATAATAAGTACTCGGGGGCCAGTTCTTGGAAACTCACCATACGCGGAGGGTTGTCAGCACTATATTCCTGGACGGCTGCAGGAATTCCGTGAAGATTCTTGAAGATCTTCTGCAGCCTTTCCATCACAAGATCATCACTGATCTCTTCTGAAGACAGCCTCGAGCCATCATCAGCTCTAGTGTACTCGAACCCGAGATGCTCTCGCTGCATCAAGGGTTGTACCCGTCGCTTCATGAAGCTGAAGGCTACTCTCTCAGCATTCAAGCCTTGTGCCTTCTTCTGCGCAATCTTCGCCAGCAGCTCTAGAATTTGAATGCACTCTTGCATCGTTGGTTCATCCTTCCAGAGCCTGTCATACACCGGCGCAAACATGCTGGGTTTCGGTAGCTGAGGCGGGGCATTGTCGATGTAGAACCACTTGTTCTTCCAGTCTTGATTTGAATCAATCAAGTCATACTTGAAGTACAACTCCTGAGCCTTCTGGTGCATCTAGACACCGGCTCCACTGACTACTACTGCAAAGTTGGCGTTGGGCTGCGGCTTCAAGCGGAAGATCTTCCTAAATAGAGCCCAATGTGGGCGGATTCCAAGGAAGGCTTCGCAGAAGTGCACATACACTGCAATCTGGAAGATGCTGTTTGGATTGAGGTGTACGTGCTCCAACTTGAAGAAGTCGAGGAAGCCCCTGAAGAAGTCCGAGGACGGCAGCGTCAACCCACGCTCGACGAAGTGGCCGAACATCGGGATTTCATCTGGGCTTTTCTCCATCAGCCACGCATCTCCGGCGGCTGAGCTCTAGCCAGCAATCGCTTTCTCACGCAGCAACCCACCGGCTTCGAGGGCCTTGATATCTTCTTCCCTCATCTTGGACTTTTTCCAAGAGACGGCTTGGCTTGGTGGCTTCGTGATGACCACCGTCTTGTACTTCGGCTCCGGCAACTGATTTTTGCCGCGGCCGGACTTCCTCTTCTGACCCTTGGACGGCATTGGCTTCATTCTTCCAGTCACGAGAGTATTCTTTCGCATTGACTCGAGGGCTGCGAGGGGGTGGAGGTGCAAACTCTTGGCTATGTGGACGCTCGAACTCTGCGGCGGCTACGGATGCTAAGGCTTTCTGGATCTAAGGACGAATGGGAGCGGTGAAACCCTGAGGGATACCCATTCGGGTATTTATAAAACCAAAACCCTAACGGTTCGACCTGGTGACCCTTCGTATTCAACAGATTGGTTTCACAAAGGCAAAATTTTGGCTAAGTCAGAGGACTAAAATCCAAGACCTGCTCGGCTCCATCTCGGGGGCTGGACTACTCGATGGAATTGGATTTCACTCAGCTACAGTTCACTGAATTCAGGCCACTATTCTACAGTCAGATTGGATCCTTCAATTCGAGAAAGTACACGACTCAAGGCTCGGGGGCTCCGTGCCACGTGTCCTTCAGTTTTTCTCAGGATTTTACGGGATTATTTGATGAAGACTACTGATTGACCCTCAGCTTGAATTGTCAATTCGAACTAAGGCTCGGGGGCTACATCCATATAGGATGCAATTTTTTGCAAATCGCATTCCTATATTATTTCTTCGGGTTATTCGGAGCAAGATCAAAGAGTAGATGAATGACCCTCAGCTTGAATCCTGGATTCGACCTAAGGCTCGGGGGCTACATTCCATATGGAATGCGATTTCAGTAATCGCATTTCTATATGGATCTTTGATGCAAAGATTTCAAGAACGAAGCGGGTATTATTGAAGACCTTCAAGGGAAGTACTCGGGGACGATTGGGAACAACTCGAGAAGACTTCAAGACTACTCGTGGAGTTAGCTGGAGTACCTTCTAGCCTCGTGATGATTCAAGTACTATTGAAGATTGAAGCTAGTAGAACTCGGGGACGCTTGGGAACTACTCGTGGAGACCTTCAAGACTACTTGGAGCATTGCACTCGACTACAAAGTACTCGGGGGCTTGTCGACCGGGCATCCCTGGGCCCACCAACACATGTGGGCCATACCCGGGAGATAAAGTTCCTGTATATCTGGACTACTCGACTAGTGGGCCACGGTGCTGGTACCGTGGACCACAAGGCAAGACAAGATGGACAAGAACTTGTACTAAGACTAGGATAGCTTTCCATACCTTGTATAGGCTACTCCGGGTCCTACTCGAATAGTACCTTTGTACCAATCTGACTTGTAACCCTGCCTCCCGTGGCATATAAGGCGAGGCAGGGACCCCTCTCAAAACATACGCAATCAATACAGAGCCACGCAGCATATAGGACGTAGGGTATTAAGCACATTACGGCCCGAACCTGTCTAATTGTGTGCCCCGTGTCTCACCATCATGTTCCTGATCTCGGCGAGCCCCACTCCACAATCTACTACTTCGGATACCCCGTCGTAGGCTCGGTGTCTAAAACACTGACACCAGGGTGAGAGCCACTAGAAGACTGGTCAACTTAGACCGAGTACCGTAGCTTGAACACAAACCTCATGCAACACTATCATGCCATCTAACAAGATCAGCTAAGGCTAGACATACGAACAGATACGAACTCTCTTTTGTCTAGTCAACAAGATCAAAGGGTCGTGTTCGTGAAGAACACGAGCCTCTAACATATGAACAAACACATAAGGAATGAGTAAATCATCCTTCAAGTGGATCAAAAGGTAGTGTTCACGAAGAACACGAGCCTCTAAATGATGAACAAGAGATGAACTCAAGAACATATCAATCATATGATCTACCATGATTTTATATGAAATAGCTGAGTAACTGAAGTAGATCAAAGTCATACAATGAAATAAAGATAAAAGAGAACTCATACCTAGACTCCAAAGTAGACTTGGAACCTGAAGAAGAGCTACTCTAGCCTACCCCCTAGCCTTGGAGACTAAAAGTGAGAGGAGAATGAGAGATTTGTGTGTATGAAATGGGAGCCCCTCCTCTTCTATTTATAGGCAAGGCGGAGGCTTGCCTCGGGCACCAAATGGCCTCAAAACACCCGGGAGTGAAGTAATAGACCAATGAGCAGCTGCCACGTGGAGGGACGAGATGGGAGGAACCTAAGGCGGTTCGGCCGATCCTAGGATCGGATGGCCCCCTAGGCCCTCCACTCGGGGTGGTTTTCCTCTGGGTGGCTACCCTGTGGGCCCTCTAATCCTTCCCCGGTGCATGGCTTGTTTTGGTATCCGAGGTGGGCCCCTTGATCCATGTGAAGTCCATGTGTCGCTCTCTGATTCGTCAGTGAGTGCCTCCCTTGGATCAGTGACATGGATTGCCACTTGTTTCCCTGGTGGTAGCCACCTCCTCAGCTGAGTTGGCATGGTTCTTCCATAGAAGGTGGGTTTCCATCTCTTTTGATGCTTATTTCACCTACATACAAATAATCTCCAAGGACAAGTCGAACTACATTATTCAAACCAAAATGCAAGTAAATAATTCATATGCCTCCATTTATGTGAGAATATTGATGGCTGAAAGTAGTACTTAACAGCCGTCAACAAACTCCCCCAAGCTAACCTCTTGCTCGTCTCGAAGCAAGACATTAAAGACTTAGGTTGGTTGATCAGGAGTTGCTACGATGTCATATTCTTAACTTATGGCAAACATACAGCAAAGTACTCTACCAAGAGTTGAACAAGTTGGCAATGTTCTTACCATTCACTTGATGACATGGGGCATATAGCTTCACCTGCCTTAGGCGGTTGAGAGATAGAATGGTTATATAGAAAATGTATAATCACTCATACCTTGATCAGTTATCAATCCGGAGGTTTTGCAATTTTTTCAAAAGGAAATCGGAGTTCCTCAAATGATACTCTCGGATCGCTCAAAGTGTATGGTTCCTCACCAAGGCATTAAGTTGCCTTTCTTCACATCCTACTCCTAATAGGCTTACATGGAGTTGTAGGTAGGGAAGAAAATGTGGCATACTCGTCTCTCATATTTTGCTAAGTCAAAAACTGGATCCTTGGAAGAAACAAATATACGTCTTGATCAAGATGTGCATATGTGTGTGATGGTAATGAGCATGGTAAGGTGGATACTAGGCCCAGAAATGGGTGCTAGATATTACCATGCTTTATATGAAAAGTGAGGGATTGATGGTAAGGTGGACACTAGCCCCGGAATGGGTACTAGTTATTATCATCTATATGGTCGAACTCTTTCTCTTGCTCATATCAATCCCCTTCTCCTTTAGAAATTTTTTCGAGACTTGGGCTAGCTATCTTTGTTATATTTTTGCCATGCTTTCGAGCATGCTTTTGTTTCTCTCTTTTTTTTCCAGCTATCCCTTTGTCTCTATTGGAGATATTCGGAGAGGGATGAATGATACAAAAATGCATAGAGTTTTATTTGTGGAAGAATGCATAAGCAAATGGAACAAATGATGAATGCTAACTTCCAGTGTAGAAGTTTAGCATGACTGTGTACGTGATCTTGATCAGGGGAGTATGAGTTCTAACAAGGGTCACAACAATTTGACAAAGCTCAATGAGAGAACAAGTTGCATATGTGGAGGCTAACAAGAGCTAGAATCTACATATGGCCTTGGATAGGAAATGCTCATCATTGAGGAACTCATCATGTTTTGATTTTTTTCAAAAAGCACTACTAGGAATTGACCCTTAGAGCACCAATTATTTTTGCAACACGACGTATTTGGTTGCAATATTTGGTTTTATAGCAACCAACATTTTAATGGGTTGCGATATCTCGATCTTATGACCACCAAAAATGTGGGTTGCGTCTGTTGAAACATTCGTTGCAACAGGTTGGTGTTAATGCCACGGTGACAAAGGTGGTTGCCTTTATGGGTATCTATTGCCACAACTAGTTGTGCATTGCGATAGTATCGATTTAGTGTTGCGATAGATGTGTGTTTCTTGCCACGAATCGTTATTTGGTTGCAAATAGTCATGCCTGTGGTCACGATGAAATAATGTTGTCTAAAATTTAACCTTTGTTGCGATAGCTCATGTGCCTGTTGCATCCAGAAAACAGTTCGTTGCGTTTGATGTGTGTTTGTTACCACAAACATTTAGTTGGTTGCGATTATGCCCACATGTGGCCACGATGAAATAACACTGTCTAAAACTTAACCTTTGTTGCGATAACTCATGTGCCTGTTGCATCCAGAAAACAATTCGTCGCGATAGATGTGTGTCTGTTGCCACGAATATTTAGTTGGTTGCGATTATGCATGCCTGTGGCCACGATGAAATAAGGTTGTCTAAAACTTAACCTTTGTTGCGATAGCTCATGTGCTTGTTGCATCCAGAAAACAATTCATTGCTATAACTCATGCACCTATTGCATCCAAAAAAACAATTTGTTGCAGTAGTTAGTGGTTATAGCAATGATGAAAAAGTGTTGCCTTAATCTAGTTCCTCGTTGCGGTAGATTAGGATATAATGCATCGACAAAATATTTCGTTGCATCAATTAGCTTCTATTGCCACCATGCCCACCAATGAATTATGTGATTTCATTAGACTATTTTTGGTTGCGCTAGAAGAAAAACTGAAGACTTAATTAAGCCCAGATAGATCCCCTCACGTACACAAATTACTGATGTTGTGTGCATTCATGAGTCTATATATTAGAGAGGGGATCTAGGCCGTCTTCTCTGAGCAGCTCAAAACCAGCAAGTAGTAGCAGCCATCCTCTTTGACCCGGTCGTCTAATCCAGAGCCATCAAGATGACCACCAGCGACCAAGTCCCTCTAGTCTCGCAGGTGCAACGCAAGCCTAAGTCCATTTTCTACGACGAAAAATAACCATCACAGACGGCTTCCACATAAGATCCACATAGGATATGTTTCTGTCACGACATATGTTCGCCAAGGTGAAAGCTAACATGTCATCAATACCACATAGGATTTGACCCAAGTGTTTTGTGGCCCGATTCAGGTTTCTAGGAGCTTTCGGCCCACCTTAGCTGATCTTTTTTTCATTTGGGACCATCTAATTTTTTGAGGGGCCTTTTTTGGACTTTTAATTGCCATGCAGCCCAACTCAAATTAGGCTGCTATTAGATTTTAGCACAAGCTAACAACAAAATAAAAATATTAGATTATAGGTCCGCATCATCAACAACAAAATACGTCCAGATCAACACATAAATATAAATATTATTATAGGAACACATTACAGCCTTCACATCTCAGACAACATAATTAAAAACAATGAAAAGCACACGACAATACATCAATACCTAGTTGCCATCAACGCATTTTGGCCACTCTTGCATATAAGTTGGCATATGTTTTGAGCCCAACAACCTGACAGTACAATACCATATGTTAGATTATTTTTTTATGCTCTATTGACAATATAAAATAGTCTATGGTTAGCAATATGACAAATATAGAAGCATATGTTTGGTTTACAAGTAGTATAGCAGTAGCAGATTTCCTTGCTTATATTTATAAACATAAAACGTGGCCAGATTATAGTGGCACTCTTGTCTGAGTTGCTAAAACAAGTCTGTTGCTTACCTGTTGAACTGTTGTAGTTGATAACTGTTGCACGTCTATTCTGTTACTGCACTCTAAGTTGTCAGCAGGTGCAACGCAAGCCTAAGTCCATTTTCTATGAGGAAAAGTGGGGCATATACAAGTTCAGTTGCAAAGACCAAAGCTGGATAGATGAGCTCTCCTAAAAGCAACTTGACTAGACAAAAATCAAACTAATGCAAAGAACTGTGCAAGCAACTAGTACCCAGCAGCCACCATGGCATTTTGACCACTCCAAATGTTAAGAAAACATTAGAAACATGAAAGTAGCCATTTTCAGACAAGTAACAGCTTGCACAATGCAAAAACCAAAAATAAAGATTGCAGTTCTGTATAGACAATACAAGCAGAACTATCTAAATCCAAGAAATTTAGAGATATCCATTTTATTTAATAAAAAACACAAGGGAAAAAACATTAGAATTAGTGTTCTTACCATGCTAGATCCTAACATGACAGCTTCGCCTGTTTTAGATAGCCTTGTACAAAATATTGCTATTTAGTCATGTGCTAATTAATGCTATATAGAACTGATCATTTATGCCCTGAAAAGTTTTGAAGAAAGAACTTGGAATCATGGTATTATAACGATTAGTACTACATTATTAAAAGATAAAAAAGCATAATCCTGTAAGCTAGGTGGTTGACAACATTCAGGTTTCTAATTTTGACTTCTAGCTGAGATAATAGTATGCAACATACTCAACACCATCTACAACTGCAAAGCAGTTCATGCTATAAGGGCTCTCAGAGCCAAGACAATGGTCCTTTTACTTAAACAACCAAACCAGATCCAGCATTCAAGCAGAATCTACAATTTATAAAAAGTTAATTTCTTATTCCACTATTATCTGCATGCACAACCCTCTACTTAGCCTTTCTAATTCTCTACCTATGCTTTCTCCTCTTATCCTTTCTGGATCTTTTCTTGCAGCAAGTGCACCTAACAACAATATAATGTTAGTGTTAATCTCATAGTTGCTATTTGCAGTACACATGCAACTCATGTATGTATTGAATGACTAGATGAATACAACATAGATTCAGACTACAATTTTTTAACTAGTTCATTCATGTCCAACTGAATTTAGAAGGCAGTAAACTTATGACAATGACATACATATTTAGCATTGCAATTTGGAAGTATTGATAGTGACTTGTTTGCACAAGATAGATAGTCACTTGCCTTCATCTGTAGTGTCAACCAGATTCTGTTGCAGGGAGGGATCACTACTAGAAACCAACACATCATGTGTGGATGTTGCATTAGACATATATGAACTTGAAGCTAGGACCCTTATTTTCTGCCTAATGACTCGCACATGTTGTTCCTGAGGTGCCACCACCCTCTTAAATCCTTTTGTTCCTATAACATAGGTGGTCCCAGACCTTGTTGGATCCTTTGTATGAGCAGCATAAGCAACCTTCAAAGCCTCATTAGACAAAAACTCGATTGCAGCAGCCACATGGCAAACTCGAGTGCAGACCATGACCACCATATATCACCAACAGCAACATCCGCACAGCAAACTCCAGTGAAGACAATCAGCACCAGCTCTGCTCTACTTCTATGTTATCCAGCAGTATAAAACATTACTAGTAGTTCTTTATCAGGATGGAAAGTAAGGAGCACTTTTAGGCTAGTAAATCCAAATTTTTCGTTACCAATTTTCATGCTCTACATGGTAATCCTTGTCATTGCTCTTGATGATTCCTGAAGCACGAAGCCTATGCTGAAATCTGCCACCAGCCAATGCCTACAGTATCCACACAGCCAAAAAATAATAATTAGACATAGGATTGATTTCAAAGCTCAAGCAAAGATTGATATAGACAAGCTGTATAAGTACCAAAATGCATGTCATAGCTCCAGGTTGGTATAGGCTAGATAGCCCTATTTAGCCCACATGTCATTCTTGTAGCAATGCCTGCACTATCAGATTACGAATGAGTAGGGGCATCACATCCATGCCTGTTGTACGACACTTTGCTGTTTTCACTTGGATTCAAAACCCACAAAGTATATTTTTACACAACATTACAATGCATTTACCAACTGTTGTACAATACTTTGTTGTTTTCACAGAACCACTAATATTTCTTTCGCAAAAAAAAAGAGCCACTAATATTTCAGAGTGAAGCTTCATATGTGCTCTAAAATAAAAGCCAGGTCTATCATAATAGCCACAATCTGTCAAAGCATCACAGATGGCATGAAGGCACTAGCACAATTTTTTATTGGGGTATTGGACAGTCTAATCAAAGGTTACAATGGCAAATTGTGGCTATTATGTCTACTGATCTTTCTACATGAAGAAATCTAATATACTAGCTAGCTAGCTAGAACTGCAATCAAAACCCATCAAAGAAAAGCAAGAAATAAGATCCTTGCCTTACGAGCCCAGGCTTGCAGAAGATCAATGGTGGCCTCGTTCTCCATCTCTCTCAGCTCCTATAGCAGTCTCTGACTTCCTGTGTTCACAAGTGCAAAGAAAAACATGAGCTTCAATCTACATAGTCAACAGACAATATAAAATTATCAAGTAAACCAATTACCAATCAATCATATTACAGAACCTGAGTTTGATTAAAATAAAATTGATTAACTGGAGTTTATGAACCAAGCTAGATCAAATTAAATTCGACACCACAGGAACCATATTTCTACTAAATAATCATGCAGTAGTACTTAATACATTCTCACCCAAAGAAAAAGGTATTTCGTTCCGTATATTGGATGGACTGGAACTAGAACTATGTTTTGTAATTCTACATGATGATGAGCCGATGCCTTTTCAAAATCTGCCATGAAATGTACACTGCTAAGATTAAAAAGATCATTATTTATTTATGTACAGGTGAAAAAACAAAAGAGGATTCCTAGAGCATTGCTGTGGGAAACTGAGCCGCTAATTATATCAACAGACCCGACGAATTTAATAAAGGTACAAAGAGTGGAAGTATCAGGATATTTAATTAGGTGCATAGGAAATGAATTGCTTCTAAATATTAAAGACCAAATAGTACTATTACTGTGGCAACTGACACTAATGCATACAGAAATAGAGAAATAGGAACATGACGGAGGAAGAGGGAGGGGGCCTTTACCTTCCTGAGATCTCAGCGCAAAATGAGCCCTACACACACCATGGCCATCCCCCACGTCTTCTGCAGTGAGAGGTGGGTCGGATGTCGCTCGTCATGGATCCGTTGCCGCTGGCCGTCGATCCATAGTAGCCGAGATCTACCACCGCCGCCTGTGGATGGCCCTCAGTCTCCCGTGGTGCCAGCGCCTGTGCATAGTAGCTATGGATGAATCCGTAGATAGAGGTGAATGGATGGAGTAAGAGAGGTCGGGGAAAGGGAAAGGATGGCGTCGATGAGCCGGCCGGCAGGGCGGGTCTGGTGACGTGGGATGCGGCCGCCGCCGCGGTGGGGGATTTGGAGGCCGTGGTGATGGATTTTGGGGAAGGCAGATGGTACTTGGGGGCAACTGAATGCGGGGATTTGTTATTTAGGCTGGGCTTGCGGCAACTGAATGCGGGAGTGGAAATTTTGGATGGAATTCGGATTTAGCTAGTGCTAAGGATACTATTTGCTGCGTTGACCTAAAAAATTAGTGACACACTTATCGCATGGGTCGTAAACGGATTGAGGCTGGTTCGGGTTGAGCTCGAAAATGCCCTAGGGCCATAAGGATAACATTTATGTGGTCAAGAACGGTGAGTGTTGGGATAAAAATCTTCCCCGAAGAGGGGCCAATAGTCGAAACAAACTAAGGGAAAGAAAAACGCTAAGACACCGAAGAGTAAACACTCAAGCTCGACTAAGTGTAATGAAACTCAGTCGCACTCCAATCGCCCCCATTTCATTACTGTCGGGTCCTTTTTATAGGCCCGTAACAATTACACTTTACAACACTTGCCATCGCTTTTTTACATTGTACGAAGCATCTCAGGGGTATTTTGGTAACCTCGCAGGGCCCGTACTCACACACTTTACAGATGTTCACTTTACACACTGTCCGCCTACGTGTCTGTCCACATGTCATCTCAATCTTCGCTAGCCTTCTTGTTTGGCCTGAACTCTTCGGCTTTCCCTTCGCTCACCCTCGAATCTTCGCCGGTTCTTCGTCTCCGCGCTCTTCGCCCTCTATCTTCAGCGCGATTCATCAAGCTTCGAGGGGATTACAAAGGGTCCAACGGCTGTCACCACCGCGGCCTACCCCTAAGTATCCGTGGGATACGCTCATATGCAACACAGCTACTCAATCCAAGCACCATGCTTGCGTTGTTAACTAGACACTGGACAGCCCGGGCTATTGTGACCCAGATCAGTGCCACCAGATAACTGGCCACTTACACTGAGTACCGTAGCTTGAACTCGAACTTCATACAACACAAACACGCGATCTAACTAGATCAAACTAGGCTAGGCATACAAACGGATTCGTATTCTACTATGTCTATTCAACAGGATCAAAGGGTCGTGTTCATGAAGAACACGAGCCTCTAACTTATGAACAAACACCGAAGACATGAGTAAATCATTCGTCAAGTGGATCGAAAGGCCTTGTTCATCAAGAACAGGAGCCTCTAAATGATGAACGAACGAAGAACACATGAACAAATCACCCATATATTCTAACACTACTTTATATGAAATAGTTGAATAACTGAAGTAGATCAAAGTCATACAATAAAATAAAGATACAAGAGAACTCATACCTAGAACCTTGATTTTTGAAAACCTTATAATCCAAGGTGGCATATGGGTCCATTTGGCATGATGCACTACAAGGATTCTGGTGATCCGTGACCACATTTGATGGTCAGAAACAAAATGTGCAGTAGGTGAATTGAACCTAGGATCTCTTGATTCCAATGGCGCATATATGACTACTACAATACTGCCCTCTTATCTGTCAAATCTAGAATAGTTTTGTTTTATTCGTAATATTATTTAGAAATTGTTAAAACAAAGTCAAATGGTAAAATACCAAAATATATTATTTAATGTGTTATATAATTTTTTTGTTCATGACTTTTTGTTGTAATTATGAAATAAAGTACTCCCTCCATATCATTATACTTGACGCCAACAAGCCAAAGAAAAAAGAGTCAGAACAGTTGACATTGTGTTCCCATGCGAATCTTGATTTTCTTTCTTGCCCTTGACCTCTCTTGCTACCATACAAATGGAGATAGATAAGCACACAGCTGGAGGGAGCAAAGATGATGGTCAAAAGTGTCAAATCATGCATTCCTTAATTTTGTCAAAGCTGTCCTAAAAAACGTCAAATAGAATGATATGAGGGAGTATATATTATTTTTGAAACAAGTTTAAAACTATGTTTGCGTGATTTACTTTTAACCTTCAGTTTACCAAAATATTTGGAAGACATTTCAAAACTTCAGCTCCCTTAACTTGGGCCTGGGCCGCGCAAGCCCCTTCGGGTCTCTCTCGCCCGCAAGCCCAGCTGAACAGACGCGATCTCAACCGTCCGGGGTAATCTGACAGTCAGCCGTCGTTTTAGTAGGAACAAAATGTCGACCGACCCTTGTGAACCCTAACCCTAGTTCACATTTCGTGCCAAGCCCAGCGGGAACGGCGGAGCAGCGGCCGCCACCACCCAGTGCCATCTCCTTCCTCTTTCTCCCTTCCACCTCCAGCCAAGCAGTAACGCCGGCAGTGGTCGGATTTCCATGGCTAATGACCACGCAACCGGATGAAGGAAGACGGCGCCGGCGCTGCCATCGGGCTCTTCGTCGGGGCGCGCCCTCGCCCGTGGTTGAGCGCGCCGCTGCCGAGCAGCCTGGTGGCAATGCCCTGTCCCGTGCGACAGCGGTGTCGAGCATGGTGGCTGCACAACTTATTGCAGCTCTAGGGAGATTTGTGGCAAAGTGGCAGCAGCTAAGAGTTCAGGCAAGTTTTCCCCAATGTCATGCCTCCCGAGCTGTATCTATTGTCAGTATGCTTAATTGGTAAATTCCATATGTAGTATCCACGGGTGTAGAATTTTGTCTCGATTTCACTATATTAGTTCCTTTGAATCTGAAGTACTTAGATGCCAGGCCATAATTCTGTTTTGAATAAATACAACGTGCTGTCGATTTCTAATCTGTGACAAAGTGTTTTTTTGACCGGTTGATTCTTATGCTCACATATATTTTTTTTAGCCAAATTAAGCCTAGGATTGATATGGTGTGGTACTTGTTTCAGTGCTTACTAGATATTTTGTCATCTCGTTTGTCTGTTCTTATTATGTTTGGAGGCCTATTTTACCATTTTAAACTTTTGGATTAGTTATTTCACCTGTATGCAATATTGCAGTGCCAAATTGATTGTTTAGTAATATACTGCTCTAACTTGTAGAGATCTTTGAAATCATAAGGTACTAGCCTATAGTTATAAGTACAGAGCCATGAGCAAAATCACTTTTCACATCTCTATTTGTTAAGATGTGGCGCATTAGTTTTTTGTGTTCTGTTTAGCACTTCTAGTCATCTTGTGTGTTTATGCCGACTGCTAGGTCTGGTTCTGTGATCAGCAAGTCATATTCTACTTGGACCAATACAAGGGAGTTTGGGGTGTTATATGTCATTTGATCTTATGGCTATTTATTTTGGATTACTAATTGTGTGCTTGCAGTGTTATTGATCCATATTTTGCACTGACTAAATGATATGCATGTTTTTCTGGCACTTGCAGGCTGGTCTTGGAGGCACTTATAAGATGACTTCCTATTATCCTGAGCGACTCATCCCTGGACAGGTCAGTGTGGCTCTATCTGTTGTTAGTATATATTGTGGATTTCAGCCATCCTCTACAGCTGTACTACCCATCAAGTGGCAGCATCACTTATTTGGTAACTGCAGCTATAATGGTACTTTGATGCCTTACTGCTCTGATCAAACTAGCTACAAGAAACAAATGTAGTTAATAAGTTTTTCCATAAGTGTATCTCAGTGCTACTAAGTTGATGGTTTTTTTGAAAAAAAGTAACAAATTTATCTTCTCTGCTTACATATAGTTTTTTTAGCTATACCAGAAGAGGTCAAGCGAATGATAGATTCCATTTATTTGAAAGATTGTTAAAATGTTATGCCTGTGCTTACTTTTTGTGTTGTGAGTTGTAAAGCATTGACCTTTCTAGCGCACGAAAGGTAACTAAAATTTTTATTCTACAGTTCGACAGCAATCATGTTCTTTGAAATGCTAAAAAAGTTCAGTCTTGATAATTAAAAATTCATGTATTCCATCTGCGATAACATATCCTGGACATAAAAGCAGGGTATACTGTGACTATGATCTGAAATTAGATTTTGTACTGAGAGTGCACCTGTAACTTTTGTCAGCATAAGGATTTGAAATTTGGTGTTACTTTGCTGTACATTACTAGGACATGACATAAAATTAGCTGATTAATAGAACTTTGCACACTTTACTGTCTTACACACAATGTTTGAAGAGGAACCGAAATAGTTAAAGCACTTGATTTTTTCCCTCAAAACTGAATGGCATTTGATTAGCAATTATTTTTGCATTGTTCCTGTATATGTGAAATTACTTAGTGCCTGCATGTAAAATGCCTTAGTGTTCCTGTAAAATACCTTAGTGCTGCTCTGACCATCCTCTACTGGTGGAATTATAATTTGAGAATTAGACTGTGAAATAGAAGATGCCCACCAAGAGTCATCATCCTATTTTGTAAAAGAACCATTGTAGTTATACGCAATGCAACCAGTACAGTTTCCCTATGCCACATCTCTCATGGGTTTTCTGTACCACATACTAGATGCTTCCATATTTAATCTTTTTTTTCTTCTATATATTCGCATAGCACACAATGATCTAATATTGTGCCATTCTTGTAACTTTTCTTTATTTCTATTTCACCCTGCATGTAGGTAGTTTCTGGTTCTTGTTTCAAGCATCGGTTGCTTGATTGTGATTTAACCCAGTTTGGCCTCTCTTCATTTGCACTTTGCACAAACAGGTAGTTGCTACTGTGTGCTGTTTTCCAGAGCTGAATGTGCTTGGAATTATTTGATCTCAATTGCTCTTGTTCAATGATTGCTAATACTCCATGAATTTAATCATATATGTTTTCATGAATCGCAGAAACGCGGACAGCCAAAACAATTAGAGAAAGCCTCCATGGCTTAATATTGATGGTTGGCACCTACAAGAATGACAACTTTTGTGATGGTGTAGCTGATGGGCGATGGAGCAACCAATGAACTCATTTTTAGATTCATTTAAGTATATGCTAAATAATGTTGTGAACTTAGTTAAATATGGTGTCTTTATTTTGTCAGTTGTAGTCATGTTCTTTAAGTTGAATTCTGGTCATTGTGTGTTACTTTGGTTTGAGACAAAATTTAAATTAATCAATGTATCAGTTATTATATGTGATGTGCATGCTCTCAAAATAATTTAGAAACTGCTATTCAAATTCCCTCGTCGCGTTAGAATAATAGGCAACCATTAATTTTGGTTGCAATATGCATTATTGCGATGAATTTTATGTGTTGCATTATTATGTCATCTATTGCCACCAACATTTGTTTGTTGCATGTGCCCTCTATTACCACCGACTTAAATTCGTTGCAAGTTCCATATATTACCTCGAAGACTAGTTCGTTGCATTATCATATCATCTATTGCCATCAACCATTGTTTGTTGCATCTGACCTCTATTACCACCAACACAAATTCGTTGCAACATATGTATATTACCTCGAAGACTAGTTCGTTGCATTACCATACCATCTATTGCCACCATATCTGATATGTTGCAAAAGCATTGTAATGCAATGGATCACAATTCGTGGTAATACGACCATATGCCCACGTAGTTTTGGAGTGGCAATACTTTTCTATTGCAACACATTCGTTCGTGGCAAGCATGAAATATTGCATCCTAGTGTTTGGTCGCAATAAAACCTTAGGCAACTAATGTAATCGTTGCAACATTTAATCTTGCAACCAAAATTTGGTTGCATTTCCTTTTTTGTTCGTTGCCATATTTGTTATTACAACCAAGTATTGGTTGCATTAGGTTTTTTTTGCATTGCAATATTTTTTCTAGCAACCAACTATTGGTTGCAGTAGGGGTTTTTGGTCATTGCATTAGCAAAATCTGTTGCAACGCAACATCTTATGGTTGCCTCAGGCTATTGCACCGTTCCAATTGCAACCATCTGTCGACCACCAGACTTCGATGCAACTGATTCCAGATGCAACCAAAACAGTCATATTGCAACCATATATAGGCGTTGGCCAAGGCCTGATTCCTAGTAGTGAAGGAAAACTCCAGATGTCAAGCATCACTAGGTACAAGATCATAGCACTCTATTATACCATATCATGTCTCACAACAACTTAGGCAAGGATCTTGCTTTTTGCTACCCACCGTTTTAAAGCGAAGGTTCGAACATGCAAGCCAACAAACTCAAAACTTAGGTAGGATACAAAGTTGTAAGCAAGACATACAACAAGAATAAACAGAGCAACTATTCATCATTTCAACCATAGAGGCAAAGCATTCTTACTATGCATATCAAAGCAACTAAGCAAACTTGATGAAAGCAAATAAATCTTTTTGGTCTTTTTATTTTTGCAGATTTTTTTTGGGTTTTCATTATAAGATATTATGAAAATAAAGGAAGATACAAGTTACCTTAGGATGGGGGTCCTCCCCCAAGCTAGCTTCAGGCTCACTGCGGAGGAGGGAAGAAGAAACCCTGACTCGCGTAGTAAGCCCTCTGCTCCTCCATGTGTCGCTGCTGTGCCTGCTGCATGGCTTCAATCCTCTCACCAGCCTGAAGCTGCCACGCTGAGGTAGACTCGACGTGGGTGCTCAGTGTCTCCTCCAATCCCGTAACATGGATGGTGAGCTCTCCCATCTGCTGCGCGAGCTGAGCATCGCGTGTAGAGGCTGAGGAGTGCCGCCTAAAAGACGAAGATGGAGGCGGAACACCGGAGCTAGAACTAGTGGGTGTAGCCCACTGAGCACCGCTTGCACTCACCCAAGCCGTACCACACGCACTCAGATGGTAGGCGGGCTGATCCCAACCAGGTGCATATCCAGGGGTAACCCCAAACATGTACCCCGCAGGGGCCCCTCCTGCCACCGGTGGTGTAGTAGGCTGTGGCTGTGGCTGAGGTGGTGGCTGTGACTGCTGCTGCTGCATGTGTGCTCTCTTCGCCGCGCTTCCGGTGGACCTGCATGAAATACTAGCACAACAGCTTTCCTCTTGTGTAACAAGGGGAATGGTTAGTGACTCCGAGCTATACAATCGAAACCTCGGGTTAGGTAATGGGATTTGATTTGCATAACCCGGGAAGAAGAAAGTTAAAGAATCATTTGGGCCTCTCTTGAGTATATGCCCTTGGATAAAGTATGCCTCATCAATGAGAACTCGGGGCGTCCCGATGAAATGTACGGGATTCCCGCTAAGAACCCCGAGTCTGAGAGCAATACGAGTCACCAAAGACGTACACTCAATAGGATCAATCATCTTAAAATTCATCAACCACTGCCGAATCATAGCTTTAACAAGGGAGACCTTGATCTGTTTAGTAGCAGTGTATAAAAGCAGCAACTCATCGCTGCGCACGGGTCAAACATCCTCTCATGGAAAGAGAATAATGGCGAGCCACTTGTGCCACAAGCGGAGAGTGGGATGCACAATATCATTGCACCGAGGCACAATTTGCCACTGTAAACAAGACCAGAGATGTCTGCCCAGAAAGAGTCTCAAACAAAACCCTCACAAGCCTTCTTCAAAGAAAGAGCATAACGCTGATTAAAACCAAGGAGACGACTAAGTTCTTTCCATGAAACTCGGTAATCGGTCCCAAAAAGACGAAACTCAATACCATCAGCCACCTCGACAAGAGAGCAAAGAAACTGGATGGTGAGGGGCCGAGAGCCAGGCTCTATAACCGGTGCAAACTCCTCCCAACCAAGAGCAGACCAAATAGAAGCAAACTCGAGGTTCATACCTGTCTTCTCCATGAGAACCGGGTCGAAGTCCCGGGTGTGGGCGAAGACTCAGTCGTTCAGGAGAGCATAGGCTTGCTCCTCTCAAGCACCCCGCAAGCTAAGGTAGGGGGTGTCGTTGATGACCTCCTCCGCTGCTTGAGGTTCGGCTTGCTCTTCTTGCTCTTCTTTATAATCCATCGTTGATGGGCTCGGTGTCGGCTCAGCGGGGATGGATGAACTCGCGCTTGCCCATGAACGGGAGCGTGTCACACTCCGGAGAGTGTTCGCCGCCCAATTCATGCTAGCACATCAATGGGACAACAAGAGCAACTCGGTGATGGATTAGTGAAATCGAATGAAATTCTTACCGAGCTTGCTCCAACAATAGCAATACTTCAGCAACACAATAGAGAGAATACTTGATGATCCAAACTTGAGCAAGAAATCCAAGAAAACCAAGAGAGCAAGGAGTAGAGAGGGGAGTGTGAGTGAAATGAGTTGAATGGGTGAAGAACACCCCCTCTCCCCCTACTATTTATAGGCAAATAGGGCAGGCAGCTCGGGGTGGCCAAGGCACAACGGCTAGGAGCCATTGGAGCCGGCTGGGCCCCGCTAGCCGTTGGCCGGGATCGACCGAACCAACGGTCGGCCGACCCTGGCTCGGGCCCGCTAGCGGCCTGCTTTGGCTGGCGGCTCCCCAATGGCTAGCCCATGGCTTGCCTTGGTGCACCGGCCAAAATTCATCCAAAAATATTTTTCCAATGATTTTTTTCTAGAATTTTCAAACTCAGAAATTATTTTCAGAAATTTTATTTGAAAAGGGAAAACGGCTAGAAAAATCTACCATGCAGATGCAAGGTTTGGAAAAATCAAATATGCAATTTTGTAAATCAAAGAAAATTTTGAAAAGGGAAATATGAGATAAATACCATCTTTGACCTTTTTGGTAGAAAGGACTCATCATGTTTAGTCCGACGAGTTGGACTCTTCTGAGAGGTTAATTCCACTCGGAACCCCACTCGTGAGAAGTAGAGGGTGATGCCTTTTCAATCTTCCACCATTCCTTACGAATTTTCTTTTGCTTCTTTGACGGAGATTTCTTCTTTGGGTGTGAAGGCTCTGTCCTTCCCCCAAGCTGCTTAACACTATCTTGCACTAAATAGCATTGCTCTTCTTTGTCTTGAAACTTGAATACCAAGTTCCTCTTCCCAATGCGGAAACAGATTACTCCGGCCCCCACATTGATTCTAGCTCGGACATCACTGAGAAATGGTCGCCCAAGGATGAGAGGCATTCCTCCCTCGTCATCCATATCAAGGACCACGAAATCCGCGAAAACATAAGAGTTCTTGACCTTGACCAATAAGCTCTCAACAATTCCTTCTGGATATCATATCGTTGAATCGGTGAGTTGGATAGTCCGTGCTGTTGGAGGAAGAGCTGGATATCCTAGTTGCTCGAACATAGCCTTGGACATGGGATTGACACTTGCACCAAGGTCACAAAGGGCATGCTTGATTGTCTTGTAATAAATTGTGCATGTGATAGCTGGATAGCCGGGATCTCTTCTATGCACAACTGCTGATTCCTCCCATAGATCTAGAATTTGTTGTATGGGTTTTCTTGCATAGTTAGGAGCATACATCTTCCTAGGTGGCTTACCCCACCTAGTCGACACTACACTAACATTTTCACAAGAGGACACGGGTTGCCCCGGGATCCTCCTGTTATCAGCGGACCGAACCAAAGCAGCTAACTGAGCTAACAGAGTTTCTAACATTTTGTTAAAACTTAGCTGGCTCTTCTGAGCAGAAGAAAAGCTATCAAGCTTAACGTTGAGACTTTCCAAGGTTTTATCAAGAGCAGCTAGCTTTTTGTTAACACCTTCATTAATTTTAGCCTACCCGAAAATAAGATCTCTCAAGGAGGGTTGGTTAGGATTGTAAGAGTTACCTTGGTTACCTCCTTGATAATAAGGGCGTTGTTGATTCCACGGTTGGCATCCTTGTTGAGGCGGATGATACCCATTGTTGTTGCCATTGATGTACGTAACTTCCTCCTGAGTTTCAGGACAGTAGTTTCCCGAATGCCCAGTGTTGACACAGACTTCACAAGTCATATGAGAATCCATAGGCAGAGTAGTGGTGGCCATGTCAGCCTTCTCGCTGGTGTAATCATCCAGTCTCTTCATAAGAAGATCCAACTTGCAGTAATCATATCTGCTTCCTTGACAGTATGAGTACCCCTCGGACGTGGTTGGAGTCTTTCATCAGTCCACCCTTGGTTGGATACCATCTTCTCAATGAGTAATTTAGGATTATCAACAGTGAGTGAGAAGAATGCTCCCTGAGCAGCAGCATCAATATGGCCTCGGGCTGTCGGAGTCAACCCATTATAAAAGCTCTGAAGAATAAGCCAATCCTCCATCCCATGGTGAGGACAGGCCAGGACGTACTCCTGAAGCCTTTTCCAAGCCTCTGGAATAGATTCACTTGCTGCTTGCTGAAAACCATAAATCCTTCCACGAAGAGCATTGGTTTTACCCAATTGGAAGAACTTCTTGAGGAATGCCTCTGAACACTTATCCCAAGTATTAATGGCACCACGATTCGCATAGAACTATTGCTTGGCTTTCCCCAGGAGAGAAAATGGAAACAGTCGTAGACGAACGACATCCGTATTTGCACCCCTGATGATGAAAGTGCTGCATAGCTTGATAAGGATATATGGGTGCAAACTACATATTCATTAGTTGCTACTCCAACAGAGAAGGTTCATGTGCAAAAGGTGTTGATTTACATGCAGCAACTTTTCTGTTATGTGCGGCCCAAGTTGTGACAGATATGTGCGCATGCTATACATGGTTTGAAGCTCCATCAAGTCAAGATTCCAACGCAAGAAACTGATCGTATTTTCGACTTCCGAGGAAGGAGTTATGACCAAATTAGTGGAAGCTGCACAGGCTGTTTTGTGGTTGCGCGAAAACTGCAAAAGACTTTTGGAATTCTCCACCAAGATGACCTTTCACACCCAACTAGGAGGGATGTTCCTAGTATATATACCCCATGTACTCCTCCATATGATAGAATGTTGATTTGTGAATTTTTAGAACAGCCACATGGCATCTTCTTCTCCACCATAGCATGTGAGTTTATGGAGGGATCCTCATCCACCCCTTGTGTTGCATCTTCTTTGTGAGGTTGTATACACGGCCGCTTCATCGGCACCTAGTTTGTGCTCCTGGTCCATTTGATTGCAGGTTGTGTGGGCTGGTTTCTTCAGAGTTTTGAACTACGGTTCCCTCTCTTCAGGTGCTATCGGCTGTTTGATTGGGTTTACGTTATTTGGAGTGTTTTCGATCTTTTGAGTCGAGTTTGTACCTATCTATATCTTAGTCTCGTGGTTGTAATTTTTATTTCTTGGGTTGAGTTTGTTACCTTCTCCTCCTCTACAATGACTAGAGTCGAGGACGACTCATTTTCGAAGGAAGGGAGAATGATAAGGATATATGGGTGCAAACTACAGATTCATTAGTTGCTACTCCAACACAGAAGGTTCATGTGCAAAAGGTGATGATTTACATGCGGCAAATTCTCTATTATGTGCGGCCCAATTTGTGATAGATATGTGCGCATGGTATACATGGTTGGAAGCTCCATCAAGTCAAGATTCCAACGCAAGAAACTGATCGTCTTTTCGACTTCCGAGGAAGGAGTTATGACCAAATTAGTGGAAGCTGCACAGACTGTTTTGTGGTTGCGCGAAAACTGCAGAAGACTTTTGGAATTCTCCACCAGGATGACCTTTCACACCCAACTAGGAGGGATGTTCCTAGTATATATACCCCATGTACTCCTCTATATGATAGAATGTTGATTTGCGAATTTTTAGAACAGCGACATGGCATCTTCTTCTCCACCATAGCATGTGAGTTTATAGAGGGATCCTCATCCACCCCTTGTGTTGCATCTTCTTTGTGAGGTTGTATATACGGCCGCTTCATCGGCACCCAGTTTGTGCTCCTGGTCCATTTGATTGCAGGTTGTGTGGGCTGGTTTCTTCAGAGTTTTGAACTACGGTTCCCTCTCTTCAGGTGCTATCGGCTGTTTGATTGGGTTTTTTTTATTTGGAGTGTTTTCGATCTTTTGAGTCGAGTTTGTACCTATCTATATCTTAGTCTCGTGGTTGCAATTTTTATTTCTTGGGTTGAGTTTGTTATCTTCTCCTCCTCTACAACGACTAGCATGAGTTGAGGACGACTCATTGTCGAAGGAAGGGAGAATGATAAGGATATATGGGTGCAAACTACATATTCATTTGTTGCTACTCCAACAAAGAAGGTTCATGTGCAAAAGGTGATGATTTACATGCGGCAACTTCTCTGTTATGTGCGGCCCAAGTTGTGACTGATATGTGTGCATGGTATATATGGTTGGAAGCTCCATCAAGTCAAGATTCCAACGCAAGAAACTGATCGTCTTTTCGACTTCTGAGGAAGGAGTTATGACCAAATTAGTGGAAGCTGCACAAGCTGTTTTGTGATTGCGCGAAAACTGCAGAAGACTTTTGGAATTCTCCACCAAGATGACCTTTCACACCCAACTAGGAGGGATATTCCTAGTATATATACCCCATGTACTCCTCCATATGATAGAATGTAGATTTGTGAATTTTTAGAACAGCCACATGGCATCTTCTTCTCCACCATAGCGTGTGAGTTTATGGAGGGATCCTCATCCACCCCTTGTGTTGCATCTTCTTTGTGAGGTTGTATACACGGCTGCTTCATCGGCACCCAGTTTGTGCTCCTGGTCCATTTGATTCTAGGTTGTGTGGGCTGGTTTCTTGAGAGTGTTGTTGGGTAGTCCTCAATTCAGGTTGCCGTATAGAGACGGTGGTTGGCTTCGAGTTTTACTGTCAGGTGGCACTACTATCCCGGCTGCTTGCAGCTAGTTATCATGGCTGTGTTTTCAGCTAGTTATCCTTGGTGATTTGCTCTCACGTCGTGAAGATCGGGACCGATCCTTATCATAGCTCTAGAAATTGCTGCAGATGGGCATTAGCATCCTGATTTGGCTTGCCACAAAATGGGCTAGACTGTACCATCGTGATTAGACCCGTCTTGATCTCAAAATTTCCAGTCCCCATTACCACCTCAGGGCCTTGCAGCACCTGGTCAGCAGAAGGAGCTGAGTACACACGAAGTGTCTTCTGGGCCACAGTGGTTGACGTGGATGGTACAAAGGAAGCTGGTTCGCCTTCCGGACGAGTACGACGTGGTGAGTCAAAATGAATTCAAGCTTTCCTCACTAGTGACTCGGGATCTTCAGTGAAATTCTCCGGTAAGTCGAAACCAGTCATACATTACCTGTCTTCATCATCCAAAGATAAAAGAAGACAATCAAGGTTAGCCTGCATTGAGAGTTGTTCTAACCTGCTCATGATTTATAAACATATGCAAAGCATAGCCATGATAATCCTATGCCTTCCCCGGCAACGGTACCAGAAATGCTTGTTGACATTTCTTAGCGTCGATCACTTAAGAACAGATTTGGAATCCATCCTTAGCGTCAGCGCTAGAAATGTTTGTTGGCATTTCTTAACGTCACCACTAACGATGCCGAGTTAGCGTGAACATCAAGACTTGCCAAAGGTAAATCTAAATGATCATGAACGAATCCGCAAGCGCACATATAAACCATTGTAGTATTTCCCCAAGGAAGGAGAATATTCCAAGGGTATCGTATCCGTGGAAGGCAATGGTAGATATCATAGACTTATACTTTTGCATTGAATGTAAACCAAGAGATAGATATAGGAAACAACAACTCAAAGGCAGGGGTAAGATAAAGATATGATAGGGTAGTGTGACACACACTCAGATCTACCTCTACTCTAGTACTCTACGGCTTAGGGGGAACATATGAGTTAGCTCTAGGTTCTAATGTACTAAACATACAAAGCTAGAAGATACAAGAGATAGGCATGAAACATTGCATGAGAGGGTAAGGTTCATCACCCAGGTACAAACGGGGAGATAGCCCACGACGACCAGCACTCTGCAAAACTATACTTTAGACTCCTACAGCAATACCCCAGCACGGAGGGTTCCAAAGGGTCCAACAACTGTCACCACTGCGGCCTACCTCAATCGTTACAGGGGGCATGCTCATAACTAATGTAGCCACACAACCCAGGCACCATGCCTGCGTTGCTGCTAGACTTCACCCGACCAGAGCTATTGTGACCTAGGGTGAGAGCCACCAGAAGACTGATCAACTTAGACTGAGTACCGTAGCTTGAACACAAACCTCATGCAACACTATCATGCCATCTAACAAGATCGGCTAAGGCTAGACATATGAATGGATACGAACTCTCTTATGTCTAGTCAACAAGATCAAAGGGTCGTGTTCATGAAGAACATGAGCCTCTAACTTATGAACAAACACATAAGTAATGAGTAAATCATCCTTCAAGTGGATCAAAAGGTAGTGTTCACGAAGAACACGAGCCTCTAAATGATGAACAAGAGATGAACTCAAGAACATATCAATCATATGATCTACCATGACTTTATATGAAATAGCTGAATAACTGAAGTAGATCAAAGTCATACAATGAAATAAAGATAAAAGAAAACTCATACCTAGACTCCAAAGTAGACTTGGAACCTGAAGAAGAGCTACTCTAGCCTACCCCTAGCCTTGGAGACTAAAAGTGAGAGGAGAATGAGAGAGTGGCGTGTGTGAAATGGGAGCCCCTCCCCTTCTATTTATAGGCAAGGAGGAGGCTTGCCTCGGGCACCAAATAGCCTCAAAACACACGGGAGTGAAGTAATGGACCAATGAGTAGCTGCCACGTGGAGGGACGAGATGGGAGGAACCTAAGGCGGTTCGGCCGATCCTAGGATCGGGTGGCCCCCTAGGCCCTCCACTCGGGGTGGTTTTCCTCTGGGTGGCTGCCCTATGGGCCCTCTAATCCTTCCCCGGTGCATGGCTTGTTTTGGTATCCGAGGTGGGAGCCTTGATCCATGTGAAGTCCATGTGTCGCTCTCTGATTCGTCAGTGAGTGCCTCCCTTGGATCAGTGACATGGATTTCCACGTGTTTCTCTGGTGGTAGCCACCTCCTCAGCTGAGTTGGCATGGTTCTTCCATGAAAGGTGGGTTTCCATCTCTTTTGATGCTTATTTCACCTACATACAAATAATCTCCAAGGACAAGTGGAACTACATTATTCAAACCAAAATGCAAGTAAATAATGCATATGCCTCCATTTATGTGAGAATATTGATGGCTGAAAGTAGTACTTAACAGCCGTCAACACTCCTCGGAATGGACGCTTATTATTGGCTTGGCCTCGATCCACTTGGAGAACTTGTCGACAACCACGAGTAGATGCGTGTAGCCCCCAGGTGCTTTCCCCAACGGTCCAACTAGATCCAACCCCCATACTGTGAAAGGCCAAGTGATGGGGATGGTTTGGATTGCTTGCGTTGGGAGATGAGTTTGCCGCGCATAGAATTGGCAGCCCTCACAGCTGCGCACGATGTTCTTGGCATCAGCGATGGCGGTTGGCCTGTAGAAACCTTGCCGGAACGCCTTTCCGACAAGAGTCCTTGGAGCAGCATGGTGCCCTCATGTCCAGTCATGGATGTCCCGCAACAGCTCCCTTCCTTGGTCGGCCAGAATGCAGCGCATGAGGATGCCTTCACTACAGCGATTGGAACATATCACGACACGTCCAAACCGTCGCAACACGGGGGTTTTGGTCGCGATATGGGACGTGTAGCGACTATTCGAGTCCGTTGCCAGGTGTCGCAATAAAACCGGTCGCAATAGGTTTTTGCGACGCCTCACAATTCACGTCGCTATTATGGTCTATTGTTGCGACGGTGCCTGGCGTAGCAATTGGTTCAAGTCGCGATGACTTGTGTCGTTGCGATATGGGCTTTTGCAACGCAATGCGTTGTTGCGATAGTGGTATTTGAGACCACTCCGGTCAGTTGCAAACAAGCGCTATTACGATCAAATCATTGTGTCGCAATACGACACCTGTGCTGTTGCAATAGCAATGGAGGATATCACATCGAACACGTAGTCGTCGCCATATGTTTGAACCAAATCGCAACACTAAATGCTGTCGCTATACACGAAGAGGTTCACGCAACGAACCATGGGTCGTCATGGTATGCCTGAACAAAATAGCAACGCTCGGTGTCGTCGCTATACACGAAGAGGTTCATGCTACCAAATATGGTTCGTCACCATATAATTGAACTAATTCGCCATGCTAACTACCGTCGCTAGACAGGTTGATGGTCAGGCAACCAAGTACATGTCGTCACTATATTCTTGAACCAAATCGCAACGCGAACGACTAGTTGCTATACACATTGATGGTGACACAAAGATGTGTCGTCGCCATATTCTTGAACCAAATCGCAACGCGAACGACCAGTTGCTATACACGTTGATGGTGACGCAACCAAAGATGTGTCGTCGCCATATTCTTGAACCAAATCGCAACGCGAACGACCAGTTGCTATACGCGTTGATGGTGATGCAACCAAAGATTTGTCGTGGCCATATTCTTGAACCAAATCGCAACCCTAACTACCGTTGCTATACACGTTGATGGTCACACAACGAAAGATGTGGGGCGTCGCCATATTCGGGGACAAAATCGCAACGCCAGTTGCCATCGCTATAGAAGAAGAGGGTCACGCAACCAAAGATGGGTCGTCACCATGTCGTCGACCCAAAGCGCAACCCTACTTAACATCGCTATATGCGTAGGGGTGTCCCAACAATGTTTGTGTGACTCTATATGCTCCAATGATAGCGCATCAGATCAATCTTGGTCGCCATATGCATATGGTATGTCACAACGAACTATATGGTTCGTCGCTATTTGTGTAGAGGATAGCACAATGAAATTTTGGTCGCCAGGCTACACGCTGGATGCCCGGCGTCGCCAAATTTCATGCAACAAAATCTTCAAAACATTAACTGATGCAACCCATGTACAAACAAATCAATAATGAATTCAATCCTTTATTCATGACCAGCATTCATCATATATTTCGAAGTAAGAACTCTTGTCCATCGATCACAGTAAAAAAATTTGTAAAGAATCTATATTGTTCTTACGCACTGCTACAATCTGGATATCACTCCTACACTTGCATTGATCATCAATTTTTAGGCTGGAGCGGAAGTTTCTTATTGGTAGGTTTGTTGTTGCTGGTAGGTGGGACTTTGTTTGCCGTTCTTGAGATTCTTTTCACCGCCGGACCATCTTCCATGCCATCCTGAATGTAAACGAATTAGAGAATTTGAGCATATGAACTGGAAGTGGAAAATATTAATGGCATTATGAGAGGACAATTCCAGTTAGTACGTACCTCGTGTGCTCTCTTCTTGCCTGATCGCGTTTTAGCCTCCTTTAGCAGGTGTTGTGGACCAATAACTCTGGGAGCTGCAGCAGGTGAATCACTTTTTTGATGTTTCTCGGGAAAAAGACTCTTTGAAATGTAGGCACTTGTATCATTGATGTTAGGTGCTACATTTTCCTTATCTTTTGTCACAGTGCTTGTTGGATCAATCTGGATTATAAAGTTAATGGAACAATGTCAGCTGTAATTCAAAGTACACCATGCATCATGATTAGATAGCTTGTTCGATGTCATTAGTACCTGGTTCGCTGTTACATGATCCTGCAGTACTGGTGTTACGAGAACCTTTTGGACACTCCTCAAAGGTACAATTTCATTTGAATTATTGTTGATGGTTCCAGGGGTAGCCTACACATTGCAAAAGAGGCCATGCAAAAAGATTGGTGACATAAATTTGTTTTTTTGCCAATCACAACCAAGTGTCGTCGTTACCTTGTTCACCATTGCTTGACTCTGTGCTACTTCATTACACTACACTACTGCTTTAGTGTTGTTGATGGTTATTGACGTTTGATTATCGTTGCAAAGTTCGTTTGGACTTGCAAGCGGACAAATCCCTCGTCGTAGTTAAGGAACCCTTCTTCCCTTGAGTGGTGAACCCAAGGTATCGAATCCATAGAACAATATGTAATGTAAAATCAATCTAATAACCGAGAAACCCATGCTTCTTTGAGAGGTTTTGAATTGCATGTAATCTACTAAGATCAAAAGAGGTAGCAAGAGAAAGCATTGAGGTACCGATCTAGAGAGGGGTCTAGATCGTGTTTATGTCGTCGTTCCGAGCAAGATAAAGACAGAGTAAAACGAATCTCATTGAAAGCTTCTTTAAACCATGACCTTCGGTCAAATCCCCTAAGTCGCCCCGCCGTACTCGGTGTCAACATCCTGTCATGATGTTCCCCTTTCTTCGTGGTCGAATCTTAGAGCACACCTGCAAGGAGTGCGTTGAATTACTTGGTAGATCAGGTATGCACCTCTAGCCACCGCAGCTACAAGAACATCCCATGCAATCTATCTCGAGAATAGATTAAGGAAGAAAACACCCAAGCAAGAACAAGAATTGCAAACGAAGGTACTCGATCACTAGGAATCGGATCCATTGAAACTCCATCAAAAGTATGAATACATGAATAAGATCCAACCGGGATCCTACCTTGACCTTGATTCACGCCTCCGGAACTCCGACGTGGTCTTCCATGCAAGGTTCCCATGCTGGCTAGGCAAACCCTAGACGACTAACACGACCCTCCTCTCCGGGGTGGTGTCCCTCAAGCTCCTCTACTCCTCAGCGGTGAATGACGAATGGCTTGATACGTGGCTCGGGGTACCGAGGCTATAAATAGCCCGAGGATCAGCTAGGTCAAAGGGGGTAGTGAACAGGGCCCAGAATGGGCTAGGCCGGCCGGCCTGGGCCCATGTTGGCCTAGTTCGGCGCCGCCTTTCTTCCGGATGCTTCTCACGACTTCTTGAGTTTTTGCTGAGTTGCATGTGGGCCCTTGACGTCATTTTCCTCGTGGTTTAGATGAGGGGGCTTTACGAATGAACTCCCGCATCTTCCATCTAGGTCCTCAGCACTTCTCGGCTTCACACTTTAGTCCTTGGCTTGTTTGGAGTCATGTTCATCCTGTATCTTGACTTGTCCCGGGGTCCATGATCACCTTGTAAATCCCTTGATGAACTTTACCCGGAAGTCCTCATTTAAGCTCTTGCTTCCTGTATAAACAATAAACTCCAAAAATAGTGCACGAGTGCGAACATGACATATAATGGGGGTTAGGATCGTTAGTGTGAATATCAAATCATTACCAACATAGAAGGTAAACAAGTGGCTAGGTTGACGGAAATCGACTGCCAACATCCCCCCATGCTTAACCCTTGCTCGTCCTCGAGTAAGCCTTCTATGGATATCAGCGTTGCCCTTCGATGTTCAAACCCTACACTTGATCATACATGAGAAAACATAATGCTCTCTAGTTTTATATTCATTAAAGTTCCATAATGTACTAACTTTTACCTTTATGGAGGGTAGATATCATTCAAGCTCTTTCCACAAGTACTTGATCAAGCTCTCAAACTTTTAAACAAATCTCAGAAATTTTGAAAAATAAAGAATGAGATAAAGAGAAAAATTACTTTACCAAGATCAAAATTAACCATCTTGCACTTTGCTCATGTACTCTCATCTCACTTGTCTCTCAAGCCTACTTGTTCTACTCCTTTCCTCTCTCAAAGTATATGGTGGAAAGCTTTATGTGGAGCTATAGGAAAGTTTAGTCCTACCAAGATATTATTGTTGAGATATTATTAAAACAAGACTAGCTTCTCATGGTCTTACCGAGACTCGTCAGAAAGGTCATTGGAAAAATAATGTTATCAAGGAGGGGGGAGAGATGAACACACACTTTTTAGATAGGTGGACATGTGCAAATAGCAAAGAGTGATCCCAAGGCACAAACAGAGTCCTTGTTATCGGATTGCACATGGTTGGAAAGATGAGTATGGGCCTTGATCTTGAATCCTCTAGAAAACTCAAAAGCACTAAAGTAGTTAGAGAACCGGGGAGCTTTATTATTTTTTTTCTTTCTTCTTTCTTTCTTTCTTTCTTTTTCATTCATCATTTTTTTTCTATCATCATACTTTTTCTCTCTCTTTTTTTCTTTTTTTATTTGCTCCCCTTGGACTCTAGACTATACTAGCACTTCCTTGGTAACCACCCCATGCTTAGACGTTTGCTCGTCCTCGGGCAAAGAGGTGATAAAATGCCAAGGTGGGAATTGAAGCTCTCATTCATTTTTTTTCTTAAAGAGAGACACTCGAAAAATCTTCTAGGGATCCTTTTGGAAGTTTCCCTTTCTCACTTGAAGTACCTTCCTTGTAATCTTCTCCAAAATATTCATCCATACTCATATATTGGGTTGTGGTCAAGGAGATGTACACAAAAAAGATATATTTGGGTTTTGGTTGGATATCTGGAGAGGTTTGCAAAATTCCCAATGTGGAAACTCACAATGCACGGATAGAAAGGCTAGCATAAAGAACGATAAACAAAAATGGAATGACCAGCTTCTTAGTCTCGGGCCAGAGAAATCAGGCCTTGAATCAATGCACCCAAAAATAAATATTGTATATACTAAGGTTTTGCACTCAAGTAAATTTAGACTTTGGATGGGTAGAGCAAAATGCAAGCAGAACTTGTGACAAGGTTAGCATAACTTTTTGAGAATAAAAAGGTTCTTTGATTCACCCAAAGTTGAGAGCAACGAAAAGAACTATGGGACTTGAGTTATCATAACCTCCACACAAGATTAGGCTAGCATTTAATTAAATTTCAGATTCATATTAAAAGAGAGCACTAGCTTAAACATGCATAAAACAAGCATAAGATTGAGCAAAGCGGCAATCATCATCAGATATCAACATGGTACAAATTTACCATCCATATTAAGATCATAAAGCAACGGTGAAACTTATTCATGATTATGGATAACAAACTACTACTACCACACATGCTGAAATTAAATAAAAACAAGAAAATACTACGCAAACATAAATGCACACAAGATGAAAATAAAGAAAAGGAAAATGAAAAATCAAACCACACTTAAAAACTCCGTCCCTTTCTTCTTTCTTCATTCTTCATCCGATTGTCCTTGCTCCGTTGGTTGGCTTTCATTGAATCCTTGCTCATAATATTGTTGCATGGCCCCTCCATGAAATTGATGAGGCGGCACGAGTTGAAGACGTCCCAATTGATGGGCGATTCCCGCCGTTCCTTCGTGCCAATGGTTGACATGGCTTCGGATCCTCTCGACGTCTTGTTCATTCCTTTGCATATATGCCCCAATAATGGCTGCACTTTGTTGGGGCTGGGGCATGCTTGCATAAGGTACCACAAATGCTTAATTGGGCACAACAAAAGTTGGTGGAAAATATGTTGGAGGAGGTGGTGGCATGGCTGCACCACTCCCCCATGCTTGCATTAGCACAGTTCCGTAGTAGGGTGGTGGCATAGGAATTCCGCCATAGGGTTGATGGTAGGCCGCTCCTCCTTGCTCTTGGGCTGCGGAGGATGAACCTTCTTCTACGATTCTTCCCCTCTTGTTCTTCTTGGCCAGTACGAGAATTCCTTCTTCTAACCAATTCTCTCTCCCTTCAATAAATAATTTTAGCTTCATGTTGGGGAGAGGAACATTGACTTTTGCCACCTTGTACCCTCTCTTGTCATCTCCACTAATATATTTTCCTTGCTTCACATAATCAATTCCAAGTGAATTTCCCGTAAGTATGAATTTTGGATTTCTTGTAATACCCGGCTTCACAGAAATTGCTATCATAGAGAGATAGCATCCTGAACCAATTTGTCCACTCCCTGATATTGCCTCACAACACCACCGATTGATCATAATATATGATGGATCAATGGCTTGCCTTGCAACCAATGCCAAATAAAGCCAATTAACTTCCATATCGGTGACTTTGGACTCCTTCATTCTTCCCAAAATCCTTTTGCTCATCCAAGAATGAAATATCCGGATGATGGGATTCTGGATGCTACTTCTTTGTTGGTTATCTTCTCCTGAAATCATGCTCCAAAATCCTTCCAATACACTTTCATTAGCATTAACTTGCTCCGGGGCTTCCCTCTGAAAACCGAGCAACTCCCTAATTTGCTCATTAGAAACTATGTGCTCATCATCTTTCAGTCGAAATGAGAGGGATGGCACCCCTTCATTAATCACCGGTGCCATGGTCATGAGAATCTCCATGGCAAGCTCCAAATGAATACTCACTCCTACTCCATGGGAAAATTGCCCCCATCCAAGGTGGTTCATCATTTGATAAATATCCGAGGCAAATCCCAATACTTGGAGGGCATCATCATCAAAGTTGACATTGGGCACAACCCTCTTCTCTAGGCGCCCAAGCCTCTCCTCCTCCTCCTCTGACATCATAAGAAATCCATACTTGCAACGTCGTGGAGTGTATGGTGGTGGAGCGGATGAACGAGTCGAGCGACGAGGTGGGACGGGCGGCTCCTCCGTTCGCCCTTGCGGCTCGATGTACCGCATAGACGAGCTTCGGGTGTCTCTCCTTCCACTAAGGAGTATGGTGTCGCTCCTTGATGGCGCCACGTCCTCTTCCATGCTTCGCGGCGACTCGGAGATTGAGTGCCTCCACGAAGAACTTGTTGATGCCGGCTTAGATGATGATGATTGCGTCTTCCTCCCAAGAACCTTGCCAAAGACCTTCTTCATCTTGTAGTTGCTGCACAAATCACAAACAAACTCTCCCCAGGGTTTCTCGCTGGTAGAAATACACACAAAAGAAGTATATGGAAGAGCAAAGTTTGTGATGCAATTCTCTGAATTTTTGGACTCAAGAGAGGAGAACGAATTTTTCTGGAGAGTTTTTTGGAGGTTCTGGACTGCGAGCTCAAGAACACGAACTAGCAAGCAAGCAAGAGACTCACCTGTGAAAGATGGAGGCAGGGGAAGAAAATATAGGCCAGGGCGGCCGGCCTGGGCCGACCGGCCTGGGGTCCCTACCCCCTGCCTCGGCTCCAGCTTCCTCCCACTTGATGTTTGTTGCATCATGACCTTGTGTCCTCGTGCTCCACGCTGATCCACCGCCCAAACTCTTTCAGCCATTCCTTTTTCTTTCATGGTTAAGTCCTCATCTTGATCATTTCCTTTGTGTCACTTCCATGCCTCCTTGCCTCCCATGTTATCATTCATAACCTGCAAAAATCAAAGCCATGCTGCCCCACATGCTTGTCCCATGCATGCCAAAAGATTCTTGAATGATGATGTGTTCCCGTGATGCATCATGGGTCATTAGAGGTTCAATTAAGCTCAAAACCTTCCCTTGATCATGTTTAGATGCTAATTACTCCTCTAATTTCAAAAATTAAAAATTAATTCAGAGATATCAATGAGTTCAAATGTATTTTTAGAGGAGTTTTTAGGCATCAAAAACATTTGTAAGTCGAAACTTTCCGACTACATTGATTTTGGTTACACAGGGATCACTTGCTTTCATTAATTGATAGCGAGCTCCTCCGGCTTGACCGTGGGGGTATATGTTTAGGTTCTAATTTTGGCTAAATATGAGACAGATGTTTTGAATGAACAAAAATAAATGTGGCTTGGAAAAATTCTAATTCTAGAGAAACCTAGGTTCACGCGAGTCCTAGCATGCGTCAAAGATTAAAAATCACTAAGAAACAACGCGGGGCTCTACTCGTGTGTTTTTATGAGGTAAAACAAACCAACCTTATCATCATGAGGAGGATGAAAGGTGTGGATAGGTTCTAAAATTTTGGAGTTGGTTTCTCGAAAAGAGGCAAATAAATCGTAGCATGGCTCATGTCAAAGGTTTATGTCAAATAAAATCCAAATGAAACATCTGAGCAACTTAAATGTCTCAAAAATAAGTTCAACCACTTAAGAGTTTATACCAAGTCTTGCGTAGCAAATTCTAAGACCAACTTACTTGAAAATCAAAAATAATCCGGGTTGCCCTCCCGGCAGCTTTATTCTTCAACGGGTTGTCCTTCCGGCAGCTTATTCTTGACTCGACGAATGGGTTGGCTCCCGCCTAGTGCTTCATTTATAGTCCATGGCTAGACTTCTTGTCTTCTTCACTTCGGATCAACGCTCTTTGTGAGCGTTGCAATCTTGGGTACCCACTTCCGCACCATCTTGGGCACGGGCTTATTCTCTGGCCTAGTCATCGTTTGGTCTTCACAGGCAGCCTTTGTTCTTTGGTCTTGACGGATGCAACGACTTCCTTGATCACTTTCGCTTCCTTCTTCTTGGGCTCCTCCATCTTCTTTGGCTCTTCCTTACTAAAACGACGATGAGGTGGAACATATTTAGCATTGATCATGTTGCATACCTCAAAACGTGGACGAAACTTGAATATGCTTCGTGTGCCATTGACGTCGAACTTGATCTCCCCCTTGCTAACGTCGATCATTGCCCCGACGGTCTTGAGGAAGGGCCTCCCTAGGATGAGGGGCGGCTTCTCCCTTTCTCCCATCTCAAGTACCACGAAGTCGACGGGAATGAAGTGATCTCCAATTTTCACGGGCACATCTTCGGCAATTCCCACGGGATAGCGGATAGAGTTGTCACCCAACTCCAAACACGTACCCATAGGCTCAAGTGGTAAGCGTAGCTTCTGAAAGGACCTTGTGATCCCTAGAGGGGGGTGAATAGGCTCACTTCAAAATTCTTGAAAAACTTAAAATGGAAATTAAATACCTACCGGGTTATCCGGTACAATGCCGGATGATCCGACGGGCGGATCTTCCGGTATTGTGACGGATGACCCAGCAACCAGAGAGTATTACGAAATCAGGAAATAAAGATGAACTCCTAGCAATTCTATATGAATCAAAAGTTTAGTTTAGATGCTAAGAACCTCCTGCAACCAAAGATTCGAGTTGTAGCACAACAAATATATAGATCGGGGCAAAACACACTTCTAGGGTTAGAGAGAGGAGAAGAACTCAAACAAGCAATTGACAAGAGGTTTAATCCGAAGTTCACTCCCACAAAGGAAGCTACGTCTCCGTTGAGGATCCCACAAAGGGAGGGCTATCACCAAGAGCCTCTTGCCTCACCCAATCCCCACAAAGGAAGATTGGTGCTCACTAAGAATTCTCCACCAAGGAGGGGTAATACAAACGATCCCGGGTGCTCCACACGGAGAGGGCACTCAATGGGCGACACCTAACCGTCTAGAAGCAAGCTTCAAGAGTAACAAACGCGAATCGAAGAACCAAAGCTGCCACAAGTGCTTCTTGAGATGAACAAGTGATGAACTCACTCAATGGGCTCAACCTCACACCTTGTCAACTCTCAATCCCACACCCTAGATGAATTCTTGGAGTGGATTAGCTCTAGGAGGATTTGGGAGAGAGGAGTAAATGCTTGTGGAGGTGTTTGTCCCGGGTTAGTCAGCAACAAATGAAGGTGGGGGTGAAGGGGTATAAATACCCAACCCCCAAAAATTAGCCGTTACTGTGCAGCTGGACGACTCACCGGATGACCCGGCACCATGCCGGATCACCCGGGTTCCGTCGGGACACTCCCAGAGAATTTCGGGACCTGCGGTCGGGTGACCCGCCTGCCGGATCATCCGGTAAGGCGCCAGATCATCCGAGATTCCTGGAACTTTTTCCAAACTGTGTTCGTGAGTGAATTTTGTCTCTCGAGTGAATGTTAGTATCTCAAGTAAAACACATGTGGCAAACTTCAATTTGACCATATGCATCCCCCTTTATAGTACGGTGTTTCCTATACTCAAATTCAAAAATAGAAATCGAATTTTAAACCTCCATTGAGCGGTTAACACCTCATAACTTTTATTGGGGGGTCTCCTTTTCATCCAAATTGTGTTCTTTCATATTTAAACCTGCACACATCTCAATTAAACAATTAAATCCTCCAAATTGTGATTGTCATTTATCACCAAAATAAATAGGGGCCCTAGATGCATTTTTAATCTCCCCCTTTTTGGTGATTGATGACAACACAATTTGGTTTAATAAAAGAGATGAGTGTATCCAACTAAATAGTGAGAAGCTCCCCCTAAATGTGAGCATTCATCAACAAGAGAGGCCTCATATGCCCATGCCACATTTAGCAAGAACTCCCCCTAAATCTTTGCATACAACAACATGGTGCATAAGTGTGATACAAAATAATCCGTGATGCATATGACAAGATATATCACAACAACAAAGTGAGAAATAACAATTCATCAACCAACACATGCATCACACGATAATTAAGGTTCATTACATCACACTAGCATAATAGAGTACCACAAATAGGTCTTACACAAATAAAAGTTCTCACTTGGCACACCATCACATAGTTCACACCATCACACATAGTTCATTACATGTCCATTAACTAGCAAAGATACATAGGATAAAAAGATAGATATGAGGGGTCTCCAAAGCACCAAATGACCAAATTCACTCCCCCTTTGGCAACAAGCACCAAAAAGGAGAGCTAAGCATCATCATCATCATCGTCGTCATCGTCCTCACCATCATCACCATCGTCACCATCATCATCCTCGCCTTGCTCTTCACCTTGCTCTTGGCCATGAAGGTCTTCTTCCTCATCATCTTCAACATCATCTCCACCCATTTGCCAAGTGCCTTGGTGATCCCATGGATTTTCAATAGGTGCAAAGTCGGGCCACTCCCTAGCGGGACGAACGGGTGGGTGAGGTAAGTGCATATGTGCCATCATTTGCTTATCCCTTATCTCACTCCTATGAGCCTCCTCGGACATCCACCTTCTTGTAGCTTGAATTTCTTCTTCATTGCGCTTGCAAGACTTGAAACAAGCAAATAGTCCTTGTACAATGAGTTCAAGCTTGCTCTTCTTGCTACGACGCCCGATGTGAATAGGGCCTTGAGAGGAAGATGGTCCATGAGAGGAGGGAGGACCATGAGAGGATGAAGGACCCATAGATGGAGGCGGTGCCTGTGAAGAAGATTGACCTTGAGAACCCTGAAAATTTCCACCACCCATGCTCCTAGGAAGATAAATGCCTAGAAAGGGTCCCTTAGGCTCATGAGGGGTGCGGTAGCTACGGATCTTCAAGAGCTGCTCTAACTTGCCCGTAGAGGTGTGAAAAGGATCATGAGTCTTGTCGGGCCTGATATTGATGCCGATCACTTGCTTGATCATGTGAAAGATATACGGTGCATAGTGATAGCCACTGATGGCCTCCTGAGAAAGCAAGGTAATCTCATCCCAAATAGCCACTGAAAACTTGGGCAACCCGGGGACCATCTGATATAGCAAGTTCTTTGCCCTGTGAGAGATGTTATCTGAGTCTCCACCTCTAGGTGTAAGAGTCTGTCTGAAGAGGTGATGAAACAGCTTGTAGTAAGGTGAGAGGCATGAGATCTTCCCAATCTGAATATCCCCATAAGCTCTATCATACATGAAAGCCAACCGGTGATCTGAGAGCTCATCTCCAACATGTAGATTGGCATAACCCTCATTTACCACAAAACAAGTACCCCTCTCCCTCAGCTCATGGCGAAGACCAAACATCTCAGCAAATGCATCCAAGCGAATAGATAACCTTTTGCCCTAGAGAGACCAAGTGAAAGTGGAGGTGGTGTCATCAACTGAGAGAGTAGCATAAAACTGAGCTACCACCTCCTCATTCCAATCACACTGAAAAGCCATAATCTCTGTCAAACCCATCTCCTCACACCTAGTGATAACCGGATCAATCACCTCAAGTAATGGAGCACGATTCTTCAAATAAGTCCAATCAATCCATTTCATGGGAGTGAAAGGTTTCTTTTTGTTCAAAATAGGTGACTCATACCAATCCGCATGATGAGGTGACCAAAATCTAGGATCTCCAAAGAATGCTCTAGGTTTGCTAAAGTGATCCTCAAATCTAAGTTCACATACAGATATGCCCTTCTTCATGTAATTAACCATGGCTGGATCATGAGGAGATCGAACGGGACGAGTCAAAGAGAGTACCACATAGGAGAGTGGGGTGAGATCAATGTTGTCGTTGGCTTCAATCCCCTCAACATCACCAAGAGCACCTCTCCTAGGGCCATGAGTACCGGGAGCACGTGAGTACTGCTGATGGATACGTCCACGGCCATGAGCACGCTCTGGAACGGCTTGTGGTTGAGTCCTTTTGCCACGGTCCGCTTGCCCTTCATCATCGGAGGGAGGATCCCCACCTTGAGAGCCTCCCCAATGTTCCTGTGAGTCATAGTCTTCTGTCGAGGCATCTGGACAAGATATACGATTGATGGATTAGAGAAAATGCTCGAAAGATGAAGCATAGGAGAAATCCTGCCCCTACCGGATGACCCGGCAGGGTCGAGACCGGGACATGAAGTCCATGGATCTCGAGATTCAACCAACGAAACTCCATGCGATCATCTAGAGATGTTCTAGGTACTAGTATGAAGCATCCTACCCAAGGAAATCATCTAGAACATCCGGCATGGAGAGATCGGGAAAAAGGATTTTGAATGGATTTGAATCTTTACCTTTTTTGATTTCCCGTGCAAACACCGGGTAACCCGATGGAAGAAGTTGGTCTAGGGGCTTAGGTGAGTCCTTGAAGCCCTAGAACGCCTTGAATTGATGGGGGGACCTTCAAATCGCCATGGGGGGCGGAGTGAGGGAGGTGGCCGGTTGAAGGAAGAAGAAAGAGAGAGTTAGGGTTGAGGGGCGCCGGCCACGACTTTATATATTTCTGGGTAACCGCCGGGTGACCCAGCACTATGCCGGATGACCCAGGTTCCTTCGGGAGATAGACAGTGAATTTCGAGACTTGTGATCGGGAGATCCGAGGACCGGATGACCCGGCATAGTGCTGGATGACCTGGTGTCAAAGAATTTTCCAGCAACTGTCTTAGAGATTTTTCCTTGAGATTTGGAGATAGATTGAGATAGTTCTAGTCAATGGACATATAACAACACTTGACTAAAAGTGACTAGCCACATTCAACAAGCATAACCATAGTCACCTTTACCCAAGCAAAGATCCAAGGATCTTAAAATCCATATCTTTTGAAAAACTCACACAAAATAACCATAAAAGCAAAGTTTTCATCCTATCTAGGCAAACAATCAAGTATGTGCAATAAGTCATGCCAAGTTACGAGAATCCAAGATATTTAGCTCACTCCTCAAAGCACAAAACCTTTCCTCATCTAGAGGCTTAGTGAAGATATCGGCAAGTTGCCTCTCTGTGCTTACATGACGTAGAGCAATATCTCCCTTAGCCTCATGATCCCTTAAGAAATGATGTCGAATATCTATGTGCTTTGTTCTAGAGTGTTGAACCGGATTGTTTGCTAGCTTGATGGCACTCTCGTTGTCACACAAGAGTGGAATCTTACTAAACACACAACTGTAATCACTCAATGTTTGCTTCACCCACAAAAGTTGTGCACAACAAGCACCGGCCGCAACATACTCGGCTTCGGCCGTGGATAAAGCAACCGAATTTTGTTTCTTAGAACTCCATGACACCAAAGACCTACCAAGGAATTGGCAAGTCCCCGTTGTACTCTTTCGATCTACCTTGCAAACCGGCATAGTCCGAATCGGAATAGCCAAGTAAATCAAAAGTGGAGCCCTTGGGATACCATAAGCCTAGGTTAGGAGTGTGAACCAAATATCTAAAGATTCTCTTAACAGCCATTAGATGACACTCCTTAGGATTAGCTTGAAATCTTGCACACATGCACACACTAAGCATTATATCAGGCCTAGATGCACAAAGGTAAAGAAGGGAGCCAATCATGGAGCGAAATACCTTTTGGTCGACCGACTTCCCTTCTTCATTAAGATCAAGATGTCCATTTAATGCCATAGGAGTCTTGATGGGCTTAGAATCGGTCATGTCAAACCTCTTGAGCATGTCCTTCATATACTTGGTTTGACATAAGAAAGTTCCTTCCTTCAATTGCTTGATTTGAAACCCAAGGAAGAACTTCAATTCACCCATGATAGACATCTCGAATCTCTTGGTCATAATCCTACTAAACTCTTCACAAAATTTATCATTAGTAGACCCAAAGATAATGTCATCAACATAAATTTGGTAAACAAAGATATCTTTTCCCGTTCTTTGAATGAAGAGAGTAGAATCGGCTTTGCCTATCTCAAAGCTGTTCTTGTGAAGAAAATCCTTAAGGCATTCATACCATGCTCTAGGAGCTTGCTTGAGCCCATAGAGCACCTTATGGAGCTTGTACACATGGTTGGGGAAGTTTGGATCTTCAAAGCCCGGTGGTTGTTCAACATAAACTTTTTCTTGGAGAGGTCCATTCAAGAATGCACTCTTCACATCCATTTGATGAAGCTTGAAGTCATGATGAGTAGCATAGGCCAAGAGTATACGGATTGACTCAAGCCTTGCTACCGGAGCATAAGTCTCTCCAAAGTCCAAGCCTCCAACTTGAGTATAGCCTTTGCCCACGAGCCTTGCCTTGTTCTTTGTGACGACACCAAATTCATCTTGCTTGTTCCTAAAAACCCATTTGGTGCCGATCACATTTTGCTTGGGTCTTGGCACCAACTCCCAAACTTCATTCCTCTTGAAGTTGTTCAACTCTTCCTCCATAGAAATAATCCAATCCAAGTCCTCAAGAGCTTGTTCCACACTAAGAGGTTCCAAAGAAGAAACAAATGACTAAAACACACAAAAGTTTGACAATCTTGAGCGAGTTGTTACCCCTCTTTGGATACTCCCAAGGATGTTGTCAACGGGGTGATCCCGTTGAACCATTTGATGAACTCTTGGATGTGGTGCTTGAGATTGATGTTGAATAGGTCCATCATCATCATCTTGAGCTTGAGGTGCTTGTTCATGAGCTTCACCACCTTGTTCTTCCCTTTGATCAAAGCCACTTCCATGATCGTCACCATGAGCTTGACTTTCATCTTGATGAACTTGAGAACTAGGCGGTTCAACTCTTGTTGATGATGGTGGATCTTGATTGCTTGTGTCAACCGGAACTTGAACTTGAACTTCCCTTGGCATCACTTCACCGGTGCCCATTCTAAAGATGGATATACTTGGAGGTTCTTCATCATCTACAAGGTTTTCACTAACTTGCTCTCCTTGAGAGCCGTTGGATTCATCAAATTTCACGTCTACCGTGGTCTCAACACAATCGGTGGTCTTGTTGAAAACACGATAGGCATGTTCGTTAGTTACATAACCAATGAAAAAACCTTCATCAACCTTGGATGCAAACTTTGAGGCTTTGGGTTTCTTGTTAAGTATGAAACACTTACACCCAAAGACCCTAAAGTAGTGCACACTAGGTTTCTTACCAGTGATGATCTCGTAGGGAGTCGTGTTCAAGTACTTGTGGAGGTAGAGGCGGTTGGCGGCATGGCACGTGGTGTTGATGGCATCCGCCCAAAATGAGTCCGGAGTCTTGTACTCATCAAGCATTGTTCTTGCCGCTTCAATCAACGTACGTTTCTTCCTCTCAACAACGCCATTTTGTTGAGGAGTGTATGGAGCGGAGAGTTCATGCTTGATGCCTTCTTCATCAAGGAATTCTTCAGCTTGAGTGTTCCTAAACTCCGAGCCATTGTCACTTCTTATGTTCTTGACCTTTAGCTCGAACTCATTTTGAACCCTTCTTATGAACTTCTTGACCACTCCCTTTGCTTAACTTTTATCTTGCAAAAAGAATACCCAAGTGAAACGGGGAAAGTCATCAACAATTACTAAACCATATTTGTTACCACCGATGCTTATGTAGGCAATTGGTCCCAACAAGTCCATGTGTAGAAGCTTCAACGGTCTTGATGTTGAAAGGATGTTCTTGGCGGGATGATGCGCTCCAACTTGCTTTCCCGCTTGACATGCATTACATAACCTATCTTTCTCAAAAACAACATTTGTTAGTCCTACGATGTGCTCGTCCTTTTGAAGTTTGGCCAAGTTCCTCATGCCAACATGAGCTAGTCGGCGATGCCATAGCCAACCCATGTCAGATTTTGCCACTAAGCAAGCCTTAGGGTCCACCTTTACTTTTGTGAAATCCACATAGTAAAGCTTTCTGCTTAGGTGACCCGCAAAGACAATAGAGGAATCCTCACTTCTAGAGATGGTCACACCCTCTTTGGTAAAAAGACAATTGTAGCCTTTCTCACAAAGTTGTGAAACCGACAACAAATTGTACCCTAAACCTTGAACATGGAAACATCTTCAATTGAATTGGTTGTTGAGATAGCAATTTTACCTAGACCAATCACATCTCCTTGACCATTATCTCCATATATGATAGTTTCCGTAGGGGTGTCATAATGCTTAAGGGATGCAAACAAGCCTTCATCTCTGGTCATATGATTAGTGGCACCACTATCAATTAACCATGCGGTTCCACCGGAGGAGTAGGCCTACAAAACAAGTTTAAGCTTTTGGTTTAGGTACCCAAAATGATTTGGGTCCTTGGAGGTTAGAAGCATAAACTTTTGGAACCCACACACTCTTCCTCATAGCCTTCTTGGCATAAGCACCAACGTACTTGACCACCATTTTACCATTATAGTCCAAGGTCACAACATAATCACAAGTGTAGTTGGGAGAAGGCTTGTGTTCCACCACATTCTTCGATGCCTTTGGTGGAGACTTAACCCCACCACTTCCTTTTGTGGTGTTCACAACCTTTGACTTCTCTTTTGTTGTGGTAGAGGTGGTTACTCCATGGGAAATATCCATAATAGTGTTGAGGTAGCCTCCCTTGTTCCACAAGGGGATCTCATGCCCTTTCACCACCCTTCTACCATTGACCTTGTTGTACTTGTAGTGCCCAATTCCTCTTGTGTCAATAGCTTTACGAATGGACTTGGCACTGAAGGACCGAATAGGGCGACCAGAGAGGGGGGAGTGAATAGGAGCTGATAAAAATTCTTCCCGTAGGTCGAACTCGGCCTATACCCCGATTGCCACTACAAATGCTCGCGCACACAAAGGAAGCTCCAAACAAGGCACACATAAGCCTAGAAGAACAAGAGACAAGCCTAGGAGCAAAGAGCGGAAGCAACTGGACAAGAATCAAAGCACTTGGCACAATCTGGAAATGCCAGGCGCGGACTGTCCGGCTGGTACGGGCGAACTGTCCGCTAGTGTACGGCGGACTGTCCGGACCTACCCTGCGGACCGTCCCAAATAAACACTAGAGCTACCAGAGACGCACCCCGAAAATACGGACTGTCCGTGGAGGACACGCGGACTGTCCGCCAAAACCTAGGCCACGCGGACCGTTCGTGACGCCCTCGCGGACTGTCCGCAAAACCTCTCGCAACCAAAACCTAGGGCCGAAACGGATCAAAACAAAGATGCGCAAGAACATGAAGAACACGCTACGAACTCCTGGACACGCGGACTGTCCGCGGGGTCCTCACGGACTGTCCGCTAGCCCCGGACAGAGCTGCTCGAGCTCGAGCTCGCGAAGTCAACTCTCCCAATCCATCACCGGATCTCCCAAACGCCAAAAGCTCTTGAGACAAGATTTGGGGGAGATGATAAGCAACACAAGAGGAAGCTATGCCCCAAAAATCTTGACCTCTAAGCCACTAAATCGCCGGGAATCGCAGATCACACGAACTCCACCAAGAACACGAACTCCGGCCAAAAACTCACGAATCGAAGGCTCTCCACGGTGTTTGAGGAGTCAAGATCACACACAAAGATGCGCAAGGCATCCACCCATGATCTCCTCAAAGAAATCCGAAGGAAAACGCCCTCAAATCCCTGAATCGAGCGAAGAACGAAACTCCCCAAAAATAGCCCCGAAAAAGACACGAAAATCACAAAGGACTAGGAGATCACCGCAACGCCGAATGCTTCCATACATCCAGAGGTCAGAGTCTGTACAAGAGTCTTGCCTAAGGAATCCAGAGGGAAAAGAAGCAGTTCAGAGAAATCTACCGGGGGAGAAAGCCCTAGAGTCCAAGAGAGAGAGATGCCATCCACCTCTCCGCTATTTATACGAAATCCATCGGAGGGAGGTAAATGACCACGCTACCCCTACTGCTTAAATGAAGATACAACCCCTCAGGGGCATTTTGGTCAAGTCTTCATCGGACGGACACGCTTCCACCGCGGCTTCACTTCACCTCGACGCAAACCCCGCGATCACGCCAAGTGCCGTCTGCCTTGAAGCTTCCCGAAGCTCTTGGATCACCGTCTCCGTCGCCTCGGGCCTCCGGGCTTGGTTTTGAGTCCCAAACCAAGAAACCGTCCACTTTGTGGGCAAACCACCAAACCCCGCGTGCAAGCTTCGGCCTCGATCCGCTACCTTGCACCGGCCCATGTTCACGACTTCAACCCGCCAGTCTTGCACCGCACGGCTCGCACTTGACCCCATCGGCCACCGGGTCCATCGAATCAAGCCTACTTGCCACTCCATCAACCGGAGGCCGCCACGGCTAAGGCCTTTAGCGCTTGTTCTTCACCTGCACTGACACGAGTCAAACCGCAACCTGTACCTGCACACTTAGCCAAGCATCAGTCCACACAACGTTGTCAATCACTCATCACTAAGGAGCGACCCTCCACTGGTCTTCGGACACACCTGGTCCTCAATCTCCCCCTTGATGAGTGCATTGACAACACCCATAGAAATCACATAGAGAAAAAGAAAAGAAAACAACTACGAACACAAACCTCCCAAGCAAGTGATCCAAAGCCAAAGAACAAGCGAAAACTCGATCACTCGCCAATCCAAGTCTCGGCCCCCTAAGACAAGGGCAACGGCTCGACACAGCCGAGACAAAACAAAGCTCTCAAAGAGCACATCACAAAGCACAAAACTCAGGCAAACCAAAGGAGCTCCCACTGCACATATGCAAACTCCCCCTGAGCAAATGCAACCTCTTCTTCTCAATTTTTCTCCTCACATGCCACAACTCACAAATGTATACCAATTTTCTACAAAATTTCCCAATGCATGAAAATTCTCCCCATATCAAACAAAACTCTCCCCCTTGTTGACAATGCATGAATCAAGGTATATGAGACTCTTCCCCTTGTTTTCATGAAAAATGCATGTCAAAGCACATATACAATCTACTAAGCTTCTCAAATATACAGAGAGCACAACAAAATGCTACAAATGAAACATAGAGCAAGCAAGGTAGACATGGTGTATCTAGCACATTACCATCAAGAAGGTAGAGACATATAAGCATGTGACATGGCCAAAAGCAATTTTAAGCAATTTTCACAAAGAAATAGTCATCTCATGAGCAAGATTCTCTCTATACCAATTTGAACATAAATACACTAGATCATCCAAAGTTTATACAAGATCACCAATTCTCATCACAAGATCATTATAAACGCCCACAAGCTACTCAAGTCATGTTAAAGCCACCGAGCCATGTGTCTACTTCTTAAAATGAGACTTCTCATGGTAGACAACATGCTACGGTTTAGCACCCAAGATATGAATATCAAAGCATAACAACATGATTAGGAGCTCATTTTTCAAGCATAAGACAATTCATACACCAATTTCATTTTCAAGTTAAAACATGGTACATGAAGTGCCTTTGTGGCAAAAAGAAGCTTATGCTCCTCCCCAAGCAAGCAAAAGGGCTAAACATTTACAATGACAAAGGGTCTTTGACCCCAAGCAAAGAGAATATGATCCTCAAGCACAAACTGAGCATGATATAAGCATTTAAGCACAAATTGAGCATAGACAAGCGTCTACTCATGAGAGACACAATTTTAGCATTTTCATCAAAAGAAAGCTATCTCAACACAAATATATGGTAAAACCATCAAGAGCATAGCATTCACATCCACAATTTACCAAACATGCACAAGTCTCACAAATAGCACATCAGTGATCAGTGTATATAAGAGAAGCTCAATCCTAGCTCAAGTGATCCAAAGATGGCTATCCTACCAGGTTTTGTACAGAAAGTAAAATGCATGAATGAAATGCAACAAAATGAACATATGACACATATATACATGAGAAGCTCCAAGACCCAGCTAGAAAGGAAAGCACACCCCAAGCTCACCCCGCAAGCGAGTGAAAGTGACTTGGTCAAGCGGTTTGGTGAAAATGTCAGCTATCTGGTCTTGGATAGGGACATAGGACAAAGATATGTTTCCCTTCTCAACATTGTCTCTCAGAAAATGGTACCTCACTTCTATGTGTTTTATTTTGGAGTGGAGGACAGGATTTTTGGCTACGCTTATGGCACTGGTGCTGTCACAGAAAAGTGGAACCTGGGAGCACTCCTCTCCAAAATCACTCATGGTGTAGGTCATCCAAAGCAGCTGGGAACAATAACTAGCAGCAGCTACATACTCAGCCTCGGTGGTGGACTGGGCTACACTCGATTGGTTGCGAGATGACCAAGAGACCAAAGAAGAACCAAGGAACTGACAACACCCAGAAGTAGACTTGCGGTCCAATCGACACCCAGCGAAATCCGCATCAGAAAACCCTTGAAGTCTGAGTGTCGAGGAGGCAGAGTACCAAAGACCAAACTCAGGAGTGTAGTTCAAGTACCTGAAAATCCGCTTGACGGCCTGCCGATGTGAAGTCCTCGGTGAAGCCTGAAAATGAGTGCACAGACACACGCTGAACTGTATGTCTGGCCTCGTCGCCGTCAAGTAGAGGAGGGAGCCGATCATGCTCCGGTACTCCTTCGGGTCCACGGGTTCGCCGTCCTCGTCCGCATCCAAAGCCGTAGTTGTACTCATCGGTGTAGTCAGCGGCTTGGAGTCATTCATGCCAAACTTCTTCACTATGTCCCTAGTGTACTTTGCCTGATGTACAGAGATCCCGTCCTTGCACTGCTTGATCTGGAGACCCAAGAAAAACTGCAGCTCGCCCATCATGTACATCTCAAATTCCCTATTCATGTCATCTGCAAATCTGGCAACAAGATCATGAGAAGAGCCACCAAAGATTTTGTCATCCACGTATATCTGAACAATCAACAGGTCATTCCCATGCTTAAGGAGAAATAGGGTCTTATCAACTGTGCCCATCACAAACCCCTTACTCAGCAAAAAGCCTCTCAACCTGCCATACCAAGCTCTAGGTGCCTGTTTCAACCCATAGAGCGCACTCTGGAGTTTGTATACACGGTGTGGGTATTTTTCACTCTCAAACCCCGGGGGTTGCCTCACATACACTTCTTCCTCTATCACCCCATTCAAGAAAGCACTCTTGACATCCATTTGGTACAACTTGAACCCTTTAGCCACGACAAAGGCTAGAAGGATCCTAATTGCCTCCAAACGGGCCACAGGAGCAAATGTCTCATCTAGTCTATCCCCTCCTTCTGGTTGAACCCCTGCGCCACCAACCTCGACTTGTTTCTCACAACCATCCCATTCTCACCCTCTTTGTTCTTCCACACCCACTTGGTACCTATGGGACGGCAATTTGGCGGTGGATTGACTAACACCCAGACTTGGTTTCTCTCAAAGTTTTCCAACTCCTCATGCTTGGAATTCACCCAATTCTCGTCAGACAAAGCGTGTCGAATATCTTTGGGCTCAAACGACGCAACAAAGGCAGAGTGAGCGAAATGAGAAGTGTTCCTTGACCACGACCGTGTAGTGCGTTCATGAAGGTCACCAATGATCGTCGTAGGTGGGTGATCAACTTGTACACGCCGGGGAGCCTCACGCCTGGACACAACCTCCCCCTCAGCAGCAGCTTCCACTCGAACAACCTCAGTCGTAGTGGGTGTAGGGGATGGTCCATCATCGATCGTCGTCATAGTAGTGGAAGTAGCATGTACACGATCAGCCACGGGAGCGTCACCACCATCATCGTCTTCATCTCCATCTCTATCCTTCTCATCCTCAAAGATCCTCGCTCCAATCTCCTCGTCACCTGCACACTCAAAAGCAGAAGAGCTACATGGCTGTGTCTCCTCGAAGGTTACCTCGCAAGTCTCCATGATTCAGTTAGTCTCAAGGTTGAGCACACGATATGCTCTAGAGTGAATCGCATAACCAAGAAAAATCCCATCCGAACATCTAGACTCAAACTTATCCAACTTGCCCTTCTTCAGAATGAAACACTTGCAACCAAAAGCTCTAAAGTGACTCACCTTGGGTTGTCGGCCATGCATCAGCTCATAAGAGGTCTTCTTCTTGAAAGCACGAAGGAAGATGCGATTTGAGACATAGCAAGTGGTATTGACCGCCTCGGCCCAGAAACGCCTAGGAGTCCTATGCTCATCGAGCATCGTCCTGGCCATCTCACAAAGGGTCCGGTTCTTCCTCTCCACAACGCCATTCTGGCAAGCGACGTATGGAGAAGAGTACTGATGATCGAGACCAAGATCACTACAAAAGGCATCAAAATGAGAGTTCTTAAACTCCGTGCCATTGTCACTGCGTATAGCTCGAATGCATCTCCATGTCTCTCATTCTTCAACCTCAAGATCAAGTCCCGAACAAAGCCAAATGTCTCACTATTATCCTCCAAAAAGAAAACCCAAGAGTACCTCGAAAAATCATCAACAACCACAAGAACATACCACTTCCCACCTGCAGAGCGAACACGAGCTGGCCCAACCAAATCCATGTGCAACAGCTCACAAGGTCGCTCGGTCAGGACCGCAGTCAGAGGGGCATGAGAAGCGGCAACCATCTTTCCATGCCGACAAGAAGCACAAACCAAATCCTTCTCGAATTTCAACTTAGGCAATCCTCGGACAAGATCAAGACCACTCAAGCAGGAAAGCAGCTCAAAGCTCAAGTGTCCCAACCTTCTATGCCATTTCCAAAGCTCAACTGAAACGCCAGCAACAAAGCATTAAGGAGGACCAACAGACTGGGAAAAGTCAGCACGAAAGATTTGACCCTCGGGGACGATCGTACAGACAAGATCGCCTCGAGAATCAAGCACACGAGAAGCACCTAACTTAAAACGAACCTCAAAACCTTCGTCAAGTAACTGAGATACTGAAAATAGGTTAAAACCAAGTGACTTGACCAGGGCCACACTTCTTAAGGTCACCTTGCTACTCACCTTCACCATACCTTCAGCAAGCGCTCGTCCTCTCCCATTGTCCCCAAAAGTGATGTACTCCCTCGTACTCACCGGGGTAAGGCTGGAGAACCACCCACGATCTCCGGTCATGTGTCGTGAGCAACCGGAGTCGATCGACCAAAAGTCCTCCAAGCCTCCCACCTGCAATAAAAAACGAGGACGAGAATGAGCAAGCGACTCAACACTGGGGTTAGTACCAAAAGAGTCAAACCAGTGCTGAGCCATTTGCTCAAAAGAAGGGTTAGTAAAATCCATCCTCCCAAAACCTCTAGGCGGAGCCCTCTCACGCCTACCACCAAAGGACCTGTCATGTCTCACTGGAGGAGTACGCGCACCACGAGGAGGAAAACGTGGCCCGTAGTCCATCTGAGACCCAAAGCTCTGATCGTGCCTCCCAAACTCGTAACGGTCACGAGAAGGAGCATGTCGTGCCAACTCACCACGCCCAAACCCAGCACGCCTGTCTCTCTGAGGGAACACACCTCCACCTCTACCTCCATGAGTGGGAACTGTACGCACATACACCTCACCCCTAGGTAGAGGCCCTCTACGAGGCTCAGGCACACCACGAGCAAGGTGGTACCTGTCCTTGTTTGCCATCTCCCTACCAAACCTCTCATCCCTCTTTCTCCGAAAACAGAACTCATCCTTATGCCCATCCCTCCCATAATACTCACAATGGAAGCGGATTGGCACTGGCTTAGGCTGTGGCTTCTCTACAAGCTTCTCTCCAGCTTTCTCTCCTGACTTCCCACCAAAAACACTCCCCTGGGTGCTCACAAACTTGATGGGTTTCTGGTAGTTCTCAGATTTGTGGGAAACACTGGAGGATCTGGGGTTGTGTCTAGCTTGTTTCTGAGATGGTTTGGCTTGGGTGCAAATTTGTTCATGGGTGTGATGTGTGGTGGAATAGGAATATCTCCAGCTTTCTCTTCTCCCTCACCACTCTTCTCACCACACTTGTCAGCCCCCAACGCCTGACCATCAAACCTCTTGAACTGAGCCAACATCAAACTCAATTGTGGCTCATGCCCAGACAACCACCCCATCATTTTTCTCAATTCATCATTTTCATCCTGCAAAGATCAACATAGTGTGCAAGTTTCATGTTTTTCAAAGCATGCATTGCACAGGTTGAACATGATGTAGGAAGAGGAGCTTTCATTGCCGCCTCAAGAGAAACAATTCTAGTGTGAGACTCATCTAGCCTAGCATGCAACACAGGACATGAGGTACAAGCACCTAGTAAAGCTGGCCTAGACTTCAAATCATCACACTCAATCCTAACCACATCTAGTTCCTCCAAAGTAGAGGCATGCTTTTCCTTGAGGGCAGTCAAATCAACAAGAAAAACTGAACAATCACCACAATCTATCTCATCAGACACCACAGGAGCAGACTAAGCGACTATCTCATTCCTAGCATCCACAAGCAAGGATTCAAGATCGGCTACCTTGTCCTTAGCATCACCCAACAAAGACCTAAATTGCCTCTTCTCCTTGTTGGTCTTTCTAAGCACATCATCACGGTTATCAAGCAACTCATTGAGCCTAGCATTCTCCTCTAGCAAGAAGTTGGGATCTTGTCGTACCTCTTCATCAGAGTCGGAGTTCGAATCCGAGCAGTGCTTCCCACCCTTCTTGGAGTGTGCCATGCCGCAAAAGCCTCCTTGAGCGTCGAAGCTTAGGCTGGTGAAGTTCTTGCCCGTGTGCCTCTTGTCCTTGCGCTTTTCTTGCTCTTCCTCGTTGCTTGAGTCGGAAGAAGCATCGCTTGATGTCGAGTCGATGTCGCTCGCTCCGGCCACCATCGCTCGAGCGGTCTTCTTCTTGTAGCCGCCACCCTTCTTGTGCCTTCTCTCGCCCTTGTCCTTGTGCTTGTCCTTGTAGTCGTTCCGGGAGTGGTGCTTGTTGTAGTCGTGTTTGGGCTAGCCCTTGTAGTCGTTCTTGATCTCCATGGCTTCAGGGCATTCGGTAATGAAGTGCCCGTGCTTCCCGCACCGATAGCACATCCCCGAGCTCCGCCTTGCATTCTTGCGGTTCTCGTACATCCGCCCAAACCTCTTGCTCAACAAGGCGAGATCATCCTCGCTCAGCACCTCAAAGTCCTCATCTGGCAGAGACACAAGACAAGACAAAGAGAAACCACCGGTGTTAGCGTTAGACCTTGACCCGGAGACAAGAGCCAAACTATGAGGATCAGTGGGGCTCTCGCTCTTAGCTCTCAAGCCACGATCAACCTCTGAAGACCCGAGCTTGGAAAACAGCTCATCCAGCGTCAGCGTATGATACACACTCGACTCCTCAATGGCCTCAACCATGGCACTCCACACGGACCTATCCAGGGCATGCAAAAGCTTGATAGCTTGATCATGATCCATGTATGGGAGCACTGTCACATTGGCCCTCATGTTGTTGATGATGCAAATGAAGCGCTGTTGACATTGCTAACGTCATCGACTAGAAACGGATATAAGATCCATCTCTATCGACAGCACCAGAAATGCAAAGGTATATCTTAACATGATGCTAAGTGTATATCAGATGTTGCTTTCAGATTAAACTAAAAGGTGAACTCCGACACGATTCATAGCACAACTCGATATAGGTTGTCAGCCCTGACTGGTGTGCCAGAAAACGCATGGATATGGTACTCTTACATATACCTTGGATCTCTAGAAAAGAAGATATATATAAACTGGGAATCCGCAAGCGCACAGATATGAATATACCATTGTAGAATTTTAACCAGGAGTAAAACCAGGTATCGTATTTATATTCTACCACAGGGAAAGAAGTCTTTCTAATCCATAATAGCTAATACATGCTCATCTCTCAGTTTTATAATGTAGAGTGGCCAAAATATATCAATTGCTATAAACAGGGGTAAGTCACATAAAGATAAAGATATTGATAGCAATGTTCAAGTCATAACATCATGAGCAGCTAGAAAGTGTCATTATAGCAAGAGAAACATAGCAAAGTCTAGTTAGAGAGGATACTCCTCGGTAACTCTAAACTATATGTCAATGCAAACTATGATTAGTGCAAACATTTAACAATCATGGAAGAAGAACTATTATATTAATGCATGGGGAGACTGTCCAGGAGGATCAAGGCCGAAACTTGAAACAACCCAAACAGTATAAAGCTCCACTAGTCCTATACACAGGGGGTGGACTGCGAAGGACTCAATAGTGCTGTCACCACCACGATCTACCACACGACCCGACATATAGGGTGCAATTGCAGATAAATACAATATAAGCACCACGCTTACACTGTCTTTACCGTTCACCCATGTTAACAAATGATGTAGGTGAGGGCTATACGACTCCATACATGAATATAAAGGCAAATCAACTATGCTAAACATGTAATCATAATAAACACCAAAGCATATAATGTCAAATATAATCATTGATAAGAACATATGTCTGTATAACAAATGTAAGGAACTAGATAAGAACTTACAAGAGCGAAGCTATATCAGTATCTCGATCAGCCTCTAGACGATCAGGAGCCAAGTAGACGCCTTGCCTCCTCCTAGATCTAGACTAGCTAACTACTCTGCTATATGGTGTTTCTAGGGCGTAGTATCTCTGACTTGATGACTTGATCTAGTGTATGCAAACTCAGGTTCCCAGATGCCTCCGCCAGGGGGCAGGGGGGCTGCTTATATAGCCCTGAGGGGTAGACGTGCGCCGTTTGATCAAACCGACCTAACGAGTGGTTTAGATTGATCCTCATAGGTGGTGGAAGAACCTTCTGGAAGTAGGGTTGAGGTGGCGCCCGGGGGAGGCCGACCGGCCCCACCACTAGGCCGATCGGGCTGGGGTGGGGCCCCCTCGGGGCCCACTTCGGCCAGGTCGTCCGTCGCTTCTTCTAGATGCTTCTTTCTTGGGTGCCAAGTCTCGTTGAGTTCCGGAGCCTTCTGGAGTCTTCTAGATTTGATTCTTTTAGCACTTTTCCCGAATGGTTCCTAGATTTATATAATTTACCAAATCTCCAGAAAAACTGTTAGTGGCACCCTATTCTAAGTTGATATTAACATTTATGCCCTTTTCTCATGTTTAGTTGACTTATAAATATATAGGATAAGATGTGTCAACAAACTCCCCCAAGCTTACCCTTTGCTAGTCCCTAGCAAAGATATGCTTTAGCAGGATCAGGAGTTGCTACAACGCTTTCACACCTCAAAAGTACTATGGTTTTCAAAACCAATTCTCCTCAACAAGATTGCTCTCTCTTACCTTCAACCTTTAAGCATAGCCTTTTCATAAATCTTGAGCAAATAAAAGACAAAACAATCAAGTCAAGCAGTATATCTCAAATTCTTTGATCAGCTATCATCCTGGGGTTTTGCACATTTTTCAGATAAAACTCAGAGATCCTGTGTATGACCTTCTCAAGCATGGAGTCACACTTGGCAAGATATGTATGGATGAGGGTGAAAGGTGGGAAGCCTTTTAGCCTAGCTCTTGGACTATATCTCTCTTTCTAAGATTTTTAAGATCTGGGCTTTCCATTCTTGGAGAGGTGGGCTCTACTCGCCCCGGACTTTTGTCCATTTTTCTCTCTCCTTAGAGATGTGGGCTCTACTCGCCCTCGGACACGTGTCCATTATTCATCTCTAAATTTATTTTAGGGAGGTAGGCCCTTCTCACCTAGTATGACACTTGTCCTTTTCTCTCCCTCTCTCTTCTCACTTTTTCCTCTCTTTCTTTTTTTTCGAATGTCGCCCCAGAATCCTTTTTAACATTGAGAGAGATATATCCTAGAGTTGCATGAGCTGTATGGCTTGATGGAAAATGCATACTTCCATGTCAGAAGCAGCATAAATGGTGGAATGGAATGATCTTGATGTGTATGACCAGCTCTTAAGGATCATAGACACAGGAACTCATCATATAAAATTTCATGATTTTTAAGATAAATCCAGGAATCAAGCTTCTCTAGGAACATGATCAATAGCAACTCAACTTTTCATGATTCATCTTTCAAGGCCTAGACTCAGATTAAGCATGTACTTGCACAGGTTTTGGGTTTAGAGCAAATTAAGCATTTAAGCTTCAGGAGAATCTAGGTCTGAAAACTAAGCACTTTTAAAAGGAATTACGGCAGAGCAACTATTCATCATCTCCAAGCATATATCATCAAGATCATTATTAAAGAGAAAAACCAACTAGCAGACTCTAGCATTTTATTCAAACTAAGACTTTTAACTAATACTCAAATAACTAGCTAAAAACATAGGATAGTGATGCTTATCATGATAACTGGGGGTGCTCTCCCCCAAGCTGGATCTTGAAGTGATTCTTGATTCATCCTTGGAACTTGTTTGCCTTCAGGTCCTTATTAAATTCTCCCTGTAAATATTAGTCTCGCACATACCCGAAGGAACAAATTCTAGGATTATGCTGTGAGCCTTCATGTGCCCACTTCTTTTTGGGTTTTTCTGAAATGTGTGGACCTTCATGTGCCCACGTATTTTTGTGAATTTTTATATGCAAAAGGGATGCTAAAACAAAAACATGTGAATGCAAATTTTTTTTATGCCGCCACGGTACGGAGTACATGGGGCCTTAAAGAATGCAAAAGTAGAAAATATTTTTATGATTTTTTTTTCAATGCAGGTATAGGGAAATAAACATGCTAATCTAAATATGCAGTGCAGAATATAAAGATAAATACCGAGTTACCTCTCGGCGAGAGTTTAGAGTACTTACTCCCATGGCGTAGATGTAGTGGCCATTGATTGATCAGTGGATGACGCGGGTAGTGATTGGTCTTCCGAAGGTGTACTTTGATCTTTCTTCCTCCAAACTTGTTTCTTTGGTGGAGACCTGTCTGGAGTAACAGGTTGAGAATACTGGGCTGGTAGAAGCTGAGCGGACTTCTCCTTGATCTCTTCTTCAATGTTCTTGACATCCGTCAACTTTGTGTTCAGCTTGCGTTGTAATTTCTTTTCAGTTCTGACCTGGAAGTGGATCTCGCCAGTCCTGATGTAGATGATTGCTCTTGTTGTGTTCAGGAACGGTCTTCCAAGCATGATGGGAGGATCTTGCTCATCTCCCATGTCTATGACTAAAAAGTCAGTCAGGACATAGTGGTCCTTTATCTTGACAGGTACATCTCGTGCAATTCCTTCCGGGAACCGTTGTGATTGATCCGCCATCTGCAACATTATATATGTGGAATACAAAGGCAGGTCACCATATATTAATTCGTAGGTTACCTTAGACATTAGGTTGGTGCCCGATCCCGTGTCGCAGACAACTCGCTGGAAGTTCCATTGATTGATGGAGCAGTGGATTGATGGAACTCCAGGGTCTTCAAGCTTTGGCAGTAATGGTGAAGGGAACAGGTTCTCATTCTTTGATTGAATCGTGTTGATCATCCAAACTTCCTCCACATGCGGTTGAGGTCGATTGTTCTTCTTATTCCTCCTTCTATCTCTTCTCTTCTTCTCGACAACTGGCTCGTGTTCTTGGGGGTAAGGATATCGGGGGTGTGCAGGAGCTTTTAGGATCTTGTTCTTGAAATTGAATCTCTCCTTTCTCCCATTGATGGTGAAGACGATCTTAGCGGCGTCGGCGTAGATGATGGCTTTGGCTGTGGCAAGGAAAGGACGTCCCAAAATGATTGGAGCGTTCTCACTTCCCCCAGTCTCGACAACAGCGAAGTCGGCAGCCACGTAGGAGCGTCCTACCCCCAGACATACGTCGTCTAGGATGCCCTCGGGGTAGCATAGTGACAGGTCTGCAAGCTGCAAGCACATGGTTGTATACAGTAAAGGTGAACCATTAATTTTCTTATATATTACCTTAGGCATTATGTTGACGCTAGACCCAAAGTCACAAAGTGCATTCTTGAAGGTGTAGGCTCCAATAGTGATGGTGATGATGGGCCTTCCTGGATCTCCTCTTTTGGCGGGCATGCCCCAGTCAGTCCATCTTGGGCCTTCTTCTGTCTTACTCGAACACAGATCTGCAGAATAGATATCGACAAGATTTGCAGAATCTAATTCTTCCGGCTGGCCCGGAATCTTACCTGGGTTAGCCATGGGAACAGATGATGCCAGCTGAGAAATCTGAGATTCTAGCATTTTATTAAAGCTATGTTGGTTCTTGATGGTAGAAGAAAAACTTTCCATTTTATTACTAATAGTTTCGAGTATTTTATCATTGGAAACTAACTTCTTAGACAGATTATCCATAATTCTACCCTGGTTTTGGACTAAGTCTCTTAAAGGTGAGAAATTATTGGAAGTATTATTGCCTTGATAATTACCTGAATAGTTACCTGGGTAGTTGGTCCTCTACTGAGTCCATCCTTGATTCTGCTGGGGACGATATTGGTTGTTATTGTTGATGTAGTTCACGTCCTCCTCCAGATGAGGGCATTGACTCCCTGAGTGTCCATTGTTTCCACACTCTTCACAGGTCATGCGGGATTCGAAGAGTTGCATGACTTCCTTCTTCTCAGGGGCTTTGTCTTCAAGCCTCTTCATCAGTAAATCCATTTTGGCAGACAGCATGTCTACCTCCTTGAGCTGGTGCATTCCTCTTTCTTTCTTGCGGGGTTGACGTTCCTCGTTCCAAGCTTGATTGGACGCCATCTTTTCCACAAGGTTAGTAGCTTAAGTAAGTGTAAGGGACAGGAAAGCACCTTGAGCTGCAGCATCCATCGTTTCACGGGTGTTGGTAGAGAGCCCGTGGTAGAAGGTCTGCAAGAGCAACCAGTTTTCCATTCCATGATGTGGGCATTCTGAAATGTAGTCTTGAAAGCGCTCCCATGCTTCAGGAACAGATTCCTCGTGTTGCTGCTGGAAACTCGAAATTTTCCCCCGTAAGGCATTGGTTTTGCCTATAGGAAAGAACTTTGCCAGAAAGGCAGTAGAACACAATGTCCAAGTTGTAAATTTGTCTTTGTTGGAGTAAAACCATTGCTTCACTCGCCCCAATAATAAGAATGGGAATAAACGAAGTAGGACTGCATCACTTGGCACATCTTTGATCGTGAAGGTGCTACATATCTCCAAGAAATGTTGAAGGTGTTTGTTGGCATCTTCATGAGCTTTTCCACAAAATTGGCTAGCTTGTACCATGTTGATCAGTGCAGGCTTGAGCTCAAAAGCAGCATTTCCTACAGTGACTGTCGGACCAGTACGAATGTTGTCCGGGATCGGTGCGAAGTATTCGCGTAGGGACTTGTTTCCCATTACTTCAAACGTGGGTGTTAAGCTTCGCGCTGTTGAATCTCCCAAGGCAGAAGTCGTGGGCTGAGAATCAGGAGACCTGAGCTTTGACCTTGCCTTCCTTAATATTTTCTCTGGATCAGAAATGAAGTCTTCTGGAAGATTCTTATTCATACATTACCCTGAAATAAGATAGACTAAAGTGGAAAGAACAAGGGTAGGCCTGTTTAAGCAATGATAATTTGGGTTCTCGATACATTATGTGTGAGAGATGCATGCATGCTATTACTGAAACTTTTTCATCTAGGCTATAGACTTCGTTCCCCGGCAACGGCGCCAAAAATGCTTGTTGACATTGCTAACGTCATCGACTAGAAACGGATATAAGATCCATCTCTATCGACGGCACCAGAAATGCAAAGGTATATCTTAACATGATGCTAAGTGTATATCAGATGTTGCTTTCAGATTAAACTAAAAGGTGAACTCCGACACGATTCATAGCACAACTTGATATAGGTTGTCAGCCCTGACTGGTGTGCCAGAAAACGCATGGATATGGTACTCTTACATATACCTTGGATCTCTAGAAAAGAAGATATATATAAACTGGGAATCCGCAAGCGCACAGATATGAATATACCATTGTAGAATTTTAACCAGGAGTAAAACCAGGTATCGTATTTATATTCTACCACAGGGAAAGAAGTCTTTCTAATCCATAATAGCTAATACATGCTCATCTCTCAGTTTTATAATGTAGAGTGGCCAAAATATATCAATTGCTATAAACAGGGGTAAGTCACATAAAGATAAAGATATTGATAGCAATGTTCAAGTCATAACATCATGAGCAGCTAGAAAGTGTCATTATAGCAAGAGAAACATAGCAAAGTCTAGTTAGAGAGGATACTCCTCGGTAACTCTAAACTATATGTCAATGCAAACTATGATTAGTGCAAACATTTAACAATCATGGAAGAAGAACTATTATATTAATGCATGGGGAGACTGTCCAGGAGGATCAAGGCCGAAACTTGAAACAACCCAAACAGTATAAAGCTCCACTAGTCCTATACACAGGGGGTGGACTGCGAAGGACTCAATAGTGCTGTCACCACCACGATCTACCACACGACCCGACATATAGGGTGCAATCGCAGATAAATACAATATAAGCACCACGCTTACACTGTCTTTACCGTTCACCCATGTCAACAAATGATCTAGGTGAGGGCTATACGACTCCATACATGAATATAAAGGCAAATCAACTATGCTAAACATGTAATCATAATAAACACCAAAGCATATAATGTCGAATATAATCATTGATAAGAACATATGTCTGTATAAAAAATGTAAGGAACTAGATAAGAACTTACAAGAGCGAAGCTAGATCAGTATCTCGATCAGCCTCTAGACGATCAGGAGCCAAGTAGACGCCTTGCCTCCTCCTAGATCTAGACTAGCTAGCTACTCTGCTATATGGTGTTTCTAGGGCGTAGTATCTCTGACTTGATGACTTGATCTGGTGTATGCAAACTCAGGTTTCCAGATGCCTCTGCCAGGGGGCAGGGGGGCTGCTTATATAGCCCTGAGGGGTAGACGTGCGCCGTTTGATCAAACCGACCTAACGAGTGGTTTAGATTGATCCTCATAGGCGGTGGAAGAACCTTCTGGAAGTAGGGCTGAGGTGGCACCCGGGGGAGGCCGACCGGCCCCACCACCAGGCCGATCGGGCTGGGGTGGGCCCCCCTCGGGGCCCACTTCGGCCAGGTGGTCCGTCGCTTCTTCTAGATGCTTCTTTCTTGGGTGCCAAGTCTCGTTGAGTTCCGGAGCCTTCTGGAGTCTTCTAGATTTGATTCTTTTAGCACTTTTCCCGAATGGTTCCTGGATTTATATAATTTACCAAATCTCCAGAAAAACTGTTAGTGGCACCCTATTCTAAGTTGATATTAACATTTATGCCCTTTTCTCATGTTTAGTTGACTTATAAATATATAGGATAAGATGTGTCAACAAGCGTTGAAACATAGCATCGGTCGACTCACCGGGGAGATGAGTGAAGTTCTCGTACTCTCTCTGGTAAGTGGAAAACAAACGGGCTTGCACTTGGGCATTGCCAACATGAGCATTTCTCAACTTGAGCCAAATCTTTCCGGCCACATCCTCTCCGTACACTCGATCAAACTCCGAGGCACAAAGAGCACGGAACAAGTAATCCACATCCTTGCTGTTGCCCTCAAACATGTCCCGCGATCCTGGAAGCAGAAAACTATCTCGGATGACATATTGAGGATTTTGAGTGACCTCCCAGATAAGAGTTCCCTTCCCACGCAAAAACGCGCCCATGCGCCTCTCCCACATTGGGTAATTCTTGCCATCAAAGTGCGGAGGACCCGACCCCTTGCCTTAATCACCCATCTTTGGATCTTAAACTGGTTAGAATCAAGAAGATCCGTAACCGGCTCTGATACCAATTGAAGGACCGAATAGGGCGACCAGAGAAGGGGGGGAGTGAATGGGAGCCAATAAAAATTCTTCCCGTAGGTCGAACTCGGCCTATACCCCGATTGCCACTCCAAACACTCGCGCACACAAAGGAAGCTCCAAACAAGGCACACACAAGCCTAGAAGAACAAGAGACAAGCCTAGGAGCAAAGAGCGGAAGCAACTGGACAAGAATCAAAGCACTTGGCACAATGGGGAAATGCCAGGCGCGGACTGTCCCGCTGGTACGGGCGGACTGTCCGCTAGTGTACGGCGGACTGTCCGGACCTACCCCGCGGACCGTCCGAAATAAACACCAGAGCTACCAGACATGCACCCCAAAAATACGGACTGTCCGTGGAGGACACACGGACTGTCTGTGACGCCCTCGCGGACTGTCCGCAAAACCTCTCGCAACCAAAACCTAGGGCCGAAACGAATCGAAACAAAGACGTGCAAGAACATGAAGAACACGCGACGAACTCCTGGACACACGGACTGTCCGCGGGGTCCTCGCGGACTGTCCGCTAGCCCCGGACAGAGCTGCTCGAGCTCGAGCTCGCAAAGTCAACTCTCCCAATCCATCACCGGATCTCCCAAACGCCAAAAGCTCTGAGAGCCAGGTGTGGTTCGAGGACCGGTGGATGGTCGCTTCCTGGTGTGATGAGTGATTGACAACGTGGTGTGGACTGATTCTTGGCTAAGTATTGCAGGTGCAGGTTGCGGCTTGACTGGTGCAGGTGCAGGTGAAGAACAAGCGTGAAAGGTCGTTGCCGGTGAGGCCTCCAGGTGTGGAGAAGACAAGTAGGCTTGGTTCGAGGGACCCGGTGGCCAGCGGGGTCAAGTGCGGGCCGCATGGTGGCAAGAACGGCAAGATGAAGTCATGGACGGTTTCTTGGTTGAGCCTCAAAACCAAGGTCGAGCCGGGACTACGTGGGAGCCGAGTCATGAGTGGTGATTGGCGGAGGCTACACCGAGTTCGCGGGGTTTCCGGTGGTTCACCAGAAAACCACTGGGTTCCTTGGTTGATCCACAAAGCCAAGACCGAAGAACCGAAGACGGAGGTGCAGCAGCTCCAGACCGGTCTGACCGGTGGGTCTGACCGGTCTGACCGGTGGGTACCGGTCTGACCGGTGAGGAGAACCGGTCTGACCGGTGTGCGACGACGCAGTCCGGAATCTTCGAAGCGGAGGACACGCGTCGGGATCGCAAGGCTTGCGTCGAGGCTAAGCAAGTTTGCGGTCGCTGGGCATCCGTCCGATGGTGCGAAGACAAAGACTTCCAATTTCGCCCTCGAGGGGCATGTATCCCTAGTTAGCTAGTAAGGGTATTTTAGTCTTTCGGTTGCCTCCATATAACCCAAGTGGTGAGAGGATGGCAGCCATCTCTTGGAACCCTAGCTCATTTGGTTTTCCTATTTTCCTTCCTATTTTCTTAGGATTTTCGTAGGACTAGCTTGAGAGCTTCATGGTGAGATCTTGTGAGAGGGAAGGATGATCGGGCGGCAAGCTAGACCTTGTATGAACCTCTTTGGTATGTATAGATGATTCGGCGTGGTTCCTCAAGGCTTGGATGTGTCTTTCCCGTTTCTCCTTTTTGGTGATTTTCGGAGCCTTTTCTTGGCGATTTTCTTGGAGCGATTTCGAGGCCTTTCTCTTTGGGATTTGGTGGGGGATGTATGCATGAACCCTTCGTGGTTCTTTTCCCTTTGATTCCCCTTCCAAATCCGTGAGCAAAGGGGCTCGATTTTGGGGTTTTCGTGGCTCTAGGGTTAGAGGCGTTCTTGGTGGGATTTCTTCGATTCCTCTTGATTTGACAAGTTTTGGTGGACCAAATCTTGGCTATGGAGTACCCATGAGGTGTTCCTACTATCCCCAAAGTCTTGTGCAAAACCGTGGAGCGGATCGGGAGATCGGGAGTTGGATTTGGAGGAGTTGACTCGCGGGCGCTGTTCATCCCGAGCTGCCCAGGCACGACCGGTCTGACCGGTGCTCTTGACCGGTCTGACCGGTGCTAGCCCTTGGTGGGTTTTTGTCTCGGGGAACAACCTTGTCCGTGTGGTTTTGTCCCGTGGTCCTGCTGATCAGTTCTTGGAGTGTTTGGAGTTGTTTTGCTAGGGTTTGTGAGGGGTTCTTCTTCCTCACAGGTTGTGTATCGTGGTGGTTTTTGTTCCAGGGCCTAGAGGATTCACTGAGGCTTCCTGGAACGTTTGCTGTGCGGCTGCTGTAGCCACCGGCCTGACCGGCTCTGTCCACCGGTCTGACCGGTGTCACCGGTCTGACCGGAGCAGGCCATCGGTCTGACCGGTGTAGCACAGGCAGCAAGCCGTGCAAGTTTCCGCTGTGTGTTTTGGTGAGTTTTGGCTAGGAAGGTTGAGTGTTGGTTCCTAGGACCAGTAGCACTCCAGTGGCTGCGTGGTCTTGACCAACTTGGGTAGTTGGGTCGGAGACGTGAGTTGGAAGCTGTGTTCGTCTTGTTGGAGTTCTCATCTCCTTCGAGAAGAATTTTTATCGGCTCCCATTCACTCCCCCCCTCTCTGGTTCGCCTAATCGGTCCTTCAATTGGTATCAGAGCCGGTTCGGGTCTTTATTGACTCTTACCAGTCTAAGATCCAAAGATGGCGTACCAGGAACGGGGTTCGGGTCCTCCGCACTTCGATGGGAAGAACTACCAGATGTGGCAAAGGCGGATGGCGGCGTTCCTCCGCGGAAAGGGTCAGATCCTTTGGGATGTCACGGTGAACACAGCTTATGTTCATCCGATGAACTTCCTTGCTCCAGGATCGAGGGATATGTTCGAAGCCAACAACAAGGCTGTCGACTACTTGTTTCGTGCCCTGTGTCCACCTGAATTCGATCGGGTTCAGACAGAGGACTTAGCTTGTAGGATTTGGGAGCAGTTGAAGGATGCTCATGCTGGGAATGCTCAGGTTCAGGCTCGGATGTACGCGACTTACCGGAGAGAGTACGAGAACTTCACTCATCTCCCCGGCGAGTCCGTCGATGCCCTTTTCCAGCGATTTACGGTCGTTGTGAACAACATGAGAGCCAATGTGGACGTCCTCCCATACAATGATCATGATAGAGCCGTGAAGCTCTTGCACTCGTTGGATCGTACCGTATGGGACGGGAAGTTTGAGGCTATTGTTGAGTCCGAGAAGTATGACACCTTGACGGTGAACGAGCTGTTCTCGAAGCTCAAGTCGGCTGAGTTGGACCGTGGTATGACAGCCAAGATCGAGAGCCCGACTGATTCTCATAGTCTCGCTCTCGTTAGTGGCAAAGGAGCCAAGTCTAATGCTAACGCATCCTCCAGGATGTACTCTTTGTCTTCTTTGATGTCTTTGCCAGACGAGGAGTTCGACGTGCTTGGAGAGGACGAGCTGGCGTTGCTGACCAGGCGGTTCGAGAGGCTGCACGAGAACCGGGTGAACTCAAGGAGGAACTCGAGAGCGTGTTTCAAGTGCGGCAAGACCGGACACTTTTTCGCCGAGTGTCCGAAGGTGAACAACCACGACAAGCACAAGTCCAAGGACAAAGGAAGAAGATCCAAGAAGAAGGAACATGAACATGGGAGGAAGACACGGACCCGAGAAAAGATCAAGAGATCGAGCGACATCGACTCCGACTCTGAGGATGTGTCATCAAGCTCGAGCGAAGAAGAAGAAGAAGAGGACAGCAAGAGGAAGCACAGAAAGAAGAAGAAGGACTTCGGCAAGTACTTGAACGGCCTTTGCTGTACCGCAAGCAAGACTTCGAGAGGCTGCAACAAGAAGGATGGGCTATGCGGCATGGCACGCAGCTCCGGCAGCAAGAGAAGCCAGAAGAACGCCTCGGAATCAGACTCCGACTCCGAGGATGAGGTATGTGATGAGCTCTCTTCTTTACGCAAGGAGAATGAGGAGTTGGTTGACTTGCTTGATAATCGTGATCACATGCTTAGAGAGGCTAAGAAGCTTAGGAAGGAGCTTAGAGCTTTGCTTGAAGATGCTAGGACTAGAGTGGCTGAGCTAGAAACACAGGTTCTTGATGGCAAGCTTGAAATCGATTCGCTTAAGGCTAGCCCTGTGGTTTCTGATGAGATTGATTGTGCTGATTGCTCTGTTTTCCTAGCTGATTTGACTGCTCTTAGGGAAAAGCATGCCTCCAAATGTGAGGAACTAGATGTGCTTAGGGTTGAGTTGGTTGAGCTGCAATCTAGACCCACTTTGCTTGGTGCATGTACTTCTTGCCCTGGTTTGCATGAAAAAATTGCTGAGCTTCGTTCTCGCGTTGTTTCGCTTGAGGCTGATTTGAAAGTGCCTATTCCTACTGCTTGCTCTACCTGTGAATTACATGCTGTGAAGAATTTGGAACTTGCAAAATGTGTTGATCATTTGCAGGATGAGAACAGTAAGTTGCGTGAAGTGCTGAGTTGGTTGTCTAGTCAGGAACCTCAGCTTGGCATGATGATTTCCGGTTATAAGCGCTTTGATGGTTGGGCTTTGGGATCTGTTAAGTTTGGTGAGAGCAGTGATGAGAGAGAAGGGAAATTTGGGAATATTCCAGTCCCACCACAACCCACGCTCAAAGACAGGTTTGCACCCAATCCAAACCAGTTGCTTAAACCGAGAGAAAAACCAAGTGAGAAGGCAAGTGAAAAGCCTAGTGAGAAACCAAGTGGGAAATCTAGTGAGAAGCCATGTGAAGAGCCTCACCCCAAGCATAAGCTAAGACCAATCCGTTTCCATTGTGAGTTTTGTGGAAAGGATGGTCACAAGAGAGAGTTTTGCTATAAGAGAAGGAGAGAGGCGAGAATGACTAAGGAGTGGGCAAACAATGACAGGTACCACCTTTCTCATGGTGTGCCTGAGCCTCGTATGCCACTACCTAAGGGAAAGGGTGTTGTGCATACAGTTCCAGCATGGAGAGATAGAAGAGCTTCAGGTGGAGGCAGGTTTGCTGGCCGAGGACCACCGGCCAGACCGGTCAGAGTGACCGGTCAGACCGGTGCTAGGCAGAGTGCTGGACAGTTTGGTTTCCGGGATTGTGAAGCTAGAGGGTTCAGCCTGTTTGGTCGTGGAACAGGTGGTAGGCGCTTTGAGTCTGGTGGTGTTGAGTTTGCTGGACGTTCTCCACCTCGTGATCAATACGAGTTTGGGAGAGGTCGCAGCTTTGAGTCTCAGAGGGGCTACGGACCACGGTTTCCCTTTTGTGGTACTCGTACTCCTCCAGTGAGACGGGAGTGGTTTACCCATGGTGGTTCCAGGTTTGATAGGTTAGATGGGATGGATCGCAGTTTTGATAGGCGCGGTAGGATGGATGTTGCTAACCCTACTTTTGAGGAAATGGCCCGGCACTGGTTTGACACCTTTGGTACTAACCCCAGTGTTGAGTCGTTTGCTCGCTCTCGCTCTTGGTTTTGAGTTGCAGGTGGGAGACCCGGAGAACATTTGGTTGATATCGGGGGTGGTTCTCCGGCCTCATACCCCGGTGATGATATGGAGGTACATCACTTTCGGGGACGGTGGACAAGGATGGGTGACTTCTGAAGAAATGATCAAGGTAAGTATTTTTGTGATCTTCAAGTGTGTGGCCTTGGTCAAGCCACTTGGTTCGTTTTGCTCCTTGCCCTATCTCATGTATGTAAGGTGAGCTTTGTATGCTCTTTGACCTTAATGCATGAGTTTAGGGGGAGCCTGTGTGCTTAGTGTGCTCTTTGCTCTATCATGTGTACTAAGGGTGAGCTTTGTATGCTCTTTGGCCCTAATGCATGTGTTTAGACGGAGCTTGTGAGTTTTGTTCTCCTTTGTTTTTTTCCGGTGGTGTCGAGCCCTTTTTGCCTCCCCTCGAGGAGCCGGTCGTTTGTGAGCTTTGTGTGTGGGAGCTTCTTTGTAGCATATGTATAGCTTTCCTTTGTGCATTTCTTGCATTTGGCATAGCATATGTAGCATGATGTATAGGCATCTTTGTATCTTAGGTTGCATGCATTTTGTATCATATGCATTGTTTAGGAAAGGCTTCTCCTATACACATTGTTCACCATGGAATGACATATATGTCTTTGTGAGCTAATTTGGTAAGCTATGGTTAGTTTGGCTTAGCTCTTGATAATCTTGGTTTGTATCCATGGTTGATGGCTATGTTTTTGAAAAATTTCATATATTCGCTCTCTTGTGAGTAAATGCCTTTACATGATCTTGACATGTTTTAGTGGCTTGGCTATGCTTAATTTGTGGTTGGATAGCTTATTTTGATCATATGGGGCCAAAGGCTCATTTGCCATCATGAATGTTTAGCCCCCATGCTTCATCTTGTGGAGGGGCATAAGTTCCTTTTTGTCGCAAAGACATTTCATGTACCAATTATAAATCTGAAAATGAAATGTAAATTGCTTGAAAAATGTGCTCCCATGTCATATGTGCTAATTTTAATTTGCTTTGGGTGCTAAATCGTTGCATGATGCCTACCAATGAGAAGTCTCATATATAGAAGTAGGCACATGGCTCGGTGGCTTTGACATGACATGAGGTGCTTGTGGGTGTTTATGATGGTCTTATGCTTAGAATGGTTGTCCTAGCATGAAGTTTGTGTGGCTTTGCCATTTTGACATGTTTTGCTCATGTTTAGGACTTTGCTCATGAGAGGGTGATTTTTCGCAAAATTGCTAAATTCTATCTTAGCTTCGCCCAATGGTTGTGAAACTTGGTGATCATGAAGTTTATGTCTTTACGAAGCTATAGAGTATCTAACTTGCTCGTTTGGACATGTGTAGCATCCTATGTTGAATTTTGTCTATTTGAGAAGCTCTAGGTTGCATTTTTTGCATTTTTGGCTTGATTCATGCATTGTCAACAAGGGGGAGAAGTTTGAGCATGTTTTGGCCTACTGAATGCATTTGGAAGGTTTTCAGGTGGTTTCGAGCTATTTTTGGGCTCTGTTGTGCACCGGTCTGACCGGTTAAGGTCACCGGTCTGACCGGTCAGAGTGCTGGTCCTGTTCACATGTTGCCCACCGGTCTGACCGGTGGTGTCGACCGGTCTGACCGGTCAGAGCTGAGCTGTTGCAGCTGCTCTGTTTTGTGAAGTGGTTCGCATGCATTTGTCCAGGGGGAGTTGCATCAGTTCAGGGGGAGCTTGCATGTGTGCAGGGGGAGCTCTTTGTGGTTTTCGAGCTTTGATTTGATGGTTTGTGCTCTTTGCTTGAGCATGTTTTGTCTCGGATGTGTCGAGCCGTTGCCCTTGCCTAAGGGGTCCGAGACTTGTCTTCTTCAAGTGATCTTGCTCTTTGCCTTTTCTTTGGCTTTCGATCGCTTGTTGGAGTTTCTTTTAGTCGTTTCTTTTCTTTTCCTTTTCTCTTGGTTACCAAAACGTGTGTGTTGTCAATGCACTCATCAAGGGGGAGATTGAGAGCCAGGTGTGGTTCGAGGACCGGTGGATGGTCGCTTCCTGGTGTGATGAGTGATTGACAACGTGGTGTGGACTGATTCTTGGCTAAGTATTGCAGGTGCAGGTTGCGGCTTGACTGGTGCAGGTGCAGGTGAAGAACAAGCGTGAAAGGTCGTTGCCGGTGAGGCCTCCAGGTGTGGAGAAGACAAGTAGGCTTGGTTCGAGGGACCCGGTGGCCAGCGGGGTCAAGTGCGGGCCGCATGGTGGCAAGAACGGCAAGATGAAGTCATGGACGGTTTCTTGGTTGAGCCTCAAAACCAAGGTCGAGCCGGGACTACGTGGGAGCCGAGTCATGAGTGGTGATTGGCGGAGGCTACACCGAGTTCGCGGGGTTTCCGGTGGTTCACCAGAAAACCACTGGGTTCCTTGGTTGATCCACAAAGCCAAGACCGAAGAACCGAAGACGGAGGTGCAGCAGCTCCAGACCGGTCTGACCGGTGGGTCTGACCGGTCTGACCGGTGGGTACCGGTCTGACCGGTGAGGAGAACCGGTCTGACCGGTGTGCGACGACGCAGTCCGGAATCTTCGAAGCGGAGGACACGCGTCGGGATCGCAAGGCTTGCGTCGAGGCTAAGCAAGTTTGCGGTCGCTGGGCATCCGTCCGATGGTGCGAAGACAAAGACTTCCAATTTCGCCCTCGAGGGGCATGTATCCCTAGTTAGCTAGTAAGGGTATTTTAGTCTTTCGGTTGCCTCCATATAACCCAAGTGGTGAGAGGATGGCAGCCATCTCTTGGAACCCTAGCTCATTTGGTTTTCCTATTTTCCTTCCTATTTTCTTAGGATTTTCGTAGGACTAGCTTGAGAGCTTCATGGTGAGATCTTGTGAGAGGGAAGGATGATCGGGCGGCAAGCTAGACCTTGTATGAACCTCTTTGGTATGTATAGATGATTCGGCGTGGTTCCTCAAGGCTTGGATGTGTCTTTCCCGTTTCTCCTTTTTGGTGATTTTCGGAGCCTTTTCTTGGCGATTTTCTTGGAGCGATTTCGAGGCCTTTCTCTTTGGGATTTGGTGGGGGATGTATGCATGAACCCTTCGTGGTTCTTTTCCCTTTGATTCCCCTTCCAAATCCGTGAGCAAAGGGGCTCGATTTTGGGGTTTTCGTGGCTCTAGGGTTAGAGGCGTTCTTGGTGGGATTTCTTCGATTCCTCTTGATTTGACAAGTTTTGGTGGACCAAATCTTGGCTATGGAGTACCCATGAGGTGTTCCTACTATCCCCAAAGTCTTGTGCAAAACCGTGGAGCGGATCGGGAGATCGGGAGTTGGATTTGGAGGAGTTGACTCGCGGGCGCTGTTCATCCCGAGCTGCCCAGGCACGACCGGTCTGACCGGTGCTCTTGACCGGTCTGACCGGTGCTAGCCCTTGGTGGGTTTTTGTCTCGGGGAACAACCTTGTCCGTGTGGTTTTGTCCCGTGGTCCTGCTGATCAGTTCTTGGAGTGTTTGGAGTTGTTTTGCTAGGGTTTGTGAGGGGTTCTTCTTCCTCACAGGTTGTGTATCGTGGTGGTTTTTGTTCCAGGGCCTAGAGGATTCACTGAGGCTTCCTGGAACGTTTGCTGTGTGGCTGCTGTAGCCACCGGCCTGACCGGCTCTGTCCACCGGTCTGACCGGTGTCACCGGTCTGACCGGAGCAGGCCATCGGTCTGACCGGTGTAGCACAGGCAGCAAGCCGTGCAAGTTTCCGCTGTGTGTTTTGGTGAGTTTTGGCTAGGAAGGTTGAGTGTTGGTTCCTAGGACCAGTAGCACTCCAGTGGCTGCGTGGTCTTGACCAACTTGGGTAGTTGGGTCGGAGACGTGAGTTGGAAGCTGTGTTCGTCTTGTTGGAGTTCTCATCTCCTTCGAGAAGAATTTTTATCGGCTCCCATTCACTCCCCCCCTCTCTGGTTCGCCTAATCGGTCCTTCAAGCTCTTGGGACAAGATTTGGGGGAGATGATAACCAACACAAGAGGAAGCTATGCCCCAAAAATCTCGACCTCTAAGCCACTAAATCACCGGGAATCGCGGATCACACGAACTCCACCAAGAACACGAACTCCGGCCAAAAATTCACGAATCGAAGGCTCTCCATGGTGTTTGAGGAGTCAAGATCACACACAAAGATGCGCAAGGCATCCACCCATGATCTCCTCAAAGAAATCCGAAGGAAAATGCCCTCAAATCCCCGAATCGAGCGAAGAACGAAACTCCCCAAAAATAGCCCCGAAAAAGACACGAAAATCACAAAGGACTAGGAGATCACCGCAACGCCGAATGCTTCCATACATCTAGTGGTCAGAGTCTGTACAAGAGTCTAGCCTAAGGAATCCAGAGGGAAAAGAAGCAGTTCAGAGAAATCTACCGGGGGAGAAAGCCCTAGAGTCCAAGAGAGAGAGATGCCATCCACCTCTCTGCTATTTATACGAAGTCCATCAGAGGGAGGTAAATGACCACGCTACCCCTACTGCTTAAATGAAGATACAACCCCTCAGGGGCATTTTGGTCAAGTCTTCATCGGACGGACACGCTTCCACCGCGGCTTCGCTTCACCTCGACGCAAACCCTGTGATCACACCACGTGCCCTCCGCCACGAAGCTTCCCGAAGCTCCCGGATCACCATCTCCATCGCCTCGGGCCTCCAGGCTTGGTTTTGAGGCCCAAACCAAGAAACCGTCCACCGATGGTTTTGTGGGCAAACCACCAAACCCCGCGTGTAAGCTTCGGCCTCGATCCGCTACCTTGCACCGGCCCATGTTCACGACTTCAACCCGCCAGTCTTGCACCGCACGGCTCGCACTTGACCTCATCGGCCATCGGGTCCATCGAACAAAGCCTACTTGCCACTCCATCACCCGGAGGCCGTCATGACTATGGCCTTTCGCACTTGTTCTTCACCTGCACCGACACGAGTCAAACCGCAACCTGTACCTACACACTTAGCCAAGCATCAGTCCACACAACGTTGTCAATCACTCGTCACTAAGGAGCGACCCTCCACTGGTCTTCGGACACACCTGGTCCTCAGGCACCCAACTTACCTTGGTTGATCAACATGTTCAACCGAGCAATCTCCTTATCTTTGCTCTTTGTTGTTTCTTCTAGCTTTGTAAGGTTAGTCTTAAGAGCATTTATGTCAACATTAGAGAATATAGAGCAACCTTTGCTAGTGGAGGCATTAGAGTCAAAGTTTGCTTTAGGGTCGGCCTTGGTGCTTTCCCAAAGAGCACTATAGTTTGCTTCAAGACTTGTGTATTTATCCGTCAAGCATGAGAAGCTTGTTTGAAGCTCACTATGAGTGGCCTTTAGGGCAGCTAGAGATTCATTTGCCAAAGAGTAATCCTCTAGCATCCTCTTGTTAGAGTCATTGGCCAAGGACAAGCCTACGGTCAACTTCTCCACCTTAGCTTTCTCCTCGGCAAGGGTCTTCTCTAGAGCAAGGTTTCTTTCCTTTTCACGGATAAGTAAATCTTCTTGCTCATGGAGAATCTCTTTCTTTTCCTCTAATTTATCCAAAAGCTTTTTAATTTCTTTATGGCCTTTTTTTACCAAATTGCTTTATCATGTTTGCCTCCATTTCTTTTTCCTCATCTAGGTTGTCTATGTCATTACTAGGTGTGGATGATGATGAGGTGAGGGAGGATGAGGTGGTTGACTCTTGTACCTTGCTCCCTCTTGCCATGAGGCAAAAGTGAGAGTTGTCCTCATCGTCGGAGAAGTTGTTGAAGAGGTGTGGTGAAGATGCTCCTTGTGCCATGGCAAGTGTTGCCATGCCTTTCTTCTTTGGTGCTTCATCTTCATCACTTGAGTCCCATTGTTGACCCACGTGAGCATGCCCTTGGTACTTGTTCTTATACTCTTTGCTCTTCTCCTTGTACTTCTTCTCTTCCTCATTCTTGTCCTTGTTCTTGTTCTTGGGACACTCGGCAATGAAGTGTACATACTCTCCACACTCATAGCACTTTCTTTGTGACTTCTTCTTTCTATCACCACCACCTTTCCTTGATGCCTTGAACTTCAAGAACTTCTTGTACTTCCTTATGGCAAAGGCAGTTTCTTCATCCGTTCTTCCTTCTTCACTTGAATCTTCATTCTTAGTCTTGGAAGTCTTGGGCTTTGCTTCCACCACTTCACTAGAGCTAGCATTAAGGGCTAGACTCTTGTTCACCTTCAAGGTAAGTGACTTCTCCACATCTTGATCAACTAGCTCTTGATGCAAGATCTCACCAAGAAGTTGATTGGGAGTCATGTTGTGGTAGTTTGGGTCTCTTCTTATCATAGTTGCTAGGTTTGGGTTCTTTGGTGTCAAGGCTCTTAGCAACTTCTTTGTGACCTTCTCATCATCCCAATCATTGCTTCCTAGTGCTTTGATGTCCGAGACAAGGAGTATTAGCCTATCACACATTTGCCTCACGGTCTCTCCATCCTTCATGACGAAAAGCTCAAGCTCTCCGTGAATCAAGTCAATCTTGCCTCTTCTCACATGATCGGTACCCTCATGTGCCTCCTTGAGTGTATCCCAAATCACCTTGGCAATTTGGATGTTCCGGACTTTGTTGAACTCTTGAGCACACAAGGATGATGTGATGACTCTAGTTGCTTGAACATTGCGGTGGAGGTCTTGTTCATGCTCGATCGTCATGGCTTCACCTTCGGTGGGTATTGTCACACCTACACACACAATCTTCCAAAGAGAAGGGTGAAGCCCGTAAAGGTGCATTTGCATATCATAAGCCCATTTGGGATAGTCTTTCCCATCAAAGTGGGGAGGCTTTCCCAAATGTACGGAATAGAATTTTTCGTTAGGATTGTTGCCCGAGATGTGTCCGTAGTGGAATGGCACTTCGTAGTAGCCGGAGTGGGAGTACTTTGCTTGCTCCTTCTTGATCATCTTCTTGAGGAGCTTCTTGGCCATCTTTTTTGCCTTCTTCTTCTTCTTGCCTTTCCTTCTTTTCTTCGCCGCTTTCTTTGCATCATCGTCACCATCCTTGACATCTTCATCGCTTGAATCAGAGTCCGAGTCGACGTTGGAGTCGGAATTGTCGGAGCCTGCGACGTTGGATGGTGTACGGCTTGAGGCCTTCCCCATTAGCTCTAGAGCTGTAGCTTGGTCTTGAGCGGCCTTGAGCTCTCTCTCTTGAGCTTCCTTGGCGGTGAGTTCTTGAGCGGCAACATCATCACCATTCTCCGACATCTTGATCCCTTAGCGGTTAAGCCTAAATCAAGGGATTAGGCTCTGATACCAATTTAAATGACCTTGTGATGCCTAGAGGGGGGGGGGAGGGGTGAATAGGCTCACTTCAAAATTCTTGAAAAACTTACAGTGGAAATTAAATACCTATCGGGTTATCCGGTACAATGCCGAATGATCCGACAGGCAACCAGAGAGGATTACGAAATCAGGAAATAAAGATGAACTCCTAGCAATTCTATATGAATCAAAAGTTTAGTTTAGCTGCTAAGAACCTCCTGCAACCAAAGATTCGAGTTGTAGCACAACAAATATATAGATCGGGGCAAAACACACTTCTAGGGTTAGAGAGAGGAGAAGAACTCAAACAAGCAATTGACAAGAGGTTTAATCCGAAGTTCACTCCCACAAAGGAAGCTACGTCTCCATTGAGGATCCCACAAAGGGAGGGCTATCACCAAGAGCCTCTTGCCTCACCCAATCCCCACAAAGGAAGATTGGTGCTCACTAAGAATTCTCCACCAAGGAGGGGTAATACAAACGATCCCAGGTGCTCCACACGGAGAGGGCACTCAACGGGCGATGCCTAACCGTCTAGAAGCAAGCTTCAAGAGTAACAAACGCGAATCGAAGAACCAAAGCCGCCACAAGTGCTTCTTGAGATGAACAAGTGATGAACTCACTCAAGGGGCTCAACCTCACACCTTGTCAACTCTCAATCCCACACCCTAGATGAATTCTTGGAGTGGATTAGCTCTAGGAGGATTTGGGAGAGAGGAGTAAATGCTTGTGGAGGTGTTTGTCCCAGGTTAGGTCAGCAACAAATGAAGATGGGGGTGAAGGGGTATAAATACCCAACCCCCAAAAACTAGCTGTTACTGTGCAGCTGGACGACTCACCAGACGACCCGGCACCATGCCGGATCACCCGGGTTCCGTCGGGACACTCCCAGAGAATTTCGGGACCTGCGGCTGGGTGACCCGCCTGCCGGATGATCTGGTAAGGCGCTGGATCATCCGAGATTCCTGGAACTTTTTCCAAACTGTATTCGTGAGTGAATTTTGTCTCTCGAATGAATGTTAGTATCTCAAGAAAAACACATATGGCAAACTTCAATTCGACCATACGCATCCCCCTTTATAGTACGGTGTTTCCTATACTCAAATTCAAAAATAGAAATCGAATTTTAAACCTCCATTGAGCGGTTAACACCTCATAACTTTTATTGGGGGGTCTCCTTTTCATCCAAATTGTGTTCTTTTATATTTAAACCTGCACACATCTCAATTAAACAAATAAGTTCTACAAATTGTGATTATCATTTATCACCAAAATAAATAGGGGTCCTAGATGCACTTTCAGCTTCTCGAACACATCTCTTGGCATGAAACTCACGCTTGCTCCAAGGTCGCATAATGCCTTCTCGAACATGAATGAGCCAATAGAACATGGGATAGTTGGACATCCAGGGTCTCTTTGCTTCTTGGGCCCTTGATTTGCGATGGCGGCACTACATTGTTCGGACATCTTGACATGGTCTGCTCCAAGTGTTGCCATCTCAAACTTGTTTGCAAGTATGTCTTTGAAGTAGCGAGAATATATAGGAACTTGGAGAGCGTCCAATAGCGGCATGTTGATGCTTAACCTGCGCACCACTTCCACAAACTTTTCAAAGTGATTATCAATTTTACCTCAAAAGTAGCGTGTCTTTAGTGTTGTCATCTTTGTGTCATCACTTGGTATTTCGAATTCCGGCTCTTCGGTAGCAATCTCCGGAATAGTAGTCACTTTCTCCTTAGTGTGATCACCCGCTTCAACAGTTGGCTTAGGCTTCCTTGCACCGGCTAAAATTTCGGGATCCTCAGTCTCCTTTCCCGACTGAGTTTGAATAGCCTTTGCCGTCTTGGGACCTTGGGGTTGCCCCGGCAATCTTCCTTCACTAGCGGTTAAGCACCCGGCAAGTTGTCCCACTTGTGTCTCTAATATATTCATTATGTTGAGCACTTGTTGGTTGGAGCTCCCGACCTCCGTCACCTTGCCATCAATGTTCTACAAGATTTTATCCATGGCCTTGAACTTAGTGATGGTGTCCTTGTTGATCTTTGCTTGCTCGTCCATGAAATCCTTCAATTGTATACGAAGAGGCACCGAATTTTGAATAGACGAACTTGCATTAAATTGAGGTCTACCTTGCCCGTAGTGGAAGTTTAGCAAATCTCCTTTTCTCATGTAGCCAAGCACCTTTGCTTCCTCCGGACAATCTTTTTGGACATGGCCGTACTCCCCACATTCTTCACACGTGGATCTTGCTTCGGTGGCCTTCAAGTCTTGGGCGGCCTTCTTTTCTAGCTCCATCTTTTCCAACCTTCTCATGAGCGAGTCAATCTTCCCTTCTAGAAGTTCTTCCTTTTCAACCTGCAAAACACCTTTAACATTGCCCGTCGGTTGAACCGGAAGCAGACGTCCTGATGACGCCCATGTATCATTATCCGCAACCTTCTTGAAAAGAGTGAATGCCTCTGTCGGAGTTAGCTCAATAATAGATCCTCCCGCCGATGCGTCAATTACGGTCCTCGATGCTAGATTGAGACCTTGATAGAACTTTTGAACAAGGTTCTCCTTCGGGAACTTGTGATGTGGCACGGCTCGGGTGTACTCATTGAAACGCTCAAAAGCTTCTGCGATAGTCTCCGTAGGATATTGAGAAAATGTAGCAATCTTATTACGCAAGCTTTGAGTCTTACCCGGCGAATAGTACTCCTTCATGAAATCTCTCATCAATGCTTCCCAATTTTGCACTGTCTCCACTGGTAGAGTATAGAACCATTGCAAGGCTTTTTCGAGAAGTGAGAACGGAAAAAGTCTTACCCTCAATTGATTTTGATCCAACCCTTCCTTCATGAATGTCTGAAAAAGTTGAATGAATGCTTGGATGTGAAGGTTAGGATCCTCTTTACCGGTGAAAGGTGTATGTTGCACCATGCGGATGGTTGAAGTCTTGATCTCAAACGACCTCCCGATGTCGGCTAGGTTGAGGATGGGTAGATCACCAAGCTCCGGGATGCAAAGCTCCCCGATCTTCCTCTCCTCTCCCATTGGTGGCGGTTAAGGTTGATCTCTCCTTGGACTTGTAGGTGGTGATTCTTTCTTCAGAATTGTGGGTGGTGATTCCTTTGGAGATCCCGATGTTCCTTCGTCTCCTGTGTTTGGATCTACAATCCCCAGCTTCCTAAATCGTGCTTCGCATCTCCCTTGCCTGTAAAGTTTTTCTGGATCATCCACAAAATTTTTTTGGTTTGTTGGAGAGGTGGCCGTCCATCTCCTATTAGGGTTAGCGATAAACAAAATATACAAAAGATCTAAAAAGAAAAGAAAACTATAAAAAGGGTTAGTCAAAAACTAGATTAGATTGGTTTTTGAGGATGATCAAAGTTTAGTAGATGCAAAAGAAAAATAAAAAAGAAACTGAAAATACTGACAAACGAGATATTAGATTGGATCTTAATTACTTGTTCCCCGGCAACGGCGCCAGAAAAAGGGGCTTGTTGCCGTTTGATTATTGTTGCAAAGTTCGTTTGGACTTGCAAGCGGACAAATCCCTCGTCGTAGTTAAGGAACCCTTCTTCCCTTGAGTGGTGAACCCAAGGTATCGAATCCATGGAATAATATGTAATGTAAAATCAATCTAATAACCGAGAAACCCTTGCTTCTTTGAGAGGTTTCGAATTGCATCTAATCTACTAAGATCAAAAGAGGTAGCAAGAGAAAGCATTGAGGTACCTATCTAGAGAAGGGTCTAGATCGTGTTTATGTCGTCGTTCCGAGCAAGATAAAGAGAGAGTAAAACTAATCTCATTGAAAGCTTCTTTAAACCATGACCTTCGGTCAAATCCCCTAAGTCGCCCCGCCGTACTCGGTGTCAACATCCTGTCACGATATTCCCCTTTCTTTGCGGTCGAATCTTAGAGCACACCCACAAGGAGTGCGTTGACTTACTTGGTAGATCGGGTATGCACCTCTAGCCACCGCGGCTACAAAAACATCCCATGCAATCTATCTCGAGAATAGATTGAGGAAGAAAACACCCAAGCAAGAACAAAAATTGCAAACGAAGGTACTCAATCGCTAGGAATCGGATCCATTAAAACTCCATCAAAAGTATGAATACATGAATAAGATCCAACCGGGATCCTACCTTGACCTTGATTCACGCCTTCGGAACTCCGACGTGGTCTTCCTTGCAAGGTTCCCACGCCGGCTAGGCAAACCCTAGACGACTAACACGACCCTCCTCTCCGGGGTGGTGTCCCTCAAGCTCTTCTGCTCCTCGGCGGCGAATGACGAATGGCTTGACACGTGGCTCGGGCTACCGAGGCTATAAATAGCCTGAGGATCAGCTAGGTCAAAGGGGGCAGCGAACAGGGCCCAGAATGGGCTGGGCCGGCCGGCCTGGGCTGGCCGACCTGGGCCGATCCTGGCCCAGTTCGGCGCCGCCTTTCGTCCAGATGCTTCTCGCGACTTCTTGAGTTTTTGCCGAGTTGCATGTGGGCCCTTGACGTCATTTTCCTCGCGGTTTAGATGAGGGGGCTTTACGAATGAACTCCCGCATCTTCCGTATAGGTCCTCAGCACTTCTCAGCTTCACGCTTTAGTCCTTGGCTTGATTGGAGTCATGTTCATCTTGTATCTTGACTTGTCCCAGGGTCCATGGTCACCTTGTAAATCCCTTGATGAACTTTACCCGGAAGTCCTCATTTAAGCTCTTGATTCCTGTGTAAACAATGAACTCCAAAAACTGTGCATGAGTGCGAACATGACATATAATGGGGGTTAGGATCGTTAGTGTGAATATCAAATCAATACCAACATAGAAGGTAAGCAAGTGGCTAGTTTGACGGAAATCGACCGCCAACAATGGTTTTAGAGGGAGTCTACACATTGTAAGAGAGGGTAGGCAAGAGATTAGAGACATAAATATATATTTAGTCAATCGCAACTAGGTATAGTTGTTACCTTGTTCGGTGTTTCTTGACTCTGCACTAATGTTGTTGCAGCAATGTCATCCTCATTGTCCGTAGCTTCAACGTCAGCTGTAGTGTTGTTGGATTGAGGTGTACTCTGCGTATTTGAAAAGAGGGAAGGTAAGGTATTAGGTGCATTGGTCAACTTACTATCACAACAGGTCCAATGTTCTGGTTACCTCAGAAGATGGTAATAATAAGCGTTTGTAAGGCTGGATCATCTTTTCAAACTTATCCTGCATTTTTTGTTCAATTGCTCTGGCCATTTCTTGTTGCTCGACTTCCTTGTCAGCTTCATGCTTCTTAAGTCTTTCTTCAAACTCACGTTCTCGTGCTTCGACCTTCTCGATTCTCTCTTGTAACATCCTCTCCTGAATATCTTTGTTGCTTATTCGACTCGCCATGTAACCATGGCCATGTGACAGAGAGGATTTGACTCTTGTCGTTTCCTTGTATGTTTCCTGGAAACATTGCTCTTCCATAACAGCCTCAGAAGTGATACTTGGTGTTACTTCTTCCATATCATCTGAATTTGCTAGCAGAGATAATTTTCGGGTGGTACGACTCTGAGGATAGGAAATCATTGTAAGATGGAAAACTGTGGCCATGGTTTGATGCAGAATTAAACAAGTCTTATGTGCAAGCAAGGTTACGATGGAATTTCTACTCACATAAATACTCTCAGCCACATCAGATATCCATTTTCCTTGCTTCGAGTGAGTAACCTTCCAGAGTTCCAACTGGCGTGGCTCAGCACCAGTTTCGGGATCTCGCTATGATTGCAACATTGCACAACATTAATATATGATTGTCTAATGCAGATAGTGAAAGATGAGAATATTGTAACCAAACTTTACATTTTCCCAACTCCATTGAGAGTAAGGTTTCGAACCCCCCGAATGGTTGTTAACCGTTTGGCCGTGATTGTCGGTGTTTTAGACCGGCAACCTACTAAGGGGAGTACCCGAAGTAGATGAATGTGGCCTCGCCGAGATCGGTAACTCGAAGGAAGAGACACGTGGCACACAATTTAGACAGGTTCGGGCCGCGGGGTGCGTAATACCCTACGTCCTGTATGCTGCGTGGCTCTGGATTGATTGGGTGCGATTACAAGATGATGCAATCTTAAGCCGTGAGAGAGAAAGGGGTCCCTGCCTCGCCTTATATAGTCCGGGAGGCAAGGTTACAAGTCGGTTCAGGGAGAGAGTACTAGTCGAGTACGTCTAGGAGTCCTCTATACAGTGCGGGACATGTACAGCTTCCTATCCGGGTACTTCTCCTCTGTAGCCCTTGTGCTTCACGCCATCAGGTGCCGTGCAGCGCAAGTCGAGTAGTCCCAGGGGCCCACCGAGTAGTCGGTCCTGGTACCCACCGAGGTAGTGGGCCCAGGGAGGTCCATACGACAAGCCCCCGAGTACTTTGTAGTCGAGAAGGATAGCTTCGAGTAGTCTTGACGGCCTTAACGAGTAGTCCTCAAGCGTCCCTGAGCGCTACAAGTCAAAAGTCCTCAAGAGTAGTCGAAGCATCCCGAGGTTGGAATGTACTCCAGCTGTTATTTGAGCAATCCTGAAGTCTTCTCGAGTAGTCCCAAGCGTCCTCGAGTGCTGCTCTTGAAGGTCTTCAACAATGCCCGTGTTGTCTTGAAGCCGAAACTGATATGGAAGTGCGATTGCAAAATCGCACTCCATATGGAGTAGCCCCCGAGCCTTAGGTTGAGTTGCAGACTCTGGCTGAGGGTGCATCTGAAGTTTTGGCAAGAATATCCCGTGAAATCCGGAGAAAAAACCGAAGGACACGTGGCACGGAGCCCCCGAGCCTTGAGTCGAGTACTTCCTCTCGAATTGAAGGGTCATCTTGTAGAATGTGTCCTGAGTTGCTCTTGAATCTTGTCGCTACCCAGGAAGTTGAGTAGAAGTAGCCGAGCCCCCGAGACGAGGCGTGTCGACTAGTAGAAGTTGGAGAGTCAAGCACCGCCGCTGAGTCAGCCGTGTACAGACTTATCCATCCGGCCGTTGGAGGGGCCGCTGTTGACTTATAAATAGAAGCCGAAACCCTTAGGGTTTTTCACCCCACGCATTCGCTGCCATTCCTAGCAGATCGAGCCAGAAATCACCGCCAGTGCGCACTACCGCCGTTGAGAGGATTGTAGATCCGAACGCGCCGCCGTAGAAAGCCACCGCCGTAGCCCCCGAGCGAATGCGAGTGAAGACACCGTGCACTTGGAGAATGAAGCCCTCACCATCGAAGACCTCGAAGGCTGCCGGTGGGAAGAAAAGGGCTCGCGAGGAGGCCGCCGGATCCGCCGCGGGGACATCGCCGCCGGTGTCTCCGCCGCGACCAAATTCGAATCAAGAATGGAAGAAATCCAAGGCCAAGACCGAAGATCTGCTGGCGCTTCTCAACAGTGGATTCTTGCGGGAGAAGGAGGTTGACATGTGGAGAGCCGCTGCAGGGGATCCGTACCCCATGGAGAAAAGCCCGGACGAGATCCCTATGTTCACCCGGTTCGCGGAGCGAGGGCTGTCTCTCCCGGCCAGCGACTTCTTCAAGGGGCTGCTGGGGTACTACGGCATCGAGTACCTCAACCTCAACCCCAACGGTATCTTCCACACCTCAGTCTTCGTACACTTCTGCGAAGCTTTCTTGGGGATCAAGCCCCATTGGATCCTTTTCCGAAAATTCTTCCGAGTCAAGCCCCAGCCCAGTGCCAACAATCCTCGAGTAGTGGGGGGAGCCGGCATCCAGATGCGAGAAGACGCCGCGGAGCAGTACCTCTCGTACAAGCTTATCGACTCCAACCAAGATTGGAAGTCGAAATGGTTTTACATCACCAACCACCACTCGGAGCTGCCGAAGCCAAGCGGGAAGCAGCCGAAGCACCGGCCATGGTGGAACTCGGAGCCAACAATGCAGGAAGGTATCCAGTTGCCCGAGCTGCTGGCGAAAATCAAGGCTTTGAGAGAAGCCGGGCTGAGGGCCGAACATGTGGCCTTCAGCTTCATGAAGCGAAGGGTGCAGCCGCTGATGGCCCGCGACACCCTAGGGTACCAGTACACCGGCGACGACGACACGTCGCGGATGCCCGGTGATGAAGTCGACGACGACGACATCGTTGATAGGCTGGGCAGGATCTTCAAAGTCATGCCGGCGTACACGCCGTGCCCTGTGCCCGAGTACTCCGCCGCGCGCCCGCCAAATGAGGTCGGTAGCCGTACCCATTGTCGAGTACTCATTACGTAAGAGTAGTCGTGCTGACGTATTGTGCTTCTTGCAGGATGACTTGGTGAAGTTCGTCTCCGAGCCGGCGTCGCCTCCTCAACTTGTCGAGGTCCCAGAGGAAGGGAAAGCCAAGGCCAAGGAGCGGCGTGAGGTTGGTGAGGGAGACGACACAGTAGTCGTCGAAGACACGTCCGAAGAGGACGACGATGAGGAGACGCTGCAGGAGCGCTTCCAGCTGCGGTCGAGATTCAGCCGCCCTGGATTGCCTCATATTCCTCTCGTTTAGGATCCGCCGACTAGCCTGGAGGCTAGTTTGCCCGCGCCGCCAAGGAGGCCGCGCAACGTGGCCCGCAAGCGCGTGGCCAAGAAGTTGAAGGTCACGGAGACCACGTCCCAGGAGGTAAGCCGTCTTGAATAGGGTAGTCGAGTACTTATGTCTCGATGTTGTACATTGACGACGAAATTCCCTTGCTTGCAGGAGATGCCGCCTTCCGACCCCGTAGAGCAGGGGGACGAAGGCAACTGGGATACGGTGGAGGAGCCAACTGGGGGTAGTCGTAGCCCAGCCCCCACCGTAGAGGAGCTCTTGGCGCAGTTGTCGCGCCAGCCCCCAGTTGCTGAGGGGAGCACAGAACCGGCCGCTGCTATTGTTGAAGAAGCGGCGGCTACTGAGGCGCAAGAGGAAACGCCTACCGAAGCTGGACTGGTAGATATCGCCAGCATCCTCGGCGCCCCAACCGTGACGGTAGTCCGGTCGAATTTGTAAGTGGTGATCCTTCCCGAGTAGTACATTAGATTTGGTAGTCGTACTGGGTTGACAACCAGCTTGTGCACTCTGCAGGAAATCGACAGACTTGACCTGGGAGGGAGATGAACCCACCACAGCGGTGCCTGGAGAGGAAACCGCGCCGCCCGCTGAGGAGTCCGCTCCCGCCCCTCAGGCAGAATCCGGGGCGCCGGCCGTGGAAGCTACCTTGCCTGAGGCCAGCATCGTAGAGGGTGAGTACTTTGCTCAAGTGCAAGTAATCCCGAAGAGTAGTCGTAACCGCCATGTATGACTGATCCAGTTGTCCTTTTATTGATAGGTGCCAAAGCCGAGGGAAGTGCTATCCCGTCGGCGGTGCCAGTTGAAGATTTGGCACCAGAGACCCAGGGAGCTGCCGAAGGAGCCCCCGAGCAAATGGAGGTGGCGGTTGAAGAAGCCACCGCGACAGCTGGAGGGGGGCGCAACGACGTGCATCCAGAACCGGCTCTGGAAGTAGTCGTTCGCTCGCCAGAGATCCAGGACGCGGAGCCAATCCGCTCGGCGCCAATGTCCGAAACCGCGACGAGTAGTCGTGGCGGGATCGAGCTGCTGGCGGATGACCTAGTCGATCCAGCGACGGTAGCTCGGCACATGGAGGCAATGCGCCAGGCCGAGCAATGGATGAAGGTGAGTAGTCGACACCCTTGAGTAGTCAATCCTTTAGTGTTGAGTACCCATTTGACATGTGTTGTCTGTGGCAGGACGTCGCGGAGCGGTCTCGGCAGAAGTCTGACATGCTTCAAGGGTACGGCGACACGGTGCTCCGGGCTGAGGCCTTAGAAGAACAGCTCGTGAAGGCCCGGAAGCACGCCGCCGCGATGCAGTCGAAGCTGGACACCGCCTTCGCCCAGTATCACAACGAAATCCAAGATATGCAGGCGAAGAGCGACGAGCTGGTGCGGAAGAACAAGTCTCTTCGCAACAAGAATAAAGGTACGCCGTTACCATGCTGAGTACCCATTGGTAGTGTCTTGGAGGAGTCTGACCCGCTTTGCCTTGTTGATTGCAGAGCTTGAGACCCGCGTCGACCAGCTGAAGGCTTCAGAGACCGACCTGAAGAACCTCTTCTACCGAGAGCAAGAGGCCCGCGAGGTACTGGAGTATGATTATAAGCAGCTTGCTTACGAGTGCGACAAGCACATGGAGCTTCGCATTGCGTCGGATCGTGACCTCGTCAACTGCTACAAATCTTTGCAGAAGCTGAACGAGGACTGCGAGAAGTTGCGGGCCCAGCTGAAGGAACTCGAGGAGGCCGCGCTTCCCATCACGAGGCTACTGGTGCCTCACCCCGGGGGACCGAAGATAGCCCCATTGGTGGACCGGCTGAAGGAAGCCCCGAGCCGCCTGGCGACGTACGTGAAGCACCTGGCGAAGTCGATCCCCAACCAGGTCCTGGCGTATATGAAGTCGTACTTCCCAAAAGCTCCCGTTGACGTAGTCGCCGGCGGACTAGCCGCCAACTGCACGGACGAGCAGTACGCGGAGCTGCTGGAGCAGATGGCGCCCATTGCCGAACAAGTCGCCGAGAAGCTCAACCTCCAGTAGTCCTGTAGGGTTAGCTCGTAGCAGTAGTTGTGTATAAACAAAGTTGTAATGAACTTGTTTAAGTATGAATGAAGGAAACTTCCATAAATGAGTACTCGTTATCCCGATCTGTGAGTGTGGAGTCCCATCATGGAGTCGTCGCGAGTAATCATACTCGCCAGTGGTCCCGTTGAGGAAAAGGGACAGTAAAGCAGTTGATAGGTAATCAAACTTTATTACTGAAGAAGTACGCCTGGATGGCCAGGGCCGTTGTTACAGAGTAGTCGCCAGGACCCGGAGGCCACCTACGGCTAAGTAGTGCTAGGGCGTATGGCCGCTTACAGCAGTAGATCCGTTAGTAGCCGCATGGGCTGGATCTAGGAGTGCTTGGTCTCTTAGTAGACCGCTGCTGGAGTCCTTTGTCGCTCGTCGCAGCCCAAGATCCGTTAGTAGCCGCGTGGGCTGGATCCTGGAGAGGAGTAGTCCGGAGACTAGGGCCTGGACCTGGAGGCCGCTTACGGCGAAGGGGTCTTTGAGTAGTCGTATAGACTGGAGCCCCCGGTGTAGACTAGGCGTAGAATCGACAGAGTTGGTCGATGTTCCACGAGTTGTTGATGTCTTCGCCTTCAAGCGTCTGGAGGCGGTAGGAGCCCGGTCCGGTCACCTTTGCAATTGTGAAGGGACCTTCCCAGGGCGAGCTGAGCTTGTGTAGTCCTTCCGTGTTCTGGATGCGGCGGAGGACAAGATCACCAACGTTGAAGGAGCGTTCCTTAACGTTGCGATCGTGGTAGCGTCGGATACCCTCTAGGTACCTTGCTGATTGGACGAGGGCGGCACAGCGAGCTTCTTCGAGTCCGTCGATGTCAACTCGTCTGCTGTCTTCAGAGATGCCTTCGTCGTATTGCTCCACTGCTGGTGAATCCCACATGACATCAGCAGGGAGGATTGCTTCGGAGCCGTAGACCAGGAAGTACGGGGATTGTCCCGTTGGCTTGGAAGGTTGAGTACGCAGCCCCCAGAGAGCATTGGGTAGTTCCTTGATCCACTTGCCTCCTTTGGAGTTGGCAGCGTCGTGTAGCCGCTTTTTGAGAGCGTCGAGCACCATCCCATTGGCGCGCTCGACTTGTCCATTGGCCCGAGGATGGGCAACTGAGACATATCGGACGTCGATCCCGCTGTTCTCGCAGTACTCCCAGAACTGGTGATTGTTGAAGTTGGAGCCCAGGTCTGTGATGATGCGGTGGGGTAGTCCGTAGCGATGCATGAGTTCATCCAGGAAGTCGAGTACTCTGTCGGCCTTGGGGCATGTAACCGGCTTGACCTCGATCCACTTGGTGAACTTGTCGATGGCCACCAATACTCGGTTGAATCCACCTGGCGCAGTTGGAAGTGGCCCAATCATGTCGAGCCCCCAGCAGGCGAAAGGCCAGGTTGGCGGTATGGTGACTAGCTTGTAGGCCGGGACGTGTTGTTGCTTGGCGAAGTATTGGCACCCTTGGCACCTTCTGACGAGTTCTTCGGCGTCGCCCAGAGCTGTGGGCCAATAGAAAGCCCGTCAGAAGGCCTTGCTGACCAGCGTGCGTGAGGATGCGTGGTTGCCGCAGACGCCTTTATGGATCTCCTCCAAGATGTCCTTGCCTTCTTGTCTGGGAACGCACTTCATGAGTACTCCGGAAGATGCGCCCCGCCTGTAGAGCTTGTCTCCGACGAGAATGTAGGACTTGGCACGGCGGATGAGTTGCTCGGCCAAGTTCTTGTCCGAGGGAACCTTCTGCTCGCTGAGGTAGTCGATGAAGGGCTGCCTCCAGTCCACGTCGATCATCATGACCTCCTGGCCAGCCGGGGGATGCGCTGGGTCAATGGTCGGTGGCGCCGGCTCCGGGATGGATGGCGCGTGAAGCTCGTGGACGAAGACACCCGCTGGTACTTGAGCGCGAGTAGAACCAAGCTTCGACAGGATGTCCGCTGCAACGTTGTTGTCGCGGACGATGTGGTGGAACTCGAGACCATAGAACTTGTTCTCGAGCTTGCGGACTTCTAGGCAGTAGGCGTCCATGCTCTCCTTGTTGCGGTCCCAGGACTTGTTGACTTGGTTGATGACCACTGCGGAGTCGCCGTAGACTAGTAGCCGCTTGATGCCCAGTGAAGCCGTGAGGCGGAGCCCGTGTAGCAGAGCTTCGTACTCGGCTTCGTTGTTTGAGACCTTCCAGAAGATCTGCAGGACGTACTTGAGTTGTTCGCCCGTTGGAGAGATCAAGAGTACTCCTGCACCTGCGCCCTCGAGGTTGAGTGAGCCATCGAAGTACATCACCCAGTGCTCTGGGCGCTTGGTTGGAGTAGGTAGCTGATTCTCCCGCCACTCCGCCATGAAGTCGACTAGTGCCTGCGACTTGATGGCTGTGCGTGGCTTGAAGTCGATGTTGAGGGCGCCGAGTTCGACTGCCCATTTGGAGATTCTTCCAGTAGCATCTTGGTTCCGCAAGATGTCACCGAGCGGGTAGTCGGTGACGACGGAGATCGAGTACTCCTGGAAGTAGTGTTGTAGCTTCCGCGAGGTGATGAGCACTGCGTACAGAAGCTTCTGTACTGGCTGGTAGCGTGCCTTGGATTCTGATAGGACCTCGCTGACGAAGTAGACTGGACGCTGGACTGGATAGGCGTTGCCGTCTTCCTGCCGCTCGACGATGATGGCAGTACTGACCACGTGAGTAGTCGCAGCGAGGTAGAGCAGTAGCTGCTCGCCTTTACGAGGAGCTGTGAGGACTGGTGGCTTCGATAGGAAGTCCTTGAGCTGGGCAAGGGCTTGGTCCGCCTCTGGAGTCCACACGAACTTCTCTTGGTGTTTGAGTAATTTGAAGAAGGGGAGCCCCCATTCTCCAAGCTTCGAGATGAATCTGTTCAAGGCCGCCATGCACCCGGTCAGCTTCTGCACGTCTTTGATGCATGTGGGAGCTTTCATGCTGGTGATGGCGGATATCTTCTCGGGATTGGCTTCGATGCCGCGATGGCTGATGATGAAGCCGAGTAGTTTGCCCGACGGCACGCCGAAGACGCACTTGTTCGGGTTGAGCTTCCAGCGGTACTCGCGCAGGGATGCGAAAGTCTCTTCAAGATCGTCGATGAGCGTGCTGGAGTTTCTGGTCTTGACGACCACGTCATCCACGTAGGCTTCGACGTTCTTGTTGAGTTGCCTCTTGAAGCAGGCCTGGATAGCTCGTTGGTATGTAGCGCTGGCGTTCTTCAACCCGAAGGACATGGTCGTGTAGCAGTACGCGCCAAACGGGGTGATGAATGCGGTCTTCTCCTGGTCTTCTTCCTTGATCGCGATCTGGTGGTACCCGGAGTAGCAGTCGAGGAAGCAGAGCAGGTCGCAGCCCGCCGTGGAATTGATGACTTGGTCAATCCGCGGCAACCCGAAGGGGTCCTTGGGGCAGTGCTTGTTGAGGTCGGTGTAGTCGACGCACATCCTCCACTCGTTCGAGTTCTTCTTGCGGACGAGGACGGGGTTGGCGAGCCACTCAGGATGGAAAACTTCTCTGATGAAGCCAGCCGCGAGTAGTTTGGCGAGTTCCTTCTTGATGGCGTCCCGTCTGTCGTCGGCGAAGCGGCGGAGGTGTTGTCGCTTCGGGGTAGCTTTAGGATCGACGTTGAGTGAATGCTCAATCAACTCCCTGGGTACCCCTGGCATGCCCGCTGGTTTCCACGCGAAGATGTCGCGGTTAGCCCGGAGGAAGTTGATGAGCGCGTCTTCCTATTTGGGGTCGAGGCCCGCCCCGATGGTGGTGGTCTTGCTGCTGTCGCCTGTCCCGAGGTCAATTGTCTTGACCAGAACCTCCTCGGCTGGCTGAGGCTTGTTAGCTTTATCCGACTTATCTGGGATGTCGAGTTCGCTTGGGGCAAGCTTCTTCGACGCAGCGTAGATCTCCATCATTGCATTGGGTACTTGATTTGTGGAGGCGATCTCCACAGCTTCCGTGTCGCAGTCGTGCGATATCTTCAAGTCCCCTTGCAGCGAGAGTACACCTACTGGACTCGGCATCTTGAGTACTAGGTAGGTGTAGTGGGGTACCGCCATGAACTTGGCGATGGCCGGTCTGCCGAGGATGGCATGGTAGGACGTCTTGAAGTCCGCGACTTCGAACTTGATGTACTCGGTACGATAGTTGTCCCGAGATTCCCCGAAGGTAACTGGCAGGACCACTGAGCCCAATGGAATAGCCGCGTTTCCGGGGACGATGCCGTAGAAGGGCGAGGTGCTCTTGGTGAGCATGTGGGTGATGTCGAGCTTCATCTTCTTCAAGGTCTTGGTGAAAAGGACGTTAAGCCCGCTTCCACCGTCGATGAGGACCTTGTTGAGCTTGGAGCCCGCGACCACCGGCTTCAGGACGAGTGGGAACCGCCCTGGTTCGGAGAAGCTAGTCCATTGATCCGCGCGGGAGAAGGTAATGGGTACCTCCGACCACCTGAGGGGGGTCGGGACCGCTGGTTCAATGCTCATGACTTCTCGACGGGTAGCCTTTTGGACCCGTCTGCTGGGTAGCCCGCCGAAGAGGACGTTCACCGTCTTGTCGGGTTCCTGGAAGTCGCCATTGCCTTCGTCGTTCTTCTTCTTGCCTTTCTTGTCATGAGGGTGCCGTGGCTCCGGAGTATCCTTGAGTGCTCGCCTGAGTTGGTAGCACTGCTCGGTGGTGTGGTTGACGTCCAGATGCCACGGGCACTTCTCCTTCAGCAAGTCTTTGAAGCCGCCGGAGGTCTTCTTCGAGTTCTCCTTCGCAGGGCGCTGGATAGCCGCGACAGTGTTGTCTGGCTTGCGCTTGCGGTTGGGACCCGAGTAGTTGTTGTTGTTGCGACCGCCTTGGTTCCCGTTGTTGCTGCTGCCGCCGCCCGTGTTCTGCTTGCTCTTGCCACGGATGGCGTCGTACTTGGCGTTGGCCTTGTCTTCTTCATCGGCCCAGGACGTGATCATGTCCTTGAGGTGGGTGATGGAGCTTGGGCGGCGACGGCCGAAGTCTTCGAAAGTGCGACGGTGGTAGAGACCGTCTTGGAAGAGGTCGATGACTTCTTTGTCAGAGACATCGACTACTGTGGCGCGCTTGTCGAAGAAACGCCGCATGTACTTGCGAAGGGTCTCGCCTTGTTCCTGCTTCACCATAGCTAGGTCCATGCGAGTACCCGAGCGGCCCATAGCGCCCGCGAAGTTGCTGGTGAACTGCTCCTTCAGCTGGTCCCACTTGTCGATCGAGTACTTCTCAAGTGACTCGAGCCATGTAAGCGGTGCCTGGTCCAGACAGAAGGGGAAATATAGGCACTTGGTGTCGTTGTTGCCACCAGTGTTCTCGATGGAGAGGGCGTAGCATCTGAGCCACTGCGCAGGATCTTGCTTCGCGTCGTACTTGGTGATTCCCAGAGGCTTGAATTTCTCTGGGAGGAGGAGGTTGCGAAGTCGCGCAGAGAAGGCAGGGAAGCCGTCGTTGTCGCCTGACGTGGAAACCTTCTTGCGCCGTAGTTCTTCAATCTTCTGGCGGGCGTCGAAGCCGCCCTGAGAGGCTCCGGAGGCGTGGCTATTCGCGTGGCGTCAGCCGCCGCGGTCGCCTCCGCCACCGGCCCTTCTATTGGCCCCATGGTTGGAGCTTCCGCCGTCGCTGCCTCCGCCGCCAGGGTCGCGATGAGGGACGATCTCACGATCGCCGCTAGCAGCTGCAGCGCTGTTGGCACGTTGAGAGGGTCCGCCGGCCGTTGCACGAGTACGGTTGGGATTGGCCGGCAGCTCAGCTCGAGTACGGTTACGACCGAGGTCCGCGCTGCGACTTGTGGCTTCGTTATCGCGATTCCTGGCGGGGGGCGGCTGAGCGACCCTGTTGTCAGCTCGCATGAAGTAAGTGTCTTCTGCAAGCTTGGCGTTGACTTCTCCTGCACGCATCCCCTGAGCTTGGCGTGCGATCGCTGTGATCGACATGAGGCATTGCTCCGGGGTAGTGTGTACCCTACTCTCGACTTGGTCGAGAGCCTCTGCGAGGTTGCGGATGGGGAGGTTGTCTCGAAGACGCCGGCGTCGTTTGTTCCGCTTTCTGTTACGCTCACGTCGAGCGTCCCTGTTGGCGTCAGTCTCATCCGCGGGTGCGTCGGTAGACAGCTCGTCTGCGGAGATGTCTTCGAGGTATCGGTCACTTGCTGTCCCTGAGGGTCCTGGCGTGTCGCCGGCAGCCATGAAGACTTGGCGGTCGGGGTTGCCAAGACTGGAGTCAGAACTCGCCACCTCCGTTGGGGTGTACTCCTCAGCTCGAGCGAGTGGCGTTCCCTCCTGGAAGGGAAGCGAGTCAAGGTAGGCGACGTAGCGTGAGTTCCCGTTCGTCAGGTCAGCGGGCTTGCGGTCTGGCCAGTAGACAAATCTTCCGGCGGGTGTAGATGTTATGACCAAGCCGGCGGCCGGTCCTGACAGGGGTTGCTCTGTGGAGTTGTTCTCGGACTCGGGATCCTCAGGGTCCGACCCGAAGTCGAACTCGTACGCGGAGTCCGAGTAGAAGCCGAAAAGGGGGTTGGAGTCCGAGGCGTGGCCGGGAGCGGTGTCGGAGTCCGAGTCGTACTCGGGTACGGGCTCCTTGCCGGCCCGGCGTGTAGTGGGAGCCTTCGTGTGGGCCCTGCTGACGTTGCGGGGGCCACGCGTGAAGTGCTCGCAGGGTGGGGAGTCCACATGCGATGGCTGAGTTGCCGGCTCGCATACGATAGCCCACGGGGACGTCGAGCCCGAGTTGGAGGCGGATCCAAGCTCGAAGTCGGCGTGTTGGTCGAAAAGCGAAATTTCGCCGAATTTGCCGGCGAGTTCGCCCGTGACTACTCCGGGAAGTGTCACGAGGCCGGTCTCCAGGTTGGGCGGCATGGTGAGGCGGTGTTGGAAAGATCCAGCACCGTCAGCAGTGCAGACCCAGGCACCGAAGATGAAGGTGTCGCCGCGGTTGAAGGCGACGGTTGGCTTGATGTAGACGGAAGCCGTCGAGTTCGCCATGAGATCTTCGGCGAGATCCCCTACCTGGCGCGCTAGCTGTCGGTGTTTTAGACCGGCAACCTACTAAGGGGAGTACCCGAAGTAGATGAATGTGGCCTCGCCGAAATCGGTAACTCGAAGGAAGAGACACGTGGCACACAATTTAGACAGGTTCGGGCCGCGGGGTGCGTAATACCCTACGTCCTGTATGCTGCGTGGCTCTGGATTGATTGGGTGCGATTACAAGATGATGCAATCTTAAGCCGTGAGAGAGAGGGGGGTCCCTGCCTCGCCTTATATAGTCCGGGAGGCAGGGTTACAAGTCGGTTCAGGGAGAGAGTACTAGTCGAGTACGTCTAGGAGTCCTCTATACAGTGCGGGACATGTACAGCTTCCTATCTGGGTACTTCTCCTCTGTAGCCCTTGTGCTTCACGCCATCAGGTGCCGTGCAGCGCAAGTCGAGTAGTCCCAGGGGCCCACCGAGTAGTCGGTCCTGGTACCCACCGAGGTAGTGGGCCCAGGGAGGTCCATACGACAGTGATTGCCAGAGTTTTTGATGCTCATTCCCTGCAAGGATTGAAAGAGTGTTGTTAAGCGATGAAAGGTTGAACTCATATCTATACAACTCTCAGTGTTGTACTTAAAATAAGTAGGAAAAAAATGTACCCTGAAATAGTTAGTTCCAAAGTACTGGCACAAATAGTGCCACTCCACAATGTTCAACTGATCAGGCTTATGTTTCATTCTCTCATCATAACTCTCATATGACTTGTATGTAGCACTACGTGAAAACCTCAAATAGGTCACGCAGCATTTGTAACGGGCCCTTAACACCCGTTACATGGACCGCATCTGTAACGGTTGTTGTTTGGCGCTCGTTACGCATAAGCGTGGCAGGCTCGACCCCGACGTGGCCAACACACCGCCCGTTACCAATGAGGACTTCCAGTAACGGGCTTCTTAAACTCCCGTTATAGTTATTCTTTGTAAGGGATGTTAAAATGCGGCCGTTACGAAAGTTAAACCTATCGATAACGGGCCCTTTGAGTCCGTTACCGATCACTACCCTATCGGTAACGGGCTCTTTAAGTCCATTACCGATCACTACCATATCGGTAATGGGCTCTTTAAGTCTGTTACTGATGACAATTTGACGCCCGTTACTAGACTCGGAGCTCAATAATTGAAGTCCATTAGCACTCTCACTGCCGTCAAATATTTGACTATGTCATCATAGCAAATATTGGATATCACACAAACATATAATCATGTCTCTTAATAAGATGCAAAACCACACGTACACATAGATAGTAGTCATAAGAGCATATTCTACATATTTAAGATGCATATATAGCTAGCATCACATGTTCACATATGACATGCATAATGTTTAGAACAAACATATTCACATGATCACATCTGACGTGCATCAGCAGGGGCACTAGTTAGATGGCTTCTTTTGTGCTACAGCCTCAAGTTCAGCTATCTTTGCCTCTAGTTTTACAAGTCTTTCCTGCAGCTTAGCATTCTTCTTTGCAGCTTCGACAAGTTCAATATCCTTCATCTTCTGTGCGCCTTTAAGCTTCTCCACCTCAGATTCTAGTATTTTCTGACCATTTGCTAGGAGACTTATGTCGTCCACAGCCTTGTCATCCATCCTTCTATCCACCTTGTCGAGTACTTTCCAGATGCAGTCAAGATCCTCCCGAGTAACAACACATTTCTACAACAAAGGCAAATTGATGCAAGTTTCATAATTAGATTGCCAAGTTTAATAACATGAAAGATGTAACTGGTCAAACAAGAAAGTTGTTTAGCTGTAACTGGGTTCAAAGCTTGGTTGATCCTGTGGATTTGTTTCCAGATCATGTCAATGTCCTCCCAAGCTACAACACCTCCCTAAAACAAAGGCACCGGATGTTCAGTTAATAAAAGTCGATGTAGCATGGAGATTCAGAAATTGAAGTAGTATATAGAATAAGTTCAACAATTTTGTGAGCAGCATATGATGAGTACCATGCATTAAATTTCAAGCATAACAAAATTTCTACTCGAAAGGTTAATAATTTTCCTCCCAAGTAACAACACATTTCTAAAACAAAGGCAATATGAAGCAAGCTTCACAATTAGATTGCCAAGTTTAATATCATAAAGTTGTAACCGGTCAAACAAGAAAGTTGTTTAGCTGTAACTAGGTTTAGAACTTGCATGTTGCTTCTCTTTACCAATGTCATCCTTCTTCATTCTTTCCATCCTATTTAGGAATGTGCAGATGTAGTCTAAGGTTTTCTTGAGCCTGTCGATTTCTGTCCAGATCCTGAGAATGTCATGTGCTGGTACAACAACTTCCTAAAACAACGGAAAATTGATGCATTGGAACCATTGATCAGTGAAGGCACTGGATGTTCAGTTAATAAAAGTCACTGAGCATGAAGATTCAGAAATTGAAGCAGTATACAAAATGAGTTCAACATTTTTGTGAGCAGCATATGATGAGTACCAGGAATTCAATTTCAAGCATAAACCTAACTTCAAGCATACCAAACTCGAGGAAGGCTCGGCCTCTGCCTGCCGGGCATCACCAGAGTGCACCCTCTTGGTGCTTGCGCGTGTGTATGGCCTCCTCCCCCTGGCCGACGAAGAACCGACCTCTTCGCTGCGGAACCTCACTCTCTTGGCGGGGGTGGCGGGCGGGGCCTTCTCCTCCTCGCCGCGGAACCTCACTCTCTTGGCGGGGGCAGCGGGCGGGGCCTTCTCCTCCTCACTGCAGAACCTCCCTCTTGAGTCGCGGCAGAATTACTGCTTTTTGCCGGCCATCTCTGCGACGGAGACGAGCTGAGGAAGGAGAAGGGGAGAGAAGACGACGGAGATGAGGAAGGCAGAAGGTTTGAGAAGGAAGGAAGAATGGCAGAGTGGCAGGGGAGAGTGGCTTTTGGTCAAACATTGGGAACAAAGGATACGTGGATAAGCCAAAGCACGTCTCCAATGCACAAGGGCGGCGCGTGGGGCTGGCTCCTCCTCATCGGTTTAGAGGGGAAAATGCGATGCGGAATAACCATCCCGCGTAGTCTCCTTTGTGTCTGTCTTGATTGACAGGTCAGCCCGATCTCTTAGGGCTCCCATTTCGACATACAGGCATAATCAACACATATCTTTTGAGACAAAACATACATAATATAGATAAAGATAACTTGTCCACATAAATAGATAAAGATTACTTGTCCACAAAGATCCACACAGATATACATAATTATTACAAATAGTTAACTTGTCCATCTAGCTAGGCCTTAACTTGCCCATCACATTTTTACAATGGTCATGCTATCTGACCATGCACATCAACAAAAGCATGCCCCCTTCAACATCGACAAAAGCATGGTATCTTCAACTAAGGTTTGCTTTTTTTGCAGCCTCTTCAAATGCAACCAAGGTATCTTGAAACACATCGAGCGCATCTTCCATGGGCTGCAGATTTTGTTCAGCCACAAACTTGTACCGCCTCAGAATGCAGCCTTTTTGTGGAGGATGTGCATTTCTTCCATAATATTATCAACCTCAGGTTTCACATATTCCCAGACAGTGTCATGCCATTTTGATTCCTATGGAATGAAAACATAGGAAAGTTGCTACATTGATCATTTGGATGAACCATAGAAATGAGAAGATAGAGATAGACAAAGAAACAAGCCATTTCATAGGAACAAGTTGCTACATTGCTACATTGATCATGTTAGAAATCCTACAAAATCTCTATGGAACAAGCCATTTCATAGGAACAAGTTGATCAAGCTCAAGCTCAAGCTGCTCCATCTATAGAACAAGTAAAAGGCACTGTGATTCAGAGAAACTTGACTCGCCGTCGTCGTGGTAGTTGCCAGCGTCGGATATGAGGTCCTCTACACCTTCGCCGCTCCCTCGACCCCTCTCCGTCGTTGCAAGACATTTGCTGTCGCAGATGTGAGGCAGGTGCCTCGCCCTCTTCGCTGCCCCCTTGTCGGCACGCTCCTCCTTGCTATTGCTTGGCCCCTCGTTGGAAACCGAGAGAATCTAGTCGATGACGCTCATCTCCGGCTTTGGGTTCGCTGCAACGCCGCTTGGCCCCTCTCCGATGGTCATCGTCATCTCCGTCTTCGCCGCAATCTCGCTGGCACACGCGCGGATCCAGTTACGGCACCGCATCGCGTTCGGCTTCTCCTCCTCGATCCACGGTGCGCGGGGTCGTCCGCTACTTGGCCCCTCACCGACGCTCATCGTCATCTCCCCGCCTCCACTCACCTCACCGGTGCCGCCTCCGCTCACCTCCGCAAATCCCTAGTGAGAAATGAGGAAAGCATCGTGTGTGCTACGCTTAATCATTCGGGATGTTATAATCATTTTCCAAAATGCAGAGCCATTGCCGATGCGGGTTCAAGAACCTGCAGCACATTGGTTGTCACATGGGTCCGGGCGGGCAGGCAACGGCTATCTTTTTTATATAGGCTTCTGACACTGACACGTGGGCCCGACACTAATTTTTTTGAAATCAAACTTGCTTCCCTCAAATATTAGAGCCCATAAAACAACACCTATAAATTCATTAAAAATACGAACAATTCATAGTTGGTCATTTAGTATTCAAAAATAAAATATCAGCAGGCACACTTGTGTAACCAAAATTATCAAAATTCGAATTTTTATCTCATGTTTGGGATATAATAATTCTAATAATGTATTAGGTTGGTCTAAAAATTCTACAAACTGAGTTGGCAATATAATTTGGGTCCCTAAACTTGTCATAAAAATTTCAAGTGGTTTCTAAAAAGGAAGATCATACTTGTGTACAAATGTGTACATCTCTCACATAGTTTCCTAGAATGTTACTTCAACACTGAAGTTTTCCACACTTTACAACATGTTCGAACTCATATACATTTGAAAATTTAACACAACCTTGTGTCCACCTTAACAATACGAAATACAAAGTTTCATTAGTAATGGTTGTGTAAAACAAATATTATTTCTATGTTGTACTTATCAAGTACAAGATAAGGCATAAAAACATTACTCATGAAAAGTAAATATACACTAAACAATGAAATTAATGAAAAGATGGCAATTTTAGAAAAAATAAGAAAAAACAATCATCAAATTTGGATTACGTATGACCGAGAAATACGTGACACAAAATTTGGTTCCAGATTAAAAGGAGAAAGGAGAATTGTTTCCTTTGTGGTCGGTTTCTAGCGAATAGCGGTTTTTTTATCCACGCACGCACGCAGATCGTAACTTCCTTATTAACTTTGATTTTGTGCCACAACACGAAAGCAAATAAATCCATTTATTTAATATATATAATAATCAACCATGCATTGGAACTTGAAAAGAGGTATCAAATAAGCTATATGAACAGTCTTTGCGGAACGGAGGGAGTAAGTCTTTTGTTAATGGCGACGCTGGTTAGTGAACACGCGTCGCCGTAGCGTAGCGCGTTCTGAGGCGTAGTGGCGTGTCGCAGTGGGAAGACTGGCCGCCTGACGGTTCCCCGTCTTGTCATATAAATGCCTGGCCGGCCAAGAGCTTCTTCCATAAGCTTTCCTTAAGCGCGCCACCAAGAAAACCCCAGCACCACCGTCTCCGGTCACCAAGAGCTTCTTCTTCCTCAAGTGCGCTCATGGCATCGTCATCGAGTGAGCCATCCAGGAAGTGGGGAAGGGAGGAGGACGACGACGACGAAAGCCGCCGCTGTCGGCTCATCAAGGAGGTGAAGGCGCCACCGGCCGAGGAGGCGCCGGCGCCACCGGCCGAGGAGCACGAGGAGGCACCAGTGCTGCTGCCCGTGGAGCCCTCCTCTCTGCGTCCTCAACTAGTTTTGGACAACATTTGGTCAATCCAAATGTTGTACGAAACTTTCAGGAAGCTTCAACTGGTGGCCGTTGAGCTTGGCTTGCCACGACCCAACGATCCGCTGCAGAGGACCGTGAAGGATTTCACCTTCAAGATCCATGGGTTGGCTGGGGACCTTCAAAGAGTCGTGGTCTATGCTGACGACGACGACGACAGCGTCGCCGACGGCAACGGTGATGACGACGGCGACGGCGACAATGGCGGCTTCGACAGTGCTGACGAACGCGGCCTCAACGACGGTTCCGACTCCGACTCCGACGGTGGGGCTCCTCCAGCGGCGGCGACAAGTCTTCTACCTTAGGTTAATTAATTTGTTCCTCCTCTGTTTGTTCATCCTTCTCTATTTGTTCGTGGAACTCTACTTGTTTGTCATGAACATGTTCCTCTATTAATATGTGTTCCTCCTATGTGTTTGTTGAACTTGTGATGAACTACATCTAAGAGACGCGGGTAGATCCATCCGTGCCTCCTAACGCATTGCAATATCTATGGCAGCAGTTTACAATGAATTGCAATGTTTGTTACTCTATTTGTTAGTGAAAAGATTCTGAGTTTCGAAACACTCTGTATAAAATCATTGGAGACATGGGTGTAGGCTGGTTAATTTCACACTGAAATGTCAACACAGATGAAATGATGAAATTTGTGATATGTGACACATTAAGATTCGTGACCCAATTGTCATTCCATTTTCTTCATTCATACATTTATGTTTGTCATTTATGACAAATTTTTCATTCTTCATTCACACAGATGAAACAAATTAAAGCACCACTTTTCACATCACAATTACTTCTTTGCAGCATACATCCCTAGTAAACATCCAAATACTACACAAACAACACCCACAATAATCAAGTTCATCTTCCAGATCACATTGTCCATCTTCTCCAATTGTCATTCCATTTTCTTCATTCATACATTTATGTTTGTCATTTATGACAAATTTTTCATTCTTCATTCACACAGATGAAACAAATTAAAGCACCACTTTTCACATCACAATTACTTCTTTGCAGCATACATCCCTAGTAAACATCCAAATACTACACAAACAACACCCACAATAATCAAGTTCATCTTCCAGATCACATTGTCCATCTTCTCCAATTGTCATTCCATTTTCTTCATTCATACATTTATGTTTGTCATTTATGACAAATTTTTCATTCTTCATTCACACAGATGAAACAAATTAAAGCACCACTTTTCACATCACAATTACTTCTTTGCAGCATACATCCCTAGTAAACATCCAAATACTACACAAACAACACCAACAATAATCAAGTTCATCTTCCAGATCACATTGTCCATCTTCTCCTCCAGTGCTTTCGTCCTCTGCTTGTCGTCCGGAGCTTTCCTCTGATTGTCGCTCCCAAGTTGACAATCCACTGAATCAACTACTTCATCGATCACGTCTGCCGAGTTCGACGGTCGAAAAGATATGACACCAACACCCTTCAACATCTGGAGGTACTCCTTCTCAAAACGATAATATCCACAAAGCTTGGGGAACTGTGCAAATCAAAAGCACATAAGAACCCTAACTCAGATTTGGGAAATCACAGCTCAGACTACTCACCGCGTTCCTCACACACTTGAAATAAAGACGACCGTGGTTTTCACCTTCCTTCTGCGTCCTCCCCTCCACCACTTGAGCCATACCACAGTCCGGGCAAGGGACCAGTGGGAAGCCGCTTAGCTCACCAATTGGATCCAAGCTGATGGAGTGAATGCGGCTGCCCCGGCCACCTTGAAACCTGCTCCAGCCACGTCCACCTCCAGACGAATCGGTGTAGTGCGACATGTGTGCGACGGTGGGGAAAGGAAGGGCGGGCGGCGATGGAGCTCAGAGCGGGGAAGAAGAAGCAAGGAGCTCAGAGCATCGTGTGTGCTGCGCTTATCCCATTCGGGATGTTATATTCATTTTCCAAAATCAAGAGTCATTTCCGACGCGGGTTCGAGAACCCGCGTCTCATTTGTTGTCAGGTGGGTCCGAGCGGGCAAGCAACGGTCATCTTTTTTATATAGGCTGCTGACGCTGACACGTGGGTCTGACACTATTTGTTTTTTGATATGAAACTTGCTTCCCTCAAATATTAGAGCCCATTAAACAGAAGCTAAAAATTCATTAAAAATATGAACAATTCGTAGTTGGTCATGTAGTATTCGAATAAAATATCAGCAGGCACACTTGTGTAACCAAAATTATGAAAATACGAATTTTTATCTCATGTTTGGGATATAATAATTCTAATAAGTTCTTAGGTTGGTCTAAAAATTCTACAAATTGACTTGGCAATATAATTTGGGTCTCTAAACTTGTCATAAAAATTTCAAATGTTTTCTCAAAAGGAAGATCATACTTGTGTACAAATGTGTACATCTCTCACATAGTTTCCTAGAATGTTATACTTTAACACTGAAGTTTTCCACACTTCACAACATGTTCGAACTCATACACATTTGAAATTTTAACACAACCTTGTGTTGACCTTAACATTACGAAATACAAAGTTTCATTAGTAATGGTTGTGTAAAACAAATATTATTTTTATGTTGTACTTGTAAGAAAGAAGATAAAGGCGTATAAACAACATCCAGGAAATGAAGTTATATACGAAACAATGTCATAAATGAATAGAAGTTGATTTTAGAAAAAATCATAAACAAATATCATGAAATTTGGATTACGAATGACGGAGAAATACGTGATTCAAATCTTTGATTGCAGATTAAAAGGGGAAAATGAAGCGAACTGTTCTTTATTCGAATAGAACTAGCCCCGGTCTGACGCGTTTTCCTAACAATATTGGGCCTTTCAGTTTTAAGGCCCACACACGCCCACTCGTGCTAGGGTTAGTAGGGAAAGTCGCCTCCCTCACGCAGTCACCTCCTCACTCTCCCTTGCGCCGTCGTCTTTCTCCCCCTCGCGCCTTCGCCGCTTCCTCCCCCTCGCCCCCTCTGTCGCCGCTTGCTCAGGCTCGCCTTCCTCCCCTCAACCCCTCCCCCCCCCGTGATGCACACTACACACCTTCGCTGAGACGCGCGCCACACCACCCCTCACCTTCCAGCGACGACGACTAGGAGGAGGAGGAGGGATCTAGCCACGAGGTCGACGCGAGGTCATGGCGACTAGAGATCCCTCTGCTACAATAGTGACAAGGTGAATTGCATGCTAGAAATCCCTCCAACATCATTAAGGTACATTCTTGACTATGCTCAGTTAGGGTTTCGAGTTTCAAAACGTATACTTAGCATTTTTCTTTGGATTCACTCTTATATTTGGTTTTGCTCTTGTTCCATATGTACATTTGGACATTCTCTCCAAGTTGAATAAGTACCTCATCAGCAACACAGGCAGCGAGCATCTTCCTCTTTAAAATGGTAAGGTCGCATTGCCTGAACTAATTTTTTGGTTTCTGAATTTTGCATTTATGTTAATGGTTTACCATAGAACCAATGAGATTATAGTGGGCTAAACTAGTTACTGTAATTATTTTCTCATTTGTATGGTCTTGTACATAGTTCTGTGGGTGTTGATTAGATAAATGCTTAGCTGTTATGCATGGTTAACTAGAAATGTGCTCTACATGTCTCCTGTTGTAGCATGTCTCCTAGGAGAGCTAGCAGTATGGTCTGCTTTTTGTGCTATTCTTGACACTGAGCTGACCTTTCTCATAATCCCTTGACAATTAATTCACTGGATAAATCTGTCGAGGGCTATAAACCTGGGCAATTTGAAGAAGATGCATATAATGAAGAAGATGGATATGCCACTGCTAGTGAAGAACAAGAGCAGGTGGGTGGGGCTACGGGCCAAGCCAGAGTGCCAAGGATAGCGACAAAGTGGCCAAGAGACAAAATGGTAGTCACTGAGGTTGAGAGAGGGGGATGCCAGTACCATTGACACAAAAGTGTAGGTTCAGGGCGCTTGCAGGGCTCATTGCTAGACAAAAGATACCTTTGGATTTGCCAAAAATAAAAAAACTAAGCGATGAACAAAAGTGGTACTTGTTTGAAACCTATATGCAGAAACACTTGGAGTTCCAGGAAGACATGAAAGAGCAGGCATTCAAGCTTTTGTGGAAGATTGCAGCCAAGGCATGGAGATAATTCAGATTTCAGCTTAGGCAAGATTTTGTCAGAAAAGGACTCGATCCATTTGGAAAGCACAACTTTATCAAGCCGGAAGAGTGGACAGAGTTTGTGAAACAGCAGGAAACCGAGGAAGCCTCATCTGTTAGTGGCAAGTTCAAGTCACTTCGAAGCCTGAACACAAACGAGCACAACATGGGTCCAGCTGGTTATTGTGGGAAACTACCACAGTGGGAGGAAGAGGACAGGAAATTAGCTGCGGCTGGGATCGCCAACCCATATGATGCCTATGATGATCGTTCTAGGAATTGGTTGCGAGCAAGGAGTAAAGCTAGTGGTGGAAGATAGTGTTGCCGTGATAGTGTACAACAAATAAGCAAATGAAAATGTGGCTGCAGACATCATGGAAAAGAATGCACATGCAGAATCTTCAGGAATGACTTCATGGCTGAGGGAGAATGATGTACTAAGTCAGTGCTTGGGCCGCCCCGAACAACCAGGTCGCGTGCGTGGTGTCTCCAGCTACTAGGGCTGGAAGATTGCATGGCCTCAGCACGCTTCCATGTATAGGAAGAGGAAGAGGGCCAGTACCGACTCATCAGTTGATAAGCAACAGATGAAGGAAGAAATCAAGCAAGAACTCAAGGCTGAGATGGAGAAGGATATGCTTGACATGATGGCACGAGGGTACCAGGTGGTGTTTGCACCAGTGTTCAATCGCACAAGCCCTTCACCCGCCGGACAAAAGAGCAGCTGTGTGTCCACAGATAATGTAGGTTTGATCAACAACGCTACAGAGTTGTCGATAGAGGTAGTGCACATTGCTTCCCCCACACAGGAAGACCTTATAGGCACGTTAACTAAACCCACATACTGTGGCCTATGGATCATATTTCACGGTGTTGAATGTGAAGCTACAATTGGTGTGGTTCAACCAGAGCAGACTACGCTACACACAGTCCCGATTCATGAAGACTGTGTTGTGGTCAAAGTGCTGTGTGTATATGCTGTCTTTAGGGATCACACGCTGGAACACCCTCCTAATAACGAGGTGACGACACTTGGACAAGCTCTACACCAGAGGATACAGTGGAAGAGGTGTCACATTCACATCAAGGGAGCACCAATTCCAAAATCTTGTTCACACACTACGGTACAGATTCCTTCTGGTTCACAGACTACAGGACAAAACTCTTCCTCACATGGTTTCCTAGCTCCTCCTCCTCCTCTACCCATAGAACATTCCCCACCTGGTAACCCACCTCCTCCTCCTCTACCCATAGAACATTCCCCATCTAGTAACCCACCACCTCCTCCTCCTCCACCCCCAGAAATGCAAATTACAGGACATATTCATTCCCCGCCTGGTAACCCACATTCTCCTCCTCCTCATGAAACAACAAAATCTCCATCCCCAAACGAAAGTGCTCAAAACAATGATGCCAAAGCAGGAGCCCAGAGTCATGTGTTGGCTCCTGCCAAGAAATCTGTCGACGACAATTTGAAGAAAGCTGCAGGTACATCTAGGCCCAATATATCTGTAATAGCTGCTGGTCAGACACCACCTAAGAAACCTTCTTCAGCCATCTCAAAGCAACAGGAAAAGAAACTCACTAAAAATAAAAGGTCTACCAGAAAGCGATTTGAGAAACCTTCTTCAGCCATCTCAAAGTGGCAGGAAAAGAAACTTGTTGAAAATAAAATGTCTCAGAAGCCTACCACAAAGCCTTCTTCAGCCATCTCAAAGCAGGAGGAAAAGAAGCCTGCCAGAAAGCCATCTGAGAGAAACACCAAGAAGAAGGCGGCCAATGTTGCTATGACTCATATTAACCCACACTACAAATTTGGAAATGAAATGCTCAGTGCTGCTGAACTCAAGCATCCGGATACTGCTCCTTCTGTCACTAATCTCCAAAATTTCTACATGGGACGTTGTAAGGGTGAGGATGAGTCTCTGATTCAGGGCATAGTATGGCCCAAGCACGGCTGGTGGCCTGTGAGAGAAGATGAAAAATATGAGCTGTTGGCTGTGTTCATCAGCGACTTGTACGGTCTCTTCAACTTGGATGCTTTGGATATGGGACTTCTCCGCTGTTTCATCATGTAAGTTGCTTGAAAATTTAATCTGCTTCTCACTAATCATTTTCTATCTAAATGTGCTTTCTGCCTCAGTTCATCTTTACTATGTATTTTGCCTCCTTACACTTTGTTTTTTTTAATATTAGGAATATGGCTATAGAAGTACGGCAGAAGAAGGAACCCGTTGCCTTCCTTGATCCTAAATGCTTTAGCAAGTCAAATATACAAAATAACTTGGATTTTTTTGTGTCCTATACGAAGCATGCCTACCAGTCATATGCTAAAAAGAGAATCATCATTTCTTGCTATAACACTGGGGAGCACTGGATTGCAGTGGCGATCCTTCCAAAGCAGAAGACGGTCTTGTATCTTGATTCATATAGGATCCTAGGCACTAATTTCTCCGAGTTGGTACTTGCTATTGATGAGTAAGTTCTTTCTTTCTTAACCTACAAACTTCCTCAACAAACTCTGCAGAGTTTATTAATGGTGCCCTAACCATTGTTGCATGTATTGTTGTAGTGCTTGGAATAGTTACTGCGATGACCACAAGTTGCCCCGCTACACCTTGAACCATGAGAAGGCTTTTGATGTACGTATTACTTAGTATTTCCTACCTATGGAAGCTAGTACTAAAGCTTGAGTTTATTTCTTCTCATCACTGTTTGTCTTTGTATATTTATCAAAGTGCCACCAACAACCTTACAAATCCAGAGTCTGCGGCTTCTATTGTGCCTATCACATACTTACAGTAAAAAATAAATTGAAGGACCCTGAGGTACTTTCTTGGGATCTGCATTTGTAACACCTGCAACTGAGCACAGTTCTTGCTTATTAGCACTGCACATGTTTGGTAACCACCTGTGTGCTAACTGCTGACATTGTTATATTCAGGCATTTCACATACCTACTTGTCAGCTCCACCGAGACACACTGCTCCACATTAGGGAAAGAACTGCCTCATTCCTCATGGACTAGGTGATCACACCCTCAGGAAAATTTCACATTAATGATGCTATGATGGCTCGCATTGTATTTGATACCAATCCTCAAGGTTAAGCCAGTGATATTGTTGTGAATCTTACTTAGCTTGTTAGAAGAGGATGCTGAATGCTTGAATTTTGTCAGATTATGCATGTGAATTTTGTGTATTTCTATTCAGTTTGTGGAGTTTTGTGAATGTGGATGCTGGACCTAATTTTGTGAAAGTAGACAACGCGTCTCCTTTAGTCGAGACAGAGGAGACGCAAGTTCACAGTACGCGTCTCCTTTGGTCGATTAGAGGAGACGCACGTACACAGTAGGCGTCTTCTTTGGTCCAGACAGAGGAGACGCATGTACACAGTACACGTCTCCTTTGGTCGAGACAGAGGGAGACATATACTGACAAAATGCGTCTCCTTTGGTCGAGACAGAGGGAGACACGGGTTCACAGCAGGCGTCTCCTTTCCTCAAGACATTGGAGACACGCACTTACACGCGTGTCTCCTTTCGTAAAGACAGAGGAGACGCGTCATGGAAGTATTTTCCGTGTCTTCGATGTTGAGTTCATGTAACGGGCTCGGTTTCTGTGCCCATTACCAAAGGTCCATGTGGGCCCAGAGGAACAAACATTTCAGGTGACCGGTAACTAGTTTCGGTAACGGTCTTTGTTAGACACCCGTTACTAATACGTGTTATGAGTAACGGGCTCAGTGTCTGCACCCGTTACCAAAGGCTCCGGTAGGCCCGGAGAAGCAGCCATTTCAGGTGACCGGTAAGTAGTTGTGGTAACGATCTTTGTTCGACGCCCGTTACAATTATGTGTTATCAGTAATGGGCATTGGCCCATTACCTTTGTTGGCTTATTTGTAACGCTTGATCGATAACGGGCATTTTGCCCGTTACCAATAGCCATCCATGCCCGTTACCAATGTCTATTTTTCACGTAGTGTAGCACTCAAGTCGCCTCGCCAACCTTTGTAGCGTTCGTGGGCAATCTTCAAAATCTTGCTCTTTGGATCTTGAATGCCCTCTAAATCCCATCCTTCCTGGTGGGAACAAAACTTGTTATGCATGCATGATTCAATCATAGCATTGTGTACGAAGAAAATAGATGCATGCAGTGGATAGTGACATATCATTATATGTGCTGCGATGTCTTTCTTGACATCTTTACTAATTTCTTTCCAAAATCTGTCTCCAATTACTGGACAATTCATCCTTATCTGTAAAACAATCTCATCAACTAAGGCACGTCTATTTGGTCCATAGGCACCACCCAACTTTCCTGAGAACTGAATTTTTATTTTGTTGCCACCAGATTCAAGGAACTTGCAGATAGGCCTTTCAGGTTTCTAGGGCCAACTTTCTTGCCACCTACTTGCATTCACATCAGAGAACATAACATTTACTACTGAACAATAGCTGTTTCAGAAACCTATGAATAATACAAAGTGAAGTTCCTAGAGGTGTGAAGCTTCTATAACCTCTTGTCTTCTTTTCTCTCCTAGCATGCGATGGATGTTGTCGTGGCGGTGTCATTTCGGGTGGCGGCGTCGTGTTGCTGTCATTGATCTCATCACGTGGGAGTACGACTACTTCTTTAGGTTTAGCTTGAGCTTTATTAAAGGCCACTGAAAAAGTGGAAAGCACTTATACATGTTAGTAGGTTCACATTTCTCATCCCAGATAAGCTGCAGTTGATAAGGAAAAAGTATTTACGAATTCGTTTCAGAAGTCCTTCATGTTGTAACCATGCTTGGTACGTCTTTTGGGTGGCCTCCCTGAAGTCATCGTATAGTTCTGCAAATTATAAACACTGGTATATGAGTAAAATGTGCAGTCAAGGGTACATGTGGACAGTGTAGAACAAGCAACATACGTACCACAGTTTTTGGGTTGCTTATCAAGCCAACCTTTGTATGCAACACACTCTAAGTAGTCGTTGTAGTCATCATCATCACTATCAGCACTTTGCCAAAGCCCCCTACTCTGTGGTTTCAGGGGTGAAACAAGGACATCTTCACCATCCCGATCCGTTGTTGATAGTACCAACCTTAATATCTTCTCATTGGTTGACTCCACATGATCACGCATGGCCGCTACTTCTTTTTTACTCTTAATTTGCTCAAGAACCGCTGATCTGTCATCTTCTTCATTATTTCTCTTCATGTAGTACATGTAGTCCCGGTGTTGATAACGACACACATCTCTAATACTTATTAGGAAGGGAAGGTCTATACCACCCTTGTCCACTATACAAGAGATGTATCTTAATCCTTCAGGTTCATCGCGACATTCGATTAGTATATTCCAAAGGTCACCTGTCAAATCGCTTTCTCTACATGTGCACATAAATATTAATATGCATATATGTATATATATACACTAGTAGTAGATAGTATGTGAAAAACAAATATGATGTGGTCAAATAGCACACTGCCTATTCATAGTAATTTTTACAACAACAACAATTAGGTTCTGTTAGAAATTTTAAGATTGAGATAGTCCTGCATGTGCACATAATTATGAACACGTATTTCTGATTAAGGGAAAGAAGAAATAATGGACGGATGTTGAAAATAACTAAAGTAATTGATGCTCATATATATGTGTACTAGTGAAATCAATTGTTCATGGAAAAAACAAATGCAATTAATGGGACGGAGTTACATTTTGAGTTTGTGGTTGCGGTCGCACCCACAAAATTTCGGTAATCTCTTATCAAACCTAAAATTTGTCCATGTTAATTTTACTCTATACCGCCAATTCTACGATGGTGCCGCACCCCCTTTTACTTCCCTCTAGCTCCGCCCGGCCCTACCCCCATGGATTCAATGGAAGCTCCTCCTGGAAAATTCATCCATTGATGAATAGAAGGAAGAAGGAAAAGAGAGATGGGATAAGAGAGGAGGAAGAAGAAGATAAGCTCCCCCTGAACTTTGATACTAGATCTGCCCCTGATTCATTGATCGAGGAACCTTGATGGGCTAAGAGGTATATCAAATCGATTGCATGGAGGGAACAATATATCTATTGCACACATGTTTTCTCCAGTAAGAGGCGGCCGATACGCACCTGATATCGTTTTTGTCGTACACATCGGCTTCCTCGACTATGACCCCATTCCGTGTTACTACTTCGGTGGGTCGTTACTTGCCGGACATGGTGAACTCGATAGGGAAGAATACAACCGTCCTCCACCTTCGGCCGCCTCCTCTCGTTCCCTCCTTTGGTCGTTCATTGCCTTCCCGATCGAAGACCTGATTTCATAACTATGGTCGTCGGATAGCCGCCGCACGTGGTTTAGGGGGATAGCTGCCACGAGTGGTTTTGGGGGACGTGGGGATGAGGCCGATATATCTGAGGGTTAATCTGGCGGGATGTGAAATGTTTTTGGACGAAAACATGCTGAGTTTTCCCTCCTGCTGCATCCAGTGTGGGTCCCACATGTCGGGCCAAAAGGAGAACACGTGAGGAACACAACCAAGCTAGTGTAGGTTCATTGTAAAGGTGCATGTCTTTCTCGGTGGTAAGCGACAAAGTTAATTTCGGTCAAAGTTGTTGAACTCAACAACCAACCTTTTATTTAAGTCATTAATCCATTTGACAAAGTTTGAGTAATCCAAATTTTGGATTTAAAATTCTTTTGTTTCTGATCAAGTGGCACGTACATTGATGATGCAGTTGCTGCACCAGTTGCTTCTGTGGTACAATGCCGAGATGATGACTTTTTTGTTTCATACTTACTCAATTTTGTTTGGCGTCTCAAGAGACAATTTACTGCCATGACAATTGTTTTGAAAATAATTTACATTATGTTGTGAACCAGAACTAAATCATGCAATGAGGTGTAATTGTGGTCACTTTTTTGGGTGCTTTTCATACAGTGATACACTTTACACCATTCTATCGTATGTAGCTAGCGATTCTTTACACGATAGAAGAATTCAAGGCATTCGTAATGAAGCCTACATTCATCACTACAGAAATACATGGCAAACCCCTTCCGGTACAGATCTTTTCCGCATGATCTTCGTCCTATGCAATGTTGAATGTTGCCTCGCGCCACCGCCGGTGGCAGCGTCGGCCGGCGGAAGCCCAGGCGGAGGGCGATACCCCTCATTTGCCAAGCCCGGTGAACCCCACGACGCCGGTAAAACAGAGATTGCAAGTTGTCGATCAATTGCGAACGCCACTACCATAAAGGCTCGCCCTCAACCCCGTTTGTACTTGGGTGCTGAACCTTACCCTCTCATGCAATGCTCATGCCTATCTCTTGTATCTTCTAGCTTTGTATGTTTAGTACATTAGAACCTAGAGCTAACTCGTATGTTCCCCCTAAGCCGTAGTATGCTAGAGTAGAGGTAGATCTGAGTGTGTGTGTCACACTACCCTTTTATATCTTTATCTTACCCCTGGCTTTGAGTTTGTAGTTTCCTATATCTATCTCTTAGTTTACATTCAGAGCAAAATCATAAGTCTATGATATCCGCCATTGCCTTCCACGGATACGATACCCTTGGAATATTCTCCTTCCTTGGGGAAATGCTATAATGGTTTATCTGTGCGCTTGCAGATTCGTTCATGATCGTTTAGATTAACCTATGGCAAGTCTTGATGTTCACGCTAACTCAACGTCGTTTGTTGTGACGATAAGAAGTGCCTACAAGGCGTTTCTTGGTGTTGCCATTCAGGATGGATTCTAAATCTGTTCTTAAAGTGATGGCGCTAGGAAACGCGAACACCATGCAAGTTAGATTGAAAGATAAAAATTTGAAAAACCTTCACAAATTGCTACTATTTTCAAAAATCTTAAAAAATTTATAGAACTTTTGTTTTGATTTAGATATTTTTTTGCAATCATGATATCTTGATTAGTTTTAGAACTAATTGAGATGTACATACAACTATTATTTTGGTAAGTTCCCCGTGCGAGTAATTTGATTGAAAGACAAAAACTTGAAATTGGAAAAGTTGATACTACATTTTTAGGGTCATAATGTTGTCAAATGAAAAGGTCGTGAATACCAAACTTGTAGAACTTGTCAAGACCTACAATCTTTATTTAAGCCAGTAATCCATTTGACAGAGTTTGAATAGGACAAATTTCTAAATTCAAAAAATGATTTCTAGAATCGATATCTTTGAACACCAGATGATGTCAAATGGAAAAGTGGTGAATACCAAAGTTTAATAACTCATCGAGATCTACGAACTTTGTTTAAGTCGTTTTTTCATCTGAGAAAGTGGTAGTACACATTGTTCATTAACTCTAGATTCACTCACATAGTTTAAGAAACTATGTTAAAGACTTGTCAATTTTGTACTACATGTAGTTACCACATTTGAAAATGACAAAGCGACCTAAATAAAGATTGTAAATCTTGTTGAGATATGAAACTTTGGTTTTCACAAGTTTTCTATTTGACATCATCTGGTGTTTAAAAATATCGATTTTAGATATCAATTTTTGAATTTCGAAATTTGGATTGTTCAAACAATGTCACATGGAGAGCAATGCACTCCATGAGATAGATTATTGTTTTCTAAGAATGTAGGAAAAAACACCTGATTTGGACATCATACGTGAAATATAAACATGTTTTAAGTTTTGATTAAGAATCAAAGAAACAAGGTTAGGAGGTCCATCATGAACTCAAGAACACATCTGAATCTTTGCGCCGACACGTGGGACCCAACGAGACGATGTGGCTTGCACGCAATTATGGTATAATAAAAAAACATGGAGGCAATAAACCAAATAGGATTTAGTGGTCTAATGGTAGTTGTTTTCATCCCCTAGCTTTGATTTCTAGGTTCGAATCCCATTAGTAACTTTTTTTTGCCTATATTCTCCTACACAGTCGTTGAAATGTATTAATTTCCCCATGCAAGTTAGATTGAAGGATAAAAATTTGAAAAACCTTCACAAATTGCTATTGTTTTCAAAAACCTTAAAAAATTGATAGAACTTTTGTTTTGATTTAGATATTTTTTTGCACTCATGATATCTTGATTAGTTTTAGAACTAATTGAGAAGTACATACAACTATTATTTTGGTAAGTTCCCCGTACGAGTAATTTGATTGAAAGACAAAAACTTGAAATTTGAAAAGTTGAAACTACATTTTTAGTGTCATAATGTTGTCAAATGAAAAAGTCGTGAATACCAAACTTGTAGAACTCTTCAAGACCTACAATCTTTATTTAAGCCAGTAATCCATTTGACAGAGTTTGAATAGGACAAATTTCGAATTTCAAAAAATGATTTCTAGAATCGATATTTTTGAACACCAGATGATGTCAAATGGAAAAGTGGTGAATACCAAAGTTTAATAACTCATCGAGATCTACGAACTTTGTTTAAGTCATTTTTTTCATTTGAGAAACTGGTAGTACACATTGTTCATTAACTCTAGATTCACTCACATAGTTTAAGAAACTATGTTAGAGACTTGTCAATTTTGTACTACATGTAGTTACCACATTTGAAAATGACAAAACGACCTAAAATTCCATCACATGAAATCAATATAGGCAACAAAAATTTGTAGATTTAATTAGCTAAAGTTTGATTAAAGTTTATCAAATAAAATGAACCTAAGAATAATTAAACATTCTTTTAATAAAATTTATGGGAAAAGTGCATGTGCATCAACTTTTGCCTTGCATGGTATTTATGTTTGATTGTGTGAAGTTTAAAAAGTTTCAAAATAGTTTGAAAGTTTGAAAAGGTTTGAAAAAGTGTTTAAAGTTTGAAAGAAAAGATTTGAAAAAAAAAGAAAAAAAATTCCCAAACCTTTCCCCTCTCCCCTTTCGGCCCAAACGGCCCAGCCTAGTCCGGCCCAACCTCTCCCCGCGGCCCAGCTCTCCCTCTCCCGATTCTCACTAACGCGCCGGGCCCGCCTGTCGGCACCTCCCTCTTCCTCCGTCCCCTCCCCTGCTTGCTCTGCCGTGCGCCCACCGCATTCCCCGCCGGCCGTTACCGGCGCTTCTCCCGCTCCCCCTCCTCTTCAAGACCATCAATCAAAGTGCAGTGATGCACCAGAATTTTTCCCCGTCATCATTTGCCTTCAGTTTCCCCTAATCAAGCCACCAGCCCTTCAATGATTTTGGGGTCGCCGACCGCAATGGCCATTGATGGACTCTTCATGCTCGCCGTCGCTCCCTCTCCCTTTCTGCGCCCTATAAGAGCCACACTAGAATCTGTGCACCGCCCCTTCGCCTCAGTCGAGCTCCCGCAGACACACATCGCTCATACACGCCGCCGCCTGAAGACTTCCGGCCGCCACACCATTGCCAGTCGTGGGAGCTCCTCGCCGTCGGTGAACGCCTCCCGGAGCTCCCTGTCTCCTCTCTCGTCGCACACGCCGCTCGCACGAGGACCCAGCGCCTCGGAGCCCCTTCTTCCCGTTGCCGACCGAGCCGTACCCGAAGCGCCGCCGTCGTCTTCAAGCTCCGGCCGCCGGCGTCGATCTCTCTCGCTGCTACCTCCTCGTCGCCCTCTTCTGCATCCGCAGCTCCGTAGCAAGGTGAGGGTGCCCCTCATGCGCTCCCGGGAGTCTCCCGCCGCGCATGAGCCCGTCGGCCACGTGCTCTGTCATCGCCGTCCGCCGCCGGCCGTGGTGGCCATCGTTTGTCGCCCTAGCCGCTTCCCTAGTGCCCTAGGCGTGTTTGCAACCTCCACCGCTTCGCGTAGAGCCGCTCTGCGCTCCAAACCAAGCCCTAGAGCTCGAGTTCGAGCGACACCGTCGAAGCTGCCGCCGCGCGCCGCCTCCCTCTGGCGCGTGCGCCGCCGCCCATCCGCCCGAGCCGCTGTTGGCCGTCGGATCTGTAGCGGATGGTCCAGATTCACCTGGGCCGTGAGTCAACAGACCAGATAACGGTCAGCGCCGGCCGTCTTTCTAAAGAGCCCCTGAGCTTTCATCTTTTTGCATGCCGGTCCTTCCACCATCAAAGATCCTTACATCCAGGTCCTTTCTTTTATATTCTAGCCCCTGTCCTTTCTGTATAATAGCACCCGAGATCCATCTTAACCCTTTTTCAATATAGACCTTCTATTTTTATATATAATTATGTTTTGGGTCCCTGGTTTCTTACAAATAAGTCCCTGAGAGCCTAGTTTCTTACAGAAAAGCCCTTGCATCTTGTTTTAATCATATCTTTCACGTTTTAACTCCGTTTTTCGCGTATAAGGTATCAAAATGCTCGTCTCAGCACGTAGAATCTTGTTATCAGTGTGTTATTAGTTTATAGCAATGATTGGTGTACTGTTTTATTTATTTATTGTATGCATTGTGTTTGTGCGTAGATCTCGTGCCTGTTTCAACTGAGCAACCTCTCGGAGAAGATCAGGAGGAACCTTTCTTTGAGGAAGAAGACTCTCAGTTTGTAGAGGAAGGCAAGTGGTTTCCTCCCCTGCATATTCTATTTTTGTCCCACACAACTTGCATAATAACTAAAGTTTATATGTAATTGTTTCTATGCATAAATGGATGGGAAAATTACCTTTTAAGGACATGACTAGAATTTTATCCCTATACCTTGAACAACCCTTTTAATAAAATGTTTTGGGTAGAAATGCTAGTTGCTTAACTTGGGATGGTTGAAATGAATGTTTATAAAATGATGATCATGGTAACTCTGGTAACTTGGTGAACTTTGGTAATTTACAAGATCATATAAATTAATTGGAACATGGAGAACCACCCACGAAAATAGTGCAACCACAGTGGCATATGGCTCTGCCCTTAGCCAATTAATTAGGCGTGTGAATTATCTGACAACCTTTCCCGAAAGGGGCACAGGGGGCCGGAGTTGAAGGGGTATAGCCCGGTTCTTTTGGGGTAGCAGCCTTTGCTAAGGTGCTGACCTCTAGGGAGGGTTATGGTCCGCTCCGCTGCTGTAACTGTCGTAGGTTGTTGGTATTTTGCATTGCCTTTGTAAAGGCTTCGTAGTGGACCCCTAGCCACTCACCTTGGAAGTGTTTAAGGGTCTAGCTAACCCAGGCAACATGGGGAACACGAGTTGTGGGTAAAGTGTACGACCTCTGCAGAGTGAAAACTGATCGATCAGTCGTGCTCACGGTTAAGAGCGGCTTTGACCCTCACATGATAATGAAACTTAAAGATGGACCTAAATCATGTTTTGGTAGGTTGTTTTGGAAAGTTATGTTATTTACTTTTCTTTAAGGGGATGGGATACACTTACATCTAGTAAATAGGAGCTGGCTAATAAAACTTGATCAACATTAAAAATGCTAACTGCTGCAAACCCTTAGCCTATCCTTGATAGTCTTGCATGTTTCCCCCACTTGCTGAGCTCCAACCATAAGTGTGCTCACCCTTGCTTACCGCTGTTTAGAGGAGAACAACGGTGAAGAGTTCTTCAGCGACTTCGATGAGTTCTGAGGCATGCGATCCTCAGCCATGTGCCTGTGGAAGCTGAAGACGGAGTTGCTTCGTCTAGTTACCGTTTGTTCGCTTTAAGGACCTTCGAGTCCACCGTCTGAGTGTAATAAAAAGATAATGTAATGGTTTAACTCTTGTACGATTTTAATGTTGTTTATGGATATTTCACTCATGACGTCTATCATATGTGTGTAAACTTGATCCTGACGCACATATGAGATGCATTTGGTTTCTCTTCGGAAATCAGGTGTGACAGAGTGGCATCAGAGTAGTAATGACTGTAGGACGCAACCTTAAGTTAGAAATGGTCTAAAATTAAGGATTCATGATCTAGAAAGCCATGTTATCTTTCAAAACTGACTTATTTATGCATAAAAACTAATTTATTCAGTTTTTGTTTGTTAAAATTCTGTCATTTTGTTTTATCGATGCTGAGTCTCCTTCTGTCTTATCAGATGGCCAGGACCAAGAACACAGCACGCAAGAGCACCGGAGGTCGTGTCCCAACCGGTTAGCTTGCACCCCGCTACCCACCTGTCGAGCCAATGGTGTAGCTTGAGGTTCACATGGAGAACCAAGTTGAGGGGGATCCGGAAGAAAGGATTTATGAGGATGATGCAAAGGATCACCGTGGGCAGCCACAGTTGCACGATGGTACCTACCTGGTTGTTGATGTTGATGGCGACATAATTATACCCCCAGCTGCCCCTGCCCCTGACGCTCCTCCGTCACCGCCAGCGGATCCTGTGCAGGATGTCCCCGCACAGGAGGCTGCTGGAGGGGACCCAGATGAGTCCGGGGACGATAGCAGCTGTGGTGAAGACATTGGTGATGAGGACAGCAATGATGACAACAATGAGGATGAAGATGAGGAAGTTGACATTGAAGGGCATGAGGATGACAATAGCGCCGTGAACGACAATGAGGTGGATGATGAGCCTCGCTTCCATGGAGCGACATACCATTACCACCATACCATTGAGGACGAGGGACAATTTGTTGTTTTACTGGAGGAGACCTTACAGTACCTCGACTTCACGGAGAGGCCCCTCTACGTTACCAAGCATTACTCAGAGCCTGGTATGGAGGACTACTACATTATCGAGGTTCACGTCCGTGTGCCTCTTCGTGAAGGCATCAGGCACATCATCCACTCCTCGCACTACAGCTCGGCACCCACGTCTGTGAAGGCTGCTTCGGTAAATGATGCAGCAAGGAGGGCCCTATGGTCTATCAGCCACAGGTATCGAGAGCGGCTACACGACTCCGACTTCCGCCACGTCCTCAGCCGTCCGAGAGGTAGCGCGGTCACCGTTGTTCCCGTGGGGAACAATAGGGATGGTCGCGTGGATATCTTGGCTCGTGTCGCTGCTGCTCTCAACATGGACTTGGAGGGCACATATGACCAGGTGGACCGTCTTCACGAGCAGCTTCAGAGGGCTCAAGCTCGGATCGCTCAGCTCGAGGCACAGGTTGCTGGGCGACGTCCTCCAGAAGAAGAAGCACCCTTTTGTCCCCCGGAGTCTCCGCCTCACAAGAGGACCCACTACGGATCCGACGAGGCCACCACTAGCGTGCAACAGGACTAGGAGTTTAGGAGGCCTACCTTTACTTTTTGTTATCGGTAGAGCATTCCTGCGAGAACGAGTTTTGTAATAATGGATGTTGCTTGCAAACATGTTTGATTTGGTTCTTTGATTGAGTGAGATGTATTGTGGAGTGATGGCCACAGTGCAGCAAGAAAATTGTTAAGTTAATGATAGATGGGGGGTTTTCCAATCTGGGTTACCTTTTTACTTTATCTATCACAAGTTCGGATGATACAGAATCTGTTCACGCAGCTCTCTGACACAGCAGTCAAGTTTGAATTTTATCTTGAGCTACAGAACTCCGTTTGATGTAAAACCAGTTGGATTAGTTCACAAATTTTATGGGTGAATTTCTGTCAAAACTTCATCAGTAAAGAATAAGTATTCACGGAGTTATGTACAAACCTTTGGGGTTATCAAAAACTGTAAAACTCTGCTGACACAGTGACCTTGTTTAATTTATATCTCAAGTTATATACCTCCAATTGAGATGAAACCAGTTGGGTTGGCTTTGCACTTTCATACTACATATTCTGGTACATTTTCATAATTTTTGGACAACATCACTGGGAGTTACACATGATTTGTTGAGACTAACAGAATCTGTTTCAAATTAAAAGTTCAAGCATCCTTATCCATTGAGTATACTCTTTATGCATCATATCAATGTTCTTGTCTGAAATAATTCTTCTAACAATCAGATGGTACAAACCAGGTCAGGAGGAGGTCAAGATGTTCCACCTGTTGTCCGTGCTCACATAGCCAATCAACAAGCGCAAGCACCACCACCTCCACCCCCACCGCTTAACCAAATGGATCCTGCCATGCTGCAATTCATTGCCGCCCAAACCCAGCTGCTGCAAAACCTCACTGCCACCGTCCAGAACCTACAAGCTCAACAGAACCAACCAGCACCACCTTCTCCACCTCCGCCACAGCCGAGGGACAAGCATAAGGAGTTTATGAGCCACAACCCTCCCACCTACTCCCACTCCTCCGATCCGTTGGATGCCGATGACTGGCTGAAGATGGTTACTAAGAAGCTTGAAACCGTTCAATGCACCGACCGGGAAATGGTCCTATATGCTGCAGGCAGACTGACAGGGCAAGCCAGTGATTGGTGGGATGCCTATACGACTGCACATCCTGCTAGAAATACTATCACTTGGTAGGAGTTCCGGGATAGCTTCCGTGCACATCACATACCTTCGGGAGTGATAAAACTCAAGCAGAGGGAATTTCTTGCACTGAAGCAGGGAAACATGTCCGTCACGGAATATCTCGACAAGTTTAGACACTTGTCCCGTTATGCTCCCGGTGAAGTGAACACTGATCCCAAGAGGCAGGAAATGGCTTGATTGGGCCGCTTAACTACCAGCTGCAGAGCCATACATTCCCTGACTTCCAGACACTGCTCAACAAAGACATTGGACTGGAGAGTAAGAGAAAGGAACTTGGTGAACAAAAACGCAAGTTCCAATCTCATGGGCAATCAAGCAGCAACACCCGTCCCTGCTACAATCCACCGCAAGGCTCTTCCCAGTATCGTCCTGGTGGTCAAGGAGGGAGATATCCACAAAACTTGCAGTTGCATCGTTCATTCCAACCGCAACGTTTCAACTCGCAAACACCACGAACTCCCACTCCTCAACAGAATCACTCCAACGATGTTTCCAGGGCACCTGTAAGGAACACTACTCTTGTCCAGCCCAGTGGATGCTTCAGATGTGGTGAGCTGGGACATTATGCCAAAAACTGTCCAAAACGAGTGATGCAGACTCCTCAGAAGGACAATGGCCAGAGGCCTGGTCAGTCGTCTCAACCTCGCACTCCACAAGCTCCAAACAAGAGAGGTCAGCTGAACTTTATGCGTGGCAGGGTGAATCATGTGTCAGTGGAGCAAGCCCAGAATGACTCTGGCGTTGTACTGGGTACGTTTCTCATCAATTCTATACCTACTACAGTTTTATTTGATTCGAGAGCATCACATTCATTCATTACTGATGAATTTGTGGCAAAGCATAACATACCTATGAGTCCTATGAAGGCACCATTGATAGTTAGTTCCCCGGGTGGTGAAATGAAAACTGGTCAAATATGCCCACGAGTGAATATTAATATCATGGGGGTAGACTTTCTGGCCAACCTAGTGGTATTAAAGTCATGGGGAATAGATGTGATCCTAGGTATGGATTGGTTACGGAGTTGTGATGGAGTTATTCAGTGCCGTAAGAAGTCAGTGCTATTAACCAGCCCACAAGGAGAAAGAATTGAATATATGGGTACCCCCTCATCCAATAGTGGTACTGTGAATTCAACAAAAGGCAAAGCCTTGGAAGACATAAAAGTAGTAAACGAGTATCCCGATGTGTTTCCGGATGATCTAACAGGTATGCCACCTGACCGTGATATTGAATTCAGTATTGAACTCATACCTGGTACTGCTCCTATATCAAAAGGACCATATAGAATGGATGATAAAGACTTAGCTGAACTTAAGAAACAAATAGAAGAATTACTCAGTAAAGGGTCTATCCGTCCTAGTTCTTCACCATGGGGAGCCCCCACTCTCTTTGTGGATAAAAAAGATGGATCTAGGAGGTTGTGTATAGATTATTGATCCCTTAATGAAGTCACCATCAAAAATAAATACCCTTTACCCCGGATCGAGGATTTGTTTGATCAAATGAGAGGAGAAAACGTTTTCTCTAAGATAGATCTCCGATCGGGTTATCATCAGTTGAAAATTCGAGTGGAGGATATTCCGAAGAGGGCATTCACGTCTAGGTATGGGTTATATGAGTTCACCGTGATGTCGTTTGGCTTAACCAATGCTCCAGCATACTTCATGTACTTGATGAACAAAGTGTTTATGGAGTATCTTGACAAGTTTGTCATGGTATTTATTGATGACATTTTGGTGTTTTCTTGGAGTGAGGAAGAACACAAGGAACATTTAAGACACGTGTTGCAGAAGCTTCGGGAACATCAACTTTATGCCAAGTTTAGCAAGTGTGATTTCTAGTTAAAGGAGGTCTCTTTTCTCGGACACATTATCACTGATGGTGGGATTGCAGTGGATCCAAGTAAAGTCCGGGATGTGCTGAACTGGAGTCCGCCTAAGAATGTACCGGAGATCAGAAGTTTCCTTGGACTTGCGGGATATTATCGCAGATTTATCGAGGGATTCTCGAAGATTGTGAAACCTCTTACAACTTTACTAGAGAAGGGTAGAGAATTTAAGTGGAATGACAAGTGTCAAGCCAGTTTTGAAGAATTAAAGAAGAGATTGACCACAGATCCTGTGTTGATAATGCCGGATATTCACAAAGGATTTGACGTGTATTGTGATGCTTCTCGGCAAGGTCTAGGTTGTGTGTTGATGCAGGAAGGAAAGGTCGTAGCTTATGCTTCCAGACAATTAAGGAAACATGAGCAGAATTATCCTACTCATGATCTCGAGCTAGCCGCAGTTGTGCATGCCCTCAAAATCTGGAGGCATTATATGATTGGAAATAAGTGTCAGATTTTCACCGACCATAAAAGTCTGAAGTATATCTTTACACAGAAGGATCTTAATCTAAGACAACGAAGATGGTTAGAATTAATCAAGGATTATGATATGGATATTCAATATCACTCTGGGAAAGCAAACGTTGTGGCAGACGCGTTGAGTCAGAAAAATCAGGCCAATATGCTAATAGGTTGTTTGATGCCTCAGGAGTTATGTTGGGAGATGGCATAGCTTAATTTGGGAATTGTTGCTCAGAATGAGACCTTAACATTAGAGATTGAGTTGACGCTTGAGCAAGAGATTAGAAAAGGGCAATTGACAGATGAGAAGATTAAGGAGTATAAGAGATTAATAAAGTTGGGTAAGGTTCCAAAATTTAGGGAAGATGAACAAGGAACGGTGTGGTTCAAGAATAGAATTTGTGTGTCCGAGATTAAACAATTGCGTGAGATCATATTTAAGGAAGCACATGACTCAGCTTATTCTATTCATTCTGGATGTACCAAGATTTAAAACAAAGGTATTGGTGGTACGGGATGAAAAAGGATGTGGCAGCTCACGTAGCTTTATGTGACACATGTCAGAGAGTAAAAGCAGAGTATCAAGACCTGCAGGGTTGCTTTAACCATTGAAAATACTCGAGTGGAAATGGGAAGTGATTAGTATAGACTTCATTGTGGGTTTACCTCGTACTCGTGATGGGTATGACTCTATATGGGTTATTGTGGATAGGTTAACCAAAGTTGCACATTTTATTCCGGTGAAGACGACATACACTGGGGTCAAGTTAGCAGAGTTATACAATTCAAGAATAGTGTGTTTACACGGATTTCCGAAGAAGATAGTATCCGATCGAGGCACTCAATTCACCTCACGTTTTTGGTAGAAGTTGCATGAGTCAATGGATACAAAGTTCAATTTTAGTTCGACTTATCATCCTCAAACAGATGGACAAACCGAAAGAACAAATCAGATCTTAGAGGATATGCTAAGAGCTTGTGCTTTGAAGCATGGAGGTAGTTGAGACAAGAGTTTGCCTTATGAAGAGTTTGCTTATAATAACAACCATCAGTCTAACATTAAAATGGCACCTTTCGAAGCTTTGTACGAGAGAAAATGCAGAACACCTTTGTTCTGGAATCAAACTAGAGAAAGTCAGCTCTTTGGGCCAGATAGCATAAGAGAAGCCGAAAAGTAGGTTGAGATAATTCAGGAAAATCTTAAAGTTGCACAGTCACGACAGAAGAGTTATGCCGATCCTCGTAGAAGAGAAGTGGTATTTGAAGTGGGTGATTATGCATATCTTAGAGTGTCACGTATCCAAGGTCTGCGAAGTTTTAATGTTAGAGGGAAATTGTCACCTCATTTTATTGGACCTTTTCAGATCTTGGAAAGGAGAGGAGAGGTAGCCTATCAGTTGGAACTGCCAGCACAGTTGTCGGGAGTTCATGATGTATTTCAAACTTGGAGAGGAGTCAGGGAAGTGGGAGGAACCAGCCCCAATGGCACCTCACCAGCACCTGGTTCAGCCGCTGGCATCAGCGCTGCAGCAGCACCCGACCCTAATGGCACTTCCACTTCAGCCACTGACAATGGCAGGTCAGGATCAATTCAACCTCATGGCACCACCTTTTCGCCCGCGGCCCAGGGCGCCACCTCTGCTACTGCCCATTGAAATGCCGCCCCTGTGACGAGTGCTCATTGAAGAAGATGAATTGCATAGCCTGAAATGGCAAGTGTTGTCTTGGTTTGAACAAGCCAGGCCCGCCTATGTTTGGTACCAAGGTGTGTGGGTGTGCACTTTCTGCCAGAGAGGTCACTAGTAATGGACCATTCGTGACCTACTGTTACATGCACATGCCATCGCCACATCACCTGCCTGGATGTGGGATATAAGGGCAAAGCATCACGCTTTGGAGGTGAATAACAGATTAGGCGACCAGAAAGGGGGGAGTGAATGGGAGCCGATAAAAATTCTTCCCTAAGGAGGAACTCAGCCTATGCCCCGATTGCCACTACGATCACTCACACACACAAGAGAGACTCTAGACTAGGCACACACAAGCCTACAAGCCCTAGAGACAAGCCTCTAATCAAAGAGCGCAAGCACAAGACAATAATCAAAGCACTTAACCAATTCTGTGAAGTCCAGGACGGACTGTCCATATGGAAGGGATGGACTGTTCATGGATGCTTGGCGGACCGTCCGTGGGTCAAGGACGGACCATCCGTAATATCCAACAGAATCTCTAGAAATGAACCAGGGCTATACGGACTGTCCATCGACGCTCATAGACTATCCTTCGGGCTCGCGGACTGTCCGACACTACAGTTCGGCCCGTCTGTGAACACTTGCAGAAAGAGCACCTCGTGCACACCCTCATAGACTGTCCATCAGTGATCGGCGGGCTGTCCGTGAAACACCATGCAACAAAATTCAGGCACTCCAACGGATCAAAATGCGAACTCGCAAAAACACGAAGAACACGCGACAAACTAGATGATGGACGAACTGTCCAAGCGGATCCCGCGAACTATTCGTGCCTCTTCTAGAACGCACAAGCAACAAAGCCATGAGGTCAACCCCAACTTCCGATCCACGGATCTCCCAAACTGCTGGATGGATTGAGCTCAAATTTTAGGTAGATGAGAAGCATCTCTAAGAGATGCTATGCCTAAAATCTTGCAGGCCCAAACCTATCCAATCAACCGGAATCGCAAATCTCCTGAACACAAGCCTACACCAAGAGCAACTCTAGAAATGCACGAATCGAGGACAAATCCCGGCGTTTCAGGGGTCAAGATCATCCACAAAGATGCACAAGACATCCACTGATGATCCTGTCAAAGAAATCCAGAGAGAAACCTCCTCAAATCCACAGAACAAGCGAAGCACAAAAACCACTAAAAATAGCTCTAAAAATGACACGAAAACACAAAGAGCTAAGAAGGAGATGGCACCACAATGATGAATTTTTCCATACATCCAGAGGTCAGATTCTATACAAGAATTTGTCTAGCCTATGGATCGAAGAAAGGAAGCAATCATCCAGGGGAGAGAGAGCTAGAGCTCAGATAGAGAGAGAGAAAGAGATGTCATCCACCTCTCCGCTATTTATATGAAGTCCACCGGAGGAGGCAAATAACCACGCTACCCCTTGTTGGTGTTTCTTACCATCACCACTAGCGTCGGGGTAGCGTGATTGTGTAAGAAACTCCTGGGTACACTGACGAGTGCGAACAAATCCGCAAGCGCACGGATACACCGTTGTAGCACTTTTCCCTCGAAGAATGAGTATTCCCAAAGGGTTTCGTTCCTAGGACGGGAGAGTAACCGGACGAGGGTCTACCCAAGGACACCTAGCTATACTGAGATAGGTAGGATGTGAGAAGTACTTTCTTGAGGAGCTTAACTCTCGAGATGGATCTGTCCGTTATTAGTCCTCCCCGCGGGGCGCCAACCCATCCTAGCTTTTTAGGGCTAGGCCAATGTTCTGCCAACGGGTCCCTACTCGGTACACAGGCGCGGAGGGTTTCAAAGTGTACAACAGGCTGTCACCACTGCAGCCTACCTCTATCATTACATGAATTCACTTGGTATTCATAGGATAACCAGAGTCCAGACACCACATCTACACTCCTGATAACTACTATAGCGTGGTTATGTCTGTCGACCCGCTAACAACACTATAGCAACCCATATAAATACGAGACTACGAACTAGAAAGAGAACGACTTAGATCATACTAGTCATCAAGTTACGGAGCAGCAAGGAAGGTTTGGATGCGAACGAGATACAACAAACTTACTCAGCTACTTGAACTAATGCACTGGCTCTAAAGGATCGAAGCCTTGTGTCACGAAGAACACAAGCCTCTAAACTATGAACGAGCCAAGAACACAAGAACATATCATTCATGCATGATGTCCACTATAGTCTAAATAAGAAATGTCGAATACTCACTTTGATCTAAATGAAGAACAATGCGTCCATGAGGACATCAACACACTCCTCACTACTACTCTATCCATCAACTAATCCTAGTCTAGATCTCTACTCAACCCCATTCTACCACATAGAGGTGAGAATCACCTCACATGGGCAGAATTAGAGAGAGGGAGAGAGAGCTACACGAGAGAGAAGTGGAGACTTGAGAGCTTGGAAGTGTGTGGGAAATGAGGCCCCTCCCCTTCTATTTATAGTCAAGAAGGTGGCTTGCTCCGAGGCTCAAAGTGCTCCGAAACACCTCGGGATGCAGCCAAGGACCAATGGGAAGATGACACGTGGAAGGCGGGGATCAATCGACCCTAGGTCGGTTCGGTCGATCCTAGGGTCGGCCGAAACCCCCGGGTGGCCTTCTGGCCTATGCTTCCTCGGAGTGGCTTCCATGTGGGACTTGATGCTTATCCTCCGTGCATGCCAAGTTTCCTGGTGATTTGGTTAGCAAAGTGGGCCCATGGATCCATGTGATGCTGACGTGGTAGCATGTGATTCGTTGAAAGCTCTTCACATGGATTGGTGACATCATTGTCGGTGTTTTAGACCGGCAAACCTACCAAGGGGGTACCCGAGGTAGATGATTGTGGTGGGCGATCGTGATCGGGAGACGGAGAACTCGAAGGTATGCGTAAGGACACGGGACACAAGATTTATACAGGTTCAGGCCGCCAAGGTGGCGAACCCTATGTCCTGTTTGGGGGATCAAGTATGGCGCCCTGCGCTTGGTGTTGGGTTGTTTAGGTGCCCGGCTAGGTACCCGGCCCTCCTTTATATAGTCCAGGGGGCGGGTTCCTAGTTGGTTACAAGGCAGGAGTCCTAGTAGGATTACACGGAATGAGTCCTAATAGGATTACAGGGGAATTCTAGTAGGAGTCCATCTTCATCCTTCCTCGTATGGGTACCCGGGGAGTATGCCCAACAAGCCCCCGAGCACGTTCTAGTCGAGAGTAGTAGTTCGAGTAGTCTTGAAACCTCTTCGAGTAGTTCCTGAGCGTCCTCGAGTACTGCTTGGAGAAGTCTTCAATAGTACTTGAACTGCCACGAGGCTGGAAGGTGGTCCAGCTCATCAGTCTTGAAGTCGAGATTATATGGAAGTGCGGTTGCAAAATCGCACTCCATATGGAGTAGCCCCCGAGCCTTAGGTTGAGTCGTAGACTCTAGCTGAGGGTCAATCTTGATTCCGAATCTTCCGTCTTGAAAAAATTGAATGATGGGTGTAGCATAGCAGCCCCCGAGCCTTGAAATGATTAGGTAATCAATCCAAGGGTCTTCAGTGTTCGCGAAAGCCATCATCCGAGTACTCTTGCAGTGTGTAGCCCCCGAGATAAGAGAGCCGTATGAGCCACGTTGAGTAGTTGTTGGTGCGGAGCCCCCGAGCTTAAGAGCGAGCAAAGCCTGCTGAAGTTATCCTTGAGTAGTAATTGAAGAGTAGTAATTTAGCATCGAGCCGTGTAGCTTGAAAAGTAGCCATGCCGTCAGAGCGGACTTTAGATGCGACCAAAGTCGACTTTAGATGCCGGTAGTGCGGACTTTAGAATGCGACTTAAAAACCGAAGTCGACTTTGTACCGCGCGGAGCGGACTTTGAGATGCGACTGAAGAAGTCGACTTTATGCCACGCGGGGTGGACTTTGAGATGCGACTGAAGAAGTCGACTTTGTGCCACACGGGGTGGACTTAAGATGCAAAAAATGAAAAGCACTTTCCGAAAAGCCAAAGCAAATGAAAAATCAGAGAAAACGAATAGTTGTGCCGCTGGAGCGGGCTTGAGCACCTGAGCCATGGATTTCAGACCCAAGATACGGTTGCCGCCGGAGCAGGCTTGAAGGTGCGACCGGAGTCGACTTGAGTACCTGGGCCATGGATTTCAGACCCAAGGTACGGTTGCCGCCGGAGCGGGCTTGAAGGTGCGACCGGAGTCGACTTGAGTACCTGGGCCATGGATTTCAGACCCAAGGTACGGTTGCCGCCGGAGCGGGCTTGAGGTTGCCACTATAGAAGTCGACTTGAGTACTTAGGCTACTAGGACCCGTGGTACAGAGCACGAGTACTTAGGGTACGAAACTCATGGTACAGGGTATGAAAACCATGTGCAGCTAGGTACCATCGTCGCCAGGACATGAGGGCCACTTAAAGCTAAGTTCCATCGAAGCTTACACACGCAGTATGCCGCCGAAGCAGGCGAAGGTGCGACCGGAGTCGACTTTAAGTTGCCTCGCGGAGCGGACTTTAGAAGCTGCCTCGTTGGGATAGCCCCCGAGTTGATGAAGTAGGCTCGTGGTGACTTAATAGATATACCCCAAGAGTAGTCAGCAGAGTGTAGCCCTCGTGAAAAACCCGCCGAGAAGCGTACACCGATGAGTAGTCGGCATGTTGTCCTACATGATGAGGAGAACAAGCCAAGAAAAGAAAACAGTAATCATTTAAATAAATGACTTAGCTGTTGCTGCCTGGGCAGACTGTTGATGCGACCGGAGTCGAGCTGTGCCGCTGTACCAGACTTTAGATTGCGACCGTTGGCGTCGACTTGTGCCGCCGTAGCGGACTTGAGATTGTGCAGTTCTGAAGGGTAGTTCCCGTGTAGAAGCATGCACAGACGGGTAGTCCTTGGCGTGTTTGTCCTGGGCATGGAAGACAAGCCAAAGAAGAAAAAACAATCATTTAAATAAATGACTTAGCTGTTGCCGCTAGGGCGGTCTTGTAGATGAAGCCGTGGCGGTCGGAGATGGAGCCACGACGATTGTTGCTGAAGTTTGACCAGTCAGAGTTGATTCCGACTAGTTGTTGGGGCGTTTCTGTCGTTCTCGACTAGTTTTGAAAACTAGTCAAGATGAGTGGTCGACGCGATGCGGCCGGAAGACGATGTCACGGCGGTGCGCAGCGTACTTGAAGTAGAGCCGGTGTTACCGCGAGACAAGTAGTCGCGACGCACGGCATGGCTGAAGTACAGCCAGTGCGACCAGACAACAAGTCGAGCGGCGGCGCACGGAGTAGTCGAGCCGCGAGACGGAGCGACCGGGCGCACGGCGAGAGCCAGTGCGACTGGACAACAAGTCGAGCGGTGGCGTACGGAGTAGTCGAGCCACGAGACGGAGCGACCGGGCGCACGGCGAGAGCCAGTGCGACCGACCGACGACAAGTCGAGCGGCGAGACGGCACGTGGTCGACGACGAGCCGCGCGAGGAGCCGAGGCACCCAATCGCACAGCATAGGCGAAATAGTCGACGACGAGCCGCGTGACGAACCGAGGCACCCGATCGCACGGCGTAGGCGAAGTAGTCGACGACGAGCCGCGCAAGGCGAAGTAGTCGACGACGAGCCGCACGACGTGCCGAGGCACCCGGACGCGCGGCGTAGGTGAAGTAGTCGACGACGAGCCGCGCGAGGTGAAGTAGTCGATGACTAGCCGCGTGAGGTGAAGTAGTTGACGACGAGCCGCGCGACGAGCCGCGCGATGTGCCGAGGCACCCGGACGCGCGGCGTAGGCGAAGAAGTCGACGACGAGCCGCGCGACGAGTTGCGCGACAAGCCGTGCAATGTGCCGAGGCACCCGATCGCACAGCATAGGCGAAGTAGTCGACGACGAGCCGCGCGACGAGCCAAGGCACCCGATCGCACGGCGTAAGCGAAGTAGTCGACGACGAGCCGCGCGAGGCGAAGTAGTCGACGACGAGCCGTGCGACGAGCCGCGCGACGTGCCGAGGCACCCGGACGCGTGGCGTAGGCGAAGTAGTCGACAATGAGCCGCGCGAGGCGAAGTAGTTGACGACGAGCCGCGCGACGAGCCGTGCGACGTGCCGAGGCACCCGGACACGCGGCGTAGGCGAAGTAGTCGACGACGAGCCGCGCGAGGCAAAGTAGTCGACGACGAGCTGCGTGACGAGCCGCGCGACGTGCCGAGGCACCCGGACGCGCGGCGTAGGCGAAGTAGTCGACGACGAGCCGCACAACGAGTTACGTGACGAGCCACACGATGTGCCGAGGTACCCGGATGCGCGGCGTAGGCGAAGTAGTCGACGACGAGCCGCGTGACGAGTTGCGCGATGAGCCGCGTGATGTGCCGAGGCACCCGATCGCACAGCATAGGCGAAGTAGTCGACGACGAGCCACGCGACGAGCCGAGGCACCCGATCGCACGGCGTAGGCAAAGTAGTCGACGACGAGCCGCGCGACGTGCCGAGGCACCCGGACGCGCGGTGTAGGCGAAGTAGTCGACGATGAGCCGCGCGAGGTGAAGTAGTCGACGACGAGCCGCGCTACGAGCTGCGCGATGAGCCGCGCGACGTGCCGAGGCACCCGGACACGCGGCGTAGGCGAAGTAGTCGACGACGAGCCGCGCGAGGCAAAGTAGTCGACGACGAGCTGCGTGACGAGCCGCGCGACGTGCCGAGGCACCCGGACGCGCGGCGTAGGCGAAGTAGTCGACGACGAGCCGCACAACGAGTTACGTGACGAGCCACACGATGTGCCGAGGTACCCGGATGCGCGGCGTAGGCGAAGTAGTCGACGACGAGCCGCGTGACGAGTTGCGCGATGAGCCGCGTGATGTGCCGAGGCACCCGATCGCACAGCATAGGCGAAGTAGTCGACGACGAGCCACGCGACGAGCCGAGGCACCCGATCGCACGGCGTAGGCAAAGTAGTCGACGACGAGCCGCGCGACGTGCCGAGGCACCCGGACGCGTGGTGTAGGCGAAGTAGTCGACGATGAGCCGCGCGAGGTGAAGTAGTCGACGACGAGCCGCGCTACGAGCTGCGCGATGAGCCGCGCGACGTGCCGAGGCACCCGGACGCGCGACATAGTTGGGCGCGTTCTGCCGACGTGCGAACAGAGTACGGAAATCGATTCTGTTTTTCGACAGAACTCGGCGACTTGCTTTGCATTGCGACTTGACTTGCTTGTCGTCGAGTAGATTGATTTTGATGATGAAAAGGTCCTTCGAATTCGCCCGGTGGTGATGATCACCCATACCTGGCGCACCAGCTGTCGGTGTTTTAGACCGGCAAACCTACCAAGGGGGTACCCAAGGTAGATGATTGTGGTGGGGGATCGTGATCGGGAGACCGAGAACACGAAGGTATGTGCAAGGACACGGGACACAAGATTTATACAGGTTCGGGCCGCCAAGGTGGCGAACCCTACGTCCTTTTGGGGGATCAAGTATGGTGCCCTGCGCTTGGTGTTGGGTTGTTCAGGTGCCCGGCTAGGTACCCGGCCCTCCTTTATATAGTCCAGGGGGCGGGTTCCTAGTTGGTTACAAGGCAGGAGTCCTAGTCGGATTACACAGAATGAGTCCTAATAGGATTACAGGGGAATTCTAGTAGGAGTCTGTCTTCATCCTTAGTCGTATGGGTACCCGGGGAGTATGTCCGACAATCATGGATCCAGGGGAATCCATGTAGCAGCCCCTCATTGGCCAGAACCTGAGTGCCTTGAATTGGAGTGGGATAAATGTGAATGGATTCTTCCCATTTCTTATGCTAAATACCTGCATTCGAATAGACATCGACACTGGTGGAAAGTATTAGTTTAAGCTCCTATTCTAGTGTGCATGTGCATTTCATGTTCCAATTTGCAGGAGTTGACGGCCATGAAAATGGTACTTAACAGCCGTCAACAACACCCGCACACTTGACCTTTGCTCGTCCCGAGTGAAGGGGAAACAAAGCCAAGTGGTTCATGAATACCAAAGAGTTAAGACAAACAAAAGAGTTATTCCAAGTCATACCTTGCTCATGTGAACCTTTGTGGATTGGCTATCATGTCTCCTTGGGTGATTGAAAAGTAGAACAACTGTGAATCAAGTTACTTATGTGCCTGATAATAAACACCTTGGGGTTTTGCAATGTTTTTCATAAACAAATCTCTTCATAGCTTCCTCATTTGATTCTCTCAGAACACTCAATGTGCATATGTCCTCACCAAGGTATTAGATTGCCTTTCTTCACCCTACTTCTAATGGTGGCAATATGTGGAGCTCAGGGTAGGATAAAGGGTAAAGCTCAAAGTATGGTAAGGTGAGTATCACTACGTGAAAAACAGACATTGGTAACAGGCGCGGATGGCCATTGGTAACAGGAAAAACGCCTGTTACCGATCAGGCGTTACAAATTAGCCAAGAAAGGTAAAGGGCGGATGCCCGTTACTGATGACACATAATGGTAACAGGCGTCTAACAAAGACCGTTACCGAAACTAGTTACCAGTCACCTGAAATGTCTGTTTCTCTGGGCCCACATGGACCTTTGGTAACGGGCACAGAAACCGAGCCCGTTACATGAACTCAATATCAGAAACGTTTGCTGTGGACACGCGTCTGCACATAAGGAGATGCATTTTTTTTACGTGCGTCTTCTCTGCCTGGACGAAAGGAGACGCGTGCTCTGGATGCGCATCTCGCCTGTCTCCACGGAAGGAGACGTGTGCTCTGGACGCGCGTCACCTCTGTCTCGACGACAGGAGACGCGTGCTCTGGAAGCGCGCCTCCTCTATCTCGACGAAAGCATCAACTTCTAGGGCCCACCGATCAATATTAGTAACAGGCCTTTATGCGACCTGTTACAGTGTTGTCATACTTGTAACGGCCGTTCCAAGTGAAGCCCGTTACTCACAGATCAGTTTTTGTAACGTGCCTTACTTAACGCCCGTGACCGATACGTAGGGCACCTACAGTAACCTGCCCGTTTTCTGGCTGCATCCCGGAACCAGCCAGGATTTGGCAGCCACCAGATCAGGGGCTGCATCCTGGAAACAACCTGGATTTGGCAGCCACCACAGCAATGCAAGGAGACATCACAAACACATTCTCATCACATATATACACAAGCAAGATCACATATATATACACAATGCGAGATCACATCAAGATCCTCATCAGATCAACATGCATGCTAAAGTTTCAAGTTCGTCATTGGTGCTTTGTTTGGATGGAGTCCTGAGAAAACTGCCTAAACCAGGCAACATCTGACCCCAGCCAAGTAGGTTTCTCAAGCAGTACTAAACTAGCCTGCTTGCAGCAAGTTTCAAGTTTGTCAGGCAGTACAATGAACTCATGGTGCACCATTATAGAGGTTGTCATTTCGGTCGAGGATCTCCTTAACAATGTACTCGCACAGCATCTCCCGGACCGGCTTTAGATCTTCTGTAGAAACATTTAGGGCATGTTTGAAATCCTGCAAAATAAAATAATTATGAGAATACAAGTACAAATCAGTTTCTAAAATCAAATGGAGAATATGAGCAAAGACAAGGGTGAGCATTATCTACTTACAGCAACCTTCTTGATGTGAGGTATGTCTTCGAGTAGTTTGAACATATTGAATGCCACATGGAATCCATGCAAAAAGGACCCTGATGGCTGCTGAGCACACTGCGCATCAAGGTACCAAAATGACAAGTTAATGTAGCACCAAATTGGTATGAAGGGACCATAAAAATACCTCGGTCTTACAGTGGTGTTTGGCTTGTGCTTGAATGTCTGATTGGATTTTAGCTTTTTCTTCTTTCCTTTCACCACTTCGTCCTTTGGGCATATATTTCAGATGCCCTGCATGATCAACAATACCAATTAGAAACACTAAGAGATTGAATTTTGTGAACAAAACCTACAAGGTACAGACCAAGTCACAAGCGCTCGGAGGTCTTCGAACTTTCGTGCGGGATGATGTTTTGCAGAATCTAGATACCAAACATCTTTGAACTTCATACAGATGATCAGTGTTACACAGTGGCCACCGGTGCAGAAGGCACCCACCATGTAGTCATTCGTCATTGCATTTCTCAATGCTTGTATTACAAGGTTAGACTCCTTATCAATCTTTGTGGTCGTGAGAACCTGTGGATCCAAAAACCCAACACTGATCTTCATCTCCGCTGCCTTGTCCATCATTTTCCTACAAAAAATCCAAATGTTAGCATGCATGAACTTTGTGGTCAAAATTAAAGAAATATCTGTTTTGGTTTTAAGGCACTTACAATGTCCACAACCTCAAGAAGGTCTCATCCAGAGCAACCAGGGTTATAAGGTCATACACGTGACTGATTGCAATGTTTAACATTAAATCACCAGCACCATGAAAGGAGTCTTCAGGCAACTTTGCTGGAAAACTAAGTTTATCCTTACTGTCTTCCATGGTGTACGCATGCAACCTGGCACAAATCAGTCCAGCAGCCTGTAAGTCCGCTTTTGACAACATAGGCACAGCAGGCTTGTATTTTGGATCCCGTTTTGTCCAAAAACAGTTAAGAAGCACATCTCTAGGCAGAGGTTTCTTGGCCCCCTTCTTCTGCGGTCGCTGCTGCTCAACCGGAGATTGCCTGTCCTTCGCCTGTCGCTGCTGCTGCTTAGGCGGAGATTGCTTGTCCTCCTCCTGTTGCAGAGGCTGTTGTTGCTGCTGCTGCTTAGGTAGAGATTGCCTGGGTTCCTCCTGCTGTTGTCGATGCTCCTGCTACGTAGTTTTGCTGATCTGCTGCTGCTTCTTTGGCGGAGATTGCATGTCCTCCTCCTGCTGTTGTCGATGCTCCTACTGTGTAGTTTTGCTGATCTGCTGCTGAGCTTTCTCTTGCTGACGCTGAGCTGCAGTACCTGCATCTGATGTTGCACCCCTGCTACCTGATGTGGGAGTAGGGTTGGTATTTCTCGTAATGGGTGGTACATGGATCCTGTTCTTTGACCATTGGATCCTTAGACAGAGAGCCTCAGCTAGGGTTGTTACTTCATCCCCCCCAATTGGTACAGGCAGAGGGTAGTGACCCGTATTGCCCCACACAATACCCATCCTGCACCGGTACTGTATGGAGAGTCTTTTGCAATGGAAAGACAGTGGCTAGTGCGAGCTCCACTTTATTCCCGGAGCCATCCAAAAGGCTGCACTTGGTTGGCTCTGTCAGCTTATCTATTGCATCCAGCATAGGTGATCGACTATCAATGTGTTGTTGACTACCTTCGTCCTCGCTGACATGCCAATGGTCTTCCTCTCTGCCACATGCTTCTTCTTCCTCACTACCATGCACATCTTCTTCCTTGAGGCCATGCACATCTTCTTCCTCGCTGCTACTGACAGGTGGTGATTGGGAAGGATGAAGTACATTTTTTGGTATATCAATGCCTGATTCTGCTAGAATGGAGACAATTCTGGTGACTGCTTCACCAACTAGCTCTTCCATCTGTGGTACAACCTTCTTGTTCCTCTTCTACCTGTACATTCCAGCAAACTCTTCACCAAACCCTTTACCCCAGCCAAGTGAACTAGACACGCCTCGGACCCGACCTCGATGCTCTGGAGTCTCAAGTGCTGCGGTGAGGATATCATTCTCCCTAACCCTGAAAGAACCATCGCTAGCCTGAGCTGCAAGTGTTTTCACCCTAGTTGCTACCCCCACCACTGCAGGGTTACTGAACGTTATGTCCCCGCTTCCTTCACTAGTGGTCTTCCTGTTCACTACCCTTACCCGCAGATAAGGCCTCGAACGTCCAGGAAATTGGTCCCAAGGGTTCTGTTTTCCTTCTTCAGCTAGCTTTGCATCCTCCTCCTCCCACTCTTTCCTTTTACGAACATACCTTTTCTGCCCATCCTGTGCGGCTTATCATGCAATGCTCTCTTTTCTTTCATCCCCTGGCTCAATCGCTGAAATCTAGGAGAATTGGTTTCCTGCACAAACACGGTCCAGTCTTCTGGTTGCAAAAAGGCATGCTTCACAAAGAGAGTCTCCCCTTGGCTCACATATTTTTTTTCTTAATTGGGTCTTGAACCGCCGTTGCAAGGTTGCAATCTTTGACATAGTTGCCTTAACTGTCTTCTTGCGAACAGATTCAGCCAGATTGGCTAGGTAATCTAGCTTTTCCTCTGAAATTGTGAACAACTCTTCCTTCTCAATTGGTGAGAGATCTTCAACTGCCTTGTTGATTGATACCCTCTCTCGAGCAATGAGGCCACAGACCAATACAAATCTATCCCTCGCAGCATCTGGGGTAGGCCAATAATTGTTATCAAGTCCAGTTGCGGTCAACTTGTCTTCTGGCCATTTGGTTTGTGTCCTTGACCTGCGGGATCGAGTACTACTCGCAGCAGTATGTGCTGACTGACCGTGTGAAGAAGGATCACCGTTGATAGGCTGTGAACAAGGTTCACCGTCGATGGGCTGTGATGGTGCACTGGAGGTAGAGGAGTTTGGTGTTGTGGGAGACTGCATAGATGATATGTCAGGTCGTCAGTAGAGCAACATAAGCTAGATTGAAAACCTAAATAAAATAAGATAAATTCTTATTCTCTGACAGGCAAAATAGTTGATATTAGCATACAGGTTGGGGATAGGTGATAACCATTTTTACAGGGTGAAGCAATATGCTTATATATCAAAGCAGAGACTAAATTCCTTCAACTGCTTCCTTGTCCAACTTCAGCAGCAATGAATTGTGTGTTCCATGTGTACATGCAACAAGAGGACAAAGCAATTAGAATTAAAGTACGCTAATAGGTCCAAAGCATAACTGTCGATCTGGTACATTCGAAGCATAACAGAATTTCAACAGTTCATATAAGTTCATCTGTTAGCAACAATTTATTCAAACAGACTTGGAGCAACAAAATTCATCCGTCAAATCCACAGCCAATCAATTAAAAATGAACTATTAAGGCATGCTGTACTAAAGCAGGCAATTCCCGGAGAATAATCCTATGTGAATAACCGTACCTAATCCACCTTGACAGGAATAGCAGATTGGGTGGCCGAGCAGAGAGAGGGCATTGGGGGTTCAAGCAGCACTAACCTCTGTCGCGAATGAAGTAGTTGTTCTCGTGGTGGTCGGTGAGGCCCGATCCGCGTCACCTCGTTGCCTGAGGTGGCCAGCTCGTCGTCGTGGTCGGGGATGCCGGATCCGCGTCACCGTCTCTAGGTTGACCGGGACGCCGTCTGCACGCCAGTAACCGCGTCCTCATCACCGTCGTCACGGCTGGAGGCGCTTCGCCGACGTCACGCCGGGAACGGTGGGGCTGGAGAAGAGCAGGGCTGCGGCGGGGAGAGCGGCGGCGGTGGGCTAGGGCTGGAGAAGGAGCAGGGCGGCGGCGGGGAGAGTGCGGGTGTGGTGGATATGTCTGAATTAGACTCCCGAGTATATGTCCCCTGCGCGCGTGTTACTATGTTCACGGAAATTACTGGCGTGCCCTTGAACGACTCTCTAGTGGAATTGGAATTCCATGGGCATTATAGTCAATATAGGTGGGGTTTTTGAACAGCACGCGCAAGGTTTGCCTGCTAACGCTGACAATGGATAGTCATCACCGACGCTGGTTAGTAAATCCGCGTCGCCTTCGTCGGTAGGTATCTTCTTTATATAGGCTGCTGACACTGACGCGTGGGCCTGACACTATTTTTTAGAAATGAAACTCGCATCCATCAAATATTAGAGCCAGTAAAACAGCACCTAAAATTCATTAAAAATAACATCTCATGCTTGGACATTTAGTATTTAAATAAAATATCAACAGTCACACTTGTGTACCCAACATACTTATAATTCGAATATACATCTCATGCTTGTGATATAATAATTCTAATAAGATCTTAGTTTGCTCCAAAAATTCTACAAATTGACGTGGCAACATAAAGTGGGTACCTAAACTTGTCATAAAAAATTCAAATGGTTTCGATAAAGGAAGAATATACTTTTGTACAAATGGCTACATCTCTCACATAGTTTCTTAGAGTGTTGCTTGAATATTGAAGTTTTCCACACTTTGCAACATGTTCGATCTCGTACGCATTTGAAATTTTTACACAAGCTTGTGTTCACCTTAAGATTACAAAATGCAAAGTTTCATTACTAATGGTTGTGGAAAACAAATAGGCCCGACACTATTTTTTAGAAATGAAACTCGCATCCATCAAATATTAGAGCCAGTAAAACAGCACCTAAAAATTCATTAAAAATAACATCTCATGCTTGTGATATAATAATTCTAATAAGATCTTAGTTTGCTCCAAAAATTCTACAAATTGACGTGGCAACATAAAGTGGGTACCTAAACTTGTCATAAAAAATTCAAATGGTTTCGATAAAGGAAGAATATACTTTTGTACAAATGGCTACATCTCTCACATAGTTTCTTAGAGTGTTGCTTGAACATTGAAGTTTTCCACACTTTGCAACATGTTCGATCTCGTACGCATTTGAAATTTTTACACAAGCTTGTGTTCACCTTAAGATTACGAAATGCAAAGTTTCATTACTAATGGTTGTGGAAAACAAATATTATTTCTATGTTGTACTTACAAAGAATAAGATAAAGGCATATAAACATTATTCACGAAACGGAATATACACTAAACAATGAAATTAATGAAAAGATGGGGATTTTAGAAAAAAATAGGAAAAATAATCAAATTTGGACTAAGTACGACGGAGAAATACATGTTACAAAATTTGACTGCAGATTAAAAGGAGAAATGAGAACTGTTCTTCATTCCAATAGAACAGAGGGGGTGGTTAACCCGCGTCTCATTTGCCCCTCCAATCCTCGTCTCCTACGCCCACCCAATAGAACAGAGGAGGAAGCAGACTAGCAGAGGCCACCACCGCCGCCGCCGCCGTGCCCGCTTTGACATCCAAGAGGCACCCTAGGCCTCTAATGCGGCAAATGAGACCACCACAACCTTCGATTTGACTCAGAAACGTGACAAATCAAATCTTGGGGATGTGACACAGAATATGTAATAATTTACATTCAAGATACATAATCTTTATTGATGTTTCTGCCTACATCTCGATGTTCATCCTGCTGACGGTGTACTCTACGGCGATGCTGAATCCACGCATCCAGAGGTCGAACTCATGATGGATGCGACACTCGGTGCTGCAGTAGTGGATGATCCCTAGGGTCTCCAGCCTGTAGCGCCTACATCCCGCTGCCCAAATGCAGACGTGGGGATTCTGGACGGGCAGCAACGGAATGTCATCGTCGCCGTCACGAAGCCAGTACCACCACGCAATGTTCTGGAGATCCCGGTGGACGAGGTAGCGCAGCCGGTGTAGGTTGTGGTTCTTCCACCGCCTGTCAGGGGGTGACGGTCCGCCGCTGATTTCGTGGAGCAGTGCCATCACTTCGGGGTCCGCAGGGTTGCGACGGTACTTCAGCATCGCTAAGAAGTACTTCGCACCAGCGTCTTTGGCAGCGGCCTTTCCGACGAGCTCCAGACCCTCATCGGGATTCTGTCGCCTCATCAACCTCTCCATCCCCTCGAAGCATAATGCCTCCGGATGTTTGGCGAGGCGGAAGCGCTCCTCCAACAAGGACCTGACGTAGCGATTCTTGCACTCTTGACGAAGCTCACACAGCGACACCTGCAGGAGTACCTCACCCGAGTCGCAGATGCGTCGGAAGGTGCCGCAGACCCGATTACGAAGGATCAGGAAACGAATGACGGGCTCACCCTTGATGCAGCGGAGGATGATCTAGGTGACCAGTTTATTTGGCAGCAGCTCCATGAAGCACACCGCGGCCATGAAGGAGAAGGGGAAGGAAATGGAAAGGCGACGGGATTTGGAAATTGAAAGGCGACAAGGTTTGGAAATTGAAATGCGACGCGGCCATTTATAAAAACCCGTTACTAATAATATGGAATTTGAAAGGCGACGCGGTTTGGCTGCTGACACGTGGGTCCGGCAACTGCCCCTGCCCCTCCACCTTCCCGCGAAATTGAAATGCGACACATGTTTTTCGACGGTTTTGCTCCCAAAAAATGGTTCTCGAGGCGTAGGGGGACGTGGGGTGTGGGGAGGAGAGGCGCCCTGACAGTTCACGTCTTGTCATCATAAATACCCGACTAGTTGCTCCCTAAACATATCGTTTCTTTCTCTTCATCTTCTTCCCTCTCGCCATCACCACCACAAATTCCGGTCACCGAGAGATCACCAACAAGGAGCGAGAAGAGCATGGCGTCGAGTGACCCGTCGGCGAAGCGGGGACAAAGGGAGGATGACGACGATGACGAAAGCCACCATCGGAGGAAGTTGACCATCAAGGAGAAGGGGAAGGAGCTGACGGCGCCTTAGGAGAAGAAGGAGAAGAATTCAGAGGCCGTAGACATCAGCTTCGCCGTCAAACTGCTCCAGGGTGCGTTCATGAAGCTCCGAGATGTTGGCGCAGCATTCAAGATCGAGGCGCCTGACGATTACAAGGATCGCAGCGTCAAGGGTCTCGCCTTCAGGATCCACGTGTTGGCTAAAAAGCTTGAGAAGCTCCCCGTGGTCCAGCGGTCTCTCCTTGGCGACGACGACAGCTCCGACGGCGGTGACGACGGCTCCGACGGTGGGACTACGACAGCGGTGACCGACTAATTGATCCACTCCTGTACCATTAATAATGTGTTTGTGATTATTGTGTGTTCATCAGTTTGTTCGTCAGGTTGTTGGACTGCTTAGTTTGTCGATCATGAACTGCTTAGTTTGTTTGTCGATCATGATATGGTTAGTTTGGTTGTTGGATTTTGTATACGTGTCACATGAACTCGATCTAAGAGATGTGTGCAGATCCATCAGCGTCGCCTAAAGTATCTGTTCCTCCTGTGTTGACCTCGATCTTGGAGACAATGGATATTCATCACCGACACTGGTTAGTAAACTCGAGTCGCCTTCGTTGGCAGGTAGGTCCGGGCGGTTATCTTCTTTATATAGGCTGCTGACACTAATGTGTGGGCCCGACACTAATGTGTGGGCCCGACACTATTTTTTAGAACTGAAACTTACATCCATCAAATATTAGAGCCGGTAAAACAGCGCCTAAAAATTCATTAAAAATAACATCAATTCATATTTAGACATTTAGTATTTTAATAAAATACCAACAATCACACTTGTATACCTAACATTCTTATAATTCGAATATACATCTCATGCTTGTGATATAATAATTCTAATAACATCTTAGTTTACTCCAAAAATTCTACAAATTTACGTGGAAACATAATTTGGGTACCTAAACTTGTCATAAAAAATTCAAATGGTTTCGATAAAGGAAGAATATACTTGTGTACAAATGGCTACATCTCTCACATTGTTTCCAAGAATGTTGCTTGAACATTGAAGTTTTCCACACTTTGCAAAATGTTTGATCTCGTACACATTTGAAATTTTAACACAAGCATGTGTTCACCTTAAGACCACGAAATGTAAAGTTTCATTACTAATGGTTGTGGAAAACAAATATTATTTCTATGTTGGACTTACAAAGAACAAGATAAGGCATATAAACATTATTCACGAAACGGAATATACACTAAATAATGAAATTAATGAAAAGATGAGGATTTTAGAAAAAAAACTAGGAAAAAATCATGAAATTTGGACTAAGCACGATGGAGAAATACATGTTACAAAATTTGACTGCAGACTAAAAGGAGAAATGAGAACTGTTCTTCGTTCCAATAGAACTGGGCCCCACCCTAATTAGAGACGCGAGATGGTTAATCCTCGTCTCATTTTCCCACACAAACTGTTCTTCATTCCAATAGAATAGAGGAGGAAGCAGAGGGCGCCGCAACCTTGGATTTGACTGAGAAATGTGAGAAATCAAATCTTGTCTATCAATAACCGATTGGACGATACTTTACACGATAGAAGAAGACATTACATTCTTAACGAAGCCTACATTCATCATTACAGAAATACATGCAAAACCCCCTCCGGCTCGGCGCCGTACCACAGAATGCTTTGCCTGCGCAATGTTGAATGTTGCCTCGCGCCACTGCCGTTGGTAGCGTCGGCCGGCAGAGGCCACAGCGGAGGGCGACACTCCTAATTTGCCAAGCCAGATTGACCCCATGATGCCAGAAATCTAGGGATTGCACATTGCTGATCAAACACGGATGCCACTGCCCTTGCTCCTCGCCCTCAACCTGTTTCATGTACGCAATTGCAGTGGCATCGGCATCGGCCCTGCTGTTGGCTCTGTAGAGGAAGACGGCGGCCACATAGGCCGCCCCTCTGTGCCTGTCCTTGGCAGCGCGGTGGAGCTCGTCGAGGAGAGGCTAAGGGCTCCGGTTCCTGCCGAAGATGTCGTCCATCCTGGTGAGGAAGCATGCCACCGGGTTGCCGGCTACAGCCAGGCTACGAAGGAAGACGTCGTAGCCGACGGGGTTGTTGTTCTGCATCTGCTCGACTGGAACCCGATCCAGTGCCAGGCGCCTACCGACGTCTCTGTCGCGGCAGGGGCGGAGCATGTCCTTGCAGATTGCCCGTAGGCTGCAGAGGTCCTCCATAGGCTGATTCGATGTCGCACCAACTCGGCCAACGATGATTGCCAACACCTCTGCCGGGAGTTCCGCGAGCGACCGCGGGTGCTCCCTTGATGCCATGAGTGCCGGCGTGGAAGGGAAGTCGCTTGGCGTTGAGCGGAGGAGGTACAACGGAGGGGCGCGGTAGAGGGGCACGATGAGGAGTGTAGGCAGTTGTGGTTTTCTCGCGGGTAGATGAAGGGGCTGTGTTGGTTTCGCGGGTAGAAGAAGGGGTTGGGGCAACGGTTATTTATTTTGGAGAGAAGATACAGGAGACTACTAATTGCACATCTCGCTTATCGAGGAGTCAAACTCTTTGAAGTTTGACAAAATGTAGACAAAATAATATCAATACTCTCAGATGAGTGGTACTACTAATTGCACATCTCGCTTATAGGCATCTTAGGCAGTATCTTAGGCATCTTAGGTAGTATCTTAGGCATCATATATTACAGAAAGGAGATTCATTCAAATTGCACCAATACACATCCTATATATATATTACAAAAAGGATTCCATTTCCAGCAATAGACATCCCTGCATTTTACAAAAAGGATCGGATTCAGCAGAAATCGATCTTGCTTCCTTTTCTTCTTTGATTTTTGTATATGGATCTTTTCACGATGGTCGCTTCGCAAGTATGTTGTTTTGTCAGCTCCCATGACTTGGGGCATGTATGAAGTGTGAAAGGATGGACTTTCATCAAACTGGTTGTATTCCTCCTCCTCAACAACATTTTCAACTCCAACAATCCTTTTTTTCCAGGCAAAACCACACTCCAATTATTCTTTGCAAGGTCAGGTACATAGAACACTTGCTCAACATCCTTGGCGAAGACAAACGGTTCAGTTTTGTAACCAAAGACCCGGAGATCAACACTAACATAACCAAATTTGTCCTTGATCATAGCTCTCTTCGCATTGGTGACCCATCTACACTGAGACAAGGCTACCTTGAATCCTACATAATCAAGCTCCCAAATTTCCTCTATTTGACCATAATATGTGGTTGTGTTCTTCTTATTGTCGACGGCCCGTACACGCACACCACTATTTTGATAGACGCTCTTGGCATCCTGGGCCATGGTGTAGAACATGTATCCATTGATATCCATTGCTTGATTTGTTGTAACATTGAATAATGGCCCTGCTGCTAGCTTTCTTAGATCATCGGTTATAGCAGCGCTGCCACTCTGCTGGACATAATCTCGTAGCTACCTATTGAAGCATTGCATGTGCCTCTTTGCAACCCAATCCTCAGTACAGCTAGGGTTTTGTTCACGTAGTTGTTGCTTGTGCTCATTTCCAAATGGTGTAACCTCTGCACTCTATTCTATCACGGTCAAATGAGCCTTCCTGAAGTCCTCTGGGTGCGGAGTGATTAACTTTTTCCCTAGGGTCCCAACACCTGAAAGCCTACCTTCATGCCGTGAACGAGGCACACCAATGGGGTTTTGGGGGTCCATATAACTCATGGCCCACTCCACTGCTTCGATGGTCTCATAGCCACGAACAATGGCTCCCTTCGGAAATGACCTGTTATGTACCAATGATTTGAGGAATCCAAAGTACCTCTCATATGGAAACATCTGATGAAGGTAAGATGGGCCAAGGTACCAGATCTCGCTCGCGAGGTGTGTTGTTAGATGCAGCATGAGATCAAAGAATGATGGTGGGAAGGTAGCTTCAAGCAGGCATAGGGTCTCGAAATGCCTCCTCTCTAAGTCCAATAGTTTTTCCTCATCAATAACCTTCTGTTCTATTTCATTGAAGAATAAACACAAGCTCATGACCGCGTCGCGAACCAGTTCTGTCTTGATACCTCTTAGTGCAACAGGAAGAATAGATGTCATCAACACATGGCAATCATGAGATTTCATCAAGTTGAAATTCATTTTCATGTCCTTCACCGACACTAGCCTCTTGAAGTTCGATGAGTAGCCTGAAGGTACTTTCAAACCATGCAAAAACTCACAGAATTCTTTTCTCTCTGCCTTTGACAAGGTGGTTGCAGCAACGGGAAGGTCCATCCCCGTGTCTATTTCCTCTGCATAGAGCTCCGGCCTAATGCCCATTTCTTTAAGATCCTCCCTTGCATTTTTATGATCTTTTCCTTTCGACTTCTGTTGTAGCAATGTTCCCAAAGTAGCTTCACACACATTCTTCTTGACATGCATGTTGTCAATCGAATGACGCACATCCAAAAGTGGCCAATACTCTAGCTCCCAAAGAATTGATTTCTTGTTCCACATTCCTCGCCCATCTTCTTCTTCTTCACCATCTCGCTTCTTTCTTTTGCGAAGTTTCTTTTCAGACAATTTGGGTAACTCATCAATAGTTTCGACGTCCTTGACTTGCAAGTGAAGCAGATCTCTAGTCACATGCATTGGCGCATGTCGATTCTCCTTTTCCCCATTAAACTGACAATCCATATCCAGGTAGGCATGTTTCTTGTTGAGGAAATGACGGTGCCCCATAAATGACAATTTCTTTGAATTTCTTAGCCACACTGCACAAGTTTCTTCCAAGCAGTGTGGGCAAGCTGCACCTTTCCTTTTACTCTAGCCAGAAAGGTTGCGATGAGCCGGGTTGTCGTTGATGGTGGTGAACAACCTGGCGTGCAATGTGATCTCCTCACGGCCGAACTCATCCCAAACCTCCTTCACACCAGGCTTCCAAAGTATCTTCAAGTCATCAACTAGTGGCCTCAAGTAGACATCAATACGGTCGCCAGGTTGCTTTGGCCCGGAGACCAATATTGTCAGCATCATGTATTTCTGTTTCTTGCATAGCCAGGGTGGAAGGTTGTACATTGACAGCACGATAGGCCAGGTGCTATGTGTTGATCTCTGGTTACCGAATGGGTTCACGCCATCTGTGCTCATAGCGAACCGAATGTTCCTGCTTTGACCGGCAAATTCCTCAAAGTGGGAATCAATGTTTTGCCATTGTTGGCCATCTGCGGGGTGCTTAATCTTGCCAACTTCCTTCGTTCGTGTCATATGCCAATGTAAGAGTTGGGCCTCCTTTCGTGTGCTGAACCATCTTCTCAACCGAGGAATGATGCAAAAATACCATGCTACCCTCACAGGAGCCCCTTTAACCTTCTTCTTCTTCTTCTTCTTGCTTGTGATCTCCACGGGCTCGTTCTCGTCATCATCAGCATTGTTATCATCTCCACCATCTTTTTTCCTCTTGTACCGATCGAACCCACACTTGGGGCACTTGTCAAGGTTTGCATAATCTCCACGAAACAATACACAACTGTTCTTGCAAGTATGAATTTTTTCAACCTCTATTCCCAGAGGACAAATTATCTTCTTTGCCTCATAGACAGACTCGGCTATTTGGTTTTCCTCGGGTAGCATGTCCTTAAGGAGATCCAATAGTTGTTTGAAACTTTTGTTGCTCCAACCATGATCTGCCTTAAGCTGCAGAAGTTTTAGATCACCAGAAAGGCGAGAGTACTTCTTGCAACCAGGATAGAGGGGTTTCTTTGAATCTTGAACGAACTGCTTCAGCCTCGCTAATTCATAAGCTGTATACACTCCTTGAAACTCAACATCCCGCAAAATTTGATCAACATTGTGCACACGTTGCAACAACTCACCATCATTGAAGCCCGTAAATTCTTGATCAGTGATATCCTCAGGCCTCATCACAATTGGTGGGAATGGTTCATTTTCCTCATCAAAAACTCCACCTTCATCAAGCTCTTCATCATGGCATAGCGCTGCCCCTTCATTATTAAGGCCCGTAGCATGGTGTCACGCTTCACCTTCATTTAGGCATCCTGCTTGGACTTCATTAAGCCCTTCCTCACCATGTTTATTCGAACACGTGTAATTTTCTTTGAAACCACGTGTGATCAAATGATGAAAAATGTTATCCCGTTGTCCAAACTTCTTCTGGTTGAGACAATCTATACAGGGGCAAAGCATTGCCTGAACACCACGGTTTCTCATATCTGCCTCTGCTTGATCTAGAAAACCATTGACCCTCCTTAAGAAACTGGCCCAATCTCGGGACTTACTACTGTACATCCAAGCCCGAGCAGCAGCAACCATCTGCAATTTTCATACATCAAATGAGCATAATGCATCACCAAAACCAATGAGTAAGAGGATTAGGACAGCGAAGTTCAACAAAAGGGGGCAATTTCCACCTTGACGAGGACTGTCTACGAGGTGAGCGCTTCCGAGGAGGAGGACGAGGCGTCGCGGCCGCGGCGACGGCGACGGCGACGGCGACGACGCGGAGGACGGTGCTGAGCCCGAGGAGGAGGATAAGCTGCTGCTTTGGAGGACGTACGGCGCGGAGGGACAACGCGCCGCGGTCGACGTCCATCGGCACCTTTCGCCGTCGCGCACGCGGCCGGCCGGCCTGCTGCAGTGCTGGCTTTCTGAGGAGAGAGAGCGCACGTGCAGCGAGTGGGGCCTTCAGAGAGCGCGCGAAAATGCTCCTGCAGCAACAGCGGGGAGAGAGCGATTCGGGCCCTCAGAGGAGAGAGAGCGAGTGTAGTTGTCGGAGATAGCAGAGTGGTCAGAACACAAAGACAATGACGTGTAATAACAACACGCGTCTCTATTGTGAGAAAACAAAGGAGATGCTAGCTCCAAACAAGCGTCGCCAATTGGGTCATCATAAAATGAGACGCGTCCTAAAAACAACGCGTCTCCAATAGGAAAGTCATCGGTAACGGACTTAAAGAGCCCGTTACCGATAGGTTTTACTTTCGTAATGGACGCATGTTAACGTCCGTTACAAAGAAAACATGTAACGGGCGTTTAAGAAGTCCGTTACTAGAAGTCCTCATTGGAAGACAACGACGCGTAATAACAACACGCGTCTCTATTGTGAGAAAAAAAAGGAGATGCTAGCTCCAAACATGCGTCGCCAATTGGGTCGTCATAAAATGAAACGCATCCTAAAAACAATGCGTCTCCAATAGAAAAGTCATCGGTAATGGACTTAAAGAGCCCGTTACCGATAGGTTTTACTTTCGTAACGGACGCATGTTAACATCCGTTACAAAGAAAACATGTAACGGGCGTTTAAGAAGTCCGTTACCAGAAGACCTCATTGGTAACGGGTGTTGTGGTGGCGAGGTCAGGGCGAGGTCGGAGTCGAGCCTGCCGCGCTTATGCGTAACGGGCGCCAAACAACAACCGTTACAGATGGGGTCCATGTAACTGGTGTTAAGGGCCCGTTACAAATGCTATGTGACCTATTTGAGGTTTTCACGTAGTGTATGGTAAGGTGGATACTAGGCCCCGAATGGGTGCTAGATATTACCATACATATGTGATGAAAATTGTGGTGATGCTAAGGTGGACACCAGCTCCGGAGTGGGTACTAGTTATTACCATCTGAAATGCGGAAAATGATTAACTCCTTTGCATGGGTCTCTCTCTCTTTTAAAAACTTGCGAGGGCATGGCCACCCTTCTTTAGGTGGACCTTCATGTGTCCACATTTTTTTAGCAGGGGAGCTTCATGTGTCCCGTTTTTTTTTCCAGACAACCATGCCTCTTTATAAAGGACTCGAGAGGAGAGAACATCCATGCTTATGGCAGAGTTTAAATAATGGATGGGTGTACAATGCTGATCTCCAGGGTAGAGATTTAGCAAGGGGAATGATGGTGGTGGTGTGCACATACATCTTGATCATGAGAGTAATGAAAAGAATTCTCACAAGGGTCACAGAATTTGACAAAGCTCAAAGTAATAACAAGCAGCATATGAGTATAAGGTTTTCAACTGTAAACATCATATGGCTTTGGTAGGACAATGGCATATCAAAGAGGAGCTTTTCCAAGAGGTTTTGTGTTTTCAAAAATAAATAACGTAAGAGAGCTTAGTCATCAGAGCAACAGATCATATCATCAAGCCATATCATACTCGTCAATTACTTAGATGAACATGCTTGTCCTTAAGACGGTTATGGTTCACAAGCATCAAGATAGATAACAAGGAATAAAACATATGCAAGTCAACTCAGGCATCAAGCAAGCTGGGTGATCTTAGCATCAACATTCGAGTTTTAATTCATATGAGATAGACAGTTATGGCTTATAAAACTCAGAAATGAGAGAGTGAGTTGTCGAGATGCAAACCGATGCTATGCATAGAGGTTGAATCGTGAGAGGCTCTCCACAGGAGTGAGCTCGTGCGGGTCCCGTTTAGGTTCTTTGTAACTGATCGATCGTCTAGCGCGGGGTGCTCGCAGTGTGTCTGTGAGAATGCGTCATGCCTGCCTTGGGAGAGTCGCGGCTCTCCCCCACACTGTCTCGAACCTAGATGTCCTTCTATAACAAATGACCAAAGTGATAACACAAATGTGGCTTGACCGGGTTACATGACCGGTGAGCCAACTTTATTCAAATCCGATTACAATCATGATGGGAAATAAATGAATGGAAGGGAAATAAATAAGGTAATTGAAAGGGAAATAACCTAGACTTAGACTAGCGCCTAATGGAACTAAAATTGGGGTGAATCCCCACTACTCGGCAAGGATCTACTCCTTCCCCTCAGTAGCTGCCAGCCTCTGCAGCTTCTAAGTCATGTTCTCCCCTAGCTGGCGATACTCAAGGTTAAGCTCCTGGTACTCATCCCTATGCCTGGCCATCCCTTCAACTAGCTTTTCATGCTCTATGTATAGGTCAGCTAGTTTGTGCAGAAACTTCGCTAACGCAGGGGTCTTCTTAGCACCATTTCCTCGGATGTCAGCTAGGATCCTAATGATGTCCCGCTCACATTGTGGAGGCTTGTGATACGGTGTACCATAGTCTCCAGTTGCAGTCTTCACTCCAAAAATCTTGCATCTGGTCTGTGGGATTGGAAACTCATCCCACACATCCTGCTCATATGTGTGGCAGAAGGCCTCTCCATAGCTGTTGAAGTCAGAGCCGACGTAGCGTTCTCCAGGCTTCAATGGTGCGCCAGGAGGGTCATCAAACAACACACGCTTGCACGCAGCGGTCTTCCCTCCAATGGTGGTCGGCCGGGTTGGAAAGGAGGGCGGCGAGGAGGAGCCTCATTGAGATGACTGAACCGAGGAGTCGGTGCATCCCTTTCGAGCGCTTTCCACACTCCTGCCCCTTCCGGGAGTCTTGACCTCCGGCGATCCCATCTTCTCATCCAGGTCGTCGAGGTTGACAGGGCGAGAGGAGCTCCCTTCTCCTGGACCGTAGGGCGAGGCTGCCTTACGGAGGCGTGCGAAACCGAGGTCAACCATGGATGCGCTAGGGTTGACGAAGGTGAGGTGGAGGAGATGGGTTCTGCGCGACTTGAGAACTCGTCGTGCGGCAGGGAAAGGGTTTCTGGAGGAGGAAGAGATGCGCACGCGAAAGAAGAAAGGAGGCGGCTCGGGCTTCGGCCGAACTGTGGTTCGGCCGGCCCCAAGTGGGCCCCTCTGGTCCTCCCTCTTCGCGTGTGGGCTCAAACAGGCTCTAAGGCCACAAGCCGAGGTGGATGCCTTGAGATGGAAAGGTTGGCTTTGGCTAAAGCTAGGATAATTTTGGGGTTGAATAATCAACCTCTACTTTATAATAACTTTGGCTAAGCCACTAGTACAACCATAGGTATTCTGGGGGAACTCACCCTGACAACATACCTGGTCCATCATAAGTGTATAAGCTACTGGTGGGAATCATGAAGTATTCACTGTGTTGCCACGATGGTGTTGTCTTTTGTGAACCTTTGCCTTATTCCTTTTGTTTCTGATAATCTCTTTCTCCTGCATCATTAGTGCTCACAAGATACTCGAAGGATAATTCTTCTTAGGGAAACAAAATAAATGAGACCCAAGAATATCATAATGCAGGCGTCACATGATCTCCTATCTCAACTCATGGTCATCTCTCATGCAGATAGTGTGATGTGATGATAAGCTCTGATCTCAAAGGTTAGTGCATATACAAACACGAGTCCAAAAGGTAACCAAGCTGAAAGCAAGCATGATCATCCCAGAGAGCCGAGGCAACTTTGGGGTGGTCATGGGACTCGAGAGCTATAGCACTGGGGTAGCGGAACTCGGAGATAAAAAGGTCGAGCACTGAGGCTAGTGCTCCCATATCAGGAACTGATCTCCGAGTGAACTCAAGCTCTGAAAGACACTCGGCCACCAAAGAGGGTAGAGCATGAACTCCAATGGTCGGTTGTGCTTTCAAGAACCAAAGTCCGGGTGAAGAATGAGATTTAACTCGCTCTTGCCTTAGGTAGAGGGTCCGATGTTCTCATCAGAACGATGAAACATCCCGAGGTCTGGCCTAAGCTTCCAATGGGAGGCTATGGATAAGCTGGAAAGTGCAACTCCTATTGGGCATCGATCAAGTCAAGCATAAGGTATGAAGTTTAAATTCTCTTGACTGATTGGCATCGATCGATGAGCTTAAGATAAGAAGTGAATGCACTCCATTCGATCGGTAAGTGATCATGTTCCTTCGGTCTGATGAATGAATCCAATGGATTATAAAGCAGAGACCGATGTCTTGGTTTATACGTAACTTCAGTGCAAGGCACTTCAGCTCAAACTACAACATAGGAACATGATAAGCCTCTCATACCCTCCTTAGGAGATGGTGATTCGGGTTGAACAAGTCATCCTGGCTGGGAATGATCGTTATTTCTCAACCACTCTCTATCCTCTCATGAGACAAAGTCTCGGGGAGAAGGTCTAAGAAGATGTACAAGAGGGGAACCCAAGGGTAGATTTTGCGCTAAGAAATCTTCCCCTTAGACTCCTGCTATTCAGGAACAACACCTTCAGCCGGAGCTCAAAAAAGTGGATATGAAATCTTGGGCTCGGCTGATGATAGATCTAGGTGACTCAACATTTCCTCTGGTGGGTACCTCATTGACCAGGATGCAAGGGGGGTTGAAATCCCGGAGATTCTCCACGATCTCTTTTCCCTCAACAGCGTCCAAGTACACAAAGGAATCTCCAGAGAGAGCATTAAGCCTCATGGCATCGTCCTTCCGCAATGTAAACCAGAAGTGCTGAAGCAGCATCTAATCGGGAATGTAGAGGACTGGGCAATCTTCCACCGTGGAGGCGAAATGATTCCATGCCATTCCTAGTGATTCCTCCTCACATTGCAGAGGAGAAACGATTCCATGCCATTCCTAGTGATTCCTCCTCACATTGCTTGAAACTGAGAATCTTGGTCCTTAACGAGATGGCACGTCGTATCAGGAAGAATCGGGAGCAGAAAGCTGCCCTCCAATTTTCCTAAGTAAGGTAGTCTCTACCAGAACAACAGTGCCAATCTCGTGCTTTCCTAGAGAGGGATAGCGGGGAAAACTCCCTTTTCTGAGCATCCAGTGATTCTTCGATTTTACCCTGAGTTTCAATCAGACGCTCGTAGTCTCTCACATGATCAAAGTGAGAGCCAGGTGTGGTTCGAGGACCGGTGGATGGTCGCTTCCTGGTGTGATGAGTGATTGACAACGTGGTGTGGACTGATTCTTGGCTAAGTATTGCAGGTGCAGGTTGCGGCTTGACTGGTGCAGGTGCAGGTGAAGAACAAGCGTGAAAGGTTGTTGCCGGTGAGGCCTCCAGGTGTGGAGAAGACAAGTAGGCTTGGTTCGAGGGACCCGGTGGCCAGCGGGGTCAAGTGCGGGCCGCATGGTGGCAAGAACGGCAAGATGAAGTCATGGACGGTTTCTTGGTTGAGCCTCAAAACCAAGGTCGAGCCGGGACTACGTGGGAGCCGAGTCATGAGTGGTGATTGGCGGAGGCTACACCGAGTTCGCGGGGTTTCCGGTGGTTCACCAGAAAACCACTGGGTTCCTTGGTTGATCCACAAAGCCAAGACCGAAGAACCGAAGACGGAGGTGCAGCAGCTCCAGACCGGTCTGACCGGTGGGTCTGACCGGTCTGACCGGTGGGTACCGGTCTGACCGGTGAGGAGCACCGGTCTGACCGGTGTGCGACGACGCAGTCCGGAATCTTCGAAGCGGAGGACACGCGTCGGGATCGCAAGGCTTGCGTCGAGGCTAAGCAAGTTTGCGGTTGCTGGGCATCCGTCCGATGGTGCGAAGACAAAGACTTCCAATTTCGCCCTCGAGGGGCATGTATCCCTAGTTAGCTAGTAAGGGTATTTTAGTCTTTCGGTTGCCTCCATATAACCCAAGGGGTGAGAGGATGGCAGCCATCTCTTGGAACCCTAGCTCATTTGGTTTTCCTATTTTCCTTCCTATTTTCTTAGGATTTTCGTAGGACTAGCTTGAGAGCTTCATGGTGAGATCTTGTGAGAGGGAAGGATGATCGGGCGGCAAGCTAGACCTTGTATGAACCTCTTTGGTATGTATAGATGATTCGGCGTGGTTCCTCAAGGCTTGGATGTGTCTTTCCCGTTTCTCCTTTTTGGTGATTTTCGGAGCCTTTTCTTGGCGATTTTCTTAGAGCGATTTCGAGGCCTTTCTCTTTGGGATTTGGTGGGGGATGTATGCATGAACCCTTCGTGGTTCTTTTCCCTTTGATTCCCCTTCCAAATCCGTGAGCAAAGGGGCTCGATTTTGGGGTTTTCGTGGCTCTAGGGTTAGAGGCGTTCTTGGTTGGATTCCTTCGATTCCTCTTGATTTGACAAGTTTTGGTGGACCAAATCTTGGCTATGGAGTACCCATGAGGTGTTCCTACTATCCCCAAAGTCTTGTGCAAAACCGTGGAGCGAATCGGGAGATCGGGAGTTGGATTTGGAGGAGTTGACTCGCGGGCGCTGTTCATCCCGAGCTGCCCAGGCACGACCGGTCTGACCGGTGCTCTTGACCGGTCTGACCGGTGCTAGCCCTTGGTGGGTTTTTGTCTCGGGGAACAGCCTTGTCCGTGTGGTTTTGTCCTGTGGTCCTGCTGTTCAGTTCTTGGAGTGTTTGGAGTTGTTTTGCTAGGATTTGTGAGGGGTTCTTTTTCCTCACAGGTTGTGTTTCGTGGTGGTTTTTGTTCCAGGGCCTAGAGGATTCACTGAGGCTTCCTGGAACGTTTGCTGTGCGGCTGCTGTAGCCACCGGCCTGACCGGCTCTGTCCACCGGTCTGACCGGTGTCACCGGTCTGACCGGCGCAGGCCATCGGTCTGACCGGTGTAGCACAGGCAGCAAGCCGTGCAAGTTTCCGCTGTGTGTTTTGGTGAGTTTTGGCTAGGAAGGTTGAGTGTTGGTTCCTAGGACCAGTAGCACTCCAGTGGCTGCGTGGTCTTGACCAACTTGGGTAGTTGGGTCGGAGACGTGAGTTGGAAGCTGTGTTCGTCTTGTTGGAGTTCCCATCTCCTTCGAGAAGAATTTTTATCGGCTCCCATTCACTCCCCCCCTCTCTGGTTCGCCTAATCGGTCCTTCAATTGGTATCAGAGCCGGTTCGGGTCTTTATTGACTCTTACCAGTCTAAGATCCAAAGATGGCGTACCAGGAACGGGGTTCGGGTCCTCCGCACTTCGATGGGAAGAACTACCAGATGTGGCAAAGGCGGATGGCGGCGTTCCTCCGCGGAAAGGGTCAGATCCTTTGGGATGTCACGGTGAACACAGCTTATGTTCATCCGATGAACTTCCTTGCTCCAGGATCGAGGGATATGTTCGAAGCCAACAACAAGGCTGTCGACTACTTGTTTCGTGCTCTGTGTCAGCCTGAATTCGATCGGGTTCAGACAGAGGACTTAGCTTGTAGGATTTGGGAGCAGTTGAAGGATGCTCATGCTGGGAATGCTCAGGTTCAGGCTCGGATGTACGCGACTTACCGGAGAGAGTACGAGAACTTCACTCATCTCCCCGGCGAGTCCGTCGATGCCCTTTTCCAGCGATTTACGGTCGTTGTGAACAACATGAGAGCCAATGTGGACGTCCTCCCATACAATGATCATGATAGAGCCGTGAAGCTCTTGCACTCGTTGGATCGTACCGTATGGGACGGGAAGTTTGAGGCTATTGTTGAGTCCGAGAAGTATGACACCTTGACGGTGAACGAGCTGTTCTCGAAGCTCAAGTCGGCTGAGTTGGACCGTGGTATGACAGCCAAGATCGAGAGCCCGACTGATTCTCATAGTCTCGCTCTCGTCAGTGGCAAAGGAGCTAAGTCTAACGCTAACGCATCTTCCAGGATGTACTCTCTGTCTTCTTTGATGTCTTTGCCAGATGAGGAGTTCGACGTGCTTGGAGAGGACGAGCTGGCGTTGCTGACCAGGCGGTTCGAGAGGCTGCACGAGAACCGGGTGAACACGAGGAGGACAGCACGGACGTGCTTTCAGTGCGGCAAGCCAGGACACTTCGTTGCCGACTGCCCGGAGAAGACGGAGAACAAGGACGGCTACAAGGACGGCTACAGGCACCGATCGAGCAAGGATGGCAAGTACCGATCGAGGCGCGATCACAAGCACAAGAACAAGCACAAGGACGAGCGACGGTCGAGGAAGAAGGATGGCCGCGGCAGGAAGGCTCGAGCAATGGTCGGAGCGAGCGACGTCGACTCCAGCTCCGCCTACTCTTCCTCAAGCTCGAGTAGCAGTGAAGATGAAGGTGATCGGCGCAAGAACAAGAAGTCATCCAGGAACTTGAGCGGGTTGAGCTGCTTCGCGAGAGATGGCTTCTGCGGCATGGCCCGTAGCTCCGGCAGCAAGAAGAGCCACCAGAGTGACTCGGACTCTGACTCCGAGGATGAGGTATGTGATGAGCTCTCTTCTTTGCGCAAGGAGAATGATGAGTTGGTTGACTTGCTTGATAACCGCGATCACATGCTTAGAGAGGCCAAGAAGATGAGGAAAGAGCTTAGGGCCTCACTAGAAGATGCTAGGAACCGTGTGGCTGAGCTAGAAACCCAGAACCTAGATGCTAAGCTTGAGATTGATTCGCTTAAGGCTTCTCCTGTGGTTTCTGATGAGATTGATTGCTGTGATTGCTCTGTGTACCTAGCTGATCTTACTGCTCTTAAGGATAAGCATGCTTCTACTTGTGATGAACTAGATATGCTTAGGGTTGAAGTGGCTGAGCTTAAGTCTAGACCTGCTTTGCTAGGTGCTTGCACTTCTTGCCCTGTTTTGCATGGAAAGATTGATGAGATGCATGCTTACACTGTTTCGCTTGAGGCTAAGTTGAAAGAGCCTATTCCCACTTCTTGCTCTACTTGTGAATTGCATGCGGTTAAGAATTTGGAGCTTGCACATTATGTTGATCGCCTGCAGGATGAAAATGATGAGCTGAGAAAATGTATGAGCTGGTTGTCGGGTCAGGAGCCTCAGCTCGGTATCATGATAGCGGCTTTCAAACGCTATGATGGTCAGGCACTTGGGGCTGACAAGCTTGGAGAGAACAGTGGTGAGGGAGTTGAGAGAGTTGGAGAGATTCCTATCCCACCACCAAACAGACACAAGAACAAGTTTGAGCCCAAGCCCAACCATCTCAGAAATAAACTTGACACTACTCCAGATCCACCCATATTCCCTCACCCAACAAATGATTTTCAGAAACCGGTGAAGTTTGTGAGCCCAAAGGGAGGTGAGGAAGGAGAGAAGAAGGGTGAGAAGCCGAGTGGGCAGCCCCAACCCAAGCCTAAGCCTAAGCCACAGCCCATAAAGTTCCATTGTGGGTATTGTGGGAGAGATGGTCACAAGGATGAGTTTTGCTTCAAGAGGAAGCGTGAGGAGAGAATGGCTAGAGAGTGGGCTAACAGGGACAGGTACCACCCCTCTAATGGTGTACCTGAGCCTCGTATGCAGATGCCCAGGGCCAAGGCGATTGTGAGGACGGTTCCGGCTTGGGGAGACCGGAAGGCTGCAGGTGTTGCTGCTGGCCGAGCCACACCGGTCAGACCGGTGTACTACACCGGTCAGACCGGTGCAGGTCTGGGCAGACAGCGAGTCAGGTTTCGTGCTCGTGAGGATGCTCGGTTTGGTTCTGGAGGTCGTGGTTCTGGTGGTTGGTCTGGAAAGTTTGCAGGTGGTCAGTTTGCTAGGCGTTCTCCACCTCGTGCTCAATACGAGGGTGAGAAGAGTCGTAGCTTTGAGATGGAGCGGAGGTACGATCCACGGTTTCCCTTTCGTGGTTTTCGTTCTCCCCCAGCTAGAGAGGGTTGGTTCCCTCGTGGTGGTTACCGTGGTGGTAGCTTTGATAGGCGTGATGATTTGGTTTGTGCTAACCCCACTTTGGAGCAAATGGCTCGGCACTGGTTTTACTCTTTTGGTACTAACCCCAGTGCTGAGTCGTTTGTTCACTCACGTGCTCGCTTTTGAATTTCAGGTGGGAGACTTGAAGAACATTTGGTTGATTGACTCCGGTTGCTCGAGGCATATGACCGGAGACAAGGGGTGGTTCTCAAGTCTCGTCCCGGTGGTGACAAAGAAGTACATCACCTTTGGGGACAATGGGCGAGGGCGTGTGCTGTCAGAAGGTGAGATTAAGGTAAGCGATAAGATCACTCTCAGGCGTGTTGCTCTTGTTCAATCGCTTGGATACAATTTGCTTTCTGTGTCTCAGTTGTTGGATGAGGGTTTTGAGGTGTTGTTTCGGCCTGGTGGTTCTCGGATTTTAGATTCTCGGGGGGATCTTGTTTGCATGGTCGTTCCCGAGGGTCAGGTGTTCCGAGCTGATTTTTCTCAGTCTTCTGGTGTGGAGCGTTGCTTCTTGGCTGGTTCTTCGAGTGAGTTGTGGAAGTGGCATAGGAAGTTGGGTCACTTGAGCTTTGACCTTTTGTCTCGCTTGAGTAAACTCAATTTGGTCCGAGGATTGCCACGATTGAGGTTTGAGAAAGAGTTGGTTTGTGCGCCGTGTAGGCATGCCAAGATGGTAGCCTCTTCTCACCCGCCTCTCACCGATGTGATGACTGAGCGTCCATGCGAGCTGCTCCATATGGACCTTGTTGGCCCAGCTCGTGTGCGATCTGCGGGTGGGAAGTGGTATGTCCTTGTTGTGGTGGATGACTACTCTCGGTATGCGTGGGTGTTCTTTCTTGAGGAGAAGGGGGAGACGTTTGGTTTTGTTCGAGATCTTGTCTTGAGGTTAAGAAACGAGAGGCACAGAGATGCCGTACGAGCGATCCGCAGTGACAATGGCTCGGAATTCAAAAACTCTCGCTTTGAAACTTTTTGCCATGACTTGGGTCTTGAACATCAGTTTTCGAGTCCGTATACGCCTCCCCAGAATGGCGTGGTGGAAAGGAAAAACAGGACCTTGTGCGAGATGGCTCGGACGATGCTCGACGAGCATAGGACTCCGAGAAGGTTCTGGGCTGAGGCGGTCAATACCGCGTGCCATGTGTCGAACAGGATCTACCTCAGGGTTCACAAGAAGAAAACCTGTTACGAGTTGATGCACGGTCGCACACCCAAGGTGAGTCACTTCCATGTCTTTGGTTGTAAATGCTTCATTCTGAAGAAAGGGAAGAAGTTGGACAAGTTCGAGGCTAGGTCTGTCGATGGTATTTTCTTTGGTTATGCATCTCATTCTAGAGCATTTCGTGTGCTCAATCTTGAAACTAACCAAATCATGGAGACTTGCGAGGTGACCTTCGACGAGACACAGCCACGTAGTCAGCTTGTTTTTGAGTGTGCAGGTGACGACGAACTTGGCGAGGAGATCTTTCAGGAGGAGGAGCATGAACATGGAGATGATGAAGATGGCGGTGTGAGGCCCGCGGCTGAACATGTACCTACTACTTCGACGACGATCGAGAATGGACCCTCTCCCACACCTACAACGACAAACCCAGATCAAGGCGAAGCTGCTGTTGAGGGGGAGGTAGCATCAAGGCGAGAACCTCCTCGACGAGTGCAAGTGGATCACCCAGCTTCGAGAATCATCGGCGACATGAATGAACGTACTACACGGTCGAGGGTTCGGAACAATTCTCATTTCGCTCATGCTGCTTTTGTTGCCACTTTTGAGCCCAAGGACATTGGACATGCGTTATCTGATCATAATTGGGTTAACTCGATGCATGAGGAGTTGGAGAATTTTGAGAGGAACCAAGTTTGGGTGTTGGTTGACCCTCCCCCAGGGTGTAAGCCGATTGGGACAAAATGGGTGTGGAAAAATAAAGAGGGAGAGAAAGGAGAAGTGGTGAGGAACAAGTCGAGACTTGTTGCCCAGGGGTACAGTCAGAAAGAGGGGATCGACTACGAGGAGACTTTCACTCCTGTAGCTCGTTTGGAGGCGATCAGGATCCTTCTAGCTTTTTCCGTGGCTAAAGGGTTCAAGTTGTACCAGATGGATGTGAAGAGTGCTTTTCTGAACGGTGTATTGGAGGAAGAGGTGTTTGTGAGGCAACCACCGGGGTTTGAGAGTGAGAAGTACCCTCACCGGGTATACAAGTTGAGGAAGGCGCTGTATGGGTTGAAGCAGGCGCCTAGAGCTTGGTATGGTAGGTTGAGGGGGTTCCTGTTTGAGAGAGGGTTTGAGATGGGGAAGGTCGACCAGACCTTGTTTCTCCTCAGGCAGGGCAGAGATATCCTGATTGTGCAGGTATACGTGGATGATATTGTCTTTGGTGGCTCGTCTAACTCTCTTGTTGCAAGGTTTGCAGAAGACATGAGCAGGGAATTTGAGATGAGCATGATGGGCGAGTTGCAGTTCTTCCTCGGGCTACAAATCAAGCAATCAAAGGAAGGAACATTTGTGCACCAAGCTAAGTACACCAAGGACATTGTGAGGAAGTTCAAGATGGAGGACTCCAAGGCCATGGCGACGCCTATGAGTACGACTACAGTTCTTGATGCGGACGAGGAAGGTGAACACGTGGACCAGAAGGAGTACCGGAGCATGATCGGGTCACTCCTCTACTTGACGGCGACGAGGCCGGACATTCAATTCTCGGTGTGTCTGTGCGCTCGTTTTCAAGCTTCTCCGAGGACTTCGCATCGGCAAGCAGTCAAGCGCATTTTCAGGTATTTGCGACACACTCCCGACTTCGGCCTTTGGTACTCTGCGTCTTCTTCTTTGGCGCTTCATGGATTTTCAGACGCGGATTTTGCCGGGTGTCGGTTGGATAGGAAGTCCACTTCTGGGACTTGCCAGTTCTTGGGTTCTTCTTTGGTATCTTGGTCTTCCCGCAAACAGTCGAGTGTTGCTCAATCCACTACCGAGGCAGAGTATGTGGCCGCAGCTAGTTGTTGCTCTCAGCTCCTTTGGATCACATACACCATGAGTGACTTTGGTGAGGAGTATACCCATGTCCCACTTCAATGTGATAGCACCAGTGCCATAAGCGTTGCAAAGAACCCAGTGCTACACTCCAAAACCAAGCACATAGAAGTGAGGTATCATTTTCTGAGAGACAACGTAGAGAAAGGGAAGATAGCTTTGATCCATGTACCCACACATGAACAACTAGCCGATATTTTCACCAAACCCCTAGATCAAGCAACTTTCACTCGTTTGCGGGGGGAGCTTGGTGTTTGTTTGATTTCTTGAGTTGGCGTGTGGGAGCTCCTTTGTAGCATATGTATAGCTTTCCTTTGTGCATTTCTTGCATTTGGCATGGCATATGTAGCATGATGTATAGGCATCTTTGTATCTTAGGTTGCATGCGTTTTGTATCATATGCTTTGTTTAGGAAAGGCTTCTCTTATACACATTGTTCACCATGGAATGACATATATGTCTTTGTGAGCTAATTTGGTAAGCTATGGTTAGTTTGGCTTAGCTCTTGATAATCTTGGTTTGTATCCATGGTTGATGGCTATATTTTTGAAAAATTTCATATATATGCTCTCTTGTGAGTAAATGCCTTTACATAATCTTGACATGTTTTAGTGGCTTGGCTATGCTTAATTTGTGGTTGGATAGCTTATTTTGATCATATGGGGCCAAAGGCTCATTTGCCATCATGAATGTTTAGCCCCCATGCTTCATCTTGTGGAGGGGCATAAGTTCCTTTTTGTCGCAAAGACATTTCATGTACCAATTATAAATCTGAAAATGAAATGTAAATTGCTTGAAAAATGTGCTCCCATGTCATATGTGCTAATTTTAATTTGCTTTGGGTGCTAAATCGTTGCATGATGCCTACCAATGAGAAGTCTCATATATAGAAGTAGGCACATGGCTCGGTGGCTTTGACATGACATGAGGTGCTTGTGGGTGTTTATGATGGTCTTATGCTTAGAATGGTTGTCCTAGCATGAAGTTTGTGTGGCTTTGCCATTTTGACATGTTTTGCTCATGTTTAGGACTTTGCTCATGAGAGGGTAATTTTTCGCAAAATTGCTAAATTGTATCTTAGCTTCGCCCAATGGTTGTGAAACTTGGTGATCATGAAGTTTATGTCTTTACGAAGCTATAGAGTATCTAACTTGCTCGTTTGGACATGTGTAGCATCCTATGTTGAATTTTGTCTATTTGAGAAGCTCTAGGTTGCACTTTTTGCATTTTTGGCTTGATTCATGCATTGTCAACAAGGGGGAGAAGTTTGAGCATGTTTTGGCCTACTGAATGCATTTGGAAGGTTTTCAGGTGGTTTCGAGCTATTTTTGGGCTCTGTTGTGCACCGGTCTGACCGGTTGAGGTCACCGGTCTGACCGGTCAGAGTGCTGGTCCTGTTCACATGTTGCCCACCGGTCTGACCGGTGGTGTCGACCGGTCTGACTGGTCAGAGCTGAGCTATTGCAGCTGCTCTGTTTTGTGAAGTGGTTCGCATGCATTTGTCCAGGGGGAGTTGCATCGGCTCAGGGGGAGCTTGCATGTGTGCAGGGGGAGCTCTTTGTGGTTTTCGAGCTTTGGTTTGATGGTTTGTGCTCTTTGCTTGAGCATGTTTTGTCTCGGATGTGTCGAGCCGTTGCCCTTGCCTAAGGGGTCCGAGACTTGTCTTCTTCAAGTGATCTTGCTCTTTGCCTTTTCTTTGGCTTTCGATCGCTTGTTGGAGTTTCTTTTAGTCGTTTCTTTTCTTTTCCTTTTCTCTTGGTTACCAAAACGTGTGTGTTGTCAATGCACTCATCAAGGGGGAGATTGAGAGCCAGGTGTGGTTCGAGGACCGGTGGATGGTCGCTTCCTGGTGTGATGAGTGATTGACAACGTGGTGTGGACTGATTCTTGGCTAAGTATTGCAGGTGCAGGTTGCGGCTTGACTGGTGCAGGTGCAGGTGAAGAACAAGCGTGAAAGGTCGTTGCCGGTGAGGCCTCCAGGTGTGGAGAAGACAAGTAGGCTTGGTTCGAGGGACCCGGTGGCCAGCGGGGTCAAGTGCGGGCCGCATGGTGGCAAGAACGGCAAGATGAAGTCATGGACGGTTTCTTGGTTGAGCCTCAAAACCAAGGTCGAGCCGGGACTACGTGGGAGCCGAGTCATGAGTGGTGATTGGCGGAGGCTACACCGAGTTCGCGGGGTTTCCGGTGGTTCACCAGAAAACCACTGGGTTCCTTGGTTGATCCACAAAGCCAAGACCGAAGAACCGAAGACGGAGGTGCAGCAGCTCCAGACCGGTCTGACCGGTGGGTCTGACCGGTCTGACCGGTGGGTACCGGTCTGACCGGTGAGGAGCACCGGTCTGACCGGTGTGCGACGACGCAGTCCGGAATCTTCGAAGCGGAGGACACGCGTCGGGATCGCAAGGCTTGCGTCGAGGCTAAGCAAGTTTGCGGTTGCTGGGCATCCGTCCGATGGTGCGAAGACAAAGACTTCCAATTTCGCCCTCGAGGGGCATGTATCCCTAGTTAGCTAGTAAGGGTATTTTAGTCTTTCGGTTGCCTCCATATAACCCAAGGGGTGAGAGGATGGCAGCCATCTCTTGGAACCCTAGCTCATTTGGTTTTCCTATTTTCCTTCCTATTTTCTTAGGATTTTCGTAGGACTAGCTTGAGAGCTTCATGGTGAGATCTTGTGAGAGGGAAGGATGATCGGGCGGCAAGCTAGACCTTGTATGAACCTCTTTGGTATGTATAGATGATTCGGCGTGGTTCCTCAAGGCTTGGATGTGTCTTTCCCGTTTCTCCTTTTTGGTGATTTTCGGAGCCTTTTCTTGGCGATTTTCTTAGAGCGATTTCGAGGCCTTTCTCTTTGGGATTTGGTGGGGGATGTATGCATGAACCCTTCGTGGTTCTTTTCCCTTTGATTCCCCTTCCAAATCCGTGAGCAAAGGGGCTCGATTTTGGGGTTTTCGTGGCTCTAGGGTTAGAGGCGTTCTTGGTTGGATTCCTTCGATTCCTCTTGATTTGACAAGTTTTGGTGGACCAAATCTTGGCTATGGAGTACCCATGAGGTGTTCCTACTATCCCCAAAGTCTTGTGCAAAACCGTGGAGCGAATCGGGAGATCGGGAGTTGGATTTGGAGGAGTTGACTCGCGGGCGCTGTTCATCCCGAGCTGCCCAGGCACGACCGGTCTGACCGGTGCTCTTGACCGGTCTGACCGGTGCTAGCCCTTGGTGGGTTTTTGTCTCGGGGAACAGCCTTGTCCGTGTGGTTTTGTCCTGTGGTCCTGCTGTTCAGTTCTTGGAGTGTTTGGAGTTGTTTTGCTAGGATTTGTGAGGGGTTCTTTTTCCTCACAGGTTGTGTTTCGTGGTGGTTTTTGTTCCAGGGCCTAGAGGATTCACTGAGGCTTCCTGGAACGTTTGCTGTGCGGCTGCTGTAGCCACCGGCCTGACCGGCTCTGTCCACCGGTCTGACCGGTGTCACCGGTCTGACCGGCGCAGGCCATCGGTCTGACCGGTGTAGCACAGGCAGCAAGCCGTGCAAGTTTCCGCTGTGTGTTTTGGTGAGTTTTGGCTAGGAAGGTTGAGTGTTGGTTCCTAGGACCAGTAGCACTCCAGTGGCTGCGTGGTCTTGACCAACTTGGGTAGTTGGGTCGGAGACGTGAGTTGGAAGCTGTGTTCGTCTTGTTGGAGTTCCCATCTCCTTCGAGAAGAATTTTTATCGGCTCCCATTCACTCCCCCCCTCTCTGGTTCGCCTAATCGGTCCTTCACAAAGGGGTTCTCATGAATTAACCCCGAGAAGGATAGGTCCTGAATTAGCTTCATGAGAGAGGGGCGAAGCCGACAGCCAGATGTAAGAATGGGTCTTGACAAAGATGGCTTTGAGGGTTCACTCCTCGAAGGTGGAAGGTGTTTACAAGGATAACCTTCCATGGATAACGGGGGTAAAGGTAGAAGAAAAGGAAACGAAAAAGGTATCTCGAAGGGTAATGGGGGTGAAGGTAGAAGAAAACGAAAAAAGATAAATACAGGATATACGGGTTTGAAAGGTTAACAATAGTTGTCCCCGGCAACGGCGCCAGAAATGCTTGTTGGTATTTCTTAACGTCACCACTAGGCGCCGCGGTAGCGTGAGTGTGTAAGAAACTCCTGAGTACACTGACGAGTGTGAACGAATCCGCAAGTGCACAGATACACCATTGTAGCACTTCCCCTTGGAGAATGAGTATCCCCAAAGGGTATCGTTCCAAGGACGGGAGAGTAACCAGACGAAGGTCTAACCAAGGACACCTAGCTATACTGAGATAGGTAGGATGTCAGAAGTACTTTCTTGAGGAGCTTAACTCTCGAGATGGATCTGTCCGCTATTAGTCCTCCCTGTGGGGCGCCAACCCATCCTAGCTTTTTAGGGCTAGGCCAATGTTTTGGCAACGGGGCCCTACTCGGTACACAGGCGCGGAGGGTTTCAAAGGGTCCAATAGGTTGTCACCACTGCGGCCTACCTCTATCGTTATGTGAATGCACTTGGTATTCATAGGATAACCATAGTCCAGACACCACGTCTACACTCCCGATAACTGCTATAGCACGGTTACATCTATCGACCCGCTAACAACACTATAGCAACCCGTATAAATACAGGACTATGAACTAGGGAGAGAACGGCTCAGATCATACTAGTCATCAAGTTACGGAGCAGCAAGAAAGGTTTGGATGCGAATGAGATACAACAAACTTACTCAGCTAAACAGGATCAAAGCATGCAAACAGATACTTGAACTAATGCACTGGCTCTAAAGGATTGAAGCCTTATGTCACGAAGAACACAAGCCTCTAAACTATGAATGAGCCAAGAACACAAGAACATATCATTCATGCATGATGTCCACTATAGTCTAAATAAGAAATGTCGAATACTCACTTTGATCTAAATGAAGAACAATGCATCCATGAGGACATCAACTCACTCCTCACTTCTACTCTATCCATCAACTAATCCTAGTCTAGATCTCTACTCAACCCCATTCTACCACATAGAGGTGAGAATCACCTCACATAGGCAGAATTAGAGAGAGGGAGAGAGAGCTACACAAGAGAGAAGTGGAGACTTGAGAGCTTAGAAGTGTGTGGGAAATGAGGCCCCTCCCCTTGTATTTATAGGCAAGGGGGTGGCTTGCTCCGAGGCTCAAAGTGCTTCAAAACACCCTGGGATGCAGCCAAGGACCAATGGGAAGATGTCACGTGGAAGGTGGGGATCAACCGACCTTAGGTCGGTTCAGCCGATCCTAGGGTCGATCGAAACCCCAGGGAGGCCTTCTAGCCTGTGCTTCCTCGGAGTGACTTCCTTGTGGGCCCTGATGCTTATCCCCCGCGCATGCCAAGTTTCCTGGTGATTTGGTTAGCAAAGTTGGCCCATGGATCCATGTGATGCTGACGTGGCAACATGTGATTCGTTGAAAGCTCTTCACATGGATTGGTGACATCATGGATCCAGGGGAATCCATGTGGCAGCCCCTCATTGGCCAGAACCTGAGTGCCTTGGATTAGAGTAGGATAAATGTGTATGGATTCTTCCCATTTCTTATGCTAAATACCTGCATTCGAATAGACATCGACACTGATGGAAAGTATTAGTTTAAGCTCCTATTTTAGTGTGGATGTGCATTTCATGTTCTGATTTGCAGGAGTTGACGGCCATGAAAATGGTACTTAACAGCCGTCAACACCCCTACAACTTAAAAGGAAGATACACACCCCTCAAGGGCAATTTGGTCAAGTCTGCAGATATTCCCATCGAGCGGACACGCTTTCATTGCAGACTTGCTTAGCCCCGATGCAAGCCCTGTGATCACACCACGTGCCCCCCGCCTTGAAGCTTCCCGATGCTCCTAGATTCCCGTCTCCGTTGTGTTGGGCCTTCAGGCTCGGTTTTGAGGCCCAAACCGAGAAACCGTCCACTGATGGTTTTGTGGGCAAACCACCAAACCCCGCATGCAAGCTTCGGTCGCGAACCGCCACCTTGCACCGGCCCATGTCCATGACTTCAACTCACTCTTCTTACACCATGCAGCTCGCACTTGACCCCATCGGCCACCAGGTCCATCGAACCTAGCCTACTTGTCTCTCCATCACCCGGAGGCCACCTCGACATAGACCTTTCGCACTTGTTCTTCACCTACACCAACATGAGTCAAGCCACAACCTGCACCTGCAATACTAAGCCAAGCATCAGTCTACACAACATTGTCAATCACTCATCACTGAAGCTCCTGGTCTTCGGACGCTCCTGGTCCTCAGGAGGAGTATCTGCACCAGGATGCACGTTTTGCTGCACTCCGTGCAGCGACGGGATTACCATCAGCTCCCATGAGCTCATGATGGTAGTAGTATGAGGTCATGATGGTATTAGTATGAGCCCACGATGGTAGTAGCATGTCGTTCAGAGCATATCATTGTACTTTCACTGATAGTGGATTGATCCATCCTCGTGTAATCAATGCGTATGTATGCATTTGTGTCGTTTGTATTTGGATTGTGTTATTTCTAATAATAATGTTATTTGTATTTGCCTATGTATGTTTGATCTATTCTTTAGTATTTAGTCGGACCAGATTAAACTGTCACTACTACGCAATGTTAAACCCAACATCTTACACGGAAAAAATAGTAGTCTTTCTATGCCATGAGACCGTATGAACAATAGGCAAAAGTTCATTCTACAGTATTCTATCAGATCAGATTAAACTGTCACTGATACGCAATGTTAAAACCCAACATCTTACAAGGAAAAAATAGTTGTTGTTCTATTCAATCAGACCGAATGAACAAAAGGCGAAAGTATGTTCTATCACATTGCAAAAATGCACTTCATTGCAACACATTAACATACCGTTTTGACTGTTTATTACATGACTAAACACACCAAAACAAAACATTAAAACTACAGACTACTCGGGACCCTGGTACACCCACTCGTTTAATCTACTACAGAGATCGTGCATATATTTGGTATGGTTAATGCATACGAACATCGATCATATGTGAGCATTCTTTGTGGCCAGATTCGCTCTAACAGACACATGCACTTGTCCTGCAATTAGGTGCAGTTAGCCTCAATTGCCCATCGTAAAAATGAGGTCACAATTTGCTCGCATGCCATGTTCCACATCTTTGACACACAATGCAACTTCAACCTTTCGACTTGGTACACATCGGTGATTGAGAGTAACAAAGGCCAGGCGTTGGCAGGGGTATCCCATAAATCAGTCTCCTCCGAGAGTGATCCATCAATGGGATATTTGATCGGAAGTGAGAAGCCATCAGGGTCTGTGTTTCTAATTGTAAAATTTTTTGAGTTTGACTCCACTCCTGGGCCGTAAAGCATTGCCTCCATTGCACCAGATACTATTGCCACATCGACACGTATCGCTCGTATCACCCGGCTGACTGCTGCTTCTATGTGGAAGACAACATTCACTGGGGTTTGGGCTACAACACTTTTGCATATGCTTGTGCGCAATGTTGGAGGAACATCAATGCAATCGTCCTCCAGTACTGTAACAACACACGATATGTTTATGTGATCTTCACTGGAGCTCACGTGCTCAATGTCATGATTCTCCACTAGGCAATCAAAGCCTTGTTCTCGTAGATTATGATTCTTGAAAACCACTTCTTTTGTAGCTTGAACTCGAAACATATAATCTTCATCGGTTGGGTCTCCAGCAACTGCATGCAACAATACTCGCACCTACGTGGAATCATGCACTCATAGGCTTGACAACAATATGCGAGCGTATATGCAAGTGTGAATGCATGTATTCATAACAGTAATGAGACACCTACCATTTGGGCTCTGTTCATAGTAATGAGGGAGATGACAATGTCGTCTGGTACACCCATCCACTAATTGTCCTTCATACCTGTAGGATAGAAATGTAGCCTCCATTGACAGCCTTCCACCATGAACATACCGAATTCCTTGTACTGCCCTTGGGTTCCTTCTGCTTCGGCTTCTTGGATTGAGACTCAGAAGTCGACATGCTTGGAAGGAAACAATTTAGTGTATAAAGCCATGATCCCAAATGGTAATGATCGACTCGTGCATAAACTGTCTCTTATTATTAGGGAGTGAATGCGTTATTTCTAAAACAACCATTCGTGGACATCAGTTACCACCTAGAAAGGATGCATCCCTTCAAGTGCGGGTGTGCCCACGTTCGTCCCTTCAGTGCGGATGTGCACAGACATTCGGTTAACAACTGTTACCCATCGTTATTAACTACATTTCGTAATGACCTACACATGGATCAACTTGTGGGAGCGTGTCGTCCCCAAACGCCCATTCGAGATGGCCTCATGTGCTTCTATGCATCTTAATCTTAAATAGACACGTAGACACACACAAACACATAAACATATATATCACGTTTATCAATATTTGACGCCTGCGGGAATCATCAAGTGTGAATCCAGACCATTCACACACCTTTTCAGTCACGACTCATGCATCATACCTCATCAAGGAGGACTTGTCATGTCATCCTGCATCGTGCATGAGGCAACACAAGGACCATCTAATGGACCTTATCGTTGTTGACGGCTGTTAAGTACCACTTTTAGCTGTCAATATTCTCACAAAAATGGAAGCAAATGCACTTCTTGCACGCATTTAGCTAAGAATAATGTAGTTCCACTTTTCCTTGAAGATTATTTGATTGTAGGTGAAATAAGCATAAAAAGGAGTGAAAACCCACCTTCTATGAAGTGATCCAAGCGACCTCAGCTGAGGAGATGGATGCCACATGGATCTTAGGTGGCAAACATGTCACTAATCCAAGGGAGGCACTCGTCAACAAATCAGAGAGCGACACGCGGACATCACATGGATCCATGGGCCCACCAGGGACCCAAACCGCCTCCAAACTTGCCATACACCTGGGAGATATCATGGGGCCCACATGTCTGCCACCTGGAGAAAACACAACTCAACACGTGGACCCCAGGAACCGGCCAATCCTAGGATCGGCCGAACCGACCTTGTGTCGGTTCATCCTGGCCTTCCACATGTTGGTTGCTCATTGGTCCCTTGCTGCATCCCGATGTGTTTTAGAGACATTTGGTGATGTTTGTATGAATAGCTTGTGTTTGATCTAGTTAGAATACATCGTCTTGTTGCATGAGGTTTGTGTTTAAGCTATGGTAATCGGTCTAAGTTGACCAGTTATCTGGTGGCTGCGCCCGAGGTCACAATAGCCCGGACCGGGTGAAGTCCAGCAGCAACCCAGGCATGGTGCCTGGGTTGCGCAGTTGCATTATGAGCTTGCCCTCCGTATAGATAGAGGTAGGCCATGGTAGTGACAGCCGTTGGACCATTTGTACTCCTCCGCATTGGGGTATTGTTGTAGGAGTTTGGAAAATGTGTGGTTCTGCTTGTATGCCAAGCATTGCATAATCCTCTCCTCGTTTGTACCTGGGTTCTAGACCTGTGATCATGCAATGCTTTGTGTATCTTTCCTTATCGGCTAACTCTTTTATGTTTAATACCACAAAACCTAGAGCTAACTCCGTAGAGTCCCTCCTACGCCGTAGTGTTCTTTAGTAGGAGATGAATCAATGTGTGTGTCACACTACCCTTATCCATACATTTATCTTATCCCTGCATTTGAGATGTTGTTCCCCTTCCTATCTCATGGCTTATATTCAATGCAATAGCATAAGTCTTGATATCTGCCATTGCCTTCCATGGGTACGATACCCTTGGAATACTCTCTTCCCTGGGGAAATGGTATAATGGTATATTCGTGTGTTTGCGGATTTGTTCATGATCATTAGGATTACCACTGGTCATTCTTGACTCTCGCTATAACTCGGCATCGTTAGTAGTGACATTAAGAAATGTCAACAAGCATTTATGGCACCATTGCGGAGGAAGGCACATGATTATCATGACTATGATGTGCATCTGTTTATAAAGCTTGAGTAGGATAGATCAACTCTCAATGCAGGCTAACATTGTTTGTCTTCTTTGTCTTTGGATGATGAAGTCAGGTAGTGTACGACTGGTTTTGACTTACCGCCAAATTTCACAGAAGATCCAGAGTCACTAGTGAGGAAAGCTCGAATTCATTTCAATTCTCCTTGTCGTACTCATTGAGAAGTTGACCCAGCTTCCTTCGTACCATCCACATCAAACGCTATGGTCCAGAAGACACTTCATGAGTACTTAGCTTCTTCTGCTGACCAGGTGCTGCAAGGCCCTGAGGTGGCAGTTGGGACTAAAAACTTTGAAATCAAGACCGGTCTAATCATGATGGTACAGGCTAGCCCATTTTGTGTCAAGCCTAATGAAGATGCTAATGCCCATCTTCAACAGGTCCTGGAGCTCTGTAGAACTTTGACCATCAGGGGTGCAAATATGGATGCAGTTCATCTTCGACTGTTACCATTTTCTCTCCTGGGGAAATCCAAGCAGTGGTATGTGAATCGTGAGGCTATCAATACATGGGGCAAATGTTCAGAAGCATTCCTCAAGAAGTTCGCGTGTTGGGTAAAACTAATGCTCTCCATGGGAGAATTTCTAACTTTCAGCAAACAGCAAATGAACCCATTCCAAAGGCTTGGGAGAGGCTGCAGGAGTACATCCCGGTCTGTCCTCATCATAGGATGGAGGATTGGTTGATTCTTCAAAGCTTCTACAACAGGCTAACTCCAACAGCCCATGGTCATATTGATGATGCTGCTCGAGGAGCCTTCCTCTCTCTTACTGCTGATGATGCAAAATTGCTTATTGAGAAGATGGTTGCCAACCAAGGGTAGAGTGAGGATCAACTCCAACCACGCCAGAGGGGTACTCATACTATCAAGGAAGCAGATATGCTTACCTCCAAGATGGACCTTCTTATGAAAAGATTGGATGATTATACCAGCGAGAAGGCTGCCATGGCCACCACTACTCTGCCTATGGATTCTCACATGACTTGTGAGATCTGTGGTAACACTGGGCACTCAGGGAATCACTACCCTGAAACTCAGGAGGACGTGATGTACATGAATGGCAACAACAATGGTTATCATTCACAAGGAGGCCAAACATGGAACCAATAATGCCTTTATTATCAAGAAGGTAACCAAGGTAATTTTACAATCCTAACCAACCTTCCTTGAGACATCTTGTTTTCGAGCAGGCCAAAATTAATGAAGTTGTTAACAAAAAGTTGGCTGCCCTTGACAAGTCTTTGGAAAGCCTCAACATTAAGCTTGATGGTTTTTCTTCTGCTCAAAAGAGCCAGCTAAGTGTTAACAAAATGTTAGAAATTCAACTAGCTCAGTTGGCTGATTTGGTTCCCTCTGCTGACCACGGGAAGATCCCGGGGCAACCTGTGTCCTCGTGTGAAAATGTTAGCGTAGTGTCAACTAGGTGGGGTAAGCCACTTAGGCAAACACATGTTCCTAACTATGCAGGGAAGCCCATACACCAGATTCAAGATCCATGGGAGGAGTCAGCAGTATTACACAGAAGAGACCCTGGTTATCCAGCCATCACATGCACTATATACTATAAGAAGATCAAACATGCACTTTGTGACCTTGGTGCAAGTGTTAATCTCATGCCCAAGGCCATGTTTTAGCGACTGGGATATCCAGTTCTTTCTCCAACTGTGATGACCATTCAGCTGGCCGATTCATCGATCTGTTATCCGAAAAGAGTTGTTGAGAGTCTTTTGGTGAATGTCAAAAGATCTTATGTCTTCGTGGATTTCGTGGTCCTTGATACGGAAGTTGAGGGTGGAATGCTGCTCATTCTCGGGCGACCATTCCTCAGTGATGTCAGAGCAAAGATCAATGTGGGGTCCGGAGTAATTTGATTCCACATTGGGAGGAAGAACTTGATGTTCAAGTTCCAAGCAAGAGTAGAGTTGTGCTACCTAGTGTATGATAATGTTGAACAGCTTGGGGGAAGGATGGAGCCTTCACCCCCACTAAAGCAACTTCCGACCACATTAAGGCAAAAGAAAACAAGGAAAGAGTGGCGTAAGATTGAGAAGGCATTACCCTCAACTTCTCGGGAGTGGGATGTTGAGTGGTATTGACCGCCGAGAGGAGTCCTACTCGTAAGACTAAAAATGATGAGTCCTTTCTACCAAAAGGTTAAAAAAATAGTAGTTATCTCATATTTCTCTTTCCAAAACATTATTTGATTTTCCAAAATGCATATTTAATTTTTCCAACTTTGCATCTACATGCTACATTTATCTAGCCTTTTTCTCTTTCAATAAAATTTCTGAAAATAATTTCTGAGTTTAGAAAATCTTTGAAAATCCTTTTGGGCAAGTTTTGGCTGGTGCACCCAAACTAGCCTTGAGCTAGCCGTTGGGAAGCCACTAGCCAAAGCAGGTAGCAGGTGGGCCCGAGCATGGGTCGGCCGACCGTTAGATTGGCCAATCTCGGCAAATGGCTCATGGGGCCAGCCAGCTCCAACAGCTCCTAGCCGATGAGCCTTGGCGTCCTCGGGCTTCCCGACGCATTTGCTTATAAATAGAAGGGGGGAGGGGGTGTTCTTTACCCATTCACTCATTTTCATCACACTCCCCTCTCTACTCTTTGCTCTCTTGGTTTTCTTGGATTTCTTGCTCAAGAATTGAAGTGTCAAGTGTTCTCTCTACTTGTTGCTACGAGTATTATTGTTGGTGGAGCAAACTCGATAAGAGTCTCATTCAGTTTCACTAATCCATCACCGAGTTGCTCTTGTTGTTCGATCATTGTGCAAGCATGAGTTGGGCTTCTGGCGTCTACCGGAGGGTGACATGCTCCCGCTTGCCGGCTAGCACGAGTTCATCCATCCCCTTCGAGCCGGCACTGAGCCCATCGACGATGGACTATGACAAAGAGCAAGCTACACCGCAAGTGACGGACGAGGCCACCAACGACTGTCGCTACCTCGACTTGCAAGGTGATCGGGAGGAACAAGCCTACGCTATCCTGAAGGATCGAGTCTTCCCCCACACCTGGGACTTTGACCTGACTCTTCTGGGAAAAATAGGTATGGACTCTGAGTTCGCATCCATTTGGTATGCTCTTGGTTGGGAGGATTTTGTGCTGGTCACAAAGCTAGGCTCTCAGCCTCTCACCATCTAGTTTTTTTGCTCTCTTGTTGAGGAGGTGAACGGTATCAAGTTCCGGTTTTTCGGGACCGAGTACCAGGTTTCATGGAAAGATCTTAGTCACCACCTTAGGTTTAGTTCTCGTTGTGCTATTTCTCTTAAGAAGGCTTGCCATGGTTTCTCTCATGAAGCTTTTTGGGGTGATATATCTGGTCGAGTTGGCGGTGGTAAAATTGTGCCTCGGTGTAATGACATTCTACATCCAACTCTTTCTCTGTGGCACAAGTGGATCGCCATCACCCTCTTTCCATGAGAGGATGTTGGGCCCGTGCGCATCGATGAGTTGATGATTTTATATGCCATCGTCAATAAGGTCAAGGTCTCCCCCGTTAAGGCTATGATTCGGCAATGGTTGATGAACTTTAAGATGATGGGTCCTATTGAGTGTATGTCTTTGGTCACCCGTATTGCTCTGAGACTCGGGATTTTAGGCAGAAATCCCATCCACTTCATTGGGACTCCCTGAGCTCTCATCGATTAGGCATACTTCGTCCAGATGCATACACTTAAAAGGGTCCAAATGATTCCTTAACTTTCTTCTTTCCGGGTTATACAAATGAGATCTCGTTACCTAACCCGGGGTTTCAGTTGTATAACTCTCAGTCATTGACCATTCTCCTTGTTACACAAGAGGAAGCCCGTCGTGCTAGTGTTCCCGACAGGGTCGCCAGGAGCACCTCGAGGAGAGCACAGCCGTTGCCACAGCCACGTACAGCCGCAGCCACAACCTACTACACCACCTACGTCGGCAGGAGGGGCCTCTGCTGGGCACATGACTGGGATAACCCCGGATATGCACCTAGTTGGGATCACTCCGCCTACCAGCAGGGTGCGAGTAGCTTGGCTTGGGTTAGCGCGAGCAGTGCTCAGTGGGTTGTTCCCACTAGCTCCAGCTCCGGTGGTCCTCCTTCTTCGTCCTTCAGACGACATTCTTCAGCCTTAGCCCGAGATGCTTATCTCGCGTACCATCATGGCGAGCTCACCGTCCAGGTCACTGGAGTAGAGGATTCGCTGCACACGCATATCTAGTCCACTCCGGATTGGTAGCGACAAACTGGCGAGAGGATCGACATGGTGCAGCAGAGACAGCAGCAGCAGTTGGATGCACAGAGGGCTTACTACGAGTAGATGGGATTTCATTACCCTCCACCTTAGCACTGAGCCTGAAGCTAGCTTGGGGGAGGACCCCCATCCTGAGGTAACTTGTATCTTCATTTGTTTTCAGAATCTCTTATGATAAAAATCCATAAAAATCTGTGAAAGTTAGAAGACCAAAAAAATATTTATTTGCTTTCATCATGGTTTGGTTTAGTTTGCTTTCGTATGTGCGGTAAGAATTCTTTGTCTCCATGGTTGAAATGATGAATAGTTGCTTTATTTATTCTTCTCGAATGTTTTGCTTACAACTTAGTATCCTACCTAAGTTTTGAGTTTGTTGGCTTGCATGATCAAACCTTAGCTTGAAACTTGTGGGTAGTAGCACAAAGCATGATCCATGCCTAGGTTCTTGTGAGATATGATATGGTAGAATAGAGTTGCTATGATCTTGTGTCAAGTGATGCTTGATTTTCGGAGATTTCTTTTTGAAAATTAAAAAAATGATGAGTTCCTCAATGATGAGCATTTCCTTTCTAAGGCCATATGTAGATTCTAGTGCTTGTTAGCCTCCACATATGCTGCTTGTTCTGTCATTGAGCTTTGTCAAATTGTTGTGACCCTTAGTTAGAAACTCTTCATGCTCCTATGATCAAGATCACATACACAATCTTGCTGAACTTCTACACTGGAAGTAGCATTCATTATTCCATCCATCTCTGCATTCTTTCACTGAATAAAGCATGGCACAATGTATTAACTCATCCTTCTCCAAATATCTCAAAAGAGACAAGGGCTATGCTAAAAAAAGAAGAGAGCATGCTCAAAAGCATGGCCAAAGAAAGAAAGAAAGGAGAGAGCTAGCCCAACTCTCGAAAATTTTAAAAGGAGAAAGGGATTGAATTATGCAAAAGGAGTTCCACCATATATATGGTAATAACTAGTACCTACTCCGGGGCTAGTGTCCACCTTACCATCATCCCCACCTCATATGAAGTATGGCAATATCTAGCACCCATTCCGAGCCTAGTATACACCTTGCCATGCTCCTCATCATCATACACACACATGCACATCTTGATCAGGTTGTATGACTTGTTTCTTCCAAGGATCCGGTTTTTGAGTTAGCAACATATGAGAGACAAGTATGCTATACATCTTCCATACATATATCTCCACATATAAGCCTATTTGGAGTAGGTGGTGAAGAAAGTAAGTTCAATGCCTTGATGAGGAACCATACACATTGAGCGATCCAATAGTATCATTTGAGGAACTCTAATTTTCTTTTTGAAAAACTTGCAAAACCTCCGAATTGACAGTTGATCAAGGTATGAGTGATTGGTATACTCTATATAACCATTCTGTCTCTTAACCTCCCAAGGCAGGTGAAGCTACATGCCCCCACATCAATAAGGTGAATGGTAAGATCGTTGCCAACTTGTTCAACTCTTGGTAGAGTACTTTGATGTATGTTTGCCATAAGTTAAGAATACAACATTGTAGCAACTCCTGATCAACCAACCTAAGTTCCTAATGTCTTGCTTCGAGATGATCAAGAGGTTAGCTTGGGGGAGTTTGTCGACAGCTGTTAAGCACCACTTTTAGCCTTCAATATTCTCACAAAAATGGAAGTAAATGCAGTTCTTGCACGCATTTAGTTAAGAATAATGTAGTTCCACTTGTCCTTAGAGATTATTTGATTGTAGGCGAAATAAGCATAAAAAGGAGTGGAAACCCACCTTCTATGAAGTGATCCATGCCACCTCAGCTGAGGAGATGGCTGCCACATGGATCTTAGGTGCCAAACATGTCACTAATCCAAGGGAGGCACTCGTCGACGAATCAGAGAGCAACACGTGGACATCACATGGATCCATGGGCCCACCAGGGTCCCAAACCACCTCCAAACTTGCCATGCACCTAGGAGAGATCATGGGGCCCACATGTCAGCCACCTGGAGAAAACACAACTCAACACATGGACCCCAGGAACCGGTTGATCCTAGGATTGACCGAACCGACCTTGTGTCGGTTCATCCTGGCCTTCCACGTGTTGGTTGGTCATTGGTCCCTTGCTGCATCCCTGCATGTTTTGGAGACATTTGGTGCCCGAGGACTCCATGTCCCTTGCCTACAAATAGAAGGGGAGGGGCTCTATTTCTCACACCCACACTTGACTCTCATATCTCACTTTTAGTTTCCAATGCTAGGGGGTAGGCTAGAGTAGCTCTTATTCAGGTTCCAAGTCTACTTTTGGATCTAGGTATGAGTTCTCTTGTATCTTTATTTCTTTATATGACTTTGATCTACTTTAGTTATTTATCTATTTCATATAAAGTTAGGGTAGTTCATATGATCGATATGTTCTTGAGTTCTTCGTTAGTTCATCATTTAGAGGCTCGTGATCATCATGAACACTACATTTTGATTTACTTGATGAGTGATTTACTCATGCCTTTCATGTTTGTTCATAAGTTAGAGGCTCATGTTCTTTGCGAACACGACCCTTTGATCCTGTTGATCAGACATAGAAAGGACCATACTCGTTTGTATGACTAGCTAGTGTTTCATCTAGTTAGATTACACTGTTGTGATGCATGAGCTTTGTGTTTAAGCTATGATACTCGGTCTAAGTTGACCAGTTATCAGGTGGCTTCGCCCTGGGTCACAATAGCTCGGGCCGGGTAAAGTCCAGCAGCAACGCAGGCATGGTGCCTGGTTTATGTGATAGTGTTAGTTATGTGCTTGCCCCCCCCGATCTAGATAGAGGTAGGCCGCGGTAGTGAGTGCCGTTGGACCCTTTGTATTCCTCCGCACTGGGGTATTATTGTAGGAGTTCGTAAAATGTGTGGTTCCGCTCGTATTCCAAGCATTGCGGAATCCTCTCCCCGTTTGTACCTAGGTGCTAGACCTGTGATCATGCAATGCTTTGTGTATCTTTCTTTATCGGCTAACCCTTGTATGTTTAGTACCACAGAACCTAGAGCTAACGCCATAGAGTCCCCCCTACGCTGTTGTCAGGGGGTGAGACCTGAACAGATCCGCTAGGGGGTCGCCCTAGTGGTTTGCAGGTTAATGGAGGATCGGGACCTAAGAGCGTAGGTGGTTATGCACGTGGTGCACACGGAACTAGGCGAGTATGGCGGCGGAGAACAAGGAGACAAGGGTTTATACTGGTTCAGGCCTCCGGAGAGTAAAACCCTACGTCCAGTTGTGGTGGATTATGCGTGGTTGAGTTGAGTTGTCCCTTGCATGGAGCCCTAGTCCGCCTTATATGAGGGAGGACGGACTAGGGTTTCCTTGCAAGGTCGGTTGACCCGTGTCGGGGTCAGGTACAACTGTGGGAAGCTTATCTCCCGTATTACAAGGAACATCCCGTGATACGCGGAGTCTACAGGTGGTGGCGCGCCAGGTCGCCGTGTCTTGACTTGCACGCCAAGGCTTCGCAGGTCTTCCGGGATCCTGATCAGGTCGCTGGGCCCACTTGTAAGGTCGGCGAGTCTTCTGGCAGGTCGGGTCCACTTGATAGGGGCCTCTAGGACCCTGGCCGGTGGGGACCCATGGGTACCCATGTCTCTTAAGCCCCCGATCGACGTGTAGGCGTAGCGGTCGAGGTAGGGTCGTGTCGAAGAGCAGCAGAGGCGCGCCACCGTCGAGGTCGTGAAGGGTGCACAGGGATCAAAAAGAAAAGAAACCCCTCCGATGCGCGCTCGAAGTTGAGCGTCGAGCTTCAGGGTCGAAGGACCATGAGGTCGAAGAGAAGACGAGGCGTAGATCTTGCAGAACGGCCAACCTGACCTGAGTCAGGCATGTTGTAGGAGCAGCCACGACCTTCAGAAAGGTCAATAATCCTACCAAGGGTAGGTCGAGCCGAGATGTGATGGAAGCTGGCTTCCATTAGGTCGAGACGACCCAAAGAAAATAGGGCGTCCAAGACGCACTAGTGTAGTAGCCCCCGAGCAGTAAAGCGACCAATATGGCCGGTTTGATGCTCTAAAGAAGAAGAAGAAGAATTAGCCGAACCTACGACCTTCTGCTTAGGAAACAGATGCTCTTGTTGGGTCGACGCTAGAGGACAAGAGCTCCAGAATCTTTGCAGAGAGTAGTAGGCGATAGGTCCGTCGTAACTAGAGTCACAAGTGCACTGTACGGTCACAGGCCAGCATACTCATGAAGCACAGGTTACTACCACCCGCAAAAGACAAAAATGCCTCAGTGTGCAGTCAGATAGGGGTCAGGCGCGCCGATGCCTTTTCACAGGTGAACAGTAACCTCGTGCTTCACGAGGGTACAGCGCCTTCGAGGATAAGGACGCCACGCAAGTTGTCCTAGCGACTGAGACTGGATTGCATATGCTCGGTGGTATAAATAGGTGCCCAAGGTTTGAAGCAAACCGCACCAATCTTCAGAGGAGATCAAAGATGACCCAGTGTAGTAATATTGCCACGCCGTGGGCTTGTGTCCACCCACCAGAGTGTAGAGGTGATGTAGTTCATGCTTGGAGCTAGAAGAATGCTTGCGAGGCTCGAAGAACTCGATTGGCCTCTTCTCCCAGCCTCACCGAGGAGCCTGGAAGGAGTATGAAGCAGCAGTTGCATCGTCAGCCCTCACACTTTCAGGCCTGATTTGATGCTGGTGAGCACCGCGCTCCACCCGGTGAGGTTGGTGTTAAAGCTCGGACCTTCTGCAATCGTGCGGCGAAGCTCAGACTTGATGCTGGGCGCTGCAGGAGACCGGTTGGTGCGTGAGTAGAGGTGGTTGTGTGGCAGCTGCCTCCACAGTGGCTGTAGAGGTCGTCGAGTAGGCCCTGAAGCCAGAAGAAAGCTTGCGACAAGCCTTATTAGTATAGACTGAGTCGTAAGCACTTTGGAAGGTGATTCAGGACCTGTAAGATCTTTGTATCTTGTAATTTGTCCAAGAGCCAAACTCTTTGTAGCTTATGAAGCTGTAAATATAGATTTGCATGAGCAGTGTCATGGCTTTAGTAATTTGTAAGGGCGCCCGGGCTGCAATGGTACGGATACCAAGGTCCCAGCGGGGCTGTAATAGCACACTGACCTTCAGGAGGCCTTCCGTAGAGACAAGGGGTCTGTGTCGACCTGGGTCAGCACGGCCGTTGTGTAGTGACACAACGCAGGTAGTCAACCTGAAAAATCCTAGGTCTGGAACGACCTAGGAGGCAGCAGGGCCTTAGCAACCTCAGGGGAGTGCTACTTGACCAAGAGGTCGCCAATGGGCAGTGGAGCCATTAAGCACGGGGCCGTCGGTTATTAGCCATTAAGGCAGTTTAGTAGGTAGCAGGACCTTAGCGACCTCAAGGAGGCGCTACTTGACCCGGAGGTCACCAACGGGCAGTAGAACCTTTAAGCACGAGGCTGTCGGTGTAAACCAGCCACGAAGGCTAAGGCAATCCAGTAGGTAGCAGGACCTAGGAGCCAGGGATGTGAACTCGCTAATGAAAGATGAGGCGACCTACCAAGCGGTAGTACCTGTCGACCTTGAAAAGGTGTTATCATAGACCCAGAGGTTGTCAGAGGCCAGGAGACCTTGAAGAAAATAAAAAGAGGAGGGGGGCTTGAAATAAGGCATAGCGAGTCCATGGACACCAGGCCGTTGGGCCAAAAACCAACGGGCATGGATTCCCGCACGGCTCGAGCCGTAACTGCCGGTAGCCGTTAGGCTGAAAGAGCCGTTAGGCAATGGATCCGTTGGGTCGCCGGTGATGTCGGTGAAACCGGGGTGACGTTTGGGGCGCCGCAGCCCACCGCACTGTGATGGCCCAGTTATAAAAGGCCGAGCGAAGGGTCGAGGACCCCATTCACTTCCATTCCCCGCAGCAGCTAGGGTTTCCAATCCGCCGCCAGAAGCTTTAGCGCATAGAATCGCTGGCGTCGCTGTGCTTAGATCCGCCGCGCCCAGCACCGCCGTATGCACCAAAAATCTCTAGTGGTATTTAGAGCTAAATCCACCAGTTTTGAGGAAGAGGAAATGGTCCTAGAGCTTGCGCCGGCCCCAGAGAAGGTGTGGGAGCACTTGACGGTGATGGAGGGACAGCTCAAGGAGCTGGTGGAGCGCGGGCTGCTGAAGCCCAGGGAGCAGGTGGGGTAGAGGCCCGCCGCCGGTGAAGCGTTCCCCTCCTAGGGAACTGGAGAGACCGTCGCCTTTGTCGCGTATGTCGAGCGCGGCTTCGGAGTTCCGACGGGCGACTTCTTCCGCGGGCTTCTCCACTTCTACCGCATCGACCTGGTGCATCTCGTCCCCAACGCCATCACCACGGTATCCTCATTCATCCACCTGTGCGAGGCGTACCTGGGGATACCGCCACATTTCGACCTATGGTGGTATTTCTTCAAGGTGAAGAAGACGGGGAAGAATGGCGTCGTCGGCGCCGTCGGCTTCATGCTACGCCGCCACATGAAGACGGTGTACATCGACATGGAGTTGCCAGACAATACCCAAGGCTGAAGGCGGGGCTAGTTCTACGTCGACAACCCCAAACTAGCGCTGCCAACCAGGTCGGGGCTCGCGCCAGTCCCGGTGCCAGAGTGGTCCAACCAGCTAACGTCGCAGGAGATGGACGCCATCAAGCCGCTGCTGGAGGACCTCAAGCAACGGAAGGAAGAAGGGCTGACCGGCGGAGCGGTGGCCATTAGTTTCAGCCGAAGGCTGCTGCAGCCGATCCAAGATCGGGTGCACCCGGCCTACGAGTACTGGGGGCAGACCGACCCGACCCGCGTACAGCAGCGGAAGGTCTCCAAGCAGGAGATGGTGGCACGGGTGAGTGAGCTCTTCAACGGGGTGATCCGAAACCGGACATGCCCCAAGGCATTCTCCCTCACACGGCCCGCGGACGTGGTATGTCGCTGGCCGACCTTGATTTCTCTGTTGTTGTTGCATTCCCCTCGTTCTGAAATGAAGGTCAACTGATTCGCAGGGTCGTGAAGGATTGTTCTGGTGTCCGGCTCCCCTCGCGGACGAGGGGGAGCGCAGCTTCAAGGTCCGGGCAGCGGAGCACGTGATTGCCCCACTGCCGGAATTGTTGGAGAACTACCTCTCCGACTCATCGGTGGGGGGTAGCGATGATGAGGATCCGCTTGTGGTGAGCCCCGCGCCGATGACTCGGCGTACGCGGCAGGCCACCGCCAAGATTCCGACGCACAAGGGCGTCAAGATCATCTCTGCCACCATCGAGGCAGAGAAGAAGAAGAGGAAGAGGAAAGACGTTAGTGCCTCGTCGGAGACGGCAACGACTACCACCGAGGTCGTTTTTTGAGGAGCAGGACGATGCGCGGTCGCGCGACGTCACCATAGGATTGGGCAACGTAGCGGCCGTGGGAGGGGGAGGCACCACGCTCGGTGTTGGGAGTGAGCAACAGCCGAAGTCGAGTGCAGGAGGCGTGAGCAACCAGGGGTCGCGGAAGAAGCCAAGGCGGGTGCCGCCTAGGCCAATGTCGGTGAAGTTGAAGGCCGACAACAGGTACATTACAGAGCTTGATTGTATGCTTTGCATCATCTATGTTGTTTGTTTAGTGCGCCGGTGGTGACGAGATTTGTGTACTTTGGGCAGCGGGGCTCCTGCTGCATCAGGAAGCAGCAAGAATGCCTCGGGCCAAGAGGCCTTCGAGCGGAAGGTTGTGAAGGTGCTAGTGGGGCAGTCACCGGCGACCTCAGGCGGGGACGTCACCAGCGAGGTCGCTGAGGCCGTGGGGACAACACCGTCGGTGGCAGCCAAGGTCGCTGCTGAAAGCTCGCAGCAGCAGGAGGGCCCGCGCCAGCAAGACCCACCTGAGTTAAGTCTGCCGGGGATGCGAGGGGCGGTAGCCGGAGATGGAAGCGGGGAAGCTGAACAGTAACCCTGCCTCTATGAAGGTACTCCGTGGGAGGACGACATCTGGGCTGATGCCAAGGATCTTGATGAATTCAAGGCGGCGCAGGCGACCATCGGCAGGACGCTCGGGGTAAGCTTGCATTACCGTTGGGGCTGCATCTTGGGTTCGTCCGAACGTAATGTTTTAACGATCTCGATGTGTTGTTGCAGACTCTTGCTGAGCGCGCACAGAAAAGGGCGACCCTGCTAAAGGAGGGCGCCAATCTTCACGCGGAGCTGGTAACTGCCCGGGAGGCCGTGCTTCAGGCCAAGGTGGAGGCCGCGAAGGAAATAAGGAGCCTTAAGGACGAGGCGATCTTAAAGGACCAGGCCGTCGAGGCCTTGAAGCGGGGGCTTGAAGCTGCAAAGCTGAAGGCGAAGGAAGCGGAGGACGGTCTGAAGAACGCCGTCGTAGGTACGTCGAGAGACGCCTTTTTGGTCTTTTATACTTGACCGTCGTGGTGACACGTTCTTGACCTCGGCGCTTGTAGAGGCCAAGAAGAGGGAGACTGCCTTGAAAAAGGATCTCAAGGAGTCAAAGGAGCAGGTGAAGATCCTCAAGGAGAAGCACCAGGAGGTCGTCGCGAGTGAGTCTTACTTCACCCGTAAAGCTGCTTATGAATTTGGGGCGCGCAGGGATCTAGAGATCGACCTTGGCCGGGTGATGCAAACCCTTATTGATCATCAAGAGATAACTGCAGATCTTGAGAAGGAATTAGACGACCTCAAGGAGGCCGCCGAGTATCTTGTGGATGTCTACGCCCCGAAGATCGAGGGTGGACCACAAGAGCTCGTCACGCGATTGGAGGACGCGGAGGGTCGCATAAAGACCTTGGTAGTAGACAGCGGCAAGCTTGCTGCTGCTACGGCAGTGGCCACGGTGAAACATCATGAGCCGTCGTTCGACCTGGAGAAGGTCAAGGAGGAGCTCGCCTTGTCACAGCTGGTGGCCAGTGAAGAGATTCAGGTCGCCGTGGAGGAGGTCATGAAGAAGATAAACCTGTAGGCATAGCTCAGAACTGGCAAACAGTTAGTAACAGTGGGTCGTGGACCCTTTTGATGTAATATAAACATTACATGAATGAAAAAGGCATGTCGCGTGATCCCTTATTTGACTTTATATACTCTTTATAAGAATGTAAAGGTAACGAAGTTGCGAGACCCCTTTTCCTCCGCTAACCCTACTCAGTGGAGGAACGGCTTGCTAACCACACGGCTCGATGTTGGAGGCTTAGGTGCGGCCGGCGCGCGGAGGGGGTCGGGGACCCAAGGTCAAGCAACCCCGCGACCTAGAAATACTTATAAAATGCATAAGAAGCTGTGGTAAGGGAACACTTGTAAAGGGAGAGGTGGAGACCCCAGGTCGAGCGACCCTTAGATTGGCAAAGCCAAGCTCCCGAGCGTGAAGGGCCGAGCTTAGAGCCAAGCCCCCGAGCGTGAGGGGTCCGGTTTTAAACCAAGCCCCCGAGCGTGTCGAAGGGGAGGGGTACACAAAAAACAAGCAGGTTGAAAGGGAAATCTTTATTTTTATATGGAATTATAAAGGATAGAGTACATAGCTTTATTGTGATACATGGCTTCTAAGGATAGAAGCGACGCAAGTGCTCGATGTTCCAGGGGTTGGGCACACCCTGGCCATTGGCCCATTGGAGGCGATAGGTCGCCGGTCTAATGACCTCCTTAACTTTGAAGGGGCCTTCCCAAGGTGCAGAGAGTTTGTGCATATCCTTGATGTTCTGGATACGCCGCAAGACTAGGTCGCCAATGTTGAAGGAACACTCACGCACATTGCGGTCGTGATAGCGATGTAGCTACTGCTCGTGGTGAGTGTGGCGCATGAGCGCAGCCACACGGTGTTCCTCGACGCTATCGAGGTCGAGGCGGCACGTTTGCTCTACTTCTCCTTCATCGAAGTGTTGGATGCTAGGAGCACCAAAGGTCACATCGGTGGGGAGGATAGCCTCTGATCCGTAGACCAGGAAGAAGGGTGAGTACCCTATAGCCGAGCTGACCTGGGTCCTGAGGCCCCAGAGGACGTGAGGGAGCTCTGAGAGCCACCTAGTGGTGTAAGGCGCTGAGCCGTCGAAGATACGGTCTTTTATGGCCTGTAGAACCATGCCGTTGGCCTGCTCGACCTGGCCGTTGCACCGCGGGTGTGCCACCGAGGAGTTGTATACGTCGATCAGGCTGTCTTGACAGAAGTCCCAGAATTCGGCTCATGTGAAGGCCGTGCCAAGGTCGATGACAATCCTATTTGGCACCCCAAAGTGATGGGTGATCTCCTCGATGAACTTAGCCGCCTCTTTCGATGTGACGCTGGAGACGGGGCGGACCTCGATCCACTTGGTGAACTTATCCACCGCCACGAGTATGTACTTGTATCCGCCGGGGGCAGTCTTGAAGGGTCCCACAGAGTCGAGACCCCAAACCGCGAAGGGCCACGACGAAGGGATAGTCCTGAGGGCCTGAGCCGGGAGGTGCTGCTGCTTTGCGAAGAACTGACACCCCTTGCAACGACGTACAAGTTCTTGGGCATCAGCCAAGGCCGTGGGCTAGTAGAAGCCAGACCTGAAGGCTTTGCCTACCGGGTTGGAAGAGGCGGCGTGGTTGCCGCACTCGCCACCGTGGATCTCGTCCAAGAGCCTGAGGCCCTCGGATCTGAGGATGCACCTCATCAGTACTCCGGTGGAGGCGGACCTCCGGTAGAGTTCCTTGCCGATGATGACGTAGTTGGCGCTACGCCTCGTGATCTTTTCTCGCTCTGCCATGTCCTCAGGTACTCGATGCTCGAGGAGGAAGGCAATGAAGTCGAGGCGCCAATCATCTTTTGCGTTGATCATGAGGATCTCGCGACCTGCAGGTGAGGTAGGCTCGTCGTCGGGCGACTCTGGGTCGGGGATGAGCTTGATGGACGGCTTGCGTAAGTCTTGTTGAACTAACTCGTATGTCGCTCAGCTTGATGGACGGCTTGCGTAAGTCTTGGACGAACACGCCGGCCGGAACCATTGGAGGTCGGCGGTCCCGTGCGTGTCGATGCAATAGGTCGCCGGAGCGAGCTGAAGCCGCGCTGAGTTGTTGAGGTAGTCACCGGCGCGAGCTGGGCTCGTGCCGATCGAGCTCAAGGTACCGAAGAGGTCAGCAGCAAGGTCGAGGTGGCCGGCGTCGTTGCAGGTCGGCGGCGCTGGACTTTGTGGGCAGCAGCGTAGTTGAGCCGTGAGTCGTCGTTCCCGAATCTGCGGTCGAGCGTTGAGGCACGCACGAGCTTTGAGCTTGGTGTTTTGGCGAGTCGCATGGCGCATCATCATGACCGGCCGTATTTTGTCGAGGTAGGCGAATAGCAGCCTTGATACTCGGGATCCATCACGTGCTTGACGCCAGCGGCAGGGAATATCATGTATGCATCGGCATCGCCTCCCTGGTCGCGTATATCCATCTAGTAGATGGATTTTTTTTGGTCGCACGTGACAGACACGGAGTCGATACTGTCTTGTTGTTGACATAGTTGACTATGTCGGTGAAGAGCCGCTAGAAGTGTCCGGCATCACGGCAGGTCGCCGAGTCGAGACGCTCGCCGCCAGGTCGTGGCCAGCCGGCCGCCTGCCGAGCCTCTTCGCCTGCGCATGCAGCATGTGCAACGTGATCCAGGGTGCATACGAATTTACACCGTGATGATTGCAGCTCGGTGAAGTGACCACATGGATGTCCACGCAAGCATCACGTAATAGATTAGAATAATCATTGCAAAAGAAGATATTGTATGACGGAAAGGAAAAAATAGAATAAGGAAAATAATATTCCCTGTATGGGTGAGCTTCTTGTAGATTGATTTTCTCCTTGCACACGTGATGGACATGGAGTCTCGGTCTACCAGAATCCCGTGGAGCAGTGTGTCCCCCGTTTTCGGAAGACGTCATGTCGCATCTAGACCCGGAGGCCAGCATGCAGTAGATTAATCTCGTCGTGTTGCATCTACGCCCGGAGGCCAGCATGCAGCAGAAAAGCAGCGAAGCACCGTGTTTCACCGGATTATGACGAGGTCGTTGTCGTCGGTACGAGCTGAAGCCGTGCTGAGCCGTCGAGACCGGCGACACGACCAGGGGTCGTGCCGAGCTTGAGACGTTGAAAAGGTCTGCAGCGTACTGCGGCAGGTTAGGCTGACCTCGCCGGTCCGTCTTGTCCATGCCGCCTCCAAGCGCCATGACCATCTGTTGATGCTTTTTATGATCAACACACGAGAGCACTAGAGCGTGCGGGTCACGAAACAGACCAAAGAGCTGAAAAAGCTGCACAGGGCAGTTAGGCCGCCCTAGCAACGTGGTTAGACCGCCTCCTAGGGTTTTGGCTCAAGATGGTCATTCGTGGAGATAAATACCACACTTACGTGATGGAGGACGGCTAGGTTTACGAGCAAACCAGCAAAGGATAACCAACGCACTTACGTGACGAAGAACGACTAGTTTACGAGCAAACTAGCAAAGACCGTCGAAGCTCTTGCCCGGGAGGGACCCCGTCAGGGTGAGGACGTCGCCGGCGTGCCCTAGGTCGACCAGCGAGCCTTAGGACGTCATCTATGACCGTGGAGATCAGTAGAGGAACAGCATGGAGGTTGGTAAAGCTAGGGTTTGAGGATAAAAAGTAAGGTAATGGATTGATTCGATTGTCTTCCTTTCAATCGGCCGTGGCCCTTCATAAATATAGGGTGGGGAGGTCTTGCCCCAGTAGGAGTCGAGGTTTATACAAATCTTGTGTCAAAATACAACTCCTAACTCGGATTTGGCAGGGTAGGGCGGTCTAACCGGGTCCCAGGGGCGGTTAGACCGCGTGTCCGGCGTCTAGATCTTCTCAAAGTCATATCTCCCTCATCCGGAGTCCGAATCGGACGTTCTACATATGCATCTTGATCTACTCGACGAGAACTATCTAATGTTGAAGTCCAAATTGCCTTTTGAAGATTTTGACCAGGGCGGTCAAACCGCCCTAGGGATGCGGTCTGACCTCCTGTTGCCAAACCGGCCACAGGGACCGCGGTCAGACCGCCTGGTAACCCGGTCTGACCGCCTGGTCCAGCCTGATCTGGCTTAGTTGCCAATTTTGAGTGTCAACATATGCCCCCCTGTTTCTTAGTAAAGCTTGTGTACTAAGAAATAATTATCAGCACCAAAACTGCATAGGAACAATGCTAAGCTTATGCATACTGTGTGAGATAAACCTGAGCACACACTAGCTCGGTTGTGGGTTTTTGAAATATTAATTCAAACTCATTTCACACTTGAAAGTTTTTATGGATGCTTAAAGCGACCAAATTACTATTATATCAATTGGTCATTGCAACACTTCTCAATTTGACAAAAGAGAAGGATAGAAAATTTCAGTATGGCATCCAGTTTTAACCATAAGCAAAGTAAGGTGAGTAATCAGCCTCTAAAAGATGAATATGATACAATTACCTTAGAATTGGCAATGGCTAGATTATTCTTGAACCCCTCTTGCTTGTCTTTTGGTGTATCTTAAATTATGCAAATATATGACGATAAACTTCAGCACTAAAAATTTTGGCCTATTCAAGTCTAAACTTCAAAGCCAAAATCATAGCTATACCGGTCAAACCGGTTTCTATGGTGGTCAGACCGGTTGCACGCGGTCAGACCGGCCTCAATGGCGGTCAGACCGGCCTATCCAGGATGTGCCCTCTGACATTGCTACACATCGGCTCTTCTTATGAGAATGTCTTTTGGACATAGTGACCTGATGTTTACAATTGTAGAGTGACAATCCTGAATTTTGATGCTTAGAGAAATTATGCACAATAAAATTGAGATGATCATCTAAACATCTATCAAGAATACACATAGTGACTTATTCAAAGATAAATACTCGGTGCACCTTCAGCAATAAATCACCTCAATGTCTCTGTATAATTTTGCAATCATGGATCACAAAATTTTAGCCTGAACAGAAAACTTTCATATTCGGCTTGTTTATTGAGACTAAATACTCCAAATGGCTAAAAATCTCAAAACACCATCACTTGGTGAAATAAAGACATCACCAATGTCGTGAGAAATTTTCTGAGCCGATCTAGTAAATAGAAACTCCATAGTAGCAAATTATTCTTTTATTAATACCTTGCCCCCCAAGCATTTAAGGCACCAAAAAGGTCATAAGAAACCTCCATCGGGAAGCTATCGCTTTAGGACGATGATTAAAGAAAATCATCGGCCATGTATGTTGTCAAGAACGATAATTCAATATCATTCATAATTAATCCATCCATAAGAGTATGCACAACCGAAATAGAAGGGTAGAGATATGTAAATTCAGAAATCAAAATTGTCTCTAAGAACTAAATATTTCAGCTATTGTTATTGATTAATATGCATAGCAATATGATGATGACCCTCTATGATATAAAGATGATCCATGTGGAACCCAATGACTAAAATAAGAGTATGATGGATAATCAAGCATACTTAAAGATGAATTCCAAAACATAGGCATATGTGACATTTGTGAAGTAAATGAGTTAGGCAATGACCAATAATTTTGATGATTTGGTGCAAACCTTAGTTTTGAGGGCCGTCTTTCATATCTCTTCTTCTCCCTAAAATGTGCCACACCTTTTTCTTGATCATCACCCTTGCCTTGAATGCTTCCTTTAGGAATCCATGCCATGCCTTTCTTCCTCAGCTCTTGAGCACTAAGCTTCTGTAGCTTCTTCTTCTGCCAATTTGATAAACCAAGTGGATGACTTGACTTTGCTTCAGTTTTGGACAGTAGTGCTCCTCTCTTGTTTTTCAACCTCTTCAACTCCTTTCGCTCAGATTTGGCACTTGGAGCATCAACCGATGATTTTTCCTTCCCTTTGCCACCAATAGCCGAAGTGATCAACACATTAATCGGCTTTTCATTAATTGATTTCAGATCTGAACTTTTATCCTTGCGACCATCTCTTTTCACTCGGTAAACTTGCTTAACAACCTTTTTCTTGTTTTGAGCACTAGACCAATCTTTATACTCAAAATGGTCACTTTCAACATATGGCTGCCTTGCATGTGATGGTCGTCTTGGAGCTGCATACTCAACATGATATGGTCTGAAATATGAAGGAGTATGTGTCGATGAATCGCTCCACCCCCACGATGAATAAGGATGAGCACTAGTGGAATATGGAGCATATGAAACCGGCATTGATGGCTCAAAAGGAGAATATGTTGTCGCTGAATGAAAACCCTTTCTTTGCTGATTCCAATTCCCATAATTATATCTAGGAGGCAATCTTGAATATTTAGCATCATTTGACCGATTAGCACGCTTGGCCTCATTATCTTTTTGATATTTAGCCGAAGTTCAGCAAAGGTGAGCTTCGGCTTCTTACCATTGTGCTTGACATGGTCTTTACCTCCATTACCTACAAGACGTTCAAGTCTCAACATTTTTTGATCTTTCAGACCTGACCCGGTTTGACCGACTTGAGAAGCCGGTCTGACCTGTTGGTCCAACCCGGTTAGACCTCCTCGCCTAGGCGGTCTAACCGCCTGTTCTAGCACAGCAGCTGCAACAGGTTCTTGGTTTGATGGAGAAAAATCCATTTGCCCCCCAGTAACCTCTTGGATTTTGACAAGCTCATCGTCCTCAAAAATTGCTTGATCTTGCAAGTCATGGACGATGTCTTTCTCATCACTTGGGAGCTTTGAATCTTCCTCTTTGGCAATTAAATTCGGATCTTTGGATAAACCGGCTGATGCTAACCGATTTAATGATCCTTTGCCATCAAAACCAATTGTGGCCAACTTGTCATCCCCTTGTGCTTGAGCAAACCTTAATCGTCCAGAATCAATGGCCGATTGTATGAATTGACGAAAAATATTGCAATCACTAGTATTATGATTAAAAGAATTATGCCACTTGCAATATTTTCGATCTCCTAACTCAAGAGGTGATGAATTAACTTTGTAATCAGAGAGTTTAATAAAATTATTCTCTAGCAAGATATCAAATAAATCATCACACAAAGTTAAATCAAAGGTGTACTTTATCTTATCCAAATGATGCTTTTGTGGAGAAGGTTTTAAGGCTAAGCAAACGAATGGTTCAGATTTCTCATCAACCAATTCGGCTATACCTTTCTTTACACTTCTCATATCTGATGTTTTAGAGCTTATCACTATATTATCATCAGATTTCACAATGGCTCTCGGTTTTGATTTCTTACTTTTAAATTCAGAATAACCATGAGTACACCATGAAGAGAAAAACTTTGACAATGATGATGTAGAAAATTTAAATGTCAAAGCATTTTTATGATCAGCATTTTTAATTTTTACAATGCATTTATTGATAGAATCTAAAGGTATAATACTATTAGCAACTAAATTACCATCCTCAATCGATCTCTTAGAATTATTTATGACTAAATTACTAAGAGAAGAATTAACTGAAAATGCATGATCTGATTGGGAATTACTTGTAAAGCATACCTTATCAAGTAAATTGGAGAGACGAGGAAGCTTGATGTGGATGATGTCGTACTTCTCCTCCAGATGGTGGCCAACCGTCACACTTTGTTCAGGCCGGTCGGACTGGGTCATAGGGCCTGTTAGACCGGGTCTTCCAGGTTTGCTGGAGATTTGACATGCCAATGTTTCCTTCTCGCCTCCTTTGTCTTGGTTTTCAACAGTTTGATTTTCTGATATTTTTTCAGCCTGAACTTGTCGTCCAATGATATGATAATCACTAGAAAAGTCCACAACACCTTCGGCTTTAGGAAAAATCAAGCATGGCTGTTTTCTTTTGATTAACATACTCCTCTACAGCTAAACTTGACTCTTTAGACATAACAGATTCAGAATGTATACTATTTGGTTCAGTTGTCATAGTAACCGAACTGATGCTCAAACCTGAATCATTTTTATAGTCACTATCATGTGATAAGGCAATAAGATTATGAAGATCAGATCTTCCTTTTATCAATGCAGCCATGTCTGCTTTAATACTAGCCATTTCAGCATACCAAGCATTAGAACCAACCTCAAGAGGTGCATCAATCCTTGCTGAATTTTCATTAATTTGGCTAGAGTTATAAGAAACATTTGGAGCAAAATCATGATTATTAGCATTTGCAAGTGATGATGAGAAGGTAGGTGCAACTTCCGCTCCATTAGTGATTTGTGAAGCATATGATGGTTGAGAGTAACTGGCCAGATGGCTTAAATTAGCATGGCTAATTTTCTCGTTTTGTTCTTTTATTCTTAATTCATATGCCATAGCTTTCACAAACACTTCATCAAGCGAATTAAATTTTATATCTCTCAACCAATCTCTAAGGGATGATTTTAAACCTCTAAAAGCAAGATAAGCTAGATCTGAATCGGAAAAAGGTAAATTAAGGCATCGATTCTTTACTTCTTTGAATCGTTCTGAATAATTAAAAACCAATTCATCTCTACCTTGCTGAATATTATAGAGATTTGTGGTGCATGATGTTTGAGAATAGCTGGCTGGATGGGTAGAATTAGCATACCCAACTTTCCCATTCACCGGCTTGTTTTGTGGTATAATCACACATTGTGAATTTCCAGCCGATGAATAAATGGATGAAACACCTTGCTGAAAATTAGTAGCATTAATAGCATGTGGTGTTCCATAAGAATTGGCCGAACTCACCATGTTAGTTTGGCCTTGATACATGTTAACCGACTCTTGAACTTTTTGTACAGCCGGTGTGTGAGGGTAATGTTGTATGTTGCTAGTATCATTAAAATTTAAAGTATGCATATTATTGGACAATGGCTTTTGCATATTTAATTCAGAATTATAATTTGCATAATTAAAACCATCTGAACAAGTACTAGCTGATGCAATATGCCTACTAATATCATATCTAGCAACATCAACATAAGGATTCATGGTACTTGCAAAATAACTATTAACATTAGGCATAGGTAATGTATTTGCAAATTGTACCTTGGGCTCGTTGTAGATGAATTGATGCGAAGTATATGGATAGCCCGCCATAATAAGTCTTGATGCTTCAGATCTTGTAATAGAGATAAATCCAGATATCCTCGAAAATCCATGCAATCAATGACCAATATCTTGCTTCACTTTTAAATCTTCAATATGTAGTATCAAGCAAGACAAAACACAACGCAAACGGCTTGAGCAGCCTGATGCAATGTGATAATTATAGATGCAATCGGTCTCGAAAGACCCGATTCAACTATAGTGGTGAATCAAGATAATAGCTCAATTAACTAAAAGGCTAGGGATCGATAGAATGGTTTGAGAAACCTGATCTTCCACCCCAGTGGAGTCGCCAAAATGTGTTGACGCTTTTTATGATCAACACACGAGAGCACTAGAGCGTGCGGGTCACGAAACAGACCAAAGAGCTGAAAAAGCTGCACAGGGCGGTTAGACCGCCCTAGCAACGTGGTTAGACCGCCTCCTAGGGTTTTGGCTCAAAATGGTCATTCGTGGAGATAAATACCACACTTACGTGATGGAGGACGGCTAGGTTTATGAGCAAACCAGCAAAGGATAACCAACGCACTTACGTGACGAAGAACGACTAGTTTACGAGCAAACTAGCAAAGACCGTCGAAGCTCTTGCCCGGGAGGGACCCCGTCAGGGTGAGGACGTCACCGGCGTGCCCTAGGTCGACCAGCGAGCCTTAGGACGTCATCTATGACCGTGGAGATCAGTAGAGGAACAGCATGGAGGTTGGTAAAGCTAGGGTTTGAGGATAAAAAGTAAGGTAATGGATTGATTCGATTGTCTTCCTTTCAATCGGCCGTGGCCCTTCATAAATATAGGGTGGGGAGGTCTTACCCCAGTAGGAGTCGAGGTTTATACAAATCTTGTGTCAAAATACAACTCCTAACTCAGATTTGGCAGGGTAGGGCGGTCTAACCGTGTCCCAGGGGCGGTTAGACTGCGTGTCCAGCGTCCAGGTCTTCTCGAAGTCATATCTCCCTCATCCGGAGTCCGAATCGAACGTTCTACATATGCATCTTGATCTACTCGACGAGAACTATCCAATGGTGAAGTCCAAATTGCCTTTTGAAGACTTTGACCAGGGCAGTCAAACCGCCCTAGGGACGCGGTCTGACCTCCTGTTGCCAGACCGGCCACAGGGACCGCGGTCAGACCGCCTGGTAACCCGGTCTGACCGCCAGGTCCAGCCTGATCTGGCTTAGTTGCCAATTTTGAGTGTCAACACCATCATTGCTGGTGTGGTTAGCTTCGAGAAATAGGCCCCGTAGACAGGTCATGGTGCTACCGAGTCGTTGCAGCCATCACATGCAAATCACAGGAACGAAGAAACGAAGCAAAGTAATCTTCATTAGCCGCTAGAAGTAACAAAATAGATACTGTTCACATGTGGTCTTTTGTAGATTGATTTTTCCGAACAGCACCCTGATGCAGATGCAGATCCATCAGGCCAGCGTGTAGTCTTGCCGTTCTTCACGTGCAGGTCCAGGCCTCCAGGGACACTAGCATGTTCTGCTCTTGTATAAAGAAATAACGAAGCAAAAGTCTTTGTTAGCCGACGTGACTCATTACGAGCAAGAAAATAAATCTGAAATAAAATATCTATACTATAAGGGCCCGTCTTACCCCTCACGTCGGACCCACCCGTCATCTAATTGATGGACCGAAAAGGTGCAACGACCATAAAAATCGCAATTTGGGGAGCGTTTCTGCCAAAAAAGAATTGTTTTATCCACCCTCGTATACCCACCTGTGGGCCCACAAATCTGCAATCCTTGGTCACGACGCTAACAAACCAAGGCGGCGCCGATGGGATCTCCTGCGTGGCTGCGTACCCTAGCCCCTGGCCTATATAAACAGCCTGCCTCTCCCACGGCAAGGTTAATCTTTCCCCAGCCACAAACCCCTTGGCAGATGCCGGACGTTGCCGCCAGGAGAACAGAGTAGAAGCCTTCCATCCACAGCCGGCGAACAGCGCTCGTGAAGCCGGCGAACAGGCGGACGTGCGAGGAGTCGAGCATCAAGACGATGGCTCCGCTCTTCGTTTTCGGCGGCGCAGGTTGAACTTGCGTTTCTTCTCTTGCCTCTGTTACAGATCATGCGCACACACAGCAACGTCAGCCGGGCCGTCCGCTCGCTACGTCTTCCGTCCGTCCCGTCGCCGGCCGCACCAGTCGAGAAGACGAGCCTCCCGGTCGAGGTCGCAAGACAGTCCATGACGTGTTGATGGCCGCGGGCGTAAAGCCGGAAGATCGTCGTCCGCAAGATGCAAGCCGAGCGGGTTCAAGATGCACATGTTCAAGAAGCAAGGGGGCCATCTACAGAGCCATGCAGTCGTATGTGTATGTGCGAGTAAGCAAGGTTGCTCCATGGAGCCATGCACGCACGTGCATATGTGCATGCAGGTGCTCCGTGTGAAGACAATCAGAAGCCAGGAAGATATCAAGACATGAAGATCATGATCTATGATCTAGAGGCCGTCTCGCTGCCTCGACGCCCGTCCCTCACGTGACGACTTCTCGATTCCAGCTACAGTGATCCATGCATCCGTGATCAACCACTACTACGACTACGCGTCGTTCGATGCCGACGAGGACGGACGACGCGGGCGGACGGAGCTGATGTCCCAACTGCGCTAGGCTCATGAACCGACGAGACCATGGATGACGTCGATGCCACACCCACACCCACACCCACACCGACACACACATGCACGGAGAACAGGTAGCGAAGACGAGAAAACGACCACGGCGGCGGAATCAGAGGTACTCCGTCAAGCTAGACTTTTGGAGATAATTAACTAGGAGCCTTGCGAGACCCTAGGAACTAGAAGACCACATCGCCCAAGATCAGATCGCCATCAGCAGGCTACACAGAGCGCATATGTGGAAAATGAATTGACAAAAGGATATAAGGTTCCAGTTGTAAATATGTAACAACCGTTCAGCACCATGTACCCGTTAGCGGGCTGATTAGAGACCCGAATTGAGTTTAGGTACAGTTTTGACACACTTTAAAAGTTTATGGACCGGGATAACACAACACATAAACTTTATGGACCGGAGTTGCACTATACTCTTTTTTTATTAGTAAGTAAATATTGCTTTCAATTGATTGTTAAACAAATCTTTTTCACTAAATAAAGTTGTTTAAACTAATCTTCATAAAAGCATGTGAAATGCTGGTGTATACTATAATTTAAGTTTTTAAAAATAATTAGAGTATTTCACCATAAGTCTTTAGTTTTTTTTAAAACACGTGCGTGCCGCACGTGTACTTTACTAGTAGATTAAAAAGAAGATGGAATTGTTCCCTGTTTTGTTGCCGTGTACGTGATGGACACATAGACGTAGCTGATTCGTGGCAAGTATCCACGTAGATGGATTTCCCGACCAGCGTTCGGTGTCCCGGGAGTCACCGTCCTTCGTGGTCGCGTAGGTCGTGTGGACGCCGTGAGCCTCCGTCTCTGTCCTCGCGACTGGATCTCGAGGGCACGGGTGGGTGGGTCGAAAAAAATTCTGGCGCGACATCCGGAGAACGAAGACGTCGACCTCGCAATTAGATTGGAAGGTGACAGCGAGCAGGTCGCTGCGGAGATATCCTTCGTGCCGTCGCCGAAGAGGACGCTGGGTCCGGCCACCATGCTGCACAGCGAGCTCCCGATCACCCCTACCTGGCGCGCCAACTGTCTGGGGGTGAGACCTGGACAGATCCGCTAGGGGTCGCCCTAGTGGTTTGCAGGTTAATGGAGGATCGGGACCAAAGAGCGTAGGTGGTTATGCACGTGGTGCACACGGAACTAGGCGAGTATGGCGGCGGAGAACAAGGAGACAAGGGTTTATACTGGTTCAGGCCTCCGGAGAGTAAAACCCTACGTCCAGTTGTGGTGGATTATGCGCGGTTGAGTTGAGTTGTCCCTTGCATGGAACCCTAGGCCACCTTATATGAGGGAGGACGGACTAGGGTTTCCTTGCAAGGTCGGTTGACCCGTGTCGGGGTCGGTTACAACTGTGGGAAGCTTATCTCCCGAATTACAAGGAACATCCCGCGATACGCGGAGTCTATAGGCGGCGGCGCGCCAAGTCGCCGTGTCTTGACTTGCACGCCAAGGCTTCGCGGGTCTTCCGAGATCCTGATCAGGTCGCTGGGCCCACTTGTAAGGTCGGCGGGTCTTCTGGCAGGTCGGGTCCACTTGACGGGGGCCTCTAGGACCCTGGCCGGTGGGGACCTATGGGTACCCATGTCTGTCAGCTGTAGTGTTCTTTAGTATGAGATGAATCAATGTGTGTGTCACACTACCCTTATCCATATCATTTATCTTCTCCCTGCATTTGAGATGTTGTTCCCCTTCTGTGTCATGGTTTATATTCAATGCAATAGCATAAGTGTTGATATCTGCCATTGCCTTCCACATGTATGATACTCTTGGAATACTCTGTTCCTTGAGGAAATGCTACAATGGTATATCCGTGCGCTTGCGGATTCGTTCATGCATGATTGTTAGGATTACCACTGGTCGTTGCTGATGCTCGCTCTAACTCGGTGTCGTTAGTAGTGATGTTAAGAAATGTCAACAATCACGTTGTGCAACCTTACAACAACTAATCTCTTTCTCCCTAATGTAGTTAATGCCTAAAGCTATCAAAACTCACCGGTGGTAACATCTACTTTGCATCAAACTCTCCTTCCAAAGGGAATCTACAACTCTTGGATGCAGTTGATGCGGCATGAGTTGATTCGTAGGACTACCTTGTGTCGTACACCGGACAGTCCTGGCATGAACACATATATGCACACGTCGGGCTCATCTCGTGACACCGATGGTGCACACATGTAACCGTTGTGCACCACTGAAGATTTCGACCTAGCTAGATTCGTATTAGGCTTAGGCCCGAATATATTCCAAGCATCTCACGTTTTCCATAGCAAATTTAGCAATGCCACACTCAGATCACATGCCTGCCGTAGTGCTCAATAAATAGGTGACTGCGACACAACATTCTTGAAAGTGAAGGCCAATACTCATCGATTCTCCGTCTTACATTTCTCAATTTTTATTTGGCGGTACTCGAGAGGTCATTTTCTTGGCTTATCTTGTTTACTTTAGGTATGCATGGTATTGAGATGGTCACATTGTTAGCTTATGTAGGGTATGTTCTTCGTTTGTGTATGCAGTACATGGATAATGGCCGGGCAAGGAAGTGACGGAGCATGGAGCTTGGAGGAGTCGAGGAAGTGGGAGGAACTGGCCCCAATGGCACCTCACCAGCACCCGGTTCAGCCGCTGGCATCGGCACCGCAGCAGCACCCGGCCACAATGACACCTCCACTTCAGCCGCTGGCAATAGCAAGATCAGCTGAAACTCATGGCACCAGTGACGGATCCAACGGGGGGCTAGGGGGGCTAGCCCCTAGCCCCCCTACTCCCATGAACTCCATTGAATTTAAAGGAAGAATAGGAGAAGAAGAGAGGAAAAAGAAGAAGAATAAGAGGAAGAATTGGTGGAGATAGAGAAAGAACAAGAACTCAGACCCCCTAATTTTTATCCTGCCTCCGTCACTGCATGGCACCACCTTTTCGCCCGCGGCCCAGGCCACCACCTCTGCTGCTACCTATTGAAATGTCACCCTCGCGACTTGTGCTCATTGATGAGAGCCAGGTGTGGTTCGAGGACCGGTGGATGGTCGCTTCCTGGTGTGATGAGTGATTGACAACGTTGTGTGGACTGATTCTTGGCTAAGTATTGCAGGTGCAGGTTGCAGCTTGACTGGTGCAGGTGCAGGTGAAGAACAAGCGCGAAAGGTCGTTGCCGGTGAGGCCTCCAGGTGTGGAGAAGACAAGTAGGCTTGGTTCGAGGGACCCGGTGGCCAGCGGGGTCAAGTGCGGGCCGCAGGGTGGCAAGAACGGCAAGATGAAGTCATGGACGGTTTCTTGGTTGAGCCTCCAAACCAAGGTCGAGCCGGGACTACGTGGGAGCCGAGTCATGAGTGGTGATTGGCGGAGGCTACACCGAGTTCGCGGGGTTTCCAGTGGTTCACCAGAAAACCACTGGGTTCCTTGCTTGATCCACAAAGCCAAGACCGAAGAACCGAAGACGGAGGTGCAGCAGCTCCAGACCGGTCTGACCGGTGGGTCTGACCGGTCTGACCGGTGGGTACCGGTCTGACCGGTGAGGAGCACCGGTCTGACCGGTGTGCGACGACGCAGTCCGGAATCTTCGAAGCGAAGGACACACGTCGGGATCGCAAGGCTTGCGTCGAGGCTAAGCAAGTTTGCGGTCGCTGGGCATCCGTCCGATGGTGCGAAGACAAAGTTTTCCGATTTCGCCCTTGAGGGGCATGTATCCCTAGTTAGCTAGTAAGGGTATTTTAGTCTTTCGGTTGCCTCCATATAACCCAAGGGGTGAGAGGATGGCAGCCATCTCTTGGAACCCTAGCTCATTTGGTTTTCCTATTTTCCTTCCTGTTTTCTTAGGATTTTCATAGGACTAGCTTGAGAGTTTCATGGTGAGATCTTGTGAGAGGGAAGGATGATCGGGCGGCAAGCTAGACCTTGTATGAACCTCTTTGGTATGTATAGATGATTCGGCGTGGTTCCTCAAGGCTTGGATGTGTCTTTCCCGTTTCTCCTTTTTGGTGATTTTCGGAGCCCTTTCTTGGCGATTCTCTTGGAGCGATTTCGAGGCCTTTCTCTTTGGGATTTGGTGGGGGATGTATGCATGAACCCTTCGTGGTTCTTTTCCCTTTGATTCCCCTCCCAAATCCGTGAGCAAAGGGGCTCGATTTTGGGGTTTTTGTGGCTCTAGGGTTAGAGGCGTTCTTGGTGGGATTTCTTTGATTCCTCTTGATTTGACAAGTTTTGGTGGACCAAATCTTGGCTATGGAGTACCCATGAGGTGTTCCTACTATCCCCAAAGTCTTGTGCAGAACCGTGGAGCGAATCGGGAGATCGGGAGTTGGATTTGGGGGAGTTGACTCGCGGGTGCTGTTCATCCCGAGCTGCCCAGGCGCGACCGGTCTGACCGGTGCTCTTGACCGGTCTGACCGGTGCTAGCCCTTGGTGGGTTTTTGTCTCGGGGAACAGCCTTGTCCGTGTGGTTTTGTCCCGTGGTTCTGCTGGTCAGTTCTTGGCGTGTTTGGAGTTGTTTTGCTAGGTTTTGTGAGGGGTTCTTCTTACTTCCAGGTTGTGTTTCGGAGGTGGTTTTTGTTCCAGGGCCTAGAGGAGTCACTGAGGCTTCCTGGAACGTTTGCTGTGCGGCTGCTGTAGCCACCGGCCTGACTGGCGCTGTCCACCGGTCTGACCGGTGCCACCGGTCTGACCGGCGCAGGTCATCGGTCTAACCGGTGTAGCACAGGCAGCAAGCCGTGTAAGTTTCCGCTGTGTGTTTTGGTGAGTTCTGGCTCGGAGGGTTGAGTATTGGTTCCTAGGACCAGTAGCACTCCAGTGGCTGCGTGGTCTTGGCCAACTTGGGTAGTTGGGTCGGAGACGTGATTTGGAAGCCGTGTTCGTCTTGCTGGAGTTCTCATCTCCTTCGAGAAGAATTTTTATCGGCTCCCATTCACTCCCCCCCTCTCTGGTTCGCCTAATCGGTCCTTCAATTGAAGAAGATGTATCGCATGACTTGTAATGGTAAGTGTTGGCTTGGCTTTAGCAGGTCGGGCCCGCCCGTGTTTGGGACCAAGGTATGTGGGTGTGCCCTTTTTTCCAGAGAGTTCACAAACAATGGACCATTCGTGACCTGCTGTTACATGCGCATGCCATCGCCATATCACCTGACTGGATGTGGGATACAAGGGCAAGGCATCACACTTTGGAGGAGTATCTGCTCCAGGATGTACATTTTGCTGCACTCCGTGCAGCAACAGGATTGCCATGAGCTCGTAATGGTAGTAGTATGAGGTTGCGATGGTATTAGTATGAGCCCATGATGGTTGTAGTATCTCATTCAGAGCATATTGTAATACTTCCACCGATAGTGGATCGATCCATCCTCGTGTAATCAATGCCTATGTATGCTTTGTGTCGTTTGTAATTGGATTGTGTTGTTTGTAATAATAATGTTCTTTGTATTTTCCTATGTATGTTTGATCCGTTCTTTAGTATTCAGTCGGACGGGATTAAACTGTCACTACTACGTAATGTTAAAACCCAACATCTTACATGGAAAAAATAGTAGTCGTTCTACACCATGAGACTGTTGGGTATTGTAGCGTCACACGAATAAATCCGCAAGTGCATGGATGCAGTTGTAGCTTTCACCTCAGAGTATTCCAAGGGTATCAAATCAAAGGGAACGTGTGCACTAACTTCGTACTAGTCAGTCCAAGGACACACCCAGATAAGAGGCGAGGATAGAAAGGATTCCTAAAGATAGCAATATAGATGAGGTTAAAGGTAGATCTCTAAATAGAACTTGGCTTAGGGTACCGATAGTCCTGACTTATCAGGTGACTCTGGCACATAGATCTATGTGGAACGTAGATCTATGTTGTATCCATGATGGAGGATCAACAAGGTCCAGAAGGGCTGTCACCACCTACTGGACTGCCTCTACCAAACTTTGGGATAATTGTTGGCGGTCGATTTCTGTCAACCTAGCCACATGTTTACCTTCTATGTTCGTATTAATTTGTTATTCACACTAACGATCCTAACCCTCATTATATGTCAAGTTCGCACTCGTGCATGGTATTTGGAGTTTATTGTTTACACAAGAATCAAGAGCTTAAATGAGGACTTCCGGGTAAAGTTCATCAAGGGTTTTACAAGGTGATCACGAACCCTGAGACAAGTCAAGATACACGATGAACATGACTCCAAATGAACCAAGGACTGAAGCGTGAAGCCGAGAAGTGTTGAGGACCTAGACGGAAGATGCGGGAGTTCATACGCCAAGCACCCTTATCTAAACCGCGAGGAAAATGACGTCAAGGACCCACATGCAACTCGGCAAAAAGTCAGGAAGTCGCGAGAAGCATCTGGAAGGAAGCTAGGGCCGAACTGGGCTGAAATGGGCCTAGGCCGGCCGGCCCAGCCCATTCCGTGCCCGGTTCGGCACCCCCTTTGACCTAGGTGATCCTCGGGATATTTATAGTCCCCGTGCCTCGAGCCACGCATCAAGCCATTCGTCATCCACCGCCGAGGAGCAGAGAAGAGAGGGACACCCTTCCGGAGAGGAGAGGGTCGAGATGGTTGACTAGGGTTTCCCTAGCCGACGTGGGAACCTTGCATGGAAGACCACGTCGGAGTTCTAGAAGCTAGGATCAAGATCAAGGTAGGATCCCAGTGGTGATCTTGTCCATGTATTATACTTCATGTTGAATTTGCAAGATTGAATGATATTTCTAGTGATCAAGTGCTTTCACTATGATTTTGTCTTCGCTTGGGTTTTCTTATTCTCCAATCTATTACGGACAGATTGCTTAGGATGTTCTTGTAGCCATGGTGGCTAGAGGTGCATACCTGACCTACCAAGCATTTTCAACATGTTCCTCGTGAACGTGCTCTTAGGTTCACCTACACAATAAGCGAGACATCGTGACAGGATGTTGATCACGTGTACGGTAGGTGCCTTTGAGGGTTGGAACGGAAGGCACGATTTAAAGAGACTTTTAATGAGATTCATTTTGCTTTATCCTTCTTGGTTTTGGAACTTCAACAAAAGACCCGATCCAACCTCTAGATTGGTTTTACCTGCCCTCTCTTTCTCTTGCTACCTCCGGTGTTAAGTAGATTAGATGTGCTTTCATGATTCTTCCATAGATTAGATGCAAAAACCCTTTTCAAGATCAAAGTGTTTTCCGCTTATTAGATTGGATCTTGCATTACACATTGTTCCACGGATTCGATACCTTGGGTTCGCCACTCAAGGGAAGAACGGTCCCTTGACTACGACGGAAGATTTATCCGATTGCAAGTCCAAACGAACTTTGCAACGATAATCAAACGTCAACAAGCCCCTTTTTCTGGTGCCGTTGCCGGGGAACAAGTAATCAAGATTCAATCTAGTATTGCGTTTGTAAATATTTTCAGTTTTTCTCTTGATTTTTCTTCTGCATCTTTTAATTTTGATCATCCTCAAAAAATATCAATCTAATCTAGGGTTTTGCTAAACCCTAGTTTTCTTTTAGTTTTTGTATATATTTTCCTAACCCTAACGAGAGATGGACGGCTACATCTCCAACAAAAAAAAACATATATTTTGTTGATGGTCTAGAAAAATTTTGCAAGCAAAGGTGATGTGCAACACGAAGATCTAAAAGCGGAGGCCGGACATCGTCGGAATCTCCAAGAGAAACTCCACCTCCAAGATCAAAAGGAGATCAACCTCATCCGCCACTCATCCTAGGGAGATCGTTCCTCAAGACCATCGGAGCAACAATCGACGTCGGCAAGGGGGAGATCAAGTGATGGCGAGAGGAGTGCATTCAACTTAACCATGACTCGAGGTATGTAACATGGTCAATATAAAATACATTCTACCTCATCGTTACATCAGAAGAGAGGAGCCAAAGGAGAACGAAGTGGAGACACAAAACTTGTTGCATCCGTCAAGACCAAGAATCAACACCCACCTGTGAAGACCAAAAAGATGACTAAGCCGAAGAATAAACCTACACCAAGGCCAAGGATGGTGTAGAAGTGGGGTCCCCAAGATTGCAACGCCCACAAAGAGCGTTGATCCGAAGTGAAGAAGAGAAGAAGCCTAGCTATAGACTTTAAACGAAGCGCTTTGCGTGAGGTAACCCGTTCGTCGAGTCAAGAATAAGCTACCGGGAGGACAACCCGATCAAGAACAAAGCTACAAGGAGGGCAACCAGGAAGATTTCCGAATTTCAAGTAAGTGAGTCTTAGAATTTGCTACGCAAAACATTTTATTAACTCTTAAGTGGTTGAACCAATTTCAGAGAACCTTTTATTTGCTCGGTCGTTTTATTTGGATTTTTCGATCTTAAACCAGTGACATGAGCCATCCTATGATTTATTTGCCTCTTTTCGAGAAACTAGAACCAAAAATTCAGATCCTATCCAAGTCTTTCATCCTCTCTATGATGTTAAGGGTGGGTAGTTTTACATGATAAGGACACACGAGTAGAGCCTTGCCATGTTCCTCAATGGTTTCTAATATTTGACGCATGGTTGGACTTGTGTGAACCTAGGAAACTTGATTTTTGGTTTCTTTCAACTTGACATCCATCGGTTTCTCTAGATTTAGAATTTTTCTAAGCCCCATTGAATTTATTTTTATTCAAAAAATCTCTCTCTCTCATGTTTGGCCAAAATTAGAACCTAAACCTATCACCCCACGGTCAAGTCGGAGGAGCTTACTATCAATTAATGAAAGCAATCGATCCCGGTGCAACCAAAATAAATTTTACAATTGTTTCGGATGCCTAAAATCTCCTCTAATGATATATTTGGACCCATCGCTAGCGCTGAGTTAATTTTTAAATTTTCAAAATTAGAGGAGTAAGTAGCATCTAAACATGATTAGGGGGAGGTTTTTGAGTTTGATTGACATATAGTGCTCCATGATGCATCTTGGGAAAGCATTGGTCATTTGGCATTTTGGGCACATGCAAAGGACAAGCATGGGGGAAGCAAGGGCTTTGTTTTGCAGGAAATTAGTGGAAGCACATAAGGCAAGGGAGCAAAGAAGGGACACAAAGCAAAATAATGGAGGTGGAACCCTAAATCACGCAAGCAAAGAAGTGGTTATGAACATTTGGGTGATGGAATCTCGTGGATCACGCGGACGCAAAGCAACAAGGGAGCAAGGAGAATCTCGGGGAAAGATCAGAGAAAATGGAGCAGGAGGTCCCCTAGGCCGATCGGCCTAGGCCGGCCGGCCTGGCCTCCATTGATGACCCCCGGTGCTCCCCTTCGCCTGATAAGTATTTTATCCATTTGTTAATTCGTGTTCTTGAGTTCATAACCCATATGTTCCAGAAACAACCTACTTGTGCACCTCACACTCCACCCTCCATATACTTTCTTTGTGTGTATTTCCACCGGCGAGAAACCCCTGGGGGAGTTGTTTGTGACTTTGTGCAGTAAGGTACGATGAGAGAGATCATGAACATCATCCTCGGAAGGAAGACACGATCATCATCGTCAGAGTCATCATCAAGCTCTTAGAGGAGGCACTCGGTCTTCGAGTCTCCCCGAAGCATGGAGGAAGACTTGGCACCACTGAGGAGTGGAACGGTGCCCCTTGGTGGCATAAGGAGTACACGAAGCTCATCCATGCGGTACACCAAACCGCAAGGACACACGAAGGAGCCATTCGTTCCACCACGACGCTCAACTCATTCATCCACTCCACCTCCATACACTCTGAGGCATTCCAATGATTCATCATGAAGATGGAGGAGGAGAAGAGGCTTGTTCATCTTGAGAGGAGGCTTGTGCCAAATGTTGACTTCGATGACGCCCTCCAAGTGTAGGATTCTACTCGGATATCAAATCTTGAACAACCTTGGATGGGTTCAATTCTTTAATGGAGTTGGTGTGACTACTCACAAGGAGCTTGCCTTGGAAATTCTCATACATTGGCACCGGTCATTAATGAAAGGGTGTCATGCCTCTCATTCCGCCTTGAAGATAAAGAGCAACTAGTTCCTTATGAATATATTGGAGAACTACTCGGTTACAAGAAGGAAGCCCCAACGCAAGTTGATGTCCAAGAAAATATGTTAGAAGGATTTTTTGGGAATGATTTCGGGAGAAGATAACAAGGAACCCGAAATTTCTCCTTGTCGGGACTTCTTTGGGATCAAGTACATTAAGCAAGGAAAATTTATTAGTAGAGATGAGAGGAGAAGGTACAAGTTGACAAAGATTAATGTTCCCCTTCCCAACATGAGGTTGAGATTGAATGAAGACAAAATTGGTTAAAGGAAGGATTTCTTGTACCGGCAAAGAAGATTAAAAAGGAAAGATTGTGGGAGAGGGATCATCCTCCGCGGCCCAAGACGAAGGAGAGGCTGCACATCAAGATAATGAACAACCACATGGAGGGATTCCGATGCCATCACCATATGGAGGAAGTATGCCAATGCAAGCATGGGGGAGTGGGGCAGCCACGCTACCACATCCTCCATCATACATGATTCCTAACGAAGTTTTCATGGCACCCCTCCAAACCAATGCAATTCAAATGGAGGAAGAGACCGCAAACATTGCCTATCAAATTGGTCGCCTTCACATATCACCACCGGAATAATTTCAAGGAAGACTGGCGCAACCATGCTACAAGCAAGATCATCAATATCAACCACCATAAGATGAAGAATGGAGAGGGAGGAAGAAGAAAAATAATAATGATGCTTTCAACTTCGGTTCGATTTTCCCTCTTTCCTTTTCTTTATTTTCAGCTTTTATGCAAGTTTATATATGGGTAGCATTTTCTATTTTTATTTATTTTCAGCATGTGTTAGTAGTAGTGCTTTCTTTAAATCAACATGAATAAAGTTTGCCACCAAGTTTATCACCTTTAGTGAAGATAATAAGTTGATGCCATGTTGATATATGATGAAAGTTGCCGCTTTGCTCATCTTTGCGCTTGTTATGAATGTTTAAGCTAGTGCTCTCTTTTAATATGAATCTGAAATTTAATTAAAATGCTAGCCTAATCTTGTGTGGAGGTTATGATAACTCAAGTCCCATAGTTCTTTTTCGTTACTCTCAATTTTGAATGAATCAAAGAACCTTTTTATTCTCAAAAAGTTATGCTAACCTTGTCATGAGTACCGCTTGCATTTTGCTCTACCCATCCAAAGCCCAAACTTACTTGAGTGCAAAACATTAGTATATACAAGATTTATTTTTGGGTGCATTAATTCAAGGCCTGATTTCTTTGGCCCGAGACTAAGAAGCTGGTCATTCCGTTTTTGTGTATCGTTCTTTATGCTAGCCTCTTCTATCCGTGCATTGTGAGTTTCCACATTGGGAATTTCGCAAACCTCGCCGGATATCCAACCACAAAACCCAAACATATCTTTTTTGTGTTCACCTCCTTGACCACAACCCAATATATGAGTATGGATGAATATTTTGAGGAAGATTACAAGGAAGGTGCTTCAAGAGTAAGGGAGACTTCCAAAAGGATCCCTAGGAGATTTTTCGTGTATCTCTCTCTAAGAAAATATGAGAGCTTCAATTCCCACCTTGGCATATTTATCACCTCTTTTGCCCGAGGACGAGCAAACGTCTAAGCATGGGGGGTTGCCAAGGAAGTGCTAGTATAGTCTAGAGTTTAAGGGGAGCAAATAAAAAAAAGAAAAGAAGAAAAAAAAGAGAGAAAAAGTATGATGAAAGAAAAAAAATGATGATAAAGAAGAAAAAGTATGATGAGAAAACGAAAGAAAGAAGAAAGAAAAAAATATATATAATAAAGCTCCCCGGTTCTCTAGCTATGTTTAGTGCTTTTTGAGTTTTCAAGAGGATTCAAGATCAAGACCCATACTCATCTTTCCAACCATGTGCAATCCAATAACGAGGACTTCGTTTGTGCCTCGGGATCACTCTTTGCCATTTGCACATGTCCACCTATCTAAAAGTGTGAGTTCATCTCTGCCCCCTCCTTGATAACATTATTTTCCAATGACCTTTTTGACGAGTCTCGGTAAGACCATGAGAAGCTAGTCTTATTTTGATAATATCTCAACTATAATATCTTGGTAGGACTAAACTTTCCTATAGCTCCATATAAAGCTTTCCACCATATACTTTGATAGAGGAAAGGAGTAGAACAAGTAGGCTTGAGAGACAAGATGAGATGAGAGTACATGAGCAAAGTGCAAGATGGTTATTTTTGATCTTGGTAAAGCAATTTTTCTCTTTATCTCATTCTTTATTTTTCAAAATTTCTGAGATTTATTTAAAAGTTTGAGAGCATGATCAAGTACTTGTGGAAAGAGCTTGAATGATATCTACCCTCCATAAAGATAAAAGTTAGTACATTATGGAACTTTAATGAATATAAATTTAGAGAGCATTATGTTTTCTCAAGTATGATCAAGTGCAGAGTATGGACATTGAAAGGCAACACTGATATCCATTGAAGGCTTACTCGAGGACGAGCAAGGTTTAAGCATGGGGGGATGTTGGCGGTCGATTTCCGTCAACCTAGCCACATATTTATCTTCTATGTTGGTATTAATTTGTTATTCACACTAATGATCCTAACCCTCATTATATGTCAAGTTCGCACTCGTGCATGGTATTTGGAGTTTATTGTTTACACAGGAATCAAGAGCTTAAATGAGGACTTCCGAGTAAAGTTCATCAAGGGTTTTACAAGGTGATCACGGACCCTGGGACAAGTCAAGATACAAGATGAACATGACTCCAAATGAACCAAGGACTGAAGCGTGAAGCTGAGAAGTGCTAAGGACCTAGACGGAAGATGCGGGAGTTCATACGCCAAGCACCCTTATCTAAACCGCGAGGAAAATGACGTCAAGGACCCACATGCAACTCGGCAAAAAGTCAGGAAGTCGCGAGAAGCATCTGGAAGGAAGCTGGGGCCGAACTGGGCCGAAATGGGCCCAGGCCGGCCGGTCGGCCCAGCCCATTCCTGGCCTGGTTCGGCACCCCCTTTGACCTAGGTGATCCTCGGGCTATTTATAGTCCCCGTGCCTCGAGCCACGCATCAAGCCATTCGTCATCCGCCGTCGAGGAGCGGAGAAGAGAGGAACACCCTTCCGGAGAGGAGAGGGTCGAGATGGTTGACTAGGGTTTCCCTAGCCGACGTGGGAACCTTGCATGGAAGACCACGTCGGAGTTCTAGAAGCTAGGATCAAGATCAAGGTAGGATCCCGTTGGTGATCTTGTCCATGTATTATACTTCATGTTGAATTTGCAAGATTGAATCCGATATTTCTAGCGATCAAGTGCTTTCACTATGATTTTGTCTTCGCTTGGGTTTTCTTATTCTCCAATCTATTCCGGATAGATTGCTTAGGATGTTCTTGTAGCCATAGTGGCTAGAGGTGCATACCTAACCTACCAAGTATTTTCAACACGTTCCTTGTGAACGTGCTCTTAGGTTCACCTACACAATAAGCGGGACATCATGACAGGATGTTGATCACGTGTACGGTAGGTACCTTTGAGGGTTGGAACGGAAGCCACGATTTAAAGAGGCTTTTAATGAGATTCATTTGCTTTATCCTTCTTCGTTTTGGAACTTCAATAAAAGACCCGATCCGACCTCTAGATTGGTTTTACCTCCCCTCTTTTTCTCTTGCTACCTCTGATGTTAAGTAGATTAGATGTGTTTTCATGGTTCTTCCATAGATTAGATGCAAAAACCCTTTTCAAGATCAAAGTGTTTTCCGCTTATTAGATTGGATCTTGCATTACACATTGTTCCACAGATTCGATACCTTGGGTTCGCCACTCAAGGGAAGAATGGTCCCTTGACTACGACGGAGGATTTGTCCGCTTGCAAGTCCAAACGAACTTTGCAACGATAATCAAATGTCAACAATAATCCGAACGAATGATAATCGGTAGCGTGTCACAACGTCCATGCTATGGTTACTGCCGTAGCTAACGAACTACAACACTCTGTACTAGTAGAACTATGACCACAGAAGAGACCTGATCTGACTTAACTATAGGTACTACTAGCTTATACTAAAGGCATGCGAGAGAGCACTCGATCATGTACTATGGTTGCAACGTATACAAACGTCATACAATAGATGAACATATAAATGGAAGATCTACGCACTAGCAATCATCATCAAGCGTGTTGTCACTTTCAAGCAATGTGACACCTTCCTCTTCGGCTCCTCAGTCTGCGTCACAAACGGCATGGGATATTTCCACCGCCACAATGCACCAACCCTGGAGAAGAAGACATCATCCATGCTTCTCCCGCATGAGCCGTTGGAGGATCTTGTCAAAAACTTTGGTAAATTTTCACTCTCTGACCTATTCAAAGGCCATGGGGTCGAGTCCAAGTACATATCGACTTCTCCCTACCCTCATTCCGAGTTGTGCGATCCGACTCCTAAGCCATCGCACAACTCTGACTACTCCATGTTATGACTCCCATTTAGACTCCAAACCTCAACCACTTTTTATCAAGCAACACTATCCAAGATCCAACCCCCAGGGGCCAGATCGAGGACTTCAAAGATTAATTAGATCTGGACAAGGAGAAGGATTCTACAATTGACTGCATCACTTTGCGCAAGGCCTTTAAGATGCTCTAGAGCCCCCTAGAGCAAAGGATAAGCATGGCAAGCAAAAGAAAGATGATGATAATGGTAATGACAACTTTCACAATGCAAACCGCACCATCAATGTTATATTTGGTGGACTACCCACTAAAAGATCCTAGAAGCTTATGATACGGAAGATCATGTCCATTGAGGTTGCAACTCCCACTTCTCTCAAATGGTCAGAGGTTGTTGGTGGTCAATTTCTGTCAACCAAGAACACTTGTTATGTTATGGTTTGAATATCATTTTGGAAGTAACCCGCCACTAGGCATACTAATGATATAACAAGTTCACCGTTGGATGTGCATTTTGGAGTATAGTGTTTTTGCAGGAATTCATGTACTTAATGAGGGGAGATGCACTTAGTTCGGAGGACGTTTTGCAAGTCAATCAAGGAGCTACGACCGTGTGCGAACTTGCCTCCAAAGGTGGCAAGGACCAATGTGCTTCAATAGAGAATTCTCGAGGACCAAGATGAAAAGACCAGAAGTTCATGCATAAAGACGCCTTAACTTGGTCGTGGGGATAATGCAGTCCAAAGTCCACATTTGAAGGAGCAACAGACCCAAATGCAAAAGATGAAGCGTGGAGCAAGACGGACCGGAACCGGGCCAAAGAGGGCCTAGGCCGGCCGGCCCAGCCTCTTCTGGCGTCGGTTTGCCGCCCCCTTTCTTTGGTGTTAAGTACGTGGAACCCTAATTGCCTGCGGGAGTGGCCATTCGCGAAAGACGAACAGAGAAGCCTCGGAGATTGACCACAAGTGAGAGAGTCGATCAAGGGAGAGAGCATTCAAGAGAAATCATCACCGAGGTCAAGGGAGGCCACCACGAGGAAGGAGGACGCCGAGGCTGTTGGCGGTCGATTACCGTCAACCTAGCCACTTGTTTACCTTCTATGTTGGCATTAATTTGACATTCACACTAATGATCCTAACCCTCATTATATGTCAAGTTTGCACTCGAGCATGGTTTTTGGAGTTTATTGTTTACACAGGAATCAAGAGCTTAAATGAAGACTTCCAGGTAAAGTTCATCAAGGGTTTTACAAGATGATCATGGAGCCCGGGACAAGTCAAGATACAAGATGAACATGACTCCAAATGAACCAAGGACTAAAGCGTGAAGCCGAGAAGTGTCGAGGTCCTAGACGAAAGATGCGGGAGTTCATACGCAAAGCACCCTTATCTAAACCGCAAGGAAAATGATGTCAAGGACCCACATGCAACTCGACAAAAGTTCTAGAAAACACGAGAAGCGATGTGGAGGAAGCCGGGGCCGAACTGGGCCGAATTGGGCCTAGGCCGGTCGGCCCAGCCCATTCCAGGCCTGGTTCGGCACCCCCTTTGACCTAGACTACCCTCGGGCTATTTATAGCCCCCGTGTGAAGTTGCAACTATCAAGTCATTCGTCATCCGACGCCGAGGAGCAGAGAAGCTTGAGGGACACCATCTCGGAGAGGAGGGTCATGATAGTCGTCTAGGGTTCACCTAGCCGGCGTGGGAACCTTGCATGGAAGACCACATCGGAGTTCCGGAGGCTTGAATCAAGATCAAGGTAGGATCCCAGTTGGATCTTATTCATGCATAAACTTATGATGGAGTTTCATTGAATCCGATAACTAGCAATCGAGTGTTTTCCTTTCAATTTTGTCTTCGCTTGGTTTTGCTTCTTCCTCGATCTATACTTAAGATAGATCGCCTAGGGTGCTCTTGTAACCGCGGTGACTAGAGGTGCATACCCGACCTACCAAGAATTTTCAACGCGTTCCTCGTGAGTGTGCTCTTAGGTTCACCTACACAAGAAGCTGGGCATCGTGACAGGATGTCGATCACATGTACGGTAGGTGGCTTCGAGGATTGGACTGGAAGCAACATGCTTTTTATAAGATTCTTATTGCTATCTTCATCTCTCGCTTGGAACTACGACAAAGGCATGATCTAGACTCTCTAGATCGGTTACCTCTTGCTTTATCTTGCTACCTCTCATGTTTTAGTAGAATAGATGCGATCGAAACCTCTTTAGACCAAAGTGCTTTCTCGCTTTATTGGATCGCTCTTGCATTGCACATTGTTCCACGGATTCGATACCTTGGGATCACCACTCAAGGAAAGGAGGGTCCCTTGACTACGACAGGGGATTTGTCCGCTTGCAAGTCCAAACGAACTTTGCAACGACAATCAAATGTCAACAAGCCCCTTTTCTGGCGCCGTTGCCGGGGAACAAGCAATCAAGATCCGATCTAGTGTCGCGTTTGTAAGTATTTTTCAGTTTTTCTTTTGGTTTTTATTTTGCATCTACTAACTTTGATCATCCTCAAAAATCAATCTAATCTAGTTTTTCACTAACCCTAGTTCTTCTTTTTGATTTTTGTTTATCACTAACCCTAACCGGAGATGGACGGCTACCTCTCCAACAAACCCTAGTTTTCTTTTGTGGATGATCTAGAAAAACTTTACAGGCAAAGGAGACGTGCACACTACAAGAAATCATTTATTCTGTGACGCAATCATTCTGTCACGGATTAAATAAAATTCGTCGCAAATCAGCGTCCGCGACGATTTAAATTTTTGTGGTGGAATGAGCATCATTGATTAAATCTGTCGACGTTCCATACGAAACATCGCAGTTCGTGACGTATCTAGATCGTCATGAAGTAGCCCGAGGCCCATGCAACCCAACCCCTAGCCCACTATTCGCAACGAAATAAATCATCACGATTGCTGCTGACTTGGATGTGATGTGGCACCTACATGGATGCTGATATGGCATCTACATGGCTGATGATGTGGACAATGACATGGCATGTGCATGGCACCTACGTGGCTAATGACGTAGACGATGACGTGGCACCTACACAATCGATGACGTGGCTGCTACGTGGACGATGACAAGGCTGCTGACATGGCAATGATGACGTCACCACCACGTGCCCAATTCAAAATGGGCCTAAATCGGACCAATTATTTCAGTAGCTCACTTTTTTTCAATTCATTCAGCAATATACTAAAAATTCAGCCCACCAAAGTTTTCCAATTTTCAGCCCACTTACCATAATACATTACAGCCAATGATACACAAAATTTCAGCAAATTACAGCCCACAAAATTTTAGAATTACAAATCCAACATAAATTAGCAAAAAGGCCATTAAATTTGGCCAAATTTTAGACGAAGCCTGTTTTAACCCATACACATTACTTGGCAAACACCAGATACATACAACACTGAAATCACAGGTACAAATCACACCAACAAGCAACCACAACCATTTCAGCACGAATTTGTAACAAAAGGATAGATCAACAAAAACTGTTAGTATCCTTTGTTGCCTTCAAAATTTCATTCACTTCTCACAGCTTGCAAAAGCTTCAATTTGAGGTCCTGAAAGTAACACATTTCCAAAAACTCATCAGATGGCAATATCCAAATCTCGACAGACAATTCAAACTTATAGGAAGCCAAGATATTTTTCCAAAATCTACACAAAACCATTTTCAATTTCAATGCTGGCCACAGCAGTAAAGACCAGATAAGCAAAGGTTAAACCCGCAATGGACGAGCTGATTTAAATATCTCTAGAGAAGAAGCAATATAATGCAGTCAAGTATCAAGAAAATTAGTGCAAGAATTTATAGTTTACTTTCCAGTTGATAATTTTAAAATAATGGCCAAGATATAGACCCTCAAAACATGGTTCCAACCTTCAAAAAATGAAATTCGTTCTAAATAGAGGAAAGGGAACCTGTACCTGGTCTGGCTGCTGACTCTACAGCAGACTGAGCAGACAAGTCTGAGTAATCCAACCAAGGCACCCAGCGGTAGGGCTCCTACTGCAACATCATTAGGACATCAGGAGCAACATATCCTATAACAGGGAATACAACTAGAGAAACTGTGACATAACTGTTAAAGGGAATTTGAACTAGTTTGACAGGAAAGTTGTCGGATTGAAATAGTAAACCAAAACTAGCAGACTAGTTTCAATGCAATTAATATCTGAACACAACCGAAACCAACCGGCCTTGCCACTCAGACATGCAGCAAGCCTAGAACTAATTGGCAAGAAAAGATCAATTTAATTCTAAGCAAACATGGATAACAGTGACCAATCTACATATCTTACTGGTTGTGGTACTTCTTATAACAGTTAGATATGAAACAAGCCTCAATATTGAATGCAAGTAAGCCTCATGTTTAGATCAAAGTTCAAAGCTATTGAAAGGTACTCCTACTCAAGTTGAATATATAGAACAGCAGTGGTACAACATCAGTACATCACAGACTATTAAGCAATTGCCCATTTATAAGCTAACAACTAAGAGACTAAGCAATCCGGGATCAGATTAGTAATTCAATGCACCCCAGATCCTATCATGCTATTGCTTAAGTGGAATTCCAGCAAAATAGTCACAAGTACAAAAACCGAAACTGGGTAATATCGATTTTTTGGAGTTCTACGATCCAGAATTCAAACCATGCCACATGATTCAGTTTGTATAAATACGTGTGTTCAACTTACACGCAAGGGTAACTGTAAGCATGGCAATCACATATTCACATATATGCCATTTTGCTGCTGAAAACTTACACGACTTCTGCAGCTTGCATCAGATTTTTAATACAACGGCAATGTTCAACAACCCTACTCATTCCATCATAAAAGGCCCCCAAAATTTCCCTAGAAATAGCTAGGAATGCACTGCTCCATCCACACTACTCACAATTCACCAACAAAATAAACTCCTACGCATCATCCAAAACCAAATTTTTGGGATTTATGGTGTACAATCAGAAACACATCCCAAAGGGGGGCGGAGATTAATAGTCACAACTGAATCTGCACAATCCAGCTATAATGCAATGCACACCTCCACCCCAATCAAAATAGGCACCGCACTTGGCCACCAGGTGGGGATCAGAACTCACCGTTCAAGACGACCGGGCCGCGCGGGGGTGGCGCCGTGGCGGCGATGAGGGAGCACCAGCTTGTTCCGGCGGGGGGGGGGGGGAAGGAGACCCACGAGCGGCCCAAGGCCTCACCGCCTCCGAGCCGACGGCCGAGATTGGCCGGCGCTGTCCCTGGTCACAGGCTCAACTCGCCGTCCACCCCAGGGGACGTGCCAAACGCATAGCCGTGGTTAAAAAGAGAGAGGCGAGGCACCCACACCTAACCTGGCACTGATAGGATCTGGTAGCGCTCGATCTGGGGTGGGGAAGGCTGGAGGTGGAGGCGTAGGTCGGATGAGGAGGAGCTAGCTCACTGTCGGCGCTGTTGACGGTTGTTAAGTACCTAATTTAGGGCCGTCAATCCCTGCATTTTATCATAAGAATTAAGCATTCACATTAGAATAGGGGTTTAAACTGACAATTTCCACCAGTGGCTATGCTAAGTTGAATGCAGGTGTTTGGCATAAGAAATGAAGAGAAAAGACACCCTCATGATCCTAGAAGGTTGGGCTCAGCTAATGAGAGGCTGCATGCAAGCATCCCCTGGATCCATGACATCACCAATCCAAGGAAGGAAGCCTCGGTGAATCAGAAGCCGCCATGCAGGCATCACATGGATCCTATGGCCCACCAGAGCGCCTAAACCGCCTCCAAACCACGTGGACACCGGGAACCGACCTCAGGACGCACAGGGTTGCCACCATGCGAAAGCACACCCCGAGTGGGGCCCACAGGGGGTCGGCCGACGCCACAGGTCGGCTGAACCGACCTTGTGGCACCCACTCAGGGGCTTCCACGTGGTGCTCGGTCATTGGTCCTAGAGGCCATCCCCGGGGTGTTTGGGTGCTCTCACTCCGGTTGCACATGCCTATAAATAGGAGGAGAGGGGGGTAAGAAGAGGGTGGAGCACTTGAAGCCATTTCTCACCTTTGCCTCTTTCTCCCTCTCTCATTCTCTCTTGGTGGAGGTGAAACCTCATCCCACCATGAGTGTGTGTGTGTGGAGGATCTAGACAAGGTGGTGCTCGGTGGAGAGGAGTGTGTGGACGAGTAGAGGTGAGGTGGTGATGATTCGTTCATCATCCACCGTCCCCTTGTACCTCGTGAGCGATGCTGTTCTTCATTTAGACTAAAGTGAGTATTTTAGTATTTTCTATTTAGACTAAAGTGGCTCTCATGCATGAATGAGTTGTTCTTGAGTTCTTCGTTCGTTCATCATTTAGAGGCTCGCGTTCTTCATGAATGTGCCTCCTCGATCTAGTTGACGAACAAGTAATTCATACTTTTGTGTTTGTTCATAAGTTAGATGCTCATGTTCTTCACGAACACGACCCTAGATCTTCTGTTATCATCGCATAAGTTTGCATCTCATTTGTATGATTGCCTGTCTATTAGAGTATAGTGAGCTCATGCATATCTGATTTAGACCAAGTATCAATCATATTTCCTCGCGCGAATCGATTCAGTGATGAGTAAGGTCTAGCTCAACCTCGCGGGTTTGTCGCTTCGTATTTATACGGAGTGATATAGTGTTTCTACGGGACGTCAGACGTAGCCGTGCTATAGTAGTAGTCAGCAGTGTGGATGTGGTGTCTAGACTGCTGGTTATCCTTCGAATGCCCTGTATCCCACGGTTTGTCTTGGGGTAGGCCGCGGTAGTGACAGCTGTTGGACCCTCTGAAATCCCCCACGTTCGGATACAGCGTGTAAGCAACCCTTTGCCTTGAACCAACTGTTATAGTCAGGAGGGGCCGGTGTCCGAAGCTAGAACTTATCTGAGCGTGTAAGCAACCCTTTGCCATGAACCAACTGTTATAGTCAGGAGGGGCCGGTGTCCGAAGCTAGAACTTATCTAGAGTCGAGAACCAACAGGAGACTTCACATCACTCACCTATCTTAGCAGAGATTGTGTCCCCTTGGACACTCACTCGTAGAGTCCCCCATACTGTTCCTTGGATTCGATACCCTTGAGAATACTCCTAAGGTGAAGTGCTACAATGGTGTATCCGTGCACTTGCGGATTCATTCGCACCCGTCAGTATACCCGGGTGATTCTTACACGCTCACGCTATTCCGTCGCCATAGTGGTGACATTAAGAAATACCAACAAGCATTTCTGGCACCGTTGCCGGGGAGCGGTTGTCGAGAATCTACAAACCCGACTATCCTCGTATCTTTTGTTTTTCTTTTGTTTCTACCTTTACCCCCGCTGCCCCAGGAAGGTTATCCTTGTACACACCTTCCGCCCATTATGAGTGAAACCATGGAATCAACCTTCTGGAGACAACCCGCTCTTCTAACACCTTGTATGGTTCACCCATCTCTCATGAAGCTAGTTGAGGAAAAACCCTTCTCGGGGATGAGTCATGAGAACCCCTATGATCACGTAAGAGACTTTGAGCAATTGTGTTCCGCCCAGGGTAAAACCGGGGCAACACAAGATGTTCTTAAGAGGAACCTATTTCCGTTCTCCCTCTCCGGGGAAGCGAAATCTTGGTACCCTTGTTTTGGTTGCACCCACCTACGCTGAGAGGAATTAAGAGCATCTTTGTGCACTCGATTCTTTCCGCTACGGCGAGTCGTTTCCTTAAGAATGGCAATCCTCAGTTTCAAACAAAAAGAGAAGGAAACCTTAGGCATGGCATGGCATCGTTTTGCCTCTTTGGTTGAAACGTGCCCAATCCTTGGTCTACCCGACCCAGTGCTCTTGCAGCATTTCCGGTTTGGTTTACGAAGAGACTGTGGCATGACACTTGATGCCATTTTGGGAGGCGCCTTTGTGCTCTTAGGGCCAGAACAAGGACTGAAAATTCTAGGAGAAATCCGAGATTTCAGCTTTGTTGACATTTCTAAATGTCGATCACTTAAGAACAGATTTGGAATCCATCCTTAGCGTCGGCGCTAGAAATGCTTGTTGGCATTTCCCAATGTCACAACTAATGGCACAGGTTAGCGTGAACATTGAGACTTGCCATAGGTTAATCCAAACGATCATGAACAAATCTGCAAGCGCACAGATAAACCATTGTAGTATTTCCCCAAGGAAGGAGAGTATTCCAAGGGTATCGAATCCAAGGAAGGCAATGGCGGATATCTTAGACTTATGCTTTTGCTCTGAATGTAAACCAAGAGATAGATATAGGGAACAACACACTCAAAGGCAGGGGTAAGATAAAAGATAATAGGGGTAGTGTGACACACACACCTCAAATCTACCTCTACTCTAGCACACTACGGCTTAGGGGGAACATACGAGTTAGCTCTAGGTTCTAATGTACTAAACATACAAAGCTAGAAGATACAAGAGATGGGCATGTGTATTGCATGAGGGAGACATGGTTCAGCACCCAGGTACAAACGGGGAGCTAGCCCGCGACGACCAGCACTCTGCGAAACTAGACTTTAGACTCCTACAGCAGGTACCCAAGCGCAGAGGTTGCCCTAGGATCCAACAGGGCTGTCACCACCTGAGGACCGACCTCTCGTTACGGGGGGTATGCTCATAACTATCGTAGCTAGACAACCCAGGCACCATGCCTACATTCCTGCTAGACTTCACCCGGCCCGGGCTATTGTGACCCAGGGTGAGAGCCACCAAAAGACTGGTCAACTAGACTGAGTACCGTAGCTTGAACACAGACCCCATGCAACACTCTCATGCCATCTAACAAGATCAACTAAGGCTAGACATATGAACAGATATGAACTCTCTTATGTCTAATCAACAAGATCAAAGGGTCGTGTTCGTGAAGAACACGAGCCTCTAACTTATGAACAAACACATAAGGAAGGAGTTTATCACCCTTCAAGTGGATCAAAAGGTAGTGTTCATGAAGAACACGAGCCTCTAAATGATGAACACAGGATGAACTCAAGAACATATCAAGAATATGATCTACCATGACTTTATATGAAATAGCTGAATAACTAAAGTAGATCAAAGTCATACAAAGAAATAAAGATAAAAGAGAACTCATACCTAAACTTCCAAGAGGACTTGGAACCTGAAGAAGAGCTACTCTAGCCTACCCCCTAGCCTTGGAAACTAAAAGTGAGAGGAGAATGAGAGAGTGGTGTGTGAGAAATGGGAGCCCCTCCCCTTCTATTTATAGGCAAGGACAAGGCTTGCTCAGACGTCCAAATGGCCCCTAAACACCCGGGAGTGATGCAAAGGACCAATAGAGAGCTATCACGTGGAGGGCCAGGATGGGGCCCCCTAGGTCAGTTCGGCCGATCCCAAGGTCGACCGGCCCCATAGGGTGGCCCCACCTGGTGGTTTTCCACTGGGTGGCTGCCCTGTGGGCCCTCTGATCCATCCCCGGTGCATGGCTTGATTTGGTATTCGAGGTGGGCCCTTTGATCCATGTGAAGTCCATGTGGCATCCTCTGATTCGTCGGTGAGTGCCTCCCCTAGATCGATGATGTGGATTGCCATGTTTCCCTTGGTGGCAGCCACCTCCTCAGCTGAGTTGGCATGGTTTCTTCATAGAAGAGGAGTTTCCATCTCTTTTAAGGGTAAATCACCTACATACAAATAATCTCCAAGGACAAGTGGAACTACATTATTCAAACCTAAATGCTAGTAAATAATGCATATGCCTCCATTTATGTGAGAATATTGAGGGTTGGAAATGGTGAATTTCCACCGTCAACAAACTCCCCCAAGCTAACCTCTTGCTCGTCTCGAAGCAAGACATTAGAGACTTAGGTTGGTTGATCAGGAGTTGCTACAATGTTGTATTCTCAACTTATGGCAAACATACAGCAAAGTACTCTACCAATAGTTGAACAAGTTGGAATGTTCTTACCTTTCGCCTGATATGTGGGGCATATAGCTTCACCTGCCATGGACGGTTGAGAGACGGAATGGTTATATAGCATGTGCATAATCACTCATACCTTGATCAGCTATCAATCAAGAGGTTTTGCAAATTTTTTCAAAAGAAAATCAGAGTTCCTTAAATGATACTCTCGGATCGCTCAAAAGTGTATGGTTCCTCACCAAGGCATCAATGTTGCCTTTCTTCACATCCTACTCCTAATAGGCTGTATGTGGAGTTGTAGGTAGGGAAGATGTGGCATACTTGTCTCTCATGTTTTGCTAAGTCAAAAACCGGATCCTTGAAAGAAACAAACATACATCCTGATCAAGATGTGCATATGTGTGTGATGGATATGAGCATGGCAAGGTGGATACTAGGCCCGGAAATGGGTGCTAGATATTGCCATGTTTTATATGAGGGAATGAGGGATTGATGGTAAGGTGGACACTAGCCCCGGAGTAGGTACTAGTTATTACCATCTATATAGTGGAACTCTTTCTCTTGCACATATCAATCCCTTTTTCTCCTTTGAAATTTTTTTCGAGACTTGGGCTAGCTCTCTTTATTTATTTTTGCCATGCTTTTGAGCATGCTTTTCTCTTTTTTTCTCTTGCTCTTTTTTTTCAGCTAGCCCTTTGTCTCTATTGGAGATATTTGGAGAGGGATGAATGATGCAAAGATACATAGAGTTTTATTTGTGGAAGAATGCATAAGCAGTATGGAGTAAATGATGAATGCTTAACTTCCAGTGTAGAAATTTAGCATGAACGTGTATGTGATCTTGATCAGGGGAGTATGAGTTCTAACAAGGGTCACAACAATTTTGACAAAGCTCAATGAGAGAACAAGCTGCATATGTGGAGGCTAAGAACTAGAATCTACATATGGCCTTGGATGGGAAATTCTCATCATTGAGGAACTCATCATTTTTTTTCAAAAAGGAAAACTCCGGATGTCAAGCATCACTAAGCACAAGATCATAGCACTCTATTATACCATATCATGTCTCACAACAACTTAGGCAAGGATCATGCTTTCTGCTACCCACAATTTTCAAGCTAAGGTTTGAACATTCAAGCCAACAAACTCAAAACTCAGGTAGGATACAAAGTTGTAAGCAAGACATACGAGGAGAATAAACAGAGCAACTATTCATCATTTCAACCATAGAGGCAAAGCATTCTTACTAAGCATATCAAAGCAAACTAAGCAAATGATGATGATGATGAAAGCAAATAAATATTTTTGGTCTTTTTATTTTGCAGATTTTTTGAATTTTCATTTATAAGATATTCTGAAAATGAAGGAAGATACAAGTTACCTCAGAATGGGGGTCCTCCCCCAAGCTAGCTTCAGGCTCACTGCGGAGGAGGGTAGAAGAAACCCTGACTCGCGTAGTAAGCCCTCTGCGCCTCCATGTACTGCCGCTGATCTTGTTGCATGGCTGCTATCCTTTCACCAGCCTGACGCTGCCACGCTGAGGTAGACTCGACGTGGGTGTTTAGCGTCTCCTCCAATCCCATGACCTGAACGGTGAGCTCTCCCATCTGTTGTGCGAGCTGAGCATCGCGTGCAGAGGCTGAAGAGTGTTGCCGGAAGGACGAACATGGAGGTGGACCACCTGACCTGGAGCTAGCGGGTGTGCCCCACTGAGCTCTGCTCGCGCTCGCCCAAGCCGTGCCACTCGCACTCGGCTGGTAGGTCGGCTGGTCCCAACCAGGTGCATAACCAGGGGTAACCCCGGACATGTACCCCGCAGGGGCCCCTCCTCCCACCGGTGGTGTAACAGGCTGTGGCTGAGGTTGTGGTGGTGGTGTCGGCTGTGACAAGTTAGTACCATGGAACAAGCTCAAGGAATGTCCGGGTGGACATCACTCCTGAGCTCGCCCCAGCGAGAATGCAGAAAACACAAAGCAGAAGTAGATTGCTTTTCCTTAACCAGAATTTTATTGTATAGAAAATAAGGATAACTTACCGAACTTACCTATCGGTGCAGAGCTCATTATTTTGAGTCCTTAGAGCTAGACTTGGTTCCAAAGTTCTTACCTGGGCAGTGGGGCAGCCGTTTCCTTCGGAAGAGAAGTCGGCTTCCTATTCACCCTCCGCCACATCTTCTGAGTGTTGTGTGGGTTGTGACGTGTAGGAGGTGATTTCTTGGACCGGGACTGAGATTTCCAATACTGTTTCCTTCCCGTGCCCATGAGTTGGCATTCTTCCTTCCAAAAATTCTTCATGAATGCAATGAGGCTATCCACTTGCCGTGGCGGCACCTCGACCTCTCGTGCTGGGGTGTCGGAAGCTGGTAAACCCTTGATCATCGAGCACTGTTCTTTTCTTGGACGGAACTCAAACCTCTCCTCTTTGCCATTGATGTAGAGACGGATCACACCGCCCCCACATCAATTTGTGCATCAACTGTACTCAAAAATGGTCGCCCAAGGATGAGCGGCACCTCCTTGGCGATCTCCATGTCCAGTACCACAAAGTAAACGGGAATGAAGCAATCTCGAACTTTCACTGGAATGTCCTCAGCTATCCCCGCTGGGTATCGGACTGAAGAATCGGCCAGCTGCAGCTGCAAAGTGGTTGGGGATAAACTTGTGTAGTTAAGTTGATCAAAGACTACCTTAGGCATGACGCTGACACTGGCCCCTAAGTCATAGAGAGCATGGTCGAAGCGTTGGGTCCCAATCATACAAGTGATTGTGGGACACCCTGGATCCTTCTTCTTCTCAGGAAGGCGGTTGAGTATAGCAGCACTGCACTCCTCCGTGAGTCGTACTACTTCAGTTGTGGGAAGAGCTCACTTCTTGGTAAGAATGTCCTTGAGATAACGCGCGTAAGTGGGAATGTGTATTGCCTCAAGCAATGGGACGTTGATATAAACTTTCTGAATCATATCCACGAAGCGATTGAACTGTTCATCTATTGTTGCCTTCCTGCTCTTTTGAGGGAATGGCATCACATTGGCTTCTACGAAACCCGGATGTGCTATCACTCCTACAGGTGCTTTATCTGTTGGTGGCACCCTCCTTACCTGAGGGGATTCTTCCGAATCGGATGAATCCTTATGGATATTCCCAACTTCTGTTATACCTTGCTTATCTGTCCCTGCATGGTTAGGATACGGTGGATCTCGAGTGGATTTACCTCCTCTCGTGGTCACCGCATTTGCATTTTCAACAGAGGGAACAGAAGCAGCCAGCTGAGCCAACTGGGTTTCCAACATTTTGTTGAAACTCAGCTGACTCTTCTGAGCAGAAGAAAGGCTATCAAGATTAACGTTGAGGCTTTCCACAGTTTTATCAAGGGTAGCTAGCTTCTTGTTAATACCTTCATTAATCTTAGCTTGCCCAAAAACGAGATCTCTCAAGGAAGGTTGGTTAGGATTGTACGAGTTACCTTGGTTACCTCCTTGATAATAAGGGCATTGTTGATTCCACGATTGGCCTCCTTGTTGAGATGGACGATAACCATTGTTATTGTCATTCATGTACATCACTTCCTCCTGAGTCTCCGGACAATAGTTGCCTGAGTGCCCAGTGTTGCCACAGACTTCACAAGTAATGTGAGAGTCCATAGGCAGAGAAGTAGGGGCCATGGCAGCCTTCAAGCTGGTGTAGTCATCCAATCGCTTCATAAGAAGATCCATCTTGGCAGTAATCATGTCTGCTTCCTTGACAGTATGAGTACCCCTCGGTCGTGGTTGGAGTCTTTCATCACTCCACCCTTGGTTGGAGACCATCTTCTCCATGAGTAATTTAGCATTATCAACAGTGAGTGAGAAGAATGCTCCTTGAGCAGCAGCATCAATATGGCCTCGGGCTGTCGGAGTCAACCCATTATAAAAACTTTGAAGAATGAGCCAATCTTCCATCCCATGATGAGGATAGGCCAGGACATACTCTTGAAGCCTCTCCCAAGCCCCTGGAATAGATTCACTTGCTGCTTGCTGAAAACCCGAAATCCTTCCACGAAGAGCATTGGTTTTACTCAATGGGAAGAACTTCTTGAGAAATGCCTCTGAACACTTACTCCAAGTGTCAATAGATTCCCGATTCGCATAGAACCATTGCTTAGCTTTCCCCAGAAGGGAGAATGGAAATAGCCGTAAACGAACATCATCCATATTTGCACCCCTGATGACGAAAGTGCTGCATAGCTCTAGGAATTGCTGCAGATGAGCATTGGCATCCTCATTTGGCTTGCCACAGAATGGGCTAGCCTGTACCATCGTGATTAGACCCGTCTTGATCTCGAAATTTTCAGTCCCCATTGCCATCTCACGGCCTTGCAGCACCTGGTCAGCAGAAGGAGCTGAGTACTCACGAAGTGTCTTCTGGGTCATAATGTTGGACGTGGATGGTAGAAAGGAAGCTGGTTCGCTCTCCGGACGAGTACGATGAGGTGAGCCGAAATGAATTCGAGCTTTCCTCACAAGTGACTCGGGATCTTCAGTAAAATTCCCTGATAGGTCGAAACCAGTCATACACTACCTGTCTTCATCATCCAAAGATAAAAGAAGACAATCAAGGTTAGCCTGCATTGAGAGTTGTCCTAACCTACTCAGAGTTTATAAACAGATGCAAAGCATAGTCAAGATAATCCTGTGCCTTCCCCGGCAACGGCGCCAGAAATGCTTGTAGACATTTCTAAACGTCGATCACTTAAGAACAGATTTGGAATCCATCCTTAGCATCGACGCTAGAAATGCTTGTTGGCATTTCCCAATGTCACAACTAATGGCGCAGGTTAGCGTGAACATTGAGACTTGCCATAGGTTAATCCAAACGATCATGAACGAATCCACAAGCACACAGATAAACCATTGTAGCATTTCCCCAAGGAAGGAGAGTGTTCCAAGGGTATCGAATCCAAGGAAGGCAATGGCAGATATCTTAGACTTATGCTTTTGCTCTGAATGTAAACCAAGAGATAGATATAGGGAACAACACACTCAAAGCCAGGGGTAAGATAAAAGATAATAGGGGTAGTGTGACACACACACCTCAAATCTACCTCTACTCTAGCACACTACGGCTTAGGGGGAACATACGAGTTAGCTCTAGGTTCTAATGTACTAAAGATACAAAGCTAGAAGATACAAGAGATGGGCATGAGTATTGCATGAGGGAGACATGGTTCAGCACCCAGGTACAAACGGGGAGCTAGCCCGCGACGACCAGCACTTTGCGAAACTAGACTCTAGACTCCTATAGCAGGTACCCCAGCACGGAGGTTGCCCTAGGATCCAACAGGGCTGTCACCACCTGAGGACCGACCTCTCATTACGGGGGGTATGCTCATAACTATCGTAGCCAGACAACCCAGGCACCATGCCTACGTTGCTGCTAGACTTCACCCGGCCCGGGCTATTGTGACCCAGTGTGAGAGCCACCAGAAGACTGGTCAACTAGACCGAGTACCGTAGCTTGAACACAGACCCCATGCAACACTCTCATGCCATCTAACAAGATCAACTAAGGCTAGACATACGAACAGATATGAACTCTCTTATGTCTAATCAACAAGATCAAAGGGTCATGTTCGTGAAGAACACGAGCCTCTAACTTATGAACAAACACATAAGGAAGGAGTTTATCACCCTTCAAGTGGATCAAAAGGTAGTGTTCACGAAGAACATGAGCCTCTAAATGATGAACAGAGGATGAACTCAAGAACATATCAAGAATATGATCTACCATGACTTTATATGAAATAGCTGAATAACTGAAGTAGATCAAAGTCATACAAAGAAATAAAGATAAAAGAGAACTCATACCTAAACTTCCAAGAGGACTTGGAACCTGAAGAAGAGCTACTCTAGCCTACCCCCTAGCCTTGGAAACTAAAAGTGAGAGGAGAATGAGAGAGTGGTGTGTGAGAAATGGGAGCCCCTCCCCTTCTATTTATAGGCAAGGACAAGGCTTGCTCAGACGCCCAAATGGCCCCTAAACACCCGGGAGTGATGCAAAGGACCAATAGAGAGCTACCACGTGGAGGGCCAGGATGGGGCCCCATAGGTCGGTTCGGCCGATCCCAAGGTCGACCGGCCCCCTAGGGTGGCCCCACCTGGTGGTTTTCCAGTGGGTGGCTGCCCTGTGGGCCCTCTTATCCATCCCCGGTGCATGGCTTGATTTCGTATCCGAGGTGGGCCCTTTGATCCATGTGAAGTCCATGTGGCGTCCTCTGATTCGTCGGTGAGTGCCTCCCCTGGATCGATGACATGGATTGCCATGTTTCCCTTGGTGGCAGCCACCTCCTCAGCTGAGTTGGCATGGTTTCTTCAAAGAAGTGGAGTTTCCATCTCTTTTAAGGGTAAATCACCTACATATAAATAATCTCCAAGGACAAGTGGAACTACATTATTCAAACCTAAATGCTAGTAAATAATGCATATGCCTCCATTTATGTGAGAATATTGAGTGTTGGAAATGGTGAATTTCCAACGTCAACAAGCTCCCCACCTGACTCAAGTGACGAGGTAGCCAAACGAGAAAATGTTGAAGTGCCTAAGCCAATCTTCGAGAGAGCCCGAGCTTACATGCCAAATTTCTCTGTGCTCTGGTCGAAGATATCACTCCTCACTGGCAGGAATCTATGGGAAAGAGCACCAAGTGCAAATTCTGCCCCTAGATTCCCCTATCGTTTCTTCTCTTAAAAACCCGGCCTTCGAGACTTAGTCTCAAGGGAAGGAGGATGGTAGTAGTCGAGGAAGAGGAATCATTCCTGGTGGGGACGATCACTTCAACCTTGCCCGCAACTCTTCAGGAGAGGTCACGGTAGAAGTTTTTCGTGCTTCTGTCAAGGCTTAATCCAAAGTGACACTGAGGGTTATGCTAAGACACGAGCCCTAGCGCATAAAACCTCCATATCTTTGGCTTATGGAAGCACGAACTTATATCTGGTCTAGCTGAGCAATCCATCTCATCATCTTAAGTTCAGCTAAGACCGATGCCGATCAAGTCAAGTGGATGCACATCCTACTCTTCACTTCTTGACCTGATCGATGCCCTACGGGAGTGTGGTTACACACCTATCCTTTACACTCTCGTTGGAAGCTTGGGTTAGCTCATGTGTCATCCCACTTAGGTGAGGGTGAGGTCCTTTGTCGACCCAAGGAGAGGATGAACTAGCAAGTCCGTCACTCTCGATCTACAGCTCAAATGATCGTTTGACCCATAAACTTTCACTCACTCAATCTGGGGTCCGATCATCATTGAGTTCTAGAGGTGAAAAGCTTCACTCTTAGAGCACTCTAGGCTTTAGGCCCGGATTTTGTGCTCAACTCCATCACCTCTATCATCTCTCGTCCGTAGTGCTATAGCCTTGCTAGCTGCGCTTCTTTCCTAAGGTTACCCATCATAGTTCCCTTAGGATGGTTGTAAGGATCATCTCTGCTTCACCATGGATACAGCTTGCATCGCACATATGCACTAACCATGCAGGAAAGAAAATGCATCCTATCATAAAGAAACCTGCAAGGAGGACCACAGAGCAGAACAGGAGGATATTATCAGAGAAAATGGACGATATGAGCAACAGGGCAACAATAAATCTTCACCTAGGTACAAAACAGTGTGGGGAAGAGTTGCACTCTCCAAACGCGAACACGACGGATCATTATTGCACCCACACTATGCTCACACAGCGCTTACGATCGACCACGCTTAGAGAACCTAAACGGGACATGCATTCGTGCGCATCACAGGAATCCCCGTCTGGTCCACACAGAAACCAGCGCTGGTTTGCATCTCTTCCTCTTCACCATGATTTCTGAGATTGTGCACCCATGTTTGATAAATTAACTTAAGAAATCTATGGTAATGCTTGCTCCATGCCTAGGGTTGACATGCGTACGTTTTATTCCTCGTTTATAACCTTGAGGCTTGTGAACAAAATCATCATAAGGACAACATGCTTATCTAAGTTGTTGACAAGTGAGATATGACTTGATGACATGATCTTAACTCTGTTGGTTCTGACCCTTGGGATAATTTTGTTTTCGAAAAAAAATGCTCTTGCAAAGCTCCTCTTTGATATACCACCATCCTACCAAAGTTATATGATGTTTTTAGTTGAGAACCTTATACTCATATGCTGCTTGTTATTGCATTGAGCTTTGCCAAATTCTGTGACCCTTGTGAGAATTCTTTTCATTACTTTCATGGTCAAGATTCATGTGCACGCCACTTTATCCCCTTGCTATGCTTCTACCCTGGAAGTTAGCATTGTATTATCCATCCATTCCGTGAGAATAAAACTCTATATGTGTTGATCTCTCCCTCCTAGTTTTTGCTACATAAAGAGACATGGCTATTTAAAAAAAATATGGACACATGAAGGTCCAGTGTTGAAAAAAAAAGAGAGAAAAGAGAAAAGTATAGAGATAACCATGCTCTCAAAAGATTTCTTATACAAAAGGGAGAATCATGCAAAAAGGAGTTCCACAATCTAGATGGTGATAACTGGTATCGATTCCGGGGCTAGGGTCCACCACACCATCAATCAACATTCATCATACATGTATGGTAATAGCTAGCACCCATTCCGGGCCTAGTATCCACCTTACCATAATCACCGTACCCATACATGTGCACATCTTGATCTGATTGTATGATTTGATTTTCTCTGTGGATCCAATTTTTGACTTTGCAATATATATGATACAAGTATGCTTTACCTTTATCCTACCCTGAGCTCCAAATACAGCCATCATTAGAAGTAGGGTGAAGAAAGGCAATCTAATGCCTTGGTGAGGACATATACACATTGAGCGATCCGAGAGAATCAAAGAAGGGCAGAGTAGTTCTTTTTCTTTAAAAATTATCAAGAAAACCCCAAGTGCTTACCAACAGGTGCTTAAGAGACTCGATTCATGGTCATTCCTCATATCAACTACCCAAGATGGCATTGTAGCCAATCCACAGAGTTCACAAGAGCAAGGTATGACTTGGAATAACTCTTATGTTTGTCTTATACCTTTGGTTCAAACCCATGTGATCTTCCCTTTCGCTCGGGACGAGCAAAGGGCAAGTGTGGGGGAGTTGTTGATGGCTATTAAGTACCTAATTTAGGGCCGTCAAACCCTGCATTTTATCATAAGAACTAAGCATTCACATTAGAATAGGGGTTTAAACTGACAATTTCCACCAGTGGCTATGCTAAGTTGAATGCAGGTGTTTGGCATAAGAAATGAAGAGAAAAGATAGCCTCATGATCCTAGCAAGTTGGGCTCAGCCAATGAGAGGCTGCATGCAAGCATCCCCTGGATCCATGACATCACCAATCCAAGGAAGGAAGCCTCGGCAAATCAGAAGCCGCCATGCAGGCATCACATGGATCCTATGGCCCACCAGAGCGCCTAAACCACCTCCAAACCACGTGGACATCGGGAACCGACCTCAGGACCCACAGGGCAGCCACCACGCGAAAGGACACCCCGAGTGGGGCCCACAGGGGGTCGGCCGACCCCACAGGTCGGCCGAACCGACCTTGTGGCACCCACTTAGGGGCTTCCACGTGGTGCTCAGTCATTGGTCCTAGAGGCCATCCCCGGGGTGTTTGGGTGCTCTCACGCCAGTTGCACAGGCCTATAAATAGGAGGAGAGGGGGGTAAGAAGAGGGTGGAGCACACTTGAAGCCATTTCTCACCTTTGCCTCTTTCTCCCTCTCTCATTCTCTCGTAGTGGAGGTGAAACCTCATCCCACCATGAGTGTGTATGTGGAGGATCTAGACTAGGTGGTGCTAGGTAGAGAGGAGTGTGTGGATGAGTAGAGGTGAGGTGGTGATGATCCGTTCATCATCCACCATCCCCTTGTACCTCGTGAGCGATGCTGTTCTTCATTTAGACTAAAGTGAGTATTTCAGTATTTTCTATTTAGACTAAAGTGGCTCTCATGCATGAATGAGTTGTTCTTGAGTTCTTCGTTCGTTCATCATTTAGAGGCTCACGTTCTTCATGAATGTGCCTCCTCGATCTAGTTGACGAACAAGTAATTCATACTTTTGCGTTTGTTCATAAGTTAGAGGCTCGTGTTCTTCACGAACACGACCCTAGATCTTCTGTTATCATCGCATAAGTTTGCATCTCGTTTGTATGATTGCCTGTCTATTAGAGTATAGTGAGCTCATGCATATCTGATTTAGACCAAGTATCAATCATATTTCCTCGCGCGAATCGATTCAGTGACGAGTAAGGTCTAGCTCAACCTCGCGGGTTCGTCACTTCGTATTTATACGGAGTGCTATAGTGTTTCTACGGGACGTCAGACGTAGCCGTGCTATAGTAGTAGTCAGCGGTGTGGACATGGTGTCTTGACTGCTGGTTATCCTTCGAATGCCCTGTATCCCACGGTTTGTCTTGGGGTAGGCCGCGGTAGTGACAGCTGTTGGACCCTCTGAAATCCCCCACGTTCAGATACAGCGTGTAGGCAACCCTTTGTCGTGAACCAACTGTTATAGTCAGGAGGGGCCGGTGTCCGAAGCGAGATCTTATCCGAGCTTGTTCCTCTCTAGAGTCGAGAACCAACAGGAGACTTCACATCACTCACCTATCTCAGCAGAGATTGTGTCCCCTTGGACAGTCACTCGTAGAGTCCCCCATACCGTTCCTTGGATTCGATACCCTTGGGAATACTCCTGAGGTGAAGTGCTACAACGGTGTATCCGTGCGCTTGCGGATTCGTTCGCACCCGTCAGTATACCCGGGTGATTCTTACACGCTCACGCTATCCCGACGCCATAGTGGTGACGTTAAGAAATACCAACAGGCGCCAAGCCTCACGGCAGCCAGATCTATCGACATCGGAGAGGAATCGGATCAGAGAGGGGGTGGTGGGTGGGGCGGGGGTCAGAAGATGAGAGGACAACGGAGGAGAGGAGGTGGAGTCGCAGCCAGATGTGAAGATGGCGGAGCCGTGGGTGGTGTGCGGGAGGAGCACGAGTTAGGTTTAGGTTTTGCGGGGACGGGGCGGAATTATATAGCATGGAATCACGATCTGAGCCATCGAATCGGTCTCGACGGTTGGAAAACGTTGGGCCATTTGGGCCAAATCGGGCCTGGTTCCATTCTTATCTGTTAAACATTTTTTTTCTATTTTACTGTACCATTGTGAAGTAACACACGAAAATAATTATCTCATATGCATAAATATATCTTTTATATACAATGTACTACATGTAAGTTGTTGTGTATGAATCTCAACACTTATAGAACTGATTTGCTATTTTTTATAGTTTAAATGAATTTCTGCATTTTACCGAAAGTAATTCCAAATTGACCTATATGTACCTCAAATAAGATTCAAAAAATTCAAAAAAATTGTATTTAGGTGCATATGGTTCATTCTAGCCCACATCTCGGATATTGACGAAAAATCAATTGACTTATAGGGATAGTTCAAACTTATACTAGTCACCTTATTATAAAATAATGATAATAATACTAGAAACTTCTCTGAAAATTCTAAAAATTGACATGTAATCATTTTATGAATGTACAAGTTTGACAAAAAAAGTTTCATAAGATTTTGTGAAAGTTGGAGTATACATTGTTCATAAACTAGATAGTTCATCACATTGTTTCATATAACTCAACTTAAACTTTAAAGTTTGTACACACTCAAGTACTTTCTTACCCCATGGACACCTCAAATTTGGATGCAACCTTAACCTTACTATCCTGCTAGTATTTGGAGATTTAGATTCCCAATTGTCATGCGAAAAAGTTATTTTTCTATTTTTAAAATACCTAATTAGGACACCCTTGTGAAGTAACTTGAAAATACTATTATCTTACATACTCTGAAAACATTTTTCACATGTAAAATACAGCATATAAGTTGTCACCTAGGAGTTTCAAGAATTTTCAAGTACATTTGCTATTTTCTATCATATAAATGAATTACTGCATGTTTACCGAAAGTAATTCCAAATTGACCTATATGTACCTCTAATAAGATTCAAAAAATTCAAAAAATTGTATTTAGGTGCATATGGTTCATTCTAGCCCACATCTCGGATATTGACGAAAAAATCAATTGACTTATAGGGATAGTTCAAACTTATACTTGTCACCTTATTATAAAATAATGATAATAATACTAGAAACTTCTCCGAAAATTCCAAAAAATTGACATGTAATCATTTTATGGATGTACATGCTTGAATAAAAAGGTTCATAAGATTTTGTGAAAATTGGAGTATACATTGTTCATAAAATAGTTAGTTCATCACATTGTTCAAGAAACTATGTTAGAGATTTGTCAAATTTGTACTACATGTTATTAGCACTTTTGAAAATGACAAAATGATGTAAATAAAGGTCATAGATCTTGATGAGATATGAATCTTTGGTATTCATCACTTTTCCATTTGACATCTTCTAGTGTAAAAAAATCTTGCTCATAGTTATCACTTTTTGGAAGAAATGCAAGTTGCATACAAAATTTTCGATAAATAACAATTTCTATACAAACAAAACATCCTTGAAGGAAAGGTCAATTTTAGAAAAATTTGAAAAAAGAACCATCAAATTTGAAGATCTTACGTGGGAGAAAAACTAGTTACAACTTTTAATTCTGGATTAAAAAAATGATAAACACTGTTCTTCATCTCCGCCTGGCCACGTGGCGAAACATGATTGGCTGAGCATGCCACATGGCTGGTCGGTCGCACTACTGCCCCTTATTATCATTGAATAAGTTAAGTTTTTTTAGCACATGGCATCAAACATTGAAGTGGTGCAGTGGTGGGACTTCTCATACTCTTGCCGTAGGTCTCGAGTTCGAGCCCTGGATCCTCCCAAATTTCACAACTTGTGGTCAGATTTAATACAAAATAATAAAAGTTCTCCACTAAGCCAAAAACCTTGGAGTAGCTCAGTGGTATGGAGCTAGGGATCGTGGACCTGTGGTCGTGGGTTCGATCCCCAGCTCTTGCTCTGTTTTTCTTTTTTATATTTTAATTGATGACAGGGCGGGTGCGGTCGGGTGAGGTGGCGGGCGGGTGGGGGACGTGGTGCGTCGGCTTAGTGATGTGGTGGCGCAGTGGTAAATTATGAATATATAAAAAAATATTCATAAAAAACTGTTATTAATATATAAAAGACCGTTATACCATACTCATTCATTAACGTGGCTGTAGCGCAGTGGTAAAGCTGCTGGGCCATTATCTTGGCCACCTGGGTTCGAATCCACATCCCTACACATTTTTTGACCATTTTGCTATAGATTTCAGACTGATGTGGCGGCATTAGGGAAGAAATGAATTTGGCTATATGGAAGAAATGAATTATGAATAGCTCTCACAATTTTTTTGAGATTTTGCTTCAATTTATCGATTTTTCCATTCATAATATGACTATTTTTTAATTTGTTGATCGCGATGAATGTGCTGTAATGTCGTAGCGTTGTGGGACGAATCGCAATGAATTTAACAAATCGTCGCAATATTTTGGGCTTCAATATCCATCAATGCACATCCGTGATGAAAAACCAGAATACGTCGCAGAATCGTGACAAATTTAACAAATCATCGCAGTGTTCTGGGCTTCAATATCCATCAGTGTACATTCGTGATGAAAAACAGAAATACGTCGCAGACGGAGTGCTCTATGTGATGTTTTTTGAGAACGTCGCATAAAGTTCATCGCGGATTAAATAGTTTCTTGTAGTGGCAACACCCAAAGGAAACACAACCTCCAAGTCCAAAGAAAGATCAATCTCAACCGCCACCCATGGAAGAATCACAGCCGGAGCGCACGATCGGGGAATCATGCATCCCGGATCTACCAATCCTAGACTTTGAAGATGTCAAACTATCCTCAAAGTACAAGAATCACCTTTCACCAGTAAAGAGGATCCAAACCTTCATGTCCAAGCATTCGTTCAACTATGTCAAACTTTCAATGTGGAAGGGTTGACTCAAAATCAATTGAGGGCAAGGCTCTTTGGGTTCTCACTACTCGAAGAACTTTGAATTGGTTCCACTCTTTATCAGCAAGGAAATTAAATTGGGATGCATTGATGAGGGCTTTCATAAAGAGATTTCGTTCGCCGGTCAAAATTCAGAATTTGCGCGACAAGGTTGAAACATTTGTTCAATCTCCCACGGAAACAATTGAGGATGCTTTTGAGTGTTTCGATGAATACAGGCGAGCCGAATTCCTTGTATGGCAAGTCGGTTCACTTATGGACAGGGTGGAGAAGATAGAGATAGAAAAGATAAAAGCTATGAAGGTTGCCGAAGCAAGATCCACATGTGAGAGGTGTGGGGAGTACAACCATGACCAAGGAGGTTGTCCAAAGGAAGCAAAGGTGTTCAACCACATGAAGAAAGAAGAATCGCCAAACTTCTGCTATGGGCAAGGTAAACCTCAATTTAATGCAAGCTCACCCATTCAAAATTTAGTTCCTCTTCATGTACAATTGAATGACTTCATGGACGAGCAAGCAAGGATCAACAAGGACACCGTCACCAAGTTCAAGGTCATTAACAAAATATTGGAGGATATAGACAGGTGAGTGATGGAGGTCGAAAGTTCTAATCATCAAATGCTCAACACAATGAAGATGCTAGAAGCGCAATTGAAACAACTTGTCGGGTGCCTAATGAGTAATAGAGGAAGAGCGGAGATGCCTTCATCATAGCCACACTACTTCAATAACATACTTACCAACAAGTATGAGATGGCGACACTCGGGAAAGTTCATATCAAGATGTCCAAGGAATGAGGTGCCATTATCACATATCAAGGACCTAAGAAACAAAGAGATCCCGGATGTCTGATCATCTCATGTTCCATTGGCTCACTCAAGTTCAAGGTGGTGTTGTGCGACCTTGGAGCAAATATGGGAGCCATGCCAAGAGACATCAAGAGGCTGTGCTTACCAAAGCTGGAGCCCACGATCATGAGTCTAGAGCTGGGAGACAACTCTATTCACTATCCCATGGGAATCACCGAAGATGTACCCTTAAAAGTTGAAGATCACTTCATCCCCGTGGATTTCATGCTCAAGATGTGGAAAAGGGCGAAGCCGCCACTCTTTGGGAGGTTGTTCCTTAATACCATCAGAGTGACAATCGACGTTGGCAAGAAGGAGATCAAGATTGACATCAACGGCGAGACTGCATTCAAATTTCAACCGTGTTTCGAGGTACGCAACATTATTAATGCTAAATATGTTCCACCCCATCGTCGCATTGGTATGAGAGCGAAGAATCAAGGGAGATGTTTCAACTGTCAAGACCAAAAGAGAAAGCCAGCTTGTGAAGACAAAAAATGACTAAGCCGAAGAAAAAGCCTGCACCCAAGCCAAAGATAGTGCATAAGTGGGTACCCAAGATTGCAACGCCCACAAAGAGTGTTGATCAGAAGTGAAGAAGAGAAGAAGTCTAGCTATAGACTATAAACGAAGCGCTAGGCGGGAGGTAACCCGTTCGTCGAGTCAAGAATAAGCTATCGGGAGGACAACCCGATCGAGAATAAAGGCTGCCGGGAGGGCAACCCGGAAGATTTTTGAATTTCAAGTAAGTGAGACTTAGAATTTGCTATGCAAGACATTTTATAAACTCTTAAGTGGTTGAACAAGTTTTGGACAACCTTTTATTCGCTCAGTCGTTTTATTTGGATTTTTCGATCTTAAACCAATGACATGAGCCATCCCATGATTTATTTGCCTCTTCTTGAGAAACTAGTACAAAAAATTCATACCCTATCCAAGCCTTTCATCCTCTCCATGGTGTTAAGGTTGGCTTGTTTTACATGTTAAAAACACACGAGTAGAGCCCCACGTTGTTCCTTAATGATTTTTAATCTTTAACACATGGTAGGACTCGCGTGAACCTAGGAAATTCGATTTTTTGGTTTCATTCAACTTAACGTCCACCGGTTTCTCTAGATTTAGAATTTTTCTAAGCCCCATTGTTTTTATTTGTTCAAAATCTCTCTGTCATGTTTGGCCAAAACTAGAACCTAAACCTATACCCCCACGGTCAAGCCGGAGGACCTTGCTATCAACTAATGAAAGCAAACAATCCCGGTGCAACCAAAATAAATGAAGTCGGAAAGTTTTTGACTTACAAATGTTTTTGATGCCTAAAAACTCCTCTAAGAATAACATTAGGACTCATTGCTAGCTTTGAGTTAATTTTTGATTTAGAGGAGTGTTTAGCGTCAAAACATGGTTGAGGGGAAGATTTTGAGTTTCCTTAATGCTTTGTGTTCCATGATGCATCACAGAAAGGTTTTATCAACAAGGCATGTTGGGCATATGTAAAAGACAAGCATGGGGGGCAGCAATGACTTTGTTTTGTAGGAAATAAGTGAAAGCATATAAAGCATGGAAGACAAGAAGTGACACAAAGTAAAGGAGGGAGGCGTTGATCCCATCATTCAAAATAAAGGAGTAGCCGAGAGCGTTTGGGTAATGGATCCTTGTGGAGCATGAGGACACAGGACAACAAGGGAGTAAGAAGTAGCTCAGAGAAAACTGGAGAAAGGAAAAGGAGGAGGCCCCCTAGGCCGATCTACCTAGGCCGGTCGGCCTGCCCCTTCCAGTCAGCCCCCGAGGCTCCCCTTTGTCTGGTAAGTAGTTCATCCTTTTGCTAGTGTGTGTTCTTGAGTTCATATCCCAGAAGTTCCAGAAACTACCCATAAAAATTCATGCCTCACTTCCTTCTCTAAAAATTCCTGAATAATCATACAATTCTTGTCAATCCGTATATTCTCTTTGTGTGTATTTCTACCAGCAAGAAACCCCCGGGAGGTTGTTTGTGAGTTTGTGCAGCAAGGTATGATAATGAAAGCCATGAATGCCGTCCTCAGAAGGAGGACATGATCGTCGTCAAGGGTGTCGTCGACAAGCTCTTCGCGGAGGCACTCTATCTCCGAGTTCCCGCAGAGCATGGAAGAGGACGTGGCACCGCCAAGGAGTGACACGCTGCCCCTTGGAGGAATAAAGAGTACACGAAGCTCGTCCATGCTGTACACCAAACCACAAGGGCACACGGAGGAGCCACATGTTCGACCTCGACACCACCATACACTGCGAGGCACTCAAAGCTTGCTCTCATCATAAAGACGGAGGATCAACCATTGGAGGAAGAGTGAAGGAAGGAAGAAGAAATAATGCTTTCAAGTTTGGTTTGATTTTTCCTTCTCCTTTCCTTTATTTTTCGTTTGTGTGCAAAATTGTGTGTGTGTAGCGTTTTCAGTTTTTATTTATTTTCAGCATGTGTGTGGTAATAGTAGTTTTGTTTTCCATCACCATGAATAAATTTCACTACCGGTTTATCATCTTTAATATGGATGGAAAATTGTGCCAAGTTGATATATGATGACCATTGCCGCTTTGCTCAACTTTGTACTTGTTTTATGCATGATGAAGCTAGTGCTCTGTTTAATAAAAATCTGAAATTAACTTTAATGCTAGCTTAATCTTTTGCGGAGGTTATGATAAAGATGAGACCTATAGTTTTTCTCATGCTCTCCATTTTGGATGGGTTAAAGATGACTTATTTTTGTTCTTAAAAGTAATGCTAACCTTGTCATTAATACCTCTTGCATGTTGCTCTACCTATCCAAAGCCTTATATTTGATTGAGTGCAAAAACCTTAGTGTACAAGATTTATTTTTGGGTGCATTGATTCAAGGCTTGATTTCTCTGGCTCGAGACTAAGAAGCTGGTCATTCCATTTTTGCGTATCGTTCTTTATGCTAGCCTTTTCTATCCGTGCATTGTAAGTTTCCACATTGGGAATTTTGAGGATATCCACCCACAAACCCAAAACATCTCTTTTGTGTTTACCTCCTTGACCACAACCCAATTCTTGAGTATGGATGAATATTTGGAGGAAGATCACAAGAATGAAGGTGCCGAAGATTGGAGTATAATTTTGGGAGACCTCTAAGATGACATAAAAGTTGTGTGAAGGATCCCTAGAAGATTTCAAGTGTTTTCTCTCCAGGAAAATAGGACTTTTGGTACCTACCTTGGCACCAAAATTTCGCCACCTCTTTGCCCGAGGACATGCAATCGTCTAAGCATGGGGGGGAGTTGCCAAGAAGGTAGGTACATTGTAATCTAGAGATCAAGGGGAGTATATAAAAAAGAGAAAGAAAAAAAATGATGAAAAAGAAGTATGAAAGAAAGAAAAAAGAGGAGAAAAAAAGTATGTGTATATATATAAAAAAAGAGAGAGAAAAAGAAATAAAGCTCCCCGGCTCTCTAGATGCAGTAGAAATTTCAAGTTATGAGGATTCAAGATCAAGACCCATACTCATCCTTCCAACCATGTGCAATCCGATAACGAGGACTTCGTTTGTGCCTCGGGATCACTCTTTGCCATTTGCACATGTCCACCTATCTCAAAGTGTGTGTATTTTTCTCTCCCCCCTCCTTGAGAACATTATTTTTTCCAATGACCTTTTTGACGAGTCTCGGTAAGACCATGAGAAGCTTGTCTTGTTTTGATAATATCTCGATTATAATATCTTGGTAGGACTAAACTTTCCCAAAGCTCCATATAAAGCCTTCCACTTATATACATATATTGAGAGGGGAAAGGAGTAGAACAAATAGGCTTGAGAGACTTGATGAGATGAGTGTTCATGAGCAAGATGCAAGGAGGTTTAAATTTTGAACTTGGTTTAGCTCTTTTTCTTCCTCTTGCACTTCGTTCAAAATTTCTGAAATTCATTTGAAATTTGGGAGCATGATTAACTTCTTGTGGGAAGAGCTTAATTGATATCCACCCTCCGTAGGGATGAAGTCTAGATACATTATGGAACTTTAACAAATATAAATTTAGAGAGCATTATATTTTCTCATGTATGATCTAGTGCAGGGTATGGACATTGAAGGGCAACACTAATATCCATTGAAGGCTTACTCGAGGACGAGCAAGGTTTAAGCATGGGGGATGTTGGCGGTCGATTTCCATCAACCTAGCCACTTGTTTACCTTCTATGTTGGCATTAATTTGACATTCACACTAATGATCCTAACCCTCATTATATGTCAAGTTCGCACTCGTGCATGGTTTTTGGAGTTTATTGTTTACAGGAATCAAGAGCTTAAATGAGGACTTCCGGGTAAAGTTCATCAAGGGTTTTACAAGATGATCATGGAGCCCGGGACAAGTCAAGATACAAGATGAACATGACTCCAAATGAACCAAGGACTAAAGCGTGAAGCCGAGAAGTGTCGAGGACCTAGATGGAAGATGCGGGAGTTCATACGCAAAGCACCCTTATCTAAACCGCAAGGAAAATGACGTCAAGGACCCACATGCAACTCGAAAAAAGTTCTAGAAAACACGAGAAGCGACGAGGAGGAAGCCGGGGCTGAACTGGGCCGAATTGGGCCCAGGCCGACAGGCCGGCCAGCCCAGCCGATTCTGGGCCCGCTTCGGCGCCCCCTTTGACCTAGACGACCCTTGGGCTATTTATAGCCCCCGTGCGAAGTTGCAACTATGAAGTCATTCGTCATCCGCTGCCGAGGAGTAGAGAAGCTTGGGGGACACCATCTCGGAGAGGAGGGTCGTGATAGTCGTCTAGGGTTCACCTAGCCGGCGTGGGAACCTTGCATGGAAGACCACATCGGAGTTCCGGAGGCTTGAATCAAGATCAAGGTAGGATCCCGGTTGGATCTTATTCATGTATAAACTTATGATGGAGTTTCATTGAATCCGATAACTAGCAATCGAGTGTTTCCCTTTCGATTTTGTCTTCTCTTGGTTTTGCTTCTTCCTCGATCTATACTTAAGATAGATCGCCTAGGGTGCTCTTGTAGCCGCGGTGCCTAGAGGTGCATACCCGACCTACTAAGAGTTTTCAACGCGTTCCTCGTGAGCGTGCTCTTAGGTTCACCTACACAAGAAGCGGGGCATCGTGATAGGATGTCAATCACGTGTACAGTAGGTGCCTTCGAGGAACAGAACAACGAGGATGTCGATCACGTGTAGGAACCTGCCATAGTGTCACTAGAGTTGAAGAACAACGAGGATCGAGCTCCATCGGAGGCATCCACCATGCTCAACGATGTCATGCCTAGCGTCTTGATGGGGTAAAGTTATCGTTTGTCCATGGAGTTGTAACAGAACTTGATGTGTAGTCACCCACTCTTGTTTGGATCATATGTTAATCATACCTTTGTTGATGATGCTTAATGTTTAAGGCTAGCTACCATGCTTTCGGGGTTGCTCCCGTAGATCGCATCAACATACCGTGTTCATTAGGATTAGTATCGATTACCTTCACGTAGTGACATGTACAAGGGAAGGGAAATGATTAGTCCTTTGACCACATGCTTAGATAGATTAGATCGGGGCTTTGTCATGTTTTGGGTGATTGCATCTTCAAGTACCTAGACTCCATGGGCATATGTTCTTCATACTTGTGCACCTCTCATCTCTCTCTTTAATGTAATTTAGGGTTAGGTTGTCTTTACTTTATAGATTAATCTTTCTATCATAAGTCTTCAATCAACTAGATTAGTATTAGGTTAAATGCTAGTAATCCACTTGCTTCTTGCGTTGTCAAGAACCTTGGGACTCCCCTAGGTGAAAAAGGCTACAGGCGATCCGTGTGCTTGCGGTGAACCTTGACGCGTTATTGAACCGTCAACAAGCCCCTTTTTCTGGCGCTATTGCCGAGGAGCAAGCCAGTTTACTTCGTTTAATCTTTCGTTAATTTTGTTGATTACTAACATCTAACCCTTGTGTTCTAGAAAAACACTCTTTTTTCGTTTTTGTTTTTGATTGTCCAGATGGCGTTTGTTCGAAATCCTTTGGAGGAACTGGAAAAATCACTAAGAGACTATGCTAGCCCTCGATGTGAGGACATCAAGGTACAAGAGTCGGATTCGGTACTCGAAGTGATAAGGTACGAAATCAAGGCTCGAATCATCGAGATGGCGGCAACTAATCCTTTCCGAGAGGTGGAGACGGACAACCCATATAGACATATCCAGCGCTTCACGACACTATACAATACGGTACGATAAGAGGGAGTCCCTGAGGCTTGGTTTAAATGGAATCTCTTCCCCTACTCACTTGCTGACGAAGCAATGAAGTGGTATTCATTTGCGTCCTTCGAAGTCGAGGGAAATTGGAATCAATTGATAAAGAAATTTTGTGCCAAATTCTTCCCTATATGCAAGATTCAACATATAAGGAGGCAAGTGATTACTTTTAAGCAAGGAGAAGAAGAAGGGATTGATCAAGCGTGGAATCGTTTCAATGAGCTAGTTGAACAAGGACCAAGACTCGGATTTCCCGGTGAGGTACTTTTGCATACATGTTTCTTTTCCCTAACCTCTAGTTGCATGGAATACGTTCAAATGTGTGCAGCAGGGGATCTCATGGAGAAAACACTCACGGAAGCTGCCCAACTTCTACAAAAAATAAGCAAAGCGGCAGCCATGCGAAGAGATTGGGGAACACGACTTTCGGGGAAGTCGGAATGTGACACAAGTGTGAGGCCACTTGCTGCAATTTTCAGAAATACAGCCCCCAAAGAGAAGAAAGAGGAGCCAATCTCGGAAAAGGTTGAAGAAGCTAAACATGAGGAAACTAGAACTATCCCGGAGAATGATCACACCGAGACAAGCAAAGTGAGTGAAAGGACTATGTCAAGAGGGAAGCCACTAAGGGAGTTCGAGCAAATGGATTGGGTCCCAATTGATTCTGGAGAAATTTTTAACTAGAGAAGACCATTCCCTAATCAAAAGGGAATGGCAAAAGCTTTGGAGATAGACTTTCCACCGGAAAAACAAGTGGAGCATCCATACAACCTAGAGACAACCGGGGAGGTCCTTCAAAAACTCTTTAGTGAAGAAGAAGTGGATCTAGACCATGTGGCCGAAGCAAAAAGAATTATGGGAATCAAGCCCGAGGCATCACCATTCGCTCGCCTCGCCGAAATTTAAGCCATAGCATCCGATGAAGAAGAGAAGACATTGCCGCATATAGATTGCAAGGTTAACGACATTGATCGCAAGAGCACAAGTAAGTGTCTTGTCTTCTAAAATTTTTGATGAAATTCATGATCGCACCATTAATCTGGTTCCAACCTCTACCGTTCATCGACGTGATGGTTGAGAGGATAGCAAATCATGCATAATTTTTGATTTCTTGATGGATACTCGGGGTTCATGCAAATTCCTATTCACTCGGATGATCAACACAAGTCAACTTTCACTTCCCCTTATGGAACATTTGCATATAGAAGGACGCCCTTTGGTTTATGTAATGCTCCAGCCTCTTTTCAATGATGCATGATGGTGGTATTTTCGGAGTTCATTTTGGAAATTGTCGAGGTATTTATGGATGACTTCTCCGTCTATGGTAAAACTTTTGCGGATTGTTTGGCAAACTTGGACAAGGTTCTCACGAAATGTGCGGAGGTTGACTTGGTGCTAAATTGGGGAAAATGTCACTTCATGGTAAAGCAAGGTATAGTGTTGGAACACGTGATATCCGAGAGAGGGATTGAGGTGGACAAAGCTAAGGTTTAAACGGTTGAGAAAATTCTACCACCGACAGATATCAAATATTTGAGGAGTTTTTTGGGCCATGCAGGATTCTATAGGAGATTCATTAAGGATTTCTCAAAGATTACCAAGCCGTTGTCTAATCTTCTCCAAAAAGATGTGCCATTCAATTTTAATGAGAAGTGTTTGGCGGCATTCCGCACACTAAAGAGAGCTCACATAACCGCACTTATCATTCAACCGCCCGATTGGAGTCAACCCTTTGAGATCATGTGTGACGCGAGCGACTATGCCGTTGGAGCCGTGTTGGGACAACGAAAAGAAGGCAAGGTACATGCTATATATTATGCTAGCAAAACCCTTAATGGAGCTCAACTAAATTATGCAACAACGGAGAAGGAGTTGCTTGCAGTAGTATTTGCCTTCAAAAAATTCAGATCGTACATTGTGAATTTTAAAGTGATTGTCTACACCGATCATGCGGCAATCAAGTACCTCTTGTCTAAAAAAGATGCCAAGCTGATAGAGGCGTAGTGCCCAATCTTTTGGTGAGTGGAGATAATTTCGATCTGGTGGGAGGCGACCATCACGATCCGACTACGACGAGCGAGACTCGAAGCGCTAATGCAATCGCTGAACCAACTCCCAATGGTTACCAACCTTGCTGGTGCAAGATCAGCCTGATCACGAAGATCAATTCCTGTATGCAATCGAAGAACGAACAAGAATCTGAAGCGAGCAATCTTAATATCACTCGAAGGTGGAGTTCTGAATCACAGAGGACAACACATATTTGTGCGTGTTCTGGGGTAGCTAAAGCTAGATGTAAAATAAAACTCAAGTTCTAAATGCGGCGGGTACTGAGTATATGAGGAGGGGCGTCCTAGGGTTGGGGACGACCTAGGATGGTGCGCCCACAACTTGGGCTTAAGGCCCAACAAAATGGCGACGCAGCACCTTGGCAGATTCTGGATGTCAACTTGTTTCGACGATTCCCGTTGACTCAGGAAGAATTTAGTCTTGAGACTGGTGCCATTGGAAGCTCTATGAAATTTTGGTTCCAGCCATATAAAGAACGTTCAAAATCGACTTCGTATGTGACCTGGGCGTTGTTTTTAGTGCGCACTGGTCCTGGACTCCAAATTGGGCTCGAACTTGAATTGCTTTGGGACTCCACCTTGGGGACTCGAACCGGATTAGCCTCGTGCCTCCTCGTCGACTTGGACACCTTTGCTGGACTTCTTCTACTCCATTCCATGCACCAATCATGGTCCTATGCATGGGTGTCATGTCCTCATCACAAGCCAAGGCTGATTCGGTGGATCCTTTTCTTCCAAGAGTTCGACGTAGAGATTCAGGATAAAAAGGGGTCGGAAAATGTTGTGGTCGACCATTTATCAAGGATGAACCATAAGGATGATAAAGAGCCTATTGATGACAAGATGAGAGATGATCACCTTTATCTAATCTTTGACAAAGATACTTGGATGACCAACATTATTCGAGCTATACAAAGAGCCGAAAGTATTTTGAGATGCACCTTACCTCTTTAGGCTCGGAGTGGATGGAGTTTTGCGAAGGTGCATACCAAGAGAAGAAAGAGGTGAAATTTTAAGGAAGTGTCACTCGAGCGAATATGGAGGACACTATGGACATTTTAGGACTCAAGCGAAGGTATGGGTTAGTGGATTCTATTGATCGGAGATGCATGAAGATTCAAAAAGGTATGTTGCTTCTTGTCCGAAATGTCAAAGAACAAGGAATATATCTCAAAGGAATGCTATGCCGTTAAATTACAATTTGCAAATTGATCTATTTGATGTTTGGGGAATTGATTTCATGGGGCCTTTCATAAATTCAAATGGATCTGAGCATATTTTAGTCATGGTTGATTATGTATCCAAGTGGGTAGAGGCCATCCCTTGTCGAAGAGCTTCAATGGTAGAGTCTATATCTATGATCAAGAATGTTATATTCCCGCGCTATGGAGTCCCACGAGTTTTGATAAGTGATGGAGGCACACACTTCATGTGAAATAGTTTCAGAAAGTGCTTGTCCAAGTTGGGATCGAGCATAGAGTGGCCACGGCATACCACCCACAAACCAATTGTCAAGCGGAAACTTCAAATAGGCAACTCAAGAGTATTCTTAATAAGACCGTTGAAAAGGGAGGTAAAGATTGGTCAAAGAAGTTGAACGGAGCACTATGGGCATACCGGACGGCACACAAGACACCAATAGGTATGATGCCATATCAATTCGTTTATGGTAAATCTTGTCATTTGCCTTTGGAACTAGAGCATAAGGCGTATTGGGCGATCAAAGAAATGAGTCTCGACTTGGATGCCGCGAGGATTAAACGAAGAGTTCAAATAAGTGAATTAGAAGAGATGAGGCTTAAAGCTTATGAGGGTGCGAGCATCTACAAGGAAAGAATGAAGCGATGGCATGATAAGAGACTACGAGGAAAGGAATTCAAAGAGGGCGACAAGGTCCTCCTCTACAACTCAAAGTTCAAGATCTTCAGGAGAGGCAAATTAAAAAGAAAGTGGGATGGACCGTACATCGTCCACTCAGCCTCACCGAATGGAGCGGTAACGATTATGGATATAAAAGGAGATCAATATGTGGTAAATGGAAAGAAATTGAAGGTTTTTCTTGAGCCTGATGTCGTGCCCATCGACTACATTGACATCTACACTATGGAGGATGAGCCCGAGCGTCAAGCCTAAGACATAAAACATGGTAACTTTTCTGTAAATAAATTTTCATTTTCTTTCTGTATTTTCATCGAGTCCTTTTTACGATTTTTAGTTGGACCTTTTCACCACATATGCTAGTATGCGCGAAACAAAGAGGCCCGTAGAAGATGGGCCGGGGTAGCTATTGGCATTTCGTAGCATCGTCACTTTAAGAACAGATCTGGAGTCCATCCTTAGTGACAACACCAAGAAACGCCTTGTAGGCACCTCTTAATGTCACAACTAATGACGCCGGGTTAGCGTGATCATCAAGACTTGCCAAAGGTTAATCTAAACGATCATGAACGAATCCACAAGCGCACAGATAAACCATTGTAGCATTTCCCCAAGGAAGGAGAGTATTCCAAGGGTATCGTATCCATGGAAGGCAATGGCGGATATCTTAGACTTATGCTTTTGCTCTAAATGTAAACTAAGAGATAGATATAGGAAACAACAAACTCAAAGGCAGGGGTAAGATAAAAGATATAAAGGGTAGTGCGACACACACACTCAAATCTACCTCTACTCTAGCACACTACGGCTTAGGGGGAACATACGAGTTAGCTCTAGGTTCTAATGTACTAAACATACAAAGCTAGAAGATACAGGAGATAGGCATGAGTATTGCATGAGGGGGTAAGGTTCAGCACCCAGGTACAAATGGGGAGCTAGCCCGCGACGACCAGCACTCCGCGAAACTTGACTTTAGACTCCTACAGCAGGTACCCCAGCGCGGAGGGTTGCACAAGGATCCAACAGGGCTGTCACCACCTGCGGACCTACCTCTATCATTACGGGGGGTATGCTCATAACTAACGTAGCCAGACAACCCAGGCACCATGCCTATGTTGCTGCTAGACTTCACCCGGCCCGGGCTATTGTGACCCAGGGTGAGAGCCACCAGAAGACTGGTCAACTTAGACCGAGTACCGTAGCTTGAACACAAACCTCATGCAACACTCTCATGCCATCTAACAAGATCAACTAAGGCTAGACATACAAACAGATATGAACTCTCTTATGTCTAGTCAACAAGATCAAAGGGTCTTGTTCGTGAAGAACACGAGCCTCTAACTTATGAACAAACACATAAGGAATGAGTTCATCACCCTTCAAGTGGATCAAAAGGTAGTGTTCATGAAGAACACAAGCCTCTAAATGATGAACAAAGGATTAACTCAAGAACATATCAAGCATATGATCTACCATGACTTTATATGAAATAGCTGAATAACTGAAGTAGATCAAAGCCATACAATGAAATAAAGATAAAAGAGAACTCATACCTAGACTCCAAAGAAGACTTGGAACCTGAATAAGAGCTACACTAGCCTACCCCCTAGCCTTGGAAACTTAAAGTGAGAGGAGAATGAGAGAGTGGTGTGTGGGAAATGGGAGCCCCTCCCCTTCTATTTATAGGCAAGGACCAGGCTTGCTCGGAGGCTCAAAGTGCTCCAAAACACCCCGGGATGCAGCAAGTGACCAATGAGCGAGTGCCATGTGTAGGGACGAGATGGGGTAGCACTAGGTCGGTTCGGCCGGCCCCCTAGGCCCCCCACTCGGGGTGGTTTTCCTCTGGGTGGCTGCCCTGTGGGCCCTTTGATCCATCCTCGGTGCATGGCTTGATTTGGTATCTAAGGTGGGCCCTTTGATCCATGTGAAGTCCATGTGGCTTCCTCTGATTCGCCGGTGAGTGCCTCCCTTGGATCGATGACGTGGAATGCCATGTTTCCCTTGGTGGCAGCCACCTCCTCAGCTGAGTTGGCATGGTTTCTTCATAGAAGGTGGGTTTCCATCTCTTTTAAGGGGTAAATCACCTACATACAAATAATCTCCAAGGACAAGTGGAACTACATTATTCAGACCAAAATGCAAGTAAATAATGCAATTGCCTCCATTTATGTGAGAATATTGAGGGCTGAAAGTGATACTTTTTAGTCGTCAACAAACTCCCCCAAGCTAACCTCTTGCTCGTCTAGAAGCAAGGCATTTGGGATTTAGGTTGGTTGATCAGGAGTTGCTATAATGTTGTATTCTCAACTTATGGCAAACATAAAGCAAAGTACTCTATCAAGAGTTGAACAAGTTGACAATGTTCTTACCTTTCACCTGACGACGTGGGGCATATAGCTTCACCTGCCTTGGTCGGTCGAGAGACAGAATGGTTATATAGCATATGCATAATCACTCTTACCTTGATCAGCTATCAATCCGGAGGTTTTGCAAATTTTGAACAGAAAATCAGAGTTCCTCAAATGATACTCTCGGATCGCTCAAAAGTGTATGGTTCCTCACCAAGGCATCAATGTTGCCTTTCTTCACATCCTACTCCTAATAGGCTTTATGTGGAGCTGTAGGTAGGAAAGATGTGGCATGCTTGTCTCTCATATATTGCTAAGTCAAAGACCGGATCCTTGGAAGAAACAAACATACATCCTGATCAAGATGTGCATATGTGTGTGATGGATATGAGCATGGCAAGGTGGATACTAGGCCCGGAAATGGGTGCTAGATATTACCATGCATTATATGAGGGAATGAGGGATTGATGGTAAGGTGGACACTAGCCCTGGAGTAGGTACTAGTTATTACCATCTATATGGTGGAACTCTTTCTCTTGCACATATCAATCCCTTTTTCTCCTTTTGAAATTTTCGAGACTTGGGCTAGCTCTTTTATTTTATTTTTGCCATGCTTTTGAGCATGCTTTTTGAGGACCAGGTGTGTCTGAGGACCAGTGGAGGGTCGCTCCTTAGTGATGAGTGATTGACAATGTTGTGTGGACTGATGCTTTGCTAAGTGTGCAGGTACAGGTTGCGGCTTGACTCGTGTCGGTGCAGGTGAAGAACAAGCGTGAAAGGCCTTAGCCGTGGCGGCCTCCGGGTGATGGAGTGGCAAGTAGGCTTGGTTCGATGGACCTGGTGGCCGATGGGGTCAAGTGCGAGCCGTGCGGTGCAAGACTGGCGGGCTGAAGTCATGAACATGGGCCGGTGCAAGGTAGCGGATGGAGCCCAAACCTTGCACGCGGGGTTTGTTGGTTTGCCCACAAAACCATCTGTGGATGGTTTCTTGGTTTGGGCCTCAAAACCAAGTCCGGAGGCCTGATGCGACGGAGACGGTGATCCGGGAGTGTCGGGAAGCTTCGAGGCGGGGGGCACGTGGCATGATCGCGGGGCTTGCGTCGATGCTAAGCAAGGCCGTGGTGGAAGTCTGCTCGATGAAGACTTGACCAAAATGCCCCTGAGGGGTTGTATCTTCAATTCAAGTTGTAGGGGTAGCGTGGTCATTTGCCTCCTCCGGTGGACTTCGTATAAATAGCGAAGAGGTGGATGTCATCTCTCTCTCTCTCTTAAGCCCTAGCTCTCTCTCCCCCAGATGATTTGCTTCCATTTTCTTCGATCCATAGGCTAGACAATTTCTTGTATAGAATCTGACCTCTAGATGTATGGAAGAATTTGGCGTTGTGATGATTTCCCTCTCCAAGCTCTTTGTGATTTTCGTGTCATTTTCGGAGCTATTTTTGGGTATTTTTGTTCGTCGCTCGATTCGTCGATTTGAGGCCGTTTCTCTCCGGATTTCTTTGAGGGGATCATGGGTGAGTGCCTTGTGCCTCTTTGTGGATGATCTTGACCCCTCAAACGCCGGATTTGGGCTTCGATTCGTTGATTTTCGGATGAACCCTAGTTCATTAGTGTTCTTGGCTAAGATCCATGATTCCGGGAGTTGTAGGATGTTTGAGGCCAAGATTTTTGGGGCATAGCATCCTCTTAGGGTGTTCATCATCTCCCCAAAATTTCGTTTCAAGACTCCAAGTGGTTTAGGAGATCCATCGATCGAAAGTTTGAGGTGATTTCGCGGGCTGTTTTCTGGGCAGTTTCGGGTGATCCGGCCACTTGTGCCCAGGTGACCCGGACCGGCTCTGGAGGCTAACGGGTGATCTGGCCCAAGTGACAGGATGATCCGGTAGGACTCAGCCTTTTGCTTTGATGCTCGAACTCTTTCGTGTTTGCTTCCGCTTTACTTCCTAGGCTTCCGTGCTTTGTTCCCAAGGTTCGAGAGAGGTTTAATTTTGCTCCCGCTTGATCGTGTGTGATCCTTGGAGTTGCGATTGGGACATAGGCCGAGTTCTTAGAAAGAATTTTTATTGGCTCCCATTCACTCCCCCCTCTCTGGTCGCCTATTCGGTCCTTCAATTGGTATCAGAGCCGGTTACGGATCTTCTTGATTCTAACCAGTCTAAGATCCAAAGATGGGCGATTACGGCAAGGGGTCGGGTCCTCCGCACTTTGATGGCAAGAATTACCCAATGTGGGAGAGGCGCATGGGCGCGTTTTTGCGAGGGAAGGGAACCCTTATCTGGGAGGTCACTCAGAATCCTCATTATGTCATCCCAGATAGTTTTCTGCTTCCAGGATCACGGGACATGTTTGAGGCCAATAGCAAGGCCGTGGATTACTTGTTTCGTGCGCTCTGTGCCTCGGAGTTCGATCAAGTGTACGGAGAGGATGTGGCCGGAAAGATTTGGCACAAGTTGAAGAATGCTCATGTTGGCAATGCCCAAGTGCAAGCCCGGATGTTCACCACTTACCGGAGATAGTACGAGAACTTCACCCATCTCCCCGGTGAGTCGACCGATGCTATGTTTCAGCACTTCACTTGCATCGTCAACAACATGAGGGCCAATGTGACAGTGCTCCCGTACACGGATCATGATCAAGCTATCAAGCTTTTGCATGCCCTAGATAGATCCGTGTGGGAAGCCAAGGTCGAGGCCATTGACGAGTCGAGCGCGAATGATACGCTTACCTTGGATGAGCTGTTTTCCAAGCTCAGGTCTTCAGAGGTTGATCGTGGCTTGAAAGCCAAGAGCGAGAGCCCCACTGATCCTCATAGTTTGGCTCTCGTCTCAGGATCGAGGACTAACACTAACTCTGGTGGTGTCTCTTTGTCTTGTCTTGTGTCCTTGCCAGATGAGGACTTTGATGTGCTGAGTGAGGACGATCTCGCCTTGTTGAGCAAGAGGTTTGGGCGGATGTACGAGAACCGCAAGAATGCAAGGCGGAGCTCGGGGATGTGCTATCGGTGCGGGAAGCACGGGCACTTCATCACCGAATGCCCTAAAGCCATGGAGATCAAGAACGACTACAAGGGCAAGCCCAAGCATGACTACAACAAGCACCAGTCCCGGAACGACTACAGGGACAAGCACAAGGACAAGGGCGAGAGAAGGCACAAGAAGGGTGGCGGCCACAAGAGGAAGACCGCTCGAGCGATGGTGGCCGGAACGAGCGACATCGACTCGACATCAAGTGATGCTTCCTCCGATTTGAGCAGCGAGGAAGAGCAAGAGAAGTGCAAGGACAAGCGGCACACGGGCAAGAACATCACCGGTTTGAGCTTCGTCGCACAAGGCTTCTGCGGCATGGCGCATTCCAAGAAGAGTGGGAGGCACAGCTCGGACTCGAACTCCGACTCCGAGGAAGAGGTACGACAAGATCCCAACTTCTTGCTAGAGGAGAATGCTAGGCTCAATGAATTGCTTGATAACCGTGATGATGTGCTTAGAAAGACCAACAAGGAGAAGAGGGAATTTAGGTCTCTGTTGGGTGATACTAAGGACAAGGTAGCCGACCTTGAATCCTTGCTTGTGAATGCTAGGAATGAAATAGCTGCTTTGAAGTCTGCTCTTGTGGTGTCGGATGAAATTGATTGTGGTGATTGCTCAGTTTTTCTTGCTGACTTGACTGCTCTCAAGGAGAAACATGCCTCTGTTCTTGAGGAACTAGATGTGGTTAGGGTGGAGTGTGATGAATTGAAGTCTAGGCCAGCTTTACTAGGTGCTTGTACCTCATGTCCTATCTTGCATGCTAGGCTAGATGAATCTCACACTAGAATTGTTTCTCTTGAGGCAGCATTGAAAGCTCCTCTTCCTACATCATGTTCAACCTGTGAAATGCATGCTTTGAAAAATATGGAACTTGCACACTATGTTGATCGTCTGCAGGATGAAAATGATGAATTGAGGAAAATAATGGGGTGGCTGTCTGGGCATGAGCCACAATTGAGTTTAATATTGGCTCAGTTCAAGAGGTTTGATGGTCAGGCGTTGGGGGTTGACAAGTGTGGTGAGAAGAGTGGTGAGGGAGAAGAGAAAGCAGGAGAGATTCCTATTCCACCACACACCACACCCATGAACAAATTTGCACCCAAGCCAAACCATCTCAGAAACAAGCTTGACACAACCCCAGATCCTCTAGTGTTCCCCCACAAATCTGAGAACTACCAGAAACCCATCAAGTTTGTGAGCACCCAGGGGAGTGTCTTTGATGGGAAGACAGGAGAGAAAGCTGGAGAGAACTTGTAGAAAAGCCACAGCCTAAGCCAGTGCCGATCCGCTTCCATTGTGAGTATTGTGGGAGGGATGGGCATAAGGATGAGTTCTGTTTCCGGAGGAAGAGGGATGAGAGGTTTGCTAGAGAGATGGCAAACAAAGACAGGTACCACCTTGCTCGTGGTGTGCCTGAGCCTCGTAGAGGGCCTCTACCTAGGGGTGATGTGTTTGTGAGGACAGTTCCCACTCGTGGAGGTGGAAGTGGAGGTGTGTTCCCTCAGAGAGATAGGCGTGTTGGGTTTGGGCGTGGTGAGTTGGCTCAACGTGCTCCTTCTCGTGACCGTTACGAGTTTGGGAGGCACGATCGGAGCTTTGAGTCTCAGATGGACTACGGGCCACGTTTTCCTCCTCGTGGTGCGCGTACTCCTCTAGTGAGACGTGACAGGTCCTTTGGTGGTAGGCGTGAGAGGACACCGCCTAGGGGTTATGGTAGGATGGACTTTGCTAACCCTTCTTTTGAGCAAATGGCTCGACACTGGTTTGACTCTTTTGGAATTAACCCCAGTGTTGAGTCGCTTGCTCATTCTCGTTCTCATTTTTTATTACAGGCGGGAGGCTTGGAGAACTTTTGGTTAATCGACTCCGGTTGCTCAAGACACATGACCGGAGATCGTGGGTGGTTCTCCAGCCTCACCCCGGTGAGTACGAGGGAGTACATCACTTTCGGGGATAACGGGAGAGGACGAGTGCTTGCTGAAGGTATGGTGAAGGTGAGTAGCAAGGTGACCTTAAGAACTGTGGCGCTGGTCAAGTCACTTGGTTTTAACCTGTTGTCGGTATCTCAATTACTTGACGAACGTTTTGAGGTTCGTTTTAAGGCTGGTGCTTCTCGTGTGCTTGATTCTCGAGGCGATCTTGTCTGTACGATTGTCCCCGAGGGTCAAATCTTTCGTGCCGATTTTTCCCAGTCTATTGGTCCTCCTCGATGCTTTTTTGTTGGCGTGTCGGCCGAGCTTTGGAAATGGCATAGGAGGTTGGGACACTTGAGCTTTGAGTTGCTTTCCCGCTTGAGTGGTCCTGATCTTGTCTGAGGATTGCCTAAGTTGAAATTCGAGAAGGATTTGGTTAGTGCTTCTTGTCGGCATGGAAAGATGGTTGTTGCTTCTCACGCCCCTCTGACTGCTGTCATGACCGAGCGACCTTGTGAGCTGTTGCACATGGATTTGGTTGGGCCAGCTCGTGTTCGCTCTGCGGGTGGGAAGTGGTATGTTCTTGTGGTTGTTGATGATTTTTCGAGGTACTCTTGGGTTTTCTTTTTGGAGGATAAGAGTGAGACATTTGGCTTTGTTCGAGACTTGATCTTGAGGTTGAAGAATGAGAGACATGGTGAGGCCATTCGAGCTATACGCAGTGACAATGCAACGGAATTCAAGAACTCTCATTTTGATGCCTTTTGCAGTGATCTTGGTCTTGATCATCAGTACACTTCTCCATACGTCGCTTGTCAGAATGGCGTTGTGGAGAGGAAGAACCGGACCCTTTGTGAGATGGCCAGGACGATGCTTGATGAGCATAGGACTCCTAGGCGTTTCTGGGCCGAGGCGGTCAATACCGCTTGCTACGTCTCAAATCGCATTTTCCTTCGTGCTTTCAAGAAGAAGACCTCTTATGAGCTTATGCATGGCCGACAACCCAAGGTGAGTCACTTTAGAGCTTTTGGTTGCAAGTGTTTCATTCTGAAGAAGGGCAAGTTGGATAAGTTTGAGTCTCGATGTTCGGATGGGATTTTCCTTGGTTATGCGATTCATTCTAGAGCATATCGTGTGCTCAACATTGACACTAACCGAACCATGGAGACTTGCGAGGTTACCTTCGACGAGACATAGCCATGTAGCTCTTCTGCTTTTGAGTGTGCAGGTGATGAGGAAATTGGTGCCAGGATCTTTGAGGATGAGAATGATGGAAATGGAGACGAGGATGATGATGATGGTGGTGCTCCCGCGGCTGATCGTGTACATTCTACTTCCACTACTACGACGACGATCGAGAACGGACCATCCCCTACACCCACTACGACTGAGGCTGTTCAAGTGGAGGCTGCTGCTGAGGGGGAGGTTGTGTCCAGGCGAGAGGCTCCCCGGCGAGTACAAATTGATCACCCGCCGACGACCATCATTGGCGACCTTCATGAACGCACTACACGGTCGAGGTCAAGGAACACTTCTCATTTTGCTCATTCTGCCTTTGTTGCGTTGTTTGAGTCCAAAGATATTCAACACGCTTTGTCTGACGAGAATTGGGTGAATTCCATGCATGAGGAGTTGGAAAACTTTGAGAGAAACCAAGTCTGGGTGTTAGTCGATCCACCACCAAATTGCCGTCCCATAGGTACCAAGTGGGTGTGCAAGAACAAAGAGGGTGAGAATGGGATGGTTGTGAGGAACAAGTCGAGGTTGGTGGTGCAGGGGTTCAACCAGAAGGAGGGGATAGACTATGAGGAGACATTTGCTCCTGTGGCCCGTTTGGAGGCAATTAGGATCATTCTAGCCTTTGCCGTGGCTAAAGGGTTCAAGTTGTACCAAATGGATGTTAAGAGTGCTTTCTTAAATGGGGTGATAGAGGAAGAAGTGTATGTGAGGCAACCCCCGGGGTTTGAGAGTGAAAAATACCCACACCTTGTATACAAACTCCAGAGAGCTCTCTATGGGTTGAAATAGGCACCTAGAGCTTGGTATGGTAGGTTGAGAGGCTTTTTGCTAAGTAAGGGGTTTGTGATGGGCACAGTTGATAAGACCCTTTTCCTCCTTAAGCATGGGAATGACCTTTTGATTGTTCAGATATACGTGGATGACATAATCTTTGGTGGCTCCTCTCATGATCTTGTTGCCAAGTTTGCAGATGATATGAGCAGGGAATTTGAGATGTCCATGATGGGCGAGCTGCAGTTTTTCTTGGGTCTCCAGATCAAGCAGTGCAAGGACGGGACCTTTGTACATCAGGCGAAGTACAACAGGGACATGGTGAAGAAGTTTGGCATGAACGACTCCAAGCCGCTAACTATAATGATGAGTACGACTACGGCTTTGGACGCGGACGAGGACGGCGAACCCGTGGACCAGAAGGAGTACCGGAGCATGATCAGCTCCCTCCTCTACTTGACGGCGACGAGGCCAGACATACAATTCAGCGTGTGTCCGTGTGCTCATTTTCAGGCTTCACCAAGGACTTCACATTGGCAGGCCGTCAAGCGGATTTTCAGGTACTTGAACTACACTCCTGAGTTTGGTCTGTGGTACTCTGCCTCCTCGACACTCAGGCTTCATGGTTTTTCTGATGCGGATTTCACTGGGTGTCGATTGGATCGCAAGTCAACTTCTGGGTGTTGTCAGTTCCTTGGTTCTTCTTTGGTCTCTTGGTCATCTCGCAAGCAATCGAGTGTAGCCCAGTCCACCACCGAGGCTGAGTATGTAGCTGCTGCCAGTTGTTGTTCCCAGTTGCTTTGGATGACATATACCATGAGTGATTTTGGAGAGGAGTGCTCCCAGGTTCCACTTTTCTGTGACAGCACTAGTGCCATAAGCGTAGCCAAAAATCCTGTCCTCCACTCCAAAACAAAACACATAGAAGTGAGGTACCACTTCCTGAGGGACAATGTTGAGAAGGGAAACATATCTTTGTCCTATGTCCCCACCCAAGACCAGCTAGCTGACATTTTCACCAAACTGCTTGATCAAACCACTTTCACTCGCTTGTGAGGTGAGCTTGGGGTGTGTTTTCCTTTCTAGCTTCGGTCTTGGAGCTTCCCATGAATATATGTGTCATATGTTCATTTTGTTGCATTTCATTCATGCATTTTACTTTCTATACAAAACCTGGTAGGATAGCCATCTTTGGATCACTTGAGCTAGGAATGAGCTTCTCTTATATACATTGATCACCGATGTGCTATTTGTGAGACTTGTGCATGTTTGGTAAATCGTGGATGTGAATGCTATGCTCTAGATGGTTTTGCCATATATATATGTTGAGATAGCTTTCTTTTGATGAAAATGCTAAAATTGTGTCTCTCATGAGTAGATGTTTGTCTATGCTCAATTTGTGCTTAAATGCCTATATCATGTTTAGTTTGTGCTTGAGAATCATGTTCTCTTTGCTTGGGGTCAAAGACCTTTCTGTCATTGTAAATGTTTAGCCCTTTTTGCTTGCTTGGGGAGGAGCATAAGCTTCTTTTTGCCGCAAAGGCACTTCATGTACCATGTTTAAACATTGAAAAAGAAATTGGTGTATGAATTGCCTTATGCTTGAAAAATGAGCTCCTAATCATGTTTTTATGGTTTGTTATTCATATCTTGGGTGCTAAACCGTAGCATGCTTGTTTACCATGAGAAGTCTCATTTTAAGAAGTAGACACATGGCTCGGTGGCTTTAACATGACTTGAGTAGCTTGTGGGCATTTATAATGATCTTGTGATGAGAATTTGTGATCTTGTATAAATTTTGGATGATCGAGTGCTTTTATGTTCAAATTGGTATAGAAAGAGTCTTGCTCATGAGATGACTGTTTCTTTGTGAAAATTGCTTAAAATTACTTTTAGCCATGTCACATGCTTATATGTCTCTACCTTCTTGATGGCAATGTGCTAGATACACCATGTCTACCTTGCTTGCTCTATGTCTCATGTGTAGCATTTTGTTGTGCTCTTTGTATATTTGAGAAGCTTGGTACATTGTATATGTGCTTTGACATTCATTTTTCATGAAAACAAGGGGAAGAGCATCATATATCTTGATTCATGCATTGTCAACAAGGGGGAGATGTTTATGCATTTGGGGAGAATTTTCATGCATTGGGACATTTTTGTGGAAAATTGGTATGCATTTGTGAGATGTAAGGAGAAAAATTGAGAAGAAGAGGTTGCATATGTGCAGGGGGAGCGCCTTTGTTTTTCCTGAGTTTTGTGCTTTGGGATGTGCTCTTTGAGAGCTTTGTGTTTGTCTCGGCTGTGTCGAGCCATTGCCCTTGTCTTAGGGGGCCTAGACTTGGATTGGCGAGTGATCGAGTTTTCGCTTGTTCTTTGGCTTTGGATCACTTGCTTGGGAGGTTTGTGTTCGTGGCTGTTTTCTTTTCTTTTTCTCTATGTGATTTCTATGGGTGTTGTCAATGCACTCATCAAGGGGGAGATTGAGGACCAGGTGTGTCCGAGGACCAATGGAGGGTCGCTCATTAGTGATGAGTGATTGACAACGTTGTGTGGACTAATGCTTTGCTAAGTGTGCAGGTACAGGTTGCGGCTTGACTCGTGTCGGTGCAGGTGAAGAACAAGCGCGAAAGGCCTTAGCCGTGGCGGCCTCCGGGTGATGGAGTAGCAAGTAGGCTTGGTTCGGTGGACCTGGTGGCCGGTGGGGTCAAGTGCGAGCCGTGCGGTGCAAGACTGGCGGGCTGAAGTCATGAACATGGGCCGGTGCAAGGTAGCGGAAGGAGCCCAAAGCTTGCACGCGGGGTTTGTTGGTTTGCCCACAAAACCATCGGTGGACGGTTTCTTGGTTTGTGCCTCAAAACCAAGTCCGGAGGCCCGATGCGACGGAGACGGTGATCCGGGAGCGTCGGGAAGCTTCGAGGCGGGGGGCACGTGGCGTGATCGCGGGGCTTGCGTCGATGCTAAGCAAGGCCGCGGTGGAAGCGTGTCCGCTCGATGAAGACTTGACCAAAATGCCCCTGAGAGGTTGTATCTTCAATTCAAGTTGTAGGGGTAGCGTGGTCATTTGCCTCCTCCGGTGGACTTCGTATAAAGAGCGGAGAGGTGGATGGCATCTCTCTCTCTCTCTTAAGCCCTAGCTCTCTCTCCCCCGGATGATTTGCTTCCATTTTCTTCGATCCATAGGCTAGACAATTTCTTGTATAGAATCTGACCTCTGGATGTATGGAAGAATTTGGCGTTGTGATGATTTCCCTCTCCTAGCTCTTTGTGATTTTCGTGTAATTTTCGGAGCTATTTTTGGGTATTTTTGTTCGTCGATCGATTCGTCGATTTGAGGCCGTTTCTCTCCAGATTTCTTTGAGGGGATCATGGGTGAGTGTCTTGTGCCTCTTTGTGGATGATCTTGACCCCTCAAACATCGGATTTGGGCTTTGATTCGTTGATTTTCGGATGAACCCTAGTTCATAGTGTTCTTGGCTAAGATCCGTGATTCCGGGAGTTGTAGGATGTTTGAGGCCAAGATTTTTGGGGCATAGCATCCTCTTAGGGTGTTCATCATCTCCCCAAAATTTCGTCTCAAGACTCCAAGTGGTTTGGGAGATCCATCGATCGAAAGTTTGAGGCTATTTCGCGGGCTGTTTTCTGGGCTGTTTCGGGTGATCCGGCCACTTGTGCCTGGGTGATCCGGAGGTGGCCAGGTGATCCGGCCACTTGTGCCCGGGTGACCCGGACCGGCTCTGGAGGCTAACGGATGATCCGGTAGGACTCAACCTTTTGCTTTGATGCTCGAACTCTTTCGTGTTTGCTTCCGCTTTACTTCCTAGGCTTCCGTGCTTTGTTCCCAAGGTTCGACAGAGGTTTAATTTTGCTCCCGCTTGATCGTGTGTGATCCTCGGAGTTGCGATTGGGACATAGGCCGAGTTCTTGGAAAGAATTTTTATCGGCTCCCATTCACTCCCCCCCTCTCTGGTCGCCTATTCGGTCCTTCACTTTTCTCTTTTTTTTAGCTAGCCCTTTGTCTCTATTGGAGATATTCGGAGAGGGATGAATGATACAAAGATACATAGAGTTTTATTTGTGGAAGAATGCATAGGCAGTATGGAGCAAATGATGAATGCTAACTTCCAGTGTAAAAGTTTAGCACGAACGTGTACGTGATCTTGATCAGGGGAGTATGAGTTCTAACAAGGATCACAACAATTTGACAAAGCTCAATGAGAGAACAAGCTGCATATGTGGAGGCTATGAACTAGAATCTACATATGGCCTTGGATGGGAAATTCTCATCATTGAGGAACTCATCATGTTTTGATTTTTCAAAACGAAAAACTCCAGATGTCAAGCATCACTAAGCACAAGATCATAACACTCTATTATACCATATCATGTCTCACAAGAACTTAGGCAAGGATCATGCTTTTTGCTTCCCACAGTTTTCAAGCTAAGGCTTGAACATGCAAGCCAACAAACTCAAAACTTAGGTAGGATACAAAGTTGTAAGCAAGACATACGAGGAGAATAAACAGAGCAACTATTCATCATTTCAACCATAGAGGCAAAGCATTCTTACTATGCATATCAAAGCAAACTAAGCAAACGATGATGATGAAAGCAAATAAATATTTTTGGTCTTTTTATTTTTGCAGATTTTTTTTGGATTTTCATTTATAAGATATTCTGAAAACAAAGGAAGATACAAGTTACCTCAGGATGGGGGTCCTTCCCCAAGCCAGCTTCAGGCTCACTGCGGAGGAGGGAAGAAGAATCCCTGATCTGCGTTGTAAGCCCTCTGCACCTCCATGTATCACTGCTGATCCTGCTGCATGGCTTCTATCCTCTCACCAGCCTGACGCTGCCACGCTGAGGTAGACTCGACGTGGGTGTTCAGCGTCTCCTCCAATCCCGTGACCTAGACAGTGAGCTCTCCCATCCGCTGCACGAACTGAGCATCGCGTGCAGAGGCTGAGGAGTGCCGCCGGAAGGATGAAGACGGAGGTGGACCACCGGAGCTGGAACTAGCGGGTGTAGCCCACTGAGCACTGCTTGCATCTGCCCAAGTCGTGCCACTCGCACTTGGGTGGTAGCTGGGCTGGTCCCAACCAGGTGCATATCCAGGGGTAACCCCGGACATGTACCCCGCAGGATCCCCTCCTGCCACCGGTGGTGTAGCAGGCTGTGGCTGAGGCTATGGTGGTGGTGGTGGTGGTGGCTGTGACTGCTGCTGCTGCATGTGTGCTCTCTTCGCCGCGCTTCTGGTGGACCTGCCTGAAACACTAGCACGACGGCTTTCCTCTTGTGTAACAAGGGGAATGGTTAGTCACTCCGAGTTATACAATCCAAACCCCGGGTTAGGTAACGGGATTTGATTTGCATAACCCGGAAAGAAGAAAGTCAAAGAATCATCCAGGCCTTTCTTAAGTATATGCCCTTGGATCATGTATGCCTCATCAATGAGAACTTGGGGCGTCCCGATGAAGGGTACGGAATTCCCGCTAAGAACCCCGAGTCTGAGAGCAATACGAGTCACCAAAGACGTACACTCAATAGGACCTATCATCTTGAAATTCATCAACCACTGCTGAATCATAGCTTTAATGGGAGAGACCTTGATCCAGTTAACAGCGGCGTATAATAGCATCATCTCATCGCTGTGCACGGGCCGAACATCCTCTCGTGGAAAGAGAGTAATGGTGAGCCACTTGTGCCACAGACGGAGAGTGGGATGCACAATATCGTTGCACCGAGGTACAAACTTGCCACTGTAAACAAGACCAGAGATGTCTGCCCAGAAAGAGTCTCGAACAAAACCCTCACAAGCCCGCTTCAAAGAAACAGCACAACGAGGACTAAACCCAAGAAGACGACTAAGTTCCTTCCAAGAAACACGATAATCGGTCCCAAAGAGATGAAACTGAATGCCATCCGGAATCTCGGTAAGAGAGCAAAGAAACTGGATGGTGAGAGGCCGAGAGCCAAGCTCTGTAACCGGCGCAAACTCCTCCCAACCAAGAGCATGCCAAATGGAAGCGAACTCGAGATTCATACCTGTTTTCTCCATGAGAGCCAGGTCGAAGTCTCGGGTGTGAGCGAAGACTTGGTCCTTTAGGAGAGCGTAGGCTTGCTCCTCTTGAGCGCCCTGCAAGCTAAGGTAGGGGGTGTCGTCGATGACCTCCTCCGCGGCTTGTGGCTCGGCTTGCTCCTCTTGCTCTTCTTCATAATCCATCGTCGATGGGCTCGGCGTCAGCTCGGCGGGGGCGGATGAACTCGCGCTTGCCACGAACAGGAGTGTGAGCGTGTCACCCTCCGGAGAGTGTTCACCGCCCAATTCATGCTAGCACAACAACAAGGGACAACAAGAGCAACTCAGTGATGGATTAGTGAAATCGAATGAAGTTCTTACCGAGCTTGCTCCACCAATAGCAATAATTTCAGCAACACAATAGAGAAAACACTTGATGATCCAATCTCGAGCAAGAAATCTAAGAAAACCAAGAGAGCAAGGAGTAGAGAGGGGAGTCTAAGTGAATGGGTGAAGAGAACCCCCTCTCGGGTCCAATTTATAGAGTAAAGCGGCAGCACACCGCGGACTAGCCGTTGCACAACGGCTAGGAGCCGTTGGCCGAAGTTGGGCCCACATGGCCGTTGCCAGGGTTCGGCCGAACCCTGGTTCGGCCGACCCAGCTGTGGGCCCGGGGCTGGCCCCCTTTGGCAGGCGTGCCACCAATGGCTATAAGAAGGTATGCCAAGGTGCACCGGCCAAAGTTTACTCCAGAAATTGCCCAAATAAATTTTCTAAGGTTTTCAAACACAGAAATGATTTTTAGAAATTTTATTTTGAAAAGGGAAAAGGGCTAGATAAATCTTGCATGCAGATGCAAGGTTTTGGAAAATCAAATATGCAATTTTGGAAATAAAATTTTGGAAAGGGACATATGAGACAAGTACCAGCTTTAACCTTTTTGGTAGAAAGGACCCATCATTTTTAGTCTGACGAGTTGGACTCTTCTCAGTGATCAATTCCACTCAGCACCCCACTCCTGAGAAGTAGAGGGTGGTGCCATCTCAATCTTCCGCCATTCTTTCTGAATTTTCTTTTGCCTCTTTGACGGAGATTTCTTCCTTGGGGGTAATGGCTCCGTCCTTCCCCCAAGATGCTCAACACTATCTTGCACTAAATAGCATTGCTCTTCTTTGTCCTAAAACTTGAACTTCAAGTTCCTTCCCAATGCGGAAGCGGATTATTCCGGACCCCACATTGATTCTAGCTTGGACATCACTGAGAAATGGTCGCCCAAGGATGAGCGGCGTTCCTCCCTCGTCATGCATATCAAGGACCACGAAATCCGCGAAGACATAAGAGTTCTTGACTTTAACCAATATGCTCTCAACAATTCCTTCTGGATATCGTATCGTTGAATCGGCGAGTTGGATAGTCCGTGCTATTGGAGAGACAGCTGGATATCGCAGTTGCTCGAACATGGTCTTGGACATGAGATTAACACTTGCACCAAGGTCACAAAGGGCATGCCTGATCTTCTTATAATAGATTGTGCAAGTAATAGTCGGGTAGCCTGGATCTTTCTTGTGCACAACTGCTGATTCCTCCCATGGATCGAGAATTTGTTGTATAGGCTTCCCTGCATAGTTAGGAGCATGTGTCTTCCTAGGTGGCTTACCCCACCTAGTTGACACTACACTAACATTTTCACAAGAGGATACGGGTTGCCCCGGGATCCTCCTGTTATCAGGAGATGGAATCAAAGCAGCCAACTTAGCCAACTGGGTTTCTAACATTTTGTTAAAACTCAGCTAGATCTTCTGTGCAGAAGAAAAACTTTCAAGCTTAACGTTGAGACTTTCCAAAGTCTTATCAAGGGCAGCTAGCTCTTTGTTAACACCTTCATTAATCTTAGCTTGCCCAAAAATGAGATCTCTCATGGAAGGTTGGTTGGGATTGTAAGAATTACCTTGGTAACCTCCTTGATAATAAGGGCGTTGTTGATTCCACGATTGGCCTCCTTGTTGAGGTGGACGATAACCATTGTTGTTGCCAATCATGTACATCACTTTCTCTTGAGTCTCCGGACAATAATTTCTTGAGTGCCCAGTGTTGCCACGGACTTCACAAGTCATATGAGAATCCATAGGCAGAGTGGTGGTGACCATGGCAGCCTTCTCGCTGGTGTAGTCATCCAATCTCTTCATAAGAAGATCCAACTTGGCAGTAATCATGTCTGCTTCCTTGACAGCATGAGTACCCCTCGGTCGTGGTTGGAGTCTTTCATCACTCCACCCTTGGTTGGAGACCATCTTCTCAATGAGTAATTTAGCATTATCAACAGTGAGTGAGAAGAATGCTCCCTGAGCAGCAGCATCAATATGGCCTCGGGCTGTCGGAGTCAACACATTATAAAAGCTTTGAAGAATAAGCCAATCCTCCATCCCATGGTGAGGACAGGCCAGGACATACTCCAGAAGCCTTTCCCAAGCCTCTGGAATGGATTCACTTGCTGCTTGCTGAAAACCGGAAATTCTCCCACGAAGAGCATTGGTTTTACCCAATGGGAAGAACTTCTTGAGAAATGCCTCTGAACACTTACTCCAAGTGTTAATAGCATCACGATTCACGTAGAACCATTGCTTGGCTTTCCCCAGGAGAGAATGGAAACAGCCTTAAGCGGACAGCATCCATATTTGCACCCCTGATGATGAAAGTGTTGCACAGCTCTAGGAATTGCTGCAAATGAGCATTGGCATCCTCATTTGGCTTGCCACAGAATGGGCTAGCCTGTACCATCGTGATTAGACCCGTCTTGATCTCAAAATTTTCAGTCCCCATTGCGACCTCAGGGCCTTACAGCACCTGGTCAGCGGAAGGAGCTGAGTACTCACGAAGTGTCTTCTGGGCCATAGCGTGGAGCTGAGTACTCACGAAGTGTCTTCTGGGCCATATCGTTTGATGTGGATGGTACAAAGGAAGCTGGATCGCCTTCCAGACGAGTAGGACGAGGTGAGTCGAAATGAATTCGAGCTCTCCTCACAAGTGACTCGGGATCTTCAGTAAAATTCTCTGGTAAGTCAAAACCAGTCATACACTACCTATCTTCATCATCCAAAGATAAAAGAAGACAATCAAGGTTAGCCTGCATTGAGAGTTGTCCTATCCTACTCAAAGTTTATAAACAGATGCAAAGCATAGTCATGATAATCCTGTGCCTTCCCCGGCAACGGCGCCAGAAATACTTGTTGGCATCTCGTAGCGTCGTCACTTTAAGAACAGATCTGGAGTCCATCCTTAGTGACAACACCAAGAAACACCTTGTAGGCACCTCTTAATGTCACAACTAACGATGCCAGGTTAGCGTGATCATCAAGACTTGCCAAAGGTTAATCTAAACGATCATGAACGAATCCGCAAGCGCACAGATAAACCATTGTAGCATTTCCCCAAGGAAGGAGAGTATTCCAAGGGTATCGTATCCGTGGAAGGCAATCGCAGATATCTTAGAATTATGCTTTTGCTCTGAATGTAAACTAAGAGATAGATATAGGAAACAATGAACTCAAAGGTAGGGGTAAGATAAAAGATATAAAGGGTAGTGCGACACACACACTCAAATCTACTTCTACTCTAGCACACTACGGCTTAGGGGGAACATACGAGTTAGCTCTAGGTTCTAATGTACTAAACATACAAAGCTAGAAGATACAGGAGATAGGCATGAGTATTGCATGAGGGGGTAATGTTCAGCACCTAGGTACAAATGGGGAGCTAGCCCGCGACGACCAGCACTCTGCGAAACTAGACTTTAGACTCCTACAGCAGGTACCCCAGCGCGGAGGGTTGCACAAGGATCGAACAGGACTGTCACCACCTGCGGACCTACCTCTATTGTTATGGGGGGTATGCTCATAACTAACGTAGCCAGACAACCCAGGCACCATGCCTACGTTGCAGCTACACTTCACCCGGCCCGGGCTATTGTGACCCAGGGTGAGAGCCACCAGAAGACTGGTCAACTTAGACCGAGTACCATAGCTTGAACACAAACCTCATGCAACACTCTGATGCCATCTAACAAGATCAACTAAGGCTAGACATACAAACAGATATGAACTCTCTTATGTCTAGTCAACAAGATCAAAGGGTCGTGTTCGTGAAGAGCACGAGCCTCTAACTTATGAACAAACACCTAAGGAATGAGTTCATCACCCTTCAAGTGGATCAAAAGGTAGTGTTCATGAAGAACACAAGCCTCTAAATGATGAACAAAGGATGAACTCAAGAACATATCAAGCATATGATCTATACCATGACTTTATATGAAATAGCTGAATAACTGAAGTAGATCAAAGTCATACAATGAAATAAAGATAAAAGAGAACACATACCTAGACTCCAAAGAAGACTTGAACCTGAATAAGAGCTACTCTAGCCTACTCCCTAGCCTTGGAAACTAAAAGTGAGAGGAGAATGAGAGAGTGGTGTGTGGGAAATGGGAGCCCCTCCCCTTCTATTTATAGGCAAGGACCAGGCTTGCTCGGAGGCTCAAAGTGCTCCAAAACACCCCGGGATGCAGCAAGTGACCAATGAGTGAGTGCCACGTGTAGAGACGAGATGGGGCGGCACTAGGTCGGTTCGGCCGATCCTAGGATCGGACGGCCCCCTAGGCCCCCCACTCGGGGTGGTTTTCCTCTGGGTGGCTGCCCTGTGGGCCCTTTGATCCATCCCCGGTGCATGGCTTGATTTGGTATCCGAGGTGGGCCCTTTGATCTATGTGAAGTCCATGTGGCTTCTTCTGATTCGCCGGTGAGTGCCTCCCTTGGATCGATGACGTGGAATGCCATGTTTCCCTTGGTGGCAGCCACCTCCTCAGCTGAGTTAGCATGGTTTCTTCATAGAAGGTGGGTTTCCATCTCTTTTAAGGGGTAAATCACCTACATACAAATAATCTCTAAGGACAAGTGGAACTACATTATTCAAATCAAAATGCAAGTAAATAATGCAATTGCCTCCATTTATGTGAGAATATTGAGGGCTGAAAGTGGTACTTTTTCGCCGTCAACAGTAGCCCAAAACAGGGGGCAGGTCGGCCGGCCTATGCCGGCCAGCCCATTGCTTCCCTACGGCGGTTTGCGCTCGTTTTTCTCTGGGACACATCTCAGTTTATTTCCTATCTTTGCCGACCATTTTAGGAACTACAAAACTAGGAATGGTAGGGTTTCGGCTGATTTTTCCCGGGCTACTTAAGGACGCATGGGTAGAGCTCGAGATTCGCATCTTAGTCGCAATCTTGCACCTCCACGAAAGCATTCGAAGCACCCATGGCGAGCCCAAGCAGAACCAAGGAGAAGGAGGAGATCAAGGCAGCAATGGAAGAAGAAACACGCCTCCCCTCTCCAACGTCGGCAACCGAAGAACTTCGTCGGTGTGTGGTGGTGCCCATGCCCAAGGAAGAAGTCAAGAGGACCGCACGGATCCGTTGCGGAGGTCGTGTCCCGACGAAGCAAATCACTAGCCGCAATTCAAGGGGATAAGAGAAAAAGAAGAAGCCCGCTACTCCCATACGTCGCTCGAAGAGGCTCTTGGGGATGAAAATAAAAGGCTACAAGGAGAAGACTTCCGAGACGACGGATGTGTACCGGGATAGCAACTTCTCCGACGACCAGAGCCGAGCTCGTGGGCAGCCGGCGGAAGAGACGACAATGACCACTACTATTGGGAGGAAGTGCCTAAAGAGGAGCTCGAAGACCGCCAGGAGCAAGGTGAAGGAGGCGACCCCGACGGCGGCGACAACCTGGATGATGGAGATGATGGAAGCAACCACGACCCGTCCAAGGAGCATCAAATGTGTTATGCAGCTTACCGTAATGCCATCGCAGACCTCTACACTTCTCTCAATGAGTGCCTTCACACCATGGAGGCCATGTGACAAAGGATTGAAGACCTTGAGCATGTGGTCGAAGATGATTTCAAGTTCCTTAACTGGAACATGAGGAAGCTTTTTGGAATGCACGGGAACCTAAAGAAGAAGTGGTGCTCATCTTGTGGGAAGTTTCATTAGGCGTAGTGGCTAGTTTTTCTCCCTCTTGTACCTTTTGTAAAATTACGATGAGGACGTCGTAAGATCTAAGCGTGGGGGGAGCTAGCTCTTTTAAATCTTTTAAATTTTTGCTCAAGTGGTGATAGGTCGAGTCATAAAGTCGAGTCAAGTTTGAGTCTTATTTTAAATTTTTTTAGCTCGTGATGTGTCTTAAATTAGCATTGAGTTAATAAAAAGAAAAAAAAGAGTCTTGTACATTTTGTCTCGTGCAAGTCTTTTATTTCTTTTACTTGTTATTTCTTTCTTTTATCCTTATTATTTGAGCATGAGCATTGTGAATAATTGTTTACCGTGGTGCTTAGTGGAGGTTTACCTTTGAAAGTATCCATACTCAACTTTGTCTAGGACCTCGCTTTGGCTATGCTTTGAGTAACACTAATATTGGAGGTGTTTATTTCTGAAAATTATGAAAAACCCCTTGCAATGAAGGTTAGCAATTTCTTTCTCCAAGTCGAGAGACAAGTTTATCCTATACAAAGCCTACACCATGTATATACTCTACCATAAGTGTTGATTAGCATGATGAATTAAGACTTTTCTCTCTTGGGAGATCTAATTTCGAGCAATGGTCATGTCCTTGATGTTATATCTTTTATTGCTAGCCTCGTCATACATTCGGTAACGGGAATTTCACATTGAAGGCCCCGTACATCGGTGGATTCCATACCCAAAACCACAAACATCTTTTTATCGTCTTATTCCTTGAACACAACCTATGCTCTGAGATTTGTTCCATTTTTAGGCAAGGATTTATTTAAAATTCAGATTGTTATTCATGTCAAAAAGACGGGCGAAAGGCTTTGGAAAGAAGATAAAGATGTGAAGGAAAGAAGAAAAAAATATATATATGTGTGTATATGTGTGTGCGCGCACAAGAAAAGAAAAGAAAGAGAGAAGAAAAGAAAAGACAGAGAGAGAGAGAGAGAAGAAAGAAAGGAGAAAAATTAAAGGCAAGACAAGAAAGATATAATGAGGGATGATAAGTCAAGTGAAGATCAAGAGAAGTGTAAGGAATGATGCGATGATGTTGAGAACGAATCTTCAATATTCCATACCATGTGCAATCCTACGTTGGGGACATCATTAGTGCCTTGAAGTCATGATTCTTTTTCCCTTTGCACATGTCCACCATTCTAAATCTTCTCATCCTTGATACCCCTACATTATTGTTTAATTCTCATGATCATTGGCTCGGAAGGTGAACGACCATTAGAGGATTTTCTTAGCTCGATAATATTTGTGTTAACTTCACTAGCTATACCTATAGCTTCACCTTACATTATAAATGAGAGACTTATGGGAGGTGAGAGTTTATGAATTATCTAGGATAGCCACTTTAAATGAGCGACATGTGTAAACATGGAGGAGGACTTTGTCTAATACTTTATGCAGGAATTTTATTTTTAAAAGCTCGTGAAAACCCTCCGATGGAAGTAAGAAAGTAAGTATGGATGGAGTTGAGGATATCTAGTGAAAAGGTATGAGTTGTGGGGTAAGTCTTGAATTGGTAAATTTCTAAACGCCTATGTTTACACTGTGATCTTTGTCTCATGTTTGTTATATTAAAGATAAAGGATTGACTAACTTGTAAGGAAAGATTCGACGAAGCACGTTTCAACTCCTTGGATGAACAACTTGTTCCAGGACGAGCAAGATCTAAGCGTGGGGGGATGTTGGCGGTCGCTTTCTGTAACATCCCAGAAATTTGATATGTAAAAATGTGAGGAAATTTGAACTTTTGTTTATATGATGATGTGTCACCCTAATTTAAACTCATTCCTAGCCCTTACCTAAATTCTATATAAATAAAACCTAATTATAAAAATATAAATTCAAATTATGGTTTAAATATGTGATTTGGTTTTTATGGATTTTATTTGGATTTATTTGAGTGTGTTTTGAATTTGAATGTATTCAAATTCAAATCTATAGTTTAAACCTAATTCAAAACTAAATTCAAAACCCTATACAAACTCTTAGGGCCTGCTAACTCAAGCTAAGTCTGTCGATGAGGACCTGTGTGGTTCGAGGACCGATGGATGGTCGCTCCTTAGTGATGAGTGATTGACAACGTTGTCTGGACTGACTCTTGGCCTAGTATTGCAGGTATAGGTTGCGGCTTGATTCGCGTGGTGCAGGTGAAGATCAAGTGCGAAAGGTCTATGTCTGTGTGACCTCCCAGGAGCGGAGAGACAAGTAGGCTTCGATCGAGGTACTCGGTGGCCGACGGGATCAAGTGCGGACCGTACGCTGGCAAGAAGAGCAAGACGACGTCGAGAGGGATGGAGCCGGTGCAAGGTAGGAGCTGACAACTGAAGCTTGCACGTGGGGTTTGCAGTGGTTTGACCACAAAACCACTGGGTTGCTTGGCTGAGCCACAAAGCCAAGGCTGAAGGCTCGACGGGGCGACCAGCCTGCTCAGGCCGGTCTGACCGCCAAGGGGAGGCGGTCTGACCGCCTAGCCTGGAGTGACCGGGGAAGGCCGGTCTGACCGCCCAGGAGGGGTGATCTGACCGCCTGGCTGACAACACGTCGAGAAGCTTCGAAGCAGAGGACGCGTGGCGCGATCGTGAGGCTTGCGTGGAGATGAAGCGGATTGCGGCCAGCGGGAGTCCGTCTGCTGTAGAAAAAGATCAAAGTTCCCAAAGTGCCCTTAGTGGGCGTGTATCTTAAGTTAAGTAAGTAGGGGTAGTTTGGTCATTGGTTGCCCTCCATATAAACTCAGTTGAGAGGAGATGGCAGCCACCTCTTGAAACCCTAGTTCATTTGCTTTCCTCTTTAGTTTTCCTTAGGCCTAGCTTGAGTGCTTCATGAGAGATCTTGTGAGAGGGATGGATGTTCGGGCGGCTTGCTAGACCTTGTATGAACCTTTCATGGTATGCATAGAAGCCTCGGCGTGGTTCATCTAGTCTCTCTTTGTCTCCCAGCGTTTTCCCTTTTGGTGATTTTCGGAGCTCTTTTTGGGGATTTTCGTGGTGGCTTGTTTGAGGGGTTTCTTGGAGGGATTCTTGTTGGGTGTCACACATGAGGTCTTTATGCCTCTTTTCTTGGTGATTTTGCCCCAGAAATCCTTTGGGAAATCCTTTGATTTGGGTGGATTTCAGAGTTCTTGGAGTTCATGACCTAGAGACCTTCGATTCGCGATTCCTCTTGATTGGATGGGCTTTGGTGGATATCCTTTGGTGGAGAGGTCATTCATGAGGTGACCCAACTATCCCCGAAGTTTTGTTGCAATCCATGGAGTGAATCGGGAGATCGGGTGAAGGGAAGTTGGGAGTTGACCCGCGGCCAGATTCTGCAGGGGAGGCGGTCTGACCGCCCAGGGCACGCGGTCTGACCGCCCTGGGGGTTTCGCGAGGAAAATGTTGGTTTTCTGGGGATTTTGTCTGAGAGCTTGTTTGCCTTGATCAGAGTAGTTTCCACGCGAAATCTTGGGTCGATTTGGAGTCGTGAGCTTCGGGTTGTGGTTTAGGGGAATTTCTCAGCCGAGGCGGTCTGACCGCCCTGTCCATGCGGTCTGACCGCCCCTGGCAGGAAATTTCTCGTGTGTTGTTTCCGCTGTCATGGTTGAGTAGTTTCAGTGCTTGCTGGTGAGGTTTGCTCCTAGGATCAGTAGCACTCCAGTGGCTACGTTGTCTTGGGAAACGTGCAGATAGAGTGGTGCAAGTGATTTTGGGATCGAGGCCGTCTTCATCTCGTTGGAGGAGCTATCTCCCTCGAGAAGGAATTTTTATCGGATCCCATTCACTCCCCCCTCTCTGGTCGCCCAATCCAGTCCTTCAATTGGTATCAGAGCCGGTTACGAATCTTTTTTATTCTAACCAGTCTAAGATCCAAAGATGGGTGACTACGGAACGGGGTCGGGTCCTCCGCACTTCGATGGGAAAAATTACCAGATGTGGGAGAGACGCATGGGCGCGTTCTTGTGTGGGAAACGACAATTGATCTGGGATATGAGACAAAATGAGAATTATGTCATCCCGGATGATTTCATCCTCCCAGGTGCTCGGGACATGTGTGAGGCCAACAGCAAGGCCGTGGATTACTTGTTCCGTGCTCTGTATGCCGCGGAGTTCGATCGCGTGTACTCAGAGAAGGTGGTTGGAAAGATTTGGGCTAAGTTGAGGATCGCTCATGTTGATAACGCTCAGGTTCAGGCGCATTTGTTTGCCACTCACTGAAGAGAGTACGAGAACTTCACTCATCTCCCCGGTGAGTCGATTGATGCCATGTTCCAGTGCTTCACCTATATTGTGAACAACATGAGGGCCAATGTGGCGGTGCTCCCATACACGGATCATGATAGAGCTATCAAGCTCTTACACGCACTTGACAGATCCGTGTGGAGTGCCAAGGTCGAGGCCATTGAGGAGTCGAGCGTGTATGACACATTGACTGAGGACGAGCTGTTTTCTAAGCTCAAGTCGTCGGAGGTGGATCGTGGCCAGAGAGCCAAGGCTGAGAGCACGACTGAGTCCCATAGTCTTGCTCTTGTGTCCGGATCTGGTGGAAGGACTAACACTAACTCCTCTTCGAGGATGTTTTCTCTATCTTCCTTTGTGTCCTTGCCAGATGAGGAGTTCGATGAGCTTGGAGAGGACGAGCTGGCCCTACTGACCAGGAAGTTCGAGAGGCTGCACGAGAACCGCGTGAACATGAGAAGAACCACTCGTACGTGCTACAGATGCGGCAAGAAGGGACACTTCATCGCCGAGTGCCCACAGGAGATCGAGCCTAAGAATGAGTACAAGCACCACCCAAGGATCGAGAACAAGTACCGCTCGAGACGTGAGCACAAGAGCAAGTACAAGGACAAGGACGAGCGGAGGTTGAGGAAGGGCGGCGGCTACAACAAGAAGAAGAAGGCTCGGGCGATGGTGGGAGCGAGCGACGTCGACTCCAGTTCCTGCTACACCTCGTCGAGTTCCAGCGGCAGCAACGACGACAGCAAGCGCAAGAACAAGAAGCACGGTTCCAAGAACCTGAGTGGCCTGAGTTGCTTCGCATGAGAGGACGGCTTTTGCGTCATGGCCCACAGCTCTGGCAGCAAGAGAAGCCAAAGGATGACTCCGGATCAGAATCCGAGGATGAGGTGGGAGGCATGGAGAACGTTTCGTTGATTGACTCCGGTTGTTCGCGACACATGACCGGAGAAAAGGGGTGGTTCTCCAGCCTCACCCCGGTGGTGTCAAAGTTGTACATCACTTTTGGGGATAATGGAGGAGGACGGGTGATTTCAGAAGGTGAGGTTAAGGTGAGCAAGTTGGTGACCCTAAAGCGTGTGGCTCTGGTCAAGTCACTTGGCTATAACCTATTGTCAGTATCTCAGTTGCTGGACGAGGGTTATGAGGTGCGTTTTAAGTTGGGGCTTCTCGTGTTCTTGACTCTCGAGGCGATCTTGTTTGTACGATCGTGCCCGAGGGACAGATCTTTCATGCTGATTTTCTCAGTCTTTTGGTCCCCCGAGGTGTTTGGTTGCTGGTCCTTCTTCTGAGTTATGGAGATGGCATAGGAGGTTGGGGCACTTGAGCTTTGAGCTTCTTTCCCGTTTGAGTGCACTCGATCTTGTCCGAGGATTGCCCAGGTTGCATTTTGAGAAGGATTTGGTTTGTGCGCCTTGTAGGCATGGCAAGATGGTAGCCACTCCCCATCCACCCCTGACTTCTATCATGACAGAGCGTCCGACAGAGCTGTTGCATCTGGACCTTGTTGGGCCAGCTCGAGTTCGCTCGGTGGGTGGGAAGTGGTATGTCCTAGTGGTGGTGGACGATTACTCTCGCTATGCCTGGGTGTTTTTCTTGGAGGAGAAGGGTGAGACGTTTGGTTTTGTTCGAGACCTGATCTTGAGGCTGAAGAATGAGAGACATGGGGATGCCATTAGAGCGATACGCAGTGACAATGGCACCGAGTTTAAGAACTCTCGTTTTGAGACTTTCTGTTGTGATCTTGGTCTTGAGCATCAGTTTTCGACTCCGTACACTCCTCCTCAGAATGGTGTTGTGGAAAGGAAGAATCGGACCCTGTGTGAGATGGCTAGGACGATGCTCGATGAGCACAGGACTCCTAGGAGGTATTGGGCTGAGGCGGTGAATACCGCGTGCTATGTGTCAAACCGGACTCTCCTCCGAGCTTTTAAGAAGAAAACCTGCTACGAGCTGATGCATGGGCGAGTACCCAAGGTGAGTCACTTTCATGTTTTTGGTTGCAAGTGTTTCATTCTTAAGAAGGGCAGAAAGTTGGACAAGTTTGAGGCTAGGTCGGTCGATGGTATTTTCTTTGGTTATGCTACTCACTCTAGAGCATTTCGTGTGCTCAACTTGGAAACTAACCAAATCGTGGAGACTTGCGAGGTTACCTTCGACGAGACACAGCCGCGTAGCTCTTTGGTCTTTGATTGTGCAGGTGATGAGGAGTTCGGCTAGGAGATCTTTGAGGAGGATGTGCAGGAAGATGGTGAAGAAGATGATGGTGGTGGTGCTCCCGCAGCTGACCGTGTACCTACTACTTCCACTACTATGACGACGATCGAGGATGGTCCTTCACCTACACCTACATGGTCCAGGTCACAAAGGCATTCTCATTTTGCTCATTCTGCATTTGTCGCTTCTTTTGAGCCCAAAGATATTGGGCACGCACTTTCCGATCCAGATTGGGTGAACGCTATGCATGAGGAGCTTGAGAATTTTGAGAGGAATCAGGTGTGGGAGTTGGTTGAGCCTCCACCAAAGTGCAAACCTATTGGGACAAAGTGGGTGTGGAAAAACAAAGAAGGAGAACATGGGGAGATTATGAGGAACAAAGCGAGGTTGGTTGCTCAGGGGTATAGCCAGAAAGAGGGGATAGACTATGAGGAGACATTTGCTCCTGTGGCCCGTTTGGAGGCAATTAGGATCCTTCTAGCATTTTCAGTTGCTAAAGGGTTCAAGTTGTACCAAATGGATGTGAAGAGTGTATTCCTGAACGGGTTCTTAGAGGAAGAAGTGTATGCGAGGCAACCCCCAGGCTTTGAGAGTGAGAGATTTCCTCATCGGGTATACAAACTCAGAAAAGCTCTATATGGCCTTAAACAAGCTCCCAGGGCGTGGTATGGTAGGCTGAGAGGGTTCTTATTTAGTAAGGGGTTTGTGATGGGAAAAGTGGATCAGACTCTCTTTCTCCTCAAGCAGGGTGTTCACATTCTGATCGTGCAAATATACGTGGATGATATAATCTTTGGTGGCTCCTCTCACACTTTGGTTGCCAGGTTTGCAAATGACATGAGCAGGGAATTCGAGATGTCCATGATGGGTAAATTGCAGTTCTTTCTCGGGCTCCAGATCAAGCAGTGCAAGGACGGGATGTTTGTGCATCAAGCCAAGTACACCAAGGACATAGTGAAGAAATTCAAGATGGATGACTCAAAGCCGATGGCTACGCCGATGAGTACGACTACAGCTTTGGATGCAGATGTTGATGGTGAGCCCGTGGACCAGAAGGAGTACCGGAGCATGATCGGCTCCCTCCTCTACTTGACGGCGACGAGGCCGGACATACAGTTCAGTGTGTGTCTATGCGCTCGTTTTCAGGCTTCACCGAGGACTTCACATCGGCAGGCCGTCAAGAGGATCTTCAAGTATTTGAACTACACCCCTGAGTTTGGTCTTTGGTATTCTGCGGCCTCGACACTCAACCTTCACGGGTTTGCGGACGCTGACTTCGCTGGGTGTCGTTTGGATCGTAAGTCTACTTCTGGTGGGTGTCAGTTTCTTGGGTCTTCTTTGGTTTCCTGGTCATCCCGCAAGCAGTCGAGTGTAGCCCAGTCCACTACAGAGGCCGAGTATGTTGCTGCAGCCAGTTGTTGTTCCCAGCTCCTATGGATCACCTACACTATGAGCGACTTTGGTGAGGAGTGTTCCCATGTCGCACTCTTTTGTGACAGCACTAGTGCCATAAGTGTAGCTAAGAACCGAGTTCTCCACTCCAAAACCAAGCATATAGAGGTGAGGTACCACTTCCTGAGAGACAATGTGGAGAAGGGAAAGATTGCTTTGATCCATGTACCCACTGAGAACCAACTAGCTGATATCTTTACCAAACCCCTTGACCAAGCTACTTTCTCTCGCTTGCAGGGTGAGCTCGGTGTGTGTTTGCTTTTCTGAATTGGTAGTGGGAGCTCCTGTGTAGCATATATATCATATTTATCTTTTTGCATGGCATTGCATTTGTATCATGATGTACAGTCATCTTTGTATCTTAGGTTGTCTTTCCTTTTGTGACATATGGTAGGATGAGCTTCTCCTATATACATTGATTACTATGATATGCTAGTTGTGAGCTTGTGAGCATGTTTGATGTGACTTGTGAAGGATATCTATGCTCTTGATAGTCTTGCTATATTTGCATGTTGAGGTGGCTAGTTTTTGGAAAATGTTTAGATAGGCTCTCTCTTATGAGTTTAAGGATTGGCATGATCTTAGTATGCTTTGGTGGTTTATGTCACGCTTAATTCATGGTTGGATATCATGTGCTTCTCACTTGGGGTCAAAGACCCGTGTGTCATTATGAATGTTTGGCCCATGTGTTACCTTGTGGGGGAGCATAAGCTTCTTTTTACCGCAAAGGCACTTCATGTACCATTTTATGTTTAAATGTGAAAAATTAACTTGGTATGAAATGCCTTGCTCAAAATTGTGCTCTCAATTGATCCATGTCATAAATGTTTTAAATCTGATTTTATATGGGTGCTAAATCGTTGCATGTTGTCTACCATGAGAAGTCTCATTTTAAGAAGTAGACACATGGCTCGATGGCTTTAACATGACAGGAGATGCTTATGGGTGTTCGTAGTGATCTTGTGTTAAGGATATGTGACCTAGCATGAAGTTTGTGTGATTTAAATTCACTTTGGTAGACTTTGCTCATGCTTTGGTCTTTAGCTCATGAGAGGGAAATTTATTGCAAAATTGTGTATTTTGATCATGGCTTGCTCATTTGCTCATATAGCTTTACTATCATGATGGCAATGCTCATACGAATCTTTGGAATGTCTTGCCTGCTCATTTGCTCACTCGTAGCATTTTATAGTGCTCTTTGTCTATTTGAGAAGCTCTAGATTGTAATTTTCGTACAAATGCCTTGATTCATGCATTGTCAACAAGGGGGAGAAGTTTGTGCATGGAAAATAGGTCTGAGCTTGTTTAGAAGGTTTTCGGCTGGTTTCGAACTGTTTCGGAACATGTCTTTCAGGGGGCGGTCACATAGGGCGGTCAGACCGCCCTGTCTGTGGTGTGACCGGCCCAGGCTGTCTGACCGGCCTGGCTAGGCGGTCTGACCGACCTGGGTCAGTGAGAGCTGGTTTTGCTCATTTTTCATGCATCTGCAGTAGTTCTTGCATGCATGTGTTCAGGGGGAGTGCATTTGCTCAGGGGGAGGCTGCATGTGTTCAGGGGGATCTCCATGTGTCGCCTGAGTTCTTGCTTTGGTGGTTTGCTCTTCGTGAGCTTTAGATTGTGTCTCGGTTGTGTTGAGCCGTTGCCCTTGCCTTAGGGGACCGAGACTTTGGCTTTAAGTGATCAGGGCTTGTATTGTTTGGTTTTTGGATCACTTGATGGGTTGTTTGCTATTTCTTTCTTTTTTCTTTTCCTATGATGTTTACTATGTGTGTGGGTGTTGTCAATGCACTCACCAAGGGGGAGATTGAGGACCTGTGTGGTTCAAGGACCGATGGATGGTCGCTCCTTAGTGATGAGTGATTGACAACGTTGTGTGGACTGACTCTTGGCCTAGTATTGCAGGTACAAGTTGCGGCTTGATTCGCGTGGTGCAGGTGAAGATCAAGTGCGAAAGGTCTATGTCTGTGTGACCTCCCAGGAGCGGAGAGACGAGTAGGCTTCGATCGAGGTACCCGGTGGCCGACGGGATCAAGTGCGGACCGTACGTTGGCAAGAAGAGCAAGACGACATTGAGAGGGATGGAGCCGGTGCAAGGTAGCAGCTGACAACTGAAGCTTGCACGTGGGGTTTGCAGTGGTTTGGCCGCAAAACCACTGGGTTGCTTGGCTGAGCCACAAAGCCAAGGCCGAAGGCTCGACGGGGCGACCAGCCTGCTCAGGCCGGTCTGACCACCCAGGGGAGGCGGTCTGACCGCGTAGCCCGGAGTGACCGGGGAAGGCCGGTCTGACCGCCCAGGAGGGGCGGTCTGACCACCTGGCTTGCAGCACGTCGAGAAGCTTCGAAGCGGAGGACGCGTGGCGCGATCGTGAGGCTTGCATGGAGATGAAGCGGATTGCGGCCAGCGGGAGTCCGTCCGATGAAGAAAAAGATCAAAGTTCCCAAAGTGCCCTTAGTGGGCGTGTATCTTAAGTTAAGTAAGTAGGGGTAGTTTGGTCATTGGTTGCCCTCCATATAAACTCAGTTGAGAGGAGATGGCAACCACCTCTTGAAACCCTAGTTCATTTGCTTTCCTCTTTGGTTTTCCTTAGGCCTAGCTTGAGTGCTTCATGAGAGATCTTGTGAGAGGGATGGATGTTCGGGCGGCTTGCTAGACCTTGTATGAACCTTTCATGGTATGTATAGAAGCTTCGGCGTGGTTCAACTAGTCTCTCTTTGTCTCCCGGCGTTTTCCCTTTTGGTGATTTTCGGAGCACTTTTTGGGGATTTTCGTGGTGGCTTGTTTGAGGGGTTTCTTGGAGGGATTCTTGTTGGGTGTCACACAGAGGTCTTCATGCCTCTTTTCTTGGTGATTTTGCCCCAGAAATCCTTTGGGAAATCCTTTGATTTGGGTGGATTTCGGAGTTCTTGAAGTTCATGACCTAGAGACCTTCGATTCGCGATTCCTCTTGATTGGATGGGGTTCGGTGGATATCCTTTGGTGGAGAGGTCATTCATGAGGTGACCCAGCTATCCCCGAAGTTTCGTTGCAATCCGTGGAGTGAATTGGGAGATCGGGTGAAGGGAAGTTGGGAGTTGACCCGCGGCCAGATTCTGCAGGGGAGGCGGTCTGACCGCCCAGGGCACGCGGTCTGACCGCCCTGGGGGTTTCACGAGGAAAGTGTTGGTTTTCCGAGGATTTTCTCTGAGAGCTTGTTTGCCTTGATCAGAGGAGTTTTCAGGCGAAATCTTGGGTCGATTTGGAGTCGTGAGCTTCGGGTTGTGGTTTTGGGGAATTTCTCAGCCTAGGCGGTCTGACCGCCCTGTCCATGCGGTCTGACCGCCCCTGGCAGGAAATTTCCGTTGTGTTGTTTCCACTGTCGTGGTTGAGTAGTTTCAGTGCTTGCTGGTGAGGTTTGCTCCTAGGATCAGTAGCACTCCAGTGGCTACGTGGTATTGGCAAACATGCGGATAGAGTGGTGCAAGTGATTTTGGGATCGAGGCCGTGTTCATCTCGTTGGAGGAGCTATCTCCCTCGAGAAGGGATTTTTATCGGCTTCTATTCACTCCCCCCTCTCTGGTCGCCCAATCCGGTCCTTCATCGAATCCCCCTCAACTCTTGGGCCACGTGCATCCGGCATCCACCTTCTAACGCGCAGCCCACCAGAGCCAGCCCGTCTCAGCCCATCTCCAACCCCGCCGCTGTTGTGACGCTGACAAGTGGGGCCGTAGCCGGTCGTCTCCCTCATCTCGCCGGTCCAAGCCCACACGCCTGTCTCGCACCGTCGCCGCGCTCGCGCGCGCGCACCCCTGGCCAGGGGACAAGCCCCCGACCGTGCCTGTGGCTCGGACGCCGAGCCAGGCGGCCGCACCCATGCACCGCCCGGGGATTTCCCCCTTATGCCCCTGCGCCATGACGGGTCCCCGCGCTCACCAGCCACTGCCGCGTCGCCACATCACCACCGCGCCACATCCAGCCACTAGGAGCCCCTGCCGTGCCAGTTTTGCCCTCGCCTCAACGTGTTCGACCTGCTAAACCCCCTGGCGAGGCCCGTCTTGCAAGCCATCTCACAATTGGGGTTCCTCCCCTTTGGTCCTCTGTTCCGCCGCCGAGGGGAGAGGAGAGGGGAAGTTGGAGGAGAAGAGAAGGGAGGGGAAGAAGGGAGCCGCGTCGCCGTCGTGCCGTCACGCCGGAGCTAAAGCCCTCAAGACCGGAGCCGTTCGTGTGGGGGAGAAGCCCGTCCGTGTCAAAGCCGTTGCCAGAGCAGAGCTAGGACACGCCGCCGAGAACACCGCCGCCTCTTCACCGCCGCAGACTCCACTGCGACGTCTTCACCTACGCCCCGTCATAAGCACCCCGCTGGCCTGCTTCTTCCCTCCTCCCTTGGTCCTTCCTGTGATGATCGGGAGCGCGCCCCTGTGTCGTGCCGCCGGCCGCCGAGCCTTGCATATCCGCGAGTACACCGCCGCAGCGCACCCTAGCACTGCGCCGGACCTCGCCGTTCCTTTTCGCCATGTTGTTGCGTGTCTGTGCTAGCTTTCGCGCCGTGGTTAACTATGCAGGTCCCTCGTCGCTGCCGCTGCTGCATCTGCGGCGCGTCACGGACTCGGTTCGCCGGGCTACCGCGCGTGTCGGACGGCCATGTCGCGGCCAGGCAAGGCCTGGGCGCACACATGTGCCCTGGTAAGCACACCCAGGTGCTAAGCCACGCTGCGCAGGACTCCTGGTCGAGTTTGCGCCGCTCCGCTGCCGCTCATGCTTGCGCCGCCGCAGCTCCTCGTCGCGCGCCGCTACACTACACCACAGCCATGGATCTCCAGGCTCCCGCGCGCCGATCCGCTTTGTCGCGTTCAGGTCGACCTGCACGCGCACGCGCACAGGATGAACACACCCAGGTGCTCAGCCGCGTCGCTGCGTGTTTCTACCCAGCGCATGATCATCTCCGCTGCGCCACCCTATTGCCGCTGCTCTGCGCCATGAGCGCCGCCGTGTCGTGTCCCGCGTACGCCCCCGGAGAATCTCCCCAGAGTTGAGGTTGCGTGGATGTAATCACGGGCACCTAGGAGACCTGGACGTTAGCTTGCTCGAGCTCCGGAACCAACATCGCCGCTGTTCGTCGTTCGCCGTCGCCGCCTGGTGCGTGCTGGGGCGCGCCGGGACGTGCGAGGGCAGCAAGGGGATGCCACCACTACTAGGAATCAGGCCTTGGCCAACGCCTATATATGGTTGCAATATGACTGTTTTGGTTGCATCTGGAATCAGTTGCATCGAAGTCTGGTGGTCGACAGATGGTTGCAATTGGAACGGTGCAATAGCCTGAGGCAACCATAAGAGGTTGCGTTGCAACAGATTTTGCTAATGCAATGACCAAAAAACCCTACTGCAACCAATAGTTGGTTGCTAGAAAAAAAATTGCAATGCAAAAAAAAGCCTAATGCAACCAATACTTGGTTGTAATAACAAATATGGCAACGAACAAAAAAGGAAATGCAACCAATTTTTGGTTGCAAGATTAAATGTTGCAACGATTACATTGGTTGCCTAAGGTTTTATTGCGACCAAACACTAGGATGCAATATTTCATGATTGCCACGAACGAATGTGTTGCAATAGAAAAGTATTGCCACTCCAAAACTACGTGGGCATATGGTCGTATTACCACGAATTGTGATCCATTGCATTACAATGCTTTTGCAACATATCAGATATGGTGGCAATAGATGGTATGGTAATGCAATGAACTAGTCTTCGAGGTAATATACATATGTTGCAATGAATTTGTGTTGGTGGTAATAGAGGTCAGATACAACAAACAATGGTTGATGGCAATAGATGATATGATAATGCAACGAACTAGTCTTCAAGGTAATATATGAAACTTGCAACAAATTTAAGTCGGTGGTAATAGAGGGCACATGCAACAAACAATTGTTGGTGGCAATAGATGACATAATAATGCAACACATAAAATTCGTCGCAATAATGCATATTGCAACCAAAATTAATGGTTGCCTATTATTCTAACGCAACGAGGGAATTTGAATAGCAGTTTCTAAATTAGTTTGAGAGCATGCACATCACATATAATAACTGATACATTGATTAATTTAAATTTTGTCTCAAACTAAAGTAACACACAATGACCAGAATTCAACTTAAAGAACATGACTACAACTGACAAAATAAAGACACCATATTTAACTAAGTTCACAACATTGTTTAGCATATACTAAAATGAATCTAAAAATGAGTTCATTGGTTGCTCCATCGCCCATCAGCTACACCATCACAAAAGTTGTCATTCTTGTAGGTGCCAACCATCAATATTAAGCCATGGAGGCTTTCTCTTATTGTTTTGGCTGTCTGCGTTTCTGCGATTCATGAAAACATATACGATTAAATTCATGGAGTATTAACAATCATTGAACAAGAGCAATTGAGATCAAATAATTACAAGCACATTCAGCTCTGGAAAACAGCACACAGTAGCAACTACCTGTTTGTGCAAAGTGCAAATGAAGAGAGGCCAAACTGGGTTAAATCACAATCAAGCAACCGATGCTTGAAACAAGAACCAGAAACTAACTACATGCAGGGTGAAATAGAAATAAAGGAAAGTTACAAGAATGGCACAATATTAGATCATTGTGTGCTATGCGAATATATAGAAGAAAAAAAGATTAAATATGGAAGCATCTAGTATGTGGTACAGAAAACCCATGAGAGATGTGGCATAGGGAAACTGTACTGGTTGCATTGCGTATAACTACAATGGTTCTTTCACAAAATAGGATGATGACTCTTGGTGAGCATCTTCTATTTCACAGTCTAATTCTGAAATTATAATTCCACCAGTAGAGGATGGTCAGAGCAGCACTAAGGTATTTTACAGCAACACTAAGGCATTTTACATGCAGGCACTAAGTAATTTCACATATACAGGAACAATGCAAAAATAATTGCTAATCAAATGCCATTCAGTTTTGAGGGAAAAAATCAAGTGCTTTAACTATTTCGGTTCCTCTTCAAACATTGTGTGTAAGACAGTAAAGTGTGCAAAGTTGTATTAATCAGCTAATTTTATGTCATGTCCTAGTAATGTACAGCAAAGTAACACCAAATTTCAAATCCTTATGCTGACAAAAGTTACAGGTGCACTCTCAATACAGAATCTAATTTCAGATCATAGTCACAGTATACCCTGCTTTTATGTCCAGGATATGTTATCGCAGATGGAATACATGAATTTTTAATTGTCAAGACTGAACTTTTTTAGCATTTCAAAGAACATGATTGCTGTCGTACTGTAGAGTAAAAATTTTAGTTACCTTTCGTGCGCTAGAAAGGTCAATGCTTTACAACTCACCACACAAAAAGTAAGCACAGGCATAACATTTTAACAATCTTTCAAATAAATGGAATCTATCATTTGCTTGACCTCTTCTGGTATAGCTAAAAAAACTATATGTAAGCAGAGAAGATAAATTTGTTACTTTTTTTCAAAAAAACCATCAACTTAGTAGCACTGAGATAAACTTATGGAAAAACTTAATAACTACATTTGTTTCTTGTAGCTAGTTTGATCAGAGCAGTAAGGCATCAAAGTACCATTATAGCTGCAGCAACCAAATAAGTGATGCTGCCACTTGATGGGTAGTACAGCTGTAGAGGATGGCTGAAATCCACAATATATACGAACAACAGATAGAGCCACACTGACCTGTCCAGGGATGAGTCGCTCAGGATAATAGGAAGTCATCTTATAAGTGCCTCCAAGACCAGCCTGCAAGTGCCAGAAAAACATGCATATCATTTAGTCAGTGCAAAATATGGATCAATAACACTGCAAGCACACAATTAGTAATCCGAAATAAATAGCCATAAGATCAAATGACATATAACACCCCAAACTCCCTTGTATTGGTCCAAGTAGAATATGACTTGCTGATCACAGAACCAGACCTAGCAGTTGGCATAAACACGCAAGATGACTAGAAGTGCTAAACAGAACACAAAAAACTAATGCGCCACATCTTAACAAATAGAGATGTGAAAAGTGATTTTGCTCATGGCTCTGTACTTATAACTATTGGCTAGTACCTTATGATTTCAAATATCTCTACAAGTTAGAGCAGTATATTACTAAACAATCAATTTGGCACTGCAATATTGCATACAGGTGAAATAACTAATCCAAAAGTTTAAAATGGTAAAATAGGCCTCCAAAATAATAAGAACTGACAAACGAGATGACAAAATATCTAGTAAGCACTGAAACAAGTACCACACCATATCAATCCTAGGCTTAATTTGGCTAAAAAATATATATGTGAGCATAAGAATCAACCGGTCAAAAAAACACTTTGTCACAGATTAGAAATCGACAGCATGTTGTATTTATTTAAAACAGAATTATGGCCTGGCATCTAAGTACTTCAGATTCAAAGGAACTAATATAGTGAAATCAAGACAAAATTCTACACCCGTGGATACTACAGATGGAATTTACCAATTAAGCATACTGACAATAGATACAGCTCGGGAGGCATGACATTGGGGAAAACTTGCCTGAACTCTTAGCTGCCGCCACTTTGCCACAAATCTCCCTAGAGCTGCAATAAGTTGTGCAGCCACCATGCTCGACACCGCCGTCGCACGGGACAGGGCATTGCCACCAGGCTGCTCGGTAGCGGCGCGCTCAACCACGGGCGAGGGCGCGCCCCGACGAAGAGCCCGATGGCAGTGCCGGCGCCGTCTTCCTTCATCCGGTAGCGTGGTCGTTAGCCATGGAAATCCGACCACTGCCGGTGTTACTGCTTGGCTAGAGATGGAAGGGAGAAAGAGGAAGGAGATGGCACTGGGCGGTGGCGGCCGCTGCTCCGCCGTTCCCGCTGGGCTTGGCACGAAATGTGAACTAGGGTTAGGGTTCACAAGGGTCGGTCGACATTTTGTTCCTACTAAAACGACGGCTGACTGTCGGATTACCCCGGACGGTTGAGATCGCGTCCGTTCAGCTGGGCTTGCGGGCGAGAGAGACCCGAAGGGGATTGCGCGGCCCAGGCCCAAGTTAAGGGAGCTGAAGTTTTGAAATGTCTTCCAAATATTTTGGTAAACTGAAGGTTAAAAGTAAATCACGCAAACATAGTTTTAAACTTGTTTCAAAAATAATATATACTCCCTCATATCATTCTATTTGACGTTTTTTAGGACAGCTTTGACAAAATTAAGGAATGCATGATTTGACACTTTTGACCATCATCTTTGCTCCCTCCAGCTGTGTGCTTATCTATCTCCATTTGTATGGTAGCAAGAGAGGTCAAGGGCAAGAAAGAAAATCAAGATTCGCATGGGAACACAACGTCAACTATTCTGACTTTTTTTTCTTTGGCTTGTTGGCGTCAAGTATAATGATATGGAGGGAGTACTTTATTTCATAATTACAACAAAAAGTCATGAACAAAAAAATTATATAACGCATTAAATAATATATTTTGGTATTTTACCATTTGACTTTGTTTTAACAATTTCTAAATAATATTACGAACAAAACAAAACTATTCTAGATTTGACAGATAAGAGGGCAGTATTGTAGTAGTCATATATGCGCCATTGGAATGAAGAGATCCTAGGTTCAATTCACCTAGTGCACATTTTGTTTCTGACCATCAAATGTGGTCACGGATCACCAGAATCCTTGTAGTGCATCATGCCAAATGGACCCATATGCCACCTTGGATTATAAGGTTTTCAAAAATCAAGGTTCTAGGTATGAGTTCTCTTGTATCTTTATTTTATTGTATGACTTTGATCTACTTCAGTTATTCAGCTATTTCATATAAAGTAGTGTTAGAATATATGGGTGATTTGTTCATGTGTTCTTCGTTCGTTCATCATTTAGAGGCTCCTGTTCTTGATGAACAAGGCCTTTCGATCCACTTGACGAATGATTTACTCATGTCTTCGGTGTTTGTTCATAAGTTAGAGGCTCGTGTTCTTCATGAACACGACCCTTTGATCCTGTTGAATAGACTTAGTAGAATACGAATCCGTTTGTATGCCTAGCCTAGTTTGATCCAGTTAGATCACGTGTTTGTGTTGTATGAAGTTCGAGTTCAAGCTACGGTACTCAGTGTAAGTGGCCAGTTATCTGGTGGCACTGATCTGGGTCACAATAGCCTGGGCCGTCCAGTGTCTAGTTAACAACGCAAGCATGGTGCTTGGGTTGAGTACCTGTGTTGCATATGAGCGTATCCCACGAATACTTAGGGGTAGGCCGCGGTGGTGACAGTTGTTGGACCCTTTGTAATCCCCTCGAAGCTTGATGAATCGCGCTGAAGATAGAGGACGAAGAGCGCAGAGACGAAGAACCGGCGAAGATTCGAGGGCGAGCGAAGGGAAAGCCGAAGAGTTCAGGCCAAACAAGAAGGCTAGCGAAGATTGAGATGCCATGTGGACAGACACGTAGGCGGACAGTGTGTAAAGTAAACATCTGTAAAGTGTGTGAGTACGGGCCCTGCGAGGTTACCAAAATACCCCTGAGATGCTTCGCATAATGTAAAAAAGCGATGGCAAGTGTTTTAAAGTGTAATTGTTACGGGCCTATAAAAAGGACCCGACAGTAATGAAATGGGGGTGATTGGAGTGTGACTGAGTTTCATTACACTTAGTCGAGCTTGAGTGTTTACTCTTCGGTGTCTTAGCATTTTTCTTTCCCTTAGTTTGTTTCGACTGTTGGCCCCTCTTCGGGGAAGAGTTTTATCCCAACACTCACCGTTCTTGACCACATAAATGTTATCCTTATGGCCCTAGGGCATTTTCGAGCTCAACCCGAACCAGCCTCAATCCGTTTAGGACCCATGCGATAAGTGTGTCATAATTTTTTATGTCAACGCAGCAAATAGTACTCTTAGCACTAGCTAAATCCGAATTCCATCCAAAATTTCCACTCCCGCATTTAGTTGCCCCAAGCCCAGCCTAAATAACAAATCCCCGCATTCAGTTGCCCCCAAGTACCATCTGCCTTCCCCAAAATCCCCCACCACGGCCTCCAAATCCCCCACCGCGGCGGCGGCCGCATCCCACGCCACCAGACCCGCCCTGCCGGCCGGCTCGTCGACGCCATCCTTTCCCTTTCCCCGACCTCTCTTACTCCATCCATTCACCTCTATCTACGGATTCATCCATAGCTACTACGCACAGGCGCTGGCACCACGGGAGACTGAGGGCCATCCACAGGCGGCGGTGGTAGATCTCGGCTACTATGGATCGACGGCCAGCGGCAACGGATCCATGACGAGCGACATCCGACCCACCTCTCACTGTAGAAGATGTGGGGGATGGCCATGGTGTGTGTAGGGCTCATTTTGCGCTGAGATCTCAGGAAGGTAAAGGCCCCCTCCCTCTTCCTCCGTCATGTTCCTGTTTCTCTATTTCTGTATGCATTAGTGTCTGTTGCCATAGTAATAGTACTATTTGGTCTTTAATATTTAGAAGCAATTCATTTCCTATGCACCTAATTAAATATCCTGATACTTCCACTCTTTGTACCTTTATTAAATTCGTCGGGTCTGTTGATATAATTAGCGGCTTAGTTTCCCACAGCAATGCTCTAGGAATCCTCTTTTGTTTTTTCACCTGTACGTAAATACATAATGATCTTTTTAATCTTAGCAGTGTACATTGCATGGCAGATTTTGAAAAGGCATCGGCTCATCATCATGTAGAATTACAAAACATAGTTCTAGTTCCAGTCCATCCAATATACGGAACGAAATACCTTTTTCTTTGGGTGAGAATGTATTAAGTACTACTGCATGATTATTTAGTAGAAATATGGTTCCTGTGGTGTCGAATTTAATTTGATCCAGCTTGGTTCATAAACTCCAGTTAATCAATTTTATTTTAATCAAACTCAGGTTCTGTAATATGATTGATTGGTAATTGGTTTACTTGATAATTTTATATTGTCTGTTGACTATGTAGATTGAAGCTCATGTTTTTCTTTGCACTTGTGAACACAGGAAGTCAGAGACTGCTATAGGAGCTGAGAGAGATGGAGAACGAGGCCACCATTGATCTTCTGCAAGCCTGGGCTCGTAAGGCAAGGATCTTATTTCTTGCTTTTCTTTGATGGGTTTTGATTGCAGTTCTAGCTAGCTAGCTAGTATATTAGATTTCTTCATGTAGAAAGTTCAGTAGACATAATAGCCACAATTTGCCATTGTAACCTTTGATTAGACTGTCCAATACCCCAATAAAAAATTGTGCTAGTGCCTTCATGCCATCTGTGATGCTTTGACAGATTGTGGCTATTATGATAGACCTGGCTTTTATTTTAGAGCACATATGAAGCTTCACTCTGAAATATTAGTGGCTCTTTTTTTTTTGCGAAAGAAATATTAGTGGTTCTGTGAAAACAACAAAGTATTGTACAACAGTTGGTAAATGCATTGTAATGTTGTGTAAAAATATACTTTGTGGGTTTTGAATCCTAGTGAAAACAGCAAAGTGTCGTACAACAGGCATGGATGTGATGCCCCTACTCATTCGTAATCTGATAGTGCAGGCATTGCTACAAGAATGACATGTGGGCTAAATAGGGCTATCTAGCCTATACCAACCTGGAGCTATGACATGCATTTTGGTACTTATACAGCTTGTCTATATCAATCTTTGCTTGAGCTTTGAAATCAATCCTGTGTCTAATTATTATTTTTTGGCTGTGTGGATACTGTAGGCATTGGCTGGTGGCAGATTTCAGCATAGGCTTGGTGCTTCAGGAATCATCAAGAGCAATGACAAGGATTACCATGTAGAGCATGAAAATTGGTAACGAAAAATTTGGATTTACTAGCCTAAAAGTGCTCCTTACTTTCCATCCTGATAAAGAACTACTAGTAATGTTTTATACTGCTGGATAACATAGAAGTAGAGCAGAGCTGGTGCTGATTGTCTTCACTGGAGTTTGCTGTGCGGATGTTGCTATTGGTGATATATGGTGGTCATGGTCTGCACTCGAGTTTGCCATGTGGCTGCTGCAATCGAGTTTTTGTCTAATGAGGCTTTGCAGGTTGCTTATGCTGCTCATACAAAGAATCCAACAAGGTCTGGGACCACCTATGTTATAGGAACAAAAGGATCTAAGAGGGTGGTGGCACCTCAGGAACAACATGTGCGAGTCATTAGGCAGGAAATAAGGGTCCTAGCTACAAGTTCATATCTGTCTAATGCAACATCCACACATGATGTGTTGGTTTCTAGTAGTGATCCCTCCCTGCAACAGAATCTAGTTGACACTACAGATGAAGGCAAGTGACTATCTATCTTGTGCAAACAAGTCACTATCAATACTTCCAAATTGCAATGCTAAATATGTATGTCATTGTCATAAGTTTACTACCTTCTAAATTCAGTTGGACATGAATGAACTAGTTAAAAAATTGTAGTCTGAATCTATGTTGTATTCATCTAGTCATTCAATACATACATGAGTTGCATGTGTACTGCAAATAGCAACTATGAGATTAACACTAACATTATATTGTTGTTAGGTGCACTTGCTGCAAGAAAAGATCCAGATAGGATAAGAGGAGAAAGCATGGGCAGAGAATTAGAAAGGCTAAGTAGAGGGTTGTGCATGCAAATAATAGTGGAATAAGAAATTAACCTTTTATAAATTGTAGATTCTGCTTGAATGCTGGATCTGGTTTGGTTGTTTAAGTAAAAGGACCATTGTCTTGGCTCTGAGAGCCCTTATAGCATGAACTGCTTTGCAGTTGGAGATGGTGTTGAGTATGTTGCATACTATTATCTCAGCTAGAAGTCAAAATTAGAAACCTGAATGTTGTCAACCACCTAGCTTACAGGATTATGCTTTTTTATCTTTTAATAATGTAGTACTAATCGTTATAGTACCATGATTCCAAGTTCTTTCTTCAAAACTTTTCAGGGCATAAATGATCAGTTCTATATAGCATTAATTAGCACATGACTAAATAGCAATATTTTGTACAGGGCTATCTAAAACAGGCGAAGCTGTCATGTTAGGATCTAGCATGGTAAGAACACTAATTCTAATGTTTTTTCCCTTGTGTTTTTTATTAAATAAAATGGATATCTCTAAATTTCTTGGATTTAGATAGTTCTGCTTGTATTGTCTATACAGAACTGCAATCTTTATTTTTGGTTTTTGCATTGTGCAAGCTGTTACTTGTCTGAAAATGGCTACTTTCATGTTTCTAATGTTTTCTTAACATTTGGAGTGGTCAAAATGCTATGGTGGCTGCTGGGTACTAGTTGCTTGCACAGTTCTTTGCATTAGTTAGATTTTTGTCTAGTCAAGTTGCTTTTAGGATAGCTCATCTATCCAGCTTTGGTCTTTGCAACTGAACTTGTATATGTCCCACTTTTCCTCATAGAAAATGGACTTAGGCTTGCGTTGCACCTGCTGACAACTTAGAGTGCGGTAACAGAATAGACGTGCAACAGTTATCAACTACAACAGTTCAACAGGTAAGCAACAGACTTGTTTTAGCAACTCAGACAAGAGTGCCACTATAATCTGGCCACGTTTTATGTTTATAAATATAAGCAAGGAAATCTGCTACTGCTATACTACTTGTAAACCAAACATATGCTGCTATATTTGTCATATTGCTAACCATAGACTATTTTATATTGTCAATAGAGCATAAAAAATAATCTAACATATGGTATTGTACTGTCAGGTTGTTGGGCTCAAAACATATGCCAACTTATATGCAAGAGTGGCCAAAATGCGTTGATGGCAACTGGGTATTGATGTATTATCGTGTGCTTTGGCATAGTTTTTAATTATGTTGTCTGAGATGTGAAGGCTGTAATGTGTTCCTATAATAATATTTATATTTATGTGTTGATCTGGACATATTTTGTTGTTGATCATGCGGACCTATAATCTAATATTTTTATTTTGTTGTTAGCTTGTGCTAAAATCTAATAGCAGCCTAATTTGAGTTGGGCTGCATGGCAATTAAAAGTCCAAAAAAGGCCCCTCAAAAAATTAGATGGTCCCAAATGAAAAAAAGATCAGCTAAAGTGGGCCGAAAGCTCCTAGAAACCTGAATCGGGCCACAAAACACTTGGGTCAAATCCTATGTGGTATTGATGACATGTTAGCTTTCACCTTGGTGAACATATGTCGTGACAGAAACATATCCTATGTGGATCCTATGTGGAAGCCGTCTGTGATGGTTATTTTTCGTCGTAGAAAATGGACTTAGGCTTGCGTTGCACCGGCGAGACTAGAGGGACTTGGTCGCTGATGGTCATCTTGATGGCTCTGGATTAGACGACCGGGTCAAAGAGGATGGCTGCTACTACTTGCTGATTTTGAGCTGCTCATAGAAGACGGCCTAGATCCCCTCTCTAATATATAGACTCATGAATGCACACAACATCAGTAATTTGTGTACGTGAGGGGATCTATCTGGGCTTAATTAAGTCTTCAGTTTTTCTTCTAGCGCAACCAAAAACAGTCTAATGAAATCACATAATTCATTGGTGGGCATGGTGGCAATAGAAGCTAATTGATGCAACGAAATATTTTGTCGATGCATTATATCCTAATCTACCGCAACGAGGAACTAGATTAAGGCAACACTTTTTCATCTTGGCTATAACCACTAACTACTGCAACAAATTGTTTTTTTGGATGCAATAGGCGCATGAGTTATAGCAACGAATTGTTTTCTGGATGCAACAAGCACATGAGCTATCTCAACAAAGGTTAAGTTTTAGACAACCTTATTTCATCATGGCCACAGGCATCCATAATCGCAACCAACTAAATATTCGTGGCAACAGACACACATCTATCGCGACGAATTATTTTCTGGATGCAACAGGCACATGAGTTATCGCAACAAAGGTTAAGTTTTAGACAATGTTATTTCATCGTGGCCACATGTGGGCATAATCGCAACCAACTAAATGTTCGTGGTAACAAACACACATCAAATGCAACGAACTATTTTCTGGATGCAACAGGCACATGAGCTACGCAACAAAGGTTAAATTTTAGACAACATTATTTCATCATGGCCACAGGCATGCCTATTTGCAACCAAATAACGATTCGTGGCAAGAAACACACATCTATCGCAACACTAAATCGATACTATCGCAATGCACAACTAGTTGTGGCAATAGATACCCATAAGGGCAACCACCTTTGTCACCGTGGCATTAACACCAACCTGTTGCAACGAATGTTTCAATAGACGCAACCCACATTTTTGGTGGTCATAAGATCGAGATATCGCAACCCATTAAAATGTTGGTTGCTATAAAACCAAATATTGCAACCAAATACGTGGTGTTGCAAAAATAATTGGTGCTCTAAGGGTCAATTCCTAGTAGTGCACGCACCCCAGATCACTTCGAGGGTCTCCACCGGACTTCTCCGGTGCGAGGTCGCGGGAGTGATGGGCCAACCGGCCCGCTGAAGCCCAACGCGGCCCCCTTTCTCTTTTATTCTGTGAATTCAGAATTTAAATCCGGGAGGTCCATTGGACTTGGCCTATTGGGCTCTAAGGGCCGAGTCCACTGAGCCCAATCCGGCCCACTGACACTTTCGGCCCATCAAGGCCCACTAACCTGTGACGCTGACATCACGACGACATCATGCTGACGTCATCACATATTTTCAAAATAAAAATCCTTTTCTAATTTATAAATGAATTTGGAAATTAATTTATAAATCCTTTAACCTTTGAAAATTCATAACTAACTACATATAACTCCGAAAAATGTGAAACTAGTTTCTATATTTTTCTAAAAATGAGGCGGTGCTGATTGTAGGTAGTTTGGTTCTGTTTGGATCTTCTAAAATTGGGTTTCTTTGGATTTATGCTTAGTTCATTGCTGGTAATTTAGCGTCTCGTATCTCGTGCTGCACAGACCCGAGCTACGACCAAGAGGAGGCTTACAACCCCGACTTCAACCCAGACAAGGACTACGGACGCCAGCCAGGTGTCATGTCACTCCCAACCATCTAGATCCTATGCATGCTTTAGTTGCTAGTGCTTAATTACTTTTGATGCATGTTTTTGAAGTGCATAGACAATTGGTCAGCCATGCCTTAGAATTGTTTATCCTGTCCTTGGAATACCTACTTTGGAACTAGCTACAGACCCCTAGCTAGTTCCCGGCTTTAATCATCCATATATTTTACCCTTAGTTATGGATGGATCTCAAGTTTGGTCCGAGATTGGGATATCTCGGTATTCTTGCGTGTGTTTTGGGTGAGTGTGTATCCTTGACGTGTTACCGCGGGAGCGAGCTGCATTGGTTACTTGAAGAACGCCTGTCTAGGGGAGATGCGACCTGGCCTCTCGCCCTAGCGGTGTGTCGGACGGTTGGAGTTGGTGAGTGCTCGCTCTTGCAATTAAGGACCGATCGACTGTGTGACCTTGATCTTTGGGCTATTTTCGTACAAACCGTTCGCTCACGTATGGGCAGGGTTCGGTCCGAGAACTAGTTGGTGGTTGGCACTCAGCTTGTAGGCGGACCGGTGTGGTCGTGTGAGGGGGACGGGTTATACCCCCCGAGTAGACGTCACCTCGGCTTCTTCGGGGATGGTTTCACAGCTTCGAGGCCCTGCTAGCAAGTTTTGTGCCCCAGTCAGGACGAGTCAGGCTCGGAGAGGCAGGAGAGTGCCACCTACTACTAGGTCTCCGGCCGTTAGGTAGGGATGTGGATCGGAGGCACCCGATTCTGCTCTACTCGGCGGGTCCAGGTGTACAACCTCTGCAGAGTGTTAAACCTATAGCTATAGTCCGTGTCCACTGGTATGGACAGCCCTTTCGATCTCTCACCTGGCTAGAATTCTTTTGTGCTGCTTTCTCTCCCCTGTGTGTGTGAGCCCGGCTTCGTGCCATTGAGACGTGGGGATAGGAGTTGGTGACCCCACGTCGCAGATGAGAGTGGGATGCTGTGACTCAGTTGAGATCCAGTGTTTGGTGTTCTTTCCTTGTTGGGGTGTTGACCCCGGAGGCGTTGTCCTCGGAGGTGTGGATCTCCTCGGAGATGGTGACCTCTCGGCATTTCTGCATTCCTTGTTGTTGCTACCGCTGCTTGCATAACCTTCTACAGCCATAAATAGGATTATTCATGCATATTAGAATTATTCTCTTTTGCTTATGCTCTTTGTTGGGAAGCTGGCATGACCTACTCGCTTATCGAGTAGATGACGGGTTTTCAGACCAGGAGCCGGACTACGACTTTGAGCACGATGGATGGGAGGATTGAGGCTCGCCCTACACTCGAGTTGCCTGCGGATATGGAGTCTACTTCGCTACATGAGAGCCGCCGTGTAGATGTTTACTCTGTTTGATTCAGTCCTGTTGGACTTGTACCCGGCATGTGTCGTAATGATGTACTCAGATGCTTAATTATTATAATATTATGTGGAACTTCATGTATTTCCTTCTGTTGTACAGTAATTCTTTAATTTCTGAGACAGGGATTTGCACGTGATAGCCTCCTGGGACTATCACCGAGGTGCAGGGATCGGGTTCCCTACTTTGGAAACCCGGTTCGTTTCAGTTGGTATCAGAGTCGTACTTGACTGTAGGACGAGCCTAGGAACGGACGATAGTATAGGAAAGCCCAACACCTTGTGCTTTATATACAATCCATGAAATTTTATATAAGTACCTTGATCTTTACTATATAATACCTTGATTAACATTACTAACTCTTACTAACTTCCCTAACAACATGCAGATGGACCAGCTGACGTGGATCCCCCTCAAGACCGACGGCCAGTGGGCCGAAGGGTTCTGCAAGATCCTCAAGAACTGTTTGGAGACAACTGGAGTAGAGACAAATGAGGTGCGCTATGAGGGACGCACCACTGCAGCCATGGACCAGTCACCGACAGAGCTGACCCTGAAGATACCAGTAGACCCCAGTGTACCAGAGTTCTCAGTGGTCAAGGTCTCGTGTTTCGACAACTCTACCTTGGAGGCTCACCGGTGTTGTGCCAGACTCGCGCTGAAGAAAGTGTGTCAGCACTTGGAGCAGAGGTTGAAGGATACACCCTTTGGAGTCCTACCGACAGCGGTGTATGACCACAGCAGGTGGCACAAGGAGGAGACAGCTTACACCGAGGAGAGCACAGAGGGCAAGGATGAGAAGAACAGTTGGCCAGCAAGTTCATTCAAGCTCAAGACCAGGCACTCTACTGGGCTGATTCAGAGATAGTGTTTCTGAGGCAGAAGAGGGATGACACCTTGGGACAGAACGCTCAGCTGGAGAGGGAGAACAGCCACTTGGAGTTCTGTCTCAACGAGGCACACAGGAGGAACATACAGATCACTGAGTGGGGACTCGCAGCTGCCAGAGCCAGCACAGAGAGGGATGCACTTGAGATCGCCACCTTGAAAGCAAGATTGGAGGAAACACAGACTGCCCTGAGAGAGTCAGAGACAGCAGCCAGAGAGGAGAGGTTGAGACTGTGAGAGAAGGAGTACTTGGTTGAGTCACTTGGAGCAGCTTGCACAGGCTACCAGTTGAGACTGTGGGGACACGAGGAGAGACTGACACAGAACTACTGAGGACCAGGTGTGTTCGAATACCAGTGGAGGGTCGCTCCTTAGTGATGAGTGATTGACAACGTTGCGTGGACTGATACTTGGCTAAGTGTGTAGGTACAGGTGGTGGTTTGACTCATGTCAGTGCAGGTGAAGAATAAGCGCGAAAGGCCTTAGCCGTGGCGGCCTCCGGGTGATGGAGAGGCAAGTAGGCTTAGTTCGATGGACCCGGTGGCCGATGGGGTTAAGTGCGAGCCGTGCGGTGCAAGACTGGCGAGCTGAAGTCATGAACATGGGCCGATGCAAGGTAGCGGATCGAGGCCGAAGCTTGCACGCGGGGTTTGGTGGTTTGCCCACAAAACCATCGGTGGACGGTTTCTTGGTTTGGGCCTCAAAACCAAGCCCGGAGGCCCGAGGCGACGGAGACGGTGATCCGGGAGCTTCGGGAAGCTTCGAGGCGGAGGGCACGTGGCATGATCATGGGGTTTGCGTCAAGGTGCAGCAAAGCCGCGGTGGAAGCGTGTCCGTCCGATGAAGACTTGACCAAAATACCCCTGAGGGGTTGTATCTTCATTTAAGCAGAAGGGGTAGCGTGGTCATTTACCTCCCTACGATGGACTCCATATAAATAGCAGAGAGGTGGATGGCATCTCTCTGGCTTGGACTCTAGGGCTTTCTCCCGCGGTAGATTTCTCTGAACTGCTTCTTATTCCTCTAGATTCCTTAGGCTAGACTCTTGTACAAACTCTGACCTCTGGATGTATGGAAGCATTCGGCATTGCGGTGATCTCCTAGTCCTTTGTGATTTTCGTGTCATTTTCGGGGCTATTTTTGGGGAGTTTCGTTCTTCGCTTGATTCGGGGATTTGAGGGCGTTTCCTCACAGATTTCTTTGAGGGGATCATGGGTGAATGCCTTGCGCATGTTTGTGTGTGATCTTGACCCCTCAAACGCTGTGGAGAGCCTTCGTTTCATGAGTTTTTGGCCGGAGTTTGTGTTCTTGGTGGAGTTCTTGTGATCCGCGATTCCCGGCGATTTAGTGGCTTAGAGGTCGAGATTTTTGGGGCATAGCTTCCTCTTGTGTTTCTTATCATCTCCCCCAAATCTTGTCTCAATAGCTTTTGGCGTTTGGGAGATCCGGTGATGGATTGGGAGAGTTGACTTCGCGAGCTCGAGCTCGAGCAGCTCTGTCCCGGGCTAGCGGACAGTACGCGAGGACCCTGCGGACAGTCCGCGTGTCCAGGAGTTCGTCGCGTGTTCTTCGTGTTCTTGCGCGTCTTTGTTTCGATCCGTTTCGGCCCTAGGTTTTCGCTGCAAGAGGTTTGCGGATAGTCCGCGTGTTGATCACGGACGGTCCGTGTGGTGAAGTTTTGTGTGCGGTTCTGTCTGGGGTTTTCAGCGAGGTTGGCGGACAGTCTGCCTTGGCCTCTCGGACGGTCCGCGACACTGGCGGACAGTCCGCAAGGCACAGCCGGACGGTCCGAATTTCGGCTTGCAGCTATGGTGGTTCTGTTGTTCATTTCGGACAGTCCGGGCCGTACACGCGGACAGTCCGCCGTAAACTAGCGGACAGTCTGCCAGTACTAGTCGGACGGTCCGCACTGGTCGTTTCCAGAATTGACCAAGTGCTTTGATTCTTGTCCGGTGCTTCTGCTCTTTGCTCCTAGGCTTGTTGGTTGATCTTCTAAGCTTGTGTGTGTTTTGTTTGGAGCTTCCTTTGTGTGTGCGGATTCTTGGAGTGCCAATCGGGGTATAGGCCGAGTTCAACCTTCGGGAAGAATTTTTATCGGCTCCCATTCACTCCCTCCTCTCTGGTCGCCCTATTCGGTCCTTCAATTGGTATCAAAGCGGGTTACGGATCTTCGTGATTCTAACTAGTCTAAGATCCAAAGATGGGCAATTACGGCAAGGGGTCGGGTCCTCCGCACTTTGATGGCAAGAATTACCCGATGTGGGAGAGGCGCATGGGCGCGTTTTTGCGAGGGAAGGGAACTCTTATTTGGGAGGTCACTCAAAATGATCAATATGTCATCTCAGATAGTTTTCTGCTTCCAGGATCGTGGGACATGTTTGAGGCTAACAGCAAGGCCGTTGATTACTTGTTCCGTGCTCTCTGTGCCTCAGAGTTCGAGCGAGTGTACGGAGAGAATGTGGCCGGAAAGATATGGCTCAAGTTGAGAAATGCTCATGTTGGCAAAGCCCAAGTGCAAGCCCGTTTGTTTTCCACTTACCGGAGAGAGTACGAGAACTTCACTCATCTCCCCGGTGAGTCGACCGATGCTATGTTTCAGCGTTTCACTAGCATTGTCAACAACATGAGGGCCAATGTGATAGTGCTCCCATACACGGATCATGATCAAGCTATCAAGCTTTTGCATGCCCTAGATAGGTCTGTGTGGAGTGCCAAGGTCGAGGCCATTGAGGAGTCGAGTGTGTATGATACGCTGACGCTGGATGAGCTGTTTTCCAAGCTCAGGTCTTCAGAGGTTGATCATGGCTTGAGAGCCAAGAGCGAGAGCCCCACTGATCCTCATAGTTTGGCTCTTGTCTCAGGATCATGGTCTAACACTAACCCTGGTAGTTTCTCTTTGTCTTGTCTTGTGTCTTTGCCAGATGAGGACTTTGAGGTGCTGAGCGAGAACGATCTCGCATTGTTGAGCAAGAGGTTTGGGCGGATGTACGAGAACCGCAAGAATGCAAGGCGGAGCTCGGGGATGTGCTATCGGTGCAGGAAGCACGGGCACTTCATCGTCGAATGCCCTGAAGCCATGGAGATCAAGAACGACTACAAGGGCAAGCCCAAGCACGACTACAACAAGCACCGGTCCCGGAACGACTACAAGGACAAGCACAAGGACAAGGGCGAGAGAAGGCACAAGAAGGGTGGCGGCTACAAGAAGAAGACCGCTCGAGCAATGGTGGCCGGAGCGAGCGACATCGACTCGACTTCAAGCGATGCTTCTTCCGACTCGAGCAGCGAGGATGAGCAAGAGAAGCGCAAGGACAAGCGGCACACGGGCAAGAGCTTCACCAGCCTAAGCTTCATCGCGCAAGGAGGCTTTTGTGGCATGGCGCACTCCATGAAGGGTGGGAAGCATAGCTCGGATTCGAACTCCGACTCTGATGAAGAGGTACGACAAGATCCCAACTTCTTGCTAGAGGAGAATGCTAGGCTCAATGAGTTGCTTGATAACCGTGATGATGTGCTTAGAAAGACCAACAAGGAGAAGAGGGAATTTAGGTCTTTGTTGGGTGATGCTAAGGACAAGGTAGCCGAGCTTTAATCCTTGCTTGTGAATGCTAGGAATGAGATAGTCGCTTTGAAGTTTGCTCCTGTGGTGTCTGATGAGATAGATTGTGGTGATTACTCAGTTTTTCTTGCTGATTTGACTGCGCTCAAGGAGAAACATGCCTCTGCTCTCGAGGAACTAGATGTGGTTAGGATTGAGTGTGATGAATTGAAGTCTAGGCCAGCTTTACTAGGTGCTTGTACCTCATGTCCTGTCTTGCATGCTAGGCTAGATGAATCTCACACTAGAATAGTTTCTCTTGAGGCGGCATTGAAAGCTCCTCTTCCTACATCATGTTCAACCTGTGAAATGCATGCTTTGAAAAACATGGAACTTGCACACTATGTTGATCGTCTGCAGGATGAAAATGATGAATTGAGAAAAATGATGGGGTGGTTGTCTGGGCATGAGCCACAATTGAGTTTGATGTTGGCTCAGTTCAAGAGGTTTGATGGTCAGGCGTTGGGGGATGACAAGTGTGGTGAGAAGAGTGGTGAGGGAGAAGAGAAAGCCGGAGAGATCCCCATTCCACCACATACCACACCAATGAACAAATTTGCACCCAAGCCGAACCACCTCCGAAACAAGCTAGACACAACACCCGATCCACCAGTGTTCCCCCACAAAGCTGAAAACTACGAAAAACCCATCAAGTTTGTGAGCACCCAGGGGAGTGTCTTTGATGCGAAGACAGGGGAGAAAGCTGGAGAGAAGTTTATAGAGAAGCCACAGCCTAAGCCAGTGCCGATCCACATCCATTGTGAGTATTGTGGGAGGGATGGGCATAAGGATGAGTTCTGTTTCCGGAGGAAGAGGGATGAGAGGTTTGCTAGGGAGATAGCAAACAAGGACAGGTACCACCTTGCTCGTGGTGTGTCTGAGCCTCGTAGAGGGCCTCTACCTAGGGGTGATGTGTTTGTGAGGACAGTTCCCACTCGTGGAGGTGGAGGTGGAGGTGTGTTCCCTCAGAGAGATAGGCGTGTTGGGTTTGGGCGTGGTGAGTTGGCTCGACGTGCTCCTTCTCGTGACCGTTACGAGTTTGGGAGGCACGATCGGAGCTTTGGGTCTTAGATGGACTATGGGCCATGTTTTCCTCCTCGTGGTGCACGTACTCCTCCAGTGAGACGTGACAGGTCCTTTGGTGATAGGCGTGAGAGGGCTCCGCCTAGAGGTTTTGGGAGGATGGATTTTGCTAACCCTTCTTTTGAGCAAATGGCTCAGCACTGGTTTGACTCTTTTGGTACTATCCCCGGTGTTGAGTCCCTTGCTCATTCTCATCTTCGTTTTTAATTGCAGGTGGGAGGCTTGGAGAACTTTTGGTTGATCAACTCCGGTTGCTCAAGACACATGACCGGAGATCGTGGGTGGTTCTCCAGCCTCACCCCAATGAGTACGAGGGAGTACATCACTTTCGGGGACAATGGGAGAGGATGAGTACTTGCTGAAGGTATGGTGAAGGTGAGTAGCAAGGTGACCTTAAGAAGTGTGGCCCTGGTCCAGTCACTTGGTTTTAACCTGTTGTCAGTATCTCAATTACTAGATGAAGGTTTTGAGGTTCGTTTTAAGTCAGGTGCTTCTCGTGTGCTTGATTCTCGAGGCAATCTTATCTGTACGATCGTCCCCGAGGGTCAAATCTTTCGTGTCGACTTTTCCCAGTCTGTTGGTCCTCCTCGATGCTTTGTTGCTGGCGTTTCGGCCGAGCTTTGGAAATGACATAGGAGGTTGGGACACTTGAGCTTTGAGTTGCTTTCCCGCTTGAGTGGTCTTGATCTTGTCTGAGGATTGCCTAAGTTGAAATTCGAGAAGGATTTGGTTTGTGCTTCTTGTCGGCATGGAAAGATGGTTGCTGCTTCTCACGCCCCTCTGACTACGGTCATGATCGAGCGACCTTGTGAGCTATTGCACATGGATTTGGTTGGGCCAGCTCGCGTTCGCTCTGCGGGTGGGAAGTGGTATGTTCTTGTGGTTGTTGATGATTTTTCGAGGTACTCTTGGGTTTTCTTTTCGGAGGATAAACGCGAGACATTTGGCTTTGTTCGGGACTTGATCTTGAGGTTGAAGAATGAGAGACATGGTGATGCCATTCGAGCGATACGCAGTGACAATGGCACGGAGTTTAAGAACTCTCATTTTGATACCTTTTGCAGTGATCTTGGTCTCGATCATCAGTATTCTTCTCCATACGTCGCTTGCCAGAATGGCGTAGTGGAGAGGAAGAACCGGACCCTTTGTGAGATGGCTAGGACGATGCTCGATGAGCATAGGACTCCTAGGCGTTTCTGGGCCGAGGCGGTCAATACCGCTTGCTATGTCTCAAATCGCATCTTCCTTCGTGCTTTCAAGAAGAAGACCTCTTATGAGCTGATGCATGGCCGACAACCCAGGGTGAGTCACTTTAGAGCTTTTGGTTGCAAGTGTTTCATTCTGAAGAAGGGCAAGTTGGATAAGTTTGAATCTAGATGTTCGGATGGGATTTTCCTTGGTTATGCGATTCACTCTAGAGCATATCGTGTGCTCAACCTTAACACTAACCGAATCATGGAGACTTGCGAGGTTACCTTCGACGAGACACAGCCATGTAGCTCTTCTGTTTTTGAGTGTGCAGGTGACGAGGAGATTGGTGCCAGGATCTTCGAGGATGAGAAGGATGGAGGTGGAGACGACGACGATGATGATGGTGGTGCTCCCGTGGTTGATCGTGTACACGCTACTTCCACTACTACGACGATGATCGAAGATGGACCATCCCCTACTCCCACTACGACTGAGGCTGTTTGAGTGGAGGCTGCTGCTGAGGGAGAGGTTGTGTCCAGGCGAGAGGCTCCCCGGCGAGTATAAGTTGATCACCCACCGACGACCATCATTGGTGACCTTCATGAGCGCACTACACGGTCGAGGTCAAGGAACACTTCTCATTTCGCTCACTCTGCCTTTGTTGCGACGTTTGAGCCTAAAGATATTTGACACGCTTTGTCTGACGAGAATTGGGTAAATTCCATGCATGAGGAGTTGGAAAACTTTGAGAGAAACCAAGTCTGGGTGTTAGTCGATCCACCACCAAATTGCCGTCCCATAGGTACCAAGTGGGTGTGGAAGAACAAAGAGGGTGAGAATGGGATGGTTGTAAGAAACAAGTCGAGGTTGGTGGCTCAGGGGTTCAACCAAAAGGATGGGATAGACTGAGGAGACATTTGCTCCTGTGGCTCGTTTGGAGGAAATTAGGATCCTTCTAGCCTTTGCCGTGGCTAAAGGGTTCAAGTTGTACCAAATGGATGTCAAGAGTGCTTTCTTGAATGGGGTGATAGAGGAAGAAGTGTATGTGAGGCAACCCCCGGGGTTTGAGAGTGAAAAATACCCACACCGTGTATACAAACTCCAGACAGCGCTCTATGGGTTGAAACAGGCACCTAGAGCTTGGTATGGCAGGTTGAGAGGCTTTTTGCTGAGTAAGGTGTTTGTGATGGGCACAGTTGATAAGACCCTGTTTCTCCTTAAGCATGGGAATGACCTGTTGATTGTTCAGATATACGTGGATGACATAATCTTTGGTGGCTCTTCTCATGATCTTGTTGCCAGATTTGCAGATGACATGAGTAGGGAATTTGAGATGTCCATGATGGGTGAGCTGCAGTTTTTCTTGGGTCTCCAGATCAAGCAGTGCAAGGACAGGACCTTTGTACATCAGGCGAAGTACACCATGGACATGGTGAAGAAGTTTGGCATGAACGACTCCAAGCCGCTGACTACACCGATGAGTACAACTACGGCTTTGGACGCGGACGAGGACGGCGAACCCGTGGACCAGAAGGAGTACCGGAGCATGATCGGCTCCCTCCTCTAATTGACAGTGACAAGGCCAGACATACTGTTCAGTGTGTGTCTGTGCGCTCGTTTTAAGGCTTCACCGAGGACTTCACATCGGCAGGCCATCAAGCGGATTTTCAGGTACTTGAACTACACTCTTGAGTTTGGTCTTTGGTACTCTGCCTCCTCGACACTCAGGCTTCACGGGTTTTCTGATGCTGATTTCGCTGGGTGTTGATTGGACCGCAAGTCTACCTCTGGGTGTTGTCAGTTCCTTGGTTCTTCTTTGGTCTCTTGGTCATCTCGCAAGCAATCGAGTGTAGCCCAGTCCACCACCGAGGCTGAGTATGTAGCTGCTGCTAGTTGTTGTTCCCAGCTGCTTTGGATGACCTATACCATGAGTGATTTTGGAGAGAAGTGCTCACAGGTTCCACTTTTCTGTGACAGCACCAGTGCCATAAGTGTAGCCAAAAATCTTGTCCTCCACTCCAAAACAAAACATATAGAAGTGAGGTACCACTTTCTGAGGGACAATGTCGAGAAGGGAAACATATCTTTGTCCTATGTCCCTACCCAAGACCAGCTAGCTGACATTTTCACCAAACCGCTTGACCAAGTCACTTTCACTCACTTGCGGGGTGAGCTTGGGGTGTGCTTTCCTTTCTAGCTGGGTCTTGGAGCTTCTCATGTATATATGTGTCATATGTTCATTTTGTTGCATTTCATTCATTCATTTTACTTTCTGTACAAAACCTGGTAGGATAGCCATTTTTGGGTCACTTGAGCTAGGACTGAGCTTCTCTTATATACATTGATCACCGATGTGCTATTTGTGAGACTTGTCCATGTTTGGTAAATTGTGGATGTGAATGCTATGCTCTTGATCGTTTTGCCATATATTTGTGTTGAGATAGCTTTCTTTTGATGAAAATGCTAAAATTGTGTCTCTCATGAGTAGATGCTTGTCTATGCTCAATTTGCGCTTAAATGCCTATATCATGTTTAGTTTGTGCTTGAGAATCATGTTCTCTTTGCTTGGGGTCAAAGACCTTTCTGTCATTGTAAATGTTTAGCCCTTTTGCTTGCTTGGGGAGGAGCATAAGCTTCTTTTTGCCGCAAAGGCACTTCATGTACCATGTTTAAACTTGAAATGAAATTGGTGTATGAATTGCTTTATGCTTGAAAAATGAGCTCCTAATCATGTTTTTATGGTTTGATATTCATATCTTGGGTGCTAAACCGTAGCATGCTTGTCTACCATGAGAAGTCTCATTTTAAGAAGTAGACACATGACTCGGTGGCTTTAACATGACTTGAGTAGCTTGTGGGCATTTATAATGATCTTGTGATGAGAATTTCTGGTCTTGCATAAACTTTGGATGATCTAGTGTACTTATGTTCAAATTGGTATAGAGAGAGTCTTGCTCATGAGATGACTATTTCTTTGTGAAAATTGCTTAAAATTGCTTTTAGCCATGTCACATGCTTATATGTCTCTACCTTCTTGATGGCAATATGCTAGATACACCATGTCTACTTTGCTTGCTCTATGTCTCATTTGTAGCATTTTGTTGTGCTCTTTGTATATTTGAGAAGCTTGGTAGATTGTATATATACCTTGATTCATGCATTGTCAACAAGGGGGAGAATTTTTGTATGATATGGGGAGAAATTTTCATGCATTGGGAAATTTTGTGGAAAATTGGTATGCTTTTGTAAGATGTGGCATGTGAGGAGAAAAATTGAGAAGAAGAGGTTGCATTTGCTCAGGGGGAGTTTGCATATGTGCAGGGGGAGCTCCTTTGATTTTCCTGAGTTTTGTGCTTTGTGATGTGCTCTTTGAGAGCTTTGTTTTGTCTCGGCTGTGTCGAGTCGTTGCCCTTGTCTTAGGGGGCCGAGACTTGGATTGGCGAGTGATCGAGTTTTCGCTTGTTCTTTGGCTTTGGATCACTTGCTTGGGAGGTTTGTGTTCGTGGTTGTTTTCTTTTCTTTTTCTGTTTGTGATTTCTATGGGTGTTGTCAATGCACTCATCAAGGGGGAGATTGAGGACCAGGTGTGTCCGAAGACCAGTGGAGGGTCGCTCCTTAGTGATGAGTGATTGACAACGTTGCGTGGACTGATGCTTGGCTAAGTGTGCAGGTACAGGTTGCGATTTGACTCGTGTCGGTGCAGGTGAAGAACAAGCGCGAAAGGCCTTAGCCGTGGTGGCCTCTGGGTGATGGAGAGGCAAGTAGGCTTAGTTTGATGGACCCGGTGGCCGATGGGGTCAAGTGCGAGCCGTGCGGTGCAAGACTGGTAGGCTGAAGTCATGAACATGGGCCGGTGCAAGGTAGCGGATCGAGGTCGAAGCTTGCACGCGGGGTTTGGTGGTTTGCCCACAAAACCATCGGTGGACGGTTTCTTGGTTTGGGCCTCAAAACCAAGCCCGGAGGCCCGAGGCGACGGAGACGGTGATCCGGGAGCTTCGGGAAGCTTCGAGGTGGAGGGCACGTGGTGTGATCGCGGGGTTTGCGTCAAGGTGAAGCGAAGCCGCGGTGGAAGCGTGTCCGTCCGATGGATATTTAATAAAACCACATTTGACAAATTATTACAGCATACCCACGCATGAATTCGAGCCATCAAAGGATTACTAGTTTTGTTATCGAAAATCACTTTGTGAGCATAGGGACAAGTGCCCACCCGCACTCTCAACTATTGGATCGGCATCAGAAAGCTGAGATTGAGCCACGTTAGCTCAGTCTAGAAGTGACGTGGCTCAACCTCAGCTTCCGATGATGATCCAATGGCTGAGATGGACCACGTCATAGAGTGGGCATCTGCCCCTATGCTCATAAAATCCACTTTCTTTTGTTATTACATGCAAATTAATTCACAAGGGCATACCATTCACTTCCATGTATTAAAAGATACAATGAGACATCCTATGCATTCACCGGCGGCAGTTGAACGACAAAGTAACATGCAGTACGTGGTAAGGTTACTGAGATAACCCAAATCAAGACGTGGATCATTATTATCAAACAACAACGGTAGCAGGTTGCATTGAGAAGCACAGAACGGCATGCACACTTGTCATTTCTCAAGGGATGCAGCCCTTGAGGTCCCCCAAGATGCAGACTTCGAAGCAGCTAACCACACACGGCTGGATAGCCACGTCTTGGCATGTCTTCCCCACCGGTAAAGGCGTGGTGCATGAGGCGCCGTTGAATCCCATGCACAACGCTTCAGCGTACTTCCGGCACGCGTCCGCACAAGCGTCAGCACAATTGGCCATCGCCGGTGTCGCAACCATGGACGCCGCCAGGACGACCAGCAGGACGAAGCCGGCTACGGTAGCCGTCTTAAGCGCGGCGGCGTTCTCAGAAGCCATTGCTGATCGCTACTGATGTTACAAGAGACAAAGATTGATGCATGGGACTTCTCCCTCGTCGCTAACGTGTGTGGTGTTGGGTTCGATTACTTCGATTTGCCGGCCGTTAACACTTGTGGTGGCATTCTGATGGCGTGGAAAACAGGATGTTTGGGCGGTTACTAATGTTATCAAACGGCGCTTTTCGCTAACAGCTAAGGTAATCCTCTCTGCGAGTGGTGAACAATGGTGGCTAACGTGCGTTTACGGTCCACAGTTGGATCATGAAAAGGTTCTGTTCCTCGATGAATTAAGGGAAATTCGTGCTGGTTGCGATCAAATGTGGATGGTTTGTGGTGACTTCAATATGATATACAGGGCCGAGGACAAGAATCATAATAGACTGAATAGGCATGATGGGTCGCTTTCGTCGATTTCTTGACGACACCGAGCTCATGGAACTGCACCTTCAAGGTCGTAGGTTTACGTGGAGTAATGAAAGGGAAAATCCAACGCTTGAACGTCTTGATCAGGTTTTTGTGAATGACGACTGGGCAGCTTCCTTCCCTGATCATCGTCTCCTGGCACTAGCTTCCGAAGGTTCCGACCATGCCCCTTTGCTCTTGCAAACTTGTTCTGCTTTCTCCTCCTTCAAACGTTTCAAGTTCGAGAATATCTGGCCTAAGTACGAGGGGTACCTGGACACTATTGCACAAGCTTGGACTTGTTCATGGCAGGAGCAAGAGGTGGACGCCTTCCGGGTGCTTGATTACAAGTTGCGCAATACTGCTAAAGCTCTAACAAGTTGGAGTGCTAAACATGTGGGAAGCATCAGGCTTCAGTTGGCAATCGCTAAGGAACTGGTCCTTCGCTTTGATACAGCTCAAGAGTCTAGGCAATTGGCACCTCATGAGCGGGCTCTACGTAACAAAATGAAGCTCCATTGTCTGGGTTTGGCATCTGCGATGAGGATGGTTATGCGGCAAAGGTCGAGGATTACTTATCTCGCTGAGGGGGACGCGAACACACGGTTCTTTCATCTTCAAGCTTGCCACCGTAATAAAAAGAGCTTCATTTCCTCAATTAAGGTGGACGACATAGAAATTGTTCATGAAGCAGCTAAAGGGGAGGCCATCACCAATTATTTTGGGGAAATTTTGGGTAAGAGCGCTCCTGCCTCCATCACTCTTGATTTCCCCCGGCTGGCTGTACCAACTGCAGACCTATCATCCCTGGATTGCTGTTTCTCGGAGGAGGAAATTTGGGAGACGATCAAGGAGTTACCCTCGGATCGTGCCCCTAGGCCCGACAGTTTTAATGGACTTTTCTATAAATCAGCTTGGCCAATTATTAAAGTCGATATCTTGAGAGCTTTTCATGCTCTTTGGTCGCTGGATGGTCGGAGTTTCTTCCTTGTAAACCAGGCTTACATGATACTACTAAAGAAAAAGAGCGACGCTTCCCTGATCAGTGACTACAGACCTATCAGTCTTGTGCACAGTTTCGCCAAGCTCCTCACCAAAGTGCTTGCAAAGAGATTAGCCCCTAAGCTCGACGCCTTGATCCGGCAAAATCAAAGTGCCTTCATCAAAGGGCGTGTCATTCATGACAACTTCAGGGCAGTGGACCTCACAGCAAAGTGCCTCCATAGGCTAAAGATTCCGACCGCCCTTGCAAAGATAGATATCGCCAAGGCTTTCGACACGGTGAGTTGGCAATACCTTCTCCGCATTATGCGACACATGGGATTCACCCGCCGTTGGCTGGATTGGGTCAGTTTGTGCTTGTCAACTGCAAGTACTAAAATAATTGTCAATGGAGCCCCGGGAAGGAGAATTATCCACGCACGAGGCCTTCGACAGGGTGACCCCTTGTCCCCGATGCTTTTTGTCATTGCTATGGAAGGGCTTAACAGGATGCTTAAGGTCGCGGATGAGGAGGGGCTGTTACAACCGCTGGGTCACAGGGGGGTCACTGATCATGCATATTTCTATGCAGACGACGTAGTTATCTTTCTCAAATCATGTCAGCAGGATCTGGTGCTGACCAAGACCATTTTGGACCTTTTCGGCAATGCTTCGGGGTTGCACATCAACCAGCAAAAATGTCTGATCAACCCAATTCAATGTGGATTAGAGGACTCGGTGAGGCTGCTGAATTTTTTCCTTGGTCGATTGCAACACTTCCCTTGCAAATATTTGGGCGTCCCCCTCTCAGTGCAGAAGCTAAAGAAGGAGCACTTGCAGCAGTTGGTGGATAGAGTCTCTGCTAACTTACCTACTTGGAAAGCCGGCCTCATGACCAGAGCCGGCCGGGCCATTCTAGTGAAGACCAAGATGTCGGCGGTGCCTGTTCACACTGCAATTGTCACCAAAATTTCACCATGGGCCATTAGTTTGATTGACAAAAGGCAACGAGCTTTCTTATGGAAAGGTATGGCCACGGTTTCTGGAGGTCATTGCCGGTTGGCATGGCCGAGAGTTTGCAGACCTCCAGAGCTGGGTGGCTTGGGGTTCCCGAACTTGGAGCTCATGGGCTACGCCTTGCGGCTGCGATGGTTGTGGATGAGAAGAACTGATTCTGACATGCCTTGGCTTTTGCTCCCTGAGAAGGTTGATAAATCACTATCTGATGTGTTTCACTACTCAACCATCGTTAATGTGGGAGACGGGACACCGACGCTATTCTGGATGGACAGATGGCTAAACGGGAGATCCATTGCTGAGTTGGCGCCATGCCTCATTCAGTGTGTGGGGCAGCGAGTGCGAAAGAAAAGGACGGTTCAGGAGGCCATGCAAAACAGAAGTTGGGTGCGTGACATCAGAGGGGCATTAACTGTGCAAGTTATCTTGGATTACCTTGCCATCTGGACTGAACTCGAAAGTGTCACGCTTGGAGAATCTCGAGATCAAGTTATTTGGAGGTGGACTAAGGACGGGAAGTTCTCGACAGCATCAGCTTACAAGTTGTTCTTCAGTGGCCAATTTCCTACTCCGGGTGCCAAGCTGTTGCACAAGACCAGAGCCCTAGGGAAGTCTAAATTCTTCATTTGGTTGGTTTTACATAACAGATGCTGGACTGCAGCTAGAAGGCGGCGTCACCATTTACAAGATGATGACTGCTGCGCCTTGTGCAATCAGGAGTCTGAGACGATTACACACCTTTTGGTCGGCTGTTCCTTTAGCAGGGACTTGTGGTTTAATCTCTTCAGAAGATGGGGCTGGGAACATCGCATACCTTCAGGTGCAGAATTGTGCTTGGCAGAATGGTGGGCTGCAGGCAGGCAGAGACTTCTAAAAGAGGGAAGGAAGGCTTTCGATTCAATCTTAGTTCTCGTATGTTGGCAAATCTGGATAGAAAGAAATGCAAGGACTTTCAATCGCCAATCACAGACGATCGTGCAGCTAACCTCTACAATTCTTGAAGAACTTTCTCGCTGGTGTACCGCCGGATTTAAACCTCTTCTTTTCTTAGGGCACCCTTCTGTAGGTCGCCATTTAGGTCGCCAATTAGTGAACCATGTAATTTAATGGCTGCCTGGTTGTAACTATCACCCCGTCATCCCCTCAGATGCCAAGGCGCGGTCGCGAAAAAAAGAGGGGATTCGATGCAGAGTAGGATATAAGATCAGATGCAGTGGTTGATCTTTTCTGCTTAACCGATGCCCGTAAGCTCTGGCTAGGCGAAGCAACTTATTGTTATAGGCAGCGCAATCAGTTTGACGGAATGTATGTTATGTGGGCATGATTAGTAAGTTACTCATATTTAAAGCATTGACAATGTTAGCAGTGCTCTTCGCTTTATGATCGAGGGGGCCATGTTTATGATCAACAAGAGTATACAATTCGCTCGTGTTCATTTCCTTGACCACGAAAAGAATTTTTGTGCGTACACGCCGCTAAATGCTCGTGCGTACAAACTCCGAAGCAGCACGCTAAACCATTGACCCAAAGGATGTTAATTAACAATCCTTCCTGTAAATTAGGGATCAACTAGTTATATATAGGCCAATTATATGTGTAGAAAATATACTTTGCATCATAGGACCAGCTGATCCGATCAAGTTGTTTGATGCTTAATTTGGATGGTAAAACGGCCGCTGCTGATACGTTGTGTTACATACGTGAATTTATATTTTATCACCGGCTTTAGTGGATATGCAAAAACAATTCCAAGACACGTTCAACTCTGAGGTGTATGGATGTGTTTTTGCAACAAAAAAAAAATGGTGATTGATGTGTGGTAATACTGCTAAAGTGCTCATCTCTTGGTCACAAACAATTCGAAACCAAGCACTAACGGTCACAAAATGAAAATTATTGTGGAGTCTTTCATTGAATGATGACCACCCCTTTAAATGGGGTGGATCCCCTTCTATAGTAGGTCCAAACTACTTAGGCCAGTCTCAGTGGAAGGGGTCACGGGAGAGTTTTCAAAAATGACACATCATATTTCCTGTATTGGTTTGCGGGATGACATACCCTCTCTCAATGCACAGTGTCATAGCACAGTTTCATAGGTTTCTGTAAATATTTAATTACTGCATATTGGTTGGTCAATTGTACTATACAAATTGTGTCACTTGTCTCAGTGCGAGGGTCATAGGGGCATCATTCTTAGGACTCTGTGCCTACCCTGGGTCATGAGGATGTCCCTAGTTTCCTCTCTCTCCTATTAAATATCATGTTATGTCATCTCTTTTTGCATATGTGGCACCCTATTTAATGTTTATGACCCTCTCATTGAGACTGGCCTTACAGACACTACCGAGTTTGGCGGCTGCCGCTCATGTTAATTGAGTTGATAACTAGTGGTTAATTTGGTGAATAAACACAAAAATTGGAAATAGCCAAGATTGTCTCGAACCACTCGATCGTGGAACATAGGTGCATGATTTTGTTGGTTAACATTAATATAATAAGTGAAATTGTATCTCTCGCGCTCTTTTTTAAAAAGGAAATATATATTAATATTCTAACCTCTGCATCAACCAATGCATATAGTTGTTTCTTAACACGCTTATACCAACAAGTCCATGGGGAAAAAAACACAAAGAGTTGGTCCACAAATAAATAAAACTCTTCATCTTCACTAATAAAGCAAATCAAAAGGCAATTGAGCTTTGACTCAACGTTCAAGGCTTGCAAAGGGATTTGAGAGAACCTTAAGTGCACATGATGAGTAAAAAACGACTAGACCGGTTTCAAAATTTGGCTGATTTAAGACAAAGATGTCCAAATCAAAAATGTAATAAATGACCCCTTTTAATTCTGACCCAAACCTAACAGACAGATACTATGCCTTATGGACCTGTAACACAACAGGTACACATAGTGGCGTAGCTCCTGCACAAAAGCAAGCACACCTGGATAAATAAAAGTAAAAACACAAATGAGAACTTCGAAATCAAGTGAGCCAAACCAAATTATATTGGAGATGTGAGGATTTGTTTTTCTGAAGTTTGGATTCACATCGTGATCCCTAGGTCTCTCCATTTAGTAGGCTTTAAGTCATCCAAAGGTCAAGCTCAAGATGGATCTCTTTCAACTACTTTTCCCGTTCCACATGTTAGATCATTTTCTTTTCAGAGACAAGATTGCAGCCCTCGCAAACATCTCGTGGCTCACCACAACATTGGAAGCAGAGCTCACTGGGAAATACCTAGCATCTGAGCCAAACAGCACCGAGTTCCTCAAAGTTCTTGCAAGTACGCTTCTTCACCCGCAAAAAATTCATGGGACCAAAGTCATCACTTGTCCTACACTTTTTCTTAATTAATACTCCCTTGGTTTCAAACGGCTAATCATTGCTAATTATAAGAGGACTAAACATGATTTAATTATAAAACTAATTACACAGGCATGTTAATCCCAATTAATCAGTCATTAGAGATTGTTTACTGTAGTATGACATTGTCTAATCAATAGCCTAATTAGGCTCATTAGATTCATCTCGCAATTTCATCCGGGGGTTATGGAATGGGTTTTGTCATTAATTCATGTCTAATACTCCTAATTAGTGTACTAGTGACGGATGAATAGTGAAAAGTTGCCTAACTAAATAGGGTCTAAGAAGAGCAGTCAAACTTAGGTAAAAAAAGTCAAACGACCTACAATTTGAAACAGAAAGAGTACCTAGTAGTATCTAAATTCTTGATTGACTTCTTCATCTTAATTTTCCATTTTCAAATTAAGCCTTGCTTGCAGCAACAGTAAATGCACAGTAAAATCCATGTTTTCAATCATATTTGTCTTAATCTTCAATTTTGATATCTCATAAATTATCAACAAGCCACGAGCAATTATTGATATATATTATCACCATCCATTCAACACTAGATATACTAACAGGGCTATTTATCTCTGTTAATTAAAAAGTTTCTATTCCTAAAATGGTACTCTGATGATAATCAGGGGTGCTATTTTTTCTCCTGGGATCACCCCTTGCTTTAGGGGACGAAATCGAACACACGCATCGAACACACGCAAGATGCATGAAGAGGAGCCCCACCACAAGCATTATAGTGTGAGTATAAAGGTAGCTAACACGTTTGCTTCAGTGATCCATCAGACTCCCTGTTCACCTGCGGATGCTGATGTCGCGTCCTCCTTGTTTGGTATATTATCGTGCTCCTCCGCATCGTGCGTGCAATTCGTCATATTGACCTGGCCGCGGGGAACAGCCTGATGAGTCTCCTTGTGCTTACCCCAGAGCACGCTGTAAAGGCCTCCAACTAGCAGGATTCCACCCACAACACTGCCCTCTCAAGGAAAGGGAAAAGGAATAAGATTCTTTGACTCCTTGCATGGACTCGTTAGAATTAGTACGTTTTATGCATCACCTCCATCCTTTGCCGTGATTCTCATCATTACCTGCCAAGGTGAACAATCTCTCCCAGGAAGAAGGAAGAGCAGAAGATTGTGAGAACGAAGCATAGCGGGGTCCACACGGCGAAGAAGACGGGACCTTTCATCTCCAGGCACCATGTTTGAAGGTAGTAGGACCCTCCAGACACCAAAAAACCCTGAGAATCTTAGTAGGACAATACCTTAGTAATTCTTAACCCCAAAACAAGCACTAGCTGCATATAATGAGAATACGGTAGGACAATAATTATTACAGAGTAGACGACAGCGAGCAAGCTGACGTCCAGCCGGAGCTGCCACCTGGAGAAGTCCCTCTCGGCTGCCACTGTGACGATGAAGGATTGAACAGCACTGAAAACGCAGAGCCCAGTGGCCATCAGCATCTTGTTCGGCAACTCCTTGAGCAGAACAGCCTGCATTGACCAATACATTGCTTTTAATTTAGTAGTTACTCCACCCGTCCTAAATTACTTGTCATTTTGACTTTTCTAGATACAATTCTTTTGTTATACATACATAACAAAAGAAATGTATCTAGAAAAGTCAAAACATCAAATAATTTGGGACAAAGCGAGCAATCAGCTGTTAAGACCTGCCAGACGATAGATATGGACCATGACATGTTGGTGAGGATCATGAGGAACGTCCCTTCGATCCATGTCGTCTTGGAAGAGGCGTTTGCGTGTCTGGAACCAGAAGCATGGGTGGCGAAGGCGCGGTGATGGTTAACAGGGCTAAGTGCAGGTCCGGAGTAGAAAGCGATGGCGAAGACACCGGCGAGGCAGAGCGCCACACCAGTGAGCTTGGCTATGCCGGAGGCACTCATCTTCACCACCTCCATCCTGTCAAGCAATGGCAATCCAAATTAAACATGTAATTGTTCATCTATTCATGCTGAAGCAAGTCAATTAGCATGTAGCTAGCTGAACTATTTTACGGTGCACTATACCACCAGGTGGTGGCAAGGGCGGAGCTAGGATTTGGCTATAGCGGGGGCCGAGACGTTGAGCAGAAAACAACCTCATAACTTTTTTTCAAGAAATCCGATATAGCATGCATGGACTGATGGACAACAATTATGTTCTAGAAATAGCTATATATCCGATTGTGTATGTAGCATGAGTCCTCCAGCATGTTAGCGTGCACTAGTAAAAATAAACCTTAAAACAAAATTGCATTTGAGTCAATTTAGTTTCATTGCCATGAAATTCAGAACATGTCAGCGGCAAAACAGAAGACCCTTGCTGTGAATGGTGGCATCTTTGCGCTAATTTTGCACTGAGGCCGGTGATAATATGTTTTGTGCTAATCTCAACCGTCAGATCATTTCATACTAGTTTTTTTTTCGAACAATGGTATATGGTAGTATGCATGGTGCACCGTAAAATAGCCCACCTTAGTAGCAACGCCAAGCAGAATGTGACGACGGGCATGGAGTTGCCTGCTGCTGCAGCCACTGTCGCCGATGTGAACTTGAGACTGACATGGTACAGGCTCAAGCTCAGCGTGTTCCTAGATAAACCAAGAGCAACAGTGCCAAAAGGTAGCTATAAACTCCAAAGAAAGTAATTTGATTGGACGAACCAAACAGAAATAAAAATATACGGTAACCTGAGGTACATACCCGACTAAGGTACACAAGAAGAGCTTGAGCAGCCAGGGAAACGGCATCGACCACGAATTCTTCCTGCGGAGGATTAGATGAGAAGCAACAGGTTCAGCACAACCGCAGTCACCTTTGTTTGCTCAGCTATCTATCTCAAGGACACCGTACCTTTGGAGAAAGAAGGCAAGTGGCAGCATGAGGATGGAGCCTGCTGCCTGCCGGTAGAAGACGAAGACGAAGGTGCTCATCCCGGCGTTGAAGGCCGCCTTGGATATCACCGACATCCCCGTCAAGATCACCTGCACCGTGATGGCGATGGCGCAGGCTTTCTTGGTTGCAGCATCCATGGAGACGATACGTAGAATAGCCGAGAGAGATCAAGCAGAGTAACCGAGAGTGAGACTGATCTGTGATGTGTGAGTGCGTTGGAGAGAGAGAGAGAGAGTGAGAGTGGTAAATTGAGTACTCTACGAATAATCCATCTTAATTGTGGGGAATCTGATATGCAATAACGTAAACGTCGTCCGATCCGTCCATATTGGGATGTCGTACACTCGTACGTCCTAGTCAGTCTGCAACGGCGAGCCACCATGAGCGCTTTCCCGGCTGCTAGGTAGCCTCCAACTTATCAGTGAGCGGATTGATTACCTAGTACTATTAGTATTCCATCAACATGAGAGGAATATGGAGTGTGACTGGATCAGCAATGATCTGATGATATATCAATTGTTCCTTTATCTAGCCATGGTAGAAAGTGGAATATCATCTCTATCTTTAATTTGCAGTGCGCACTTATTAGGGACAACTAAAGGACCGGATTGGCGACCAAAGAGGGAAAGTGAATGGGAGCCGATAAAAATTCTTGTCAAGAACTCGGCTTATGCCCCCAAATCACTTCTAAAGGATCCCGCACAAACTTGTCAAGATCACGTAGTTACACCAGACCTACTGACCCTAGGAACAAGTTAGGAAAAGCCTAGGACCAAAGCGGAAGCAAACTCAAAAGCAACTGAGAAAGAAAGAGCTCAACACAACCTACATGTGTTTGTCAGAACTTCCTCTATGAGGTCAGAACTTCCGATAAAGGGTTCTCTGGGTGTCAAAAACTCATTCGGAACTTCCTATACAGTGTTGGAACTTACGACAATCGAAACTTCAACCACAGGGTCGGAACTCCAATAAAGGGTTCTCTGTCAGCCAATGAACAAGTTATCGGAACTTCCTCTGTCAGGTCGGAACTTCCGACGACACCCAGAAATTCTTATTTATAAAGACTTTAACTAAGACTCATTAACTCTAATCAAACATATATAATAACTGGCTAAAGTAGTAATACTTATCGTGATAAATGGGGCTGCTTTCCCCCAAGCTGGATCTTGAAGTAGTCCTTTGAATCGTCCTTGGAACTTGTTCGTCTTCGGGTTCTCCTTAAATGTTCTCCCTGCAAATATTAGTTCTGCATATACCCGAAGGAGCAAATTTTAGGAACATGTTGTGAGCCTTCATGTGCTCACTTCTTTTTGGATTTTTTTTCTGTAAGAGTGTGGACCTTCATGTGCCCACATATTTTTGAGGATTTTTTTCCTATGCAAAAGAGATGATGATGCAAGAACATATAGATGCAATATTTTTGTATTTTTATTTTTATGCCGCCACAGTAAGGAGTTCTTACATGGGGCTTTAGGAAACAGATGCAAATGCAGCAAGCATATTTTTGGTCTTTTCTAGTGCAAGCGTAAGAAAGTAAATATGCTAAAGAAAACATGCTAATTTAAATATGCAATGCAGAAAATAAATGTGCAGATAAATACCGAGTTACCTCTCGGCGAGAGTTCGAGTACTTACTCCCATGGCGTGTTGTCATCTATGGCGTCTCGTCGGGATGTCATGCCTGGTACGGTGCCTTCAATGGTCTCGACGAGTGGTGTAGATGAGGTAGCCGATGGAGATGACATTTGTTCGGTTGGTGGGTCTTCCGACGGTGTACTGTTGACGTCCGCTTCAGCAGGTGATGCTTCTTTCTTTTTCCATGCTCGCTTCTTCGGAGGATACCTTTAGAGTGGCAGGTTGGTTGGGGTTGAGTGGACTTCTCTACGATCTTCTTAATGTCTTCCTAGTCCGTCAACTCCGTGTCCATCTGCTTCCTTTGAGTGAGTGCTTTTCTCCGTAGTCTTGTTGTACGGCATTCATCTCCTTCGTTGTTCCATTAATTCTTCCATCAATGATGAATGAGCCAGGTCTTCTGTTGTACAGGGTTCTTGGATTTTATCATCTGCCTCGCTTCATCTGATATGAGTTCATCTCTTGACTTACCCGAATTGGATTTGGGAGTTTTCTGCAGGGGTTAGTCCGACAAAATAACTAGTGTCTACAAAGCAATTTTCAGTTCAATAACCAAACTAGACTCCATGTCTAATTCAATCAGGGAAGGAATTTTAACCTAAGCACCACGCTTAATTTAAAAACCTTTAGAAGTATACTAGCAACACTTCTAAACCAAAGCATACTATAACAAACACAGGTAGCATGTAAGCACTATAGAGATTTACTCAAATAGAGATGAAAGAGCATGATCATGGTGAGTATTATATGGACCCTTTTTTCCAATCTACTTATGGTTAGAATATATATTTGTACACACATACCTTTGAGATGGCAGGGTTCCAATGTTGATGAATCTTGAATGTTTAGGCACCCTGGGTTCTTCAAAGTCTTGTGGAAGCTTGCCGGAAGGTCGCGACGACATCAAATGTCCTGTCTATTCCACACTCAACAGAACAAGGGTGATCCTACTAAAGCTAGTGATTCACTAAATTAGCAGACATCAAGATCATTATCAAAAATCTGTATGCCAATTGCTTCCCCGGCAAGGGTGCCAAAAATGCTTGTTGGTATTTGTTAAGTGCAGTTAGAATATGAAAGATTCCGCAAGCGCACAGAACACCATTGTAGCTTTTCCCTAGGAGAGTATTCTAGAGTATCGTATCCACAGGGAAGCTTTGGCTAAAGAGTCTGATAAGTCACAATCATGTATCTACTAACTTAGCCACCCAACTAGACTATTAATGAGAAGGTAAATTATATTTATGATAAAGGATAACACACTAGAGAACTTTATAATAAATGAGTAGCTAGCGAACAGAGAGGACAACGAGAGAGATCTAAGGTTCCTGGGTTCTTCTCTATTACTTGGGTTCTATAAAAGCAATCATACAAAAGCACTTTGGGACATCGAAACACTAGCCACGGAAAGGGATGAGAAGGGGACTAGGAAGCTCCGACAAAAGTCCTACAAACACCAACCCGAACGTGGCGGAATACGTCGGCCGTCAGGGCTGTCACCACCTGGGGCTACCACAACTATCAGTGGGATTGGGTGCAATCTCAGGTAACTGGTAGACTAAACACCACGCCTAATCTACCAATTACTACTCTAGTCACATACGATTAACGAGAGCACTCGATGCGAGCGAAGATCCCATGCAAAAGTATAACAACTATACTGACCAAATAATGATATGAAAGTAATGGAGAAGAGAAATATATTATAAAGCATAAGTCTTACAAGAGAAAAACATACCATACTCCGAAGACTTCTCCAGAACCGGAGCGCAGCTCCGCTCTCTCTAACTCTCTAGTTGCTAATCTACTACATTGGAATGTCTAGTCCTAATTCTCTAATATTGATGAGAGGTCATCCTTTCATGGGACAACTCTCAAATCTATATGGTGTGTGGCTCCTAGGGGTCTAGGGTTACATATATAGAGGTCTCCTGGCCTCCCTCCACCTTTAGCAAGCGATGTGGTACTAAACCTTCCACCATATCTAATTATAATGCACATAGCCTTTATGGGCCAAATTCTGGTTTAGGCCCAATTAATCCCGCAGCTCATGTTTCTAGAATCTTCCATTATTTATAATATTCATATCTTCTCATTCCGAACTCCAAATATAGCAAATGATATGTCCGTTTCGATCGTCTCGACGAGCCCGTTGCAATGGTGTACTCAAATCCATCATTTGAGATCATCTTGTGTGATGGCTTTTGGCTTCTCTTTATTTGGTGCTTGGAGGACTAGATATCAAGGCCCATTTATCTTGTAGATTTGGCCCAATTGTACCTATTCTCCAAAGTCACTCTATAAAATCAACAAAACACCAAAACTTGTGGAACTCGTTAGTAGCAAACCCCTAAGTCTATGTTGATATTCATTTATGCCCTTTTTCATTCTTAGTTGATTTATAAAATTAGACGATAACAGATGTCAACAGTGGCTCAACCATGGAACCCAGTGGTTTTGTGGCCAAACCACTGCAAACCCCGCGGACTAGGTGCAGCCTCTACGCCAATCCCACTCATGACTTGGCCGCCACGGTCGTCCTGGCTCGGTGTTGGTTTTGTGACCAAACCAATAGACCCTGCACACAGACTTCGGTTGTTAGCCACTACCCTGCGCCGGCTCCTTGTTCCCGACTTCGTCTCGCTCTTCTTGCCATCATGTGGCCCGCACTTGATCCCGTTGGCCACCAGGTCCCTCGAACCAAACCTACTTGTCTCTCCACACTTGGAGGCCACACAGTCATAGACCTTTCGTGCTTCTTCTTCACCTGCACCACACGAATCAAGCTGCAACCTACACCTGCAATACTAGGCCAAGAGAGTCCACACCACATTATCAATCACTCATCACTAAGGAGCAACCATCCACCGGTCCTCGAATGCAAACAGGTCCTCAAGAACGAAATTTAATTTGAGTAGTTGTTAGTTTATTATGATCAGTAGGGACTCACTATTGAAAAGCACTTTTCCATGTGTGTCAAATATTTTTTTACGGTGGAATGATAACTCACAAGCAAATAATCCCCAAGAAGGTAGATGCTGATTTGGCCAAGGATTTCCACCCTATTAGTTTGGTACATAGCTTTGCCAAGTTGATCACCAAGATTCTTGCTAATCGACTAGCGCCACTTTTAAATTCCATGGTAGCCACAAATCAGAGCGCCTTCATTAGAGGAAGATGCATTCATGACAATTTCATTTTGCTTCAACAGACAGTGAAGACTCTACATAAACAAAAGGTTCCTAGCCTCTTCCTCAAATTGGACATTTCTAAAGCCTTTGATTCTATTTCCTGGTCATTTTTATTGGAAGTACTATTGCATTTGGGATTTGGGATGACGTGGTGCAATTTGATTTCTAATTTGTTGGCTACCTCCTCCACACGTGTGCTGATTAATGGGGACCCTGGTGAAGTCATTAAGCATCAGCGTGGACTAAGGCAAGGGGTCTATTTGGTAGCCCGCACGGCCTTTGGGTCAGGCCCGCACGGTGCAACCGAGGGTGTTTGGTGGGTTGCATGGCCTTCCGAGCCAGGCCCCACGGTGCAAAAATGGCCTGCGAGCCTGCACCGTGTGAAACGCTCGGGGGGTCCATTTCACGTGATGCAGGCTCTAGTGGACGGTTGTGGTGACCTCCGGTCACACGCGAGAGACAGGGTGACGCGGAGGTGCCCGACGGTGTGGAGGCCGCGGCAGCCACGGGATGCGGCAGCGGGGTGGAGGCCACAACCGGGCACAGGATGCAGCGGTGGTGGCGCTGAGGCTGGACCTACCACAGGATGCGGCGGTGGCGTTGAGGCTGAGGTTGCCATGGGATGCAATGGCAGAGGCCATGGATGAGGAATGAGATCTGGCAGCGGTGGTGCGGAGGCCGCAGTTGCTACGAGATGCGGCGGCGGTGGCGTGGAGGCCGCGGTCGGGCACGAGATGCGGCGACGGTCGTGTGAGCAGCCACGTCCGGGCACGAGATGCGGTGACGACTGCGTGAGCGGCGGTGGCGGCCACGGGATGCGGCGGTGGAGGCCATGGAGGGGCACGAGATCTGGCAGCGGTGGTGCGGAGGCCACGGCTACTACGGGATGCGGCGGCAGAGACGTGGAGGCCACGACCAGGCACAATGCGATGACAGCGGTGTGGGCAGCCGCGGCCGGGCACGAGATGCGGCGATGACGGCGTGGGAGGCGGGGGCACGGGATGCGGCGATGGCGGGCACGGGATCCGGCCACGACAGTGTGGATAATCGGCGGTGCGCGCAGTAGAGCACGGGGCGCTGATGGGGTGGGGAAAGATTAGAGGAGGAAGGAGGGGGTAAGTGTACCATGGTCTTTCGGGTAGGTATCCACAACAATTTGTCCAGCCTACCAAACAATATCTCGGCCCAACCAGCATCACGAGGTACAGATTTGCCACACAACATCTCTGTGTTCCATGGGCCTGGCTCGTATCTCTGGAACCTGGCTCACGGGCCTGGCTGAGGGAGGTCAGGCTACCAAACAGACCCAAGGTGATCCATTATCTCTCATGCTCTTTATTCTTGTTATGGATGTGTTAAACAGTCTCTTTGTGAAGGCTGGTGATGAAGGTCTATTACAGCCCCTTTCCTCACGGATTTCTGGACAGCGACTATCTCTATATGCTGATGACGTCGCCCTTTTCTTTAAACCTGTTGAAGAGGAGCTACAAATCCCAAGAGAAATTCTAAACGTTTATGGGTTGGCCTCTGGGTTGTAGCCCAACCTTCACAAGAGCAGCATTATTCCTATCCGCTGTGAAGAAACCTCCCTATCGACTGTGAGTGATACCCTCTCTTGCACCATTGCTGAATTTCCTTGTACCTATTTGGGGCTACCTTTGTCTAACAAGTTGAGGAAAAACAACCTTAGACCTTGGAAAAACCTCCCTATGTCAAGAAGGTAGCTGATAAACTGCCAGGATGGAAGGCAAATTTGATGAATAGGGCTGGTCGGGCTATCATGGTTCGATTTGTGCTCTCAGCAATTCCTATATATTTGCACATTGCTCTCAGCATTCCTAAATGGTTCATTAAGGCCATTGATAAAATCAGAAGGGGCTTCCTTTGTATGGGGACGGAGCAAGCTAACGGCGGTTGTTGTTTAGTGGCTTGGGATGTCATGCGCCCTCTAGACCTTAGCTTGGTGGCTTAGGAATTCCCAATTTAGAGGTTATGTCTTGGGCTCTTCAAGCTTGGTGGCAGTGGCACAAGAAAACTCGGACTGTCCGGCCTTGGACAGATCTAGATCTTCCTACACATCATAATGCCCTGGCCATGTTTGCTATCGCAGTTCACATTGAACTAGGGAATGGAACACTACACTATTTTGGACAGACAAATGGCTACATGGTTGCTCGGTGGAAAACTTGGCACCTCCAGTTTTCTCAAGTGTGCCTCCTCGAATTCGTAATAAGCAAATAGTGGCTGAAGCGTTGTCAAACAATGGTTGCGCTTCAGCTATTCGAGGTAGTCTATCCTAGATTGTAATTGGAGAATTCTTGCAACTTTGGGATTGTATCCAATGTATAGTTCTGAATGACTAGGAAGTAAACATATTTGGAGATTAGAAGCAGGTGGAACCTATTCTGCAACATCTGCATATCGTGCTTATTTCCATGGTTCAGTTACCTTTGAACCATGGAAAAGACTTTGGAAATCATGGCCCCCAAATAAGTGCAAAGTTTTTCTTTGGTTGGCTATCAGAAATAGATGTTGGACTGCTGATAGATTGGCAAGAAAAGAGGATTGCCAGCATTGTCCTCTTTGTAATCAGTAGGAGGAGACTGTTCAGCATATTCTACTTTCTTGTGTGGTGGCTAGGTAGGTTTGGTTCAATCTTCTTGCCCCCTTGAACTTTGGGGGGTTATGTTCCTAGACAAGAGGAGTGTAGATTGGAAGTTCTATTAGCCAGCGGGTAGCATAATTGGAGCCAACATCAAAGATGTGATCTTTGAGAGCTTGTAGAACCATGCCATTGGCACGCTCGACCTGGCCGTTGCACCTGGGGTGAGCGACCGACGAGTAGTAGATGTCGATCATGCTGTCCTGGCAAAAATCCCAGAACGCGGAGCCAGTGAAGGCTGTCTCAAGATCGGTGACGATCCTGTTGGGCACACCAAAGCGGTATGTGATATCCTTGATGAATTTCGCCGCCTCCTCCGATGTTACCTTAGCAACAGGTCGGACCTCAATCCACTTGGTGAATTTGTCGACAGCAACAATGATGTGCTTGTAGCCGTCGGGGGTGGTTTTGAACGAACCTATAGAGCCCAGGCCCCACATGGCGAAGGGCCATGACGAGGGAATCGTGCGCAGGACCTGGGCAGGTAGGTGTTGTTGTTTGGCAAAGAATTGGCATCCTTTGCACCTCTTGACGAGGTCTTTGGCATCACTCATGGTCGTGGGCCAGTAGAAATTAGATCGGTACACCTTGCCGACCAGATTGGCAGAGGCTGCATGACAGCCGTACTCGCCACCGTGGATCTTAGCCAAGAGTTGAACACCCTCTGATCGCAGGATGCACTTCATCAGCACACTAGTAGAGGCTGCTTTGCGGTATAACTCTTCTCCAATCACGACATTGTTAGCACTACGCCCCGTAATCTTTTCTCGCTTTGCCTTATCATCTAGAACCAACTGGTGGACCATGTAGTCTAGGAAAGGCTAGCACTAGTCACCTTCTGCATCTGCCATAAGCACATCTCGGTGAGGTGCAGGAACTAGGTCTGTCTGTTCTGGAGCTGGGTTGTCTGGATCTAGGATCTTGATCGACGGCTTGTGCAGGTCTTGGAAGAACACACCGGCTGGGACCAGTGCTCGCTTGGAGCCCATCTTAGAGAGGACATCAGCAGCGACATTATTGTCGCGAGGAACGTGGTGGAACTCTACTCCCTCGAAGTGGCCCTCGAGTTTTCGAATTTTGGCACAGTAGGCGTCCATTGTGTCTTTGACACAATCCCAGTTTTTGTTGACATGCTCTATGATGACCTTGGAGTCGCCATAGGCAATCAGTCGCTTGATGCCTAGAGACACAGCAATACGGAGCCCATGGATGAGAGCTTCATACTCAGCTCCATTGTTGGAGGCCTTGTAGTGTATTTGAAGCACGTACTTGAGTTGTTCACCTTTAGGAGAGATGAACAACACACCGGCTCCAGCGCCCTCAAGGTTGAGTGCGCCATCAAAGTACATAATCCAATGCTCAAGTCGTTCCGTAGACAGAAGGATTTGGATTTCGGTCCACTCTGACACAAAGTCAGTGAGGATCTGAGACTTGATAGACTGCCTAGAGCAGAATTCAAGGTCGAACTCGTCGAACTCGATAGACCACTTGGCGATGCAGCCATTGGCGTCTCGGTTGCGAAGAATCTCCCCTAGCGGGAAAGATGAAGACACCTTGATGGAGTGAGCTTCAAAGTAGTGTCGGAGATTCCTCGACGTGATCAAAAGCGCATAGAGCAACTTCTGAGGCTGTGAATATCGTGTTTTAGCGTCGGCCAGGACCTCGCTCACGTAGTACACAGGTTGTTGGACAGGATAGGCCTGCCCTTCTTCTTCTCGTTCTGCAACAAGGACGGTGCTGACCACAGTAGTGGTGGCTGAGATGTAGAGGAGTGCTTCCTTCGCCCTGGGAGGCGTCATGATCGGCGGTGTGGTGAGAGACTCCTTGAGCTTGTAGAAGTCTTGCTGAGCTTCATCATCCCACATGAACTTATCTGCCTTCTTCAATAGCTTGAAGAAAGGCAAACCTTTTTCTCTGAGCTTGCTGATGAAACGACCTAGAGCCGCCATCATACCGTCGAGCTTCATGACGTCCTTCTTGCAAGATGGTTTGGCCATGTTGCATATCGCGTCGATCTTAGCGGGATTAGCTTCAATGCCTTGGTGCCCGACCATGAAGCCCAGGAGCAACCCGGAAGGGACACCGAAGACACACTTGGTCGGATTCAGCTTCCATTGGTAGGAGCAAAGGTTGGTGAAGGTCTCCTCGAGGCCGTCGATGAATTTCTCCTCATTGTCGGTCTTCACGACCACATCATCGACGTAGGCTTCCACGTTTTGATGAAGCTGAGACTCCAAACACTTTTGGATCGCCTTCTGGTACGTGGCACCAGCGTTTTTAGGCCAAATGTCATGACCTTATAGCAGTAGATGCCATGGGGCGTGATGAACGCCGTCTTGTCCTGGTCGTCGGGATTCAGGGCTATCTAGTGATAGTCCGAATAAAAGTCGAGGAAGCACAACAGGGTGCTACCAGCTGTGGAGTCCACAACTTGGTCGATGCGCGAAAGAGGGAGGGGATCTTTGAGGCAGTGCTTGTTGAGGTCGGTGTAATCGATACACATTCTTAATCCACCAGTCTTCTTAGGTACAAGCACTGGGTTGGCTAACCATACCGGGTGTTTACATTCACGAAGAACCTCTACACGGAGCCTTCTCACGCCTATCACCGAAGAACCTGTCACATCTCACTGGAGGAGTACGCGCACCACGAGGGGGAAAATGTGGCCCGTAGTCCATCTGAAACCCAAAGCGCCGATCGTGTCTCCCAAACTCGTAACAGTCACGAGCAGGAGCACGTCCAGCCAACTCACCACGCCCAAACCCAACACGCCTATCTCTCTGAGGGAAACCACCTCCACCTCCACGAGTGGGAACTGTACGCACAAACACCTCACCCCTAGGTAGAGGCCCTCTACGAGGCTCAGGCACACCATGAGGACGGTGGTACCTGTCCTTGTTTGCCATCTCCCTAGCAAACCTCTCATCCCTCTTCCTCCTGAAACAGAACTCATCCTTATGCCCATCCCTGCCACAATACTCACAATGGAAGTGGATTGGCTGTGACTTAGGCTGTGGCTTTTCTGTGGGCTTCTCAACAGCTTTCTCTCCTGACTTCCCATCAAAGACATTCCCCTGGGTGCTCACAAACTTGATGGGTTTCTGGTAGTTTTTTGTTTTGTGAGGGAACACTGGTGGGTCTGGGGTTGTATCAAGCTTGTTTCTGAGATGGTTTGGCTTGGGTGCATATTTGTTCATGGGTATGGTGTGTGGTGAAGTAGGAATCACCCCAACTTTCTCTTCTCCCACACCACTCTTCTCACCACTCTTGCCAGCCCCCAACGCCTGACCATCAAACCTCTTGAACTCAACCAACATCAAACTCAACTGTGGCTCATGCCCAGTCAACCAACTCATCAATTTCCTTAGCTCATCATTTGCATCCTGCAAACGGTCAACATAGTGTGCTAGTTCCATATTTTTCAAAGCATGCATTTCACAGGTAGAGCATGATGTAGGAATAGGAGCTTTCAATGCAGCCTCAAGAGAAACTATCCTGTTATGTTATTCATCTAGCCTAGCATGCAACACAGGACACGAAGTGCAAGCACCTAACAAAGCAGATCTAGATTTCAATTCATCACACTGAATCCTAAGCACATCTAGTTCCTCAAGAGTTGAGGCATGCTTCTCCTTGAGAGCAGTCAAGTCAGCAAGAAAAACATTGCATTCACTACAATCAACCTCATCAGAAACAACAGGAGCAGCTTTCAAAGAACCTATCTCATTTCTAGCATGAACAAGCAAGGACTCAAGCTCAACTATCTTGTCCTTAGCATCACCCAACAAAGACCTAAATTTCCTCTTCTCCTTGTTGGTCTTCCTAAGCACATCATCCCGGTTATCAAGCAACTCATTCAGCCTAGCATTCTCCTCTAACAAGAAGTTGGGATCATGTCATACCTCTTCCTCGGAGTCGGAGTTCGAATCCGAGCTGTGCTTCCCACCCTTCTTGGAATGGGCCATGCCGCAAAATCCACCTTGTGCGACGAAGCTGAGGCCGGTGAAGTTCTTTCCTGTGTGCCGCATGTCCTTGTGCCGATCTTGCTCTTCATCGCTGCTCGAGTCAGAAGAAGCATCGCTTAATGTGGAGTCGATGTCGCTCGCTCTGGCAACCATCGCTCGAGCCGTCTTCTTCTTGTACCCGCCACTCTTCTTCGGCCTTCTCTCACCCTTGTCCTTGCGCTTGTCCTTGTAGTCATTCCGGGAGTGGTGCTTGTTGTAGTCGTGCTTGGGCTTGCCCTTGTAGTCGTTCTTGATCTCCATGGCTTCAGGGCATTCGGTGATGAAGTGTCCATGCTTCCCGCACCGATAGCACATCCCCGAGCTCCGCCTTGCATTCTTGCGGTTCTCGTACATCTGTCCAAACCTCTTGCTCAATAAGGCGAGATCATCCTCGCTCAGCACCTCAAAGTCCTCATCTGGCAAGGACACAAGACAGGACAAAGTGAACCCAACAGATTTAGCATTAGTCCTCAATCCTGAGACAAGAGCCAAACTATGAGGATCAGTGGGGCTCTCGCTCTTGGCTCTCAGGCCACGATCAACCTCCGAAGACCTGAGCTTGGAAAACAGCTCATCAGGCGATAGCGTATCATACATGCTCGACTCCTCAATGGCCTCGACCTTGGCACTCCACACAGACCTATCCAGGGCATGCAAAAGCTTGATAGCTTGATCATGATCTGTGTATGGGAGCACTGTCACATTGTCCCTCATGTTGTTGACTATGCTGGTGAAGCGCTGAAACATAGCATCGGTCGACTCACCGGGGGGATGAGTGAAGTTCTCGTACTCTCTCCGGTAAGTGGAAAACAAACGGGCTTGCACCTGAGCATTGCCAACATGAGCATTTTAAGCTTAAGCCATATCTTTTCGGCCACATTCTCTCCGTACACTCGCTCAAACTCCGAGGCACAGAGAGCACGGAACAAGTAATCAACGGCCTTGCTGTTGGCCTCACACATGTCCCGCGATCCTGGAAGCAGAAAACTGTCTGGAATGACATAATGAGGATTTTGAGTGACATCCCAGATCAGAGTCCCCTTCCCACGCAAAAACGCGCCCATGCGCCTCTCCCACATCGGGTAATTCTTGCCATCGAAGTGCGGAGGACCCGACCCCTTGCCATAGTCGCCAACCTTTGGATCTTAGTTTGGTTAGAATCAAGAAGATCTGTAACCGGCTCTAATACCAATTGAAGGACCGAATACGCGACTAGAGAGGGGGGAGTGAATGGGAGCCGATAAAAGTTCTTCCCAAAGGACGAACTCGACCTATACCCCGATTTCCACTCGGATCACTCGCACACACCAAAGAAGCTCTAGACTAGGCACACACAAGCCTACAAGTCCTAGAGACAAGCCTTGAATCAAACCGCGGAAGCACAAGACAAGAATCAAAGCACTTAGCCAAATCTGCGAGGCCCTGGGCGGGCGGTCCGCACGAGTATGGCGGACAGTCCGCAAGCCTGGTGGACAGTCCGTGAACCCTCGGCGGATGGTCCAAAATAGGACCCCCAAACCTCTAGTACTGCACTGAGGAAATTCGGACAGTCCGGCCCCTCCTGGTGGACAGTCCGGCAAACCCCTTCCAAACAAAACTCTCGAACACAGCGGATCGAAACTCGAACACGCAAGTACACGGACGAACACCCAAAGAACACAGGTCACGCGGACAGTCCGCGACTGTCGAGCGGACAGTCCGCAAAGCTCGGACAGAGCAGAAAACGCCTCGCGCGCGGGAGTCAACCCAAACTTTCCATCACCGGATCTCCCTAACGACTAGAGCTCTTGAGACAAGATTTTAGGGAGATGAGAAGCGTCAGAAGATGAAGCTATGCCCCAAAAATCTCAGCCTCTAACTCCCTAAACCACCGGGAATCGCAGATCACACGAACCACCACCAAGAACTCGGGCTCCAACCAAAAACTCACGAATCGAAGGGGTTTCCCGGCGTTTGAGGGGTCAAGATCACACACAAAGATGCGCAAGGCATCCACCCATGATCCCCTCAAAAAATCCGAGAGAAAACACCCTCAAATCCATGAATCGAGCGAAGAACGAAACTCCCCAAAAATAGCCCCGAAAATGACACGAAAATCACAAAGAGCTAGGAGATCACCGCAACGCCGAATGCTTCCATACATCTAGAGCTCAGAGTCTATACAAGAATCTAGCCTAAGGGAAGCAGAGGAAAAGAAGCAGTCCAGCACGATCTACCAGGGGAGGAAACCATAGAGTCCAAGAAGAGAGAGATGCCATCCACCTCTCCGCTATTTATACAAGGTCCACCGAAGGAGGCAAATGACCACGCTACCCCTACAACTCAAATAGAAGATACACACCCCTCAGGGGCAATATGGTCAAGTCTTCATCGAGCGGACACGCTTCCACCGCGGACATGCTTAGCCTCGACGCAAGCCCCGCGATCACGCCACGTGCCCCCCGCCTCGAAGCTACCCAACGCTCCCGGATCACCGTCTTCGTCGCATCGGGCCTCCGACTTGGTTTTGCGGCCCAAACCAAGAAACCGTCCACCGATAGTTTTGTGGGCAAACCAACAAACCCCACGTGCAAACTTCAGCCTCGATCCGCTACCTTGCACTGGTCTATGTTCACGACTTCAGCCCGCTAGTCTTGCACCGCACGGCTCGCACTTGACCCCATCAGCCACCGGGTCCATCGAACCAAGACTACTTGCCTCTCCATCACTCGGAGGCCGCCACGGCTAAGGCCTTTCGCGCTTGTTCTTCACCTGCACCGACACGAGTCAAACCGCAACATGTACCTGCACACTTAGCCAAGCATCAGTCCACACAATGTTGTCAATCACTCATCACTAAGGAGCGACCCTCCACTGGTCCTCGGACACACCTGGTCCTCACCATCGAAGTCGCACGGAGAACTCTGGATCTGCCCCTACCTAGCACACCAACTGTCAGAGGTTTATATGCGCATAGTCCACAGGGGTCAACCCCGGTGGTTTAGATTCGGATGGGGGCGATCTAGAGCTAAGGACTTGATGGTTACGCGAAAGCACACGGGACACGACGAGTTTATACTGGTTCAGGCCTCCGGAGAGTAAAACCCTACGTCTAGTTGTTGGTGTCGATTGCTTAGGGATAGATTGGTGCCTTATGTTGGCGGTCAATTTCTGTCAACCAAGAACACTTGTTATGTTATAGTTTGGATTTCATTTCGGAACTAACCCGCCACTAGGCATACTAATGATATAACAAGTTCATCGTTGGATGTGTGTTTCGGAGTATAATGTTTATGCAGGAATTCATGCACTAAATGAGAAGAGATGCACTTGGTTCGGAGGATGATTTACATGATGATCAAGGGACTCCAACCATGCATGAACTTGACTCCAAAGGTGGCAAGGACCAATATGCTTCAATGAAGAATCTCTGAGGACCAAGATGAAAAGACCGAAAGATCATGCGTAAAGACCCCTTAACTTGATCACGGGGATAACAACGTCCAAAGCCCATATCCGAAGGAGGAAAAACCCCATAGTGCAAGAAATGACACGTGGCAAAAGACGGAGGCGAACGGGGCTAGGGATGGGCTAGGCCGGTCGGCCCAAGCCGGCCGGCCCACCCTCTTCTGGGGTCGGTTCGCTACCACCTTTCTTCGGTGATAAGTTCGTGCAACCCTAATCATTTGGGGAGAGGAGCCATTCGCGAAAGACGACCAGAGAAGCCTCGGGAGATCAACCACAAGGAAGAGGGTTGATCGAGAGGGTGAAGATTCAAGAGGATCATCACTGAGGTCAAGGGAGGCCACCACGAGGAAGGAGGACGCCGAGGCCCTGCCACGACACCACCGGAGTTGAAGGACACCGAGAGACGAACTCCATCGGGGGCATCCACCATGTTCAACGGTGCCATGCCTAGCGTCTTGATGGGGTAAAGTAACTGTTTGTCCATGGAGTTGTAATGGATCTTGATATGTAGTCACCCATTCTTGTTCAGATCTTTTATCTATCGTACCCTTTGTTGATGATGCTTAATGTTTAAGGTTAGCTACCATTGCCTTCGGGGTTGCTCCCGTAGATCACTATGACAACCCCATCCGAGATAAGTTCGTACTATCACTTAAGCCAATCCCTTTTGGTCATTAAGTGATAATAAAGAATCATCCCGTTGAGTGTTTCCGGGTCATAGCCTGGTAAATCACTTGTAAACCACACAAAGGATTGAAATGCATACATTAAAACTCCCACGAAGGAGAGTCCAGAGTACCTTACAAATTAATCCAAATTCCTCGTAGGGTTAATTATTACAAACATTGTCCTTGTATCGAAGGTAAATGGTTCAGAGTTTTAAAACAGCAGAAATAATACTAATCGTTAACTTGGCATCATGGGAGGCCACCCATAACGCCATTACTCCTCGTCATCCACCCATTCCAGCTCCCAGCCGGGTGGGATTTCACCAGGCCAAACATTATCACCTGAAATCAACATTTATAGCAAGGCTGAGTATACTAATACTCAGCAAGGCTTACCCGTCTGAAATAAAAGACTTAACCTTCTAATCATGCATGGCCTTTGGCTAGTGGGTTTGTTTTGCCAAAAAGCGACTAAGGAGTTAATCCTTACTTTCAATATTTTAGCTCAAGTTCTAGTAGATAGATTATTACTAGATAAGCAACTAATTCAAGCATAATTGTACAAACCATTAATCAAACATCCAGTTTAACAACATTTCATCATAGAGGGATTATCATGGCTAGAGGGTTAAGCAATTCCCGGATAACGGTGAGAGGCTGACGATCGATCGATTAATAACCTTGCAAGGGGAACCTAAACATACGGGAGAAAACACTCGCAATGAGTGCATTCAACCAAACGGTTCCCGTCATTCTTCGGATTAGGAGCTGATGCCACAGTCCTAGGTACAAGGCTAGCTGGCATGCCTCACACTAGCATCCAGCGTCACACATGCACCACAGTTTGCAAGACTGGGGCCGCAACCCAAGATTAGTAGCCTAAAGCTCCCGCACCGCGTCATTCAGGTACTAGGTTTACCGTACCCATGTCCGACAAATGTTTAGTACTTTCAAATGCTTAATCTCTTAACCACTGGACCGGAGCCCGAAATCCCATGCTCTTACCACGTGAGCATTTCCATTTAACAAGTCTTATGATTCCAACATAAGAACCTATTCTCGCGAGCGAATTACATCACTCGACTTGTACCGGGTCCTTAGTGCATAGCAACTATCAACCTAGCATACTAGTAAAAGATCATAGGTACTTATGGATCATGCATCTATGGTTTCCATTCAACTCCTGAATGTAAATGCACATAGATAACAAGCATAAATTAAGAATTTGAAAATTGAAACACATAGGTAAATGTTAAACCGGGGCTTGCCTTCGGCAGCTCCAGCAGTCAGACAGTCTTCCGGACTTTGGTCTGGGTCTTGATCAACAGTCACGAAGTGTACTTCCCCTCCTACTCCCTCGTCCACTTCAGCCGGTACGGGCGTGTAGCTACCGTCAGGGACTTCTATACGGAGGAATGCATATGCAGGAGTTAAATGGTGATGATGGTACAAGTAAGCATGTCAGCATACATTATGCCTAGGGTGTCATGTTGACCACATTCACCTAGACAATAATATATCCAGCATACTCTTCCTTAAAGGTTAAACTATTCAACCATTTATTTAATTATTATTTTAATAGTGATTGTGTGCATATTTATATAAATAAAACAAAATTATCACACAAGCATCCAAGTTAGTGTTTAGGTTCATTAGGAACATTTTCCAAGGTTATACCACTCATAAATTCATAAAAAGGAGATTTCTTTATTTCTCTTTTTATTATACTTAGTTTCTTCCAAAAATTATTCTGGTTAAACCATGCAACATCTTACAGTGAGCATTTTTGTGTGAGTACATAGTACTACAACAGAGCCACTGATAAAATTTCATGGCAATCAAAGTTATATATTGAGCATGAAAAATACGACAAGTTATTCCTAGCATAAGCAAGAACATTAAATACAGAGAAAACTACTCATGCACCGGTACTCAAATTTCACCCAGAGCCTCTAGGGACTAGAACTAGGTTGCACACCAAAAATTAGCTTCAGAACCTATTTTAAACATGCCACACAAAAATAACCATTTTCAGCCTATTTATTCACAAAGTATTTATATAGAGAAAAATATGACTCAACTGTAGCCCAACATTCTACCACAGCATAAACAGAATATACACATCATCTATGCCAAAGATAAGCATCACTGGAGCAATGGAAACTGAGCTATAGATTTAACTTCAAAAACAAGCATCATTCAGAAACAGATATGTAGACTGCTCCTAAAACCATGATAAATTTACTAGAAACACATTTTAACCTAACAAGGTGATATCCGCAAGATGAACCACAGAAATTATATATATGAGGCTGTACAAAACATGTACACAGATCTAGTAATAATACAAAATAAAACATAACTAGATATCCACTCGGTAACTTTGTGCAAAAACTTAGGTATAGCCTATACTAGTACTGACTACCAACATATCCAAAGATCAAGTCTAGCACATGTGTACAACTCAAGTTATGAACATCCCTATGCTAACAGAGTTTGAATTTTAATTCAAAAACTATGCCTCAAAAGTATATACAGCCTTTCTAAAAGATGTAGATCTGTTCACAAGGAAACCAACAAAATTGGTTTTGCATTTTTAGTATTTTTCTATGACTTTCTACGATTTTTAAAGTTCTCTGGACTTAAAGGAAAAAGGTGAAGAATCTTCTTTCAACGTGAACCCTAGAAAGATTTGAATCTTCACAGATAGGTCCTGGAATTAACAGATCGAGCCCTACAGAGACTTAACCTTCACAACCGTGCCCTCCGCGGCCGAGCAAGCTCGCCGGCGGCGAACGGCGGTCGGAGGAGGCAAACAAATGAGGGGGATGTGTGATTGAGCTCACCAGGAGTCGATTGATGGTGGTGGTGCGACCGGGAATGACTCCGGCAAGCGGCGTCGGCGAGGCAGTGGCGGCGCGACCGCCTCTGCTCGGATTTCGGCGAGGTGAGGGATTGAGCTGGTGAATGTGTACTTGGAGAGGCTCAAGGGAGTTCTAGGGGAGAGCTCGAGATGGCTTGTTGCTCACGAGCACGTGCGGAGGATGGAGCTCACCGACGGCGGCAATGGCGGACGGCGGCGGCGATCTCTGCGCGTGCACTGGTGAGGGGAGAGGGGGTTTTATACGAGGCTTGGTGCGCTGAGGCGGTAACCGCCCAAGTCTCCGCATTGGCGAAGTCACGGCGTGGCTACAGCAACGGCGACGTGGGCGCGGCGCATGGCACCGGCCTAGCCGGCCTAGGCCTGTCACTGGCCATCGTGTCCAATACGTTACGGCGACACCGATGGACCGGCGGGCCCCTGGGTGCCTCGACGTTTGTGCCCAGTCACTTGGCAGCGCTCCAACGTGGCATGTGCGCGCGCGCGATGGTGTCGTGCGGGCTGCGTTCTGGCGCAAAAAATGTTCAGAGTACCCCTGTTTGACCAGCTCAAACTCGACAAAATGCTATAGAAGTGGACTGAGCTCCAATTGACAAAGCTGTAGATCAAACATCCCTCTACAACTTCTACAAAGACCGATAGGTGTTCTATCCAAGGAATCGAGCATAAACAGCAGGTGAACTTGCTGATTTTCTCGACGCCGGTGAACAGGAAGTTCATGCGTTGACCAAGTTCATCGTTGGATGTGTGTTTTGGAGTATAATGTTTACACAGGAATTCATGCACTAAATGAGAAGAGATGCACTTAGTTCGGAGGACTATTTACATGATGATCAAGGGACTCCGACCATGCGTGAACTTGACTCTAAAGGTGGCAAGGACCAATATGCTTCAATGAAGAATCTCCGAGGACCAAGATGAAAAGATTGGAAGATCATGCGTAAAGACCCCTTAACTTGATCGCGGGGATAACGACGTCCAAAGCCCATATCCGAAGGTGGAAAAACCCCAAAGTGCAAGAAATGACACGTGGCAAAAGACGAAGGCGAACCGGACTAGGGATGGGCCAGGCTGGTCGGCCCAGGCCGGCCGGCCCACCCCCTTCTGGGGTCGGTTCGCCACCGCATTTCTTCGGTGATAAGTTCGTGCAACCCTAATCATTTGCGGAGAGGAGCCTTTCGCGAAAGACGACCAGAGAAGCCTCAGGAGATCGACCACAAGGAAGAGGGTTGATCGAGAGGGTGAAGATTCAAGGGGATCATCACCGCGGTCAAGGGAGGCCACCACGAGGAAGGAGGACGCCGAGGCCCTGCCACGGCACCGCCGGAGTTGAAGGACACTGAGAGACGAACTCCATCGGGGGCATCCACCATGTTCAACAGTGCCATGCCTAGCGTCTTGATGGGGTAAAGTAATCGTTTGTCCATGGAGTTGTAATGGATCTTGATATGTAGTCACCCATTCTTGTTCGGATCTTTTATCTATCGTACCCTTTGTTGATGATGCTTAATGTTTAAGGTTAGCTACCATTGCCTTCGGGGTTGCTCCCGTAGATCACGTCAACATACCGTGTTCATTAGGGTTAGCGATGATTACCTTCGCGTAGTGACATGTACGAGGGAAGGGAAACGCCTAATTCTTTGTTCACATACTTAGATAGATTGGATCCGGGTTTCTTCATGTTTTGGGTGACTACATCTCAAGTACCTAGACTCCATGGGCATACGTTCTTCATACTCGTGAACCACCTTTCTCTCTCTTTTAACATACTCGTGACTCCATGATGCTTAATGTTTTTCTTTACTTTATAGATTAATTTTACATCATAAAGTCCTTAATTAACTAAGTTAGTGTTAGGTTAAATGCAAGTAATTCCCTTGCTCTGTGGATTGACAAGAACCTTGGGGGTCCCCTCCCTTGGTGAAAAAGGCACCAAGTCACTCCGTGTACTTGCGGTGAAGTTGAACGCGGTTTTGAACCGTCAACAAGCCCCTTTTTTGGCGCCGTTGCCGAGGAGCAAGCCAGTTTACTTCGTTTAATCTCTCATTGATTTTGTTGATCACTAACACCTAACCTTTGTGTTCTAGAAAAACACACTCTTTTTGTTTTTTGTTTTTGATTGTCTAGATGGCGTTCGTTGGAAACCCTTTGGAGGACCCGAAAAAATCGCTAAGGGACTATGCTAGTCCTCGATGTGGGGATATCAAGGTACAAGAGTCGGATTCGATTCTCAAAGCGACAAGGTACGAAATCAAGGTTCGAATCATCAAGATGCCAGCAACTAATCCGTTTTGAGGGATGGAGACAGACAATCCATATAGACATATCCAGCGCTTCACGATGTTGTGCAATACGGTACAACAAGAGGGAGTTCCTGACACTTGGTTTAAATAGAATCTTTTTCCCTACTCACTTGCCGATGAAGCAACAAAGTGGTATTCATTTGCGTCCTTCGAAGCCGAAGCAAATTGGGATCAATTGATAAAGAAATTTTGTGCCAAGTTTTTCCCTATAACCAAGATTCAACATATAAGGAGGCAAGTGATGACTTTCAAGCAAGGAGAAGAAGAGCGGATTGATCAAGTGTGGAATCGATTCAACGAGCTAGTTGAACAAGGACCAAGACTTGGATTTCCCGGTGACGTACTATTGCTACATTCTTTTTTCCCTAACCTTGCATGGAATACATTCAAATGTGTGCAGGAGGGGATCTCATGGAGAAAACACTCACGGAAGCTGCCAAACTTCTACAAAAAATAAGTAAAGCAGCGGCCATGTGAAGAGATTGGGAAATACGACTTTCGGGAAGCCGAAATATGACACAAGTGTGTCACCACTTGCTGCAATTTTCAGAAATACAGCCCCGGAAGAGAAGAAACAGGAACCAATCCCAGGAAAGGTTGAAGAAGCCAAGCATGAGGAAACTAGAACTATCCCGGAGAGTGATCACGCTGAGGCAAGCAAAGCAATTGAAAGAACTATGTCGAGCGCGAAACCACTAAGGGAGTTCGAGCAAATGGATTGGATCCCACTTGATTTTGGAGAAATATTTGACAAGAGAAGACCGTTCCCTAATCAAAAAGGGATGGCAAGAGCTTTGGAGATAGACTTCCCGCCGGAAAAACAAGTGGAACATTCATACAACCTAGAGACAACCGGGGAGGTCCTTCAAAAACCCATTAGCAAAGAAGAAGTTGATCCGGACCATGTGGCCGAAGCTAAAAGAATCATGGGAATCAAGCCCGAGGTATCACCATTCACCCGCCTCGCTGAAATTTTTGCCATAGGATCCGATGAAGAGGAGAAGACATCACCGCGTATAGATTGCAAGGTCAACAACATTAATTGCAAGGCGTTATGCGACATTGGAGCACAAGTAAGTGTCTTGTCTTCTAAAGTCTTTGATGAAATTCATGATCACACCATTGACCTAGTTCCAACCTCTACTAAATTAATTATGGGAGATGGTAGAATTGTTAAACCTCTAGGAATTGCTCGTGACCTAGAAGTTTTAATTTCGGAAAAATGCATTCCAACCGATTTCTTCATTGCTGATGTCTACTATGATAAAAATGATCATGTAATTCTTGGTAGACCCTTTCTTAAGTTGGTTAATGCCGTTTTAGATGCTGGAAAAGGAAAAATAACTATTAATCTTGATGGGGATAATCACACATACAATTTTCTTCCTGCTTCTAGAATTGCCTCACCCCTACCTCTGGATGACGAAGAGGTAGGGAGCCTTCGTTTTGTTGAAACTTTTAGGGATCCGCTACTAAGAGCAATGGAGAATGAATCTAATGATGAGCTAGATGAGGAGTTAGCAGAAGCAACCAAAGGACTAGAACCACAAGACGGAAGCTTAGAGGAGGATAAAGTTGAAGACCTTTGAGAAATTGTACATGAGGAACCACAAGTACCGGAGGTGGATCTTAAACCAATGCCCAAAGGATTGAAATATGAATTTTTGGGGCCGGACAAGACTTATCTAGTGATTGTGAGTGACGAATTGAGTCCCGAGGATAATGATATATTGCTGAATTTATTGAAGAAGCACAAGAAAGTGATGGGATATTCGATAAATGACCTTAAAAGACTTAGCCCAGCGTTTTGCACTCACCGCATAACTATGGAGGATAAATGCAAGCCCGTAGTGGACCATTAAAGGAGGTTAACCCATGCCATGCGAGAGGTGGTGAAGAAGGAGGTTATCAAGTTGTTGGATGCCGGAATCATCTACCCGGTGCCGCATAGCGAATGGGTGAGCCCCGTACATTGTGTGCCTAAGAAAGGAGGTTTAACCGTGGTGAAGAATGAGAAGAATGAATTGATACCGCAAAGAACCGTGACTGGATGGAGGATGTGTATTGACTATCGGAAGTTGAACAAAGCAACGAAGAAGGATCACTTCCCCCTACCGTTCATCGACGAGATGCTTGAGAGGTTAGCAAATCATGCATATTTTTGCTTTCTTGATGGGTACTCGGGGTTCATGCAAATACCTATTCACCCGGATGATCAACATAAGACAACATTCACTTGCCCTTATGGAACATTTAGGTATAGAAGAATGCCTTTCGGTTTATGCAATGCTCCAGCCTCTTTTCAACGATGTATGATGGCGGTATTTTCGGAGTTCATCAAGGAAATTGTTGAGGTATTTATGGATGATTTCTCCATCTATGGTAAAAGTTTTGCGGATTGCTTGGCAAATTTGGATAAAGTTCTCACTAAGTGTTCGGAGGTTGATTTGGTGCTAAATTGGGAGAAGTGTCACTTCATGGTGAAGTAAGGAATAATGTTAGGACACGTGATATCTGAGAGAGGGATTGAGGTGGACAAGGCTAAGGTTGAAACGGTTGAAAAGCTTCCACCACCGACGGATGTCAAGTCTTTGAGGAGTTTGTTGGACCATGTGGGATTCTATAGAAGATTTATCAAGGATTTCTCAAAGATTACCAAACCGTTGACTAATCTCCTCCAAAAAGATGTGCCATTCAATTTCAATGACAAGTTCTTGGTGGCATTCCGGACATTAAAGAGAGCTCTCGTAACCACACCCATTATTCAACCGCTCGATTGGAGTCAACCTTTTGAGATAATGTGAGACGCCAGTGACTATGCCGTTGGAGCGGTGTTCGGACAATGAAATGAAGGCAAGGTACACGCTATTTACTATGCTAGCAAAACCCTTAATGGAGCTCAATTAAATTATGCAACAACGGAGAAGGAATTGCACGCGGTAGTGTTTGCCTTTGAAAAATTCAGATCATATATTGTGATTTCTAAAGTGATTGTCTACACCGATCATGCAACGATCAAGTATCTCTTGTCTAAAAAAGATGCCAAGCCAAGGTTGATTCGATGGATCCTTCTCTTGCAAGAATTTGATGTGGAGATTCGGGACAAAAAGGGGTCGGAAAATGTTGTGGCCGACCATTTATCAAGGATAAATCGTGAGGATGATAAAGAGCCCATTGAAGATAAGATGAGAGATGATCACCTCTATCACATCCTTGACAAAGATACTTGGATGATCAACATTATTCGAGCCATACGAAAAATTCCACTTGATCACTTGGATAGGAACGCTCAAAGGAGAGTGATCGCCGAGAGCTGAAAATATTATTGGGATGCACCTTACCTCTTTAGACTTGGAGCAGATGGAGTCTTACGAAGGTGTATACCAAGAGATGAAAGAGGCGAAATATTGAGGAAGTGTCACTCAGGTGAATATGGAGGAAACTATGGACATTTTAGAACTCAAGCAAAGGTATGGGCTAGTTGATTCTATTGGCCGGAAATGCATGAAGACTCGAAAAGGTATGTTGCTTCTTATCCGGAATGTCAAAGAACGGGGAATAGAAATCAAAGAAATGCTATGCCCTTGAATTACAACTTGCAAATTGATCTATTCGACGTATGGGGAATTGACTTCATGGGGCCCTTCACTAGTTCAAATGGATATGAGCATATTTTAGTTATGGTTGACTATGTATCCAAATGGGTAGAGGCTATTCTTTGTCGAAGAGCTTCAACGGAAGAATCCATATTCATGATCAAAAATATTATATTCCCACGCTATGGAGTCCCGCGAGTATTGATAAGTGATGGAGGAACACACTTTACGGGAAATAGTTTCAGAAAATGCTTGTCCAAGTTGGGGATTGAGCATAGAGTGGCCACGGCTTACCACCCACAAACCAATGGTCAAGTGGAAACTTCAAATAGGCAGCTCAAGAGCATTCTTAACAAGATCGTTGAAAAGGGAGGTAAAGATTGGTCGAAGAAATTGGACGGAGCATTGTGGGCATATCGGACGGCACACAAGACACCAATAGGTATGACACCATATCAATTTGTTTATGGTAAATCATGTTATTTGCCTTTGGAGTTAGAACATAAAGCGTATTGGGCGATCAATGAGATGAATCTTGATTTTGATGCCGCGGGAATCAAACGGAAGATTCAAATAAGTGAAATAGAAGAGATGAGGCTCAAATCTTATGAGAGTGCAACCATCTACAAGGAAAGGATGAAGAGATGGTATGACAAAAGGCTTCGAGCAAAGGAATTCAAAGAAGGTGACAAGGTTCTCCTCTATAACTCAAGATTTAAAATATTCGGGAAAGGAAAGTTGAAGAGCAAATGGGATGGACCGTACATCGTTCACTCAGTCTCGCCAAATGGAGCGGCAACAATCATGGACGTGAAAGGAGATAAATATGTTGTTAATGGTCAACGATTGAAGGTTTTTCTTGAACAAGACATCGTGCCCATCGACTACATTGATATATATCACATGGAGGACGAGCCCGAGCGTCAAGCCTAAGATGTAAAACAAGGTAAATTTTTTTGTAAATAAGTTTTTATTTTTGTTTTCGTATTTATTTCGAGTCCTTTTCATAATTTTTAGCTGGACCTTACCACCACCTAGGCTAGTATTCACGAAACATAGAGGGCCGCAAAAGTTGGGCCGCAGGGGCCCAAAACAGGGGGCAGGCCGGCCGGCCTAGGCCGACTAGCCCACCACCCCCCTTCCTCCATTTCGTCCTGTTTTTCTCTGGGACGTGGTTCGGTGTATTTCCTTTTATTGCCAACCTTTTTAGGAATGACAAAAATAGGCAAGGGAGGGTTTCAACCGAATCCTTCCAGTGATATTTAAGGATGCCTGGGGAGCTCGAGGTTTGCATCTCATTTGCAATCTCCGACCTCCACGAAAGCACCCAAGCACCCATGGCATCTCTGAGCAGCACCAAAGGGAAGGAAGAGGTGAAGGCAACCATGGAAGAAGAAGCACGCCTCCCCTCTCCAACTCCGGTGACCGAGGAGCTTCGTCGGTGCGCTGTGGTGCCAAAGCTCAAGAAGGAGGTGAAGAGGACCGCGCGGATTCAATGCGGAGGGCGTATCCCAACGAGGCACGTGGCTAGCCTAAATCCATGGGTTGAAGAGAAGAAGGAGAAGCCCACTTCTCCTGTTCGCCGCTCAAAGAGGCTCCTTGGGATGAAGAGGAAGGATTACGAAGAGAAGACCCCCGAGCCGGCGGAGATTTACGGAGATAGCGACTACTCCGATGATCGAAGCCCTAGCTCGTGGGCAGCCGGTGGAAGAGATGATAACAACCTCTATGTTTGGGAGGAGGTGCCCAAGGAGGAGCCGGAGGAGCATCATGAGCAAGGCGAAGGAGGCAACCCGGACGGCGGCAACGATCCAAACGACGGAGACGATGGAAGCGACAATGATCCGGAGGAAGAGCACAACATATGTTGCGCGGCTTGCCGTAATGCTATTGCGGAGCTTTTCTCTTCCCTTGATGAGTGCTTCCACACCATCAACACCATGCAACAAAGGATTGAAGATTGGGAGCGCATGGCGGAAGACGACTTCAAGTACCTCAACCACAATATAAGGAAGCTCTTCGGGATGAACAAGACTTCAAGAAGAAGGAGTGGTGCACCTCGTCCGGGAAGTTTCACTAGGTGTTGTAGTTAGCATGTTCTTCCCCTTTGTACCTTTTGTAAAGTTACAACGAGGACGTCGTAAGATCTAAGCGTGGGGGGGAGCTAGCTAGCTACCTTTTTTAAAATTTTTGCTTAAAGTGGTGAGAGAGTGTAGTCTTTAAATCAAGTCTAATTTGAGTCAAGTGTGAGAGTCTTGTGTGAGTTTTGCTTTATCTTTTTAGCTTGAAAGTGTCTTAATTTAGCGTTGAATCAAGAAAAAGAAATAAAAAGTGTCTTATGCAAGTCTCTTGTTTCATTTCTTGTTATGTCTTTACTTTATCTTTGTTATTCGAGCATGAACTTGATGATTAATCGTTTACCATGGTGCTTAGTAGAAATTTACTTTTGTAAAGTACCCATATTCAAACTTTGATCTAGGACTTTGCTTCATCTATGCTTTTAATAATGCTAACATTGGAGGCTTTAATTTCTAAAAATTAAGAAAAACACCTTGCTATGAAGGTTAGCGATCTCTTTCTCCAAGTTGAGAGGTAATATGTATCCTATACAAAGCCTTTATGTATATATACTCCACCATAAGTGTTGTTTAGCATGATGAATTGGGTTAGGATTTTACTTTCTTGGGAGGTCTAATTTCAAGCAACGATCATGTCCTTGATGTATATCTTTTATTGCTAGCCTCGTCATACATTCGGTAACGGGAATTTCACATTGAATGCCCGGTACATTGCCGGATTCCATACCCAAACCCATAAACATCTTTTTATCATCTTACTCCTTGAACACAACCCATGTTCGAAGATTTGTTCAATCTCTAGGCATGATTTTATTTAAAATTTAGATTGGTATTCATGTTCAAAAGACGAGCGAAAAGCTTTGGAGAAGAAGATGAAGATGTGGAAAGAAGAAAAAAATATATATGTGTGTGGTGCGCACACAAGAAAAAGAAAAAAAGGAGAGAAGAAAAGAAAGAAAAAGAAAAAAAGGGGAAAGAAGGAAAATCCAAGGCAAAGCAAGAGAGGTATAGTGAGGGATGACAAGTCAAATGAAGATCAAAAGAAGTGCAAGGAAGGATGCGACAATGTTGAGAACGAATCTTTGATATTCCATACCATGTGCAATCCGACATCGAGGACATCAATAGTGCCTTGAAGTCATTATTCTTTTTCCCTTTGCACATGTCCACCATTCTAAATCTTCTCATCCTTGACACCCTTACATTATGGTTTAATTCTCATGATCATTGGCTTGGGAGGTGAACCACCACTAGAGGATTTTCCAAGCTTGATAATACTTGTGCTAGCTTCACTAGCCACACCTATAGCTCCACCTTACATTATAAATGAGAGACTTGTGGGAGGTGAGAGTTCATGAAATTATCTAGGGTAGCCACTTTAAATAAGTGACATGTGAGAGCTTGGAGAAGGACTTTGTCTAATGCTTTGTGCAGGAATTTTATTTCTAAAAGTTTGTAAAAACCCTCCGATGAAAGTAAGAAAGCGAGTATGGATGAAGTCAAGGATCTCTAGTGAAAAGGTATGAGTTGTGGGGTAAGTCTTGAATTGGTAATTTCTAAACGCCCATGTTTACATTATGATCTTTATTTCATGTCCCTTATATTAAAGATGAATGATTGACTAACTTGAAAGGAAAGAATTGACGAAGCATGTTTCAACTCCGTGGATGAACAACTTTTGAGCAACTTGCTCGAGAACGTGCAACATCTAAGCGTGGGGGGATGTTGGCGGTCAATTTCCGTCAACCAAGAACACTTGTTATGTTATAGTTTGGATATCATTTCGGAACTAACCCGCCACTAGGCATACTAATGATATAACAAGTTCATCATTGGATGTGTGTTTTGGAGTATAATGTTTACACAGGCATTCATGCACTAAATGAGAAGAGATGCACTTGGTTCGGAGGACGATTTACATGATGATCAAGGGACTCCGACCATGCGTGAACTTGACTCCAAAGGTGGCAAGGACCAATATGCTTCAATGAAGAATCTCCGAGGACCAAGATGAAAAGATCGGAAGATCATGCATAAAGACCCCTTAACTTGATCGGGGGAATAACGACGTCCAAAGCCCATATCCGAAGGAGGAAAAACCCCAAAGTGCAAGAAATGACACGTGGCAAAAGACGGAGGCGAACCGGGCTAGGGATGGGCCAGGCCGGTCGGCCCAGGTCGGCTGGCCCTCCCCCTTCTAGGGTCGGTTCGCCACCGCCTTTCTTCGGTGATAAGTTCGTGCAACCCTAATCATTTGGGGAGAGGAGCCATTCGTGAAAGATGACCAGAGAAGCCTCGGGAGATCGACCACAAGGAAGAGGGTTGATCGAGAGGGTGAAGATTCAAGAGGATCATCACCGAGGTCAAGGGAGGCCACCACGAGGAAGGAGGACGCCGAGGCCCTGCCACGGCGCCGCCGGAGTTGAAGGACACTGAGAGACAAACTCCATCGGGGGCATCCACCATGTTCAACGGTGCCATGCCTAGTGTCTTGATGGGGTAAAGTAATCATTTGTCCATGGAGTTGTAATGGATCTTGATATGTAGTCACTCATTCTTGTTCGGATCTTTTATCTATCGTACCCTTTGTTGATGATGCTTAACGTTTAAGGTTAGCTACCATTGCCTTCGGGGTTGCTCCCGTAGATCACGTCAACATACCGTGTTCATTAGGGTTAGCGATGATTACCTTCGCGTAGTGACATGTACGAGGGAAGGGAAAGGCCTAATTCTTTGTTCACATGCTTAGATAGATTGGATCCGGGTTTCTTCATGTTTTGGGTGATTGCATCTCAAGTATCTAGACTCCATGGGCATACGTTCTTGATACTCGTGAACCACCTTTCTCTCTCTCTTTAACATAATCTAGGGTTAGTTTGTCTTTACTTTATAGATTAATCTTTATATAATAAAGTCCTTAATCAACTAAGTTAGTGTTAGGTTAAACGCAAGTAATTCCCTTGCTCTCTGGATTGACAAGAACCTTGGGGGTCCCCTCCCTTGGTGAAAAAGTCACCAAGTCACTCCGTGTACTTGCGGTGAAGTTGAACGCGGTTTCGAACCGTCAACACCTTACAACGGGGGACGCCCTGCCCGCCTTATATTGACCAACGGACAAGGTCGGTCGCCCAGAGTCCTGGTCGGTTAAGACCAGGAGACCTAAGTCTAGTTGATTATAACTATTTCCATATTCCTCGGACTGCCTGTCAGATCCGCTGCCGTCTTGCCATGTACTCCAAGTCTTGTAGTCGTTCCGGATAAGGTCTTCAGGAGGTCGTCTGGGCCACACATCAGGTCTGTTCACTGGTGGAAAAACAGTCTTCCGTCCCGGGTGGGAAAGACTTTAAGTCTCTAAAGCCCACCCGGGACTAAAAGGGAGAGACAAAAGGCCCCCCCTTTGTCACCGGGTGGGCAACTGAGAATAAAGGGTGCCCTTTATTCCCGGGTGGTAGCCCCGCCCGGGACAAAAGGGGAGGGCCAGCAGTGCCTATGCGCCACCCCTTTAGTCCCGGGTGGTAGCCCCGCCCGGCACAAAAGGAGAGGCATACCAGCGCCTGTGCGCCACCCCTTTAGTCCCGGGTGGTATTACCACCCGGGACTAAAGACCCCGCTGTGATTTTTTTTGTTTCATTTCAAATTGTTCTAATAATGTTATACGCGTATATTCTCGTGTATTTGGGTGTAATTTACGTATACATATAAATGTTTGCACTAATTATACGTGTCTACTATACGTACTATATGAAGAGAATAAACTTATAAATAAATAATATACACACATTATATTACATCGAAAGCATAGCAGATAGTATTTTCTGAAAGTAGTATATATATATACATCAAAATACCGTTTCATACCAATTCTAGTCTAAAGTTCCACCGGGGGTGCTAATTAATATTTATCAATTCGATGACCGTCATAGTGATTTCTGCCTTGTGGATTAATGACCTGGTCCATTATGAATCCGCAGAGACCTTCTTGAATCGCCAAGAGTCGGTCCTTCTCAATGATTGTGTCCCTAATCATATTGTTCTGCAATGTGCAAATAATTTAATATATTACACACAAGAATTAAATATATAAGCGGTTAGAAAAAAAAGTATTATTAATTGATTTAAAATAATACTTATAGTATAATCTGACGGGTCTGCCTCGCAGAAATTGTGGATGAACTCACACACATAGTATGCACATAAATGTGTCCCTGGTTCCTGTCTCATACACTAAATTGAAGAAGATAATTATGAAAAATTAGTGTTATGCATTTTTAATTTGCCCAATCTGGAGTTGTTATTTGGTTTACGTACCGGAAAATTTGTAGTGAAGTTTATTCTAGGTTTCCATTGTCCAGGGTTGACAGCCTTGAATTTTTCCCAAGCTCTGGCAGAAAATAATGAAAGTTAGAGCTAGATAGTGTTAGTAAAAGCACACTATTGCATAAAAGGGAACGTATGGATAGAATTATTACTCTTGAAACATATCTTGAAGGTCCAAGTATTTGTCCGGATCTCTTCTCAACGAATCAAAGACAAGGATGTTGCTTCTGTTGACATCAATTATGAGAAGAATCTAGTGGAAACTGTATATACATAGAAGCTCAAAAGATTAGAACTAAATAATGTTAACTAAGATAATTAGAAATGTGAACCCTTAGCAATTAAGATGGTAATCACACTTACTCGAAGTTGTAAGGTAGAAGTATCAAATCCTTGTAATGCAATTCACACAAGGTCCTTACGATTGTTTTGAATGTTGTTTCTGGTTGCTTCTTTACTTGATCTTGATTAACTAAAGATGGGTCCATGAAACCTATTCGTTGGTAACCATTCTTCCCCATGTTATGCATTTCCAGGCTACAGAAAATGAAAGACAAAGTTAATAATTAGAGTATGCATAAATTTGTTAATTAGGGTATGTATTGCACCGTCACTTACAGGCACCAGGCCATGACAAGATCGGTATTCAAGGAGTCAAGATGGTAAATTTCATAAATATCCTTGAATCGTAGCCAGGACAACTTCTCGCCTTCACCAGCAAAATCTCCTGGTTTAACAAGCATGCCAATCATCTCCAGGCCCGCCTTAGACGTCTTCATGTAGAAGTCATGCAATCTGCGCATCTGAGTAGGGAGTTTCTTCACCAACTCAGGCCTGATAAAAGATTTTCCATGCTCGTAGCGCCATCTAGGTACGAAGTTTGGGTCCCGAGGAGGTGATTCGTAGCCGAGAACATATTCTAGTGGCATCCCTGTTGCTTCTTGCATTGCAATGACCGCCGCTAGTTGTTCTGCGTCCATAACTGCAAGAGCTCGTTCAGTTGCAGTGAGGCCGGAGGTGACGTAAGTCTGTACTCCCGACGTCGACGCTTCTGTTGCCTTTTTCGTTGAAGGCTCTTTCGATGACGTCGACGTTTGTGTTGCCTTCTTCATTGAAGGCTCTTTCACCGACGTCGACGTTTGTGTTGCCTTCTTCGTTTAAGGCTCTTTCGTCGATGTCGACGCTTGTGTTGCCTTCTTCTTCTTCCTATAATCCTGGGGCATCGTCGACCCCGGTACTTGGACGATGTAACTATTTGGTGACCCTCCTTGTCTCTTCTTCTTCATGGACTTGTGCAGCGACCGGTCATAATCACTTAGTAGGGATTTTATAATTTCTTGTCTCTTTTCTGCTTCCTTCTTCTCTATGAAAGCTTTGAGTTTCTGCAGACGATCTTTATTCTTTTCTGCTTCCATTTCATCGAGCCGTTTTTGTTTAGCAGCCTCTTTATTCCCTTCAATCCACACCTTGAGTTGCTTATCACACTCCGCCTCATTTTCTGATGCTGTCATGTCATATGGCAGCTTCCTTTTAACAGGCAGCTTTTTACCTTTCTTCTTTGGGGGATCCGGATTTGGCACGGGCATAGACGCGGTAGATTTTGATCGGGACCGCCTCTTGGCAGGCTTTGGTGAAAGCTGCTTTGGTGGTGATTGATGCTTCGGTGGTGATTGCTGACAATCGTCATCGCTCGCGGCAGGAGAATTCCCTCGTTGTGGAGACGGTGAGCTCCAATCATTGGGCGATGACCGGCCCGGTGACGGCCCGAGAGATGGTGGCTGCTGCTCGGCAACACTTGGAGGGATCGGTGGCGACATGTTAGGTATTATGATGTAACGTTTGGGCACAATATGATACTGTGAAGTGCATCACGGAGTGTCCTTTCCCCGTCACCTCCTTGGATGTCTAGCTCTATGTCGTTAAACTTTGGGTCAGCAATCTCCTCCAAACCAACTGAGGCGTAATCAGCTGGAATCTCCATGTCGTGGCTTGTACATCTTGGGAGATGCGCTAAAGCCATTCCGTATGCCACCTATATATATGTAGAGAAATGATGAAGTTATTAAATGCCTGAGACATGCATCGAAGGTTGAGATAATTGCACGTATAATCAGGTTTATATATACCTTCATTGTGATGTTGCCGATCGGCTTGTGCAGCTCACATGCGGTGCGCTGATAGAGTTCATCCACAGGGTACCGTTCATTGTCCTCTACTTGAACTTCTTATTGGTTTGCCGCCCTTTGTTCTTCGGGGGCCTCTGTGGAAGCACAACTGCTTTTGCGAGCGGAAGGGCTAATGACGGGATCCACCGGTGCTTGGGGTAGTGCTCCGGCAGGGGTGATCTGAGCTACCACGGTGGCCACTTGTCGTTCAATCTCTGCATTCATACGATCTTCTTGATCTTTAAGTCTCTGCTCCATCATTTCACGCCACCGCCCCTCTTCACGCTCCCTTCTTCTTTTGTGGCTTCTGTAGGTGTCGGCACTTCCCTTGAAAGCATACTTCCACGGGACTACCCCGTAGCCCCTGCAACGTCCTGGGTGTTCTGGATTCCTGAGTGCCAAAGTGAGCTCATCCATGTCTCTGTCAGGAACCAATCTGCCCGCTTTGATGTCTTCATTCTTTTTTATTATCTCATGTGCCGCCTCCCGTAACGTGGGTGGGAATACGAGGGAACCATCATCAGGGTTCAATCTTCCACCGCAGGCATAATACCAATTCTTCGATCGTTCTTCCCAGTCAATGACCGTTGGTACGACCTTTGTTGAGGAGGTCTTGTTCAATCTTTCGCCACTTGGGTGCTGCAACCGCGTAACCACCGCGACCAAGACGATGGGCGTAATCCGTCTTCTTACTGGCACTTATCTGGGCTCGTGCGCTCTTGTTGGCGAATTCTTCACTATTCTTGTAATCCACAAAGGACTGCCAGTGATCCTTTAGCTTGGGATAATCATCAAAATTTGGAGTTCGTTTCTGCTTGATATAATCTCTGTGCAGCTGCTTCTTGAAACTCTGCAATTGAGTTGCCATCATCGTGAGAGTCCACTGCTTCACAAGGTTTGCGTTCATGCCCGGTGGAAGTGTGAAGTGTTTTAGGATATCCTCCCATAACATATTCTTAAGTGAATCTGGAACCACCCATGGATTATCTTCCCTTCCCTTCCATTCTCTATATGATATGGGCACGTTGTCCCTCACAATAGCACCGCATTGGGACACAAACTTGTCCCTGACCTTCTTTGGTTCCCATGGCTGGCCAAGCTCGTTGACTTCAGTGATATGAAACTTCACGTCATGATCGACGATTACTTTTGTACGGCCTCTCTTAGTCTTTTTGCTTGTCGAGGTTGAAGCCTACAAGTTGCGGATTTGTTATTCACACGGGGTTCCAGAATGATATATATACCTCGTTGTTAATGCATTTATGGACTTGTTAATGCATGATATATATACCTCGTTGGAACCTTCTGCATTAACTATGACAAGGTGTTCATTATTGTCCTCGGCGCGGCTGTCGATGTCCGCGGTGCGAGAGTCGATGTCCGCGACGCGGGAGTCGATGTCCGCGGTGCGGGTGTCGATGTCCCCGGTTATGTTGAGGAACGCGTCCGCCTGGCTACGCTCCTCCTCGGTGAAGGTTGGACCCCCAGCAATAAGGCTCTCCATCAGCCGCTCCTCCTCATTGTGATCCATAACTAGAAATTTCTGAATACATAAATGAATTTCTGAGCACATCAATGATTTTCTGAGAACATAAATGATTTTCTGAATACATAAATGAATTTCTGAATACATAAATGAATTTCTGAGCACATAAATGAATTTCTGGATACATAAATGAATTTCTGAATACATAAATAATTTTCTGAATACATAAATGATTTTCTGAGCACATAAATGATTTTCTGAGCACATAAATGATTTTCGGGCGAGAGTCGAGCGAGACTACCTAAGTGTCGGGCGGGAGTCGAGCGAGTCGGGCGAGAAAACCTAAGTGTCGGGCGGGGTCGAGCTAGTCGGGCGGGAGTCGAGCGAGACTACCTAAGTGTCGGGTGGGAGTCGAGCGAGTCAAGCGAGAAAACCTAAGTGTCGGACGGGGTCGAGCAAGTCGGGAAAGAATCGAGCGTGTCGAGCGATACTACCTAATTGTCAGGCGAGCGAAAAAATTAAAATCTCTAAATACATATTTCGTCTCTAAATACATTTCATCTCTAAATACATATTTCATCTCTAAATACATATTTCATCTCTAAATACATTTCATCTCTAAATACATATTTCATCTCTAAATTCAAATCTAAAATCACTAAATTCTCTAAATTCAAATCTAAAATCTCAAAATTCAATTCTAAAATCTCTAAATTCAATTCTCAGCACATAAATAAATTAAATGAAAACATTAAAAAAATGCTGACGTCAGCCATCAGGGGCTGACGTTAGCAGTTCCCTCACCGGCGCAGCGACGGCGGGCTGAGGGGTCGACGGCCGAGCGGGCGGGCGCGGGGGAGACGGCGGCCGGGCGCGGACGACGTCGGCAGCCGGGCGCGGGGGAGACGGCGGCCGGGCGCGGCGGAGTGGGGTCGACGGGCGCGGCCGGGAGTGGCGGCGGCGGAGCGGGGGCGACAGCGGCCGGGAGCGGGGGCGACGGCGGCTGGGAGCGGCGGCGGGGAAGACGACCGGGCGCGGCGGAGACGTCGACGGGCGTGGAGACGACGGCCGGGCGCGGGCGGGGTCGATGGGCGGCGTGCGGACGACGGCGGCCGGGAGCTCCGGCGGCGGAGAGGGCGCGGGGCCGGCCGGGCGCGGGCAGGGACGGCAGGGTGCGACGGGGTCGACGACGGCGGGGTGCGAACTTCGACGACGACGGAGGCAGGCGCGACGAAGGCTGGGGCGACGGCGGGGAAGACGATGGCCGGAGTGTGAAGTGGAGGAGTTGGGGAAGAAGGGGTGGATCCGTGGGATTTATATCACCCCCCCTTTAGTCCCGGGTCGTAATCAGACCCGGGAGCAAAGAGCCTTTAGTCCCGGGTCGTATCACCACCCGGGACTAAAGGCCCCTTTAGACCCGGGAGCAAAGAGCCTTTAGTCTCGGGTCGTATCACCACCCGGGACTAAAGGCCCCTTTCGCGCGGGAGGGCGGCAAGGGCAAAATTTCGGCCTTTTGTCTCGGGTGGTGTTACCACCCGAGACTAAAGGCCCCCCTTTAGTCTAGAGTCGTAACACCACTCGGGACTAAAGTGTAATTTTCGGCGGGAACTGTTTTTCCCCTCCCATTTCTTTTCTCATTTTCACATTCTATCTCTTTGAAATCAAAAAATATATAGTAACTTTTACTATTTTTTCCATGCAAAATTATATTTAGTTAAAATATAATAAACTGTACTTTGCCATGCAAAATTATATTTTAGAGTTGTAAACATTCACTTCCAATTTTCATTTGCAATATTGATGTGCATTCCCAATAAAATTCAATTAAACCGAAAAAAATAGTAAATTAATTCAGAAAAATCTCAAACTTGGTGGGTCAATCTCACATGACATATTCAAGCTTCATAAAAATTTTGAGACCGATACAACACTGTAAATTGCATGGACTTCAGAATCGTTAAGACATAAGTGGTATAGACATGGTTCGATGAAAGGTTCTATATAGCTTTGTGAAGCACGTGTACTCCATCTATGTCGAAATCGTCTGAAATTTTTTTGGTTGTCATTTACACTCAAAATATTAGCTCACGCAAGATCTTAGATTTTTCTGATGACTAAATGTATTTTAGGTTTTTTTCTTCGTGCTAAAGGAGCTAGAATATTGTGAATTATACATCAATAACTCAAGAATTATGATTCGACTTCCAGATAAATTAGACTCCTAAGGCACAAGAGAACTTGTGGCCAAGTTTGACACCATTCTGGATCGTTTCAGGGGTGCTCTCAGCTCAACATTTAATTTCTAGGTGACGTCGCACGGAAATTCAATTAAACCGAAAAAAATAGTAAATTAATTCAGAAAAATCTCAAACTTGGTGACATATTCAAGCTTCATAAAAATTTTGAGACCGATACACAATTGATTTGATCAATAATCATTACATTATGACATTAATCTCAAGCACGTAAGTATGGTGTCTCTTCACGTCCAAGCAATATGCTTGGGTCAACTTCGACAGCGAACGGAGGCATGCCATCAAACTGATCATAATCATCGGATTGATCTGTTTTGTCCTCGACTCCCACGATTACTCTTTTACCTGGAAGAACTATGTGACGCTTTGCCTCTTGTGGTCCTGCTTCTTGGGGATTTTTATTCTTCGGTATGCTAGTCATATCCTTCACATAGAAAACCTGATGCACATCTTTGGCAAGCACAAATGGATCATCTTTGAACCCAATCTTGGTAAGGTCCACTATTGTCATTTCATATTCATCTTTCTTTACGCCATTCAGGTTTACCCATTGGCAAAAAAAAAGAGGGACGTTCATCGCTCCGTACTCAAGCTCCCATATCTCTTCTATGATACCATAATAGCAGGTCTTGCCCCCATCTTTTCCGATGACGTCCATACGGACACCACTATTTTGGTTTGTGCTTTTGCGATCTTGAGCTCTCGTGTAAAAATTTTAACCATTCATATCGTAAGCTTGAAATCTTGTAATTGTGCTACAAGGTCCCCTGGCTAACAAAGCTAGTTGTGGATGAATCGTTGAGTTTCCGATTAGTTGTTCACTCAACCATGAGGGAAATGTTTCCAAGTGACGGCGTGCAATCCAGACTGGGGATTTGGTTGGATTTTGAGAAGTAATAATCTGCTCGTGTTCCATCCTATACGGAGTCACCAGTGATGATTGTTGCAGGACTGTTAGGTGTGCTTTATGGAACAAATCAGTATTATTGCTCAAACTTGATTTCCTTCCGATGGTACCCTTTCCCTGTAGCCTCCCCTCGTGTCGTGATACTGGAAGCCCAATTGAGTCAATTGTGTCGACAAAATCAACACAAAACTCAATGACCTCCTCAGTTCCATATCCCTTAGCAATACTTCCTTCCGGACGGGCACGGTTAAGAACATATTTCTTGAGGATCGACATGAACCTCTCAAAAGGCCACATGTTGTGAAGGTATACTGGACTGAGAATAGTAATTTCTTTCACAAAGTGTACCAGGAGGTGCGTCATAACATCGAGGAAGGAAGGTGGAAATGCCAACTCAAAGCCGACAAGACATTGAACCGCATCATTCTGTAGCTTTCCTAGCTTGGCTGGATCGATTGCCTTTTGTGAAATTGCATTGAGAAATGCACAAAGCTTTACGACCAGTAATCGTACATTCTCTGATAGAACACCCCTCAACGCAACTGGAAGCAACTGTGTCATCAACATGTGACAGTCGTGGGCCTTTAGATTTGTGAACTTCTTCTTTTTCATATTTATGATCCCCTTTAAATTCGACGAGTAGCCAGACGGAACCTTAATACTGTTCAGGCAATCAAACACGCTTTCCTTCTCTTTCTTGGTGAGAGTGTAACTAGCAGGACCATAGTAATCAACATCATCATCATTCTCTTCCGGATCAGTTTCATCATCACCCTCCCACGGAACTTTGGGAATCTTATGAAATTCTTTCAGGTCCTCTCGTGCTTCATTGGTATCCTTCGGGTTACCGTAACAACCCATGAAGCCTAGCACATTCACGCAAAGATTCTTCGTAAGGTGCATCACGTCAATTGCGTGTCGGACCTCAAGGCTACGCCAATAAGGTAGCTCCCAAAATATAGATTTCTTCTTCCACACTGGTGCACGCCTGTTGGCGTCAGTTGGAATAGGTTCACTACCAGCACCCTTTCCAAAGACTACCCTTAGATCATTTACCATCTCGAATACGGCATCTCCATTAAAATGGGGTGGCTTCGTACGATGGTCAGCCTTCCCTTTCCAATGCATCACTTTCTTCCGTAAGGGGTGATTAGTTGGAAGGAAACAACGGTGACCATTATACACGACCTTCTTACAGTTTTTGAGATGAATACCTTGTGTTCTATGTAAACAGTGCGTGCATGCCCGATATCCCTTGTTTGTCTGTCCAGAAAGGTTACTTAGGGCAGGCCAATCGTTGATGGTTATGAACAACAATGCTCATAGATCAAAGTTCTCTTGCCTATCCTCATCCCACACACGTACGCCCTCTTCCCGCCATAGCAGTAATAGTTCATCGACCAACGGTCTTAGGTACACATCAATGTCGTTGCCGGGTTGTTTTGGACCTTGGATGAGCACCGGCATCATAATGAACTTTTGCTTCATGCACATCCAACCAGGAAGGTTGAACATGCATAGGGTCACAGGACAAGTGCTATGACCACTGCTAAACTCCCCGAATAGATTGAAACCATCCGTACTTAAACCAATCCTTATGTTCCTTTCCCCGTTCTCAGAAAATGTCTTGAATTCTCTATCAATCTTTCTCCACTGAGACCCATCAGCCAGATGTCTCAGCAGGTTGTCTTGCTTACGTTCCTCGGCGTGCCATCTCATCAACTTAGCATGTGCTTTGTTCCGGAACAAACACTTCAAACGTGGTATTATAGGAAAATACCACATAACCTTCGCTGGAACTTTCTTCGTCTTGTCACGGTGCCCCTGGAGATCACCAGCATCTTCATCTCGCCGAATCTTATAACGTAGTGCTTTGCACACAGGACAAGCATCCAAATTCTCGTAATCCTTACCCCGATATAGGATGCAATCATTAGGGCATGCATGGAACTTCTGTACCTCCAACCCAAGAGGGCACATAGTCTGTTTTGCTTCATATGTGGTGGACGGTAATTCATTGTTCTCCGGAAGCTTGTCCTTCACAATTTTTAGCATCCCTTCAAATGCCTTATCAGACACACCATGTTTTGCCTTCCATTGCAGCATTTCTAGTGTAGTACCAAGCTTTTTGTGACCTGGCTTGCAATCTGGGTATAACGGTTTTCTGTGATCTTCGATCATACATTGGAACTTTGCCTTTTCTTTTTCGTTTTCACAGTCCCTTTGTGTATCCTGTAGAACCTGGCCGAGATCATCAGCAGGCCCGTCAGCATGTGCTGGTAACTCTTGTTCATCAGCATCTTCTATTAAAGTATCTGCAAAAGCTTGACCTGCGGCCCAGTCCGGAATACCCTCCTCCTCTTCTTCGTCGTCTTCCATCACAACCCCTCTTTCACCGTGCTTGGTCCAAACCACATAGTTCGGCATGAATCCGTATTTCAACAAGTGGAGGTGAAGTGTGCCCGGGTCATGGTAGTCTCTTTCGTTTCTGCAATCAGAGCATGGACAACACATGAACCCACTCGCATCCTTGTTTTTTCGCCACTTCGAGAAAACCATGCATGCCGGTAATGTACTCCGCTGACCGTCTGTCGGTGTTGTACATCCATTGCCGGTTCATCTGCATCATATTAAGTAAAAAATATCCATGTTAATTCTAACAACACTAAAGTATAAAAAACAAAAAAAATCTTAGTACAAATGAATGAAAGAAGATAATCATAACAAATGAAAACTACTTATTACAAAATCTAAAGTATACTAAAATAAAAACTACATCTCTTAGCTCTTAAATCAAATTTTCTATTTTCTTAATTATGGCATAAATTTTAAGTATAAAAAATATACACTATCCCTAGGACTCATTTTCTAATAACTAAATTAATAAATTCTATTTTCTCTAATAATACTAGCTAAAAGTAAAATTTTTATAAAAACAAAAAAAATCTTAGAACAAATGAATGATAGAAGATTATCATAACAAATGATAACTACTTATTACTAAATCTAAAGTATACTAAAAACCTCATCTCTTAGCTCTTAAATCAAAATTTCTATTTTCTCCTTCTCTAAACCATAACACGAAATTTAAACACAACAAATGAATGGAGGATGAAGAATAATACGTTAGCAACACCTTGGAGGTGAGAAAACTCCACAAATTGATGACGAAAAATTTGGGCACCACCTCCCTAGGTTTGAAGCGCCATGGAGCTTAGAGGAACTTGCTTTTGAGCTCTCGGTGAAAAATGGTCGGGCAGGGGAAGAAGAAGGGAGCGTGCTGTCGATTTTGTATAGGGGAGGCCTTTTGTCCCGGTTGGTTTTACCAACCGGGACAAAAGGCCTCTGAAGGCCGGTCCCGCCAACCCTTTAGTCCCGGGTTGGTTTACCACCCGAGACTAAAGGCCAGCCCCAATTATTGCGGCCGTGGATGGCTGGCCTTTAGTCCCGGGTTGGATTACCAACCGGGACTAAAGGGTTGCCCCCCAATGACCCTGTTGTTTTTTTAGTTTAATATATATTAAGGTCTCCAAAATTTGTGATAAAGACTAATATTAAGGCTTAATCAATACTTTGGAGGTGAGAACCCTAATATTAAGGTTTCCAATAAATTAGTCACTGGCCTAACATCAATACTTAAGGTCTTGACAAAAAATATAAAAAAGTTCGTACATCAATACTTAATTAAGGTCTTACAAACATAAAAAGTTCATACATGAATACTTAAGGTACGGTCTTAACAAAGATAGAGAGTGCATCAATGCACGACACATATTTCACACTTCATTCTTCTTCCTTAGATAGTCCATATAGTTGAAGTCTCCGATCTTGAAGTCGAGAACTTCAGCGAAATATGCCAGAGAATGGATCAGTGCACTCTCTATCGCTTCACAATTACGGTCACATGGACTTCCATAAATTTCAAACAGTGGCAGCGAGGCAAACTGATATGGCCTGTAAAATGAAAGATGAGCCTGATACTTCCAATTTCTTGTTTGTATAGCATTTGAATCTGTGTAAGAAAATCCCACAACATCCATCACTTGCTCTAGATTTGCATGAAAGCTCATTGCCGCAAAGTTTGACCAAACATATCCTACAATTAAGAATAATGTTATTACGACGCATTAAAAATGCTGAATAAGAGTAAATGGTGCTCCATACCATGTCATGTTCATTTAGCCGACAAAGTCTCTCTGCGGTCCTGGTGACACTTTGTCTTTCCTCGAGTGACTTTATTAGAAAATAAGAGTAATCTGCCACAAAATACCCATTAGCGTTTAGTTGTTGTAAGCATGCCTGCACGCCGGTCCTTTCATAAGTCCTCTTAACCAGTGCATGGGCACCCCACCCAACAATCGATACCATTTGGATGGGTTCTGAATACAGCGAGGAGTGATTTTGTCCACGAACAGGTGTGTCAAACGAGATTTTTAATTGTATGCAATTGTTTGGACTGACAATGGCGCATTGTGTAACAGGAGGGGTTCCACCTAAATTTTCAACAACATGTGCGAGCCACTGCAAATGATTGAGAACCTGCGTTGTATGAAATAATATTATTATCCGTGTGTAGTACGTAAACATGAAATTTATACAACGAAAGAATATTACTATGTTGGGACGAGGTCCCTGGCTTCGATCACCAGTAGGTAACTCAATCACACCATGGGTGAAGCGTATGCCTGGACGACGAGCCAAAGGTGGTCGGTCATCAAAACTGATTCCACGACCACCGCCATGACTTGCCATAGTTATTCTGGACTACTCTGTAATATATATAAAATAATGTTTAAATAAGAGAATGCTTAAATTTATTCTATATAAAAACAACATATATAAGACCTATTTTCTCATTTTCTAATAACTAAACAGATAAGTGCAAGAGCTCGTTCAGGTGCAGTGAGCCCTGAGGCGACGTAAGTCTGTACTATACCTTTTCTAATGACCCTGATCATCTACGAACTACAGCCTCACCTCACCATCATATACACGCACATCGCTCTCCCACTTACAGTTCCAAATCAACTAGCTACAGCCCAACATCTCCTATCTAGCTACAGTCCTACGTCACCGAGCCACGTATAGCCCCAGCTCGCCGGTGACGTAGCTAGGTACGAGATGTTGGGATGTAGCTTGGTGATGTAAGGCTACTGGTAGAGAACCAACCGACTGTATATGGAAAAAAGAAAAAAAAGAATGCCTAAATGTATTCTAAATAAAAACAAGAAATACTTAACAAAAATGAATTAAATAGGTAGGTAGTATATTTTTGTTTCGTAATGACCATTTTTTAATAAACTAACTTCTCATAAATTAAGCTAAATGTAAAATTAAATGCATCTCTCATCTAAAAGTTAAAATCAATTATCTTTATAGCAAAAACTATAAAATCAGAGGATAAATCCCTATGTGAAACTATGCTTAAAAAATATGTGAAACTAAATACAATGTTAGCTAAATCTAAAACATCTCTTAGCTCCTCCTACCACTAAAAATCTAAATCCATATTTTCTCCATTTCTAACCATAAAAACGAAATTTAATCATAACAAATGAAGGAAGGATGAAGAATCAAACCTTAGCAACACTTTGGAGGAGAGAACTCTTCACAAATGGATGACGAAAAAATTGGCTAGGAGAAGAACTAGCTAGCTCTCTTCACAAACTATCTCTTAAGTCTCGGGTGAATGTGAGCTCGGGCAGAGGAAAAAGGGAGGCAGGGATTTATAAGCACACCCTTTAGTCCCGGGTGGTATTACCACCCTGGACTAAAGATGAGACTTTAGTCTCGGGTGGTAATACCACCCGGGACAAAAACTTTAGTCCCGGGTGGTGTTACGACCCGGGACTAAAGCCTCACCCTTTAGTCCCGGGTCGTAACACCACCCGGGACTAAAGTCTGGCGCCAATAATTGCGGCTCGGAGCCGTTGGACGCCAGGCCTTTAGTCCCGGGTGGTATTACCACCCGAGACTAAAGGGGGGCGTCGCAAACAGCCTTTCGAGGCCACGTCGCCCCAAAAGCATTTGTCCCGGTTCCAAAGTTGAACCGGGACAAATGCTTGGGAACAAAGGTCGTTTTTCCACCAGTGGTTGGACCCACTATCAAGTCGGTAGGTCTTCTGGTGGACCGGACCCACTTGTCGGGGACGGCTGTGAGACTGGTCGGTGGGGACCCAGGGGTACCCATGTCCCACCTCCTGTTTTTCTAAAAAAACTCACAAGCAAATATAAAATAACTATGTTGTTCTCTGTACTCTTGTCGGTCTTTGCAACCCATAGAATTTATTTTTCTAATAGTTTTTTACTATTTTTCTGACGGTTTTGACGCATAGGAAAATTCGTGAACCCAGAAGGAACTACTCCTAAATCGCTGCCGCAGTCTTTGGTTAGGAAGAAAACCAGTGTACTTCGAAGTTAGTATTAAGTGTTTGTTTGGTTTCATGTGTCTAAAACTACTAGATACCTTCTGTTTGGATTCCATGTCAAAAACTGTCTTGAGGTGATCATGGATAAAAATGGCAATTATTTGGCTATTTAGATACTGTATCAAGTGCTTGTTGGTCGCTGCTGGCCATGATCACCTCAAGACGGTGTACATGAGCGGGTTCTGGTGCTACCGGGCTCAGGTCGAGCTGCTGTGTGGCATCCTGGAGCCAATGGTGAGAGTACCAGGCTCCTCTCTCGGTCCTTCCCTCGGAAGCCTCGCGAGAGTCCCAGCCCCCTCCCAGATTCCAGCTCCCTCGCCGGCGGTGAGGGGGAGGAGGGCCGGTCCTGCTTCTCCTAGCCTGTAGATTAACCTAGTTATAGTAGATCTAGCCTTTATGGTCTCCGCCCTGAGTGGCCCTTCCTCCTTGGTCACTGTCGCCGATGTCGCCGTGTTCTTCCTCGTCGGTGTTGTAGTCGTCGACAACAAGGTATGGTTTAATAAAATAAACCCGCCCCCTCAAGCTCCTCTGTATCCGCCATCCCCGCCTCTCTTGAGCTTGAGGACCCTTTCCTCTGCCTCCGATCCGCTGGGATTCGGGGTCTCCGATGGTTGTTCCGGTGATCTTCAGTCGTTGAACGCGTCGATGTGCTCCGGTGTCCCTCGATCTGAGCTCCGGCCCTCTCTCTGCCTTTGGCTTGTGGTGGTTGTTCCGATTCCTCTGCGTCCATCTGGGATGAGGCAAAGTCGTCGAACGCACCATTGCGTTGGTGGTTCCACCGGACTTGGCCCCATCTGGGGTGTGTGTTTGTTGTTGAACGCATCGCTGTGCCTCGGCCTCCACCTACGCCTCTGCTTTCCCTGCTGTGCTCCCAGGATTGTTCCGATGCATCTGCCTCCTTCAGTGGAGGTGCCTTCGCAGCAGTCGTCGAACGCCTTGGAGCTTCAGATGCAGACTCCACCTCCGCCCCACCCTCAACTTCAAGCACTTCCTACTTCTACGACAGATCCACTCCGCTCCTGCAGCAGATCTTCGAAGGTTGTTCCGGTGTACTCGCCTTCACCTAGGGAACAAACTGGTGGTCTTTCTTTGTACTCCGGCGACGGTAATCCATCCATACTTCGGTCGTCCGGTGTGGTTTTCTCGGCCACGTTGTCCCTGCTTCAAACCGACGCTCTGCGCGGTCCTTCGCCTGGCTGCAAGCTTCTCCGACGCCTCTGCGGCATCGCCGGCGAGCTCACCGTTGAACGCTTTGTTGTTTCTGTTGCTCTTATCCGGTCTGTGGACCTATGTGTATTTCTGGTCTTCTCTGAGGACCTTTCTGTAAAAGGACTGCTTTAAGTCTTAAATATATATGTTGGTTGTAAAAAAAATGGTGAGAGTACCGTATACGCCGTCACTTGATGAAGCTAGGCATACCTAACTTAACGAGATTTGTGAATGGGCGCAGCGTAACCTCAGAACGCTTTGGTAAAGCGATCACTGTCGCAGAACGCCCACAGCAGAGGTGTTTTTTTGTCCTGTGGATGTGCGTACCATTAATGCACACAAAGTATGTAATATCCCGTAATTTTTACGAGATGTTCAAGTTTATGAAAATGAGGATTTTAAAATTTTTGGTGAATATTTGAGTGCATGATTAATTTGAATAAGAATGCCTTCTCTTCTTCCTTAATATTCCTAGATTTATTTTTTAGCCAAATAACAATTCTAGGAAATATAAAATGCTAGTGTGATAATTTTTGGAGTTCATTGGCTTTTATTTGGATTTTATTTGTGTGGGATTCAAATTTTAATTCTAATTCAAATTTGAATCATTTGTAAATAGGAGTTAGGATATAAGGAAAATAGGAAAAAACCCTAAAGCCGTCTGGGCCTAAACCGCGCCGGGGAAGTCCGCCGGAGGTCCCTGAACTCGTTTTCGAAGTGCGCCGGCCCTCCCTGAGTTCTCGCCGCCCCACCTATCCTCGGCCTGGCTAAGCCCACCAGCCTTCGTCTCATCCGGGTCGCCGACGAGTGGGGCCGACTCGTCAGCCGCCACGTCGTCTTCTCCTTCCCTCTCTCTACTTTTCCCCTTTACCGTGCCGCGGCCATCTGGAGCCCGCCACCTCGGTCGGAGCTCGCCGTACTCCTGTGGCCGCCGCCCTGGATGTGCGCCACATCAGCACGCGTCCATCCAACCGTCTGCGTCCCTCTCTCTTGCCTATAAGAGGTACCGCTGCTGCTCCCCTTGAACCCTAGCCACTCTGGGCTTTTCCCCATTAAAATTCGTCGTCGCCGTCTTGGGAGAAGGAGAAGGGGGCGGGGAAGGCCGTCCGTGGCAGCCGCCGCACCAGAGCCGACGACGACCGTGCCGAGGACGCCGTCCGCCGCGAAGCAGGAGCCGTCCCTGTGGAAGCCGTGCTGCACCTCTGCTTCCTCTGCTCCGGGCTGCTCCGCCACCGCTCCTGCTTCACCGCCGCCTCGCCACTGCATCCCGGACCACCAGGTGAGTCCAAACCCCTCGCCTGGATGCTTGTGGAAGGCCTTCACGCCAACTTGATCCACCGTGGGCAAGGCGTGACCTTGAGCCCGCGCTTCGAGATGTCCGGCCCTGCTCGCACCGCGCCGCCACCGCAGACCGCCGTCGCTTGTGTCGCCGGCCGTCGCGCCGTGCCTTACGCCTGCAGGTGCCGCTGCCTTCATCGACGTACGCAGGCAAGCCTGCCTGGACCTGTGTCTGATGCCCGTTCGCCATCGCACCGCGCCGCCCTGCTCGCTGCGCCGACGCGGCCAAGCCGCCGGCTTGCACCTCGGTGCACGCACGCGTAGGCAGGCAAAGGCTTTGCCTTTAGGTTCGCCGTGCACATCTTCCGGCCGCGCACGCGCGCACCCATGCGCGCTCGTCAGCGACCAAGAATTGGTCCTCCGCGTCACGTCGTCGCGCACACCGGGCAAGGCGCCACCTTGGCCCAGGTCCGGCCCTGTGCGCGCACGGACAGGGGACAAAGCCCCACTTTTGGGGTCGTTTTCTACACCACACGCACGCATGCACGCCCCGGCGCAATTGCGCATCTTCGCGCCCGCGCCGGCAACCAGAGCACTGCTCCGCTGCTGCTCTTCGTTTTGCCGCCGCCGTCGAGCCGGACTCCGGCCAAAGGCCCTGTCTTTCTTGATCCGAAAGTGATCCGTAGGGACTCCATAACCGCGCCGTGTCGCAAGCTGGCCAGCCACCGTCGAGCCTCGCCGCCAGCGAGCCTTGCCGCACCGGAACCCCTTTGGGGAATTTTTTCGAGCACCTGGCAGCCGGCCAAAACCCCACTGGGGTTTTGTTGCACACGCATGCACACACACGTTTCACACCGCAATAGATCCAGCCGGATCCCGTGTGGCCAGCCACGCGCGTCCAATCCACACACCGGCCTGCACCGCACCTTGCCGTAGCCGAACCGGGCGGGATCCCGTGCGCCCCGCCACGCGCAGCCCCGTCAGCTTCCACCTACGCAGCAGCTGGCTTATAGCCACTCACGTGGCCGCCTCGTCAGCCCCTAGAGCCAGCCCGCAAATAGCCTATAGCTAGTTTTGAGATAGCTAGAGCTAGCCTGTAGCTAGCATAAAGTCAGTGCTATTGTGTATGCATATTTTATTTTTAGAAATGTATTTTCCCTTTGGAAATTCATAATAAATTTGTTTTAACTCCGAAAAATATAAAACCTTTTCCTAAAGCCTTCTAAAATCTCAAACTCCGCACTAGTCTAGAGTTTACCTCCTTTTTGGGTCTTAATTGTTTTTCTTCTGGAGTTATTGCTATAGAAGCCGTGTTTATTTATGTTATTGCGGGTTTAGGAGCTACCGGAGCCGGAAAGCTAACTCAGGACTTCGACGACGACACCTCCTTCGACGACTACCCGCTCGCAGGTTCACGCCCGACCAACTTTGAAATCCTAATAGGCATTGCTTATAGAATTGCTAGCGCTTTACTTTATGCATGATGATGGATTTGATAAGCTTGCACTGCCATCGTTATTTACCTTGTCCTTGATTTGCCCTATTACTTCTACTATACTTATGCGTGTATATACGCTGAGCTTCGTTGTGCATGTGTATGGGATATGTGGTTAGATTCTTGGTGTGTGTGGGAAAAACTGACAGGAGAAGGTGTTTTTGGATGACTTGGCGGGGGTGAGCTCAAGACAACCCGATCTGGGATCGGGGGTCGGGGGTTCGTCTTCTCGGGCGTTTCCCCATTTCGTACCTATGACGGGTACAACGTTTTAGGAAAACAGGTGTTGGGGTTTTGTGACTACTTTGGAGGATATGAGCTCACCCCGGTCTGAAACTGAGTGGGTCGCTTTGTTTCACGAGACTTACGTACACACCACCTCGCCGAGAGTGGGGGTAGGGCCGGGTCGACCCTGGGAAGTACGATACCATACCTGCTGTAGGATAGGAGTATCAGTGTAGGGGAGAGTGGGCTTGGACCCTTTGGCTCCCCGAGCGGTGCGTTCACGTGTGGCCACACGGGGACTAGTTCACAGTTCTGGGGCGGTCTTCTGTGGGGGACTGCGTCGAGACCCGGATGCAGGGTGAAATCGTAACTGTGGATAGGCTCGGTCGGCCGTACACCGTCTGGGTGCTATTCCGAGCTGGGTACAGGTGTACACATTTTGCAGAGTTTAGATCTATACGTATAGCCACGTCCTCGGATATGAACATGCCCGATGTTTACTCCGACTCTCATGTTTTGGGATTTCTACCTCCCCTTATAGGATTCGAGTGTGTGGTGAGCCGTGGTTATATTCGGGGAGAGGAGAGTTGCTCCCTCTGCCTCGCGGATCCGGGTGCAATCATTGAGGAGCTTGGTGATGGAGATAGGGCTTGGTGATGGTGATCTGGGTGACCAGGTGTAACCGAATGTGGATGAGAGACTTGGAAATTGGTGGGATTTTGGAGATTGTCTTCTATATATGTTGCTGCTGCTGCTTTAGAAAACCCAGCCTCTACCTTGTTCCTTTTTATACCTTTAGATGTAGGGCACTTAAAGCTTGCATACGGTTGGTGACGTGGACCTATCCCAATCCTTGGGGATAGCCCCTGAGTTTGCAGGGTACGAGTCAGACTACGACAACAACACCGATGGATGGTACGATTGAAGGGCACGACGATTTGCTCAAGGATTCCTGTGGGAAAGGAGAATAATGTTGGAGACATCTTCTGGAAGATAGCTACCGTTGCGTAGGCTCTTATTCATGTTATTCCGCCAAGAGACGTGTAATGATGTACTCATTTAATGGACATGTAATAAAATTAATACTTTTGATGTTTTTCCGTTGTATGCTTGTGCTATTTATCTGTGATGGAAAACTGTACGTGATAGCGTCTAATTCAGGGACTATCACAAAGGTACAGGATGATGGTTTTTCCTCTCCGAAAACCCGGGTCGGTACAAAGTACATAGCAGTATAGCACTCCTTGGCTTATAGCCTTATACTCAAACGGAAATCGCTGAGAGCAAATTGTCTCCGTGTTAAGATTGTGACAATAAGATTCCCAAAAAAAAAGATTGTGACAATAAGAGAAGGATTTGTTGTTTTATATTGTGTCGAGAATTTTGTGTGGCAAGTTTTATTATTTACTTGATTTTTATTTTGAGAAAATTATTTACTTGGGGTTAAGGACATGAACTTTGCAAGAGAATCTAGTATTGATGAGAAATCATGAATCGTTTCGAATTTCCCAGATCTATCATTTTTTCTGCAAAATATTTTTTCTTCGATCAAATATGTTTGTGAGAGATTTGACACAAAGTCAATTGGGCACTAGCGCGCTGTCGCGCTTCCCAACGTGCGAGGCACAGTCGGCAGGGACCCATCGCTCGTGGTGCCCTGCACGGCTGCAGTACGCTGCTCAGTGTCTGCGTATAGAGAAAGTAGATCCCAGGCGGTGCCCTAAGTTCTTTTTTCTTTTCATTTTTTTACCAAGCAAATATTATATAACTATATAAGTTGTGCGCATAACTTGTTGTTAAAAATTATGTGTACAAATTGTTTTTTAGGAAAACGTTATCCGCATAACTCGTCACCAGGAAAAAAAGTTACGTGCATAACTCATCATTAAGGAAAAAGTTATCCGTATAATAGGGAAAAAGTTATCCGCATAACTCGTCATCAGGGTCAAAGTTATGTGCATAACTCGTCGTTACAGGAAAGTTATCCGCATAACTCGTCGTTAGGGTTAGAGTTATGTGCATAACTTGTCGTTAGGGAAAAAGTTATCCGTCAGGGTCAAAGTTGTGTGCATAAAGACACTCACAGTGCAGACTCTATATAGAGTCTAAGAGTATTTATTACCTCGAAGCTATCACAGACTTGGAGTCTAAATAAGACTTGGAGTCTTGGTTTTTCTCCCTCTCTCTTCCATAAATATACTGCTACATAAGCACCACATCAGCAAAATGCAATAAATATGAAGGTAATAAATAGACTTAGACTCTATGGTAGAGTCTGGGTTTGGAGTGCCTTAACTTGTCGTTAGGGAAAAAGTTATCCGCATAACTCGTTGTTAGAAAAAAAAAGTTATACGCATAAATTATCGTTGGAAAAAAAAATTATGTGCATAAGTTGTCGTGGAAAAGAATTATGCATATAAATTGTTTATAAAAAAGTTATACATCAAATTTATGCCTATAAGTTGGACTATTCCGAAAATAAAAAATTGTGAAGAATAATATTTTTCCTCAAATAGAAAGTCTAATGGAAGGAGGGGGATGTAGGAGAACGGCAGCTTTGATGTCTCCTAGTGTGGGTGCTAAAGGCATGTTCTTTTGGTCACAAATAAATAGTGAAAAGCACTATTTAATCATCACATCATTCACATCTTCTCTAAAAAAACACTATTTCGGTACTATTTATTTGCAATTTTATTATTCTTTTTCCAAAAGAACGGGCCTAAATAGACAGACTCGAGATTTGAAGAGGGAGCTGCATCTCCAACGACTATAGTGTATAGTTTGGCCTAGGGTCCAAACAGGAGAGGTTCCGTGCTGCTTTAGAATGGACCAATTACTAACATACAGGCCGAAACATGCCATCCCAGCCAAAGCGCCGAAAATGGTCTAAAAAAACCAAAGCGCCCAAAAGAAACCCATCCCCGATATGCAGCCTTCGGAAGAATCAATAAAAGAATTGGTGATTTGCGTAAGTTATATTATTTGCAGCCTTTTATCTGCCAAAAATATGATTGTTTGGTGTTACAAGTCAAGACTATGGAACAATCAGACGCTGATGCCAACCTCTATTATTTGAAGGGATATAGAGATGTTAAATTACTAATTTATCCTACCTTAGTCTGTCTAGACTGTGTATGTATTTTTTCAAGACATGTAAAGTACGTTTTTCATTAAAAAGAGAGAGTTTGAAACAAAGTCGGGTTAAAAAAGCCGAAGAAAAAAAAGACAGACTTGCAGCAAGGGGCCAAACAAGCGAAGCTACCTATAAAGACCGAAAACAAAAATAGACTTTTGAAGCAAGCGCGTGCCCAGAGCCTTACCTCGTCACAAATAACTGGGGCAAGTACAATCAACGTCAAAGCTCGGCGATCATGGATCTCTATATTCTGTTCACACCAAAGCGGCCACGTGACCAACCACACGATGGAGTCGAAACTCTTCCGGAGGTCGTTGGGCACCATCTTCCTTGAGTGCTGTTGAAGATTAGCTAAAAAGGTAGCACCCTCGAAGTTCAGAGAAGACACGGCTATTCGGAAAAACTCAAAGTACGGGAAGTTCCGAGGGATCGCAGAATCCTAGAACTATCAAGAACGGCGGCTTTTGAATAATTATAGAAAGATCTTCTATAAATAAATTAATCTGACAAACTAGTTTTTTATATCTAAGAACAGTATTGACTCTCAGAAATCCTGAATCCGCAAGATTTTTACCGTTCATGAGTATTCTTTGTGGTGTTCAGGAAAGAGGCAATATTCAGGAACCTCGGCGATCCGGGAGATTCAAGAAAGAATGACAGGATGATGAAGGATGGTGAGACTCTTCTCCGAAGCTGGGGATCGTGAATTTTCAAGACTCGTGAAGATATCCAAGAAGTCCAAGTTTGATTCGGTCAATGCCGTATCCTTGAAGGAAGGATGTTGAGGTGTGAACATGAGGTATTCTTGTAAATGTCAGAATTAGGATTGCGTATGTAATCAGCCCACCTTGCGCGGCACGATTCTTGGAGACAGATTTGTACAGAATATAGAGGGAATATGCTTGTTTCCTGAGGGCATTTTCGGGATGTAAAAGTGACCTTCGGGCACTATAAAAGGAGCCCCCCGGCCTCCGTGTAAAGACACACAACTTTTGAGAGGAAACACTGCTTTTGGACCTACTTTACATCATTTTGTGCACTCGCTTTTTTACTTTCTCTTGTTGGGGACTCCGGAATTTTTCCAGAAACCCAACAAGGTGCCCATCGTGTTCTGAGCTCGCAAAAAACCTAGATGGCACCACCGAAGAAGGAAAAGAAGAACAATCCTCAGGATCCTGAAAACCAAGACACTGAGCAAAACAATGACACGACTCTTGTCATCCACTCCGAGGCTAACACCACCCACAATGACACAGAAAGGGAAGAAGTTCTCAAAAAAGCACAACACACAAACATTGACCCACAAATAGACCTGCCAGAGTCAAGCACTAGAAACAATGTGGAGGGAGCAGCTGAGAAAGTTCTTGAGCTAGCTCTACAGCAAATCGAGACTCTAAAGGAACAAAAAGACAAACTATCCATGCAATTGCAAGCAAAAAGAAAAGCCACAGAAAAAATCTAAAGACTAAAGCAAGCGAAAGATCAATTATCCAAAATCCAGAAAGAGATAGAAGAGCTGAAAGAGCAAGAAAGCAGTTCCATCTAGAAAGATACCCCGCAGCAAGATTCAGCTAATCCGAAGCAACCAGCATTAGAGAACTACACTTTCGCAAGAATAGAACAACCTCAAAAGGACAACTTCTGTGTGGGAAACGGAGTTTCGCAGTTTGCAGATCCTGATTCACCACTATCCCTGGGCCTGCAAACAGCTCCTTGGCCTTCAAAATACAAACCAGTGTCTCTCCCAAAATACAACAGATTCGGGAACTCTAGGCAATACTAATGAGTTACGAAGCCGCGGTAAACTCCGCAGGCGGGGATGATATCGCCCTGGCAAAATCCTTTATCATTGCTTGTGTGGGACCAGTGCTGAATTGGTATTCTCTGCTGCCATCCCATTCAATCTACAGCTGGATAGATCTGAAGACAAAGTTCCTCCAAGCTTTCCAAGTTTTTCACTGCAAACAACTGCAAAGAAGTCTGACCTCTATCACTGCAAGCAAAAAGACAAAGAACCACTAGCAAGCTATGTGAAAAGGTTCATGCAACAAAAATCACAAACACCAAGTGCAAATGATGAAACAACAATCTCAGCCCTAATCAGTGGCTTGACTCCGGGGCCCACAGCCTCCCACCTGTCAAGGGAGGAGCCCGAAACCATGGAACAATTGTTCACCGAACTGGAAAAATACATCAAATCGGATGAAGATCACAGAAGGAGAGTCGATAAAAGAAACCAGTCGAGACAACACTATAGAACTCCTGAATGGCAGCCGCAATCCCAGCAAACCAGACACATAAACAACGTCAAAAATACTCAGACTCAGAGCAGACAAAATGACAGGCCAAGTACCAGAGGAGGACACTCTTCAAGAGGCAGAGGAAGAGGACTCTCGAACCTTACAAATCACAACAGCAGAAATCCTTACTTTTTCTGCAGATACCATGTAAAGGGCCACAGTACAGAAGCATGTCCAGAAACACAAAGGAATGTGGACAGAATTGAGGAAGAAAAAAGATGAAGACAGTTACATCCATTCTACCCAACCAACCACATCATAACTACTGGCAGCAACAACCCTACTGCCCAGTTTTCCACCAGCTAAACTCAGGATCAATACACGCATCAACCCTACAAGCTTCACAAAACAACCAACCTTTCCAACAACCCCAGCAAGCATGGCAATCCTCACCGCAATTCTTTCCACAATCCCAAGCCATACAAACCATTCAGCAACCACAACCCATCCAACAAATCCTACCACCACCGCCAGACACCACACCCAAAACCGAAACAAATTCCCAAAACAACAACTCCAAGGCATTGCCTTCCTTCGAAATGATCATGCCTATCATAGGAGGGTCTTTCATAGAATTTGACACCAAGAACCAAAAGAAGGATTACTTCAAATCGGTGAACACGATCATCAATGATGGCCCTGTTGTAAGGCCTGAATGGGCTAAGACGCCAATAATTTTCTCTGAAGAAGATTTCAAATTGAAGTCCAAAGAACACAACGATGTGATGGTTATAGAAATCAACATCGCAGGCTAGGTAATTAGAAAAGCTCTGGTGGATAACGGAAGCTCAGCAGACATCCTATTCACCAGAACTTTCGAGCAGATGAATTTAAGTCCACACATGCTCCAACCCCCTGGAACATCCACTCCTAGGCTTCAGAGGAAAACCGATCAGGCCAATGGGAAAATATCCCTCCCAGTGTCTGTTGGGAACCTTGACAATGCAAGAACATAGCACATCACTTACGACGTAGTAGACATGTATCACCCATATTTCGCAATCCTAGGAAGAGGATTCACCAACAGACTCGATGCAGTGGTAAGACAGCAATTCCTTTGCATGAAAATCCCAGCACCAAAAGGTGTCATCACCCTGTTCGAAAATTACCAGGAAGCAAGAAATATTGAGTGAGTCCAAACACCCGGGCAGAAAAATGTTCATGTCCTAATCAAAGAAGAAGAAGAGAAAGAACCTTACACCGAGGCAAAAAGGGATAAAGAAAAAATAGAAATATCTCCCGATCGCGAAACAAAAAGGGTTTTCCCTCGATGATATGCCTGACAGAGCAGTCATCATCAGAGCAGATCTCGAAAAGCAAGAAGAAGAGGAATTGATCCAGTTCCTAAACAAAAATAAAGATGTTTTCGCATGGTCAGCCAAGGATCTGCAAGGAGTAGACAGAGATATAATCGAGCACATCTTGGAGACTGACCAAACCATGCGCCCTAAGAATCAAAAACTCAGGAAGATATCTGAGGAAAAAGTAGACGCGGTAAAAGCAGAAGTCCAAAGATTGCAAGATGCAAGAGTCATAAGAGAAGTCATGTACCCATCTTGGATGGCAAACACAGTACTAGTGAAGAAAAAAAATGGGAAATAGCGAATGTGTATCGACTTCACAGATTTGAACAAAGCATGCAAAAAAGATGATTATCCTCTAGAACGAGTTGACAAGGTAGTGGATGATGCAGCAAGCAGCGAGATGCTATAACTGCTCGACATGTTCTCAGGATACCATCAGATCAGGGTCCGCAAAGAGGATGAGGAAAAGACACGTTTTATCACTCCTTTCGGAACTTACTGTTTTGTCAGAATGCCGGAGGGACTCAAGAATGCAGGTTCCACGTTCTCGAGAATGATCGCAATTTTCCTGGGTAATCAGCTTTGGATAAATATTCTGGCATATGTAGATGACATAATAGTGCAAAGTGTGAGAAGAGGTGGTAATATCAGGGATCTAGCAGAAACATTCGCAAATCTGAGGACTGCCCAAATAAAGCTGAATCCTGAGAAATGTGTTTTTGGTGTGCAAAAGGGGAAAGTTTTAGGATGCCTGGTATCAACCAAAGGAATAGAGGCAAACCCTAACAAGATAAAAGCCCTCATAGAAATGGAAGAACCAACCTCGGTCAAGGACGTGCAAAAGCTGACTGGGAGAATAGTTGCGCTAAACAGGTTCATCCCAAAAGCGACCGAAAGAAGTCTACCATTCTTTCAAGTACTCTGAAGCTCCAAAGATTTTCAACGGTCTGAACCACAGAAGCAAGCATTCAGGGAACTCAAAGAATACATGTCCAACATGACCAAAATGTGCCCTCCGGAGCCAAGATCTCCTCTTCTTCTATATCTTTCAGCATCAAATTCTGTTGTAAACGCTGTGCTAGTTTAGGAAAAGAAAGGAGGAAAATTGAAACAAGTACCAGTGTACTACGCCTCAGAAGCTCTTTCGGGCTCCAAGATCTTCTACTCAGAGTTAGAGAAGATCGCATATACTGCAGTCATGGCCGCAAGGAAGCTAAGGCACTATTTTGAAGGCTACAGAATAAGGGTGATGACAAACCAACCTTTGAATGATCTTTTCTCAAACAAAGAATCCTCGGGAAGGATAACCAAATGGGCAACAGAATTATCACAGTATGTTGTGGATTTCGAAAGAAGAAATGTCATAAAATCACAAGTACTAGCAGATTTCGTGGTAGAGTGGACATCACCAACAGTCAACAGCAACCAAGATACCCAAGCACCATGGATAGTATATTGTGATGGGTCCTGGTGCGACAGAGGAATAGGAAGCGACAATTGTAACATCACCTTCGAGAATCATAATAAGATATGCAGCAAGATTAGATTTCCCAGATGGAACGCATTCAACGAACAATACAACTGAGTATGAGGCACTTCTGTTAGCCCTGAGGAAGATGAAAGCCCTCGGTCAACAAGTTTTCATTGTGAAGTCTGACTCCAAAGTGATATAGGGACATGTTGAAAAAGAAAGCGAGGCAAAAATCCAGAACTAAACAAATATCTGGAAAAAGTTAGAGAGATGGAGAAATATTTCAAGGGATATTCAGTGCAACACATCCCAAGGAACGACAACAATGAAGCAGACAAATTAGCCAAGGCCGCGGCTCAGAACCAAGAAATGCCCCCTGACGTGTTCTTTGAAATCATCAGGGAACCTTCGAAAAAAAATTTGAAGCACAGAAGCATCAACTCCATAGAAATTTATGATTGGAGAGCTCAAATCATGGCTTATTTGAGGGGCCACTACGAACCACAGAATGACCTAGAACAAAACCAACTAAGGCAGCAGGCAAGGGGCTACGCCATTGTGGATGGAGAACTCTATAATCAGGAATCTCGGAACCGTGGCTAAGATGTATAATATCTGAAAAGGGAAAGGAGTTGCTTCTGGAAATCCACAGTGGATTTTGTGGCGCACATATCGGAACTAGAGCGTTGGCAATGAAAGCAATCAAGCAGGGATTCTACTGGCCAACCATGAAGCTAGATGCAAAAAAATTAGTTTAGTACTGCGAAGCCTGCCAGAAAACAGCAAATCAGCAAAATTTGCCCTCAATGCCAATACAACTAATCCCTCCTTCTTGGCCACTTCAAAGGTGGGGAATGGATCTGGTTGGTCCATTACCAACGGCACAAGGGAACTGCATATTCGCAGTAGTAGCTGTGGATTACTTCACCAAATGGGTTGAAGCAAAGGCATTAGCAAATATCACAGCCACAACAGTACAGAAATTCTTCTGGCAAAACATAATATGCAGATTCGGTGTACCAAGGGAGCTAATAGTAGACAATGGTAAGCAATTCGACTGCTATAACTTCAAAGAATTTTGCATAACACTGGGAACACATGTGAAATTTTCCTCAGTTTATCATCCACAGTCGAATGGAGTTGTGGAAAGAACCAACGTGATCATATTCTCTGGAATCAAGAAATGTTTATATGACCAAAAGAAAGGAAAATGGGTAGAAGAGCTAACAAAGGTAATATGGTCCCACAACACCACTCCATCAAGGGCAACGGGATTCACACCCTTTCGCTTATTGTACGGTTCAAAAGAATTGACACCGGAAGAAATAAAAAATGAAAGCCTAAGAGTTCTCAAGGGAAAGGAAATCAAGGAGCTGGAAGTTAAGATAGAGAAAGACATGATCGAGCTAGACATCCTAGAAGCCTCGGAAAGCATCAGCAAATATCAAGAAGAATCCAAAAAATGGAGGGATAGAAAAAGAGTAAGGAAAGACATCGAGGTCGGTGATCTAGTTCTCAAGAAAAGGAGAAATTAGGAAAATTTAGGAAAGCTAGAGGAAGCTTGGGAAGGACCTTATATCATAAAGGAGTCAAACAAGCCAAGATCTTTTCGCTTAACAGATCAGCTTGGCGCAGAGCTACTGCACTCATGGAATGCGGACAGCTTGCGCCAGTACTATCCATGATAACCAAAAATGAGAGTAGGAACTCGGGCCCATAAAGTTATAAATGGAGCCTCGGGTTGCAATTTCCTTTCTACACTTTAGTTTTCCAGTTTTTAATTTATTGCAAGAAAATGTAAAATCCTCGAACTATGGAACTATAAGTAGTTCCGAGGAACCAAAATTTTTTACTTTTTGCACTTTAAATTCCCTAAAAAGGACCGTACTCTTTTCCTTGTAAGGGGGGCTCCATAATGGAGGCAACGTTTTTAATGAGGTGGCTCCTATGTAAAATACCTCTTCAATCATCAATGAAAGAAGGTCTTCCCCCAATGATGTGTTCACAATAAAATCGATTGTCGTGAATGAGATTGAAAGACGAACGAGAACAACAACAAGTTGTAAGTGCAATACCGTGAAAATTGCGAGAATCCCAGCAAAAGGACAACAAGTTGTTAAGAGATTTATCCAAAAATGGGCCTCGAGGCAACAACAAGTTGCGGCCATAAACCCCGAAAGCAATGATTTCTAGAGAGCAAGCAACAACAAGTTGCGAACAAAGATTAAGGAAAATCCAAAAAGTGTACAAATCCCCGAAAAACTTGTGAATATTGAGTTCAGAGAAGAAGTCATATCTTCTCACGAATATTTCACTCCAGAATTCTCTAGCCCTAATCAATGTTTAAAACAAAACTACTAGGTTGAAGCAACCGAGGGTTGTAGTATCAACCAAGGCAATAACGCCACAAAAGGCATAAGTCCATAAAACCCTCAAACCGAGTTTTAGCGACTTATACGCAATTTTAAAATTTATTTTTAACAGAAGCAGGCAAATCACTTAATCATATTTTGAAAAATCATGAATTCAAAATTAGTTTTGAAGATCTATCTCTATGATATCTCCATAATAAAAAATGCAGGTACTGTTGACACCATTTTTTGACACATATCGGAGATTAGCCGAAGAGACATCGGGAAAAACCTTAAAGCCGATGAAGAAAGGAGCAACCAGCCGATCTGAGATCAGCCGATTGATAGAGAAGAAACATGGCAGAAGAAGAATATGCCAAAAGGAAGGAAGGCGGAGGCGGGTCAACAATCAAGTTGACATCGGGTCCAAATCAGTTTAGAGAGTCCGATTCCTATAGGAATCGTTAAGTTTTTGGTAGTTTTATTTCTTTAGATTCAAGTAAATGTTGTCGTCATCGACTAGGAGTCGAGTTGTCCTCAGGACATAAATAGCGACCATGCGTGGTCAGAGAAAGATTATACACACCAATATCAACAAAACCTTTACTTATTCAAGTCGGCGACTTCGCCACCCCTTTTTTACTTCTTCTTATTTTCTTATTTCTTCAAACGACGTTCTTCTAGCTCGTCGGGCTGAATCGATCGACCTCTGGCAAGCTTGTAAGTATCGTTTTATCGAATAACAACTGGGCTTTAACCTCTAAGTGCATCGCTGTGGTTTCGGCTAAGTTTTATTCACAACTTATCGAAATATCAGCTAGGTTTGCAAGCCTTTTCTTGTTTATTTGGCTTTTATCACCAATATATCCAGCTCGTAATCATATCGTATCGGCTATCATCTCTTCTGCATTGTTTCACTACGATCTAGCCAATTCAGATCGGATTCGAGTGTTGTCCCATAGCACTTAGTTTGCTCTGCTTTTGCTTCCGCTTTGCCTACGTCATCAAATCAATTGATCTAGCCGTTTTGGTTATACTTGCAATTTGGCTGCTCCAGCTAGCCTATTCGCTCTACAGTTGTATCGGAGGATCGGGCTGTTACTTGTTGAAGACCCACATCAGTTCTCTAGCCGATCTAACCCGCATCTAACATTTTCTATCTTTCTGTGCCGATCAACAGGTCAGGTCGGCTAGCACGCCTTGTTACATCCCGGGGATCTGTTACGTGTTGCCGTTGAAGAACTTGATTCCGTTTTTTGCGTCAACACATCTTGGCACGCCCGGTGGGACTCGAAGAATCAGTCAACAATGTTAGGACCAAAACTTCCTAAAGAAGCTGGTGCAGACAAGACCCAAGCTATCACGTTAGATCAACTTCGTGAAGAAGATAAAGCTGAGTTCGATGAGCACATGGCAGAATATGGTCGGCTATTGATGGGCAGTTTCGGCTTAGCTAAGCAAGGGGCTATCAAGAAAGCTCCTCTCCCAGGACCTCATGAGTTGATAATACAAGCCGAACCTGGGAAGCTGCAAGACATGATGACAAAGGCCATGCACCAATCTTTTATTGATCGGTCTTCTGTTTTCAACAGCACAGTGCAAAATTCTGTAAAAGAAGTGCTCAGAGATGAACTCGCAAGTGGATACAACGGACCAGTATATTATCAACCCGATACAACAATTCCAACTTTTGCTACCATGAGACTTAGTCACGGAAATTCGGCTAGTTAGCCGGGACAATCTACCTCAGATGGAGTTTCTCATACAGCACCGATTCTATCAGCAACCACAACTGGAATTGTTGATTCTTCAGGTTCTCTGAGTCACGACGCTTCTGTTATCCCTGATGCGCCAATGATTCTTTCAGAAAAAGACACAAATAGGAAGGGTGTTGTGACTGAAACAACTCAACAAGTGGGAGAAATCGCTGCTGGTCCGTATGCTGCAAAGTTTGGAGAGTTAATTAGAACTGCAGTACAGCATGACAAACGAATCATATTTTCTTTCATTGAACCAAAGACTCTCAAAGCACAGCATTATGACATTCAGCCGCTACATGTGCACATGGTCAAGCCTATTCAATCGGCTCAAGAGAACTCTAGCATACAAAAAACTCCGACACAAGTAACTACTAGTGGGGAAGCAGCTGGTCAAACTATCGTAAGCCACCCATTGACACCAGAACAGATGAGCCCAGCTGATCAAGCTTACGCAGTTAGAAGCTATGCTGCGAATTTACAGGAGCAATACAACAATGCCATATATCAGGCAGCATTATGGGATCAAATGGCTCAACCTGGGAATTCGACATATCAGTTGCCAGAATAGCATATACAAGGTACTCCAAATAGGCAGTATATACAGCAAGGAACTCAGCATACAAAACCTCATTCAAGTGGGATTCCTCAATATACGGCTTTCCAGACACATTTGGCTTCGCAGCCAATTATGTATGAACAGCTAGGAACGATTGGAGTTATGCAGAATCGGCCAAGTCTTTCAGCAGGTAATCAGCCGATTGATCAGAATAAGAAGTTTATTGTCGAGATTACAGATTTGATACAGAATCAGTTTGGGTTGAAACCAAAGCAGCAAACCAACATGTATCGGACACCATGCCCTGCTTATTTTGATCAGATCCCATTCCCTCAGAGATATAAAGTACTCGACTTCACCAAGTTTACTGGTCAAGATGACACCTCCACTATCGAGCATATCAGCCGATTCATTATTCAGTGTGAGGATGCAGCATCAAATGAGGCATTAAGGGTTCGATTATTTTCATCTTCTCTGTCAGGGCCAGCCTTTGCCTGGTTTACATCGCTACCGGCTGATTCTATTCAAAGTTGGGAAGATCTAGAGAAGAAGTTCCATAGTTATTTCTTCTCTGGAATACATGAAATAAAGATTACTGATCTGACCAGCTTGAAGCAGAGGAACTATGAGTCGGTGGTAAATTTCGTTCAGATATTCAGGGAAATGAGAAACAAGTGCTTCAGCCTATCTCTGACTGATAAGCAACTGGCAGAATTAGCTTTTCAAGGACTCTTGCCTTCAATCAAAGAGAAGTATGCTTCGCAAGAGTTTGAGAGCATAAGCCAGTTGGTGCACCGATTAAGTCATGAAAGCTCTTCGCGGCCTTATGAACCTCGAAGGAGTTGTCAGAAGAAAATATCTTATGTAGAGAATTCTGATTCAGAAGATGAGGCTGAAGTTAATCTAGCTGAGTGGGTGTCAAACATGAAGCCGATTGTGTGTCCCTTCGGCAAAAGAGAACCAGAGAAATTCGGCTTTGATATAACTAAAGCTGATAAGATATTTGATCTACTTCTTCAGTAGGTTCAGATTAAACTCTCTCAGAATCACACTATTCCAAGTGCTGAAGAGCTTAAGAAGATCAAGTACTGCAAGTGGCATAATGCTACATCCCATAACACTAACGAATGCAAGGTATTTTGTCAACAGATTCAAAATGCAATAGATCAAGGGAAGCTTAAATTTGAGACACCCTCCAAGTCAGGAAAGCCGATGAAGATTGATCAACGTCCTTTCCCTACTAATGTAGTAGAATAAACCTCACAAGCAAAGGTGTTGACATCTGAATCGGCTCAAAATAAAAGGGTCACTGATCCCAAAGCTCAGATAACAACAGAGGAAGCAAAAGGCAAAGGGCTGCTTGAAGAAAATAATTCGAAAGCACCAAGGAGATTTACTCAATCCCAGTTTCTTCTGAGCAAGTATCAACGCCATCAACAAAGGATCAGGGAAGGAGAAGAGTGGGCAAGGCGCAATTCAAATCACTAGAGGTGCCCGTTCTTCAGATATTGTTGGGAAGAATGGATTAAACTTCCAACAATGGATAATTGTCCGGAATGCAATGGTTTTTATTCTGAAGGACAATCCTCCAAAAGGGTCTGCTTCGACGACAGAGGAAATAGGCCAACAATGCACAACATCTGAGAATTTCATGACCAACGGATCTCAGTGCATGATCGGCTGGGGGCAGGATCAGCGTATACAATCGGCTAGGAGGCAAAGTCAAAGAGAATCAAACAAACTCTGATTGGCTGGAAGCAATGGCTGACAGTAGGGTTCCTGATGAAGACGCATTGACAAGAAATCCAGAAAGGCGTAACGCTACATATGAGAACAGAAGCCAACACGAAGTTCATCAACCTAAGTGGTGCCCGGAAGGTTTGACCAAGTCTCAGAAAAGGAGGATCCAGCTCTTGCGACAATTGGAACAGCAAGAAGAAATTGAGAAGCAAGCACTTGACAAGAAGAAGGTCCGATCTCAAATCTGGCGACCTAAACCCAAACATGATAACAAGGGAGACGGTCAACCAGTAGCAGATATTAACATGGTCTTCATGCTACCCAAGGAGTTCATGACTCTTGAAGACAACTCGAATGAAGAAAGTTCAGATGAGGAGTTAGGATCGGCTCAGTTAACCTTGGATCCAATGCTGGCCAGTTTTGAGAAACCAGATGAGGAAAAGCGTCAGCATATGAAAGCTTTGTTTCTCAAAGGACTTGTCAATGGGAAGCCAGTCACAAGGCTCCTGGTAGATGGTGGTGCATCGGTTAATCTCATGCCCTACTCAATGCTTCAAAAATTTGGGAAAGTGAACAAGACTTAACCAAGACCGACATCATGCTACTTGATTTCGAAGGAAACTCATCATCCGCAAAGGGTGCTATATGTGTGGATCTGACAATCGGCAGCAAGACCCTTCCAACTACCTTTTTCGTTATCAAGGGGAAGGGATCATACAATTTACTACTTGGAAGAGATTGGATTCACGCCAACTGCTGCATTCCGTCTACCATCATCAATGCGTCATCCAATGGATTGGAGACTCGGTGGAAGTGGTCAATGTTGATTCCTCCTTCCATATTGTAGCAGCTGATACGCACTGGAATTTTGATAAACTGGTTTGCATATCAAGGAAGGTATGGGAGACAGATTTCCTCAAGATGTCTGACTTCGAGCTTCAGCCGATCCAGACGATCGGTTCTCAAATATAAAAGAAAGAATAAAGGGTTGCATCGGTCGATTGAGAAGGTTGGACTTCAACAGGACTAGGCCGATGCTCATCGAGATAAAGTTTGAAGATGGAATTAATTACTTGACCGATTACTACTTCTGGCTTCTTAGCTGATTTAGATTTCGGGTGATAGCCGATACTGATTTATCGTCTTTATTGGAAAAAATTGGAATGTTCAAACACTTATAGCCGATCTATGATTCGGATAATGGCCGATGTAACAATCGCCCTTAGAACAAAAATATTAGCATATATATATATATATATATATATATATATATATATATTAGTACATTGTGTTTACACCTTCATGGAAGAGCAATGGAGTACAAGATTTAGAAGATAATTATCCTGTCTCTCATATGATGAGGATATTGAATCGATGAACACCAAAAAGAGATGGGGTACTGCGAAGAGGAAACGGAAGACTAAGATCTTCGCCAGATTCTGTGATCTTCCGCCAAGAGCTCCATGAGTTGATGACCAAGGTGGTCGTCCTCTCGGCGTGCTCTTCCTCTGATACAGGCGCAGCAGGACATTCTGCCTTGCTCCTTCCCTTCAGCCGTTGAACCCAAACTTTTCACAAGGATTCTTCTAGCTGTTGTACCTCCTGGCTTTGCAAGAGGAGTCGAAGAAGGTGAGGTGACGCTGCACTACTTCACAAGAATTCTTCTAACCATGGTGAGAAAAGAAGAGAAAGGAAAGATCAAAGAGCAGAAGCCTGCGCCCTATTAGATCTAGTTTATACGCCATATTGGAAAAAATGTGAAGAGCTGATGTACATACGAATGCTATTTATAGCCCAAACCAGAGGGAAAGGAGGCTGAAGAAGATAAGAAGGAATCAAAAGATGCCATATGATATATATATATATCATATTTTAGTACATCGTGTTTACACCTTCATGGAAGAGCAATGGAGTACAAGATTTAGAAGATAATTATCCTGTCTCTCATATGATGAGGATATTGAATCGATGAACACCAAAAAGAGATGGGGTACTGCGAGGAGGAAACGGAAGACTAAGATCTTCGCCAGATTCTGTGATCTTCCGCCGAGAGCTCCACGAGTTGATGACCAAGGTGGTCGTCCCCTCAGCGTGCTCTTCCTCTGATACAGGTGCAGCAGGACATTCTGCCTTGCTCCTTCCCTTCAGCCGTTGAACCCAAGCTTTTCACAAGGATTCTTCTAGCTGTTGTACCTCCTAGCTTTGCAAGAGGAGTCGAAGAAGGCGAGGTGACGCTGCACTACTTCACAAGAATTCTTCTAACCATGGTGAGAAAAGAAGAGAAAGGAAAGATCAAAGAGCAGAAGCCTGCGCCCTATCAGATCTAGTTTATACGCCATATTGGAAAAAATGTGAAGAACTGATGTACATACGAATGCTATTTATAGCCCAAACCAGAGGGAAAGGAGGCTGAAGAAGATAAGAAGGAATCAAAAGATGCCAGATCTGGTCAAAATGGGAACAGTTTTTCCGTGAATGGCTCAGTTTCCAGAGGTCGACGTTGATCTTAGTGATACGTTTCCCCAAAAAAGGGAGGAGCACTCAAAAGCCATTAAAGGAAAAGACTCTGTGCTCTAGAAGAGGAAAAGACAAAAAGGAGTATCCCTCAGTGTTGCCGAAGACATCAACAAGCTTACTGATAGCAACATGAAGCAAAACTATTTCAAGAGGACGTCTGTTGCAGTAAACAAAGCTCTGAGTCGTCCTGTAAACACTCCAAGAGGAAGATGCCTCCCATCCCTAAAGACAACAGGCTGATCCAGAGAATTTCAGCCAAAAAGAAGAAAAGGAGCCTATGAAGAAGAAGCTGGTGAAGAACCATTGGGTTATAAGCCGAGTTTTATAGGAAGGATACATGGAAAAGACAGTTCAAAATCACATGCTGACATTAAAAGATTGGTGGCATTCAAGGATAAGTGAGAAGCACTCATCTGCCACAATTCAGAAAAGTCACGAGATGGATAGTAAATATTGTCAAAAGAGAGATGGTTATCCAAGCATCTGAACGTAATGAAGTAAAAGCTAATTACATCGGCTAAATAGGCCGATCACATTACATCAAAATTTCTCCGGATTTTCGACTTTGGACTTCGCTTCTACCTCAACAATGGAGTTCATTGATAGCACTATGAGCGTTGATGATCATCATATTCCTTTCTACATCCTCGCGATTGAAAGACTAGAGAAAGTAATCAGAATCAAAGGTTGATTCACAAGAAAAGAGGGACAGATGTCTGATTGATGATTTGGCTTCTGAAAAGCCAACATTGACTCAGCGACATGGCCAGCACCAACAAATTTAGTTTGGGGGTTTGATACGTCGACAAACTGCAGAGCATATACCAAGGATGATTGCCCTTCAACAGCACTGAAAGCAACTGCAATCTTCATAGCATCATCTAGATGTAGAGCACTGATTAACAGAAGTTCATCAAAAGACAGTAACGGGTACTGCTTCCTGAAAATATTTGCAAGAAGAGATGCCTCCCATGACTAATGAGAATTGATATGTTCTTCGGGTGCATTAAGGTTAGCACTGAAGAAAAACTCATGAGAAAGTCTATGGATAAAAAGGTGAGTTTATAAAAGAAGCAAGACCGAATCACATGGTCAAATCCGGCATCAATAAGGCAAGATCCAAAATATTCAAAGCAGGAGCAGAAAGACAGTAAAGAATTTCTGGTAATCCCCGTGTGCAAGAAGAAAAATTGAAGGAGAGAATTTCAGAGCAAAAGAAATTTACTCTGAAACTGGGGGGCATGTGTTGACACTGTTTTTTGACACATATCGGAGATTAGCTGAAGAGACATCGGGAAAAACCCTAAAGTCGATGAAGAAAGGAGCAACCAACCGATCTGAGATCAGCCGATTGATAGAGAAGAAATATGGCAGAAGAAGAATACGCCAAAAGGAAGGAAGGCGGAGGCGGGTCAACAATCAAGTTGACATCGGGTCAAAAATCAGTTTAGAGAGTCTGATTCCTATAGGAATCGTTAAGTTTTTGGTAGTTTTATTTCTTTAGATTCAAGTAAATGTTGTCGTCATCGACTAGGAGTCGAGTTGTCCTCGGGACATAAATAGTGACCCTGCGTGGTCAAAGAAAGATTGTACACACCAATATCAACGAAACCTTTACTTATTCAAGTCGGCGACTTCGCCACCCCTTTTTTACTTCTTCTTATTTTCTTGTTTCTTCAAACGTCGTTCTTCTAGCTCCTCAGGCTGCATTGATCAACCTCCGGCAAGCTTGTAAGTACCGTTTTATCAAATAACAACTGGGCTTTAACCTCCGGGCGCATCGTTGTGGTTTCGTCTAAGTTTTATTCACAACTTATCGATATCAGCTAGGTTTGCAAGTCTTTTCTTGTTTATTCAGCTTTTATCACCAATTTATCCAGCTCGTAATCATATCGTATCGGCTATCGTCACTCCTACATCGTTTCACTACGATCTAGCCGATTCAGATCGGATTCGAGTGTTGTCCCGTAGCGCTTAGTTTGCTCTGCTTTTGCTTGCGCTTTGCCTACGTCATCAAATCGACTCATCTAGCCGTTTTGGTTATACTTGCACTTTGGCTGCTCCAGCTAGCCGATTCGCTCTACAGTTGTATCGACCGATCGGGTTGTTACTTATTGAAGACCCACATCGGTTCTCTAGCTGATCTAACCCGCATCTAACGTTTCCTATCTTTTCATGCCGATCAACAGGTCAAGTTGGCTGGCACACCTTGTTACATCCCGGGGATCCATTACGTGTTGCCGTTGAAGAACTTGATTCTGTTTTTTGCCTCAACAGGTACAAGGAATTTTCTCAATTTTTTCCTGAAATTTCAGAACGCGCAGTTAGAGCACTTGAAAGACCCACTTTCACAGTCAGAGATGTTTTATGACGCCAAAATAGTGACAACAAAGTTTCTTTTCCAGGCATTTTGCATGAAAATGGCAAGGTGGGGGTGACGTTTTTTCAAAACATTACATTACCATTCTTTCATGCAAAATAATCAAGTGTTACAAAAAATCAGTTCCGGAAAAACTAACAATTTCAGGAATTACAAAGGAAGCTCAATTACAAGACCAGGCCTAGACCCTATGTCTTCAGCTATATCTCCAACATAGGTGAAATCCAGGTCATCAGCAACAGGGCTAAGGGGCTCCAGCTTCATGAAAGGATATCTTTCAGGAACGTAGCTACTCAATGAGGAAAAGATACCATGCATGGCAAACAATGGTTCAAGACAAAAACTCTCAATATAGAAATGCTGACAACAAAAAGTCCAAAATTCACGAAAACTATGACAAGGATTAGCTTCTTTATACAAACACCAAGCTTCGCCACAAACAGCAACACCTTCACGAAGAATTCATATAGGAGTCACATCCTGCACAGGCCCCCCTCCAAGGACCTGCGCAGGAATAATCTGTCACATAAGTTTATCTTTTTACATCAAAACACTCAAGCTTTTCCAACATCTCATAACCTTAGGACTACTCTTGGTCAACCTGAGGCGCGTTCAGTCCTCCAGCGCCCGTGCCATCACCAGACTCCATGTCATCAGCTTCCCCGGTTCTAGTCTTCTCAGCGCCATCTTCAGAATCCATCTCCAAAGCTGCTCTCAGCTCTTCCTGAGCTTCGTCCTCAAAAATCTAGGAAAAGAAAGATTTCAGAATACAGAAATCGCAAAACTTAAGCATGCATGGGAAAGACACAAAACAAATTGCGAAGCCAAAAACCCAAGAAGTTACCTTAGCAAGTTTCTCTCGAGCTATCTCTTTCGCAAAATCTTTCCCGCTAGCCATCCAAAATTTCCTAACAAAGCTCTTTTTATGCTTCGGACGTCTTCACTGGCACGAATCATCAAAATACTTGAAGCGGAAGGAAAAACAAGTCCAGAAGAGCAAAATTTTCCAAGATCAGCACAATCTTTAACTTCGAGAAGCTTTAGGAGACTCTCGGAGCAAAAAGCTGCGGCAAAGTCGCTGGCAGAACCAATTAACTCAAGAAGAGTTTCAAACTCCTCTAGAAGCTATTTAACAACCGCTTGAGAATATTCGTTATTAGGAAAAGGGCTTGGTCTTGCGCCATACTCCCCAAGAGCTTCATTGTACTTATCGAACAAAAATTCGAAGGTTTTCTTGATTTGTCTAGCTCCATCATCCATAAGCTTAATCCTTTCGGCAAGTTCCTTTTCCAGAGCAAGGATTCTCAGGTCTTTCTCTCTGTTAGCCTTAGCAAGATCAACATTCTGCTTCATGGCTTCGGCATTCTTGGTTTTGAGCTCCGAAATCTTGTTTGCATCTTGCTCAACAGTTCCATGCAATTCCTCAAGAATTTTCAGATCATCCGCATGAGTTTGCTCAAGTTTCTTGTGCTCAATCAGAAGGCCATCATAGGCATCATCAGCATGTTTCTTTCCTTCCTTAGCAATATCAACCTTTTCCTTCAAAGTCTTATTCATTTCTTCCAATACTTGGTTCGACTTCTGAGAATCAGACAAATCTCGCTCAAGATTTAGGATTCGACCAGAGAATTCTAAAGCGTGATTCCGATCTGCACGCGTCTTCTATGAAGCAATCTTCTCGGCAATCACAGCCTTGAAGCCAAGTGTCGTGTTGATCATAGATAAGTCCCTCGCAGGGAACTTCCGTAAACCCTCTTCAAAAACTAAGAGGAAAAAGACATAAAAGAGCCAGGTTCAACGAAACAAGAAAGCAAAGAAAAGAATGGCACACTTTCAAAAGCAATAGAACCGAAGGTCACTAACCTGCAGGATCAAAGTAATTCCCAACTTCCTCATGCGTCGATTTGGTGATCTCATGAGCGTTGTCTTGAACAGTCTCCATCTGGCCATCAGGAATACGCTATAAATCCAGACTAGAGAACAAAGGCTTGTTCAAAGCCTCACCTCCGAAAGAACTGGCATGGGCGGCAAGCGATCCTGGAGCATGCCATAGCATATCAAAGCTATAAGGATCATCATCGCGCCCAATCCCAGCACCACCAACAAATAATAACTTACCCTTCAGGTCAGTTCCAAAAGTTTGGTTATATCCATAGGTTTCAGAAGGAACAGGCTCACCCTCAGGAACATCGTGACGACCTTGAATAAGAAGGGGAAAGTCAGAAGAAGAACCACGCTGCACAGTCCTTTCAAGATCAGCCATAAAAGTAGGGGATGCATCATCCCCACCAGTCTTATCTTCCTGAATCGTAACTTCCTTTTCCAAGCTCTCAGAAATTCCAGAATCTTTAGCCTCGCCAATATTCTTGACAGCTGTGGGCTCCTTATCTGAAAGAGAGTCAATATCAACAAAAGTATCTTCCGAACGTGGAGAACACATTACGCGACATGGAACAACTTCACAACAGAGACTCCAGACATCACCTGAAGTACGGCGGTCCTCTTCTTCGTCATCATCTAACAAAGCAGAAGCAATGCGCGCACAGGCCTTAGAAGAAATCACCTTGATGTTACCCTTCTTCTTCTTCTTGAGCTCCGCCAAACCAGCAGCCGCAGTCTTCTCGGCTTCGGAAATCTGAGAAGATGAGGAAGAACCTTCGGAAACCAATTTCATCCTCTTCAAAGTTTCCATAGTTTTTGTCTTCAAAGAAGATTTCCTAGAATTAGGCACTTTCTCGGAACCTTTCTTAGAAATCACTAACGACTTCGAGCTTTTCCTCTTCCGAGACTTCACAGGAGCCCCGATAGCTACAGAGCTAGTAACACCTGGTGCCTGCATTAACTTCTTAGGGCCAGGAGGCCTCGGGCGTAAAGCTAACTCCGCACCAAGTTCTGAGAACACACGATTAACTCGCTTCTTGTGTTTCACAATATCTTTGTACTGCTTATATTCAGAAAGAAAACACTTTCAAACCATATCTATCACCTACTACTCAACCAAGGAAATAAAATCTTCTAAGGATTGACCCTCGGGAAGACGAAGGTCGAACCTAGGAAAAGGAACATTGCATGGTGCCCAATCCACCGAAAGATAAACAATCTTCTTGGGTTTCCAACCAAAGGACAATGGCCACACGCTAGCAGCAACGTATTCCTCAATCACATCTCGGGCGCCAATTATAGTGCAAGCAAAGAAGAATTTATCTTCCCCATTCTTGAAATTCTGAGATTTATGATTGAAAGGAGCCGTTGACACAGCAGACATTGGCCCCATGGGTGTGTAGAAAGGGTTCAAGGGACCAGCGAGGCCCTTCTCCTTGGACATGTCAACCTTCACGTAGAACCAGAATTTCTACCAGTCATCACCCCACTTGTCGTTGCTAGAGGGCGCAAGCTGAATCTGTTCGATCTTCTGACTCGCATTTTTCCTGCGAGTATTGAAAGTACTGCAACCATAATGAGCTTCACAGAGATTACCATCATCAAGCTTGATAATTTTCCTCTGAATGTGAAGCTCAAAAGGCCTTGCAACAACATCAGCACTTATATGACCTTCGAAAGTTTTCTGAATCCAAAAGAACTTTGAAAGTTCCAGGAAAGAATTTGGAGTAAGCTGATGCATCTTCACTTGAAAATGATCAAGGATCAAGGGAAGCTGCTCGTCACAAGGAAATTTGAGGCTAGTGGTGAAAAGAATCCCTGAAGATGACAATCTCATCCGGCTGCGGCAAAGGAATCTGCTCGTCCGTAGGAGCCCTACCACAACCAGCAGGGAAGAATCCCGCATCTTCAAAAACCTTGATCAAATCAGGAGATACTTGAGATTTCCCGAACACAAAAGTAGGAGGGTAAGCAACCTTCAGAGGCATCAGCTCCTCCATCTCAACATCCACCTGGGAAATATCCTCCCTACTACCAGAATCCACCTCTCCCTCTTCAATATAAGTAGTTTCCTCAGGATTCTGAGACGAGGGAGCAACACTGGAAGAAGATACTTCAGTATTCCTTGGAATTTTAGAACTCGAAGAGGCAGCAGCCTGAGCAATCTCCTCCTCAGTCATTGGCCTAGCAGTACTCTTTACACGAGCCACCTACGTTCACGAAAACTAGATAGTCTAGAACATCAAATAGTAAAACTAAACTTACTACTAAATGGAAAAACAAACTAAAGGTAAAACAAAACAAGTACCTTACCCTCAGAAAGTTGCCGAAGAGAAATCTAGAAAACCAAAGCCCAAAGATTTCGAGAGCCTGAAATCTTCCGAAGTTTCTAGAAGCAAGGAAGCGGTGAAAAGAAAAAGTCACCATGACCCCCTATTTTTATAGGAATGGACAGACGTATCGAGAACACACCTCGAGAAACGAAACAACAACAAACGAGACGATGACGCGTGTCTCCTCTGACGCCCGAGGGTCACATTTTTTACCTAATCTTTCAAATTTCACGTGGAAACGGGTCGTCGGAGTCTACCCGCTTCCCCGAGGGGCTCCTATTGGGGATTAGCTAAAAAGGTAGCACCCTCGGAAGTTCGGAGAAGACACGGCTCTTCAAAAAAACTCAGAGTATGGGCAGTTCTAAGGGATCACAGAATCCTAGAACTATCAAGAATTGCGGTTTTTTCATAATTATAGAAAGATCGTCTATAAACAAATTAATCTGACAAACTAGTTTTTTATATCTAAGAACAGCACTGACCCTCGGAAATCCTGAATCCACAGGATTTTTACCATTCATGAGTATTCTTTTTTTTTGATGAAAGCACATATATTAAGTTAAAGTAGCAGTCTTACAGAAAGGTCCTTCGAAAAGGAGCCAATTACAATTGAGTCCCTACAACGAGAACCAGGAACATCGCCGAATGCCAGATCGTCAGTGAGTTGCAGCAGGGGCGTCACGGACGCATGGAAGCAACGGTGCGGAAGGGCCTTGCCATGCAAAGGCTTGAAGAGGCTGAAGACAACGTCGAGGAAGGGCGTCGCCGGTGACCCAACGATGTAACTGAAGACGGTGTCGGTGTGTAGAGGATCGTTGTCTTCAAAGCCAGGGGGAGGCTCACTGCCAAGGCGATGTTGGAGGAACTGGAGAAGACTCGAAGTCGCAGGACGTGTTGCTGCTTGACTGGGGCGGATGGTGCGTTCCATAACGAGGAACTGAAGCGGATTGATGCGTTCGACAATGGGGATCTTCAACCTGGAGACAAATCCATTGGAACAACCATCGAATAGACCTTGTCGGCGACAGATCCCTCCATAGGAGATCTTCATCCGACAAAGTCAGGCTCTAGTGGCCACGCCAGGAGGTGAGGCAGAGGCGGATCAGAGCGTTCAACAACAGAGCATGTCGGAACAACCTCCGAATGGGCATCTCCCGAATCTGACTCCCCAAAGGAGAAATCGATGCAGAGGAGGCTGCCTCTGAACTGAAAACCAACCAACCAGAGCAAATTCGTGCTGCAACGGAAGGGGCATGGTGGAGAGAAGTGAGGCGGGGGGAGATGGATCCCGAAGTGGAAGCAGTGGAGACGAAGCAAAAGCAAGGGAGACAAGATCCATCCGGGGGAAAGAAGGGGCTACTTTATTTAGGCATACCTAGGAGGTGGTGCAGACGACGACTAGAACACCGACGGCGGCGATGGCGAACAGGCAGGGAGACGCCATAAAGGCTAAGCACAAAGGCTACTAAACAAGGGATAAAAACTAGTAGAACTAGATATAGGAAGACTAGATCTATTACTTGGGGGTCCCTACCCTCTCACCGCCAGCATCAGGAAAGAGGCAACATTTGGGAACCTCGGTGATCCGGGAGATTCAAGAAAGAGTGACAGGATGAAGAAGGATGGTGAGACTCTTCTCTGAAGCTAGCGATCGTGAATTTTCAAGACTCATGAAGATATCCAAGAAGTCCAAGTTTGATTCGGTCAATGGCGTATCTTTGAAGAAAGTAAGTTGAGGTATGAACATGGGGTATTCTTGTAAATGTCAGAATTAGGATTGCGTATGTAATCATCCCACCTTGCGCGACGCGGTTCTTGGGGACAGATTTGTACAGAATATAGAGGGAAAATGCTTGTTTCTCGAGGGCATTTTCAGAATGTAAAAGTGACCTCCGGGCACTATAAAAGGATCCCCCCGGCCTCCATGTAAAGACACACACCTTTTGAGAGGAAACACAGCTTTTGGACCTACTTTACATCATTTTGTGCACTCGCTTTTTACTTTCTCTTGTTGGGGACTTCAGAATTTTTTCACAAACCCAACAAGTGCGTCCACCAATCCACAAAGGGTTCCTAGATTTTTAGGACAAGATCTTAGAGCTAAAGCGACATGAGGATCCTGAACGAAGTTTCACGATTGTATACACATCCTATGAGGAGATGGTCAAGAGTCTCCAACCTCTTGTGCACATATTGCACAGACATCTCTGTCACATAGGCTGTGTCGACGTAGGAGATTTGAGGTTCAACAGCCGGACAAAAAATCGACACTTACTCGGCATATGCACTTTCCATAGTAGTGCGGCGCCGGCAAGCTGTGTGCGACCGAAACAGAGGAGAATTGGCCTGAGGAGGTCCATTTCCATTTCCAAATGAATTTGTCCTGCTCATGGTTAAGCGAGAGGCGGTGTAGCATATCCCAGATTCCGATGTACTGGATTAAAACTTGAATAGTGCATGCGTTGGTAATGCCCTACACCCATCGTCTGTTATACAAGCCGTCTTTGACTATGCGTGAGTTCCTCGTGCATCTCGGAACGGCTGCCCAAAGGTTAGACGCCAAGTCTTGGATAGAGTAGCCATTGATCCACAGGTCCAACCAAAAGAGCAGCCCCTCCCCGTTGCCCATGACCATGGTAGTGGAGGCATTAAAAAAGCCTCTTCCACAGCCCCTTGCGACCACCGAAAGCCCGTCCAAGTCTTGCTATCATCAGTAAGGGCCAGCTAGCTAGAGCCATCTGAGCCTAAGGGCATGCGCCCATGCCCATAACCTGAATGTTGGGTATGCCCAAGACTCCAAAGATCACAGGGCAAGGAACCTTGATCAAGCGACCGCACATTTTCCACCGGCAGCAACCTCCTAGCCACACCAAAGGAATCCCCGCATCAGTGTTTCCATAGCCTTAATGGCCTATGGTGCGACCGTGATGGCCATGATATGCACCAAAATAGCTGCAAGGGTCGACTTGGCGAGGATTAGCCTACCACTCTGTTGAGGAGTCACCCTTCCAAGGGGAAATATGCCTAGCGACCTTGTCGACCAAAGGTTGCATCGCCACCCTTAGGAGCTTACAAGGAGAGCGGCACCCCGAGGTAGGTGCAAGGGAAGTAAGCAACCTGGCAATGAAGAAGCTTGCATACCAACCAAGTATGTTTCAATAGGAAAAACCTAACTCTTGTAGTTAGCTGCAAGGCTCGTGGCTTGCTAAAAAATCCTCAGGATCTCCCTAATTGTGACGAGATCCTAGGTGTCCGGAGAAAGAAAGACAACCACATCCGCATAAAGGGAGGTCCTATACTTGATAGCCGCACGATGGAGAGATTGGAGTAGACCTCTACCATCCGCAGCCTCAATCAGGGTGTCGAAGCACTCCATCACAAACACGAATAACATAGGCGATAATAGATCGCCTTGTCATAGTCCACGAGGCCACGACCATGATAGTTGATAGATGCGCTTTTCAGAAAGACTGTATGTACTCTCTCCATTCCAGATTACTTGTCGTTTTGGCTTTTCTAAATACATTCATTTTGTTATGCACTTAGATATATATAGTAGCAAATATGCTCGTGCGTTGCACGGGAGTGAAAAAAAGCATCAAACGTCTCCCATATAGCGCAAAAATTAGCTGATAATTTGTTGTTGTTTGTTAAGTTTTGATTGTTCGTTTGCGAATTTTCAATTATTGATATTTATTGTATGTTTATTTAATGAATGAAGTTAAATTACAGATCACAATTTTTTACTTCATATTGCTTATAATAACTTTTTTAACATAATATTACATATAATAACTAACCCACCCAAATCTACATAACTCTGCAAATGGACGTTGCTAGCCTAAAACAGACACCACTCGCTGTACATCATGTCCATCCTCCCTGAAGAGGTTGCACATCTACTAGCTCACTGTCGTTCCTCTCAAAAAATAAAAAAAATTACTCGCCACCCTCTACTTGGCCCGCCACCAGCTACCGTGCTACGGAGGCTACGCTGTCAGGCCCACGCTCCACTCCACTCGCCACCCGTCTCCGCACGCCCCAAGTCATCTGCATCTATTCCCAGTCAGTTCATGTGCTTGTTCTTCCTCCGCCAGATCCAGACGTGGGGGGCGAGATCGGCGGCTTAGGTGTAGCATGAGCGCGTGGAAGAAAACCATAGACTTGTGGGATCACGGCTGTGGGCATCAGGGTGTGCTCTTTCCTTGCGACTCACGATTTGTGCTCCCTCGTGAGCAGATGCACACCGCCCGTTTGGTCTCTCGAAGCTCACTGTGAGAAACCACGTAGGGCGACGTCGGTCAATGCGCCCCGCTTAGTGGCGTGGTGGTAGTAACCGATTTTCTTCATCAGCTCGGTGCCATGAGGTCGCTGCATCGGGAGGAGATGGCGTACAGGGCTGGGTCGCTAGGGTCCGCCTGCTCATGTGGCCTCCAGATATAGGGCCTTCGCGTCGGCTTGGACATTGAGGAGCTGATCCTGTGCCTCCACGATGCACACCTCGAGGGTCGGTGGGATCTGCACGGCGAGTGCGCGCATTCCGTGAGGGACTCCATGGGCCAGTGCGCGTAGAAGAGCGCGGAGGCGGCCATGGCGGACGGCGAGGCCAGCAGGGAATAGGCTTGAAGGGACTTTTTTGCAAATAGTCAAAACTGTGACTGTGTAACTCCTAGTACTGTGGGTTGGTTAATAACAAAGTGAGATCTTTTTCTGACAAAAAACCATAGTGGATTGACTGAAACTACCATACTTTAATATTAGGTATAGATTATGTCTAGATACATAACAAATATTAAAGCCAAAACGACAAGTAATTTGGAATGGATGAAGTATGTATGTATATCTATTTCTTCATTGTTTCTGTCGGTATCTACACTATAATAAATTTAGTGTTCATCCATGATGATTGTTCTCAGAGCATGGCCTCTTGCAATGAAAGCCTATTTATGAAATTGTACTGAAAATATACAAAAATGAACTAAAAAATATACTGCAGCCATTTGGAAAGTATAGTGATATCAGGTTCCTTCCTTTTTCTGATATTTGGCAGCTGTTTGAAAAAAAATATTGTTTCAACACAAAAAGAAAAAATGCAAAGTGTATCAGATAACAAACAGGTTCCCTCCAAACCCGGAAAAAAATTATGTGGGCGCCGCGTGCATAGGGCTCTGGGTGCGCACCCTCTCGTGGCGTGTTGCGATTGGGTCGGACGCCTGCGGGTCTCACGCGACTCCTGCTCCTCTCCCTCACGTACTGCTCGGCTTGGCTCGATTGGAGCGGTCACGGTTGATCTAGCAAGCCAGGGACAGGGAAGTCAGGGACCGCGATCTGGACCGGCTCGCGCAGGAACAAAGGAAAAAGAGGCACGCGGATGTGCAGAACTGAAATCAATTTTTGGAGCTCTCTTAAAATTACTTAACTCCAACATCTAGATGAACAATTGAGTGTACAGGTTCACAAATGTTCATAGATCCCTTTTGCTACTGTGGAGCTAAAGTTTAGATACAAAGTTGCTCAGAAATAAATTTCAAAAATAGCTAATTGATGTTGTTTCACACTTTACAAATTCTCTAAATTTTCAGATTGTGAAGAGTAATCTCTAGTCATCAACTTTGAAGATTTAATTGAGGTGCTTAGGGTGTCGGTGTTGAATCCCGGCAAACCTACCCAGGGGGTGCCTAAGATAGTTGATTGTGCGGTGGGGATCGCCGAGACCAGGAGCTCGATGGTGAGACACGAGGCACACAATTAGACAGGTTCGGGCCGCAATGTGCGTAATACCCTATGTCATGTATGATGCGTGGCTCTTGATTGATTGCCTATGATTCAGGTATTGTTTGGGGGGTCCCTGCCTTGCCTTATATTGCACGAGAGGCAGGGTTACAAGTCGGTTTGGTACAAGGATATTAGTCGGGTACGACTAGGACTAGCTATAGGCGGTGTACAGGACAAGCTTTCCTAGTCTAGTACTATCCTTGTGTAGTCTTGAGTAGTCCGAATGTGCCACGTCTTCAGTAGCCGCGGCCCACAGGTAGACAGAGAGTCCTGCGGGTACCTATCTTACGGGTAGGCCCATCCCTGTGGTGGGCCCTAGGGTGCCCGTATGACATAGGGACTAAGTTTAACTTCCAAATCACTCTCACTAAGTTCTGAATGCACAATTTTGCATATCCCATATTTTGCACATTTTTTCCGAAATCACATAAATGTCAACCAAAATAAATTATTGTAGACAAAACAAATATCCAAAATGTTAGCTCCCATGACAGCAAAATAAATTTATGTTTACAAAACAATATGGTTCTTCATGAGAATATGTCTATGTAGATTCATCAAAATGTAACTTCCTAACAGCATCTTGAGTTGTAGCAGCTTGATCAACTCCCATTAAGAGACTTGTGTACCCTCCTCGTATGTATGGAGGAGCCATTGCAGAAGGATTTACAAATAAATTGAACTGAGGCATTGTGATATTAGTATATCCACCTTGGGCGAAAGGAGCGTTCATAGTTGAAGATGCCCCAACATTAAAATCATGTGTATAGTACAAGAAAGTTTTCATAAATCATGCTTGTAATGGAATAAATTGTGAAAATAGCTAATATCTTACAATCATTTGGTTTGTCTCAGTGCGTTCGTCTCTTGTTTCAATATCACATCATGTTCCAGATTGTCACCTGCAATGCAATATATATGATAAACAAATATTTATAATAAATTTACACTAGAACAAAAGGTATTAGACAAGTCTCTACCTTTCTTCTTCTTCTTCTTCTTCTTCTTCTTCTTCTTCTTCTTCTTCTTCTTCTTCTTCTTCTTCTTCTTCTTCTTCTTCTTCTTCTTCTTCTTCTTCTTCTTCTTCTTCTTCTTCTTCTTCTTCTTCAGAGCATTTTTAAAATGTGTCTCCTTTGGATCTTTTATGACTGTAAGGATTTTGAATGATATTAGACCATTTAGTGGATCTCGGACACATTCATTTGGAGTATGGGAAATCTCATTGGATTTTTCATACCTCTCACTTAGATAGGTATCCGCTTCCAAGTTCAAGTCATGTATGGCTTTCTGGATCTTATCAAGTAGTTCTTTTGATGATGAACACTTCAATGCAAGAGATGTAGCCTGTCGAGATACAAGTGATGCATGTGCATTCAAATCTCTCTCCTCTGATCCTTGTTTTGTTTCAATACAAAATCCACTTTTAGCATATTTTGTCCATCTATACAGTATATATTGCGATGGCAAATTATATACTCTATTCATATTGTAGACTCTAAGAGCATATTTGCATAATAAACCTGAAACATATAGTTCCTAATTTAAACAAACAATATTTTAGGATACAAAATGCAATTTAAACAGCTTGACATATAATACTTAACATACCTATGCATTCAAACATCTGGCAAGAGCATGCACTAGTCGAATCTTCAGTGTTCAATACTGTTGTTGCTCCACGTTCAGATTGCATATACTTAACAAAGATGGTCGAGTTTGTCCCATTACCTTCCAACAGTTCACGAGTCAATGTAAATTGTTTTTTAAACTCTTCCTCAAACTCTGAATACATTCTCCTTGTATATGTTTCAGCTGCAATTTTCAACATTGGCAGATTTGGAATGTAGCAAACTGGGTTCTTCCGACGTGACTCAAAATCAACATCCTTCTCATTTGACCTTAGATCAACTACAACATTTTCACATTCTACAAGGAGTTCTGAAAGACCGAGTTTGCAACGAAATCTTTTCTTGAAGACATTGTTGATACATTCGCTCCTCTGTGTTGAGTGCATGTCTGTTGTAAATAAGTCACGGTGTACAGCAGCCAACTTTGCCCTCAAAGCATACGGGTTTGACATCTATGAGTTATCCTCAAGGTTGTATTTAGCCAACAATTCATTCCATTCCTCTATGAAGTAAATCTCTGCTCTGTCTTCGTAGATACAACTTTTGAAATTCGCTTAGAACTTGTTACCTGACTTGTCCTCTGCCTCGTCATCTGCCGCTTTAATTATAAGACCAAGAAATTTGACAACATTTTGGCCAATATGCCACAAACATAGGTGGTGGGCTATGTTTGGGAATACATGAGCAATTGTTGCTGCCATTGCCGCATTTTGATATGTGAAAATTGTGTTTGGGTGCTTTCCAGACATTGCTTGAAGAAAGGACTCAAAGAGCCAAACAAATAATGGAATAGTCTCGTTGAACATGAGTCACACCCAAAAATTATTGTTTGCTTGTGATGGTTGGTGCTAAGAATCGGAGTAAAAGGCATTTCAAACTTATTTGTTTGAAATGTGGTGTCAAAGGACACAACATCACCAAAGCATTTGTAATCCATGATTGACTATCTGTCCAAAAGAAATGTTCTATATGACCAGTTTCCTGTCCACCTCAACTGCATAAAAATGTAGGGTCCTGGGCTTGTTTATTCCTCAGATACTCAGATAATGTTTGTGCATCATTGGCTTCTAAGTACTGTCTGCGCTCGCGACCAATCTCATTATAGCAATCCATCTTAGTAAATGGTACTTTGTCTTTCCTTTCATAATGCTCCTTCATGATATTGAAAATTTGGGATCGCTTCATTCTAGTCTGTCGTGCCTGCCCAATTAATTTTTCTTATGTCCTTCGCCATTGTAAACAAAATATTTCTGAGATATACTATCATCTGATTTGCAGCGCTTCATCCTGCTCTTTCTAACACTGAAGCCAACAAGTCCAGCATAGATATTTGTACATCTCATAAGCTTTTTTCTCACAGTCAAAATTCATTCCAACTTTAGGTGTCATCTCAGCATATTTATCAACCACATCATGTACAAATAATTATCAATTAAAGCTTTACTATAACATAAAACATAGATATAGTATGTCAAGTTTGTCACTTTGATTCTTTTACCTCGTCAGGTACTTCGATCTCCACTGATCCATTATGTGTTACTTGTTGTTCCTGATCTTCTCCACGATTCAAAGCAACATCATCATTCATAGAAAGAGTATGTAATCTACATCAGGAAATGATCACAACCATTGAGTTTAATTGTTTGAAGTTCGTACGTGCGATCAGAGCCATTGAGTTTAATCTACATCAGGAAGCGATCACAGCGATTAGAGGGAGCATCCACAGCAGTTACCTGTCGATGTCGACGTCATCATCGTAGGGTAGTGCTTCGCCACCCTACCCTTCCTCCATGTCCTCGCCGCGCCACCCTTCCACCATCGTGTCACCGCGCCGCCTTAGGAGATGAATCGATGTGAGCGGAGAACCCTACGCGATGACGAGCCGATAACGAGGCCAGCAGCCGCGTCCCTCTTTTTCCTTTGTTCCTGCGCGAGCCAATCCAGATTGTAGTCGCTGCTTTCATGTCCTTGGCTCGCTAGATTGACCGCGATCGCTCTAATCGAGCCGAGCCGAGCAGCACACCAGGGAGAGACCCGCGGGCGTGCGACCCAATCGCAACACGCTACGGCTTCGTTTGGCAACGTCGGGTTCGGCGTGGAAAGAGGCCGAAACCCGGCCTCCCGTGGAACGAAGCCCACGTCCGGGTGATTTCCCCGGCCTAATAAAAAAACTTATCTGGCTTGGAAGGGATTGGAATTCGGCCCAACCCAATCCCCTTCAACCCACGCGGGTATCCAGCATCATCACCGCACACCGGGAACACAGGAAGCACATCCGGTCGCGGCTCATGTGGCTCGTGAGCTCATCCCGCAAAGATGACGCTGCGGCCGCCGCTCCCTCGCGGTGCCTCGCCTCCGACGAGATCCAGGTGCACCTCGCCTCATCCTCCAGCTACCCTCCCTCATCTCCACCTCCGCCGCATCCCCTTCCCGTTCCTCTTCTCATCATCCTCTTTTTTTCTTGCTAGGGTTCCGCGGACGGCGGTGGGGGCAGTGGCGGCGTTGACGACTGCTACTCCCACGGTGCCTCGATTTAGACGGCAGGGGATCCTCCGGCCAGGTCTGCATCTCCCTCCTCCATCTCTTCTTGCTGGGTTAAATCCCATGCTTCTATGCTCTGTTCATGCTAGGTTGATAGGTTTTTTTGTTATGCTTCGATTTTCTTAGATGTGATCTGTTAAGCCTTTTGGCCTGTAGTGAAATCATCTCGTAGCTGTGTCGTGGAACTTCTTGGCTTCATTTGAGGCAACTATCGGAGGCAACAAACAATAAGGCACTTCTTGTTTGAGCCAACTGTCGGAGGCAACAGACAATAAGGCACCAACTGTCAGATGAATGTTCACTGCTTCTGTATATTTTTTATCACTATCTGATGCCTTATTGTCTGTCAGTACTACATGATTTTAGACTAAAGATTCTATGGTTCAGTGCAAATGTAGTAGCATTTGTACCCTATCAAGTGATGAGTACTTGTGTTTCTTCTGGTATTGTTTGTTTCTTTTAGCACCTTATTTCTTATGGTTTCCTATTATTACTGCTTTAATTGGTACTGGCTAGCACTCCCACTTGACCACACATCCTCTTCTAATTTCAATATTTTAGCTAGTTTATCAACTTGAGTTTAATTTTAACTGAATACCATTCTGATCCAGGGGCAGCGGCCACTTGACCATACTTTTTTTAGGATAGTTCAATTAAGGTTAGTAAGGAAGAGGGAGGGAGATGACGATGAAATAATGCTCTTTTATCTTACCTGTCATGTACTCCTAGAGTATCTGTTAATTCAGCTTTCACTGATGTTACAGTTTTTTGGAGTTGCAATCGGTCCGTAACTACTTAGTGTAAATCTGACAGTCTTACTGATGCATGTTTATGTTACTATGTACTCAAACTTTAAGGATGCATTCAGCTCTGTTTGGAACCATGGATGGCAGCAACAAAATAGTGAATTTTGTTGTACTCATAAAACTGAACTTTGCTTAGTGCAGTAAATGTAATTTCTTTATCCATCACTGAACTAGTAACGTAGTGAGATCATTTCCACTTTTCTCCAGCTAACTCTCTCCTACTTCGTGATTTATCATCTTTAAACATCTCCATTTGATGCTTATTTTTACATTAGTTTTTGCTATTGATTTGTCCTCTCAGTCAAAACTAATGTCTGGATATTTTTTTACAACAGATATACTTGGAGTTGAAAACCTGTGAAGATGTTTGTGGAAGCTATCATACTCTAGAGAAGAATGTGGGTTGCAAGATGTAATCTATGTCAGTTACGTCTGAGCATTCTGCTACAAGGCTTGTCCTATTCTGCTGTCATGTCTAGATCAAGTCGAGTTTTCCTCTGTTTAGAATGGAGTCATACATATTCCAACACATATACATGCTTTAAAGTTTTAACTGGAAGTTAGAACTTGCGTTTAGCTGGGTTTTTTGGTATTATGGATTGGTTTGGGAAATTAATATTGCATTGTCTCTTTACTGATCAGGATTAGCTAGGTTGGATGTAACTGCTTAATCCATGTCCTTGCTGTTCAGTTTCAGAGTCTAGAGAGTCATTTGTTTTCAGTTTTTCACAATCTTGCTTATCAGTGCAAGCAATCATTTCCCTCATGTTTTCTTACCCATTGTTCATGGTGCAACCAATATTTTATTTGTCGTTGTAGGTAATACGATTCATTGCTAATACAATTATAAAAAGTCCCTACTTGAGTACAATTATAAAATATGGCAAGTACAGGTATACGATTGTTGGTTGGATTCGAAAGAAAAACAATGGTGAAAGTCTGTCACAACAGAAGATATAGACTAGACAACATAGGTTTTGCTTGCGCAATTGTTAATGTTATCTTAAATATTCCAAGTGCATAACTCTGTTGATCCTTGAACTAGTTTGGTTCAGTTTTACTTACCTATGACTTATAATGGCAATGCAAAGAATTTACTACCTAGATCGTGCTATTCCATTACTAAATATGTACCTTTAGTTGTCATAGTCATTATCCCCAAAAGTAGAATTTGAAAGAATGGTTCCATCGTTCACATATTGCTGATACTTGTGATGACTCTTGTTTGTCTTTTTAATTACCTTTTCATCACCTGGTTGTCTCCCTCTATAGCAGGCAACATGTACATTTCCTTGTGATGGTTGATGTTTATGAACTTTTGGGGGTTAAAAGGTAAAATACCAATGAATGTGTCATGTATTGTGTGATTGTTTACTATTTATTCCTTAACTACTAATCTGATCTCAGTGATCTGTTTCCACCAAATGCTCTTGGACTACATTTTCTTAGCAACACGTTACACGTGCCCTGACCAAATGCCCTTGGACTACATTTTCTTAGCAGGTACTGCATTCTTGCATAACTGGAGCTATTATGTGGAATGGTGCAAATTCTTGTTCTGATGGCTTCGGGTTCATCACTTTTGATGTCTTGGTGGTTGGAGTTACATTGTTACTATTTGACTTTATTTTTGAAGTGATAGGAGGTAGCAGATATTTTCTCTGTATATAACCACTGAGTATTCGAGGCACAACTATATTGGTAGGATGTGTTTTTAATATTATTCAAAACATGCTTATAATGGGTAGATCCTCGTGTGTGTTATGCAAAGCACATCAGTTCCCACTGTTCTTTGTGGATACATGCGAACTACTTTACTGACATGCGCTATAAAACTTGTTATATAGCTATTGTTTTGCTACGGCTGAATAAGCTAGTACTGAATCAATTGATCCATAATGATCAAAGCGGCAACAAAACATATTAAAACTGCTGTAGGAGTCAAACCCCGACCTCAACGTGGATCGGGTGTCGGAGCGGGAACCACCCAATCCCCCACGTGTATCCGATCTCCCGTGGTTTGCACACCACAATTGCCAAACGAAGCCTACGTGGGGGTGCGCACCCAGAGCCCTGTACCCGCGGCGCCCATGGAATTTTTTTCCCGTACCGGACGCAGCTTGTGATTGTTTTTCCCGACACGTGGCAGCTGCGCTGCCCCTCCTCCTTTCACTCGAGTCTCCTCGAGTGGCTCGGTTCGGCTCAAGCAATCCTCCCGACACCGTCAAGTGGGGTCCTACCTCCGCAGCTAGCTCCATGCCTCCTTTGCCGCCGCTCCTCCTCCGGTCCGCCGCGCCGCCCGGCGCCGTCGCCCGTCAGAGGCTGAGGCGGCGGCGGAGTCCCACGCCGGTGCGGGCGTCGTGGCAGGAGCTGGCTGGCGTCCTTGTGTTCTCCGCCGTCCCTTTCACCGCTGTCAAGGCCCTCGCCAACAGCCCCCTGGGCGCCCGCCTCCGCCGCCGCCTCGAGGACAGGAAGGCCGCCGCAGCCGCCGAAGCCGACGCGCTCCGCTTTGCCGCGCGCGACGCCCGCAACGACAGGTGCCACCCTACTGTTTCGTTAAAGGGGAAATTGGGAAAGCAACGTTCCATTTGTCTAGCTGACTCCGAATTTGCTGGAACCACTGCAGCTTTTGGTACGGCGGAGATCGGCCGCGGTGGCTTGGTCCCGTGCCTTACGACTACCCTGAGCATTTGACGGGAGAGTACCCGGGAGATTATGGGTTCGATATAGCAGGTCTGGGCAGGGATCCCGTTGCTTTCGGAAACTATTTTAAGTATGTCATCGTTGTTCCTTCTCATCAGTTAATCGTACTACTTTTGATGTTTCTTTTATTCATAGGGAGGCTGCGCATAGATGTGCATGCATGCCTTCGGAAGCCTCCCCTTTCCTCTCTTGGTCTGGTATTCTCCCTGATTGGCTTATGGAGATAAATAACTGACAGAGATTGTAATGACTCGGAATTAAATAGAAGCTCTCGTGATTTGCCCTAAAAAAAAGTTAATCGTACTACCTTCTTTTGTCTCCCTTAAACAAGTATCACTAGAACAGAAATTAAGTACCCGCATGATTCCAACCGGCACATTGGAACTAACTTGTCTCTATGCCTCATGTAGTGGTAGTGTGTTATAATCGTACAAAATTAAACAATTCCTTCCGTGATGGAACCTTTAGCATCTTTGTACTATATGTATGTCGCTATCAGCTATCACTGAAGCATTATGGTGTCCTGCTTTGGCCAGCTTTTAAAGCCAACTATTTCTCCTGTAATCATGATGTCATTTTTTTCATTGTAGGTTTGCAAGTTCCTCTAACTTCCCCTGCACAGTTTATACTTTCCTAGTTGTGATCAACAAAGCTGCTGCTTTTGGTAGCTTCACAACACCAACTATCAGTTCTGAAAAATGATGTATACCTTTTCATTGTAGTTTTGTTAGTGCTTTTACTTTTCTCTGTACAATATATACTTTCATAGTTATGACCAACTAGGTACCTCTTGCAGCTTTGAGATTTTGCATTGTCGGTGGGCCATGCTTGCTGCTCTCGGTGTTGTTATTCCTGAGATATTAGATCTATTTGGGTTAGTTCATTTTGTTGAGCCAGTCTGGTGGAAAGTTGGTTATGCAAAACTTCAGGTAAATCATTGGTGCTCACGTTTGCCCATTTTTAATTGTGTACCACAATTCATATTTTCTAGATTAGAATTGTACATTGCACATTTGAAGATTAAATCTGGCATATCACAACACAACATAGTTTTTTTCTTTTGTCATTCACTTTTGTATGATTGATCCATTCCATTTTCTCCTGACTCACTGTAGGCAAATAGAAAGATAGTTCACACTTATCTCTGATGAATCATCTGCATTGCTGCAAATTGCAGAGCTGGAAAAAAAACCTAGCATGACCTGGCAAAACTAAAAAAAATCTAAAAATGCTGGCAGATCAGCCTTCTTGTTTGCTCTGGCCTCTAGATATAATAGATGGAACTATAGCTGCCGACAAATTGGCATGCTCTACTAACAAACATGGGATTTTATTTGTAATTGATACAATTATCTTGTTGTGATGCTTTACAGATGTATCTAGAACTTTCAAGAAAAACAGTCTTAGAAATTTTGAATGAAAAGTGAAAAGACAGATTTGATATAAGTTTTATCACATGTGCAATACAGAAAAATAAATGCCAAGCTATTAAAACATCATTTCACTGCTTCTCTTTTTTTTTATCTTCAAATTGTTATTGAGTGGCCATGAAATTCGCAAAGGTGTAGAGCTTGCAATCCACTGCACATCTACATTTTTTAAAGAAAAATTTTATATAAATTTATCTTTGTTAGATATTATTGAATATTCCAAGGTCACAGTTTTGGTCTAGCATTTTTTCCCTTATTCTGTTCATTAAGTGCTACAGGGTGATACCCTTGATTACCTTGGAATTCCTGGGTTCCGGATTGCTGGAGGTCAAGGTGTCATTATAATTGCTATATGTCAAGCCCTATTGATGGTAATATTATCTTTCTTGTTCATTTCTTCCTGTGCATTTAGATTTTTGGATCTCACCAGCAGTTTAGGTGTTGTTGTCTTGGTGATTTCGTTGTTATTGATGCCTAGACAATTTGAAAATTCATCGACCTTGTAAGGAATCAGTATTCTTTTGTTTCGGATTTGTCTTTTATGCTGCATGCACGGAGGTATCCAGCTGTTTTATTGATTTTCCATAAAAGAATGAAAATGTTTGTGAACACTTTGGGAACCTATGCAGTAACTTCACAAAAAATCCTTGAACCTGCAAGAATATTCCATTCCCTTGTTATTCCTCATTTCAAATGGTTAATAAATGCACTCGATAAGATCACCATCACATGATTTGTCTGCAGGTTGGGCCTGAATATGCGAGGTACTGTGGGATCGAGGCACTAGAACCACTGGGAATATATCTTCCAGGTGACATAAACTATCCAGGAGGAGCGCTTTTTGATCCCTTGGGACTGTCCAAAGGTCCTGTGGCATTCGAAGAGCTCAAGGTGAAGGAGATCAAGAACGGTCGCCTAGCGATGGTAGCATGACTCGGATTTTACATTCAAGCGGTTGTGACTGGCAAGGGTCCTGTGCAGAACCTGGTGGAACACTTGTCCGATCCTGTCCATAATAACATCTTATCCTCCTTCCAGTAGAAAATTTGACTAGAGTGGTGTGAATCTCATGTGCATCATATAGCAACGTATGTATAGTGTTTACAGTTTTGCACTGAGGGGTTTGCAACCAGGTTATTTAGACTTGTAACCAGGTTGTGATATATGTACATGTACAGTTTAGTTACTGAGAGCGTATCAAGTGGAAACCAGGTAGCTGTGCAAACGATAGAAACTCCGATCTGAGACGTTGGATCTAGATCTAAAGGTTGGGGAAATTGGTGGGCTACTTTTGCAAAAATCTACACGCCAGCCTCCTCCTAATCGATGTAGTTTTGCAATAACCCCCCTCCTCTAATCCGCAACCCATGCACCGATGCACGCCGCCATCCACGCTTCTTTCTTCTCCCCTGTATCATTTCGCTGCCGCCGCCACTCCTGAAGTCACCTAGCGTCGTCGCCGCCCCGGGACTCCCCTAGCGCCGCCGCCGTCGCCGCCCCTGGACTCCCCTAGCACCGCAGCAGCCCCTGGGCTCCCCTAGCGCCGCCGCCGCCCCATGGACTCCCCGCGCGCTGCCCCTCGATCCGCGCCGGAGCCGCCGGCTGGAGTTGTCCACCGGGCCGCGGCGCTTCGCTACGCGCCACTCACAGCGGTCGGCCGGCGCACGTACCGGCTCGCCTCTTCGCCTAACCAGCTGCCGGCGGCTGCCTCCTGGAGAGTCCCTCCGCGATGGATTGACCGTCGGCGAGGTCTGGCGACTGGGTTGACGGCTCCCTAGTGCCTCTAGTTCCCCTTAGTGAAGCAGAAGGCAAGAGAACGATTGCAAGAGCCACAGATGATATCAAATGGCATTGGACTTCATATGGTATTTATTCAGCAAAGTCTGCATAGAGGTTTCAGTTCGTGGGGTCTTACAGCACCTTCAACACCAGAGCTATTTGGAGGGCGAAGGTGGAAGGCAAACACAGTTTCTTTGCTTGGTTACTTATGCAAAACTGATTGCTAGAAACTAGCCATGCAACCCGGTGTGCCCGCCAGTGACGGATCTAGAAATAAATTTAGGGGTGGGGAGGGGGGGTTCTCCTTCTTCTTCCTCTAGCTCCTTCTTCTCTCATTGTTCTTCCTCAAATTTGTAGAGGAGACTTAGAAGGGTTCCATTGGATTTCCAGCGGTAGGGGGCGCCCGCCGCACCGCTGGATCCGTCCCTGGTGCCCGCTATGTGATCAGGAGCCGGAAACAGCAGAACACTTGTGTCTGCAATGTGTGTACGCTAGAGAAGTCTGGGTCCTTGTTGCTGGACGGACAAATGGCTTAATCAAGGTTCCTGATGCTACGACTGTTATATCCATGGAGCATTGGTGGAATACTGCAGTCTCAGGGATATCAAAGAAGGAAGGGCAAGTAGTGGCAGCTGTTCTAATCTACACTGCATGGAATTTATGAAAAGAACGCAATCGGCGGATTTTTGACGGGGTAGCTGCGAGGCCCATGAGAATTCTAGCTCTGATTAAAGAGGAAATGCAAGTGAGGCGTGTAGCCTGTGGGGAAGGAGTGAGTCCATTAGGTTTTTAATGTTGCCCACCTTTGTGAGAGATGAGTTTTTATTTTTATGTAATCACAACATTGTAATTGATTACTTTACTTCCCTTTTTAAATGACATGGTAGTGCTCCTGCCTTTTCTTGTCAGGTGGCATCCCAAGCCATGTCTCTGCATCTGTTAGGGAGAATTATTTTGTTTTTTGAAGAAATTTTTTTTACTTGTCTATAGCAACTACTTGCTTTGTTTGCCAGATATAACACAGGCAATGGTCTGGTACAATAAATTACATACTGAATTGCTAGGGAATGTATTATGGTGGGCGATCGAGGGGAAGAGAGCTGTAAGGATTGGGGGCTGAACTATAGAGGATTAGGGGGGTTGAGGGGCGCTAGAACGCCGGCCGCGAGGCTGCTGCCCACGGCCGGGCAAGAGGAAGGTAGTTCCTTCTAATTCTTGCTTGATTAGATTGATATATCTCCTCTCCTTATATAGAGAGGATTACTTGACCTCTAAGCAAGGACTTGATCTTATCCCTAAACCTAATCCTAATGGGTCTGCCGAGCCGGCTCATAAGACCTCTCACGTACTCTAACACTACACCCCACCTAGACATGCAGCTCGTCCTCGAGCTGCGGCCTAACCAACTCATAACGAAAACTCGACTTGAGATAAACCTAACACCAAAAAATAAGCTTTTTACATCTCGGCTTATGTTGTTATTCTTAACCTGACATAAACTCGAATTCTTTATTTTATTTTGCTGACTCTTGAACGATGGGCACCATCCGCACAATGAAGCTGCTGCATGTGTACCACCTCCTCCTCCTGGATCCCATGGGAACATCCCTGTAATTATCTACACGTAGGCTGTATCCTCCCAGAAGCAGTCGCAACAGCTCGCTAGCCCACCCGGCCGAACACAAATGCACACCACGAACAGACCTGTGCACCGTATGGAAAGGCTCACCAAAGGCCCAGCAAACGAACCGAGCAGAGCCGCAACTGTCCGGCAGCCGCACCGCACCAGAAGCCGCGATTTCCGCCGAACCCAGCGCAGAGACCGTGACCAGCGGAGGCGTCCTCGTAGAGGCCGGCGCCGGGGTACGACGGCGCTACCTGGCGGGGGAATCGACAGGCGGCCGGCAGTTCCCGCCGCACAGAGACGAGGCGAGGGCGAGTTGGGCAGGGCGCTCATGGAGCCCGACCGCACGTTGCGGCTTGAAGGGGCCTCCACAGGGCGCAGTAGAGGCGGCCCTTCGTTGGCCGCCCTCGGCAACGCCCTCGAGGCGGGCTGCGGCGGCGCTTGTGGCCGTCGTCGTCGACAAGCGCCCATGCCGTGGCCGATGCGGACGGCCGGGGCGGCGGCTGCGCGCGGTTGGTCTGCCGCTAAGGCCGCCTCTCGACCCCGCATCTGCTGGTGTGTCTCCTGTAGCCGCCGTCGCACGAGGAGGCCGCATGTTGCAGCTTGCAGCCACACCGCCGCGGACGCCTGGCGGGTAAGTCCCTTCCCCGCCGTCCCCGTCGCGGCGACTGCCAGCTGCTCGATCTGCTGCATCTCTGCACCTTCTGCTTGGATCTGCTCGGTGGCTGTGGACTCCTGCGAGGTCGCCGCGGTGGAGGAAGGCGGCAGCCAATCGACCGGTGCAAGGGCCGCTATCGGCGGCCATACAGGCAGCGACGGTGGTGACCATACGGGAGGCAACGGCGGCCACGTGACCGAGTCCAGAGGCGGCGGCGTCCACACCGACGTGGGTGGCGATAGGGATAGGGAGGCCACGGCCGCCGTCCACACGAAGACGTCGTCCACCTGGCGCTGCAAGTGGCCGACGGCCGCCATCAACTCGTCGAAGGCACCCGTGGAAGGTGCAGGCTGCTGCACGGGCAAGGGTGCCATGGTGGTTGTGGCAGTGGTGAACACCAGTGGAGCTCCGGAGAGCGGAGCCAAAGGATGCACGCCGACGGCGTAGAATCGAGCCATGGTCTCTGATACCAAATGTTATGGTGGCAATCGAGGGGAAGAGAGCCGCAAGGATTGGGGGCTGAACTATAGAGGATTAGGGGGGTTGAGGGGCGCTAGAACGCCAGCCGCGGGGCTGCTGCCCACGACCGGGCAAGAGGAAGGTAGTTCCTTCTAATTCTTGCTTGATTAGATTGATATATCTCCTCTCCTTATATAGAGAGGATTACTTGACCTCTAAGCAAGGACTTGATCTTATCCCTAAACCTAATCCTAATGGGTCTGCCGAGCCGGCTCATAAGACCTCTCACGTACTCTAACAGAATGTGACACAATTCGCATGCTAACCACAAACAATCACAAGGATGTAGTAATTAGGCACAATGTGACCAGAGAAGGCACAATTGCACAATTTCATTAGTTCACACACAATTGCTCAAGAGAAACATCATTTTATTCATTTTCATGCTCCACACATGAATTAAATAGGAGGTACAATTGCTATTGCAGCCTTTTGTTAAGACTTTACACAGAATACAGTTAATAACAGTAATGCAGTTGCAATAGTTGCATTCTGCTTCACCATGTAGTGGTTGCAGCTGCAGTGCCTCAGCTAGCCTCTCTGTACAATCTGTAACTATTTTTTGCTTTCATCTGTAGCTTGCTCAGCATGATCCTCCACTCCACCGAAAGCAACAAGAGCTGTGGGTGCCGAGTTTTGAATTTTGAACATGGCGATTGTAAGCGCGCAGATGCTGAATTGTGCCCTACAGACATGAATTCGGTGTGTTGCGCTCTGGGAGGAAAGTCGTCAGAGAGTTTCAGGTATGAGTTCTCATTGGAGTGCCTGCAAGAAAAAAAAATCTGAAGATTTCTTTCAGCGAAACAAACAAAAATCTGAAAAATTGCTCCAGACAAACCTTCCGAAGTTGTTACTGATTTAGATTATTCGATGCAGCCTTTTCCTTCCGATTCGATGCAGATTTGTTGAAAATAAGAGCCATTTTTCAACCTTTGCAAAGGCAGCACCGCATCAGGCAAGCATCCAATGCCTGAACAACTGAACCAGGACTTTCCCAGGCGCGGGCGCGCGGCGGCCGGGGAGTCGAGGTGTGGCCGGCGTGGAGTCTAGGCGCGGTCGGCGAGGAGTCCCCCTGCGGCCGGGCGGGCGTCGAGTCGCAGGGCGGCGACGCTAGGGGCTTCGGGCGGGGAGAAGAATCGAGTCGAGAGGCAGCAGCGTAGAGCGCTAAAGTGCCCAGGGGTCCAGGGGTGGGGTGCGTTTGCGCTGCAGGGGGTGTTTTGTAAAATTAATAGGGAGGTGGCGGGCGGGTTTCTGCAAATATATCCCACCTCTCTCGCGGTCCATTAGATCTAGATCCAGCGTCTCAGATCGGAGTTTCTTTAGTTTGCACAGCTACCCTGATTTCCACGTGATATGCTCCCTTAGTTATTAGCTATGTATTTCGTCTTCAACATGCGAAATTTAGACATGTAACAGTGGGCTGCTGCAATGGAACCTTTTAACTATAAGTTCAATAGAAATTTTAAGGTCCATCTCACCAAATCTAACGATGTAAGTACCAAGAACTATCAGGAAGTACATAAATAGAAGTATCAGAAAATATCAAAAATAGTGTAAATTTATTATGATATTATTTTAATTATGTGTAAACTTATTGATTTTTTAAACAATTATAAGAAAGGAAAGTAGTACCTTCCGGTACCGGTGGGGAGATGATTTTCTTATTTAAAAAAAGGGAGGCACAAAATTATCTTGATGATATAAGTTCAAGGTGGCTTTGCCTATTAGAAATCGTGATTTTGTCTATAAGAACATTTGGAGAGGAAAAAGGCAGTGCTGCCCTTAGCTTAATTCCACAAAATCTCCATAAAAATTATGAGCAAAGTTTTCCACCAACAACAGGGAATAAAGCGTTGCATTATTATTAAAAAATTCAGGATGGTTGTCACACTTACAAATGCATGCAGAAAAAAGCAAATATTCAGAAAGTATGAAGCCGAAGGATACAATCGTCCTTCCTCCTCTCTCAAATGTAACCTTGAGAAATAAATTGCCCCAGATTTGAACGGGCGCATTTGACGAATTTAGGGTGCGTTTGGTAGCGCTCCTCCCGCCGCTCCGGGAGCGGTTTTTGACGAAGCGCTACCAAACGGGGAGGAAAAATAGCTTCTCCACGGGTGCGGCCGCAAAATGCGCTCACTGGAGCGATTCGGCCGGGAGGGAGCTGAAAATCGCAGCTCCCCCGCTCTGCCTGCGGCTCCGCCCCCCACTTTCCATCGTTTGCCCTCGGGGCCCACGGGAGGCCGGTGCGGGCATGGGAGATGGAGCCCGGCGGGGGAACCGGACGCCGGAGAGAGGCCGGCGAGGACGTGAGAGGTGCCAGGAGGCAGGGAAGGGAGGAGGAGCTCGATCCGCCGTCGTTCACCTCGCGCCGCCACCAAAAAGGGAGCCGTCGTACCTCCGTCGATCCCCTCGCGTCCTGCCGCCGGAGCCGAAGCGAGGCCGTCGCCGCCGCAGATGGGAGCGCGCGGACAGCGGCGCCGTGCTCGCGGGCAGGCCGGAGCCAGAGCGAGGCCGCCGCCGCAGATGGTAGCACGCGGACGAGGGAGGCGAGGTGCAGGACCTCCGGTACACTCCGCCGCGCGGGAGAGACCGTGGCGGCACTGGTGGAGCCGGCCGGCGGCGGAGCAGTGCAGAGGAGCCGGCGGCGGCGCGGTGGCCGGTGGAGGACGGCGGCAAGGGGAGGTCCGGCGGGGGTGGGCTGCGCAGGGGAGCCGACGGCGACTGGTTCATGTGCGACAGCTCGAGTGGATAAGGCCCTTGGGTGATGGAGATAAGGGAAGAAGGAGGAGAAATAAAAAAGAGAAAAAAATAAGAAGGAAAAAATAAAAGAAAAAGAAAAAAATAGGAGGAAAAAAGAAGGAAATAAAAAAGGAAGGGTATTATGGACATTTCACTCTTCACACAGTCAGAAGAAGCCGTTTTGCCAAACGTTTCTTCAAAACTGTTTCAGCTTCATCACAGAATCCGCTCCACCAACACAGCCACAGCTAGAGCTACCACAACCACACCCGGAACTCTACCAAACGCACCCTTAGTATCCGCGTGCGCGAGACATTTCCGCTCCACCCTCCCTCCTCGACGGCTCGACCCCAGTCTGCCGTGTCCCGTTTTGTTTCCCCTGCTGTCTCGTTGCCGTTACAAAGCTTCTCAGGGTTTTCCCTTGCCAAGCCGGCGGCGCGCGGCGGGGAGGCGCGGCCTCCATCCCCACCCCCACCCTTTCGTTCCGGCTGCTCCGGCCCGTCCCCCGGGCCGCCGCGGGAGGAGGTAACGCCGGGAGCCGGGCCGCCGTCGTTGGGCACCCACCGCCCTCGCAAGCTCAGGTAATTCCACGCTGCGGCTCATCGCCGTGGGTGATCCGCGCTTCCTTTTCCGACGAATTCCCGCGGCTGCAATTCGCGTTTTGGCTCCGGAGGAGAGAGAAGGAGTTCGGTCCGTCGGTCTGGAGCGGGGTGGTAGTACCACCTAGGGGCGGCGGATTGGGGTTGGGAGTAGCGTCCTTCGATCGGTTTTGCTGCTGTGACCGGATCCGTGATCCATTTTTTGGTCCGAATTCCCCAAATCAGGATCATCCTCTTACCCTCGCCTATTTATTTGTTAGTTCAGTTTGCTTCCCGTCATTATGCATTTGTTTGTGCGTTGTCCAGTGGCAGGTGCTCTCGCGAACCACGGCCCACGGGTTACTGGAGCTCGCTCCGTCAAGTTTTTTTGTGTGCTGACTGCTGAGTTCGTCGTGGTTGTTGGTTTCTACTTGCAAGCATGATGCAGAATTAAACTTCCCATGTTTACATATCCCACCCTCATCATGTAGTATGCTGATACTCTATTGCTTGCTGGTGTTTTACCTTTGCCTATGGTGTGTGATTATGTTGGCAGCCTAAGGATCACAAAAAGGAATGTGATCTTGTGAAGGGTGCATGTATCTATGCGGGAACATAGGCTACAGACCCCATGGTGATAAATCATTTACAGTACATGGTTGAAAATTTCATCATGGGTGTACAAATTATTATTGCAGTATGATCACCCATGGTGCTAACTTGAAATCTATAACACCTATTTTGCAAATGAGATGATTGTTTCAAATCATCAATATTTGTCACCACTGGCCATGTTAGCATATGGCACCCTGAGGCTCCACAGCTTTGGAAATTTGTCGTTAAATTCGTCTTTGCTAAATGCATCATTCTGCAATTTTTTTAGTTATTATCATGTTATAATGTTTAGAGGTTATGAACACCACATTTATGGCTGTATCTTGTTTGAATTGTTAAATTAATTTTAGGCGGGGTTCGTTAAATTTCTAAGATGACAGAAAGTTGGATACAAAACTGGAAGCAAACTTCAGCTCCAGAATCAGTTTCTAGACATGAAGCATCAACAGCAAGATCAAGACAAAGGTAAAACTGATGCTTACATAACATTGCTTTCTAGCATTTTGAGCTGCAGAAACTTTGTTGCATTATTTTTCTTGAATATGCAGGAGAGCTGCATATCATTTTACTTTTTGTTGCATTATGTCAAGGTACCTAGAACCCAAATTGTGGTCTTCTCCCAATTATTTATCCTGTTGAAATATATTGAGTGAGGTTCTGCTTATAAAGTGCCAATGAAACATATCTGCTACCAAACAGTTTCCTACCTTCCTTCTAACTAAGATGCAATTATCTGCTGAGAGTGACTCCTTTTCCCTGTCTTATTATCAGAAACATTTCTGATCTATTAGCTCAGCGGGAGGTCTCACCTCGAACAAAACACCGAGCTAAAACTCAGTGGACCAAAACTCCAAGATGTGATACTGGTTCCACTGAATTAGAATTTTGGGTTACAGATGCTCAGCATGATCTCCTTTATTGGTGAGCGGTCATTTTTCTTTTACCAGAATGAGATTATTTTTTTTATAAAAGCTCACACTGCTTGCTTCAATTAATGATTTTATTTATAAGCTTTTTTACTTTACTTTTACAGGGCAGAATCACAGTCCTTGCACTGCTGGTGTGCCAAATATTGCCCTCTTGAGCCTGCTTCAAGGGCAACCATTGCAGCTGCGTTCAGTCCTGATGGAAGACTCCTTGCATCTACACAGTAGGTTCATTAACTTTCTGAATATATGATCTATAGATACCAAAGAACATATAGATTAACATCTATTTATCCCCAGTGGTGACCATACCGTTAAAGTAATCGACTACCAAACTGGGAAATGTTTGAAAGTATTGCAAGGGCATCAGCACACTCCATGGGTGGTACAGTGGCGTAATTCTTACTGTCATGTGCTTAAATCTCTTCTAAATAAATACAGTAATATTGTTCTTTTGTTATATTTATTTAGTGATCAACAGTTTAATACTAACCTGTCATCTGTGTTTCAATGTTGTGAATTTCTATTTCACCACAAACTTATTAGTTCAGAGAAGAATTATAAAGTATTTGCTAAAATGAAGCTAATCTCAATATGAAAAATACTGTTTCTTGCAAACCAATTTTATTCTGATGTTTTATGTATTAAGGTGGGCTTTTTTTTCCCCCAGGTTAGATTCCATCCTCTGCATTCTGGTATTCTTGCTAGTGGAAGTTTGGATTGTGAAGTTCGTCTCTGGGATGCTAAAACATCACACTGCACTACAGTACTTGGCTTCTGTAATCACTCTTGACAGACCCATTGTTTTCCCCTTAATTATGGGTATTTTTGAAGCAACACTCTTTAAAACTTATTAAAATTTAAATTTGTTCTACAGATAGGCCAATTGCGTCAATTGCATTTCATGCAACAGGGGAGCTTATGGCTGTTGCATCAGGTCACAAAGTGAGAACTGAGAATTTCAGTTGAATTTACTAAAGAATCTATGTTTCTTGATTCAGCATTAATTATTTAAATATATGTACTAATGTCCAAACTACAAACACATGTTCCAGTTGTTCATATGGGACTACAAGAACAGACCTTTGGACCCTCCGATGATACTAAGAACCCGCCGTTCACTGAGAGCTGTGCAGTTTCACCCCCATGCTGCTCCATATCTACTTACAGCAGAGGTAGAATGTTGTGTCCACTGCAGTTACACTTTTCCCCGTCTAATGTGTTGTGATTGAACTCATCAGTAGGTCCATTCACAGGTTCATGACCGTGATTCTGAATATTCCACAATGACCCCTGCACTTCTGAAAAATTATGCTTCCAGAGACATACCTCTCCTTGGCAGTTCTGGGGTAGATAACTTGATTAGTGAACTACCATGCACACATAATTTTGAGCATGTTGGTGCTTCATCATCAGTTCCAGTCAATGCTGAAAGTTTTGATGGATCTGTACCTGGGGTTGGGGGCTCCCTTCTTGGTACTCATGCTGTCTCATTTGGTGTTGGGTCAGAGCGAGCTACCTCTCTGCTTGATAATGGCACTGAATTACCTTGTACGGTGAAACTAAGAATATGGCGTCACAACATCAAGGATCCATTTATTGCATTAGGGCCTGAGGCATGCCTTTTGACAGTTCCTCATGCCGTACTTTGCAGGTGCCACAATGTTCCCTCTTTCTCCTTAAGCATTCTTGTGCATCACTAACTAGATATTTTACTGCTGTTTCTTAATGTATTTGATGCACGACACACAAAAGGCTGGTTCTTTATTAGTTCTTATGCTAATCCTGAACTGGTTCATAGTTATTAGTGGCAATCAGCTGCTATTAGTTTTACACTAGAAAATGGTAACAGCTGCAATTTGTACACTTTAACTATGTTGTTTAGCTGTCTTGATGACATTGCATTTCATTTATATCACATTTGCAGCTGAAGCTTGAGACTTATTTACTTACTTGAAGTTACAATTACATTTACTGCAGTGAAATGGGTACCCACATTTCCCCCTGTGGACGATTTTTGGTTGCTTGTGTTGCATGTGTGCTGCCACAAAGAGATATTGACCATGGAAGCCAATTGCATGACAATTATGATTCTACTGGGGCTGGAACATCACCAACTCGTCACACACTTCCCTCTCGCCAAATTGTATATGAGCTTCGGATCTATTCACTTGAGAAGGCAACGTTAGTATGCTTGCTGCTGCTCTTTTCATCATCTATCCTTTATCTGGCTATTTACAAATGGGCCGGTTAATATAAATGTTTCAATTATTCCCTTGTAGGTTTGGGACAGTTCTTGCGTCTAGACCAGTAAAGGCTGCTCATTGTTTAACTTCCGTCCAGGTTATTTTTTCAAACTTTGTTTTTTCAGCTGGGTGTTACTGTTTTATTTACTAGGTGATACTCTGTGCGTTGCTGCGGGATAGTTTTAAGGTGAAATTTGGAAGTAGAAACACTAAGGTGATTGCATGGCAACATTTTTTGAAATTTGAAAGTAGAAACACTAAGGTGATTCCATGATTGCATGACAACATTCTTTTGCAAACAACATTATACATGAAAACATGTTCATTTTGTTGAGAGAGAACCATGAAAACGTGTTCATTTTGTTAAGAGAAGAATGACTCTTAAATGATGTATTTCTATTGTAGGAATTTTGTAGCGGGGTACTCGCGAAGACTAATAAATTGCATGCATGGATGCTATTAGTCACAGAAAATCGGTGGAAGTCAAATAGATGGTCCTAGTGGATGGTGAAGTGGCGTGTGATGTAGTGGGTTCCTAGATGGGGTGGATAGAAATAGAATTAATGACCCTTAGTGGGGTGCATCTATATAGGTTATATAGATACAGATAGATGAGGTGGTTGCTTGTTTTGAGAGGCAAATATGTGTTCCCATGTATTCCTTTCTAGAGCAATATTAGCAACTCACTGGCTCACAGCTTAACTTTTATTCAATTTTTATTATTCCTTCCATTCTTTTTTAAAGTTGTTTGCTTGTGGTGGTTGCATGTTTAAAGCAACAGATACATCATACATGCATATTCCTCCTCTTCTGAGGCCGTTAACTTAACGTCGGATGATTATATATCAATCTTGTGGACTGTCAATCTGATTGTCCTTTAGGCTCCGTCTGGATGTAGGCATTGAGGCTTGGAATTTGAAATTGGAATCAGCCGCACTCAATACCAGCTGTTTGGGTACGTACGGAATTGGAATTAGAAACTTAACTCAATACCGAGACTGCATTCAGCTAACAGATCGCACCCCCTCCTCAATACCGAGCCGTTCCGCTCCGTATTGGGCGGAATCGTGCTCCCCCGCCCCGCATCGATCTCTCTCTACCTCTCATCCCTCCTCTCAGGTTCGGAGCTCCCGACCTTCGTCTCTACGGCGGCCATGGCTCCCTCCGCGCGTCGTCCCTCAGCCGTCGAGCCCGGCGTCGCTCCTCTCCATCCCCAAATCGAGCGTCGGTGCCACTCCCCTTCGTTCCCAAATCCGGCGCCGCCCCCCTCCGTCCCCAAATCCGGCAGCTCGTGCCCCCTTCTTCCCCATTGTCGACGGTGGCGCATGCTACCTCCGCCCCAGGCCAGGGCAGCGCAACACAGGTGGCGCACTTGCGGAGTTATCGGCGAATCAAGGGCAGCGGCGTGCATGGCCTTCTCCGGCGAGGCGATGTGGCTCGATTTTCTCCGGCGAGGTGAATCAAGGGTGGCGGTGGTGCACACAACTGAGCTCCCCTCTACCACAATGCTGGTCCCAGTCGGCGCCTTCCAGCGGTGTGCTGTCCTCCACTTGCTGCTCTGCTCTCTTCCGCCGGCGCCGGCGTAGCAGCAACTCCACAGCACCACCGCTCTCTTTCTCCATGCGCTTCCATAGGAGCTCTTTGGCTCGGTGACGAAGAACAGGCAAAGAGATGGACAGTTTGAGCAGGGTTCCATGAGCAGATTCTGATTCCATCATTTCGCATGTCCAAACATATTTCCTATTGGATTTCTTCCATCGATTCCACAAGACAATATAATGGCCACCCAAACAGCAGAAATTGAATCGTGCACCATTTCAATACAATAGCTAAATTGGTATTGAACTCAATTCAATACCAAAGCCCCCAATGTCTACATCCAAACGCACCCTTAGCTGCATGATAGATATTATGTGTTATAAATCTGCAGTTCTGAATTTAATTTTGACTTATGTGAGTGAAGTTTGTTTTTTATGCCTTGTGATATTTTTCGTACAATGCAGTTTTCACCTACATCAGAACACATACTATTGGCATATGGTCGGCAACATAACTCACTGTTGAGGACCATTTTAATTGATGGGGAGACCAGAATTCCTTTGTACAGAGTCTTGGAGGTATATATGGTTAACTTACTATAAAACATATCTTGTTGATAATTAACTAACTAACGGCAGGAACAACAATGCTCCCAAGCTAGTTAGGGTAAGCATGGTTGTTAATTACTAGCAACTATATGAATGAATAAACTATTATGCAAATGATTGCCAATCTATTTTTGCTTTCACAATATTTATTTATGATTGTTGAAAGTATATGCACTTTACTCACAGTAATTATATTGCAGCACAGCCTCATAGTTTTAGAATCTGTGTGCATTAATATTGTCGTTATTTTCCACTATCATAGGTGTATAGAGTTTCAGACATGGAGCTTGTAAGAGTTCTTCCTAGTGCTGGAGACGAAGTCAATGTTGCATGTTTTCATCCTTCCCCTGGAGCAGGTCTTGTTTATGGGACTAAGGTAACTAAAAAGTCAGATCAGCTACAAAAATGGAACCATTTATGTTCTGCTGATATGCTTATGGTGAACAACAGGAAGGGAAGCTTAGGTTTCTTCAACACAACGGTGCAAGCATGGGCTTGAATTCCTCTGCTGGGGACAATATTCATGAGTCATGAGGTATTACTTTCCTAGTTCCTACCATTGGTAGGTCTCTGATGAACATAGTTGGAATCTAGGCATAATTAGACAACTTCTGAGCGATACCTACCTTGCATTGGATAATTTTTTGAGTGATACCTACCTTGCATTCGATCTTGATTAGCCAGGTTCAATTTTTTGTATCCATGATGGTAGATTGGTAGGGCAAGTTTTATAAACAGAAAATTGCATTCAGATGTCTATAGATGATCTTTTAGTTGCTTTACTGTGTACAATCTCCTGTTGGCAAAGGGTGCAGTTTCAGTTTGCTACTTGGTTGGTATACTAGTTGTTATGGGTGGATGGGTTGGGAAGATTGGAAGAAGGGATTTGGCGAAGATTGTATTCAAACGAAGTGGCCGGACGTGGTCCTGGACCTCGACGGCGCGGCGGAGCAGGGAGGTGCTCACGGTGCGCCAGGGAGGCAGGCACGAGAGGCCAAGGTACAAATCAATCTAAGCCTATTTCTCTCCATCTATGCCGCCGGCTTATACTATGCCTGCGGCTACATAAGTCCTATCTTATCTCTAACAAACTCCCTTAACTTATCTCCTAAGCAAATCTTTGTTGTAACAAACCAAAACTCTATCCCTATCTCTAACTATCCTGGCGCCTGGGGCGCCTGCTGTACTTCTTTGAGTACATGACATCTCTCCCTCCCTGGAAAAGCAGCTTGTCCTCAAGCTGGAACTCTGGAAAGCGTCGCCTGAACTCCTCCAGCTCCACCCATGACGCTTCTGCAGGCGGGTTTCCCTTCCAGCTGACCAAAACCTCCCTGCATCTGCTTGTGACATGGCCTTGCAGCACTTGGGCTGGCTCGATCACCACCCTGCCATGCTGCACCAGAGGAAGAACAGGCGGCTGAACTGGAGGCTCACCATAGAACGGCTTCAGCAGCCCAACATGGAAAACATCATGGAGCCGCGCACCAGCTGGCAGTTCCAACTTATAAGCCACATCACCCACACGCTGCAGCACTTTATAGGGCCCAAAGAACTTTGGCCCCAGCTTCCCCCTGCCTTGCACCTGAAGAGAAGCCACTGGCCGGTGAAGAAGACGAAGCCACACCCACTGGTCCGGAGCAAACTCCACCAAACGATGGCTGCGATCATAGACCTCCTTGTAGTGCTGCTGCGCTTGTTCCAGCCGATCCCGTACTTCAGCCAGAAATTGATCACGCTCTGTCATTGCTCGTTCCACAGCCGGCAGCCGAGCATCCCCTGGGACATAGGATCTGATTGAAGGAGGTGGCCGGCCGTACACCAACTCAAACGGGGAAGTCTTGATGGACTGCTGATAAGAGGAGTTGTAACAGAACTCCGCCCACGGTAGCCACTCCAACCACTGACGAGGTCGATCTCCTGTTAGGCAGCGGAGGTACATAGCAATAATCTTGTTGGCCGCCTCCGACTGTCCATCTGACTGAGGATGAAAAGCCGATGTCATCTGCAACTTAACACCGGCCAACCTGAAAATACGGGGTCACGATCACTGACAATTGAGGACGGAATGCCATGAAGCCGCACCACCTCAGCAAAAAATGCCCGAGCGACAGATGTAGCTGAGTAAGGATGTCCCAAAGGGATGAAGTGAGCTGCTTTGGACAGACGATCGACCACCGTCAAGATGACTGATTTCCCATGCACTTTGGGCAGCGCCTCCACAAAATCCATAGCCACATCTGACCAGATGGTGGTGGGCACGCCGAGGGGCTGGAGCAGGCCGCCCGGCTGTAGATGCTCGCTCTTGTTCCGCTGACAGACTAAGCAAGCTCGCACAAAATCCTGTACCACCCGTTTATCTCCTGGGATGTGAAAATCCGCCCGCAAGCGATGGAGTCTTGTGAACCCCCTCGTGACCAGCTCCATGGACCAGCTCAAGAATCTCCTGTCGAGCTCGGAACGACGGCGCAACATACACCCGACCCTTGAACAGGACGAGCCCGTCAACCACCGACCACGCCTCTGGCTTAGCGCCCCCCTGATGGCGTCTCGCAGCTGGGACAGCCTGTCATCTCCGTTGATCTCCTCGCGGATGTCGTCAAACACAGAGAACTGCGGACCAGAGATCGCGCCCAGCTCCCCTGTTTCCTTGTTGCGGCGCGAGAGAGCATCAGCCACCACGTTGAGAGGCCCCGGCTTGTACTCCACCACGAAGTCATACACCAGCAATTTGCTCGCCTACTGGTGCTGAGGAATAGTGGTCAGCCTTTCATCCAGAAGGAATCGCAGGCTGCGGTGGTTGGTGCGGACGACGAACGGACGGCCCCAGAGGTAAGGGGCGCCAGTGACGCACCGCCTGGACGAGCTCGATGAGCTCGCGCTCGTACGCCGCCAGCTTGGCGTGGCGAGGGGCGATTGGCCGGCTGAAGAACGCGACCGGGCCGGCACCCTCGTGAAGCACGACCCCGACCCCTGTCCCCGAGGCGTCGCACTCCACGATGAAGTCGTGGTCGAACGCCGGAAGCTGCAGTACTGGAGCTGTCTTCAACGTGTGCTGTAGAGTGCGGAACGCGCGCTCGGCGTCGTCCGTCCACCTGAAACCTTCCTTGAGCATGGCGGTGAGGGGGGCAGTGATCTTGCCGAAGTCTTTGATGAAACGGCGGTCCTCGTAAGGCCGAGGAAACCCCGCACCGCCTGCGCTAACCTGGGCAACGGCCGGTCGAACACGACCTGGACCTTTTGCTGGTCCATGGCGACGCCCTCCTCCGAGATCACGTGGCCTAGGTAGGCCACCGATGACAGCCCGAAGCCGCACTTGGACTTCTTGAGGTAGAGCTGATGATCCTGCAGCGTGCGAAACATTGTACGAACGTGGCGGAGGTGATCCGTCCATGATGAGTTGTAAATAAGTATGTCGTCGAAAAACACGAGGACGAACCGGCGGAGATAAGGCTGCAGGATGTCGTTCATCAATGCCTGGAACGTCGCGGGCGCGTTGGAGAGGCCGAACGGCATCACCAGGAACTCGAACAGGCCCTGATGCGTGTGGAACGCCGTCTTGGGCACGTCGGCGGCGAACATCAGGACCTGGTGGTACCCGGACCTCATGTCGAGCTTGGTGAAGAACTTGGCGCCGCGCAGCTCGTCGAGGAGTTCCTCCACCACTGGGATGGGAAACATGTCTTTGATCGTGACGGCGTTGAGGGCGCGGTAGTCGACGCAGAATCGCTATGAGCCGTCGGGCTTCCGAATAAGCAACGCCGGCGAGGAGAACGCCGATGAGCTCGGGCGAATGACCCCTTGACGTAGCATCTCATCACATTGCCTCTCCAGCTCGTCTTTCTGCAGATGGGCGTAGCGGTACGGGCGCACGGCGACGGCACCTGCGCCTGGCTTGAGTCTGATGCGGTTTGAGAACCGGCGTCGTGGTGGAAGGCCCTGGGGCTCAGCGAACAGCCCAGCGAACTCTTCCAGCAGGGCGTCGAGGAGGGCGCCCCCTGCCGTCAACTGCGCCAGAGAGGGCCCCGGCGTGGGGTCGACGCCGCGCCAGAGGACGCGCTTGTCGCCGCGCTGGAACGCAATCGTGCGTCGTGCGAAGTCCCACGGCACCGGGCCGAGCGTCCCCAACCACTGGATGCCGAGCACCATGTCGTAGTCGCCTAGAGGGAGGGTGTAAAGGTCGAGGACGAACGCCTCCCCCTCCCCCGATGTGCATCGTCTGTGCAAGCGCCTTGCCCGTGGACGCGACGCGATCGCCGTTCGCCACGGCGACCGAGATGTTCCGACGTTCCCGGAGCTGTAGACCCGCGCGCCGCGCCATGCCGACGTCGATGAAGTTGTGGGACGAGCTGGTGTCGAGGAGGGCGACGGCCACTGCGTCCTCCACTGAGACGAAGACCTTCATCGTCTGGAAGCCTTTGGCGCGAACGCCCGTGATGGCGTGCAGGGAAATCCCGGGCAGCTCCTCCCCAAGAGTGATCGCGGAACACTCAATTTCTTCATCCACCTTTTCGTCGTCGGTGTCGTCGATCTCGAGCACGAAGAGCTTCTTGCAGCGGTGGCCTTGGACGTATCTCTCGTCACAATTGAAGCACAAGCCTTCCGCGTGTCGCTGGGTCATCTCCGCCTGTGACAGACGGTGGCGTGGAAGCGAGGATGTCACGGCCACCGTCTTGCCCGACCCTGCAGGGGCAGAGACGGCGGAGGTAGCTGCCGCTGCTGCTCTTGTTGCTGCGGAAGCCGAGGATGCCTGGGTGGACGCGCGCGCGCCGCAGCTGGGCGGCTGGTCCGTCGGATGGAGCTGCAGCCTCTGCTCATAGGCGCGGGCCAGCATAATGGCGTCGACCAGCGTCGCCGGCCGGCGGAGGGCGACGTCCGTCTTGAGCGGGTTGACCAAACCTGCTGTGTAGATTTGGACGAGCTGGTGGTCGGAGAGGTCAGCGTCGCGGCAGGCCAGGGCGAGGGCGAGGAACTGGTCCGTGTAGTCGTCGACGGTCTCGGCGCGACGGAGGAGGACCAGCTCGCCGAGGGGGCTGTCCGTCATGGGCGGCCCGAACCTCTGCTGGACGAGCTGGGCGAACCGGCGCCACGATGGCGTGCCGGCCGTGAGCTCGAGGCGCGCGTACCAAAGCTGGGCCGCGCCGGTGAGATGCATTGCGGCGTACCAAACCCGTCAGTCCTCCGGCGTGTTCTGGCCGCGGAAGAACGTCTCGCACCGGTTTAGCCAGGGCAGCGGGTCGCCCTTCCCGTCGAACGTGGGAAACTCCAGGCGGACGCGCGGGTGGAAGCAGCTGTCGTCGTGGTGGTCGTCGGCGGTGTGGCGGTAGGAGCGGGCCTGCTTCGGCGGCGGCCTGTGCTGTTCCGGCGGCGGCCCAGACTTAGGCGCGACGGACTGGTTCGACGCGTCGCCTCTGTCCCTGGCGGCGCCCTTGCCGCTGTGAAGGGTCTTCTCTGCGCGGATCACGGTGAGGTTCAGGGCGCTCACCTACTCGGTGTTCTCAAACGCCGAGGCTTGCAGGGTCTGGACTTTGGACTAGGGGCGCGAGCCTGTCGAGGGAGGCCTGCATCGTCTCCTGGGACGCCTGCATCTTCTCCATCGTCGCGGTGAGCTTCTCGAGCACCTCCTTGATCCCGTCGGCGCTCCCCGTGGACACGGAACGAGATACCAAGTTGTTATGGGTGGATGGGTTGGGAAGATTGGAAGAAGGGATTTGGCGAAGATTGTATTCAAACGAAGTGGCCGGACGTGGTCCTGGACCTCGACGACGTGGCGGAGCAGGGAGGTGCTCACGGCGCGCCAGGGAGGCAGGCACGAGAGGCCAAGGTACAAATCAATCTAAGCCTATTTCTCTCCATCTATGCCGCCGGCTTATATTATGCCTGCGGCTACATAAGTCCTATCTTATCTCTAACAAACTCCCTTAACTTATCTCCTAAGCAAATCTTTGTTGTAACTTGTAACAAACCAAAACTCTATCCCTATCTCTTAACTATCTTGGCGCCTGGAGCGCCTGCTGTACTTCTTTGGGAGTAGTAGATCTGTACAAGGATGGGTCCCTCACCCTGATCCACGCAACTGGCATAGTAGAGATGGCACGGGAGGGGCCAGATGTGGTTGGAATCGACGAGCTCTCTTTTTGCCTCCTCTCTACTGTCTGCAGTGGAAGACCAGTCCATTGGTATACTAGTTTGACTTTGTATATTTGGCTGGTGCAAACTCCTGGCAGGCTGGGTTGGACATTAAACATGTTTTCTGAGTTTGATTTCTTCTGATGCTGCTGGGTGCTGACAGATGGATTCTATGGTTTATAGCTCCCCTTATGTAGGATTAGATTCTTCACAAAACTGAGTGATTCACTTGGTCTTTATTTGTAATGTTTTGCTCAATAGAAAGGAAGGAAAAACAGGGGTTCTAAGAAATGCAAACAAGCTATTGTCAGAGGGATGAACTGATCCTACAGTTGTAACCAGTGGAGAGGTGTCAATAAAATGCTCTTAATCAGAGGGGGTCCGCTTTATTTGAAAAGAAAAAGAGGGGATCAGCTAGGCCTGTTTTCTTGGATAGCAATAGTATTAATTGGAATCATGCAGACAGAATCATACTAAATTGATCTTAAGCTCATTAAAGTTAGGACTAAAGACTTCTGAGTTCTGCTTGTGTTTTCCCCAACCGTGCCATAGATCATCACCCTGATTGCTCAGTATTGCTACGTGCCATTATTGCAGTACATTTTTAGATTTGTAATTGCTATAATTGATCCACATGAGCTAACTTTATGTTTCTTTGTTTGTCATTGTAGATTTAGAGGCATGTGCTGTAAATGTAATTCTGGGCATATTAACTGCAATCTGCATCACATGCTTACGCTGTTGAACCTTCTCTTCATAACTGCTTTCACAACGTCCTGGAAGAGGTTCCCTCTGCTCTTTTATATGTTCATGATCTGTTGTTGCCGGTTTATCTAGTTTTAATCCAAGCACAGTTTTTGAGAATGGAACATCACTCTGTTTTATGCGGAAATCAGAACTGCAGAACTGTCCAGGTTACGGTTGTCACCACTAAATGGTTGGTTACTATTAGATGCTTTATTTTTCCACAGATTTACAAGTAGTCAATGTCTTTTTTTTTATTTCCATGACAAGCCTAGATATAATCCTGGTATCGTCTGAACAAGCTTTTCCTTGAAGCTGCCATGCCATGAGTTGAACTGTTAGTTAAGGCCCTATTTAATTTAAACTATGTTCCAGCAGTTTATTATTGTTTAGCCTCACCAGCTCCCAATATCACACGAAGAAGAATTAAAACCAATGCGGTAGCCAAGATCAGTGAGCTGGCCAACACATAGAAGCTGCATAGAAAGCTGAGGAACATGAGACACATCAGGAACAGTAAAATGGGGTGTAACAAGGGTGCCTTGGCAGCTGACAGGCATAGGAGTGTCATCAGCTGTCTGAAAGGAAATCGGAAAAACAGTGGGGCCTTTACAACCTGGTGGTTGAAAGATCGAGAAGAACCTGGTTCTCTCATACCATGTTAGGGATTGAGAAATATGCAACTCAGTCTCTATTCCAAGGACCCCAATGGGTAAAAGTGCATGTGTACATATGCATAGAGCCCTCCGTACTATGGAAGAAACATATCTAAGAATATATATACATCTAGCAATAATATATAATTCACATATTGTTAAACTATATGAATTTCTAGGAACTACTTGTTAAAGATAGAAGTGTTTGACTCAGGACAAAGCTAGAATGGCAACAACAATTTTGAAACAGAGGGAGTACAGATGTTTAATGCCTTGGCCGTAGGTATCATGTAAGTATCCCTTTGTAGTGCAAATCGTTGCAAACCTAACATTCAAATATCCAGAATAATGTTGTCTGAGAAAATGAAAATCAATTTTCCGAGGAAAATGCCATCAGTAGCTTTCTAATTTTAGCTAGATTTTAAAGGAAAATCTTTGTAGATCGACTATTTCTGGATAACCATTGTACTGGTTCTATGTAGTCTAACACCGTGCTAACTTTGTAATGGACACCTTTAGTGATAGAGTGGGTTATGAAGGTAAGTACCACTAGTGGGGTTTGAATTGATTGAATATGCTTCCTTGGTCAAAGTATGTTTAAGCTGTTGAATGTATGCATTAGATTGTGTGGTCCTGTTTGCTTCTATAAACGGTTATTTGATTGGTTTGCAGCCATTCGTGAACCCAGTTCTAACTTCTAACTGCGCATCAACTAATTGTAATGAATGTTCCTTGGTTTTCCTTTTTGCTGAATATGATGGTTGATTCTGATTGCAGGAATTTGCCCGTTAGGAATTAGACTCTCATCTCTCCAAGAGGGCCTAACAGAAGGGGAAAAACAGATTTCAGCCTCCAAATACTCTGATTAACGTGCAACCCATTGCACCTTTAGTTACAATTAACAAGGATGCATACACACTGCAAAACCTTAGTACTGGGCTACCGGCTAGAGGGCTGCTATGTGTAATGGGCTGCTCATCTGTATCTATAAACAACAGAGAAGAAATTGCTCTCATGCATGCAGCATAAGTTAGTAATGGAGTAATGTTTGGCACTGGCAGTGTATGGATGGGAGTTGTATACTGAATTACTGATACATGGCATCCGGGAGAAGCAACAAACTGATGTGAAATCTTGCTATGCATTTTTTTTTTTTGCTTTCATTGATTCTAGTGGGTTTTTTGAAATCTTGCTGTGCAGAAGTGAAAGCCAATAGGGTTTCGGGAATAGATTGATTGATTGATGGTCAAGGGTACATTGTACATATATAGGCAAGGATTATTAGGGATTATAGAAACTCCCTAATCAACGGTGATCCTTGCCTAATCTACCACCTATCTATCGTAATCCCCAAGGCAGCCAGCCCATTAGGCTTGGCGCCAGGCCTTAAGGTCAGCCCATAGGTGCTATTCTAACACTCCCCCTCAGTCGAAACGTCAGCCACTTTGCACAATGTTGAGACTGGACCTAAACTCCGTGAACACAGTAGAAGGCAGCCCTTTGGTGAAGATGTCTGCATATTGTGACCAGGTGGGAACATACAGCACTCGAACATCACCGACGGCAACTCTCTCTCGGACGAAGTGAAGATCAATCTCGATATGCTTAGTATGATATGCTTAGTATGCTGATGTTGGACCGGATTGGAGGTCATGTAGACTGCACTGATATTGTCGCAATATACCAGTGTGGCGCGCCTGGGGGGGCGTGTAGCTCCAGAAGAAGCTGGCGCAGCCAAGTGGCCTCTGCCACTCCATTGGCCACCGCGCGATACTCGGCTTCTGCACTTGACCTTGACACGGTGTTCTGGCGCTTGGAAGACCAGGAGATGAGACTATCGCCAAGGAACACAGCGTAGCCCGAGGTGGACTTGCGAGTGTCCGGGCAGCCAGCCCAGTCAGCATCCGTGTAGACGACAAGGTCGGTCGAGGAAGACGGTCGCAGCAGGAGTCCAAGGTGAAGAGTGCCTCGAATGTAGCGTAGAATCCGCTTCAAGGCTGCAAGGTGAGGCTCACGGGGATCGTGCATGTGGAGGTAGACCTGCTGAACTGCATACGCAATATCTGGCCGTGTGAACGTCAAGTACTGGAGAGCGCCAGCAAGGCTGCGGAAGTCTGTGGCAGCGGATGCAGACATAGGTGCCCCCTCAGTGGCAGCTACCTTCGGGTTGGTGTCAACTGGTGTGGAGCAGGGTTTGCACTCAGACATCCCAGCACGACTCAGAATGTCCACCATGTACTGTCGCTGAGAGAGGAGGAGCCCGTCGCCACGGCGCTCGACCTGCATGCCGAGAAAGTGATGCAGAGCACCTAGATCCTTCATTGCGAATTCATGCTGGAGCGCTGAGATGATCCGCCGAAGGAGGTCAGGTGAGGAGGCTGTGAGCACAATATCATCCACATAGAGCAGCAGGTAGGCGGTGTCGGTGCCACGTCGAAACACGAAGAGGGAGGTGTCTGACTTGGCCTCAGTGAACCCAATAGACAGCAGAAAGGAGGCCATCCGACTGTACCATGCGCGGGACGCCTGCTTCAACCCATAGAGAGACTTCTTCAGGAGGCAGACATGATCTGGATGAGCTGGATCCTCGAATCCGGATGGCTGCTGGCAGTAGACAGTCTCAGACAGGTTACCGTGGAGGAAGGCATTCTTCACGTCGAGCTGATGAATGGGCCACTGGCGGGACAGAGCTAGGGACAGCACGGTGCGCACAGTGGCAGGTTTGACGACGGGGCTGAATGTCTCACCAAAGTCGACACCCGGCCGCTGTGTGAAACCCCGGAGGACCCAACGAGCCTTGTACCGCTCAAGAGTGCCATCAGCCCGGAACTTGTACTTGAAGATCCACTTGCCTGTCACGATGTTGGCACCAGGCGGTCGCGGTACCAGATCCCAAGTGTGATTCTGGAGAAGGGCACTGTGTTCTTCCTCCATTGCAGTGCGCCAGTTGCGGTCGGCAAGCGCGCAACGGAAGGTCTTCGGCACCGGAGGAAGAGAGGCGACGTGGTAGGCAGCAGGCATCCGGAAGCCACTCTTAGCCCGGGTGGCCATAGTGTGCTGATTTGTCACCGGAGGGACAGCAACAGCACCCTTTGGCAGGGCAGCCGGAGCAGTCGGAGCAGGAGCGGGCCGCCGGGAGTAGTGCTGCATGAAGCGACGTTCCGGGCACAGGGGCGGGAACCCAGGTGGAGGTCCGGCGCCTGCGCGAAGATCAGGCGGAACGTAGGCGGGGGAGGATGTTCCGGGCGCGCTGGGCGACGCCGTGGTCGAGCCCGCACGCAGAGCAGACGGGATGTAGGTCGGGGAGGATGCTCCGGGCGCGCTGGGCGACGCCGTGGCCGCGCGTGGCGCGGGAGAGATCGGCTCGGTGACCAGCCTGGGAGGTGTCCCCAGCGTCCGCAGTGCAGGGGGGACGTAGAGTGCGGGCACTGGTGAGGCGGCAGCGTCGTCGGCCGGAGGTGGGGGCGCCCCAGGCACAGTCGCAGAGGGACTGGCAGGGGCGCGGGTGACATCGGTGACGCCGGAGGAAGTGCCAGCAGACAAAAACTTGTGCACCGGCCCAATAGGGGGGAGTGCACAGTCAGTAGAATCGTCCTCAAGGAACTGAAAATCTGCTGGAACGCTAGGACCGTGGCGCTCGGCAAAGGGAAAGGCGGCTTCATCGAAGATGACATGCCGAGAGACGATGACTCGGTTGAACGAGAGGTCAAGGCAGTGGTACCCTTTGTGATGAGCGGAATATCCTAGGAAGACACAGAGGACAGACCGAGGGGCGAGTTTGTGGGGTGCAGTAGCTGAGGTGTTGGGATAACATTTGCAGCCAAAGACTCGAAGGTGACTGTAAGTAGGTGGCTTGCCGAGAAGGGCAAGGTAGGGTGTGGAGAAGTCGAGAGTCTTAGTGGGCAAAATGTTAAGGAGAGCAGTGGCGGTGGAGAGTGCCTCAACCCAGTAGGAGGGAGGCATGGACGCCTGAAAGAGCAGGGAGCGAACTACATTATTTATGGAACGGATAATGCGTTCAGCTTTACCGTTTTGAGGCGAAGTGTAGGGGCAGGACATGCGTAGGTGGATGCCCTGTGCGAGAAAGAACTGCTGGGAGCTGGAGTTGTCAAACTCGCGCCCGTTGTCGCACTGGACAGCCTTCACACGCGTGTTGAACTGGGTGGAGGCGTAGGCGACGAAGGCGGTGAGGGTGCTGAATGTGTCAGATTTGAGGCGTAAAGGAAAAGTCCACAAATAATGAGTGCAATCATCAAGTATGACCAAATAATATTTATAACCAGAGATGCTAACAACCGGGGAGGTCCAAAGGTCACAGTGTATAAGATCGAACTTATTAATGGCACGAGAAGTGGACTCATGAAAGGGCAAACGAACATGACGCCCTAACTGACACGCATGACACAACTCGGAACAATCCTGAATGGGACAGGAGACGCTGGATGCGAGCTTGGACAAAGCTTCATGACCGGGGTGGCCAAGACGCCGATGCCACAACGGGGACGATGCCTGGGCGACCAAGGAGTGCGCTGGTGGAAGGTGGAGTGGGTACAGGGGCCCGGAGCTATTGCACCTGACGATCTCTCTCCGTGATGGAAGAACCTTCACAGAACAACCAGCGGGATCAAACTCAATAGCACAATTGTTATCGGTAGTAAATTGGCGAACAGAGATAAGGTTGTTAATAATTTGTGGTGACACAAGAACATTATTAAGATGGAAATCAGGAGATAACTCTGCGAAGCCAATGGCCGTGACAGGAATTGTAGAACCATTACCGACAACAATAGATGAAGGAGTAGGGTAACCGCGGGAAAGAAAAGTGTGAAAGGCTGGAGGACTGAGATGTCATGTGTGAGGTAGCACCTGAGTCGAAGTACCACTCGTTTGACGGCGGTGGGGTCAGCGTCGTCGTGCTGAAGGCGGAGGCGAGGGCACTGGGATCCCAGGAAGGGAGGCCGGCCACAGGGTTGTAGAACCCCGGGGCAGCCCACTGACCGGCGGCGTCTGGAGTAGCGACGGGCGGCTGGACGAAGTGCTGTGGCTGCTGTGCCAGGAAGGCCTGCTGCTATGCCTGTTGCTGCGCCTGCTGTTGTGTCTGCTGCTGCGCCTGCAAATGAGGGGGCACCGGGATGGGAGCCAACGGAGGGCGGGGGCCCCCTGGCCACATGTGGATGGAACCCATCCATGGGTTGTAGTAGCTTGGCCAGGAGCGGGCGGCCTGCTGGGAGTTGGCCGACTGCTACTGCTGGACGCCAGTGGCTGGACGCTGGCCGCTGGAGGTGGTGTTGGTGTTGGAGCCGCCTTTGCCGCCGCCGCCACGCTTGCTTCGGTGACTGTTGGTGTTCTTGGAGGTGCCAGTGTTGCCGGAGCCTGAAGACGGTGGTGGAGGAGCGTTGGCGGATGACGCAGCAGACAGAAGAGCGGTGGCAGGGGCCTCCTTGTTGTTCTCCAGTGAGAGTTCCTCAAGGATGAGGTCGTCGCGGGCCTCCAGGAAGGTGGGGAAGGGATGAGCGCGGCGAAGGAGGGTGCCGACGTGGCTGAACCACTTGTTGAGACCCCGAATGACGTTGAGGACCAACGTGCGGTCGGTGACAACCTCCCCGAGGGCCGAGAGATCGTCGACCATCTTCTTCAGCTTGCGGCAGTAGTCTGTGACAGAGAGGTCCCCCTGGACGAAGTTGCGGAACCGCGTCTCGAGGTGGATGGAACGGGCCTCGCGGTTGCCGAGGAACTGGGACTCGACGGCGAGCCAAGCATGGCGTGCGGTGGAGCCCTGGGCGGAGATGATCTCGCCGAGGTCGTCGGTGAGCGTGGCCACAATCCACGACTTGACGACGCAGTCCATCCGGGCCCAGTCAGGGGACTCAGGTGCTGGAGCGTCCTCCAGGACATGGCCTCGAAGGGAGAATTTGCCGAGGATGAGGAGGAACTGGCCGCGCCAGCGATTGAAGGTGCCGGAGTCGACGTCGAGGATGGTGGTGACGTGGTTCCGGATGTTGCTGACGGCAACAGCCTGGGAGTGGAGTTGAAGCAGGGCGACGGCTTCGTGGTGAAGCAGAGCAGCGCGCAGATCGGGAGGAGGCGAGGCATCTCCAGGGGCGGAGCCATCGGCGCCTGCTCCAGACGATTCGGGCGCGAGGGCGGCAGCAGCGTCCGCGCGGGCCTTAGCCGTGCGAGCGAGGGCCGCGCTAGCGCGCTCAGCGGCCGCATCTCGATCCCAAGCCGCGGCGGCGGCTTCTTCGTCGGCCTCAGCGGCGTGGGCGAGGGCGGCGTCCCGCGCACGCTGGGCTGCGGCGGCGGCCTCCCTGGCTTGCGCCGCGGCGGCCTCCCTGGCAGCCTCGTCGCCGGTGGTGGAGGAGGTGTCGTCGCCGGCGTGCTTCGGGGAAAGCGGCGGGGTCGTCATGGCCAGCGGAGGAGGGGCGCACGCGGGGATGGCGCGGCGCGCGGGGAGGTGCGCGGCACGGCAGAGGTGCCGGCGCGCGGGGAGGTGTGCAGCGCGGCAGGGGTGCCGGCGCTCACGGGGTGGGCAGCGGAAGGTGGAAACCTAAGCGATTGATACCATGAAAGCCAATAGGGTTTCGGGAATAGATTGATTGATTGATTGATGGTCAAGGGTACATTGTACATATATAGGCAAGGATTATTAGGGATTATAGAAACTCCCTAATCAACGGTGATCCTTGCCTAATCTACCACCTATCTATCTTAATCCCCAAGGCAGCCAGCCCATTAGGCTTGGCGCCAGGCCTTAAGGCCAGCCCATAGGCGCTATTCTAACAAGAAGTAATAGAGATGGGAACAATGAAAAAGATAAATCTTGTACGTCAACTTAAATTATTTACAGAACTTATGTGGAACATGCTATTCCAATTCCTTATATTAGGAATCTTTTGTTCCAAACGATTCATGGGAAATTTTACTATAAGATTTAATTCATTTGGAATACCTGGCTCCAATCTTCGAGCAGTTGATTGATGTTTTAATTCTGTCATATGATCTGGTCAACTTTGCTAGATATGGGCAGATTTAGCACTTCATTGCTTGTTCTTGTAATCTCGAAATTATAGTCTTTTCCCCTTTTATCTGGAAACAGAATTGTTTGTGACTTCTATGCTCGGCAAACCGAAGCAAGACGCACTCTTTTTTTGTAATGCCTTTACTTGGTATAGATGCACAGTTTCGGGGCATGTCACGTTCCCTTGGCTTCACGCATGAAGGCAAATAAAATCAAATTTATTTTGGGGAAGGCTCAAATGTTACGACAAATATCGTTATCGTAACCACAAACCTTACCCCTAGCCATAAGTGAGCTCTTCAATCTCAAAAAAAAAAAAAAGTGAGCTCTCCGGTGTACAAAGTAGCTTCTAGTCCTCTACATTTTTTTTTCGTTTTGCGGAGATCTTCTCTTTGAAATATGCATTAGAAGAAATATTTTCTAGGCGCCTTGTCCTGTAGGCACTATACAATAACACCAGTAATGATTGTTCGGCAAAATTTCTCCGATATGAATCTTCGGACATTAATTAAGAGTATTAAATGTGAATTAATGACAAAATCTATTTCATAATTCTCCTATTTTTTCGAGACAAATCTAATAAGTTTAACTATGTCATGATTAGACAATGTCGTGCTACAGTAAACAATCTTTAATGACGAATTAATTAGTCTTAATGGATTCGTCTCGCGATTTTCCCGTCCATCTATGTAATTAATTTTGTAACTAGTCTACGTTTAATATTCTTAATAAGCTTCGAAAGGAGACTTCAAAAGTTTCTACCGAACTGTGTGTTTGCGCAGGAGGTCTGGTTACTTGTTTCCCAGTGGACTGAAGGCCGCGTTAAGCTTCCAACAGCGGGTTTGAGCATCCAGATTGGTGGAATGCCTCTTTGAAGGGCCTACGCAAGAAGGAGAAGACACAGATGGCCTCTCTGTTGATTTACACCTCATGGAATGTGTGGAAAGAAAGAAACAGACGCATTTTCGACGGTGTGGCTGTGCTACCTTCAAGAGTATTAGCCTTAATCAAAGAAGAAATGAAGCTCAGGGAGGTGGCTTGTGCCAGCGACCAGGGGAACCATGTTTCTTAATGTTAGTCTCCAATCTCTCCATGTGGTGTTTCGAGCTCTTTTCTTTTTTATGTAATCTCATGGACTTTGTAACCACAAACTCTCTTCTCCTTATATGACATAGCAGTGCTCCTGCTTTAACTTAAAGAAAAAGTTTCTACCGAACTGAACGGGTCTTAAATGTTGTTCCATTCCAGCATCCAAGCTTCAGCTTATATGTGGGAAATTTGACATGTTGAAACAGGGAAACCAACTACACAAGTGTTGCACGTCAAGCCTATTAAGAGGACTAAATATATACTAATTACAAAACTAATTATACGAATGGACGGGAAATCGTGAGATGAATCCATTATGCCTAACTAATCCCCCATTAGATATTATTTACTGTAGCATGATGTGTTTAATCATGTCATGATTAGGATAGTTAGAATCGTCTCGCGATTTTAGGGAGGGTTATGGAGTGGATTGTTATTAGTCCATGTTTGATACTTCTAATTAGTGTCTTATGGAGTGGATTGTTATTAGTCTATGTTTGATACTTCTAATTAGTGTCTGAAGATTAATGTAAAGGGTAGTTGGGAATTTTTTTTTTACTAAACTTGAACCCTCCTTTTTATCCCTTTCCTCTCGCCCCGAGATCTAGAATTTTCCTCGCGTGCTGCCACTTCCATCTGAGTAGGGCTCCTATGGAAGCATAGTGCTAGTATTTAGTCTAGGGAACAAATGCCCCTACCCGATTTTTCTTTGAATTTTCCATCCCTTTCACCAGAAGGTATTGCGGCCTCCTCTCCCCTACCATCGTTTGGCTACGCCCTGTTCACCTAGATTATCAAACATCAGTGAGTTGTACTTTTCTCTCAGAACAAATCAACAGTCAGACAATAGTATTTTTCGCACTAACCACCAGCCAACCGAACAGACCATTCCTCTGCTCAGCCCTGCCTGTCGGTCCGTGGAAAAGGAGGGGTTCGGGTCGATCTCCCCTGGCAGCTTCCGAAGGGTAGGATTGACTTTTTTTTAAATTACACAGTACAACGCAGACGCTCACAACACGCACGCACACTCACCCCTATGAACACACGTACGCAAACCCTACCCCTATGAGTACCTTCGAAGGACTGAGCACCGACAGATCTGGAGATTCCCGAAGTCACCATTGGCGTCTCGTCGTCGACGGGAACATTGCTTACCACTTAATGCATAACGCCGGAAAATCTCGGAATAAATCCAGAAAAAGGTGCGAGCACCAGGATTTGAACCCTGGTGGGTAGCGTCCCACTGGACCGTCCTACCATTGGACTACAACTCCATTCGCGAAGGGCACGATTGACTGCCCCGTGGCCGGAGTGTTGCGCGGGAAAAGTCCGGGATCCAGCTGAGGCCTTGTTGGGTTACCCCCAACCCGCCCGGGAATGAGGCCCAACCCACAGGGACACCCGGCCTGGGATGAATACCGGCCCAGCAAAAAAAGTTGTGTTCGTTTAACTCCCTTATTTGTTTCCGGGGAACATATCAGGTGGAAACCAACCCCTCTGTGCAAACTATGAAAACTTCAATCGGAGCCACACGATGTTGATCCAAGGGTAGACTTATAGAAGGTGGGAGGGGTGACGTGCAAAACTCATGAGAGGTGGGAGGGATGATTTGCAAAGGCACTTTTGCAAATCACTCCTCCCACCTCCCATGAGTCCTCCTTTGGATCAACATCATGTGACTCAGATTGAAGTTTACATAATTTGCACGGAGGGGTTGGTTTCCACCTGATATGTTCTTTCCGGCCCAAAACCCTCTTGTCGACCCACCACGGCCTGGGAATGTTCTCCCTCGGCTCCGTTGGGGTGGGAAAAACCCCCTCGCCGTCTCAGCTCAGCGCGCGACGCGGACCACGCGGTGCTCTCACAAAAAAAAAAAACAGACACGACGCGAGGGCAGCGGCAGCGGCGGCGGCGGCGGAGGAGCGGACTGGTGCAGAAGGGGGACGGACGGGCAGCGGCTACGGTGATTCCTCTCCACAGCGACCCCTCCCGACATCGGCTCTTCCCGGCGGCGGTAGTGGATAATCGACGCCGGAGACGTGGTCTTCTCCCCCACAACAGCCCGTCCCTTCCGGTGAATGTCTTCTCGCCGGTGAGTAACCCGTCCTCGCCATCCACCTCTTCTCTCTCATAGGTGCTAGGGTTCTTGATGCACATGGCCCGATCTAGAATCTAGTTGCTAAGATCTTGTTCTTGAATCTTGTTTCTTGATTTATCACTTGTGCTCGTGGTGGTCGACGACGATGCAGTGACTGTGTGATTGCCTGCTAGTAGCATTGGATCGAAGGAAATAAACCTGTTAATTTTCCTGTGTTATATCCATTGCGGCAGTATGCTCGGTGACCCTGAAGATTCACTATAGTTTATATATATGTGCAAGAGCAAGATTATTTTAGTAGTGTTTCCTACCAAACTTGTGCTGAATTTTATGAGCTCTTAGTTAAAATCATGCCTTGATGATTTGGAACTGAACTGAATTTGATTTGTACGTTTATTTGCTCTATAATGGGATATAGTAGTGTTGTGCCGATGGAGCGAAGTAATCATAGTAGTGTTGCTGGTGGTTCTATGAAGTACAGTAGCTAATATAACCGGTGGTAATAATTAGAAGTAATGCATATGGTAATAATGTGGGTTGGAGGTGACTAATCTGTTGCTGCTAGCTGCTTCCCAGCTTGTGTCCATTGCTTGAGTAGATTAACTATCCAATTTTCTGTTTTGCCAACTGTAATATCACTACAAAGGATTACTTTGAGTTACTTTGGTTAAATTCTCAGTTAGCCCTGTCCATTCCTAACTATGCCATCATCAATTCTGATTATAGCTTTCTGATTTTTGATTGGTCTTGAAGCCCCAAAAATTGCATCACCTAGATGCAAAAGCCAGTAGCCTAGTGTTATTAGTCATCACTTAGATGTAATTCAACTGTATGCAAGCCAGTTTCAATTATGATATATCATAATAAGCACTGAATGATGATGTATTTTTGAAGTTCCATTTTAATACCATGACTATTTTTGTGACATGTATCACTGGTACCATCCCTTTTCCTTTCTGCACCTAACCTTAAACTGCTTGTATGAGAGCACGATGACCTGCTATACTTGCCTTGCAATGTCTTGAGTTACATAAATATATTACATAAATGCATAACAGTACTAGCGGCCTGCCACTCCTACCACCCTTTTTGAGTTACAACTAAACTTCAAGGAATGTGATTTTGCATCACCTAGATGCAAAAGCCAGTAGAAAACAATCTTGCAGTTACATGTGCCAATCTGGACTTTATGGATTTGGCATTACACTTTGGTTAGCACACACAAGTCAGTTGATAACCCATGTTTTTGTTTGCAACAATCTCTCCTGCTGTTTTCACTCTGAGCTGTCAGTCTTCTTACATATATTGAAACCTATTTGCTGCAACAAGAAATAAGAATTTTGGCTAAATTTAGAGTGTTCTCATGGTAGTTGCCAGGTCATGTGAATTTCTGCTAAATTTCATTTCTGCTTGCATGTTCACCACATATATATGGTCATATGAGATTCAGCAAACACTAAATGATGATCTCAATATTTTTCTTTGATTTTGCAAACACTGCTAAATACTGTACCTTATCAGTAATGGACCCTTGTGATGCATTATATCATATATGCAAGCATATGAAAAAATTTTACATTCCGATATGCTTAATACATTTACAAGAAGCAGATGAGTCGATGATGAAGAAACATTGAACTGGACAAAGTAATGAGCTGTCACCATATGGACTTCCATTCTACTTCATTCTTCAACAGTTAGTCTGTGCCGGGTAGTGTCATCTTGAGGAGACCATGAGCGGAGCTTAGCCTGATCCACCGTTTAATCATTTCTGGGTGTTGTATAAGTTTAGAAGATCATAGCTTAATGTTGTATAATTTAATGGATATGATATTTGTGAGTATTGCAGTTGCTGGTTGTCACTTGATCATATTTAAGTTGTGCTATAATTTAATGGACAAGATAAAGAAACACAACTTCTGCTGCATGCTTACGTTCTGTTTCTCCAAGGCACTAATCCCTACCAAACCGAACAATGCAAGGGATTAAAGATAGGAGGGGATTAATAATCCCTACCAAACCGAACAATGCAAGGGATTAAAGATAGGAGGGGATTAAACCTCAAAGGTATTAAGTGAGAGCAAGATGATCCATTTTTTCCCTGTCTGTATTAAACCCCCTTTGGGATTACTCCCCGGCCAGCCGAACAAGGCCTGAGGATTTGCGTTCCCATAAAAAGTCCGGCATCCCCGCTAGGGATTTGTGTTCCCAAAGGGGCCGTAGTGTTATGCCATTTTCCCTCCTGGCCTCTGCAATCCTTGTGGTTGCTCGTTTTGCAGTTTTGCTCGCCATCCACCGAAGTAGTGGTATGCCTTTTCCTCTCTCTCTCACCCTAATTAGATCCTTGGGGTTGCTCGTTTTATTCAAAAAAATTCCTTATTACAAGTTTGATCCTAAAAAAATGTTCCTCCTTATTTTACATTTTTACCACTTGTGTCATTTAAGTTAGGCGAAATAACCTCCAAATCACCTAAAACATCATGAAAGTCTTTCCTACTAATAAATAATTGAAGATGAATCCATTTTTCTTAAAACCACATATGCAACTTTGCAGTTTAAAATTATAATTCACCAAATTATGCTAATTTTCAAACTTGTCTAATTTTTTATGGCGCCATTTTTCATAAACTTTATGGAAATTAGCTAATATTCCTCACATTGGATGCATTAATTTATTAAATTATTTCGTAGCATGAGTTACAAGGAAAATTATGAAGAATGCAAAGTTTTAGAATGACTTTGTAATTATCTATGTAACATGTGATGGAAGTGTTTGGTGTCACAAAAGTTGACATAACTTTTTAAAAAAGTCTACTTAGTGAATTTAGTCTTAAAACGTAAAGGTACACGTGTGTGTTTTTTTAAAAGGAAGGTTCATCTCCATTTGCTCTACGACTAAAAATAATTTCATGAATTGTGAAAGTGATTTGCTTGTCATCTTGCCCAACTTTAGTAACTAAACAGGTGTAAATGTGAAATACTATTGTCATCGAAGGGAGGTAATATAATTTTGGCCCTAGGAAGGAATGAAGTGGAACGTATCATGTGAAAACCAACCCCTTCGTGCAAACTATGGAAACTTCAATCTGAACCACACGATGTTGATCTAAAGGAGGGCTCATGGGAGGTGGGAGGGGTGATTTGCATAAGTGCATTTGCAAATCATCCCTCCCACCTCTCATGAGTTTTGCACATCACCCCTCCCACCTTCCATAAGTCTTCCCTTGGATCAACATCGTGTGACTCAGATTAAAGTTTCCATAGTTTGCACAGAGGGGTTGGTTTCCACCTGATATGTTCACATCTTCCAGTTCCCAGTAAAATTATTTTCCTTTTTTATTATGCATCTTTATACCCCCTATTTAAACGATGAAGCTTGAAATGATCGAAACGTCAATCACACACAGTCGTTGAACATAGCGCGAGACAACCAAACATTCCCTTTGATTTGCACGTAAAAACAACACTTGCCATTTGATTGCAAATCGACCTAACGGGTTGACTCTACGTAGACACCCAGTGCGAATGCTCCGGCAACGAGAACAAATACCGTTTGGTTCTTGAAAATATCTGTTGTTGGTGGGTGAAATTTGCAACTGGAGTTGTTGCCTCAAGATTGGTGCGCACGCGTGTTTGACGATGCTGTTCGTCCCATGCGGGCCCTACCTCGGTCGCCGGAAAGATGGGTCCGCGGCATTTTCGCGCTGCCACGTTTGACCCCGCATTTGTTGCCACCTTTAGGGTGCTTTTGGCACAGCTTCGCGAGCAGCTTCGGGAGCTGTTTCGCACGAAGTTGTGCCAAACGGCCTCCCAAAACAGCTGCGCCCCCGAATCGGCCGGGAAACGCGCTCTCTGGCGCGGTTCCGCCGAGGGGAAGCTGCAAAAACGCAGCTTCGCCCGCTGCGCCTCCCGCTCCGCGCGCCCTTTGCCTGCTCTGCCCTCGGTGGGGCCCGTCGGGGGCATGTTGCATGGGGAAGATGGCCGGCGGTGGCGGGACGCGAGGGAGGCCGGCGGGCCGGAGCAGCCAGCGCACTCGCCGGTGGAGAGCAAGCCGGCGAGCTCGGCGGCGGCGCGGTGTAGATCCGCCGGCACGGCGCAGAGGAGAGCAAGCTCCGTCCGGGCCGCCTCCATGGCCGGCCGGGCAACTCCGCGCGGGCCGCCTCCATGGCCGGCCGGGGCAGCTCGGCGGAGCGAGGGAGGCCAGGGTGAGGTGGGAGGCGGCGGGCGCAGGCGGCGGCGCAGAGGACCGGCGACGGGAGGTGCGGCGAGGGGGAGCGGCGGCGGGAGAAGGGCGGCGCCGGCGGGTGCGTTGCGGCGCAGAGGACCGGTGAATGGATGAGGATAAGGGAGGAAGGAGAGGTGCGGTGGAGGATAAAGGAAGGGAGAGGAGAAATAAAAAAAAATGAGAAGGAAAATGTAAAAGGGAAAAGAAAGAAAAAAGAAAATAAAAAAGGAAAAGGTATTTTGGACATTTCACTCTCTCACCTACCTTCCACAGCCAGGAGAAGCTGTTTTGCCAAACGTTTCTCCAAAACGGTTTCCGCTTCACCAGCTAATCCGCTTCACCAACACAGCCACAGCTGAAGCAGCCACAGCCAGCCACAGCCACAGCCGTGCCAAACGGACGCTTATTCAGTCTTTCCTTCTCGTCCCCCGACCCGACCGACCCAAAAAGCAAGAGTCGAGCGCAGGGAGGAGATATCCAAAGCACACGGCCAACTCCTCTGCCGCACCGAAGAAGAGAGTGGGCACCCGCGGATCTCCCTCCACGACGCCCCGCTGCCCGCCCACCCCTTCCTTCCCGTTCTCCCCGGTTGGTTGCTTTCTCTTCGCCCTTCTCCAACTTCTTGCCGCGCGTGGGTGGGGTTCCTTCCTTTCGTGTGAATTCGTGCTTGATGGATCAGTACCCCTGCAGGAGGAGGATCATGGAACGCGGGGTTCTTGGCTCCAGGTGCGCCGCCGGCGCCGGGCGAATCTTGGGGACCGAGTCCGCGGCTGCGACGTGAGTGCCGCTTCTGTCCCTTCCCTTTCTTGACATTTCCCTTCCTCTTTCTTGTGATGGTTGATCTGCGATCAGGATTGGGTTTTAGCGATTCAGGTTCTGTGCTGGATGGTTGAGTTTTAGCTGAAAATGTCATGTTGAACCTTATAATTAGTGAATCTAGGATAGTTTAGTTATCTTAGTTGATCTGTGATCACAATCGGTACCTTATCGTGCTATTTACCATTTTATTAGTTTGTATTCTGGATTGAGCGATTTTAGATGAAAATGTTTCATCAAATTTTTAAAATTAAATGAATTTTCCCGTGCCCTTGCCTCAGTAACTTTGTCTTTGTGGGATTCTAGCATCATTTATGCTTGCTTATTAGTAGTTTTTAAAGTAGTTTTATTCACTACAGAGCCTTTACTGAAGGTGCACTCATTTCAACACATTAGTACTTGGGGCTATTGCGTTCTTACCCTCATTTTCAACCCCAATTGTGATTTTACCCCGACTTTCTTACATTTTGCATTTTTACCCTTACTGTTCCGAAATGAAGCCTCATTTTACCCCTACTTCGTGAACAGCACATAACGGTGTCAAAGATGACAAGTTTACCCTTGCGAATATACCCTTACTTTTATTTAGAACTTTGTGAATATACCCTTATTTGTCATGTGCGCTGTGCCTCAGATTAAAAAGAATCTGCAAGCTGTTAAGACTGTTGGATGATGCAATAAAACATTTCCCATTGCACAACTCATGAAATTAGCTGTGCTTTCATCAGAGACTTATTTACCAGTATGAAATTACATGCTTTATTCAGAATAATACAAAACAATAAGAAGTTTGTACCAAAAAAGAGGGGGGAAAAGGAGTTACAAGACTGTCTAAATAGGATGGATAGTCTTTCGACCAATACAAAATCAGAGATCTACTGTAAGTGCCCTCACAAACATCAGAACAGCATGTACCTCTAGTTCCTCTAATCTTCAGAAAATGCTGCTTAGCGGTCCAGCTTCCAAAGGACCCTGTGACGGGATCACATCAAAATGTAACGACAGCCATCGTAGCCTGAAAAGGAAAGGGCATCGTAGCCTCTAGTTCCTCTAATCTTCTGAAACATTTGTGCATTTTTGGTTTCTGGCACTGCTGAAATGCTGAGGAGATGTCTTACTCGGGTCCTTGGTGATGAGCATGGCGGTGCCGCCGAAGTCGCAGGTGGCGCTGCTGGCCTTGGTACGCTGCCAGTAGCTGTTGAAGGCGAAAGAGGCGTGCGCCAGCATGGTGTCCGGCCGGAAGCAGGGGCCTGACTGGATGGAGTCACAGTCCGCCCGCGAGCCGCACGCGTAGTCCATGACCTGCTGCACGATGGGGCCCGGCACCGACGGCTTCGCCACGCACCACTCCGAGCTCACCGTCCCCGGCGATGGCGTCGCGAACGCGCTTCCTCCCGCTCGCGCCGGCCCCGCGCAGCCTCGCGGCTCGCCCGCACGCGCCTCCTCCTGCTGGCCTGCGCCGCCACCGCTAGGTCATGCGCCGCCGCCGACCGAGTGCGGCCGCGGCTGAGTCGGGTGCTCGGGTGAATGTTTTTTTTTTTGAGGATCTCGGGTGAATGGTTGGGGAGAGACCAGTTGAAGAGATAAGGATAAGGGGCACATTTGTCTTTTCGCAGGTCTTTTCTTATTTCCTAAATTTTTTAAACCCAGATGTATGTAACGGAGTTACAAATAGGGGTAAACGGTGCCTTCGTATTTGAACAGTAGGGGTAAAAATGCAAAATTAGAAAAAGTCAGGGCAAAATCACAATTGAGGTTCAAAGCGAGGGTAGAAACGCAATAGCCCCTTAGTACTTTACTAAGATAAAATCAAGATGTGTCACTTGAGGTGATGTGATATGGACTTATGGAGACACAGCATTCTGCGTTTGCTATCAATTTGTTGGGTTCAAATTTATTTGTTTATTGTTTTGTGTACAGCACAGAAAACCTTGTTAATTTAATAGGAAAAAGTCGTTATACAGTTAAGTTATGTTGAAAAAAATAATTTTTTGTTAGTATGGAATTTTATTTTGAGTGCAGGATGATATGGGCATCATGTCAGGCATCGTTTTCTTCAACGTCATTAATTTTGATATCTGTTACAAATGTGCTCAAGCTGTGCTTACATGATATTGCCACTGTGGATGGATAGACAGAATGACCTTTTGTTTTCAAATTCGGTGATCTGTTCTGTTGGAATCCAAGTATACATGTTTTTATTGTTGATTAGTTATTGCTACTATTGGCAGGTCATACGGCAAAACAACCTCAACAAGTTTTACTTGTTCTACCAAACATGATGTTAAGCCATTGCAATTAGCAGCAAATGGATCCTCTTGTTTTGCTAACACAAGTCCAGTAAAGCAGAGGAACCTTTGCGTTAGGTCTAGCTCTGCAAATGTGGTTACCACTTTTGATGATGCCAAAGGTGCATCTTCCAGTATCGCTGAAGAAAAAATTGGAGTACTCTTGTTAAATCTTGGTGGACCAGAGACACTGGATGATGTTCAACCATTTTTGTTCAACCTATTTGCTGATCCAGTACGTAAATCATACCTCACAATTTTAGTACCACTGGACCTGTTGTTCACTAATTGATACCATTTTCCCACCAGTTGAATGAGTGCCAAATAATAAAAAATGTTTTTCAGTATAATTGAATGTCGGCCAGCACTATATTTCGAACTCATCTTTCATCAATTCTATGGATGTCTAATCCAGAAGCCCCCCTTCCTATGTACTGAATTAATTTCCTTCTTTTGTCAGTTGTTTGCCATTATCGTAACATAACAAAATTTTCTATGATTGTTCAGGATATCATTCGACTCCCTAGGCTGTTCAGGTTTCTTCAAAGACCACTGGCCAAACTTATTTCTACTTTTAGAGCTCCTAAGAGTAAAGAGGGGTATGCTTCAATAGGTGGTGGATCACCGTTGAGGAAAATTACTGATGAGCAGGTAAAAGTTCACCTGGCTGACTGTTCTATAACTGCTGTTATTCTACTTTTCTTTGGTCCAGGATTTGTTGTAATTTATGAGCTGATCATAAACCTGTTGACCTTCGAGTGTTTCATGATATTTTCATTCTACTTGTATTTCTTATTAAAAGTCGTCCCCATTCTCATAAAAGTAACTGATATTGCAGGCGAATGCTCTGAAGATTGCACTACAAAAGAAAAACTTGCACGCAAATATTTATGTTGGGATGCGTTATTGGTACCCTTTCACAGAAGAAGCCATCGATCAGGTGAAACTTCTTGACTCTGTTGAATAATTTTTGCTTCTATTTAATCCTTTTACCCAGGTTAATTATGTATCTAGTAGTATACCCTCATTGAGAGGCCTACGTAGAGTTAACCTGACTAATTCCCACACGCATATGTACTTTCCGTTGTACATGCATGCGCTACCAGCCTACCAATAATATATGGTAGCCAGTCCATTGTTGCAACCAGCAGTAAATGCTGTGGTACTATATCTTTTGTTAGAAAACTAAGATTCAGTAATGATGACAGAGTTAGTGTAAGGGTATATAAGAAACAGAATGCTAATTCATCTTAAAACTTTAGACTGTAACATATTTAGTAACAACATTAAAAAAATTGAATGAGATGTAGATGGGAACATCGAGACTGTTATTTTCTTCATTGGAGTTGATGCATTTGTATATTTATTAAATTATTAGTTGAGATTTTATTTGTACACTTCAAATAGAAGTAATTTCATATGTTAAAAGCATACCATAAAATGAATTTCATGGTACTGCTGTCTGTCCTACTTTTTTTTCTCGAACAGCGCAGGAGAACTGCCTGTCATTTCATTAAGCTAGAAAAAATACAAAGGTCAAGAGAGACCACACCAGGCGCCGAACAAGGCGCCAGCCATTCACAAATACACTTACACCACAAATATACAGACGACCACAACGACCCCAGGCTTTTAGGCCATGGTCCGTCCAACTTGTAAATGATTATTAGTTGTTTCTTGTTTTTGGTTGATAACAGATTAAGAAGGATAAGGTTACCAAGCTCGTTGTTCTCCCACTTTACCCACAGTACTCCACATCAACAAGTGGATCAAGCATTCGTGTTCTCCAAAACATTGTCAAGTAATATGCCTTCTCCTTTTCAAAACCTATCATGATGCTGCAAGAACATAAATTGCTGCAAGAACATAACTACTAATAGAAAGGTATCCATGCAGGGAAGATTCATATTTTGCTGGCTTGCCAATTTCCATCATTGAATCATGGTACCAACGTGATGGCTATGTGAAATCAATGGCTGACTTGATTGAGAAAGAGCTATTTGCCTTTTCTAATCCTGAAGAGGTCTGCTCATTCGGTCATTCCTAATTCCTGCTTCTACTTTTGTCTTCATTTGATTTTTCAATATGATGTCATGGGATTGCTAATTCCATTTAAACATTTTAAATTTCATAATAGCCAACGATGTAGCCGTAACATTGCTCACAGTGATTTTATTGCAACTATGATTTAGCATTTTTATACGTATCTTTCTCTAGATAAATTTAACCGGTAGTATACACAAAATATATTAAAGGTGAATAAATGCAAATAAAAGTAGTAGATTCTATAATGATAATGCTCTGATAACATTGCAACTTTTGTACCTTTATTAACATATCAGAATAAAATCAATGATCAAAGATGTATTCGGATGCCCATGTTAATCTCCAAAATGGGTGTCAATATTGTGGCAGTGGGAGTACTAGATATTGTTTGCTTAATGCAGAATTCTTATTGGTTTAGGATAGTCATGGAAAAAAATAGTTTGTTCTATAATTTTATTCTGATATTTCTTTCTATTGATGAAAATAAATCCCAGGTTATGATTTTCTTCAGCGCACATGGTGTGCCACTTACCTATGTTGAGGATGCTGGAGATCCATACAGAGATCAGATGGAGGATTGCATTGCTTTGATCATGGAGGAATTGAGATCCAGAGGAATATTAAACAGCCACACTTTGGCATACCAGGTATACAACCTGAGTTGTGAAAGCTTATTTGAGGAAATTCAAAGTAGATTAAAAAATAATCCCTTATGTTTAAATGATTGACATTTATTACCAATTTACAATCTAAAAGTTTAGAAGTGGAAAAAAATCCAAGTGTATACAGTTCTGAGTTTACCTTTTTTTTGTCATTCTGGTTACTGTTTACCACTGCTAACATTTCTCTGTACATGCAGAGTCGGGTGGGGCCAGTTCAATGGCTAAAGCCGTATACTGATGAAGTTTTAGTTGAACTTGGTCAAAGGGGTGTAAAGAGCCTCCTGGCTGTTCCAGTAAGGTAATCATCAACTTTAGTATTATAATTTTTCCGGATGTCTGGTAATTTTCTCACATGTTGTTCCTGTACAAATGAGATAGCACACTGGCAATTCATTCGGTAAATTGTGTGTTTCAGATCTTTTTTTCCTTATTGAATGTTTTGCATGAACAACTTGGTATGTACTGAACATACTACACAATCTCAGGCCTCAGTTTTTGATTTACATATGCATGGCTATTAATTTGTTTGTTTCATAAAGATCAATGCCATGATCTAACATGAAGGTGCAGTATGCTAGTATCTAGTTTACTAAGTTTACCAGACAAGATTGACCTGATGTCTGTTATTGGTACTTTTCGTACTGCATCTTGATCGCTTTCACCTCTAATCTGAACCATCTACCATTAATACAGCTTTGTGAGCGAGCACATTGAGACACTGGAAGAGATCGACATGGAGTACAGGGAGTTGGCCCTAGAGTCTGGAATCGTGAACTGGGGCAGGGTTCCTGCTCTTGGATGTACTTCCTCATTCATCTCCGACCTTGCAGATGCTGTTGTCGAGGCGCTGCCCACTGCCTCAGCACTCGTGGCCAGAAAGCCTGACGACACCGATGCTGATATTGACCTGATGCATTACCTGACCAAGATGTTCTTCGGTTCAATCTTGGCATTCATCCTGCTGTTGTCACCGAGACTAATTTCCGCTTTCCGCAACACCATGCTTTAGGTTGGCTAGGTAAGTAGAAATGGTGTGAGGTATTTATCCAAAGCTTCAAATTTTGAGATTGATAAGTAAAGGAGTAACCTCAAGGAACTTAGTGAGGGTAGCTAGAGATCCTTTAGACCATAAGGTGGAAGCTTACAGTTTGCTGGTGGTAATATTGTTCACAGTCGAAGTTGTTCTGATGAAACTATGAAAGCACAAAACATCTCTACAACAGATAAAAGTTTGTTATGGTCCTTTAATTTTCTTCCTCTCTTGGATACTTTGGTCTCAACACACCATCCATTTAGGGCATTTTTGGCACAGTTCTGCCTCCTGTAAAAATGGCTCTAGCTCTGGCTTCAATTTTTAGAGTGGATAGAAGAGAATAAAAGTCTATATACTACCCTTGTGTTTTTTCTTCTTTCTTTTTTCTTATCTCTTTCATTTCTATTATTTCCATTTCTTCATCCTTTCATTTTCTTTTTTCCCCCTCCGTTCTCTCCCTATTACCTTTTGCCTTTATTTTCTCTCCCGTCCGGTTCGTTTCTGCCTTAGAGCAACTTCACTTCAAGAGCTTTCCTTAAAACAATCCGAAAACCAAATCTAGGGAGAAAACAAAAATTCCATGCTCCAACAGCTCCTTCGATGCCGTCCTAGGAGGCTAAGGACGCCTGAGGTCGGGGACACCAGCCCCACCACCATGGTGGTGCTGGCGCATTGCTGCACGGGAGCAGCCAGCGCCGCCGCCTTGGCGGCACCGGCGAGCGCTCGAGCAAGCCGCAGTCAAGGGCACGAAATAGGTACAATCATATTTTACCATGCAACAAAATCACATATCTAATTTTAATTTATAATCCAAATCAACAATTACTACATCTCAGATCTGGTTTGATCTTAGCTTGCACGCTGAACATATGCGTTAGGTGTGTGTCTGTTTCCAGGGCGCGTCTAGGCATCGCTTCGGTGATGATTTGCAAACCATCACGAAGGCCATCATCTTCTTCCCCGCCTCTCCGATCGCTGCTCCCCTGCCGTCCACTACCTCTCTGGCCGGCGGTGACCGCGCCGTCATGCTGTCCGCCGTCCACCCGCCGCCGCCCTAACCCGGCTCTGTCGGGGAGCTCGCCGTTCCTCTCCCGTCTCCGACGGCCGCAACCCCCCCTCCCCGCCACCTCCTCCACCGCCCACTGGATATCCTCCGCTGCCGGGGAGCGCCGCCTCGTCTTTGTCGCCGGTTAGACCTCAGCATTTTTCGGGTCGGTCCGAAAAAACCTGGTTATTTCGGGTCGAGAAAATTCTGCCCATGACCGTCTCACTAGGCGCGTCGAACCTCAATTTTTGGGCCGGGCTCAGGCTTAGGCGTTCGCACATTTTATAGTGCAAAATAGCTAAAAACAACATTTCGGGTCAGGCTCGGTCCAAGATTTTTTTTCTCGAGCTGCAAGATCTGTGCTCACACCCTTCCAGTAAGGTCTGTGGGTGGGGCGAGGTCGGGTCAGGCAGAGCTAAAAATGCTCAGGTATACCGCCGGTCAACCCGTCAGCTCCGCCGGGGCATCCGCCACCGCTGGCCTTCCTCTAGTTCCGGTGACCATTGGAGCCCCCGGCACCCCAGAAACCCGAAACCCTAAAAGCTCTGCCACCTCGACCACCTGCCGCGACCGCCAGCGACCTCGCCGTCGAGCCGCCCCGCCCACCACCCACGCGGCGCCGGTGTCACTGACAGTTGGTGCCTACCTGGCTTGATGGGACGCGAAACTGTCACTTCAGTCACATATATGATTGGCGATGTTTCCAAGCGCAAGTAGCAAGCCATGCCTGGCTGGCCTACACTAATGCTTATCAACGTTCAACATTTATATTCACATGTAATTTTTATATTCCAATACGTGTTGAATACATGTGTTTTTTCTAATTAAGCCGACAAAGGATAATAAGTTTTGAAACTAAATAGATATCTAAATACTTGATTTGTTCGGATACATATACATATTTGTTGTAAGAAAACAATGTTTCTACTACAGAGGAATAGTAAGCCATATGGAAGATTAAACCTGTTGGATGGTTGACTGGTACTATTGTGGTTGTATAGCAAGTAAATAGTAGCTTAGACCACCCACACCGGGGGACGGGACAGCCGACGCTATCCCTTTCCTGTCGCCATTTCCAGGAAAAGGGGCTGCAGTGGCTCCTTCAAACCCCACACGATTTTCCCGTCGCCCCCACCTCCTCTAGATCCAGAGGATCCCTGGACGAACGCGAAAGCCGACGTGGCGCGGGCCCACATGCTGTCAATTCATCTGCGTCGGGAGTCAGAAGGGAGAGAGAAGAGGGGCTCTTCGTCATCGCTGTCGCCGTGTGGGAGCTCTGTGTCGTCGCTGTCAATTCGCCGACCAAGGCGGCGACGAAGATGAGGAGCCGGCCTCCGCGTCGTCCATATGCTCCCGCGCACGCTGCTCCTCCCGCCGCCGCAGCAGCTCGCGCTGGATCCGGCGCCGCGCTCCCTCCTCGTCCCGGCCGAGGCTACCCTTCCGCCGCCGTTGCGTGCAAGATCCAACTGCGGCCGGCCACGCATGTGAGCTCCGGCGTCGCGGACGGCCGCCGCTGCAACCCCGGGCGCGCTGGATCTCCGCAGCGAGGAGCCTGAGATGGAGACGAGCGAGATCGAGGTCACCGCAGCAACCCGGCCTCGCGAGGAGGTCCTGCTCCACCGCCGTCGCCGGCCCTGCTCCTCGCCACTTCCCGCCGCCTCTGCTCCGCCGCCATGCTCGATGGCGCGCACGCCGCCTGGATCCGCCTACCATGGAGGAGAGAGGACGCCTGAGAGAGAGGGCGTGGGTGGCACCGCGTGGAGAGAGCTCGCGCCGCTGCCAGAGACGCCGTCCGCGGCCACCGAGCTCCGCCTCAGCGGAGGAGGGAGGGGAGCAGGGGAAGGGCCCCTGCTCGATCCGCGGGAGGACGGCCGCACATGCTCCACCTCGCTAGGGAGCAGGGGAGGGGGCGTTGCCACCGTCGGGGCCCGAATCGAGTTCCGCTGTCCCCCGAGATCCGTCGGGGAGCTTCGCAGAGCTCGAGGAGGGGAGCGCATCGGTGTGGGGCTGAGTTCTGCTCTGAGCTCGAGGCCGTGTTGTTTCCCCTCCCCTCGTCGTGCGCCGTCTGTGAGGGGCCGTGCGACCGCTCGCTGGTGGAGGCGCCGGCCGAAGAGGGCGGCGTGCGAGGTGGGAGCAGCCGCCGCGCTGGCTGGCTCCTCCGCTGGCCGGTGCAGGTGGTGAGAGTGGCGCCGGCGAAGGAGGAGCCGAAAGGCTGGGGTGGTTGGGCGCAACGGGGAAGAGAGGCGGAGGAGCCGAGGGAGTGAGCTCGCTGGGAGTAAAAAGAGGGGACGGCGGCTGTCGTGTGAGGCCCACGAGTGAGTTGTTTGGACAGAGGAGAAATATAAACGAAAATTGATACAAGAGAAGTGAATATAAAGAAAAAAAATCTCGCTAACCAAGTATATCCTGTTTTAAAAAGAGGATATGAAAGATGACCCGACAAGTCCGTACTTCCCGTTGGTGGGAAGCGGCGGAGCAACGTGGGTTCGACTCTCACCTGGTGCACGTTTTGTTCTTTTTCCCTCCCTTCCCTTCGCACGACTCCGGTTCAGTGATTTGTCTTTAGGTTTCTATATATCCGACGTACCAAAATCAAGGGCAGAAGCCGTACTACCTTTAATCGTCAATCTGCCATGCCTCACTGACGTATGCCCGATCTCGCCTTCCCTAACTGTATTGTCACTTCCATCGTGCATGTACCACAGCACCCTGACCTTGCCAACTGTTGTCTGCGCTTCCCATCATCCCCGCCTCATCGACCTCACCGTCACGCCCGCGCCACCCTGACAACCTCTCCCGCCATCGTCCGCCACGACTGCGCTGTCACCCCACCACCTTCGCACCTCCTCGACCTCACCATTGTCCCCATCGCAACCGGACCACCCTAACCTCACTCGTTGTTATCCATGCCTCCCGAACCTTATTGTCGTGTTCCCGACCTTGCCTTCCCCAGTCGTACCGTCACTCCCATCGCTTAGGCGCCACACCCCGACCTCGCTCGTCGTCATCCATGCCTCGTAACCTTGCTGTTGTCCTCCCCCCGAGCCGCATCGCCATCCCCGCCTTCCCGGTCACACCATCACACCTGTACCACCCCGACCCTACCCTCGTCATCTGCCATAGCGTCTTTCCTGACCGCATCATCATACCTACTGCCCCACACACTCAACATAAATGGATCTAGATAACTCTAAATATCGATATCATATGACACATCAAATGTTAATGTATTGTTGCTTTAAGGACTCACCTGTCAATGACATGTGAATTTATTATAAAAAATGTGAGGAACTTTTTTGCAAACAATGATGACGGTTAGAATAAACGATGGCACTTTAACATCTTTTTAATATTATGTTAGCAAATGCCACTGCTACAGTAAAAGTCACTTGTGCTTTTTTATCTCATAGAATTTTTTCACTTATTGAATGCCAACACGTTTGCTAGAAATAATTTTGACTTAATTATTCTTCGATCAAATACTTATTAAATTTCTACCTTTGTTATTTATAGATATGTTTGAGAGAAAAATAGATTGGTAACAATGTTACACAATATAAAGTGACCACATTTCACATATAGTCCTGCTTCACATACACCGTTATTGTCTAAATATAACGTATACTATTTCTAGGTGCAAGTACCATAGCGTACAACAGCTTTTGGAATTTTCTGGTTTTGTTCACGTGATCCACCCAGTCGGACTCAACTCTGGTTTTCCTTTGGTTTCATTCGCGTGACGCACCAATCCCGCGACCGCCGCGAGAGACGTTCGCTCGGACTCCGGTTCTTCTCGTGGACTGCTTGGACTCCAGATTTTTCACTTCGGCAAGGCCGGTTTCCGCGTTTTTTCACCGCGATTAGAGGCCGACGTACGAAAATTGAGGGCAGAAGCAATCCTAGCATTAATATTAGGTAGAGATATAGGTAACTTTAATATTAGAAACAAGTCCATTTTTGACTATCCAACTGTTGCGTCAATTTGGTTTGGGCCATCGAACTTCAAAACCGCATATCTTTGGTCATCTAATTATTAAAACCATTCAAATTTGGTCCTCAGGCGGTTTTGATGGGTGATTTTAAATTTTTTATTTATAATTTAGTTCTTAGGATCTTAAAATAATTATTACTTTTTTCTCTTCCCTCCTATTTAGGTGATTCATGCGGTCACGCGTTCATATCGGTGAGCTTTATTTTTTAAAATATTCTTTATACTATTTTATCTTTGCTTATTATATTATTCTTATTTTGTTGTGTACAAACAACAATATAATAAAAAAGTAAAGGAAACAATTAAAAAATAATGCTAACAACGTTTTAAAAGATAAAACTCATCGTTATGAACGTATGACCACTAGAATCACTTAAATCGGAGATATGAGAAAAAATAGTAATTATTTTAAGATCTAAAGACTAAACTGTAAATAAAATAGTTCTTAGATCTTAAAATGATTAGTATCACTTAAATCGGAGATACGAGAAAAAATAGTAACTATTTTAAGACTAAGGACTAAATTGTAAATTAAATAGTTTTTAGATCTTAAAATGATTAGTATTTTTTATCGTACATCCAATTTAAACGATTCTTGTGGGCAACCGTTCGTAATGATGAGCTTTATCTTCTAAAGTATTGTTCATATTATTTTGCAGTTGTTTGCTTTAATTTTCTTATATTATTTCTTTACACAACAAAATAACAATAATATAAAAAATAGAGATAAAATGGTGTAAAGAACATTTTAAAAGATAAAGCTCACTGTTATGAACATGTGACCGCAAAAATCATCTAAATCGGAGGTACGGGCAAAAAGTAATAATCATTTTAAGATCTAAGAACTAAATTTTAAATAAAAAAATTAAAATCACAAATCAAAACCGTACGATGGTCAAATTTGAAAGATTTTGATAGTTGGATGGCCAAAGATACCCGGTTTTGGCGTTCGATAGCCAAAACCAAACTGAAATTGCAAAGGCAACTTTGCTTGCTGCAAAAAAGAGTGTGGCAAAGCAGTCTGAAACTGAACAGTCACAGATTGGACAGGAAAGTGTGGTTCCTGATACCTCGGTTAATGCCTATGTCAAAGGTGATATGTCAGATATAGAGGGGGTTACTACAGATCGCCCTTCAAAGAAACCACCAAAGAGAGGGGGAGGTCAAAACAAGAAAAATGATAGAGCCGTAAATAGCCGCGCTAAAAAGAAAGATCAATGAAGATTCTTCTGTGGAATATAAGAGGGCTAGGTACCAGCGGAAGACGAAAACAACTTAGAGAAATGAGGTCTCAACATAGAGTGGCGGCTATCTGTTTGCAGGAAACCATTAAAGCTGATTTTTCTACTGGAGAGTTGAATGCTTTGAGTGAAGGATCTGCCTTTGTATGGAATTGGACAGCTGCAATTGGTCACTTAGGGGGGACTTTGATTGGGATTAACACTGCTGAGGCTACAGTTATTCAGAAAGATTGTGGTGAATTTTTTTCTAGCCTTAAGATTGCATCCAGAGAAGATAATTTTGTCTGGGAGATTGTCAACATTTATGGTCCAGTCCAGTTAGAGAGAAAATTGAACTTCCTTCAAGAGTTGAATCAAAAAATTTTGAGGATGTCCTGGCCTTTTATGATGGGAGGAGACTTTAATATGATCAGGTACCCTTGGGAGAAATCTTCTGATAATACCAACCAGACTTGGATGGATACCTTTAATGGCTTCATCCTAGACAATGGTTTGTTGGAACTGATCAGAAAAGGCAGTAAATACACTTGGACGAATAAACAGCTCAATCCGGGGAGTGTTCTTGATAGAGTTCTGGTTTGTACTGAGTGGGACTTGCACTACAAGGATGCATCTTGTGAATTGATTACTAGAGTGGGGTCTGACCACAATCCGATTATCGTCAATACATCAGATAGTAGGTTTAGACAACAACGAAACTTCAGATTCAAAATGCACTGGCTAGAACAACAAGGGTTCAGGGAGAGCGTCAAGAACAAATGGCCTGTGAAAAGGGTAGATGAGAATATACAAGACTTCTGGAGGGACCTAAAATCTTCTACTAGGAGGTTCTGTAAAGGATGAGGAGCTAATTTCCAGGCACAACTTAAGAGAGATAAATCAGCCCTGCTGATGAAGATTAAATCTTTAGATGCTGAGGCGGAACGGAGAGATCTGGCTTCATCTCAATGGCAGGAGAGGTATAACTTGGAGGCCGAACTAGAACACTTATATACTTATGAAGAAATGCAACTACAAAGACAAGGTGGAGTGAAATGGACACTGAAAGGGGATGCAAACAACAGTTTCTTTCATGGGGTTGCGAATGGCCGGAAAAGGAAATGTTCTATCTTTGCTCTTGAAGAGGATGGTGTTGAGATAAGAGACCCTGCAGACATAAGAACTCATGTGGATAACTTCTACAACGAACTTTTTGGGGCCGAGACAGAGGGGGGAATTGCTCTTGGTCAAAATTCCTAGGCAGAGTCAGGAAGATTGACTGTTGAGGATGCACAAGAACTAATAAAACCGTTCTCTATCAAGGAAATTGACGAGGCATTTAAGGAAATGGATACTAACTCCGCTCCAGGTCCAGATGGGTTGTCAGTTGGATTTTATAGAGCTTTTTGGCCGGAGTTAAAAGATACTTTCCTCAAAATGTTCCAACACTTCCATAGGGGAGATCTCAAGCTACGCAGACTCAACTATGGCATGATATCTTTAATCCCGAAGCTTAAAGATTCTAATAACATTAGACAATACAGACCAATCTGTGTTTTGAATGTTGACTACAAGGTGTTCACAAAGGTCTTAACTAAGAGGCTTACTCCTTTTGCAGATAAACTTATCAGTAAGAAGCAAACTGCTTTTATACCAGGAAGGTTCATTTTGGAGGGTGTGGTTATTCTTCATGAAATCTTACATGAACTAAGAGTGAGGAAGGAAAAAGGTGTTATTCTGAAGTTGGACTTTGAAAAAGCCTATGATAAGGTACATTGAAGTTTCTTGATGGAAGTCCTAAAGTAGAAAAATTTCCCCGCCAAATGGATAGAGTGGATTAAACAAGTAGTGGAGGGGGCAGGGTTGGGGTTAACATTAATGGGAGACATGGAAACTTCTTTAGCACTCATAAAGGCCTAAGACAGGGGGACCCTTTGTCACTGCTCCTTTTCAATCTGGTTAGTGATGCGTTGGCTTCAATGCTAGACAAAGCTAGAGTGGCTGGTTACATCAAAGGTCTGGTACCTAATCTAGTAGAGGGCGGCATCACCCACCTGCAATATGCTGATGATACTGTTATTTTTCTTGCCAACGAAGACCAGACACTTCTACACACCAAGTTCCTCCTATACTGTTTTGAGAGTATGTCAGGCTTAAGAATAAACTACCAAAAGAGTGATGTCCTGGTTGTGGGCAGATCTGAGGACGATCAAAATAGAGTGGCATCCATATTTAATTGTATTACAGGCTGCTTACCCATGAAATATCTTGGAGTGTTGATCAATGATAGGCATATGATAGCTGCTGACTTGGCATTTGTATACCAAAAGGTCGAAAAGAAGCTACCTACTTGGCAGAGTGTGGGGCTCTCCTCTGGAGGGAAGTCTATCCTAATTCAATCTAGCCTTAGCTCTATCCCAAACTATGCAATGGGGGTTTATATGCTTCAGGATGAGATTCACCAGAAGATGGACTCGGCTAGAGCCAATTTTTTCTGGCATGGACCTAACATGAAGAAAAAAAATACCATATGGCCAGTTGGGACCTCCTTGCCACACCTAAGAGTGCGGGAGGCTTGGGGTTCACCGATACTAGAGTGATGAACAAATGCCTTCTAGTGAAGTAGATTGTGAAGATAGAAAGCGGAGAAGATAGCGTCTGTTGTAACCTCCTCAGAAATAAATATTTAGTTGAAAAAGGCTTCTTTTGCTGTCAAAGCAACAATTGTTCCCAATTCTGGAGGAGTCTTATGGAAGCTAAAGAGAGCTGCAGTAGGGGCATCAAATATGTTGTAGGTGATGGAAAGAAAATCAGATTCTGGCATGATGTCTGGATCGGAGAATGTCCTTTAAAAATTGCCTTCCCTAACATTTTCGGGATATGTAATCAGCAAGAGTGGTCTGTCCATCGCACACTTGACCATGTGAATGTAAATTTGTCCTTCAGGAGAAACTTTGGCCCTAGAGAGGAATCCGAATGGCTGGAACTTACTCAACTAATGGAGAGTGTTGCCCTTTCGGATGATAAGGACTCAGTAAAATGGGTGTTGGAGAAATCGGGGGTTTTCACTACTGCTTCCCTTTATAAAGAACTGACCTTCCCAGGGATGGTTAACAGATGGCTAATGAGTGTTTGGAATACTAAAATCCCTCTGAAAATCAGGGTGTTCCTCTGGCAAGTTATCAATGATAAAATGCAATCCGCAGAACAGCTGAAAAAAAGAAATTGGCCGGGGCCAATAGAGTGCAAACTCTGTGGTCAGTTAGAATCTACTAGTCATATCATTTGTCCAATGCGCCATTGCTCAGTTCAGCTGGTGTATTTGTAGAGATGTGTTTGAGTGGGAGTCTGTGCCCTCAAATGTTGATGAGCTGGCTAATATCTGTAGAGGGCTTTCAAATAAACAAATTCAGAATCTTTTGTTTCTCTTTGGTTGTGTTGCCTGGAGCCTTTGGCTTATCCGGAATGAATTTGTCTTTCAAGGTGTGTTAGTGTCTTCGCCTAATGTTGGGCTTTATCGGTCCATTTCCTTCATGCAGAGATGGAAGATTCTGAGCAAGGAGAAGGGACAACATTGGATCGACTTGGTGATACAAAAGTTACTTCTCCGACTATCATCTTAAGGCTTGAAGGTGCATGAACTGAAAAAAGTGCAGGCCGGAGTAGTTCTTTCTGCTTTTATTTCTTGTTTCTCCGGGCTTGTAATAATTAAGTCTTTAGAACCTGTTACTCCGTTGAAGCTCCTTCCCCCTGTTCATTTCCTTTCTTTCTGTTAGTAAGAGCAATGCTTAGAGGGTGTGTTTAGAGTGAGTAAGAGCTTGTTAGGCTTTTATGTGCCTGTTATCTGTAAATACTGGTAACCCCAGTGTTACTTTGGCTTTAATCAAAGCTGGGCCCCGGGCCTATTTCTAAAAAAAAAATCAAACTGAGGCAAGAGTTGGATGGTCAAAAATGAATTTTTTCCTTAATATTAAAGGTAGAGACTAGGACAGCTATGTTTTCTCAGGTCTCATTTGACACGACTTTGGCTTGTGAAAAGAAGTCTAGTTTTGCCTCATTTGAAAAAGTAACTTTTTTATAACTCACTTATCTGGTAGGAAAACGTATGGCAAAATGACTTCTTCTAGGTTTTTATAATGAATGGATGTCCCATTTGCTCTTGCATATGAAATGAGTATACAATTGAGTTTTATGTGAAACCTTGAAAATATATTGTGATTTGTATACAACAAAAAAGTTTAATAGTAGATACTAATTTGAGTTAAATCAATAGTTATTGTTCTTATAGATATCTTGTCACGATGAGCATCCAGTTCCGTGCTTCGTGCAAAAGAGAGAGCATATATATATATATATATATATATATATATATATATATATATATATATTATATGGTCAGTTATTTTTACAGAATATGATATAATTTTATATTCATTTTCACAATCCAATTACACAATAATTCCTTGCATGTTGGAGCAATTCCTTGCAAGTAATCTGCCAATAGCACAGATTCAGTAAACCTCTCATTTGCAATTCACATATCCACGAGCGACCCCTGCCCAGCTGCTTAGACTTGAATGGTGATTTACCAATCCATGTCGACTGAATGGTGATTTACCAAATTTTCAATTTACTGACCTAGTGCGACCTATCTTTGCACAAAAAAGTGTCTTTCAGAAACGAAATAACCAAAACAGAGTGATACTGCACTTTTAAGTAGTACTGCAACTAATAGAATTGAAAATTGCAAATCAGCATTGAGAGAGCCAATTCGGAGAACTAGCTAAATCAACCACGCCTCTATGTTTCCTCATTTGCAAAATTGACAGAGCCAATTCAGTATTCCTGCCCAGTTGCAGACTTGAGGCAGCGCCGCCAGCTCGAGCGTGCTGCGCCCGCACCGGAAGCCGGCTGGATCCCGCAGCAGCGCGCCACGGCTCCGGCCCTGCGAATCCTGCTCCGATGCGCCGCCGCTCGATCCACGAGCACGCACCGCTGCAGCTCCCGCGTCGTCCTGCTTGCGGCCACCGCAATTTGCTCGCCTGCGCACCTTCGCAGTTTGCTTGACGGACCCCTCACCGCGCCGCTGAAGACCGCGAAATCTCGTCGATCCGCGCGCGTGCTGCTGCGCCCTAGCCCGTCGCGGGCCGCCGAAGGCCACGTTTCGCGGCGGCTCGCGCTCGGCGCTCGCCAGTTAAACGGGTTGGGGAGGTGGGATCCGGTTAGTTGAGTTAGATGGTGGGTTAGATTTGGTTTGGGTGTAGAATAGCATTCTACACCTAGGGTGTAGAATATCACTACCTAAGGTGTAGAGCGACGCGCTTCCCGTCGCCGTACGCGGTATGCCCCTGCCGTCCCATCCTGTGCTCCGTGCGGCTGCTCCACACGGGTAGCCTTGGCAAACATGTAGTATTTGCAACAACCGGTGGGCAGACGCGTCTTTACACGAGGGAATATGAGGAGCTGGGATGAAAGTGGTACGGATATTATCCGTCCGTCCGTCCAACTGAAAGAGTCAGACATTCAAATGGTAAGCTCGTATCCGAATCCGAGCATTCAATATACGTAATTGTCTGGACCTTTTTAGTATCTAAATATTTAAAGTTGGATTTATAAGATCCAAATATGATGGATATCACTATCGACACATCATCTACTGTTCGTATCCGAATCTGACCTGAGAAATCAATCCGAGAAAAACTATCTATATCTGTATCCGCAGTATCCGTTCGTATTCGATCCATTTTCATTGCTAGCTAAAGCCATAACAATCGGTTTACATGATGGAAGATGAGGATGAGCCAAAACCGTGCCAAACGGGATCAAGTCAGGAAAAATGACTCATGGTGTGGAGTGCAAGCCAGCCTCCAGCTTTTACCCGTAAGACTGACTCCAACAGATGCTGGATCCAGTTCTTCATCTGCAAAATGCACATCAAATTAGCACTGTACTCCCTCCAGCAGGTGGCGCATCCCTTGCTGCATTTTGCAGTTCCTCCCTCCCCATCGCCCATTCCTGGGATTCCTCTCTCTTCGCTGCATCCTTGCTGCACCAACCGTCGTGCCGCCCGCCTCCTCCACCCTCCGCTCGCGCTCCTCCACCTCGAGCAGAGGCGGCCGTCCTCCGCCCTCCCTTTCTCTCAACTCCGTGGCCGCGCCGCCCGAGCTCCGGCCCACCCTGGCTACTCCCTCCCCGCCGGCCTCAGCTTCTCCAGTCGGCCAGGAAGGAGGCGGTCGCGACGCGCCGCCGCGGGGAGGGAGGAGGTGGGGCGCGCCCCTGCTCCGGCCGCTCGAGGGTCGAGCCCCGCCGCACCATCCATCGCTCGCCGACGAGATCCGCAGCCGCAGCCGCAGTCCGCGCAGGGAGCTCTGCCTGCCACCATGGGAGCCCCACGACGCCTTCTTCTCCCCGTCGGGCGCCTTCTCCAGCTCCCGCCAGCCGCCTTCTCTTCCCCCGTCGGGCCGTCGGCACGCCCGGCAGCAGATCCTTCTCCGCCGCCTTCTTCTCTCATTCGCCGTGCAGATCCGGCTATCCCGCAGCCGCCTCCTTCCCTGCCGCGGCCGGCAGCAGCGGTGCGCCGTCGTCGGTGCAGAGCAGCAGCGCGGAGGCTCCCGAGATCCGCCCTCGTCTCCGGCCGTCGGCGCCTCGACGGGAGCCCGGCAGCAGCTGCTCTACTCCAGCGGGAGGGAGGAGAAATCCGCGCCCTGCGGCGCCGGCGTCGGCGTGCGGCGAGGCTGGGCTCCACGGCGGCACAACTCGGAGGAAGCCGCCACAACCGCGGGAGGCAACTGTCCTGAGGATGCAGATGCGCTTGCGCAGACGCTGCTGCGCGTCCTCCTCCTTTGCGCGCCCTGTTTCCTCTCTCTCTTGTGCTCAAGCAGGTTGCAGATGCGCAACACTGCTGGAGACAGTCTAAGCTGTTTTGATCGACACCGTTTGGCACAGCTTATCCATTTCTGTTAGGAAATATTTCAATTTTCACCCTTGAACTAGCACACAAATTTGATTTTCAACCTTAAACTACAAAACCAAACACAAAATGCCATCCAACTATGGAAATCAGACAAGTTTGGTTCTTTGAGTGGTTTTGGAGGTAGTTTTTCGTTTTGCAAAATATTAAAAATGGTTTCATATAAAAATCATAACTAGTTCATTTGAAATCATAAAAATATGGAACTTCTACCCAAAGTTTTATAAAAATGTCACCTATCTATTGGTGCATTGTTTGGAGTTTTTTTTGGATATTATATGTTCATGTTTCTAGTTATTATTATTATTATTATTAAAGATACTAGGAATATGAATAAAACTTAGTATGTTTCTCTTTATTCGTCTCCTAGGCTTTCTTACGTTTTATACAGAAACACAAGAAATGTTGAAAAACAATGCGATGACCGTTGATGCTTCTTTGCTCTTGGTGATGAAAAGCTCCTACTTTGATTGCTTTGCTCTTCATTCGCGTATAATGTATTCCACTCAAACAAATATCACAAGTATCACACATATATCACAATAAGCATCACAAACAGTTTATATAGAATAATCCAAAAGTTCACAAAGTATGTTCGTTCACAACCACAAATAGTCCCTAGTAATCACTCAATGAGGTGGGCACCAGTGTTAAGCCGAAAAATTTGTGTCATGAGGCGAAGCATTCGATGCTGCCGATTGATGATTCTGCACAAAGGAAAAGAGGCTACTTGTGTGAGACAAAATTATGACAAAAAGAAAGTTTTCTAAGTAACAAACTAAAACTATTAGAAATGAAACTACAAGGTTGTGATGTTTGTTCTCTAAGTGACAATCTAAAATAAGTTCCCTAAAGTAATACTATAAGAAATGAAACCTCAAGGTTGTAAAGTAACTCATAGGAGTAATTGTAAGAGGTGTAGGAGGGAATATCATTGGTGGTGGAGGATGACCCAATCTTCTCCGAAGACTTTGAAAGTAGCTATACATCTGCTACATCGTGCTGCTCAACCTCCATCCTTTGCATCCTCTACCGATCGGCCTGCACCCTCGACTCGAGCTCCTCTCGTTGCTCATCTCTTCTTCCAGCTCGGCCTACAATATTCCATCCTAATGTTAAAATGCAAAGGAAACATATGTAAAAATCAATGAATGACTAACAAAACAGAAATAAGCTGGAGTGAATCCATATGGATAGTGCAGTGTCCGGCCATGGGCGTGTGGTCGGATCAGCGCTCGTGCTCCTTACTCAAATCTGGAAGAGAGTGGGAGTAGTGGCCGTGTCGAGTGTGTTGTTGCGAATATAGTACCACCCATGCTTCTTGCCTCCTCCCACCCTCATGACCGACTTCTCCATCTAGGTCATGGGTGATCGGATCATAATCTGACTCGTGAACCTCCCTTGCCACATCTGAGTATACACTGAGGTGGCTGTGGACGGTCACATTGCTGTACGTCGAGGGTGGATCCTCTGGGTTGTATTTGTCGTTGGACGTCGCCTTGCCCTTGTGGGCCAAAGACCATGTCTTCAACTAGGAGCATGACTAGCCACCATGTGACGACGACTAAGAAAAAACAACAATATGATTAGAAATGATGAAGAATTGCCCATCTTATCGCTTATTCATTGAGGTTAAGATTGCCTTGATGGTGTGGTGCACTTGGCATCATCAAACGCCGCTCCCGACATGCGTCGTGCAGCGCATCTCCCAGTTGGAGTGACACCACCACCATGTGTTGTTGGAGTGACACCACCACCAAGTGTCCCGAGCACCGGAGATGCTAGGCGCACCACCATGGAGGCACCTACACGTCATCTAGTATATGACATATCACCAAATTAAACATACTTAATCTCATAAAATTATAATTAATGTTCTATATTTATCTGAATGTATTCTTTCCAGGTCAGCTTCATGTTTCTTGCCTCAGTTTTGCTGACCTGCACTCTACCATAGCTTCATGTTTTCCAGCTAGTTGTGTACAAGAGAATTAAATTCTTGTACCGTCTCTTTTCATTTCCCTGTGTGCTGGTACTACGCCCATGCAGGCTGACTTTGCTGTTAGGCCCGCCCGGGTCAGGCAAGACCACGTTGCTGCTTGCGTTGGCAGGAAGGCTGGACAAGGACCTCAAGGTTTCAGGCAGGGTGACCTACAACGGCCACGACATGGAGGAGTTTGTGCCAGAGCGGACGGCCGCCTACATCAGCCAGCATGATCTCCACATCGCCGAGATGACGGTGAGGGAGATGCTCACCTTCTCCGCTCGCTGCCAGGGTGTGGGCTCCCGCTATGGTGCGTAGTATCATAGTGATGATTGCATCTGTACTGTTATATATATATATATATACATACATATACATATACATATACATATATATATATACATACATATATATATATACATACATATATATATATACATACATATATATATATATATACATACATACATATATACATACATACATATATACATATATATACATACATATATATATACATATATATATATACATATACATATATATATACATATATATACATATATATCTACATATCTATATACATATCTATATATATGTATATGTATATGTATATATATATATATGTATATGTATATGTATATGTATATATATATACATATATATATACATATATATACATATATACATATATACATATATATATACATATATATATACATATATATATACATATATATATATATATATATATATGGAAAATCCATTCTACACGCGCGTGTAACTACTCCTACCTCCATATCTCATGATATACATTGAATCCGACCGAACAAAAAGTATGTACACATAGTATGTGATGATAGGCTCACAGGGTTCTTTCGCCATGCATCTTTCATATGCTTATGGAGCTTTCGAGGCGTGAGAAGGCGGCCAATATCAAGCCTGATGCTGACATCGATGCTTTTATGACGGCAAGACTTTGTACATTCAGATCACCCATGAACAATCCCGATTTTGTTTTTCAACAATCTTGAAGCCATTAGTATAATTTTTTTTGCTCAACAACACATTTTTAGGCGTCTGCAGTGGGAGGACACGAGGCAAACGTGGTCACTGACTATATTCTCAAGGTTTGTGCAAGCATCCTTTTCGCCATTATTGAATTACTCAAAAACCTTCTGTCAGTTTACACTGCACTTGCTGCAGATACTGGGGCTAGAGTTATGTGCAGACACAATGGTAGGGGACAAGTTGATCAGGGGCATCTCCGGTGGGCAGCGAAAGCGTGTTACCACCGGTAAAATACTAACTATATTCATCTCAAGAACGTTGGACCAGCTTTACTCATCAGAGGCATACATCATTTTGAATTGAATCCAACCGATTTTGTTTGGATGACATGTTTTGATTAAATCTTGTAGGCGAGATGCTTGTCGGGCCAGCAAGGGCACTTTTCATGGACGAGATCTCCACTGGCCTTGACAGCTCCACCACGTTTCAGATTGTGAACTCGCTCAGGCAGACCATCCACGTCCTCGGTGGCACGGCCGTTATCTCCTTGCTTCAGCCAGCGCCCGAGACTTACAACCTGTTCGACGACATCATCCTGCTCTCAGATGGCCATGTGGTGTACCAAGGCCCCTGGGAGGACGTGGTTGGATTCTTCGAGTCTATGGGGTTCAGATGCCCTGAGAGGAAGGGTGTTGCCGACTTCTTGCAAGAAGTGCGTACTACAATATAAATTTCCAAATCTTTTTACATTCATTTTGTGAACATGATAGCACATCCTGTTTTTGTCTTTTTGTTTTCCTGAGTAGGTGACTTCAAGGAAAGATCAGAAACAATACTGGGCAAATCCAGACAAGCCATATAGGTTTGTCCCGGCCAAGGAATTCGCGATTGCTTTCAAGTCCTTCCACACCGGGATGGCTCTAGCAAAGGAGCTCTCCGTGCTGTTCGACAAGAGCAAGAGCCATCCGGCTGCACTGACCACCACGAGGTACGGTGTGAGTGCCAAGGCCTTGCTCAAGGTCAACATAGACCGAGAGATACTTCTCATGAAGAGGAACTCTTTCATTTACTTCTTCAGAACATTCCAGGTAATCACAATCAATCCCAAAAAAATGATTGTACATATACTCCCTCCAGTTTGGTAAATGAAGTCGTTTAGGACAGTGACACGGTCTCCAAAGCACAACTTTGACTTCTTTTTTCTATAAAAATATTTATTAAAAAGTTATATATGTATATTTTTATGAAAATATTTTTCAAGACAAATCTATTGATTTGGTTTTCACATTTCCAAACTCAAGGACTTAAAAGTTATTCATGATTTATATTTCCAATATTTGACTCAAATTTTGTCCAAAATGACTCCATTTACCAAACCGGAGGGAGTAGCATCTCAAGGAAATCAGAGAATGAAGTAGCATGACTTACTCGTTGACACCTCGCACATTACTGCTCTTGTACCTCTTTCAGTTGACACTAATGTCACTCATCGCAATGACCGTCTTCTTTCGCACCAAGATGAAGCGTGACTCTGTGACAAGTGGGGGCATCTTCATGGGGGCTATGTTCTTTGGCATCCTTATGATCATGTACAATGGATTCTCTGAACTTGCACTCACTGTCCTCAGGCTGCCTGTATTCTTCAAGCAGAGGGACCTCCTCTTCTATCCAGCATGGTCGTACACTCTACCCTCATGGATCATTAAGTTCCCCGTAACCTTGATGGAGGTTTCCGGATATGTATTTGTAACATACTATGTCATCGGGTATGACCCAAATGTAGGAAGGTGAGATTAATCTATCCTTATGTGTCATTATTTCTACTCTAGCAGTGTTTTGTGGATGCTCTAACACTAGTTGCCCTCAGGTTCTTCAAACATTATCTGATAATGCTGGTGATAAACCAAGTGGCAGCATCACTCTTTCGTTTAATCGGTGGGGCAGCAAGGAACATGGTCATAGCAAATGTCTTTGCAATGCTCATTATGATGATTTTCATGGTCGGAAATGGTTTCATTCTAGTAAGAGGTAAAATCTTATCTTACTACTGGAAGACACGGTAAAAACTCATCCTTCATTGACCCATGCTCCATTAATTGTATGTTTTTGCACAGATGATATGAAGAAATGGTGGATCTGGGGCTACTGGATATCCCCACTGATGTATGTGCAGAATTCCATCACAGTGAATGAGTTTTTGGGGCATAGCTGGGATAAAATTTTGAATAGCGCAGGCTCCAACGAGACTCTTGGTGTGCAAATCCTTAAGTCTCATGGGGTGTTCCCGGAAGCCAGGTGGTATTGGATAGGCTTTGGTGCATTGGTGGGAATTACCGTGTTGTTCAATATTCTTTCACTCTTGCCCTTACATGTCTTAGGCGTAAGGATCTTCTGAGCTTGCTAATTTGTGACTATTGTTTCCTGCATTCTATCTGGAACCTGAGGAGACATTTTTGCTTGTTGTTTTTCCAGCATATGGAAACTCCAGACCATCAGTATCTGAAGAGGAGCTGAAACAGAAGCAATCCAATGTGAAAAATGGGATTTCTCATGCCAACGCTTTGGCGTCTAGAAGAACTGTTCAACCAATAGGGGATAGCACTGAAACTAATTTAGTGATGTCGGAAGATGATCCTGGCCCTATTACTCAAAAAGGGATGGTTCTCCCATTTCTCCCACTTTCTCTCAGCTTCGATGACATTCGATACTCTGTTGATATGCCACAGGTATTAAGATAGAATGTTGCTTTCTATATGGTATTATGGAACTTTGATCAAATTTGTCACTAGCTTTGTAACCTCTGGTACAAAACAAAATTTAGGAAATGAAAGCACAAGGTGTGGCTGAAGACCGCTTGACACTCCTTAAAGGTGTTAGTGGGTCTTTTAGGCCTGGGGTGTTGACCGCCCTGATGGGTGTCAGTGGCGCAGGAAAGACTACAATGATGGATGTTTTAGCAGGGAGAAAGACTGGTGGCTATATTGAAGGAAATATAAGCATTTCAGGTTACCCAAAGAATCAAGAAACATTTGCTCGTGTATCTGGATATTGTGAACAGAATGATATCCACTCACCCCAACTGACAATTCGTGAGTCATTGCTTTTCTCTGCATGGCTCCGCCTTCCTAAGGATGTGGATTGGAATACAAGAAAGGTTAGTAGCTGCTACTTTACCTAAGTTAATTAAATATTATGCAATGACTTAACTTTGTACATCCAGATGTTCATTGAGGAGGTAATGGAGCTTGTAGAGCTTAAACAACAGAGAGATGCTTTGATTGGACTTCCTGGAATAAATGGTTTATCAACGGATCAGCGGAAGAGGTTAACAATTGCTGTTGAACTTGTTGCAAATGCGTCAATCATCTTCATGGATGAGCCAACATCAGGGCTTGATGCACGGGCAGCGGCAATTGTGATGAGGACAGTTAGGAATACAGTTGATACTGGAAGAACTATTGTGTGCACCATACATCAGCCTAGTATTGACATATTTGAAGCATTTGATGAGGTGAGTGATATTGTAGCCGGGGGATTCCAGGAAGCTACTACTCTCTGTTGTTCGAAAAAAAAGAAGCTACTCTCTGAATAACTTTGGAAAATCAGTCAAAATCAATCTATGTATTGTTACTGCTTTTTCCAAACTTAAACTAATTTATTTGCAGGATCTAAAATGTTTGATAAATATTATAATATTTATTTTCCTAATTGGCTTATTTTGAGTACATGTACACTTGTAATAAGAAACAACTATATGCATTGTTGATTGATGCAGTGGCTGAAATATTAATATATATTTCCTTCTCTAAAACATATTTGATAAATGTTTGCAGCTTTTTTTGATGAAGCGAGGTGGAGAAGAGATCTATGTGGGTCCACTGGGTCATAACTCTTCTGAGCTGATCAAGTACTTCGAGGTAACGTGATACTAGATCAACTAAACATTTTTCTGTTCTTCATTATCTTTTGTTGCATATATGATCTACATCTACTTGGCATATTATATATATATACCTAGGGGATTCAAGGTGTCAGCAAAATTAAAGATGGCTACAATCCAGCAACATGGATGCTGGAAGTAACAACAGTCTCCCAAGAACAGATATTAGGCGTTGATTTTAGTAAAGTGTACAAGAAATCCGAACTCTACCAGTAAGTAACATATTGCAACTCTACTACGTGCTGCATATATACCAATGGACATGTAAACCTTTTGAACATGAACATCTGCATTATTATTGTCACGTTTACAGGAGGAACAAGGCCTCGATACAGGAACTGAGCCAACCGACAGCAGGTTCGAGCGACCTGTATTTCCCCACCAAGTACTCACAGCCTTCCTTCACGCAGTGCATGGCCTGCCTGTGGAAACAAAAGCTGTCCTACTGGAGGAACCCTCCTTACAACGCCGTCAGGATCATCTTCGCCACAGTTACTGCGCTTCTTTTCGGCACCGTGTTCTGGGACCTTGGGGGCAAAGTGTAAGTCAGTTGTGTGTGTGTGTACTACTGAGTACTGAACACTCGTACATACATAAATCTTTGCATCTGCTGCTGAATCCTGCAGGGAGCGGGAACAGGACTTGATCAACGCCTTGGGGTCAATGTATGCTGCGGTGCTGTTCCTTGGTGTCTCCAACTCCATCACTGTTCAGCCGGTGGTGGCCGTTGAGAGGCATGGGCGGGCCTACGTTGATTCATGGGTATTCAATTGAATACCCATTATTTTGAGGGAAAAAGCTTTGTATACATAGTGTATCTTATGTGTATTGTATAGAAAACAATAATATGCAGGCTAGCATTCAGTTTAAATCGAAAGTAGCCCGGCTGATTCGTCTCTCGCACAACGCAATTGGCCATTCCCCTGCTGCTCATTAGTGACATGGTTCTTTCCCTTGCGTTGTTGAGTTTTCCCTCATTCTGTCGACCTATTCTTAATTCTTGGATTAGAAAACCTAAGGCCAGAGAGGTGGGAGGGAAGTTGTCAACAGCATACCGTCACAAGGGCGCGGCGAACAGTTGCACAGCTGCACCCGGCGGCGAGTCCCTCCGGACATCAGCAGTTCAGCACCATGGCGGCGCGTGTCGGGCTGCAGCCACATCAATCAATTCCTTTCCAGCTCTCCCTTTTGCCGGTCTATGCATTTGTCCTTTTCCGTCTCTGAAACTCGAGTGCTTTTTTATTTTAGATCCGAAACATAAAGAGAAATTTGTAAGCTTTTTTTATCAATCTGATGCTTATTTCACATGTTGCCACTTTGATATGTTGATCATTTACTACAAATTTGTTCGTTAAACAATTTGGAGTGATTTTATGAATCAATGATGCTGGTATTTATGTGTTCCTAGGAATCTGCCAACTTTTAGCAGGAGAGTCTTTTCGTCATTTGAAAATTTGAGTACCCATGTCCCAAATCCTGGGCCCGCCCCTGTTGAGAGGACGGTCTTCTACCGCGAGAGAGCCGCCGGCATGTACTCGGCGTTCCCTTACGCGTTCGGGCAGGTCGCGATCGAGATCCCGTACGCGTTGGTCCAGGCCACCGCGTACGGGGTCATCGTGTACGCCATGATCGGGTTCCAGTGGACGGCCGCCAAGTTCTTCTGGTACCTCTTCTTCATGTACTTCACCCTGCTCTACTTCACCTTCTACGGCATGATGTGCGTCGGCCTCACGCCCAACTACAACATCGCCTCCATCGTCTCCACGGCCTTCTACAACATCTGGAACCTCTTCTCAGGGTTCTTTATCCCCCGCCCAGTAAGTTCTGCCGGCCCTTATTCATTTGCAACAAGGAGGGTTTGCACAAGAGCACATCTCAGTCGATCTTAGTTAATTTGGGCTTGCATTATTGTGTCTGAATGCAGGGAACGCCCATCTGGTGGAGATGGTACTGCTGGGTATGCCCCATGGCGTGGACGCTGTATGGAATGGTTGTCTCTCAGTACGGTGACATCACCACACCCATGGAAGATGGCAGGCCGGTGCAGGTGTACCTGGAGGACTACTTCAGACTTCAAGCACAGCTGGTTGGGGTGGGCGGCAGCCGTCGTCGTGGCTTTCAGCGTCCTCTTCGCCGCATTGTTTGCCTTCGCCATCATGAAGCTCAACTTCCAGAACAGATGAACTTCGGCGTGGATTATTGCATACATACGGAAAATGCGAATATAGGGGCTTATGCATTTTAAATGGAGTGAACCATTGTCTGTTACACAGGTTTTTCTTTTCTTTTTATGGATGCTATTTCTGTATCCATATTAGTAGTATTATTAGTAAAGATTGTAACCAAGCAAATAATTAAGCTAGAACGATCTCCATCCTACACAAAAAAGATGTTACAACCTCATCGTGCATGCTAAAACTTGAACATTCTTACTTTGTGTTATACTATATATGTATATTTGGTGTTCAGCAGGAAGCATAATGTTGTAAACACTGAAGCGGAATTTGTGGATACAGCATGCAACATTGTGTGGTACTTCCTGTATATAACCCCGTTTTGTAGGAAAAGAAAATCACAGCTAACGCAGACAGTGCGTGATCCTATCCTACATACTGCCGATATGAGAAATTGAAGCAGCACTAGTAGAATGCCCATGTTAACACTACAACTTAATTCTGTAATGCAAATCAAACAATCACAAGATGATTTATAATTGCAAACAACCAAAACTCTTAGCCTGGTAAGAAATGAGAAATGATATGTTTTATGACACAAAAAAGCAAGAATAATTATATTTTACAACTCTGTTGTTCTCAGAACCACAAAAGTGTTATCCCCATAGACAGGTAATTTGAAATACTCAGGGCTTGTTTGGAACGGAGGAACCGTAGGAACCGCAGGAATGTAGAATGGGTCAAGTGAGAAAGCTTATTTGGAGGTGAAAAACGCTGTACTTGTTCTTTTTTCACCGAAGCATAGTATGGAAAAAAAATTGCGTGCGCGCCTCGCGCACAGGCGACGGCGTGCGCACCCCCTCGTGTCGCTTCGTAATTGGATCAGCGTCTAGAGTCTCGCACGCTAACCCTCTGCTCGGCTCGCCCTCCGTTCCGCTCGGCTCGAGCTCCGTTCCACATCTCACCCAGCGATTCTGCAGCGCGCGGCTCCGTTTCTGGCTCAGCCGATCGGCTTCTACAATTTACCGAGCGATTCAGATTCAGTTTCGTCAGAACACTCCGAAACACTGACAAAACGAAGTTCCAATTTTGAGCTTTGGTTAGAATTAGTAACCATCTTTTACTATTCCAACAATTAAACCATGTTAAATCTTGACTTCCTGACCTTATTTATCATCAACAAAACCTGTTGTTCTACAAAGCCAATTTCACACAAAATAATTGCAAACTTCCCTGAGCATCATGTGGTCAGGCAGCCCACACTTACAATTTTATTAGTTATGACGCCCAAGCTGTCTAGTGCTGAAATCAATTTTGGGAGCTCTCTTAAAATTATTTAACTCCAACATATAGCTCAACAAAGGATAGTACAGGTTCACAATGTTCATAGACCCTATTTTGCTTATGTGGAGCCAAAGTTAAGATGCAAAGTTGCTTATAAATAAATTTCAAAAACGGCTAACTGATGTTGTTTCAGACTTCACTGAATTTTCAAAAACTGGATTAGTAAAGTCTGAAACAACATCTTTTAGTTGTTTTTGAAAATTATTCTTAGGCAACTTTGCATCTAAACTTTAGTTTCACTGTAGCAAAATGGTATTACATTAGTGAACATGTACTCTCATTTGTTGAGCTAGATGTTGGAGTTAAGTAATTTTAAGAGAGCTCCAAAAATTGATTGCAGCACTAGGCGCCAGACTTAGGGACAAAAGTCTGAAACAACATCATTTAGTTGTTTTTGAAAATTATTTCTGAACAACTTTGCATCTAAACTTTGGCTCCACAATAGAAAAATGGGATCTATGAACATTGGTGAACATGTACTCTCATTTGTTGAGATAGATGTTAGAGGTAAGTAATTTTAAAAGAGCTTCAAAAATTGATTTCAGCAATGAACCCAGACTTTCGGCGAACAGAAAGCGAGCCGATTGGGTGAAAGGGCGGCATCGAGCCGTGCGTGCGGGTGGAGCCGATGGTGCCGTGCGGGCGGGACGTGCGGGGCCGGGCGCTCCAGCGAATCGCGAGACGACACGAGGGGGTGCGCACGCCGTCGCCTGTGCGCGAGGCGCACACGCAATTTTTTTCCCATAGTATATGATGTATTACACCTTTTTTTAATAATGGAAATAAATCCGGTCTTTGCGAGAATTGCACACAGTTAAGTTGTTCTTACAAAGTTTTCAACTCAGCAGCGAACACAAATAAAAAAAAATAAAAGAACACACATACTAAGTATACGTACGATGCATTATACCTACTGACTCTAGAAGCGGATTGTCTGTAGTAAAAGTAAAACTCCTTCCATGTGTCTTTTTTTTTGAAAGGCCTTCAATGTGTCTACCAACTCACATCTTTCAAACCCTTCATATATCATCATCTGTTTAAGGCAAAAAGCTAGACCCATATCACTCCATCTCCTTGCATCCTTATGTTCACTTGCATGGTTGCTGGTGTCCGATAACACGAATTGCAAGAGGGCCGCATGCAAAAGAAAAACAAAGACAAGAAAAGGTTAGTGACAACAGGCAACCTATTGGAAATTCTACAATCTCCAGACAAAAGGTGAAAGCGAACTGACAAAAGCTTCTGATATCTCTCTGAAAAAGCTGCTCCTCTTTACACGGAGGCATGGGGCTCCTTTTATAGTGCCCGAAGGTCACTTTTACATTCCGAAACTACCCTTCGTAAAGTTACATATATATGGAAATGAGAGGGGTACATAAGTCCGCGGTAATCACGGAGATCCTTTCTAAATTACAAACGAGCCATTGCGTATTCCAGCTTCTGTCTCCTTCCGTAGTCAAGCTTCTCACGTCTCTTTGTATCTTCCATGATACGCTGTTGACTAAGTCAACTTCGGTTCTTCGGAATCCCTCTGTGATCTTCAGAAGTCTTCAATAAGCGGCCTCGGACAAGTTTTTTCCCTGTTGCGCCATTCCTTCATTCTTTCCTGAGATCTCAGCCAAACGGAAGATTCCCCAGAATTCTCGGATTCCTGGATATCATAAAATACATGGGAAAGAAAAGAATCATAACTTCCCAGGAATTCCGAGGGTCATTAATATATCAAGTATGAAACAACATTTCATTCAACAATTTGGTTCACCAGAAAACTTCCTTCATTCATAAAAAATCATGCCTTTGAGTTCGTTTCACAGGTCTAGAAAGCTTTAGAACCTTTCGGGGAATTCCTAATTCTGTCGACGCGCGTCTTCTTGGAAAGTTCCGAGGGTGATGATTTTAAACTGATCCCCAACAGTAGTCCCTCGGGGAAGCGGGTTGACTCCGACGACTCGTTTCCACGAAAAAAGTTTCTTAGGATTGGTTAAAAACGTCACCCTCGGGCATCGGAGGAGACACGCATCGGCTTTTTATAGGGTGCCGGTTCATTTTTCGAGGTGCCTTCTCGATGTATCCCTTCGTTCCTATAAATAGGGGGCCTGCGGTTGCTTTCGTTTTCACCATTTGCCTGCTTTCGAATCTTCTCGGAATTTTTCTTAAATTCTTTGAAGACTCTTTTGCCGCCCTGCTTCCTGAGTTCTGCTCTTCTTCTTCTCCGAAGGTAACTTTCTGGATTCCTTGTTTCTTTAGTTCTGTTTCTCGGTGTAGGAGATTAATTTTTGATTTGGTGTCTTCCTTTCATTTTTGGTTTTTAGGTGGCTCGAGTGAGACATACTGCCAAGCCGATGACGGAAGAGGAGATTGCCCAGGCTACTGCCGCCCAAGGTTCCGAAATTCCTCAATCCTCTGAAGTACCTTCCAGCAGCGCCGCCCCTCTGGTTTTGGGTTCTGAGGATATAGCTCTTGAGGAGGGAGAGGTGAATTCAGGCGAAGGCTCTGGGACTGAGGAGGACATTTCCCAGGTTGAGGTCGAGATGGAAGAATTGATGCCCCCGAAGGTGGCGTAACCTCCTACCTTGGTTTTTGGAAAATCACTAGTTACCTCTGATCTGATCAAGGATTTTGAGGATGCGAACTTTTTTCCCGCTGGCTGTGGTCGTGTGCCGACAAGCGAAGAAGTCCCTCAGCCTCAGCCTGATGAGGTGGTTGTCTTCAGAGATTTTTTTACTGCTGGACTAAGATTTCCATGTGATGAGCGTCTTCCTTCGATTTTAAATCGATTTCAAGTGAAGATCCACCAGCTTACGCCCAACTCTTTTATGGAACTATTAAATTTTTTCTGGATTCAGAAAACTTTCGAGGGTCATATAAGTGCAGATGTCTTCGCTCGACTTTTTGAACTTCATATACAGCAGAAAATTATCAAACTTGATGATGATAATTTGTATGAAGCTCACTATGGCTGCAGTACTTTCAATACTCGTCGGAAGAATGCTAGTCAGAAAATCGAAAGGATTTAGCTTGCTCCCTGCAGTAATGACAAATGGGCAGATGACTGGCAGAGATTTTGGTTCTATGTTAAGGTTGATATGTCGAGAGAGATGGGCCTCGCCGGTCCTTTGAATCCTTTCTTTGCACCCATTGGACCGATGACGGCTGTGTCCACTGCTTCTTTCAATAGGAAGTCTCAAGATTTTAAGAAGGGTGAGGATAAGTTCTACTTTGCTTGCACCATCCTTGGTGGGCGAGATGTGATCGAAGAGTACGTTGCTGCCAGCATATGGCCATTGTCTTTTGGGTGGCAACCTAAGAAGATTGTGTACCTTTCTGTGGACTGGGCGACGTGCAAAGTTCCCTTTCCAAGATTCGATCTTCGCCTCTCCGAAGGTCAAAGTTTAGATGATTTTATCTTCCTTGTTGAGGAATTGGTGGTTGAGATGGTTGGTAAATGTTACTTGAGTGAGTATAAACAATTCAAGAATATTGTGAAACACAAACACCGAGTGAACATGTTTTCTCGGAACTTGGCGCGAACCCGGCTTTACGCCCGAGGCCTCTTGGCCCAAAAAAGTTGATGCAGGCGCCTGGTGTTTCTGGATCGATTGCTATTGGCGCTCTTGTGAAGTCTCGGAAGAGAAAGAGCCCTAAGGTTTTGGCAATTTCCGAGAAACCTTCTGCTTCTAGCAAGACTTCTGGGAAGACGAAAACTTTGGAAGTGTCTAAGAAGAGGAAGCTGACTTCCGGGAGCCCATCTTCGCCGCCATGCAGTTCTGAAGCTGAGAAAACTACCGTAGCCGCTTTGGCAGATTTGAAGAAGAAGAAAGGAAATAAAAAGGTTATTTCCTCCAAGCCTCGTGCTCGAGTTGCGCCTGCTTTGTCTCATGATTATGATGATGATGACAACCAGAAATCAGGTGATTCTTTGTTTTGTTGTGAGGTGGTTCCGGGCCGTGTGGTGTGTTCTCCTTCCTCAGAGAGTACTTTTGTTGATATTGAATCTATTTCAGATAAGGAACCTGCAGTTGCCAAGAAACTTGAGGCGTCCAAGGTCTCTGAGGCTTCATCTTTGGAGAAGGGGATTATTCTCTTGGAAGACAAGACAAATGACGGTGATGCTTCTCTCAAATTCATGGCTGATCTTGACAAAACCGTGCAGCGAGGTCCTCCTTCTCACTTTCCACTTCTTATTCAAGGTCGGCAAGATGTTCCTGAAAGTGGTGGTGTTTCAGCCGAGGCTTACGGATACAATCAGACCTTTGGAACAAACCTGAAGGGTAAGTTAATGTTTGTTGGTGGTGCTGGGATTGGGAGGGATGATGATCCTTATAGCTTTGAAATGCTATGGAATGCTCCAGGATCGCTTGCTTCCTTCGCGAGCTCATCTGGGGGTGAAGCTTTGAAGAAGCCTTCTTTTTCCGTCCAAGACTTAGAAAAAATTCCGGAATCTCGGATAGAGACGGTTCAAGATGATGCTCATGCGATTGTGAGATCAGCGCATGAACAAAATTGGTAACTACTTTGATCCTGCAGGTACGTTGGTTCTGACTTGCTTTTACTTTTCCATTATTTCGTCCTCAGCTTTGCTTACTGTGTCTTTTGCTGTGTGTAGTTTTTGAAGATGCTCTGCGGAAACTTCCTGCCAGAGATTTATCAATGATCAGCACCACCCTCGGCCTGAAATCCGTTATGCCTATTCGTATGTACCGTGAACGTGTTGTGGTCAGTGGGGCCTCCTGGCGTTTGTATAAAGAAGCTTTTCCTGAAAAATCTTTTAGAGATTTTTGGATGTTCTGCTGTGAATACTTCTCGATGCATAGCTTTCCTCTGGGTTGGTTTTTTCTTCTCGAGATGACTTTGCTGTTTCGACGCTTGAAGAAGACACTGTGCGCTTTGTGAAGACGGAGCCCCTCAGCCCCTTAGCCGCGGATGATGATTTTGCGTATGTTTGTGATATTGCCGAACAGCGAGGTTCAAAACCTGGCCATGTACTGGAACTTCCTCTGTAAGATGTTCTTTTTTATCCTTGTACTGTAAGAATTTTGTTGTAACGACACGCTGTCCCTTGTGATGCGGAGAAGCAATTTAAGAATTGTTTTTGTAAAAAATGTCACCCTCCCTACCTTGCATTTCGTATCATGAGGGCGTGTCGTTTTCTTGGAAAGAGATAAGTCTTGAAGTTCACCTCGGTAGCTTTGAACAAGTTTTCTAAGGATAAGTCCATAAAACTTTGTAAACAGTTTTATGGACTTAAGATTTGAAACTGTGTTGATAAGACAACTCTCGGTTGTTTTCAACACGCCTTGCGAATTTTGTTTCTGATGAAAACAAATCTTTGTGAATCTTATCTGATTGGCACAATGCCTTTGTATACTTTAGATGAAAGGTGGAATATAATCCATACCCTCTTCAAATAAACGTTAAGCTATGCCTTTTGGGATTTGGCTGCAACCTTCAGTTGCCCCTTGTCCTTGTGATTTTGGTGGTGAATCACATTTTTGGAATGTGGCCGCAACCTTCCGTTACCTCGACCTCAGTGATTTTCTTGGATAATCACTGTTTTTTTTGGAATAAGACCGCAACTTTCCGTTGCCCCGGCCTTTGTGATTTTCTTGGATAATCACACTTTTGGAATATGGCCCTCGGCCTTCGTGATTTTCTTGGATAATCACACTTTTGGAACATGGCCCTCGGCCTTTGTGATTTTCTTGGATAATCACACTTTTGGAATATGGCCCTCGGCCTTCGTGATTTTCTTAGATAATCACACTTTTTGGAATATAGCCCTCGGCCTTCGTGATTTTCTTGGATAATCACACTTTTTGGAATATGGCCCTTGGCCTTCGTGATTTTCTTGGATAATCACACTTTTTGGAATATGGCCCTCGGCCTTCGTGATTTTCTTGGATAATCACACTTTTTGGAATATGGCCCTCGGCCTTCGTGATTTTCTTGGATAATCATACTTTTTGGAATATGGCCTTCGGCCTTCGTTTGTTTGGACTTTGTAAGAATAAAGAAATGATATAAATATAAATGCAGGAAATTTTTTGGGGAATGCTTCTTTCATTAATGACAGAAAGGAAATTTACACGAGACCCGCCTCATTAAAAACCTTGCCTCCATGGTGGAGTTCCCCATGCAAGGAAAAGAGTACGGTCCCTTTAGGTAAAGCAGTAAATGCAGGAACAATAAAGCTATTTTTTCTCCCTCGGCACTGTTTATAGATCCACAGACCGAGGTTTTTACAATTTTTTCTTAATTTAAATGCAACCTAGCTGAACTTATAACTCTATTTTTTTCTTAAGTATAATACCTCTTTAAGCTTTCCTCGTTCCATGAATGTGGTAGCTCCACTCCGAGTTCATCAGTTAGGCGGAAAGAACCCGACCTGTTGCTTTCTTTTACTATGTATGGTCCTTCCCAAGTTTCTTGTAACTTCCCCAGATTTTCCCAATTCTTTTTCTTCTTGATGACCAAGTCTCCGACTCTGATTTCTTTCCTTACGATTTTTTTGTCTTTCCACTTTCTGGTTTCTTGCTGATATTTTTCTAAGTTCTGGGCTGCTTCTATAATATCTAACTCGATCATGTCTTTCTCTATCTTCTCAGTTTCTTGAGAATTTCCGGCTTTCCTGCTGGCTCTTAAGCTTCCATTCTTGATTTCTTCTGGTGTCATGGCTTCAGTACCGTATAGTAGGCGAAAAGGTGTGAACCCCGTAGCTCTTGAAGTAGTTGTATTGTGAGACCAGATGACTCTAGGTAACTCATCCACCCATTTGCCCTTTTTTTATCGAATAAGCACTTCTTGACACCCGTGAATATGATTCCATTTGCCCTTTCCACCGCTCCGTTTGATTGAGGATGGTAAACTGAGGAAAACTTGACATGCGTGCCTATGGTTCCACAGAATTCCTTGAATGTATAACAATCAAATTGCTTTCCATTGTCCACTGTGAGTTCTCTTGGAACTCCAAATCTGCAGATTATGTTCTGCCAAAAGAATTTCTGAACAGTTGTAGCAGTAATGTTTGCTAGTGGCTTTGCCGCAATCCATTTTGTGAAATAATCAACAGCTACCGCTGCAAATTTGCAATTGCCCTGAGCTGTGGGTAGTGGTCCCACTAGATCCATTCCCCATCTTTGCAATGGCCATGATGGTGAAATGAGCTAAATTGGGAGTGAAGGTGCTTTTTGATGTCTTGCTATTTTTTTGCATGCCTCGCATTCTTGAACTAGCTTTCTCGCATCAATAATCATGGATGGCCAAAAGAATCCTTGTTTTACTGCCTTCCCTGCAAGCGCCCTTGCACCAATATGGGCCCCGTAGAATCCGCTATGAATTTCAGCTAGAAGTTCTTTCCCTTTTTCGGAAGTGATGCACCTTAGCCAGGGCTCAGAAATTCCAGATTTATACAACTCTCCATCTACTATGGCATAGCCCCTTGCTCTTTGTCTGAGCCTGTTTAACTCGGTTTCATCTGCAGGTTCGTAGTGGTCTCTTAGAAATGCCATGATTTGAGCTCTCCAGTCAATGTTTTCTATGATATTTACCATTATCTCTTCTTGCTCTTTTACCGAAGGAGAAGTGATAATTTCAAAGAAAACATCTAGGGGTAGAGGTTGATTCTGGGCTGCTGCTTTTGCTAGCTTGTCTGCTTCACCGTTTTCAGCCCTTGGGATATGTTGCATAGTATAGCCTTTGAAATACTTTTCCATTTCTTGAACTTTCTTCAGATACTTGATAAGTTCTGGATTTCTTGCCTCGCTTTCTTTCTCAACGTGTTCTTGAATCACTTTGGAGTCTGATTTGACGATGAAAGTTTGTTGGCCCAGGGCCTTCATTTTTCTTAATGCTAGTAGCAGGGCTTCATATTCCGTGGTATTGTTAGTGGAGACTGCTTCATCTGGGAAGTCTAGTCTTGCTGCATACCTTATTTTGATACCCGAAGGCGATGTTACAATTGCTGAAATTCCCACACCTTTTCCACACCAGGCTCCGTCACAATAAATTATCCATGGCACCTGTTCGCAGTTGTTGCTTTCCATGATTGGTGAAGTCCAGTCCACGACGAAGTCAGCCAAAACTTGGGATTTTATAGCGTTCCTTCTTTCAAAGTCGACCACGTATCTAGACAATTCCGCAGCCCATTTTGCAATTCTTCCAGTTGCATCTTTGTTTGTGAAGAGGTCATTTAGAGGCTGGTTTGTGATAACACGAATCTGGTGTCCTTCAAAATATTGTCTAAGTTTTCTTGCTGCCACGATGACTGCATAGGCGATCTTCTCTAGCTCTGAATAAAATAGTTTTGATCCTGATAGAGCTTCGGAGGCGAAGTAGACTGGTACTTGCCTTAATTTTCCGTTTTCTTTTTTCTCTTGAACAAGAACTGCACTTACGGCTGAGTTGGAAGCTGCGAGGTATAGGAGGAGAGGTGACTTTGGCTCTGGTGGGCATAGCTTTGTCATATTTGTCAGATATTCCTTGAGTTCCTTGAATGCTTGGCTTTGGGTTTCGCTCCATTGGAAGTTCTTGGAGCTTCGGAGGAGCTGGAAGAATGGTAAACTTCTTTCCGCTGCTCTGGGAATGAACCTGTTTAGCGCCGCCACTCTCCCTGTCAATTTTTGTATGTCCTTGACCGAAGCTGGTTCTTGCATTTCTACAATTGCTTTGATTTTGTCAGGATTGGCTTCAATGCCTTTTGTTGACACTAGGCATCCCAAAACTTTTCCCTTCTGAATGCCAAATACGCATTTCTTTGGGTTCAATTTGATGTTCGCTACCCTTAAATTTGCGAATGTTTCTGCCAAATCTCTGATCTTTTGATGCTTTTGACGATGATGTCGTCGACATATGCTAGAATGTTTCTTCTAAGCTGGTAATGTAGCACAATTGCTATCATTCTTGAGAATGTGGATCCTGCGTTCTTCAGCCCTTCTGGCATTCTCACGAAACAATACGTTCCAAATGGAGTTATGAAACTAGTTTTATCCTCATCTTCTTTTCTCACCCTGACTTGATGATATTCAGAAAATATGTCCAGGAGTGACAACATTTCGCTGTTTGCAGCATCATCTACTACTCTGTCCACTCTTTCTAGTGGGTAGTCATCTTTTTTGCAGGCCTTGTTCAAATCCGTGAAATCCACACACATTCTCCATCTTCCGTTCTTTTTCTTGACCGGTATTGTGTTGGCCAGCCATACTGGGTAGATTACTTCCCGGATGACTTGAGCATCTTGTAATCTTTGAACTTCTGCTTCCACGGCCTTCGCTTTTTCTTCTGACATTTTTCTGAGTTTTTGCTTCTTCGGATGAATCTTGTCATCCGTGTCGAGCTTGTGTTCAATGATGTCTCAGTCAACACCCTGTAGATCCTTTGCTGACCAGGCAAAGACATCCTTGTTTTGGTTTAGGAAATAGATTAGTTCTTCTTCTTCTTGAGGGCTTAGGTCTGCCCCAATTGTTACTGCTCTGTCTGGCATGCCATCTAAGAATATCATTTTTGTTTCTCCATCTGCACTTATTTAAATTTTCTCTCTATCTCTTTTTGCTTCGGAGTATGGCTGTTGCCTTTCTTGATCATCTGCCAGGTGATGGATGTTTTGTTGCCCAGGAGTGTTTCCTCGTTCTATTCTTCTTGCTTCATTTTGATCTTCGAAGATTGTGATTATCCCGTGTGGGGCTGGAATTTTCATGCATAGGAAAAGTTGTCTGAATACAGCATCGAATCTGTTGATGAATCCTCTTCCGAAGATGGCGTTGTATGGGTAATACATGTCAACAATGTCGAACATGATATGTTCTGTTCTTGCGTTGTCCAGATCTCCAAACGACACCGGTAAAGAGATTTTTCCGTTGGATCTGATTGGTTTTCCTCCGAAACCAACCAATGGTTTCTCTGGCGGTGCCAGCATATGAGGAGCGAGGCCCATGCGTTGGAAGGTGCTAGTGAAAATTATGTCTGCTGAACTTCCATTATCTATTAAGACGTTTCCTATAATCCAGCCAGCAACGTTAGCTTCGACGACCATTGCGTCATTGTGGGAAACTGATTTCAGCTTGAAATCTTCTTCAGTGAAAGTTATTGGAACCTTCGCCCATTCTGGCATTACTGCTGGACCGTCGTCAATGATTACATTGACTTGTCTGCAGTAATCATTTCTTTGCTTCTTGGTTTCGAATTCCATGGAAGAGCCTCCGGTTATTGGCAAGATCATGCCGAAGGATGGTAAGGCCCTTGAAGGGTTTTGGGAATTGTTTTGCTCGGTTTTTGGAACTTGGGCTGGGGGTGGTGGCAGAGTTTCTTTTGCTTGGATTGGCTGGGCTTGTTCGATAAATTGTATGGCTTGGGTTTGTGGGAAGGTTTGTTGCGGAGTTTGGTTTTGCAGAATTGCGGGTTGATGGAAAAATTGTTGCGAAGGTTGTGATGGCGGAAAATGAGTTTGTGGGTAGAATTGTGGCGAAGGTTGCCAGGCCGTTTGATGTGGTGGGATAAAAGGTTGGGATTGAGGAAAGGATTGTTGTTGCCAGTAAGTGTGTTGGACTTGTTTGGGTTGTGTGGCTGTTATCTGGACCACACGTTGTTGGTCCTGGATTCTTTGGAAGTTCTTCTGAGTTTCTGGACATGCTTCTGTGCTGTGCCCTCTACCATGATATATGCATTGAAAGTGTGGATCTCTGCTGTCATGGTTTTGTAGTTTTGAAGGTGTTCTTCCTCGTCTCTGCTGTCATGGTTTTGTAGTTTTGAAGGTGTTCTTCCTCGACCTCTTCCTCTTCCTCTTCCGGAATGGCCACCTCGCTGAGAGTTTTGGTTGTGGTAATCTTGAGCTTGTGACGGATTGTTTGATGAATTGTCTTGCACATTCATGATGGGTTGATTTTCGTTCCAGTTGTTGCCTCTCTGGGATTGCCTTTGCTGGTACCTTTCTGCCACTCTTCTTTTGTGGTCTTCATCGGATTTGCAATATTTTACCAATTCTTCAAATAATTCATCCATTGATTTGGGGTCTAATCTGTTGAAATGACCGGCCGTTTGTCCCGGAGTCAAACCACTTATGAGAGCTGAGATGGTTGCTTTGTCATCTACCTTCGGAGTTTGAGATTTTAGCTGCATGAATCTTCTCACGAATTCTGCTAGCGGTTCCTTGTCTCTTTGCTTGCACTGATATAAGTCTGCTGTTCTTGTGGTTGTATGATGAAAAGCTTAGAAGACTTGGAGGAATTTGACTTTCAGATAGAGCCAACTGTACACCGAGTGTGGTGGCAAAAGTGAATACCAATTAAGCACTGGGCCTTCACATGCGATAATGAAGGATTTTGCTAGAGCGACGTCATCGCCTCCTGCCGAAGCTACTGCAGCTTCGTAACTCATCAGGAACTGTCTGGAATTGCCGAAGCCATTGAACTTTGGTAGTGAAACTGGCTTATACTTGGACGGCCATGGAGCTGTTTGGAGGCCTACAGAAAGCGAAGAGTTGAGGTCATTGAACTGGGCAATCCCGTTGTTTATGTGTTCTGTGTTTTCCGGAGGAATGATGTTTTGCTTGATTCGTTGGTTCTTAGTTGCGGACTCTGGATCTGGTGTGGATTGTTTGAAGGAATTGTCCTCTCCCTTAGCCAAGTCATCGATTTCTTTCTGAAGTTGCATTATTTCCCTTTTTGCTTGCTCCAGCCTTTGCTGCTTATCTATGGCTTGTTTCTTGGCCTTGATTTGCATGGCTATCTTGTCTTTCTGTCTTTTCAGAGTTTGGACCTGATTCAGTGCCCTCTGTAACTCTTCTTCGGGTACTTCGCGTTCATTGTGTTCATTGCTAGCTTCTGGGATTTCTTCTGGCTCCTTGTCCTTCTCATTTCTGTTCCTTTGCAGGTCCTGGACTTGCTCTGGATCTTGTACGGTGTTGGTTTTGGGGTGGAGAACGAGGCCTTGCTCTGTGTTTTCTTGGTTGTCTTCGCTCTCAGGGTCTTGTGCTGTGGATTTCTTGGTTTTCTTGGGTGGAGCCATCGTGGGTTTCTAACGGCTAAGTACACGGTGGGCGCCAATGTTGAAAATTCTATAATCTCCAGACAAAAGGTGAAAGCGAACTGACAAAAGCTTCTGATATCTCTCTGAAAAAGCTGCCCCCTTTACACGGAGGCATGGGGGCTCCTTTTATAGTGTTCGAAGGTCACTTTTACATTCCGAAACTACCCTTCGTAAAGTTACATATACATGGAAATGAGAGGGGTACATAAGTCCGCGGTAATCACGGAGATCCTTTCTAAATTACAAACGAGCCATTGCGTATTCCAGCTTCTTTCTCCTTCCGTAGTCAAGCTTCTCACGTCTCTTTGTATCTTCCATGATACGCTGTTGACTAAGTCAACTTCGGTTCTTCGGAATCCCTCTGTGATCTTCGGAAGTCTTCAATAAGCGGCCTCGGACAAGTTTTTTCCCTGTTGCGCCATTCCTTCATTCTTTCCTGAGATCTCAGCCAAACGGAAGATTCCCCAGAATTCTCGGATTCCTGGATATCATAAAATACATGGGAAAGAAAAGAATCATAACTTCCCAAGAATTCCGAGGGTCATTAATATATCAAGTATAAAACAACATTTCATTCAACAATTTGGTTCACTAGAAAACTTCCTTCATTCATCAAAAATCATGCCTTTGAGTTCGTTTCACAGGTCTGGAAAGCTTTAGAACCTTTCGGGGAATTCCTAATTCTGTCGACGCGTGTCTTCTTGGAAAGTTCCGAGGGTGATGATTTTAAACTGATCCCCAACACCACCCATAACTCAAATTGCCATTTTGTTTTGTAAGTTCCTACCGATCCATTGCTCCTACATGTTCATATCTTCCTACCATGTTGAATATTTTGGCGTCAAAGTCTTAATGGCACCACTTAAGAATGGTGGGCATCAGGACAACATTAGAAACAGCGTCCTCGGAAGCACGATTAAAGATGGCTGGAGCCAGCGGTGTGGGTCTACCACTCTACCGTTGTGTTGCTTCAAGGCAATATCAAGTGTGCACAGATCATTGGAATAGATCGAGGAACTACCGGCGGACAGCAATATAGCTTGCATAACTTCTATCCAATAACATTTGTAATAGCTACTAGCTAGCAGGACGGGAAAAGTTTTAACTAAAGCGATGAAAAGTTTCTTCAGTTTTTATGGTCATAGTAACCATGAACACAAAGAAGAAGAAATAGGAGACATGCAGAAAAGAAGCTTTTGCATAAACTAGTTGCTGATTAACCTACAACACGTGCATCTACTATGAAATAATTATGAATGCATGTTACGGCCAAATAATAAAATATATTTTATTATGCTAATAGGTTGCTGCCAACGACAGACATAGCCCTGTGAACCTGATGATTCAATATATATGCTTGCATTGGACTGTTGGGTCACTACAGGAAAAACCACTATCTATACTGGTTGGAAAACCCTCTTTAGTATCGGGTATGAAACCAGTATTATTCAACTGGTACTAATGTGGGTGTGCATTAGTACCGGGTGGTGTTATGCCCCCGTACTAATGTGTCTGCTCCCGTCGACGTTCGTCAGCCTCTTGCTCCGTCACCCTCCGTTTTCTTTTGTATTTCTTTCTTTTCTTTTCTTTTTTTTTCTTTCTCAACCACACAAACAAGCAATCAGAATCACAATGCAAATCACACACACACACACAGAGATTTTACAGATCAAAAATCAAATCACAAGAATCTATGATGCATACATTGCACAACCATCACGAACAAAGAACAAGAAAAGATAGAGGAGAGACTTCACAGATGCAAAAAACCTTCTTGGGCAGGGCGTCCCGCGCCGCCGGACTCCGCGCCCCCGCGCCGAGAGGCTGTGAGCTGCCGTCGGGCCTCCACGCCCCCGGCCGGCCTTCGTGGCCTGCATCCCCGGTCGGCATGGAGCCCTGGGTCAGAGAAGAAGAAGGAGAAGCAATTAGAGATGAGAAAGAGATAGAGTGAAAAAAAGATAAGGCATAGAGAGGGAGTCTGGTGGTGGAGGATGAGTGATGAGGGAGATAATACAGAGGGTGGGTTGGGGGCTGGCGGCGTGCGACACGAAGGACAAAAAAATAGCGACACCCGCAGACGGTGTTTGGTGCGTGAGTTTTAGTACCGAGGTGTTTTTTACCCGGTATTAATGTGCTTCCTCACATTAGTACCGGGGACAACCACCAACCGGTACTATTGTTGGTCACAGGGGGCGTGTCGGGGCCCTCCCTCCCCACCCGGTACTAATGTCCTCATTAGTACCGGGTGCGAAAATGCCGGTACTAATGTGTTTTCTCCCCTGGGATGGATAGCTGTTTCCCTAGTAGTGGGTGAAACAATTTGTGCTTTGTGTTTTTTTCTATTTTTCATCATAAAAAACTTGTGTGAGGGGCAATGTAACATCCCAAATTGTCTAGAAATTAAAATTTGACCCCTAAAAATTTCTTTCATAAAATATAAAGGGCTTAAGTGCAATAGGCACTTTATTCCAAAATTTATATTTAAAATCATATGCATTTTGCCTGGCTAATATTCTTCTCTCACCCCAATTTTCTTTGCTAACAAGTCCTAAGGATTCTCTAGGCACTCACACATCCTTGGCTTGCTCAAATTCAAAAGCACATTTCAAATCTAAGTTCAAATTCCTTTTCAAATAAAGTTTAAATCTTTTCAAACGTAGTTGGGCCTCCTCTCCCTCTCAACCCAACCTTAAGTCCAACCCACCTCCCTTATTTCTTCCTCCCTGCGCAGCCCGCCTCCCTCTCTCCTCTCCCTCGCTCGGCCCAACAACCTCGGCACCCCACTCAGCCCAGAGGAGACGCCACGGTGACGTCAAGCTGACGTCACCGTCTTCCTCCCCCGGACAGCTCCTCCCCCTTGCCCATTCTGGCTTGCCGGCCGCGCCGCAATCCGCCTCCCCCGGCCCAACAAGCGCGCGCATCACCCTTCCCTAAACCACCTTCACCTCCCTAGGCCACTAGGCGGTATCCCTAGCCACCATTTGCACCGCAATCCATCGCAGCGCTGTGCCGAGCTTAGGGACCCGCCGCGCCGTCGATCTCTCCCTCCCCTGCCTCAATCGTCGTACGGGCGCGCGCATCACCGTCGCCTGCACCACCGAAGCCCACCGGCCCAGCTTAACCTCCTCCCCATCCCTTTCCCCGCCGCAAACCACCGGTTTTCCTCCGCCATGTCCGGAGCGCCACCACGGTGGTTTTCCCCTCTCTCCGTACCAAATTCTGCGACACCGCCGGGGAAACCACCTCCTACCCCGGTTTTCCCCTCTCCTCCCTTCACCCCTCGGCCCAGCCCACCTTCCCCCGGCGGAGACGCGTGTGCCGCCAAGAGGCTCTGCCGCGCCACCTCACCCCCGGCGAGGCCTCCTCCTCCGGCCTATAAAAGGAGCCCGAGCCCTTCCCTGATCTCCTCGTCCCCCTCCACTCTTCATCTGTCCGCCACACTCACCAAATCCTCCTCTGGCATCCCTCCCTCCTCTCTCGGCGCGCAGCAGCCCCGCCGGCAGAGCTTTGCCGCCGTGGGCGCTCCACGGAGCACCACCATGCAGAAGCTCTGCTTCGGAGCCACTCCGCCGTCCCCGGCAGCCGGTAAGCCCCTCCGCCCTCTTCTTTTACTTCTAGCACAGCCCCAGCACACCCTGCGCCGTCGCCACCCACTCCGGCAGCCTCCTCTCACCGTCGATGCACCCCGGCCACCCTGTCATGCTGCCCAAGTGCCCTGTTGCACTCCACACACCTCTGCATGTACACACACCCTCTCAATTAGGCACGACTTTGCCCCTAGGCGCACGCCCACTTGCGGCCGAGCCGCAGCTCCGCTCTGGCGAGCTGTCGTGCCACCGTGGCTCATCCCCGTGGAGCTCATGCTCCCACCCAGCTCCGCCATGCTCCACGCTACACCCACGGCGTGGTCCCGTCCTCACCGGGGGACTGTAGCCGCCAGAATCTTCAATTCCGGCGAACTCTCCCTGTCCCCGCGGCGGTCCAGCGTGTTAGACGGGGCGGCGCCGCTACCCCAATGCGCCATCAGCCGGCCATCTCCCCTCCCCCTATGGCATGTGGGCCCTCGGCAAACGGTGTTAGCCCCCGCCACTCCCTCCTCCCTCTCTCTCTCCCTGCGCCCGGTCCACGGTGCACCACCCTCTCGCACGCGCCACGCAGGCGCCACACGTGCGTCGGCGCACCGCGTGAGCACCGCATCAGCCCCGCGTGCCGCATTAGCCCTGGCCCGCCTGTCAGCTTCCCTTTCGCCCTGGTTTTTGCTAAAGCCGCATGAGTTTGTGCACACCAAAGTTTAGTTAGCCACCATAAAAATCCCCAAAAATTCACCATAATTATTAGAGCCTATTTTAAGGCTAATTATGCTTAGTTTGCTCAAAACCCTTATCTCTAGCCCCAGATTAATTCCCGACATCTTTTCCCTTATTATCAGGCCCATATTTTATGTACCCGGTGATGAGGATTTTACTCCGTTTACCTTCCGAAACCCTAGGAACCACGTTACTATCACTTTAACTTATGTTTGATGCCTTGCCATGCTTGAATTGCTTGATTTACCTTTTACGTTTAACTACACTATATAGAACCAACGTAGATCAAGGAAACACGTTCGACGACCCGGATCTTGAAGACGAAGGTTTGGACGACTTTGATCTCGCAAGAGGCAAGTTCCACAGCACCCCCTTGACTTCTACCACCCAAATATCTTCTCACCTATATTTCATGCTTTTCTCCCTTTAAATTCTACAATTTCTGCATTTTATATATAGTTTATTACACCATAAGGACATGAGTGATATGGAGAGTAGTTTAAAAATGGTAAATGCATAACTTGATTAGAATAAATCTAGTAACCCTGCAAGGATCGGACCGGTGAGCAAGAGGGTAGCCCTGTGTGGGGATCCTATCCAAAAGCTTGCTCTGGTCATATAAGGATCAGTTCATGGGATACCTTTCCAGTGTTATAGTACAGCCGCACGGGCCAAAAAGGTACAGCCTTCGGGAGTGCCTATTTATGTGAGGACTTGATCCACACCCCACTACTGAACCTAGTGGGCCACCCCAAGGGGCCACGGTGGGCAACGTAGACACTGGAGCAGGACCTTCACATAGTCCCAAGTCCGGTCGGTACGGGTCATTGTTGGCACCGAGAGTGGCGCGGTGGCATTGTGTGCCACGTTTTATTATTGCATGCATTTCCCAGGATAGTGCCCATGCGTGGGTGATGACCCCTACTTAGGCCCCAGTGTAGACGTAGGTGGAGCTAGGGGATGTTGTCTAGGATCGGGCGAGAATGTAGTCCGAGAATAGACGCTGGTGGGTACGGGTTTCGTAGGTCAGTACTGCCTTAGCGCAGGGTACGGGCTGACCGACCGTGTGGGTGAAGTGTACACCTCTGCAGAGTTAAAACTATTCGAATAGACGTGGCTCGCGGTCAAAAGCCCTCATGGTCAAAGATCCCATTGATTAGTCACACCTTGTTATACTAGAGATAGGTAAGATAAGGTTGGTGAGGATATGAATCGGGTTTGTCCTTGATGGAGCCCGAGGATGGTTATAGAGTAGTGATGGATCAGGTACTCCCTGTCGGAGCCCGGATATAGTTATGTAAAACTTGGGGACTGATAGGGAAGTGAATGCCCTCCAGGACCAACACTACTTTATACTGCTGCATTACATACTTCTCTCTTTCGTACTTAAATTCTATGCTTTACATTCAATTCCTTGAATGTGTGCTTAGGCCCACTAGTGGCTGACCCCCTCTGCTTTGGTCTTGTCCACTATGGAATTTGCTGAGTACTCCACCCAGTACTCACTCTTGCTTCCCTTATACCTTCTTCCAGACGAGGAGTCGAGCTTCGACATGGGTGAGGATCAGGAGGATCCGAGCTAGGAGTTAAGCATGCCTGGGGCATGAGCCGCTACGTAGTTCACCGTTGCTAGAATAAGGTCAAGGATTTTGCCTTACTTGTTTAGATTGTGTTTTATCTTTTCAAATTATATGTAAAGATATTAATAAAATGACGATGTTCAGTTGTGATACTTCTTGTGAGAAGTGCCCGTATCATCTAATGATCCAGGGAATGATACGAAATGGCATTCGGGTCCTCCCCTATAGGGTGGTCCCCACAGGGTGGTATCAGAGTTGAGCTTAGCCGTAGCTCCTAAACTAGCTCGACTAATAATTATAATAGAAACTCCATTCACTTACCTCCTTCTTTAGGATCTTTTGGGAAAACGCTAGTAACAAGACTTCTGTCTTGAGTCAGGATAGAACTTACTAAATTACTGTGGGAATAGAAGTAAGATGGGAATAAAAAAAATATATATTTATAGATTTCTTGGTGAGTAGGAAGCCCTAGTAACGTATATTGTTTGTGAGTGACTAAAGGGGGGCAGTGAACCCTTCCCTGGATATAATTGATTGTGCATAGCATATAGAAAAAGCAATCTATCCTCATCCTTTTCACAATCTATACTTATACCCTTCATAATCTATACTTATCCCCTTCCTCTAAACTTACCTCTTTTCAAACCAAATCCTTACACTTACCTCTACCATGGTTAAAATTTATAGATGGCGCCCAAGAGGTCAGCCAGGATTCAAGCACAACGAGGCCGTCAGAACAGAGTGTCAGAGCAACCAGATGAGTCCCGTTCAGATAGTGTTCCCCAGAGGTTATCCCACGGCAGAATGAGGACAGTCATGAAGTGGCAGGTATGGATATTTCAGAGGAAGAGCAGGAACTACGCAACCCATCCCCACCACCAGAAATCAACCTAGTCATCATCCTGGAAAACCAAACCCAAATAATGGAAGACATATAGCTCAAGGTGTTAATTCCAATCATAATTATCACCCTGAGAATGGTCTCGAACAACCAAGAAAGATTATAGAGTTCCTTAGAACAAACCCACCCACCTTCGATATTTCAAATGAACCCTTAGAAGCCGACGATTGGTTGAAGATCATTACCAAGAAGTTGGATGTACTTCATGCAGAAGAGAGAGACAGAGTTATGCTGGCAACACATTAATTACAAGGAACAACTAGTGATTGGTGGGACCACTGAGGACCAGGTGTGTCCGAGGACCAGTGGAGGGTCGCTCCTTAGTGATGAGTGATTGACAATGTTGTGTGGACTGATGCTTGGCTAAGTGTGCAGGTACAGTTTGCAGCTTGACTTGTGTTGGTGCAGGTGAAGAACAAGTGCGAAAGGCCTTAGTCGTGGCGGCCTCTGGGTGATGGAGAGGCAAGTAGGCTTGGTTCGACAGACCCGGTGGCCGATAGGGTAAAGTGCGAGTCGTGCGGTGCAAGACTAGCAAGTTGAAGTCATGAACATGGGCCGGTGCAAGGTAGCGGATCGAGCCCGAAGCTTGCACGCGGGGTTTGGTGGTTTGCCCACAAAACCATCGGTGGACGGTTTCTTGGTTTGGGCCGCAAATCCAAGTCCGGAGGCCCGATGCGATGGAGATGGTGATCAGGGAGCGTCGGGAAGCTTCGAGGCGGGGGTCACGTGGCGTGATCGCGGGGCTTGCGTCGAGGCTAAGCAAGTCCGCGGTGGAAGCGTGTTCGCTCGATGAAGACTTGACCATATTGCCCCTGAGGGGTGTGTATCTTCAATTTAAGTTGTAGGGGTAGTGTGGTCATTTGCCTCCTCTAGTGGACTTCGTGTAAATAGCGGAGAGGTGGATGGCATCTCTCTCTCTTGGACTCTAGGGTTTCCTCCCCCGATAGATCGCTCTGGACTGCTTCTTTTTCCTCTGCTTTTCTTAGGCTAGATTGTTGTATAGACTCTGACCTTTGGATGTATGGAAGCATTCAGCGTTGCGGTGATCTCCTAGCTCTTTGTGATTTTCGTGTCATCTTCAGAGCTATTTTTGGGGTGTTTCGTTCTTTGCTCGATTCGTGGATTCGAGGGCGTTTTCTCTCGGATTTTCTTTGAGGGGATCATGGGTGGATGCCTTGTGCATCCTTGGGTGTGATCTTGACCCCTCAAACGCCGAGAAACCCCTTCGATTCGTGAGTTTTGGTTGGAGCCCAAGTTCTTGGAGGTGGTTCATGTGATCCGCGATTCCCGGTGTTTTAGTGAGTTAGAGGCCAAGATTTTTGGGGCATAGCTTCCTCTTGTGACACTTCTCATCTCCCCTAAATCTTGTCTCAAGAGCTCTAGCCATTTGGGAGATCCGGTGATGGAATGGTAGAGTTGACCCCCGCGGGTCGCGCGTTTCTGCTCCTGTCCGCATCACGCGGACTGTCCGCGGGCTGCTGGTCAGCGCGAGTGTTCTTCGTGTGTTCTTCCGAGTTTGTGTTTGATCCTGTGCCACAAGTGGTTTTGGTTGCACGGAGTTTGCGGACGGTCCGGACTTGAGTGTCGGACAGTCCGTGAAGGTGCGGACACTACTAGATTTTCTCCCTAATGCAACACATGAAATGTGTTGCAATATGCCATATTTTGTTGCAATAGCCGCAATTGCAACCAATTTTTTTCGTCAACCATGTGATGCGAAAGGCCGCGTTGCATTAGCTTGTAGCAACCATGGTCTTTTTGTGGTTGCAAAAGTTTTACTATTGCAATGCAATGCGGCGTTGCAACTAGCATTTTAGACCGTGCTCGTGTTGGTTGCAAATTATTCTATTGCGATGCATCTGGTGTTGCCATAGGTGCAATTGCATCGTACACAACGCGTTGCAATTTCTAAAATCTTTCATTGCGAAGTATTATATTGCTACGCTCTATTTCTGGTTGCTATAGGGGGAACCACCTCTATTACCACGAAAGTTATTTGGGTGGAATATGTGATTTCCTGTATTACCACAAAATTTTGATTTCGATGCTATAGGTAGTATTGTCTGATGCCACAAAATTGGTCACGTTGCTATAGGTGGTATCCTCTATTGCCACACAGCATATGGATGGTTGTTATAGGTGTAACATTCTATTACAACCAAAATATATAGGATGGAGGCAATAGGTTTGGCACTCTATTGCCACATAGTTTGCTTGGTTGTAAGATGTGTCCTCTATTATTACTTCGAAAATGGTTTGGTTGCCAAAAGTTCAAGTCTCTATTACCACCATGATACAGGGTTGCTACAGGTTGAACTTACTATTGCCACATTTCTTTTTGGCAACGGAAAATAAGGGTTGTGAAAGGATGACTTATCATTTGCAACGTCGAAAATGGTTTGGTTGCCAAAAGTTCATGTCTCTGTTACCACCATGATACAGGGTTGCTACAAGTGCACCTTACTATTGCCACGTTCCTTTTTGGCAACGAAAAACACGGGTTGTGATAGGATGATTTATCCTTTGCAACGAAAGGTGTATTCTGCCACGCTCATTTATATAGCAGCAATAATTTGAAACATTAAATAACATCATCAGGTATATATAATTATGCATTTATAGTTCATGAAACAACATTCAACCATCCACTGAGTTATTACATGACACACGAAGTACTGAAATACTGAAAAGTTTCGGACGGGACATTGTTTCAACACATAGTAGGCTAATTTGATAGGAAATGAAGATCTTGGTCAGCAAATGGTGACTTCGAGAGGATCCCAACACTTGATTAGCAAAGGGTGACTTCATTGCAAGGAGCTCGCATCACCTGTTTGCTCCATTCGACATGGCTTAGTCTCCTGAAAAGAATCAACAACATTTTTAAGCTAGCATCAAATAATCTCTAATATTGGAATTTGTGCAACAACATCGTGTAGCAAACCAAAGTTTGATTGCGATTCATAAAATTATCAGAATGACATCAAATAATTATCACAACCATAAACACACTTTGACAGCTGAAACATGAATTACATTCACAGCAGGAAGAGGAGTTGCAAAAATTTCACCTCATGTCTTTTTGGTGCTTTGTCATCTCCTTTGTGCAGCTTGTACCTGTAGCTGTTGAGATGAAATTTGTTTAATGGGGGGGACGGCGGATTGTGCTTCAGGATTGTTAACAGCTTTAGTACTTCTGGTTTTGCGAATGACTTGTTTAGCAACGACTTCAGATTCCTTCTCCTATGAACCAATCATTTGGAAGGAAAAGATTAGGCATCATTTTATCAATAACTGATGTTATGTAGTAGTAAAAAGTTGTGAATTCAAGAACAACCTAAGTAGAAGAGAGCACATTCCTGGAGTCTGTCTGTACATTTCCAGTTGTAGTGATTGATGGAGCCGCCGCCACGTCTATAGATTCAGTGACATTGTTGTTTTGCTGGGTGATTGATGCAGCCGCCGCCACATCGGTAGATTCAGTGACATTGTTGTTTGGTTGCACAGATGTTGGCAGGACAATCTATGAAAGGATACAGACATTCAGATATAGAACCTAAGGAAAGAAAGTCATTCATGCAACTAGCTTGACCAGTACCTGTGGAAATTGTGCATGTCCATTTGCTGCTTGCAGCATTGATAGGAACTCTTGCCTAAGCTGTTGCAGATCAGCCTCCCTTTTCTTGTTACTTTCTTCAAGTTGTCGTGCATGTTCTCTCCTTTCTGATTCCCTTTCATCTTCCCATGTTGACATTTTTTCTTGTAGCAGCCCAAATGCGTCCATGAGCTCGACGTGTTCCTGATGTTGTAGCTCTTCCCTATGAATTTGTTCCTGGCGCTCCGCATTGAGCAGCTGCCTTCTAGTTGGGTTTTTTGCCAGGTACCCATTACCATGCAACTTGGTTGATTTACACTTTGTGAATTCCTTGTATGCCTTCTGGAACATCTCGTTTTTTTCCTTTTGGGAAACGAAGTTGTTCTCTGCATTTGATTCTGCCTCAGCAATAACGCTGCTTGCTTTGTCCTAACATTTACAAGGCACAGATGGAGGAGTTAGTTGAACAAGAAATTGCTTGCATTCTATAATTGCATGGACTATGTATAGTAATGTATGTACACATTCATTGAGAACTCACATAGACATTTTCAGATTGTTCGTCTGTCCATTCCCCATGCTTAGTGTGAGTTAACCACCAAAGTTCCATATCATCGGGCTCTTCACCAGTTTCTGGGTCTCTTTGTTAAGCCAAGAACATAACAAATTAGTTATTCATCCTACAAGACAGATTGGAGATGTGCTTCTCCAGTTATTACCTTCTCATAGCTGCGCTGAGAATAAGGCTTACAGCCTGACAAATGTCTTGTCATTTGTTGGCCTCGAATCGCAGAATTTTGTGCGCTCCTTTCCTATAGAATGGCAAGATTTCAACAATAATCTTAAAGACTTAGACATTGCCATTTGTATGAAAAATGTATTGCTCCGTAATAGTAACAATGTGGAACAAACCTTGAATTTAGCAGTACTGAAATACTTCAACAGATAGTGCCATTCAACAATATCTAATTCTTTAGGCTTATGTAACATTCTCTGGTGGTAGCTATCGTATGTCCTGGCCGTAGCACTGAAAGTTGAACGCCATCCTTTGTAACACTCCTTAGCAATGTCCCATATCTTTTCCCTTGAATCAGCATTATCCTCCAAGTCCCACTTTGCTTGTTATATAATCACAATAGCATGCAAATACTATGTGAGTTGTTACGTTAGTTTATAATTGAATTGTATTCAAAAGCAAAGTTTATGATTACCAATACATCAGTTGCTATTGCGTCTTTGACTTCTTTCTTGACATGTTTCCACGATTTCACTCCAATGACTGGCGTCCTTTTCCTTGTATACATGACTACTTCATCAACGAATGAGCGGTAGTTATTACCTACCGGTCCTCCATGTTTGGAGAAGTGTATGTCCAACTACTTTCAAGGCTCTTACGGGACTGCGTCCTCTTTTCTTCACATTTTGTGGGCCTATTCCATGGGAACAAAATGTAATAATACCCACAAAAAACATACTATGCATAGACAGGTAATTTCTAATAAACACAAGTTACCATCTCCTTGCTCCTGTTGTTTCCAACGCCGAGCATGAGATGGAGGCTGCACTGGAGGTGTTGGGTTCATGTCATGCCTGTGTTGCAAAATAAAGGTGGGGTCCACATACCATTCTGCAGACAATTTTGTGGCATGATGAGCTAGCATAATTTGTAGTCTGACAAAGAATGGTAATTTGCTTGCCAATTAGGAGAGGGATATTACCGATGTCATCAAGTAGTCCTGCAACATTCGTCGATTGTGTCCTCCCTGAATATGTCTTTTGATTCTGAGAAAGGATCCATAATTAATTTCATTCATGTGAGTGAACTGCAAAATCATGAGTATATATATACAAATATTGGGCTGTACCATATCTTACCCAAGGCTTTCTTCTCTTTATGCAGTGCAGCTAGCCAAACTTTGTATTCATCTAATTCAGATTCTTCGACTTCTTCATCATCATCATCATCATGTGTGGAAACACTTTTGGATTTCAATGGTGTTATGGGCATGGTATGGTTTTTAGGTATTGGCTCTCTGGATACAACTAAGCTGATCACCATCTCCTCCTCGTGAATCTTTTTCATTTTTGCTACATCGACATCATAGTCGATCTCAGTGAGTGTTGCTTCCGCAGGAGATTCAGGAATTCAAGTCTTGTAGTAAACCAAGTCCCTGTTCTGATACCCCAATTTTAGTTTCAACTTGTTTATGGTTTCAAGGGTGATTTTTTTCCCAAGAGGTTTACATGTATGTTTTTTATCTGCCTCCCTATCTCTACCCTTTTCAATCATATACACAGTCCAAATCTACTCATCTTTTGATCTGCGCATTCATCAATGGCATTTCAATAATTTGAAGAAATTTGGTGTGCAAATCGCGTGAACAAATGCATGAAATCTAGGGTACCAGTGCGTGCACAAATGCTTGAAATATAGGTGGCAGTACGAGGGGAAAGATCGAACGCGGAAACAGCGTACCTGGCCTCGGTCGTCTCGTCCTGAGACGAAGGTACCACATCTTGGTCTGCATCTAGGCCGTCGACGATTGCTTCTACGTCGCCTGAACCTTGTGATGCTCTTTGGGACAAAGGTGATGACCCAAAGAGCGCAGTCGTCGCCCTAGCCCTGGTGGACATGCTGCTGGGAGGTTCAGCAGTCGCCGTACCAGAGGTTGGTGTGAACATTGGAGGTAGCATCGCCGACGAAGGTGTGCGCAGCGCTTCAGACGACGAAGGGGTCACCCTTGCTGCCTCACTGGATGTCGGCATCCTTGTGTAAGGCGAGAAGCAGCTTGGCGGCAGTGCCGGTCGTCGTCGACTACCCGGCCCCTAACTGACCGAGATGTAGATTGGTTTTGCGAGGGGATTAGGGAGGGAAACTAAAGACGCACGACTTACTACTCTAATAACCCGGTGTTTCGCAACAACGTGGTGGCCCCCGTCATGGTAGCATGGTAGTTTGGGCCTTTGTTAAATATTTTGGATGGAAAAACTGGCGCGACATTCCAAATCGTTGGCTACCAAATTTTCTGAACGCTTGGCGTATTTGAGGGGTGCGTTTTCATGTGTCCCGCTGACGAGTGGGTCCCACTTAGTTTTATATATATTTGTAAAGACCATGCGTTGAACATAATCAAGTTTTATAAATATAATTTTATATAAGTTATACTAGTTTACTTCTTGTTTACTATGTAACTGCACAAGATGACACATGTTATTGTATATTGCTTATAGAAAAGTTTTTGTGGTCAAAGTAAATTTTGAATATCATCTTTCCACCAACTTTAGCATAATAACATTCCTCACATCAATTTCGTACCAGAGTAACATGCATCACACAAATTAAGTAACCAACATAAAGATCGGCAGCCAGTGCGTACGATATATGAGGACTGACTTTACACATAGGCTTCCCGAGCCACGATGACACCATAGCAACTAAGGATCATCAAAAACATGCTCCACATCGACACAAGTTGAGAGACACATCGACCAAAGACACAACTTCAGAGACATGCTTCGAGTTTATTTGCTAGATTTCTTCAAAGTTCTACCTAAAATGACGCCAAAGCCTCTCCGCAAGGTCCCTCCTCAGTGCCAGATAAATTTCCTGAAAAAAAAGAAAGCATTCACCGAACTGTCAGAACAATTGAATTCCTGATAACTGAACTGTGAACTGAAAGAATTTTTAGCGGTCAGCTGAAGTTTCAGAACATAAGAATTCCAGATGTAAAGTGAATTCCTGATGAGTAGCAGACAAGAAAGAAGGCAAACATGTAAACTAAAATCCTGAATGTCTTTTATGGTGCATCATGTCTGGAACAAATTAATCAAAACATATCAACAATCACAAACTTTTTACCTTGTATCAGATCACATTAAATGCTTCCTTGAGTGTGAAGAAGAACCAATCACACTCGTTCCGGATCCTACACTCCTCGCTGCAGAACCTACGCCACGAGTACCAAGCATGCCATCCTGCATGGTTGCCACACCCGCGACCTGCACACTGAAAATCGTCCTGGCGAGGTATGGGTGCCGGCACCGGCGGCACAGCAACCGCCGCCGACGGCTGTAAGTGCCACGTCGCCGAAATGATCCTGGAGCGGTGTTTCGTACAAGTCAAGTTTTTCCAAGGAAGCGCCGTCGCCCCCTCTTCGGGTCCCTCGACCAAGCGCAGGAGCCGCCGGGCCTCGTTGTCGTCGGCCTCACCGCTGTTGGGACTGTAGAGGAAGAGGGCAAGGGCGTACATCGATACCTTGTGGCCCGCCTCCGTGGCGCGCCTTAGCTGGTCGAGGCACGGCATGATTACGCCACGCTTGTTTCCCAATAATGCGAGGCACAACCCACTGCGGAACAAGGCCTCCGGGTTGCCGACGGTGGCCAGTGTGGTGATGAGCGTTGCGCGAAAATCCAGGATGAGGTTGAATCGACGCCGCAGGACACGTTTTAGGGGTAGGCGTCGTCTGATCGTGGCGGCGCTGCACACCACGCACATTGCCTTGCATGTTGCGCGTAGGTTGCGGAGATCCTCCATGGCGTCATCTGACTGAGCAGCGACTCGGGAGACGATGTCAATCGTCAGCTCCGTCGGCAGTTCCACCAGCCTCGACGCCTCGTAGCGTGCCGCGGCGACCTTTTCCATGGAGTGATTGCAGTTCGTCATGCGTGGGGGCTGATTGGATGTGCGAGGCTGTGCTCCCCTGTGAGGATGAGGTAGAAGATGAAGGCGAGATGTCAGGGGAGATGGAGAAGAACCGCCGCCGCCAGATCAGGTTGCTGATTGAATTAGGGGGTCCCAGGGTATATTGGGTTTAAGAAAATTACGCTTTCATAGGGAGGACACGTAATCACGGAGTTGTGGGTCCCACCTGTCGGCTCCCAGATTGTGATGTGTTCTTGAGTTCTTCATGGACCTAATTAACTTGATTCTTTGATTCGTATAATCATAGCTACAAACTTGTTTAGATTTCACAAATGACGTCCAAATCAGGAAATTTTTTTCCTACATACTTAGAAAACAATAATCAAGCTCATGGTGTACACTGCAGCTCATGTGAGTATGTTTCAGCAATCATAATTAAGAAATAGAATAATTCAAAACTAGAATCAAGATTTTCAAACAGTAGATGATGTCAAATGGAAAAGAGATTAATACCAAAGTTTCATAGCTCGTCGAGATAAACAATCTTTATTTTGATCGGATTTTCATTTGACGAAGTGGTACTACACATTGTTCATTAATCCTAGGTTCAATCACATAGTTTAAGAAACTTGGTTGGAGACATGTCAATTTTGTACTACATGATAGTACCAATTCGTCAAATGAAAAACCGACCAAAATAAAGATTGTTCATCTCGATGAGCAATGAAACTTTGGTATTCATCACGTTTCCATTTGACATCATCTACTGTTTGAAAATCTTGATTCTAGTTTTGAATTGTTCTATTTCTTAATTATGATTGTTGAAACATACTAACATGAGATGCAGTGGACACCATGAGCTAGATTATTGTTTTATAAGAATGTAGGAAAAAAAATTCATGATTTGGACGTCATTTGTGAAATTTAAACAAGTTTGTAGCTGTGATTACGAATCAAAGAATCAAGTTAATTAGGTCCATGAAGAACTCAAGAACACATCACAATCTGGGCGCCGACATGTGGGACCCACAATTCTGTCGAATGGGGAAATCTCTCGCGGGTTTAGGCCAACAGGTTGGACCCACAACTCTACCGACAGGTGGGACCCACAACTCTGTCGACAGGTGGGACCCAGAACTCTGCCGACAGGTGGGACCCACAACTCGGTCGAATGGGGATATCTGTCGCCCCTTTCCTCCTGATTTCTCCCCAATCTCTATTCCAGGGTTACAGCTATTTCGCATTCTCCGCCTCGCTCTCGCTGCCGGCCGCCTCGCTCTCGCCGCCGGCTTACTCCAACGCCGGTGATGGTTGGCTCCACCCCGGGTGCAGTGGGCCGGAGCATGCAGAGTAGCACCCGCATTGCCGCCTCCCCTCCAGCGGCCGCCATTGTTGCGGGGCCCCGAGTGGAGCACCACTCCACCAACCAAGGGCGCGACATGCGAGGAAGATTCGCGAGGAGCAGACGCACCAGGAACCTGATGCCCCCTCCTCCTTCGCCCCCCCGGTTAGTACCGATCCTCTGGTAGAATCGATTTGGAATTGGGGTTTTCTACTATAGACATGGATTTGTGGTAAACCTAGATGAATGGGATCAGTCTTAACTATAATAACTAGACATGGATTTGTGGTAAACCTAGTCTTAACTAGTCATGGATTTGGGGTTTTCTATTTTAGACATGGATTAGTTGCACTCCTGGTGGACCAAGATTCACTTTTCCTAGGTTCTCTGATGCTAGATAAAGAACCAATTTCATTTACTTCTGCTAGATGCACTCATGGATGACTAGGTCTATCAGGGAGGTGATGTTCCTAACAAAAATGTTGAACTCATTCCATATATTGCTTCAAATGTCCAACATCTCTGTATGAATTGATTAAATGTCCTTGTATCTTCACTGATCCATGGTTCTAATGCATGAGTTTGCCTTTGTTTTAGGTAGTTGGTGTAACTCCACATGACATTGACTCAATCTAGGACGCAATCCACACGTGGAATGCAAGGATGGAAGGCCTTGGGACAATGCTTCGTGCCGTAGCACAAAGTCATGAAAGACTAGAATCTAAGGTGGATCAGCTTGTCGAAGCTGCAAAAAAGAATGCTGTGCTGGCAGAAAGAGTGGCTAAACTAGAGGCAAAGGTTGCTGAACTTGAGGCAACAACAAAATAGAAGCTTGTTTAGTAATGTGCTTTCTATAAACAATGGAATTTAGTGTGTATGACTTAGTTTGGTGGTCAGCTTGTGATGTTGGCCTGCACTTGTTTAGTTATTACTTTTGTTAAGAAGCCTTGAGCTTGTTGAGGTTGATGGACTTATGGAGTCTTGATGAACTGATGTATGATGCTTCTGTGCGCAAGTCTTGCTTGTGCCTGATGGACAACTAATAAATTTAGGAAAATTATATACCTTTTATGTACATCTCTGCATGAATGGTTGTGTTCATGAGATGATTTCCTTTTTTTGTCCATGAGATGTTCTCGTCCTGCTTGTACTTTTTCATTTCTATGCTTTATAATTATTTTGCTCTATACTTGTCAATCAGAAATACACATAAAACGTTCATGAACACATCAATAATAAGAGCAAATTTCTTGCGAGCAAATGGATAACACATCTGCAATCACAAGGATGATCAAGGGTAATAATAATACTAGCATTCACTAGCTACCATATATTTCCACTAAAGTAATGCCATTATACAAGGTCATTACACAAAAGCCTCATTCATCAAATCTAGATGTTCATGAGGGAGTAGTTCACTACACAAAAGCTATCTATCATTCCTTGCAGGCATGCCTACGGGAGTGCCCAGCGCTTGATCGCCAGCCAGAGGTCCTCCACCTTAGCCTCAATCTGAAATGGTTTTACGATGCATTATCAGTGTGATAAGTACATCAAAATTTGAATGAAACTGAACATAGTCAACATAGGGAATGAAGGTAATACCTCGGCATCAGTAGGACGTGTTCGGTTGGGGCCCGGGAGGCAGAGCTCATCGTCGTTGTCGTCATTGCATTCCACGAATAGCCTAACTCGTGCGAAGTTGAACTCATAAGTCACCTTCGGCCCAAGATCTTGAATTAAGAAATCAAGACATGAACAACAATATTCCACTTGTGAACTTAAGATTAATCATGTTGCAATCAGAGGTGATCAAAAATTTGTTTCAAACTGTCCAAGATAAAATTCACATAAACACTTGTGTACCAAGAATGCTACTACACAAAATGTTGAGATGGACTTTCTCACTGATTCTTAACTGGATGATATCTACCAAAAATTTCCATATGTACCCTAGTCAAGAAATCCTAAATTGCAAGTCCCAGAATTGATTATGACTCAGAAACAATTTCGCAATCACACAAAAATAATCACTTCAATGTACTAAGCAACCAAAGGAATTAAAGTCTGAGTTCTCGAATAATAAAGGGGAACTTAAATTTGGTACGATTAAGAAAAGTTACCGGACGCTCCCATCCGAAATCCTGCCATTTGTGGGGGTACAACTCCTCGCTGGACTCCTCCGCCGGCTTCGACTTCTTGGCGTTGGGGTGCTGAAAACCCTCATCGTCGGCCTTCCGCTTCCGAGGCATCCTAGCAGATTCAGCGTCCACTTCCTCGGATGCCCGGCAAACATCGGGGCAAGGAAACCACCCCAGCATCACTGCCTCCGCCGCCGGTCCCATCGAGGACCCCGTCTCCCGGCTCGTCGAGGATGCCGGCAATGCGGCCTTCGGCGAGGAATGTCGACGAGAAACCCTCGACGCCGCGGATGAGTCCGGCTCCATATTGGCGTGCGGGTCCGGCGGTGGGGAGGTTTGGAAAGTAATCAGAGTTGGGCGGTGGTGTGGTGGTTTCTACTGTAGCGAGGCGCCTGGGAAGGGGCGAGACAAGAAGCGAAATGTCGGGGCAGGCGGGGACGTCTAGGCACACACAGGGTGCGGTTGACACCAGTTGTTTTCCACCCCAAGCGGCTAACAAATGGAGCCCACCACGAAGGGAACACATAGAAACCCCACACCAAAGGGATGCGACCCACGAGCGTGCCACCGATCGAGGAGACGACTACCTCGCGTGTGCTTTTTCATCCTTGCGTTTGACTTGCGGGTCCCACCTGTCGGCAAGTGATGAACTTATTTTTGTATTTTGATTCATAATCAAAACTTAAAACATGTTTATATTACACGTATGATGTCCAACTTAGGTGGTTTTTCCCCTTCATTCTTAGAAAACAAAAATCTATCTCATGAGTCCGTGCAATTCAAAATTACAATGTTTGAACCATCAAATTTTCGAAATTCAAAGATTGATATCTAGAATTGATTTTTTCAAACACTAGATGATGTCAAATGGAAAAGTGATGAACACCAAAGTTTCATAGCTCATCGAGATGAACAATGTTTATTTTGGGCGGTTTTTCATTTGACGAAGTGGTACTATCATGTAGTACAAAATTGACATGTCCCCAACCAAGTTTCTTAAACTATGTGAGTGAACCTAGGTTAATGAACAATGTGTAGTACCACTTTCTCAAATGAAAATCAGACCTAAATAAAGTTCGTAGATCTTGTTGAGATATGAAACTCTGGTATTCACCACTTTTCCATTTGACATCATCTGGTGTTCAAAAATATCGATTGTAGATATCATTTTTTGAATTTTGTAATTTGTCCTATTCAAACTCTGTCAAATGGATTAATGACTTAAATAAAGATTGTAGGCCTTGACGAGTTGTACAGGTTTGGTATTCAAGAAATTATCATTTGACAACTATATTCAAACTCTGTCAATTTTTGAAGGTTTTTGATAACAGAAGCAATTTGCGTCATCGTCCCCACGCGTGGGACCAGTTAGCCGCACGACTGCACGAGTGCTCGTGGTGTTGACGAAGCTGTGTCCCCACTTCCTTTTAGCTTATAGACGAAGCTGAACAGACATCATAGAATATTGCTTCATCCCTGTCCCCCCAAACTGTCCCATCAAAACTGGGGTTTTCTTGCCTTCCGCCATCGCTGGCGACCGCCAAGCTTCCAATCTCGGACGCCATTGCCACGCCACCTAGCTCTGAAGCAAGATTGGCACCCGTGATGACCCGATGCGAGGCAGCGGAAGGTAGCGCCGCCCCTGAAAGGAAGGGGGATGCAGTCGGGGCAACCTCCACCGCCAGCCCCTACACCAACCAAGGTGCTGCAGGCGGAGCAAGCGCCACCGCGTCAGCAGAGCGCGTCAATTTCCAGGTCGGCCCTTCGCGGCCAGCATGACAATTGTGTAGGTAGTCGTGGATTTGTAGCGAGATTGAACTGTTTGATTAAGATTCCGAACTCTGTTTTCTTGGATTGCTACTGTAGGGTCGCAAGCGTCGCGCCGTGGATGTGTGGGACGCCGCTGCCGATGCTGTCGACGCTCGAGTAGGCAGTGGCTGGGATGAATGGCGCTCCACCGTCGTCCGTCCACGGCGTTCGCCGATTCCGGGACCAACCCCAACTTCGGTCCGCGAGGTCGAATTCTTCAAGGAGCAGTACCCGAGCATCAAGACCACAATCACTTGCGATGCGGAAGTAGTGGCGGAGTACATCAAAGAAATCAAAGGTAACCCTCCTCCAGATCGTTCGCTCGTCGGATTGGACACCGAGTGGTTTAAGCTTCGTAGTGGTGAGCACAAGGTCGCATTGTTGCAATTGTGCGTCGGGCTGTGTTGCCGTATTTACTAGGTGCTCCATGCCGGCTACAAGCTACCTGATGTCCTGAGCAAGTTTCTCAGCGAGGAAGGCCACATCTTTGTCGGAACGCATATCTCGAATGATGTTGAACACCTAGAGCAGGACTGCGGCATCACGATTTCTAATTGGAGAGACCTTCAACTGATTGTTTCTGAGGTTGATGACAAGTACAACAATCTGTACCAAAATGGTTACAGGTCATCACTGGAGAAGATTGGAAATGTGGTACTAGACCTACCTCTGTTCAAGGACAAAAGAGTGGACCACAAGCAGTGGGGTTCGAGGTGTTTGGAAGACTGGCAGGTGCAATACGCCACCAAGGATGCATTTCTGTCTTTTGAGATTGCAAATCAGCTTGAGATCAAGCATGGTTACCAATTTGTGCCAGATGATATATAGTTAGAATTATCTAGTAATGTAATAATCCATAGTAAGAAGTAGCATTTCTGGGTTTTGAGAACAAGTATATGTGTATGCATATCTAGTAATGCAGTGATGTAGTCAATGCTAGTACACTGCTACTACTTTGGTATATATGTGCAAGTCTTTATTATGATGTCAAATGGAAACTTTGGTATTATGTGTTGCCACCACACCACATGAAATGACACCCAGCCATGCCTGGCCGCGCCAAGCCACGTCCCCCAGCCGCAGCCGGCCGCACCCGAGCCATGGCCGGCCGCGGCCAAGCAGTGGCCAGCCACGGCCACGCAGCGGCCAAGCAGCGGCCGGCTACGGCCACGCAGCAGCCACACCCAACCACGTAGCGGCCGGCCATGCCATGACATGCTAGTTCGAACCCATGCCACGACACGCCAGTTCTGATGTTCAGTTGTTAATTTCTTTGGAAATAACTTGAGAGGCCGCCGCCGGTTATTGGAAACTCGAAAGACGCCGCCGGTTCTTGGAAAGTCCTCTCCGCCCACATCTCACGCTCCCCCGCCACGCCCTCTCCGCCCACATCTCACGCTCCGCCGCCGCGCCCTCTCTGCCCACATCTCACGCTGCGCGCCGTGCGACTTCCCTTCCATGGCATCGAGGGAGCACCCTCGGTCGCTCGCGGAACTCCCGATTGAGTTGCGGGCAATCATCGCTGGCCGAGTTGGTGCGACATCGAATCGGCCAATGGAGGACCTGCAGAGCCTATGTGCCACCTGCAAGAGCATGCTCGGCCACTGCCGCAATAGAGACGTCGGTAGGCACCTGGCACTAGGTCAGGTTCCAGTCGAGCAGATGCAGAACGCCGACCCCGACGGCTACGACGTCTTTGTTCGTAGCCGGGCTGCAGCCGGCAACCCGGTGGCCGGCTTCCTCGCCGGGATGGACGACATCTTCGGCAGGAACCGCGGCCGGCGTCCTCCCCTCGATGAGCTACACCATGCAGCCCAGGCCGGGAACAGAGGGGCGACCTATGTGGCGGCCGTCCTCCTCTACAGGTTCTATAGCGGGGCCGATGCTGATGCCACTGCATTTGCGTACATGAAACAGGTTGAGGGCGAGGCTCAAGGTCACTGGCGTCCGCGGATGATCATCAACTTGCAATCTGAATATTTCCGGACTCGTGGGGTTAATCTTTCAAAGCAAATGAGGAGTATCGCCCTCCGCCAGGGCCGCCGCCGGCCGACGCTGCCACCGGCAGTGGCGCGTGGCAACATTTAACACTGCGTAGGCCGAACCTTCTGCGGTAGGGAGCCGAGCCGGAGGGGGTTTGCCTTTTATTTCTGTAGTGATGAATGTAGGCTTTGTTTTGAATTCGATGCCTTCTTCTTTAGTGTTAATCATGTTTACAGAGGCTAAAATGGTGTAAAGTGTATCATCTGCTAGAACTTCCTATTAAGCTTCATGCTCATGATGTGTCCCAACTAGAATAAAGAAATAACAAGTTATGTGCATACAACACTTGTTTTTCTAGAGATTCTTCTACACTGGTAGGAACCTACCTTTGCCAAAATTACAGTACTTATTATTCAAATGCAGTGAGAATGTAACAGCTTGGGAAAAGTGACCACAAATACACCTCATGCTTTAGTTTTGGGGCACGACATAATAATGTAAAAAATGTTGAAAACAATTGTCATGGCAAGAATAAATTGTCTCTTAACACGCCAAACAAAATCGACTAAGTATCAATCAAAAAATTCATCATCTTGGGCATCTTGAACAATTGGTGCAACAACTCCATCATCAATGTACGTGTCATCTACATCATGTTCATCATCAACATCAAATACATCATCGTCTGGTTCATCAACTGCCTCGGCTCGCACCTGATTAATAACTGAGACATCCCCGGTTGTGCCTTCCTTGTCCGATCTTGACCAATTTGTCAAATCCTAGTGTTCACCGAGCAAATTAATACCTTCGATACCCACAGCAATTGAGTCCTCAAGATCTAATTCAGGCATGGCAAACAAGTTCCTTGGTTTCAATGAAATAACACTGCTCCAACCAAGTTTGTTCACCAGATTCATATAAAACACCAGTTCTGCCTGTGTTGCCAGAATATAGGGTTCATTCTTATACCTGTGTCGAGTAGTATCGATGTCAATCACCCCAAATTTATCTTTACTGTATCATTTGCCTCTGTTGGTATTTGTGGCAGCAGGCACATCAAACCAGTCACACTGGAACAGAATAAGTTCTTTTTGTCCAGGAAATTCCAGTGAGATCATTCTTTGAATCACCCCATACCAGTTCGTGCCTCCTTTCTCACCCTTGACAAGCACACCACTATTTTGTGTCACGAGGGTTTCTCAATGTTAACGGTTCGAAACAGCCAATTATTGATATGACATCTATTCAATGTATGAGGTCGGGGATCCGGTCCTTGAGCAAGTGCAAAACAACTCTGAAGTTACTTCCCCTCTCGCATGTAGACCTCTGATCTTGCCTTCAAACCATCTTACGAGTTGGTCCTCATATCGCTGATCAAGATTTCTGGTTCCATATTCCTTCAGTTCTTCCAAATGCGCACTGCATACAAATGAATATTACCGTTAGTTTGAAATTTAAAATTACAAGCAATAAATGATGTTGAGTAGTGTATCTTACTCGACCCATGGTCTAGCTTCATCACAATTGCAAATTATGTAGTGCCTCATCTTCTGAAACTCATCTGGTGGAATTTTGTCGACCGTCTGTCCTCTCCTCTTGTAATCCATTTCAAAAAAAAAATGCTCAAACCAGATGGTGGCTCATTCACAGTAACTGTTTCGTGTTGATCAACATGATTCTCTTTGGTGTCCACGTCCAAGAATCTTGAGCAAAATGTAAGGCACTCCTCGAGTATGTATCCCTCAGCAATTGAACCTTCAGGGTGAGCCTTGTTCCTCACATATCCTTTCACAGTGCGTAGGTACCGCTCCACTAGGTACATCCATCTGTAACATACTGGCCCCCAAGTTTAGCTTTTTCAGCTAGATGAATAGGTAAATGGATCATGATATCAAAAAATGCAGGTGGGAATATCATCTCAAGTCAACAAACAGCCTCCCTAATTGAACAGCTTAGCCTGTCCAATTCTGCTTCCACCAGCTCCTTTGAACATAGTGCATCGAAGAAATTACTAAGCTGAATCAATCCGATGACAACAGCTTCTGGCAAAATCCTATGCACCACTAAGGGTAAAAGTTTCTGTAGAATTAGATGGTAATCATGAGTTTTCAAGCCAGACACCTTACGTGACTTTACGTCAACACATCTTCTTATATTTGAGGAAACCCCATCAGGCATCTTCACTCCATATAGAAATTTACACAAACTTTCCCTGGCATCCTTATCTAACTCGTACAAGGATGATGGCAAGGTATACTTATCATCTTTAATCACAGGGTGCTGATCTGGTGATATTCGTAGATGCTCCATGTCAAGCCGGGCATTCTCCCCGTCCTTACATTTGCCGTCCAATTTAAGCAGAGTGCCTAGTATGCTCTCGCATATATTTTTCTCAATGTGCATGATGTCCAAATTATGCCTGATGAGCAAAGAAGACCAGTAAGGGAGCTCAAAAAAAATACTCTTCTTCCTCCAGTTGTGCCATCTGTTGTCTTTGTCACGCTTCCTTTTTTTGATAACAAGGTCTTTCCAAATTGTACTTGGTCAAAAGTATCATACTGCTCAAGTACCTGTGCACCAGATAGTGGTTCTGGTGCCTCCCTAGTTTCGACCTTATTGTTGAAGCTGACCGCGTTGTTGCGCCATGGATGGTCGGGGGGCAAGAAACGTCGATGTGCCATGTAGCAGTGCTTCTTCCCATGTTTCAACCACAAATAGTCAGTATGTTTGTGGCAGTATGGACATGCAAACTTTCCTTTAGTGCTCCAACCAGACATCATAGCATAAGCTGGGAAGTCATTAATTGTCCAAAGAAGGATAGCGCGTAATGTAAAATTCTTCTTAGTCCCTGCATCTCTTGTTTTAACACCATTATTCCAAAGCTCCTTGAGCTCCAGTATAAGGGGCCTCAAATATACATCAATATCCATTCCAGGAGATTTTGGACCAGGTATCAATATTGAAAAGATCCAGTTAGATTGTTTCTGACACAACCATGGAGGCAAATTGTAAGGTTTCAGGATGACAGGCCATATGGAGTATGTAAGACTTTGCATGCCAAAGGGATTGAACTCATCAGAAGTAAGACCCAGCCTAACATTACGACCTACTTTTTCTGAAAACCATTTAAACTTTGAATCCACGTGCTTCCATGCCTTTGAGTCAGGGTGACACATTTTCCCATCGTTCACCAATTCTTTCTTGTGCCACTGCATATCCTCTGACATTTGCTTTGACATATACATTCTTTGCAGCCGAGGAATAAGAGGAAAGTAGCGTAGGATCTTAACTGGTAACCACTTCTTAACAGTAGTAGCACCAACTGCACTGTCATTATTACCACAATTTTTTTCTACAACTTTCCACCTTGACTGCTTACAAATGGGACATGTCTCCAGATTTGTGTATTGCTCAAAAAATAACACACAATCATTTTCACATGTGTGTATCTTGACATAGTCCAAGCCCAGGTCTCGAACCATCCTTTGCACTTTATCCAAGGAGTCAGGAATACAATGCCCTTCAGGGAGAACCTTTCCAAAGAGCTTAAGTATGGCCTCCAATGCCGCGTTACTTAAGCCATACATGCACTTTATCTGAAAAAGCTCCATGATAAAAGAGACCTTAGTTGCATTTTTGCATCCTGGATACAATTCCTTCTTTGCCTGGTCTAATAGTTTCAAAAAAATCTCTGCCTGCTTATCTGCCTCCTCATCATCTTTGGTTTGTCCATGATGTATAGTGCCACTGATAATGTTTCTAATCAGAGTATTAGTGGCAGCAGGGTTATCATCACAACCGTCTTCTTCATCGTCTTCTCCAAAATAAGGTGTTGTATCATCAGCTGTAGGTTGTGCATCATGATTATTGAGATCAGGAGTGACATCATGATTCACACGACCCTCAGCTGATGAAGTATTAGTTTGGCCTTGAATGATACCATCATCGATGAAACAATCAGCAAACCCTCTAGTCACTAAATGAATTTGAATGGGAAACACGGTGTCATGTCTGATCATGCATTGACATATAGTACATGGGCACGCAATAGATCGACCTCGCGCTGATGTGGTGGTAAAGGTTTGAATAAAAGATCAAAAATTGTTCTGCCAATCCGCTGAGTGTCGAGACAAGCGCATCCAACTCCGATCTTCGTGTGATGCCATTAATCTGCATTCATGTTTCAAACGACCTAGATCATGATATAGCAATATGCATATATATGCAGGGAACGAAGATATATATACGAGATCAAGACAACAGTACCGGCCGTGGCACCACACAGATGTTGATTGATCGCCGTGGAGATCTATACGTACGTCGTGGAGATCGATCTAGATGGAGACCTAGATGCCGTCGTGGAGATCTTGATGGAGACTGACGTCGTCGAAGACTTGGAATTTTGGAACGGTCCCGATGAGTCCCTATCTGATCGTCGTTTTGATCTTTTACGTAAGCGTCGTGATAGACAAATTACAGTGCAACCAAGGAATACCTCATTGCAATAATTCTGATAAAGTTGCAACGCCCATGAAAAATAGTGCAACAACTAAATTTCGTGGCAATACGTACACGATATTGCATCTTGACGCTAGAAACGAAGCAATAGCCCTCCATGTATTGCAACAACGCAAAGATATATTTGCAACCCAAATAAGACGTTGCGATATAGCCGTTCAAATGCAACCAACCCTAGTATGGTGGCCATAGCAACTTTCTATTGCAACACACGAAATGCTAATGCAACGCAGAAATGGGGTAGCAGTATTTCCAAACAAATGCAACACAAATCCTCATAATGGGTGCATTAGCGTCAACCTGTTGCAACACAAAAAATAAATATTACAACTCAAATTTTGTGTAGCAATAGACACGCATATTACAACCAAATCACTATTTCAGTGCCACTAAATTTGTGGTGTTGCCTAAGAGTTGTGTTGCAATAGGGGGAAAACCTTGTAGTGGGACAGTCCGCGGTGCTTGCCCGGACAGTCCGATTTTTCAGAGTGCGTCTCTGGAGGTTCTGTCCGCTTTAGCGGACAATCCGCAATGTCCTTGCGGACAGTCTGCCCAGGCCTCGCGGACAGTCCGCCCGTACACCACAGACTGTCCACCAGGTCTATTGCAGACTTGCTTCCTTTGGTTTGATTCTTGTCCGGTGCTTCCGCTCTTGATTCGTGGCTTGTTTGTAGGACTTGTAGGCTTGTGTGTGCCTAGTCTAGAGCTTCTTTGGTGTGTGCGAGTGATCGGAGTGGCAATCAGGGTATAGCCCGAGTTCATCCTTCGGGAAGAATTTTTATTGGCTCCCATTCACTCCCCCCTCTCTGGTCGCCTATTCGGTCCTTCAATTGGTATCAGAGCCTGTTACGGATGTTCGTGATTCTAACCAGTCTAAGATCTAAAGATGGGTGACTATGGAAAGGGGTCGGGTCCTCCGCACTTCGATGGCAATAATTACCCGGTGTGAGAGAGGCGCATGGGCGCGTTTTTGTGTGGGAAGGGGACTCTTATATGGGATGTGACTCAAAATCCTCACTATGTCATTCCAGACAGTTTCCTTCTTCCAGGATCGCGGGACATGTTTGAGGCCAACAGTAAGGCCGTTGATTACTTGTTTCGTGCTCTCTGTGCCTCGGAGTTCGAGCGAGTGTATGGAGAGAATGTGGCCGGAAAGATATGGCTTAAGCTCAGGAATGCTCATGTTGGCAATGCCTAGGTGCAAGCCTGTTTGTTTTCCACTTACTGGAGAGAGTACGAGAACTTCACTCATCTCCCCGGTGAGTCGACTGATGCTATGTTTCAGCTCTTCACCAGCATAGTCAACAACATGAGGGCCAATGTGATGGTGCTCCCATACACGGATCATGATTAGGCTATCAAGCTTTTACATGCCCTGGATAGGTCTGTGTGGAGTGCCAAGGTCGAGGCCATTGAGGAGTTGAGCGTGTATGATACTTTGTCGCTTGATGAGCTGTTCTCTAAGCTCAGGTCTTCGGAGGTTGATCATGGCTTGAGAGCCAAGAGCGAGAGCCCCACTAATCCTCATAGTTTGGCTCTTGTCTCAGGATCGAGGACTAATGATAACTCTGTTGGTTTTTCTTTGTCTTGTCTTGTGTCCTTGCCAGATGAGGAATTTGAGGTGCTAAGTGAGGATGATCTCGCCTTGTTGAGCAAGAGGTTTGGGCGGATGTACGAGAACCGCAAGAATGCAAGGAGAAGCTCAGAGATGTGCTATCAGTGCGGGAAGCATGGGCACTTCATCGCCGAATGCCCTAAAGACATGGAGATCAAGAACGACTACAAGGGCAAGCCCAAGCACGACTACAACAAGCACCGCTCCCGGAACGACTACAAGGACAACCGCAAGGACAAGGGTGAGAGAAGGCCGAAGAAGAGCGGCGGGTACAAGAAGAAGACGGATCGAGCGATGGTTCTTTCGGTTCGAGCAGCGATGAAGAGCAAGATCGGCACAAGGACAAGCGGCACACAGGCAAGAACTTCACCGGGCTCAGCTTTGTCGCACAAGGGGGATTTTGCGGCATGGCGCACTCCAAGAAGGGTGGGAAGCACAGCTCAGATTCAAACTGCAACTCAGAAGAAGAGGTACGACATGATCCCAACTTCTTGCTAGAGGAGAATGCTAGGCTGAATGAGTTGCTTGATAACCGTGATGATGTGCTTAGGAAGGCCAACAAGGAGAAGAGAGAGTTTAGGTCTTTGTTGGGTGATGCTAAGGACAAGATAGTTGAGCTTGAGTCCTTGCTTGTTGATGCTAGAACTGAGATAGACTCTTTGAAAGCTGCTCCTGTTATTTCTGATGAGGTTGATTGTGGTGATTGCAATGTTTTTCTAGCTGACTTGCCTGCTCTCAAGGAGAAGCATGCCTCAACTCTTGAGGAACTAGATGTGCTTAGGATTGAGTGTGATGAATTGAAATCTAGACCTGCTTTGTTAGGTGCTTGCACTTCTTGTCCTGTGTTACATGCAAGGCTAGATGAATCTCACGCCAAGATAGTTTCTCTTGAGGCTGCATTGAAAGCTTCCATTCATACATCATGTTCTACCTGTGAAATGCATGCTTTGAAAAACATGGAACTTGCACACTATGTTGACTGTTTGCAGGATGAGAATGATGAGTTGAGGAAATTGATGGGGTGGTTGTCTGGGCATGAGCCACAATTGAGTTTGATGTTGGCTTAGTATAAGAGGTTTGATAGTCAGGCGTTGGGGGCTGGCAAGAGTGGTGAGAAGAGTGGTGAGGGAGAAGAGAAAGCTGGAGAGATTCCTATTCCACCTCACACTACACCCATGAACAAATTCGAACCCAAGCCAAACCATCTCAGAAACAAGCTTGATACAACCCCAGATCCACCAGTATTCCCCCATAAGTCAGAAAACTACCAGAAACCCATCAAGTTTGTGAGCACCCTGGGAGTGTCTTTGGTGGGAAGTCAGGAGAGAAAGCTGTTGAGAAGCCCACAGAGAAGCCACAGCCTAAGCCACAGCCGATCCGCTTCCATTGTGAGTATTGTGGGAGGGATGGGCATAAGGATGAGTTCTGTTTCAGGAGGAAGAGAGATGAGAGGTTTGCTAGGGAGATGGCAAACAAGGACAGGTACCACCCTTCTCATGGGGTGCCTGAGCCTCATAGAGGGCCTCTACCTAGGGGTGAGGTGTTTGTGCGTACAGTTCCCACTCGTGGTGGTGGATGTGTGTTTCCTAAGAGAGATAGGCATGTTGGGTTTGGGCGTGGTGAGTTGGCTGGACGTGCTCCTGCTCGTGACCGTTATGAGTTTGGGAGGCACGATCGGAGCTTTGGGTCTCAGATGGACTACGGGCCATGTTTTCCCCCTCGTGGTGCGTGTACTCCTCGTGTGTGACGTGACAGGTTCTTCGGTGGTAGGCGTGAGAGGGCTCCGCCTAGAGGTTTTGATAGGATGGATTTTGCTAACCCTTCTTTTGAGAAAATGGCACGACACTGGTTTGACTCCTTTGGTACTAACCCTAGTGTTGAGTCGTTTGCTCATTCTCGTCCTCGTTTTTGATTGCAGAGGGAGGCTTGGAGGACTTTTGGTTGATCGACTCCGATTGTTCACGTCACATGACCAGAGATCATGGGTGGTTCTCCAGCCTCACCCCAGTGAGTACGAGGGAGTACATCACTTTCGGGGACAATGGGAGAGGACGAGTGCTTGCTGAAGGTATGGTGAAGGTGAGTAGCAAGGTGACCCTGAAGAGTGTGGCTTTGGTCAAGTCACTTGGTTTTAACCTATTGTCAGTATCCCAGTTGCTTGACGAAGGTTTTGAGGTTCGTTTTAAGTTGGGCGCTTCTCATGTGCTTGATTCTTGTGGCGATCTTGTCTGTACGATCGTCCCCGAGGGTCAAATCTTTCGTGCCGATTTTTCCTAGTCTGTTGGTCCTCCTCGATGCTTTGTTGCTGGCGTTTCGGCCAAGCTTTGGAAATGGCAAAGGAGGTTAGGACACTTGAGCTTTGAGTTGCTTTCCCGCTTGAGTGGTCTTGACCTTGTCTGAGGATTGCCTAAGTTGAAATTCGAGAAGGATTTGGTTTGTGCTTCTTGTCGGCATGGAAAGATAGTTGCTGCTTCTCACGCCCCTCTGACTGCGGTCATGACCGAGTGACCTTGTGAGCTGTTGCACATGGATTTGGTTGGGCCAGCTCGTGTTTGCTCTGCGGGTGAGAAGTGGTATGTTTTAGTTGTGGTTGATGATTTTTCGAGGTACTCTTGGGTTTTTCTTTTTGGAGGATAAGAGCGAGACATTTGGCTTTGTTTGAGACTTGGTCTTGAGGTTGAAGAATGAGAGACATGGTGATGCCATTCGAGCTATACGTAGTGACAATGGCACGGAATTCAAGAACTCTCATTTGATGCCTTTTGCAGTGATCTTGGTCTTGATCATCAGTACTCTTCTCCATATGTCGCTTGCCAGAATGGCGTAGTGGAGAGGAAGAACAGGACCCTTTGTGAGATGGCCAGGGTGATGCTCGATGAGCATAGGACTCCTAGGTGTTTCTGGGCCGAGGTGGTCAATACCGCTTGCTATGTCTTAGATCGCATCTTCCTTCGTGCTTTCAAGAAGAAGACCTCTTATGAACTGATGCATGGGCGACAACCCAAGGTGTGTCACTTTAGAGCGTTCGGTTGCGAGTGTTTCATTCTGAAGAATGGCAAGTTGGATAAGTTTGAGTCTAGATATTCAGATGGTATCTTTCTCGGTTATGCGATTCACTCTAGAGCATATCGTGTGCTCAACCATGACACTAACCGAATCATGGAGACTTGCGAGGTAACCTTCGACGAGACACAACCATGTAGCTCTTCTGCTTTTGAGTGTGCAGGTAGCGAGGAGATTGGAGCGAGGATCTTTGAGGATGAGAAGGATGGAGATGGAGATGAAGATGATGATGGTGGTGATGCTCCCGCGGCTGATCGTGTACATGCTACTTCCACTACGACGACGACGATCGAGGATGGTCCATCCCCTACATCCACTACGACTGAGGCTGTTCGAGTTGAGGCTGCTGCTGAGGGGGAGGTTGTGTCCAGGCGAGAGGCTCCCCGCCGTGTACAAGTGGATCTCCCACCATCTACGATCATAGGTGACCTTCATGAACACACTACATGGTCGAGGTCAAGGAACACTTCTCATTTTGCTCACTCTGCATTTGTTGCTTCGTTTGAGCCTAAAGATATTCGACATGCTTTGTCTGAAGAGAATTGGGTGAATTCCATGCATGAGGGGTTGGAGAATTTTGAGAGAAACCAAGTTTGGGTGTTAGTCGATCCACCACCAAATTGTCGTCCCATAGGTACCAAGTGGGTATGGAAGAACAAGGAAGGTGAGAATGGGATGGTTGTGAGATACAAGTCGAGGTTGGTGGCTCAGGGGTTCAACCAGAAAGAGGGTATAGATTATGAGGAGACATTTGCTCCTGTGGCCCGTTTGGAGGTAATTAGGATCCTTCTAGCCTTTGCCGTGGCTAAAGGGTTCAAGTTGTACCAAATGGACGTGAAGAGTGCTTTCTTCAATGGGGTGATAGAGGAAGAAGTGTATGTGAGGCAACCCCCGGGGTTTGAGAGTGAAAAATACCCACACCGTGTATACAAACTCCAGAGAGCGCTTTATGGGTTGAAACATGCACCGAGGGCTTGGTATGGCAGGTTGAGAGGCTTTTTGCTGAGTAAGGGGTTTGTGATGGGCACAGATGATAACACCCTATTTCTCCTTAAGCATGGAAATGACCTGTTGATTGTTCATATTTACGTGGATGACATAATCTTTGGTAGCTCTTCTCATGATCTTGTTGCCAGATTTGCAGATGACATGGCAGGGAATTTGAGATGTCTATGATGGGCGAGCTGCAGTTTTTCTTAGGACTCCAGATCAAGCAGTGCAAGGACGGGACGTTTGTACATCAGGCGAAGTACACCAGGGACATGGTGAAGAAGTTTGGCATGAACGACTCCAAGCCGCTGACTACACCGATGGGTACCACTACGGCTTTGGATGCGGATGAAGATGGCGAACCCGTGGACCAGAAGGAGTACCAGAGCATGATCGGCTCCCTCCTCTACTTGACGGCGATGAGGCCGGACATACAGTTCAGTGTGTGTCTGTGCGCTCGTTTTCAGGCTTCACCGAGGACTTCACATCGGCAGGCCGTCAAGCGGATTTTCAGGTACATGAACTACACTCCTGAGTTTGGTCTATGGTATTCTGCCTCCTCGACACTCAGACTTTACAGGTACTCCGATGCTGATTTTGCTGGGTGTCGATTGGACCGCAAGTCTACCGCTGGGTGTTGCTAGTTTCTTGGTTCTTCTTTGGTCTCTTGGTCATCTCGCAGGCAATCTAGTGTAGCCCAGTCCACTACAGAGGCTGAGTATGCAGCTGCAGCCAGTTGTTGTTCCCAGCTCCTATGGATGACCTACAATATGAGCTATTTTGGTGAGGAGTGCTATCAGGTTCCTCTCTTTTGTGACAGCACCAGTGCCATAAGTGTAGCCAAAAACCCAGTCCTTCACTCCAAGACTAAACACATCGAAGTGAGATACCACTGTTGACGGCTGTTAAGTACTACTTTCAGCCCTCAATATTCTCACATAAATGGAGGCATAAGCATTATTTACTTGCATTTTGATTTGAATAATGTAGTTCCAATTGTCCTTGGAGATTATTTGTATGTAGGTGAAATACCCATTAAAAGAGATGGAAACCCACCTTCTATGGAGAAACCATGCCAACTCAGCCGAGGAGGTGGCTGCCACCAAGGGAACACATGGCATTTCACGTCATCGATCCAAGGGAGGCACTCACTGACGAACCAGAGAGCGCCACATGGACTTCACATGGATCAAGGGGCCCACCTCGGGTACCAAATCAAGCCATGCACCCGGGGAGGATCAAAGGGCCCACTAGTCAACCACCTGGAGAAAGCACAACCGAGATGGCCGCCCTAGGGGTTCGGCCGACCCTAGGATCTGCCGAACCAACCTAGGGTCAGTTCATCTCGGCCTTGCACGTGTCACTCTCCCATTGGCCACTTGCTGCATCCCTGGGTGTTTTGGTGGAGTTTGAGCCCCGAAGCAAGCCTCCTCCTTGCCTATAAATAGAAGGGGAGGGGCTCCCATTTCTCACACACCACTCTCTCATTCTCCTCTCACTTTTAGTTTCCAAAGCTAGGGGTAGGCTAGAGTAGCTCTTCTTCAGGTTCCAAGTCTTCTTTGGAGTCTAGGTATGAGTTCTCTTTTATTTTTATTTCATTGTATGACTTTGATCTACTTCAGTTATTCAGCTATTTCATATAAAGTCATGGTAGATCATATGCTTGATATGTTCTTGAGTTCATCCTTAGTTGATCATTTAGAGGCTTGTGTTCTTCATGAACACTACCTTTTGATCCACTTGAAGGATGGTAAACTCATTCCTTATGTGTTTGTTCATAAGTTAGAGGCTCGTGTTCTTCACGAACACGACCTTTTGATCTTGTTGACTAGACATAAGAGAGTTCGTATCTGTTCGTATGTCTAGCCTTAGTTGATCTTGTTAGATGGCATGAGAGTGTTGCATGAGGTTTGTGTTCAAGCTACGGTACTCGGTCTAAGTTGACCAGTCTTCTGGTGGCCCTCACCCTAGGTCACAATAGCCCGGGCCGGGTGAAGTCTAGCAGCAACGCAGGTATGGTGCCTAGGTTGTGTGGCTATGTTAGTTATGAGCATACCCCCCGTAACGATAGAGGTAGGCCGCAGTGGTGACAACTGTTGGACCCTTTGGAACCCTCCGTGCTGGGGTACTTGCTGTAGGAGTCTAAAGTCTAGTTTCGCAGAGTGCTGGTCATCGCGGGCTAGCTCCCTATTTGTACCTGGGTGCTGAACCTTACCCTCTCATGCAATGCTCATGCCTATCTCCTGTATCTTCTAGCTTTGTATGTTTAGTACATTAGAACCTAGAGCTAACTCGTATGTTCCCCCCTAAGCCGTAGTGTGCTAGAGTAGAGGTAGATCTGAGTGTGTGTCACACTGCCCTTTCATATCTTTATCTTACCCCTGCCTATGAGTTTGTTGTTTCCTATATCTATCTCTTAGTTTACATTCAGTGCAAAAGCATAAGTCTATGATATCTGCCATTGCCTTCCACAGATACGATAACCTTGGAATATTCTCCTTCCTTAGGGAAATGCTACAATGGTTTATCTGTGCTCTTGCGGATTCGTTCATGATCATTTAGATTTACCTTTGGCAAGTCTTGATGTTCACGCTAACTCGGCATTGTTAGTAGTGACATTAAGAAGTGCCAACAAGCATTTCTGGTGTTGTCACTAAGGATGGATTCTATATCTGTTCTTAAAGTGATTGACACTACGAAATGCCAACAAGCATTTCTGGCGCCGTTGCCGAGGAAGGCATAGGATTATCGTGACTATGCTTTGCATCTGTTTATAAACTATGAGTAGGTTAGGACAACTGTCAACGCAGGCTAACCTTGATTGTCTTCTTTTATCTTTGGATGATGAAGACAGGTAGTGTATGACTGGTTTCAACTTACCGGAGAATTTCACTGAAGATCCCGAGTCACTTGTGAGGGAAGCTCGAATTCATTTTGACTCACCTCGTCGTACTCGTCCCAAAGGCGAACCAACTTTCTTTGTACCATCCACGTCAAATGCTATGGCCCAGAAGACACTTCGTGAGTACTCAGCTCCTTCGGCTGACCAGGTGCTGCAAGGCCCTGAGGTGGCAATGGGGACTAAAAATTTTGAGATCAAGACGGGTCTAATTATGATGGTACAGGCTAGCCCATTCTGTGGCAAGCCAAATGAGGATGCCAATGCCCATTTGCAGCAATTCCTAGAGCTATGCAGCACTTTCATCATCAAGGGTGCAAATATGGATGCTGTTCATCTTCGACTATTTCCATTCTCTCTCCTGGGGAAAGCCAAGCAATGGTTCTATGCGAATCGTGATGCTATTAACACTTGGGATAAGTGTTCAGAGGCATTCCTCAATAAGTTCTTCCCATTCGGTAAAACCAATGCTCTTAGTGGAAGAATTTCCGGTTTTCAGCAAGCAGCAAGTGAATCTATTCCAGAGGATTGGGAAAGGCTCCAGAGGATTGGGAAAGGCTTCAGGAGTATATCTTGGCCTGTCCTCACCATGGGATGGAGGATTGGCTTATTCTTCAAAACTTTTATAATGGGTTGACTCCGACAGCCCAAGGCCATATTGATGCTGCTGCTCAGGGAGCATTCTTCTCACTCACTGTTGATAATACTAAATTACTCATTCAGAAGATGGTTTCCAACCAAGAGTGGAGTGATGAAAGACTCCAACCACGACCGAGGGGTACTCATACTGTTAAGGAAGCAGACATGATTACTGCCAAGTTGGATCTTCTTATGAAGAGATTGGATGACTACACCAGCGAGAAGGCTACCTTGGCTACCACTACTCTACCTATGGATTCTCATATGACTTGTGAAGTCTGTGGCAACACTGGGCACTCAGGAAAGTATTGTCCGGAGACTCAGGAGGAAGTGATGTACATGAATGGCAACAACAATGGTTATCGTCCACCTCAACAAGGAGGTCAATCGTGGAATCAACAACGCCCTTATTATCAAGAAGGTAATCAAGGTAATTCTTACAATCCTAACCAACCCTCCTTAAGAGATCTCGTTTTTGGGCAAGCTAAGATTAATGAAGGTGTTAACAAAAAGCTAGCTGCCCTTGATAAAACTTTGGAAAGTCTCAACGTAAAGCTTGATAGTTTTTCTTCTGCTCAGAAGAGCCAGTTGAGTTTTAACAAAATGTTAGAAACCCAGTTAGCTCAGCTAGCTGCTTTGGTTCTGTCTGCTGATAGCGGGAGGATCCCGGGGCAACCCGTATCCTCTTGTGAAAATGTTAGTGTAGTGTCAACTAGGTGGGGGTAAGCCACCTAGGAAGACACATGCTTCTAACTATGCAGGAAAGCCCATACAACAAATTCTTGATCCATGGGAGGAATCGACAGTTGTGCACAAGAAAGATCAAGGCTATCCAACTATCACTTGCACAATCTATTACAAGACGATCAAGCATGCCCTTTGTGACCTTGGTGCATGTGTTAATCTCATGTCCAAGACCATGTTCGAGCAACTGGGATATCCAGCCCTCTCTCCAACAGCACGGACTATCCAACTCGCTGATTCAACGATACGATATCCAGAAGGAATTGCTGAGAGCTTATTGTGTTGGAGATATGCCCTAGAGCCAACTGGATTAGATCCATTAGTGGGTTCAGATGGATTTGATCCATTGGGTTGTAAAAGTCATAATGGGCCATAATTGTTGTAAAGCCCATTAGCATTGGAAAGGGGTGCACCATCTATTAGTCCCGTATTGCTAATGGACGTTGGTGTGGGGGATTTTCCCCTCATAAATATGGACCATACCCCCTGACTTGGATGACGCTTGAGCAACAGTCGCGCCGCCGTGCCACCCACTCCTCGTAGCGCCCGCGGACCTAGCAGTTCGGTGTGCGACACTTCCTTCCCGTACGTGTGGATACCTTGGAGGTGCTACATTTGGAGCACAAGAACGAACCGCACGTGAAGGACCAGGCAGACGTGAGCAACTGCACTGCCCGCTACCCTCGACGTGTTCGTCTACATCGAGACGGTTCCGCTGCATCTGCGCGTCTAGTGGTAATCCCGTGATCTTTGACAGCAGCAGTTCCTATTTTATGGGGAAATTTTGTTTTGCTCTAGCGTAGCCTCCCCGTATCCCTTCAGTGGTATCAAAGCTATAGCTGCTAAGTTTTAGATTCAGGATGTGTGCACATGGTGATATGCGTGGACGTAGATCAAAATTATGATCGGTTTCGTGTTCTTATCGTGATGGTCGTGTAACGAATTACTCCTACCGGTCGGAATTCTGCCATCGGAGTTAAGTGATACACGTAAACCCAGTCATGACGAGAAGAATATCAATTGGATTGGTCGAATCGAAACTAGGTCAAGTTCCATGCGCATGGGATGCGCGGCAGCGGCGGATTGGATCCGCTACCGGCCCGGAGAAAATCAGAAAACATGTTGTTCGGTAAAACAGCCGTAACTTTCTGTGGTTAACTCGGATGGAGACGTTTTCTATATGAAAATTGATCTACATAAAATTTTACACATAAGATTAACTAGCTTTGCTAGTCTTGGAGAAATTAGATTTCCCAAAATCGGCTTGTAAGATGGGTTTTCGACGGTTTAAGTTTAGACGTCGGAAGTACGATAATCTGTTTTGCAGGTTTTGTGATCGGTATGGCTCATATGTGTATGTGATGCATGTGTGTAATTTATTCATGACCTGCGTGTCATGCGTACGGCAATACGGCTGGAGCCACATGTATTGTCAAAATTGATGTAATGTTCTGCGTACCAATTTGTGATGATCTAATGCGCAATTGTTTAACTTAGTGTACTATCACGCGTTAGATAGTTCATGGAGGACTCATCACTGGAGGATGGCATACATGGATCATGGTGATGGAGATCATCATGATGGACAATACAATGGAGATGGAGATCACCATGTGTTAATGGGCCATACCGTGTCATTACTATGTGAATGCTGTTCTTATTGTTTTATTTCTACATATGCGATGATAATAGTTATTTTTCTGCACGTGATGGTAGAAGTAGAATGATCCCTCGGTAATGTTTAAGTTGCATGCCCTCCCAAACCTTGCACTGTCATGAGTCTTGTACGATTGGTGGTGGGTCTAAGAAATTAGGGTGCCACCAATTTTCCTCGACTAGATGGGTTCGTATCGGATACTTACAGCATAAGGTTTGGTTACTTGATCAAAGCCATCTTAACGGTTAAGGGATTTGGGGCATAAAGGTTGGGCGCCGAGACAGATGTCACCCAACAACAGGAGTCATATGTGATATGATTAGCAAAGAGTTGCTTACCGATCTACATGTCTTCTAGCGGTGATGCTAAAGCTCACTAATCGACTTGATAGTTGTGGGTCCCGAATCACTAAGTATCAATTAAGGGATATTGATTTTAGTGGGAGTAAATTCTGTTAAATGGTTAATGTAATCTACTCTGTCATGGATGCGTTGTCTTAGTATTTTGCATTATTCTGTTGTATATCAATGGCACCTAGCAACACCACATTGTTTACTTTACGTATGGTCCTTGATAAGGACAAATTGAATGGAACGAACTATACGGATTGGATCCGTAACTTGAGAATTGTTCTCAAGACTGAGAAAAAGGAAGAAGTTCTAGACACCCCGTTACCAACAGAGAGTGATATTGAGAAAGGCGTTGATAGTAGCCATGTGATGACAATCCAGAACAAGCCTACCTTTAAAAGGAAAGGTAATTCTTGGAAGAAGAAGGGCAAGGCTAAAGATGGGATATCTAAGCCAACGCCCAAGGCTAAAGCTGGATCAACTGCTGATAATGAGTTCTTTCACTGTTATGACCTGGGTCACTGGAAAAGAAACTGCAAGTTGTACTTAGCTTCTATGAAAAGCAAGGGAAGTAAGGGTACTTCCATTTCAAGTACACTTAATGTTTATGTTACAGACATTTTCCTCGCTGATTCTTATATTAATTCTTGGGTATTTGATACTTGATCTGTTGCTCAGATTTGCAACTCGATGCAAGGAAGGATAAGAAGTAGAAGCGTGAAACGAAGAGAAGTTGATTTCCGCGTAGGCAATAATGCAAGAGTTGTTGCATTGCGGAATGATGCAACTACACTTCCCATCAGGATTTATTTTGGAATTGAATAATTGTTATTTCATTCCTAGTTTGAGTCGAAACATTGTGTCTCCTTCATGCTTGATGAAGGATGGTTATTGATTTGCGAGTGAAGATAATGGTTGTGTGATCTTTAAGAATAATATGTTTGTGACTTGTGCATCCATTGTGAATGGATTATTTGTTTTAAATCTTGATGATTCACCTATGTGTAACATAAGTGCTAAAAGGTCTCGACCTAATGATTTGAGTCCTACCTACATGTGGCATTGTCGTTTGAGTCATATAAGTGAAAAGCGCATGAAGAAACTCCATACTGATGGACTTTTAGCTTCGTTTGATTTTGAATCTTACGAGACATGTGAGACTTGTTTGCTTGGCGAGATGACCAAGATGCATTTCTCAGGTTTTCCTGAGAGAGCCTCAGACTTATTGGAACTCATACATACGGATGTGTGCGGACCAATGAGTACGACAGCTAGAGGTGGATATGAATACTTCATAACATTCACTGATGATCTAAGTAGATATGGCTATGTCTACCTAATGAGGCACAAGTCTGAAACATTTGAAAAGTTCAAAGAATTTCAGAATGAAGTAGAAAAACAGTGTGGCAAGAAAATTAAGGCCTTACGATCTGATCATGGAGGCAAGTATTTGAGTCACGAGTTTAGCAGTCATCTGAAGAGTTGCGGAATTGTTCTACAGCTCACGCCACCTGGAACACCTCAGAGAAATGGTGTATCCGAGCCACGAAATTGAACTTTGTTGGACATGGTTCGATCAATGATGAGCCAGTCAGACCTATCATTATCGTTTTGGGGTTACACTCTAGAAACTGCAGCTTTCACATTAAATAGGGTACCATCTAAGTCCGTAGATAAGACACCATATGCGATATGGACTGGTAAGACTCCCAGTTTTTCTTTTCTTAAAATTTAGGGTTGTGAAGTCTTTGTCAAGCGACTTCAGTCAGACAAGCTTACATCCAAGTCGGACAAGTACATATTCGTGGGATATCCTAAGGAGACTTTAGGGTATTATTTCTACAACCGCTCAGAGGGCAAAGTGTTTGTCACTCGGAATGGTGTTTCTCAAACGAGAGAAAAGTGGACAAAAGGTGTATCTTGAAGAAATTCAAGATGAGCCGCTCGGGCAAGAGTTCACAAGTGATGCTAATGTAGCTAAACGAGTTGAGATGCCTGTGGTAAGAGAAGAACCATTGCAACCACGAAGGTCTGAAAGGGCATGTCGCGCAACTAATAAGCTCAATCTCATGATTGCGGGAGAGCGCGACATATTATTGTTGGACAATGATGAGCCTATGACATGCAGAAGCAATGATGGACCCAGATTCTGAGAAATGGCAAAGTGCCATGAGATCCGAGATAGATTCCATGGGTGACAATCAAGTTTGGAACTTGGTTGACCCGCCAGATGGTATTAAGCCTATAGAGTGCAAATGGATCTATAAAAGGAAGAAAGATATGAATGGAAATGTTCACATCTATAAAGCTCGACTTGTTGCAAAAGGTTTTCGACATGTTCAAGGGGTTGACTACGATGAGACATTCTCACCCGTAGCGACGCTTAAATCTATTCTGATTATTCTAGCTATAGCTGCATATTTCGATTATGAGATATGGCAGGTGGATGTCAAGACAACTTTTCTAAATGGGAATCTGACTAAGGATGTGAATATGACACAGCCTGAGGGATTTGTCGATCCGACCAATGCTGGAAAGGTATGCAAACTTCAGAAGTCCATTTATGGATTGAAGCAAGCATCTCGGAGTTGGAACCTTCGCTTTGATGAAGTGGTCAAAGGGTTTGGCTTCATTAAAAGTGAAGAAAAACCTTGTGTTTACAAGAAGGCAAGTGGGAGCTCTGTAGTATTTCTAATCTTATATGTGGATGACATATTGCTAATTGGAAATGACATTCCTATGCTTGAGGCCGCTAAGACCTCATTGAAAAATAGTTTTTCGATGAAGGACTTAGGTGAGGCAGCATACATTTTGGGCATCAAAATCTATAGAGATAGATAAAAAAAAGGCTTATAGGATTAAGCCAAGACACTTATATGGACAAAGTGTTGAAACAGTTCAACATGGAAGAGGTGAAGAAAGGGGTTCTTGCCTATGTCACATCGCATACATCTTAGCAAGACTCAGTGTCCTTCGACTACTAATGAGCGGGAACGCACGAGTAGAATACTGTATGCTTCGGCTATCGGATCTATTATGTATGCAATGATATGTACACGTCCAGATATTTCGTATGCGCATAGTGTTACAAGCAGATACCAATCTGATCCAGGTGAGGGTCACTAGACAGTGGTTAAAAATGTTTTTAAGTACTTAAGAAGGACTAAAGACATATTCCTTGTCTATGGTGGTAAGGAGGAGCTCATTGTAACAGGTTACATCGATGCTAGTTTCCAAACTGACCAAGACGATTCAAAGTCGCAATCAGGATACGTATTTATGATAAACGGTGGTGCTGTGAGTTGGAAGAGTTCCAAGCAAGAGATAAACGGTGGTGCTGTGAGCTGGAAGAGTTCCAAGTAGGAGACAGTGGCTGATTCTACAATAGAAGCCGAGTACATCACGGCTTCGGAAGCTGCAACGGAGGGTGTTTGGATAAGGAAGTTCCTTATTGAACTTGGTGTGTTTCCGAATGTCTCCAGCCCATTGGATCTCTATTGTGACACAATGGGGCTATTGCGCAAGCAAAGGAGCCTAGGAATCATCAAAAGAACAAACATGTACTACGAAAATTTCATCTGATACAAGAGATCGTTAGACGAGGTGATATCAAAATATGCAAAGTACACACGGATTTGAATGTTACAGATCCTTTGACAAAACCCCTTCCACAGCCTAAGCATGAGGTGCACCTGAGAGCTACGGGTATTAGATACATTCTAAATTAGCTCAAGTGCAAGTGGAAGAATGTTAGAAATATGTCCTAGAAGGAATCATAGAGATGATTATATTTCATTGTATCCACGACACATTATTCTTTTATTGAATATCCATGAAAGGCGACATGTATTAGATTGGCAATTATGTGAATTGTTTGTGAAACTCTTTTACTTGTATGGTTATTCAAAAGTTGTCCCTAGTATGAGTTAATGACTAGCACATTTATTAGTTGATGACTATGTTTCACAAGTCATGAACATGGAGATGTATAACTAATAATGTGGGCACATGTATGACATGAGGCTGGACTGACCCAATTTGAGATTTTGTTACATAGTTATCTCTTCACACAACGTGTATGCTATATCCTTAGACTTGAGATTGTTGCATGTACTCAAGATGTGAATTGACCTACTTAGGGGCTATCAACCGCTACTCCGTAACTGGGTAGTTATAAAGGTGGCTTTCGGGTTTGTCAGGAAGCATGCTGTGAGGCATGGTCAATCAAGATGGAATTTGCCCCTCTCTGCTTGAGAGAGATATCCCTGGGCCCCTCGAGTGATCGGATCAAGAAATGCATGGCCGTGCTGGGTTAAGTGTTAACCTATTAAAGGATCTAAATCGCAGTATCGAGAAAGAGAGGTCAGCTTGGAGCTAGACCAAATATCGTGAGGCAAAGGGAATAGCATGTATGCTACGCTGTGATGGTTCGTCTGATATGATCTTTACGTATGCATAGGAGTTGACACATCTTGCTAGAGGCCGCTGTCAACTATTGGTCGAGTAGGAGTACTTGAGCCATGTCTATGTGTGCGTGAACCCTTAGGGTCACACACTTAAGGGATTGGAAGTCGGATGAGGATGTACTTGCATAGTTGACTCTAGTGCAAGTGGGAGACTGTTGGAGATATGCCCTAGAGCCAACTGGATTAGATCCATTAGTGGGTTCAGATGGATTTGATCCATTGGGTTGTAAAAGTCATAATGGGCCACAATTGTTGTAAAGCCCATTAGCATTGGAACGGGGTGCACCATCTATTAGTCCCGTATTGCTAATGGACGATGGTGTGGGGGATTTTCCCCTCATAAATATGGACCATACCCCCTGACTTGGATGACGCTTGAGCAACAGCCGCGCCGCCGTGCCGCCTACTCCTCGTCGCGCCCGCGGACCTAGCAGTCTGGTGTGCAACACTTCCTTCCCGTACGTGTGGATACCTTGGAGGTGCTACGTTTGGATCACAAGAACGAACCGCACGTGAAGGACTAGGCAGACGTGAGCAACTGCACTGCCCGCTACCCTCGACGTGTTCGTCTACATCGAGACGGTTCCGCTGCATCTGCGCGTCTAGTGGTAATCTCGTGATCTTTGACAGCAGCAGTTCCTGTTTTATGGGGAAATTTTGTTTTGCGCTAGCATAGCCTCCCCGTATCCCTTCATATTGGTTAAGGTCAAGAACTCTTATGTCTTCGCGGTTTTCGTGGTCCTTGATATGGATGACGAGGGAGGAATGCCGCTCATCCTTGGGCGACTATTTCTCAGTGATGTCCGAGCTAGAATCAATGTGGGGGCCGGAGTAATCCGTTTCCGCATTGGGAAGAGGAACTTGAAATTCAGGTTTCAGGACAAGGAAGAGCAATGCTATTTGGTGCAGGATAGTGTTGAGCAGCTTGGGGGAAGGACGGAGCCTTTACCCCAAAAAAGAAATCTCCATCAAAGAAGCAAAAGAAAATTCATAAAGAGTGGCAGAAGATTGAGAAGGCACCACCCTGTACTTCTCAGGAGTGGGGTGCTGAATGGAATTAACTGCTGAGGAGAGTCCAACTCGTCGGACTAAAAAATGATGGGTCCTTTCTACCAAAAAGGTTAAAGCTGATATTTATCTCATATTTCCCTTTCCAAAATTTTATTTCCAAAATTGCATATTTGTTTTTTCCAAAATCTTGCATCTGCATGCTAGATTTATCTAGCCCTATTCCCTTTTGCAAATAAAATTTCTGAAAATAATTCTGAGTTTGAAAACCTTAGAAAAATCATTTGGGCAATTTCTAGAGAAAACTTTGGCCGGTGCACCTGTGTATATTTTCATATAGCCGTTGGTGGCACGCCTGCCAAAGGGGGCCAGCCCCGGGCCCACAGCCGGGCCGACCGAACCCTGGCAACGGTCAGGTGGGCCCAGCTTTGGCCAACGGCTCCTAGCCGTTGTGCAACGGCTAGTCCGCGGTGTGCTGCCCCTTTGCCCTATAAATTGGACCCGAGAGGGGGTGTTCTTCACCCATTCACTCACACCTCTCTCTCTACTCCTTGCTCTCTTGGTTTTCTTGGATTTCTTGCTCAAGATTGGATCATCAAGTATTCTCTCTATTGTGTTGCTGAAAGTATTGCTATTGGTGGAGCAAGCTCGGTAAGAATTTCATTCGATTTCACTAATCCATTACCGAGTTACTCTTGTTGTCCCTTTGTTGTTATGCTAGCATGAATTGGGCGGCGAACACTCTCCGGAGGGTGACACGCGCCCGTTCGTGGGCAAGTGCGAGTTCATCCGTCCCCGTCGAGCCGACGCCGAGCCCATCGACGATGGATTATTAATAGGAGCAAGAAGAGCAAGCCGAGCCACAAGCAGCTCAGGAGGTCGTCAATGAAACCCCCTACCTCAGCTTACGCTCTCCTGAAGGACCGAGTCTTCGCCCACACCCGGGACTTCGACCCGACCCTCATGGAGAAAACATGTATGAATCTCGAGTTCGCTTCCATTTGGCATGCTCTTGGTTGGGAGGAGTTTGCGCCGGTTACAGAGCTTGGCTCTCGGCTCCTCACCATCTAGTTTCTTTGCTCTCTTACCGAGATTCCGGATGGCATTGAGTTTCGTCTTTTTGAGACCGATTTTCGTGTTTCTTAGAAGGAACTTAGTCATCTTCTTGGTTTTAATCCTCGTTGTGCTGTTTCTTTGAAGAAGGCTTGTGAGGGTTTTGTTCGAGACTCTTTCTGGGTAGACATCTCTAGTCTTGTTTACAGTGGCAAGTTTGTACCTCAGTGCAATGATATTGTGCATCCCACTCTCTGTTTGTGGTACAAGTGGCTCGCCATTACTCTCTTTCCACGAGAGGATGTTCGGCCCGTGCGCATCGATGAGATGATGCTATTATACGCCGCTGTTAACCAGATCAAGGTCTCTCCCGTTAAAGCTATGATTCGGTAGTGGATGATGAATTTCAAGATGATAGGTCCTATTGAGTGTACGTCTTTGGTGACTCGTATTGCTCTTAGACTCGGGGTTCTTAGCGGGAATCCCATACCCTTCATCGGGACGCCATGAGTTCTCATTGATGAGGCATACTTGATCCAAGGGCATATACTTAAGAGAGGCCCAAATGATTCTTTGACTTTCTTCTTTCCGGGTTATGCAAATCAAATCCCGTTACCTAACCCGGGGTTTCGATTGTATAGCTCGGAGTCACTAACCATTCCCCTTGTTACACAAGAGGAAAGCCGTCGTGCTAGTGTTTCAGGCAGGTCCACCAGAAGCACGGTGAAGAGAGCACACATGCAGCAGCAGCAGTCACAGCCACCACCACTGCCACAGCCACAGCCACAGCCTGCTACACCACCAGTGGCAGGAGGGGCCCCTGCGGGGTACATGTTCGGGGTTACCCCTAGATATGCACCTGGTTGGGATCAACCCACCTACCAACCGAGTGCAAGTGGCGCAGCTTGGGCGAGTGCGAGCGGTGCTTAGTGGGTTACACCCGCTAGTTCCAGCTCCGGTGGTCCACCTCCATCTTCGTCCTTCCGGCGGCACTCCTCTGCCTCTGCACATGATGCTCAGCTCGCGCAGCAGATGGGAGAGCTCACCATCCAGGTCACGGGACTGGAGGAGACGCTGAACACCCACGTCGAGTCTACCTCAGCGTGGCAGCGTCAGGCTGGTGAAAGGATCGAAGCCATGCAGTAGAACCAGCAACGATACATGGAGGAGCAGAGGGCTTACTACGCGAGTTAGGGATTCTTCTTCCCTCCTCCGCAGTAAGCCTGAAGCTAGCTTGGGGGAGGACCCCCATCCCGAGGTAACTTGTATCTCCCTTTGTTTTCAGAATACCTTATAAATGAAAACCTAAAAAAATCTGCAAAAACAAAAAGACCAAAAATATTTATTTGCTTTCATCATCATCGTTTGCTTAGTTTGCTTTGATATGCATAGTAAGAATGCTTTGCCTCTATGGTTGAAATGATGAATAGTTGCTTTGTTTATTCTTCTCGTATGTCTTGCTTACAACTTTGTATCCTACCTAAGTTTTGAGTTTGTTGGCTTGCATGTTCAAACCTTAGCTTGAAAACTGTGGGTAGCAAAAAGCATGATTCTTGCCTAAGTTGTTGTGAGACATGATATGGTATAATAGAGTGCTATGATCTTGTGCTTAGTGATGCTTGACATCCGGAGTTTTCCTTTTTGAAAAATCAAAACATGATGAGTTCCTCAATGATGAGAATTTCCTATCCAAGGCCATATGTAGATTCTAGCTCTTAGCCTCCACATATGCAGCTTGTTCTCTCATTGAGCTTTGTCAAATTGTTGTGACCCTTGTTAGAACTCATACTCCCCTGATCAAGATCACGTACACAGTCATGCTTAAACTTCTACACTAGAAGTGAGCACTCATCATATGTTCCATTTGCTTATGCATTCTTCCACAAAATAAAACTCTATGTATCTTTGTATCATTCATCCCTCTCCAAATATCTCCAATAGAGACAAAGGGCTAGCTAAAAAAAAGAAAAAAAAAGAGAAAGAAAAGCATGCTCAAAAGCATGGCAAAAATAAAATAAAGAGAGCTAGCCCAAGTCTCGAAAAAAATTCTAAAGGAGGAAAAGGGATTGATATGTGCAAGAGAAAGAGTTCCACCATATAGATGGTCATAACTAGTACCTACTCCAGGGCTAGTGTCCACCTTACCATCAATCCCTCATTTCCTCACATAAAGCATGGTAAAATCTAGCTCCCATTTCCAGGCCTAGTATCCACCTTACCATGCTTATATCCATCACACACATATGCACATCTTGATCAGGATGTATGTTTGTTTCTTCCAAGGATCCGGTTTTTGACTTAGCGAAACATGAGAGACAGGTATGCCACATTTTTTCCCTACCTACAGCTCCACATAAGCCTATTAGGAGTAGGATGTGAAGAAAGGCAACATCAATGCCTTGGTGAGGAACCATACACTTTTGAGCGATCCGAGAGTATCATTTGAGGAACTCTGATTTTCTTTTGAAAAATTTGCAAAACCTCCAGATTAATAGCTAATTAAGGTACGAGTGATTATGCATTTGCTATATAACCTTTCTGTCTCTCAACCGCCCAAGGCAGGTGAAGCTATATGCCCCATGACATCAGGTAAAAGGTAAGAATATTGCCAACTTGTTCAACTGTTGGTAGAGTACTTTGTTGTATGTTTGCCATAAGTTGAGAATACAACATCGTAGCAACTCCTGATCAACCAACCTAAGTCCCTAATGTCTTGCTTCGAGACGAGCAAGAGGTTAGCTTGGGGGAGTTTGTTGACGACTGTTAAGTACTACTTTCAACCCTCAATATTCTCACATAAATGGAGGCATAAGCATTATTTACTTGCATTTTAGTTTGAATAATGTAGTTCCACTTGTCCTTGGAGATTATTTGTATGTAGGTGAAATACCCATTAAAAGAGATGGAAACCCACCTTCTATGGAGAAACCATGCCAACTCAGCCGAGGAGGTGGCTGCCACCAAGGGAACACATGGCATTTCACGTCATCGATCCAAGGGAGGCACTCACTGACGAACCAGAGAGCGCCACATGGACTTCACATGGATCAAGGGGCCCACCTCGTGTACCAAATCAAGCCTTGCACCCGGGGAGGATCAAAGGGCCCACTAGTCAACCACCTGGAGAAAGCACAGCCGAGATGGCCGCCCTAGGGGTTCGGCCGACCCTAGGATCGGCCGAACCAACCTAGGGTCAGTTCATCTCGGCCTTGCACGTGTCACTCTCCCATTGGCCACTTGCTGCATCCCCGGGTGTTTTGGTGGAGTTTGAGCCCCGAAGCAAGCCTCCTCCTTGCATATAAATAGAAGGGGAGGGGCTCCCATTTCTCACACACCACTCTCTCATTCTCCTCTCACTTTTAGTTTCCAAAGCTAGGGGTAGGCTAGAGTAGCTCTTCTTCAGGTTCCAAGTCTTCTTTGGAGTCTAGGTATGAGTTCTCTTTTATTTTTATTTCATTGTATGACTTTGATCTACTTCAGTTATTCAGCTATTTCATATAAAGTCATGGTAGATCATATGCTTGATATGTTCTTGAGTTCATCCTTAGTTCATCATTTAGAGGCAAATGAGGAAAATTTACCTCAAATTTACCCCTAAGGTGCCAAACATGTGGGGCAAATATGGTGGGGCAAATGTTTTACCCCTAAAAAGTAGCAAATTGGAGCAAAATTGTGGTGGATCCCAGCCCTCTCTCTCCGATCCAGATTTACATTTACTCCTCAATCCAAACACTCCAAGGAGTAAATATTATTAGAGGCAAATGGAAGAGGCAAAACATTTGCCTTGGGGTAAATATTTACCCCTTGCACCCAAACATGCCTCATATCGAGTAGTGGGCACATCATCGCACAGAGCAGTTACTCTCCAAGACAATGATGGTAAGTTATTCAAGGTAAATGGCCAACATCTCAAAATATTTTTGCAACCAAATTTTGAACCCCAGGAAATTGACGTAATAGAGGTCTTTGTCAGTTTGTCTTGCCTGAGAGTTAATTGTGATCATTTTTGAGCTTCGCGAAGGAAAAGGTCCTTTTTTGGGAACAAATCTGAGCAAATGAGGTATGTGCAAAAGCTGGTGGGGAAACCCACAGGCCACAATGGGGAGCGCGACAACACGCCCTATGGGCGCGCCCGCACCCTGGCTGCTGCCCCTTCCCAGGATCTCTTTCCTGGTTGCTCTGTGCTCACTTTCCATCCCATTTTGCTACCCGCTAGATCCATTTTACATTCCTACTTCGCGATAGCCAATCAGATCCTTCAAACCAGCCCCTGCTCAGAGTATAAATAGACCCCCTGACCCTTATCTTTTCTCATCCCCTTTCTTAAAAGCTCTGCCCCTTTGCTGCTCTCTCCGCGCTCCACGGCTGACGTGTCGCACAGCCGTGAGTTCGGACGTTTTGCGAAAAAGCCCTCCGGTTTGCTAGGAATCGCGAAACAGCCTAGCCAGCCCATATTGCGTAGTGACCGCGTTCAAAACATTTGTGAAAAAGCCCTCGAACTAAAATTTATTTCTAAGGAAAGAAGAGAAAATTGAGTTTTTACACATACCCCCGAAACACTTTTGCGGCCGCTCCCTCCCACCACCCCGCACCCCACCTAATACCCCCCCCCCCGCATTCGCCCCAAACTCTTACCCTCAGTCCCTCTCCCTCTCTCGCCGGTCGCCGCCCCCTTCTCTCCTCCTCCCTTGCGTCCCCGCTGCCACCCTCTCCCTGCCGCTCCTCCTACGTCGCCGGTACCGCAGCCCACCATGCGAGGTGCAAAAAAAGCCGAGCGGGCCTCGGAGCGGCGACTAGGGGCGGCGAGGAGAAGGGTTCGGGAGGCTGCGGAGATGGCAGTGGTAGACCGTAGCGGCGGACGGGAGGAGGGGAAGGGCACAACAGGAGACCGTAGCCACCATCGTGGGGTAGGTTGGCCCCGGCGACGAGCGGTGCAGTGCACTACTGCGAGGCTGCGCTGCAGACTCCGCCTTCTTTAGTTGCTTGGCGAGGACGCTCCCCCGTCGGAGTAGTTGGCGAGGACGGATGTCCAATTGGTGCATGTTCCCGGCCTTCGATGCGCGCGCCAGGCCGATCGAGATAAGTTCCGCCTCCTCATCCCATATCCTCTCCCTGCTTTCTTCTTCCTCTCTCTGAGCCATGAACCTTAGCTTTTGGTTCCCCATCCCTCCCTCCTTCTGCTTCCCTTCCGGATCTGTGAGCTCCAGTTCTTCTCCCTTCCTGTGGACCTGTGCAGGTGTAGGTGCAGCCGTGGGTGTGGTGACCTAGGCCTAAGAACACCCATATTGCAGGAAGGTGAGTCAACTAATTTTGATTTTTGATCCAGATCCTTCCTTTTTGCTTGAGCGCATGCCGTGGATATTAAGTGACTGCATCTGATTCTAAGCTTCATCTTTGATTACTGATGTGGTGTTCCTAGATCTGCTTACTAGATCTTTGATTAGTTTGTGATCACTGTGCCTATCATCTTTGTACTGAAAGCTTCATCTTTGATTACTGATGTGATTACGGTCCCCTTTCAAGTTTATCAATAGATCCTGACATGTGAGAATTGCAGGAGTATGCCAATATTGCCTATTTGCCTTTCAGTGTACAATCTGAAAAATAATTAATGTGCTTGAAATTATGTATATTAGTCTTTGCAGATAAATTGGAGTTGGTGCTCCAATCATTCATACCTTGTTGTAGTATGTGAGATTCAGAGTTGTCGTGCAGTAACCTCACGTTCACTGTGCGAACTGTTCCTGCTTGCTAGATTCTTGGAGCACATGGTCTGTGGTGCTTCCTCTATTGTTTTCTACTAGGCACATGTATAAATGTCATATTTCTAGAAATTTATGTAGTGTGTATGAATCGGTTTGAGAAACATGTCCTTCTTAAACATGTATAGACTGTTGTGCTTCTAGAAATTTATGTTGAACCAAGATGTGTCACAGCTACACTCACAGTGATCAGTTAACATGGTAGTTTGTGATTAGTGTGCCTATCATGTTCTTTGGCTTTTTTTGCATTCTTGAATAGGTGATTGATTCTCCTAGCTGACTATTTAGGTGCTCCTAACTGACCACTCCCTCTTCGTTTTGCCTGCTGGGAGCTTCTTGGATTGGGTCTATAAGTTCTCAGGGTAAGTTTGTCCCTTCTGTAGTTTTTTTCCTGGTGAGTCGCAAAAGCACTTACAAAGCCAGATGATGTGAATCGATGCTGCTTTCAAATGTATGTGTTATTTAAATCTTGAACAACAACCATGAGTGCATCAGATATTGCCCATAGATTGATGGTTTAATCTTTGGCAAAATTAGATGATTGGGCAATCAAGATGTAAATAATGAGTTATACTGCTTTCCTTTTATCTGTTGTCATAAAATTGCCATTTCTGGTTGGCAGCCGGGCAATCAAGATGTAAATAATGAGTTATACTGCTTTCCTTTTATCTGTTGTCATAAAATTGCCATTTCTGGTTGGCAGCCGCTGGAAAATTAAAACAAAGAGCCATGCAGTAATAATGTCATTGATTTTTTACTTCTAATTGTTGTGTAAGTTTGCTTAGAGATAGTGATATTTTGATAATTGACGGTGAATTTAGCTGGCTGAGCCTTCGCAAAATGAGATACATATTGTTTTTTAATGTGCATGATAGTGAAGTGGAATTTTATGTGCAAACTAATTCCTCATTTTCCTGTTTCAGGAAGAATGCCTAACAGAGAGCATCAGGTACTTGTTCAGGTTGGTTCTTGACAGCAACCTGTTCTTATGTGGTCCATCAGAACAAAATAGAAGTTTGGTATGGTAGTTCAAACAGAAAGCATCCGGTACTTGTTTTGGTTTCTTTCACAGCAAACTGTTACTGGCGATGGAGATCTTATTCATGTCGCTGCACAGTCTCGCAGTCGGACGTCAGTGGTGGCTGGAGCCTTGTGGCACTGATGGGCGCTGGGAGTGTGCAGCTCTGCTGTTCCACTGCTGTCAATATGGATAGCACCAAGCAGGCCAGATACGGACATGTACGGAAGGTTGCGGGTTTGTACTTTGGTACCCTGCGTTTCCAGATTTCAATGGGGAGTGCTCCATGTCGCCTGGCTGTACAGATTTAAAGCTATTTGTGCTTGGATAGGGTCAAATGATAATGGACTTTCTATTTTGTATCAGGTGGTTAGTTGTCCAACATTTGCATAATTTCTGACTTATGCATCTCGACCTCAATGTTCCCATTCCCTTTTCGTTAACTGTGGTTAGGCCTTTAGAGCAGTTGCATTATATAAGTAGGTAATGAAGCAACAATGATTGACAATCTAGAAGCTAAAGCATGGTCACTTGTTAGTTGTTAATAGTATCTACAAGTCAGAAGATGCTCAAGATTTTTAAGTTCTGACATGAATAGAATGCATGATGAACTGCTAAAGCTTAGAAACATGGACATGAGTTGTTTATGGAAGGCTATGGTAATATCTACGTCATTTGTTCTCACTTCGAAATTTTGGCACCCCTGATCCTCCAATTGGCTCTCTAGGTCGCTAATTTTGTTGTGCTTATTTTCAGCAGCAGTGTGATTTGAGTGCTTATTTCTCTCATTGCTAAAATCATTTTCAGCAGCAGTGTGATTGAGTGCTTATTTCTCTCATTGCTAAAATCATGTACGTTACCATTTTTCTTTAATTACCTTGGCTGCAGCTAATTGCTTAAAATTCAGTACTGCCACAGTACCTGAACCTAAGTTGTAGTGACCTTAATTGCTTCTTTTGGTGTATTTTGACTAACATCTTTTTTTTTTACTTTTATCAATTGCATATTGTAAAGAGAGCTTATATTTGTACTTCCAGGTCTCGCCCATCTCCTAACAAAAAACCCACCAAGCTACGTACAATGAAGGTGCTCGCTATATGCAGGTGAAGCTATATAACCTTTCTGTCTCTCAGCCGTCTAAGACAGGTGAAGCTATATGCCCCATGACATCAGGTAAAAGGTAAGAACATTGCCAACTTGTTCAACTCTTGGTAGAGTACTTTGTTGTATGTTTGCCATAAGTTGAGAATACAACATCGTAGCAACTCCTGATCAACCAACCTAAGTCCCTAATGTCTTGCTTCGAGACGAGCAAGAGGTTAGCTTGGGGGAGTTTGTTGACGACTGTTAAGTACTACTTTCAACCGTCAATATTCTCACATAAATAGAGGCATAAGCATTATTTACTTGCATTTTAGTTTGAATAATGTAGTTCCACTTGTCCTTGGAGATTATTTGTATGTAGGTGAAATACCCATTAAAAGAGATGGAAACCCACCTTCTATGGAGAAACCATGCCAACTCAGCCGAGGAGGTGGCTGCCACCAAGGGAACACATGGCATTTCACGTCATCGATCCAAGGGAGGCACTCACTGACGAACCAGAGAGCGCCACATGGACTTCACATGGATCAAGGGGCCCACCTCGGGTACCAAATCAAGCCATGCACCCGGGGAGGATCAAAGGGCCCACTAGTCAGCCACCTGGAGAAAGCACAGCTGAGATGGCCGCCCTAGGGGTTCGGCCGACCCTAGGATCGGCCGAACCGACCTAGGGTCGGTTCATCTCGGCCTTGCACGTGTCACTCTCCCATTGGCCACTTGCTGCATCCCCGGGTGTTTTGGTGGAGTTTGAGCCCCGAAGCAAGCCTCCTCCTTGCCTATAAATAGAAGGGGAGGGGCTCCCATTTCTCACACACCACTCTCTCATTCTCCTCTCACTTTATGTTTCCATGGCTAGGGGTAGGCTAGAGTAGCTCTTCTTCAGGTTCCAAGTCTTCTTTGGAGTCTAGGTATGAGTTCTCTTTTATCTTTATTTCATTGTATGACTTTGATCTACTTCAGTTATTCAGCTATTTCATATAAAGTCATGGTAGATCATATGCTTGATATGTTCTTGAGTTCATCCTTAGTTCATCATTTAGAGGCAAATGAGGAAAATTTACCTCAAATTTACCCCTAAGGTGCCAAACATGTGGGGCAAATATGGTGGGGCAAATGTTTTACCCCTAAAAAGTAGCAAATTGGAGCAAAATTGTGGTGGATCCCAGCCCTCTCTCTCCGATCCAGATTTACATTTACTCCTCAATCCAAACACTCCAAGGAGTAAATATTATTAAAGGCAAATGGAAGAGGCAAAACATTTGCCTTGGGGTAAATATTTACCCCTTGCACCCAAACATGCCTCATATCGAGTAGTGGGCACATCATCGCACAGAGCAGTTACTCTCCAAGACAATGATGGTAAGTTATTCAAGGTAAATGGCCAACATCTCAAAATATTTTTGCAACCAAATTTTGAACCCCAGGAAATTGACGTAATAGAGGTCTTTGTCAGTTTGTCTTGCCTGAGAGTTAATTGTGATCATTTTTGAGCTTCGCGAAGGAAAAGGTCCTTTTTTGGGAACAAATCTGAGCAAATGAGGTATGTGCAAAAGCTGGTGGGGAAACCCACAGGCCACAATGGGGAGCGCGACCACACGCCCTATGGGCGCGCCCACGCCCTGGCTGCTGCCCCTTCCCAGGATCTCTTTCCTGGTTGCTCTGTGCTCACTTTCCATCCCATTTTGCTACCCGCTAGATCCATTTTACATTCCTACTTCGCGATAGCCAATCAGATCCTTCAAACCAGCCCCTGCTCAGAGTATAAATAGACCCCCTGACCCTTATCTTTGACTAACATCCTTTTTTTTACTTTTATCAATTGCATATTGTAAAGAGAGCTTATATTTTCCTCGCAAAAAAAAGAGAGCTTATATTTGTACTTCCAGGTCTCGCCCATCTCCTAACAAAAAACCCACCAAGCTACGTACAATGAAGGCGGTCGCCGTGCAGATGTCTCCCCTAAGACTTGGTAATTCCGTGCACTGTCTTACTTCATTTGCTTGTACACATCTTATAACCTTTGGAAAAGGATTAAGTAACAAGTTCTTAAATTAGCATGTCCTTATTACAGTATCAAATGACATACTTCACATGATTTATTTTTTTTCCTTCACAGCCCAAGCAAAGATGCATAGCTAAAAGGCGAGGTTACGTCCGTTTTGGCTTTTATCAGTTGCACCTTTTGTGTGTTTGATCATATGTTGATTGGAGTTGCTTACAAAAACTTGCTCTTGTGCCTGGTGCTTGGATATTCTGTAATATTCATGGTTTAAATGCCGAATAGACATCTATATCCATGCTTCTCAGATGTTTTACATACTGATGTGTTGCAGATGTATGATTGCTTAGCGAATTTGTCTTGTGACATGCCCCATGCATGTGTTTTATCGTCTTTCGTTGCTTTCTGTTTACTTGTATTTGATTGTCCAAAGAATAGGGTACTCATGCTTTTATTTGCACTTAGTCTCCACCATTTACTTATATACACTGTAGGGCGCGCAACGCGCACCGACTGTTCTAGTCTCATTCAAAGCAAACCAGCACCAAAGCCTCCTAGTCCCAATGGCCGACAAGCAGGTTGTCCCGTTCAACAAAGAGAAGAAAGCGATAGCAGGACAGGAAACATTTTAACTAAAGCGATCAAAAGTTTCTTCAGTTTTTGTGGTCGTAGTAGCCATGATCACAAAGAAGAAGAAATATGAGACGTATGCAGAAAAGAAGCTTTTGTATAAAGTAGTTGCTGATTAACCTACAACACTTGTATCTACTATGAAATAATTATGAATGCATCTTACCAAATATTAAAAAATATTTTTATTATGCTAATAGGTTGCTGACAACGACAGGCATAGCCCTGTGAACCTGATGATTGTTGACGGTTGAATCTCGTTGTAAATTTCGACTCGCAAGCGAACGAGCCAAGGGACCCTTCTTCCCTTAAGTGTGAACCAAAGGTATCGAATCTGTGGAACAGTGTGTAAAACAAGAATCAATCTACTAAAGCGAAAAGAACTCTTCGAATCTTTGAGAGAAGATCAAATGCATCTAATCTATAAAACACAAGAGGTAGCAAGAGAAAGCAAAGAGATAACCGATCTAGAAAGGTAGATCGTGCCTTTGTTGTAGTTCCGAACAAGAGATGAAGATAGAAAACGAGGCTGTGTTCGCATGGCTTATTTGGGCTTTTTCTACAGCACTTTTCTCTCACAATAAATCAGCCGGCTTAATCAGTACATTGTATTTTCTTCTCACAACAAATCTGCCGGCTTCTCCTCGTAAAGACCTGCCGAATGCAGCCCGAATCTCATTAAAAGCCTCTTTAAACCATGGTCTCCGTTCCATCCCCTGTGGTGCCGCCTTACACCTGATCCAGGCGTCCTGTCACGACGTCCCGATTTTTTAGCGGTTAACCTACAAGCACGCTCACAAGGAGCATGTCGCAATCCTTGGTAGATCTGGTATGCACCTCTAGCCACCGCGGCTACAAGAACACTCCGAGCAATCTATCTCGAGAATAGATTGAAAAGAAGCAAACCCAAGAAGAACGAATTCGTAGAAGAGACACTTGATCGCTAGAAATCGGATTCATATAATAACTTCACCATGAATGATACATGAACAAGATCACCAACTGGGTTCCTACCTTGATCTTGATTCTAGCTCCGGAACTCCGACGTGGTCTTCCTTGCAAGGTTCCCACGTCGGCTAGGGTAGCCCTAGACAACTAGCTCGACCTTCCTCTCCGAGATGGTGTCCCTCTAGCTTCTCTGCTCCTCGGTGGCGAATGACGAATGAATTCCTCCGTGGCTCTTGGTGCGGCACCTATAAATAGCCCGAGGGGGGTCTAGGTCAAAGGGGGTGACCAATGGCTGAGAAAATGGGTCAGGCCGATCAGCCCATTCCGATCGGCCTGGGCCCGTTTCGGCCCAGTTCGTCCCCCGCTTTCTTCTGGATTCTTCTCGTGTTATTTGGAGTTCCTGCTGAGTTGCACGTGGGCCCTTGACGTCATCTTCTCCACGAAATAGATAAGGGTACTTGTCGCGCAAGCTCCCGCATTTTCTGCTCAAGTCCCCGGAGAATTGCCTTCTCGTCCTTCGGTCCTCGGGTCATTTGGAGTCATGTTCACGTCGTGTCTTGACTTGTTTCGGGCTTCACGATCCTCTTGCAAAGTGCTCGATGAACGATATCCGGAATCATCCTTTTAAGTACTTAATTCCTGCGTAAACAATAAACTCCAAAAACCACATGCATACACGAACTTGATATATCAAGGGGTTTAGGATCGTTAGTATGGATATTAAATTAATACCAACATTGAAGGTAAACTCATGGCTAGGTTGACGGAAATCGACCGCCAACATCCCCCCATGCTTAAACCTTGCTCATCCTCGAGTAAGCCTTCAATGGATATCAGTGTTGCCCTTCAATGTTCATAACCTGCACTTGATCATATATGAAAAAGACATAATGCTCTCTAAAATTATATAAGTTAAAGTTTCATAGTGTAACTAGCTTTCTTCTTCATGGAGGGTAGATATCAATAAAGCTCTTTCCACAAGTAATTAATCATGCTCCCAAAATTGAAATAAATCTTAGATATTTTGAAAATTAAGAACGAGATAGAAAAATTGCTTTACCAATATCAATGACAAACCTCCTTGCATCTTGCTCATGTACTCTCAACTCATCTTGTCTCTCGAGCCTATTAGAACTACTCATTTCCTCTCTCAAATATTTGGTGGAACGCTTTATATGGAGCTATGGGAAAGTTAGTCCTATCAAGATTTCATAAATGGAATGCAAACAAAACAAGACAAGTTCCTCATGGAATTACCGAGCCTAGTCAAAAAGGTCATTGGAAAATAATGTTTCAAGGAGGGGGCAGAGAAAAATACACACACTTTTAGATAGGTGGACATGTGCAAATGGAATGAAGTGATCCTGAGGCACAAGCAAAGTCCTCGTTATCGGATTGCACATGGTTGGAAAAGAGTATGGGTCTTGATCTTGAAGCTCTTTGAACCTTTCAAGTGTAACTAGAGAACCGGGGAGCTTTATATTTTTTTCTCCTTTATTTTTCTCCTCATACTTTTTTCTTTATTTTTTCTTTCATCATACTTTTTCTTTTCTCCATCATTTTTTCCTTTTTCATTCATTTATCATTTTTTAAAACTCCCCTTGAACTCTAGACTACACTAGTACTTCCTTGGCAACCCCCCCATACTTAGACGTTGCTCGTCCTCGAGCAAAAGAGGTGTAAGGAAAATGCCAAGGTGGTACTGAAATTTTTGGAATCTTCTATGGAGAAAGATACTCGAAATCTTCTACGGGTCTTTTTGGAATCTCCCGAAGTTATCTCCACTTGATGGCGCTTTCTTCTTGTAGTCTTCCTCAAAATATTCATCCATACTGAAGTTTGGGTTTGATCAAGGAGGTGAACACAAAAAGAGATGATATGGGTTTGTGGGTGGATATCCTGCGAGGTTTGCGAAATTCCCAATGTGGAAACTCACAATGCACGAATAGAAAGGCTAGCAAAAAGATCGATACGCAAAAATACGGAATGACCAGCTTCTTAGACTCAAACCATTAAGAACTAAATCTGAATTGAAGCACCCAAAAATTAATCTTGAAACACTAAGGTTTTTCACTCAATCATAATATGGCTTTGGATGGGTAGAGCAAAATGCAAGTGGTCATTATGATAAGGCTAGCATCATTTTAAGCATAAAAAGAAATCATCCTTGATTTAACCAAAAATGAGAGCATGAAAAACACCATGGGACTTAAATTATCGTTACCTCAACACAAGATTAAGCTAGTATTTAAGTTGATTTTCAGATTCGTTTTAAAAGAGAGCACTAGCTTAATCATATATAAAACAAGTTTAGGCATGATCAAAGCGGCAACGATCATCACATATCACATGGTACAACTTTCCATCCATATTAAAAATTATAAAACGATGGTGAACTTTATTCGTGGCGATGGGAAACAAAAACTACTACTACCACACACATGCTGAAATCAAATAAAATAGAAGATGCTACGCACACACATTCTTGCACACAAACTGAAAATAAAAGAAAGGGAAAAATAAAAATCAAACCAAACTTGCATGCGTCTTCCTTCCTTCATCTTCACTCTTGCGGTGGTTGCTCGTTGTATCCTTACTCATAATAATGTTGCATCGGTCCTCCATGAAACTCCTCCGGTGGCATTAGATGTAAGCGCCCAAGTTGGTAGGTGATGTTCGCCGTTCCCTCTTGCATGTTGTTCACGTGCGAGTGCACAATCTCGGCGTCTTGCATATTCCTCTCCACATAAGCTCCAATGATGGCTGCACTTTGTTGCGGTTGGACTAAATGTGAATAAGGTTGAACAAACGCCGCATTTGGTACTATGTACGGCGCGCCTCCCGGTTGACCATACATTGGAGGTGGAGGCCCCATAGGCATTCCACTCCCCCATGCTTGCATTGGAACACCCCCATATGGCTGCATTGGGACTCTAACTTGTGGTGATGGAATCCCTCCATAATGTGGCATTGGAACTCCGCCATATGGTGCTCCGGTCCACCCGGTAGGTACACTACCACTTGGTGCTCCTTGGAATGTGGCTCCTTGTCCTCCTTGGGCTGCGGATGATGACCCTTCTTCAATTATGACTCCTCTCTTGCTCTTCTTGGCTGCCACATGCGGTTCATCTCCCAACCAATCTTCTCTCCCTTCGACAAATAATTTCAATTTCATATCCGGGAGAGGGATATTTACCACTGCCACCCTGAATCCTTTCTTCTCATCTCTACTTATATACTTTCCTTGCCTCAAATAATCTATGCCTAATGAAGTCCCAATAAGCAAAAGTTGTGGGTTTCTTCGGATTGTTGGCTTTAATGCAATAGCCAACATTGTCAAATAGCAACCCGAACCAATACTTCCTCTTCCCGAGACCACTTCACAAGCCCACCGATTTATCATGATGTATGTCAGGTTAATTTCTTGTCTTGCCACCAATCCCGCATATAGCCAATTCAACTCCGTGTCAGTGATCTTTGTCTCTCTCATCCTTCCCATGATACGCTTGCTCATCCATGAGTGGAAGACTTGGATAATAATATTCTTGATGCTATTTCTTTGTCGATTCTCCTTCTCTGAAATCATCCCCCAAAATTCTTCAATTTGGCCCACTTGGACTTCAACTAATTCCGGTGCATTCTTCTTGAAACCGAGCAACTCTCTAATATAATCATAGGGGATCACTTACTCTACATCTTCAAGACGGAATGAAAGGCATGCCACGCCTTCCTCTGTGATCTCCGGCTTCATTGTCATAAGTATTTCAAGAGCAAGTTCCTTGTGCACATGTACCGTAACTCCATTGGAAAATTGCGTCCACCCAAGGTGATCTAAGAGTTGATAAATATCCGAATGGAATCCCAACTTGAGTAGAGCATCATCATCAAAATCAACATTCGCCACAATCCTTCCTTCAAGAAAACCAAGCCTCTCTTCTTCTTCCTTCGACATAATGGTGAAGCCATATTTCGAGCGCTTGCTCTTGTGTGGTGGAGGAATGGTTGAGCGCGTCGATCGTCGTGGCGGCTCCTCGGTATGCCCACGCGGTTCGGTGAACCGCATGGACGAGCTTCGTGTATCCCTCATGCCACCAAGGAGTAGCATGTCACTCCTTGGTGCCACGACATCTTCTTCCATGCTTCGCGGAGACTCGGAGACCGAGTGCCTCCGCGAAGAGCTCGACGACGGCGCCTTCGATGATGATGATGATCATTCTTCCCAAGAACGAAGTTGACGGCCTTCCTCATGGTTCCTTACTGCAAGAACACTCAAACAACTCTCCCGGGGTTTCTTGCCGGAAGAAAAATTGCACAAAGAAAGTATATGGAAGAACAGGAGTTGTGGTGAATTTTTCAGGATTTTTGGACTAAGGATTGGAGGACGAATTTTTCTAGAGAGTTTGGGAGCTTCCTGGACTATGAACTTGGGGCTATGAACTTGCAACGGGGTGGAGGACTTACCATCCGAAGGGGAGCACCGAGGGCTTAAAAAGGGAGCCAGGCCGACCGGCCTAGTCCGATCGGCCTAGGGCCTCTGTTCCCCCAATTGCTCTCCTTTTTTTCTTGGGATGCTACCTCCTAGCCTCGTGCTCCACGTTAGACCACCGCCCAAACGTTCTCATCCACTCCTTTCCCTTGAATGATGAGCTTAATCTCCTTTCTCCTTTTCTTTGTGTCAACTCTTGTCTCCCATGTCTCCTTGCTTCATGTGCCTCCATTGATTCCTGCAAAAACATGATGCTTGCTACCCCCCATGCTTGTCATGACAAGTTCCTAGGATGCTTTAATGATTTATGCCTTCCCATGAAGCATCCTAGGTCCTTAAGTGTTAATTAACCTCAAATACCCCACATGATCATGTTTAGACACTTAATCACTCCTCTAATTTCGAAAATTCAAATTTAATTTAGAACTAACATGAGTCCAAATATATTATTAGAGGAGTTTTTAAGCATCAAAAACATTTGTAAGTCGAAAATTTTCCGACTACATTGATTTTGGTTCACCGGGATCGCTCACTCTCATTAATTGATAGCGAGCTCCTCCGGCTTGACCGTAGGGTGATGGGTTTAGGTTTCTAATTTTGGCTAAACATGAGAGAGAGATTTTGAATGAATAAAATCAAAAGAGGCTTTGGAAAATCTAACTCTAGAGAAACCGGTAGATGTTATGCAAAGTTAAACCAAAAATCGATTTTCCTATGTTCACGCAAGTCCTACCATGTGTCAAAAATTTAAAATTATTAAAGAACAACGCGGGGCTCTACTCGTGTGTTTTTAGCATGAAAAACAAGTCAAACTTACCACCATGGGGAGGATGGGAAGTTTTAATAGGTGCTGGAATTTTTAGTGCTAGTTTCTCGAAAAGAGGCAAATAAATCATGGGATGGCTCATGTCATTGGTTTATGATAGAAAAATCCAAAACAAAATAACCGAGCAAATTTAAGGTCTCTAACAAATGTTCAACCACTTAAGAGTTTATACCAAGTCTTGCGTAGCAAATTATATGACCGACATACTTGAAACTTGAAAAATCTTCCGGGTTGCCCTCCCGCTACCCTTTATTCCTGAGCGGGTTGTCCTCCCGGTAGCTTTATTCTTGACTCGATGAACGGGTTGCCTCCCGCCAAGCGCTTTGTTTAGAGTCCATAGCTAGACTTCTTTACTCCTTCACTTCGGATCAATGCTCTTTGCGTGCGTTGCAATCTTGGGTACCCACTTCCGCACCATCTTCTTCGGCGCAGGTTTATTAGTTTGCCTTGTCATCTTTTTGGTCTTCACAAGCGGGCTTTGTTCCTTTGTCTTGATGGACGTGACAATCTTGACTTCATTACTTTTCTTCGCTTCCTTCTCCTTTGGCTCTTCCTTGACAATGCGATGATGAGGCGGAACATATTTGACGTTAAACATATTGCGTACCTCGGAGCGTGGACGAAACTTGTAGATACTCCGTTCGCTGTTAATGTCGAACTCGATCTCCACCTTGCTGACATCGATGGTTGCCCTGACGGTCTTGAGGAATGGCCTCCCAAGGATGAGAGGCGGCTTCACCCTTTCTCCCATCTCGAGCATGATGAAGTCGACTGGGATGATGTAGTCCCCAACCTTCACGGGTACGTCCACGGCGATCCCCGCGGGGTAGCGAATAGAATTGTCACCCAACTCCAAACTCATAGCTGTGGGCTCTAGCTCCGGTAGGTGTAGCTTCTCAAACACATCCTTTGGCATGACGCTCACACTTGCCCCAAGATTGCACAATGCCTTCTCGAAATTGAATGAGCCAATGGAACATGGGATGGTCGGACATCCGGGGTCTCTTTGCTTCGCCGGCCCTTGATTTGCAATAGCGGCGCTGCATTGCTCGGACATCTTGATGTGATCTCCCCCGAGTGCCGCCATCTCATACTTGTTGGCAAGTATGTCTTTGAAGTAGCGAGAGTATGTTGGAACTTGAAGAGCGTCCAATAGCGGCATGTTGATGCTTAACCTGCGCACCACTTCCACAAATTTTTCAAAGTGATTATCAATTTTACCTCGGAAGTAGCGTGGCTTTAGCGGTGGTATCTTCGTGTCATCACTTGGCATTTCAAACTCCGGCTCTTCGGTGACTATCTCCGGAGTAGTAGCAACTTTTTCCTTCATGTTTCCTTCTGTCTCGGTGGTTGGCTTAGGCTTCTTTGCTCCGGCTGAATTTTCGGGATCCACGGTCTCCTTTCCCGAGCGAGTTTGAATAGCTTTTGCCGACTCGGACCCTTGGGGCTGCCCCGGTAGCTTTCCTTCATTGGCCGGAAGGCGCCCGGCAAGTTGTCCCACTTGTGACTCCAACATCTTCATCATATTAAGCACTTGTTGGTTGGAACTTCCGACCTCCGTCACCTTGCCATCAATATTCTCCAATATCTTGTCCATAGCCTTGAACTTAGTGACTGTGTCCTTGTTGATCTTAGCTTGCTCGTCCATAAAATCCTTCAATTGTATACGAAGAGGCACCACATTTTGAAGAGATGAACTTGCATTAAATTGAGATCTACCTTGACCGTAGCGATAATTCGGCAAATCACCCTTCCTCATGTAGTCGAGCATCCTTGCTTCCTCCGGACAATCTTTTTGGACATGGCCGTACTCCCCTCACTCTTCACATGTGGATCTTGCTTCGGCGGCCTTTAGGTCTTGAGCCTCTTTCTTTTCCACTTCCATTTTCTCCAACCTCCTCATAAGCGAGTCAATTTTTCCTTCGAGAAGATCCTCCTTTTCAACCTGCAAAACACCCTTGACATTGCCTGTGGGCTGAACCGAAAGTAAGCGTCCCGACGACGCCCATGTATCATTGTCCGCAACCTTCTTGAATGGAGTGAAAGCTTCCGTTGGAGTAAGCTCAATGATAGATCCTCCCACCGATGCATCAATTACGGTCCTCGATGCCATATTGAGCCCTTGATAGAACTTTTGAACGAGGTCTTCATTCGGGAACTTGTGATGTGGCACGGCCCGGATGTACTCATTGAAGCGCTCAAAAGCTTCCGCGATGGTCTCCGTAGGATATTGAGCAAAGGTAGCAATCTTATTACGCAAGTTTTGAGTCTTACCCGGTGAATAGTATTCCTTTATGAAAGCCTTCATCAACGCTTCCCAATTTTGCACTGTGTCCGTCGGTAAAGTATAGAACCATTGCAAAGCTTTCCCAAGTAGCGAGAATAGGAAAAGCCTCGCCCTCAATTGATTTTAAGTCACCCCATCCATCTTGAAAGTTTAACAAAGTTGGACGAATGCTTGAATGTGGAGGTTAGGGTTCTCTTTACCGGTGAACGGCGAGTGTTGAACCATGCGGATGGTTGAAGTCTTGATCTCGAACAGTCTTGTGATGTCATCAAGGTTGAGAACGGGTATATCACGGAGTTCCGGGATGCATAGCTCCCCGATCTTGCGTTCCGGTTGTGGATCTCCCATTGGTGGCGGTTGTTGCGGATCTCCTCTCGGACTTAGTGGTGCTTTCGGACCTTGAGGTGGAGATTCCGACGACGATCCCGACGATCCGTCTTCCGCTTTTGGATTCGCAAATTCCAGCTTCTTAGCTTGTGCCGCGCGTCTCCTTTGCCTATAAAGTTTTTCTGGATCATCCACAAAATTTTTCGGTTTGTTGGAGAGGTGGCCGTCCATCTCCTGTTAGGGTTAGCAATAAACAAAATATGCACAAAATCTAAAAAGAAACTAAAAAAGAAATTAGATTAGATTGATTTTTTTTTATTTATGGAATGATCAAATCTTTGTAGATGCAAAAGAAAAATCAAAAAGAAAACGAAAAAATATTTACGAACACGATAATAGATTGGATCTTGATTACTTGTTCCCCGGCAACGACGCTAGAAAAAGGGGGTTTGACTGCTTGTTGACGGTTGAATCTCGTTGTAAACTTCGACTCGCAAGCGAACGAGCCATGGGACCCTTCTTCCCTTAAGTGTGAACCCAAGGTATCGAATCCGTGGAACAGTGTGTAAAACAAGAATCAATCTACTAAAGCGAAAAGAACTCTTCGAATCTTTGAGAGAAGATCCAATGCATCTAATCTATAAAACACAAGAGGTAGCAAGAGAAAGCAAAGAGATAACCGATCTAGAAACGTAGATCGTGCCTTTGTTGTAGTTCCGAACAAGAGATGAAGATAGAAAACGAATCTCATTAAAAGCCTCTTTAAACCGTGGTCTCCAATCATCCACTGTGGTGCCGCCTTACACCTGATCCAGGCGTCCTGTCACGACGTCCCGGTTTTTCAGCGGTTAACCTACAAGCACGCTCACAAGGAGCATGTCGCAATCCTTGGTAGATCCGGTATGCACCTCTAGCCACCGCGGCTACAAGAACACCCCGAGCAATCTATCTTGAGAATAGATTGAAAAGAAGCAAACCCAAGAAGAAAGAATTCATAGAAGAGACACTTGATCGCTAGAAATCGGATTCATATAATAACTTCACCATGAATGATACATGAACAAGATCACCAAACGGGATCCTACCTTGATCTTGATTCTAGCTCTGGAACTCCGACGTGGTCTTCCTTGCAAGGTTCCCACGTCAGCTAGGGTAGCCCTAGACAACTAGCTCAACCCTCCTCTCCGAGATGGTGTCCCTCTAGCTTCTCTGCTCCTCGGCGGCGAATGACGAATGAATTCCTCCATGGCTCTTGGCGCGGCACCTATAAATAGCCTGAGGGGGGTCTAGGTCAAAGGGGGTGACGAATGGCCGAGAAAATGGGCCAGGCCGATCGGCCCATTTCGATCGGCCTGGGCCCGTTTCGGCCCAGTTCGTCCCCCGCTTTCTTCTGGATTCTTCTCGTGTTATTTGGAGTTCCTGCCGAGTTGCATGTGGGCCCTTGATGTCATCTTCTCCACGAAATAGATAAGGGTACTTGTCGCGCAAGCTCCCGCATTTTCTGCTCAAGTCCCCGGAGAATTGCCTTCTCGTCCTTCGGTCCTCGGGTCATTTGGAGTCAGGTTCACATCGTGTCTTGACTTGTTCTGGGCTTCATGATCCTCTTGCAAAGTGCTGGATGAATGATATCCGGAATCATCCTTTTAAGTACTTAATTCCTACGTAAACAATAAACTCCATAAACCACATGCATACACGAACTTGATATATCAAGGGGGTTAGGATCGTTAGTATGGATATTAAATTAATACCAACATTGAAGGTAAACTCATGGTTAGGTTGACGGAAATCGACCGCCAACAATGATTCAATATATATATATGTTTGAATTGGACTGTTGGGTGAAACACTTTGTGCTTTGATTTTTTTCTATTTTTCATCATAAAAAAAACTTCTACAAGGGGCAAGTCATCACTTGGACATTTCAGTGTAAGAAGAAGGTATTCTCAATCCCAGTCCCTGCCGAGAATCTTAATCCATGAGGTCAGAATGGGCTGTCAGCACACGGGGTCAGCGAGGGAATTTGTTCTTACCCCCAACCTGAAATTCGCTCTCACGAGGAGTCGAACTCGAGACCGGAAGTGCCTCGAGAGTGACTACAACTGGACTAGCATCCCTTGGCACTATTTTTCACCATAAGAGTACATGATGGTGTATACATATATGGGCCTCAGGGAGCTGATTGCCTATAGTAAAAGCTCATTCACTCTCTGTCTACCAACACATATATCCTTCAACTTCTACGATTCATCCATTCGCATCAAGCTGGATCTGAATCCTTCCATCTTTTTTCATTCTCATGTTTACCTTGTTCAGAGGCATCTCATAACTCAAAATTTCCATTTTGTTCTTTTAGTTTCTACCAAGCCATTTTGCTCTAGACACACCATATTTTCATATGTGTTGAATATTTTGACGTTAAAGTCCTAATGGCATGGCTTAAAGGATGGTGGGGCATCAGGATTCGAGAGAATATTTGAAACTACATCGTGCTTCAAGCTCTCTTGGGTATAGGCCATTTGATCAGGCTCACGAGGACTGGAGGCCGCAATGAGAGTGTCCATGATGTTCACTCTAGCTTAACATGAAGCACCGTCAAACTGGAGGCGGTGATGAGTGCTTTCCACTCAGGAAAACATGAATCACTGGGTATCCTGTTTTCTTCATTTTACAAACTCTGATGTTTAGCTTCATCACGGGCCCTTGTATAAACAACAATTTAAAGTGAATGTTCAAATTAAACTTGAGAAGTAATTTAACCAGCATGATGGAGTGTCAGCTACTTATATATTCAATTTATCACTCCTATAGACTCACATCCCAATCTCTTCATATACATCATCCATCCATCCATTCGCTTCATCATTCCCTTCCCTCTTGTTATTCTATTCTTAGGCACTCATCATGCTGCACTTTGGCATGCATATCCCACATGGATAAAGAATGGCTGGCATCAGGAAACGCCTTTGTCTGCGTGCTCCCTTGCACAGACCAGCGCGTTGCTTCGAAGCAAGATTGATCGCGCAGAGAGCCTTGAAATCTAGAGGAACTCTCACGTCTTCCTGCGGAACAGCGGGAGGCGGAGTCCGAGGAACTCTCCCCTACGACACCGACTTATCGGCATCATTAGCCTCCACAGTCATTTGATCCCGCTGCCTTTCTAACAGAAGGGGAGGAATTACGCAGGGTGGCAGCTACGCACATCGTGCAACGGATACGATCTTGTTGACGCTTTTCTGATCAACACACACGAGCGCTAGATCGCGCGGAACGTCGAAACGCTGAACTCGCCGAGCTCCTGCCCGGACCGGTCTGACCGGTCAGGGGCACCGGTCTGACCGGTCAGGGGCACCGGTCTGACCGGTGTATGCAGAGGCACGGTGAAAACCTAAGATCGCCGCCTCGGGAGGGACCCCGTTGGAGGTGGTGCGCCTAGGGTTGCTCTGAGGTCGGCAAGGCCACTCAGAACGTCCCTGATCGTCGTCGACACAAACAAGGAAAGCACAAGGTTGGAAAAGCTAGGGTTTGAGAGATAAAAGTTGTAGAAAGTAATGTACGATTGGGTGATTCCCCTCAAACGGCCATGGCCCTTTATATTTATAGGGTGGGGAGGTCTTGCCCCGCAAGGAATCCTTTTACAACTCAAAATTCGCTAGAACTCCTCAATTCTACTCGGACTCGGGGTCCACCGGTCAGACCGGTCAGGCCCACCGGTCAGACCGGTGTGGCCGTTGCCGGATCGGCTATAGGACGCCCGACCAGTCAGACCGTCGAGGGACACCGGTCTGACCGGTGGCGTCAGCCTGATCGGCTTTGTGCCAATTTTGGGTGCGAACATATGCCCTCCTGTTTTTAGTAAAGCTTGCTGTCTAAAAACTAATTCTAAGGTCGATGTGACACTTCACCAACCACTTTTTGGTCTAAGGGCGATTTTTGCTTTAAATCGGCCATATCCTATCAAGCATCTTGCCAGACACTTGGATGAAATTTCTTCAAGTACCTCCCGTTGAGAGCCCTTGGAAGTCGCTGTCCTTGCAAAGTCTCCACCATGTAAGAATTCCCAGAACAAACCTTGACAACTTTGTACGGACCTTCCCAACTTGGAGACCACTTGCCGAACTTGTTACTCTTAGATCCAATAGGTAAAATCGTCTTCCAAACCAAGTCACCTACCTGAAAAGATTTGGCTTTTACCTTCTTGTTGTATGCTCTAGCAACTCTCCTCTTGTCTTTTTCAATTTCCTCCAAAGCTTCCATACGCTTGTCTGTCACTTCATCAATATTGTCCATCATCAAAGCATAATATGACTCAACATCAAGATTATTCTGCTTTGCAAGTCTATATGCACCTAGATTCACCTCAACGGGCAAAACGGCCTCTTGACCATACACAAGCTCAAAAGGAGTAACCTTAGTAGCACCATGTCTAGAAATACAATGAGCCCATAAAGCTTCAGATAATACCTCATGCCATCTTCTAGGATTGTCTTCTATCTTCTTCTTGATGAGCTTCATCAATGTCTTGTTGCTAGACTCGGCTTGACCATTGGCTTGAGCATAATATGGAGATGAATTGAGCAATTTAATACCATAGGAATCAACAAAATCACGCACCTCTTTGGATACGAACAAAGTCCCTTGATCCGTAGTCAAAGTCTGCGGAATGCCAAACCTATGTATGATGTGCCCAGTAATAAACTCAATCACCTCTCTATGTGTCATATTCTTCAAAGGAATAGCTTCAGTCCACTTGGTGAAGTAGTCAGTAGCCACGATCACAAAACAATGCTCCTTCGACGACGAAGGATGAATCTTGCCAATAAAATCCAGACCCCATCCTCTGAAATGCCAAGGCTTGATAATCGGATGCATCAACGCAGCAGGCACCAACTGAACATCTCCATGTTTTTGACACTCTTCACACCCCTTGTAGTACCTAAAACAATCAGCTATCATGGTAGGCCAATAAAAGCAAGCCCGCCTGAGGAGCCACTTCATCTTGGGATCCGATTGATGAGTACCACAAATACCTTCATGAACCTCTGCCATAGCCAACCTAGCTTGATCAGGACCCAAACACTTTAAGAGCAAATCATCTGCGGTCTGACGATACAATTCACCATCATCAAGAACAAACTTAAGAGCCCATCGTCGGACTTTTCTATCAACTGAACTACTAGGATTATGCAAATAATCAACCAGAGGCTTTCTCCAATCCTCCATCTCATCTTTGTCACGAAAAACCGAGGAGGAACTTTTACCAGGGGACCGGTCAGACCGGTCATGAGCATCGGTCAAACCGGTGCTGTTAGCCGACCCAGAATCATGGGACCGGTCAGACCGGTCGGTGACATCGGTTAGACCGGTGTGACCGGTTAGACCGGTTGGCTGCATTGGCCTGACCGGTGCCTCCAGAGCAAAACACTCGGCCGCAAGCAACGGTTTGTGTTCTTGAAAATTTCTTTTTCGAACATTATAACCAGATGCTTGCTGGGCCAGAGCATTAGCTCTAGGATTTTCCTCTCGTGGCACATGATATATAACAAATTCATCCATACAAGATATGATGTCTAAACATTTATCAAGATACGCATTTAAGAAGCCATTTAGACATTGACATACCTTGGATACTTGCTGCACCACCAATAAAGAATCTCCATATGCTTCCACATGTTTTACTCCCATGTCATGCAAAATCTCCAATCCAAACAGAAGAGCCTCATATTCGGTTTGGTTGTTAGTACAATCATGATCCAATCGGTTAAGAGCTTCAAAAACAGCCCCACTTGGTGAAATAATGACAACTCCAACACCACAACCATCTTTGCAAACCGATCCATCAAAATGCAACTTCCATGGAGTAAAAGTAACATAACTGACATTCAAATCAAGTTGCTTATCTACTCTATGTCCAACAATAAAGTCGGCAACAATTTGACATTTCATGGAGCTTAATGGTTCACAATGCAAATCATACTCAACTAAAGCATAAGCCCATTTGCCGACTCTACCACTTAAAATTGGTTTATGCAACATGTATTTGATTATGTCGGTTTGACATGCTACTATGCAAGTACTAGGTAATAAATAATGCCTCAACTTGGTACAAGTATGATATAGCGATAAACACAACTTTTCAATGAAAGTGTACCTTGTTTCGGCGTCTAACAATCTTCTACTCTCATATGCAACAATGTACTCCTTGCCTTCGGTCTCTTGAGTCAAAATACCTCCAATGACATCCTTCTCAGCCGCTACATACAACTTGAAAGGAATACCACTCTTGGGCGCTTGAAGAACGGGTGGCGAAGTCAAATAGCTCTTAATCTCATCAAATGCCTCTTGTTGCTTTGCCCCCAAGTGAAGTCAATCTCATTTTTCAACCGAAGTAAAGGAGTAAAAGCATTCACCTTCCCAGACAAGTTACAAATGAACCTCCTCAAGTAATTTACCTTGCCCAAGAACTTTTGCAAATCCTTTTTACAAGTAGGCGCTTTAACACTCCGGATTGCCTCAATCTTTTTAGGATCTATCTCTATGTCTTTCTCATGCACAATGAAGCCCAAAAACTTCCCAGCCGATACACCAAAAGCACATTTGAGTGGGTTCATTTTTAATTTATATCGACGCATTTTTTCAAATGCAAGTCTTAAATCAGCTAAATGAGAATCATCTCCAGCCGATTTGACAACAATATCATTGATATAAACCTCTACTATGATGCCAAGCAAATCATGAAAGATTAAATTCATAGCCCTTTGATAAGTAGCACCCGCATTTTTCAATCCAGAAGTCATAACAACCCACTCATATAAGCCAACAAAACCCGGACATATGAAAGCCGTTTTGGATATATCCTCTTCGGCCATAAAGATTTGATTGTAACCAGCATTACCATCAAGAAAGCTAAGAATTCTATGTCCGGATGCAGCATTAACAAGAAAGTCGGCTATAGGCATAGGATATTCATCTTTAGGAGTAGCTCTATTAAGATCTCTAAAATCAATGCAAACACGAAGCTTTTTTGTTCCTTTTTTCTCAACATGCACAATATTAGAGATCCAATCAGCATAACGACAAGGCCTAATAAACTTTGCATCAAGTAACCGATTGACTTCCTCTTTCACTCGGTCATAAATATCAGGATTAAAGTTTCTACGAGGTTGTTTATAAGGCCTAAAACCAGGTTTAATAGGTAAACGATGCTCAACTAAATCACGACTTAAACCAGGCATTTCATTATAATTCCATGCAAAGGAATCAACATACTTCTTTAACAACTTTATTAACTCAGATTTAAACAAAGTATCAAGATTCTTGTTTACAAATGTCGGCCTAGGTAAAGTACCATCACCAATATCAACCTCCTCTAAAGGATCAGCCGACGTAAACCCTTGTCCTAACTTGCTCAAATCATCAAAGTCTTCGATGGCCTCACACATATCGTTCTTATGCGCCCGATAGTGCTCTCGCCTTTGTTGCAACCACTCCAGATTTGCATCCATCAAATCGACAGAGATGTTCTAGCCTGATCAACGATCGGCTTCATGACAACAGTAGCAAAACCATCTTTGGTAGAATAAATAAGCCTTAAATTAGATAAATCTAAACCAGTTAAGCACTTAAGATTCTCATGATTATCCATAGTAGGACTATCGGCCATTGCAACACAAGCCGATGTATCACCATGAACAATCTCTACCTCATCGCCTACCCATTGGATTAAAAATTGATGCAGGGTAGAAGGCACACATTGATTTGCATGAATCCAATCACGACCAAGGATGAGGCTGAAGTTACCTTGTGTCTCAGCGACGAAGAATGCCATAGCCAACGTCTTGCTCCCAACAGTGAGCTCCATATAGACGACGCCTTTAGCTCCCATCGGCTCGCCTCCTCCCACACCGCTGACGGTCATGTTGGTCTTGAGCAGCTCATCATCTGAACCTCCCAGCTTCTTGAACAAAGAATATGTCATCAAGTTGACGATCGCTCCTCCGTCCACCAGCATGCGAGAGATAGGCTTCCCATTGATGTGTCCCTTCATGTACAAAGCCTTCAGATGATTTTCAGTAGTTTTAGGCTTCTAGAAAATAGCTTCCTTTGGCCCAAAGTCGAGATGTGCAACGTCTTCCTCCGAGAGCACATAACCATCCATAGACATATGGATCACGTTGATGTCCAAATTCATGCGCTCGGGCGAAGAACTGTAATCAACAAGCTCCTCATCGTCTTCTGGTGCAGGATCCGATGCGGACTTGTCATCACAAACCATGGGAACCGAAGAAGAGAAACCGGGTGACGTCTCTGGGTCATCAGTCTGACCGTCGACATCCACCGGTCTGACCGGTGTGACCGGTCTGACCGACCCCTCCACCGGTCTGACCGGTGCTGGCTGGGAGCTGGTCTTGACTCTCCACTCTTTCCCCTGAGGTACCATGGGCCTATACTGGTTGAAAGCTTCATCCCTTTGCTTCTCTAGCTCCTTCTCCCTCTTTTCTTGAAACCTTAGGCGTTGAAGCTTCCTCCTTTGTGTACGAGTCAATCCGGGAGGACACCACCTTGGCAAGAAGTATTTGGAGTTGGAACAACTCCCACTGGCCTCATGGTCATTGGTAGCAGCAAAAACCCTTGGAGTTGATGTCACAACCTTATTGTTTGGAACAATCGGTCTTTTGCCATCCTCTCCAATGTGAACATCCATTGATCCAATCTGAATAATGTCTTGACTCGTAGTCCTCTCTGGATCAACTTCCATCTTCTGCATCTCCTCCTTCTGCTTCGGCTTGTAGACTTGCTTCACGGGAGGTGGCACGGCTTTTCTGGCCGCACCGGTCTGACCGGTGGTAGCGACCGGTCTGACCGGTCAGGTCTGGTGACTCTGACTAGAACGGTGAGGAGCCAATCGGTCTAGGACAGGCCTGGAGATTCTGTCGAAAGCTGATTTCTGTCCTCCCCATCCAGGGTGAAAGGCTTGTTGATAAGGTACCCACATCACTCCATTGTCATCATAAATCAAGCGTGGTGCATTTGAACTTGATGACGCCCATGGTGGAGTAAAGTGTTGCCCTTGCTGCGATGATTCACCCTTGAGTCTTGTAGCAGCTCTTGGAGGTGAAGATGACCCTCCTTGGTGTGTAGGTGACCTCATCCTTTTTTTTAACAGCCGATCACTTGTAACGGCCTTTTGCCTGGAATACTTGTCAAATAGCATGTCAAAAGTAACCTTTGGCTTAGGACCACTCCCTTGATTTTTTGCTACATTAAGTTTCCAGTTTCCAATCTCCGGACGGCTTGGTTTGATCATCCTCAGGCGGACTGGGGACGCACCGGTCTGACCGGTCACCTCCACCGGTCTGACCGGTCTGGCCAGAGACGGCTCAGACGGTCACTGATCGGTGGGTGTGGACGACCCTTGCCCCCCATGTCCAGAGGCACTCACTGTAACCTTGAAGGTTTCTTTACCATCAGGAGTCTTCTCATGCTCAACTTTGCGAACCAGCTCTTTTCCTCTCAAATCGGGCTTAGCCTCCCCGATTACCACATTCTTGCCTTTAGTTGCTTCAGCTTGATGTGGCCGAACCAGTACCTTAGGCTGCTGTAAATCCATGGTGTTGATTGGAAAAGGAGCTTTGTCCACTTGCATCTCATGAAAAGTCAAACGACCTTCATTTATGGCCGATTGAACCTGTCGACGAAACACATTGCAATCATTAATAGCATGAGAAAATGAATTATGAAATTTGCAATATGCATGTCTTTTCAACTCTTCAAGTGGAGGAATAGTATGAGTTAACTTGATATTTCCAGATTTAAGCAATTCATCAAATATACGATCACATTTGGAAACATCAAAAGTAAATTTAATTTCTTCTTGCCGACCTTTACTAGCCAGCTTAAGAGATGAACAAGAATAAGATTTTTCTTTAGAGGGCCAAACAAACTCAGCAGCATAAACTTCTTTATCACTATCGTCCGAACTATCAGAATCATAATCAATAACATGAACATTAGAACGATGTGATTTAAAATTATCTTTCTCTTTATTCATTCGGTTTTCAACAACTAAAGCTCTAATTTGAACTTGTGCAACCGAAAGAAAGCCAGTGCCCTCTATCTTATCTCTAATAGATGACCTTAAACCTTTCAGACAAATGTCTGCAAGGTCCATATCAGTGATTGACAAATTAAAGCACCGGTTTTTAATTTCTTTAAACCTTTTAATGTAAGCAGAGACAGTCTCATCTCTTCCTTGCCTAACCGATGTTAAGTTTGTCAATTTTAATTGTATGCTCCCACTATAAAAGTGATCATGAAACTTACGTTCTAACATATCCCAAGATATAATAGAACCGGGAGCAAGCGAGGAAAACCAAGCAAAAGCGGTGCCAGTCAAAGATAAAGATAACAAGCGCACTTTTAAAGCATTATAGACACCAGCTTCACCTAGTTGTGCAGTGTATTGAGTAATATGCTCCCATGTGGTTCGGTCATCATCACCACTAAATTTAATCAAGTCAGACATACGCCAACCACACGGGAGAGGAAATCTATCAAACTCGGGATCGTATGGTTTTTGATACAAATTAGTGTTACCAATATCAACACCAAGTTTGGTTTTTACCACATTAGCCAAATCTTCCTTAAATCTATTAAATTCGGCCCAATTAGGATTATTTGGCTGTTGTGGTTGAGGATTCTCCAAATTCATCTTATTTAAATAGGGAGCTATCTTAGCTTGAGCTAGCCTGTAACTTTCAAACACATCATCCGGAATACTATTTTTGGAGGCCGATGTATTCACTGTCGTACTATAATGAGGTCCAACATTACTGATTGTATTAGAAAAAGTAGGGACTATCTGATTTGGCACGATAGAAATTGGCAAAGGCTGGTCGTGCACCAACTCCATAGCACCGGTCTGACCGGTACCCTGCATCGGTTCGACCGGTGCGGCCATGTTTGGCTTGTGCGGTTGAAACTGAGGGTACTGACCAGATGCTGGATTTGGTGTCAAACCATATGCATGATTACCATTATTTATAGGCAAAGGCGCTAAGCTAGGATGAAACCCTTGAGGATTAGCTTTAGGAGTACTACTATTAGTTTCATTATTATTAAAACCTAAACTCCTATCTTTCTCAAGATCCTCTAACCGTTCTAAACGAGCAATGTAAGAAGCAAGCAATTCATCACTATCCACTGTAGATTTCATAGGAGAAGTTTCAGACGGGGGTTTCTTACTTACAGTGGGAATTACCTCAATATTGCTGTCGTTTAGCCTGATCGCCGGCAGTTCGAACTCTTTCAATCTTGCCACCTTGCCGGATCGATCCTTCTTGACGCCAGCTAGGAATTGTACTTGCATGTACTCTTGTAGCGCCTTGAACTTCTGCTGCTCCTCTGGAGAGAGATCTTTCAGCGACGCGGTGACAATGTTGTTCATGTCAAGTTCACACCGAGCACCCATCTGGCTGAGGTTAGATTGAACGGTTTTAGCAACCTGATCTTTCTTCCCCAGCGGAGTCGCCAAAAGTATGTTGACGCTTTTCTGGTCAACACACACGAGCGCTAGATCGCGCGGAACGTCGAAACACTGAACTCGCCGAGCTCTTGCCCGGACCGGTCTGACCGGTCAGGGGCACCGGTCTGACCGGTGTATGCAGAGGCACGGTGAAAACCTAAGATCGTCGCCTCGGGAGGGACCCCGTCGGAGGTGGCGCGCCTAGGGTTGCTCTGAGGTCGGCAAGGCCACTCAGAACGTCCCTGATCGTCGTCGAGACAAACAAGGAAAGCACAAGGTTGGAAAAGCTAGGGTTTGAGAGATAAAAGTTGTAGAAAGTAATGTACGATTGGGTAATTCCCCTCAAACGGCCGTGGCCCTTTATATTTATAGGGTGGGGAGGTCTTGCCCCGCAAGGAATCTGTTTACAACTCGAAATTCGCTAGAACTCCTCAATTCTACTCGGACTCGGGGTCCACCGGTCAGGCCCACCGGTCAGACCGGTGTGGCCGTTGCCGGATCGGCTATAGGACGCCCGACCGGTCAGACCGTCGAGGGACACCGGTCTGACCGGTGGCGTCAGCCTGATCGGCTTTGTGTCAATTTTGGGTGCGAACAGATCTTGTGTCCTATAGTGCCAAGATGCGTTCTAAAAGTTGCCACTTTCCAAGCCAATCCGGCTTATGTACCTCCTTGATTACCTGTGTGTAATTGCCGGTCGGTTCAAGGAAGTCAATGGCAGGGGATCCCGGTTGGTTTGTTGACTTTCACACTGGAAATTCGATCAGCAAACCCATCCAAAGAACAGTACCTACAAATCAAATTAAAGCATCCATCGTATGGGTAAGCATCCATGGCAGATCCGGAGGGGAAAGGATCACCAGCGCACCACTCCCGGCGCCCGGCGACAAGAAACAAATCCCGAGGCACTAGCTGCTTCAGCCGGCAAATCGATGCAAGATCATTTCCGCGTTGGTAGCAGAGAAGCAACCATGTGATTGCTACTACATTGTAGTACAAGCCATCAACTATTTCTTTCGCTGGCACTTCTTAGTTCTTACTGAAAGTCTGAAACTATAGTACAAACCAAGAATACTGTTAGTACTAATAAGCAGTTGGACAATAAGAAAGTTAACTTTCTTATTCTCATATATACTCCTGCAACAAATACAATATTGCACCTTCTAATGCACATATGGACTTGGAAGGACTTTATGTTTGCATTGTTTGGAGTAGAAAAAACTTTGACTACCTCCGTTCATTTTTATATGACGTTGGTTAGTTCATTTTTGAGCTAAACAACGTCATATATTAAAGGATGGAGGGATCAGTATACTAGAACCATGTTTTTTCTTGTATATGATTACAAACGACATGTTCTCATTTTGCTGCATGTTAGATAGTTTTTCCTTTGTTAAATATTTTGCTCTATGAAATGGTAAATACAGAACATACTACACAATTTAAGCCTAGTCTTTGTATGTTAGTACTTAGTACCTGGTTTACTTAGTTTAGCAGACAAAATTGGCCTGATGTTTGTTATTGGTACTTTTTGTTAGAAATTTGGCCATTTTAATGAGTAATTTAATCCAGAAAAATAAGATAATCAACATGTTTGTGGCACCATGAGTGTACACGTGTGATCTAGCATATGTATAAATGTAGATGATATTAACAACCGAGAAAACAGCAAGAAATCTAGAGACCTTATACCCAGCGGCATCAATGTCATTCACGCCACGCTAGTCGACATAGCACTTGGTGATGTAGTCGTCCCGCTCGATGTCGTGTAGAAAGATTGTAGTGCCGATCCCGCGAACGTCGAACGCACCGGAAAGAAGAAGAAGAAGAAGCGAGTAGTCGTGCCGCGTCGCGACACTCCCCAAAAACGTGATCATCGGTCTCCACCCGAGCCGGTGAACTCGATGCCGACGCGCGTTCCAGAGGCTCCTACTCTCCCAAGATCATGTGTGCGCAAGCCATGGGACAGGGAAACTTGGATGCAGCAAGTTGTAAGTTACTTATGATTGCTCTTGAGTTTGTGTCTATTTATAGACAAATGACATGCTGAAGTTTATATTTGAGGAAGAGAACACGAGGAGACTCTCCTCCTCTCGCACTCACGCCGATGGCATACCAAGAGACAGTAACTCTCGTGATTAAGAGAGAAACTCCCAATCCACCATCAAAGTTATTAAGAGAAAAAGTCTCAATCCACCATCAAAGTGATTAAGAGAGAAACTCCCAATCCACCATCAAAGTGATTAAGGGAGAAACTCCCATGAATGATGGAGGTATTAATTGTCTTGAGTGGTAATACCAAACATCACACGTGTGTCCCATTACTTCAACTTTCTCTCAATTCCTCAATGTGGTCAGACAAAATCCAACTATATGAGTTGAGTCTATATTTAGTCAACCATCAAGCCGGTAATATTTATTTCAAGCCATAGACATATTAGGATTATTAAATCATTTAATTTGGGCCAATCCCATTAAATAATCCAACAATCCCCACCAATCTCTAAGGTTTGGATAAATAATCTCAAGTATCACAACTCTTTGATATACCAGAGTTTCAACGGAGACTGTTAAGTTGAACATCCGTCTAGAACAATAGTTCCACTCACTCACAACTGAACAATGGACTATGCCTTGAATTGTCAGCTTTGTGCAAAAATGAGCTTCACTAAAGTTCATATCATGATACTAGGCTGCTACAAGCGTCCCCTTTGTTTTGAAGCATATAAGTCACACTTCCTGAGCCTTTCATGAGTATCTAGAGATTACCCACATCTCATAGACTGTGACTAGCAGTCGAACTCATGTAGGTGTGTTCCTTACAGGATGTTCTGTAGGACAACATCCCTGCTTAAATAAGCCACTCAGATCACATTAAGGACTTAACCAACCTGCCATACAACATAGGAGAAACGGTGCATCTCCAATGAGTTTGAACTTAAACAAGGGGGTTCTCCCTCAGTCAACCACTAGCTTGTTTCGCCATTCTAATTCACGGGATCTTCGATCACATAGAACAGGTTGCCACTATGGTGTGACTTCAAGTGGGTCTCAAGCCCAACTCCCTTGATGCACCTTGTATCACATTACGTGGTAGACCCTTGGTAAATTGATCTGCCAGGTTTTTGGACGTATTTACATAGTCCAAAGCTATTACTCCGGAGTTTCTCAATTTTTTGACAGACTTCAACCGCCTTTTCACATGCCTTGTAGATTTCATGTTGTCCTTAGAACTGTTCACTTTGATTATCACTGTCTGATTATCATAGTTCATGGAAATAGTCGGTATTGGTTTCTCAACTACCGGTAGATCCATCAGGAGCTCACGAAGCCACTCATCTTCAACTGTGGCGGTATCCAATGTTGTGAGTTCTACTTCCATTGTTGACCTCGTTAAGATGGTCTGCTTGCAAGAGTTCCATGAAACAACGCCACCTCCAAGTGAGAACACATATCCACTTTTGGTGTAAATCTCATCAGCATCAGATATCTAGTTGGCATCACAGTGACCCTCAAGTACCCTAGGGTACCCGATATAGTGAATTTCATAGCTCATAGTCCCTTTTAGATAGCGTACAACTCTTTCAAGAGCTTTCCAATGATCATCTCCCGGGTTTGACACAAACAGTCTCAATTTGCTCACAACATAAGAGATATCAGGCCTTGTTGCACTAGCTAAATACATAAGTGAGCCAATTATTTGAGAATATCTTAATTAATCTCGTGCAATTCTTCAATTCATTCTCAAATGCACACTTGGGTCATAAGGAGTTGGAGCAGGCGTGCACTCGCTATAACCAAAGCGACTCAGCACCTTTTCCACATAGTGGGTTTGCACAAGAGTAACCCCACCATTTCCTTCTTCTCTTTGTAGCTTTATGTTAAGAATAACATCAGCCACACCTAAGTCCTTCATCTCAAAGTTACTAGAGAAAAAGTCTTTCACTTCCTTGATCACATTTTCATTATTTCCAAAAATTAAAATATCATCCACATATAAACACAGAATCACACCTTCACCACCACCAAACCGATAATATACGCATTTATCAGCTTCATTCACAACAAAGCCTGCTGATGTCAAAGTTTTATCAAACTTCTCATGCCATTTCTTAGGCGCTTGTTTAAGACCATACAAAGATTTTAATAATTTACACACCTTTCCCTCTTGACCATTTGCTATAAATCCATCAGGCTGATTCATATAGATCTCTTCCTCAAGCTCTCCATTTAGGAAGGCTGTCTTAACGTCCATCTGATGAACGAAAAGACCATGTGAGGCAACCAAAGATAGTAGCACACGAATAGTCGTGAGACGAGCTACTGGTGAATAAGTGTCAAAATAATCCTCTCATTCTTTCTGAGTATAGCCTTTTGCTACAAGCCTCGCTTTGTACTTCTCAATAGTACCATCAGGCCTGAGCTTTTTCTTGAAAACCCATTTACATCCCACAGGTTTACACCCATAAGGACGGTCGACCACCTCCCATGTACCATTAGACATAATAGAGTCCATCTCACTCTGCACCGCTTCCTTCCATAATTCAGCGTCAGGAGAAGAATATGCCTCTTCTATGGTTTCGGGAGTGTCATCCACAAGGTAAATAATATAGTCACCGCCAAAGGATTTTGCAACCCTGCGCCTCTTACTCTTTCGAGTGACCACACCATTATCCTCTTCAGGAATTTTTTCATAAGTTTCATCAGCAGCGTTATTTACTGGTTCATGTGTCTCATTTAAAGGTACAGAATCATGACTAGAAGTGCTAGGCATATTTTTCATGGGAAATTCATCATCAAAAAAATGTAGCATCTCTTGATTCCATGATCGTGCCTTCCATCATATCTGGTAGTTTGGAATTTATTATTAAAAACCTATAACCCACGCTGTGAATGGCATAACCAAGAAAGACACAATCAACGGTTTTGGGTCCAAGCTTTTGCTTTTTATTAATTGGCACATTCACCTTTGCCAAACAACCCCATGTGCGTAGATAAGAGAGATTTAATCTCTTTTTCTCCCATTCCTCGAATGGTGTGACTTCTTTGTTCTTTGTGGGCACTTTGTTCAAAACATGACACATGTCAATATCGCCTCACCCCACCATTCCTTAGATAGTCCCGCAGTGTCTAACATGGCATTAACCATCTCAGTTAGAGTGTGATTCTTTCATTCAGCAATCCCATTGGACTGTGGTGAGTATGACGGTGTTCTCTCATGAATTATACCATGCTCCGCACAAAAATCAGAGAAATCATTTGAGAAATATTCTCCTCCGCAACCAGAACGCACCCGTTTGATTTTCTTTTCAAGTTGATTTTCTACCTCAACCTTATAGATCTTAAAATAATGCAATGCTTCATCCTTTGATTTTAACAAATATATGTAGCAAAATCTAGTGCAATCATCTATAAAAGTCATGAAATATCTTTTCCCACCTTTAGTCAGCTCGCCATTCATCTCACACAAGTCAGAATGGATTAATTCTAGAGATGCCAAATTCCTCGCTGCAACAGCCTTGTGAGGCTTGCGAGGTTGTTTCGTCTGAACACACACATGGCACTTAGAACCTTTGACTAAATTAGATTTCGGGATTACATTCAAACCAGCTAAGCGAGACATGCAACCAAAATTAACATGACATAACCGCGAATGCCACATGTTCGCCTCATTATCATTATTATTATGGTTCACAGATTTAACATCACCATCACTTAAAGACAAGCGGAACAAGCCTCCGTCTCATAGCTTTTTCCAATAAAAGTTCTGAATTTAGACAACACACATTTATTCGACTCGAAGACAAGTTTGTAAGCATCACGACAAAGCAAAGATCCACTAATCAAACTCTCCCTTATTGAGGGCACATGCTGCACGTTCCTTAGCTGCACCATCTTTCCCGAAGTAAGCTTCAGATTGACCGTATCAGCACCACGTACAGCCGCAAGCGCCCCATTTCCCATCAACAAGGAGGAAGCCCGCCCGACCTGATAAGAGGAAAACAAGGAAATATCAGCACACACATGTATATTGGCTCTTGTATCAACCCACCAATCAGGTGAATTAAAAACTAAAAGAACTATAGGTAATAAATTACCATATCCTGATGTTCCTTCATCAGCCTCAACCATGTTGACAGATTTCTTCTGACTGGGCTTCCACTTTGCATCTGGGAAATCTCTAGCAAAGTGCCCAGGCTTGCCACAAGTGAAGCGGTTGCCCTTTTCCTTGTATTTCTTCTTCTTCTTGAAAGAAGTAGTGTTCTTTGGTTTCACATCTTGCTGGTTTTTCTTCTTTTGTGGTTTAGGATGATTCCTTTGCACCACATGTGCACTAGAACCACACTCCGCAACTTTCTTCCCCTTGACATCTTTTGCCCTTGCCTTATCTTCCACATCAAGAGTACCAATGAGCTGAGCAACATCAAACTCATGTCTCTTATGTCTCAGAGAGGTCGCAAAATCAGTCCAAGATCGTGGCAGCTTTGCAATGATGCAACCAGCCACAAACTTGTTAGGAAGTGCACACCATACATCTCGAGATCTTTCACCAGTGCTTGTATTTCATGAGCCTGTTCCACTACTAGGCGGTCCTCGACCATCTGATAGTCATGGAACTGCTCCATGAAATACAACTAAGAACCAACGTCATTCACCCCGTAGCGGGCCTCAAGTGCATCCCACATTTCTTTTCTAGTCTGTAACGGCATATATGCGTCAATTATGGTGTCTCCAAGAACGCCCAATAGTCCTACTCCGAACCTAGTGTCTGCATTCTGAAATGCAATTTCCTCCTCATGAGTATGCAGACCAGCAGGCCTAGGTTCGACCACGTGGAAACAGTGCATAGAGGTCATCCATAACATGCACCTCTGGCACCATCTCTTATAGCGAGTGCCCTCAAAAACATTGGGTTTTAGCATGCTTGCAAAACCAGTACTCGTAAAAGGCCTATCACATTTTTGGATTGTTAGAAATTTGGCCATTTTAATGAGTAATTTAATCCAGAAAAATAAGATAATCAACATGTTTGTGGCATCATGAGTGTACACGTGTGATATAGCATATGTATAAATGTAGATGATATTAATGACCAAGAAAACAGCAAGGAATCGAGAGAGCTTATACCCAATGACATCAATTCCGTTCATGCTAGTCGACATAGCGCTTGGTGATGTAGTCGTCCCGCTCGATGTCGTGTAGAAAGATTGCAGTGCCGATCCCGCGCACGTCGAACGCACCGAGAAGAAGAAGAAGAAGAAGAAGCGAGTAGTCGTGCCACGTCGTGACACTCCCCAAAAACGTGATCGTCGGTCTCGACCCGAGCAGGTGAACTTGATGCTGTCAGGGTTCTCTACCGCCGACAGTAAATTTGTATCAGATCGTGTGTCGGACCCGGATGGTTGGCACATGAGACACGAGGGTTTATACTGGTTCGGGCCTCCTAAGAGTAATACCCTATGTCCAGTTTTGAGCGGTCGTGTTCTTATGCCAGAGAAGTCTGTAGTAGGGGTTACAAACTAGTCGGGAGAAGGTGTTGGAACCCAAGTCCCTGTGGGTGTAGCTCGAGCTACCTGTGTATGATGTGTGGAACGTGGAACGTGTGTCCAGCAAAGTCTCCACCCCTAAAATGGTTGCCCTCCTCCCCCTTCTATAGACGCAAGGGTGAGGGGCAAAGTGGGGATACAAAAATATGCTACAGTGCTATGGTATTGGAAGGTCTTTTCCTATGTCGATGTCCGTCAGGGAGCATTGAAGGGTACTGAGCTGTAGTGGTGTGGGCGACTGCCGCGTGTGCGGGCGGCACTGTACATTCCGAGTACTTGGCGCCTCCTCTAAGTTGTTCCTTAGATGACTCAGCTCCCTTGTGAGTTGATTAGGCCCTCCATGTTACGGCCTAAGTGTAGATAGGCACCGCCTGTAGATGGTAATCGAGTACCTGCTCTGACGGGGTGGCGTGCTGCAGAGGTTGGACGGGACGGTGTGTTGGAGGCCATGAGGGTGCATAGTGCAGCATTAAGGCTCCTGTTAACACAAGCTGCCCACGTGTCCTGCCACCTGGGATGTTTGCATGGCGTGGAGAACCGAAGCCTTGCGTGTCGTCGCGGCGAAGTTCGAGCGTTGGGGTAGTGCCACGTTCGTGTGGGGCCCCTGATCTCGCACTCCGTCCTCCACGTGTGGGCCCCGCCTTAGTCGGAGATGGAAACTACTCATGCGAATGAGTAGTCGGAGGCGATGCGGAGAGTACTCGTGCGAGGCGGAGAGTACTCGTGCGAGGCGGAAAGTACTCGTACGAGGCGGAAAGTTGCCATGAAGCCGCCTGCTAGTCAGAGATGAGGTGTCTTGTTGATGAGGGTCTTGACGAAGATCTTGACAAAGATCTGCATCCCTCCCTGTCCTGGATCTTAGCCTTGACACTGTCAATGGTTTCAGAAGACTCCATCTCAAGGGTGGTCATCTCGTTGCTTAGGGGGCCCTAATCCAGGCCCTCGTCAGTAGCCCCCGAGCCCACTAGGGAGTTGTAGACTCGCTTGTGGGGTCTTAATCTTGAAATTTTGTTGCCGTTTCAAAATCTCCGATCAAGGCGATCGTGGCCGCATCGGCGGTCGCGCCCGTCATGATGGTCGTGGCTGACATGGCTGATATGACAGTTCGAGGGGACGGTGCACAGTTGGTTTAGATTCGTGGGCCCACAGTGCGTCGAACTGTCACGCAGGCGTGCGCCAGTTGCCCAGGGGACGCGCCCTCTGAGTGGGTGGCTTTACGGCGTGGTGGGACCAACATTTAAAGCCGGCGCCCACGTCCGCTCCTTATTAACCGTGCGCCGGGAGAGTTTGAATCCATTTGCTCCCCCAATCTTCGCCACAGCTAGCGCCGCCTGCTCTTCTACTCTTCGCATCCGCTGCGCCACTACCGCTTCTTCCATCCACGCCGCGTCCCGGAGCTCGACGACACCATGTCGAACTGGACCCGCTCCAACGTCACCCGTGTGACCCTCCACCACCTCATCGCCGCCGGGCATATGTCGGCGCCCACCGCTGCTGAGGAGTGGAAGGTGCCGGGGGATGAGTCTGTCCCGCGTCCGTCACTGGGCTACATCGTCTCGTTCGTGGGCTAGCTGAAAAAAAGAGAGAAAGAAAAGAAAAAGAAAAGCATGCTCAAAAGCATGGCAAAAATAAATAAAGAGAGCTAGCCCAAGTCTCGAAAAAAAATCTCTAAAGGAGAAAAAGGGATTGATATGTGCAAGAGAAAGAGTTCCACCATATAGATGGTAATAACTAGTACCTACTCCGGGGCTAGTGTCCATCTTACGATCAATCTCTCGTTCCCTCATATAAAGCATGGTAATATCTAGCACCCATTTCCGGGCCTAGTATCCACCTTGCCATGCTCTTATCCATCACACACTTATGCACATCTTGATCAGGATGTATGTTTGTTTCTTCTAAGGATCCGGTCTTTGACTTAGCAAAATATGAGAGACAAGTATGCCACATTTCTTCCCTACCTACAGCTCCACATAATCCTATTAGGAGTAGGATGTGAAGAAAGGCGTCATTGATGCCTTGGTAAGGAACCATACACTTTGAGGATCCGAGAGTATCATTTGAGGAACTCTGATTTTCTTTTGAAAAATTTGCAAAACCTCTGGATTGATAGCTAATCAAGGTACGAGTGATTATGCATTTGCTATATAACCATTCTGTCTCTTAACCACCTAAGGCAGGTGAAGCTATATCCCCCACGTCATCAGGTGAAAGGTAAGAACTTTGCCAACTTGTTCAACTCTTGGTAGAATACCTTGCTCTATGTTTGCCATAAGTTGAGAATACAACATTGTAGCAACTCCTGATCAACCAACCTAAGTCTCTAATGATACAAGGGGACTTCACATGGACTTCACATGGATCAAGGGGCCCACCTCGGATACCAAATCAAGCCATGCACCGGGGATGGATCAGAGGGCCCACAGGGCAGCCACCCAGAGGAAAACCACCCCGAGTGGGGGGCATAGGGGGCCGGCCGATCCTAGGATCGGCCGAACCGCCTCTGGCTCGCCCCATCTCGCCCCTACATGTGGCAGCTGCTCATTGGTCCATTGCCTCACTCCCGGGTGTTTTGAGGCCATTTGGTGCCCGAGGCAAGCCTCCTCCTTGCCTATAAATAGAAGGGGAGGGGCTCTCATTTCATACACACCACTCTCTCATTCTCCTCTCACTTTTTGTTTCCAAGGCTAAGGGGTAGGCTAGAGTAGCTCTTCTTAAGGTTCCAAGTCTTCTTTGGAGTCTAGGTATGAGATCTCTTTTATCTTTATTTCATTGTATGACTTTGATCTACTTCAGTTATTCAGCTATTTCATATAAAGTCATGGTAGATCATATGCTTGATATGTTCTTGAGTTCATCCTTTGTTCATCATTTAGAGGCTTGTGTTCTTCATGGGCTCTACCTTTTGATCCACTTGAAGGATGATAAACTCATTCCTTATGTGTTTGTTCATACGTTAGAGGCTCGTGTTCTTCACGAACACGACCCTTTGATCTTATTGAAAAGACATAAGAGAGTTCATATCTGTTCGTATGTCTAGCCTTAGTTGATCTTGTTAGATGGCATGAGAGTGTTGCATGAGGTTTGTGTTCAAGCTACGGTACTCGGTCTAAGTTGACCAGTCTTCTGGTGGCTCTCACCCTGGGTCACAATAGCTCGGGCCGGGTGAAGTCTAGCAGCAACGCAGGCATGGTGCCTGGGTTGTGTGGCTACGTTAGTTCTGAGCATACCCCCCGTAACGATAGAGGTAGGCCGCAGTGGTGACAGCTATTGGACCCTTTGGAACCCTCGGCACTGGGGTACCTGCTGTAGGAGTCTAAAGTCTATTTTCGCAGAGTACTGGTTGTCGCGGGCTCGCTCCCCATTTGTACCTGGGTGCTGAACATTACCCTCTCATGCAATGCTCATGCCTATCTCCTGTATCTTCTAGCTTTGTATGTTTAGTACATTAGAACCTAGAGCTAACTCGTATGTTCCCCCTAAGTCGTAGTGTGCTAGAGTAGAGGTAGATCTGAGTGTGTGTCACACTACCCTTTCATATCTTTATCTTACCCCTGCCTTTGAGTTTGTTGTTTCCTATATCTATCTCTTAGTTTACATTCAGTGCAAATGCATAAGTCTAAGATATCCGCCATTGCCTTCCACAGATACGATACCCTTGGAATATTCTCCTTCCTTGGGGAAATGCTACAATGGTTTATCTGTGCGCTTGCCGATTCGTTCATGATCGTTTAGATTAACCTTTAGCAAGTCTTGATGTTCACGCTAACTCGGTGTCATTAGTTGTGATGTTAAGAGATGCCAACACGCATTTCTTGGTGTTGTCACTAAGGATGGATTCTAGATCTGTTCTTAAAGTGACGACGCTAAGAAACGCCAACACCGGCGGAAGCAGGGCTGAGGCGCTGGCGGCTCCCAAGACGTCTGAGCAGCCCCAGGAGGCCGCTGATCTTGAAGGGGCCCACCTCTCGGGCGGCGACATGGCCGCCTTCGAGGTCGAGCTTGAACGGTGCCTGTCGGTGCCGGAGGAGCCTGCGATCGAGGCTCCCGTGCCACCCACCTCTGTGGTTGCGGCCGCGGTCGAGGTGACCGAGGCCAACCCCGAGGAGTCCACGACCAAGGCGGCGGAGGTGGAGCCAGACTCCATCGTGCCCCCAACACCTTCTGAGAGTGCGGCGGCGGCCCCTGCGAGCGTGGTAGTGCCGGCCGCGAGTACATTGGTGGAGCCGTCGCCCCAGCCCGCCGTCCCCGATGTGGAGGTGGTGGTGGTCGCAGACTCGCCCCGCCCTGACATGCTGGTGCCTGCCGCTCCTGAAGATGTGGCAGGCAGCATCTCCCTAGCTACGATCCGAGAAGTTGGGGAGAGCTCGGGAGCTCGCCCCTTCCCAGGCGCGGAGAGAGGAGAGCACAACCTCGGCCTTGGGCGCTCCTCACGGACCGAGACCCACGAGGCCGAGCCGCATGATGACAAGGACGAAGAGGCCGTGGCCCGTCACCACCTCGAATGGGGCTTAAGGTGGGCAGAACAAGCGGTCAATGAGCTTGTCCTCCCCGCCACGACGGTGAGTTTGCCGAGCCCGATCTTGGTCTTGTTTCTTTGTTTTTGCAGACGTTGCCATAGTTAATACTCTACTCGGAATAGGTGCTTGCAAGCTGCAGCGCTAGGAAGGCGCACACCATCGAGGAGCTTCGGGCCGAGAAGCTCCAGTTGGAAACGCAGTTGGTGGCCGCCCGACTGGTTGCTGCAGGGGCGGCGGCGAATGAAATGTCGACGAGGACTGCGCTCGAAGCCGCGGCAAAGTCCGTGGAGGACCGTGCAGTGGCTGCGCAGTCAGCTGCTAACGCCGCCATGTCGGAGAGGACGACCCTTGAGGCAAAGCTTGCCCAGGCGGAGGCCACAGCCACGGAGCTGCGTACAGCCGCCGCGACTACCGCTGAGGCCGCTCGGACTGCTGCCGCTGCAGCCACTACCACCGAAGCCGCTTCCCAGGCCGTCGCTCAGGAGAAGGCGGCGCTCGAGAAGAAGGTGACCGAGCTAGAGTAGGATTTGGTCCAGGCCAGGGTGGACCTCAAGACGGTCAACAAACAGGTGGGTGACCTCGCCGCCAAGCTGGAGGAAGCTAACGACGAGGGGACCCGGCTCCGCGACGGCAATGCCAAGCTGGCGCAAGACCTTGATGGTGAGCAGACGAACCATTTCGGCTTCCGTAGTGCTTTTTATTTTGTGTTGCCTTTCGGTGATGTTGACTCGTCTTCTCGTGTCGGTAGGGCTCCGCGTGGCTTGCACTGCATTGGCCAAGAGGCTCGTGGAGGAAGCAGAAAAAGTCACTGCCGCTGAGCTCAAGATCCAGGATATGACGGGGACGGCCAAAAACCTGTCGGACCAGCTCTTGAGTATGATCCTTTAGCCTCGTCCCTCCCTTCTTCTGCTCATGCTCTTCACGACTAACCATCGGCTCCTTTTCCTTCTCCAGAGGTCAAAGCCGAGCTCGAGGAGTTCAGGAAGGCTCAGCGCGAGGCGGAGGCGATTCGCCAGAGGGACCTCATGGATCGCACCAAATTCGGTCGGTTTGTCGAACGGATCTTGATGGATCTTGGCGTTCCATCCATCCAGATGCCTCCCTAGACGCTTGCAGATCGAGTGACGCTTCTCCCGGGCATAGCCAAGGAGCGAGAGCTGGCGACGTCTCAGAAGGTGGTGCACTGGGTTCTTGCGATGTTCGACTCGCACTACAAGGGGTTGGACCGCAAGGTGTTGAGCCGCGGTTAGGCCCCCGGCTACTCAGACGAGGAGTACGACAAGATCGAGGAGGACTGCGCCGCCTTCGCCTGCACCATGACTGATGCAGCGATGAAGGACCTGGACCTGATTCCAAAAGACACACTAGAAGTCGAAGACGGCTCCGGGCCTTCTAGTTAGATGTATCAATTTGTATGATAGATAACAAGACAAACTTGTATGCGCTTTGTGTCGAACAGTTTTTGTTTTGATTAAACCTGTCACTGCTGAAACAACCCTCGAGCACTCGGGGACGATCACGGAACGGAGTAGTGGTACTTAGGAACTCAGGCCGATCGAACTTTACTCTGGAGCCGCGGGGGTGTAAGAGTCGGAGAGCTGACCAACCTGGGCCGCAAAGTGACGCCACGTGTTCGCAGCCCCCGAGCACTTAGGGAGGTTCAGGAGTGGCTTGCGCATTTTTTGTCAAAGTCATTTTGGTCAGGGCCCAAGCGGTTACCCAAGCACCTTTTGAAAGAGGTCGGACAGCGACTTCCGGATCTGGGCTGCGCTCACAAGTCTTCGTACCGTAGCCGCGGGGGCGTAGGTGCAAGGAACTTTGAACGAGCGGCAGTGCCGAGATGCGCACAGATCAGCATCATTTTCTTTCGCAGGATAAGGCGTTTCGCCAAAAAACCGTTCGCGCGTGCGATTGGTTACGACAAGTTTGTCAGAGAACTTTGTTTTAAAAATGGGAAAACGGCATCATGCCTCGGGTAGCCCCCGAGCGGGGAGCGTTTCTGCATGGGTGAAGGGACGCTCGCCGCTCAGCCTTAGAAAATGTTGATGCATGCAGAGAAGATGCCAATGCAAAAGCTTGCGAACTTATGAAAATATGAACAAAAGCACATGGCATTATTCATTGATCATAAGATAAAACGAGGAACATTACTCAAGGGTAAAAACGGCATAGATGCTCTATGTTCCATGTGTTGGAGATGATTGTGCCGTCCTCGTCCCCAAGCTTGAATGTCCCTGTTCGGAGCACTTGATCAACGTTGTATGGCCCCTCCCACGGGGGCGCAAGCTTATGTCGATCCTTGTTGCTCTGAACCCGTCGGAGTACCAGGTCTCCGACCTGGAACTCGCGGTTGCACATGTTGCGCTCATGGTAGTGTCGCAGAGCTTGCTGGTATCAGGCCGGATGTAGGAGCACCACTGTTGGTATTTCTTAACCTCACCACTAGTTGTACACCTAGCGTGAGCGTAAGATCCACCTTGGTATATCGACGGGTACGAAAGAATCCGCAAGCGCACGGAAATACCGCTGTAGCACTTCACCTCAAGAGTATTCCAAAGGGTATCGAATCCACGGAACGATGTGCACTACCTTCTATCCTAGACGAACGGTCCAAGGACACCAAGACCCAGCTATGGTAGGGAGATGATGGGGTGCTTCCTGTAGGTTCTCGATTCTAGAGGGGAACAAGCTCGGATAGAAATCTCGCTTCGGACACAGGCCCCTCCTGGCTATAACAATTGGTTCACGGCAAATGGTTGCCTACACGCTGTATCCGAACGTGGGGGATTTCAGAGGGTCCAACGGCTGTCACTACCACGGCCTACCCCAAGACAAACCGTGGGATATAGGGCATTCGAAGGATAACTCGTAGTCTAGACACCACGTCTACACCACCGATTACTACTATAGCACAGCTACGTCTGGCACCCCGTAGAAACACTATAGCACTCCGTATAAATACAGAGTGACGAACCCGTGAGAATGAGCTAGACCTTACTCATCATTGAATCGATTGGCGTTAGGAAGAACAACTAGTCACCGATTAATGTATTCCAACAAGATCTAACGGGATAATTCACACAAACGGAATGCAAACGTATGCACTTATAACAAAAGATCAAGGGTCGTGTTCGTGAAGAACACGAGCCTCTAACTTATGAACAAACACAAAAGCGTGAGTAACTCGTTTGTCAACTAGATCGAGGAAGCGTGTTCATGAAGAACACGAGCCTATAAATAATGAACACATGAAGAATTCTAGAACATATCACCCATGTATGAACATCACTTTAGTCTAATTGGAAATACAGAAATACTCACTTTGCTCTAAATGAAGAACATGTTGGGATCTCACCCACACCACCATCTACATAGCAATCTCCTCAACCTATTTGATCCATGAGAGATCAAATGAGAGGAGAAACAAGTGTTTCTAATGAGGAGGAGAGGAATGGGATGTGTCTCTATTCTAGCCCCCTCCCCTTCTATTTATAGGCCAAGGAGAGTAGGAGGAGCCCCTTGGCTGCCGTGGGCGCCACCAATAGTGTGGTGACACGAGGCAAAGAGGAGTGGGGGCCAAGTTGATGTATCTTCCACGAGAAGGAGCTGCAGGATCCCAAGGGAATATTTGGGCAAACACCTGGCACCGCCTTTGGTTCGTCACGACAAGCCGACACGTGAAAGGGTGACATGAGGGGCCGCAAAATGGGGTCGGCTGACCTGGGGGTTCGGCCGACCCCCAGGTAGCTCCCCTCGCACCGCCTTTCATTCAGGTGACTGCCAGGTGGGTCCCTAGGTGGGTATGGGGGTGCATGCGGTATTTTTAGTCATTTATCTCATGGTTGTGGGCCCTTGGATCCGCGTACTGGCTCCTGATTGGTCGAGAGTGTGTTTCTTTGGATCGATGATGTGTCATGGACACGTGGACTCCTATGTGATAGCACGTCGCCATGTGGCTTGGTGTGGGTCCCACCGGGCCCATATGTTATCTTGTGCATATCTCTTTCATCCAAACTCCAAAGTAGGCAAATGATATATCCATTTCGATGGCCTCGACGAGCCCATTGCAGTGGTGTGGACCAATTTGGTATTTGTGATTATTTATGATGATGCCATATCTATGCCATTGGTGCACTTGTTCTCAACTGTGTCATTTAACACATATTTCGGTGTGTCCTACAACAAAAGCCAGAAACACCAACACTTGTGGAAATTGTTAGTATAAACCCTGAGTGTTGATGATCACTTTCTATTTATTTTATGTAGGAGTTGACGGCCTAAAAGTGGTACTTAACAGCCGTCAACAACTCCCCCACACTTGACCTTTGCTCGTCCCGAGGAAAGGGAGAATAGATCAAGTGGAACATGATATCCAAAGGTGTGAAGCGAGCATAAGAGATATTCCAAACCATACCTTGCACTTGTGAACTTTGTGGAGTGTCTACCATGCCATCTTGGGTAGTTGAGGAATGGAATGGTCATTAATCAAGTCACTCCTGCTCATCATGTCAAGTAACTTGTGGTTTTGCAATGATTTTCAAAACGAACCTTTCTTAGCTCATTTGATTCTCAGATCGCTCAATGTGTATATGTCCTCACCAAGGCATTAAACTGCCTTTATGCATCCTACTTCTAATGATAGCTTATGTGGAGCTCAAGGTAGGTATGAATGATAAGGCATACTTGCATCACATATATTGCAAAGTCAAAGACTAGATCCAAGAGAAAAATAATTCATACAATCAGATCAAGATGTGCACGTGTATGGCTATGATGGGTACGGTAAGGTGTATACTAGGCCCGAAATGGGTTCTAGATATTACCATACTAAGATAAAATGTTGTGGGGATGGTAAGGTGGACACTAGCCCCGAAATAGGTACTAGTAATTACCATCTAAGTTATGAAACTCCTTTTTGCATGATTTTCTCCGCTCTCCTTTTTGAAATTTTCGAGATATGGGCTGTAACATCCCAGAAATTTGGAAGTATGAAAAGGCGTGAAAGTTTGAACTTTTATTTATTTGATGAACTGTTCCCATAATTTAAAACCTTTTCTAGCCTCTCACCTAAATTCTATATAAATAAAACCTAATTATAAATATATAAATTCAAATTATGGTTTAAATATGTGAGTTGGATTTTATGGATTTTATTTGGTTTTGATTGAGTGTGTTTTGAATTTGATTCAAATCAAATTCAAATATAAAGTCTAAACCCTTATTCAAAACTATTTCAAAACCTATCTAACTAACATGGGCCTGCTAACAGTTACTCAAGTCTACCAGTGCTCCTCCATCTCTTAGCCCATGAGCGCCTGAACACCTTGATCTTCCACCAGCCCACCAGATGCAGCCCAGCACAGCCCACACTCACCTCCGCCGCCAACGGGACGCTGACGAGCGGGCCCCACGCTCGGTCGTCGTCCCCATCTCGCCTGTGCGCGCGTGTTCACACGCCGAACCCCCTCCTGCGCCGTTGCGCACGCCCGCACCGCACTGGCCGAGGGGACAAGCCCCCGACCGCACCTGTGGCACGGACGCTGAGCCAAGCGACCGCGCCCGCACACCCCCCGGGGATTTCCCCCTTTTGCCCTCACCTGTTGACGCGCACAGGAGCCCGCCAGCCACTGCCGCACTGCCACGTCGCCTTCGCACCACCGCAAGCCAATAGGGACCGAGGCGTGACCCTTTTGCCCTTCACCTTGACGTGCTGGAGCAGCTAAACCCCCGGGCGAGGCCCCTGTTGCAAGGAAACTCGCAATTGGGGTCTCTCCCCTTTTGGTTCCCCTGTTTCGACGCCGAGAGGAGAAGAGAGGGGGAGAGGAGGAGAAGGGGGAAGAAGGGAAGGAGGAGCGTGCTTCACCGCCGCGCCACCTTGCCGTCGCCGGAGCCGTAGAAGCCGTAGCTGATCGGGCCGAGGAACAAGCTGTTCGTCCCAAGCAGGAGCCGGAGCAGAGGAGGACGCCGCCGCTTCAACTCGCCGCACCACCGTGAACTTCACCACCGCTTCACCGACGCGGTCGCCACTGCAACGTCTTCACCTACGCCCCAACGTGAGCTAACACCCGGCCATGCTCTCTCTCTCCTTCACCTTGATCTGCCTGTGATGCTGCGCTGGCCTTCGCGCCGAGCTCGTTCCGCGCGTTCGCCGCCGTGGTGCACCCCAGTGCCGTGCCGGTCGACGCCGCCTTGTTTACGCCGTGCCTTGCTGTCGCTTCTGCACGTCGACGTTATAACCTTGCCTGTGAACCGGCCTTCGAGCCTTATGCCGTCGCGCGATGGCCGTGTGCCGCTGTCCTTGCTGCGCCGCGCCGCAGCTCTGAATCACCGGGAACCCACGCTCCGGCCATTTGAGACGCGTCCTCGCCAAACCGGTGCACACACGCGTGTGCCCGAGTCGTGAACACCGCGCCGCCGCCTTCGCACGCCGCGCCGTGCCAGGATCTCCGCTGTGGCGCGCCTCGCATCGGTCCTGCGCACCCAACCCCAGGGTCAAAGCCGGCCTAACCTAATCACCGTATCGAAGTGCACCTCACCGCACGTTTGCTTGAGCACCGGAACCACCGCCGCCGCAGTTCGCTGTTCGCCGTCGCCGCCGGCCGCGCACTGGGGTGCGCCGACGCACGCGGGCGTGGCAAGGAGCACCGATGCGTCCCAGTAGAGCTCAGGGAGCAGTGGTGGACTTCTTTTCTGTGAAAGCTAAGGACGCCGCATGGGCTGTAGCCCATTACAGCCCATGCGCCGGCCATTTTCCTTTTTCTCCTTTGCGCTCTGGAATTTAGTTCAGGGGCCTCTGCTAGACTTGGCTCATTTGGCCCACTAGGCTGAGTCCAATGGGCTGTATTCGGCCAACTAACACTTTCGGCCCATTAAGGCCCACTAACCTGTGACGCTGACGTCACGATGACGTCATGCTAACGTCATCGCCTATTTTCAAAATTAAAATCCTTTTCTGATTTATAAATGAATTTGAAAACTAATTTATAAATCCTTTAACCTTTGAAAATTCATAACTAATTATTTATAACTCCGAAAATATGAAACCAGTTTCATTATTTTTCTAAAAATGAGACGGTGCTGTTTGTAGATAGATTGGATCTTTTTGGATCTTTTAAAACTGGGTTTCTTTGGATTTATGCTTAGTTGATTGCCGGTAATTTAGCATCTCGTATCTCGTGCTGCACAGACCCGAGTTACGATCCGGAGGAGGCCTACGACCACGACTTCAACCTAGACCAGGATTACGGACGCCAGCCAGGTGTCATGTCACTCCTAACTATATAGACCCTATGCATGCTTTAGTTGCTAGTGCTTAATTACTATTTATGTATGTTTTTGGAATTGCATAGACAATTGTTAGCCATGCCTTGGAATTGTTTAATCCTGTCCTTGAACTACCAACTTTTGGAACTAGCTACAAACCCCTAGCTAGTTCCCAGCTCTATTCATCCATATATTTTACCCTTAGTTATGGATGGATCTCTGGTTTGGACTGAGATTGGGATATCTCAGTATTCTAGCGTGTGTTTTGGGTGAGTGTGTATCCTTGACGTGTTACCGCGGGAGCGAGCCACTTTGGTTACTTATGAACGCCTGTCTAGGGGAGATGCGACCTGGCCTTCCGCCCTAGTGGCGTGTCGGACGGTGGGAGTTGGTGAGTGCTCGTTCTTGCAATTAAGGACCGATCGACAGTTTAACCATGAGCTTTGGGCTATTTTCGTGTAAACCGTTCGCCTTGTTATGGGTGGGGTTTGGTTCGAGACTAGTATGTGGATGGCATCTAGCCTGTAGGTGGATTGGTATGATCGTGTGAGGGGGACGAGTTATACCCCCCGAGTAGACGTCGCCCCGGCTCCTCCGGGGAAGGTTTCATAGCTTCGAGGCCCTGCTGGCAAGTTTCGCGCCCCAGTTCAGGACGAGTCAGGCTCGGAGAGGTAGGAGAGTGCTGTCCACTGCTAGGTCTCCGGCCGTTAGGTAGAGATGTGGATCGGAGACATCCGATTCTACTCTACTCGGCGGGTCCAGTTGTACAACCTCTGCAGAGTGTTAAACCTATAGCTATAGTCTGTGTCCACTGCTATGGACAGCCCACAGTTCTGTTACTCTGGCTAGTCTCTTCTTGTGCTGCTTCCTCTCCCCTGTGTGTGTGAGCCCGGCTTCGTGCCATTGAGACGTGGGGATAGGAGTTGGTGACCCCACGTCGCAGATGAGAGTGGCATGCTGTGACTCGGTTGAGATCCAGTGCTTGGTGTTCTTTCCTTGTTTGGGGGTGTTGACCCCAGAGGCGTTGTCCTAGGAGGTGTGGATCTCCTCGGAGATGGTGACCTCTCGGCATTTCTGCCTTCCTTGATGTTGCTACCGCTGCCGGCATAACCTTCTACAGCCATAAATAGGATTACTCATGCATACTAGAATTATTCTCTTTTGCTTATGCTCTTTGTTGGGAAGCTGACATGACCTACTCGCTTATCGAGTAGATGACGGGTTTTCAGACCAGGAGCCGGACTACGACTTTGAGCACGATGGATGGGATGACTGAGGCCGCCCTACACTCGAGCTTGCCTTTGGGAGATGGTGTCTACTTCGCTACATGAGAGCCGCTGCGTAGATGTTTACTCTGATTGATTCAGTCCTGTTGGACTTGTACCCGGCATGTGCCGTGATGATGTACTCAGATGCTTAATTATTATTATATTATTATGTGGACCTTCGTATATTTCCTTCTGTTGTATGGTTTTCTTTATTTTCTGAGACAGGGATTTGCACGTGATAGCCTCCTGGGACTATCACCGAGGTGCAAGGATCGGGATTCCATTCTTAGAAATCCGGTTCGTTTCATGGGCTATCTCTCTTTTCTCTTTTTTTTAGAGCACGCTTTTTGAGCATGTCTTTCTCTCTCTCTCTCTCTTTTTTTATATAGCCCAATCTCTTTTAGAGATATTTGGAGAGGGATAAATCATGGAACAATGCATGGAGCTTTATTTTGTGGAATGGATGAATGAGACAATGCTAACTTCTAGTGTAGAAGCATAGCAAGGGGAAAATGGTGGAGTGCTCATGAATTTTGATCATGAAAGCATAAAAAGACTTCTCGCAAGGGTCACAGAATTTGATAAAGCTCAATGCAATAACAAATAGCATATGAGTATAGGTTTTCAACTATGAACATCATATGGCTTTGGTAGGATTGTGGCATATCAAAGAGGAGCCTTGCAAAGGGTTTTAAAATTTTTTTTCTTTAATAAATCCCCAAGCACTCAAACATTTAGAGCGAAGATCATATCATCAAACCATATCACAAACGCCAACTACTTAGATGAGCATGAGTTCCCTAATGATATTTGTTCACAAGCATCAAGATAATGAGTAAGGAATAAAACATATGCAAGCCAACCACAGGAATCATGTAGAGCAAGCAGAGCACCATTATTTGAGTTTGATTTATTGGATAAGAATTGAAGATCATTCAAACTCATAGGTAGAGAGTGAGATGAAGGGTGCACATACCATCGCACCTGAAGGATATGAGGAACAAGGAAGACTAGTGGTGATTCGGTTGACCCGTGGGGTAGCCAGCTCACTCTAGTTTACCTTGTCCTTGTCATGAAGGCATAGTCGATGTCGTGCAGCCTTTGTGTGGGAGTTCTCGAGTGGATATGTGGATGATGAGATCGAGAGGACTCCCCCACACTAGTACTTGTACTGGTGTTGTTCTTCAAGCAAAAGTGGAAACAAAAGATGGACTCTACTGGTTCGATAACCATAGAGCCTTTATTCAAAAGCAAATATTTTCTTAGTTTTTTTTATTGTCACCATGTCATTTACTCAAGAAGGGTTAGATCAATACTGCACTTCATAAACAAAGGATAATATACTTACCTTGGACCTTTTGTGAGGTCATATGTTCCTCCTTTGTATGTTGTGCAATATAAATCTAACACATTAACTTACCTTCCCATATGAATCGAGCTTAATGACTTACCCATTTGGAATTGATGATTTCATGCAAGGGTTAGTCCGCATACATGCATCCAATATCCATGAAAGTATAACTCTAAGGTTCATCAATCAAAACTCGGCACCATGTCTTGTTTTGATTGAAGAAGACAGTTTTAACCTAAGCACCATGCTTAATTTAAAATAGTCTATGAATGTATGACATGTTCACGCATTCAAACAAGAGCATATGAACACTGATAAAGGAAGCATTTAAGCATGATCAAGATATCTTCAAAAGGGACATAAGCATGAGCATATAACGGTGAACCTCGGGCAACCTCCCGGGAGGGCTTTGTTTAATGTCAAAAGCAGGACTTACCTAGCTAGTGGGCAAGATGCAAGAGCTGACATCATCTTCACACCAGGATAAGATTTGGTAGAGGAGGAACTTTACTCAGGATGCTCACATACCTCCCCCACACTTGAAGTTTACATTGCTAGGCAACAAAACTCAAGTGTGTGGTGATCAAGCTACCTTTTGTAAATGTTCCCTCACCAAAGCATATCTAGGTGTTGCAGCTGATGTGGCTCACATGTTCGTAAGCATCACCTGTCCATCTTTCTTTTCAATCTCCACCTGAGAGGTTAGTGACCAAAAATACCCGAAGGACGACTTATCCTAAAAACATGTTCTTGCTTTTATTCGAAATAGGGAAATGAAACCTATGCTAATCCAGGCTATCTCCTGGTAGTGCTTTGTTTATTTATTGGTCATAAGCTCGACCATGGGAACTTCATCTTGCAGCTAGCGTTGGTGGTGCCATTCCCGTCTCACCACCAATCCTTGATGTATCAGTGAAGCTTTAGCTGCAAGGTTAGTGCCACAATGCACACACAAAATCTGATATGCTTATGATAGACATAAACATCTACAACCAACCTTCTGAACTTTCTACAAAAGAGGACCATAAGGTGATTGCAGCCCTCAAGCGTGCTCAGTGCACTAAGCATGGCCGGCTTTGGATAGGCATGATGCAAGCATGGTTCATGTGGTGTATCAAGAATGAAACTACCATGCTTATCTGTGGAACCTTTGCCCATAAATTCCAGAGTTGGTGCCTCACAAAATTCCATGGCCCATGAGTTCTCTATCTCAAGAGATGCATCGTGGAGGCTCGATGTTGACTCTCGACCATGATCGAAAGCAACATGATACGGGCCAGCGGGAAGAGGTTGAAACTCGGTCGAGAATGGTGACGATCGTTCGCCTTCACAAAGGTGAAGAGAGTCTCCCGAGTCACACTCATGAGGAGTAGAAAATTCTACACCCTCAATGAGAACAAGCTTGGATGACACGAACGGAGATATACACGTCGTCTTCTCGAGCAGGTTTTGCTGGGGAAGAGGCTTCGCCATAGGATATCCCAGACAAGGGGTAGTAATGGCGGAAATAGCTTCCCTAAGCTTACCATCTAGGCTCCCTAAGTATGTATCAAAGAACTGCTGTAAAGGGGAGCCTAGGAGAAGATCGAGATCAGGGACATCGGAGATATGAAAGTCTAAGATAGCCTCGATCCCGTCTATGATTAGCGGCACGACACTTGTGATCCCCCGACATTCAAGAACATGTCCAAAGGGACAAGTCTTGATGAGCATGTCGGATGGTGCTGGCGGAACTTTGCCCAAAAGAGTTTCCACTAAGTGCCATGGCAAAATGTTAACCTCCATGATGGAGTTACAATGGGCCTCTACGACAGTGCCTCTACTAGAGCAAGAAACAACCAGAGAAGGTGAACTATTCCAAGCTACCTCAAAAGATCGTGTCACTCCCCCTGACCATTCCTCCCTCATGGCCTCCTCAGGATATGCTTCGTTAGGAGGATCAGGAGGTAGAGGAGGCACTGCAGGCATAAGGGAAGGTTCTGTCAAAAGATTTCTAGAATGATCGGTGTGGACAGAATAAGGTTCCTCCCCTGATTGGGCATCAAAAAAATTCGAGGTATCTAAAAGATTTTCAGATGGGTCATCCTCGAATTTGCGAGTGAACACCAATGGTTGAATTTCTTCTTCCTGTGGCATTCGGGGTTCAGGGGAGGGCTCAACAGACAAGTCTTGAGATTCGGAAGATGAAGACTCTGACTTGGATGTTGAGGGACCCACATGGCTCGACTCGGATTCTTGGTTGGGTTTGTTGTGATCAATAGGGACAGAAGAGTTTTCTAAGAGGGATTCTAGGATCTCTCTTCCTTCCCTTGGAGGTTTTTCCACAAACAAACCGCCAGTAATAACGTCTAGATCGAGGGCAGAATCCATGTCTAGACCCATACAAAAGATGTACAATGACACATCAATGGGTAAAGACGGACCAGGTGTCGACACCAAAAGGTGTAGGAACCTAGCCCATGCCGCTCCTAGGGACTCCTCTAATTTCTCGAAATCGAGGATACTTTATGGAAGAGAAGCTACACGAGTGTACCATTACTCCGTCCTTTCCATTGGAGAGAACGAGTGGCAAAAGTTATCTCGAAGTTCTCCCCAGCCACCGTTCACACTTTCTACAGTGCGGGCGTACCATTGTTGTCACACCTTGAAATTTCCAATTTCAGGATGTGAATAGGAAGAATAATTAAAAACAATAATTTTCTCTTAATATTAAAATTTTTCCAACATTTATTTTCTCTACAGGAAATATAGTATAGGAAAAAACTTTTGTTTGTTTTTCTAAATTAAATAAAATGTTTATGTGAGTGTTGCATTCATGCCGATGCATCCTGGTGTTTTTGAGTGTAAAAGCTTTTCAAAATGTGCTTAGGTGCTGACCAAATCCTTCTGAGAATTTTTCGGATTTTTCCGGGATTTATTCTCATTTTCTTTGAGCTATTTCTATTTATTAGAAGACTCTAGAATCTTTTTCATGAGCTCCAAATATTTTATTTGGGTTGTTCGTGCTCCAATCTAGCTCTGGTAATTTTCCTGTAATTTTTGGAATTTTTAGAGTATTTTTCGTGGCTTTTATGAATTATCTAGCTATTTCTATATTATTCTTTTCACGAAAATAATTTCTGAAAATAAAAAGAATTTCCTTTTTCCTCCTTCACTTTCGGCCTGCGGCCACTTTCAGCCCAGCAACCTGAAGTCTGGTGGAACACCCTGATCTCCTTGGCCCGACGCACCCCATCTCCATCCCACGGCCCGCCAAAGCGAAGTCTGTTTTTGCCCCTCGTTCTTCCCAGCCACTTCATCTGTTCACCTCGGCCCAGCAGTCCAAAGCCCAACCGAGCCCAGCTCTGGCCCATCCAGCTGCAGCAGCAGTCCCGGCCGCCGCCGGTGTCCATGGCGGGCACGGCCAGGACCGCCGCCACCCTGCCAGCGTACCCCCGCCGGTCTCTCCCTCGGCTTCCGCGCTTTATAAGCTGCGCGCTCCTGCCCCGCCGCCTCGCGGCCTCGCCTGTGCCTTCCGGTTCTTGCGCAGCACCGCCGCCGTCCAGGCCGGAGCGGAACGTCGCCGGAGTCCGCCGCGGAACCTCGCCCCCGCCTTCTCCCGGAGCAAACCAGTGGCACCACAAGGACGTTCTCACTGAGCCGCTTCCAGGGAGCCCCTGCCCGAGGCCGAAGACCTCCTGGAGCGCCGGCACGATTTGGGAACCGGCCGCCGCCGAGCTTCACCGCCGTCGCCTTCGATTCCGGCCACCACCGCCCGTCTTCCCCGATGGTGAGCACCTCCTCGAGTTCGCCTTCACCTCCTCTACCCGTTTCATGCCATGGTCGAGACCGTAACAGCCCGGAGCGCCGACGATTGGCACGGCCAGGGACTCCTCTGTCCGCCCTGAATGGAGGAGGAAGAAGGCCTCCTGTTTTGCGCATAGCCCCCTGAGTAACCCTTTAATCCTGAGGTTGTTTCTTGTGTCATAGGTCTTTTAGTAAAAACCCCCTAGAACCTTTAGAATTTCTGCATCCAGATCCAACCCAAGTCCTTTTACAGATCTAACCCTGAGTTTCAATCTTTTAGCAAGCACTATTCAATGTGTCTTGTAGGTCTTGTCTTTTAGTCCATGAGTTCCACAGCTTTTGCATCCAGGTCCTTACCATCTTGTTTTGTCCAAAGCTTACACGTTTTTTATCCGTTTTTATCGATTCAAATTGTGTTACGTTCATAATAATGTGAAGAACTCGTTAGTGGTGAGTTTTTATCATGTTTGTTTTCTGAAAATAATTTTATTATTAATTTTGATTAATGCTTATTAAATATGCCTTTTCTAAATAAAAGTTATATAGTGCCATACACCGTTTTTCATAATCAATATTAATTTGATTAATATTTATTTCACATACTTTTGTAAATAAAATCTAATTAGATTTTTATCTCGGTTTTTCATAAACCCAATATTAATTTGCTTAATATATAATTAAACCTTTTCTAATTAAAAGTTGATTAGGCTTTTACACCGGCTTTTATAAATAAATGTTAATTTGTTTAAATACCAACATGAATGAGTTTTTAATTATAACTTTATTAGCTTACCTGAATCATAAAGTTTTGATTAGAGGATTCATATAGTGTAGGTTTTCTAAATTAAATGTTTAATTGATATAATTTTATATATGAATCTTTATAAATAAATTTTGATTAGTTCTTTACCCGGTCTTTTGCAAATAAAATATAATATTACGTTAATTTCAACTTGGGGTATTTTATTTATAAATATCCATTACATATTTTTGCTAATTAAAATAAATCTAGCTCATAGCCTTGTTCTCCCTTATGTGCAAATCATTCGTTAGACGCTCTTTGTCAAGCTCTGTCTCTGTTGTAGACCTTATCTTCTTTCAAGCTCCAGATCTTTTTGATCCATAGAATCGAGCCTATCCTTTAGTGCGTTCTTTTAAAGCTTTTCTTTTGATTGGTGCATTGTTCTTAGTATGCTTGTTTATTTGCTTTGTATGCTTGTGCCTGATGATTGATGCGAGTAGAATGAACGTGATTCGAGAGCTTGGAAGAGTATGAAGATGAAGAATTCTGAGCAACATCCCTACTCTGGTTAAAGGCAAGTGTGTCCTTGTTGTTTTGTCCCAATAACTTTATTAACCACATTACATATGCTTGCATTAATATTGATGGGTCCTATTAAGGTTTATCCTAGTCTTTATTACCTTTATTCCTTGTCAACCTGAGTTTACCTTTCTACTGGGTAGCTCTTCTTAGCTGCATTACCTTGGGCTATGGTGGTTCTAATGAACAACATCAATGATGAACATGTTTTACTTTTATGCTATATATCTCTGGTTAATACAAGATCACCATGCCTAATCAGAACATGGAGCGACCACCCAGGACAACAGTGCAACCACAAGGCATATGGCTCTGCCTTGGCTAATTAATTAGGGACTCTAGTGTTGGGATGACCTTACCTGATAAGGGCAAGGGGGAGCGCCAGTGGGGTATAGACTCGCTCCAGTTGGGAGTTGGGCTTGGCTAAGACACGGTACCTACTAGGGGACTTTATACTCTGCAATGACTCGGAACCTTCGCGGGTTGAATCGATTGGTGTGAGGAAGAACGACTAGTCACCAATTAATGTATTCCAACAAGATCTAACGGGATAATTCACATAAACGGAATGCAAACTTATGCACTTATAACAAAAGATCAAGGGTCGTGTTCGTGAAGAACACGAGCCTCTAACTTATGAACAAACGCAAAAGCGTGAGTAACTCGTTTGTCAACTAGATCGAGGAAGCGTGTTCATGAAGAACACGAGCCTCTAAATGATGAACACACGAAGAACTCTAGAACATATCACCCATGCATGAACATCACTTTAGTCTAATTGGAAATACAGAAATACTCACTTTGCTCTAAATAAAGAACAAGTTGGGATCTCACCCACACCACCATCTACATAACAATCTCCTCAACCCATTTGATCCATGAGAGATCAAATGAGAGGAGAAACAAGTGTTTCTAATGAGGAGGAGGGGAATGGGATGTGTCTCTATTCTAGCCCCCTCCCCTTCTATTTATAGGACAAGGAGAGTAGGAGGAGCCCCTTGGCTGCCATGGGCACCACCAATAGGGTGGTGACACGTGGCAAAGAGGAGTGGGGGCCAAGTTGATGTATCTTCCATGAGAAGGAGCTGCAGGATCCCGAGGGAATATTCGGGCAAACACCTGGCACCGCTTTTGGTTCGTCACGACAAGACGACACATGAAAGGGAGACACGAGGGGCCGCAAAATGGGGTCAGCCGACCTGGGGGTTCGGCCGACCCCCAGGTAGCTTCCCTCGCACCGCCTTTCGTCGAGGTGACTGCAAGGTGGGTCCCAAGGTGGGTATGGAGGTGCATGCGGTATTTTTAGCCATTTATCTCGTGGTTGTGGGCCCTTGGATCCGCGTACTGGCTCCTGATTGGTCGAGAGTGTGTTTCTTTGGATCGATGATGTGTCATGGACATGTGGACTCCTGTGTGATAGCACGTCGCCATGTGGCTTGGTGTGGGTCCCACCGGACCCATATGTTATCTTGTGCATATCTCTTTCATCCGAACTCCAAAGTAGGCAAATGATATATCCATTTCGATCGTCTCGACGAGCCCATTGCAGTGGTGCAGACCAATTTGGCATTTGTGATTGTTTAGGATGATGCCATATCTATGCTATTGGTGTAGTTGCTCTCAACTGTGTCATTTAACACGTATTTCGGTACGTCCTACAACAAAAGCCAGAAACACCAACACTTGTGGAAATTGTTAGTATAAACCCCTATTCTAGTGTTGATGATCACTTTCCATTTATTTTATGTTGGAGTTGATGGCCTAAAAGTGGTACTTAACAGCCGTCAACAACCACGTCGCGTGCTTCATCAAGCTGGTCGATAGCATCTTCGAGTGCGACCTGGTTCCCCTCCTCGGTGCATGCTCGAACTCTCGGGCTGCCGTAGTCGATGTCCGTCGGGAGGACAGCTTCCGACCCATGCACCATAAAGAACGGCGTGAAGCCGGTGGCTCGACTAGGAGTGGTGCGTAGGCTCTAGAGGACGGATGGCAACTCAGCGACCCATCTTGCCCGAAACTTCTCGAGTCATTTGAAGATCCGAGGCTTCAATTCTTGCAGGAGCATGCCATTGGCCCTCTCAACCTGCCTGTTGGTCCTCGGGTGTACAACAGCGGCCCAGTCCATGTGGATGTTGTTGTCGTCGCAGAATCTGAGAAACTTCTTTCCCGTGAACTGTGTGCCGTTGTCGGTGATGATTGAGTTTGGGATCCCGAAGCGATATATGATATCGGTGAAGAATGCCACGGCTTTCTCGGAGCGAACCTTCACTATGGGTCGGGCTTCAATCCATTTGGAAAACTTGTCAACAGCCACGAGTAGGTGTGTGAAGCCCCCGGGCGCTTGCTTGAACGGCCCGACGATGTCCAGCCCCCACACAGCGAAAGACCAGGTGATGGGGATTGTCTGGAGTGCTTGCACCGGGAGGTGGGTTTGTCGAGCGTAGAACTAATACCATTCGTAGCGTCGCACGATGTCGTTGGAGTCGGCCACTACGGTTGGCCAGTAGAAACCTTGTCGGAACGCCTTTCCGACAAGGGTCCTTGGGCCGGTATGATGTCCGCACGTGTGGTGTGGATTTCTTGAAGCAACTCTCGGCCTTGGTCCCTCAAAATGCAGCGCATAAGTATGCCCGCCGCGCCTCGCTTGTAGAGCTCGCCGTCGATGAGGACGAACGCCTTGGCTCGCCGCGAGATACGACGTGGTTCCGTGTGGTTAGAAGGCAACTTTCCCTCGACTAACCACTCAAGGATCAGGAACCGCCAGTCTGGATCTTCTAAGTTCGGCTCTGGCTGTTGATCGATCTCCATGACTTCCGGTGCTTCTGGCTCTTGTGGTTTTTCTTCATCGACCCGGACCGATGATGCGTCCTGGTCGCTAGCAAACACACCGTGTGGTACAGGCTTGCAGCTCAATGCTGTTTTGGTGAGGATATCAGCAGCTTTGTTGTAGTCGCGCAGCATGTGGTGGAGCTCGAGCCTATGAAACTTGTCTTCCAACTGACGCACGGTCCGACAGTAGGCCACCATCTTGGGATCAATGCAATTTTTCTCTTTCATGACCTGATCTACGACAAGCTCTGAGTCTCCATGGATCTCGAGATGGCGGATCCTGAGCTCGATCGCGATTCGAAGGCCATTGATGAGAGCTTCATACTCGGCGACATTGTTAGAGGCGGGGAAGTGCAGTCAAACCAAGTACTCCATACGCACGCCCAGAGGCGAGATGAAGACAAGGCCTGCCCCCGCTCCTTCCTTCATGATGGAGCCATCAAAATACATTGTCCATGTCTCGTGCTCGATCGATGCCGGCGGAGTTTGTATTTCTGTCCATTCAGCGACAAAGTCCGCCAACACTTGCGACTTGATGGCACTGCGTGGTGTATATGCTACATTTTGCCCCATCAACTCGAGGACCCACTTGGCTATCCTTCCCTCAGCCTCAGGGTTCTGGATCACTTCCCCGAGCGGATACTTGGACACCACCGTGATGGGATATGCATTGAAGTAGTGTCGAAGCTTGCGCTTGGTGATCAAGACAGCATATACTAGCTTCTGAATTTGCGAATAGCCGGTTTTCGAGTCAGAAAGTACCTCGCTCACAAAATAGACCGGCTGCTGCACCTTGAGTGACCTTCCAGGCTCTTCTCGTTCAACCACCAGCACAACACTCACCACTTGGGTTGTCGCGGTCACGTACAGGAGCATCGGTTCTTCTAGCGCCGGCGTTGTGAGCACTGGTGGACTCTTCAGGAGGCTCTTGAGCGAGTCGAGCGCTTCCTGAGCCTCAGGCATCCATGTAAAGTGGTTGGACTTCTTCATCAGGCGGTACAATGGCAAACTGCGCTCTCCGAGTCGGGCGATGAACCGGCTAAGAGCCGCGAGGCAGCCTGTGATGCGCTGTACACCTTTCTGATTCTGAATTGGTCCCATGTCAGTGATGGCCGAGATCTTCTCGGGATTAGCTTCAATGCCGCGTTCCGACACGACAAAGCCAAGGAGCATGCCCCTCGGAATCCCGAAAATGCATTTCTCGGGGTTAAGCTTCACCCCGTATTCTCTCAGCTTCGCAAACACTTCCGTGAGTTCGGGGATTAGATCACCCATTTTCTTCGACTTGACCATGATGTCATCGATGTATGCCTCGATTATCCGCCCTATAAGATCTCCAAAGACGCGTCGCATGCATCGTTGGAACGTGGCGCCCGTGTTTTTGAGCCCGAACGACATCGAGTTATAACAATAGGCGCCAAACGGAGTGATGAAGGACGTCGCGAGTTGATCCGCTATGCACATCGCAATCTGGTGGTACCTAGAGTATGCATCGAGAAAACAGAGGGTTTCTTACCCTGCTGTTGAATCGACTACCTGATCTATGCGAGGCAAAGGGAACGGGTCCTTGGGACATGCCTTGTTAAGGCTCATGTAGTCAACACACATCCTCTATTTCTTATTCTTCTTCTTTACAAGTACAGGGTTAGCAATCCACTTGGGGTGGAATACTTCTTGGATGAACCCTGCACTAAGAAGTTTCTTGATCTCCTCGCCGATGGCCTTGCACTTGTCATCGTTGAAGTGGCGGAGGTGCTGCTTCATCGATTTTGATCCCAGCTTGATGTTCAATTTGTGCTCGGCAACTTCTCTCGGGATTCCCTTCATGTCGGAGGGTTTCCATGCGAACACGTTGAGGTTTGCTTTGAGGAAGTTGACAAGCACGCTTTCCTATTTAGGATCGAGCGCCGTCCCGATACGGAGCGTGCGGCCATCATCGGAGACAGCTACATCCTTGACGTCCTTGGCGGGCTCGAAAGAGCAGGCTGCACGCTTGGACGACTCGGGGATGTCTGGGTCCTCGTAGGGAGGCTCGCCGTGGAGCCTCTCGGACTGGATGAGCGTCTCAGCGAACTAAAAACACTACGCATCGCATTCGTATGCGTACTGCAATGTAGTCCCCTCTGTGATGACCCCCCTCGGACCAGAGATCTTCAACTTGAGATACGTGTAATTGGGCACGGCCATAAATTTCGCGTAGGCCGGCCTGCCGAGGATGGCGTGATACCTTGTCGAGAACCTACTACTTCGAATGTGAGGGTTTCTGTGCGGAAGTTCCGCGAAGTCCTGAACATGACGGGCAGATCGATCTGCCCTATCGGGAGTGTGTCCTTCCCGGGGATGACCCCGTGGAAAGGTGTTGGCGATGGGCGCAGTCGGGACCACAGAATGCCCATGCTGTCGAGCGTCGACATGTACAGGATGTTGAGGCCGCTTCCCCTGTCCATCAGCACCTTGTGGACCGGCTTGGTCCCGATCAAAGGAGCCACCATGAGAGGGTAGCATCCTGGCTCTGGCACATGGTCGGGGTGGTCTGTACGGTCGAAAGTAATCGGAGTCTCCGACCACTTGAGGTACGATGGCGTCGCGGGCTCGGTGTTGTAGACCTCATGCCTGATCAGCTTCTCTTGGCCCTTTGATGGTCGCACCGGTGCCCCTCCAAAGATCATGTGTACGACACCGTCCTCACGGGGGAACACAGCCTCCGCTTCATCATCGTCATGGTCGGGGAGAGGCGCGGTCTTTTTCGGAGGATCTGCCGTCTTGGGCTTGAGCGTGCCATTGATGTAGTTCTTCATCAGACGGCAATCCTTGAGTGCATGCTTGACGGGCGTCTCGTGGTGGGTGCACGGTGCCTCCAAGAGCCTCTCAAAATGGTCCTTCGGGGGACCGTTTTGGTTGTTCTTGGGCCGGGTGGCCTTGTGCTCGACTGCTGCGACGAGGTTGTCATCGCGGCTACACTTGTCGTTCTTCTTCTTTTTCTTGGACCGCGAGGAGGGCCCCTCACCGTTGTCCACAACTTGTTTCCCCTTGCCCTGAGGGGTGTTCAAGGTTGCCGCGACTGCCTCGTCCCCGTCAGCATGGTTGGTCGCGATGTTGATGTTGACGGCTGTTAAGTACCTAATTCAAGGCCGTCAATCCCTGCATTTTATCATAAGAACTAAGCATCCACACTAGAATAGGGATTTGAACTAACAATTTCCACAAGTAGCTATGCTAAGTTGAATGCAGGTGTTTAGCATAAGAAATGGAGAGAAAAGACACCCTCATGATCCTAGCAAGTTAGGCTCAGCCAATGAGGGGCATGCAAGTTATTCATACATTTGCGTTTGTTCATAAGTTAGAGGCTCGTGTTCTTCACGAACACGACCCTAGATCTTCTATTATCATTGCATAAATTTGCATCTCATTTGTGTGATTGCCTGTCTATTAGAATATATTGAAGCTCATGCATATCTGATTTAGATCAAGTATCAATCATATCTCGTCACGCGAATCGATTCAATGACGAGTAAGGTCTAGCTCAACCTCACGGGTTCGCCGCTTCGTATTTATACGGAGTGCTATAGTGTTTCTACGGGATGTCAGACGTAGTCGTGCTATAGTAGTAGTCGGTGGTGTAGACGTGGTGTATAGACTGCTGGTTATCCTTCGAATGCCCTGTATCCCACGGTTTGTCTTGGGCTAGGCCGCGGTAGTGACAGCCGTTGGACCCTCTGAAATCCCCCACGTTCGGATACAGCGTGTAGGCAACCATTTGCCATGAACCAACTGTTATAGTCAGGAGGGGCCGGTGTCCGAAGCGAGATCTTATCCGAGCTTGTTCCTCCCTAGAGTCGAAAACCTACAGGAGACTTCACATCACTCACCTACCTCTACAGGGACTGTGTACCCTTGGATAGTCACTCGTAGAGTCCCCTATACCGTTCCTTGGATTCGATACCCTTTGGAATACTCCTGAGGTGAAGTGCTACAATGGTGTATCCGTGTGCTTGCGGATTCGTTCGCACCCATCAGTATACCCAGGTGATTCTTACACGCTCACGCTAACCCGGTGCCATAGTGGCGACTTTAAGAAATACCAACAAGCATTTCTGGCGCTGTTGCCGGGGAACTGTTTTCGAGAATCTACGAACCCGATTATCCTCGTATCTTTTGTTTTTCTTTTATTTCTACCTTTACCCCTGCTATCCCAGGAAGGTTATCCTTGTACACACCTTCCGCCCATTATGAGTGAAACCATGGAATCAACTCTCTGGAGACAACCCGCTCTTCTAACACCTTGTATGGTTCACCCATCTATCATAAAGCTAGTTAAGGAAAAACCCTTCTCAGGGATGAGTCATGAGAATCCCTATGATCACGTAAGAGACTTTGAGCAATTGTGTTCTACCCAGGGTAAAATCGGGGCAACACAAGATGTTCTTAAGAGGAACCTGTTTCCGTTCTCCCTCTCTGGGGAAGCGAGAACTTGGTACCATTGTTTTGGTTGCAACCACCTACGCTGGGAGGAGTTGAGAGCTTCTTTGTGCACTCGATTCTTTCCGGTGCGGCGAGTCGTTTCCTTAAGAATGGCGATCCTCAGTTTCAAACAAAGAAAGAAGGAAACCTTAGGCATGGCATGGCATCATTTTGACTCTTTGGTTGAAGCTTTCCCAATCCTTGGTCTGCCCGACCCAGTGCTTTTGCAGCATTTCTAGTTTGGTTTACGAAGAGATTGTGGCATGATGCTTGATGCCTTTTCGGGAGGCACCTTTGTGCTCTTAGAGCCAGAACAAGGACTGGACATTCTAGGAGAAATCAGAGATTTCAGCTCCCCACCTAACTCAAGTGACGAGGTAGCCAAACGAGAAAATGTCGAATTGCCTAAGCCCATCCTTGAGAGAGCCCGAGCTTACATGCCAAATTTCTCTGTGCTCTGGTCGAAGATATCACTCCTCACTTGTAGGAATCTATGGGAAAGAGCACTTAGTGCAAATTCTGCCCTAGATTCCCCTATCATTTCTTCTCTTAAAAACCCGGCCTTCGAGACTTAGTCTAGAGGGAAGGACGAGAGTAGTAGTCGAGGAAGAAGAATTGTTCCTGGCGGGGACGATCACTTCAACCTTGCCCGCAACTCTCCAGGGGAGGTCACGATGGACGTTTTTCGTGCTTCATGTCAAGGCTCAATCTGAAGTGCCACCACGCTGAGGGTTAGACCAAGACACAGGCCCTGGCGCTGTAAAACTTCCATATCTTTGGCTTACGGAAGCGCGATCTTATATCCGGTCTAGTTGAGCATTCCATCTCATTATCTTAAGTTCAGCAAAGACCGATGCCGATCAAGTCAAGTGGATGTAAATCCTACTCTTCACTTCCTGACCTGATCAGTGCCCTGCAGGAGTGTGGTTACATACCCATCTTTTACACTTCTGTTGGAAGCTTGGGTTAACTTATGTGTCATCCCACTTAGGTGAGGGTGAGGTCCTTTGTCAATCCAAGGAGAGGATGAACTAGCAAGTTTGTCACTCTCGATCCACCGCTCGAATGATCGTTCGACCCATAAAATCTTCACTCACTCAATCTGAGGTCCGATCATACTTGAGTTCTAGAGGTGAAAGCTTCACTCTTAGAGCACTCTAGGCTTTAGGCCCGGATTTTGTGCTCAACTCCATCACCTCTATCATCTCTCGTCCGTAGTGCTTTAGCCTTGCCAGCTGCGCTTTCCTCCTAAGGTTACCCATCATAGTTCCCTTAGGATGGTTGTGAGGATCACCTCTGTTGCACCATATATACAGCTTGCATCGTACGTACGCACTAACCATGCAGGAAGGAAAATACGTCCTATCATAAAGAAACCTGCAAGGAGGACCACAAGGCAGAGCAGGAGGATATCACTAGGAGAAAATGGATGATGTGAGCAACAGGGCAACAATAACTCTTCTAGGTATGAGTTCAGGTAAAGTCCCCAAGTTGAGCTATTAAGGTATAAAGAGGTTTAAGTAAAGCTGTCTAGGGTAGAAGGCAATTATATGCCCGAAATTCCATTCTAGCCCTTGCTGAAGCCTCCGACCTTAGAATTGGTGGGCCACCTGACCCAAAGACCCTAAGCCCCGCCAGAGCCCACACGCCGAAGCAGAGGCCCAACGGAGCCCAGATGGGCTCGGCCCACCTCCTAGGTCGACCGACCCACAAGGGCCGCCGCCGCCTCTCGTTTTTCGCGTGCGCACTCTTTCGTCCTCCAGAAACCCTTGCCTCGCCGCGTGACGGAGTTTTGCGTCGCACAGAACCCCATCTCCTCTGCTCAATCCTCCTCTCGGTCACCGCTCTGGCTTCGATGGGGAGAAGTCCTTCTGCTTCACCGACCTCGGAGGCAGCGAGCTTCACCCATGGGACGGAACTCAGGATGATCTGATGACTCTGGAGCGAGGGAGGAAGGGGAGAAGCCCTACTGGAGACTCAGTAGAGCCCCCAGCTAGGCGCGGCTCATCCTCACCTCCTACCTTCGCTAGTCACTGCTCCCTGTTCAATGTCCTATGGAAGAAGTCGGCTCCTGGATCAAGCAAGAAGGTGCTATTTGATGATTGGCCAGGTCCGCTACTAAAGGCCGGAGAGCGCTACGCAGGATCACTATTTGGTGAAGATGGCGACTCCTTTTGCCATAAGTATAAGCAGGATGTGTGGGATGAAGTCCCGCAACCTCAGACCAGGTTTCGCATCTTTGGAGTGAGGACCCCTAAGGACAGCTGCAGGGTGCCCAAGCCATACAAGCCAAATTGGGAGGCAGAGCTTGGCGACATCCTAGCTTCATTGCCTAACAGGACGAATATCCTTGTGGGCAAGGTGGCAGATGATCTGACAGAGGTGTACTTTGAATTTGACCTCTTAATGAAGACTGTGAGAAGGCAGCGGGCAGAATATCGACAACTTAAGAACCTTCTCCTCAAGACCCGTGAGGAGATGAATGCCAAGCTACAGCGGTTGATTGAGGTCGAGGGTTTGGAAGCCCTCTTTGCTGAGTAGGGGGTCGTGCCCCGCTCTTGTTTCCCTTTATAGGTGCTTAGTTAGGTTTAATTTATTTTCCTTAATTTATTTCCCATCCAATCGTTTCCTTTATTTCCATCATTTGTGTAAGTGCCTATTTCTTCATTAGTCAGCTTGAATGAATAATTTTGGCTCCTCCAGTCATATAACCCGGTTGAGTCACATGTGTGTTAGCTATTTTTGTTTTTGCTTTTGTTTGTATCGAAGAACTGCACCCAGGTACAAAACAGTATGGGGAGAGCTGCACTCTCCAAACGCGAACACGATGGATCATTATTGCACCCACACTATGCTTACACAGTGCTTACGATCGACCGCGCTTAGAGAACCTGAACGGGACATGCATTCGTGCACATCACAGGAATCCCCGTCTGGTCCACACAGAAACCAGCGCTGGTTTGCATCTCTTCCTCATTTCACCATGATTTCTGAGTTTGTATGCTCATGCTTGATAAATTCTCCATAAATCAACTCAAGAAATCTATGGAAATGCTTACTCCATGCCTAGGGTTGACATGCGTAAGTTTTATTCCTCGTTTATAACCTTGAGGCTTGTGAACAATATCATCATAAGGACAACATGCTTATCTAAGTAGTTGACAAGTGAGATATGACTTGATGACATGATCTTAACTCTGTTGGTTCTAGCCCTTGGGATAATTTTGTTTTCGAAAAAAAATGCTCTTGCAAAGCTCCTCTTTGATGTGCCACTGTCCTACCAAAGCCATATGATGTTTTTAGTTGAAAACCTTATACTCATATATGCTGCTTATTATTGCATTGAGCTTTGTCAAATTCTGTGACCCTTGTGAGAATTCTTTTCATTACTTTCATGATCAAGATTCATGTGCACGCCACCTTATTCCCCTTGCTATGCTTCTACCCTGGAAGTTAGCAATGTATTGGCCATCCATTTCGTGAAAATAAGGCTCCATATGTGTTGATCTCTCCCTCCTAGTTTTGTTACACAAGAGGCATGGCTATTGAAAAACAATATGGACACATGAAGGTCTAGTGTTGAGTTAAAATATATATATATATATATACATATATATTTAGAGATAGCCATGCTCTCAAAAGATTCTTATACAAAAGGGAGAATCATGCAAAAAGGAGTTCCATAACCTAGATGGTGATAACTAGTATCCATTCCGGGACTAGTGTCCACCTCACCATCAACCAATATTCATCATATATGTATGGTAATATCTAGCACCCACTTTGGGCTTAGTATCCACCTTACCATACTCACCATACCCATATACGTGCACATCTTGATCTGATCATATGATTTGATTTTCTTTGTGAATCTAGTTTTTGACTTTGCAATATATGTGATACAAGTATGCTTTACCTTTATCCTACCTTGAGCTCCAAATACAACCATTATTAGTAGGGTGAAGAAAGGCAATCTAATGCCTTGGTGAGGACATATACACATTGAGCGATCCGAGAGAATCAAAGAAGGAGGGCAGAGCAGAATTTTCTTTTAAAAATTATTAAGAAAACCCCATGTGCTGACCAACAGTGCTTAAGAGATTCGATTCATGGTCATTCCTCTTTTCAACTACCCAAGATGGCATTGTAGCCTATCCACAGAGTTCACAAGAGCAAGGTATGACCTGGAATAACTCCTATGCTTGTCTTATACCTTTGGTTTAAACCCATGTGATCTTCCCTTTCGCTCGGGACGAGCAAAGGGCAAGTGTGGGGGAGTTGTTGACGGTTGTTAAGTACCTAATTCAAAGCCGTCAATTCCTGCATTTTATCATAAGAACTAAGCATCCACACTAGAATAGGGGTTTGAACTAACAATTTCCACAAGTGGCTATGCTAAGTTGAATGCAGGTGTTTAGCATAAGAAATGGAGAGAAAAGACACCCTCATGATCCTAGCAAGTTAGGCTCAGCCAATGACTGGCTGCATGCAAGCATCCCCTGGATCCATGATGTCACCAATCCAAGGGAGGAAGCCTCGGCGAATCAGAAGTCGCCATGCAGGCATCACATGGATCCCATGGCCCACCAGAGTGCCTAAACCGCCTCCAAATCACGTGGACACCGGGAACCGACCTCAGGACCCACAGGACAGCCACCACGCGAAAGCACACCCCGAGTGGGGCCCACAGGGGGTCGGTCGACCCCACAGGTCAGCCGAACCGACCTTGTGGCACCCACTCAGGTGCTTCCACGTGGTGATCGGTCATTGGTCCTAGAAGCTATCCCCGGGGTGTTTGGGTGCTCCCATGCCGGTTCCACAAGCCTATAAATAGGAGGAGAGGGGGGTAAGAAGAGGATGAACACACTTGAAGCCATTTCTCACCTTTGCCTCTTTCTCCCTCTCTCATTCTCTTTTGGTGGAGGTGAAACCTCATCCCACCATGAGTGTGTGTGTGTGGAGGATCTAGACTAGGTGGTGCTAGGTAGAGAGGAGTGTGTGGATGAGTAGAGGTGAGGTGGTGATGATCCGTTCATCATCCTTCGTCCCTTGTACCTCGTGAGCGATGTTGTTCTTCATTTAGACTAATGTGAGTATTTCAGTATTTTCTATTTAGACTAAAGTGGCTCTCATGCATGAATGATTTGTTCTTGAGTTCTTCGTTCGTTCATCATTTAGAGGCTCGCGTTCTTCATGAACGTGCTTCCACGATCTAGTTGACAAGCAAGTTATTCATACTTTTGCATTTATTTATATGTTAGAGGCTTGTGTTCTTCACGAACACGACCCTAGATCTTCTGTTATCATCGCATAAGTTTGCATCTCGTTTGTGTGATTGCATGTCTATTAGAATATATTGAAGCTCATGCATATCTAATTTAGATCAAGTATCAATCATATCTCCTTGCGTGAATCGATTCAATGACGAGTAAGGTCTAGCTCAACTTCGCGGGTTCGTCGCTTCGTATTTATACGGAGTGCTATAGTGTTTCTATGGGACGTCAGACGTAGCCGTGCTATAGTAGTAGTCGGTGGTGTAGACGTGGTGTCTAGACTGCTGGTTATCCTTCGAATGCCCTGTATCCCACGGTTTGTCTTGGGGTAGGCCGCGGTAGTGACAGCTGTGAACCAACTGTTATAGTCAGGAGTGGCCGGTGTCCGTAGCGAGATCTTATCCGAGCTTCTTCCTCTCTAGAGTCGAGAACCTACAGGAGACTTCACATCACTCACCTACCTCAGCAGGGACTGTGTACCCTTGGATAGTCACTCGTAGAGTCCCCCATACCATTCCTTGGATTCGATACCCTTGGGAATACTCTTGAGGTGAAGTGCTACAATGGTGTATCCGTGCACTTGCGAATTCATTCGCACCCGTCAGTATACCCAGGTGATTCCTACACGCTCATGCTAACCCGACGCCATAGTGGTGACGTTAAGGAATACCAACAGTCGAGAAGCTCCCAAGTAGTCCTCGGGGTTCTGTGCCCTAGTCGGTGGATGAGGGTGATGCAGGTGGTGCCGTTTTGGAATGCCGAAATGGCGTCGTTGTCGGTTGCACCGGGGAGCTCGGTGCAGCGCTTGGAGAAGCGCTAGATGTAGTCGCGCAGGCTCTCACCCGACTTCTGCTTACAGTTCCGCAGCTCCCACTGCTTGCCGAGGCGGGTGTACGTGCCTTGGAAGTTGCCGATGAAGGTCTCACGCAGCTCGGCCCAGTTGTTGATGCTGTCGCGTGGCAGGTGCTCGATCCAGGTTCGCGCGGAGTCGGTGAGGTGGAGCAGTAAGTTCTTGATGATGAAGAGATCATCCGTCACTCCTCCCGTGTGACACGCAAGCCTGTAGTCTTCCAACCAGACGCTAGGGTTGGTTTCCCTGTCGTACTTGGGGACTGTGGTCGGTGCCCGAAACCGCGAGGGCAAACGCGCTTCGTGCACCCTCTGTCTGAAAGCGCAAGGCCCACTCGGATCAGGCGTCAAGCTATAGCCACGATCCTCCTCGCTGTCATAGCGCCCGCCACGCCTCTGGCTGTACCATCGGCGCGGGCGACGCTCGTCGTGGTGGTCGTGATCATCGTCGTGATTGCTGCCGTAGCCGTACTCGTAGTCGTCGTCGCTGGCAGCTCGGCGGCGAGCTCTAAGAGTGTCGCGGACGTCGTGGTGGGGTCCCAGGCGCCGCTTGATCGTTGCTTCGCCCGCATCCCTGCCACGGCTCTGATGCCTCGACGGAGGTGGGTCCGGGTTCCGCACGGACTGTGTCACTCGCGCCACATGTGCTGAACGTTGGCGCGACCTTGAGCTTTCCGCCTGTTGCGCGGTCGCCGTCTCAAGGAGGGTCTTGAGCTGCTGACGAACCCTTTTCTCCTCAGGGGTGGCCGACTCGGGACAGCCATGCAGGAGCATGGCTGCGAGTGTGAGGTTCTGTGACGCGCGCCTAAAGAGTGGCGCGTCGCCGCCGTTGACTGCAGCGTCCTTGTTGATGCGCCGGTTGATGTCACGCGCATGCGCGCAGGCCTGTGGTACCGGCTACTCCACTTCTTGCTCGCAGCATTGTTCGCGCCACTAGTCACGGTGAGGCTCGCATGGCCTCTCCTCCTCTCCAAGCACTTGGTGGAGGTTTGCCAGCTCTTCGTCGAGTTGGCGCTTGGCCTCGGTGATCTCGTCGTGGCGCGCCCGACGCTGAGCATCCACGGCACGGTGGCGAGGGTTCTCTTCGCCATCCGTCAAGCTGCTGGCGGTCAGGGCCTCGCAGACATTGCACTCGCGCGTGAAGTCTGGCAGAGTCACCGGTGGCCCCCGCCGCGCGCCCACAGAGCCTGGGGCGGTGCAGGAAGCCCTCAGCGTGTCCACGTAGGCCGTCACCGGGTCGTCCGGGAGGCCCTGCTGGCCTTGGGGGTACATGGCACTGTACTGCTCCATGAACTCGCCCTAGGTCAGCGGCTCGGACCCGCTGGCCTGGAAGGCGAGATCGGTGATGTAGTAGGCCGCGAGCCTGAAGCGCTCCTGTGTTGGGTTAGGCCCCAACATGGCCATGATCGACTCATCCGTGAAGCCACGGACGAAAGCGGCGTGTCCCGCCGCCACCGTCGAGGTGGTGGGACGCGCGGGTTGGATGAAGGTCCTCCCGACGACGGACTCCGCCGGCCTAGTGTAGACGAAGCTGAGGGAGCCGAACAGCATGGTGGTGCCGGGAGTCAGCGAAACTCCGCGGCTCTCCATTCGGATCGCTGGTGAAGTTCAGCGAGGCACACGATGTGCCCCGTTGGTGTTTCTTAACGTCGCCACTAGTTGTACACCTAGAGGGAACGTATAAGAGCAACCGGGTATACCGCAAGCGCACAGAAATACCGTTGTAGCACTTCCCCAAAGAAGGAGAGTATTCCAAGGGTATCGAATCCAAGGAACGATGTGCACTATCTTCTACTCTAGTATAGATGGTCCAAGGACACCAAGCTCAGCTATGGTAGGGGAGAAGGTGAAGGGCTTCCTAAGTGTATCGATCAAGGTCGTATCGTTTCACGGTATGGAACACACCACGGGGCGCCAGGCCATCCTAACTTTTTAGGGAGAGGCCAATGTCCTAGCAACGGGGCCCAACTCGGTACACAGGCACGGAGGGTTGCAAAGGGTCCAACAGGCTGTCACCACTGTGGCCTACCTCTATCGTTACGCGAATGCACGTGGTCTTTGCAGGATAACCAGAGTACAGACACCACGTCTACTGTGAGACATGGGTACCCCTGAGTCCCCACCGACCAGGCTCACGGCCGTCCCTGACAAGTAGGTCTGGCCTACCAGAAGACCCGCCGACCTGTCAGTGGGCCCAACCGACCTAGTTGGCAGCCCACACGACCTCCTGAAGACCTTCCAGAAGATTCCCCCGACGACCTAATTCAACACGACCTCAAGACTTGGCGTACAAGACAAGATATCGGTGGATTTCGACCAAAGCAGATCGACGGATAATGGCAAGTGTTGTAATCTAGACTTAGGTCTCCTGGTCGTAACCGACCAGGAGTCTGGGAACCGACCTCATCCGCTAGCCAATATAAGGCGGACGAGGTGACCCTTGTATCCATACGCAATCCTCAAGCAATCTACACCAACAACTAGACGTAGGGTTTTACTCTCCGGAGGCCCGAACCAGTATAAACTCGCCGTGTTCTCTGTGTTCCGTGTGCTCGTGCACAACCATCGAGTTCTTAGCCTTAGATTCCACCCCGCCGAACAACTAAACCACAGGGATTAACACCCCCGTGGGCTATCCAGATCTCACCATCTGACAGTTGGCGTGTCAAGTAGGGGCGAATCAAGGTCCTTCGTGCAACTCGATGGCTTCGACCAAAGGCGTCATCTTCCCGGAGAGCATGGCGGACATCCTCACCAATCCCGTCGACATCTGCTTCGGCTCCATGCCGGCGAAACCCACCGCTCTAGCTGCCTGCCTCGTCATCGAGAGCAATGCGGTCACCTCCGACCAACAGATCGGGACAGATCTGTTGACGGAATCCCACCCACCCACTCCTAGCGACCTGATCGTGGGGATCGATCGTGTTGAAGGCATGCTCTCCGACACGATCAAAATCTGTGAACGTGTCAAACGCCCTCGCAGGACCTCATCATCATCCAGCATGCCTCTTGGCTTGCGGAACGCAGCTCACATAGCATCCCGCTACATGAAACGCAAGATCCAGATCAAATCTGGACCCAAGACCTGAGGGTTATAATTTTCTCCTACTCCTCCCCCTCGACATGCTCGGGGGCGTGGCTCAAAGCCAACCTAAGGGTCGTTCGACCTGAGGACATCATCCCTAATGGGTATTGTTGACGCCTGTTAACGTATACTTTTATATGTCAACTAAACATGGAAAGGGACTAAAAATTAATTAGATCACCTTGTTGGGTTTACACTAACATATTTCCATGAGTTTTGGTGAAGTTGTGATTTTCAGGGACTATTCAGGAAAATGCGAAAAGAATGAATTCTAGAAGCCTCCAGAAGGCTCCCGAACTCAACCTAAGTGGGCTCCCAGAAAATACGCATCTAGAAGGGACAAGAGGCCCACACGCGAAGGCGGAGCTCGGCCTGGGCCCAGCCCAGGCCGACCGGCCCAGTGGGGAGGCCGATCGGGCCCCCCTGGCCCACAACGGGCCCCACTTCTGGTATGTTCCAGAAGGTCCCTCCACCGACCTATAAAACCACATCTTGGCCGTAGATCAAGGTCGGTTGGATCGTATGGTGGCGAGGCACCTCCTCAGGACTATATAAACAGACCCCAGACCCCCTGGTTCAATCATCTTCTCATTAGCTATCTATAGAGCAAATGTTAGGGTTTCATATTAGAAGAGAGAGATCCCTCTAGTTGTCTAGTTCAACTAGTTCTAGTTCTAGATCTAGTTCTTCTAGTTCATCTAGTTGTAAGATCAAGGAGAGAGGTGAGGAGAAAGCTGGAGATCCGGACCTGTCGGATCTTCATCAACATTGTACATCTACAGCAACTAGTTCGTTCTTCAGCAATCTCCAGGTTCTTTATTTATTAATTCTAAGTTCTCTATTTATTTATTTTCATTCAGTATTTACTTTAAGTTTATTTATTAGATTCCCGCTTGCATCAAGTGCTCTAGTCTTTGCAACGCTAGAGTAGTAATCTTTAGATTAGGCGTGGTGCTTAGTCTAGTGGTTACCTGGAATTGCACCCAATCCCACGGATAGTTAGTGGTAGCCCCAGGTGGTGACAGCCCTGACGGCCGACGTATTCCACCATGTTCGGATTGGTTTTTGTAGGACCGTAGTTGGAGCTTCCTAGCCCCCTTCTCATCCCTTTCCGCGGCTAGTGTTCTGATGTCCCAATATAAATAAACCCTAGAGTATCTCAGATTTTTAGATCGATTAGAGGCTTTAGAAACAATCTCTCTCTCTCCCAACATCATCAAACTTTTCGTAGGACGTTCTAAACTCTTTCTAGTACACTTCACGTTCCCCGTGGAAATCGATACTCTGGAATACTCCCGGGTGAAGGCTACATCGGTATCCGTGCGCTTGCGGATTTTTCTGTTTGCGTTAATAAATACCAACAAGCTTTCTGGCGCCGTTGTCGGGGAACGGTAGATGTGCTAGTTTAGAATCAAGTTTGTCCGTTTATCCTTTTTCTTTTTACCACCTTTCTCATACCACCATCATGGATTCCACTCCTATTTATAAACTTTCCGCTCCAAAGGGCGAACTACTAGAGCCACCAAAATCATCACATCCTATTCTTACAGATGGCTACGAGATTCGCCCTGCTTTTATAGCAATGGTTCGGGAACAAACTTTCTCGGGAAAAGAAGGCAAAAATCCATATGTCCACCTTCGAGAATTTGAGCAATTGTGTTCATGCTTGAATATTCCTGGCATGAAACATGAGACCCTAAAATGGAAACTATTTTCGTTCTCTCTTTCTGAGAGAGCGAAACAATGGTATGCTCATAATTCTAGAAGTGTGAACGGAAATTGGGAGGAACTTCGAGACAAATTTTGTCTTGCTTTCTTCCCTACTTCTCAAATTATCACTCTTCGTCTTGAAATTCTGAATTTTAAACAAAAAGAGAAAGAAACCGTAGGAGCAGCTTGGGCAAGATTTTCAAATTTAATCTCATCTGGCCCAGATTTGTCTTTGCTTGACCAAGTCCTTTTACAACACTTCCATTATGGCCTTAGCAAAGAAGCTGCCCTATTCCTCGATACATCTTCTGGAGGATCATTTTCACATATGACCGTTAGTGAGGGAAAAGTTATCCTTGACAAAATTCTTGAAAACACCCCATACACTGGCATCTATGATGAATTCCCCGAAGAAGAAGTCGAGCCAAGCCCCAAACCATTAGAGGAGGAACATGCAACCGAATTAGAAATTCCAATTGACTCATCTAGTAATTTGGTTGTTGAGGAACCTCTCGAAAAGGGAACGCAAACCCAACTAGAGGATGATGAACCATCTCCTCTAGAGCTTCCCTTTGCATTTGAGGAAGATATCTTTGAAGATTATGGAAACACCTCAAATTTTCCTATTCAAGCGAGACCTCAAGAAAAGACCACTCCATCTGATCCGCAGGAAGAAATGGTTAGCATAGAACATATCAAAAGTCTTTCTGCAATTATGAGTTATGAATGGTTGATCGAAGCGGAGATATCACCTGAGGTGGCTCGAATCACCTCCCCTTCAACCATTCTCTTATGCCAAATTAGAGGGTCTGCTAGAGAAGTCCACTACAATCCTTCAGTCGGGATAAACATAATTTCAAAGGAGTTAGCCGATACTCTTTATCCCGACACGTCCTTAACTCCATCTCAAAAACTTTTACATGGTCCAACAGGATTTATTCTTGAAAGCCATGGAGTTTTAAGGACATTTCCTGTTAGAATCAATAACTCTGAGATATATCTAGATTTTCATATTTATGACATCTCAGAGATTCCTCTCTTGATTGGCAGACCAATCATGAGGCTTCTACAGGAAAAACCACTACGAGGTCATTTAGACTTCAATGTTGGGAATTCCACTATGACTATTCCTCTTGCCCGATCTACAAACACAATAGTGGAACCCAAACCTAAGCAAGACCTTATTGAGGAGGCCTTAATGGCGTCTTTAGAAGAAATGGCCCAACCATCCTTCGACGTCGAACACTTCATTGAAGAAGAGGATGAGTTTGCAGAACCCATTGAGCTAGACCAAAATGAGAAACCTCCACCTCCTTCAATAGAGTTGAAACCTCTTCCTCCTGGTTTGAAATATGTCTTCCTACACAATAATCGACAAACCCCAGTAATCATCAGTGACAAACTTTCAAAAGAAGAAACACAAAAACTCGTCACTGTTCTTGAAAGACATAGATCAGCCATAGGCTACTCACTCGAAGACCTCAAGGGCATTAGTCCTGCTCTCTGCACTCACCGCATCCCTATCGATCCTAATTGCACACCTTCAAGGGAGCCACAGCGCAGACTTAACAACGCTATGCGAGACGTTGTCAAGAAAGAGGTCCTTAAGCTCCTACACGCTGGGATTATTTACCCTGTGCCACATAGCAAGTGGGTTAGTCCTGTCCAAGTAGTGCCAAAGAAGGGAGGAATGACGGTTGTTAGGAATGAGAAGAACGAACTCATCCCTCAACGAGTTATCACTGGGTGGCGTATGTGCATTGATTATAGAAAACTCAATAAGGCTACAAAGAAAGATCACTTCCCGTTACCCTTCATTGATGAAATGTTGGAACGGCTTGCAAAACACTCTTTCTTTTGTTTCCTTGATGGTTATTCTGGGTATCATCAAATCCCAATCCACCCTAATGACCAAAGTAAGACCACTTTTACATGCCCGTATGGAACTTACGCATACCGACGAATGTCGTTCGGGTTATGCAATGCTCCGGCTTCCTTCCAACGGTGCATGATATCTATTTTCTCTGATATGATCGAGAAAATCGTGGAGGTATTCATGGACGATTTCACCGTCTATGGAAAAACCTTCGACGATTGTTTGGAGAATTTAGATAAAGTCTTACAACGGTGTGAAGAAAATTCCTTAGTCCTGAACTGGGAGAAATGTCATTTTATGGTTCGGGAAGGAATAGTGCTAGGATACAAGGTGTCCGAACGTGGTATAGAAGTGGATAGAGCAAAGATTGAAGTTATTGAACAACTTCCACCTCCCACGAATGTGAAAGAAATCCGTAGCTTTCTAGGACATGCAGGGTTCTATAGGCACTTTATTAAAGACTTCTCTCAAATCGCTAGACCCCTGACTAGTCTCTTAGCTAAAGATACACCTTTCATCTTTACTGATGAGTGCCATGAATCTTTTCAAATTCTTAAGAAGGCACTCATTTCAGCTCCAATCATTCAACCACCTGATTGGAATATTCCTTTTGACATCATGTGTGATGCTAGCGACTTTGCGGTTGGTGCTGTTTTAGGCCAAACCAAGGATAAGAAGCATTATGCCATATCCTATGCTAGCAAAACCTTGTCTGGACCACAGCTCAATTATGCCACAACTGAAAAAGAGCTATTAGCTATTGTCTTTGCTATAGACAAGTTTAGATCTTACTTAGTGGGGGCAAAGGTAATTGTTTATACCGATCATGCTGCTCTTAAGTACCTCCTCACTAAGAAAGATGCTAAGCCTACTAGGCAACAAAGGCTTAAGTGGCCAACCGCTAACGCTTAACCTGTTCCACAAGTTTTGTTGTCTATTTGAGTTTAGCAGGATTTGGATCATAAGAAGGAGTAAGACACGATAGTTTGGAGGCGTACGACCACTTGATAGAGCACAATCTTAACCGTCATCATCATCAATGCCCCATCAAGGAACGTCAACACCACCACTACTGTCTACCTTACTTCACCATTACCAATCGACTATGTCAACATTCAGCTTGGGGGAGGGCATCCCCCATTTATCCAGGTAAGTATTCTTATTCTTTTTGTCTTATTAGCTAGTTTTATATATATATTTGCTTTGCTAGATATAGTGAGTCTTAATTACAGTCCTTGTCTGTTAGAGTCAAAATAAATAAAAGAGAGTATGTTTCTGCTAGATGGCTTTGATTGATCTCAATGATATATGCTTGGAAATGATGAATAGTTGCTCCGCCATAATTCCTCTTAAAAGTACTTACATTTCGGACTTAGATTCTCCTGAGGCTTTAAATACTTAATTGGCTCTAAACCCAACACCTGTGGGAAGCACATGCTTAATCTGAGTCTTAGCATTGAAGGATAAAGATTCATGAAGAGTTGAGCTGTTGTTTATCATTTTCCTAGAGATACTTGATTCCTGGTTTTATCTTTCGAAAACCATGAAATGCTACATGATGAGTTCCTGTATTTATGACCCTCAAGAGTTTGTCATACACATCAAGATCATCCCACTCCACCATTTATGCTGCTTCTGACATGGAAGTACGCATTTTTCATCAAGCCATATAGCTCATGCAACTCTAGGATATATCTCTCTCAATGTCAAAAAGATTCTGGGGAGTCTTAATTACAGTCCTTGTCTGTTAGAGTCAAAATAAATAAAAGAGAGTATGTTTCTGCTAGATGGCTTTGATTGATCTCGATGATATATGCTTGGAAATGATGAATAGTTGCTCCGCCATAATTCCTCTTAAAAGTACTTACATTTCGGACTTAGATTCTCCTGAGGCTTTAAATACTTAATTGGCTCTAAACCCAACACCTGTGGGAAGCACATGCTTAATCTGAGTCTTAGCATTGAAGGATAAAGATTCATGAAGAGTTGAGCTGTTGTTTATCATTTTTCCTAGAGATACTTGATTCCTGGTTTTATCTTTCGAAAACCATGAAATGCTACATGATGAGTTCCTGTATTTATGACCCTCAAGAGTTTGTCATACACATCAAGATCATCCCACTCCACCATTTATGCTGCTTCTGACATGGAAGTACGCATTTTTCATCAAGCCATATAGCTCATGCAACTCTAGGATATATCTCTCTCAATGTCAAAAAGATTCTGGGGAGTCTTAATTACAGTCCTTGTCTGTTAGAGTCAAAATAAATAAAAGAGAGTATGTTTCTGCTAGATGGCTTTGATTGATCTCGATGATATATGCTTGGAAATGATGAATAGTTGCTCCGCCATAATTCCTCTTAAAAGTACTTACATTTCGGACTTAGATTCTCCTGAGGCTTTAAATACTTAATTGGCTCTAAACCCAACACCTGTGGGAAGCACATGCTTAATCTGAGTCTTAGCATTGAAGGATAAAGATTCATGAAGAGTTGAGCTGTTGTTTATCATTTTCCTAGAGATACTTGATTCCTGGTTTTATCTTTCGAAAACCATGAAATGCTACATGATGAGTTCCTGTATTTATGACCCTCAAGAGTTTGTCATACACATCAAGATCATCCCACTCCACCATTTATGCTGCTTCTGACATGGAAGTACGCATTTTTCATCAAGCCATATAGCTCATGCAACTCTAGGATATATCTCTCTCAATGTCAAAAAGATTCTGGGGAGTCTTAATTACAGTCCTTGTCTGTTAGAGTCAAAATAAATAAAAGAGAGTATGTTTCTGCTAGATGGCTTTGATTGATCTCGATGATATATGCTTGGAAATGATGAATAGTTGCTCCGCCATAATTCCTCTTAAAAGTACTTACATTTCGGACTTAGATTCTCCTGAGGCTTTAAATACTTAATTGGCTCTAAACCCAACACCTGTGGGAAGCACATGCTTAATCTGAGTCTTAGCATTGAAGGATAAAGATTCATGAAGAGTTGAGCTGTTGTTTATCATTTTCCTAGAGATACTTGATTCCTGGTTTTATCTTTCGAAAACCATGAAATGCTACATGATGAGTTCCTGTATTTATGACCCTCAAGAGTTTGTCATACACATCAAGATCATCCCACTCCACCATTTATGCTGCTTCTGACATGGAAGTACGCATTTTTCATCAAGCCATATAGCTCATGCAACTCTAGGATATCTCTCTCTCAATGTCAAAAAGATTCTAGGGCTACATTCGAAAAAAAGAGAAAGAAAAAGAAAAAAAAAGAGAGGAAAAAGTGAGACGAGAGAGGGAGAGAAAAGGACAAGTGTCATACTAGGCGAGTAGGGCCTACCTCCCTGAAAAAATAAATAAATAAATTTAGAGATGAAAAATGGACGCGTGTCCGAGGGCGAGTAGAGCCCACATTACTAAGGAGAGAGAAAAATGGACAAAAGTCCGGGGCGAGTAGAGCCCACCTCTCCAAGAATGGAAAGCCCAGATCTCAAAAGTCTTAGAAAGAGAGATATAGTCCAAGATGCACGAGAAGAAAAAGATACGAGAAAAAAGCTAAAGGCTTACCACCTTTCACCCTCATCCACACTATCATCCCGCCATACAGATCTTGCCAAGTGTGACTCCATACTTGAGAGGGTCATGCACAGGATCTCTGAGTTTTATTTTGCAAAAATCCCAGGATGATAGTTGATCAAAGAAATTGATATATACTGCTTGACTTGATTGTTCTGTCTTTTAATTGCTTATGATTTATGAAAAGGCTACGCACCATGGTTAAAGGTAAGACAGAGCAATCTTGTTGCGAGGAGAATTTATTTCTGATAACTATAGTACTTTTGAGGCATGAAAGCGTAGTAGCAACTCCTGATCCTACAATAGCATAGCTTTGCTAGGGACTAGTAAAGGGTAAGCTTGGGGGAACTTGTTGACGCCTGTTAACGTATACTTTTATATGTCAACTAAACATGGAAAGGGACTAAAAATTAATTAGATCACCTTGTTAGGGTTTACACTAACATATTTTCATGAGTTTTGGTGAAGTTGTGATTTTCAGGGACTATTCAGGAAAATGCGAAAAGAATGAATTCTAGAAGCCTCCAGAATGCTCCCGAACTCAACCGAAGTGGGCTCCCAGAAAATACGCATCTAGAAGGGACAAGAGGCCCACACGCGAAGGCGGAGCTCGGCCTGGGCCCAGCCCAGGCCGACCGGCCCAGTGGGGAGGCCGATCGGGCCCCCTGGCCCCGAACGGGCCCCGCTTCTGGTATGTTCCAGAAGGTCCCTCCACCGACCTATAAAACCACATCTTGGCCGTAGATCAAGGTCGGTTGGATCGTATGGTGGCGAGGCACCTCCTCAGGACTATATAAATAGACCCCAGACCCCCTGGTTCAATCATCTTCTCATTAGCTATCTATAGAGCAAAAGTTAGGGTTTCATATTAGAAGAGAGAGATCCCTCTAGTTGTCTAGTTCAACTAGTTCTAGTTCTAGATCTAGTTCTTCTAGTTCATCTAGTTGTAAGATCAAGGAGAGAGGTGAGGAGAAAGCTGGAGATCCGGACCTGTCGGATCTTCATCAACATTGTACATCTACAGCAACTAGTTCGTTCTTCAACAATCTCCAGGTTCTTTATTTATTAATTCTAAGTTCTCTATTTATTTATTTTCATTCAGTATTTACTTTAAGTTTATTTATTAGATTCCCGCTTGCATCAAGTGCTCTAGTCTTTGCAACGCTAGAGTAGTAATCTTTAGATTAGGCGTGGTGCTTAGTCTAGTGGTTACCTGGAATTGCACCCAATCCCACGGATAGTTAGTGGTAGCCCCAGGTGGTGACAGCCCTGACGGCCGACGTATTCCACCACGTTCGGATTGGTTTTTGTAGGACCGTAGTTGGAGCTTCCTAGCCCCCTTCTCATCCCTTTCCGCGGCTAGTGTTCTGATGTCCCAATATAAATAAACCCAAGAGTATCTCAGATTTTTAGATCGATTAGAGGCTTTAGAAACAATCTCTCTCTCTCCCAACATCATCAAACTTTTCGTAGGACGTTCTAAACTCTTTCTAGTACACTTCACGTTCCCCGTGGAAATCGATACTCTGGAATACTCCCGGGTGAAGGCTACATCGGTATCCGTGCGCTTGCGGATTTTTCTGTTTGCATTAATAAATACCAACAGGTATAAGCCCTCTGTCACTGCGAGCATGCTTGGTCGATAAAGTCGCCAGACCTGAGTCCTAGACTCCTCCTCGCGTGCTGACCTCATGTAAGCCTCCATGCTGAGCTGTGGAGGTCGGTAAGCCAGCCTCTCCGTGAGTTGTGGTCAGCGAGGCAAGAAACAACACGTCGTCATCTACAAGACTACCAAGCTCGCGCAGGCACAAGGCAAGTACTTCACTTAGGCATAACAAAATATTCATCAAGAAGCATTGTTTACACGACAGAGAAGAGGAGGAGGTACAGCTCTCAGTCCAAGACTACTGCCCGCCGTCATCACCTTCATAGTCCAAGGAGTTCGCCACTTCCATGGCGGCATCTTGAACTTCCAGCTCCAGGGCTGCGAGGTCTTTTTCAACATCAGCACCCTCCTTGACCTTGGCCATGTCAACATCGGGGTAGTGCGACTTCACCCTCACCAGCGCGTCAGTAGCTGCCGCCAAGCTCGTCGCCTTCAGCAACGTGAGGAGTCTGTCAGGGGTCTCTACGAGACGATCAACAACAGACTTGGCCTCCCCCCCTTCAACCGGCACCGCTATGTAGTCCATAGCATAATTGGCGGTGCCCTTCAGGTCGTTCAGCTCCACCTCATATCCTGCAATGGTTACTTGGTCATTCTGCAATGACTTCAAAGCCACCTCAAGATTGACCTCAAGGTCTTGCCGAGCTCGTTTCTCATAAGCCAGCTTTTGAGATACGGCATACTCACTGTCAGCAGCTTCTTTCATCGCCCGCTTGAGCTCTTGGCCCCCAGCCTCGACCTCACGAAGCGTCACCTCCAAGGACCGGACCTTTTCCTTGGTGTTCTTTAGATCGTTGTTGAGGTCCTCCTCACGCTTGCGGAAGTCTGCAAAATATCCAACAAAATTGATACTCAACACAAAGACCTCAGCTCTACAAGAGGATTAACAACATAAAGTCTTGACCTTACCTATGCTCACAGCATTGAACTGCGCATTGGCCTCCTGGGTCTTGCGCTTTTCCTCGGCGAGCTCGTCCTCAAGCTTCTTCTTCTCTACGGCCGCCGCCTCGCGGACCTGTTTGAGCTCTTGCTCAAGTTCAGTAACCCGCCGCTGCGTCACCTCAGCGTTATTCAGCAGGTCGATCCGGCTCTTCGCACGATCTGCTAGCGCCTGGTATAACACAACAGCTTGTCAGTAACAAATCAACAACACGTCGTCAGAAAAAACATCAGAGGCAAACTCACCGTCAATGCAACGTTGATGGTTATAATGCCGGTCCGCACGGCCTGCATATCTTCATTGTCGTCAAAAATGTCCTCTTGCCAAGGGGTATTATTCCAGTCAATCTCTCGTCGTGGCAACCTCGGGCTCGACGGAGAAGAATCAGGTACCTGTGCGCCAGACGTCCTCGGACCTTTCGGCGCTTGGTCAATCTGGGCCTGATCCTTGACCAGGTCTTCCTCCATCCCACCAGGCCTCGCGCTAATGGGATCCACGTCAATGACCCGCGGAGAAGCCGACGTTCCGACGTCCCCCACGGCACCTCCTTCTCCCGCATCATCTGCAGGCGGCGGAGTCACCGTCCTTGAGTCTGTAGCCGGCGGCGGAGTCGTCCCCCTTTCATCAGCAACCGGTGGCGGGGTCGCCGTTCTCACATCGTCAACCAATGACTGCGCCATGACCTTAGGGTCAGGCGACCTCATGCGGGAAGGCGAAGCCTGAGCGCCCAGGTCGTGCTGAGGCTCCGCAACCGACCTACATAGTCCACCACACACAAACAAGCATAAAAAACACGACAATAATGAGTTAGAGATATCGAGTGTTCAAGACCTTACCTCGTGATGGTCGGGACACGAGGCTTCGGCCTAAAAATCCGCGGCCTATTCAAAACAGGCATCTTTGCCTGCGTAGTAGCAACAGCTCGCTGTGCCTCCAATCCTTGACGGAGGGCATCCTCCATCGTCTTCTGCGCCAACTCCCGCTGCCTCTTGGCTGCGGGGCTCAACGACCTCCTCACCGATCGTTCTTCTACGACCGGTGGCTCCTCGGTGGCTTCATCTTCTTCTTCATCAGATTCGACCTCCCTGGACGGAGGTGTAGGAATCACCAGCATCTCAACTGCCGGCGGAGGACTTGTCTTCCTCTTCCTCTTCTTCTTCTCCGCGGCCTTTACCGCGGTGACCTTAACAGCAGCCGTCGAGACTGACTGCTTCGCTACCGCCGCCCTGGTCTTGCGCCTAGGCTTTGCGGCACTACCCGCCTCCGGGGCCGGTCCTGGCGTCGCCACCGACCTCAGTGTCGGTGTCCTCATCGGCCTCCACCGACGAGTCAGACTCGTAATACTCCAGCAGCCGGGCTGCCGGAGGTACTTGTCCGACCTCAGCTTCCGTCGGTGCTGCTCGCCTTCACGAAGAGGTGCAGGGCACCAAAACTGACGTTCACGATCCTGCAACAACCAACGACCAAAAGGGTTAAACGACGTAAATCTACAAACGGAGTAAAACGACCTAAAATAGTCCCAGGACTTACCGGGTCAGCCGGCCTCTTCAGCGAATGTGCCTTGGGGCACTTCTTGATCTTCACCTTCCCAGAGTAGATCTGGGACACCCTGGCCACCATCTCCTCCTTGGAGACCTTGCAGTTCACCTCATGAGTGGAGTCTGACTGCCCCCAGTATTCATATGCGGGGTGGACCCGATCCTTGATCGGCTGAATCAGCCGCCAGCAAAACGACCTGGCGACCGAACCCCCTGTCACACCCCAGTTCTTCAGGTCCTGGACCAGCTCCAGGACCTCCTTGATGTCATCAGCTTCACGAGAAGACAGCCCCAAGTCCCATTCAGAAATCTTCATGGGCTTGTGGCCAGAACGACGCGGAAGGGCCGGCAGCTGGTCGGCGATGTAGAACCACTCCGACCTCCACCCAGCAGTGTTGTCGGGGAGATCGCTGTCTATCCACTCTGACTTGAGGCCCGACCTCAAGCAGAACATTACAGCCCCCACTGGCCCAGACCTCTTGCTAGTACTCTTCACACAGAACAGGTGCCTCCAAAGAAGAAAGTCAGGCGATATCCCCAGATATGCCTCACAGAAGTGGATGAAGGTCGATACTACAGTGATGGAGTTGGGAACGAGATGTACCAGCTCCAGCTTGTAGTAGTAGAGAAGACCCTGGAAGAAGTCACCCGCGGGGAGGTTGAAGCCACGCTCAAAGTACGACGCGAAGACGACCTGCTCCTTCACGTCCTCGGTCGGGAACTCCTCTCCCACCGCCGCCTTCCACTCCACCTCCTCCTTCGGCCTCAGCAGCCCACGGTCCACCAAGGATTGGATCTTGGCCTCCGTCATCATCGACCGCACCCACACAGTGCGTGGGTCCAAGATCGAGAGAGCTTCCGCCGCCATTTCCGCGCTAGGTTTGGATCTGGATCTGAAAGTACACAAGGTCTTGATGCACATGCGCAGCAACGAACGGCGCGGGCGGCGGCGCTAGCACGCGGATGGTCGGAGTCGGTGATGGGATGGAGGCGCGTGCAAGGAAAGCGAGCGCAAGGCTACAGCGGCTACGGCGCGGTGGCGGCGATAGCGACGGGAGGAGGAAGAAGATGAGTGTGGTCAACCCCGACCCTTGATATTCTATTTATAGGAGGGTCCACCGGGTCCGCCCGTTGCGGCTCCTTCCGCCGTACGGTACTCACCGCAACGGCTCTGTTCCGATAATTTCGCGAGAAGATCACGCCGGATTTTTCGCCAAGAGAATGAGCAACGACCTAAGCTCCGAGTTTAGGTCGTCAGTCACAGTAACGTCACCAGGTCATCCCGATGACTTTATTTCGATCCTCACAAGGTCGATAAGCCCCCAAATCATATCAATTTAGGTCTTTTGACAAATCATTTTGTCAAAACGACCAAGTACATGACAGAAGAGAGCGAACATTACACGGGTCGTCCGAAGGTACACAAGTCGCCTGTGACCTCCCTGATCCAGAACCCGGCATAAAAAGATAAACATACTACAAGACCTAGTCTACCCAGAGCAATCTGTGCGACCTACTTTGCCGAAACAGAGCACATCGCGAGACTTCTCCTAGCACCAGGGCCTTGATGGCAGCCTTGTGGGAGACAGCTGTCGGACGTCACACGTAGCAGGGCACGTTCGGCCCCGACTATTGGAATGCAGATACGAGCTTGCTCTTTGGCGCGGGACTCCGACCCCCGACGAGCACCCGATGCTCACCAGCGACGCCCAGCTGCACCTTGAGCTGGTATAGCATCACCTCCAAACTCTACCTGGTACCATGCAGAGACACGGTACAAAGAGTGGGGGTGCTGCCTACATTTCGCGAGAGTTCTCCTAGCTCCAAGCTTCTAAAAACATAGCAATCTACAATCTGGTGGACGAACACATGCCCATGGCATAGCTTCAAAACTATCCTGCGGCTTCATAGCTCAACAATGCTCAGTGCTTGCCTCCTTCAGTCTCACGGCGCTATTTATAGCTGAAGCCAGACCTCGGGTAGGTGGCTGAGTGATGACACTGTCGCCACGTGGTCCAGAGGGCCTGCAGACATGTGTACGATTAAAGGTGATGACTTTACCCCTGTCTCGCGATGTCTTTTGTCGCCAGTGCATCAATGATGCCTGAGCCCACCGCAGAGTCACATGGCCACAGTACCCCCTTGATTCGTGGACAATTTGTCGGTTTCTGGGTGGCAAGAGAATCTCCGACCACTGTTGACCCGTGACCCTGCAGTCTACGGTACACGACAAAACCTGACCACGTATCAGAGGGCCCAGCGCCTAACTAAGCCCCATACGACGAGGACTCCACGACCCTCCTCTACGACCTGATATCTTTTATTTGCACCTGCTAGGCTCTGCATCCTGGTGCACCCGCTACGGCTCTGCACGTAAACGGACCTATTCCAATCAGCCTATATTTCTGTTTCCTGAGTAGAATGGTCGTAGGTTCGATTGAAGACCTTCCGGGGTAGGTGTGCCTCGCTGCTCTGCCAGATCCTTCTGGGCGCCTGGGATCAGAAGCATCATGGAGATCTACAATTTTCGTCGGGCCCCCGTGGTCGGTGTGCCTATTGCTGAGGTCGTCAACGCCTCAGTACCATGGCTCCACTGGACGGCTGGCAGCTATGTTGGTCGTCTGGACACCAAAACGACCTTCCTGAGGTCGGCGTGCCTTAATACTTAGGTCTTGCAATACCTCGGTATGTCTACGGCTCTGCCAACATAGTTGGGCGTCCAGGATGCGTGACCTTCCGAGGTCGGTGTGCTCTTGTAGCCCTGCCAGTCTACTCTAGACACCCAGGAGTTTTACGTTGGGAACGAAGACCTCCCTGTGGGGTGCGTGCCTGACGGCCCTGCCAAGTATCTCTGGGTGCCTCGACGCTTCTGATTTGAGACCTTCCTGAGGTCGGCATGCCTCGAGTGGCTCTGCCAGACTCTTTGCAGCCATGCAAGATATCTGGGTGTCTCTACACTTCATACGTTCAAGATCAACATTATTTCTGCCAGCTTCATCGTCATTCATTTCGACCACTATAGAAGACTTCTTCACGCAATTCGCCTTTCAAGATCCTGCTGGATATCCTCGGATACTGGACAAAATTTACTTGAGGCCTCTTTGAGGTCGGCACGCCTGCAAGGCCTCCTCGAGGTCGGCCCTGCCAGACTCCTTGCAGCCATGCTTGGAGATCTGGGTGCCTCTACACTTCGTTTGATCAAGACCATGACTCAGTTTTCTTCTCTTTTTTGGGCATCAAACCAGCTATGCTGCCTGTTTCAATGCTCGGGGACTACTCTACGAGTGCGTCTTCGACGCCCTCTTGTTTTCTTCGTCGTGCCGACCTGTTGGGAAACCTGTTTCTCATCACGTCGCTACTCGACCTACTTTCTCTTTTTTGGATCATCATACCGGCCATCTTTCCCGCCACGATGCTCGGATACTACTCTATGAGTGCATCCTTGATGCCCTCTGAATTTTTTCATCGTCGTTTCGATCTATTGGAAGCCTGCTTCCTATAGGTCGTCACTCGACCTCTCTTCATTCAGCAAGACTACAAACAGGTCGGCTGCTAAGCTGACTTGTTCTTTTATCTTTTGGACTGACGTGCATGCTATTCGACCTGTCGATAGCTCTACGACTTCGTCACGACCTTTCTAAGGTCGCTGCGCCTACACCTCGCTCGGGGCTTGTGAGACATGGGTACCCCTGAGTCCCCACCGACCAGGCTCACGGCCGTCCCTGACAAGTAGGTCCGGCCTACCAGAAGACCCGCCGACCTGTCAGTGGGCCCAACCGACCTAGTTGGCAGCCCACACGACCTCCTGAAGACCTTCCAGAAGATTCCCCCGACGACCTAATTCAACACGACCTCAAGACTTGGCGTACAAGACAAGACATCGGTGGATTTCGACCAAAGCAGATCGACGGATAATGGCAAGTGTTGTAATCTAGACTTAGGTCTCCTGGTCGTAACCGACCAGGAGTCTAGGAACCGACCTCATCCGCTGGCCAATATAAGGCGGACGAGGTGACCCTTGTATCCATACGCAATCCTCAAGCAATCTACACCAACAACTGGACGTAGGGTTTTACTCTCCGGAGGCCCGAACCAGTATAAACTCGCCGTGTTCTCTGTGTTCCGTGTACTCGTGCATAACCATCGAGTTCTTAGCCTTAGATTCCACCCCGCCGAACAACTAAACCACAGGGATTAACACCCCCGTGGGCTGTCCAGATCTCACCATCTGACATCTACACTCTCGATAACTACTATAGCACTGCGACGTCTGCCTGGCCCGTCTACAGCACTATAGCAATCTGTATAAATACGGAACCACGAACGTAAGCAATTGTGTACTAGATTGTACCCTATTTATAGAGGAGGGGGTGGCTTGCTCTTCCCTCCCTCTTGTGCAGCAACTTGGGCGCATCCAATGGCGTGTCGACACTTGGCAGGGCAGAACCGGACTTCTAGGGTCGAGAACCGCGCAGAACTGTGAAGAACCGGGGAATCCAAGGTGTCTGGGGCGCTGAACCGACAGCACAAAGGGGTGAACCGGGCTGGCTGGGCAGTGAACCGTGGGCAAGCCGGGAGAACCGCCGCACGCGCCAATCGCGCGGGCGCCACGCGTCCCGGGCGCTTCCTTCCGATGGACGCCACCGAACCGTCTCTGCTCCATCCAGTCACGGTGTGACGCGTGTCGGCCGGGGGGACTTCCCATGCATGGTGCACAGCGCACGCGCGCTCTCGTGGGGGGAGGGGGTAGCGATCCGTGTGACCGGCTGTGAGCCAACCACCGGTTGCCACGTCGCCAGCGGACCCCCCACCCCCGCACATGCATGCCTGCGCGAGGCAATCCGAGGAGCGCCGCCAGGCCTATCCGCGCCGGCCACGTGGCCCAACGGGATTCCATCCTGCGCTCTTGTGATGCCACTGCAGTGGTCCGAAGCCACCACGTGTCACGCATGCGGACGTTGATCGGTTGACATGGGTTCCATGCTGACGTCATCTATTTTGTCTTTTCCACATCTTGCACATATGAACTCCGATGTAGGCATATAATATGTCCATTTTGATCGTCTCGACGAGCCCGTCGCAATGGTGCAGTCCAATGTGGCATTTGAGGTTGTTTATGATGACGTCCTTTAATAGCCATTGGACTACTTGCGCTCATCTGTACCTTTTGGCACGTATTTTAGTGCATCCTGCAACAAAAGCTAGAAACACCAACACTTGTAGAAATCATTAGTATCAAGCCCTATTCTAGTGTTGATGATCCTTTTACATTCATTTTATGCAGGTATTGATGGTGTAAAAGTAGCACTTAACAGCCATCAACATGCCCCTACCTGGCGCGCCAACTGTCGGGGTTCTCTACTACCGGCAGTAAATTTGTATCGGGTCGTGTGTCGGACCCGGATGGTTGGCATAGGAGACACGAGGGTTTATACTGGTTCGGGCCTCCTAAGAGTAATACCCTACGTCCAGTTTCGAGCGGTAGTGTTCTTATGCCTGGGAAGTCTGTAGTAGGGGTTAGAAACTAGTCGGGAGAGGGTGTCGGAACCCAAGTCCCTGTGGGTGCAGCTCGAGCTACCTGTGTATGATGTGTGGAACGTGGAATGTGTGTCCAGCAAAGTCTCCACCCCTAAAATGGTTGCCCTCCTCCCCCTTTTATAGACGCAAGGGTGAGGGGCAAAGTGGAGATACAAAAATATGCTACAATGCTATGGTATTGGAAGGTCTTTTCCTATGTCGATGTCCGTCAGGGAGCATTGAAGAGCGCTGAGATGTAGTGGCGTGAGCGACTGCCGCGTGTGCGAGCGGCACTGTACATTCCGAGTACTTGGCGCCTCCTCGGAGTTGTTCCTTAGATGACTCAGCTCCCTTGTGATTTGATTAGGCCCGCCACGTTACGGCCTAAGTGTAGGTAGGCGCCGTCTGTAGATGCTAATCGAGTACCTACTCTGACGGGGTGGCGTGCTGCAGAGGTTGGACGGGACGGCGTGTTGGAGGCCGTGAGGGTGCACAGTGCAGCATTAAGGCTCCTGTTAACACAAGCCGCCCACGCGTCCTGCCAGCTCGGGTGTTTGCATGGCGTGGAGAACCGGAGCCTTGCATGTCGTCGCGGGGAAGTTTGAGCATTGGGGCAGCGCCAAGTTCGTGTGGGGCCCCTGATCCCGCGCTCTGTCCTCCACGTGTGGGCCTCGTGTGAACGAGTAGTCGGAGGCGAGGCGGAGAGTACTCATGCGAGGCGGAGAGTACTCGTCCGAGGCGGAGAGTACTCGTACGAGGCAGAAAGTACTCGTACGAGGCGGAAAGTACTCGTACAAGGCGGAAAGTTGTCATGAAGCCGCCTGCTAGTCGGAGATGAGGTGTCTTGTTGATGAGGGTCTTGACGAAGATCTGCATCCCTCCCTGTCCTGGATCTTAGCCTTGACGCTGTCAATGGTTTCAAAAGACTCCATCTCAAGGGTGATCATCTCATTGCTTAGGAGGCCCTAATTCAGGCCCTCGTCAGATGCCGACACGTGTTTCGGAGGCTCCTACTCTCCCAGGACCTTGTGCGCGCAAGCCATGGGACAGGGAAACTTGGATGCAACAAGTTGTATGTTACTTATGATTGCTCTTGAGTTTGTGTCTATTTATAGACAAATGACATGCTAAAGTTTATATTTGAGGAAGAGAACACGAGGAGACTCTCCTCCTCTTGCACTCACGCCGATGGCATACCAAGAGACAGTAACTCCCGTGATTAAGAGAGAAACTCTCAATCCACCAACAAAGTGATTAAGAGAGAAACTCCCAATCCACCATCAAAGTGATTAAGAGAGAAACTCCCAATCCACCATCAAAGTGATTAAGAGAGAAACTCCCAATCCACCATCAAAGTGATTAAGGGAGAAACTTCCATGAATGATGGAGGTACTAATCGTCTTGGGCGGTAATACCAAACATCACACGCGTGTCTCATTACTTCAGCTTTCTCTTAATTCCTCAATGTGGTCAGACAAAATCCAACTATATGAGTTGAGTTTATATTTAGTCAACCATCAAGCCGGTAATATTTATTTCAGGCCATAGAAATATTAGGATTATTAAATCATTTAATTTGGGCCAATTCCATTAAATAATCCAACACTTTTCATACCTTGATCACCTTCGCCTCTAATATGGGTGCGTTTTGTACGGCTGTGGCTCCGATTGTGGCAGCTCCAGCTATGGCTGTGTTGGTGGAGCAGATTCTCCAGTGAAGTTGAAACCATTTTAAAAAACGTTTGGTAAAACAACTTCTACTGGCTGTGTCAGGCAGGGTTCACAAAACCGGCTCGGACTGGTTTTTTCGATCGGTAAAAACCAGCTCGGAATTCCGACCAAACCGAACAGTTTTCCGAAGTTTTTTTTGCTTGGGTCGGCTGGGCCAGTCGAAACCTCGGAAAACCGGTCTTTTTTGCTACCGAGCCGGAGCGGTAGGAGCGGTATTCGCGAATACCAACCGGTACCGAACGGTATTTAAAACCACGTGAAGGACCGAATTGGCGACCAGAGAGGGGGGGAGTGAATGGGAGCCGATAAAAATTCTTCTCAAGAACTCGGCCTAAACCCCAATATCACTTCCAAAGAATCCCGCACAAACTTGCCAAGATCACGTAGTCACAACGGACCTACTGACCCTAGGAACAAGTTAGGACAAGCCTAGAAACAAAGCGGAATCAAGCTCAAAAGGAAATGAGAAAAGAACGAGCTCAGGACAACCTACAGCAGGTTTTGTCAAAACTTGCGGCCAAGTATGGGGACTTCAGATAATAGGTTCTCTGGCTATCAAAAACTCATTATTGGAACTTCCGGTACAGGGTCGGAACTTCCGTCCATCAGAACTTCTGGCCTAGGGTCGGAACTTCCGAAAAAGACTTTCTGTCAGCCCTTGAACAAGTCATCGGAACTTCCTGCCCCGGGTCGGAACTTCCGACAGCCCCCAGAAAACAGAGAAAAACAGCCCGCGAGAGAAGGAAGGAAAATCCAAAACTCGATCAAACAAACTCCAAAAATCACGAAACTTTAACCATAGCTTCTTAACAACACAAGGAAGCTTTGCCCAAAAGATCTCCTCCAAAAGAATAAGGAAACACCACCAGAAAAATGATTTAGGCTATGAACCCTAGAGAGGAGACTATTTCCTCAAATCGATGGATCTCCCAAACAGCATGAGCTCTTGAGACAAGATTTGGGGTAGATGAGAAGCGTCACTAGATGAAGCTATGCCCCAAAAATCTTGACCTCTAACTCACTAAGTCACAGGGAATCGCGAATCACAAGAACAAGCTCCAAGAACTCGGGTTCCTTCAAGAACTCGCAAATCGAAGGGTCTTCCCGGTGTTTGAGGGGTCAAGATCACACACCAAGATGCACAAGGCATCCACCCATGATCCCCTCAAAGAAATCCGAGAGGAAACACCCTCAAATCATCGAATCGAGCGAAGAACAAAAACACCCAAAAATAGCTCCGAAAATGACACGAAAATCACTAAGAGCTACAAGGGGGAAATCATCACAACGCCGAATGCTTCCATACATCCAGAGGTCAGAGTCTGTACAAGAATCTAGCCTAAGGAAATACTGGGAAAAGAAGCAGTCCAAAGCTAACTACCGGGGGAGGAAACCCTAGAGTCCAAGCAAGAGAGATGCCATGCACCTCTCCGCTATTTATACGAAGTCCATCGGAGGGAGGTAAATGACTACGCTACCCCTACTGCTTGAAATGAAGATACAACCCCTCAGGGGCATTTTGGTCAAGTCTTCATCGGACGGACACGTTTCCACCGCGGCTTCGCTTCGCATCGATGCAAACCCCGCGATCACGCCACGTGCCCTACGCCTCGAAGCTTCCCGAAGCTCCCGGATGACCGTCTCTGTCGCCTCGGGCCTCCGGGCTTGGTTTTGAGGCCCAAACGAAGAAACCGTCCACCGATGGTTTTGTGGGTAAACCAACAAACCCCGCATGCAAGCTTCGGGCTCCAACTGCTACCTTGCACCGGCCCATGTTCATGACTTCAGCCCGCCAGTCTTGCACCACACGGCTCGCACTAGACCCCATCGGCCACCGGGTCCATCATACCAAGCCTACTTGCCTCTCCATCACCCGAAGGCCGCCACGGCTAAGGCCTTTGATGCTTGTTCTTCACCTGCACCGACACGAGTCAAGCCGCAACCTGTACCTGCACACTTAGCCAAGCATCAATCCACACAACGTTGTCAATCACTCATCACTAAGGAGCGACCCTCCACTGGTCCTCGGACACACCTAGTCCTCACCATGGTGTCAGGTGAATAAGAGAGTGAAATGTCCATAATACCTTTTTCTTTTTTATTTCCTTTTTTCCTCCTATTTTTTCTTTTACTTTTTTCTTCTCATTTTTCTTTTTTATTTCTCCTCTCCCTTTCTTTTTTTAAGACCACAATCCTCCTTATCATCTTATCCATTCGCACATCGTCGCCATCTCCTCCATCGTCGTCTGCCGCTTCCTTGCTGGCGCCCTCCCCCACCGCGCGGAGCTCTGTCGCCGCTGAGGACCAGGTGTGTCCGAGGACCAGAGGAGGGTCGCTCCTTAGTGATGAGTGATTGACAATGTTATGTGGACTGATGCTTGGCTAAGTGTGCAGGTACAGATTGCGGTTTGACACGTGTCGGTGCAGGTGCAGAACAAGCATGAAAGGCCTTAGCCGTGGCGGCCTCCGGGTGATGGAGAGGCAAGTAGGCTTGGTTCGATGGACCCGGTGGCTGATGGGGTCAAGTGCGAGCCGTGCGGTGCAAGACTAGTGGGCTGAAGTCGTGGACATGGGCCGGTGCAAGGTAGCGGATCGAGGCCAAAGCTTGCACGCAGGGTTTGTTGGTTTGCCCACAAAACCATCGGTGGACGGTTTCCTGGTTTGGGCCGCAAAACCAAGTCCGGAGGCCCGATGCGACGGAGACGGTGATCCGGGAGCGTCGAGAAGCTTCGAGGCGGGGGGCACGTGGCGTGATCGCGGGGCTTGCGTCGATGCTAAGCAAGACCGCGGTGGAAGCGTGTCCGCTCGATGAAGACTTGACCAAAATGCCCCTGAGGGGTTGTATCTTCATTTCAAGTTGTAGGGGTAGCATGGTCATTTACCTCCTCCGGTGGACTTCGTATAAATAGCGGAGAGGTGGATGGCATCTCTCTCTCTCTTGGACTCTAGGGTTTCCTCCCCCGGTAGATTGCTTTGGACTGCTTCTTTTCCTCTGTATTCCTTAGGCTAGATTCTTGTATAGACTCTGACCAATGGATGTATGGAAGCATTCGGCGTTGCGGTGATCTCCTAGCTCTTTGTGATTTTCGTGTCATTTTCGGGGCTATTTTTGGGGAGTTTCGTTCTTCGTTTGATTTGTGGATTTGAGGGCATTTTCTCTCGGATTTCTTTGAGGGGATCATGGGTGGATGCCTTGCACATCTTTGTGTGTGATCTTGACCTCTCAAACACTGGGAAACACCTTCGATTCGTGAGTTTTTGGTCAGAGCTCGAGTTCTTGGTGGTGGTTTGTGTGATCCGCGATTCCCGGTGATTTAGGGAGTTAGAGGCTGAGATTTTTGGGACATAGCTTCACCTAGTGACACTTCTCATCTCCCCCAAATCTTGTCTCAAGAGATCTAGCCGTTTGGGAGATTCGGTGATGGATTTGGAGGTTTGACTTCGCGAGCTCGAGCTCGAGCTATTCTGTTCGGGGGTAGCGGACAGTCCGCAAGGACCCCGCGGACAGTCCGCGTGTTAGGGTTCTTCGCGTGTTCATCGCCTGTTCTTGTGAACTCGCGTTTTTGATCCGTCACGACGCTAGGGTTTTGTTGCAAGTGGTTTTGCGGACAGTCCACGAGTGTGCTTCACAGACGGTCCGCGTGGTCGTTTTTTTGTCTGGGGTTAGGCTGCGTTTGTCTGGGGTTTCCAACGAGTTCGCCGGACGGTCCGCGAGACCTTTACGGACAGCCTGCGACACTGGCGAACAGTCTGCGTGGCTCAGCTGGACAGTCTAATTTTCTCGGTGCGTCTCTAGTGGTTCTATTGCCTTTTTTGGACAGTCCGAGCAGGACCTGCGGACAGTCCGCCGCACCCTTACGGACGGTCCGCCCGTACTGCACGGACAGTCCTCGCTGGCTTTTCCAGAATTGGCCAAGCGCTTTGATTCTTGTCTTGTGCTTCCACATTTTGATTCAAGGCTTGTCTCTAGGACTTGTGGCCTTGTGTGTGCCTAGTCTAGAGCTTCTTTGGTGCGTGCGAGTGATCGGAGTGGCAATCGGGGTATAGGCTGAGTTCAACCTTCGGGAAGAATTTTTATCAACTCCCATTCACTCCCCCCTCTCTGGTCGCCTATTTGGTCCTTCAATTGGTATTAGAGCAGGTTACAGATCTTCGTGATTCTAACCAGTCTAAGATCCAAAGATGGGTGACTATGGAAAGGGGTCGGGTCCTTCGCACTTTGATGGCAAGAATTACCCGATGTGGGAGAGGTGCATGGGCGCGTTTTTGCGTGGGAAGGGAACTCTGATTTGGGATGTCACTCAGAATCCAAATAATGTCATTCCAGATAGTTTTCTGCTTTCAGGATCGCGGGACATGTGTGAGTCGACCGATGCTATGTTCCAGCGCTTCACCAGCATAGTCAACAACACGAGGGCCAATGTGACAGTGCTCCCATACACGGATCATGATCAAGCTATCAAGCTTTTGCATGCCCTGGATAGGTTTGTGTGGAGTGCCAAGGTCGAGGCCATTGAGGAGTCGAGCATGTATGATACCTTGTCGCTTGATGAGCAGTTCTCTAAGCTCAGGTCTTCGGAGGTTGATCGTGGCTTGAGAGCCAAGAGCGAGAGCCCCATTGATCCTCATAGTTTGGCTCTTGTCTCAGGATCAAGAAACGCTAACTCTGTTGGTTTTTCTTTGTCTTGTCTTGTGTCCTTGCCAAATGAGGACTTTGAGGTGCTGAGCGAGGATGATCTCGCCTTGTTGAGCAAGAGGTTTGGGCGGATGCACGAGAACTGAATGCCAGGCGGAGCTCGGGGATGTGCTATCGGTGCGGGAAGCACGGTCACTTCATCGCCAAATGCCCTGAAGCCATGGAGATCAAGAACGATTACAAGGGCAAGCCCAAGCACGACTACAACAAGCACCGCTCCCAGAACAACTACAAGGACAAGCGCAAGGACAAGGGCGAGAGAAGGCCCAAGAAGAGTAGCAAGTACAAGAAGAAGACGGCTCGAGCGATGGTTGCCGGAGCAAGTGACATCGACTCCACATCAAGCGATGCTTCTTCTGACTCGAGCAGCGATGAAGAGCAAGATCGGCCCAAGGACAAGCGGCACACGAGCAAGAACTTCACCGATCTCAGCTTCGTCGCACAAGAAGGCTTTTGCCACATGGCGCATTCCAAGAAGGGTGGGAAACACAGCTCGGACTCGAACTCTGACTCCGAGGAAGAGGTATGACATGATCCCAACTTCTTGCTAGAGGAGAATGCTAGGCTCAATGAGTTGCTTGATAACTGTGATTATGTGCTTAGGAAGACCAACAAGGAGAAGAGGGAATTTAGGTCTTTGTTGGGTGATGCTAAGGACAAGATAGTTGAGCTTGAGTCCTTGCTTGTTGATGCTAGAACTGAGATAGGTGCTTCAAAATCTGCTCCTGTTGTTTCTGATGAGGTTGATTGTGGTGATTGCAATGTTTTTCTGGCCGACTTGACTGCTCTCAAGGAGAAGCATGCCTCTACTCTTGAGGAACTAGATGTGCTTAGGATTGAGTGTGATGAATTGAAATCTAGACCTGCTTTGTTAGGTGCTTGCACTTCTTGTCCTGTGTTGCATGCTAGGCTAGATGAATCTCACACCAAGATAGTTTCTCTTGAGGCGGCATTGAAAGCTCCTCTTCCTACATCATGCTCTACCTGTGAAATGCATAATTTGAAAAACATGGAACTTGCACACTATGTTGACCGTTTGCAGGATGAGCATGATGAATTGAGAAAAATGATGGGGTGGTTGTCTGGGCATGAGCCACAGTTGAGTTTGATGTTGGCTCAGTTTAAGAGGTTTGATGGTCAGGCGTTGCGGGCTGGCAAGAGTGGTGAGGGAGAAGAGAGAGCTGGAGAGATTCCTATTCCACCTCACACTACACCCATGAACAAATTCGAACCCAAGCCAAACCATCTCAGAAACAAGCTTGATACAACCCCAGATCCACCAGTATTCCCCCACAAGTCAGAAAACTACCAGAAACCCTTCAAGTTTGTGAGCACCTAGGGGAGTGTCTTTGGTGGAAAGTCAGGAGAGAAAGCTGTTGAGAAGCCCACAGAGAAGCCACAGCCTAAGCCACAACCGATCTGCTTCCATTGTGAGTATTGTGGGAGGGATGGGAATAAGGATGAGTTCTGTTTCAAGAGGAAGAGAGATGAGAGGTTTGCTAGTGAGATGGCAAACAAGGACAGGTACCACCCATCTCATGGGGTGCCTGAGCCTCATAGAGGGCCTCTACCTAGGGGTGAGGTGTTTGTGCGTACAGTTCCCACTCGTGGTGGTGGAGGTGTGTTTCCTCAGAGAGATAGGCATGTTGGGTTTAGGCATGGTGAGTTAGCTGGACGTGCTCCTGCTCGTTACCATTATGAGTTTGGGAGGCACGATCGGAGCTTTGGGTCTCAGATGGACTACGGGCCACATTTTCCACCTTGTGGGGCGCATACTCCTCCAGTGAGACGTGACATGTTCTTCGGTGGTAGGCCTGAGAGGACTCTGCCTAGAGGTTTTGATAGGATGGATTTTGCTAACCCTTCTTTTGAGCAAATGGCTCGACACTGGTTTGACTCCTTTGGTACTAACCCTAGTGTTGAGTCGCTTGCTCATTCTCGTCCTCATTTTTTATTACAGGGGGGAGGCTTGGAGGACTTTTGGTTGATTGACTTCGATTGTTCACATCACATGATCGGAGATCGTGGGTGGTTCTCCAGCCTCACCCCAGTGAGTACGAGGGAGTACATCACTTTCGAGGACAATGGGAGAGGACGAGTTCTTGCTGAAGGTATGGTGAAGGTGAGTAGCAAGGTGACCCTGAAGAGTGTGGTTTTGGTCAAGTCACTTGGTTTTAACCTGTTGTCAGTATCCCAGTTGCTTGACGAAGGTTTTGAGGTTCGTTTTAAGTTGGGCGCTTCTCGTGTCCTTGATTCTCGAGGCGATCTTGTCTGTACGATCGTCCCTGAGGGTCAAATCTTCCGTGCTGATTTTTCCTAGTGTGTTGGTCCTCCTCGATGCTTTGTTGCTGGCGTTTCGGCCGAGCTTTGGAAATGGCATAGGAGGTTAGGGCACTTGAGCTTTGAGTTGCTTTCTGTTGACACATCTTAACATATACTTTTACTTGTCAACTAAATAAAGAAAAGGGCATAAAATGAATATCAATATAGACTTAGGGGTTTGCTACTAATGAATTCCATGAGTTTTGGTGAAGTTATGATTTGCAGGGACTAAACAGGAAAACAGCGAGAATTATCAAGTCATACGACTCCAAGACGTGTCCCAATCGTACTCCGATCCAACTCCTACAAAAGAGCAACCTAGAAGTATCTTAAATGAAGAATTGAAGTGCAACATTGCGAAGGCCTCAACGAGATGATCGAAACGGATATATCATTTGCCATATTCGGAGTTCAGAATCAGAAGATATCAGTCGCAGAGCGGGGTTTGGTAAAACGGGCATAACTCTCTCATACGGACTCCGTTTGACGTGAATTAATACTTTTTGGAAATGGTACGACGACACACACGCACTCGTCAAAGATGAGCACAAGTAGGGCCCACCAGGGACTGACCGGCCTCCTCACAGGGCCGAGCGGCCTCCCCCTGCTGCTGTTTTCGCTCCGCTTCGGGTATGTTCCAGAAGGTTCCCCAACCGACCTAGAAAACCACATCTTGGCTGTAGATCAAGGTCGGCTGGATCGTATGGTGGCGAGGCACCCCCTCAGGACTATATAAGTAGCCCCCTAACCCCAGGGCAGGAATCCAATTCATTCTGATCATCAATGCCTACCTGAGATAAAAGCTCTAGATTAGAATTAGAGTTGGAGAGAGTTGTATCAAGTTGAGAGATTGGAGCCATGGTCTAATTAGATCTAGCCAATCTTGTTCGAGAGGATTAGAGAGCGGTAGAGGTGAAGCTGAAGGAAGGCCCGGACATGTCGGTGTCTCCTCTTCATCTTCTACCTCTGGGATCAGACTCCATTGGAGCCCGATCCTGAGACCTTGCGGGAAAGATCGACTTCTTATTCAAGTGAGCAACATTGTCTTTATTGTTCTTACGGTTCATAACTCTTTGAGTACTTTAATTCCTGTAGCTCTTGAATTAAAGTTGCATGTTTAGTGTAAGCGTGGTGCTTAGACTAGCTAGCCTATGAATGCCTTCTATATTCCGGATCGTGTGGTAGATCGTGGTGGTGACAGCACCATTGAGTCCTTCATAGTCCACCTCCCGTCTATAGAAACCGTAGGACTCCCCCCCATAGATTCTCGAGAGGTTCCCTTTCCTAAGTGTGCCTTCAGACAATCACCCCATAAGAACAATATAGACATAGCTTGTGAGAATAAGAACCAGACATCCTTAAGTTCTCCTTATCTCTTCTTTCTGTCAAGTCCTTGATAGCTTCTCAGGGATTAGTCTTTTACTCAGACCATTCTTTCTACCTTTCTCCCTGTGGATTCGATATTAAAACCCTCTCCCGGGTGGAATGCTCGCCGGTATCCGTGCGCTTGCGGATTATCCATCATAATATTTCTGTAGGCTTAACAAATACCAACAAGCATTTCTGGCGCCGTTGCCGGGGAGAAACGGTTAAGAGAGAACTCTTGAGTATAGCTAATCTTGTACCATACTTTAGTTTAGATTTTATCTTTTTCCTATCTTCTCACCTGTTGCTTTCTTTGTGGGATCACTTGGTTCCACTTTTATCTATCTTAAGCTGCACCCTAAAGCGGAAGCTCTGGCCACTAGAAACTTTAGATCTTATCCTTACATCCGGCCATGAGCTACGCCTACGGTTGGTCGAAATGATCATGAAACAATCCTTCTTAGGAGCGACAGACGAAAACTCTAGTCTTCATCTTGGATGGACCAGTACTGAAGAGATGAAGCAAGAAAGAGCCTGGGAAACCATATGTTCTACCTAGTGTAGACCTTTACCCCATAGTCCACCGCAGGAGCCAGGATCATATCCTTAATAGGGTAAGGAATCTTTGTATCATTACCTCTAAGGGTAGTGAATCCTTGGCCCCAACCTACGAATGTTGTGCGCATGACCATCATGCGGTATCTAGAGGAGCTTTTCTTTCTTTTCTAAGGCAAGGTTTGTCTTTGACAAACTCAGCGGGTGGAACCCTTACACTAGCATTCTTTATGACCACCCAAAGGAAGAAAATAAATCATCCTCTAGCCACAAAGGGGAAGTTCTGATAGCTTTATCACCATCACTCCTAACCCAAGGCTTAGCTATCAAGCCCAAACCATCAATGTCTTGAAAACCTTAAAGGGAAGAAGAAATTCAACCCTTGTAGATGATGAGTTTGGGAAGATCGCGAAACTTCAAGCTTCACAAGAGACTTCTGAGCATGCAATTTCCCTAAGGAGATAGTCTCTTAGAAAGCATCCCTTTAGCTACATAAGGACATTGGAGAAACCTCAAGGATAACATATCTAATCATGCCATAGGAAGAGAGCAAAGCCATCAAGAAGCCATTTCTGTCTCTCTCTTTCAATATTCAGATTAGATAACTTTTCGAACCCATCTTTAACCTCATCCTTGAGCCCAATGAATCCTCTTGTGCCCTTTTTCTTGTGTCCCCTCACGATCCTAAAATTTTATGAAGGATCTAAGGAAGACCAGAAGGAGCACATTACCTGGAGAACATCAATGAGCATGAAAGCTACTTCACAAATGGAACTTTTCCACCTAGTCTATGCTCATTTGAGAAAACTCCTGAATTCAATTGCCATCTCAAATCTTGCCGCACAATAAGATCTCCAACCCCCTTATGCTTCTTTTCTCTACAAATTTAGAAAGGGTGGTTGTCCCAATGGCTTGAAATCTTGGGATGAGCAATGTAAGGGAAACCACTCCACCATCTTGAACCATTTTTTGAAGGTTTCCCAAGGACGAGCTTTTTGTCCAAAAACAAGCACGCTAGGGGGAAATTCTTTAAGACTTGCATATACCCCTGCGTAGTGAGCATAGAGGTATAGTTATAAAAATATTCCTTCGGGTATTCTTGTCACTAACCATTCCAGGTTTGGAGCAAAGAGAACGAAGGATGACAATACAAGGTATGTCCAACCAGTCGTTACGCAACATTGAATCACATGCATAGAAACATCTCCTATCATGTTGCTACACTAGCTTGGTTATCTCTACCTTTATGACATGCTCACTCTGTTAAACACTGATCATGATGTACCATCTCTATTTGATTAAATCTCTAATGCTTTCATGTTACCTTTTGTCTACTTAGTATGCTAAGGTTTAGAATAAGTTCACACATCTCTTAAATGAAGCATGGCGCCTTGTTTAGGAGTAGGTGATCTTTCTTCTAAAGGCTTTTGAATTAAGCGTGGTGCTTAGGTTAGAATGCCTTCCTAAATCAAATTAGACGTGGTGTCTAGGTTGACTTTTGAACCAATAGTACACTATAGTAGATGCTGGTATGTTTTGTTGGACTAACCCCTGTAGAAAAAGAACAAACTCTGACAAGCTTGGGGGAGGTCAAGATGAACTCACTAGAGATGGAGCAAGACACGTGAGAAGAATTCCTTATGAACTAAGAAGAAGAAGAGTGACGCAAACAAGATCCACAATCAGAAGCACTCACTCAAGGAGGAATTCCTGGATGATGGAGACATAAAGGAAGGAGGTTAATTCCATTAAAGATGATCAAGCCATGCCTCCTCACATGCACTCCACAAGTTGTATACATTCAAGGGAGAGACCACCACAAGATGTCATAGTAACATCATAATAAAGGTAACACCTTGAGGTAAATTGTCATTTCCCTTTTCTCTGGCATCCTAATAAATGAAAAGTCAAACATGCTAGAGTTACAGTTTCACATGATCAAATCTTGTTAGCTCAACATGTTTGTTTCTAGCATCACTTTCTTGATCACTCTTTATTTTGCTAAAAAAAGATTTACGTGCTAGATTCATCTTCTGATCTTGCTACCCTTGTCATAAAGTAAATCTATGCTTTATCGTTATCTTGTTCAATGTGCCCAAGGTTAGAGTAGAATAGATGAAATTATGGTTCTGTTGGTGTTTTTCCACCAACAGAACCCATGCACTTGATCTCTACCTTGTCTTTGCAAGCAGGACTCACTTTACGTAAAAAAGGAGAAGTCTTACTTCCCCAAATCCTACAAGTCCACGACCTACAAACATGCACACTAAACAAGATGCTGCCAACCGCCACTATCCAACCCTCCTTCAAGCAGCTGAATCAACAAAGGACATGGGCGACGCCACCACCAGTTGGCTATCAAGATCAGATGATGTACTCAAGGATGACCGAGCTGATAAAATAAGAAGAACAGTGAGACATGGAGGGAGTCTGGATGATCAACCCGATCAAATCAGACTATGAGCACCTACTCCCTTCACCACTACTGCCTAAGATGGATGACCCTGGAATGCCGACCATACACCGCTCCATCAACCAAAGAAGCTTCCAGAGAAGTTGTCCACAACACGGGAACAGGCATTACTCAATGTCAAAGATGGCGGACCAAGACCACTAACTCTGGGACAATTTTGTGCAAAACATCCCCATCAAGATTCAAGACTGTTCCTGAACACCACAAGACCCAAGAAGAACTAGATGCGGAGACATTTTCAGAATTCACAAGCCCAGTTGGAACGAGTTGACAGACAAGGAAGAAATTAAGAAGATTGAAAAGAAGTCCGCTCAACCCTAACCAACCGAACACTCAGTCCATGCTGAGGAGAAAGATCAAAGTACACCTTCGGAAGACCAATCACTACCCGCGTCACCAAACAAACGCCATCTCCATCAGCTACCTCATCTACGCCACTCGTCGAGATCATTGAAGGCACCATACTAGGCACAACATTCCGACGAGGTGTCATTGATGACGCACGCCATGGGGGTAAGTACTCTAAACTCTCGCCGAGAGGTAACTCGGTATTTATCTTTACATTCTGCACTGCATATTTAGATTAGCATTTTTATTTCCTATACCTGCATTGAAAAAAAATTTGCATTCACATGTTTTTGTTTTAGCATCTTCTTTTTGCATATAAAAATTTACAAAAATACGTGGGCACATGAAGGTCCACACATTTCAGAAAAACCCAAAAAGAAGTGGGCACATGAAGGCTCACAACATAATCCTAGAATTTGCTCCTTCGGGTATGTGCGAGACTAATATTTACAGGGAAATTAAGGAAGACCCGAAGGCCAGCAAGTTCCAAGGATAAATCAAGGAATACTTCAAGATCCAGCTTGGGGGAGAGCACCCCCAGTTATCACGATAAGTATCACTATCCTAGGTGTTTAATATTAGCTAATTATTCGAGTGTTAGTTAAAAGTCTTAGTTTGAATAAAATGCTGGAGTCTGCTAGTTGGCTTTTCTCTTTAATAATGATCTTGATGATATATGCTTGGAGATGATGAATAGTTGCTCCGCCATAATTCCTTTTAAGTGCTTACTTTTCAGACCTAGATTCTCCTGAAGCTTAAATGCTTAATTCGCTCTAAACCCAAAACCTGTGCAAGTACATGCTTAATCTGAGTCTAGGCTTTGAAAGATGATTCATGAAAAGTTGAGCTGCTGTTTATCAATTTCCTAGAGAAGCTTGATTCCTAGTTTTATCTTAAATCTTGAAAAATCTTACATGATGAGTTCCTGTGTCCATGATCCTTAAGAGCTTGTCATACACATCAAGATCATTCCATTCCACCATTTATGCTGCTTCTGACATGGAAGTACGCATTTTCCATCAAGCCATATAGCTCATGCAACTCTAGGATATATCTCTCTCAATGTCAAAAAGATTCTGGGGCTACATTCGAAAAAAAAGAAGAAAAAAAAGAAAAAAAAGAGAGAGGAAAAAGTGAGACGAGAGAGGGAGAGAAAAGGACAAGTGTCATACTAGGCGAGTAGGGCCTACCTCCCTGAAAAAAAATATAAATTTAGAGATGAATAATGGACACGTGTCCGAGGGCGAGTAGAGCCCACATCTCTAAGGAGAGAGAAAAATGGACAAAAGTCCGGGGCGAGTAGAGCCCACCTCTCCAAGAATGGAAAGCCCAGATCTTAAAAATCTTAGAAAGAGAGATATAGTCCAAGAGCTAGGCTAAAAGGCTTACCACCTTTCACCCTAATCCATCCAACACTATCATCCATACATATCTTGCCAAGTGTGACTCCATGCTTGAAAAGGTCATACACAGGATCTCTGAGTTTTATCAAAAAAAAATGTTGCAAATCCCCAGGATGATAGCTGATCAAAGAATTTGAGATATACTGCTTGACTTGATTGTTTTGTCTTTTATTTGCTCAAGATTTATGAAAAGGCTATGCTTAAAGGTTGAAGGTAAGAGAGAGCAATCTTGTTGAGGAGAATTGGTTTTTGAAAACCATAGTACTTTTGAGGTGTGAAAGCGTTGCAGTAACTCCTGATCCTGCTAAAGTATATCTTTGCTAGGGACTAGCAAAGGGTAAGCTTAGGGGAGTTTGTTGACACATCTTAACGTATACTTTTACTTGTCAACTAAATAAAGAAAAGGGCATAAAATGAATATCAATATAGACTTAGGGGTTTGCTACTAATGAATTCCATGAGTTTTGGTGAAGTTATGATTTGCAGGGACTAAACAGGAAAACAGCGAGAATTATCAAGTCATACGACTCCAAGACGTGTCCCAATCGTACTCCGATCCAACTCCTACAAAAGAGCAACCTAGAAGTATCTTAAATGAAGAATTGAAGTGCAACATTGTGAAGGCCTCGTCGAGATGATCGAAACGGATATATCATTTGCCATATTCGGAGTTCAGAATCAGAAGATATCAGTCGCAGAGCGGGGTTTGGTAAAACGGGCATAACTCTCTCATACGGACTCCGTTTGACGTGAATTAATACTTTTTGGAAACGGCACGACGACACGCACGCACCCGTCAAAGATGAGCCCAAGTGGGGCCCACCAGGGACCGACCGGCCTCCTCACAGGGCCGAGCGGCCTCCCCCTGCCGCCGTTTTCGCTCCGCTTTGGGTATGTTCCAGAAGGTTCCCCAACCGACCTAGAAAACCACATCTTGGCCATAGATCAAGGTCGGTTGGATCATATGGTGGTGAGGCACCCCCTCAGGACTATATAAGCAGCCCCCCTAACCCCAGGGCAGGAATCCAATTCATTCTGATCATCAATGCCTACCTGAGATAGAAGCTCTAGATTAGAATTAGAGTTGGAGAGAGTTGTATCAAGTTGAGAGATTGGAGCCATGGTCTAATTAGATCTAGCCAATCTTGTTCGAGAGGATTAGAGAGCGGTAGAGGCGAAGCTGAAGGAAGGCCCGGACATGTCGGTGTCTCCTCTTCATCTTCTACCTCTGGGATCAGACTCCATTGGAGCCCGATCCTGAGACCTTGCGGGAAAGATCGACTTCTTATTCAAGTGAGCAACATTGTCTTTATTGTTCTTACGGTTCATAACTCTTTGAGTACTTTAATTCCTGTAGCTCTTGAATTAAAGTTGCATGTTTAGTGTAAGCGTGGTGCTTAGACTAGCTAGCCTATGAATGCCTTCTATATTCCGGATCGTGTGGTAGATCGTGGTGGTGACAGCACCATTGAGTCCTTCATAGTCCACCTCCCGTCTATAGAAACCGTAGGACTCCCCCCCATAGATTCTCAGGAGGTTCCCTTTCCTAAGTGTGCCTTCAGATAATCACCCCATAAGAACAATATAGACATAGCTTGTGAGAATAAGAACTAGACATCCTTAAGTTCTCCTTATCTCTTCTTTCTGTCAAGTCCTTGATAGCTTCTCAGGGATTAGTCTTTTACTCAGACCATTCTTTCTACCTTTCTCCCTGTGGATTCGATATTAAAACCCTCTCCCGGGTGGAATGCTCACCGATATCCGTGCGCTTGCGGATTATCCATCATAATATTTCTGTAGGCTTAACAAATACCAACACTTTCCCGCTTGAGTGGTCTTGATCTTGTCCGAGGATTGCCTAAGTTGAAATTCGAGAAGGATTTGGTTTGTGCTTCTTGTCGGCATGGAAAGATGGTTGCTGCTTCTCACGCCCCTCTGACTGCGGTCATGACCGAGCGACCTTGTGAGCTGTTGCACATGGATTTGGTTGGGCCAGCTCGTGTTCGCTCTGCGGGTGGGAAGTGGTATGTTTTAGTTGCGGTTGATGATTTTTCGAGGTAGTCTTGGGTTTTCTTTTTGGAGGATAAGAGCGAGACATTTGGCTTTGTTCGAGACTTGATCTTGATGTTGAAGAATGAGAGATATGGTGATGCCATTCGAGCTATACGTAGTGACAATGGCACGGAGTTTAAAAACTCTCATTTCGATACCTTTTGCAGTGATCTTGGTCTTGATCATCAGTACTCTTCTCCATACGTCGCTTGCCAGAATGGCATAGTGGAGAGGAAGAACCGAACCCTTTGTGAGATGGCCAGGACAATGCTCGATGAGCATAGGACTTCTAGGCGTTTCTGGGCTGAGGCGGTCAATACCGCTTACTATGTCTCAAATCGCATCTTCCTTCGTGCTTTCAAAAAGAAGACCTCTTATGAGCTGATGCATGGCGACAACCCAAGGTGAGTCACTTTAGAGCTTTTGGTTGCAAGTGTTTCATTATGAAGAAGGGCAAGTTGGATAAATTTGAGTCTAGATGTTCAGATGGTATCTTTCTCGGTTATGCGATTCACTCTAGAGCATATCGTGTGCTCAACCTTGACACTAACCGAATCATTGAGACTTGCGAGGTAACCTTCGACGAGACACAACCATGTAGCTCTTCTGCTTTTGAGTGTGCAGGTGACGAAGAGATTGGAGTGAGGATCTTGGAGGATGAGAAGGATGGCGATGAAGATTAAGACGATGATGGTGGTGATGCTTCCGTGGCTGATCGTGTACATGCTACTTCCTCTACGACGATGACGATCGAGGATGGTCCATCCCCTACACCCACTACGACTGAGGCTGTTCGAGTGGAGGCTACTGCTGAGGGGGAGGTCGTGTCCAGGCGAGAGGCTCCCCGGCGTGTACAGGTGGATCACCCACCGACGACGATCATAGGTGACCTTCATGAACGCACTACACGGTCGAGGTCAAGGAACACTTCTCATTTCGCTCACTTTGCATTTGTCACTTCGTTTAAGCCCAAAGATATTCGACACGCTTTGTCTGACGAGAATTGGGTGAATTCCATGCATGAGGAGTTGGAGAACTTTGAGAGAAACCAAGTGTGGGTGTTAGTCGATCCACCGCCAAATTGTCGTCCCATATACCAAGTGTGTGTGGAAGAACAAAGAGGGTCAGAATGGGATGGTTGTGAGAAACAAGTCGAGCTTGGTGGCTCAGGGGTTCAACCAGAAAGAGGGAATAGATTATGAGGAGACATTTGCTCCTGTGGCCCATTTGGAGGCAATTAGGATCCTTCTAGCCTTTGCAGTGGCTAAAGGGTTCAAGTTGTACCAAATCGATGTGAAGAGTGCTTTCTTGAATGGGGTGATAGAGGAAGAAGTGTATGTGAGGCAACCCCTGGGGTTTGAGAGCGAGAAATACCCACACCGTGTTTACAAACTCTAGAGAGCGCTCTATGGGTTGAAATAGGCACCGAGAGCTTGGTATGGCAAGTTGAGAGGCTTTTTTATTAGCAAGGGGTTTGTGATGGGCACAGTTGATAAGACCCTGTTTCTCCTTAAGCATGGAAATGACCTATTGATTGTTCAGATTTACGTGGATGACATAATCTTTGGTGGCTCTTCTCATGATCTTGTTGCCAGATTTGCAGATGACATGAGCAGGGAATTTGAGATGTCTATGATGGGAGAACTGCAGTTTTTCTTAGGACTCCATATCAAGCAGTGCAAGGACGGGACGTTTGTACATCAGACGAAGTACACCAGGGACATGGTGAAGAAGTTTGGCATGAACAACTCCAAGCCGCTGACTACACCGATGAGTACCACTATGACTTTGGATGCGGATGAGGATGGCGAACCCGTGGACCAGAAGGAGTACCGGAGCATGATCGGCTCCCTCCTCTACTTGACGGCGACGAGGCCGGACATACAGTTCAGTGTGTGTCTGTGCGCTTGTTTTCAGGATTCACCGAGGACTTCACATCGGCAGGCCGTCAAGCGGATTTTCAGGTTCTTGAACTACACTCCTGAGTTTGGTCTTTGGTATTCTGCCTCCTCGACACTCAGACTTCACGAGTACTCCGATGCTGATTTTGTTGGGTGTTGATTGGACCGCAAGTCTACCTCTGGGTGTTGCCAGTTTCTTGGTTCTTCTTTGGTCTCTTGGTCATCTCGCAAGCAATCCAGTGTAGCCCAGTCCACTACAGAGGCCGAGTATGTAGCCGCAGCCAGTTGTTGTTCCCAGCTCCTATGGATGACCTACACTATGAGCAATTTTGGTGACAGCACCAGTGCCATAAGTGTAGCCAAAAACCCAGTCCTTCACTCCAAAACGAAACACATAAAAGTGAGATACCACTTTCTGAGGGACAATGTTGAGAAAGGAAACATATCCTTGTCCTATGTACCTATCCAAGATCAGCTAGCTGACATTTTCACTAAACCACTTGACCAAGTTACCTTCACACGCTTGCGGGGTGAACTTGGAGTGTGCTTTCCTTTCTAGCTGAGTCTTGGAGCTTCTCATGTATATATGTGATATATGTATCATTTGTTGCATTCCATGCATGCATTTTACATTTCTGTACAAAACCACATCATTTGTGCTAGGATGAGCTTCTCTTATATACTTTGATCACTATGATGTGCTATATGTGAGATATGTGTATGCTTTGGGAATGGTGATGTGAATGCTATGCTCTTGATGGTTTTGCTATATATTTATGTTGAGATAGCTTCCTTTTTGTGAAAATGCTAAAACGGCTATATCATGCTTAGTTTGTGCTTGAGTATCATGTTCTCTTTGCTTGGGGTCAAAGACCCATTTGACATTGTAAATGTTTAGCCCATTTGTTCACTTGTGGAGGAGCATAAGCTTCTTTTTACCGCAAAGGCATTTCATGTACCATGTTTAATTTTGAAAATGAAATTGGTGTATGAATTTCCTTATGCTTAAAAACTGAGCTCTTAATCATGTCTTTATGTTTTGATATTCATATCATGGGTGCTAAACTGTTGCATGTTGTCTACCATGAGAAGTCTCATTTTAAGAAGTAGACACATGGCTCAGTGGCTTTAACATGACATTGAGTAGCTTGTGGGTGTTTACCATGATCTTGTAATGAGAACTTGTGATCTTGTATGAGCTTTGGATGATAGAGTGTATTTTTGTTCAAATTGCCATGGATAGGGCTTTGCTCATGAGATGAATGTTTCTTTATGAAAATTGCTTAAAATTGCTTTTGGCCATGTCACATGCTTATATGTCTCTACTTTCTTGATAGCAATGCGCTAACTACATCATATCTACTTTGCTTGCTCTATGTCTCATTTGTAGCATTTTGTTGTGCTCTTTGTATATTTGAGAAGCATGGTAGATTGTATATGCTTTGACATGCATTTTTCATGAAAACAAGGGGGAGAGCTTCAGGTACCTTGATTCATGCATTGTCAACAAGAGGGAGATGTTGTATACTTTTGGGGAGAATATGTATGCTTTTGTGAGATTTTTGCATGTGGGGAGAAAAATTGAGAAAAGAGGTTGCTTTTGCTCAGGGGGAGTTTGCATATGTGCAGGGGGAGCTCCTTTGGTTTGTCTGAGTTTTGTGCTTTGTGGTGTGCTCTTTGTGAGCTTTGTTTGTCTCAGTTGTGTTGAGCCGTTGCCCTTGCCTTAGGGGGTCGAGACTTGGTCTGGCGTGTGATCGTGTTTTTCGCTTGTTCTTTGGCTTTGGATCACTTGTTGGAGGTTGGTGTTCGTGGTTGTTTTCTTTTTCTTTTTTCTCTATGATGATTACTATGAGTGTTGTCAATGCACTCATCAAGAGGGAGATTGAGTACCAGGTGTGTCCGAGGACCAGTGGAGGGTCGCTCCTTAGTGATGAGTGATTGACAACATTGTGTGGACTGATGCTTGGCTAAGTGTGCAGGTACAGGTTGCAGTTTGACTCGTGTCGGTGCAGGTGAAGAACAAGCGCGAAAGGCCTTAGTCGTGGCGGCCTCCGGGTGATGGAGAGGCAAGTAGGCTTGGTTCGATGGACCCGGTGGCCGATGGGGTCAAGTGCGAGCCGTGCGGTGCAAGACTAGCGGGCTGAAGTCATGGACATGGGCCGGTGCAAGGTAGCGGATCGAGGTCGAAGCTTGCACGCAAGGTTTGTTGGTTTGTCCACAAAACCATCGGTGGACGGTTTCTTGGTTTGCGCCGCAAAACCAAGTCCGGAGACCCGATGCGACGGAGACAGTGATCCGGGAGCGTCGGGAAGCTTCGAGGCCGGGGCACATGGCGTGATCGTGGGGCTTGCGTCGATGCTAAGCAAGGCCGCGGTGGAAGCGTGTCTGCTCGATGAAGACTTGACCAAAATGCCCCTGAGGGGTTGTATCTTCATTTTAAGTTGTAGGGGTAGCTTGGTCATTTACCTCCTCCGGTGGACTTCGTATAAATAGCGGAGAGGTGGATGGCATCTCTCTCTCTTGGACTCTAGGGTTTGAAGGACCGAATAGGCGACCAGAGAGGGGGGGAGTGAATGGGAGCCGATAAAAATTCTTTCCAAGAACTCGGCCTATGTCCCAATCGCAACTCCGAGGATCACACACGATCAAGCGGGAGCACAATCAAACCTCTCTCGAACCTTAGGAACAAAGCACGGAAGGCTAGGAAGTAAAGCGGAAGCAAACATGAAAGAGCTCGAGCAACAAAGCAAAAGGCTGAGTCCTACCGGATCATCCTGTCACTTGGGCCGGATCACCCGTTAGCCTCCAGAGCCGGTCCGGGTCACCCGGGTACAAGTGGCCGGATCACCCGGCCCCCTTCGGGTCACCCGGGCACTTGGGCTGGATCACCCGAAACAGCCCAGAAAACAGCCCGCGAAATCGCCTCAAAATTTCGATCGATGGATCTCCCAAACCACTTGGAGTCTTGAAACGAAATTTTGGGGAGATGATGAACACCCTAAGAAGATGCTATGCCTCAAAAATTTCGGCCTCAAACATCCTACAACTCCCGGAATCACGAATCTTGGCCAAGAACACTATGAACTAGGGTTCATCCGAAAATCAACGAATCGAAGCCTAAATCCGACGTTTGAGGGGTCAAGATCATCCACAAAGAGGCACAAGGCACTCACCCATGATCCCCTCAAAGAATTCCGGAGAGAAACGCCCTCAAATCGACGAATCGAGCGATGAACGAAAATCCTCCAAAAATAGCTTCGAAAATCGCATAAAAAGAAAAACGTCGGGAGCAAAGGATTTGGCACGAGATTGGGAAGGAAGATTTCACTTTGAATATCTTAGCCAAATCCGGATACAAGCCACTCACAAGAATCACAAATCTTGGATGGCAAAAAGCTCAAACAAAGAGCCACACATTCTCCTCTCACCTTCTCTCCCAAGAGCACCCCAAAATGAAAGAGCACTCCCACCACTAGCCAAAGAGTTGGCTGCCCAAATCAGCCACTCCTCCTATATATAGGCCCTCCAGAAAATGACCGAAGTGCCCCTACACTAAGAGTTACAACACAAGCCCTCACAGGGGCATTTTGGTCAACACATTTATAGACCTGTCGAGCAGACACGCATCCACCGGGCCTCGCGTCCTCCCGACGCAAGCACCACGATCACGTCGCGTGTCTCCCGCTTCAAAGCTTCCCGACGCACCCAGATACCGTCTCCGTCACGTCACGCCAGGCCCTCGGGCTCGGTTTTGAGGCCCAAACCGAGAAACCTTCCTCCTGATGGTTTTGTGGCCAAACCACCAAACCCCGCGTACAAGCTTCGGTCGTTAGCCGCTACCTTGCACCGGCTCGGTGTTGGTTTTGTGGCCAAACCAACAAACCCCACGTGCAAGCTTCGGTCGTTAGCCGCTACCTTGCACCGGCTCCATGTCCATGACTTCGTCTTGCTATTCTTGCACCATGCGGCCCGCACTTGATCCTGTCGGCCACCAGGTCCCTCGAACCAAGCCTACTTGTCTGTCCACTCCTCGGAGGCCACACAGGCATAGACCTTTCACGCTTGTTCTTCACCTGCACCAACGCAAACCAAACCGCAACCAACACCTGCAATACTAGGCCAAGAGTCAGTCCACACAGCATTGTCAACCACTCATCATGAGTGCATTGACAACACACCACAACACATAGAACGTTACACAACCGACAACACAACCCGACGAAACACACTCAACACAAAGCCTCAAAACACCCGGTCAATCGCTCATCATATACAAACCAAGGCACATATCAACTTGGTTTCTCAATCTCCCCCTTGATAAGTGCATTGACAAAAGATGGTTTGAAACCAAAGGAAAAACCCATTCAAGTGCCCAAAAGCCAAGAGAAAGCAAACACAAGGCAACTTGAAAAGAGAAGAGCTCCAACCAAAGACTCTCGGAACCAAAGGAAAAAGAGAAGAGCTCCAACCAAAGACTCTCAGAACCAAAGGAAGCGCAAAGGCTAAACACCACTGAAGAGTCAAGCAATCCACAAGAGCTACAAGCAATCCCGAAAGCCATCAAACCAATTTCAGCTCTGAATAAAGCACTTGTCAACCGCTCATCACCATCAAATCAAGGTTCATATCAACTTGATTTTCCAAATTTCTCCCCCTTAAGGAGTGGGTTGACAACATGCGAGCACAAAGAAATGGTTTGAGAGGGCAAAGGCCGAACAACTCATCCAAGTGAACAAAAGCCACACAAGGCAAAGAAAAAAAAACACTTGGCATGAGAGAAACCACAAAGGCCACCACCACTAAAAATCTCGGTCCCCAAAGACATGGGCAACGGCTCGACACAACTGAGACAAGAACACATGATCCCTCAAGAAGAGGCACAAAGGGCTCAACACCGATCATGGAAGGACCAACAGCTCAAATCAACCACCGGCTCCTCAAGAAGAGGCAAAGGGGCTCAACACCACCGGCAAAAAGAGCACAAAATTCACAAGCTCCCCCTAAACACATGCACTAGGGCCAAAGAGCATACAAAGCTCACCCTAAGCACATATGATAGAGCAAAGAGCACACCAAGCTCACCAGCTCCCCCTAAACACATGCACTAGGGCCAAAGAGCATACAAAGCTCACCCTAAACACATACGATAGAGCAAAGAGCAATCACCAAAGCACAACTCAGCCAAACAAAGGAAACTCACCAAAGCTCCCCCTGCACAAATGCATACTCACCATGAACATGTGCATGTAAACTCAAGTTCTCCCCCTGAACTGAGTATCCTTCTGGATGCAACAAATGCATGAAAATTGAATTTTTCTCCCCCAAATGCAAATTTTCCTCCTTATTGATAATGCATGAATCAAGTCAATTTTGCAAAAGATTGAACTACTTGCTTCTCAAATATACAAAGAGCACTATCAAATGCTACAAGTGAGATAATGAGCAAGCAAGATAGTTCATAGTTTCATAAAAGCATAGCCATCAAGATAGTAAAGCTATATAGGCATATGACAAAGGCATGATCAAATTAAGCATTTTTGTGAAAAAATTCCCTCTCATGAGCAAAGACCTAAACATAAGCAAAACATGCCAAAGTGAATCTAGATCACACAAACTTCATGATAGGTCACATATCCTCATCACAAGATCATTACAAACACCCATAAGTATCTCATGTCATGTTAAAGCCACCGAGCCATGTGTCTACTTCTTAAAGTGAGACTTCTCATGGTAGACAACATGCAACGGTTTAGCACCCAAATTATTGCAATTTTAAAGCATTTATGACATGGAACAAGTGAGAGCATAATTTCAAGCATGAGCATTTCATACCAATTTCATTTTTCAATTTAAGCACAAAATGGTACATGAAGTGCCTTTGCGGCAAAAAGAAGCTTATGCTCCCCCACAAGGTATCACATGGGCTAAACATTCATAATGACAAATGGGTCTTTGACCCCAAGTGAAAAGCACATGATATCCAAGTACAAATTAAGCATGATATAGACCACCAAAGCACACTAAGATCATGCAAAGCCTTAAACCCACAAGAGAGAGCCTATCCTAGCATTTTCCAAAAAATAGCCATCTCAACATGCATATATAGCAAAATTATCAAGAACATAGCTATCCATCACCAAATCATATCAAACATGCTCAAAAGCTCACAAATAGCATATCATAGTATTCATGGCATATAGGAGAAGCTCAACCTACCATGCATATGATACAAATGCAACAAGGGTAGATATGTACAACAAATGCAACATGATATATGACACAATGCAAGACACGAATGTCAAACCTACCAAAGTCTATACATCATGATATATGAAACATAAGCAATGCAAAATGCATGGGGAGACACATAACTTGAACATCAACAACAAGAAGGCTCACAAGGGGACACACCAACCAAAAACCGCTCCAAGCGAGAGAAGAGCCACCAAAGGTCCCAATTGAGTACCATAGAAAAGATACCAATTGCAAGACCGCCAAAGATCTCAATTGAGTACCATAGAAAGGATACCGATTGAAGGATCACAAAAGGCTACCAAAAGCCACACCCTTAAAAATAAATTCCCCATCGAATGAAGCCAAGCTCCCCCTCAACCAAAGACAACTAGCAAAGTAAAAGCTAGGAAAAGAAAGACCAAAAGAGAAGCTCTAAAACCAACCTAAAAAGGAAGAAAACCAAAGAAGGAACAAAACACAACCCGAAGACAATGCAAGCCCAAAACCCAAAGCAAGCTCAAAACATGCTACACAATGCATTGACAATACCAATCAAGATAAATAAAGCATTGTAACATGATTCCACATATATGAATAAGCATGGGCTAGCAAGCATGTCAACAAGGTACAACCCTATTCAATGATACTAAACCAAAATGATACTAAAGAACAATATGCCAAACATGATACAAGAACTAAACAAAGGCATGATACAAGTTCATATAGATCAACCACCAACATATATTACAAAGCTAGCATGACAATATATACATGGGTAACACATGCTAACATAAATAGGTGCCATGGACCTAGACAAAAATGATATGGATGAACAACATGACATATCCAAGCAATCAACCATAAAGCATGACATGATGTTCATAAATATCATCCACCACAATATCATACAAAAGATAGCAAGATAGGTATACAAGATCATAAAGCTATCATGAACAAGGTGGCTAGCCTACCATGGTTTTCACACAAGCAAGACACAAGTATATACAAGTGAGCACAAGGGGAAAAGAAAACTCACTATACACGTGTACAAAGGCTTTCAAGAGCCATCCCAAACGGTGTGGAGAACCATCTTGTCTTGATCACCTCATGGGCAAAGATCAAGCACCATCCAACTCATGTTCTCCAACCGCGTCTCCATACCTACACACAAGGAGACGAAAAAGATCGAGCCTTGGATCCCAAAGGGTTAGCAAGCACATACTTGGGAATCCAATACTTGGTCACACGGGTAAGCGATGCACTCAAGTTATCATGTGGGTTAGCATGATGCAAATGCTGGTTCGAATGAAAAGGTTTTCGAACACCCTTATAACCATGCCTCAAAGGAGCCACTCGCGAAGAAAACCGAGTGCTACAACAAGCAAAAAGGCAAAGATCCTTCGGGGTCGTAGGAGAAGAACCAACACAAGCACCGTGGAAAGCATGTCGTGGACCAACATAAGAAACACTAGAAACATGTCCACGAGCATGGCCTAACTCACTAGAAAGAGTGTCATAAAACCCATCCACAAATTGTGCCTTCTTAGGCTCACAAGTGTTCATGCCATGAGAAGGGCTATGAACAACCAAAGGCCTAGAAGCACCATCTCGCCGTATTCTCCTTGCCCGGCGGTAGCAAAAACTCTCTTGATGCCCATCCTTCCCACAATGAGAGCAATGGTACAAAGGCCTATCGGGAGGCACAGTCCGAGTGGACGAATCGCCATTCTCTTATAAGTGAGAAGTCCCTTGGGACTTAGAGCAAGAAGCATCAACCCCAACACTCACCTTGGTGCCTACATTAGAATCACACGTGCCATGAGAAAGGCTATGTGGCTTTTTAAAAACTTTGGCATGCACACGTCGCTCGTGCTTGACACGGCGAAAGCAAAACTCAACGGTATGCCCATCCTTCTTGCAAAAGGTGCATTGGAACCTTGGCTTGGGATTATGAGTTCCAAATATGTGGGAGGCACCCTTGCCATTCAGATTACCTTGGGCAACACCGGAAGATCCACCAAGCTTAGGAATAGCTATGGGAGAGCTATCCAAAGCACCACCACATGTGCCACCATCCAAAGACTCACGTTCAAGAGAAGAAGTCAACTCCGGTTGAGAAGAAGCAATCTTAAAAGCATCAACATCGGAGTGACAAGAAGTGCGAGAATCCAACCCCTTGGCACAAAGACTCTTGCACCTTGTGCGCAAAACCTCATTTTCAAACTTGAGGTGCTCACAAGTACCACATGTCATATTTCTCAAGTTATCGATTTCCTTTTCAATGCACTTAGCATATGTGGTACGCAAGAGTTCATTTTCTTTCTCAAGGTTGGCACTCATCTCATCATGCACAACCAACTTGGCGCTCATATCATCACGCAAAATTTTCAAAGCCAACACTTCACTTTCCAAATCAATGCACGAAGTGCAAATGAGACAACATGAACAAGTGTCATCATTTACATCAACCAAATTATCATCATCATCATCATCATCATCACAAGAAGTATGGCAAGTATCATCTACAAGCAACAAAGAGCACTTGCTACAAGGCATGGATTTCATATCACAAATTTCAGCCCTAGCATGCTCAAGATCATCTACAAATGTGGTGTGAGTCAATTTTAGTTCATTAATTTCAGCATGCAAAGACTCACATGAAACACATGGTAAAGAAGCACTTGTCTCCAATAAAGCAATCTTACTTCTAGCCATATCAAGTTCAATATTAAAAGCAACACAAGAATTGCAAGGCATAGAAGCATTGGATTTCAACAAGTCATTCTCATCCATCAAACAAGCAAGAGAAGAGTTCAATTCTTCATTCTTTCTAAGCAAGCTACTCACATCACTTGCAAACTCAAGATTTTCAACAAGCAAGGCATCACACGATTTGCAAGACAAAGATGCATTGTTTTTCAACAATTTAATTTCCGATTTCAAGCAAGCAATAGAAGAGTTCAAAGCATCATTCTTAGCATGCATGGTGTTACAAGAAGTGCAAGAATTCAAAGCACAAGACTTCCAATGAGCCATACCACATTTCAACCTAGCAAGGGAGCATTTCATCTTCTCATTCTTCCTACGAAAGGAATCACACAAATCTATGTTTCTCCTATGCAAATCACCACAATCACATTCACAATCATTCAACCTATCGCATAGGATCAAGATGCCTTTGGCAAGTGTACGTTGGTTCATGTCCCTTAGCTTGTGGTAGAGCTCTCCCTTCTTGAGATCACCATCTTGATAGTCCTCGATGAGGGACATCATCTTCTCCACACCGGCTTCCGCCTCAACCTCCATGCTCCTCCTACTCAAAGAACCACAAAGGGAAGAGCTTGGTGCTATACACAATGCACCGATTAGGATTAGCTGAAAACAAGCTCAAAGCGCGCAAACCAAAGCCGCGAGCAAAAGCACCCTTTTCTCTGTCGCCCTATGGATCCTAGACTTGTTAGAGTCACACGAATCCACAACCGGCTCTGATACCAATTGAAGGACCGAATAGGCGACCAGAGAGAGGGGGAGTGAATGGGAGCCGATAAAAATTCTGTCCAAGAACTCGGCCTATGTACCAATCGCAATTCCGAGGATCACACACGATCAAGCGGGAGCACAATCAAACCTCTCTCGAACCTTAGGAACAAAGCAAGAAAGGCTAGGAAGTAAAGTGGAAGCAAACATGAAAGAGCTCGAGCAACAAAGAAAAAGGCTGAGTCCTACCGGATCATCCTGTCACTTGGGCCGGATCACCCGTTAGCCTCCACAGCCGGTCCGGGTCACCCGGGCACAAGTGGACGGATCACCCGGCCCCCTTTGGGTCACCCGGGCACTTGGGCCGGATCACCCGAAACAGCCTAGAAAACAGCCCGTAAAATTGCCTCAAACTTTCGATCGATGGATCTCCCAAACCACTTGGTGTCTTGAGACGAAATTTTGGGGAGATGATGAACACCCTAAGAAGATGCTATGCCCCAAAACTCTCAGCCTAAAACATCCTACAACTCCCGGAATGACGAATCTTGGCCAAGAACACTATGAACTAGGGTTCATCCGAAAATCAACGAATCGAAGACCAAATCCGGCGTTTGAGGGGTCAAGATCATCCGCAAAGAGGCACAAGGCACTCACCCATGATCCCCTCAAAGAATTCCAGAGAGAAACGCCCTCAAATCGACGAATCAAGTGATGAACGAAAATCCTCCAAAAATACCTTTGAAAATCGCATAAAAAGAAAAACATTGGGAGCAAAGGATTTGGCACGAGATTGGGAAGGAAGATTTCACTTTGAATATCTTAGCCAAATCCGGATACAAGCCACTCACAAGAATCACAAATCTTGGATGGCAAAAAGCTCAAACAAAGAGCCACACACTCTCCTCTCACCTTCTCTCCCAAGAGCACCCCAAAATGAAAGAGCACTCCCACCACTAGCCAAAGAGTTGGCTGCCCAAATCAGCCACTCCTCCTATATAAAGGCCCTCCGGAAAATGACCGAAGTGCCCCTACACTAGGAGTTACAACACAAGCCCTCACAAGGGCATTTTGGTCAACACATTTATAGACCCGTCGAGCAGACACGCATCCACCGGGCCTCGCGTCCTCCCAACACAAGCACCACGATCACGCCGCGTGTCTCCTGCTTCGAAGCTTCCCGACGCACCCGGATACCGTCTCCGTCACACCAGGCCCTCAGGCTCGGTTTTGAGGCCCAAACCGAGAAACCCTCCTCCTGATGGTTTTGTAGCCAAACCACCAAACCCTGCGTACAAGCTTCGGTCGTTAGCCGCTACCTTGCACCGGCTCGGTGTTGGTTTTGTGGCCAAACCAACAAACCCCGCGTGCAAGCTTCGGTCGTTAGCCGCTACCTTGCACCGGCTCCATGTCCACGACTTCGTCTTGCTCTTCTTGCACCATGCGGCCCGCACTTGATCCTGTCGGCCACCGGGTCCCTCGAACCAAGCCTACTTGTCTCTCCACTCCTCGGAGGCCACACAGGCATAGACCTTTCACACTTGTTCTTCACCTGCACCAACGCAAACCAAGCCGCAACCAACACCTGCAATACTAGGCCAAGAGTCAGTCCACACAACATTGTCAACCACGCATCACAAGTGCATTGACAACACACCACAACACATAGAAAGTTACACAACCGACAACACAACCCGACGAAACACACTCAACACAAAGCCTCAAAACATCCGGTCAATCACTCATCATATACAAACCAGGGCACATATCAACTTGGTTTCTCAGGGTTTCCTCCCCCGGTAGATTGCTCTGGACTGCTTCTTTTCCTCTGTATTCCTTAGACTAGATTCTTGTGTAGACTCTGACCTCTAGATGTATGGAAGCATTCGGCGTTGCGGTGATCTCCTAGCTCTTTGTGATTTTTGTGTCATTTTCGGGGCTATTTTTGGGGAGTTTCGTTCTTCGCTCGATTCGTGGATTTGAGGGCGTTTTCTCTCGGATTTCTTTGAGGGGATCATGGGTGTATGCCTTGCGCATCTTTGTGTGTGATCTTGACCCCTCAAACGCCAGGAAACACCTTCGATTCGTGAGTTTTTGGTCGGAGCCCGATTTCTTGGTGGTGGTTCGTGTGATCCGCGATTCCCGGTGATTTAGGGAGTTAGAGGCTGAGTTTTTGGGACATAGCTCACATAATGACGCTTCTCATCTCCCCCAAATCTTGTCTCAAGACCTTTAGTCGTTTGGGAGATCCGGTGATGGATTTGGAGGTTTGACTTTGCGAGCTCGAGCTGTTCTGTTCGGGGGTAGCGGACAGTCCGCTAGGACCTTGCGGATAGTCCGCGCGTTAGGGTTCTTCGCGTGTTCGTCGCCTGTTCTTGCGAACTTGCGTTTTTGATCTGTCACGGCACCAGGGTTTAGTTGCAAGTGGTTTTGCGGACAGTCCGCGAGTGCTTCACAGACGGTCCGCGTGGTTGTATTTTTGTCTGGGGTTATGCTGTGTTTGTCTGGGGTTTCCAGCGAGTTCACCGGATGGTCCGCGAGACCTTCACGGACAGTCCGCGACACTGGCAGACGGTCCGCGTGGCTCAGCCGGACAGTCGGATTTTCTCGGTGCGTCTCTGGTGGTTCTATTGCCTTTTTCGGACAGTCCGAGCAAGACCAGCGGACAGCTGCCGTACCCTTTGTTGGGTATTTTAGCGTCACACGAATAAACACGCAAGCGCACGGATACCGTTGTAGCTTTCACCTCAGAGTACTCTAAGGGTATCGAATCCAAGGGAACGTGTGTGTACTAACTCCGTACTAGTCGGTCCAAGGACACACGCAGATAAGAGGCAAGGATAGAGAGGATTCCTGAAGATAGCACTATAGATGAGATTAAAGGTCGATCTCTAGATAGAACTTGGCTTAGGGTACTGATAGCCCTGACTTAACAGGCGACTCCAGTACGTGGATCTATGTGGAACGGAGCTCTGACTATATCCAGCTGCAGAGGATCAACGAGGGCCAGACGGGCTGTCACCACCACCTGGACTGCCTCTACCTAACCTTGGGATAAGCCGAACGAATGATAACCGGTAGCGTGACACCACGTCTACGCTGTGGTTATTGGCGTAGCCAACGGACTATGGCACTCTGTACTTATAGAACTACGACAACGGAAGAGAACTGATCTCACTCACTATAGGCACTACTAGCTTATACTAAAGACATACGAGAGAGCACTCGACCCCGCACTATGCTTCCAACGTATACGAACGACTTGCAGCAGACGAATGCATAAACCCAGGATCTACGCACTAGTAGAGGAAAAAGACTACTCATGCAACCAAGCATAAACTGTTAGAAAGGAATCACGGACACACTTTATTCTAATCAGAGCAGGCAAGCATTTCCACTTTATTCTAAAAGACAAGTCATACAATGTCACACCCTAAAATTCCATCACTTTAAAAATGCTAGAAACATGATTAGATTTTTTTCAAAGGATTTATTAATTTTGACTAATTAAATTTGCTTTTAAAGTATTAAATAATATTTAATTAATTTAGAAACACCCAAGTGTTTGATGCATTCATGTCTTTGCATTTGTTTTGTTTGTTGTGTGTGGTTTAAAAAGTTTTTAAAAATAATTTTTTTTGAAACCTTGAAAGGGTTTTAAGTGTTAAAGGTTTGAAAAGTTTTGAAATAAAAGGTTTGAAAAAGAAAAGAAAAAAAACAAACCCAATCCTTTCCCTCTTCTCCTTTCAACCCAAACCATCCCCGGCTCGTTTTTCTTTTTTCCTTCGCCGGCCCAGCTCCCCGCGGCCCGTCTTTTTTTCCCTTCCCCTTTTCTTTCTCACGCGTCGGCCCGCCTTCTCTTTCGGCCCACAACACCCGCCGGCCCGTTCCAGCCCCTCCCCCTCTCTCCTCCCACTGACAGTCGGGGCCCACTGTCAGGGCTTCCCCTACCTCCCGCCGGCCCTCTCCTCCCTTGGCCATGCCGGCTACCGCCGGTCACCACCGCCGCCTCCCGGCACCCTTCTCCCTCCCCGCGCCTCCTCCCCTCCCCACTCGTGTGCCGCACGCGCACTCACTCCCGCGCCGCCTCCGCCCGTTTCCCCTCCCATAACGGCCGCCCGAGCTCCACTAGCCATTAATGGTGGCCCCGCCGGAGCGCCCGCCGCCCACCGCCTCTACGCCGCCTCCTCTTCCCCCTGTACCTTATAAAAGACGGCATCATCCCCTCATCCTCCCGCACCTCTCCCCGCAGTTCCTCCTCTCCTCCTCGCCCCGCAGTGCCGCCACCCCAGAGCTCGTCGCCGCCCGCCGCCGATCTACCTCCTCGACACTCCTTCCCCATGTTCAAGCCCCTCAGTAAGTTCCTCTCGCCCTCCTCTTCATTTTGGTGCTCTTCCCGTCGCGGATGGAGCACGGGAGCTCAACTCCGGCGAGATTCCGGCGATCTGCCGGCCGTCCGCCGCCGCGCGCCTGCTGGCCGCCGCTGCGTGCCCGCTTGCAGACCACCAGGACCGCCCGATCCAAGATCGACGACCCAGATCGCATCCCGCCCTGAGTCAAACAAAAACATACCGGTCAACTCAGCCATCCGCCGTCATCTTGCAAAAAACCCCCTGTACTTTTGAATATCACACGTATGCCCTCCCACCTCCAAAGAACCTTACAAATCAGTCCATGTTTTCTCGGTTAAGCCCCTAGCTTCTTAAGTTTTTCCAACCAAGGTCCAAGCCTTGTTGTTTTACACCAAAACCCTTGAGTTCTTACACATAATTATGTTTAGGTCCCTGGTTTTTTGCAGATAAGCCCCTGAAGTCCAAGTTTTCTTACAATCTAGCCCCTGAACCTTGTTTTAGCCATATCTTTTGCATCTTTTATCCGTTTTAGGCGTTTTTGGTGTCCATGCGACCATCTCTCAGAGCCCGTCAGTTTTAAAAGCTTGTTTTAGCCTTTTGTAATGATTGATGTATTATTTTTATTTATTGTATGATTTTTGCTGTGCGCGTAGATATCGTGCCAGTTGGAGCAGAGCTACCGATCGAAGCTCAAGAACAAGTTTTTGAAGAAGAAGAACCCAGTGTTTAAGCAAGGAAGGCAAGTGGATTTCCTCCCCTGCATACTTTATTTTGTCCCACACAACTTGCATAATAACTAAAATTTACTTTTAAATGTTGCTATGCATAAATTGATGGGAAAATTACCTTTTTAAGGACATGACTAGATTTTTATCCCCATTACCTTGAACAACCCTTTTAAATAAATGTTTTGGGTAGAAATGCTTAGTTGCTATACCTTGGGATGGTTCAAATGAATCTTTACAAAATGATGAATGTTGATCATGATAACTTTGGTGAACTGTGATAATACAAGATCATATGGTTTAATTGGAACATGGAGAACCACCCATGAAAACAGTGCAACCACAGTCCATATGGCTCTGTCTTAGCCAATTAATTAGGTGTGTGGAATTATCTGACAGCCTTATCCGAAAGGAGCACAGGGGGCCGGAGTTGAAGGGGTATAGCTCGGTTCTTTTGGGGAAGCAGCCTTTGCTAAGGTGCTGACCACTAGGGAGGGTTATGGTCTGCTCTGCTGCTGTAACTGTCGCGGGTTGTTAGTCTTCTGCATATCTTTGTAAAGGCTTCGTAGTGGACCCCTAGCCACTCACCTCGAAAGTGTTTAAGGGTCTGATCAACCCGGGCAACATGGGGAACACGAACTGTGGGTAAAGTGTACGATCTCTACAGAGTGAAAACTGATCGATCAGCCGTGCTCACGGTTAAGAGCGGCCTGGACCCTCACATGATAAGTGAACTTGAAGATGAGATTAATTCATGGTTTTATATGGTTTTGAGATAATGTTTTCTAAAGCTTAATTTTTGGGATGGTATAAACTTACACCTAGTAAATAGGTGCTTGCTAATAAAATTTGACCAACTTAAAAATGCAAACCGCTGCAAAACTCTTAGCCTATCCTTGATAGCCTTGCATTTTTCCCCCACTTGCTGAGCTCCAACCATAAGTGTGCTCACCCTTGCTTACCCGCTGTTCAGAGGAGAACACTGGAGAAGAGTACTTCAGCGACTACGATGAGTTCTGAGGCTTGCGTGCCCCTAGTCAGATGCCTGTGGAGTTGAAGACGGTGCTGGATCATCTTAGCTATCGATGTTCGTGTAAAGACCTTCGTGTCTATCCATGAGTGTAATAAAAGTTAATAAACCTCTTCTTGTACGTTTTTGAGCATTGTTTATGTTATTACACTCATTATGTCTATCGTATGTGTGAAACTGAGATCCTGGCACACATATGAGATGCATTCGGTTTTCTTCGGAAAAATCGGGTGTGACATACAAACATGATACAAACTTGTGCACCTAAGCAACTAGATCGAGGGGGCGTGTTCATGAAGAACATGCGCCTCTAAATGATGAACAGGCGAAGAACACAAGAATATATCACTCACACTTTAGTCTAAATAGAAAATGCAGAAATACTCACTTTACTCTAATTGAAGAACGAAGCATCCATGGAGATACAAATTCCTCTCTCACTCTCCTACTCTCTAATCTACCAAGGAGAGGCCTCTACTTTGAAGGGAAGCTCTCATCCTTGGGTGAAGTGGTGTGTCCCATTTCCTATCCCCTCCTCTTCTATTTATAGGCAAGGGGGTGGCTTGCTCGGAGTGCCAAACGACTCCAAAACACCCCGGGATGCCTTGAGGAACCAATGGAGAGTTGCCACGCGTCAGTTAGGGACGGGGACCTCCGAAGGGTTCGGCCGACCCCCAGGTGGGTCTGTTTCCACTGCCTTTCGTCCAAGTGACTGTCAGGTGGGTCCTCAGGTGTGTATGGGTGTGTATGCGGTGTTTTTAGCTTGTTTCCGTGGGGATGTGGGCCCTTGAATCCGCGTATTGGCTCTTGATTGGTCGAAGGTGTGTTTCCTTGGATTGGTGATGTGTCATGGACACATAACATCCAACGTGGCAACACGTCGCCACGTGGTCTGGTGTGGGTCCCATCGGGCCCACATATCAAGATGGTGATCTTGTTTTGTGCATATCTCTTTCATCCGGACTCAGAAGTAGACAAATGATATATCCATTTCGATTGTCTCGACGAGCCCGTCGCAATGGTGCAGTCCAAATTGGCATTTGAGGTTGTTATGGATGATGTCCTATATAAGCCATTGGATCACTTGCTCTTAATTGTATCATTTATCACGTATTCCGGTGCATCCTGCAACAAAAGCTAGAAACACCAACACTTGTGGAATTTATCAGTATAAAGCGCTATTCTAGTGTTGATGATCACTTTTCATTCATTTTATGTAGGAGTTGACGGCATAAAAGTTGCACTTAATAGCCGTCAACAACACCCCCACACTTGACCTTTGCTCGTCCTCGAGTAAAGGAGAAAGGATCAAGGTGAGACATGATATCCAAAGGTATGAAGCGAGCATAAGAGATATTCCGAACCATACCTTATACTTGTGAACTCTGTGGAGTGTCTATCATGCCATCTTGGGTAGTTGAGGAATGGAACGGTCATGAATCCAATCACTCCTGCTCGTCATGTTAAGTAACTTGGGGTTTTGCGATAAATTTTCAAAACAAACCTTGCTTAGCTCCTCATTTGATTGTCTCAGATCGCTCAATGTGTATATGTCCTCACCAAGGCATTAGATTGCCTTTCTTCATCCTACTTCTAATGATGGCTATATGTGGAGCTCAGGGTAGGATAAAAGGTAAAGCATACTTGCATCATATATATTGCAAAGTCAAAGACCGGATCCAAGGAGAAAAGCAATTCATACAATCAGATCAAGTGTGCACATGTATGGATGTGATGGATATGGTAAGGTGGATACTAGGCCCGGAATGGGTGCTAGATATTACCATATATATGATGAATGTTGTGGTGATGGTAAGGTGGACACTAGACCCAGAATGGGTGCCAGTTATTACCATCAAATTTTGGAACTCCATTTTGTATGATTCCATCTCTCTCCTTTTTCTTCTTTCCTTTGGACATGGGCTATCTCTTTTTTTGCTCTTCTTTTTTTCATGCCTTGAGCATTTTTTTTGACTCATGCCTTGAGCATATTTTTTTTGCATAGCCCATATCCTTTTTTTCGAAGATACTTTTGGAGAGAGAGGTCACACATGGAGCTTTATTTTTATGAAACGGATGGATGATACAATGCTAACTTCCAGTGTAGAAGCATAGCAAGGGGATATGGAGTGCACATGGATCTTGATCATAAAAGCATGAAAAGAATTCTCACAAAGGTCACAACAATTTGACAAAGCTCAATGCAATAACAAGCAGTATATGAGTCTAAGGTTTTCAAGATAACTCATCATATGGCTTTGGTAGGACTTTGACATATCAAAGAGGAGCTTTGCAAAGGGTTTTCATATTTTCAAATAAAATTCCCAAGCACTCAAACATTCAGAGAGAAGATCATATCGTCAAACCATATCACAAGCATCAACTACTTAGATGAGCATGCTTTCCCTAATGATATTTGTTCACAAGCACCAAGATGATAAGTATGGAATAAAACATATGCAAGCCAACCACAGGAAACATGTAGAGAAAGTCGAGCACGATTCTATGAGTTCATTTAGTAGATAGGAATTGAAACTCATTCAAACTCATGAATCAGGGAGAGTGAGATAAAGGGTGCATATACCATCGCTCCTGAAGAATATAAAAATAAGGAAGACTAGTGGTGGTTCAGCTGACCCATGGAGCAGGCGGATCACTCTAGTTTACCTTGTCCCTTGTCATGAAAGCGCGGTCGATGTCGTGCAACGCCTGTGTGGGAGATCTCAACTGTGTATGCCGATGATAAGCTTGGGAGATCTCCCCCACACTTGTTCATGTACCTGGTGCTATCTTCAAACAAAAAGGAAAAACAAAAGATGGACTCTACTGATTCGAGAACCAGTGAACCTTTATTCGAAAACAAACACATTTTTTTTGTTTCTTTTTTATTCACCAAGAGACCTATCTCAACCAAGGCTGATGTTGGCGTTTTGTAATGTTGTCATCTTAAGAATAGATTTGGAATCCATCCTTAGTGACAATCACCAAGAATCGCCTTGTAGGCACCTCTCAATGTCACAACTAACGACGCCGGGTTAGCGTGAACATCAAGACTTGCCAAAGGTTAATCTAAATGATCATGAACGAATCTGCAAGCGCACAGATAAACCGTTGTAGCATTTCACTAAGGAAGGAGAGTATTCTAAGGGTATCATATCCGTGGAAGGCAATGGCAGATATCTTAGACTTATGCTTTTGCTCTGAATGTAAACTAAGAGATAGATAAAGGAAACAACACACTGAAAGGAAGGGGTAAGATAAAAGATATAAGGGTAGTGTGACACACACACTCAGATCTACCTCTACTCTAGCACACTATGACTTAGGGGGAACATACGAGTTAGCTCTAGGTTCTAATGTACTAAACATACAAAGCTAGAAGATACAAGAGATATGCATGAGTATTGCATGAGAGGGATAAGGTTCAGCACCCAGGTACAAACAGGGAGCTAGCCCGCGACGACCAGCACTCTGCGAAACTAGACTTTAGACTCCTAGAGCAGGTACCCCAGCGCGGAGGATTGCTCAAGGATCCAACAAGGCTGTCACCACCTGCGGACCTACCTCTATCGTTACGGGGGGTATGCTCATAACTAACGTAGCCAGACAACCCATGCACCATGCCTATGTTGCTGCTAGACTTCACCCGGCTCGAGCTATTGTGACCCAGGGTGAGAGCCACCAAAAAACTGGTCAACTTAGACCGAGTACCGTAGCTTGAACACAAACCTCATGCAACACTCTCATGCCATCTAACAAGATCATCTAAGGCTAGACATACAAACAGATATGAACTCTCTTGTGTCTAGTCAACAAGATCAAAGGGTCGTGTTCGTGAAGAACACGAGCCTCTAACTTATGAACAAATACATAAGTAATGAGTTTATCACCCTTCAAGTGGATCAAAAGGTAGTGTTCATGAAGAACACAAGCCTCTAAATGATGAACAAGGGATGAACTCAAGAACATATCAAGCATATGATCTACCATGACTTTATATGAAATAGCTAAATAACTGAAGTAGATCAAAGTCATACAATGAAAGAAAGATAAAAGAGAACTCATACCTAGACCCCAAAGAAGAGTTGGAACCTGAATAAGAGCTACTCTAGCCTACCCCCTAGCCTTGGAAACTAAAAGTGAGAGGAGAATGAGAGAGTGGTGTGTGGGAAATGGGAGCCCCTCCCCTTCTATTTATAGGCAAGGACCAGGCTTGCTCGGAGCACCAAATGGCCTCAAAACACCCGGGGATGCAGCAAGTGACCAATGAGCAACCACCATGTGGAGGGCCAGGATGGACGGCCACTAGGTTGGTTCGGCCGATCATAGGATCGGCCGGCCCCCTAGGGTCACCTCCTGGCCTGTGTTTTCTCTGGGTGGCTGACATGTGGGCCCTTTGATCCTTCCCCCGTGCATGCCAAGTTTCCTGATAAGTTGGAGCTCTGGTGGGCCCATGGATCCTTGTGAAGTCCATGTGTCACTCTCTGATTCGTCGATGAGTGCCTCCCTTGGATCAATGACGTGGAATGCCATGTGTTTCCTTAGTGGCAGCCACCTCCTCAGCTGAGTTGGCATGGTTTCTTCAAAGAAGGTTGGTTTCCATCTCTTTTTAGGGGTAAATCACCTACATACAAATAATCTCCAAAAACAAGTGGAACTACATTATTCAAACCAAAATGGAAGTAAATAATGCATATGCCTTCATTTATGTGAGAATGTTGAGGGTTGAAAGTGGTGAATTTCAACCATCAACAAACTCCCCAAGTTAACCTCTTGCTCGTCTCGAAGCAAGAAATTAGAGACTTAGGTTGGTTGATCAGGAGTTGCTACAATGTTGTATTCTCAACTTATGGGAAACATACAGCAAAGTACTCTACCAAGAGTTGAACATGTTGGCAATGTTCTTACCTTTCACATGATGACGTGGGGCATATAGCTTCACCTGCCTTGGGCGGTTGAGAGACATAATGGTTATATAGAATGTGCATAATCACTCATACCTTGATCAGCTATTACTCCGAAGGTTTTGCAAATTTTTCAAAAGAAAATCAGAGTTCCTCAAATGATACTCTTGGATCGCTCAAAAGTGTATGGTTCCTCACCAAGGCATCAATGTTGCCTTTCTTCACATCCTACTCCTAACAGGCTTTATGTGGAGCTGTAGGTAGGGAAGAAATGTGGCATACTTGTCCCTCATATATTGCTAAGCCAAAGACCGGATCCTTGGAAGAAACAAACATACATCCTGATCAAGATGTGCATATGTGTGTGATGGATACGAGCATGGCAAGGTGGATACTAGGCCCGGAAATGGGTGCTAGATATCGCCATGCTTTTATGAGGGAATGAGGGATTGATGGTAAGGTGGACACTAGCCCCGGAGTGGGTACTAGTTATTACCATCTATATGGTGGAACTCTTTCTCTTGCACATATCAATCCCTTTTTCTCCTTTTGAAATTTTTCCGAGACTTGGGCTAGCTCTCTTTATTTTATTTTTTTGCCATGCTTTTGAGCATGCTTTTCTTTTTTCTCTTTCTTTTTTTTAGCTAGCCCTTTGTCTCTATTGGAGATATTTGTGGAAGAATGCATAGGCAGTATGGAGCAAATGATGAATGCTAACTTCCAGTGTAGAAGTTTAGCATTAACGTGTACGTGATCTTGATCAGGGGAGTATGAGTTCTAACAAGGGTCACAACAATTTGACAAAGCTCAATGATAGAACAAGCTGCATATGTGGAGGCTAAGAGCTAGAATCTACATATGGCCTTAGATGGGTAATTCTCATCATTGAGGAACTCATCATGTTTTGATTTTTCAAAAAGAAAAACTCCGGATGTCAAGCATCACTAAGCACAAGATCATAGCACTCTATTCTACCATATCATGTCTCACAAACACTTAGGCAAGGATCATGCTTTTTGCTACCCACAGTTTTCAAGCTAAGGTTTGAACATACAAGCCAACAAACTCAAAACTTAGGTAAGATACAAAGTTGTAAGCAAGACATACGAGGAGAATAAACAGAGCAACTATTCATCATTTCAACCATAGAGGCAAAGCATACTTACTATGCATATCAAAGCAAACTAAGCAAACGACAATGATGAAAGCAAATAAATATTTTTGGTCTTTTTATTTTTTGCAGATTTTTTTGGATTTTCATTTATAAGATATTCTGAAAACAAAGGAAGATACAAGTTACCTCAGGATGGGGTCCTCCCCCAAGCTAGCTTCAGGCTCACTGCGGAGGAGGGTAGAAGAAACCCTGACTCGCGTAGTAAGCCCTCTACTCCTCCATGTATCGCTGCTGATCTTGCTGCATGGCTGCTATCCTCTCACCATTCTGACGCTGCCACGCTGAGGTAGACTCGACGTGGGTGTTCAGCGTCTCCTCCAATCCCGTGACCTGGACGGTGAGCTCTCCCATCCGCTGCGCGAGCTGAGCATCGCGTGCAGAGGCTGAGGAGTGCTGCCGGAAAGATGAAGACGGAGGTAGACCTGTAACACCCTAATTTTCCAAATTTAAGCTTTAAATAAAATTTGCTAGAAACATTTAATTATGCTCTTCAGGATTATAGGGTCGCATTTACTTTCTTTTAGGAATTTAAGATTTTTCTAAAATAAAATAAATAACTATAGGAATTTATTGTTGAATTCATGGTGATGCATTGCTTTTGGTTGTTTGAATTCAAATTTGAATTTGAATTCATTTGTTTGTGTCTTTTCAAAAATCAAAACCCCTTCTCTATCTTTTCCCTTCCTTCCTCTCCTTCCGGCCCAGCTTCGCGTCAAGCCCAGCAGGCAGAAGTCCGCTACCGCTCCTCCAGCTCCCCCGTCTGGTTTCCCCGCGCCGCGCGCCCTCGGCCCACCTCGGCCCAGCAGCTGCCACCAGCCCATCCCGCTCTCACCCGCGCCCGCAGCCGCCGACAGGTGGTCCCCACCTGTCATCCCCCTCCTCCGGTTCGTCCCCGAGTCGGACTCAGGTCCGAGCCCCGGGCGCGTCCGCGTCCGCCCCGTGCACGCCTTCCCAGGCATGGCCCACATGCCAAGGGACTGCCCCGGCCCTATTTAAGGCCGCCGCCGCCGCCTCTGAACCGAGCCACCAAAACCCTAGCCGTCGCCTGTGCCTTGCGCCCGAGCTCGCGAAACCCTAGCTAGCCGCCGCCGCTGTTCTTCGTCACCGTCGCCTCCCCGCCACCGTGAAGCCGTCCAGGAGCTGCGCTTGGAGGTGAGGATCCCACCGGTGCTGCTTGTTTGCGTCCTCATGTCCTGAGTCGCTGAGACGAGCTCGCCATCGTTGCGCCGCCGCGCCGCTCCGCCTCGCCGTGCCGCGCGCCGTCTCCGCCGCGACCTAGCCGACCGCGCCGCCCTAGTTTGCTTCGCCGTCGCACGCGCTTCGCCCTGGTGTCGTCCGCGCATCCAATCGAGCACCCCAGCTCGATTCCGAGCCGTGCCGGCGAGCCCGCCGCCGTCCGCCGCCGCTCGCCGTCGCAACCCGCCGCCGCAAGCACTTGCAGCCGCCGGCAGCCGTTGGATCAAGATCCAACGGGTCGGATTAGATCTAATCCAAGTCAATACCGGTCAAACCGGCCTGACTCTGCCCTTTTGCAAGAAAGTCGTTAAGTTTTCTAGATTTACAAATAGGTCCTTCCGCAGTAGCGAGTTCCTTTACAGATAGGTCCTTTTGTTACGTTTAAGCCCAGAACCTTTAGTTTTCTTTACAGATTAGTCCCTGTCCTTCGTTAGTGCATATCTTGGTCGTTTTAGCTCCATTTTTAGCGTTCTTTATGTCCACACGATCGTCTCGAAGTGTAGATTAGTTTTATGTCTCTATTTTGTTCTGTTAGTATTGTTTGATGATTGTTTCTCATTTATTCTTGTTGTATGCTTGTATGTGAATGTTGTGGAACGTAGAGAGTGAAGCGTTCGAGGGATTTGAAGATCAAGACACGCTAGAGTTTGAGCAGCCAAGTCTTGTTGAAGGCAAGTCTTCCTTGATGCATACCCACTTGTCCTATATAACATGCATTAAATTCATCGTATTTACTTTTGTTGCTTGCATTAATTTTGACGGGAACCTACTAAGGATCATGCCTAGTCCTTTATGACCTTTGCCTTGTAACCAGGTTATTAAATTAATCTTGATGGTAGCTATGGCTTAGCATGCTTAACTGGGATGGTATTAATCAACTTGGATACTTTTATGTTCTATGTTCCGTTTTATGTTATTTTGATTGCAAGACCACCCTTTGCTATGTTAATCGGAACATGGAGAACCACCCAGGAAAATAGTACAACCACAAGAACTAAACGGGCAATGGTCTTGGCTGAATAATTAGGAACTTTAGCTTGGGGTGATCTTACCTAATAAGGACAAGGGATCGGCGGTACTGCGGGGTATGGACTCGCTCTAGCAGGGGGCTGGGTGAGTTATTTTTTCTATGGTGGGGTATTGACCTGCTAGGGGACTTTATACCTTGCTAACTGATCCGGACCTTTTGGGTCATAACTTGCTGGGGAACCTTTGTAAAGGCCATGTAGCGTCCCTATGCAACCACACCTCGGTAGTGTGGTATGGTGCCTTGCAAACACCGTATGGTTGGGTTCAAAGTTCTTCGGAGCTTTTACGCTGCTTGTGGTGAAAGTATACAACCTCTGCAGAGTGTAAAACTAACTAGTTAGCCGTGCTCACGGTCAAGAGCGGCCGGGACCCTCACATGACTAAGTTATGGAACTTAAATGTTAAATCATTGCTCTATCTTTATTTATGATGCTTATGCTTTATTAATTGTGGGTTGGTATAAACTTACACTCTTTAGTAATTATGTCGCTAGTAAAACTTGACTAACTAAAATGCTAAACTGCTTGAACCTTAGCCATCCACCATATGGCCTTGCATGTTATGTTGTTTTCCCCTTGCTGAGTACGGCACGTGCTCACGCTTGTCTATCTTCTTGTATCTACAATACTCGGGTTGCTGCTCAGACTGGGAGAGATTTGAAGACTATCCCGGTGACTTCCAGGAGTTCTAGGTGTGCGTGTCTTCCGTCGGCTGCCTGTGGAAGCATCTCTATCCGCTGCGAGAACTCATTATTTATGTCTCGTTTAAGACTTTTCGTCATGTAATAACTCTATGTTCGTGTGGCACTGATTTTGTTATTCACAATGTCATTGCGTGTGTGTAATTTGATCCTGGCACACACGTAATCAATGCATTCGGTTTTGCCTTTAAAACTGGGTGTGACAAAGTGGTACCAGAGCCGTGTTGACTGTAGGATGTTAGCCTAGATAGAAATGGTCGAATTTAAGGATTATATAATCATAGAAGCCTTTCTCATCACATGCTTGCTTTATTTCTAATAATCTTATACTCTTGCTTTTGCCTCACCCTTGAGTTGATCTTGATTCTTTACCTTGTGCTTGCTATCTTTTAGCTCTCACCCCTTTTGTCTTACCATCTATCTCACTCTACACTGCACTTACAGATGGTTCGTCGCTTGAAGCCCTCACACGCTGGTGCTGCCCACCAGTATGTTCCGCAGGAAGAGTACAATGACTACCATGACGGAGACACAGATGAAGAGATAGAGATGGAAGCTGCACCAGTAGCCGCCCCTGGCCTCATCGTTGTGTCAGATGATGAGGAGGATCCAGAGGAGGTGAATCCAGAAGGAGGAGAGCCAGCTGACCAGCCAGACCAGGAAGAGCAGGCGCTAGGAGACGACCAAGGTGATCACCACGGTCCAGTGGTGGAGGAAGAAGTGCAAGAGCAAGCTGAACAACAAGGCCCAGCAGAAGATGAAGCAGCTGAGGAAGTGATCTGGGAGGTGTACCACTACAGGGTTGATGGAGTGGGCATTCCCATGGCTGACCACCTGAGAGCAATGGTACTTCGCTTGGGCTATGACAAGGCCCCAGCCTACCACTGTGAGCTCTGGACTCACCCATGGTTCGAGCCCCACTGGGAGGTTGCAACTATCCTGGAGGAGTATGCTCCATTCCAGGGAGTGAAGGAGATCTCCAAGCATCATGATGTGGCTCACAGGACCACCATGGACGCTGACATCGCGGAAGCAGCTCAGAGGGCACTCTATGTACTCTCCCACAAAGAGCGTGACAGGTTGGAGGACACCCACTGCAGATACACACCTTTCAGAGCAAGTGGGGAAGCCAAGACCTACATCGCTCTAGCTCCAGCTTATGAGGGAACGCTAAACAACGTCCGGAGTCTGCTTGCTACTGTTAATACCACTTTGGATGACACCAACAACACTCTCTGTGCGGCCCAGCAGCAGATCTTCACTCTGGAGTTGCAGAAGCGTGCCTTGGAAGCTGCATTGCAGAACAGGGAGCAGCCAGTTGTCCATGACGCTGCAGAAGCATGTACCTCCCCGTCACCCAAGAGGCCACGCTACTACTCCCCCGACGCCCGCACAGATGCTATGCCAGGAGAAGATAGTCCTTAGGATTAAGTTTAAGATTAGGGTCTTTTGTAATCGCTAGTAGACGATCGGTTAAAGTGTGCTTAGTTTAGGAGTGTGGTTGAATGCTTGGTTTTGTGTTAAATGATTGAGCTGGATTTTGTTTGAGTGCAATGTGTTGTGGAGTGATGACCACAACGACATTGGTTTAGTAGTAAGTTTGTGGGGGTCAATCTTCTGTCTTAATCAATTTATCTATCATAATCTTTGTGTTCCTTTAAAGCTTACTCTTAATACAAATCCAAAAGCTTCAAATCTGTTCGCGCAGCTCTCGGAGTCAGCTGCACTGTTTTAATTTTATCTTGGGCTATAGAACTCCAATTGCAGTAAATCCAATTGGATAAGTTCAGAAATTTTGTGACTGATTTTCGGTACAAAATTCAGAATTTTATGATGTATAGTAAGAGAGATATGCCCGAAACATTGGAACCCCTCGAATCTGTTAAACACTGCTGACCTACCTGACTTGTTTAATTGATAACCAGAGTTACAGAACTCCGATTGAGGTGATTACAGTTGGAGAAGTTCCGTAATTTCATTACCTAGTACTGGTTAAAAGCTCATAATGTTTGGTTATTCACGCTAAGAGTTATTCCTGATTATTTGAGACCAACAGAATCTGTCTAAAGTTGAACATCTATGTTATCTTATCTTTCTGGGTTTAACTCTTGGCACAATCATCTAAAGTGATGTCCCTAACACTCAGATGGTGATCACCAGGTCAGGATTGGGAGTCGATCAACCAGCAGTGAATCGTCAAGGCAGGGCACCCCAGCAAGCTCAAATGGATCCCGCCATGCAGCAATTCATCGAGACACAGACCCAGCTCCTCCAGAACCTGACCAACACTGTGGCGAATCTGCAAGCCCAAGCCAACAATCCACCTGTGCAGCAGCAGGCGCCTCGCAACAAGCACTGGGAGTTCATGAGCCACCACCCCCCAGTGTTCACTCATGCTGCTGATCCACTTGAAGCTGAGGATTGGCTGAAGACAGTGCTGAAGATGCTCACTACCTGCCAGTGCGATGACAGAGAGAAGGTCCTGTATGCTGCAGGACGACTTCAGGGGTCCGCATCCGCTTGGTGGGATGCGTATATCGCTGCCCACGCCGCCCCAGACACTATCACCTGGGACGAGTTCGCCACCAACTTCAGGAGCCACCACATACCCTCTGGGGTCATGAAGATCAAGAAGAAGGAGTTCCTTTCTCTCAAGCAGGAGGGAATGTCAGTGGCTGAGTACAGAGACAAGTTCATTGAGTTGTCTCGCTATGCGACTAAGGAAGTTGCCGAAGACAAGAAGAAGCAGGAGCTGTTCCTGGATGGGTTAGCTGGTCCACTGCAGTACCAGCTGATGTCTCAATCTTTCCCCATGTTCCAGCAACTAGTAGATACTGCCATCCGCTTGGAGCACAAGCGCAAGGAGCTCGGAGAGCAGAAGAGGAAGGCCACCAGCTCTGGACAGTCCGGGAGTGTTTCTCGCCCGCGATTCACCCCACAGCAGAGCACCCCGTTCCGCTTCGGAGGGCCTGGTGGAAACTTTGGGCAGCAGCAGTCCCAGCGTCCCGCTCAGCAGTTCCAGCAGTCTGCTCAGCAGTTTCAGCGTTCTGCCCCTCAGACACCACGCCCCGCCTTCCAGCAGAGAGCTCCAGTTGGTACCCCGGTGAGGTCCGTTGCACCTCCCAATCCTTCAACTACCACTTGCTTCAAGTGCGGAGAGCTTGGTCACTATGCTAATGCGTGCCCCAAGAGGAATCCTCCAAACACCCCAGTGCAGAATCAGCAGATGCAGCAGATGAGGAATGGGAATCAGACCCCGCAGGCTAACAAGGGATAGTAGAGCTATGCACGTGGCAAGGTGATGCACGTTGATGCTGAAGTCGCCCAGGAAAACCCCAGAGTAGTGGTCGGTATGTTCCTAGTCAACTCCACTCCCGCCTCAGTTTTATTTGATTCTGGAGAATCCCATTCTTTCATTACATCTCAGTTCGTAGCTCAACATAACATACCCATTAGTCCCATGCCTCGCCATATGCTAGTTAGTTCACCAGGGGGGAATTGAAAGCATCATATAAGTGTGACAACGTCAGTCTCAAGATTTTGGGCAGAGAATTCCGGGCTAATCTTATAATACTGGAATCAAGAGGCATTGATGTGATAATGGGAATGGGATGGTTGACCGCGTGTGATGCGGTGATTCAGTGTGCTAAGAGGTCAGTTCTTCTCACTAGTCCAGCCGGGGAAAGGATCGAGTTTGCAGCAGATCCACCACCATCAACAGCCAGCGCAGTGAATCAGCTCAATGGAACGGCCTTGGAGGACATAAGAGTGGTGTGCGACTACCCGGATGTGTTTCCTGAGGAGTTACCAGGTATGCCCCCTGACCGAGACGTTGAGTTCGTTATTGATCTATTGCCTGGTACTGCTCCTATCTCTAAGCGTCCATATAGAATGTCTAGTGATCAGTTACAAGAACTTAAAGCACAGATTAAAGAGTTAATGGGTAAAGGGTTCATTCATGCTAGTTCATCACCTTGGGGAGCACCGGTTATCTTTGTGGGAAAGAAGGATGGTACGCAGAGGATGTGTGTTGATTACAGGTCTCTTAATGATGTTACTATCAAGAACAAGTACCCTCTGCCTCGCATAGAGGATTTGTTTGATCAAATGAGAGGAGCCAAGGTATTCTCTAAGATTGATCTGCGTTCCGGTTATCACCAGATGAAGATCAGACATTCGGATATTCCTAAGACAGCGTTCACCACGAGGTATGGACATTATGAGTACACAGTTATGTCCTTTGGGTTGACCAATGCACCTGCCTACTTCATGTATCTGATGAACAAGATCTTTATGGAGTATCTAGACAAGTTTGTTGTGGTGTTTATCGATGATATCTTGATCTACTCCAAGAATGAAGAAGAGCATGAGGAGCATTTGAGGCTTGTGTTGCAGAAGCTGAGAGAGCATGAGTTGTATGCAAAGTTCAGCAAGTGTGAGTTCTGGCTTAAGGAAGTGGCTTTCCTGGGTCATATTATCACCAACAGAGGGATTATGGTGGATCCAAGCAAGGTCAGTGATGTGTTAAAGTGGGAACCTCCTCGTACTGTGGCTGAGATCAGGAGTTTTCTGGGACTCGCTGGTTACTATCGTCGTTTCATCGAAGGATTCTCCAAGATAGTAAAGCCTCTCACATCACTGTTAGAGAAGGACAGAGAGTTCAAGTGGACCAATGCATGTCAGGCTAGTTTTGAAGAGTTGAAGAAGAGGTTGACCACAGCACCAGTCCTAGTGATGCCAGATCTACAGAAGAGCTTTGATATCTATTGTGATGCATCTCGACAGGGCCTGGGTTGTGTACTTATGCAGGAAGGACACGTTATAGCCTATGCATCTCGACAGTTGAGGAAGCATGAGCTGAATTATCCTACCCACGATCTTGAGTTAGCAGCAGTGGTTCATGCTTTGAAGATTTGGAGGCACTATGTTATGGGAACTAAGTGTCAGATCTATACTGATCACAAGAGCTTAAAGTACATCTTCACTCAGAAGGATCTCAATCTGAGACAGCGTTGTTGGTTGGAGTTGATCAAGGACTATGATTTGGAGATTCACTATCACCCCGGTAAAGCGAACTTGGTCGCTGATGCCTTGAGTTGGAAAGGTCATGCCGACATGGCTATGGTCTTCTAGCTGCTTGATGAGTTGGTAAAAGAGTTTGAGAGACTCAATCTGGAGATTGTTGCTCACACAAAGGGAGTGACTTTGGAAGTGCAGTCTACACTGGAGCAGGAGATACGTAAAGGACAGCTAGAAGATGTTGGGATCCAGAAAATCAAGGAAAGTATGAAATAGGGAGAAGCTCCAGATTTCACAGAGGATGATCAGGGAACTATATGGTTCAAGAACCGGATATGTGTACCAGAAACGGGAGGTCTCAGAGAGACTATCTTGAGGGAAGCTCACGATTCCGCCTACTCTATCCATCCAGGCAGTACCAAGATGTACCAGGATCTCAAGCAGAGGTATTGGTGGTACGGAATGAAGAGGGATGTGGCCTCACATGTGGCTTTGTGCGACACTTGCCATCGGGTTAAAGCTGAACACCAGAGGCCAGTTGGATTGCTTCAACCTTTGAAGGTGCTTGAGTGGAAGTGGGAAGAGATTGGTATGGATTTCATTGTAGGTTTACCTCGTACCCGGGATGGTTATGATTCGATATGGGTTATTGTGGATCGTTTAACCAAGGTTGCTCATTTCATCCCGGTGAAGACCACTTATACAGGAGCTAAGTTGGCAGAGTTATACATGTCCATGATCGTGTGTTTGCATGTTGTGCCAAAGAAGATAGTGTCAGACCGAGGTACCCAGTTCACATCTCGTTTCTGGGAGAAGCTGCATGAGTCTATGGATACAAAGTTGAACTTCAGCTCAGCCTATCACCCGTAGACAGATGGACAGACTGAGAGGACCAATCAGATTCTTGAGGACATGCTGAGAGCGTGTGCGCTTAAGCATGGTGGTAGTTGGGATAAGAGCTTGCCGTACGCTGAGTTCTCTTATAACAATAGCTACCAGGCTAGTCTCAAGATGGCACCCTTTGAGGCTTTGTATGGAAGGAAGTGTAGAACTCCGTTGTATTGGAGTGAGACAGGTGAAAGGCAGTTGTTTGGGGCTGACATCATTAGAGAGGCAGAAAAGTAGGTTCAGGTCATCAGGGAAAACTTGAGGATCGCTCAGTCTAGACAGAAGAGTTATGCAGACAGGAAAAGGAGAGACGTAGTCTTTCAGGAGGGAGACTATGTGTATCTTAAGGTATCACCAATCAGAGGCTTGCGTCGATTCAAGGTCAAAGGGAAGTTGTCACCTCGATTTATTGGACCATTCAAGATCCTAGAGAGAGTGGGAGAAGTGGCTTACAGGTTGGAGTTGCCAAATCAGTTAGCTGATGTACATGATGTGTTCCACATCTCTCATTGAAAAAGGGTTTCAATCCTCATGACAAGGAGCCGTTACCTATGGATGAGCTAAATATTAAGGAGGATCTCACCATTGTTGAACACCCTATCCGGATTTTGGACACTATGACATGAGTCACTAGGAATAGTGTGATTAAGATGTGCAAAGTACAGTGGAGTAACCATGCAGAGGATGAGGCAACATGGGAAAGAGAGGATGAATTGAAAGCAGAATTTCCAGATCTTTTCGCCAATCTATCCGAATCTCGAGGACGAGATTCATCTTAAGGGGGTAGGATTTGTAACACCCTAATTTTCCAAATTTAAGCTTTAAATAAAATTTGCTAGAAACATTTAATTATGCTCTTAAGGATTACAGGGTTGCATTTACTTTCTTTTAGGCATTTAAGATTTTTCTAAAATAAAATAATTAACTATAGGAATTTATTGTTGCATTCATGCTGATCCATTGCTTTTGGTTGTTTGAATTCAAATTTGAATTTGAATTCATTTGTTTGTGTCTTTTCAAAAATGCAAAACCCCTTCTCTATCTTTTCCCTTCCTCTCCTTCCGGCCCAGCTTCGCGTCAAGCCCAGCTGGCAGAAGTCCGCTACCGCTCCTCCAGCTCCCCGGTCTGGTTTCCCCGCGCCGCGCGCCCTCGGCCCACCTCGGCCCAACAGCCGCCGCCAGCCCATCCCGCTCTCACCCGCGCCCGCAGCCGCCGACAGGTGGTCCCCACCTGTCATCCCCCTCCTCCGGTTCGTCCCCGAGTCGGACTCAGGTCCGAGCCCCGGGCGCGTCCGCGTCCGCCCTGCGCACGCCTTCCCAGGCGTGGCCCGCACGCCAAGGGACCGCCCCGGCCCTATTTAAGGCCGCCGATGCCTCTGAACCGAGCCACCAAAACCCTAGCCGTCGCCTGTGCCTTGCGCCCGAGCTCGCGAAACCCTAGCTAGCCGCCGCCGCTGTTCTTCGCCGCCGTCGCCTCCCCGCCGCCGTGAAGCCGTCCAGGAGCTGCGCTTGGAGGTGAGGATCCCGCCGGTGCTTCTTGTTTGCGTCCTCGTGTCCCGAGTCGCTGAGACGAGCTCGCCGTCGTTGTGCCGTCGCGCCGCTCCGCCTCGCCGTGCCGCGCGCCGTCTCCGCCGCGACCTAGCCGACCGCGCCGCCCTAGTTTGCTTCGCCGTCGCACGCGCTTCGCCCTGGTGTCGTCCGCGCATCCAATCGAGCACCCCAGCTCAATTCCGAGCCGTGCCGATGAGCCCGCCGCCGTCCGCCGCCGTTCGCCGTCGCAACCCGCCGCCGCCAGCACTTGCAGCCGCCAGCAGCCGTTGGATCAAGATCCAATGGGTCGGATTAGATCTAATCCAAGTCAATACCGGTCAAACCGGCCTGACTCCGCCCTTTTGCAAGAAAGTCGTTAAGTTTTCTAGGTTTACAAATAGGTCCTTCCGCAGTAGCGAGTTCCTTTACATATAGGTCCTTTTGTTACGTTTAAGCCCAGAACCTTTAGTTTTCTTTACAGATTAGTCCCTGTACCTTCGTTAGTGCATATCTTGGTCGTTTTAGCTCTGTTTTTAACATTCTTTATGTCCACGCGATCGTCTCGAAGTGTAGATTAGTTTTATGTCTCTGTTTTGTTCTGTTAGTACTGTTTGACGATTGTTTCTCATTTATTCTTGTTGTATGCTTGTATGTGAATGTTGTGGAACGTAGAGAGTGAAGCGTTCGAGGGATTTGAAGATCAAGACGCGTCAGAGTTTGAGCAGCCGAGTCTTGTTGAAGGCAAGTCTTCCTTGATGCATACCCACTTGTCCTATATAACATGCATTAAATTCATCGTATTTACTTTTGTTGCTTTCATTAATTTTGACAGGAACCTACTAAGGATCATGCCTAGTCCTTTATGACCTTTGCCTTGTAACCGGGTTATTAAATTAATCTTGATGGTAGCTATGGCTTAGCATGCTTAACTGGGATGGTATTAATCAACTTGGATACTTTTATGTTCTATGTTCCGTTTTATGTTATTTTAATTGCAAGACCACCCTTTGCTATGTTAATCGGAACATGGAGAACCACCCAGGAAAACAGTACAACCACAAGAACTAAATGGGCAATGGTCTTGGCTGAATAATTAGGAACTTTAGCTTGGGGTGATCTTACCTGATAAGGACAAGGGATCGGCGGTACTACGGGGTATGGACTCGCTTTAGCAGGGGGCTGGGTGAGTTATTTTTTCTATGGTGGGGTATTGTCCTGCTAGGGGACTTTATACCTTGCTAACTGATCCGGACCTTGTGGGTCATAACTTGCTGGGGAACCTTTGTAAAGGCCATGTAGCGTCCCTATGCAACCACACCTCGGTAGTGTGGTATGGTGCCTTGGAAACATGGTATGGTTGGGTTCAAAGTTCTTCGGAGCTTTTACGCTGCTTGTGGTGAAAGTGTACAACCTCTGCAGAGTGTAAAACTAACTAGTTAGCCGTGCTCACGGTCAAGAGCGGCCGGGACCCTCACATGACTAAGTTATGGAACTTAAATGTTAAATCATTGCTCTATCTTTATTTATGATGCTTATGCTTTATTAATTGTGGGTTGGTATAAACTTACACTCTTTAGTAATTATGTCGCTAATAAAACTTGACTAACTAAAATGCTAAACTGCTTGAACCTTAGCCATCCACCATATGGCCTTGCATGTTATGTTGTTTTCCCCTTGCTGAGTACGGCACGTGCTCACGCTTGTCTATCTTCTTGTATCTACAATACTTGGGTTGCTGCTCAGACTGGGAGAGATTTGAAGACTATCCCGGTGACTTCCAGGAGTTCTAGGTGTGCGTGTCTTCAGTCGGCTGCCTGTGGAAGCATCTCTATCCGCTACGAGAACTCGTTATTTATGTTTCGTTTGAGACTTTTGGTCATGTAATAACTCTATGTTCGTGTGGCACTGATTTTGGTATTCACAATGTCATTGCATGTGTGTAATTTGATCCTGGCGCACACGTAATCAATGCATTCGGTTTTGCCTTTAAAACTGGGTGTGACAAGACCACCAGAGCTAGAACTAGTGGGTGTGGCCCACTGAGCACTGCTCGTATCTGCCCAAGCCGTGCCACTCGCACTTGTGTGGTAGGTGGGTTGGTCCCAACCTGGTGCATATCCAGGGGTAACCCCGAACATGTACCCCGCAGGGGCCCCTCCTGCCACTGGGGTGTAACAGGCTGTGGCTGTTGAAGGACCGAATAGGGCGACCAGAGAGGGGGGAGTGAATGGGAGCCGATAAAAATTCTTCCCAAAGGTCGAACTCGGCCTATACCCCGATTGGCACTCCAAATTCTCACGCACACAAAGGAAGCTCCAAACAAGGCACACACAAGCCTAGAAGATCAACCAACAAGCCTAGGAGCAAAGAGCGGAAGCACCTGACAAGAATCAAAGCACTTGGTCAATTCTGGAAACGACTAGTGCGGACCGTCCGGCTGGTACCGGCGGACTGTCCGCTAGTGTACGATGGACTGTCCGCCAGTGTCGCGGACCATCCGAAATGAACAGCAGAACCACCAGAGCTGCAAGCCGAAATTCGGACCGTCCGAAGAGGTCACGCGGACTGTCCGCCATTGTCGCGGACCGTCCGTGGGACCTAGGCGGACTGTCCGCCAACCTCGCTGAAAACTCCAGACAAACCTCGAGGCACCCCAGACAAAATCTCGGTCGCGTGGACCGTCCGTGAAGCACTCGCGGACTGTCCGCCAAACCCCGCGCAACAAAACCCTAAGGCCGAAATGGATCGAAACACGAGCACGAAGAACACGCGACGAACTCTGAAGAACACGCTCCTCGCGAACCGTCTGCGACCCTCGAGCGGACCATCCGCGACACGCGGACAGAGCAGAAAACGCGCGACCCCGCGAGGTCAACTCCCACAATCCATCACCGGATCTCCCAAACGCCAAAAGCTCTTGAGACAAGATTTGGGGGAGATGATAAGCAACACAAGAGGAAGCTATGCCCCAAAAATCTCGACCTCTAAGCCACTAAATCGCCGGGAATCACGGATCACACGAACTCCACCAAGAACACGAACTCCGGCCAAAAACTCACGAATCGAAGGCTCTCCACGGCGTTTGAGGGGTCAAGATCACACACAAACATGCGCAAGGCATCCACCCATGATCCCCTCAAAGAAATCCGTGAGGAAACGCCCTCAAATCCCCGAATCAAGCAAAGAACAAAACTCCCCAAAAATAGCCCCGAAAATGACACGAAAATTACAAAGGACTAGGAGATCACCGCAATGCCGAAAGCTTCCATACATCCAGAGGTCAGAGTCTGTACAAGAGTCTAGCCTAAGGAATCCAGAGGAACAAGAAGCAGTTCAGAGAAATCTATCGGGGGAGAAAGCCCTAGAGTCCAAGAGACAGAGATGCCATCCACCTCTCCGCTATTTATACGAAGACCATCGGAGGGAGGTAAATGACCATGTTACCCCTACTGCTTAAATGAAGATACAACCCCTTAGGGGCATTTTGGTCAAGTCTTCATCGGATGGACACGCTTCCACCGTGGCTTCGCTTCACCTCGACGCAAACCCCGCGATCACGCCACGTGCCCTCCGCCTCGAAGCTTCCCGAAGCTCCCGGATCACCGTCTCCGTCGCCTCGGGCCTCCGGGCTTGGTTTTGAGGCCCAAACCAAGAAACCGTCCACCGATGGTTTTGTGGGCAATCCACCAAACCCCGCGTGCAAGCTTCGGCCTCGATCCGCTACCTTGCACCGGCCCATGTTCACGACTTCAGCCCGCCAGTCTTGCACCGCACGGCTCGCACTTGACCCCATCGACCACCGGGTCCATCGAACCAAGCCTACTTGCCACTCCATCACCCGGAGGCCGCCACGGCTAAGGCCTTTCACGCTTGTTCTTCACCTGCACCGACACGAGTCAAACCGCAACCTGTACCTGCACACTTAGACAAGCATCAGTCCACACAACGTTGTCAATCACTCATCACTAAGGAGCGACCCTCCACTGGTCTTCGAACACACCTGGTCCTCAATCTCCCCCTTGATGAGTGCATTGAGAACACCCATAGAATTCACATAGAGAAAAAGAAAAGAAAACAACCACGAACATAAACCTCCCAAGCAAGTGATCCAAAGCCAAAGAACAAGTGAAAACTCGATCACTCGTCAATCCAAGTCTCGGCCCCCTAAGACATGGGCAACGGCTCGACACAGCCGAGACAAAACAAAGCTCTCAAATAGCACATCACAAAGCACAAAACTCAGGAAAATCAAAGGAGCTCCCCCTGCACACATGCAAACTCCCCCTGAGCAAATGCAACTTCTTCTCAAATTTTCTCGTCACATGCCACATCTCACAAATGCATACCAATTTTTCACAAAATCTCCAATGCATGAAAATTTCTCCCCAAAGCATGTATATCTCCCAGAATTCTCCCCCTTGTTGACAATAAATGAATCAAGGTATATAAGACTCTTCCCCTTGTTTTCATGAAAAATGCATGTCAAAGCATATATACAATCTACTAAGCTTCTCAGATATACAAAGAGCACAACAAAATGCTACAAATGAGACATAGAGCAAGCAAAGTAGACATGGTGTATCTAGCACATTGCCATCAAGAAGGTAGAGACATATAAGCATGTGACATGGCTAAAAGCAATTTAAGCAATTTTCACAAAGAAATAGTCATCTCATGAGCAAGACTCTCTCTATACCAATTTCAACATAAATACACTAGATCATCCAAAGTTTATACAAGATCACAAATTCTCATCACAAGATCATTATAAACGCCCACAAGCTACTCAAGTCATGTTAAAGCCACCGAGCCATGTGTCTACTTCTTAAAATGAGACTTCTCATAGTAGACAAGCATGCTACGGTTTAGCACCCAAGATATGAATATCAAACCATAAAAACATGATTAGGAGCTCATTTTTCAAGCATAAGGCAATTCATACACCAATTTCATTTTCAAGTTTAAACATGGTACATGAAGTGACTTTGCGGCAAAAAGAAGCTTATGCTCCTCCCCAAGCAAGCAAAAGGGCTAAACATTTACAATGACAGAAAGGTCTTTGACCCCAAGCAAAGAGAACATGATTCTCAAGCACAAACTAAATATGATATAGGCATTTGAGCACAAATTGAGCATAGACAATCATCTACTGATGAGAGACACAATTTTAGCATTTTCATCAAAAGAAAGCTATCTCAACACAAATATATGGCAACACCATCAAGGACATAGCATTCACATCCACAATTTACCAGACATGCACAAGTCTCACAAATAGCACATCAGTGATCAATGTATATAAGAGAAGCTCAAACCTAGCTCAAGTGATCCAAAGATGGCTATCCTACCAGGTTTTGTACAGAAAGTAAAATGCATGAATGAAATGCAACAAAATGAACATATGACACATATGTACATGAGAAGCTCCAAGACCCAGCTAGAAAGGAAAACACACCCCAAGCTCACCCCGCAAGAGAGTGAAAGTGACTTGGTCAAGCGGTTTGGTGAAAATGTCAGCTAGCTGGTCTTGGGTAGGGACATAGGACAAAGATATGTTTCCCTTCTCACCATTGTCCCTCAGAAAGTGGTACCTCACTTCTATGTGTTTCGTTTTGGAGTGGAGGACAGGATTTTTGGCTACGCTTATGGCACTGGTGCTGTCACAGAAAAGTGGAACCTGGGAGCACTCCTCTCCAAAATCACTCATGGTATATGTCATCCAAAGCAGCTGGGAACAACAACTAGCAGCAGCTACATACTCTGCCTCGGTGGTGGATTGGGCTACACTCGATTGCTTAGGAGATGACCAAGAGACCAAAGAAGACCCAAGGAACTGACAACACCCAGAAGTAGACTTGCGATCCAATTGACACCCAGCGAAATCCGCATCAGAAAACCCATGAAGCCTGAGTGTCGAGGAGGCAGGGTACCAAAGACCAAACTCAGGAGTGTAGTTCAAGTACCTGAAAATCCGCTTGACGGCCTGCCGATGTGAAGTCCTCGGTGAAGCCTGAAAGCGAGCGCACAGACACACGCTGAACTGTATGTCTGGCCTCGTCGCCGTCAAGTAAAGGAGGGAGCCGATCATGCTCCGGTACTCCTTCTGGTCCACGGGTTCGCCGTCCTCGTCCGCGTCCAAAGCCGTAGTCGTACTCATCGGTGTAGTCAGCGGCTTGGAGTCGTTCATGCCAAACTTCTTCACCATGTCCCTGGTGTACTTCACCTGATGTACAAAGGTCCCGTCCTTGCACTGCTTGATCTGGAGACCCAAGAAAAACTACAGCTCGCCCATCATGGACATCTCAAATTCCCTGCTCATGTCATCTGCAAATCTGGCAACAAGATCATGAGAAGAGCCACCAAAGATTATGTCATCCACGTATATCTGAACAATCAAAAGGTCATTCCCATAGTTAAGGAGAAACAAGGTCTTATCAATTGTGCCCATCACAAACCCCTTACTCAGCAAAAAGCCTCTCAACCTGCCATACCAAGCTCTAGGTGCCTGTTTCAACCCATAGAGCGCTCTCTGGAGTTTGTATACACGGTGTGGGTATTTCTCGCTCTCAAACCCCGGGGGTTGCCTCACATACACTTCTTCCTCTATCACCCCATTCAAGAAAGCACTCTTGACATCCATTTGGTACATCTTGAACCCTTTAGCCATGGCAAAGGCTAGAAGGATCCTAATTGCCTCCAAACGGGCCACAGGAGCAAATGTCTCCTCATAGTCTATCCCCTCCTTCTGGTTGAACCCCTGCGCCACCAACCTCGACTTGTTTCTCACAACCATCCCATTCTCACCCTCTTTGTTCTTCCACACCCACTTGGTACCTATGGGACGGCAATTTGGCGGTGGATCGACTAACACCCAGACTTGGTTTCTCTCAAAGTTCTCCAACTCCTCATGCATGGAATTCACCCAATTCTCGTCAGACAAAGCGTGTCGAATATCTTTGGGCTCAAACGACGCAACAAAGGCAGAATGAGCGAAATGAGAAGTGTTCCTTGACCTCGACCGTGTAGTGCGTTCATGAAGGTTACCAATGATGGTCGTCGGTGGGTGATCAACTTGTACTCGCCGGGGGGCCTCTCGCCTGGACACAACCTCCCCCTCAGCAGCAGCCTCCACTCGAACAGCCTCAGTTGTAGTGGGTGTAGGGGATGGTCCGTCCTTGATCGTCGTCATAGTAGTGGAAGTAGCGTGTACACGATCAGCCACGGGAGCACCACCATCATCATCATCCTCGTCTTCATCTCCATCCTTCTCATCCTCAAAGATCCTAGCACCAATCTCCTCGTCACCTGCACACTCAAAAGCAGAAGAGCTACATGGTTGTGTCTCGTCGAAGGTTACCTCGCAAGTCTTCATGATTCGGTTAGTCTCAAGGTTGAGCACACGATATGCTCTAGAGTGAATCGCATAACCAAGGAAAATCCCATCCGAATATCTAGACTCAAACTTATCCAGCTTGCCCTTCTTAAGAATGAAACACTTGCAACCAAAAGCTCTAAAGTGACTCACCTTGGGTTGTCGGCCATGCATCAGCTCATAAGAGGTCTTCTTCTTGAAAGCACGAACGAAGATGCGATTTGAGACATAGCAAGCGGTATTGACCGCCTCGGCCCAGAAACACCTAGGAGTCCTATGCTCATCAAGCATCGTCCTGGCCATCTCACAAAGGGTCCGGTTCTTCCTCTCCACAACGCCATTATGGCAAGCGACGTATGGAGAAGAGTACTGATGATCGAGCCCAAGATCACTGCAAAAGGCATCAAAATGAGAGTTCTTAAACTCCGTGCCATTGTCACTGCGTATAGCTCGAATGGCTTCTCCATGTCTCTCATTCTTCAACCTCAAGATCATGTCCCGAACAAAGCCAAATGTCTAACTCTTATCCTGCAAAAAGAAAACCCAAGAGTACCTCAAAAAATCATCAACAACCACAAGAACATACCACTTCCCACCAGCAGAGCGAACACGAGCTGGCCCAACCAAATCCATGTGTAACAGCTCACAAGGTCGCTCGGTCATGACAGACGTCAAGGGGGCGTGAGAAGCGGCAACCATCTTTCCATGCCGACAAGAAGCACAAACCAAATCCTTCTCGAATTTCAACTTAGGCAATCCTCGGACAAGATCAAGACCACTCAAGCGGGAAAGCAACTCAAAGCTCAAGTGTCCCAACCTCCTATGCCATTTCCAAAGCTCAGCCGAAACGCCAGCAACAAAGCATCGAGGAGGACCAACAGACTGGGAAAAGTCGGCACGAAAGATTTGACCCTCGGGGACGATCGTACAGACAAGATCGCCTCGAGAATCAAGCACACGAGAAGCACCTGACTTAAAACGAACCTCAAAACCTTTGTCAAGTAATTGAGATACTGACAACAGGTTAAAACCAAGTGACTTGATAAGGGCCACACTTCTTAAGGTCACCTTGCTAGTCACCTTCACCATACCTTCAGCAAGCACTCGTACTCTCCCATTGTCCCCGAAAGTGATGTACTCCCTCGTACTCACCGGGGTGAGGCTGGAGAACTACCCACGATCTCCGGTCATGTGTCTTGAGCAACCGGAGTCGATCAACCAAAAGTTCTCCAAGCCTCCCACCTGTAATCAAAAACGAGGACGAGAATGAACAAGCGACTCAACACTGGGGTTAGTACCAAAAGAGTCAAACCAGTGCTGAGCCATTTGCTCAAAAGAAGGGTTAGCAACATCCATCCTCCCAAAACCTCTAGGTGGAGCCCTCTCACGCCTACCACCAAAGGACGCGCACGACGAGGAGGAAAACGTGGCCCGTAGTCCATCTGAGACCCAAAGCTCCAATCGTGCCTCCCAAACTCGTAACGGTCACGAGAAGGAGCACGTCGAGCCAACTCACCACGCCCAAACCCAACACACCTATCTCTCTGAGGGAACACACCTCCACCTCCATGAGTGGGAACTGTACGCACATACACCTCACCCCTAGGCAGAGGCCCTCTACGAGGCTCAGGCACACCACGAGCAAAGGTGGTACCTGTCCTTGTTTGCCATCTCCCTAGCAAACCTCTCGTCCCTCTTTCTCCGGAAACAGAACTCATCCATATGTCCATCCCTCCCACAATACTCACAATGGAAGCGGATTGGCACTGGCTTAGGCTGTGGCTTCTCTACAAGCTTCTCTCCAGCTTTCTCTCCTGACTTCCAACCAAAGACACTCCCCAGGGTGCTCACAAACTTGATGGGTTTCTGGTAGTTTTCAGATTTGTGGGGGAACACTGGAGGATCTGGGGTTGTGTCTAGCTTGTTTCTGAGATGGTTTGGCTTGGGTGCAAATTTGTTCATGGGTGTGGTATGTGGTGGAATGGGAATCTCTCCCGCTTTCTCTTCTCCCTCACCACTCTTCTCACCACACTTGTCAGCCACCAACGCCTGACCATCAAACCTCTTGAACTGAGCCAACATCAAACCCAATTGTGGCTCATGCCCAGACAACCACCCCATCATTTTTCTCAATTCATCATTTTCAACCTGCAAATGATTAACATAGTGTGTAAGTTCCATGTTTTTCAAAGCATGCATTTCACAGGTTGAACATGATGTAGGAAGAGGAGCTTTCAATGCTGCCTCAAGAGAAACAATTCTAGTGTGAGACTCATCTAGCCTAGCATGCAAAACCGGACATGAGGTACAAGCACCTAGTAAAGTTGGCCTAGACTTCAATTCATCACAATCAATCCTAACCACATCTAGTTCCTCCAAAGTAGAGGCATGCTTCTCCTTGAGGGCAGTCAAATCAGTAAGAAGAACTGAACAATCACCATAATCAATCACATCCGACACCACAGGAGCAGACTTCAAAGCGACTATCTCATTCCTAGCATTCACAAGCAAGGATTCAAGATCGGCTACCTTGTCCTTAGCATCACCCAACAAAGACCTAAATTCCCTCTTCTCCTTGTTGGTCTTTCTAAGCACATCATCACGGTTATCAAGCAACTCATTGAGCCTAGCATTCTCCTCTAGCAAGAAGTTGGAATGTTGTCGTACCTCTTCATCGGAGTCGGAGTTCGAATCCGAGCTGTGCTTCCCACCCTTCTTGGAGTGCGCCATGCCGCAAAAGCCTCCTTGCGCGATGAAGCTTAGGCCGGTGAAGTCCTTGCCCGTGTGCCGCTTGTCCTTGCGCTTCTCTTGCTCTTCCTCGCTGCTCGAGTCGAAGGAAGCATCGCTTGATGTCGAGTCGATGTCGCTCGCTCCGGCCACCATTGCTCGAGCGGTCATCTTCTTGTAGCCGCCACCCTTCTTGTGCCTTCTCTCGCCCTTGTCCTTGTGCTTGTCCTTGTAGTCGTTCCGGGAGCGGTGCTTGTTGTAGTCGTGCTTGGGCTTGCCCTTGTAGTCGTTCTTGATCTCCATGGCTTCAGGGCATTCGGCGATGATGTGCCCGTGCTTCCCGCATCGATAGCACATCCCCGAGCTCTGCCTTGTATTCTTGCGGTTCTCGTACATCTGCCCAAACCTCTTGCTCAACAAGGCGAGATCGTCCTCGTTCAACACCTCAAAGTCCTCATCTGGCAAAGACACAAGACAAGACAAAGTGAAACCACCGGTGTTAGCGTTAGACCTTGACCCGGAGACAAGAGCCAAACTATGAGGATCAGTAGGGCTCTCGCTCTTGGCTCTCAAGCCACGGTCAACCTCTGAAGACCTGAGCTTGGAAAATAGCTCATCCAGCGTCAGCGTATCATACACACTCGACTCCTCAATGACCTCGACCTTGGCACTCCACACAGACCTATCCAGGGCATGCAAAATCTTGATAGCTTGATCATGATCCGTGTATGGGAGCACTATCACATTGGCCCTCATGTTGTTGACAATGCTAGTGAAACGCTGAAACATAGCATCGGTCGACTCGCCGGGGAGATGAGTGAAGTTCTCGTACTCTATCTGGTAAGTGGAAAACAAACGGGCTTGCACTTGGGCATTGCCAACATGAGCATTTCTCACTTGAGCCATATCTTTCCGGCCACATTCTCTCCGTACACTCGCTCGAACTCCGAGGCACAGAGAGCACAGAACAAGTAATCAACGGCCTTGCTGTTCGCCTCAAACATGTCCCGCGATCCTGGAAGCAAAAAACTATCTGGGATGACATATTGATCATTTTGAGTGACCTCCCAAATAAGAGTTCCCTTCCCTCGCAAAAACGGGCCCATGCGCCTCTCCCACATCGGGTAATTCATGGCATCAAAGTGCGGAGGACCCGACCCCTTGCCGTAATCGCCCATCTTTGGATCTTAGACTGGTTAGAATCACGAAGATCCGTAACCTGCTCTGATACCAATTCAAGGACTGAATCGGGTGACCAGAGAGGGGGGGAGTGAATGGGAGCCGATAAAAATTCTTCCCGAAGGTCGAACTCGGCCTATACCCCGATTGCCACTCCAAGAGCTCTCGCACACAAAGGAAGCTCCAAGCAAGTCACACACAAGCCTAGAAGATCAACCGACAAGCCTAGGAGCAAAGAATGGAAGTACCAAAGCAAGAACCAAAGGACTTAGGTACTGCTGCGAAGTCCCTGGTGGACTATCCGGGATGACCGGGCGGACTGTCCTCGTGGAGGGCGCGGACTGTCTGGAAGGTCACAGCGGACTGTCCGCAAAAGCGCCTCGAACCACTAGTAGCGCACCCCCAAAATTCGGACTCTCCGGCGGCTCACTACGGACCGTCCGACCAGCACAGACTGTCCGGGACAACCTCGCGGACTGTCCGCCAAACTTGTTCCCACCGGACCAAAGAACACGTGAAGAACACGAAGAACACCAACGCTGCCAGGGCCTCGCGGACCGTCCGCTAGGTGCGGACAGAGCAGAAAAATGCTCGAGCTCGGGAGTCAACTCCACCTTTCCATCACCGGATCTCCCAAATGGCTAAAGCTCTTGAGACAAGATTTGGGAGAGATGATAAGCAACACAAGAGGAAGCTATGCCCCAAAAATCTCGACTCCTAAGCCACTAAATCATCGGGAATCGCGGATCACACGAACCACCACCATGAACTCGGGCTCTAACCAAAAACGCACGAATCGAAGGCTCTCCACAGCGTTTGAGGGGTCAAGATCACAGACAAAGATGCGCAAGGCATCCACCCATGATCCCCTCAAAGAAATCTGAGAAGAAACGCCTCCAAAATCACGAATCAAGCGAAGAATGAAACCCCCCAAAAATAACCCCGAAAATGACACGAAAATCACAAGGGACTAGGAGATCACTGCAACGCCGAATGCTTCCATACATCCAGAGGACATAGTCTGTACAAGAGTCTAGCCTAAGGAATCCAGAGGGAAAAGAAGCAGTTCAGAGAAATCTACCGGGGGAGAAAGCCCTAGAGTCCAAGAGAGAGAGATGCCATCCACCTCTCTGCTATTTATACGAAGTCCATCGGAGGGAGGTAAATGACCACGCTACCCCTACTGCTTAAATGAAGATACAACCCCTTAGGGGCATTTTGGTCAAGTCTTCATCGGACGGACACACTTCCACCGCGGCTTCGCTTCACCTCGACGCAAACCCCGTGATCACACCACGTGCCCTCCGCCTCGAAGCTTCTCGAAGCTCCCAGATCAACATCTCCGACGCCTCGGGCCTCCGGGCTTGGTTTTGAGGCCCAAACCAAGAAACCGTCCACCGATGGTTTTGTGGGCAAACCACCAAACCCCGCGTGCAAGCTTCGGGCTCGATCCGCTACCTTGCACCGGCCCATGTTCACGAATTCAGCCCGCCAGTCCTGCACCGCACGGCTCGCACTTGACCCCATCGGCCACCGGGTCTATCGAACCAAGCCTACTTGCCTCTCCATCACCCGGAGGCCGCCACGACTAAGGCCTTTCGCGCTTGTTCTTCACCTGCACCGACACGAGTCAAACCGCAACCTGTACCTGCACACTTAGCCAAGCATCAGTCCACACAACGTTGTCAATCACTCATCACTAAGGAGCGACCCTCCACTAGTCCTCGGACACACCTGGTCCTCAGCTTGGAAAAAAGCTCATCCAGAGTAAGCGTATCGTACACGCTCGACTCCTCAATGGCCTCGACCTTGTCACTCCACACAGACCTATCTAGGGTATGCAAAAGCTTGATAGCTTGATCATGATCCGTGTATGGGAGCACTGTCACATTGGCCTTCATGTTGTTGACAATGCTAGTGAAACGCTGAAACATAGCATCGGTCGACTCACCGGGGAGATGAGTGAAGTTCTCGTACTCTCTCTGGTATGTGGAAAACAAACGGGCTTGCACTTGGGCATTGCCAACAAGAGCATTTCTCAACTTGAGCCATATCTTTCCAGCCACATTCTCTCCGTACACTCGCTCGAACTCCGAGGCACAGAGAGCACAGAACAAGTAATCAACGGCCTTGCTGTTGGCCTCAAACATGTCCCGCGATCCTGGAAGCAGAAAACTATCTGGGATGACATATTGATCATTTTGAGTGACCTCCCAAATAAGAGTTCCCTTCCCTCGCAAAAACACGCCCATGCGCCTCTCCCACATCGGGTAATTCTTGCCATCAAAGTGCGGAGGACCTGACCCCTTACCGTAATCGCCCATCTTTGGATCTTAGACTGGTTAGAATCAGGAAGATCCGTAACCGGCTCTGATACCAATTGAAGGACCGAATAGGGTGACCAGAGAGGAGGGGAGTGAATGGGAGCCGATAAAAATTCTTCCCAATGGTCGAACTCGGCCTATACCTCGATTGGCACTCCAAATTCTCACGCACACAAAGGAAGCTCCAAATAAGGCACACACAAGCCTAGAAGATCAACCAACAAGCCTAGGAGCAAACAGCGGAAGCACCGAACAAGAATCAAAGCACTTGGTCAATTCTGGAAATGACCAGTGCGGACCGTCCGGCTGGTACCGGCGGACTGTCCGCTAGTGTACGGCGGACTGTCCGCGGGTACGGCCCGGACTGTCCGAAATGAACAACAGAACCACCAGAGCTGCAAGTCGAAATTCGGACCGTCCAAAGAGGTCACGCGGACTGTCCGCCAGTGTTGCGGACCGTTCGTGGGACCTAGGCGGACTGTCCGCCAACCTCGCTGAAAACTCCAGACAAACCTCGAGGCACCCCAGACAAAATCTCGGCCGCGCGGACCGTCCGTGAAGCACTCGAGGACTGTCCGCCAAACCCCGTGCAACAAAACCCTAAGGCCGAAACGGATCGAAACGCGAGCACGAAGAACACGCGACTTACTCTGAAGAACACGCTCCTCGCGGACCGTCCGCGACACGCGGACAAAGCAGAAAACGCGTGACCCCGCGAGGTCAACTCCTACAATCCATCACCGGATCTCCCAAACGCCAAAAGGTCTTGAGACAAGATTTGGGGGAGATGATAAGCAACACAAGAGGAAGCTATGCCCCCAAAAATCTCGACCTCTAAGCCAGTAAATCGCCGGGAATCGCGGATCACACGAACTCCACCAAGAACATGAACTCCGGCCAAAAACTCACGAATCGAAGGCTCTCCATGGCGTTTGAGGGGTCAAGATCACATACAAACATGCACAAGGCATCCACCCATGATCCCCTCAAAGAAATCCGTGAGGAAACGCCCTCAAATCCCCAAATCAAGCGAAGAACAAAACTCCCCAAAAATATCCCCGAAAATGACACGAAAATTACAAAGGACAAGGAGATCACTGCAACGCCGAAAGCTTCCATACATCCAGAGGTCAGAGTCTGTACAAGAGTTTAGCCTAAGGAATCCAGAGGAACAAGAAGCAGTTCAGAGAAATCTACCGGGGGAGAAAGCCCTAGAGTCCAAGAGAGAGAGATGCCATCCACCTCTCCGCTATTTATACGAAGTCCATCAGAGGGAGGTAAATGACCACGTTACATCTACTGCTTAAATGAAGATACAACCCCTCAGGGGCATTTTCGTCAAGTCTTCATCGGACGGACACGCTTCCACCACGGCTTCGGTTCACCTCGACGCAAATCCCGCGATCACGCCACGTGCCCTCCGCCTCGAAGCTTCCCGAAGCTCCCGGATCACCGTCTCCGTCGCCTCGGGCCTCCGGGCTTGGTTTTGAGGCCCAAACCAAGAAACCGTCCACCGATGGTTTTGTCCGCAAATCACCAAACCCCGCGTGCAAGCTTCGGCCTCGATCCGCTACCTTGCACCGGCCCATGTTCATGACTTCAGCCCGCCAGTCTTGCACCGCACGGCTCGCACTTGACCCCATCGGCCACCGGGTCCATCGAACCAAGCCTACTTGCCACTCCATCACCCGGAGGCTGCCACGGCTAAGGCCTTTCGCGCTTATTCTTCACCTGCACTGACACGAATCAAACCGCAACCTGTACCTACACACTTAGCCAAGCATCAGTCCACACAACATTGTCAATCACTCATCACTAAGGAGCGACCCTCCACTGGTCTTCGGACACACCTGGTCCTCAGCTGTGGCTGAGGCTGTGGTGGTGGTGGTGGCTGTGACTGCTGCTGCTGCTGCATGTGTGCTCTCTTTGCCGCGCTTCTGGTGGACCTACCTGAAACACTAGCACGACAGCTTTCCTCTTGTGTAACAAGGGGAATGGTTAGTGACTCCGAGGTATACAATCCAAACCCCGGGTTAGGTAACGGGATTTGATTTGCATAACCCGGAAAGAAGAAAGTCAAAGAATCATTTGGGCCCGTCTTGAGTATATGCCCTTGGATCAAGTATGCCTCATCAATGAGAACTTAGGGCGTCCCGATGAAGGGTACAGAATTCCCGCTAAGAACCCTGAGTCTGAGAGCACTACGAGTCACCAAAGACATACACTCAATAGGACCTATCATCTTGAAATTCATCAACCGCTGCCGAATCATAGCTTTAACGGGAGATACCTTGATCCGGTTAACAGTGGCATATAATAGCATCATCTCATCGCTGCGCACGGGCTGAACATCCTCTCGTGGAAAGAGAGTAATGGCGAGCCACTTGTGCCACAAACGGAGAGTGGGATGCATAATATCGTTGCACCGAGGTACAAACTTGCCACTGTAAACAAGACCAGAGATGTTTGACTAGAAAGATTCCCGAACAAAACCCTCACAAGCCTTCTTCAGAGAAACAGCACAACGAGGACTAAACCCAAGAAGACGACTAAGTTCCTTCCAAGAAACACGATAATCGGTCCCAAAAAGACGAAACTGAATGCCATCCGGAATCTCGGTAAGAGAGCAAAGAAACTGGATGGTGAGGGGCCGAGAGCCAAGCTCTGCAACCGGTGCAAACTCCTCCCAACCAAGAGCATGCCAAATGGAAGCAAACTCGAGATTCATACCTGTTTTCTCCATGAGAGCCGGGTGGAAGTCCCGGGTGTGGGCGAAGACTCGGTACTTTAAGAGAGCATAGGCTTGCTCCTTTCAAGCGCCCTGCAAGCTGAGGTTGGGGGTGTCGTCGACGACCACCTCCGCGGCTTGTGGCTCGGCTTGCTCCTTTTGCTCTTCTTCATAATCCATCATCGATGGGCTCGGCGTCGGCTCGGCGGGGGTGGACGAACTCGCGCTTGCCCGCGAATGGGAGCGTGAGCGTGTCACCCTCCGGAGAGTGTTCGCCGCCCAATTCATGCTAGCACAACAACAAGGGACAACAAGAGCAACTCGGTGATGGGTTAGTGAAATCGAATGAAATTCTTATCGAGCTTGCTCCACCAATATCAATACTTTCAGCAACACAATAGAGAGAACACTTGATGATCCAATCTCGAGCAAGAAATCCAAGAAAACCAAGAGAGCAAGGAGTGGAGATGGGAGTGTGGGTGAAATGAGTTTAATGGGTGAAGAACATCCCCCTCTCCCCCTGCTATTTGTAGGCAAATGCGCCGGGCATCTGGGCATAGCCGTTGGGCAACGGCTAGGAGCCGTTGGAGCAAGGTGGGGCCCAGCAACCGTTGGGCTACTTCGGCCGAACCTGGGGTCGGCCGACCCCAGGCCGGGCCCACCTGCCCTCTGCCCTGGCCAGTGGCTCCCCAACGGCTAGCTGGGGGCCTGCCTGAGTGCCTCGGCCCAAATTCCCTCGAAATATTTTTCAAATGATTTTTCTTGAATTTTCAAACTCAGAAATGATTTTCAGAAATTTTATTTTGAAAAGGGAAAAAGGGCTAGATAAATCTAGCATGAAGATGCAAGGTTTTGGAAAATCAAATATGCAATTTTGGAAATAAATTTTGGAAAGGGAAATATGAGATAAGTACCAGCTTTAACCTTTTCTGTAGAAAGGACCCATCATTTTTAGTCCGACGAGTTGGACTCTTCTCAGTGATCAATTCCACTCAGCACCCCACTCCTGAGGAGTAGAGGGTGGTGCCATCTCAATCTTCCGCCATTCTTTCCGAATTTTCTTTAGTCTCTTCGACGGAGATTTCTTCCTTGGGGGTAAAGGCTCCGTCCTTCCCCCAAGCTGCTCAACACTATCTTGCACCAAATAGCATTGCTCTTCCTTGTCCTGAAACTTGAACTTCAAGTTCCTCTTCCCAATGCGAAAGCGGATTATTCCGGACCCCACATTGATTCTAGCTCGGACATCACTGAGAAATGGTCACCCGAGGATGAGCGGCATTCCTCCCTCGTCATCCATATCAAGGACCACGAAATCCGCAAAGACATAAGAACTCTTGATATTGACCAATATGCTCTCAACAATTCCATCTGGATATCGTAGCGTTGAATCGGTGAGTTGGATAGTCCGTGCTGTTGGAGAAAGAGCTGGATATCCCAGTTGCTCGAACATGGCCTTGGAAATGAGATTAACACTTGCACCAAGGTCACAAAGGGCATGCCTGATCTTCTTGTACCAGATCGTGCAAGTAATAGTCAGATAGCCTGGATCTTTCTTGTGCACAACTGCTGATTCCTCCCATGGATCAAGAATTTGTTGTATGGGCTTTCCTACATAGTTAGAAGCACGTGTCTTCCTAGGTGGCTTACCCCACCTGGTTGACACTACACTAACATTTTCACAAGAGGATACGGGTTGCCCCGGGATCCTCTCATTATCAGCAGATGGAACCAAAGCAGCCAGCTGAGCTAACTGGGTTTCTAACATTTTGTTAAAACTCAGCTGACTCTTCTGAGCAGAAGAAAAACTATCAAGCTTAACATTGAGACTTTCCAAAGTTTTATCAAGGGCAGCTAGCTTTTTGTTAACACCTTCATTAATCTTAGCTTGCCCAAAGACGAGATCTCTCAAGGAAGGTTGGTTGGGATTGTAAGAATTATCTTAGTTACCTCCTTGATAATAAGGGCGTTGTTGATTACATGATTGGCCTCCTTGTTGAGGTGGACGATAATCATTGTTGTTGCCGTTCATGTACATCACTTCCTCCTGAGTTTCCGGACAGTAATTGCCTGAGTGCCCAGTGTTGCCACAGACTTCACAAGTCATATGAGAATCCATAGGAAGCGTAGTGGTGGCCATGGCAGCCTTCTCGCTGGTGTAGTCATCCAATCTCTTCATGAGAAGATCCAACTTGGCAGTAATCATGTCTACTTCCTTGACAGTATGAGTTGGTTGGAGTCTTTCATCACTCCACCCTTGGTTGGAAACCATCTTCTCAATGAGTAATTTAGCATTATCAACAGTGAGTGAGAAGAATGCTCCTTGAGCAGCAGCATCAATATGGCCTCGGGCTGTTGGAGTCAACCCATTATAGAAGCTTTGAAGAATGAGCCAATCCTCCATCCCATGGTGAGGATAGGCCAGGACATATTCCTGAAGCCTTTCCCAAGCCTCTGTAATAGATTCACTTGCTGCTTGCTGAAAATTAGAAATCCTTCCATGAAGAGCATTGGTTTTACCCAATGGGAAGAATTTCTTGAGGAATGCCTCTGAACACTTACTCCAAGTGTTAATAGCATCACGATTCGTGTAGAACCATTGCTTAGCTTTCCCCAGGAGAGAGAATGGAAACAACCGTAGACGAATAGCATCCATATTTGCACCCCTAATGATGAAAGTGCTGCACAGCTCTAGGAATTGCTGCAAATGAGCATTGGCATCCTCATTTGGCTTGCCACAGAATGGGCTAGCCTGTACCATCGTGATTAGACCCGTCTTGATCTCAAAATTTTCAGTCCCCATTGCCACCTCAGGGCCTTGCAGCACCTGGTCAGTGGAAGGAGCTGAGTACTCACGAAGTGTCTTCTGGGCCATAGTGTTCGATGTGGATGGTATAAAGGAAGCTAGATCGCCTTCCGGACGAGTACGACGAGGTGAGTCGAAATGAATTCGAGCTCTCCTCACAAGTGACTCGGGATCTTCAGTAAAATTCTCTAGTAAGTCGAAACCAGTCATACACTACTTGTCTTCATCATCCAAAGATAAAAGAAGACAATCAAGGTTAGCCTGCATTGAGAGTTGTCCTAACCTAATTAGAGTTTATAAATAGATGCAAAGCATAGTCATGATAATCATGTGCCTTCCCCGGCAACGGCACCAGAAATGCTTGTTGGCGTTTCGTAATGTCATCATCTTAAGAATAGATTTGGAATCCATCCTTAGTGACAATCACCAAGAATCACCTTCTAGGCACCTCTCAATGTCACAACTAACGACGCTGGGTTAGCGTGAACATCAAGACTTGCCAAAGGTTAATCTAAACGATCATGCACGAATCCGCAAGCGCACAGATAAACCATTATAGCATTTCCCAAAGGAAGGAGAGTATTCCAAGGGTATTGTATCTGTGGAAGGCAATGGCGGATATCTTAGACTTATGCTTTTGCTCTGAATGTAAACTAAGAGATAGATATAGGAAACAACACACTCAAAGGCAGGGGTAAGATAAAAGATAACAACACACTCAAAGGCAGGGGTAAGATAAAAGATATAAGGATAGTGTGACACACACACTTAGATCTACCTCTACTCTAGCACACTACGGCTTAGGGGGAACATACGAGTTAGCTCTAGGTTCTAATGTACTAAACATACAAAGCTAGAAGATACAAGAGATAGGCATGACTATTGCATGAGAGCGATAAGGTTCAACACCCAGGTACAAACAGGGAGCTAGCCCGCGACGACCAGCACTCTGCGAAACTAGACTTTAGACTCCTACAGCAGGTACCCCAGCGCGGAGGATTGCTCAAGGATCCAACAAGGCTGTCACCACCTGCGGACCTACCTCTATCGTTACGGGGGGTATGCTCATAACTAACGTAGCCAGACAACCCAGGCACCATGTCCATGTTGCGGCTAGACTTCACCCGCCCCGAGCTATTTTGACCCAGGGTGAGAGCCACTAGAAAACTGGTCAACTTAGACCGAGTACCGTAGCTTGAACACAAACCTCATGCAACACTCTCATGCCATCTAACAAGATCAACTAAGGCTAGACATACAAACAGATATGAACTCTCTTAAGTCTAGTCAACAAGATCAAAGGGTCATGTTCGTGAAGAACACGAGCCTCTAACTTATGAACAAACACATAAGGAATGAGTTTATCACCCTTCAAGTGGATCAAAAGGTAGTGCTCATGAAGAACACAAGCCTCTAAATGATGAATAAGGGATGAACTCAAGAACATATCAAACATATGATCTACCATGACTTTATATGAAATAGCTAAATAACTGAAGTAGATCAAAGTCATATAATGAAATAAAGATAAAAGAGAACTCATACCTAGACCCCAAAGAAGACTTGGAACCTGAATAAGAGCTACTCTAGCCTACCCCCTAGCCTTGGAAACTAAAAGTGAGAGGAGAATGAGAGAGTGGTGTGTGGGAAATGGGAGCCCCTCCCCTTCTATTTATAGGCAAGGACCAGGCTTGCTTAGAGCACCAAATGGCCTCAAAACACCCGGGGATGCAGCAAGTGACCAATGAGCAACCACCACGTGGAGGCCAGGATGGACGGCCACTAGGTCAGTTCGGCTGATCCTAGGATCGGCCGGCCCCCTAGGGTCGCCTCCTGGCCTGTATTTTCTCTGGGTGGCTGTCATGTGGGCCCTTTGATCCTTCCCCCGTGCATGCCAAGTTTCCTGATAAGTTGGAGCTCTGGTGGGCCCATGGATCCTTGTGAAGTTCATGTGTCACTCTCTGATTCGTCGGTGAGTGCCTCCCTTGGATCAATGACGTGGAATGCCATGTGTTTCCTTAGTGGCAGCCACCTCCTCAGCTGAGTTGGCATGGTTTCTTCAAAGAAGGTTGGTTTCCATCTCTTTTTAGGGGTAAATCACCTACATACAAATAATCTCCAAGGACAAGTGGAATTACATTATTCAAACCAAAATGCAAGTAAATAATGCATATGCCTTCATTTATGTGAGAATATTAAGGGTTGAAAGTGGTGAATTTCAACCGTCAACAGCTGACATGACTTGGCTTACCTTCCCATTTGAATCAAACTCGATGGCTTACCCCATTTGGATTCGAAAATTCCTGCAACGGTTAGTCCATATATACAACCAATATCCATGCATGCATTAACTATAAGGTTCATCAATCAAACTTGACACCATGTCTTGTTTGATTGAAGAAAATAGTTTCAACCTAAGAACCATGCTTAATTTAAAACAACCTATGAATGCACATGGCTAAACATGCACTCAAACCATAGCATTACAAACATAGATAAAGGAAGCATGAAAGCATGATCAGGCATTTCCAAAGGGATATAAACATGAGCATATGATGGTGAACATCGGGCAACCTCCCGGAAGGGTTTTGTTTAAAGTCAAAAGCAGGACGTACCTAACTGGGCAAGATGTAAGAGCTAACATCTTCTCCAAGCCAGGATAAGATTTTGTGTGAGGGGAACCTTACTCGAGATGCTCACATACCTCCCCCACACTTGAAGTTTGCATTGCTAGGTAACAAAACTCATGTGTGCGGAGATCAAGCTTCCTTTAGTAAATGTTATCTCACCAAAAACTTACCAAAGTGTTGTAGTTGATGTAGCTCACATGTTCTTAGGCATCAGCTGTCCACCGTTCTTCTCAATCTCCACCTGAAAGGTTAGCGACCAAGAGTACCCGAAGGACAATCTTATCATAAAAACATGCTCTTGCTTTTTATTTGAAAAGGGAAATAAAATCTAACCTAATACAGGCTATCTCCAGGTAGTGCTTTGTTTACGGTCATAAGCTCGACCATGGGAACTTCTTCCTACAGCTATCATTAGTGATGTCATTCCTGTCTCACCACCAATTATTGATGTAATAGTGAAGCTTCAGCTGCAAGGTTAGTGCCACATGCATGTACGAAATCTGCAATGCTTATGGTAAACATATGCATCTACAACCAACCTTCTAAACTTTTTACAGGAAAGGACCATAAGGCGGTTGTAGCCCTCGTGCATGCTCCGTGCACTGAGCATAGCTGACCCTGGAGAAGGATGATGCAAGCATGGTTCCTGAGGTATATCAAGAGTGAAGCTACCATGCCTGTCAATAGAATCCTTTCCTTCAGACTCCAGAGTCGGTGCCTCATAGATTTCCATGGCCCATAATTTCTCCATCTCAAGAGATACATCGTGGAAGCTCGATGTTGATTCTCGATCAAGGTCGAGAGCAACATAGTATGGGCCAGTGTCCTCCCCTGTCCTCCGGCTCCGTTTGCCCCTGTCGGCCGGCGCAACCACCTTCGCTCACTCACCGCCACCACCTCCGCCGGCCGCGAAGGAGGCACTTCCAGAGCCGCCGCCGGCCGCAGCGCCAAGGCCCCCACTGGATGTGCGATTTCCAACCGTCGAACCTCCATCTCCGGGCGGTGCCGCTGCATCTGCATCACCCATTCGCCCGCCGCAGCCAGGACCTGGTGAACCACGTGAGGGAAGAGATGCAGATGGATGCATGTTCGAGTGGAGAGGGTTGGCCGCTGGGGATGATGAGCGGGGCCGGATGGCATTTTGACTGTAATTACGACGAACTGCAGGGGCATTTTTGTAACGAGGAGCGCGGGCTTGCGGACGGAGCGGGGGGGCTGTGTTTTTCGGCTCTGTCGCCCGGTTTGCGCTCTAGAGAGCGTGAATTCCGGCTGATACTTGTTGGGAGCTGCTTTGTTGTAGCGTTTGGTAGAGCTCCACCAAAAATAGATTCAGAAGCTGTACAAGAATCCCTACCAAATGCACCCTATATATAAAACATCTACAATTAATACAGCTTTGTGAGCAATTACATTGAGACATTGGAGGAGATCTGACATGGAGTACAATGAGATCGAATGGGGTACCATTGTCTGTGTGGTGCAGTGCTGTAACTTGCATCTTGGGGGTTCTCTCAAGATTGTTTCCCTCTTTATGAAAATACGTACCCCACCAACAAAATGGAACTACTAATAACTAGATGATATTCACTAAATCGTCAACTAAATGAATAATGAAACCCAGCATATTGTTTTACAAACTTGGCGGGAAAACATTTCATCAGTGGCGTAGATCAGATGCTGAGGACGAAGGGTGTGCAATGTGCAATCCTGTCTTCTCTTTATGGCCAGGCCTCATCAATACGTCATTTGTCAGTACATTTGGGACACTAAATAAAGCATTGCAATTGCAACATCAGGTAGGTGTAAAGTTAAATAATGGTGTTAGCACACTGATACACATAGACAACTAATCATTTGTCTGTGAGTATATTGTTTCTTTTCTTAGTGTTTTGTTCATTATATTGTGTCTAACTTTGTTTTGTGGAATTTAATTAGCTTGGGCGATATATATGAAGGTATGTGTATCACTGGTGGTGCACAACATCATGGTCCATTTTTCTTTCTTAATATACGAATAATTTGTAATGAAGGCTGATAATGATTTGGAAAATAGACTGTTGGGTTTGGTGAAATGTAGTTCTTGATTTTTTTTTTTTGATATCTTAATTCGTACTGGTGGGTAACAGAAGAAAGTGAATTTTTAGAGTGCTTAAAAAAATGAAAGGCAACTATCTGGTGAAATCAAACGGTAGAAACAAAAGAAGTACCTAAGGAGAAGTACAAAGTTGGTGGGATAAAGTAAAAAAAATAGTGAGAAATTACTATTATGCCCTTATAATTATGTGTGGCTATTATTTTGTAAGAAGGATAAGAAAGGAATACCTACAAATAACAATCTGTAAATATCTCTAGAGCTTTAACTGAATTTAGAGGGCTGACTACTACATCTACCATCTACAACTCCATTCTTATATGTATTCACCATTCTTATATGTATTCACCAGGTTGCACTCATGATCGTATATTGCTCACTAGCTAGTTACCACAGACAATTCGAGATCTCTTGTGACCTATATATGACCTCTTCTGTTTAAGTTTATGATAGGAACGGGGGTGCTCGATCTTCCGTTAGAAGAAAGATAACTCGTTTTGGGTGGAGTGCGACACACCGATCCGGCTTCAGATCCAAAGACTCGAACTCCTGCAACCTTAGCACCACAACTCCTCTGGTTATCAACCGTGCCACAATCAGGTTGACCTCGCCGCGAAAGCTAATCCCTACTTGCGAAACGAAGAATACAAGCAAGAACTCGAAAGTACGCAGCACTCAAAAATATAGTGACGACTGCAGATGAATGATTAAGCACTTGAAGTTGGAGTTTCACAAACCGAAGACGGCGACTGTTCGATGACAGATAACTTTAAAGCAAAACCCAAGTCTCTAATGGCGGCAGCTACTGAGTTTATACCCTAAACGGGGCGTGCTAGGGTTGGGGGCGCGCCGGAGGGGCGCCCACAACTTGGGCTGAAGGCCCGACTCGATACAAGGCCGAGTTGGCCCAAAATAGGTGACGCAGCACATTTTCGTGGTCACACAATTGATCCACGAACCTTCTGGAGCTAGGACCAGAACCAAATCAACGACGCCGTCGTCCCCTTTCCAACGAGTCCTTATACGCCTCGTTCCGTCATCGTATGATGGAGACATCGTTGAAACCGTGCAGAGGTGTAGGCTGATTCCAAACCGGGCGTGGCAGCTGAGTCGGGGACGAAGTACAACTTGGGGAAGGTCGTGGCGTGTGCGTGTCCAGCAACTTGGCGATATCCTCATCAGTTTATTCTCCGATGGCCAACTAAACATTCGTTAATTAGTGGCGACATTTCTTTGTGCACCTTCTTTATTTGGAACTAGGTGATTCCCCGTGCGTTGTCGCGAGAATTTTTAAACAAAATTTTAAGGTAAAATGTGAAAGTAGAAATACTAAAATGATTACATGGTGATATTCATCTGTAAACAATATTATATATGAAAGTATGTTAATTTTGTTGAGAGAGAACCATTTGTAAATGATTGATCCTACATGTATTTCAACTGCGAGAATTTTATGGTGTGCTACTAGCAAATACAACATGATATTAGTCACAGAAAATCGATGAAGACATAAATATATGGTTTGGTGGATGTTGACATGGCTTCGTGGATGTTAACATAACTTATAATAGATAGTGACATGACGTGTAGTAGGTTATGACGTAGCGCATTAAAAGGTAAGAGAAATCGTTAGTGGGTACCAATTATATAGTTTATATAGATAGATCAGAGGCATCAGGAGAACATCACTAACGTGGTCTCGCTCATTCCTTTTTGTGCCAGCATGTGCCCCCATATTTAAAGCAGCAATTGCAATGCCAAAATCTGTCGTCACAAATTGCTCAATCGACTAGTAGTTCAAAGAAAAACTAAGAGCTCATAAACAACTAGTAGTTGTTTTATTCTGGAAATAAGCTCGGGAACCTGTGGGCTTTAGCCGAGTTCAATCGACTGCTTTACGACGATCTGACCTATTTCCTGGGCTCCTGCCACTACTTGCCGGAGGCAATGAATTTAGGATGCGCCCACCGATAACCCACCACCTTGTACTATTTTCTGTGTGAGAATAAGTTGTTACACACGTCCGTCGTCCTTGTGAAAACCACAATTAAACCTGAAAAATCACACATTTGGAATCCAGTTAGCGCAGAGGGGAGCGTTTATTTAAATTGGAATTGAGTATTTTTTCATATAAAAACACATGTCGCTCACGTTCTTTAATCCAAGTCTAGATAATATCAGTTTTTTAATTTGACAATCTTTTGCTTTAGACATTGCAAGTTACAACTACAAAAACTGAATCAGAAATTATTTGCAACTATCAGCTGACTGTGTTCTCCATGTTACATATTAATTGTGATATTTAGCTTTAATTTATGACGACGGACCCTTATATAAACAGTGTTAGCTAATACTTGTATAATGTTGGTTTATAAAGTTCAATATGCACCTCTTAAATTTAATCTATATCACTCCATCTATGAACTCACACAACTCAATCTCTTTTCATATATCATCCATTCATTCGCTTCGTAGCGAATAAAAAAAAACTTGACCGCCGGGGGAAAGACCGCCCCCACGGCATTGTACTAAGAAGAAATCTCAGCCAATCCGGCTAAGAAGACCATCGAACCCCGGCTTCACCCTATAGGGCTGCACCGTAATACAACCTGGGCTGACCACGACCAACTAGGCTGGCGACCACTGCAACTACCCCCTGGTAGGAGGGCCCAAACCAACCAAAGGTGCCACAGGCCTGGCGCCCTGCAACTATTTTTTGGGTTGCCGACGAGGGGATTTTTTTGCTGCCACCAGGATTTGAACCCTGGTTGGTGTCTCCCTCAACTGGGGAGCTTACCACTACACTGCACTTGTACCGTGGCATATCCACAAGAAATGAACGAGGAAGAGCTTCAGATAAAAGGAAATTCTTCACTACCAGTCAATAGCTTAAATTGCCATTTTGTTTTAACATTTTCAAATTGGTTGCCCCGTTCAAGCTTAGTGAGACCATATAAGATCATGGTTGCAACGATGAGAGCATACCTAAGGATACAGACTCAGCCTAGTCAGTTTTGCACATACTTCCTCCGTCCATAAATATATAATGTCATATATTTACGAACGATGGTAGTACATGATTTTTGTGTTGGGTTAGCAAAGAGCACTGCACAACATGGCACGCTCCCCACCAATTTAGAGGATGCTTGCAAGGTGCTAGCAAGCGAAGTGGCAATACAAGTAATTAGTAATTAAAGAGGGTGAAAAATATTCTTCATAATTTGATGGTGTAGCCATGACCACAAAGAAGAAACAACAATAGTGAGATATATGCACAAAAGGAGCTTCTGGACTAAGTAGTTGGTGATATATGTTACCTATATAGCAAGTGCATCTGTTTTGGCACAATCTGAAACTATAACATATGTTAGCCACAACATCGCCTAGTAAACTTGAGAGAATTTACAATTAATGCTGGATTTTAAGCTGAAAATTTTGTACTTCTTTTTAATTTCTCATTGAAGCATAGTACACGGTGCAGTATACCTGTGGGCTTTAGAAGTGGATGGTCTCTAGTAAAAGTAGGACTCCTTCACTGTTTCTACCAACTCATATCTTGCAAACCCTTCATATATCATGTTCACATGCTTGCTGAAATCTCTATATCATTCTATCTTCTTTCATTCTTATGTTGACCTGCATGGTTCCACCTGGTGTCCAATAACATGAACTAAAAGATCATGCCAAATAAAATAAAAAATATAGAGAATTTTTTTAGTGACAATGGGTAATCCACAACTCAAATTGCCATTTTGTTTTGTTAGCTTCTACACAAATCCATCGCTCCATATATATGTGTTTATATCTTCCCATGTTGAATGTTTTGGCATCAAAGTCTTAATGGCACTGCTTAAGAATGGCGGGCATCAGGACAACAGTACTAGAAACACCTTTGTGCTGCTAGATCTCTTGTATTGTATAGACCAGTGATGTTGCTTCACATGAATGAGGAATTCCCTTCATTCCAGTGAACAGCCATGTACTGCAACACTACTAGCTCATACGGGGGAGGACATTTGTAAGCTACTAGCTAGTAGACATGATCACAAAGAAAAAGAAGAAATATGAGGATGGGCGCAAAAGAAACTTTTGTACCAAGTGGAAACATACTTTATGGCATGTTACCAAACACTAAACTATATTCATAACATAGTACGTGAGGTGAAAGTTTTTGTGCTTGATTTTTTTTATACATTTTCATCATAACATAGTACATGATGGGGTATATCTATCGGTTTGAGGAAGTTGATTGCCTAAAGTAAAGCTCATTTACTCATATGTCCTTCACCACCTTTATATATCGTTCGTACACGTGCTCATCTCAGCAATCTGGTAGAAGACATTTAGTATGCCGCCTTACTCCAAGATACCTTGGGAAAGCATGTCTAATGCTGCTAGCAATACACTGAAACTTAAGAATGAAAGAGTTGAAAACAAGCTTCAGTTTTAATCATTTTAACAGTAACCACAAAGAAGAAAAAGAGACATACAAATAGTTGATTAATAAAGATCTTATCCTACAGTACCCACACAGGGTATTCTCAAGATGGGCCAAGACGGATATATGCCCAAGGGGATGAGAAAGGAATTGAAGGACACCCTCTATATTTGTCGGTAGTGTTATTGTCGGCACGCTAAGCATCATGGTCCATCTCCCAATTGAGAACATAAATAGGAATTGGAGTTTGTAATGGACCAGCACTCCATCTGCACATACCCATCTATATGTCACCACCAAGAAAAGAATTTTTGTACCAAGCATTGCTGATTAACCTATATGAAATAATTAAGAATATGACCAAACACTAAACTATATTTAATTTGTATTATTATCCCAATAGGTTGAAACAAGCATATATGCTGCCCACAACAGGCATAGCCCTGTCAACACGATGATTCAATATGCTTGGACTATGAGGTCAAACACTTTGTGCTTTGGTTTATTTTTTCTAATTTTCACCATAGCATGCAGGACATGATGGTGTATATCTATATGGGCTTCAGGAAGCTGATTGCCTATAGTAAAGCTCATTCATTCTGTCTGTCAACTGATATGCCCATCTTAAATCTATAACTCCTATATAGGAGCTCCCCACTGGCCCTCCTTAAGGAGTTCTCAGGCCTCTGATTGGCTGCTGTCAGTGGTAACTGAAAATCAGCTAGCCACGTCATCGCTTATGTCATTGTCATTTACTCCCCCGCCGTCCCCATCCACCGTGTGCCTCGGCAGCCCACCACCGCCCCCTCACCTCCTTACCGTCGCCACCCCCTCGCGTCCGTGTCACCTCACCTCCCCACCTCCCACTGCCGCCGCATCGCATGTTCGTCGTCCCCTCGCATCCGTGTCGCCTCACCTCCCCACCGCTGCTGCCTTTCCTCCCCATAAAACCGCCATCGGCATGTGCCTCCCCTCCGTACCCCGCCTCAAGCTTCCATCTGCGCCCCTCTTCTGCCTCCTCGCGAGCCTGCGGTGTCCCAGGTGCGAATCCCGGTCGTCAGCGCCACCCAGTGCGAATTGCGGTGCGAATTCCGACCGCCGGCGCCCTGACATCCCTCCCTAGCGCCGCTCCTTCCCGCGACAGCGCAGGCCCGCATCACGCGTACCGTGAGAGTTACAAGACAACGGCCGACGACGGGGAAGCGCACGACGGATGCGGCGCCAGCGTCAGAGAACACGACGTTGATGCAGCAGGCCCACGGCGGCGGCCGCGCGGAGAAGGCGGGGCACCGGGGAAGAGCGGCTGGTGGATGCAGCCGAGGATGGTGAAGACGAGGGAGGAGGTGGAGAGCCAGCAGATGATGCAAATCGCCGACGAGCGCAGACATGTCGCTCCTTGCCCCCGCACGACCGGCCGTCCACGCCGCCGCGTGTCGCGGGAGGTCGGAGCGACGGCATGCCGGCCGCACAGGCGCACACTCGCCTCCGCACCCACGGCCTGCGGCCGTCCACCCCCCGACGTTGCTGCCGCCGAAGTAGGACGAGGATGTAGAGATGTAGAGGTGCCCGACGGCACCATATCGAAAGGATAAGGTCGGCAGCTCGGTGGCTATTTTGCTTTCTCTTTTTCTGTTTTTTCCTTTGTCTGTGTGGACAAGGTGGATTCCTCATCACTTTGCATTTTTTTAGTTCACGTTTTTGCAGCGAACATCAGGAAACCATTGAGCCCCCTGTTATTTCGGCATTTTATTTGAACCACACACGTGCATTTAAATGGGGATGGATGGATGATTTTTATGGGTGAGTGACCTTTGCTACTGATGAATAGGAAGCTTGCTAATCTCAGCAAGTCAATTTTTTTTTGAGAATTGCTCAGCAAGTCAATTAAATCATATCAGAGATTATTTTATTGTTTTCATAGTTTTTATAATCAACAAACACATAAAACTTAGGTACACATGTAGCATTTGTCATTCGCTCATACCATCTCAAACAGTCACCACATTGGTTCATAGTCTATAAAAAACTCTCTTAAATCCCGCAGTTTTATTTACAATTCCATTTAGAATTTCAATTTCAAATTTAATTTAGTAATGAACATTTGTACAAGCACATGGATGCTACCGTGCTACACTGCTAGCTATGCATGATTGACATCCATTGCCAGTTCTAGGCTTCACATGCTATCTGAACCTACAGTCTGCTGTGCAGCATGTTGTTTGTTTGATTTCATTTCTTGCGGATTTCTAACAAACAATAGAGTCTTCAAATATGTCTACGATTTCTCTCGCATACCCGCAACAACGCGCGGGGAATAGCTTATATCATGAAAATTTTCGTTACGATCATTGCATTTTCTTAATTCCCGCAGCAGCGCGCGGGTGAGGTTCGCCTAGTTCAATTTATATCACTCCTATAGACTCGTACATCCCAATCTCTTCATATATATCATCCATCTATTCGCTTCATTCCCTTCCCACTTGTTATTCCATTCGTAGGCTCTCGTCATGCTGCACCTTGGCATGCATATCCCACATGGATTTAGAATGGCGGGCATCAGGACAACACTAGAAATGCCTAGATCGGTGTGTTGCTGCAGATCCTTGGAATCCAGAGGAACTCCCATGTCTCCCCTGCGGAGCTGCCCGAGCTCGAGTTAGGGTCCGAGGAATTCTCCCCTCCGGCGCGGACTTACCGTTACCGGCATACTTGGCCTCCGCTGCCGTTTGACACCCCTGCGCTTCTAGAGGAGGGCGTTCGCAGCAGAAAAGCAACTGTGTGATTGATACTGCATTGTAGTACAAGCCAACAAAACTAATTCCTTCGCTTGCACTTCGTACTGAAACTAGTACAAGCCAAGAATACCGTTAGTAATAAGCGGATGGAAGATAAGAAAGTTTGAAACAAGACAGATTGTTTGACAGTAAACTTTCTTATTCTCCTCTTTACTCATAGAACAAATACAATATTACCAAGGGGCGCAATGCACTTTCTAATGCAGTGGGAAGATATGAACTTGGAAGTTAACGAACCAGAACAGACTATCCAGCCCATCCTTGTAAGCAGATTGAAACTGCATGTTTGCATTATAGTTCTTTGCAGTAGAAAAAACTTTGGATCACTGCAATCATCTTGTTCCGAAGTTTCTATTTCACTGCAATTCTGGGCCAAGTCGCCAGGAAACCCATAAAGTTCTTGAGTCTGAGTGGCAACCAGATCAAAGTGCACAGCCTGCAGACCATAGCAGCTTGATGTGCTCGGACAACGAGACCTGTGGGTTGTTGCTTTGAAATTATAATTAATATCAAGGAGATAAAGAAAAAGATCATGAAATTTTTTAGCATTTGTTGATACTTTAAATGCCAATATTTAGATGTTGGTAGCTGCAAAATCCCTCCGTACCCTACTTTCGTTTGCTGGATGTTGCTTCGGTCGATTTGGTTTCCTTTGCGGCTCCCCATGGTGTACTAACATTCTCTCAAGGCTGGCTCCCTCTTTATGAAAATACATGCCCCACGAACAAAATGAAACTACTAATAACTAGCTGAAATTCACTTAACCGTCAACCAAACGAATATTGTTTTGAAAACTTGGATTACTTGGTGGGAAAACATAACATTAGTGGCAGCGTAGATCAGATGCTGAGGACGAAGGGTGTGCAATTTGCAATCTTGTCTTCTCTTTATGGCCAGGCCTCATCAATATGTAAATAAAGCATTGCAATTGCAACATCACGTAGGTGTAAGATTAAATAATGGTGTTAGCACGCTGATATACATCGGTAATTAATCATTTGTCAGTAGAGGCATTATATTCTTTATTTTTCTTAGTGTTTTCTTCATTATAGTGTGGCTAACTTTGTTTTGTTTTTTTGTGGAATTTAGCTTGGGTGATATATATGAAGGTATGTGTATCACTGTTGGTGCGCCAAACATCATAATCCATTTTTCTTTTGTTGATATATGAACAATTTGTAATGAAGGCTCGTAATGATTCGGAAAACAGACTGTTGGGTTTGGTGAAATGTTGTTCTTCATTTTTTTTTTCAGTATCTTAATTGTTACGGGTGCATAATAAGATAATAGAAATTTTAGTGCTTGAAAAAATGAGTCATCCTGTGAAATCAAACGGTGCAAACAAAGGAAGTAACAAGAAGTACCTAAAAAGAAGTGCCAAGAAATACCAATTTGATGGGACCAACGACCAAAAATAGTGAGATGTTACTATTATACTCTTTTAGTTATGCACTGTAATTCTGTCTAATTCCTTTTATAAGAAGGATAAGAAAGGAGAGTACATGCAAATAATACTCTGTAACAAAGCTGAATATCTCTAGAGCTTTAACTGAATTTAGAGGGATGACGACTAGACCTACCAACTCCGATGTATTTTCTTGAAGTCTTCATATACCTTTTGTCCGTTCAAATCAAGTGAGATTTATTGCCCCTCCCATCTTCATATTTCATTCTTATAAATATTCACGAGCTTGCACTCATGATCATATCTTGCTCACTAGCTAGTCACCACACACAACTCGAGATCTCTTGTGACATATATATGACCTCCGTCTAAGTTTATTAATTCTCCGATAGCCAACTAAACATTCGTTAGTTAGTGGTGACATTTCTTTGGAATCAGAGGCATCAGGAGAACATCATTAACGTGGTCAGGTGTAGGTGTAGCTGATTCCTTTTTTGCGCCATATTTAAAACAGAAATCGCAATGCCAAAATCTGTCGTGGGGCAGGGAAAACGAAGATCGCAGCACCACGAGAGTCTAGGGTCCTGTGCACTGACATACTCCCTCAGTATCATATTACTTGTCGACTCAAAATATCCGTCGTTGGTAATATGCAGCAGAGTCATTTCTCCTTTTTACCCCTGGTTTAGCACCTGATCTCCTCAGCCTCCACCGCCGCAAGGAGCGTGATGCTTGGCCAGGGAGAGATGGATGGCCGGACAGAGGGCAAAAATATAATCTCACTGTTTCCTCTTTGTGGATGATCTTGACCCCTTAAACGCCGGGAATTGGTCTCGATTTGAAGGTTTTGGGATGAACTCGAGTTCTTGGTAGAAGTTCCTTTGATTCGCGATTAATCATGATTAGATGTGTTTGGGGACGAGATCTTTGAGATAGAGCCTCCTCTAGTGGTGCTACTACATTCCCCAAACTTTCTCTTCAATCTGTTGGGTGAATCGGGAGATCGGGTGATGAGAACATGGGGTTGACTTCGCGGGTGTCTCGAGCTGTTGAAAGCCCGGAGTTTCTGGACTTTTGTCCGGAGTTTCTGGAAAACCCGGAGTTTCCGGACTTTGGCCCGGAGTTTCTGGACAACCGGAGTTTCCGGACTTTGGCCCGGAGTTTCCGGACTTTTGGAAACCTGGAGTATCCGGACTTTGGCTCTGAGTTTCCGGATTTTTGGAAACCTGGAGTATCTGGTCTTTGGCTCTGAGTTTCCAGATTTTGGCCCGGAGTTTCCGGACTTCCCAGTGGGTTTCGCTAGACTTGTTTACTTGTGCTTCCACTTTGTTTCTAGGCTTGTCCTAACTTGTTCCTAGGGTCAGTAGGTCCGTTGTGACTACGTGATCTTGGCAAGTTTGTGCGGGATTCTTTGGAAGTGATTTTGGGGTTTAGGCCGAGTTCTTGAGAAAAATTTTTAACGGCTTCCATTCACTCCCCCCCCCCTCTCTGGTCGCCAATTCGGTCCTTCAGTACCGCTGGCTGGTAGCTGGTGACTGATTTGTTCTGAGAGAAAAGTACCACTGGCTGGTGTCTGATAAGCCAGACGAACAGGGCGGCAAGATGAACCTATTAATTCCAATTAAACTATCATTAGAAGATGTTTACTGTAGCACCATATTGCTTAATCATGATCTAATTAGACTTAATAGATTCCTCTCGCCATTTAGTCTGAGGTTATGAAATGGATTTGTCATTAGTCTATATTTAATACTCCTGATTAGCATCCAAATATTCGATACGATGAGACTAAACTTTAGTCTTGGAGATCCAAACACCGTGGACCATAACTCCATGTGCACATACTCATCTGTCACCACTAGGAACCCAAATTGCTTTAGGTCTCGTTCGGTTGTGTCGGATTGAGCTCAATCCAGGGGGATTTTTTTGGGCCGATTCCAATCCAGATGCAGAGCAAAAGTAGCGTTCGTTTCGGCCCGGTTTGGAAAAAAAACCGCAGCGGCTTCATTCCTGAGCCCAGCCTGCACGGTGAGATCCGATCCCCGTGTCGGCCCCTCTGGATCGAACCCACCGGCCGGCTGCCGCAACGCGAGGCGGAGGAGGCGCGAGGCGGCACGCGATGAAGCGGCGGCGCGAGGTGGTGGCCTGGCGCCGCGAGGTCACGGCGTGGAGGCGCGAATCCTCGCCGACGAGCTCCTCCCGTAGTGCATCCAGAACTCCGCTGCCGGTTTCTCTCCGGTAAGCGCCTTCCCCTCTTCCGCCCTCTCCTTCTTTCCCCTCTCCGGCGGGCGGCGTGGGAGTCGAGATCAAACGCGTGCGGCCGGCGTGGGAGGTCAGATCGACCGCGCGCGTCCTTCTTGGTTCGTCTGGTCCCGATTGCCCCGACCCCTGAGTGCCGCTGACGCTCGTCACCAGTGCCGCCGCATCCTCCCCGTCCTCGTCCTGGCTAGCCACGCCACTTCTGCCTCGCGCTGCCCTCCCGAAAGCTCCATCCGCGTCTCAGCCTCTCAGGACGTCCACACTCTGCCAACTCCTCGTCGGTTGCAGCGGATGGGCTTGCCTCCGGAGCCGCTGCGGCCAGCTTTTTTCTTCAGGAGTTCTTGATTTGTTCCTGGTTCCTTTTTTCTCTCTCACCTTCTGTCGTTGCTCGTGGTGTAGTGCTGGTGAGCTGACTAGCTGAGTTGCTTGCTGTCAGATTTGGATGGTTGTGCCGATTAGAAGTGACGATTGTAAATTTGGCTATTGTTTTGTTTGATTGCAATGCAATGTGTAAGGGCAACAAAAGAAATTCAGCGGATACCTGCAAATGTGCACAATGTCTTGTGAATGGCTAATCCTTCTCAAACAATACATGAGTTCCCATCTCATACACACCAGGGTTACATTTTTCTTGATTGAAGGATCAAATGGCTTTGCGCCATGCTCGGTGCATAGATGAGTTCACATCTTATACATTGCAGGGTTACATGTTTTCTTCATAATCAAATGGCTGAACCTGACTGCACCTGCGTCATGTCGTTAAATGTTCATAAGCCACGTGAACTTCTGCTATACACTCTTCACCCAAATTTTGTCGGTAGCTGCAAATGTGCACAATGTCCTTAAATGTCTAGCTTGTAAGCTTGTTATCTTACAGTAGCTGCCCTGGACAGATATGTAGAATTATTTGCTTCTTCACAATAGTGGTTCCTTGATTATGCTTGGTACAACTCTATGGTAGCAATTAATCCTGTCAGATTTGAGTATATCTCTTTCAGTTTATTTTAGCACATGAGTGAGCAAGTATATCCCTTTGGGCGGAAGCAGACTCCCCGATTTGTGCTTGCTGTCAGATTTGTGCTTGCTGTCTTTCTCCTGATTGTTAAGGCTCATCATTGCTCTGTGAATATTATCACAAATATTTCTGTCACGCACAAGAGCAGCGCAAACAAAGTAGCAAGTACAATCATATTGGTGATTGACGTATTGTGGTTCTAATTCATAACTTCCGTGAGTCATGCTATGGGGCTTTACTTTCAGCATTCCATTATCGGATTTAAAAGTCAGTGACTAAAAAAAAAGTCATGTTCATGCCTTTTGAGTTCAAGTGGTAGGTACCTGCAGGAAAATAAGCACATAGGTAGACTATTGTTAGTTCAAACTACAAAACATGTAGATGTACTCTGCAAGTTACTTTCTATAAGTAGTAGCTGTTTTTTATTGCACATCTATTACCGTCCATTATTTAAAGATGCTCGATAGTTCTGCCATGTGAAAGCATGTAGAGGCCTTAGTTTACACAAATGTCTAGAACCTCAAACAACTAAAGATCATCATAATTGGTTTCAATCACAAATTCTTAAAATGAAAACTTTCAAGCATGGAGTTATGCAGCCAATAGCCAGTTCTGCTGCAATATCAGTTTCTCATCAAGATAAATACAAGATACGGCCAGACAGCTGCCTTGTTTTGGGTGTCTCCTTTTCACCGAGTTTTTGCTTAGCTTTTACCTGTCCAGCTGTGGAACCGGTTAGTTGATGTCTGCCTTTCCTTTTGCAAACTGCTGTAGATGCAGTAAGGTGAAATATTTCTTGGGTGTGCATAGATTGTATCCATGAATCCAACAAACTGCTGTTTAAATTCGATGACTTGGATAGTTGGATCCTTTTTAAATTCTGACTTGGATTATGTTTACTATCAGATATTACACTTCTAGCACTTAGAGTTGGATTCATGTGCTAATTTTTTTCGTAACTTTGTAGATCCCTCCGGCGCCAATTAGAGTTGGGGAAGGTGAAGCAAGCTTTCTCTGTTGGACAGCATGCAAGCCTCAAGCTCTAAGTTTCAGATGTTTGAGAGTTTAGCTTTTAGCTACATGGAACTAAATTATGTGTAGTATATTATAAGTCTAAATTACTTGGAGTTAGAATTAAATTAGCTGTGTGGTTATTGTTCTGGTCACAAGTACTACCGAATGCTTTCATCTATGTAAATTATATCAATCAACTGAATGTTTCCATATAGTGAATGCTGTGTGGTTGTTTCAGAGCAATAGCTAGCTGAGAGAGTCTTGGTTGGATCGTTTGATAACCTGGTCCAACCGAACAGATTTTTTTGTGTGCTGGAATGAAAACAGAAAGGTGGATTGCAACAGGCTGGAATGAGTGGATCCTACTACGTGAAAATCTCAAATAGGTCACGCAGCATTTGTAACGGGTTCTTAACACCTGTTACACGGACCCCATCTGTAATGGTTGTTGTTTGACGTCCGTTACGCATAAGCGCGGCAGGTTCGATCCCGACCTCGTCCTGACCTCGCCACCACAACGCTCGTTACCAATGAGGACTTCTGGTAACGGACTTCTTAAACGCCAATTACATGTTTTCTTTGTAACGGACGTTAGCTAACGTCCGTTACCGGTGACTTTCCTATAGATGCGTGGTTTTTAGGACGCGTCTCATTTTATGACGACCCAATTGGCGACGCTTGTTTGGACCTAGCATCTCCTTTGTTTACTCACAATAGAGATGCGTGTTGTTATTATGCGTCGTTGTCTCTGCGTTTCGACCACTCTGCTATCTCCGACAACTACACTCGCTCTCTCTCCTCTGAGGGCCCCACTCGCTCTCTCACCGTCGTTGCTGCAGCAGCATTTTCGCGCGCTCTCTGAAGGCCCCACTCGCTGGGCGCGCGCTCTCTGAAGGCCCCACTCGCTGCGTGCGCTCTCTCTCCTCCGAAAGCCAGCGCTGCAGCAGGCCGGCCGGCCGCGTGCGCGACGGCTTAAGGTGCCGGCGGACGTCGACCGCGGCGCGGCGTCCCTCCGCGCCGTACGTCGCCGTACGTCCTCCAAAGCAGCAGTTTATCCTCATCCTCGGGCTCGGCGCCGTCCTCCGCGCTGTCGCCGTCGCCGCGGCTGCGACGCCTCGTCCTCCTCCTCGGAAGCGCTCGCCTCGTAGACAGTCCTCGTCAAGGTGGAAATTGCCCCCTTTTATTGAACTTCGATGTCCTAATCCTCTTACTTATCGGTTTTGGTGATGCATTAATTATGCTCATTTGATGTATGAAAATTACAGATGGCTGCTGCTGCTCGGGCTTGGATGTACAGTAAGACTTGAGATTGGGACAGTAATTTCTTAAGGGGGGTCAATGGTTTTCTAGATCAAGCAGAGGCGGATATGAGAAACCGTGGTGTTCAGGCAATGCTTTGCCCCTGTATAGATTGTCTCAACCAGAAGAAGTTCGGACAACGGGATAACATTTTTCATCATTTGATCACACGTGGTTTCAAAGAAAATTACACGTGTTGGAATAAACATGGTGAGGAAGGGCTCAATGAAGTCGAAGCAGGATGCCTAAATGAAGGTGAAGCGCGACACCATGCTACGGGCCTTAATAATGAAGGGGCAGCGCTATGCCATGATGAAGAGCTTGATGAAGGTGGAGTTTTTGATGAGGAAAATGAACCATTCCCACCAATTGTGATGAGGCCTGAGGATATCACTATCAAGAAGCTACGGGCTTCAATGATGGTGAGTTGTTACAATGTGTGCACAATGTTGATCAAATGTTGCGGGATGTTGAGTTTCAACGAGTGTATACAGCTTCTGAATTAGCGAGGCTGAAGCAGTTCGTTGAAGATTCAAAGAAACCCCTCTATCCTGGTTCCAAGAAGTACTCTCGCCTTTCTGGTGATCTAAAACTTCTGCAGCTTAAGGCAGATCATGGTTGGAGCAACAAAAGTTTCAAACAACTATTGGATCTCCTTAAGGACATGCTACCCGAGGGAAACCAAATAGCCGAGTCTGTCTATGAGGCAAAGAAGATAATTTGTCCTCTGGGAATAGAGGTTGAAAAATTCATGCTTGCAAGAACAGTTGTGTATTGTTTCGTGGAGATTATGCAGACCTTGACAAGTGCCCCAAGTGTGGGTTCGATCGGTACAAGAGGAAAAAAGATGGTGGTGATGATAACAATGCTGATGATGATGAGAACGAGCCCGTGGAGATCACAGGCAAGAAGAAGAAGAAGAAGAAGGTTAAAGGGGCTCCTATAAGGGTAGCATGGTATTTTTGCATCATTCCTCGGTTGAGAAGATGGTTCGCCACACGAAAGGAGGCCCAACTCTTGCGTTGGCATAAGACACGAACGAAGGAAGTTGGTAAGATTAAGCACCCCGCAGATGGCCAACAATGGCAAAACATTGGTTCCCACTTTGAGGAATTTGCCGGTGAAAGCAGGAACATTCGGTTCGCTATGAGCACAGATGGTGTGAACCCATTCGGTAACCAGAGCTCAACACATAGCACCTGTCCTGTCATGCTGTCAATGTACAACCTTCCACCTTGGCTATGCAAGAAACGGAAATACATGATGCTGACAATATTGGTCTCCGGGCCAAAGCAACCTGGCGACCGTATTGATGTCTACTTGAGGCCACTAGTTGATGACTTGAAGATACTTTGAAAGCCTGGTGTGAAGGAGGTTTGGGATGAGTTCGGACGTGAGGATTTCACATTGCACGCCATGTTGTTCACCACCATCAACGACAACCCGGCTCATCGCAACCTTTCCGGCCAGAGTAAAAGGAAAGGTGCAGCTTGCCCACACTGCTTGGAAGAAACTTGTGCAGTGTGGCTAGGAAATTGAAAGAAATTATCATTTATGGGGCACCGTCGTTTCCTCAGCAAGAAACATGCCTACCGGGACATGGATTGTCAGTTTAATGGGGAAAAGGAGAATCGACAGGTGCCAGTGCATGTGACTGGAGATCTGCTCTACTTGCAAGTCAAGGACGTCAAAACCATCGAGGAGTTACCCAAATTGTCTGAAAAGAAACTTCGCAAAACAAAGAAGCGAGATGGTGAAGAAGAAGAAGAAGATGGGCGAGGAATGTGGAACAAGAAATCAATTCTATGGGAGCTAGAGTATTGACAGCTTTTGGATGTGCGTCATTCGATTGACAACATGCACGTCAAGAAGAATGTGTGTGAAGCTACTTTGGGAACATTGCTACAACAGAAGTCGAAAGGAAAAGATCATAAAAATGCAAGGGATGATCTTAAAGAAATGGGCATTAGGCCGGAGCTCTATGCAGAGGAAACAGACATGGGGATGGACCTTCCCGTTGCTGCAACCACCTTGTCAAAGGCAGAGAGAAAAGAATTCTGTGAGTTTTTGCATGGTTTGAAAGTACCTTCAGGCTACTCATCGAACTTCAAGAGGCTAGTGTCGGTGAAGGACATGAAAATGAATTTCAACTTAATGAAATCTCATGATTGCCATGTGTTGATGACATCTATTCTTCCTGTTGCACTAAGAGGTATCAAGATAGAACTGGTTTGTGACGCGGTCACGAGCTTGTGTTTATTCTTTAATGAAATAGAACAGAAGGTGATTGATGAGGAAAAACTATTGGCCTTAGAGAGGAGGCATTTCGAGACCCTATGCCTGCTTGAAGCTACCTTCCCACCATCATTCTTTGATCTCATGCTGCATCTAACAACACACCTCGCGAGGGAGATCTGGTACCTTGGCCCATCTTACCTTCATCAGATGTTTCCATATGAGAGGTACTTTAGATTCCTCAAATCATTGGTACATAACAGGTCATTTCCGGAGGGAGCCATTGTTCGTGGCTATAAGACCATTGAAGCAGTGGAGTGGGCCATGGGTTATATGGACCCCTAAAACCCCATTGGTGTGCCTCGTTCACGGCATGAAGGTAGGCTTTCAGGTGTTGGGACCCTGGGGAAAAAGTCAATCACTCCGCACCTAGAGGACTTCAGGAAGGCTCATTTCACCGTGATAGAACAGAGCGTAGAGGTTACACCATTTGGCAATGAGCACAAGCAACAACTACGTGAACAAAACCCTGGCTGTACTGAGGATTGGGTTGCAAAGAGGCACATGCAATGCTTTAACAGGTGGCTCCGAGATTATGTCCAGCAGAGTGGCAGCGCTGCTATAACCGACGATCTAAGAAAACTAGCAGCAGGGCCATTATTCACTGTTACAACATATCAAGCCATGGATATCAATGGATACACGTTCTACACCATGGCCCAGGATGCCAAGAGCGTCTATCAAAATAGTGGTGTGCGTGTACGGGCCATCGACAATAAGAAGAACACAGCCACATATTATGGTCAAATAGAGGAAATTTGGGAGCTTGGTTATGTAGGATTCAAGGTAGCCTTGTTTCGGTGTAGATAGGTCACCAATGCGAAGAGAGCTATGATCAAGGATAAATTTGGTTATGTTAGTGTTGATCTCTAGGTCTTTGGTTACAAAACCGAACCGTTTGTCTTCGCCAAGGATGTTGAGCAAGTGTTCTATGTACCTGACCTTGCAAAGAATAACTGGAGTGTGGTTTTGCCTGGAAAAAAGGATTGTTGGGGTTGAAAATGTTGTTGAGGAGGAGGAATACAACCAGTTTGACGAAAGTCCATCCTTTCACACTTCATACATGCCCCGAGTCTTGGGAGTTGACAAAACACAATACTTGCGAAGCGACCATCGTGAAAAGATCCATATACAAAAATCAAAGAAGGAAAAGAAGCAAGATTGATTTCTGCTGAATCTGATCCTTTTTGTAAAATGCAGGGATGTCTATTGCTGGAAATGGAATCCTTTTTGTAGTATATATAGGATGTGTATTGGTGGAATTTGAATCTCCTTTCTGTAATATATGATGCCTATATATTCTGCCTAAGATGCAGAAGATACTGCCTAAGATGCCTATAAGCGAGATGTGCAATTAGTAGTATCCACTTGTGATACCACCACAGCCCCTTCATCTACCGGCGAGAAAACCACAACTACCTACACTCCTCGTCGTGCCCCTCCGCCGCACTCATGGCATCGAGGGAGCACCTGCGGTCGCTCGCAGAACTCCCGGCGGAGGTACTAGCGATCATCATTGGCCGAGTTGGTGCGACATCGAATCGGCCTATGGAGGACCTCTGCAGCCTACGGGCAACCTGCAAGGACATGCTCCGCCCCTGCGGCGATAGAGACGTCGGTAGGCGCCTGGCACTGGATCAGGTTCCAGTCGAGCAGATGCAGAACAACGACCCCGTCGGCTATGACGTCTTCCTTCGTTGCCTGGCTGCAGCCGGCAACCCGGTGGCCTGCTTCCTCACCGGGATGGACGACATCTTCGGCAGGAACCGCAGCCCTCAGCCTCCCCTCGACGAGCTCCACCGCGCTGCCAAAGACGGGCACAGAGGGGCGGCCTATGTGGCCGCCGTCTTCCTCTACAGAGCCAATAGCGGGGCCGACGCCGACGCCACTGCAATTGCGTACATAAAACAGGTTGAGGGTGAGGAGCAAGGGCAGTGGCGTCCGCGTTTGATCAGCAATGTGCAATCCCTAGATTTCCGGCATCATGGGGTCAATCTGGCTTGGCAAATTAGGAGTGTCGCCCTCCGCCGTGGCCTCCACCGGCCGACGCTGCCAACAGCGGCGGCGCGAGGCAGCATTCAACATTGCGCAGGCAAAGCATTCTGCGGTACGACGCCGAGCCGGAGGGGGTTTTGCATGTATTTCTGTAGTGATGAATGTAAGCTTCGTTACGAATGTAATGTCTTCTTCTATCGTGTAAAGTATCATCCAATCGGTTATAGATAGACAAGATTTGATTTCTCACATTTATGAGTCAAATCCAAGGTTATGGCGCCCTCTGCTTCCTCCTCTGTTCTATTGGAATGAAGAACAGTTTGTGTGGGAAAATGAGACGAGGATTAACCATCCCGCGTCTCTAATAGGAGTGGGGCCCAGTTCTATTGAATCGAAGAACAGTTCTCATTTCTCCTTTTAATCTGCAGTCAAATTTTGTAACATGTATTTCTCCGTCGTGCTTAGTCCAAATTTGATGATTTTTTTCCTAGTTTTTTCTAAAATACCCATCTTTTCATTTATTTCATTGTTTAGTGTATATTCCATTTCGTGAATAATGTTTATATGCCTTATCTTGTTCTTTGTAAGTACAACATAGAAATAATATTTGTTTTCCACAACCATTAGTAATGAAACATTGCATTTCGTAATCTTAAGGTGAACACAAGCTTGTGTAAAAATTTCAAATGCGTACGAGATCGAACATGTTGCAAAGTGTGGAAAACTTCAATGTTCAAGCAACATTCAAGGAAACTATGTGAGAGATGTAGCCATTTGTTCACAAGTATATTGTTCCTTTATCGAAACCATTTGAATTTTTTATGACAAGTTTAGGTACCCAAATTATGTTTCCACGTAAATTTGTAGAATTTTTGGAGTAAACTAAGATGTTATTAGAATTATTATATCACAAGCATGAGATGTATATTCGAATTATAAGAATGTTAGGTACACAAGTGTGACTGTTGATATTTTATTAAAATACTAAATGTCTATATATGAATTGATGTTATTTTTAATAAATTTTTAGGTGCTGTTTTACCGGCTCTAATATTTGATGGATGCAAGTTTCAGTTCTAAAAAATAGTGTCGGGCCCACGCGTCAGTGTCAGCAGCCTATATAAAGAAGATAACCACCTGGACCTACCTGCCAACGAGGCGACGCGATTTTTCTAACCAGCGTCAGCGATGAGTATCCATTGTCTCCACGATCGAGTTCATCACAGGAGGGACAGATACTGTAGGCGACGCGGATGGATCTGCCCCCGTCTCTTAGATCGAGTTCATGACATATATACAAAATCCAACAACCAAACTAACCAGTTCATGATCGACAAACAAACTAAGCAGTTCATGATCGACAAACTAAGCAGTCCAACAACCTGACGAACAAACTGACGAACACACAATAATCACAAACACATTATTAATGGTACAAGAGTGGATCAATTAGTCGATCGCCGCTGTTAGAGTCCCGCCGTCGGAGCCGTCGGAGCCGCCATCGGAGCCGTCGTCGCTGCCGTCGGAGCTGTCGTCGCCGAGAAGAGACCGCTGGACCACGGGGAGCTTCTCAAGCTTTTCAGCCAACACGTGGATCCTGAAGGCGAGACCCTTGACGCTGCCATCCTTGTTATGGTCAGGCGCCTCGATCTTGAACGCTTGGCCAACATCTCGAAGCTCCATGAACGCGCCCTGGAGCAGTTCGACGGCGAAGTTGATGTCGGCGGCCTCATTCTTCTCCTTCTCCTTGGGCGCCACCAGCTCCTTCCCCTTCTCCTTGATGGTCAACTTCCTCCAACGGCGGCTTTCGTCGTCGTCATCCTCTCTTCGTCCCCGCTTCGCCGACGGGTCACTCGACGCCATGCTCTTCTCGCTCCTTGTTGGTGTGATCTCTCGTTGACCGGAGGTTGTGGTTTTTTGATGGCGAGGGGGAAGAAGATGAAGCGAAAGAAACGATATGATTACGGAGCAACCAGCAGTCGGGGATTTATGATGACATGACGTGAACCGTCAGGGCGCCTTCCTCCCCACGCCCCACGTCCCCCTACGCCTCGGGAACCGTTTTTTGGGAGCAAAACCGTCCAAAAACACGTGTCGCATTTCAATTTCGCGGGAAGGTGGAGGGGCAGGGGCAGTTATCGGGCCCACGCATCAGCAGCCAAATCGTGTCGCATTTCAAGTTCCATATTATTAGCAATGGGTTTTTATAAATGGCCACGTCGCATTTCAATTTCCAAACCCCGTCGCATTTCAGTTTCCAGATCCCATCGCCTTTCCATTTCCTTCCCTTCTCCTTCATGGCCGCGGTGTGCTTCATGGAGCTGCTGCCAAATGAACTGGTCACCCAGATCATCCTCCACTGCATCGAGGGTGAGCCCGTCATTCGTTTCCTGATCCTTCGTAATCGGGTCTGCGGCACCTTCCGGCGCATCTGCGACTCGGATGAGGTACTCCTGCAGGTGTCGCTGCGTGAGCTTTGTCAAGAGTGCAAGAATCGCTACGTCAGGTCCTTGTTGGAGGAGCGCTTCCGCCTCGCCAAACATCCGGAGGCATTATGCTTCGAGGGGATGGAGAGGTTGATGAGGCGGCGGAATCCCGATGAGGGTCTGGAGCTCGTCGGAAAGGCCGCTACCAAAGACGCCAGTGCGAAGTACTTCTTAGTGATGCTAAAGTACCGTCGTAACCCTGCGGACCCCGAAGCGATGGCACTACTCCACAAAATCAGTGGCGGGCCATCACCCGCTGACGGGCGCTGGAAGAACCACAACCTGCACCGGCTGCGCTACCTCATCTGCCGAGATCTCCATAACATTGCGTGGTGGTACTAGGTTCGTGACGGCGACGATGACATTCCGTTGCTGCCCGTCTAGAATCCTCACGTCTGCATTTGGGCAGCGGGATGTAGGCGCTACGGGCCGGAGACCCTAGGGATCATCCACTACTGCAGCGCCGAGTGTCGCATCCGTCATGAGTTCGACCTCTGGACGCGTGGATTCAGCGTCGCGGTGGAGTACGCCGTCAGCAGGATGAACATCGGGATGTAGGCAGAAGCATCAATAAAAATTATGTATCTTGAATGTAAATTATTACATATTCTGTGTCGCATCCACAAGATTTGATTTGTCACGTTTCTGAGTCAAATCGAAGGTTGCGGTGGTCTCATTTGCCGCATTAGAGGCCTAGGGTGCCCTCTTGGATGTCAAAGCGGGCACGACGGCGGCGGCGGCAGCAGCGGTGGCCTCTGCTAGTCTGCTTCCTCCTCTGTTCTATTGGGTGGGCGTAGGAGACGAGGATTGGAGGGGCAAATGAGACGCAGGTTAACCACCCCCTCTGTTCTATTGGAATGAAGAACATTTCTCATTTCTCCTTTTAATCTGTAGTCAAATTTTGTAACATGTATTTCGTCGTCATACTTAGTCCAAATTTGATGATTGTTTTCCTATTTTTTTCTAAAATCCCCATCTTTTTAATAATTTTATTGTTTAGTGTATATTCCGTTTCGTGAATAATATTTATATGCCTTTATCTTGTTCTTTGTAAGTACAACATAGAAATAATATTTGTTTTCCACAACCATTAGTAATGAAACATTGCATTTCGTAATCTTAAGGTGAACACAAGCTTGTGTAAAAATTTCAAATGCGTACGAGATCGAACATGTTGCAAAGTGTGGAAAACTTCAATGTTCAAGCAACATTCTAGGAATCTATGTGAGAGATGTAGTCATTTGTACACAAGTATATTATTCCTTTATCGAAACCATTTGAATTTTTTATGACAAGTTTAGGTACCCAAATTATGTTTCCACGTAAATTTGTAGAATTTTTGGAGCAAACTAAGATGTTATTAGAATTATTATATCACAAGCACAAGATGTATATTCGAATTATAAGAATGTTAGGTACACAAGTGTGACTGTTGATATTTTATTAAAATACTAAATCTCCAAATATGAATTGATGTTATTTTTAATGAATTTTTAGGCACTGTTTTACCGGCTCTAATATTTGATGGATGCAAGTTTAGTTCTAAAAAATAGTGTCGGGCCCACGTGTCAGTGTCAGCAGCCTATATAAAGAAGGTGCCTGCCGACGAAGCTGACGCGGGTTTACTAACCAGCATCGGTGATGACTATCCATTGTCAGCGTCAGCAGGCAAGCCTTGCGCGCGCTGTTCAAAAATTCCCACCTATATTGACTATAATGCCCATGGAATTCCAATTCCACCAGAGAGCCATTCAAGGGCACACCTGTAATTTCCGTGAACATAGTAACATGCGCGCAGGGGACATATACTCGGGAGTCTAATTCAGACAGATCCACCTCGCCCGCACTCTCCCCGCCGCTGCCCTGCTCCTTCTCCAGCCCTAGCTCGCCGCCGCCGCCGCTCTCCCCGCCGCAGCCCTGCTCTTCTCCAGCCCCACCGTTCCCGGCGTGACGTCGGCGAAGCGGCTCCAGCCGTGACGACGGTGACGAGGACGCGGTTACTGGCGTGCGGACGACGTCCTGACCAACGTAGAGACGGTGACGCGGATCCGACATCCCCGGCCACGACGACGAGCCGGCCACCTCAGGCAACGAGGCGACACGGATCGGGCCTCTCCGACCACCACGAGAACAACTACTTAATTCGCGACAGAGGTTAGTGCTGCTTGAACCCCCAACGCCCTCTCTGTGCTCGGCCACCCAATCTGCTATTCCTGTCAAGGTAGATTAGGGAGACATGCTACTTTACGGTTGTTCACATAGGATTATTCTCCTGGAATTGCCTGCATTAGTACAGCATGCCTTAATAGTTTATTTTTAATTGATTGGCTGTAGATTTGACGGATGAATTTTGTTGCTCCAAGTCTGTTTGAATAAATTGTTGCTAACAAATGAACTTATATGAACTGTTGAAATTCTATTATGCTTCGAATGTACCAGATTGACAGTTATACTTTGGACCTGTTAGCATACTTTAATTCTAATTGCTTTGTCCTCTTGTTGCATGTACACATGGAACACACAATTCACTGCTGCTGAAGTTGGACAAGGAAGCAGTTGAAGGAATTTAGTCTCTGCTTTGATATATAAGCATATTGCTTCACCCTATCAAAACGGTTAGCACCTATCCCCAACCTGTATGCTAATATCAACTATTTTGCCTGTCAGAGAATAAGATTTTATCTTATTTTGTTTAGGTTTTCAGTCTAGCTTATGTTGCTCTACTGACAACTTGGCATATCATCTATGCAGTCTCCCACAACACCAATCTCCTCTACCTCCAGTGCACCATCACAACTCATCGACGGTGAACCTTGTTCACAGCCTATCAATGGTGATCCTTCTTCACAGGGTCACTCAGCACATATTGCTGCAAGTAGTACTCGATCCTGCGGGTCAAGGACACAAACCAAATAGCCAGAAGACAAGTTGATTGCAACTGGACTTGATAACAATTATTGGCCTACCCCAGATGCTGCGAGGCATAGATTTGTATTGGTCTGTGGCCTCATTGCTCGAGAGAGGGTGTCAATCAACAAGGCAGTTGAAGATCTCTCAGTAATTGAGAAGGAAGAGTTGTTCACAGTTTTAGAGGAAAAGCTAGATTACCCAGTCAATCTGGCTGAATCTGTTTGCAAGAAGGCAGTTAAGGCAGCTATGTCAGAGATTGGAACCTTGCAACGGCGGTTCAAGACCCATTTAAGAAAAAAATTTGTGAGCCAAGAGGAGACTCCCTTTGTGAAGCATGCCTTTTTGCAGCCAGAAGACTGGACCGTGTTTGTGCAGGAAACCAATTCTCCTAGATTTCAGCGATTGAGCCAGGGGATGAAAGAAAAGAGAGCATTGCATGATAAGCCACACAGGACGGGCAGAAAAGGTTATGTTCGTAAAAGGAAAGAGTGGGAGGAGGAGGATGCAAAGCTAGCTGAAGAAGGAAAATAGAACCCTTGGGACCAATTTCCTGGACGTTCGAGGCCTTATCTGCGGGCAAGGGTAGGGAAGAGGAAGACCACTTGTGAAGGAAGTGGGGACATAACATTCAGTAACCCTGCGGTGGTGGGGGTAGCAACTAGGGTGAAAACACTTGCAGATCAGGCTAGCGATGGTTCTTTCGGGGTTAGGGAGAATGATATCCTCACTACAACACTTGAGACTCCAGAGCATCGAGGTCAGGTCCGAGGCGTGTCTAGTTCACTTGGCTGGTGTAAAGGGTTTGGTGAAGAGTTTGCTGGAATGTACAGGAAGAAGAGGAACAAGAAGGCTGTACCGCAGATGGAAGACCTAGTTGGTGAAGCAGTCACCAGAATTGTCTCCATTCTAGCAGAATCAGGGTTTGATATACGAAAAAATGTACTTCATCGTCCTCCCCAATCACCACCTATCAGTAGCAGCGAGGAAGAAGATGTGCATGGCCTCGAGGAAGAAGATGTGCATGGCAGTGAGGAAGAAGAAGCATGTGGCAGAGAGGAAGACCATTGGCATGTCAGCGAGGACGAAGGTAATCAACAGCACATTGATAGTCGATCACCTATGCTGGACACAATAGATAAGCTGACAGAGCCAACCAAGTGCAGCCTTTTGGATGGCTCCGGGAATAAAGTGGAGCTCGCACTAGCCACTGTCTTTCCATTGCAAAAGACTCTCCATACAGTACCAGTGCAGGATGGGTATGCTGTGGTGCAACCTAGTTATGTGTGGGGCAATACGGGTCACTACCCTCTGCCTGTACCAATTGGGGGGGATGAAGTAACAACCCTAGCTGAGGCTCTCTGTCAAAGGATCCAATGGTCAAAGAACAGGATCCATGTACCACCCATTACGAGAAATACCAACCCTGCTCCCACATCAGGTAGAAGGGGTACAGCATCAGATGGAGGTACTGCAGCTCAGCGTCAGCAAGAGAAAGCTCAGCAGCAGCAGTAGCAGCAGATCAGCAAAACTATGCAGCAGGAGCATCGACAACAGCAGGAGGACAGGCAATCTCCGCCTAAGAAGCAGTAGCAGATCAGCAAAACTACGCAGCAGGAGGAGCATCGATAACATCAGGAGGAGGACAGGCAATCTCCGCCTAAGAAGCAGCAGCAGATCAGCAAAACTACGCAGCAGGAGCATCGACAATAGCAGGAGGTGGACAGACAATCTCCGCCTAAGCAGCAGCTGCGACAGGTGGAGGACAGGCAATCTCCGCCTGAGCAGCAGCCACCGCAGAAGAAGGGGGCCAGGAAACCTCTGCCTAGAGATGAGCTTCTTAACTATTTTTGGACAAAATGGGATCCAAAATACAAGCCTGCTCTGCCTATGTTGTCAGAATAGGACTTATAGGCTGCTGGACCGAATTGTGCCAGGTTGCATGCTTACGCCATGGAACATGGTAAGGATAAGCTTAGTTTTCCAGCAAAGTTGCCTAAAGACTCCTTTCATGTTGCTGGTGATTTAATGATAAACATTACATTCAGTCACGTGTATGACCTTATAACCCTGTTTGCTCTGGATGAGACCTTCTTGAGGTTGTGGACATTGTAAGTTCCTTAAAACCAAAATAGATATTTCTTTAATTTTGACCACAAAGTTCATGCATGCTAACATTTGGATTTTTTGTAGGAAAATGATGGACAAGGCAGTGGAGATGAGGATCAGTGTTGGGTTTTTGGATCCACAGGTTCTCACAACCACAAAGATTGAAAAGCAGTCTACCCTTGTAACAAAAGCATTGACAAATGCAATGATGAATGACTACGTGGTGGGTGCCTTCTGCACTAGTGGTCACTATGTAACACTGATCATCTGTATGAAGTTCAAAGAGGTTTGGTATCTAGATTCTGCAAAACATCATCCCGCGTGAAAGTTCGAAGACCTCCGAGCGCTTGTGCAATGGTCCGTACCTTGTAGGTTTTGTTCACAAAATTCAATCTCTTAGTGTTTCTAATCGGTATTGCTGATCATGCAGGGCCTCTCCTTGCCCAAAGGACGAAGTGATGAAAGGAAAGAAGAAAAAGCTAAAATCCAATCTGACATTCAAGCACAAGCCAAATATCACTGTAAGACCCAGGTTTTTTATGGTCCCTTCATACCAATTTGGTACTGCATTAACTTGTCATTTTGGTATCTCAATGCGTAGTGTGCTCAGCAGCCATCGAGGTCCTTTTTGCATGGATTCCATGTGGCATTAAATATGTTCAAACTACTCAAAGACATACCTCACATCAAGAAGGCTGCTGTAAGTAGATAATGCTCTCACCCTTGTCTCTGCTCATATTCTCCATTTGATTTTAGAAATTGATTTGTACTTGTATTCTCATAATTATTTTATTTTGCAGGATTTCAAACCTGCCCTAAATGTTTCTACAGAAGATCAAAAGCCGGTCTGGGAGATGCTGTGCGAGTACATTGTTAAGGAGATCCTCGATCGAAACGGCAACCTCTATAATGGTGCACTGTGAGTTCATTGTACGGCCTGACAAACTTGAAACTTGTTGCATTCAGGCTAGTTTAGTATTGCCTGAGAAACCTGCTTGGCTGGGGTCAGATGTTGCCTGGTTTAGACAGTTTTCTCAGGACTCCATCCAAACAAAAAGCACCGATGACGAACTTGAAACTTTAGCATGCATGTCGATATGATGAGGAACTTGATGTGATCTCTCACATTGTGTATATATATGTTATCTTGCTTGTGTATATATGTGATGAGAATGTGTTTGTGATGTCTCCTTGCATTGCTGTGGTGGCTGCCAAATCCTGGCTGTTTCCAAGATGCAGCCCCTGATCTGGTGGCTGCCAAATCCTGGCTGGTTCCGAGATGCAGCCAGGAAACAGGCAGGTTACTGTAGGTGCCCTACGTATCGGTCATGAGCGTTAAGTAAGGCACGTTACAAAAAAATGATCCGTGAGTAACGGGCTTCACGAACGCCCATTACAAGTATGACAAAACTGTAACGGGCCGCATAAAGGCCTGTTACTAATACTAACCGGTGGGCCCTAGAAGTTGATGCTTTCGTCGATACAGAGGAGATGCGTGTCCAGAGCACACGTCTCCTTTCGTCCAGACAGAGGAGACGCGCATACAAAAAATGCGTCTCCTTTCGTGGAGACGCGTGTCCACAGCAAACGTCTCCGATATTGAGCTCATGTAACGGGCTCGGTTGCTGTAACCGTTACCAAAGGTCCATGTGGGCCCAGAGAAATAGACATTTCAGGTGACCGGTAACTAGTTTTGGTAACGGTCTTTGTTAGACACCCGTTACTAATACGTGTTAAGAGTAACGGGCTCAGTGTCTGCGCCCGTTACCAAAGGCTACGGTGGGCCCGGAGAAACAGCCATTTCAGGTGACCGGTAAGTAGTTGTGGTAACGGTCTTTGTTCGACGCCCGTTACAATTATGGGTCATCAGTAACGGGCAGCGGCCCGTTACCTTTGTTGGCTTATTTGTAACGCTTGATCGCTAATGGGCGTTTAGCCCGTTACCAATGGCCATCCGCACCCGTTACCAATGTCTGTTTTTCACGTAGTGTCCGGTGGATCCACTAGATCCTGGCCAGGATCGGTTAAGGTAGAGGATTCGACCCCCAGCAACCGAATGAGGCCTTACGAGTGCTTGAGACCTGCTTCTTGATCAGTCACCCACCATTGTTGTCACTTGTCACGGACCTAGATCTATATGACTTGCTCCTTGCTGGTCACAAGGCACCACTGTTTACAGAACCTTGTTTTAGGAACCAGTACCCAAAACCGAGACTAAGGGGGTATGTAAGAAATTAGATGCTCATAGACTAAGAGGGGGAGGGGGTGGATTAGGCAACTTAAAACCTTAAGCCTAGGGTTATCACTATTTGCTCAAAACATAAACTAGAACATACTACTCTTGATGTGCAACTACGATTGTTCTAGTGTGAAACTCCCATCGCAAAACAAGTTTTGCAACACATAGCCAATCCTAGCAAGATACTACTCTAGGAAAGTAAAGGCAAGCAAAGATTGCAAGAATGTAATGCGGAAACGTAGAGAGGGATGAGAGGAAGCAAACTCTTGACACGCGATTTACTCCGTGGTATCGGTAGGCACTAAGCCACCCCTAGTTCATGTTGTTGAAGTACTCCACACAAGAGTATTACTTCCCGATCACCAAGTCTCTCCCAAGGCGCCCTTGACTTGCTACATAGGCTAGGCCACTAAGGCACAAGGCAATTAACCTCTCCACTAAGGAGCTTCTCCACCAACGGAGGGGGTCTCCACGTCCTCCGCACAAAGTGTCTTCGCCGCACCACACCAAACCGGAGGGTCGAAGATGATTACCAGAGAGCCACTTAGGCCCCATGGCTCTGACACACCTTGATTCACTTAAGAATCACCTCACAAAGCAAGAACACCTTGCATCTCACTCAGCTCTAAGCCTAAGCAAACACTACACACACTCTAAGTATGTGCAAAGCCTATGGATGAGAAATTTAGCACTTGGATGGCATGGATATGATCTTCAATATGTCTCGCACTCCTCTGGTCTTCCTCAGCGTCTAGCCCACTCAAATGGGAGAGTGGAAGGGGTATAAATAGGCCAACACATCAAAATAGCTGTTGCTCTAATGGCTAGTTAAAATGTATCGTCGGATGAACCGCTGGTGTCATTTTATGTAGCGTCGGATCATCCTGTGCTGCCGTGTGCCCTTTCGCATTTTGCCTGTATCTCTTTGCTTCGAACTCCATTTTCGACAAGCTTATACCTGTTGGAAAGCTTATGAAATTCTATACAATATTCTAGAAAAAAGCCTAAGCATTTGAGCAATTTTTGAGCGTCGGATGAATGAAGTTGCACCGATGGTACTAGAGGTTCATCATGTCACCTACGTCGCTGCCCTTCGGTATTTTGGTCATAACTCTTTGCTCTGAACTCCGTTTTGGGTGATCTTGTACTTGTTGGAAAGCTTATGAAATTCTCCAAAAGATTCTATAAAAAATCCAGGCATTTTGAGCACTTTTTGAGCATCAATGTGGAAACCTCTTTGTATGTGAACCAAAAAATCATAGGATGAACTGACACAATCATCCGATGGTACCACCATATCATCTGGTGCTTATACACTTGTTTTCTTCTCTCGGGAGTTTATCCTGTGCTCACAAAAATTAGGATGTCGGATCATCCTATGCTCTATTTTCAGCACACCTTATTTTGGGCATAACTTTTCACTCCGGATTCTGATTTTGATGATCTTGGACTCTATGGAAAGCTTGTGAAATAATCTTTATGATTCTGTAGCATTCCTTCCCACTTGATTAATCCAAGAATAATTATTCATGGAACAAGTTCAATTCATTCCTCTCTTTGTCCCGGCTTCGTATCTTTCTTTTGTGATGCTTTGCATTGTGTGTGGTTGCATCCATGAGATCTAAAATTACTACAATGACATGCTAGAAGATAATATTAGTCTCATGATTGTCTTGCACATGAATCACCAAAATCATACTTGAACAAATGGCTATGGCGGCCATGTTCTCTACAATCTCCCATTTTTGGTGATTTATGACCACACAATCAAAGCAAGCATAAATTTGCAAGGATGACAAAATTGAACCACTTACACTTACTTGGGTGCTTACCATCATCCATCATCCTCCTTTATCACAACACCCCCTAGATGTGTTCTCCCCCTTTCATGATCTTCTCTTCCTATGTTCACACATAGCTTCCTTTGGTTCTAATTTCTCCCCTGTTGGAATCAAATCTCCAAAAAGGTCTCTAAATTTCCTCAATTGTGAATCACCAAATTGCAAGTTCTTGCAAACATAGCTCAAAGAGAAATATTAAATGCCTAGGAGATAGTCCATGAGCCATGATCCATATGTAATGATACCATTTGAGATGACTAAGGTGGATCATAAGCTTATGAGACTAGCATGATACAAACTAAGCTCCCCCTAAGTGTGTGCACAATATGATAGTGTGAAAATCAAGTGCACAACTAGAACCATTTGTGAGACAAGGAAGCTTAGAGCATATCATGCAAGGAGGTAGCTTAGATAAAACAAATGACAGGACAATAGTACCACTTGTATGTTTTGAGCATTGCATACCTCCGGGGGATATTCCTCTCTACCTTGTTGGCACCACGTTGAGATAAGCCACATGGAAATGACACCACTTGAAAAAGGCTTGCAAAGAAAGCACTTGGGGTACCACAAGGATTAGGAATGTATGAGTGCATTGCCTTTGAACTTATATAGAGACATAAGCTCGCAAGGACATGACTCTATAGCATGAAGCTCATATTGCTATATTCACTCTCTTAGAGATGTTAGATCACATTTAGAGTGAAATAGCATTCTCTTAGAATAAAACACCACACCGGAACGCGCCATTATGGGACTACACAAAATAAGCTTGAAACAATGTTAGTCTCACAAACAAACCATAGGATGAGCTCCCCCTAAATGTGTGCATTTAGTGTTTGAATCACCAATCAAATGTATGCACATTGTTTTTGAAAACAAAAGGGAAGCTAACCCTATAGCTTGCTTATGATGCAAAGAGATATATATGAAAACATGCATCATGAAATAAACAAGTGTAGTTTTCCTACACACTAATCAAACCATGTAGGTTGCTCATGGGTTAGCACATGATACAAGAAACCTACCATATGTAAACAACTAGGCATAACAACAAATGCGATCCTAGACAAGGCAATGGAGCTACAATGATATATAAGATGAGTTCTAGTTTCCATTACCTCAACCGGGGAACTTGGGAAACACATGTCTAATTTTGCAAGATTGGCTTCTAGACTTGAATTTACTCATCTTCTTTGTGCCGAACCTCCCAAGTCCCCGTACTCATGGCCTTCACATGGCCTTAGGAACCCAAACCATTTGAGGCCCCTTCATGTTGATGATGACTTCCTTGGGCACCCAAATGGGTTGGTTCCAACCCCACTCCTTCATCTTCCCAACCTTGTGTGCAACCACCTTGCCATTAGCCTTCTTCTTGATGACGTAGGAGTTGCTCTTGTTCTTGTTCTTGCAGTTGGGCTTGGTGTATATGAGGGAGCTCTTGATGGTGGTGTTTATCTTCTTCTTCTCACCCTTGTCCATCTTCTTGACAAATTGAGGGCATTTGTAGAACTTGTGCCCTTTTCCATGACACTTGTAGCAAGTCATGGTTGAACCCTTCTCAAGCTTCTTCACCATGTGATCACAATTATCTTGAGAAGGTTGGACGATGCTCTTCATGTCTTGAGAGGCTTCTACTTGTTCCTCTTTGTCCTTGCCCTTTAGCCTTGCCAACTTTTCTTGGAGCCATTTCACTTCTCGCTTGAGCTCATCATTCTCCTTGCCTATGAGATCATCACATGTTTCTACAACAACACTCTCATAGCAAGGTGGTGAGCAAGATTCATCAATTAAATTAATGCAAGAAGTTGAAGCATCTATCTTGGATATAGGAATTGCACAAGGGATAGATGGTTCATCAAGCTTAAAGGAATCATTTGTTTTAATCTCAGTGCTCTCAAGCTTAGATTTTAGCTCATCATGCTCCTTGCTAAGAAATTTGAGTTTGCATAACAAATGTTCATAATTTGTAGCAAGGGTAGCACTAAGATCATTGAGAGCATTGAGTTCTTTGATTTCATTAGCTTGTTTTTCTAGGATTCCTTTTTGATCATTGATTAGCTCAACAAGATCATCAATTAAGGTGGCATCGGATTCATCATCACTTACATTGCTTTCTATACCTTGGGCCATAAGGTAGATGTATGATGATGGTAGGGGACCTTGCATGAAGCGGGTGGTGAAGTTCTTGTTTGATTCATCACTTGAACTACAAGAACTTGAGTCTCTACCACTTGTCCACTCACAGATGGCGGTGTATGCTTTTTGCTTTGGTTTCCTCTCCTTGACTACCTTCTTCTTGATCTTGTGCTTGATCTTGGTGATCTTGACGTGTTAGTGATGACGCCCTTCTCTCAAGTGGACATTATAGCCATACATGTTGATCTTCCTCACGTACTTGAAGACCTTCTCGGTGTACACATCGACCAAGGACTTGGTTTCTTCATCACTTGAGGAGCTTTCATATTCATCATCGTGATAGTAGTACTCATCATTAGGGCATTTGTAAAATGCCATCTTCCTTATAGGATCTACTTCATAACTTGAGCTTTCATGGATTGCCATCGTCCTCATCTTCTTCTCTTATTGGCTTGAAAGAGCATGACTTGCGGTTGGAGAAGATGGTTCTTGGGGTGTTGCCTTGAGCTCAACTTTTGATTCTTCCTTGGACTTGAGCCCATCCTTGGAAGCTATCTTGGACTTGGGCAAGATTTGTAATACATGTGCCATGATCTTGCTCAAGATTTGAGATGGCTTCAATTCTTCAAGCTTCTTCTCATAGATGATAGCTTTCACCAAGTCATAATCGAGCTTTCGGAGACTTTGAAGGATCTTGCGGTTGATGTTCATGTCCGTGATGTCCTTCACACCTAAAGCATTGATCTCATTGACAAGAACATTTAGGCGTGAGTACATAGATTCGACATTTTCATTCTCAAGTTGCTTAAAGCTATTAAACTCCTCAAGGAGACAACCATAGCGTTCATTAGCTACTTCTTTCATTTTGTTCCCTGATGGTGTTCCATAGCTTATGAGAATTTTCATAATTAAAAACTCTATTGAAAATACCTTCATCTAGGGATGACAAAATAATGCTCTTAGCAATCACATCAAATTGTTTTTCTTTGTTAGTACCATTTCTAACACCATGATTAGTGACTCTCCAAACATCAAGGCCCTTGGCTTGGAGATAGGCTTCCATGAGAACTTTCCAACGACGATAACCCGTGCCATCGAAACGTGGAGCCAAACCTAAAAGATCCATCCCTTTCCCTTATAGAGCAACTTACTAGGCGGTGAAGCCTAACCGTTCTAATGAGCCGGTTTTCACAATTTACCAATCGAATTGGCATTTCCTTGTGAAGGAAGTGAGTCCCGGCTCTGATACCACTTGTAAGGAATCGGATGCTCGTAGCATAAGAGGGGGAGGGGATGAATTAGGCAACTTAAAACCTTAAGCCTATGGTTATCACTATTTGCTCAAAACATAAACTAGAACATACTACCAAGATGTGCAATTACAGTTGTTCTAGTGTGAAACTCCCATCCCAAAACAACTTTTGCAACCTATAGCCAATCCTAGCAAGATACTACTCTAGGAAAGTAAAGGCAAGTAAAGATTGCAAGAATGTAATGCGGAAACGTAGAGAGGGATGAAAGGAAGCAAACTCTTGACACGCGATTTATCTCGTGGTATTGGTAGGCACTAAACCACCCCTAGTTCACGTTGTTGAAGTACTCCACACAAGAGTATTGCTTCCCGGTCACCAAGTCTCTCCCAAGGCACCCTTGAGTTGCCACATAGGCTAGGCCACTAAGGCACACGCCAAGTCCCTTGGTCACCTTGATACTGTCTCCACTAAGGAGCTTCTCCACCAAGGGAGGGGATCTCCACGTCCCCCGCACAAAGTGTCTTCGCCGCACCACACCAAGCCGGAGGGTCGAAGACGATTACCGAAGAGCCATTAGGCCCCAAGGATCTGGCAAACCTTGTACACCTTGATTCACTCAAAAATCACCTCACAAGGCAAGAACACTTTGCATCTCACTCAGCTCTAAGCCTAAGCAAACACTACACACACTCTAAGTATGTGCAAAGCCTATGGATGATCAATTTAGCACTTGCACTGCTAGGGAAACGTACATTTGTACCGATCCATAACCCCCCCATTAGTATCGGTTTCCAAACCGGTATTGTTCGATCGGTACTAATGTGAAGTCACATTAGTACCAGTTTTGGAAACTGGTACTAATGGGGACATTAGTACCGGCTGGTATTGAGAGCCGGTACTAATGTGCCCGCCCCCGGTGACGTGGCATGGTACACATTAGTACCGGTTCTTGATGCCAACCGGTACTATTTTTTTCTTTTTTCTTTTTCTTTATCGTTTTCTGGTTTATTAATTCTATCGTATTTGATTGATTTACGTATACTAATCCTAATGCCTAATACGCTATAATATATATTCGTGTGCCATATAAAATATTTGAGATAATACTATACATGCATACGTATATATGTATTAGTATAATACCTAATATTATACTAGTACATATATTCGTATGCATGTATTATCTCAAATCCGGTAGTTGATCTAATGCAAGAACAAATATAATATTGTGCATACAGAAATACAAAAAATATATATTAGTGTATATAATACATTGCATCAAAGGTCAGCAGGGTTTAATATTAGTTTTTTTGCTCCTTGACGATTGGTCCTTTGCAGAGCTTTTTCCTCTCTTGCTTCCCTGCTTAGTCGACTCTGCTTGTTCCGTTGACTTCCCAGTTGCTTTTGCCGTAGACTTCCCCGATGCTTCTTCCATGGACTTCCTCGTTACAATAATAGATGATAAGCCTGAAAAGAATTCTCCACCTGGCGTAATCACTGTTGGGTATTTTAGCACCACATGAAATAAATCCGCAAGCGCACGGATACCATTGTAGCTTTCACCTCAGAGTATTCCAAGGGTATCGAATCCAAGGGAACAGTGTGCACTAACTTCGTACTAGCGGTCCAAGGACACACCCAGATAAAAGGCAAGGATAGAGAGGATTCCTAAAGATAGCACTATAGACGATATTAAAGGTCGATCTCTAGATAGAACTTGGCTTAGGGTACCGATAGCCCTGACTTAATAGGTGACTCCGGCACGCGGATCTATGTGGAACGGAGCTCTGACTATATCCAGCTGCGGAGGATCAACAAGGGCCAGATGGGTTGTCACCACCACCTGGACTGCCTCTACCTAACCTTGGGATAAGCCGAACGAATGATAACCGGTAGCGTGACACAACGTGTACGCCGTGGTTATTGCCGTAGCCAACGGACTACGGCAGTCTGTACTTATAGAACTATGACCACGAAAGAGAACTGATCTCACTCACTATAGGTACTACTAGCTTATACTAAAGGCATACGAGAGAGCACTCAACCCCGTACTGTGCTTCCAATGTATACGAACGACTTGCAGCAGTCGAACGCATAAACCCAGGATCTACACACTAGCAGAGGAAAAAGTCTACTCATGTAACCTAGCATAAACTATTAGAAAGGAATCACGAACGCACTTTATTCTAATCAGAGCATGCAAGCATTTCCACTTTATTCTAATAGACAAGTCATACAAACAGGATACAAACTTGTGCACCTAATCAACTAGATCAAGGGGGCGTGTTCGTGAAGAACACGCGCCTCTAAATGATGAACAGGCGAAGAACACAAGAACATATCAATTGCACTTTGGTCTAAATAGAAAATGCAGAAATACTCACTTTACTCTAATTGAAGAACAAGCATCCATAGAGGTACATCCCTTTCACTCTCTCCCTAGCTTTGATCTAATCAACTACTCCACACTTACACTCTAGAAGGAGGAGAGGAGAGCCTCTCCTCTCAAGAGAGAAAATGAGAGAGGAGGAGAGGAGTTGTGTGTCTCTATTCTAACCCCCTCCACTTCTATTTATAGGCCAAGGAGAGTAGGAGGAGCCCCCTTGGCTGCCATGGGCGGCACCAATAGGGTGGTGACACGTGGCGAAGAGGAGTGGGGGCCAAGTAGCTTGCAAGAGAAGGAGCTTTCCGTCAGGATCCTGAGGGAATATTCGGGCACACACCTAGGACCGCCTTTGCTTCATCACAACAAGCCGACACGTCGAAGGATGACACGAGGGGCCGCAAAATGGGTTTGGCCGACCTGGGGGTCGGCCGACCCCAGGTAGCTCCCCTCGCACCGCCTTTCGTCCAGGTGACTGCCACGTGGGTCCCAAGGTGGGTATGGGGGTGCATGCGGTATTTTTAGCCATTTATTTCGTGGTTGTGGGCCCTTGAATCCGCGTACTGGCTCCTGATTGGTCGAAGGTGTGTTTCCTTGGATTAGTGATGTGTCATGGACCCATGGCATCCAACGTGGCAACACGTCGCCACGTGGTCTGGTGTGGGTCCTACCGGGCCCACATATCAAGATGGTGATCTTGTCTTGTGCATATCTTTTTCATCCGGACTCAGAAGTAGACATATGATATATCCATTTCGATCGTCTCGACGAGCCCGTCGCAATGGTGCAGTCCAAATTGGCATTTGAAGTTGTTATGGATGATGTCCTATATAAGCCATTGGATCACATGCTCTCAATTGTATCATTTATCACGTATTCCGGTGCATCCTGCAACAAAAGCTAGAAACACCAACACTTGTGGAACTTGTCAGTATAAAGCCCTGTTCTAGTGCTGATGATCATTTTTCATTTATTTAATGCAGGAGTTGACGGCATAAATGTAGCACTTAACAGCCGTCAACAACACCCCCACACTTGACCTTTACTCGTCCTCGAGTGAAGGAGAAAGGATCATGGTGAGACATGATATCCAAAGGTATGAAGCGAGCATAAGAGATATTCGAAACCATACCTTGTACTTGTGAACTCTGTAGAGTGTCTATCTGTGACAACCCGCCCAGGAAAATACCATACTATTACCTAAACCAATCCACTTTGGTCATTAAGCAATAATAAAGTATCATCCTGTCGTTAGTTGCCGGGTTAACGCCCGGTAAATCACTTACAAAGCAACAAGGATCGACATATATGCATTAAAACTCACGCGAAGGCGAGTCCAGAGAACAACATACGATTAACATCCGAATTTACCCCGAAGGGTTTAATTATTACAAACCGGAGTTTTTGACGTGATAACAAAGTTCAGAGTTTTGAAAATAGCGGAATTAAACTAAACAGCACGAGGAAACATCACGGGAGGCCTGCCATGATGCCTTAATTCATCGTCTTCAGCCCACTCTAGCTCCCAGCCAGGCGGGATCTCTCCAGGCCACACATCAGCAAAGGCATTACCTGAAGCAACAGATTATAGCAAGGCTGAGTATACTAATACTCAGCAAGACTTACCCGTCGGTGACAACTACATCACCAACTCTAGACATGAAAGGCTTTTTGGCCAAAGGGGTTTCTTTTGCTGAAAAGCAACAAAGAGTATGTCCTTACTTTCAATATTTTAGCACAAGTTCTAGTTGATTATACCTTTCTAAATTAGCAAGCTAGTGCAAGCATAAGTTGTGCAAACAATTAATCAAGCATAAATATTCATCAACTTCCATCATTAGGGATCTCATGGCCAGTGGAGTAAGTAGTCTCAGATAACGGTGAGAGGCCGACAATCGATTGATTTAAACCTTGCAAGGTAGACCTAAACACACGGTAGCGTGCCCCCGCGAGGACAACCACCTTATGTTGGGTCATCCAATCCATACCCAAGATAACATCCATACCCTCTAAGCCTATGACAATGAGGTTTGATTGAACCGTCTTACTTCCTAACCTTAATTGTACTCCATGGATTAAGGTACTACAAGAGATTTGCCCACCCGGAGTGACAATTTTATAAGCCGAATTGATGTGAGAACCCATCAAACCCAATTTGCCTACTAGCTTTTCACTTATGAAACTGTGGGTAGCTCCAGAATCGAACAAAATCTTAACAGGGGTGTCATCGATAGAGAATGTACCCGTAAGCACTGAAGGTCCCTCTGGGATGTCACTCATGGTGGTGAAGTTCAGCTTGCCTTGGCGGACTTGCACCATTGGCTTCTTAGCCGGATTGGCCGGCTTGGGCCCTGAACCTTGATTCTGCTAGTTGGGCTTGTTATGCTTAGGTTTGGGGCAATCACTTATGTAGTGCCCCGGCTGTCCACAATTGTAACAACGACGTTCACCGATGTTGCGTGGGGGTGCGTTGGGCTTGGAAGCTTGCTGCTGGGTGTTGCGGAACTGGAAGTTCCCTGAAGGTTTGTTCTGTGATGGCTTCATCGTCCAGCGTCCAGTTGAAGATTGCTAGGACGAGTTAGGAACATTCTTTTTCACAAAGCGAAACTTTTTGTTAGTTCCACTGCCCGAAGCAAAACCAGCCTGCCTCTTCTTGTCTCTCTGGGCCTTCTTCATAGCATCCTCTTGGGATATAGCCTTGTTTACGAGCTCATGGAAGCTGTTGGGCTCGATCAAGTTCAGTCGTTCGTACAACTCACCATCCAGGCCATCACGGAACCTTTCCATCTTCTTTGCATCGGTATCCACATGATGTCCACCATACTGGCAAAGGCTATTGAATTTCTGTGCATAGTGATACACAGTGTTGGATCCCTGCCTGAGGGCCAGCAACTCCCTCATCTTCCTATCCATTAATCCCTTAGGAATGTGATGGCTCTTGAAAGCTTGCTTGAATTCATCCCAAGTGACAGCATGCCCCTGCTGCATGGTCTTGAAATGATCCCACCACATCAAGGCTTCACCTCGCAGTTGTAAGGCTGCGAAGTTGGCCTTGTTCTCCTCTGAGCAAGGCAGTACAAAGGCAGAGAATTTTGCCTCGATGGCCTTGATCCACGCCTCAGCTTCAAGGGGGTCTTCCGCCTTGGAAAAGGTCGGGGGCTTCATCCCGATGAACTGAGGGTAGGTGGTGACCTGATTTGGCCCCTCATGATTTGCCACATGTGGCGGCCTTTGGTTCAGCTGCTGGGCGATTTGTTGCTGCGTCTGCAGGATCTGGCGCAGCACCTCGGTCTGAGTGGCCATGAATGCCTCCGACGGCGTCATGGGCGGTGGCGGTGGTAGTTCACCACTGCCCGACGTTCCGAAACCGTTGGGGGAGCTGCGCGTTGGTCCCACCATCTGAAAATGTGAGCCTTTGTTAGACACGTAGCCATAATCCTTTTTAGAAAGAAATGACAAGTGTAAATATGCATGACCAAAGCTCATTCGCGCATTCATTCGACATTTGCAGCAACACAGTCATAAGAGTACTTCACATCCAACAGCCTAGTCACCGAATTATTCTCCAAATTTGGTTAGTAGATGCCAAATTTCATACACCCCAAAGTTGGCATTCCACATTGCGGCGAACTTCAACTTCGCATGCCCGAAGAATGCAATTGCGGAAAGCTACCTAGCTGTCCTGGCAGCCGGTCGACACTCACCGAAAATTTCGTAGCTCCCTCTACTCTTATGCAAAAATGCTGAATTTTGGTGAGCGCGGTCATGGCAATATTCCGCACAACTTTGGTATTCAACGCATGAAAAGATTTCGACGTTCAATTGCTCGAAAACTCCCTTTCCTAAGCCTTGTCTCGCTGTTTGGACAGCAGCCAGGATTGGGTTAGAAATTGCATAACTCTCAATAAGAAAGTGCACGATTGCTGAGATTTTGAGAACACGATCGTCACAAAAATTCCAAACAAGCTTGGTATACAACACCGAACTCGATTCTGATCACAAACTGCTTAAGCATTTCCTTACAACAAATATTACAGATAAGGTGTTCACAGAACATTACAAAGGTTTCAAGGTTTGAAACAACCACATTACAACCTGGGTTACATGGCAGTCATGCTGCACAAAAGCATACTCCTATGCTCACCTACCACAAACCAACCAAAAGGCTACACACAGGAGTATGACCCATCTTATTACAACACTACGGCAACCTAGTTGCCGACCGAAGCACCACTGCCAGCAGGCGAAGCCGGTGGGGTTGGTAGCGGTGGTCCAGCCTGACTCGCCTGGTCAAGACCAGACTGACCCTGCTGCTCCTCCGGAGGTACCTCCACCGGAGGTGGTGGCTGCAGAGCCACAATGGCCTGCAGAGCTGCTACTTGTACCTCAGCCTCTTCTACCTGCTGCTGCATCTCGATGATGTTCTGTAGCAGTGTCAACCTCTCGATCTCTCTAGTGTCCACGTCCTCCTGAAGGGTAGTGACCTCTGCCTCCAGGTCTAAGATTCTCTGTAGGCGGTCACCTCTCTCTAACTCCAACTGGAACCTCCTGGCACGTAGTCGGTCATTCTCCTGCTGAGTCTGGGTGAGAGTGAAGCTCAGCTGCTGGTATGCTGCTGAGAGATTGTGCCAGGCCAGCCGAGCCGACTCCAGACGCTGGCTGATCATCAGCTGGGTGGTGTTACACAGCCCCTGGAGTGTGAACACAGCGTCCAGGCAACGCGTTAGCGTCTGCGTGACGTCCAGCGGGACTGCGAGCATCAGTAACTCCTGTAGGTGGTCCACACGGTCCCTCCATGCCGGATCGTGCGGGTTTACCGTCGGAAACAGTCTGAAAGGTGACAGTGCTACCACCGTCGGGTTGCGGTCACAGAAATCCGTCAATACCCAGAGGGCAGCCGACTCGAAGGACTCCTGCAGACGAAAACCCTAGTACACAGAGCTCAAGTCGAACCAGTCGGGGTGGTCCGGGTGAGGTGGTACAGTGACGGTCACCCTACAACGAGGCACGCCCAGGTGCTCTAACTCGAGTGCCTCGTAGACGGGCGGAATGGTGTAGCCGGCAGCGCTGAGTGCCTCCCACGCAAGGCGTGGAAAACCCTCCCAGTGCAGTCCGTCGGTACGGACCGAACCGTCAGCGCTGTACTCGAGAAACATGGGGGCAGCCATCTGTACAAAAATGTAACGCATGTTAGAACTCAAAAGAGAGCAACATGTCAAATGGTGCAAATTCTGGCAGCTGTGAATAAAAATTCATAACTAAAAATCCAGAACCCCAAAAATTCTCAAATTTTACAGGCTACTCCGTAAGGTTTTTATACACACTTTTGGTATTCAAAGGTTGAGCTAGATCATTTAGGAACAAGGTCGAAAGTTGCAAAGTTTCAGGTTCTGCCTTCCTGAAAAACAGCATGACCTAAGTTCACTAAAAAGGGTACAACTCAAGATTTACAGAAGCTATGACCATGAATTTTTGCGAGAAAAAACTAGATTAGATCTGGAGCGACTTTGGTATAGGTCAACTAGTCTAATTACTCCTAGAGCATGGTGCAAAAATTCAAGCTAGCAGCAATACAGATTTTTGGACAGCAACAACACCTATGCATGAGAGGTAAACTAGTTCACAGAAACCACACACTAGCAAATCTTCCTTAGAGAGCATATAAGTTCTGTTTTGGGTCCATTTTAAGTGTTTCGACTTTTAGTATGCATGCAAGACGTCCTATTCGACCTCACACGGCAATCAAGCCAAAAATCGAAGTCAGTGCCGGTGGCAAGGCTTTTACTCGTCTCTCCCTATAATAGCTAGTCGAGAGCTACTCGGTACTCACTTAGCGTCTAACGAAGCGTTGTTATGTACCTGCAGAAAAGAACCTTCCGTGCCAGCACGTCACAGAAGCGTCCACATACAGTACCGTTCACTTATAGAAACGGTATCCATGCGTCAAGCCGCTGCATGGACAGCGTCCAACCTCAGATACGCTCCTTTTGGAATGAAGCGGATCCTTGCCTCGCATATACAAAATGCGGAACGTCCACGTATGGCAAAACGTGGCGAGACACAGACGCGACGGTGGGTTCCCTTTGGAATAGGTCCCATCCATCCCTCACATGACTTCCATGCGGTACCACCACGTATAGCAAAACGTGATGAGACGCAGACGCGACGTGGGTGCCCATTTGAATAGGTCCCATCCATCCCTCACAGGACTTTCCTGTGGTACCACCACGTATAGCAAAACGTGATGAGCTAGTATGGTTGTACAGAAAGTAAGTTCTGACAGGAAATAAATGTGCTGGGAGTTAGCAAAATAAACCATAGATTAATAAGCCGCCTGAAAGAACCTAAAATTCCCTCTAGGGCCTCTCGGTCTAGTTTATCCTTAACGGACCAACGTGTTTTGCAAATCCAAACAATCTTGGCAAATTTTATTCAAAAACCAGTGATTAAGGTTATTAATTAATCTCTGGTGCATATAATTGCTCTGATGCCAGCTGTGACAACCCGCCCAGGAAAATACCGTACTATCGCCTAAACCAATCCACTCTGGTCATTAAGCAATAATAAAGTATCATCCTGTCGTTAGTTGCCGGGTTAACGCCCGGTAAATCACTTACAAAGCAACAAGGATCGACATATATGCATTAAAACTCACGCGAAGGCGAGTCCAGAGAACAACATATGATTAACATCCAAATTTACCCCGAATGGCTTAATTATTACAAACCGAAGTCTTTGACATGACAACGAAGTTCAGAGTTTTGAAAACAGCAGAATTAAACTAAACGGCACGAGGAAACATCACGGGAGGCCTGCCATGATGCCTTCATTCATCGTCTTCAACCCACTCCAGCTCCCAGCCAGGCGGGATCTCTCCAGGCCACACATCAGCAAAGGCATTTCCTGAAGCAACAGATTATAGCAAGGCTGAGTATACTAATACTCAGCAAGACTTACCCGTCGGTGACAACTACATCACCAACTTTAGACATGAAAGGCTTTTTGGCCAATGGGGTTTCTTTTGCTGAAAAGCAACAAAGAGTATGTCCTTACTTCAAGATTTTAGCACAAGTTCTAGTTGATTATTTCTTTCTAAATTAGCAAGCTAGTGCAAGCATAAGTTGTGCAAACAATTAATCAAGCATAATATTCATCAACTTCCATCATTAGGGATCTCATGGCCAGTGGAGTAAGTAGTCTCAGATAACGGTGAGAGGCCGACAATCGATTGATTTAAACCTTGCAAGGTAGACCTAAACACACGGTAGGGTGCCCCCGCGAGGACAACCACCAGGCGGTTCCCAAAAGTCCTCGGTTCGGGATAAAAGGCCACAGTCTTCGGTATAGGCTATCTGGTATACCCCGCAAGGCACCCAGCATCGCACATGCACCACCGGTAGCTAGCCGGGGAACACATCCCAAGATTAGTCACAGTAAAATCCCTTACCGTCTCGTTAAGGTACTAGGCTTACCGTACCCATTTCCAACAAGTGCTTAGTACGTTCAAACACTTAACCCACGAAAGCCATTGGACCGGAGCCCACATCCCATGCTCTTACCACATGAGCAATCCATTTAAGGAGATCTTATGATTCCAACATAAGGACCTATTCTCGCGAGTGACAAGCATCACTCGACTTGTAACGGTCCTATAGCATAGCAGCTACCGACCTATCATACTAGTAAGGACATAGGTACCTAGGAATCATGCATCTAAGGTTTCATTTCAACTCCCGAACGTAAATGCACAATCATCCATAGATAGTTGCATAAAGTTTCAAAAACACTTGGTTAATGCACCGGGGCTTGCCTTCATCAGCAGGGTTAGCCTGAGGGTCCTCGGTGTCGTCGATCACCTCCACGTACTGCAGCTCCGCGTCAGCTCCTCCTTCCTCGGCTTCCGGCACGAGCGCGTAGTTACCGTCAGGAAGCTCTACACGGAATGCAATGCAGGGTTCAGGTGGTGTGATAGATTAATTATTTCATCCAACTCTTGTTGGCCACATTCACCTTAACAAACAATTAATTATTAATTCCTTTTCATTAAGGTTATTATGGACAAGGGTTTAATCTTTGACCAACAATTAATTAATGTCTACTTTCATGATCGTTATTTCATGTGAGATTTATTATTCAATCTTTTAATAGCAATTATGTGCACATCTATGTAAATAATTTCAATTCAATTTCTCAAAACAGCAAGGTGTATTTAGAGATCTCAAAATTAAGTTATGTAACTACTTACAAGGGTCACAAGGTTAAAGGATCTATTTTCTTAATTAATTCCTACTAACAAGCTCATGTGCACCCTAACTTTTAAAAGCACAAACAAAATATACAAACAAGGACAGGGGTCCTTGCTGGCCTAAAAACTACTAAGCAACCACTGGATCAAGCTTGGTCATTAAAAGAGCTACAAAACCTATATATGCAAAAATAACATTTCCTAGCTAATTGAATTAAAGGAAATGCATAAATAAATAAATATAAGGCTCCTGCATCCAACAACAAGCCTACAGCTACTCTGACCCTAAACAAGATCAGAACACCCATAGGTTCACCACAAATATATTTGAAACTTGAACTATGCATTTAAAGATATATCTAAGCATAAAACAAGATTAAATATTTCTAACAGAGATAAATTCAGGATAAAATCAGGAAAGTTGCATCTAGGCATAACATGAACATAGCCACAAGTTGGGCACAAAAATTCAATTTATATTTTGCTACAAAAATCAGTAAAGCAGAAATAGCATAAATACAAAGTAATTCATAATAAAAGATCTGTTCAACAACTTTGTGTAATTTTTGGTCCCGATCCTAATCATGACATGCTAGAAACATATCCAAAATTCAGCTCCATAGCCTTTCTAGATTTTGAATTATAGCAAAAAGGTGTCAAACTGAATTTGAATTTTAATTCAAAATATATAAGTCAAAACTATGGTCATGTTTTGCAAAAGTTGTAGATCTACTCTCACTGAGACCAAAAAAATTGAGTTTGTATTTTTCTGAATTTTCTGTGAATTTCTAGGCTTTTTCTAAGGCACTGGACTGACTTGCAAGAAAACTAAGATTCTTTCTACTGCAACCGGGCCCCTGGGTTCACAACCATGCCCTTGCGATTTACAACCGTGCCCTTGCCGGCGGAGGGAAGCTCGCCGGCGGCGAGGCAGGGCCGGGGGAGGTCAACACGTGGCCCTGGAGTGTGATTGGGCTCACCACAGGTTGATTGGTGGCGGAGGTGCGGCTGGGGGCGACTCCGGCGAGCGGCGGCGGCGAGGTCGCGGCAGCGCACCCGCTGCGGCTCGGTCTCCGGTGAGGCTAGCACTGGGGAGGATCAACACGCGGCCGTGGGAGCTCGAGGGGGACCTAGGGAAGGGCTAGGATGGGTTGGCCGGCGACGGGAGCTTGCGGGGGTGCGAGCTCGCGGCGGCGGCGGCAATGGCGGATCGGCGGGCGGCGCTGCTCACGCGCGGGAGAAGAGGGGGCGCCCTTTTATAGCCGACGCGCGCGCGCAGGGCATCTCGCTTTGTGGCTAAGCATCCCCGGCGCGTTTAAGGCCCGGTACGGCGGCGGCATCGGCGTGCGTGCACGGCGGGCAAGGACGGTGCCGCGGCGAGCGCGTGCACGCCGCGTGGCGCGCGGGTCCTCCGGCCGAGGCAGCTCCTGGAGGTGCATGCGAGGCTGACGCACGCCGAGCGCACGCCCAGACTTCGAGGCCCGGCCGTAGTACGGCGGCGCACGGCGGCGGCGCGGCGGCGACGCGTGGACGCGCGCGCGCGCATGACGTCGCGTCGTGGCGTTCCCGGCCCCGATGCTCTTGCATGTGCCCCTGTTGGGCCGTGCTATGCACAAAATTTTCAATGTAATCCCATGAAACCGTAGATAGGTCATTTAAAGGTGAGTTAACCGTCTACAAGATGGCTGAAACCGATTGTGAAAAGGATTCAAATTGAAAGAGAAATTTGAATGCCAATCTGAGGATTTTTCATGTCTCGGTGAACAGTGATCCTGAGTTTGCTTGGCAATTTTGCACCTTTTCCACTCAAAATTAGCAATGCCACCCTGAAGATGAATTGTGTCCCTAGTGATTCTGCACAACTTTTGTATTGGTAGATTTTTAAGTGTTTAGGCAAAATTTGGAGAACGTGGCCAAAGTTCCAGAATGACACAATGACATCAAAGGGTTTGTCCCCCTTAGCTAGGGTTTTGACCAGGGAAAGTGCATTAGACTTGCTTAAGATGCTAATGGATGAGTGTTGGTGAGGTTTTCGAGGTGATGACCCAAGTTGACCATGTTTTGACCCTAGTCAACAAGTTTGACCGGCAATTAAGGTTAATTAAAAACCTGGGGCGTCACACTATCATGCCATCTTGAGTAGTTGAGGAATGGAACGGTCATGACTCAAATCACTTCTATTCCTCATGTCAAGTAACTCGGGGTTTTGCAATAAGTTTTCAAAAACAAAACTTTGCTTAGCTCCTCATTTGATTCTCTCAGATCTCTCAATGTGTATATGTCCTCACCAAGGTATTAGATTGCCTTTCTTTCATCCTACTTCTAATGATGGCTATATGTGGAGCTCAGGGTAGGATAAAAGATAAAGCATACTTGCATCACATCTATTGCAAAGTCAAAAACCGGATCCAAGGAGAAAATCAAGTCATACAATCGGATCAAGATGTGCACATGTATGGATGTGATGGATATAGTAAGGTGGATACTAGGCCCGGAATGGGTGCTAGATATTACCATATATATGACGAATGTTGTGGTGATGGTAAGGTGGACACTAGGCCCGGAGTGGGTGCTAGTTATTACCATCAAATTTTGGAACTCCATTTCGCATGATTCCATCTCTCTCCTCTTTCTTGTTTCTTGGACATGGGCTATCTCTCTCTCTTTTTTTCTTCTTTTTTTTCTTCATGCCTTGAGCATGGTTTTTTTTGTATAGCCCATGTCTCTTTTTTTTTCAAGAATACTTTTGGAGAGAGAGGTCACACCACATATGGAGCTTTATTTTTGTAGAATGGATAGATGATACAATGCTAACTTCTAGTGTAGAAGCATAGCAAGGGGATATGGAGTGCACATAGATCTTGATCATGAAAGCATGAAAAGAATTCTCACAAGGGTCACAACAATTTGACAAAGCTCAATGCAATAACAAGCAGCATATGAGTATAACGTTTTTCGAGATAACTCATCATATGGCTTTGGTAGGACTTTGGCATATCAAAGAGGAGCTTTGCAAAGGGTTTTCAAATTTTCAAATAAAATTCCCAAGCACTCAAACATTCAGAGAGAAGATCATATCATCAAACCATATCACAAACGCCAACTACTTAGATAAGCATGAGTTCCCTAATGATATTTGTTCACAAGCATCAAGATAATAAGTATGGAATAAAACATATGCAAGCCAACCACAGGAAACATGTAGAGCAAGTCGAGCACGATTCCATGAGTTCGATTTTAGCAAATAAGAATTGAAACTCATTCAAACTCATGAATCAGGAAGAGTGAGATAATGTTGCACATACCATCGCTCTTGAAGGATATAGGGATTAAGGAGAACCAGTGGTGATTCGGCTGACCCATAGGGGCAGCCGGCTCACTCTAGTTCACCTTGTCCCTTGTCATGAAAGCGCAGTCGATGTTGTGCAACGCCTGTGTGGGAGATCTCAAGTGTGTATGTCAATGATAAGCTTGGGAGATCTCCTCCACACTTGTTCATGCACCTGGTGCTGTCTTCAAACAAAAAAGGAAAAACAAAAGATGGACTCCACCGGTTCGAGAACCAGGAAGTCTTTATTCGAAAAGCAAACATATTTTTTTTGGTTTTTTTACTCACCATGAACCTAGCTCAACAAGACTGATAGGTCTTGGCTTACCTTCCCTTTTGAATCAAGCTCGATAACTTACCCCATTTGGATTTGGTTCCTACAAGGGTTAGTCCACATATACAACCAATATACATGCATGCATTAACTATAAGGTTCATCAATCAAACTTGACACCATGTCTTGTTTGATTGAAGAAGACCGTTTCAACCTAAGCACCATGCTTAATTTAAAACAACCTATGAATGCATGTAGCTAAACATGCACTCAAACCATAGCATTACAAACATGGATAAAGGAAGCATAAAAGCATGATCAAGCTATTTTCAAAGGGATATAAACATGAGCATAAGAAGGTGAACATCGGGCAACCTCCCGGAAGGGCTTTGTTTAAAGGCAAAAGCAGAACATACCTAGCTAGGCAAGATGCAAGAGCTGACATCATCTCCAAACTAGGATAAGATTTGGTATGAGGAGGACTTTACTCGGGGTGCTCACATACCTCCCCCACACTTGAAGTTTGCATTGCTAGGCAACAAAACTCAAGTGTGTGGAGATCAAGCCTCGTTTTGTAAATATTCCCTCACCAAAAACTTACCAAAGTGTTGAGGTGATGCAGCTCACATGTTCTTAGGTGCTACTTGTCCGTCGTTCTTTATAATCTTCACCAGAAAGGTTTAGCGTCAAAAACACCTGAAGGACAACCTTGACCTAAAAACATGCTCTTGCTCTTTATTTGAAAAAGGGAAATGGAGCAAACCTATGCTAACCCAGGCTATCTCCTGGTAGTGCTTTGTTTACGGTCATAAGCTCGACCCTGGGAACTTCTTCTTGCAGCTATCATTGGTGATGTCATTCCTGTCTCACCACCAATTATTGATGTGTCAGTGAAGTTTTAGCTACAAGGTTAGAGCCACAGAACATACACGAAATCTACAATGCTTATGGTAAATATATGCATCTACAACCATCCTTCTAAACATCAAGCAAAGGAGGACCATAAGGTGGTTGTAGTCCTCATGCATGCTCCGTGCACTAAGCATGGATGACTCTGGAGAAGCATGGTGCAAGCATGGTTCCTGAAGTATATCAAGAGTGAAGCTACCATGCTTGTCAATGGAATCCTTTCCTTCGGACTCCAGAGTCGGTGCCTCATAGATTTCCATGGCCCATGATTTCTCCAGCTCAAGAGATTCATCATGGAAGCTCAGTGTTGATTCTTGATCAAGGTCGAGAGCCACATAGTATGGGCTAATGGGTAGAGGCTCAAACTCAGTCGAGAGTGATGATGATCGTTCGCCTTCACAAAGGTGAAGAGGGTCTTCTGAGTCATACTCTTGAGGAGTAGAAAATTCTACAACCTCAATGAGAATGGGCTCGGACAACGCAAACGGAGGTACATGCATCATTTCCTCGAGTGGGTTTTGCTTGGGAAGAGGCTTCTCCAGAAAATTTTATGAAAACAAGGGAGCGGTGGCAGAAGCGCCTTCCCTGAGCTTTTCATCTAGGCTCCCTCGAGATGTATCGAGAAGTTTTTCTGCAGGGGAGCCTAGGAGGATATCAAGATCGAGGATATCAAAGATGTAGAAATCTAGATTAACCTTCATCTTGTCTACTAGGAGTGGCACAGCACATGCAACCCCCCGACACTCAAGAATGCGTCCAGAGGGACAACTCTTGAGGAGCTTGTCGGATGGTCTTAGTGTAACATTGCCCAAAAGAGTGTACGCTAGGTGCCATGGCATGACATTAACCTCCATAGTGGGGTTAAGATGGGCTTCTACGATAATCCCTTTTATGGAACAAGAAATGATCGTAGAGGGTGAACTAATCCAAAGTGCTTCGAAAAAGTGTCCCACTCCATTCAACCATTTCTTCTCCATGGCCTCCATGATAGATGTCTCGTTTGGAGGATCGGGAGGCAAAGGAGGTACCGTAGGCCTAGAGGAAGGTTCTGTCAAAGGATTTCTAGATAGCTGGATTTGGACAGAAGAGGGCTCCTTCCCTATTGGGTCATCTAATAAATTCGAGGTGTTCTTGATATTTTCAGTAGGGTCATCCTCGAATTGATGAAGGAACCTTGGAGGTTGAATTTCTTCTTCCTCCATTGTTCCGGTTCGGGAGAGGGCTCAACAGACGAATCTTGGGATGTGGAAGTCAAAGGCTCGGGTTCAGCTGTTGAGAGACTCTCATGGATCGACTCTGATTCTTGGCGGGGTTCGTTATGGTCGGCAAGAAAGGAAGAGTTTTCTAAGAGGCGGTCAAGGATCTCCCTTCCTTCCTTTGAAGTTATGTCTGCGAACACACCTCCAGCGATGCTGTCGAGATATAGGGCAATGTCCATGTCTAAACTTAAGTAAAAAGTACACAAGTATACACGATTGGGTATAGACATGTTTGGGCTAGACTTCATCAGGTGTAAGAACCTAGCCCAAGCTGCACCTATGGTCTCCTCCTCTAATGGTTTAAAGTGGCGGATGTCACTCGGAAGGAACACCCTATGTCTTGCAAGGTTGAAAAAACATAGAAGTCAATTCGGAGTTTTTCCCAATCGTCCACACACCCTATGGCGCGAGTGTACCATTGCTCCGCCCTCTTTGTGAGAGAGAGAGGAAACAAACTGAGCCTCAAGGTTTCCTGTATCATTCCTGGGGAAGCCAGGGATGAACACAACCTCTCAAACTCTATCAAATGGTCATGGGGATCCTCACTAATAGCTCCAGAGAAGGGTCGATTCCGAACCATGGTTATAAGATCGGGGTTGAGTTCATGGTTGGATGAAGATGTTGATGGATTATTGAACTCGTAAGTTGAGGTGGAGAGGTCGTGAAAGGATGGCTTCTCCATGGGTAACAGGGGTAAAGGTAGAATAAAGAAAAATGAAAAGATACGAGGACCACTGGGTACGAAGACAGATACAGCAACCGTTCCCCAGCAACGGCGCCAGAAAACTTGTTGGGTATTTTAGCACCACACGAAATAAATCCACAAGCGCACGGATACCGTTGTAGCTTTCACCTCAGAGTATTCCAAGGGTATCGAATCCAAGGGAACAGTGTGCACTAACTTCGTACTAGCGGTCCAAGGACACACCCAGATAAAAGGCAAGGATAGAGAGGATTCCTAAAGATAGCACTATAGATGAGATTAAAGGTCGATCTCTAGATAGAACTTGGCTTAGGGTACCGATAGCCCTGACTTAATAGGCGACTCCGGCACGCGGATCTATGTGGAACGGAGCTCTGACTATATCCAGCTGCGGAGGATCGACGAGGGCCAGACGGGCTGTCACCACCACATAGACTGCATCCACCTAACCTTGGGATAAGCCGAACGAATGATAACCGGTAGCGTGACACAACGTGTACGCTGTGGTTACTGCCGTAGTCAACAGACTATGGCACTCTGTACTTATAGAACTATGACCACGAAAGAGAACTGATCTCACTCACTATAGGTACTACTAGCTTATACTAAAGGCATACGAGAGAGCACTCAACCCCGTACTGTGCTTCCAATGTATATGAATGACTTGCAGCAGTCGAACGCATAAACCCAGGATCTACACACTAGCAGAGGAAAAAGTATACTCATGTAACCTAGCATAAACTATTAGAAAGGAATCACGAACGCACTTTATTCTAATCAGAGCATGCAAGCATTTCCACTTTATTCTAATAGACAAGTCATACAAACAGGATACAAACTTGTGCACCCAATCAACTAGATCGAGGGGGCGTGTTCGTGAAGAACACGCGCCTCTAAATGATGAACAGGCGAAGAATACAAGAACATATCACTTGCACTTTGGTCTAAATAGAAAATGCAGAAATACTCACTTTACTCTAATTGAAGAACGAGCATCCATAGAGGTACATCCCTTTCACTCTCTCCCTAGCTTTGATCTAATCAACTACTCCACACTTACACTCTAGAAGGAGGAGAGGAGAGCTTCTCCTATGAAGAGAGAAAATGAGAGAGGAGGAGAGGAGTTGTGTGTCTCTATTCTAACCCCCTCCACTTCTCTTTATAGGCCAAGGAGAGTAGGAGGAGCCCCCTTGGCTGCCATGGGCGCCACCAATAGGGTGGTGACACGTGGCGAAGAGGAGTGGGGGCCAAGTAGCTTGCAAGAGAAGGAGCTTTCCGGCAGGATCCTGAGGGAATATTCGGGAACACACCTAGGACCGCCTTTGCTTCATCACGACAAGCCGACACATCGAAGGACGACACGAGGAGCCGCAAAATGGGTTCGGCCGACCTGGGGGTCGGCCGACTCCTAGGTAGCTCCCCTCGCGCCGCCTTTCGTCCAGGTGACTGCCAGGTGGGTCCCAAGGTGGGTATGGGGGTGCATGCGGTATTTTTAGCCATTTATCTCGTGGTTGTGGGCCCTTGAATCCGCGTACTAGCTCCTGATTGGTCGAAGGTGTGTTTCCTTGGATTGGTGATGTGTCATGGACACATGGCATCCAACGTGGCAACACGTCGCCACGTGGTCTGGTGTGGGTCCCACCGGGCCCACATATCAAGATGGTGATCTTGTCTTGTGCATATCTCTTTCATCCGGACTCAGAAGTAGACATATGATATATCCATTTCGATCATCTCGACGAGCCTGTCGCAATGGTGTAGTCCAAATTGGCATTTGAAGTTGTTATGGATGATGTCCTATATAAGCCATTGGATCACATGCTCTCAATTGTATGAGTTATCACGTATTCTAGTGCATCCTGCAACAAAAGCTAGAAACACCAACACTTGTGGAACTTATTAATATAAAGCCCTGTTCTAGTGCTGATGATCATTTTTCATTTATTTAATGTAGGAGTTGACGGCATAAAAGTAGCACTTAACAGCCAACAACAATCCCCTCATCTAGAAGAAATCCGCATAGTTGTTCTTGAATTAACCGGATTCTTTCCGACTCTAGGAGCCCCTCCTTGATGTCATCAATCTACAAAAGAATATGAACAAAGAATAAGAACTAGTACAAAAAAGAACATGGACAAATAAGAACTACATGCATGTGTCGTTTAGTTTAGTGGACGCACCCTGTCTTCAAGGTTGGTACCTTGTGCGAGGCTTGAAAAGGTATGCATGAACTCGCATACATAGTATCCACACAGATTGGTACCTGAAGGTTGTGTCAAGCACTGCACATGTGCGAAAACAAGGTTATGAAATATGTTTAATTATATTGGAAGACATGAGATATGCGGACTAGCAGAATACACATACAGGGAAATCATAGTGGAATTAAAGGTTCTCTTTGTATTTTCCCGGGTGCTCTACACAGAGGCGAGTCCATGCAAGTTTGATCATCTCTACGACATCTTGGTATGCGCTTTTGTCTGTAGTTGCCCTCAAAGAGTCGAAGATGAAGACCTTGCTTAGAGACGGACAGAATGCAAAAAGAATCCAGTGGAAGCTGTGCATACATGTAGAAGTATTAGTTTCTTGAAATATATATGCAATGTCATTTGAAAAAGATAAAATAGATGAGATACACGTTGCTCACCCGAAGTTGTATGGCAGAAGTATGATACCCTTATCATGGTGTTTTCTAGAAACAAATATATATAGTCCAATGTGGCCAGCTCCCATTTTCTAACACAAGTCTGATTTATCATTAGTGGATCCATGAAGCCGACATCCCTTATTCCAATCCTCCAGCACCGCTGCATCTCAAAGCTACATGATTGAAATTAAATTCAAATTAAACACAAGTTAAGATAAGGTAGAATGTCTAGATCATTGTTTTTGAGACTTACAGAGTCCAACAAGTGATGAGTCCTGAGTCAATTGCATCTTGATTGAATAAGTACCAAAATTGGTCAAATTCCACACCAAAAGTTTCTCGGCCACGAAAATAATGTTGATCATCTATGGTAATTTCCACATAGGTTACACCGCTGGCTGACGCAACCATGTACCAATCGTGCAGTTCATGCATTCTCGTTGGAAGAAATGGCACCAACTGCGGCCACACAAGAGGTTTACCCCACTCATACTTCGGTCTATTTGCCCCTTCATGCTTTGGGATTGGTTCGTCCCCTCAGATTTGACCAGGAGTCAGACCTGAATCCTTATTGAATACAAGCATATGCTGCTCAAGCGTAGAAAGCACCTTGATGGGGGAGACAGATTGCTTTGACTGGGTGCCTAGTTGTGGAATTGTAGATTTAGCTTTATTCACCTGCTTCTTCTGTTTGTGCATCTGGAGTGCTTGTCGGTCATAGTCACTCAAAGGAGGTGCCTGGGCATTTATTTGTTTCTCCTCCTCCATTTTTTTCATGAAGCGATAAAATTTCACCCGGTCAATTGATTTCTCAACAGGTGGCTTCTTCGCTTTGAATATTTGTCTATCAAGCTCAGCCCGCACTGAAGCATCTAGCTCCTCCTGAGTTTTCTCGTAAGATAATTTCGGTTGAGGCTTCTTCTGCTTGGGCTTTGTCTGCTTCTTTGGAGGAGGGGGCGGAGGATGATGCATAGCTCGTCGTTTGGTACCCTTGCCCTTAACAGACTCATCATGCTGAGGGGGCGGACTCTCGCTTGGGTCCCGATCAACTAGAGGACTCATGCTTCCTGTTGGAGATGACGGTAGCTGATGATCTTCGCCTTCAGGCACGGGGGTGTAAATGAGGCATCAGGAAGAGGTGCTTCCTTGACCGGTTCCGTAATCTTTATGTGAGCCTTGGCCCACAATACCCAACCATGCACGGTATCTCCAAGCACCTCTTCCCCATCAGGTCGCGGTAACTCCAGTTTGAGGTCTTTCCAACCGGGGACCACTCAGTCGACGGCAACTTTATGGTAAAATGCTTTACGGAATTCCACACCCATGAAAGTTTCCCCCAGTTCCGGGACCTCAGCAACACCATAAGCCACTGGTAACATCTTGTTTCTGAGTTGAGCATGAAGCTCACACGCTGACCTCACTATGATGTCATCCACGGGGAACCGTTCGTGGCAGACCTCGGCTGCTTTTGCTAAGGCTTGGGGTGCTTCTGGTGAGGCAACCAGTGCTTCTGGTGAGGCTAGGGGTGCTTCCTTGACTGGTGCTTCCGTGTTTGCTGGTGCTGCATCCGTTGAAGCGACACTACTTTTCCCCTTAGTAGATGGCGGGCTCATTTCATCTATAGGCCCTTGCTGAGATGATTGTTTGTTAAGATCAAGGGCCACACGCTGGTCAATGATGGCCTCCATTCTTGCCTCAGTCATTTCTACGTGCTCTTGCAATTGTCTGATCTTCCTATGTTGTTCGTCCTTATTCCTTTTGCGCTTCTTATACGAGTCAATGTGCTCATGCCATACGACTTTCCATGAAATCACACCTTTGCCTCGGCAACGTCCACCGTGTTCTTTACTACCTATTGCAGCAGAAAGCTCGTCCTTCTCTCGATCAGCTATGAATGTTCCTTCGGCAGCAGCCCTGATGAAATCAACAAGCCTTGCAGCTGTCTGTCTTAGTTGCTCCCCCGGTATTAATGATCCATCTTCGGGATTGAGCGTGCCACCATGTGCATAATAGTAATTCCGCGCTCGTTTAGGCCACTCTAGAGTTGCCGGTGCGATTCCACGTGCCATTATCTCTTGCTCCATCCGATCCCATTTGGGCATGGCCATCGCGTAACCTCTAGGGCCAAGATGATGAAATTCTTTCTTTTTATGTGCATTGGCTATGTTGGTTGCAATCAACCTGGTGGCATCTTTCGATTGCTTGCCCTGCACAAATGCATCCCAGTGATCTCTTAACTTGGCATATCCCGGCTTCTTAAAATCAAGTGTAAGCCCCTGCTTGATGAACTCCTTGGTCAGCCGCTTCTTGTACGTCTGAAAGGCAATTGCACCCTTCTGTAGGGCCCAAGTGCGCACATCTTTCAAATCTGTGTCTTTTGGAAATGCGAAGTGTGCTTTCACCTCGGCCCAAATCATGTTCTTCTCTGTGACCGGGACAACATCTGGCCGAACCAGTACCAGGGGTTCATTCTTTTCATGTTGCTCTTCGTCCTGATCTTGATCTTCATGCTCAGCTTCTCCTTGATCACCTTTTTCGGGTAGCAAGTCAGGTGCGTCAGCTGCTTTCCAAAATCGAAAGCTTATTGGGATGTTGTCCCGAACAAGAGCCCCAATGTGATTTATCAACTTGACAACATTTTCATGTGGAGCTAATGGTCTCCCATCGGGAGATACTTCCGTGATGACGAAACGCCCCTCTAGCTTCTTCTTTGGGCCGCGTTTCCCACCCGGCTTCTTCTTGCTAGGGTTGAAAACGGTCGGGATGTATCCCGTTCCGTTCCGACCATTTTTCTACATTATGACTACATTATGATTTTGCTCCCGTTTTTACCGAATTATGAAAATGGTCTGATTCAATTAATTTTAATGTCATTCTTCCTTATTTTGTAGTGGTTTATTTTCATAAATGTAGAAAAATCCCATTCTGTTCTAACCGTTTTTCTACATTTATGATTTCGTTTTCGACCGTTTCCGACCATCGAATTGATCATAATCTTCTGAAATGTCAGTGTCGGGGTTTGTTACCACCGCCAAGTAAATTTATAAGAACGCGTGTATGGATCCGCACGGTTGCACAAGAGACACTCGAGGTTATACTGGTTGGGGCCTCCGAGGAGTAATACGCTACGTCCAGTCTGAGAGGGGGTGTTCTTTATGCTCAGAAGTTTGTAGTAGGGGTTACAAACAAGTCGGGAGAGGGTTTCGAGCCCAAGTCCCAGGCGTGTATATGGTTCTTGTAGCAGAGTTCTACGTACATGAGTGTGAGTGCGTCTACGGAGGAATATGAGATGAGATATCGATGCTGAGTGCGTGTGGGGGTGGAAACGAATGCGCCTTACAAGTGCTCCCCTCCTCCCCTTTTATAGTTACAAGGGAGAGGCGTAGGGGGTAAAATCGATGGTGTAAACTAGGCTGCAGAGTAGGGCTTCCTTCCTCCGCGTCGGGTTGTCAAGACGGGGCGGCGAAGAACTGTTACGGAGCCGTAGCTGCTTCTAAGGCTTCTCGTACCCTTCTCTGAGTAGTTAGTCGGGCACGGGACGTAGGATTCATATCCTATCCCTGTCAGTAGAATAGGGGCTGGTGTTTTCTGGGCACTGTGGAGATGGGGTGATCTATACCACGGCATTCGAGAGCTAGGGGTGGCGTACATTGTGCCGTTCGTGGCACAGCGTTTCCCATGCCGCCCGTTGTAAGACATGTACTACCCCATTTGTGGAGCAGCAGACAGATCCACCCTCTGACACCAGATTGACCTGGTCAGGGTGAACCGGAGCGGAGGGGCCGGCACGTGGCGGGGCATGGGTTAACATGCCCGGATATCACGGGATATCGACGGGGCCCGTGTACCGCAGCCTTGGTGGTGAAGTCTTGAACTAGTCGGAGGCGGAAAACTACTCGTGCGAGCAGGTGGTCTACGTCGTGCCTTCCGATGCTTAGGCTGTAGCGTGCACTGTGCCACTCGCGGCTCAGCACATCTTATGCAGTTCGTGGTACGACAGACACTGTGCCGTTCGTGGCAGGACGGATGGATCCGCCCCCTGACACCGAATCAGCCTAGCCCGGGCGGGCCGCTGTGGTGAAGCAGACGCATGGCAGTGCGTGGGAGAATGCGCGCGAAGATCTCGGGATCTCAACTGGGGGGGGCACGCCTCCTTAGCCTTCCGTGCGAAGCCTGTGCAGGTCGATGACGGAAACTACTCGTGCGAACGAGTAGTCGGGGGAGGATGTGTAACTACTCGTACGAGCGAGTAGTCAGAGACAGAGGTGAAGACCCGTCGTGTGGACCTCCATGTACTCGGAGGAAGGGGCGCCAGTGGCCGTGGGCCATTTGTCATCTGGTTCATGATGGAAACAGGTAGTACGGACTTCCAGGTACACGGGGGCTTAATACTCGCCATATAAGCCGCTAAGTACGCTGTGTGTTGGTCCGTACTGCGTTTTTTAGAGGTCCTGGTGGGCCCTGGTCCATGGCCTCGTCGGTAGCCCCCGAGCCTGGTGAGGGAGTCAAGGACTCGGTCCCAGGTTCAGTTGCCATGGAGACGAAGAGGTCGGATGCGTTTTCTCCGGCGGGGACGCGCGAGTGGACCCGCGGGTAGTAGCCCCCGAGCCCACAGAAAAGTCGGAGACTTGTGTGTGGGGTTGAATGTTGAAGTCTTAAATTTGGGGAAGTTATCGTGTTGTAGCTCGTTGCGTAGTGTGCGTCGCGGGGTGGATGGCGGAGATCTTGCGCCGGGTGCAAGATTCGTGGGCCCTGTTTCGGATTACGTGGCGGCACGGTCGTGGGCGGTTGGCAGTAGCAGGTGCGTCTTTTGAGGAGCGACGCTTCGGTGAGTGGAGGACGTGACCCGAGGCGGGCCCAAGCATTAACTGCTAGGGGCATAATCATTTCTCCCTTTTATACCACGGCCACCGGCTGGGATCCTTCCCCTTCTTCTTTCTTGCTCACTTCGCCGCCGTTGTTTCTGCCTTAGCCTCTGCATCTGCCGTGCGTGTGCTGCCGTGCCCCCCTCGACTCCAAACGCAAGCTTGCTCTTTCCGCTGCCGTCGCCGCCATGTCGAACTGGGCGTCCTCGACCGTGACCTGGTCCAAACTCCATCGCCTCGCCGTCGATGGCATGGTGCCGCCGTAGACTGCAGTGGAGGAGTGGAAGGTCCATGGAGCCGAGAACGCCCCCGAGCCCCCCGAGGGGTACGTGGTTTCGTTTGTGGCTTTCCACAAGCACGGCTTCTCCGTCCCGGCGGGGCGGTTCATCCGCGCCATCCTCGAGGAGTACGACCTCGGGCTCCACAACCTCAACCCAAATGGCGTCCAGCAGATGGCGGCGTTCGAGGCACTGTGCGAGGGGTACTTGGGACAGGGAGCCCACTGGGACCTGTTCTGGTACTTCTATAAGTTCGTCTGCTTGAAGGGCAACGGCACTGCAGTGGCGATCGGGTGCGCCGGACTTCGCGGGAAGCAGGGGAGGATGGAGGAGTACATCTCCACCTCCCTGACAAGCTCCAACAGAGGGTGGCATCGGGACTAGTTCTACCTCAAGAACGATCTCGAGAACCCGCTGCCCAAGTTCACCAACTGTTGGCACGACCGGGCGCCAGCAAAGTGGAAGTACGGGTCGGAGAAGAAGGAGCATCCCCGGTTCCTCTCGAACGCCCTCAACGCCCTCAAGACACTCCGTAACAATGGTGTGGATTTCATCGCCGTGATTGGTGGCTACCACGCGAGGGGGGTCGTCCCGCTCCGACGCCGCCCTCTGCGCCTTTCCGAGATAACGGCCGACATGGCTCCCTTCATGGGGACGGTGATGGCCGACCCTCTGCCCTCGATGGACGAGGTCCAACGCCGGGTGTCCCAAGCCACCGGGATCAATCACTTGTTCTGGCCGCCGTCGAACGTGTTGCCAATGCTTCCTGACCCGACCACTGTGGCCCTGGTATGCCTCTCTTGGCTCCTTTCAACTTGCTTGTTGTGACTGTGGGTAATGTTTTTCTTGCGTTTTCCTAGATGGGGTCGGTGCGCATCCTCGCCTCGCGTCCTCCACTGGAAGAGGACCGGGTGCTCACCCAGAAGATCGTCACGCGGGAGAAGCGGCAGGCGGACTGCAGAAGGGCGCATCAGCAAAAAGATCTCGACAAGCGATCGAGGATTGACAACCGTGCTTCACGCTGGCGTGCTAAGGAGGTCGACGTCTCCGAGGACGAGGACCCCTCGTCGCCGCCGCCGAATACGGGGGACTCTGAGTCCGAGTTCGTGTGGACCGACGATGAGGCGCCGGCGATGTCGTGGCCATGCGGCGGGTCGGTGCCCGTTTCGGCCACGGCTGGCGCCGGCTCGAGCCAGCAGGCGCCGCCCCAGTCCTCCCAAGTAGGCCGACCCAGGACGAGCAACCGCACCTCTCAGCGGAGCCACCGCGAGAGGAGTAGGAGTTCCTCGTGGTGCAGCGACCCCACTCGCCGCACGTCGTGGCGCGAGACCTCGCGCCGCCACTCTTTGCGCCGAAGGGCGCACTCTCCCTTGGCGCACTCACCATGGGAGCGACGGAATGCGCCGAGGGTTTCCTCTTCGCCCGCGGCCCAGAGTGGAGGACCGGCCTCCACCCAGCGGCTTCTTCCGTCCATCGTCGTCACTAGGGGCGGACCAACACCTTCCTCGACCTCTGCTCCGTCCGCGGGCAGCAAAAGGGCGACATCTCCTCTGAACCTGACTTTCGGTTCGCAGTGGCCCCGCAATATTGCAGAAAGGTAAGTTCCGAGTTGTAATTTTTGATCATTACTCTGCATTCTTAGGAAGCATGCCCTCTGCTTGTTGTCATCGTGACGTCCTTCCCATTTCAGGGCGCTCGACCCCCGTATGATGAGGCCGGTGCCCGTGAAGTCATTGCGCCGCTCGGCCCAGGTGGCCGGAGATGTGCCGCTATTGGGTGGTCCGCCGCCATCCCTCCCGTCAGGTGTGGCAGTTGAAGAGGTGGGAGGGTCCAGGACCCAGGAGATGATGTGTAACGACCCGGGTTTTCGGGGAGGAAAAACCCGTCTCGCTGTACCTTGCGATAGTCCCTGGATCAGACGCTATCACGTACAGAATTCCATCACAGATAAATAACACAACCATACAGCAGAAATAAACATCCGAAAGTATTACTTTTATTACAAAGCCATTAAAGGAGTACATCATTACACGCCTCTTGGAGGAATAACATGAATAAGAGCCTACGCAGTGGTAGCTACCTTCTAGAAGATGTCTCCAGCTTCATTCTTCTCTCCCACAGGCATCCTTGAGCGTAGTGTCGTGCCCATCAATCGTACCAACCGCCGGCATTGTTGTCGAAGTCTGACTCGTACCCTGCAAGCTCAGGGGCTATCCCCAAGGATGGGGATAGGTCCACGTCACCAACCGTATGCAAGCTTTAAGTGGCCTACTTCTAATGGTATAAAAAGGTTCAAGGTAAAGGGTAGTGTTTTCCTAAACAGCGGCAACAACATATATAGAGTAACATCTCGAAATCCCACCATTTCCCAAGTCTCTCATCCACAAACGGTTACACCTGGACACCCAGATCACCGTCACCAGAACCTATCTCCAACTAGGGTCGGTGCGAGAACTCCTACTCCTCGCACCTCAAAGATTGCACCCGGGTCCGCGAGGTAGAGGGAGCAACTCCCCTCTCCCTGAGTACAACCACGGCTCACCATACACTCACATCCTATAAGGGGATGTAGAAATCCCAAAACGTAAGAGTCGGAGTAAACAACGGGCATGTCCATAACCGATGACGCGGCTATACGTATATATCTAAACTCTACAGACTGTGTACACCTGTACCCAACTCGGAATAGCACCCAGCAGTGATCAGCCAACCAAGCCCATCCTACCGGACGAACACCTAGGAGTTACGATTCCACCCTGCATCCGGGTCTCAATGCAGTCCCTCCCAAAGGACCACCCCAGAACTGTGAACATGCCCCCGTGTGGCCACATGGGGAGCAACTGCAAAGGGAAGGGGTCCTCACGCACTTCCCGCCCACTGATACCCTCTATCCTACTAGCAGGTATGGAGTCGCACTTGCCAAGGTCCACCCGGCCCTATCCCCACTCTCGGCGAGGTGGTGTGTACGAAAGTCCCGTGAAAACAAAGCGACCCACTCGGTTTCAGATCAGGGCGAGCTCCTATCCTCCAAGTCATCACAAAACCCAAACAACTATGCTCCTAAAACGTTGTACCCGCCATAGGTACGAAATGTGTGTGCAGCTGTGTGTTTTGGAGCAGGGGCCAGAAAGAGGAAACACCCAAGGTGCTCGATGGAATGCCACAAAGGCACTCCGCGGCGGCAAAGCTCGACCGGCGACAAGCTTCCACGACGGCTGACGTGAAGAGGCGGCGGCGAGGATCTAGATGTCCTAGGGTCGCAGCTGGGTAGGAAAAAGGGGCTCGGGTCTGGCCGACACTTGGGTGCAATGCACCTCATGTCCGGCGGCGTGGACAGGGGGCGGCGGTGCTGGTTGGTGAGCAGGCACCGGCGTGCTAGCCTGTGAGCAAGAGCGCGAGCGCGCGTCAGGTGCGAGCGCGGTTGCAAGGCTCGGCCCTTGGCCAGATTGGGTAGAGGCATGTGCAGCGGCGAGGAGTGGAGTGACGGCGTGAAACAGAGCGGCGGCGCTCGGGCTCGAAGGCCGGAAAACAAGGGCGACAACGGTGTGTGCGGCGGTGCGAGCGCAAGCCGCCAGGTGTGCACAGCTTGCAAGGCTTGACCCTAGGCCAAGGTGAGTGGGTTTGGTGCGCGGGCGCAAGGCCGCTCCTTGGCCTCGACATGAACGGTGAGCAAGGAGGAGCGGAGCGCGACGAGGCAAGGTAGGGTAGCTGCGCGAACGGCCTGTGCACGCAGGTGAGCGAACTGGGCGCTCTGGGTTCGTCTCGGGTAAGGAAAGGTGGGGGCTTCGGCTTTGCGCGTGCGCGGGCATTCGACCAGGAGACAATGTCTCGTCCGGGCACGGTGGCGACGAAAGGCGAGATGGCAGCGCGGCTGCGCGAGCGCGAACACTAGTGCGCGAACTGCACGCCTCGGGCTCGATCGAGCTGTGCAAGGCAAAGGCTTGGGGAGGACCTGGTGTGCACATGCAAGCAAAACAGGGATTCAAGGAGGTGGTCTCGTTTTGTCGGCGGTGGAGGGTGCTCGAGCGCAAGCATGGCGGCAGGGCATGGCCTTGACGTCGGCTCGACACGGCAGCTAGCAGGAGGCGGTGTGGCATGGGTTTTCGGTGGTATGAGCGTGTACGTGCACGTGCCTGAGACATCTTGTGGCCGTGACACGGCCAGGCCAGCGCGCGGCGCTCTGGAACTCCAGGGCCATGGCGGCGCGACTGCTAGTTCATGCAGGTGACGGTGTGACGGAAAAAGGTGGTGGTTCAGTTGTCGGCGTGAGCGCGTGAGTGCACGTGTGCACCGGGGCATGCACCTGCACGCGTAGGAGGGAGAAAGGTCGGAGCTTGGCCAGTGTGTTGCGACGGCGGCGCCATGGCCAAGGACCGGTGACGCGGCCAGAGAGGGTGTGCAGTTCAAGGAAAAACAGAAGGGTAGTGAGGTCTAGCGAGGTGAGCGGCACGCGGCGACGACGTCGGCGGCACCTGCAATCGTTCGGCACGGCTCGAAGACCGGCAACATGGCGTCGGCGTTTTGCGCGGCAGCGCGGAGCAAAGCGACCGGAACAGGTCAAGGTGCGGGTTCATCTTCCCCCGGCGCGAAGGCCGGGTTCACAGCAGAGAAGGAGGGGGACGGCCTCACCTGGTGACCCTGGTCGGAGCGAGGTGCGGCGGTGGAGAGGTGGAGCAGGGAAGACTAGGCTTGAAGCAGAGGAGCAAAGCGGGGACATCGCGTCGGCGTCCTGGCACAGGCGGGTCGAGCTCCAGGTTGGCGTCATGGTACACGCGCAGACGGCGGTGTGCTTCGGCTTCTCCCCGGTGCAACGGCATCGGGTTCCTTCTTCTCCCGCCTTCTTCTTCTTCGGCGGCAGCGGCGGATGCGGGGGAGAAAACCCCAAGGGGTGGCTAGGTCAGGGAGGAGAGGCTGCGGTGGTGGTTTTTATAGGGAGCACCCGTTAGGGTGAGCGCGTGCGGATGGCTGAGATGCTCGGGCGGGGCACGGACGACATCCGGGAGGCGGCCATGGGAGGTCCCCCCCGAGCTCGTAGTGCCTTTCGCTTTGCGCGTCAGAGGAAGGGGAAAAAGGGGTGAGAGGGGTGTGACTGACGAGTGGGTCCCGTGCGTCGGCCTCACAAGGCGGCGGTAGGTGGGAGCCGGGCCTTGGTGGGCTGAACGAGATTAAGTGGGCCAGTGATGTTTAGGTGGGCCGGCTAGAGGTGGACCAGAGAAAAGACTTGGAGGTGATCCAGTGGACTTCTCCGAAGAGATAAGGCCCAGCAGAGATGTAAAGGTTTTCCCTATTTTTCCTTAACTCGTATTCCTTAAACTAGTTCAATTCAAATTCGAATCACACACAAATAAGATCCAAATAAAAACAATTAAACTCCAAAAAGATCGCAATAACATTTATAATTCCTAAAAATTATTATTTAGCTCAAATTAAATCTAGGAATTAGGGAAGGGTCATGGAAGACATCCTTATAATTTTAAGCATGCACTCAAATCCAAGCAAAAATTTTGAAATCCACATTTTTGAATAAAATAACATTCCGGAAAACTCCGGGATGTTACAGACTCCCCCCTCACAAGAATCTCGTCCTCGAGATTAAGAGCTTACCCCCATTTCCAAGGAGGTGAGGATAAAAGAGAACTTGCTGCACCAACATCGAAAAGAGGTATAACCGAAGCACCAAAAACTAAAACTTACCAACCACAGTGTTAGGAGCATCAGTAGCCTTTCCTTCCTTCATGTGGTAAAGCCTTGCATGACCAGCAGACTGCTGAGGAGCAGACTAAGGAGGTCCTCCTTGTGGGGCTGGTGCTTTGGCGGGCGTAGCGACAGTCTTCTTGTCGGGGCAGAAGTACGACTTGTGGCCTGGCTTGCCACAGGTGAAACACGTGGGCCCGAACCCTCTAGTGTTTGGTCCTGGCGCGAACTGGGGTGGGTGGTTGTATCCTCCATTCTGCTGACGGTAGCTGTAGTTTCCTCCTCCCGAGAAGTTGCCTCCAGGCTGGCTGTGTCCATCTCTCGGCCTCTGGATCGACTGGTCTTGGTGATATCCCATTCTCTTCTTGTCCTTCATACGATCCTCATGGCCTCTTCTCTCTTCCTCAAGAGCGATTGCGCGGTTCACCAGGTGGCGAAGGGACTTGTGATCACTGGCCTTCAAGCCCTTGCGGAGACCATGGTGGAGGCCTCGCGGAAACCAGAACTGTTTTTGTTGTCATCGGTGTTGGTGTCATCTGGGGCATAGCGCATCATCTTCATGAAGAGCCTCTCATACTCCTCCACCCTCATCGCACCTTGTGTCATGGTGCAGAACTCCTGGGCCTTCTGAGTCATGAGCTCCTTCGGTAGGTACTGCTCGCGGAACACCTCGCAGAACTCTAGCCAGGTGATGAATGTTGGGTTCTGGTGGCTGCCCGAGTAGTTGTCCCACCAAGACTTAGCAGGCCCTCGAGCTGGTGGACAGCGAGAGCCACACACTCTTCATCAGTGTAGGCGGTGAGGTCGAGCTTTGTCTCGATCATCTGAAGCCAGTCGTCAGCTTCTCCTGGCATCTGGGCAGTCGTGCCTCCGAACCCCCGAAGATCATCATAACAGCTCCGTCTTCATGGTGGTAGCCAGCCTCATCATTACCCTTGTCCTTTCCTCCATCACTGGTTGGAGCAGCACTACGCTTCCTCAGCGTGCCGGCAAGATAGGACTTCATCAGGTTGCAATCCTTGAAAGCATGTTTGATCGGACCATCGTGGTTGGGGCACGGAGCCTCCAGCAGCTTCTCGAAGTGATCTTTTGGCAGGTTGCCCCTGGGCCTTGCTGTCTTTCGATCGACAACAGCCACCAGGGTGTCATCACGGTACTGCTTATCCTTACTCTTCTTCTTGTTGTTGGTCGAAGCAGGCGGACCACAATCAGCTTCAGCCGGCTGCTTCCCTTTGCTGGTGTCGGGACTAAGCGTTGCAGCTACGACCTCCTCCCCGTTGGCATGGTCGGTCGCGATATCGAGAAGCTCCCGAGTAGATCGCGGCCTTCGTCGCCCGATTCGATGGATCAGCGTGGCGCACGTGGTGCCATTCTGGAATGCTGAGATGATGTCTGTGTCGGTGGTGTTGGGCAGCTCGGTGCATCTCTTGGAGAAGCACCGGATATAGTCACGCAGGCTCTCGCCCTTCATCTGCTTGTAGTTGCGCAAATCCCATGGGTTTCCTGGACGGGCGTATGTGCCCTGGAAGTTGCCAATGAAGGCGTCGCGTAGCTGCGACCAGCTGTCGATCTTGCCCCGAGGCAGGTGCTCAATCCATGTGCGGGCCGAGTCCGCGAGGTGTAGCAGGAGGTTCTTGATGATGTACAGGTCGTCCCGCGCTCCACCGGCGTTACACGCCAGCCGGTAATCTTCCAACCAAACGCTGGGGTTGCTTTCACCATCGTACTTAGGTACGGAGGTCGGAGATCGGAAACGCGAAGGGAAATGGACACTGCGTACATTCCTTCCGAAGGCACGAGGCCCCTGGGCGTCAGGCGAGTTGCTCCGGCTTCGGTCCTCGTCGCTGTCGTAATGACCCCCGCACCGCCGGTTGTATTCCTTGCGAGGCTGCTGCTCGTAATCGTCGTCTTGGCCCGCGTCCACCCTTCGCCGCACCTTGATGGTATCGTGCGCGTCACGGTGGGGACCCAGGCGGCTTTTGACCGGCACGTTGACCTCCTCAGACCGTCGTGGTTGTTGCGATGGCGCCGCAGGTTGTCGTGGCTTGGAGTGCCCGCGACCCTGCGAGCCCCGCTGATGAGAAGCAGAGCCCTCCGCCTGCTGCACGGTAGCGGTCTTAAGGAGTGTCTTGATTTGTTTGTGCATTTCTTTCTCCTGAGGTGTGGCAAGCTCCGGGATCTTCCGGAGAAGAACTTCTGCTGCTGCCAGATTCTGCGACGCCCTCTTTAAGACGGCGTGCCGTTAATGACTTCTCGGTCGTCATTGATGATGCGTTGCTGGACGTCCCTCGCGCGTACACGGGTGGGAGTTGGATTTGGGTCCTGCCCGAGTTGTTGGTGAAGCTGGGCCCGCCCATCGTCGAGCTGGCGCTGTGCGTCCTCCAACTCATCTAGCGCGCTCGTTGCGCGGCGCCATTGGGCGGGACCTTCGCCTCGGCCACGCTATCTACCGTTCAGCTGTGAGCGGAGTGGACGGCCCCCTCCGGAGTCTGGGCTGGTACCGGTGCGACCGGGGCATTGCCAACGACGAAGCACTCGCGCGAGGGGTCGTATCCTCCATCGTCGGAATCGTCGGAGTAGTCGAAGCAATAGTCTGCCACCGTCTGGAAACGACGGAAGGTGCCAGCATCCTGAAGCCTGAAGTAGTCCCACTCCGAGCCCAAGATGTCGTCCGTCTCGTCGGAGTCGAGGTACTGCTCGTCGAGCGAGGTTGCCGAGAGCTTACTGTTACACCAGAGGCGATGGCTTGGGTAGTTCTCATACACGGCCAGGTCCATGCCTGATGAAGAGGAATATGCTGCCGAGGTGTAACGCATCCCTCGAGGGAGTGACGGCATCGGTGCGCTCTTTCTAGCGATGCGTTCCATCGAGTCCGACGGCAGGGAGTCTTCTGCCACGTCGGCGGGTAGCGGTGCGCCAGCTTCGACATGCGGAGGGGCCTGCGTCGCTTCGCCTTGGCCTGTCGCGAGCGCTTGCCTGAGCACCTCTTACGCCGGGGCGATCATGGGGTGGCGGCCGGAGCAGGAGCCGGCGTGGGTGCGCCGGAGGTCTCGTCGACGAGGTGCATGAGATGGCCATCTCCAGTCACCCGGAAGTTCAGGCTCCCGAAACGGATCTCGAGCCCGGCCAGGAGCGGGTCGGATGATCCCATGGGGTAGCTCATTGGTAGCAGCTCGGTGATGATTACCATCGAAGAAGATGATGGAAGGGCCGTGCGAACCCTGAAATGAACGTCGAAAACACGTGAAGGCCCTACCTGGCGCGCCAACTGTCGGGGTTTGTTATCGCCGGCAAGTAAATTTATAAGAACGCGTGTATGGATCCACACAGTTGCACAAGAGACACTCGAGGTTATACTGGTTCGGGCCTCCGGAGAGTAATACCCTACGTCCAGTCGAAGAGGGGGTGTTCTTTATGCTCAGGAGTTTGTAGTAGGGGTTACAAACAAGTCGGGAGAGGGTTTCAAGCCCAAGTCCCAGGCGTGTATGTGGTTCTTGTAGCAGAGTTCTGCGTACACGAGTGTGAGTGCGTCTACGGGGGAATATGAGATGAGATATCGATGCTGAGTGCGTGTGGGGGTGGAAACGAACGCACCTTACAAGTGCTCCCCTCCTGCCCTTTTATAGTTACAAGGGAGAGGCCTAGGGGGTAAAATCGATGGTGTAAACTAGGCTGCAGAGTAGGGCGTCCTTCTTCCGCATCGGGCTGTCAAGACGGGGCGACGAAGAACTATTTCGGAGCCGTAGGTTACAGTGTAGGTCTTCCTGGAATCGTGCATCCCAAGTAGCTGCTTCTGAGGCTTCTCGTACCCTTCTCCGAGTAGTTAGTCGGACACGGGACGTAGGATTCGTATCCTATCCCTGTCAGTAGAACAGGGGCTAATGTTTTCCGGGCACTCTGGAGATGGGGTGGTCTATACCACGGCGTTCGAGAGCTAGGGGGTGGCATACACTGTGCCGTTCGTGGCACAGTGTTTCCCATGCCGCCCGTTGTATGACGTGTACTGCCCTGTTCGTGGAGCAGTAGACGGATCCGCCCTCTGACACCAGATCGACCTGGTCAGGGCAGACCGGAGCAGAGGGGCCGGCACGTGGCAGGGCACGGGTTAACATGCCCGGATATCACAGGATATCGACGGGGCCTGTGTACCCGCAGCTGTTGACGGTTGTTAAGTGCCATATTTATAGCCGTCAACTCCTACATTTTAACATGAGAAATATACATCCACAGTAGAATAGGGGCTTATACTGACAAATTCCACAAGTAGCAAGGTATATTTGAATGCAGGCAATTAGCACAAGGAATAGAGCAAAAGCACACCTTATCCATCCACCTCATCAATCCAAGCCTCTCCACCTCAGCCAAAGAGGGGCTGCCATGCAAAGTGCCACGGATCGGTGATGTCACCAATCCAAGGGAGAGAGTCTCGGCGAATCAAAAGTCGCCACGCGTGTATCACATGGATCCCATGGCCTACCAGGGTGCCTAAACCACCTCCAAACTACGTGGACACCTGGAACCGCCATAAGGACCCACCTGGCAGCCACCACGAGAAAGCACAAGGCAGGTGGGGCCACAAGGGGTCGGCCGACTCCACAGGTCGGCCGAACCGACCTTGTGGCGCCCAATCCTGGCCTTCCACGTGGTGGTCCCTGGTTGGCTCCTGACTTCATTCCCGGGGTGTTTGGGGTGCCTCCATGTCGGTGCTCAGGCCTATAAATAGAAGTGGAGGGGTTAGAGAATAGGACACACACTTCTTCTCCTCCTTCTCACTTTTGGCCTTAGAGCCTCTCTCTTTAGGAGAGGAGAGCTCTTTGTATAGGATCAGTGTTAGGAAGTGAGGTGAGAGGCTTGGGGACATGTCATGTTCATGACATCTTCCTCAAGAACGATCCTCAGCGGTGCCTTTGTTCTTCAACTAGACTAAAGTGAGTATTTCGACATTTTCTATTTATACTAAAGTCGTATGCATGCTTAGTTGCTTTGTTCTTGTGTTCTTCGTTTGTTCTTGGTTTAGAGGCTTGTGTTCTTCGAACACAACCCTTTCGATCTAGTAGACTTAGATCATAAGTTTGTATCTAGTTTGCCAGCTTGTCTATTATAGTAAAGTTGATGCTCCTGCATGTCTCTAGTTAGATCAAAGTGCATTCGTGATCTTGCATGAGTGATAGAGCATACCTTGAGCTAGTGCCAGTATCTCCCTCGTGGATTCGTAGTTCCGTATTTATACGGAGTGCGAAGGCCACGTGCGCTCGCGTAACGATAGAGGTAGGCCGCAGTGGTGACAGCCTGTTGGACCCTTTGCAACCCTCCACGCCTGCGTACCGAGTTGGGCTCGTTGTCAGTACATTGGCCTCTCCCTAAAAAGTTAGGATGTGCTGGCACCCAAAGTGAGTGTTTTACCTGAGAGACCATGACTAGACTCTGCGCTCGGTCAAGGCAGATCCTTTCTACCTATCCTATCAATCAGTGTTGTGTCCTTGGATCATCCATACTAGAGTAGGAGATACTACACGCCGTTCCTTGGATTCGATACCCTTGGAATACTCTCCTTCCTTGGGGAAGTGGTACAACGGTATTTCCGTGCGCTTGTGGTATACCCGGTTGCTCTTATACGCTCCCCCTAGGTGTACAACTAGTGGTGACGTTGAGAAACGCCAACAAGCATTTCTGGCGCCGTTGCCAGGGAACGGTTGCTGTATCTATCTTCGGACCTAGTGGTCCTCGTATTTATCTTTTTCATTTTCTTCTACCTTCACCCCCGTTACCCATCGAGATATCCTTTTTGTTTCTTTCCTTCTACCTTTACCCCCGCTACCCATGGTGAAGCTTTCCTGTAAAAGCATCACTACCCCCAGGGATGAGCTCCCAGAGCCACCACCTTCGGTGCGCCTTTTTCTCACATCTGGCTGTGAGCCTCTCCCTGCAACTATCGATCTCGTTCGATGCACTACTTCTCTAGTCTATGGAGCAAAAACCCATATTACCATCTTCATGACTTCGAGAACTTGTGCTCTCTCATCTACACTATGGGTATGACTTTGGATACCTTCAAGTGGAAGTTGTTTTCATACTCTCTTGTTGGGAAGGCGGAGCAATGGTACACATATACCGTAGGTAGCATGAACGACAGTTGGGAAGAGCTTAGAGACAAGTTTTGCCTTGAGTTCTTCCCTCCATCTCGGTTGCTGCTCTACGGGAGGATATCCATTATTTTCAACAGAAAGAGAAGGAAACGATATACATGGCCTGGTCTAGATTATTACGCTTAGTGTATTCTGGACCTCCCTTGTCGATGACTGAGTCTCAGTTGCTTCGTAAATTTTATGATGGTCTCGACAAAAGGCCTGTGTGTCGTCTTGATTTTGGAAAACCATTTCTTGAGAGGGGACCGATTGAAGGTAGGGAATTCTTGATCTCCTACTTCGAAGTCGATCCCGTATCCTACCGAGAGGAATCCGAGTCGAGCCACGAGAGCCCCTCAGCATCCAAGTCTGAGCCTTCATCTTCTGAATCCCAAGAGTTGTCTGTTGAGCCCTCTCCTGAACCCCGAGCACCAAAGGAAGAAGAAATTCAACCTTCAGTGTTCACTTGCAAATTCGAGGATGACCCATCTAGAAATCCTTCATACACCTCGAATTCTTTCGATGCCCAATTAAGGGAGGAACCTCATTCTGTCCATACCAATCATTCTAGAAGTCTCTTGACAGAACCTTCCTTTAGGCCTGCGGTGCCACCTCTACCTCCTGATCCTCCTGGCGAAGCATATCCTGAGGAGGCCATGAGGGAGGAATGGTCAAAGGGAGTGACACGATTTTCTGAAGCAATTTGGAATAGTTCACCTTCTCTGGTTGTCCCTTGCTCTATTAGAGGCACTGTCTTAGAGGCGCATTGTAACCCCATCATGGAGGTTAACATTTTGCCATGGCACTTAGCGGAAACTCTTTTGGGCGGAGTCCCACTAGCACCATCCGACATGCTCCTCAAGACCTATCCGTTTGGACGTATTCTTGAATGTCGGGGGATCGCAAGTGTCGTGCCGCTTATCATAGACGGGATCGAGGCTAGCTTAGACTTTCACCTCTTCGATGTCCTTGATCTCGATCTTCTCCTAGGCTCCCCTCTAGAGCAGCTCTTCGATACATCTTTAGGGAGCCTAGATGATAAGCTTAGGGGAATCGCTTCTGCCACTGCTACCCCTTGTCTGGGACATCCTATGGCAAAGCCTCTTCCCCAGCAAAACCCGCTCGATAAGATGACGCATACATCTCCGTTTGTGTCATCCGAGTCTGTTCTCATTAAGGTTGTAGAATGTTCTACCCCTCATGAGGATGACTCGGGAGACTCTCTTCACCTTTGTGAATGCGAACTATTGTCACCACTCTCGACCGAGTTTCAGCCTCTTCCCGCTAGCCCGTATCATGTTGCTTTCGATCATGATCGAGAGTCAACATTGAGCTTCCATGATGACTCTCTTGAGATGGAGAATTCATGGACCATGGAACCTTTCGAGGCACTGACTCTGGAGTCCAGAGGAAAGGATTCCACACACGAGCATGGTAGTCTCATCCTTGATCGATCATACAGACCATGCTCGCATCATGTTCCTCTAGAGTCAGACATGCTCAGTGCGCTGAGCACGCATGAGGGCTGCAATCACCTTATGGTCCTTTTTTGTAGAAAGTTCAGAAGGTTGGTTGTAGATGTATATGTTTAGCATAAGCATATCAGATTTCGTGTGTGCGCTGTGGCACTAACCTTGTAGCTAAAGCTTCACTGATACATCAAGGATTGGTGGTGAGACGGGAATGACACCACCAACTATAGCTGCAAGATGAAGTTCCCATGGTCGAGCTTATGACCTTAAATAAACAAAGCACTCCCAGGAGATAGCTTGGATAAGGTTAGGTTTTATTTCCCTTTTCGAATAAAAGCAAGAACATGTTTTTAGGATAAGTTGTCCTTCGGGTATTTTTGGTCACTAACCTTTCAGGTGGAGATTGAAAAGAAAGATGGACAAATGACACCTACGAACATGTGAACCACTTCAGGTGCAACATCTATATAAGCTTGGGTGAGGGAACATTTACAAAAGGAAGCTTGATCACCACACACTTGAGTTTTGTTGCCTAGCAATGCAAACTTCAAGTGTGGGGGAGGTATGTGAGCATCTTGAGTAAAGTTCCTCCTCTACCAAATCTTATCCTGGTGTTGCAATGATGTCAGCTCATGCATCTTGCCCACTAGCTAGGTAAGTCCTGCTTTTGACATTAAACAAAGCCCTTCCGGGAGGTTCCCGAGGTTCATCGTCTTATGCTCATGCTTATGTCCCTTGTTGATAATAGCTTGATCATACTTTCATGTTTCCTTTATCTTTGCTCATATGCTCTGGTTTGAATGTTTAGGAATCCACACATTCATAGGTTGGTTTAAATTAAGCATGGTGCTTAGGCTAAAATTGTCTTCTTCAGTCAAAACAAGACATGGTGTCGGGTTTTGACTGATGAACCTTAGAGTTATATTTTCATAGATCTTGGTTGCATATATGCTGACTAACCCCTGCAGAGAATTGTCAAATTTGAATGGGTAAGTCATTGAGCTAAACTCAATTGGGAAGGTAAGTTGAGGTGTCGGATTCATGTTGCACAACATGCAAAGGTGGTACATATGACCTCTCAAAGGTCCAAGGTAAGTATATTCCCCTTTGTGTATGAAATGTAATGTTGGTCTAACCCTTTCGAGCAAATGACATGGTGACAATAAAAAAACCCAAAAATATTTGAATTTGAAAAAAGGCTTTATGGTTCTCGAACTAGTAGAGTCCATCTTTTGTTTTCATTTATCATTTGAAGAACATCACCAAATTCAACCACCAGTGTGGGGGAGTTCTCTCAAGCTCATCATCGACATATCCACTCGAGAACTCCCACACAGGCGCTGCACAACATCGACTACGCCTTCATGACAAGAGCAAGGTAAACTAGAGTGACTCGGCTGCCCTCTGGTCAGCCAAATCACCACTAGTCTTCCTTGATCTCTTATCCTTCAGAAGCGATGGTATGTGCACCCTCTACCTCACTCTCCTTTATCCATGAGTTTGATTGAATATCAATTCCTATCATTTGAAATCAAACTCAGCAATTTGTGCTATGCTTGCTCTACATGATTCCTGTGGTTGGCTTGCATATGTTTTATTCCTTACCTATCATCTTGATGCTTGTGAACAAATATCATTATAGGGAACTCATGCTCATCTAAGTAGTTGGCGTTTGAGATATGATTTGATGATATGATCTTCGCTCTGAATGTCTGAGTGCCGGGGAATTTTATTTGAAAAATCATAAAACCCTTTGCAAAGCTCCTCTTTGATATGCCACCATCCCACCAAAGCCATATGATGTTATAGTTGAAAACCTTCTACTCATATGCTGCTTGTTATTGCATTGAGCTTTGTCAAATACTGTGACCCTTGTGAGAATTCTTTTCATTACTCTCATGATCAAGATTCATGTGCACACCACCTATTTCCCCTTGCTATGCTTCTACACTGGAAGTTAGCATTGTACTCCCTCCATATCATTTTATTTGACATTTGGGACAGCTTTGACAAAATTAAGGAATGTATGATTTGACACTTCTAGCCTTCATTCATAATCATCCTTGCTAGCTAGCTTCCTCCCAGCTGTGCGCTTGTCCGTCTGGCCCGCATGAGTATGGTAGCGAGAGTCAGGGGCAAGAAAGGAATTCAAGATCCGGATGTGAATACAGCGTCAAGTATTCTGACTCTTTTTTATTTGTTTTGTTGGCGTCAAGTATAATGATATGGAGGGAGGATCATTTATCCCTTTCATGAAAACAAAGCTCCATATGTGGTGTGACCTCTCCCTCCAAAAGTATCCTTCAAAAAAAAAGAGAGACATGGGCTATGAAAAAAAAAGAAAAGAGAAAAGACATGCTCAAAAAGCATGACGAAAAAAAAGAGGAAAGAAAGAATAGCCCATGTCCAAAATAAAGGAGAAAAAGGAGAGAGATGGTCATGCAAAAAAAGGGGTTCTATAACTTAGATGGTAATAACTAGCACCCATTCTGGACCTAGTATCCACCTTACCATACTCACCATATCCATACACATGCACATCTTGATCTGATTGTATGATTTGATTTTCTCTGTGGATCTAGTCTTTGACTTTGCAATATATGTGATACAAGTATGCTTTATCCTTTATCCTACCCTGAGCTCCACATATAGCCATCATTAGAAGTAGGATGAAGAAAGTCAATCTAATGCCTTGGTGAGGACATATACACATTGAGCGATACGAGAGAATCAAATGAGGAGCTAGGCAAGGTTTGTTTTGAAAATTTATTGCAAAACCCCAAGTTACTTAACATGATGAGCAGAAGTGACTTGATTCATGACCGTTCCACTCCTCAACTACCCAAGATAGCATGATAGACACTTCAGAGTTCACAAGTACAAGCTATGGTCTGTAATATCTCTTATGCTTGCTCCATACCTTTGGATATCATGTCTTACCTTGGTCTGACTCCCTTTACTCGGGATGAGCAAAGGTCAAGTGTGGGGGTGTTTTTGACGGCCGTTAAGTACCATATTTCTAGCCGTCAACTCCAGCATTTTGACATGAGAAATATACATCCACAGTAGAATAGGGGCTTATACTGACAAATTCCACAAGTGGCAATGTATATTTGAATGCAGACAATTAGCACAAGAAATAGAGCAAAAGCACACCTTATCCATCCACCTCATCAATCCAAGCCTCTCCACCTCAGCCAAAGAGGGGCTGCCATGCAAAGTGCCACGGATCGGTGATGTCACCAATCCAAGGGAGAGAGTCTCGGCGAATCAGAATTCGCCATGCGTGTATCACATGGATCCCATGGCCCACCAGGGCGCCTAAACCGCCTCCAAACCGCGTGGACACCTGGAACCGCCATAAGGACCCACCTGACAGCCACCACGAGAAAGCACAAGGTAGGTGGGGCCCACAAGTGGTCGGCCAACCCCACAGGTCGGCCGAACCGACCTTGTGGTGCCTAATCCTGGCCTTCCACGTGGTGGTCCCTAGTTGGCTCCTGACTTCATTCCCAGGGTGTTTAGGGTGCCTCCACGCCAGTGCTCAGGCCTATAAATAGAAGTGGAGGGGTTAGAGAATAGGACACACACTTCTTCTCCTCCTTCTCACTTTTGGCCTTAGAGCCTCTCTCTTTAGGAGAGGAGAGCTCTTTGTATAGGATCAGTGTTAGGAAGTGAGGTGAGAGGCTTGGGGACATGTCATGTTCATGACATCTTCCTCAAGAACGATCCTCAGCGGTGCCTTTGTTCTTCAACTAGACTAAAGTGAGTATTTCGACATTTTCTATTTAGACTAAAGTCGTATGCATGCTTAGTTGCTTTGTTCTTGTGTTCTTCGTTTGTTCTTGGTTTAGAGGCTTGTGTTCTTCGAACACAACCCTTTCGATCTAGTAGACTTAGATCATAAGTTTGCATCTAGTTTGCCAGCTTGTCTATTAGAGTAAAGTTGATGCTCCTGCATGTCTCTAGTTAGATCAAAGTGCATTCGTGATCTTGCATGAGTGATAGAGCATACCTTGAGCTAGTGCCAGTATCTCCCTCGCGGATTCGTAGTTCCGTATTTATACGGAGTGCGAAGACCATGTGCACTCGCGTAACGATAGAGGTAGGCCGCAGTGGTGACAGCCTGTTGGACCCTTTGCAACCCTCCGCGCTTGCATACCGAGTTGGGCTCGTTGTGAGTACATTGGCCTCTCCCTAAAAAGTTAGGATGTGCTGGCGCCCAAAGTGAGTGTTTTACCTGAGAGACCGTGACTAGACTCTGCGCTCGGTCGAGGCAGATCCTTTCTACCTATCCTATCAATCAGTGTTGTGTCCTTGGATCATCCATACTAGAGTAGGAGATAGTAGACACCATTCCTTGGATTCGATAACCTTGGAATACTCTCCTTCCTTGGGGAAGTGCTACAATGGTATTTCCGTGCGCTTGCGGTATACCCGGTTGCTCTTATACGCTCCCTCTAGGTGTACAACTAGTGGTGACGTTAAGAAACGCCAGCAGTAGCCTTGGTGGTGATGTCTTGAACTGGTCAGAGGTGGAAAACTACTCGTGCGAGCAGGTGGTCTACGCCGCGCCTTCCGATGCTTAGGGTGTAGCGTGCACTGTGCCGCTCGCGGTTCAGCACATCTTACGCCGTTCGTGGTACGACGGACACTGTGTCATTCGTGGCAGGGCGGACGGATCTGCCCCCTGACACCGAATCAGCCTGGCCCGGGCGGGCTGCTGCGGTGGAGCGGACGCGTGGCACTGCGTGGGAGAATGTGCGCAGAGATCCCGAGATCTCAACGGGGGGGCCCACGCCTCCTTTGCCTTCCGCGTGAAGCCTGTGCAGGTCAATGACGGAAACTACTCGTGCGAACGAGTAGTCGGGGGAGGAGGCGGTAACTACTTGTAGGAGCGAGTAGTCAGCGACGGAGGTGAAGACCCGTCGTGTGGACTGCCATGTACTCGGAGGAAGGGGCGCCGGTGGCCGTGGGCCATCTGTCATCTGGCTCATGATGGAAACAGGTCGTACAGACTTCCAGGTACTCGGGGGCTTAATACTCGTCGTATTAGCCGCTAAGTACGATGTGTGGTTGTCTGTACTACGTTTTTTAGAGGTCCTGGTGGGCCCTAGTCCATGGCCTCGTCAGTCAGTCTTGTCCTCAACCCCAGCAATTTTTCTTTTTCCCGGTAGAACTATGTGACGCTTTGGCTCATTATTAACAACACCCTTATCATCACCCTTCTTTATTATTGGTGGTTTGCTCGACATGTCTTTCACATAGAAAACTTGAGTCACATCATTCTCTAGGATGAACGGTACGTGTTTGTATCCAATCTTGTTGAGATCCACTATTGTCATCCCAAATTTGTCTGTCGTTATACCTCCTGTAGGGTTTTTAACCCACTAACACTTAAAAAGAGGGATTTTTAAAGGTCCGTAGTCCAATTCCCATATCTCTTCAATGAGACCATAGTATGTGTACATTTCCTTCGTTGTCTATTGCATCTATACGGACACCGCTGTTTTGGTTTGTGCTCTTTTGGTCTTGGGCTCTCGTGTAGAATGTGTATCTGTTTATCTCGTATCCTTGGAACGTAAGTACTGTGATAGATGGACTTCTAGCCAACCATTGCAGTTGCTCTCCAATAGTGTTATCACCCATAAGTTTTCTCCGCAACCATGATGCAAAATTATCATTGTGATGACATGTAATCCAAGCCTCTGACTTCCCTTTGTTTGAGGCCCGTACAATGGACTTGTGCTCCTCCTTGTATGGAGCCACTAGGGATGATTGTTGTAGGACAAAGGAATGTGCTGTACGAAATAACGTTTCATCCATATCCATCCAAGTTTTCTTCCCTAGTGTGCCCTTTCCCTGAGTCTCCCCTCATGGCGTGATACAGGGAGTCCAATCGGAGCAAGCTCATCAATAAAGTCGACACAAAACTCAATCACCTCCTCTGTAGCATATCCCTTTGCGATGCTTCCTTCGGAAAGAGCACGATTACGGACATACTTCTTGTAACTAGACATCAACAGCTCAAAAGGGAACATGTTGTGTAAATACACAAGCCCGATGATAACAATCTCTTCAACTAGGTGCACTAGAAGGTGGGTCATGATAGTAAAGAAAGAGGGTGGAAAGATCATCTCAAAGTTGACGAGGCATTGCATGACATCTTTCTGCGACTGCATTAGATTCTTTGGATGGATTGCCTTATGAGAGATCTGGTTAAGGAATGAACAAACCTTGACGACTGCCAATCTCACATTCTCTGGTAGAATACTCCTTATTGCAACAGGCAGCAATTGTGTCATCAACACGTGGCAGTCATAAGCCTTCAGATTTATGAATTTTTTCTCTTTGTAATTTATTATTCGTTGTATATTTGAGGAGTAGTCTGTCGGGATCTTGATACTATTCAAACAATCAAACATCATCTTCTTCTCTTCCTTGCTGAGGGTGTAACTAGCAGGGGCCAACCAATTTCCCTTATCTCTCTTTTCGGGATGCAGGCTTTTTCGCTGTTTCATAAATTTAAGATCCTGACGAGCTTCAACTGTATCTTTTGGCTTTCCGTATACACCTAGGTGGCCAAGAAAGTTCACGTAAAAATTCTTCATCACATGCATCACATCAATTGCATTGCGAACCTTAAGGATTTCCCAATAAGGAAGCTCCCAAAATATCAACATCTTCTTCCACATGGGTGTACGTCCATCCTTGTCGTTTGGAACAGATTTGGCACCAGAAGCCTTCCCAAACACTACCTTCAAATCTTTCACCATAGAAAATTGTAACACCCTAATTTTACAAAAAATTGGTTTTGATAAAATTTGAATAGAAACAAGGCTTTGTTATTAAGGATCATAAGGTGTATTTAATTTTTAAGGCATTTAAATATATTTTTGAAAATTAAATAAATAAATATAGGAGTTTACTGTTGCATACATGTTTGTGCATTGTTTTTGTTTGGTGGAATTCAAATTTGAATTCTATGTTTGAATGTCCTTTTAAAATTTTCAAAAGCTTCTTCTTTAATCCTTAAGCCCTTCTACCCTTTTTGGCCTGCTTCGTGTTTTGGCCCAGCTCAAGAAGTCTATCCCGGCCCCTTGATCTTTTCCGCCCATCTGCCTTTGCTCCCGGCCCAGGCAGTTCCAGCCCACGCGCGGCGCACGTTCACCCCGCCGCCCGCAGCCACTGACGAGTGGAGCCCACAGTCATCCCCCTCCTCCCGTCCGTCCCGGACTCCTCCCCGCCATGGCTGTGACCGAGCTGGAGACTCGGCCGCCGCCGACTCTGAGTGACCCTCCCCCGCATGCCTGCGCCGGCCTTTATAAGCCGCCGAGCAACCCCGCCTCCTTCCCAATCCAAGCCCCGGAGCCCACCGCCTTCGTCTAGCCGCGCCGCCAAAACCCTAGGAAGCCGCCGCTATCGATTCGTCAGTCCGCCGCTGGTCCGTCGTCGAGGAGCTGCTCCAGAGCACCGCAAGGAGGTGAGCAACCCCCCGAAGTCGTTTGTTCACGTCCAGGCGCCCTGAGCTGCGAGATAGAGCTCGCCGGAGCAAGCAGTTCCGCCGCCGCCCGCCTCTCCGAGCCGTGCGCCGTCGCCGTTCGCCGAGCTGTCTCCCTGAAGCCCCAGATGAGTTCACCGTCGCCCTAGCTACCTTCCCGGCTGCTTCCCATCGCAAATCGAGCACCCCAGCTCGAGATTCCATCTCGCCGGCGAGCTTTGCCCGCAGCGCTGCCGCTCGCCGTCGACTGCGCCGCCGGCTGCCGCTTGCACGTGACCACATCCGTCCGATCCCGAGCCAAGGGCCCAGATCGATCTGACCGAGGTCAGCGTACCGGTCAACAGATCTAAACCCCGCTTGACCGTGATGTTTTGCAGAAAAGCCCCTGGTCTTTCAAGTTTTACAAGCCGGTCCTCCCACCATAGAAAGACCCTTACAGATCAGTCTTGTTCCTTTTGTTTTAGCCCCTGGCTTTTATAGGAATAGTGCCCGAGGTCCATAGCCCTAGTTTTTCAACCAAACCCCTCTGTTTTTAAGTTCCTTTACATTTTAGCCCTCGGTTTCTTGCAGATAGGCCCCCTGTAACCCTAGTTTCTTCACAGATAGACCCTTGAACCTTCTTCTAGCCATATCTTTTCCGTTTTAACTCCGTTTTTAATGTTTTTTATGTCCAAACGATCGTATCGAAGAGTAGATTAGTTTTTTGCCTCTGTTTTGTTTTGATAATAATGTTTGGTGATTGTTTCTTATTTTATTCTATTGTATGCTTGTATGTACTTGATGTGATGCGTAGAGAACGTTTGGGCTGAAGGATTTGAAGACCAAGAAGCTCAAGTGTCTGAACAGCAACAAGGATCTGCTGAAGGCAAGTCTACCTTGATGCATACCCGTTTACCTATAGAACATGCATTTAATTCATTGTTCTTACTTTTGCTTGCATTAAATTGATGGGACCCTATTAAGGACATGACTAGATTATTTTTATCCCTTTACCTTGAACAACCTGGGTTTTTAATTTATTATTGGGTAGCTCTCGCTATGCTTAACTTGGTGGATGGTATTAATTAAACTTTATGAAACTTGATTTATTTATGTTGTACCTTCATTAATACAAGATCACCTTGTTTAATTGGAACATGGAGCGACCACCCAGGACAACAGTGCAACCACAAGGGTATATGGCTCTGCCTTAGCTAATTAATTAGTGACTCTAGTGTTGGGTTGATCTTACCTGATAAGGGCAAGGGGGAGTGCCAGTGGGGTATAGACTAGTTGGTCTTTGCTAAGTCACGGTACCTACTACGGGACTTTATCCTCTGCAACGACTCGGAACCTTCGCGGGTTGCTTCACACTGGGGAAACTTTGTAAAGGCCTCGTAGCGTCCCTATGAAATCACACCTAGGTAGTGTGGTATGATGCTTGGCTGACATCGCATGGTTGGGTTTAAAGTTCCTAGAACTTTTACGCGACTTGTGGTGAAAGTGTACAACCTCTGCAGAGTGTAAAACTAATCGATTAGCCGTGCTCACGGTCACGAGCGGTCTGGACCCTCACATGATTAATCTATGAAAGTCAATGATTAACTTGATGCATCTATCTTTATTTATGTTGTTTACTCTCTTATGTTAATTGTGGGTTTGGTATAAACTTACACTTGCTAGTATTTATGTTGCTAATAAAACTTGACCAACTAAAATGCTGAATGCTTGAACCAACAGCCTCCACTATAAAGCCTTGCATGTTATGTTATGTTTCCGCTTGCTGAGTACGGCATGTGCTCACGCTTGTTTTCATTATTGCAACGACACAATCCGGATGTTGTTCAGACTTGGAGAGATTTGAAGATTTCCCTGGAGACTTCGACGAATTCTAGGCGGGCGTGCCACCAGTCAGCTGTCTGTGGTGTTGACCCTATCCGCTGCGTTGCTACTCGTTAATAAATAGTTCGTTTATGAGACATTTTGGCCTGTAATAATGTTTAATACTCTCTTTACGTTATGGCATTGTGTTTTGGTTATCACTGAGTTGTTATATGTGTGAACTTTGATCCTGGCACACATATAATATGAGCATTCAAATTTGCCTTTAAATTCGGGTGTGACAAAAATACAAGTTTACCAGCACGGTGCCCTGGCTTCTTACGTTTTTCTCCAACACCTTCAAAATGCTTTTTTCCTTCTTCTCTTAACAGGTGCTTAGGAGGAAGAAAGCGACGATGGCCCAAATACACAATCTTTTTACTGTGTTTTAGATACACACTGCAAGTATCATCTAAACAGTGCGTGCATGCTCGGTATCCCTTGTTTGTTTGTCCTGATAGATTATCAAGTGCCAGCCAGTCATTGATGGTGACAAACACCAATGCTCGTAGATTGAAGGTCTCCTGTTTGTCCTCAGCCCACACAGGTACACCTTCTTTCTTCCATAACGTTTTAAGATCCTCAACCAATGGTCTCAGATAAACATCGATGTCATTGCCTGGCTGCTTTGGGCCTTGGATGATTATTGGCATCATGATGAACTTTTTTTTTCATGCACAGCCATGGCGGAAGGTTGAATATGCATAAGGTCACAGGCCAAGTGCTATGACCGCTACTGAACTCACCGAATGGATTGAATCCATCCGTACTTAAACCAAACCAAATGTTCCTTGCATGTTTTGCAAAATCAGGGAATTCTCTATCAATTAGTCTCCACTGCAACCCATCAGCGAGATGTCTGATCTTGTCATCTGCTTTACAGTCTTCTTTGTGCCAACACATCAACTTTGCATTAGCCTTGCACCTGAATAAACGCTTCAGCCGTGGTATCACTGGAAAGTACCACATTACCTTAGCAGGAATTTTCTTCTTCTTCTTCTTCTGCTTCTCCCCCTCAACATCGTAAGGGTCATCTCATGGGATCTTATAACGTTGCGCTCCGCACACAGGACAAGCCTCCAATTTCTCATATTCTTTTCCTCGGTAAAGGATACAGTCATTAGGGAACGCATGTATCTTTTGAACCTCCAAACCCAGAGGACAAACGACCTTTTTAGCTTCGTATGTTGACTCTGGCAATTCGTTCTCCTCTGGAAGCATGTCCTTTACGATCATCATTAACTCATCGAAGCCCTTGTCAGAAACTCCATGTTTAGTCTTCCATTGCAGCATTTCCAATGTGCTGCCCAACTTCTTGTGCCCCTCTTTGCAATTTGGGTACAATGGTTTCTTGTGATCTTCTAACATACGCTCAAACTTCTTTGCCTTTTTCACCTTTTTGCAATCTTCCTTATGCTCTCGCAACACCTGACCTAGATCATCAAGCGGCTCATCTTCTCTTTGTTCAGGCTCTCCCGCAATTATTGCAACATCATCCTCACCCATTGGATCATCTCCCATTGCAAAGGCACCTTCTTGAGTCTAATCAGGAATATTGTCGTCTTCTTCTTCATCATCTTCCATTATAACCCCTCTCTCCCCATGGTTTGTCCAAACAAAATAGTTTGGCATGAATCCCCATTTGTATAGGTGATCGTGAAGAGTCTTTGTCGTTGAGAAATCTTTCAAATTCCTGCACTTTCTGCATGGACAAATAATGAAACCGGATGGGGGCTTGTTCGATTCTGCTACTTCTAGAAATCCACGAAGCCCATTAAAGAATTCATTGGATATTCTCTTGTCGTTGTACATCCATTGTCGGTCAATCTACAAATAAATAATATATAACCGAACAAAATATATTATTATCATCTAACAAGTTCAAGATTATATGTGTTACACTAATTCATAGTGTTCAAATCCATATTCCACATGAAATATAAACTTTTTACTAATTTCCTAATTAGCAAACAATTTTGCTAATGAAGAAAACTAATTTTCTAATGAGGTGACTCTTTTTCTAACTAAGAAATTATTATTGTAATGAGAAAACCATTTTTCTAATGAGTACGTACTAGTGTTTAAATGAAGGCAAGTGATTATGTTACGTAAATCCAATCTGTTCAAATCCATATTCCACATGAAATATAAACCTTTTACTAATTTTCTAATGAGCAAACAATTTTTCTAATGAAGAAAACTATTTTTCAATGGAGGAAACTATTTTCCTAACTAAGAAATAACTATTGTAATGAGAAAACCATTTTTGACTCGGTACTAGTGTTTAAATAATGAATGGAAGACTATGTTACACAAATTCAAACTACTTAAATCCATATTCCACATGAAGTATAAACTTCTTCCTAATTTTCTAATGAGAAAAAACCATTTTGATGGTATTGAAGAAAACTTTTTTCTAATAAAGAAACTATTTTTTCCTAAGAAAATGTTTTTCTTAGGAGAAAAACATTTTTCTAATGAGAAAACATTTTTTATAATGAGGAAACTATATTTCAATTTAAATTATTATTATTATAAGCAAACTATTTTTTTGACTAATAAATTATTTCTCTAATTCTAATATTAATATTCTAGTCGTTTCTCTTAGTAAGTACATCTAAAGCATATATATTTATTTCTATAAAAAATAATGAAAAAAAATTAATTTGTATCATCATATAGAACATCTCATCCAACTAACACGGCACATCCATTTCAATCAATTCTATTAGAACATAGACAAAATACAATAAATAGAAAAAATCCCCATCTTAGTTCATTTTAAAGTGCTAAAATACTCATATTTCAACCAATGAAACTCAACAAAATAAGCATGAATCAAGGGAGGATGAAGTAACTAACCTGTAGACCACTTCAATGAGTGAAATCGTCGAGAAATGGTCGCAAATCCGGCAAAAGCTCCTCTAGGGTGCCATGGAGAAGAAGGAGCTCGAAGTGGAGAAAGAAGGGGAGGCTCGGGCTGGAGGAGGAAGAAGCTGAGATATAGCCGTTGGACATTAGTACCGGCCCATATTGAGCACCAGTACTAATGTGGAACATTAGTACCGGTGCTCAATACAGGCCGGTACTAATGTTTGCCACGGGATGGCTCCACCCGCCTCCTTTTTGGCACGGGACATTAGTACCGGTTCTGGTTGACATTAGTACCGGTGGGCAAAATAACCGGTACTAATGTTATTTTTGCCTTGGGACGAAAACCTCTTTCCCTAGTAGTGTAGGATGGATATGATCTTCAATGTGTCTCCCACTCCTCTGGTCTTCCTCAGCGTCCAGCCCACTCAAATGGGAGAGTGGAAGAGGTATAAATAGACCAACACATCAAAATAACCGTTGCTCTAACGGCTAGTTAAAATGTACCATCGGATGAACCGTTGGTGTCATTTTATGTAGCGTCAGATCATCTCGTGCTGCCGTATGCCCTTCCGTATTTTGCCCGTATCTCTTTGCTCCGAACTCCGTTTTCGACGAACTTATACCTGTTGGAAAGCTTATGAAATTCTACACAATATTAATTAAAAATCCTGAGCATTTGAGCAATTTTTGAGCGTCGGATGAATGAAATTGCACCGATGCTACCAGAGGTTCATCCTATCACCTACGTCGCTGCCCTTCGGTATTTTGGTCATAACTCTTTGCTCCGAACTCCGTTTTGGGCGATCATGTACTTGTTGGAAAGCTTATGAAATTCTCCACAATATTCTATAAAAATACAGGCATTTTGAGCACTTTTTGAGCATCGGTTGAACCGATGGTAGCGTCGGTTCATCTGGTGCTAGCCTTCTCCGCGCGGAAACCTCTCTGTATGTGAACCAAAAAAATCATAACATGAACTGACGCAATCATCCGATGGTACCACCATATCATCCGGTGCTTATACACTTGTTTTCTTCTTCTCGGGAGTTTATCCGGTGCTCACAAAAATTAGGGCGACGGATCATCCTATGCTCTATTTTCAGGACACCTTATTTTGGGCATAACTTTTCACTCCGGATTCCGATTTTGATGATCTTTGACTCTATGGAAAGCTTGTGAAATAATATTTATGATTTTGTAGCATTCCTTACCACTAGATTAAACCAAGAATAATTATTCATGGGACAAGTCCAATTCATTTCTCTCTTTGTCCCGGCTTCGTATCTTTCTTTTGTGATGCTTTGCATTGTGTGTGGTTTACATCCATGAGATCTAAAATAGCTACAATGACATGCTAGAAGATAATGTTAGTACCATGATTGTGTTGCACATGAATCACCAAAATCATACTCGAACAAATGGCTATGGTGGCCATGTTCGCTACAGGGTAGGGTACCATACTGATATTTAGCTTTATCATGAACCCTTATATAAAATTATAACTTAAATTGAATGCTCAAATTAAACTAGAGAAGTAACCAACACACTAGGGAGTGTCAGCTACTATATGTATTGGTCTATGAAATTGAATATACCCCGTTTCTTAAATTCAATTTATACCACTCTGTTAAGTGAACATGTACTACGAGAATTGCTGCCTTTGCCGAGAGCCAGGTGCTCTTAGCAAAGGGGCTTTTCCCCTCGGCAAAGGTTTTGCCGAGAGGAAACTCTCGGCAAAGTGCTCTCGGCATAATTTAGTCAGCAAAGCGCACTTTGCCGAGAGTCAGGTCACTTCCTCTCGGCAAAGCTTTGCTGAGAGCACATATGGCTCTCGGCAAAGGCTCGGCCAGGGGACAGCGTCAAGTGCACATATGGCTCTCGACATCTCAGTCTCTTGATATACCATCCATCCATTCCCTTCATTCCAAGTAATGGCCCTTCCCTCTTCTTGTTCCATACTTCTGGTCATGTTGGACCTTGACCATGGCATGCATATCCACATGCATTAACACTACTGGAAAAACAGGCTTTAGTACCGGGTCCAAACCGCCGTTAGTACCGGTTTTGGAACCGGTACTAACCAGCCGGTACTAATGTGGAGGCCACATTAGTACCGGGTCACCTCACCCTATACTAATGTGACATTAGTACCGGGTGGGGTACTGATGTGTTTTCCGCCGCCAGCGCTCTCCGTCCCCGTCCGTCTCCCTCTTTTTTTCTTTTTCTTTTTCTTTCTCTCTCTCTTTCTCTTTCTCTTTCTCTCTCTTTCTCTTCAGTTCTTTTCTTCAATCTCCTCATCCAAATCACAAGATTCACATACATTCACAAATTCACAGCACATTCACATACATCTTAATCACACAATCAATCTTACAATCACAACAAAAAATGAGTCTCAGTCACACATCCTTTACACAAATAATGATTTCACAAAAATTTCACAAGAATCAGATCTGAATTCATTTCACAAGTCACAAGAATCTTAAGAGAAAAAGCAAGTCACCGGGGAGGCCTCTGCGCCCACGCATGCAGGGAGCCAGCCCCCCGTCAGGGAGGCCGGCGCGCGCCCCGTCAGGACCGCTGTGGCCCCGCCGCCACGCCTCCATTGGGGCCTCCGCGCCCGCCTTCGTGTCCCCGCTTCTGAGGCCGGCCGCGCCCGCCTCCGGGGCCGACCGCGCCCGCTGTTGGGGCCTCCGTGCCCCTGCCGCCGGATGTGCTCCGCCGCCGGCCTCTCGCTCCCTGGCCTGCATAGAGAAGAGAGCAGAGAGATGAGAGAAGGGGAGAAAGAGAGAATGAGAGAAGGGGAGAAAGAGAGATGAGATAACGGGAGAGTGTCGGTGGGAATAAAAAAGGACGGCGCGTCGGTGGTGGATACATTAGTACCGGGTGGATTTTCCACCCGGTATTTATTTGAGATATTTAGTACCAGGTTGTGTCTAAGCCCGGTACTAATGTGACCGTCACACATTAGTACCGGTCCTAGACACAGCCTGGTACTAATGTGTGTCACTGGGGGCCTCAACGGGGCTATCCTTCCTACCTGGTACTAATATGCACATTAGTACCAGGTGCAAAAAATCTGGTACTAATGTGAAATCTTCCCCAGGACCAAAGTTCCATTCCCTAGTAGTGTAAGAATAGCGGGCATCTGGACAACGTTAGAAATACCTTTGTGCTGCGAGCTCTCTTGCATCTACCGGTGGGTTGCTTCACAGCAAGATCGATCGGCCATGGGGCCTTGAAATCTAGAGGAACTCTCCAGCCTCCCCTGCCAAAGCAACCATGCAACGATATGGATTATGTGGTAGTTAACTTTGTTAATCTGATGCTGACAGCTTAATAGGAAGTAGCCCATAGACCGTAACGAACCAGAACGGACTAGCATGCAGCACATCCACTGTAAGCGCGTATGAATTTTCACACGTTCAAACTGCATGTTGGCATTGTTTTTCGCAGTAGAAAAAACCTTTGGATTATATACTGGAGCCATGTATTTTCTTGTACATGATTACAAACGGCATGATCTCGTTTTATTTGCTAGTTCCAAGATATAGGTGTCAAGTTGTTTGACAAAACTATAGTCCATGAACTTTGAGCAGGCAACTGATGATAAGAAAAAAAGACTAATGACATATTTTGCATCAACCATGCATGGAGCTAATAAAAACATGTAAACCGACATGTGGGTAGCTGGGGCAAGATGATCTATAACTGGCTTGGCAAAGCCACCGATAATGACGATTTCCCTTCGTCTACTATGAAATCCGCAATTACCACAGCACGCTTCTGGTCTCCAAGTTGGTACCAGACTGTTCAGCTTCTCTTCTTTCCGCTTCTTGCACAATATTTTTTTTCTCAGAACAAATTAGCCGTACAAATCAGCATGTAATATTTTTCTCTTAGAACAAATCACTGTACAAATCAGCAGAAATATGCCGAACAGAACCTTGATAAGTTGACACATCCATTGCTCAAGCATTCCTGTATTAAACAGTTGGCAAGAGTGTTGTAACAAGCAATGGATCGCAACAGTAATGAACTATTGCTGTTTTCTTTTTTCCAAGTAATGAACCCACCCAACCTGTACTTAACCTGCCCCGACCTATTAGATACTAAAATCCATTTTAACCCGTTCAAACACACCCCACGTCAATACTCACCCCATAAAACACATTTCAACCAGCCCATTAGCAGGGCTATTAGTCATGTTTTTTCAATACAATTTTTTTCATGACATTTCATATGAATACAGAATTTATATCAAAATTGTAGAACTCAACAAGACACATATTCGTAGTTGATATAACTTTTGCATTTTAGATCACTTAATACCTAAAAACACATTTTAGAAGAAAAATAAAAATGGAGGAATTACTTCCAAAAGTGGTTGAATCGTCACCGATCCCCTATAAAGTAGGCGATATGTTGACATGTCTCTGAAAATGGTGATTAATTGCATTGGGGCCAGTCACCCCATCGCCCGCACCTGGAAATAGTGCCCATTTCCAGGGTGGGTCGTCCCATGGCCTGCTCTCTTGCAAGCGGTTCTTCAGGAGTGGGCTGAAAGTATAGTAACCACCCTGTTTTGTAGGCGCGGTAGAAATTTCACCCACAGGTAACTGTTGTGTAGCTTCAACAACATGTTCACCACCAATTTAGAGGAGAAAGCGTATTTGGAGGTGAAAATGTTGTACTTATTCTTTATTTCTCAGTGAAGCATATATAGTACATGATGCAGTATACCTATGGGCTTTAGAAGGGGATTGTTGTCTATAGTAGAAGTAAAACTCCTTCATTGTGTCTACCAACTCATATCCTTCAAACCCTTCATATATCGTTCATCTGTTTGAAGCAAAGTAGACCTATATCACTCCATCTTCTTTCATCTGTATGTTCACCTGCATGGTTGCTTGTATCGAATATATAACACGAATTGTAAGAGGGATGCATGTAAAAACTAGAGAGGAAAAGTTTAGTGACCACGGGCAACCCATAACTCAAAATGACATTCTGTTGTATTAGTTTGTACCAATCCATTGCTCCATACATGTTCATATCTTCCTACCATGTTGAATATTTTGGCGTCAAAGTCTTAATGGCACCACTTAAGAATGGTGGGAATAATGGTGGGCATAAGGACAACATTAGAAACATATTTGTGCTCCTTGGAAACAAGATTGAACATGGATAGAGCCAGCATTGTCGGTCTACCATTGTGTTGTTTCAAGGAAAGATCAAGTGTGCACAGAGCCTTGGAATCTGGAGGAACTCCCAGCGGACAGCAATGTAGCTTGCATCACTTCTAGTTAATAACGGGGGAGGAGAAAGACATTTGTAATAGCTACTTGCTAGTAGGATGGGAAAAATTATACTCCATCCTTTCCAAAATGTAGGTCATTTTAGCTTTTGTAATATATGTATAAAGATATAAGATGTAATCTTATACTTAGGTGCATAACAATATTAATTTATCAAGAAAAGCCAAAACGATTTACATTTTGGAAAGGAAGGAATAAGAACTAACGCTATGAAAAGCTTCTTCAGTTTTTATGGTCCTAGTAGCCATGATCGCAAAGAAGAAGAAATAGGAGATGGGCAGAAAAGAATTTTTGTACCAAGTAGTTGCTGATTAACCTATATGAAATAATTAAGAATATTACCAAACACTAAACTATGTATTATGTTAATAGTTTGAAACTAGCATATATGCTGCCCACGACAGGTATAGCCCTGCGAACATGATGATTCAATATGCTTTGGACTGTGAGGTGAAACATTTTGTGCTTTGATTTATTTTTTTCTATTTTTCACCATAACAGTACATGATGGTGTATATCTATATGGGCTTCACGAAGTAGATTGCCTATAGTAAAGCTCATTCACTATGTCTACCAACTCATCATATATCCTTTAACCCGTTCATATACAGTTCATCCATTTGCATCAAGCTCGATCTGAATCCTTCCATCTTATTTCGGGTGTGTTTAGTTGGTCAAATATTTTGGCAAAAATTTTTGGGCCCCTTTTCAAGGCCTATTAGAAGTATTAAATATAGACTAATTACACAGGTGGACAGGAAATCATGAGACGAATCTATTAAATCTAATTAATCCATAATTAGATTGTTTACTATAGCATGAAGTTGTCTAATCATGACATAATTAGACTCATTAGATTCATTTCTCAATTTGAGCCGGGAGTTGTGAAATGGGTTTTGTCATTAGTCTATATATAATACTCGTAATTTGAGCCGGAGTTGTGGAATAGGTTTTGTTATTAATCTATATTTAATACTCATAATTAGTGTTCATAGATTCGATCTGTGATGGACTGATGGGTGTAAAAAAAAATTTGGGAACTAAACAGGGCCTTGTTTAGTGGTAAATCATAACTCAAATTGCCATTTTGTTTTATAGTTTCTATCTAGCACCAATCTATTGCTCCATTCATATGTGTTGAATATTTTGACGTTAAAGTCCTAATGGCACGGCTTAAGGATGGTGGTCATCAGGATTCAAGAGAAAATTTGAAACCGCTTCGTGCTGTGAGCTCTCTTGCGTATAGATCATTTGGTCAGCCTCAAAAGGACTGGAGGCCGCGATGAGAGTGTCCATGCTGTTCACTCTGGCTTAACATGAAGCACTGTCAAATGCTAGACTGGAGGCAGTGATCAAAGTGTTCATGCTTTTCACTCTAGCGTAAAATGAAGCACCTATTTTTCATTTCACAAACTATGATATTTAGCTTCATCACAGGTCTTTGTATAAACAATTATTTAAAGTGAATGTTCAAAATTAAACTTGAGAAGTAACTAACATGCTGGAGTGTCAGCTATTACTTGAGTACCGCATATATGTTCGTTTATGAAGTTGAATATGCCCATCTTAAATTCAATTTATATCACTCCTTCTATAGACTCATACATCCCAATCTCTTAGTTGCCATACATGATCGCAAAGAAAAAGAAATAAGAGACGGGCAGAAAAGAAAGTTTTGCTGATTAACCTACAAAATGTGCATCTGCTATAAAATAATGAAGAATGTTCCCAAACACTAAAGTGTATTTTCATTATGCTAATAGGTTGATATCACTGGTGGAGAACGGACCTTTGATCCAGGCCTTTTGTCCCGGTTCAACTTTGGAGCCGGGACAAAAGTCTTTCGGGCGACGTGGCTCGAAAAGCCTCCGAACGATCCCTCCCCATTTGTCCCGGTTGGTAACACCAACCGGGACAAATGGGGAGGTCTCCAACGGCTACTGCAGGTCAATTATTGGCCCCGGCATTTTGTCCCGGGCGGTGTCACCACCCGAGACAAAAGGGGTGCCCTTTTGTCTCGGGTGGTGACACCGCCCGGGACAAAAGCTTTCGTCCCGGATCGTTTTACCACACGAGACAAACCCTGCCCTCCCCTCTTCTTCTTCCTCTGCCCGTACCATTTGCCCATTTCACAACCGAGAGCTAGCTCAAGCTCATATGGCGCCTCTCTCCTAGAGAGGTGCTGTCCAATTCTTTCGTCATCAATTTGTGAAGATTTCCCTCCTCCAAAGTGTTGCCAAGGTTAGATTCCTTATTCTCTTTTCATTTGTTGTGTTTAACTTTTGATTTATGGTTTAGAAATGGAGAAAATAGCAATTTTAGTTTCGAGGTAGTAGTAGGAGCTAAGAGATGAGGTTTTATTTAGATGTTTTAGATTTAGAAACAAGTAGTTATTTAGCTACTAACATTGTATTTGTTTCACATATTTTTTAAGCATCCTCTAATTTTCTAGTATTTGATATAGAGATAATTGATTTTTACTTTTAGAAATAATTAGAGATGCATTTAAATTTACATTTAGAATTAATTTATTAGAAGTTAGTTTATTAAAAAATGGTCATTACCAAACGAAAATATACTACCTACCTATTTAATTCATTTTGATTAAGTATTTCTTGTTTTTATTTAGAATACATTTAGGCATTCTCTTTTTTTTCTTTTTTCCATATACAGTCGGTTGGACGTTCTCTACCAGTAGCCTTACATCCTAGCTAGCTACAGTCTTACATCACCGGCGAGCTGGGGCTGTACGTGGCTCGGTGATGTAGGGCTGTAGCTAGGTAATAGATGTAGGGTGAAGGACCGAGTAGGGCGACCAGAGGGGGGGAGTGAATGGGAGCCGATAAAAATTCTTCCCAAAGGTCGAACTCGGCCTATACCCCGATTGCCACTCCAAGCACTCGCGCACACATAGGAAGCTCCAAACAAGTCACACACAAGCCTAGAAGATCAAGAGACAAACCTAGGAGCAAAGAGCAGAAGCACCAAAGCAAGAACCGAAAGACTTAGCCAAGTCTGCGAGGTTCAGGACGGACTGTCCGCAATCACCAGGCGGACCGTCTGCGGGACCCAGGCGGACCGTCCGCAAGCTCAGGGCGGACCGTCTGAAATAGCAGACCGAACAACCAGTAGCGCACCCCGAAATTCGGACCGTCCGTAGAGGCCAAGCGGACTGTCCGCCAGTGTCGCGGACCGTCCGTGAGGCCTAGGCGGACTGTCCGCCAACCTCGCTGAAAACCCCACACAAACCTCGAGGCACCCCAGACAAAATCTCGGCCGCGCGGACCGTCCGTGAAGCACTCGCGGACTGTCCGCCAAACCTCGCGCAACAGAACCCTAGGGCCGAAACGGATCGAAATGAAGACGCGCAAGAACACGAAGAACACACGACGAACCCTAGGCGCGCGGACCGTCCGTGGCCACCACGCGGACTGTCCGCGAGCCACGAACAGAACCAAAAACGCCCGACCCGCGGGTCAACTCCAAGAACTCATCACCGGATCTCCCAAACGGTTGAGGCTCTTGAGACAAGATTTTGGGGAGATGAAAAGCGTCACACAAGGATGCTATGCCCCAAAAATCTCGACCTATAACTCCCTAAATCACCTGGAATTGCGGATCACACAAGCAACCACCAAGAACTTGAACTCCGGCCAAAAACTCATGAATCGAAGGCTCTCCACGGCGTTTGAGGAGTCAAGATCATACACAAAGATGCGCAAGGCATCCACCCATGATCTCCTCAAAGAAATCCGAAGGAAAACACCCTCAAATCCCCGAATCGAGCGAAGAACGAACCTCCCCAAAAATAGCCCCGAAAATGACACAAAAATCACAGAGGACTAGGAGATCACCGCAACGCCGAATGGTTCCATACATCCAGAGGTCAGAGTCTGTACAAGAGTCTAGCCTAAGGAATCCAGAGGGAAAAGAAGTAGTTCAGAGAAATCTACCGGGGGAGAAAGCCCTAGAGTCCAAGAGAGAGAGATGCCATCCACCTCTCCGCTATTTATACGAAGTCCATCGGAGGGAGGTAAATGACCACGCTACCCCTACTGCTTGAAATGAAGATACAACCCCTCAGAGGCATTTTTGTCAAGTCTTCATCGGACGGACACGCTTCCACCGCGGCTTCGCTTCACATCGACGCAAACCCCGCGATCACGCCACGTGCCCTCCGCCTCGAAGCTTCCCGAAGCTCCCGGATCACCGTCTCCGTCGCCTCGGGCCTCCGGACTTGGTTTTGAGGCCCAAACCAAGAAACCGTCCACCGATGGTTTTGTGGGCAAACCAACAAACCCCGTGTGTAAGCTTCGGGCTCCATCCGCTACCTTGCACCGGCCCATGTTCACGACTTCAGCCCGCCAGTCTTGCACCGCACGGCTTGCACTTGACCCCATCGGCCACCGAGTCCATCGAACCAAGCCTACTTGCCTCTCCATCACCCGGAGGCCGCCACGGCTAAGGCCTTTCGCGCTTGTTCTTCACCTGCACTGACACGAGTCAAGCCGCAACTTGTACCTGCACACTTAGCCAAGCATCAGTCCACACAACGTTGTCAATCACTCATCACTAAGGAGCGACCCTCCACTGGTCCTCGGACACACCTGGTCCTCAATCTCCCCCTTGATGAGTGCATTGACAACACCCATAGTAACCATCAGAGAAAAAGAAAAGAAAACAACAAACCTCCAAGCAAGTGATCCAAAGCCAAAGAACAAGCGAAAACAAGATCACTCGCCAGACCAAGTCTCGGTCCCCTAAGACAAGCGCAATGGCTCGACACAGCCGAGACAGAACAAAACTCACAATGAGCACACCACAAAGCACAAAACTCAGGCAAACCAAAGGAGCTCCCCCTGCACATATGCAAACTCCCCCTGAGCAAATGCAACTTCCTCTTCTCAATTTTTCTCCTCACATGCACCATCTCACAAATGCATACTAATTTTCCACAAAATCTCCTAATGCATGATAAATTTCCCCAAATGTGCATAACTTCTCCCAAAACTCTCCCCGTTGTTGACAATGCATGAATCAAGGTGTATATGAAGCTCTTCCCCTTGTTTTCATGAAAAAAGCATGTCAAAGCATATATACAGTCTACCAAGCTTCTCAAATATACAAAGAGCACAACAAAATGCTACACATGAGACATAGAGCAAGCAAAGTAGATATGGTGTAGTTAGCACATTGCCATCAAGAAGGTAGAGACATATAAGCATGTGGCATGGCCAAAAACAATTTCAAGCAAAATTTTCACAAAGAAACATGCATCTCATGAGCAAGATCCTATCCATAGCCATTTGAGCACAAATACACTAGATCATCCAAAGTTTATACAAGATCACAAATTCTCATTACAAGACCATTATAAATGCCCACAAGCTACTCAAGTCAAGTTAAAGCCACCGAGCCATGTGTCTACTTCTTAAAATGAGACTTCTCATGGTAGACAACATGCTACGGTTTAGCACCCAAGATATGAATATCAAAACAGAAAAACATGATTTGGAGCTCATTTTTCAAGCATAAGGTAATTCACACACCAATTTCATTTTCAAGATTAAACATGGTACATGAAGTGCCTTTGCGGCAAAAAGAAGCTTATGCTCCTCCCCAAGCAAGCAAAAGGGCTAAACATTTACAATGACAAAGGGTCTTTGACCCCAAGCAGAGAGAATATGATCCTCAAGCACAAACTAAGCATGATATAAGCATTTAAGCACAAATTGAGCATAGACAAGCATCTACTCATGAGAGACAATTTTATCATTTTCACAAACAAAATGCTATCTCATCATACATATATGGCACAACCAACAAGAGCATAGCATTTACATCCACAATTTACCAAACATGCACAAGTCTCACAAATAGCACATCAGTGATCAATGTATATAAGAGAAGCTCATTCCTAGCTCAAGTGATCCAAAGATGGCTATCCTACTAGGTTTTGTACAGAAATTAAAATGCATGACAGGAATGCAACAAAATGAACATATGACACATATATACATGAGAAGCTCCATGACCCAGCTAGAAAGGAAAGCACACACCAAGCTCACCCCGCAAGCGAGTGAAAGTGACTTGGTCAAGCGGTTTGGTGAAAATGTCAGCTAGCTGGTCTTGGGTAGGGACATAGGACAAAGATATGTTTCTCTTCTCAACATTATCCCTCAGAAAGTGGTACCTCACTTCTATGTGTTTCGTTTTGGAGTGGAGGACAGGATTTTTGGCTACGCTTATGGCACTGGTGCTGTCACAGAAAAGTGGAACCTGGGAGCACTCCTCACCAAAATTGCTCATAGTGTAGGTCATCCAAAACAGCTGGGAACAACAACTAGCAGCAGCTACATACTCAGCCTCGGTGGTGGACTGGGCTACACTGGATTGCTTGCGAGATGACCAAGAGACCAAAGAAGAACCAAGGAACTGACAACACCCAGAGGTAGATTTGCGGTCCAATCGACACCCAGTGAAATCAGCATCGGAAAACCCGTGAAGTCTGAGTGTCGAAGAGGCAGAGTACCAAAGACCAAACTCAGGAGTGTAGTTCAAGTACCTGAAAATCCGCTTGACGGCTTGCCGATGTGACATCCTCGGTGAAGCCTGAAAATGAGCACACAGACACACACTGAACTGTATGTCCGGCCTCGTCGCCGTTAAGTAGAGGAGGGAGCAGATCATGCTTCGGTACTCCTTCTGGTCCACGGGTTCGCCGTCCTCGTCCGCGTCCAAAGCCGTAGTGGTACTCATCGGTGTAGTCAGCGGCTTGGAGTCGTTCATGCTAAACTTCTTCACCATGTCCCTGGTGTACTTCGCTTGATGTACAAACATCCCGTCCTTGCACTACTTGATCTGGAGTCCCAAGAAAAACTGTAGCTCACCCATCATGGACATCTCAAATTCCCTGCTCATGTCATCTGCAAATCTGGCAACAAGATCATGAGAAGAGCCACCAAAGATTCTGTCATCCACGTATATCTGAACAATCAAAAGATCATTCCCATGCTTAAGGAGAAACAGGGTCTTATCAACTGTGCCCATCACAAACCCCTTACTTAGCAAAAACCCTCTCTACCTGCCATACCAAGCTCTAGGTGCCTGTTTCAACCCATAGAGCGCTCTCTGGAGTTTATATACACGGTCTGGGTATTTTTCACTCTCAAACCCCAGGGGTTGCCTCACATACACTTCTTCCTCTATCACCCCATTCAAGAAAGCACTCTTGACATCCATTTGGTACAACTTGAACCCTTTAGCCACGACAAAGGCTAGAAGGATCCTAATTACCTCCAAACGGGTCACATGAGCAAATGTCTCCTCATAGTATATCCCCTCCTTCTGGTTGAACCCCTGCGCCACCAACCTCGACTTGTTTCTCATAACCATCCCATTCTCATCCTCTTTGTTCTTCCACACCCACTTGGTACCTATGGGACGACAATTTAGCGGTGGATCGACTAACACCCAGACTTGGTTTCTCTCAAAGTTTTCCAACTCCTCATGCATGGAATTCACCCAATTCTCGTCAGACAAAGCGTGTCGAATATCTTTGGGCTGAAACGACACAACAAAAGCAGAGTGAGCGAAATGAGAAGTATTCCTTGACCTCGACCGTGTAGTGCGTTCATGAAGGTCACCAATGATCGTCGTCGGTGGGTGATCTACTTGTACACGCCGGGGAGCCTCTCGTCTGGACACAATCTCCCCCTCAGCAGCAGCCTCCACTTGAACAGCTGTTGACATTGCTAACGTCATCGACTAGAAACGGATATAAGATCCATCTCTATCGACGGCACCAGAAATGCAAAGGTATATTCTTAACATGATGCTAAGTGTATATCAGATGTTGCTTTCAGATTAAACTAAAAGGTGAACTCCGACACGATTCATAGCACAACTCGATATAGGTTGTCAGCCCTGACAGGTGTGCCAGAAAATGCATGGATATGGTACTCTTACATATGCCTTGGATCTCTAGAAAAGAAGATATATATAAACAGGGAATCCGCAAGCGCATAGATATGAATATACCATTGTAGCATTTTAACCAGGAGTAAAACCAGGTATCGTATTTATATTCTACCACAGGGAAAGAAGTCTTTCTAATCCATAATAGCTAATACATGCTCATCTCTCAGTTTTATAATGTAGAGTGGCCAAAATATATCAATTGCTATAAACAGGGGTAAGTCACATAAAGATAAAGATATTGATAGCATTATTCAAGTCATAACATCATGAGCAGCTAGAAAGTGTCATTATAGCAAGAGAAACATAGCAAAGTCTAGTTAGAGAGGATACTCCTCGGTAACTCTAAACTATATGTCAATGCAAACTATGATTAGTGCAAACATTTAACAATCATGGAAGAAGAAGTATTATATTAATGCATGGGGAGACTATCCAGGAGGATCAAGGCCGAAACTTGAAACAACCCAAACAGTATAAGACTCCACTAGTCCTATACACGGGGGGTGGACTGCGAAGGACTCAATAGTGCTGTCACCACCACGATCTACCACATGACCCGGCATATAGTGTGCAATCGCAGATAAATACAACATAAGCACCACGCTTACACTGTCTTTACCGTTCACCCATGTTAACAAATGATCTAGGTGAGGGCTATACGACTCCATACATGAATATAAAGGCAAATCAACTATGCTAAACATGTTATCATAATAAACACCAAAGCATATAATGTCGAATATAATCATTGATAAGAACATATGTCTGTATAACAAATGTAAGGAACTAGATAAGAACTTACAAGAGCGAAGCTAGATCGGTATCTCGATCAGCCTCTAGACGATCAGGAGCCAAGTAGACGCCTTGCCTCCTCCTAGATCTAGACTAGCTAGCTACTCTGCTATATGGTGTTTCTAGGGCGTAGTATCTCTGACTTGATGACTTGATCTGGTGTATGCAAACTCAGGTTTCCAGATGCCTCTGCCAGGGGGCAGGGGGGCTGCTTATATAGCCCTGAGGGGTAGACGTGCGCCGTTTGATCAAACCGACCTAACGAGTGGTTTAGATTGATCCTCATAGGCGGTGGAAGAACCTTCTGGAAGTAGGGCTGAGGTGGCGCCCGGGGGAGGCCGACCGGCCCCACCACCAGGCCGATCGGGCTAGGGTGGGCCCCCCTCGGGGCCCACTTCGGCCAGGTGGTCTGTCGCTTCTTCTAGATGCTTCTTTCTTGGGTGCCAAGTCTCGTTGAGTTCCGGAGCCTTCTGGAGTCTTCTAGATTTGATTCTTTTAGCACTTTTCCCGAATGGTTCCTGGATTTAGATAATTTACCAAATCTCCAGAAAAACTGTTAGTGGCACCCTATTCTAAGTTGATATTAACATTTATGCCCTTTTCTCATGTTTAGTTGACTTATTAATATATAGGATAAGATGTGTCAACAAACTCCCCCAAGCTTACCCTTTGCTAGTCCCTAGCAAAGATATGCTTTAGCAGGATCAGGAGTTGCTACAACGCTTTCACACCTCAAAAGTACTATGGTTTTCAAAAAACCAATTCTCCTCAACAAGATTGCTCTCTCTTACCTTCAGCCTTTTCATAAATCTTGAGCAAATAAAAGATAAAACAATCAAGTCAAGCAGTATATCTCAAATTCTTTGATCAGCTATCATCCTGGGGTTTTGCACATTTTTCAGATAAAACTCAGAGATCCTGTGTATGACCTTCTCAAGCATGGAGTCACACTTGGCAAGATATGTATGGATGATAGTGTTGGATGGATGAGGGTGAAAGGTGGTAAGCCTTTTAGCCTAGCTCTTGGACTATATCTCTCTTTCTAAGATTTTTAAGATCTGGGCTTTCCATTCTTGGAGAGGTGGGCTCTACTCGCCCCGGACTTTTGTCCATTTTTCTCTCTCCTTAGAGATGTGGGCTCTACTCGCCCTCGGACACGTGTCCATTATACATCTCTAAATTTATTTTTTTAGGGAGGTAGGCCCTTCTCGCCTAGTATGACACTTGTCCTTTTCTCTCCCTCTCTCTTCTCACTTTTTCCTCTCTTTTCTCTTTTTTTTTGTTTTTTCGAATGTAGCCCCAGAATCCTTTTTAACATTGAGAGAGATATATCCTAGAGTTGCATGAGCTGTATGGCTTGATGGAAAATGCGTACTTCCATGTCAGAAGCAGCATAAATGGTGGAATGGAATGATCTTGATGTGTATGACAAGCTCTTAAGGATCATAGACACAAGAACTCATCATATAAAATTTCATGATTTTTAAGATAAATCCAGGAATCAAGCTTCTCTAGGAAAATGATCAATAGCAACTCAACTTTTCATGAATCATCTTTCAAAGCCTAGACTCAGATTAAGCATGTACTTGCACAGGTTTTGGGTTTAGAGCAAATTAAGCATTTAAGCTTCAGGAGAATCTAGGTCTGAAAACTAAGCACTTTTAAAAGGAATTACGGCGGAGCAACTATTCATCATCTCCAAGCATATATCATCAAGATCATTATTAAAGAGAAAAGCCAACTAGCAGACTCTAGCATTTTATTCAAACTAAGACTTTTAACTAATACTCAAATAACTAGCTAATAACATAGGATAGTGATACTTATCGTGATAACTGGGGGTGCTCTCCCCCAAGCTGGATCTTGAAGTGATTCTTGATTCATCCTTGGAACTTGTTTGCCTTCAGGTTCTTATTAAATTCTCCCTGTAAATATTAGTCTCGCACATACCCGAAGGAACAAATTCTAGGATTATGCTGTGAGCCTTCATGTGCCCACTTCTTTTTGGGTTTTTCTGAAATGTGTGGACCTTCATGTGCCCACGTATTTTTTTTTTGTGAATTTTTATATGCAAAAGAGATGCTAAATGCAAAAACATGTGAATGCAAAAATATATTTAATATTATTTTTTTTATGCCGCCACGGTACGGAGTACATGGGGCCTTAAAGAATGCAAAAGCAGAAAATATTTTTATGATTTTTTTTTCAATGCAGGTATAGGGAAATAAACATGCTAAAATATGCAGTGCAGAATATAAAGATAAATACCGAGTTACCTCTCGGTGAGAGTTTAGAGTACTTACTCCCATGGCGTAGATTTAGTAGCCATTGATTGATCAGTTGATGACGCGGGTAGTGATTGGTCTTCCGAAGGTGTACTTTGATCTTTCTTCCTCCAAACTTGTTTCTTCAGTGGAGACCTTTCTGGAGTAACAGGTTCAGAATACTAGGCTGGTAGAAGCTGAGCGGACTTCTCCTTGATCTCTTCTTCAATGTTCTTGACATCCGTCAACTTTGTGTTCAGCTCGCGTTGTAATTTCTGAAGGCGTCTCCGCGTCTTGTTCTTCTTAGGCTGCTCAGGATCAGTATAAGTATTGAAGTAGCAGCATACCTTTTCAGTTCTGAACTGGAAGTGGATCTCGCCAGTCCTGATGTAGATGATTGTTCTTGTTGTGTTCAGGAATGGTCTTCCAAGCACGATGGGAGGATCTTGCTCATCTCCCATGTCTATGACTAAAAAGTTAGTCAGGACATAGTGGTCCTTTATCTTGACAGGTACATCTCGTGCAATTCCTTCCGGGAACCATTGTGATTGATCCGCCATCTGCAATATTATATATGTGGAATACAAAGGCAGGTCACCATATATTAATTCGTAGGTTACCTTAGACATTAGGTTGGTGCCCGATCCCGTGTCGCAGACAACTCGCTGGAAGTTCCATTGATTGATGGAGCAGTGGATTGATGGAACTCCAGGGTCTTCAAGCTTTGGCAGTAATGGTGAAGGGAATAGGTTCTCATTCTCTGATTGAATTGTGTTGATCATCCAAACTTCCTCCACATGCGGTTGAGGTCGATTGTTCTTCTTATTCCTCCTTCTATCTCTTCTCTTCTTCTTGACAACTGGCTCGTGTTCTTGGGGCTAAGGATATCGGGGGTGTGCAGAAGCTTTTAGGATCTTGTTCTTGAAATTGAATCTCTCCTTTCTCCCATTGATGGTGAAGACGATCTTAGCGGCGTCGGCGTAGATGATGGCTTTGGCTGTGGCAAGGAAAGGACGTCCCAAAATGATTGGAGCGTTCTCACTTCCCCCAGTCTCGACAACAGCGAAGTCGGCAGCCACGTAGGAGCGTCCTACCCCCAGACATACGTCGTCTAGGATGCCCTCGGGGTAGCATAGTGACAGGTCTGCAAGCTGCAAGCACATGGTTGTATACAATAAAGGTGAACCATTGATTTTCTTATATATTACCTTAGGCATTATGTTGACGCTAGACCCAAAGTCACAAAGTGCATTCTTGAAGGTGTAGGCTCCAATAGTGATGGTGATGATGGGCCTTCCTGGATCTCCTCTTTTGGAGGGCATGCCCCAGTCAGTCCATCTTGGGCCTTCTTCTGTCTTACTCGAACACAGATCTGCAGAATAGATATCGACAAGATTTGCAGATTCTAATTATTCCGACTAGCCCGGAATCTTACCTGGGTTAGCCGTGGGAACAGATGATGCCAGCTGAGAAATCTGAGATTCTAGCATTTTATTAAAGCTATGTTGGTTCTTGATGGCAGAAGAAAACTTTCCATTTTATTACTAATAGTTTCTAGCATTTTATCATTGGAAGCTAACTTCTTAGATAGATTATCCATAATTCTACCCTGGTTTTGGACTAAGTCTCTTAAAGGTGAGAAATTATTGGAAGAATTATTACCTTGATAATTACCTGAATAGTTACCTGGGTAGTTGGTCCTCTGCTGAGTCCATCCTTGATTCTGCTGGGGACGATATTGGTTGTTATTGTTGATGTAGTTTACGTCCTCCTCCATCTGAGGGCATTGACTCCCTGAGTGTCCAGTGTTTCCACACTCTTCACAGGTCATGCGGGATTCAAAGAGTTGCATGACTTCCTTATTCTCAGGGGCTTTGTCTTCAAGCCTCTTCATCAGTAAATCCATTTTGGCAGACAGCATGTCTACCTCCTTGAGCTGGTGCATTCCTCTTTCTTTCTTGCGGGGTTGACGTTCCTCGTTCCAAGCTTGATTGGACGCCATCTTTTCCACAAGGTTAGTAGCTTGAGTAAGTGTAAGGGACAGGAAAACACCTCCAGCTGTAGCATCCATCGTTTCACGGGTGTTGGTAGAGAGCCCGTGGTAGAAGGTCTGCAAGAGCAACCAGTTTTCCATTCCATGATGTGGGCATTCTGAAATGTAGTCTGGAAAGCGCTCCCATACTTCAGGAACAGATTCCTCGTGTTGCTGCTGGAAACTCAAAATTTTCCCCCGTAAGGCATTGGTTTTGCCTATAGGAAAGAACTTTGCCAGAAAGGCAGTAGAACACAATGTCCAAGTTGTAAATTTGTCTTTGTTGGAGTAAAACCATTGCTTCGCTCGCCCCAATAATGAGAATGGGAATAAACGAAGTAGGACTGCATCACTTGGCACATCTTTGATCGTGAAGGTGCTACATATCTCCAAGAAATGTTGAAGGTGTTTGTTGGCATCTTCATGAGCTTTTCCACAAAATTGGCTAGCTTGTACCATGTTGATCAGCGCAGGCTTGAGCTCAAAAGCAGCATTTCCTACAGCGACTGTCGGACCAGTACGAATGTTGTCCAGGGTTGGTGTGGAATATTCGCGTAGGGACTTGTTTGCCATTACTTCAAACGTGGGTGTTAAGCTTCGCGCTGTTGAATCTCCCAAGGCAGAAGTCGTGGGCCGAGAATCAGGAGACCAGAGCTTTGACCTTGCCTTCCTTAAGATTTTCTCTGGATCTGAAACGAAGTTTTCTGAAAGATTCTTATTCATACATTACCCTGAAATAAGATAGACAAAAGTGGAAAGAACAAGGGTAAGCCTGTTTAAGCAATGATAATTTGGGTTCTCGATACATTATGTGTGAGAGATGCATGCATGCTATTACTAAAACTTTTTCATCTAGGCAATAGACTTTCTTTCCCCGGCAACGGCGCCAAAAATGCTTGTTGACATTGCTAACGTCATCGACTAGAAACGGATATAAGATCCATCTCTATCGACGGCACCAGAAATGCAAAGGTATATCTTAACATGATGCTAAGTGTATATCAGATGTTGCTTTCAGATTAAACTAAAAGGTGAACTCCGACACGATTCATAGCACAACTCGATATAGGTTGTCAGCCCTGACAGGTGTGCCAGAAAACGCATGGATATGGTACTCTTACATATGCCTTGGATCTCTAGAAAAGAAGATATATATAAACAGGGAATCCGCAAGCGCACAGATATGAATATACCATTGTAGCATTTTAACCAGGAGTAAAACCAGGTATCGTATTTATATTCTACCACAGGGAAAGAAGTCTTTCTAATCCATAATAGCTAATACATGCTCATCTCTCAGTTTTATAATGTAGAGTGGCCAAAATATATCAATTACTATAAACAGGGGTAAGTCACATAAAGATAAAGATATTGATAGCATTATTCAAGTCATAACATCATGAGCAGCTAGAAAGTGTCATTATAGCAAGAGAAACATAGCTAAGTCTAGTTAGAGAGGATACTCCTCGGTAACTCTAAACTATATGTCAATGCAAACTATGATTAGTGCAAACATTTAATAATCATGGAAGAAGAAGTATTATATTAATGCATGGGGAGACTATCCAGGAGGATCAAGGCCGAAACTTGAAACAACCCAAACAGTATAAGGCTCCACTAGTCCTATACACGGGGGGTGGACTGCGAAGGACTCAATAGTGCTGTCACCACCACGATCTACCACACGACCCGGCATATAGGGTGCAATCGCAGATAAATACAATATAAGCACCACGCTTACACTGTCTTTACCGTTCACCCATGTTAACAAATGATCTAGGTGAGGGCTATACGACTCCATACATGAATATAAAGGCAAATCAACTATGCCAAACATGTAATCATAATAAACACCAAAGCATATAATGTCGAATATAATCATTGATAAGAACATATGTCTGTATAACAAATGTAAGGAACTAGATAAGAACTTACAAGAGCGAAGCTAGATCAGTATCTCGATCAGCCTCTAGACGATCAGGAGCCAAGTAGACGCCTTGCCTCCTCCTAGATCTAGACTAGCTAGCTACTCTGCTATATGGTGTTTCTAGGGCGTAGTATCTCTGACTTGATGACTTGATCTGGTGTATGCAAACTCAGGTTTCCAGATGCCTCTGCCGGGGGCAGGGGGCTGCTTATATAGCCCTGAGGGGTAGACGTGCGCCGTTTGATCAAACCGACCTAACGAGTGGTTTAGATTGATCCTCATAGGCGGTGGAAGAACCTTCTGGAAGTAGGGCTGAGGTGGCGCCCGGGGGAGGCCGACCGGCCCCATGTCACACCTGTTTTTCCAAAGAAAACCAAGTGCATAACTATATGCATGCCTGGATCAAGTTTCATGCATATAGTGACATAAAAGTGAATACAGAAACATTATCACGTAAGAAAAAAAAAGATTATCAGAGATTTACGCTTTATCCTGGAAACGAAGGCTCCAATCATCACAGGCAGTCGACTGGGGGTTGCGTACGCCTAGAACTCAGCAACATCTTCATAGCATCTTCATAGCAGTCTTCCTCTTTCTGAGCAACATTGTTTATAGCAAGGGTGAGCACTTGTCGTACTCAGCAAGTGTGGGGAAAGATATGAATGCAAAGACTTTATAGTGGACTGGGCTATAAGCATTTAGCATTTTAGTTGATCAAGTTTTATTAGCACCTGATTACTAATAAAGTATAAGTTTATACCAACCCACATTAAGCATAAAGGTAAGATACACCATAAGAATATGGCAAGAATAACCAGAGAGCACGATTTAAGTCCATCTTCAAGTTCAGTTATCATGTGAGGGTCCAGGCCGCTCTTGACCGTGAGCACGGCTAATCGATTAGTTTAACACTCTGCAGAGGTTGTACACTTTCACCACAAGTCGCGTAAAAACTCAAAGAGTTTTGAACCCAACCATGCTGTGCAAAAGTAGGCACAATACCACACTACCGAGGTGTGGCTGCATAGGGACGCTACGAGGCCTTTACGAAGTTTCCCTAGTGTGAAACAACCCGCGAAGGTTCCGAGTCGTTGCAGAGTATAAAGTCCCCTAGTAGGTACCGTGTCTTAGAAAAGCCCAACTCCCTACTAGAGCGAGTCTATGCCCCACTGGCGCTCCCCCTTGCCCTTATCAGGTAAGGCCATCCCAACACTAGAGTCACTAGTTATTCAGCCAAGGCAGAGCCATATGCCTTATGGTTGTACGGTTTTCCTGGGTGGTTCTCCATGTTCCGATTAATGCATATGATCTTGTATTAAGCAGAGATATATAGCATAAAGGTAAAGTATGTGTAACATTAATGTTCATTATTATTGTTCATTATAACCACCATAACCCAAGGTATAGCAACTAAGCATAGCTACCCAACATAAAGGAAAACCCGGTTGATCAAGGCACAGGATAAAACAACACTAGTCAATCCTTAAACATGGGTCCCATCATATTAAATGCAGGCATATGCAAAGTGATTAAATATAGTTCTTAGGACAAAAGAACAAGGACACACTTGCCTTTAACCAAAGTAATATTGTTGCTCAGAATTCTTCATCTTCATGCTCATGAAAACTCTCGGACGGCGTTTAATCTACTCGCATCAATCATCCAAAGAAAACATCCGGAGCACACACATACAAACAAACAAATTAAATAAATTAAAAACACTGCACCAATCAAGAAGAGCTTTAAAAGAGCGCACTAAACTAATATATACACTGAGACGAAAACGTGAGTAGAAGAATTGCTGAAATCAGGATTAAGTTGAATGAGATATAGATTTTTAAGAAGAAAGAATACTTAATTGAACATGACGTACCATGAATCAGTACTCCAGAAAGGAATGAAATGTATAGATAAACTGATTGTTGCGTGATGAAGAATTTTATAGATAAATCATAGATTATAGGAATAGATCAAAACTGGTTGATAAGATTAGAGATTTATGGAGTTGTATTATACAGGAAAGAAGTGTAGCATGATGTAAACATGACGTCCGCAGGGCAAGATAATAAAACACAGGCAAAGGAGCTGATCGATCGTGGCCTTGCATGCATGCATGCATGGTACTGTTTTGCTTGCACATGATTAGCTAGTGAGAGAGACAGAGGGGTGCATGCGGGGGTTCTCACCAACGACGATGCATGGACTCGGCCGGCCGGATTGGAATCGAAGGCAAACGGCGAAGACTGGCGGCCAGCGCGATGCCTCGGATCGAGTGCCGGCTGGTGGTGCTACGGTGCCAGGATGGTGGTGACGCTGCGCAGAGAAGTCTCAGCCTGCATCGCAGAGCTCCTAGGGCAGGTTGTGGCTTGTAGCGGCGAGCAGGACTACATGGGTTGTGGCAAAGCTATAGATCATGAGAGATTAGTACAAGATACAGATACAAAACGAAACGAGGAGATTGACACCCTGCTGGTGTTCTCACCGAGATGCTACCGTGAAAGACAACAATCGGAACGGTGGTCAGGAGGAAGCAGATGATGGCGCCCGGCGGCACGGCTTGGCCTTCGTGTGGACGTGCTCCTCCTGTCCTCCAACAGCAGCTTGGCAATGACAACCTTGGCATGGACTTCTGGAGACTCAGAGAGGCTCATCGAGCAATAGTTACGGCGGCGGCCCTCAGCATCTCACGGTGTTCCGGCGGGGCATTGACGACGAGTCCAGGAACCAGTGGAGAGCTTCGGCTTGGCGTTGTAGAGCTCCGGCGAAGGCGGCGTTGGGAGCGAGGCCGCGTGGTGCAGCGCTAGCTCTCGGACGAGGTCGACGGCGGCGGCACGCTAGGGTTTGCGGCTACGAAGTTGTTGCACAAGGAAAAGAAAGAGATTGGATCGGCAGCAAGGATATATATACACACACGTACACGTGGGCGGGATAAAGCCAAGAGGTGTACGTGCACATCTCGGATGAAAGTGGCGGCCGTGCAAGGCATAGTATCTGTTGGGTTTGATTAATTCTCTAGGTGCGTTGCTTATACAAGCCGGCTAAGCAACTTGTTTGGGCTGCATGGAGAAACAAACATTGGTAGCCTTGGTAGTGTGTAGCTCCATCAAGTATGCACGTACCATTCAGGTGCTTGATGTTTACATGCATGAAGGCTTGCATGGCTGTGCTGGAACAGATACGAGATAGGATCAAGCAAGGTGAACAGAAAGAAAGAATCAATGCTCAAGTATGATGTAGCCATGACATCACAAGAGTACCGATAATGTGGCAAAAGAATTAAACAGTAGACCACCTTCGATGGAAGAAAAAGACAGAGAAGATGCATGCTGCTGAGCTTATCGGTGCCACCGTTTCTCGACAGAGGCATGAAGACTTGCTTTAGATCAGAGAATCAGATTTATCAAAAGCTGCTTCTATTTTATTATACCTTGGGTGATGACATGTCGAGTCTTCTTGAGACAATGGGACTCTGGTGCGAGATCACATCGTGCAAGATTGTAAAACATTCCAAGAGATGGATTTACATCTAAGAAGAAGGAGAATATATTCCAGAAAAAGCTGGAAAATTCTCAGAAGAACCTAAACGTTATCTAAACTCATTTTGAAATCTTTGCACTCATGAAACACTATGGTGCATCGGCATGAATGCAACACACACAACTTTTTATTTGATTTAGAAAATCAAACAAAGGCTTTTTCCTATACTATATTTCCTGTAAAGAAAATAAATGTTGGAAAAGTTTTAAAATAATGAGAAAATCGTTATTTAATTATTCTTTCTATTCACATCCTGAAATTGGGAAATTTCAGGGTGTGACACCCCACCACCAGGCCGATCGGGCTGGGGTGGGCCCCCCTCGGGGCCCACTTCGGCCAGGTGGTCCGTCGCTTCTTCTAGATGCTTCTTTCTTGGGTGCCAAGTCTCGTTGAGTTCCGAGCCTTCTGGAGTCTTCTAGATTTGATTCTTTTAGCACTTTTTCAGAATGGTTCCTGGATTTATATAATTTACCAAATCTCCAGAAAAACTGTTAGTGGCACCCTATTCTAAGTTGATATTAACATTTCTGCCCTTTTCTCATGTTTAGTTGACTTATAAATATATAGGATAAGATGTGTCAACAACAGCCTCAGTCGTAGTGGGTGTAGGGGATGGTCCATCCTCGATCGTCGTCGTAGTAGTGGAAGTAGCATGTACACGATCAGCCACGGGGGCATCACCACCATCATCGTCTTCATCTCCATCTCCATCCTTCTCATCCTCAAAGATCCTCGCTCCAATCTCCTTGTCACCTACACACTCAAAAGCAGAAGGGCTACATGGTTGTGTCTCGTCGAAGGTTACCTCGCAAGTCTCCATGATTCGGTTAGTGTCAAGGTTAAGCACACAATATGCTCTAGAATGAATCGCATAACCACGGAAAATACCATCCGAACATCTAGACTCAAACTTATCCAACTTGCCCTTCTTCAGAATGAAACACTTGCAACCAAAAGCTCTAAAGTGACTCACCTTGGGTTGTCGCCCATGCATCAGCTCATAAGAGGTCTTCTTCTTAAAGGCACGAAGGAAGATGCGATTTGAGACATAGCAAGCGGTATTGACCGCCTCGGCCCAGAAACGCCTAGGAGTCCTATGCTCATCTAGCATCGTCCTGGCCATCTCACAAAGGGTCCGATTCTTCCTCTCCACTACGCCATTCTGGCAAGCGACATATGGAGAAGAGTATTGATGATCGAGACCAAGATCACTGCAAAAGACATCAAAATGAGAGTTCTTAAATTCCGTGCCATTGTCACTGCGTATCGCTCGAATGGCATCTCCATGTCTCTCATTCTTCAACCTCAAGATCAGGTCATGAACAAAGCCAAATGTCTCACTCTTATCCTCCAAAAAGAAAACCTAAGAGTACCTTGAAAAATCATCAACAACCACAAGAACATACCACTTCCCACCAGCAGAGCGAACACGAGCTGGCCCAACCAAATCCATGTGCAATAGCTCACAAGGTCGCTCATACATGATAGAAGTCAGAGGGGCATGAGAAGCAGCAACCATCTTTCCATGCCGACAAGAAGCACAAACCAAATCCTTTTCGAATTTCAACTTAGGCAATCCTTGAACAAGATCAAGACCACTCAAGCGGGAAATCAACTCAAAGCTCAAGTGTCCCAACCTCCTATGCCATTTCCAAAGCTCGACCGAAACGGCAGCAACAAAGTATCGAGGAGGACCAACAGACTGGGAAAAGTCGGCACGAAAGATTTGACCCTCGGGGACGATCGTACAGATAAGATCGCCTCGAGAATCAAGCACACGAGAAGCACCCGACTTAAAACGAACCTCAAAACCTTCGTCAAGTAATTGAGATACTGACAACAGGTTAAAACCAAGTGACTTGACCAGGGCCACACTTCTTAAGGTCACCTTGCTACTCACCTTCACCATACCTTCAGCAAGCACTCGTCCTCTCCCATTATGCCCAAAAGTGATGTACTCCCTAGTACTCACCGGGGTGAGGCTGGAGAACCACCCACGATCTCCGGTAATGTGTCGTGAGCAACCAGAGTCGATCAACCAAAAGTCCTCCAAGCCTCCCACCTGCAATCAAAAGCGAGGACGAGAATGAGCAAGCGACTCAACACTGGGGTTAGTACCAAAAGAGTCAAACTAGTGTTGAGCCATTTGCTCAAAAGAAGGGTTAGCAAAATCCATCCTACCAAAACCTCTAGGCGGAGCCCTCTCACGCCTACCACCAATGGACCTATCACGTCTCACTGGAGGAGTACACGCACCACGAGGGGAAAACGTGGCCCGTAGTCCATCTAAGACCCAAAGCTCCGATCGTGCCTCCCAAACTCGTAACGGTCACGAGAGAGAGCACGTCGAGCCAACTCACCATGCCCAAACCCAACACGCCTGTCTCTCTGAGGGAACACACCTCCACCTCCATAAGTGGGAACTGTACGAACATACACCTCACCCCTAGGTAGAGGCCCTCTACGAGGCTCAGGCACACCACGAGCAAGGTGGTACCTATCCTTGTTTGCCATCTACCTAGCAAACCTCTCATCTCTCTTCCTCCGGAAACAGAACTCATCCTTATGCCCATCCCTCCCACAATACTCACAATGGAAACGGATCGGCACTGGCTTGGGCTGTGGCTTCTCTACAAGCTTCTCTCCAGCTTTCTCTCCTGACTTCCTACCAAAGACACTCCCCTGGGTGCTCACAAACTTGATGGGTTTCTGGTAGTTCTCAGATTTGTGGGGAAACACTGGAGGATCTGGGGTTGTGTCTAGCTTGTTTCTGAGATGGTTTGGCTTGGGTGCAAATTTGTTCATGGGTGTGGTGTGTGGTGGAATAGGAATCTCTCCAGCTTTCTCTTCTCCCTCATCACTCTTCTCACCACACTTGTCAGCCCCCAAAGCCTGACCATCAAACCTCTTGAACTGAGCCAACATCACACTCAATTGTGGCTCATGCCCAGACAACCACCCCATCATTTTTCTCAATTCATCATTTTCATCCTGCAGACGATCAACATAGTGTGCAAGTTCCATGTTTTTCAAAGCATGCATTTCACAGGTTAAACATGATGTAGGAAGAGGAGCTTTCAATGCCGCCTCAAGAGAAACAATTCTAGTGTGAGACTCATCTAGCCTAGCATGCAAAACAGGACATGAGGTACAAGCACCTAGTAAAGCTGGCCTAGACTTTAATTCATCACACTCAATCCTAATCACATCTAGTTCCTCCAAGGTAGAGGCATGCTTCTCCTTGAGAGCAGTCAAATCAGCAAGAAAAACTGAACAGTCACCACAATCAATCTCATCCGACACCACAGTAGCAGATTTCAAAGAGCCTATCTCATTTCTAGCATCCACAAGCAAGGATTCAAGCTCAGGAATCTTATCCTTAGCATCACCCAACAAAGACCTAAATTCCCTCTTCTCCTTGTTGGTCTTTCTAAGCACATCATCACGGTTATCAAGCAACTCATTGAGCCTAGCATTCTCTTCTAGCAAGAAGTTGGGATCTTGTCGTACCTCTTCAATGGATTCGGAGTTTGAATCCGAGCTGTGCTTCCCACCCTTCTTGGAGTGCGCCATGCCGCAAAAGTCTCCTTGTGCGATGAAGATGAGGTCGGTGAAGTTCTTGCCCATGTGCCACTTGTCCTTGCGCTTCTCTTGCTCTCCCTCGTTGCTCAAGTCAGAAGAGGCATCGCTTGATGTCGAGTCGATGTCACTTGCTCCGGCCACCATCGCTTGAGCGGTCTTCTTCTTGTAGCCGCCACCCTTCTTGTGCCTTCTCTCGCCCTTGTCCTTGTGCTTGTCCTTGTAGTCGTTCCGGGATCGGTGCTTGTTGTAGTCGTGCTTGGGCTTGCCCTTGTAGTCGTTCTTGATCTCCATGGCTTCAGGGCATTTGGCGATGAAGTGCCCGTGCTTCCTGCACCGATAGCACATCCCCGAGCTCTGCCATGCATTCTTGCGATTCTCGTACATCCACCCAAACCTCTTGCTCAACAAGGTGAGATCGTCCTTGCTCAGCACCTTAAAGTCCTCATCTGGCAAAGACACAAGACAAGACAAAGAGAAACCACTGGTGTTAGGGTTAGACCTTGACCCGGAGACAAGAGCCAAACTATGAGGATCAGTGGGGCTCTCGCTCTTGGCTCTCAAGCCATGATCAACCTCTGAAGACCTGAGTTTGGAAAACAGCTCATCCAGCATAAGCGTATCATACACGCTCGACTCCTCAATGGCCTCGACCTTGGCACTCCACACAGACCTATCCAGGGCATGCAAAAGCTTGATAGCTTGATCATGGTCCGTGTATGGGAGCACTGTCACATTGGCCCTCATGTTGTTGACTATGCTAGTGAAGCGCTGGAACATCGCATCGGTCGACTCGTCGGGGAGATGAGTGAAGTTCTCGTACTCTCTCCGGTAAGTGGAAAACAAACGGGCTTGCACTTGGGCATTGCCAACATGAGCATTTCTCAACTTGAGCCAAATCTTTCCGGCCACATTCTCTCCATACACTCGCTCGAACTCCGAGGCACAGAGAGCGCGGAACAAGTAATCAACGGCCTTGCTGTTGGCCTCAAACATGTCCCGCGATCCTGGAAGCAGAAAACTATCTGGGATGACATATTGATCATTTTGAGTGACCTCCCACATAAGAATTTGAGGACCAGGTGTGTCCGAAGACCAGTGGAGGGTCGCTCCTTAGTGATGAGTGATTGATAACATTGTGTGGACTGATGCTTGGCTAAGTGTGCAAGTACAGGTTGTGGTTTGACTCGTGTCGGTGCAGGTGAAGAACAAGCGTGAAAGGCCTTAGTCGTGGCGGCCTCCGGGTTATGGAGAGGCAAGTAGGCTTGGTTCGATGGACTCGGTGGCCGATGGGGTCAAGTGTGAGCCGTGCGGTGCAAGACTGGCGGGCTGAAGTCGTGAACTGGGCCGGTGCAAGGTAGCGGATCGAGGCCGAAGCTTGCACACGGGGTTTGGTGATTTGCCCACAAAACCATCGGTGGATGGTTTCTTGGTTTCGGCCTCAAAACCAAGCTCGGAGGCCCGAGGCGACGGAGACGGTGATCCAGGAGCTTCGGGAAGCTTCGAGGCGGAGGGCACGTGGCGTGATCGCGGGGTTTGCGTCGAGGTGAAGCGAAGCCGCAGTGGAAGCGTGTCCGTCCGATGAACACTTGACCAAAATGCCCCTGAGGGGTTGTATCTTCATTTAAGCAGTAGGGGTAGCGTGGTCATTTACCTCCCTCCGATGGACTTCGTATAAATAGCGGAGAGGTGGATGGCATCTCTCTCTCTCTTTTCTTGGACTCTAGGGCTTTCTCCCCCGGTAGATTTCTCTGAACTACTTCGTTTTCCTCTGGATTCCTTAGGCTAGACTCTTGTACAGACTCTGTCCTCTAGATGTATGGAAGCATTTGGCGTTGCGGTAATCTCCTAGTCCTTTGTGATTTTCGTGTCATTTTCGGGGCTATTTTTGGGGAGTTTCGTTCTTCGCTTGATTTGGGGATTTGAGGGCGTTTCCTCACGGATTTCTTTGAGGGGATGATGGGTGGATGCCTTGCGCATGTTTGTGTGTGATCTTGACCCCTCAAACGCCGTGGAGAGCCTTCAATTCGTGCGTTTTTGCTTGGAGCCCGAGTTCATGGTGGTGATTCGTGTGATCAGCAATTCCCGGTGATTTAGTGGCATAGGAGTCGAGATTTTTGGGGCATAGCTTCCTCTTGTGTTGCTTATCATCTCCCCCAAATCTTGTCTCAAGAGCTTTAGCCGTTTGGGAGATCCGGTGATGGAAAGATGGAGTTGACTCCCGAGCTCTAGCATTTTTCTGCTCTGTCCGCACCTGGCGGACGGTCCGCGAGGCCTGTGCGGATGGTTCGCGATGCCCTGGCAGCGTTGGTGTTCTTCGTGTTCTTCGCGTGTTCTTGAGCGTTTGAGTTTCGATCCATTGAGTTGTTTTGGTCCAGTGGTAACAAGTTTGGCGGACAGTCCGCGAGGTTGTCCCAGACAGTCCGTGCTGGTCGGACGGTCCGCAGTGAGCCACCGGACAGTCTGAATTTTGGAGGTGTGCTACTGGTGGTTCGAGGCATTTTTGCGGACAGTCCGTCGTGACCTTCCGGACAGTCCGCGCCCTCCACGCGGACGGTCCGCCCGGTCATCCCGGACAGTCCGCCAGGGACTTCGCAGCAGTGCCTAAGTCCTTTGGTTCTTGCTTTGGTGCTTCCGCTCTTTGCTCCTAGGCTTGTATATTGATCTTCTAGGCTTATGTGTGCCTTGTTTGGAGCTTCCTTTGTGTGCGCGAGCGTTTGGAGTGGCAATCGGGGTATAGGCCGAGTTCGACCTTCGGGAAGAATTTTTATCAGCTCCCATTCACTCCCCCCCTCTCTGGTCGCCCAATTCGGTCCTTCAATTGGTATCAGAGCCGGTTACGGATCTTCGTGATTGTAACCAGTCTAAGATCCAAAGATGGGCGATTACGGCAAGGGGTCGGGACCTCCGCACTTTGATGGCAAGAATTACCCGATGTAGGAGAGGCGCATGGGCGCGTTTTTGCGAGGGAAGGGAACTCTTATTTGGGAGGTCACTCAAAATGATCAATATGTCATCCCAGATTGTTTTCTGCTTCCAGGATCGCGGGACATGTTTGAGGCCAACAGCAATGCCGTTGACTACTTGTTTTGTGCTCTCTGTGCCTCGGAGTTCGAGCGAGTGTACGGAGAGAATGTGGCCGGAAAGATATGGCTCAAGTTGAGAAATGCTCATGTTGGCAATGCCCAAGTGCAAACCCGTTTGTTTTCCACTTACCGGAGAGAGTACGAGAACTTCACTTATCTTCCCGGCGAGTCGACCGATGCAATGTTCCAGCGCTTCACTAGCATAGTCAACAACATGAGGGCCAATGTGACAGTACTCCCATATACGGATCATGATCAAGCTATCGAGCTTTCGCATGCCCTGGATAGGTCTGTGTGGAGTGCCAAGGTCGAGGCCATTAAGGAGTCAAGCGTGTATGATACGCTGACGCTGGATGAGCTGTTTTCGAAGCTCAGGTCTTCAGAGGTTGATCGTGGCTTGAGAGCCAAGAGCGAGAGCCCCACTGATCCTCATAGTTTGGCTCTTGTCTCGGGATCACGCTCTAACGCAAACCCTGGTGGTTTCTCTTTGTCTTGTCTTGTGTCTTTGCCAGATGAGGACTTTGAGGTGCTGAGCGAGGATGATCTTGCATTGTTGAGCAAGAGGTTTGGACGGATGTACGAGAACCACAAGAATGCAAGGCAGAGCTCGGGGATGTGCTATCGGTGCGGGAAGCACAGGCACTTCATCGCCGAATGCCCTGAAGCCATGGAGATCAAGAATGACTACAAGGGCAAGCCCAAGCACGACTACAACAAGCACCGCTGCCGTAACGACTACAAGGACAAGCATAAGGACAAGGGCGAGAGAAGGCACAAGAAGGGTGGCGGCTACAAGTAGAAGACCGCTCGAGCGATGGTGGTCGGAGCGAGCGACATCGACTCGACATCAAGTGATGCTTCCTCCGACTCGAGCAGCGAGGAAGAGCAAGAGAAGCGCAAGGACAAGCGGCACACGGGCAAGAACTTTACCAGCCTAAGCTTCGTCGCACAAGGAGGCTTTTGCGGCATGGCGCACTGCAAGAAGGATGGGAAGCACAGCTCAGATTCGAACTCCGACTCTGATGAAGAGGTACGACAAGATCCCACCTTCTTGCTAGAGGAGAATGCTAGGCTAAATGAGTTGCTTGATAACCATGATGATGTTCTTAGAAAGACCAACAAGGAGAAGAGGGAATTTAGGTCTTTGTTGGGTGATGCTAAGGACAAGGTAGCCAAGCTTGAATCCTTGCTTGTGAATGCTAGGAATAAGATAGTCGCTTTGAAGTTTGCTCCTGTGGTGTCGGATGAGATTGATTGTGGTGATTGTTCAGTTTTTCTTGCTGATTTGACTGCCCTCAAGGAGAAGCATGCCTCTACTTTGGAGGAACTAGATGTGGTTAGGATTGAGTGTGATAAATTGAAGTCTAGGCCAACTTTACTAGGTGCTTGTACCTCATGTCCTGTTTTGCATGCTAGGCTAGATGAGTCTCACACTAGAATTGTTTCTCTTGAGGCGGCACTGAAAGCTCCTCTTCCTACATCATGTTCAACCTGTGAAATGCATGCTTTGAAAAACATGGAACTTGCACCCTATGTTGATCGTCTGCAGGATGAAAATGATGAGTTGAGAAAAATGATGGGGTGGTTGTCTGGGCATGAGCCACAATTGAGTTTGATGTTGGCTCAGTTCAAGAGGTTTGATGGTCAGGCGTCGGGGGCTGACAAGTGTGGTGAGAAGAGTGGTGAGGGAGAAGAGAAAGCCGGAGAGATCCCCATTCCACCACATACCACACCAATGAACAAATTTGCACACAAACCAAACTATCTTAGAAACAAGCTAGACACAACCCCAGATCCTCCAGTGTTCCCCCACAAATCTGAAAACTACAAAAAACCCATCAAGTTTGTGAGCACCCAGGGGAGTGTCTTTGATGGGAAGACAGAAGAGAAAGCTGAAGAGAAGCTTGTAGAGAAGCCACAGCCTAAGCCAGTGCCGATCCGCTTCCATTATGAGTATTGTGGGAGGGATGGGCATAAGGATGAGTTCTGTTTTCGGAGGAAGAGGGATGAGAGGTTTGCTAGGGAGATGGCAAACAAGGACAAGTACCACTTTGCTTGTGGTGTGCCTGAGCCTCGTAGAGGGCCTCTACCTAGGGGTGATGTGTTTGTGAGACAGTTCCCACTCGTGGAGGTGGAGGTGGAGGTGTGTTCCCACAGAGAGACATGCGTGTGGGGTTTGGGCATGGTGAGTTGGCTCGACGTGCTCCTTCTCGTGACCGTTACGAGTTTGGGTGGCACGATCGGAGCTTTGGGTCTCAGATGGACTACGAGCCACGTTTTCCTCCTCGTGGTGTGCGTACTCCTCCAGTGAGACGTGACAGGTCCTTTGGTGGTAGGCGTGAGAGGGCTCCGCCTAGAGGTTTTGGGAGGATGGATTTTGCTAACCCTTCTTTTGAGCAAATGGCTCAGCACTGGTTTGACTCTTTTGATAGTAACCCCAGTGTTGAGTCGCTTGCTCATTCTCGTCCTCGTTTTTTATTGCAGGTGGGAGGCTTGGAGAACTTTTGGTTGATCGATTCCGGTTGCTCACGACACATGATCGGAGATCGTGGGTGGTTCTCCAGCCTCACCCCGGTGAGTACGAGGGAGTACATCACTTTTGGGGACAATGGGAGAGGACGAGTGCTAGCTGAAGGTATGGTGAAAGTGAGTAGCAAGGTGACCTTAAGAAGTGTGGCCCTGGTCAAGTCACTTGGTTTTAACCTGTTGTCAGTATCTCAATTACTTGACGAAGGTTTTGAGGTTCGTTTTAAGTTGGGTGCTTCTCGTGTGCTTGATTCTCGAGGCGATCTTGTATGTACGATCGTCCCCGAGGGTCAAATCTTTCGTGCCAACTTTTCTCATTCTGTTGGTCCTCCTTGATGCTTTGTTGCTGGCGTTTCGGCCGAGCTTTGGAAATGGCATAGGAGGTTGGGACACTTGAGCTTTGAGTTGCTTTCCCGCTTGGGTGGTCTTGATCTTGTCCGAGGATTGCCTAAGTTGAAATTCGAGAAGGATTTGGTTTGTGCTTCTTGTCGGCATGAGAAAATTGTTGCCGCTTCTCACGCCCCTCTTACTGCGGTCATGACCGAGTGACCTTGTGTGCTGTTGCACATGGATTTGGTTTGGCCAGCTCGTGTTCGCTCTGCTGGCGGGAAGTGGTAAGTTCTTGTGGTTGTTGATGATTTTTCGAGGTACTCTTGGGTTTTCTTTTTGGAGGATAAGAGCGAGACATTTGGCTTTGTTCGGGACTTGATCTTGAGGTTGAAGAATGAGAGACATGGTGATGCCATTCGAGCTATATGCAGTGACAATGGCACGGAGTTTAAGAACTCTCATTTTGATGCCTTTTGCAGTGATCTTGGTCTCGATCATCAGTACTCTTCTCCATACGTCACTTGCCAGAATGGAGTTGTGGAGAGGAAGAACCGGACCCTTTGTGAGATGGCCAGGACGATGCTCGATGAGCATAGGACTCCTAGGCGTTTCTGGGCCGAAACGGTCAATACCGCTTGCTATGTCTCAAATCGCATCTTCCTTCGTGCTTTCAAGAAGAAGACCTCTTATGAGCTGATGCATGACCGACAACCCAAGGTGAGTCACTTTAGAGCTTTTGGCTGCAAGTGTTTCATTCTGAATAAGGGCAAGTTGGATAAGTTTGAGTCTAGATGTTCGGATGGGATTTTCCTTGGTTATGCGATTCACTCTAGAGCATATCGTGTGCTCAACCTTGAGACTAACCGAATCATGGAGACTTGCGAGGTAACCTTCGACGAGACACAGCCATGTAGCTCTTCTGCTTTTGAGTATGCGGGTGACGAGGAGATTGGAGCGAGGATCTTTGAGGATGAGAAGGATGGAGATGGAGATGAAGACGATGATGGTGGTGATGCTCCCGTGGCTGATCATGTACACGCTACTTCCACTACTACGACGACGATCGAGGATGGACCATCCCCTACACCCACTACGACTGAGGCTGTTCGAGTGGAGGCTGCTGCTGAGGGGGAGGTTGTGTCCAGGCGAGAGGCTCCCCGGCGAGTACAAGTTGATCACCCACCGACGACCATCATTGGTGACCTTCATGAACGCACTACACGGTCGAGGTCAAGGAACACTTCTTATTTAGCTCATTCTGCCTTTGTTGCGTCGATTGAGCCCAAAGATATTGGACACGCTTTGTCTGACGAGAATTGGGTGAATTCCATGCATGAGGAGTTGGAAAACTTTGAGAGAAACCAAGTCTGGGTGTTAGTCGATCCACCGCTAAATTATCGTCCCATAGGTACCAAGTGGGTGTGGAAGAACAAAGAGGGTGAGAATGGGATGGTTGTGAGAAACAAGTCGAGGTTGGTGGCGCAGGGGTTCAACCAGAAGGAGGGGATAGACTATGAGGAGACATTTGCTCCTGTGGCACGTTTGGAGGCAATTAGGATCCTTCTAGCCTTTGTTGTGGCTAAAGGATTCAAGTTGTACCAAATGGATGTCAAGAGGGCTTTCTTGAATGGGGTGATAGAGGAAGAAGTGTATGTGAGGCAACCCTCGGGGTTTGAGAGTGAAAAAATACCCACACCGTGTATACAAACTCCAGAGAGCGCTCTATGGGTTGAAACAGGCACCTAGAGCTTGGTATGGCAGGTTGAGAGGCTTTTTGCTGAGTAAGGAGTTTGTGATGGGCACAGTTGATAAGACCCTATTCCTCCTTAAGCATGGGAATGACCTTTTGATTGTTTAGATATACGTGGATGACATAATCTTTGGTGGCTCTTCTCATGATCTTGTTGCCAGATTTGCAGATGACATGAGCTGGGAATTTGAAATGTCCATGATGGGCGAGCTGCAGTTTTTCTTGGGTCTCCAGATCAAGCAGTGCAAGGACGGGACGTTTGTACATCAGGCGAAGTACACCAGGGACATGGTGAAGAAATTTGGCATGAACGACTCCAAGCCGCTGACTACACCGATGAGTACCACTACGGCTTTGGACGCGGACGGCGAACCCGTGGACCAGAAGGAGTACCGGAGCATGATCGGCTCCCTCCTCTACTTGACAGCGACGAGGCCGGACATACAGTTCAGTGTGTGTCTGTGCGCTCGTTTTCAGGCTTCATCGAGGACTTCACATCGGCAGGCCGTCAAGCGGATTTTCAGGTACTTGAACTACACTCCTGAGTTTGGTCTTTGGTATTCTGCCTCCTCGACACTCAGACATCACGGTTACTCCGATGCTGATTTTGCTGGGTGTCGATTGGATCGCAAGTCTACCTCTGGGTGTTGTCAGTTCCTTGGTTCCTCTTTGGTCTCTTGGTCATCTCACAAGCAATCTAGTGTAGCCCAGTCCACTACAGAGGCTGAGTATGTAGCTGCTGCTAGTTGTTGTTCCCAGCTGCTTTGGATGACCTATACCATGAGTGACTTTGGACAGGAGTGCTCCCAGGTTCCACTTTTCTGTGATAGCACCAGTGCCATAAGCGTAGCCAAAAATCCTGTCCTCCACTCCAAAACGAAACACATAGAAGTGAGGTACCACTTTCTGAGGGACAATGTCGAGAAGGGAAACATATCTTTGTCCTATGCCCCTACCCAAGACCAGCTAGCTGACATTTTCACCAAACCGCTTGACCAAGTCACTTTCACTCGCTTGTTGGGTGAGCTTGGGGTGTGCTTTCCTTTCTAGCTGGGTCTTGGAGCTTCTCATGTATATATGTGTCATATGTTCATTTTGTTGCATTTCATTCATGCTTTTTACTTTCTATACAAAACCTGGTAGGATAGCCATCTTTGGATCAATTGAGCTAGGATTGAGCTTCTCTGATGTGCTATTTGTGAGACTTGTGCATGTTTGGTAAATTGTGGATGTGAATGCTATGCTCTGGATGGTTTTGCCATATATTTGTGTTGAGATAGCTTTCTTTTGATGAAAATGCTAAAATTGTGTCTCTCATGAGTAGATGATTGTCTATGCTCAATTTGTGCTTAAATGCTTATATCATGCTCAGATTGTGCTTGAGGATCATGTTCTCTTTGCTTGGGGTCAAAGACCCTTTGTCATTGTAAATGTTTAGCCCTTTTTGCTTGCATGGGGAGGAGCATAAGCTTCTTTTTGCCGCAAAGGCACTTCATGTACCATGTTTAAACTTGAAAATGAAATTGGTGTATGAATGGCCTTATGCTTGAAAATGAGCTCCTAATCATGTTTTTATGGTTTGATATTCATATCTTGGGTGCTAAACCGTAGCATGCTTGTCTACCATGAGAAGTCTCATTTTAAGAAGTAGACACATGACTCGGTGGCTTTAACATGACTTGAGTAGCTTGTGGGCGTTTATAATGATCTTGTGATGAGAATTTGTGATCTTGTATAAATTTTGGATGATCTAGTGTATTTATGCTCAAATTGGTATAGAGAGAGTCTTGCTCATGAGATGACTATTTCTTTGTGAAAATTGCTTAAAATTGGTTTTGGCCATGTCACATGCTTATATGTCTCTACCTTCTTGATGGTAATGTGCTAGATACACCATGTCTACTTTGCTTGCTCTATGTTTCATGTGTAGCATTTTTTTGTGCTCTTTGTATATCTGAGAAGCTCAGTAGATTGTATATGTGCTTTGACATGCATTTCCATGAAAATAAGGGGAAGAGTTTCATATACCTTGATTCATGCATTGTCAACAAGGGGGAGAGTTTTGTATGATATGGGGTGAATTTTCATGCATTGGAAGTTTTTGTGGAAAATTGGTATGCATTTGTGAGATGTGGCATGTGGGGAGAAAGATTGAGAAGAAGAGGTTGCATTTGCTCAGGGGGAGTTTGCATATGTGCAGGGGGAGCTCCTTTGTTTTTCCTGAGTTTTGTGCTTTGTGATGTGCTCTTTGAGAGCTTTGTTTTGTCTCGGCTGTGTCGAGCCGTTGCCCTTGTCTTAGGGGGCCGAGACTTTGATTGGTGAGTGATCGAGTTTTCGCTTATTCTTTGGCTTTGGATCACTTGCTTGGGAGGTTTGTGTTCGTGGTTGTTTTCTTTTCTTTTTCTCTATGTGATTTCTATGGGTGTTGTCAATGCACTCATCAAGGGGGAGATTGAGGACCAGGTGTGTCCGAAGACTAGTGGAGGGTCGCTCCTTAGTGATGAGTGATTGACAACGTTGTGTGGACTGATGCTTGGCTAAGTGTGCAGGTACAGGTTGCGGTTTGACTCGTGTCGGTGCAGGTGAAGAACAAGTGCGAAAGGCATTAGCCGTGGCGGCCTTCGGGTTATGGAGAGGCAAGTAGGCTTGGTTCGATGGACCCGGTGGCTGATGGGGTCAAGTGCGAGCCGTGCGGTGCAAGACTGGCGGGCTGAAGTCGTGAACTGGGCCGGTGCAAGGTAGTGGATCGAGGCCGAAGCTTGCACGCGGGGTTTGGTGGTTTGCCCACAAAACCATCGGTGGACGGTTTCTTGGTTTCGGCCTCAAAACCAAGCTCGGAGGCCCGAGGCGACGGAGACGGTGATCCGGGAGCTTCGGGAAGCTTCGAGGCGGAGGGCACGTGGTGTGATCGCGGGGTTTGCGTCGAGGTGAAGCGAAGCCGCGGTGGAAGCGTGTCCGTCCGATGAACACTTGACCAAAATGCCCCTGAGGGGTTGTATCTTCATTTGAGCAGTAGGGGTAGCGTGGTCATTTACCTCCCTCCGATGGACTTCGTATAAATAGCGGAGAGGTGGATGGCATCTCTCTCTCTTTTTTTTTGACTCTAGGGCTTTCTCCCCCGGTAGATTTCTCTGAACTACTTCGTTTTCCTCTGGATTCCTTAGGCTAGACTCTTGTACAGACTCTGTCCTCTGGATGTATGAAAGTATTCGGCGTTGCGGTAATCTCCTAGTCCTTTGTGATTTTCGTGTCATTTTCGGGGCTATTTTTGGCGAGTTTCGTTCTTCGCTTGATTCGGGGATTTGAGGGCGTTTCCTCACGGATTTCTTTGAGGGAATCATGGGTGGATGCCATTCGCATGTTTGTGTGCGATCTTGACCCCTCAAACGCCGTGGAGAGCCTTCGATTCGTGCGTTTTTGCTTGGAGCCCGAGTTCATGGGGGTGGTTTGTGTGATCCACGATTCCCGGTGATTTATTGGCTTAGGATTCGAGATTTTTGGGGCATAGCTTCCTCTTGTGTTGCTTATCATCTCCCCCAAATCTTGTCTCAAGAGCTTTAGCTGTTTGGGAGATCCGGTGATGGAAAGGTGGAGTTGACTCCTGAGCTTGAGCATTTTTCTGCTCTGTCCGCACCTGGTGGACGGTCCGCGAGGCCCGTGCGGACGGTCCGCGAGGCCCTGGCAGCGTTGGTGTTCTTCGTGTTCTTCGCATGTTCTTGAGCGTTTGAGTTTCGATCCGTTGAGTTGTTTTGGTCCAGTGGCAACAAGTTTGGCGGACAGTCCGCGAGGTTGTCCCGGACAGTCCGTGCTGGTCGGACGGTACGCAGTCAGCCGCCGGACAGTTCGAATTTCGGGGGTGCGCTACTAGTGGTTCGAGGCGTTTTTGCGGATAGTCCGCCGTGACCTTCCGGACAGTCCGCACCCTCCACACGGACGGTCCGCCCGGTCATCCCGGAAAGTCCGCCAGGGACTTCGCAGCAGTGCCTAAGTCCTTTGGTTCTTGCTTTGGTGCTTCCGCTCTTTGCTCCTAGGCTTGTCTCTTGATCTTCTAGGCTTGTGTGTGCCTTGTTTGGAGCTTCCTTTGTGTGCGCAAGCGTTTGGAGTGTCAATCGGGGTATAGGCCGAGTTTGACCTTCGGGAAAATTTTTATCGGTTCCCATTCACTCCCCCCCCCCCTCTCTGGTCGCCCGATTCGGTCCTTCAGAGTTCCCTTCCCTCGCAAAAACATGCCCATGCGCCTCTCCCACATCGGGTAATTCTTGCCATCAAAGTGCGGAGGACCCGACCCCTTGCCGTAATCGCCCATCTTTGGATCTTAGACTGGTTAGAATCAAGAAGATCCGTAACCGGCTCTGATACCAATTGAAGGACCGAGTAGGGCGACCAGAGAGGGGGGGAGTGAATGGGAGCCGATAAAAATTCTTCCCAAAGGTCGAACTCGGCCTATACCCTGATTGCCACTCCAAGCACTCGCGCACACATAGGAAGCTCCAAACAAGTCACACACAAGCCTAGAAGATCAAGAGACAAACCTAGGAGCAAAGAGCGGAAGCACCAAAGAAAGAATCAAAAGACTTAGCCAAGTCTGTGAGGTCCAGGACGGACTGTCCGCAATCACCAGGCGGACCGTCCGCAGGACCCAGGCGGACCGTCCGCAAGCTCAGGGCAGACCATCCGAAATAGCAGACCGAACAACCAGTAGCACACCCCGAAATTCGGGCCGTCCGTAGAGGCCAAGCGGACTGTCCACCAGTGTCGCGGACCGTCCGTGAGGCCTAGGCGGACTGTCCGCCAACCTCGCTGAAAACCCCAGACAAACCTCGAGGCACCCCAGGCAAAATCTCGGCCGCGCGGACCGTCCGTGAAGCACTCATGGACTGTTCGATAAACCTCGCGCAACAGAACCCTAGGGCCGAAACGGATCGAAAGGAAGACGTACAAGAACACGAAGAACACACGACGAACCCTAGGCGCGCGGACCGTCCGTGGCCACCACGCGGACTGTCCGCGAGCCACGAACAGAACCAAAAACGCCCGACCCGCGAGGGTCAACTCCAAGAACTCATCACCGGATCTCCCAAACGGTTGAGGCTCTTGAGACAAGATTTTGGGGAGATGAAAAGCGTCACACAAGGATGTTATGCCCCAAAAATCTCGACCTCTAACTCCCGAAATCACCGGGAATCGCGGATCACACAAGCAACCACCAAGAACTTGAACTCCGGCCAAAAACTCATGAATCGAAGGCTCTCCACGGCGTTTGAGGAGTCAAGATCACACACAAAGATGCGCAAGGCATCCACCCATGATCTCCTCAAAGAAATCTGAAGGAAAACGCCCTCAAATCCCTGAATCGAGCGAAGAATGAACCTCCCCAAAAATAGCCCCGAAAATGACACAAAAATTATAGAGGACTAGGAGATCACCGCAACGCCGAATGCTTCCATACATCTAGAGGTCAGAGTTTGTACAAGAGTCTAGCCTACGGAATCCAGAGGGAAAAGAAGCAGTTCAGAGAAATCTACCGGGGGAGAAAGCCCTAGAGTCCAAGAGAGAGAGAGATGCCATCCACCTCTCCGCTATTTATACAAAGTCCATCGGAGGGAGGTAAATGACCACGCTACCCCTACTGCTTGAAATGAAGATACAACCCCTCAGGGGCATTTTGGTCAAGTCTTCATCAGACGGACACGCTAACACCGCGGCTTCGCTTCACATCGACGCAAACCCCACGATCACGCCACGTGCCCCCCCTCGAAGCTTCCCGAAGCTCCCGGATCACCGTCTCCGTCGCCTTGGGCCTTCGGACTTGGTTTTGAGGCCCAAACCAAGAAACCGTCCACCGATGGTTTTGTGGGCAAACCAACAAACCCCGCGTGCAAGCTTCAGGCTCCATCCGCTACCTTGCACCGGCCCATGTTCACGACTTCAGCCCGCCAGTCTTGCACCGCACGGCTCGCACTTGACCCCATCGGCCACCAGGTCCATCGAACCAAGCCTACTTGCCTCTCCATCACCCGGAGGCTGCCACAGCTAAGGCCTTTCGCGCTTGTTCTTCACCTGCACCGACACGAGTCAAGCCGCAACCTGTACCTGCACACTTAGCCAAGCATCAGTCCACACAACGTTGACAATCACTCATCACTAAGGAGCGACCCTCCACTAGTCCTTGGACACACCTGGTCCTCATAGGGCTGTATCTTGGTGATGTAGAGAACTGTAAGTGGGAGAGCGAGGTGCGTGTATATGATGGCGAGGTGAGGCTGTACTTCCTAAATGGTCAGGGTCATTAGAAAAGGTATAGTACAGACTTACATCGCCTCCGGCCTCACTGCAATGGAACGAGCTCTTGCACTTATCTGTTTAGTTATTAGAAAATGAGAAAATATGTCTTATATATTTTGTTTTTATACAGAATAAATTTAACCATTCTCTTATTATCCTGCAGAGATTGTAATAGTTTTGGAAAACTATGGCAAGCTATTCTAGTCATGGTGGTCATCGTGGCGGTCGCCGTGATGAACGGCCACCTTATGCTCGTCGTCCAGGCATACACTTCACCCATGGTGTGATTGACTTACCTACTGGTGATCGAAGCCAGGGATCTCGTCCCAACTTAGTAATATTGTTTCCTTGTATAAATTTGATGTTTACGTACTACACACGGATAATAATATTATTTTCAAACAATGCAGGTTCTCAATCATTTGCAGTGGCTTGCACATGTTGTTGAAAATTTAGGTGGTACCCCTCCTGTTTCACAATGTGCCATTGTCGGTCCAAACAATTGCATACAATTAAAAATCTCGTTTGACATACCCGTTCGAGGACAAATTAGCTCCTCACTGTCTTCAGAACCCATCCAAATGGTCTCAATTGTTGGGTGGGGTACCCCTGCCATGGTTAGGAGAACTTATGAAAGGACCGCTGTGCAGGCATGCTTAGAACAACTTTACGCTAATGGGTACTTTGTGCCGGATTACTCTTATTTTATAATCAAGGCACTCAAGGAGGAAGGAAGTGTAACCACGACCGCAGAGAGACTTTGTCGGCTGAATGAACATGACATAGTATGGAGCATCATTTAATGTTATTTTAATCTTCTTATTTAACATTTTTTATGATTCGTAATTCATTATTCTTAACTGTAGGATATCTTTGGTCAAACCTTTGCGGCAAAGAGCTTTCATGCAATTCTAGAGCAAGTGTTGGATGTTGTGGGATTTTCTTACACAGATTCAAATCCTACACTTACAAGAGGTTTGAAGTATCAGGCAAATCTTTCATTTTTCAAGCCATATCAGTTTTCCTCACCACTGTTTGAAATTTATTGCATGTGACCGTTATTGTGAAGCGATGGAGAGTGCACTGATCCATTCTCCGACATATATCGATGAAGTTCTCAACTTCAAGATCGAAGACTTCAACTAATGAACTATCTAAGGAAGAAGAATGAAGTATGAAATATGTGTTGTGCATTGATGCACCCCTCTACCTTTGTTAAGACCGTACCTTAAGTATTCATGTATGAACTTTTTATTTTTGTAAGACCTTAATTAAGTATTGATGTATGAACTTTTTTATATTTTTTGTTAGGACCTTAAGTATTGATGTTAGGCTAGTGAGTAATTTTTTGGAAGCCTTAATATTAGGGTTCTCACCTCCAAAGTATTGATTAAGCCTTAATATTAGCCTTTATCACAAATTTTGGAGACCTTAATATATATTAAACTAAAAAAACAATAGGGTCATTGGGGGGGCGACCCTTTAGTCTCGGTTGGTAAACCAACCCGGGACTAAAGGCCTGCCCTCCACGGCCGCAATGATTGGGGCCGGCCTTTAGTCCCGGGTGGTAAACCAACCCGAGACAAAAGGGTAGGAGGGGCCGGCCTTCACCCTAAACCAACCGGGACAAAAGGCCGTCCCTATACAAAATCGACAACACGCACCCTTCTTCCCTGCCCGACCATTTTTCACCGAGAGCTCAAAGCAAGCTCCTCTCCATGGCGCCTCAAACCTAGGGAGGTGCTGCCCAAATTTTTCCTCATCAATTTGTGGAGTTTTCTCACCTCTAAGGTGTTGCTAAGGTATTATTCTTCATCCTCCATTCATTTGTTGTGATTAAATTTTGTTTTATGATTTAGAGAAGGAGAAAATAGAAATTTTGATTTAAGAGCTAAGACATGAGGTTTTTTAGTATACTTTAGATTTAGTAATAAGTAGTTATCATTTGTTATGATTATCTTCTTTCATTCATTTGTACTAAGATTTTTTTTGTTTTTATATAAATTTTACTTTTAGCTAGCTTTATTTATTATTAGAGAAAATAGAATTTATTAATTTAGTTATTAAAAAATGAGACCTAGGGATAGTGTATATTTTTTATACTTAAAATTTATGACACAATTAAGAAAATAGAAAATTTGATTTAAGAGCTAAGAGATGAAGTTTTTATATTAGTATACTTTAGATTTGGTAATAAGTAATTATCATTTGTTATGATTATCTTCTTTCATTCATTTGTACTAAGATTTTTTTTTATTTTTATATAAATTTTACTTTTAGCTAGCTATATTTAATATTAGAGAAAATAGAATTTATTAATTTAGTTATTAGAAAATGAGACCTAGGAATAGTGTATAGTTTTTATACTTAAATGTTATGCCATAATTAAGAAAATGAAGTGTTGTACAATTAACATGGATATTTTTCACTTGATATGATGCAGATGAACCGACAATGGATGTACAACACCGACAGACGGTCAGCGGAGTACATTACCGGCATGCATGGTTTTCTCGAAATGGCGAAAACAAACAAGAATGCGAGTGGATTCATGTGTTGTCCATACTCCGATTGCAGAAACGAAAGAGACTACCATGACCCAGGAACACTTCACCTGCACTTGTTGAAATACGGATTCATGCCAAACTATGTGGTTTGGACCAAGCACGGTGAAATAGGGTTGTGATGGAAGACGATGAAGAAGAGGAGGAGGATATTCCGGACTGGGCCGCGGGGCAAGCTTTTGCAGATACTTTAATGGAAGATGCTGACGAAGAAGAGTTACCAGCACATGCTGACGGGCCTGCTGATGATCTCAGCCAGGTTCTACAGAATGCACATAGGGATTGTAAAAACGAAAAAGAAAAGGCAAAGTTGCAGCGTATGATAGAAGATCATAGAAAACCATTATACCCAGATTGCAAGTCAGGTCACAAAAAGCTTGGTACTACACTAGAAATGCTGCAATGGAAGGCAAAACATGGTGTGTCTGATAAGGCATTTGAAGGGATGCTAAAAATTGTGAAGGACAAGCTTCCCGAGAGCAATGAATTACCGTCCACCACATATGAAGCGAAACAGACTGTGTGCCCTCTTGGGTTGGAGGTATAGAACTTCCATGCATGCCCTAATGATTGCATCCTATATCAGGGCAAGGATTATGAGAATTTGGATGCTTGTCCTGTGTGCCAAGCGCTACGTTATAAGATTCGGCGAGATGAAGATCCTAGTGTTGATGTCCAGGGGCACCGTGACAAGAGGAAGAGAGTTCTGGCGAAAGTTATGTGGTATTTTCCTATAATACCACGTTTGAAGCGTTTGTTCAGGAACAAAGTAAATTCTAAGATGATGAGATGGCACAAAGAGGACCGTAAGGAAGACAACATGCTGAGACATCCGGCTGATGGGTCTCAATGGAGAAAGATTAATAAAGAATTCAAAGAGTTTGATGATGATCCAAGGAACATAAGGTTTGGTTTAAGTACGGATGGTTTCAATCCATTCGGTGAGTTTAGCAGTGGTCATAGCACTTGGCCTGTGACCCTATGCATGTTCAACCTTCCTGGTTGCATGTGCATGAAGCGAAAGTTCATTATGATGTCGGTGCTCATCCAAGGTCCAAAACAACCCGGCAACGACATTGATGTGTATCTAAGGCCATTGGTCGATGAACTATTATTGTTGTGGAAGAAGGAAGGTGTACGTGTGTGGGATGAGCATGAGCAACAGAGCTTCAACCTATGAGCATTGTTGTTTGTTACCATCAACGATTGGCCTGCTCTAGGTAACCTTTCAGGGTAGACAAACAAGGGATATCGGGCATGCACGCACTGTTTACATAAAACACAAGTTATTCATCTAAAAAATTGTAAGAAGGTCGTGTATATGGGTCACCGTTGTTATCTTCCAACTAATCACCCCTTAAGGAAGAAAGGGATGCATTGGAAAGGGAAGGCTGGTCATCGTGCGAAGCCACCCCATTATAAAGGAGACACCGTATTTGAGATGGTAAAGGATCTAAGGTAGTTTTTGAAATGGTGCCGGTAGTGAACCTGTTCCAGCTGACGCCAACGGACGTGCACCAATGTGGAAGAAGAAATCTATATTTTGGGAGCTACCTTATTGGCAAATTCTTGAGGTTCGACACGCAATTGACGTGATGCACCTTACGAAGAATCTTTGCGTGAATGTGTTAGGTTTCATGGGTTGTTACGGTAACTCGAAGGATACATTGGAAGCACGACAGGACCTGAAAGATTTTCATAAGAATGAGAAAGTTCCGCAAGAGGATGATGATGAAAAAGATCCAGAAGAGGATGATGATGATGATTACTTAGGTCCTGCTAGTTACACTCTCACCAAGAAATAGAAGGAAAGCATGTTTGATTGCCTGAACAGTTTGAAGGTTCTGTCTGGCTACTCGTCGAATTTAAAGGGGATCATAAATATGAAAGACAAGAAGTTCACAAATCTAAAGGCCCACGACTGCCACATGTTGATGACACAGTTGCTTCTAGTTGCGTTGAGGGGTGTTCTATCAGAGAATGTACGATTATTGGTCGTAAAGCTTTGTGCATTTCTCAAAGCAATTTCACAGAAGGCAATCGATCCAGCGAAGCTAGGAAAGCTACAGAATGATGCGGTTCAATGTCTTGTCGGCTTTGAGTTGGCATTTCCACCTTCCTTCCTAGATATTATGACGCACCTCCTCGTAGACGTTGTCAAAGAAATTACTATTCTCAGTCCAGTATACCTTCACAACATGTGGCCTTTTGAGAGGTTCATGTCAATCCTCAAGAAATATGTTCTTAATCGTGCCCGTCCGGAAGGAAGCATTGCCAAGGGATATGGAACTGAGGAGGTCATTGAGTTTTGCGTTGATTTTGTCGACTCAATTGACTCGATTGGGCTTCCAGTATCACGACACGAGGGGAGGCTACAGGGAAAGGGCACCATTGGAAGGAAATCAAGTTTGAGCAATAATACTGATTTGTTCATTAAAGCACACCTAACTATCCTGCAACAATCATCCATGGTGACTCCGTATAGGATGGAACACGAGCAGATTATTGCGTCTCAAAATCCAACCAAATCCGAATTCTGGATTACACACTGTCACTTGGAAACATTTCCCTCATGGTTGAGTGAACAACTCATCGGTAACTCAACGATTCATCCACAACTAGCTTTGTTAGCCAGGGGACCTTGTAGCACAATTACAAAATGGCAAGCTTACGATATAAATAGTTACAATTTTTACACGAGAACTCAAGATCGCAAAAGCACAAACCAAAATAGTGGTGTCCGTATGGACGCCATCGACAACAATGGGTGCAAGACCTCCTATTATGGTATCATAGAAGAGATATGGGAGCTTGAGTACGGAGCGATGAACATCCCTCTGTTTTTTTGCCAATGGGTAAAACTAAATGACATAAAGAAAGATGAATATGGAATGACAATAGTGCACCTGACCAAGATTGGGTTCAAAGATGATCCATTCGTCCTTGCCAAAGATGTGCATCAGGTTTTCTATGTCAAGGATATGACTAGCGTACCGAAGAATAAAAATCCACAAGAAGGACCACAAGAGGCAAAGTGTCACATAGTTCTTCCAGGTAAAAGAGTAATCGTGGGAGTAGAGGACAAAACAGATCAATCCGATGATTATGATCAGTTTGATGGCATGCCTCCGTTCGCTGTTGAAGTAGACCCAAGCATATTGCTTGGACGTGAAGAGATACCATACTTACGTGATTGAGATTAATGACGTAATGTAATGATTATTGATCAAATCAATTATGTAATGCTAATGTGATCAACTTTTTTATTGGTCTCCAACAAGTTAACGATTCTGAAGTCTATGCATTTTGCAGTGTTGTATTGGTCTCAAATTTTTTATGAAGCTTGAATATGTCATGTGAGATTGACCCACCAAGTTTGAGATTTTTCTGAATTGGTTTAGTATTTTTTCGGTTCAATTGAATTTCCGTGCGACATCACCTAAAAATTAAAAGTTGAGCTGAGAACACCCCTCAAACGATCCGGAATGGTGCCAAACTTGGCCACAAGTTCTCTTGTGCCTTATGAGTCTAATTTATCTGAAAGCCGAATCATAATTCTTGAGTTATTGATGTGTAATTCACAAAATTCTAGCTCCTTTAGCACGAAGAAAAAACCTATAATACATTTAGTCATCAGAAAAATCTAAGATCTTGCGTGAGCTAATATTTTGGGTGTAAATGACAACCAAAAAAATTTCAGACCATTTCGACATAGATGGAGTACACGTGCTTCACAAAGCTATATGGAACCTTTCATCGAACCATGTCTATACACTTAAGTTCTTAACGATTCTGAAGTCCATACACTTTGCAGTGTTGTATTGGTCTCAAATTTTTTATGAAGCTTGAATATGTCATGTGAGATTGAACCACCAAGTTTGAGATTTTTCTGAATTGGTTTAGTATTTTTTCGGTTTAATTGAATTTTAGTGGGAATGCACATCAATGTTGCAAATGAAAATTGAAAGTGAATGTTTACAATTCTAAAATATAATTTTGCATAGCAAAGTACAGTTTATTATATTTTAACTAAATATAATTTTACATGGTTGAAATATTAAAAGTTACTATTTTTTTTACGTTGCAAAGAGAAAGAAAGAGAAAAAGAGGAAAGAAATAGGGGAAAAACAACTTCCTACCCAAAATTACCCTTTTGTCCCGGGTGGGATTATGACCCTAGGCTAAAGGGGGGCCTTTTGTCTCGGGTCGTAATACCACCCGGGACAAAAGGGCTAAATTTTGCCCTTCAAGGTCTCCCGCGTGAAATTACCCTTTTGTCCCGGGTGCACTTACGACCCGAGACAAATGGCCCCCCCTTTTGTCCCGGGTCGTAACGCCACCCGGGACAAATGAACCTTTACTCTCGGGTCGTGTTACGACCCGAGACTAAAGGGGGGATATATATGCGTCTCTCTTCCCCTTCTCCCCTACTAATCCCCCACTGCCTCCGCCGCGCTGCGCCCCTGCATCCGTAGTCTCCTCGTCGTCGTCGTCGCACCCGCGAGCCGTCGTCGCCCCCGCCGTCGTCACACACGCCGTCGTCTCCCGCGCCGCCGCCACTGTCGTCTCCCCCGCGCGCCGACGTCGTCTCCGATCCCCCGCCGTCGTCTCCCTCGCCGTCGTCTCTGGCACCGCCGCGCTCGTCCACCGCCGCGCCGTCTACCGCCGCGCGGCCTCCTCCGCCGGATCCCCGCCGCGTGCACGCACATCTTGCACCGTGCCGTCCCCGGCCGTCGACGCCGTGCACGCGCCGTACTACGTCCCCGTCATCGTCTCGCGCCGCCGTCCAGCGCCGTCGTCCTCGTCTCCCTTGCATCGTCTCCCACGCGCTGCCGTCCCCGTCGACGCCGCGCTGCCGTCCCCGTCGACACCACGTCGTCCCCCGCCGCGCCGCCGTCGATCCCCGTCCCACGCCCAAGCTCGCGCCGCCGTCCCCATCCGGCGCCCCGTGGTAGGCTCCCTCGGCCAGCCTCCTGCGTGCGCGGCGCTGGCCACAATCCCCCGCGCGGCCACCGGCGCCGCTGCCTCTGCTTCGGCGCGCGGCCGTGGGGGATTGGGGTTTAGCTGACGTCAGCAATTTTTTTGCTGATGTCAGCATTTTTTTACTTTCTTCATTTATATTGTTTAGAAAATGAAAAAAATTTTATGCATTCGACAGATATCCGAGTCGTGTTGCGTCCGCTTCGTCGGCCGGTCTAACTCCGGCACCGCGCTAGTGACCGGTCTCCCGGCCCCTTCGATGTCTCCGCCCACGACAACTCCGCCCACGACGCCTCCGCCCTTCGACGTCTCCACCCTTCGACGTCTCCACCCACGACGCCTCCGCACACGACGCGATGTCATTCTCCGACCCCGCCGCCCCTTTGGTAGGCGTCGTCGCACAAAGTCATAAAAGTTCTTAGTTATCACAAAAATTCTTTGTTATTCTCAGAAATGCATAAAAATTCTTAGTTATTCATCAAAATTCTTAGTTATTCTCAGAAATTCATAGATATTTATAGAATTTCTTATTTATTCTCTGAAATTCAGGAAATTCATAGAAATTCTTGTATATTCATAGAAAATCATGTTTACCCTCAGAAATTCAGAAAATTTATAGAAATTTATGAAAATTCTTGTTTGTTCTCAGAAATTCATAGAAATTCATTGAAATTGTTGTATATTCATAGAAATTATTGTTTACCCTGAGAAATTCAGGAAATTCATAGATATTTATAGAAATTCTTATTTATTCATAGAAAATTCAGGAAATTCATAGTCATTTGTAGAAATTTTTGTTTATTCTTAGAAATTCATTGAAATTCTCAGGAATCGTTGTATATTCACAGTATTCATGTTTACTCTCGGTAATTCATGAAATTCATAGAAATTTATAGAAATTCTTGTTTATTCTCAGAAATTCATTGAGATTGTTGTTTATTGAAAAAAATATGTGCCCATTTTACAAATTCATAGAAATTCGGAGTTATGAATAATACTGAGGAGGATGCGCGGATTATGGAGAACCTTATTGCTGCCGGTTCAAATGCTGAGATCCCAACCTTCACCGAGGAGGAGCGAAGCCAGGCGGATGGGTTCCTCAACATAACCGAGGACATCGACACCCGCACCGAGGACAATAATGAAGACGTTCTCATTGTTAATGCAGAAGGTTCCAACGAGGTATATATATCATGCATTAAGTTCATCACACGCTTTCATTCTCGAACCCCGCATTAATAATGAATTCGCAACTTGTAGGCTTCAACCTCGACAACCAAAAAGACAAAGAGAGGCCGTACAAAAGTAATCGTCGATGACGTGAAGTTTCATATCACGGAAGTCAACGAGCTTGGCCAGCCATGGGAACCAAAGAAGGTTAGGGACAAGTACCTGTCCCAATGCGGTGCTATTGTGAGGGACAACATGCCCATATCGTATAGAGAATGGAAGGGAAAGGAAGATAATCCATGGGTGGTTCCGGATGCACTAAAAAATATGTTATGGAATGATATCTTAAGACACTTCACACTTCCACCGGGCGTCAACCCAAACTTTGTGAAGAAGTGGACTCTATCGAAGATGGCAGAACAATTGCAGAGTTTCAAGAAGCAGCTGCACAAAAATTATATCAAGAAGAATCGAACTCCAAATTGGGATGATTATCCCAAGCTAAAGGATCACTGGGAGTCCTTTGTGGATTACAAGAGAACTGAAGAATTCGCCAAGAAGAGCGCACAAGCTCATATAAGTGCCAGTAAGAGGACCGAATACAACCATCGTCTTGGTCGAGGTGGTTACGCGGTTGCAGCACCCAAGTGGCGGAAGATGGAAGAAGAACTGCTCAACAAAGGTATCGTACCAGCCGTCTTTGACTGGTCCGAACGATCAAAGAATTGCTATTATGCCCGCGGTGGAAGATTGAACCCTGATGATGGTTCCCTTGAATTCCCAACCCACATTACAGGAGGCGGCAATTAAGATTATTAGAAAGGTTGAAGATGTCAAAGCAGGAAGATTGACTGTTGACAGAGAGAATGATGAGCTCACTTTGGCGCTCGGGAATCCGGAACACCCAGGACGTTACAGGGGGTACGGGGTTGTACCGTGGAAGTATGCTTTCAAGGGATACGATGACACCTATAGAAGCCGCAAAAGAATAAAAGAGTGTGAACTGGCGCAGTGACGCGAGACGATGGAGGATAAATTTAAACAACATGAAGAACGTATGAATGCAGAGATTGAACGACGAGTGGCCGCCGCGGTAGTTGAGATCACCCATTCTGGAGCACTGCCCCAAGCACCGGTGGATCCCATCATTAGCCCTTCCGCTCGCAAAAGCAGTTGTGCTTCCAGAGAGGCCCCCGAAGAACAAAGAGCAAACCAAGAAGAAGTTCAAGTAGAGGACAACGAACGGTACCCAGTGGATGAACATTGTTAGCACACCGCATGTGAGCTGCACAAGCCGATTGGCAACATCACAATGAAGGTATAAATATGATTATACATGCAATTATAACTCAACCTCTGATGCATGTCTCAAGCATTTAATAACTTCATCATTTCTCTACCTTTGATATATAGGTGGCGTACGGAAGTGCTTTTGCACATCTCCTAGGAAGTACAAGCCACGGCATGCAGATTCCACCTGGCTACACCTCAGTTGCTGCGGAGGAGATTGCTAACCCACAGTTTAACGACATGGAGCTAGACATCCCAGGAGGTGACGGGGAAAGGACACTGCAGGATGCTCTTCACGGTATCATATTGTGGCCCAAATGTTACATCATAATACATAAGATGCCACCACCGATACCCGAGAGTGCTGCCGAGCAGCAGCCACCGATACCTGAGAGTGCTGCTGAGTAGCAGCCACCAACTCCCGGCCCGTCACCGAGATCGCCACCGAGTCCTCATCGCTCACTGTCTCCACAACCTGCGAATTCTGCTAGTGCGAGCGATAATGACGACGATGACCTCCCTCGTCATCAATCACCACCGAAGGAACCTTCACCAAAGCAATCTTCCCCGAAGCTAGCTCCCAAGAGGTCCCGGTCACGATCTACCAAGTCTATGCCCCCGCCAAATCCGAAGCCCCCGATGAAGAAAGGGAAAAAGCAGCCTGTTAAAAGAAAGCTACCATATGACATGACAGAATCTGAAAATGAGGCGGAGTGTCAAAAACAAGTAAAGGATTATTTTCATAAAGTAACTATGGATTTTAGGGAGCAGCAGCTGGAAGAAAAGAATAAAGTAGATCCAGTGAAACTCAAAACTTTCATAGAGTGGCAGGAAAATAAAAAGAAACGGGTAAAGTTGAAAACTGATTATGACCGCTCCCTGGAGAAATCCCTACAGAAGAAGAGACGGGGCGGGTCACCAAATAGTTATATCGACCAAATACCGGGGTCGACGATGCCACAGGATTATAGGAAGAAGAAGAAGCCAACACAAGCGTCAACGTCGGCGAAAGAGCCTTCAACGAAGAAGGCAACACAAGCGTCGACGTCGGCGAAAGCGCCTTCAACGAAGAAGGCAACACAAGCGTCGATGTCGGGAGTACAGACTTACGTCGCCTCCAGCCTCACTGCACCTGAACGAGCTCTTGCACTTATGGACGCAGAACAAGTAGCGCATGTCATTCAAATGCAAGAAGCAACAGGGCTCCCACTAGAAAATATTCTCGGCCAGGAATCACCTCCTCGGGAAAAAAAACTTCATACCTAGATGGCACTACGAGCATGGGAAATCTCTTGTCAGGCCAGAGTTGGTAAAGAAACTGCCTACTCAGATGCGCAGATTTCATGACTTTTACATGAAGACATCTAAAGAGGGCCTAGAGATGATTGGCATGCTTGTTAGACCGGATGATTTTCCTGGTGAAGGCGAGAAGTTGGTTTGGCTGCGATTCAAGGATATTTATGAAATTTACCATCTTCACTCCCTGAATACCGATCTTATCATGGCCTGGTGTTGGTAAGTGACGGTGCAATTCATGTGCTAATTAATAAATTAATGCATCTGCTAATTAACTTTGTCTCTCATTTTCTGTAGTCTGGAACTTACTACGATGAGAAAGCAGGGTTATCACCGAATAGGTTTCATGGACCCATCATTAGTTTATCAAAACCAAGTAAGACTCCAACCAAAAACAGCATTCGCAACAATCCTTAGGACCTTGAATCGGCTGCATTTCAAGGAAGTGATACTACTACCTTACAACTTCGAGTATGTGCGATTACCATCTTATTAAGGGTTTGCATTTCTAATTATCCTAGTTATTATTATTTACTTCTCATCTTTTCACCATGCATGTATATACAGCTTCCACTGGATTCTTCTAGTAATTCAAGTTGACAAGAGCAACGTCATGGTCTTTGATTCGTTGAAAAGACCCCCTGAAAAATACCAAGACCTTCAAGATATGTTTCAAGAGTAATAATTCTATCCAATACGTTTACTTTTATGCAACAGTGTGTTTATATACTAACATTAGCTCTAACTTTTATTATTGTCCGCCAGAGCTTGGGAAAAATTCACTGCTATGAACGCTGGACAATGGAAACCTAAACTTAGATTCTGTACCGATTTTCCGGTACGTAAAACAAAAAACAACTTCAGCTTGAACAAATTATAAAAGGAATAACACTAATATTTCATAATTGTTTTCTCCAATTTAGTGTATGAGACAGGAACAAGGGACCAATTTATGTGCATATGTGTGTGAGTTCATCCACAATTTTTGCACTGCGAACCCGGGAGATTATACTGTAAGTATTATGGTAAACCTATTAATAAGACATCATTTTCTAACCGCGTATATATTTAATTCTTGGGTGTTATATATTAACATATTTGCACATTACAGAACTGCATGATTAGGGACGCAATCATTGAGAAGGATCGTCTCTTGGCGATTCAAGAAAGTCTCGTGGGATTCATGATGGACGAGGTGATTAGCTCAAAGGGAAGACATTTTTATGACGGTCATCCAATTCAGAAATATTAATTAGCACCTCCGGTGGAACTTGAGACTAGAATTAGAATGAAACGATATTTTGATGTATATATACTAGTTTCAGAAAATACAATCTCTGCTTTCGATGTAATATATATATAGTGTGTGTGTATATTTATTTATAAGTTTATTCTCTTGATATAGTACGTATATATAGTAGACATGTATAATTAGTTCAAACATTTATACGAACATATAAAATACACCCATATACATGAGAATATACGCGTATAATATTATTAAAATAACTGGAATTGAAAAACAAAAAAAAGACGGCAAAGCCTTTAGTCCCGGGTGGTGTTACCACCCGAGACTAAAGGGTGGGCGCACAGGCGCTGGCCTGCCCCCCTTTTGTCCCGGGCGGAGCTACCACCCGAGACTAAAGGGTGGACGCACAGGCGCTGGCCTGCCCCCCTTTTGTCCCGGGCGGGACTACCAACCGGGAATAAAGACCCCCTTTATTCCCGGTTGTGCACCCGGGACAAAAGAAGAGGGCCTTTTGTCTCTCAGCTTTCGTCCCGGTTGGACCTTAGGGATATTACGCCCTTCCCAACCGGGACGAAAGGCCTCGTCTCCACCAGTGTATATGCTGCCCACGACAGGCATAGCCCTGTTAACATGATGGTTCAATATGCTTGAACTTTGAGGTGAAACACTTTGTTCTTTGATTTATTTTTTCTATTTTTCTCCATAACAGTACATGATGTGTATGTCTCTATATGGGTTTCAGGAAGCTGATTGCCTATAGTAAAGCTCATTCACTCTGTCTGCCAACTGATAAGCCCATCTTAAATTCAATTTCTATCACTCCTATAGTCTCGTACATCCCAATCTCTTCATAAATATCATACATCCATTCACTTCAGTCCCTTCCCTCTTGTTATTCCATTCGTAGGCACTCATCATGCTGCACCTTTGCATGCATATCAGCATATCCCACATGGATTAAGAATGGCGAGCATCAGGACAACATTAGAAACGCCTTTGTGCTGCAAGCTCTCTTGCATAGACCGGCGTGTTGCTGCAGACCCTTGGAATCTAGAGGAACTCTCACGTCTCCCCTGTGGAACTGCCCGAAGCAGACTCCGAGGAACTCTCCCCTCGGGCGCGGACTTACCGGCATACTTGGCCTCTGCTGCCATTTGATCCCCCTGCCTTTCAAGCAGAGGGCGTTGGCAGCAGAAAAGCAACCGTGTGATTGCTACTGCATATTGTAGTACAGGCCAACAACTAATTTTTTTCGTTTGCACTTGTTACTGAAACTAGTACAAGCCAAGAATACTGTGAGTAGTAAGAGGATGGAAAATAAGAAAGTTTGAAACAAAACAGATTGTTTGACAGTAAAATATCTTATTCTCCTCTTTACTCCTGCAACAAATACAATAATATTGTCGAGGCAAGGCATTTTCTATTTTCTAATGCAGTGGGAACATATGAACTTGGAAGTTAACGAACCAGAACGGACCATCCAGCCCATTCCTATAAGCACATTGAAACTGCATGTTTGCATTGTTTTTCGCAGTAGAAAAAACTTTGGATTATGTACAAACAGCATGATCTCGTTGGCATCTCCAAGATAGTTATCAAGTTGATGATAGAACAGTAGTCCATGGACTTTGAGCATGTAACTGATGAGAAAAAAAGACGACATATTACGTTAACCATGCATGGAGCAAATACACATGTAAATTGTAAACTAACATGGCTTCATCAGTTAGCTGGGGCAAGCTGATCTGTAACTGTGCTGACTAGCCAAAGGTAACCACAATTTCCCTTTGTCTACCATGAAATTTGCAGTTACCGCAGCACGCTTCTGGACTTGCAGAGCCTTGGAATCTAGGGGAACTCTCCAGCCTCCCCTGCCAAAGAGTCTAAGAGAGTCCAAGGAACTCTCCCCTTCGGTGCCGACTTGTCGACGTTCTTGGCCTCCTCGGCCATTTGATCCATGTATCCAACAGCTAGACGACCACACGTAAAGGCAGCGCATTGGCACACCACACACCGAGGGGCGAAAGAAAGCAACCGTGCAACCAGGCCCGTGCCGACGTAAACTGAGACCATGTACAAAATTTTCAGAGGGACCAACGAAATAGAACAATAAATGATAGATATGGTATAATGTATCAAATTACAATTGAATGTATCAATAATCGTATTTATTTAATCTTTGGTGCATAATTTCTATTTGAACTCCATTCTTGTGGTGCTTCTTGAAACAAAATATTCAAAACACTGGTAGATAACCTACATGGAGGACTTCTGCTGGCTGTGTGACAACTGACTGAGACGTTGTCATGAGATCGTCGAAATGACAGAGTAAGATTGTGCACCAGACCACCGACTAGCCGTCACAGTCCGTCTCATAACGTGATGGATGGGAAAAATAAAACCAACTGTTGGATGTTGAGATGCTGATAAGAGACAATACGCAAAACTATACTCTACTCCCTGTATGTGCGCGAGAATTTTTGGGCCCCTGGAAATTGGGGCCCTGTACGGGGTACAGGTTGCACTCCCTCTCACACGGGCCTGCGTGCAACGAGACAATTTTTTTGACAGTTAACTTTCTTGTTCTCCTCTTTACTCCTGTCACTGATACAATATATATTACCAATGACAGGCACTTCTGATGCACTGGGAGCTTAATTGGAAGTGTATACTGGAACCATGTTTTTTCTTGTACACGATTACAAACGATATGATCTAGTTCCAAAATAGGTGTCAAGTTGTTGACAACACTCTAGTCCATGGACTTTTAGCACGCAACTGATGATAAATAAATAAATAACTCACGACATATTAACCATGCATGGAGCAAATAAAACATCTAAATTAAACCAACATGGCTTGGGACAAGATGGTCTATAACTGGCTTCACTAGCCACAGGTAACCGAGATTTCCCTTTATGTACCATGAAAATTAAAGTTGCATTTACCAAAGCACGCTTCTGGTACGGCCTTTGAGTTGGTGACAGACTCGGCCGTACATCCTGTATAGCAAAAGTTGGCAATAGTGTTGTGAGCAATGAATGGCAACAACAATTAATGAACTTTTGCTGTTTTCTATTCCAATTTTTTTTCATACCATTTCTTATGAATACAGACTTTATACTTAAAATGGAGAACTCAACGAGACATTAAACTTCACAGTTGATAACTTTTGCGTTTCAGATCATTTAATAGCTCCAAAATACATTTTAGAAGAAAAATAAAAAAATAGAAGGGTTGTTTTCAAAAGCAGCGACGCCATCACCCGCCCCTATAAAGTAGGAGATAGGATGACCCGTCTCTGAAAATGGTGATTTCTTGGGATCGGTCACCCCATCCATAGTCGCTCGCACTTGGAAATAACCCTCATTTTCAAGGGCGGATCTGTGGCCCGCTCCTTCAAGCGGTTCTCTAGGAGCAGGCTGAAAGCTATAGTAATTGTCACGTTTTGTAGGTGGGTGTGAAAATTTCGATCACCCCCAGAAGAAAAAGGTGTGCATCTACAAATCGTTTCTGTAGTAGTGGTAACTATTGTGTATCTTAAACAACACGTTTGCCATCAATTTAGAGGAGAAAGCTTATTTGGAGATGAAAACGCGGTACTTATTATTTTTTATTTCTCACCGAAGCATAGTACACAATGCAGCATACCTATGGGCTTTAGAAGTAGAAGTAAAACTCCTTGACTGTCTCTACCAACTCATATCCTTCAAACCCTTCATATATGGTTCGTATCTGTTTGAAGCGAAGTTAGACCTATTGTTGATGTTTTTTCTGGTCGAACATACGAGGGCGTTAGATCGCGCGGACGTCGAAAATCAACTTACTGAAACTTCCAGCACGGGTCGGTCTGACCGCCTAGGGGGGCCGGTCTGACCACCTTGGACAGAAGCGTCGCCGAAGACCTAAGTTCGTCGCTCCGGGAGGGACCCCGTCGGGAGGAACGCGCCTAGGGTTGTCCTAAGGTCGTCAAGGCCACTCAGAACTTCCTCAACCGCTGTGGAGACGAAGAAGGAGAGCAATGGGGTTATAAAAGCTAGGGTTTGGAGATAAAAGTAATAAAATTGATTTGTTCGATTGGATGATCGCTCTCAATCGGCCACGCCCCTTTATATTTATAGGGGGGAGGTCTTGCCCTGCAAGGAACTCATTACAACTCAGAATTTGCCAAAAACTCCTAATTCGAGTCAGACTCGGGGGAACCCGGTCAGACCGCCTACCAGACGCAGTTAGACCGCCTGGTGGCCTTCGTGCCGGACCGGCTACAGGACCATGCGGTCAGACCGCCCGTGCAACCCGGTCTGACCGCCTGGCCCAGCCTGATCCGGCTTTTGCCAAATTTGAGTGTCAATATATGCCCCCTGTTTTTTAGTAAAGCTTGCGTGCTAAAAAATAAATCTAAGGACGATGTGACACTCCATCGGCCATTTTTGTACTAAGGGCGATTTTTACTAAAAACCGGCCATATTCTCTTCAAGCTTCTTGCCATACACTCAGGTAGAATTTCTTCAAATACTTTCCATTGAGAGCCTGAGGTAGCTGCTATCCTTGCAAAGTTTCCACCATATAAGAATTTCCAGAGCAAACTCTCATAATCTTGTATGGCCCTTCCCAACTTGGAGACCACTTACCAAACTTGTTGCTCTTAGATCCTATAGGCAGAATAGTCTTCCAAATCAAATCACCTACCTGAAAAGACTTGGCTTTTTCCTTTTTGTTGTATCCTCTAGCAACTCGTCTTTTGTCTTTCTCAATTGCTTCTAAAGCCTCCAATCGCTTATCGGTCACTTCATCAACATTATTCATCATCAAAGCATAATATGTATCAAAATCAAGATTATTTTACTTTGCAAGTCTATATGCGCCTAGATTCACCTCAACGGGTAAAACGGTCTCTTGACCATACACAAGCTCATATAGAGTAACTTTAGTAGCACCATGTCTAGAAATACGATGACCCCATAAAGTTTCAGATAATATCTCATGCCATCTCTTAGGATTATCTTCTATCTTCTTCTTAATGAGCTTAATCAAAGTTTTATTGCTAGACTCGGCTTGACCATTAGCTTGAGCATAACATGGAGATGAATTGAGCAACTTAATACCATAGGAATTGACAAAATCACACACCTCTTTAGCAATAATTGAAGTACCTTGATCCGTAGTCAAAGTTTGTGGAATGCCAAACCTATGAATAATATGCTCTATAATAAACTCAATTACCTCCGATGTGTCATATTCTTGAGAGGGATTGCTTCAGTCTACTTCGTAAAATAATCAGTAGCCACGATCACAAAATAATGTCCCTTCGACGAAGGTAGATGAATCTTGCCAACAAAGTCCAAACCTCATCCTCTAAAAGGCCACGGCTTAATAATCGGATGCATCAATGCAGCAGGCACTAACTGAATATTCCCATGCTTTTGATATTCTTCACATCCCTTGTAATACCAAAAACAATCAGCTATCATAGTAGGTCAATAGAAACAAGCTCTCCTGAGGAGCCACTTCATCTTAGGAGCCGATTGATGAGTACCACAAATCCCTTCATGAACTTCCACCATAGCTAACCTTGCTTGATCAGAACCTAAACACTTTAAAAGCAAATCATCTGCGGTCTGACGATATAACTCATCATTATCCAAAATAAACTTAAGAGCCCATCGTCGAACTTTTCTGTCACTTGTACCTTTAGGATCCTGCAAATATGTAATCAAAGGCTTTCTCCAATCATCCACTTCATCCTTAACAGTTTTGGAAAAAACAACGACAGAAGCGGTATCCTCTTCTGCAGGGCGGTCAGACCGAGTAGGGCGGTCTGACCGGGTGGAGGGGGCGGTCTGACCGGCTCCTCCGGGACATAACCCTCGGCTTTGCCAAACAACGGCTTTCGTTCTCAAAAATTTCTTTTCTGAACGTCATAACCAGACGCTTGCTGAGCTAGAGCATTTGCCCTTGGATTCTCTTCCCGTGGCACATGATAAATCACAAACTCGTCCATACAAGATATGATGTCTAAACATTTATCAAGATAAGCATTCAAAGCACCGTTTAAACATTGACATACCTTGGATACTTGCTGCACCACCAGCAAAGAATCACCATATGCTTCTACATGTTTTACTCCTATATCATGTAAAATTTGCAAACCAAACAAGAGAGCTTCATATTCCGTTTGATTATTAGTACAATCTTGATCCAAATGGTTAAGAGCTTCAAAAACAGCCCCATTTGGTGAAATAATAATGTCGAGGTTCTTTAACCGCCGGCAATAAATTTCTTGGATTGCGTGTCGGGCTTCAGATGGTGTGCAAAAGGGACACAAGGATTTATACTAGTTCGGGCCTCCGGAGAGTAACACCCTACGTCCAGTTCGAGCTGCTCGTGTTGTTTGCACTGATTTGTAGTAGAGGTTACAAATGAGTGAGAAAGGGAGCACGGTCCCAAGTCTCTGTGGTGTGTGTACGTGGTTCTTGTAGCAGAAGTCTACGTACGTGTGTTGGAGCCATGTCTGGCAGGAGGAAGAAGAAGAACAGTAAGAAGGAGAGCTCCTCCGGAGAGGAGAAGGAAGAAGTAAAAAGGTGTTGTCCCCTGCTCTTGCCAAGGGCTGCTTTCCCTTTTATATATCAAGGGAAGCTTACAAGCCAAGCAAACAGTGAGAGAGAGAGACCGTGAACACCAGGGGGAAAATAATGCCTCACACCTTGCTTGCATGTACGCACGCATGCGCACTCAAGTGGTGGCCTTGTTTTTTGTGCCTTGTTCATGTGCGCACGGCCTCTACATGCCCACCACCGCAGGCCAAGGCTGGGCCCGGTCCTTGCATGCCTGCATGCGTCCTCGAGTGGTGAGAGGTGGCCTCCTTGTTGCATGACCATGGGGCCCACCTTTGGCATGTAGGTGTCCTGTTTGATGTGGACTTGAAGCCATTTTCACTGTGTTGCGTCGTGGGTCTCGCTGTCCTGCTTCCTGTAGATCGTATTTATCGTCTTTGGGTACCCATAATATCGGATCCCGTCAGTAGCCCCGAAGCCTGAGAGGGAGTCACGGATTCATTCCCAGGTTCAGTTGTCGTAGTGGAGAGGTAGATTGTGTTTTTCCGGTGGGGGCACGCAAGCGCACCCGCGGGTGGTAGCCCTCGAGCCCACGGGCAAGTTAGAGACTTGCCTGTGGGGTTAAGTTGCGATTTGAAGTTGTGGAGATTTTGCGTCGTTGCACGTTGCGTGAAACGCGTGTCGTGGGGTAAATGGTGAAGATCTCGCGCCGGTTTTAGGATTCGTGGGTCCGCCGCGGGTGACGTGGCAGAGCGTTCGTGCGCCAGTAGGACCAGGGGGCGTGCCTTTTGAGGGGAGACACCTCGGCTCGTGGGGCGTGCGGCCAGAGGTGGCCCCCCGGCATTAACTGCTGCGCGCGCAGTCGCCTGGGTTTGCGAGGAGAAGGTGAATTTTGGTGGCCCCGCATGGCGCAGGACACTAGTCGGGGAGTCGGTTTCCCCTTTCGTTGCGTCTCCCTCGCGCATCCTTTTTGTTAGGAAGGAGGGGTCGGGTGGCGTCAAGGTTTGCCTCGCTGCCGAGCCCCGACACCCGGTGAGCTGCGTGCGGGTGAGCTCGAGTGAAGCCTCGGAACCCCGTTCGCCGGGCTCCGAACGGATCAGCTGGTGATCGACCTAAAACTCCTAATGGCGAAGTCATCTAGTTACCGGGCCCGTTCGGTCGGACTCGGCGGCTCGTCGCCTTTCCGTCGGGGAAAAACCATGACCTTATTTTCCATCAAGACTCGAACGCAGTTCAGGATGCCCAGAGCGCTCGTGCGCCTGAGTTCCGGCCGCTGGGGCCCATCCTTCGCCGCCCCTCGCTCGGGTGCCCAGGAGCGGCTATCGAACCCTGCGGCGGGCCAGCCTTCGAACTCCTGGTCGTCGGTGTGTGGCGCCAGGCCCCGAGCGCAGAGCCGCGAGGGGCCATCAGGGCCATTGGAAGCACGCCACGTGGTCGTTGTGACGGCTGAGTAGTCGTCGTCTAGCCCCCGAGCGCGAGGCCCGAGCAGTCGTCGTCTCCCAGCCCCCTGTTGACGGCTGTTAAGTGCTACTTTTACACCGTCAATACCTGCATAATATAATGGTAAAAGGATCATCAACACTAGAATAGGGCTTGATACTGATGATTTCCACAAGTATTGGTGTTTCTAGCTTTTGTTGCAGGATGCACCGAAGTACGTGCCAAATGGTACAATTGAGAGCAAGTAGTCCAATGGCTATTAAAGGACGTTATCATAAACAACTTCAAATACCAATTTGGACTGCACCATTGCGACGGGCTCGTCGAGACGATCGAAATGGATATATCATTTGTATACTTCGGAGTCCGGATGAAAGATATATTCACAAGATAAGATCACACTATATCATGGACCCGGTGGGACCCACACCAGGCCACGTGGCGACGTGCTGGCACACAGGATGCCATGTGTCCATGACACTTCATCAATCCAAGAGAAGCACTTCCCGACGAATCAGACATCACCACGTGTCCAGCACACGATTCAAGGGCCCACAACCCGAGCAAACCGCCTCCAAACAACCCATACACCGTGAACCGTCATAAGGGCCCACATACCAGTCACCCAGAAAAAGTACAAGGCAGGACGTGGTGGGCCCAGGTCGGCCGACCCCATGGATCGACCGACCTGGGATTTCCTCTGTTCGCCATCTGCTTCCACGTGGTGCTCCTTGATTGGATCCTTAAGCCAATCCGGGGGTGTATGGGGTGTTCTCGCGCCGGTACCCGAGCCTATAAATAGAAGGGGAGCGGGTAGAGAAGAGGACACACACTTCTTCTCCTCCTTCTCACTTTTGCCTTTTGGCTTCTCTCATTAGGAGAGGAGAGCTATTTGTATAGGATTAGTGCTAGGAAGTGAGGTGGGAGGCTTGGGGATATGTCTTGTTCATGACATCTTCCTCAAAAACGATCCTCAGCGGTGCCTCTGTTCTTCATCTAGACTAAAGTGAGTATTTCGACATTTTCTATTTAGACTAAAGTCGTATGCATGCTTAGTTTCTTTGTTCTTGTATTCTTCGTTTGTTCTTGGTTTAGAGGCTTGTGTTCTTCGAACACAACCCTTTCGATCTAGTAGACTTAGATCATAAGTTTGCATCTAGTTTGCCAGCTTGTCTATTAGAGTAAAGTTGATGCTCCTGCATGTCTCTAGTTAGATCAAAGTGCATTCGTGATCTTGCATGAGTGATAGAGCATACCTTGAGCTAGTGCCAGTATCTCCCTCGCGGATTCGTAGTTCCGTATTTATACGGAGTGCTATAGTCGGGCTATCGAGACGTCAGACGGTGTCCGGCTATAGTAGTAGTCAGTGGTGTAGACGTGGTGTATGGACCATAGGTTATCCTGCGAAGACCACGTGCGCTCACGTAACGATAGAGGTCGGCCGCAGTGGTGACAGCCTGTTGGACCCTTTGCAACCCTCCGCGCCTGCATACCGAGTTGGGCTCGTTGTCAGTACATTGGCCTCTCCCTAAAAAGTTAGGATGTGCTGGCCCCCAAAGTGAGTGTTATACCTGAGAGACCGTGCTAGACTCTGCGCTCGATCGAGGCAGATCCTTTCTACCTATCCTATCATTCAGTGTTGTGTCCTTGGACCATCTATACTAGAGTAGAAGATAGTGCACATCGTTCCTTGGATTCGATACCCTTAGAATACTCTCCTTCCTTGGGGAAGTGCTACAACGGTATTTCCGTACGCTTGCGGTATACCCGGTTGCTCTTATATGCTCCCTCTAGGTGTAAAACTAGTGGTGACGTTAAGAAACGCTAACACCCCCGAGCGTGAGGGCCGGGCCGTCGTCGTCTCCCAGCCCCCGAGCGTGAGGGTCGGACCGTCGTCGTCTCCCAACCTCCAAGCGCGAGGGCCGGACCGTCATCGTTGTTCCGGTAGAGCAAAGCGCCAGCCCGAGTATAGAAAAGTACTCGGGTGGTGATTTTTGTGGGGCGTCGTGCCAGTCCGGGTACATGGAAGTACTCGGCCGGTGATGAGCGCAACCTCCGAGCGTAGGTGGCGAGCTCGGGGAACCAAGAGCCGTTCCTGAAAAAAGAAAATCCGAGGACAGCAGTATGTGGTGCGACAGATGCTAACTCTGAAGAAAAAGCATTTGACAATGTGCGATAAATATTCTAATTCCAACTCCCTTAAGTCTAATAATTTCCTCGGGTAGTTATCGTGTTATGTTTACGCACCTGACCCCCGACAACCGCATCCGTAGCGTAGGGAGCTGGCCGCGTTCACGCGTAGGAAGTGTAGGCGTGGGGTCACAGTTTCACGGTTTGGGGCGTGTGCTACCCGAGTACTTTAGTGACTTGGTGCGGGAGAGGAGAAAGAAAGCGAATGGTAAAGAGTGCGCGCGGCACGCCCGTTGGCCGTTGCCCGACTGCTCGTGTAGCGCTCGAACTGTGTAAGCAGTCAGGACCACGCCTAAGGTAGACGGCAATATCTCGGAGATGCATGTTGAGATATGCATTAACCGGGAGACGGTAGTGTTAAAATAATACTTAGCTCGATTTGTGTGTGTGGACGTGTCGTCCTCGTGCCTGGGTCCATAGACTCTTGAGCTGCACGTTGTCGTTGTGGCCGTGCGGTCGTTGAGGAGACCGGCGAGCGGTTGGGATGAGCGACTCAGCTTTTCCGGCATTTCGTGCGTCGGGGAACATTGTTGCCGTCGGTGGTTCGGAGATCGTAGATGCTCGGATGGCGTCGTCGCGGACTCGGTCGGGGCGGTTGCCGGGCGACCGCGGGTGCCGCTCACCATTGCTGTTGGCGGTGTTGCGGTCCGTTGGCGACAAGGAGAAGGGTGACGGGGACGAGGTATGGCAACGGGTGGTGGTACATCCGTAGGTCACGGCTTACTGTCACCCGTCGCGTCATCCAGAACAGCTCTGTTTTGGTTAGAGTGGTGAATTGATGATGTTGTGGCTCGAGACCTTCTCATAACAACTAAGGCAGCAACAAGAAATTTGCGTTTATTGGTTAGGGTGGTAATTTTCCCGAGTAGGAGCTCGTTCATACGACTTGTGTCCCGTCTCCGGGTAGCTTCCCGAGCAGTTTCCGTCTCCAAGCAGCGAACTTGATTCGTACGAGTAGTTTTTCGTCACCTAGTAGTGTCTCTGAGCAGTTCCCCGAGTAGTTGCTCCGAGTAGCAGTTCAATTCGAACGACTTGTTTTCCGTCACCGAGCAGTTGCTCCCGACTAGTTACCTCGAGTAGTGGTTCGCACGAGTTGTTTTTTCGCCTTCGACTTGTTGGTTCGCACGAGTTGTTTTTCCGCCTCCGACTTGTTGGTTCGCACGAGTTGCCTTACCGCCTCCGACTAGTTTTTTTTTTTTTTTTTTTTTGCGTGGACGCTCGAAACTGCAGGAGATGGTAAAAAAATGGAAGGTGCCGCCGTCTCAGGCTCGAGGTTTCCCACCACCGGGCTTCTTCGCCGCCGCCTCGAAGTCGTAGGGGAGGTGCAAAAGGGAGGCACCGGCAGGGCTTATCTGCGTCCGGCGCTGGACCCGCCTCCGCGGGGATGGGATCGGAGCAGAAGGTGGGCCTGCGGGAGAGGAAATGCGTCGCCTTCCGTGGCGGGAGGAGATGGAGGTGAGCTGCGCCGCTGCGCCCCGTCACGCCTCGCCACCGGCCGCCCTCCTCCCGGCGGGCTTCCTACGCCTCGTGTTGTCCTCTAGCCCCTCCGCCGGGCGCCGCACCTGCGAGTCTGCGACGGGGCCGATGAGCTCCGCCCCCGGTGCTGCCTGATTCAGGCACGCAGGCCCTATCGCGGCCCGCACCTGCGAGCCCCGCGGCCGGGCACGCCGGTGGGCTCCGCTTCTGGCGCCGGGATAAAAAGGGATGAAGTGCTGCATCGTTGAGGAACTCCTCCGCTGTCGGACGGAGCACCGCACCTGGGTGCCATTACAGAGGAGCCGCTGCCAGTCGTAGAGGAGGCAGGCTGCGCCGCGGGCTGCGCCGCGGCGCTGTGGTCCGAGGGGGTCCGTGCCGCCGATGTCGAAGGAGAAAACCTAACAGAAGCCGATGTGTGTCGAGGAAGAGGTAGAGCTGGGCACCGTGCCGCCGTGGAGGCCGGAGTAGGTCAGGAAGCGGGCACCGCAGCGCCTCATCACACCTCGCCACTGGTTGTCCTCGAGCTGCTCCGCCAGGGCCGCGCCTGCGATGGGGCCGGCGAGCTCCACCCCCGGCGCCACTCGATCTGGGCGCGTAGGTCGCGGGCGAGGCCGGGCGTCCACTGGTCGCTCCGCTTGAAGCCACCATCGCTGAAGAGGAGTTTGCGGCCGTGTCGAGTGCGGCGGTCACCGAGCTTCAGCAGGGCGCGGGGCAAAGCACAGGAGAAGCCGAAATAGGAGAGGTTGGTGTCGTGCCCCTCGAGCTGCTGCGAGCGCATGGCGCAAGGTCCCTGACTTCGTCCCTGTCGGACAGGCCTGGCTTTAGTTACCTTCACCAGCTCGTTCGGTTCGTGGTAGATGGTGGCATCGCCGGTGTGGTCGTTCCCGGCGTGGCCGTTGTCGCAGGCAGCCACGCCGGTGGCCGCGGTGCCGCGAGGTCAATCAGGTAGCGAGCTGCTTGCCGGTCGAGGGGCGCACGGCTGCTGGGCGACCGCCCCTGTCACGGGTGGCGTCGTTGATGCACCGTGCCCGTAGGCTTCTATTTGTCGTGGCTTGCTCGAGGAAAGAAGAAACGCCGGCTGCGGCAATGTGCTTCCAATGGCGAAAAAAGAACAGGGAAAAGAAGAGGGTTGCGACGGCCGTGCGTCCTGCGCGGAGTTCCACCAGATCCACCGCGCGACGCGAGATCCGGCGGCGGGGGTTGCAGCGGCTTGCTGCGCGGGATGCTGCGGCTTGCTGATGTTGCTAACTCCCGCGACGGGGAAGTAGGAGAGGCTGCAGCTTGTTTGCTTCTGATGGAGATCGATTGGAGCAGGCTGATGCTCCTCTGGTTTCCTCTGTGGAGAGAGAAATGGAAGGGAGAGCAGCTGCTCCGGTTTGCTGTCGTGAGGAAAAAAAAGCAGAGGACAGTAGTCGCTTGCTTTGTTCGAGTAATTGTACGCATCGGGCGTTGTTGATTTGCAGTGCACGACTTGTCTCCGAGTAGTTGCTGGGGTTGCGATTGTCGCTGTCGTCGCTGCCATAGTCAGCGTCGCGGCCGTTGTCGTTGTTGCCGATGGAGTCGCGGTTGCCATTGGCGTCGCTGCAGCCGTCGGTGCCGCGGCCGCCGTCGTCGTCGCCGGCGGAGTCACGGTCGCCGTCGGTGCCGCGCCCGCCGTCGTCGTCGTGGTTGGCCATCCGAGACCTGCAAAAACGTCGTGACACGCAAAAGTCCCCTACCTGGCGCGCCAACTGTCGGGGTTCTTTACCAACTGTCGGGGTTTTTTAACCGTCGGCAATAAATTTCTCGGATTACGTGTCGGGCTTCGGATGGTGTGCAAAAGGAACACAAGGATTTATACTGGTTCGATCCTCCGGAGAGTAACACCCTACGTCCAGTTCGAGCTGCTCATGTTATTTGTACTGATTTGTAGTAGGTGGATACAAATGAGCGAGAGAGGGAGCGCGGTCCCAAGTCTGTGTGGTGTGTGTACGTGGTTCTTGTAGCAGAAGTCTGCGTACGTGTGTTGGAGCCATGTCTGGCGGGAGGAAGAAGAAGAACAGTAAGGGGGAGAGCTCCTCCGGAGAGGAGAAGGCAGAAGTAAAAAAGGTGTTGTCCCCTTGCTCTTGCCAAGGGTTGCTTTCCTTTTTATATATCAAGGGAAGCTTACAAGCCAAGCAAACGGTGAGAGAGAGATCGTGAACACCGGGGGGAAATAATGCCTCACACCTCGCTAACATGAACGCACGCATGCGCACTCAAGTGGTGGTCTTGTTTTTGTGTCTTATTCATGTGCGCACAGCCCCTACATGCCCACTACCGCATGCCAAGGCCGGGCCCGGTCCTTGCATGCCTGCATGCGTCCTCGAGTGGTGAGAGGTGGCCTCCTTTTTGCATGACCATGGGCCTCACCTTTGGCATGTAGGTGTCCTGTTTGATGTGGACTTGAAGTCATTTTCACTGTGTTGCGTCATGGGTCTCGCTGTCCTGCCTTCCTGTAGATCGTATTTACCGTCTTTGGGTACCCATAATATCAGATCCCGTCAAATAATGATTCGAACACCACAACCACTTCTACAAACCGATCCATCAAAATGCAACTTCCATGGAGTAAGAGTTAAATAACCGACATCTAAATTAGGTTGCTCATTAATTCTATGTTCTTCTGCTACAATTTGATCTCTCATTGATTTGATTGGTTCACAATGTAAGTCATATGCAACAAGAGCATAAGCCCATTTGCCGACTCTACCACTTAGAATAGGTTTTTGCAACATGTATTTAATTATGTCGGTTTGACAAGCTACATAACAAGTGCTTGATAATAAATAATGTCTTAACTTGGTACAAGCATGATATAAAGATAAGCATAGTTTTTCAATAAAAGTGTACCTTGTTTCGGCGTCTAATGATCTTCTACTTTCATAAGCAACAACATACTCCTTGCCATCGGTCTCTTGAGTCAAAACAGCCCTAATAACACTCTCCTCAGCCGCCACATATAGTCTAAAAAGAACACCACTCTTGGGTGCTTGAAGAACATGCTGCGAAGTCAAATAGTTCTTGATCTAATTAAAAACCTCTTGTTGTTTTGCCTCCCAAGTAAATTTCAATCCAACTTTCAACCGAAGTAAAGGAGTAAAAGCATTCATCTTCTCAGACAAGTTACAAATGAATCGCCTCAAATAATTTACCTTACCCAAGAACTTTTGTAAATCTTTCTTACAAGTAGGAGCTTGAACTTTTTTAATCGATTCAATCTTTTTGGGATCAATCTCCACAACTTTCTCATGTACGATGAAACCCAGAAACTTGCAGCTAACACACCAAAAGCACATTTTGAGTGGATTCTTCTTTAAGTTATATCGACGCATTTTTTCAAATCACTACAAGGAATGTGTTGACTAGTGACGAAAAAAAAACGTTTCTCGTCATAAACCGTGATTTATGACGCCGGTTGTTACGAAAACCCTCTGTCATTAATCGAACGTCACAAACCGCGATTAATGACGAGACCTTATTTCGCAGGGTCATGAATTTAATGACGTGTATAAATTCGTAACACTTGTCGTCATAAACCTGTTTCGGCGGTTGCGCCACGTCAGACCGAGATCCATCGCGGCTCCGACATGGCAGGGGTTATGACGATTTCGGTTCGTCACAGATTGAAGCCCAGTCCATGTAAGAGCCTTTATGAGCCCAATTTTGTTGGGCCATTTTTAGCCCATTGTGGATTTTTGTGTAGTTTTTTTGGGCCAAACAATATGTACCGCACGTTATTGGGCTTCTTATATTGGGTTTTTTTCTTGGATCGTAACCCATTTTGCACATGACCCGTTCTGATTAAAGGCCCAATTATTAATGCCTTAAGCCTACTTATAAGCCCAATTATTTGTAGCATCAAGCCAGTTACACACTCATTTTTTTCTCCAAATCAGTAGTATTTATTCCTCTTATTACGATACATCATTGTACACAATGTATTCAGTAAAATCTTTCACGTTCCATACATACAGACATACAGAATCTAACAAAAACAGATTTTCTTGCATCCAAAAAACTTATACAAAAGTGCATCCAATCACTTCTTCTGGTCACATTTTATCTTGAGCATACACTGTTGCAGTTGCTTTAGCTGTTGCTGATCGCTTCTAGTATCTACAAGCCAAGAGAGTAAAATAAATTAAAAATCACATGAATGTTGCGGTTAGAGATTAGTATCCGAATTAAGATAAAATGATCATGCAGTGTACGACATGAGAAGGATGCATATAAATTTATTGCCACAATCTCTAGAACAAGTTAATTCTGAATGCTATTACAGGGAACTATCAAACATCAATTTCTTTCCAAATACAACATCAATTAAAATAAATAAACTTATGGGATCAAAGAGCGCTAGCAGCAATACCGGGAGTCTAAAATTTAATAAAAAAAGTAACATGTATACCTAACCGAGATTTGTGATGATGCTAATTTCAGAACAAATACACTAAGAAATACTCATGCTAAAATCCTAATTAAGGCACGAAAGTACTTGCAGGGTAAAACATGTTTTGTTAACTGCTAAATAGCAAGCTAGTAGCATACCTACAGATTTCAGACTATCATCTGAGTAAAATATGAAGCTATATTTAGTAGATAAAATGCATATGCAACGAATCCATAAAGGCCAGATCTGAAGGAAGTAATGCATATGCTTCACGGGTGAAGATAAACAACACCATCAATCTTAACAGGGGGTGGCTGCATATCATCACTGCATTTACTTTGGTATTGTTGCAGGCTTCCATTTCTTCTTCTGAAGTTCTTCATTTGATCAGGTAGAGACGAAGCAAGATGGCAAGAAGATGAGAGGTACAACAGAAGAACCCAACTAGGCAACTGATGTCATTGTAGGTAGAAGACCCACAATACACCAACACTCATTACAAAGAATCAACTCAAACAAGCTCATAAAGACAAACATCATCACGCAAACACAAAGCTCCACCAGTTAACACATAGCCAGGAAGCGATGCTAACGTTGTTAATAGAGTTAAAGGGTATACTCCTAACTATGGGCATAGCTTGCTTCACCAGTCATTGAGGCTTAACTTCATGGGATGAACTAGTAGCTCCATTACTTGGACAGGCATCCTTCAGAGCACGTGGCACGAATCGTCTAGGGATGTTGAATTAGAAAGGACACTTTGGAATCGAAAGTCAAGAGAAGAATCCAAAGCAGCATTATTTGAGGAACAAGGAGAAGTTCAATGATGAAGATAGATGGATAGGAATTGACAGATATGTTCAAAGTAGATAGGCAGCAAGATATCAAGGAGAGACATTGCATGTAACAAGTGGAAAGGGAAAGCAAGATCAAGATCAAGGTCAAGGGAAGATAAAATAAACAGACAAGGGTAGAGGTCATATCATTTGCCAAACAATGAAGTGCAAATGAAAATGAGTTAAGCGGGAAGGATTATCAAAAGAAAATGGTCAAGGAGTGGGAATATTCATCACAAAGCTCAAGGGAAAGGTAGTGATAAATTTTGGATCAAAAGGAACCTTAAGGAACAACTATTGTTATCTAGGCTTACGTCCTACAGTCGATACAGCTATGATACCACTCTGTCACACCTGTTTTTCCAAAGAAAACCAAGTGCAAATCTATATGCATGCCAGGATCAAGTTTCATGCATATAGTTGACATAAGTGAATAACAGTAACAATATCACGTAAAGGAACATAAACAAACTTACAAATTCTATCAGAGTTATACAGCTCAATCATGGAAACGAAGGCGCCAAACTCCACAAGCAATCGACTGGGGGCTGCGTACGCCTAGCATCACCATCTTCAACAGCTTCACACCTTTTTCTTCTGAGCAGCAGTAAGCAAGGATGAGTACACTTATGGTTGGTACTCAGCAAGGCCACAAGAAATAACCAGAAACGATTTAAAGTCCATCTTTAAGTATATTAATCATGTGAGGGTCCAGGCCGCTCTTGACCGTGAGCACGGCTAATTGATTAGTTTTAAACACTCTGCAGAGGTTGTGCATCTTTACCCACAAGTCGCGTAAAAGTTCAGAAGAACTTTGAACCCAACCATGCGATGCTTGCAAGGCATCATACCACACTACCGAGGTGTGATTACATAGGCACGCTACGAGGCTTTTACAAAGTTTCCCCAGAAAGTTACAACCCACAAGGTTACCGGATCAGTTAGCAAGGTATGAAGTCCTGTAGCGGGTACCGTGTCTTAGCAAAGCCCAACTCCCCGCTAGAGCGAGTCCATACCCCCATAGTACCGCCGCCCCTTGTCCTTATCAGGTAAGGCCACTTCTAACCAGAGTCCCTAATTAATTAGCCAAGACCAGAGCCATTTAGTTCTCATGGTTGCACTGTTGTCCTAGGTGGTCGCTCCATGTTCCAATTATAACATGGTAATCTTGTAAATAAAGCATAGGTAGAAGGATGCTCAGGGACACTTGCCTTTCTCCAAAGATAAGCTACTCTTACTGCTCTTTCTTCTCTTGCTTTCTTGAAACTCTTTATCTTCAAAATGAACAGCGATCCTTCTTCTACTCGAAGCAAACATGGGGAACAACCATACAAAGCAAAAGAACACGTACAACTAAGAACAATGCACCAATCAAAAGAAAAGCTTTAAAAGAGCGTGCTAAAGGAATGGCTCGATTCTACGGTTACGCAAACACAAGGGACGCTGAAAACGGAACTACGGTCGAAAAGACAAAGCTATCGAAAGATTATTATCAAACAACAAGAGACTAGATGTTGGATTTATTTTAATGAAAAATCGTGTGGAAACAATATTTCAGAGAAATACTCTATGTTAGAATTAACTAAGCAAGTTATATTTAATTAAAGAAAACATGATAAGCCTATTCATATTTATTTGTAAATATTTGAGTACATGTTATACCAGATTAACATATTAGCTTTAGAAACACAAAGCATATATGAGGCATCTAACGAATAACTTTGGATTTCATGTTCAACTAAACATATTAATATTGAAAAGACATGTATAATATCATTAAGCATATTAACTTTATATGAAAACCTTTGTATAGCTCTAACATCTTTTATTTAACAAAAACTAGTTATAAATAAGAATTAACATCATGATTAAAGAAAACCAGAATAGAACCTAATCACTTTTATTTAGAAAAGCAATGGGATCAGAATTAGTCAAGATTAACATGCACTTTAGTGTTAAAACAAGTAATAGGTGATACACATACTAACGTACAAGTTAAGGTGAAACAAACGAGAACGGTAGCAACGAACTATCAAGCACATAAGAAACCTTAAGCAAGGGTCTATCAGGAGAACTAGGCTGTAGGGGGGTCAACTAGATGGTAGAGATACTATTAAGATTGGTTCTAAGAAAGATAACTGCACAAGATAGAATCACGGGAATATAGCTAACTCAAAAGGAACAACTGGAACATGAGAGCTATGAAACGAAAGACTACGGAGCCATAGGATTTTATGACTTGCTATAAAAGGATTATAAGAGAAACAAGGAACAAGCATGATAAGATTACTTGATAAAGAGATGAGTAGCACAAACTACTCACACAGATAATGCTATTAAGTAGAATAGAAGCTCTAAGATATCTATTTGGATCACCAAAGCACACAAACCGTGCTTAAAAGGGAAAGGCTCGGCTAGGTGTAGGAAACAACTTGATCTGAGCTAGAGCTGGATTTGGAAAGATCTAAAGCTTACACAAGGCTAGATACACAAAAGAAAGATACTGAGATAGAGCCGATTAAAGAACGTCTAACGAACGATTTGCATTTACGAGAGAACAAGACTATGAGTTAGGTTTATTTTAATTAGCAAAAATATGTAAAGGATATTTCATGAATAAAATACCCCAAGTTGAATTAATTCAAATTACATTTTTTATTTGCAAAGACCGAAGTAAAGAACCTAGTCAAATTTTATTTATAAATGTTTATATATCAATTATACCAATTAAACATTTACTTGAAGAAAGGTTAGAACAACTACTCGAATTGAAACATATGGCGTGTTGAGCTAAACAAACTTTATTTAGAAGCACATGGGTGTTGGCATTAGTCATTTTAACAAATAATTATGAAAACCGAGTTATAGCTTAACCATATTTTAATTAGAAAGATTAAAGTATAAATTATACCTTTTTAAGCATTTAGCTTTGAAAAGGCTAAACTATGTGAGACATCTAAACAGAACTTTATGATTCAAGTGGATCATATTTTTATTACTGAAAACAATATTATAATGGTATTAATCAAATTAACATATATTTATGAAAGTCGGTGTTAAAAGTCTAATCAACTTTTAATTAGAAAAGTTAATTAATTATTAAGCAATTAACATTAATTTAAGAAAAACCGAGATGACACTAATCATCTTTTATTAATAAAAACATATGAAGTAAGCTTTAATCAAATTAACATTTATTATAAAAAACAACGTATAACACTATATAGCTTTTATTTAGAAAAGGCATGCTTAATAGACATTAACAAAAATTAATATTAAATAAATTTTCAGAAAACATGTATGATGAAAACTCACCGCTAAAGTGTACTTTACATTATTATGAACCTAACGCAATTTGAACGGATTAAAACGGAGCTAAAACATGGATTCTATGGAGAAAACAAGATGTAGGGACCTAGTTGAGATAACTATAGATTTCAGGGGCTATCAAGAAAGACATGCAAGACACATAAAATAGTGCTTGCGAAACTAACATAGCTCAGGGTTAGATCTGCAAAAACCTCAGGCTGGATCTATGTGTGAAAGGTGGGATTTTCGTAGGGGGTTATATATAGATTGGCCAAGACACAAAAGAAACTTGAAGAATTAAAGGATTGCACATGGGGCTAAACGCAAAACGGCCAACTCATCTTCTTCATCTTTCGTGACAGGGACGGACAGGAAGGTCCTCGACGTACAGGAACTCCTGGTGTTGGTGGCGCCGGTGATTCTGGCGACGAGGGGCACGGCTGAGGCAAGGAATCGGAAGAGGAGATCGAGGAGGTCGCGTGGAGCTGCTCACCGACGGTGGGGATGCAGGGAGGCGGCCGAATCTCGGCCGGCAGCGGCGGACAACGGCTCGATCTCCATGGTGACTGCGAACAGAAATAGAGAGAGGAACAGAGATGGGGATTCGATGGGATCGACCACCAAACATGCACGGGAACGGCAAAACAGAACGAGATTGACGAGGCGAACGCGATGGTGTGCTCACTTTCGGCCAGGGAGGAACGATGGCGACGGAAGGGCTCGCCGGAGTTGGAGAGGAGATCGCCGGAGTTGGGGAAGATGACGGAGCCGACATCGGAATCGAGCAATCCACCACACCACGGCGTTGAGCTCGACGAGACAAACTCCATGGTGGTGTCCTTCTGCACCGGAAGTCCACGGTTGTTGGCGTTTCGTAGCGTCGTCATCTTAAGAACAGATCTGGGATCCATCCTTAGTGACAAAACCAAGAATCGCCTTGTAGGCACCTCTCAATGTCACAACTAATGACGCCAGATTAGCGTGAACATCAAGACTTGCCAAAGGTTAATCTAAACGATCATGAACGAATCCGCAAGCGCACAGATAAACCATTGTAGCATTTCCCCAAGGAATGAGAGTATTCCAAGGGTATCGTATCCATGGAAAGCAATGGCGGATATCTTAGACTTATGTTTTTGCTCTGAATGTAAACCAAGAGATAGATATAGGAAACAACACACTCAGAGACAGGGGTAAGAAAAGAGATATAAGGGTAGTGTGACACACACACTCAGATCTACCTCTACTCTAGCACACTACGGCTTAGGGGGAACATACGAGTTAGCTCTAGGTTCTAATGTACTAAACATACAAAGCTAGAAGATACAGGAGATGAGCATGAGTATTGCATGAGAGGGATAAGGTTCAGCACCCAGGTACAAACGGGGAGCTAGCCCGCGACGACCAGCACTCTGCGAAACTAGACTTTAGACTCCTACAGCAGGTACCCCAGCGCGGAGGTTGCCCAAGGATCCAACATGACTGTCACTACCTGAGGACCGGCCTCTATCGTTACGGGGGGTATGCTCAAAACTATCGTAGCTAAACAACCCAGGCACCATGCCTACGTTGCTGCTAGACTCCACCCGGCCCGGGCCATTGTGACCTAGGGTGAGAGCCACCAGAAGACTGGTCAACTAGACCGAGTACCGTAGCATGAACACAGACCTCATGCAACACTCTCATGCCATCTAACAAGATCAACTAAGGCTAGACATACAAACAGATACGAACTCTCTTATGTCCAATCAATAAGATTAAAGGGTCGTGTTCATGAAAACACGAGCATCTAACTTATGAACAAACACATAAGGAAGGAGTTTATCACCCTTCAAGTAGATCAAAAGGTAGTGCTCACGAAGAACACAAGCCTCTAAATGATGAACAGAGGATGAACTCAAGAACATATCAAGCATATGATCTACCAAGACTTTATATGAAATAGCTGAATAACTGAAGTAGATCAAAGTCATACAAAGAAATAAAGATAAAAGAGAACTCATACCTAGACTCCAAAGAAGACTTGGAACCTGAATAAGAGCTACTCTAGCCTACCCCTAGCCTTGGAAACTAAAAGTGAGAGGAGAATGAGAGAGTGGTGTGTGAGAAATGGGAGCCCCTCCCCTTCTATTTATAGGCAAGGACAAGGCTTGCTCGGAGCACCAAATGGCCTCGAAACACCCGGGAGTGAGGCAATGGACCAATGAGCAACTGCCACGTGTAGGGGCCAGATGGGGTGCCACTAAGGCGGTTCGGTCGATCCTAGGATCGGCCCGCCCCCTAGGGCGGCCCCACCTGGTGTGCTTCCTCTAGGTGGCTACCCTGTGGGCCCTCTGATCCTCCCCCGGTGAATGTCTTGATTTGGTATCCGAGGTGGGCCCTTTGATCCATGTGAAGTCCATGTGGCGTCCTCTGATTCGTCGGTGAGTGCCTCCCTTGGATCGATGATGTGGAATATCATGTTTCCCTTGGTGCTAGCCACCTCCTCAGCTGAGTTGGCATGGTTTCTTCATAGAAGGTGGGTTTCTATCTCTTTTAGGGGGTAAATCACCTACATACAAATAATCTCCAAGGACAAGTGGAACTACATTATTCAAGCCAAAATGCTAGTAAATAATGCATATGCCTCCATTTATGTGAGAATATTGAGGGTTGAAAATGGTGAATTTCAACCATCAACAACGGTTTCGCCGGAAAATCTTGCCGGAAAGTTCGCCGAATTTTAGTAGATGCGAAAGTTCGGCAACGATTTGTGGGAGCTAGGGTTATCGAAACGAGATGAGGTTAGCGGCGTTAGAAAGAGGATATCAGGGAGATCACCGGCAACTATTTATTGGTCGAGATAGAGTCTGATTTTATTTCCCCTGTTTTTCTAATTTCGGGAATTAATTTCGGATTAAAAACAATTCTAGAAAATCCTGAAATCATAATTAAAGCACGAAAAATACTCTGAAAGCTCAGAAAATGTTAGGAAAATTACTAGAGATGGTTTTGGACAAGAGGAACCCAAATAGAAAATTTGGTGCTCATGAAAAGAATTTTAGAGCCTTCTAATAAATAGAAATAGCTCTAGGGAAAAGAGAATAAATTCCAGAAAAAGCTGAAAATTTCTCGGAAGGTCTTGGTCAGCAACTAAACGCATTTTAAAAGCTTTTGCACTCAGGAAACACCAAGATGCATCGACATGAATGCAACACACATCGACTCATTTATGTATTTAATCTAGAAAAACAAACAAAGGCTTTTTCCTATACTATATTTCCTGTAAAGAAAATAAATATTGGGAAAATTTTAAAATTGAGTGAAAATTATTGCTTAATTATTCTTTCTATTCACATCATGAAATTGGAAATTTCAGGGTGTGACATCCGACGCATAGACCAACGGGGTCCTCACTTAACCGTTGGTTCATCCGGTGCTGATAGGTCCGTGGTCAAAACCTCTTTGTTAGCAAACACAAGGCCGTCGGATGAACCACTGCTACCACCGTCGGTTCATCCGGTGCTTAAGCCTTTGCAACTTGCTGCTCTCTGTCTTGACTTCCTGGACCGCCGGATGAACCGCTGCCTCCACGTTGGTGTCAGTGTTTTGGCCACTGAGCCTACCAAGGGGTACCCGAGGTAGTAGATTGTGCGATGGGGGATCGTGAGACCTAGAACTCGAAGGTATGCGCAAGGACATGGGACACAAATTTATACAGGTTCGGGCCGCCGGAGTAGCGGACCCTACATCATATTTGGAGTATCATGTATGGCGCCCTACGCTTGGGTGTTCCCCGGTGTCGGGCATACTCCCCGGGTTGGGGATGTCCTCCTAGGTACCCGACCCTCCTTTATATAGTCCAGGGGCGGGTGCCTAGTCGGTTACAAAGTAGGAGTCCTAGTAGGATTACATGGTACGAGTCCTAGTAGGATTAAAAGGATCTATGGTATGAGTTCATATTCTTCCATGTATAGGTACCCAGGGTATATGGTCGACAAGCCCCGAGCACTTTGTAGTCTTGAGCAGCGAGTTCGAGTAGTCTTGAAGCTTCGTCGAGTAGTTTCTGATCGCCTCGAGTACTACTAGCCGAAGTCTTCAATAGTACTTGAATTTCTGAAAGAGTGGAATGTGCTCTAGTTCATCTATGAGTACTTTCGAATCATCCCCGAGTAGTTCCCAGACGTCCCCGAGTTCTAACCCAGGAAGTCTCCAAAAAATACCCATCTTGTCTTGGAGTCTTGATCTATATGGAGGTGCGATTTGTAAAAATCACACTCCATATGGAGTGTAGCCCCCGAGCCTGAGTTTGAATTGTAGAATCAAACTGAGGGTCAATCTTGAAATCTTGATCTATATGGGGTGCGATTTGCAAAAATCACACTCCATATGAAGTGTAGCCCCCGAGCCTAAGGTTGAATCGAAGAATCAAGCTGAGGGTCAATCTAGAATCTGCATCTTCCGTCTTGAAAAAAGAGGTTGATGGTTGTAGCATAGTAGCCTCTGAGCCTTGAAATGATTAGATGATCAATTCAAGGGTCTTCAGTTCGCAAAAGTCGTCATCCGAATACTCTTGTAACATCTAGCCCCCGAGATTATGTGCCAAGTGAGGCGTATGAGCCATGTCGAATAGTAATTGGAGTTGAGCCCCCGAGCTAAAGAACTAACGGAGTAAGCTGAAGTTGAGTAGTAATGTTGTGTTGAGCCATTAAGCTAGAGAAATAGTGGAGACTACTCAAGTCGTCTTCGAGTAGTAATGTTGCCGTCAGAGCAAACTTTAGATGCGACCGAAGTCGACTTTATGCCGGGCGGGGCGGACTTTAGAATGCGACCGAAGTCGACTTTGTGATGCGACTAGAGTAGTCGACTTTGTGCCGCGCGGGGCAGACTTTGAAAATACAATTTAGAAATCAACTTTATGATGTGACTAGAGTAGTCGACTTGGAGATGCGACTTGAGTAAGTCGACTTTAGATTGCCGCGCGGAGCGAACTTTGAATGCGACTTGAGTAAGTCGACTTTATGCCACATGGAGCGGACTTTGAATGCGACTTGAGTAAATTGACTTTATGTTGTGTGGAGTGGACTTTGAATGCGACTTGAGTAAGTCGACTTTGAGTACTCTGAGCCAAGAAAGAAACCCGAAACACAAAGCTGAAAAGCCAAAAAGCATGCTCCAGAAGGCAAAAAAGCGAGTTAAAAAATCAGAAGAAACAAATTGTTTTGCCTCCGGAGCCGAATGGAAAACGTTATTGTGACCCCTTACATTGCGTCGAGTACAATGTCTAGATACACTATTGAGTAATAGTGTCTTAAGTACTACTGAGGTGCGGAGCCTAAGAGATAGTACTCGCAAGAATGTTTCGAAGAACGAGTAAGACCATAGGAGACAGTGTGATGAACTCATCTTGCTATAGCAGCAACTTGTGTTAGAATTCCACTGAGACCCTACAAAGAAAGGTGTTACTCTAGGCCGCAACCTCTTAACTGAATAGAGTAAGGACAACATGTGCCACTTATTACTCTATATGACACGGAGTCGTCTGGAAAGGGTTGTTGTGACCCCCGGTCTTGACCGTCAAGATAAGTAGTCGCAAGGACTGGACCCAAAAGCTACTTACAGCTGAGCAGTCGCCTAGATCCGAAAACTGTTTACAGCTAGGTAGTCGCCTGGACCTAAGAATCACTTACAGCCTGGGATCGGCATAGAAGCAGGAACCCGAAGTAAAGATCGGATGGTAACAGGGAGGCCTAGAGTATGGATCGGCACGGTAACAGGGAGACCCAGGGTAAGTGTAGCATGAGCAGAGCGCGAGAGTACTTAGAGCCATGCGTTTCAGACCCATGGTACAGAGCGCGAGAGTACTTAGGGCCATGTGTTTCAGACCCATGGTACGGAGCGTGAAGACCGCGTGCAGCTAGGTACCATCGTTGCCAGGACGCAAGGGCCACTTACAGCTAGGGTCCATCGAAGCTTACGCACATAGTATGCCGCCGAAGTGGGCGAAGGTGCGACCGGAGTCGACTTTAGATTGCCACACAGAGTGGACTTTAGAATGCGACTTGAGTAAGTCGACTTTGTGCCACGCGGAGCGGACTTTAGAATGCGACTTGGGTAAGTCGACTTTGTGCCGCGCGAAGCGGACTTTAGAAGTTGCCTCCTTGGGATAGCCCCCGAGTTGATGGAGTAACCTCGTGGTCACTTGTTGATATGTCCCAAGAGTAGTCGACATAGTGTAGCTCTCATGAAAATCCGTTGAGAAGCGTACACAAATAAGTAGTCCTTAGCGTGTTGTCCTGCATGCGCAAAACAAGCCAAAGAAGAATAAAAAAGTAATCATTAAAATAAATGACTTACTGATACCGCAGGAGCGGTCTGGAGATGCGACCGAAGTCGGCTTGTACTGCCGGAGCGGGTTTGAATGAACTCGTGGATGAGTGTTGATGAAGCCGCAACAGTGATTGGTGAAGCCGACTAGTCGGAGGTGGATCCGACTAGTTGTTGTGGGCGTAGAAGCTGTTCTCGACTAGTTTTCTAGTCAAAACTAGTCGAGAAGAGTAGCGGAAGTAGTCGACGGTGAGTGGGTGCGGCCGCGACACGAAGTCGCGGTGGCGCACGACGTTGTCGAGGTAGAGCCGGTGTGACCGCGAGACGATGTCACGGTGACACACAGCGTTATCGAGGTAGAGCCGGTGCGGCCGCAGGACGATGTAGCAGTGGCGCACAGCATTGTCGAGGTAAAGTCGGTGCAGCCGGCAGATGAGTACTCACGGCACGCGGCCCAGGCGACACGTCCGGACGCACGGCAGAGGCGCAGTGGAGCCAGTGCGACCGGACGACAAGTAGCTGAGCGACGAGAAGACGTGTCCACTTCAAGAGACAAGCCCACGAAGCTGTCAGATGATCAGTGGGATCAAAGGAACAACATTACAATATAGTTCATCTGAAGCAAGCGTCAGTTCTTCGCACGTCAAGTGGCAAAAGAATGGCCATTATTTAATAAGGATATTCATGAGGCCAAATGATCAGACTAAAAAATTCAGTATACACACATTGGCTGGTAGAGTTTATTGGTGGTCTTTTTATCACTCCAGACTTGTAGAGGGCTGATGTTCGTCACAAGCCGCTTCAGAGGATATAGAGAGGGACAACCAATTTGCAATCAAATCAATCACCAGCTAGTGAGCCAGAGTTGAGCCAACACAAAAACATGGATCTATCATCAGATTACTAGACTTGAGCTCTTAGCAGAATCACTGACATCCTCAGAGCCAACGATTTCATATACTATGAAACAAGGACTGAAGATCACAAGATTGTGACACCACTGCTGCTGCATGGCTGCCAGTACAAAGTTATGCGGCTGATCGGAGATCCCATTCTAAACCAAAGATAATCTGGGGGACTTCATTCTAGGGTTCAGCACACAATTGTTTGAATGATGGAAACAACAATCCTGCTAGAGAAGTCACATGAATGCATCAGTTAATACAAGATGGGTCGCATCGGCTGAATCCAGTCCTGCGTACATTCATCGACTGATCAATCATTGGTTTATGGAGCTAGTGGCGCAAGACGCAGGGAAGCTGACAGAAGAAATAAAGAAAGATGCCGATATGAATATTGAAGTGGGAAATGATATCGATTACTAAGTCAGGCAACAAGAGCACATCGTCTGCATCGATTGCCTCGAGGCATACAAGCATATCGGCAAAATTATTTCAAGTAACCCAGACAACAGCAAGACCATTAGCAGCATCAATGATTGACAGTACAAGGAGCAAGTTGTACAAAACAGCAATCTTGAGAGCCGATATATGAGGTTTATCGGTTAAGAATCAATCCAGTCAAAATTCGAAAAGATCTTGCTCTAAGTCACCTAGCTGGGAGGAGCTGTACCAAGACAACGATGAGGATGCATTTAAATTGGCATCGAGACAGTGAGATCAGGCGACCAGCTAGACGATGCATGCAACAACAATGGAGAGGTAAGAGCATGGTGTTCGTACCCAGCAGCAATTCTTCACCAGGGGTGATACCTCATTGCCGTCAGTATCACAGCCAATGGCATGATTATCTTCATTGGCCACAATGCTGCCAGACTGAGTACCCTGGACAACAACGGTGTCATACTGACCTACCAGAAGTGACACAACGTATTACAATAGTGTTGTGCCATTAATTGACCCACACACATTGGAGGTGTGGTAGCTAGAAGACATGTACCTTTTTGCATACATACTAGCAAGAAGATGCAAGGCTGTTCACAGAAATTGTACTCGAAGAAGATCAAAACCTGCCATTAAGGGTGGACTAAAGGGTAGCAGGACGATAGTGTCACCAAACCTAGATACCGTGGGATCACCAATGGAGAGATAACCGAATTATTTTTTCGGTTATTAATAAGCCGATAACATGTCGGCTAAGAAATATTTAAAGGATCGGCAACAAGAGTTGATGAAGAGCGGCCGATATTTCTATTGTCAATAAAGCTTGATGATCACTGACGATAGCAAGAAGCCAAATCAACTAGGCGGCGGTGCCAGAAATGAATTGGAAACCTCTAGTAGTACAACATGGATTGTTCTCCATCAAGGATACAAAGAAACATGCTGCAGGAAGGGTTATCGAAGCTCGGACACTGGAGTGTGCCAGACTGGTGCAGTAGGTGCGGAACACATACGGAGCAGCTGCCGGCAACGCGACATCAGAGATCCAACTACTAGCAGAAGCCATTGCTGCAAAGATTAATGGATGACAAGGTTGATATGAGATCTGGCCCTCATCATGAAGATACGAAAGAAGTTGAGTGCACCAGCCGATGGTCGATTCAACTAAGGAGATCCATCACATACAAATTTATTTTATCGGCTACTTGTCACATACATGGCTGCTGGTTTCTCTATTGGTGCATGCTGGATAGTCAACGAGGAGGATGAAATAAAGATGTGGACTGATTTAATGATTGATCCTGTTCAAGGCACCAAGAGAAACTCATGGCATGGAGTCGTTAGCCGGAGAAGCCGCCAAAGGTTGAAGCTCACCTGAAATAAAGGAGCCACCGTTGTGCTATCGAATCACGCTGGAATAAATTGATGCTAGTGATTTTTTTTCGTCGAGATGGAAGACTGGCACCAGAACGATTGCAAGACCGCGTGGCCGATATGACGGCGACACCATTTGCAATGACTCAAATATACCGATGCCCGGAATCTCTTCCTGGAAAAGTCAGTCTCGGCAAGTCATTACTCCACAATTATATGACTGCGGCGTTGAGCTACAATTGCCAGTACGTGACACTGCATAGCCGGTTCAAGAAATTTGGTTTCAGACTAAGGACGGACATCATGGTTCGAAAAGCTTAGAATGTCGTAGCTCTGTGGTTGACTAACCAACAGTGACCAATGCCTTATTTCTCTAGAAGGATTTGGTGACAAAAGTAATATTGAAGAAGACCGGAACTCTCCAGCATACAAGCAAGCAAGGAGATTCATAAAGCCATGCATGTACATATGTTTGCTATCTGGAGATAATCAAGAGTTTGAAGGACAGCCAATAGAGATGTTACAAAAGCTGGGCAGCGACATAGACTTTTCGGCTCCTACAAAGTCTATGTGTCAGAGACGCAAAAGAGGAAGCCGACGTGTCGTATGGACCTCCCTGGGCCCACTACCTCGGTGGGTACCAGGACCGACTACTCGGTGGGCCCCTGGGACTACTCGACTTGCGCTGCACGGCACCTGATGGCGTGAAGCACAAGGGCTACAGAGGAGAAGTACCCGGATAGGAAGCTGTACATGTCCCGCACTGTATAGAGGACTCCTAGACGTACTCGACTAGTACTCTCTCCCTGAACCGACTTGTAACCCTGCCTCCCGGACTATATAAGGCGAGGCAGGGACCCCCCTCTCTCTCACGGCTTAAGATTGCATCATCTTGTAATCGCACCCAATCAATCCAGAGCCACGCAGCATACAGGACGTAGGGTATTACGCACCCCGCGGCCCGAACCTGTCTAAATTGTGTGCCACGAGTCTCTTCCTTCGAGTTACCGATCTCGGCGAGGCCACATTCATCAACTTTGGGTACTCCCCTTAGTAGGTTGCCGGTCTAAAACACCGACAGCTGGCGCGCCAGGTAGGGGATCTCGCCGAAGATCTCATGGCGAACTCAACGGCTTCCGTCTACATCAAGCCAATCGTCGCCTTCAACCGCGACGACACCTTCGTCTTCGGTGCCTGGGTCTGCACTGCTGACGGCACCGGATCTTTCCAACGCCGCCTCACCATGCCGCCCAACCCGGAGACCGGCCTCGTGACACTTCCCGGAGTAGTCACGGGCGAACTCGCCGGCAAATTCGGCGAAATTTCGCTTTTTGACCAACAGCCGACTTCGAGCTTGGATCCGCCTCCAACTCGGGCTCGACGTCCCCGTGGGCTATCGTATGCGAGCCAGCAACTCAGCCATCGCATGTGGACTCCCCACCCCGCGAGCACTTCACGCGTGGCCCCCGCAACGTCAGCAGGGCCCACCCGAAGGCTCCCACTACACGCCAGGCCGGCAAGGAGCCCGTACCCGAGTACGACTCGGACTCCGACACCGCTCCCGGCCACGCCTCGGACTCCAACCCCCTTTTCGGCTTCTACTCGGACTCCGCGTACGAGTTCGACTTCGGGTCGGACCCTGAGGATCCCGAGTCCGAGAACAACTCCACAGAGCAACCCCTGTCAGGACCCGCCACCGGCTTGGTCATAACATCTACACCCACCGGAAGATTTGTCTACTGGCCAGACCGCAAGCCCGCTGACCTGACAAACGGGAACTCACGCTACGTCGCCTACCTCGACTCGCTTCCCTTCCAGGAGGGAACGCCACTCGCTCGAGCTGAGGAGTACACCCCAACATAGGTGGCGAGTTCTGACTCCAGTCTTGGCAACCCCGACCGCCAAGTCTTCATGGCTGCCGGCGACACGCCAGGACCCTCAGGGACAGCAAGCGACCGATACCTCGAAGACACCTCCGCAGACGAGCTGTCTGCCGACGCACCCGCGGATGAGACTGACACCAACAGGGACGCTCGACGTGAGCGTAACAGAAAGCGGAACGAACGACGCCGGCGTCTTCGAGACAACCTCCCCATCCGCAACCTCGTAGAGGCTCTCGACCAAGTCGAGAGTAGGGTACACACTACCCCGGAGCAATGCCTCATGTCGATCACAGCGATCGCACGCCAAGCTCAGGGGATGCGTGCAGGAGAAGTCATCGCCAAGCTTGCAGAAGACGCTTACTTCATTCGAGCTGACAACAGGGTCGCTCAGCCGCCCCCCGCCAGGAATCGCGATAACGAAGCCACAAGTCGCAGCGCGGACCTCGGTCGTAACCGTACTCGAGCTGAGCTGCCGGCCAATCCCAACCGTACTCGTGCAACGGCCGGCGGACCCTCTCAAGGTGGCAACAGCGCTGCAGCTGCTGGCGGCGATCGTGAGATCGTCCCTCATCGCGACCCTGGCGGCGGAGGCAGCGACGGCGGAAGCTCCAACCATGGGGCCAATAGAAGGGCCGGTGGCGGAGGCGACCGCGGCGGCCGACGCCACGCGAATAGCCACGCCTCCGGAGCCTCTCAGGGTGGCTTCGACGCCTGCCAGAAGATTGAAGAACTACGGCGCAAGAAGGCTTCCACGTCAGGCGACAACGACGGCTTCCCTGCCTTCTCTGCGCGACTTCGCAACCTCCTCCTCCCAGAGAAATTAAAGCCTCTGGGAATCACCAAGTACGACGCGAAGCAAGATCCTGTGCAGTGGCTCAGATGCTACGTCCTCTCCATCGAGAACGCTGGTGGCAACAACGACTCCAAGTGCCTATATTTCCCCTTCTGTCTGGACCAGGCACCGCTTACATGGCTCGAGTCACTTGAGAAGTACTCGATCGACAAGTGGGACCAGCTGAAGGAGCAGTTCACCAGCAACTTCGCGGGCGCTATGGGCCGCTCGGGTACTCGCATGGACCTAGCTATGGTGAAGCAGGAACAAGGCGAGACCCTTCGCAAGTACATGCGGCGTTTCTTCGACAAGCGCGCCACAGTAGTCGATGTCTCTGACAAAGAAGTCATCGACCTCTTCCAAGACGGTCTCTACCACCGTCGCACTTTCGAAGACTTCGGCCGTCACCGCCCAAGCACCATCACCCACCTCAAGGACATGATCACGTCCTGGGCCGATGAAGAAGACAAGGCCAACGCCAAGTACGACGCCATCCGTGGCAAGAGCAAGCAGAACACGGGCGGCGGCAGCAGCAACAACGGGAACCAAGGCGGTCGCAACAACAACAACTACTCGGGTCCCAACCGCAAGCGCGAGCCAGACAACACTGTCGTGGCTATCCAGCGCCCTGCGAAGGAGAACTCGAAGAAGACCTCCGGCGGCTTCAAAGACTTGCTGAAGGAGAAGTGCCCGTGGCATCTGGACGGCAACCACACCACCGAGCAGTGCTACCAACTCAGGCGAGCACTCAAGGATACTCCGGAGCCACGGCACCCTCATGACAAGAAAGGCAAGAAGAAGAACGACGAAGGCAATGGCGACTTCCAGGAACCCGACAAGACGGTGAACGTCCTCTTCGGCGGGCTACCCAGCAGACGGGTCCAAAAGGCTACCCGTCGAGAAGTCATGAGCATTGAACCAGCGGTCCCGACCCCCCTCAGGTGGTCGGAGGTACCCATTACCTTCTCCCGCGCGGATCAATGGACTAGCTTCTCCGAACCAGGGCGGTTCCCACTCGTCCTGAAGCCGGTGGTCGCGGGCTCCAAGCTCAACAAGGTCCTCATCGACGGTGGAAGCGGGCTTAACGTCCTTTTCACCAAGACCTTGAAGAAGATGAAGCTCGACATCACCCACATGCTCACCAAGAGCACCTCGCCCTTCTACGGCATCGTCCCCGGAAACGCGGCTATTCCACTGGGCTCAGTGGTCCTGCCAGTTACCTTCGGGGAATCTCGGGACAACTATCGTACCGAGTACATCAAGTTCGAAGTCGCGGACTTCGAGACGTCCTACCATGCCATCCTCGGCAGACCGGCCATCGCCAAGTTCATGGCGGTACCCCACTACACCTACCTAGTACTCAAGATGCCGAGTCCAGCAGGTGTACTCTCGCTGCAGGGGGACTTGAAGATATCACACGACTGCAACACAGAAGCTGTGGAGATCGCCTCCACAAATCAAGTACCCAATGCAATGATGGAGATCTACACTGCGTCGAAGAAGCTTGCCCCAAGCGAACTCGACATCCCAGAGAAGTCGGATAAAGCTAACAAGCCTCAGCCAGCCGAGGAGGTTCTGGTCAAGACAATTGACATCGGGACAGGCGACAGCAGCAAGACCACCACCATCGGGGCGGGCCTCGACCCCAAATAGGAAGACGCGCTCATCAACTTCCTCCGGGCTAACCGCTACATCTTCGCGTGGAAACCAGCGGACATGCCAGGGGTGCCCAGGGAGTTGATTGAGCATTCACTCAACGTCGATCCTAAAGCTACCCCGAAGCGACAACACCTCCGCTGCTTCGCCGACGACAGACGGGACGCCATCAAGAAGGAACTCGCCAAACTACTCGCGGCTGGCTTCATCAGAGAAGTTTTCCATCCTGAGTGGCTCGCCAACCCCGTCCTCGTCCGCAAGAAGAACTCGAACGAGTGGAGGATGTGCGTCGACTACACCGACCTCAACAAGCACTGCCCCAAGGACCCCTTCGGGTTGCCGCGGATTGATCAAGTCATCGACTCCACGGCGGGCTGCGACCTGCTCTGCTTCCTCGACTGCTACTCCGGGTACCACCAGATCGCGATCAAGGAAGAAGACCAGGAGAAGACCGCGTTCATCACCCCGTTTGGCGCGTACTGCTACACGACCATGTCCTTCGGGTTGAAGAACGCCGGCGCTACATACCAACGAGCTATCCAGGCCTGCTTCAAGAGGCAACTCAACAAGAACGTCGAAGCCTACGTGGATGACGTGGTCGTCAAGACCAGAAACTCCAGCACGCTCATCGACGATCTTGAAGAGACTTTCGCATCCCTGCGCGAGTACCGCTGGAAGCTCAACCCGAACAAGTGCGTCTTCGGCGTGCCGTCGGGCAAACTACTCGGCTTCATCATCAGCCATCGCGGCATCGAAGCCAATCCCGAGAAGATCTCCGCCATCACCAGCATGAAAGCTCCCACGTGCATCAAAGACGTGCAGAAGCTGCCGGGTGCATGGCGGCCTTGAACAGATTCATCTCGAAGCTTGGAGAACGGGGGCTCCCCTTCTTCAAATTACTCAAACACCAAGAGAAGTTCGTGTGGACTCCAGAGGCGGACCAAGCCCTTGCCTAGCTCAAGGACTTCCTATCGAAGCCACCAGTCCTCACAGCTCCTCGTAAAGGCGAGCAGCTACTGCTCTACCTCGCTGCGACTACTCACGTGGTCAGTACTGCCATCATCGTCGAGCGGCAGGAAGACGGCCACGCCTATCCAGTCCAGCGTCCAGTCTACTTCGTCAGCGAGGTCCTATCAGAATCCAAGGCACGCTACCAGCCAGTACAGAAGCTTCTGTACGCAGTGCTCATCACCTCGCGGAAGCTACAACACTACTTCCAGGAGTACTCGATCTCCGTCGTCACCGACTACCCGCTCGGTGACATCTTGCGGAACCAAGATGCTACTGGAAGAATCTCCAAATGGGCAGTCGAACTCGGCGCCCTCAACATCGACTTCAAGCCACGCACAGCCATCAAGTCGCAGGCACTAGTCGACTTCATGGCGGAGTGGCGGGAGAATCAGCTACCTACTCCAACCAAGTGCCCAGAGCACTGGGTGATGTACTTCGACGGCTCACTCAACCTCGAGGGCGCAGGTGCAGGAGTACTCTTGATCTCTCCAACGGGCGAACAACTCAAGTACGTCCTGCAGATCTTCTGGAAGGTCTCAAACAACGAAGCCGAGTACGAAGCTCTGCTACACGGGCTCCGCCTCGCGGCTTCACTGGGCATCAAGCGGCTACTAGTCTACGGCGACTCCGCAGTGGTCATCAACCAAGTCAACAAGTCCTGGGACCGCAACAAGGAGAGCATGGACGCCTACTGCCTAGAAGTCCGCAAGCTCGAGAACAAGTTCTATGGTCTCGAGTTCCACCACGTCGTCCGCGACAACAACGTTGCAGCGGACGTCCTGTCGAAGCTTGGTTCTACTCGCGCTCAAGTACCAGCGGGTGTCTTCGTCCACGAGCTTCACGCGCCATCCATCCCGGAGCCGGCGCCACCGACCATTGACCCAGCGCATTCCCCGGCTGGCCAGGAGGTCATGATGATCGACGTGGACTGGAGGCAGCCCTTCATCGACTACCTCAGCGAGCAGAAGTTTCCCTCGGACAAGAACTTGGCCGAGCAACTCATCCGCCGTGCCAAGTCCTACGTTCTCGTCGGAGACAAGCTCTACAGGCGGGGCGCATCTTCCGGAGTACTCATGAAGTGCGTTCCCAGACAAGAAGGCAAGGACATCTTGGAGGAGATCCATAAAGGCGTCTGCGGCAACCACGCGTCCTCACGCACGCTGGTCAGCAAGGCCTTCCGACGGGCTTTCTATTGGCCCACAGCTCTGGGCGACGCCGAAGAACTCGTCAGAAGGTGACAAGGGTGCCAATACTTCGCCAAGCAACAACACGTCCCGGCCTACAAGCTAGTCACCATACCGCTAACCTGGCCTTTCGCCTGCTGGGGGCTCGACATGATTGGGCCACTTCCAACTGCGCCAGGTGGATTCAACCGAGTATTGGTGGCCATCGACAAGTTCACCAAGTGGATCGAGGTCAAGCCGGTTACATGCCCCAAGGCCGACAGAGTACTCGACTTCCTGGATGAACTCGTGCATCGCTACGGACTACCCCACCGCATCATCACAGACCTGGGCTCCAACTTCAACAATCACCAGTTCTGGGAGTACTGCGAGAACAGCGGGATCGACGTCCGATATGTCTCAGTTGCCCATCCTCGGGCCAATGGACAAGTCGAGCGCGCCAATGGGATGGTGCTCGACGCTCTCAAAAAGCGGCTACACGACGCTGCCAACTCCAAAGGAGGCAAGTGGATCAAGGAACTACCCAATGCTCTCTGGGGGCTGCGTACTCAACCTTCCAAGCCAACGGGACAATCCCCGTACTTCCTGGTCTACGGCTCCGAAGCAATCCTCCCTGCTGATGTCATGTGGGATTCACCAGCAGTGGAGCAATACGACGAAGGGATCTCTGAAGACAGCAGACGAGTTGACATCGACGGACTCGAAGAAGCTCGCTGTGCCGCCCTCGTCCAATCAGCAAGGTACCTAGAGGGTATCCGACGCTACCACGATCGCAACGTTAAGGAACGCTCCTTCAACGTTGGTGATCTTGTCCTCCGCCGCATCCAGAACACGGAAGGACTACACAAGCTCAGCTCGCCTTGGGAAGGTCCCTTCACAATTGCAAAGGTGACCGGACCGGGCTCCTACCGCCTCCAGACGCTTGAAGACGAAGACATCAACAACTCGTGGAACATCGACCAACTCTGTCGATTCTACACCTAGTCTACACCGGGGGCTCCAGTCTATACGACTACTCAAAGACCCCTCCGCCGTAAGCGGCCTCCAGGTCCAGGCCCTAGTCTCCGGACTACTCCTCTCCAGGATCCAGCCCACATGGCTACTAACGGATCTTGGGCTGCGACGAGCGACAAAGGACTCCAGCAGCGGTCTACTAAGAGACGAAGCACTCCTAGATCCAGCCCATGCGGCTACTAACGGATCTACTGCTGTAAGCGGCCATACGCCCTAGCACTACTTAGCCGTAGGCGGCCTCCGGGTCCTGGCGACTACTCTGTAACAACGGCCCTGGCCATCCAGGCGTACTTCTTCAGTAATAAAGTTTGATTACCTATCAACTGCTTTACTGTCCCTTTTCCTCAACGGGACCACTGGCGAGTATGATTACTCGCGACGACTCCATGATGGGACTCCGCACTCACAGATCGGGATAACGAGTACTCATTTATGGAAGTTTCCTTCATTCATACTTAAACAAGTTCATTACAACTTTGTTTATACACAACTACTGCTACGAGCTAACCCTACAGGACTACTGGAGGTTGAGCTTCTCGGCGACTTGTTCGGCAATGGGCGCCATCTGCTCCAGCAGCTCCGCGTACTGCTCGTCCGTGCAGTTGGCGGCTAGTCCGCCGGAGACTACGTCAACGGGAGCTTTTGGGAAGTGCGACTTCATATACGCCAGGACCTGGTTGGGGATCGACTTCGCCAGGTGCATCACGTACGTCGCCAGGCGGCTCGGGGCTTCCTTCAGCCGGTCCACCAATGGGGCTATCTTCGGTCCCCCGGGGTGAGGCACCAGTAGCCTCGCGATGGGAAGCGCGGCCTCCTCGAGTTCCTTCAGCTGGGCCCGCAGCTTCTCGCAGTCCTCGTTCAGCTTCTGCAAAGATTTGTAGCAGTTGACGAGGTCACGATCCGACGCAATGCGAAGCTCCATGTGCTTGTCGCACTCGTAAGCAAGCTGCTTATAATCATACTCCAGTACCTCGCGGGCCTCTTGCTCTCGGTAGAAGAGGTTCTTCAGGTCGGTCTCTGAAGCATTCAGCTGGTCGACGCGGGTCTCAAGCTCTGCAATCAACAAGGCAAAGCGGGTCAGACTCCTCCAAGACACTACCAATGGGTACTCAGCATGGCAACGGCGTACCTTTATTCTTGTTGCGGAGAGACTTGTTCTTCCGCACCAGCTCGTCGCTCTTCGCCTGCATATCTTGGATTTCGTTGTGATACTGGGCGAAGGCGGTGTCCAGCTTTGACTGCATCGCGGCGGCGTGCTTCCGGGCCTTCACGAGCTGTTCTTCTAAGGCCTCGGCCCGGAGCACCGTGTCGCCGTACCCTTGAAGCATGTCAGACTTCTGCCGAGACCGCTCCGCGACGTCCTGCCACAGACAACACATGTCAAATGGGTACTCAACACTAAAGGATTGACTACTCAAGGGTGTCGACTACTCACCTTCATCCATTGCTCGGCCTGGCGCATTGCCTCCATGTGCCGAGCTACCGTCGCTGGATCGACTAGGTCATCCGCCAGCAGCTCGATCCCGCCACGACTACTCGTCGCGGTTTCGGACATTGGCGCCGAGCGGATTGGCTCTGCGTCCTGGATCTCTAGCGAGCGAACGACTACTTCCAGAGCCGGTTCTGGATGCACGTCGTTGCGCCCCCCTCCAGCTGTCGCGGTGGCTTCTTCAACCGCCACCTCCATTTGCTCGGGGGCTCCTTCGGCAGCTCCCTGGGTCTCTGGTGCCAAATCTTCAACGGGCACCACCGACGGGATAGCACTTCCCTCGGCTTCGGCACCTGTCAATAAAAGGACAACTGGATCAGTCATACATGGCGGTTACGACTACTCTTCGGGATTACTTGCACTTGAGCAAAGTACTCACCCTCTACGATGCTGGCCTCAGGCAAGGTAGCTTCCACGGCCGGCGCCCCGGATTCTGCCTGAGGGGCGGGAGCGGACTCCTCAGCGGGCGGCGCGGTTTCCTCTCCAGCCACCGCTGTGGTGGGTTCATCTCCCTCCCAGGTCAAGTCCGTCGATTTCCTGCAGAGTGCACAAGCTGGTTGTCAACCCAGTACGACTACCAAATCTAATGTACTACTCGGGAAGGATCACCACTTACAAATTCGACCGGACTACCATCACGGTTGGGGCGCCGAGGATGCTGGCAATATCTACCAGTCCAGCTTCGGTAGGCGTTTCCTCTTGCGCCTCAGTAGCCGCCGCTTCTTCAACAACAGCAGCGGCCGGTTCTGTGCTCCCCTCAGCAACTGGGGGCTGGCGCGACAACTGCGCCAAGAGCTCCTCTACGGTGGGGGCTGGGCTACTACTACCCCCAGTTGGCTCCTCCACCGTATCCCAGTTGCCTTCATCCCCCTGCTCTACGGGGTCGGAAGGCGGCATCTCCTGCAAGCAAGGGAATTTCGTCGTCAATGTACAACATCGAGACATAAGTACTCGACTACCCTATTCAAGACGGCTTACCTCCTGGGACGTGGTCTCCGTGACCTTCAACTTCTTGGCCACGCGCTTGCGGGCCACGTTGCGCGGCCTCCTTAGCGGCGCGGGCAAACTAGCCTCCAGGCTAGTCGGCGGATCCTGAACGAGAGGAATATGAGGCAATCCAGGGCGGCTGAATCTCGACCGCAGCTGGAAGCGCTCCTGCAGCGTCTCCTCATCGTCGTCCTCTTCGGATGTGTCTTCGACGACTACTGTGTCGTCTCCCTCACCAACCTCGCGCCGCTCCTTGGCCTTGGCTTTCCCTTCCTCTGGGACCTCGACAAGTTGAGGAGGCGACGCCGGCTCGGAGACGAACTTCACCAAGTCATCCTGCAAGAAGCACAATACGTCAGCACGACTACTCTTACGTAATGAGTACTCGACAATGGGTACGGCTACCGACCTCATTTGGCGGGCGCGCGGTGGAGTACTCGGGCACAGGGCACGGTGTGTACGCCGGCATGTCTTTGAAGATCCTACCCAGCCTATCAACGATGTCGTCGTCGTCGACTTCATCACCGGGCATCCGCGATGTGTCGTCGTCGCCGGTGTACTGGTACCCTAGGGTGTCGCGGGCCATCAGCGGCTGCACCCTTCGCTTCATGAAGCTGAAGGCCACATGTTCGGCCCTCAGCCCGGCTTCTCTCAAAGCCTTGATTTTCGCCAGCAGCTCGGGCAACTGGATACCTTCCTGCATTGTTGGCTCCGAGTTCCACCATGGCCGGTGCTTCGGCTGCTTCCCGCTTGGCTTCGGCAGCTCCGAGTGGTGGTTGGTGATGTAAAACCATTTCGACTTCCAATCTTGGTTGGAGTCGATAAGCTTGTACGAGAGGTACTGCTCCGCGGCGTCTTCTCGCATCTGGATGCCGGCTCCCCCCACTACTCGAGGATTGTTGGCGCTAGGCTGGGGCTTGACTCGGAAGAATTTTCGGAAAAGGATCCAATGGGGCTTGATCCCCAAGAAAGCTTCGCAGAAGTGTACGAAGACTGAGGTGTGGAAGATACCGTTGGGGTTGAGGTTGAGGTACTCGATGCCGTAGTACCCCAGCAGCCCCTTGAAGAAGTCGCTGGCCGGGAGAGACAGCCCTCGCTCCGCGAACCGGGTGAACATAGGGATCTCGTCCGGGCTTTTCTCCATGGGGTACGGATCCCCTGCAACGGCTCTCCACATGTCAACCTCCTTCTCCCGCAAGAATCCACTGTTGAGAAGCGCCAGCAGATCTTCAGTCTTGGGCTTGGATTTCTTCCATTCTTGATTCGGATTTGGTCGCGGCGGAGACACCGGCGGCGATGTCCCCGCGGCGGATCGGCGGCCTCCTCGCGAGCCCTTTTCTTCCCACCAGCAGCCTTCGAGGTCTTCGATGGTGAGGGCTTCATTCTCCAAATGCACGGTGTCTTCACTCGCATTCGCTCGGGGGCTACGGCGGTGGCTTTCTACGGCGGCGCGTTCGGATCTACAATCCTCTCAACGGCGGCAGTGCGCACTGGCGGTGATTTCTGGCTCGATCTGCTAGGAATGGCTGCGAATGCGTGGGGTGAAAAACCCTAAGGGTTTCGGCTTCTATTTATAAGTCAACAGCGGCCCCTCCAACTTCTACTAGTCGACACGCCTCGTCTCGGGGGCTCGGCTACTTCTACTCAACTTCTTGGGTAGCGACAAGATTCAAGAGCAACTCAGGACACATTCTACAAGATGACCCTTCAATTCGAGAGGAAGTACTCGACTCAAGGCTCGGGGGCTCCGTGCCACGTGTCCTTCGGTTTTTTCTTCGGATTTCACGGGATATTCTTGCCAAAACTTCAGATGGACCCTCAGCCAGAATCTGCAACTCAACCTAAGGCTCGGGGGCTACTCCATATGGAGTGCGATTTTGCAATCGCACTTCCATATCAGTTTCGGCTTCAAGACAACACGGGCATTGTTGAAGACCTTCAAGAGCAGCACTCGAGGACGCTTGGGACTACTCGAGAAGACTTCAGGATTGCTCAAATATCAGCTGGAGTACATTCCAGCCTCGGGATGCTTCGACTACTCTTGAGGACTTTTGACTTGTAGCGCTCAAGGACGCTTGAGGACTACTCGTTAAGGCCGTCAAGACTACTCGAAGCTATCCTTCTCGACTACAAAGTACTCGGGGGCTTGTCGTATGGAGCTCCCTGGGCCCACTACCTCAGTGGGTACCAGGACCGACTACTCGGTGGGCCCCTGGGACTACTCGACTTGCGCTGCACGGCACCTGATGGCGTGAAGCACAAGGGCTACAGAGGAGAAGTACCCGGATAGGAAGCTGTACATGTCCCGCACTGTATAGAGGACTCCTAGACGTACTCGACTAGTACTCTCTCCCTGAACCGACTTGTAACCCTGCCTCCCGGACTATATAAGGCGAGGCAGGGACCCCCCTCTCTCTCACGGCTTAAGATTGCATCATCTTGTAATCGCACCCAATCAATCCAGAGCCACGCAGCATACAGGACGTAGGCTATTACGCACCCCGCGGCCCGAACCTGTCTAAATTGTGTGCCACGAGTCTCTTCCTTCGAGTTACCGATCTCGGCGAGGCCACATTCATCTACTTCGGGTACTCCCCTTAGTAGGTTGCCGGTCTAAAACACCGACACGACGAGATTGGTTGATACTGATCTTCATCACGGAGATTCGGAAGGAGCAAAAGTGGTTTGGACAATGATGCAGTAGAAACAGTTTGCATGCTGAGCATGGGAGCCGATGGTTCAGGGCTTTGAGATGAGAATTCGCCCGTGAAGCTAGTAGCTGGTACTTCATTCTTCCAAATGCACAAGAGCTACTTGCATGCGTACGAGGGGATGAAGAAAAGACTCATGAAGGGTTCCGTCGTGAGAACAATGGGGATCATAAGACATTACTGTAAAATTGACGGAACAGAGGAACGACGATGCCGAGCTAGATCAAGACTTAGAAGAGGAGATACGTAAGAGCAAAGTTATCTTAATTCTTCATATTTCCCAATATATTATGATGGATATCAGCTATGAAGGGCACCATCGGAAAGTTTGAAGTATTAATTTCATGGAGCACTATGCATCAGTCAGAAGATAGAGGTTCTGGATTTACAGAATTTCGAAGCATGAATTCTTCATACTCCGAAACTGGGGGTTGTGTTGACATCGTTTTTTGGCACATGTCAAGATCGGCGTTAAAAGGTGGCAGAAGGACCGGTACAACACAGAGGAGCATCCGCCGATAGAAATTGAGAAGGAAATAGTAAAATAAAGAGGAGAAGAATTATGACATGCTATGCATGAGGCAATCGGTTGGGTAAAACATGGTGTGTGACGCAAGGAGATTGATGGCTGGAACGAAGGACCAGCAGCGTATGATGGAAAGAATATTAGAGAAAAAGATTGGAGGCCGCACTGATTAACCAGCGTGTGCTTATGAGAGTAATTAAATGAAGGAAGCGATACAAGCAAGAGCAATCGTGAGCATCGGAAAATCGGCCAGCAGATCGGCCAGGCAAAGAAAGCCAACCTGGATGACGTGAGTACATGTAGGTGCAAAGCACGTAGAAGGTGGCCGGAGTACAATTAATAAACAAAGGAAGGGTTAGCATCTCCTGTACGGCAGCTAGAAACGTGATTCGAATAAATAAAGAAGAAGCAATCGGCAGGGGAAAAATCGGCAGGGTGATGATCGGCAAGAAGCAGAGCAAGGATCGGCAAGGCATGAAGTCAGCAAGTAAATCGGCCAGCCAAGGCTATTGTGATCGGCTAGAACCAGACCGAAGATAAAAAGAATAAAGGAAGAAATCGGAGATGGCAGGCCAGCACATCTATAAAAGGATCGATGGAAATAATGGAAACACGTGGTGGCCACGTGATGGTGTTGGGCATATTGGAGATAGAATATTTCCTAATTTATTTTGCTCTGACCAAATCATATCCAAGGAAGGAGAAGTATGGGTCGGCTAAGAGTACGTGCAAGATATGTTGACTATGCATGCGCGCCGGGGGAGCTTAATTAGCAAGGATTCTACACAAGGGGAGATAGAGTCTATGTATTTTAATATTTCCTTTTGTTAATTAGGGGAGTTTGTGTCGGTTGGTTGTGTAACCCGTCAGGAGTCTTTGATTAGGAAGTTTTGAGCCCTTCCGGCTGTAGGAGTCTAGAGGAGCCCAGGGTATAAATATAAGCCCCGGCTATTGTAATAGAATCATCACACGATCAATATCAAAACCGCCACCGGGCACCCCTTTACCAATTATTGTATCTACTTTACTGCATCTACTTTACCGCATCTACTTTTCGGCGACTTCGCCTTCGTACCTTTTCTCTTTCACGAGTTCTCGCAAACTCGTCGGGCTGCATCGCTTCGATCTCCGGCTTGCTGGTGAGTTCCGCTTTACCGAGTAAATTCTAGGCTTTAACCACCGGGCGCATCGCTGTGGTTTCGTCTAGATTTATTCACCAGTTATCGATATCGGCTGATCTAGCCGATCTGTTCTACCCCGTATCGGCTACCTAGCTGTTACGATTTTATCAAAAGACACATCAGCTCTCTAGCCGATTTTCCATTGTCAATCAACAGGTCAGATTGGCTGGCACGCCTCGCAACAGACTGGGGAGTCACGTGTGTCGCGCGCAAGGGTGACGTCCTATTTTTGCGTCAACAGATGTGTGCAGGTTTAAAGAGAATAATATTTGTGTTTGATCAAAGGAAGCCCCTCATACCTTCTATTCGGTGTTGAAGCTCAAATGACGTTTTAATTGAATTTATCTTTTGAATTTGAGTATAGGAAACACCGTACTATAAAGGGGGACGTGATTGATAGATCAAAGTTAGTTACAAGTGCTTAGTTTCAGATCTAACAACCTTTGAGAGACACATTGCACTCACGAACACGTGTTTTTCACCTTTTCTGTGCAGGTCGGGTGACCCGCCCCCTAGGGGCGGGTGACCCGTTTTGCCTCTGCATCGAGGCGGGTGACCCGCCCCCTTGGGGCGGGTGACCCAGGGTGGCCGGCGGGTGACCCGCCCTATGGGGCCGGGTGACCCGGCCACGCCGCAGGGAGCCCACAACAGCTAGTTCGGGTGAAGGGGTTCCGCCTCCTCCACCATTGGAACACTTCCCAAACTTGCTTCCCTCTCTCCCAACTCCCTTCCAAGCACTCCTAGCAAGGATTCAACCTAGGGTTTGGGTGTGAGAGACATTTGAGGTGTGAGATTAAGCCCCTTTGTGAGAGCTCTTCGCGTGTTCATCTCAAGAAGCACTTGTGGCGGCTTTAGTTCACCGATTCGCGTTTATTACTCTTGAAGCTTGCTTCTAGACGGTTAGGCGTCGCCCGTTGAGTGCCCTCTTTGTGTAGAGCACCCGGGAACTTTTGTATCACCCTCTCCTTTGTGGGGATTTCTTAGTGAGCACCAATTTTCCTTGTGGGGATTGGTTGACGCAAGAGGCTCTTCGTGATAGCCCTCCCTTTGTGGGAACCTCAACGGAGATGTAGCTTTCTTGGTGGAAGTGAACTTCGGATTAAATCTTTGTCTCTTGCTTGTTTGTGTTCATCCCCTCCTCTCTAACCCTAGAAGCTTATTTTTTCCCCAATCTACATTTATGTGTTGTTGCTTTGTATATCATCTTGTGTAGGTTGTCTACAACATCCTTTGTGAACTTTTGATTCAAAGAGTTTTGGTAAAATCACTTCTCTCTTAAGCAATTCATTTTCATTTTCCTATCGCAGGGTGACCTGCCCTGTTAGTCATGGTGACCCGCCCCTCCCCCCCCGGGTGACCCGGCCATAGGGTGCGGGTGACCTGGTATTTGATCCGCTACTCAATTTTTCAGGAAAATTTGAAGTGATCCTATTCACCCCCCTCTAGGCATCACAAGGTCCTTTCAGCCTTACACGAGATGGAGGAGCGCGTTGCGATGCATGACGACAATCATATCGCACCGGTAGATGAATCTTGACAAGAGCTCCTTCGAATTCGCCTGATGGTCTTGATAATCACCCCTACCTGGCACGCCAGCTGTCAGTGTTTTAGACACCGAGCATACCACGGGGTACCCGAGATAGTAGATTATGCGGTGAAGCTCGCCGAGATCGGGAACACGATTGTGAGACACGAGGCACACAATTAGACAGGTTCGAGCCGCAGTGTGTAATACCCTACGTCCTGTATGCTGCGTGGCTCTTGATTGATTGCGTATGTTCTTGAGGGGGTCCCTGCCTTGCCTTATAAAGTACGGGAGGCAGGGTTACAAGTTGGATTAGGTACAAGGATACTAGTCGAGTAAGACTAGGAGTAGCCTATGTCGGTTAACGAGAAGCTATCCTAATCTAGTAGTACAAGTCCTTGTCCATCTTGTCTTACCTTGTGGCCCACGGTAGTCTTGCACCGCGGCCCACTAGTTGAGTAGTCTAGATTATCAGGCCTTATCTCCTGGGCATGACCCATCTGTGTTGTGGGCCCAGGGATGTCCGGTCGACAGTCGGTTCATCCGACGCTCCTGTCTTAGCTGCTTCTTCTCGGGTAATCATCCGGTGCAACTAAAAAACCCACTGTCGGTTCATCCGACGCTCTTCAAGTTAACTCAAGTCTTCACGTAGTGTACCACTTCATCTGTTGCTTGCACTGACGCCGTCTTCTAAGGTACCGTCGGTTCATCTGACGGTGTCATTTCTCTTCTTTTTCTTCCACAGTTTGTAGCCTTGAAATATATACTATCTTCTCATTTTGGCATGTGACATTTTTGCATCTATGAGACTTAGAAATGTCTACAAAGACATGCTAGATAATATGATTAGTCTTATTTCTTGTGTTATCATGAATCACCGAAATCAACTTGAACAAATAACATATGAATCCATGTTGGCTATACAGAGGCTCAGAGCGATTGTGGAATGGGGCAATAATCTGTCATGGCTGCTGGGCCACGGACCTTCCTTCATCATTATTGGATATAGTAACTTGTATTCTATTAGTTCTGTGTCGTTGCGCATAGTGCTAGAATGCAGATGAAAGATGCATGGAACAATGGAGCTTTTTGTCAGAATGTCTATAAACAATAAAGAGCAACACGGAAGTTCCTGGCCACAGACATCATATTAGCTTAAGCTGCAAGTGAGAAGCCTCAGCAGCACTGTACTGCCCGGTGTCGACCAATCTCATCTGCTATGATCTCGGTTAAGCAGAGGAGGGGTGAGCATTTATTTAGTTATTAAATGTCCGCTTCGTGCTAAAGTAATTGTCCGGTGTTTGGAAGATGATTTTCTGTAGTTGGGCTGCTTGTGGCCTACTGCCCAACTGCAGCTTGCTGGGCCTACACACTTGCATGCTGATCCACCAGCTTGCTGGGCCTATCCACTTGCATGCCGATCCACCACCAGCTTGCTGCCTATATGCCACACCAGGCCCACAAATTTATTTTCTCTCCTTAACTTTTTGGGTCAAAATAGGCCAAATATTACATGTCGAAAACGAAGTAGTTGAGTATTTTTAATAATTTAAAGGAATTTCTGTGTGTTTATTAAAGTAATTCCAAATTGAACTACATGTACCTCCAATAAGATTCAAAATAATAAACAAAATTTATATTTCAAGATTTTATGTTCCACTATAGGTTATATCCTAAAGATAGAAAGAGAATTCTATTGTTCGTTATGGATAATTCAACTGTTTACCTCCAAATCACCCTAGAATAATGTTAATAATTTGTCTCGAAATTCAAAAAGTTGTTGAAAAACATATTTAAAAGTTAATAAAGCTCCCATAAAGTTTCAAATGATTTTAACAAAGTGGGTATGTATATTGTCCACAAGTAGATTCATCTCATATAGTTTCATATAACTCTGGTCAAACTTTGAAGTTTGCATACTTCATAATTATTTTGAACTAATATGCACGTCAAATTTGGAAAAACCCTAATGTTTACCTTAACATTAGAAACTATATGAAGTTACATTATTAATTGTTAAGCAAAAAACATATTTTTCTATTTGTACTTAATGAAAAATAAACAATATGAAACATATCTAAGAAATCAAAATTAATATAAAAACATATTACTAAATGAATGATTATGATTTTATAAAGCATTAGAAAAAAGAACCAACAAATTTGAATTTCACATAATGAAGAAATACTAGTTACAAGTTTTAATGAAAGATTGAAAAGAGAAAAGATGAACATTCATGGGGCAGTAAGAAGACATCACCAGGGTCGGTCCTAGAGGGGGGGCGAGAGGGGCGGCCGCCCCAGGCCCCCAAATCAAGGAGGCCCCTTCTCAAGTATCTACAAACAGTATAATATACAGAATATACTAGCACAAGTATACATCATTGTAAGTTTGTCTAGAGACATGAGTCATCTGCGATCCTATTTTTGGTAGAGATTGAATACAACTATCAGAAGTCCATGATTAAGGTAGTAAAATGCAATGACCAAGCATTAATCTAGGTGGGAATTTTTAGATCGCCCTGGCCCCCAAAACCACAGGACCGGCACTGGACATCACCACGTGGCGTGCTACAATTCGCATGACGCATGTACACACGGATCCGCGTGGATTCGATCCGTGGGCTAGGGCATCCAGCTACTGCCACGTAGTGGGTGGCTGATGCTTCTTTATTAATCCAACGAGACTTTATGTATACTAGTGGAAGTGCACGTGCGACACGCACGTGATATAAAAAAGATTGTAAATAAATAGAATATGTTTATAAAAGTAAGGATATATTATATTATCATAATAGTAATGATTACTAATCTCGAATTCATAATTTATTACAAGAATGGGAGGGAAGGATGTGTCGGCCAGGAGGAATGCAAGGCACATCAAGAACACGATGGGACGACATGAGATTAAATAGATGCTAAAAGCATGTGTGTGTCCTGCATGGAAAGATGAGAGACAAAATAAATCTAATCAGATCAGATTGGTTATTTTCTTTTCTTGCTTGAAAACCAAAATTCATCAAATATTGGCCAACATTTAAAGTCTTGGATCAGAATTTTTTTGTTTCTAAATAAATCAGGTGTCAGTTTATATTGTGACAATGTCCATTGAAAAAACCCAATCTTTTTTTATTAGTAACAATTATCAATTAAAATAACGCACCTCAACAAATATATATCCTTCACACAAATGACATCAATCTAACATTCTTTGTGCCCTTTCCACTCGTCTACCCTGCATACCAGTTAACAGACTAAATTAAATTATAACAATTTGCATTGGAAAAACCAAGATATTTGATAAATAACAATGCTCAAATAATACAACGTACCTCATGCTTCCAAGACATCCCTATACACAATGTTCTTTGTGCCTTTTCCGGTGGGATCGATGTTTGTGTTCTTTCTAACAAGAACCCACGTAGTTGCACGGGAGATACCTCTAGATAGTGCCACATATAGCTGTCCATGTGCAAACACAGGCTCTGGGAGGTAGACACCTACATTTGGGATCGTCTGCCCCTGTGCTTTGTTAATGGTCATGGCAAAGCTCAATCGCATGGGAAACAGTTAACGCTTCAACTTGAAAGGAAGCGTCAGATCGCGGAGACCCTAGAGCCATTGTTGCACACGTCGCGGCTGACCTCCATGCCAGAGTTGCCGTAGCCGACGAAGAGCACATTATTGCCCCTGAAATCGTCATCTTTCTTGTAGCTGCTCGTGTGCATGGCCACGCCGCGGTACCCGTCCATCACCCTCGGGCCACGCAGGCTCTGCATTCTCTCAAGTAGCCACGACGAGCCACCGCGATACGAACTCCATGGTGGTGGTGGCCGTGTCATCACCCTCGTCGATGGTGACCCTCCAGAACCCGATGGCGGCGTCGTAGGTGGCGCTACGGACGCGCACACCGAGGCGGGGCTCGATGCCGAATGCTCACGCGTAGTCGTCGAGGTAGGCAAAGAACTGGTCCTGCGTCGGGTACGACGCGAGCGGGAGCTCACATAAGTAGTGGGGCAGGTGGAGCCGGGGCCGCTCGTACGTGCTGTGGCACCACGACAATGCCACGTAGCACGGCCTTGAGGCACGCCGCCGTGGCGAGACCCGACCCGACAAGCCGGCGCTGACGATGATCGGGCTAGGCACACACACCTCCCTTGTCGGCGCTGCTCCGCCGCTATCACCACCGCCGGAGGCCTCGTCCCTGATGCCACCGTTGTCACCCTTACCGCGGTGTAGGATGGTGGTGGTGGTGGTGGTGGGGTGGTCGGGTTCTTGTCCTACCACGGGGAGGGAGGAGTCGGCGGTGGTGGCGCGGGGAGGACCTGCGGTGGCGGCATGGCCGTGGGGGCAACCCGCGGCCTAATCTTCTTCAATTACGAGGATGAGGTCGGAAGTCGGAAACAAGCCAGGTTCATCACCGGGGAAGGATTGGAGCATCTCCTGCAGCGAGAATGTGGTATGCAAGATAGAGGAGCTTGCCTGGTGTGCGGGCGGCGACGGTGACGGCATAGGGTAACAGGAGGAGGATGTTTGGAGTCTGCTCACCTAGGGTGTCGACCTGGGAGGTACGACGAAGTCCATGATGACAGTGGGGTAGACGCTGGAGACAACAGCGGTGGGGTAGACGCTGGAGACGACAGTGGCATCCACGGGCAAAGGAGGCGGGCGATGGCGGTGAGCGACGGCGGTGGGCGACAGGGCTCTCCAGCTTCCTCTCCATGTTCTCGTCGGCAGGCCAAGCAAGGCGCCACCACCCATCCGCTCCGCTCCGAGCTACCATGCCGCCAAACATCAAGACCACCACACGGATGGGGACAGAGGCAGATAAGGGTGTGATGCGGCGGACGGACGCGAATGAGAAGAAAAGAAACAGAGAGAGAGGAGCGGGACTCAAGGTCACGGGCGCGCGGCCGGGTAAGCAAAGCAGCATGCAAGGAAAATAATGGGAAGGAGGCGTGATTGATTGTGCTAATTTTTTTTCACCACCCGCCATGCACACCCCACATCAGCAATCAGCGTTATGTTTCCAACTGCAAGGCCTTTTATTTCTCTCATAATTCCTTTCCATCAAAGGCTTTTATTTCTTTCCTAATTCCTTTCCATCCAAAATGCTAGCGCTATGTTTCCAATTGCGAGACATTATATATTTCTTTCATAATTCCTTTCCATCGAGGCTATTATTTCTTTCCTAATTCCTTTTCGTAAGCAAAGCAGCAAGGAAAGAAACAAATGGGAAGGAGGCTTTGATTGATCGTGCTAAAAAAAGAAACACATCTTTGCAACTATTCTCCTTTATAAATTAAAAGGAAACACACAGAGGTGCGCGTGCTAAAAAAGAAAGAGAACTGAAGTTTGGGCGCCATGGTTGACGTGGACACGGGTGGGTCTGACGGGTATACTTTGAGTGAAAAAAGTTTTGTGGTGGGAGGCGATTTACACATGAAAGACGACGAAATGACTCTCCCCCACCCTTCGTTGACGAAAACCTTCCTTCCTTATATGGGGATTGACAAGTGGAGCGCGCATGACATGTGGGCCACTCTGTGAGGAAGGAGACGTGGCCTACACTTGATGAGAATTAACATTAATTCTTTTGTTTCTTTATAGTAGAGATAAAGCATAACTTCATAGGCTAAAGCAACTGAGTTGATACCTCAGTGGTAAGGCAATCTCTTTCGGTGATCGAGGGTTCGATCCCTTTGCCCCCATCTATTTTGCCTTAAAAAATAAATTTGCGTGGCAATTTTGAATGCACATGGCATGTTTAAGAACTCACCTTACAGTTAATTACGATTGGGTAACTACTCCAGTGGTCACTCACTCAATGTAACATCATTCAGCTCGCATGTTCGATCCCTTGTACCGTCTTTTTTATTTTCATTATTAAAATTTTAGCTAGCTGTTGTGCTGTTCCCGTCCTCTATTTTTTTCTATTTAAAATCCAAATGGCAGAAAAAAAACAGCAATGCTATACGAGATTTTTAATAAATAAAATTTATTACTAAAAGAAAAGTCATAAGAACGATTGGTGCAATGGTAAAATATGTGCAAGTCAAGCTTGAGATCAAGGTTCGATTGTTCTTGGCACATCAATTTTTGCTTAAATAACTACTCTTCCGTACATAAATATATAAAAAAATGCAATGAACATGCTAGAAATACTATCCCGTACATAAACATATAAAATAGTTATCATTTTTTTTGAAATGAACAGACGTTGGGTTGAGGTAAACAGGGAAGAGCTTGTTTTATTTTTTGTTTTTCACTTACATGTGGGACCAAAGTTGGTTTATGACGTTTTTCAAAGCTTACGGTGTCACAAAACCACCATGCAACAGGAAATGTCTCGCTACAGTTGTTGGTGTTTCGTATTGTCGTCATCTTAAGAACACATCTGGGATCCATACTTAGTGACAACACCAGGAATCACCTTGTAGGCACCTCTCAATGTCACAACTAACGACGCCGGGTTAGCGTGAACATCAAGACTTGCCAAAGGTTAATCTAAACGATCATGAACGAATCCGCAAGCGCACAGATAAACCATTATAGCATTTCCCCAAGGAAGGAGAGTATTCCAAGGGTATCGTATCCGTGGAAGGCAATGGCGGATATCTTAGACTTATGCTTTTGCTCTGAATGTAAACTAAGAGATAGATGTAGGAAACAACACACTCAAAGACAGGGGTAAGATAAAATATATAAGGGTAGTGTGACACACACACTCAGATCTACCTCTACTCTAGCATACTACGGCTTAGGGGGAACATACGAGTTACTCCCTCCGTCCCATAATATAAGGTTTTGGAGGGTTCAAAAGTTATATCAAAATATAAGGACTTGGAGGGATAGGACAAAATTAAATGAGGTTGGTGAGTGAGTGGAGAGTTGGTGGGTAGTGTAAAATGAGGGGTATAGAGGTTATTTTCCTTCACTGTTGTTTCTGAAGTTTGAATGCTTCAAGTCCTTATATTGTGGGACGGAGGGAGTAGCTCTAGGTTCTAATGTAATAAACACACAAAGCTAGAAGATACAGGAGATAGGCATGCGTATTGCATGAGAGGGATAAGGTTCAGCACCCAGGTACAAACGGGGAGCTAGCCCGCGACGACCAGCACTCTGCGAAACAAGACTTTAGACTCCTACAGCAGGTACCCCAGCGCGGAGGATTGCTCAAGGATCCAACAAGGCTGTCACCACCTGCGGACCTACCTCTATCGTTATGGGGGGTATGCTCATAACTAACGTAGCCAGACAACCCAGGCACCATGCCTACGTTGCTGCTAGACTTCACCCAGCCCGGACTATTGTGACCCAGGGTGAGAGCCACCAGAAGACTGGTCAACTTAGACCGAGTACCGTAGCTTGAACACAAACCTCATGCAACACTCGCATGCCATCTAACAAGATCAACTAAGGCTAGACATACAAACAGATACGAACTCTCTTATGTCTAGTCAACAAGATCAAAGGGTCGTGTTCGTGAAGAACACGAGCCTCTAACTTATGAACAAACACATAAGGAATGAGTTTATCACCCTTCAAGTGGATCAAAAGGTAATGTTCATGAAGAATACAAGTCTCTAAATGATGAACAAGGGATGAACTCAGGAACATATCAAGCATATGATCTACCATGACTTTATATGAAATAGTTGAATAACTGAAGTAGATCAAAGTCATACAATGAAATAAAGATAAAAGAGAACTCATACCTAGACCCCAAAGAAGACTTGGAACCTGAATAAGAGCTACTCTAGCCTACCCCCTAGCCTTGGAAACTAAAAGTAAGAGAAGAATGAGAGAGTGGTGTGTGGGAAATAGGAGCCCCTCCCCTTCTATTTATAGGCAGGGACAAGGCTTGCTCGGAGGCTCAAAGTGCTCCAAAACACCCCGGGATGCAGCCAACAACCAATGAGTAAGTGACACGTGAAAGGCCGGGATGAGGTCGGTTCGGTCGATCCTAGGGTCGGCCGAACCCCTAGGGCGGCCTTCCCAGCTGTCCTTTGTCAGGGAGGCTGACATGTGGGCCCTGATGCTTGTCCTCCGTGCATGCCAAGTTTCCTGATAAGTTGGAGCTCTGGTGGGCCCATGGATCCATGTGCTGATTCGTCGGTGAGTGCCTACCTTGGATCAATGACGTGGAATGCCATGTTTCCCTTGGTGGCAGCCACCTCCTCAGCTGAGTTGGCATGGTTTCTTCAAAGAAGGTTGGTTTCCATCTCTTTTTAGGGGTAAATCACCTACATACAAATAATCTCCAAGGATAAGTGGAACTACATTATTCAAACCAAAATGCTAGTAAATAATGCATATGCCTCCATTTATGTGAGAATATTAAGGGTTGAAAGTGGCGAATTTCAACCGTCAACAACAGTAGCAATCTTTATGAAGAAAGTTTTTTTTGTCACTAAATTTGCTCGGAAGTGAAATTTTATGACGAGATTAGCTAGGAACGTCATAAATCAATAACGCCAAAATTAGGTTACGTCACTAGTCAACGTTTTTCTTGTAGTGAATGCTAGTATTAAATCAGCTAAATGGGAATTTAAACCAGCCGACTTGACAACAATATCGTCGATATAAACTTCTACGATTATACCAAGCAAATCATGAAAAATTAAATTCATAACTCTTTGATAAGTAGCACCAGTATTTTTCAAACCAAAAGTTATGACTACCCACTCAAACAAGCCTACGAATCCTGAACATACAAAAGCCGTTTTGGAAATATCTTCTTCGACCATAAAGATTTGATTGTAACCAACATTACCATCAAGAAAGCTAAGAATCTTATGTCCAGATGCAGAATTAACAAGAAAGTCGGCTATAGGCATAGGATACTCATCTTTAGGAGTAGCTTTATTAAGATCTCTAAAATCTATGCAAACACGAAACTTTTTTGTTCCTTTTTTCTCAACAGGCACAATATTAGAGATCCAATCAGCATATCGACAAGGCCTAATGAAATTAGCAACAAGCAACCGATTGATTTTTTCTTTCACTCGGTCATATATATCAGGATTAAAATTCCTACGAGGTTGCTTATAAGGCCTAAAACCAGGTTTAATAGGTAATTTATGCTGAACTAAATCACGACTTAAACCAGACATTTCAGTATAACTCCATGCAAAACAATCAACATACTCCTTTAATAACTTTATTAATTCTGATTTAAAAATAGGATCAAGATTTTTGTTTACAAATGTCGGCCTTAGTACAGTGCCATCACCAATATCTACCTGCTCAAGAGGATCAACCGACGTAAACCCTTGTCCTAGTTTACCCAGATCATCTAGATTATCAATGGTTTCACATGTATAGTTCTTATGCGCCCAATAGTGATCAATCCTTTGCTGCAATCACTCTTTAGTTGAACGCATTGATTCACATGAAGTGATTTAGCTGATTTTCGACCGACTTTATGACAGCAGGGATGAAACCATCCTTAGAACAGCTTACAAACTCGTAATCAGTCATATATAAGCCAGATAGACATTTTACATCATCATGCACACCTATAGAATGACTATCAACTACAGCTACACAAGCAGAATTATCTCCATGCACAACTTCTACCTCATCGCCTATCCATTGTATTAAAAATTGATGCAAGGTAGAGGGCACACATTTATTAGCATGAATCCAATCGCGACCAAGGATCAAGCTAAAGTCACCTTGTGTATCAGGGACGAAGAAGGTCGTAGCTAGCGTCTTGCTTCCAATGGTGAGCTCCATGGAGATAACGCCTTTGGCACCTATTGGTTCATATCCTCCCACACCGCTGACAGTCATATTGGTCTTGATCAATTCTTCATCTGAACCTCCAAGCTTCTTGAACAAAGAATACGACATCAAGTTGACAATCACACCTCCATCCACTAGCATCCGAGAGATAAGCTTCCCATTGATATGACCCTTCATGTACAAAGCCTTTAGATGATTATCAGCGTCTTTAGGCTTCTGGAATATAGCATCCATTGGTCCAAAGTCAAGATGAGCGAAGTCCTCCTCCAAAGGTGCAAAGCCATCCACAAACAAATGAACCACATTAATATCAAGATTCATGCGCTCTGGAGAAGAACTGTAATCAACAAGTTGCTCGTCGTCTTCTGATGCAAGTACCGATGGCAGCTCATCATTGCAAACCACAGAAGTTGAAGAAGTGAAACCGGCCGGTGTATCTGGCGAACCCAGTTTGATCGCCTGGCTGGCCGGTCTAACTGTGGGGTCTGGTCTGACCGCCTGGTCAGCCGGTCTGACCACCTCTACTGACGGTTGAACCACCCCTGCGGTCTGACCACATCCTCTGGCGGTTTGACCGCCTCTGTCTGTGATGAAGCCTTAGCTATCCACTCCTTCTCTTGTGGCACCATGGGTTTGTAGTTGTTGAATATCTCATCTCTCTTTGCCTCCATCTCCTTTTCCTTCTTCTCCAGGAATCTCAGTCGTTGAAGTTTTCTCCTTTGAGTATGAGTCAAACCGGGAGGACACCATCTTGGCAAGAAGTAATTGGAGTTGGAACTAATTCCACTGGCCTCATGGTCATTAGCAACAATAAATTCCTTTTGAGCAGGTGTCACAACCTGATCGTTTAACACAACCGGTCCTTTGCTACTTTTCTCAATAGGAACATCTATTGTCCCAATCTGAATGATGTCTTGGCCAGTGGTCCTCTGTGGATCAATATCCATCTTCTGAACCTCCTCCTCTATGATCTTAGGCTTGTATACTTGTCGTGGAGGAGATTGAACATTTTTCCTGGGCAGGGCGGTCTGACCGCGTGTAGGGGCGGTCTGACCGCGTTGGCCTAATGATGCTGCCCTGACCAATGTGGAGCCCAACGAACTTGTGTAGGCCGTAAAATTCTGTCCAGTGTTGGTCTTCTTGGTCCTCCCCATCCAAGATGGAAGGATTGCTGATATGGCACCCACATCACTCCATTGTCATCATAGACCAGGCGAGGTTGATTTGAACTTGAAGGTGTCCATTGTGGAGTAAAGTGTCGCCCTTGCTGTGATGATTCACCTCTGAATCTTGTGACTGCTCTTGGAGGTGATGACGACCTCTCTTGATGCGGAGTTGATCTCATCCTTTTTTTAGTGGCCGATCACTTGTAACAGCCTTTTGCTTGGAGTACTTGTCAAATAGCATGTCAAATGTGACCTTTGGCTTTGAAACACTCCCGTGATTCTTTGCCATGTTAAGCTTCCAGTTTCCAATCTCTGGCCGCCTTGGAACAAGCATCTTTGGACGTCCGTGAGCAGGGGCGGTCTGACCGCCCTGGGGTGCGGGTCTAACCACCCTAGGTTGAGCAGGCTCGGTTGTTTGCTGACCAGACGACGCGAACGATCCTTGCCCCCCATGTACAAAAGCTTTGACAGTAATTTTGAATATTTCTCTACCATCAGGGGTCTTCTCACATGCAACTTCTCTTACCAACTCTTTTCCTCTCCAGTCGGGCTTAGTTTCCCCAACTACCATGTTCTTACCTTTAGTTGCTTCGACTTGGTGCGGCCGAATAAACACTTTAGGTTGCTGCAGATCCATGGTATTGATAGGAAAATGTTGTTTGTCCACTTGCATCTCATGAAGCATCAAACGACCTTCGTTTATGGTCGATTGAATCTGACGATGAAACACATTACAATCATTAGTGGCATGAGAATAAGAGTTATGAAATTTGCAATATGCACGTCGTTTAATTTCATCAAGCGGAGGCATAGTATGAGAAATCTTAATATTTCCAAGTTTAAGTAATTCATCAAAAATGCGATCACACTTAGAAACATCAAAGGTAAATTTTAATTCTTCTTGGCGACCTTTAGTAGCCGGCTTAAGTGATACACAAGAATTAGCTTTAGCCTTATAAGGCCACACAAATTCAGCAACATAAACTTTACCCTCGTCGTTCGAGCTATCGGAATCATAATCAACCAAATGCATGTTAGACCGACGAGGTTTACAATTTTCCTTTTCTTTATTCAGTTTTAATTCTTGTACCATACCTCTTACAAGAACAGTAGCAAGAGAATAAAATTCTACACCTTCTAACCTTTCTCTAAGAGCAGATTTTATACCTTTAGCAGCAAGGTCAGCAAGGTCAGAATCAGAAAGTGCAAGATTAAAACAACGGTTTTTAACTTCTTTAAAGCGCGTTAGGTAATCAGAGACTGAATCATCTCTACCTAGTCTAACCGATGTTAAATTTGTCAATTTTAATTGATAGCTCCCACTAAAGAAGTGATCATGAAATTTTTGCTCTAATTGATCCCAAGAATCAATAGAGTTAGGAGCTAATGAAGAAAACCAAGCAAAAGCGGTACCCGTCAAAGACAAGGAAAACAATCACACTTTTAAAGAATTATAAGTACCCGCTTCACCTAGTTGAGCAGTGTATTGGCTAATGTGTTCCCAGGTTGTGCGATTATCATCACCACTAAATTTAACAAAGTCAGGCATACACTAACTAGGGGGAAAAGTCACATAATCAAACTCGGCTCTATAAGGTTTTTGACAAAGTTTAAAATTACCAAAATCAATGCCGAGCTTATTTTTCATCCTATTAGCTACTTCTTTAAATTGAGCAAATTCATTCCTAGCAGCTAACTGAGATTGCATTGGAGCTTATGCATTAAATCTACTCACATGGGGTTGATTAGGATTTTGAACACGATGCAAGTCGGAAAACACATCATTAGGCACACCATAAGATGGAGCAACATTAGGTATAGGTGGTGATGTGTGAGCAATGGTACTATACGCAAAAGGTGCAATACCAACATTGCTACGATTAGGAATCTGTGTATTAGGAGCAACCGACAAAGGCACCGATTGTTCTAGCAAAACCACCATCTGGCCAGACTGGGCGGTCAGACCGCCCATAGGGTGCGGTTTGACCGTGGTTGTCTGTGTTGATGGTGATTGCTCAGGATAAAACCCTGCTGGCATACCATACATGAATGTATCACTTGAAGTATTAGGTGCTGCCGACATGGTCTGATGCAAAACCCCATGTGGATCAACTAGAGGGATAGATTCATCAGGAATATCAGAACTAATATGTTTACCCTCTACTTTTTCAAGGCGAGTAGTCACACTAGCCACTAGATTATTCTGATCACTAAACGCACGATCAAATTTAACAGATATAGAAGATAATTGTGTTACTAGATCAGGTGGAGGTTAGCTTACAGTGGGTATTACCTCAACCTTGTTGTTGTTCATCTTGATCGCTGGCAACTCGAAGTCTTGAGATATGGTCACCTTGCCTGCACGATCCTTCTTGGCCCCAGAGAGAAACTGCTTCTTGATGTATTCTTGAAGCTCCGTGTACTTCCTCTGGTCCTCTTCACTGAGTTCTTCGATGTTCACCACGATGAGGTTATTGGGATCGAGTTCACAACGCGCTCCCATAAAACGATCGACAAAACGGTTGTAAAAACCAGATCTGTCCCCAGTGGAGTCGCCAAAAGTGTGTTGACGTTTTTTCTGGTCGAACACACGAGTGCGCTAGATCACGCGTACGTTGAAAATCAACTCACCGAAACTTCCAGCATGGGCCGGTCTGACCGCCTTGGACAGAAGCGTCGCCGAAAACCTAAGTTCGTCGCCCCGGGAGGGACCCCGTAAGGAGGAACGCGCCTAGGGTTGTCCCGAGGTCGGCAAGGCAACTCAGAACTTCCTCAACTGCCGCGGAGACGAAAGAGGAAAGCAATGGGGTTGAAAAAGTTAGGGTTTGGAGATAAAAGTAATAAAATTGATTTGTTCGATTGGATAATCGCTCTCAATCGGCCACGCCCCTTTATATTTATAGGGGGGAGGTCTTGCCCTGCAAGAAACTCATTACAACTCGGAATTTGCCAAAAACTTCTATTCGAGTCGGATTCGGGGGAACCCGGTCAGACCGCCTACCAGACGTGGTCAGACCGCCGGTGGCCTTCGTGCCGGATCGGCTACTGGACCATGCGATCAGACCGCTCGTGCAACCCGGTCTGACTGCCTGGCCCAGCCTGATCCGACTTTTGCCAAATTTGGGTGTCAACACCTATATATATCACTGCATCTTCTTTCATCCTTATGTTCACCTGCACGCTTGCCGGTGTCTACTCAACTCTCAAAACCATTCATATTTAGACATCGGGTAGTTCTGCAGGGTAGTTTTGGTGATGTGGACGCCACGTGGTTATAGGGCTCACCTGTAAGCACCTCTCTTCTCCTTCTCCATCACCCTCTCTTTCTTCTCTCCTCTTTATCATCTCACCCCGGCGCCGGCTACCATCCTCCCCCACCCCTGCGCTGCCCCTGTTGTCGTCATCGTGGGCCACCCGCCGCCCCTTCCCAGGGTATTGCACGCGTCTCTATCCCCTCCACCAGCACCACCATGGAGAGGGGACGATGGGTTGATTCTAGCCATGCTGCGTTGCTGACCATGACCACGGCGCCGCGCAACGACGGTGACAACGAAGGGTGATGAGGCCCTATGCCCACGAGCAGCGATGACGATGAAGGGCGATGAGGCCATGCAGATGGAGCCAGCGGGCTGCGTCTCGAGGTCAAGGGTCTCACCCGCAGTAGCAGGTCACCGATGAGGAGGCTATGCAGTGGAGCTCTTCACGGGAAACGGCGACGTCGGCCGGGGAGAGTAAGGGCCGCTCGCCCGATTCGCTGCCCAGAGGGCCTCGGGAGCTCCATGCGCCGCGCCCGAGCACCCGAGCTTGAGCTTCGTCGTGGGTGCGGCGGCAGGCATGGAGATGGAGGAGAGGCCGAACTCACCGGGTACACTGCTCTTCTTTCCCCTCGCACGAAAAGGATGCGGCGGGCGTGGAGATGGAGGAGTGTAACACCCTAATTTTACAAAAAAATTGTTTCAATAAAATTTGTTTAGAAACAAGACTTTGATATTAAGGACCATAAGGTGTGCCTGAATTTTTAGGCATTTAAATATATTTTTGAAAATAAAATAAATAAATATAGGAGTTTATTGTTGCATACATGCTGGAGCATCGTTTTTGTTTGGTGGAATTCAAATTTGAATTTGAATTCTATTTGTTTGAATTCCCTTTTAAAAAATTTCAAAAGCTTCATCATTTTTCCTTTTAATCTTTAACCCTTCCTCACTTCTGGCCTGTTTTCGTTTTTGGCCCAGTTCTAGAAGTCCATCGAAAGCCCTTGATCTCCTCCCGCTGTCTGTCTTCGGCCGGCCCAGCTTTTGCTTTAGCCCAGCTCGCCGAGTCCATCGAAGCCCCTCCATCTTTTCCGTCGTCCGTAGCTCGCCCCATCCCAGCCCAGCCATGGCCCAGCGCCGGCCCATCTTCACCCGCCTCGCTCCGAGTCGTCGACACGCGGGCCCCCTCCGTCATCTCCTTCCTCCCGCCGTTCGCGTCCCCGAGCCGGACTCTTCCTCCATGGCGCCACCGAGTCCGGGGCTTCCCCGTCTCCGAGTGGCCGTGTGCCTCACGCCAGGACCACCGCCCTTTATAAGCAGCGGTGCTGCACCGCGCCTCCTCCTCAATCCCGAGCCCGCCGCCGCCTTGGAGTTCTCGCAGAGCCCGCGCCTAACCCTAGGTCGCTGCCGCAGCCGGTTGGTTGCCTCGCCGTCGTTCCGTTGACGAGAAGACCACCAGGAGAACCGCGAGGAGGTGAGGAAGACAAAGGTGCTACACGTTGTCGCCCAGGAGCTCCACAGCGCGAGATCGAGCTCGCCGGAGTCGAGTTTTGCGCCGTCGCCGCTGCGCAGAGCCTTGCGTCGCCGTCGCCAGCCTTCTACCCTCCCCGAAACTCTAGATCGACTCGCCGTAGTGCCCTCTTTCTTCCCAGCCAGTTCTCGTCGTCGTCCGGGCCCCCTAGCTCGAGTTTGAGCTGCGCCGGCGAAGTTCCGGTCGCGCGTCGCCGTTCGCCGTCTTTCGCGCCGCCGCCCGCCGCTCGTAGATCATCTCCACCGTCCGATCTCAATTCAGTGGCCCGGATCGATTCAATCGAGTCAGCGTAACGGTCAACAGGTCTAACTCCCCGGTTGACTGTGCAATTTTGCAAAAACAACCCTGAGTTCTTTAATATTCCAAGTCGGTCCTTCCACCTTATAGAAGCCCTTTCAAATCAGTCCTTTTCTTTTTGTTTTAACCCCTGGTGTTTATAAAATAGTGCCCGAGGTCCACAGCTTTAGTTTTTCAACCAAACCCCTTTGTTTTCAAGTTCTTTTACACTTTAGCCCTCGGTTTCTTGCAGATAGACCCCTGGAACCTTAGAATCTTCACAGTTATGCCCTTGAACCTTTTTCTAGCCATATCTTTTCCGTTTTAACTCCGTTTTTCACGTTCTTTATGTCCAAACGATCGTATCGAAGAGTAGAATAGCTTTTTACCCCTGTTTTGCTTTGATCTTACTGTTTGGTGATTGTTTCTTATTTTTATTCCATTGTTTGCTTGTATGTACTTGATGTGATGCGTAGAGAACGTTTGGGCTGAAGGATTTGAAGACCAAGAAGCTCAAGTGTCTGAACAGCAACAAGGATTTGTTGAAGGCAAGTCTACCTTGATGCATACCCGTTTACCTATACAACATGCATTTAAATCACTGTTTTACTTTTGCTTGCATTAAATTGATGGGACCCTTTCTAAGGACATGACTAGATTATTTTTATCCCTATACCTTGAACAACCTGGGTATTTACTTTAATTGTTGGGTAGCTCACACTATGCTTAACTTGGTGGATGGTATTAATGAAACTTTATGAAACTTGATTTATTTATGATATACCTTCATTAATACAAGAACACCTTGTTTAATTGGAACATGGAGCGACCACCCAGGAAAACTGTGCAACCACAAGGGTACATGGCTCTGCCTTGGCTAATTAATTAGTGACTCTAGTGTTGGGGTGATCTTACCTGATAAGGGAAAGGGGGAGCGCCACTAGGGTGTAGACTCACTCTAGTAGGGAGTGGGCTTTGCTAAGACACGGTCCTGCTAGGGGACTTTATACTCTGCAACGACTCGGAACCTTCGCGGGTTGCTTCACACTGGGGAAACTTTGTAAAGGCCTCGTAGCATCCCTATGCAATCACACATAGGTAGTGTGGTATGATGCCTGGCCGGCATCGCGTGGTTGGGTTTAAAGTTCCTAGAACTTTTACGCAACTTGTGGTGAAAGTGTACAACCTCTGCAGAGTGTAAAACTAATCGATTAGCCGTGCTCACGGTCAAGAGCGGCCTGGACCCTCACATGATTAATCTATGGAAGTCAATGATTAACTTGATGCATCTATCTTTATTTATGTTGTTATTTCTCTTATGTTAATTGTGGGTTTGGTATAAACTTACACTTGCTAGTAATTATGTTGCTAATAAAACTTGACCAACTAAAATGCTGAATGCTTAACCCTATCAGCCTCCACTATAAAGCCTTGCATGTTATGTTATGTTTCCGCTTGCTGAGTACGGCTTGTGCTCACGCTTGTTTTCATTATTGCAACGACACAATCCGGATGCTGTTCAGATTTGGAGAGATTTGAAGATTTCCCTGGAGACTTCGACGAATTCTAGGCGGGCGTGCCACCAGTCAGCTGCCTGTGGTGTGATCCCATCCGCTGCATTGCTACTCGTTAAATATTAGTTCGTTTATGAGACATTTTGGTCTGTAATAAAGTTTAATACTCTCTTTACGTTATGGCATTGTGTTTTGGATATCACTGAGTCGTTATATGTGTGAAACTTGATCCTGACACACATATAATATGAGCATTCGAATTTGCCTTTAAATTCGGGTGTGACAAAATGGTACCAGAGCCGTGTTGACTGTAGGACGTTAGCCTAGTTAGAAAATAGTCGTATTTAAGGATTATAATATCTTAGAAGCCATGCTTGCCTTATGCTTGCTTTCTAATAATATCATCATTGCTTTATCTCATCCTTGATCTTTACCTTGGTTCTCTCCTTTCTAGTATCTTGTCTCGACATCTATCTCATCCATCACCTGTTTCTTTTTAGATGGTTCGTCAGTTGCAGACATCCTGTTCAGGCTGTTCCCAGTTTCCCCGCTATTTGGAGGATCAAGATTTTTACTATTATCCCATGGAAAGTAGAGAGCATGAAGAGCATGAAAGAGACACTGACGAGGAGATTATGAGGGAAGCACCAACTGCAATGCCGTCTCCAACACCTGCTTCAGAGCCTATCACTGTGTCAGATGATGAAGAACTAGCTGAAGAACCTGAGGAAGACCCAGAGGAGTTGGTTCCAGAGGAAGAAGAAGATCAAGAGGAGGAGATTCCAGAGGAAGAGGATGGTGATCAAGGAGATTATCAAGAGCAAGAGGAACAAGAGGAGCAAGCTGAGGAAGTAGGATGGAAGGTGTTCCACTACAAGAAGGATGGAAGAGGCATCCTTATGGCTGACAATCTGAGGAGAACAGTGTACCGTCCGGCCTATGGCGAAGAGCCCATTTATTTTTGTGAGAAGTGGACTCATCCTTGGTTTGAGCCTCACTGGGAAGTGACAGTCATCGTTTATAAAAGAGTTGAAGATTATGGACCAATGGAGGTATCCAGACATGATGACATTGCTACCAGAGATACTATGGAAGCTGGAATTACTGAAGCTGCTAGAAGAGCACTCTATGTTCTCTCTCACAGAGAGCGGTCTGAGTAGATACACACTCGCAGTTTGTACACCCCCTACAGAGCAAGTGGAGAAGCCAAGACCTATATTGCATCAGCTAATGGTCACAGTCCCACCATAGACAACCTCAGAGAGCTACTGGCTGCTGTCAATACTGCTTTGGATGACACCAACAACATGCTTACTGCAGCTCAACAGAAGATTTATGAAACAGAGATAGAGAAGCGCTAGCTGGAAGCTATGTTAGTAGGAAGAGAGTCTCCTGTGATCCATGACAGCGTAGTGGATACTCATCATTCTCCATCACCCAAGAGGCCTCGCTACAACTCCCCAGACGCCCGCACAGAAGAGCTTCCTTAGGATCTAGGAGTTCTTAAGCTTAAGATCTTTGTAATCGTTAGTTCTAATCGATCGTTTAAAGTGTGTTAGTCTAGTGGTGTGTTTGAATGCTTGAGTTTGTGTTAATGATTGAGTTGGTATTTTTGTGTGAGTGCAGTGTGTTGTGGAGTAAATAACCACAATGACATTGGTTCTTTAGTAAAGTGTTAGTTGGGTTTATCTTTGTCCCAATCTATATCTCTCTTATCCTAATCTCTTAATCTCTATGTTCTACCTCAATACTATCCAGTAAATCTCAATCTGTTCGCGAAGTTTTCTGAAGTCAGCAGAACTGTTCTATTTTTATCTCGGGCTACAGAAGTCCAACTATAGTAAATCCAATTGGAAAAGTTCAGGAATTTCATAGAGGGTTATCAGTAAAAATTTCAGAAATTTAGGGAGTATATACAGAGAGTTATATACGAAACTTTGGAGCTATCAGAATCTGTAAACTCAGCTGACCCAGACATCTTGTTTATTTCATAACTAAATCTACAGACCTTGGATTGAAGTGATTCTAGTTGGAAAAGTTCCATAATTTCATTATACTTCTCTGGTTAAAATTTCATAATTTTTGAATTCCCGTATTGAGAGTTACATCCTGTTGATTGGAGTTAACAGAATCTGTCCAGAATTGAAAGTCTTTACTGCCTTGTCTTCCAGAGTTTTATTCTTAGTGCAAACATCTAAAGTAATGTTCTTAACACTCAGATGGTGGAAACCAGGTTAGGCTCAGGAGTCAATCAACCCGCAGTGATCCGTCCAGGATGAGGAAGTGGTTCCAGTAGTTCATCTCAGCAACCACAAATGGATCCGGCTTTCCAGCAGTTCTTGCAGGCCCAGGCCCAGACCCAGCTACTCCAAGGCCTTACCAACACTGTAGCCAACATGCAGGCACCAGGCAATAACCAACCTCAGCAACCAGCTCCTGTGAACAGGCACAGGGTGTTCATGAGCCATCAGCCACCTGTGTTCTCCCATGCTACTGATCCGCTAGAAGCTGAAGACTGGTCAAAGACCATTGAGAAAATGCTTACCATTGCTCAGTGTGATGATAGGGAGAAGGTCCTATATGCTTCAGGCCGACTCCAAGGATCTGCATCAGCTTGGTGGGATGCTTTTGTTGCTGCCCATGCCAATGCCAATGCCAATGCCAATGCTATTACTTGGCAAGAGTTTACCACCAACTTCAGGAGTCACCACATTCCTGCCGGTGTACTGAAACTTAAGAAAAAGGAGTTTCTTGCTCTTAAGTAGGAAAAGATGATTGTGCTAGAATTCAGGGACAAGTTCATGGAGTTGTCTCGCTACGCACCTGAGGATGTTGACACTGATAGAAAGAAGCAAGAGCTATTCTTGGAAGGATTAGCTGGACCTCTTCAGTATCAGCTAATGTCTCATACCTTTCCAAATCTCCAAGAGCTGATTGATAGAGCAATATGCTTGGAATCTAAGCGCAGAGAATTGGGAGACTTGAAGAGGAAGGCTACTACTTCAGGAACATCAGGAAGCAACACTCGCCCTCGCTATAACACCCAGCAGTGGACACCATCTCGCTTTGGAGGTTCAAGTGGGAATTATGGACAACAGCAGTATCCGCGCTCAGCTCCACAGACTCAATGTACAGTTCCGCTAGCCAATGCCCCCGCTTATCAGCAGAATCAGCAGACCGTTCCAATTGGTACTCCTGCAAGGCCAAGTGGACCATATACTCCTGGGAACAACTCATGTTTCAAGTGTGGAGAGGTTGGTCACTATGCTAATAGCTGCCCTAAGAGGACTATCCCTGGCACTCCAGTACAAGGCACACCTAACAAGAATGGAGGACAGACACCCCAAAGCAGCAGAGGACAACAGAACTATGCACGTGGCAGAGTGAATCATGTGAATGCAGACTCCGCTCACGAGAATCCACAAGTTGTGCTTGGTATGTTCCTTGTTAACTCCACCCCCGCATTAGTCTTGTTTGATTCTGGAGCATCCCATTCTTTCATTACTTCTCAGTTCGTAGCTCAACATAATATACCCATTAGTCATATGACTCGCAACATGCTAGTTAGTTCACCTGGGGGGAATTGAAAGCATCCTATCAGTGTGAGAAGGTCAGTCTCAAAATAATGGGCAAAGATTTTTGGGCTAATCTCATAGTGTTGGAATCAAGAGGGATTGATGTGATACTTGGGATGGGATGGTTAGCTGCATGTGATGCAGTGATCCAGTGCTCTAAGAGATCAGTACTACTCACTGGTCCTGCTGGAGAGAGGATTGAATTTCCAGCTACATCATCATCACCTTCTGAGAGTACGGTGAACCAGCTTGATGGGAAAGTTCTGGAAGATATCATAGTGAGGTGTGAATATACAAAGGTTCTTCCAGATAGGATGTCAGGTATGCCACTTGATCAAGAAGCTTAGAGAAGAGAGGAAAGTTAAAGAAGAGTCTCCTAATCTTTTTCTCAATCTTTTCGAATCTCGAGGACGAGATTCCTTTTAAGGGGGTAGGATTTGTAACACCCTAATTTTACAAAAAAAATTGTTTCAATAAAATTTGTTTAGAAACAAGACTTTGATATTAAGGACCATAAAGTGTGTGTGAATTTTTAGACATTTAAATATATTTTTGAAAATAAAATAAATAAATATAGGAGTTTATTGTTGCATACATGCTGGAGCATAATTTTTGTTTGGTGGAGTTCAAATTTGAATTTGAATTCTATTTGTTTGAATCCTCTTTTAAAATTTCAAAAGCTTCATCCTTTTTCCTTTTAATCCCTAACCCTTCCTAATTTCTGGCCTGTTTTCGTTTTCGGCCCAGTTCTAGAAGTCCATCGAAAGCCCTTGATCTCCTCCCGCTGTCTGTCTTCGGCCGGCCCAGCTTTTGCTTTAGCCCAGCTCGCCGAGTCCACCGAAGCCCCTCCTTCTTTTCCGCCGTCCGCAGCTCGCCCCAGCCCAGCCAAGCCACGGCCCAGCGCCGGCCCATCTTCACCCGCCTCGCTCCGAGTCGCCGACACGCGGGCCCCCTCCGTCATCTCCTTCCTCCCGCCGTTCGCGTCCCCGAGCCGGACTCTTCCTCCATGGCGCCGCCGAGTCCGGGGCTTCCCCGTCTCCGAGTGGCCGTGTGCCTCACGCCAGGACCGCCACCCTTTATAAGCAGCCGCGCTGCACCGCGCCTTCTCCTCAATCCCGAGCCCGCCGTCGCCATGGAGTTCTCGGAGAGCCCGCGCCCAACCCTATCTCGCCGCCGCAGCCGGTTCGTCGCCTCACCGTCGTTCCGTCGACGAGAAGACCGCCAGGAGAACCGCGAGGAGGTGAGGAAGACACAGGTGCTGCACGTTGTCGCCCAGGAGCTCCACAGCGCGAGATCGAGCTCGCCGGAGTCGAGTTTTGCGCCGCCGCCGCTGCGTAGAGCCTTGCGTCGCCGTCGCCGGCCTTCTGCCCTCCCCGAAACCCTAGATCGACTCGCCGTAGCGCCCTCTTTCTTCCCGGCCAGTTCCTGTCGTCGTCCGGGCCCCCTAGCTCGAGTTTGAGCTGCGCCGGCGAAGTTCCGGTCGCGCGTCGCCGTTCGCCGTCTTTCGCGCCGCCGCCCACCGCTCGCAGATCATCTCCACCGTCTGATCTCAATTCAGTGGCCCGGATCGATTCAATCGAGTCAGCGTAATGGTCAACAGGTCTAACTCCCCGGTTGACTGTGCAATTTTGCAAAAACAACCCTGAGTTCTTTAATATTCCAAGTCGGTCCTTCCACCTTATAGAAGCCCTTTCAAATCAGTCCTTTTCTTTTTGTTTTAACCCCTGGTGTTTATAAAAATAGTGCCTGAGGTCCACAGCTTTAGTTTTTCAACCAAACCCCTTTGTTTTCAAGTTCTTTTACACTTTAGCCCTCGGTTTCTTGCAGATAGACCCCTGGAACCTTAGAATCTTCACAGTTATGCCCTTGAACCTTTTTCTAGCCATATCTTTTCCGTTTTAACTCCGTTTTTCGCATTCTTTATGTCCAAACGATCGTATCGAAGAGTAGAATAGCTTTTTACCCCTGTTTTGCTTTGATCTTACTGTTTGGTGATTGTTTCTTATTTTTATTCCATTGTTTGCTTGTATGTACTTGATGTGATGCGTAGAGAACGTTTGGGCTGAAGGATTTGAAGACCAAGAAGCTCAAGTGTCTGAACAGCAACAAGGATTTGTTGAAGGCAAGTCTACCTTGATGCATACCCGTTTACCTATACAACATGCATTTAAATCACTGTTTTACTTTTGCTTGCATTAAATTGATGGGACCCTTTCTAAGGACATGACTAGATTATTTTTATCCCTATACCTTGAACAACCTGGGTATTTACTTTAATTGTTGGGTAGCTCACACTATGCTTAACTTGGTGGATGGTATTAATGAAACTTTATGAAACTTGATTTATTTATGATATACCTTCATTAATACAAGAAGACCTTGTTTAATTGGAACATGGAGCGACCACCCAGGAAAACTGTGCAACCACAAGGGTACATGGCTCTGCCTTGGCTAATTAATTAGTGACTCTAGTGTTGGGGTGATCTTACCTGATAAGGGCAAGGGGGAGCGCCAGTGGGGTATAGACTCGTTCTAGTAGGGAGTGGGCTTTGCTAAGACACGGTCCTACTAGGGGACTTTATACTCTGCAACGACTCGGAACCTTCGCGGGTTGCTTCACACTGGGGAAACTTTGTAAAGGCCTCGTAGCGTCCCTATGCAATCACACCTAGGTAGTGTGGTATGATGCTTGGCCGGCATCGCGTGGTTGGGTTTAAAGTTCCTATAACTTTTACGCGACTTGTGGTGAAAGTGTACAACCTCTGCAGAGTGTAAAACTAATCGATTAGCCGTGCTCACGGTCAAGAGCGGCCTGGACCCTCACATGATTAATCTATGGAAGTCAATGATTAACTTGATGCATCTATCTTTATTTATGTTGTTATTTCTCTTATGTTAATTGTGGGTTTGGTATAAACTTACACTTGCTAGTAATTATGTTGCTAATAAAACTTGACCAACTAAAATGCTGAATGCTTAACCCTATCAGCCTCCACTATAAAGCCTTGCATGTTATGTTATGTTTCCGCTTGCTGAGTACGGCATGTGCTCACGCTTGTTTTCATTATTGCAACGACACAATCCGGATGCTGTTCAGATTTGGAGAGATTTGAAGATTTTCCTGGAGACTTCGACGAATTCTAGGAGGGCGTGCCACCAGTCAGCTGCCTGTGGTGTGATCCCATCCACTGCGTTGCTACTCGTTAAATATTAGTTCGTTTATGAGACATTTTGGTATGTAATAAAGTTTAATACTCTCTTTACGTTATGGCATTGTGTTTTGGATATCACTGAGTTGTTATATGTGTAAAACTTGATCCTGGCACACATATAATATGAGCATTCGAATTTGTCTTTAAATTTGGGTGTGACAAGGAGGGGGCCGGACTCGCAGGGAGGGGGCAACGGGCGGCGTGGTGGGAGGGTCAGGGGAGCAGCTGACACAGGTGCAGGTGAGGTGTGGGGGAGGGCGGCGGCCGACGCCGGGTGATAGGAGAGAGATAGTAGAGAAGACAAAGGGTGAGGAGGGAGGGAGATGAGAGAGAGGTGCTGACATGTGGGTCGTATGGCCACATGGCGTCCACATGACCGAAAACCACCCAGCAAAACCACCCGATGGCTAAATATGAACGATTTTTAGAGTTAAGTGGTCAAATATATCTGGTTTTGCGGTTCGATGGTCAAAACCAAACCGAGGTAATAGTTCGTCAAAAATGAACTTTTTCCTAATAGAAATATAGTTTAGTGTTTTGCTACATTTTTATGACAATTGACAAAAAGCTAGGCTGATCAGTCTATCTGGCTCCTACAACACTCATTCTTGCTCTCCATATTATCATATTTATGTGGTGCCACTCAGTAAGTCCTGGGACTCAAATTTAATCTTCAACACTTTGGGAAGATATCAGCAGGAACGGGCAACAGAGATTGGGAGGAGATAAAGCTATGTTGCAATTTAAATAAGTTACCAAAGAACCCCTTTCATGGGAATGTGCTCTTTCATTTCTTCGTGGATAAGCAAAGTGAGCACCTATTTATGAAATAAGAAGAGGGAAGGGTCATATTTTATCCGGCATGCATGAAGCGAATGAATGGATGATATACGAAGAGTTTAATACACACGAGTTTAGTGACATAAATAAATTTAAGAGGGACATTTCAACTCAACCCCCACCCCCCTCCTCCCCCACCCCAAACATATATACATCATGTACCAGCTGTAGTAGTTAAGAATCCAGTATGGTTATTAGTACTTATCGAGTTTGAGCATTCACTTTAAGTTATTGTTCATATAATAGCAAAAAATTTACATACTTAATATACGATGTTTAGGACAATCCAAATAGTTCAAAACGTACTCCCTCCATCATTAAATATATGACATTTAAGATAAACAAATTAATTCAAAATGAACTAATTTATTTGTCCTAAATGTAATATATTCAAGGACGGAAGGAATATGTGGTATCTATGACTTTGTGAGCCATAGATGGTGCGTGCAGCAAGACGGTAGAATTGCTACATAATCATTCATGTCAGATGGGAAAAAACCTACTTCACATTCAATTACCAGATGATTGAAAACAAGTTTGTAAAATGAATAACACAGATAGCTGATAGTTGCAAATTATCTCTGACACAGTTTTAGTACTAGCAACTTGCAATGTGTGCGAAGCAAATGAGATTATTGAAAAAATGTGATTTGGACTTAGATAAAGAAGATGAGTGTGACAATTGTTCCATGAAAAACCTAATACCCATGTACTACCTCCATTCTTAAATATATGACGTTTGAACTAAATTTCTTGTCCTAAACGTCATCTATTTAAGAATGGAGGTAGTACAATAATCTTGTTTCCATGTGCTTTTGGAGAAAGGAAAATCCAACAATGTTTTTGCTGAGGTTGAATAACATTATACAATGCACGGACGGGTGAAACAAAACATTTTCCCACACAATATAAAGTTTGCGCTACACGTATGAGAATTGAATATGGTTTCTACATGAGAATAAGAGAGGAAGCAGCATGGCTTTAATACTTGTAAAACTTTGACACGTAAAGCTCACGAGTGGTGAAATGTGGCATAAAGAAATATATCTGTCATTTTTAATGATCTGAACTGTGGATCAAGTGGTGAAATGTGGATTTGGCTAAAAGCTCACGAGTTCCCTAGCATATTTAAATAAAATAACTACCATTAGCTGTGTATGGGTTCATTTTTTAAATAAAAATTTATTAGACAGAAATAAACTTATTCCTTTGTTGAATTGGACTGCCACTTCGTCTCTGCTACTGAGGCACCGTTTAGTTGGTGAAATTTTTGATGAAAGTGGTGGAATTTTGCATTAGGAAACGTGTTCTGTGAGAAGTGACACGGTTTGCAATGTGAAAATTTTGAGAATTTTTGGAGAACTAAACAAAGCCGATCCGTGCATAGGATATTGGACGCTCACTGGAGGAGCAATCTTTTTTCCCAATAAATCTTAACATATGGCCATATGGGGGCATATCCGAGATGTTCTCGACCAATAAATCAATCAATATAATTTTTTAAAAAATGAATTTTCTGGGTTCACATTAAGAAAATTCAGCACCCCAGCCAGAATAGCAACCGATCTTTTTTCTTTTGAGAAAGCCCCGGTCGTATGTTTGCACTTTGCAATGGCAAAACATGACAACAATGCCAAAAACAAATGGGCTCAAAAACCTTCCGATTTGAGATACATTATGGGCTTAAACATCTTCCGATGTTTTGAGATTTGTGGGCTGTTGGATCAGACCTCCTTTGCTTCCAGCCCAAGACGGCCCGAATTGCGCGGTCCGCCTCTTTCGATTTTTTTTTCATATTTATTTTATCGTGATTTTGCAAAAATATATGGTCCGCCACAAATTTTGCAAAAATATACATCTGCCGCCGTGGGCCACGGCGTCAGGGACATAACGCCGTGGCCCACGGCGGTAGGAGCCACCAGGAGTGGGCCCGTACCCTTAACGCCGAGGGCCACGGCGTTACGACCCTGATGCCGTGGGCCACGGCGTTAGGGGTCTAACGCCAGGCGGCAGCGGGGCGCTGAGCTTACGCCGCGGCCCACGGCGTTATCTGTTCCTTGCCGCCGCGGGCTGTGGCGGTAGGAATTTTTTTTATATTTTTTTTTAAGTTTGAATTGTCGAAGGATTGATAAAACGACGAACCATTAATACTTAACGACGAATTTAGATAAACGATTACAACATTTGCAATGGCACGTGCGACACAATTACCCTCACTTTGTGCCGCTCTTGCTAGTCCTAACGTGCCTTAGGGGATTTAAATAAACGATTACAACAATTGTAGTCTAGTTGTACGAATAATACCCGGAGAACCCGGACATCATAGACCCGCCGGAGTGCTGGGAGGCATGTACCCCGACGGGGGTGGAGTTGGATCAGATGGTGGCGGGGGTGGAGTTGCTGGTGGAGTGTTGTCTTTCTTTTCGTGGCACGGACAACAGCAGTACTCATCCTCACAGCCGGTGTTCGTCTTCACCACCATTGGTCCGGTCAGCGGTCCGTCGTCGCCGTTGGTAGATGTCGGATCTGGAGAAGCCAATGCCGACGCGAGTTCTTGCCTCAGGTTGAAGATGACAACATCCTCGAGGTAGTTGATGTACTCTTGATACGGGTGAATAGCTGGGGGATCCACCCATTGCACGAAACCGCAGTTATCTGGTTGTTCGGAGTACTGCAGAAACCGTGATTACATTAGTAAATCATAAAATGATGAAGGACAGAGGTCATGGAGTTTTGCCTGCCTACCCATGCTCGTGAGCAATGCCAAAAGCGGCGACCAGAGTTGTCCCATCCCTGATAAACCTGCATCACACAGAACTCACCGTGTGCACACCTTGGCCAGTTCACCGTTTGATTTGGTGCGTACTTTCTAACATCATGCATGGATTTGAAATCTCTCTTGTCTAAGACTGGAAAATTGGTGTTGAACTCTGGATCTTGCTGGCTCTATAGTGCTGGACCGATGGAGTCATCATCATCAGCCCCAGTCCAGGAACTCATTGTTGCTTGTTGTGTTGTGAAGTGAGACTGGAGAAGAGTGCTGACATATATGTAAGCGGAAACTGGATGGTGGGCCATTCGATCCGGGGCAAGAAAACGGTCAGTGACTCAGAGGAAACACACCCTAGTACTAGGTACACTGTTTGGTGCAGTGACTCACAGAAAACACACCCTATGTGTTCAATATTTGGAGCAGTTCACAGAAAACACAACCTAGTACGAGTTTTACTGTTCGCATCTGAAATTCATCTTAAATCAAGTTCTTAAAGATACAACCCGACTCTAGAGAATGATAAAATGAAATCATATTTTTTATGGATACAGTAGCACTCGGCGTCGAGTACTCTACGTCTACTGGGTACAACGGGGGTATTTCCCCTTCCTCAGCATCCGGCCCAGCTTCCTTAGCCCGGCGAGCTCTCTCCCTCTTCCTCTCTCTATCTGCTTCACGGGCCGCGGCCGCTTCACGTTCTTTGATCTCCCGCCGAATGCGAATTTCCTCCTGCTGCTCCTTACGTTTTTGTTCTTATTTTTCTGCCTCAACCATCCTTTGCCACCTCTCACGTGCTGAACGACCCGTCTCCTCGACGTAACACTTGTCTTGTTCGGACTGCTCATAATCTAGCCACTGCATGAAATCACAGAGAGGAGGTGGAGTCTTTTTTAAAGACAAGTTAGCACATAATAAAATAGCAATGACATAATATTTATTTAGTAATGCAGTTAGTTCTTACTTTTGATCTAACATTGCGACATGGTGGGAGGGGGTCATGCTCGTAGTTCTCGCACATGAAGAACCTCATCCCGTAGCAGTACCTGAGAACGTTGTACTTGACAAGCTTACAGTTGTCACCGCAGTAGCACATAGGAGTGTGGATCCCCTTTGGCACCACAACCTTGTCCTTCCTACTGGTGAGCAACTCCAAATCCAACTCAGGACCCGTTGAAGCCATTGAAAGCCTACAAAACAGATGAGAAATATGATAAATTCATTACTTGTTTCATTTGAAATTATAGAACAAAACATAACCGGATATGATAAGAAATTCGACGGTAAGAATAAAACAACAAGCAAATGAAAAGGTAGTTTAATTATTACAACACGATAACATGCATAAGTTCAAATATTACAAGACCTTGCAAGATAAAATTGTTCAAATATTACAAGACGACAACATGCATAAGTAGTTCAATTATTACAACACGGTAGCACAAACAAGTACGGTCACTGCATTCCTTCGTTGTAGCGACTGGAACGACGACCACGTGCACTAGCTGCAGGTGGTGTAGAAGTGGGAGTGGAAAAGTAAGATGCTTCGGTGTATTTCTTGTAGGAGTGTCCAGGATTGTTGCACTTGGAGCATATCTGCCCCTGACGTCCAGCTTCAGTCTCATCCATGTTGTTCCTAATCCTCTTCTTCTTGCGTCGACCGACACCTTGACACATGGTTGGATCTGGATTTGGTATGTACAACGCACTGTCTTTAGGGTCTTGAGTGAAAGTTCCAAGATGCAGGTAACCCTCAATAGTGTGGTTCCAAGTGTCTAGAACGGTTTGCTTCAGAAAGTATTTAGGCACGTAGCGGCCCCAATGCTGATTCTTTGTTGCAAGGCATGCAGCGATCACATGTGAGCAGGGGTAGTGTAGCAGCAGTGGCTTCTGGCAAGAGCATGAGCATGTCTGATTCCCAATCACTGTTTTCTGTATTGTTATTTCACCATTTGCCTTTTGTGATTTGGACTGACAACTTATCTGATATTTCCACTGCACTTCCTCGCGAGGATCACGACGTAGAGGTTATGGGTAAGCTCTGTGAGAGAGAGCAGCCTTCTATTTTTTGTTCAAGTACTCAGTCATCCATGTTGAATACACCTTCTGAGGGTCCTGCATTGCTGCATTAGCACGGTCAAGAAAGTACTTCATTGTGCGGTACAAGAAGAACTCAATGATACCAACAAGAGGTTGAGCTCTGGCACCACGCAAAACAGCGTTGTAGACCTCAGTAAAATTTGTTGTCATTATCCCATGCCTCACACCTCCCTTATCAAACAGGAGGGACCATTTCTCCTTAGGCTCATTCTGAATCCACTGGCTGAAGGTCTTCACAGCACGTCCCCTTCTCCTTCTGACATTTGGAGCATCTAGCCCCACGTCTTCCAGAGAAACTGGCTCTTCCCCGGGTTCAGTACTTACAGGCTTCTTAGCTATCTCTTCTGATGCTTTTTTCGTCAGATCATCTAATTTTTGCCATAGGTCGAAGAATTTTTTCTACTGATTGGTCGAACATAAACGCTTGAACAATTTTGTAAGTTCTTTGTTCTTGAACTAGCTATGAAAGTTTGCTCCCATATGCCTCATGCACCACCTGCTATGCACATCTGGCCATTGTGCTGCTCTGTAACGCTCTTCACTACCTTCTTTGATGTCACTAATGGCCTGCAAAATACATTTGTGTCTATCGTGTATCACACACACGTCTGACATATCTCCCACCACCATTTGCTTCAATCTCTCCAGAAACCAATACCAACTGTCACCATTCTCTCCCTCTGCAAAAGTAATTGCCAATGGTAACAACTGATTGTTGCCATCTGCAGCCACAACTGTAAGGATTGTGCCCTTGTATTTTTCTGTTAGGAATGTGCCATCTATGCAAATAACTGGTCGACACTGTTTGAATGCAGCAATAACAGGACCCAATGCTAAGAATGCCCGCTGCAAGACTTGCTTCCCTGGCCTTGATACAATATTATAAGTCTTGATATCATAATAACTATCAGGATTTAGCGTGGCAATTGTGTTTAGCAATCGAGGCAGATTGTCATAGAATGCTTCATAAGTTCCCCACCTCATCTCCATTACCTTCTTCTTTGCCATGTATGCTTTATCATAACTTATCTGATACCTAAATTTCTCCTCAATTGCCAAAATAATGGACTTAGGCTCAAAAGCAGGATTTTCCACAATCTTAACAAACATCTGGCTAGCCACAAAACCGGATGACAAATTACGATGGCTTGCATCCAGCTGCTCAAGTACACAAGTGTGATCCACAACAGATTTGATCTCCCAATAATTTTTTCACTTGCCCTTGGAAGCATACACTCGAAAAGGACAGTTGGGCTTCAGACATTGTACATCATATATATGTGGAGAACTCTTTACTACCCTGAACTCTCTCTGCAGAGTAAGGGTGGACCACCTCTTCACTGCATCCTTCACCTCTACTGCACTCTTATACATGACGCCAACAGAAACTGCATTTTCTCTATACTCCCAGGCCACATTCTCATCAGGATTGACAGATAGCTGTGAGAAATTGTAATTGTCCCAATCCCTTGGAACTAGCGGGTCATCCTCATCATCTGAGGAGTCCTCTTCCAACCCACGTTCATCCCCATTGGCCTCCATTTCGTACCGCCTGAGTAGTTCTTCATTAACTTCCTCCTCGTCAATTACACCCTCAAAGTGTGTGTCACCATCTCCTTCTTCTTCCTCACTGGAACCACCATCTCCTTCTTCTTGTGGTTCAGTTGCAGGACCATCTCCTGCTTGTAGTTCAGCCTCACCCTGGTGAGCATCACTCATAGGCACTTGAGTACTAGACCCAGCCTTATGAACAACTTGGATAAACAGCATCACAGGCAAACCAATTTCACATGCTGTTTTGATATAACTCCTCCAATGTTCAGTGCTTTGAAGTGGCATAAGCTCCCAATATAATAACTCACTCCTGTTGATTAGAGCCATAATGGACAAGTCATGTTGCTCTGCATCTATATGAAATGCCCTAAAAAAACTGGGTAATGGACCCCCAAGTTCTTGAGGCTGCTCTTCTAATCACATGGTCAACCGAATCAAATTCTGACAAGTCAACTCCATGTTCACCATATCTAATCTGCCTATTACCGAAATACAACTTGACACTGAGATCATCTGACATGTCTGACAGCATGAAAAAATAAAACGCTAGTAAGAAGTGGATCTGCAACTACAAAATATATCTATTCAGAGCTACACTAAAACTATAATTTTACTAAGCAGATCTACACTACAACTATAATTTTTCTAAGCAGATCTACACTACAACTATAATTTTACTAAACAGATCTACGCTAAACTATGTATTTATTAAGCAGATCTACACTAAAACTATGTATTTACTGAGCAGATCTACATTAAACCTATATATCTACTAAGCACATCTACACTAAAACTATTAAGTATCAGAGTATTACCTCTAACGAGACGAAAAACCGGCAGAGCTTCGCACCTTCACCACCTCCTCCTCACTCCCTTCTCCTCTTCCCCCTCTCTTTTCTTTTTTTCGAATTATTATGACATTTTCGGCTGAATTTCGGTGTTATATAGGCAGCTAGACCCTAGCGCTGTGGCCCACGGCGCTAGCAGGCCTGCTGCCGCTGTGGCCCATGGCGCTAGGACCTAACGCCGTGGCCCGCGGCGCTAGGCTCTTGACGCCGTGGCGTACGGCGCTATGTTTCGCCCACGCTAAGGGCCCACTCCTGGCGGCTCCTACCGCAGTGGGCCACGGCGTTATGTCTCTGACGCCGTGGCCCACGGCGGCAGATGTATATTTTTGCAAAATTTGTGGCGGACCATATATTTTTGCAAAATCGCGATAAAATAAATATAAAAAAAAAATTCGCCTCTTTCGCTGGTTTCCTTCGTCTCTCCGGCCGGTCTCCACTCCTCTCGCCCTTTCTTTCCTAGCCGCGACCCGCGAGCCGGCGAAAACACGGCGAGCGCGAGCGGCCACCCTCTGCCAGATCTTCGGTCCGGCGCTTCGCCGGCAAGAAGCACCCGACAGGTATGCCCGCCTTTTCTCTTCCCTTCTTTCTGTGCGAAATCGAACAACAAAACCCTGATGTCTGCTATTTGTATTCGGATCTGAGTATCTGACCACGTATATTTACTGATTTACCTTGTGAATTTCGATTTTGTTTTGGCAAACTATCTTGTGCCACCATTGATGTGTCCTCTTGACGAGGTTGGTGTGTACTATGGCAGCTGAAAGATGGCGCGGATACCGTCACTAAAGAGCCTCAATGCGTTTCCGCACGCCGAGGAGCACTTGTTGAAGAAGACTTACTCCGGTGCTATTGGTATTGACTATGGGACCCTATTCCTTTGTGATTGTTGCAAGTGGATGCTCTGGCGTATGGTTTGGAGATTTATCTTTAACTCGTGCTACCATGGATATCTTGCAGTGACAATTCTTGGGCTTATTATAATGTTTACATTGTTCGTGCATGAGCTGCAGTTTTATCTTACCACCTACACCGTGCACCAGGTATGATTGGTCACAGCTTTGGTGTTCGTGGTTGATTTCTATCAACTTTTCTATAATATTTGTGTAGGTCATTTAGTTTTCCCTTCAAATAACTCTTAAATTCTTTGCTTGGCACTGTGAATATGCCTGTAGAAGATACGAGTTTATCCTGTTTTAGTTTATTTAGAAAAATGTAAACCAATCTGATTGAAGAATTCTTGTCATGACAAACTTGGCTTTGAATACGAAATGTAAATTATAAACCAATTACGTTGCTGAACAACTGAGATATCTTCCGATTGCTGTAATAATCTGTAATTATCATTTATGAAATTCTGCTACATTCATTTGCTGTGGTTTAAGTTTATTTTGCCAGTATCTGTCCTAGTTGATACTGTCTGCAGATGTCTGTAGATCTGAAACGAGGAGAAACTCTACCAATCCATATAAATATGTCATTTCCTTCTTTGCCATGTGAAGGTCAGTTATTAAGTTCAGTTACTCATAATTAGTCTGTATCTGGGAATCCTGGAACAAACTGTTTCATGACTTCTTTTTTCAAAGGAAGTTTCATGAGTTTGATACATCTTTCTCTGGCTCTTGTTTGTTTAGTATTGAGTGTGGATGCAATTGACATGTCTGGGAAACATGAAGTTGATTTGCATACAAATATTTGGAAGGTAAGGTCTCTATTCAAAATTTTGTTCCTTCTGGTGTGTGTTCTAGCGTTTTAATCAAGTGGCTGCATTTATTGTCACTGCTCCTTATGAGTTGGGAAACATGACATGTGTGATTATTATTAAGTGATAAGTGCATATCCTCATTTGTCAGAAGCCAGAAGACAATAGAATATGCTGGTCAATTGTTTTTCATATGTTAATGTAGAACTGCAGAGACATGTACTTTACCAGCTCTGTTTGGGAAGCAGTGTAAACAATATTTTTCATATATGCATTACTATGTTTAGTATTTTTCCCTGCAAAATTTGTTTCATATTTTGTAAAAATGCTACAGTTGCCTTGTTCTCATGTCTAATGTTTTCTCTCTTCCTTTATATCTTAATACAGCTTCGCTTGGATAGGTATGGCCATATCATCGGTACAGAGTACTTGTCTGACCTAGTTGAAAAGGGACATGGTGTTCATCATGATCAAGGTATACTCTTCTTCCTCCCTACCAAGGGAAAAAAACTAGTTTAGCACGGAATCGTGTCAATTGCCATATGAAAGAATTTTATCTGCACTATGTGTGTGTCTTTTTCTTATTTTATATTTTTATTTGATGTAGGAAAGTATATTATGCTGTTGTAATTTGTATATGTAGTTAGCAGGTGGTGGTGTTCGGCACCCTAGGCATTCAGGCTTGAACTGACCTACCCCTTCGTACAGTGAGAGCTGGAACTCCCAGCTGTTTCCTTTTCCAGAAGAAAAAAAGAGAATGTGATACTTTTTAAGTAATCTATAATTGTAAGAGAAGAAAATTCTTTGAGTCTTTGATTATCATGGGAAAATGCTAATACAACAATAATAACTAAACTGATTGACCAAAGATGTTTGAGTTATAAATTATAATATCCCATATGATGGTTGGGCATGATTTAGTTTGAATGTTTCATCTGATTGACCAATATGCTTTGGTTAGACTAGTTCTTCATAATTTGCTCATTCATTAAACGTTTAAAACAGACCATGGCCATGAGCATCACGATGAACGAAAGAAGCATGAGCCCACCTTCAATGAAGATGTAGAGAAAATGGTTAAGAGTGTCAAACAAGCACTGGAAAATGGTGAAGGGTGTCGAGTAAGTTATTCATCCACAGGTTCCTATTTGGTTACAGAATGGTTTTTCAGGTTGTGATCATGAATTACATTTTCTGGTGTTGCTAATGAAACTGCCTCCTCAATTTCCACAGGTCTATGGGGTGCTAGATGTGCAGAGGGTTGCTGGTAACTTCCATATCTCAGTGCATGGTTTGAACATTTTTGTTGCTGAAAAGGTTAGTAATCTAAAACTTCAGATACCGTATGACTTTTCTACCCTTTGCACATTTTGGTTCTGAAGTATGCCTACTTTCTGTAATTGTGAGGTCTATTAGATAAAAGTCTATGCTGCTAAAAATGCTCAACTGTAATGTGAGAAATACTGAAATAAGGGTTATTAGGTTTCCCTCATAAGATGTCATTTGGGTTCCTTTCAAAACATCTCTTCGAGTGGCTAACTACATGGTGTCAAACCCTGTCAGTATTTAGTTTTCCTACTTGGTGCTCAAAGCTTGAAGCAGCATCAACAGCTGGCAGATATTAGGATTCATTTTGTGCTTCTTCAGCCCTGTTTGGTATAGCTTTCCTGAGAAACAATTTTCTGAAAAAAATCAGGATTTTGTGAGAAGCTGCTGCCTGGAAAATCAGCTATCTATAGAAGCTGGGTGTTTGGCAATCCTCATCTTTGCTTATTGAATGTCTTTCCTGAATGTAAATTGACCTATATGCCCTTAAAGCTGATCATAGCTCATTTGTTTCATGAACACAAGCATAAGGTGATGTTGACACACTATTTTGACAATTTGTAAAATATAAGTTTGGTAACAAAATGTCTACAAAATACCGGTAATCAGAATACCATCAAAGAAATGAGGAAGAGAGCAAATAAAAAAAATACACGACCTAGATCTTCCAACTAAATATTAGGGTTGAAATTACAAATCAATTCCAAATTACATACTAACTATATTAACACTTCTTCTAAGCCCTGGACCACCTCAAACTCAAATTAATTGCCTTGGATTAATTAGAGTGAATTAGCACATCCATATGACAAACCAATTTTGGAAGCCAGCTAGCAGATCCATACAGCAAACCAATTTTGGTACGAAAGGGATGGTTGTTGGGCTATGTTTATGCTAACCATGACATCATATTGAACTAACCATGGTTTCTTCTGTGGCTTTTCTGTTGGCTCTCTGCTTTTACCTAAAGTCATGAAGTATCTTTTCTTTTATTCTTGGGCATATGCTACTTTGCGGTAGCCATTTTTGCAAATTAGGTTTTTCCCCCACGAGGTCTGTCGACTTCTATGGATATTAATAGTTTCCAGTGCATGAAAGAAATCACTGTTATTGACGGTTTTGATATAAATAAGCAACTTTTCTTTCTCGCGTAACCTATTAACAGAGGGCTGTTGTGCAATTCGTACTTCCATTGCCTTTATTAGTACATTTTTAACTGGGCTTTTGATATAATTTACTAATATTTGTAATTTTCATACAGATTTTTGAAGGGTCAAGCCATGTGAATGTAAGTCATGTTATTCACGACCTGTCCTTTGGCCCTAAGTATCCAGGAATTCATAATCCACTGGATGAAACCACAAGGATACTTCATGACACAAGTGGAACTTTCAAATACTATATCAAGGTGAGTTGCCATTCATCCGGCTTTGCAAACAAGCATGTGCATGAAGCAGCTTCCAAGTGTCAACATTAGGGAATATAGCAAAGAATGCCTCAAGAGATTTGATAGTGCTGTAAATATTCACATTTGCATTATAATACAAGATTGTCACTGGGGGCCAATGAAAAAGTGTTATTTCCCATTTCCGGCAAGCCTATTTCAATTTGGTTAAGTTGATCTTATCAAGCAAACCAAAACATTTGCACAGTGAATATTTGCTAGTTCATTTTCTTCTAGGATTTGTAATAGCTCGTGAGAAAGTGTTCTCATCTGTTTGCCCAATTGATATGCAGGTTGTTCCAACTGAGTATAGATATCTCTCAAAGAAAGTATTGCCAACAAATCAGTTTTCTGTCACTGAGTATTTTCTTCCCATTCGCCCAACTGACAGGGCCTGGCCAGGTAACTGTTCGTTTCACCCTTCAAGCGAGTGTGTGTCTATGTTTATCTCTTTTGAAGGCTAATATGTTTTTCTTTGCCTTGCAGCTGTTTACTTCCTTTACGATCTCTCACCAATTACGGTCACCATCAAAGAGGAAAGACGGAACTTCCTTCATTTCCTAACTCGTCTATGTGCGGTTCTTGGTGGCACATTTGCCATGACAGGTTTACATCCGCCTTATGATTCTATTCTTTTATCTCATGCAAGGTGGTACTGACAAAACACAAATTGGAAAAAGAAAATAGAAATAGTTAATTGTTGTTGTGTTCTTCTACCTTTGTTTCTTTTGGGTACCCCAACTTGCTGGGGACAAAAGGCTATATTGTTGTTTGTTGTTAATTGTTGTGGTGATTCATCTCTTGTTACAATACTCTTGCCAGCTATTGTTATACAGGAATGCTTGACCAACTTTTGTTATGCAGGAATGCTTGACCGATGGATGTACCGGCTTATCGAGTCTGTCACCAACTCAAAGTCCAGAAGTGTTCTGCGGTAACTGCAAATCTCATGGTAGATGAAGGGAAAGCATGGTTACCTGTGGCTAGTTGAGCCAGTTATAAGATCATCTTGCCCCAGCTAACTGGTCAGGCCATGTTGGTTTACATGTTTTATTTGCTCCATGCATGGTTAACACAAAATGTCGTTAGTCTTTTTTATCATCAGTTGCGTGCTCAAAGTCCATGGACTACAGTTTTGTCAACAACTTGACACCTATCTTGGAACTAGCAACGAGATCATATTGTTTGTAATCATGTACAAGAAAAAACATGGCTCCAGTATATAATCCAAAGTTTTTTCTACTGTAAAAAACAATGCAAACATGTAGCATTGGTCCATTCTGGTTGGTGACTGAGAGCCTGTGTTCTCTTGGGCTACAGTCAAACAACTACAATTGTGTCCTCTCTACACTTACACAGAAAAAAAACATTAAGGGCATGTATAACAGTGTAGACGACTGCTGTCTATTTGGTACACACAGACAGCTAAACAGACAGTTTGTACAATGATTGGTCTATTTGGTTGTCTACAAGATATTTAATTCATCCTTTGGCACATAAAACTACGATGATCTAGTACATAATTTGATCTCTGTAGCCATCTTTATGCTTTACATAGAGAATGCTCAATATATTCAAATAATTTGCACGAGTCACTTAAAAGAAGCATATATGGCAGTAACGTGTTCAAGATTACACTAAGACATAATACAACTGAGTTCAATCTTGACAGAATACAGATGAGCTCAATCTTGACAGAATAAAAACGAGTTCCTTTAGTAAGACTCATGGCAGGTGACCATGAAAATGAGCTCCTTCAGTAAATTTCTTATATCAGTTCAATCTCTCGTGTCACTCTCATATCAATTCAACACCTGCATGGCAAATTTCTCATATCAGTTCAATCTCGTCTCAACACTTGCACTAGATGGGCAGATATCTTAACTAACTAAATATTGTTCCATAAAAGAACCCTTCAATTGAAAATTAGTCAAAAAAACTCACCTCAAGATCACACAGCCACGCGCCCAACTCACCAATAAAGCAAGCATAAATCAAGATTCTAACAACTCTAGCTTCGAATTTGAACATCACACCACACATTTCCATTCATGTGCCAAAATCACTGACGAATAAATTTCAATCAACAAATCCTCACCTTGAAGTACCGGAAGTAGGACAACTTGATGAGCTCCTGCAGGATCAGATGCAGCTGTCCTCCACCATCCCCAAACAAGCCAACCAAATCGCTCAAATTCAACAAAGAGATTCGCTCAAATTCAACAAGGAGATTCTAACAGGACAGCCACAGACTCCTTGCGATGAGGAGGGGATGCCCACAAGAAGCTGCGGGAGCTCACGGCCACGGCCAGAAGCGTGACCCCATACCATAACCGGCTGCCCCATCAGCGCTGGCCGCGGCGCCAATCACCGCGAGGGCGGGCTTCGTAGTCGCCAGCCGCACCGGTGGGGAAGCTTCCAGAAGCGAGATCTGAGAGGACTTGAAGTAATTTTCACTGCGTGTTCGAGTCGGAGCAATGGCGGTCTGGTGTGGGATGGACATGGCGCGCGGTGGAGGAAGACCGGGAAAGAACCGCACGTGGGGAGGAACTACTAGCAGCCATCTTCGAGCGCGGAAGGGCTGGTCGCACCAAATCCCGCCGCCGTTGGGGATCGTCGAAGCCGCGGTGTACAACGGTGCCGGCTGCGACTATAAGATCTGGGAGCACGCGCCCCCGTCGTCCTCTCGCGAAGAGACGACGGGGTCGTCTACGGGCTCGGACGGGGAGTTCTTTGCAAATTTTCCAACACGCAGACGGCGAGAGGACGGCCGTTGTACGTGCCCTAATGCATCTCTACTTTGACTGTGAGTTTAGCACCTCCTGCTGGCAAGCTATTGGATTACAGTGAAACTCATCTCTTCCGATCCCTTCTTTAGAATGATGATGAAACCCAGCAAAACAATCAACAACTTTTTTCATGGAAATGTTCATTATTACTGCCTGGAACATTTGGAAACAGTGGAACAACCTCATCTTTGAAAATAAGCAAACAAGCCTCTCTTCTTGGAAGCATCAACTTGTAGAAGATGCTACTCTGCAGGCTCACAGATTCAAGAGCGATAAAAGAGTTGTTTTTCTAGCTTTGATAGAGTTCTTACGCTAACTCACTTCTCTGTCGTTTTCTCCTAGCTTCTTGTAGATCTGTTCTAACCTCTTATCTTCCTTTCTTTCTGTACAATTTTTAAGTCTAATTTATTTTATTTAATAACACAGTACTGTATTTACCTAAAACAACAGCATGCTTGTTGGTTATTGGAATTTAATTTGAGCATTCATTATCTTTTTTTTAATTTGAGGATTCATTATCGTTTATACAAGAGTCTGTGATAAAGCTAAATATCGCAGATTGTAAAATGGAAACACAAAAAGACCAGGTGCTTCATGTTAAGCCACGCAGAGTGGAAAGCATGAGCACAATTTGACGGTGCTTAAGTCCATTTGATACCAAAGGTCCTCTGACCGTCTCCAGCAGTTTTCTGCATCTGGATGCCAAAGCCTGTCAGTGCGCAAAGGAGAGAGACGGAACCCGTCTCGCAAAGGAGCACGCCGTCGTCTGTCGGGAGAGAGACATGGAGGAGGAGAGAGCAAGGGAAGAGAGAGACAGGGAGGAGGAGAGAGCAAGGGAAGGGGGAGGGACGGCCGGCCGGTGTTGTCGCCCTCAGCTCGTCGTCGCCCAGCTCTCCGCAGCCCGCCTGCAACTCCCTACCATCAGAGGGAGGGTGAGAAGGGGGGAGGATGGGGCCATCGGAGGTAGGAGCTCGATCTGCCGCCAGGGAGCTCGATCCGGCACCATGGCCCCCCTCTTGACCTCGTCGTCGCAGATCTCTGCCGCTACACGACCTCGACATGGCCCGGCCCCTCAGGGTCCGCCTGTTCGCTGCCGCCGTACGAGGAAGGGGAGTCCGACAGCGCTGACCTGCCGCACGTGCTCGTGGGAGAGGGAGGGCGGAGGAGAGGGAGAGCGGAGGGCGTCGGACCGAGTCGGAGGCGGAGCCGACGAGGCCGGAGGCGAAGCTGGCGAGGCGGATCTATGGGGGTGCGGAGGCGGGGCTGGCGAGGCGGAGGCGGAGCGAGGCGGGTGGAGGCGGAGCGAGCGCGGGTGAGAGGAGGCAGGGTTTGGGAGGCGGAGGCGGAGCGAGGCGGGTGGAGGCGGAGCGAGCGCGGGTGAGAGGAGGCGGGAGTGGGAGGCGACGGTTGGTGGGAGAGGCATGCGGGAGTGATGCGGCGAGGAGAGAGAACCACTGAATATGGGGGTGCAGAGGCTGGCAACCGCAAAATGCAGATGCGGTTGCAGCATCTGCTACAGTTGAGTTTGGATCTGCATTTTGGGTTTGCAAACTCAAATCCAGCAGCTGCTGGAGACGGTCTTAGCCTACTTGGTTAGAGGAGGTTGAGGTATGGTCGCAACCAGAAGACCCCTCATTGGATCGAATTTAGGGAACTAGTTTTTTTTAAAAATCCACTCGCCGGTGAAGCTGGGGTTGGGGGATTTTCTAAACCGAGATTCGGTTCCCTTCACAATGAAAACCGTGGGGCTGTCTTAACCTCACCGGCTTAGTTTTTTTTTGAAATTAAAGCAGGAGCACTGCTATGTCATATAAGAAGAAACAACATTGGTACATAACGGGCCGAAGCATACACCACCACACGAACAAACCCCAGAACAGAAACAAACGCACCCGACACAACACATCACCATCCTCAACCACATGGGAGAGAAGACCGAAACAAGCCGCCGACACCTACGCCGTCGTCACCAACACTTTGCCACGCCGAGACGCAACCCGCTGCAGGCTCCAACAGCCCCCCTGAGCTCCACCATTTGATCATGTTAAGGCAGAGTGAACAGCATGGACACTCTGTCATCGTGACTTCCGGTCATCGTGAGGCTGATCAAATGGTCTATACGCAAGAGAGCTCGTGAGGCTGATCAAATGGTCTTTACGCAAGAGAGCTCGCAGCACGAAGCGGTTTCAAATATATTCTCCTAAATCCTGATGCCCACCATCCTTAAGCCATGGCCCATTAGGACTAACGTCAAAATATTCAACACATATGAAGATATGGTGTATGGAGCAATGGATTGGTAGCTAGAAATTATAAAACAATTTTTTTTAGACGTGCAAAGCACGCAACAATGGGAGGAACCTCAAAGTGCGAGGAAACAAGAAGGTAACAACCAAAACAAAGAGGGAAAACTCCACACTACCACCACATGAAAGACTACCACTTGGAACTACTTAGGAGGACCAAGATAAACAACATGGAAACAAAGGAAGCTACAACAGAAGGGCCTACAAGGAAGACCAGGACCTGCAAAGGAGAACACCAAGAAGTTCCGCTCATTACCGCTTGCCAAACATCTTGGAGAAGCGGCGACCGATGTGGAGGTTCCGCAAGACGACGCCTTCAGGAAGGGAGCGACGACAACGTCGCCATCGTTCGCCCACCCACGAAGGGGCAGGCCAAGTCTTCACCTGGCAAACAGAAGGCGTTTGGAGGCCGCGACAATGCCTCAACAGGGTAAGTTACGGAAGGAGCGCAACCATTATCGGCTCTAGCAAAAGCTAGGCAAGGCTTTCGCCAAGGCCTCGAAAGCCAAACCACACATCCGACCACTGCAACCAAGGTGAGAGCAAGGCGATGGAAAATGCAGCAGGAAGCCTCGGTGTTGGCAACGAAGGACAGGTGCAGAGATCCGCCGCAACCAAGACAAACGACAACAAAGCCCCACGACAACCAAACAGGGCCGCCCAAGGCCCCTCACCGCAGAAGCGCCGACTGCAACCCGACAGAGGACCGCGAACATGCCATCAGACCGCGGGCCTTGACAAGAGGCAGGAGCTGGGGCTGCCGACGGGAGGAAGGGCAGTGGCCGCCAACTAGGGGATGGAGCCGCAGTTGCCGGCGCGAAGTAGGGTCGTTGCCGCTAGTAGAGGGGAGGGCGCAACGGCCGCCGACACGGGGAAGGGGCCGCGACCGCCAGCACGAAGAGGGGGGTGCCGACGGGGAGGATGCTGGCGGCACGGAGCAGGACCGCGGCCGCTGGTAAGGGGGAGCCGGCCTCCCAGGAGGGGTCGCGACCGACGGCAGGGAGGGGTCTGCGGGCGCAGTCGAGGAGGTCGGCGGGAAGGGGGGCGCAAACGGTAGTCGTCTGCGAGGTGGAGCTGATGCTGCCGTCGAGGACGCTGAAAAGGAGACCGGTGCGACAAGGGCAGGGCTGGCCGCGGGAGGAAGGAGAAAAAAGGGGGAGGAGGCGGTAGAGGGCACCTCCCTTCTAGCGCCGCCCACAGCCATTGCCCGGCGCACACTCGCGTTGGCGCCGAAGGAACGAGGGACGGGAGCGCGGCCGCTAGCGAGGAGGGAGCCGCGGCCACGACGACGCCGTAGGCAGCCGTCGGAGGTAGGGAGCTCCTGTCGGAACGCGCGCAGGCGTCGATCGTCGCCGCACCATCGGTGCACCTTGACGGTGACAGGCGCGTCGACGCGGAGACTGGCGAGGTAGGCGGTGCCGGAGCCGCTGCGGCCTGCGACAGCGGCCACGACGAAGCCGCCCATCAACGCCTCCACCTCCCGCCACGCCAGCCGCCGTGGCGCCTGCTGTAGCTGTTGCTGCTTCTTGGCCGCCGCCGTCGGGTCAACGCAGGCCCGCCGCCCCACCCAACGCTGGATCCGCGGCCGCACGCGCCAGATCCGCGCCGGAGAGTCCCCCGCCGGCCGACGCCGGCCGAAAGCAACCGCCACCGCCGGGTCAGCGCAGGCCCGCCGCCCCACCCAACGCCGAATCTGCCGCCGTGCGCGCAAGATCCGCGTGGAGGGCGACCGTATCCGCACCGGGAGAGGTGGACCACACCGGTGGGGGGCCCGCCGCCGGAAGGTTGTGCCACCACCAGGGGTAGGAGAGGGAAGGAAGGGAGGTAGGAAGGGGGAGGGAAGGAAGAGGGTGAGGGAGGAGCGGAAGAGGAGGGGACGGCGCCGCCGCCGCAAGTGCTCCCGGGAGGGCGCGCGGGACGCCAACGACGGCCAAAGGAAGCCCGACCTAGCGATGTTGGTATGGAGAAGGGAGAAGGAAGAGAGGAAGACGCGGGGAGCTGGTTGTGTGGCACCGCCGCTGGCGGTGGAGAAGGCGGCGGTGGCCGACATGATTTGGGGCGGGGACCTAGCGGCACGGGGCTTGGGGTCCCTCGAGCCGCCTCCAGAGGAGACGACGCGAGGGTCAGGAAGGCAGGTTACAACTTCTACTATAAAACAAAATGGCAATTTGAGTTATGAGTTGCCTCTGAACAAGGTGAACATAAGAATGAAATAAGATGGAATGATTGAGATCCAGCTTGATGTGAATGTATGAACTGTATATGAACGGGTTGAAGAATATATGAGTTGGTAGACAGAGTGAATGAGCTTTACTATAGGCAACCATCATGTACTGTTATGGTGCAGAATAGAAAAATAAATCAAAGCACAAAGTGTTTCCCCTCACAGTCCAAGCATATTGAATCATCATGTTCACGGGGCTATGCCTGTTATCAACCTATTAGCATAATGGAAATATAGTTTAGTGATTGGTAACATTCTTAATTATTTCATAGCATGATAGCAGATGCACGTGTTGTAGGTTAATCAGCAAAAGTTTCTTTCCTGTCCGTCTCCTATTTCTTCTTTGTGATCATGGCTACAACGACCATAAAAAGTGAAGAAACTTTTCATCGCTTTAGTTCTTAGAATTTTTCCAGTCCTGCTAGCTAGTAGCTGTTACAAATGTCTTCATGCTCCCCCGTTATTAACAAGAAGTGGTGCAAGCTACATTGCTATCCGCCGGGAGTTCCTCCAGATTCTCCTTAGGGCTGGAACAGTTTATCTACACTGTTCCAAAATTTTGAGAGGCTGGAACAGATGGCTAAATATGAATGGTTTGAGAGTTGAGTAGTCAAAAATATCTGGTTTTGCGGTTCAATGGTCAAAATCAAACCGAGACAATAGTTGGATGATTAAAAATGGATTGTTTCCTTTTTATTATTATCCTAAACCTACTATATGTTACGCACGTACAGCGGGCATGGATTTTTATTAAATTGTTTTTGAGTAGATGGTTTTTTATTAAATTGAGAATTGAGATTATGCTGGTTTTGCGAGGCGAAAACTTGTATTTGTTTTTTTCTCTATTTCTCACCGAAAAGCATATATGGCACAATACGGTATACCTATGAGCTTTAAAAGCGGATTGCCTCTAGTAAAACCGATTCACTGTGCCTACCAACTCTCATATCCTCCAAACCCTTCATATACTGTTCATCCATTTGCACCAAGCTAGCTATACCTATAACTCAAAATTCCGCTACGCATTTCATCATTTCTACCAATCTGTTTACTTGTACATATCCCTATCTTCCTACAATGTCCATACTTGGGTGTTAAAGTCCTAGTGGCATCGCTTAAGAATGGTAGACATCACACATCAGGACAACAATAGAGATAACTTTGTGCGGGGAGATCTCTCGTTTATACCATTTTCTCTGCTTGAGGAACTACTGTAGTTGCCAGATTTCCTCTCAAGACAGATTCAGCAGTCGGTCTTCTGCGCACAAGCTTTCTCACTCTGGATTAACACAAAGCACAGTCATCAATGCAGTAATTTGAGGTGCGACGACCAATATTGCGCTAACACAAAATGGTGTGTTTTCGTTCTCAAGATGAAGTGCTAGCAGCAGCTTCAGCTCATGACCCATGCCAGAGTAGATTGAAGTCGAACAGTTGCATATACTCCCTCCTTTTGCAACCTTGGACCGTAGTATGCACCCCATTGGACATCTAGTCATTTCTTGTGGTCCAAATACTTCAAGTCATTAAGATGATCATTTCCATGAAAAAGGGAACCTCTAGTTTCTGTTTGATTAATTGGAGAATGTGCAGCAAAGGCCTTGTGGTAATGATAGACACACCTATGGAATTCCAGCAGGCTTTAGCAAAGTTGCACCGGAGGAAAAGATGAGCAACAGTCTCAACTCTCTGTCGAAGACAAAATTCACAAGAGTAGGAACCCAGTTCCATATTCCTCCTCTTTAGAGCATCACAAGAGTAGAATATCTCATTGATTGGAGTTACCTGTCACAAATTGATTCCATCGGCAGCAATTAATTGATCAGCTCCTATTAGAGCAGCTATAGATGGCATTTCCCTGTGCAGATTCACAAGTGTGAAGGCTACATATATCGAGTTCCTCTAGGAATCCATAATCATTCTACTACATGTCCATATCTTGCTCCCTCAGAACTCCATCACTTATTGGGAGCGGGCTATGGTACATCCAAGGCTCGCAGCACAGTGTCATCACGTTGATAAGTACGCATGGTTGAGCAGATCAAAACTCTGTACAGAAAATCACTAATCTGCTAGTAGTGATAGTCGCATCAAGCAAAATAGCCATTGTATTTGCTGGGCCACCGGTGCGACTAATTAAGTATTCTTCCCGTCTGCCACTGAAGCGGAGCCCGGGGTGGCCGGAGGCTTGGAGACCGGGGTAGACGGCGCGGGGCGCGGATGGGCACCGGCGACCGGGCCGCCTCCGGCGCAGGGCACATCCGACGCGGCGGCGCGGATAGCCTCCGCGGCTCCAGGACGGCTTGAGGCGCCACCGCCATGATGGCTAGGGCAGGCACGTCGCTCGATGGCTGGCGGCGGAGGGAGGCGGGTCCAGCCAACACAAAGGGAGGGACGGCGCGGTTGGTCGTGGCCGGTGTGGGTGTGTGGGGGTGGGGTTGTGGATAAGATTGGGATAAGGATAGAAATGACATGTGGGACTCATTAATAGGGGATGAAAGTGGAGGATATTGGTGTGGTAGAATGTTATTTGGAGGGTGAAAGTTTTTAGAGAAACCTGAAAGTTTATGTTTAGAGGGTGAAATTAGGGGTCACTGTTGCGGATAGTCTTATGCAGGTCCTCGTCCGACGATGACATCCTTGCCGACAACACACCGCCCACTTCTGCTCCCGTCTATTCAACAAGATCTCATTCCTCTTAGGTTTCTGGGCGTTCTGGGCTTCTTGCCATGGCCCCTGAACGTGTCGTTCCTCCAGACTCTTCTTTCATGGCTCGACCTACGGAACGAGGGGAGGCGTGAGATTTGGCGAACACGCCTGCCACCCCCGAGATTTCCAAGGAGGGTGCATCCTGGATGATGCAGGAGCAGATAGGGGTACTACTGCAGCACATTTGGAGTGCTTCCTCCTCTATTTTAGAGGTCCAGAGCCCTTTACAGGTCACTACGTACCAGGTGGAGTGGTTAGCGTAGTTGGCTTATCCTCTTAGAGATAGAGGAACTGCACAAGCAGTGTGATCGTCACAGCACCAGGTGGAGTCTGGAGTGGTTAGTATAGTCGGCCTTTGAACATGTTTAACCGCTGTTGCCAATCAATTTCGGTAGTTTCACAGTGTCCTCTCTGCTAAACTGACTCCGACCTTGAGCCATTAGGAGGGGCTCTTCTCTCTTCTTTTTTCCTCTTCCTCTCTCATTTTCTCTTTTCTTCTTCCTTATTTCTCCTAAAAAATGGAGGGAGGGGGGGGTGGGGTGGGAGCAGAACCTGCAGTAGGGGGCTTGAGCCCCGGTCGCCCCGCTGCTAGGTACGTACTTGTTGTATTTTTTTATGCGGGTACGTACTTGTTGTATAGTTTCTTTTAATAAACAAAAATCGTACGACATATACATATGAGTATTTAGGGTCAAAAGTTCAGTATATAGTTGGGCAAAAGGAGCACTAGCATTTTCGATCGATAAGCTTGTCCTCAAACGTGCACTTTTAGCCAATTTACATGATTTACATTTGTTGCACGTGTCAACGATTCTTGTCATCGCGGTGAATGGGCTGAGTTAGCACCCTATCCAAGACTGGATCAGCAGATTTTCCTTCCTGAATTAAAAAAAAAACGATAAAGTTCTTGGATTCATACTGCATTTGTCAGGCAAAAGAAAATTATAGACATAACTATGCATCAAAGATACCTGATCATTTGTTAAATCTACGATGAGTTCAGCTGGTTTCACGTGAGTGGCAGACAAACGCAGGACATCAAAGGAGAAGTCCCAACCAATGCAGCCAGATTGTAAACTCATTTATTTATTGTTCCTAGAATGTAACTCGATGAAAAAATTAATTTATTTTGTGTCGAACTAACCGTCTGCCCGGCCGATGCGTTGGTTCCTGTTTAGTTCACAAAGATTCTAAAATTTTCACCAAATTTCTCACTTAGAGAACCATGTCACCAAAATTTTTACCTCTTTAGCCAATCTTTTGGCCAACTAAACAGGGCCGCTTCAGTGATCTTTCCATCCCAGAGATCAAATATCTCTTGAAGACCCTCCAAGCTGCCAGGGGTTTCCATTGTACGTTATTGCAGATCCATTGCGTCTTTGAGTAGGTAAATGCAAAATGGTTAGATGAAACTACTATAAAATGGTTAGATGAAACTACTATAAGGAACTATAATGCAAAATGGAGCTTTGCATTTGACTCTAGGAGTAAGAAGCTTAGATCTGTCTCCTACAGGCAAGGGGTGGTCTTCCAACTTATTATATGGCTTAGACCTCACTAATCTCGCCCGCCTGCATGCATGCACAGAGCAGCTTCTTTCGGCGCTCGGCGGCTTACCAAAAAAAATGCATGCACTTTTCGGTCCGCACACGAGTCAGGGTGTGTTTGGCAGGGTTCCGGTTGTGGCTGTGGCAGTTCCGACTGTGGCTGTGCTGGTGGAGCGGATTCTGTGAAGGAGCTGAAACCGTTTTAAAGAAACGTTTGGCAAAACAGTTTCTCCTGGCTGTGTCACATGGATAAGAGGGTCAAATACCCATAATGTCCTTCACTTTTATTTTTTATTTCTTTTTTTCTTTTTCTTTTTCTTTTTTCCTTCTCATTTTGTTCTCTTTTTTATTTCTCTATTTCCCTTATTATCTCCACCATGCATCGAGGCCTTATCCATTCGCACCAGCGGCCTGGACCGCACGCCCGCACCTCACCTTGCCAACGCCGCGCGGCGCGGAGCTCCCCTCCGGCTCCCTCCGGCCTCCATCTCCCCACTGGCGGCGCAGCCGGCCACCTCCGCCCGCGACCCAACCCGACCCGGCGCCCTCCATCTCCCCACCGGCGGCGCAGCCGGCCTCCTTTGCCCCCCACGACGCAGCCGGCCACCTCCGCCCGCCGTCGAGTTCCCGCGGCCGGCCCTCGCCGTCGAGCTCCCGCCGCCGGCCCTCGCGGTCGAGCTCCCGCCGCCGGGATAGACCTCTGCTCCTCCCTCTGGTCGAGCCCTACCCCCATCTTCCCACGCCGCCGGCTGCCTCCGTCAAGCTCCACCGCGCCGGCCACCTCCGTCCCCTGCGCCGGCTGCCTCCGTCCAGCTCTCTGCCGCGCTGTCGTGCTCCGCGCCAGTGCCGCCATCGAGCTCCACGCCCCCGCCGACGCCGAGCCGCGCCCCCGTTCTCCATGTTGCCTGCCGCCGACTGTGAGAGAACGAGAGAGGGGAAGAACCGGAGAAGCGGATGGCAATTTGGTTGTAATTGCCACGAATTATAGGGGCAATTTCGTACCGTGTTTCGCGTTGTCAGGGACGGAGCGGGGGAGCTAGTCTTTTTGGCTCCGTCTGCGCGGAACAGCTCGTGAGAGCGGGTTTTCCGCTGGATTCGGCGTCGGAGCAGTTTTGGACCCCCCGTTTGGCACAGCTCCGTGCAAAACTGGTGCTGGAGCCGCTCCCGGAGCTGTGCCAAAGGCACCCTCAATGGTTGCCATCAGAGCAGGGCTAATAACGCAGCCCGTTAGCCGGCTGCAACGACGCCAGATCACCACACATTTAGTGCCTCGCTCAATGAAACAGTGATGTGGAAAAGACATGGAGCCAATGGGAGGTGAGAGCGCACGTCTCAGCCGGCCTCAGGCGGGCGCATCGCGAACCGCCCGCACCATTCTCTCTTTTGTTCTCTCTTTTCCACGTAGACTGCAGCCCGCTCTCAGCCGGTTAGTATTCTGCGGCGAGCACAAGTACTCAGTCCATGGCAGAAGGTTTGATGCCTTATGACGACTCGTGCCTGGACGAGGATAACTTGCAGGCTCACGGTGAAATGTTCCGCAGCGTCGAGAAGCTATTCGCGGTAAGTGTGTAGTCTCTTGAAGAGTACTTGTAGTCACAGATATCTTGTCTCTGACTCTTAAGTTGTTTTCGCCTTTGCAGGAAGTAGTTAAGCAGTCAAAACGCAAGACTCGCCTGCTTGAGCAACACGCAGCTGACATTGAAGAGGTCACGCGGCTCAGAGAAGAACTTAAGCAGCAGAAAGCTTTGTCTCTGAAGCCGCAAGAGAAGCTTGATGCCAACGCCGCCGAGTACCACAACGAGATCCAGAAGCTGACGGCGAAGAAGGATGATGTTGTTGGTAAAAACAAGTCTCTGCGCCTGAAGAATAAAGGTAATCTCCCTTTCTGAAATCATCATTGAGTACTTTTGTTCTTGCACACCGCATTTGATAAGTAGCATTGACCCTTTGCAGAGCTGACGAAAGAGGTCGACAAGTTCAAGAACAAGGCGCTGGACTGGCAGCTGGCCTTTAACCGCGAAGAATCAGCTCACATGGATCTTAAAGAGGATTATAAGGTGCGGTGCTTCGAACTTGAGCATGAAATGGAGATCCGCCTAGCGGGCTGGATGGATTTGTTGACATGTATGCAGTCGCTGAAGTTCAAGATTGAAGAAGCCGAAGGCCTGCGCACAGAGTTGAAGGCCTTGACTGAGGCAGCCGAGCTAGTAGCTAATCTCTTTGAGCCCAGGATTACTGGAGTCCAGCCTCGTCCACTTGTGGAGAGACTGAAAGACATGCCGAAGAAGATTCTGGAGTACGCCCAGAGGCTGGCTTGCACAATTCCGAATCAAGTCTTGAGCTTCATCAAGTCCTTCTATGCCGAGGCGGATCTCACGGTCATCATGAACGGCAGATCTGGAGATTGCTCCGACGACAGGCTCAACGAGTTGATGCAACGGACTTCTCCAATCGCGGAAGCAGTCTCCAAGTTCATCGATCTCCGTTAGATGTACCTGTAGAGTAGAAACACTAGGGAAAGACAAGTGTAATCCGGAACAAGTGTTTATGTAATATAATTGAAAACTTTGAGTAAATCAATTATCTGGATCCCTTGTATGCTTATGTGTTGGCCAAGTACTCGAGTTGGTATTGAGTGTGAGGCTGCAAAAAGAGATACGATACACGAGTAGGAGTACTCAAGTGTATAAATGTTCCGAAGAACGTTAGCTTAAATCATGAGTTGAACACCTTAGCTGTAGCAGCGTAAAAGAAGGTTTTGTCATGAAAAAAGCAAACAGTAGTAACAAGTCGGTGTAGAGTAGCGACTTGAACTAAACACATTATACAGAGTTTACGATATCTTAAGTACCTCTGAGGCTTATTAGCCTGGTGAGAGAGTACTCGAAAAGAACTTATTCATAACGAGTTGAACACCTTAGCTGTAGTAGCGTAAAGAAGGCTTTGTTATGAACAAGTAAAGAACAGTAACAAGTCGGTATAGAGTAGCAACTTTATTACTGAATACATTGTACAATGTTTACAATGTCTTAAGTACCTCTGAGGCTATGAGCCTAGTGAGAGAGTACTCACAAGGATGTTCCGAAGAACGAGTAAGACCGTAGGGGACAGTGTGATGAACTCATCCTTGCTGTAGCAGCAACTTGTATGAGAGTTCCACTGAGACCCTACCAGAAGGGTGTTACTCTAGACCGAAGCCTCTTATTGAAAAGTAGAAACATGGACAGCATGTGCCACTTATTGTTCTACACGATATAGGATCGTCTGGAGAGAGTTATCATGACTCCCTACGAGGTCGCAGAATGAGACTGCCTGGAGAGGGTTGATGAAGCCCCCTGCGGGTGCTCGCAGCTGAAAACCACAAGAAGATACAGCCGAAACTGTATGGAGAGGATTATCTTGATCCCCTACGAGTGGTGACAACCGTAGCTGTCTGTTGAGTGGTTGCAACCGAAGCTGCCTGGAAAGGGTTGATGAAACCCAATACGAGTTGTCTACAGCCGAAGCCGTCTGGGGAGGGTTGTTGAGACCCCCTACGGGTAGAAGCGACAAAGCTGGTCGATGTTCCAAGAGTTGTCGACTTCCTCGCCTTCTAGAGTTTGAAGACGATATGAGCCTGGGCCAGTAACCTTTGCAACAGAGAAAGGACCTTCCCACGGCGAGTTGAGTTTGTGTAGCCCTGTCGTATTCTGGATGCGACGAAGGACTAAGTCACCAACGTTGAAGGAGCGTTCCTTAACGTTGCGATCATGGTAGCGGTGAAACTTCTCAAGATATCGAGCAGATTGAATGAGTGCGTTGCAGCGAGTTTCTTCGAGACTATCGACATCCATCTGTCTTGTTTCTTTAGCTACGCCTTCTTCATACTGATCAACCGTCGGAGAACGCCACATGACATCAGCAGACAAAACGGCTTCAGAGCCGTAGACCAGGAAGTAAGGTGACTACCCTGTGGGAGTAGTAGGCTGAGTGCGTAGCCCCCAGAGTGCATTGGGTAGTTCCTTGATCCACTTGCCGCCCTTGGTATTTGCTGCATCATACAGCCGCTTTTTGAGAGCATCGAGTATCATCCCATTGGCGCGTTCCACTTGGCCATTGGCACGTGGATTAGCAACGGAGACGTACCGGACGTCAATTCCACTGTTCTCGCAGTACTCCCAGAACTGGTGATTGTTGAAATTCGAACCCAGTTCTGTGATGATACGATTGGGGAACCCATAGTGATGTACGATTTCATCCAAGAAGTCGAGGACTCTATCAGCCTTAGGGCAGGTAACAGGCTTGACCTCAATCCACTTGATAAACTTGTCGATAGCCACCAGAACTCTGTTGAATCCCCCTGGCGCATTTGGGAGAGGACCAATCATATCCAGCCCCCAGCAAGCGAAAGGCCAAGTTGGTGGTATCGTGATGAGCTTGTAGGCAGGAACGTGTTGTTGCTTGGCGAAGAATTGGCATCCTTAGCACTTTTTGACTAGTTCCTCTGCATCAGCAAGAGCTGTTGGCCAGTAGAAAGCATGTCTGAACACTTTTCCCACCAAGGTGCGGGAAGAAGCATGATTGCCACAGATTCTTTTGTGTGTCTCCTCCAAGATTTCCTTGCCTTCTTCGTGAGAAACGCACTTCATGAGTACATCAGAGCTTGCGCCTCGCTTGTAGAGTTGATCTCCGACTAGAGCATAAGCCTTGATGCGGCGTGAGATGCGCTCGGCTTCTAACTTGTCTTCAGGAATCAACTGGTGTTTAATGTAGTCGATAAAGGGAGTTCTCCAGTCCACGTCAATCATAAGCACTTCTCGATCAGATTGAACTGAAGTAGTCGCGGGTGCAGATGATTGCTCCGGAATTGATGGTTTATGGAGTTCATGGACGAAGATTCCAGCTGGCACTTGAGCTCGTGTAGATCCCAGCTTTGACAAGACATCCGCAGCAACATTGTTGTCACGGACCACATGATGGAACTCAAGACCATGGAATTTGTTCTCGAGTTTGCGTACCTCCTGACAGTACGCATCCATATTCTCAGCATTACGATCCCAAGAATCATTGACTTGATTAATGACCACCAAAGAATCACCATAGACAAGTAGTCGTGTAATGCCAAGAGAGACTGCAAGGCGAAGACCATGCAGTAGAGCTTCATATTCAGCTTCATTGTTTGAGACCTTCCAGAAGATCTGCAAAACATATTTGAGTTGCTCGCCTTTAGGAGAAATCAAAAGTACCCCGACACCAGCGCCTTCCAACTTGAGGGAACCGTCAAAGTACATGACCCAATGTTCTGGACGCTCAATTGGAGTTGGGACTTGATTTTCCCGCCACTCAGCCATGAAATCAACCAAGGCTTGAGACTTGATAGCAGTGCGAGACTTGAACTCGAGCGATAGAGCACCAAGCTCTATAGCCAATTTAGAAATCCTTCCTGTGGAGTCCCGGTTGTGCAATATCTCGCCAAACGGGTAGCTAGTGACCACAGAAATCTTGTACTCGTCGAAGTAGTGACGGAGCTTCCGTGAAGTAATCAGAACCGCATAAAGTAGCTTCTGTACCGGAGGGTAGCAAGCCTTGGATTCTGAGAGTACTTCACTGACGAAATAGACAGGCCTCTGGACAGGGTAGCCATGGCCTTCTTCCTGCCGCTCAACGACAATAGCAGTGCTGACGACATTAGTAGTCGCAGCAATATAGAGCAAGAGCTCTTCATTGGGCAGAGGAGCTGTGAGGACTGGAGGCTTGGATAAGAAATCCTTGAGCTGAGAAAGAGCTTGATCAGCTTCAGTTGTCCATGTAAACTTCTCCTGCCGCTTGAGTAACTTGAAGAAAGGTAGACCCCGTTCTCCAAGTCGTGAGATGAAGCGATTAAGTGACGCCATGCAACCAGTACGCTTCTGGACATCTTTGATGGTAGTCGGAGCTTGCATGTTGGAGATGGCAGTAATCTTCTCGGGGTTTGCTTCGATGCCACGATGGCTGATGATGAACCCGAGTAGTTTTCCAGATGATACGCCAAAGACGCATTTGTTGGGATTGAGCTTCCATTGGTACTCGCGTATTGAAGCGAAAGTTTCCTCAAGATCCGTGATAAGCATGTCTGGATCCCTAGTCTTTACAACGACGTCATCCACGTATGCTTCCACGTTCTTGTGAAGCTGCCTCTTGAAGCACGCTTGGATAACCCTTTGATATGTAGCACCAGCATTTTTGAACCCGAAGGACATTGTTGTGTAACAATAAGCACCAAACAGGGTGATGGATGCGGTTTTCTCTTGATCAGATTCCTTGATTGCAATTTGATGATATCCAGAGTAGCAATCTAGGAAACAAAGTAGAGCACAGCCCGCCGTAGAGTCAATGACTTGATCAATCCGCGGCAACCCAAAAGGATCCTTGGGGCAATGCTTATTGAGATCAGTGTAGTCGACGCACATCCTCCAATCCTTAGAGTTCTTCTTCCTGACGAGCACAGGGTTAGCAAGCCATTGCGGGTGAAAGACTTCCCGGATGAAGCCGCCCGCGAGTAGTTTGGCAAGCTCTTTCTTGATAGCAGCCCTGCAATCATCAGCAAAGCGACGAAGGTGTTGTCTCTTGGGGGTAGCGTTAGGATCGACGTTGAGTGAGTGCTCGATCAACCTCCTGGGCACACCTAGCATGTCAGATGGTTTCCATGCAAAGATATCACGGTTAGCCCGAAGAAAGTTGACGAGCGCGTCTTCCTATTTAGGGTCAAGCTGTGCACTGATCATGGTTGTCTTGCTGCTGTCACCAGTACCGAGGTCAATGGCTTTGAGTAGGACATCACCAGACGGTGCAGGCTTGGTGTTGTTGTCAGTCTTCTCAGGAACCTCTAGCTCGCTCGGAGCAAGATTTTTAGCGGCAGTGAAGACTTCCATCATCGCATTGGGTACTTGAGTAGTCGAGGCAAGTTCTACGGCTTCTGTATCGCAGTCGTAAGAACGCTTCAGATCCCCTTGCAATGAAAGAACTCCTTTGGGGCTTGGCATCTTGAGAACCAAATACACATAGTGCGGGATAGCCATGAACTTAGCGAGACCAGGCCTGCCGGGAATGGCATGGTAAGAAGTCTCGAAGTCAGCAACCTCAAACTTGATGTACTCGGTGCGGTAGTGATCCTTGGTCCCAAAGGTTACGGGTAGTACAACTGAACCCAAAGGAACAGCTGCGTTGCCCGGGATGATACCGTAGAATGGTGAGTTGGTCTTGGTAAGCATATTGGTGATATCCAGGCCCATCTTTTTCAAAGTCTTGGCAAACAGGACATTGAGACCGCTGCCACCATCAATGAGAACCTTGGTAAGCCTGGAGCCTGCCACCACTGGATCCAGAATGAGAGGATATCGTCCTGGCTCAGAGAAACTAGTCCATTGATCCACCCTCGAAAAGGTAATGGGTGTTTCAGACCACTTGAGAAAAGTGGGAGCTGCTGGTTGGATGGACATAATCTCCTTGAGTGCTAGCTTTTGCATGTGCTTGGTTGGAATTCCACCAAATATGACATTGACAGTGTTGGAGGGGTTCTGGAACCCAGTGTCTTTGTCTGTGTTAGCCTTCTTCCCCTTGTGTTTGCGGAATCGCGGGTTTGGGTCCGTTGGTTCGGGTGTGTTTTTCAACGCACGTCGAAGTTGGTAACACTGCTCTGTAGTATGATTGCCCTCTGGGTGCCATGGGCATTTCTGCTTGGTCAAAGTTGCCCAGTGAGGATCGTCTTCAGGCTTGGCGGTAGTTTCCATGGCTGCAACAGTGTTCTCGGGCTTGCGCTTGCGATTGGGATTGCTCGAGTAGTTATTCCCCTGGCGATTGCCCTGCTGTTGCTTGCCACTGCTGCTTCCTCCAGCATTGTTGTTGTTGTTCTGGTTGTTGCGAAGATGCTTGAACCGATTCCGAGCCTTGTCTTCCTCGTCCGCCCAATGAGTGATCATCTCCTTGAGCTTGGTGATGTTGGTTGGGCGAGCACGACCGAAGTCTTGGAAAAGCCTATCATCATAGAAACCATATTGGAAGGTATCTATGACTTCTTTCTCGGTGACATCAACAACAGTAGCCCTCTTCTCAAAGAAGCGGTGCATGTACTCACGAAGAGTCTCGCCTTATTTTTGCTTGATCAGGGCAAGGTCCATCCTGGTACCATGACGGCCCAGAGAACACGCAAAGTTGCTGGTGAAGCGATGCTTGAGTTGTCCCCAATTGTCAATGGAACCACGTTTGAGAGACTCAAACCATGTGAGGGGTTCTTGCTCCAAGACAAAAGGGAAATAGATACACTTGGTATCATCATTGCCTCCGGCATTGGAGATGGATAGAGCATAACAGCGCAGCCACTGCCTTGGATCTTGCTTGCCATCATACTTAGAGATGCCGTAAGGTTTGAATTTCTCCGGAAGAAACAGAGCTTGAAGTCGAGGTGAGAAAGTAGGGAAGGAATCAGAATCAGCATCCTTTTGCTTCTCACACTCAGCGCATCTGGCGTTGATTGTTGTGCGAGCATCGTAGCGAGAGTCTCCCGACTTGCTATTGACACTACCATCATCGCCTCTGCCCTTGTTGCTAGCCTCCAGACGTGTGCGTTGAGGAGTGGGGGTGGTACGATGAGCACCGCAACTGCTGCCATGGTGACTAGGAGCATTGGTATTCTAGCGTAGCATAGTGTAAGCTAGCTCAGCCAGCTTTGCGACTTCAGCAACCGCCCTATCACGAGGCATAGAGCGACCGAGTAGATTGATCGCATTGATAGCTTCCTTTGGAGTGCGATATTCACGAGTAGCAACCGCCTCCAGAGCCTCTTTAAGATTACGGGTAGGTAGAGCTTCCGTGAGTTCCCGGCGAAGAGTTGCATGATCAGCATTGCGTTGGCGACGTGCAGTCTTGGCCTCCGCGGTTTCATCAGTGGGAGCATTGGCAGAGAGTTCGTCATCAGATACATCATCTGGGTAATGATAATTGGCACGATGCCCTTGCGGAGTAGTTGCATCAATGACGAACACTTCTCGATGCGATGAATAAGTACCTGTACTTTGAATGAGCTCAGTATCGGTGTCATAGTCAACAAGCTTGACGCCTTCCTGGAAAGGTAAGTTGTCGAGACAGGCGATAAAGCGCTCATGATCATCCAAGGTGAGATCAGCAGGCACATGCTCAGGCCAGTAGACGAATCTACCCTCAGGTGTCGATGTGATCACCAGTACTTGAGCAGGACCAGACAATTGTTGTACTTCATCAGAATCCGAACCGTAGTCGAACTCGAACTTAGATGAGTCCGAAGAGTAGTCGAAGTTGCCGTCCGAATCCGAAGAGTACTCGAGCATGAACTTCGGGCCAGGGCACATGAGGCTCTTTAATGCGGCTTGGTAAGCAGCACTGACATGGCGATGACCGAAGAGAGGTGGTGCTGGAATGTTATCCAAGCTGAGCGCAAGCTGTGAAGCTGAAGAAAACAACTCAGGCTGGGTAGGAGGCGAAGTCGAGTTGTACTCGGGCTCCGACTCAAGTTCTCTGAGTGGGTCAGAGATCGAAATTTCACCGAAATTTTCGACAAATTTCTCCATCGAAGCTTGCGTAAGCGTCGAGGACTTGAGCTTTGACTCCGGAGTTGGCGCTAAGAAACGCAGGAACGATCCGGCGCCATCAGCAATGCAAACCCAAGAGCCGAAAACGAAGGTGTCGCCTTGCTGGAAAGCGACGGTCGGCTTGATGATGACGAGAGCCATCGAGTTCGCCAGTGGATCAACCACGAGATCCCCTACCTGGCACGCCAGCTGTCAGTGTTTTAGACACCGAGCCTACGACGGGGTACCCAAAGTAGTAGATTGTGCGGTGGGGCTCGCCGAGATCAGGAACACGATGGTGAGACACGGGGCACACAATTAGATAGGTTCGGGCCGTAATGTGCGTAATACCCTACGTCCTGTATGCTGCGTGGCTCTGTATTGATTGCATATGTTTTGAGAGGGGTCCCTGCCTCGCCTTATATGCCACGGGAGGCAGGGTTACAAGTCGGATTGGTACAAGGGTACTATTCGAGTAGGACCCGGAGTAGCCTATACAGGGTATGAAAAGCTATCCTAGTCTTAGTACAAGTCCTTGTCCGTCTTGTCCTGCCTTGTGGTCCACGGTACCAGCACCGTGGCCCACTAGTCGAGTAGTCCAGGTGTACAGGAACTCATCTCCCGGGTATGTGAAGGACCGATTTGGCGAACCAGAGAGGGGGGGGGGAGTGAATGGGAGCCGATAAAAATTCTTCTCGAAGGAGACGGGAACTCCAACAAGACGAACACGGCTTCCGAAACACTTCTCCGACTCAACTACCCAAGTTGGTCAAGACCACGCAGCTACTGGAGTGCTACTGGTCCTAGGAACCAACACATAACCTTCCGAACCAAGACTCACCAACACACACAGCGGAAACCTACACGGCTTTCTGCTTGTGCTACACCGGTCAGACCGATGACCTACGCCGGTCAGACCGGTGACACCGGTCAGACCGGTGGACAGCACCGGTCTGGCTGGTGGCTACAGCAGCCGCACAGCAAACGTTCCAGGAAGCCTCAGTGACTCCTCTAGGCCCTGGAACAAAAACCACCTCCGAAACACAACCTGCAAGGAAGAAGGACCCCTCACAAAACCTAGCAAAACAACTCCAAACATGCCAAGAACTGACCAGCAGGACCACGGGACAAAACCACACGGACAAGGCTGTTCCCCGAGACAAATCCCACCAAGGGCTCGCACTGGTCAGACCGGTCAAGAGCACCGGTCAGACCGGTCACGCCTGGGCAGCTCGGGATGAACAGCGCCCGCGGGTCAACTCCTCCAAATCCAACTCCCGATCTCCCGATTCGCTCCACGGGTTCGCACAAGACTTTGGGGATAGTAGGAACACCTCATGGGTACTCCATAGCCAAGTTATGGTCCACCAAAACTCGTTGAATCAAGAGGAATCGAAAGATTTCCGCCAAGAACACCACTAACCCTAGAACAACGAAACCCCAAATTGAGCCCCTTTACTCACGGATTTGGGAGGGGAATCAAAGGGAAAAGAACCACGAGGGGTTCATGCATACATCCCCCACCAAATCCCAAAGAGAAAGGTCTCAAAACCGCCACAAGAAATTCGCTGAGAAAAGCCTCCGAAAATCACCAAAAAGGAGAAACGGGAAAGACACATCCAAGCCTTGAGGAACCACGCCGAATCATCTATACATACCAAAGAGGTTCATACAAGGTCTAGCTTGTCGCCCGATCATCCTTCCCTCTCACAAGATCTCACCATGAAGCTCTCAAGCTAGTCCTAAGAAAATCCTAAGGAAAATAGGAAGGGAAAATAGGAAAACCAAATGAGCTAGGGTTCTAAGAGATATGGCTGCCATCCTCTCACCACTTGGGTTATATGGAGGCAACCGAAAGACGAAAATACCCTTACTTGCTAACTAGGGATACATGCCCCTCAAGGGCGAATTCGGAAATCTTTGTCTTCGCTCCATCGGACGGATGCCCAGCGACCGCAAACTTGCTTAGCCTCGACGCAAGCCTTGCGATCCCGACGCGTGTCCTCCGCTTCGAAGATTCCGGACTGCATCGTCGCACACCGGTCAGACCGGTGCACCTCACCGGTCAGACCGGTCAGACCCACCGGTCAGATCGGTCCGATGCTGCTGCACCTCCGTCTTCGGTTCTTCGGTCTTGGTTTGTGGATCAACCAAGGAACCCAGTGGTTTTCTGGTGAGCCACCGAAAACCCCGCGAACTCGGTGTAGCCTCTGCCAATCACCACTCATGACTCGGCTCCCACGTAGTCCCGGCTCGACCTTGGTTTTGAGGCTCAACCAAGAAACCGTCCATGACTTCATCTTGCCGTTCTTGCCACCATGCGGCCCGCACTTGACCCCGCTGGCCACCGGGTCCCTCGAACCAAGCCTACTTGTCTTCTCCACACCTGGAGGCCTCACCGGCAACGACCTTTCGCGCTTGTTCTTCACCTACACCAACACCAGTCAAGCCGCAACCTGCACCTGCAATACTTAGCCAAGAATTAGTCCACACCACGTTGTCAATCACTCATCACACCAGGAAGCGGCCATCCACCGGTCCTCGAACCACACATGGCTCTCAATCTCCCCCTTGATGAGTGCATTGACAACACACACGTTTTGGTAACAACAGAGAAAAGGAAAAGAAAAGAAACTACTAAAAGAAACTCCAACAAGCGATCGAAAGCCAAAGAAAGGCAAAGAGCAAGATCACTTGAAGAAGACAAGTCTCGGACCCGTTAGGCAAGGGCAACAGCTCGACACATCCGAGACAAAACATGCTCAAGCAAAGAGCACAAACAATCAAACCAAAGCTCGAAAACCACAAAGAGCTCCCCCTGAACCAATGCAACTCCCCCTGGACGAATGCATGCGAACCACTTCACGAAACAAAGCAGCTGCAACAGCTCAGCTCTGACCGGTCGACACCACCGGTCAGACCGGTGCTCAACATGTGAACAGGACCAGCACTCTGACCGGTCAGACCGGTGACCTCAACCGGTCAGACCGGTGCACAACAGAGCCCAGAAATGGCTCGAAACCACCTGAAAACCTTCTAGATGCATTCAGTAGGCCAAAACATGCTCAAACTTCTCCCCCTTGTTGACAATGCATGAATCAAGCCAAAAATGCAAAAAATGCAACCTAGAGCTTCTCAAATAGACAAAATTCAACATAGGATGCTACACATGTCCAAATGAGCAAGTTAGATACTCTATAGCTTCGTAATGACATCAACTTCATGATCACCAAGTTTCACAACCATTGGGCGAAGTTAAGATAGAATTGAGCAATTTTGCGAAAATTTACCCTCTCAAGAGCAAAGTCCTAAACATGAGCAAAACATGTCATAATGGCAAAGCCACACAAACTTCATGCTAGGACAACCATTCTAAGCATAAGACCATCATAAACACCCACAAGCACCTCATGTCATGTCAAAGCCACCGAGCCATGTGCCTACTTGTATATATGAGACTTCTCATTGGTAGGCATCATGCAACGGTTTAGCACCCAAAGCAAATTAAAATTAGCACATATGACATGGGAGCACATTTTCCAAGCAATTTACATTTCATTTTCAGATTTGAAATTGGTACATGAAATATCTTTGCAACAAAAAGGAACTTATGCCCCTCCACAAGATTAAGCATGGGGGCTAAACATTCATGATGGCAAATGGGCCTTTGGCCCCATATGATCAAAATAAGCTATCCAACCATAAATTAAGCATAGCCAAGCCACTAAAACATGTCAAGATCATATAAAGGCATTTTCTCACAAGAGAGCATACATGTGACATTTTTCAAAAACATAGCGATCAATCATGGATATAAACCAAGATTATCAAGAGCTAAGCCAAACTAACCATAGCTTACCAAACTAGCTCACAAAGACATACATATCATTCCATGGTGAACAATGTATATAGGAGAAGCTTTTCCTAAACAATGCATATGATACAAAATGCATGCAACCTAAGATACAAAGATGTCTATACATCAAGTTACATATGCCATGCCAAATGCAAGAAATGCACAAAGGAAAGCTATACATATGCTACTAAGGAGCTCCCACACACCAACTAAAGAAATCAAACACACACCAAGCTCCCCCCGCAAACGAGTGAAAGTTGCTTGATCTAGGGGTTTGGTGAAAATATCGGCTAGTTGGTCATGTGTAGGTACATGGATCAAGGCTATCTTCCCTTTCTCTACATTATCTCTCAGGAAATGATACCTCACTTCTATGTGCTTGGTTTTGGAGTGAAGAACTGGGTTCTTTGCTACACTTATGGCACTGGTGCTATCACATTGAAGTGGGACATGGGTATACTCCTCACCAAAGTCACTCATGGTGTATGTGATCCAAAGGAGCTGAGAGCAACAACTAGCTGCGGCCACATACTCTGCCTCGGTAGTGGATTGAGCAACACTCGACTGTTTGCGGGAAGACCAAGACACCAAGGAGGAACCCAAAAACTGGCAAGTCCCAGAAGTGGACTTCCTATCCAACCGACACCTGGCAAAATCCGCATCCGAAAAACCATGAAGAGCCAAAGAAGAGGACGCGGAGTACCAAAGGCTGAAGTCGGGAGTATGACGCAAATACCTGAAATACGCTTGACTGCTTGCCGATGCGAAGTCCTTGGAGACGCTTGAAAATGAGCGCACAGACATACCGAGAACTGGATGTCCGGCCTCGTCGCTGTCAAGTACAGGAGTGATCCTATCATGCTCCGGTACTCCTTCTGGTCCACGTGTTCACCTTCCTCGTCCACATCAAGAGCCGTAGTCGTACTCATAGGCGTCGCCATGGCCTTGGAGTCCTCCATCTTGAACTTCCTCACAATGTCCTTAGTGTACTTTGCTTGGTGCACAAATGTTCCTTCCTTTGATTGCTTGATCTGGAGCCCAAGGAAGAACTGCAACTCACCCATCATGCTCATCTCAAATTCTCTGCTCATGTCTTCTGCAAACCTTGCAACAAGAGAGTTAGACGAGCCACCAAAGACAATATCATCCACGTACACCTGCACAATCAGGATATCTTTGCCCTGCCTGAGGAGAAACAAGGTCTGATCGACCTTCCCCATCTCAAACCCTCTCTCAAACAGGAACCCCCTCAACCTACCATACCAAGCTCTAGGCGCCTGCTTCAACCCATACAGCGCCTTCCTCAACTTGTACACCCGGTGGGGGTACTTCTCACTCTCAAACCCCGGTGGTTGCCTCACATACACTTCTTCCCCCAACACACCGTTCAGGAAAGCACTCTTCACATCCATCTGATGCAATTTGAACCCTTTAGCCACAGCAAAGGCTAGAAGGATCCTAATCGCCTCCAAACGAGCTACAGGAGCAAAGGTCTCCTCGTAGTCGATCCCCTCTTTCTGACTGAACCCCTGAGCAACAAGCCTTGACTTGTTCCTCACCACTTCTCCTTTCTCTCCCTCTTTATTTTTCCACACCCATTTTGTCCCAATCGGCTTACACCCTGGGGGAGGGTCAACCAACACCCAAACTTGGTTCCTCTCGAAATTCTCCAACTCCTCATGCATCGAATTCACCCAATTATGATCAGATAGCGCGTGTCCAATGTCCTTGGGCTCAAAGGTGGCAACAAAAGCAGCATGAGCGAAATGAGAATTATTCCGAACCCTCGATCGTGTAGTACGTTCATTTATGTCGCCGATGATTCTCGAAGCTGGGTGATCCACTTGCACTCACCGAGGAGGTTCTCACCTTGATGCTACCTCCCCCTCAACAGCAGCTTCGCCTTGATCTGGGTTTGTCGTTGTAGGTGTGGGAGAGGGCCCGTTCTCGATCGTCGTCGAAGTAGTAGGTACATGTTCAGCTGCGGGCACCACACCGCCATCTTCATCATCTCCATGTTCATGCTCCTCCTCCTGAAAGATCTCCTCGCCAAGTTCGTCGTCACCTGCACACTCAAAAACAAGCTGACTACGTGGCTGTGTCTCGTCGAAGGTTACCTCGCAAGTCTCCACGATTTTGTTAGTTTCAAGATTGAGCACATGAAATGCTCTAGAATGAGATGCATAACCGAAGAAAATGCCATCGACAAACCTAGCCTCGAACTTGTCCAACTTCTTCCCTTTCTTCAGAATGAAGCATTTACAACCAAAGACATGGAAGTGACTCACCTTGGGTGTGCGACCGTGCATTAACTCGTAACAGGTTTTCTTCTTGTGAACCCTGAGCTAGATCCTGTTCGACACATAGCACGCGGTATTGACCGCCTCAGCCCAGAACCTTCTCGGAGTCCTATGCTCGTCGAGCATCGTCCGAGCCATCTCGCACAAGGTCCTGTTTTTCCTTTCCACCACGCCATTCTGGGGAGGCGTATACGAACTCGAATACTGGTGTTCAAGACCCGAGTCATGGCAAAAGGTTTCGAAGCGAGAGTTTTTGAATTCCGAGCCATTGTCACTGCGGATCGCTCGTATGGCATCTCCGTGCCTCTCGTTTCTTAACCTCAAGACAAGATCTCGAACAAAACCAAACGTCTCCCCTTTGTCCTCAAGAAAGAACACCCACGCATACCGAGAGTAGTCGTCCACCACAACAAGGACATACCACTTCCCACCCGCAGATCGCACACGAGCTGGGCCAATAATGTCCATATGGAGCAGCTCGCATGGACGCTCAGTCATCACATCGGTGAGAGGCGGGTGAGAAGAGGCTACCATCTTGGCATGCCTACACGGCACACAAACCAACTCTTTCTCAAACCTCAACCGTGGCAATCCTCGGACCAAATTGAGTTTACTCAAGCGAGAAGGTCAAAGCTCAAGTGACCTAACTTCCTATGCCACTTCCACAACTCACTCAAAGAACCAGCCAAAAAGCAACGCTCCACACCAGAAGACTGAGAGAAATCAGCTCGGAACACTTGACCCTCGGGAACAACCATGCAAACCAGGTCCCCTCGAGAATCTAAAATCCGAGAACCACCAGGCCGAAACAACACCTCAAAGCCCTCATCCAACAACTGGGACACGGAAAGCAAATTGAACCCCAACGATTGAACAAGAGCAACACGCCTGAGAGTGACCTTGTCACTTACCTTGATCTCACCTTCTGATAGCACACGCCCTCGCCCATTGTCCCCAAAGGTGATGTATGTCCTGGACACCACCGGGACGAGACTTGAGAACCACCCCTTGTCCCCGGTCATATGCCTCGAGCAACCGGAGTCAATCAACCAAACGTTCCTCAAGTCTCCCACCTGAAATTCAAAAGCGAGCACGTGAGTGAACAAACGACTCAGCACTGGGGTTAGTACCAAAAGAGTAAAACCAGTGCCGAGCCATTTGCTCCAAAGTGGGGTTAGCACAAACCATATCATCACGCCTATCAAAGCTACCACCACGAATACCACCACGGTAACCACTACGAGGGAACCAACCCTCTCTAGCTGGAGGAGGACGAAAGCCACGAAAAGGAGATCGTGGACCGTTCCTCCTCTCCATCTCAAAGCTACGACTCCTCCCACCCCCGTATTGAGCACGAGGTGGAGAACGTCTAGCAAACTGACCACCTGCAGACTTTCCATACCAACCACCAGAACCACGACCACCTGAACCAAACCGAGCATCCTCACGAGCACGAAAACCAGACCGCTGTCTGTCCAGACCTGCACCGGTCTGACCGGTGTAGTGCACCGGTCTGACCGGTGTAGCTCGGCCAGCAGCACCACCTGCTACCTTCCGGTCTCCCCAAGCCGGAACCGTCCTCACAATCACCTTGGCCCTGGGCATCTGCATACGAGGCTCAGGTACACCATTAGAGGGGTGGTACCTGTCCTTATTAGCCCACTCTCTAGCCATTCTCTCCTCACGCTTCCTCTTGAAACAAAACTCATCCTTGTGACCATCTCTCCCACAATACCCACAATGGAACTTCATGGGCTGTGGCTTAGGCTTAGGCTTGGGTTGGGGCTGCTCACTCGGTTTCTTACCCTTCTTCTCTCCTTCCTCACCTCCCTTTGGGCTCACAAACTTCACCGGTTTTTGGAAATCATTTGATGGGTGAGGGAATATGGGTGGATCTGGAGTAGTGTCAAGTTTGTTTCTGAGATGGTTAGGCTTGGGCTCAAACTTGTTCTTGTGTCTGTTTGGTGGTGGGATAGGGATCTCTCCAACTCTCTCAACTCCCTCACCACTGTTATCTCCAAGCTTGTCAGCCCCAAGTGCCTGACCATCATAGCATTTGAAAGCCGCTATCATGATACCAAGCTGAGGCTCCTGACCCGACAACCAGCTCATACATTTCCTCAGCTCATCATTCTCATCCTGCAAGCGATCAACATAATGCGGAAGCTCCAAATTCTTAACCGCATGCAATTCACAAGTAGAGCAAGAAGTGGGAATAGACTCTTTCAACTTAGCCTCAAGCGAAACAGTGTAAGCATGCATCTCATCAATCTTTCCATGCAAAACAGGGCAAGAAGTGCAAGCACCTAGCAAAGCAGGTCTAGACTTAAGCTCAGCCACTTCAACCCTCAGCACATCTAGTTCATCACAAGTAGAGGCATGCTTATCCTTAAGAGCAATAAGATCAGCTAGGTACTCAGAGCAATCAACACAATCAACATCATCAGAAACCACAGGAGAGGCCTTAAGCGAATCAATCTCAAGCTTAGCATCTAGGTTCTGGGTTTCTAGCTCAGCCACACGGTTCCTAGCATCTTCTTGTGAGGCCCTAAGCTCTTTCCTCATCTTCTTGGCCTCTCTAAGCATGTCATCGCGGTTATCAAGCAACTTGCCAAGACGCTCATTCTCCTCACGCAAGAAGGGAAGCTCGTCATGTACCTCATCCTCGGAGTCAGAGTCCGAGTCGCTCAGGTGACTCTTCTTGCTGCCGGAGCTACGAGCCATGCCGCAGAAGCCATCTCCCGCGAAGCAGCTAAACCCGCTCAAGTTCTTGGACGCTTTCTTGTTCTTGCGCCGATCACGTTCATCTTCGCTGCTACTCGAGCTCGAGGAAGAGTAGGCGGAGCTGGAGTCGACGTCGCTCGCTCCGACCATCGCTCGGGCCTTCCTGCCGCGGCCGTCCTTCTTCCTCGACTGTCGCTCATCCTTGTGCTTGTTCTTGTGCTTGTGATCGCGCCTTGATCGGTACTTGCTGTCCTTGCTCGACTGGTGCCTGTAGCCGTCCTTGTAGCCGTCCTTGTTCTCTGTCTTCTCCGGGCAGTCGGCGACGAAGTGTCCTGGCTTGCCGCACTGAAAGCACGTTCGTGCTGTCCTCCTCGTGTTCACCCGGTTCTCGTGCAACCTCTCGAACCGCCTGGTCAGCAACGCCAGCTCGTCCTCTCCAAGCACGTCGAACTCCTCATCTGGCAAAGACATCAAAGAAGATAGAGAGTACATCTTGGAGGATGCATTAGCGTTAGACTTAGCTCCTTTGCCACCGACGAGAGCAAGACTATGAGAGTCAGTCGGGCTCTCAATCTTGGCTGTCATACCACGGTCCAACTCAGCTGACTTGAGCTTCGAAAACAGCTCGTTCACGGTCAGGGTGTCATACTTCTCGGACTCAAGGATAGCCTCGACCTTTCCGTCCCATACGGTATGATCCAACGAGTGCAAGAGCTTCACGGCTCTATCATGATCATCGTATGGGAGCACGGCCACATTGGCTCTCATATTGTTCACCACGACCGTAAACCGCTGGAAAAGGGCATCGACGGACTCGCCGGGGAGATGAGTGAAGTTCTCGTACTCTCTCCGGTAAGTCGCGTACATCCGAGCCTGAACCTGAGCATTCCCAGCATGAGCATCCTTCAACTGCTCCCAAATCCTACAAGCTAAGTCCTCTGTCTGAACCCGATCGAATTCGGGTAGACACAGAGCACGAAACAAGTAGTCGACCGCCTTGTTGTTGGCGTCGAACATATCCCTCGATCCTAGAGCAAGGAAGTTCATCGGATGACCATAAGCTGTGTTCACCGTAACATCCCAAAGGATCTTGACCCTTTCCGCGGAGGAACGCCGCCATCTGCCTCTGCCACATCTGGTAGTTCTTCCCATCAAAGTGCGGAGGACCCGAACCCCGTTCCTGGTACGCCATCTTTGGATCTTACACTGGTAAGAGTCAATGAAGACCCGAACCGGCTCTGATACCAATTGAAGGACCGATTAGGTGAACCAGAGAGGGGGGGAGTGAATGGGAGCCGATAAAAATTCTTCTCGAAGGAGACGGGAACTCCAACAAGACGAACACGGCTTCTGAAACACTTCTCCGGCTCAACTACCCAAGTTGGTCAAGACCACGCAGCCACTGGAGTGCTACTGGTCCTAGGAACCAACACACAACCTTCCGAACCAAGACTCACCAACACACACAGCGGAAACCTGCACGACTTTCTGCCTGTGCTACACCGGTCAGACCGATGGCCTACGCTGGTCAGACCGGTGACACCGGTCAGACCGGTGGACAGCACCGGTCAGGCCGGTGGCTACAGCAGCCGCACAGCAAACGTTCCAGGAAGGCTCAGTGACTCCTCTAGGCCCTGGAACAAAAACCACCTCCGAAACACAACCTGCAAGGAAGAAGAACCCCTCACAAAACCTAGCAAAACAACTCCAAACACGCCAAGAACTGACCAGCAGGACCACGGGACAAAACCACACGGACAAGGCTGTTCCCCGAGACAAATCCCACCAAGGGCTCGCACTGGTCAGACCGGTCAAGAGCACCGGTCAGACCGGTCACGCCTGGGTAGCTCGGGATGAACAGCGCCCGCGGGTCAACTCCTCCAAATCCAACTCCCGATCTCCCGATTCGCTCCACAGATTCGCACAAGACTTTGGGGATAGTAGGAACACCTCATGGGTACTCCATAGCCAAGTTATGGTCCACCAAAACTCATTGAATCAAGAGGAATCGAAAGATTTCCGCCAAGAACACCACTAACCCTAGAACAACGAAAACCCCAAAATTGAGCCCCTTTACTCACGGATTTGGGAGGGGAATCAAAGGGAAAAGAACCACGAGGGGTTCATGCATACATCCCCCACCAAATCCCAAAGAGAAAGGTCTCAAAACCGCCACAAGAAATTCGCTGAGAAAAGCCTCCGAAAATCACCAAAAAGGAGAAACGGGAAAGACACATCCAAGCCTTGAGGAACCACGTCGAATCATCTATACATACCAAAGAGGTTCATACAAGGTCTAGCTTGCCGCCCGATCATCCTTCCCTCTCACAAGATCTCACCATGAAGCTCTCAAGCTAGTCCTAAGAAAATCCTAAGGAAAATAGGAAGGGAAAATAGGAAAACCAAATGAGCTAGGGTTCCAAGAGATATGGCTGCCATCCTCTCACCACTTGGGTTATATGGAGGCTACCGAAAGACGAAAATACCCTTACTAGCTAACTAGGGATACATGCCCCTCAAGGGCGAATTCGGAAATCTTTGTCTTCGCTCCATCAGACGGATGCCCAGCGACCGCAAACTTGCTTAGCCTCGACGCAAGCGTTGCGATCCCGACGCGTGTCCTCCGCTTCGAAGATTCCGGACTGCGTCATCGCACACCGGTCAGACCGGTGCACCTCACCGGTCAGACCGGTCAGACCCACCGGTCAGACCGGTCCGATGCTGCTGCACCTCCGTCTTCGGTTCTTCGGTCTTGGCTTTGTGGATCAACCAAGGAACCCAGTGGTTTTCTGGTGAACCACCGGAAACCCCGCGAACTCGGTGTAGCCTCCGCCAATCACCACTCATGACTCGGCTCCCACGTAGTCCCGACTCGACCTTGGTTTTGAGGCTCAAACAAGAAATCGTCCATGACTTCATCTTGCCGTTCTTGCCACCATGCGGCCCGCACTTGACCCCGCTGGCCACTGGGTCCCTCGAACCAAGCCTACTTGTATTCTCCACACCTGGAGGCCTCACCGGCAACGACCTTTCGCGCTTGTTCTTCACCTGCACCAACACCAGTCAAGCTGCAACCTGCACCTGCAATACTTAGCCAAGAATTAGTCCACACCATGTTGTCAATCACTCATCACACCAGGAAGTGACCATCCACCTGTCCTCGAACCACACATGGCTCTCAGTATGGCCCACAATGTGTTGGTGGGCCCAGGGATGCCCGGTCGACAGATACATCGGGTCTCATGAGGGTGGGTGGATTGTACTTGCTGGCGCACATCCCAACACAAATTCGCTGCAAGCCGTACTAGCTGGCGCACATCCGAACACACCCCAGCTCCACAACCTACGTTCGCACTTCAGTGTAAATCAACCTGTAGAGACAAAACTGCAGTCCTCTGATCAAATATTTCCCATTCATCTTAGCGTTGTAGCAATCTCTGGAGATCCTCAGGGTGACGATCAAAGCGTTATAGCTGCGATTTTAACCCCTGAAGGAGCAGGCCTCTATTGTCGCCACTGTATGGCTGCGTTTTGCGTAATTGGCCAGACTACATTCCAAGCAAACGTCTTGTATGATCTAGAAGATGTCATTCTGCACAATGGCAACTTCCATTTCTTGACACGGCAGGGTGGATTTTGGAGCTTCGTGATCAAGAATGTAGCAAGCGCGGCAAATGGTCTATGTTGGATGAGGTATCGTTACAATATACCTGATTCCAATACTATGGATGGGTTGTCCCCCGCCTAGTTCCCGCTACTTAGTGGTAATTTGAGGTGCGACGACCAACATTACGCTAGCACAAAATGGTATGTTTTCGTTCTCAAGATGAAGCGCTCTTGCAGCTTCAGCTCGTGAATGTCGAACAGTGGCAAAGTAGATTGAAGTCGAGCAGTTGCATATGTTGACAAGACATGTGAATGTAATTAAGTATAAGAAATCCGATATAAATCAAAGAAGTATGGATTATATATGTCGAGCAGTTGTATATTTCTATAGGGTATTATTATTATTGTGTATATTAAACTTTTAATTTTTATGAGTGAACCATTTTCATATCTCTCATCGATTGGAGTTACCTACCACAAAGTGATTCCATCCGCAGCAATTAATTGATCAGTTCGTTAACATTTCCCTGTGCAGATTCACAAGTGTGAAGACTACATAAATCGATCATTATTCTACTAGCTATTACATTTACATATCTCTTGCTCCCTCAGAATTCCATCACTTATTGGGAGCTAGCTGTGGTACATCCTTGCAGCACAATGTCACCAGGTTGACAAGTAAACACATGGTTGAGCAGATCAAAACAATACGCAAAAATCACTAATCTAGTAGTGATGTATCGCATCAAGCAATAGCCATTGTATTTGTTGGGCAACTGTTGTGACTAATAAGTACTTTTTCCTGTCTGCCACTGAAAATGGGATGGTGGTTGTTGTTCATTTGTCCATACAGCTTCTACAAAGAAAAACTACTAGTCACACTCTCAACGGTTAAACCCACAAGTGAAGATTCATGGGGTCAGGTTGATGCCAAATTTAATTAGGTATGGCATCTGGGAACGAATGGAAGACACTAACTAGGCTAGATCTGCTGAGTAGTTTTTAATCGGCACTACATATTGTTCAATGAAGATCTGGAGTGCAGTTGAGCTATCTTAAGTAATGACCCAAGGGGATAGTAAATTTATGGTTATTTTTAAAAAAACAAGGAAATGTTTTACTATTAACTTGCTCCATTTCATGATAAGGACTATGAAGCTTCACTGATTCAAACCAGAGGTGTGTTTCTGTTAATGTTTTGCTTGATGATAGCACTTCTAGCTGCTTGGTCTACGAAAATTAGTTATTTAGTTGGGCAGATATATGTGATTTATGAATCGTGCTCTGATTGTCTTGTATAGATTTATGAACAACGTGAACCTTTAATTTTTGTATATCGGTTCAAAACCGTGTGAGATTGTTAGGTGGAACCTTCATATCGGTTCTGTAATCAAGCAATATATGATTGAATTAAACATATTTATTTATTTATTCAACAAGAAGATTGGCCCTCTCAGTTAGAGCTCATTTATTTCTCCATCCATGCACGTCCATCTGCCCCATTTCCATCTTCTTACACCATCTTCTTATATATATGTCCACCAGGATGTATCTTGCAAGAACTGTAGGAGGTGTACATGAAAAAAAACCCTTCTGCAACAATCCATAGCTCCAATGATAACTTGATTTTATCTTCTCCCAGTTTTGTTCCCGTGCTAGCTAGCGCGTGTGATCCATGACTTTCCATGATACTATTGCTTGAGAATGGAGGGCATCAGAAAAGTATTGAAGGTCGGCTTATGCTCTCAGAGATAGAGGAGCTGTACCCGGAGTGTGATTGTAGCGCCAGGTAGAGTGATTAGTGTAGTCGGTCTTCCTTTTAAAGCATGTTTAACCGTGTGGCAAGTTAATTTTGGTAGCTTCACAGTGTCCTCTCCACTAAATTGACTCAACTAACAAGTTGAAATCTCCCGAGATGTGCTGACTTCCAGAGCCAGTTATAGCAGGGGTGCACAAATCTGAAACAAAGAGGTTGTGTGTAAGCTTTGACTGAGGAGAAGTAAGGGGAGCCCCAAATGTAGAACCAAATGTCATCTTGATCTCCTCCTTGTATGTTCTGAATTAGCTGGGCTAGTTGCAGCAATTGAGCATACGCCACATTTGACAGAGGCAGATTAAAGAGATTGCCAACTTGTTTAGCTTCTTTTGCTCTTTGTAGCGTTATGTTTTTATTTTTTGAAAACAAGAATAATAACTTTGGGAAGTCTTGACTTGGGACTAAATTATTCCAAAGATCTAACCAGAGGTAACAAGTGTCCCCTTAACTAGCCAAAACAGATCCAATGTCGTTGAACTTATCAAGCAATTTCATTATATCTCTCCACCAAAAAAGAACCTTTCAAAGTGTGATTAGGTAATTTCCCATTACTGTAGTAGTTGTCCCAAATCAGATGCACCCAAGGTATGTCAGCTTTACTAAAAAAACTTATGAAAGTTCTTTAGCAACAAAGCTTCATTGTGAGCTTCTAATTTAATGACTCCCAAACCACCTTTAGACTTAGGTAAGCAAACCATTTCTCAAGGAGCCTTAGGTGGAGTTTTTGCATTTAAGTCTACTCCTCTCCAAAGGCAATGTTTTCTAAATTTGTCAACCTGCTTGAAAACAGTCTTGTGAACCTTGAATGTGCACGTGTAGAACGTTGGCAAGGCCGAGAGCACTGCATTGGTCATCTATAACCTTCCAGTCTGAGAGAGTGTTGACGGTTCAAAACCGCGTTCAACTTCGCCGCAAGTACACGGAGTGACTTGGTGCCTTTTTCACCAAGGGAGGGGACCCCCTAGGTTCTTGTCAATCCACAGAGCAAGGAAATTACTTACGTTTAACCTAACACTAACTTAGTTGATTAAGGACTTTATTATGTAAAGATTAATCTATAAAGTAAAGACAAACTAACCCTAGATTATGTTAAAGAGAAAGAGAGAGGTGTTCACGAGTATGAAAGATGTATGCCCATGGAGTCTAGGTACTTGAGATGCAATCACCCAAAACATGGTAAAACCCCGATCCAATCTATCTAAGGATGTGAACAAAGAATTAGGTGTTTCCCTTCCCTCGTACTAGTCACTACGCGAAGGTAATCATCGCTAACCCTAATGAACACGGTATGTTGACGTGATCTACGGGAGCAACCCCGATGGCAATGGTAGCTAACCTTAAACGTTAAGCATCATCAACAAAAGGTATGATAGACAAAGATCCAAACAAGAGAGTGGGTGACTACATTTCAAGATCCATTACAACTCCATGGACAAGCGATTACTTTACCCCATCAAGACGCTAGGCATGGTACCGTTGAACATGGTGGATGCCCCCGATGGAGTCCGTCTCTCGGTGTCCTTCAACTCCGGTGGCGCCGTGGCAAGGCCTCGGCGTCCTCCTTCCTCGTGTTAGCCTCCATTGACCTAGGTGATGGTCCTCTTGGATCTTCACCCTCTCGATCAACCCTCTTCCTTGTGTTTGATCTCCCGAGGCTTCTCTGGTCGTCTTTCGCGAATGGCTCCTCTCCCCAAACAATTAGGGTTCTGCGAACTTATCACCGAAGAAAGGCGGCGGCGAACCGACGTGGAAAGGGGGTGGGCCGGCCGGCCTGGCCCATTCCTGGCCCGGTTCACCTCCGTCTTTTGCCACGTGTCATTTCTTGCACTTTGGGGGTTTTCCTCCTTTGGATATGGGCTTTGGACGTCGTTATCTCCGCGACCAAGTTAAGGGGTCTTCACGCATGATCTTCCAGTCTTTTCATCTTGGTCCTCGGAGATTCTCCACTGAAGCACATTGGTTCTTGCCACCTTTGGAGTCAAGTTCACGCACGGTCGGAGCCTCTTGATCATCACGTAAATCGTCCTCCGAACCGAGTGCATCTCTTCTCATTTAGTGCATGAATTCCTGCGTAAACATTATACTCCAAAACACACATCCAACGATGAACTTGTTATATCATTAGTATGCCTAGTGGCGGGTTAGTTCCAAAATGAAATCCAAACTATAACATAACAAGTGTTCTTGGTTGACGGAAATCAACCGCCAACATCCCCCCACGTTTAGATCTTGCGCGTCCTCGAGCAAGTTGCTCAAAAGTTGTTCACCCATGGAGTTTAAAACATGCTTCGTCAAATCCTTCCGTTCAAGTTAGTCAATCATTCATCTTTAATATAAGAGACATGAAACAAAGATCATAATGTAAACATGGGCATTTAGAAATTACTAATTCAAGACTTACCCCACAACTCTTACCTTTTCACTAGAGATCTTCAACTTCATCCATACTTTCTTTCTTACTTCCATTGGAGGGTTTTTGCAAACTTTTTAAAAATAAAATTCCTGCACAAAGCTTTAGACAAAGTCCCTCTCCAAGTTCTCACATGTCGCTCATTAAAGTGGCTATCCTAGATAATTTTATAAACTCTCACCTCCCACAAGTCTCTCATATATGATGTAAGGTGGAGCTATAGGTGTGGCTAGTGAAGCTAGCACAAGTATTATCAAGTTAGGAAAATCCTCTAGTGGTTGTTCACCTTCCAAGCCAATGATCATGAGAATTAAACCATAATGTAAGGGTGTCAAGGATGAGAAGATTTAGAATGGTGGACATGTGCAAAGGGAAAAAGAATATGACTTCAAGGCACTAATGATGTCCTTGATGTCGGATTGCACATGGTATGGAATAAGATTCGTTCCCAACATCGTGGCATCCTTCCTTGCACTTCATTTGATCTTCACTTGACATGTCATCCCTCTTTATACCTTTCCTGCCTTGCCTTGAATTTTCTTTCTTTTCTTTTTCTTTTCTCTTCTCTCTCTTTTTTTTCCTTTCTTTTTCTTTTTCTTTCTTTTTGTGTGCGCACCACACATATACTGTTGGCGGTCGATTTCCGTCAACCTAGCCACTTGTTTACCTTCTATGTTGGTATTGATTTGATATTCACACTAACAATCCTAACCCCCATTATATGTTATGTTCGCACTCGTGCATGGTTTTTGGAGTTTATTGTTTACACAGGAATCAAGAGCTTAAATGAGGACTTTCAGGTAAAGTTCATCAAGGGATTTACAAGGTGATCATGGACCCCGGGACATGTCAAGATACAAGATGAACATGACTCCAAATGAACCAAGGACTAAAGCGTGAAGCTGAGAGGTGCGGAGGACCTAGACGGAAGATGCGGGAGTTCATTCGCAAAGCCCCCTCATCTAAACCGCGAGGAAAATGACGTCAAGGGCCCACATGCAACTCGGCAAAAACTCAAGAAGTAGCGAGAAGCATTCGGAAGAAAGGCGGTGCCGAATTGGGCCAGAATGGGCCTAGGCCGGCCGGCCCAGGCCGGTCGGCCCAACCCATTCTGGGCCCTGTTCGCCGCCCCCTTTGACCTAGCTGATCCTCGGGCTATTTATAGCCCCGGTACCTTGAGCCACGTATCAAGCCATTCGTCATTCACTGTCGAGGAGCAGAGGAGCTTGAGGGACACCACCCCGGAGAGGAGGGTCATGTTAGTCGTCTAGGGTTTGCCTAGCCGGGTGGGAACCTTGCAAGGAAGACCACGTCGGAGTTCCGGAGGCGTGAATCAAGGTCAAGGTAGGATCCCGGTTGGATCTTATTCATGTATTCATATTTTTGATGGAGTTTTAATGGATCTAATTCCTAGCAATCGAGTACCTTTGTTTGCAATTCTTGTTCTTGCTTGGGTGTTTTCCTCCTCAATCTATTCTCGAGATAGATTGCATGGGATGTTCTTGTAGCCGCGGTGGCTAGAGGTGCATACCCGATCTACCATGTGGTTCAACGCACTCCTTGCGGGTGTGCTCTAAGATTCGACCGTGAAGAAAGGGGAACATCGTGATAGGATGTTGACACCGAGTACGGCGGGGCGACTTAGGGGGTTTGACGGAAGGTCATGGTTTAAAGAAGCTTTCAATGAGATTCGTTTTACTCTCTCTTTATGTTGCTTGGAATGACGACAAAAACACGATCTAGACCCTCTCTAGATCGGTACCTCAATGCTTTCTCTTGCTACCTCTTTGATCTTAGTAGATTAGATGCAATTCGAAACCTCTTAAAGAAGCAAGTGTTTCTCGGTTATTAGATTGATTTTACATTACATATTGTTCTACGGATTCGATACCTTGGGTTCACCACTCAAGGGAAGAAGGGTTCCTTAACTACGACGGAGGGATTTGTCTGCTTGCAAGTCCAAACGAACTTTGCAACGATAATCAAATGTTAACAAGCCCCTTTTTCTGGCACCGTTGCCGGGGAACAAGTAATTAAGATCCAATCTAATATCTCGTTTGTAAGTATTTTTAGTTTCTTTTTTATTTTTCTTTTGCATCTACTAAACTTTGATCATCCTCAAAATCCAATCTAATCTAGTTTTTGACTAACCCTTTTTATAGTTTTCTTTACTTTTTAGATCTTTTGTATATTTTGTTTATCGCTAACCCTAACAGGAGATGGACGGCCACCTCTCCAACAAACCAAAAAAATTTGTGGATGATCCAGAAAAAACTTTACAGGCAAAGGAGACACGAAGCACGATCTAGGAAGCTGGGGATTGTAGATCCAAACACCGGAGACGAAGGAACATCGGGATCTCCAAAGGAATCTCCGCCCACAAGTCCGAAGAAAGAATCACCACCTACAAGTCCAAGGAGAGATCAACCTCAACCGCCACCAATGGGAGAGGAGAGGAAGATCGGGGAGCTTTGCATCCCGGAGCTTGGTGATCTACCCATCCTCAACCTAGCCGACATCGAGAGGCCGTTTGAGATCAAGACTTCAACCATCCGCATGGTGCAACATACACCTTTCACCGGTAAAGAGGATCCTAACCTTCACATCCAAGCGTTCATTTAACTTTGTCAGACATTCACGATGGAAGGGCTGGATCAAAATCAATTGAGGGCAAGACTCTTTCCATTCTCACTTCTCGGAAAAGCCTTGCAATGGTTCTATACTCTACCGGGGGAGACGGTGCAAAATTGGGAAGCATTGATGAGAGCTTTCATGAAGGAGTACAATTCACCGGGTAAGACTCAAGGCTTGCGTAATAAGATTGCTACTTTTGCTCAATATCCTATGGAAACTATTGCAGAAGCTTTCGAGCGTTTCAATGAGTACACCCGAGCCGTGCCACATCACAAGTTCCCAAAGGAAGACCTTATTCAAAAGTTCTACCAAGGTCTCAATCTAGCATCAAGGACCGTAATTGACGCATCGGCGGGAGAATCTATTATTGAGCTAACTCCGACGGAGGCATTCACTCTTTTCAAGAAGGTTGCGGATAATGATACATGGGCGTCATCCAGACGCTTACTTCCGGTTCAACCGACAGGCAATGTTAAAGGTGTTTTGCAGGTTGAAAAGGAAGAACTTCTAGAAGGGAAGATTGACTCGCTCATGAGAAGATTGGAAAAGATGGAGCTAGAAAAGAAGGCCGCCCAAGACTTGAAGGCTGCCGAAGCAAGATCCACGTGTGAAGAATGTGGGGAGTACGGCCATGTCCAAAAAGATTGTCCGGAGGAAACAAAGGTGCTCGACTACATGAGAAAAGGATATTTACCAAACTTCCGCTACGGGCAAGGTAGACCTCAATTTAATGCAAGTTCGTCTATTCAAAATCCGGTGCCTCTTTGTATACAATTGAAGGATTTCATGGACGTGCAAGCAAAGATCAACAAGGACACCATCACTAAATTCAAGGCCATGGATAAAATCTTGGAGAATATTGATGGCAAGGTGACGGAGGTCGGGAGCTCCAACCAACAAGTGCTCAACATAATGAAGATATTGGAGACGCAAGTAGGACAGCTTGCCGGGCGCTTAACCACTAATGAAGGAAGATTGCCGGGGTAGCCCCAAGGTCCCGAGATGGCAAAGGCTATTCAAACTCGGTCGGGAAGGAGACGGAGGATCCCGAACTTCCAGCCGGTGCAAGGAAGCCTAAGCCAACCGTTGAAGCGGATGATCACACTAAGGAGAAGGTGACCACTATTCCGGAGATTGCTACCGAAGAGCCGGAATTCGAAGTGCCAAGTGATGACATGAAGATGACAACACTAAAGACACGCTACTTTCGAGGTAAAATTGATAATCATTTTGAAAAGTTTGTGGAAGTGGTGCGCAGGTTAAGCATCAACATGCCGCTATTGGACGCTCTCCAAGTTCCTACATATTCTCGCTACTTCAAAGACATACTTGCAAACAAGTATGAGATGGCAACACTTGGAGCAGACCATGTCAAGATGTCCGAACAATGTAGTGTCGCCATCGCAAATCAAGGGCCCGAGAAGCAAAGAGACCCTGGATGTCCGACTATCCCATGTTCTATTGGCTCATTCACGTTCGAGAAGGCATTATGCGACCTTGGAGAAAGCGTGAGTGTCATGCCAAGAGATGTGTTCGAGAAGCTACGCTTACCACTTGAGCCTACGGGTATGTGTTTGGAGCTGGGCGACAACTCTATCCGCTATCCCGTGGGAATTGCCGAAGATGTGCCTGTGAAAGTTGGAGATCACTTCATTCCCGTCGACTTCGTGGTACTTGAGATGGGAGAAAGGGAGAAGCCGCCCCTCATCTTAGGGAGGACCTTCCTCAAGACCGTCGGGGCAATGATCGATGTTGGCAAGGGGGAGATTAAGTTCGACGTCGATGGCACACGAAGCATATCCAAGTTTCGTCCACGTTTCGAGGTATGCAACATGATCAATGCTAAATATGTTCCACCTCATCGTCATTTTAGTAAGGAAGAGCCAAAGAAGGAGGAGCCCAAGAAGAAGGAAGCGAAAGTGATCAAGGAAGTCGTTGCATCCGTCAAGACCAAAGAACAAAAGCTGTCTGTGAAGATCAAAAAGATGATTAGGCCGGAGAATAAGCCCGTGCCCAAGATGGTGCAGAAGTGGGTACCCAAGATTGCAACACCTGCAAAGAGTGTTGATCCGAAGTGAAGAAGACAAGAAGTCTAGCTATGGACTTTAAATGAAGTGCTAGGCGGGAGGCAACCCGTTCGTCGAGTCAAGAATAAGCTACCGGGAGGACAACCCGTTCAAGAATAAAGCTGCCGGGAGGGCAACCCGGATTATTTCCGATTTTCAAGTAAGTTGGTCTTAGAATTTGCTACGCAAGGCTTGGTATAAACTCTTAAGTGGTTGAACTTATTTTTGAGACATTTAAGTTGCTCGGATGTTTCATTTGGATTTTATTTCACATAAACCTTTGACATGAGCCATCCTACGATTTATTTGCCTCTTTTCGAGAAACCAACTCCAAAATTTCAGAACCTACCCACACCTTTCATCCTTCTCATGATGATAAGGTTGGTTTGTTTTACATCATAAAAACACACGAGTAGAGCCCCGCGTTGTTTCTTAATGATTTTTAATCTTTGACGCATGCTAGGACTCACGTGAACCTAGGTTTCTCTAGAATTAGAATTTTTCCAAGCCACATTTATTTTTGTTCACTCAAAACATCTCTCTCATATTTAGCCAAAATTAGAACCTAAACCCATACCCCCACGGTCAAGCCGGAGGAGCTCGCTATCAATTAATGAAAGCAAGTGATCCCGGTGTAACCAAAATCAATGTAGTCGGAAAGTTTCGACTTACAAATGTTTTTGATACCTAAATACTCCTCTAAAAATACATTTGAACTCATTGGTAGCTCTGAATTAATTTTTAATTTGTGAAATTAGAGGAGTAATTAGCATCTAAACATGATCAAGGGAAGGTTTTGAGCTTAATTGAACCTCTAATGACCCATGATGCATCACGGGAACACATCATCATTCAAGAATCTTTTGGCATGCATGGGACAAGCATGGGGGGCAGCAAGGCTTTAATTTTTGCAGGTTATGAGTGCAAGCATGGGAGGCAAGGAAGCATAGAAGTGACACAAAGGAAATGATCAAGATGAGGACTTGACCATGAAAGAAAAAGGAATGGCTGAGAGAGTTTGGGTGGTGGATCAGCGTGGAGCACGAGGACACAAGGTCATGATGCACCAAACATCAAGTGGGAGGAAGCTGGAGCCGAGGCAGGGGGCAGGGCCGACCGGCCTGGCCTATATCTTCGCCCCCCCTGCCTCCATCTTTCACAGGTGAGTCTCTTGCTTGCTTGCTAGTTCGTGTTCTTGAGCTCTTAGTCCAGAACCTCCAGAAACTCTCCAGAAAAATTCGTTCTTCTCTCTTGAGCCCAAAAATTCAAAGAATTGCATCACAAACCTTGCTCTTCCATATACTTCTTTTGTGTGTATTTCTACTGGCAAGAAACCCCCGGGAGAATTTGTTTGTGATTTGTGCAGCAACTACAAGATGAAGAAGGTCTTTGGCAAGGTTCTTGGGAGGAAGACGCAATCATCATCATCGAAGCCGGCATCAACAAGTTCTTCGCGGAGGCACTCGATCTCCGAGTCGCCGCGAAGCATGGAAGAGGATGTGGCGCCTTCAAGGAGCAACACCATGCTCCTTAGTGGAAGGAGAGACACCCGAAGCTCGTCTATGCGGTACACCGAATCGCAAGGGCGAACGGAGGAACCGCCCGTCCCACCTTGTCGCTCGACTCGTTCATCCGCTCCACTATCATATACTCCACGACGTTGCAAGTATGGATTTCTTATGATGTCGGAGGAGGAGGAGGAGAAGCTTGGGCGCCTAGAGAAGAGGGTTGTGCCCAATGTTGACTTTGATGATGATGCCCTCCAAGTGTTGGGATTTGCCCCGGATATCTATCAAATGATGAACCATCTTGGATGGGGGCAATTTTCCGATGGAGTAGGAGTGAGTTTTCATTTGGAGCTTGCCATGGAGATTCTCATGGCCATGGCACCGATTATTAATGAAGGGGTGCCATCCTTCTCATTTCGACTCAAGGATGATGAGCACATAGTTTCTAATGAGCAAATTAGAGAGTTGCTCGGTTTTCAGAGGGAAGCCCCGGAGCAAATTGATGCTAATGAAAGTGTATTGGAAGGATTTTGGAGTATGATTTCAGGGGAAGATAACCGGCAAAGAAGTAGCATCCGGAATCCCATCATCCAGATATTTCATTCTTGGATGAGCAAAAGGATTTTGGGAAGAATGAAGGAATCCAAAGTCACCGATATGGAAGTTAATTGGCTTTATTCAGCATTGGTTGCAAGGCAAGCCATTGTTCCATCATATATTATGATCAATCAGTGGTGTTGTGAGGCAATTCAGGGAGTGGACAAATTGGTTCGGGATGCTATCTCTCTATGATAGCAATTTCTGTGAAGTCGGGTATTACAAGAAATCCAAAATTCATACTTGCGGGAAATTCACTTGGAATTGATTATATGAAGCAAGGAAAATATATTAGTGGAGATGAAAAGAGAGGGTACAAGGTGGCAAAAGTCAATGTTCCTCTCCCCAACATGAAGCTGAAATTATTTATTGAAGGGAGAGAGAATTGGTTAGAGGAAGAAATTCTCATACCGGCTAAGAAGAACAAGAGGGGAAGAATCATAGAAGAAGGTTCATCCTCCGCAGCCCAAGACCAAGGAGGAGCGGCCTACCATCAACCCTATGGCGGAATTCCCATGCCACCACACTACTACGGAAGTGTGCCAATGCAGGCATGGGGGAGTGGTGCAGCCATGCCACCACCTCCTCCAACATATTTTCCACCAACTTTTGTTGTGCCTAATGAAGCATTTGTGGCACCTTATACAAGCATGCCTCAGCCCCAACAAAGTGCAGCCATTATTGGGGCGTATATGCAAAGGAATGAACAAGATGTCTAGAGGATCCAAAGCCATGTCAACCATTGGCATGAAGGAACGGCGGGAATCGCCCAACAATTGGGACGTCTTCAACTCGTGCCACCTCATCAATTTCATGGAGGGGCCATGCAACAATATTATGAGCAAGGATTCAATGAAAGCCAACCAACGGAGCAAGGACAATCGGATGAAGAATGAAGAAAGAAGAAAGGGACGGAGTTTTCAAGTGTGGTTTGATTTTTCCTTTTCCTTTTCTTTATTTTCATCTTGTGTGCGTTTATGTTTGCGTAGTATTTTCTTGTTTTTATTTAATTTCAGCATGTGTGGTAGTAGTAGTTTGTTATCCATCATCATGAATAAGTTTCACCATTGCTTTTATGATCTTAATATGGATGGAAAATTTGTACCATGTTGATATGTGATGATCGTTGCCGCTTTGCTCGATCTTATGCTTGTTTTATGCATGTTTAAGCTAGTGCTCTCTTTTAATATGAATCTGAAATTTAATTTATATGCTAGCCTAATCTTGTGTGGTGGTTATGATAACTCAAGTCCCATAGTTCTTTTTCGTTGCTCTCAACTTTGAATGAATCAAAGAACCTTTTTATTCTCAAAAAGTTATGCTAACCTTGTCACAAGTACCGCTTGCATTTTGCTCTTCCCATCCAAAGCCTAAGTTTACTTGAGTGCAAAACCTTAGTATATACAAGATTTATTTTTGGGTGCATTGATTCAAGGCCTGATTTCTTTGGCCCGAGACTAAGAAGCTGGTCATTCCGTTTTTGTGTATCGTTCTTTATGCTAGCCTCTTCTATCCGTGCATTGTGAGTTTCCACATTAGGAATTTTGCAAACCTCGCCGGATATCCAACCAAAACCCAAATATATCTTTTTTGTGTTCACCTCCTTGACCACAACCCAATATATGAGTATGGATGAATATTTTGAGGAAGATTACAAGGAAGGTGCTTCAAGTGAGGAAGGGAGACTTCCAAAAGGATCCCTAGAAGATTTTTCGAGTGTCTCTCTCTAAGAAAAAAAATGAGAGCTTCAATTCCCACCTTGGCATTTTTATCACCTCTTTGCCCGAGGACGAGCAAACGTCTAAGCATGGGGGGGGGTTGCCAAGGAAGTGCTAGTATAGTCTAGAGTTCAAGGGGAGCAAATAAAAAGAAAGAAAGAAAGAAAACGAGAAGAGAAAAAGTATGATGAAAGAAAAAAAAGGGGAGAAAAAGTATGATGAGAAAAAGAAAGAAAGAAAAAAGAAAGAATAATAATAATAAAGCTCCCCGGTTCTCTAGCTATGTTTTAGTGCTTTTGAGTTTTCAAGAGGATTCAAGATCAAGGCCCGTACTCATCTTTCCAACCATGTGCAATCCGATAACGAGGACTTCGTTTGTGCCTTGGGATCACTCTTTGCCGTTTGCACATGTCCATCTATCTAAAAGTGTGTGTTCATCTCTCCCCCCTCCTTGATAATATTATTTTTCCAATGACCTTTTTGACGAGTCTCGGTAAGACCATGAGAAGCTAGTCTTGTTTTAATAATATCTCAACTATAATATCTTGGTAGGACTAAACTTTCCTATAGTTCCACATAAAGCTTTCCACCATATGCGTTGAGAGAGGGAAGGAGTAGAACAAGTAGGCTTCAGAGACAAGAGAGATGAGAGTACATGAGCAAAGTGCAAGATGGTTAATTTTGATCTTGGTAAAGCAATTTTTCTCTTTATCTCATTCTTTATTTTTCAAAATTTCTGAGATTTGTTTAAAAGTTTGAGAGCTTGATCAAGTACTTGTGGAAAGAGCTCGAATGATATCTACCCTCCATAGAGATAAAAGTTAGTACATTATGAAACTTTAATGAATATAAAACTAGAGAGCATTATGTTTTCTCATGTATGATCAAGTGTAGGGTTTGACCATCGAAGGGCAACGCTGATATCCATAGAAGGCTTACTCGAGGACGAGCAAGGTTTAAGCATGGGGGGATGTTGGCGGTCGATTTCCATCAACCTAGCCACTTGTTTACCTTCTATGTTGGTATTGATATGATATTCATACTAACGATCCTAACCCCCATTATATGTTATGTTCGCACTCGTGCATGGTTTTTGGAGTTTATTGTTTACACAGGAATCAAGAGCTTAAATGAGGACTTTCGGGTAAAGTTCATCTAGGGATTTACAAGGTGATCATGGACCCCGGGACAAGTCAAGATACAAGATGAACATGACTCCAAATGAACCAAGGACTAAAGCGTGAAGCCGAGAAATGCGGAGGACCTAGACGGAAGATGCGGGAGTTCATTCGCAAAGCCCCCTCATCTAAACCGCGAGGAAAATGACGTCAAAGGCCCACATGCAACTCGGCAAAAACTCAAGAAGTCGCGAGAAGCATCCGGAAGAAAGGCGGCACCAAACTGGGCCAGAATGGGCCCAGGCCGGCCGGCCCAGCCCATTCTGGGCCCTGTTCGCCGCCCCCTTGGACCTAGCTGATCCTCGGGCTATTTATAGCCCCGGTACCTCGAGCCACGTATCAAGCCATTCGTCATTCGCCGCCGAGGAGCAGAGGAGCTTGAGGGACACCACTGTTGACACATTTTATCTATGAATTTTATCCCTCGCATTTACTGGAAAAAAGACTAAAATATGATTAGATCACCTTATTAGGGTTTATATTAACAATTTCCACGAGTTTTGGTGAATTTATGAATTTGCAGGGACTATTCAGAAAATATGCAAGAAAACCTCTCTAGAAGACTCCAGAAGGCTCCGGAACTCAACATGACTTAGCACCTAAAAAAGAAGCATCTGGAAGGATCAAGGACCCACCTGGCCGAAGTGGACCCCGAATGGGGCCCACACCAGACCGACCGGCCCAGTGGTGGGGCCGGTCGGCCACCCCCTGGTGCCAAATGGGCCCGGCTTCTGGAATGTTCCTCCACCGCCTATGAAGATCAATCTAAACCACATGTTTAGGTCGGTTTGATCCTGCAGTGCACGTCATCTCCTCTGGAGTATATAAGTAGACCCCCTGACCCTAGGGCAGAGGGCAACTCATTCTATCAGATCCTCCATGCCTACCTGAGATTAGAGCTCTAGATTAGAATTAGAGTTGGAGAGTTAGTATCAAGTTGAGAGATTAGATCCACAGTCTAATTAGACCTAGCTAATCTTGTTCGAGAGGATTAGAGAGCGGTTGAGGCGAAGCTGAAGGAAGGCCCGAACCTGTCGGTGTCACCTCTTCATCTTCTACCTCTGGGATCAACTCCATTGGAGCCCGATCCTGAGACCTTACGGGAAAGATCGACTTCTTATTCAAGTGAGCACCATTGTTTTTATTGTTCTTACGGTTCATAACTCTTTGAGTACTTTAATTCCTATCGCTCTTGAATTAAAGTTGCATGTTTAGTGTAAGCGTGGTGCTTTGACTAGCTAGCTTATGAATGCCTTCTATATTCCGGATCGTGTGGTAGATCGTGGTGGTGACAGCACCATTGAGTCCTTCGTAGTCCACCTCCCGTCTATAGAAACCGTAGGACTCCCCCATAGATTCTCGGGAGGTTCCCTTTACTAAGTGTGCCTTCAGACAATCACCCCATAAGAGCAATAAAGACGTAGCTTGTGAGGATAAGAACCAGACATCCTTAAGTTTTCCTTATCTCTCTTTCTGTCCAGTCCTTGATAGCTACTCAGTTGATTAGTTATATACCTCAGATACTCTCTTTACCATTCTCCCTGTGGAATCGATATTTAAAACCCTCTCCCGGGTGGAATGCTCACCGGTATCCGTTCGCTTGCGGATTATCTATCATAATATTTCTGTAGGCTTAACAAATACCAACAAGCATTTCTGGCGCCGTTGCCGGGGAGAATGGTTAAGAGAAAACTCTTCGAGTATAACTAATCTTGTATCTTTCTTTTTTCTTTTTAGTTTTAGATTACCTACTATCCTTATGGACACCACCCTTATCAAAGATTTTTCGGCACCCTCAGAGCTCAGCCTTAGGCCTATGCCATCATCGAAACCAATCCTAGCTGATGCCTATGAGCTGCGCCCACGGTTAATGGAGATGGTCCAAACCAACACTTTCTTAGGAATAGAAGACGAAGACCCTTATCATCATCTCCAACAGTTTGAGCAAACTTGTGACTGCCTGCACATTGAGGGTATGTCAGATGAGACTATCCGTTGGACGCTTTTTCCATTCACTCTGAAAGGAAAAGCTCGCCAATGGTACGACCGAACCAAAGAGAAGATGAAAGGCGATTGGGGAACTCTCCGTGCAGATTTCTGCATGGATTTTTATCCCTTATCCAAAGTAGTCGACCTTAGAATCAAGATCATATCCTTCAAACAGGGGGATAATGAGTCTATGAGTTCATCCTGGGAACATTTTGAACTTCTTTGCAAATCCGGACCAAATCTAAGCCTTCAAGACCATATTCTCCTTCAACACTTCTATATTGGTCTTAATAAGGAATCTAGAGCCTATTTGAATACCTCCTCTCATGGATCATTCATACACCTTATATCTAGTGGAGCTAGAACTGTCCTAGACAACATTCTAGCTAGCACTAATGATGGTCCTTTAGAAGAGATTCCAGAGATAGCTACACCAGAACCTATGCCAGAAACATCTCAACCTATAGCTATCCAACATATAGAATCACCACGGGAAGAAATTCCTCTACCTGATGATATCGAGGATGATTTATTTTCCGATTATGGAAACACCTCGAAATATCATAAAGAGAAGATGTCTCGAAAGCATACATCTTCTTCACATGAGAAGATAGACTCTTTTGAGCAAACCTTCTCAAGAGAATGCACTGTGGAGCTTGCATCTATCATGAGTGGGGAATGGTTGGAAGAGTCAGAGCTTTCCTCTGATATAGTCCATTTGGATTCACCTTCTATACCAATTCAATGTACAATCAATGGAACCCCCTTTGATGCCCTTTATAATCCAGTTGTGGGAATCAATATAATGGCCTTATCCTTTTTCCATCAGTTTATCAAAAACAAGCCATTATCTCCCACAACGAAATTATTAAAGTGCTCCTCAGGACAGATTATTCAAAGTTCGGGAATTCTCTATGTCTTACCTGTTTCAGTTTACGACATGACAATTCACCTGAGCTTTCACATTTGTGATATTAAGGAGTTTGATCTTTTAATAGGCTATCCTTTAGAAAAAACTCCTTAAAGAAGGACACACAGGGAAACTTGATGTTTGCCTAGGCAAAACCATTAAAGTTCCCTTACACTTCTCACATTCGATCCATACTAAGACCGAACCCAGTCCTGAACCTGACCCAATGGAAGAGGTGAATGAAGCATCTCTAGAACATTTCATAGAATCCAATCAAGAAGATGTCACTAAATTCTTCATCGAGGAGGAAGAAGAAAATCCTACAGAATCTGAGCCCCTCGATGAAACCGAGGAACCCTTGAGACCTCCCATTGAGCTTAAACCTTTACCACCTGGTCTTAGATATGCCTTTTTGCACAATGATTCTGAGTCTCCTGTGATCATTAATGACCAACTCACTCAGGAAGAGACTCATAGGCTGATAACCATCTTAGAAAAACATCACTCAGCCTTTGGCTACTCGCTCCAAGACCTTAAGGGCATCAGTCCTGCCCTTTGCACTCATCGCATTCCTACAGACCCTGATGTTCTACCATCTAGAGAGCCACAACGAAGACTTAACAGTGCGATGAGAGAGGTAGTGAAGAAAGAAGTTCTGAAACTCTTACACGCCGGGATTATATATTCTGTGCCACATAGTGAGTGGGTGAGCCCCGTGCAAGTTGTTCCTAAAAAGGGAGGCATGACAGTTGTGAAAAATGAGAAGAATGAATTAATTCCTTAGAGAACCGTCACTGGTTGGCGTATGTGCATAGATTATAGAAAACTCAACAAAGCCACAAGGAAAGATCACTTTCCACTGCCCTTCATTGATGAAATGTTAGAGCGGTTGGCAAATCACTCTTTCTTTTGCTTTCTTGATGGATATTCTGGATATCACCAAATCCCAATCCATCCCAGTGACCAGAGCAAAACCACTTTTACATGCCCTTATGGAACTTATGCTTATCGTAGAATGGCTTTTGGGCTATGTAATACTCCAGCTTCTTTTCAAAGATGCATGATGTCTATATTCTCTGATATGATTGAAGAGATCATGAAAGTTTTCATGGATGATTTTTCTGTTTATGGAAAAACTTTTGATGATTGTCTAGAAAACTTGGATAAGGTTTTGCAAAGATGTGAAGAAAAGCACTTAGTCCTTAATTGGGAAAAATGTCATTTCATGGTTAGAGAAGGAATAGTGCTAGGCCATCTAATTTCTGAAAGAGGAATTGAGGTAGATAGAGCTAAAATAGAAGTAATTGAACAGCTACCTCCACCTGTTAATGTCAAGGGAATCAGAAGTTTTCTTGGCCATGCTGGTTTCTATAGAAGGTTTATAAAAGATTTTTCTCATATTGCTAGACCTCTTACAAACTTGCTTGCCAAAGATGTTCCTTTTAACTTTGATGATGCTTGTCTTAAATCTTTTGAAACTCTGAAAAATGCTCTTATTTCTGCACCCATTATACAACCCCCTGATTGGTCTTTACCTTTTGAAATTATGTGTGATGCAAGTGATTATGCTGTGGGGGCTGTTTTGGGGCAAACAAAAGACAAGAAACATCATGCCATTGCTTATGCTAGTAAAACTTTGACAGGACCTCAACTCAATTATGCCACAACTGAAAAAGAACTGCTAGCAGTTGTTTATGCCATTGACAAGTTTAGATCTTACTTAGTAGGAGCAAAAGTTATTATTTACACTGATCATGCTGCTTTAAAATATTTGCTCACTAAGAAAGATGCTAAACCTAGATTAATAAGATGGATTCTGCTTCTCCAAGAATTTGACTTAGAAATAAAAGATAAGAAGGGAGTAGAAAATTTTGTTGCCGATCATTTGTCTAGAATGTATTTTGAGAAACCACAGGAATTACCCATCAATGACGCAATGAGGGACGACATGCTCTATCGGATCGCCCGGTCAGACCCCTGGTACGCAGATATTGTTAATTTTATGGTTGCAGGGTATGTACGACCAGGAGCCGACAAGAAAAAGCTTATTTACGAGAGTCGCCATCACCTATGGGATGAACCATACCTTTTTCGAGTATGCTCTGACGGGTTACTCAGGAGGTGTGTACCGGCAGAAGAAGGAATAAAGATCATTGAGAGGTGCCACTCATCACCATATGGAGGTCATTATCGAGCTTTCTGCACTCATGCAAAGATCTGGCAAAGTGGATTTTTCTGGCCAACCATGTATCAAGACACAAAAGATTTCGTACGAAGGTGCAACTCTTGTCAGAGGCACGGGAACATCAATTCCAGAAATGCCATGCCACTGACAACCAACCTTCAGATCGAGCTCTTTGATGTCTGGGGAATTGACTACATGGGACCATTCCCAAAATCCGGAAAATTTGAGTACATCTTAGTGGCAGTTGACTATGTCTCCAAATGGGTTGAAGCCCTGCCATACAGAACTGCTGACCACAAAAGCTCAATAAGAATGTTTGAAGAAACAATATTTTCAAGATTCGGTACGCCAAGGTTAGTGATAAGTGATGGAGGGTCTCATTTCATCGACAAGCACTTCGAGAAATACCTCATGAACCATGGGATCCAGCACAATGTCACTACTCCTTACCACCCGCAAACAAGTGGTCAAGCAGAGACGTCCAATAAGCAGATCAAGAACATTCTACAAAAGACGGTGGACCAAATGGGGATAAAATGGAAAGACAAGCTACCCGAAGCACTTTGGGCTTATCGGTCAGCTTATAAAACCCCCATTGGAATGTCTCCCTACCAACTGGTCTACAGGAAGACATGTCATTTGCCGGTTGAGCTAGAATTCAAGGCTCATTGGGCAATAAAGAGATGGAACATGGACTTTGAAGCAGCCGGAACAAAACGAAAAATGCAACTGTCCGAGCTAGAAGAATGGAGAGAGAAGGCGTACCACAGTGCCAAGATTTACAAGGAAAGAACCAAGAGGTGGCACGATAAGAGAATCATAAAAAAAGAATTCAACCCAGGCGATCAGGTATTACTTTTTAACTCCAGGGTACGACTCTTTGGGCACGGAAAGCTACGAAGCAAGTGGGAAGGACCATACAAGGTAGTGAATTCATCATCACACGGATCCGTCACTCTTCAAGACGACGAAGGTACGTTATTCAAGGTAAATGGTCAACACCTTAAAATATTTTTAGAGCCCAATAAGGAGTCTGAGGATTTGGATGAGATAGATTTCCTTTGCTTACCAACGAATATTAATTTTAGGCCGTAATGGGCCATCTTAAGGTTTTTAGGGATCAGCACACGGTTAGAGCACCCCGCGCCGAAGATCTTCGCGAGGCGCCCTGGTAGGGGACCAATCGGCCCCCTCACTGGGCCGATCGGGCCCTGCCCGCCACCATTCGCCGTCAGCTTTCGCCCACGCTATCTCTAAGGTGTTAGGGTTTTGAAAAACTGGTTCGGGGATCTTTTACGAGATTTTCCGCAGCCTTTCCAAGCCTGGTCAACCCCATCTGCAAGTCCGTGACCGATATTTAAGCAGGGGCAGACCCCCACCTTTTCCTCATCCCAAAGCCTCCAAGTAGCAGCAATGGCCGACAAGCAGCTTGTCCCCTTTAGCTTTGAAGCCAAGGCGGTTGTTCCTTTCGAGAAGGAAGCAAAGCCGCTAGCCTCCTTGCCTCCTGATCACCTCCCTCTCTCGCTGTTCTCGCCTAGCCGTCCACGTTTGCCGCCACCGCCTACAGAAAGCAGGCAGGCGATGTACGCTCAGCCGTACGATCGCTGTCGCGAAGCAGCTCAGAAAAAGCTGATCTGTGTTCCTAGCTACATGGATCTGAAGAAACCAAGGGATGGAGAGCGACTCGTTGATGTGTGCATGGACAAGTTTGGCAACACAAGGGTGCACAAGTACACCACCTCCTCAAGCCGTGTCACCATCGACGGAGTTCGTGCCAAGGAACCTCAGATCAAGAGAATCCCAGTCTTCGAAGCCAGCCAGCGGATGCCGCAGAAATAGAAGACCCGGAAGACCGTAGCTGAGCTAGCGCAAGAAGTAGCAAGCCTGGCTGAAACTTGCAAAGAGATCCATCGCGTCAACGCTTCCCTCACCAAGACTGTCCTTAAGCTGTTAGAGTCAAAGAAACGTAGGGACGATGAGGAAGATCATAGCCGCGACCTTAAGAAGGGCAAGCGTCCTGTGTAAAAACCTTAGTTAGAGAGCACATTAGTGATAGTTAGTTCGAGTTAGTTAGTTTGCTTTAGTTCGCTTTAGAGTTGTTTAATAAAGTGCTCTCTCTTTTAATAAAGAAGTATTCCACAAGTTGAGCTATCTTTGCCTATATATATTTTCTGGATATGTTTTTGTCTCCACCATACTGTGCATGCAAGATAACAGAAAACAAGTATGGGGGAGAAGAACAGATGACCAAACAGCATCAGAAACAACGAAAAAAGCATGATCAAACGACTCGCACGACGAACCACGGCAGAACCCAGTTCGGCCACATCTCGTCCACCGCTCGGTTTGCTTCCTGAACTTTTTAAATTTTTACAAATTGCTTTCCATTTCGATTTGAACAAAGATGCCCTGCTAAAATGTCCTGATAACCTAAAAGAAAAGTTTCACATGTTTATGCTCTTAGAAATATTTATTACTTTTGGGATGATCAGAATAAAGTTAGAATAATGAGAACCATCTTTCTTTTATCTTGTCTATGGAGAGTACTTAAAAAAAATCATTAGCTAAGTTTCTCCTTTGTGATCAATAATATATCCCAGCAGAGCTTTCATTGAAAATAAATTTGATTAAATGCTGCTTACTTGTATTGAGCTTTGTCAAATCGAGAGCTATGTTGAAGTTTTGTCTAAGTCTATGATCAAGATCACGTACACTGCTTTCACTAAAGTATCTATGCTCTAAGATTTTTGATCTCTGTCTCCCATATCATGAAAGGGTACAGCTAAAAAAAAGAGAAGAGAGAAAAGGCCAAAGAAAAAAAAGAATTTTTTTTTATTATTATGAGTGGAGAGAAAAGTGAGGGAGAGGAGAAAATGGACAAGTGTTCTACGGGTCAGAAGAACCCCCCTCTCAGAAAAGAAAAAGGCATAAAAAAGAGAAGAATAATGGACATGTGTCCGAGGGTGAGTAGGGCCCACTTCTCTTAAAAAAAATAATAATAATAAGTGAGAGAGTAATAATGGACGCGTGTCCGAGGGTGAGTAGAACCCAACTCTCCACAAAATAGCTGGATACCTTGTTCTAAAAAAGATGGGAAAAGACAGAAGATTCTAAAGTCAGAGCAGTGGTTTTTAAAATTTGACACACGCACATATCTTGATCTACGACCTATGACAGGCCTCTTCATGGATACAGATTTTGACCCAGCTATATATGCAAGGTAAGTCTGCTATATCTTTACATTCTAAAATTTGAGAGTATCACAAAGGAGTAAGCAAGGCTGCATTTTCTTTCCAAAACTTATTCAGAAACTCTCCATTGACTAGATTTGAGAAATAAAGGTGATCTGTTTCTAGCTATATTCAGATGTTCCCTAAGTACAGATATGACTAAGGAGTATAATTATGTTGATTCTTGTCTACACGGTTGTAAACCATCCTTTTATCGAGGACGAGTAAAAGCCTAAGTGTGGGGGAGTTTGTTGACACATTTTATCTATGAATTTTATCCCTCGCATTTACTGGAAAAAGGACTAAAATATGATTAGATCACCTTATTAGGGTTTATATTAACAATTTCCATGAGTTTTAGTGAATTTATGAATTTGCAGGGACTATTCAGAAAATATGCAAGAAAACCTCTCTAGAAGACTCCAGAAGGCTCCGGAACTCAACGTGACTTAGCACCTAAAAAAGAAGCATCTAGAAGGATCAAGGACCCACCTGGCCGAAGTAGACCCTGAATGGGGCCCACACCAGACCGACCGGCCCAGTGGTGGGGCCGGTCGGCCACCCCCTGGTGCCAAATGGGCCCGGCTTCTGGAATGTTCCTCCACCGCCTATGAAGATCAATCTAAACCACATGTTTAGGTCGGTTTGATCCTACGGTGCACGTCATCTCCTCTGGACTATATAAGCAGACCCCCTGACCCCAGGGCAGAGGGCAACTCATTCTATCAGATCCTCCATGCCTACCTGAGATTAGAGCTCTAGATTAGAATTAGAGTTGGAGAGTTAGTATCAAGTTGAGAGATTAGATCCACGGTCTAATTAGACCTAGCTAATCTTGTTCGAGAGGATTAGAGAGCGGTTGAGGCGAAGCTGAAGGAAGGCCCGGACCTGTCGGTGTCTCCTCTTCATCTTCTACCTCTGGGATCAACTCCATTGGAGCCCGATCCTGAGACCTTACGGGAAAGATCGACTTCTTATTCAAGTGAGCACCATTGTTTTTATTGTTCTTACGGTTCATAACTCTTTGAGTACTTTAATTCCTATCGCTCTTGAATTAAAGTTGCATGTTTAGTGTAAGCGTGGTGCTTTGACTAGCTAGCTTATGAATGCCTTCTATATTCCGGATCGTGTGGTAGATCGTGGTGGTGACAGCACCATTGAGTCCTTCGTAGTCCACCTCCCGTCTATAGAAACCGTAGGACTCCCCCATAGATTCTCGGGAGGTTCCCTTTACTAAGTGTGCCTTCAGACAATCACCCCATAAGAGCAATAAAGACATAGCTTGTGAGGATAAGAACCAGACATCCTTAAGTTTTCCTTATCTCTCTTTCTGTCCAGTCCTTGATAGCTACTCAGTTGATTAGTTATATACCTCAGATACTCTCTTTACCATTCTCCCTGTGGATTCGATATTTAAAACCCTCTCCTGGGTGGAATGCTCACCGGTATCCGTGCTCTTGCGGATTATCTATCGTAATATTTCTGTAGGCTTAACAAATACCAACAACCACCCCGGAGAGGAGGATCATGTTAGTCGTCTAGGGTTTGCCTAGCCGGCGTGGGAACCTTGCAAGGAAGACCACGTCAGAGTTCCGGAGGTGTGAATCAAGGTCAAGGTAGGATCCCGGTTGGATCTTATTCATGTATTCATACTTTTGATGGAGGTTTAATGGATCCGATTCCTAGCGATCGAGTACCTTTGTTTGCAATTCTTGTTCTTGCTTGGGTGTTTTCCTCCTCAATCTATTCTCAAGATAGATTGCATGGGATGTTCTTGTAGCTGCGGTGGCTAGAGGTGCATACCCGATCTACCAAGTGGTTCAATGCACTCCTTGCGGGTGTGCTCTAAGATTCGACCGCGAAGAAAGGGGAACATCGTGACAGGATGTTGACACCGAGTACGGCGGGGCGACTTAGGGGGTTTGACGGAAGGTCATGGTTTAAAGAAGATTTCAATGAGATTCGTTTTACTCTCTCTTTATCTTGCTTGGAACGACGACATAAACACGATCTAGACCCTCTCTAGATCGGTACCTCAATGCTTTCTCTTGCTACCTCTTTGATCTTAGTAGATTAGATGCAATTCGAAACCTCTTAAAGAAGCAAGTGTTTCTCGGTTATTAGATTGATTTTACATTACATATTGTTCCACGGATTCGATACCTTGGGTTCACCAGTCAAGGGAAGAAGGGTTCCTTAATTACGACGGAGGGATTTGTCCGCTTGCAAGTCCAAACGAACTTTGGAACGATAATCAAACGTCAACATATACACATACATATTTTTTTCTTTTTCTTTCCACCTCTTTACCTTCTTCTCCCAAGCTTTTCGCTCATCATTTAAACATGAATAGCAATCTGAATTTAAAATAAAAACATGCCTAGAGATTGAACGAATCTTTGAATATGGGTTGTGTTCAAGGAGTAAGATGATAAAAAGATGTTTATAGGTTTGGGTAAGGAATCCGGCGATGTACGGGGCATTCAATGTGAAATTCCCATTACCGAATACATGAAGAGGCTAACAATAAAAGATATACATCAAGGACATGATCATTGCTTGAAATTAGACCTCCCAAGAGATTAAAATCCTAACTTAACTCATCATGCTAAGCAACACTTATGGTGGAGCTTATATATGTATGTAAAGGCTTTGTAAAGGATAGATATCACCTCTCAACTTGGACAAAGAAATTGCTAACCTTTGTAGCAAGGTGTTTTTCTTAATTTTCAAAAATAAAACCTCCAAAGTTTAGCATTACTAAAAGCATAGACGAAGCAAAGTCCTAGATCAAAGTTTGAGTATGGGTGCTTTACAAAGGTAAGTTTCCACTAAGCACCACGGTAAACAATTATTCAACAAGTTCATGCTCAAATAAGAAAGATAAAGCAAAGATATAACAAGAAAAGAAACATGAGACTTTGCATAAAACACTTTTTATTTCTTTTTTTCTTTGACTCAACGCTAATTTAAGACTCTTTCAAGCTAAAAAGATAAAACAAAGACTCACACAAGACTCTCACACTTGACTCAAAATTTAAAGACTAGACTCTCACACCACTTTAAGCAAAAATTTAAAAAGGTAGCTAGCTAGCTCCCCCCCCTCCCACGCTTAAATCTTACGACGTCCTCGTCGTAACTTTACAAAAGGCACAAAGGGAGAGAACTATCTAACTACAACACCTAGTGGTACTTTCCGCACGAGTTGCACCACTCCTTCTTCTTGAAATTCTTATTCATCCCGAAGAGCTTCCTTATGTTGCGGTTGAGGTACTTGAAGTCATCTTCCGCCATGCGCTCCCAATCTTCAATTCTTTGTTGCATGGCGTTGATGGTGTGGAAACACTCATCAAGGAATGAAAAGAGCTCCGCGATAGCGTTGCGGCAAGCCGCGCAACACATGTTGTACTCTTCGTCCGGGTCATCATCTCCATCATATCCACCGTCCGGATCATTGCCGCCATCTGGGTTGCCTCCTTCGCCTTGCTCATGATTCTCCTCCGGCTCCTCCTTGGGCATCTCCTCCCAAATGTAGAGATCGTTATCACCTCTTCTACCGGCTGCCCACGAGCTAGGGCTTCGATCATCGGAGTAGTCACTATCTCCGTAGAAATCCGCCGACTCGGGGGCTCTTTTCCTTGTAATCCTTCCTCTTCTTCCCAAGGAGCCTCTTTGAGCGGCGAACGGGAGAAGCGGGCTTCTCCTTCTTCACCTCAACCCAGGGATTTGGGCTAGCCATGCATCCTCTTGGGACACACCCTCCGCATTGAATCCTTGCGGTCCTCTTCACGTTCTTCTTGGGCTCCGGCAGCATAGCGTACCAGCGAAGCTCCTCGGTCGCCGGAGTTGGAGAGGGGAGGCGTGCTTCATCTTCCATGGTTGCCTTCACCTCCTCCTTGCCTTTGGTGCTGCTCGAGTATGCCATGGGTGCTTGAGTGCTTTCGTGGAGGTTGGAGATTGCAATTGAGATGCAAACCTCGAGCTCCCCAGGCATCCTTAAATATCCCTGGAAGGATTCGGCCGAAACCCTCCCTTACCTATTTTTGTCACCCCCAAAAAGGAAAGAAAGGAAAAGGAAATGCACCGAACTGTGTCCCAGAGAAAAATGACCGAAAACGGACAAAGGGGGGTGGTGGGCCGGCCGGCCTACCCCCTCTTTTGGGCCCCCGCGGCCCAACTTTTGCGGCCCTCAGTGTTTTGTGAATACTAGCCTAGGTAGTGGTAGGATCCAACTAAGAATTATGAAAAAGGACTCGAAATAAATACAAAAACAAAAATGAAAACATATTTACAGAAAATTTACCTCGTTTTACGTCTTAGGCTTGATGCTCGGGCTCGTCCTCCATGTGATATATATCAATGTAGTCGATGGGCATGATGTCTTGTTCAAGAAAAACCTATAACTGTTGACCATTAACCACATATTGATCTCCTTTCACGTCCATGATTGTTACTGCTCCATTTGGCAAGATTGAGTGAACGATGTACGGTCCATCCCATTTGCTCTTCAACTTTCCTTTCCCGAATATTTTGAACCTTGAATTATAGAGGAGAACCTTGTCACCTTCTTTGAATTCCTTTGCTCGAAGCCTTTTATCTACCACCTCTTCATTCTTTCCTTGTAGATGGTTGCACTCTCATAAGCTTTGAGCCTCATCTCTTCTAGTTCACTTATTTGAATCTTCTGTTTGATTCCCGCGGCATCAAAATCAAAATTCATCTCTTTGATCACCCAATATGCTTTATGTTCTAATTCCAAAGGTAAATGACACGATTTACCATAGACAAATTGATATGGTGTCATACCTATTGGTGTCTTGTATGCCGTCCGATAAGCCCACAATGCTCCATCCAATTTCTTTGACCAATCTTTACCTCCCTTTTCAACGGCCTTGTTAAGAATGCTCTTGAGCTGCCTATTTGAAGTTTCTGCTTGACCATTGGTTTGTGGGTTGCAAGCCGTGGCCACTCTATGCTCGATCCCCAACTTGGACAACCATTTTCTGAAGCTATTTCCCGTGAAGTGTGTTCCTCCATCACTTATCAATACTCGCGGGACTCCATAGCGTGGAAATATAATATTTTTGATCATGAATATGGATTCTTCCGTTGAAGCTCTTCGACAAGGGATAGCCTCCACCCATTTGGATACATAATCAACCATAACCAAAATATGCTCATATCCATTTGAACTAGTGAAAGGTCCCATGAAGTCAATTCCCCATACGTCGAATAGATCAATTTGCAAGTTGTAATTCAAGGGCATAGCATTTCTTTGATTTATATTCCTCGTTCTTTGACATTCCGGACAAGAAGCAACATACCTTTTCGAATCTTCAGGCATCTCCGGCTAATAAAATCCACTAGCCCATACCTTTGCTTGAGTCCTAAAATGTCCATAGTGTCCTCCATATTCGCCTGAGTGACACTTTCTCAATATTTCGCCTCTTTCATCTCTTGGTATACACTTTCGTAAGACTCCATCCGCTCCAAGTCTAAAGAGATAAGGTGCATCCCAATAATATTTTTGGCTCTCGGCGATCACTCTCCTTTGAGCGTTCCTATCCAAATGATCATGTGGTATTTTTCGTATGGCTCGAATAATGTTGATCATCCAAGTATCTTTGTCAAGGATGTGATAGAGGTGATCATCTCTCATCTTATCTTCGGTAGGCTCTTTATCATCCTCACGATTCATCCTTGATAAATGGTCGGCCATAACATTTTCTGACCCCTTTTAGTCCCGAATCTCCACATCAAATTCTTGCAAGAGAAGGATCCATTGAATCAACCTTGGTTTGGCATCTTTTTTTAGACAAGAGATACTTGATTGCCGCATGATCAGTGTAGACAATCACCTTAGAATTCACAATATATGATCTGAATTTTTCAAAGGCAAACACTACCGCGAGCAATTCCTTCTCCGTTGTTGCATAATTTAATTGAGCTCCATTAAGGGTTTTGCTAGCATAATAAATAGTGTGTACCTTGCCTTCTTTTTGTTGTCCCAACACCGCTCCAACGGCATAGTCACTAGCGTCGCACATTATCTCAAAAGGTTGATTCTAGTCGGGCGGTTGAATGATGGGTGCGGTTACAAGAGCTCTCTTTAATGTCCGGAATGCCGCCAACACTTGTCATTGAAATTGAATGGCACATCTTTTTGGAGAAGATTGGTCAATGGCTTGGTAATCTTTGAAAAATCCTTGATAAATCTTCTATAGAATCCCACATGGCCTAAGAAACTCCTCAAAGATTTGATATCCGTTGGGGGTAGAAGTTTTTTAACCGTTTCAACCTTGGCCTTGTCCACCTCAATCCCTCTCTCGGATATCACATGTCCCAACACTATACCTTGTCTCACCATAAAGTGACATTTCTCCCAATTTAGCACCAAATCAACCTCCGAACATTTAGTGAGAACTTTATCCAAGTTTGCCAAGCAATCCGCAAAAGATTTACCGTAGACGGAGAAATCATCCATAAATACCTCAATAATTTCCTCGATGAACTCCGAAAATACCTCCATCATACATCGTTGAAAAGAGGCTGGAGCATTGCATAAACTGAAAGGCATTCTTCTATACGCAAATGTTCCATAAGGGCAAGTAAATGTCGTCTTATGTTGATCATTCGGGTGAATAGGTATTTGCATGAACCCCGAGTACCCATCAAGGAAGCAAAAATATGAATGATTTGCTAACCTCTCAAGCATCTCGTCAATGAACGGTAGGGGGAAGTGATCTTTCTTCGTTGCTTTATTCAATTTCCGGTAGTCAATACACATCCTCCATCCGGTCACGGTTCTTTGCGGTATCAATTCATTCTTCTCATTTTTCACCACGGTCAAACCTCCTTTCTGTACGGGGCTCACCCATTCGCTATGCGGCACCGGGTAGATGATTCCGGCGTTCAACAACTTGATAACCTCCTTCTTCACCACCTCTCGCATGGCATGGGTTAACCTCCTTTGATGGTCCACTACGGGCTTGCATTGATCCTCCATAGATATGCGGTGAGTGCAAAATGCTGGGCTGAGTCCTTTAAGATTGTTTATCGAATACCCCATCACTTTCTTGTGCTTCTTCAATAAATTCAGCAACATATCATTCTCCTCAGGACTCAATTCATCACTCACAATCACGGGATAAGTCTTGTCCGGGCCCAAAAATTCATATTCAATCCTTTGGGCAAGGGCTTAAGATCCACCTCCGGTGCTTGTGGTTCCTCATGTACAATTTCTCCAAGGTCTTCAAATTTATCCTCCTCTAAGCTTCCGTCTTGCGGTTCTAGTCCTTTGGTTGCTTCCGCTAACTCTTCATCTAGCTCATCATTAGATTGATTCTCCATAGCTCTTTGTAGCGGATCCCTGAAAGTTTCAACAAAATGAAGGCTCCCTACCTCTTCGTCATCAAGAGGTAGGGGTGAGGCAATTCTAGAAGCAGGAAGAAAATTGTATGTGTGATTATCTCCATCAAGATTAATAGTTACTTTTCCTTTTTCGGCATCTAAAATGGCATTAACCAACTTAAGAAAAGGTCTACCAAGAATTACATGATCATTCTTATCATGGTAGACATCAACAATGAAGAAATCGGTTGGAATGCATTTTTCGGAAATTAAAACTTCTAGGTCACGAGCAATTCCTAGAGGTTTAACAATTCTACCATCTCCCATAATTAATTTAGTAGAGGTTGGAACTAGATCAATGGTGTGGTCATGAATTTCATCAAAAATCTTAGAAGATAAGACACTTACTTGTTCTCCAATGTCGCACAACGCTTTGCAATTAATGTTGTTAACCTTGCAATCTATACGCGGCGATGTCTTCTCTTCTTCATCGGATCCTATGGCAAAAATTTCAGCGAGGCGGGCGAATGGTGACGCCTCGGGCTTGATTCCCATGATTCTTTTAGCTTCAGCCACATGGTCCGGATCAACTTCTTCTTCGCTAAAGAGTTTATGAAGGACCTCCCCGGTTGTCTCTAGGTTCTATGGATGTTCTACTTGTCTTTCCGGCGGGAAGTCCATCTCCAAAGCTCTTGCCGTTCCCTTTTGATTGGGGAATGGTCTCCTCTTGTCAAAGATTTCTCCAAAATCAAGTGGGATCCAATCCATTTGCTCGAACTCCCTTAGTGGCTTCACGCTTGACATAGTTCTTTCATTTGCTTTGCTTATCTCGGCGTGATCACTCTCCGGGATAGTTCTAGTTTCCTCATGTTTAGCTTCTTCAACCTTTCTTGCGATTGGTTCCTCTTCCTTCTCTTCCGGGGCCGTATTTCTGAAAATTGCAGCAAGTGGTGCCACACTTGTGTCACATTCCGGCTTTCCCGAAAGTTGTATTTCCCAATCTCTTCGCATGGCTGCCGCTTTACTTATTTTTTGTAGAAGTTGGGCAGCTTCCGTCAGTGTTTTCTCCATGAGATCCCTCCTGCACACATCTGAACGTATTCCATGCAACTAGGGGTTAGGGAAAAAAGAATGTATGCAATAGTACGTCACCCGGGAATTCGAGTCTTGGTCCTTGTTCAACTAGTTCGTTGAATCGATTCCACGCTTGATCAATCCCCTCTTCTTTTCCTTGCTTGAAAGTCATCACTTGCATCCTTATATGTTGAATCTTGGTTATAGGGAAGAACTTGGCACAAAATTTCTTTACCAATTGATCCCAATTTCCCTCGGCTTCGAAGGACGCAGACGAATACCACTTTGTTGCTTCATCAGCAAGTGAGTAGGGAAAAAGATTCTATTTAAACCAAGTGTCGGGAACTCCCTCTTGTCGCACCGTATTGCACAACGTCGTGAAGCGCTGGATATGTCTATATGGATTGTCCGTCTCCACCCCTCGGAACGGATTAGTTGTTGCCATCTTGATGATTTGAACTCTGATTTCGTACCTTGTCGCTTAGAGAATCGAATCCGACTCTTGTACCTTGATATCCTCACATCGAGGGCTGGCATAGTCTCTTAGCGATTTTTCCGGTTCCTCCAAAGGATTTCCAACGAATGCCATCTAGACAATAAAAAAATAAAAGAGTGTGTTTTTCTAGAACACGAAGGTTAGATGTTATTAATCAACAAAATTAATGAGAGATTAAACGAAGTAATCTGGCTTGCTCCCCGGCAACGGTGCCAGAAAAAGGGGCTTGTTGATGGTTCAAAACCGCGTTCAACTTCGCCGCAAGTACACGGAGTGACTTGGTGCCTTTTTCACCAAGGGAAGGGACCCCCTAGGTTCTTGTCAATCCACGGAGCAAGGGAATTACTTGCGTTTAACCTAACACTAACTTAGTTGATTAAGGACTTTATTATGTAAAGATTAATCTATAAAGTAAAGACAAACTAAACCTAGATTATGTTAAAGAGAAAGAGAGAGGTGTTCACGAGTATGAAAGACGTATGCCCATGGAGTCTAGGTACTTGAGATGCAATCACCCAAAACATGGTAAAACCCCGATCCAATCTATCTAAGGATGTGAACAAAGAGTTAGGTGTTTCCCTTCCCTCGTACTAGTCACTACGCGACGGTAATCGTCGCTAACCCTAATGAACACGGTATGTTGACGTGATCTACGGGAGCAACCCCGATGGCAATGATAGCTAACCTTAAACATTAAGCATCATCAACAAAAGGTACGATAGACAAAGATCCAAACAAGAGAGTGGGTGACTACATGTCAAGATCCATTACAACTCCATGGACAAACGATTATTTTACCCCATCAAGACGCTAGGCATGGCATCGTTGAACATGGTGGATGCCCCCGATGGAGTCCGTCTCTCGGTGTCCTTCAACTCCGGCGGCACCGTGGCAAGGCCTCGGCGTCCTCCTTCCTCGTGTTAGCCTCCGTTGACCTAGGTGATGGTCCTCTTGGATCTTCACCCTCTCGATCAACCCTCTTCCTTGTGTTTGATCTCCCGAGGCTTCTCTGGTCGTCTTTCGCGAATGGCTCCTCTCCCCAAACAATTAGGGTTCCGCGAACTTATCACCGAAGAAAGGCGGCGGAGAACCGACGTGGAAAGGGGGTGGGCCGGCTGGCCTGGGCCGACCGGCCTGGCCCATTCCCGGCCCAGTTCGCCTCCGTCTTTTGCCACATGTCATTTCTTTCACTTTGGGATTTTCCACCTTCGGATATGGGCTTTGGACGTCGTTATCTCCGCGACCAAGTTAAGGGGTCTTCATGTATGATCTTCCGGTGTTTTCATCTTGGTCCACGGAGATTCTCCATTGAAGCACATTGGTCCTTGCCACCTTTGGAGTCAAGTTCACGCACGGTAGGAGCCTCTTGATCATCACGTAAATCGTCCTCCGAACCGAGTGCATCTCTTCTCATTTAGTGCATGAATTCCTGCGTAAACATTATACTCCAAAACACACATCCAACGATGAACTTGTTATATCATTAGTATGCCTAATGGCGGGTTAGTTACAAAATGAAATCCAAACTATAACATAACAAGTGTTCTTGGTTGATGGAAATCGACCGCCAACAAAGAGAAAAGTGGTTTTGCTGACCAACTGTGACAACCCCATCCGAGATAAGTCTGTACTATCACTTAAGCCAATCCCTTTTGGTCATTAAGCGATAATAAAGAATCATCCCATTGAGTGTTGTCAGGTCATAGCCCGGTAAATCACTTGTAAACCACACAGAGGATCGACACGCATACATTAAAACTCTCACGAAGGAGAGTCCAGAGTACCTTACAAATTAATCCAAATTCCCTGTAGGGTTAATTATTACAAACATTGTCCTTGCATCAAAGGTAAATGGTTCAGAGTTTTGAAGACAGCGGAAATAAACTACTCGATAACTTGGCATCATGGGAGGCCACCCATAACGCCATTACTCATCATCCACCCGTTCCAGCTCCCAGCCGGGTGGGATTTCTCCAGGCCAAACATTATCACCTGAAAGCAACATTTATAGCAAGGCTGAGTATACTAATACTCAGCAAGGCTTACCCATCTAAAATAAAAGACTTAACCTTCTAATCATGCTTGGCTTTCGGCTAGTGGGTTTGTTTTGCCAAAAAGCGACTAGGGAGTTAATCCTTACTTTCAATATTTTAGCTCAAGTTCTAGTAGATTGAGTTATTACTAGATAAGCAACTAATGCAAACATAATTGTGCACACAATTAATCAAACATCAAGTTTATCAATATTTCAGCATAGAGGGATTATCATGGCTAGAGGGTTAAGAAATTCCCGGATAACGTTGAGAGGCTGACGATCGATTGATTAATAACCTTGCAAGGTGAACCTAAACATAAGGAAGAAAACACTCGCAATGAGTGCATTCAACCAAACGGTTCCCGTCATTCTTCGGATTAGGAGCTGATGTCACAGTCCTAGGTACAAGGCTAGCTGGCATGCCTCACACTAGCATCCAGCGTCACACATGCACCACAGTTTGCAAGACTGGGGCTGCAACCCAAGATTAGTAGCCTAAAGTTCCCGCACCACGTCATTCAGGTACTAGGTTTACCGTATCCATGTCCGACAAATGTTTAGTACTTTCAAATGCTTAATCTCTTAACCATTGGACCGGAGCCCAAAATCCCATGCTCTTACCACGTGAGCAATTCAATTTAACAAGTCTTATGATTCCAACATAAGAACCTATTCTCGCGAGCGAAATACATCACTCGACTTGTACCGGGTCCTTAGTGCATACCAACTAGCGACCTCGCATACTAGTAAAAGATCAAAGGTACTTATGGATCATGCATTTAGGGTTTCCATTCAACTCCTGAACGTAAATGCACATAGATAAACAAGCATAAATTCAGAATTTGAAAAAGAAACGCATAGGTGAATGTTAAACCGGGGCTTGCCTTCGGCAGCTCCAGCAGTCAGACAGTCTTCCGGACTTTGGTCCGGGTCTTGATCAACAGCACGAAGTGTACGTCTCCTCCTGCTCCCTCGCTCTCGTCAGCCGGCACGAGCGTGTAGCTACCGTCAGGAACTTCTATACGAGGAATGCATATGCAAGAGTTAAATGGTAATGATGGTGTAAACAACAAAACACACTAAGCCTAGGGTCTCATGTTGACCACATTCACCTAGACAAGAATATATCCAGCATACTCTTTCTTAAGATTAATTATTCAATCATTTATTTAATATTATTATTTTAAAAGTGATTGTGTGCATATTTATTCAAATAAATTAAAATTACCACACAAGCAACCAAGTTAGGTTTCAGGGTTCATTAGGAACATTTTCCAAAGGGTATACCACATATAAGTTCATAAAAAGGAGATTTCTTTATTTCTCTTTTTAATATACTTAATTTCTTCCAAAATTTACTCTGGTTAAACCATGCAACATATTACAGCAAGAATTTTTGTGTGAGCATACAGCACTACAGCAGAGTTACTGGTAAAATTTCATGGCAAGCAAAGCTATATACAGAGCATGAAAAATACGACAAGTTATTCATAGCAAAAGCAAGAATATTAAATACAGAGAAAACTACTCATGCACTGGTGCTCAATTTTTACATAGAGCCTCTAGGAACTAAAACTAGGCTACACACCAAAAATTAGCTCCAGAACCTATTTCATTCATGCTACACAAAAATAATCATTTTCAGCCTATTTATTCACAAAGTATTTATACAGAGAAAGATATAAATCAATTGTAGCCCAACTTTTTACCATAGCACAAACATGATATACACATCATCTATTCCAAAGATAAGCATCACTGGAGCAATACAAACTAAGCTATAGGTTTAATTTCATAAACAAGCATCATTCAGAAATAGATAGGTAGACTGCTCCTAAAACCATGATAAATTGACTAGCAACACATCTTAGCCTAAAAAGGTGATATCCAAAAGATGAACCACAGAAAACATAAATATAAAGCTGTACAAAACATAAGCACAGATCTGGCCATAAAACAAAATAAATCATAACTAAATATCCACTCATTAACTTTGTGCAAAAACTTAGGTATAGCTTATACTAGTACTGACTACCAACATATCCAAAGATCAAGCCTAGCAAATGTGTACAACTCAAGTTATGAACAAACCTACTCAAACTATGTTTGAATTTTCATTCAAAAATTATACCTCAAAAGTATATACAGCCTTTCTAAAAGAAGTATATCTGTTCGAAAGGAAACCAACAAAATTGATTTTGCATTTTTAAGATTTTTCTACGATTTTCTATGATTTTTACAGTTCTCTGGACTTAAAGGAAAAAGGTGAAGAATCTTCTTTCAACGTGAACCCTAGAAAGATTTGAATCCTCACGGATAGGTCCCTGCCTTTAACAGATCGAACCCTACAAGAAACTTTCCCTCACACAAGTACCCTCGGCGGCGGGGGAGAGTTCACCGGTGGAGGAGAGTTCGCCGGCGGCGAACTGCGGCCGGGATAGGCAAACAAATGGCAGAGATGTGTGATTGAGCTCACCAGCAGTCGATTGGTGGCGGCGGTGTGACCGGGGATGACTCCGGTGAGCGGCGGCGGTGAGACCGTGGTGGCGAGGCCGCCTCTGCTCGGATTCCGGTGAGGTGTGGGGTCGAGCTGATGAATGCGTGTGCGTGGAAGCTTACTGGGGTTCTAGAGAAGAGCTTGGAGTACTCAGGCGACTATGGGCGCGAGTGGTGAAGCGAGCTCGTCACGGCGGCGGCAATGGTGTCGGCGGAGAGCTTTGGCTCGTGAGGAGGAGGGGTGGGGGCTCTATATAGGCGGGCGTGGCGTGGAGAGGAGGTCATGACGCGACTACAGTTCCGCACAGGAGCCACGACATTGCCGAGAAAGCGGTGGCGACGTGGGGTGGCGCAGCCGGCCAATGGCGGCCTCGGCGTGCGCGCACCAGCGGGAGCTGGCGCGGCGCGTGACACCGGCCTAGCGGTCTAGGCCTGTCACCGACCCGCGCGCACAATGCATAACGGCGACTCCTATGGACCGGCAGACCCCCAGGTGCATCGACGTCCGCGCCCGGTCGCTCGGCGGCGAACCGACGAGACGTGTGTGCGCGCGCGACGGTGTCGTGCGGGGCGGCATTCCGGCGCGAAAAACGTTCAGAGTACCCCTGTTTGACCAGCTCAAACTCGACAAAATGCTATAGAAGTGGACTGAGCTCCAATTGACAAAGTTGTAGATCAAACATCCCTCTGCAACTTCTACAAAGGCCGATAGGTGTTTTATCCAAGGAATCGAGCATAAACAGCAGGTGAACTTGTTGATTTTCTCGGCGCTGGTGAACAGGAAGTTCATACGTTGACCAAGGTTTTACACACATTTCCTCTTCGAATTTCATTTGCCACTCAACAGCAAAGTTGTAGGTCCCAAAAAACTGCACAACTTTGGTATTGGCCGATTTTGAAGTGTTTAGGTGAATTTGGGAGAACGTGCCAAAATTTCTAGCTAGGGTTCATGGCTCCAGGGGTTTGACTAGGGGTTGGACCTCAAAGGTGATTAAGGACTTAAGCACTTATGATCAAGATGTGATTAGCACCTAATGACACTTGATTAAAAATACGGGGTGTTACACCAACCTTCTTTCACACTTGCTGATTAGTAGTAGGAAAGCTTGCACTTTTGGTTTAGTAGTACCCAGAGGTAACCCAAGGTAAGTGAAGGGCATTGTACCTATTGAGCAGCCAAAAGTTTGTGCCAGGGTTTCCATTTTTGAGGCTTATGTTGATTGGTACCATCATTGACTTGGACAAATTAACTTTGAGACCAGTAGAAGTTGCATATGTCTATAAGAGACCTTTCAAGAAGAACAACGGATTGGCCCATCCTTCTGTTAACTGTATAAAGGCCCTTCTATTATAGGCCCATATGGTCCATGAGGCTCTGCCTCTATATATAGATGTCTCCCTCTGATCCCTTTGATTGACTCTGATTCTGCTCTCTCTCTCTCTCTCTCTCTCATCATTCAATGGTACGTAACACCTTCCATGATGATTAGTGTGTCATCTATGTATTGAAAGATAGGAAAATCTATAGTATAATTCTAGTGCACAGGCAGCTTGAGCAAATTTTGATCCTTTGCCTTGTTGAGCAATGTTTGTAGAAAATCAGAAGCTAGGACAAAGAGCAATGGGGAGAGTGGGTCCCCTTGCCTTACACCCCTCCTACAATGAAAAGTTTTTCCTGGCACTCCATTTAAGAGCACAACTGAAGTTCTTGAATTAAAGATGGATCTCATCCATTGTAACCAACTAGAATTGAACCCCTTATGTTCCATGATCTGCAACATTGTTGGATGCTCAATTTTATCAAGGCTTTCTCAAAATCTAATTTCAAGATGATCATTTTTTTCTGATTTATGATAGAGGTGTTGAAATTCAAATGCCTAGGCTAGACAATCCTGGATTGTTCTTGACTGGATGAACCCATATTGATTTCTGTGGATAAGACCCATAATGACCTTCTACAGTCTATTGGCCAATAATTTGGTGATAATCGTCACAGATGTGTTTAATAAAGAAATATGTACTTTTGGTGGGATTGTCCACTTTTGGAAAAAGAGTGATATGAGAACCATTTATTGTCTGCAGGCACACATTACCAGATTGAAAATCTGCACATAAATCATAGAAGTCTTGTTTGATAATTGGCCAGCATTTCTTGATAGTGTCAATGTTAAAACCATCAGGACCAGATGACTTGTCAGTTGGTAAGTTTTTGATGACTTCATCAATTTCTTCATTTGTGAATGGCTGTGATAAACAGTCCAAGTCTTCTGCTATGTGAAGGAGATCCTCCAAATCAAAATGCATAGTTGGAGAATCAGAAGAACCCAATCTTTCTTTGAAAGCTTCCCAGAGAATGGAAGCCTTAGTCTGGTGATTAGAGTGGGTTTGGCCAGTGTTGTTTGCTAGGGTGGTAATCGCCTTAGTCTGGTGATTAGAGTGGGTTTGGCCAGTGTTGTTTGCTAGGGTGGTAATCATATTTCTTGTCTTCCTGATAGTGGCATTAGCATGAAAAAACTTAGTGCCCTCATTGCCACATTTAACACACCTGATGGTTCCTCTTTGTTTCCAATATACTTGTTGTTAGCGCAAAAGTGAACTGTATTTGTCTCTGAGCAGTGATCTGAAATTCCATTCAATGACAGATAAATCTCTATATTCCTCTAAGACCTCCATTAGAACCAGAATCAGCTTGACATTCTCAATGTTTGCTTTCAGACTAGACAACTGCGCTTGCCAGGCCCTGAGTACTAGCCTGAGATTTTTGAACTTTGCTGTTAAAACTTTTGCCTTGTCAGTCTAATTAGTGGGGATGGACCAACCATGCTGAACAATTGCCAGAAAATTGTCATGTTTCATCCAATAATTCTCAAAACGGAAAACATGTTCCTTGGGAATTGAGGTGCTAATTTAGATCACACATGGCGCATGATCAGAAGGTTCCCTGACCAAGGAGTACACAGTTGTGTCAGGGTAAGCCAGGGTCCAAGAGTTTGAAGTAAAGAACCAATCTAACCTCTCAAGGAGTAGAGGATCTTGCTTACTAGACCAAGTGTAATTTCTTCCATGAAGTGGCAATTCAACCCACCCTTGTGCACTAATGACTTCATTAAAAATAAACATTTCCTGAACATCCCCTCCCAGCCTATTCATGTTCACTGGACTTCGTAATAAGTTAAAATTTCCAGCAATTAACCAATCAACTTCATCAGGCATCTAAATATTCTTGACCCGTGACAGGAAATCATGTTTTACTTTAGGAGTACAAAGGCCATAGACATTGGTGAGCAACCAAACCGAGGTATCCAATCTAGAGCACAACACAACAAATAGTGAAGATGTTAGCAAAAGCCAGTGAGCCAGAAAACTGTGATGATTTCCAAATAGTGATAATTCCCCCTGAAGCACCTACTGAAGGTAGGAACTCAAAAGCATCAAAGCAAGGGGGGCAGAAATTCTTAACATAAGGTCTTTTTTTTGGCTACTACTAAAAGATAGGTTGAGCACCAGGAATGTCTTAAGGTGAAAGAATATGGTGCTGCCCACATATGAATGTGTTCTCTGCTCTTTGGCTCACGAAGAGACAGTCGAGCATTTGTTTTTGGAATGTTCATCTGCTGCAGCCTGCTGGTCCCTCCTTCACTTAATCATCTTGCCAGGTGACCCATTTCAAGTATCTCTCCTCCTTTAGGGACCATTTAAATGTCCCTTTTTCCATGGATATCATCATCATCATGAGTTGGTGCATCTGGATGGCACGCAATGACCTCATCTTTAAGGACTTCAACCAACCATACAATCTGTTAAGCAAAGATTTCGGCAGGAGTTTGCCTTAGTTATCCTGAGAGCAAAAGCTTCACTTAAATCCCCCATGACCTCATGGCTAGCTGCTTTTATGTAAATGTTTTAATTTTCTTTATTTCCTTTTTTGTTTCTTGAACTCTTTGTAACTTTTTTTCTATTTAATATATAATCAGTAGGAGCGCCTGCTCCTTCTGTTTCCTCAAAAAAAAAAAACAAGTTCAAATCATCCCACAGGCAACTAAACATCTTAGCTTGGGGGTGGGGATAATTCTTGTGCTGCCAACGGGAGTGAAGTACTAAAAAGAAGGTGTGAAATTAAATATGCTTCGATTTTGATATTTATGTCCATGATCACAAAGGATATATGAAAGTACTCCATTAGTATGACACATAAGGAAGCTTGGTAAAAAAAAAAGATAATGTTCATATGCATGTTAAATGCCACTGTCACATGGTTTTGGCGTCTCAACATCAATTTAGCCATCTAGCTAACACTAAGAATGGTACGATGACCTTAAGCACGTTAGCACTTGAGCCAAGAAAATCTACATTATCAATCATGGATCATCACACCAATTAGTCATACGCATACAATTGTGGAATCAACTTTGATAGCCTGTTTGAAAACCCATGTTCACGATTTGTGCCAGTCCTTCCTTAAATCTTCACGTTTTTAGATTGTCCGACCTACCTTTAGCAACCCGTGCGATATTTGGCAAATGAAGGATCATCCTAGCCTAAACACCACATCTATGTTATTGATTACTACGGCAGTCTAACTACATCTGGCTCCTCGTAGCAAACTACAACACTCTATATAAATATACAGCGATGAACCTGCAAACAGAGATAACTGATCTCACATAGATATAAGTACTACTAGCATATACAGTATCAAGGTCTAAAGGCATTCATGAGAGCATACAAGCCTATACTATATATGATTAGCATAAGGCGAACCTATAAGTCAAACATATAAACATAGCAAGGATATTAATACTAGTTCATGTATATAAGAACCAAGTATAACACTATATATACGAAGGAATCACAAATACTTACTGTACTCGAAGGAAATCAACATCCGATCCGTAGATATACAAGTTGGATCGAACACTCCGATCCTCCCCAACCACTTCAGCAGTGGTGGTTATTGGCTAGGATTGTTAGGCTTAGCATAATTCAAAACTAATATGTCGGAGGAAATACACTAACGACTCAGCTTAAGTATTCGTGCAATCATGCTCATCCACATGCTGGTCTAATACAGGTATGTGTAAATTTAAAAGGCAAAATAGAAACTACAGATATAGCAATGCCATACATTTTTTTCCTTTCATCAAAGACACCTACTGGTTGACATTCTGCAAAATGCACGACGAGAGGTACATGTTCAAAATTTTCCACTTGGACACATTCAGAAATTTAAAGACCCACTATCCGTTGTGAAGTTTCACTTTTCTGTACATATTTGTATCTGAATATTTAGCACAGCACATTTATAGAGTGACCAAGAACCTAATTGGCATGTGCAGATTACAGAATTTGTGTCCACGGAATTAACTAACCTAGGGATGGTAATAAGGCTGGTGGATTAAAGCCCAAGGCCATGGTACCCGTCCAAGGAACCAGGTTCCACATGTCTGACCTGGCCGTGCTCCCGAATATGGTGAAGGAGCCTAGCCAGGAAAGCATTGTTACGGATGGTAGAACTATCGCACACCACTGCAACATGTGACCTTGCCCTTGTAATGGCGACATTCATACGCCTGCTGTCACCAAGGAATCCTACTGCTCCCAAGGAGTTTGACCGAACCTTAACAGGAGTAAGGGGAAAAAACATTTTCAGTATTGTAAGAGATGTGATTCATTATCTGCTTGTCACCTTACAAGAAACTGAACGACACCTGAAAACACATCTTACCATGGATATGACAACTGCATCTGATTCCCTGCCCTGGAAGCTGTCTATTGTTGAAACCTAAACTCCAGAAGCTAATGGATGCTCTTCCAATCTGTCCCGTAACATTTGTACTTGTGCAATGTAAGGGGACTGAACAGCAATCGAAGTTGGAGGGACCCCTTCACAAATTAATTTAATTTAATCTGTTATTAACTTCAACATTGAAAAACAATAGTAGGAGTATAATTTTTCCCCATATGACAGAAGTCAACACAGCTCATGTAAAGAGAATTAAGAAAGGGAGGGCATATTATTCTTCTTAACCTATTAATGATACAGAGTTCTCTTGCGCGTTCGAGCAAAAATCAAGAGAGGGAGGGTGAGTCATCTATGACTTTGTTGTTGCCTTATTTGAGGTTCAACCCATTCAGAGAAGTTACTTGATCTTTTGGCAATATAGTGTACAATTTAAAAAAAAAGAAAGAAAGGAAATGATGCAGAACAAGTTGAGCATATAAAAACATAGCAGTTGTATCTAGTTAAAGAAAACAGGCACATACCGCAATGTACAAGACTGAGAACATGCAGTGCAACAATATCTGCCTCACCATTATTATAAAATGAACCTGTACCAGCTGGGTCTAAGCTCTCCTCACAGTGGATGTTTAGACTTCCACATGGCATTCGTGTATCAAGTAAAACCAAGGCACCTAGACCAGTTAGTCAAGGCACTTGCGTGGTATTCCGCCGGCCACGGTTTGAACCCCTTCGGAGGCGAATTTATGGCCGCGGGTTGTTCGCACTTGGTGCGTGTTGTAAAAAAATCTCCTCGTATGTCCCATACCAAAGTACGGCTCTAAGGACAGCTTCATCTCACGTGTGCTGCGGTACCACTGTGTATGGGTGGGGTAGGGGTTCGGAGATTTTTCTTGACCTGTGTGAGAATGTCTTTTTCCTAATACAATACCATAGGGGTGATCTTACTCCCAACAGGTCAAGTTTTTTTTTAAAACCAAGGCACACTGTGTCATCCAAGTTGCCTGAAACAAGGGTAAAAAAACTTATAGCCGCTTAGAAGGTTTTTTTTAAGAATTGAAGGGACAACCACAGCAAAAATGTGATTGTATATGGAAAATTATACATACAGCCACCAATGCTTCAATAGAACATTATGTAAGTATGTAACATATATAACCAAATCTCCAATGAAAATCAAGTAGCAACAGGAAGGCTCCATAGCTCAGTCATCCAAATTTAATTTCAACAGAGGTCTCAAAACCAAGTTCATTGTTTCTCTTTTTTTCTGGCAAGAAATGTATTTTGTTCTCTTGATGGAAAGACCAGAAATCTTGCGTATGCAATAAATCAAAATCTCGGACAGAATTTTGACGAGGCAATCTGGCAATGAGAACCCCAATAAAACTGGCATGAAATGAGTAAAATCCCTTTCTTTGTTCTGTTAAACAAGGTAGAACCACAGCTGGGACTTGGGCCGTGCCGTGCCGGCGTCGGCCCGGCACTCTCGTGCCTCGTGCCGCCTCGTTCTTAGACTTCTAGGCACGCGAGGCACGTCGTGCCGTGCCGGCATGGCACGACAAATTTTTTACTAGGCCCAAGCACAGCCCGTGGCACGGCGGCACGTCTTCGTGCCGTGCCGGCCCAAGCACGACCCTCGCTATGTGACTACTTCTGACCATACGAGAACACAACTTTATTATGATATGAATGATGATTAACATAATTTCATACGTGTAAGCTAGATTTTGTGATCTATTTCTATGTTATTAGTTATATTAGGCTACATAATGCATATAACGCATGCTATCAGGAAGGAATAACCTACGGATTTGCGAATCGGCCATTTTCGTGCCGTGCCGGCCCAAGCACGACCCAAAATACGTGTCGTATTGTGCCGCTCATCATGCAGAGATCCTAGGCACGGCCCTCGCATTCGTGTCGTGCTGGCATGGCTCAAAATTTATCGTGTCGTGTCGTGCTATGGATCGTGCCAAAATATCGTACTTCGTGCGGCCCATAAATAGCACGGCCCAAGCCCCAGCTCTAGATAGAACATAATCTCTTTCATAAAATCCATTTCTTTGTTAATTTAGCATTGATTATAATCACAACATAACCTTCCTTATCTTTGTTCTTTTAGCAAAATAACCTTCCTTATCTTTATGAGAGGCTATTTGCCCTCCATGCCATGTACTCCTATATAGCTCAAGCATTACATCCCATGCATTATACACAATCTTACACTTTCATCTGTTAAATAAGACGATCTACTTTTGACATGATGTACATTTATTAAGTTCATAAAATCAATTGGTTTGAAAATAAATTGTAGTTCAATTTTGAACTAACCAGCATCAAACATTAAGGAATGGAGTAGTGAAATATATAGAGGACTGTGTTGTGGTTTATAGAATATACAGTAACATGTATAGCCTTCATATGAGACAGATGCTGATTAATTATAGGTATCTATCAGCTGAAAGGTACACCTCAATAAATTATTTTAGGTTTATAGAATGGTAACTACAACCTTTGTGAAAACCCGTGCAAATCATGACAAAAAAATCGTCTTAATTCACCAAAAAAATCACACATGTATGTGATATGATGTTACACAATCTTGTAAAATATCTTATCCAAACTCGACTTCGTTTGTGAGATGTAAAAATAAAAAATTTCTAACAAATCATCTGGACAGTTTTCTGGCTTGAAATTTATTATTTTTAATCTCACAAACGAAATCGAGTTTGGACAAGATGTTTTACAAGGTTGTGTATCATCATATCATCTACATGTGTGATTTTATAGGTGAATTTAGACAACCTTTTTGCTGTGATTTGCATGAGTTTTCACGAAGATCATAGTTTCCACTAGATACGTTCTGAGAATGAGAATAATGAATAGAACCAGCGGGTACCTTGATAAATGGATAATCAACAAGAAGTCAAGAAGCAACAGATGGGGAGGATTTGAGCAACCCTTCATACATATCATTTGATGCTCAACTAGCTATTGCATCATGCATTCTGTATTGCATTGTTACGGTAGTGAGTAGCCTATCATGCAGCAATGAAGCCCTTTCCAACAAAGAAATTCCTAGCCCACCTTCTGATTAATTTTGAGCTCCAACTAGTTTTCTATTAATTTTGAGCATTGTATGGTAAGTTTGTGGGCCGATGCACTGTAGGTCCACTGTAGTGCGCCACTAACAAGTTCAGAAAATCATAAATGTATTTTCAAAGTTCGTGAATATAAGAGACACCCTTTGACAAGTTCAGGAACATATCATGTATTTAACTTTTTATCTTATTATCTAACAAAACCATAACCATTTTGATGTTAATTAGATTATTATATAGAAAACATTAATATTTATCATCCAAAAAGTGCCATTAGATTTGTTTGAAAATATATTTTCATATTATATCTATTGTCTGTCACAAATATTGATTTTTTTCCTATAGACTTTATTTAGATGGGCAAATTTCTACTATTCACGCTTCACGTCAGATGTTCCTATTCTAATTAGAAGTATTAAATGTAGATTAAAGACAAAACTCATTTCATAATCCCCGGGTAAATTCGACCAATCTATTGAGCCTAATTAGATCATAACTAGACAATATGCTGTTACAGTAAACATCTTATAATGACGGTTTAATTATATTTAATAGATTTATCTCGTAATCTTCCGCCCTTTTGTGTAACTAGTTTTATAATTAGATTAAGTTTAGTACTTCTAATTAGCATCGGTAAATTCGATGTAACATTTTCAACAATTTTTTTCACCAACTAAAGAAGGCTTAAATTTGATCGAGGCGTGGACAGTTCAATGAAATACCAGAACTACATCGTTTTCACTTTTCAGGACATAGCTGTCTCTTGGACTTTTGGACGATGGCCTGCATCAGTGGAGACCTGTTGAGAGCGTGTGTTCACACTTGAGAGTGGATTAGGTACTCCTTTTGTGCAACCACGTCACGGCTCACGCTAGCTGTCTATATTCTGAATGGAAACTTCTTGAACACAACACATTCCCGATGATTACTTTTAGGCTTCGTTTGGCAGCAAAGGGGGGCAAGCCCCGTGCAGCACATCCCCACAAGGAAATCCCTGGGACATACGGATCCCTCCCCAACGGAGGAAGGAAAGCCCCCCCTCCCGCGGTGGCTATTTGGGACTCAGGGATTTGCATACCCCATGGACGGTGCTAATTATTATTTATATTACGTACTGCAAACTAAAATTATGAGATATATAGCTAAACTTTTCACCAATAATTATATTAAAGTCCATAATTATTATGAGATAATACCACAAAATATTTAGATAACAGTCCACAATTCTGATACAATAACACCAATATTTAGATTACAATCCACAATTTTGAGATAAATATGAGATAAATTACACACCATAAATTTCAGATCACTTTTCGCAGCTTTAAAGCCTAGCACTTAGAACATCCAGCCGAACGCCAGCAACGGATTGAATCTCACATTGATTATATCACCATCACATATATATCCAAAAGACAATGTCAAAACCGTGCAGTATTTTGTCAAGAATCCACTCACTGTTGTCAAAACCACATCTGCAACTGTCAATTAAACAAGCATTATGTAGACTGAAAGAAAATCTTGCCTTATGTAAAGAGTGCATGTTAACAATTGGCCTCACATACTCAATGCATTTGATTATAGGCAGCATAGGTAACAGGAAACTCAGGAAATGAACAAAGCAAATCATATTTCGACATTGATGATTCAACACAATTAATCAGATCTGTTTTGTTCACGAAGTTGATTATCTACCAAGTTTGGCCATCCTGAATCCCTTTTTTTAATGGATGGTGAATCACAAAATCATATTTCGACATCATCACCCATAAATGAGATAGATAATTGACTTCTTAAGGGTTCTGAACATAAGTTTGTCCTGAGCTCTGACCTATATTATATACACATAACAGAATTCATTAGCTCAGGACATGCAGGTTACAGGTGCACCATATAGATAGATTCCAATTTTATCATATAACCACAGGGATCTTGGCATTTGGGACCAAAGAATGATTAAGAAATCAGTTTTATTAAGATATCAGGTTATTTAAATTAGTTTTAGTTTTATTAAGACTGTTTTTCTTAATCAGAGTTGATGGAACCATGAACGAGGTACCCTACAGCCAAGTAATAGCATTTCACTTTACTCTAGTCTCTAATACACAAGTAGAAGAATAGAATAAGAACATCCAGCCTATCATAATGCAACAATAATTGAAGTCTCAATACTGCAGAAGAGGCCACAAGAACCGTGTGCAACGAATATACAGGATTCGCAAAAAAAAACCTTTCGGTAGGAGGAGGATCAATGCCCCTTTTCCCTTCTTAAAGGCAAGTGATATCAACCAGCGTGAGTGCATAATACTTGAAAACTATAATGCATCCAGGAACAAGTAAACCGGCGGTGTTGGATATATGCCCTAGAGTCAATTGGATTGGATTCACTAATGGGCTTGATGGATTTGATCCATTAAGGTACTAGAGTCTTAATGGGCCGCAAAGGTTGAAAGGTCCATCAGTGATCTCTATATAGACAAAGGTGGGGAGAAGGGAAAACCCTAATCATTGCTACAGTACCGCCGCCGCTACAGTAGACGCGACGCTACAGTAACCCTAATCGGCTTGCAAGATGGGTTTTCGGGCGTTTTAAGTTTGGACGTCGGAATTGCGATAATCTGTTTTGCAGTTTTTGTGATCGGTATGGCCTATATGTGTATGTGATGCATGTGTGTAATTTTTTTTCGTGACCTGCGTGTCACGCGTACGGCAATACGGCTGGAGCCACATGTATTGTCAAAATTAATGTAATGGTCTGCGTACCAATTTGTGATGATCTAATACGCGATTGTGTAACTTTCATTACTAGCACGCGTTAGATAGTTCTTGGAGGACTCATCACATGGAGGATGGCACACACAGATCATGGAGATGGAGATCAACATGATGTACAGGTCAATGGAGATGGAGATCACCATGTGACAATAGGCCATACCGTGTTACAACTGTGTGAATGTCGTTCTTACCGTTCTACTTTTACATGCGACAATGTTATTTTTCTTGCGTGTGATGTTACGAGTAGAACGATCCCTTTGGAATTTTAAGTTAACATTCCCTCCCAACACTTGCCACCGTCCCACGTCTCGTACAATTAGTGGTGGGTCTATGAAATTAGGGTGCCACTAGTTTTCCTTGACTAGACGGGTTTGTATCGGATACTTACACACATAAGTGTTGGTTTGCTTATCAAAGTCATCTTAACGGTTAAGGACTTTGGGGCATAAAGGTTGGGAGCCTAGACATAGAGATGTCACCCAACAACAGGAGTCATATGTGATATGATTAGCAAAGAGTTGCTTACCGATCTACCTTGTTTACTAGCGGTGACGCAAAAGCTCACTAGTAGACTTGTTAGTTGTGGATTCTGAATCACTAAGTATCAATGTGGGGATATTGATTTTAGTGGGAGTAAATTCTTTTATTTTACTCAGTCATGGATATTTTGTCTTAGTATTTTGCATTTATTATTTTGTTGTAGATGGCACCTAGTAAGGAATTTTCTTTGCGTACAATCCTTGAGAAGGACAAGTTGAATGGAACGAACTATACGGATTGGATCCGTAACCTTAGAATTATTCTCAAGGCTGAGAAAAAGGAAGAGGTTCTAGACACCCCTTTACCAGAGGAGCCTGATGAAAATGCAACACTCGCTGAAAAGAACGCTTACAAGAAGGCATGGGATGTCGATCTTGAAGTGGGCTGCCTTATGCTTGCGTGTATGGAACCTGACTTGCAAATGCAGTTTGAGTCAGTCCATGTGCACGATATGGTCGTGGCACTCAATGATATGTTCGCTACACAGGCTAGGACTGAAAGGTTCAATGTCTCTAAAGCCTTTGTGGAGTGCAAATTGGCAGAAGGCGCGACAGTAGGACCACATGTAATCAAAATGGTTGGTTACGTTCAGAGGTTGGAGAAGCTAGGCTTCCCACTGGGCAAAGAGTTGTCCACTGACTTCATTCTCACGTCTCTTCCGCCTAGCTATGGGAACTTCATCTCGAACTACCATATGCATGGGGCGGAGAAGGGCTTGAATGAACTATGTGGTATGCTAAAGACAGCAGAGAGTGACATCAAGAAAGGCGCTGGCAGCAGTCATGTGATGGCAATCCAAAATAAGCCGACCTTTAAAAGGAAGGGCAAATCTTGGAAGAAGAAAGGCAAGGCTAAGGATAAGATCCCCATGCCAAACCAGGCACCCAAGGCTAGTCCAGCTGCCAATGCTGAGTGTTTTCATTGTAAGGAAATTGGTCATTGGAAAAGAAACTGCAAGCTGTACCTAGCTTCTTTGAAGAACAAGGGAAGTAAGGGTACTTCCACTTCAGGTACACTTCATGTTTACGTTACAGATCATATTTTCCTCGCTGATACTGTTATTAATTCTTGGGTATTTGATACCGGATCGGTTGCTCACATTTGCAATTCGACACAGGGAATGATAAGAAGTAGAAGCGTTGAAAGAGGAGAAGTTGATTTCCGCGTGGGCAATAATGCAAGAGTTGCTGCGTTGACCGTCGGGATGATGCAACTCCACCTCCCATCAGGATTTATTATGGAGTTGAATAATTGTTATTTTGTTCCTAGTTTGAGTCGAAACATTTTATCCCCTTCATGTTTGATGAAGGATGGTTATTCATTTGTGAGTGAAAACAATAGTTGTGTGATCTCTAAGGATAATATGTTTGTGGCTTGTGCATCCATTGTGAATGGCTTATTTGTTTTAAATCTTGATGATTCACCTATCTGTAACATAAGTGCTAAAAGGTCTCGACCTAATGATTTGAGTCCTACCTACATATGGCATTGTCGTTTGGGTCACATCAGTGAAAAGCGCATGAAGAAGCTCCATAACGATGGACTTTTAACTTCGTTTGATTTTGAATCCTACGAGACATGTGAAGCTTGTTTGCTAGGCAAGATGACCAAGATGCCTTTCTCAGGTTTTCCTGAGAGAGCCTCAGACTTACTGGAACTCATACATACGGATGTGTGCGGACCAATGAGTACGACAGCTAGAGGTGGATACCAATACTTCATAACGTTCACTGATGATTTAAGTAGATATGGTTATGTCTATTTAATGAAGCACAAGTCTGAAACTTTTGAAAAGTTCAAAGAATTTCAGAGTGAAGTAGAAAATCAACGTGGCAAGAAAATCAAGACCTTGCGATCTGATCGTGGAGGTGAGTATTTGAGCCACGAGTTTAGCAGTCATCTAAAGAGTTGCGAAATTGTTCCACAACTTACGCCACCTGGAACACCTCAAAGAAACGGTGTATCCGAGCGACGTAATCGAACCTTGTTGGACATGGTCCGATCAATGATGAGCCAGTCGGACCTACCATTATCATTTTGGGGTTATGCTCTAGAAACCGCAGCTTTCACTTTAAATAGAGTACCTTCTAAGTCCGTAGTTAAGACACCATATGAGATGTGGACTGGTAAGACTCCCAGTTTGTCTTTTCTGAAAATTTGGGGTTGTGAGGTTTATGTGAAGAAACTTCAATCAGATAAATTAACACCTAAATCGGACAAGTGCATATTCGTGGGATATCCAAAGGAAACCTTGGGATATTATTTCTATAACCGGTCAGAAGGCAAAGTGTTTGTCGCCCGGAACGGTGTTTTCTTAGAGAAAGAGTTTCTTAAAAGAGAAAAATGTAGACAGAAGGTGTATCTTGAAGAAGTTCAAGATGAGCCGCTTGGCCAAGATCTCATAAGTGATGCTAATGTAGCTGAACGAGTTGAGATGCCCGTGGCAAGAGAAGCACCACCACAACCACGAAGGTCTGAAAGGGCACGTCGTGCAACTGATAAGCTCAATCTCATGATCACGGGAGAGCGCGACATATTGTTGTTAGACAATGATGAACCTATGACATATGCGGAAGCAATGATGGACCGAGATTCTGAGAAATGGCAAAGTGCCATGAGATCCGAAATAGATTCCATGGATGACAATCAAGTTTGGAACTTGGTTGACCCGCCAGATGGTGTTAAACCTATAGAGTGCAAATGGATCTATAAGAAGAAGAGAGACATGGATGGAAATGTTCACATCCATAAAGCTCGACTTGTTGCAAAAGGTTTTCGACAAGTTCAAGGAGTAGACTACGACGAGACATTCTCACCCGTAGCGATGCTTAAATCTATTCGGATCATTCTAGCTATAGCTGCATATTTCGATTATGAGATATGGCAGATGGATGTCAAAACAGCTTTCCTAAATGGAAATCTGACCGAGGATGTGTATATGACACAACCCGAGGGATTTGTTGATCCAACCAATGCTAGAAAGGTGTGCAAACTTCAAAAGTCCATTTATGGATTGAAGCAGACATCTCGGAGTTGGAACCTTCGCTTTGATGAAGTGGTCAAAGGGTTTGGCTTCATTCAGAGTGAAGAAGAGCCTTGTGTTTACAAGAAGGCAAGTGGGAGCTCTGTAGTATTTCTAATCTTGTATGTGGATGACATATTGCTGATTGGAAATGACATTCCTATGCTTGAGACCGCTAAGACCTCATTGAAAAATAGTTTTTCGATGAAGGACTTAGGTGAGGCGGCATACATTTTGGGCATCAAAATATATAGAGATAGATCAAAAAGGCTTATAGGATTAAGCCAAGACACTTACATTGATAAAGTGTTGAAAAGGTTCAACATGGAAGAGGCGAAGAAAGGGTTCTTGCCTATGTCCATGGCATACATCTTAGCAAGACTCAGTGTCCTTCGACAACTGATGAGCAGGAACGCATGAGTAGAATACCGTATGCTTCGGCCATCGGATCTATTATGTATGCAATGATATGTACACGTCCAGATATTTCGTATGCACACAGTGTTACAAGCAGATACCAATCTGATCCAGGTGAGGGTCACTGGACAGCGGTTAAAAATGTTTTTAAGTACTTAAGAAGGACTAAAGGCATGTTCCTAGTCTATGGTGGTGAGGAAGAGCTCGTTGTAATGGGTTACACCGATGCTAGTTTCCAAACTGACCAAGACGATTCAAAGTCGCAATCAGGATACGTATTTACGATAAACGGTGGAGCTGTGAGCTGGAAGAGTTCCAAGTAGGAGACAGTGGCTGATTCTACAACAGAAGCCGAGTACATCGCGGCTTCGGAAGCTGCAAAGGAGGGTGTTTGGATAAGGAAGTTCCTTTCTGAACTTGGTGTGTTTCCGAGTGTCTCTAGCCCATTGGATCTTTATTGTGACAACAATGGGGCTATTGCGCAAGCGAAGGAGCCAAGGAACCACCAAAAGAATAAACATGTACTGCGGAAATTTCATCTGATACGAGAGATCGTTAGACGAGGTGATATCAAGATATGCAAAGTACACACGGATTTGAATGTTGTAGATCCTTTGACAAAACCCCTTCCACAGCCTAAGCATGAGGCGCACGTGAGAGCTATGGATATTAGATACATTCTAGATTAGCTCAAGTGCACGTGGAAGAATGTTAGAAATATGTCTTATAAGGAATCATAGAGATGATTATATTTCATTATATCCATGACACTTTGTTCTTTTATTTGAATATCCATGAAAGACAACTTGTATTTGATTGGTAATTATGTGAATTGTTTGTGAAACTCTTTTACTTGTATGGTTATTCAAAAGTTGTCCCTAGTATGAGTTAATGACTAGCACATGTATTAGTTGATAACTATGTTTCACAAGTCATGAACATGGAGATGTATAACTAATAATGTGGGCACATGTATGACATGGGGCTGGACTGACCCAATTTGAGACTTTGTTATATAGTTCTCTGTTTACACAACGCATACGCTATGTCCTTAGACTTGAGATTGTCGCATGTACTCAAGATTTGAATTGACCTACTTAGGGGCTATCAACCGCTACTCCGTAACTGGGTAGTTATAAAGGTGGCTTTCGGGTTTGTCAGGAAGCATGCTGTGAGGCTTGGTCAATCAAGATGGAATTTGCCCCTCTCTACTTGAGAGAGATATCTCTGGGCCCCTCGAGTGACTGGATCAAGAAATGCATGGCCGTGCTGGGTTAAGAGTTAACCTCTTTTAAAGGATCCGAATCACGGTATCGAGAAAGAGAGGTCAGCTTGGAGCTAGACCAAATATCGTGAGGCAAAGGGAATAGCATGTACGAAACGATGTGTGGTTCGTCTGATAAGATCTTTACGTATGCATAGGAGTTGACACGTCTTGCTAGAGACCGCTATCAACTATTGGTCGAGTAGGAGTACTCGGACCATATCTATGTGTGCGTGAACCTATAGGGTCACACACTTAAGGGGTTTGGAACATTAGAAAGCTTGCGTATGTGATTGTCTCTAGTGCAAGTGGGAGACTGTTGGATATATGCGCTAGAGTCAATTGGATTGGATTCACTAATGGGCTTGATGGATTTGATCCATTAAGGTACTAGAGTCTTAATGGGCCGCAAAGGTTGAAAGGCCCATCAGTGACTTCTATATATACAAAGGTGGGGAGAAGGGAAAACCCTAATCATTGCTACAGTACCGCCGCCGCTACATTAGCCGCGACGCTACAGTAACCCGCGGTGAACAGTAACCGTGGGTGAATAGTGATTTCTGCAGCCCCTCCTCCATCTATATCCTCCAGTTCGTGATCGTTCGGGAGGTGCTAGTACATCTACGATCGGCGTTCCTTCCCCGTACGTATGGATACCTTGGAAGTGCTACGTTTGGAGCACAAGGACGAACCGGACGTGAAGGACAAGGTGGACGTGAGCAACTGCACTGCCTGCTACCTCGACGCGTTCGTCTTCATCGAGACGGTTCCGCTGCAACTGCGCGTCTAGTGGTAATCCCGTGATCTCTGACAGCAGCAGTTCCTGTTTTGCAGGAAAAATTTTATTTGTGCTAGCGTAGCCCCCCTAATCCCTTCAGGCGGCCCCTCCGGTATGAAGCCATCACATGGTGGAGCTGCCATCGAATCAATACCATTCAGCAGTTCAGCTCAACACCCCACACTAATGCGAGGGCGAGGCAAGGTCATCGGCAAGCCAACAAGGCTGTCCTCTCAGAAAGCACAAGATTTCCTCGGAAGCTCAACAGTATGAACATTTCAGACCAAACTCGAAAATGAGCAACTATTCATGAATCTTGTGACTCGAGAATTGTTTCTTTTTTTACTCTCAAATAACTAGTCACTCTATCAAGACTCATTTTCATGGGCTATGAACACACACAAAAAAGAGAGAGAAGATTCCACATACGAAGTAGAGGATCAGCAAACCTGTATGTGTATTTCCTTGAAGTTTTTCACTGGTTCCATCTCCAACTTACAAACAGGATAATCTGCAACTGAAAGTCTGCATTTATATATTGTGCACGCCTAAGCATTAATATATTTAGACAAAATAAACAGAGTATCGTGGTACAGATTAATCTACAAACCCTAGCCAAGAGTATGAGATGAGGAAAGGGGAGAACTCACAAATCCAAGAAGGTAGAGACCCGTGGTGGATCCGGAATGCAGAGGGCGCAGCCAAGATGGTGGTGTTGTAGATCCGGAGAGGAGGCAGACGAGGAGGCACGGGGTCCGGGGACACGGCGGCGGCGGACCGGGGACGACGGTGGTGGTTCCTTGACCTGGAGCGGCGTGGATGGTGGAGGAGCGGCGGCGTGGTGGAGCGGACGGGGAGGAGGTCGCCGTTCTTCTTGCCTCAGGAGCGCGACGGTGATGAGACACGGGGTCGCGGCGGCACGAGTCGAGAGGTCGGGAGGGCTCGCCCAGGGAAAACTCGAGGATAGGGTCGGACGTCCCCCTAGTTATTGGGCTCCCAAACGATACGAATTAGTGGCTCGGGGCCGGAAATCGGGTGGGGGAGTGGCCCAGGGAAAACTCGAGGATCCCTCCGAGATTTTTGGTTCCCAAAGAGGCCCTTACAGGTTCTCCCATGTCCCATGCCCCCCTGTACTTACATTCTACAATTTCTACGGCATAGCTAGCTCCAATGGTCGCTGTATGCAACTCGGTGGCTCTACAAGCCCTTGTAGCCGCTGTTGCCTGTGCTGTTGTTGCTGTTGCTGCTCCTTCTCCGAGTCCTGGTGGCCTGACTCCGATCAATGGCACTAACAACAGTGATACCGCTGCTCTGCTGGCCTGTAAGGGTCTGCTCTTGGATCCTTCCGGCGTTCTGGCCAACAATTGGACATCCAACGTGTCCTTCTGTCTACAGCTATCCGACGTGCCCTGCAAGGAGAGCTCAGCCCCCACCTTGGTAACCTCTCTTTCCTCTCCACTCTGAGCTTCATAAACACCATCGCTGACGATCTTTCTCGGCTACGGTGTATTAGGAGGCGTTTGGTTGCCTGTATGACTCTAGCCTGGTTTGCATCTGAGAGGTAAGCTCACATGAGACAGGCTGAGTATATGCAATCTTGTTATGTTTGGTTGACTGCACCAACTAAGCTTGGTTGAGGAGAGATGTTGTTTGGTTGTCTGAACGAGATAAATTGCATAAGATAAAAAAATTAAAATATCATGATCATAATTTTTATTTCGTACAAATACACTTCAAAAGTACTTATTTTATCTAACAATGTGTTAATAATCTTTAAAACATCTTAATATCACTTGATATTTACTAATTATACACTAATATCATCATTGACAGAGAAACACTTGCATCCAACCAGCCAGGCCCAGCAGAGAAGGTCGACTCGACTGTTCCTCCAGAGCCTGGCCGCGGGGGCTATTTTGCATGGAGTCTGGTTCGGAAGTGCAGACAACCAAACAGCCCCTTAAGTATCTCGTTCTTGCTGGGAATCTCGGTACCATCCCTCCTAGCCTAGGAAACCTCACAAGCCTCAAGAGTCTTTACCTAGGTAACAACAGCCTATCCGGGCTGATTCCAGCACAGCTGCTTCAGAGTCTAAGTAACCTTGAGATATTTTATCTAGCAATGAATCAACTGAGGGCGTGGCCATATTCCACTGTATCTGTTCAACAACACGCAGCCTGTTTAGTTTTCAAAAATTTTCCCAACTACCCGTCACATCAATCTTCGGACACTGATTAGGAGTATTAAATGTAGATTAATGACAAAATCCATTCCATAACCCCTACCTAATTTTTCGAGACGAATCTAACAAACCTAATTATGTCATGATTAGACAACGTCATGCTACAGTAAACAATATCTAATGATGGATTAATTAGGCTTAATGGATTCATCTCGCGATTTCACTTTCATTCGTGTAATTAGTTTTGTAATTAGTCTATGTTTAGTCCTTCTAATCGTACTTGATAAGAGGAGGGTGTGGCCTCCCTGCCCATGCTGGAGTTGTTGATCCTGCAATTTAACCAGCTCACCGGCACTGTGCCGGCAGCAATCTACAACATGTCTAGGCTGCAAGGAATCTCATTCGCCTATAACAGTTTGTCGGGACCAGTTCCAGACAATTGGAGTTTCAGTCTTCCAATGCTGCAACAGATTTCCCTGAGTGCAAATAACTTTGTCGGCAGTAGCGAAGGACAACTAAAATTTGAGGTGTGGCGCAGACGGATTAACAGAGTGGTAAACTAAAAACTGATGCTTAAAATGCTTAAACATCTGACAAAAATTTAGCTCAAGTTTAAGTATACATGCTTCCAGCAAAATCCAAGGTATGGCTGCTGCCATTCCTTACCCTACCGAGCAGGAGCGTAGCCAGGATACAAACATTGGGGGGCCAAATTACCAAATTTTAAGTCAAAATCTACTCATTTTACTAATTTTGTACTAATTTTTTTTATTTTTACAATGATAATTTGTTGTTTCTTGGAGCATTAGGGAGGGCCAAGCCCCCCCCCCTCCCCCCCTACCGAGCCCTCCGCCACTGTTTGTCGGTCGGATTCCATCAGGGCTCGCGGCATGCCAACACCTTCAAATGTTACCTTTGCCACAGCTTGCATATCTATACTTGGGCAATAATCACATCACAGGCTCTATCCCCGCTGTTCTTAGCAATCTCACCAGCAGCCTGGTTTTACTAGACATCTCGTACTGTAACCTGACAGGAGAAATTCCAGTAGAATTAGGCGTGTTGCAAGGACGGCTCTCACGTCTTAATCTCGGACAAAACCAGTTAACAGGTCAAATTCCTGCTTCAGTTGGAAATTTATCAAAACTGGATTACCTAGGACTATTTTCTAAGTCATTATCTGGTTCGGTACCAGTGGCACTTGGTAACATTCGAGCTCTTCAGGGGATTAAACTCCAAGAAAATAATCTGTCGCTGATTTGTTCTGAGAGAAAAGTACCGCTGGCTGGTAGCTGGTGGTTGATTTGTTCTGAGAGAATAGTACCGTTGGCTGGTGACTGATAAGCCAAACGAACAGGGCGTGCTTCTACCTTCAAGTCCTTCACTTACACTACAATTCGTTCACCGGACAACTCCCTGCCCATGTTGGGAAACATGTCAACAAATTTAGTCCAGTTTCGCACCGATTACAACAAGCTTACAGGTGGACTTCCATCCACATTGTCCAACCTAAGCACTCTCAACTGGCTTTCTCTTGGCAGCAACCAACACACAGGAGCAATCCCAGAATCCATCACACATATGCCAAATCTCGCAATCTTTGATGTCTCAAGCAATGACATGTCAGGTCCTATCCCTACACAAATTGGTAATGTCAAGAACTTACTATGGTTGCTTCTGTATGGAAATAATTTCCTTGGCCCTATACCAGCTAGTATTGGAAATCTCAGCTCGCTAGAATACATCTTGTTGTCCGGAAACCAGTTAAACTCAACAATACCAGCTACCTTGTTCCGCCTTGCTAAACTTATTAGACTAGATCTTTCTAACAATTCCCTTGCTGGTCCACTACCGAGTTATGTTGGTGGGATAAAACAAGCGGATTATGTTGATCTCTCTTTCAACCTATTGTTTGGAAGCATTCCAGAATCATTTGGCCAACTTAGGATGATTACTTATCTGTATTTGCAACACAATTCATTTGATGGAATGATCCCTGACTCATTTCGAGAGCTGTCAAGCCTAGCAACACTCGATCTCTCCTCGAATAATATCTCTGGTACGGTTCCTATATTCCTTCCCAATTTCACCGACTTGACAACCTTGAATATCTCATTCAATAAGGCTATCCGCAGCGGTGACCTGGAAAAATCATCCTCTAAAACAATATTTAGAGGATCTTTTGAACAATTTGATCCCCTAAAATTTTTTTTGCTGAAACGATGACGTGTATCATCATCCTGGGAAAAAAAACCCCATCCGTTGGCTTGCTCGCATCCTGCATCCGCCAACGCCACTTCGCCAGGTTTTGCCGCCGCCGCGCTCGGCCCGCTGCATCCTCGCGTCCTCCATCCGTCGGCGGTCCGCATCGTTCCCATCCCTCCGCCGGCGCTGCGTACGCCCCGCTGCCCAACTGCTGCCGTCCCCGGCGCCCCGCTTCGTCCTCCCGCATGTTCTTGGCTTGCTCCGGCTGTCCCTCAGGCCGTCGGTGCTCGTCTCTCCCCGACCGAGGCCGGCAGCAGCACGCTAGCAGCACGCTAGCTACTGGGGTTGCAATAGCTCTCCATCTCCAACTTTGGATCATCGACATCTATCAGGGCATGGTGTGATGGTGTGGTGACCATTCAAACACGGCTAATTGAATGCAGCAATTTTCTACTCATATGCGCAAGCAAATTTGCTAGGCGAAGTCTCAGGTTGCAGCAAAGATGGCAGATCCAAACTGATTCTAGCAAATCAGCAAGTAACTTCGATGAAGATGCATCAGTAGCAGAGCAGAGTACCCAAAATTCAGCTTTCTTTTCAAGAACGTAGTGTAGCACAGAAGTAAAGCAGAGGAAGATCGACGAAAGTAGCAGAGGAAGATCGATGAGGACAAAGACGCCGACGAGGCATCAGAAAGCCCACCACAGGACATTGCGCTTGACGACGACGCAGCCGAGGTCGATGTACTTGTTCTTCTTGGCCTCCGGCGGACCAAGCAGCCAGCTCTGCTGCGTCTCGTCATGCTCGTGGTCGACGCACCGATGACGACATCCGACGACGAACGACGCCCCTCCGCGCCGACGACGTCGCGCGAGGCCACCGCGGGGCGTCAGAGCCCCCAGGAGCAGCGACGCGAAGGAGAACCCCAGCTCGCGCCGCAGCCGCTCGCGCGCCGCCAGGTGGGAGAAGTTGGGGAGCGCTGCGGCCGCCGACGGCGAGGCGAATAAGCTCTTGTTGACAGCGACGGCGACGCAAAGCAACAGGCGCGGGGGCGCGGCGTGGAAGAAACCCCGCCAGTGCCACGGGAGCTCGCCGCCTCCCCGGGCCCTTCGTGGCAGGGTCCGCGGCATCGCCGCACTACCACCGCTTCCTCGACGCGCTCGCCGCCGCGTGCCCGGCCGCACTACGACAGCGGCTCCGAAGACTCGAGCTCGCCCGCCGGCGGCCACGCGGGCGTCGGGGTCACCCGATGCGCGGCGGAGCGCGGCCTCCAGGTGCGGTAGGGCGGCTTGCTGCTGCGGCGGCGGCGGCGGCAGGTCGTCGGAGAACATGGACAGGAGCTGGTCGTCGTCGAGGCGGTCGAAGTCGTGCGGCCCAACGCCGGCGGCGGCATTACCGTCGTCGGGGCCGGGCTCGAGGAAAGCCACTGAGTCGTCGCGCTTGGCGGCCGAGAAGTCGAGGACTGTCGACCCACGACTCGCGCGGGTGCGGCAGCGACCGGGGCTCGTCCGCCACCGAAGACTCGAGCTCGTCCACCACCGGGGCTCCCGCGTCTCCGCCGCGCCGCTGCGCGGGCTCCGCGTCGAGTTCGACGGCAGCGACGCCGCTTCCGCGGCGGCGACGGACGGGTGGATCTGCTACGTCGTGCACCACGCTGGCGACGGCCTCCACGTCGACCTCCGCCTCGGCCGGAAGCCGATCTGCGCCCGTGCCTACACCCTCAGCCGCCGCGCCGGCTCCCCGCCGACGTGCACCGAGTCGGCATACGCCTCGCCGAGAAGCCCCTTCCGCTGCGCCATGCTCCGCAGCATCCGCCTCGGCTCCTGCCGGCTCGACACGCCGCCGGTCGTCGAGCTTCCGTCCCTCGAGACGCTGCACCTGACGGGGACGGGATTTGGAGGAGCCGGGGCCAGCCGTGAGATTTGCCGGTTCGACCTCGGCTCCTGGACGATGGAGGCTCTGTTACCGGACACCGTTGCAGCCCGTTCGGGAGGGTCGATCCCCTATGATTACCGGTCCAGGATGCTATTCAGGGCTTCGTTGCAGTTAGCCTAAACTAGAAGGGAAAATACCGGACGGAGGTGTTTCTTCAAACATCAGTTACCAATGTTTGATTGGAAATGCTGGGCTCTGTGGCGCGCACCATTTAGGATTCTCTCCATGTCTTGAGAATCTCACTCACATAGAAGGTGGCTCCTAAAATTTCTGCTGTCTGCGATCTCCGTAGCAGTTGGTTCTATTGTTCTTTGTGCCTTACTAATTATTAGAAGGAACCTCCAGAGCAAGGGAGAGGTTCAAGCTTGTGTCATAAATCCTGATGATGTTATAAACCATAGATCAGTCTCGTACAATGACCTCATTGTGGCCACTAATAATTTTAGTGGCAGCAATCTTCTGGGTACTGGGAGCACAAGAAAAGTTTATAAGGGCAGTCCCAATGATCCACATAGGATGGAGTCCATCCCTAATAAATGAGGTGACACATCAGAAAATTAATGACATAGCAGCATAGTTAATGAAGAAAGAGGAGGAAAACATAAGACCTGGTTTCTTCCTCTGGACTTGGCCTCCTCACGCGAATCAAGGCCGCGAGACCCAGCAAAATCGCCATTGGGAAGACCTGACTAGAGGCTTGCGTAGGGATGGAAATATGAAAATGAAATCTGAATTATCCGATATCCGTATCCGCTAAAACGTAAATATAGACATCCGTATCCGTATTCGAATTCAAATATGGTAGTAAAGTGGATACATCCGAATTCGTTTTTGTCGATTTTTTCTCTATCCGATTCCATGCGTATTCGGCAATATCCGGCACTATCCGTATTCGACTATATAAACTGTAACTTATCTTTATAACTAATAGTAAATTAGGTTCAATAAAATACTAATAATGATAGTGTTTAATTGAAAAAAATATATCCATAACTAATGATTATGACATTAATCTTAATATTAAAAATATTGCATCCATAAAACAATTTAAAAATTATATTTAAATTTAATGACCAATATCATTAATTTTAATGATAAAAATACATTAATATAAAATTTACTTTTAATTACCCTAGTTTATTTATGTATTAATGAAAATATTTTTCTTGTATTTATTTTCTATTTTTTGATAAATAAATATATATATACATATATATTAAAAATATGTATTTATTAATAGTTTTATTTATTATATGATCAATTATTAAAATAAATATGGATGAATGTGATTATTCTTAATAAGCGATCTCTCTTATGTACTAACGCGTTAGTCTTTACATGTTTGTAATTGTAAATTATCAATAAAGAAAATTAGTAAATACTGTCTTCCGAATCGAGTAAATATCCGATGCGTTTCCGAATTCGAGACATCCGTTTTGTATTCGTATTCGAGAACATTCGAATCCGTATTCGTATTCGAGTAAAAATATGGTAAAAGGTGCTATCCGAATCGATTCCATGCGAATCCGATCCGTTTCCATCCCTAGTCTTGCGGGTTTGCTCCTCCCCTCTATTGGTAAGAGATAATGGAGAGAGAAAAATGACATTTATTAGGTGAAGGCACCAACTGTTGGAGAGAGGTAGGTCTGTAGATGAATTTTGATGATGTGGCTCTCTTGGACTTCGTACATGGTTTACCATAGGAACTGCCCTAAGGGCGAATTGAGCACCGGCTTGGTTGTTGCCATAAAAGTTCTAGACATGCAGCTAGAGCAGGCCATTAGAAGCTTCAATGCCGAGTGCCATGTGCTTCGCGCTGCTCGACACCGGAACTTGGTAAAGATATTGAGTGTTTGCTCCAACATGGAGTTTAGAGCATTGGTTCTTGAGTACATGCCAAATGGTAGCTTGGACATGCTCCTGCACTCTGAAGATGGGAGACATTTGGGATTCCTCAAGAGGCTGGATATCATGCTAGATGTGTCAATGGCAATAGAGCATCTGCACCACGAGCATTATGAGGTGGTCCTACATTGTGACTTAAAGCCTAGCAATATGCTATTTGATGAGGAAATGACAGCACATGTGGCAGACTTTGGCATCTCCAAATTGCTCTTGGGAGATGACAGTTCTATGATCACAGCCAGCATACCTGGAACACTAGGATACATGGCACCAGGTACTAACATGTGTACTACTACTACTTTTACCTTTCACATACCTACTTATTAGATTATATAATCGACGACTTATGATTGATCAATCACTCTTCAACTAGTTTTCTGTTAATTTGGAGCAGAGTATGGATCTTTTGGGAAGGCATCACGCAAGAGTGATGTATTCAGCTATGGAATCATGCTCCTCGAAGTTTTCACCAGGAAGAGACCCACAGATCCTATGTTCAGTGGTGATTTGAGCATCAGACAGTGGGTTCTTCAGGCATTTCCTACAAAGCTTGCCACTGTTATGGACAACCAGATGTTTCAAGAAGATGCTCCGGCTATCTGCCACCTCAATATCTCTCTTTCACAAATATTTGAGCTGGGTTTGATCTGCTCAAGCGACACGATCAAAGGATAACGATGAGAGATGTGGTGGTGACACTGAATAATATAAAAAATAATTTTATGAAATCAGCATCAGTTGGAAGCAAATAATTGTCTCTGTAGAGATTGGTTGCCCTTACATTTTTTTTTCTTCTAGACAAGGGTAGTCCCCATTAGGGTCTTTTCCGGTGTCTTATACCACTAATCAATGGTATAAGGTATATTAAACATCCAACCCTCCATTAGTAAACATAATTTAGTAATTATATTCATAATTATTAATTACTTCATTTTTTACATCTCATCCTGAATTTTCCACGTTGGAGGCGGCTCTTGTAGTCAAGCGCGCGTCCGCCGCCCAGCCGGTGATGGATCCTTGGCGGTGCCGAGGCCAGCGTTCTTTGGCTAGATGTGCCTGCTGAGGCATGTGCCTTCCTTGTAGACTTGTAGTTCATGCGCTTCATCTTCTTCACCACCGTGGAGAGGAAGAGAGATCGATGACGAGAGAGGAGCGAACGTGATTTTAATTTCTGAATGAACTGCATGTGATTCCTCTACATGGTATCTGCGGTGATGGCCAGATTAGCGGCGGCGGTGAACACTACCGAGAATTCAATTTTGCCGTGCACCCCAAACTTTGGTGTGCGCTTTATTTCGAGCGCACGGCAAAAAGTTTATTTGCCGTGCGTTTTTTTAAGGTGCACGACAAAGAAAAAATTCACGGCAAACCTGTTGTTTGCCGTGCGCTTTATCCCGGCGCACGGTAAACAATTAGTTTGCAATGCGCCTTTTTGGGACGCACAGTAACACATGAGTTTGTTGTGTATGTTTCACTCACGGCAAATTTTTTTTTCCAACATCCGTTAACAACCGTTAGCATCGGAGGAAATATGGTTTTTTTGTCCCCTTTGCCGTGCGTCGAGAACCCCTGGCGCGCGGCAAAGTTATTTTTCCGTTATATCCTCCTAAGTCCCAAATCCAATTACCTCTCAAAAAAAATTCTCCTCATCTTGATTTTTTTCTACTCTATACATACAATATGTTATACTTCATGGTAAAATTTGGTAGATTTTTATATTCATTTGTTATATTTAACTAATTAATCGTATTTCAAGCAATTTTTTGAAATAAGTCAAATTTGAACTACAAGTGATTCAAAAAATAGAATAAAATGAGTTTAAAAATGATATTCATGTTATTTATCCCAATTTGAGTTCCTACCCCTGAAATTAAATGAAATTTTGAACATCTTGACCAGAAAACACGACCATGATCGTGCGTCCAAATAATTTAAAAAATCTAAAAAATGCAAATAAAATTTGAAAATTATGAGATTTGTCAATGTCTCATGATATCATGTGTGGAGGCTGTGGTAAAATTTTGAATAAGTTTTGAATATTTTTGTGATGTATGATGCTTACAAATAGAAACATCTCTGATTAAATTTCATAGAGTTAGTAAGTATATGATTAGATTTGGATTAAAGTGATGATCAAATTTGAATTGAACTTAAAATTTTTTCTATAGGAAATAGACAACATAAGTTGTTCTATGTAAAGTTTTGGTATTTTTTTTGAAGCCATTTGATAATTTTGGTGTTTTTCTATGAAAAATTTGGATTTTATTAAAAAAACCTTTGCCGTGCGTTTTTGCTGCGGCGCACGGCAAAGAGGTACCTTTGTCGTGTGTTCTTGCTTCGGAGCACGGCAAAGAGGTGCTTTTGCCGTGGGTCTTCCTCTTGGCGCACGACAAAGTTTTTCCATGAATTTATCCTCCTAAGTCTCAAATCCAATTGCCTCTCAAAAAAATTTTCTCCTCGTCTTGAAATTATTTCTACTCTGTATATACAACATGTGATACTTCATGGTAAAATTTGGTAGATTTGTATATTCATTTGCTATATTTAACTAATTAATTACATTTTAAATAATTTTTTTAAAATAAATCAAATTTGAACTACAAGTGATTCAAATAATAGAATAAAATGAGTGCAAAACTATTATTCATGTTATTTAGCCCAATTTAAAATCTTACCTATGAAATCGAAAGAAATTTTGATTATCTTGACTAGGAATGTCTACCACGAATGTGTCTTCAAATGATTTTAAAATTCTAAAAAAAAAGCAAATGAAGTTAAAAAATTACAAGATTTGTCAACAACTCATGATATCTTACATGGAAGCTGTGGTAAAAATTTGAGTGTATTTCGCAATTTTATCACATACGATGTTTACAAATGGAAACATCTGTGGAGAAGAATTAGAGACTCGAGAAGGATGCAATTAGGTTTGGATTAAATGTGAGAATCAAATTTGAGTTTGAATTCAAAAAAAAATGTAGGTAATAGTCAACCTAAGTTGTTATATGTAAAATTTTGGTATTTTTTTGAAACTGTTTGGTAATTTTGGTGTTTTTCTATGTGAAATCTAGATTTGATTAAATAAGTCTTTGCCATGCGTTTTATAGATCAGCGCACGGCAAAATAAAAGTTTTCCATGTGTTTTAGATCCGGCGCACCGCAAAATAAAACTTTGCCGTGCGTTTTTAGATCCAACACACAGCAAAATAACTTTTGGAATTATTTGCTAATTTTGATCCCGTGGCACCATTTTCTCCCACCACTGCCCCCGGGACCCACGCGGCCTCACCCCACCACCTCACGGATCACGCACCCCACACCCCGGCGCCCTTATCTTCTCGCGTGACGTGCCCGCTCCTTCCATCCCTCCCTTGCTTTCTCTCTCGCTCTCTCATCCTCGATTTCTTCCTCTCCCGGCGCCGCACCCCCTCCCTCCTCTCTGTGCGCTAGATCCGGTGGCGGCGACCCTAGCTCGGGGCTCCCGGCGGCCGTGGCGGCCGGGGAGATGGCTGCGTGGGGAGTTCCGGCGATGGAGAAGCCAAGAGCTTCGGCGGCCTCTGCTCCCTTCTCCATCTCCGGCGCGACGGGATCCACGGCGCCAATGGAGGTCTCCCTCCCCTGTAGATCCACAGTGCCCACAGAGGTCTTCCTCCCCTGCAGATCTGCCAGACATTCTCGTCTGCTGCCGCCCGCGGCGTCTCCTGCCCTCGTCCGCGGGAAGCACCCCTGAGCTGGGGAGGCGCACGTCCGCGGCGGCCTACAGCGGTGCCCACCCATCGGCCCTTCTTCCCCGCCACCCTCTGCTCCACCTTCCTCGCCGTCCTCTGCTCCACCTCCCCCGGCGCAGGCTCCTTCTGCAGCACCGGGCCAGAGGTGAGGCGGGGCTGGATCCGGCCGGGGGCGGCGTGGCTTCACGGGACAGCGGAGAGGCGTGCCGCGGCGGTCGGACAACAGCAAGGTGTGGTGGCGGGACGGGATAGCGGCGAGGCGTGGTGGCGGCGGCAGGCGTGGTCCAATTTTTTTTCTTTTTTTGAAAACGTTTGCCATACGCTGAGATTCTGACATACAACCTCTTCTTCCGTTATACTTTTTTTTTGTCGTGCGCTCAACAAAAACGCACGGCAATGCTTTTAGCTCTGCACCTTGATAAACGGCGCACGACAAAACTCTGATTGCCGAGCAAAACACTGCCGAGCGGACTTTGTCGTGTGCCGGACAAAAAACGCACGACAAAACCATTACCGTGCGTTTTTCGTCTTTTGCTGTGCGTCTCAGGCGCACGACAAAATTGCGGTTTTTGGTAGTGGAAGGTGTCCTTGATCTCGCGCACGGCACGGTCGAACATGTCGGGAAGCTCGGCCTCCGCCGCGGTCGCGCCGCACTCGTGCTCTCGGGCGAATACACGTGCATCTCGGGGAGCCCGATCACATGGCGCAAGCCGCGGGAGTAGTAGGGCTCAGAGCTGAAGAACGCTAGGCGGGCCTTGGCGACGAGCCCGCGTGCCACCATGTCGTCCATGCGCAGCGCGACGTGCTCGGCGTCCAGTCGTCCACCCAGATGATGAGGTCGTGCTCCGAACGGAAGGCGGCGGCGTCACCTTCCACCAGCACCTGTGTTGGACCTGCCGGCCACGACGGGGAGGTAGCCCGACGAGAGCACGCTTGGCGACGGCGGTGGACACTCGCGACGGAACTCCTCCGTAGTAAAGTCAGTGTCGGGGTGATTCCAACTTAGGAATAAGATGAGACCCTAATTAAAAAAATCATCCAAATTCTTTCTCATAATACCCTTATACCACATTATATTATCCATTCATACCACCTATACTACTGATGAATTTTACGAAGCATATAATTAATCTGAGTCGTTAGATGTCTGTATACTTATCCTTTTTCAATAATAATATAACCTAGCATAGGGCACCGGAAAGAGCTCTTTCGATTACCAGTCAGTCATTACATTATATTGACAGACGAGTTCTAGGCAAAAGAAACAATCACAAGAAGAAATCACTTATCTCAGTCAGTCTCACAACTCCAACAAAAGGCCTACGCATGGACAAATCAACCAAACAAAACAATCTTACAATCCTACAACTTTTGCTTTTTCTGTAGAAGAGTAGAGTTAGCTCCAAGAAACACCATGCCTTCTTTTTTTCACTGTTAATCCGTGCTTCCTATTTTTCATTAGACATATGATGTGATCTTTATTTTTTTTATTTATTTTGGCAGGAACTTGTAAGTCAAGTGTAAAACAAGCATCTAGATCATACCAACTTCCAGAAATGCTCCATCAGAACGATTTTCGGAGAAAACGAGGACCTGCTCGCCTTCCAACAGCAGCTGCCCTGCCAGATACAAAAATTCCCCATTAAGGTTGTCAAGTTGAACTTCAATTACAATGTGACTAGCTTTCAAGCGTTTTAAGCTCTCTTGAAGTTCAACCTTTTCACTCTCAAGTCTAGTGCAACCATCCTTAGCTAGGAAAGACTTCCTAGTTAATTCATCTACTATAACGGCCTCTTTAGCTTGAGCGTTCTTGAGGCTAAGAATTTCTTCCTCTTTTCCCTTGAGCAAGCCCTCTTGCACCTTGAAATCCTTCTTTTCAATTACAAGGGCATTCTCAAGGGCAATGATTTTCTCTCGCTCAAGTCTAAAGAGTTCTTCTTGCACCTCAAGAGTCTCATCTCTATTCTTGATTTCATTTAGAAGGTTAATAATTCTTTTGGTTGCTTTCTTGCCAAAGCTTTTGATCATTTTTTCAAATTCATCATCACTATCATTATCATCATCAACATCTAGGGGAGAAGGTTTAGTGTCTACCTTAGTGCCCCTAGCCATGAGGCATGTGTGGGTGAAGTCATCTTCATCATCGGTGAGATCTCCAAAGAGTGATGGCTTGCCAATGGGTTGAGTAACGGATATTGTAGCAAGTCCCACTTCATCATCGGAGTCGGAAATATCATCATTTGAATCTCATTCTTCACCCAAATGAGCTTCACCAACTTCCTTCTTCTTGTTCTTGTCATATTTGTTGGTGTCTCTTCTTCTCACTTTGATGTTGGGACATTCCGCAATGAAATGACCCTCCTTGCCACACCTAAAACATGGTCTCTTGGATGTTCTCTTGGTCTTGATCTTGTCCTTGTCCTTGTTCTTGTTGAAGAAGCCACCCTTCTTCATCACTTTTGTGAATCTCTTCACAAATAAGGCTATTTGCTCGGGAGTCAAGGTATCATCACTATCTTCATCACTATCTTTCTTGACCACGGTCTTGGAGGATGATGACCTTGCCTTCTTCTCTTTGTCTTTGCTTGAAGCTTTGAGAGCTAATCCCTTGTTCTTCTCAATTTGTTCATGTATCTTTGACATTTCTTGTGAAAGCTTTGACTCCTTGACAATGATAAGATGTTCTTCAATTCTACAAATCACATCCGCCGGAGTGAACTTCTTGAAGTCTCTCTTCTCTCTAATAAGTGTAGGGAGTTGAACATCCCTAGCCATATAAGCAGTGAGGATCTTATCAACAACTTCTTTTCTTCCCCATCTTGTGCTCCCAAGAGACTTGATTTTGTTGATGATCTTGTTCAAGCGGTTGTACATGTCTTCTGGAGATTCATCTTCCTTGATGACAAAGCGATTGAGCTCACTTTCAAGAGCTCGGATTGTTCCTTCTCTAACTTGCCTTGTTCCTTAATGGTTGATAAAGAGAGTGTCCCACACATCTTTGGCTCGAGAACAGCTCGTTCACGGTCAAGGTGTTGTACTTCTCGGACTCAAGGATAGCCTCAACCTTCCCGTCCCATACGGTACGATCCAACGAGTGCAAGAGCTTCACGACTCTATCATGATCATCGTATGGGAGCACGGCCACATTGGCTCTCATGTTGTTCACCACGACTGTAAAACACTGGAAAAGGGCATCAACGGACTCGCCGGGGAGATGAGTGAAGTTCTCGTACTCTCTCCGATAAGTCGCGTACATCCGAGCCTGAACCTGAGCATTCCCAGCATGAGCATCCTTCAACTACTCCCAAATCCTACAAGCTAAGTCCTCTGTCTGAACCCGATCGAATTCGGGCTGACACAGAGCACGAAACAAGTAGTCGACCACCTTGTTGTTGGCGTCGAACATATCCCTCGATCCTGGAGCAAGGAAGTTCATCGGATGAACATAAGCTGTGTTCACCGTAATGTCCCAAAGGATCTGACCCTTTCCGCGGAGGAACGCTGCCATCCGCCTCTGCCACATCTGATAGTTCTTCCTATCGAAGTGTGGAGGACCCGAACCTCGTTCCTGTCACACCATCTTTGGATCTTAGACTGGTAAGAGTCAATGAAGACCCGAACCGGCTCTGATACCAATTGAAGGACCGATTAGGCGAACCAGAGAGGGGGGGAGTGAATGGGAGCCGATAAAAATTCTTCTCGAAGAAGATGGGAACTCCAACAAGACGAACACGGCTTCCGAAACACTTCTCCGACTCAACTACCCAAGTTGGTCAAGACCACGCAGCCACTGGAGTGCTACTGGTCCTAGGAACCAACACACAACCTAACGCCCCAAACGCACAGCGGAAACTTGCACGGCTTGCTGCCTGTGCTACACCGGTCAGACCGATGGCCTGCGCCGGTCAGACCGGTGACACCGGTCAGACCGGTGGACAGCTCCGGTCAGGCCGGTGGCTACAGCAGCCGCACAGCAAACGTTCCAGGAAGCCTCAGTGACTCCTCTAGGCCCTAGAACAAAAACCACCTTCGAAACACAACCTGCAAGGAAGAAGAACCCCTCACAAAACCTAGCAAAACTACTCCAAACACGCCAAGAACTGACCAGCAGGACTACGGGACAAAACCACACGGACAAGGCTGTTCCCCGAGACAAATCCCACCAAGGGCTAGCACCGGTCAGACCGGTCAAGAGCACCGGTCAGACCGGTCGCGCCTGGGCAGCTCGGGATGAACAGCGCCCGCGAGTCAACTCCTCCAAATCCAACTCCCGATCTCCCAATTCGCTCCACGGATTCGCACAAGACTTTGGGGATAGTAGGAACACCTCATGGGCACTCCATAGCCAAGATTTGGTCCACCAAAACTCGTTGAATCAAGAGAAATTGAAGGATTTCCGCCAAGAACACTACGAACCCTAGAACCACGAAAACCCCAAAATCGAGCCCCTTTACTCACGGATTTAGGAGGGGAATCAAAGGGAAAAGAACCACTAGGGGTTCATGCATACATCCCCCACCAAATCCCAAAGAGAAAGGTCTCAAAACCGCCACAAGAAATTCGCCAAGAAAAGCCTCCGAAAATCACCAAAAAGGAGAAACGGGAAAGACACAACCAAGCCTTGAGGAACCACGCCGAATCATCTATACATACCAAAGAGGTTCATACAAGGTCTAGCTTGCCGCCCGATCATCCTTCCCTCTCACAAGATCTCACCATGAAGCTCTGAAGCTAGTCCTATGAAAATCCTAAGGAAAATAGGAAGGAAAATAGAAAAACCAAATGAGCTAGGGTTCCAAGAGTTGGCTGCCATCCTCTCACCCCTTGGGTTATATGGAGGCAACCGAAAGACTAAAATACCCTTACTAGCTAACTAGGGATACATGCCCCTCAAGGGCAAATTTGGAAGTCTTTGTCTTCGCACCATCGGACGGATGCCCAGCGACCGCAAACTTGCTTAGCCTCGACGCAAGCCTTGCGATCCCGACGCGTGTCCTCCGCTTCGAAGATTCCGGACTGCGTCGTCGCACATCGGTCAGACCGGTGCTCCTCACCGGTCAGACCGGTACCCACCGGTCAGACCCACCGGTCAGACCGGTCTGGAGCTGCTGCACCTCCGTCTTCGGTTCTTCGGTCTTGGCTTTGTGGATCAACCAAGGAACCCAGTGGTTTTCTGGTGAACCACCGGAAACCCCGCGAACTCGGTGTAGCCTCCGCCAATCACCACTCATGACTCGGCTCCCACGTAGTCCCGACTCGACCTTGGTTTTGAGGCTCAACCAAAAAACCGTCCATGACTTCATCTTGCCGTTCTTGCCACCATGCGGCCCGCACTTGACCCCGCTGGCCACCGGGTCCCTCGAACCAAGCCTACTTGTCTTCTCCACACCTGGAGGCCTCACCGGCAACGACCTTTCGCGCTTGTTCTTCACCTGCACCAACACCAGTCAAGCCGCAACCTGCACCTGCAATACTTAGCCAAGAATCTGTCCACACCATGTTGTCAATCACTCATCACACCAGGAAGCGACCATCCACCGGTCCTCGAACCACACATGGCTCTCAATCTCCCCCTTGATGAGTGCATTGACAACACACACATTTTGGTAACCAAGAGAAAAGAAAAAGAAAAGAAACGACTAAAAGAAACTCCAACAAGCGATCGAAAGCCAAAGAAAAGGCAAAGAGCAAGATCACTTGAAGAAGACAAGTCTCGGACCCCTTAGGCAAGGGCAACGGCTCGACACATCCGAGGCAAAACATGCTCAAGCAAAGAGCACAAACCACCAATCCAAAGCTCAAAAACCACAAAGAGCTCCCCCTGCACACATGCAAGCTCCCCCTGAACCAATGCAACTCCCCCTGGACAAATGCATGTGAACCACTTCACGAAACAGAGCAGCTGCAACAGCTCAGGTCTGACCGGTCAGACCGGTAGACACCACCGGTCAGACCGGTGCTCAACATGTGAATAGGACCAGCCCTCTGACTGGTCAGACCGGTGACCTCAACCGGTCAGACCGGTGCACAACAGAGCCCAGAAATGGCTCGAAACCACCTGAAAACCTTCTAGATGCATTCAGTAGGCCAAAACATGCTCAAACTTCTCCCCCTTGTTGACAATGCATGAATCAAGCCAATAATGCAAAAAATACAACCTAGAGCTTCTCAAATAGACAAAAGTCAACATAGGATGCTGCACATGTCCAAATGAGCAAGTTAGATACTCTATAGCTTCGTAATTACATCAACTTCATGATCACCAAGTTTCACAACCATTGGATGAAGCTAAGATAGAATTGAGCAATTTTGCGAAAAAATCCCTCTCATGAGCAAAGTCCTAAACATGATCAAAACATATCAAAATGGCTAAGCCACACAAACTTCATGCTAGGACAACCATTCTAAGCATAAGACCATCATAAACACCCACAAGCACCTCATGTCATGTCAAAGCCACCGAGCCATGTGCCTACTTCTATATATGAGACTTCTCATTGGTAGGCATCATGCAACGGTTTAGCACCCAAAGCAAATTAAAATTAGCACATATGATATGGGAGCACATTTTCCAAGCAATTTACATTTCATTTTCAGATTTGAAATTAGTACATGAAATGTCTTTACGACAAAAAGGAACTTATGCCCCTCCACAAGATCAAGCATGGGGGCTAAACATTCATGATGGCAAATGAGCCTTTGGCCCCATATGATCAAAATAAGCTATCCAACCACAAATTAAGCATAGCCAAGCCACAAAAGCATGTCAAGATCATATAAAGGCATTTACTCACAAGAGAGCATACATATGAGATTTTTCAAAAACATAGCCATCAACCATGGATATAAACCAAGATCATCAAGAGCTAAGCCACACTAAGCCAAATCACACCAAACTAGCCCACAAGATCATATATAGCATACCATGGTGAACAATGTATATAGGAGAAGCTTTCCTACACAATGCATGTGATACAAAATGCATGCAACCTAAGATACAAAGATGCCTATACACCATGTTACATATGCCATGCCAAATGCAAGAAATGCACAAAGGAAAGCTATACATATGCTACAAAGACGCTCCCACACACCAACTCAAGAAATCAAACACACACCAAGCTCCCCCCGCAAACGAGTGAAAGTTGCTTGATCTAGGGGTTTGGTGAAAATATCGGCTAGTTGGTCATGTGTAGGTACATGGATCAAGGCTATCTTCCCTTTCTCTACATTGTCTCTCAGGAAATGGTACCTCACTTCTATGTGCTTGGTTTTGGAATGGAGCACTGGGTTCTTTGCAATGCTTATGGCACTGGTGCTGTCACATTGAAGTGGGACATGGGTATACTCCTCACCAAAGTCACTCATGGTGTATGTGATCCAAAGGAGCTGAGAGCAACAACTAGCTGCGGCCACATACTCTGCCTCGGTAGTGGATTGAGCAACACTCGACTGTTTGCGGGAAGACCAAGACACCAAAGAGGAACCCAAGAACTGACAAGTCCCAGAAGTGGACTTCCTATCCAACCAACACCCGGCAAAATCCGCATCTGAAAATCCATGAAGAGCCAAAGAAGAAGACGCGGAGTACCAAAGACCAAAGTCGGGAGTATGTCGCAAATACCTGAATATGTGCTTGACTGCTTGCCGATGCGAAGTCCTCGGAGACGCTTGAAAACGAGCGCACAGACATACCGAGAATTGGATGTCCGGCCTCGTCGCCGTCAAGTAGAGGAGTGACCCGATCATGCTCCGGTACTCCTTCTGGTCCACGTGTTCACCTTTCTCGTCCGCATCAAGAGCTGTAGTCGTACTCATAGGCGTCGCCATGGACTTGGAGTCCTCCATCTTGAACTTCCTCACAATGTCCTTGGTGTACTTAGCTTGGTGCACAAATATTCCTTCTTTTGATTGCTTGATTTGTAGCCCGAGGAAGAACTGCAACTCGCCCATCATGCTCATCACAAATTCCCTGCTCATGTCTTCTGCAAACCTTGCAACAAGAGAGTTAGACGAGCCACCAAAGACAATATCATCCACGTATACCTGCACAATCAGGATATCTCTGCCCTGCCTGAGGAGAAACAAGGTCTGATCGACCTTCCCCATCTCAAACCCTCTCTCAAACAGGAACCCCCTCAACCTACCATACCAAGCTCTAGGCGTCTGCTTCAACCCATACAGCGCCTTCCTCAACTTGTACACCCGGTGGGGGTACTTCTCACTCTCAAACCCCGGTGGTTGCCTTACATACACCTCTTCCTCCAACACACCGTTCAGGAAAGCACTCTTCACATCCATCTGGTACAACTTGAACCCTTTAGCCACGGAAAAGGCTAGAAGGATCCTGATCGCCTCCAAACGAGCTACAGGAGCGAAAGTCTCCTCGTAGTCGATCCCCTCTTTTTGACTGTACCCCTGAGCAATAAGTCTTGACTTGTTCCTCACCACTTCTCCTTTCTCTCCCTCTTTATTTTTCCACACCCATTTTGTCCCAATCGGCTTACACCCTGGAGGAGGGTCAACCAACACCCAAACTTGGTTTCTCTCAAAATTCTCCAACTCCTCATGCATCGAATTAACCCAATTATGATCAGATAGCGCGTGTCCAATGTCTTTGGGCTCAAAGGTGGCAACAAAAGTAGCATGAGCGAAATGAGAATTGTTCCGAACCCTCGACCGTGTAGTGCGTTCATTCATGTCGCCGATGATTCTCGAAGCTGGGTGATCCACTTGCACTCACCGGGGAGGTTCTCGCCTTGATGCTACCTCCCCCTCAACAGCAGCTTCGCCTTGATCTGGGTTTGTCGTTGTAGGTGTGGGAGAGGGCCCGTTCTCGATCGTCGTCGAAGTAGTAGGTACATGTTCAGCCGCTGGCACCACACCGCCATCTTCATCATCTCCATGTTCATGCTCCTCCTCCTGAAAGATCTCCTCGCCAAGTTCGTCGTCACCTGCACAATAAAAAACAAGCTGACTACGTGGCTATGTCTCGTCGAAGGTTACCTCGCAAGTCTCCACGATTTGGTTAGTTTCAAGATTGAGCACACGAAATGCTCTAGAATGAGATGCATAACCAAAGAAAATGCCATCGACAGACCTAACCTCGAACTTGTCCAACTTCTTCCCTTTCTTCAGAATGAAGCATTTACAACCAAAGACATGGAAGTGACTCACCTTGGGTGTGCGACCGTGCATCAACTCGTAACAGGTTTTCTTCTTGTGAACCCTGAGGTAGATCCTGTTTGACACATAGCACGCGGTATTGACCGCCTCAGCCCAGAACCTTCTCGGAGTCCTATGCTCATCGAGCATCGTCCGAGCCATCTCGCACAAGGTCCTATTTTTTCTTTCCACCACGCCATTCTGGGGAGGCGTATACAGACTCGAAAACTGGTGTTCAAGACCCAAGTCATGGCAAAAGGTTTCGAAGCGAGAGTTTTTGAATTCCGAGCCATTGTCACTGCGGATCGCTCGTATGGCATCCCCGTGCCTCTTGTTTCTTAACCTCAAGACAAGATCTCGAACAAAACCAAACGTCTCTCCTTTCTCCTCAAGAAAGAACACCCACGCATACCGAGAGTAGTCGTCCACCACAACAAGGACATACCACTTCCCACCCGCAGATCGCACACGAGCTGGGCCAACAAGGTCCATATGGAGCAGCTCGCATGGACGCTCAGTCATCACATCGGTGAGAGGCGGGTGAGAAGAGGCTACCATCTTGGCATGCCTACACGGCGCACAAACCAACTCTTTCTCAAACCTCAACCGTGGCAATCCTCGAACCAAATTGAGTTTACTCAAGCGAGACAAAAGGTCAAAGCTCAAGTGACCCAACTTCCTATGCCACTTCCACAACTCACTCGAAGAACCAGCCAAAAAGCAACGCTCCACACCAGAAGACTGAGAGAAATCAGCTCGGAACACTTGACCCTCGGGAACGACCATGCAAACAAGGTCCCCTCGAGAATCTAAAATCCGAGAACCACCAGGCCGAAACAACACCTCAAAGCCCTCATCCAACAACTGGGACATGGAAAGCAAATTGAACCCCAACGATTGAACAAGAGCAACACGCCTGAGAGTGACCTTGTCACTTACCTTGATCTCACCTTCTGATAGCACACGCCCTCGTCCATTGTCCCCAAAGGTGATGTATGTCTTGGACACCACCTGGACGAGACTTGAGAACCACCCCTTGTCTCCGGTCATATGCCTCGAGCAACCGGAGTCAATCAACCAAACGTTCCTCATGTCTCCCACCTGAAATTCAAAAGCAAGCACGTGAGTGAACAAACGACTCAGCACTGGGGTTAGTACCAAAAGAGTAAAACCAGTGCCGAGCCATTTGCTCCAAAGTGGGGTTAGCACAAACCAAATCATCACGCCTATCAAAGCTACCACCACAGTAACCACTACGAGGGAACCAACCCTCTCTAGCTCGAGGAGAACGAAAGCCACGAAAGGAAAACCGTGGACCGTTCCTCCTCTCCATCTCAAAGCTACGACTCCTCCCACCCTCGTATTGTGCACAAGGTGGAGAACGCCTAGCAAACTGACCACCTGCAAACTTTCCAGACCAACCACCAGAACCACGACCACCAGAACCAAACCGAGCATCCTCACGAGCACGAAAACCAGACCGCTGTCTGTCTAGACCTGCACCGGTCTGACCGGTGTAGCGCACCGGTCTGATCGGTGTAGCTCGACCAGCAGCACCACCTGCTACCTTCCGGTCTCCCCAAGCCGGAACCGTCCTCACAATCGCCTTGGCCCTGGGCATCTGCATACGAGGCTCAGGTACACTATTAGAGGGGTGGTACATGTCCTTGTTAGCCCACTCTCTAGCCATTCTCTCCTCACGCTTCCTTTTGAAGCAAAACTCGCCCTTGTGACCATCTCTCCCACAATACCCACAATGGAACTTCATGGGCTGTGGCTTAGGCTTAGGCTTGGGGCGGGGCTGCTCACTCGGTTCCTCACCCTTCTTCTCTCCTTCCTCACCTCCCTTTGGGCTCACAAACTTCACCGGTTTTTGGAAATCATTTGTTGGGTGAGGGAATATGGGTGGATCTGGAGTACTGTCAAGTTTGTTTCTGAGATGGTTAGGCTTGGGCTCAAACTTGTTCTTGTGTCTGTTTGGTGGTGGGATAGGGATCTTTCCAACTCTCTCAACTCCCTCACCACTGTTCTCTCCAAGCTTGTCAGCCCCAAGTGCCTGACCATCATAGCGTTTGAAAGCCGCTATCATGATACCAAGCTGAGGCTCCTGACCCGACAACCAGCTCATACATTTCCTCAGCTCATCATTCTCATCCTGCAAGCGATCAATATAATGCGCAAGCTCCAAATTCTTAACCGCATGCAATTCATAAGTAGAGCAAGAAGTGGGAATAGGCTCTTTCAACTTAGCCTCAAGCGAAACAGTGTAAGCATGTATCTCATCAATCTTTCCATGCAAAACAGGGCAAGAAGTGCAAGCACCTAGCAAAGCAGGTCTAGACTTAAGCTTAGCCACTTCAACCTTAAGCATATCTAGTTCATCACAAGTAGAAGCATGCTTATCCTTAAGAGTAGTAAGATCAGCTAGGTACATAGAGCAATCAACACAATCAACATCATCAGAAACCACAGGAGACGCCTTAAGCGAATCAATCTCAAGCTTAACATCTAGGTTCTAGGTTTCTAGCTCAGCCACACGGTTCCTAGCATCTTCTAGTGAGGCCCTAAGCTCTTTCCTCATCTTCTTGGCCTCTCTAAGCATGTGATCGCGATTATCAAGCAAGTCAACCAACTCCTCATTCTCCTTGCGCAAAGAAGAGAGCTCATCACATACCTCATCCTCGGAGTCGGAGTCCGAGTCGCTCTGGTGACTCTTCTTGCTGCCGGAGCTACGAACCATGCCGCAGAAGCCATCTCGCGCGAAGCAGCTCAACCCTCTCAAGTTCTTGGACGCCTTCTTGTTCTTGCGCCGATCACCTTCATCTTCGCTGCTACTCGCAGCTCGAGGAAGAGTAGGCAGAGCTGGTGTCGACGTCGCTCGCTCCGACCATCGCTCGGGCCTTCCTGCCGCGGCCGTCCTTCTTCCTCGACCGTCGCTCGTCCTTGTGCTTGTTCTTGTGCTTGTGATCGCGCCTTGATCGGTACTTGCCGTCCCTGCTCGACCGGTGCCTGTAGCCGTCCTTGTTCTCTGTCTTCTCCGGGCAGTCAGCGACGAAGTGTCCTAGCTTGCCGCACTGAAAGCACGTCCGTGCTGTCCTCCTCGTGTTCACCCGGTTCTCGTTAAACCTCTCGAACCGCCTGGTCAGCAACGCCAGCTCGTCCTCTCCAAACACGTCGAACTCCTCATCTGGCAAAGACATCAAAGAAGACAGAGAGTACATCCTGGAAGATGCGTTAGCGTTAGACTTAGCTCCTTTGCCACCGATGAGAGCAAGACTATGAGAGTCAGTCGGGCTCTCAATCTTGGCTGTCATACCACGGTCCAACTCAGCCGACTTGAGCTTCGAGAACAGCTCGTTCACGGTCAAGGTGTCATACTTCTCGGACTCAAGGATAGCCTCAACCTTCCCGTCCCATACGGTACGATCCAACGAGTGCAAGAGCTTCACGACTCTATCATGATCATCGTATGGGAGCACGGCCACATTGGCTCTCATGTTGTTCACCACGACTGTAAAACACTGGAAAAGGGCATCAACGGACTCGCCGGGGAGATGAGTGAAGGTCTCGTACTCTCTCCGATAAGTCGCGTACATCCGAGCCTGAACCTGAGCATTCCCAGCATGAGCATCCTTCAACTGCTCCCAAATCCTACAAGCTAAGTCCTTTGTCTGAACCCGATCGAATTCGGGCTGACACAGAGCACGAAACAAGTAGTCGACCGCCTTGTTGTTGGCGTCGAACATATCCCTCGATCCTGGAGCAAGGAAGTTCATCGGATGAACATAAGCTGTGTTCACCGTAATGTCCCAAAGGATCTGACCCTTTCCGCGGAGGAACGCTGCCATCCGCCTCTGCCACATCTGGTAGTTCTTCCCATCGAAGTGCGGAGGACCCGAACCTCGTTCCTGGTACACCATCTTTGGATCTTAGACTGGTAAGAGTCAATGAAGACCCGAACCGGCTTTGATACCAATTGAAGGACCGATTAGGCGAACCAGAGAGGGGGGGGAGTGAATGGGAGCCGATAAAAATTCTTCTCGAAGGAGATGGGAACTCCAACAAGATGAACACGGCTTCCGAAACACTTCTCCGGCTCAACTACCCAAGTTGGTCAAGACCACGCAGCCACTGGAGTGCTACTGGTCCTAGGAACCAACACACAACCTAACGCCCCAAACGCACAGCGGAAACTTGCACGGCTTGCTGCCTGTGCTACACCGGTCAGACCGATGGCCTGCGCCGGTCAGACCGGTGACACCGGTCAGACCGGTGGACAGCTCCGGTCAGGCCGGTGGCTACAGCAGCCGCACAGCAAACGTTCCAGGAAGCCTCAGTGACTCCTCTAGGCCCTGGAACAAAAACCACCCCCGAAACACAACCTGCAAGGAAGAAGAACCCCTCACAAAACCTAGCAAAACAACTCCAAACACGCTAAGAACTGACCAGCAGGACCACGGGACAAAACCACACGGACAAGGCTGTTCCCCAAGACAAATCCCACCAAGGGCTAGCACCGGTCAGACCGGTCAAGGGCAGCGGTCAGACCGGTCGCGCCTGGGCAGCTCGGGATGAACAGCGCTCGCGAGTCAACTCCTCCAAATCCAACTCCCGATCTCCCGATTCGCTCCACGGATTCGCACAAGACTTTGGGGATAGTAGGAACACCTCATGGGCACTCCATAGCCAAGATTTGGTCCACCAAAACTCGTTGAATCAAGAGGAATTGAAGGATTTCCGCCAAGAACACTACGAACCCTAGAACCACGAAAACCCCAAAATCGAGCCCCTTTACTCACAGATTTGGGAGGGGAATCAAAGGGAAAAGAACCATGAGGGGTTCATGCATACATCCCCCACCAAATCCCAAAGAGAAAGGTCTCAAAACCGCCACAAGAAATTCGCCAAGAAAAGCCTCCGAAAATCACCAAAAAGGAGAAACGGGAAAGACACAACCAAGCCTTGAGGAACCACGCCGAATCATCTATACATACCAAAGAGGTTCATACAAGGTCTAGCTTGCCGCCTGATCATCCTTCCCTCTCACAAGATCTCAACATGAAGCTCTCAAGCTAGTCCTATGAAAATCCTAAGAAAAATAGGAAGGAAAATAGGAAAACCAAATGAGCTAGGGTTCCAAGAGTTGGCTGCCATCCTCTCACCCCTTGGGTTATATGGAGGCAACCGAAAGACTAAAATACCCTTACTAGCTAACTAGGGATACATGCCCCTCAGGGGCAAATTTGGAAGTCTTTGTCTTCGCACCATCGGACGGATGCCCAGCGACCGCAAACTTGCTTAGCCTCGACGCAAGCCTTGCGATCCCGACGCGTGTCCTCCGATTCGAAGATCCCGGACTGCGTTGTCGCACACCGGTCAGACCGGTGCTCCTCACCGGTCAGACCGGTACCCACCGGTCAGACCCACCGGTCAGACCGGTCTGGAGCTGCTGCACCTCCGTCTTCGGTTCTTCGGTCTTGGCTTTGTGGATCAACCAAGGAACCCAGTGGTTTTCTGGTGAACCACCGGAAACCCCGCGAACTCGGTGTAGCCTCCGCCAATCACCACTCATGACTCGGCTCTCACGTAGTCCCGGCTCGACCTTGGTTTTGAGGCTCAACCAAGAAACCGTCCATGACTTCATCTTGCCGTTCTTGCCACCATGCGGCCCGCACTTGACCCCGCTGGCCACCGGGTCCCTCGAACCAAGCCTACTTGTCTTCTCCACACCTGGAGGCCTCACCGGCAACGACCTTTCGCGCTTGTTCTTCACCTGCACCAACACCAGTCAAGCCGCAACCTGCACCTGCAATACTTAGCCAAGAATCAGTCCACACCACGTTGTCAATCACTCATCACACCAGGAAGCGACCATCCACCGGTCCTCGAACCACACATGGCTCTCATATCTTTCCAATGTGGTGGGAACTCGATGGTTTATCAAAGATTAAGTTTGAATAATCGTAAGGGATTTTAGAGAACTCCCTTCCCGAAGGCCGACGAGTGGAGCGGTTCGATCTTGCATCATCAAAGTCCTCATCACTTGAGGACTTGTGCTTGCTCCACTGGCACCTCCCGCTGCACCCGTAGGATCCTCGAGTGTATGCACGGGAGATTGATTACCATTGGGTTTGGTCAAATCACCTTCGGGGAGCGTTGCTTGATTAGTTGGGGTCGACATCTCTTTTCTCCAAGTGGTTAAGCTTCAAACGGAGCAACCGGCTCTGATACCAATTGAAAGGATCTAGAGGTCGACTAGAGGGGGGGTGAATAGTCGTTCCTGAAAAATCACAACTTAAAACAAACTGTCAGACTGAAGTTCGGAGTCTTCGGATATTTTTCCGGATACTCCGGGAAATCCGGAGTATCCGGGAAAATGTCCAGATTGTCCGGGCTTCTGAGGAGGCGACTAAATCAACATGAATCAAATTTGACCAAAATCAAATCTGTGAATATAGGATATGCAATACAGAGATATAAGCCTGTTCCACCACTTAGAACCAGTAGGAACCTCACCACGGAGTAGATTGGCCACAAACCCTAGAAAAGTACTCAAAAGGATTTTAAGCATACAACAAGAGCAACAAGCACGAGAGACACAAGGGATTTGTTACCGGAGTTCAAGCTCACACCATGAGCTCTACGTCTCCATTGAGGAACCCACAAAGGGTGGACCTTTACACCTCTCCATTATCATCTATTTGTTTGTTCTTTTATTTCATAAACAACATTAGTGTTAATTATGGGTGCGTCATACATGAAGCAAAAAAGAGAGGCAGACATACAAAAACTAGGTCACTTTCCTCCCCCTAGCAACCACAAAGATCGAGCTAGGGTTACTTACTCAATCACGGGGTAATACAAACTTCCTTGGGCAGCCACAATCCTTTGGATGCTCCAAGGCAACGCCTAGCCGGCTAGGAGCTCGAAGCTCCAAGAGTAACAAACACGAGATTGCCAACCAAGCGAAGAACGAGGTGCTCTAGAGATGGGAAATCAGCTCACTAGCACTCTCCAAGCTCTTGCTCTCAATCCCTCCTTTAATCCCCAACAAATCTCACCAAACCAAGGCCAAGGGGAGTAAAGAGGGGGAGTGAATGAGTTCTGAGTGTTGCAGGTCGAAATGGGCAAGAGAGAGAGAGAGTGGATAGGGTTGAGGGGGTATAAATACCTCCTCACCCAGAAAAAGAGCCATTACAGCTCTAAGACCCGGAGTATCCGGACTTGGTCCGGAGACTCCGGGAAGTCTGGACTATCCGGGATAAAACCCGGAGTATCCGGCCTTCAACTCTTGCACACTTAAGGATAGCTCGGTGAACGTGCAGTGCAAGGTGTCTCTCATAGGATTTTGGTTAGTCATCTAGAGCACCTTTTCAACTCTTGGAAGAAACAATCCATGTCCCTCTTTATAGTACGACATTCCTAGGACCCAATTTAAAATACAAAATAAATAAACCTCCAAGGAATCCTTCTTTTAGCATCACTTCCTTTTTGTATAGCAATGAAGCGCTTAGATGCCATCTTAGAATTTTAGTACCTGCTCATATACTCAACACATCATTAGTAACTTAATGGTCCATCATTAAATCACCAAAACCCACTTAGGGGGCCAATATACTCTTCAATCTCCCCCTTTTTGGTGATTGATGACAACACCTTTAAGCTTTTAAAAGAGAGATAAATAAATTCAGTAAAGAGCTTTGATCTATCTTGCAACACTCCCCCTTAATTTGTGCATATGGAGTTTGAATCTCACAGATGCTTTTAGCACCAAATTTTGCAAAACAGAGTAAAAATAAGAGAGTGTATCAAGATGATTAACAGTGGGGTGCTTGTGTTTGTACAAACAAGATACATGTGATGCATATGACAGTTTATACACTCAATGAAGGATAAAAAGGGGCTGGAGTGTGAGAGCCCGGAGTGTCCGGATCTACCCCAGAGAATCCGGGAAACCTGGAGAGTCCGGAGAAAAATCTGGAGTATGCGGACTTTGAGGACTCAGCAGAAATCAATTCATCACAGAAATTTTCAAACTATCATAAGCATCCTTAGTGAAATAAAGTACAACCTAGATATCTAGCACCACAAGCACACAAATAAATAGTCTCAAGCTCACATCACATAGTCTCACACATAAAAGAGTTATTACAGACCAAGTTCTCAAATTCTCCAAGTCTTAAAACATGAAACTAAAGATACTCACTCCCCCTTTGGCATCAAGCGCCAAAAAGGAAATGTCGAGATAGTAGCAGCAGCAGCAGGGGATCTCTTCGTGTCCTCATCATCTCCTCCTCCTTCTTCTTCTTCATTGTTGTCCTCCTCCTCTTCTTCTTCCTCACCAACGGCCTGCTGTTCTTCCTCTTCTTCAATCTCTTGCTCGGTGTAGACAGGAGCCCGAGCATGAGTGGATCGCTGAGAAGAGCCAAGCCCCAAAGTCTCATGCACTACCCCCCAAGGTTTGAGGGTCGTGCCTAGCCTTGGTCCTCCTTTGGGTGGCCGGCTCGTCTTGCTTGTACTTCTTCCTCATGATCTGGAGATGAGTAGCAAGGAGTACGTAAGAATGCATCCATGGAAAACGTGTGTGGCAAAGCAATTTGGAGTTTCAGCAGGAAAATTCGGAGTCTCCGGGAAATTTCCCGGACAGTCCGGGAAATCCGGAGTGTCCGGAAAAGGTCCGGAGTCTCCGGGTTTTCCTGGCGAAACCCTAATTCACAATGCCACACAAATCCACCACGGGAAACTTGAGATAATGTAGATCCACTACTTCTAGAGTCTAAGGAACATTCCTATCCAAGAGATTTCGTAAGATATGTCCTAGGAAAGGAGATCGGGCAAAGGAGCCTTTGAATACCTTAGGAAAGAGATGGAACCGAGGGGGAAAGCCTTCAAATCTTCAAAACACGTGCAACACCTTGTTTCCCACTCCTTGGAGGCTTCAATCTCTCACTCTCTCAAGATTTTGAGGGTTGAAACCCTAGGTTCTATGGAGGAACCGAGGGGAAGAGGAGAGGGGTGGCGGGGTGAAAGGGGAGGCGACGGGGAGGAGAGGTAAACGGTCCACGCAGTGAAAAGTAAAAAGCTAGGGTTTTGACTGCGGTGGAAAACGTTTAAATTGGAGTTAAGGTCCGGAGTATCCGGGCTGAACCCGGACTCTCCGGGAAATCCGGAGTATCCGGGGAAAAGCCCGGAGTCTCCGGCTCCCCCTGAGACTTGGCAATAGATTTTGAAGGAATTGAGATTGAGATAGATAATGATGATTATGAGTGAAACTTATGTGAGCAAGAGAGGTTCCAATACTTGAGACTAGCCACAATCAAACAATGAGAACAATAGTTCAAGTGTTGTACCTAGAGAAAACCCAAATGTTTTTCAAAGCAAATTCACACTATTTTTCAAATTCTTTTCTTTTGTAAAGATCTAGCCTAGGACAATCAAACTTGTGCATGATCTCAAGCCAAGTTACGAGAATCCAAGATATTTAATTTACTCCTCAAAGCACAAAACCTTAGTTCATCAAGAGGCTTTGTGAAGATATCGGCTAGTTGCTTTTCGGTGCTCACATGACTCAAAGCGATATCTCTTTTGGCTTCGTGGTCTCTCAAGAAATGGGGTCTTATGTCTATGTGCTTCGTTCTTGAGTGGTTTACGGGGTTGTTCGCTAGCTTGATGGCACTCTCATTGTCACACAAGAGTGGCACCTTGCTAAAGGTACAACCAAAGTCCCTCAAAGTGAACCTCATCCAAAGTAGTTGAGCACAACAAGTGCCGGCTGCAACATACTCGGCCTCGGCGGTGGACAAGGCAACGAAATTTTGTTTCTTGGAACTTCACGACACCAAGGACCTTCCAAGGAATTGGCAAGTCCCGGATGTGCTCTTTCTATCTACCTTGCAACTGGCATAGTCCGAATCAGAATAGCCAAGTAGATTGAAAGTGGAGCCCTTTGGGTACCATAAACCAAGGTTAGGAGTGTGTACTAAATACCTAAAGAATCTCTTAACAGCCATGAGATGACATTCCTTAGGATTGGCTTGAAACCGTGCACACATGCACACACTAAGCATAATATCGAGCCTAGATGCACAAAGGTAAAGCAAGGATCCAATCATGGAGCGATATACCTTTTGATCCATGCTTTTTCCATCTTCATTTAAGTTAAGATGTCCATTGGATGGCATTGGAGTCTTGATGGGCTTGGCTTTGTCCATGTCAAACTTCTTGAGCATGTCATAAGTGTACTTTGTTTGACTTATGAACGTGCCTTCCTTGAGTTGCTTGATTTGAAATCCAAGAAAGAACTTCAACTCTCCCATCATGGACATCTCGAATCTCTTTGTCATGATCCTACTAAATTCATCCGCCCAAGCTTTGTTAGTAGAACCAAATATGATGTCATCGACATATATTTGGCACACAAATAAATCATTTTCTTCCTTGCGAGTGAAAAGAGTAGGATCGGCTTTGCCTATCTCAAAGCCTTTCCTTAAGAGAAATTCCTTAAGGCATTCATACCATGCTCTATGTGCTTGCTTAAGACCATAGAGCGCCTTATGGAGCTTGTAGATGTGGTTGGGGAATTGAGGGTCTTCAAAGCCCGGTGGTTGCTCAACATAAACTTCTTCGGAGATTGGGCCATTCAAGAAAGCACTCTTGACATCCATTTGAAATAGCTTGAAATCATGGTGAGTAGCAAATGCTAATAGGATTCGGATTGCTTCAAGTCTTGCTACCGGTGCATAGGTTTCTCCAAAGTCCAAGCCTTCAACTTGAGTATAGCCCTTGGCAACCAACCTTGACTTGTTCTTGGTCACTATCCCATCCTCGTCTTGTTTGTTGCAGTACACCCACTTTGTTCCAATCACATTTTGCTTAGGGCGTTCCACTAAGGACCAGACTTTATTCCGAGTGAAGTTGTTCAATTCTTCTTGCTTGGCCATCACCCAATCAACGTCTTGTAATGCTTCTTCCACGGAGAGAGGTTCAATCATGGACACGAAAGAGTAATGTCCACAAAAGTTTGCCAATCTTGATCTTGTGGTAACCCCTCTTCTTATGCTTCCAAGAATGTTGTCAATGGGATCATCTCTTTGAACACTTTGACGAACTCTTGAATGTGGCTTAGAAGCTTCTTGTTGAATCAAATCCTCATTCTCTTGAAGGTCTTGAGCATCATCCTCAGAGGGTTCGGACTCTCCAGGGTTGGGTCCGGAGTCTCCAGAAATTTCAGATTCTCCGAACTTTTCTCTGGAGTGTCCGGGTTTCGCAGCGGCAGTCAGGTTTGGTGATGCTTCAATGACTTTATCTTCTTTATCTTCTTCTTGAGGCTTGGTTTCACCAATGGCTATCTTCTTGATGTCATTTGTAGAGGTCTTTTCCTTGCATACACACACTTCATCAACTTGCTCCACTTGAGAGCCATTAGATTCATCAAATATCACGTCACACGCTATATCAACACTACCGGTGGTCTAGTTGAGAACGCGATAGCCATGAGCATTTGAGGCGTAACCAAGAAAAATACCATCATCAACTTTAGGTGCAAACTTAGAGTTCTTGGGCTTCTTGTTGAGAATGAAGCACTTGCAACCAAAAACTCTAAACTATGACACGTTAGGCTTCTTACCGGTTAGGAGCTCATAGGCGGTCTTGTGTCGAAGTTTGTGAAGATACAAACGGTTTATAGCATGACAAGCCGTGTTGATCGCTTCCGCCCAAAAACTATCTGAAGTCTTATACTCATCAAGCATAGTTCTTGCGGCTTCTATGAGAGTCTTATTCTTCCTCTCCACTATCCCATTTTGTTGAGGTGTGTATGGGACGGAGAATTCATGACCAATGCCTTCACCATCAAGATACTCTTCAATGTTGGTGTTCTTGAACTCGGAGCCATTGTCACTTCTTACTCTCTTGATCTTCATATCAAACTCATTTTGGGCTCTAGTTGCAAACTTCTTGAATACATCATGAACCTTGCTCTTGTCACGCAAATAGAATACCCATGTATACCGAGAGTAATCATCAACAATGACAAATCCATACTTGCTTCCTCCAATACTAACATAGGCCACGGAACCAAAGATATCCATGTGAAGCAATTCCAATGGTCTTGTCATGGTGAGTACATTCTTGGAGGGGTGAGGAGCACCAACTTGCTTTCCGGCTTGACAAGCACTACAAATTCTATCTTTCTCAAAGTGAACTTTTATTAGTCCTAAGATGTGCTCCCCCTTTAGAAGTTTGTTGAGATTATTCATCCCAACATGGGCTAGCCGGTGATGCCAAAGCCAACCCAAGCTAGACTTTGCCATTAAGCATGTATCAAGTTGGGCTTTCTCCGATGTGAAATCCACCAAATAAATCCTTCCCTTGAGTTCACCCTTAAAAGCAACGGAGTCATCGCATCTTCTAAAGACGGTACACCCTCATTGGTGAACAAACAATTTTAGCCCATCTCACAAAGTTGTGACACGGACAACAAATTGTAGTCCAAAGATTCAACCAAATAAACATCGGAAATTGAATGATTGGTTGAGATAGCAATTTTACCTAGACCAACAACCGTTCCACCACCATTGCCTCCAAAGGCAATCTTTTCCGTAGGATGTTCAATCATTTCACAAGACATAAACATCTTCTTCTCCCCGGTCATATGATTTGTGCATCCACTATCAATCACCCATTTGGCTCCACCGCAGGAGAATGCCTACAAAACAAATTAGGCTTGGTTTTTAGGTACCCAATTAGAGTTGGGTCCTTTCACGTTAGTCACAAGAACTTTGGGCACCCACACATTCCTTTTGATCATAGAACCTTGTGTGCGGGGTCCCACATACTTGGCCACCACCTTACCCTTGTGGTTCCAAGTCAACACATAATCGGCATAAAAGTTGTCTTGTGAAGCATGTGCCTTGGGCTTCTTGGTTTGCTTGGCTTGTACCACCTTGGTCTTGACTTGTGGTTTATGGGATGTGCCATTGGAGCTCTTGAACTTGATTGGAGTGTTGAGCCTAGGTTGTTTACCTTCAACCTTGGCACCCAATTGCTTCATCCCATGCACCACATTTCTTATTCCCACACCCCTTGTGTGGTCGTTCTTGATGAATGAGATAGGGTCTTTGGAGCCTTGCTCATTCTTACCTAGCCCCTTCCCATTCTCAAAGCCAAACTTCTTCATGTAGTTTGAACCAAAGCCCATGGTATGGTTCTCAAACTCTCCTCTCTTAGGTTCCTTCTTCTTTTTCTCAACAAGAGAGTTTGACAACCGAGCAATCTCTTTCTTCATTGCATTCATCTCAGCAATGTTAGTAGCATAAGCATTTAAATCAAGTTTATAGCATCTGGAACAACCATTACTTGTAGAAGCATTTGAGTTAGAAGTAGCATCATTAGAGGTTGTTTTAGCACTATTCTTAAGGTTGTCAAGTTGAACTTCAATTGCAATGTGACTAGCTCTCAAGCGTTTTAAGCTCTCTTGAAGTTCAACATTTTCACTCTCAAGTCTAGTGCAAGCATCCTTAGCTAGGAAAGACTTCCTAGTTAATTCATCTACTATAACGGTCTCTTTAGCTTGAGAGTTCTTGAGGCTAAGAATTTCTTCCTCTTTTTCCTTGAGCAAGCCCTCTTGCACCTTGAAACCCTTCTTTTCAATTACAAGGGCATTCTCAAGGGTAATGGTTTTCTCTCGCTTAAGTCTAAAGAGTTCTTCTTGCACCTCAAGAGTCTCATCTCTATTTTTGATTTCATTTAGAAGGTTCATAATTCTTTTGGTTGCTTTCTTGCAAAAGCTAGTGATCATTTTTTCAAATTCATCATCACTATCATTATCATCATCAACATCTAGGGGAGAAGGTTTAGTGTCTACCTTAGTGCCCCTAGCCATGAGGCATGTGTGGGTGAAGTCATCTTCATCAGCGGTGAGATCTCCAAAGAGTGATGGCTTGTCAATGGGTTGAGCAATGGATATTGTAGCAAGTCCCACTTCATCATCGGAGTCAGAGCTATCATCATTTGAATCCCATTCTTCATTCAAATGAGCTTCACCAACTTCCTTCTTCTTGCTCTTGTCATATTTATTGGTGTCTCTTCTTCTCACTTTGATGTTGGGACATTCCGTAATGAAATGACCCTCCTTGCCACACCCAAAACATGGCCTCTTGGATGTTCTCTTGGTCATGATCTTGTCCTTGTCCTTATTCTTGTTGAAGAAGCCACCCTTCTTCATCACTTTTGTGAATCTCTTCACAAATAAGGTCATTTGCTCGGGAGTCAATGTGTCATCACTATCTTCCTTGACCACGGTCTTGGAGGATGATGAGCTTGCCTTCTTCTCTTTGTCTTTGCTTGAAGCTTTGAGAGCTACTCCCTTGTTCTTCTCAATTTGTTCATGCATCTTTGACATTTCTTGTGAAAGTTTTGACTCCTTGACAGTGATAAGATGTTCTTCAATTCTACAAATCACATCCGCCGGAGTGAACTTCTTGAAGCCTCTCTTCTCTCTAATAAGTGTAGGGAGTTGAACATCCCTAGCCATATAAGCAGTGAGGATCTTATCAACAACTTCTTTTCTTCCCCATCTTGTGCTCCCAAGAGACTTGATTTTGTTGATGATCTTGTTCAAACGGTTGTACATATCTTCTGAAGATTCATCTTCCTTGATGACAAAGCGATTGAGCTCAGTTTCAAGAGCTCGAATTCTTCCTTCTCTAACTTGCCTTGTTCCTTCATGGTTGATAAAGAGAGTGTCTCACACATCTTTGGCGGACTTCAAACCATCAACCTTGTCATATTCTTTGGCGGTGAGAGAGCTCTTGATGATGCGAATGGCTTGATAGTTGCGTTGGATTTCATTCGCTTGAGCTTGTGTCAAAGTAGCATCTCCACTTGGAAAGATGATTCCCCTGTTCACGACAGTCCAAAGTGCGGGGTTTACCGCCATCAAATACTCCTCCATCGAGTTCTTCCACTTGGAATAGCCGGTTCCATCAAATTGGGGTATCTTTCCAATGTGGTGGGAACTCGATGGTTTATCAAAGATTAAGTTTGAATAATCGTAAGGGATTTTAGAGAACTCCCTTCCCGGAGGCCGACGAGTGGAGCGGTTCGATCTTGCATCATCAAAGTCCTCATCACTTGAGGAGAATGATCCATCATCGTCATTTCTTGGATGATGACTTGTGCTTGCTCCACCGGCACCTCCCGCTGCACCCGTAGGATCCTCGAGTGTATGCACGGGAGGTTGATTACCATTGGGGTTGGTCAAATCACCTTCGGGCGGCGTTGCTTGATTAGTTGGGGTCGACATCTCTTTTCTCCAAGCGGTTAAGCTTCAAACGGAGCAACAAACTCTGATACTAATTGAAAGGATCTAGAGGTCGACTAGAGGGGGGGTGAATAGTCGTTCCTGAAAAATCACAACTTAAAACAAACTGTCAGACTGAAGTCCGGAGTCTCCGGATATTTTTCCGGATACTCCGGGAAATCCGGAGTATCCGGGAAAATGTCCGGATTGTCCGGGCTTTTGAGGAGGCGACTAAATTAATAGGAATCAAACTTGGCTAAACTCAAATATGTGAATATAAGATATGCAATACAGAGATATAAGCCTGTTCCATCACTTAAAACCAGTAGGAACCTCACCACGAAGTAGATCGGCCACAAACCCTAGAAAAGTACTCAAAAGGATTTTAAGCATACGACAAGAGCAACAAGCACGAGAGACACAAGGTATTTGTTACCGGAGTTCAAGCTCACACCTTGAGCTCTACGTCTCCGTTGAGGAACCCACAAAGGGTGGACCTTTACACCTATGTCACTTTCCTCCCCCTAGCGACCACAAAGATCGAGCTAGGGTTACTTACTCAATCACGGGGTAATACAAACTTCCTTGGGCAGCGACAATCCTTTGGATGCTCCAAGGCAACACCTAGCCGGCTATGAGCTCAAAGCTCCAAGAGTAACAAACACAAGATTGCCAACCAAGCGAAGAACGAGGTGCTCTAGAGATGGGATATCAACTCACTAGCACTCTCCAAGCTCTTACTCTCAATTCCTCCTTTAGTCCCCAACAAATCTCACCAAACCAAGGCCAAGGGGAGTAAAGAGGGGGAGTGAATGAGTTCTGAGTGTTGCAGGTCGAAATGGGCAAGAGAGAGAGTGTGGATAGGGTTGAGGGGGTATAAATACCTCCTTACCCAGAAAAAGAGTCGTTACAGCTCTAAGACCCGGAGTATCCGGACTTGGTCCGGGGACTCCGGGAAGTCCGGACTATCCGGGATAAAACCCGGAGTATCCGGCCTTCCAGAGTTAGCACACTTAAGGATAGCTCGGTGAACGTGCAGTGCAAGGTGTCTCTCATAGGATTTTGGTTAGTCATCTAGAGCACCTTTTCAACTCTTGGAAGATACAATCCATGTCCCTCTTTATAGTACAACATTCCTAGGACTCAAATTCAAAATATAAAATAAATAAACCTCTAAGGAATCCTTCTTTTAGCATCACTTTCTTTTTGTATAGCAATGAAGCGCTTAGATGCCATATTAGAATTTTAGTACCTGCTCATATACTCAACACATCATTAGTAGCTTAATGGTCCATCATTAAATCACCAAAACCCACTTAGGGGGCCAAGATACTCTTCACTGTGGTCGTGCATCATCATCATCAGATGGACATAGCGTCGGCCGAGAGCACCTCCCCGGCTGATGCCGCCACCGCGTCGCCGCCGCCACCGGCGACGCGGTGGTGCGGCAGCGCAAGGGGTGGATCCGGCGGATGTACTTGCCCGTGGGCGCCGCCGAGCACGAGCAGGGGTGGTCGCCGCCGCGAACGACGATGACGGCGGTGGCGTGGCGAGGACGAAGCCGCTACGGGGGCACAGGTGGCTGCGCCGGCTGGTGCCTGTGTCGACTGGTGCCGACGGAGCACGCGCTGCGGCGACGGTGGAAGGTGCTGAGTGGCTCATCATCGAGGTTGGCGGCGGGGCTCCCGCGGTGGAAGCGGATGGCACCGGGGCGGCTGTCGTCCGTTGGCGACGGCTGCGCGTCGGGGCTGCTCGATGACGCCGCGTTCCGCATCATGTAGGTGCTGGAGGCCGTTGTGCTCGGCCTCGCGGTCTCCTGCTTCTGCTGCTGCTGCGGCTGCCAGATATGATGCTGCCTGAGCTGCGACCTGTGGTGGAAGTCTTGGACCGCGAGCCTGCTGCTGCCGGTGTCGGGGGAGAAGCGAGAGAGAGGCTGCTGGCAGTGGCGGAACCAGAAAAAAAATATAGGTGGGGCGACTTCCATCCAGAGAGTAGTCAAAACTAAAAACTATAGCCATTGACACCAAAATTTTATATTGTAATCATACAAAACTATGCTAACAAGTGGATAACACAAATGTAGTTTTAAGATGTTATCTCAAATTTGAAGATAATTTTATATTTCCTGTGCTAATATGCCGCTCGATATAAAATATAAAAATAGAAATGAATGAAAATGTAAGCAAGCTACGCAATATTTTAAAGTGATCGTATGCCTAGCAACAAATTGTTGCTCCCTCATCATGATGTAGCTAGCACTCGGCAGGCGGGCGAGCAGAAATTGAACCGGGAATTTGGGAACGGGGGTATCGATGAACTTGAAGCTCCGTTACCAACATGCAGTCCTCACGCTCTGTTATTGGTTTTCATTAACTAGACCACTTGGGCCTTCACGACTTCACTGTTGGGCGCTTGGGCCTAGGAAAAACAATAGAGAACCATGTGCGGTTGCCAGAGAGAGATAGTCATCTTCTTCTCGCGCTAGCTGAGCTCGGCAGAAAAATGGAGAAGCAGCGGACGAGGCAGGAGCCAAAGGAGGGAGGAAGGTACTTGGGTTAGTCTGCCAGAAGCTAGGGCGGTCACCCCACCCCGCCGATAGGGTAGCTCCGCCCCTGGCTGCTGGGAGGCGAGGAAGAGGCTGGTGGGCGCGGCGGCATGGGGAGGCGGCGGCAGGGCGCTGCTGCGGTGGAGGAAGAAGGGGATTTTCCCCCTCACCACTGTCATGTGGGGCCCACTAACGGTCACCGACAGCATCCAGCTGCATCTGACGGAAATGGCATAGAGCACATGAAAAATTATAACCTTTGGTATAGAGCTCAAATTTGCATTTTCTATAGCATAGAGCACACGAGTTGCATTTTTTTAGCATACAAAGAATTTTCTCATGTTTCTTTGGCTGGCGTTCCACCGGCGACACTGGACGGCAGACAGGAGGATCAGACACGGGCTACAAGCATCACCAACTTGTACGCTCTGCGATCAGGACGATGAGACACTGGAACACATGCTCATTCGCTGCTCCTACTCACAGCAGGTGTGGTGGTTCGTCCTCCACGCACTAGGCTTCAGTGCAACGGCCGGGGGTAACATGGACTCCCTACCGCAATGGTGGTTGCATTGCACCTACGCGGCCAATTACCCGAGCACAAGAAGAAAGGCTTCGACACGCTGTTTGCACTGATTGCTTGGCAACTCTGGAAAGAACCTAATGCCCGCGTCTTCCAGAACGCAGAAATCCAGCCGGCGCTGCTGCTTAGAATGATCAAGCGAGAGGGCGACAACTGGACTGCGGCGGGCGCCAAGCAACTGATAGTACGGCTAGTAGTATCTTTAGCCTGGGATTCTCGCAGCGAGTAGTCCTTTCTCGCAGCGAGTAGTTCCTTTGGCCTGGGATTCTCTGGTTGTACGGCTATGTAATATCAGCACCGCCAGCCTGGCGTGCGCCCTAATGGCCACGCGCTGTGTAAAATTTTGTATTTGATCTTCTTCTTAATACAATGATGCGCAACTCTTTTGCATATTCGAGAAAAAAAACAAGCATCTGATTTCCATCCATATATACACCTTCTGTCCAGAATGATGAACACATTTTTAGTAGGAAAAAGTCAATCATGCGATTTTTTTACCACTAATATCTCCAAGTCTGTGCTGTCATTTGCTAAAACAATTAGTATCAACTCAGAGGTTCTGAAGGACGAAAAAGGCAACCAGACATAAGTTTATAGGAGCCAATTTTTTTTTCTTCAATGAACAATGGAATTTGGCTTATGTACACTACTAGAAACCGGAGTTTCCCTGTAGCTGACAAACCAGCAGGAAAATAAGAAATACTGATGAAAAATGTGAAAACCAATTTCAGTGTGGGTTACTGATAGAAATATACTGACAGTACAAAAGCGACACAAATAGAAAATTTGCATGCTGGTTGAACAATTTCTCTGTCGGTACACTATTTTCCCTGTTAGTTACACTATTTTCCCTGTTGGTACTACAATGACACGAAAATTCCGAGCATCTCTGCCACATGTAACCGACGAGGAAATTTAAGTAAACCATCTGAAAAGGAACTTCCATTTCTATCTATTCATTTAACTTGAATCTTTTAGAATCTCAAATTTAATGGATAGAATAATCTCAAATTTAACTTGAATCATGTATATTGTAGGAAATACAATTAAGAGATCATATTACACAAGACACAATCGCTTGCTTCCATCAAATGACAAGTATAAAACAATCGACCCATGTCCATTATATCGAGTTCACAAACCATCAACTTTTCCCAAAAACGGTAATAATCTACTCTAAACAATTTTTTTTGCGGGTCTACTCTAAACAATATTGAATATTCACACCACTGATGTTTTATTGAACCACTTAAATTTAATGAACAAATGGCTTCATGAGGCCATGCTCGCTATAACATGTTTAAAAATTTTCCACTTCGATACATTCGGAAATTTAAAGACCCACTACCCGTTGTGAAGTTTCAGTTTGCTGTACAGATTTGTATCTGAATACTCAGGTCACCACATTTATACAGTGACCGAAAACCCAATTGGCATGTGCGGGTTACAGAATTTGCGTACACAGAATTGAACATTTAGTATGCCGCATATCGTGGCAAGTCATCACTAACCTAAGGGGCACTCACAACCCAGACTCTACCATAGAGTCCAAGTCTATTTATTACCTTCATATTTATTGCATTTTGCTGATGTGGCGCTTATGTGGCAGTACATTTATGGAAGAGAGAGGGAGAAAAACCAAGACTCTAAGTCCTATTTAGACTCCAAGTTTATGATAACTTCGAAGTAATAAATGCTCTTAGACTCTATGTAGAGTCTGCACTGTGAGCGCTCTAAGACTGGTGGATTAAAGCCAAAGACCATAGTACCCGTCCAAGGAACCAGGTTCCACATGTCTGACCTGGCCGTGCTGCCGAATATGGTGAAGTAGCCTAGCCAGGAAAGCATTGTTACGGATGGTAGAACTATCACACACCACTGCAACATGCGACCTTGCCCTTGTAATGGCGACATTCATACGCCTGCTGTCACCAAGGAATCCTACTGCTCCCAAGGAGTTTGACCGAACCTAACAGGAGCAAGGGAAAGAAAACATTTTCAGTATTGTAAGATGTGATTCTCATTATCTGCTTGTCACCTTACAAAAACTGAAGGACACCAGAAAACACAACTTACCATGGATACGACAACTGCATCTGCTTCCCTACCCTGGAAGCTGTCTATTGTTGACACCTCAACTGCAGAAGCTAATGGATGTTCTTCCAATCTGTCCCGTAACAATTGTACTTGTGCAATGTAAGGGGACTGAACAGCAATCGAAGTTGGAGGGACCCCTTCACAAATTAATTTAATTTAATCTGTTATTAATTTCAACACTGAAAAACAATACTAGGAGTATAATTTTTCCTCATATGACAGAAGTCAACACAGCTATTCTTCTTAACATATTAATCTATACTATAAAGGCAGAAACAATTGAAAACAATTCTCACCCAAAGTGAAACATACTCACCTCTCACAAAGGACCCACATGTCAGGCGAGACCCACTAAAAAGAGCCAGACGAAACCCGCGAGGATGAAAAAACTCAACGTTCTAAATTGTTTCCGCCGAAATCATAATACTTTTCTCACCGCGCCTCCCCGCTTACCCACCCGCTGTACCCACACCAATCCCGCCTCCCTTTTCCCGTTTCCTTCTCTGCGCCGCACCATCCCTTTCCTTCCATCCGCACTTCCCCTCGGATCGGATCCCCCGTCACCGTCGCTCCTCACCGCTCGACGGTGGCCAGATCCAGTAGGCGTGGCCCGCGGGGCGAGCAGGGACGGTTGCGTCTTTCTCCCCGCCAGGCGCGTGGGGGTCGACGTCCTCCTCCACGGTGCGCTTCGACCTGCGCCCCGCCAGTCGTAGACAGGGAGCTGGGGGTGACCGGCCTCGATGTGCGGCGGTGGGAGGACCAGGGTCACGGCGGGTCCCCGATAATGGCCGCGGCCTCTGCCTTGCGCTTGGGCGCGGCAGAGACGGAGCTCCCTGCGGCGTGGTTGGGTGGGAGGCGGCGTGGTGTGGAGGGCTGCCAGATGCCATCCTTGCCGACGCAGCGCCCCTCACGGCGTGGAGGGTGGCCAGCCAGCCTCCTGGGGAGCTTCCCCGGCGCGCCGTCTCCAAGACGCTCAGCTCGGCTCGGCTCTGGAGCCATACCTTCCACCGGAGACACGGAATCCACCAGCTCCAGAGGTGGTCGGGGCACTCGCCAATGGCGGCGGAGGTCATCCCCTCTCCAACTCCAGCAGCTCTCTTGTGCAGCATAATCTTCTCTTTCACCTCTCCAGACCCAATCCCCCCGGCAGCCCCTCGAGTGCTTGAGGAGGCGAACGTGGAGATGGCGTCCCGGGGCGATGGCCGTGCTCCTCCGCTGCAGGCGGGCGCGCATGATCCATCCCTTCCCACCTCACATTAGCAGGTTTTGTTCCTATTCCTTTTCTGGTGAGGGTGCATCTAATTGTTTTTTTAATTCACTGGATAATTTTGTGCTAGCTTTGTTTCCTACTATGCTACACGTTGAAGGAATGCACACCATTCACTGGATGGTTTGTCTCAGGGAGGTATGAGCAAACCAAATAACTATGCCCATGTTTCTGCAGAAAACAAGTATCTTTACCATTTATCAAAATGTGTGAAGAAAAAATTGAGCTACCAAAGAATAGAAGCCATGACATTTAGATGACATTTAGCTTGGTGGCACGCGACCAATAGAATCACCTCGCCATCTCCAATAAGGTACACTTCTAACTGATGCCCCCTGTTTGCTTAATGAAATCACCAAGCAGACACCATCAGCTCTAATCCGATCTCGTGGGGTTTGCAGGAAACACTTGCAATGTAGTATTTGATCTACCATTGATGTTCCCTCCCATATACCTCTCATGCACAGCGAGTACAACATCCCCTGTTCCCCTTTGTTGTCACCATTGACCAAATTTATGGGCCGGTCCCTATGTCTCAATTTATGCAAATCTGTGATCTTTACTATTTGTGGGTGTATCTCATCATTGTCCTAATAAATTTCAAATAGTTGTTCCATCTCATCTGATCATTGTGAAGACATTCATTGGAAGGCAAGGTAAGACACTAATATCTATATTTAATTGATTTCCAATTTGCCAATTGGCTGATTGATAAATGATTCTTTTGTTTTCCCACATGTATATGTATGAAAAATAGATCAGTATACATGTTTGTTGCATATTTTAATGACACCTCAAACCTCTAAATTGTCCTATAATTTCTGCAGATGTTTCATCCTGTTTGTTGGAAGGAAGTTGAGTCAAATAAGATGGCATAAATACATGTGTCCTGAATTTTGATGCACGAAAAATATATATGAAAAAATCCTCTCAACTATCAGTGAATGTCGCATTGCATCAAAACTGCATTTTTACTTGCTGCTTGAACTTCACACCTTCGGAACGCATCTCACGGCTGATGTCCAGGTAATTGCTGTTCTCCCTCCTGATAAGCGCTTAACCTTGTTGAGATGTGCTGCCCTCTGTTACTACTGGCATTTTATGCCTTGACGTTTCTGTTGAATGACTATACCTGGTTGCCTTGAACCCATGGTTTCAGTCTTTCTTTGTGTTTGATGAAATGCCTATCTGATGTTTGATGAAATGTCTAATAGTATTTTAACATATTTCACATGTTGTATCCAGTATTATATATGTCAGAAGGTAGGGTCAGTATTGCTGTATCTGGGAATGCATTTTTTCTTTCTGGCGGATCATCAATTTGTAACTTTGATCTTACTAAATTTATAGATACTAGCATTCCAAAGTTGAATGTCATTGCAAACCTGTATGTACCAAACAGTATTAGCCAATTGCAAAGTTCAAACAGGAAGTAAAAAATGGGAGGGTTTTAAATATTATATTTGGTCATTGATCAACACGTATTTCTCACAGATTTATTAATTTATACTGCAAAAAATATACTTGCAGTTGTAGGCACTGCTTTTGGACGTGTAATGATAAACTAGAGGACTACTGAGTTCTTGGTCAAGAAGCATTTGCAGAGTAAGGATTTCCTGCTTTTCAGTAATTTAATCTTTTCTTTCATAGCATCCTGGAATGTAAGTGTCCGTGTCTGACTGGTTCATTATACCTGTTCTTCCATCGGAACATCTATGCATAGCAAGTTAAAACAAATGGGATTATATTTTGTAGTGTCTGTAAGTTAGTTTTCCACCGAATTATCCTAAATTGTTGCTTCTACAGTTATTGTTTTAGTTCTCAGTGTTAACATTATTTTACTGATTACTGATTAGTGATCTGATTACCATGTCTTAAATTGTTTTTAATTAAATTTTCTATTGATCCAATTTCCATTGGTTATTTGTGTTTAATAATTGAATGACCCCTATGGCAGAAAGTGTGATAATATCAACCTAAGATGTTTGAGAAATAAAAAATATATATAAGGGTAATTGAATTGTTCAGGCTAACTGCTCTGAAAACAAATGGTTTCTTATTGTTCATAGTTTTTTTTTGCTTAGAAGAAAAAGGGAATAAATCATGAATAAACCAAATGTATTATCCAGCATTCATGTGACTTATGAATTGTGAATATGGTCTCTTTTATGTTAGATTCCTTAAAATTGGTTGTTGTTCAAACATGGTATTACTAGATATTGAGTTTTGTTTTTGTTGATGGGAGCACTGGGTAATGGTGATGGGATTCTCTGTTTGGCTTTGTTGTTATGCATGCAGCTTGTTTTAACTTCTGATTTTCAGAAAGAAGGTTAGCACATGGTAGGAAAATCAGAGGCAGTCCTCCACAACAATAGAAATTAGTCTTTAAGTTTTTGTTACAGAAGAAATTAGTCTTTAAACTGAAGAATGTTTAAGCTTATTAGGACGCATACCTGTATGTCTGTAGAATGGGCACCTTACAAATTCAGTAGAATGCTTAGAGAACATGTTGATTATTTGTGCTCACATGCTTACCTGGTTGTTTCTTCCAGTAGCATCAGGGAATTTGTTGGCACCCCAGTAATTTAAGCTTTTATTTTCTGCTGATCACTATGACATGGGCTTTTAGCCTTTTATCAATTTTGCATTTGGATTGTTGATCCCCACTATATTTTACTGTTTTTCTTCTGATTCTTTTGCTAGACAATAAAAATACTAACCACCAAAAGAATGATCTTATTAGGTTTTCTTAGAAAGCCATAAGTGGTCTATTGTTTTCCAGGATAGTGAACACAAGACTCTATCTGCAGTTCAAAACAATATGCTTGACTCCTGGTATCTGATTGTCTTGCTAACTATATTATTGATAATTTAATATAACTGTGCTTTGATTACTTCTAATGTGTTTGGAAATCTAAATAAGTGCATTTCAAATAGCCTCATGAAGTGGAAGTGTTATATATGTTCAATATCAGGTCAGTTTTATTCACTGGTTATTGTTTTTTCCTACTGAATTAACATATGAATTTATGTCTTACATAGCTTATTTAACACTTCTCTACCTATGGTCCTCTCTACGTGGCTTTGATGGTAGGGAGGTTGCAATCTAATTATTTATCTGTGTGTGCCAATTCAGGTTCTGAAAAAAATGAACACAACTATCAGTCTTTCAAATCTCAGTGGCAGCAGCACAGATCCGGCAATGGCCAGGCCATCGAGCGGTAGAGCTATTTCATCCAATAGTGTTTTTAAGGTCAGTTCTACTAGGAATAGTTTTGCTTTTTTTTAGTGTGCTTGTATCGTGCTTATATTTAGAATTTCTCGTTCAGGACGACAGATCCTGGATCTGTTCCTATAGGATTCCGCCAAACTCTGTTGAGAATCCCGTGCCCTTTGATAATGTCTTGTTAGAGCAATTGCATTTGAGTGGAAAATGGAGAGGTAGTTTTGTAACAGGAATAAAAAAATAGTTAGAATTGTATTTATACTCTCAAGTATGGTTGATTTGAGATAATGTGGTCTCGTAGAGTACAACCTACCTAGAAGAGTGGGTGGTTATTTTGAATTTGGCTCGGTTTTAGTTTATATTCTCCGTTTGATTAGATATTTTAATGCCTAATATAGGGTGTATTGTGTTTCTCTATTTTGTACATTAAATTTCTCATCAAAAGGGTTTTTATCAGATGTTTACTTAATAAGAGATCAATTAAATTTTAGCACCTTATTAATCTGTGGAACACTACAATCAGTTCTATAAGCGCAAGTTGATTATTAATTAAAAGTTTGTGTTTTGGTAGAAAATTACATCCACAAGGAATGTTTTGTTTTTTTTACTTATTTACATAATGGCAACTTCATGCTAAGGATTTTTGGCTGCAACCTGTAGGTTTGGGAAAGCATCCTCTTGCATCAAATCAACAATTTTTTGATGTTCTTAAGACTAATGCATTGAACATTACCTCCAAACACGTGGGCTAAGAATGTCTTCATTTTCTTACAAATGACCACTAGCTTTGTGAGGTGAACTAGCTTTGTGAGGTGACATGTTACTGCATCCCCTTCCTAGATTGTTGCTTTTCCCCTTATGAATTAGTGAATTGAGTTATGGCTACATGTTAATCCATCTCTTTGCCTTGCACCAGTCATTTGCAGTTTGGTTTCACACTTCTATTTGTCCTAGATTTGTTGATATCAGATAAATAGCTAGGTGAAGATATATCCTCTCTTGTGTAATGTCTAAGCTTACTCTCTTTTCTGTGAGAAGTATACCAGATCAGCAGACAAGATTATGTGAAGGACAAATCAATTGCTAATCAACTCTGATTGGTCTTATCTGCTACTCGGAAGGTAATCTAATACATATATACTTCCATTTTATCTAATGGAGTAAAGGATGCAAAGTTACTGCTTCTGTTTTGACATATATTTTTTTTTCTCGAACACGCAGGAGAGCTGCGTATCAATATATTAAGAAGAAAAAAGGGGTTTTAAGATACCCCAAGGTACAGCCCGGTTATTTAAGGAGAAAACCTGAGCAGAAAAAACCACCTCAAAACACAAAGATGAATCACCTGTTACCCTATAGGGACCAGACCCAAAAAACACACAAAACTAAGATGCCAGAGCGAGGAGATGGGAAACTCCTCTAGCACCAGCAAAACTCCACAAGAAAAACTCTTCTAATAAAACTGCCATAACCCCATTACAACTTGGAGAGATCCCATCAAAGACACAACGATTACGATGCTTCCAGATAGACCATGCTCCAAGTATGATGATGGAATTTAGGCCCTTTCTCACTTGACCTTCCACTCTGTTGCTTGCAGCTTCCCACCAGTCATCAAAGCAACCATTGCCCACTTGTGGGCTCAGGGCTTGCAAACCAAACTTCTGTAGTAAACGGAACCAAACCTGACGGGTGAAGACGCAGGCTACAAGCAAGTGATCGATTGTTTCATCCTCCTGGTCACACAAAGGGCAGCGCTCCGGATGTGGCAGGTTTCTTTTAGCTAGCCCATCAGCCGTCCAGCATTTATTATTAGCAACCAACCATATGAAAAATTTGCATTTGGCGGGGGCCCAACTTTTCCAAATTCTCTCATAAGGACGAAAAGATATGGCTCCAATGAACATAGATTCATATGCAGATTTTGCCGAATACCTCCCTGATGCAGAGAATTGCCATACATGAAGGTCATCCACATCAGGTTGAAGCACAACATTAGAGAGCAGGTCCCAAAGAGCAAGATACTCTGTCAAAACTGCCAACGAAAGAGCCCCTCGAATATCTGCAACCCACCTTCGGTTTGTAAGAGCATCATGGACTGTCCTCTTCCTCGCTCTGCTAGAAATTGCTCTATACAAGTTTGGCACAAGCTGATCCAGCCGCTGCCCATGAAGCCACCTATCTGTCCAGAAAAGAGTATTCATGCCATTGCCTACTTCAGATTTAATGGCAATAGAGAAGAAGGCCTTAACTGCAGGGTGGACTTGGATGGGGAAGGAAGCCCAAGGTTTATCTGGTTCTGTCTTTTGCAGCCAAAGCCAACGCATTCTCAGGGACCATCCCAGTTGTTGCAAGTTAGAGATGCCCAAACCCCCCAACTCTGGAGGTCTGGTGACTTTTGACATATATTCTGCTCTCAGTTTACTTTGTCGTCTGTTTTTGCGTGCCTATGACCACCATTCGTTTGATTTCATTGGCTTTTTTCAATCCTTGTTTTTCCCACTGTGTATGTATCGTGACCCTCAAGCAAGGAGTACACATTTCCAATCCGATTCATTTTCTTGAGCAGGCAGTTAGGCACCAGGCAACAATTATCTAAGAGATTGGCTAGGAGTCCTCTACCTATACACTCTACAAGTGAAATGTCCTGATCTTTACAGTAGTTTTCCATTTTCTCCTAAATGCTCATTATTCTGTATTGTACGCGACTTTATCTTGGTTGTGCTAACAAACATCGTTGCACTTCTTTGTACTTTCCATTTTCTCCTAAATGACATTTTTTGCAGTGGAATCCTTTGATCTTTGAATGGTATGTTTTTTTTGCACATAAAACAATCGCTTTGCTTGCTCAAGGTGCCCATGTGTTCCAGGTATGCCTTTTGTACTGTTCTGTGTTTGTTTTCATCAAACTCTTGAGCCCAAATCTCAGTTCCATTCATATTTTACTTTGTTAACATTCTGGTGTGACAATTGAAATGCCCTTACAATTCCTTTCATATTTTACTTTGCTAACATTCCGGTGTTACAATTGCCCTTACAATTCCTTCTTGCTTAGTGAAGTTAATTAATTACTAAAAGTTAAATTTACTTTGTTGCGAAAATATTTGAATAATATTGTTGAAGTATTATGCTCTGCCAAAGTAGCTAGGCTTGACAGTCGATGGCATATGTCCGTGTAAGGTTGCTTACAATTGCTTTTTGTTGCCAACAGGGCCGTCACCTTGGCAATGCCAGTTTAGAGTTGTTCTCCATTTATTATGATTGTTATGAAAGGATGACACTTAGATTGTCAGGACGGCTAACCCTTCAAGGGCAAGTCTTATGCAATGTCTCCTCTGGTATTACAGATGCAAAATTCTTTCGGATATATTTTTTGTCGGTTTTTTCATTGTAAGACCAGCTATTTGATAAGACTTTTGCTATATGAATTTCTTTTTAAATTACTTTTGTCTGTGGGACAAGGAGTATGGAACACAAGAGACCACATGTAATACATCCACATAGTGCATTGTAAATTGAAATTAGCTCAGATGATATGTTTCTTCAAGTTGAAAACATCTTTTTTATGACCATTATGTGCTTCTGATGTATCCCTGGTCATCAATAATTTTGTGACCATCATGATTACTTCGTACTTTTGAAGCCTCTTATTTATGAGTACCTTATGATGTTCTGGTTTAAGCATGTGGACATCCAACTCACAAGGTCGTTATAAAAAAAACTCACAAGGTCGTGGACCTCGAGTAGATAGGTCAGCATATATAAAATCATGCCAAGATCATGATGTCTAAGTTATCATTTTATTTGAGCTTGCTTTAAAAACCATAAGAACTCCAACGTGACAATGTATGTTTGTCAAGAAAGCATGATGAACCATCACAATTTATTGCTCTGTTTAAATTTGCAGTGTGTGCATTTGAATCTATTAAAAGTTACCTTTGAGTGGTATCATTTCCTTATGCACATAGCTTTTGGCTGAATTCAAAAGTTGATCTCTTCCTAATACTAGCATCTTTGGGTGACCTGTTGCAAACAATTAGTTTTCTCTTAAAATCTCAGATTTTTAATTGGTTATCTTGGTTTTTTAGTAGTGGTCAAATTTTTTTTCACTAATTGGTAACTAAAATATAGCATGTTTTCCTTAAAAAAATATAGCATGTTTCATGTTTTAGGGCTTTATTATAAACATGTATTTTTTTTTAAAAAAATCACGCACATGTCGTGCGTGCACTTCCACTATATACTATAAGAGAGAAGCAAATTGAAAACAATTCTCACCCAGAGTTTAGTCTACCCACCCTCACAGAGTGGCCCGCATGTCATGTGCGACCCACCTGTCAATCCTCAGATATGGAAAGAAAACGATGACGAAACCTTAAATATGGAAGGGAGGGGTGTCTCTCCCCCCCTTTCGTCGTCGCTCCCCCAAACTTTTTTCACCCAAAGTGTACCCACCCCCAAAGTGTACCCACCCCATGGGCCAGTGTTCACGTTAGCTGGCGCACACTATATGACACGGTTCACGTACTCAAACTTTCTAATACGGTACACACGATGCCACTCCCACCCACCAATCACGATCACGCCTAAATTTATTTCCCCTTTGTTTCTCCTCTCCAAATAGAACCAAACCGTGTGTCTCTGTTTCCTATCATTCACACGAAACACATCTATTAATGTTTGTTTCCAAATAAAAATCAACATGCCTATTAATGTTTTTTGTTTCTAAAAATCTAACCTAATTCTACACTAGGTTTGACGTCAGGTTTGATTCTGCCGCCGTAGAAGATCCAGTCCTGACGTGCATGCGTGACGTGTCGACGCGGAATTGGCCGCAGGAGGATCGTCGAGGGGACATGATCTCCTGTCGTGTCTGGCGCGTGGAAGGCAATGCCGATTTTCTGATCCTCGTACTGACGCGGCAGAGGATCAGCCTTGGATCCCGCACCGACCTGATTTGTAGAATCAGCTTTGGATCCCCTTTTTCTATTTTGTTGGAGACCTAAATAGAAATAAAAATTACACCATCACCGTGATTTGCATGATGTTGTTTCCATTTGTTGCTACGATTTGTTGCTATGTAGGGGGCCGAATATTTCTTTCCAAAAGAAACAAACACAAATTGTTATAGTCCCGTTAATTTCCTATTTCCTTCCAAAGAAAAAATATACATGCATATAAATAATATTTTAGTTGTAACAAAAATAAACAAGCAATTTTGGAATGAAAATTTGAAAAGAAATATACATGCCTATAAATGCTACTCTTTCCAAAAAAAATACACATGCACTTTTGGAAACCCTAAACCCTGACAATCAATTCACCTGTCGATTATGAGGAAATATGTGTGTGTGTGTGTATATATATCGAATATCGAATTACTACAGCGTGGATTTTGTACCTATAATTAATCATTCATTGATTGATTTTGTACCTAAATTTACCCACTGATTATGGATGAGGATATGGTGTCGTTGACGATTTGATGGAAAGTTTTCTATTACCAAATATAACTCTTCTACACAGTTAGTACATGTATGTGTTTATCTTATCGTGAGCCCAACCATTCCCATTCGTTTGCTATTCTTCGTCTTCTACTTCGTGCGTAGCTAGATTGCTGCTCTCGCACGTGGATCGACAATGGTGAGAAGTGCTCCATCCGTGAGTTCATTTTTAGCACACACATTTAGCACTACCACTAGCATTTGATCTTGCGTTTTTTACTATAATATTACTCACGCATCTGCACATCATCGTCTCTCATATCTTGAGGACAATAATGGTGATCATTTGGATCTATAGACTCTTATGGCCCTACCACATGGAACTCAAGTTGATGTAACAGCTGTTGTAGCATTTGTTGCTCCAATGGATTACAACCTACTCCATCCTTTTGGAGTTATGGAGTTGTGTTTGGCCGACAGAAGGTCAGTTCTTCATGTTCGCAATTAATCAAAATTATGTGCTTTTACTGAATAATATATATGGTGTATTCCTTTTTTATAGTAAATAGATAATAGATTAATTAATATTGAGTATTACTCGTTGTCATGCAGCACATTTGCATTCCTTCGCTTGGTACTCCTCAAAGACCATATCGTCGACAACCATAAAGAATTTCTTGAAGCAGATCTCCACAACAACATTGTGATTGTTACAAATGTTGTCGTGGACCAAGAGCTACGTAAGTACAGTATTTTCAAGATATCGTTGACACTGAATTGAATCTATTCGGGAGACATGATGCATTCCTCCGATAATTTTTATCTCATTCAAGAATTCTTGGTCAATACTCAAGATACCACAATCGCTTTTTTCGAAACTCCAGACCACTCGCTGTTTGGATCACTTCTAGGTAATATAGAAAAACAATAGTTGATAAAAACACCATTTGAGTAGTACTGCTCGTGACAAAAATTGGACTCTTTTTGCAAATGTTAGAAATGCAATGAGAAAGGAGTACGAGGTGCATGAATGCATTAAAGAGGTTGTGGCTAATCGACAGGATATTGTTCCTCTATACTTCGAACTCCATCAAGGCGACGAAAGTCCACATGAAGGCGACGAAAGTCCACCACCCTTGCAGACTATAGATAGAAACGTCTCCACCAGTTCTGAAAATCTAGTAAAGTCAGGAGACAAAGGACTGTAAATGGATCCGCACTATGGTGCCTAATTTTGCAGTTGTCAAAAGTTTCCTATTTGTGTCTTCTATAGACTATAGATATAGATAAATGTATTTTAGCATTTGCGAACATTTGAGTATGAATGAACTCACACAGTGAAGCTATTCATGGCACTCTTTTCCGAAACCAAACATTTAAAATTACGCTATACAAAAACCATGGTTCCTGCAAAATCTGAATGTCCTGCTGAATGACCCAAATGCTAATTGTCGGTACCCTTAATTCAAATTAAACTAATTTAAAATCATAATTAAATTGTCGTGTTTGTGTGAAGGTGTATTTGAGTAACAGATCATTCTTGGTGACAAATTTAACTAGGGCGATCCTAACGCAGATAAGCATCATCATAGTCTAGAACACTTGTCTTGGACTTGCATATTATCATTTGGCACGGAGAGACAATACTGCTTCAGCTGTTGATTTTGAGACGCAGGATCAGCGCCCACATGAGATCCAGCTCGGTGCTTGATGATGGCACACCGGATCGAGATGCTTCGTGTGTCGCGAGTGTAGGTGACGTAGCAGCCGTAGAAGATCCAGTCTCCCCCCAGACGTGCGTGCGTGACGGCGTCGGTGCGCGCTACTAGAGGTAGATAGGTACATGTCGACGGGGAATTGGTTGCGTCATGTCTAGCGTTGATTTTCCTGATCCTCGTATTGACGCGGCAGAAGATCAGCCTCGGATCACGCACCGCCCGGGAATGAAATGACGATTGATTGATTTAGTTGGAGACCTAAATAGAAATTAAATGATTCTGTTTCCAATTGTAATGTATTGATTATTTTCAAAAAAATCAGGCTATGTTTTGTTGCTATGTTAGAAGGTACAAAAATTACGTCATTGCAAGGTGATTTGTTTGATCCAATTCGTCGGTAATCCCGGGGAGTGGCACGAATCTTGTCTGGTGTTGAAATTGATTAAGAGGGGAATTCGAAATGAGAGTCATATATATTTTTTATTTTAGATTTTAATTGATAACTGGAAAATTCAAATAAAAAAATATTTTGTCACACGGCATGTTACTTCATTGAAATTTGCACGACTAATCTTTATTCGAGTATATTGTTTATCACTATAGTGGATGGCACAGGCATGCAGGGGAGAACGTAGGTAGGATGCACGCATAAGCATGGGCAGGGATTTTTTTTTGGGAGAGACAAATTAGATAGAAACATAAATCATGGACGTCCAACTCAAATTTGGAAGGGATAATATGGAATTACATGGCGGTGCATCTCAAATTGATTGAAAGGGATCATAGCACCGTTCATCTCTACTTTTATATATGGCAACTCTATAGCTTGTGTAAACGCCCACATCATCATTAGCGACTGATTTGATTGATTGATCTTATACCACATTTTCAGATAGGAAACATATTAGCCGTCAAAATATATCTATCCTTATGAGACCCACGCCCCCTTTATATATAACTCGATCTTTCATCGGTTGTGCCACGCCCCCCATTTACACACACAACAAAAAAACACCGATTGTGAGATAATAGAGTGTAAGATGGTTTCATCGGTCTTCTTCATGACCATGGATGATGCTCTTTCAACGGTGCATGGTTCTGAGGTCAACTTGCTAGCTGTTGTGGCTTCTGTCGGGCCGATGAAGGGAGATCTGCGTGAAGGACACCAGGTTGGTTTACATTTCAATTTTATTAGCAATCAAAATTATGCACGTGTCCAATGTAAAAAATTTATTGATGCCGAACTCAACAACCATTTTATGATGGCTACAAGAGTTCGCATGAATCATCGTATATGTGCGTTAACAATTTTTAATAAAATAATTTGTGTTCTCTATATTTTTAATATTAATAATTGATAATGACATCCAAATAATTTTCAGATTGCTTTGAAGAATCTAAAGACACGACCATCACCTTGATCGAAAATGGCACATATCCTTGGATAGATAGCTTCGAAGGTGTTTTACAAATTTTTATACTCGAAGCGATGCATATTATTTTTTCCATAGCATCTTTATGTATAATAATATTTTTTTATTATTTTTGTGCAGCCGTTAGAACTGAGCTGCGTACGAATGTTACGACACACGACAATATCAAAGCTGTTGTTGCCGCACGTGCCGAGGAGATTAATTACGATTGAGAAGGAATTCCAATTTTAGATTTTAGTTTATATATGTAGCCTTTACCCCTTCACAAATGTCCATAAGCGACATTATAATTGTTAGATTTTTAATTTTAATTGTTAGTTCTATGTGTTGAAGTTTCATGGTCTTGTATTCAATTTTTTTTATATCACGTGCGTGTCGCACGTGCACTTCCACTAGTGATACAGAGTTCTCTTGCGCGTTTGAGAAAAAATCAAGAGAGGGAGGGCGACTCATCTATGACTATGTTGTTGCCTTATTTGAGGTTCAACCCATTCAGAGAAGTTACCTGATCTTTTGGCAATATAGTGTACAATTTTAAACAAAAAAAGGAAAGAAAGGAAATGATGCAGAACAAGTTGAGAAAACAGTGGTATCTAGTTAAAGAAAACAGGCACATACCGCATTGTACAAGACTGAGAACATGCAGTGCAACTATATCTGCCTCACCATTATTATAAAATGAACCTGTACCAGCTGGGTCTAAGCTCTCCTCACAGTCGATGTTTAGACTTCCATATGGCATTCGTGTATCAAGTAAAACCAAGGCACTCTGTGTCATCCATGTTGCCTGAAACAAGGAAAAAAATAACTTATAGCCACTTAGAAGTTATTTTTTTCAAGAATTGAAGGGACTACCACAGAAAAAAATGTGATTGTATATGGAAAATTATACATAGAGCCACCATCAATAGAACATTATGTAACATATATAACCAAATCTCCAATGAAAATCAAGTAGCAACAGGAGGGCTCCATAGCTCAGGTCACCCAAATTTAATTTCAACAGAGGTCTCAAAACCGAGTTCATTATTTCTCTTTTTTTTTTCTGGCAATAAATGTATTTTGTTCTCTTGAAATTTAGATAGCATATGCAATAAATCAAAATCTCGGACAGAAGTTTGACAAGGCAATCTGGTAATGAGAACCCCAATAAAACTGGCATGAAATGAGTAAAATCCCTTCCTTTGTTCTGTTAAATAGGTAGACCATAATCTCTTTCATAAATCCGTTTCATTGTTAATTTAGCATTGATTATAATCACACAATAACCTTTCCTTATCTTTATGAGAGGCTACTTGCCCTCCCATGCCATGTACTCCTATATAGCTCAAGCAATACATCCCATGCATTATACACAATCTTAAACTTTCATATGTTAAATAAGACAGTCTACTTTTGACATGATGTACATTTATTAAGTTCATAAAATTAATTGGTTTTGAAAATAAACTGTAGTTCAATTTTGAACTAACCGTCAAACATTAAGGAATGGAGTAGTGCAATATATAGAGGACTGTGTTGTGGTTAATAGAATATACAGTAACATGTATAGCCTTCATATGAGACAGATGCTGATTATGTTTCTATAAGCTGAAAGGTGCACCTCAATAAATATTTTAGGTTTGTAGAATAATGAATAGAACCAGGGGGTACCTTGATAAATGGATAATCAACAAGAAGTCGAGAAGCAACAGATGGGGAGGATTTGAGCAACCCTTCATACATCTCATTTGATGCCCAACTAGCTATTGCATCATGCATTCTGTATTGCATTGTTAATGTTGTAGTGAGTAGCCCATCATGCAGCAATGAAGCCCTTTCTAACAAAGAAATTCCTAGCCCACCTTGTACAGCCTCTCTTGACAATACTACAGGTGAAAGCTGGCAATGATCACCAGCAAGGATGCATCGCTTTCCTTGTAACATTGGGATCCAGCATGACGGTTCAGTTGCTTGCCCAGCTTCATCCACAACTACAAGGTCAAAGGAACCACTTCCCCTTATAAGTGGGTCGGCTGCCCCTACATTAGTTGATAGCACCACCTCAGCATTTGACAGAACCTCCATGATTGTTTCCTTCTCCTTCCTCTTATAGTCCTTCCCAAGTTTTTTCAATTGTTGGCGAATACCTGCAGCTGCAGAATCATCCTGTATGCGCTTCAAGTCCTTTCTCAAGTCATATTTTTTCCTCTCAAATTCTCTAGTGAACTTCTCAAGCCTCCTTGTAACGATCTCTCCCATGGACCTTGAAGCAACAGATGGAGATATCCTTGATGGATTTCCAACTCGTACAATGTTCATTCCAGTACTTGATAATTTCTCCACTATGTTATCAATCGCTGCATTGCTTGGAGCTGTTACAAGAACACGTTCACCCCGGCAGACAACACATGTAATAAGATAGCTAAGCAAACCAGTCTTGCCTCTCCCAGGAGGCCCTTGGATGACTAGGACAGGCCTCTTCTTGTTCAAGGCCAGTGCAAGAGCCTTTGACTGAGAGGTATCAAAGTTGTAGTTATGCCTCTCCAACAAAGCTTCATCATGTACTTCTGATCCACCCCAATCAATCAGATTATTTTGCTCCAATTTCACATCTTCCTTGTCTCCGAAAAGAGTGGCTACTACCCCGATAGATGCATTTCTTTTCTGTAAACCTCTCTTCTGAAGAAGCATCAATGCATCACAATTGCGCTGCAGAGCATATTCATAATAAATTAGCCAAGCATGTCAAGGTTTAAATAAGGCGTTACTTAACCAACCATAGCACTAAGACAAGAAATTTGTCCATTTCCTACTACTCTGATGCAACAAAAATGAAATGATGTTCCAGATTCAGATCGTATGATAAATAGCATTTTCATATTTACCTGAGGTCAATTTCCTTAATTAATTAATTAGTATTCCAGGTAAAGCAATATAAAGAGATTACCATAAAGCACAGTTAAACATCTCGAAGCTATAATTCTAGAGAACTTTGAGCACAATGCCGTATTTCGAGCACAATCATACACCCCTTTTAAAAACATCAATACTCGTACAGCATCATATAGATAATAGCATAAAACAGCCAAATGACAGATGGAACAAACTCTATGTTGCACCAATGAGTAGAAAGTGTAGAAACAAGGAAGACAGGAAAACTACAAGACAGAGACAGTTGTCACCTTTATTTTAGCAATATACATGACACTGAAACTGGAAGATTATACAGGGTTATAAGTTATATTTTTTCTTCAAAAATACTCCCTTTGTTTATGTTTATAAGGCGTACGTGCATATCAAGATTCAAACATTGCTATCTGTGATCAATAATTTAACCAATATTGTTTTTATTTTTATAATGTAAACTTGAAATTGTTGATTTGTAATCAAATGTAATCTCCAATGATTATAAGTTTATAACCATAAATAATATAATATAACACAAATTAATGGTCAAAGTGTAATTTGGAAGACCAGGCCATATATTATAGCACACCTTATAAAAATAAACGGAGGGAGTATCATTTTGACATGGTTATAAAGTATGAAAGAATTTCCACCATAATATCAATTCTACATGGATTGAATTATTCTTAGCATAATTAGTGTATATTAATTCCAGAAGAAATACATTCCTGCATCGAGTTTCATGTATATGTTACGTATCATGCAATTTGTCCGAAAGGGAAGTATTAGTCATTTTCAATAATATTATAAATGACTCGACCAACCTAGGAGGAAGAAAGCGGCTTTGAATATGCACCCAAATTCGATTCATACAGGCCTAAGACATAAATGGTATGTGAGGATGTACGCCCATATTGATATTTATTGTCCAAGAAATATTCATGTAACAGTGTTCTATGTGGGACAACTTCCAAACAAATGGTAATTTGTTATTTCTGCAATGTGGATTCGTGGCAAACAGCCAAATATTTTTTTTTGACTGTTGGAAGGAACATCTCTAATACGTAAGCATGTCTAAAGTCACATTACCTCATATGTCACTGCATCTGCCAATGCCTGTATGCGATCAATCTGCACACTTTTGCCAAAAAGCTTGGAGAATGTAGGATCACCACGGCGCGAATTCAATGCCACTGTAATGCTGCAGTCATCCCCACCGAGATTATGGACAAAGCCTTGCATGCAAGAAGTGGCAACATCACCCCGGCTGTTGCATGTTCTTACACAAACCATGTCTCCCGGAGAGAGACTAGTTGGAGGAAGTTTGTGATTTCCCTCAACTCTAAATAAGACCAGATGTAATCCTGATAACCCTGCACCAAGAAAAATATGAAGCAAGGACAAATATTAATTAGAACTATTAACCAATGTATAATCGAACTAACAAAAGCACAAAAAAAATACATCATCTAAAACAATAAGCTCAAAAAGGACCGAGTTTATAACAATGGTATATGTGGTATATGTAAGAACTTGGCTGTGTGCGGTCTTAGAGGCCAGAATAATTTCATTTTCTAAAAAAAAACTTACACTTTCTCATTAGACATGAGAAAAACAGATACTACCCCTTCGGTAAACATCAATCATCTCATACTGCATATAGTGCAAGTAAACTGATAACCTCAAAATTAAAGCTGATAAAAAGAACATACCAGTTGAACTGCTGATAACCTCCAAATTGCAAATGGTGTCACACTGCTCTTGGGCCTGACCATGAGTTACCAAGTAGTCAACTGGCTGGACTGCCTTTTCTGACTTTTCATGAATAATTGAAGTGGCACTCAACTCTGCCTGGGTGAACTTGAGTTCTGCATCTCGTTCTAGGTGTAGAAGGTCTGTCATCTTCTTAACAAAGTCATCAATCTTCGTCTGCATCAGCCTGGTCTTTTCCAGGCTTATGCCAAGGGTATCGTGCATAACCGGATTCCTAGATCTGCGCGCAGCTGCCCGATGCTCTGCTGATTTAACTAGTTCTTTCAGGAGGATCCAGGATTGTGCGGTGCGCCAATCAGCGATAATCCCCTCATTCTGCTGTTGCAACAAAACATCGCGGAGTTCTCTCTGAAAGTTGTCAAACAGTGTGGGGTAGTGCGCCGAGGCCTTGGAGCAAAGAGACTCCTGTCCCTTTGGCATGGGAGTTGCAGAAAGGTATGGCTGTGCCTGCATCACAAACCCCATATGACCATCTGACGGTAATGTTGTCCCGTCAACTTGCATCTCTGAGGAAGCAAACTTAGAGGCCATCAAGTGCATGCCCTGCTTTAGCCATTGCACCACATGTCGGCCCAACTCTTTTCGCCCAAGAGGGTCACCACTGTGGTAGAGCTTCACCGTCCTAACCAACTGTTCCTCAGATGGCACACAAGCACCTTCTTCATTATTGGCTATTTGATTTGTTTTCTTCCTCCACCTTCTCCTTCTTTCCCTGTTTCTGATTCCATTATTATCTGCTAATAGTGCTGGTTGTTCGCAGGGGACTGCACATGGAACTAGTCGGAGATGATAAGAGGAGATATGAGCAGTACCAGTGCAGGAGGAGAAATCAGGCAATGGAAGCAGCTTCAGTTTTCTCCTTCGGGGTCGCACAGTAGTGGCATATGAAGAAAACAAGGACCTAGAGGGCCGAAGATGAGGAGACGGCATGCTCAGACCAAGCTAATGGAAGCAAGAGTCTGACCAAGGAAATGAACTGAGAATGCAACTGAAAACATGTAGAGCTACAAGTACAGGGATATGCAAGGCTGCTTGGAGCCAGAATTTGCTCACTGATATTTTGTAAAGATCCTCAGAGTTCATTTTTTGACCAGAGAGTTTCCTTGCTCATCTTATTTTCTCACTTATCCTCCACCACTCAAATGGAGTGAGCCACCAGCACCACATGTTGCAATACCCTTAATGGTGATTCAGGAACTAATTAGCATCGGTAGCTAACCGATGCCTTCTTCAACATATATAATCATCAGAAAGCAATCATGCTTTTCATAACCTCATTGGAGTACTGCTGCAACTCGATTACCATGCCAACTTGCCAAGGATTCTCCACAGCTCACCAAGCTGTTTTATGGCAAGAACAGAGACAGTGTTCCGAAGTTAGCATGCAAATTTCGATAAGGATAGAATACAGATACAAGCATATGCAAGGTCAGGAGTGGTCTGTAACCTCACTGATATGGCTATCCAAGTGGATCGGCTTGTGGAGGATGGAGACCATGATGCCAAATTGCACTCAAGCCATACATATGTTGCTATATCCACAACCTGGACACCTCATTGGCCTACGTGTCACTTGCAGATCCACCAACTTCATTTCCTCTTGTTCGTGCCCAATCTTACAGCAGGAGAAGTGGGATGACCTCAAGGTGTCTTATATCGCGGAGTGAAAATACCGCAGGTATAAGCGACCGCGGAGCTTATCGAAATAGTGTTGCATGTCTCACTTTGAAGTTTTGAAATTTTTTGAACTTTTGCACACCAATATTACCAAACAAGATGTGCATTGTCCCAAAAGTTGAGATTTAAACAACTTTTGTAAAAATTCATATGAAAAAAACAAATTTCACCCCATCCTGAAATTTTGTCCACTAGTGACTGAAATTTGTTTTTTTGACTGAAATTTGTTTTTTTCATATGAATTTTTACAAAAGTTGTTTGAATCTCAACTTTTGGGACAATGCACATCTTGTTTGGTAATATTGGTGTGCAAAAGTTCAAAAAAATTCAAAACTTCTAAGTGGGACATGCAACACTATTTCGATAAGCTCCGCGTCGCTTATACCTGTGGTAATGCATTTCTGCTTATCCCCCACTTCGTTCCATTTGTATGTACGGTGTAGCTCAGCCCCCCTGTTGAACAGCACCACAAGTCCACAGCCACAAGTTAACTTATCCCAACAGTGATGTTGTCATATCCGCTTGACGATAGCTCAAGATACATCAACTTCTGAAAAAGTACCTGGCAGACCAAGAAGAGAAGAGACACTCCAGATGCAGCCGTGCAGAGCAGAGACGCGGCTTGAATGGGGGCAGGAAATCCGCCACGAATGGAAACTCCTCCAACATCCCTTATTCAAAACTCCCTTTCACCGTCCGTTTTATGATGCAGCACTTTGTTTCTTGATTAGAGGAAGAAATAAGTAGTAGTGCTTTCTTCCTTCCTAGCTTTTTCCGGCGCGCAGGCGGACAGGGCCGGCGGCGTCCGGGACGAGGCCCGTCGGCACGGAGGCAGATGGGGCCAACGGCGGTCGGCACAAGGTCCTCCAGCAAGCAGGTGGAAGGGTCGGTGGGAGCCAGGGCGAGGTCCACCAGCGGCCGGACCGCCGGAGCAGCACCCGCGGGTGAGAGGAGCGCACGGAAATGGCTGTCGCCAGTGCGGCGAAGCAGAGGAGGAGCGAGCAGCTTGGAGCAGAGGAGGATCGGGCGGCCAGGGACACTTGAGGGTAGCAATCGTGTGGGAGAGAGGAGGAAAGGGAATTGAGAAGCGGAGAGATTTTTTTTTACTTTAATCTTTTTAAACTAATATTTTAAAAATAACTTCTCTCGACTATATTTATAAGTACTTTTTTGTCACACCAAACTTCGTGACGCGACTAATAGTTGAGTCACGTCACATGAAAGGTGTGTTTAGTTCCCTAAAATTTTGGAGTCAAAATTTTAGGGGTGTTTTTTCAGCTCTATTAGAGGTAGTAAATATCGACTAATTATAAAACTAATTACATGAATGGACGGGAAATTCCGAGACGAATCCATTAAGTCTAATTAATCCGTCATTAGATATTATTTACTGTAGCACAACATTGTCTAATCATGACATAATTAGGCTCATTAGATTCGTCTCGAAAATTAAGGTAGGGGTTGTGAAATAGATTTTGTCGTTAATCTACATTTAATACTCCTAATTACTGTCCGAAGTTTGATGTGACGGGTAGGTAGTGAAATTTTAGGAAACTAAACAGGCCCGAAGTGCCGCGACTAATGTACACGGTGCCATTGGAAAAAATCGTAACTTACGTGGAGTCACGCCAAATGAGCTGACGCAACTCAGTAGCGAGTCACGCCACCATACATGCTGTGACTAAAACTCACCACGATACATGGCGTGACTAAAACTCACATACATGCTGAGACCTCCCTCCCACTCTCATTTAGGCGTGTTTCGTTATTCATTTTAATTAGCAAATGATCTTCTAAATTTGTGAAACTCGAGATGTATGATCTATAGAGTGCATACGTTCCATTTTAACTATTTGTACTCCAAATCATGATGTATAAAATGAGAAATCTAATTTTGAAATAGCCTAAGTGTTATTGGATCAACACATCAAAATTGCTGAGTCTGAAAACAGAGCCAACTAGCCAACTTTAGACATACTTTTTGAGAAATTTTACACTGAGACCTTACACACTTTTGAGCTACAAGTGAATTTGGATGTTCACAGAAAATTTTGGATAAGTTGTTGGTAAAAAAAAAGCAAATAGCTCATAGTTTAAGAGAGGTTTCAAGTTGGAAAGTTGTGTTGTTTTCTAAGTTTGGCAGCTAAGTATAAAACAACACAACTTTCTAAAGTTGTTCAATGTAAGGCCTAAGTTTTGATGTGTTGATCCAATAACACTAAGGCTATTTCAAAATTAGATTTATCATTTTATACACCATGGTTTGCAGTGAAAATAGTTAAAATGGAACGTATGCACTTTATAGATCATACATCTCGAGTTTCACAAATTTAGGAGATCATTTGCTAATTAAAATGAATAACGAAACACGACTAAATGAGAGTGGAAGGGAGGTCAGCCTGTACGCGAGTTTTAGTCACGCCATGTATTGTGGCGTGACTCGCTACTAGTCGCGCCAGACCGTTTGGCGCGACTCAGTCTGCCAAGCTACGACTTTTTCCAATACCACCGTGTACATTAGTCGCGACACTTCATGTGGTGTGACTCAACTATTAGTCGCGCCTCGGAACTTGGCGCGACCAAAAGAGCTACTTCTTGGAAATGTAGTTCCGGAGGGGTTATTTTTAAATATTAGTTTAAAAAAGGATAAATTAATAAAATCAAGGGAAGATAATCATCAGAAAAGATAAGAGATAACATAGAGGAAGATAAAGGGGTTGAGTAAAATTTTAAGTTACAGGCATTGAGTTCAATTGTAAAAAAGGAATTTTACTGGAGTTGTGTTTTTACTTCTCAATTCCCTTTAAACAGAAATATAGGAAAAGAGAATGGTTTTATGCTCTAAGTGTCTTGTTAATTACCTAGCTTGCCTTATGGCTAAAATGTAAAGATTGTGTATGACGATGTATTGCATTAAGTCCCTAGAACAGTATATATGGAGTACATGGTTTGGAGGACATGCAACTGCTTCTAGAGATAAAAAAAAAGTTATCTCGAGCTTATAATTAATCATAAACTAACCATATCCGGAGTTGTATAATTAATCATAAACTAACCATATCCGGAGTTGTCTGATATACTTTAACCAAAAAACACAAAGCTGCTCACTAGTGTGACTCGAGACGACGCCCAGCCATACACCACCCTCCCTTTCCCTGGTGTTCACTAGCCCGCCGTCGTCGCCTTAGTTGCAGCCCGCGACGGCAGCATGGTTTAGAGCCAAAGCAACATTTCTCATCTTATTTCCCTCTCCTGCTCTCTTCCGTTTTGCTCCATGTTGCCTCTCCTGCTCTCTTCCGTTTTGCTGCATGTTGCCTCAGATCTAGATCTTCCTGGTTCAAATTGAGATCCTGCTCAGTGGTGTTCTCTTCTTGCACTGGTGCACCTCTGCTCCTCATCTCGCCCCTAGTGCGTCCCATCTGTAGCGAACATGGCCTCATATGCCATTTGTTCAAGTTTGATTTTGATGATTAATGACAACATGATCAATGAGACTAACCATATTGTTGAGCATGTCTTTGTAGACTCTTCTAGGTCTCATGGATGCAAAAATACCACATGCCAAAATGAGAAGATAGTGTATTTTTTAAGGGTCAAAACCGTGGAAGAAAAGGAAGGAAAATGACACCGTCGGATGAACCGACGGTACCCTAGAAGCAAGCGTCGGTGCAATGGTCGGACGAACTGGTACACTGCAGTGAAGGCTCAAGTTAACTGGCACCGTCGGATGAACCGACAGTCCATATTCTAGTTGCACCGGATGATTGGCAGAGGAGAAGCAGTGAAGACGAAGGTGTCGGATGAACTGACGGTCCGTTGGAGGGCACCGTAAGTCTATCCGGTGGTTCAGTGGCGCAAGACAGAGAGGCACTGGCGCAACGACTAGTAGCACCGGATGAACTGACAGGGCTTTCAGCGGTTCATCCGACGGCGTCAAATCAGCTAACAGAGAGGTTTTTGTCGCTAGTCCTTCAGCACTGGATGAACCGACGGCATGAGAGAAGAGCCGTCGGTGCAAGCGTCGGAGCAATTATATCAACAGGAGGCAACAGTCATGTGACGTGGAGGGCACCGGATGAACCGACGCCTAGGAAAAGTATAGCGATGGTTCATCCGACGGTACGAGTTTCTGCAGCTTTTAGCCAACGGCTCTTTAGACGCCTTGGGCTATTTATACCCCCTCCACTCACCCATTTGAAGAGGTTGGATGCTGAGCAAAACCAGAGGAGTTCAAGACACATAGGAGATCATATCCAAGCCATCCAAGTGCTAAATTGCTCATCCATAGACTTGCATATGCTTTGTGTGTGTGCTTAGTGCTAGGCTGCAAAACTTGTTTTGGGATGAGAGTTTCACACTAGAACAACCATAGTTGCACATCTAGATAGCATGTTCTATTTTATGTTTTATGCAAAGTAGTGAAAGTCATAGGTTAAGTTTTTAAGTTGCCTAATTCACCTCCTCCCCCTCTTAGGCTACGAGCATCCGATTACTTACACCATCTCCTGGCTACTACTCCCGTATGCTGCCCTATTTGTCGGGAGTAGCGGCCGTTGTCTGCTCGACGGTCTTAAGGTTGAAAGGGTTGTTGTTGCCCTCCACCGCCTCTCCTTCTCGCCATGTTTCCTATCATCATGTTCATGGTGTAAGAGAACCGCTCAAAATAAATCCGTATTATCACCTAAGCCAGTTCACTTGGCTCATAAGCGATAACAAGGATGTATTTTGTCGCCTCTGTCGGGTCAAGCCCGGTGAATCACTTTACAACAAGATCGTGATATGCGCAAAGCCCACACGAAGGCGGGACCAGAGTACAAGTTCAACATTACATACAAGGTTCACAAAGTTATATTATTACAAACCAGGTTTTTCATACATAAAAGTAAAGGTGTTCAGAGTTTAAACAGCGCAAATAAAACTACACGGTAGATACATATGGGAGACCATCCATAATATATCACTCCTCATCATCATTTTTCCACTCAAGCTGCCAACCATCTAGAATAGAGCCATGCCAGATGGGGTTACCTGAAAACCACAAATTAAGCAAGGCTGAGTATGCTAATACTCAACAAGACTGACCCGACAAAAATAAAAGTACAACTAGACATGCAAGGCTTGTTGGTTGGTGGGTTTGTTTTGCCAAAAGCGACTAAGAGTTGATCCTTACTTTCCAATTTTAGCTCAAGTTCTAGTATGTTAACCATTCTAGGTAGGCACCTAACTAAACAAGTATGTTTGTGCAAACAATATTAATTAGGCAACAATATTAACCAAAATGATCCATAAATAAATATGGGGTAGCCAGTGGTCAAGCCGACTCAGATAACGGCGAGTGACCGACGATCGATCGATTTATATCCTTGCAAGGTAAACCCAAGATACACGGAAGAAGGTAGACCCCAAGAATCCAAAGAAAAACAAATGCGGGGTCTACCCCGACCAGGCGGTTCCCGTCATTCCCCAGATTAGGGACATGCACCACAGTCCTAAGTACAAGGTTACTGCAACGCCCTCACACGGCACATCCAGACTCACACTTGCACTACCGGAATCAAACCGGGAGACGCATCTCAAGATTAGTAGCGATAAAGTCCCCGTACCGGTTCATTAGGTACTAGGCTTACCGGTCTCATTCCCGACAAGCACTTGGTACGTTCAATAGCTTAAACCAGCACTATGCTACTCGGTCGAGACCGAACCCATTGCTCTTACCACATGAGCGAGTCAATTTATCCAACTTATGATTCCAACATAAGCATCCTATATCTCGCGAGCAATGAGTCATTACTCGACTTGTACCGTGTCCTTAAAGCATGGCACTAGCTTCCTAACATACTAGTATAAGAGCATAGGAACCTAAGGATCATGCATCTAGGTTTCAATTCAACTCCTGAAACTTAAATGCATAAAGTAAAACATAAATACTGAAAATAAAGAATGAGTTTTAGAAAAAGGTTAGATGCAACTCCGGTGCTTGCCTTCTTCTACTTCAGCACTAGCCTTGGGCTCTTCTGGACTTTGGTCCAGGTCTTGGTGCACAACGGTCTGGTTCAACTCCCCACTAGCTGCTCCCTCCTCCTCCTGAGTGAGCGTGTAAGTACCGTCGGGTAAATCTACACGTTCATATGCATATGCATTAGATTATGGTGAGGGTGGGAGAATTACCACCAAACTAACTCTTGTTGGCCACATTCATCTAAACAACTAGGAAAACTCACAAAAAGTATTGTGGTGTGATGAGGGTGAACTAACTACTATTTTGATGGTGATTGTATGCACATCTAAGCAACTTAACTTACTAAACTTCATCAACAGTATGGGGTGTGTGATGATGGACTAATTATTACTTTGATGGTGATTGTGTGCACATTTAAGCAAATTAAATTAACAAACTTCACCAAATAGCATGGTGTGTGTTTAAATGAGTTCAAACAGGAACTTAAACATGAAATACTTATTTAAACTTAAAGAATAAATATAAATCTATTTATTCAATTCTTAGCTAGCCATTCATCCATAATTCATTTTAATTAAAATATAACTCCAATTGATCTCAAACTTTGCACACAACAGTATATGACCAAAACAAGCTTAAATACCAAATTTCAGCTCCAGATTACACACAAATTAATTTATATGAAAAAGATAAGATTCATCCTAGCTTAACTTCATTAAATCCTACAAAAAGATTTAAGCTCCTGACCAACACACACAAATAGATCTATCATCTTGTTCAAGTTATCCATTTAACATCCTTCACAAGAGTAAATCCAAAACATCATTCAAACAAGTTCCTAAAATCATAATTATTTTTCCAGAGATGCTAAACATCATGACAAAGACCTAGGGTGCATTGGTGCTTAAAGAAATTATTTCTTGAGGGGACTATAAAAAGCATCAAGCTTAACCTAACATAAAGATTCCAAAAATCACAACTACAATTCTACACATCAAACATGTGTCAAATGTGGTCACAGATCTAAACATGGCACAAAGAATAACATATCCAAATTTCATCTTCATTGCATGAGTATATTTTGAACTACAATAAAAGTACATCAAACTGAGTTTGAATTTTCATTCAAAAAACTAACTAGAAAAACCATATACACCTTTTCTAGAAATTGTAGATCTCCTCACAAATAATCCAACACAATTGGATTTATATTTTTCTAAATTTGCTACGATTTTTAATGCATTTACAAAGTTTCAGCCAAAACCTAGAATAGCTTTTACAGAAGGACCCTTGAATCAAAGTTTTGAAATTACGTATAGGTCCTTGGTTTATGGATTTGACCCTGGATAAACTTCAATCTTCACAAATCGACCCCTGCCGGCGCAGGGGAGCACGCCGGCCGGCGAGGGAGGGCCGGTCCCGGCCGGGTGAGCGGCTTGGGGGTCCCGGGAGTGCTCACCTGTGTCGTCGATGAAGCAAGCCCGGCCGGCGGAGCCACCGGTGAGCCCCCACGGCGGAGCACCGAAGAGGCGCCCGCCGGAGCTCGGGTCCCCGGCGACGGCGTCCTAATGCTGAGGCAGCGACGAGCGGGGAAGGTGCGGGAGGCTCAGAGGAAGGAGCAGGAGGGGTCGGGTGGCGGCGCACGCGAGCGGAGGGGGAAGTTCACGGCGGCGGTGCGTATGGCGGCCGACGGATCGAAAGAAACGGCGACGGCTTCGTGCGTCTCGTTTTAAACGCGACTGCGCGTGTGCGTGCGACGAAGGTGAGGCACGGGAGGGTACATGGGCGCACGCGTGGCCAGCTGGCTTGCCGCATGCGCGAGTGCGCTGCGCAGCTCGGCCGGGCGACAACGCGTGGCCAGCGGGCCCGCGGCCTGTCGGTTGGGCGCGCGCTTGGACGCGGCGCAGGCCCCCGTGAGTTAGGCGGAGGTCCCACGGCATCGCGCGGTCCACCGCAGAGGACCCGGTGTCCGTACGCCAGAGCAACGGAGATGCAACGCGTGGCGGATGGGCGGGGTGCGCGCGAACGCGCTGGAGCGCGGCCACAGCGACGCCGGCGACTGACTTAATTTCGTGAGCCAGTTTTCAAAATCACGAAACTCCAAAAAGTGTCAACTAAGTTGAAAATCTCCAAAAATAAAAGTTGTAGAGGAGCTATAACACTACAACTTTCACAAAGGGCGACCTATGTTTTGGTGAAAGGATTGTCGGGAAAATTGTGATGAAGTTTCAGTTTTTCTCGGCCCTTAAGTACTGCGCACAGGAACTTCAACTCAAATTTAAGCGACTTTTCTTTCAAAATTTGAATGTCCGTCAATTATGAAAAATGTGTTCCCGGAGATAAGGAAAAACTTTTATATTGGCAGATTTTGAACTTCTATAGTGAAATTTGGAGAACGCGCAAGAAAACCATTTCAGCATTAAGGAGTACTTAGGGTTTGACCAAAATTGATGATTTTAACCAAGGGTTTATGTGCAAAAGTGATCACCATCATGTTAAACATGCTTAGGGACTAATTAATCTTGATTAACACAACTAATTAAGGTACTTAAGTTATCAAAACATCAGGGATGTTACAACCTACCCCCCCTTAAAAGAAATCTCGTCCCGAGATTAGGAATTAAAAGATGAAAGTAGGGGAAGAACTTACGATGTCTAGATTGAAGAAAACCCGGATAATTCTCATTGAGATAATGCTCAGTTTCCCAGGTAGCATCATCGACAAGATGATGACTCCATTGGATTTTATACATCTTTACGGATTGCCTTCGAGTTTTTCTTTCTTTTACATCAAGAATCCTCGATGGATGTTCAACGACAGAGAGGTCCGGTTCAATCCAAGCATTAGCTTCTTCAATGACTTCTCTAGCCGGTTCATGTGCACATCTTCTCAATTGTGATACATGAAACACATTTTGTACGACAGAGAACCGCTCAGAAAGCCGAATACGGTATGCCACTGGCCCACAGACTTGAATGATCTCATAAGGGCCAATGTAGCGAGGAGCTAGCTTTCCTTTCACACCGAACCTTTGGACACCCTTAGTTGGCGAAACTTTCAAATACACAAAGTCACCAACTTTATATTCCCTAGGTGTCTTTCCCTTGTCATAGTGAATCTTTTGCCTTTCTTGGGCTATTCTTAAATTTTCTCTGATTACCCTCACTTTTTCTTCGGCATCCTTAACTAAGGCTGGACCAAAGAATTTCCTCTCACCGGCCTGTGACCAGTTCAAGAGAGTGCGACATCTCCGTCCATAAAGAGCCTCAAAAGATGCCATTTTCAAGCTAGCTTGATAGCTATTATTGTAAGAAAATTCCGCCAAAGCCAAACACTTATCCCAACTTTTATCAAAATGAATAACACAGACTCGCAACATGTCCTCTAGAATCTGGTTCACTCTTTCAGTTTGACCATCAGTCTAAGGACGATAAGCTGAACCGCGTATGATTTTGGTGCCAAGTGATTTATGTAACTATTCCCAGAAGCGTGACACAAAAAGAGATCCCCTATCTGAAATGATGGTCTTGGGAACACCATGCAAACGAATAATGTGCTCAACATAAAGACTTGCATAATCTTTGGCATCATACTTGGTGTGGACTGGAATGAAGTGAGCTGTTTTTGTTAATCTATCAACGATAACCCAGACGGAATCATGATTCCTAGATGCGAGTGGCAATCCCAACACAAAGTCCATACTTATGTCATCCCACTTTCATGAAGGTATGGGTAAGGGTTGGAGAGTACCGGAAGCTTTCAAGTGACTTGCTTTAATTCTTTGACAAGTATCACATTCCGATACGTATTTGGCTATGTCCACCTTCATATTGGACCACCAAAAATTTTCTTTCAAATCTTGGTACATTTTGCTACTCCCAGGATGGATAGAGAATTTAGAGAGATGACCCTCATCAAAGATTTCCTTTTTCAAATCCCAATTATCCGGAACAACAAGGAGTTGCCCAAACCAGACAATGTTTTTCTCATCCTTACGGAAGCAATCATATTTAGGATCTTTTTCTAACAATTTCCGCTTTATAAAAAGAATACCCTCATCCTGAAGTTGAGCCTTGACAATTCTATCAAATAAATCAAACTCAGCAGAGATAGCATTTAGGCTTCCTTGTTCAACAATTTCCAAGTTAAGCCTTCTCAACTCCTCACATAGAGTGTCATTATAAGGTTCCATTGATAGGCAATTGCAGTGAGCCTTGCGGCTAAGAGCATCTGCAACTACATTCGCATTTCCAGGATGATAATGAACCTCAAGATCATAATCTTTTATCAATTCTAACCATCTTCTTTGCCTCATATTAAGATCAGACTGAGTAAAAATGTATTTGAGGCTTTTGTGGTCAGTAAAGATATTGCAGCGGTTTCCCATAAGGTAATGCCTCCAAATTTTCAAAGCATGAACAACCGCTGCTAGCTCTAAGTCATGTGTGGGATAATTCTTTTCATGAGGGCGAAGCGCCCGTGAGGCATAGGCAATGACTCTGTTTTCTTGCATAAGGACACAGCCAAGACCTGTGCCTGAAGCATCACAATAAACTTCATGCGGCTTAGAATTGTCCGGCAGTGCTAGCACTGGGGCTGAAGTTAAAAGTTCCCTTAATTTACGGAAAGCCTTATCACAAGCCTCACTCCACACAAATTTTACACCTTTCTTTAGCATCTCAGTCATAGGCTTTGCAATCTTAGAGAAATCCGGAATAAAGCAGCGATAATAACCAGCCAAGCCTAAGAAGCTGCGGATTTGATGAGCTGATTTAGGGGGTTGCCAATCCATCACTTCTTGAACTTTGCTTGGATCAACATATATACCCTCGCTGGAAATAGTGTGCCCCAGAAATTTAACACTATCTAGCCAAAACTCACACTTGGAGAGCTTAGCATAGAGTTTATGCTCTCTCAAGCGTTGTAAGACAATGCGAAGATGCTTCACATGCTCTTCCTCATTCTTGGAATAAATAAGGATGTCATCAATGAAAACCACTACAAATTTGTCCAACTCCGTCATAAATACGGAATTCATAAGGTACATGAAGTAAGTTGGTTCATTTGTGAGACCAAAAGACATAACCAATAATTCATATAGGCCATAGCGAGTAGAGAATGCCGTCTTGGGAATATCACTAGGCCGGATTTTAATTTGATGATAACCAGACTGAAGATTGATCTTAGAGAAGACCTTAGCTTCAGCCGACTGATCAAATAGCACGTCAATGCGGGGCAATGGATATTTGTTTTTGATAGTCACCGCATTGAGAGGTCGATAGTCCACACACAACCTCAGGCTACCATCTTTCTTTTTCACAAACAGGGCGGGACAGCCCCAAGGAGAAGGGCTTGGGTGGATATAGCCCTTATCAAGCAACTCTTGAAGTTGTTTCTTTAACTCAGCAAGTTCTTTGGGTGGCATTCTATAAGATCTCTTAGAAATAGGGGCAGTGCCAGGCTGTAGCTCAATGACAAACTCAACATCTCTGTCTGGTGGCAAGCCAGGCAAATCATCTGGAAAGACATCTGTAACGACCCGGGTTTTCGGAGGGAAAACCCGTCACCCTGTACCTTGCGATAGTCCCTAGATCAGACGCTATCGCGTACAGAATTCCATCACAGATAAATAACACAACCATACAGCGGAAATAAGCATCCAAAAGTATTACTTTTATTACAAATTGATTAAAGGAGTACATCATTACACGCCTCTTGGTGGAATAACATGAATAAGAGCCTACGCAGCGGTAGCTAGCTTCCAGAAGATGTCTTTAGCTTCATTCTTCTCTCCCACAGGCATCCTTGAGCGTAGTGTCGCGCCCTTCAATCGTACCATCCATCGGCGTTGTTGTCGAAGTCTGACTTGTACCCTGCAAGCTCAGGGGCTATCCCCAAGGATCGGGATAGGTCCACATCACCAACCGTATGCAAGCTTTAAGTGGCCTACTTCTAGAGGTATAAAAAGGTTCAAGGAAAAGGCTATTATTTTCCTAAGCAGCGGCAGCAACATATAAAGAGTAACATCTCCAAATCCCACCATTTCCCAAGTCTCTCATCCACAAACGGTTACACCTGGACACCCAGATCACCGTCACCAGGTCCTATCTCCATCTAGGGTCGGTGTGAGAACTCCCACTCCTTGCACCTCAATGATTGCACCCGGATCTGCGAGGTAGAGGGAGCAACTCCCCTCTCCCCGAATGCAACCACGGCTCACCATACACTCAAAACCTATAGGGGGAGGTAGAAATCCCAAAACGCAAGAGTCGGAGTAAACAACGGGCATGTCCATAACCGAGGACGCGGCTATACGTATAGATCTAAACTCTGCAGAGCGTGTACACCTGTACCCAACTCGGAATGGCACCCGGCGGTGATCAGCCAACCAAGCCCATCCTACCGGACGAACACCTAGGAGTTACGATTCCACCCTGCATCCGGGTCTCGATGCAGTCCCCCGCAGAGGACCACCCCATAACTGTGAACATGCCCCCGTGTGGCCACACAGGGAGCGACTGCAAAGGGAAAGGGTCCTCACCCACTTCTCTCCCACTGATACCCTCTATCCTACTAGCAGGTATGGAACCGCACTTGCCAGGGTCGACCCGGCCCTATCCCCACTCTCGGCGAGGTGGTGTGTACGCAAGTCCCGTGAAAACAAAGCGACCCACTCGGTTTCAGACCGGGGCGAGCTCCTATCCTCCAAGTCATCACAAAAACCCCAACACCTGTGCTCCTAAAAACCGTGTACCCGCCATAGGTACAAAATGGGAATCGCTCGAGAAGATGAACCCTGGCCCCCGATCCCGGATCGGGTTGTCTTGAGCTCACCCCCGCCAAGTCACCCAAAACACCTTCTCCTGCCAGTTTTCCCCACACACGCCAAGAAAACTACCACATAGTCCCAACACATGCACAGCGAAGCTCAGCATATAATCACGCATAAATATAGTAGTAGTAGTAGGTCAATCAAGGACAAGATATTTAAAAAGGGGCAGTGCATGGTTTCATCATATCCATCATCATGCATAAGTAAAGCGCTAGCAGTTCTATAAGCAATGCCTAATGGGCATTTAAAGTCAGTCAGGCGTGAACATGCGTGAGGGTAGTCGTCGAAGGAGAAGTCGTCGTTGTAGTCCTGGGTCGGCTCTCCGGCTCCGGTAGCTCCTAGATTCGTGAATATAAATAAATACCAGTTCTAATAGCAAATAACACCAAAAGAAGAAGCAATAAGAGCCAAAAGGGAGCAAACACCTAACTAACGAGTGCGTCAAGATTTTAGAAAGATTATGAAAGTGGTTTCATATTTTTCGGAGCTCTAAAGAATTAATTATGAATTTTCAAAGGTTAAAACAATTTCTGAAATTAAATTGCGCATCCACAATATATTTATCTCTTAGCTAGTTATAGGCTAGCTCAACCTAGTTGCAAGGTGGCTGTAGGCCGGCTGCAAGCTAGTTATAGTCGTCCACATGGCTGCCATGCAGGTAGCTGCAGCTAGCTGCAAGGGGGCGGCTGGCTAAGGTGGCATCCTAGGTGGCTGCTGACTGGTGTGGCACACGGGATCCGGTGTGGCAGAGGTTAACGCGGCCGGTGGTGTGGCTCAGCCAGGATTGGTTGGGCGCAAAGGATCCAGGTGAACCGGTGCGGCTTGCGGCGGTGTGGCCGATGGTGTGGCTTAGCAGGGACTGGTCGACCGCAACCGATCCGGAGGACCCGGTGTGGCAGCAGCGGTGAGGCTCGGGGTGTGCATCCAATCCTCTGGTTGGGAGATGGGTGGCCGCCAGCTGCTCGACGGAATGCCCCAAGGGCTCTCCGCGGCGGCGAACCATGGCCGGCGGTGAAGTTCTCCGGTAACAGGCAAAGGAACAGGACGAAGAGGGCTTGGGGCGGTCTAGGGATACACAGACGAGGAAAGGCCCGACCTCGGACGGTTACTGGGCGCGGCGGGCCTCTTGCCGGCGGGAATAGAGCGACGGCGGCGGGGGTTGTTGGCGTTTCTTAATGTCACCACTAGTTGTACACCTAGAGGGAGCGTGTAAGAGCAACCGGGTATGCCGCAAGCTCATGGAAATACCTCTGTAGCACTTCCCCAAGGAAGGAGAGTATTCCAAGGGTATCGAATCCAAGGAATGGCGTGTACTATCTCCTACTCTAGTATAGATGATCCAAGGACACAACACTGATTGATAGGATAGGTAGAAAGGATCTGCCTCGACCGAGCGCAGAGTCTAGTCACGGTCTCTCGGGTATAGCACTCACTTCGGGCACCAAGCACAAGGCCAATGTGCTGGCGACGAGCCCAACTCGGTACGCGACGTAGAGGGTTGACAAAGGGTCCAACAGGCTATCACCACTGCGGCCTACCTCTACACTACGATCGTACGTGGTCTTCGAAGGATAGCTTATGGTCCAGACACCACGTCTACACCACTTACTATTACTATGAATCCGCGAGGGAGATACTGGCACTAGCTCAAGGTATGCTCTATCACTCATGCAAGATCACGAATGCACTTTGATCTAACTAGAAACATGCAGGAGCTTCACTTTACTATAATAGACAAGTTGGCAAACTAGACGCAAACTTATGATCTAAGTCTACTGGATCGAAAGGGTTGTGTTCGAAGAACACAAGCCTCTAAACCAAGAACAAACGAAGAACACAAGAACAAAGCAACTAAGCATGCATACGACTTTAGTCTAAATAGGAAATGTCGAAATACTCACTTTAGTCTAGTTGAAAAACAAAGGCACCGCTGAGGATCGTTCTTGAGGAAGATGTCATGAAGAACATGACATGTCCTCAAGCCTCCCACCTCACTTCCTAGCACTAATCCTATACAAAGAGCTCTCCTCTCCTAAAGAGAGAGGCTCCAAGCCAAAATGAAGAGGAGGAGGAGAAGTGTGTGTCTCAAATGGAAGCCCCTCCCCTCCTATTTATAGAGGAGCGAGAGGCTTGCTTCGGGGCTCCAAGTGCTCCAAAATGCCCGAGATTGCAACCAGGGACTAATCAGGGGCTGCCACGTGGAAGGCCGGGATCAACCGAACCAAAGGCGGTTCGGCCGATCCACGGTTCGACCGAAACCACGGGGCCACATGGCGCCCTGTGCTTCTTCGTGGTGGCTGACTGGTGGGTCCTAAAGTCACTCCTTCGTGCATGCCAAGTTTCCTGACGGTTTTGGAGGATAAGTGGGCCCTTGAATCCATGTGATGTCCATGTGGCGCTTCATGATTCGTCGGGCTTGCCTATCTTGGATTGATGACGTCAGTGATCCAGGGGAATCCTAGGTGGCATCCCCTCATTGGCTGGTCTTGAAGTACTTGGATCAAAGACTTGTGCTTTTACTCCTCCTTCTAGTGCTAATCACCTGTTTTTGCATAATCACCAACACTTGTGGAAATTATTAGTTTAAGCCCTATTCTAGTGTTGATAATCATTTTCCATGCCAAAAGGTATATGTTTGACGGGTAAGAAGTGAGTGAAAATCAGCCATCAACAAATACCCCCACACTCGACCTTTGCTCGTCCCGAGTGAAGGGAAGAACAAGATCAAAGTGAGACATGTTATCTATAGGTATGAAGTAAGCATAAGGGATATTCCAAACCATACCTTACACTTGTGAACTCTGTGAAGTGTCTATCATGCTATCTTGGGTAGTTGAGGAATGGAACAGTCATGAATCAAATCACTCTTGCTCATCATGCTAAGTAACTTGGGGTTTTGCAATAAATTTTCAAAACAAACCTTGCTTAGCTCCTCATTTGATTCTCTCAGATCGCTCAATGTGTATATGTCCTCACCAAGGCATTAGATTGCCTTTCTTCATCCTACTTCTAATGATGGCTATATGTGGAGCTCAGGGTAGGATAAAGGATAAGGCATACTTGTACCACATATATTGCAAAGTCAAAGACTGGATCCACAAAGAAAATCAAATCACACAATCAGATCAAGATGTGCACGTGTATGAGTATGGTGAGTATGGTAAGGTGGATACTAGGCCCGGAATGGGTGCTAGATATTACCATCTAAGTTGTGGAACTCCTTTTTGTATGACCATCCCTCTCCTTATTCTCCTTTTATTTTTGGACATGGGCTATCCTTTCTTTCCTCTTTTTTTTTTCTATTCATCATGCTTTTGAGCATGTGTCTCTCTTTTCTTTTTTTTCATAGCCCATGTCTCTTTTTGAAGGATACTTTTGGAGAGAGAGGTCACACCACATATGGAGTTTTATTTTCGCGGAATGGATGAATGATACAATGCTAACTTCCAGTGTAGAAGCATAACAAGGGGAAATAGGTGGTGTGCACATGAATCTTGATCATGAAAGTAATAAAAAGACTTCTCACAAGGGTCACATAATTTGACAAAGCTCAATGCAATAACAAGCAGCATATGAGTAGAAGGTTTTCAACTATGAATATCATATGGCTCTAGTAGGACGGTGGCATATCAAAGAGGAGCTTTGCAAAGCGTTTTCAAGTTTTCAAATAAAATTCCCAAGCACTCAGACATAAAGAGCGAAGATTATATCATCAAACCATATCACAAATGTCAACTACTTAGATAAGCATGAGTTCCCTAATGATGTTTGTTCACAAGCATCAAGATGATAAGTAAGGAATAAAATATATGCAAGCCAACCACAGGAACCATGTAGAGCAAGCATAGCACTAACCACTGAGTTTGATATAAAGGATATGAATTGAAATTCAATCAAACTCATGGATAAAGGAGAGTGAGGTAGAGGGTGCACATACCATCGCTTCTGAAGGATAAGAGACCAAGGAAGACCAGTGGTGATTTGGCTGACCAGAGGGCAGCCGGGTCACTCTAGTTTACCTTGCTCTTATCATGAAGGCGTAGTCGATGTTGTGCAGCGCCTATGTGGGGGTTCTCTAGTGGAAATATCGATGATGAGCTTGAGAGAACTCCCCCACACTAGTGGTTGACCCTGGTGCTGTTCTTCAAATGACAAATGAAAACAAAGGATGGACTCTACTGGTTCGAGAACCATAGAGCCTTTATTCAAATTCAAATATTTTTGTTGTTTTTTATTTTATTTTATTATCACCATGTCATTTGCTTGAAAGGGTTAGACCAAGATTACACATTATACACAAAGGGGAATATACTTACCTTGGACCTTTGAGAGGTCATATGTACCACGTTTGCATGATGTGCAACATGAATCTGACACCTCATCTTACCTTCCCATTTTAATTTAGCTCAATGACTTTCCCATTCAAATTTGACAATTTTCTGCAGGGGTTAGTCAGCATATATGCAACCAAGATCTATGAAGATATAACTCTAAGGTTCATCAATCAAATCTCGACACCATGTCTTGTTTTGATTGAAGAAGACAATTTTAACCTAAGCACCATGCTTAATTTAAAACAGCCTATGAATGTATATTCGCGAAACACACATTTAAACCAGAGCATACGAACAAAAGATAAAGGAAGCATGCATACATGATCAAGCTATCATCAACAGGACATAAGCATGAGCATAAGACGGTGAACCTCGGGAACCTCTCGGAAGGGCTTTGTTTAATGTCAAAAGCAAGACTTACTTAACTAGTGGGCAAGATGCAAGAGCTGACATCACCCTCACACCAGGATAAGATTTGGTAGAGGAGGAACTTTACTCAGGATGCTCACATACCTCCCCCACACTTGAAGTTTGCATTGCTAGGCAACAAAACTCAAGTGTGTGGTGATCAAGCTTCCTTTTGTAAATGTTCCCTCACCCAAGCTTATCTAGGTGTTGTAGTTGATGTGGCTCACATGTTCATAGGCATCACCTGTCCATCTTTCTTTTCAATCTCCACCTGAAAGGTTAGTGACCAAAAATACCCGAAGGACAACTTATCCTAAAAACATGTTCTTGCTTTTATTCGAGAAGGGAAATAAAACCTAACCTAATCCAGGCTATCTCCTGGGAGTGCTTTGTTTATTTAAGGTCATAAGCTCGACCATGGGAACTTCATCTTGCAACTATCGTTGGTGGTGTCATTCCCGTCTCACCACCAATCCTTGATGTATCAGTGAAGCTTTAGCTGCAAGGTTAGTGCCACAGTGCGCACATGAAATCTGCAATGCTTATGGTAGACATATGCATCTACAATCATCCTTCCAAATGTGTTGCAAAAGAGGGCCAGAAGGTGGTTGTAGCCCTCGCATGTGCTCAACGCACTAAGCATGGCTGATTCTAGAAAGGCATGATGCGAGCATGGTCCGTATGGTAGATCAAGAATGAAGCTACCACGCTTGTATGTGGAATCCTTTCATCCGGACTCTAGAGTTAGTGCCTCAAAAGGTTCCGTGGCCCATGAATTCTCCATCTCAAGAGAGTCATCGTGGAAGCTCAATGTTGACTCTCGATCATGATCGAAAGTAACATGATACGGGCCAGTAAGAAGAGGCTGAAACTTGGTCGAGGGTGATGACGATCGTTCCCCTTCACAAAGGTGATGAGGGTCTTCCGAGTCGTACTCATGAGGAGTAGAAAGTTCTACGCCCTCAATGAGAACAGGCTCGGATGACGTGAATGGAGGTATATGCATCATCTTCTCGAGCGGGTTTTGCTGGGGAAGAGGCTTCGCCATAGAGTGTCCCAAACAAGGGGTAGCAGTGGCGGAAGTGGCTTCCCCAAGATTACCATCTAGGCTCCCTATGGATTCTTCAAAGAATTTCTCTAGCGGGGAGCCTAGGAGTAGATCAGGATCGAGGACATCGAAGATGTGAAAGTCTGAGCCAGCCTCAATCCCGTCTATGATGAGTGGCACGACTCTTGCAATCCCCCGACATTCAAGAGCATGCCCAAAGGGGCAATTCTCGAGGAGCATGTCGGATGGTGCTAGCGGAACTTTGCCTAAAAGAGTCTCCGCTAAGTTCCATGGCATGATGTTAACCTCCATGATGGGGTCACAAAGGGCCTCTACGGCAATCCCTCTCACAGAACAAGGAATAACCAGAGAGGATGTACCATCCCAAAATGCTTCGGAAAAACATATCGTTCCATCTGGCCATTCCTCCTTCATAGCCTCCTCATGAAATGCTTCGTCAGGAGGATTGGGAGGCAAAGGAGATACCGTAGGTCTAGGGAAAGGTTCTGTCAAAGGATGTCTAGATGATCCAGCATGGACAGAAACGGTTTCCCTAAGCTCTTCTTCTTCTGGGTTTCCTTGAGATTTATCGAGAAGTTTTTCTAAGGGGAAACCTAGGAGAAGATCAAAATCCATGATGTCATAGATGTGGAAATCTAACCGCACCTCTATGTCATCAATGGTGATCGGCACGTCCCTAGCAATCCCTTTACATGGAAAAACACAGCGCCACCTGGGGCTATGGAAAAGTCCATCAGTCGGGATTAAGGGCATGTCACCCACCAGAGTATCCAAAAGGGCCTCTGGTATGATGCAAGCCCCAGCAGTAGGGTCATGGACAACATCTACGGTGTTTCCTCTCATGGAACAACGGATGATCGTGGAAGTCGAGCCAACCCGAATTGCTTCGGATGTACGCTTCTGAGGTGACCAATCCACTATCGTCCCATGATTCCAAACTTCATCGAGGACCTCATAAAGGTCCAACGATGTCGTAGGCTTCTCGTGCCAGGAGTGATCTGAGGTATTTCTGATGTTTTGAGAAGGGTCATCCTCAAATCGGGAAGAGAACTCCGAAGGTTGAATTTCTTCTTCCTTCGATGTTCGTGGTTCGGGAGAGGGCTCAACAGAGGAATCAAGGAATTCAGAGAATGAAAGCTCAGATTCGGCTATTGATAGACTCTCATGGACCAACTCAGACTCCAGATGGGGTTCGTTGTAAACGATATGGGAAGAAGAGGTTTCTAAGAAGAATTCTAGGATCTCTCTTCTTTCCACTAGAGTTTGGTTTTCGAACGAACCTGAAGGACTGAATAGGCGACCAGAGAGGGGGGGGGGGAGTGAATGGGAGCCGATAAAAATTCTTGTTCAAAGAACTCAGCCTATGTCCCAATCGCAACTCCAAGAGTTGCACACAAACAAGCGGAAGGAAACACACATCTCTCTAGAGACCCTAGAACAAAGATCGAAAGGCTTGAACACAAGATGGAAGCAACCGCGGACAAAACGGAGCAAAACCGAACACTGCAGCAACCTACCGGAACATACAACCTCGGGGTCGGAACTTCCGAACAAAGACAGAGGCTCACCGGAAGATAAAATCGGAACTTCTGGCCACTACCGGAAGATACAGCCTCGGGGTTGGAACTTCCGAGACAGGACGAAAAACAGCCAACTAGAGGAGAAAGAAAAATCCAAAACTCGATCAAACGAGCTCCAAAAATCATGAAAATTTAACCACAACTTCCCCACAACATAAGGAAGCTTCTCACAAAAAACTCCTCAAAAGGATCACCGGAACTTCCGACCTAACCACCGGAACTTCCGGGACAGCCCAGAAAAATCGCCCGCGGGTCAACTCCAAACTTCGATTGATGGATCTCCCGATTCACCCAATGGATTGCAGCCAAATTTTAGGACAAGTAGTATTGCCTCTAGGAGAAGCTATTCCTCAAATTTCATGGCCCCAAACCCACTCAATCTCCCGGAATCGCAAATCTTGGTCAAGAACACTATGAACTAGGGTTCATCCAAAAACTCACGAATCGAGGGCAAATCCCGACGTTTGAGGGGTCAAGATCATCCACAAAGATGCACAAGGCATCCACCCATGATCCCCTCAAAGAAATCCGAGAGAAAACACCCTCGAATCAACGAATCGAGCGAAGAACGAAACTCACCAAAAATAGCCCCGAAAATGACACGAAAATCACAGAGGACTAGGAGATCACCGCAATGCCAAATGCTTCCATACATCCAGAGGGAAAAGAAGCAGTTCAGAGAAATCTACCGGGGGAGAAAGCCCTAGAGTCCAAGAGAGAGAGAGATGCCATCCACCTCTCCGCTATTTATACGAAGTCCATCGGAGGGAGGTAAATGACCACACTACTCCTACAACTGGAAATGAAGATACAACCCCTCAGGAGCATTTTGGTCAAGTCTTCATCGGGCGGACACACTTCCACCGCGGCTTCGCTTCACATCGACGCAAACCCCGCAATCACACCACGTGCCCCCCTCCTCGAAGCTTCCCGAAGCTCCCGGATCACCGTCTCCGTCGCCTCGGGCCTCCGGGCTTGGTTTTGAGGCCCAAACCAAGAAACCGTCCACTGATGGTTTTGTGGGCAAACCAACAAACCCCACGTGTAAGCTTCGGGCTCCATCCGCTACCTTGCACCGGCCCATGTTCACGACTTCAGCCCGCCAGTCTTGCACCGCACGGCTCGCACTTGACCCCATCGGCCACCGGGTCCATCAAACCAAGCCTACTTGCCACTCCATCACCCGGAGGCCGCCACGGCTAAGGCCTTTCACGCTTGTTCTTCACCTGCACCGACACGAGTCAAGCCGCAAACTGTACCTGCACACTTAGCCAAGCATCAGTCCACACAACGTTGTCGATCACTCATCACTAAGGAGCGACCCACCACTGGTCCTCAGACACACCTGGTCCTCAATCTCCCCCTTGATGAGTGCATTGACAACACCCATGGAAATCACATAGAGAAAAAGAAAAGAAAACAACCACGAACACGAACCTCCAAAGCAAGTGATCCAGAGCCAAAGAACAAGCGAAAACAAGATCACGCGCCAGACCAAGTCTCGGCCCCCTAAGACAAGGGCAACTGCTCGACACAGCCGAGACAAAACAAAGCTCACAAGGAGCACACCACAAAGCACAAAACTCAGGCAAATCCAAAGGAGCTCCCCCTGAACATATGCAAACTCCCCCTGAGCAAATGCAACCTCTTCTTCTCAATTTTTCTCCTCACATGCAACATCTCACAAATGCATACCAATTTTCCACAAAATCTCCCCCTATCATACAAATCTCCCAAAAATGCATACAACACCTCCCCCTTATTGACAATGCATGAATCAATGTATATGAAACTCTTCCCCTTGTTTTCATGAAAAATGCATGTCAAAGCATATATACAATCTACCAAGCTTCTCAAATATACAAAGAGCACAACAAAATGCTACACATGAGACATAGAGGAAGCAAAGTAGACATGGTGTAGTTAGCACATTGCTATAAGAAGGTAGAGACATATAAGCATGTGACATGGCCAAAAGCAATTTTTAAGAAATTTTCACAAAGAAACATTCATCTCATGAGCAAGACCCTATCCATAGCCATTTGAGCACAAATACACTATATCATCCAAAGTTTATGCAAGGTCACAAATTCTCATCACATGATCATTATAAACGCCCACAAGCTACTCAAGTCATGTTAAAGCCACCGAGCCATGTGTCTACTTCTTAAAATGAGACTTCTCATGGTAGACAACATGCTACGGTTTAGCACCCAAGATATGAATATCAATGCATAAAAACATTATTAGGAGCTCATTTTTCAAGCATAAGGCAATTCACACACCAATTTCATTTTCAAGATTAAACATGGTACATGAAGTGCCTTTGCGGCAAAAAGAAGCTTATGCTCCTCCCCAAGCAAGCAAAAGGGCTAAACATTTACAATGACAAAGGGTCTTTGACCCTAAGCAAAGAGAACATGATTCTCAAGCACAAACTAAGCATGATATAAGCATTTGAGCACAAATTTAGCAAAGACAAGCATCTACTCATGAGAGAGGCAATTTTATCATTTTCACAACCAAAATGCTATCTCATCATACATATATAGCAAAACCATCAAGAGCATAGCATTTACATCCACAAATTACCAAATATGCACAAGTCTCACAAATAGCACATCAGTGATCAATGTATATAAGAGAAGCTCAATCCTAGCTCAAGTGATCCAAAGATGGCTATCCTACCAGGTTTTGTACAGAATTTAAAATGCATGAATGAAATGTAACAAAATGAACATATGACACATATATACATGAGAAGCTCCAAGACCCAGCTAGAAAGGAAAGCACACCCCAAGCTCACCCCGCAAGCGAGTGAAAGTGACTTGGTCAAGCGGTTTGGTAAAAATGTCAGCTAGCTGGTCTTGGGTAGGGACATAGGACAAAGATATGTTTCCCTTCTCGACATTGTCCCTCAGAAAGTGGTACCTCACTTCTATGTGTTTCGTTTTGGAGTGGAGGACGGTATTTTTGACTACGCTTATGGCACTGGTGCTGTCACAGAAAAGTGGAACCTGGGAGCACTTCTCACCAAAATCACTCATGGTGTAGGTCATCCAAAGCAGCTGGGAACAACAACTAGCAGCAGTACTCAGCCTCGGTGGTGGACTGGGCTACACTCGATTGCTTACGAGATGACCAAGAGACCAAAGAAGAACCAAGGAACTGACAACACCCAGAAGTAGACTTGCGGTCCAATCGACACCCAGCGAAATCCGCACCAGAAAACCCGTGAAGTCTGAGTGTCAAGGAGGCAGAGTACCAAAGACCAAACTCAGGAGTGTAGTTCAAGTACCTGAAAATCCACTTGACGGCCTGCCGATGTGAAGTCCTTGGTGAAGCCTGAAAACGAGCGCACAGACACACGTTGAACTGTATGTCTGGCCTCGTCGCCGTCAAGTAGAGGAGGGAGCCGATCATGCTCTGGTACTCCTTCTGGTCCACGAGTTCGCCGTCCTCGTCCGCGTCCAAAGCCGTAGTTGTACTCATCGGTGTAGTCAGCAGCTTTGAGTCGTTCATGCCAAACTTCTTCACCATGTCCCTGGTGTACTTCGCCTGATGTACAAAGGTCCCGTCCTTGCACTGCTTGATCTGGAGACCCAAGAAAAACTGCAGCTCGCCCATCATGGACATCTCAAATTCCCTGCTCATGTCATCTGCAAATCTGGCAACAAGATCATGAGAGGAGCCACAAAAGATTATGTCATCCACGTATATCTGAACAATCAAAAGGTCATTCCCATGCTTAAGGAGAAACAGGATCTTATCAACTGTGCCCATCACAAACCCCTTACTCATCAAAAAGCCTCTCAACCTGCCATACCAAGCTCTAGGTGCCTGTTTCAACCCATAGAGCGCTCTCTGGAGTTTGTAAACATGGTGTGGGTATTTTTCACTCTCAAACCCCGGGGGTTGCCTCACATACACTTCTTCCTCTATCACCCCCGTTCAAGAAAGCACTCTTGACATCCATTTGGTACAACTTGAACCCTTTAGCCACGGTAAAGGCTAGAAGGATCCTAATTGCCTCCAAACGGGCCATAGGAGCAAATGTCTCCTCATAGTCTATCCCCTCCTTCTGGTTGAACCCCTGTGCCACCAACCTCGACTTGTTTCTCACAACCATCCCATTCTCACCCTCTTTGTTCTTCCACACCCACTTGGTACCTATGGGACGGCAATTTGGCGGTGGATCGACTAATACCCAGACTTGGTTTCTCTCAAAGTTTTTCCAACTCCTTATGCATGGAATTCACCCAATTCTCGTCAGACAAAGCGTGTCGAATATCTTTGGGCTTGAAAGAAGCTACAAAAGCAGAGTGAGCGAAATGAGACGTGTTCCTTGACCTCGACCGTATTGTGCGTTCATGAAGGTCACCAATGATGGTCGTCGGTGGGTGATCAACTTGTACTCGTCGGGGAGCCTCTCGCCTGGACACAACCTCCCCCTCAGCAGCAGCCTCCACTCGAACAGCCTCAGTCGTAGTGGGTGTAGGGGATGGTCCATCCTCGATCGTCGTCGTAGTAGTGGAAGTAGCGTGTACACGATCCGTCACGGGAGCATCACCACCGTCATCATCTTCATCTCCATCTCCATCCTTCTCATCCTCAAAGATCCTCGCTCCAATCTCCTCGTCACCTGCACACTCAAAAGCAGAAGAGCTACATGGCTGTGTCTCATCGAAGGTTACCTCGCAAGTCTCCATGATTCGGTTAGTATCAAGGTTGAGCACACGATATGCTCTAGAGTGAATCGCATAACCAAGGAAAATACCATCCGAACATCTAGACTCAAACTTATCCAACTTGCCCTTCTTCAGAATGAAACACTTGCAACCAAAAGCTCTAAAGTGACTCACCTTGGGTTGTCGGCCATGCATCAGCTCATAAGAGGTCTTCTTCTTAAAGGCATGAAGGAAGATGCGATTTGAGACATAGCAAGCGGTATTGACCGCCTCGGCCCAGAAACGCCTAGGAGTCCTATGCTCATCGAGCATCGTCCTGGCCATCTCACAAAGGGTCCGGTTCTTCCTCTCCACTATGCCATTCTGGCAAGCAACGTATGGAGAAGAATACTGATGATCGAGACCAAGATCACTGCAAAAGGCATCAAAATGAGAGTTCTTAAACTCCGTGCCATTGTCACTGCGTATAGCTCGAATGACATCACCATGTTTGTCATTCTTCAACCTCAAGATCAAGTCCCGAACAAAGCCAAATGTCTCACTCTTATCCTCCAAAAAGAAAACCCAAGAGTACCTCGAAAAATCATCAACAACCACAAGAACATACCACTTCCCACCAGCAGAGCAAACACGAGCTGGCCCAACCAAATCCATGTGCAACAGCTCACAAGGTCGCTCGGTCATGACCGCAGTCAGAGGGGCGTGAGAAGCAGCAACCATCTTTCCATGCCGACAAGAAGCACAACCCAAATCCTTCTCGAATTTCAACTTAGGCAATCCTCGGACAAGATCAAGACCACTCAAGCGGGAAAGCAACTCAAAACTCAAGTGTCCCAACCTCCTATGCCATTTCCAAAGCTTGGTCGAAATGCTAGCAACAAAGCATCTAGGAGGACCAACAGACTGGGAAAAGTCGGCACGAAAGATTTGACCCACAGGGACGATCGTACAGACAAGATCGCCTTGAGAATCAAGCCCACGAGAAGCACCCAACTTAAAACGAACCTCAAAACCCTCGTCAAGTAATTGAGATACTAACAACAGGTTAAAACCAAGTGACTTGACCAGGGCCACACTTCTTAAGGTCACCTTGCTACTCACCTTCACCATACCTTCAGCGAGCACCCGTCCTCTCCCATTGTCCCCAAAAGTGATGTACTCCCTCGTACTCACCGGGGTGAGGCTGGAGAACCACCCACGATCTCTGGTCAAGTGTCGTGAGCAACCGGAGTCGATCAACCAAAAGTCCCCCAAGCCTCCCACCTACAATCAAAAATGAGGACGAGAATGAGCAAGTGACTCAACACAGGGGTTAGTACCAAAAGAGTCAAACCAGTGCTGAGCCATTTGCTCAAAAGAAGGGTTAGCAAAATCCATCCTCCCAAAACCTCTAGGCGGAGCCCTCTCACGCCTACCACCAAAGGAGCTGTCACGTCTCACTGGACGAGTACGCGCACCACGAGGAGGAAAACGTGACCCGTAGTCCATCTGAGACCCAAAGCTCCGATCGTGCCTCCCAAACTCGTAACGGTCACGAGAAGGAGCACGTCGAGCCAACTCACCACGCCTAAACCCAACACGCCTGTCTCTCTGACGGAACACACCTCCACCTCCACGAGTGGGAACTGTACGCACATACACCTCACCCCTAGGTAGAGGCCCTCTACGAGGCTCAGGCACACAACGAGCAAGGTGGTACCTGTCCTTGTTTGCCATCTCCCTAGCAAACCTTTCATCTCTCTTCCTTCGGAAACAGAACTCATCCTTATGCCCATCCCTCCCACAATACTCACAATGGAAGCGGATTGGCACTGGCTTAGGCTGTGGCTTCTCTACAAGCTTCTCTCCAGCTTTCTCTCCTGACTTCCCACCAAAGGCATTCCCCTGGGTGCTCACAAACTTGATGGGTTTCTGGTAGTTCTCAGATTTGTGGGGGATCACTAGAGGATCTGGGGTTGTGTCTAGCTTGTTTCTGAGATGGTTTGGCTTGGGTGCAAATTTGTTCATGGGTGTGGTATGTGGTGGAATGGGAATCTCTCCAGTTTTCTCTTCTCTCTCACCACTCTTCTCACCACACTTGTCAGCCCCCAACGCCTGACCATCAAACCTCTTGAACTGAGCCAACATCAAACTCAATTGTGGCTCATGCCCAGACAACCACCCCATCATTTTTCTAAATTCATCATTTTCATCCTGCAGACGATCAACATAGTGTGCAAGTTCCATGTTTTTTAAAGCATGCATTTCACAGGTTGAACATGATGTAGGAAGAGGAGCTTTCAATGCCGCCTCAAGAGAAACAATTCTAGTGTGAGACTCATCTAGCCTAGCATGCAAAACAGGACATGAGGTACAAGCACCTAGTAAAGCTGGCCTAGACTTCAATTCATCATACTCAATCCTAATCACATCTAGTTCCTCCAAGGTAGAGGCATGCTTCTCCTTGAGAGCAGTCAAATCAGCAAGAAAAACTGAACAGTCACCACAATCAATCTCATCAGACACCACAGGAGCAGATTTCAAAGCACTTATTTCATTTCTAGCATCCACAAGCAAGGATTCAAGTTCAGCTACCTTGTCCTTAGCATCACCCAACAAAGACCTAAATTCCATCTTCTCCTTGTTGGTCTTTCTAAGCACATCATCACGGTTATCAAGCAACTCATTGAGCCTAGCATTCTCCTCTAGCAAGAAGTTGGGATCTTGTCGTACCTCTTCATCGGAGTTGGAGTTTGAATCCGAGCTGTGCTTCCCACCCTTCTTGGAATGCGCCATGCCGCAAAAGCCTCCTTGTGCGACGAAGCTGAGGCTGGTGAAGTTCTTGCTCGTGTGCCGCTTGTCCTTGCGATTCTCTTGCTCTTCCTCGCTGCTCGAGTTGGAAGAAGCATCGCTTGATGTCGAGTCGATGTCGCTCGCTCCGGCCACCATTGCTCGAGCGGTCTTCTTCTTATAGCCGCCACCCTTCTTGTGCCTTCTCTCGCCCTTGTCCTTGTGCTTGTCCTTGTAGTCGTTCCGGGACCGGTGCTTGTTGTAGTCGTGCTTGGGCTTGCCCTTGTAGTTGTTCTTGATCTCCATGGCTTCAGGGCATTCAGTGATGAAGTGCCCGTGCTTCCCGCACCGATAGCACATCCCCGAGCTTCGCCTTGCATTCTTGCGGTTCTCGTACATCCGCCCAAACCTCTTGCTCAACAAGGCGAGATCGTCCTCGCTCAGCACCTCAAAGTCCTCATCTGGCAAAGACACAAGACAAGACAAAGAGAAACCACCAGTGTTAGTGTTAGACCTTGACCCGGAGACAAGAGCCAAACTATGAGGATCAGTGGGGCTCTCGCTCTTGGCTCTCAAGCCACGATCAACCTCTGAAGACCTGAGCTTGGAAAACAGCTCATCCAGCGTAAGCGTATCATACACACTCGACTCCTCAATGCCTCGACCTTGGCACTCCACACGGACCTATCCAGGGCATGCAAAAGCTTGATAGCTTGATCATGATCCGTGTATGGGAGCACTGTCACATTGGCCCTCATGTTGTTGACTATGCAAGTGAAGTGCTGAAACATAGCATCGGTCGACTCACCGGGGAGATGAGTGAAGTTCTCGTACTCTCTCCGGTAAGTGGAAAACATCCGGGCTTGCACTTGGGCATTGCCAACATGAGCATTCTTCAACTTGAGCCAAATCTTTCCGGCCACATCCTCTCCGTACACTCGATCAAACTCTGAGGCACAAAGAGCACGGAACAAGTAATCAACGGCCTTGCTGTTGGTCTCAAACATGTTCCGCGATCCTGGAAGCAAAAAACTGTCTGGGATGACATAATGAGGATTCTGAGTGACCTCCCAGATCAGAGTTCCCTTCCCACGCAAAAACGCGCCCATGCGCCTCTCCCACATTGGGTAATTCTTGCCATCAAAGTGCGGACGACCCGACCCCTTGCTATAATCACCCATCTTTGGATCTTAGACTGGTTAGAATCACGAAGGTCCGTAACCAGCTCTGATACCAATTGAAGGACCGAATAGGCGACCAGAGAGGGGGGGAGTGAATGGGAGCTGATAAAAATTCTTCTTCAAAGAACTCGGCCTATGTCCCAATCGCAACTCCAAGAGTCGCACACAAATAAGCAGAAGGAAACACACACCTCTCTAGAGACCCTAGAACAAAGATCGAAAGGCTTGAGCACAAGATGGAAGCAACCGCGGACAAAACGGAGCAAAATCGAACACCGCAGCAACCTACCAGAACATACAACCTCGGGGTCGGAACTTCCGAACCAAGACAGAGGCTCACCGAAAGATAAAATCGGAACTTCTGGCCACTACCGGAAGATACTGCCTCGGGGTCGGAACTTCCGAGACAGGACGAAAAACAGCCAACTAGAGGAGAAAGAAAAATCCAAAACTCAATCAAACGAGCTCCAAAAATCATGAAAATTTAACCACAACTTCCCCACAACATAAGGAAGCTTCTCACAAAAAAACTCCTCAAAAGGATCACCGGAACTTCCGACCTAACCACCGGAACTTCCGGGATAGCCCAGAAAAATCACCCGCGGGTCAACTCCAAACTTTCGATTGATGGATCTCCCGATTCACCCAATGGATTGCAGCCAAATTTTAGGACAAGTAGTATTACCTCTAGGAGAAGCTATTCCTAAAATTTAATGGCCCCAAACCCACTCAATCTCCCGGAATCCCAAATCTTGGCCAAGAACACTATGAACTAGGGTTCATCCAAAAACTCACGAATCGAGGGCAAATCCCGGCGTTTGAGGGGTCAAGATCATCCACAAAGATGCACAAGGCATCCACCCATGATCCCCTCAAAGAAATCCAAGAGAAAACACCCTCAAATCAACGAATCAAGCGAAGAACGAAACTCACCAAAAATAGCCCCGAAAATGACACGAAAATCACAGAGGACTAGGAGATCACCGCAACGCCAAATGCTTCCATGCATCCAGAGGTCAGAGTCTATACAAGAATCTAGCCTAAGGAATCCAGAGGGAAAAGAAGCAGTTTAGAGAAATCTACCGGGGGAGAAAGCCCTAGAGTCCAAGAGAGAGAGATGCCATCCACCTCTCCGCTATTTATACGAAGTCCATCAGAGGGAGGTAAATGACCACACTACCCCTACAACTGGAAATGAAGATACAACCCCTCAGGGGCATTTTGGTCAAGTCTTCATCGGGCGGACACGCTTCCACCGTGGCTTCGCTTCACATCGACGCAAACCCCGCGATCACGCCACGTGCCCGCCGCCTCGAAGCTTCCCGAGGCTCCCGGATCACCGTCTCCGTCGCCTCGGGCCTTCGGGCTTGGTTTTGAGGCCCAAACCAAGAAACCGTCCAATGATGGTTTTTTGGGCAAACCAACAAACCCCGCGTGCAAGCTTCAGGCTCCATCCGCTAACTTGCACCGGCCCATGTTCACGACTTCGGCCCGCCAGTCTTGCACCGCACGGCTCGCACTTGACCCCATCGGCCACCGGGTCCATCGAACCAAGCCTACTTGCCACTCCATCACCCAGAGGCCGCCACAGCTAAGGCCTTTCGCGCTTGTTCTTCACCTGCACCGACACGGGTCAAGCCGCAAACTGTACCTGCACACTTAGCCAAGCATCAGTCCACACAACGTTGTCAATCACTTATGACTAAGGAGCGACCCACCACTGGTCCTCGGACACACCTGGTCCTCAGAACCTCCAGCTAAAAGGTTGAGCTCTTGTGCATATTCCATGTCTATACGAGTATAAAAGGTATACGTCGCTATATCATCGGGTATAGACATGTCTGGGATTGATGTCATAAGACGTAGGAACCTAGCCCAAGCTGCACCTATGGACTCACCCTCTAATTGCTCAGAGTTAAGGAGTTCACATGGCAAGAGCTCTATGCGTTCATAAAGGGAGAACGAGTCACAAAAGTTTTCTCGTAGTTCTCCCCAATTATTCACATGCTCTGCTGTGTGGGTGTACCATTGCCCCGCTCTATCTACGAGAGAGAAAGGGAACAATTTCCACCTCAAAGTTTCCTGTGTCATGCCTGGAATTACCAAGCACGAACACAAGTCCTCGAACTCCTCTAAATGAACATTAGGGTCATCACTAATCGCTCCAGAGAAGGGTCGATTCCGAACCATGGCTATAAAGCCGGGACGAAGCTCGCAGCAAGATGAGGAAGTTGATGGTTGCTCTAAGACGAACTCGCCCCTAGGGGTAGAGAGGCTTTGACAGGAAGGCATCTCAAAGGGTAACAGGGGTAAAGGTAGAACAAAAGGAAAAAAGATATCTCGATGGGTAACAGGGGGTGAAGGTAGAAGAAAACGAAAAAGATAAATACGAGGACCACTAGGTTCAAAGATAGATACAACAACCGTTCCCCAGCAACAGCGCCAGAAATGCTTGTTGGTGTTTCTTAACATCACCACTAGTTGTACACCTAGAGGGAGCGTATAAGAGCAACCGGGTATACCGCAAGCACATGTAAATACCGCTGTAGCACTTCCCCAAGGAAGGAGAGTATTCCAAGGGTATCAAATCCAAGGAACGGCGTGTACTATCTCCTACTCTAGTATAGATGATCCAAGGACACAACACTGATTGATAGGATAGGTAGAAAGGATCTGCCTCGACTGAGCGCAGAGTCTAGTCACGGTCTCTCGGGTATAGCACTCACTTCGGGCACCAAGCACAAGGCCAATGTGCTGGTGATGAGGCCAACTCAGTACGCGACGTAGAGGGTTGACAAAGGGTCCAACAGGCTGTCACCACTGTGGCCTACCTCTACGCTACGATCGTACGTGGTCTTCGAAGGATAGCTTATGGTCCAGACACCACGTCTACACCACTTACTATTACTACGAATCCGCGAGGGAGATACTGGCACTAGCTCAAGGTATGCTCTATCACTCATGCAAGATCACGAATGCACTTTGATCTAACTAGAAACATGCAGGAGCTTCACTTTACTCTAATAGACAAGTTGGCAAACTAGATGCAAACTTATGATCTAAGTCTACTGGATTGAAAGGGTTGTCTTCGAAGAACACAAACCTCTAAACCAAGAACAAACGAAGAACACAAGAACAAAGCAACTAAGCATGCATACGACTTTAGTCTAAATAGGAAATGTCGAAATACTCACTTTAGTCTAGTTAAAGAACAAAGGCACCGCTGAGGATCGTTCTTGAGGAAGATGTCATGAAGAACATGACATGTCCTCAAGCCTCCCACCTCGCTTCCTAGCACTAATCCTATACAAAGAGCTCTCCTCTCCTAAAGAGAGGCTCCAAGCCAAAATGAAGAGGAGGAGGAGAAGTGTGTGTCTCAAATGGGAGCCCCTCTCCTCCTATTTATAGAGGAGGGAGAGGCTTGCTTCGGGGCTCCAAGTGCTCCAAAACGCCCGGGATTGCAACCAGGGACCAATCAGGGGCTGCCACGTGGAAGGCCGGGATCAACCGAACCAAAGGCGGTTCGGCCGATCCACGGTTCGGCCGAAACCACGGGGCCGCGTGGCACCCTGTGCTTCTTCGTGGTGGCTGACTGGTGGGTCCTGAATTCACTCCCCCGTGCATGCCAAGTTTCCTGACGGTTTTGGAGGATAAGTGGGCCCTTGAATCCATGTGATGTCCATGTGGCGCTTCATGATTCGTCGGGCTTGCCTCTCTTGGATTGATGACGTCAGTGCTCCAGGGGAGTCCTAGGTGGCATCCCCTCATTGGCTGGTCTTGAAGTACTTGGATCAAAGACTTGTGCTTTTACTCCTCTTTCTAGTGCTAATCACCAGTTTTTGCATAATCACCAACACTTGTGGAAATAATTAGTTTAAGCTCTATTCTAGTTTTGATAATCATTTTCCATGCCAAAAGGTATTTGTTTGACGGGTAAGAAGTGAGTGAAAATCAGCTGTCAACAGGGGTTCGAGTGCAGGCGCTAGCGTGCAAACCCATGCGCAAGGGCGCGAGTGCGTGCTAGGTGTACACAGTTGCGAGGCTTGGCCTTTGGCCGGATTGGGCGGAGGTGTGCGCGCAGCGCGAAGCAGAGCGGTGGCGCAGCGACGAGAAGCAGAGTGGCGGCGCGGTGAGGAGACGGCGGCACGGCGAGTAGGAGCAAAACACGACGAGGGGCACGGCGAGACAGCGTGCTAGCTCGAGGATAAAGATGTCGGCGTGCGCGCGTGGGTGCGCGCAGGCCGGGTGCACGTGTGCGCGTTCGTGCGCGAGGACGGCGGTGACGAAATAGAGCGGCGGCGCTGGCTTGCGCGTAGGGCGGACACGCGAATGATGCGTGCACGCCGGTGAGCAAGCGCGCCGGGGAGTTGCAAGGGTGCGCTTCGGGGGATAAAGACCCAACAAGGGGCCTTGCTTCCCAGTGTGTGCACCGTGCGTGTGGATGCCAGCGGCTCGGTGCACATACCGGCCTGGACAGACATGCGGCGGCGGGCGAGAGCAAGGTGCGGCGGGACGCTCCACAGCAGTGGAGGGTGCTCGTGCGCAAGGGTGCGGGTGCCCGGTTGGCCAAAGGCAAAGCCTGGGCTTGCACACGCAGGCGCGTGACCCAGTGGTCGGGCCACGGCTGCCGCGCAACCGTGCTGGTGTGCGGCGCCCTGGCGCAGGTCGGCGCGGCGGCGACAGAAGGCCAGACGGCGGTGCACGGTGTGGCTACAGGTAGGGCGGCCCTGCGAAAAGCGCTTACGCGCGTGCTGGTGCGCGAACGGGGTGCCTCGGATTCGTTCGAGCTGCGCAAGGTGCGCGTGCGCGCGCATGTGTGTGTGGGTGCCGGCGTCCAGGGCCATGGCGGCACGGCGACGAGAAGCAAAACACGGCTGTGGTGCGGACGGCGCGTGTGCGCAGGCGAGCGTGTGTGTGCGCGTGGCGCTAGGGTGTGGCAATAGCGCAAGCACGGGCCGGCAGCGGCGCACGGCGTGGCAAGAGACGTGTTCATGAGTGAAAGCCGGCGGCCTGGGCCATGGCGGCACCCTGCTCGGCGTGCGCGTCGGTGTGACGGAAAAACGGCGGTTCGGTCGCCGGCGTGTGCGCGTGAGCGCGTGTGTGCGCCGGGGCATGCACCCGCACGCGTAGGAGGGAGAAAGGTCGGAGCTTTGTGACGGCGGAGCCATGGTCAGAGACTGGCGACGCGGTCAGTGCGCTCGTGCGGCTCAGGGGAAGATAGGGGGGCGGTGAGGTCCAGCGGGGTAAGCGGCGCGCGGCGTCGACGACGGTGGCACCTGCAAGCGTTGAGCTCGACACGAAGGTCGGCGACACAGGTGTCGGCGTTTTGCGCGGCGGTGCGGAGCAGAGTGGTCGAAACAGGGCAAGGTGCGGGTTCATCCTCCCCACGGCGCGAAGGCCGGGCTCCACAACTTTAGGTGAGGGAGAAAAGGGCTCACCTGGTGCTTGTGGTCGCGGCGGGCTTGGCGGCGAAGAAGGCGGGGCAGGGTTGGCGGCGTTGCAGGAAGCAGAGCAGGTCCATGGCGTCCTCCCGGTCTTGGCGTCGCGGTCCCTGGCTCGAGCTGCTCCGGCGTCCACAGCAGCTCCGGGTCAGCGGCGGCGCCCACAGCTCGACAGTGCCCCCGAGCAGCAGCTCCGGCTCCTCCCCGGTGCGGCGGCTCCAGCTCCTTCTTCTTCCCCCCTTCTTCTTCTCTCGGCGACAGAGGCGGATGTGGGGGAGAAAACCCCAAGGGGCGGCTAGGTCAGGGAGGAGAGGCTGCGGCGGTGGTTTTTATAGGGAGCACCCGTGAGGGCAAGCGCGTGCGGATGGCTGGGATGCTCGGGCGGGGCACGGACGGCATCCAGGAGGCGGCCATGGGAGGTCCCCTCCCAAGCTCGCAGTGCTTTAGCGCCTGGTCGTCAGAGAAAAGGGGTAAAGGTGGGAGGAAGAGGCAACTGACGCAGGGGCCCCACTTGGCGGCGACTCAAGCGAAACGGGGGTAGGTGGTGGTTGGGCCCGCAGCTTAGGTGGGCCGGAAAGCTAAGACGGGCCGGCAGACGAGTGATCCTGGGCTAGGAGAAAGAGGAGGTCCGGCGGACTCTGGTGATGAGGTTTAAGGCCCAACAGAGGTTTGGCTCTTTTCTATATTTCCTTTACTCCTATTCCTTAAACTAATTCAATTCAAATTTGAATTCTAAATTCAAATTTGAACGACACACAAATAAGATCCAATTAAAAGCAAATAAACTTCAAAAAGGTCACACTATCATTTATAATTCCTAAAATTTATTATTTACCTCAAAATAAATCTAGGAATTTAGGGAAGGATCAAAGAAGACATCCTTAATATTTTAATCATGCACTCAATTTCATCCAAAAATTTTGAAATCTACATTTTTACAAAAACTAACATTCTGGAAAACTCCGGGATGTTACAACATCCATGTACTCACATACCACTGGAATGTCCTCAAGTTGAGTAGTCATGGCTGCGTAAACACAAAAGCCTTTATAGCCTTTGGGAGGAAGGTAAAGAATTGAATTTCCGACATTAGGTGAGTTGATTTCTATCATTCTCTCAAAAATATCCACGACAACTTTGTGTTGAGTCATCCAATCCATGCCTAGGATAACATCTACCCCATCAAGACTCAATGTGACAAGATTTGTTTGGAAGGTCTTGCTACCTATCTCAAGTGGTACCCTTGAGGCTACATGATGTGAATCAACCTTTCCACCCGGTGTGGCAATCATATAGGCCTGATTTGTATTACACCACTTTAAACCCAAGTTGCTCATGGTTTTCACATTAATAAAGCTATGAGTAGCACCAGAATTAAATAATATAGTAACAGGACGACCACGGATAAAGAATGTACCCGTTAACACTGGTGCTCCCTCTGGAAGGTCAACAACTATGGTGAAGTTCAGACGACCCTGCTTCACTTGCACAGTCTGTTTCTTGCCTTGGTTCCCAGCCTTAGAACCTTGCCCCTGACTCTACTGATTCTGCTGTCTAGGGCGAGTACACTTGTTGGCACAATGCCCCAGCTGTCCACAATTATAGCAACGGCGATCGTCATTGTTGCGGGCAGGTAGGGGTGCATTAGGCCTGGAAGTTGACTGCTGGGTGTTGCGGTAGCTGAAGTTGCCAGAAGGCTTAGACCGGGACTGCTTCATCACCCAGCGTCCTGATGAAGATGGCTGGGTGGAACCCTGCACATTCTTCTTAACAAATTTAAATTTCTTTCCTTGCCCACTGCCTGAAGCTTGATTAAACTTCCTTTTTCTATCCTGTTGAGCTCTCTCCATGGCATCCTCTTGAGAGATAGCCAAATTAACCAGCTCAGGATAGCTGTCAATCTTTATCAAATTCAGCCTCTCATAGAGTTCACCATCAAGACCCTCACGGAATCGCTCCATCTTTTTCTTGTCAGTATCCACATGATAATCACCATACTGACACAACCTGTTGAACTTCTGGGCATACTGATATACGGAGTCAGAACCTTGCTTGAGATTCATCAACTCCCTCATCTTTCTATCAATGAGACCCCTTGGGATGTGATGCTCTTTGAAAGCCTTTTTAAATTCAGTCCAAGTGATCTGGTGGCCATGTGGCTGTATAGATTTAAAGTGCTCCCACCAAATCAGCACTTCGCCCCTAAGCTGTTGGGCGGCGAAGCCGGCCTTATTCTCCTCTGAGTAGGGAAGCACAAAGACAGAGAACTTAGCCTCTAGGGCCCTGATGAACGCATCTGCCTCAAGTGGCTCTTCGGCCTTAGAGAACTCAGGAGCCCTCATTGTCCTGAATTTATCATATGACATGACTGCATTTAGCCCATCCTGATTGTGGCCTTGATTGTGCACAGGCTGCTGCAATCTCTGTGCAATTTGATTCCGAGTGTGAAGAATTTGCCTCAGCACTTTGGTTTGAGCAACCATATATGCTTCAGCGGGGGTCATCTGTGGGGGTGGGGGAGGATCACCACCACCATGAACACCCGAACCCCCAGGAGTGTTATGTGCATTATCAGCTATCTGAAAATTTGAACTTTCATTAGATACATATTCGAAGCTTGCTCAAAATAATAACAAGTAGAATATGCATACGAAAATTCAAACTTATGAAAAATTCAGAATTTACACAGCATAACAGTCCTGATTATAAAATTCATAACTTTCTGTACAAAAGTCAAAATTTTTTAAATTTTGGTCAGAATGTGTAGAATTTCATAAGCTTCATCTTTGGTATTCAACTCCAGGACAGATTCAACTTTTACAGAGGTCGAAAAATTCATTTACCAAAGCTCAGTCTGGTAGTTTTGACAGCCAACAGGAGCTTACTAAAAATTCGATATTTCTCAAACTACACATGCAAAAATGCTGAATTTTGGTGAGCATGACCATTATAAAGTTTTGAACGACTTTGGTATTCATTGCAAAATTCAGAATTGACCACAACTTTCTTCATTTTATTTCTTAGGCAGATTGCTGCCGGAAAGGTGTTTTTCTACCATAATTACAATATTACAAAATGTGTAGATCACCATTACATATGGGTTACTATGTAGCGTCTAGCTACACAAAAGAATACTCTAAGTCAGCCGAGCACAAAAACCAACCAAAAGAGGCTAACAAAGAGTACATGTCAAGTTCCTAATACATCATCTAAGAACTAGGTCCTATGTACAAGCTGCTGGAGAGTCCCATGCTGCAAGTAGAGGTAGTGTGCCTAGCTCAACTAGTCGAGTCCGGGCACGTCCTGCAGCTCCTCAGGGTCAAGCTAGATCTCCTGCTGCTCATCCAATCCAACGGCCGGTGGGTGGTGCGCCTGCTGTAGCAAACCCACCTCAACTTCTGAATCCTCTGCGGCAAGCTCTAAGTCCTCAACCTGATCCTGCAAACCCTGGATATGCTGAAGGTGCACAAGCCTCTCAGCATCCCTGTCAGCCAACTGAGCTTGCAACTCTTGCTGCCTAGCCTGGAAATCCACAATTTGCTGCAGGTGGTCACCCCGCTCAATCTGGAACTGTAGTACTCGACTCTGGAGGTCAGCAATAGTCTATACAGCCTGTGTATAACCACTGTGCTGCTCCGTGAAGAGTCTGACAACCCAGTGTGAGTACCACGTAGCTCCAGACAGACGACTGGCCAAGTCGTCGGAGAGAACTCGACGAAGATCCTGGAGAGCGTACAACGTCCTCAAGCATTTGGCCAACGTCTACACGGTGTCGTAGGGAGGCATGATCTCAAGAAGCGTGGCTATGTTGGCCATCCGGCCTAGCCACACGGGGTCGTTGGGGTCCATGGAAGGAACCAACCCCAACGAAGTCTTCATCATCTCATGTGGTCGGTGAGTGGAGAGGGTGTGGAGCACCATCAGAGCTGCCGACTCCACCACCTCAAAGGAGCGGTAGCACAAGAGCTCCATGCTCAAGTCAGCCCACTCAGGGTGACCTGGGTGGGGAAGCACGGTGACTCGTACTCGGCAGGTCGGTACGCCCATCTCCTCATACTCCACCCCCTCATAGCAGGGAGGAGTGGTGTAGCCGACGGCACAAAGGGCACCCCACACAATGCGGGTGAAACCCTCCCAGTGCAGGCCTGTGGTAGCAAACGTACCATCGGCGTTCACCGCAACCAAACCAGGGGCAGACATCTGTAAAAATAATTACAAACACATGTTAGAACCCACAAAGATGAGTTTAACATGCTAAATGGCAAAACTGGCAGTTCTGAACAAAAATTCATAAATGATAAACTAGTACCCCAAAAATTCCAAATTTTTGTGAGCAACTCTGAAACATTCTAACTTACATTTTTGGTATTCAAAGGTTGAATTAATTCTGATTGGAAAAGGGTCTAACAGATCCATTTTCAGAGTGCTATTACCCATAAAATTTCAGCAGGGCAGAGCTTCACCAAAAGGATCATATCTCAAAAACTGAGAACCCAAAGACCATGAAATTTGCACAAACTAGGCTAGATAATGAGCATTTTTGTTTTAGATTATCTGGTCATATTGATTTAGGAACTATATGTTAAAATTTTAGTTTTCAGACTAACTCAGAATTTTGACAGAATTTCAGCATGACCTTTGCTTAGCAAATTATTCATATCTTCAGTTTTAATCATCCTAAAATCATGAAAAATTCATGGAAAAAGCTTAACTAGCTGATGAGCAATTTCCCTAAAGAACACCTAGTCAGAATTTTTCTAGATAATTCTTAGAAAAATTTGGACAGCAACTAGTTACAACTTTGCTTATCAGCACATCAATGCATCAAACTAGCATGAATAGTCCTTAAAAATGATAGATCAGGTAGAGACCAAACAACAAGTATATTAAGATCATTTTCAGTTTGGTAGCTTTTAACATGATGCAAAAAGCGTCCTATACATCCTCATCAAGCTTTTAAGCTTAAAAATCGAAGTTAGTGCCGGTGGCAAGGCATATATATACGTCTCTCCCTATAATAGCTAGTCGGAAGCTATTCGTTTCTTAATTACCGTACCTAACAACTGTGGTTAGTGTACTTGCAAAAAATCACAGATATTCAGAACCTTTTGTGCCAGCACTCACAAAAGCGTCCACATTCATTACCGTTCACTTATAGAAACGGTATCCATGCGTAAAGCCGCTGCATGGACAGCATCCTAATTAAGACTCTGACGCGATGTGGGTTCCCATTGGAATAGGTCCTATCCATCCCTCACGGACTTTCCCATGGCACCATCACGTATGGCAAAACGTGACGAGACGCAGACACGACGTGGGTTCCCATTGGAATAGGTCCCATCCATCCCTCACGGACTTTCCCGTGGCACCATCACGTATGGCAAAACGTGACGAACTAGTATGGTTGTGCAAGAAAGTAAGTTTTGATAGGAATAAAATTGCTGGAAGTCAGTTTAAATACACCATAGAGTACTAGTCACCTGAAAGAACCAAAAATTCCCTCTAGGACCTCTCGGACTAGTTTAAACCTTAACGTCCTACGCACTTAGCAAGATTCTTAATCTTGGCAAATTTTATTCCAAAAACAAGTTATTAAGGTATTTTTATTACTCTGGTGCATATCAACGCTCTGGTACCAGCTGTGACAGAACCGCCCAAAATAAATCTATATTATCACCTAAGCCGGTCCACTTGGCTCATAAGCGATAACAAGGATGTATTTTGTCGCCTCTGTCGGGTCAAGCCCGGTGAATCACTTTACAACAGGATCGTGATATGGGCAAAGCCCACACGAAGGCGGGACCAGAGTACAAGTTCAACATTACATAAAAGGTTCAGAAAGTTACATTATTACAAACTAGGTTTTTCATACATAAAAGTAAAGGTGTTCAGAGTTTAAACAGCGGAAATAAAACTACACGGCAGATACATATGGGAGGCCATCCATAATATATCACTCCTCATCGTCATTCTCCCACTCAAGCTCCCAACCATCTGGAATAGAGCCAGACCAGATGGGGTTACCTGAAAACCACAAATTAAGCAAGGCTGAGTATGCTAATACTCAGCAAGACTGACCCGACAAAAATAAAAGTACAACTAGACATGCAAGGCTTGTTGGCTGGTGGGTTTGTTTTGCCAAAAGCGACTAAGAGTTGATCCTTACTTTCCAATTTTAGCTCAAGATCTAGTATGTTAATCATTCTAGGTAGGCACCTAACTAAACAAGCATGTTTGTGCAAACAATATTAATCAGGCAACAATATTAACCAAAATATTCCATAAATAAATATGGGGTAGCCAGTGGTCAAGCCGACTCAGATAACAGCGAGTGACCGACGATCGATCGATTTATATCCTTGTAAGGTAAATGATGAGGACATCACCACGCTGGATACGCGCACGCCACGTCCTACCCCACGCTACAAGTCGTCTCCAACTCAGCTGCCACGTTCGGTTCGAATTCAGCCGACACCCCTGCGCGGTTTCGGCGATATCTCCCTCATCCGACATTGAAACGAGGTGTATAAGGATGCGTTGGAACGGGGCCGCCGCCGCTGCCGTTTTGGTTCTGGTACCAGCTCCTGAAGGTTCATGGATCATGCTGTGTGACCACGACAAGGTGCTGCGTCACCTTTTTGGGCCAATTTGGCCGTGTATCGTGTCGGGCCTTAAGCCCAGGTTGAGGACACCCCCCTGGTCGCCCCCTCAACCCTAGGTCGCCCCTTAGGGGTTAAAACTCAGTAGCCGTCGTTGTTTAGACTTGGGTTTTGTTTAGTTGAAGTTTTCGAAGTCGAAACTTTCGTGATTCATTGTAAGTGTGACGCCAAGTCCTTTTGCTGTGATCCAAGACCCCTGTTCTTGCATCTCCTCGATTGTGTCAACTAGTCCTTTCGAATTGAGTGCTTGAACTCAATTGATATTCGCTTCATTTACATCTGCAATATTTGATTGTGTGTTTACCATTTTCTTGCTTGTGTTCTTGATTCGCTTAGAGGGAAAAGCCTTCGTGGCGAGGTCAATCAAGTTGTGCTTGGTTGATAACCAACGAAGTAGTGGTGTAATGGTTGCGGGGTCCGAATCGTGTTGATTCGAAGCCAAGATCGCCAACGTCGAGTCTCCACCGATCGACATATCCATCTACCTCTCGGAAGATCGGGCCATCGCTTATCATTTGGTATCAGATTCCTAGGTTTCCCGTGAGGTACTCTCGTGTTCCCCTTTAGATTCGTTTGAGTTCATCACCTATCGTCCACAAAACCCCAAAAAGTTTTACTTTTCTGCTGTCCTACCGCCCTGTTTAGCCTTGCAATTTCGTTTTCAGATTGCTTTGTTGAGTTTTTGTCCGTGGTCGAGTCTTGTTGCTGGTTTAGGTTGTGTTCGTCGTCGTAGTTCAACGTGCCCATCGCTGTTATTTTGTTTCCGCCGCTAGCCCATCCACCACTAGCCATACAACAAGTCAAGCCACCACATTACTCGATTTGCCATCGCTTGCCGCCTTGTGTGAATTCTCGTCGTGCAAGCCCTAGATAGGTTGCAAGCCGCTTGATCGCATTTTGCATCGCATACTTGATCCTTGATTCATTATCTGGCGAATACCTATTGCTTTGCATGTTCTACCAGGGAGGATCGTGCCCCTGTGCTTGTTTGTGCTGCCGCTAGGAGGAAGTTTTACCCTAGCCGCCGCTGCATTCTCTGCCGTTTTGTGCCTTTGGAAAACATAGGTTGAGGTACCTTCCATAAAACAGGCATAACTTTTCGCTCAGTGCTCCGTTTCGTCTCAAATTTTTATAGGAGCTTATCAACAAAAAGTTGGACAGACATCTACCCACTTCGTCGGTCAGACCGTTCTCAAAAAATTCAAAAAAAATCAGGAAGAAAAATAAAAAAATTGTTTAAGTGTTTTGAGGGGTTTTCAGAGATTGTTCTTGATTTTTCCTAGGCCGCAATACACCTCTGTTTCAGGTGAAATTTTGCGTGCTTCTATCCTTTGTGGTTTTGATTCAGTGGTAAAAAAATTGGAAAAAGTTGAGCTTATTTGCTAGTACTCCTTTGGAAACGTCTTTTTGTTCTCTCTACTGGTGTGCTGATTTTCAGAGTTTCCTGTCCATCGTTCCTTGTAACTTTTACCTTGTTGTGCTACGACTAGGACACGTCTTAGCCAGCAATTGTGACTTGTGCTTTGGACATTTATTGAACTTTGCTAATCTGCATTCGTTATTTGCTAATCCTTGCTACCATATTGTGCCTACCCATAGCTCCACAGATACTTCTGTCAGCACAGTTTCGTCTTGCAACTTGTTACCCACGCTCAACAACTGATTGTGCCGCCTTGTTGGCTTTGGTTAGAACACTTGTAAGACAGTGGTAAGCCGCTTGAGATATTGCATTCCACTTTCACCAACACCCAGTAGTTGTTAGTTGATAGGGATAACCCTTTTTGTGTTGTCTTTTGCTGTCATCTAACCATGTCAGGTAAAGAGAAAGGAAAGGAGTCTCCCACAAACTTCAATGAGTGTGTATCCAAGGACGATCTTATGAGGCTTGTTACTGAGCAGTGTACCTACATGCAAGAACAATTTGATGCATTGACTCGACAGATCAACAGTCTGGTGACCCGGATTGAACATGTTAAGCAACGACCTCCACCAGTTCAACCTGAGGAGGATGATGAGTTTGAGGATGTTGATCCTGATGAGGAGCGTCTTCGACGTAATCGTTTTCAGATGGGAGGAGGTAATCGCAATCGTGGAGGAGGTAATCAAAATCATGGTAATAATGATCCTTTTGCTAAAGTTAAGTTTACCATGATTCCTTTTGCTGGTAGTGCTGATCCTGAAGCTTATTTAGATTGGGAACTTGCTGTTGATCAAAAATTTAATTCCCATCAATTGCCTGAAGAGCATAGAGTTAGGCTTGCTACTAGTGAGTTTACTAGTTTTGCTCTTTTCTGGTGGAATGATCTTTGCAATGTTAATAATGCTGCTGATATACCTCAAACTTGGAATGTGTTAAAGCGCCGTATGAAATCTCGCTTTGTTCCTCCTTATTATCAACGTGATTTGCGTATGAAACTGCAAACTTTAAAACAAGGTGATAAGAATGTAGAAGCTTATTATCAAGAGTTGCTTATTTCTTTATCACGCTGTGGCATACATGAGGATGATCAGGCTATTGCTGTTAGATTTTTTGGTGGTTTGAACCGTGATATACAGGGTATTCTTGATTACAAAGATTGGACAAGGTTCAGCCAATTGTACCATCTTGCTATTAAGGCTGAATGTGAGGTACAGGGACGTCGCCAGCAATTTTCTTTCAGGTCCAACACTGGGAGAACTTTTCAGCAGCGTCCGGATGTTGACAAGACCAAGGCCGCCGCTGCTCCTAAGGCGCCATCACCAACACCGTCTACTACACCAACTTTTGTGGTGAGCAATTTGTCTCCTGTGCAGATCTAAATGCATAAGAAGCCTTTTACTCCAGGTGTGTCCTCGAGTAGTTCCGCTAGCATCCAGTGCCACCGTTGTAAGGGCATGGGACACGTGTCGAAGGAATGCCCAAGTCGCCGTGCTTTCATCGCTGCCCCTAATGGTAATGGTTATATCAGTGCTAGTGATGAGGAAGAAGATTCTTTGACTCTTGCTACTAATCTCGTTGCAGATTCTTCGGTTGAGCAAGAGGAGGATACCATTGATTCTGATGCTGCAGCCGCGGGCTTCCGTAGCCTTCCTGTGCAGCGTGTGTTGGCCGCTCAATTGGCTGATGAGGAGGAGACAAAGGTACAACGTAACAATTTGTTCCATATGTTTCTCATTGTCCAAGAGTGTCGTGTTCTCACCATAATTGATACCGGGAGCTACAACAACTTGGTGAGTTCAGATCTGGTCCGAAAGCTTGGTTTGACCACTTGTGAACTACGTCACTCATATCACATAAAATAGTTCAACAATAGTGGTAAGGCAAAGGTAACACACTCAGCGCGTATACATTTTTCAGTGGGTTCTTATACCGACTATGCTGATTTTGATGTTGTGCCAATAGAAGCATGTTCCCTTTTATTAGGACGACCATGGGAATATGATAAAGATGCTGCACACCATGGTAGAACTAATACTTACACTTTCATGCATAAGAATAAAAACATTACTTTGCTTCCTTTATCACCTGCTGATGTTAGGAAACATTTTCAAGAGCTTGCTGAAAATAAAATGAAACAACCTGCTATGAGTGATTCTAATGTTGATAAATGTGAGGGTATTATATTAAAAGGAGGTGCTTTTATTGCTACTACATCTGCTACTGCTGAACTTTGTGAAAACCATGATGCACCTTGTTATACTATGATGTCCCAGGATGTTCGTATTCTTGATGCTACTTTGTCTTGTATGCATTCTGCTGTCACTAACCTTTTGCAGGAGGTTGATGATGGGATGGAGTCGAGGACGACTCCAATTCAAGAAGGGGAGGACGATGAGGACATCACCACGCTGGATACGCGCACGCCACATCCTTCCCCACACTACAAGTCGTCTCCAACTCAGCTGCCACGTTCGGTTCGGATTTAGCCGACACCACTGCACGGTTTCGGCGATATCTCCCTCATCCAGCATCGAAATGAGGCGTATAAGGATGCGTTGGAACGGGGATGACAATGCCATCGTTTTGGTTCTGGTCCGAGCTCCAGAAGGTTCGTGGATCATACTATGTGACCACGACAAGGTGCTACGTCACCTTTTTGGGCCAATTTGGCCGTGTATCATGTCGGGCCTTAAGCCCAGGTTGAGGACGCCCCCATGGTTGCTGTAACATCCTGCCCACCTAGATCTAGACGAAAAGCTCGAAGCTCATTAGCTTGCTCGAACTCACTCGTTAGTGGCTCGACTCGGCTCGGCTCGTTAGTAAATTTGAACCGAGCCGAGCTCATGTTTTAGATCGCTATGATAACGAGCTGAGGTCGAGCTAGCTCGCGAGCCGCTCACGAGCCCTAATGAGCTAGTGCAGCAGTCAGCAAACTAACAGATTGCTTGTTGCCACAGTAGATAGAGTAGTAATTTTCTTAGTACTAGATTGCTTGTTGGATACTTATTTTCATGGTTTGTTGACTTGTAAACATATTATATTTATTGATTTCATACTTACTTTGTTGGCTGTGATTTGTGAATTTATAATTGCTAACGAGCTGGCTCACGAGCTTAACGAGCCAGCTCGAGCTTCTTAACAAGCCGAGCCGAGCTGAGTTTCTAGCTCGCTAAGATAACAAGCTAGAACGAGCCGAGCTCTAACGAGCCGAGCCATAACGAGCCGATCCAGGCTCGATATCCAGCCCTACGCCCACCAAAGCCGCACCGCCCAGCCCTTCCGTAGGGGCGAGCACGTCTACACATAGCACCCTGCTTACACTTTCGTCCTCGCTTTGTGTAAAAGGGTTAACCCGAGGGTGTTATGGCTGGTGGACAAAGGCTTATAAGTTGGCTCCACCCTTGCTCAACTAGCAATGTGGCACTAAACATGCGCACCTGCGCTCATGGGCCATCCAAATTGGGCCGGGTGTGACATCGCCCCCTCAACCCTAGGTCGCCCCTTAGGGGTTAAACTCAGTAGCCACTGTCGTTTAGACTTGGGTTTTGTTTAGTTGAAGTTTTCTAAGTCGAAACTTTCGTGATTTATTATAACTGTGACGCCAAGTCCTTTTGCTGTGATCCAACGCCCCTGTTCTTGCATCTCCTCGACTGTGTCGACTAGTCCTTTAGAATTGAGTGCTCGAACTCCATTGATATTCACTTCATTTACATCTGCAATATTCGATTGCGTGTTTACCGTTTTCTTGCTTGTGTTCTCGATTCGCTTGCAGGGAAAAGCCTTCGTGGCGAGGTCAATCAAGTTGTGCTTGGTTGATAACCAACGAAGCAGTGGTGTAATAGTTGCGGGGTCCGAATCGTGCTGATTCAAAGCCAAGATCGCCAACATCGAGTCTCCACCAATCGACATATCCATCTACCTCTCGGAAGATCGGGCCATCGCCTATCAGTAAACCCAAGATACACAGAAAAAGGTAGACCCCAAGAATCCAAAGAAAAACAAATGTGGGGTCTACCCCGACCAGGCGGTTCTCGTCATTCCCAAGATTAGGGACATGCGCCACAGTCCTAAGTACAAGGTTACTGGAACGCCATCACACGGCACATCCAGACTCACACTTGCATTACCAGAATCAAACCGGGAGACGCATCTCAAGATTAGTAGTGATAAAGTCCCCACACTGGTTCATTAGGTACTAGCCTTACCGGTCCCATCCCCGACAAGCACTTCGTATGTTCAATAGCTTAAACCAGCACCATGCTACTCAGTCGAGACCGAACCCATTGCTCTTACCACATGAGCGAGTCAATTTATCCAACTTATGATTCCAACATAAGCATCCTATATCTCGCGAGCTATGAGTCATTACTCGACTTGTATCGTGTCCTTAAAGCATGGCACTAGCTTCCTAACATACTAGTATAATAGCATAGGAACCTAAGGATCATGCATCTAGGTTTCAATTCAACTCCTGAAACTTAAATGCACAAAGTAAAACATAAATACTGAAAATAAAGAATGAGTTTTAGAAAAAGGTTAGATGCAACTCCGGTGCTTGCCTTATTCTACTTCAGCACTAGCCTTGGGCTCTTCTGGACTTCGGTCCAGGTCTTGGTGCACAACGGTCTGGTTCAACTCCCCACTAGCTGCTCCCTCCTCCTCCTGAGTGAGCATGTAAGTACCGTCGGGTAAATCTACACGTTCATATGCATATGCATTAGATTATGGTGAGGGTGGGAGAATTACCACCAAACCAACTCTTGTTGGCCACATTCATCTAAAGAACTAGGAAAACACACAAAAAGTATTGGGGTGTGATGAGGGTGAACTAACTACTATTTTGATGGTGATTGTATGCACATCTAAGCAACTTAACTTACTAAACTTCATCAACAGTATGGGGTGTGTGATGATGGACTAATTATTACTTTGATGCTGATTGTGTGCACATTTAAGCAAATTAAATTAACAAACTTCACCAAACAGCATGGGGTGTGTTTAAATGAGTTCAAACAGGAACTTAAACATGAAATACTTATTTAAACTTAAAGAATAAATATAAATCTATTTATTCAATTCTTAGCTAGCCATTCATCCATAATTCATTTTAATTAAAATACAACTCCAACTGATCTCAAATTTTGCACACAGCAGCATATGACCAAAACAAGCTTAAATACCAAATTTAATCTCCAGATTACACATAAATTAATTTATATGAAAAAGATAAGATTCAGCCTAGCTTAACTTCATTAAATCCTACAAAAAGATTTAGTAATCTTTTTTACCTCAAATTTTTCCTACAGGTCATTCATGAGAAATCTAAGCTCCTGACCAACACACACAAATAGATCGATCATCTTTTTCAAGTTATTCATTTAACATCCTACACAAGAGTAAATCCAAAACATCATTCAAACAAGTTCCTAAAATCATAATTATTTTTCCAGATATGCTAAACATCATGACAAAGACCTAGGGTGTATTAGTGCTTCAAGAAATTATTTCTTGAGGGGACTATAAAAAGCATCAAGCTTAACCTAACATAAAGATTCCAAAAATCACAACTACAAATCTACACATCAAACATGTGTCAAATGTGGTCACAGATCTAAACATGACACAAAGAATAACATATCCAAATTTCATCTTCATTGCATGAGTATATTTTGAACTACAATAAAAGTACATCAAACTGAGTTTGAATTTTCATTCAAAAAACTAACCAGAAAAACCATATACACCTTTTCTAAAAATTGTAGATCTCCTCACAAAGAATCCAACACAATTGGATTTACATTTTTCTAAATTTTTTACGATTTTTAATGCATTTACAAAGTTTCAGCCAAAACCTAGAATAGCTTTTACAGAAGGACCCTTGAATCAAAGTTTCAAAATTACGTATAGGTCCTTGGTTTATGGATTTGACCTTGGATAAACTTCAATCTTCACAAATCGACCCCTGCTGGCGTAGGGGAGCACGCCGGCCGGTGAGGGAGGGCCGGTCCCGGCCGGGTGAGCGGCTTGGGGGTCCCGGGAGTGCTCACTTGTGTCGTCGGTGAAGCAAGCCCGGCCGGCGGAGCTGCCGCCGAGCCCCCACGGCGGAGCACCGAAGAGGCACTCGCCGGAGCTCGGGTCCCCAGCGACGGCGGCCCAATGCTGAGGCGGCGACGAGCGGGGAAGGTGCGGGAGGCTCAGAGGAAGGAGCAGGAGGGGTCGGTTGGCGGCACACGCGAGCGGAGGGGGAAGTTCACGGCGGCGGCGGGTATGGCGGCCGGCGGATCGAAAGAAACGGCGACAGCTTCGTGCGGCTCATTTTAAACGCGACTGCGCATGTGTGCGCGACGAAGGCGAGGCGTGGGAGGGTACACGGGCGCGTGCGCGGCCAGTTGGCTTGCCGCATGCGCGAGTGCGCTGCACAGCTCGGCCAGGCGACGGCGCGTGGCCAGCAGCCTGTCGGTCGGGCGCGTGCCTGGACGCGGCGAGGGCCCCCGTGAGTCAGGCGGAGGTCCCACGGCATCGCACGGTTCACCGCGGAGGACCCGGTATCCGTACGCCAGAGCAACGGAGATGCGACGCATGGCGGATGGGCGGGGTGCGTGCGAACGTGCTAGAGCGCAGCCACAGCGACGCCGGCGACTGACTTAATTTTGTGAGCCAGTTTTCAAAATCACGAAACTCCAAAAAGTGTCAACTAAGTTGAAAATCTCCAAAACTAAAAGTTGTAGAGGAGCTATAACACAACAACTTTCACAAAGGGTGACCTATGTTTTGGTGAAAGGATTGACGGGAAAATCGTGATGAAGTTTCAGTTTTTCTCGGCCCTTAAGTACTATGCACAGGAACTTCAACTCAAATTTAAGCGACTTTTCACTCAAAATTTGAATGTCCGCCAATTATGAAAAATGTGTTCCCGGAGATAAGGAAAAACTTTTATATTGGCAGATTTTGAACTTCTATAGTGAAATTTGGAGAACGCGTAACAAAATCATTTCAGCATTAAGGAGTATTTAGGGTTTGACCAAAATTGAAGATTTTGACCAAGGGTTTATGTGCAAAAGTGATCACCATTATGTTAAACATGCTTAGGGACTAATTAATCTTGATTAACACAACTAATTAAGGTACTTAAGTTATCAAAACATTAGGGATGTTACACATGGCACCTAAGCTTGTATATTGACCTGGGGCCATCGTCGATGATGAGGGTTTGGGTGAAAGAAGTCCTACTAGGAGAGGCTCGTTTGCGGTCAGTGCCCTACACTGTAAGTCCTTGTGTGCTGGATCTGCTTCCCCATGCGATGTCCTCTTGGATGGGGACCCGTCCCCGATATTGCAGTTTTGCACAAGAAGGGTACTCTTGTGAGAACAAGATCCTCTGCAGTTAACCTCTCTGTCATTGTGTCACTGTCATGTGGGCCGCAACGCGATGGAGCCCATGGGGCAGCGACTCAACTGCCGAGGGTGAACGCCCTTTGTGAGGGGCACATTTGTGGTCGGTGCCCCTCCACTAGTACTCCTCCTTGTCGACAATTACAGGTTTACGTCACACCATCTTCTTGCAGCTCTCTTGTTGCTTGACAACGATTATCTTTGCCTTGCCGCGGCCGGCGGTCCTCTGTTCGACGTGGTGGGTGTGTTTGCAGGTTGGTCTGAGGGTTCAGGTGATGTGCAACGAAAGTGTTGCACTTGATGCGCAGGGAAATGGAGCAAGTTAGTAGTATAACATTTTCTTGTTTTTTAACATGTGTTAATGAATGTGTTCTTAGTACTAACTTACTCCATTTCATGATAATTAAGGACCATGGAGCTTCATTGATTCAAAGCAGAGATGCGTTTCTGTTAATATTTTGCTTGGTGATATATAGCACTTCTAGGTTTGGGTCTTTTTTTTTTTTTGAAAATAAGGGCAGGAGTACTACCATGTCATATAAGTAGCAAAAGCATTCGTACATTAACATAAACGTAAAACACATTCTAGGTTTGGGTCTAAGAACATTAGTTGGGCAACATATAAATATGTGAATACATCACCACATGGCCTCCCAATCATATATGGCAGAAATATTGAATCATGCTCTGATTGTTGTCTTGTGTGTAGAATTATGAACAACGTGTGCATATCGGTTCAAAACCATGTGAGGTTCGTTGTTAGATGAAACCTTCATATGTGTTTTGCGAGCAATATATCACTGAAGCATATTCATGTGTATTTATTCGACAAGAGGATTGGTCCTCTTAGAGCTCATTTATTTCTCCCTTCTGTCCATCTACATGTAGCATTATTTTAGCCCCATTTCTGTCTTCCTTATACTCGGTCCTTATATATGTTCGCCGGGATTTGCCACGCCGCAAGAACACTGTAAGAGGAGCGCGTGCCCAAAAACAAATTAAAGGTTAAAACTTCTGCATCAATCCATAGCTCAAATAATAATTACTCCTACCTCTTAATTTTATATATCTTCTCCCAGTCTTGATCCCTAACTAACTTTACACGATAGATATTGCTTTTGAGAATGGAGGGCACCAGAAAAGCATTCAAGGTCCCCGATGTTGAGTTTCCCAACGCCCGCTAGCTCGGCTTCTCCCGCTCGACGCGGACGCATGCAGCATGCTGACCCCACCACGTTCCCTGGAATCCTGGATAACCTCCTATTCCTTTCTCTTTCCGTTGTCTCCGGTCTCCCAGACTCCGTCCAACTCTTCTAAAAAAAAGGACTCCCAGTCCGACTCCCATCACCTCCATTTCCTTTTCTCCAGATCCAGCAGAGAGGCCGGCGTCCTTGGCTCCGAGCAGGTGAGGGGGCGCGTCGGGGCTGCTCGGAGGCGACCGGCGGGGCGGCGGCGCTGGGGCAGCGGGAAGCTCCCCCGCGGTGAGCGGCGGCGTGCGGTCCGGATCCCGGTGGCGGCAGATCCCGGCGGCTCCTCCAAAGCGAATCTAGGCGGCGGGGAGCACGGCGAGCTTCGCCGCCGTGGGGCGCGGCGGAGGACCCCGGCGAAGTCCTCCAAGTCGGATCTCGGCGGCGGTTTGATTATTTTTTAAAAAAAAATTGTTCTGATTTTCTGTCAGGATTTTTCAAAAACTTTTTGTTTTTAATTTTCTTTCAAAAACGTTTTTGTTGTGATTTTCTTTCTACATTTTTTTGTGTCAAAAACATTTTAATTTTTATTCAAAAACTTTTCTAATTTTTTGTTCAAAAACTTTTTGTTCTAATTTTATGTTCAAAAACTTTTCTGTTTTAATTTTTGAAGGAAAAAAGTTTTCCCTGATTCTTTTCTAGATTTTTATCCAAAAAAAAACTTTTGTTCTGATTTTATTCACAAAGGTTTGTTCTAACCTTCTTTTCTGGATTCTTTTGTTTCGATTTTTATTCAAAAACTTTTTGTTCTAATTTTTCTTTGTAGATTTTTATTCAAAAACTTTTCTGTTTTATTTTTTTCTTCAAAAAGTTTTGTTCTGATTTTTTTCAAAAAAATTTTGTTCTCATTTTCTTCACTAAAAGTTTGTTCTAATATTCTTTTTCTAGATTTTTTTTTCTGTTAAAAACTTTTTTCTAAAGTTTACGTAAAGTTTTTAATCGTTTAATGTTTTTCAAAAACTTTTCTCACCTGATCCAAAAATTTTAATCAAAATTTTTTTGCACCTGACTGGCACCGAGGAGCACGCTCACAACGTGAGAAAACAGACGGGGGCCACGTGTGGGACCGGAGGTTACTTCCGGTCGGAAATTAACCGCAAGGAAGGATCCTTGCGGGCGCCCGCAAATTTGGCATCCCCTTCAAGGTCCGGCTTCTGTTCACCCCGTGCGATTGTCGCAGCAGCCAGAGTGGTTAGTCTAGTCGGCCTTCGTTGGAAGAGATGACGTTGATCTACGCCGCCTGTGTTGTGCAGAGTCTTTAGCACGCATCTATCCCTAGACTTGAATCGACACGCACGTGCAACTACTACTGCAAGCCTAATGACGGGGCTGCATGCGAGTGAGAATTGATGCAGGATTAATCAACTGCCGGGAGCGCGCGGTAAGAAAAGTTAATTCATGGGAGAAGATTACGACATCGTCTTCAACCATTTCATTAGTGTGTGCATCAATGTAATAATAAGAAGCTCGGTAACACATCTCAAAAGATAATGAACATATACATACATGACAAATGCCACTGTCGTTACAAGCAGTTTCGGCATGTCAACATCAATTTAGTCATCTTTGCCAACACTAAAATTTGTGCGACGATCCATGCTTGATAAGCTAGATTTGCTCGATTAATTTACACGTATGGCACACGATCCAACGTATGTTTATGAAATCGTTTCTTAATTACTAATTGGATTGGAGAAATAAATAAACAGTAGTGCTTTCTTCTTCATTCATTTCCCCTTGCACGGAAACAATTCATTTTTTTCCATATAAGATTCTTTCCTCATATCACTGGTGGAGACGGAGCTTTTTGTCCCGGTTGGAGAGAGTTTTAGTGCTCTAAAGTCCAACCGGGACAAAAGAGGAGGGACAAAAAAAACTCATTTTTATCCCGGGTGAACGAACTTGGACTAAAGGGATCCTTTAGTCCAGGTTCGTGTCACGAACCGAGACAAAAGGGGGCTATGCCAGCACCGGCTGCCTCCTCTATTACCGAGGCAAAAGAGGGTGCTACGCCAGCGCCAGGAGCCCGGGAGCCCCCCCCTTTTGTCTCGCGTATATGTGAAAGAAGGAACAATGCTAGTGTCTAGCAAACTACTTGTTACTAAATCTAAAGTATATTAAAAACCTCATCTCTTAGCTTCTCCTACCGAGAAATCAAAATTTCTATAAACTCACTTCAAATAATGCTACCTAAAAGTTAAATTTATTATGTCTCATTGTACATAAAACTAAAAGTCAATTTTCTTTATATAAAAACAAAAAATCTTAGTAAAAATGAATGAAAGAAGATACAATGTTACTAGATATATAACTACTTGTTACTAAATCCAAAGTATATGAAAAATCTCATCTCTTAACTCCTCCAACAACCTAGAAATAAAAATTACTATTTTCTCCATCTCTAAATCATAAAATAAAATTTAATCACAACAAATGAAGGGAGGTTGAAGAATCAAACCTTAGCAACATTTTGGAGGTGAGAAATCTCCACAAATTGACAAACAAAAATTTGGGCAGCACCTCCCTATGCTTGAGGCGTTATGGGAGGAGCTTCAGCTCTCTCGGGTGAACAATGGCTCGGGCAGGGGAGAAGGAAGAAAGAGCTGAGGTTTATAAGTGCAAGAACTTTTGTCCCGGTTGGTAAATCCACCCTGGACTAAAGAGAGTCCTCTTGTCTCGGGTGGTAAGCCCACCCGGGACAAAGCTTTACTCCCGAGTGGTGTTACCACCTAGACAAAAAAAAGCACCCCTCATCTGCTGCTGAGAGCAAGATCACAGTGGTGCTGTGCTACGCCGAGCCTTTGTGCAAGGAGAACTGCTTCTGCTGCGAGTATTTCAACCCCAAAACGTATGCAGCTACGCGCTGCCCTCCTGCGATGGTGGGTGGGTTGGGGGTGTGTGTGGGGGGGGGGGGGTACTGAACCGTCGTTATATGCAACCGTGAACTCGACCTTCTTGTAAATAACTCGTTGCAATGCATGATCTCTGGGGTCAGGATCGATCAGTAATCCAAATAATACAATAATGTTGACATGCATGTGTCCTGAAGCACGAGATGTAGTGTTGGTCAGTTAACAACACTGCTAGGGATTGGACGTTTAGTACCGGTTCCAAAATCCTATTAGTACAGGTTTTGGAACGGGTACTAGCTGGTCGGTACTAATGTGAAGGTCACATTAGTACCGGTTTGCTCCACCCAGTACTAATGTAACATTAGTACCGGGTGGGGATACCACCGGTACTAATGCTCACCACCGTCCGTCACCGTCGCCCCCCTCCGTTCCCTCCGTTCCCGTCTGTCCTCCATCTCTCTCTTCCTCTTTTTTTTCTTTTCCAACAAATTCACATCACACATATTCAACCACAAATTTCACAGATTTCTCATACAAGTCACAAATTTCTCATACAAATCACAAGTTACAAATTTCACAGATCATTCGTCTCAAAGATTACACGAGAATCACAAACAAAATCACATCAACCAACACCAGTACATGAATCATACAAAATTACACAAGAAAATGAGATCCAGCGTCGGCCCCTTCACCTCACCGTGCCAGCGCCGGCCGACGCGCGAAGGCCAGGCCACCGCGCGTGCCCGCCTGCGCTAGCCGCGGCAGGCTGGCCTCCGCGTGCCTGGCCTCCAGCGGCGCCGCCGGCTGGATCCCCGGCCTCCTGCGGTGCCCTGAGGAGATAAGAGAGACAAAGAGATGAGAGGATGAAGAGAAGAGAAAATGAGAGGTGGTGGGAGGCCGACCTGGTGATAAGGCGTGCGGGAGGGGTGCGTGGGAGGAGGGCCGAGGCAGGTGGGCGCGTGAGAGGGGGGTCGGGGGCCTTGGGGCACGCGGACGGTTGACGGTGTTTTGGGGCGCGTGTGGTAGGGATGCATTAGTACCGGGTCTAGTTTTCACCCGGTACTAATGTCCAATCTGGAGTACCGGACTGTATCTAGACCCGGTACTAATGTACCTCGACTACATTAGTACCGAGTGTGATGGGGACCCGGTACTAATGTGAGACATTAGTACCGGGTCTAAACACAAACCGGTACTAATGGGGTCACGAGTGGGCGCTTCGGGACCCCTCCTCACCACCTGGTACTAATGTGAAAAAAAACCGATACTAATGTGATTTCTTCCCCAGGACCAAAGGTCCATTCTCTAGTAGTGCAGGCATCGTCTGTGTCAGGATGTCTCCATACTTGTTGTGTGCAGTGGGCATTTCACGAGCTACTAGTCCCGACAAATGGCAAAATTTACATCCGTACTCAAACCGTATCCTCCACAAGTTTTCCTTCGTGGATTTTCCCACCGGATGGCCATATTTCTCGTTTTGAGACATACTCCCTCCGTCTCAGATTGACCGTCGTCAGAAGAGCGAACCAGCAACCAATGTAATAGATAAAAGTCTCAAATACCCCTACTGCATAGCAATGATGACTAGAGGAGACACGATTTGTTTTGGAAGCATGCATGCCGTGGTGGCGTGGTGGGAGCTCAGGAGAGGAATAAATCAGGCTGCAGAGTACAGTTAGACCTACACAGCTGCAGAGCTAGGCGTCCAGAGGTGCAGCGCTGCTAGAACGACGATTATTTTGGGACGAGCTCTTGTAACTAAAACGACGTTCATTTTGGGACAGAGGGAGTATATTCAAGTAATCGATGTTACTATTTTTTTACTGGGTTTCCAATTTTTTTTTAAAAAAAAGATAGGTGATGTGGCTTTGCAATACAATGCAAGTGAAGTGACAAGGCACGCCACAAATAGTTTGTGAATTTTACTCATTTTCTGAAGTTGGCCAACACGATGAACTCGCAAGAGACATTACAAGAGACAAGACAAGTAAGTAAACCTGAAGTCAACACGATGAACTGGCAGTGCACTGCACACCGGCCAAACTGTGGGCTTCCCAGCAGGCTTATGATAGGCCGTCTTCTTTGACCTTCCGTCAACCGGGATTCCTATATATCTTCCGGAAGGTAGGAACCACTTGAACCTTCCAATGCTTTAAGATTCGTGCGGTCACTGTAGACTGCACGATCTCTTTCTTCTCCCCGTCGCCATCTCCTCCGCTCACACGCGCGCGCCGCCGCCATGCATGCCGAGGAGGGTGGGAGGTGGGCGGGGCGGTCGGCGGAGGGTCGCCGCCGGCCGGGGGCGGTGGTCGAGGCGGCGGCCTTAGGGTTAGGGTTTCCGGGGTTCGGGTTCGGGGGTCTGGGGCCTCCATGGCCGGCGGACCTAGAAAGGGGAGGTGGGGGGGCAGCCGGAGGACCGGCGGTGGCAGCGGTGTGGCCGGCGGCGGAGGCGAGGCGGCGCTACCGCACCGCCGGCCGGCCGGGGCTGGATGGCCGGTGGGCCGGCGACCGGCGGCGGGGGCGGCGAGGCGCGCCGGGTTAGGAAGGGCGGGGTCGCCGGCAGGGGTGGACGGCGGGCGGGCGGCGCGGCAGCCACCGACCGGGGTGGTGGAGGAGGCGGCGGGGGTGGTGGCCAGCCGGTCGTGGAGAAGAAGAGGTGAGGGAGGAAGAAGAAGGTGGGTGGTGGGCCGGTGGTGGGCTGGAAGTTTCATTGCTTAGGCATCTTCCTGTAACTAGATAGGAGCCCCCTCCGTCAACGGGCTAGCAGCTTGTCTGGCCTACCGACGCGGTGCTGATTTTCTGATCACCATCTTCCATTCTGCGATCCTAAAAAAATCTTCCATTCTGCGCCCCCATTTCAACGGTCAACTGGGTCACCCAATTCATACTTGGCAAGGACGATGGCACAAACGAAACAAGTACTCTGTATATGGTAGCACTAGCTCTTGCATTGCATATAGCTCTACATGCAGCTCCAAGCCATCGGCCGGCTTCACTCGTCGGAGCTCCTTTCGTCTCCGGCGCCGGTGTGTGTGGGTGCGATTATATTCTCGTGTAATTGAGCTCGGAGCTCCTCCAGGTTAGTACGTACTAGCTTGGCTTATGTTGTTTCCATGCAGTGTTTACTGTATATGTTGTTGCTCCGATCGAGATCTTGGCTTTTGTTTACTGTACGCTCCGTCGGCCCCCGTCTTGAGTTCGTCAAAATTTCTTCGGAGCTCCGGCCGGCCATCGATCTCTCACCTCCTCCTCCACTCAAGTGCCTCTGCGAGACTGGACTGGACTGAACAACTCCTCTGGCAAGACCAGTCGATAGGCTAGCTTCCCAACTCTTCCTGTGATCTGGTAAGGTCCAACATATCTTGGTGCCAGCTTCCCTTTTACTGCAAACCTCTTGGTTCCTCGCATTGGCGACACTTTCAAGTAGACAAAGTCGTCCTCTGCAAATGACAAGTCCCTCCTGTGGCGATCAGCATAGCTCTTCTGACAGCTCTGGGCAATCTTCAAGTTCTCTCGGACTTTCTCCACTTTCTCCTCAGCTTCTTTTATCGCATCTGATCCAAAGAGCATTCTTTCTCCAACTCCTGACCACATCAGGAGTGTCCTGCACTTTCTCCTGTAGAGTGCTTCAAAGGGTGACATTTGAAGACTTGTCTGGTAGCTGTTGTTGTACGAGAACTCTGCATAGGACAAACTGCCTTCCCAATCAGTGCCGTAAGTCAAAGCATAGGCTCTAAGCATATCCTCCCAGAACTGGTTTACTCTCTCTGTCTGTCCATCCGTCTGAGGGTGAAACGCAATGTTGTAGCTGAGTGTAGTCCCCATCCTATCATGAAAGCTCTGCCAAAGCCTTGCTATGAACTGGGGTCCTCTGTCAGACACTATACTCATTGGGGCTCCGTGTAGTCTGAGTATATGGTCCACGTACAGGTCGGCCAACTGGTCAGTCGTGAACCAGGTCTTTACTGGCACAAAGTGAGCTACCTTAGTCAGTCAATCCACTATGACCCAAACGGAGTCGTTGCCTTTCTGTGTCCGGGGTAGTCCCACCACGAAGTCTATGGAAATATCATCCCACTTCCACTCTGGTATATCCAACAGCTTAAGCAGTCCTGCTGGTCTTTGGTGCTCTATCTTTACTCTACTACAGGTGTCACAACAATCCACGTGGTACGCTATATCTTTCTTCATTGCCTTCCACTAGAACTCGCACTTGCTGAACTTCGCGTACAACTTCTGCTGCCTCAGCTTCTTGAAGGACCGATTAGGCGAACCAGAGAGGGGGGGAGTGAATGGGAGCCGATAAAAATTCTTCTCGAAGGAGATGGGAACTCCAACAAGACGAACACGGCTTCCAACTCACGTCTCCGACCCAACTACCCAAGTTGGTCAAGACCACGCAGCCACTGGAGTGCTACTGGTCCTAGGAACCAACACTCAACCTTCCTAGCCAAAACTCACCAAAACACACAGCGGAAACTTGCACGGCTTGCTGCCTGTGCTACACCGGTCAGACCGATGGCCTGCGCCGGTCAGACCGGTGACACAGGTCAGACCGGTGGACAGAGCCGGTCAGGCCGGTGCTACAGCAGCCGCACAGCAAACGTTCCAGGAAGCCTCAGTGAATCCTCTAGGCCCTGGAACAAAAACCACCACGAAACACAACCTGTGAGGAAGAAGAACCCCTCACAAATCCTAGCAAAACAACTCCAAACACTCCAAGAACTGAACAGCAGGACCACGGGACAAAACCACACGGACAAGGCTGTTCCCCGAGACAAAAACCCACCAAGGGCTAGCACCGGTCAGACCGGTCAAGAGCACCGGTCAGACCGGTCGTGCCTGGGCAGCTCGGGAAGAACAGCGCCCGCGAGTCAACTCCTCCAAATCCAACTCCCGATCTCCCGATTCGCTCCACGGTTTTGCACAAGACTTTGGGGATAGTAGGAACACCTCATGGGTACTCCATAGCCAAGATTTGGTCCACCAAAACTTGTCAAATCAAGAGGAATCGAAGAAATCCCACCAAGAACGCCTCTAACCCTAGAGCCACGAAAACCCCAAAATCGAGCCCCTTTGCTCACGGATTTGGAAGGGGAATCAAAGGGAAAAGAACCACGAAGGGTTCATGCATACATCCCTCACCAAATCCCAAAGAGAAAGGCCTCGAAATCGCTCCAAGAAAATCGCCAAGAAAGGGCTCCGAAAATCACCAAAAAGGAGAAACGGGAAAGACACATCCAAGCCTTGAGGAACCACGCCGAATCATCTATACATACCAAAGAGGTTCATACAAGGTCTAGCTTGCCGCCCGATCATCCTTCCCTCTCACAAGATCTCACCATGAAGCTCTCAAGCTAGTCCTACGAAAATCCTAAGAAAATAGGAAGGAAAATAGGAAAACCAAATGAGCTAGGGTTCCAAGAGATGGCTGCCATCCTCTCACCACTTGGGTTATATGGAGGCAACCGAAAGACTAAAATACCCTTACTAGCTAACTAGGGATACATGCCCCTCGAGGGCGAAATTGGAAGTCTTTGTCTTCGCACCATCGGACGGATGCCCAGCGACCGCAAACTTGCTTAGCCTCGACGCAAGCCTTGCGATCCCGACGCGTGTCCTCCGCTTCGAAGATTCCGGACTGCGTCGTCGCACACCGGTCAGACCGGTTCTCCTCACCGGTCAGACCGGTACCCACCGGTCAGACCGGTCAGACCCACCGGTCAGACCGGTCTGGAGCTGCTGCACCTCCGTCTTCGGTTCTTCGGTCTTGGCTTTGTGGATCAACCAAGGAACCCAGTGGTTTTCTGGTGAACCACCGGAAACCCCGCGAACTAGGTGTAGCCTCCGCCAATCACCACTCATGACTCGGCTCCCACGTAGTCCCGGCTCGACCTTGGTTTTGAGGCTCAACCAAGAAACCGTCCATGACTTCATCTTGCCGTTCTTGCCACCATGCGGCCCGCACTTGACCCCGCTGGCCACCGGGTCCCTCGAACCAAGCCTACTTGTCTTCTCCACACCTGGAGGCCTCACCGGCAACGACCTTTCACGCTTGTTCTTCACCTGCACCTGCACCAGTCAAGCCGCAACCTGCACCTGCAATACTTAGCCAAGAATCAGTCCACACCACGTTGTCAATCACTCATCACACCAGGAAGCGACCATCCACCGGTCCTCGAACCACACCTGGCTCTCAGTTCTCCATCACTATCCGAAGGTGCTCTTCATGCTCTTCAGCTGTCTCAGAGAAGATCAGAATGTCATCGATGAACACTACCACAAACTTGTCCAGTTCTTCCATAAAGACTTTGTTCATCATGTTCATGAAGTAGGCAGGGGCGTTGGTCAGCCCGAAAGAAACCACAACAAACTCGCACCATCCTTCTTGTCCACAAACAGTACGGGTGAACCCCAAGGTGAGGCACTCGGCCTTATGAATCCCTGCTCTAGTAGTTTCTTGAGCTGTTTCTTCAATTTATCCAATTCATCCGCGGACATCATGTACGGGCTCTTGGCCACCGGTCCTGCTCCTGGCATAAGCTCGATTACAAACTCTATGTCTCAATCTGGTGGTAACTCGGTCAGCTCCTCTGGGAACACGTCGGGGTACTACCTCACCACCGGAATTTCCTTCATACTCTTTCCTTTCATGTTGCACAACATCGGTGTCGTCTTTTGGCTCTGCGGCTTGATCATCACACGGGCTCCACTAGGGTGCTCCAACTGAACGTACACTGGGTTGCATGATACCAAACCATTGTGCTTTGCCAACCACTCCATACCAAGTATCACGTCGATTCCGGTCGACTCCAGAACTGTCAGGTCTGCTACGAACAACTTCTTCTCTAACACCATGTTCACTCCTCTACACTTGTTGGCGTTTGATTATCGTTGCAAAGTTCGTTTAGACTTGCAAGCAGACAAATCCCTCGTAGTAGTTAAGGAACCCTTCTTCCCTTGAGTGGTGAGCCCAAGGTATTGAATCCATGGAACAATATGTAATGTGAAATCAGTCTAATAACCGAGAAACACTTGCTTCTTTGAGAGGTTTCGAATTGCATCTAATCTACTAAGATCAAAAGAGGTAGCAAGAGAAAGCATTGAGGTACCGATCTAGAGAGGGGTCTAGATCAAGTTTATGTCGTCGTTCCGAGCAAGATAAAGAGAGAGTAAAACGAATCTCATTGAAAGCTTTTTTTAATTCATGACCTTCGATCAAAACCCCTAAGTCGCCCCGCCGTACTCGGTGTCAACATCCTGTCACGATGTTCCCCTTTCTTCGCGGTCGAATCTTAGGGCACACCCGCAAGGAGTGCGTTGAACTACTTGGTAGATCGGGTATGCACCTCTAGCCACTTCGGCTACAAGAACATCATATGCAATCTATCTTGAGAATAGATTGAGGAGGAAAACACCCAAGCAAAAGTACTTGATAGCTAGGAATCGGATCCATTAAAACTCCATCAAAAGTATGAATACATGAATAAGATCCAACCGGGATCCTACCTTGACCTTGATTCACGCCTCCAGAACTCCGACGTGGTCTTCCTTGCAAGGTTCCCACGTCGGCTAGGCAAACCATAGACGACTAACTCGACCCTCCTCTCCGGGGTGGTGTCCCTCAAGCTCCTCTGCTCCTCGGCGGCGAATGACGAATTGCTTGATACGTGGCTCGGGGTACCGGGGCTATAAATAGCTCGAGGATCAACTAGGTCAAAGGGGGCAGCGAACAGGGCCCAGAATGGGCTGGGCCGGCCGGTCTAGGCCCAGTTCGACGCCACCTTTCTTCCGGAAGCTTCTCGCGACTTCTTGAGTTTTTGTCGAGTTGCATGTGGGCCCTTGACGTCATTTTCCTCGCGGTTTAGATGAGGGGGCTTTGCGAATGAACTCCTGTATCTTCCGTCTAGGTCCTTCGCACTTCTCGGCTTCACGCTTTAGTCCTTGGTTCATTTGGAGTCATGTTCATCTTGTATCTTGACTTGTCCCGTGGTTCATGATCACCTTATAAATCCCTTGATGAACTTTACCCGGAAGTCCTCATTTAAGCTCTTGATTCCTGTGTAAATAACAAACTCCAAAAACCATGCACGAGTGCGAACATAGCATATAATGGGGGTTAGGATCGTTAGTGTGAATATCAAATCAATACCAACATAGAAGGTAAACAAGTGGCTAGGTTGACGGAAATCGACCGCTAACAACACTCAAGAGTACTCCTCTTCTCTCCTAGCGGAGAGCTAGTCACTATAGGTCGTGGTCTGGGCTTAGTTGGTAATTCACTTTCTTTCACGAACTTTGTAGAAATATACGAAAACTGAGATTTGGTATCAAATAGAACGGTTGCCATAACTGAGTCAACAAGAAACTCACTGAGGGCCACGTCAGGTGCTGTGGTGGCCTCCTCTGCTGTCAGGTGGTTCAGTCTGCCTCGAGTAGGCGGTGGCGCACTCCTCTCCTGGGGCTGTCCTCCCTGAGCCGGTCCCTTCGCAGGCGTCTGGTACTGAGTGTTCCTGTTCTGACCTCCTTGCTGTAGCTTCTGGGGGCACACGTTTGACTTGTGGCCCAACTGGCGGTAGTGGTAGCAAGTGATCTGTGAGTTGTCGTAAGCTGGCGGCTGCTGCGGCCTGGGCTTCCACTGTCCCAAGCCTCCACTTCCTCCGACTTGACCTCTGCCATGCTGAGAGTACTAAGTCTGCTGCTGCAGTGAGTAGTGGCACTGCTTCTGCTGTGGGTACTACGGTGGGCCTGTCCTCTGTCTCTGGTGTAAATCACTTGATGAAATTTACCCGGAAGTCCTCATTTAAGCTCTTGATTCCTGTGTTAACAACAAACTCCAAAAACCATGCACGAGTGCAAATATAGCATATAATGGAGGTTAGGATCGTTAGTGTGAATATCAAATCAATACCAACATAGAAGGTAAACAAGTGGCTAGGTTGACGGAAATCGATCGCCAACATCCCCCCATGCTTAAACCTTGCTCGTCCTCGAGTAAGCCTTCTATGGATATCAGCGTTGCCCTTCGATGTTCAAACCCTACACTTGATCATACATGAGAAAACATAATGCTCTCTAGTTTTATATTCATTGAAGTTCCATAATGTACTAACTTTTATCTTTATGGAGGGTATATATCATTCAAGCTCTTTCCACAAGTACTTGATCAAGGTCTCAAACTTTTAAACAAATCTCAGAAATTTTGAAAAATAAAGAATGAGATAAAGAGAAAAATTGCTTTACCAAGATCAAAAATAACCATCTTGCACTTTGCTCATGTACTCTCATCTCACTTGTCTCTCAAGCCTACTTGTTCTACTCCTTTCCTCTCTCAAAGTATATGGTGGAAAGCTTTATGTGGAGCTATAGGAAAGTTTAGTCCTACCAAGATATTATAGTTGAGATATTATTAAAACAAGACTAGCTTCTCATGGTCTTACCGAGACTCGTCAAAAAAGGTCATTGGAAAAATAATGTTATCAAGGAGGGGGGAGAGATGAACACACACTTTTAGATAGGTGGACATGTGCAAATGGCAAAGAGTAATCCCAAGGCACAAATGAAGTCCTCGTTATCAGATTGCACATGGTTGGAAAGATGAGTATGGGCCTTGATCTTGAATCCTCTTGAAAACTCAAAAAGCACTAAGACATAGCTAGAGAACCGGGGAGCTTTATTATTATTATTATATATTTTTCTTTCTTTCTTCTTTCTTTCTTTTTCTCATCATTTTTTTCCTTTTTCTTTCATCATACTTTTTCTCTTTTTTTTCTTTCTCCTTTTTTTATTTGCTCCCCTTGAACTCTAGACTATACTAGCACTTCCTTGGCAACCCCCCCCCAATGCTTAAACGTTTGCTCGTCCTCGGGAAAAGAGGTGATAAAAATGCCAAGGTGGGATTTGAAGCTCTCTTTTTTTTTCTTAAGTTTCCCTTTCTCACTTGAAGTACCTTCCTTGTAATCTTCTCCATAATATTCATCCATACTCATATATTGGGTTGCGGTCAAGGAGGTGTACACAAAAAAGATATATTTGGGTTTTGGTTGGATATCCGGCGAGGTTTGCAAATTCCCAATGATACACAAAAACGGAATGACCAGCTTCTTAGTCTCGGGCCAGAGAAATCAGGCCTTGAATCAATGCACCCAAAAATAAACCTTGTATATACTAAGGTTTTGCACTCAAGTCAACTTAGGCTTTGGATGGGAAGAGCAAAATGCAAGTGGTACTTGTGACAAGGTTAGCATAACTTTTTGAGAATATAAAGGTTCTTTGATTCATCCAAAGTTGAGAGCAATGAAAAGAACTATGGGACTTGAGTTATCATAACCTCCACACAAGATTAAGCTAGCATTTAATTAAATTTCAGATTCATATTAAAAGAGAGCACTAGCTTAAACATGCATAAAACAAGCATAAGATTGAGCAAAGCGGCAATCATCATCACATATCAATATGGTACAAATTTTCCATCCATATTAAGATCATAAAGCAATGGTGAAACTTATTCATGATGATGGATAACAAACAACTACTACCACACTTGCTGAAATTAAATAAAAACAAGAAAATACTACGCAAACATAAACGCACACAAGATGAAAATAAAGAAAAGGAAAAGGAAAAATCAAACCACACTTAAAAACTCCGTCCCTTTCTTCTTTCTTCATTCTTCATCCGATTGTCCTTGCTCCGTTGGTTGGCTTTCATTGAATCCTTGCTCATAATATTGTTGCATGACCCCTCCATGAAATTGATGAGGCGGCACGAGTTGAAGACGTCCCAATTGATGGGCGATTCCAGCCGTTCCTTCTTGCCAATGGTTGACATGACTTCGGATCCTCTCGATGTCTTGTTCATTCCTTTGTATATACGCCCCAATAATGGCTGCACTTTGTTGGGGTTGGGGCATGCTTGCATAAGGTGCCACAAATGCTTCATTGGGCACAACAAAAGTTGGTGGATAATATATTGGAGGAGGTGGTGGCGTGGCTGCACCACTCCCCCATGCTTGCATTGGCACACTTCCGTAGTGAGGTGGTGGCATAGGAATTCCGCCATATGGTTGATGGTAGGCCGCTCCTCCTTGCTCTTGGGCTACGGAGGATGAACCTTCTTCTATGATTCTTCCCCTCTTGTTCTTCTTGGCCGGTATGAGAATTCCTTCTTCTAACCAATTCTCTCTCCCTTCAATAAATAATTTCAGCTTCATGTTGGGGAGAGGAACATTGACTTTTGCCACCTTGTACCCTCTCTTCTCATCTCCACTAATATATTTTCCTTGCTTCATATAATCAATTCCAAGTCAATTTCCCGCAAGGATGAATTTTGGATTTCTTGTAATACCCGGCTTCACAGAAATTGCTATCATAGAGAGATAGCATCCCGAACCAATTTGTCCACTCCCCGATATTGCCTCACAACACCACCGATTGATCATGATATATGACGGATCAATGGCTTGTCTTGTAATCAACGCTGAATAAAGCCAATTAACTTCCATATCGGTGACTTTGGACTCCTTCATTCTTCCCAAAATCCTTTTGCTCATCCAAGAATGAAATATCCGGATGATGGGATTCTGAATGCTATTTCTTTGCCGGTTATCTTCCCCTAAAATCATGCTCCAAAATCCTTCCAACACACTTTCACTAGCAATAACTTGCTCCGGGGCTTCCCTCTGAAAACCGAGCAACTCTCTAATTTGCTCATTAGAAACTATGTGCTCATCATCCTTCTATCGAAATGAGAGGGATGACACCCCTTTATTAATAACCGGTGCCATGGTCATGAGAATCTCCATGGCAAGCCCAAATGAATACTCACTCCTACTCCATCGGAAAATTGCCCCCATCCAAGGTGGTTCATCATTTGATAGATATCTGGGGCAAATCCCAATACTTGGAGGGCATCATCATCAAAGTCAACATTGGGCACAACCCTCTTCTCTAGGCGCCTAAGCCTCTCATCCTCCTCCTCCGACATCATAAGAAATCCATACTTGCAACGTCGTGGAGTATATGGTGGTGGAGTGGATGAACGAGTCGAACGACGAGGTGGAACGGGCGGCTCCTCCGTTCGCCCTTGCGGTTTGGTGTACCGCATAGACGAGCTTTGAGTGTTCCTTCCACTAAGGAGCATGGTGTCGCTCCTTGATGGCGCCATGTCCTCTTCCATGATTCGCGGTGACTCGGAGATTGAGTGCCTCCGCGAAGAACTTGTTGATGCCGGCTTCGATGATGATGATTGCGTCTTCCTCCCAAGAACCTTGCCAAAGACCTTCTTCATCTTGTAGTTGCTGCACAAATCACAAACAAACTCTCCCGGGGGTTTCTTCCTAGTAGAAACACACACAAAAGAAGTATATGGAAGAGCAAAGTTTGTGATGCAATTCTCTGAATTTTTGGACTCAAGAGAGGAGAACGAATTTTTCTGGAGGTTCTGGACTGAGAGCTCAAGAACACGAACTAGTAAGCAAGCAAGAGACTCACCTGTGAAAGATGGAGGCAGGGAGGGTGCAAATATAGGGCAGGCTGGCCGGCTTGGGGTCCCTGCCCCCTGCCTCGGCTCCAGCTTTCTCCCACTTGATGTTTGTTGCATTATGACCTTGTGTCCTCGTGCTCCACGCTGATCCACCGCCCAAACTCTCTCAACCATTCCTTTTTCTTTCATGGTCAAGTCTTCATCTTGATCATTTCCTTTGTGTCACTTCCATGCCTCCTTGCCTCCCATGTTATCATTCACAACCTGCAAAAATCAAAGCAATGCTGCCCCTCATGCTTGTCCCATGCATGCCAAAAGATTCTTGAATGATGGTGTGTTCCCGTGATGCATCATGGGTCATTAGAGGTTCAATTAAGTTCAAAACCTTCCCTTGATCATGCTTAGATGCTAATTACTCCTCTAATTTCAAAAATTAAAAATTAATTCAGAGATATCAATGAGTTCAAATGTATTTTTAGAGGAGTTTTTAGGCATCAAAAACATTTGTAAGTCGAAACTTTCCGACTACATTGATTTTGGTTACACCGGGATCACTCGCTTTCATTAATTGATAGCAAGCTCCTCCGGCTTGACCGTGGGGGTATGGGTTTAGGTTCTAATTTTGGCTAAACATGAGAGAGATGTTTTGAATGAACAAAAATAAATGTGGCTTGGAAAAATTCTAATTCTAGAGAAACCTAGGTTCACGCGAGTCCTAGCATGCGTCAAAGATTAAAAATCATTAAGAAACAACGCGGGGCTCTACTTGTGTGTTTTTATGAGGTAAAACAAACCAACCTTATCATCATGAGGAGGATGAAAGGTGTGGGTAGGTTCTGAATTTTTGGAGTTGGTTTCTCGAAGAGAGGCAAATAAATCGTAGGATGGCTCATGTCAAAGGTTTATGTCAAATAAAATCTAAATGAAACATCTGAGCAACTTAAATGTCTCAAAAATAAGTTCAACCACTTAAGAGTTTATACCAAGTCTTGCGTAGCAAATTCTAAGACCAACTTACTTGAAAATTGGAAATAATCCGGGTTGCCCTCCCGGTAGCTTTATTCTTGAACGGGTTGTCCTCCCGGTAGCTTATTCTTGACTCGACGAACGGGTTGCCTCCCGCCTAGCGCTTCGTTTATAGTCCATGGCTAGACTTCTTGTCTTCTTCACTTCGGATCAACGCTCTTTGCGGACGTTGCAATCTTGGGTACCCACTTCCGCACCATCTTGGGCACGGGCTTATTCTCCGGCCTAGTCATGTTTTTGGTCTTCACAGACAGCTTTTGTTCTTTGGTCTTGATGGATGCAACGACTTCCTTGATCACTTTCGCTTCCTTCTTCTTGGGCTCCTCCTTCTTTGGCTCTTCCTTTCTAAAACGACGATGAGGTGAAACATATTTAGCATTGATCATGTTGCATACCTTGAAACGTGGACGAAACTTGAATATGCTTCGTGTGCCATTGACGTCGAACTTAATCTCCCCCTTGCCAACGTCGATCGTTGCCTCGACGGTCTTGAGGAAGGGCCTCCCTAAGATGAGGGGCGGCTTCTCCGTTTCCCCCATCTCAAGTACCATGAAGTCGACGGGAATGAAGTGATCTCCAACTTTCACGGGCACATCTTCGGCAATTCCCACGGGATAGCGGAAGGAGTTGTCGCCCAACTCTAAACACATACCCGTAAGCTCAAGTGGTAAGCGTAGCTTCTCGAACACATCTCTTGGCATGACACTCACGCTTGCTCCAAGGTCGCATAATGCCTTCTCAAACGTGAATGAGCCAATAGAACATGGGATAGTTGGACATCCAGGGTCTCTTTGCTTCTCGGGCCCTTGATTTGCGATGGCGGCACTACATTGTTCGGACATCTTGACATGGTCTGCTCCAAGTATTGCCATCTCATACTTGTTTGCAAGTATGTCTTTGAAGTAGCTAGAATATGTAGGAACTTGGAGAGCGTCCAATAGCGTCATGTTGATGCTTAACCTGCGCACCACTTTCACAAACTTTTCAAAATGATTATCCATTTTACCTCGAAAGTACCATGTCTTTAGTGTTGTCATCTTCGTGTCATCACTTGGTACTTCGAATTCTGGCTCTTCGGTAGCAATCTCCGGAATAGTAGTCACTTTCTCCTTAGTGTGATCATCCGCTTCAACGGTTGGCTTAGGCTTTCTTGCACCGGCTGGAAGTTCGGGATCCTCAGTCTCCTTTCCCAACCGAGTTTGAATAGCCTTTGCCGTCTCGGGACCTTGGGGCTGCCCCGGCAATCTTCCTTCATTAGCGGTTAAGTGCCCGGCAAGTTGTCCCACTTGCGTCTCCAATATCTTCATAATGTTGAGCACTTGTTGGTTGGAGCTCCCGACCTCCGTCACCTTGCCATCAATATTCTCCAAGATTTTATCCATAGCCTTGAACTTAGTGACGGTGTCCTTGTTGATCTTTGCTTGCTCGTCCATGAAATCTTTCAATTGTATACGAAGAGGCACCGAATTTTGAATAGACGAACTTGCATTAAATTGAGGTCTACCTTGCCCGTAGCGGAAGTTTGGCAAATCTCCTTTTCTCATGTAGTCAAGCACCTTTGCTTCCTCCGGACAATCTTTTTGGACATGGCCGTACTCCCCACATTCTTCACATGTGGATCTTGCTTCGCCGGCCTTCAAGTCTTGGGCGGCCTTCTTTTCTAGCTCCATCCTTTCCAATCTTCTCATGAGCGAGTCAATCTTCCCTTCTAGAAGTTCTTCCTTTTCAACCTGCAAAACACCTTTAACATTGCCCGTCGATTGAACCGGAAGTAGACGTCCCGATGACGCCCATGTATCATTATCCGCAACCTTCTTGAAAAGAGTGAATGCCTCCGTCGGAGTTAGCTCAATAATAGATCCTCCCGCCGATGCGTCAATTACGGTCCTTGATGCTAGATTGAGACCTTGGTAGAACTTTTGAACAAGGTCTTCCTTCGGGAACTTATGATGTGGCACGGCTCGGGTGTACTCATTGAAATGCTCAAAAGCTTCCGCGATAGTCTCCGTAGGATATTGAGCAAAAGTAGCAATCTTATTACGCAAGCTTTGAGTCTTACCCGGCGAATAGTACTCCTTCATGAAAGCTCTCATCAATGCTTCCCAATTTTGCACCGTCTCCACCGGTAGAGTATAGAACCATTGCAAAGCTTTTTCGAGAAGTGAGAACGGAAAAAGTCTTGCCCCATTGATTTTGATCCAGCCCTTCCATCGTGAATGTCTGACAAAGTTGAATGAACGCTTGGATGTGAAGGTTAGGATCCTCTTTACCAGTGAAAGGTGTATGTTGCACCATGCAGATGGTTGAAGTCTTGATCTCAAACGGCCTTCCGATGTCGGCTAGGTTGAGGATGGGTAGATCACCAAGCTCCGGGATGCAAAGCTCCCCGATCTTCCTCTCCTCTCCCATTGGTGGCGGTTGAGGTTGATCTCTCGGACTTGTAGGTGGTGATTCCTTCTTCGGACTTGTAGGTGGAGATCCTGACGTTCCTTTGTCTCTAGTGTTTGGATCTACAATCCCCAGCTTCCTAGATCGTGCTTCGCGTCTCCCTTGCCTGTAAAGTTTTTCTGGATCATCCACAAAATTTTTTGGTTTGTTGGAGAGGTGGCCGTCCATCTCCTGTTAGGGTTAGCGATAAACAAAATATACAAAAGATCTAAAAAGAAAAGAAAACTATAAAAAGGGTTAGTCAAAAACTAGATTAGATTGGTTTTCGAGGATGATCAAAGTTTAGTAGATGCAAAAGAAAAATTAAAAAGAAACTGAAACTACTTACAAACGAGATATTAGATTGGATATTAATTACTTGTTCCCCGGCAACGGTGCCAGAAAAAGGGGCTTGTTGACGTTTGATTATCGTTGCAAAGTTCGTTTGGACTTGCAAGCGGACAAATCCCTCGTCGTAGTTAAGGAACCCTTCTTCCCTTGAGTGGTGAACCCAAGGTATCGAATCTGTGTAACAATATGTAATGTAAAATCAATCTAATAACTGAGAAACACTTGATTCTTTGAGAGTTTTCGAATTGCATCTAATCTACTAAGATCAAAAGAGGTAGCAAGAGAAAGCATTGAGTTATCGATCTAGAGAGGGTTCTAGATCGAGTTTATGTCGTCGTTCCGAGCAAGATAAAGAGAGAGTAAAACGAATCTCATTGAAAGCTTTTTTAAATCATGACCTTCGGTCAAACCCCCTAAGTCACCCCGCCGTACTAGGTGTCAACACCCTATCACGATGTTCCCCTTTCTTTGCGGTCAAATCTTGGAGCACACACGCAAGGAGTGCGTTGAACTACTTGGTAGATCGGGTATGCACCTCTAGCCACCGCGACTACAAGAACATCCCATGCAATCTATCTCGAGAATAGATTGAGGAGAAAACACCTAAGCAAGAACAAGAATTGCAAACGAAAGTACTTGATCGCTAGGAATCAGATCCATTAAAACTCCATCAAAAGTATGAATACATGAATAAGATCCAACCGGGATCCTACCTTGACCTTGATCCACGCCTCCGGAACTCTGACGTGGTCTTCCTTGCAAGGTTCCCACGTCGGCTAGGCAAACCGTAGACGACTAACTCGACCCTCCTTTCCGGGGTGGTGTCCCTCAAGCTCCTCGGCGGCGAATGACGAATTGCTTGATACGTGGCTCGGGGTACCGGGGCTATAAATAGCCCGAGGATCAGCTAGGTCAAAGGGGGCAGCGAACAAGGCCCAGAATGGGCTGGGTCGGCCAGCCTGGGCCGGCCGGCCTGGGCCCATTCTGGCCCAGTTCGGCGTCGTCTTTCTTCCGGATGCTTCTCGCGATTTCTTGAGTTTTTGCCGAGTTGCATGTGGGCCCATGACGTCATTTTCCTCGCGGTTTAGATGAGGGGGCTTTGCGAATGAACTCCCGCATCTTCTGTCTAGGTCCTTCGCACTTCTCGGCTTCACGCTTTAGTCCTTGGTTCATTTGGAGTCATGTTCATCTTGTATCTTGACTTGTCCCGTGGTCCATGATCACCTTGTAAATCCCTTGATGAACTTTACCCGGAAGTCCTCATTTAAGCTCTTGATTCCTGTGTAAACAACAAACTCCAAAAACCATGCACGAGTGCGAACATAGCATATAATGGGGATTAGGATCGTTAGTGTGAATATCAAATCAATACCAACATAGAAGGTAAACAAGTGGCTAGGTTGACGGAAATCGACCGCCAACAACACTCAATAGTACTCCTCTTCTCTCCTAGCGGAGAGCTAGTCACTATAGGTTGTGGTCTGGGCTTAGTTGGTAATTCACTTTCTTTCACGAACTTTGTAGAAATATACGAAAACTGAGCTCTGGTATAAAATAGAACGGTTGCCATAACTGAGTCAACAAGAAACTCACTGAGGGCCACGTCAGGTGCTGCGGCGGCCTCCTCTGCTGTCAGGTGGTTCAGTCTGCCTCGAGTGGGCGGTGGCGCACTCCTCTCCTAGGGCTGTTCTCCCTGAGCTGGTCCCTTCGCAGGCGTCTGGTACTGAGTGTTCCTGTTCTGACCTTCTTGTTGTAGCATCTGGGGCACACGTTTGACTTGTGGCCCAACTGGTGGTAGTGTCGTATGGACCTCCCTGGGCCCACTACCTCGGTGGGTACCAGGACCGACTACTCGGTGGGCCCCTAGGACTACTCGACTTGCGCTGCACGGCACCTGATGACATGAAGCACAAGGGCTACAGAGGAGAAGTACCCGGATAGGAAGCTGTACATGTCCCGCACTGTATAGAGGACTCCTAGACGTACTCGACTAGTACTCTCTCCCTGAACCGACTTGTAACCCTGCCTCCCGGACTATATAAGGCGAGGCAGGGACCCCCCTCTCTCTCACGGCTTAAGATTGCATCATCTTGTAATCGCACCCAATCAATCCAGAGCCACGCAGCATACAGGACGTAGGGTATTACGCACCCCGCGGCCCGAACCTGTCTAAATTGTGTGCCACGTGTCTCTTCCTTCGAGTTACCGATCTCGGCGAGGCCACATTCATCTACTTCGGGTACTCCCCTTAGTAGGTTGCCGGTCTAAAACACCGACAGCTGGCGCGCCAGGTAGGGGCTCTCGCCGAAGATCTCATGGCGAACTCGACGGCTTCCGTCTACATCAAGCCAACCGTCGCTTTCAACCGCGGCGACACCTTCGTCTTCGGTGCCTGGGTCTGCACTGCTGACGGCGCCGGATCTTTCCAACGCCGCCTCACCATGCCGCCCAACCCGGAGACCGGCCTCGTGACACTTCCCGGAGTAGTCACGGGCGAACTCGCTGGCAAATTCGGCGAAATTTCGCTTTTCGACCAACACGCCGACTTCGAGCTTGGATCCGCCTCCAACTCGGGCTCGACGTCCCCGTGGGCTATCGTATGTGAGCCGGCAACTCAGCCATCGCATGTGGACTCCCCACCCCGCGAGCACTTCACGCGTGGCCCCCGCAACGTCAGCAGGGCCCACACGAAGGCTCCCACTACACGCCGGGCCGGCAAGGAGCCCGTACCCGAGTACGACTCGGACTCCGACACCGCTCCCGGCCACGCCTCGGACTCCAACCCCCTTTTCGGCTTCTACTCGGACTCCGCGTACGAGTTCGACTTCGGGTCAGACCCTGAGGATCCCGAGTCTTAGAACAACTCCACAGAGCAACCCCTGTCAGGACCCGCCGCCGGCTTGGTCATAACATCTACACCCGCCGGAAGATTTGTCTACTGGCCAGACCGCAAGCCCGCTGACCTGACGAACGGGAACTCACGCTACGTCGCCTACCTCGACTCGCTTCCCTTCCAGGAGGGAACGCCACTCGCTCGAGCTGAGGAGTACACCCCAACGGAGGTGGCGAGTTCTGACTCCAGTCTTGGCAACCCCGACCACCAAGTCTTCATGGCTGCCGGCGACACGCCAGGACCCTCAGCGACAGCAAGCGACCGATACCTCGAAGACCACCACCATCGGGGCGGGCCTCGACCCCAAATAGGAAGACGCGCTCATCAACTTCCTCCGGGCTAACCGCGACATCTTCGCGTGGAAACCAGCGGACATGCCAGGGGTGCCCAGAGAGTTGATTGAGCATTCACTCAACGTCGATCCTAAAGCTACCCCGAAGCGACAACACCTCCGCCGCTTCGCCGACGACAGACGGGACACCATCAAGAAGGAACTCGCCAAACTACTCGCGGCTGGCTTCATCAGAGAAGTTTTCCATCCTGAGTGGCTCGCCAACCCCGTCCTCGTCCGCAAGAAGAACTCGAACGAGTGGAGGATGTGCGTCGACTACACCGACCTCAACAAGCACTGCCCCAAGGACCCCTTCGGGTTGCCGCGGATTGACCAAGTCATCGACTCCACGGCGGGCTGCGACCTGCTCTGCTTCCTCGACTGCTACTCCGGGTACCACCAGATCGCGATCAAGGAAGAAGACCAGGAGAAGACCGCGTTCATCACCCCGTTTGGCGCGTACTGCTACACGACCATGTCCTTCGGGTTGAAGAACGCCGACGCTACATACCAACGAGCTATCCAGGCCTGCTTCAAGAGGCAACTCAACAAGAACGTCGAAGCCTACGTGGATGACGTGGTCGTCAAGACCAGAAACTCCAGCACGCTCATCGACGATCTTGAAGAGACTTTCGCATCCCTGCGCGAGTACCGCTGGAAGCTCAACCCGAACAAGTGCGTCTTCGGCGTGCCGTCGGGCAAACTACTCGGCTTCATCATCAGCCATCGCGGCATCGAAGCCAATCCCGAGAAGATCTCCGCCATCACCAGCATGAAAGCTCCCACGTGCATCAAAGACGTACAGAAGCTGACCAGGTGCATGGCGGCCTTGAACAGATTCATCTCGAAGCTTGGAGAACGGGGGCTCCCCTTCTTCAAATTACTCAAACACCAAGAGAAGTTCGTGTGGACTCCAGAGGCGGACCAAGCCCGTGCCCAGCTCAAGGACTTCCTATCGAAGCCACCAGTCCTCACAGCTCCTCGTAAAGGCGAGCAGCTACTGCTCTACCTCGCTGCGACTACTCACGTGGTCAGTACTGCCATCATCGTCGAGCGGCAGGAAGACGGCCACGCCTATCCAGTCCAGCGTCCAGTCTACTTCGTCAGCGAGGTCCTATCAGAATCCAAGGCTCGCTACTAGCCAGTACAGAAGCTTCTGTACGCAGTGCTCATCACCTCGCGGAAGCTACGACACTACTTCCAGGAGTACTCGATCTCCGTCGTCACCGACTACCCGCTCGGTGACATCCTGCGGAACCAAGATGCTACTGGAAGAATCTCCAAATGGGCAGTCGAACTCGGCGCCCTCAACATCGACTTCAAGCCACGCACAGCCATCAAGTCGCAGGCACTAGTCGACTTCATGGCGGAGTGGCGGGAGAATCAGCTACCTACTCCAACCAAGCGCCCAGAGCACTGGGTGATGTACTTCGACGGCTCACTCAACCTCGAGGGCGCAGGTGCAGGAGTACTCTTGATCTCTCCAACGGGCGAACAACTCAAGTACGTCCTGCAGATCTTCTGGAAGGTCTCAAACAACGAAGCCGAGTACGAAGCTCTGCTACACGGGCTCCGCCTCGCGGCTTCACTGGGCATCAAGCGGCTACTAGTCTACGGCGACTCCGCAGTGGTCATCAACCAAGTCAACAAGTCCTGGGACCGCAACAAGGAGAACATGGACGCCTACTGCCTAGAAGTCCGCAAGCTCGAGAACAAGTTCTATGGTCTCGAGTTCCACCACGTCGTCCGCGACAACAACGTTGCAGCGGACGTCCTGTCGAAGCTTGGTTCTACTCGCGCTCAAGTACCAGCGGGTGTCTTCGTCCACGAGCTTCACGCGCCATCCATCCCGGAGTCGGCGCCACCGACCATTGACCCAGCGCATCCCCCGGCTGGCCAGGAGGTCATGATGATCGACGTGGACTGGAGGCAGCCCTTCATCGACTACCTCAGCGGGCAGAAGGTTCCCTCGGACAAGAACTTGGCCGAGCAACTCATCCGCCGTGCCAAGTCCTACATTCTCGTCGGAGACAAGCTCTACAAGCGGGGCGCAACTTCCGGAGTACTCATTAAGTGCGTTCCCAGACAAGAAGGCAAGGACATCTTGGAGGAGATCCATAAAGGCGTCTGCGGCAACCACGCGTCCTCACGCACGCTGGTCAGCAAGGCCTTCCGACGGGCTTTCTATTGGCCCACAGCTCTGGGCGACGCCGAAGAACTCATCAGAAGGTGCCAAGGGTGCCAATACTTCGCCAAGCAACTACACGTCCCGGCCTACAAGCTAGTCACCATACCGCCAACCTGGCCTTTCGCCTGCTGGGGGCTCGACATGATTGGGCCACTTCCAACTGCGCCAGGTGGATTCAACCGAGTATTGGTGGCCATCGACAAGTTCACCAAGTGGACCGAGGTCAAGCCGGTTACATGCCCCAAGGCCGACAGAGTACTCGACTTCCTGGATGAACTCGTGCATCGCTACGGACTACCCCACCGCATCATCACAGACCTGGGCTCCAACTTCAACAATCACCAGTTCTGGGAGTACTGCGAGAACAGCGGGATCGACGTCCGATATGTCTCAGTTGCCCATCCTCGGGCCAATGGACAAGTCGAGCGCGCCAATGGGATGGTGCTCGACGCTCTCAAAAAGCGGCTACACGACGCTGCCAACTCCAAAGGAGGCAAGTGGATCAAGGAACTACCCAATGCTCTCTGGGGGCTGCGTACTCAACCTTCCAAACCAACGGGACAATCCCCGTACTTCCTGGTCTACGGCTCCGAAGCAATCCTCCCTGCTGATGTCATGTGGGATTCACCAGCAGTGGAGCAATACGACGAAGGCATCTCTGAAGACAGCAGACGAGTTGACATCGACGGACTCGAAGAAGCTCGCTGTGCCGCCCTCGTCCAATCAGCAAGGTACCTAGAGGGTATCCGACGCTACCACGATCGCAACGTTAAGGAACGATCCTTCAACGTTGGTGATCTTGTCCTCCGCCGCATCCAGAACACGGAAGGACTACACAAGCTCAGCTCGCCCTGGGAAGGTCCCTTCACAATTGCAAAGGTGACCGGACCGGGCTCCTACCGCCTCCAGACGCTTGAAGGCGAAGACATCAACAACTCGTGGAACATCGACCAACTCTGTCGATTCTACGCCTAGTCTACACCGGGGGCTCCAGTCTATACGACTACTCAAAGACCCCTTCGCCGTAAGCGGCCTCCAGGTCCAGGCCCTAGTCTCCGGACTACTCCTCTCCAGGATCCAGCCCACGCGGCTACTAACGGATCTTGGGCTGCGACGAGCGACAAAGGACTCCAGCAGCGGTCTACTAAGAGACCAAGCACTCCTAGATCCAGCCCATGCGGCTACTAACGGATCTACTGCTGTAAGCGGCCATACGCCCTAGCACTACTTAGCCGTAGGCGGCCTCCGGGTCCTGGCGACTACTCTGTAACAACGGCCCTGGCCATCCAGGCGTACTTCTTCAGTAATAAAGTTTGATTACCTATCAACTGCTTTACTGTCCCTTTTCCTCAACGGGACCACTGGCGAGTATGATTACTCGCGACGACTCCATGATGGGACTCCGCACTCACAGATCGGGATAACGAGTACTCATTTATGGAAGTTTCCTTCATTCATACTTAAACAAGTTCATTACAACTTTGTTTATACACAACTACTACTACGAGCTAACCCTACAGGACTACTGGAGGTTGAGCTTCTCGGCGACTTGTTCGGCAATGGGCGCCATCTGCTCCAGCAGCTCCGCGTACTGCTCGTCCGTGCAGTTGGCGGCTAGTCCGCCGGCGACTACGTCAACGGGAGCTTTTGGGAAGTACGACTTCATATACGCCAGGACCTGGTTGGGGATCGACTTCGCCAGGTGCTTCACGTACGTCGCCAGGCGGCTCGGGGCTTCCTTCAGCCGGTCCACCAATGGGGCTATCTTCGGTCCCCCGGGGTGAGGCACCAGTAGCCTCGCGATGGGAAGCGCGGCCTCCTCGAGTTCCTTCAGCTGGGCCCGCAGCTTCTCGCAGTCCTCATTCAGCTTCTGCAAAGATTTGTAGCAGTTGACGAGGTCACGATCCGACGCAATGCGAAGCTCCATGTGCTTGTCGCACTCGTAAGCAAGCTGCTTATAATCATACTCCAGTACCTCGCGGGCCTCTTGCTCTCGGTAGAAGAGGTTCTTCAGGTCGGTCTCTGAAGCCTTCAGCTGGTCGACGCGGGTCTCAAGCTCTGCAATCAACAAGGCAAAGCGGGTCAGACTCCTCCAAGACACTACCAATGGGTACTCAGCATGGCAACGGCGTACCTTTATTCTTGTTGCGGAGAGACTTGTTCTTCCGCACCAGCTCGTCGCTCTTCGCCTGCATATCTTGGATTTCGTTGTGATACTGGGTGAAGGCGGTGTCCAGCTTCGACTGCATCGCGGCGGCGTGCTTCCGGGCCTTCACAAGTTGTTCTTCTAAGACCTCGGCCCGGAGCACCGTGTCGCCGTACCCTTGAAGCATGTCAGACTTCTGCCGAGACCGCTCCGCGACGTCCTGCCACAGACAACACATGTCAAATGGGTACTCAACACTAAAGGATTGACTACTCAAGGGTGTCGACTACTCACCTTCATCCATTGCTCGGCCTGGCGCATTGCCTCCATGTGCCGAGCTACCGTCGCTGGATCGACTAGGTCATCCGCCAGCAGCTCGATCCCGCCACGACTACTCGTCGCGGTTTCGGACATTGGCGCCGAGCGGATTGGCTCCGCGTCCTGGATCTCTGGCAAGCGAATGACTACTTCCAGAGCCGGTTCTGGATGCACGTCGTTGCGCCCCCCTCCAGCTGTCGCGGTGGCTTCTTCAACCGCCACCTCCATTTGCTCGGGGGCTCCTTCGGCAGCTCCCTGGGTCTCTGGTGCCAAATCTTCAACGGGCACCGCCGACGGGATAGCACTTCCCTCGGCTTCGGCACCTGTCAATAAAAGGACAACTGGATCAGTCATACATGGCGGTTATGACTACTCTTCGGGATTACTTGCACTTGAGCAAAGTACTCACCCTCTACGATGCTGGCCTCAGGCAAGGTAGCTTCCACGGCCGGCGCCCCGGATTCTGCCTGAGGGGCGGGAGCGGACTCCTCAGCGGGCGGCGCGGTTTCTTCTCCAGCCACCGCTGTGGTTGGTTCATCTCCCTCCCAGGTCAAGTCCGTCGATTTCCTGCAGAGTGCACAAGCTGGTTGTCAACCCAGTACGACTACCAAATCTAATGTACTACTCGGGAAGGATCACCACTTACAAATTCGACCGGACTACCGTCACGGTTGGGGCGCCGAGGATGCTGGCAATATCTACCAGTCCAGCTTCGGTAGGCGTTTCCTCTTGCGCCTCAGTAGCCGCCGCTTCTTCAACAATAGCAGCGGCCGGTTCTGTGCTCCCCTCAGCAACTGGGGGCTGGCGCGACAACTGCGCCAAGAGCTCCTCTACGGTGGGGGCTGGGCTACGACTACCCCCAGCTGGCTCCTCCACCGTATCCCAGTTGCCTTCGTCCCCCTGCTCTACGGGGTCGGAAGGCGGCATCTCCTGCAAGCAAGGGAATTTCGTCGTCAATGTACAACATCAAGACATAAGTACTCGACTACCCTATTCAAGACGGCTTACCTCCTGGGACGTGGTCTCCGTGACCTTCAACTTCTTGGCCACGCACTTGCGGGCCACGTTGCGCGGCCTCCTTGGCGGCGCGGGCAAACTAGCCTCCAGGCTAGTTGGCGGATCCTGAACGAGAGGAATATGAGGCAATCCAGGGTGGCTGAATCTCGACCGCAGCTGGAAGCGCTCCTGCAGCGTCTCCTCATCGTCGTCCTCTTCGGACGTGTCTTCGACGACTACTATGTCGTCTCCCTCACCAACCTCGCGCCGCTCCTTGGCCTTGGCTTTCCCTTCCTCTGGGACCTCGACAAGTTGAGGAGGTGACGCCGGCTCGGAGACGAACTTCACCAAGTCATCCTGCAAGAAGCACAATACGTCAGCACGACTACTCCTACGTAATGAGTACTCGACAATGGGTACGGCTACCGACCTCATTTGGCGGGCGCGCGGCGGAGTACTCGGGCACAGGGCACGGCGTGTACGCCGGCATGTCTTTGAAGATCCTGCCCAGCCTATCAACGATGTCGTCGTCGTCGACTTCATCACCGGGCATCCGCGACGTGTCGTCGTCGCCGGTGTACTGGTACCCTAGGGTGTCGCGGGCCATCAGCGGCTGCACCCTTCGCTTCATGAAGCTGAAGGCCACATGTTCGGCCCTCAGCCCGGCTTCTCTCAAAGCCTTGATTTTCGCCAGCAGCTCGGGCAACTGGATACCTTCCTGCATTGTTGGCTCCGAGTTCCACCATGGCCGGTGCTTCGGCTGTTTCCCGCTTGGCTTCGGCAGCTCCGAGTGCTTCGCAGAAGTGTACGAAGACTGAGGTGTGGAAGATACCGTTGGGGTTGAGGTTGAGGTACTCGATGCCGTAGTACCCCAGCAGCCCCTTGAAGAAGTCGCAGGCCAGGAGAGACAGCCCTCGCTCCGCGAACCGGGTGAACATAGGGATCTCGTCCGGGCTTTTCTCCATGGGGTACGGATCCCCTGCAGCGGCTCTCCACATGTCAACCTCCTTCTTCCGCAAGAATCCACTGTTGAGAAGCGCCAGCAGATCTTCGGTCTTGGCCTTGGATTTCTTCCATTCTTGATTCGGATCTGGTCGCGGCGGAGACACCGGCGGCGATGTCCCCGCGGCGGATCCGGTGGCCTCCTCGCGAGCCCTTTTCTTCCCACCGGCAGCCTTCGAGGTCTTCGATGGTGAGGGCTTCATTCTCCAAGTGCACGGTGTCTTCACTCGCATTCGCTCGGGGGCTACGGTGGTGGCTTTCTACGGCGGCGCGTTCGGATCTACAATCCTCTCAACGGCGGCAGTGCGCACTGGCGGTGATTTCTGGCTCGATCTGCTAGGAATGGCTGCGAATGCGTGGGGTGAAAAACCCTAAGGGTTTCGGCTTCTATTTATAAGTCAACAGCGGCCCCTCCAACGGCCGGATGGATAAGTCTGTACACGGCTGACTCAGCGGCGGTGCTTGACTCTCCAACTTCTACTAGTCGACACGCCTCGTCTCGGGGGCTCGGCTACTTCTACTCAACTTCCTGGGTAGCGACAAGATTCAAGAGCAACTCAGGACACATTCTACAAGATGACCCTTCAATTCGAGAGGAAGTACTCGACTCAAGGCTCAGGGGCTCCGTGCCACGTGTCCTTCGGTTTTTTCTCCGGATTTCACGGGATATTCTTGCCAAAACTTCAAATGGACCCTCAGCCAGAGTCTGCAACTCAACCTAAGGCTCGGGGGCTACTCCATATGGAGTGCGATTTTGCAATCGCACTTCCATATCAGTTTCGGCTTCAAGACAACACGGGCATTGTTGAAGACCTTCAAGAGCAGCACTCGAGGACGCTTGGGACTACTCGAGAAGACTTCAGGATTGCTCAAATATCAGCTGGAGTACATTCCAGCCTCGGGATGCTTCGACTACTCTTGAGGACTTTTGACTTGTAGCGCTCAGGGACGCTTGAGGACTACCCGTTAAGGCCGTCAAGACTACTCGAAGCTATCCTTCTCGACTACAAAGTACTCGGGGGCTTGTCGTATGGACCTCCCTGGGCCCACTACCTCGGTGGGTACCAGGACCGACTACTCGGTGGGCCCCTGGGACTACTCGACTTGCGCTGCATGGCACCTGATGGCGTGAAGCACAAGGGCTACAGAGGAGAAGTACCCGGATAGGAAGCTGTACATGTCCCGCACTGTATAGAGGACTCCTAGACGTACTCGACTAGTACTCTCTCCCTGAACCGACTTGTAACCCTGCCTCCCAGACTATATAAGGCGAGGCAGGGACCCCCCTCTCTCTCACGGCTTAAGATTGCATCATCTTGTAATCGCACCCAATCAATCCAGAGCCACGCAGCATACAGGACGTAGGGTATTACGCACCCCGCGGCCCGAACCTGTCTAAATTGTGTGCCACGTGTCTCTTCCTTCGAGTTACCGATCTCGGCGAGGTCACATTCATCTACTTCGGGTACTCCCCTTAGTAGGTTGCCGGTCTAAAACACCGACAGGTAGTGGTAGCAAGTGATCTGTGAGCTATCGTAAGCTGGCGGCTGCTGCGGCCTGGGCTTCCACTGTCCCGAGCCTCCACTTCCTCCGGCTTGACCTCTGCCATGCTGAGAGTACTAAGTCTGCTGCTGCTGTGAGTAGTGCCGCTGCTTCTGCTGTGGGTACTGCGGTGGACCTGTCCTCTGTCTCTGGATTAAATCCCTTGATGAAATTTACCCGGAAGTCCTCATTTGATTCATGTGTAAACAACAAACTCCAAAAACCATGCACGAGTGCAAACATAGCATATAATGGGGGTTAGGATCGTTAGTGTGAATATCAAATCAATACCAACATAGAAGGTAAACAAGTGGCTAGGTTGACGGAAATCGATCGCCAACATCCCCCCATGCTTAAACCTTGCTTGTCCTCGAGTAAGCCTTCTATGGATATCAGTGTTGCCCTGCGATGTTCAAACCCTACACTTGATCATACATGAGAAAACATAATGCTCTCTAGTTTTATATTCATTAAAGTTCTGTAATGTACTAACTTTTATCTTTATGGAGGGTATATATCATTCAAGCTCTTTCCACAAGTACTTGATCAAGCTCTCAAACTTTTAAACAAATCTCAAAAATTTTGAAAAATAAAGAATGAGATAAAGAGAAAAATTGCTTTACCAAGATAAAAAATAACCATCTTGCACTTTGCTCATGTACTCTCATCTCACTTGTCTCTCAAGCCTACTTGTTCTACTCCTTTCCTCTCTCAAAGTATATGGTGGAAAGCTTTATGTGGAGCTATAGGAAAGTTTAGTCCTACCAAGATATTATAGTTGAGATATTATTAAAATAAGACTAGCTTCTCATGGTCTTACCGTGACTCGTCAAAAAGGTCATTGGAAAAATAATGTTATCAAGGAGGGGGAGAGATGAACACACACTTTTAGATAGGTGGACATGTGCAAATGGCAAAGAGTGATCCCAAGGCACAAATGAAGTCCTCGTTATCGGATTGCACATGGTTGCAAAGATGAGTATGGGCCTTGATCTTGAATCCTCTTGAAAACTCAAAAGGCACTAAAACATAGCTTGCGAACCGGGGAGCTTTATTTTTTTTTTCTTTCTTCTTTCTTTCTTTTTCTCATCATTTTTTTCCGTTTTCTTTCATCTTACTTTTTCTCTTTTTTTCTTTCTCCTTTTTTTTATTTGCTCCCCTTGAACTCTAGACTATACTAGCACTTCCTTGGCAACCCCCCCCCCATGCTTAGGTGTTTGCTCGTCCTCGGGCAAAGAGCTGATAAAAATGCCAAGGTGGGATTTGAAGCTCTCTTTTTTTTCTTAAGTTTCCCTTTCTCACTTGAAGTACCTTCCTTGTAATCTTCTCCATAATATTCATCCATACTCATATATTGGGTTGTGGTCAAGGAGGTGTACACAAAAAAGATATATTTGGGTTTTGGTTGGATATCCGGCAAGGTTTGCAAAATTCCCAATGTGGAAACTCACAATGCACGGATAGAGAGGCTAGCATAAAGAATGATACACAAAAACGGAATGACCAGCTTCTTCGTCTCGGGCTAGAGAAATCAGGTCTTGAATCAATGCACCAAAAATAAACCTTGTATATACTAAGGTTTTGCTCTCAAGTAAACTTAGGCTTTGGATGAGAAGAGCAAAATGCAAGCGGTACTTATGACAAGGTTAGCATAACTTTTTGAGAATAAAAAGGTTCTTTGATTCTTCCAAAGTTAAGAGCAACGAAAAGAACTATAGGACTTGAGTTATCATAACATCCACACAAGATTAAGCTAGCGTTTAATTAAATTTCAGATAAAGAGAGCACTAGCTTAAACATGCATAAAACAAGCATAAGATTGAGCAAAGCGGCAATCATCATCACATATCAATAGGGTACAAATTTTCCATCCATATTAAGATCATAAAGCAATGGTGAAACTTATTCATGATGATGGATAACAAACAACTACTACCACACATGCTGAAATTAAATAAAAACAAGAAAATACTACGCAAATATAAACGCACACAAGATGAAAATAAGGAAAAGGAAAAGGAAAAATCAAACCACACTTAAAAACTCCGTCCCTTTCTTCTTTCTTCATTCTTCATCCGATTGTCCTTGCTCCGTTGGTTGGTTTTCATTGAATCCTTGCTCATAATATTGTTGCATGACCCCTCCATGAAATTGATGAGGCGGCACGAGTTGAAGACGTCCCAATTGATGGGTGATTCCAGCCGTTCCTTCTTGCCAATGGTTGACATGACTTCGGATCCTCTCGATGTCTTGTTCATTCCTTTGTATATACGCCCCAATAATGGATGTACTTTGTTGGGGTTGGGCATGCTTGCATAAGGTGTCACAAATGCTTTATTGGGCACAACAAAAGTTGGTGGATAATATATTGGAGGAGGTGGTGGCGTGGCTGCACCACTCCCCCATGCTTGCATTGGCACACTTCCGTAGTGAGGTGGTGGCATAGGAATTCTGCCATAGGGTTGATGGTAGGCCGCTCCTCCTTGCTCTTGGGCTATGGAGGATGAACCTTCTTCTATGATTCTTCCCCTCTTATTCTTCTTGGCTGGTATGAGAATTCCTTCTTCTAACCAATTCTCTCTCCCTTCAATAAATAATTTCAGCTTCATGTTGGGGAGAGGAACATTGACTTTTGCCACCTTGTACCCTCTCTTCTCATATCCACTAATATATTTTCCTTACTTCATATAATCAATTCCAAGTCAATTTCCCGCAAGGATGAATTTTGGATTTCTTGTAATACTCGGCTTCACAGAAATTGCTATCATAGAAAAATAGCATCCCGAACCAATTTGTCCACTTCCCGATATTGCCTCACAACACCATCGATTGATCATGATATATGACGGATCAATTGCTTGTCTTGCAATCAACACCGAATAAAGCCAATTAACTTCCATATCGGTGACTTTTGTCACACCCTCAAATTTCCAATTTTAGGATGTGAATAGATATAATAATTAAGCAACGATTTTCACTAAATTTTAAAATTTTTCCAACATTTATTTTCTTTACAGAAAATATAGCGTAGGAAAAAGGCATTGTTTGTTTTTCTGAATTAAATAAAACAAATATGTGTGTTGCATTCATGCCGATGCATCCGAGTGTCTTTGAGTGCAAAATGTTTTAAAAACACGCTTAGGTGCTGACCAAACCCTTCCGAGAATTTTCCAGAATTTTCTGGGATTTATTCTCATTTTCTCTGATCTCATTCTATTTATTAGAAGACTCTAAAATATTTTTCATGACCTCCAAATATTTTATTTGGATTGTTCATGTCTCAAATTATCTCTGAGAATTTTCCTGGAATTTTTGGGATTTTCTGAGTATTTTTGGTGCATCTAAAACATTTTCTGGACTTTTCTAGAATTGTTTTTGTACTAAATACAATTTCCGGAAAAAAAACATAAATCCTTTTTCTTTTTATTTTGGGCCGAGCCCGCATCCGCGAGCCTGACCCAGTCCGCTGCCCGGCCCAGCGGCCAGCGGCCAGCCCGCGCGAGGCCTAAACCGGCCCATCTGGTCAGGAGACCATGGCCTCCACGGCCAGAGACCGTACCGCCGCCGTCGGCCTCCTCGACGTCCGTGCGCGCCACGGCTAGGCCGAGCACCCTGCCCTATAAAGTCGAGCTGCCCTCGTCCCTCGCGCACCCCTGCCGCCGTCCGCCGCCCGATTCGCCGGACGTGGATGCAGCCGGAGCACGTCAACGCCACCACGAGAATCCCCAAGCCGAGCCGCATCTCCTCCGCTGCCTGTTCCCGTCGCAAGCCAAGCACCGGTGCGCCACCGTGGATTGAATCCAAACCGGCCGCCGTCTGCCGTTCGTCTCCGGGCTCCGACCGTTTCCCTCCGTCTCCATCGCCGGTGAGGACATATGTGCATGAACTCCTCCGTCCATCTATCCATGCAACTTGAAATTGATGTGTCGGTGTTTCCTGTGGTCGTGCCCTGGTATTTAATTTGTTGCACTTTAAGCCACGAGGGTAAACAACACTGAGCCAGCAAGCAAGCCACCGCATCTGTGTTTCCTTTCTATCAGCCTATTCTATTCTATTCTTTTCTTAACTTTGATGTCCACGATGTTTTTTCCTGCCGCTAGCTGTTAGGCCAGGTGACCCATCCTGCTACGTTTTCTCTCCGCACCACCGGTCGTTGAAGGCGCTGTGTCGCTGTGCTGCAGGACTTACTCGTCGTCTCCTCAAGCTTGCCGAGTCCGACCCGAGCCGGACTTGAGTTCGTGCACCAGCCGCCTCGCTAGCTACCCTAGGGTTTCGCGTCTATAAAAGCTTTGTCCGAACCTCCAAGACCCCCCTGTTCCGTCAATCTCCTGCGCGCCTCACCCCTTCCAGCGCAAGCGCCGGCGCCGTCCGAGCTAACCATGAGCCGTCGTCGAACATGGCCGCTAGCTTCCACCGTGGACATGTCCTGCAGGAGCACATCAACGCCGTTCATGAACCCGTTTTTGCCGGCCGTCGTCGCAGCTACCATGCTGTCGTTACCCATCAAGTTCAAAGCTCAAGCTAGGGAGGCCCGAACACCAAGATTGTAGCCATGCAAAGGAAGCTACGTACTACGTACAGAAGCAATACAAAGAAGTCGGCCATCTACCATGCATATGCAAGGATGACATCACGGTGAGATCATGTATATGTATTTTCTATCCGGTGTATTCGAGCTTCAGAAATCTTTTTTTCAACCATCGTTTCAGCCAACACAAATCTCTGCTCAGCCATGTCTCTCGACTCTTCAAGTACCGTCACCAGCAGTTGCCCTATTGGTCGCCGTCTGACTCACGTTTGCCGAGGTCGCCGTCGACACCGCTGGTGAGGACCTCGATCTGCATACATCCCACATCCCCTCCGTCTCTCACTCGGTAATCTTGTGCAACCAAAACAGTACCATGCATGCCCATCAGTATGCGTATTCCAGAAAGCAAGACCACGATCAGCTCTCTTATTTTGCATTATTGCCTGAATGTTTTGTTAGCTAGATATCCTCCTGATGTCATACATCTTTAATTCCTTTGCTACATTGTTTATTGCTTAAATACCTTGGTGATGTCATGCTTACATTATGCTTAAGCAATAATTATTCTCTTTATCTTAATTTTCATGCAATTATGCATCATCAATATGCAACGTGATCATTTGATACCTATTCATTTGCATATATGCAGCCCTACAATGCACATGTGTTCTATATCTATCCTTTTATTCTTCAAATCCATATCTTTCATGTTTTAGCTCCGTTTTTATCCGTTCAAGTTGCGTTAGATTCATAATGAGATAAAGTGCACGTTAGTGGTGTGTTTTCATCATACATGTTTTCTGAAAATTTATTTAATATTAATTTTGTTAATGACTATTAAACATGCCTTTTATAATTAAAAGCTACCTAGTGTTCTACACCTTTTTTCATGATCAATATTAATTTGATTAATTATTATTTCATGTGCTTTTATAAATAAAATCTAATTAGATCTTTTACCCGGTTTTTTATAACCCTAATATTAATTTGTTTAATATTTATTTAACCTTTTCTAATTAAAAGTTGAATAGGTTTGAACACCGGTTTTATAAATAAATGTTAATTTGATTAATGCTAATTCCATGATGTTTTTAATAATAATATGATCTACTCGAGTCATAAAGTACATTTAGAGGATTCATATAATTTAGCTTTTCTAAATTAAATGTTTAATTGGTATAATTTATATATAAATCTTTATAAATAAAATTGGACTAGTTCTTTACTCCGGTCTTTTGCAAATAAAATACAATGCTGCATTAATTCCAATTTTGGGTATTTTCTTATGAAATATCCTTTACATATCTTTTACTAATTAAAATAAACCTAGCTTATAGTTTGTTCTCTCATACATGCAAATCGATCGGTAGTCGTTTCCTTTCAAGCTCTGTCTCAGTGCGTCTCTGTTGTAGAGCTAATCTTCTTTTAAGCTCCCGATCTTTTGATCCTAGTTCATGCTCAAACCTAGTGTCTTTCATAAAGCTAACCAAGCCTTTCCTTTCTCAGCATGGTCTGTGTGCTTCAATGATCCCTAGAATCAAGCTTATCTTTAGTGTATTCTTTTAAAGTTTTTCTTTTGATTGGTGCATTGTTCTTAGTTTGCTTGTCTATTTGCTTTGTATGCTTGTGCCCGATGATTAATACGAGTAGAAGGAACATGGTTCGAGAGCAGTGAAGAGCAAGAAGTGAAGATATTCTGAGCAACAACAATACACTGGTTAAAGGCAAGTGTGTCCTTGTTCTTTTGTCCTAATAACTGTGTTTAATCATATTGCATATGCTTGCATTTAATTTGATGGGTCCTATTAAGGATTTTCCTAGTCTTTATGATCATTCCTTGTCAACCTGGGTTTACCTTTTCGCTGGGTAGCTCTTGCTTAGCTGCTATACTTGGGTTATGGTGGTTCTAATGAACAACAATGATAAACATGTTTTACTTTTATGTTGTATCTCTGGTTAATACAAGATCATATGATTAATTGGAACATGGAGCGACCACCTAGGACAACAGTGCAACCACAAGGACTAAATGGCTCTGGTCTTGGCCGAGTAATTAGGGAAGTCTTGTGTGGCTATTACTCGAGTAGTAGCTTGGGTACGGAGGAATGCTTTTATGGCTCTTCTATTCCGGATAGGTATTGGAACGGAAGTACTCTATGGCTGACCATCCGTGAATAGAAGTGAGATTCGAAAGATAGCCTCTATGGCATATGCTACTATGGACTAATACACATGGGAGGACTCTTTGTAAAGGTCTCGTAGCATCCCTATGCGATCACACCTCGGTAGTGTGGTATGATGCCTGATCAGCATCGCGTGGTTGGGTTTAAAGTTCTTTGAACTTTTATGCGACTTGTGGTGAAAGTGTACAACCTCTGCAGAGTGTAAAACTAATCGATTAGTCGTGCTCACGGTCAAGAGCGGCCTGGACCCTCACATGATAATTGAACTTGAAGATGGACTTAAATCGTGGTTTATGCTTATGTTAGCCATATGCTTATGGCGTATCTCTTATGCTAATGTGGGTTGGTATATACTTATATCTATAGTATTCAGGTGCTAATAAAAGTTTGACCAACTAAAATTGCCTAATGCAGTCAACCTGTCAGCCTTTGCATTCATACTTTCCCCACACTTGCTGAGTACGGTATGTACTCACCCTTGCTATAAACAATGTTGCTCAGAAAGAGGAAGCTGCTGTGAAGTCGTAGTGAAGTTGTTGCTGGTGCTAAGCGTACGCAACCCCCAGTCGACTACCTGTGATGTTTGAAGCCTTCGTTTCCAAGATTTAAGCGTAATACTCTGATAATCTTCCTTTTTCTTACGTGATACTGTTTCTATATTCACTTATATGTCATTATATGTTTGAAAATAGATCTTGGCATACATATAGTTATGTATCTGGTTTTCTTTGGAAAAACAGGTGTGACAGAGTGGTATCAGAGCTGTATCGACTGTAGGACGTAAGCCTAGTTAGCAATGGATGTTTCCTAAGGTCTCTTTTGATCTAAAGTCCCTCCTCATCTTATCCTTGACCTTTCTAATGAACGTTTTCCCTTCTTAACCATCTTCTTCTCTCCCCACCATAGTAACTCTACTTTTCTAGTAAACTCTTAGCATTTGCACTTCCTTTCTTCAGAAATGCTAAATCGTGAATTCTTGTATTCTCTCAAGCAATGACACCCCCTTGATTTATTGGTGGAATTGTTACCCTTGATATTCTATCTGTTCACGCAGCTCTCTGACACATTGTTACCATTTTAATTCTTTCTCAAGCTACAGAACTCCGATTGACATGAAATCAGTTGGGTTAGTTCCAGAATTTCATGGGTCAATTTCTGTCAAAATTTCAGCAGTATTCGTTCTGTATCAAGAGAGATACACGCGAATTAGTGGAGCATTCAGAATCTGTCAACACTGCTGAAATAGCCATCTTGATTAATCTATATTCCGGGTTCTAAACCTCTGATTGAGATGATTCCAGTTGGAATGAACTCAAAATATCGTACTCCATGATCTGTGAGAAATTCATTATTTATGAATATCCTTACTGGGAGCTACATCTAATCTATTAGGAGGATGCCCTTTGACTCTATTAACAACGTGTAGTATCGTTCCTTTAGCTATGTCTTGATTGGTGGAATTTAGTGCTTGCATGATGATGCTTGGTTTTATGACTTGATTGATTTGTTTCTTTATAGTGAGTGTTGGTGTATTGTGGGCCTTATATCTGTAATAACATCAGTTGTCTAGTTGGGTTTTTCTTTTGTAACTCCCACCTCCTTGTCATCTCTCTTTCTCTCTACCTAGTCAAATGAGGGACATCAGAAGAAGAAACAGAAGGCAACACCAATGTCAACAAGCGAATGCTACTGTCACCGTCATCATTCACAACTGAGCAAGTTGAAGAAAAGAAGACCTCACTCTACTTTCTTTTCCTACCTTGTGCTTGCTAATATTCCATCTGCCTCACTCTAATGAAGACCCCAACGACCAAGAAAGATGAATATTGAAGATCCTACACACAGACGACAAAGGAGGATGACCGCCCACCTATCTCGGTACAAATGTTCTTGTTGTCACCCTTCTCCTTGTTTCTTCTTTCTTCGAATCTCGGGACGAGATTCCTTTTAAGGGGGTAGATTTGTCACACCCTGAAATTTCCAATTTCAGGATGTTAATAGAAATAATAATTAAGCAACTATTTTCACTAAATTTTAAAAAAATTTCAACATTTATTTTCTTTACAGGAAATATAGCGTAGGAAAAAGGCATTGTTTGTTTTTCTGAATTAAATAAAACAAATATGTGTGTTGCATTCATGCCGATGCATCCGAGTGTCTTTGAGTGCAAAATGTTTTAAAATCACGCTTAGGTGCTGACCAAACCCTTCCGAGAATTTTCCAGAATTTTCTGGGATTTATTCTCATTTTCTCTGAGCTCATTCTATTTATTAGAAGACTCTAAAATATTTTTCATGAACTCCAAATATTTTATTTGGATTGTTCATGTCTCAAATTATCTCTGAGAATTTTTCTGGAATTTTTGAGATTTTCTGAGTATTTTTGGTGCCTCTAAAACATTTTCTGGACTTTTCTAGAATTGTTTTTGCACTAAATACAATTTCCGGAAAAAAAACATAAATCCTTTTTATTTTTATTTTGGGCCGAGCCCGCATCCGCGAGCCCGACCCAGTCCGCTGCCCGGCCCAGCGGCCAGCCCGCGCGAGGCCTAAACCGGCCCATCTGGTCAGGAGACCATGGCCTCCACGGCCAGAGACCGTACCGCCGCCGTCGGCCACCTCGACGTCCGTGCGCGCCACGGCTAGGCCGAGCACCCTGCCCTATAAAGTCGAGCTGCCCTCGTCCCTCGCGCACCCCTGCCGCCGTCCGCCGCCCGATTCGCCGGACGTGGATGCAGCCGGAGCACGTCAACGCCACCACGAGAATCCCCAAGCCGAGCCGCATCTCCTCCGCTGCCTGTTCCCGTCGCAAGCCAAGCACCGGTGCGCCACCGTGGATTGAATCCAAACCGGCCGCCATCTGCCGTTCGTCTCCGGGCTCCGACCGTTTCCCTCCGTCTCCATCGCCGGTGAGGACATATGTGCATGAACTCCTCCGTCCATCTATCCATGCAACTTGAAATTGATGTGTCGGTGTTTCCTGTGGTCGTGCCCTGGTATTTAATTTGTTGCACTTTAAGCCACGAGGGTAAACAACACTGAGCCAGCAAGCAAGCCACCGCATCTGTGTTTCCTTTCTATCAGCCTATTATATTCTATTCTTTTCTTAACTTTGATGTCCACGATGTTTTTTCCTGCCGCTAGCTGTTAGGCCAGGTGACCCATCCTGCTACGTTTTCTCTCCGCACCACCGGTCGTTGAAGGCGCTGTGTCGCTGTGCTGCAGGACTTACTCGTCGTCTCCTCAAGCTTGCCGAGTCCGACCCGAGCCGGACTTGAGTTCGTGCACCAGCCGCCTCGCTAGCTACCCTAGGGTTTCGCGTCTATAAAAGCTTTGTCCGAACCTCCAAGACCCCCCTGTTCCGTCAATCTCCTGCGCGCCTCACCCCTTCCAGCGCAAGCGCCGGCGCCGTCCGAGCTAACCATGAGCCGTCGTCGAACATGGCCGCTAGCTTCCACCGTGGACATGTCCTGCAGGAGCACATCAACGCCGTTCATGAACCCGTTTTTGCCGGCCGTCGTCGCAGCTACCACGCTGTCGTTACCCATCAAGTTCAAAGCTCAAGCTAGGGAGGCCCGAACACCAAGATTGTAGCCATGCAAAGGAAGCTACGTACTACGTACAGAAGCAATACAAAGAAGTCGGCCATCTACCATGCATATGCAAGGATGACATCACGGTGAGATCATGTATATGTATTTTCTATCCGGTGTATTCGAGCTTCAGAAATCTTTTTTTCAACCATCGTTTCAGCCAACACAAATCTCTGCTCAGCCATGTCTCTCGACTCTTCAAGGACCGTCACCAGCAGTTGCCCTATTGGTCGCCGTCTGACTCACGTTTGCCGAGGTCGCCGTCGACACCGCTGGTGAGGACCTCGATCTGCATACATCCCACATCCCCTCCGTCTCTCACTCGGTAATCTTGTGCAACCAAAACAGTACCATGCATGCCCATCAGTATGCGTATTCCAGAAAGCAAGACCACGATCAGCTCTCTTATTTTGCATTATTGCCTGAATGTTTTGTTAGCTAGATATCCTCCTGATGTCATACATCTTTAATTCCTTTGCTACATTGTTTATTGCTTAAATACCTTGGTGATGTCATGCTTACATTATGCTTAAGCAATAATTATTCTCTTTATCTTAATTTTCATGCAATTATGCATCATCAATATGCAACGTGATCATTTGATACCTATTCATTTGCATATATGCAGCCCTACAATGCACATGTGTTCTATATCTATCCTTTTATTCTTCAAATCCATATCTTTCATGTTTTAGCTCCGTTTTTATCCGTTCAAGTTGCGTTAGATTCATAATGAGATAAAGTGCACGTTAGTGGTGTGTTTTCATCATACATGTTTTCTGAAAATTTATTTAATATTAATTTTGTTAATGACTATTAAACATGCCTTTTATAATTAAAAGCTACCTAGTGTTCTACACCTTTTTTCATGATCAATATTAATTTGATTAATTATTATTTCATGTGCTTTTATAAATAAAATCTAATTAGATCTTTTACCCGGTTTTTTATAACCCTAATATTAATTTGTTTAATATTTATTTAACCTTTTCTAATTAAAAGTTGAATAGGTTTGAACACCGGTTTTATAAATAAATGTTAATTTGATTAATGCTAATTCCATGATGTTTTTAATAATAATATGATCTACTCGAGTCATAAAGTACATTTAGAGGATTCATATAATTTAGCTTTTCTAAATTAAATGTTTAATTGGTATAATTTATATATAAATCTTTATAAATAAAATTGGACTAGTTCTTTACTCCGGTCTTTTGCAAATAAAATACAATGCTGCATTAATTCCAATTTTGGGTATTTTCTTATGAAATATCCTTTACATATCTTTTACTAATTAAAATAAACCTAGCTTATAGTTTGTTCTCTCATACATGCAAATCGATCGGTAGTCGTTTCCTTTCAAGCTCTGTCTCAGTGCGTCTCTGTTGTAGAGCTAATCTTCTTTTAAGCTCCCGATCTTTTGATCCTAGTTCATGCTCAAACCTAGTGTCTTTCATAAAGCTAACCAAGCCTTTCCTTTCTCAGCATGGTCTGTGTGCTTCAATGATCCCTAGAATCAAGCTTATCTTTAGTGTATTCTTTTAAAGTTTTTCTTTTGATTGGTGCATTGTTCTTAGTTTGCTTGTCTATTTGCTTTGTATGCTTGTGCCCGATGATTAATACGAGTAGAAGGAACATGGTTCGAGAGCAGTGAAGAGCAAGAAGTGAAGATATTCTGAGCAACAACAATACACTGGTTAAAGGCAAGTGTGTCCTTGTTCTTTTGTCCTAATAACTGTGTTTAATCATATTGCATATGCTTGCATTTAATTTGATGGGTCCTATTAAGGATTTTCCTAGTCTTTATGATCATTCCTTGTCAACCTGGGTTTACCTTTTCGCTGGGTAGCTCTTGCTTAGCTGCTATACTTGGGTTATGGTGGTTCTAATGAACAACAATGATAAACATGTTTTACTTTTATGTTGTATCTCTGGTTAATACAAGATCATATGATTAATTGGAACATGGAGCGACCACCTAGGACAACAGTGCAACCACAAGGACTAAATGGCTCTGGTCTTAGCCGAGTAATTAGGGAAGTCTTGTGTGGCTATTACTCGAGTAGTAGCTTGGGTACGGAGGAATGCTTTTATGGCTCTTCTATTCCGGATAGGTATTGGAACGGAAGTACTCTATGGCTGACCATCCGTGAATAGAAGTGAGATTCGAAAGATAGCCTCTATGGCATATGCTACTATGGACTAATACACATGGGAGGACTCTTTGTAAAGGTCTCGTAGCATCCCTATGCGATCACACCTCGGTAGTGTGGTATGATGCCTGATCAGCATCGCGTGGTTGGGTTTAAAGTTCTTTGAACTTTTATGCGACTTGTGGTGAAAGTGTACAACCTCTGCAGAGTGTAAAACTAATCGATTAGTCGTGCTCACGGTCAAGAGCGGCCTGGACCCTCACATGATAATTGAACTTGAAGATGGACTTAAATCGTGGTTTATGCTTATGTTAGCCATATGCTTATGGCGTATCTCTTATGCTAATGTGGGTTGGTATATACTTATATCTATAGTATTCAGGTGCTAATAAAAGTTTGACCAACTAAAATTGCCTAATGCAGTCAACCTGTCAGCCTTTGCATTCATACTTTCCCCACACTTGCTGAGTACGGTATGTACTCACCCTTGCTATAAACAATGTTGCTCAGAAAGAGGAAGCTGCTGTGAAGTCGTAGTGAAGTTGTTGCTGGTGCTAAGCGTACGCAACCCCCAGTCGACTACCTGTGATGTTTGAAGCCTTCGTTTCCAAGATTTAAGCGTAATACTCTGATAATCTTCCTTTTTCTTACGTGATACTGTTTCTATATTCACTTATATGTCATTATATGTTTGAAAATAGATCTTGGCATACATATAGTTATGTATCTGGTTTTCTTTGGAAAAACAGGTGTGACAGAGTGGTATCAGAGCTGTATCGACTGTAGGACGTAAGCCTAGTTAGCAATGGATGTTTCCTAAGGTCTCTTTTGATCTAAAGTCCCTCCTCATCTTATCCTTGACCTTTCTAATGAACGTTTTCCCTTCTTAACCATCTTCTTCTCTCCCCACCATAGTAACTCTACTTTTCTAGTAAACTCTTAGCATTTGCACTTCCTTTCTTCAGAAATGCTAAATCGTGAATTCTTGTATTCTCTCAAGCAATGACACCCCCTTGATTTATTGGTGGAATTGTTACCCTTGATATTCTATCTGTTCACGCAGCTCTCTGACACATTGTTACCATTTTAATTCTTTCTCAAGCTACAGAACTCCGATTGACATGAAATCAGTTGGGTTAGTTCCAGAATTTCATGGGTCAATTTCTGTCAAAATTTCAGCAGTATTCGTTCTGTATCAAGAGAGATACACGCGAATTAGTGGAGCATTCAGAATCTGTCAACACTGCTGAAATAGCCATCTTGATTAATCTATATTCCGGGTTCTAAACCTCTGATTGAGATGATTCCAGTTGGAATGAACTCAAAATATCGTACTCCATGATCTGTGAGAAATTCATTATTTATGAATATCCTTACTGGGAGCTACATCTAATCTATTAGGAGGATGCCCTTTGACTCTATTAACAACGTGTAGTATCGTTCCTTTAGCTATGTCTTGATTGGTGGAATTTAGTGCTTGCATGATGATGCTTGGTTTTATGACTTGATTGATTTGTTTCTTTATAGTGAGTGTTGGTGTATTGTGGGCCTTATATCTGTAATAACATCAGTTGTCTAGTTGGGTTTTTCTTTTGTAACTCCCACCTCCTTGTCATCTCTCTTTCTCTCTACCTAGTCAAATGAGGGACATCAGAAGAAGAAACAGAAGGCAACACCAATGTCAACAAGCGAATGCTACTGTCACCGTCATCATTCACAACTGAGCAAGTTGAAGAAAAGAAGACCTCACTCTACTTTCTTTTCCTACCTTGTGCTTGCTAATATTCCATCTGCCTCACTCTAATGAAGACCCCAACGACCAAGAAAGATGAATATTGAAGATCCTACACACAGACGACAAAGGAGGATGACCGCCCACCTATCTCGGTACAAATGTTCTTGTTGTCACCCTTCTCCTTGTTTCTTCTTTCTTCGAATCTCGGGACGAGATTCCTTTTAAGGGGGTAGATTTGTCACACCCTGAAATTTCCAATTTCAGGATGTTAATAGAAATAATAATTAAGCAACTATTTTCACTAAATTTTAAAAAAATTTCAACATTTATTTTCTTTACAGGAAATATAGCGTAGGAAAAAGGCATTGTTTGTTTTTCTGAATTAAATAAAACAAATATGTGTGTTGCATTCATGCCGATGCATCCGAGTGTCTTTGAGTGCAAAATGTTTTAAAATCACGCTTAGGTGCTGACCAAACCCTTCCGAGAATTTTCCAGAATTTTCTGGGATTTATTCTCATTTTCTCTGAGCTCATTCTATTTATTAGAAGACTCTAAAATATTTTTCATGAACTCCAAATATTTTATTTGGATTGTTCATGTCTCAAATTATCTCTGAGAATTTTTCTGGAATTTTTGAGATTTTCTGAGTATTTTTGGTGCCTCTAAAACATTTTCTGGACTTTTCTAGAATTGTTTTTGCACTAAATACAATTTCCGGAAAAAAAACATAAATCCTTTTTATTTTTATTTTGGGCCGAGCCCGCATCCGCGAGCCCGACCCAGTCCGCTGCCCGGCCCAGCGGCCAGCCCGCGCGAGGCCTAAACCGGCCCATCTGGTCAGGAGACCATGGCCTCCACGGCCAGAGACCGTACCGCCGCCGTCGGCCACCTCGACGTCCGTGCGCGCCACGGCTAGGCCGAGCACCCTGCCCTATAAAGTCGAGCTGCCCTCGTCCCTCGCGCACCCCTGCCGCCGTCCGCCGCCCGATTCGCCGGACGTGGATGCAGCCGGAGCACGTCAACGCCACCACGAGAATCCCCAAGCCGAGCCGCATCTCCTCCGCTGCCTGTTCCCGTCGCAAGCCAAGCACCGGTGCGCCACCGTGGATTGAATCCAAACCGGCCGCCATCTGCCGTTCGTCTCCGGGCTCCGACCGTTTCCCTCCGTCTCCATCGCCGGTGAGGACATATGTGCATGAACTCCTCCGTCCATCTATCCATGCAACTTGAAATTGATGTGTCGGTGTTTCCTGTGGTCGTGCCCTGGTATTTAATTTGTTGCACTTTAAGCCACGAGGGTAAACAACACTGAGCCAGCAAGCAAGCCACCGCATCTGTGTTTCCTTTCTATCAGCCTATTATATTCTATTCTTTTCTTAACTTTGATGTCCACGATGTTTTTTCCTGCCGCTAGCTGTTAGGCCAGGTGACCCATCCTGCTACGTTTTCTCTCCGCACCACCGGTCGTTGAAGGCGCTGTGTCGCTGTGCTGCAGGACTTACTCGTCGTCTCCTCAAGCTTGCCGAGTCCGACCCGAGCCGGACTTGAGTTCGTGCACCAGCCGCCTCGCTAGCTACCCTAGGGTTTCGCGTCTATAAAAGCTTTGTCCGAACCTCCAAGACCCCCCTGTTCCGTCAATCTCCTGCGCGCCTCACCCCTTCCAGCGCAAGCGCCGGCGCCGTCCGAGCTAACCATGAGCCGTCGTCGAACATGGCCGCTAGCTTCCACCGTGGACATGTCCTGCAGGAGCACATCAACGCCGTTCATGAACCCGTTTTTGCCGGCCGTCGTCGCAGCTACCACGCTGTCGTTACCCATCAAGTTCAAAGCTCAAGCTAGGGAGGCCCGAACACCAAGATTGTAGCCATGCAAAGGAAGCTACGTACTACGTACAGAAGCAATACAAAGAAGTCGGCCATCTACCATGCATATGCAAGGATGACATCACGGTGAGATCATGTATATGTATTTTCTATCCGGTGTATTCGAGCTTCAGAAATCTTTTTTTCAACCATCGTTTCAGCCAACACAAATCTCTGCTCAGCCATGTCTCTCGACTCTTCAAGGACCGTCACCAGCAGTTGCCCTATTGGTCGCCGTCTGACTCACGTTTGCCGAGGTCGCCGTCGACACCGCTGGTGAGGACCTCGATCTGCATACATCCCACATCCCCTCCGTCTCTCACTCGGTAATCTTGTGCAACCAAAACAGTACCATGCATGCCCATCAGTATGCGTATTCCAGAAAGCAAGACCACGATCAGCTCTCTTATTTTGCATTATTGCCTGAATGTTTTGTTAGCTAGATATCCTCCTGATGTCATACATCTTTAATTCCTTTGCTACATTGTTTATTGCTTAAATACCTTGGTGATGTCATGCTTACATTATGCTTAAGCAATAATTATTCTCTTTATCTTAATTTTCATGCAATTATGCATCATCAATATGCAACGTGATCATTTGATACCTATTCATTTGCATATATGCAGCCCTACAATGCACATGTGTTCTATATCTATCCTTTTATTCTTCAAATCCATATCTTTCATGTTTTAGCTCCGTTTTTATCCGTTCAAGTTGCGTTAGATTCATAATGAGATAAAGTGCACGTTAGTGGTGTGTTTTCATCATACATGTTTTCTGAAAATTTATTTAATATTAATTTTGTTAATGACTATTAAACATGCCTTTTATAATTAAAAGCTACCTAGTGTTCTACACCTTTTTTCATGATCAATATTAATTTGATTAATTATTATTTCATGTGCTTTTATAAATAAAATCTAATTAGATCTTTTACCCGGTTTTTTATAACCCTAATATTAATTTGTTTAATATTTATTTAACCTTTTCTAATTAAAAGTTGAATAGGTTTGAACACCGGTTTTATAAATAAATGTTAATTTGATTAATGCTAATTCCATGATGTTTTTAATAATAATATGATCTACTCGAGTCATAAAGTACGTTTAGAGGATTCATATAATTTAGCTTTTCTAAATTAAATGTTTAATTGGTATAATTTATATATAAATCTTTATGAATAAAATTGGACTAGTTCTTTACTCCGGTCTTTTGCAAATAAAATACAATGCTGCATTAATTCCAATTTTGGGTATTTTCTTATGAAATATCCTTTACATATCTTTTACTAATTAAAATAAACCTAGCTTATAGTTTGTTCTCTCATACATGCAAATCGATCGGTAGTCGTTTCCTTTCAAGCTCTGTCTCAGTGCGTCTCTGTTGTAGAGCTAACCTTCTTTCAAGCTTCAGATCTTTTGATCCTAGTTCATGCTCAAACCTAGTGTCTTCCATAAAACTAACCAAGCCTTTCCTTTCTCAGCACGGTCTGTGTGCTTCAATGATCCCTAGAATCAAGCTTATCTTTAGTGCGTTCTTTTAAAATTTTTCTTTTGATTGGTGCATTGTTCTTAGTTTGCTTGTCTGTTTGCTTTGTATGCTTGTGCCCGATGATTGATGCGAGTAGAAGGAACATGGTTCGAGAGCAGTGAAGAGCAAGAAGTGAAGATATTCTGAGCAACAACAATACACTGGTTAAAGGCAAGTGTGTCCTTGTTCTTTTGTCCTAATAACTGTGTTTAATCACATTGCATATGCTTGCATTTAATTAGATGGGTCCTATTAAGGATGTTCCTAGTCTTTATGATCATTCCTTGTCAACCTGGGTTTACCTTTTTGCTGGGTAGCTCTTGCTTAGCTGCTATACTTGGGTTATGGTGGTTCTAATGAACAACAATGATAAACATGTTTTACTTTTATGTTGTATCTCTGGTTAATACAAGATCATATGATTAATTGGAACATGGAGCGACCACCTAGGACAACAGTGCAACCACAAGGACTAAATGGCTCTGGTCTTGGCCGAGTAATTAGGGAAGTCTTGTGTGGCTATTACTCGCATAGTAGCTTGGGTACGGAGGAATGCTTTTATGGCTCTTCTATTCCGGATAGGTATTGGAACGGAAGTACTCTATGGCTGACCATCCGTGAATAGAAGTGAGATTCGAAAGATAGCCTCTATGGCATATGCTACTATGGACTAATACACATGGGAGGACTCTTTGTAAAGGTCTCGTAGCATCCCTATGCGATCACACCTCGGTAGTGTGGTATGATGCCTGATCAGCATCGCGTGGTTGTGTTTAAAGTTCTTTGAACTTTTTATGCGACTTGTGGTGAAAGTGTACAACCTCTGCAGAGTGTAAAACTAATTGATTAGTTGTGCTCACGGTCAAAAGCGGCCTGGACCCTCACATGATAATTGAACTTGAAGATGGACTTAAATCGTGATTTATGTTTATGTTAGCCATATGCTTATGGCGTATCTCTTATGCTAATGTGGGTTGGTATATACTTATATCTATAGTATTCAGGTGCTAATAAAAGTTTGACCAACTAAAATTGCCTAATGCAGTCAACCTGTCAGCCTTTCCTTGTTCAGCCTTTGCATTCATACTTTCCCCACACTTGATGAGTACGGCATGTACTCACCCTTGCTATAAACAATGTTGCTCAGAAAGAGGAAGCTGCTGTGAAGTCGTAGTGAAGTTGTTGCTGGTGCTAGGCGTACGCAACCCCCAGTTGACTACCTGTGATGTTTGAAGCCTTCGTTTCCGGAATTTAAGCGTAATACTATGATAATCTTCCTTTTTCTTACGTGATACTGTTTCTATATTCACTTATATGTCACTATATGTATGAAAATAGATCCTGGCATACATATAGTTACGTATCTGGTTTTCTTTGGAAAAACAGGTGTGACAACTTTGGACTCCTTCATTCTTCCCAAAATCCTTTTGCTCATCGAAGAATGAAATATTCGGATGATGGGATTCTGAATGCTATTTCTTTGCCAGTCATCTTCCCCTGAAATCATGCTCCAAAATCCTTCCAACACACTTTCACTAGCATTAACTTGCTCCGGGGCTTCCCTCTGAAAACCGAGCAACTCTCTAATTTGCTCATTAGAAACTATGTGCTCATCATCCTTCAATCGAAATGAGAGGGATGGCACACCTTCATTAATAACCGGAGCCATGGTCATGAGAATCTCCATGGCAAGCTCCAAATGAATACTCACTCCTACTCCATCGGAAAATTGCCCCCATCCAAGGTGGTTCATCATTTGATAGATATCCAGGGCAAATCCCAATACTTGGAAGGCATCATTATCAAAGTCAACATTGGGCACAACCCTCTTCTCTAGGCGCCCAAGCCTCTCCTCCTCCTCCTCCGACATCATAAGAAATACATACTTGCAACGTCGTGGAGTGTATGGTGGTGGAGCGGATGAACGAGTCGAACGACGAGGTAGAACGGGCGGCTCCTCCGTTCGCCCTGGCAACCGTTCTATTTGATACCAGAGCTCAGTTTTCGTATATTTCTACAAAGTTCGTGAAAGAAAGTGAATTACCAACCAAGCCCAGACCACGGCCTATAGTGACTAGCTCTCCGCTAGGAGAGAAGAGGAGTACTCTTGAGTGTTGTTGGCAGTCGATTTCCGTCAACCTAGCCACTTGTTTACCTTCTATGTTGGTATTGATTTTATATTCACACTAACGATCCTAACCCCCATTATATGCTATGTTTGCACTCGTGCATGGTTTTTGGAGTTTGTTGTTTACACATGAATCAAATGAGGACTTCCGGGTAAATTTCATCAAGGGATTTACTCCAGAGACAGAGGACAGGTCCACCGCAGTACCCACAGCAGAAGCAGCGGCACTACTCACAGCAGCAGCAGACTTAGTACTAAGTCTGCTGTTGCTGTGAGTAGTGGCGCTGCTTCTGCTGTGGGTACTACGGTGGGCCTGTCCTCTATCTCTGGTGTGAACCTGAGTGTCCTGCAAGGTCAGCACGCTACCTCTTCTCACCTCGAACCTCCATGTAGTCCAGTCTCGACTTCTCCACAACCAAAGCCGTGCCCACCAGGGCGTGAAGCGTAGCACAGTCATGAACGGCTAGGTGGTGCGCCATCCCACGGTGAAGACCCTTCCTGTACCAGTACACCTTCTTCTTTTCTGTGTTGGAGTCGTCTGGCGCGTACCTCATCAGCTCCTGAAAGCGGTTGGTGTACTCCTACACTGACAGCTAGCCCATCTTGAGGTGTGGGAACTCGTCTGCCTTCCTGTCCATTACTGCCTCTGGGATGTGGTGCTCCCTGAAAGCCTCCACAAACTCTGCCCACGTGATGTGGGTCGGGTCCTCGTGCGAGTCACAGTAGTTGTCCCACCAAGCTCCTGCTATGCCAATCAACTGGTGCGCTACAACTGCTACACACTCCTCCTTTGAAAGGTATGTGAGCTTTAGTTTCTTCTCGATCTCCCTCAACCAGTTGTCTGCCACAAGAGGGTCCGTTGAGTTGTCAAAGGTCGGTGGGTGCTTCTTGGAGAATCCCTCCACTCTCTTCTGCAGGCTCTCGGGCTGGTTCCTGAAGTTCCTCCTGTTGTTGTTGTTGTTCTGAACCACTACGTTGGCAATCATTTGCATCAGCTGGGTCTGAAGTACCATCACTGCTGCTAGGTTCGGCGAAGCTGGCTGTTCCTGGTTCGGTTCTGGCTCGGCTTCCTCCTCAGGTACTTCATCTTCTGGCTCCTCTGGGTCAGGGTCCACGGCTCCACGGCCTCCTCGGCCTCCTCGACCACCTCGCCTGCCTCGGTGTCCACCTCGGCGTCCACCACGTGGGGCACAGCCTCCACGACGGCAACGACCTCGTCCAGCTCCGGGGAGAGGGACGTCCTCCTGCTCAGCGTCCTCTCTGGCTGCCTCCTCAAAATGGCATAGGAGTCGTCCTGACCTCCTCACCCCCCGACATCTGTTCCAAGAATGGAGATCGTGAGAAACGAGTTGTCGAAAAATAACTCTAAGGTATTAAGCAAACAAGGAGTATCTAGCTAACAACAAGCAATTTCACACAATCATTAAGAAGCATGAACACCGAAAGAAATCGATAACTCCAAACACTCATGCAAGGTCATCATACAAAAGGTGTGTATCTCGAGGTCTACTCCACAACCTTCGAGATTACACGGAACCAAGAGAGCTACTACGCGATACATAGCGGGTGGCATCTACACTAGAACATCATGCAAGGTACTGCTCTATCAGAACTCATCTGACTCTGCTGATCTCCGGATCATCCCCTCAAGGTGCCTGCCTCGGAACTGTAGCTGGTGCGAAAGGTGGTGTCACTATCTTCGGACTCAGTGGTACTGAGTAGTAGGGTGGATCGTTGACTCCTGGGTAGTCTGGGATCTCAATCGGTGGTAGGTTGAAGTAGTTCGCCAGGCTCTCCAAAGCTCTGTTCATCTCCAGGGTGTCTTCACTATCTCTCGGGTACAGTGGCTGTACAGGTAGCTGTGTTGGCGGTAGATCGAACGTCTCAGTCCTCACCTTCGGCCTCTTCTGCGGAGAGGTGATAGTGCTGCAACCTCCCTGAACTCGGTCACCCGTCTCTGGTCAGAGTCTCTCCAAGCTGAGCTAGTCTTGCTGCCAGTATCTCGTGCCTCGTAAAGTCTTCCTCCCAAGTGCCACATGTGGTTGTAGTTCGGAAGCAACCTCTCCTCAAGTCCCCACACTCACGTCTGGTAGTCTATGCACGCGGCTCCCAGTGACTCGACCAAGTACTCCTTCTCTTGGAGCTTCAACCTGTCCTCATGGGCTGTGGCGGCTGACGCTCTCAGCGCTGACTGTGTAGCTTCAAGTCTTGCTTTCAAGGTAGCAATCTCCATAGCATCCCTCTCTGAACTTGCTCGGGCGGCTGCAAGTCCCTACTCGGTGATTACAGTGTTTCTCCTGTGAGCCTCATTTAAGAAGAACTCCAAGTTCTTGTTCTCTATCTCCAACTGGGTTACCAAGGTGTCGTCCCACTTGCGTCTCAGAAACACAATCTCTGCATCTGACCAGTAGAGTGCCTGGTCTTGAGCGTGAATGCACCTGCTTGCCATCTGCTCCTTCTCGTCCTTGCCCACTGTGTCTACCTCTGTGTACTCTGTCTGGTCCTTGTTCCACCTGCTGGCGTCGTAGACCGCTGTCGGCAACATGTTGTACGGTGTATCCTTCAAAAACTAACTAAGCTGCTAGTAAACCTCCTTCAGCGCAAGTCTGGCACAACACTGGTGAGCTTCCAAGGTCGAGTTGTCAAAGCACGAAACCTTGACTTCCTTGAACTCTGGCACTCGCGGGTAGCTGGAACCTTTAGGGTCAATACTATTGGTGACTGGTCAAACTTTGCTATAGTCTGCCCCTCGTAGAACACCTCACTGGTCTCCGCTCATGCTAACTCCAAGCACTCCTTCAGAATCTTGCAGAACCCTCCGGCCCACTAGTCGTCGGTCTTGAGAGGGATCCACTGCAACTCTTCCATCTGCACGTTGTTAGGGAAGTTAGTAAAGTTAGACAAGGTATTTATATAAGTAAAATCAAGGGGTTTATATAAAGTTCACGGATTGTATATAAAGCATAAGGAGTTAGGCCTTCCTATACTATCGTCCATTCCTAGGGCTCGTCCTACGGTCGAGCATGGCTCTGGTACCAACTGAAACGAACCGAATTTCCGAGAATGGAAACCCGACTCTCTGCACGTCTGTGATAGTCCCAGGAGGCTATCACGTGCAATCTGTCTCAAATGGTAACAAATCCATACAACAGAAGGAAATATAGAAGATCCACATAATTAATCTTATTATAAATAAACATCTAATTACATCGCATCGGCACATGCCGGGCACAAGTCCAACGAGACTAAATCAAACAGAGTAAACATCTACGCAACAGAACTCATGTAGCGAAGTAGACACCATCTCCCATAGGCAGCTCGAGTGTAGAACAAGCCTCAATCCTCCCAGACGTCGTTCTCGAAGTCGTAGTCGGGCTCCGAGTCTGAAAGTCCTCCATCTACTCGATAAGCGAGTAGGCCATGTCAGTTTCCCAACAAAGAGCGAAAGTAAAGGAATAATTCTAGTATGCTTGGGTAAGCCTATATATGGCTGTAAAAGGTTATGCATGCAGCGGTAGCAACATCAAGGTAAGTAGAAATGCAGCGAGGTCACCATTTCCGAGGAGATCCACACCTCCGGAGTCAACACCCCAACCAAGAAAAGTACACCAAAGCACCGAATCTCAACCAAGACTCAGCATCCCACTCTCATCTGCGATGTGGGGTCACCAACTCCTATCCCCATATCTCAACGGCATAAAGCCGAGCTCACACACACAGGGGAGAGAAGCAGCACAGAAAAGACTAGCCAGGTGAGAGATCGAAAGGGCTATCCATACCAGTAGACACAGACTATAGCTATAGGTTTAACACTCTGCAGAGGTTGTACAACTGGACCCGCCGGATAGGGCAGAAACGGATGCCTCCGATCCACATCCCTTCCTAACAGCCGGAGATCTAGCAGTGGATAGCACTCTCCTGCCTCTCCGAGCCTGACTCGTCCTGAACTGGGGCACGAAACTCGCCAGCAGGGCCTCGAAGCTGTGAAACCATCCCCGGAGGAGCCGAGGTGATGTCTACTCGGGGGGTATAACCCGTCCCCCTCACACGATCACACTGATCCGCCTACAAGCTGAATGCTATTCACAAACTAGTTCTCGGACCGAACCCCGCCCATACGTGAGCGAACGGTTTGTATGAAAATAGCCCAAAGATCAAGGTCACACAGTCGATCGATCCTTAATTGCAAGAAGCGAGCACTCACCAACTCCATCCGTCCGTCACGCCGCTAGGGCAGGAGGCCAGGTCGCATCTCCCCTAGACAGGCGTTCACAAGTAACCAAAGCGGCTCACTCTCGCTGTAACATGTCAAGGATACACACGCACCCAAAACACACGCCAGAATACTGAGATATCCCAATCTCAGTCCAAACCAGAAATCCATCCATATTAAAGGGTAAAATATATGGATAAAAAGTATCAGAAACTAGTTAGGGGTCTGGAGCTAGTCCCAAAGGTAGGAAGTTCAAGGTACATGATAATACAAATCAAGGCATGGCTAAAAGATTGTCTATGCATTTCAAAATCATCCAAAATAGTAATTAAGCACGAGCAACTAGAAGCATGCATGGGACCTATATGATCGGGAGTGACATGACACTTAGTTGGCGTCCGAAGTCCTGGTTCTGGTCGTAGTCGGGGTCGAACTCCTCCTCCGGCTCGTAGCTCGGGTCTGCTCAGCACGAGATACGAGACGCTAAATTACCAACAAGCATCTAGGCATAAATCCGAAGAAACCCAATTTTAAAAGATCCAAAAAGACATAATCTATCTACAAACAACACCGGCTCGATTTTAGAAAAATAATGAAACTGGTTTCATATTTTTCGGAGTTATAAATAATTAGTTATGAATTTTCAAAAGTTAAAAGATTTATAAAAATAATTATAAAATCATTTATAAATACAGTAAAGGGTTTTTTATTTAAAATAGGCGGATGATGTCAGCCATCTGCGGTTAGTGGGCTGTTAATGGGTCGAAAGTGTTAGTAGACCGAATTCGGCCCAATAGACCTAGCCCAACAGGGCCTGGTGGACTAAGTCCTTTAAACCTCCCTGGACTCTAGTTTCAAGCGCGGTGGTTAGAGGGGCTGTTGCTGGGCCTTAATAGGCTAAGGCCCGGCGTTGGCCTGGCGAACGTTAACACAAGAAGTCTGGGAAACATCCCTGGACTCCGAAGGCTTGAGCACCGGCACTCCCCAGAACTCGGCTGGGGTTCGCCCATGCGACCTGCTCATGGCACGGCGGCAGCGCGGCGTTCGACCGGCATGGCGCGCGGCGCGACGGTGACGGCGACGCGAAAATGATGACAATGGTGGCGCGGTGGATCGCGATTAGCTCAGTGAGCTTCACGGCACGGCCAGGTCTTGGATGGGAACCTCTAGGGCCCGCTCGGCTCGACACGGCGCCAACGGTGCGGCGCGGCGAGGCAGGGCCGACGCGCGGCGGCGCTGCAACGAGTGTTGCGGCGCACGACGACGCGGATGCAGCGAGACAACGAAGAAATGCGGTGCGGCTACTACGGCCCAGCGCTTGGGTGTGCTTGGCCTGGCGAACGTGCGCGCGCACAGGGCTAGCCCCTGGCCGCGACACGGCCGGCCGGCGCGCGTGCGTCTGGTGACCTAGAGCCGCGGTGCGGCGCGGCGACGGCGGCGAGCACCTGCGACGGAAACACACAGCTCGAAGGCCAGAGCACAAGGATGCGACAACACGCGCCGAACAAACACGGCGAGGTCCGGCGCGGCGCTGGGTGCGCCACGGCAGCGAGCTCGCGAACGGGCACGGCACAAAGGCCGGCGGCGCAGCGCTAGGGTGCGCTCCCACATCACAGGAAGGTCAAGGGGGGAGATGAGAGAGAGAAGCGGCGCGGGTGGCTCACGTTGGGTCGGCGGTGGAGTGGTAGTCGGCTTGACAGAGATGGCGGCGCGACATAGACGTTCGCGGCGCGACGGCTTCCTCTGCTTCTCCTCCCGCGACGGCGTCCCAACGTGGCGTGGCTTCAACACGAACGGCATCGGCTTCAAGGCTTCGGCACGAGCAGCTCCGGCTTGCGGCGGTGACGGCCGCCTCTTCTTCTCCTCTCCTCCTCCTCGGCTTCCTCCTCCTTCTCTCCTCTCTCGACGCGGAACAGAGGAAGGGAAAGGGGGAAATCCCCAACTGAGCAAGCAGTGGACGATTGGGGTTTGGTCTCTGGGGTATAGGCGCGCAGGGTCAAGGGGACAGGAGACCGGCGCAAAATGCGGCTTCTCCCTCCTTGCCTTGGCGGCGAAGGCGCGGCGCGGCGGGGAAAAGGTGGGCACGGCCTGGCGCGCGGAAAAGGCGGGCGATGGCAAAGAAGTGATTAGCGGGCGGAGTTCACGAGGTGATCTGCTAGGCGTGCGTGCCGGCTCGGCGGTGCGGTTGTCCCGTCGCGCGCGCGGTCGGGGCGCGGTGCGGTCCGGTGCGGCAGCACCGGGTCAAAGAGGAGAAGGGGATGACGTGGTGGGTCCCACGCGTCAGCGAGAGAAAGCGGTGAAAGGCCGGCGGGCTGAGTTGGGCTTCATGGTGGGCCGGCTGGTTGGGCTGCGCGAGAAAGGAAGGGCGACGGTTGAACACAGGTCGGGAGTTGAAGGGGTTTAACGGACTTCGACAGTTGTTAGCAGGCCCGTGTTAGATAGAGGTTTTGAAATTAGTTTTGAATTTATAATTTAAGTTAACTATTTGAATTTGAAATATTTCAAATTCAAAACACACTCAAATAAATCCAAATAAAATCCATAAATCCAACTCACATATTTATACCATATTTTGAATTTGGGTTTTATTTATATAGAATTTAAGAGAGAGGCTAGCATTTGGTATAAAATTGGTAGCACTCAACATATAAACAAAAAGTTTTAAATTTCCCAAAAATTCACACTTAGCAAAATTTTGGGATGTTACATATGCATGGTTGATGCTCACAGGTGTTCACCACAACACTAAAATTCTTTGCAGCACCTTGCTTTGATCGCATTAAAATAGTCAAGTCAAACAGGAATACTAGATATTGCACTGCCTTCTTGTGTCATGTCCAATTCAACTTAAATCTTTCACCCAGATACAATTATCCGTATATCCCTATTCGCAAAACGTAGACACTAGATAATCATAGAGTGCACCTAGACACTTAACTATATTTACTTTAAGCTAATTAAGCGTTTTAAGTTAACACATCTCGTATAGGTTCTTAATTTTCAAGATCCTTTGTTTCCACATCTACTTCAGTTTACCCACTCTGTGGACTGTGGGGGTGAAACTTGATGCTTCTTACGACACGCCAAGAAACACATTGGATGTCTTGGAAATTTCTCGGATTCGACGTTTTCCTTTCGGACAAAATTTAGAGGAAAAATCCTCAATTTGTACACAAAATAACGTAGATTGTTTCCAAACACCCTAGCTAACATGAAAACCGAGACATAACAATGGATAGAAATAAAATAAGGTTTAGGGTTATGTGAAGTCGGAAGGTAGGGTTAATTGTTTGGATGATTATTCGGTGATAAAACAAAATGTCACACCCTGAAATTTTCAATTTCAGGATGTGAATAGAAAGAACAACTAAACAACAATTTTCTAATAATTTGAAAAAAATTTCAAAATTTATTTTCTTTACAGGGAATATAGTATAGGAAAAAGCCATTGATTGTTTTTCCTAAATTAAATAGAATAGTTCTTCGTGTGTGTTGCATCGTGCCAATGCATTAGTGTTTCATGAGTGTAAAAATATTTTTAAAATAATAAGTTTAGTTGTCAATCAAGCTTCGCTCAATCTTTCCCAAAGCTAAATCTATCTTAGATAGCTCTACAATCTTTTTATGGAGCTCCAAATGTCTTACGTGGGTTCCTCAAGTTTCCATTTATGTTCATGATTCCTCTTGTTCCTGTTGAACATATCTTTGCTATTCTCTTTTTCTCGTCAAAGCCTCTATCTTGCCCTTGATGAACGGAAGTTAAAATCTGTTCTGTCAGGTTTCATCTTTATCTTTTGTTGTGTGCCAAGCTGGTCCCTCAGGTCAACATCTTATGACTCCAAGCTGTACGTGAAAATGAGTTGAAGATGGGTCTGAGTTTGTATTCCAACTGGGCTAAGTTCGGTAGCATGTCGAGGACTCGACCGAGCCCAACTCGTAGCCAATAAATAGCAAGACATATCCTCTTGATCTCTTCTCCACATCTATCGTTGTTCCACCATTACCCTAGGTCTTTTGCGAGCCGCCGCCGCCTCGTCGTCCAAGGCCGTGCTGCGCCGCCACTGACCACAGCGCCGGCCCTGGACGCGGGCAAGCGGGGCGGCCGCCCTGGGCCTCCGATTTGGCAGGGCCTCACCCCAAGTATGCATGCAAACACTAGTAGTATTAGTATTTGGCTCAGTACCGTAGACGTGAAGTTGCCGGTCTGGATTTTCTGGCTAGCTTCTGTGAGAAGGATCGAGACCGAGCATCCACCACCACGAGAAGGCACACGCACACGCAAACTCGCTTGACTTGACTCCGCATCCGCGAGTCCTTGTCTGCGGCGGCGGGGCGGGGTCGCGGATCGGCGGCCGCCGACTGGACCTGGACGAGAGACGCGCGAGGCCGTGAGCGCCGAGCGCGACGACGGGTCACTCGCAGCGACGAAGGGCTGCGATCTCTGCGACTTGCCGACTCCGCCCCGCTGGCAACATTAAGCATTGAGAAGCGATTTTTGGATGAGATCGATATCAATACCATCGTCAATGAATTTGCATCGAGGAATGTTAGAAGGAAATTTTAAGGTATTTGTACATTTATGAATTGTTGCATATGAATATTGCTTTTGCATGCACTGTTAAGTATTTATAAATTATAAATATATATGTATAGAGGGCCTCAGATTTTTGTTCCGCCCCGGGCCTCCAAAAACTCAAGACCGGCACTGACTGACCACCAGTGCTCCGTTCCGCTGCACCATGTACGAGTTGGTCGGTGGAGGTGCTGCCGACAGGAGTATCACGGCCGTGGATCATCACTGCAGCGGTGTCCACCGTCCATGACTCCATCGAGGCGCCAGAAGGTTTCGATCCGCTATCTATCGGACTAGCGGAGGAGCATGTCCACGTGAAAGGGGCCAAACCGCGCCATCGTCCATGTCGACTTCAATCTCCGCCGCCATCGTTTATGTCGTTCGTCAGCTTCTGTCGTACTCCCTCCGTTCCGTAATAATCGTCGTTGGAGCTACAGACGCGCGTCCCAGAATCATCGTCGTTCACTAGCAGAACTCTAGACCAATCTGTATGGCGCTGCCTGGCTTGTCACTTCTACTCCCCTTGCGAGCTCCCTCCACCACACGAAGCTCCCACCACCACATGCAGCTCCTATAAAACAAATACTTCTTGACTCATCATTGCTACAAGTGGTAGGGGTGTTTTTGACTTTGCCGGTTTGCATTGGTTGCCGGCACAATTCTCCAACGACCATCAAACCGGGACAGAGGGAGTAGGGTGCACTACGTGCATGTGCATGTTCACGCACGTGCTTCGTGCCTAGACCGCCGGCGAGGGCGGCAAGCACTAGGAATAACCGGCGGCCGGCACCTCTGCGTCGCCGTGTCGGTCGACTTCTGCCGCCTTCGTCCAGCGCCGGAGCATAACCTCCCATGAAGAACCGAGCCGGCCGTTGTCACCCCGTCGCCATCTTCCGCCACGCAGTTGGGCCGTTCGTCTCTCTCCACCGTCGGTGAGAACCCGCCGTTTTCTCTATCTCGTTTCACCATGATGTCGTCCGCTCATGCCGTCGCCGCAGGCAACGATCAACGTCATCGTCTCCAGGAGTTTCACCGGGGACACACGATGATCTCACTCGTGATCAGCCACCGTCTCCAGCCCTCCTCGTCCAGTTCGATCTTCATCATCGCCGTTCGTCCGTCGTCATCATTGGCCCTAGCCACACGTGAGCCATCATGTTTCATGTTTCTCGTTCAGCTTTCTTCCCGTTTTGCTGCTCTACCCGTATCCCGGCCTGCCTGGTGCCTTGCAGCGCTGCCATCTGTTGTTCTTTCCCTGGCAACAACTACAAGGTGTACTACTTTGTATGTGCATGTACTTCAGCGATGGCCATAGTCACCAGGAGAAGCACGGCCACCAGCACCTCAACGCCGTCATCGTTGCTATATGACATCTTAGCCACGAGCTTGCTGGTGCTTTTGTCTTGCCGAGCTCGCCGTCGACACCGCTAGTGAGAATCTCCCCATGCACCCTACAGAGCCATGCATGCATACCTGTATGCATGTACGAGGAAGCAAGGCCACGATGAGCTCTTTCGGCCTCAATCTTTTTACTATCTAGGTGTCCTGCGATGTCATGTTTACATCCTGCTTATCCTACACTTCTTTCCCGTATTGTGAAATATCATAAATCTTTTGTCTTATCTTTCATCTCTATAGAATAATCCTTTATTCAACTACCAATCTATCTATCATTTAGTTACTTTTTTTGATTAATCATTGCTCATGCTGACTCATCCTTGGGTCAAGTTCAATCAATTATCATTTTCTTATTATTAAAATCCATATCTTATTCAATTCAATTCTGATCTCAGTAATTCTCCCACTGACATGTTCATCCTAACGTGTAGATTGGTTTAATACCGCTTTTCAGTATGTTTTATGAAGACTGATGTACTGTTTTTAATTTAGTTCATTTGTTTGCTTGTATGTGTGTGATCCGGATGTTTTGCTTTGGATGACTGATAGGAGTAGAATGAACGTTGTTTGAGAGTTTTGAAAAGCATGAAGATATTATGAGCAGCAACATTACTCTGGTTAAATGCAAGTGTGTCATTGTTCTTTTCTCCTAATAACTAATTTAATCACATTGCATATGCTTTGCATTTAATATTGATGGGTCCTATCAAGGTTTATCCTAGTCTTTATTATCATTCCTTGTCAACCTAGGTTTATCTTTCTGTTGGGTAGTACTGCTTAGCTGTTATATACTTTGGGATGTGGTGGTTTTAATGAACTTAATGATGAACATGCTTTACTTTTATGATATATATATATCTGGTCAATACAAAATCATACTTGTTAACTGGAACATGGAGTGACCACCCAGGACAACAGTGCAACCACAAGGCTATATGGCCCTGGCTTGGCTAATTAATTAGGGACTCTAGTGTTGGGATGACCTTACCGAAAGGGCAAGGAGGAGCGTTAGTTAGGGTATAGACTCGCTCTAGTATGGAGTTGGACTTGGCTAAGACACGGTACCTACTAGGGGACTTTATACCTTACGGCGGCTCGGAACCTTAGAGGGTTGTTTCACACTAGGGAAATTTTGTAAAGACCTCGTAGCGTTCCTATGCAATCACACCTTGGTAGTGTGGTATGATGCCTCTGATCAGCATCGCGTGGTTAGGTCCAAAGTTCTTTTGAACTTTTACGCGACTTGTGGGTAAAGATGTACAACCTCTGCAGAGTGTAAAACTAGTCGATTAGCCGTGCTCATGGTCAAGAGCAGCCTGGACCCTCACATGATAATTGAACTTGAAGATGGACTTAAATCGTTGTTATGGTTATGTTTGCCAATGCTTATGACGTATCTCTTTATGTTACTTGTGGGTTGGTATATACTTATACTTTATTAGTAATCAAGTGCTAATAAAATTTGACCAACTAAAATTGCTTAATGCAGTAAACCTGTCAGCCTTTCCTTGATAAGCCTTTGCATTCATACTTTCCCCACACTTGCTGAGTACGACATGTGCTCACTCTTGCTATAAACAAATGTTGCTCAGAAAGAGGAAGCTGCTATGAAGTCGTTGTGAAGATGTTGTTGGTGCTAGGCGTACGCAACCCCCAGTCGACTGCCTGTGATGTTTGGAACCTTCGTTTCCAGGATATAGCGTAATACTCTGATAATCTTTCTTTTTCTTACGTGATATTGTTTCTGTTATTCACTTATGTCAACTATATGCATGAAACTTGACAAAAAAAACAGGACATCTCGTTAGATTCTCAAATAAACAAGGCCTATATGCATACAACATACCATTAAGAACATAATACACAATGTGCTAACTGTTCATCACTAAAAACATGTGGGATTTGTATTGCATGTATATCAATCTATGGTTGCATAAATTTTGATGAGTTGAGTGAGTGGTATGACATAGTTAAAGAGAACAGGAATTTGGCACTGCTGAACTGAGTGGTACTTATTTCTCTCACCAAACATATCCTTTATCGTCCTAATGCAGAAGGGCTTCTTCAACTATTATATATAGGTAATAACAAGAGCAAGTTACCAACAGTTATGGATCCTACAAATCTAATGCTCCATCTATTAGTCGAAATTACTAATGGATTCTCTGAGGAGAGAAAAGTTGGTGAGGGCGCATATGGAACGGTTTATAGGGTAAGTTAAGAGCATACTTAATTAACAACAGCAATTTAATGTGACACTACACCAAACTGGGTTTACCTTGGCGGCTAAGGTATTTCGTGGCAGCAAAAATTGAGCCGCCAAGGAATATAATGTTTTCTTGGCAGTAACGACAAACCGCAAAGAAAAAGTAATTCCTTGGCAGTTTTTCCGAACCGCCAAGGAAAAAGCATATTTCCTTGGCAGTGTTCTTGGCCCGCCGAGAAAAGCTTCAGTTTCCTTGGCAGTTTGTGGATACCGCCAAGTAAATGAAGGATTAACTTGGCTGTCTTTACGAACCGCCAAAAAAATAATGGATTTTCTTGGTTGTTTTCATAGACCGCTAAGAAAATATGGATTTGCTTGGCTGTTGTAGTCGACCGCCAAGTAAACAAGGCATTCCTTGGGTACTTACCGCCAAGTAATAATGTATTTTCTTGGCGGTTTTTAAGAGCCGCCAAGTAAACTTAATATTTTCTTGTGATATTCGAAGCCTACATAGCTAATTGCGCTTCTTCGAACACATGCATTTTGTATGTTGGCATGATATCTTTGCCACTTTGTCATTGTCTCAATAATGTATACACCTTGAATTAATGTAACACATACATCTACTACCTTCTCCCCTTTGCTCAACGACCTCAAATCCATGTATGTCATATCCACCCTCTGATCCCATACCCATCCCACACGTCTTTGTGCATATGGTCATCCACTTAGGTACGATGAAGGTTTTGTTGGTTAAACCAAGTTTGAGATTTTTCTGAATTAGTTTAGTATTTTCTCAATTTATTTGATTTTCCGCGCGACTTCACCCGGTAATTATACATTGAACTGAGTCCAACCCCGAAAAGATACGGAAAGGTGCCATACTTCACCACAAGGTCTCTTGTACCCTAGGAGATAAGTCTTTGTAGAGGCAGATGTAGAATTCTTGTGTTTTCGATATGTAATTCACCATATTTTGTCTCTAGCACCATGAAGAAAAATATAATAATACATATAATCATCAGAAAAACCTAAGATCTCGCGTGGGGCCATATTTCGAGTTTAGATGACAACAAAAAAAATAATTCAGGTCATTTCGAAATTGATAGAGTCCACTTGCTTCACAAAGGTATACAGAATGTCTCATCGAGTCATGTGTGTACACTTAGGTTCTTAGGGATTCTGAAGTCCATACGCTTTGCAGTGTCGTATTAGTGTCAAACTTTTTCTAAGGCTTGCATATACCCTGTGTGAAGCAACAACCAAGTTTGAGATTTTTTTGAATTGGTTTAGTATTTTTTTTAATTTATTTGAATTTCCGCGCGACTTCACCCGGTAATTGAAGTTTGAATTATCCCTAACAACCACTTGAAACTTTCATCTATTTTCAGGATATAAACCGAAGTAGAACAAATATACTTGAAATATATTTTTCAGGATTTTTTATGTTATTTGATATACATGTAGTCCAAAATTTAATTATTTTCAATAAACCCACATAAATTCGTTTAAACTCTTGAAAATAGTAAATGAGTTAGTAAATTAGTGAAACTTTTAAAGAACAGCTTATGTATAATATATTTTATATAAAAACTACAATAATACATATAAGATTATTATTTTTATGTCTTACTGTACAATGGTGGAAAAAATGTAAAAGAAAACAAAAAACATTAAGCAGAGGAAGAAGGAACAAGGCCCATGTCAGCCCAACTAGCCCCAATTTCTTTCAGCCGTCGATCGCCGATCCGATGACTACGATCGCATTCGCATAGTATATAATCAACCACATCCAAACCAAACCCTAAACTCTCACCTGCCTCCCCCGTCATGAATAAGAGAACCAAAACACTGTATAGCTTGCTAAATAATGTACCATAACACATACCACACATGTTTTATGCACAAAACCTTTGCACCTTTTGTTTTATTGCACGACATTTCTTAATTTGTTGTAAAATGTAGCAACAAACTACAGAGAATGTAATTATTTTTTCTTCTTTATAAACATTATAGATAGTAACACAAAAAGTAATATAAGCCGTACGCATATTGTGTGACAATAGATCCTTACTAGGGAAAGTATAAAAATGGAGATGAGATTGCTGTGAAGAAGCTATACAATGACAAGCCTGGCTTTGATGATGAGCAATTCAAGAATGAGTTTGAGAACCTTATGAGGCTCAAGCATCCAAATATTGTACGTTTAGTTGGCTACTGCTTTGAAACAAAACATGAATACATGAAGTGCAAAGGTGTTTTTGGTGAAGAAATACACAGAGCGCTGTGCTTTGAGTATCTTTCTGGTGGGAGTCTTGACAACCACATTTCTGGTATGCTGTTTCTCCAATTCCAGTATATTCTTTAGCATGTTGGAGAAATAGTTTTGCACATTTGCATTCTGTTGCATTGATACTCTCTTTCTTAACCTTTGCAGATGAATCAGATGGTCTTGACTGGCACAAACGGTACAAAATCATAAGAGGAATTTGTGAGGGACTACAGTACATTCATGGATTGAAAGAGCCAATTTACCATTTGGATCTAAAACCTGGCAATGTACTGCTAGACAATAATATGATACCAAAACTTGCAGATTTTGGTTTGTCCAAGATCTTTAGTGAAGAACGAACCAGGAAAACACAAACTCCAGGAACGATGTAAGCTGAATGCCTCATTCGAATGAAACTTTTTATTACAATAAAGAATATGTGCTTAACTAAAATCATCATATATATGTGTTGCCCTGCAGCGGATACCTGCCTCCAGAATACATAGATAGTAATTTAATCTCAAACAAATTTGACATATTCAGCTTGGGTGTTGTGATGATAAAGATAATCGCAGGACGTGGTGGCCGCTCTAAAAGTGCTCAAATGCCTCCTCAAGAATTTATCAATCTTGTAAGAAATGATATTATATATATTTATCCTGACCAATTCACATCTGTTATCTATTTTCACATTTTATGGCATCAGCCTGTCTTTAACATCAGATTTCATAGGTACGAGGAAACTGGAAAACAAGGTTACAGAAAACACAGAATGCTTCTGTAGTAGATGCATACTGTCAACAAGTTAAGGCATGCACTGAAGTAGCATTGACATGTGTGGAGTTTGACAGACACAAAAGGCCTAATGTAGTGGATATTATCAATAAGCTGAACGAGATAGAAACTGCTATTTGCAAGGTAATTAATCATATCATTATTAAGGTATTTGGGTGCAAAGTACTATAAAGGTGTAAAATAGGAATGTACTTGATTACTAGTGTGTATGTATTTCTGCTCTATTAAAGATGTCGATGGCTTACCATTAGTCCACTCAGCAAATAGAGATACCTCATTTTCACAATTATTTCTCGGTTATAAGGGACCATAGCTGTTATGGTCGGCAAGGTCTACACCAGGCGCAAGAAAGGGGGCGGCTGAGCAAAAACAGAGCAAGCCGTTGGCGGCCGCTATCTTCCGCAAGACATGCGATTAGTTGAGATTCTTAGCGATTAGTTCGGTTTAGCTTTAGTTGATTCGGATTAGCTTGAGTTGGTTAGGATTTGGAGTTGTGTGATTGGCTATATAAGCCGGAACAGTGCAATCAATAAAGCTTAAGCTGGAGATTGATTTATCTCCCCAGCATTCCCTGCCTCTCGAGTCACCGGCACGGCGACTCGCCAGCCTCGCCGCCGGGAGCCCAAGCCCCGGCCTCCCACCTCGCACAGCTACTTCCTCCGTCACCACCCGGGACACAACAACCTGGTATCAGGATTGCCAGCCATGTCCTCGTCCCAGGATACGCCCATCACCTCCGCTCCGCAGCCGCCGCCATCCACTGCGCCGCCGCCGTCCTCCGGCTACCCGGCTCTCTCCGGGGTGCCAGTCACATCCGCTCCGTCGGCCTCGGCCGCTCACGCTTCCACCATTGACGTCCTAGCCACCGCCATCTACGGCCTCCAGCAACAGATGGCGCAGATCGCATCGTGCCTTCCGGGCGCGCGGGCCGGGAGCGTCGGCGGCTTTGGCCCCTACGCCGGTGCGGGTCCGTCCTCGACACCGCACTACCCCTACGGCCTCCCGGGCTACGGCGCGGTGCCGTCCGCGCCATCTACGGCGGCCGTCATCGTCCACACCTCCGCTGCATCTCAGCCGCCGCTCCAGTCTGTGCCCATTACACATATTCAGTTCCCGCCGTCGCCGTCGCCAATCCCGGGATATGTGGAGCCGCCGCCAGTCTACCACGTCCCGCCGCAACCACCGCCATACCAGGGGCTCCAGCTCCCTCATCCCGCGTTTCACGAGGAGCCCGCCGAAGCCATCGGCGTGCCGCGCTACTACAAACTCTCCTTCCCGACGTTCGACGGTCGGGAGGATCCCCTCAGCTGGCTCAACCGCTGCGAGCAGTTCTTTCGCTCGCAGCGCACCGGCGACGGCGACAAGGTCGGCCTCGCCGCGTTCCACCTGACCAGCGCCGCCCAGTAGTGGTACTATATGCTGGAACGCGACGTCAGCATCCTGACCTGGCTACACTTCAAGGCGCTGTGCCAGCAACGCTTCGGGTCGGCGATGGGCGCCAACCACCTGGCGGACCTTGCGCGCATCCCCTTCCGCTCCACCATTGACGCCTACATCGAAGCCTTCCAGAACCGCCTGGCGCACGCCGGGTATCTCACGTCGGAGCAGCAGACGCGCTTGTTCACCGGCGGACTTCCGGACTCCATACGCATCGACGTCGAGCTTCAAGTCCCCCAGGAGCTACAACGTGCCATGGCGTTGGCGCGCGCCTACGAGCGCCGCGCGGCCGCCACGCCGCCGGCGGGATTTGCCCGCACACCGCGCCCAATGGCGCGGCCTCTTCCCCTGTCGGCCCCGCCCACCAGCGCCAACCAGAACGTGACGGCGCCACTCGCCACGACGCCAGCCGGGCCGCCGCGTCCGTTTCGCCGCCTCACCCCGGCGGAGATGACAGAGCGCCGCCGCCAGGGCCTCTGCTATAATTGCGATGAGCAATTCGTGTGCGGCCACAAGTGTCCGCGCCTCTTCTACTTGGAGGTGGCTGATCCGGAGGAGGAAGTCCCCAACCTCATGGACGCTCCGCTCGCCGCTCCGGAGGATGAGGAGCCCTTCATCTCGCTGAACGCCATCACGGGCATACGCGGCGATGGCACCATGCAGGTGCGCGTGACCATGGGCATTGAGGAGTTCACGGCGCTGCTCGATTCGGGATCCACGACCAACTTCATCAGCAGCGCCGCGGGGCGCGCCGCCTGCCTGTGCTTCCAGAGCGGCAACGGCGCTTATGTACGAGTGGCGAACGGCGACAGGGTGGACTGTCGCGGTCTGGCGCGCGACGTCGACATCCGCATCGGCCAGGAGACATTCCTCATCAACTGCTTCGCGATCCCCCTCGACTGCTACGACATGGTGCTCGGCGTGTCGTTCCTGCGCACGCTCGGCCCCATCTTGTGGGACTTCGACGACTTGTGTATGGCGTTTTGGCACCATGGCCGGCGGGTGCTCTGGAAGGGCATCGGCTCCACCCGCCGCGACATTCCACCAATGGGTCGCCTCTGCACCATGCGCCACGACGAGCCGGCCCTGCTCGAACGCCTCCTCCAGGCCTACGAGGACGTGTTCGCGGCGCCGACCGGCCTTCCACCCGCGCGCCCATGCGATCATCGCATCCACCTGAAGCCCAACACCGTGCCGGTGGCCGTCCGGCCGTATCGGTACCCGCAGCTGCAGAAGGACGAGCTCAAAGCCCAATGTGCCGCTATGTTGGAGCAGGGCATCATCCGCCCCAGCACGTCGCCATTCTCCGCGCCGGTTCTGCTCGTCAAGAAACCCGACGGATCATGGTGCTTCTGCGTGGACTATCGAGCCCTCAACGAGTGCACCGTCAAAGACAAGTTTCCCATACCCGTCGTCGAGGAGCTGCTGGACGAACTCCATGGCGCCAAGTTCTTCACAAAGCTTGATCTCAAGTCGGGCTATCATCAAGTGCGCGTTCACCTCGACGACGTGCTTACAACGGCGTTCCGCACCCACCATGGTCACTTCGAATTCCTGGTAATGCCGTTCGGTCTCTCAAACGCGCCGACCACATTTCAGGCCCTCATGAATCTGGTGCTCAAGCCTTTCCTCCGGCGCTGCGTTCTCGTCTTCTTCGACAACATACTCGTCTACAGCCGCTCCTGGACGGAACATCTGCAGCACGTCCGTGCCATCCTCGACGTCCTGCGCGCCAACAGCCTACACGTCAAGCGCTCCAAGTGTTCCTTCGCCGCCGCCACCGTGGCCTACCTTGGCCACGTGATCTCTGAAGACGGCGTCGCCATGGATGGTGCCAAGGTGGAGGCCGTCACGTCGTGGCCACAGCCACGCTCCGCCCGCGGGCTCCGAGGATTCCTCGGCCTCGCGGGGTACTACAGGCGCTTCATCAAGGACTTCGGTGCGATCGCGGCTCCTCTGACGCAGCTCCTGAAGAAAGATGCGTTTCTGTGGTCGGAGGCAGCGAACGTCGCGTTCGCCGCGCTCAAGGAGGCGCTCACCACCGCGCCCGTGCTGCACCTGCCGGACTTCTCCAAGGACTTCATCGTGGATTGTGACACATCAGGGGCCGGATTTGGCGCGGTTCTACACCAGGACGCCGGCCCGATTGCTTTCTTCAGCCGCCAGTTCGCCCCGCGCCACCTGAAGATCGCCGCCTACGAGCGTGAGCTCATCGGGCTCGTGCAGGCCGTTCGCCATTGGCGGCCTTACCTTTGGGGCCGCGCCTTCATTGTGCGCACGGATCACTACGCGCTGAAGTTTATGCTGGATCAGCGCCTATCAACGATACCGCAGCATCACTGGATTAGCAAATTGTTTGGCTTTGATTTCAGGGTTGAATACTGCCCGGGCCGCCTCAACACTGTCGCCGACGCTCTGTCCAGGCGCGACGCCGAGGAGCTCACGCTCGGCGCCATCTCCACGCCCACGTTCCAGCTGTACGACGACATCAAGCGGGAGATCGACGCCTCCGACGAGCTGCGCGCACTGCGCGACGCAGTCTCCAGGGGTGAGCGCGGCGACGCCTGGCAGGTCACGGACGGCCTCCTTCATCACGCCGGCAAGATCTTCGTGCCGCCGGCCTCGCCACAGATTCAGGCCGTTCTGCAGCTGGCCCATGCCGCCGGCCACGAGGGCTATCAACGCACGCTGCAACGACTCCGCGCCGACTTCTACATCGAGCATGATCGCCGCCTCGTCCGCGACTACGTACGCTCCTGCACGACTTGCCAGCGCAACAAGACGGAGGCCTTGCAGCCTGCCGGACTCCTCCAACCCCTGCCGGTGCCCTCCCGCGTTTGGGCGGACATCTCGATGGATTTCGTCGAGGCGCTGCCCAAGGTCCACGGCAAGAGCGTCATCCTGACGGTGGTAGATCGCCTGTCCAAGTACGCCCATTTCATACCTCTCGGCCATCCCTACACGGCCTCCTCCGTCGCCAGGGCGTTCTTCAACGACATCGTGCGCCTCCATGGATTTCCGGAGTCCGTAGTCAGCGACCGCGACCCCGTCTTCACCAGCAACATCTAGCGGGAGCTCTTCACCCTCGCCGGCGTCGTCCTGAAGCCCAGCACGGCCTTCCATCCTCAGACTGATGGCCAGTCCGAAGCCGTGAACAAGATGATCGCGATGTATCTGCACTGCATCACCGGCGACCGGCCGCGCGCGTGGCTCGAGTGGCTGCCCTGGCCGGAGTACTGCTACAACACGGCGTTCCACTCCGCGCTCCGCACTACACCATTTGAAGTCATCTACGGCCGCCCGCCGCCGGCCCTGCTGCCGTACAAGCCGGGCACCGCTCAGACACAGGTGGTCGACGCCATGCTGTCCAGCCGCGACGAGTTTCTCCAGGAGGTGCGTACACGCTTGCTGCAGGCCCAGGAGTACGCTCGCCGCTACTACGACGCACACCACCGCGCCGTGGAGTTCGCAGTTGGCGATTGGGTGTGGCTGCGCCTGCTGAACCGCCACACCCAGTCTCTCGTCCCGGGCGCCCGTAGCAAGCTAGGGCCGCGCTTCGCCGGGCCATTTCAGGTGCTGGAACGGGTGGGCGCCGTCGCCTACCGCCTTCAACTCCCGGCGGACGCGCGCATCCACGACGTTTTCCATGTCGGCGTCCTCAAGCCTTTCCGGGGAACGCCACCGGCAACGACTCCGCCACTGCCCCCTCTACAGAACGGCCGTCTCCTTCCTCAGCCGGAACGCGTGCTCCGCGCCAGCCTCCGACGCGGCGTGTGGCACGTTCTGGTGCACTGGGAGGGCATGTCCGCTGCAGAAGCGACCTGGGAGCCACTGGAGGGCTTCCGTGCAGCGCATCCCTCCTTCCAGCTCGAGGACGAGCTGTTCGTCGACGGGGGGAGAGATGTTATGGTCGGCAAGGTCTACACCAGGCGCAAGAAAGGGGGCGGCTGAGCAAAAACAGAGCAAGCCGTTGGCAGCCGCTATCTTCCGCAAGACATGCGATTAGTTGAGATTCTTAGCGATTAGTTCGGTTTAGCTTTAGTTGATTCAGATTAGCTTGAGTTGGTTAGGATTTGGAGTTGTGTGATTGGCTATATAAGCCGGAACAGTGCAATCAATAAAGCTTAAGCTGGAGATTGATTTATCTCCCCAGCATTCCCTGCCTCTCGAGTCGCCGGCACGGCGACTCGCCAGCCTCGCCGCCGGGAGCCCAAGCCCCGGCCTCCCACCTCGCACAGCTACTTCCTCCGTCACCACCCGGGACACAACAATAGCAGGGAGTCAATATATATCCATTTGTTTCAGAATACTTTCCTCAATATTTTGGAACTGTATTTTTCTATAAAAATGATCTATTAAGGTGAGTATATTCTCCCTCCAGTCACTAATATTACCGGTCATTTAGAGTTATCCTACAAGCTTTCAAACAAATACTAGTATCTTTTGATTTGGTGCCAGTACATGTCAAGGCAAAATATACTAACCATTTCCATGGCATAGTAGGCCATTTGACACCAAACCAAATATCAACCCCTTTATATGTAGATTCCTCTTAGCTAATATTGTCATCATATTATAAACTTATAGAATCTTACATATATTCTACTGTAGAAATTACTGGTTCAATGTTTGTTTTTGAGGACCACGTCTATGTAATCAGAGGGAGTAATAAATTGTACCTTCAACCTCAAGCCCTTATTTTAGTCATGTGAAAATATGTTATTTAATAATTTGAACCTTGCTTTATTTTTGTGCGTGCCTGCAATGTTGAGTGCACAGTTTCATAGCTAGCTAGGTACTTCAAAACATGTATATATGTTTGAAAGATATATTTTTCTGTAATACTATGCAACTCTAGCACTTGTAATTGGAAATAGATATTTATATTTACTTGATTCTTTGTATGGGAATATTTTGTAATTTTAGTATTATATAATAAAAATCCTTGGTTGATTGTTTCTACATATGGCAAATTCTGAATTATGATTTGTTATTGTATAACATTGTGCTCTCTTTAACTGAATTGACCATCCATCAACTTCAGATAACCAATATCCCAGAGATCGCTCTTCTCAGCATCCACTGTGAGAAACCACCATCAAACAATGAGTTTACCACCCCTGATGCCAACTTGGCAAGAAAATCAAGTGTGAATGACTTCCAAGACGAACAAAATGAGAACCACCATAGCGGCTCATCTACCAAAGAAGATGAGGGACTGAGGGTAATGGTGACGGACCTCAGGTCCAATTAAACTATTCTGTGCTTATAAAGTCAATATTGTCATTTAGTTAATGGCTGGTATCTTCTTTCATAAAAGTGAATATTAATGTAACTACTAACTTTAGGTGTTTCTCCGTTTTATCAGATCATACCTCTGGAGTACCCCCACACTCTCACAGACGTGCATCCATCGGAGCCATGGTAACTGAATAGCTCTTTTTAGGCGTCTTTTTTTTTTGGCATGTCGATCATAGACAGCATATCCCCTGAAAAATAGATCGATATACGGTTGCTGTTACTATAGATGATGTAAGTTAATAACATGAACCAAAGGATCCGGTGCCGTGTAGTGCCAATTAAGACTTCCAAGTTTAGAAACAAGATCTATGGCTTCGTGTCGTGGTCCACATGACGCCAAACACATTGGTTTCATTCTGTTAATACATGATGCCAATAACAGCATTGTGCTGCTACTAGGTTTATTTCCAATAGAAAAAAGGTGTCACCACGGGTTTGTCCATAAAATTATCTAAGTTAAATGACTACAAACAAAAAGGATAACTTCATAAGAACAGGTGCTTTTTTATTACAATATGCTTGTAACAATGCAGAGTGATTTATAACGCACAAGATATAGAATGGATCCATTATCCAATTAATATTAAAGTAATTTAGAAATATTTAGACTGTGCTTTTTTCCCATGACCTCTCGTGACTGTGTGTGTCTGTCATTTTCCACACCTCCTTTCCTTCATTTATAAGTATAGTTCCTATTTCAAGCTCCTTCTTATGATGATAAATTATATGCATTCATTCCATTGGCAAATGTAAGATGTATTTATTTTGCAAAAGTCTTCATAACTGTATTGAACCATCAATTTAGCACAAAATGTATTAGTGATAATTCCTACAAAACCAATATTGATGGAAATATTTAAAAAAAAGACTCGACCATAGGAAGAGACTCCCCCAAGCTTTCGTTCTAACAAGGTGCCATGCTTCAAACTTGGGATTGGACTAGAGTTTCAATGATTATTCCTGACGTTCAATGCTCTAACCCGTCCACACAAGAAGCTTTGCAATATTGATAAAAGTACACTGAAAATATGATCCCAATGATTTAGATTCTGTATGCTAAGTGTTTTTAATCTATTGACTATATCGATCAAAGTCTACAATACTTTCTAAGTTCTAAACATAAAACACACCCTTAATTACATTTATGAATGGACTACGATGATACTTACCTTCTAAAATAATACTCCTTATTAGTAACAAATAATCTTAATTAGGTATACTGAAATAAGGTCAGATCGATATCTCTAGTTTCTAACAAATCTTCTATTTTATTATCTTTGTTTCATTCATAGCAGCAGTAAAACGGCTGCCATTATCTTCTATTATAACAGATTTCTTCTTTCTTAACACAGGATTATGAAACGTCCTGCTTATGGGCCAGTTTCCATCATTAATCATCACTCAGGCAAGTAATTGCTCCCAGTAATATGCATATTTTTTAGATAAAGTAATAATTCAATATTCCGGCCCATTCGAGAGAAAAATTCAATATTCCGGCCAACACAAAGTAATATGTCCATCCATTATTGCAAAAAAGCACCCAGTCATGCTTGAATAGGTGACATGGCAACTTCCCCTTCACCCTTTTCACACACATTAGCAACTTGACAAGAATATGTGCTTTTGGACTAAGCTTTGCTCATACATTTGTCCACACAGGAAACAGTGAACTTTCTTGAAACAACAGATGGAGGACTAGGTATGTACATGCTACTTGACTTAGCTGCTAACCATATTTAGACCATTTCCTGCTATCATCACAATGCAACAATGTTAACAGATCTCATTCCAACAACTGATGCAGTTAGTTCAGCAAAATTCATTGCACAAAAGCAATGGTTTGTGGTTGGAGGCCATGATGGTTTCATAAGGGTATACACGTATGACCCAGTACGCAAAGTGAAGAGATTCAAAGCTCATTACATGGAAGTGAGATATCTAGACGTCCACCCGACTAAACCTTACTTGCTGTCAGCGGGCTGGTCCGAGCAGATTAAGCTATGGGACTGGAGCAAGGGCTGGGAGTGCATTAAGACATTTGACATGAAAGAACAACCATATCAGATCAAATTCAACCCAATGGCAAATAATTTTGCCGCTGCCTGCATGTATGGAGCTCAGGTACAGCTCGTTTTCTCTTATATATGCATTCTTGTTGACAGGGACGGAGCTAGGTAGGATTTAACCGTGGGGGGCTCTCTCCTCTCCTTCTTCCTCCTCTAGCCTTTCGTCTCCCTTCTTCTACCTTCTCAAATTTGTAGGAGGGCTTAGGGGGGTTTCATGGGATTTCGGCAGGCAGTAGGGGGGTTCTACCCACTGCTGGATCCGTCCCTGCTTGTTGACATACACATTGTGTGTTAACTGGAAAAAATACAGGTCTGGAACATTGGTTCATCACGTCGTGAATTCACGTTGTCTGTGTCTGGAGATGGATTGATGGTGCAGTGTTTGGATTACTTCACTCGTGGTGGTCAGCTATACATGATCACTGGTTCTTGGGACAGCACGGCCATGGTGAGACTATCTTTAGTTTGGTGTAAAGGAATATTAACATTCTGCTAATTAACTCATGATTATTTGTACGGGATATATTCAATATTGTAATATAACAAGGCTCATCCTTTTTACTCAGGTTTGGGACTGCAAGAGCAAGACTTGTGTCCAGACACTAAAAGGGCATTCAGATCGTGTTAGCTGTGTCTGTTCTCATCCTGATCTTCCAATACTACTTACAGGTTCTTATGATGAGACAGTTCGTCTATGGAACTCCACTACCTTCAAGTAAGTTACTATGCATGCAATTCTACTATTTTACACAATACTAGTTCATAATTATCTGTTAGATTTTCTAGAAAGTTAAGATTCAAGAATCACGGTGTTCATAAAGCATATGTAAGAAAAAATCGTGTGTGCTGTTTTGCTAACTTCTATGCTTGATCTTGACCCAGAGGCAGACCTACCCATACGGCAGGGTGGGGCAGCTGCCCCAGCTACCGCTGGAGTAAAATCTCATCCCCATGGAGTTTGTAGGCGATCGGAGGCGAGCAGGAAGGTCGGAGGCGTGCTGGCGGCGGCGTTCTGGGCGTCGGTGGCCAGAGGAGGAAGAAGGTAGAGGAAACGGACTGTTTTGGGCCACCACTTGTTATTAATTGGAAAAGGCCCAATGAAACCCAGCCACACTCCTCCCCCCGTTGCTCTTTGGCCCACCTGGCGCCTTGCCCCTGCGACCTTCTTCGCTCGTGTGGTTCGCTAGAGCTATTTCGTATATTCTTTTTAACAGACTATTTCGTATATCCTATGACGATGGCTAGTGAGAGATGAGAGATTTCAGATTTTCTATGTTGCTATCTAGCAGCGCTACTAATCTAGTGATGCCATTAGAGACTAGTTGTGGACTATTTAGGCATTTTAGATTTGCTAGCTCTTTTGCTACTTCATATTGCGCACTGGTAATCTAGATATTCTTTTAAACATGACTAGTTCATGTATTATGGTATGATGTTTTAATGTGTTTATACTTAATGTGAGTCATCCATCCGGTGAAATCTATCGGTGGTAGTACTAGGTAGTACTAATAAAGTAGTACCAGGTATTACTAATTTGGTGGATCCGATAATAGTTACTATCTGGTGTTACCGAGTACTATTTGGTACTACCTAATTAAAGTAGCTGATGGAAAAATATTAGTACAAGGTACGGTACTATCTGGTACTACATACCCAAGCCACCGGAACAAAACTCATATCATTTATTTGCAGTTTATGATTCTACCGTTGCGATTTCAATATAAATATCGCATGTGAATGCTTTGTTTTTTGTTGCACTTATATTCGACGATCTTCGAGTCCGCCCCAGCTAATATTTTCGGCTGGGTCCGCCACTGTCTTGACCCATTTCCTTAGCTAATATATAGATTCAGAAATGACATTTGTTTTTCTCGATCATCCAGGATTGAGGGCGTACTGGATTTTGAGCTTGGAAAAGTTACTTCTATAGCATGTTTGAAGGGTTCGAGAAGGTACGTAAATAAAAGGATCGATTTTCATCTTTATATTAGGTCAATTGCTTCTCTGCAGTTAACTTAATCATCATCAAAGGAAATATATTGCAAATATCAGTTATCATAATACGTGACGTTAGATACTTAGATTCTATTCTTAAGTTTCCCATTAAAATTTCTTCAATGTCAAGATTTGAGCGACGCATGCTGATCAGTTAAAATGTTGCAGGATTGTGGTCGGGCATGATGGCGGGTTAGCAATAACTGAAATTTGCCAGGAACAAGCTGGTGGAAGCAACAAATCATAAAAATATTCGGACTATTCATGTCATGGCAAGACGGAGCTGGGATACTGAATATGATACACTACTGCATCCATGTAACTTGACAATGAGCAGGGATGAAAACGGATCGGATACGGACGGATACTACGGATACAGATACAGATAGTTTTTGTTTCTCGGATCGAATACGGATACGGACAATATATTTTTTGTCGAATAGTGATATTCATCATATTTGGATCATAGAAATTCAACTTTGAATTTCCGGATACTAATGCGGTACGGATAGTTACGGATATTAAATGTCCGGATTCGAATACGGTCTTACCATTTGAATGTCTGAACCTCTCGGTCGGTCGGTCGGACGGATAATATCCATATCACTTTCATCATAATTCAGAAGACCATTTGAGCAAGATGGAGTGGCAAATGTTTCTTCCCGTTGTACTAAATACATATACTCCATAACATACACATATGAGAGAGCAGCAGAACCTCATTTTATTATACTCGGTGTCAACGATATAACGGTGCAAACAGAATATAAGAATTACCATGTGAATGTGTTACTATACATACTTCATTTCAAATTACTATTCGTTTTTATCAAGATGCATATAAGGAATTATATATCCGAAAAATATAAAATAAATAGTAATTTAGAACGGATTAAGGTCGAATGAGGCCATGTGATGTTTTTTTCTACGAAAAAGTCTATTTTTGACCATTCAACTCTCATATCTCAGTTTGGTTTTGGCCATCAAGCTCCAAAACCAGTATCTTTGGCCATCCAACTATAAAAATGTTCAAATTTGACCATCGGATTGTTTTGATGGGTGATTTTCATTTTTTTATTTATAATTTAGTCCTTAGATCTTAAATGATTATTATTTTTTACATGTACCTCCGATTTAGGTGATTCTTACGGTCACACGTTTATAACAGTGGCCTTTATCTTTTAAAATGTTATTTATACTATTTTACATCTATTTGTTATATTATTTTATGTTGTTGTGTAAAAACAATAATATAAGAAAAGTAAAACAAACAATTACAAAATAATATGAACAACGTTTTAAAAGATAAAAACATCACTACAACCGCATGACATGAGCATAAGAATCACTTAAATCGGAGATACTAGGAAAAAAATATAATTATTTTAAGATCAAAATAATATTTTATTTACAATTTCGTCCTTGGCACTTAAAATAATTACTAATTTTTTTGTATCTCCGATTTAAGTGATTCTTATGGTCATGCGTTCTTAACTATGAGCTTTATCTTTTCAATTGTTATTTGTATTATTTTGTAACTATTTGCTTTACTTTTCTTATATTGCCATTTTACATAATAATGTAAGAATAATATAACAAATAATGATAAAATAGTATAAAGAACATTTTAAAAGATAAAGGTCACTATTATGAATGTGTGACTACAAGAATCACCTAAATCAAAGGTACTGGAAAAAAGTAATAATCATTTTAAGAACTAAGAACTAAATTGTAAATAAAAGATTAAAACCACCCATCAAAACAGTCTGATGGTCAAATTTGAATGATTTTGATAATTGGATGAACAAAATATCCGATTTTAGAGTTCAATAGTCAAAACCAAACTAAGACGAGAGTTGAATGGTCTTCTATGTAGCTTCCATGTGCTGTATAAGCAACGTGGCTTTAAAGCTCATTAGGCACAACTAATAAGTCCAACTTATAGATAAACAATTCAACATTTTCGAAGATTAAATTCAACATATTCTAAGAAATAGATCAACATTTATAAAATACTATTCAACATTCAACAATTTTCGCCATCTATTTCAACATTTGCACAAACAAAATTCAACATTTTCACAACCAAGATTCAACATTCTAATTTTTCCTCTCTTCTTCCTTAAGTACAGAAGCAAGTCAACCATGGCACACGGAGCTCGCACGTGGCTGCCGAAGTTCCCGACCGGTGCAGAGCTCACGGCCGACGGAGCCCGCGAGGCTGTCGGAGAGGCGGTGTGCGCCTAGGGCGGCGGAGCGCGCAACAGCAGTGGCACACGGGAACGGCGGCGGCTCGCATGGGCGGTGGCCGGGGGGAGCTGAGAGGAGGCAGCGACGGCCATGGAGACGCACGGGTAGGGTTGAGGGTAGGTGTATCCCAAGAGGTGGGATTATTTTGCATGGATCTCTAACATCGGAAGTCAAATAGGTTTCGATTACCAGATAGGTTTGACTTTTTTCTCTATGGGCTGGTCTACATGTAGCCGCTCCTCCGTCATGGGCCGCCCGCAAAGAGGAACGCGGGGAGGAGATCAGCCACCGGGGGGAAGGCGTGTGCGTCGATGGCCGCGCGTGGGAGCTCTACCGTCGGGTGGAGGAGGGGTGCCCGCCCTTCTCCGGCAGCGCGAGGGGCCGCGGCCCACCTTGCCTCGCGCCGGCCGTCAGGAATCCGCCAGCGGCGGGTCTAGCCTCGCCTCATCCGAGCGCCGAGGAAAGACCGGATCCGGCCACCGCGGGTCCCTGCCTTGCCTCACTAGGGAGGGAGACGTCGAGCCGCGCCGCCAACCAGCACTCGACAGCGGCGCGCAGGCCCCCAACCACCCCGCCTTGCCTAGCGCCGCCATCGGGGGCCCAACGCCCCGAATCGAAAGTCGTCGCGCCACCGAATCGAGAGCCCCCGCCCCTGGCTACTCCGTTGTGAGGAGACTCGGCGCCCGGCATGGCTCCGCGGCGGAAGAGGGAGCAGCAAAGGTTGGGAGAGGAGGGAGCAGAGGAGGTTGGGAGAGGGAAGAAGCCGGCGGAGGGAGCGAGGTGGCGCAGGGAGGGAGATAGAGCGGTCAGGTGGGAGGAATAGAAGAGGAAAGAAGAAAAGGAGAGAGAGGGGGAGTAGTTGGAGAGAGATTGAATAAAATATGAAATAGTTGGCATGAAGTATGGGAAAAAATTCTGTGCAGGAGGGCTGCAAAGCTCCCTCCGTGCAGCTCCGCTCTCGATGTGTGCCGCGTGGACATCGTTCAGATCAGACACACACTTGGTTTATTAGCAGAGACAGTTCGGCTCGGCTCGGCTCCATTCGATATGTATCCCAGGCTTGGCTTGGCTCCAGGAGCGGATGAACATCAACATGGAGCATGAGCCTGCCGCCGCCAGCCTCGGTCGTCTGACACCCTCGATCTGCGCTGCTGATGACCGTCATAGTCACCGCCGCGTCCTCCGTTCTCGACATCGCCGGCTCCTACCGCTTTGAATTCGGTTGTCATCTCTGTTTTTGCCGGTTCCGTGATCCTGATGGTTCACACGAAAACTCGCTTATACAAAGATTCAGAAGCTATGAATTCTGTTTGAACATTGTGTGCAGCGGAAAAAATGGGTCAAATCTGTAATGTGATATCTGGAAGTTATTATACATCCAGGTGTGAAATCTGGAATATTTTGTTATATAAATACACCATATGTATTTCAGATAAAAAGATACACTTTACATTGATCTTGTGAAAATCTTTGTCAATGCACAATCTCTCTACATGTTCATGCACACATCGTACGTGGACACTTGATGGTGTCATATTGTCATGCAAAATCTGTATAGTTATCACTATGCGATTGCCTTGTGAGCGCTGCCAGAGGAGGAAACATCATGGAGAGGGAGAGGTTGACATGTGACATGACTTCCAATTGGAGTAGTGCAGATCATGCAGAGCATTGTTTGATCACTAGCAGATAAGTGCACATTGGACTTATGGCAGAAGATGCTCTCTTAGAGCATCTCCAAGAGTATGCTAAAACTTATCCCAAAATCTTATTTAGGGAGAAAATCACAAAAACAAAGCTCCAACAGACTCCAATTTTTTCCTAAAAGATACAGGCACCCGAAAAATCACTCCAACCACCTGCATATTTCCGCATCGCCTCCTCCTCCCCAATCGCCCCCTTCCCGTGCGCATCGTCGCGGCAGCCTCGCGCTGGCTCCACATCCCAGCTCGTTTCAGGCCCGTCGCCACGGTTCTTCTTGCAGACGGCGGGCCACCGGAACGAACGCCGCACGCCTCTTCCCAGTCGATTCAGCTGTCCCGCTCCGGCAGCTGTCCTCCTCTCTCTCTCTCTTGGTGGCGGGCACCATCCAGATCTTGGATGTGGAAAAGTTGTACTTGTTCAGTCTAGCGGCGGCGGCCTCCGCCCGAAGGCGCACTCCGACAACGCATGGCGGCGTCACGACCTCAAGCTCGTGGTTCTTCTCTTGGACGTCGCCAGCAGAGCGCAGCATACTCGTCCATAGACTTACAAATCACCATTGCAGCAGAGCTGTGTCTTCACCTGCGCACTAGAGAGAATGATTGAGAAAGAAGAACGGGACTACGGGAGAGCATGTCTGCATGTGAGACCAAGAAGACAGAGGCATCCAGTTTTTGCTTGCTGTTTTGATAAATCAGGGGTCCACGATTGTAATAGCTTTGCGGTGGCCACGGCACAAGGAGGGTTGACGGAGAATAGATGGAGCTTGCATCGTGAGGAGGAAGACCACTGTTGTTGAAGTGTTCTTCTTGCTGAGGTGGCAAGGCTTGGAATATTGGGAAATTATTATTAGCAATCTGCTGTGTGATGATACAATTTTGGAGAAAACTTTTTTTAGAAGAGCCCCAATATATAGTTTTAGGGAAGAATTTTTTAGCATACTCTTGAAGATGCTCTTAGCCCTTAATAATTCAACAGCCTACTGAAAAAACACAAGTTAGAACATCCTAGCTCTGACCACAAACATTGGCATTAAGTCATTAACCGTACCAGACGCATGTGTGCAATTACACAGCTAGGTCCTTGATGGTTGCATCCTTCTCGTCACATTCCTTTTGAAGGTTGTAGTGGAGAATGCAAGGGGACTGAATTGAGGCCGTGTTTAGATGATGAGAATTTGAAGCAAAATCCCAAAAATTCTTGGGTTTTGGCAGTGTGCAACTAAACACCACCCAAAAATTTCTTTGACTTTCAATGTCACAATCCACATCTCACATTTGCCATCCATGCACAAACACAACAAAAGTCAACATAAATGCATGCTGCCCTCCATGCAGCATTGCATGAGAACAAAGCTAGTCAACAACTCTGCATGCAGTCCTCCTTGCAGCATTCCATGACCAACAGCAAGCACAACATGGACATGTCATCATACATATTCATACCATTTCAGTGTATACATCAATAACATGAAAATTTATTCAACAATTGTTCAAACAAACTTCACCAAACATAGTTCATACAACCTATAACTGTAACAAATCACACAAAGTTCATAAAACCGGCAACTGAATCAGCGCACGGCGCATACAGAGCAGCCGGATTGGCATGGCTTGCCCATATACAAATGTGTCCTATTTCACTCAGCCACATAATCAACATGGCTCCATATGTACCGGTCCTCGAAGCAAACAAATGTACACAAGTGTAAATGATGAAGCTGACAGAAAAGTTTCAAGCACGATTCAGCAAAGCAACTGCTATGGACTCCCGAAACGCACGCATCACCTCACAATCATCAAGCACCTCTTCATCGGCCTCTTCAAAACCTCCAGGCGGCACATAGTGCTCACCTCTCTCACCCCTGGCAAAGTGCTTGTCCCTTATGCCTGTCGACTTTATGAAGTTATGCAGCGCACAGCATGCAAGAATGATCTTGCTTTGCTTACGAGGAGGAAAACTGGGTATGCAACGCAGGATGCGCCACTTCATTTTCAGAACCCCAAATGCTCGTTCTATCACGTTCCTAAGAGAGGAGTGAGCATAGTTGAATGTTTCCTCCTTACCATCGGGCGGAGGGCTGTCCAGGAACTCAGGCACATGATACTTGCTTCCTTTGTACAGCGCTAGGTATCCCTTCCTGTTGGAGTACCCTGAGTCCACAAGGTAATACCTTCCTGCACAAACAGTTTCACTTTGCATTAGTATCCTCAAAATGCAATCTTTCACGGAGCAGCAAGAGTACGTGCAAAGAACAAATGACTAGCAGTGCTACGAGAACATGTACCTGATGGTGGATGTGGGAAGTAGGCCGAGTGGGTCGTTGTTGCATCTTCAAGCACTCTCATGTCGTGTGCTGACCCGTGCTACCCTGGAAGAACGAATGTGAACCTCATGTCGAAGTCACACACCGCCAATACATTCTGTGTAGTACTGCACTTGCGGCAAAAGTACGGCAGCATCTGTGCAGCAGGCACTACAACCTCTATATGGGTCCCATCAATGGCTCCTATGCACCCATTGAAGTAAGGATAGAATCTAGCATTCCTCAGCCTAGGGTGCAACTCTTTGAATGCTGGATCTGCGAGCTTGATGATGTCCGCCGCTAACTTGACAACAACCTTCAAAACTCTGTCAAACAGGGTGCTCACAGTCCCCAGTGACCTCTCAAATCTGTCCTCAGCTCGCCTAAATGATTCTAGCCCTCCAATCATCCACAAGAACAGCCCCAGAGCCTCAATTGAGCTAGATTTTGAGGTTGATGCAAGGCCGTATTTGGTCACTAGGAGATCATGAAGTTCTAGAAAGATATGGGGATGCATTCTATACTGGTTGTAACACATTTTGGACATCTTTAGCCTAGACTCTACCCACTGCAGCCCTGTTTGCCCCTCAATTGATCTGTATGGCCCTCTACTCAAATGCTTTTCTACATGTTGTTGCATTAGGAACATTACCATGTTTAGCATGTGGTCCTCGTCGTCATCATCCAGAAATGCCAGAGCGAGGAAATCTTGGATGTGCGGAGGAATCCGTGTACCTCGCATCCTCCAGCGTGGACTGCTAGCAAGTTGTCCTCTAGGTGCACCCCCTCCTGCTTCAACTGTGCCCGCCACTGCAGCTCCTGCTTCCTCAAGGCCCTGCAATCAAGTTCAAAACAAGGAAACACATTAGTAAAGTACTGTAGCATTTCTGGGAAGTACATAACTTGAGACATTAATCACAGACAGAATATTTGCAACAAAGCCACAGCATAATCACTCCCACAATAACTGTATCAACATGTAGCATCACAGACAAAGCAAAATCACACAACATCAGACAGATCAGACACCATAATCATAACACACAAATTCTAGCAACATGATATTACAATCAACTGAATTTGCAGAAGATGTTCAAATGTTAATACATGATTCATTTCACAACAACATGTGCTACTGCTCCATGAACTCCCACAAAATGAAATGCAGTCACAGAGCAGGGACAGTGTGTGACAACCTAGCTAAGCTGCAGGCAATTCTACGTGGATTAGGCTGCAATTAGTGCTGCCCACATGCAAAGGTGCAGCAGGCACCTATTATAGGTGCCTGCAAGTGTACTAAGTAGGCAAAATAACTAAAAGGGTGCATCTCTAGACCCTTTTTGGTGCCCACAACTCCATGCAGGCTCGCCTTTCATCCTGGGTTTTGCAAGCCAAGAAGCTATCAATCCTGTTTTCGTCAGCCTGTATCATCAGAAGGCCTTTGAATAGATCACGGTCCGTCCTCGAGCTGATGCCATCCTTCTCTGCCAACTCGCGGCACAGCTCGATCTTCTTCTGAACTGCAAAGCCCATATGCTCGTATATGATCTGCAGCTTGTTCATTTTCTCACGCATGACGTCGACGCCTGCCTGCATGGTTGTTTCCATGTTACTCCTAGATGAGCTCTTGGACTTTTTGGAGCCGGCATTGGAGCCTGCGCAGCTGGAGGTGGCACCCCTTTTCTGGCCAGCACTTTGGGGGGTCACAAGGAGTTCGACTGGAAATTCTTCAGCACCCTCCAGATCCTCTGAGCTGTCACCCACTACTTCAGCTGGAAAAGCATTGCTTCCATCTGCATGCTTCCCTCTGAACATGGTGTTCATGTGAGCCAAATAATCCAGTATGCCTTCCCTTTGAATCTTCTTCAAATGTGCCTTGCCCTAGTTCAACAGAAAAGGAATTAGTTCTTTGTACAAGGATGCAACTTACACAGCAGAGCAAAGAACAAATGCACCAAGCGAAGGAATACTGCAAAGCAAGGAAGTTATCTTGTGATTGGCGGTCCACCAGTCTTTCTGTGCATTCGGCTGGCCCATCTGAGGAGTGGTGCCTAAACCACTGGCGTATCTGAGTTTGTTGCACAAATCCCAAGTCTCCTTGAGCTGCCTGTACATCCCTTGGAACTGGTCCTTGTCGTGCAGCAGATTTGTGGCCGACAGGTACCGCTGCTAGAGGTCGTTCCACCCAGACGCCTTGAGGCCACCTTGAACAGTCCGCTTGCACTCGATTTGGTGCAAGAAACAGGTGATGAAAACCTTCTTGTTTGCGTCGGACCAGTAGGCCTTGTCTTTGGGTCTTCCGGCCTAGCGCATGCATGGGAACAAGGACGGATGGGGTGAAGCATGTGGATGCAACAAGTGCATAGTTCAAACACGATTCCAAGGCAACAAGAACAAGACACTAATGACGATACTTGGTGACAACTCAACAAGACAGTAATGATGCACTTCACATTTGATAAATGAACTAAACATCAAGTAAACACGCACTGTAATACTGCAAAAATGAACTACACAAGAACTATACAGGGTCTGTAGGCACACAAAATCGCAGATCTGGCGCAGACAGGTACACAACGAAGCTTACCGGGGGCACTTCTGACGCAGGCAAAGGAGGGAGCTCACAAGGCGGTGGAGTGAGTTCACCTGGACCTTGAGTCGGAATCCGACTCGTGCTAGTAGATCCAGTGCGGCCTCTGCCGCGAGTCCTAGGGCCGCGACGACCTCGCACTGCAGGGACGCCTGTGCCGGAGCCTGGGCCTTCTGGAGCAGCGTATGGGTTCCAGGCGGGGCCGCGGCTACCGGAAGCTTGGCCTTCGGCACCAGGGAACGGGCTCCACGAGGGGCCACGGGTACCGGAGCTCTGGCCTTCGGTACCAGGGTACGGGCTCCAGGCGGGGGCGCGGCTCCCTCCGGCGTCGTGTTGGTACATAGAGTTGGAGCGCCACGCCGGCATGCCAAAGGGAAGGGTCGCCGCACGAGTGTACGGTTGCTGGCGACGGATGAGGTCCCCAAACTCCTCTGTTCCCGCCCCCCCCCCCCGCCACCGAAGTTGAGGTCGACGGAGTCCATCCCAAGGCGGCGACGTGGGTCGGGGGACCTGCTGCTTCGAGCATCCGTGGGTGGATACTCGGCGCGGCCCAAGCTTAAGCCGACACCAGATCCTTGATGCAGGACCTCCCTACTCCAGTCGATGGTGCCGGAACGGTCCGGCAAGCCGCCATCGCCACTTCCATCGTAGTAGTTGCCGGCGCCGTCGTACCCGCCGCCTTCCCAGCTCGACATGCCCACCGCCGGCCTGGAGCACGACGATCTACCGGAGTAGGTGGTGGATCTATAATTTGGCAGCGTGGATCTGTGAGATGGGGTGGATCGAGCGCGGTGGGCGGCGGCCTAGGGTTCGAGAGTGGGAGGGAGAAGGGAGTGGGGGCAAGTGGAAGGAATGAGGCTAGGGTTCGCCTCTTGCAGGGGCAGCGGCGGGGTATATCCGTCCACTGTGTTCGGCGGTGGGCTGGGCTATCTTTTTGGGTCCGTTTAGTTCCAAAATTTTATTGGGCCTGAATTTTTCCAGTCCTGGGCCGCAACTACTTCATCATCTAAACACGGCCTGCGTACACTGCTCCTCGAGGACTGCAAACTAAAAGCATGTAAGAAATCCAACAGCCGAAGATGCCACTGGAACAACTAGTTGCAGCAAGATCGAGCACGGATGAGGTGACTCATCCGCGGGGGACGAAGGCCTGGCCGAGCGTGAATATGACCGATGGTCGGATGAAATGGAGAAGCAGGTCAGACTCAAGGAGGTGGCAGAGGGTGTACGGAGGACCATGGCGGTGGCGGCGCGGACGACTGAGGTTATACCTGAGCATTTTTAGCCTGGCCCGACCCGCTGGCCCGGTCCGGGCCCGGCCCGAACCAGGCTCGCTCACGGACCTTACTGGATGGGCGTAGGTAGAGATCTCGAAGCCTGCGAAAAAAATCTTGGCCCGAGCCTGGTTCGAAATTCTGTTTTTAGTTATTTTACACTATAAAATGTGCGGGCGGCCCGCCCAAGCCCGAGCCCGGACCAAAAACTGAGGCCCGATGCGTCCCATGAGACGGTCATGGGCAGGATTTTCTCAGTCCAAAAAATAGGGTTTTTTCCGGCCTGGCCCGGCCCGACCCGTGGAATGCTCTGGTCTAACTGAGGTGTGCGGTGACAGCAAGGCGAGCAGCTCTCCTTCACCCTCATTCATCCGCGCCTGGAGCTAAGCCAAGCCACAAGAATGCGCGTCAAAAGGAGCCGAGCCGGTCTACCAATCGGGATAGAAGGTGGGCATCTGATCTGAACGATGTCCACGCGACACACATCGAGAGCGGGGCTACACGGAGGGAGCTTTGTAACCCTTCTGCACAGAATTTTTTTCCTGCAGTATGAGGTTTAAGGTATAATGTGTGCGGGAAAACTAATATTGTGTCTCGATGTTCAAACAAAATATTCTCTTTTAAAATATGCAAATAAAGTAGGATGAGTGCGACTATTTTTTTTTGGTCCGAACAAAACAGATCACCACCAAAGTCCAGGGGCTATTTAATCATTTGCCATCCTTACCAATGTCACATCTCCAAATGCAACATTTAGAAATGGAACTACAAATTCGTCACATTCGTTGCAATTTGGTTACATTTTTGCCACTTTGGCTGACGTGGCATGCCAACTCCTTGCGCCAGCGTGTCAAAGGCTTGTGAAAAGACCATATTGCCCTTATCTTCTCAAGTTCTCTTCTTCAATCTCCGTCGGCGCTTGCACTTCGTGGCCACTAAACTGGCCGGCCGGCTCGGCGAGCTCTGCCGATGGGGGAGGGAATCAAGCGGCTGGCCGAGCTCGCCCACGGGCCCGACGAGCGGCTGCGGGAACAGTGTCGGCCGCTTCCCAGCGAGCTCCACCCACGGGGAGCAGCGGCGGCAGCCCTGGCGCGCAGCCGGGAGGAGCGGCGGAGGCTCGGTGAGCTTCGCCCGGTGGAGCAGCGGCGGCGGCCCGGTGAGAGGCTGTGGGGCTTGTGCCGGCCGCATCCCGGCGAGCTCTGCGCAAGGGGAGCTGCAGTGGCGGCGCGACGAGCTCCGCCCACGGGGAGCAGCTGCGGCAACGCTAGTGCGATTCACCCGGGAGGAGCGGCGGCGGCTCGGCGAGCTTCGCTCAGGGGAAAGCAACGGCGGTGGCCTGGCGAGCGGATGCGGGGCCTGTGCCGGCCGCATCTCGGCGAGCTCCACTCAAGGGGAGCTACGTGGGGGCGCGGCGAGCTCCTCCCAGGGGGAGCTGTGGTGCCGGCCCTAGCGAGTTTCGCCCGGGAGAGCAGCGGCGGGGGCCCAGCAAGCTCGGGCGCCCGGCGAGCTCGGTGGAGAGGAAAGGTCATATAGAAGAGGAGAACGATGGGGAAAGGTTGAAGAGATAAGGTAGGGGTATTTTGGTCTTTCACATCTCCGATCCATGCTGGCACATGTGAGTTGGCGTGCCACGTCAGCTAAAATGGCAAAAATGTAACCAAAGTGCAACGAATGTGGCGAATTTGTCACTCCATTTCTAAATGTTGCATTTGAAGAGGTGACATTGGTAAGGATGACAAATGATTAAATAGCCCAAAGTCCACCTCACTATCCCTAACACGACACGGCGGCCGCCAGCGCCACCGAGGGCGGCGAGGTGAGGAGGGCGAGAGGCAGCCGGCGACGCGGAGTAGATCCGGTTGCTTCCTCGTCGCTTATCCGTCGGGTTGGTTTCGATCTGATCTTTACTCTACCAACAATTTGACCCTTTTCTCCCATCTGATTCCCTTTACATTTTCGGGGCTTTGTTCCTCGGATTTCATTTCATCTTCTAGGGTTTCTCTTCCGCCGCCGGCGCCGCGACTCTCTGGTCCGGATCAACCAACCCCTCCGCCGGCGCATCGGGTCCTCTCGTCCCCTCATCCGGCTCCGTGTTCGCCCCGTCGCCAGAACCCCTTGCTCCGGTCGGCCGCCTATCCTTCCCCATCAGGTCAGGATGCGGAACCCTTCCTTCCTTTGCCTGGATACTTCAATGCCCAAAATTGCTATCCCTGAATTACTTTGCTCGTAAACCTACTGTGTTGCTGACTATAACTGTGAATTGTCCGTGAAACATCAAACCTTATTTTCCTGTGTTGGACATTTCGCATTGCTACTCTCTGATATATGAGATTGCTATTTACCGAGAAATTTCAAAACATGACACCCAATTCGAGCGCCTCACGCGTATTGACACCCAATTCGCGAGCCTTTCAAGAAGTGACACCGGGAACATGAATTGCTTCAAGATGAGGGACTCTCCTTATTTCACCCTGCAGCCAATGTTGAAATGACCAGCATACCCTCTTCTTCAACCTCCGTCTCTTCTTCCTCCTTTTCACCACCGACGGGCTGCCAGCCAGTGGCGCGCCGCCAGCCATCTCCACTGCCGCCCCTGGCAGGGTCGTCCGCGAGCCACTGCCGCCCCTCTCGTCCCCAGGTGCGTTGCCTCCGGCGCGCCCTGCGTCGCAGCTCAGGCGAGCTCCCGCGCGGGAGGCTGCGCCTGCTCCGCCGGCGGGCTCGCGAGCTCCCCCGTCGGCGGCTTCGTGGAGGAGGGGCGGCGACGCCAGGGGGAGCGGCTCGTCGCGCTGGCGGAGCCCGCCGCAGAGCTCGCCGCGCGCCGCGCCCTGGCCGGCCCGCCGCGCGCTGCCGCTGCTCCCTGGCCGGCCGACCGCGGACCTCGCCCGCGGCGGCGCGGCGGTGCTGCGGGGGACAGGGACGGGACGGCGGGAGGAAGGCGAGGAGGTGAGGAGCACAGCGGCGGTCTGGATGAGGTAGCGGAGGAGCACGGGGCTGGTGGAGGAGCACGGCACGGCGGCGGTTCGGAACTTCGGATGAGGCAACCGTCAGGAAGAAGATGCAGAGGAGGAAGAAAGGGGCGTTTTGGTCATTTTACTAGGGCTGAAGAGAGGAAAGGGAGGAGAGTCCCTTCTTTTGAAGAAATTCGTGTTCCCGGTGTCAGTTCTTGAAAGGCTCACGAATTGGATGTCAATACGCGTGAGGCGCTCGAATTGGGTGTCATTTTTTGAAATTTCACGCTATTTACCAATCGCTCTCAGTTGATTAGCTGGATGATGTATATGTTACCAGTCTGCAAACCAGACTCAAGAAGCTGCTTCTTAGTTAAATTCTGTACCAGATGAACTTGATGTTGCCATTGTTGCTGTCTGCAGCTTCTGACCCAACCTAATACTGTACTATTTTATCTAGTGGTGCAAACGTGTGTGAATTAGCATACTGAATCTTCCCATTTCAGTGCACATCAAACTTTGATTTTACAACAAAGTAAGAAAAAGTCAAGATGTATGCTGCCTATTTTTTTGGTTGGTCAGTGTGGTCGTTTTTGTTCATGTGTGCACTATGTGAATGTACTACGCATGTTTACAGTGGTGCAACCTTTAGAAAGGTGTATTAAACTCCTCAGCCACATCAGCTATCTTTGATAGAAGTTATATAAAATGACAATCTACAGACCTCCACATGAGCTTCAATTTATTTATTTAACATGATTTTGTTCTTAAGGTACCTTTTTGGTCATTCAGCCTTGTACATATACATATTTATTCTTGCGCATTTATTAAAAAACAGTAGGGGCCTCCTCTTCTGTTTTATTAGTAGAAAAAATGAGCTTCAATTTATGCTTTTTTTTGTGCTAAAATGACATATATGAGTTAATAAGCTTTGTATTCTCACACCTCTTCTGTCAACAGTGCCTCTTTTGGTTGCTTCTCAATTTATATGCTGATTAATGTAGTTGATACCTTGTTTATATGTTTTCTTCATTTTGTTTCTCCCAGTTCCAGCAGAAGATCCTTCCGTGGGCTAAAGTCCCCCCCTACTACAATGAAAACCAAGGAGTTGTTATGGGAGCTCTTCGCATCTGAGGAAGAAGCAAAGAGTTACTCTAAGTTGCTTGACTTCATGAAGGGGAAAGATTCTGTGGTTGAGGTTGATGTACCGGGTTGCAACCCAAATCAGCAATACTTGAAATCAACAGACTTGGCAAGACTGTTAACACAAGCAATCCTGGAGTGGTTTAGCTCTCTTCACTCTGCTGGGTGGTCACTAAATGGTGAGATCTCATCAGATGATGTTTACCTCACTTGTTTTGGTAGTCCTAAGGTGAAGAAAGGTAAAATGAAGCTTCTGAAACGGTGCAAGGTCAAGCGGAGAGCAAAAGACATGAATGCTGTTGCTAATGTGATTGAAGATGGCATCTTCAAATCTGGTGATATTCCTTGTGATAGTCAGCATTTGCTCTTGTTGATGCGGCACTTCAAAAGCTATTATGCGAATCTGCTGCCCAAGCACTCATCTCTGCTGAATGAGTCTGGAAACCTTTTTCTGATCAGAAGCATATCTCAGAGACTTCGTGATCTTAGCAAGTTGGATCCAGCAAAACACAATAGGATTGTTTCCAAGGTTCCATACTGCAGCATCGATCAAGACCATTGGAAGTTGAGATGTCAAGGGAACTAATATCTGATGAAAATACTTGAACCTAACAGCTCATTATCTGCTCAAACCCATCCGACACCTGGGACACAACCTCCTGTAGCCCTCCAGATCAGTTCAATTGGTGCTGATTATGACAACAGTGCAAATGGGTTGCTGAAGCTTCTTTGGGACTGTTATTGGAATATAATTGATTATTCTGTTGGTGAAGTTGAGCAGAAGAAGGTTGTACTCTTCAAGTTTCCTCAAGTGAAGCACATGTTCAGTGTAACCTTCCCCCAAGTGATATGCAGGTGTCAGAAGGCCATGCATATGGAGAACGAGCTGTCAGATTGTAGTAGTGGAGACTCTTTCAGAGATATCCTGAAGTAAACTGATGGTCAAGACTCAGGGTGCTGCTGAGTTGTGAGGTCTTCAAAATGATCTGTTTCTTTACAGACGATTAGCTTCTTTCCTATGTCGTACATGTTTGTATGCAAACTTGTAGTGAGTTATGAGTATGCTTGATGCGTCTTTGGGAATGCTGGGTGAGTGGAAACCGAATCATATTCCTCGCTTTTGAGCAGCACTGTATGAGTGCATATTAGTTTTCTGTTACACTGTTGCAAGTTGGAAGTGCTAGACTTGCTCTATTAATGTATATAGTCGGTTAGTTTTGAGACACATTTCAATGTCTGTGCATCTGTTGCACATGCCATGGTACAAGCTGATCGTTCTGGAAATGAAAATGTAGCACTATTATCTACATGTCCGTCTACTCTATTTGAGATATGCAGCACTACATAATTAATGGATACTCAGTTTACTTAAGGACATCTGCACATGGGCAAAACTGATTCAAACAGTAACGACCATCTAATTCACATAAGCTGAATGATCCAGCAGTATGTTATATGGGTTGAACATAGAAATACTTCATGCTATTTTCATCAAACAGATCAAGCTATGAGCTCAGATTTATCTTTCATGTAACTGATAATATGCATCTGGTCGTATGCATTTCATTCCTAAACAATTTATTTTGAATAGAGGGTGTTGCCTATATAATTGATGGACAATACTAACTATGAGTGTAATGTCAATGATAGTTGGAACTGTATATTCTTTTAACAGTTCGAAAGGAATGCTTAGGCACGATCACTGGTAGTTTTATCTATGGATTCGTTGGTAATGCTGAAAGGTATTATGTGATTGGTGATTAGAGTTGGCACTGTTTATTTCATTGGTACTACCGAAAGGCTGTTTACGGCCTCATCTGCCATCTTGAAAACTTCGTCATTATTTGGCATGTGTGCTATTTTATTATACGTGTGACTATTTATCCTATGTTTTGGTGTCATATATTAATGCCGTCTTCTGCATTATATGGTTGAAGTTTATGCAACAACTTTGGATAGCATTTTTTGATTACTCATTGCTTCATCTTGCCAAAAAAAACAGAGAGGTTTCTCAATGGAGGTCATCTTCACTGCAGTTCTGGGTGAAGTTTTCAGCAGATCTTTTGCTTTCTTGATTGACAGATACTCAAAAGGAGAAAATGTGGATCAGATTCTGCGGAGTCTGAAACTGCTGCTGCTTCGGGCTCGTGTCATCCTCGAGGAGGCAGATGGTCGAAGTATCACAAATAACCAAGCCATGCTGCAGCAGATGAACATGCTGAGGAAGGAGATGTACAGGGGCTACTACGCCCTGGACAGCTTTAGAGGAAACCAAGCCAGCGAAGACAAGATTAAAGGTCACAGCGTGAGCCACTCTTTTGCCCTCTCTACATTCAGTCCTGCCAAGCGTCTTTTTCTCTCTACTGCTGGTGGCACACCATGCGTGAAAGAACTTCATCAAGTGTCCAAAAACTTGGCAACCATCATCTTTCATATGAATGAATTTGTCACATTTTTGAAGAACTACCCTCATTATCGCCAACCGTACTGTATGCATCTTATTGTTGGCCTGAGCATGTTTGGTCGTCAAATGGAAATGGAAAGGGTCATGAATTTTTTTTATGCAAATGGAGCCTTCAATGGAACTAAGTACAGGGGTTTTACCAATTATTGGTTCAGAGGGTGTGGGAAAGAGCACTCTTGTTGCACACATCTATAACAGTGAGAAAGTGTGTGACTACTTCTCTCGAATAGTTCTGGTCACTCAAGATGCTATCAACGATAGCCGATTTACCACTTGAAAGGATAGAGGTGTGACCATACACCAAAACAACCAGCTGAATAATGGTAACAGGAGATCACTAGTCATCATTGAATTATCTGACGAAGTTGAAGAGGTTGCATGGAAGAGGCTCTATGTACCTTCTGCAGGTGGCCTGGAATCAGGCAGTAAAATCATAGTGACAAGTAGATCAAGCAAAATCATGAACTTTGGAACCTCGCAAGCTCTAATACTAAATCCTTTGCCAATCGATGCCTTCTGGTATTTCTTCAAGGTGCTTACATTTGGAAGTGCAGATCCCGAGGACCATCCGAAATTGCAATCGATCGCCCTACAGATAGCGAAAGAAATGAATGGATCATTCTCCGATGCATGTGCTGTCTCTAGCTTTCTAGGAAACAATCTTGACAATGCCCAGTGTTGGTGTAATGTTCTTACATGGTACAAGGTTCATGTACCGAAGACAATGCCTTTATCTTGCAAGTGTGTGGACGATCTTGTGTCAGAAAATAAGCCAGTACATTTCTTGAGAGTTGGTACACGTTTCCGCTTTGTGCTTTATGATCTTTACCGGACAAATTTTCCTCATGATATGGTTCCTAAGATAACATTGCATGATGTCCTGTCAAGGCATGCTAAACCTCGAGGAAGGTTCGAGGCCCTTGCATATAAATCAACCATACCACCATACAATAGCGTCATTATAAGCTGCACATGGTTGAAGAAATAGCATGCAACGGTTGAAGTCATGTTTACAACGTAGAAGTTTTTGTAATAATGGATTGCTAGATACTGTTCAATTTTCACATGAGCTTTTGGGGGGGGGGGGGTCCAAAAGGAGCTTAATTTCATAATTTGCCATGATGATTGAAGAAAAAGGAACCATTATGTGTATTGAAGCTCAAATGATGTTCAATTCTCTGACTATGTGCACCATGGTATGCTAATTAGTAATCCGTTATGCAAGCATGCATTAATTGAGATTGTCATGGATCAAACAAGTTTCATGTTAATTCATTTATGATGATGATATGATATTGAATGGTGCCATTGTGTATCACCTTATTGACTAGTGTCGGTTAATGCTGTCTCTTATTTTTATTATTTTCTAATTGTGCTACCCATCGATTTAATTGAAAGAATTCATACTTATTTTCTTAAATTTGATCATGAGTCGTGAATTTATGTTATGTTTAACCTTCAGCATCAAAACTGTTCATCTGATCTCTCTTCCCCGCCAATCAATTTTCATGTCAGTTCTCTTCATTTCACATTGGTGATTGCAACCATTGAGTTTGCCTTGCTAGCTTAAGGTATTAGTCAGGAGTCATGAGTACTTGCACATACTCCCTCTATTTCAAATTATTTGCCACTGTTGACTTTTGATCACAACATTTGACCATTCATCTTATTCAAAATATTATGAATATATCATTTGTTTTGTTTGACTTATTTTATCATCAAAGTTATTTTGAGTATAACTTTACATTTTGCATATTTGTACCAATTTTTTTAAATAAGACGAATGGTCAAACGTTACGATCAAAAGTCAATAATGATAAATAATTTGAAACGGAGGGAGTACTGGTCACTGATAAGCTTCCCTGTTGTAGGTACTGGTCATTGCTGCCGTGTTCCTAGCACTGTGAAGAAGCACCGGCTAGTTTGATGTAGAGAAATTGGAACAACGCCTGGTTCTCTGTTAATGTAGCATGCTCCTATTTCCTCTTCTACATTTCCAAGGTTAACAAAATACTTATAAACTTACATGTATGTCTTGATCGAAATATAAACATTTTACAAATTTTGGTTAAACATAGGGAAAAGTTGTATATCAACCGTGTGTTTTCGAGGAGTACAAGCACATAAATTTTGGCATTAAATTTAAGGTTGACTTGTGAATTATAATTGTCGTTGTTGATATTTTGATAATTTAAAAAAAAACATTGAAGAGTTCAGAAGGGTTTGGTTCCTTATTTATACTCAGGATCATCAAACCTCAATATTTCGGCTGGGCAAATTGGCTTATTCCGCAATTACAGCAACACTTTTTCAGCCCTTATATGCCTTATATAGTGGTCACTCTGCAGGCATCTTTTCCAGCTGCTTTAGATACAGAAGAAGTTTTCTGGATTGACGGCAAGTTAAACCATTGCCAACAAGAATTTTTTTCATCTTATATTTTCTTACCCAAGATCGTAAACCAAATGATGCAGCATGGAAGATGCCTGCTGCCGAAGCAGCCCAATGCTGCAGCAAACCTAGCTGACTGTCCACTATAATCCGAGATTATTCTTTAGCAAGGAAGAACCATCATCACATACTAATTACAAAAAATTGTTACGTTGACCAGGATCCTACTAATGATAAAATACGGAGGACCCAGTTACATACAATCTTATGTAAGAAAGGAATAAAAACCGCAACGTCATTTGCTTCTCTCAGGCATTAAACTGAGCTCTCTTCTCTCTATTACCTCTGAGCATAAAGTCGCCATTTGCTTCGGACCATATTTGAACCACAATTATGCGAGCTGTGTCAACAAAAACATGCAAGTGACGCCAGGTAAAGTGAGAGAACTCATTGCAAAGAACCATATATGCAAGAAGCAGCAGCAATTGACCAACAGAAATTTCTTGGGTTACACATCCTTAACGACCGTTTCATTCATCTCATTAGCAGCCACCCAGGATTACAAGGAGCAAAGCTCACCCGATACTTTATCAAGGTGGTTAACTGATAGTAGGTACACAATACTAGAAGTCAATCATAGGCACAAGGTGCCGAGGCTGTTTTTTGGAGTCACCATGGATGCACAGGAATTGTTGCTGTTGGATCCTGAGATGGCCAGCAAACACTTCTTCAGAAGAATGTCCCCTCTGGAGGCTGCACTAGCTTGCGGTTCTGCGGTGACGCCATCTCTTTCTTGAGCTGGGTTAGAATGTATTCCATTGTGTACTCACGCTGCCAGTTTGCCAGCACACTGAACTTCTTTGGATCAACCTATATGCCCACCAAAAAAGAGATGTAACAATCAGAAAAGTATCCTAAACATCAAATCCAAAAGTTATATCCTGCATGAACCACCGTAAGACAGTTGTTACCACTCCAGTCTCATGATTAACACATGTCATGTTTATTCTTGAATGAAATCTAACAGATGGTGGCTTCTCAGGGTAGTCCTTGTCACAGAACAATTTCAGCTGGTAGATACGACCCTCATGGACAGTCTGCCAATTGTGGAAGATGCAGGAGTGTAAGACAACTCAGAAAAGAAGTAATAACTGAAATAAATACAAAAGGAGAAGGGTGCAACTTTTATCATGTATTTAAGCAGAGTGCAAGCTTTTATCTACTTCTACCATATATTAAGCAGAGTGCATACTTCCAATATATGCTAGAACTTGTAAGTGGCTTTGCCACCCTTGTGTAAAAATTAGAAGGAAGTTGAAAGGCTGAACTGCATCTCTACATATAAGTTTTATGCCGTGACTCTCTTCATGCATATGTTGCAGCCTCTGTCAGATGTTTATTTTTTCCACTAACAAAGACCAAGGCGGAATGAATGTAAATGCACTATTAAAGGAAGAACAGGATAAAAGAGGTTTTTCCTATATAGATCCAGCTTTAAAAAAAAATCATATTTGCATTCTTTCCTGGACCCTAGTGGTTAGGAAACAAGATTTGAGGGAATTCGATAGAATCAGAAACAACAAAATGACGAATAAATTCTTAACCAAAACCTGCAACTAGATTTCCTGGCCCAGGTTATAGGGAGGAAAGGAGGAATGTACTAACGGATGGATTAAGAGCATAGTCACCAGAATGTCAGGTCGACTGGATCGAGGGTCGGGGTCGAGGGACGAGGGTACCCATGCATGAATGGGACAATGACCCCACTTGACCCTGACCCACGATTTGGTACAGTGAACCCGGGTCGAGGAACGCGGCAGCGACCCCAAATTATGTGACTATGATTAAGAGTAAAGAGCTATAATCTCACGTTATGTGGGCCGATGATAGTGCCAGTCCACGACCTCATGTACATGTCATCTGCATCATCCATGCCATAGCTCACTGTACCATCTCCAATGCCCTTCTCCCCACGCTCAAGCTCCTCTAGCAGTCTGAAGTTCCGAGGAACTGCGGACATTTTACATTTTAGTCAGCTTCAGTATTGTAATAAACTTTTGATACCTATATACATGCAGTTTCTTCTGCCATTAGGGAAAAAAAAGGAATAGCTTCCTCTGTAATTGAATCAAAGATGATTCTTGTGATAAATATGCAACCTGCTTGATCACTCGTAAAAGTAAATAGCTGCTTCTAAAAATTAAAAAAGAATGCAAACCAGACTCAGTGCATTATTCTGTAATGGGGTTCATTTGCACAACAATAGCTGAGTTGCTATTTCAGAACAACAATTTTTTCTTAGATCCACAGAACAACAAATATACGCAGCAAAGGTAGAATAATAATAGTGACAACACAAGAGTCAGGGTGCAGCATAAGCTAAATGCCTAAAATAGTACAGACTGGTACAAAGACACATAATGGATATATATATACCTAATTCACAGCTCAAAAAGGATACCAAATGGAAAATACATCTGTGGTATCATATATTTGGACGTCTGCTGTAAAGCACTCAGAAATCCTTAGAACATAAGAGATATTCTGGTTTGCTTATTAACAAGCTGTAACACCAGTTGGTGATTACCTCAGCCCAAGAAGATTTTTCAATCCTCAGCACAGCAAATATATGCAACATGGCTACAGCAAGAATGGTGATGGCACAACAGTATGTATGCAGCACAAGCTATGTACGCACGCTTTGGTAAGCATCTAGAGCTATGAGCACTATGTACCACCAAGAGACAAATTATTGGAAAAATAACACATCCATCCGATGTATCCCCACTCCAGTATTTTCTAAGAATTAAATGTCGTAACTTGCATTCACCACTTGGAATTCCAATTCCACCTCCCCCAAATAAAGCAGAACAGAGAACGGCCGATCCACGGGCACCGCCGCAGCCCGCTGTTTCATCGCGCCTTCGATCTAAAAATCCCCGTCAATCAACACGTCCGACCGCTTGGAACCCCAAAACTCCCCGCGAGCCGCGTGGTACGAGCGAGAAGCGCGTCGGCGTCGGAACCAGACCCGCAGCGGAGCACAAGACGAGGCGGGTACGACCGAACCGCGCGATTTTGTCGGATAAAAATCGCGGGCGAAATACGGCGCGATATGGAACGGGGAAGGAGGGGGTGATTGATTGCTCACCGACGACGCCCGATCCGGCGGCGGAGCTTCCTGGCGTCATCGCCGGTGGATCGGCGGCGGCCGAGGGAGACCGGGGAAGGGGGATGCGGGTTTGTTCGATCGCCTTTGGCTGGAGATGGGGGAAAGTGGTTCCACGCCGACCACGCTTGTGACAGCGAGCGGAGCGCGATCGAAGGGAATTTGGGGCAGCTACGAGCCGTTGGATTCGGCATCAACGGCTCCGGTGGAGGAAGGCACGAGAACGGGATGTGTCAGTAGGTATGAAAATGTTCGGAAATGTCAGATCGGGATTATTTCGAGAACAAATATTTGATGATAACTTGAGGTTTATTTAAAAACTAAATTAATCAGACATGATATTTATTTTTTCTCTATAGTGCCGGAACAAAACCTACTAGTTTTTCACTATAGCCCACTACCTCATATCACTCGCGTGGTCACTACTTTCGCTCGGGACAAATCCAACGGTGGGGTGAAGTGGGCTAGAGCATAAGGATGGCAACGGATCGGGTTCGGAGCGGGTGGAATGTCTGGGCACCCAAAACCGAAACCCGAACTTAAAACCCGAAACCGACCCGAACTTCGATTCGGGTGAAAATCCATGCCCGAAACCAAACCCACGGATACCCGAAACCCGATTGGATATCCAAAATCCGCTTTGTATGGCAACATATTAAGAGTAATGAGAACTTTTTATAAACATATGCACATATATATACTTATTCAAATGTATAAACAAGAGGCAACAAATAGCAAATAACATCATGAGTCAACTTAGAATAGTATATAAGTAATCAAATGATCATTAGTATATCATAAAGCATGAGTTTTAATTCCTAATGATTTATTTCGGTTATCCATCGGATATCCACGGGTGGAAAACCAAACCCGAAATCGAACCCGATAGGTTTCGGAGCTCCGAACCCGAAAACCGTGGGTGAAAGATCCAAACCAAACCCGAACCCGCTGAACCTGAAACCCGCGGATATCCGACCCGAAACCGCTCCATTGCCATCCTTACTAGAGCCACACTTACCACACTTACCGGCCGAAATCTTATTGAGCCTCCACTAAGTCCTCTTACAAATTTGAGGAAGAAGGGAAGGAAAGGTTAGAGAAATAATGAGGAGAGAACAATTTCTCTATGTTCAATTCTAACTCCGTCCCTTCCTCATCCCCTTCTTGTCAATGGTCGTTACCACCGAAAGTCAACCATGAGTTGTTGCCTTCCCCTATAGGACTCTGGTGCTGCCGCCCATCACCTCGACTAGCAGTGGCGGACTCAGCTTTTGCTGATGGCTAGGCCCAAATTCAACCTCACTTTTGCTTTGTAAATGAGCTGTAACGGCATTGTGTATCTGAAAAGAAGTCCAATTTTTCCTTTGGAAGTGGTTATCATCACGGGCTTCCAAATATACCAAAGGAGGAATAAAGTTTTGCAGAGAGTATCTTCCGAGGGATTAGGTGTTAGAAGATCATGTAAAATTTGTTGTACATCATCTTCATTTGGATTGATCAAGTGAGAAGGCAAAGGTGTGGTGGAAGTGGTCCACACATGCATAGGTAAATGACAAAGGAAGAAGAGGTGAACATCATTTTCAATGCCGCCACAAGAGGCGTAGTGTTCTCTCAGCATGAGGACATCCTAAGGTGGACTCCGACAACCAATGGCAAATGCACTTCCAAGGTAATCTACACCCATTTGGCAAGTCTTGACAATCAATCCTCCCATCACAAGGTTCCAGAAGCATCTCTCACGAAGCCAATTGCATCTTACAGAAGGTATGAAAAGGTAAATCCATTCCCCCTTTCCTTAAAACATTTGCCTGGCGCCTGATTAGAAGAGCTCTTGCCACTGCTGAGAGAGTTGGTAGATATTCCTCTCATATAGATCAACACTAAGCCTCTTGTGGCGCCATTGAAAATGATGTTCACTTCTTCTTCCTTTGTCATTTACCTATGCGTGTGTGGGACACTTCCACCATACCTTTGCCTCCTCACTTGATCAATCCAAATGAAGATGGTGTACAACAAATTTTACCTGATCTTCTTACACCTAATCCCTCGGAAGTAACTCTCTACAAAACTTTATTCCTCCTTTGGTATATTTGGAAAGCCCGTAATGATAACCGCTTCAAAGGAAAAATTTGTCACACCCGATTTTCCGAAGAAAACCGAATGTATCTCATATGTGTGCCAGGATCTCAATTTCACACATACGATAGACATAATGAGTATAATATCAGAAACAATACTAAAAAACGTACAAGAAGAGGTTTATTAACTTTTATTACACTCATGGATAGACACGAAGGTCTTTACACGAATATCGATAACTAAGACGATGCAACTCCGTCTTCAACTCCACAGGCATCTGACTGGGGGATACGCATCCTCAGAACTCATCGAAGTCGCTGAAGTACTCTTCTCCAGTGTTCTCCTCTGAACAGCGGGTAAGCAAGGATGAGCACACTTATGGTTAGAGCTCAGCAAGTGGGGGAAAAATGCAAGGCTATCAAGGATAGGCTAAGGTTTTGCAGCGGTTAGCATTTTAAAGTTGATCAAATTTTATTAGCAAGCACCTAGTTAGTAGGTGTAAGTGTATACCAACCCCTTTAAGAATTTAGAAAACATTTCATCTTAAAAACCATATAAAACCATGATTTAATTCCATCTTCAAGTTCACTTATCATGTGAGGGTCCAGGCCGCTCTTGACCGTGACACGGCTGATCGATTAGTTTTCACTCTGCAGAGATCGTACACTTTACCCACAGCTCGTGTCCCCCATGTTGCCCGGGTTGATCAGACCCTTAAACACTTCCGAGGTGAGTGGCTAGGGGTCCACTACGAAGCCTTTACAAAGATATGCAGAAGACCAACAACCCGCGACAGTTACAGTAGCGGAGCGGACCATAACCCTCCCTAGTGGTCAGCACCTTAGCAAAGGCTGCTACCCCAAAAGAACCGGGCTATACCCCTTCAACTCCGGCCCCCTGTGCTCCTTTCGGATAAGGTTTTCAGATAATTCCACACACCTAATTAATTGTCTAAGCCAGAGCCATATGGACTGTGGTTGCACTGTTTTCCTGGGTGGTTCTCCATGTTCCAATTAAATCATATGATCTTATATTTACCAAAGTTCACCAAAGTTATCATGATCAACATTCATCATTTTGTAAAGTTCCATTTCAAACCATCCCAAGGTATAGCAACTAAGCATTTATACTCAAAACATTTATTTAAAAGGGTTGTTTAAGGTATAGGGATAAAAGTCTAGTCATGTCCTTAAAAAGGTAATTTTCCCATCAATTTATGCATAGCAATATTTAAATATAAATTTAGTTATCATGCAAGTTGTGTGGGACAAAATAGAATATGCAGAGGAGGAAATCCACTTGCCTTCCTTGCTTAAACACTGGGGTTCTTCTTCCTTAAAAAGTTGCTCTTAATCTTCGATCGGAAGCTCTGCTCCAACTGGCACGATATCTACGCGCACAACAAAAATCATTCAATAAATAAAAATAATACATCAAATATTAAAAAAGACTAAAACAAGGTTCTAAAACTAAAGAGCTTAAAGAGACGGTCGCATGGACACCAAAAACGCTTAAAACGGATAAAAGACGTAAAAGATATGGCTAAAACAAAGTTTAGGGGCTACATTGTAAGAAAACTTGGGCTCCAGGGGCTTATCTGCAAAAAACCAGGGATCTAAACATAATTACGTATATAAACCGGAGGTTTATAACGTAAAAAGACAAAGCTGGACTGCGGGTGGGAAAACCTAAGAAACCTAGGGGCTTAACCGGAAAAATCAAGACCTATTTGAAAGGGTTTATATAGGTGGAAGGGCATATCTGTGATATTTGAAAGTACAGAGGTTTTTTTGCAAAGTGGCAGAGGCCGGCCTTGGGTTGACCGGTATTGATTGTTTTGACCGCGACGAGGCGCGATCTGGGTCGTTGATCTCGCAATCAATGGCTACGGTGGCCCGCGAGCGGCCAGTGGCGGCGCTCGGCCGGCGCGCGGCGGCGGTTCGCCGGAAGATCACCGGCGGACGGCCAAATCAGGGTTCCCGTGCACCATTCGCGACGGGGAAAGCACTAGAAGGAAGAGGAGGACGAGAGGAGCTTACTCAGCGGCTTGAAGAGGAGGGAGAGGAGCCGAAGGAGGAGATCGACGGCGAGGTAGCTCCGGCGGTGGTGAGCTTCGGCGGCGGCGCTGCGGGGCGAGGAGGAGAGGGAGAGGAGTGGTGCAGGGTGTAGAGGGAGCTCGGTGCTCTCTTTTATAGGGTAGAGGGGGCAAGGGAAGGGGCGCAAGGTGGTGGGGCGGTGGGGATTCCGGCGGCCACCATTAACGGGCGGTGGTGGAGCTTGAGTGCGGGGGGGGGGGAGGGGTTCGGGAGAGGAAGAGGTGGGGGCGGGGCGGTGCGTGGTGCCGTGCATCAATGCGCACCTAGTGGGGAGGAGAGGAGGCGCGGGGAGGGGAGACGGCGGGCGGCCGGCGCGGCCATGGAGGGGGGCGCTGTAGCGGGAGGTTGGGGAAGGGCCCGACAGGTGGGGCCCGCCTGTCGGTGAGAGGAGAGAGGGGAAGGGGCTGGTGGGCTGCTGCGGTTTGGTGGGCCGGTGGATGTAGCTGGGCCGGAGGTGCTGGGCCGGCTGGGAAAAAAAGAAAAAAGAAAAAGAAACGGGCCGCGGGGGAGCTGGGCTGAAACGGAAAGGGAGGAGGGAAGGGTTAAGGGGTTTGGGATTTTGTTTTTTCTTTCTTTTCTTTTTTTTTTCAACACACTCAAACAAAACAAATGCATACAAATATGATGCACAAACACTTAGGTATTTCTAAATTAATTAAATATTATTTAATACTTTAAGCAAATTTATTTGGTCAAAATTATTAAAACCCTTAGAAAATAAAATCTAATCTTGTTTCTATCTTTTTAATTGTGATGGAATTTAGGGTGTTACAAAATTGGACTTCTTTTCGGGTACACAATGTCGCTGTAGCTCATTTACAAACCCACCTTTCAGCTTGGGATGAACAACCTGATGGCGACCAAAACTGCACATATTCCGCCGCTCCTCCACCAACAGTGCTAGTAAGGCTTCAGGTACCTTTTCCTCATCTGTCTATGGGGTTCGTTGCTACACTGATGCCTCCACCTCACCAGATCCGCCCGCCAATCTTCCCAGAGCTGCATGCCTTGGTACTTTTATAGTTAACACTGACATCCAACCCCTCATAAGCATTTTTATCAAAGCTGTTATGCAGGACTCATCCTCCGTTCTTATGGTTGAATCTGTTGCTCTAGGCCTAGCTACCTCTTTGTGCAATAGAATGGACTTTCATGATGTATCTTTCTTCTCCGATAATTAGTTGTTGGTGAACTGCATCAATGGGGCTGACCCCTCCAACCTGCCGGATTGGAGGATTAAACCCTTCACCCATTTGGTTACTGCCTCTTTGAGAAATTCCTAAGGTGCATAAGATCCCAAGAAACCAAAATCAGATGGTTGATTCGCTCGCGAGACAAGGACTTGCTGGTTTACTGACTAACCATCCCTCATTCCCAGGATTATGTATTAATCCTAGTCATTCTCATGAGTGCCTGCTTTTGAATGCACTCCAAGTTATAACCATTAACTCTGTAATGGTTCTAACAACTTCATACTGTTAATTATCAATGAAATGTTTGTTGTCAAAAAAAATGATGGCTCGTGGTTGCCTCCTTTCAGCACACCAGCAAGCGCAACCAAGTGCGCGACAGCTGGCAGGGTACCAGGCCACCGGGGGATGGCCGGACTGGCGGAGCACTAGGTTTGGGCGGCAGTGATGCGATGGGTGGAGCACCAGGCGCAAGTAGTGGTCGGCGACGGCAGGAATCACAGGTGGTCAGGTGGAGCCGTGGAAGCGAAGCACCAGGTGGTAGCCGGCGAGGTCCCTGTGTCTCGTGGCCTTGAGCTATGCTGTTGTCCGCCTGCGCTTTGGTGACTCCTCTATGATGTTGTCCTGGGCTATAACACTTGGTCCTTGGGCCAAAGATTAAGGGGGTGTTTGTGGGTTTTGCTAGGCCACGACTAGGGCCTCGGACTGCTACCTTAGGCTATCCGCACTCATCATACTCCATTTCATACCTTAAACGAGAATATTCTGCCTGGTCATTGTTGACGGTTGAAAAGTGCTGCTTTTACACCGTCAATACCTGCATAAAATAAGTGTAAAAGGATCATCAACACTAGAATAGGGCTTAAACTAACAATTTCCACAAGTGTTGGTGATTATGCAAATAAAGGTGATTAACACTAGAAAGAGGAGTAAAAGCACAAGTCTTTGATCCAAGTACTTCAAGCTCAGCCAATGAGGGGATGCCACCTAGGATTCCCCTGGATCACTGACGTCATCAATCCAAGAGAGGCAAGCCCGACGAATCACGAAGCGCCACATGGACATCACATGGATTCAAGGGCCCACTTATCCCCCAAAACCGTCGGGAAACTTGGCATGCACGGGGGAGTGACTTCAGGGCCCACCAGTCAGCCACCTGGAGAAAACACAGGCCAGGAGGCCGCCCTAGGGGTTCGGCCGACCCTAGGATCGGCCGAACCGACCTAGGGTCGGTTCATCCTGGCCTTGCACGTGGAAGTCTCCCATTGGCCACTTGCTGCGATCCCGGGCGTTTAGGGGCACTTTGAGCCTCCGAGCAAGCCACCTCCTCCTCTATAAATAGGAGGGGAGGGGCTCCCATTTGAGACACACTCTTCTCCACCTCCTCTTCATTTTGGCTTGGAGCCTCTCTCTTTAGGAGAGGAGAGCTCTTTGTATAGGATTAGTGCTAGGAAGTGAGGTGGGAGGCTTGAGGCCATGTCATGTTCATGACATCTTCCTCAAGAACGATCCTCAGCGGTGCCTTTGTTCTTCAACTAGACTAAAGTGAGTATTTCGATATTTCCTATTTAGACTAAAGTCGTATGCATGCTTAGAATGTTGTGTTCTTGTGTTCTTCGTTTGTTCTTGGTTTAGAGGCTTGTGTTCTTCGAACACAACCCTTTCGATCCAGTAGACTTAGATCATAAGCTTGCATCTTGTTTGCCAGCTTGTCTATTAGAGTAAAGTGAAGCTCCTGCATGTTTCTAGTTAGATCAAAGTGCATTCGTGATCTTGCATGAGTGATAGAGCATACCTTGAGCTAGTGCTAGTATCTCCCTCGCGGATTCGTAGGAATAGTGAGTGGTGTAGACGAGGTGTCTGGATTATAAGCTACCCTTCGAAGACCATGTACGATCGTAGCGTAGAGGTAGGCCGCAGTGGTGATAGCCTGTTGGATCCTTTGTCAACCCTCTTACGTCGCGTACCGAGTTGGGCTCGAGCCAGCACAAAGACCTTGTGCTTGGTGCCCTAAGTGAGTGTTATACCTGAGAGAACATAACTAGACTCTGCGCTCGGTCCGAGCAGATCCTTTCTACCTATCCTATCCATCAGAGTTGTGTCCTTGGATCATCCATACTAGAGTAGGAGATAGTGCACACCGTTCCTTAGATTCGATACCCTTGGAATACTCTCCTTCCTTGGAGAAGTGCTACAGCGGTATTTCCGTACGCTTGCGGTATACCCGGTTGTTCTTATACGCTCCCTGTAGGTGTACAAATAGTTGTGACGTTGAGAAACGCCAACAGTCATCAAGATTTTGCAGTCTAGTATCAGTTTTCCCCGCACCTGTCATCCCCTATATTTCATACTCCATACCAACCACCCACCCGTTGAACCCATATGTCAGCCTCTCCTTTTTTTACTCTCCCATCCCTCCTTCTCGGTCTCTCTCTCTCTCTCCTCCCACTCCTTCCTCCTCCGCCCAATCGCCTGAGTGCCGCCGCTCCCTGCTCTCCCTCCCTCCCGGCGGCGGAAGAAGTTCCTAGAGCTTGTGCGCGCCGGGCGTAGCCGCGACGGAGGTCCCTCCAGCTCGCGCGCCCGGAGGTCGGAGGCATACGGGTGGCCGCGGTGCACCCGCCATTAGCATCGTGTGCACCGTCAGCGGGCGCGGGGCGGCCTCCGAGGCGCGGAGCTGAGGTAGTGCAGGGGCGCGGCGCCTGGCGTGCGCGGCAGAGGAGCAGGGGCGGCAGCTCTAGGCGACCTGCGGTGGCAGAGGTCCTCGCGGACGGCGGCCTCCGTCCGTGCGCCCCTGCCCCAGGTGGTGGAGCTCCGTGCGCGGCGGTTCCCTCTACCGGCCTCCCTCCCTTGCCGCGGCAGGCGGAGCTCCCTGCCCTGGCAGTCGCTCAATTCGGCGGATCCAGCCGGCAGGCAGTGGCAATCTCCTGCGCCGCCGGCCTCCCCAGCACCCGCCGGTCAACTTCCTCATTGCGTCCATGGTGTCCCCGAGCTCGGCGCGCCCTCCCCTGCAGCTCTGCCCCTCTTCATTGCCGTCGCAGTCACCGTCCTCGTCGATTCGGCTGCTCGGCGGGCCTCCCTCCCCTTCTCTGGTCGTCCCCGGCGTTCGGCGGCCCGCTCCTCCCTGTCCAGGCTGTTGCGGCCTGATTTGCGGAAACGCGGCCGTGGAGTCGTCGTCTTCCTCGTCCTTGCAGTGACCACCGCCTCCTCCGCAGCCTCTGCCGGCAGCCTGTCCGCCGGAGGGCGGATCTTCCTACGGGCGCCTCCCTCCCCTTTCCTCCACCGCACTCTCCACAGCGAAGCTTCATGCGCCGGCCACCACGGAGCTCTTCTGCTCCCTCGCTTCCGTCTTCCATCTTTCGGCGCGCACGAAGGTTGGGACGGCGGGCTCCGCGCCGACATGGTGTGTGGCGTTCCTTCTCTACCTGCACCAGGAATGGCGCACGGTGAGTGCAGTGGGGAGGTAGGGCTCCCTGTCCAGTACCCTGGTGCAGACAAAAAAATGCCAAATGTGTACTTCAAGATGCTATGCTGTGGGGGTGGGGTACCCCAGTGCGGATAGCCTTAGTCGCAAGTACGCCACTGCTGCTGACTGGGTTTGCTGGATTAGCTAGGATATACAAAGAAAGAGGTCAAATAAGACATCAAATGTGAAAAAGAGATGTAGCAGATTAGCATTTTTCTCGGAATTTGAAGCATTAAAATTTGACACTTCATTAGAAAATCTTCAAGCTTAAGAGGTCATGACCTTCTTTGGTTATCAGGTCTATTAGTTGTGTAAATTCATCCAACTTTTTTGAGTCACATTTTCTCTCACAGCATGCGGTCTAATATGATAACTTTTTCTATTAACAATATTCATACACGCAATTTGTCAAACTAAACGGGTCACAAAGGGCGCGTTTTCTTGCTTGCCAGGCAGACTCACCGTGTGCAACTATACAATATACAATGATTGGTTGCTTGCATCCACGTCTCACTTGTTCCTTCGCGTGCAGAAATCGGCACTCGGCCTGGCTCACGGGAAACAAAACTTGATCTCGTTTCCGTGGAGCCTGGCTCGCTCGCTGCTGGCCCGTGAGTGCCTGACTCACGAGAGCCGAGCCAGGAAGGACACAGAAGTCAACCAAATGTGCCCAAAGTTCCACCAGTGGTATTAGACTATCTCCAGCAGTAGGCGGATTTGCTTCTGCAAAATTCCATTTTTGAGAGAAGGAAAGAGAAGAAATCGACGTGCAAAAGATCGAGGCTTCCAGCAGCGTGCGGATCCCGTCACGCAGCACCCGCGACAGTTGCTCCGCGCGCCCTGGCCTGGAACCTGGTGTGTGGCAGCGGCAGGCAGAGAATGGAGGGGCCGAGCTTGGGGGCAAGGAAGGGAGGATCCGCGGCGACCTCGACCTCGATCGCGAGCTCTGCAGATCCGGGCCTCAAGGAGCTCACCACGCCGTCGAGGAAAGGGAGCTCGCCGCGTGTTGAGGAGGGAAGGGAGGGCGGTGGGGACGCCGAGGTGGGGAGGAGGTGGCCTCAACCGCCGAGCTTCACCGAGAGGACCGTGCAGGAGGAGATCGACGCGGATCTCCTGGAGCCACCTCCATCTTCGCCGCGCGGAAGCCGAGATGGAGGAGGACCGCGTCACCGTGCTTCACCACGAGGAAGCCGAGGCGGCGGAGGGCCTCACCGCCGTGCTTCGCCACGAGGAAGCCGAGGCGGAGGACGGAGGAAGAGGTACTGCTCCGCCGTGCGTGGTGACAGAGGAAGAGGCGTTGCTCCGCTGCGGGATGAGGAGGTCGCCGCCATCGCGCGTCTGCTCCACCCCGCCAGGGTGGAGGTGGACGCGTGGAAGGGCCTGCTCCTCCCTCCCTCCGTCGTGGGAAGAGGAGACGAGGCGGGCTCGTGCGCGGGGACGGAGGAAGGCGAGGCGGGCAGTTGGAGTGCGGCATCGCGCACCGATGCAGAAGCCCCAGACCCCCCAGAAATGCGGCATGCCAGAGGCCTCCCCTCATTTTGCAGCAACGGATGCAACGTCCGTTAGACGAGCTACAGTGGCGTCTTGTTCTGTATTTTGAAGATGCAGATGCTGTTCCAGCAGCTGCCGGAGACGGTGTAATGCCTCCATGTGCGAGGAAAATTACGAGACACTACCGATAAACATGAAAATCTTAGCACAGTGAAAACTCTCCTCGGACTCCATTGCAAGCACGGAAAAGATCCCTTGATCGATCAAATCAGACACGTATCAAATGTACGAACACGTATAGGAAAAAGAACTCGACGCAACTGCGTAAGGCTGTCTGCACTGGGTGCGGTAAAATCAACAGGACTGGGTGCGGCGACGAGGGATCCTCGTTCTCAGAGACGCCGGCCTCTTGAGCGTGCCGGCGCGAAGCGCGGCCGTCGTTCCTCGAGCGCTTCTCGATCTCCTTCTGCTGGTGGACCTTCTTGCGGTCAGCCCGCCGCTTGTCCCTCGCGGCAAGCATGCGGGTGAGTGCTCGGTCCTCCGCTAGAGGGGGCGCGAGGTGAGGATGTCCACCTTCCCCATCTGGACATATACGAGAAAATTTGTACCTTCCACGAAAGTCCTAAGAATGAGTCACAAGGTGTCAGGAGAAGCGTACCAGGGCCGAGGTGATCGGGTGAGGCAACATCGGCAGCAGTTGTGGCGGTGGCCAGAACAAGTAGGTGATTCCGGTGGCCTGCGACACCCGGCGCTGAACCTCTTCCCCCGAAGACAGAGGGTTGGCCGTCACCGTCCCATCGAAGGGGGCCCGGTCATCTGTCATCTCGGAGATGCGTAGGGGGCGTCGCCGGAGCGGAACGATCCCCTCGCATGGTAGCCACCGATGACGGCTACAAAATCCACGCCATAGTCGCGGAGCGTCTGGAGGGCCATGAGGGCGTCCGAAAGGAACCGGGACTGGTCTTTCTTCTCCGGTCCGTACTTCCACTTCTCCGGCGCGCGGTCAATCCAGAGGTCGGTGTACTCGGGGAGCGGGTGCTCGGGGGCATTCTTTAGGTAGAACCAGTCCCGGTGCCATCCACTGTTGGAGCTCGTCAGGGAGGTGGAGATGTACTCATCCATCCTCCCTTGCTTCCCCCGAAGACCGGCACATCCAATCACCGTCGTGGTGTGGTCGTCCTTCAGGCACACAAATTTGTAAAAGTACCGGAACAAGTCCCAGTGGGCTCCCTGGCGTAGGTACCCCTAGCACAATGCCTCGAACGCTGCCATCTGCTAGATGCCGTTCGGATTGAGGTTGTGGAGTTGAAGATCGTACTCCTCGAGTACGGCGCAGATGAATCGCCCCGCCGAGACGGAGAAGCCGTGCTCATGGAAGGCCACGAACGAGACCGCGTATCCCGCCGGGGGTTCGGGGACGCGCTCGGCTCCGGGGATCTTCCACTCCTCCGCCTCGGTCTGCCGCGGCAGCATGCCATCGGCGACAAGGCGGTCGAGCTTGGACCAGGTCACACTTGAAGGCACCCAGTTCAACATGGCGACAGTGGCGAAAAAGTGAGCTCGTGATTGGAATCTAAGAAGGCGCGGTAGCGTGAGCACAGCAGGTGCGGAGGCTAGAGCAGAAGCAACGGCGGCAGAGCGAGCGAGGAAGAAGAAGGGGGAAAATCCGTGGGCTCGGGGGCTATCACCCGCGGGTGCGCTCGCGCGCCCCCGTCGGGAAAAAACACATCCAACCTCTCTGTCTCCACGGCAATGGAACCTGGGAGCGAGTCCTTGACTCCCTCATCAGGCTCGGGGGCTATTGATGAGGCCCTAGACCAGGGCCCACCACGACCACTGAAAAACGCAGTACGGACTGACACGCAGCGTACTCAGCGGCTAAATACGACGAGTATTACGCCCCCGAGTACCTGGAGGTCTGTACGACTAGTTTCCGTCATGGGCCAAGAGCCGAGCGGCTCATGCACACCGCCGCCTCTTCCTCCGAGTACATGACGGCCCCCACGACAAGTCTTCGGTCGAGCGGTGGTTCGCAAGATAAGTTTCCGTCTCTTCCTCCGACTACTCGCTCGCACGAGTAGTTTCTGTCCCCGACCAGATCGAGCTTCGCGTGGAAGACAACGGCGGCGTGGGCCCCTCGCTGAGATCCCGGGATATCCGCGTGCACTCTCCCACGCACCGCCACACGCCCGCTCCTCCGCGACGGCCCGCCCTGACCAGGCCGATCTGGTGTCAAAAGGCGGATCCGTCTGCTATGCCACGAATGGCACAATGCATGTCGTACCACGAATGGCACGGTGCACGCTGCACCACGAACGGCACAGTGTGCGCTACCTCCTGAGCCTCGAAAGGCGTGGTGTAGACTACTCGCACGAGTAGTTTTTCGTCCCCGACAAGTTTGAAGCTCCACATCAAAAGCAACAGTTGCGCGAGCCCCCCGCTGAGAACCCGGGTTATCTGCGCACGATAACCCACACGCCACCATGTGCCAACCCCTCCGCACAGGGCCGCCCTAACCAGGCCGATCTTGTGTCAGAAGGCGGATCCGCCTGCTATTTCATGAATGGCACAGTGTGTGTCGTACCACGAACGGCACAGGGAGCGCTGCGCCACGAACGGCACAGTGAAGGCCCCCCCCTAAACTTCAAACGCCGTGGCGTAGGCCACTCTATTACCACAGTACCTGGGAAAGACGTGCTCCTGCTCTACTGACAGGGGTAGGGTACGGGGCCTACACCCTGCACGTGACGAACTACTCGGAGGAGACCACGAGAAGCCCCGGAGGCCGCTACTCGGGACGCGCACCCCCAGGAAGACCTACGCCGTCGCCAGCGACCCCGTAACAGTTCTCCGCTGCACCGTCATAACAGTCCAATGCGGAGAAGGACGCCCTATGCTGCGATCTAGACTACACCCTCGATCTCACCCCCATAGACCTCTCCCTTGCGACTATAAAAGGGGAGGAGGGGAGCACCTGTAAGATACGTTAGTTTCCACCCCCACACACACTCAATATCGATATCTCATCTCATATTGCCCCTAGTCACACACCCACACTTGTACGCAGAACTCTACTACAAGAACCCAGTGCACATGCATTAGGGACTTGGGCTCAGAAACCCGCTCCCGACTTGTCTGTAACCCCTAATACAGACCCTTGAGCATAAAGAACACATCCCCTCCAACTGGACGTAGGGTATTACTCTCCGGAGGACCGAACCAGTATAACCTTGAGTGTCACTTGTGCAACCGTGCGGATTCCGACACGCGTTCGTATAAATTTACTTGCCGCAGGTAACAGACCCTGACAGTTGGCGCGCCAGGTAGGGGCCTTCGCGTGTCTCGACGTTCATTTTAGGGTCCGCACGGCCCGTCCACCACCGTCATCTTCAACGGTGACCATCGCCCAACCGATGCCGATGAGCTACCCCATGGGCTCGCCTGACCCACTCCCGGCCGGGTACGAGATCCGTTTCGGAAGCCTGGACTTCTAGGCGACCGGGAACGGCTTCCTCATGCGCCTCCTCAACAGGGGCGCAACCACACCTACGCCAGCACCGGCTCCGGTCACTGCTCCACGATCGCCCCGGCGCAAGAGGCACTCGGGCAAGTGCTCGCGGCAGGCCTAAGCAGAGCGACGCAGGGCAGCACGTGCCAGCTCCCCTCCACGGGTCGAAGCTGGCAAGCCACAACCCGCCGACGCAGCAGAAGAGTCCCTGCCGTCAGCAGGCTCGACGATGCGCCACGCCAGGGGAGGAGCGCTGGTACCACTATACCCTCGCGCGACGCGCAACGCGACGGCAGCGTACTCCTCATCATCAGGCACGGACCTGGCCGCATACAAGGACCTCCCGAGCCATCGCCTCTTGTGCAATCGGAAACTCGTCGGGACCTCGCCTAACGAACTGTACTCCGACTCCGACGGCACGGACGACAGTTTGGGGTCGGAGTGGGACTACTCTGGGCTCCGAGACGCCAGCGCTTTCAGCCGCTTCCAGACAGCGGTGGACTACTGCTTTAGCTACTCTGACAACTCTGACACTGGGGGCTACTACCCCTCGCGCGAGTGCTTCGTCGTTGGCAACGCTCTGGTTGCACCGGTGCCAGCCTAGACTCCGGAAGGGGTCGCCCAGTCCGCCCACAGCTCGACAGCGGATAGCGCTGTTGTGGCGCAGGACCCACCCAATGGCGCCGCACAACGGTCACGACTAGACGAATTGGAGGATGCACAGTGCCAGCTCGACGACGAGCGGGCTCAGCTCCATCAACAACTTGGGCAGGACCCGAACCCGACTCCCGCTCACGCGCGCGCGAGAGACGTCCAGCAATGTATCATCAACGACAACCGCGACGTCGTCAACGGCACGCCCGTCTTCAAGAGGGCATCGCAGAACCTGGCGGCGACAGTCGTTCTTCTGCGGAAGATTCCAGAGCCTGCTACGCCTCAGGAGAAGGAGATGCATCAACAAATCAAGACGCTTCTTGAGACCGCCGCCGTGCAGCAGGCGAAAAGCTCTGCCTCTCGTCAGTGGGGCTCGCAGGGTCGCGGGCACTCCGAGCCACGACAGCCTGCAACGCCGTCGCAGCAGCCACGTCGGTCTGAGGAAGTCAACGTTCCCGTCAAGAGCCGCCTGGGTCCCCACCGTGACGCACGCGACACCATCAAGGCGCGGCGGAGGGCGGCGGAGGGCGGACGTGGGCCAGGACGATGATCACGAGCAGCAGCCTCGCAAGGAGTACAACCGGCGGCGCGGTGGCCGCTACGACAGTGACGAGGACCAAAGCCGGAGCAACTCTCCTGATGCCCAGGGACCTCGAGCTTTTGGAAAGAACGTGCGTAGTGCACGTTTTCCTTCACGATTCCGAGCTCCGACCTTCGTACCCAAGTATGACGGAGAAACCAACCCTAGCGTTTGGTTGGAAGATTACCGGCTGGCGTGCAACACCGGCGGTGCGAGGGACGACCTGTTCATCATCAAGAATCTCCCGTTACACCTCGCGGACTCGGCCCGCACTTGGCTCGAGCTCCTGCCTCGGGGCAAGATCGACAGCTGGTCGCAGCTGCGTGACGCCTTCATCGGCAACTTTCAGGGCACGTACGCCTGACCAGGGAATCCATGGGACCTGTGCAACTGCAAGCAGATGAAAGGCGAAAGCCTACACGACTACATCCGACGCTTTTCCAAGCGGTGCACCGAGTTTCCTAGCACCACCGACACGGACATCATCTCGGTGTTCCAAAACAGCACCACGTGTGCCACGCTGATCCACCGAATCGGGCGGAGGAAGCCACGATCTACTCGGGAGCTCCTCGACATCGCAACAGACCACGCCAATGGGGAAGAAGCCATAGCCGCGACGCTCAGTCCCGGCACCAGCAAAGGGAAGCAACCGGCAGAGGCTGATGGAGGTCCGTCCGCTCCGTCCAATAAGAAGAAGAAGAACAAGGACAAGCGGTACCGTGACGACACCCTTGTGGCTGCGGTCGATCGGAATACAACGAGGCCCAGGGGCAATCCACCCAAGGACCACTTCGAGAAGCTGCTGGAAGCACCGTGCTCCAACCACGAGGGCCCAGTCAAGCATGCGTTCAAGGACTGCAACCTGCTGAAGGCCTATCTCGCTGGCACGCTGAAGAAGTGTGACACCGCTCCGACCAACGACGGAGGGAAGGATAAGGGCAACAACGAGGCTGGCTACCCCCATGAGGATGGAGCCGTCATGATGATCTTCGGAGGCTCGGTGGCACGCCTGCCCCGGCGTCAGGAAAAGTTGATCCGGCGAGAAGTCTACCACGTCGAGCGTGCAGCTTCGACGTACCTAAAGTGGTCGGAGACGCCGGTCACGTTTGACCGTCGTGACCATCCCGACCATGTTCCGCGGCCCGGCAACTATCCACTGGTCGTGGTGCCCTTGTTCAGCACCAAACGCATACACAACGTACTGATGGATGGAGGCAGCGGCCTCAATGTCATCTACGTCTCGATCCTCGACGACATGGGGATCCCGCGGTCCCGACTGCGGCCGTCGGCTGCGTCATTCCACGGGGTCGTACCCGGGATGGAGGTTGTTCCCCTCGGGCAGATCAACCAGCCCGTCACTTTCGGAACACCGAGCAACTTCTGAAAGGAGACCCTCACCTTCCAGGTGGTCGGGTTCCCGGGGATATATCACGCGATAGTCGGAAGGCCAGGATACGCGAAGTTAATGGCCGTCCCCAACTATAAGTACCTTAACCTAAAGATGCCCGGCCCGAAGGGCATCATCACAGTGGGGACTACGTTCCAGCACGCATACGAGTGCGATGCTGAGTGCTTCCAGTTCGTTGAGGTAATGATCCGGTCCGAGAAGCTCACCGCAGAGCCCCCCTCCGAGGACCAAGACATCCCCGAGTCGTCCAAGTGAGCGGCATGCTCTTTTGAGCCCGCCAAGGCTACCAAGGAGGTGGCCGTCATCGACGACGGTCGCACGATCTGTATCGGGACGGCACTCGATTCCAAGTAGGAAAGCGTGCTCGTCGACTTCCTCCGCGCAAACCTCGACGTGTTTGCGTGGAAGCCCTCCGACATGCCGGGGATTCCAAGGGAGGTCGCCGAGCACAAGCTTAACATTAAGCCCGGCTCGAAGCCTATCAAGCAGCGTCTTCGCCGCTTCAACTCCGACAAGTGCAAGGCCATCGGCGAGGAAATCAAGAAGCTCCTTAGTGCAGGGTTCATTCGTGAAGTGTACCACCTCGAGTGGTTAGCAAATCCTGTACTCGTTAAGAAGAAGAATGGAAAATGGAGGATGTGTGTCGACTACGCGAGCTTGAACAAGGCATGTCCAAAAGATCTGTTTCCATTACCGCGTATAGATCAATTAGTCGATTCGACAGCAGGGTGTGAAACCCTCTGTTTTCTCGACGCTTATTCCGGGTACCACCAAATCGCGATGAGCCTTGCCGACCAGCTCGCGACCTCGTTCATCACCCCTTTCGGCGCGTTCTGCTACGCATCCATGCCATTCGGGTTGAAGAATGCAGGAGCCACGTTCCAGAGATGTATGCGACGCGTCTTTGCGACCTCATCAAACGGCTAATTGAGGCCTATGTAGATGATATCATGGTAAAATTGAAAAAGGTGGGCGACCTAATCCCCGACCTCACCGCGGTCTTCGAAAAGTTAAGAGAGCACGGCGTAAAGCTTAACCCCGAGAAGTGCGTTTTCGGGGTCCCCAGAGGCATGCTACTCGGGTTCGTCATGTCGGAACGCGGCATCGAGGCAAACCCCGAGAAGATCTCCGCGATCACAAGCATGGGGCCAATTAAAAACCTGAAGGCAGTGCAGTGCGTCACGGGATGCCTCGCGGCCCTCAGCAGGTTCATCGCCTGACTAAGTGAACGCAGCTTGCCGCTGTACAAGCTCATGAAGAAGTCGGAGCAGTTCACATGGATGCCCGAGGCGCAAGAAGCGCTCGACTCGCTCAAGAACCTGCTCAAGAGTCCACCCGTGCTCACCGCACCGGTAGACGAAGAGCCCATGCTCCTGTACGTCGCCGCAACGACTCAGGTCATGAGCGTGACGCTGGTGGTTGAGCGAGACGAGCCCGGGAAGACACAGAAGGTGCAACACCCCGTCTACTTTGTGAGTGAAGTCCTCCCCGACTCGAAGACGCGCTACCCGCAAATCCAAAAGTTGATCTATGCTATCCTCATCACCAAGCGGAAGCTCCAGTATTATTTCGACTCGCACCGCATCACGGTGGTGTCCAAATACCCACTTGGCGAGGTCATACAGAGCCCGGAGGCGGAAGGAAGAATCGCTAAATGGGCCCTTGAGTAGATGGGGCAGAACATCACATACACGCCTCGCACCACCATCAAGTCGCACGCATTAGCCGATTTCGTCACCGAGTGGACGGAGATCCAAACTCCTCCCGCTCCCATAGAGCACGAGACGCGGCTTATGTACTTTGACGGATCACTGATGAAAGAAGGAGCCGGGGTCGGACTTGTCTTCATCTCGCCTCTGGGCGGGCGTATGGAGTATATGGTCCGACTACATTTCACGACATCTAATAATGTCGCGGAGTACGAGGCCCTCGTCAATGGCCTCCGGATCGCCCTCGAACACGGGATTCGACGCCTCGAGATCCGGGGAGACTCCGACCTGGTTGTGGGGCAGGTGATGAAGGAGAAAAATTGTTTGAGTCCAAAAATGGCTGCATACTGCCCAGCGGTGCGCGAATTGGAAGACAAGTTCCACGGGCTTGAGCTCAACCATGTGTTACGCAAGTACAATGAGGCAGCAGACACTCTCGCAAAAGCAGCATCGAATCGGAAACTTGTTCCGCACGAGGTCTCTGCCAGCGACCAGTACGAGCCTTCTGTCCGCTCCAAGGAGGACAAGCCGCCAAAGCTATCGACACAGGAAGTCATGGAGATCGATGAGGTGCGAGAGCCTAATCTTGAAGATCCAGACTGGAGGGTCCCGATCCTCGAGTGGATGGTGGAGGGAAAATTGCCTCCCAACAAGGAGGAAGCCCGACGAATAGCGCGTATGGCCAAGTCATAGAGACTGGTCGATGGCGAGCTCTGACAAAAGGGCCCTGAAGGCATACTCATGCGTTGCGTCCTGGCCGACCAGGGCAAGGAGCTGCTGCAAGAAATTCACGCCCGCACAGCGGACACCACGCCGGTCCAAAGAACATTGTCGGAAAAGCTTTCTGACAAGGTTTTTTCTAGCCAACTGTGGTCGCCGACGCGACTCGAATCGTGCGCAGCTGCGAAGGCTGCCAATTCTACACACGACAAACTCGTCTCCCTGCGTAGGCGCTTCAAACCATTCCCGTCACATGGCCTTTCACGGTCTGGGGACTGGACAAGGTCGGACCCTTCAGGAAGGCGCCTGGGGGCTACACACACGTGCTCGTAGCCATCGACAAGTTCTCGAAGTGGATCTAGGCCAAGCCCATAACGAATGTTCGTTCCGAGGAAGCCGTCGCATTCTTCACCGACATCATCTATGGCTTCGGGATCCCCAACTCCATCATCACTGACAACGGCACCCAGTTCACCGACAAAAAGTTTCTCAAGTTCTGTGACGACAACAACATCCGCGTGGACTAGGCTGCCGTCAGTCATCCAAGGACCAACGGGCAAGTGGAGAGGGCAAACGGCATGATCCTGCAAGGCTTGAAGCCAAGAATTTTCAAGCGCCTCGAGAAGTTTCAAGCGACGTGGGCCTTGGAGCTCTCGTCTGTCCTATGGAGCCTGCGCACCACACCTAGTCGGGCCACCGGCTGCACGCCTTTCTTCCTGGTCCACGGGTCGGAGGCGGTCCTCCCAACAGACATCGATTACGGCAGCCCACGAATTCAAGCCTACACCGAAGAAGGCAACCATGTCGCCCTCGAGAACGCCATCGACCAGCTGGATGAAGCGCACAGCGTCGCTCTCCTCCACTCAGCACAGTACCAGCAGACCCTACGCCGCTACCACGAGCGTAACATCAGGGAACGAGAGTTCCAGGTCGGCGACCTCGTCCTCCGACGAGTTCAAAGCAACGAGGGCCGGCACAAGCTCTCGCCGCCATGGGAGGGTCCGTTCATCGTCGACCAAGTGCTCCGTCCGGGAGCTTTCAACCTCAAATACGAGGATGGCAGGGTCATCTCCAACACATGGAACATAGAGCAGTTCCACCGCTTTTACCCTTAATTTTTCCCTTTGTTTCGTCTTATGATAATGCAAGAGTTTCGAGCTACTTTCTTTTTTCGTGAGATGATATCTTCAATCCAGCTTATGTCTTTTACTTGAGTAAAACGTTTTAAGCCTATTTTATCCCATGGGCAAGCCTCTGACTTGTCCATGGGCTCGGGGGCTACTTGGGGCCACGGCACCCCTTCCCCACACGTTTCGAAAACTTTTTCGATCAAAAACCGTCTACGGTTTCTCATAAGATCATCACGGTATACCCACACTTGCTAAAAGGAGGTGGACGATAACTAGCGCGGTCGTGAGCCTGCGCTCGTCCGGGCCCCGAGTACTTACGCCCCTGCGGCTACGGTGCAAAGACCCACGAGCAAAGTACACAACTCTGAGTTGTCACTCCATTCGCTCCCTCAAAAGTAGTCGGGCAACCGTCTAAACTATGGACTCCAAAGAGTTTTCTTGTTTGCAAAAACACGCTTTCGTCTATCCTTCTCAAAGTACTCGGGGACTACTTGCCCGAGTAGAACTACTTCAAGAATGAGTCTGGCCGGATCGCCAAGTTCCTACGCCCCCGCGGCTACGGAACAAGACACCACCAATGAAGTCTTAGGCCGTACTACTCGGACTCGCAAGTTCCCTAACTACTCGGAAGAAGGATAACGAATGAACAAACGTATACTTAACTTAAAACGAAAAACGGTCACATGACCCACGAACTTGTTACAAGTTACCACAGACATAATCAAAAGCCCCTGCGAGGCTACTCTGTTTCTTTTACAGGCCCAGATCATGAAGGGCGTGGTTCATCATGGCTTGGGCGAAGTCTACGGCGTCATTCTCAATACGATCATAACCGTCATTGTCGTAGTCCGGGCACCACCCTTGGCTCAGCAACCTCCAGTCCAGCCTCGGATAGTGCGACAAGAAGATCGCCACCACCTTGCGGATGATGTCACGTGCCACATCCAATGATTGTCGGCAAGTCGTCGCGGCGGCCTGTTCCAGGCGGTCCTTCAAATTTGAGCCGGCGGGGACCCCAAGATCGACCATCGATTTAATGATGGCTTCGGCCATCTTGTCGCGGATCGACTGCACCGGCGCTAGGGTCTCCTTGGTCGCCTTGTGTGACTTCCGCGCCTCCTCGAGCTCCGTCACGGTCTCTGAACCAAAAGAAGGATACACATTAGTGGAAAGCAACATGCTCGAAAAGGGCAAAACACGAAAAAGTTACGCCTCTTACTGTTCAGCCTCTCGGTAGAGTCGGGGGCAAGCTCTGCCAGCTTCTGGTTCTCGACAAGCTGGGTGGCCTCGACACTTTCCTTGTCCGCGAGCTACTTAGTCAAGTTGTCACGGGTCGTACGGAGAACTGCTCGTCGTCAAAAACGAAATAACGTCACAAGATCGAACGACTACACGAGAAGAGAAACCAAAAGGACAACAGGTCGTGGGGCACTTACTGAGGATCTCCTCCGCGCGCTTCCTGGTGACTTCTTGAAGCTGGTCCTTCACGGTGGTGACGTCGCGGACTTGGGCCTCCAGAGCGGTCACCCTCTCATGAGCCATCTGGAGGTCAGATTCGGCCCGGCCTGCCCTTGCTTCAAGCTCTGTTTTCTCCTGGTGGGCGGTCCGAGCGGCGGCCTCGGCATTGGAGCACAGCTCCAACGCTGTCTGCTCCGCCACAGCCAGCCTCTCCTCCAGGGAGGTCTTCTCCGCCTGTGCAGTGGCCGCGCTATCCTCCGTGGACTTCACCCTCACCTCAAAAGTGGCGCGCTCGGTCGCTCTGCTGACCTCGCCCGCCGCCATGACAAGGTGAGTCGCGGCCAACTGTGCCTCCAGCTGGGTTTTCTCCGCCCGGAGTGCCTCGATGGCGTGGAGCCTCTCGTCATTGCGCCCAACGAGCTCCTAAGTTACGAATGAGTTCCGCGGTCAGAAAAATGACAAGTCTAGAGAACAAATGGAAGAAGGAAATATGGAATCTGCGCCTCACCCTCGCGTGCGGGCACAACCAAATCCATGAGCGCTCGCTCCGATTGGCGCAGCGCCCGCTCGCTCCGGCGCAGGCCCCTCTCCAGGTTTCGGTGGGCCACGACTTCTGCGCTGCCGCCGATGTCGAGGTCGATGGAGGTCTCGACCCGTGAAACGGGCACCAACCAGAGGAGCGGTGCCTCCTCCTGCCCCTCGAGCACTGGCGGGGTCGCTCCCAGACCCCTTGAGCTTTCTCCGACCTCCAAGGTCAGAGGCGGCGCCCGCTCCTCTGTCACCGCGAGAGGAGAGGCGGTGGGAGAGGGGGACTCCGGGATGATGATAACCTCTGGGGCGTCCAGTGGGGGGACGACGTTGTTCGTAGAAGCGGCGGCCGACGAGATCAGAACGACCCCCTCAGTCACTTCAATGATCGTCATGGCCGGGGTCTTCTCGGAGGCAGGGATGGTCTCCTCCACGACCACCATGGCATCTCCCATGCCAGCCAGCGACTCAGGGGCTGGAGTCCCAATATCCGCCGCAGCGCTGCCCGCCCCTGCTAACGACAAGGGGGCTGGCAGCTCAACATCCACCGCGGCGTTGCCCGCCCCCGCCAGGGACTCGAGGGCTGGCAGCTCAACATCTCCTGCCGGCGCTTCAAGGGCAGGATCCTCCAAGGGCTGCTCCTGAGGCCCGAACTGGCATTTCTCCAACTCGGCCGTATGGGCAGCAAGTGCTTCTTCTGTGGGGGCATCGCCCCCCAATCCCATATGCCCCATCGACAAGTCACTTCGAGCAGGGCTCTCAGCTCCCTTCGGTGGGACCACTGCTTCCTGGGTCCTGGACCCGCCCACCTCCTCGACAGTCGCGCCCGAAGGGAGGATTGGCGATGGACCACCCGGCAGCGACACATCTCTGACCGCCTGTGTAACACCCTGGGTTTTCAAAAATGGAAAACTCAGCTTTCTGTCTTGTGTTAGTCCCTGGAACAGACGCTAACACGCACAGGCATTCATCACAGATAAATATCACAGTCATACAGCGAAATAAAGCATCAGAGTACGAATAATAATCTGATTATTACATATCCTGAATAATGGAGTACATCAATACACGCCTCTTGGCGGAATAACAAGAATAAGAGCCTACGCAGCGGTAGCTAGCTTCCAAAAGGTGTCTCCATCTTCATTCGTCTCCCACAGGCATCCTTGAGCGAAGCGATGTGCCCCTCAGTCGTACCATCCGTCGGCGTTGTTGTCGAAGTCTGACCCGTACTCTGCAAGCTCAGGGGCTATCCCCAAGGATCGGGATAGGTCAACGTCACCAACCGTATGCAAGCTTTAAGTGGCCTACTTCTAAAGGTAAAGAGAGGAACAAGGTAGAGGCTGGGTTTTCTAAGCAGCAGCAACATCAATATAAAAGAAATATCATCTCCATATTCCCAGCAATTCCCATATCACTCATCCTCAAACGGTTACACCTGGTCACCCAGATCACCGTCACCATCACCTATCTCCAGCTAGGGTCGGCGCGAGAACTCCCACTCCTCGCACCTCAATGGTTGCACCCGGATTCGTGAGGCAGAGGGAGCAACTCTCCTCTCCTCGAATACAACCACGGCTCACAATACACTCTCATCCTATAAGGGGGAAGGTAGAAATCCCAAAACGTAAGAGTCGAAGTATACAACGGGCATGTCCATGACCGAGGACACGGCTATACATATAGATCTAAACTCTGCAGAGCGTGTACACCTGTACCCAACTCGGAATGGCACCCGACGGTAGCAAGTCGGCCGAGCCCATCCTACCGGACGAACACCTAGGAGTTACGATTCCACCCTGCATCTAGGTCTCGCTGCAGTCCTTCGCAAAGGACCGCCCCAGAACTGTGAACATGCCCTCGTGTGGCCACACGGGGAGCGACTGCAAAGGGAAAGGGTCCTCACCCACTTCCCTCCCACTGATACCCTCTACCCTACTAGCAGGTATGGAATTGCACTTGCCAGGGTCGACCCGGCCCTATCCCCACTCTCGGCGAGGTGGTGTGTACGAAAGTCCCGTGAACACAAGGCGACCCACTCGGTTTCGGACCGGGGCGAGCTCCTATCCTCCAAGTCGTCACAAAATCCCCAACACCTATGCTCCTAAAACAGTGTACCCGCCATAGGTATCAAACTGGGCAACGTCCGAGAAGACGATCCCTGGCCCCCGATCCCGGATCGGGTTGTCTTGAGCTCACCCCCGCCAAAATATCCCAAAACACCTTCTCCTGCCGGTTTTTCCCACACACGCCAAGAAACTACCACAATATCCCAACACATGCATAGCAAGCTCAGCGTATCATCACGCATAAGTAAAGTAGTAGTAGTAGGTCAATCAAAGATAAGTATGTAAAAGAGGCTATGCACGGGTTCATCATATCCATCACTATGCAGTAATTAAAGCACTAGCAGTTCTAATAGCCATGCCTAATGGGCATTCAAAGATCGGTCGGGCGTGAACCTGCGTGTGGGTAGTCGTCGAAGGCGAAGTCGTCGTCGTAGTCCTGGGTCGGCTCTCCGGCTCCGGTAGCTCCTAGATTCGCGAATATAAATAAATTACCGGAGCTAATTGCAATTAACACCAAATAAAGAAGCAATAAGAGCCAAAAGGGAGCAAAAGCCTAACTAACAGGTGCGTCATGATTTTAGAAAGATTATGAAAGTGGTTTCATGTTTTTCGGAGCTCAGAATAATTAGTTATGAATTTTTGAAGGTTAAAACCATTCCTGAAATTAAATTGTGCATCCACAATATATATAACTCTTAGCTAGCTATAGGCTAACTCTTCCTAGCTGCAAGAGGGCTCTAGGCTAGCTATAGGCCGGCTGCAGCGGCTTACGTGGCTGCCACGCTGCTAGCTAAAAGCGAGCTGCAGCCGAGGTGGCAGCCCACGTGGCGGCTGACGCAGCAGCGGAGGCGCGGGATCGTTTGTGGCGTACGGCGGAGGTGTGTGTGGGCTGCCGTGTGGCTTCCGCGTGGATTGGCTGAGTGCACACGATCCATGCGATCCGGTGCAGCGGGCGGTGGTGTGGCCGACCGTGGGGCCTAGCAGGGATTGGCCGGGGCAAGACCTAGAACTAAGGCGCCCCCGGGGTGTTCGATGGAATGCCCCCAAGGCACTCCGCGGCGGCAAAACTCGTTCGGCGACGATTTGCCACGACAGCCGGCAAGAGGAGGCGGCGGCGAGGTCTAAAAGGTCCAAGAGAAACACCGGTGGGGAAGGGCTCGTCCTCCGACCGGCAACAGGGCACGACGGGCTTCCTGCCGTCGGAAAGACAAGGAGCGGCGGCGCGGCAAGAAGCAGAGCGGCGGTTCGCGGCTTCGGTGTGTTCGCCCTTGTGCGTTGGTGCATCTGGTGTGTGTGCGCGTGCTCATGCCGGCGGCGAGGTAGGGCCAACAACGACCCATGGTGATGGCTCGGGCCACGGTGTGTTGGCACGGGTGCGGGAGAAGCAGAGGACGGCGACGGGACGAGTGCGCGAGTGCGCACCGAAGGCACGCGCAACGCTCCGCGGTGTAGAGGGAAAACGAGGAGCTTGGCCGGCGCGTGCTCATGCACTTGGCCGTGAGGGTTCACCTCGGTTGTGCATGACGGTGAGGGAAAGGTGTGACAGCGGCGTGGCTGCGCGGGGTCGATCTTGCGCGAACGCCGACGGTGAGTCGTGGCCCGCGTGTGTGCACAAGTGCGCGCACGGGTCAGCATGACGCCGGGCTGGCCAAGGCCAAGCCTTTTCTCCCCGCACGGGTGTGCGCGAGTGCGCAAGCCTTCGGCTTGTCCACGGCACACGGGGAAATGGCGAGGCGGTAAGACGGCGACGAGCGCGACAGGTCAAGGTGATGGCGACGCCGTGGTCGGAGACCAGCGTCGCGGCAAGTGTGGGCGTGTTGTTCAGTCTCCGATGTGTGCACATGGGTGCGTGTGTGCGCCGGGGCTTGCACCTGCATGTGAAGGAGGAGAAAAAGGGTCGGGCTTCGCGACGGCGTCGCCGAGGTCAGGGTCCGGCGGCGCGGCCTACGCGAGCGTGTGGAGCGGGGAAAAGGAAGGGCGGCGAGCTTCAGCGGTGAGCGGCGTGCGGCGACGACAGCGGCAGCACCTGCATATGAAGAAGCACAGCTCGACGGCTGGCACACAGAGGCGACGGCGGCGAGCGCGGCGGCACGATGCAAAGCAGGGCTCCCGCGGTGTTCAACTTCCCCCTCCGGCGCGAAGGCCAGGGCCATAGCAGAGAAGAGGGAGCTGGTCTCACCGTGGTGACCCCTGGGTCGAAGTGGAGCGCGTCGGTGTAGAGACGGCGGCGGAGCGGGTGCGGTGGTGCTGCAGGACGAAGGGGAAGCAGAGCAGGGGAACTCCGGCATCGCAGTCCTTGGCTTGAGCAGCTCCGGCTCCACGGCTTGCGGCGGCGTGGGCTTCGCACGGGCGGCTCCGGTCTCCTCTCCTCCCTTCCTTCTTCTCTGGAGGGCAGGGGAAAACCCCAACTGCGGCGGCGCGTACAGGGAGAAGGCGGGGCGGGAGGGCTTTATATTCGAAGCTAGGGTTTTGCGGGCGCGTGCGCGGGTGGCTGAGATGCGCGCGGGAGCACGTGGAGGCCATCCGCGTGTGCCAGCACGGCAGGAGGTGGCGGCCATGGCGGTCCCCTCCGAGCTCACGCGCGGCGTCCCCGCGGCTGGCGTCTCTGATGAAAGAAAGGGGAAAAGGTGTGGAGAGGAAAGGTATGACAGGTGGGGCCCGCATGGCGGCGACAGCGGCGCTGTGGTAGGTGGGAGGCAGGCTTTGGTGGGCCGAAAGAGTTAAACGGGCCGGCGGGGCTTTGGTGGGCCGGTAGCCGGGTAAACCAAAGAAAGGAGTATGAGGTGGTCCAGCGGACTTCAACGTTGAAGAAAGGGCCCAGCAGAAGAGGTAAAGGTTTTTCCTATTTTTCCTTAACTTATAATCCTTAAACTAATTCAATTCAAATTTGAACTGCACACAAATAAGATCCAAATAAAAGCCAATAAATCCCAAAATTATCACACTAGCATTTATATTTCCTAAAATTTATTATTTAGCTCAAATTAAATCTAGGAATTTAGGGAAGGATCAAAGAAGATACCCTTAATATTTCAAGCATGCACTCAAATTCAAGCAAAAATTTTGAAATCCACATTTTCGAATAAATTAACATTCCGGGAAACTCCGGGATGTTACAGCCTGAGCCGGACGGCGCAACCTCTTCACGGGCGCTGGTTCCATCGTGCTGGGGTCAGGGCCCCTGGAACAGAAAGGGTGTCATGACGACAGCAGGCGGCAGACATGTTCCCCAGGAATTCGGAACGACGATCGAAAAATTGCAACTCGGAGCTTACCTTTCCGCGATATTGCGAGCCTGTTTCGAGCCCAAGGTCAAGCTCGGGGAGGGCGCCGCTCGTTTGCTCCCCGAGGACGGAGCAGAAGTCGGGGCGGGCGCAGGTCTGTTCCCGACGACGACGATGGACGGGAGACATCGCTGAGTGATGGTCGATCCCCCGCCGTGAGTCGTGGGCGGAGGAGAAACTCCCGACGCATTTCTCTGCTCCTGCAGCAAGCATCCCGACGACGAGTCTGACCTCGGCTCGAAGAGGAGTGGCGCGAGGCCTCGCGCTCTGACGTACGGCGAGTGGAGTCGCCGCGCCGGGGGGAACTCCTACTCCTCTCGCGGTGGCCTCACTGAGAGGTGCGGCTGCGCACCTCGAACCGGTCTACTCGAGGAGACCGGGGTAGCGCCTGCCCACTCGAGCTGGCTCCCGCGGCAGCTGAGGTGGGCTCCGACCCACCGCGCGGCTGCGAAGTCACCGGCAGCTCGTCGTCAGTCCACGTGAACTCGAAGTCGGAGTCCCCGTATTCGACGGTGGCGACGAGGGATCCTCGTTCTCGGAGACGCCGGCCTCTTGAGCGCGCCGGTGTGAAGTGCGGCTGTCGTTCCTCGAGCGCTTCTCGATCTCCTTCTGCTTGTGGGCCTTCTTGCGGTCAGCCCGCCGCTTGTCCCTCGCGGCAAGCATCCGGGTGAGTGCTCGGTCCTTCGCCAGAGGGGGGCGCGAGGCGAGGATGTCCACCTTCCCCATCTGGACATATACGAGAAAATTAGTACCTACCACGAAAGTCCTAAGAATGAGTCACAAGGTGTCAGGAGAAGCGTACCAGGGCCGAGGTGGTCGGGTGAGGCAGCATCGGCAGCAGTTGTGGTGGCGGCCAGAACAAGTAGGTGATTCTGGTGGCCTGCGACAGCCGGCGCTGAACCTCTTCCCCCGAAGACAGAGGGTTAGCCGTCACCGTCCCCTCGAAGGGGGCCCGGTCGTCTGTCATCTCGGAGATGCGTAGGGGGCGTCGCCAGAGCGGAACGATCCCCCTCGCATGGTAGCCACCGATGACGGCTACAAAATCCACGCCATAGTCGCGGAGCGTCTGGAGGGCCTTGAGGGCGTCCGGAAGGAACCGGGGCTGGTCTTTCTTCTCCGGTCCGTACTTCCACTTCTCCGGCGCGCGGTCGATCCAGAAGCCAGTGTACTCGGGGAGCGGGTGCTCGAGGTCATTCTTGCGGTAGAACCAGTCCCGGTGCCATCCACAGTTGGAGCTCGTCAGGGAGGTGGAGATGTACTCATCCATCCTCCCCTGCTTCCCCCGAAGACCGGCGCACCCAATTGCCGCCGCGCTGCGGTCGTCCTTCAGGCACAAAAATTTGTAAAAGTACCGGAATAGGTCCCAGTGGGCTCCCTGGCGCAGGTACCCCTCGCACAATGCCTCAAACGCCGCCATCTGCTGGATGCCATTCGGATTGAGGTTGTGGAGTTGAAGGTCGTACTCCTCGAGTACGGCGCGGATGAATCGCCCCGCTGGGACAGAGAAGCCGCGCTCGTGGAAGGCCATGAACGAGACTGTGTATCCCGCTGGGGGTTCGGGGACGCGCTCGGCTCCGGGGATCTTCCACTCCTCCGCCTCGGTCTGCCGCAGCAGCATGCCATCGGTGACAAGGCGGTCGAGCTTGGACCAGGTCACACTTGAAGGCGCCCGGTTCGACATGGAGACAGTGGTGAAAAAATGAGCTCACATTGGAATAGAAGGAGGCGCGGTAGCGTGAGGGCAACGGATGCGGAGGCTAGAGCAGAAGCAACAGTGGCAGAGCGAGCGAGGAAGAAGAAGAGGGGAAAATCCCAACTGGCGGCCGCGATATATAAGGGGAAATGACTGTTCCCTCAGTAGTTATTGCCCGGGCCCACCTCGGGCCACGACCCCCACGCGCCGAAGCGTCGCTCCTCAAAAGGCGCGCCCGCCAGTGCCAACCGCGCATGAACGCGCTGCCACATAATCCGTGACGTGCCGACGAATCCTGCATCCGGTGCGAAATCTTCGCCCTTCACCCCACGACGCACGTTTTGCACGATGCGCAACAACACGATAACTCCCACGAATTCAGGACTTCAACATTTAACCCCACGTACAAGTCTCTGACTTGTCCGTGGGCTCGGGGGCTATCACCCGCGGGTGCGCTCGGGAGCCCCAGTCGGGAAAAAACACATCCAACCTCTCCGTCTCCACAGCAATTGAACCTGGGAGCGAGTCCTTGACTCTCTCACTAGGCTCGGGGGCTACTGACGAGGCCCTAGACCAGGACCCACCACACGACCACTGAAAAACGCAGTACGGACTGACACGCAGCGTACTCAACAGCTAAATACGACGAGTATTACGCCCCCAAGTACCTGGAGGTCCGTACGGCCAGTTTTCGTCATGGGCCAGGAGCCGAGCGGCTCATGCACACCGCCACCTCTTCCTCCGAGTACATGACGGCCCCCACGACAAGTCTTCGGTCGAGCGGTGGTTCGCACGACAAGTTTCCGTCTCTTCCTCCGACTACTCGCTCGCACGAGTAGTTTCCGTCCCCGACCAGATCGAGCTTCGCGTGGAAGCCAACGACGGCGTGGGGCCCCGCTGAGATCCCGGGATATCCGCGCGTGCTCTCCCACGCACCGCCACGCTCCCGCTCCTCCGTGACGGCCCGCCCTGACCAGGCCGATCTGGTGTCAGAAGGCGGATCCGTCTGCTATGCCACGAACGGCACAGTGCGTGTCGTACCACGAATGGCACGGTGCACGCTGTGCCACGAACGGCACAGTGTGCGCTACCTCCTGAGCCTCGAAAGGCGTGGCGTAGACTACTCGCTCGCACGAGTAGTTTTCCGTACCCGACAAGTTTGAAGCTCCACATCAAAAGCAACAGTTGCGCGAGCCCCCCGCTGAGAACCCGAGATATCCACACACGATAACCCACACGCCGCCACGTGCCAACCCCTCCGCACAGGGCCACCCTAACCAGACCGATCTGGTGTCAGAAGGCGGATCCGCCTGCTGTTCCACGAACGACACAGTGTGTGTCGTACCACGAACGACACAGGGATTGCTGCGCCATGAACGGCACAATGAATGCCCCCCCTAAACTTCGAACGCCGTGGCGTAGGCCACTCCATTACCACAGTACCCGGGAAAGATGTGCTCCTGCTCTACTGATAGGGGTAGGGTACAGGGCCTACACCCTGCACCCGACGAACTACTCGGAGGAGACCACGAGAAGCCCCGGAGGCCGCTACACGGGACGCGCACCTCCAGGAAGACCTACGCCGTCGCCAGCGACCCCATAACAGTTCTCCGCCGCACCGTCATAACAGTCCGACGTGGAGAAGGACGCCCTACGCTGCCATCTAGACTACACCCTCTATCTCACCCCCATAGACCTCTCCCTTGCGACTATAAAAGGGGAGGAGGGGAGCACCTGTAAGACACGTTCGTTTCCACCCCCACACGCACTCAGTATCTCATCTCATCTCATATCGCCCCGTAGTCACACACCCACACTCGTACGCAGAACTCTGCTACAAGAATCCAGCGCACACGCATTAGGGACTTGGGCTCAGAAACCCTCTCCCGACTTGTTTGTAACCCCTACTACGGACCCTTGAGCATAAAGAACACATCCCCTCCAACTGGACGTAGGGTATTACTCTCCGGAGGCCCGAACCAGTATAACCTTGAGTGTCTCTTGTGCAACCGTGCGGATTCCGACACACGTTCGTATAAATTTACTTGCCGGCGGTAACAAACCCCGACAACCGGGGAACGCCAAAGCCAACGCCATGTCCCGTTCGCCCCAACCTTCACCAAATCCAGCGCACTACAGTGTGTGTGCTACACTCCGCGGAGGTCCCACCTCGCATGTGGCAGTTGCTGCTTCGCGCCATCACAGGGAGGAGAGGAGAGAGATGACATCAGAGGCAGTAGAGAGGAGAGGAAAATGGCGCTAGCGACGTCGCCACCGCCGCCATCCGCCCTGCGGCTGGAGTAGGGCAGGGGCGGTGCGGCCCCGCGGCTGGAGTGCTAGACGACAGAGGGAGCAAAGGAGCAGGGCCACTGGCCACCCGTCGGTGGGAAGGAGGGCGGACCGAGCGAGGTGGGAGGGAGGGACGGAGCGAGGAGCCGCCACCGCCGTGAGATCTGCACCGCCGTCCACCACCTTCGGTCAAGATCCAATGAAGAGCAGCACAGGGCGCGCGAGGGCGCATCAGGATGGGGCGGCAGGACGTCGGAATCACTGCCTCATCACTGGCTCCCTCCCTCCGCTGCCGTGAGGTGCTGGCGGGGATGCCCGCCTCTCCCTCCCGCTCCTCTACTCCCTGCCGCTCCTCCACTTCTGCTCCACCGGCAGAGAGGGAGCAGGTAAAGAGACAGGGAGAGAGAGCTTGACGCCGGAGGGGAACCGGTGGCCGCGGGGCCCCTGCTCGTCCGCTGCCCCTGTCGGGAGACCCGTGCGTGCTTCCTCGCACTGGAGAGGGAGCAGAGGAGCTTCACAGGCCGCCCTTCTCCTCCTTCGCAGGGGAGCCGACATCTTCCATACGGGGGAGCTGGTCGCCGTGCTGCCGCCGCAGAGGAAGGCCCGACATCCGCCTCGCCGACGTTGGGATGGGGAGGACGGCGCCCCTTTCTCCTTCCCCGCGCTGGAGGGGTCCCGCTCGCGTCGGCGTGGAGGCGACTCTGCCCGTCGGAGATGCGCCAAAAATCAACAGCCACGCCGGATCTGAGCTCCACCGACGCAGAAGCCTCCACCGCCACCGCAGGATCCGGCACGGGTCTGGTTGGAGAGGGAGGGGCCGGTCGGGAGGGAGGCGCCGCTCCCCTCCTCCACTGCAGCAGCCGCGCCCCTCCTCCGCCGGCGCTGGGATGGAAGGACTGGAGGGCGGCGCCGCGCACCTCGCCGGCGTCCGCGCGCACAACCGAAAGGTAGGAGAGAGGAGGCGGGGCAGGTGGGGGAGAGAGAGAACGGAGAGGGAAGGGGAGGGGGTCGGGGAAATTGATGTGGAGTATGATGCATGGGACCCACACATGGTGGTTGGTGTGAAGTATGAGATATAGGGGATGATGGGTATGGGAAAACTGGAAAATTTCGATGACCAGGTAGAAATATTGCTTTTAGTGGTTGAGTTTGGAGTTTGACGAGTGCGGATAGCCTAAAGCGGACGGATACGTGTGCAATTGCACAGGCCCACTCCCCGATCGCTTCTACGAGTCCCGAGCATGAGCGATTGCACGCGCTCGTCGGAATCCTGATCGGAATAAGCAAACCGAGCGAGGATCGTCGCAGCCTCGCTCGTTCCCGGCCAATAAATCCACGCGACGGCTTTCCCTCCAAACCCCAACAAACTCCCAATCATGAGCTCCAGCTCGTCTTGCAACGCGTGATCACAAACCAATTGCGTCGCCTTCTTGTGTCCTCGTTCGATCGGTTCAGTCGTCTACGTGTGAGTACGTCGCAACAATGGCTGTTGGCGCGGTGGCGGCGCCGAGAGCATCGGGCGACGGCGGGCGGCTGGATTACCCCGGCAAGCTGACGCCGTTCGTGTTCATGGCGAGCCTGGTGGCGTCGTCAGGCGGGCTCATCTTCGGGTACCACATCGGCATCTCCGGCGGCGTGACCTCCATGGACCCCTTCCTCCTCCGCTTCTTCCCGTCGGTGTACCGGAAGCAGCTGGCGGCGGCGGGCGGCGGCGACCAGTACTGCAAGTTCGACAGCCAGCTCCTGACGCTCTTCACCTCGTCGCTCTACGTGTCCGCGCTCATCTCCTCGATCTTCGCGGCCTCCGTCACCCGCCGCTTCGGCCGCAAGTGGTCCATGTTCGCCGGCGGCGCCACCTTCCTCGCCGGCTGCGCGCTCAACGGCGCCGCGGTCAACGTGGCCATGCTCATCATCGGCCGCGTCCTGCTCGGCGACGGCGTCGGCTTCGCCAACCAGAGCGTGCCTGTGTACCTGTCGGAGATGGCGCCGGCGCGGATGCGCGGCATGCTCAACAACGGCTTCCAGCTCATGATCACGCTGGGCATCCTCCTCGCCAACCTCATCAACTACGGCGCCGATCGGATCCCCGGCGGGTGGGGGTGGCGCCTCAGCCTCGCGCTCGCCGCCGTCCCTGCCGCCGTCATCACCGTCGGCTCCTTCTTCCTCCCGGACACGCCCAACTCCCTCCTGGAGCGCGGCCGCCCCGAGGAGGCGAAGCGGATGCTGTGGCGCGTGCGCGGCACCGACGACATCGCCACCGAATACGACGACCTGGTCGCCGCCGGCGAGGCGTCGAGGGCCGTGGCCAGCCCGTGGCGCGACATTCTTCGCCGCAAGAACCGCCCCCAGCTAGCGATGGCGGTGGCGATCCCGCTGTTCCAGCAGCTGACGGGCATCAACGTGATCATGTTCTACGCGTCGGTGCTGTTCAAGACGTTGGGCTTCGGCGGCGGCGCGTCCCTCATGTCGGCAGTGATCACCGGCCTCGTCAACCTTGCCGCGACACTCGTGTCGGTGTTCACCGTCGACCGCCTCGGGCGGCGCGCGTTGTTCCTGGAGGGCGGCGCGCAGATGCTGGTCGGGCAGGTGGCCGTGGGCGCCCTCATCTGTGCCAAGTTCGGGTGGAGCGGCGTGGCGTCGATCCCGGCGGGGTATGCGGCGGTCGTGGTGGCGGTGATGTGCGCCTACGTGGCGGGGTTCGCGTGGTCGTGGGGGCCGCTGGCGTGGTTGGTGCCCAGCGAGGTGATGCCGCTGGAGGTGCGGTCGGCGGGGCAGAGCATCACCGTCGCTGTCAACATGCTCTTGACCTTCGCCGTCGCGCAGGCCTTCCTCCCCATGCTCTGCCGCCTCAAGTTCCTGCTCTTCTTCTTCTTCGCCGCGTGCGTCGTCGTCATGACGCTCTTCGTCGCCTTCTTCGTGCCGGAGACCAAGGGGGTACCCATCGAGGACATGGCCGGCGTCTGGAAGAAGCACTGGTACTGGAAGCGGTTTGTCGATGACGGTGCGGCCGACGGCCGGGGAGACATCGAGATGGGTTCCGGCGGCGAGGCAAAGAACTAGTTTAGCTTTAGTTATTCAGATTTTCTTGTAAGTAGGGAGACTAGGAGCCTAATTAGTACTACCTCCGGACGCCAATATATGACGTTCCGACAGCAACTTTTAGCCTGTTGCTAGTTCATTTCGGTGGTCGGGAACGTCATGTATTTGCGACCGGAGGGAGTATGTGTTCATAGTAGTAGAGTAGCAGGTAGTTATACGAAAAATAAGAGTAGCAGATAGTTATGTCTTAATTTATTCACGCTAATGTTCAATACATCTTTTATGTTACTTGAAATTTTTAATAAAGATGTAACATTGTCTATTTTCGCAAGTGATTCAACAATGAGTGCCCAGTCATGTTACTTTGTCCCTAACACGTGGCTCCCAGCACTAGAGGGCCCATGTGTCAGTGGCCAAGACAGTAACTTCAATGCCAGATCATCAGAATCAAACGTCATGCTTTAAATTACTAGAATGTTAATTCATACTTTAAATTATTACTGTCACAACGAGATTTTCAGCCGATGGCATGTGATTCAAGGTCACCAGAATCAAGGATCAGTTTGTGTACTTGTGTAGTGTAGTCTTCTGCCCCTATCGTAAGGATCATATTAATTACACAACTTTCATGAAAAAAGACTAACATCTAGAATAGTATTTAAGAACTAGCACTGAAAATGGTTCCAAGGAACAACATCCTTCCAGTCTGAGAAGCGAATAAAAAGTCCGGTACCAGCACAGCAAAATCCAGTAGATTTATTAATAGATTTGATTAAACCGTTCACAAAAGCAATTAAATATATAGATCGGAAGTGGGCCAACGAAGTCTCCAGCAAACATTGCTGTAAATACGGTGCTAGTTCTCCTGAAAATGTGATATAGCAGCCTTAATACTCCAAGTTGTAACTAACATATCCAATCGGATTATCACAATAACACAAACACATCATGTCACAGATAAATCGAACAGTAGATGGCTGTCCTGTTGGGTACGCCTGGAAGTAGAATGCATCAGGCAGCAAAGATCAATCTCGTGTAAATCTGTCTTGAGTTGAAACCCTACACATATAAGTAAGAACATAGTGTCAAAAACTCCAAAGTGACACCATTATTGACCATGCCAGCCTACTTAAAGGCGCAATGGCAAAATAAACAGCACACACGGTCCTCACCATGGACTGCAGAGCTGCAGGTGTGAGTTTGACACCTTCTGTTAGAAAGGTTACCGGGGTCAAGAGGAGGAACGACGTCACTGTGACAACTGAGAAAATATTAATAGCGCCCAGAGATCCCTGGTCAGAAGAAGGGGGAAAGTGAAGAGGGGTCAGACATATATGAAATTCCTAGTTGATTATATTCAAGAAATTAAGTTCCAGAAGACTGATAATTCGGATAATATACCCTCAGCACGTTCCTTGACTGGAAGGTCACAATTAGAATAAGACACAATCCAACCCAAGCAATAAGCAACTGCAAAACAATAAAGACGTTCAAGAGTGGAGCAAACAGAAAGGGGAAAAGTACATGCATATGTTGGCAGGGGCGAAGCCAGACGAGAAATTCATTGGGGTCGGATGCATTAAACATTGGGGTCGACTACATGGATGAGCAGTGCTAAACATGATTTACCACTGATTTTGGAAAATTTCGTCAGGGTCCGGCGACCCCGTCGGCTCCATGTAGCTTCGCCCCTGTATGTTGGACAGGAAATGAAAATCACAACCTACCTTATGGAGGAGATCGTCATGGAAAAGGAGAAGCCGAAAGGAATGCTTCAGATCCCTGTGAGCCTTGTCGACATGTGTAAACGACACTGCAACCTTTGCAGGGCTCATGTTTGTGAAAACAGTGACCATGGTGTGGACGATGGCGAGGGGGAGGATAGCAGCAAGCTGGGAAAACACAAGAATATGCGATTGCAACAGAGGTAAGTTTTGGTAGAACGATACAAAGGAAAAATAAATTTTTGTTTACCTGTGCAACAGAAACCTTGGGTCTCTTAAGGATACCGGTTGTCCAGACGAGCAAAGCGACGGCAGTTCCAAGAGCAAACTGCACCGTCGTGACGTTCATCGGGAACGGGAAAACCTTGAGAACCTGGCATGCATGCTCTTGGAACATGATCTCAACAAACAAAAAATTTCCATGCTCTTGGAAATCAAAGCTGGGCATGGGCATGGCAACGTTTGCAAGACGGACGGACCTGCTTGTTGCGCATGGTGAGGACGTGCCAGAGGCCGAAGAGAGCCGGTGCACCCAGCTCGTGCAGCATCGTCGTCTTGCCCTACTTCCCCTGGTCCTGGTCTCTTCACCTCCAGCCGCGTTGATGCTCTTCTTCGTCTTCGCCGTCGTATAGCCAGCAAAGGGCGTGCCCAACGAGGACATGTGACATATCAGGCGCATCGATCGCTGACGGCAATGACGCTGACGGCTTTTTTTTATATACATGCATGGCTTTTTTTTTTAGCATAATCTTTTTCGTATTGAATTTTACATGCATGACCACAGTGCCCAGGTTCAAGGATCACAGTAGTTTTGTCCACAGCTTTTTCTTTTGTTTATCTTATTGCTAATTTAGCACGAACAACTCCCTGGCAGTTCAGTTTCTGAGGCGTATGAACAGCACAAGAAAGAAAAATGACACCACTACTGCAAAATTATTGATACACCATCAGATCCGTTCAAAAATGCTAGTAATAAAATCACAAACGATCACATGAAGTGGCAGCAAACCAGAGAGGGGCTTCTCTCAATACCATTCTAAACTACGGCTCTCACTAGTCACTCTTACGGCATGGCTGGACTTCGACAGTTGTACTGGACGGACCTGATCATATATGCGATCAAGCAGCCTTGGGCTTGGGCTTAAGCCTCTTCAGTTGCGAGTAGAGGAAAACTCCAGCAAGGGCGACCCCGGTACCTGGACAAATCAAGTGTTTGCCATTTGTGAGTAAGGGTGAACGAAATAACATGATTGATTTAATCAGAGTGGGGAAAGGACAAAGATGCAGACCGATAGAGTTGACGGGTGAAACAGGGGTCCTGAAGAACAGAACAGAAGTCACGATCACCACCACTCGCTTGACGCAGTTGCCTACTGAGTGGGTGACTGGGGACACCCTAGCGAGGATCATGTATGACACCTTAAACAAAATAAGCACATCAGTCAGTATATTCTGAATTGTGAATGCTCTGACACCATGTATACACATGGGATGGAATTTGCACATGCATATAAAACAATCTGAAATCAGATTCAATGGTGTAATATAAAGAACAAATAAATACAATAATTTCAACAAGATGAGTCATCAAACAGCTGAATAGATGGCTGACCTGTTGGTAGGCATGGAAGCAAAATGCAGCAATCAGTGATCTGGTGTATATCTGTTTTAGGTTCAAGCCCTGCACAAGAAAGATATATTTTTTTCCAAAAAATAAGAATTGTCCTCAAACCAGTCTGCAAGGTGTCATGGATAAATAAACAACAGGATACTCACAGCTGACTGCAAGACTGCAGGACTGACTTTGACACCCTCTGTTAGTAAGGTGACTGGGGCCAAGAGGAAGAATGACATGACTGTAATGATTGAGAAGAGGTTAATGTTGTCCAGAGATTCCTGAAGTGGGGAAAAGGAAGAGTGTTAGGCATAACACTTGAAGGGTAGGGCGTAAAATTCCCATCCATAACTAAAAAATAAATTCGAGAAAATTGCAAAGTGATAGTCCAAAGACCTCTTTCTTCACCATCAGCTTCTTGCTTAGCACATTCCTTGACTGAAAGGTTACATTTGAAGCCATTGCACTCCAAAAGCCAATCCTGTGTCAGAAGTTGAAGTTACAAATGAGTATGAAATAACAAGGAAGCCATTGCTTCTAACTTCCTAATCATGTGTAAAAAGCATGCACACACATCATACAGAATATGTACAACAGAGAAAAACTAACTACAACTGTAGAAAGATGGCACTGGAACACTGGTTCAACTAAAGTTTGAAGTACATCAGATGATTGAAAGAATGGAGAAAAGAAAGGCAATTAGCATTAAAAGATAAGTTGAACAAGCATACAATATATAAGTTGAACAAGCATACAATATATTTGTAAGTTGCACAAGAATCATACTAACACCTGCTTGTATTCAAAAGGAGGCAATTATATTCCTTACCAGTTAAAGGAAGCCTCAGTAAGAGATGCCAATGCCACACCACCAACAATTGGAAGAAGAGACAACACAACCCAAGGAGTAGGCAACTGACAGTAAAAACAAGAAAACAATTTAGCATATTACCGGCAAATAGTTACTACGTTGGGCTATAGAGTTCAAACATATAAAATTACCTCGCCAAGGAAGATTGCTGAAAGGAGAACCGAGAAGAAAGGCTCCATGGCCTTGATAGTATGTGTAAATGACACTGCAACCTTCCCAAGGCTCATGTTTGTGAAAAGATTGCCCATGGTGTGGACAATTGCCAGAGGAAGGATAGCAAGAAGCTGGGAAACAAGAAAAGCTGATGTCACTTTGATGCCCTATGTGTATACTGAAAGTTTGTCAGGGGAAAAGAAAAATTCACCTGGGCACCAGAAATTTTTGGTCTTTTAAGGATACCAGTGATCCACATGAAAATAGCAATGGCAGTTCCGACAGCAAACTGCACTGTTGTGATGTTTATAGGATATGGCAAAACCTTCAGAACCTGCCAAGATAAGAAAGAGTTATAAAAGTCGTACGCATAACTGGTATCTGATGTTCATAATCTAAATGTTTCTCATGTAACTAAAAGGTTGCATCGTGTCCACCAACAAATAAAATTACTGCAATTTGCACGTAAAATATCTCTGGTTACAAATAAATGTTTGCCAGTAAATAAAGCATTGACATTGTCACCATAAAACATAAGGGCCAGAAAACATTGGGGCTACATCGGTGAATGTTGAAACAATGGAAACCATAGCAGCAAGGTTTCCTTGCGCACATAGCCTCTTATCACAAAAGAACACCATTCTAAACTGTTAACTACAGATATACAAAATGACGACCCATGTGAATGACTAAAAGTGGAAAGACATCACTGGGTGCACTCTGCAGTGCGAAATGACAGGCAAATCCTGAGTGAAATCATCAACAAAAGTTAGCTTTATAAAAGCTTGAGAAAAAAAGGCAGCATCTGCTACGTATTTACATGTGTATGAAACAAGGATTGACTTGATTGTAAACACTATTGATTATCGTTAAAACAACTAGTGTACATAATTCCTTGGCTTGGGTGAATCTTACAAAGTTGAGCACAATCTTGTCCAAACTTAGTATGGGTAAACTATCAAAAAGGAAGAAGAAAAAGGAAGCAAAAGCAATATTTTCTCCTGTGTCACGACGTTTGGAGCTTGTGCCAGTTGAAGATCATGATGGATTTGAGCAAATCCGTACATTCACAAAGAGAGAGGAGGGTTGGCCTACATTTGTTAACTTGATTGTTGTTTTTCATTAGCTTTGTAGAGAATGGCAAAAATCCGTTACTATTGACTCAGATTTCTCAAGACAATAAGCTGAGGCCAGCTATCACTGCACCGAAGGTAGTGAAACATTACATGTGGAAGCTCCAGCAAGATCAATCACCAACATCAATGAACAAAATGAACTGGGTAGCCACAAGTACACCACCTTATGGAAAGGGAAAATAGAAACAACAAATGAACATTCGTCTCTTCTCAGAATACTGTATGTACAGGGCAAGCATGAATGGAGGATTCCAAAAGATCTGTCCCTGCCAACATCGGAGTTACCGAAATGCAAACTAAGACAAGGATCTGTTCTGTCCTTTGGTACGTACGAACAAAAGTCACTAGCACCCAGCTCACAGATCTGCGCAAGCAAATCACTGGTGCGCGATCCCTAACGAAGGTAGGTCAGCAATCCAGCCAAAGTCCTCGCGCGGCAGGAAAGCAACACAGCCAAACAGGACAAGGGGGGGATGGCGACGGCATGCCAGTGCGTCTCACCTGCTTGTTGTAGATGTTGAAGTAGATGTTGAAGAGGTACCAGAGGCCGAAGAGCGCGCCCAGCTGCAGCGTCTTGACGAGCCCTCCTCCGGCCTCCTCCCCGGCGCCCTGCGCCGCCGTCGCCGCCGCCGACACGTCGCGTTCGGCCCTGCATCTCCGCTTCTCCTCCTCCTCGAGCGGCGAGGCCGGCACGAGCCCCGCGCGCGCGGAGAGGCGGATCCCGCGCTGCGGGATGATCCCTCCGCCGGAGATGGCGACGGCGCCGCCGCGGCGGTGGCTAGGGTAAGCGACGAGCGGGCGCGCGGCGCATGGCCGGACGAGCCCGATGGCCGCCGCGCTCTGCATTATCGCGGGGGGAGGAGGGTCGCCGCGCCTCCTCGCACAAGGGTTCGGGAAGCCTCGGGAGGCCGGTGGAGGTCTCGAGGCGGCGGCGGCGGAGAGCACGAGGATCGCACCGGTGCTGGGCGAGTGACAATGCGCGAGATTTGTAGGAGAGGGGGCTTTAATGCAGGAACGAGGTGGCGATCTGTGTCTCTGACATGTGGGCCACCATGGTCCACCTGCAGTGGGGTTGGTGGATCCGGTGTGGGCTTTGACCGTGTCGCCGAGCGTTGAGCGCAACGAACAGCTGTCGCTGGCGAACTGGAAAGCCCATGGGGCCCACAGCTCAGCGGCTGAAGCTGAGCCGCCGGGCGATCCGTCCAGAGGGTGGTGGCTTGCTGGTTGGACCGGAGCGTGCACGCTGCGGCGGTTTCGATGGGAAGTCCATCTGCGGGGCCCGCACCGCACCAGCTGGTGCAACAGTATTTCAAACACGAGCTATACACGAGAATTTTGTGATTGTTTTTTTAAGAAAGAATTTTGTTTATTATCTTAAAAAAAACACGCGGGTTTTTTCTGAACCCAAAACCCGTTAAAAAAAACACAAGAACGTTGTTGACAATATAATTTGTGGCCTTGTGGCGAACAGGTCGGTCACTTCTAACATGTTACATAACCTAGTAGCTGAGGATTGAGATGATTGCATTAATCTTGGTTTAAGACTAAGTCTGTGAGATTAAGACTGTCCCATTTTCATTAAAAGAGGAAAATCTAATCTCGATTTAGAAAATTTTCAAATTTCGGTTTCATTCCAAGCCTACATCATGGTGACAAGAGGCATAGCTATGTTTTCGGGCATATCACATCAGGTTAGAGGCAACAACACATCATGTAGATCCACCAAACACAACATAGTAGGTGACTCCAAACCATAGTGTCTCCGCACGAACCAATATAACTGGTTGGTGAGCTTACAAATGTAAATACACAGGATATGCTTTCATATGAAAACCATTTTTCTTATCTGTTACTTGTAATTTGAGGGTCCAAAACTTTAGTAGCGCCACCGGAATTTGATTTTCCCAAAATTCAGAACATGACACATCTCGTTGTTCTTCGAGGACTTTCAACCTCGTTGTTTTCAAAAGCCACTATACATATTGTTATCATTATCCTCTGTGAACATTTTTGCGATTTTTTACTTTGCAAAAACTTTTACTATGTCTCTTCTTTAATGGGATTTTTTCTATTAAAGTGCATTGCGAGTCAACATTTTTTCTATGTGGGTTTTTGGTATACATTAATCATTCATGATGGTATGTGACAGGAACTATAACCATTTGATATACTCCGTCCATTCCAAATTGTAAGTCATTTTGGCATTTTTAGATTCATATAGCTTTTGCTAGATACTATATGTCTATAATATGAAATCTATGAATCTACAAATGTTAAAATAACCAACAATTTGGGACGGAGAAGTATGTTGTAGTGTATGGTTGTATTTGAATGCTATTTTATTTCCTCATCATCAAAGTGCCCACAAGTATCATTGATCATATATAAGATCATTTGCTTTAGCTTCATCAATACATTTTTGCCAGGGATATGGAATATTTAGTTCAGAAAGATGGAAAATTTTAGTTTAAGGCCATGTGATTAAACAAAGTTTTTCTTTTTTTTTTGTTTGAGTAGATTGCCAATAACAATTCTTACGGATGACTGTTTAAAATATGGTTTAAAAATGTATTATGTTCAAAACTTGTCATTATACTCTACATGGGAAATCGATCGTATTATGATGCCCTTCTCGCAAGGACCATATACTTTTTATATACCATCATTTATGATTCATGCAACCACAAGAAAATGAGACTTGATTAAAGAAATGTAACACAACACCAATATATGTATATCATGTTCAGTATAGGCGTCTGACGTGAGATTGAGCAAAAAAAAACTTTAAAAATGTAATATGAACTAATGAGAACAGACGCAAGTTATTAACGGCTAAAGCTCTAGTGCATGCTAAAAAGACGGCCAGCCAGAAAGCACGTTGAAAGATTGAAAGAATCCCACACTCCTGAAACCATGCATCCAAAATTAGTCCAACTTCATTTTCAATTTATTGTCACATATTTCTACATGCGCACTCAAAAAGTAGAACTCTAACATGATTTCAGTTGATTTAGTAGCCAACCAACAAATTTATTTTAGAATGGCATGTGGAGAACTTTATCATGACTATCTTATTATATTGCAGTGGTAGGTAACGTGCTCGTCGATAGCGAGGTGCCAGTGACGACTTCATCAATCTCGAGAATTTGCCGATTCAATCTTTCTGAAAGTGCTCATAATAGTAGGGTTGTGTGCATATGTTCGTAAGAATGAAACTGTATAAACTTGCAGCCCCGTCATTGATTGGATGACGACGCTCCATGGTTGTATCCCTTCTTCCCTCTTAATGAAAAACGTGTCAAGGCACGGTCGCGAAAAAATGTTCGTAAAAATGACTGAATGAGTGTACGTGTGTGTATGGAGTGTCTACATATATGTATAAAACGTTTCCAAAAATATAATGGAAATGGCCATAAAAAAGCTTTGTTCCTTTATACGTTAAGTTTTTTTTAGAACAACTTTATAAGTAAAGTCGGACACATACTTTCTAGAAGGGTTTGATCAAATGATCGAATCAATTTGAAAACGTGCCCATCCCCTGTCCAAATTATTTGTTTGGAGGCTTAGAGCCGGTTTAGATCGATTAGAGTTGATATATACTATAGTTAGCTGCTAAAATAGCTATAAAATAGGCAGATAATAGCCCAACTAAATATTAGCAAACCATCCACCTATAATTATATAATCAGCTAGATTTCCCCGTTGATCAGCTAAGTATGGGTTGTACTGTGTAATTCTCAAAAAAAAAGTAAAAATATACAAAGAAAAATTATTGGTGCCAGAAACAATTCAGCAAAACCGTTTTCTTTTTTCCAAATTAATAAATGTTAGCACTTTTTTAATACATAACATGGTTTTGATGGAATATTGCATTGTTGGAAGGGTTCATTTGAAATAAAAGCACCCAGTATAAAAACTGCATAATCCACCCGGCAATTCTACACGGTTCGAACCCGATCCCTCCCTCCAATCGCCCGCATTTGGTTTGCGTTCCGTCGCCTGCGCTTCGCTTCACTCCGATCCTTCCTCGCGGCCACGGCGGGGGCGAAGCAGGCTCCCCACTGCCGCCTCCCGGCGCTCCTCGCCGCCGTCTTTGCCGGCGCCCTGCTCCTGTGCTCTCCGGCGGCGGGGGCGGTGGAGAAAGGGACGAACAGGTCGTCGCTGCTCGGGCAGCCGAGGCACTGGGCCACGGGGAAGGATGAGGCGGAGATTCTCGCCGAGGCCGAAGCTCGCGGCGACGGAGGAGATAAGTCGGTGGCAGGGGATTCGGGGCGCGAGTTCGATTCGCTGGATGGCATGCTGCAGTGGGCGATTGGTACGGCCCCCTGGGGTTCGGGTTCCTCATTATCTGAGTGAATTCCCGAATTTTAGCCACAAATATTTGCAATCTGGGTGAACTTCTTTTTGGAAATTTCATTTCTTGCTTATTCATTTGATTTTTCATTGAAGTGGCGCAAATCTATCTTGGAATTTGACTCCAGAATTGATGATGCAGGGAACTCTGACCCGGATAAGTTGAGAGAGAAAGCTGCCGAATTGGAGAGGCTATCAGCGGATGAGTTACTCAAACGGCAGATGGAGATTAAGGTGACGAGATTGGCAGATTTCTTCAGATATGATGGACACTTCTTAATTCATTTAAGTTTAGTCTCCATTAATTGAAGGATTTCCCGAATGAAAACTGCTATTTCTCATGGTGGTAAAAGTTGATCTTCAGAGTTCAGACCAAGGTTTGGAAGATGCGAAATACTGTACAAAATATTAGTGATCTTACTATCATTAAAAAAACTTCCCTGCAGGAGCTTATGGAGAAGTTAAAGGTGCCATCAGATGCTGATTTGATGAAGATTGCTATTACCGACTTAAATAATTCCTCTGTTTCTCTGGAGGACCGCCTGCATGCACTGCAAGAGCTTTTAGTTCTTGTTGAGCCCATTGACAATGCTAATGGTAAATCATGTGTTCTGTTCTTGAATAAACTTATGCTTGAAACCTGATTGTCAGAAAATCAACTCATGCATGACTATCTGTCAGATTGTGCAGTTACAGAGAACAGATGCCCCTTTTCCTGTCTTTTGTTCACAGAGTTCAGTTTACAAAGTACAAACATAATAGTGATTTACCTGCAATTGATGCAGGCTAAAATGATGCATGTACCTATTAAAAACTAATTTTTTCCGAAGGTTGAAATCTTGTTTTGAATTTCCTATCGCCTGTTAGCAGTTTATTTCTGTTTTTTTGGTCAGTTTACACACAAAAGGAGTTGTACCTTTTCTCTGGTTCTCTTATGGCCACATTATTTTCTTATGCTTATTTTCAGACCTTGACAAACATGGAGGCCTTCTTCCGTTGATTCAGGAACTTAACAACACAGATGAAGGAATAAGGACTGTGTCTGCATGGGTGCTGGGAAAAGCCAGTCAGAATAATGCTCTTGTCCAAAACCAGGTATTATCAACATCTTAACAGGTCTCCAACTATGTCCCATGGTGATTTCTCTCTTTTAGTTCTATCCTTACTCAGGAAACTATTTCTGTTTTTTTTCACTGGATCATTCATAGGGTATCAGTATTTACACATCTCTTTCTGCACTTGGCTAGATCCTTGGTTATGGAGCATTGGAAAGATTAGTGAACATGGGATATTCCAGTTCTGCAGCAGAAGCTGCAAAATCATTGTATGCTATATCCTCTTTGATTAGGGACAATGCACATGGCCAGGAGCTCTTTCTTTCAGAAAATGGGTATGCAATGTTGCAGGTAGAAGAAAGAAAATCATATTTTGAACATCTAGAAACACAAGGTTTGAAGGGTACCAATGCATTGTTTGTTTGCAGCACATACTGTCAACACACCAATATCCGGCTACAGAAAAAGGTCGTGTCTTTACTGGCATATGTAGCTGACTTTCAGTTAAGTACTGGAAAGTCACAGGCTCCATTCTTAAGCAACCACCTTTTCATAAAATCTGTAGTTGACATAATATCAGCGCCTGACCTTGACCTTCAGGAGAAGGTAAACTTTAAAACGGCATCTAAGCGAATACTTCCTTACGTTTCCCATGAAGTACACATGTGAATCTTCCTGATATCAATTGTTTTGATTATTATGCAGGCTTTGTTAGCTGTTAGGAGTCTGCTGCAGCTTAGTCCAGCTGAAGCCTCAGATCTTCAGAAGTTTTCAGGCCTGGATGATACCCTGGACGCATTGAGAGTACAATTGGACGAGTTGACATCCCAAGAGGAACGAAGAGAGTATGCTCTGGAAGTTGAAATCCTGCGGAGAGAAGTCCAGATCGTGTTCCAACAGAAATTCAATCAGGTATTGCAACATCAAAGGAAAAATGACAAATGAAGGCAATATAAACACCTGAGATTCACGGGATCGTGGACAATCGATACAACGTCACAAAACAGTGACTGTATCGCCTACCAAATTACTGAAGAAAGAACTGAAATGCAACAAATTTCACTGCCATTCCTGCTTCGTGTCCTTAAAACGTCTCCTGAATCATAATTGACCCATTGGTTGTTGCTGTTGTTCATATGCAAATACTCGAAGTTGGTACTGAGCCTAAGCTATGGTTGCATATGGCAATAACTGTGATTTAACGGCTTCCTGTTTACACGAATTTTTGCTCAAGTTCTATCATACACATAATGGTTTTTGCACAATTTCCATACGAACTAAACTAACAATGCTTTGGAAAATAATGATGTTTTGAATGATGCTAGTGCATAGCCAGCATATACAGAGAAAAGAATAGCAAATCTAGCGACTAATGTGCAGCATCCTGCTTTCGATAAGCTTTGTAGCTGAGATGGTAATAACACTATATACGCATTGAGAGGTTCCGGTTCGAATCCTATACGAATTAAGTTTCACCCACTACAACTTTTGCTCATTGACTACTATATGTACCCATATGTACGGCATGTTATTTATCTCTTTATTTGTTTTCACAATTAAGTTTCACCCACTACAGCATTTGGTCCTTGACAACTATATATATGTACTCATATGGTATTGCATGTTTTCTAGCATCTAACACCACATGCCGTGTCTACATATACACGAATCCCTAGCTCTGTTTCTTCACCTCTTGCTAGCCTTGCATGATAAGTGCATCCATCATGCATAAAGGATTGCACAAGAGAGCGACTGAGCGAGCGTTGTAGACAGAAAGAGCCATCTTATGACAATAGGAGTGGAAGGCACCAGGATTAGAGCAACTCCAGTAAGGGTCTGCAAATTGAGGCCTCCAAAATCTATTTGCAGGTCTAACTGCAAAAAATAGAGGCTCAATTTTAACCATCAACTCCAGTGGAGACCTCTATTTTTAAGCCTCTATTTTGTGGACCCCGTCTGAGAGAGAGAGAAAGGGCGTCGTCCGTCTCGCTGCGGGGCGGGGAGGAAGCGGATGCCGCGGCGCTGGCGCCCACCGACCCCGCAGTGCTAGCGCGGTGGGTCAAGCGACGACGGCGGCGGTCGAAGACGGCGAACCCGACGACGGCGGCGGTCGACGACGGCGAAACCGACGAAGGAGATGCCGCTCGTGACGCAGATGGTGCGAGCCTCGGCCTCGCCGGCGCCGGCCCCGGGGCGCACATGGCGCCAGCGTGGCCCGCCGCCTCCACCCGGGAGCGCGGCGCGTAGCTCGTCCACCTCCGCCTGCAGGCTCTGCGTGCTCCGCAGGACGCCCATGGCTGTCGCGCATGCGCGAGTGTGTCCGCGGGTGGCCTGCACGCCACCGCCGGCGCCGACCCATCGGGGCGCTGCCTCCGCCGCGGCAGTAGCCTCGCGGCCTTGCTCTCCGCTGCGAACTCCTCCTCCCACTCGTCGCCGTCTGCCCACATCGCCGCGCGCCGCGGGTTGAAGCAGCAGTTCCCCATGCGTGTGCGCTGCGTGTACGTGCAGCCGCGGACCTCAGCTTCTTGCTGCTTCTTGCTCAGCGTCACACGGCAGCGGCTGCCCACCCTGCTGAGGCGGCGGCGTTCCTGGACCCTGCCCACCCGCTCGACCCTGCCCACCTCGCAGCTCAAGCGCCATGAGGGCTGCAGCGGCAAGCGTGCCTGCGAGTGTGTGGCTGTTGCTCTGCTCTCGATCTGCTCCCCTCGCTTCGAGCAAAGGATCCAAGCTTCTGCCTAGTACCTATTGCTAGGTCCGTCCGTCAGTTCTTGTTTTCCTTATCCAATAGCTTGTCCTCATCTGGTTGTTTCGAATTCGCCGCTCATGAGGGAGCATCGCCGCGGAGGGAGGACCTTGGCGGCGAGCGCCGCGCGGTCGCGAGTTGCGAGGAGGTGTGTGGTCGACGGCGCCGCAGTAGGCCGAGGACGACGCGGTGGCGACCTCGACGCAGAGCAGGGCGAGGGGGTGAGCCCGCGGCCAGGACCGTGGTGATGGAGCGATGCTTCGCGCGGATGGACGCCGAGGCGCGATGCCGCGGTCGCGACCGCCAGCTGCCGGTGCGACTGCCACTGAGGCCGCGCGCCCCCCGTCCGCCGTGGGAGCTCTGCCGCCACCGAGGCCGCGCGTCCCCCATTCGCCGCGGGAGCTCCACCCCCGTCCGCCGGCGTCGAGTCGCGCCTCCTGACCAGTGAGGACGCGCGCCAGCTCCGGACCCGAACAACGGCTCCAGGAAGAAATCGGCCTTGCTCCACCGCCTGTACCTCTGTCGCCGGCTTCCCTGTCCGCCGCCGCATTTCCATCCCCTCCTCCCAGCTCGACGCAGGCGGGAGCGCGACCAGGGCAGGGTGACGGAGCTCTGGGCGCTGGGGTTCTTGTTGCTGCACACGCAGGCGTTCCACCTCCCGGTGTTGTGCCCGTCGTGCGCGTGCTCCGCCATGCCGAACGACGCGTGCCGCCACAAGAGCCTCGCCGTGACGGGCGCCGCGCGCCACTGCGAGAGACCTGGGCGGCCGTGCCTCCGGCCGCCGTGCGCCCTGCGGGAGGCCGGGGCCGTGCCGGCCTTCGTGACCCCGAGACGCTGGGTCCGCTCGGTTGTTGTGCCGCCGCCGTGGGCTTACGCGCGCCGTGAGGGAGGGGAGATGCCACCGGGGAGGGAGGGACGCCTCCATGGACGCGGGGCCCAGGGAAGGAGAGAGATCATCGGGCGGCGGTGCAACATGGCAAAGAAGGGCGCTGGAGGAGCACCACCACGACAATCATGGCTTGGCGGCGGTGTGTAGAGGGAGGACGGGACGACTGGTTGGGAAAGAAGTGAGGAGAGGAAAAGGAAAGAAAAATAAAAAAGAAAAAGAAAAATGGTGGGACCCACGTTTTGGAGGTGGGTTTGGAGGGCCTTCAGGAATGGAGGTTGAGATGGGAAATTTAGAGGAGCATGCAAAATGGAGGTCCATTTGGAGGACCTGCTGGAGTTGATTTTTTGCACCAAACCTCCAAATTTTGGAGTAGAGACCCATATGGAGGCCCTTGCTGGAGTTGCTCTTAGACGCTTAAGAGGAATAATTTGCATCTGTGCTTTGTAGGTTCTTTCCACCGTGCCAGCACTGTGTAACAACTTAACATGGTGCTGACTCGTATCTGTCTATTTGCTAAGACGTCAGATGAGGTGCGAACTAACTGCTTTTAGTGAAATTCCTTCGCGTAGACTCCATAATCTGCTTCTTTTTTTTGGACTCATGTACTTTCGGTCAGCAATTTGTTGGGGAAGGAAAGGAAGGAGTGGGGAGTTATCAATTTTTAAAATCAATTAGAGTAAAATGTAAGAAGTTCATTGAATTGGGGGTGTCATTTAGATCTACAAACACCAGAATTATATTACTAAGAGCTAGCCTTGTTCTAATGGTCACATAATCTATGTACACCGAACAACCGAACACCGATTGTTTGGGTGTAGAATTTGAATTAGCCGTTGACCCGCTGTTGTCCTGGCCCCACATGGGCGTCAACATATTGTCTAGTTCCAGTGCTCTGGTTACAGTTGTCTCCGTTGCATACGGTACACGTGTGCGCACAAAAAAATTGTAGAGCCAAATCTGAGATGATGCTGAGCTGAGTTGATGATCACTGATTTGTACACAATACACTTTGTCTTGGCCATGCTGTTGTTCCTTCATACACCAATTGATCTGGTGCCATAATGTTATGTGGGGCAAGACCCACAGTAGGCGCAAGAGACACAAGAAGGGCAGCCAGCCGGCGCCAGATGAGTAGAGTCTTAGTTAAATAAGATTGTTAGAGATATTAGTTCAGTTAAGAGATATTGTTAGAGATAAGATAGAAGTTGGTTTAGATACAATTGGTTTAGGCTTGAGAGAGGGGAAAGGTTATCAGAACAGCCTTTATATACAAAGGCCTTGTACTCGGTTAAGATCAATTAAGAAATCAATCTTCCCTAATCTCCCCTGTTCTCCCAAGTGCAAGAACAGAGAGGGCTAAGATCCTCTCCTTCTGCTGCCTACCATCCAGATTCCCCCTGTTGCTACATTGGTATCAGCAGACCTATCGATCCTCGGCCACCATGGTTGACGAAGCTGACAAGAAGAAGGGCGTAGAGACCAGCGGTACCAGCGAGACCGAAGAAGAGTACCGGCAGATGATGGTCGCCCTCCTGAAGAAGATGGAAGTGCTGGAAGCCGTCGGCGAGCGGCTCACGAAGCTGGAGGCCAGACAGCGAGAGCTTCTCCATGCCTACGCGCCAGAAGTCCTCCACCTCCACAAGGACGGCCCCATGGGGAACACGCGCTTCCACAAGTTGGATTTTCCGACGTTCGACGGCGGCGGAGACCCTCTGCCCTTCCTCAACTGCTGTGAGCATTACTTCCGGGGCCAGCGCACCCTGGAGGAGGAGAGGGTCTGGCTCGCCGCCTTCCATCTGCAGGGCGCGGCGCAGCAGTGGTACATGAGGCTGGAGCGCGACGAAGGCACACCGGGGTGGCGCCGATTCAGCAAGCTGCCGGAGATGCGTTTTGGGCCACCGCTCTGATCTAATCCTTTGGGCGAGCTGGCCGCCTGCCGCCACACCGGCACGGTGGCGGACTACCAGGAGAAGTTCTTGGCGCTCCTCACGCGCGCGGGACCCCTCACCGACGCCCAACAGATTCAGCTGTGCCTCGCCGGCCTTCAAGAGCCCCTGAGCATCGACGTCCAGCTCCAGGGACCGCAATCGCTGGAGACCGCCATGAGCCTCGCCCGTGCTCATGAACGCCGGGAGCAGGCGGCTGCGCAACAAGCAGCCGCGGCGGTCGCGCTGTCGCGCCCAGCCCGCCCGCCCTCAGGATGCGCCCTCCTGCCGGCGCCCGCCCCCCTGCTGGCCCTTCCCGCGCCGGGCTCGGGTTCTTCATCAGCTACGCCCAGCCCGCCCCAGCGCCCAGCTCCGCCGACGCCTGGCATGGTCACGGTCGCTGGCCGCACCGTCCGCCGCCTCTCGCCGGAGCAAATTGATGAGCGCCGCCGGAACGGCCAATGCTTCAACTGTGACGAGAAGTACGTCAGAGGCCACAACCGCACTTGCGCCAAGCTGTTCCACCTGGAGATACACGACGCCGACGAAGATGACCCTGAGACAGAGCTACCAGAGGAGCCGCACATCTCCCTGCTCGCCATAGCCGGCGTCCGTACCCGCGACACGATGCAAGTGGTGGTCCGCTTCGGTGCCGTCACCATCAACGCCCTGCTCGACTCCGGCTCCACCCACAACTTCGTGTCGACGCCCGCTGTAACATCCCCGATGTTACTTAAGTTAAGTACTTCAATTAGTCATGATAATCAAGAATAATTAGTTCCTAAGCATGTTTAGCATGATGGTGATCAATTTTGCAAATAAGACCTTGGTCAAAATCTCAAAATTTCGTCAAACCCCTAAGTACTCTTTAAGGCTGAAATGGTTTTCTTGCGCGTTCTCCAAATTTCACTATAAAACTTCAAAAGCTGCCAATATAAAAGTTTTTCCTTGTTTCCGGGAACACATTTTTCATAGTTGGCAGACATTCCAATTTTGAGTGCAAATTAGCTAAAAATCGAGTTGAAGTCGCTGTGAACAGTAATCGAGGCCGAGATTTGCAGCAATTTTGCCACGTTTTTCCTGTCAAACTATTTATCCAAACATAGGTCACCCTTTGCAAAAGTTGTAGTACTATAGTTGCTCTACAACTTTCGTATTTGGAGATTTTCAAGTTATATTCAAAGTTTTTGAGTTTCACAATTTTGAAAGTGCGCAAACGAAATCTCAAAGGGCAGGCCGCTGGTAGCGCCGCGCCCCTGCGCGTGCATACATGCTGTCATCCGTCGTCCGTACGCCGTCACGGTGTGGAGCACGTGTCAGTCATTGCGACACACACCCCGTTCAGGTGGCCACACGCCCCTCTCTGCGCTAGCCCGGTGCCCTTCCGCGCCGTTTGGCCGCCGTCGCTAGCCACGCGCCGTGCGCTCGCGTACCAGGGCAGCCACGGCTGGCAGCTGTCCGCCCAGCTGCCCTCCAAAGGCGAGGTGGGCAGCCACCAGTGCCTCCCTCCACCCACACCTCACCTTCCCCGACCACCGGTTCGACTGCACGACCGCCCAGTCGCCGGAGCACGGCTTTCCAGCGGCGGCACATTCATGGCGCCGCCAAGGACGGCCGCCGGCACCTTCTCCGACCCGTCCGAGCCCTGGAATGGAACCCTAGGTATGTGAGGATCACTCCCCCACCCTTTCCCTACCAAGCCCGGCCTTCCCCTAGCCGGATTCCGGCGATCCCCATCGCTGGCCGCGACCAGGGGCTACATTGCGAGATCTGAGATCTTTCTAGGGGCTAGAACGCAAAACCCACGGACCTGTTTGTAAGAAACCGATTTTCAGATCTAGGTTGTCCAGGCTGAATCTTGTAAAATCCCTAGAAAATCGTAGGAAAATTAGAAAAATGCAAATCTAATTTTGTTGGTTTCCTTGTGATAAGGTCTACCTTTTCTAGAAAAGGTGTATAGGGTTTTTCTGTATAGTTTTAAAATGAAAATTCAAACTCAGTTTGAGGTACTTTTATTGTAGTTCAAAATGTACTCATGAAATGGAGATGAAATTTGAATATGTTATTCTTCATGCCATTTTTAGATCTGTGACCAAGTTTTACACATGTTTGATGTTTATATTTGTAGTTATGATTTTTGTAATCTTTATGTTAGGATAAGCTTGATGCTTTTTATAGTCCACTCAAGAAATATTTTCCATAAGCACCAATCCATCCTAGGTCTTTGTCATTATGTTTAGCATCTCTGGAAAAATAATTATGATTTTAGGAACTTGTTCGAATGATGTTTTGTATTTAACTTTGTGTAGGATGATAAATAGATAACTTGAAAAATATGATAGATCTGCTTTTATAAATTGGTCAGTAGCTTAAATTTGACATGAGTGACTTGTAGGAGAAAGTTGAGGTCAAAAAGATTAGTAAATATTTTTATAGGATTTAATGAAGTTAAGCTAGGCTGAAAGTTGTCTTTTTCATATAAATTAATTTATATAGGATTTGGAGCTAATTTTTGGTATTCAAGCTTGTTTTAGTCATATGTTGCTGTGTGCAAAGTTTGAGATCAGTTAGAATTATAATTCAATTAATATGAATTTTGGATGAATGGCTAGCTAGGAATTGAATAAATAGGTTTATGTTTATTGCTTAAGTTTAAATAAGATTTTCATGTTTAAGTTCCTGTTTGAAATCATTTTAAACACATCTATGCAGTTTGGTGAAGTTTAGTAAATTAAATTGCTTAAATGTGCACACAATCACCATCAAAGTAATAGTTAGTTCACCATCACACCACACCCATACTTTTTTTTATAATTCTTAAGATGAATGTGGCCAACAAGAGTTGGTTTGGTGGTAATTCTCCCACCCTCACCATAACCTAATGCATATGCATGTGTACGTGTAGATTTACCGGACGGGGGAAGGAGCTGCAGATGGAGAAGTGAATGAGCTGAGTGTTCACCAAGACCTGGACCAAAGTCTAGAAGAGCCCAAAGCTAGTTGTGAAGTAGAGGAAGGCAAGCCCCGGAGTGCATATAACCTTTTTTTTTGATAAAATCTCACATTTTTTACATTTTTAGTATTTATGTTTTACTTTGTGCATTTAAGTTTCAGGAGTTGTTTTGAAACCTAGATGCATGATCCTTAGGTTCCTATGCTTTTATAATTGTTTGTAGTGAAGCATTTGCTGCTCGGTGTCGAGTCCGTAACTCTGCCTTCTAATAGCTTTGGACTCATGTACTTTGGGTCGGCAATTTGTCGGGGAAGGAAACAGAGGAATAAGTCCATTGACGTGGAGTTGTCATCTATATGACCCCACTGAGAATCACTAACTCTATTTCTCTCAACAATTGGACGAGTTGACATCCCAAGAGGAACGAAGAGAGTATACTCTGGAAGTTGAAATCCTGCGGAGAGAAGTCCAGATTGTGTTCCAAGAGAAATTCAATCAGGGTATTGCAACAACAGATGGAAAATGGCAATGAAGGAAAATGCAAACTCTTGAGTTTCACGGGATCATGGATAATCAATACAATGTCACAAAACAGTGAGTGTATCGCCTATCAAATTACTGAAGAAAGAATTGCAATGGAACAAATTTCGCTGCATTCTTGCTTCATGTCCTTAAATCGTTTCCTAAATCATAATACACCCACTGGTTGTTGCTTCTGTTCATATGCAAATACTCGAAGTTGTACTGAGCCTAAGCTATGGTTGCGTATGGAAATGGCTGTGATTAACGGCTTCCTGTCTACATGAAATTTTGCTTCAAGTTCGTTCTATCATACACATAAGGGTTTTTTCACAGCTTCCATATGAATTAAACTAGCAGTGCTTTGGAAAATCATGAAGTTTTGAATGATGCTACTGCATGCCATCATCATGCCTATACAGGGAAAAGAATAGCAAATCCAGCGACTAATGTGTGCAGCACCCTGCTTACGATAAGCTGTAGCTAAGATGGTAAGAACACTACTATACACGAATTGAGAGGTTTACCCACTACAACTTTTGCTCATTGACAACTTGGGAGTATATATGGTACCCATATGTACTGCATGTAATTTAATTATCTCTTTATTTGTTTTCACAATTAAGTTTCACCCACTACAACTTGCTCCTTGACAACAATATATATGTACCATATGTTAGTGCATGTTTTGACAAAGTAGCATGTCTACATATACACAGGGACGGAGGTAGGATTGGAAGGTTGGAGGGGCTCATTTCCCTTCTACCTCAGCCTCTCCTTCTTCTTCCCTCTTTTTTTTCCTCTTCTCCTTCCTCCTTCTCTCCTCTTATTTTCATAGAGTTTCTGGCGGTAGGAGGGCTTGAGCCCCACCCGCCCTACCGACCCTCCCTCTTTTTCTTCACCTCTTGCTAGCCTTGCATGATAAGTGCATCCATCATGCATAAAGGATTTGCACGAGAGAGCGAGCGCTATAGAGAAGAGAGAACCTTCATGGCGATTGGAGTGGAAGGCGCCAGGATTAGACGCTTAAGAAGAATACTTTGTCTTGGCGCTTTGTATGTTCTTGTCACCGTGCCTGCCCTGTGTAACAACTTAACATGGTGCTGATTCATCACTGGTTGTTTGGTCAGACGTCAGATCAGGTGCGAACTAACTGCTTGTAGTGAAACATTTGCTCCTTGGTCCAGAGGTCATAACTCTGCTTGTTCTGATTCATGTACTTTGCAATGGGAACGAAGTAGGAAACAAAGGAACAACTGAGTGCGGTTACCAATTTTTAGAATTAATTAGAGTAAAATGCACTACTAGTTGACTTCCGGTGGTGTCGTTTAGATCTACAATGTTTACGGTCATTAATTACTAGAATTACAAACATTTAGCATAGCTAGGGTCATTTTTCTTGCAGCATTACCTATCGACCTATGTTGCATCCACGAAGGAAAGAGTATGACAAGGTTGCTGCTATTCTCCTGTACCATGACATTTCCAAAACTCCGTCGTCCTCCTACAAGAGAATCCGGTAAATGGTGCATCTAAGGGCAGTCCTAATGATGAATTTATTGTAGTTTCTATCTCTATTAATTATCTTGACAGATCAGCATTTTGATGATGTGGCACACGAATTAATGAAGAGAGAGGGGGGGGGGGGCAGAGAAACCGTTTCTATACGAGAAGAAACGGGTAGAATCGCATTGAGAAGAAATCACTGGTTTCTTGGCCCCTCCGGCCGATCCATTGCTCCACCACGATGGCAGCTCCTTCCCATGCGCCTCTCCTTGCAAGCGTCCGGCCTCTCTCTGTCTTTCTTTCTCCTTCCTTCAGACCACCGAACCAAGCCGAGCACAGGAGCTCCGCTAGTCAAATACGAGTGACTCACTCCATCAATTCCAAATCAACCAAGCACAGACCTCGGATAGCCCTTTCTCTACAACTTCGACCTTTCCTCCTCAGGCTCCGACCACCGCTTGGCCTGGAATCGAAGGATTCACGTCCACCGAGCCAAGCCGAACACCAGGGATCCGGCGGCGAATCCATCCAACCCCGGCCACCTCCCCCCAATCCAACCCCTGGAATGGGTTGCCCATCTCCTCCTCTCCCTCCTGGTAGCCTTGTCTTAGCCACTAGAGAGCTGGAGAATCCAGCCCTAAGCTTTGGCCACCTCTTTTCCTTTCTTCATGGTGTATAGGCCAGAGGAGGAAGACGAGATGGGGGCGCCGTTACGCCTGAGGCTATCCGCATCGGCGTCCGGAACGCGATAGTAAAGCGACCTCCAGGTCGCTTTTACCGTTTTTTCTCCCGCAGCGGCGCACTGAAAAAGAACGGGAACCGTGGCATTCGGGCGCAGGAACACCACATCCAGCGTTGTAAACGATACACGGTGGGTCCCGCGCACCCGCACGCCCTTCCCCAATCACCACGAACTATTGTCGCTGCCGCTGCTCTGCGCCGAGGAGACCGCCGTCGCGCCAAGGAGGCCGCCGGAGTGAGGGAGGAGGTGTGCGTGCCGCTGAAGGAGAGGAGGCGCCGAGCTCCTCCGTGGACGCGATGGCGAACGAGGAAGGAGGCCGGCAGCGCGGGCGTGGTGTCCGGAAGCAGCGAAGCTCCATCGCGGAGGAGCCGAGGCAGTGGCGGGCTCCCGCAGATCGAGCGTGACGTCTGCACCACCCCGCCGCCGCCGCGTCTCCGCATGCAAGGAGATGTGGAGGACATCACGCCGTCACCACAGCCGCATGAGCTTGCTGCGGGGCCCCTCGATCTCCGCTGCGTCCAGGAGGAGGAAGGGCGCTACTGCCCCGCCGTCGAATCGACTTGGGGGCGCCGACGGAGAGAGAGATGAGGACGGAGGGTGAAGGACCGATTAGGCGACCAGAGAGGGGGGGTGAATGGGAGCCGATAAAAATTCTTTCCAAGAACTCGGCCTATGTCCCAATCGCAACTCCGAGGATCACACACGATCAAGCGGGAGCACAATCAAACCTCTCTCGAGACCTTAGGAACAAAGCTTGGAAGGCTAGGAAGTAAAGCGGAAGCAAACACGAAAGAGCTCGAGCAACAAAGCAAAAGTCTGATTCCTACCGGATCATCCTGACACTTGGGCCGGATCACCCTGTAGCCTCCAGGGCCGGTCCGGGTCACCTGGGCACAAGTGGCCGGATCACCCGGCCCCTCCGGATCACCCGGGCACTTGGGCCGGATCACCCAGGACAACCCAGAAAACAGTCCGTGAAAACGCCCCAAACTTTCGATCGATGGATCTCCCAAACCACTTGGAGTCTTGAGACGAAATTTTTTGGAGATGATGAACACCCTAAGAAGATGTTATGCCCCAAAAATCTCGGCCTCAAACATCCTACAACTCCCGGAATCACGAATCTTGGCCAAGAACACTATGAACTAGGGTTCATCCGAAAATCAACGAATCGAAGCCCAAATCCGGCGTTTGAGGGGTCAAGATCATCCACAAAGAGGCACAAGGCACTCACCCATGATCCCCTCAAAGAAATCCGGAGAGAAACGACCTCAAATCGACGAATCGAGCGACGAACAAAAACACCCAAAAATAGCTCCAAAAATGACACGAAAATCACAGAGAGCTAGGAGAGGGAAATCATTACAACGCCGAATTCTTCCATGCATCCAGAGGTCAGATTCTATACAAGAAATTGTCTAGCCTATGGATCGAAGAAAATGGAAGCAAATCATCTGGGGGAGAGAGAGCTAGAGCGAGAGAGAGAGATGCCATCCACCTCTCCGCTATTTATACGAAATCCACCGGAGGAGGCAAATGACCACGCTACCCCTACAACTTAAAAGAAGATACACACCCTTCAGGGGCAATTTGGTCAAGTCTTCATTGAGCGGACACGCTTCCACCGCGGACTTGCTTAGCCTCGATGCAAGCCCCGCGATCACGCCACGTGCCCCCTGCCTCGAAGCTTCCCGACGCTCCTGGATCCCCGTCTCCGTCGCATCGGGCCTCCGGACTTGGTTTTGAGGCCCAAACCAAGAAACCGTCCACCGATGGTTTTGTGGGCAAACCACCAAACCCCGCGTGCAAGCTTCGGGCTCGATCCGCTACCTTGCACCGGCCCATGTTCACGACTTCAGCCCGCCAGTCTTGCACCGTACGGCTCGCACTTGACCCCATCGGCCACCGGGTCCATCGAACCAAGCCTACTTGCCTCTCCATCACCCGGAGGCCGCCACGGCTAAGGCCTTTCGCGCTTGTTCTTCACCTGCACCGACACGAGTCAAGCCGCAACCTTTACCTACACACTTAGCCAAGCATCAGTCCACACAAATGTTGTCAATCACTCATCACTAAGGAGCGACCCTCCACTGGTCCTCGGACACACCTGGTCCTCAATCTCCCCCTTGACGAGTGCATTGACAACACCCATAGTAACCATCATAGAGAAAAAGAAAAGAAAACAACCACGAACAAAACCCTCCAAGCAAGTGATCCAAAACTAAAGAACAAGCGAAAACACGATCACTCGCCAATCCAAGTCTCGGCCCCCTAAGGCAAGGGCAACGGCTCAACACAGCCGAGACAAAATAAAACTCACAAAGAGCACACCACAAAGCACAAAAACTCAGGCAAACCAAAGGAGCTCCCCCTGCACATATGCAAACTCCTCCTGAGCAAATGCAAACTCTTTCTTCTCAATTTTTCTCCTCACATGCAACATCTCACAAATGCATACCAATTTTCCACAAAACCTCCCAATGCATGAAAATTCTCCCCCTTTCATGTATATTTCCCAAAACTCTCCCCCTTGTTGACAATGCATGAATCAAGGTATATGAAGCACTTCCCCTTGTTTTCATGAAAAATACATGTCAAAGCATATATACAATCTACCAAGCTTCTCAAATATACAAAGAGCACAACAAAATGCTACAAATGAGACATAGAGCAAGCAAAGTAGACATGGTGTAGTTAGCACATTGTCATCAAGAAGGTAAAGACATATAAGCATGTGACATGGCCAAAAGCAATTTTTTAAAGCAATTTTCACAAATAAATATTCATCTCATGAGCAAGGCCCTATCCATGGCAATTTGAACACAAATACATTAGATCATACAAAATTTATACAAGATCACAAATTCTCATCACAAGATCAGGGTAAACGCCCACAAGCTACTCAAGTCATGTTAAAGCCACCGAGCCATGTGTCTACTTCTTAAAATGAGACTTCTCATGGTAGACAACATGCAGCGGTTTAGCACCCAAGATATGAATATCAAACACATAAAAACATGATTAGGAGCTCATTTTTCATGCATAAGGCAATTCATACACCAATTTCATTTTCAAGTTAAAACATGGTACATGAAATGCCTTTACGGCAAAAAGAAGCTTATGCTCCTCCACAAGTAAACAAATGGGCTAAACATTTACAATGACAAAAATGTCTTTGACCCCAAGCAAAGAGAATATGATACTCAAGCACAAACTAAACATGATAGAGGCATTTGAGCACAAATTGAGCATAGACAAGTATCTACTCATGAGTGAAGCAATTTTATCATTTTCACAAACATACAGCTATCTCATCATACATATATGGCAAAACCATCAAGAGCATAGCATTCACATCACCATTTACCAAACATGCATATATCTCACACATAGCACATCAGTGATCAAAGTATATAAGAGAAGTTTGTTCCTAGCACAAGTGATCCAAAGATGGCTATCCTACCAGGTTTTATACAGAAAGTAAAATGCATGTATGGAATGCAACAAAATAAAACATATATCACGTATATACATGAGAAGCTCTAAGACTCAGCTAGAAAGGAAAGCACACTCCAAGTTCACCCCGCAAGCGAGTGAAAGTGACTTGGTCAAGTGGTTTGGTGAATATGTCAGGTAGCTGATCTTGGGTAGGTACATAGGACAAGAATATGTTTCCCTTCTCAACATTGTCTCTCAAAAAGTGGTATCTCACTTCTATGTGTTTCGTTTTGGAGTGAAGGACTGGGTTTTTGGCTACACTTATGGCACTGGTGCTGTCACAAAAGAGTGGAACCTGGGAGCACTCCTCACCAAAATCGCTCATAGTGTAGGTCATCCATAAAAGCTGAGAACAACAACTAGCAGCAGCTACATACTCGGCCTCTGTAGTGGACTGGGCTACACTGGATTGCTTGCGAGATGACCAAGAGACCAAAGAAGAACCAAGGAACTGACAACACCTAGAGGTAGACTTGCGGTCCAATCGACACCCAGTAAAATCAGCATCGGAGTACCCGTGAAGTCTGAGTGTCGAGGAGGCAGAATACCAAAGACCAAACTCAGGAGAGTAGTTCAAGTACCTGAAAATCCGCTTGACGGCCTGCCGATGTGAAGTCCTCGGTGAAGCCTGAAAACGAGCGCACAGACACACACTGAACTGTATGTCCGGCCTCGTCGCCGTCAAGTAGAGGAGGGAGCCGATCATGCTCCGGTACTCCTTCTGGTCTACGGGTTCGCTATCCTCATTCGCGTCCAAAGCCGTAGTGGTACCCATCGGTGTAGTCAGTGGCTTGGAGTCGTTCATGCCAAACTTCTTCACCATGTCCTGGTGTACTTCGCGTGATGTACAAATGTCCCGTCCTTGCATTGCTTGATCTGGAGTCCTAAGAAAAACTGCAGCTCGCCCATCATGGACATCTCAAATTCCCTGCTCATGTCATCTGCAAATCTGGCAACAAGATCATGAGAAGAGCCACCAAAGATTATGTCATTCACGTATATCTGAACAATCAAAAGGTCATTCCCATACTTAAGGAGAAACAAGGTCTTCTCAACTGTGCCCATCACAAACTCCTTACTCATCAAAAACCCTCTCAACCTGCCATACCAAGCTCTAGGTGCCTGTTTCAACCCATAGAGCGCTCTCTGGAGTTTGTAAACACGGTGTGGGTATTTTTCGCTCTCAAACCCCGTGGGTTGCCTCACATACACTTCTTCCTCTATCACCCCATTCAAGAAAGCACTCTTCACATCCATTTGGTACAACTTGAACCCTTTAGTCACGGCAAAGGCTAGAAGGATCCTAATTGCCTCCAAACGAGCCACATGAGCAAATGTCTCCTCATAATATATGCCCCCCTTCTGGTTGAACCCCTGAGCCACCAACCTCGACTTGTTTCTTACAACCATCCCATTCTCACCCTCTTTGTTCTTCCACACCCACTTGGTACCTATGGGACGACAATTTGGCGGTGGATCGACTAACACCCAAACTTGGTTTCTCTCAAAATTCTCCAACTCCTCATGCATGGAATTCACCTAATTCTCGTCAGACAAAGCGTGTCGAATATCTTTGGGCTCAAACGACGCAGCAAAAGCAGAGTGAGCGAAATGAGAAGTGTTTCTTGACCTCGACCGTGTAGTGCGTTCATGAAGGTCACCTATGATCGTCGTTGGTGGGTGGTCCACCTGTACCCGCCGGGGAGCCTCTCACCTGGACACAATCTCCCCCTCAGCAGCAGCCTCCACTCGAACAGCCTCAGTCGTAGTGGGTGTAGGGGATGGACCATCCTCGATCGTCGTCGTAGTAGTGGAAGTAGCACGTACACGATCAGCCACGGGAGCATCACCTCCATCATCGTCTTCATCTCCATCTTCATCTTGCTCATCCTCAAAGATCCTCGCTCCAATCTCCTCGTCACCTACACACTCAAAAGCAGAAGAGCTACATGGCTGTGTCTCGTCGAAGGTTACCTCGCAAGTCTCGATGATTCGGTTAGTGTCAAGGTTGAGCACACGATATGCTCTAGAATGAATCGCATAACCAAGGAAAATCCCATCCGAACATCTAGACTCAAACTTATCCAACTTGCCCTTTCTTCAGAAGGAAGATGCGATTAGAGACATAGCAAGCGGTATTGACCGCCTCGGCCCAGAAGCGCCTAGGAGTCCTATGCTCATCGAGCATCGTCCTGGCCATCTCACAAAGGGTCCGGTTCTTCCTCTCCACTACACCATTCTGGCAAGCGACGTATGGAGAAGAGTACTGATGATCGAGACCAAGATCACTACAAAAGGCATCAAAATGAGAGTTCTTGAATTCTGTGCCATTGTCACTGCGTATAGCTCGAATGGCATCACCATGTCTCTCATTCTTCAACCTCAAGATCAAGTCGCGAACAAAGCCAAATATCTCGCTCTTATCCTCCAAAAAGAAAACCCAAGAGTACCTCGAAAAATCATCAACCACAACAAGAACATACCACTTCCCACCCGCAGAGCGAACACGAGCTGGCCCAACCAAATCCATGTGCAACAACTCACAAGGTCGCTCGGTCATGACCGCAGTCAGAGGGGCGTGAGAAGCGGTAACCATCTTTCCATGCCTTCAAGAAGCACAAACCAAATCCTTCTCGAATTTCAACTTAGGCAATCCTCGGACAAGATCAAGACCACTCAAGTGGGAAAGCAACTCAAAGCTCAAGTGTCCCAACCTCCTATGCCATTTCCAAAGCTCAGCCGAAACGCCAGCAACAAAGCATCGAGGAGGACCAACAGACTGGGAAAAATCGGCACGAAAGATTTGACCCTCGGGGACGATCGTACAGACAAGATCGCCTCGAGAATCAAGCACACGAGAAGCGCCCAACTTAAAACGAACCTCAAACCTTCGTCAGGCAACTAGGATACTGACAACAAGTTAAAACCAAGTGACTTGACCAAAGCCACACTTCTTAAGGTCACCTTGCTACTCACCTTTACCATACCTTCAGCAAGCACTCGTCCTCTCCCATTGTCCCCAAAAGTGATGTACTCCCTCGTACTCACCGGGGTGAGGCTGGAGAACCACCCACGATTTCCGGTCATGTGTCGTGAGCAACCGGAGTCGATCAACCAAAAGTCCTCCAAGCCTCCCACCTGCAATCAAAAACGAGAACGAGAATGAGCAAGCGACTCAACACTGGGGTTAGTACCAAAAGAGTCAAACCAGTGTAGAGCCATTTGCTCAAAGGAAGGGTTAGCAAAGTCTATCCTACCAAAACCTCTAGGCGGAGCCCTCTCACGCCTACCACCAAAGGACCTGGCACGTCTCACTGGAGGAGTACACGCACCACGAGGGGGAAAATGTGGCCCGTAGTCCATCTGAGACCCAAAGCTCCTATCGTGCCTCCCAAACTCGTAACGGTCACGAGAAGGAGCACGTCTAGCCAACTCACCACGCACAAACCCAACACGCCTATCTCTCTGAGGAAAACCACCTCCGCCTCCACGAGTGGGAACTGTACGCACAAACACCTCACCCCTAGGTAGAGGCCCTCTACGAGGCTCAGGCACACCACGAGAAAGGTGGTACCTGTCCTTATTTGCCATCTCCCTAGCAAACCTCTCATCTCTCTTCCTTCGGAAACAGAACTCATCCTTATGCCCATCCCTCCCACAATACTCACAATGAAAGCGGATCGGCTGTGGCTTAGGCGGTGGCTTTTCTGTGAGCTTCTCAACAGCTTTCTCTCCTGACTTCCCCTCAAAGACATTCCCTTGAGTGCTCACAAACTTGATGGGTTTTTGGTAGTTTTCAGATTTGTGGGGGAACACTGGTGGATCTGGTGTTGTGTCTAGCTTGTTTCTGAGATGGTTTGGCTTGGATGCAAATTTGTTCATGGGTGTGGTATGTGGTGGAATAGGAATCTCTCTAGCTTTCTCTTCTCCCTCACCACTCTTCTCACCACACTTGTCAGCCCCCAATGCCTGACCATCAAACCTCTTAAACTGAGCCAACATCAAACTCAATTGTGGCTCAGGCCTAGACAACCACCCCATCATTTTCCTCAATTCATCATTGTCATCCTGCAGACGATCAACATAGTGTGCAAGTTCCATGTTTTTCAAAGCATGCAATTCACTGGTAGAGCATGATGTAGGAAGAGGAGCTTTCAGTGCCGCCTCAAGAGAAACTATTCTAGTGTGAGATTCATCTAGCCTAGCATGCAACACAGCACATGAAGTGCAAGCACCTAACAAGGAAGGTCTAGATTTCAATTCATCACACTCAACCCTAAGCATATCTAGTTCTTCAAGAGTAGAGGCGTGCTTCTCCTTGAGAGCAGTCAAATCAGCAAGAAAAATAGTGCAATCACCACAGTCAATCTCATCAGACACAACAGGAGCAGATTTCAAAGAGCCTATCTCATTTCTAGCATCCATAAGTAAGGACTCAAGCTCAACTATCTTGTCCTTAGCATCACCCAATAAAGACCTAAATTCCCTCTTCTCCTTGTTGGTCTTCCTAAGCACATCATCATGGTTATCAAGTAACTCATTCAGCCTAGCATTCTCCTCTAGCAAGAAGTTGGGATCCTGTCGTACCTCTTCCTCGGAGTCGGAGTTCGAATCCGAGCTGTGATTCCCACCCTTCTTGGAGTGCGCCATGCCGCAAAATCCACCTTGTGCGACGAAGCTCAGGCCGGTGAAGTTCTTGCCCGTGTGCCGCTTGTCCTTGCGCCATTCTTGCTCTTCCCCGCTACTCGAGTCGGAAGAAGCATTGCTTGATGTGGAGTCGATGTCGCTTGCTCCGGCAACCATAGCTCAGATCGTCTTCTTCTTGTACCCGTTACTCTTCTTGTGCCTTCTCTCGCTCTTGTCCTTGTGCTTGTCCTTGTAGTCATTCCGGGAGTGGTGCTTGTTGTAGGCTTGCTCTTGTAGTTGTTCTTAATCTCCATGGCTTCAGGGCATTCGGCGATGAAGTGTCCGTGCTTCCCGCACCGATAGCACATCCCTGAGCTCCACCTTGCATTCTTGCTGTTCTCGTGCATCCGCCCAAACCTCTTGCTCAACAAGGCGAGATCATCCTCGCTTAGCACCTCAAAGTCCTCATCTGGCAAGGACACAAGACAAGACAAAGAGAAACCAACAGAGTTAGCATTAGTTCTCGATCCTGAGACAAGAGCCAAACTATGAGGATCAGTGGGGCTCTCGCTCTTGGCTCTCAAGCCACGATCAACCTCTGAAGACCTGAGCTTGGAGAACAGCTCATCAAGCGATAGCGTATCATACATGCTCGACTCCTCAATGGCCTCGACCTTGGCACTCCACACAGACCTATCCAAGGCATGCAAAAGCTTGATAGCTTGATCATGATCCGTGTATGGGAGCACTGTCACATTGGCCCTGATGTTGTTGACTATGCTAGTGAAGCGCTGAAACATAGCATCGGTCGACTCACCGGGGAGATGAGTGAAGTTCTCGTACTCTCTCCGGTAAGTAGAAAACAAACGGGCTTGCACTTAGGCATTTCCAACATGAGCATTTCTCAACTTAAGTCAAATCTTTCCGGCCAGATACTCTCTGTACACTCGCTCAAACTCCGAGGCACATAGAGCACAGAACAAGTAGTCAACGGCCTTACTGTTGGCCTCACACATGTCCCGCGATCCTGGTTACAGAAAACTGTTTGGGATGACATAATGAGGATTCTGAGTGACCTCCCAGATCAAAGTTCCCTTCCACGCAAAAACGCGCCCATGCGCATTTCCCACATCGGGTAATTCTTGCCATCAAAGTGCGGAGGACCCGACCCCTTGCCATAATTGCCCATCTTTGGATCTTAGACTGGTTAGAATTAAGAAGATCTGTAATCGGCTCTGATACCAATTGAAGGACCGATTAGGCGAACAGAGAGGGGGGGGGAGTGAATGGGAGCCGATAAAAATTCTTTCCAAGAGCTCGGCCTATGTCCCAATCGTAACTCTGAGGATCACACACGATTAAGCGGGAGCACAATCAAACCTCTCTCGAGGCCTTAGGAACAAAGCTTGGAAGGCTAGGAAGTAAAGCGGAAGCAAACACGAAAGAGCTCGAGCAACAAAGCAAAAGGCTGAGTCCTACCGGATCATACTGACACTTGGGCCGGATCACCCTGTAGCCTCCAGAGCTGGTCCGGGTTACCCGGGAACAAGAGGCTAGATCACCCGGCCCCTCCGGATCACCCGGGCACTTGGGCCGGATCACCTGGGATAGCCCAGAAAACAGCCCGCGAAAACGCCCCAAACTTTCGATCGATGGATCTCCCAAACCACTTGGAGTCTTGAGACGAAATTTTAGGGAGATGATGAACACCCTAATAAGATGCTATGCACCAAAAATTTCGGCCTCAAACATCCTATAACTCCCGGAATCACGAATCTTGGCCAAGAACACTATGAACTAGGGTGTGACGCCCCAGGTTTTTAATTAACCCTAATTGCTGGTCAAACCTGTTGACTGTGGTCAAATCATGGTCAACCTGGGTCATCACCCCGAAAACCTAGCCAACAATCACCCTTTAGCACCCTAAGCAAGTCAACACCATCTACCATGGTCAAAACCCTAGTTGGAGTGGTCAAACCCCTAATGTCTATCTCCTTGTCCTAGAACTTTGGCCACGTTCTCCAAATTTTATCTAAACACTCAAAAATCTCCCAATATAAAACTTGTGCAGAATTTATCTAAACACTCAAATTTGCCAGTCAAACCCAGAGTTACTTTTCACCCGAGCCATGAAATTCTTCAAATTGGCATTTGAATTTCTTCCTCGTTTCAAATCCAAATCCACTTCGGCCTGTGCCATTGTTTAGAGGGATGACTCGTCTACAAGTTTCCTATCTACAGTTTTTGTAGTTGGAATTCAAATTTTACTTCTACACGCAGTCAAACAGGGGAACATGGGTCGGACCGGGCAGAGCGCGCGCCCGGCCCGACGTCACGCGCGCGCGCGACGTCCACGCGTCGCCGCCGTACCACGGCCGACCATAGGAGTCCGTGCATGACCTCGGCCTATGTCGGCTCGCGCGCACGCCCCTAGACGCAGCCTCGGCCGGAGGAGCCGCGCGCCACGCGGCGTGTACGCGCGCCCGCAGCGCCATCCTTGCCCCTGCGCGCACGCACGTCGAGGGACGCCGCCGTACCCCGCATTGCAGCGCCGGGAGGCCTTAGCCGCTAAGCATCCTCCTCTCCACGCGCGCTGGCTATAAATAGCCGCCCCCATTTTCCTCCCGCGCGAGAACGCCGTTCGCCAGTCCGCCATTGCCGCCGCCGCCGCGAGCTCGAGCTCCCGCTAGCTCCCGTCGCCGGCCAACCCTTCCAAGCTCCTCTCTAGACCCCTGTGTAGCTCCCACGGCCGCGCATTGACCCCCATCGCCTCGAGCCTCACCGGATTTCGGGTGACCGCGGGCGTGCCGCCGCGGCCTCACCGCCGTCGCTCGCCGGAGACGTCCCCGACCGCGCCACCACCACCAATCGGCTCAGGGTGAGCCCGATCGAACCCCCGTGCCATTTGTTGTTCTGCTCCGGCCCCACATCGCCAGCGGCGACCTCACCCCCCACCGCCGAGGGCATGGATGTGAAGTCCAGGGGCGGATTTGTAAACCAGGGGCTTGGTTGTAATGAAAGTTAACTTAGTTTCTTTGCAGCTTAGTCCAGCACCTTAGAAAAAGCATAGAAATTCATAGGAAAATTATAAAAATGCAAACCCAATTTTGTTGGTCTCAGTGAGAGTAGATCTGCAACTTCTACAAAGCATGACCATAGTTTTGACTTATTGATTTTGAATGGAAATTCAAATTCAGTTTTACACCTTTTTGCTGTAGTTCAAAATATAGAAAGGCTATGGAGCTGAATTTTAGATATGTTGCTAGACATGTTATGTATAGACTCTGGACCAAAATTTGCACAAAGTTATTGAACAGATCTTTTTATATGATTTACTTTGCATTTATGCTATTTCTGCCTTATTGATTTTTGTAGCAAAATGTAAATAGATTTTTGTGCTCATCTTGTGGCTATGCTCATGTTATGACTAGAAGTATTTATTCTTGTTATATGCTTAGATTTAAGTTTAAATGCGTAGTTCAAATTTCAAATGTGATCTTGATGTGTTTGTGGGTTTCCTAAGCTTGTTTTAGTTCAGAGATGTTGTAGGGATGAGTTTGGCTGCAGATATGCTTTATTTATTTATTTGTGCATTTCTCATATTTCTTTTAGCTAGGAAAGGTCTTTTGATGTATATATGTTTTGTGGCTCTTTTGCATGTGTAGCTTGGACCAGTAGCTTGTTTGGGTCACTAGGACCAGCAAATCACCTTTCCCCTATTTTATAAATTGTTTTGGTAGTTAAAAGCTTGGAATCCATATAAGCTCCCTAATAAGTTTATTTAAGAAAAATCATCTTTGCCCCCTTAATGACCTTGTGAAATTGTTGTTACCTAAATTAAGGCTTTGAATCCACCCTTGCTGTTTTGTGTGATTAAATAATCTTATTTGCTTAAATGTATGCACAGTCACTATTAAAAGACTAAGTAATAAACCTTCACATGAAATGACCTTAATGAAAAGAAGCACTAATTAATTGTTTGTCAAGATGAATATGGCCAACAAGAGTTGGATGTGATGGTTAAGCTCTCACTCCACTCAATAACCCTGCATTGCATTCCGTGTAGAGCTTCTTGACGGTAACTACGCACTCGTGCCGGAAGCCGAGGAAGGAGGAGCTGACGTGGAGCTGCAGTACGTGGAAGTGAACGAGGACACCGAGGACTCCCAGGCTAACTTTGCTGACGAAGGCAAGCCCCGGTGCATTAACCTATTTGTTTTTGGAAATTATACAACTACCTATGGATGTTTGTGCATTTACGTTCAGGAGTTGAAATGAAACCCTAGATGCATGATCCCTAGGTACCTATGTCTTTTACTAGTATGCTAGGTCGATAGCTGCTATGCTATAGGACCGTTACAAGCCGAGTGATACTTGTCACTCGCGAGAATAGGTTCTTATGTTGGAATCATAAGATCTTTGTAAATGGATTGCTCATGTGGTAAGAGCATGGGATGTGGGCTCCGGTCCAATGGCTTTCGTGGGTTAAGTGTTTGAACATACTAAACACTTGTCGGAAATGGGCACGGTAAGCCTAGTACCTAAATGAGGCGGTGCGGGAACTTTGCGCTACTAATCTTAGGGTTGCGGCCCCAGGCTCGCCACCTGAGTATATGGGTGAGACTAGGCGACCTTGGTGGCGTAGCCCAGTAAACCTTGTACTCAAGACTGTAACATCTGATCCCAATCCGAGGAATGACGGGAACCGCCTGGTTGGTGACCTCGTAGTGAGGGCACCTCCCGTGTGTTTAGGTTTACCTTGCAAGGTTTTTAAATCAACTGGTTATCGGCCTCTCACCGTTATCTGAGACTACTTATCCAACTGGCCATGATATCCCTAATGATGGAACTTGGTGAATATTTATGCTTGATTAATTGAAGTGCACAACTTATGCTTGCAATAGCTTGCTCATTTAGAAAGGAGTAATCAACTAGAACCTGAGCTAAAATATTGAAAGTAAGGACCTACTCTTGTTGCTTTTCAGCAAAAGAACCCCACTAGCCAAAAAGCCTTTCATGTCTAGAGTTGGTGATGTAGCTGTCACCGACGGGTAAGTCTTGCTGAGTATTAGCATACTCAGCCTTGCTGTAATGTGTTGATTTCAGGTAATGCTTTTAGTGATGTGTGGCCTGGAGAGATCCCGCCTGGCTGGGAGCTGGAGTGGGTGGAGGACGATGAATGAAGGCATCATGGCAGGCCTCCTGTGATGCTCCTCGCGCCGTTTAGTTTATTTCTGCTGTTTTCGAACTCTGAACCTTTACTTATCATTTCATGAACATTGGTTTGTAATAATTTAACCCTTAGGGGTAATTTGGATTTAATTTGTGTTTGTACTCTGGACTCACCTTCGTGTGAGTTTTAATGCATATGTTCGATCCTCTGTGTGAAATACAAGTGATTTACCGGGTGTTAACCCGGCAACTAACGACGGGCTGATACTTTACTGTCGCTTAATGGCCAAAGTGGATTGGTTTAGGTGATAGTACGGTATTTTCCTGGGCGGGTTGTCACAGCTGGTACCAGAGCGATTATATGCACCAGAGTTTAATTAACAACCTTAATCACTGGTTTTTGGAATAAAACTTGCCAAGATTGTTTGGATTTGCAAAATACGTTGGTCCGTTAAGGATGGATATAGACCGAGATGCCCTAGAGGGAATTTTGGGTTCTTTCAGGTGGCTTACAAATCTATGGTTTATTTTGCTAACCCCCAACACATTTTATTTCTGTCAGAACTTACTTTCTGTACAACCATACTAGTTCATCACGTTTTGCCATACGTGGTGGTGCCACAGGAAAGTCCTGTGAGGGATGGATGGGACCTATTCTAATGGGAACCCACGTCGCGTCAGTGTCTCATCACGTTTTGCTATACGTGGTGGTACCGCATGGAAGTCATGTGAGGGATGGATGGGACCTATTCCAGAGGGAACCCACCATCGCGTCTGTGTCTCGCCACGTTTTGCCATACGTGGACGTTCCGCATTGTGAATATGCGAGGCAAGGATGCACTCCATTCCAAAGGAGAGTATCTGAGGTTGGACGCTGTCCATGCAGCGGCTTGACGCATGGATACCGTTTCTATAGCGAACGGTACTGTATGTGGACGCTTCCGTGATGTGCTGGCACGGAAGGTTCTTTTCTGCAGGCACACTAACAACGATCCGTTAGTCGCTAAGTGAGTATCGAATAGCTCTCGGTTAGTTATTATAGGTAGAGACGAATAAAAGCCTTGCCACCGGCACTAACTTCGACCTTTGGCTTGATTGCCGTGTGAGGACGAATAGGACGTCTTGCATGCATATTAAAAATCGAAACAACTTCAAAATGTACCCAAAATCTGAATTGTATGCTCTCTAAGGAAGTTTTTGCTAGTGTGTGGTTTTTGTGTCCTAGCTTTACCTCTCGTGTCTAGGTTGTTGTTGCTGTCCAAAAGTTGAGTGGCTGCTAGCTTGTATTTTTGCACCATGTTCTAAAAATGTTTGGACTAGTTGACCTAGATCAAAGTTGCTCCATATCTAATCTAGTTTTTGCTCACAAAAATTCATGGTCATAGCTTCTGTAGATCCCTAGTTGTACCCTTTTTAGTGAACCTAGGTCATGCTGTTTTTCTGAGGACAGTGCTCGGAACATTGCATCCTTCGACCTTGTTCCTAAATGATCTAGCTCAACCTTTGAATACCAAAATTGTGCATAAAAACCTTACGGAGTAGCTGGTGAAATTTGAGAAATTTTGGGGTTCTGGTTTTTGAGTTATGAATGTTTATTCACAGCTGCCAGAATTTTGCACCATTGACATGTTGTCCTCTTTGAGTTCTAATATGCATTACATTTTTGTACAGATGGCTGCCCCCCGTGTTTCTCGAGTACGGCGCTGACGGTTCGGTCCGTATCGACGGACTGCACTGGGAGGATTTTCCACGCCTTGCGTGGGAGGCACTCAGCGCTGCCGGCTACCCCATTCCGCCCGTCATCGAGGCGCTCGAGTTAGAGCACCTGGGCGTGCCCCGTTGCAGGGTGACCGTCACCGTACCACCCCACCCGGACCACCCCGACTAGTTCGATTTGAGCTCTGTGTACTAGGGTTTTCGTCAGCAGGAGTCTTTCGAGTCGGCTGCCCTCTGGGTGCTGACGGACTTCTGCGACCACAACCCGACGGTGGTAGCACTGTCACCATTCGGACTGTTTCCGGCGGTGAACCCGCACGACCCGGCATGGAGGGACCGTGTGGACCACCTACAGGAGTTACTGCTGCTCGCAGTCCCGCTGGATGTCACGCAGATGCTGACGCGTTGCCTGGACGCTGTGTTCACACTTCAGGGGCTGCGTAACACCACTCAGTTGATGATCAGCCAGCGTCTGGAGTCGGCTCGGCTGGCCTGGCACAGTCTCTCTGCAGCTTACCAGCAGCAGAGCTTCACTCTCTTCCAGACTCAGCAGGAGAACAACAGGCTTCGTACCAGGAGATTCCAGTTGGAGTTAGAGAGAGGCGACCGCTTACAGAGAATCCTAGACCTAGAGGTAGAGGTCACTACCCTTCAGGAGGACGTGGATGCTAGAGACATCGAGAGGTTGACACTGCTGCAGAACATCATCGAGATGCAGCAGCAGGTGGAGGAGGCCGAGGTGCAGGTAGCCGCACTGCAGGCCATCGTGGCTCTACAGCCCCCACCCCCGGTGGAGGCACCTCCGGAGGAGCAGCAGGGTCAGTCCGGTCTTGACCAGGAGAGTCAGGCAGGACCACCCCCACCGACACCACCTGCTTCACCTGCTGCCAGTGACGCTTCGGTCGGCAACTAGGTTGCCGTAGTGTTGTAATAGGATGACTCATACTCCTGTGTGTAGCCGCTTGGTTGGCTTTTGTGGTAGGCTAACGTAGGAGTATTCTTTTGTGCAGCACGACTGCAGTGTAACCCATGTGGCGTTTTGGTGATCCCAAAACTTGACACCTATGTAATGTTCGGTTGAACACCTTTGCTGCAGTGTTTGTTGTAAGGAAAATGTTTAAGCTATTGTGGTCAGATTCGATTCCTGTGTTGAATACCAAACTTGTTCGGAATTTTATGACGATCGCGCTCGCCAAAAATTCAGCCCTTGTGTACTTTCATACTGAGAGTTATGCAATTTTTAATCCAGTCCTGGCTGCTGTCCAAACAGCTAGACAGAGCATGGAAATGAAATTTTTCGAGCGATTGAACGTCGGAATCTTATCATGCGTTGAATACCAAACTTGTGCGGAATATTGTGTTGACCGTGCTCACCAAAATTCAGCATTTTTGCATGAGGGTACTGAGAGTTACGGAAATTTCGGTGAGTGTCGGCCTGCTGCCGGGACAGCTATGCAGTTTTTCGCAATTCGAATTCTTCGGGCATGCGAACTGGAAATTCGCTGCGGGGTTGAATACCAACTTTGGAGTGCATAAAATCCTACATCTACTGACCCGGATTGGAAATTTTTCAGTGACTAAGCTATTAGATATGAAACTTTTCGTATGACCGTGTTACTGTAAATTTCGATAAACTTGCACGAATGAGCTTTTGTGATGCATGTTTACACTTGTCGTTTCTTTCTAAGCAAGATTATGACTACGTGTCTAATAAAGGCTCACATTTTCAGATGGTGGGACCCACACGCAGCTCTCCCAACGGTTTTGGAGCGTCCGGTAGTGGTGAACTACCACCGCCACCGCCCATGACGCCGTCGGAGGCATTCATGGCTACTCAGACCGAGGTGCTGCGCCAGATCCTGCAGACGCAGCAACAGATCACCCAGCAGCTGAACCAGAGGCCGCCTCATGGGGCAAATCATGAGGGGCTGAATCAGGTCACCACCTACCCTCAGTTCATCGGGATGAACACCCGACCTTCACCAAGGCGGAAGACCCCCTTGAAGCTGAGGTGTGGATCAAGGCCATTGAGGCCAAGTTCTCTGCCTTTGTGCTACCATGCTCGGAGGAAAACAAGGCCAACTTTGCCGCCTTGCAACTTCGAGGTGAAGCTTTGATGTGGTGGGAACATTTCAAGACCATGCAGTAGGCCGGGCATGCTGTCACTTGGAATGAATTCAAGCAAGCTTTCAAAAGCCACCACATTCCTAAGGGATTAATGGATAGGAAGATGAGGGAGTTGCTGGCCCTCAGGTAGGGATCTGACACTGTGTATCACTATGCACAGAAATTCAATAGCCTTTGCCAGTATGGTGGGCATCATGTGGATACCGATGCCAAGAAGATGGAGAGGTTCCGTGATGGCCTGGATGGTGAGTTGTATGAACGACTGAATTTGATAGAGCCCAACAACTTCCATGAGTTGGTGAACAAGGCTATATCCCAAGAGGATGCTATGAAGAAGGCCCAAAGAGACAAGAAGAGGCAGGCTGATTTTGCTTCGGGCAGCGGGACTAACAAAAAGTTTCGCTTTGTGAAGAAGAATGTTCCTAACTCGTCCCAGCAATCTTCAACTGGACGCTGGACGATAAAGCCATCACAGAGCAAACCTTCAGGAAACTTTCAGTTCCGCAACACCCAGCAGCAAGCTTCAAAGCCTAACGCACCCCCACGCAACACCGGTGAACGCTGTTGTTACAATTGTGGACAGCCTGGGCATTATATAAGTGACTGCCCAAAGCCCAAGCAGATTAAACCCAACCAGCAGAATCAAGGTTCAGGGACCAAGCCGGTCAATCCAGCCAAGAAGCCGATGGTGCAAGTCCGTCAGGGTAAACTGAACTTTACCACCATGAGTGACATTCCAGAAGGAGCTTCAGTGCTTACGGGTACTTTCTCTATCAATGACACTCCCGTTAAGATATTGTTCGATTCTGGAGCCACTCATAGTTTTATTAGTGGAAGCTTGGTAGAAAAATTGGGTTTAAGTGGTTCACATGTTAAGGAGGCTTTTACAATTGTCACTCCGGGTGGAAAAATCTCCTCCCACACCTTAGTCTGCGGAGTACCTTTGAAATTGGGAAGTAAGACTGTTAAATCACACCTCATTGTCATAGGCTTAGAGGGTATGGATGTTATCTTGGGTATGGATTGGATGACCCGACATAAGGTGGTTCTAGATATCTCTGGTAGACTTGTAGCGATCAATTCACCTACCATCGGACACACCACCCTGTACCTACCTTTTAAGGACGGTGCAGACCCTTGTGCCTATGTGACCGTTATCTCTCACCTTGAGGAAATTCCAGTAGTTTGTGAGTATCCTGATGTCTTTCCCGATGAATTGCCTGGCATGCCTCCAGACCGGGATGTCGAGTTTGTGATTGAACTCCAACCGGGCACTGCGCCCATTTCCAAACGACCTTACCGTATGCCTCCCAAAGAGCTAGCTGAACTGAAAAATCAACTCCAGGAATTGTTAGATAAGGGCTACATTCGCCCAAGTTCTTCTCCTTGGGGTTGCCCCGCACTCTTTGTCAAAAAGAAAGATGGTAGTTTGAGGTTATGTGTTGACTACAGACCTCTCAATGCGGTGACCATCAAAAACAAATATCCTCTTCCCCGCATTGATGTTCTTTTTGATCAATTGGCTGGAGCCAAGGTTTTCTCCAAGATCGATCTTCAGTCTGGTTATCACCAAATCAAAATTCGACCTTGTGACATTCCCAAAACTGCTTTCTCCACCCGATATGGTCTCTACGAGTATCTGGTGATGTCCTTTGGTCTCACCAATACCCCAGCCTACTTCATGTATCTCATGAACTCCGTATTCATGACGGAGCTTGACAAATTCGTAGTGGTCTTTATTGATGATATTCTGATCTATTCCAAAAATGAGAAGGAACATGCCGAACATCTTCGAATTGTTCTACAGCGTTTGAGAGATCACAAACTCTACGCTAAATTCTCCAAATGCGAATTCTGGTTGGATAGTGTGAAATTCTTGGGGCACACTATTTCCAAAGATGGCATATCCGTAGATCCTAGCAAAGTACAAGAGGTGATGGGTTGGAAACCACCCAAGTCCGTACACCAAATTCGCAGTTTTCTGGGTCTGGCGGGTTATTACCGTCGGTTCATTCCGGACTTCTCCAGGATCGCCAAACCTATGACTGAACTGCTCAAGAAAGGGGTGAAATTTGTGTGGAGTGAAGCCTGTGAGAAAGCTTTCCACACGTTGAGACAACACTTAACTTCAGCCCCAGTGCTAGCACAACCGGATAATTCCAAACCTTTTGAAGTTTTCTGTGATGCGTCAGGCACTGGTCTCGGTTGTGTTCTTATGCAAGAGGGCCGAGTCATTGCCTATGCCTCACGGGCGCTTCGACCCCATGAGATAAATTATCCCACTCATGATCTAGAGCTAGCAGCGGTTGTTCATGCTCTCAAGATTTGGAGACACTATCTGATGGGCAATCGTTGCAACATCTTCACCGATCACAAGAGTCTCAAATATATCTTCACTCAATCAGACCTAAATATGAGACAAAGAAGATGGCTTGAGTTGATTAAAGATTATGATCTAGAAGTGCACTATCACCCCGGGAAAGCCAATGTTGTCGCGGATGCTCTTAGCCGCAAAGTTCACTGCAACCATCTAGAGGTGGAGCCGTATAGTGACACTTTGTGTGAAGACATGAGGAAACTTCATTTGGAAGTGGTAGAACAAGGAAATCTATATGCCATAGCTGCAGAATCTGATCTTTATGATAGAATTGTCACTGCTCAACGCAATGATGAGGGCATACAGCTAATAAAACAGAAATTAGCGGAAGGAGACCCTAAGTATACTTGTTTCCAGAGGGATTCAAATGATGTAGTATGGTTTGGGAAACGTCTTGTGATTCCTGCTGACCAGGAAATTAAGAAGAAAATTTTTGATGAGGCTCATCTTTCCAAATTCTCTATTCATCCCGGAAGCACCAAAATGTATCAAGATCTGAAGGAAAATTTTTGGTGGTCAAATATGAAGGTAGACATAGCAAAGTATGTGTCCGAGTGTGATTCTTGTCATAGAATGAAAGCAAGCCACTTGAAATCGGCAGGTGTACTCCAACCCTTGTCGATACCTATGTGGAAGTGGGATGACATAAGTATGGATTTTATTGTGGGTTTACCCCTGACTGCCAGAAAGGACTCTATTTGGGTTGTTGTGGACAGACTTACCAAAACTGCTCATTTCATCGCAGTTCACACCACTTATTCAGTGCAAGCCTATGCGGAGATCTATATGGACCAAATAGTCCGCTTGCATGGAATTCCAAAGACCATAATCTCTGATCGAGGAACTCAATTTGTAGCTCGTTTCTGGGAGCAATTGCATGAATGTTTAGGAACCAAATTGATCCGTAGTTCCAGCTATCATCCGCAGACCGATGGTCAGACAGAAAGGGTAAATCAAATTGTGGAGGACATGCTACGGGCAAGCATCATGCATTTTGATAAGAGTTGGGACAAGTGTTTGTCCTTGGCAGAGTTCTCGTATAACAATAGTTACCAGGCTAGTTTGAAGATGGCACCGTTTGACGCTCTTTATGGACGGATATGTCGTACCCCTTTGAACTGGTCAGAAGCCGGAGAAAGGACACTCTTTGGTCCGGACTTAGTCAAAGACGCCGAAGAGAAGGTGCAAGTGATAAGGGAGAATTTGAAGTTAGCCCAAATGAGGCAAAAGAGCTATCATGATAGGGGGACATCACCCCGACAATATGAAGTTGGTAATTATGTATACCTAAAGGTTTCACCAACCAAAGGTGTGCAAAGGTTCGGTGTTAAAGGAAAGTTAGCTCCACGATATATTGGACCTTATGAAATCATTGAAGTATGTGGGCCAGTGGCTTATCGCATCCGACTTCCGGAGCGGTTCTCCGCAGTCCACAATGTGTTTCATGTGACTCAATTGAAGAAAGGCGTACCTGTGCCTGAGACAGAGGTAATCACAGAAGAAAATGCTTGGATTGAGCCGGATTTCTCACTCATCGAGCATCCTATGAGGGTGTTAGACCAAAAGGAGAGGAAGACCCGAAGACATACCGTAAGGATGTACAAGATACAATGGAGTCATCATACGGAAGAAGAAGCAACTTGGGAGACGGAAGATTTTCTCAACACCAAGTACCCGGGTTTTCTACAATCTCGAAACCGTAAGTTTCTTTTGTCCTATCTTGTTCTTTAAAATCGAATCTCGGGGCGAGATTCCGCTTAAGGGGGGTAGGCTGTGACGCCCCAGGTTTTTAATTAACCCTAATTGCTGGCCAAACCTGTTGACTGTGGTCAAATCATGGTCAACCTGGGTCATCACCCCGAAAACCTAGCCAACAATCACCCTTTAGCACCCTAAGCAAGTCAACACCATCTACCATGGTCAAAACCCGAGTTGGAGTGGTCAAACCCCTAATGTCTATCTCCTTGTCCTAGAACTTTGGCCACGTTCTCCAAATTTTGTCTAAACACTCAAAAATCTCCCAATATAAAACTTGTGCAGAATTTCCAAGAACACATTTCATCTTCAGGATGGCATTTCAAATTTTGAGTGGAAAAGGTTCAAATTTGCCAGTCAAACCCAGAGTTACTTTTCACCCGAGCCATGAAATTCTTCAAATTGGCATTTGAATTTCTTCCTCGTTTCAAATCCAAATCCACTTCGGCCTGTGCCATTGTTTAGAGGGATGACTCGTCTACAAGTTTGCTATCTACAGTTTTTGTAGTTGGAATTCAAATTTTACTTCTACACGCAGTCAAACAGGGGAACATGGGTCGGACCGGGCAGAGCGCGCGCCCGGCGTCCACGCGTCGCCGCCGTGCGCCATCGTACCACGGCCGACCATAGGAGTCCGTCCATGACCTCGGCCTACGTCGGCTCGCGCGCGCGCCCCTAGACGCAGCCTCGGCCGGAGGAGCCGCGCGCCACGCGGCGTGTACGCGCGCCCGCGGCGCCATCCTTGCCCCTGCGCGCACGCACGCTGAGGGACGCCGCCGTACCCCGCATTGAAGCGCCGGGAAGCCTTAGCCGCTAAGCATCCTCCTCTCCACGCGCGCCGGCTATAAATAGCCGCCCCCATTTTCCTCCCGCGCGAGAACGCCGTCCGCCAGTGCGCCATTGCCGCCGCCACCGCGAGCTCGAGCTCCCGCTAGCTCCCGTCGCCGGCCAACCCTTCCAAGCTCCTCTCTAGACCCCTGTGTAGCTCCCACAACCGCGCATTGACCCCCATCGCCTCGAGCCTCGCCAGATTTCGGGTGACCGCGGGCGCGCCGCCGCGGCCTCGCCGCCGCCGCTCGCCGGAGACGTCCCCGACCGCGCCACCACCACCAATCGGCTCGGGGTGAGCCCGATCGAACCCCCGTGCCATTTGTTGTTCTGCTCCGGCCCCACATCGCCGATGGCGACCTCACCCCCTGCCGCCGAGGGCATGGATGTGAAGTCCAGGGGCGGATTTGTAAACCAGGGGCTTTGTTGTAATGAAAGTTAACTTAGTTTCTTTGTAACTTAGTCCAGCACCTTAGAAAAAGCATAGAAATTCATAGGAAAATCATAAAAATGCAAACCCAATTTTTTTGGTCTCAGTGAGAGTAGATCTGCAACTTCTACAAAGCATGACCATAGTTTTGACATATAGATTGTGAATGGAAATTCAAATTCAGTTTTACACCTTTTTCCTGTAGTTCAAAATATAGAAAGGCTATGGAGTTGAATTTTGGATATGTTGCTAGACATGTCATGTATAGACTCTGGACCAAAATTTGCACAAAGTTATTGAATAGATCTTTTTATATGATTTACTTTGCATTTATGCTATTTCTGGCTTATTGAATTTTGTAGCAAAATGTAAATAGATTTTTGTGCTCATCTTATGGCTATGCTCATGTTATGACTAGATTCAACTTTCCTACATTTACCATGATTTTATCTCTAGAAGAAGTATTTATTCTTGTTATATGCTTAGATTTAAGTTTAAATGCGTAGTTCAAATTTCAAATGTGATCTTGATGTGTTTGTGGGTTTCCTAAGCTTGTTTTAGTTCAGAGATGTTGTAGGGATGAGTTTGGCTGCAGATATGCTTTATTTATTTATTTGTGCATTTCTCATATTTCTTTTAGCTAGGAAAGGTCTTTTGATGTATATATGTTTTGTGGCTCTTTTGCATGTGTAGCTTGGACCAGTAGCTTGTTTGGGTCACTAGGACCAGCAAATCACCTTTCCCCTGTTTTATAAATTGTTTTGGTAGTTAAAAGCTTGGAATCCATATAAGCTCCCTAACTTTGCTGATGAAGGCAAGCCCCGGTGCATTAACCTATTTGTTTTTTGAAATTATACAACTACCTATGGATGTTTGTGCATTTACGTTCAGGAGTTGAAATGAAACCCCAGATGCATGATCCCTAGGTACCTATGTCTTTTACTAGTATGCTAGGTCGATAGCTGCTATGCTATAGGACCGTTACAAGCCGAGTGATACTTGTCACTCGCGAGAATAGGTTCTTATGTTGGAATCATAAGATCTTTGTAAATGAATTGCTCATGTGGTAAGAGCATGGGATGTGGGCTCCGGTCCAATGGCTTTCGTGGGTTAAGTGTTTGAACGTACTAAACACTTGTCGGAAATGGGCACGGTAAGCCTAGTACCTAAATGAGGCGGTGCGGGAACTTTGCGCTACTAATCTTAGTGTTGCGGCCCCAGGCTCGCCACCTGAGTATATGGGTGAGACTGGGCGACCTTGGTGGCGTAGCCCAGTAAACCTTGTACTTAAGACTGTAACATCTGATCCCAATCCGAGGAATGACGGGAACCGCCTGGTTGGTGACCTCGTAGTGAGGGCACCTCCCGTGTGTTTAGGTTTACCTTGCAAGGTTTTTAAATCAACTGGTTATCGGCCTCTCACCGTTATCTGAAACTACTTATCCAACTGGCCATGATATCCCTACTGATGGAACTTGGTGAATATTTATGCTTGATTAATTGAAGTGCACAACTTATGCTTGCAATAGCTTGCTCATTTAGAAAGGAGTAATCAACTAGAACCTGAGCTAAAATATTGAAAGTAAGGACCTACTCTTGTTGCTTTTCAGCAAAAGAACCCCACTGACCAAAAAGCCTTTCATGTCTAGAGTTGGTGATGTAGCTGTCACCGACGGGTAAGTCTTGCTGAGTATTAGCATACTCAGCCTTGCTGTAATGTGTTGATTTCAGGTAATGCTTTTAGTGATGTGTGGCCTGGAGAGATCCCGCCTGGCTGGGAGCTGGAGTGGGTGGAGGACGATGAATGAAGGCATCATGGCAGGCCTCCTGTGACGCTCCCCGCGCCGTTTAGTTTATTTCCGCTGTTTTCGAACTCTGAACCTTTACTTATCATTTCATGAACATTGGTTTGTAATAATTTAACCCTTAGGGGTAATTTGGATTTAATTTGTGTTTGTACTCTGGACTCGCCTTCGTGTGAGTTTTAATGCATATGTTCGATCCTCTGTGTGAAATACAAGTGATTTACCGGGCGTTAACCCGGCAACTAACGACGGGCTGATACTTTACTGTCGCTTAATGGCCAAAGTGGATTGGTTTAGGCGATAGTACGGTATTTTCCTGGGCGGGTTGTCACAGCTGGTACCAGAGCGATTATATGCACCAGAGTTTAATTAACAACCTTAATCACTGTTTTTGGAATAAAACTTGCCAAGATTGTTTGGATTTGCAAAATACATTGGTCCGTTAAGGATGGATATAGACTGAGAGGCCCTAGAGGGAATTTTGGGTTCTTTCAGGTGGCTTACAAATCTATGGTTTATTTTGCTAACCCCCAGCACATTTTATTTCTGTCAGAACTTACTTTCTGTACAACCATACTAGTTCATCACATTTTGCCATACGTGGTGGTGCCACAGGAAAGTACTGTGAGGGATGGATGGGACCTATTCTAATGGGAACCCACGTCGCGTCAGTGTCTCATCACGTTTTGCTATACGTGGTGGTACCGCATGGAAGTCATGTGAGGGATGGATGGGACCTATTCCAGAGGGAACCCACCATCGCGTCTGTGTCTCGCCATGTTTTGCCATACGTGGACGTTCCGCATTGTGAATATGCGAGGTAAGGATGCACTCCATTCCAAAGGAGAGTATCTGAGGTTGGACGCTGTCCATGCAGCGGCTTGACGCATGGATACCGTTTCTATAGCGAACGGTACTGTATGTGGACGCTTCCGTGACGTGCTGGCACGGAAGGTTCTTTTCTGCAGGTACACTAACAATGATCCGTTAGTCGCTAAGTGAGTATCGAATAGCTCTCAGCTAGTTATTATAGGGAGAGACGAATAAAAGCCTTGCCACCGGCACTAACTTCGACCTTTGGCTTGATTGCCGTGTGAGGACGAATAGGACGTCTTGCATGCATATTAAAAATCGAAACAACTTCAAAATGTACCCAAAATCTGAATTGTATGCTCTCTAAGGAAGTTTTTGCTAGTGTGTGGTTTTTGTGTCCTAGCTTTACCTCTCGTGTCTAGGTTGTTGTTGCTGTCCAAAAGTTGAGTGGCTGCTAGCTTGAATTTTTGCACCATGTTCTAAAAATGTTTGGACTAGTTGACCTATATCAAAGTTGCTCCATATCTAATCTAGTTTTTGCTCACAAAAATTCATGGTCATAGCTTCTGTAGATCCCTAGTTGTACCCTTTTTAGTGAACCTAGGTCATGCTGTTTTTCTGAGGACAGTGCTCGGAACATTGCATCCTTCGACCTTGTTCCTAAATGATCTAGCTCAACCTTTGAATACCAAAATTGTGCATAAAAACCTTATAGAGTAGCTGGTGAAATTTGAGAAATTTTGGGGTTCTGGTTTTTGAGTTATGAATGTTTATTCACAGCTGCCAGAATTTTGCACCATTGACATGTTGTCCTCTTTGAGTTCTAATATGCGTTACATTTTTGTACAGATGGCTGCCCCCCGTGTTTCTCGAGTACGGCGCTGACGGTTCGGTCCGTACCGACGGACTGCACTGGGAGGATTTTCCACACCTTGCGTGGGAGGCACTCAGCGCTGCCGGCTACACCATTCCGCCCGTCTACGAGGTGCTCGAGTTAGAGCACCTGGGCGTGCCCCATTGCAGGGTGACCGTCACCGTACCACCCCACCCGGACCACCCCGACTGGTTCGATTTGAGCTCTGTGTACTGGGGTTTTCGTCAGCAGCAGTCTTTCGAGTCGGCTGCCCTCTGGGTGCTGACGGACTTCTGTGACCACAACCCGACGGTGGTAGCACTGTCACCATTCGGACTGTTTCCGGCGGTGAACCCGCACGACCCGGCATGGAGGGACCGTGTGGACCACCTACAGGAGTTACTGCTGCTCGCAGTCCCGCTGGATGTCACGCAGACGCTGACGCGTTGCCTGGACGCTGTGTTCACACTTCAGGGGCTGCGTAACACCACTCAGTTGATGATCAGCCAGCGTCTGGAGTCAGCTCGGTTGGCCTGGCACAGTCTCTCTGCAGCTTACCAGCATCAGAGCTTCACCCTCTTCCAGACTCAGCAGGAGAACGACAGGCTTCGTACCAGGAGATTCCAGTTGGAGTTAGAGAGAGGCGACCGCTTACAGAGAATCCTAGACCTGGAGGCAGAGGTCACTACCCTTCAGGAGGACGTGGACGCTAGAGACATCGAGAGGTTGACACTGCTACAGAACATCATCGAGATGCAGCAGCAGGTGGAGGAGGCCGAGGTGCAGGTAGCCGCATTGCAGGCCATCGTGGCTCTGCAGCCCCCACCCCCGGTGGAGGCACCTCCGGAGGAGCAGCAGGGTCAGTCCGGTCTTGACCAGGAGAGTCAGGCAGGACCACCCCCACTGACACCACCTGCTTCACCTGCTGCCAGTGACGCTTCGGTCGGCAACTAGGTTGCCGTAGTGTTGTAATAGGATGACTCATACTCCTGTGTGTAGCCGCTTGGTTGGCTTTTGTGGTAGCCTAACGTAGGAGTATTCTTTTGTGCAGCACGACTGCAGTGTAACCCATGTGGTGTTTTGGTGATCCCAAAACTTGACACCTATGTAATGCTCGGTTGAACACCTTTGCTGCAGTGTTTGTTGTAAGGAAAATGTTTAAGCTATTGTGGTCAGATTCGATTCCTGTGTTGAATACCAAACTTGTTCGGAATTTTATGACGATCGCGCTCGCCAAAAATTCAGCCCTTGTGTACTTTCATACTGAGAGTTATGCAATTTTTAATCCAGTCCTGGCTGCTGTCCAAACAGCTAGACAGAGCATGGAAATGAAATTTTTCGAGCGATTGAACGTCGGAATCTTATCATGCGTTGAATACCAAACTTGTGCGGAATATTGTGTTGACCGTGCTCACCAAAATTCAGCATTTTTTCATGAGGGTACTGAGAGTTACGGAAATTTCGGTGAGTGTCGGCCTGCTGCCGGGACAGCTATGCAGTTTTTCGCAATTCGAATTCTTCGGGCATGCGAACTGGAAATTCGCTGCGGGGTTGAATACCAACTTTGGAGCGCATAAAATCCTACATCTACTGACCCAGATTGGAAATTTTTCAGTGACTAAGCTGTTGGATATGAAACTTTTCGTATGACCGTGTTACTGTAAATTTCGATAAACTTGCACGAATGAGCTTTTGTGATGCATGTTTACACTTGTCGTTTCTTTCTAAGCAAGATTATGACTACGTGTCTAATAAAGACTCACATTTTCAGATGGTGGGACCCACGCGTAGCTCTCCCAACGGTTTTGGAGCGTCCGGTAGTGGTGAACTACCACCGCCACCGCCCATGACGCCGTCGGAGGCATTCATGGCTACTCAGACCGAGGTGCTGCGCCAGATCCTGCAGACGCAGCAATAGATCGCCCAGCAGCTGAACCAGAGGCCGCCTCATGGGGCAAATCATGAGGGGCCGAATCAGGTCACCACCTACCCTTAGTTCATCGGGATGAAGCCCCCGACCTTCACCAAGGCGGAAGACCCCCTTGAAGTTGTGGCGTGGATCAAGGCCATTGAGGCCAAGTTCTCTGCCTTTGTCCTACCATGCTCGGAGGAAAACAAGGCCAACTTTGCCACCTTGCAACTTCGAGGTGAAGCTTTGATGTGGTGGGAACATTTCAAGACCATGCAGCAGGCCGGGCATGCTGTCACTTGGAATGAATTCAAGCAAGCTTTCAAAAGCCACCACATTCCTAAGGGATTAATGGATATGAAGATGAGGGAGTTGCTGGCCCTCAGGCAGGGATTTGACACTGTGTATCACTATGCACAGAAATTCAATAGCCTTTGCCAGTATGGTGGGCATCATGTGGATACCGATGCCAAGAAGATGGAGAGGTTCCGTGATGGCCTGGATGGTGAGTTGTATGAACGGCTGAATTTGATAGAGCCCAACAACTTCCATGAGTTGGTGAACAAGGCTATATCACAAGAGGATGCTATGAAGAAGGCCCAGAGAGACAAGAAGAGGCAGGCTGGTTTTGCTTCGGGCAGCGAGACTAACAAAAAGTTTCGCTTTGTGAAGAAGAATGTTCCTAACTCGTCCCAGCAATCTTCAACTGGACGCTGGACGATAAAGCCATCACAGAGCAAACCTTCAGGAAACTTTCAGTTCCGCAACACCCAGCAGCAAGCTTCAAAGCCTAACGCACCCCCACGCAACACCGGTGAACGATGTTGTTACAATTGTGGACAGCCTGGGCATTATATAAGTGACTGCCCAAAGCCCAAGCAGATTAAACCCAACCAGCAGAATCAAGGTTCAGGGACCAAGCCGGTCAATCCAGCCAAGAAGCCGATGGTGCAAGTCCGTCAGGGTAAACTGAACTTTACCACCATGAGTGACATTCCAGAAGGAGCTTCAGTGCTTACGGGTACTTTCTCTATCAATGACACTCCCGTTAAGATATTGTTCGATTCTGGAGCCACTCATAGTTTTATTAGTGGAAGCTTGGTAGAAAAATTGGGTTTAAGTGGTTCACATGTTAAGGAGGCTTTTACAATTGTCACTCCGGGTGGAAAAATCTCCTCCCACACCTTAGTCTGCGGAGTACCTTTGAAATTGGGAAGTAAGACTGTTAAATCACACCTCATTGTCATAGGCTTAGAGGGTATGGATGTTATCTTGGGTATGGATTGGATGACCCGACATAAGGTGGTTCTAGATATCTCTGGTAGACTTGTAGCGATCAATTCACCTACCATCGGACACACCACCCTGTACCTACCTTTTAAGGACGGTGCAGACCCTTGTGCCTATGTGACCGTTATCTCTCACCTTGAGGAAATTCCAGTAGTTTGTGAGTATCCTGATGTCTTTCCCGATGAATTGCCTGGCATGCCTCCAGACCGGGATGTCGAGTTTGTGATTGAACTCCAACCGGGCACTGCGCCCATTTCCAAACGACCTTACCGTATGCCTCCCAAAGAGCTAGCTGAACTGAAAAATCAACTCCAGGAATTGTTAGATAAGGGCTACATTCGCCCAAGTTCTTCTCCTTGGGGTTGCCCCGCACTCTTTGTCAAAAAGAAAGATGGTAGTTTGAGGTTATGTGTTGACTACAGACCTCTCAATGCGGTGACCATCAAAAACAAATATCCTCTTCCCCGCATTGATGTTCTTTTTGATCAATTGGCTGGAGCCAAGGTTTTCTCCAAGATCGATCTTCAGTCTGGTTATCACCAAATCAAAATTCGACCTTGTGACATTCCCAAAACTGCTTTCTCCACCCGATATGGTCTCTACGAGTATCTGGTGATGTCCTTTGGTCTCACCAATACCCCAGCCTACTTCATGTATCTCATGAACTCCGTATTCATGACGGAGCTTGACAAATTCGTAGTGGTCTTTATTGATGATATTCTGATCTATTCCAAAAATGAGAAGGAACATGCCGAACATCTTCGAATTGTTCTACAGCGTTTGAGAGATCACAAACTCTACGCTAAATTCTCCAAATGCGAATTCTGGTTGGATAGTGTGAAATTCTTGGGGCACACTATTTCCAAAGATGGCATATCCGTAGATCCTAGCAAAGTACAAGAGGTGATGGGTTGGAAACCACCCAAGTCCGTACACCAAATTCGCAGTTTTCTGGGTCTGGCGGGTTATTACCGTCGGTTCATTCCGGACTTCTCCAGGATCGCCAAACCTATGACTGAACTGCTCAAGAAAGGGGTGAAATTTGTGTGGAGTGAAGCCTGTGAGAAAGCTTTCCACACGTTGAGACAACACTTAACTTCAGCCCCAGTGCTAGCACAACCGGATAATTCCAAACCTTTTGAAGTTTTCTGTGATGCGTCAGGCACTGGTCTCGGTTGTGTTCTTATGCAAGAGGGCCGAGTCATTGCCTATGCCTCACGGGCGCTTCGACCCCATGAGATAAATTATCCCACTCATGATCTAGAGCTAGCAGCGGTTGTTCATGCTCTCAAGATTTGGAGACACTATCTGATGGGCAATCGTTGCAACATCTTCACCGATCACAAGAGTCTCAAATATATCTTCACTCAATCAGACCTAAATATGAGACAAAGAAGATGGCTTGAGTTGATTAAAGATTATGATCTAGAAGTGCACTATCACCCCGGGAAAGCCAATGTTGTCGCGGATGCTCTTAGCCGCAAAGTTCACTGCAACCATCTAGAGGTGGAGCCGTATAGTGACACTTTGTGTGAAGACATGAGGAAACTTCATTTGGAAGTGGTAGAACAAGGAAATCTATATGCCATAGCTGCAGAATCTGATCTTTATGATAGAATTGTCACTGCTCAACGCAATGATGAGGGCATACAGCTAATAAAACAGAAATTAGCGGAAGGAGACCCTAAGTATACTTGTTTCCAGAGGGATTCAAATGATGTAGTATGGTTTGGGAAACGTCTTGTGATTCCTGCTGACCAGGAAATTAAGAAGAAATTTTTTGATGAGGCTCATCTTTCCAAATTCTCTATTCATCCCGGAAGCACCAAAATGTATCAAGATCTGAAGGAAAATTTTTGGTGGTCAAATATGAAGGTAGACATAGCAAAGTATGTGTCCGAGTGTGATTCTTGTCATAGAATGAAAGCAAGCCACTTGAAATCGGCAGGTGTACTCCAACCCTTGTCGATACCTATGTGGAAGTGGGATGACATAAGTATGGATTTTATTGTGGGTTTACCCCTGACTGCCAGAAAGGACTCTATTTGGGTTGTTGTGGACAGACTTACCAAAACTGCTCATTTCATCGCAGTTCACACCACTTATTCAGTGCAAGCCTATGCGGAGATCTATATGGACCAAATAGTCCGCTTGCATGGAATTCCAAAGACCATAATCTCTGATCGAGGAACTCAATTTGTAGCTCGTTTCTGGGAGCAATTGCATGAATGTTTAGGAACCAAATTGATCCGTAGTTCCAGCTATCATCCGCAGACCGATGGTCAGACAGAAAGGGTAAATCAAATTGTGGAGGACATGCTACGGGCAAGCATCATGCATTTTGATAAGAGTTGGGACAAGTGTTTGTCCTTGGCAGAGTTCTCGTATAACAATAGTTACCAGGCTAGTTTGAAGATGGCACCGTTTGACGCTCTTTATGGACGGATATGTCGTACCCCTTTGAACTGGTCAGAAGCCGGAGAAAGGACACTCTTTGGTCCGGACTTAGTCAAAGACGCCGAAGAGAAGGTGCAAGTGATAAGGGAGAATTTGAAGTTAGCCCAAATGAGGCAAAAGAGCTATCATGATAGGGGGACATCACCCCGACAATATGAAGTTGGTAATTATGTATACCTAAAGGTTTCACCAACCAAAGGTGTGCAAAGGTTCGGTGTTAAAGGAAAGTTAGCTCCACGATATATTGGACCTTATGAAATCATTGAAGTATGTGGGCCAGTGGCTTATCGCATCCGACTTCCGGAGCGGTTCTCCGCAGTCCACAATGTGTTTCATGTGACTCAATTGAAGAAAGGCGTACCTGTGCCTGAGACAGAGGTAATCACAGAAGAAAATGCTTGGATTGAGCCGGATTTCTCACTCATCGAGCATCCTATGAGGGTGTTAGACCAAAAGGAGAGGAAGACCCGAAGACATACCGTAAGGATGTACAAGATACAATGGAGTCATCATACGGAAGAAGAAGCAACTTGGGAGACGGAAGATTTTCTCAACACCAAGTACCCGGGTTTTCTACAATCTCGAAACCGTAAGTTTCTTTTGTCCTATCTTGTTCTTTAAAATCGAATCTCGGGGCGAGATTCCGCTTAAGGGGGGTAGGCTGTGACGCCCCAGGTTTTTAATTAACCCTAATTGCTGGCCAAACCTGTTGACTGTGGTCAAATCATGGTCAACCTGGGTCATCACCCCGAAAACCTAGCCAACAATCACCCTTTAGCACCCTAAGCAAGTCAACACCATCTACCATGGTCAAAACCCGAGTTGGAGTGGTCAAACCCCTAATGTCTATCTCCTTGTCCTAGAACTTTGGCCACGTTCTCCAAATTTTGTCTAAACACTCAAAAATCTCCCAATATAAAACTTGTGCAGAATTTCCAAGAACACATTTCATCTTCAGGATGGCATTTCAAATTTTGAGTGGAAAAGGTTCAAATTTGCCAGTCAAACCCAGAGTTACTTTTCACCCGAGCCATGAAATTCTTCAAATTGGCATTTGAATTTCTTCCTCGTTTCAAATCCAAATCCACTTCGGCCTGTGCCATTGTTTAGAGGGATGACTCGTCTACAAGTTTGCTATCTACAGTTTTTGTAGTTGGAATTCAAATTTTACTTCTACACGCAGTCAAACAGGGGAACATGGGTCGGACCGGGCAGAGCGCGCGCCCGGCGTCCACGCGTCGCCGCCGTGCGCCATCGTACCACGGCCGACCATAGGAGTCCGTCCATGACCTCGGCCTACGTCGGCTCGCGCGCGCGCCCCTAGACGCAGCCTCGGCCGGAGGAGCCGCGCGCCACGCGGCGTGTACGCGCGCCCGCGGCGCCATCCTTGCCCCTGCGCGCACGCACGCTGAGGGACGCCGCCGTACCCCGCATTGAAGCGCCGGGAAGCCTTAGCCGCTAAGCATCCTCCTCTCCACGCGCGCCGGCTATAAATAGCCGCCCCCATTTTCCTCCCGCGCGAGAACGCCGTCCGCCAGTGCGCCATTGCCGCCGCCACCGCGAGCTCGAGCTCCCGCTAGCTCCCGTCGCCGGCCAACCCTTCCAAGCTCCTCTCTAGACCCCTGTGTAGCTCCCACAACCGCGCATTGACCCCCATCGCCTCGAGCCTCGCCAGATTTCGGGTGACCGCGGGCGCGCCGCCGCGGCCTCGCCGCCGCCGCTCGCCGGAGACGTCCCCGACCGCGCCACCACCACCAATCGGCTCGGGGTGAGCCCGATCGAACCCCCGTGCCATTTGTTGTTCTGCTCCGGCCCCACATCGCCGATGGCGACCTCACCCCCCGCCGCCGAGGGCATGGATGTGAAGTCCAGGGGCGGATTTGTAAACCAGGGGCTTTGTTGTAATGAAAGTTAACTTAGTTTCTTTGTAGCTTAGTCCAGCACCTCAGAAAAAGCATAGAAATTCATAGGAAAATCATAAAAATGCAAACCCAATTTTGTTGGTCTCAGTGAGAGTAGATCTGCAACTTCTACAAAGCATGACCATAGTTTTGACATATAGATTGTGAATGGAAATTCAAATTCAGTTTTACACCTTTTTCCTGTAGTTCAAAATATATAAAGGCTATGGAGCTGAATTTTGGATATGTTGCTAGACATGTCATGTATAGACTCTGGACCAAAATTTGCACAAAGTTATTGAACAGATCTTTTTATATGATTTACTTTGCATTTATGCTATTTCTGGCTTATTGAATTTTGTAGCAAAATGTAAATAGATTTTTGTGCTCATCTTATGGCTATGCTCATGTTATGACTAGATTCAACTTTCCTACATTTACCATGATTTTATCTCTAGAAGAAGTATTTATTCTTGTTATATGCTTAGATTTAAGTTTAAATGCGTAGTTCAAATTTCAAATGTGATCTTGATGTGTTTGTGGGTTTCCTAAGCTTGTTTTAGTTCAGAGATGTTGTAGGGATGAGTTTGGCTGCAGATATGCTTTATTTATTTATTTGTGCATTTCTCATATTTCTTTTAGCTAGGAAAGTTACACTGTACCCTTTGGTCAAAACACAACTTGAGGATATTATTTTTCTAGTGTATCACGGGGCCGCAAAGCTCTTTCTTTATCCTTGCTATGTTTTGCTTACTAATGCTGTTAATAGACTACATGCTCACCCTTCATCTAGTAGACGAAGCTGGAATTTTTTATTTCAATAGAACCTCATCTGGTTATGACATCAACCCCGCAAATGATCTACTCCTTGTATACGAAGGCTAGTCACTTTGCGGTTGCAGGTCTATAGACTCAAGGTAGGTGAAAGTTGTATGTTTTCTCCTTTAGTGTCAAAAACTACAACTTCCACCAACTCCGTAAACGGGTTTAAGTGATAAACTTACAGATCTTTCGAGCATTTTGAATATGTTGCTTTTTCCGGAGCTAAGGCTCTGAACTTGCACTTCGTGTGCAAGAAATCACCGAGGTGTGCGGGGAAATGCCGCTTCGTCGAGTGCGATGTACTTCTCACTCTTTCTTAGTGGTCAAAGAGGCTATGTTTATGCTTATTCCCTGTTGGTTTTTCGCTAACATGCAGGTTCAACCAATCACTGTAAGTGCCTCTTCACCTTCATAGCTAACCCGTTATACGAAGTATTTGTATCTCTTGAATGCAGGGTCAACTAGCATATGTGAGTATCTCGTACCTCTCACCTCAATCTCATTCCTGTGTAGTTGCTTCCCCCCTTTGCCTCTTGTTTCATGTATTGCTTAGCGAGTACTCTAACCCTTCGTATTTCATAAACTCACGCACCTTCATCTCAAATGTGCTAAGTGTCTGTTCTTAGTTACACTTTGGATCGTTTTCGCAACGACAGGATGCATAGAACTATTATGTTTCGTATGTGCACTTCGTCACGTCTTTTGCAGGTTACGACTTTTTCGGTTTTCACACCAGAGCTTCTGCCTCCGTGATTCTCACTCTATCAATTGGTTTCAATGTCTATTGGACCTCATCTGGATATATTTGGGATTTCTATATTGGACTTCGGTGCTATTGGGTTTCAGTTACCTCACGATTTTCATCACATGAAGTTGAGAATATGTTCAATGGGTGTTCCTTCACCCTACTTCGGTCAACCCTTCGTTTTCACTTTCATGCAAAGCATACATTCATGCATATTTTCATCTCATACTTGCAGGCAACATATCGCATTGCACAAAGCGTGGAGCCGAGAGCGCTCACGCCGAAGGCACGAGCTTGGCCGAAGGTTCCGTTTGCATGAAGCGAACGACCGGTCCCTGTGATGACCGGAGTTGAGCTTGAGACCCCGAAGGCCTGAGTGTGGCTTCGGATTTGAAACCCCGGAAAGCACCACGAGATGCTCCGGATCAGAGACACCCCGAAAGGCCTAAGGTTGGCTGAAGGTTCCGTTTGCATGAAGCAAACAACCGGTCCTGTGATGACCGGAGTTGAGTTTGAGACCCCGATATGCCCCCACGAGAGTGTCTTCGGATTTGATACCCCGAAAGGCCCGAGAATGGCTCCGGATTTGAGACCCCGAAGGCCCGAGAGTGGCTTCGGGTTTGTTTGCGTGATGCAAATGGAGATAGATTGTTTCTTGACTAACAAGTTTCTGAGTTTCTTGAATAAAAAATAATTTGCATGAATGCAGTGTTGAATAAGAAAGCAAATCCGACTTTCGGCACCGACAGGACTTCAGCTCGATGGTATCTGACACGAGGGGCATCCTCGACTACCGCATCATCAACATGTTCACGGCTCGAGGGGCTTCGCTGTCTACTTCGCCGACATAGACTTCGACTTCGGCGTCGCTGTCTACCTCGTCGACATCGACCCCGACTTTGACTTCGTCGTCTACTTCACCGACGTCGACTCCACCTTCACTTTCAGCGACACTACCTCGTCGTCAACATGTGTTCGGCTCGAGGGGCTTCGCCGTCTGCTTCGTCGACATCGACTTCATCTTCGTTGTTTACTTCACCAACGATGACTACGGCTTCGTCTTCATCGACATGTACTTAGTCGCACATGGTGTACGCTCGAGGGGCTTCGTCACGAACATCGGGCAAGAGGGGCTATGGTGGCATCAGGATGAGCGACGTCAACCCGAAGGATGAAGTTTTGCCTGGTGCTCGTGACCGAAGGAGAGGGGTTCATCAACATTGACGACGTGCAAAGTCCGCTTCGTCATCTACTACTACAGCGTTGACTACTTCGACATGGTCTACTTCGCCCGAGGAGAGCTCCGAAGGCAAAATCGATGACGACAACGAAGCTGACGTCAGCATCGGAGATACCATTCACCGCCAAGACAACACCGAAGATGAGCATTATTTAGGCTAGCTGGTAGCTTCATATGTAAATCCGCTAGGCGTACGTGCTCTTTTCTCCATTCCGGGTTTTCCCAGTGGGTTTTTCGGAATGGAGTTTTTAGTGAGGCGTACGTGCGGATGGTCATGAGGGTGTTTCCTCAGGGCCGAAGTTATAGAAAAGGTCTGGGCCACTCCTGTATTCAGCTACTTCGTCTTGTTGTACCGGCCGAACCGAAGTAGCTGAGGGGCTATTGTTGGGGGAGAGGCCCAGCCCATTTAAGGCCCATGTGGGGTTAATGGGCCTGAGGCGATAGCTGATAGCATGATTGTAAATATTGTATCCACCAGGGGCTCGGTGAAAAATGACCTACTCCTCCTATCCCTATAAATAGGAGGGCCATTGTAGTTTAGAGGGAGCAGCACGTGAATGAGAAGAGAGCTCCAAAGCTATTGTTTTATTTCGCATTATATTTCTAGTGCTTTAGAAGTAGCTTCGGTCATCAGAGAGTAGAGCTCCCCTTTTGTTTCGGATCTACCTTGGGATTTGAATTTCCCCAACACCGAACTCATCAGTTTCATGCATTTGAGGTGGACAGTGTTAATGTGACGCATGTTTTTTTGTATTTTATATTTATGTGGGAAGCCCTTGGTTGAAATTTACAAAATTTGACTCCCCAAATTGGTTGGCACCCCTCATCGAGAGAAGAACAAGGCAATCAGATGGCGAAGTATTCGAAGGCGTTGCCGAGGCGCCGGCCGGCGTAGGGGTAGGGGTGGTCCGGGTACGAGCACTCGGTGCTGAAGATCAGCCAGTGGCGGCGGCACCGCTTCACCGGCAGGTCGCCGATGACGCGCGCCCCGCCGTCGGGCGTCTTGAGGAAGACGGCGTCGTGCTCGAACAGGACGCGGCAGAGGCCCTCGCCGGCGGGGTCCCGGCACTTGCGGGCCTCCGGCCACCGCGAGTCGAGCAGGGTGAGGCCGGGGACGTAGTTGCCGGCGTACGCCCAGTTGCAGCGCATCCACCCGATCCGGTCGCCCTCCACCATCAGCTCGGCGACGCGCCGCCCGGCCTTGCCGTTGGGCACCCGCCCCCGGGGCACCACGCTGAGGTTCGTCCGGAACACGCCGCCCAGCGCCTGGCACACCAGCTTCATGCCGCGCTCCGGGAGGTGGTTCTCCACCGACGCGTAGTAGGACTCGGCGGCGCCGGCCACCGCGGCGATGGCTGCTAGGGCCACGGCCACGGCGGCGAGCCGTGCCATTCTTGGTGGGTGCGGGCTAAGATTGCGGGGGGTGCCTGGTTCCGCTCGAGGGCGTGTGCCCGGCGTTTTATAGCGCTCCTTGCTATTTCTGGTTGGTGCCTTGGTGGTACACGGTGGTTGAATCTCCATAATTACTTGCTGAAGGAATGAGCTTCTTCTACTACCGAGTACCGGACTACCGTTAAACTAGAGGCTCAGCATCCATTTCAATTCTCTTGCCAGACATGCAACAAGGGTAAAAGAAAAAAAATCTGAAATTGTTGTAGAAACGCAAAACATCATACTATCTTGATCATCACCAGAAGTTAACCCGAAATGTACTACTAGCATTTGCTTCTAAATTACCACCTAGATACTGAAAATATCAAACAAAATTACCACCTCTTCTAAATTTCACATTTCTACCGTTATGTAAAATTATAGGCAAAGACTTCTCTACAACCGGATGTGATTTAACAACAATCACAGCTGGCTGGGGCCCACCTTATCCCCATCTCTTACCCTATTCTATCCCTATTAAATAGCTTGCTAACTAAGCAAAATGGTAACATGACAGCCTAATTAATGAGAAAATAGAGCAAGAAATGGTTTTCTCATAGAGAAACGTGTCTACTATTGACCCAATGCACAAGAAATCATAAATTTGCCATTGGAAAGAAATCACTAGTTTATATGAAGTTAATGCAACGCTCTTCATTGGTGAAATTGAAAAAGAGAAAGATAAAACAATTATTACTCGAAGACACTAGCACTGTGAAAAATAATTGCTATAGATGATTTCTTATATTATGAAAATAATATTAGGTTCCTCCATTGGGCTGCCCTAACCCGTTTACATGTTGTGTACACGGTACACGGCACCTACCCGTGTCCATTCAATCACATATTTAGCCCATTTAATTACCATTTAATGCATTTAATTGGCCGCTCATTTTTTTTTACAACAACCACAATCATACAAAACTTAATAAGAGCACCTACTAACCAATTCTCTCTACTCTCAGCTTGCCACGTCATAGGCTGAAGTCATCAATAGTTACTTAGTTTGCACCATCGCCTGACACACGTTTCGTCTCCCTGCTCCACTCATCTCCCCCTTCATTCCCTGCTCTTCCTCCAGCAGCCCACTACTACAAGGCATTATAGCAGCATGCATGGCAGCTCAAGTGTATCAGCAGTTAGTACGGCAGCTGAAGCATGTCTCACTAATGGTGGAGATGAACAACCTCCGCTCTTATTTATAGAACATGTCACTCAACTCCCCCACCAGACCTCCACCCTCGCCATCCAGACTTGCAGCCCGTCGCCTTCGTCGCCATCCAGCTACCCGCATGCGTCACTGTTGGGGAGCGAGGCCGTCACCGGGAGAGGGTAGCGCCGTTGGAATCGAGAACGACCGTCGTCAGAGTGGATGCCACTGCCAGAATTGATGGCCGTGGTCACCTGGAGGGGGCCGCTCCTGGCTTTGAGCTCTACGGCCATCCGATGTAGGCGTCGCCGCCAGAATCGAAGGTTGTAGCCGCGGCCGGCCTGGAGGAGCCAGCAGCTAGGTTCGAGCGTCGCAGCCGCCGAAGCCCGCCAGGATCACGCCAAGGCTGACCAAATTGTGTGCCGCGGAGATCAGCCAGCCAGCCAGGTAGCCACTCTAATCCTGTGATCTACTTTTCCGGTTTTTATTTTGAAGCAAGCCGTGATCTATTTTTTCCGGCTGCAAACGAGTTGGCCGGGTGTCTACCTGGTGAGGTAGTTTAGTATTTTTTAAGGTGTTTCCAATTTCCATTAGGATCGAATATAATTTTATGTTTGAGTGTTTTTGGATTTCGGTCAGCAGCAAGTACTCCGGCCGGCTTATTGGTTTGCACCAACACAAGGAAAAAAAATCCTTTCATTGCAAATGCATGTTACTTCATCAATAAACCACAGATGCATCGTTCTCAGTTATTTATTAAAAAATAAAATTAATAGAATAATTTACCTTCATGTCAAAAGGTTGAAAACTTCACAAATAAATGTATCACATAATCATATAAATGAATGCAAAATATCCCGCAGCAACGCGCGGGGAATTCACTTAGTATATTATCACTTAAGCATCCAAATTACAATGAGGTCCTCGAAGTAAAAGAAAATTACAACAAGATCCTCAGCCTGGGTCAGATCCACAAGCTCACCGACGCGTTCAACAACAGCACGAACGCCGGCGGAGGCAGCAGAGGCTTCACAAGAGCTTGCACCGAGATGGAGGGCCGTGCACTGCATCGGTTGAAGGCGAGGCGACTGGGTCGATGAAGATTGCACCGAACGACAAAGAGATGTGGGATTAAGTGTCGCCGGAGATTGAAGATTGACCACCAAGACGCCATCAGAGGGGAGGCTTGAGCGTCGGAACAACCGACGGCGAGCGGCAGCAAAGGCCAAGGGGATCCACCAAGGTACAGGAGGGTGCTTGAAGTGGTGGAAGCTGGTGAAGCTGTAGAGAATGGCCTGCCTGTGCGTTCGACGAGAGCCTCTCCACATCCCAGAGGGAGGAAAAGCGCCCGGAACAATCACCGGAAGGCAGCGACGGTCATCATCTTCAAGGCGGAAGCAAAAGTAGAAGCGACATGGTGCGTTCAACAGCAAGAAGTGCCGGAACAACCACCAAGAATGCTCAAGAGCAGCTTCCACAGGAACACCAACGACCGGCAAACTCCACAAGCAGAGGCGAGGCGAGCCGGAAGTCAACGCAACACCGGCCAGATCTAGATCGGCGGCGGGGCGACTCCAGCAAGGGAAGGGGGAGGAGGGCGAGGTGGAGAGCAGAGGAGAGGATTTATTGAGACGTACCTCGAAGGTGACCTCACCGGCGACGAGGAGGCCGAGGAGAACCCCAGCAACCACGGCGAGGGTGGCGGCGAACTTCGGGACCGACGCCATACTGCGAAATACTACAAAGAGCATACTACTACGAGCTATAACTACGGCTACTTGCGAGGTTGGGCCCCTCTCCCTTCCCGCTGCAGCGAGACAAGCTCGCCGGAGTCGGGAGGGAGGGGGCCGGAGGAGCGGAGGTGGGAGTCTTCCTTCGAGGCGAAGGAAGCGAGGTCGGCCACCGCCCAACCAAATAGTTCGACAAAAGAAAACAAGTGACTGTCTGTTTGTAAAGGCAGTCCCAATGAAGGAAACTAACACGGTTTCCATAGCACAAGAAATCATCTACAGATACTATTCTTCACAGTGGTAGTGTCTTCGAGTAATAATTATTTTCTCTTTCTCTCTCCCAATTTCACCAATGAGAAGCGTTACATTAACCCTATAGAAACTAGTGGTTTCTTCCCAATGGTAAATTCATGGTTTATTGTGGATTGGGTCAAGGGTAGACATGATTTCTCCATAAGGAAACTATTTCTATGATTTGTGCTCTCTTTCCTCATTAATTAGGCTGCCACATCACCATTTTGCTTAGTTGGGAAACTATTTAATAGAGATAGAAACTATCATTAATACTCCATTGGGAGTGCCCTAACATTGCTTCCCCATCCTCGTTCCTCCCCCTGCCCCCGCATCCTCACTCTCGCTCGCTCCACTCCCTAGTCTTGCACGTAGTGGCTCCCAGCGGAGGATGGCGGTGGCGGCACGGATCCCGGCTTTGCTCTCTCCCTCTCTCCGATCCCCACTGCTGTTCTGGTGAGGCTGTCGACAGTTTGGTGGATGACCGTTCATGGCTTGGCCTCATAGGGCTTCTCGGTCCTAGTGCAGGCGGCTGGCTCCGGCGGGGCTCCTGGCTGATGAATCGAGCGGACGAGGCCGGCGGCGCTTCGCTCGACACGACTCCTCACGGTGGTGCTGCTCATGAGAGAGGTGCATGAGGGGAAGGAGTGGGCAGCCCAAGTGCGATGGTCCCAATATATACTAGTGGAAGTGCACGTGCCACACACACATGTTTAAAGAAAATGCAAATTAACTTACGCTGTTTACAAAAGTAAAAAATATAAAAAAGTAGCATTTATAGGCATGTATATTTCTTTTCAATTTTTCATTCCAAAAGTGCATGTTTATTTTTGTTACAACTAAAATAGTATTTATATGCATGTATATTTTTCTTTTGAAGGAAATAGAAAATTAACGGGACTATATCAATTTGTGTTTGTTTCTTTTGGAAAGAAATATTCGGCCCTCTACATAGCAACAAATGGAAACAACATCATGCAAATCACGGAGACGGTGTAATTTTTATTTCTATTTAGATCTCCAACAAAATAATAAACGGGATCCAAAGATGATTCTACAAATCCGGCCGGTGCGGGATCCAAGACTGATCCTTTGCCCGCAGGTGCGGGATCCAAGTCTGATCCTCTGCCGCGTCAGTACAAGGATCAGAAAATCGGCATCGCCTTCTGCGCGCCAGACACGACAGGAGATCATGTCCCCTCGACGATCCTCCTGCAGCCAATTCTGTGTCGACACATCACGCACGCACGTCGGGACTGGATCTTCTACGGCGGCAGAATCAAACCTGGCGTCAAACCTGGATTTTTACAAAGAAAAACATTAATGGGCATGTTGATTTTTATTTGGAAACAAACATTAATAGGCATGTTTGTTTCTTTTGGAAAGAAGTCGCCCCCTAACCACGGCTGACTTGGACACTGACCCACGGTGTGGCTTGAAAATAAACACGTCTCTTAACAACAAAAATTAAGCCAAAATACTTATAGATTCTCTTAGTGGTTAGCATTCCTTCATCAAACTGGACTATAATTGTTTTATCCATGATGTTAAAACAAAAGATCCACATGAACTACTCAATATGCACCTAAGCTGTCGATACAACATATGTGTCTCTGCATAGTGTTTACCTACATTACGTCTTGATGGAGCTTCTGAGCCGCCGGCCAAAAAAGATTGCAAGTACTTGACTGCAAAGCTTGCCCAACACCCTAAGTTTAGTAAATAATTATTAGGGTTTGCATTAATTGCCTCCCTTTGCTCCGAGGACATACTTGCATACAACTCTCGTCGTTCTTGTGCCTTTTGCTTTTTACTTTCGGCAGCATCAACAGAATTATCTAGAAGAAACAATACTACACTATAATACCATACATATATGAATAAAAACAATACGACCAAATATGGATGAGAAATACGATCAAATACCTTCACCTCGTCTCTTCACACCCCGACCACGTCTGGTCGAAGTTGAATTTTGAGTGTTGGTGACGTCTCCAAGCGGATTTCGACGGTACATTGAACCTCAGACTGAAAGACCTGGTGATGTACCCTCGATGTACCTTCGATGATGAGTAGGTGATGAGGAATCCATCGAAAAACAATAAATTAACGACCACGTGAAAGGACAATGCAGCTCTAGATTGGAAGGTGGTAATGCAAACATCGAGGCCCAGCAGCTGGAATCCGCAAACAAAGCCAAACTACGATCAGGAGAATAGCCGTATTGTACCTTGGTAAAACAGGTATAGGAGCTTGGTGATGACCTACCGATTGTCCTGAAGATATGAGAGACGATGATGTGCAGATGCGTGAGTAATATTATATAATAAAAAACGCAAGATCAAATGCTAGTGGTAGTAAAAAAACGCAAGATCAAATGCTAGTGCTAGTCAAAAACGCAAGATCAAATGAACTCACAGATGGAGCACTTCTCACCATCGTCGATCCACGTGCGAGAGCAGCAATCCAGCTATGCACGAAGTCGAATCGAAGTAGAAGACGAAGAATAGTAGCAAACGAATGGGAATGGTTGGGCTCACGATAAGATATATATATATATATATATATATATATATACTAACTGTGTAGAAAAGTTATATTTGGTAATAGAAAACTTTCCATCAAATCGTCAACGACACCATATCCTCATCCACAATCAGTGGGTCAATTTAGGTACAAAATCAATCAATGAATGATTAATTATAGGGCCAACGAGGCATAATTAGTGCATGCCATATTTTCTTGTCTAGCATCTACATATTTGGTAATAGAAAACTTTCCATCAAATCGTCAACGACACCATATCCTCATCCACAATTAGTGGGTAAATTTAGGTACAAAATCAATCAATGATTGATTAATTATAGGGTAAGCAATACATAATTAGTGCATGCCATATTTTCTTGTCTAGCATCTACATAATAGGAAGGACCGGAGACGGCTTAAAAAAAGATGAGAGAAGGCAAAGCTAAAAAGGAAGGTAACAGAGGAGAGATCGGAGATCGTTGATAGAAACAAAACAGAAAAGGAAGGAAGGAAAGGCCGGAAGCGAGGAATCTGCGTGGCAAAGCAAAAAAAGAAAGGCAACAGAGGAGTAAAAGGAAAGAAGAGGAAAGACAGGTAAGACGCCGCACCTTGTTTTTCTCCCGAAACATCAGCGCTGATTCCCTCTTTCCTTGTTTGCACGTGGGTATGCAAGGCGGGTAAACCCAAGCGCTTGGTGACAAAACATTTCAGTTTTGTAGAGAAACATTTTAGAAAGTGCAAAAATTTTCGTCGTACCCCCTTTTGTGACCCCAAAACACGTGGACCGGGCTGCCATGTGGGGCTCTTGTGAGAGGTGAGTATGCTTTCCGTTGGGTGAGAATTGACATCAATTTGCTCATCTTAGTATAGATGATGATGTGGTCATAACGAGCTTAAATCAGAAGGAAATATTAGGAAAGTTGCATCATTGTTCAGACATTTTATCAGTAGGACGGATTTTGCCTTGAGTAGAAAGAAGGCCGTAGTCGCCAGCCCAAAAGCCGACTCTGTCTCCGAAAGAAAAGCCCCAAAGCGCACTAAGGTTTGGCCGGCCCAAATGAGCACGACTGAACAGGGAATTTTGAGCCGTTCCGTTTGCTTTAGTGCCACATCGTCTACAGTTCCTTGAGCGCAGCAGCTAATAATGCCTGACCGTAACGATTGCATCACACGCGGCAGGCGTGCAGCGCACTCAACCAAATTGATATTCAGACAATATATTAAATGCTTCGCCGCCTTGGCTGGCACACTACATGTGTGCTTTGCTTTTTTTGAACTGTGGATTCGTGGTTGGTAACTAAATTGTTTGGGCAAATTGATTTAACTAATTCAAAATATTCAATGACCATATTTGTGATCTACTCAAAAGTCAGACCACAAGATTTTTTTTTTCAAGAACACAACATATCATCACATTTACAGAGCATTATTCAAGCTGATGATCTTCTTTGTTGTTTGCCAATTGGATCAGTTTTTAATCTATGTCGTTCGTCCAGACCTTGTTTTTTCAGACCATCAAAGAAGAACTAAAATCTTAATTCAGCATATATTTGAACAGGCAGAAAATATGTGAGATTCCGAGCAAGCGATGACTGGGATGATGCCCACTAATGAAGCATCAATGCATCAAGATTATATATGGAGTGACAACCAGAACATGACGTGCAAAATGAGAACTAGGTCGATCAGTGTAAAATACGTAATGAATATTGCATAAGGTGCAATGATGAGCTTAAGCCGTAGCCAAGTGTCACAGCACATTTTACTTGGGTTGAAGTAGGATGGTGCCAATAGCAGGATCCTTAATAGAACTAGTAGATTGTAAGCATTAATAGGATATGATTTGATTGTTAACATGAAGGATTATTTCTCTTTAAATAGGGAGTACATGTTGTCCAGGAAACAGAAAAGAAGAAAGAGACCAATAGGAGAAACATAAATTCAGACTAACGATATAAAACTCGAGCAACAGAGATAAGTAATGCACTGTGTATGTTCGAAGCTCTATTGCAATTTACAATGTCTGCCATAGTAGTATGTATTGGGTATAGCACTGAAATATTCTGTAGTAGGAGTGGGATGCTTCCTGAAATAATGCTCTAGCCAGGAAATTGTTCATAGCGGCCTATGGGTGCAATCTTGTGTTGGTACCAGAACATCATCGCAAATCTCTTGTCTTCGATAATAGAACTGGTAGTGAGCATGCAATTCGGTTGGTGTTCTAACCACCGTAGTGATGAGCCCATGGCTCCAATTATATCACTTAATGATTATAAAAGTTCTTGCAATGGTTTATCTAAAGATGCAAAAGATGTTGTCGGTATGGAACACATAATCGATGGAGCTTTGTGCAAATAAAAGAAGATCAAAACTTCAGATTATGTTCATCTCATAAAGAGTACAAACCAAGCTGTTGTATTGGCCATAATGCTAAAGGATAAACATGTCGAATGCAAAGGAATGAAGGGCAAAGGAAGCCGTGCAGATCAATCTCTTTGGCGGAGGAGAAAATCTGTTAAGTTATGGGGCTGTGGAATAGTTTCTTCTAATATTTACAATGATCAGCTACATTGGTTAATTATGTCGATGCACTGGCTACACTAGTTTTAATTATGTACTGTATATACTTACTGGTGAAATTGAACCACAAAGACCGGAAGAGTTGGACTAGCAGTAACAGATATGATATGAAGGGTTTAGATTTCTTGATGAACGGAAAAACTAATAAGGATACCTACTACTAGAGAACTAGAAGGCATCAGAAACAGAGCAATGTGCAAGATTGTGTCAACTTGCTGAACAACTTGAAATTAAACCAATGTCCAATATATGTTCATATGGAAGCCTTCTTGAATTTTATTTAACTCTATATTGCACTTTTGATCCACAGTGTGCGCAATGCTAAGGTGCGTGCTTCTCTAAAGAAATGTGTTTCTGGTGGTCAAAAGGAAGACTACAACAGATGAAGTAATGAATGATTCAAAATGGTTTTGACGTGAGGATAACAGTCGCGGTTTCTTGAGTCATGCTTGCTGAAGTGCCTATGCTTCCAATTCCAACTGAGAGTCCATGATTAATTGCTCAAGAAGTAGGATCCTGTGAGAGCATGGTTGATAAGATATTTATAATTATGTTTCTGTAGGCATCAATAGGATGTAATGTGGTTGTTGTATCCAAACATAAAAATTTCTCTTTAAGGAGTCATGAACCAGAATACATGATGGTTGTGTGCAGTTGCAGAGGCCGGAATTAATTCTATTTTATAAAAAAAAATCCAGAATACATGAAAGGAAAAACGGAAACAGGTGAAACAACAATACACATTATCCGTTAAAACTCGAGAAGCGTATATAGGAGTGCATTTTTCCCACTGATATTGTTGCCATTCAGTCACCAAAATCACAGCCTACTAGAGGGCTATTTGTCGTTTACAAATGTTTGTAATAGTAGCATTTATTGGCATGGGGAAGCAATGCTCAGACTGCCACTTTGTTTTGATACATGCAGATTAGTGTGAGTCTTTCATTCTGACCTTCAACGATAGAGCAAGGCCCGCGCCTCTGGAATGCCCACATGTTCCAGCCACACACAATCCTGGAGGGTGCTTCAAATTTCTTCGAAGGTAGAATAGCCATTTTTATCCCTGACAAGACTCAATTTTGTAAGAAAAAAGTGCTTTGGCATGGTGCTTAATTATGTAAGAAAACCAGTTTTCTTCATCACCGGTTTTATTATTAAAAAAAGGAGAATAAGATGTTTGAATATTATTAAAATCTTAATCGGTAAATGTAATAAGGTTATTTTCTTTCTTGATTCCCTTGAAGAGTGTAGGTCTCATTTTGGATTAGAGTGGAACTTTAAACTTGTTATCAACCGTCGGCTGATTCAATTGCTTAGATATAAAAACATATACCGGAAGAATAGGTACACCTAGATTCGCAAATTTTAAAAAAGGTGCACGTAAACCTGATTTGCCACACGGAAGGGCCCCATGGCGTATCTATGAGAATGACAAGGGCCCCGCAGCTGCTTTCTCCCTTGATAACTCTTGTGATTGTTCCTTCCGTGTGGCACCCCGGGGGTAATATCATAGAATGAGAAGGTACACTGTGGCAATTTAGTGCTCGTAGACCACCTGATTTGCTTTGAAGCAAGTTTATAAACCTGAGTAGATGTTTACATTTTACAGCTATAGCCAAGTGGTCCGCCACATTTTATACTTTGGTAATAGGATGGTGTGAGGACAGGACGAGCACTAAATTGTAAGCATTAATAGGATATGATGTCATTCTTGTGATTGTTCCTCAAACACAAAGGATTAATTATCTGTCAGTAAATAGAAAGTAGGTCACGGAAACATGAAAGGAAAAGAGAGCAACAGGAGAAATAAATGTTCACATTGACCATCTAAAACTTGAGTAACAGAAATATGAATGCACCATGTATGTTCAAAGCTTCCATGACTTATGGTGCATGCAATAGTAGCGCATAGTGGTCAGTAGGACTGAGAGGCATCCTGAAATAATGCTCAAGCCAAGAAATTCCTTCTTGTGGTGTGATATAAAAAATTTGAGTTGATAACTGTGGATCATCGCAATTCTATCATCTTCAATGATAGTGGAGATGCAGCCGCTGTTGATGTTTGAACCATTATAGGATTCAGAAGGTGCCACTTAATTTTACATGCAAGAACGAAGAACGAATGGAACCTTCAGTTCTTGCCTGTCAAACTAAGAATAAAAGTGATTAATGATTGTGAATATAGATTAAAGATTGTGAATATATCAGTCAGGTTCTTGAGTCATGCTTGCTGAAGTGTTTGTTCTTCCTTCCAACAGATTGTCCAAGATTACTTGCTTAAGAATGCAACACATCATCATACAAATGTCTTTTTTTTTGCGAGTACACAGATGCATTATTCAAGTAGCAGTGTAGCACATACGGATATCTCGTGAAGCAATGCTAAATAATGCGGACTACTTCATCTACAAATATACTTCGTCCCAGGCGAAGTGCTATATGCGCACATACCAAGGCAAGGCTTGAGGATTGCTCATCGATCCACTATGTTTCCTGCAATAGCACACTTGTGCTTTTCCAAAAAAAAAAAAAAAAATCCTGCAGCGCCCTTGAGCATTGCACATGCATCGATCCACTATGTGCACAATGCTAGGGTATGTTCTAGAATATGCAATGAAATGTGTTTTTTATCATAGAAAGATTATGTAGCAAAAGGCTTACGATGAAATTATAAACGTCTCACAACCTTCATCCCATGTTTAATGAATGATTGGGAGTATGGTTTCAATGCGAGAATTGCAGTGGGTTTCCTTTTTTTTTGTTTGATAAAGGAGCAGTGGGTTCCTCTTGGGTTCCTTTTTTTCGTTTGATAAAGGTGTTAAAGAGAGAAGAAGTGGAATAAAATGGAATGATTGATTCATTGATGGATGGGGGAACCCCTGTGTTTATATACAGACTAAAAGGGCATGGAGGCACCCTTTCGGGATGGCCCTTTGGTAGAGGGTAGTTACCCTCTAATTACATCTCTAATTATATCTCTAATTACATCACTAATTATTTTACTAATTACATGATTAGGATAATTGATCACTAATCCTGTGTTTCACAACACTCCCTCTCAATCAATTGCTCCATGTGATCTTGATGTAATTCTTCTTCAATCATCTTTGAATATTATCTTGTAAAACTCCTCTAAAAACCCTATGGAAAAAATCTTGAGGAGAAACCAATTTGTATGTGTATATACCATTAAAACTCCTTTAAAACTCAGTGGGAAAATATAAGGAGAAAATGATATGACATATTAGGTTATTGTCTCATTGAAGACTTATATGAGAAAAATCTTGAAAAGGAAAAATTCATAAATAAGAATAGAGATCAATAATGTTATGATATGAGGATCATATTCGAATATCCTTCCCCAAAACCCAATGGGAAAAATATGAGAATGTATTATCATTATCTTCTTAAAAACTCTGGTAGAGAAAATAGAAGATATGGTATATAATGTATCTTGAATACCAACCTTAAAACCACAGTGGAAAAATTAGGTGATATGAGATATGTTCTTGTATTGATATTGCCTCATTAAAACCTTTTATGAGAAATCTTGTAAGGAAAAATCATATAGGAAAAATAGTACAATATTCATAATCAGATGATTATGTGTAGATTTATATCAAAGGGTGTCTCCCCCTGATTTTGCAAATCTTTGAGTTGTCTCATACCTATCCAAAAACATATTTCTGGAGTAATGATGTTGATAAGGACTTTGTGAATAAATCTGTAAGATTATCACATGATTTGGTTTGTAAGATTCCTATTTCACCTTTCGTTTGTAATTGATGAGGATATCTCCTCTTGAACCTTGCAAAATTTAAGTTGTCACTCACCACTTATTATGAATACCATTCTACTGTGTAGTGGTGAATGAGCACATCAGTGAGTGTGTTTTGCAAGAATTTATTCTCTCATTTTGAAAAATGAGGATAAATATTTTGATCAGTACAAGATGCATTATCATATATGGATAATGTTAGTGATTATATGGAATCACATTTATCATTCACCAAAGTCATACATATGAATATGATGCTTTAGAATGATAGATAAAAGCTTTTGTTATGGAGTCCATTATGACAACTACCATGAAATTCGTATCAGTCTATGATCTGGCTATATGGGGATCAGTTAGCCAGTATCTTGATATCCTACTTGGTTAAATCTCAAGACCTTTTAGTACCACTTGATATCTATGGATATCGTTTTTGACTCCCACCGGTATGGTGTTGTTGGAGTTGCACTATAGCAAGGTATCTACAACTGCTATTTCAAGCATGTTGTAATATGTATGATACACAAGCACTTTCTTGGCACTAAATTCATCATCCTAGGGTCTAAATGGATATTGATCTATCTTTAGGGATTCAATGACCATAATTGTTTATGGATATGCTTGTCCAATATTATTTGAATATTGGTATACATTATCAATTGAATGTTGATAAACTGATATATATGCACAAGTTGTAAACTTAATCATAGTTTGGTTTTACCAAATTTCCATCTTAAACTCCATCATAAAATGATTGCTTGTTTATTTGTGTGTGTTGAGATGATGGAAAATCCAAGTTGGATTTGTTTATGAACACACATGCAATCATCGTGATTGGAGTAACTCTTCTACGGAAGATACTCACTTAGTCAGTTGTACCACAGACAACTTGACTATTTTAAGTCATGGAGTGTCTTAAGTGATACACAATATATGTTGCGATTTTTATTTAGATTTAGGATTGAAATAAGTCGAAGACTTGTATATCCTAATCTTATGAAAGTTATTTGATCTGCCAATAGTTAAATATAGGAACATAATTTTCACATATACCACAAGGGTATTTGCTCGGTCTCTGCGTGAAACCATTGCTACAACCTCTCATTATTTCACCACCTTGCTTTCATAAAGAATGCATTTGTGAGAAGATGGTATTACTGTGGTAAATACCTCTCACTAGTGAATGAGAGAAATTCTCCATAATTGCTACCTTTGCTTTGACCCAATTTGAGTGTTGTTACACTCTGCTTAGGACTTTTGGTCTGGATCTAGTTTAAGATGTATAGAAATTTTGATGAGTATTTGTCGACATTTTGTAGACTTTGTATGATTGATTCAATGAAATTAATATAGCATGTGAAAATATTAAATTTTTAGAACTCTTATCTCATTTCCCAAGATGATAGAGTTTGGATGTTCCAATGATGCCTCAGTGCCTAAATTTATGTGCACATGTACTGGGCTTTTGAATGTTAAACATTCATAGGCTTTGGATTTGAATATCCATATAGTGTCTAACAACATGCATGATGTTGATTTGCATTTACTATTTTGGAGGATGTCTCCCCCTATTTCTGCGGATGCTTATTAACAAGCTATATCCCTAGTGATCATATTCTTCCCCTCTTATTTTAATTTGGGAATTGAGTGATCTATTAGATATCACTCTTTCTGGCATATTAAATTGTAGGGATTGAATAAGATGACACTTTTGATAAGTAAATGCATTTGGCAAGATATTTATAATATGTTACAAATATAGAAGATGTTATGAACTGATGTTTCAAATATTCTTTGATATGTACGTGGATGTGAGGATTGAATGTGATGTGTAACATTCATTTTGTATTCTTGGCATTCTATATGTTGTATTTATCTCCCCCTAATGCCTGGAATTATCCTCAAAGTGTGATCAACATACGGGTTTTTATGTAAATCCCCATAGAGACCTCTGGTATTTATATGAATGACGGATAATAATACCTTGTATGGGTCCCTAATGCCCAAGATGTATGTTGAGAGGTGGTGATATCGGTATGTGCAAAACATAACCGACACATAGATGGGAAATATTTGGCTGTGGCTAAGTTTCCACGTACTAACTGCAATGGAGGGAGCCGTATAATTGCAGTTTAATGATTTTAGAATATGTGGTGTGTAAATCCACATATTACCAACTTGATTTTGATAAATTGAATTCTATTTTTAGGTCATACAAGTGAGTTATCTGTAACATCCCGCAATTTCATTACGGAATGTTAATTATAAAAATGAGGATTTAAAATTTTCGGTGAATTATTTGAGTGCTTGATAAATTAATTAAGGATGTCTTCTTATTTCTCCCCTAAAATTCCTAGATTTATTTTTGAATTGAATAAAATTTCTAGGAAATATAAAATATTAGTGTGAGAAACTTGGAGTTTATTTGGCTTTATTTGGATCTTATTGGTGTGTGGATCAAATTTGAATTCTAAATTCAAATTTGAATCCAAATAGTTTAGGGTTTAAGGAAATAGGAAATAGGAAAAGGAATAAAGCTAAGCTGGGCCTTGTGTTCGCTTGAGAAGTCCACCAACGGCCCCTCCACTCTTTTCCCTGGAAAATCTAATACCCCGCACACCCCTCGGTCCAGCCCATCGCGGCCCGTCTAACCGCCGGCCCGCGTAACACCTACCGCCCCCGCGCCGTATCGCTGCCAGGCGGAACCCACGTTACGTCACGCCCGCGTCACGCCGACGCCACCCCGTCATCCCCCTCCTTTAGCGCTTTGGCTGACGCCGGCGCGCCAAAGCGACGCCGGCGCGCCAAACCGCCGCCGCGCCGCCCATGGCCGCCGTCGCGACGTGCCCCGCGCCCCCCCTTTGCATCCGCGTCGTCCACGCGTCCCGCGCCGCACCCCGCGCTATAAGTAGGCCGCGCCGCAGCCCCAGGGTTTCCCCAACCCTAGCCGCCGGGGAGTTTTCCCCACTCACCACCCACCAGAGCTCGCTGGAGGAGAAGGAGAAGGGGGAGAAGAGAAGGGAGCCCGGAGGCCGTCTGCAAGCACTCCGGGGCCGCCGCGAAGCCGGAGGACCGCCCGTGGAAGCCCAGGGACGCCGGGAAGCCAAGGACCGCGACGCCCCTGCTACTTCTTCTTCCTCTGCTCGGCGCCGCCCGTGTTCTTCACCGCAGACGACCCCGCTCCGCCCCTTCTACACCAACGCCTGCACTTTGGCCTGTGGCCACCGAGGTGAGGCCGCGCCCTCCCTCTCATCTGTTGAGGTCCCGGCCTTCGAGCCGAGGGGGAACGCCCAGACCGTGTCGCCGCCGCCGCCGCGCACGCCGCTGTGTGAAGCCGGCCATCGAGCCGTGCTGGGAATTTTCTGCAGGTGCTGCCGCCTTCACCACGTGCACGCGCTCGCCTCTGCCGCTTGCCTTGACACCTTAGGACACGCACGTCGCCGTTTCGCCGTTGCCGTCCTCCCCTGCGCCGCGGACGAGCCAGAGCTCGCGCGCCCCCGCGCGCGCAGGGAGAGAAGGCCTGGCCCTTGGCCGGCCCGACGTAGCACCAGCTCGTGCACCCATGCACACGGCCGCCGTCGACACCGCCGGCGCACCCTCGGCCCGCCGCACACCACGCCGTCGCCGTGTCGCTGTCGCCGCCGCTCCGCCATGGCCGCGCCGGTAGCTAGCACACAGGCGAAGGGGCTAAAACCCCGGTTCTTGCTTCGATAGGTTCCCTTGTTACACGCGTGCGTTCTTCTGGGCATCTGGGTCACCCGCGCGTTGTCGCCGGTGCTCGCCGCCGTGGCCCCTGACATGCCGCCGCCGCGCCTTCCCCGGCCAAGCTGCCTCTTTGTGCACGTAGATGAGCCACGGATGCTCCTGTTTATCCCTTGGTCACCTGGAGCCCCAGCCGGTCGCCCTCGCTGCCGGCAGGCCCTCGGCCGCACCGCTGTCCCTCACGGGCAATTCACCGAGCACCTACCGCCGGCGACCCCAAAACCCTGGGGTTTTGTTACACACGCATGCACACACGCCCGCGTACCCGCAGAGGATCCGGTGGGATCCAATGCGGCGGACCACTCGCACGCGAGCCACACGTCCGCGCACGCTGCGCCGTGCCACAGGGGATCACCCGGGATTCGCCGCGCCCTGCCACGTGTACCTGCCACGTGGGTGGCCACGCCAACATGCGCCGGCTTATAGCCGCGCAGGTGGCCGCCACGCAGGCGCTAGAGCTGGCCTGGCGCCGGCTATAAGCCCTGTTAGAGACAGCTAGAGTTAGGTAAGAGATAGCCTAAAGTTTGCCATATTGTGTATGCGTATTTTAATTTCAGAAATCTATTTAATCTTTGGAAATTCATAATAAATCCGTTTTAACTCCGAAAAATACAAAACTTCTTCTGAAAATCTTCTAAAAATCCAAACTCCATGCTAGGCTAGAGTTTGCCCCTTTTTGGATCTTATTTGCTCTTCATCTTGGATTTACTGCTATTAGCTGCCGAGTTATTTATTTTAAATACGATTCTAGGAGCCGCCGGAGCCGGAGAGCTGAACCAGGACTACGACGACGACCTCGGAGACGACGACTACTCGCACACAGGTTCACGCCTGACTTTCTTTGAATGCCCATTAGGCATGGCTATTAGAACTGCTAGTGCTTTATTTACTGCATAGTGATGGATATGATGAACCCGTGCATAGCCTCTTTTACATACTTGTCCTTGATTGACCTACTACTACTACTTTACTTGTGCGTGGTGATACACTGAGCTTGCTATGCGTGTGTTGGGATTATTGAGGTAGTTTCTTGGCGTGTGGGTAAAACCGGCAGGAGAAGGTGTTTTGGGATATTTTGGCGGGGGTGAGCTCAAGACAACTCGATCTGGGATCGGGGGCCAGGAATCGTCTTCTCGGACGTTGCCCAGTGTGGTGCCTATGGTGGGTACACTGTTTTAGGAGCACAGGTGTTGGGGATTTTGTGATGACTTGGAGGATAGGAGCTCGCCCCGGTCTGAAACCGAGTGGGTCGCCCGTTACACGGGACTTTCGTACACACCACCTCGCCGAGAGTGGGGATAGGGCCGTTCGACCCTAGCAAGTGCGATACCATACCTGCCAGTAGGATAGAGGGTATCAGTGAGAGGGTTAGGGTGAAGTCCCTTCCCTTTGGGCATTCCCCGTGTGGCCACACAGGGGCATTTTCACAGTTCTGGGGTGGACCTTTGCGAAGAACCACAGCGAGACCCGGATGCAGGATGAGATCGTAACTCCTAGGTGTTCGTTCGGTAGGGTAGGCTCGGTTGGCCGTACACCGTCCGGGTACTATTCCGAGTTGGGTACTGGTGTACACGCTCTGCAGAGTTTAGATCTATACGTATAGCCGCGTCCTCGGTTATGGACATGCCCATTGTTTCTCCGACTCTTACGTTTTGGGATTTCTACCTTCCCCTTTTAGGATGAGAGTGTATGGTGAGCCGTGGTTGTATTCGGGGAGAGGAGAGTTGCTCCCTCTGCCTCGCGGATCCGGGTGCAACCATTGAGGTGCGAGGAGTGGGAGTTCTCGCATCGACCCTAGATGGAGATAGGTGATAGTGACGGTGATCTGGGTGACCAGGTGTAACCATTTGCGGATGAGAGATATGGGAATTGGTGGGAATATGGAGATACTACTCTATTTATGCTGCTGCTGCCTAGGAAACCCAGCTATTTCCTTGATACTTTTCTTTACCCTTAGAAGTAGGCCACTTAAAGCTTGCATACGGTTGGTGACGTGGACCTATCCCAATCCTTGGGGATAGCCCCTGAGCTTGCAGGGTACGAGTCAGACTTCGACAACAACACCGACGGTTGGTACGACTGAGGGGGCACGTTGCTTCGCTCAAGGATGCCTGTGGGAGATGAATGAAGACGGAGCCACCTTCTGGGAGCTAGCTACCGCTGCGTAGGCTTTTATCCTTGTTATTCTGCCAAGAGGCATGTATTGATGTACTCCGATTATTCAGGACATGTAATAATTAGATTATTATTCGTACTCTGATGCTTTATTACACTGTATGACTGTGATATTTATCTGTGATGAATGCCTGTGAGTGATAGCGTCTGATCCAGGGACTATCACGAGACAGAATGCTGGGTTTTCCTTATTTGAAAACCCAGGGCGTTACATTATCTCTATAAGAGATTTAGTTAATCCATGATTGATGTGGACAAGTGATATAGTTCTCAAAACCAAATAACTCCATATGAATGGATGTGATTCTGCGTCTAGGAAAATTTTGCTCAAAGTTGAAAACTAGAGCAATTAATTTGGTAATTTGTGATGTCTTATGATGAGTAAGGGACACATGTGGAACTATTTGTAAATACATTTATGAGCACTTGAGAGTGCCTAGATAGTCCATAAATGGCTGAATATAGCCAACTTATCTTGAATGCATTCAAGAAATTGAGTGGCTCATTATTTGAAATTTTAAGGTAAGAGGGTCTTAAAATTAATTCCCTTGTGACACATGTGGTGCACAATAATCTGAGGATTTTGGGAGTGTATGCTATGACCAAAATAATTGATAATAATTTTTCTTATCATTCATGAGTTAGAATGACCAAGATAGAAAAATTATTTTATACGCAACATGTCATTCGGGGTTTATGTATGTACACATAACATATCCCAGATGATATGAAAGGAATTGTATTAATATTAAACTTTCTTGTCCATTTTACCAAGTTGAGTGCTGATTTAGCATCATTACCCTTGGTAATGGGTTTCAGTATGAAACCATATACAAATGGATGTTATGAACTTGGGGTATTTGTAGAATATATAAGTGCATCTACTATAAATAATTGAATACCCATGAGGATAGTATATCTCTTTCACAATTGTGATAGTGGTGATCCACTTTATGAAATTCCTTTTCATTGTGGGTGTATCCCGAATAAATACCATGTATGAAGTACATGATATTAATGTGAACAATATACTACACATGTAGTATAATATTGAACTAATGATAATTTTATAAATTATATGGAAACATATGGAGATCTAATTTATTGAAGTGAGATTCAAATTGATCTCCCTGAATTCGCTTTCCTCCAATGGAGTGGAGGTTTAGTTTGAACCAAATATTTCATTTGGAAATCATGTGTACATGAATGTACAACCACCCTATAGACAAACATGAGTTTTGTCATTATTATCACTTTTAAAGCATGAAAGTGATATTTAAAGCATGAGATCCATTGTGTTGTAAAATTTATGAACGGAAAATTCTATTCTTTATTGATAACTCTACTAGGAGTTCAAAGAATAAATAGATCTTCCTCCTTCGGTTGATCAGATTTGTAAAATCTGAATGTAGTAAATTTAGTAACACCCAAAAGGTGTATGTGTGGTTGTGCCAATTATGGATTATACTAGCAACTATGCCCGTGCGTTGCAATGGGATAAACATGCACATGATTGATAATAATATTTAATCTTTTAGCAAGTGTTTAGTTTTGAAATTATGTGTATTCCAACCTATTTTTTTATTTGGTTGGATGGGTTTGAGAGTGATCGAATGGATGCTATTTTATCGCCGTTTGCAACTATTTTATCTGGGTCCCACATGTCATAGTCATTCTTTCTTCCCACCTCCCTCCTCACGCAACATCCTCTACCATGCTGTCATCTCTGCGGTTCCTGCACCACAATGACCCCGCTCATCGTTTCCCGCGCCTCCAAACGTCGATGTCGACTGCCCGACCTCACTGTCCCGGACCACGCCGTCGTTCTCGTCACGCAGGCACCACCCCACTCTTGCCTGCCATCGTTTGTGCCTCCTCTGTCTTGCTGTCGTCCGCCCCAGCCACGTCGTCACCCCACATCCCACCTCCCTGACCTTGTCGCCATCCAAACCTTGCTTGCGGCTTCTGAACCTCGCAGACATCTGATCGACCGACCTTTCCCAACCACACTGTCATTCTCATCATCCACGTGCCACCCAACCTCACCCGCCATTGTTTGTGCATCCCTGGCCTCCCGTTGCCCGCTCCACTCGCGTTGTCACCCTCACCACCCCGATACCTCCCCAACGTCACCATTGTGTCCACGTCACCCCGACCTCGCCCGCGCAATCATTTCTGTCATGCACCACCCTGATCTCACCCACTGTCATCCGCTCCGGTCGTGTGGTCATACCACCACTCCTACCTTCCCGACGATGTCATTGTCCTCGTAAAATCGTGCTACCCTAACATCACCCGCTATCATCCGTGCCTCCCGAACCTCACCATCACCTGCCTAGCCTCACAATTGTATGCCGAACCTTGCCTTTCCCGGCCACATCGTCATTTCCATTGCATACCTGCCACGCCAACCTCAACCATCGTCTTCCGTGCCTCCCAACCTCACATCATCATCTGTTTGCTTGTGTTGCCTCATCGCTCGGGTGCCCCCAGGCCTCACTGTCGCAACCACGCCACCTCAACCTTACTCGATGTCATCCTTCTCGGCTCATGAACTAAACTGAATAGACATAAAACACAAAGGCTTGCGAAGAAATACAGGTTGGTTATCAGAAATTTAAGGTATTTTTTGTAAAAGGTCGAGACGGTTGGAAGAAAAGCAGAACATGTGAAGTATTGCTTCTGAACTTTAATATTAGGTGTGCCATTTTTTTTGAAAGGATGTTATGTGCTATTTTGATATTTTATAAAATCATTAAAACATAACATATCAAAATAGTTGGTAGAAGAAGACACATTTGTTTTACATGGGCCCAGCCTGCCCTATAACAGTGCGTGAATTATTTTTTTGTCATGCACGACGAGTGAGAGCCTTGTCTTCTATTTCTACGGACTGCATCAGTGTGCAGGCCCATCCAGTAGCCAGCGGCAATGTGTTCCGCAGTGTGCCAGCCCGAGAAGGACAACAACCAGACCACCGAGGGCGCTCACCAATAAAAACTGTATCTCCTAAAAAAAACCAATGAAAACTGTAAGAAAACCAGTTTTCACGTGGGAGAGCGGTTTTTGCCGTGTTTTTACCGTCTCCGATTAGGATGCGGTGACGGACCAAATTTTTGAGCAGAAACAATTCTCTCTTTAATATTAATATATATAATATAAATATTAATATATAATTAGGTAGAGAATTTTTTTGAGCCTGGACTCCTAGTATACAAGTCGTAGTATCTGAACTCTACACAACACACTCACACCACTACACACGCACACCCCTAGAAGCTACAACCTATACACCTAAACGTCCTTCCGGAGATCACCGAAGCATTAAGCCTCGTAGACGACGAGCACGTCGTAGTCCCATTGTGACGCCACGTGAGAATCCAGGACCTGCGAAACAATCTGGGAAAATCCCACTGGGGACTGTGCCCCGATGCGAGGCCGGGAGTCGAACTCCCGACCGGCAGCCTCGCCACTGCGAGCGCTACCACTGAGCCAGCGCATTAGGGTAGAGATTGCTGGTAGAAAGGAACCATATATAGCCTCAAGTTCCAACCTTAGTAACCACATCGCATATTAAATATTATCGCAAGTGGAAAAGCTGGAAATATGTCCAGCTAGTTGAGCAGAAACAATTCTCTCTTTAATATTAATTAGGTAGAGATTGCTGGTAGAAAGGAACCATATATAGCCTCAAGTTCCAACCTTAATAACCACATCGCATATTAATTAAATATTATCGCAAGTGGAAAAGCTGGAAATATGTCCAGCTAGCTTCTGAAGATAAGTACATGCATGTATGAACACACAGGTTAGACGCCATGTTGGGCAGGATCAGCAGGCGATCCATCCATGCATCCTTCTCAAGTCGGTCGAGTCCAAAGTCGAGCCGGACTCGATCAAAGCACGACTGTCCACCTTCCTATCGCTCCTGTCCTGTCCCGCATCGCATCGCAGATAGCGCGCGTACCCAAAACCCAACCAGCGACATGGCGTCTACGCACCGTCTCCTATTAGGATGCGGTGACGGACCAAATTTTTGAGCAGAAACAGTTCTCTCTTTAATATTATATATATATATATATATATAGGCAGAGATTGGGTATTTTCATTAGGGCAATTCATATACGTCGCTTCAGCGACAATTTCACGTTCCGTCGCGCCGTACGGACGGGAGACGCGGCCCGCACGCGGAGGGAAGCGGGAAGCTTAGGTAAGATTTGTTTTTTATTTATTTTCTTTTTGTTCGTTTCTTTCTATAATTGTTTTTATATTTTGTTTCTTTTCTATCTATTTCTTTTTTATTTGAGTTTTCTTTTTTCACTTTCATTTTTCTTTATTTTGTTTTTCTTTTTTTCTCTTTATTTTAGATTTTTCTCTATTTTGCTCCTTCCATTTTTTTTCACGTTTCTATTTTTCCTTCCACTATTTATTTTATTTTTTCTTTCTATATTTTTTCTTCTATTCTATTTTTTGTTTATTATTTATTTTTACTTTCTATTTTTATTTTTTTCTATTTCCATCTTTTTTCTTTTTTATATTTCCTTTCTAATATTATTTTTTTCTATTTCATTTTTTATTTCATTCTTTTTATTCTATTTCTTTTCTTATTTCTCTTTTTTATTTATTTTCTATTTTATTTTTTTCTATTTTCATCTTTTTTATATATTCTTTCCTTTCTAACCTTTTCTAGATAGCTAGCAACCATCACACCACACAACACTTCGTGACTACATAGAGTTATAGATCATTTTAAGCTAATTTTTCATTATTTTCTTTTCTCTTTTTCTAATTTTTATTTTCCTTTTTCTTCTATTTATCTATATTTAATTTTCATTCTTTTCTTACATGATTTATTTCATTCTATCATTTTTTTCTCTTACACAATTTTTATTTCTAACCTTTTCTTTAATACAGAGTTTCCTCTTTCCTATGTTTTTTTGTTTTTTTCTTTATTTTCATTTTTTCTTTTTTATTCTATTTTTATTTGTTTTGCTTAGTGAATATTTATTCCACATACATGAAATTTTGTTTTCACTTAGTGAAAATTTTCCGTTTGATTGATTTAATGCTTAGTGATTCATTTTTCTTTACATATTTGTTGTTCTTTTTTAAATATTCATTTCTCCCTTCTGTAAATATTTGTTCCACATCTAAAATTTGTTGTGTTAGTTCATATAATTTGTTAGGTACGTACAAATTTTTTGTTTCGACAGTTTGTATAATTTGTTCGACACGTATACATATTTGTTCCGGCAGTTCATATAATTTTTTTGGTACCTACAAACGTTTTGTTCTGGTAGTTTGTATAATTTGTTCGACAAGTATACATATTTGTTCCGGCAGTTCATATAATTTGTTCGGTACCTACAAATGTTTTGTTGTGACTATAATAATAATATATTCTGTCTGTAATAATAATAACTTGTTCCGACCTTTATTCTGATTTGTTCTGGCACTACATTTGTTTTGTTCGAGATGACATGCGAACTTGTTCTGGTTATAATAGAATCTTTTTTTTACTCTTGTTCTGATACTACATTTGTTTTGTTCGGGACGACGTACAAATTTGTTCTGGCTATAATAGGATCTTGTTCTGACAGTTGTTCTCGTTTGTTCTGACACTTCATTTGTTTTGTTTAGACCATAATAGAATATATAACCATAATTTTAAAAATACGAATAAAAAAAGTTTTTCAAAATATAGTCAAGTGGGATCTTGTTTTGAAGATCTCAGTATAAGAAATCCGTTTTTGCAATCGGAATTTATTTTAGACGTAAGATTTATGATTTATAACTTTTTTTTAGTTTTGAGATTAGTTTGTAGAATTTATCCGATGACTATACATATTTTGTTCCGTCACTTTATATAGTTTGTTCGGTGGGTATAATTTTTTGTTTCGGTAGTTTGTAGAATTTGTTCCGCGGTAATATATTGTCCAGAATATACAACTTTAATTAAAAAATATGAATAAAAAAAATTCGTCAAAATATAGTCAAGTGGGATCTTATTTTGAAGTTTTTATTGTCAGAAATTCAATGGTGAAATCAGAATTTAATTTTGATACTCGGTTTAACATTTATAGCTTTTTAAGTTTCAAACAACTCTTTAGACGAGGATGACATCAGCAACTTTGACTATATACTATTCGCATGCGGAGACTGTACGCGCACAAACAGTCTAAGGAATCTCATTAGCCCCAGGACTCTGATTTCTTCTATCTTTCCAACGAAACGCGCCCACGTGACCTACATGCGGCGCGACAGTTGGTTTTTTTGTCGCTGCAGTGACGACTAGACGCGTCCTTTCATTAGGGTAGAAGTATTGTGGCTTGGATGTCATGAATCTCCCAATGATATCGTTGATATCAATGTACTCATATTTGATAGTAAACTTAATCCAAAGCAAATTCAAAAACTTCCATTTTTGAAACATTAGTCATGTCCTACATGAGTTTATCATGTATTTGAATGAATTTACTCGATGAGTAAAATATATCATGAAATATATTATGGTGCAATATTTATTTAAATCAAGTTGATACTTGATTATATTATCCTATGATTGGTGAGCAACAAAAATCGTTGCACATGTTTTTGGATTCCATTCTTGTGAGAATTGATGATCTGATGATCATTGGAAAAAACATACTCTCTATGATAGAATATAAGCACCATAGGATGTTGCACCTTTTTTTTTAAAATTAAGCCAAAGTTAATCACCATACTCTCTATGATGGAATGATTGATTCATTGATGGATGGGGGAACCCCTGTGTTTATATACAGACTAAAAGGGTATGGAGGCACTTTCGGGATGGCCCTTTGGTGGAGGGTAGTTACCCTCTAATTACATCTCTAATTATATCTCTAATTATTTTACTGATTACATGATTAGAATAATTGATCACTAATCCTGTGTTTCACAACAAAAGGAGCAGCGCGCTTGAGCATAGCACATCGATCCACTAAAGTGGATGTGTCTTGCCACCAATACACTATCACACGGATGCATTGATGAAACTGAGACTTTTGTTTGCCAACACCATTGGCAAGTCTACATCTCAGGCCATCATTTTTCAGACTATCAAAGCAACACTAATATCTGAATTCAATGTTTTGTCCAGCAGAAAACGTGTGTGATCTGACTGATCTGGGCAGCCAAACCATCACGTAACCTTGTTAGGAGAGCAGTATCGATGAGACCATTGTACTGTGCATAAGCTTTAATAGGATCTAACTCTTTGAATAGGGAGTTCATGTCCAGGAAACATGAATGTACAAGAGGGCGATAGGTGAATAAAAAGAATCACATTGGCCATCTAAATGTTGAGAAACAGAGAGGTTGCATTATTGTGTCTGTTTGAAGCTGTCATGGCTTAGAGTATCCGTGATAGTTGTACGCAATGGGTCGCAGTGAAACATTTTGTAGTCGGACAGAGAGGCATCATGAAGCAATGCTCAATCCTAGGAGCTGGTGATCGCGGACTACAAGCACCATTTCGTGTTGATACATGGCGTTCGGCACGAATCCATCTCATCTCCACTGGCAGAGCAAGGTCCGACTGTGCAACACAGCGCATGTTCCAGCCACGCCATCGCATCCTTCCAGTCTGATTATGACTATTATCAAGACTCTGATTGTTTGCTACAGGAATAAGAAAACATGGTTAATATATGCACATTAGTTACTAAAAAGTTTCTGAATCATAGGCATTTCATTGAGTAAAGAGTTTGTGTGGTTCAAACCTGTTCGATGTTCGTGAGGTTAGCTACAGGGAACCGCGTGATATTGGATTGAGTGGCCTCGTGAACCGAGGATGCTCTGGTACAGAACTTCCTTGATTGTTTGGGAAACCAGAGCTGGACGAGCGCGTAAGCTCAGCTCGCTCTGATATATGTGCACTTGATATTTGCAGGTTGGATTGGGCTGTGTGGTAACTGTAAGATCGCATAGTCGTCCATTGCACAAACAAGATATGTTTCTTTGATGAGAAAATAGCGGTGGGTTTTTTGAGTCAGACATATGTTGCTGTGAAGTGCCTGATTTGGCATTGCAAGTAAGAGTCTATGATCAATTGCTTAAGCAATGCATTACGTAAATATGGCATCATCACAAGGATCATTATTCAAGCGGAGGCTTCTGTTTTAGTCTAAGTTCGTGCAGGTCACCTATGTCCAGACCATTAAAACAATGCTGAAATCTGAAACGATACCTATCCCCAACCCTCGGGAGCTGCTTAGCAAGGATGCATCAATGCCTCAAAAGAATGAAGTTCTGTAAAATACATGGCGAAATGAAATGCTAAGGTGATTGATGTAAGAAACATGATGAATTGTTGGACAAACTTCTATAATAAAGCGTTCCCTGTAGTCAAGGGGCCCACCACATTCATCTCACTTGGTGTTGATTCGTGTAGCACGGTCCACGTGCAGAACTTTGTGTTGATTCCTACTGGCATGCTACCATGTTTGTTCTTTAGAGACAGGAACCATTGCACTATGGAATGATAGACCCCAAAGATCACCTAGGTGCATATCTAGACGGGTAGGAACCATAACCAAGTGTAGAACATGTGGTGAACCGAGAGAGAGAGGGGGACAGAGAGGGAGAGGAAGAACAATACCTTCGCCGGTCGTGACCGGGGTGGTCGAACTTGAGGTCATCGCGGGTTCTGCCGGTGAAGTCTGCTCAAGGCAGCGACGCGCAGTGCAGGTACTGCACTAGGGCAGCGACGGGCAGTATAGTGGCGGCGACGGAACTTCCCGTCACTCCTGTGCACCCTGTAGATCGGCTAGGGTTGTAGGTGGGGAAGTGGGGCTGGCGGCGAACCTCGTGCCAAGAGCCTGCAGCCCCCACCTCCTTTATATTGCGCAGTGCGACAGGGGCCGCCAACCAGATTAGGGTTGGGCGCTCCCGATCAGGGCGCGAGATTAAGGGCCCGATGGGCCGTTGAGCCCATCCGGGAGGAGATCAATCTAATATTCTCCCCTTTGATCTCATCACATACTTTTAACTTTATCATTTTCACTTTATTCGTTCCATCACAGATTAGTACATAGAGCATGCTTCATCGTCACGACTTGATTGTCGATAGACAAAAACAGCAACAACATACTTCTCCATTTTGGAATAAATTCTGTTCCTTTTGGGCCACACCATAATCTAGGAATTATAGGCTTTCCCTTAAACCCATGCCGGCTAAGTGTTCTCTAAACACATTGGGTGGTAAGCCTTTCGTGAGCGGATCCGCAGCCATGTCCTTTGTCCCTATATGCTCGAGACTTATGGTCTTATCCCGGATTCTATCCTTCACAACATAAAACTTTACCTCAATTGGTTTGGAAGCATTACTCGACTTGTTGTTGTGAGCATAGTACACTGCTGGCTGATTGTCGCAGTACATCTTTAGTAGTTTATTAATACAATCTACCACTTTCAAGTCGGGTACAAATTTCTTTAACCATATCACCTGTCCAATAGCATCATGACATGCTATAAAATCTACATGCATCATCGATGATGTAACTAACTTTTGTTTGGAGCTTCTCCACGAGATAGCTCCCCCAACGAGAGTGAATATATTTCCAGACGTGGATTTTCTATCATCTCTATCTCCCGCATAGTCTGCATCTGAATACCCTTTTATCTCTAGGCTATCAGACTTTCTGTATGTTAGCATGAAATGCTTTGTGCCTTGTGCATAACACAATGCTTTCTTTACCATCTTCCAGTGCTCCATGCCTGGATTATCTTGATATCTACCGAGTACTCCGGTGATAAACGCTAGGTCAGAGCGAGTGCACACTTGTGCATACTGTAAGCTTCCAATAGCTGAAGCATATAGTACCGCTTTCATTTGATCGAGCTCATACTTATTCTTGGGACATTGAAATTCTCCAAAAATATCACCCTTTACTATAGGAGTAGGTGATGCCTTACTCGCATGCATACTGTACTTAATTAAAATCTTTTCCAGATATGCATTTTGCGACAATCCTAAAACCCCATTCTTTCTATCTCGGTGAATTTCTATGCCAAAAACATATGAGGCTTCACCAAGATCTTTCATATCAAAGTTTGAGGACAGAAACTTCTTTGTTTCCCAGAGTAGACTAACATCATTGCTAGCGAGCAAGATATCATCCACATACAAGATTAGGAAAAAATATATTTCCCATTTTTAAACTTTGCATAAACACAGTTGTCCTCTACATTAGGTTTAAACCCAAATCTTTGAATTGTATCATCAAACTTTAGATTCCGCTGTCTGGATGCTTGCTTTAATCCATAAATGGATTTCTTTAGGCGACATCCTAAATGTTCTTTTCCTTCCATGACAAAACCTTTCGGTTGTTTCATGTAGACATTTTCTTCTAAATCACCATTTAGAAAAGACGTCTTTACATCCATCTGATGCAACTCTAAATCAAAATGTGCTACTAATGCCATTATTATTCTGAAGGAATCTTTACATGAGACTGGAGAAAATGTCTCATTGTAATCTACTTCTTCTCTATGGGTATAGCCTTTTGCCACAAGTCGTGCTTTATACTTTTCGACGTTCCCTCTAGAGTCACGTTTAATCTTGTAGACCCATTTACAGCTTACTGTTTTGGCTCCTTCGGGAATTTCCACCAAGTCCCAAACATCGTTGAAACTCATCGATTTTATCTCATCTTCCATGGCCTCCAACCACTTTGATGAGTCAGCACTTCTCATGGCCTCTTCATATGAAGCGGGATCACCCTCTATATGAGCAATTTTTGTATTATAGACTTTATAATCACTGGGAATTGCCGATCTTTTAACTCTTTGAGACCTTCGAGGCGCCTCTTCTGTTTGCACACTCAGTGCCTCAACATCTGTTGGCACATCATCATGAGGTGGCTGCTGCATCTCTTCCTCATGTGCAACAGTGGGTTCAATCATATCCTGAAGGACAGGCTCCGGATCTTCACTCAATGTTGCCATGGGTTGAGTTACAACAGGTGCTTGCACCACAGCCTCAGGGACTGTCGGTGCAGGTACAACAGGCAGTGAGAAATATGGCTCTTGGATCATCAGATTAGGTGCGTACACCCGCTTCTCCCCAAGATCAATTTTCCGCACTGCCGTGCTCCCCCTCATCATTTCATCCTCTAAGAAAATAGCATGTCTCGTTTCTACAAACTTTGTATATCTATCTGGACAGTAGAAACGAAAACCTTTTGACTTTTCAGGATACGCAATGAAGTAACAACTGACTGTTTTGGAATCTAACTTTGCAATATTTGGGTTAAACACTTTAGCCTTAGCTGGGCTCCCCCAGACACGCAAGTGGTGTAGAGAGGGTACTCTTCCCGTCCACAGCTCGTACGGTGTTTTGGGCGCCGAATTGCTTGGTACTCTATTGAGAATGTGAATAGCGGGTTTTAACGCCTCCATCCACAATCCCAATGGCAAGGTGGAGTAACTCATCATACTGCGCACCATATCTATCAGTGTACGGGTGCGCCTCTCAGCTACTCCATTTTGCTGAGGCTCGCCCGGCATCGAATACTGGGCGACTGTGCCATTTTCATGTAAGAACTTTGCAAAGGGTCAACTTGGCCAAATAGGGTGTGCCGACCGTAGTACTCCCCTCCACGGTCAGATCTTACTATTTTAATTCTTTTATCAAGTTGATTTTCATCTTTAGCTTTGAATATCTTAATTTATCCAGCGCTTCCGATCTTTCTTTAATTGGATAAATATAACCATAACGGGAGTAATGATCTATGAATGTTATGAATGAGTCATAGCCATCTACGCTTTTCACAAGAAACGATCCACAAATATCAGTGTGGATTATCTCTAAAGTTCATGTGCTACGTTTTGCACCTTTTTTAATTTGCTTTACATACTTTCCTTTAGCGCAATCGACGCATTGCTCTAAGTCAGAGAACTCTAACGGAGGAAGAATTTCACTTTTAACGAGGCTCTCTATTCTCCCCCTCGAAATATGGCCTAAACGACAGTGCCATAATTTCGACAAAATATCATGAGTTCTCTTTCTTTTCTTTTGAACGTTCTCTGACCCGGAAACATTCACATCATTCACATTCACATCGCATAAAGAATTAACTTTTTCACATAAGGATAACAAATAAAGCTCATCATGAAGGTAAGCAATACCTACACAAGCATTATTACACCAAATGGCACAACGGCCATGTGCAAAAAGACATTCAAAACCATCTTTGTCCAAACGTGAAATACTAATCAAGTTTCTGTTTAACGAAGGAACATAAAGAACATCTCTAAGCAAAAGTGTAAAACCATCAACTAGATCTAGAGAGACATCGCCAACAGCTTCAACTTCTACTTGGACTCCATTTGCAACTTCAATGTATCTTTCTTTTCTTTCCGTGCTCCGGGTCGAATGGAACCCCTGTAAAGAATTTGCAACATGAACAGTTGCACCAGAGTCAATCCACCAAGTAGATTTAGAAAACTGTGTATACAAGGATTCATTTACAAAAGAAACAACGTTCTTACCATTCTTTGCCATGATGAACTTTAGAAAATCAGGACATTCTTTCTTGAAATGCCCCTTCTTCTTGCAGTAGAGACACTGATCCCTCTCCACTGGAAGAGAGCTCTTCTGAGGCTGACGCTGCTGTTGCATGGGACTTTTACCATATGGCTTTGAAGAAGAGCCTTGATGGAAGTTCTTTTTCTTTACAAGGTTCAAAGAACCCCCATTGTTGGACTTAATCCTTTCCTCTTCCTGCACGCACATGGCTATAGTCTTTTCCAGATCCCACTGCTCTGGATGAATGTTGTAGTTGACAACAAAAGTGTCAAACTCTTTAGGCAGAGAAGCCATAACCAAATGAACAAGGAGCTTGGGCTTAATTTCCAGATCTGCATCCAGTGGCTTTAGCTTCGACGCCTGGTTGCTCATCCTAAGGATGTGCTCCCTTATGCCTTTTCCATTGCCTGTATACTTTTCATTCACTAGTTGCCTCAGCATCATGGTGGCATATGTCTTTGAAGAGCTAGTAAACTGATTCTTTATCCTGCCAAGTAACTCTGCGGTAGAGCTACAACCATCAACTGAGCTCAAAAGAGAGGGCTCAATTGTGTTCTCTATGAAAGCCATGCACTTTTTGTTTGCCGAGGTCCACTTTTTGTTGTCGATGGACCACGAAAACTCTAAAGAGGAATAATCCTCTTCTTTCTTTTTCCATGGAGCATCATCATCTTTGTCATCTCTCTATGGCTTTGGTGGCTGAACCGGCTGTGGTTCCTTCAGCACCCAGTCAAGCTCAGCACAAACAAAAGCCAGATTCACTTTTCTGCTCCATTCCTTGTGATTCTCAGCATTGAGGACTGGAACAGAGCCGATGGAGTTCATCAAGTGGAACCCTCCTGAAATCCATAATAAGTGAGATCCATAATGACAATTGCATGCATTAATCCAACGTTGGTCAAAATTAAAACATACAATTAAATCCATATCACCGTTGGGCAGAAAATAGAAATAAATGCACATATACAACCTTTTAATCATGATGATATTATTAACAACTAATGTTGGTCAGTAAATAACAGCACCATAATTATCAGAAAAAATTACTTTAACATGCTCCTTTTTAAATTTAATTTTCCCGTTGGTTCCAATTTAATTTAAACAACAAGCATTACTTTAAACAATTCCCAGTGGAAACATGAATAAAATTCATGAAAAAACTTTCTATTAAGAAGCAATATCACTGTTTTCTTTACTTTTATCTAAACAAATTTATCTCTTTGGTTCAAAAAATGAATAGATAAAGAAAAAACTGTACAAAGTTCAACAAAAAATTACTTCTGAAAATTCAACAGAATAAATAAACAAACTTTACTGTGCGGTCCGTGGGAGGAAAAACGGCCCGTGGCCGGCCTCCACACGTCTACTGTTCCCACCTGGGCCATAAGCCGGCCTGTTTGGCCGTCCGCCATCCGCAGCCGTCGATCGGCTCGGATCAGCATCCGACGGCCGGCCGCGCTCCTCGCGGCAACAAAACCGCGCGCGCTGGCCGCGTCCCCCAGAACCCTAGATTCACTTTCCCCCCCCGCCCCCTTTCGCCTCTCTCGCACGCGCGCCGCGGCCGGCAGAACGCCGTGGCTGGTGAGCTCGCCGGCGATGGCAGAGAAAAAACGCCGCCGGCCCAAGGCCGTCGGCCATCTCCCCCTCTTTTCTCTGCTGTTCTATTCCCTCTCCCTCTCCTCCAGAACTGCACTAGACCGCGAGATCCAGAGAGTTGGCTATGGTGACCCGGAGAGGGTGGTGGCCGGCGTCGCCGGGAGTCCCACCGTCGACGAGTGCGTTCCCCGCGGGGGAGAGCGCGCCGCCGTCGGTGGGTTTCACTGTGGCGCCCTGTGCCCCCGTCCCTCACGGTGGAGGTTCAGCGAGGATAGGGCCCGACTGGTCAGTCTGTCCGGCATGCCCTAGGCGACGCCGGCGGCGGTAGCGACGGCGAGGTAGGCCCACAGGTAGGTCCTCCATCCCGTGCTCTCTTTTCTTTTGGATCTAGGGTTAGGGTTACAACTTTGCATTTGCTGTTTCTAATTCGATTCGTTCTTCTCCGCTTTTCTTCTACCCGCAACTAGATCTACAACCTAGTTAGGCGACTGATACCATTGATAGACCCCTAAGATCACCTAGGTGCATATCTAGACGGGTAGGAACCATAACCAAGTGTAGAACATGTGGTGAACCGAGAGAGAGAGAGGGACATAGAGGGAGAGGAAGAACAATACCTTCGCCGGTCATGACCAGGGTGGTCGAACTTGAGGCCATCGCGGGTTCTGCCAGTGAAGTCTGCTCAAGGCAGCGACGCACAGTGCAGGTACTGCGCTAGGGCAGCGACGGGCAGTGCAGTGGCGGCGACGGAACTTCCCGTCACTCTTGCGCACCCTGTAGATCGGCTAGGGTTGTAGGTGGGGAAGTGGGGCTGGCGGCGAACCTTGTGCCAAGAGCCTGCGGCCCCCACCTCCTTTATATTGCGCAGTGCGACAGGGGCCCGCCAACTAGATTAGGGTTGGGCGCCCCCGATCAGGGCGCGAGATTATGGGCCCGATGGGCCGTTGGGCCCATCCGGGAGGAGATCAATCTAACATGGAAAACAGAGGCATAATTGAGAAAACACATGAAATGGGATAGGAATGTGGTGATTGGAAAAATGTAGAAAACAAACAGGAATGTGTTTGAAATACATGGATCAATAACACGTGAATTACATAACTAAACACAAGGATGGTAAAAATTTATTAATATGTACCAAAGATTATTGAAAAGACTCAATATTTGGACTAAGTTACACATGCCAAATGGTATCTAACCGGCCCTCTTCCATGCAGGTGGCCTGCGAGACTATATGCAAAAGCCTGTCTTGAACAAAAAAGAGTACATAATTATGCCTTTCAGAATGTACATCATAGCGAGAGAGAGAGAGAGAGAGAGATTGGTAACGAGCGCGGATTGCCATTGGTAATGGGCAAAACACCCGTTACCGATCTAACATTACAAATGAGCCAACAAAGGTAACGGGCCGATGTCCGTTATTGATGACACGTAAGTGTAACGGGAGTCTAACAAAGACCGTTACCACAACTACTTACTAGTCACCTGAAATGGCTGTTTCTCCGGGCCCACCAGGGCTTTTGGTAACGGGCGCAGACACTGAGCCCGTTACTCATAACACGTATTTGTAACGGGCGTCTTACAAAGACCATTACCGAAACCAGTTACCGATCACCTGAAATGTCGGTTTCTCTAGGCCCACATGGACCTTTGGTAACGGGCACAGAGCATGAACTCAACATCAGAGACGTTTGCTGTGGACACGTGTCTCCTCTGTCACCACGAAAAGAGACACATTTTTTGTACACGCGTCTCATATGTGTTGACAAAATGAGACACGTACTGTGCACGAGCGTCTCCTCTGTCTCGACAAAAGCGTCAACTTCTAGGGCCCACCAGTCAGTATTAGTAACAGGCCTTTATGCGGCCCGTTACAGTGTTGTCATACTTGTAACGGGCGTTCCAAGTGAAGCCCGTTACTCACGGATCAGTTTTTGTAACGTGCCTTACTGAACGCCCGTGACCGATACGTAGGGCACCTACAGTAACCTGCTTGTTTTCTGGCTGCATCCCGGAACCAGCTAGGATTTGGCAGCCACCAAATCAGGGGCTGCATCCTGGAAACAGGCAGGATTTGACAGCCACCACAGCAAGGAGACATCACAAACACATTCTCATCACATATATACACAAGCAAGATCACATATATACACAATGCAAGATCACATCAAGTTCCTCATCAGATCGACATGCATGCTAAGTTCCTCGCTAAGTTCCTCATCGGTCTTTGTTTGGATGGAGTCCTGAGAAAACTGCCTAAACCAGGCAACAACACCTGACCCCAGCCAAGCAGGTTTCTTAGGCAGTACTAAACAAGCCTGAATGCAGCAAGTTTAAGTTTGTCAGGCAGTACAATGAACTCACGGTGCACCATTATAGAAGTTGCCGTTTCTGTCGAGGATCTCCTTAAGAATGTACTCGCACAGCATCTCCCGGACCGGCTTTAGATCTTCTGTAGAAACATTTAGGGCAGCTTTGAAATCCTACAAAATACAATCATTATGACAATACAAGTACAAATCAGTTTCTAAAAATCAAATTGAGAATATGAGCAGAGACAAGGCTGAGCATTATCTACTTACAGCTGCCTTCTTGATGTGAGGTATATCTTCGAGTAGTCTAAACATATTGAATGCCACATGGAATCCATGCAAAAAGGACCCTGATGGCTGCTGAGCGCACTGTGCATCGAGGTACCAAAATGACAAGTTAATGCAGTACCAAATTGGTATGAAAGGACCATAAAAAACATCGGTCTTACAGTGGTATTTGGCTTGTGCTTGAGCATTACTTCGTCCTTTGGGCATATATTTTCAAAGACCCTGCATGATCAACAATACCGATTAGAAACACTAAGAGATTGAATTTTGTGAACAAAACCTAGAATTTATGGACCAATTCACAAGCATTCGGAGGTCATCGAACATTCGCGCGGGATGATGTTTAGTAGAATCTAGATACCAAACCTCTTTGAACTTCATACAGATGATCAGTGTTACACAGTGGCCACAGGTGCAGAAGGCACCCACCACGTAGTCCTTCGTCATTGCATTTGTCAATGCTTGTACTACAAGGGTAGACTCCTTAGAAATATTAGTGGTCGTGAGAACCTGTGGATCCAAAAACCCAACATTGATCGTCATCTCTGCTGCCTTGTCCATCATTTTCCTACAAAAAATCCAAATGTTAGCATGCATGAACTTTGTGGTCAAAATTAAAGAAATATCTTTTTTGGTTTTAAGGGACTTACAATGTCCACAACCTCAAGAAGGTATCATCCAGAGCAACCAGGGTTATAAGGTCATACACGTCACTAAATGCAATGTTAACATTACACCATCACCTTGAAAGGAGTCTTCAGGCAACTTTGCTGGAAAACTAAGTTTATCCTTACTGTGTTCCATGGCATAAGCATGCAACCTGTCACAATTTGGTCCAGCGGCCTGTAAGTCTGCTTCTGACAACATAGGCACAACAGGCTTGTATTTTGGATCCGGTTTTGTCTAAATACAGTTAAGAAGTTCATCTCTAGGCAGAGGTTTCCGGGCCCCCTTCTTCCGCGGTGGCTGCTGCTCAGGCGGAGATTGCCTGCCCTCCACCTCCGGTTGTGGCTGCTGCTTAGGCAGAGATTGTCTATCCTCCTCCTGTTGCAGAGGCTGCTATTGCTGCTGCTGCTTAGGCGGAGATTGCCTGTCCTCCTGTTGCAGGGGCTGCTGTTGCTACTGCTACTTAGGCGGAGATTGCCCGGGATCCTCCTGTTGTTGTCGATGCTCCTGCTGCGTAGTTTTGCTGATCTGCTGCTGCTGCTTAGGCGGAGATTGCCTGGGCTCCTCCTGCTATTGTCGATGCTCCTGCTGCGTAGTTTTGCTGATCTGCTGCTGCTGCTGCTGCTGCTGAGCTTTCTCTTGCTGACGCTGGGCTGTAGTACCTCCATCTGATGCTGCACCCCTGCTACCTGATGTGAGTGGAGGGTTGGTATTTCTCGTAATGGGTGGTACATGGATCCTGTTCTTTGACCATTAGATTCTTAGATAGAGAGCCTTAGCTAGGGTTGTTACTTTATCCCCTCAATTGGTACAGGCAGAGGGTATTGACCCGTATTGCCCCACACATAACTAGGTTGCACCACAACATACCCATCCTGCACCGGTACTGTATGGAGAGTCTTTTGCAATGGAAAGACAATGGATAGTGCGAGCTCCACTTTATTCCCGGTGTGATCCAAAAGGCTGCTCTGTCAGCTTATCTATTGTGTCCAGCATAGGTGATGGACTGTCAATGTGCTGTTGACTACCTTCGTCCTCGTTGACATGCCAATGGTCTTCCTCTCTGCCACGTGCTTCTTCTTCCTCGCTGCCATGCACATCTTCTTCCTCGAGGCCATGCACATCTTCTTCCTCGCTGCTACTGACAGGTGGTGATTGGGAAGGATGAAGTACATTTTCTGGTATATGGACCACGCTTGATTGTCTTAGCATGTCGACACACTACTTGATTTTCTCCCTAATGCAACACACGAAATGTGTTGCAATATGCCATATTTGGTTGCAATAGCCGCAATTGCAACCAATTTTTTTCGTCAACCATGTGATGCGAAAGGCCGCGTTGCATTAGCCTGTAGCAACCGTGGTCTTTTTGTGGTTGCAAAAGTTTTTCTATTGCAATGCAATGCGGCGTTGCAACTAGCATTTTAGACCGTGCTCGTGTTTGTTGCAAATTATTCTATTGCGACGCATCTGGTGTTGCCATAGGTGCAATTGCATCGTACACAACACGTTGCAATTTCTAAAATCTTTTGTTGCAAAGTATTATATTGCTATGCTCTGTTTCTGGTTGCTATAGGTGGAACCACCTCTATTACCACGAAAGTTATTTGGGTGCAATATGTGATTTCCTGTATTACCACAAAATTTTGATTTCGATGCTATAGGTAGTATTGTCTGATGCCACGAAATTGGTTACATTGCTATAGGTGGTATCCTCTATTGCCACGTAGCATGTGGATGGTTGTTATAGGTGTAACATTCTATTACAACCAATATATATAGGATGGAGGCAATAGGTTTGGCACTCTATTGCCACATAATTTGCTTGGTTGTAAGATGTGTCCTCTATTATTGCTTCGAAAATGATTTGGTTGCCAAAAGTTCAAGTCTCTATTACCACCATGATACAGGGTTGCTACAAGTTGAACTTACTATTGCCACGTTTCTTTTTAGCAACGAAAAATAAGGGTTGTGAAAGGATGACTTATCATTTGCAACATAAAAAATGGTTTGGTTGCCAAAAGTTCATGTCTCTGTTACCACCATGATACAGGGTTGCTACAAGTGCACCTTACTATTGCCACGTTCCTTTTTAGCAACGAAAAACACGGGTTGTGATAGGATGATTTATACTTTGCAACGAAAGGTGTATTCTGCCACGCTCATTTATATAGCAGCAATAATTTGAAACATTAAATAACATCATCAGGTATATATAATTATGCATTTATAGTTCATGAAACAACATTCAACCATCCACTAAGTTATTACATGACACACGAAGTACTGAAATACTGAAAAGTTTCGGACGGGACATTGTTTCAACACATAGTAGGCTAATTTGATAGGAAATGAAGATCTTGGTCAGCAAATGGTGACTTCGAGAGGATCCCAACACTTGATCGGCAAAGGGTGACTTCAATGCAAGGAGCTCGCATCACCTGTTTGCTCCATTCGACATGGCTTAGTCTCCTGAAAAGAATCAACAACATTTTTAAGCTAGCATCAAATAATCTCTAATATTGGAATTTGTGCAACAACAGCATGTAGCAAACCAAAGTTTGATTGCGATTCATAAAATTATCAGAATGACATCAAATAATTATCACAACCATAAACACACTTTGACAGCTGAAACATAAATTAAATTCACAGCAGGAAGAGGAGTTGCAAAAATTTTACCTCATGTCTTTTTGGTGCTTTGTCGTCTCCTTTGTGCAGGTTGTACCTGTAGCTGTTGAGATGAAATTTGTTTAATGGGGGGGGGGGACGGCGGATTGTGCTTCAGGATTGTTAACACCTTTAGTACTTCTGGTTTTGCGAAAGACTTGTTTAGGAACGACTTCAGATTCCTTCTCCTATGAACCAATCATTTGGAAGGAAAAGATTAGGCATCATTTTATCAGTAACTGATGATATGTAGTAGTAAAATGTTGTGAATTCAAGAACAACATGAGTAGAAGAGAGCACATTCATGGAGTCTGTCTGTACATTTGCAGTTGTAGTGATTGATTGAGCAGCTGCCTTCTAGTTGGGTTTTTTGCCAGGTACCCATTACCATGCAACTTGGTTGATTTGCACTTTGTGACTTCCTGGTATGCCTTCTGGAACATGTCATTTTTTCCTTTTGGGAAACGAAGTTGTTCTCTACATTTGATTCCGCCTCAGCAATAACGCTGCTTGCTTTGTCCTAATATTTACAAGGCACAGATGGAGGAGTTAGTTGAACAAGAAATTGCTTGCATTCTATAATTGCATGGACTATGTATAGTAATGTATGTACACATTCATTGAGAACTCACATAGACATTTTTAGATTGTTCGTCTGTCCATTCCCCATGCTTAGTGTGAGTTAACCACCAAAGTTGCATATCATCGGGCTCTTCACCAGTTTCTAGGTCTCTCTGTTAAGCCAAGAACATAACAACTTAGTTATTCATCCTGCAAGACAGATTGGAGATGTGCTTCTCCAGTTATTACCTTCTCATAGCTGCGCTGAGAATAAGGCTTACAGCCTGACAAATGTCTTGTCATTTGTTGGCCTCGAATCGCAGAATTTTGTGTGCTCCTTTCCTATAGAATGTCAAGTTATGAACAATAATCTTAAAGACTCAGACATTGCCATTTGTATGAAAAATGTATTGCTCAGTAATAGTAACAATATGGAACAAACCTTGAATTTAGCAGTACTGAAATACTTCAACAGATAGTGCCATTCAACAATATCTAATTCTTTAGGCTTATGTAACATTCTCTGGTGGTAGCTGTCGTATGTCCTGGCCGTAGCACTGAAAGTTGAACGCCATCCTTTGTAACGCTCCTTAGCAATGTCCCATATCTTTTCCCTTGAATCAACATTATCCTCCATGTCCCACTTTGCCTGTTATATAATCACAATAGCATGCAAATACTATGTGAGTTGTTATGTTAGTTTATATTTGAATTGTATTCAAAAGCAAAGTTTATTATTACCAATACATCAGTTGCTATTGCGTCTTTGACTTCTTTCTTGACATGTTTCCATGATTTCACTCCAATGACTGGCGTCCTTTTCCTTGTATACATGACTACTTCATCAACGAATGAGTGGTAGTTATTACCTACCGGTCCTCCATGTTTGGAGAATTGAATGTCCAACTGCTGTTTGCCCGCCTTGATTCTCTTGGCGATTACCTTCAAGGCTCTTACGGGACCGCGTCCTCTTTTCTTCACATTTTGTGAGCCTATTCCATGGGAACAAAATGTAATAATACCCACAAAAAAACATACTATGCATATACATGTAATTTCTATTAAACACAAGTTACCATCTCCTTGCTCCTGCTGTTTCCAACGCCGAGCATGAGATGGAGGCTGCACTGGAGGTGTTGGGTTCATGTCATGCCTGTGTTGCAAAATAAAGGTGGGGTCCATATACCGTTCTGCAGACAATTTTGTGGCATGATGAGCTAGCATAATTTGTAGTCTGACAAAGAATGGTAATTTGCTTGCCAATTAGGAGAGGGATATTACCGATGTCATCAAGTAGTCCTGCAACATTCAGGTATTCTTGGTATGTGTCGATTGTGTCCTCCTTGAATATGTCTTTTAATTCTGAAAAAGGATCCATAATTAATTTCAATCATGTGAGTGAACTGCAAAATCATGAGTATATATATACAAATATTGGGCTGTACCATATCTTACCCAAGGCTTTCTTCTCTTTATGCAGTGCAGCTAGCCAAATTTTGTATTCATCTAATTCAGATTCTTCGACTTCATCATCATCATCATCATCATGTGTGGAAACACTTTTGGATTTCAATGGTGTTATGGGCATGGTATGGTTTTTAGGTATTGGCTCTCTGGATACAACTAAGCTGATCACCATCTCCTCCTCGTGAATCTTTTTCATTTTTGCTACATCGACATCGTAGTCGATCTCAGTGAGTGTTGCTTCCGCAGGAGATTCAGGAATTCTAGTCTTGTAGTAAACCAAGTCCCTGTTCTGATACCCCAATTTTTGTTTCAACTTGTTTATGTTTTCAAGGGTGATTTGTTTCCCAAGAGGTTTACATGTATTTTTTTATCTGCCTCCCCATCTCTACCCTTTTCAATCATATACACGGTCCAAATCTCCTCATCTTTTGATCTGCGCATTCATCGATGGCATTTCAATAATTTGAAGAAATTTGGTGTGCAAATCGCGTGAACAAATGCATGAAATCTAGGGTACCAGTGCGTGCACAAATGCATGAAATATAGGTGGCAGTACGAGGGGAAAGATCGAACGCGGAAACAGCGTACCTGGCCTCGGCCGTCTCATCCTGAGACGAAGGTACCACATCTTGGTCTACATCTAGGCCGTCGACGATTGCTTCTGCGTTGCCCGAACCTTGTGATGCTCTTTGGGACGAAGGTGATGACCCAAAGAGCGCAGTCGTCGCCCTAACCCTGGTGGACATGCTGCTGGTAGGTTCAGCAGTCGCCGTACCAGAGGTTGGTGTGAACATTGGAGGTAGCATCGCCGACGAAGGTGTCCGCAGTGCTTCAGACGATGAAGGGGTCACCCTTGCCGCCTCGCTGGACGTCGGCATCCTCATGTAAGGCGAGAAGCAGCTTGGCGGCGGCGCCGGTCGTCGTCGACTACCCGGCCCCTAACTGACCGAGATGTAGATTGGTTTTGCGAGGGGATTAGGGAGGGAAACTAAAGACGCATGACTTACTACTCTAATAACCCGGTGTTTGTCGCAACAACGTGGTGGCCCCAGTCATGGTAGTGCAGTAGTTTGGGTGTTTGTTAAATATTTCGGATGGAAAAACTAGCGCCACATTCCAAATCGTTGGCTACCCAATTTTCTGTACACTTGGCGTATTTGAGGGGTGCGTTTTCGTGTGTCCCGCTGACGAGTGGGTCCCACTCAGTTTTATATATATTTGTAAAGACGATGCGTTGAACATAATCAAGTTTTATAAATATAGTTTTATATAAGTTATACTAGTTTACTTCTTGTTTACTATGTAACTGCACAAGATGACACATGTTATTGTATATTGCTTATAGAAAAGTTTTCGTGGTCAAAGTAAATTTTGAATATCATCTTTCCACCAACTTTAGCAGAATAACATTCCTCACATCAATTTCGTACCAGAGTAACATGCATCACACAAATTATGTAACCAACATAAAGATCGACAGCCAGTGCGTACGATATATGAGGACTGAGTTTACACATAGGCTTCCCGAGCCACGATGACACCACAGCAACCAAGGATCATCAAAAACATGCTCCACATCGACACACGTTGAGAGACACATCGACCAAAGACACAACTTCAGAGACATACTTCGAGTTTATTTTCTGGATTTCTTCAAAGTTCTGCCTTAAATGACGCCAAAGCCTCTCAGCAAGGTCCCTCCTCAGTGCCAGATAAATTTCCTGAAAAAAAGAAAGCATTCACCGAACTGTCAGAACAATTGAATTCCTGATAACTGAAATCCTGTGAACTGAAAGAATTTTTAGCAGTCAGCTGAAGTTTCAGAACATAAGAATTCCAGATGTAAAGTGAATTCCTGATGAGTAGCAGACAAGAAAGAAAGCAAACATGTAAACTGAAATCCTGAATGTCTTTTATGGTGCATCATGTCTAGAACAAATTAATCAAAACATATCAGCAATCACAAACTTTTTACCTTGTATCAGATCACATTTAACGCTTCCTTGAGTGTGAAGAAGGACCAATCACACTCGTTCCGGATCCTACACTCCTCGCTGCAGAACCTACGCCACGAGTACCAAGCATGCCATCCTGCGTGGTTGCCACACCCGCGACCTACACACTGAAAATCATCCTGGCAAGGTACGGGCGCCGGCATCGGCGGCACGGCAACTGCCGCCGACGGCCGTATGTCCCACATCGCCGAAATGATCCTAGAGCGGCGTTTCGTACAAGTCAAGTTTTTCCAAGGAAGCGCCGTCGCCCCCTCTTCGGGTCCCTCGACCAAGCGCAGGAGCCGCCGGGCCTCGTCGTCGTCGGCCTCGCCGCTGTTAGGCCTGTAGAGGAAGAGGGCGAGGGCGTACATCGATACCTTGTGGCCCGCCTCCGCGGTGTGCCTTAGCTGGTCGAGGCATAGCATGATTACGCCGTGTTTGTTCCCCAACAATGCGAGGCACAACCTGCTGCGGAACAAGGCCTCCGGGTTGCTGACGGTGGCTAGTGTGGTGATGAGCGCCGCGCGGAAATCCAAGCTGAGGTTGAATCGACGCCGCTGGACACATTTCAGGGGTAGGCGTCGTCCGACCGTGGCGGCGCTGCACACCACACACATTGCCTTGCATGTTGCCCACAGGTTGCGGAGATCCTCCATGGCGTCCTCTGACTGAGCAGCGACTCGGGAGATGATGTCAATCGTCAGCTCCGTCGGTAGTTCCACCAGCCTCGACGCCTCGTAGCGTGGCGCAGCGACCTTTTCCATGGAGTGATTGCAGTTCGTCACGCGCGGGGGTTGATTGGATGTGTGAGGCTGTGATCCCGTCGAGGATGAGGTAGAAGATGAAGGCGAGATGTGAGGGGAGATGGAAAAGAACCGCCGCCGCCATATCAGGTTGCTGATTGAATTAGGCGGGTCCCAGGGTATATTGGGTTTAAGAAAATCGCGCTTTCATAGGGAGGACACGTAATCACAGAGTTGTGGGTCCCACCTGTCGGCGCCCAGATTGTGATGTGTTCTTGAGTTGTTCATGGACCTAATTAACTTGATTATTTGATTCGTATAATGATAGCTACAAACTTGTTTAGATTTCACAAATGACGTCCAAATCAGGAAATTTTTTTCCTACATACTTAGAAAACAATAATCAAGCTCATGGTGTACACTGCATCTCATGTGAGTATGTTTCAGCAATCATAATTAAGGAATAGAACAATTCAAAACTAGAATCAAGATTTTCAAACAGTAGATGATGTCAAATAGAAAAGAGATGAATACCAAAGTTTCATAGCTCGTCGAGATGAACAATCTTTATTTTGGTCGGATTTTCATTTGACGAAGTGGTACTACACATTGTTCATTAATCCTAGGTTCACTCACATAGTTTAAGAAACTTGGTTGGAGACATGTCAATTTTGTACTGCATGATAGTACCAATTCGTCAAATGAAAAACGGACCAAAATAAAGATTGTTCATCTTGAGGAGCAATGAAACTTTGGTATTCATCACTTTTCCATTTGACATCATATACTGTTTGAAAATCTTGATTCTAGTTTTGAATTGTTTTATTTCTTAATTATGATTGTTGAAACATACTAACATGAGATGCAGTGGACACCATGAGCTAGATTATTGTTTTATAAGAATGTAGGAAAAAAATTTTCCTGATTTGGACGTCATTTGTGAAATCTAAACAAGTTTGTAGCTGTGATTACAAATCAAAGAATCAAGTTAATTAGGTCCATGTACAACTCAAGAACATATCACAATCTGGGCGCCGACAGGTGGGACCCACAATTCTGTCGAATGGGGAAATCTCTCGCGGGTTTAGGCCAACAGGTTGGACCCACAACCCTACCGACAGGTGGGACCCACAACTCTGTCGACAGGTGGGACCCACAACTCTACCGACAGGTGGGACCCACAACTCGGTCGAATGGGGATATCTGTCGCCCCATTCCTCCTGATTTCTCCCCAATCTCTGTTCCATATCTCAACAGCTATTTCGCAATCTCCGCCTCGCTCTCGCCGCCGGCCGCCTCGCTCTCGCCGCCGGCTTCCTCCAACACCGGTGATGATTGGCTCCACCCCGGGTGCAGTGGGCCGGAGCATGCAGAGTCGCACCCGCATTGCCGCCTCCCCTCCAGTGGCCGCCATTGTTGCGGGACCCCGAGTGGAGCACCACTCCACCAACCAAGGGCGCGACTCGCGAGGAAGATTCGCGAGGAGCGGACGCACCAGGAACCCGATGCCCCCTCCTCCTCAGTCCCCCCCGGTTAGTACTGATCCTCTGGTAGAATCGATTTGGAATTGGGGTTTCCTACTATAGACATGGATTTGTGGTAAACCTAGATGAATGGGATCAGTCTTAACTATAATAACTAGACATGGATTTGTGGTAAACCTAGTCTTAACTAGTCATGGATTTGGGGTTTTCTATTTTAGACATGGATTAGTTGCACTCCTGGTGGACCAAGATTCACTTTTCCTAGGTTCTCTGATGCTAGATAAAGAACCAATTTCATTTACTTCTGCTAGATGCACTCATGGATGACTAGGTCTGTTAGGGAGGTGATGTTCCTAACAAAAATGTTGAACTCATTCCATATATTGCTTCAAATGTCCAGCATCTCTGTATGAATTGATCAAATGTCCTTGTATCTTCACTGATCCATGGTTCTAATGCATCAGTTTGCCTTTGTTTTAGGTAGTTGGTGTAACTCCACATGACATTGACTCAATCTGGGACGCAATCCACACGTGGAATGCAAGGATGGAAGGCCTTGGGACAATGCTTCGTGCCGTAGCACATAGTCATGAAAGACTAGAATCATTTTTGGTGGATCAGCTTGCTGAAGTTGGAAAAAAGAATGCTGTGCTGGCAGAAAGAGTGGCAAAACTAGAGGCAAAGGTTGCTGAACTTGAGGCAGCAACAAAATAGAAGCTTGTTTAGTAATGTGCTTGCTATAAACAATGGAATGTAGTGTGTATGACTTAGTTTGGTGGTCAGCTTGTGATGTTGGCCTGCACTAGTTTAGTTATTACTTTTGTTAAGAAGCCTTGAGCTTGTTGAGGTTGATGGACTTATGGAGTCTTGATGAACTGATGTATGATGCTTCTGTGCGCAAGTCTTGCTTGTGCCTGATGGACAACTAAGAAATGGATGTGTTCATGCTTGCTTATGTACATCTCTGCATGAATGGCTGTGTTCATGAGATGATTTCCTTTTTTCGTCCATGAGATGTTCTCGTCCTACTTGTACTTTTTTCGTTTCTATGCTTTATAATTATTTTGCTCTATACTTGTCAATCAGAAATACACATAAAACATTCATGAACACATCAATAATAAGAGCGAATTTCTTGCGAGCAAATTTTTCGAACCGAGGGCTTTCCCCCATTTCCATTCCAAAGAAACGGAAATACCAGGCGTTTTGTGTTACAAGAGCGAACTAGAATGAGGAAGTTCAAAAGTAGAGGACACTCGCTACCCTTAGCCTGACTCAAGCTAAGAGACTCGCTCCTCTACCATCCCAGGTCTCCCAGGATCACAGCTACAGAACAGAGTTAAGCAAAGGCCACGTGAAAATCTTTATCTTATATGGAATCTTAGATTTCCATTTATGACTATAGTTCCTCCCAGCATCATCTTTTGTGAGCTGATCATATACCGATCTTGTGATAAAGGATCTCTTCCCCCCCCCCATTTCCAACTCACCTCATGCCCCTGGTTTTGAAATCTGAAGCTGAAAGCTTTGTCAACAATATTTACCCATTGTTCAAAGAGGATGGGGGTTAGCCATCTTGAAAACACTAGATCCCCCCTGATTTATGAATTGATGCAAGGTTATCTCCTTGTCTTCACAGAGATCAAAGAGCACTGGGGCTATTATGCAAATTGGGCTGTCAAATAGCCAAGGATCAAGCCAAAACAGAAGGATGATTTTTGAAAAATAAAAAAAATAGAAGGATGATCAAGGGTAATAATAATAGTAGCATTCACTAGCTACTATATATTTCCACTAAAGTAATGCCATTACACAAGGTCATTAAACAAAAGCCTCATTCATCAAATCTAGATGTTCATGAGGGAGTAGTTCACTACACAAAAGCTATCTATCATTCGTTGCAGGCGTGCCTACGGGAGTGCCCAGCGCTTGATCGCCAGCCGGAGGTCCTCCACCTTAGCATCAATCTGAAATGGTGTTACAATGCATTATCAGTGTGATAAGTACATCAAAATTTTAATGAAATTGGACATAGTCAACACTGGGAATGAAGGTAATACCTCGGCATCAACAGGACGTTTTCGGTTGGGGCTCGGGAGGCAGAGCTCATCGTCGCTGTCGTTGTTGCATTCCACGAACAACCTAACTCGTGCGAAGTTGAACTCATATGTCACCTTCGGCCCAAGATCCTGAATTAAGAAATCAAGACATAAACAACAATATTCCACTTGTGAACTTAAGATTAATCATGTTGCAATCAGAGGTGAGCAAAAATTTGTTTCAAACTGTGCAAGATAAAATTCACATAAACACTTGTGTACCAAGAATGCTACTACACAAAATGTTGAGATGGATTTGCTCACTGATTCTTAACTAGATGATCTCTACCAAAAATTTCCATATGTACCCTAGTCAAGAAATCCTAAATTGCAAGTCCAGAATTGATTATGACTCAGAAACAATTTCGCAATCACACAAAAATAATCACTTCAATGTACTAAGCAACCAGAGGAATTGAAGATTGAGTTCTCGAATAATAAAGGGGGAACTTAAATTTGGTACGAGTAAGAAAGGTTACCGGACGCTCCCATCCGAAGTCCTGCCATTTGCGGGGGTACAACTCCTCGCTGGACTCCTCCGCCGGCTTCGACTTCTTGGCGTTGGGGTGCTGAAAACCCTCATCGTCGGCACGCCGCTTCCGAGGCATCCTAGCGGATTCAGCGTCCGCTTCCTCAGATACCCGGCGAACATCGGGGCAAGGAAACCACCCCAGCATCGCGGCCTCCGCCGCCGGTCCCATCGAGGACCCCATCTCCCGGCTCGTCGAGGATGCCGGCAATGCGGCCTTCGGCGAGGAAGGGCAACGAGAAACCCTCGACGCCGCGGACGAGTCCGACTCCATCTTGGCGTGCGGGTCCGGCGGTGGGGAGGTTTGGAAAGTAATCGGAGTTGGGCGGCGGTGGGGAGGTTTGCAAAGTAATCAGAGTTGGGCGGCGGTGGGGTGGTTTCTACTGTAGCGAGGCGCCTAGGAAGGGGTGAGACAAGAAGCGAAACGTCGGGGCAGGCGGGGGCGTCTAGGCACACACAGGGTGCGGTTGACACCAGTTGTTTTCCACCCCAAGCGGCTGACAAATGGAGCCCACCACGAAGGGCCCACACAGAAACCCCACACCAAAGGGATGTGACCCATGAGCGTGCCACCGATCGAGGAGACGACTACCTCGCGTGTGCTTTTTCTTCCTTGTGTTTGACTTGCGGGTCCCACCTGTCGGCAAGTGATGAACTTATTTTTGTATTTTGATTCATAATCAAAACTTAAAACATGTTTATATTACACGTATGATGTCCAACTCAGGTGGTTTTCCCCCCACATTCTTAGAAAATAAAAATCTATCTCATGAGTCCAGTGCAATTCGAAATTACAAAATTTGAACCATCAAATTTTCAAAATTCAAAGATTGATATCTAGAATTGATTTTTTCAAACACTAGATGATGTCAAATGGAAAAGTGATGAACACCAAAGTTTCATAGCTCATCGAGATGAACAATGTTTATTTTGGGCGGTTTTTCATTTAACGAATTGGTACTATCATGTAGTACAAAATTGACATGTCCCCAACCTAGTTTCTTAAACTATGTGAGTGAACCTAGGTTAATGAACAATGTGTAGTACCACTTTCTCAAATGAAAATCCGACCTAAATAAAGTTCGTAGATCTTGTTGAGATATGAAACTCTGGTATTCACCACTTTTCCATTTGACATCATCTGGTGTTCAAAAATATCGATTGTAGATATCATTTTTTGAATTTCGAAATTTGTCCTATTCAAACTCTGTCAAATGGATTAATGACTTAAATAAAGATTGTAGGCCTTGACGAGTTGTAAAGGTTTGGTGTTCAAGAAATTTTCATTTGACAACTTTTGACAACTATATTCAAACTCTGTCAATTTTTGAAGGTTTTTGATAACAGAAGCAATTTGCGTCATCGTCCCCACGCGTGGGACCAGTTAGCCGCACGACTGCACGATCGCTCGTGGTGTTGACGAAGCTGTGTCCCCACTTCCTTTTAGCTTATAGACGAAGCTGAACAGACAGCATAGAATATTGCTTCATCCCTGTTCCCCCAAACCGTCCCATCAAAACTGGGGTTTTCTTGCCTTCCGCCATCACCGGCGACCGCCAAGCTTCCAATCTCGGATGCCATTGCCACGCCACCTATCTCTGAAGCAAGATTGGCACCCGCGATGACCCGATGCGAGGCAGCGGAAGGCAGCGCCGCCCCTGAAAGGAAGGGGGATGCAGTCGGGGCCACCGCCGCCGCCAGCCCTCACACCAACCAAGGTGCTGCAGGCAGAGCAAGCACCACCGCGTCAGCAGAGCGTGTCAATTTCCAGGTCATCCCTTCGCGGCCAGCATGTACATTGTGTAGGTAGTCGTGGATTTGTAGTGAGATTGAACTATTTGATTAAGATTCCGAACTCTGTTTTCTTGTATTGGTACTGTAGGGTGGCAAGCGTCGCGCCGTGGATGTGTGGGACGCCGCTGCCGATGCTGTCGACGTTCGAGTAGGCAGTGGCTGGGATGAATGGCGCCCCGCCGTCGTCCGTCCACTGCGTTCGCCGAATCCGGGACCGGCCCCAACTTCGGTCCGCGAGGTCAAATTCTTTAAGGAGCGGTACCCGAGCATCAAGACCACAATCACTTGCGACGCGGGAGTAGTGGCGGAGTACATCAAAGAAATCAAAGGTAGCCCTCCTCCAGATCGTTTGCTCGTCGGATTGGACACCGAGTGCATTAAGCTTCGTAGTGGTGAGCTCAAGGTCGCATTATTGCAATTGTGCGTCGGGCCGCACTGCCTTATTTACCAGGTGCTCCATGCCGGCTACAGGCTACCTGATGTCCTGAGCAAGTTTCTCAGCGAGGAAGGCCACATCTTTGTCGGAGCGCATATCTCGAATGATGTTGAACGCCTAGAGCAGGACTGCGACATTATGATTTCTAATTGGAGAGACCATCAACTGCTTGTTTCTGAGGTTGATGACAAGTACAACAATCTGTACCAAAATGGTTACAGGTCACACTGGAGAAGATTGGAATTGTGGTACTAGACCTACCTCTATTCAAGGACAGAAGAGTGAACCACAGACTGTGGGGTTTGAGGTGTTTGCAAGACTGGCAGGTGCAATACGCCACCAAGGATGCATTTCTGTCTTTTGAGATTGCAAATCAGTTTGAGATCAAGCATGGTTACCGATTTGTGCCAGATGATATATAGTTAGAATTATCTAGTAATGTAATAATCCATAGTAACAAGTAGCATTTCTGGGTTTTGAGAACAAGTATCTGTGTATGTATATCTAGTAATGTAGTGATGTAGTCAATGCTAGTACACTGCTACTACTTTGGTATATATGTGCAAGTCTTTATTATGATGTCAAATGGAAACTTTGGTATTATATGTTGCCACCACACCACATGAAATGACACCCAGCCACGCCTGGCCGCGCCCAGCCATGTCCCCCAGCCGCAGCCGGCCGCACCCGAGCCACGGCCGACCGCGGCCAAGCAGCGGCCGGCCACGGCCCCGCAGCGGCCGCGCCCAGCCACGCAGCGGCCGACCACGCCACAACACGCCAGTTCGAACCCACGCCACGACACACCAGTTCTGATGTTCAGTTGTTAATTTCTTTGGAAATAACTTGAGAGGCCGCCGCCGGTTATTGGAAACTCGAAAGACGCCGCCGGTTCTTGGAAAGTCCTCTCCGCCCACATCTCACGCTCCCCTGCCACGCCCTCTCCGCCCACACTCACGCTCCGCCGCTGCGCCCTCTCTGCCCACATCTCATGCTCCGTGCTGCGCGACTTCCCTTCCATGGCATCGAGGGAGCACCCCCGGTCGCTCGCGGAACTCCCGATTGAGTTGCGGGCAATCATCGCTGGCCGAGTCGGTGCGACATCGAATCAGCCAATGGAGGACCTCCGGAGCCTACGTGCCACCTGCAAGAGCATGCTCGGCCCCTGCCGCGACAGAGACGTTAGTAGGCACCTGGCACTAGGTCGGGTTCCAGTCGAGCAGATGCAGAACGCCGACCCCGACGGCTACGACGTCTTCGTTCGTAGCCTAGCTGCAGCCGGCAACCCGGTGGTCGGCTTCCTCGCCGAGATGGACGACATCTTCGGCAGGAACCGCGGCCGGCGTCCTCCCCAGGCCATGAACAGAGGGGCGGCCTATGTGGCGGCCGTCCTCCTCTACAGGTTCTACAGCGGGGCCGACGCCACTGCATTTGCGTACATGAAACAGGTTGAGGGCGAGGCTCAAGGGCAGTGGCGTCCGCGGATGATCATCAACTTGCAATCTCAATATTTCCGGACTCGTGGGGTTAATCTTGCAAAGCGAATGAGGAGTATCGCCCTCCGCCAGGGCCGCCGCCGGCCGACGCCGCCACCGGCGGTGGCGTGAGGCAACATTCAACACTACGTAGGCCTAACCTTCTGCGGTAGGGAGCCGAGCCGAAGGGGGTTTGCCTTTTATTTCTGTAGTGATGAATGTAGGCTTCGTTTCGAATGCGATGCCTTCTTCTTTAGTGTTAATCATGTTTACAGAGGCTAAAATGGTGTAAAGTGTATCATCTGCTAGAACTTCCTATTAAGCTTCATGCTCATGATGTGTCCCAACCAGAATAAAGAAATAACAAGTTATGTGCATACATCACTTGTTTTTCTAGAGATTCTTCTACACTGGTAGGAACCTACCTTTGCCAAAATTACAGTACTTATTATTCAAATGCAGTGAGAATGTAACAGCTTGGGAAAAGTGACCAAAAATACACCTCATGCTTTAGTTTTTGGGCACGACATAATAATGTAAAAAATGTTGAAAACAATTATCATGGCAAGAATAAATTGTCTCTTAACACGCCAAACAAAATCGACTAAGTATCAATCGAAAAATTCATCATCTTGGGCATCTTGAACAATTGGTGCAACAACTCCATCATCAATGTACGTGTCATCTGCATCATGTTCATCATCAACATCAAATACATCATCGTCTGGTTCATCAACTGCCTCAGCCCGCACCTGATTAATAACTGAGACATCCCCGGTTGTGCCTTCCTTGTCCGATCTTGACCAATTTGTCAAATCCTGGTGTTCACCGAGCAAATTAATACCTTCGATACCCACAGCAATTGAGTCCTCAAGATCTAATTCAGGCATGGCAAACAAGTTCCTTGGTTTCAATGAAATAACACTGCTCCAACCAGGTTTGTTCACCAGATTCACATAAAACACCAGTTCTGCCTATGTTGCCAGAATATAGGGTTCATTCTTATACCTGTGTCGAGTAGTATCGATGTCAATCACCCCAAATTTATCTTTACTGTATCCTTTGCCTCTGTTGGTACTTGTGGCAGTAGGCACATCAAACCAGTCACACTGGAATAGAATAACTTCTTTTTGTCCTGGAAATTCCAGTGAGATCATTCTTTACCAGATGATTTTCAATCAATCAAGATTAGGTAATCCTTTCACGCACCAACTTAGGAATGTATTTGGGGAGTATCCTTTCTCACCCTTGACAAGCACACTACTGTTTTGTGTCACGAGGGTTTTCTCAATGTTAACGGTTCGAAACAGCCAATTATTGATATGACATCTATTCAATGTACGAGGTCGGGGATCCGGTCCTTGAGCAAGTGCAAACAACTCTGAACTTACTTCCCCTCTCGCATGTAGACCTCTGATCTTGCCTTCAAACCATCTTACGAGTTGATCCTCATGTCGCTGATCAAGATTCCTGGTTCCATATTCCTTCAGTTCTTCCAAATGCGCACTGCATACAAATGAATATTACCATTAGTTTGAAATTTGAAATTACAAGCAATAAATGATGTTGAGTAGTGTATCTTACTCGACATATGGTGTAGCTTCATCACAATTGCAAATTATGTAGTGCCTCATCTTCCGAAACTCATCTGGTGGAATTTCGTCGACCGTCTGTCCTCTCCTCTTGTAATCCATTTCAAGAAAAAAATACTCAAACCAGATGGTGGCTCATTCACAGTAACTGTTTCATGTCGATCAACACGATTGTCTTTGGTGTCCGCATCCAAGAATCTTGAGCAGAATGTAAGGCACTCCTCGAGTATGTATCCCTCAGCAATTGAACCTTCAGGGTGAGCATTGTTCCTCACATATCCTTTCACAGTGCGTAGGTACCGCTCCACTGGGTACATCCATCTGTAACACACTGGCCCCCCAAGTTTAGCTTCTTCAGCTAGATGAACAGGCAAATGGATCATGATATCAAAAAATGCAGGTGGGAATGTCATCTCAAGTCGACAAACAGCCTCCCTAATTGAATAGCTTAGCCTGTCCAATTCTGCTTCCACCAGCTCCTTTGAACATAGTGCATCGAAGAAATTACTAAGCTGAATCAATCCGATGACAACAGCTTCTGGCAAAATCCAACGTTCCACTAATGGTAAAAGTTTCTGTAGAATTAGATGGTAATCATGAGTTTTCAAGCCAGACACCTTATGTGACTTTGCGTCATCACATCTTCTTATATTTGAGGAAACCCCATCAGGCATCTTCACTCCATATAGAAATTTACACAAACTTTCCCTGGTATCCTTATCTAACTCGTACAAGGCTGATGGCAAGGTATACTTATCATCTTTAATCACAGGGTGTTGATCTGGTCGTATCCGTAGATGCTCCATGTCAAGCCGGGCATTCTCCCCGTCCTTACATTTGCTGTCCAATTTAAGCAGAGTGCCTAGTATGCTCTCGCATATATTTTTCTCAATGTGCATGATGTCCAAATTATGCCTGATGAGCAAAGAAGACCAGTAAGGGAGCTCAAAAAAATACTCTTCTTCCTCCAGTTGTGCCATATATTGTCTTCGTCATGCTTCCTTTTTTTTTTTGATAACAAGGTCTTTCCAAATTGTACTTGTTCAAAAGTATCATACTGCTCAAGTACCTGTGCACCAGATAGTGGTTCTGGTGCCTCCCTGGTTTCGACCTTGTTGTTGAAGCTGACAGCGTTGTTGCGCCATGGATGGTCGGGGGGCAAGAAACATAGATGTGCCATGTAGCAGTGCTTCTTCCCATGTTTCAACCACAAATAGTCAGTATGTTTGTGGCAGTATGTTAATGCAAACTTTCCTTTAGTGCTCCAACCAGATAGCATAGCATAAGTTGGGAAGTCATTAATTGTCCAAAGAAGGATAGCGTGCAATTTAAAATTCTTCTTAGTCTCTGCATCTCTTGTTTTAACACCATTATTCCAAAGCTCCTTGAGCTCCAGTGTAAGGGGCCTCAAATATACATCAATATCCATTCCAGGAGATTTTGGACCAGGTATCAACATTGACAAGATCCAGTTAGATTGTTTCTGACACAACCATGGCGGCAAATTGTAAGGTATCAGGATGACAGGCCATATGGAGTATGTAAGACTTTGCATGCCAATGGGATTGAACCCATCAGAAGCAAGACCCAGCCTAACATTACGACCTCCTTTTTCTGAAAACCATTTAAACTCTGAATCCACGTGCTTCCATGCCTTTGAGTCAGCAGGGTGACGCATTTTCCCATCGTTCACCAATTCTTTCTTGTGCCACTGCATATCCTCTGACATTTGCTTTGACATATACATTCTTTGCAGCCGAGGAATAAGAGGAAAGTAGCGTAGGATCTTAACTGGTAACCGCTTCTTTACAGTAGTAGCACCAACTGCACTATCATTATTACCACTGGTTTTTTCTACAACTTTCCACCTTAACTGCTTACAAATGGGACATGTCTCCAGATTTGCGTATTGCTCAAAAAATAACACACAATCATTTTCACATGCGTGTATCTTGACATAGTCCAAGCCCAGGTCTCGAACCACCCTTTGCACTTTATCCAAGGAGTTAGGAATACAATGCCCTTCAGGGAGAACCTTTCCAAAGAGCTTAAGTATGGCCTCTAATGCCGCGTTACTTAAGCCATCATTTACTTTATCTAAAAAAGCTCCACGATAAAAGAGACCTTAGTTGCATTTTTGCATCCTGGATACAATTCCTTCTTTGCCTGGTCTAATAGTTTCAAAAAAATCTCTGCCTGCTTATCTGCCTCCTCATCATCTTTGGTTTGTCCATGATGTATAGTGCCACTGATAATGTTTCTAATCAGTGTATTAGTGGCAGGAGGGTTATCATCACAACCGTCTTCTTCATTGTCTTCTCCAAAATAAGGTGTTGTATCATCAGCTGTAGGTTGTGCATCATGATTATTGAGATCAGGAGTGACATCATGATTCACACGACCCTCAGCTGATGAAGTATTAGTTTGGCCTTGAATGATACTATCATCGATGAAACAATCAGCAAACCCTCTAGTCACTAAATGAATTTGAATGGGAAACACGGTGTCATGTCTGATCATGCATTGACATATAGTACATGGGCACGCAATAGATCGACATCGCGCTGATGCGGTGGTAAAGGTTTGAAAAAAAGATCAGAAATTGTTCTGCCAATCCGCTGAGTGTCGAGGCAAGCGCATCCAACTCCGATCTTCGTGTGATGCCATTAATCTGCATTCATGTTTCAAACGACCTAGATCATGATATAGCAATGTGCATATATATATGCAGGGAACGAAGATATATACGAGATCAAGACAACAGTACCGGCCATGGCACCGCACAGATGTTGATTGATCACCGTGGAGATCGATCTAGATGGAGACCTAGACGCCGTCGTGGAGATCTTGATGGAGACCGACGTTATCGAAGACTTGGAATTTTGGAACGGTCCCGATGAGTCCCTATCTGATCGTCGTTTTGATCTCCTGCATAAGCGCCGCGATAGACAAATTACAGTGCAACCAAGGAATACCTCGTTGCAATAATTCTGATAAAGTTGCAACGACCATGAAAAATAGTGCAACGACTACATTTCATGGCAATACGTACACGATATTGCATCTTGAGGCTACAAACGAAGCAATAGCCCTCCATGTATTGCAACAACGCAAAGATATATTTGCAACCCAAATAAGACGTTGCGATATAGCCATTCAAACGCAACCAACCCTAGTATGGTGGCCATAGCAACTTTCTATTGCAATGCACGAAATGCTAATGCAACGCAGAAATGGGGTAGCAGTATTTCCAACCAAATGCAACACAAATCCTCATAATGGGTGCATTAGCGTCAACCTGTTGCAACACAAATAATAAATATTGCAACTCAAATTTTGTGTAGCAATAGACACGCATATTACAACCAAATCACTGTTTTGGTGCCATAGTACCCCCTTATGGCAACCGAATTTGTGGTGTTGCCTAAGAGTTGTGTTGCAATAGGGGGAAAACCTTGTAGTGACAACTCTGATGAATGCTTCACCAACTATCTCTTCCCTCTCCGTATCAGACTTCTTGTTCCTCTTCTTCCTGTACATTCTAGCAAACTCTTCACCAAACCCTTTACCCCAGCCAGGTGAACTAGACACGCCTCAGACCCGACCTCGATGCTCTGGAGTCTCAAGTGCTGCGGTGAGGATATCATTCTCCCTAACCCCATGGAAAGAACCATCGCTAGCCTGAGCTGCAAGTGTTTTCACCCTAGTTGCTACCCCTATCACCGCAGGGTTACTGAATGTTATGTCCCCGCTTCCTTCACTAGTGGTCTTCCTCTTCCCTACCCTTGCTCGCAGATAAAGCCTCGAATGTCCAGGAAATTGATCCCAAGGGTTCTGTTTCCTTCTTCAGCTAGCTTTGCATCGTCCTCCTCCCACTCTTTCCTTTTACGAACATAACCTTTTCTGCCCGTCCTGTGTGGCTTATTATGCAATGCTCTCTTTTCTTTCATCCCCTGGCTCAATTGCTGAAACCTAGGAGAATTGGTTTCCTGCACAAACACGGGCCAGTCTTCTGGCTGCAAAAAGGCATGCTTCACAAAGGGAGTCTCCTCTTGGGTCACATATTTTTTTTATTAAATGGGCCTTGAACTGCTGTTGCAAGGTTGGAATCTCTGACATAGCTGCCTTAACTGCCTTCTTGCAAACAGATTCAGCCAGATTGGCTGGGTAATCTAGCTTTTCCTCAAAAATTGTGAACAACTGTTCCTTCTCAATTGGTGAGAGATCATCAACCGGCTTGTTGATTGACACCCTCTCTCAAGCAATGAGGCCACAGACCAATACAAATCTATCCCTCGCAGCATCTGAGGTAGGCCAAAAATTGTTATCAAGTCCAGTTGTGGTCAACTTGTCTTCTGGCTATTTGGTTTGTGTTCTTGACCCGCGGGATCAAGTACTACTCGCAGCAGTCTGTGCTGAGTGACCCTGTGAAGAAGGATCACCGTCGATGGGCTGTGAGCAAGGTTCACCGTCGATGGGCTGTGATGGTGCACTGGAGGTAAAGGAGTTTGTTATTGTGGGAGATTGCATAGATGATATGTCAGGTTGTCAGTAGAGCAACATAAGGTAGACTGAAAATCTAAACAAAATTAGATAAATTCTTATTCTCTGACAGACAAAATAATTGATATTAGCATATAGGTTGGGGATAGGTGCTAACCATTTTGACAGGGTGAAGCAATATGCTTATATATCAAAGCAGATACTAAATTCCTTCAATTGCTTCCTTGTCCAACTTCAGTAGCAATGAATTGTGTGTTCCATGTGTACATGCAACAAGAGAATAAAGCAATTAGAATTAAAGTATGCTAAGAGGTCCAAAGCATAATTGTCGATCTGGTACATTCAAAGCATAACAAAAATTCGTGCATCAGGAACATGAAAATGAATTTCAATAGTTCATATAAATTCATCTGTTAGCAATAATTTATTCAAACAGACTTGGAGCAACAAAATGCATCTGTCAAATCCACAACCAATCAATTAAAAATGAACTATTAAGGCATGTTGTACTAATGCAGGCAATTCTAGGAGAATAATCCTATGTGAACTGACCCTAAAGGCCTAAACAACCGTAAAGTAGCATGTCTCCCTAATCCACCTTGACAGGAACAGCAGATTGGGTGGCCAAGCAGAGAGAGGGCGTTGGGGGTTCAAGTAGCACTAACCTCTATCGCGAATGAAGTAGTTGTTCTCGTGGTGGTCGAAGAGGCCCGATCCGCGTCTCCTCGTTGCCTGAGGTGGCCGGCTCGTCGTCGTGGTCGGGGTTGCCGGATCCGCGTCACCGTCTTTAGGTTGGCCGGGACGCCGTCCGCACGCCAACAACCGTGTCCTCGTCACCGTCGTCACGGCTAGAACCGCTTCGCCGACGTCACGCCAGGACCGGTGGGGCTGCAGAAGAGCGAGTCTGCGGCGGGGAGAGCGGCGGCGGCGGGCTAGGGCCGGAGAAGGAGTAGGGCGGCGGCGGGGAGAGTGCGGGCGTGGTGGATCTATCTAGGTATTAGTCTCCCAAATATATGTCCCCTGTGCGTGCGTTACTATGGTCACAAAAATTACTGGCGTGACCTTGAACGGCTCTCTGGTGGAATTGGAATTCCATGGGCATTATAATCAATATAGGTGGGAATTTTTGAATAACGCGCGCAAGGTTTGCCTGCTGACGCTGACAATGGATAGTCATCGGCGACGCTAGTTAGTAAATCCGCGTCTCCTTTGTTGGCCGGTGGGTCCGGGCGGGCAGGCAACGGTTATCTTTTTATATAGGCTGCTGACACTGACATGTGGTCCTGACATCATTTTTTTAAAATGAAACTTGCATCCCTCAAATATTAGAGCCCATAAAACAACACTTAAAAATTCATTAAAAATTACAACAATTCATATTTGGACATTTAGTATTTTAGTAAAATATCAACAGTCACACTTGTGTAACCAACATTCTTATAATTCGATTATACATATCATGCTTATGATATAATAATTCTAATAACATCTTAGTTTGCTCCAAAAATTCTACAAATTGAGGTGGCAACATAATTTGGGTACCTAAACTTGTCATAAAAAATTCAAATGGTTTCGATAAAGGAAGAATATACTTGTGTACAAATGGCTACATCTCTCACATAGTTTCCTAGAATGTTACTTGAATATTGAAGTTTTCCACACTTTGCAACATGTTCGATCTCATACGCATTTGAAAATTTAACACAAGTTTGTGTTCACCTTAAGATTACAAAATGTAAAGTTTCATTACTAATCTTTGTGGAAAACAAATATTATTTCTATGTTGTACTTACAAAGAACAAGATAAGGCATATAAACATTATTCACGAAACAGAATATACACTAAACAATGAAATTAATGAAAAGATGGGGATTTTAGAAAAAAATAGGAAAAAAAATATCAAATTTGGACTAAGCACGACAGAGAAATACATATTACAAAATTTGACTGCAGATTAAAAGGAGAAATGCGAACTGTTCTTCATTCAAATAGAACAGAGGGGGTGGTTAATCCGTGTCTCATTTGCCCCTCCTATCATCGTCTCCTACGCCCATCCAATAGAATAGAGGAGGAAGCAGAGGCCACCGCCGCCGCCGCCGCCGTGCCCGCTTTGACACCCAAGAGGGCACCCTAGGCCTCTAATGCGGCAAATGAGACCACCGCGACCTTCGATTTGACTCAGAAATGTGACAAATCAAATCTTGTCTATCAAAAACTGATTAAAAAACCGCATGTAATATGTGATAATTTACATTCAAGATACATAATTTTTATTGATGCCTCTGCCTACATCCCGATGTTCATCCTGCGGACGGCGTACTCCACCGCGACGCTGAATGCACACGTCCAGAGGTCGAACTCATGACGGATGCGACACTCAGCGCTGCAGTAGTGGATGATCCCTGTGGTCTCTGTCCTGTAGCGCCTACATCCCACAGCCCAAATGCAGACGTGGGGACTCTGGATGGGCAGCAACGAAATGTCGTCATCACCGTCACGAAGCCAGTACCACCACGCAATGTTCTCGAGATCCCGACGGACGAGGAAGCGCAGCCGCCGCAGGTTGTGGTTCTTCCACCGCCCGTTAGGGGGCGACGACCCGCCACTGATTTCATGGAGTAGTGCCATTGCTTCGGGGTGCGTAGGGTTGCAACGGTACTTCAGCATCGCTAAGAAGTACTTCGCATCAGAGTCTTTGGTAGCTGCCTTTCCAATGAGCTTCAGAACCTCATCGGGATTCCGCCGCCTCATCAACCTCTCCGTCCCCTCGAAGCATAAGGCCTCTGGATGTTCGGCGAGGCGGAAGCACTACTCCAACAATGACCTGACGTGGCGATTCCTGCATACATCAAGAAGCTCACACAGCGACACTTGCAGAAGTACCTCATCCAAGTCGCAAATGCGCCAGAAGGTGCCGCAGACCCGATCACGAAGGATCAGGAAACGAACGACGGGCTCATCCTTGATGGAGTGGAGGATGATCTAGGTGATCAGTTCATCTGGCAGCAGCTCCATCAAGCACACCGCGGCCATCAAGGAGAAGGGGAAGGAAATGGAAAGGTGACGGGATTTGGAAATTCAAAGGCGACAGGGTTTGGAAATTGAAAGGCGACGCGACCATTTATAAACACCTGTTACTAATAATATGGAATTTGAAAGGCGGCGCGGTTTGGCTGCTGACGCATGGGCCTGACAACTGCCCCTGTCCCTCCACCTTCCCGTGAAATTGGAAGGTGATGCATGTTTTTGGATGGGTTTGCTCCCAAAATACGGTTCCCGAGGTGTAGTGGGACATGGGGCGTGGAAGGCGCCCTGACGGTTCCGCGTGTTGTCATCATAAATCCCCGGCTGGTTGCTCCATAGTCATATCATTTCTTTCGCTTCATCTTCTTCCCCCTCGTTATCACCACCACAGTCTCCGGTCACCGAGAGATCACCAACAAGGAGCGAGAAGAGCATGGCTTCGAGTGACCCGTCGGCGAAGCGAGGACGAAGGGAGGATGACGGCGACCAAAGCTGCCGTTGGAGGAAGTTGACCATCAAGGATAAGAGGAAGGAGCCGACGGCACCCAAGGAGAAGGAGAAAAAGGAGGCCGCCGACATCAGCTTCGCCGTCGAACTGCTCCAGGGCGCGTTCATGAAGCTCCGAGATATTGGCGCAACGTTCAAGATCGAGGCGCCTGACCATTACAAGGATGACAGCGTCAAGGGTCTTGCCTTCAGGATCCACATGTTGGCTGAAAAGATTGAGAAGCTCCCCATGGTCCAGCGGGCTCTCCTCGGCGACGATGGCTCCAACGGCAGGACTCCGACATCGGCGACCGACTAATTGATCCACTCCTGTACCATTAATAATTTGTTTGTGATTATTGTGTGTTTGTTAGTTTGTTCGTCAGGTTATTGAACTGCTTTGTTTATTTATCGATCATGAACTGCTTAGTTTGTTTGTTGATCACGAACTGCTTAGTTTGGTTGTTGGATTTTGTATGTCATGAACTCGATCTAAGAGATGCGGGCAGATCCATCCGCATCGCCTATAGTATCTGTTCCTCCTGTGATGAACTCAATCTTAGAGACAATGGAGATTCATTGGCGACGCAGGTTTACTAACCCGCGTCGCCTTCGTTGGCAGGTAGTTCCGGGCGGTTATCTTCTTTATATAGGCTGCTGACACTGACGCGTGGGCTCAACATCATTTTAAAAAAATGAAACATGCTTCCATCAAATATTAGAGCCGGTAAAACAGCACCTAAAAATTCATTAAAATTATTACCTATTCATATTTGGACATTTAGTATTTTAATAAAATATCAACAGTCACACTTGTGTAGCCAACATTCTTATAATTCGATTATACATCTCATGCTTGTGATATAATAATTCTAATAACATCTTACTTTGCTCCAAACATTCTACAAATTGACATGGCAACATAATTTGGGTACCTAAACTTGTCATAAAAAATTCAAATGGTTTCGATAAAGGAAGAATATACTTGTGTACAAATGGCTACATCTCTCACATAGTTTCCTAGAATGTTGCTTGAACATTGAAGGTTTCCATACTTTGCAACATGTTCGATCTGGTACGCATTTGAAAATTTAACACAAGCTTGTGTTCACCTTAAGATTACGAAATGCAAAGTTTCATTACTAATGGTTGTGGAAAACAAATATTATTTCTATGGTGTACTTATAAAGAACAAGATAAGGCATACAAACATTATTCACGAAATGACGGAATCTACACTGAACAATGAAATTAATGAAAAGATGGGGATTTTATAAAAAAAATAGGAAAAAACCATCTAATTTAGCTTAAGTACGACGGAGAAATACCTGTTACAAAATTTGACTGCAGATTAAAAGGAGAAATGAGGCCTGTTCTTCATTTTAATAGAACTGGAGCCCACCCTAATTAGAGACGTGGGATGGTTAATCCTCATCTCATTTGCCCATACAAACTGTTCTTCATTCCAATAGAACAGAGGAGGAAGCAGAGGACGCCGCAACCTTCGATTTGACTCAGAAATGTGAGAAATCAAATCTTGTCTGTCAATAACCGATTGGACAATACTTTACACGATAGAAGAAGACATTACATTCGTAACGAAGCCTACATTCATCACTACAGAAATACATGCAAACTCCCCTCCGGTGCGGCTCCGTACCATAGAATGCTTTGCCTGCACAATGTTGAATGTTGCCTCGCGCCACCGCCATTGGCAGCGTCGACCGGTGGAGGCCACGACGGAGGACGACACTCCTAATTTGCCAAGCCAGATTGACCCCACGATGCTGGAAATCTAGGGATTGCACATTGCTGATCAAACACGGACGCCACTACCCTTGCTCCTCGCCCTCAACCTGTTTCATATACGCAATTGCAGTGGTGTCGACGTCGGCCCCGCTGTTGGCTCTGTAGAGGAAGATGGCGGCCACATAGGCCGCCCCTCTGTGCCCCTCCTTGGCAGCACGGTGGAGCTCGTCGAGAGGAGGCTGAGGGTTGCAGTTCCTACCGAAGATGTCGTCCATCCCGGTGAGGAAGCAGGCCACCGAGTTGCCGGCTACAGCCAGGCTATGAATGAAGACGTCGTAGCCGACAGGGTCGTTGTTCTGCATCTGCTCGACTAGAACCCGATCCAGTGCTAGGCGCCTACCGACGTCTCTATCGGATCAGGGGCGGAGTATGTTCTTGCAGGTGGCCTGTAGGCTCCAGAGGTCCTCCATATGCCGATTCGATGTTGCACCGACTCGGCCAACGATGATCGCCAGCACATCCTTCGGGAGTTCCGCGAGCGACCGCGGGTGCTCCCTCGATGCCATGAGTGCCGGCGCAGAAGGGAAGTTGCGCGGCATGGAGCGTGAGAGGGGCCCAGCGGAGGAGGCCCAGCGGAGGGGCGCGGCAGAGGGGCACGACGAGGAGTGTAGGCAGTTGTGGTTTTTTCACGGGTAGATGAAGGGGCCGGGGCAACAGTTATTTATTTTGGAGAGAAGATACAGGAGATGCGTCTCCGATGAGTGGATACTACTAATTGTACATCTCTCTTATCGAGGAGTCAAATTCTTTGAAGTTTGACCAAATGTAGACAAAATAGTATCAATATTTGTATCTCCAAATAAAGTTTAGTATGAAAATATATTCCACAACTATTCAGCGAGAAGCAATTCAGACAATGGAGAGTTATCGATGACGCAGGTTTAGTGAACACACGTCTTCTTTGTCGGGCGGGCAGGCGACAGTTGTCTTTTTTATATAGGCTACATTTCTCACATAGTTTTTCAGGTAGAATATATACCGAATATATACAATATCTTAGGCAGAATATATAGGAATCATATATTACAGAAAGGAGATTCAAATTCCACCAATACACATCCTATATATATTACAAAAATGATTCCATTTCCAGCAATAGATCGACATCCCTGCATTTTTCAAAAAGGATCGGATTCAGCAGAAATCAATCTTGCTTTTTCTTCTTTGATTTTTGTATATGGATCTTTTCACGATGGTCGCTTTGCAAGTATGGTGTTTTGTCAGCCCCCAAGACTCGGGGCATGTATGAAGTGTGAAAGGATGGACTTTTGTCAAACTGGTTGTATTCCTCCTCCTCAACAACATTTCCAACCCCAACAATCCTTTTTTTAGGCAAAACCACACTCTAGTTATTCTTTGCAAGGTCAGGTACATAGACCACTTGCTCAACATCCTTGGCGAAGACAAACGGTTCATTTTTGTAACCAAAGACCCGGAGATCAACACTAACACAACCAAATTTGTCCTTGATCACAACTCTCTTCGCATTGGTGACCCATCTACACCGAAACAAGGTTACCTTCAATCCTACGTAATCAAGCTCCCAAATTTCCTCTATTTGACCATAATTTGTGGCTGTGTTCTTCTTATTGTAGACGGCCCGTACACACACACCACTATTTTGATAGATGCTCTTGGCATCCTGGGCCATGGTGTAGAACGTGTATCCATTGATATCCATTGCTTGATATGTTGTAACAGTGAATAATAGCCCTGCTGCTAGTTTTCTTACCAAATTGTCGGTTATAGTAGTGCTGCCACTCTGGACATAATCTCGGAGCCACTGTTGAAACCTTGCATGTGCCTCTTTGTAACCCAATCCTCACTACAGCCAGGATTTTGTTCACGTAGTTGTTGCTTGTGCTCATTGCCAAATGGTGTAACCTCTACGCTCTGTTCTATCACGGTGAAATGAGCCTTGTTGAAGGCCTCTGGGTCTGGAGTGATTGACTTTTTCCCCAGGGTCCCAACACCTGAAAGCCTACCATCATGTCGTGAACGAGGCACACCAATGGGGTTTTGGGGGTCCATATAACCCATGGCCCACTCCACTGCTTCGATGGTCTCATAGCCACGAACAATGGCTCCCACCGGAAATGACCTGTTATGTACCAATGATTTGAGGAATCCAAAGTACCTCTCATATGGAAACATCTGATGAAGGTAAGATGGGCCAAGGTACCAGATCTCCCTCGTGAGGTGTGCTGTTAGATGCAGCATGAGATGAAAGAATGATGGTGGGAAGGTAGCTTCAAGCAGGCATAAGGTCTCGAAATGCCTCCTCTCTAAGTCCAATAGTTTTTCCTCATCAATCACCTTCTGTTCTATTTCATTGAAGAATAAATACAAGCTCGTGACCGCATCGCAAACCAGTTCTATCTTGATACCTCTTAGTGCAACAGGGAGAATAGATGTCATCAACACATGGCAATCATGAGATTTCACCAAGTTGAAATTCATTTTCTTGTCCTTCACCGACACTAGCCTCTTGAAGTTCGATGAGTAGCCTGAAGGTACTTTCAAACCATTCAAAAACTCACAAAATTTTTTCTCTCTGCCTTTGACAAGGTGGTTGCAGCAACGGGAAGGTCCATCCCCGTGTTTGTTTCCTCTGCATAGAGCTCCGGCCTAATGCCCATATCTTTAAGATCCTCCCTTGCATTTTTATGATCATTTACTTTTGACTTCTGTTGTAGCAATGTTCCCAAAGTAGCTTCAAACACATTCTTCTTGACATGCATGTTGTCAATTGAATGACGCATATCCAAAAGTGGCCAATACTCTAGCTCCCATAGAATTGATTTCTTGTTCCACATTCCTTGCCCATCTTCTTCTTCTTCACCATCTCGCTTCTTTCTTTTGCTAAGTTTTTTTCAGACAATTTGGGTAACTCCTCGATAGTTTTGATGTCCTTGACTTGCAAGTGGAGCAGATCTCCAGTCATATGCATTGGCGCCTGTCGATTCTCCTTTTCCCCATTAAACTGACAATCCATGTCCCAGTAGGTATTGACGGCTGTTAAGTACCACTTTTATGTTGTCATCTCCTGCGTTAAATAAATGAAAAGTGGACATCGACCACTAGAATAGGGCTTTATACTAACAATTTCCACAAGTGTTGGTGTTTCTAGCTTTTGTTGCAGGACACACCGAAATACGCATTAAATGGCATAGTTGAGATCAAGTGATCCAATGGTATGAATATGACATCATCATAAACAATCTCAAATGCTAAATTGGATGGCACCATTGCGACGGGCTCGTCGAGACGATCAAAATGGATATATTACTTGGCTACTTTGGAGTTGGGATCCAAAAGATATCAAATAGACAAAAATGCACAAGTGCTGACGTCACACGCAGGGCCCACGCCACCTCCGACTGCCACGTGTCGCACCTCCTCTGGCCACCCACACCCGTGGGCCCGCGCCTGCCCTGCGCACGCGCGAAGCGCGCCATCACGCGCGGGAGGCTCGGCACGAGCCACGCGGCGCTCGGCGGTTCGCCCCTGGCGCTCACGCGGGACGCAGCCGAGGCGTGCTCCTGCGCGGGACCGAGCCAGCCAAGCCGGACACGCGGTGCACAGGTGGTGGCTCGTGCAAGGCGGTGGCGCGGTTCGCGCCTAGGCCGCCCGATTCTCCGTGTTTTTCTCCTTTTCTACACCGGTTCAGGATCGGTTCTCGCCCCTAGGATCCGGTTTTCCCCCGGTTCTTTCTTCCACCTCCTCCAGGAACAGTAGCGCGCAAGATTCCTTGCCAGATGGCGTGTGGGGAGCAGAGGAATGAGGGGGAGAAGCACTCTTCCCTTGCCTATAAATAGAGATGGAGGGGGTAAAGAAAGGGACACCACTTCACCCAAGGAGGAGAGCTTCCCTTCAAAGGAGAGGCCTCTCCTTGCTAGACTAGAGAGTAGGAGAGTGAGAGAGGGATTTGTACCTCCATGGATGCTTCGTTCTTCAATTAGAGTAAAGGAAGTATTTTTCGCATTTTCTATTTAGACTAAAGTGTGAGTGATATGTTCGTGTGTTCTTCGCCTGTTCATCATTTAGAGGTGCATGTTCTTCACAAACACGCCTCCTCGATCTAGTTGATTAGGTGCACAAGTTTGTATCTCGTTTGTTTGACTTGTCTATTAGAATAAAGTGGATATGCTTGCATGCTCTGATTAGAATAAAGTGTGTTCGTGATTCCTTTCTAATAGTTTATGCATCGTTGCATGAGTAGACTTTTTCCTCTGCTAGTGCGTCGATCCTGGGTTTATGCGTTCGTCTGCTGCAAGTCGTTCGTATACGTTGGAAGCATAGTACGGGACCGAGTGCTCTCTTGTATGCCTTTAGTATAAGCTAGTAGTACCTATAGTGAGTGAGATCAGTTCTCTTCCGTGGTCGTAGTTCTATAAGTACAGAGTGTCGTAGTCCGTTGGCTACAGCAGTATCCACAGCGTAGAAGTTGTGTCACGCTACCGGTTATCATTCGTTCGGCTTATCCCAAGGTTAGGTAGAGGCAGTCTAGGTGGTGATGACAGCCCGTCTGGCCCTCGTTGATCCTTTGCAGCTGGATATAGTCAGAGCTCCGTTCCACATAGATCCGTGTGCCGGAGTCGCCTGTTAAGTTAGGGCTATTGGTACCTTAAGCCAAGTTCTATCTAGAGATCGACCTTTAATCTCATCTATAGTGCTATCTTTAGGAATCCTCTCTATCCTTGCCTCTTATCTGGGTGTGTCCTTGGACCGACTAGTACGAAGTTAGTGCACACACGTTCCCTTGGATTCGATACCCTTGGAATACTCTGAGGTGAAAGCTACAACGGTATCCGTGTGCTTGCGGATTTATTCGTGTGACGCTAAAATACCCAACAAGCTTTCTGGCGCCGTTGCCAGGGAACGGTTGTTGTATCTATCTTCGAACCTAGTGGTCCTCGTATCTTTTGTTTTTTCTTTTTGTTCTATCTTTACCCCCGTTACCCATGGAGAAGCTTTCCTGTAATAGCATCTCTACCCCTAGGGGCGAGTTCGTCTTAGAGCAACCACCAACTTCTTCATCTATCCGCGAGCTTTGTCTCGGCTTTATAGCCATGGTTCGGAATTGACCTTTCTCTGGTGCCATCAATGATGATCCCCATGATCATTTAAAGGAGTTTGAAGAACTGTGTTCGTGCTTGGTAATCCCAGGTATGACACAGGAAACTTTGAGGTGTAAGTTGTTCCCTTTCTCTCTCGTAGATAGAGCGGAGCAGTGGTACACCCGCACGATAGAGAGTGTAGACAATTGGGAAGAACTACGAGATGACTTTTGTTACTCGTTCTCCCCTTTTGAACACTTAGATTCACTACCGTGTGAATTCCGTGAATTTGAGCAACTAGAGTGTGAGTCTATAGGTGCAGCTTGGGCTAGGTTCTCACACCTGTTGGAGCTTAACTCAGACTTGTCTATACCCGATAATGTATCTTTGAGCATCTTTCACGGGATGATAGGCATGGAATCTGCATTTGAGCTCGACCTTGTAGCTGGAGGTTCATTCAGAACCCAAACTCCAATGGAAAGAAGAGAGACCCTAGAATACTTCTTAGAAACCTCTTCTTCCTATCCCAGATACAATGAACTCCACCAAGAATTAGAGTCGATCCAAGAGAGTCTTCTGATAGACGAATTTGAGCTTTCACCTTGCACATCCAATGATTCGTCTAGAGAGCCTTCTCCCGAAACACGAACACCAAAGGGAGAAGAAATTCAACCTTCGGAGTTCTCTTCTCGATTTGAGGGTGATCCTTCTCGAAACATCATAAATACCTCAGATCATTCTTGGCACGAGAAGCCTACGACACCGTTGGACTTTGATGAGGTTCTCGATGAAGTTTGGAATCATGGGACAATAGTGGATTGGTCGCCTCGGAAATCAAAGCCTGTTTCCGAAGTAATTCGGGTCAGCTCGACTTCCACGACCATCCATTGCTCCATGAGGGGAAACACCGTAGATGTTGTTCATGACCCTGCTGCTAGAGCTTGCATCATATCGGAGTACCTTTTGGACACTCTGGTGGGTGACATGCCCCTCACCCTGACTGATAGATATTTCCGAAGTCCTAGGTGGAAAGAATACATTTTCCCATGTCGAGGGATTGCTAGGGACATGCCAATCATCATAGACAAGATCGAGGTGCACTGAGATTTTCACATCTATGACATCATGGATTTCGATCTTCTTCTGGGTTTCCCATTGGATGAACTTCTTGATAAATCTCAAGGAAGCCTAGATGTAAAGTTTAGGGAAGCCGCTTCTACCACATCCATCTCTTGTCATGAACATTCCATGGTAGAACCTCTTCCTGAGCAAAACCCGTTCTAGAGGAGATGATGCATGTATCTCCGTTCGCATCATCCGAGCCCATTCTCATAGAGGTTGTGGAATTTTCTACTCCTCAAGAGTATGACTCGGAAGACCCTCTTCACCTTTGTGAAGGCGAACGATCATCATCACTCTCGACCAAGTTTGAGCCTTTTCCCACTGGCCCATACTATGTTGCTCTCGACCTTGATCAAGAATCAACATTGAGCATCCATGATGAATCTCTTGAGCTGGAGAATTCATGGACCATGGAAATCTATAAGGCGCCGACTCTGATGTCCGAAGGAAAGGATTCCATTGACAAGCATGGTAGCTTCACTCTTGATATACCTCATGAACCATGCTTGCATCATCCTTCTCCAGAGTCAGCTATGCTCAGTGCACGGAGCATGCACGAAGGCTACAACCGCCTTATGGTCCTCTCCTTTAAAAAGTTTAGAAGGATGGTTGTAGATGTATATGTTTACCATAAGAATTGCAGATTTTGTATGCATTGTGTCACTAACCTTGCAGCTAAAGCTTCACTGATACATCAACAGTTGGTGGTGAGACGAGAATGACATCACCAATGATAGCTGCAGGAAGAAGTTCCCAGGGTCGAGCTTATGACCATAAACAAAGCACTACCAGGAGATAGCCTGGTTAGGTTTGTTTTATTTCCCTTTTCAAATAAAAAGCAAGAGCATGTTTTTAGTATAGGTTGTCCTTCGGGTATTTTTTGGTCCTAACCCTTTCAGGTGAAGATTATAAAGAACGACGGACAGGTAGCACCTAAGAACATGTGAGCTGCATCACCTCAACACTTTGGTAAGTTTTTGGTGAGGGAACATTACAAAAGGAAGCTTGATCTCCACACACTTGAGTTTTGTTGCCTAGCAATGCAAACTTCAAGTGTGGGGGAGGTATGTGAGTATCCTGAGTAAAGTTCCCCTCACACAAAATCTTATCTTGGTTTGGAGATGATGTTAGCTCTTGCATCTTGCCCAACTAGCTAGGTACGTCCTGCTTTTGACTTTAAACAAAGCCCTTTCGGGAGGTTGCCCGATGTTCACCATCTTATGCTCATGTTTATATCCCTTTGGAAATAGCTTGATCTTGCTTTCATGCTTCCTTTATCTATGTTTGTGATGCTTTGGTTTGAGTGCATGTTTAGCTATGTGCATTCATAGGTTGTTTTAAATTAAGCATGGTGCTTAGGTTAAAACCATCTTCTTCAATCAAACAAGACATGGTGTCGAGTTTGATTGATGAACCTTATAGTTAATGCATGCATGGATATTGGCTGTATATGCAGACTAACCCTTGCAGGAATTTTGAATTCAAATGGGATAAGTCATCAAGCTTGATTCAAATGGGAAGGTAAGCCAAGGCATCTCAACCTTGTTTGAGGTATCTCATGGTGAATATAAAAAAACAAAAATATTTGCTTTTGAATAAAGGCTCTATGGTTCTCGAACCAGTAGAGTCCCTCCTTTGTTTCCATTTGTCGTTTGAAGAACAACACCAGATTCAACCACCAGTGTGGGGGAGTTCTCTCAAGCTCATCATCGACGTTTTCACTAGAGAACTCCCACACAGGCGCTGCACAACATCGAATACACCTTCATGACAAGAGCAAGGTAAACTGGAGTGAGCCGGCTGCCTTTTGGTCAACCGAATCACCACTAGTCTTCCTTGTTCCTCATACCCTTCAGGAGCGATGGTATGTGCGCCCTTCATCTCACCCTCTACCTATGAGTTTGAATGATCTTCAATTCTTATCCAATAAATTAAACTCAAATAATGGTGCTCGACTTGCTCTACATGTTTCCAGTGGTTGGCTTGCATATGTTTTATTCCATACTTATTATCTTGATGCTTGTGAACAAATATCGTTAGGGAACTCATGCTCATCTAAGTAGTTGGCGTTTGTGATATGGTCTGATGATATGATCTTCTCTCCGAATGTTTGAGTGCTTGGTAATTTTATTTGAAAATTGAAAACCCTTTGCAAAGCTCCTCTTTGATATGCAACTGTCCTACCAGAGCCATATGATGTTTCAATTGAAAACCCTATACTCATATGCTGCTTGTTATTACACTGAGCTTTGTCAAATTGTTGTGACCCTTGTGAGAATTCTTTTCATGCTTTTATGATCAAGATCCATGTGCACTCCATATCCCCTTGCTATGCTTCTACACTGGAAGTTAGCATTGTATCATCCATCCATTTCATAAAAATAAAGCTCCGTGTGTGGTGTGGCCTCTCTCTCCTACAATATTCTTGAAAAGGAGACATGGGCTATGCAAAAAAAAGTGAAAAAAAAGAAAAAAAACCATGCTCAAGGCATGAGTCAAAAAAAATGCTCAAAGCATGAAAAAAAGGTGAAAAAAAGAGATAGCCTATGTCCAAAAGAAAGAAGAAAAAGGAGAGAGATGTAATCATGCAAAATGGAGTTCCAAAATTTGATGGTAATAACTAGCACCCATTCCGGGCCTAGTGTCCACCTTACCATCACCACAACATTCATCATATATATGGTAATATCTAGCACCCATTCCGGGCCTAGTATCCACCTTACCGTATCCATCACATCCATACATGTGCACATCTTGATCCGATTGTATGACTTGATTTTCTCCTTGGATCCGGTTTTTGACTTTGCAATAGATGTGATGCAAGTATGCTTTATCTTTTATCCTACCCTGAGCTCCACATATAGCCATCATTAGAAGTAGATGAAAGAAAGGCAAATCTAATGCCTTGGTGAGGACATATACACATTGAGCGACATGATAGAATCAAATGAGGAGCTAAGCAAGGTTTTGTTTTTGAAAAACTTATTGCAAAACCCCAAGTTACTTAACATGAGGAACAGAAGTGATTTGATTCATGACCGTTCCATTCCTCAACTACCCAAGATGGCATGATAGACACTCCACAGAGTTCACAAGTACAAGGTATGGTTTGGAATATCTGTTATGCTTGCTTTATACCTTTGGATTTCATGTCTCACCTTGATCCTTTCTCCTTCACTCGAGGACGAGCAAAGGTCAAGTGTGGGGGTGTTATTGACGGCTGTTAAGTACCACTTTTATGCCATCACCTCCTGGGTTAAATAAATGAAAAGTGGACATCGACACTAGAATAGGGCTTTATACTAACAATTTCCACAAGTGTTGGTGTTTCTAGCTTTTGTTGCAGGACACACCGAAATACGCATTAAATGGCATAGTTGAGATCAAGTGATCCAATGGCATGAATATAACATCATCATAAACAATCTCAAATGCTAAATTGGATGGCACCATTGCAACGGGCTCGTCGAGACGATAAAAATTGATATATTACTTGGCTACTTTGGAGTTCGGATCCAAAAGATATCAAATAGACAAAAATGCACAAGTGCTGACGTCACACGCAGGGCCCATGCCACCTCCGACTGCCATGTGTCGCACCTCCTCTGGCCACCCACACCCGTGGGCCCGTGCCTGCCCCGCGCACGCGCGAAGCGCGCCATCATGTGTGGGAGGCCCCGCACGAGCCACACGGCGCTCGGCGGTTCGCCCTTGGCGCTCACGCGGGACGCGGCCGAGGCGCGCTCCTACGCGGGACGAAGCCGGCTAAGCCAGACATGCGGCACACAGGTGGTGGCTCGCGCAAGGCGGTGGCGCGGTTCGCGCCTGGGCCGCCTGATTCTCCGTGTTTTTCTCCTTTTCTGCACCGGTTCAACATTGGTCCGCACGGTTCAGGCTCGGTTCTCGCCCCTAGGATCTGATTTTCGCCCAGTTGTTTCTTCCACCGCCTCCAGGAACAGTAGCGTGCAAGATTCCTTGCCAGATGGCGTGTGGGGAGCAGAGGAATGAGGAGGAGAAGCACTCTTCCCTTGCCTATAAATAAAGAGGGAGGGGGTAAAGAAAGGGACACACCACTTCACCCAAGGAGGAGAGCTTCCCTTCAATGAAGAGGCCTCTCCTTGCTAGATTAGAGAGTAGGAGAGTGAGAGAGGGATTTGTATCTCCATGGATGCTTCGTTCTTCAATTAGACTAAAGTAAGTATTTTCGCATTTTCTATTTAGACTAAAGTGTGAGTGAAATGTTCTTGTGTTCTTCGCCTGTTCATCATTTAGAGGTGCGTGTTCTTCACGAACACGCCTCCTCGATCTAGTTGATTAGGTGCACAAGTTTGTATCCCGTTTGTTTGACTTGTCTATTAGAATAAAGTGGATATGCTTGCATGCTCTGATTAGAATAAAGTGTGTTCGTGATTCCTTTTTAATAGTTTATGCCTGGTTGCATGAGTAGACTTTTTCCTCTGCTAGTGCGTCGATCCTGGGTTTATGCATTTGTCTGCTGCAAGTCGTTCGTATACGTTGGAAGTGTAGTACGGGACCGAGTGCTCTCTCGTATGGCTTTAGTATAAGCTAGTAGTACCTATAGTGAGTGAGATCAGTTCTCTTCTGTGGTCGTAGTTCTATAAGTACAGAGTGCCGTAGTCCGTTGGCTACGGCAGTATCCACAGCATAGACGTTGTGTCACGCTACTGGTTATCATTCGTTTGGCTTATCCCAAGGTTAGGTAGAGGCAGTCCAGATGGTGGTGACAGCCCGTCTGGCCCTCGTTGATCCTCCGCAGCTGGATATAGTCAGAGCTCCGTTCCACATAGATCCGCGTGCCGGAGTCGCATGTTAAGTCAGGGCTATCGTTACCCTAAGCCAAGTTCTATCTAGAGATCGACCTTTAATCTCATCTATAGTGCTATCTTTAGGAATCCTCTCTATCCTTGCCTCTTATCTGGGTGTGTCCTTGGACCGACTAGTACGAAGTTAGTGCACACACGTTCCCTTGGATTCGATACCCTTGGAATACTCTGAGGTGAAAGCTACAACGGTATCCGTGTGCTTGCGGATTTATTCGTGTGACGCTAAAATACCCAACAGTAGGCATGTTTCTTGCTGAGGAAACGATGGTGCCCCATAAATAAGAATTTTTTTGAATTTCTTAGCCACAATGCACAAGTTTCTTCCAAGCAGTGTGGGCAAGCCGCACCTTTCCTTTTACTCTGTCTAGAAAGGTTGCGAAGAACCGGGTTGTCGTTCATGGTGGTGAACAATATGGCGTGCAATGTGAACTCCTCACAGCTGAACTCATCCCAAACCTCCTTCACACCAGGCTTCCAAAGTATCTTCAAGTCATCAACTAGTGGCCTCAAGTAAACATCAATACGGTAGACAGGTTGCTTTGGCCTGGAGACCAATATTGTCAGCATCATGTATTCCCGTTTCTTGTGTAGCCAGGGTGGAAGGTTGTACAGTGACAGCACAACAGGCCAGGTGCTATGTGTTGAGCTCTGGTTATTGAATGGGTTCACGCCATCTGTGCTCATAGCGAACCGAATGTTCCTCTTTCACCAGCAAATTCCTCAAAGTGGGAATCAATGTTTCCCATTATTTGCCATCTGCAGGGTGCTTAATCTTGCCTTCTTCCTTCTTTCGATCCTTATGCCAACGCAAGAGTTGGGCCTCCTTTCGTGTGGCAAACCATCTTCTCAACCGAGAAATGATGCAAAAATACCATGCTACCCTCACAGGAGCCCCTTTGTTAACCTTCTTCTTCTTCTTGCCTCTAATCTCCACGGGCTCGTTCTCGTCATCATCAGCATTATTATCATCTCCACTATTGACATTTCTTAATGCAATCACCTAAGAACAGGTTTGGAACCCATCCCCGGCAATGGTGCGAGAAATGCTTGTTGACATTTCTTAACGCAATCACCTAAGAACAGGTTTGGAACCCATCCTGGTAACAGCGCCAGAAATGCTGGTTGGTAATTCTTAACGTTACAGGAGTCCGTAAGCGCACGGAAGTACCATTGTAGCATTTCCCCAAAGGAGTATTCCAAAGGGTATCGAATCCAAGGAAAGCATTGGCGGAATGACAAGATCAACTCTATTGCAATGAGTATAGATCATAGACAGAAATAAACCAGACACTCAAGTGCAGGGGTAAAATATGATAATGGGGGTAGTGTGATCACACACACACTTACTCTCTCTCTAAGGGGTCCTAGGCATAGGAGGCGACATATGAGTTAGTTCTAGGTTCTTATGTACTATACATATAAAGCTGGTAAGAACGAGTTAGATACACTAGCGTTGAAGAACATTGACTTAAGCACCCAGGTACCATGGGGAGATAACCTCCCGCGTTGCTTCCGCACAACTCCGGTTGTTATATTTAGACTCCTACAGCTTATCCGAATGTGGGGGATTTCAGAGGGACCAACGGCTGTCACTACTGCGGCCTACCCCAAGACAAACCGTGGGATAAACTCATAAGTAAGGTAGCTATGCAACCCAAGCACCATGCTTACATTGTTAGCCGGACTTGACCGGCCCGGGCTGTTGTGACCTAGGTCAAGCCACCAGATAAACCAGCCAATTACACCGAGTACTGTAGCTGATGCACAGACTTCATACAACGCAGTCATGTCATCTAATTAGATCAAACCAAGTTAGGTACACAAACGTATTCGTGTTTTCCTATGTCTGTTCAACTGGATCAAAGGGTCGTGTTCGCGAAGAACACGAGCCTCTAACTTATGAACAAACAACAGAAACATGTGAAAGTCACCCGTCAAGTGGATCAAAAGGCCTTGTTCATCAAGAACAGGAGCCTCTAAATGACGAATAGGTGAAGAACACATGAACAAATCACTCATGTATACTAACACAACTTTATATGAAATAGCTGAATAACTGAAGTAGATCAAAGTCATACAAATGAAATAAGATACAAGAGAACTCATACCTAGATCCCAAAGTAGACTTGGAACCTGAATTAGAACTACTCTATCCTACCTCCTAGCCTTGAGACTAAAAGTGAGAGAGGTGTTGCAAGTGTGGATGGTTCATAAGTGAGCCCCTCTCCTTCTATTTATAGGCCCGGGCACCGGCGAGGAATGGATGCAAACACCCCAGGGATGGCGCCTAGGATCAATGGGGAGACACCACATGGAAGCCCCTGAGGGGTGGCCACAAGGTCGGTTCGGCCGACCTGTGGGGTCGGCCGACCCCTTGTGGGCCCCACTCGGGGTGTGCTTCCTCCTGGAGGCTGTCCCGTGGGTCCTTAGGTTGGTTCCCAGTGTCCACCCTGTTTTGGCGCGGTTTGCATGCCTTTGTGGGCCCATGGATCCATGTGATGTCCACGTGTCACACTCTAATTCGTCGGGGGTTGCTTCACTTGGATTGCTTGCATGGCATGCATGCAAAGCTCCCTAGTTGGCAGGTGTGCATGCATGGCATCCTTGTTGGCAGCGCACCTAGGATGAGGTGATGTGGCATGGACCATAGAAGGTGAGTTTGTCACTGTTTTCCTGCTTATTTTCCTACAATCAAATAATCTCCAAGGACAAGTGGAACTACATTATTCTTAACTAAATACGTGTAAGAAATGCCTTATGCTCCTTTATTCATGTGTATATTGACGGTTAAAGTAGGCACATAACAGCCGTCAACATCCACCATCTTTTTTGCTCTTGTACCTATCGAACCCACACTTGGGGCACTTGTCAAGAGGACAAATTATCTTCTTTGCCTCATAGACAGACTCAGCTATTTGGTTTCCCTCAGGTAGCATGTCCTTAAGGAGATCCAATAGTTGTTTGAAACTTTTGTTGCTCCAACCATGATCTGCCTTAAGCTACAGAAGATTTAGATCACCAGAAAGGTGAGAGTACTTCTGACAACCAGGATAGAGGGGTTTCTTTGAATGTTCAATGAATTGCTTCAGCCTCGCTAATTCAGAAGTTGTATACACTCTTTGAAACTCAACATCCCGCAATATTTGATCAACATTGTGCACATGTTGCAACACCTCACCATCATTGAAGACCGTAACTTCATGATCAGTGATTGTTGACGGTTCAAAACCGTGCTGAAGTTCACCGCAAGCCTACGGGTGACTTGGTGCCTTTTTCACCAAGGAGGGTCCCCCAAGGTTTGTCAATCCAAGGATCGGAAGCAAACCGCTAAGGATCTCTACCTTGTCTAGCCAAACTAACCTAACATTGATTGCATATAAGGTAACCTTTGAGGGTGTATGTGTGGTGGCACAAGGTTGATCACATACACGAACATAGGTGAGGTAAAGCGCCACCAAGGGGACGACTAAGCCTAGCGCCTTCTAGTTGTAGCTCCGGCAAACGAGCAACAAACCAAGCATCTCATCTAAAAGCATCTTTAAACTCCTACCTCCGGCCTACCTCCCGAAGACATTTGCTCGTTCGGGGGAAATCATCCTGTCACGATGCTCCCTTAATGAAGCGGGGAATCCACGGGTGTGCCCATACATGGACAAGTCTACCAATCATGAAGGGTCAACATACTAGATCTAATCACCATGATTACATAAAGCATGCTATGTAGTCTAAACTAGCATTAGACTAAGGATCAAATCTTATTCACGATAGGTAGAAAGTAAAGACGGAGACATGGAATCGCTTAAAGATCGGAAAACATGATTGTCATTACTCACATGAAAGTATGTATTACATCATCACCACCGAGATCATACCTAAGATGATGAACACGTAGCTTCGGAACTCCGCCATGGCACAACCACGCAGGGCGGCTTTGGTCCTCGGGTCATTTGGAGTCATGTTCACTTCGTGTCTTGACTCGTGCCGGGCTTCGTGATCTTCTCACAAAGTGCTAGATGAACTCCACCCGGAAGTCCTCATTTAGGTACCTAATTCCTGCGTAAACAACACACTCCAAAAACCACATGCAAGTGCGAACTTGTTACATCATTAGTGTGCCTAGTGGCGGGTTAGTTATAAATCAAAGCTCAAATCAAAGTGTAACAAGTGCTCTTGGTTGACGGAAATTGACCGTCAACATACCCCCATGCTTAAACCTTGCTCGTCCTTGAGTAAGCCTTTAATGGATGTTAGTATTGCCCTTCAATGTTCATACCCTGCACTTGTTCATACATGAGAAAACATAATGCTCTCCAAGTTTATATTTGTTATAGTTTCATAATGTAGCTAGCTTTCATCTCTATGGAGGGTAGATATCATTTAAGCTCTTCCCACAAGTAATTAATCATGCTCTCAAATTTTAAACAAATCTCAGAAAATTTGAAGATAAAGAGCGGGATGAAGAAAAATTGCTTTACCAAGATCAATAATAAACCTCCTTGCATCTTGCTTATGAACTGTCATCTCATCTTGTCTCTCAAGCCTACTTGTCCTACTCCTTTCCTCTCTCAAATATTTGGTGGAAGGTTTTATATGGAGCTACGGGAAAGTTTAGTCCTACCAAGATATTATAATTGAGATATTATCAAAACAAGACAAGCTTCTCATGGACTTACCGAGACTCGTCAAAAAGGTCATTGGAAAAATAATGTTATCAAGGAGGGGGGAGAGAAAAAAAATACACACACTTTTAGATAGGTGGACATGTGCAAATGGCAAAGAGTGATCCCGAGGCACAAACGAGGTCCTCGTTATCAGATTGCACATGGTTGGAAAGATGAGTATGGGTCTTGATCTTGAATCCTCTTGAAAACTCAAAAAAAGCACTAAACATAGCTAGAGAACTGGAGAGCTTTATTTTATTATTATTTTTTTTCTTCTTTCTTTCTTTTTCTCTTCATACTTTTTCTTCTTTATCATTTTTTTTCATTCATTTTTTTCTTTCATCATACTTTTTCTCTTTCTTCTTTTTTTTCTTTTTTTATTTGCTCCCCTTGAACTCTAGACTATACTAGCACTTCCTTGGCAACCCCCCCATGCTTAGACGTTTGCTCGTCCTCGAGCAAAAGAGGTGATAAATATGCCAAGGTGCAAATTGAAGCTCTCATATTTTCTTAGAGAGAGATACTCGAAAAATCTTCTAAGGGTCCTTTCGGAAGTCTCCCTTACTCACTTGAAGCACCTTCCTTGTAATCTTCCTCAAAATATTCATCCATACTCATATATTGGGTTGTGGTCAAGGAGGTGAACACAAAAAAGATATATTTGGGTTTTGGTTGGATATCCGACGAGGTTTGCGAAATTCCCAATGTGGAAACTCACAATGCACGGATAGAAGAGGCTAGCATAAAGAACGATATGCAAAAATGGAATGACCAGCTTCTTAGTCTCGGGCCAGAGAAATCAAGCCTTGAATTAATGCACCCAAAAATAAATCTTGTATATACTAATGTTTTGCACTCAAGTAAGTTTGGGCTTTGGATGGGTAGAGCAAAATGCAAGCGGTACTCATGACAAGGTTAGCATAACTTTTTGAGAATAAAAAGGTTCTTTGATTCATTCAAAGTTGAGAGCAACGAAAAAGAACTATGGGACTTAAGTTATCATAACCTCCACAAAAGATTAGGCTAGCATTAAATTAAATTTCAGATTGTATTAAAGAGAGAGCACTAGCTTAATCATATAAAAACCAAGCACAAGAATGATCAAAGCGGCAACAATCATCATATATCCATAAGTAAGAGCATACAAGATATCATCGTGGGGAGCACAAGGTGACGGTGATTATTATTGAAAACAAAAACAAACCTAGGTTGTACTCCTAGTAGCCATGTTATTCTATAGAGAGATATACAAAGGTTGCATCTAAGGTTGTTGAAGGCATAAACATATGTACAAGCATATAGAAAGACGAGGACAAAACGAGGGTTGAGGATTTGTTACCGTCCTTTGATGCTTGAAGTGTAGCGCGACCTCCCCCATGCTTAAGCATTGTGCTTAACATGGAAGAAGAACCGCGATCCTTGCTCCATGCGGTTTTCTCATGTCCACCAAATCCTCCCCCATGCTTAGCATGTTGCTAGGCATGGAAGATGATGAACCATCTTGAAGTCCTACCGCCATGTGTGGATCGTCATACTCTTCACCTTGTCTTGATTGTCCTCCAACGTTCACCCTTTGTGACAAGCCTCCGTCCCAATCGATGGGAGTGATTCACAATGCCTGCAAAACAATTTTAAAGCACAAAGTACCCCCGAGGTGACGGTCGGGAATACTCACTCTATGCCGACAAACCAAAGACATCCCCTAAGATCTTAACTTGTGGCATAGTTAATCTAGTGAAAAATGAAAAACCTAGTGGGTGTACGTGTATGCAAGGGTGCATGCAAATGATAGGATGGTATAAAGACAAAACAATGTTTACACCAAATTCTAAGCTCCATGCTTACAAAGTGGTTGCCAAACTTCTCCCTTGCCATAAAGATTTATTAACCAAGGTCAAAACACCAGGCTTATTCCAAGGTTAACAATTCCTTATAGTGTAAGATAAGTAGGGCGCATTGCAAAGTTTATAAACCAACCAATGCAACAAAATAGCAAGGTATGTAAAACTGAATGATGGTGGTCTCCAATCATGTCTAAACACCATGTTTACACAAGATTGCAAAAAGGAGTAACGCATGTCGACAAGCATTAACATAGATATGAAAGCATTCATCATAAAGTTTCAAAAAGACCAAGCTATCATAAAGCGGAAGATGACAATGAGGGGCATACAAAATGCAAATGCAAAGAGTTAGCACAAGCAAATGTTAGCAAGGGTTGAGATCAAACAACCAAACTAACCAGGTTTTAAGGGTAGGTTATGGGTATCCTATATTTTTGGCTCAAATAAGAATTTTGAAGAGAGGGAGTCAAGTTTAGGAATTCTATCTAAGGTGGTGCTAAGAGTCTTTTTTATGAAAAACAAACCTATGGTTTTAGGAGGGCTAAAGGTGTGAAAGGTTTTCTCATAGGAGGGCTAGTTAAAGTTTTTAGTTAGAGCAAGGGATAGAGGTGGGCTTGACCAACCAGAATAGTGCAAGCCAATCAACACAAGTCAACCCTACCCTTGTTGGCTACGGGTTTTTGGTGGGGCTATAGGTAGGTTTAGGTTGGTTGGAAAAAAGTTAGATCAAAACAAAACATGCAATGCAATGTGGATGAACAAAATGACATGATATGGTGGTAGTCTAAAACAAATGCAAGAGTTAGCCTAAATTAACTAGCCACAAGCTTAGAGTTAAAGGATGGTGCCAACTTCATATTTCTCGCTAAAAAGACACAAAAGAAAATGACACTAAACACTAATAGGCACACAAAAAGGTCTACAAGTTTTCCAAGATCAAGAACAAAGTGCTCCCTCAATAGCATTTAAATCAAACAACATGGTGTTGTGGTATTTATTAGAGCAATGGTACAATGTTACTTGAAGTTTCAGTTTAAGATCACAATGTAGACGGTCATATTATATATATATATATATATATATAAACATAAAGAAAAGAAAACGGGTTGTCTCCCGCAAAGCGCTTCATTTAAAGTCATAGAGCTTGACTTTCTTACGTACCTTTTCGTGGTCGCGAAACCATGGTTCTTCATGTAAGATTTGAAGATGTCCACGCAGCTTTGATCCACTCTCCATGTTTGACATGATCATTTTACTTGATGAGAGGCTTGCCCGATCGTTTCCTTGCATCATCGTCACCTTCTCCTCCTTTGCTTCGGGGGAGGTGATGCACGAGCTTGCAATTCCTTTAGGGCATGGCTTCTCTTCTCTTTATTAAGGTTTAATGACCTGCATGGTTAGTGAAACTCGGGTTTTCTCCTGACACACGCTCTTTTAAGGTCACGAGCTCGACCAAGCATGAAGCAAGTCCAAGATTTGCTAAGTGTAAAACAAACATATGCAATCATAACCACAATTTAAATTTGGTGAACAAAACATGTTGTGATTAAAGGTAGCATAAGTTTCTTGCTCAGCGCTAAGGCTCTCATTAGGCATGGGTTCATTAGGCAAGTGAATCAAAGGTGTTCAAGCACAACATAGCCTCTTTATCAAACTCAAGAAATTCACCTATCATGATCAAAGGCGCAAGGCATAGAATCGAATCATACTTTTGGATAAGAACATGAATATATCAAAAGGAAGATATCATATCCAAAAGTACCTTGAGAGATTAATGTGTACCTTAGCCTTCGAGCTTTTCATCGTAAGTGATCCTCCGGAGTTGAAAGTGAACAATCCTTGATGATCGAAGGTGGCTCACGTAAACTTTTCTCAATTCCTTCCTTTGTGCCACATGTCGTCAAGGTTGCTTTGTGTAGGATCACTCCTCTTCTTCATTTGTGGGGCTTCACACATGTCTTAAATGTCTTCATGTAGTTCCATGATCCTTCGTGTGAGAGCCCAAAATATCCGCGCCATTGGATGTTGTCTTATGTGTGTAGTCCATTGTGGTTTGCTCCAAACAACTCCTTGCGTCGGATGTCGCCAACTTGTGTCTTCATTTGCCAATGCTCCAGGAGTCTTTATTTTGTTCCAAGCTTCTGAATTTCTTCATGAGTGGTCTAATGGAAGCATTCCCTAAGCTCCTCTTCGTTGTTGTCGTCCTTACTTTCTCCATCTTGTTCTCATAATATTGCAGCTGCCTCTTCTTTGGATTTCCCCCTGTATACATAACAGAACATATACCAAAATATAATTCTATTGAAAAATTTATAAAATTACCTTTCCAACGGGTACTCATCCATCTTAATCGGAGTCCAAATGAGGGAGTTATGGCTGTTTCACTTCAGCTTTGCTTGCTGTCCAGAAATTTTCAGGACATGCAATCATCGGTGATCCGGCTATATCCGCTTGTAGGAACCTCCGATCAATTTGATTCTTGACTCATTGGAAACGTAACTTCGTGGGGCTTCTAAATATCCAAAGATACCCTGTTGTTCTTCCCATGAGACTATGTAAAAAATGATGCGAACAGAAACTTTGAAGATGTTGAAGAGCTTGATCTTATGATTTCGAGGGCATCGTGATTGCTTCCAATACCTATTGCTTGAACAAACAAATCTCCACAAAACATTAGTCTTAAAATTTTAATTAACACATTGACTTACCTTGTTCACATGCTCTTGTGTAGGGTGTGGGCTCGATAGCGGATGATGGGCCACTAACCAAAGTTAGCACCTACCACTAAAGAGCGAATCTTGATGTCGCAATCATCTTGTTGGGGTGTGTATGTAGAAAACTCAGCGAACGTCTTGTGTCTAGCTTTTGACCTACTTTCAAGGACACAAACAAGAAAACAAGGGTATATGCAATAATAAAAATTAGGGTTAGTCAAATAGAAAGGTAGTGTCGTATGGACATCCCTGGGCCCACTACTCTGGTGGGTACCAGGACCGACTACTCGGTGGGCCCCTGGGACTACTCGACTTGGGCAACACAGCACCTGCTGGCGTGGGGCGCAAGGACTACAGAGGGATAGTACTCGGTTAGGAAGCTACACATGTCCGGATCCATGTAAAGTACTCCTAGCCGTACCCGACTAGTACTCTCCCCTCAAACCGACTTGTAACCCTGCCTCCCAGACTATATAAGGCGAGGCAGGGACCCCTATCTCTTCATCCGCATCATCTTGTAAACTCACCTAATCAATCCAGAGCTACGCAGCATACAGGACGTAGGGTATTACGCACCTTGCGGCCCGAACCTGTCTAAATTGTGTGCCATGTGTCTCTCCTTCGAGTTACCGATCTCGGCGAGGCCACATTCATCTACCTCGGGTACTCCCCTTCGTAGGTTGCCAGTCTAAAACACCGACAGCTGGCGCGCCAGGTAGGGGCACTCGCCGAAGATCACATGGCGAACTCGATGGCTTCAATCGTCATCAAGCCAACCGCCGCCTTCAACCGCGGCGACACCTTCGTCTTCGGCTCCTGGATCTGCACCGCTGACGGCGCTGGATCGTTCCAGCGCTACCTCACCATTACCCCAGACCCGGAGACTAGGCTCGTGACGCTTCCCGAAGTCGCCACGGGCCCACTCGTCAAAAAATTTGGTGAAATTTCGCTCTACAACCAAGTCGCCGACTTCGAGCTCGGATCCGCCTCCAACTCGAACTCGACGTCGCCCTGGATCGCCTCATGCGAGCCGGCTCCTGAGCCATCGTGTGAAGCAGCTCCCCTCCACGAGCACTTCCCATACGGTCTCTGCAATGCTAGCAGGGCCCACGTGGAAGCTCTCGCCGCAGGCCGGGCCGGCAAGGAGATCGCCTCCGAGTACTCCTCGGACTCCAACACCGCAACCGGCTACTACTCGGACTCTTCCTACGAGTTCGACTTCGGATCGGACCCAATCGAGCTCGAGTCCGAGCTCAACATGACTGAGGAACCGCTGTCAGGTCCTGCCACTGGCCTGGTCATTACATCCACTCCCGTCGGCAGATTCGTCTACTGGCCCGACCGCAAGCCCGCAGACCTGACGGACGACAACTCACGCTGCGTCGCCTACCTCGATTCACTCCCCTTCCAGGAGGGGACCCCGCTGGCTCTAAATGACGAGCACACCCCCACCGAGGTGGCGACTACTGACTCCAGTCTCTACACTCCCGATCGCGAAGTCTTCATGACGGCCACAGATGTTGGGACTTCGGAAAACTGACCCGACCGGTACCTTGACGACATCTCAGAGGACGAGTTGTCTGCCAACGCACCTCCGAACGAGACCGCGGAAGACAAGAACACTCGGCGTGACCGCAACAGGAAGTGGAACGATCGACGCAGACGTCTCCGGGAAACTCTCCCTATCCGGAACCTCAATGAGGCCCTAGAGCAAGTTGCCAACCGGGTACACACTACTCCTGAGTAGTGCCTCATGTCTATCACCACGGTAGCACGGCAGGCCCAGGGGATCTGCGCGGGCGAAGTCATCGCCAAACTCGCTGAAGACGCCTACTTCATGCGGGTCGACAATAGGGTTGCTCAAGTACCCCCCGTCAGAACACACGACGCCAGAAACCACGAAGCCACTAGCCGCAGCCCGGCAGACGGCGGACGCAACCGTGTCCGTGGTTAACACCAGCCAAATCCCAACCACTCTAGGGCCTCGGCTGGAGGACCCTCACAGGGCGGCGTCAGCTAGGGTGGCACCGGAGGTAGTCGCGGCGGCGGCGGCGGTGGTGGCAGCAGCGGCGGGAGTTCATCCCATGACGCCGGCAGAAGAGCTGGTGGCGGTGGCGATCGCGGCGGCCGAGGCCACGCGACTAGCCACGCCACCGGCAACGCACGTGGCGGCTACGATGCCCGCCACAAGATCGACGAGATCCGCCGCAAGAAGGCTAATGAAGCAAGCGACAGCGACGGCTTCCCCGCATACTCCGCAAGACTTCGCAACCTGCTTCTTCCCGAGAAATTCAAACCTCTTGGGATCTCCAAGTATGACGCGAAGCAAGATCCAGTTCAGTGGCTCAGGTGCTACGCTTTGGCCATCAAAAATGCTGGTGGCCACAACGACGCGAAGTGCCTTTTCTTCCCCTTCTGTCTGGATCAGGCTCCACTCACATGGCTCGAGTCACTTGAAAAGAACTCGATCGACCAGTGGGACCAGCTGAAGGCTCAGTTCACCAGCAACTTCGCGGGCGCCATGGGGCGCTCGGGTACTCGCATGGACCTGGTGATGGTCAAACAGGAACAAGGCGAGACGCTTCGCCAGTACATGCGGCGCTTCTTCGACAAGCGCGCGACCGTAGTCGACGTCACCGACAAAGAAGTCATCGACCTCTTCCAAGACGGACTCTATCACCATCGCACCTTCGAAGACTTCGGTCGCCGCCACCCGAGCTCCATCACCAAGCTCAAAGACATGATCACGTCATGGGCTGACGAAGAGGACAAGGCAAACGCCAAGTACGACTCCATTCGCGGCAAGAACAAGAGCAACACGGGTGGCAACAACAACAACAACAAAGATCAAGAGTGTCGCCACAACAGCAACTACTCGAGCTCCAACCGCAAGCGCAAGCCAGACAACACAGTCGCGGCTATACAACGCCCTGCAAAGGACAACTCGAAAAAGACCTCAGGCGGCTTCAGAGACTTGCTCAAAGAGAAGTGCCCATGGCATCTGGATGGTAATCACACCACCGAGCAGTGCTACCAGCTCCGGCGAGCACTTAAGGATACTCCCGACCCACGGCCTCCTCACGACAAGAAGGGCAAGAAAAAAGTTGACGAGGGCAACGGTGACTTCCAGGAACCTGACAAGACGGTGAATGTCCTCTTCGGCGGACTACCCACCAGACGGTCTCAGAAGGCCACCCGACGGGAAGTCTTGAACATCGAACCAGCGGTGCCGACACCTCTGAGGTGGTCGGAGGTACCCATCACCTTCTCCCGCGCGGATCAATGGACAAGCTTCTCCGAACCAGGATGTTTCCCACTCGTCCTGAAACCTGTAGTCGCGGGCTCCAGACTCAACAAGGTCCTCATCGACGGCGGGAGTGGACTCAACGTCCTCTTCACCAAGACCTTGAAGAAGATGAAGCTCGACATCACCGACATGCTCACCAAGAGCGCGTCACCCTTCTACGGCATTGTCCCCGGTAACGCGGCTATTCCACTGGGCTCAGTGGTCCTGCCAGTTACCTTCGGGGAGACAAGGGAGAACTACCGCATTGAGTACATCAAGTTCGAGGTTGCGAACTTCGAAACCTCCTACCATGCCATCCTCGGCAGACCAGCTATCGCCAAGTTCATGGCGGTACCACACTACACCTACTTGGTACTCAAGATGCCAAGTCCTGCCGGAGTACTCACATTGCAAGGGGACTTGAAGATCTCGTTCGACTGCGACACCGAAGCCGTGGAACTCGCAGCAACCAACCAAGTACCTAATGCAATGATGGAGATCTTTGCTGCGTCCAAGAAGCTCGCCCCAACCGAACTCGAGATTCCCGAGAAGACCGACACCGCGAACAAGCCTCAGCCATCAGAGGAAGTCCAAGTGAAGGCCATCGACCTTGGGACGGGAGATAGCAGCAAGACTACCATGATCGGGGCGGGTCTTGACCCGAAATAGGAAGACGCGCTCGTCAACTTCCTCCGGGCTAACTGAGACATCTTCGCATGGAAGCCAGCGGACATGCCAGGGGTGCCCAGGAGGCTGATCGAGCACTCACTCAACGTCGACCCTAAAGCTACCCCCAAACGACAACACCTCCGCTGTTTCGCCGACGACCGACGGGATGCCATCAAGAAGGAACTCGCCAAACTACTCGCGGCGGGCTTCATCCGTGAAGTCTTACATCCTGAGTGGCTCGCCAACCCTGTCCTCGTCCGCAAGAAGAATACCAACGAGTGGAGGATGTGCGTCGACTACACCGACCTCAACAAGCACTACCCCAAAGACCCCTTCGGGTTGCCGCGGATTGATCAAGTCATCGACTCCACGACGGGCTGCGACCTGCTCTGCTTCCTCGACTGCTACTCCGGGTACCACCAGATCGCTATCAAGGAAGAAGACCAGGAGAAGACCGCGTTCATCACCCCGTTCGGCGCCTACTGCTACACGACAATGTCGTTCGGGTTGAAGAACGCCGGTGCCACCTACCAACGAGCTATCCAGGCCTGCTTCAAGAAGCAGCTCAACAAGAACGTCGAAGCCTACGTGGATGACGTGGTCGTCAAGACCAGAAACTCCGATACGCTCATCGCCGATCTTGAAGAGACTTTCGCATCCCTGCGAGAGTACCAATGGAAGCTCAATCCCAACAAGTGCGTCTTCGGCGTACCATTTGGGAAACTACTCGGCTTCATCATCAGCCATCGTGGCATCGAAGCCAACCCTGAGAAGATCTCCGCCATCACCAACATGAAAGCTCCAACCTGCATCAAGGATGTGCAGAAGCTGACCGGGTGCATGGCGGCCCTGAACAGATTTATCTCGAAACTTGGAGAACAGGGACTACCCTTCTTCAAACTACTCAAGCATCAAGAGAAGTTCGCGTGGACCGCGGAGGCTGATCAAGCTCTGGCGCAGCTCAAAGACTTCCTGTCTAAGCCACCGGTCCTCACGGCTCCTCGCAAAAAGGAGCAGCTACTGCTCTACCTCGCTGCGACTACTCATGTGGTCAGCACTGCCATCGTCGTCGAGCGGCAGGAAGAAGGCCACGCCTACCCAGTCCAGTGACCAGTCTACTTCATCAGCGAGGTTCTGTCAGAGTCCAAGGCACGGTACCAGCCGGTCTAGAAGCTACTCTACACAGTGCTCATCACCTCGCGGAAGCTACGACACTACTTCCAGGAGTACTCGATTGTTGTTATCACCGACTACCCGCTCGGTGACATATTCCGCAATCAGGATGCTACTGGAAGAATCTCCAAGTGGGCGGTCGAACTCGGCACCCTCAACATCGACTTCAAGCCACGTACTGCTATCAAGTCCCAGGCACTAGTCGACTTCATGTCAGAGTGGCGGGAGAATCAGCTACCAACTCCAACCGAGCGCCCAGAACACTAGGTGATGTACTTCGACGGCTCACTCAAGCTCGAAGGGGCAGGTGCAGGAGTACTATTGATCTCTCCAAAAGGCGAACAACTTAAGTACATCCTGTAAATCTTCTGGAAGGTCTCAAACAACGAAGCCGAGTACGAAGCCCTACTTCACGGGCTCCGCCTCGCAATCTCTTTGGGCATCAAGCGGCTACTAGTCTACGGCGACTCCGCAGTGGTCATCAACCAAGTCAACAAGTCTTGGGATCGCAACAAGGAGAACATGAACGCCTACTGTCTGGAAGTCCGCAAGCTCGAGAACAAGTTCTACTGTCTCGAGTTCCACCACGTCATCCGCGACAACAATGTTGCCGCGGACGTCCTGTCGAAGCTTGGTTCTACTCGCGCGCAAGTACCTGCTGTAGTCTTCGTCCACGAGCTTCACGCGCCATCCATCCCGGAGTCGGCGCCAACGGCCACTGACCCTGTCCCACCACAATCCGGCCAGGAGGTCATGATGGTTGACGTGGACTGGAGACAACCCTTCATCGACTACATCCGCGAGCAGAAGGTCCCATCCGACAAGAACCTGGCCGAACAACTCGTCCGCCGAGCTAAGGCCTACGTACTAGTCGGAGACAAGCTCTACAGGCGAGGCGCCACTTCTGGAGTACTCATGAAGTGCATACCTCGAGAAGAAGGCAAGGATATCTTGGAGGAGATCCACAAAGGCGTCTGCGGCAACCACGCGTCTTCTCGAACGCTGGTGAGCAAGGCTTTCCGACGAGCTTTCTACTGGCCCACAGCTCTGGCCGACGCTGAAGAACTCGTCAGAAAGTGCCAAGGATGTCAATTCTTCTCCAAGCAGCAACACGTCCCGGCCTACAAGCTAGTCACCATACCACCAACCTGGCCCTTTGCCTGCTGGGGGCTCGACATGATTGGGCCTCTGCCAACTGCGCCAGGAGGATTCAACAGAGTCTTGGTGTCCATCAACAAGTTTACCAAGTGGATCGAAGTCAAGCCGGTCACCTGCCCAAAGGCCGACAGAGTACTCGACTTCTTGGATGAACTCGTGCATCGCTACGGGCTACCCCATCGCATCATCACAGACTTGGGTTCCAACTTCAACAACCATCAGTTCTAGGAGTACTGCGTGAACAGCGGGATCGACATCTGGTATGTCTCAGTCGCCCATCCCCGTGCCAACGGCCAAGTTGAGCGCGCAAATGGGATGGTACTCGACGCCCTCAAGAAGCGATTGCACGACGCAGCTAACACCAAAGGAGGCAAGTGGATCAAGGAACTACCCAACGCACTCTGGGGGCTTCGTACTCAGCCTACCAAGCCGACGGGGCAGTCACCCTACTTCCTGGTCTACGGCTTCGAAGCTATTCTACCTGCCGACGTGATGTGGGAATCCCCGGTAGTAGAGCAATACGACGAAGGCATCTCAGAAGACAGCAGACGGGTTGACATCGACGGTCTCGAAGAAGCCCACTGCGCCGCCCTCGTCCAATCAGCAAGGTACCTCGAGGGTATCCGACGCTACCATGATCGCAACGTCAAGGAACGCTCCTTCAACATCGGCGATCTAGTCCTCCATCGTATCCAGAACACGGACGGACTACACAAGCTCAACTCACCATGGGAAGGTCCCTTCTCAATCTCCAAAGTGACCGGACCAGGCTCCTACCACCTCCAAACACTTGAAGGCGACGACATCAGCAACTCGTGGAACGTTGACCAGCTGTGTTGCTTCTACGCGTAGTCGCTCGACTACTCTACGGGTCCAAGTCTACACGACTACTCACGGACTCCTCGCTGTAAGCGGCCTTCCGGTCCTGGCACTAGTCTCTGGACTACTCTTCTCCAAGATCCAGCGTCAACGGCTACTAACGGATCTTGGGCTGCTTAGAGCGCTGAGGACTCTGGCGGCAGTCTGTAAGACCATGTACTCTAGATCCAGTCTATACGACTACTAACGGATCTCTAGCTGTAAGCGGCCTAAGGGTCCTAGCGCCACTTAGCCGTAGGCGGCCTCCGGGTCCTGGCGACTACACTTGTAAACGGCTCTGACCATCCAGGTGTTCTTACTCATCAGTAATAAAGTTTGATCTTCATTCAACTTATTTACTGTGCCTTCCAATCAGGCATCTCCTACTGAGTACTACTACTCACAAGCTCCACCACGGTTTGGTACTCCGCACACTTCATTGCAAGTGGCGGCTACGAGTACTTATTTCACAGATATATCGTGGACAACTTTCATTGATAATCCAAACAAGTTACTAACAACTCTGTTTGTTTTACATCAACTACTTTAAGCTACTCCTACAGGTACTCCTACTGAAGGTTGAGCTTTTCCGCCACTTGTTTAGCAATGGGCACCATCTCCTCCAGGAGGGCCTTGTACTGATCGTCAGTACAGTTCGCTGTAAGTCCACCGACGAGTACCTCCACTGGAGCCTTGGGGAATAATGACTTCATGTATGCCAAGACTTGGTTCGGGATCGACTTCGCCAAGTGCTTGACATACGTCGCCAGACGCCCGGGGGCTTCCTGCAACCGGTCCACCAGTGGAGCAATCTTGGGCCCGCCCGGGTGTGGCACCAGCAGCCTTGCAATGGGTAGCGCGGCTTCCTCAAGTTCCTTCAGCTGGCCCCGCAGCTTCTCGCAATCTTCATTGAGCTTCTGCAGAGATTTATAGCAATTGACAAGGTCACGATCTGAGGCTTCACGAAGCTCCATGTGCTTGATACACTCATGGCGCAACTGAGCGTACTCATACTCAAGTACCTCTCTTTTGTCGGTCTCACGATACACGATGTTCTTCAAGTCCATCTCCGACGCCTTCAGCTGGTCGACCCTTTCCTCAAGCTCTGCAGACAACTCATCACAGTGTCAGATTACACCAAGGTACTCTAATAAGTACTCAAAGGCTTTGGCGGGAAGCATACCTTTATTCTTCTGGCGCAGCGACTTGTTTTTCTGAATCAAGTCGTCCCTCTTCGCCTGCATCTCTTGCACTTCGTTATGATATTGGGCGAAGGCGCCGTCGAGCTTGGATTGGAGCAGGGCGGAATGTTTCTTCGACTTATCGAGCTCCTTCTCCAAGGCTTCGGCACGAAGGACTGTGTCGCCGTACCCCTTCAGTAGCTCGGACTTCTCACGGGATCTTTCAATAATATCCTGCGTATACAGAACAGTCAAACGGGTACTTCATATTTCGTCGTACAAGACTACTCGATGTACTCGCAACGTACCTTGACCCACTGCTGGGTACGCCGCCATGACTCTATGTTCAGAGCAACAATGGCCGGATCGACAAGATTGTCTTCCAGCAGCTCAAGACCCCCGCGGCTCGAAGATGCCTCTTCTGCCATAGCCGCCGAATGGATCGGCGCGACTTCCTCTATGATGGGCGAGCAGACGACTACATCTGTGCTCGTCCCATGGAGCGGATCGTCCTACACTTCCGCACCCGACTCGGGGGCTACCGCAGTCCCCAGCTCAGGGGTTGTTTCTTCTGCCGTCCCGGCCATCGGTCCTGTGGGCTCCGACTCCACAGTAGCCGTTTCCATGGCCACGGCTTCTGGAATCGAGGTTCCCTCGGCTTGTGCTCCTAGCATAATGAGTACACACAGCCAATCTCAGCAGCTACGACTACTATGCATGATGACTACAAGTGGTGACAGGACACATACCTTCAACCAAGGTGGCTTCCTCCAACATCGACCCCCCCCCCCGCGACTTCAGTTTGTGGCGGCGGCGTGGGTTCGCGCTCCTCCGCCGAGCGGCCCTCTCCGTCGGCTGGAGTGCTGGTCTCCTCACCGTCCCACGACAGGTCCATGGATTTCCTGCATCACGAAGTAATCAAGTCAACAAAACAAGTCTGCCATCTACACGACTACTTGAAAGTTCATAAGCACTTACAGTGTTGACCGCACCACGGTCACGGTCGGAGCACCTAGTATACTGGCAATATCAACTATGTCAGCCTCGGCGGCAGCTCCGGCCTCAACAGACGCCTCCTCTGGTTGCTCCACAGTTGCAGCCGGCGGAGGGTTTCGTCCTTCTTCAACCAATGGCTGCAGCTCCGCAGTGTCGGTCTCCTGCGGTGCCGCTGCTGGCACGACTTCTTCGGTTGACGGAGGCGGGCTGATACTCCTCTCAGCTACCGCCCCCACGGTGTCTAGGACCCCCTCGTCGCCCTAGTCTACGGGGTCCGGGGAGGGGATATCCTGCAACATTACAAGACAAATCTTCAGCACACGACTACTTATCAGCTGTGCTCGACTACTCTAGTCGCGGTGTTTACCTCTTGGTTGGTCGTCTCGGAGATCTTCAGCTTCTTGACGGCGTGTTTCCGCGCCACGTTGCGAGGCCTCCTCGGCGGCACCGGCAGGTTAGCCTCGAAGCTCGACGGCCTCTCGGTGGTGACTGGGACGTCTGGCATCCCATCTCGGCTGAACCTGGAGCGTAGCTGGAACCTTTGCTGCAGTGTTTCTTCATCTTCATCGTCATCAGAGCCGGACTCGATGACAACGGCGTCACTACCTTCACCGACTTCGCGGTGCTCTTTCCCCTTGGGCTCCGCCTTCCCCTGCGCTTGTCCTTCGAGATGCGGAGGGGAGGACGGGACGGAGATGTATTTTGCCACATCATCCTACAACATACAGCACATGTGAGTACGACTACCTCAAGCTAATCAGTACTCGGGGGCTTCTGTCACGACTACTGACCTGGCTTGGCGGCCGAGCTGCGGAGTACTCGGGGACCAGGCAAGGAGTGTACGGCGGCATGTCCTTGAAGATCTTGCCCAGCCTCTCGACAATGGCGTCGTCCTCGACTTCAAAGCCAGGCATCCGGGACGTATCCTTGTCGCCGGTGTACTGGTACCCGAGGGTGTCTCGTGCCATCAGTGGCTGCACCCTCCTCTTCATGAAGCTGAAGGCCACGTGTTCGGCCCTTATACTGGCTTCTCGTAAGGCCTTGATCTTCTTCAGCAACTCGGGTAGCTGAATACCCTCTTGCATGGTGGGCTCTGTGTTCCACCATGGCTTGTGCTTCGGTTGACACCCGCTCGGCTTCGGTAGCTCAGGATGGTGGCTGCTGATGTAGAACCATTTGGCTTTCTAGTCCTGGTTGGAGTCTATCAACTTGTACGGCAGGTGCTGGTCGGCGGCATCCTCACGCATCTGGATACCGGCACCTCCGACTACTCGTGTGTCGTTGGTGCTCGGTTGCGGCTTCAACCGGAAGAACTTCCGAAACAACACCCAGTGGGGTTTGATACCCACAAATGCTTCGCAAAAGTGGACAAAAATAGAAACATGGAAGATTCCGTTGGGGTGGAGATTAAGGTACTCGATGCCGTTGTACCTGAGCAGACCCTTGAAGAAATCACTGGCGGGGAGCGCCAATCTGCGCTCTACGAACCGGGCGAACATTGGGATTTCGTCCGGGTTCTTCTCCATCGGGTATGGATCACCGGTGGCGGTGCGCCATAGATCCACTTCCTTCTCACGAAGGAACCCACTATTGACCAAGGCAAGGAGGTCCTCGGTCTTCAGTTTCGCCTTCTTCCACTCCTTCGCCGGATTAGGGCGAGGGGACGAGGGTGGCGACGTCGACGACTGGCCGGCATCCCCGGTTTCTTCATCGCGGCTCCTTTTCTTCCATGCACCGGTCGTCTTGCCCTTCGCTGGAGATCCCTTCATTCTCCAAATGACGGGTGTCTTCAGGTGTCTTCGCTCGGGGGCTACAGCGGCGGGTGAACCGCGGCGGCGCGAGCAAATGGATCTAAGTCTCTGTACGGCGGCAGCAGAGGAGTGGAGGGGGCGGCGATTCGGATCTAATCTGAGGAATGCAACTGCTAGGAATGAAAAACCCTAAGGGACTCACCGGTTATTTATAACCGGCCCTGGCGGCTCGGTTCTCAGCGGGCAGATACGGCGCCAGACGGGTGACCTAGCAGCAGCAGCGTGACTCTTGTACTTCCAGTACTCGATGCTCTCCATCTCGGGGGCTCGACTACTTCAAGTGACCTCAGTGGGATACAACCAGATTCAAGACCCACTCAGGACACATTCTACAGTCAAGATGACCCTTTAATTCGAGAGGAAGTACTCGACTCAAGGCTCGGGGGCTCCGTGCCACGTGTCCTTCGGTTTTTTCTCCAGATTTTTCGGGATAAGATTGGCAGAACTTCAGATTGACCCTCAGCTTGAATCTACGATTCGACCTAAGGCTCGGGGGCTACATTCCATATGGAATGCGATTCTCTGAATCGCATTTTCCATATGGTTCCTTCATCAAGACATCACGAGTATTATTGAAGACCTTCGAGAGAAGCACTCGGGGACGCTTGGGGACTACTCGAGAAGACTTCAAGACTACTCAAAGATCAGCTGGAGTACCTTCCAGCCTCAGGATGGTTCAAGCACTCTTGAGGACTTTCGGCTTGTGGAACTCAGGGACGCTCAAGGACTACTCGCCAAGGCCATCAAGACTACTCGAAGACATCCTGCTCGACTACAAAGTACTCGAGGGCTTGTCGTATGGACATCCCTAGGCCCACTACTCTGGTGGGTACCAGGACCGACTACTCGGTGGGCCCCTGGGACTACTCGACTTGGGCAACACGACACCTGCTGGCGTGGGGCGCAAGGACTACAGAGGGATAGTACTCAGTTAGGAAGCTACACATGTCTGGATCCATGTAAAGTACTCCTAGCCGTACCCAACTAGTACTCTCCCCTCAAACCGACTTGTAACCCTGCCTCCCGGACTATATAAGGCGAGGCAGGGACCCCTATCTCTTCATCCGCATCATCTTGTAAACTCACCCAATCAATCCAGAGCTACGCAGCATACAGGACGTAGGGTATTACGCACCTTGCGGCCCGAACCTGTCTAAATTGTGTGCCACGTGTCTCTCCTTCGAGTTACCGATCTCGGCGAGGCCACATTCATCTACCTCGGGTACTCCCCTTGGTAGGTTCCCGGTCTAAAACACCGACAGGTAGATCACCCTAGGGTTCGAATTGCCGATCCCTGGCAACGGCGCCAGAAAAAGGGCTTGTTGACGGTTCAAAACCGTGCTGAAGTTCACCGCAAGCCTACGGGTGACTTGGTGCCTTTTTCACCAAGGAGGGTTCCCCAAGGTTTGTCAATCCAAGGATCGGAAGCAAACCGCTAAGGATCTCTACCTTGTCTAGCCAAACTAACCTAACATTGATTGCATATAAGGTAACCTTTGAGGGTGTATGTGTGGTGGCACAAGGTTGATCACATACACGAACATAGGCGAGGTAAAGCGCCACCTAGGGGACGACTAAGCCTAGCGCCTTCTAGTTGTAGCTCCGGCAAACGAGCAACAAACCAAGCATCTCATCTAAAAGCATCCTTAAACTCCTACCTCCGGCCTACCTCCCGAAGACATCTGCTCGTTCGGGGGAAATCATCCTGTCACGATGCTCCATTAATGAAGCGGGGGATCCATGGGCGTGCTCATACATGGACAAGTCTACCAATCATGAAGGGTCAACATACTAGATCTAATCACCATGATTACATAAAGCATGCTATGTAGTCTAAACTAGCATTGGGCTAAGGATCAAATCATATTCACGATAGGTAGAAAGTAAAGACGGAGACATGGAATCGCTTAAAGATCGGAAAACATGATTGTCATTACTCACATGAAAGTATGTATTACATCATCACCACCGAGATCATACCTAAGATGATGAACACGTAGCTCCGGAACTCTGCCATGGCACAACCACACAGGGCGGCCATGGCAGCTAGGGTTGGCCTAGGCCATACCCTAGACAACTTCGAGGTCTCCGCCGCCGTCGTCTCCCTCTGGTGCTCACTTCTAGGTTTCGCTGAGTTCTGATGAATGGATGTGGCGGCCGTCAGAGGAAGGGGGTATAAATGTGCCGAGGAGCGTGTAGGTCAAAGGGGAGGCCGAACCGGGCCCGAAACACCCCAGGCCGGTCGGCATGGGCCGGCCGGCCCAGGCCCTTTTCGGCCAGGTTTGGGCCTATCTACCTCCATGATACTTCTCGCACTTTCTTGAATATTTGCCGAAGTCCATGTGGGTCCTTGACGTCGTTTTCCCTGCAGTTTAGATAAGGGTGCTTGGCGCGCAAACTCCTGCATCTTCCGTTCGGGTCCTCGGAGTTTCACGGCTTCATGCTTTGGTCCTCGGGTCATTTGGAGTCATGTTCACTTCGTGTCTTGACTCGTGCCGGGCTTCGTGATCTTCTCACAAAGTGCTAGATGAACTCCACCCGAAAGTCCTCATTTAGGTACATAATTCTTGCGTAAACAACACACTCCAAAAACAACATGCAAGTGCGAACTTGTTACATCATTAGTGTGCCTAGTGATGGGTTAGTTATAAATCAAAGCTCAAACCAAAGTGTAACAAGTGCTCTTGGTTGACGGAAATTGACCGTCAATAGTGATATCCTCAGGCCTCATCACAATTGGTGGGAATTATTCATTTTCCTCAAAAACTCCACCTTCATCAAGGTCTTCATCATGGCATCGCACTGCCCCTTCATTAAGGTCGGTAGCATGGTGTCGCGCTTCACCTTCATTTAGGCATCCTGCTTCAACTTCATTAAGGCCTTCCTCAGCATGTTTATTCCAACACGTGTAATTTTTTGTGAAAGCACGTGTGATCAAATGATGAAAAATGTTGTCCCGTTGTCCGAACTTCTTCTGGTTGAGACAATCTATACAGAGGCAAAGCATTGCCTGAACACCACGGTTTCTCATATCCGCCTCTGCTTGATCTAGAAAACCATTGACCCCGCGTAAGAAACTGTCCCAATCTTGGGACTTACTGTACATCCAAGCCTGAGCAGCAGTAGCCATCTGCAATTTCCATACATCAAATGAGCATCATTCATCACCAAAACCGATGAGTAAGAGGATTAGGACAACAGAGTTCAATAAAAGGGGGCAATTTCTACCTTGACGAGGACTGTCTACGAGGTGAGCGCGTCCGAGGAGGACAAGGCGTCGCGGCCGCGGTGACGGCGACGGCGTGGAGGACGGCACCGAGCCTGAGGAGGAGGACGAGGCGTCGTGGCCGCGGTGATGGTGACGGCATGGAGGACGGCGGCGAGCCCGAGGAGGAGGATTAGCTACTGCTTTGGAGGACGGCGACGTACGGTGCGGAGGGACGCCGCGCCGCGGTCGACATCCGCCGGCCCCTTTCGCCGTCGTGCACGCGGCCAGCTGGCCTGCTGCAGCGCCGACTTCTGAGGAGAGAGAGCACGCGCACAACGCTATCAATTGGCTAGCGACGGCAGGGAGTGAGCAAGTGGGAACGCAAAATAGAGGAGAGAGAGCGAGTGTAGTTGTCGGAGATGGCAGAGTGGTTGGAACGGAAAGACAAAGACGCGTAATAACAACACACATCACTGATGTGAGAAAACAAAGGAGATGATGGCTCTAAACAAGCGTCGCCAATTGGGTCCTCATAAAAGGAGACGCGTCCTAATAACCACGCGTCTCCAATAGGAAAGTGATCGGTAACAGACTTAAAGAACCCGTTACCGATAGGTTTCACTTTCGTATCGGACGCATTTTAACGCCCATTACAAAGAAAACATGTAACAGGCGTTTAAGGAGTCCGTTACCAGAAGTCCTCATTGGTAACGGCTGTTGTGGTGACAAGGTCGGGGTGAGGTTGGGGTCAAGCCTGCCGCGCTTATGCGTAACAGGCGCCAAACAACAACCGTTACAGATGCGAGTCCATGTAACGGGTGTTAAGGGCCCGTTACAGATGCTGCGTGACCTATTTGAGGTTTTCACGTAGTGAGAGAGAGGGAGGTATGGGTAAACTCTATTGGATAAAATTTCAAGTTCTGGAAGGCCGTCATCAGTCCATATTATTAGGAGCCGATATCACCACTGGTTGTTTTTTCAAACCAATGGCGATATTTATTTTCACCGTTGGTTCTCACATCCACTACGGCCATCTATTTAAGATCCAGCAGTGACTTGTTGTGTAGTAGTGAAGGTGTCAGTGTGTTACTAAAGGTTTCATCCCTTCCACATTTTCTTTCCATACATAAGCATTTAAGATTGGTTGGTGTAAGAAATCGGATGCTCATAGCCTAAGAGGGGGAGTGTCACATCCCGAATTTTCTAGGTTTTAAAATTTGGTCTCTAAAAATTTCTTTAAAACCTAAAGGACCTAAATGCAATATATTTGCATTTTACAAACAAGTCCTTCCCTTTTCCTTCACACATACATATGCATTTGATTGTGCTAATATTCTTTTCTCACCCAAAAATCTCTCTAACATTTCCTTAAGGATTTTCTAGTTCAAAGTCATAGTTCAAAACTTCTCAAATTTGAATTAGAATTCAAATTTGAACTCAAACCAAATTCAAAATAAATAGAAAAGGGTTTCTCTGCATGCGAGCACACGCGCCAGGTCGCCCATGCACCCCGCTCCATTTCCCCCAAAGACGGAAAAGCCATCCGCTTTTCCGCCCCGCGCCGCCATCTTTGACTTCGCCGCGCCGAGGCAGAGCGCTGCCGCTGGCAACCGCACACACGCATCGCCTCCAGGCCCTCCGCCACCCCACTTGCACACGCCGCAATCACCCGCACCGCTGCAGCGTGCCCTGGCCGCTTGCCCTCATCCGCTTGCCCTTCCGTCCGTACAGCACACGGGCCACGGCGCAGCGCTGCGCCGCGCCCAGAGCACCGCCGCAGGCCGCTGCGCTCGATCTCCTTCCCTGCAACAGCGCTAGCCCACCTGACACACGTGTGGTAGGTGCCTGCACTAGCTCGGGCGTTATCCCTGCCTCTTCCTCCTTTCCGCGGCCTTATCCGCCGAAGCGCCAGATGACGACGCCATGGCCGCCGCCGCACCACAGCCAAGCTCCCCTCCCCGGCCTATAAATAGCACCCCAGGGCTCCCTGAGCTACTCACCACTCCACACCGCACCTTCACAACCCACCACACCACCTCCTCCACTCCTCCAGCACCCTCCCGGCGAAGCTCTGCTCCACTGGCTAGCCACCTTCTGCCGACGAGCACAACCACCGCTCCTCTCGCCTCCGGTGATCCTTCGCCGCATCACAGCACCGGTGAGTGCCGTTATGCTGCCCAGATGGCCTCTCTTTCCTAGCCGTAGCGTCCACGGCCGCCCACACCGCCTCCACACGTCTGCCGGGCTTGCGCACGCCACCGCCACAACTCCGGCGAGCTGTTGTGCTGCCCGAGCACACTGTCGTGCTCACTTGGTGCACACACGCACACTTGCTAGGCACCAGAACCACCTCTAGGCAGGTTTCCGTCTGCGGCCGTGCCCCTACCGAACTCCGACGAGCCGCTGCGTCGCTGTCGGTCAACCACATGTGCCGCTCCTAGCTCCGCCGGTCACCCCTGTCAACCACATGTGCCGCTCCTAGCTCCGCCCTGCTCCTCTGCATCTCCACGGCGAAGTTCCGCCCCCGCCGGCGAGCTACAGCCACCAGAATCCTTAACTCCGGTGAACTCGCCCAGTTCCGCGGTGACTCCGGTGCCCAAACCGGGCGGCACCATCTCTCCCCTGCTTTTCCCCTGCACCCGGTGCATGTGCACCGTCCTCACCACCCGGCCACACCAGCAGCCAAGCAAGTGCTGGTCGACCACGTGTGCGCCACATGGCTGCCACGTGCACGCCTCGTGCGTGCCTGCGTCAGCGCCGCGTCAGCGCTGGTCCACGTGTCAGACTCTCTCTCCCCTTAGTTTTGCTAGGTATACCCAGCCAAATGCACACACAAGTTTAGTTAGCCATCTTAAAAAATCCCAACAATTTCCAAAAATTCACCATAAATATTAGAGCCTATTCATGTCCTTTGAACCCAAATCTCACATGTCTAGTTCCAAGAATAATTTCCGACATTTTTCCTATTCACTGGGTCTATATTTTATGTACCCGGGAATTAGGGTTTTCCTCCGTATCGACCCTAAAACCCTACGAACCCCGTCCATTATTTTTTAACCCATGTTTGATGAAATGTTATGCTTGATTTGCATGATTTACAATTTTCCGTATAACTACGCTTTATAGAAGACGATACGTATTTCGAGAATCCAATCGACGACCCGGATTACGAGGAAGAAGCCCTGAACGACCAAGACTTCGAAGAAGGCAAGTTCCACAGCATTCCTTGACTTCTACCATCCAGATAACTTCTCACCTTTAATTCATGCTTTCCCGCTTAAATACTACTGAATTCTACATTTTTGTATTTACCTTCTATATATTTAGAAGTAGAATATTGTAGTTGCATGAATTGGACCAAAGTAATAGAACCCCTAAGGAGGGACATGGGAGTATGGGGGCAACCTCAGTGGATGATATTGCCCATGCTTACTCCGGTCATATAAGGTCCGGTTCATGGGAAAGTCTTTCTAGTGTTATGTACGGCCGCACGGGCCAAAAAGGCATAGCCTTCGGGAATGCCTATTCATGTGAGGACTTGATCCGCACCCCGCCAATTCACCTAGTAAACCCCAAGGGGCCATGGTGGGCAACGGATATGCTAGAGCAGGACCTTCGCATAGTCCCAGGTCTGGTCGGCACGGGTCATCAGGTATGTTTTGGTGTCAGGGGACGCAGTGGTATTGAATGCCACATTTTATAATTGATGCATCTTTTCCTGGGAAAACGGGATCCGCGTAGCGGATGGTGGTGGAATGACCCCTGTTTAGACCCCAGTATAGACGTGGGTGGAGCTAGGGAATGTAGTCTAGGATTGGACAATAATGTAGTCCATGAATAGACGCCGACGGGTACGGGTTTTGTAGATCAGTACCGCACCCGTACAGGGTATGGGCTGATCGACCGTGCGGGTAAAGCGTACCCCTCTGGCCATAGTTAAGAATCTATTCGAATAGCTGAGGCTCGCGGTTATGAGCCCTCTTGGTAAAAGCTCCCATTGATTAGTATACACCTTAGGATACTAGAATTGCTGTTGGTTAAGGTTAACTTGAACATGAGTCGGGTTTGTCCTTGAGTGGAGCCCCAGTATGGCTTAAGGCTGGATCAGGAATGTCCCTGACAGAATCCCGGATAGACTCTTTATAATCAGGGGACTGGTAGGAAAGTGAATGCCCTCCAAGACCAAAACTACTTTATAATGCTGCATTACATACTTCTCTCTTTCGCACTTAAATTCCGTACTTTACATTCAGTAGCCTGGATGTGTGCTTAGGCCCACTAGTGGCCGAATCCCCTCCGTATTGGTCTTGTCTGCTATGGAATTTGTTGAGTACCCTACCCGGTACTCACTCTTGCTTCCCTTATCCCTTCTACCAGACGAAGAACCAGAAGCTTATGACGAAGAAGACCCTCTGGGTCTGAGCTAGAGAGTCAAGATGCCTGAGGTGTGAGTCCACTACATAGTTTGCCGCTGCTTGAATAAGGTTGAGGCTACGGCCCCACTTGTATAGAGTGTGTTTTCTCTTTTCAACCTTATGTAAAATACCAGAATAAATAAACGAAGTACTGTTGTGATACTTCTTGTGCAAGTGCCCGTATCATCTAATGATCCAGGGAATGATATGTAAAGGCATTCGGGCCCACCCCTATAGGGCGGTCCCCACTGGATGGTACCAGAGCTGTACTTGACCATAGCTCTGTTAGCTTGGTTAAAATAATATAAAAACTCCATTCTCTTACCTTCTGCTTTAGGAAAGTTTTCTGGGGACGTTAGTGACAAGACTCTTGTCTCTAGTAGGACATGGAAGGAAACAACCGGACCGATGAACTTGGATGGACACACTCAGATTGCTCAGGAAATGTGGGATTTCCAGGAGTTTTATGGAAGGCAATGACAGAGTTAGGTTACACTCAGCGTCCGAAATACTAGGGTAGAGAATTTTTGATAGATGGAATACCCTATTGTGAGATGAGCCTTTCCTTAGGAAAAACACCATCAGTGGTGAAACAAAAATCCTATGTAGTCACAACTGTAGGTGTCCAGTTCAATGATACCCTACAAGCCGTAGCTAAGAAAGCCATAATGCACCTTGCAAAGGAGGGAATGAAAGCTAGTGCTATAGCCCAAACTTATCTCCAATATCTACCCATAGGGAAGAGCCGACAAACCGCCTGGGATTACCACATCAAAGCCTTACTAACCAAAATAGTGCCAGTCAACCACCCTACCATGGCAATGACCGTATCCTACCTCTTGTCTTTAGAAAACCTATACGAAGTCCAAAACATTAACCTTAAAGATGCCGTATACCGAGCTGAGCAGTTGAAGAATCAGTTAGCCATAGCTGAGAGCCGAATGGAGGAAATACTGGATCAGTCATCTCAGATAGAGAAGAGGGCTAAGGAGACTCGGAACTTCATGGAGGAAGCTACCCTTGAGCTTAAGCGTGATCTTAAGCACATTGTTAAGAAGAGTGCTAAAACCAGCTCAACCGGAACCCCCTCCGCCACCTGTAAGACATCCACCAAAACCAAAGCCAAACCTCCCAAAGCAGTACCTTTACCCATTATCTCGGAGGAACCTGAAGAAATTCTCCCCCAACCTATGAGTCAGGCAAGCTAAGAAGGAAGCCAGAAGCATGAAGCCACAATGCAGTAGTTCGACCAGTGGGCAAGAAAGGACAAAGGAAAGGAGATTACAGAAGCCCTCGAGGAGCAAGGACCCACGGAGATGTCGTGGGCAACTTCAGGACCAGAGGTTGTGACTCTTGCCGGAGAAGGAACCCCAGGAAGCTCGTCCACCGACAGCCATCCATCCCAGCCAGACTATGAATGGGACGTGGAAAAGTTTATTGGAGAATGGGGAATGTCGGAACTGGTGACCGACATCAGCAGCATGTGGGAGGACTCACTAAGTAGATCACACTTCTGGGAGGACTATTACTGTTAGAGCAACGCGTGGGACTAAAGATAAGAAGTGGGTAGTGTACAAGTGTACATATGTAGATTAACTAGTAAATAATGTATAGGCAGCCACGGTTCTAAGTTAGAACGTATATTGCTTGTGAGTGGCTAAAGGGGCAGTGAACCCTTTCCCTGGATATAAATAAAGTATAATTGTTTGTGCACTGCATATAGCAATGTATTCTCTACTCATCTTTTTCATAGATCTAAACTTATCCCCTCTATTATACTCATCCCCTTCTTAATAAGGCCCTAGCTTACCCCTACTCCGGTTAAACCTACGGATGGCACCCAAGAGGTCTGCAAGGATCCAGGAACGCCGTGACTGCAGAAATAAGATGCCAGCGGAACCACGGGATGAATCCCGAACAGAGTGTGTTCACCAGAGGCCACCGCAGAGAAGACAGAGGTTTTAGCGAGTGGAAGTTGAGCAGGAAGCCGAAGATATCGATATATCAGAGGAAGAGCAGGAAAACCCACGCCCAGCACCAGTAAATGACCTAGTAGCTATTATGGCAAACCAAACTAGGCTAATGGAAGTTATAGCCGAGGGAGTTATCCAAAACCATAACCATCATCCCGGAAGTGGTTGTGGACAAACCAGAAAGATCATGGAGTTCCTTAGAACCAAACCACCTACCTTTGATAGCTCTGATGAGCCGTTAGAAGCAGATGATTGGTTGAAGGTTATTACTCGAAAACTAGATGCAGTTCATGCAGTGGGCAAGGACAGGATCATGTTAGCGACATATCAACTACAAGGGACAACTAGTGATTGGTGGGATAACTACTGTATGGCAGCCAACGATGCAGAGGAAGTCACTTGGGAGGAATTTCAAGAAAATTTAGGAAATATCATATTCCTGAAGGAGCAATGGAAAGAAAGGCTGATGAATTCAGAGCTCTCAAGCAAGGAGGGGGTGAATTAGCCAACTTAAAACCTTAACCTATGGCTTCCACTACATTGCATAAAGTAAACTAGATCATTTCTATCTAGATGTGCAATATATGGTCGATCTAGTGTGGAACCCTCATCCCAAAACAAGTTTTGCAACGATTGCAAGAATGTAAAGCATAAACGTAATGAGGGATGAGAGGAAGCAAACTCTTGACACGCGATTTATCCCGTGGTATCGGTAGGCACTAAGCCACCCCTAGTCCACGTTGTTGAAGCACTCCACTCAAGAGTATTACTTCCCGGTCACCAAGTCTCTCCCAAGAGCACCACTTGACTAGCCACAAAGGCTTGCCACGGAGGCACTCGCCAAGCTCCCTTGGTCATCACTACTAGGAAAACAACGTTTAGTACCGGTTCCAGATGGTCGTTAGTACGAGTTGTGGAACCAGTACTGGCTAGCCGGTACTGATGTGGAGGTCACATTAGTACCAGTTCGACACACCCAGTACTAATGTGACATTAGTACCGAGTGGGGATACCACCCGGTACTAATGTATTTTTCTTAATTTTCCTTTTTTCTTTTCTTTTTAGTTTGTTTCGCATTTGAACGTATTTACACGTATTTGTTTGGTTCACGTATACTAATCTAATACGTAGTGTTATATAGTCGTTTGCATATATAGATATAGATATATATATATTGTGCATATGTAAATATGAAAAAGATATACACAAAATCAAATGTTAGAAGAGTAAAGTCTTAATCGTTTTAAGCTCATCGTTGATGTTACAAGGAATTAAGATCCTCCTCGTCATTGATGTGCTCTGGTAGTGACCCTAGAAGAAGTTCATATTTTCTGGACCTCCTTGTTCTTGTCCTTAGAAGAAGTTCCTTCTTTCTGGATATCCTTGTTCTTGTCCTTAGAAGAAGATCCTTCTTTATCGACGTCTTTGTTCTTGTTCTTGTCCTTAGAAGAAGATCCTTCTTTATCGTCTTTGTTCTTCTTCTTGTCCTTAGAAGAAGATCCTTCTTTATCAACATATTTGTTCTTGTTCTTGTTAGTGCTTTGCTGAGCATCATTAGCAATGCTAGCAGTGTCTTCTTTGCTCACTGTTACCATTGAGTCACCGGCATGAAACTCTCCCGCGGGATTAATCACCTTGTCTACAATAAATCCGTAGAGTTGTTCTTGAATTAACTAGATTCTTTGCATCTCGAGTAATCCTTGCTTGATGTTAGCAATCTATAAAAGAATTTATTAATTGTTAGAAAAAAATATAAACAATAAGAACTAGGGATATGTTTGTCTGCATTTTTGTGTACGCACCTTATCACTGAAGGAGCCGAAGCTACCAGTTGCAAAGTGATGGATGAAGTCACATACATAGAATCCGCATACCATGTGGCTGTTTCATGCACTGCACATATGTGAAAATAAAAGTAAAGAAATATTTGTTAACTTGTATTGAAAAGTTTGACATGAGATCAACAAAGAAAACACGTACCGGGAAATCATGGTAGAATTGAAGTTTCTCTTTCAAGGCCCCCCCGAACTTTGCACGGATCATATCCCATGCAGCGTTCAACAATTCTACGAGATGTTCGTACCATTCTTTATATCCTCCAATAGAGTCAAAGACGTCGGCAAGGCTTAAATCAGGTATAATAATAATGAGAATCTAGTGGAAACTGTCAATACATTTTAGGGAAGAATCAGTTAATTGAAATATTCAGTGCATTTTGAAAAAGATAAAGAGCTGAGAAACATGTTGCTCACTGGCAGTTGTATGGAATAAGTATGCAGTCCTTGAAGCATTTCCTGTCCAGAAACGTGTATAAGTTCTCCACTGTAGGCGCAGGGAAATCACGGACAAGCGTCTTGTTTAGCATGGTAGAATCCATGAAGCTGATGTCATGCATTCCAAGCCTCCGGCAAGCTTGCATCTCCATGATGCATGATACAAAATAAAAAGAAGTTCAGGTATGGTAGAAATGGCTAGAGCGGTGATTCTAAGATTATGGTACAATAAATACTTACAGAACCCAGCAAGTGATGAATGAGACGTCCATTGCATCCATATTGAATGAACCAGAACTCCTTCATGGAAATAGTGAAAATGTCACAACGTCGGAAAAAAATGTTCCTCTTCAATTTTAATTTCAAAAAAATCAAGCCCCTGTCCCGCCATTTCCATGTGCCATTTGTGCAGAGCATACATCCTAGTTGGAAGGTCCTCCAGCAATCGCTCTGAGACAAGTGGCATCCCAAGCTCATAATTACGTCTACCTAACCCTGGGTGCCTTTCAATTTTAGTAGTGCCTAGAATTTGAGCAGGTGTCAGATTTGCGTCCAAACCAAATTCAAGCAATCCACGCTCCGCTTCTGAGAGCACCTTTAGGTCCGGGATAGATTGCTTTGATTGGGTCCCTCGTTGTGGAACAGTTTTCCCAACTTTTTGCGCCTTATTGAGTTTTTGGAATTTTAGCATCGTGCGATCATAGTCAGACAACAGAGGTCACTCTGGCTTTTTCCTTTTTCCTTCCTCCATATGTTTCGTGAAGCGATGAAATTTGTACCGGTCAAATGGTTTCTCAGGTGGAGGCCTTTTATTTTTGAATATTTGTCTATCCAGCTCCTCCTGCACTGACGCATCCATTTCTGCTTGCGTCTTCTCGTAAGATAATTTCAATGGAGGTGGCTTCTCCTTGGGTATCCTATGCTTGTTTGGAGGAGGAGGAGGATGATGACCTCATCTGGAACCCGTACTCTTTGGAGGAGAAGAAGGATGTCCTCGTTTGGAACTCTGCTTCTTTGGAGGAGAAGGAGGAGAAGGAGTATGTTCTGGACTACCCCCGTAAGTTGCAGCATGTTCTGGACTACTGCTGCGTTCCCTTATAGCTGGTGAGTTGTAGGAGATGTTTCCACAGTTGGTTTCGTTATCTTTACAAAATCCAAGTGTGCACTACTTCCCCTAGAGTATTTGCCTCATCAGCTCCCGGGAACTCCAGCTTGAGGTCATCCCAGATATCAATCACTCATTCCACAAAGACCATGGCGCACCATGACTGGAATAATCTATGTTCAAAAATATATCCCCTGTTCGCAGTACCTCATCCACACCGTACACCACCAGAATCTTCTTGTTTCTGACTTGAAACAGAATGTCACATGCGAACCTTGCAGTCATGTCGTCCACGGGGTAGCGACGTTGTTCTAATAGGGTAGTTGCTTCCGTGGCGGTTGGAGGTTCTTCTGTGGAAGAGACTCTACTTCTACGCCTGTTGGATGGGCTCATTTCATCATGCGACCCTCAAGCTGCAGGTGCTTGCTCACTTGATTGCTTGCTAAGAGCAACTGCCACATGCTGGTCGATGATGGCTTCCATTTTTTTCTCATTCATATAGACGTGCTCTTGCAGCTCTCATATCTGTGGTGCCTGTTGTTCCTTAATTCTTTGGTGACTTCCGTAGGAATCAATGTGCTCTTGAAATGCACATTTCCATGGAATGACACCTTTGCCACTACAACGTTCAGGGTGTTCTTTTGTACCTAGTGTCATAGTAAGCTCATCATTCTCTCGATCAGGCACGAAAGATCCTTCCGCCGCAAGCCTTATTAACTAAACAAGCTTGCAGCTGTCTCTCTTAATTGGTCGCCCAGTAATTAACAAAGATCCATCTTCCGGATTGAGCTTGCCACCATGTGCAAAATAATAATGCTTTGTCCACTCGGCCCAATCTAGAGTTGCGGGTATGATTCCTCTAGCTACTAGTTCTTGTTCCTCCCAATCCCATTTGGGAATGGCATTCTTGTAACCTCTGGGCCCGAGCGTATGAAATTATTTCTTCTTACGTGCACTAATGGTGTTGGTTTCAATCATCTTTATGGCATCTGCCGATTCCTTGTGCCGCACAAATGCATCCCTGTGATCTCTTAACTTCCCAAATCCCTTCTGCTGGAAATCTGGTGTAAGCCCCTTCTTGATGTAGTCTCTGGTCAGACGCTTCTTGTATGACTAAAAGGTAGTTGCACCCTTTTGCATCGCCTAATAACACACGCTTGCCAGCTTTTCTTGATCTCAGTTCGGGAATGCAAAGTGATCTAACACTTGTTTCTAAAGCATGTCCTTGTCCATGTTTGCGACCACATCTTCCCGCACCACCGGTGCCTGTTCAGTATTCCCATCTTCATCTTCTATTACTTCAGGTACCAGAGCTGGAGGAGCATCAATAGCTTTCCAATATGGAATGCTTATTGGGATGTGATCCCTGACAAGAGATCTGATGTGGTTCACCAATTTGGTCACGATATCTTCCGGAGCCACATGTTTCCTAGCATCATCGACTTCTGTTATGATGAAACGACCCTCTAGTGGCTTCTTCGGACCGCGTTTCCCTTGACGCTTCTTGCTGCTCGAAGATGAAGGAACCAGGAGAATGGAAAAACTATTATTAACATATGAGAACTCGTGAAGAAAAGTAAGGATGCAAATCTTGACGACCATCATTATACCTCTGGTTGTTGCACATGGTTGCTCTTCTAGGCAATTGGTTGCTCTTCTACATGTTCTTGCCCATCACCAGGCATGTTGAGGAAGCTGTCAACCTCCCTGTTGAGTACATTTTCGTTTTGAGGCTGCTCGGGTGCACCTTGACCAATTATATTGAACATCATTTCCTCCTCTTATTGTTCCCACTCTGATCGAACCATCGTAACTAAAATAATTGTACATAAATTTATAAGTATATAAATGAATTTCTGGGTACATAAATGAATTTCTCAGTACATAAATGAATTTCTGGGTACATAAATGAATTTCTGGGTACACACATGAATTTTTGGATATATACATGAATTTCTGAGTATACAAATGAATTTCTGGGTACATACAAGAATTTCTGGGTACATACTTGAATTTCTGAGAATATAAATGAATTTCTAGGTATATAAATGAATTTCTAGGTGTCGGGCGGGGTTCGAGCGTGTCGGGCGGGGTTCAAGCGTGTCGTGTCGAGGTTCGAGCATGTCAGGCGAGGTTCGAGCGTGTCGGGCGGGATTTGAGCGTGTCGGGGTTCGAGCGTGTCGGGGAATTCAAATCTAAATCTCTAAATTCAATTCTAAATCTCTAAATTCAAATCTAAATCTCTAAATTCATATCTAAATCTCTAGATTCAAATCTAAATATCCAAATTCATATCTAAATCTCTAAATTCAAATCTAATTCTCTAAATTCAAATCTAAATAACTAAATTCAAATCTAAATCTAAATTAAAAATTTAAATTCAATAGTAATTAATAGAAATAAAAAATGACGTCACCCATTAGGGGCCCTCACCGGCGGCGCAGGGGGGCGACGGCGCCGGGCACGGAGACGGCGGCCGCGCAGGGACGGCGGGCACGGAGATGGCAGGCGCGGAGACGGCGGGTGCGCCGGGAGTGGGGATGATGTACGGCGTGGGCGCGGGACGACGTACGGCGTCGGGCACGTGGACGATGTGGGGGCGGCCGCGCCGGGCGCAGGGACGACGACGTATGGCGCCGGGCGCGCGAGGGAGACGACGGCGGGGGACGATACCGGTTGCGGAGGAGACGATGGCACAACAACGGGTGCGGAGGAGATGACAGCGCGGTGCCGGGTGCAGAGGAGACGACAGCGGCGGGCGTGGAGGACACGACGACGGATGGATCGGGCGTGGCGGCGCGGACGAGGTCGACGAGGACAGGGACGACGACGGCAGCGGCGGATCGATGCGGGCGTGGCGGCACGGACGAGGTCGACGAGGAGGAGGACGACGACAGCGGTGCGGACAAGGTCGACGAGGAGGGGGACAGCGATGGTGGTGGCGGCAGCGCGGATGAGGTTGACGAGGAGGGGGAAGATGACAGTGGCGGCGGCGCGGACGAGGTCGACGAGGACAAGGACGACGACGGCAGCGGGGGATCGATGCGGGCGTGGCGGCACGGACGAGGTCGACGAGGAGGAGGATGACGGCGGCGGCGGCGGTACGGAGAAGGTCGACGAGGAGGGGAACAGTGACGGTGGCGGCGGCGGTGCGGATGAGGTTGACGAGGAGGGGGAAGACAACAGCGGCGGCAGCGCGGACGAGGTCGACGAGGAGGGGGAAGATGATGGCAGCGGTGGCGCGGATGATTCGACGGTGGCGGGAGAATCAGCTAAGTGTTGGGGCAAAGGAGGGAGGGGAGGGGCACAGCTGATATACCCCCCACATTAGTACCGGGCCTCAACTGGCACCGGTACTAATGTCACATTAGTATCGGCCCTAGATAGGACCCAGTACCAATGTGCACATTAGTACCGGTACCAGTTGAGGCCCGGTACTAATGTGGGGGGAGCGTTTCCACGCCAAAACGAAAAGCACATTAGTACCAGGTCCTATATAGGCCTGGTACTAATGTGCTTTTTCCTTTTGGTTTCTTTTAATTCTCAAATCTTTTGAAAATCTCTGTTAAATTTATTATAAATCATATTTGACACGGTGAAATGAAAAAACAGATTCTATTGTGTTCAATCTAGGTATATACTATGAAATGTGAAGTTAGATCTTAAACTTGTCAGATTTTTTAATTAAACTTAGTAATGTGGCTATTTTGGTCAAAAATTCATGTTGAATTTTAAAATCGAACAAAAATACATTTTTGCCATGAAAAATTATATATAACTAGTAAATGTCGTGTTATTAACATGTTTACCTCAATTTAGTCTTACTTGTGTATATTTTTACATTAAATTATTTATTTAATACTAAATGATGAATAAAAAACTAAAATAATTAATATATTCACCGATAAAACACAAGTTCTTGTTGTTACTAAGTCATAACTAAATATTACAGTACTTTGTTACATTACCATAAGTTAATAAAACTTATTATACATCATCATTATTATCTAACAGAATGTTAATAACCTTCCTCTTCATGAACGTCCCCTACTTGTGATCATGGCGTAAATATGGAGCGTCCTCCTATGCTAACAGGATGCTTGGGTCAACCTCAACTGAAAAAAGGAGGAAGATCATCAAATTGGTCATAATCTTCAGAAATGTCAGTCTTGTCCTCAACTCCAACAATTTTTCTTTTTCCTGGTAGAACTATGTGATGCTTCCGCTCGTCAGCAAACGACTTATCAGCACCCTTCTTTATCAGTGGTTTGCTTGACATGTCTTTCACGTACAAAACTTGAGTCACATCATTGGCTAGGACGAATGGTTTGTCTTTGTATCCAATCTTGTTGAGATCCACAATTGTCATCCCAAATTTGTCTGTCGTTAAACCTCCTCCAGTATTTTTGACCCACTAGCACTTGAGAAGAGAGATTTTTAAAGCTCTGTAGTCCAATTTCCATATCTCTTCAATGACACCATAGTATGTTTCTACGTTCTCTTCGTGGTCTACTGCATCCATACGAACACCACTGTTTTGATTTATGCTCTTCTTGTCTTGGGCTCTCATGTAGAATGTGTAGCCGTTTATCTTGTATCCTTGGAATATATCTACTGTGATAGATGGCCTCCTAGCCAACCATTGCAGTATCTCATCAACAGTTTTATCGCCCCTCACTTTTTTCCACAACCAGGACGCAAATTTATCAATGTGGTGTCGTGTAATCCAGGGTTCAGACTTCGCTTCATTTGCAGCACGAAGAATGGCTTGTGCTCTTCCAAGTATGGAGCCACATGTGATGATTGATGTAGGACAGTGTAATGTGCTTGATCATATAACACTGCATCCATGTCCATCCAAGATTTTTTCCCTATTGTGCCCTTTCCTCTGAGTCTCCCCTCGTGGTGTGATATAGGGAGTCCAATCGGACACATGTCATCCATAAAGTCGACACAAAACTCAATGACCTCCTCTGTAGCATATCACTTTGCGATGCTTCCTTTAGGACGGGCACGATTGCGAACATACTTCTTAAACTAAGACATCAACCTCTCAAAAAGGAACATATTGTGCAGATATACAGGCCCGAGGATAAAAACCTCTTCAACTAGATGGACCAAAAGGTGAGTCACGATATTAAACAATGAAGGTGAAAAGATCATCTCAAAGTTGACGAGGCATTGCACGACATCCTTTTGCATCTTCACTAGAGTTTCTCGACGGATTGCCTTCTGAGAAATCTGGTTGAGGAATGCACACACCTTAGTGATTGCTAATCTCACATTCTCTGGTAGAATACACCTTAGTGCAACAGGCAGCAGTTGTGTCATCAACATGCGGCAGTCATGAGCCTTCAGATTTATGAATTTCTTCTTTTCATATTTATTATTCATTGTATATTTGAGGAGTAGCCCGTTGGGACCTTCATACTATTCAAGCAATCGAACATTCTCTGCTTCTCTTCCTTGCTTAGGGTGTAACTAGCAGGAGCCAAGTAATTTCCTTTGTCTCTCTTTCCGGGATGCAGGCCTTTTCGTTGGTTCATAGCTTTCAGGTCCATACGTGCTTCAATTGTATCTTTTGTCTTTCCATATACACCTAGGTGGCCAAGTAAGTTCACGCAGAAATTCTTCATCACATGCATCACATCAATTGCATTGCGAACCTTAAGGACTTCCCAATAAGGTAGCTCCCAAAATATCGACTTCTTCTTCCACATAGGTGCATGTCCATCGGCGTCGTTTGGAACATGTTGGCTGCTAGAACCCTTGCCAAAAACCACCTTCAAAACTTTCACCATAGAAAATACAACTTTTCCACCACGGTGAATGGGCTTCTTACGTTTTTCTTCGACACCTTCATAGTGCTTTCCTTCATCTCTTAATTGGTGCTTAGGAGGAAGAAAGCGACAATGGCCCAAATACACAACCTTTTTACTATGTTTTAGATACACGCTGCAAGTATCATCTAGACAGTGCGTGCATGCTCGGAATCTCTTGTTTGTTTGTCCTGAAAGATTACCAAGTGCCGGCCAATCATTGATGGTGATGAACAACAATGCCCATAGATTGAAGGTCTCATGTTGGTCCTCATCCCACACGGGTACGCCTTCTTTCTTCCATAATTTTTTAAGATCATCAATCAACCGTCTTAGATACACATCGATGTCATTGCCTGGCTGCTTTGGGCCTTGGATGATTATTGGCATCATAATGAACTTCTGCTTCATGCACATCCAGCCAGGAAGGTTAAACATACATAAGGTCACAGGCCAAGTGCTATGACCGCTAATAAACTCACCGAATGGATTGAATCCATCCATACTTATACCAAACTGAATGTTCCTTGGATCCCCTGCAAATTCCCGAAATTCTCTGTGAATTAATCTCCACTGGGACCCATCAGCGAGGTGCCTGATATGGTCATCTTCTTTGCGTTCTTCTTTGTGCCAACGCATCAACTTTGCAATGGTCTTGCACCTGAATAAATGCTTCAGTCGTGGTATCACTGGAAAATACCACATTACCTTCGTAGGAATTTTCTTCTTCTTCTGCCCCTCAACTTCATTTGCCTCATTGCGTGGGATCTTATAACGCTACACTTCGCACACAAGACAAGCCTCCAATTTCTCATATTCGTCACCTCGGTAGAGGATACAGTCATTAGGGTACGCATGTATCTTTTGAACCTCCAAACCCATAGGACAAACAACCTTTTAGCTTCGTACGTGGACTCTGGCAATTCGTTCTCCTCTAGAAGCATGTCCTTGACGATCATCATTAACTCATCGAAGCCCTTGTCAGAAACTCCATGTTTAGCCTTCCAATGCAGCATTTCCAAAGTGGTACCCAACTTCTTCTGCCCCTCTTTGCAACCTGGGAACAACGGTTTCTTGTGATCTTCCAACATACGTTTAAACTTCTTTGACTCCTTCACCTTTTCGCAGTCTTCCTTTGCATCGTGCAACACCTGACCTAGATCGTCGAGAGGATCATCTGCAATTGGAGCTTCTTGAGTCTCTCCCATGTACTCCTCTCCCATTGGATCATCTGCAAAGGCACCTTCTTGAGTCCAATCTGGAATACAATCATCTTCCTCTTCATCGTCTTCCATTATAACCCCCTTTTCCCCAGCTTTGTCCAAACAAAATAATTTGGCATGAATCCCCATTTGTATAAGTGATCGTGAAGACTCTTTATCGATGAGTAATCCTTCTGATTTTTGCACATTTGGCATGGACAAATAATGAAACCAGACGGGGGCTTGTTTGCTTCCGCGACATCTAGAAATCCACGCAACCCATTAATGTATTAACTAGAGATTCTCTTGTCAGGGTACATCCATTGCCGATTCATCTATAAAGTACCACCAAACAATCTTTAGGTATTTCGAAACAAAAGGTCATACACAAATTTAAAGTGTTCATTTCCAATCCACACGCAATCCACACGATACAATATGACAAACTTAAATAGAGATCTTACACAAATTTAATGTGTTCATACCCAATCCACACGATACAATACAACAAACTTAAGTGAAGGTCTTACACAAATTTAAAGTACTACATATGAAACACTAATACATGATACAATACGAGAAACTTTAGCCATCCTTGTGACGTGATGACGAAGGTTTAGTTTTCTTGGAATCGCCTTGTGGTTTAGTACTAGTCGGTGGATCTCCAACACCTGCGTCTGCTGGTGGAGCATAAATGCCACCAAAAGGAGGTTCCTGTCCCGCTGCAACAACATCTGTATGTTGTCCTTGCAAATAATGAAGCATTCCTCCCTCCAACATGCTCATTTTCTTCAGTTTATCAGGAGGTCCTAATTTGGTTTTCCACTGTCTGTGTGAAGAACGACGATCACCACTACCATCATCCCCATTCCCTCTAGCAGTAGTGTCTATACTAATCACAGTAAATTATTTAACCCATCCAAAAAATTCTAGCATTCTAGTAATTCTAAAACTATGTCTAGTAATTATAAAACAAAATCTAGCATTCCTAGCCTTTCTAACATTTCTAGTAATTCTAAAACTATTTATATATTTAATTATGTCATATGCTCAAATAAATAATTATTACTAAAAAAATTCAATTGTCACATACAACATCCCATCCAACTAACATGGCACATCCTTTGCAATCAACTCTATTACAGCGTATACAAAAGTGCATATAAATAGAAAAAATCCTCATTCCTAGCTCATTATAAAGTGCAAAAATAATCCTATTTAAACCAATAAAACTCAACAAAATAAGCATGAATTAAGGGAGGATGAAGTAACTAACCTCTAGACCACTTCAATGAGTGAAGTCATCGAGAAATCGTCGCAAATCAGCCAAAAACTCCCCTAGGGTGCCATGGAGGAGTTGGAGCTCGAGTTGTAGAGTGGAGGGGAGAGTGGCTCAGGCGGAACAAGAAGCTGACTTTTTATGCGGGGAACATTAGTACCGGGTCGGGGCTGGAGCCAGTACTAATGTGCTCACATTAGTACCGGCTTGTGTTGAGGCCCGGTACTAATGTGCGGCTGCCACATTAGTACAGGGCCCCCACAACGCTCAGTACTAATGTAGCACATTAGTACAGGCTCCAGCCTCGACCCGGTAATAATGTGTGTCTCTGGTGGGCGCGTCGGGCCCCCTCTTCCCAACCGGTACTAATATGCACATTAGTACCAGGCCTAAAAATAACCGGTACTAATGTGAAATCCTCCCCAGGACCAAAGGTCGATTCCATAGTAGTGCACCTTGATGCCGCCTCCACTAAGGAGCTTCTCCACCAAGGAAGGGGGGTCTCCACGTCCCCCACACAAAGTGTCCTCGCAGCTCCACACCAAGTCGGAGGGTCGAAGATGTTTGCCGGAGAATCACTTAGACCCTAAGGCTTCCGGTGCACCTTGTACAACTTGATCCACTCAAGAATCACCTCACAAGGTAGGCACACCTTGCACTCACTCAGCTCTTATCTAAACCTAGCACTAAGCACACACACCAAGCATGTGCAAAGCCTTTGGATCTTCACTTAACACTAGTATGGCATGGATGTGATCTCCAATGTATCTTGCACTCCTCTGCACTTCCACACACTCCAGCCCACTCAAATGGTTGGGTGGAAGAGGTATAAGTAGCCCAAGCCAACAAACTAGCCGTTGGCTAACAACTACTGAAAACCACACCATCAGATGAACTGACGCTCCAATTTTCATAGGCGTTGGTTTCTCTGGTGCCCTTCCATGTCACGTAGCCATTGCAACTCTGCCGACATCAATCATCCGATGCTTCATCCGGCGCACCATTGGTTCATTAGGTGTTAAAGACTTCGCGGCCAAAACCTCTCTATATAGATAAACGTAGCCATCGGATGAATCGATGCCTGGACGATTGGTTCATTCGGTGCTTAAGACTTCAGATTCAGATTCTCTCTGTCTTGCTTTTGTGACTCATCGGATAGACTGACGATCGAACCAACCAGACTGTCGGTTCATCCGGTGCTACTGACTCTGCCGCTTCGTTGCTGCCATTCATCCGACGCATCTAAAACTAGGGGCATCGGTTCATCTGGTGATGCATGTTTACTTGAACCTTCATGAAGTGTACCAATTTATTCGGTGCTTGCCCCGACGCTTCTTCTAGGGTACCGTCGGTTCATCTGGCGGTGTATTTTTGCTGATTCCTTGCATCTTCAACTTGCCATCACTTGAACTTAACGTACCATGGTTTGGAGGATGATGTAGTGTGGTATTTATGATTCTTGTACTAAACGCGGTGGATCTCTCTTAAAATATAGGGAGTGGCTAGGTCCTGGAACCAAGAAGGGAGAAGAGAGCAACAATTCAACAATTCACATTGTCCATCTAAAGCTCAACAAACTGAGATAGAAATGTGTTGTCTTAATTTGTAGCTGCCATGATAGTGTTCGTGATGATAGAAGTGAATAGCAGCAAAATATCCTATGGGACTACAAGGCATCATGAAACAATGTGTTGACACTCAAAAATGGCAAAAGTTGGATCAGGCTGGGCCAGGCGGTCATACCGGGTTGCTCGGGCGGTCTGACCGCGTAGTCCTGTAGCTGGTCCGGCACAGAGGCCGCCAGGCCGTCTGACCGCCTCCCCAAGGCGATCTGACAGGGTCTCCCCGAGTCCGACCCGAGTTAGTAGTTTTCGGTTAGTTTCGAATTGTAAAGAGTTCCTTGCAGGGCAAGAACTCCTCCCTATAAATATAAAGGGGCGTGGCCGATTGAGAGGCATCATCCAATCGAATTATCAATTTACAACTTTATTTTCTCCAAACCCTAACTTTTCCAACCCCTTTGCTCTCCTCCTTCGTCTCCACGGCGGTTGAGGAAGTTTTGAGTGGCCTTGCCGACCTCAGGACAACCCTAGGCGCGTTTCTCCCGACGGGGTCCCTCCCGGAGCGACGAACTTAAGTTTTCGGCGACGCATCTGTCCCAGGTGGTCTGACCGCGTCTATTAGGCGGTCTGACTGGCCCGTGTTGGGTGCTTCGACGAGTTGATTTCCAATGTCCACGTGAACTAGTGCATTCGTGTATTCGACCAGAAAAAGCGTCAACACACTTTTGGCGACTCCGCTGGGGAAGAAAGATCAGGTTTCTAAGACCGTTCAATCTAACCCTAGCCCGATGGGATCTCGCTGCGACCTCGACATGGAGAACATCATCACGGCTTCACTTGAAGATCTATCTCCAGAGGAGCAGCAGAAGTTCAAGGCGCTCCAAGAGTACATGCAAGTCCAATTTCTGGCGGGCGTCAAGAAGGATCGTCATGGCAAGGTGGCAAGACTGAAAGAATTCGAGCTGCCGACGATCAAGCTAAACGACAATAATATTGAGGTAATATCCACTGTAAGCAAAACTCAAACTCCTCCTGTTATTCCTTCTCATAAAAATACTTTTGATAGTGATGAGTTGCTTGCTTCTTACATTGCTTGTTTAGAACGTTTAGAAGATCTTGAAAAAGATAGGAGCACTGCTGATTTTAATAACAATGAAACTAATAGTAGTGGTCCTAAAATTAATACTAGTAAGGGGATTCATCCTAGCTTAGCACCTTTGCCTGTTAATAAGAACATGAATTATCAGTATGGCATGCCACATAATCCCATTGGTCAAACCCTGCCGTTTCAACCGTTCAGGCCAAATATGGCCTCATCGGTCGAACCGGTGCAGGGTACCAGTCTGACCAGTCAGACCAGTGCACTGGATCTTGTGCCTGAACAGCCTGAGCCAATTTCTGTCATACCAAACTTTTCTAATACATTTGGTAATCCTGGACCATATTATAGTACGACTGTTAATCCAATGGCTCAGAAAAATATAATTCTTGATGATGTTTATGAAAGTTATAGGCTTGCTCATGCTAAGATGTCTCCCTATCTAAACAAGATGAATTTGGTGAATCCAGCTCCACAATAGCCAAATAATCCTAATTGGGCAGAATTTGGCAAATTTAAGGAAGATTTGGCTAATGTGGTAAAAACCAAGCTTGCTGTTGATATTGGTAATACAAATTTATATTAGAAACCATATGATCCTGAGCTTGATAATTTCCCTTTCCCACGTGGTTGGCATATGCCTGATTTAATTAAATTTAATGGTGATGATGATCGAACCACATGGGAACACATTAGTCAATATACAGCTCAGAAAGGCAAAGCAGGTGCTTTCAATGCTTTGAAAGTGCATTTATTTTCTTTATCTTTAACTAGCACTACTTTTGCTTGGTTCTCATCGCTTGCTCCTGGTTCTATTATATCTTGGGATATGTTAGAACATAAATTTCATGATCACTTTTATAGCGGGAGTATGCAGTTAAAATTGACAGAGTTAACATCGGTTAGGCAAGGAAGAGATGAAAATGTCTCTTCTTATATTAAAAGGTTTAAAGAAACTAAGAACGGTTCTTTAATTTGTCAATTACTGATATTTGCTTAAAAGGTTTAAGATCTGCTATTAGAGATAGAATAGAGGGTGCAGATTTTCTTTCGGTTGCACAAGTTCAAGTTAGAGCTTTAATTGTTGAAAACCGATTGAATAAAGAACAAGATAATTTTAAATCACGTCGTTCAAATGTACATCATATTGATTATGATTCTGATAGCTCGAGCGACGGAGATAAAGAAATTTATACTGCTGAATTTATTTGGCCCTCTAAAGAGAAATCTTATTCTTGTTCATCTCTTAAGCCGGCTAGTAAAGGTCGGCAAGAAGAAGTAAAATTTACTTTTGATGCTTCTAAGTGCGATCGCATATTTGATGAATTACTTAAATCTGGAAACATTAAATTGACTCATACTTTGCCTCCACTTGATGAAATTAAACGACGTGCATATTGCAAGTTTCATAACTCTTATTCTCATGCCACTAACGATTGTAATGTGTTTCATCGTCAGATTCAATCGGCCATAAACGAAGGTCGTTTGATGCTTCATGAGATGCAAGTGGACAGGCAACCTTTTCCTGTCAATACCATGGATCTGCAGCAACCTAAAGTGTTGATTCAGCCGCACCAAGTCGAAGCAACTAAAGGCAAGAACGTGGTAGTCGGGGAAGCTAAGTCTGACTTGAGGGGAAAAGAGTTGATAAGGGAAGTTGCATGTGAAAAGACCCCTGATGGTAGAGAGACATTCAAGATTACTGTCAAAGCTTCTAGACATGGGAGGCAAGGATCATCTGCATCATCTGGTCAAGAAACAACCAAACCTGATCAGCCCAGGGCGGTTAGACCGGCACCCCAGGGCGGTCAGACCGCCCCTGTTCACAGTCGTCCAAAGATGCTTGTTTCGAAGCGGCCAAAGGTTGGAAACTGAAAGCTTAATGTGGCAAAGAATCAGGAGAGTGTTTCAAAGCCAAAGGTCACATTTGACATGCTATTTGACAAGTACTCCAAGCAAAAGGCCGTTACAAGTGATCGTCCATTAAAAAAAAGGATGAGATCACCTCCGCATCAAGAGAGGTCGTCGTCGCCTCCAAGAACAGCAACAAGGTTTAGAGGTGAATCATCGCAACAAGGGCGACACTTTACTCCACAATGGGCGCCTTCAAGTTCAAATCAACCTCGCCTGGTTTACAACGACAATGGAGTGATGTGGGTGCCTTATCAGCAGTCCTTCCATCCTGGATGGGGAGGACCAAGAAGACCAGCATTGGACAGGATTTCACGGTCTACATAGGATCGTTGGGCTCCACGTTGGTCAGGACAGCATCAGCAGGACAACGCGGTCAGACCGCCCCCACACGCGATCAGACCGCCCTGCCCAGGAAAAATGTCCAATCTCCTCCACGACAAGTGTACAAGCCCAAGATCAGAGAGGAGGAGGTTCAAAAGATGGATATTGATCTAGAGAGTACTACTGGCCAAGACATCATAAAGATTAGAACAATAGATGTTCCTATTGAGAAAAGTGGCAAAGGACCGGTTGTGCTAAACAATCAAGTTGTGACACCTACTCAAAAGGGATTTACTGCTGCTAATGATCATGAGGCCAGTGGAAGTGGTTCCAACTCCAAATACTTCTTGGCAAGATGGTGTCCTCCCGGTTTAATCCATACCCAAAGGAGAAGGCTTCAAAGATTGAGGTTCCGGGAGAAGAAGGAAAAGGAGATGGAAGTAAAGAGAGATGAGATGTTCAACAACTACAGACCCATGGTGCCACAAGGGAAGGAGTGGAGAGCTAAGGCCACATCACAGACCGAGGCGGTCAAACTGCTAGAGGGTGCAGTCAGACCGCAGGAGGTAGTTCAGCCGGCAGCAGAGGCGGTCACACCGACTGACCAGGCGGGCAAACCGGCCCCCACGGTCAGACCGGCCCTAGAGGCGGTCAGACCGGGTTCCCTAGAAACGCTGCCTGGTTTCACTTTCTTCAACTTCCATGGTTTGTAATAATGAGTTGCCATCGGTGCCTGCATCAGAAGACGACGATATTAATGTGGTTCATTTATTCATGGACGGCTCTGCACCTTTGGAGGAGGACTTTGCTCATCTTGACTTTGGGCCAAAGGTTGCTGTATTCCAGAAGCCTAAAGACACTGATAATCATCTGAAGGCTTTGTACATGAGGGGTCACATCAATAGGAAGCCTATCTCTCAGATGCTAGTGGATGGAGGTGCAATCATCAACCTGATGTCGTATTCTCTGTTCAAGAAGCTTGGAGGTTCAGATGAAGAGCTGATCAAGACCAACATGACCATCAGCGGTGTGGGAGGAGATGAGCCGATCGGTGCCAAAGGTGTTATCTCCATGGAGCTCACTATTGGAAGCAAGACGCTAGCTACTGCCTTCTTCGTCACAGAGACACAAGGTAACTTTAGCTTGATCCTTGGTCATGATTGGATTCATGCAAATAGATATGTGCCTTCTACCTTGCATCAATTTTTAATACAATGGATAGGCAATGAGGTAGAAGTTATGCATAGAGATAATTATGCTTGCATAGCTGTAGCTGATAGTCATTCTATAAATGCGCATGATGATGTAAAATGTCTATCTGGCTTAGATTTAATTGATTATGAGTTTGTAAGTTGTTCTAAGGATGGTTTCATCCCTTCTGTCATAAAGCCGGTCGAAAATCGGCTAAACCACTTCATGTGAATCAATGAGTTCAACTAAAGAGTGGTTCCAACAAAGGATTGATAACTATCGGGCGCATAAGAACGATACGTGTGAAGCCATTGATGATATAGATGATTTGGGGAAATTAGGACAAGGGTTCACGTCGGCTGATCCTCTTGAGGAGGTAGACATTGGTGATGGCTCTATACCTAGGCCGACATTTGTAAACTAGAGTCTTGATCCTGTCTTTAAATCAGAGTTAATAAAGCTATTAAAGGAGTATGTTGACTGTTTTGCATGGAATTATACTGAAATGCCTGGTTTAAGTCGTGATTTGGTTGAGCATAATTTACCTATTAAACCTAGTTTTAAGCCTTATAAGCAACCTCGTAGGAATTTTAATCCTGATATATATGACCGAATGAAAGAAGAAATCAATCGGTTGCTTGTCGCTAATTTCATTAGGCCTTGTCGATAAGCTGATTGGATCTCTAATATTGTGCGTGTTGAGAAAAAAGGAACAAAAAAGCTTCGTGTTGCATAGATTTTAGAGATCTTAATAAAGCTACTCCTAAAGATGAATATCCTATGCCTATTGCCGACTTTCTTGTTAATTCTACATCTGGACATAAGATTCTTAGTTTTCTTGATGATAATGCTGGTTACAATCAAATCTTTATGGCTGAAGAGGATATTTCCAAAACGGCTTTCATATGTCCAGGATTTGTAGGCTTGTTTGAGTGGGTAGTCATGACTTTTGGTTTGAAAAACGCTAGTGCTACTTATCAAAAAGCTATGAATTTGATTTTTCATGACTTGCTTGGTATAATCGTAGAAGATTATATCGATGATATTGTTGTCAAGTCGGCTGGTTTAAATTCCCATTTAGCCGATTTAAGACTAGCATTTGAAAAAATGTGTCGATATAACTTAAAGATGAATCCACTCAAATGTGCTTTTGGTGTGTCGGCTGGTAAGTTTTTGGGCTTCATTGTACATGAGAAAGGTGTGGAGATTGATCCTAAAAAGATTGAGTCAATCAAAAAGGTTCAAGCTCCTACTTGCAAGAAACATTTACAAAAGTTCTTGGGCAAGGTAAATTATTTGAGGCGATTCATTTGTAACTTATCTGGGAAGGTAAATGCTTTTACTCCTTTACTTCGGTTGAAAGTTGGATCAGAATTTACTTGGGGGGCAAAACAGCAAGAGGCTTTTGATGAGATCAAGAACTATTTGACTTCGCCGTCTATTCTTCAAGCACCCAAGAGTGGTGTTCCTTTTAGACTATATGTGGCAGCTGAGGAGAGTGTTATTGGGGCTATTTTGACTCAAGAGACCGATTGCAAGGAGTATGTTGTGGCTTATGAAAGCAGGAGATTATTAGACGCCGAAACAAGGTACACTTTTATTGAAAAGCTATGTTTATCTTTATATTATGCTTGTACCAAGTTAAGGCATTATTTGTTATCAAGCACTTGCTATGTGGCCTATCGAACCGACATAATTAAATACATGTTGCAAAAACCTTTTCTAAGTGGTAGAGTCGGCAAGTGGGCTTATGCTCTTGTTGAATATGATTTACATTGTGAACCAATCAAATCAATGAGAGGTCAAATTGTAGCCGCGACTTTATTGTAGAACATAGAATTAATGAGCAACCTAATCTAGATGTCGGTTATTTAACTTTTACTCCATGATGGAAGTTGCATTTTGATGGATCGGTTTGTAGAAGTAGTTGTGGTGTTGGAGTTATTATTATTTCACCCAATGGGGCTGTTTTTGAAGGTCTTAACCGTTTGGATCAAGATTGCACTAACAATCAAACCGGAGATGAAGCTCTCTTGTTTGGTTTGCAAATTTTACATGATATGGGAGTAAAACATGTAGAAGCATATGGTGATTCTTTATTGGTGGTACAACAAGTATCCAAGGTATGTCAAAGTTTAAACGGTGCTTTAAATGCTTATCTTGATAAATGTTTAGACATCATATCCTGTATGGATGAATTTGTGATAAATCATGTGCCACGGGAAGAGAATCCAAGGGCAAATGCTCTGGCTCAGCAAGCATCTAGTTATGATGTTCAAAAAAGAAATTTTCAAGAATGGAAACCGGTGTTTGGCAAAGCCGAGGGTTATGTCCTGGAGGAGCCGGTCAGCCGCGTCCTTCACCCGGTCAGACCGTCCTACCCGGTCTGACCGCCCTGCAGAAGAGAAAACCGCTTCGGCCATTGTTTCTTCCAAAACTGTTAAGGACGAAGTGGATGATTGGAGAAAGCCTTTGATTATATATTTGCAGGATCCTAAAAGTACAAGTGACCGAAAAGTCCGACGATGGGCTCTTAAGTTTGTTTTAGATAATGATGAGTTGTATCATCGGACCGCAGATGGTTTGCTTTTGATGTGTTTAGGTCCTGATCAAGCAAGGATAGCTATGGCAGAAGTTCATGAAGGGATTTGTGGTACTCATCAATCGGCTCCTAAGATGAAGTGGCTCCTCAGGAGAGCTTGTTTCTATTGGCCTACTATGATAGCTGATTGTTTTTGTTCTTATAAAGGATGTAAAGAGTGTCAAGAGCATAGGGATATTCAGTTGGTACCTACTGCATTGATGCATCCGATTATTAAGCCTTGGCCTCTTAGAGGATGGGGTTTGGACTTTGTTGGCAAGATTCATCCACCTTCATCGAAAGGGCATTGTTTTGTGATCATGGCTACTGATTATTTTACCAAGTGGACTGAAGCTATCCCTCTCAAGAATATGACACATCGGGAGGTAATTGAGTTTATTACAAAGCATATTATCCATAGGTTTGGTATTCCACAAACTTTGGCTACGGATCAAGGTACTTCATTCATTGCTAAAGAGGTGCGTGATTTTGTCAATTCCTATGGTATTAAGTTGCTCAATTCATCTCCATATTATGCTCAAGCTAATGGTCAAGCCGAGTCTAGCAATAAAACTTTGATTAAGCTCATTAAGAAGAAGATAGAAGATAATCCTAGGAGATGGCATGAGGTATTATCTGAAGCTTTATGGGCTCATCGTATTTCTAGACATGGTGCTACTAAAGTTACTCCATATGAGCATGTGTATGGTCAAGAGGCCGATTTGCCCATTGAGGTGAATCTAGGCGCATATAGACTTGCAAAGCAAAATGATCTTGATTTTGATACATATTATGCTTTGATGATGGATAATGTTGATGAAGTGACAGATAAGCGATTGGAGGCTTTAGAAACAATTGACAAGGACAAAAGGCGAGTTGCTAGAGCATATAACAAAAAGGTAAAAGCCAAATCTTTTCAGGTAGGTGATTTGATTTCAAAGACTATTCTACCTATAGGGTCTAAGAGCAACAAGTTCAGCAAGTGGTCTCCAACTTGGAAGGGCCGTACAAGATTGTAAGAGTTTGCTCTGGAAATTCTTATATGGTGGAAACTTTGCAAGGACAGCAGCTACCTCGGGCTCTCAATCGAAGATATTTGAATAAATTCTACCCAAGTGTGTGGCAAGACGCTTAAGGAAGATATGGCCGATTTCTAGTAAAAATCACCCTAAGTTCAAAAAATGGTCGATGAAGTGTCACATCGTCTTTAGATTTATTTTTAGCACACAAGCTTTACTAAAAAACAGGGGGGCATATTGACACTCAAAAATGGCAAAAGTCGGATCAGGCTGGGCCAGGCGGTCAGACCGGGTTGCTCGGGCGGTCTGACCACGTAGTCCTATAGCCGGTCCGGCACAGAGGCCGCCAGGCGGTCTGACCGGGTCTCCCCAAGTCCGACCCGAGTTAGGAGTTTTTGGTTAGTTCCGAATTGTAAAGAGTTCCTTGCAAGGCAAGACCTCCCCTCTATAAATATAAAAGGGCGTGGACGATTGAGAGGCATCATCCAATCGAATTATCAATTTACAACTTTATTTTCTCCAAATCCTAACTTTTCCAACCCTTTTGCTCTCCTCCTTCGTCTCCACGGCGGTTAAGGAAGTTCTGAGATGCCTTGCCGACCTCAGGACAACCCTAGGTGCATTTCTCCCGACGGGGTCCCTCCCGGAGCGACGAACTTAGGTTTCGGCGACGGTTCTGTCCCAGGCGGTCTGACCGGTGTTAGAAAATTAAACAATTTCCACATTATTTTAATCTAGATAAATGATGGTTTAAATGTGATGACATATATAAAATTGATCATGATGACAAGAACAATTTCCATGCATATATATAAAAAGGAAGCAGACAAGAAAGACAGGAAGAACAATACATAAATAAAGATGAGAAACAGAAATAGATACCCAGCATTTCTAGAAACGTTACAAGGCCTGGTGTTGTCACCCATGGTGTCGTCGTCGTTGTAGCAGAGAAGCCGCCGCAGGCAGTCCGGTATCGTCGTCGTCGATGCAGGCTGTTACGCGAGCGCTCCCCGAAAACCAAATCGCCGTACACCCCGAGCAGAGTTCACGAACGGCGTCGGTTCCGGAGGCACCTACCCTCCAGCGATCCCGTGCGCGTAGGAGCACCGGACGGAGATTCCCGAGAAGCAGGAGAGTTGTGATGTGTTTGTTCAACCGTAACAGATGAGATAGAGTTTCCAGCTGAGAGACATGGGTACCCATGGGTCCCCACTGGCCAGGGTCCCAGGGGGCCCTGACAAGTGGACCCGACCTTCCAGAAGACCCGCCGACCTACCAAGTGGGCCCAGCAACCTTATCCGCACTCCCGACGACCGCGGGCGACCTGATCAAGACTCCGGAGGACCCGCGATGCTTGGCGTGCAAGTCAAGAACTCTAGGACCTGGCGTGCCGCCGCCTGTAGCTCCGAGTATCACGGGATACTCCTTGTAATCCGGGAGATAAGCCTCCCACAGTTGTAACCGACCCTGACACGGGTCAACCGACCTGGCATGCAAACCCTAGCCCGTCCTCCCTATATAAGGCGGCCTAGGGCTCCATGCACAGGGACAACTCATCCTCGCATAATCCACCACAACTGCACGTAGGGTTTTACTCTCCAGAGGCCCGAACCAGTATAAACCCTTGTCTCCCTGTTCCTCGCCGCCATACTCGCCTAGTTCCGTGTGCATCCCGTGCATAACCACCTACGCTCTTAGGTCCTGATCCTCCATAAACCTGCAAACCTCTAGGGTAACCCCCTAGCGGATCTATCTAGGTCTCACCCCCTGATAGTTGGCGCGCCAGGTAGGGGCGATCGGGAACTCGCTGTGCCGCACAGTGGCCCAATCTGGCGTCGTCTTCTCGGCGAGCATGGCGGCCTTCCTCGCCGACCCCGTGGAGATCTGCTTTGGATCCTTCACGTCAACCTCTCCTGCTCCGGCAGCCCCGACTCCTTCAGTGACATCCGAGTAGGTCGTCACGACGCCCGCCGCCATCTCTGTTCCCGGTCTAGTATCAGAGACCCACCCACCTGGACCCTGTCACCTTGTCCAAGGGATGGAAAGTGTCATCGGCTCGATGAGGGAAACCCTGGAGATCTACGAGCGAGCTCAGCGCTCAGCGCAGTCAGCACTACGCCACGACACGTTCCACTTCAGCCTGAAGTCTGCGCCCGGCCTTCACCTGAGCCAACTCTCAACGTCTCCCCAGATCCAATCTGGGCGGCAACCTCCTCGCAACCCAAGGCCAGCACCTTGTTGACGGTGGAAATTCACCATTTCCAACCCTCAATATTCTCACATAAATGGAGGCATATGCATTATTTACTAGCATTTAGGTTTGAATAATGTAGTTCCACTTGTCCTTGGAGATTATTTGTATGTAGGTGATTTACCCTTAAAAGAGATGGAAACTCCACTTCTATGAAGAAACCATGCCAACTCAGCTGAGGAGGTGGCTGCCACCAAGGGAAACATGGCAATCCACGTCATCGATCCAGAGGAGGCACTCACCGACGAATTAGAGGACGCCACATGGACTTCACATGGATCAAAGGGCCCACCTCAGATACCAAATCAAGCCATGCACCGGGGATGGATAAGAGGGCCCACAGGGCAGCCACCCAGTGGAAAACCACTAGGTGGGGCCACCCTAGGGGGCCGGCCGAACTGACCTAGGGGGCCCCATCCTGGCCCTCCACGTGGTAGCTCTCTATTGGTCCTTTGCATCACTCCCGGGTGTTTAGGGGCCATTTGGGCATCCGAGCAAGCCTTGTCCTTGCCTATAAATAGAAGGGGAGGGGCTCCCATTTCTCACACACCACTCTCTCATTCTCCTCTCACTTTTAGTTTCCAAGGCTAGGGGGTAGGCTAGAGTAGCTCTTCTTCAGGTTCCAAGTCCTCTTGGACGTTTAGGTATGAGTTCTCTTTTATCTTTATTTCTTTGTATCACTTTGATCTACTTCAGTTATTCAGCTATTTCATATAAAGTCATGGTAGATCATATTCTTGATATGTTCTTGAGTTCATCCTCTGTTCATCATTTAGAGGCTCGTGTTCTTCGTGAACACTACCTTTTGATCGACTTGAAGGGTGATAAACTCCTTCCTTATGTGTTTGTTCATAAGTTAGAGGCTCGTGTTCTTCACGAACACGACCCTTTGATCTTGTTGATTAGACATAAGAGAGTTCATATCTGTTCGTATGTCTAGCCTTAGTTGATCTTGTTAGATGGCATGAGAGTGTTGCATGGGGTCTGTGTTCAAGCTATGGTACTCGGTCTAGTTGACCAGTCTTCTGGTGGCTCTCACCCTGGGTCACAATAGCCCGGGCCGGGTGAAGTCTAGCAGCAACATAAGCATGGTGCCTGGGTTGTCTGGCTACGATAGTTATGAGCATACCCCCCGTAACGAGAGGTCGGTCCTCAGGTGGTGACAGCCCTGTTGGATCCTAGGGCAACCTCCGCGCTGGGGTACCTGCTGTAGGAGTCTAAAGTCTAGTTTCGCAGAGTGCTGGTCGTCGCGGGCTAGCTCCCCGTTTGTACCTAGGTGCTGAACCATGTCTCCCTCATGCAATACTCATGCCCATATCTTGTATCTTCTAGCTTTGTATGTTTAGTACATTAGAACCTAGAGCTAACTCGTATGTTCCCCCTAAGCCGTAGTGTGCTAGAGTAGAGGTAGATTTGAGGTGTGTGTGTCACACTACCCCTATTATCTTTTATCTTACCCCTGCCTTTGAGTGTGTTGTTCCCTATATCTATCTCTTGGTTTACATTCAGAGCAAAAGCATAAGTCTAAGATATCCGCCATTGCCTTCCTTGGATTCGATACCCTTGGAATACTCTCCTTCCTTGGGGAAATGCTACAATGGTTTATCTGTGCGCTTGCGGATTTGTTCATGATCGTTTAGATTAACCTATGGCAAGTCTCAATGTTCACGCTAACCTGCGCCATTACTTGTGACATTGGGAAATGCCAACAAGCAATTCTAGCGCCGACGCTAAGGGTGGATTCCAAATCTGTTCTTAAGTGATCGACGTTTAGAAATGTCAACACACCTCGTGCAAGGCGCGACCCTCTCGACGTGCCCTGCACCTACCACAAGGGTGCGAAGCACACCCTCCGCGGGTGCCGCCTGTGGAAGAAGATCGACAACGAGCTCCCTCGCCGAGCTAAGCGACCAACCCAATCTCCGGACTGCGGGGAGTTCCAGAAGGTCCGGGTTCGAATCTCCCCCAATGATTTGGACATCGTCTTCCGCCAAGTGCTCGTGATCTCGGAGAATGAGCCACCCCGCGCGGGCGCGACCAACTCTGAGGAAGCGGCCCGCATCCAAGCCAACGCCCACCGCGCTCAGTGACGTGCAGAAGAGTAGCAGCGCGTCTTGCCCTGCGCTCGCGACCTACACCTGGAGTTCGAGGAAGCTGGGATCCCAACGTTCAACAGCCCCCAGGCCAACCTGGGTGCGGCCATTACCCGGCTCCAGCAAGCTCCGATGACGCCTGAAGCTGAGCAAGCCCTCGCGTACCTCCGGGTCGCCAACGCCCTGGTGGAGGAGAAGAGCGCGGCCTCCAAGTCCGCTGCGTCTTCATCGACCCGCCACTCACGTAGTCAATCTCATCGACCTCAGCGCAGTTATCTCTCCCCAATCCGGGAGGAGGTCGCTCAGGACAACCCTGAGCAACCTGCCCAGCAGCCTGCTGCTGCCCGCGACCTTCGCGTCAACCTCGATGCCAACAGATGCACCCGCGACATGCGCGACGTCGTCAACCAGCGCCACCGAGAGCGCGAGGAGCGCGAGCTCCACCGTTGCCTGGACTACGACCGCGAGGACGGCGCACCCGGGGGCGTTCACCGCATCATGGAGCGCGAGCTCTGTGATCAACACAACATCGAGAACAGGTGACGTGCCAACTACGACGCCGAGCATGGCGACCCCGCCATCGTCCAGACCAACCTGGATCAGCAGCCACTTTCCCAGGTTGTCGTCTCGGAGCGCAGCATCCACTCCACGCCGAGAGAGGCCGCCCCAGCCAGAGGTTCCAGCGACGACCTTGCCCTCAACGCCTTCCCAGCGCTGGATGCCCGTTTCAAGAGCGTGGAGTACCCCGACAACTTCAAGCCCAACATTAAGCCATATGATGGGCGCTCCGACCCTAACATCTGGCAGTCGACCTACTACGTCGCTGTCAAAGCGGCCGGTGGTAGCTTCGAACATATGACAGCCTACTTCCCGCTGGTGATGGGCAAGGCCCCTTCACTGTGGCTCAACAACCTCGAGCCTGGCAGCATCAAGACCTGGGCCGATCTGTCCCAGGCCTTCACGTCGAACTTCCAGGCGACCTACGATCGCCCTGGAAACGCCTTCAGCCTGGGGCGGGTCGTGCAGAAGCCTAAGGAGCGGCTTCGCGACTACAACAACCATTTCTTCGAGAACCGGAATGAGTGCGTTGGCGTCAGGGACGACCAGATCGTCGACAGCTACAAGAAAGGCCTCAAAGGCCGCAAGGTCTTCGAGAAGATCCATGAGTCTGGCGCCACCAACATCAAGGAGCTGATGCACATCGTCAACAAGCTGATGGACACGGAGGATGCGCTCCAGAACCAGTTCAACGCTGATGCCGCTGGTACATCCGGCACTGCAGCAGACAAGCTCCGCAAGTGACCTTCTGAGGTCCTAGTGGTCGATGGGCGCCGAGGTTCGACCTTCAACCAGGAGGAGTTCGACCTGGAGCTCGACAGCATCTGCGGGTTCCACGGGGGGCCACCCACACTCTCCGCGAGTGCTCCTAGTTCAAGAGGGCCTTCAGCGCCCCCGCGGACCCCAAGCGACCTAGGAACGATGGCGGGCACCGCGACAACTGCCCCTACAACAACAACTACCGCCGTGATGATCGGCGAGATCGCTGCGACGACCGCTGCGAGGAGTGATATGACGATCGCCGCGAGCCTTCTCGCAGCGACCCACCTCCAGCCGCTCCTCGCGACGAGACGAACCTGCCCCCTCCACCGGGCATCGGGCAACCCCAATGGGCCTTTCCAGGCCACAACCTGCGTGATCAATATGATCGTCGGTGGCATCAAGTCCAGCGCCAGCAGGAGGCGCTACAGGAAGGACAAGCGCGACGTCCACCTCGTCCACACTCAGCCAATTGTGCCTCTGCGTTGGTCTGAGTAGCCGATTACGTTCTCCAGGGCTGATCACTGGGTCCACATCCCAGATCCCGGGTCCTACCCGCTTGTCATCGAGCCCACGGTGGACGGGGCCTGCTCTCCCAGACCCTGATCGACGGGGGTAGCGGGCTCAACATCATCTTTGTCGAGACCCTCAAGAAGATGGGTTTCGACTTCGACAAGATCACGGAGTGCGACGAGCCATTCTACGGCATCATCCCCGGGAAGGCAGCCTACCCCCTGGGTCGGGTCTCCCTGCCCGTCACCTTCGGTATGGAGGCAAACTTCCGCACGGAGTACCTCAGTTTCGAGGTCGCCAACTTCAAGTCCTCCTACCATGCGATCCTAGGTCGCCCGATGCTGGCCAGATTCATGGCCATCCCGCACTACACCTACTTGGTGTTGAAGATGCCGGCTCCACATGGGGTCCTCTCCGTTAAGGGGGATCTCATCAACTCCTTCAGATGCAACACGGAGGCCCTCGACCTCGCTGCGACCTCCACTGCTGCTGACGCCTCCGCAGTCTTGGTCGCTGAGGCCAACCAAGTCGACCCTGTCGACCAGTCTGTCCCAGAGCAGAAACGCACCGACACCACCCTAGATGCAGTCCCCTCCACGAAGAAGGTCTGCCTCGGCCTTGCTGACGCAGAGAAGACGGTGGTGATCGGCGATGGGCTCAACCCCAAATAGGAACTCGCACTCACCAGTTTCCTCCGGGATAACGTGGACATATTCGCATGGAGTCCATCAGATATGCCGATTGTCCCCAGGGAGCTGGCTGAGCACTCCTTGGATGTAAGCAAGACGGCTAAGCCTGCCAAGCAGAAGCTTCGCCACTTTACAAAAGATCGCAAGGACGTCATTAGGGTAGAATTAATAAAGCTCCTAGCTACCGGATTTATCCGCGAGTGTAAAAACCCGGTTTGGCTCGCCAACCCGGTCCTTATACCCAAGAAAACCGGTCAATGGAGAATGTATATCGACTACACCGACCTCAACAGGCACTGCCCTAAAGACCCCTTCCCTCTTCCGCGCATCCACCAGGTCGTGGACTCCACGGCCGGAAGCGTCCTCCTCTGCTTTCTCGACTGCTACTCAGGGTATCACCAGATAGCCCTGAAGGTCTCTGACCAAGACAAGACGGCGTTCATAACGCCCCATGGCATCTACTGCTACACGGCCATGACCTTCGGCCTCAAAAATGCGGGTGCGACCTATCAAAAGGCCATCCAGAAGTGCCTTGCTAGCCACATTAGCAAGAACGTAGAAGCTTACGTCGACGACGTTGTCGTCATGACCACTCACGAGGACAAGCTCATAGCTGACCTCGTGGAGACCTTCGCCAACCTCCGCACTTACCGTTGGAAACTTAATCCAGAGAAGTGCGTCTTCGGTGTCCCGTCTGGCAAGCTCCTGGGCTTCATGGTCAGCAACCGGGGCATCGAGGCCAATCCCACCAAGGTGGATGCCATTCTCAGGATGAAGCGACCTACCGGCAAGAAGGACGTCATGAAGCTCACTGGCATGATGGCAGCCTTAGGCCGATTCATTAGCAAACTTGGAGAGAAAGGCCTGCCCTTCTTCAAGCTGCTAAAAAGGCGGACAAGTTCGTCTGGACCGAGGCGGCGGACCAAGCCCTTGAGCAACTCAAGACCTTCCTCATGACACCCCACGTGATGGTGCCCCCAGCGCCTAAGGAGCCTTTACTGCTCTACATCTCGGCGACCACCCTGGTGGTCAGCTCCGTTCTGGTGGCTGAGCGACCTGAAGAGGGGCGACCTCACCCTGTCCAGCGACCTATCTACTACGTCAGCGAGGTCCTGTCTGACAGCAAGACCAGGTACAGCCAGCCCCAGAAGATGCTCTACGCGCTGCTTATCACATCCTGCAAGCTCCGGCATTACTTCCAGTCGCACAAGATCAAGGTCGTCTCGGCCTTCCCCCTTGGCGAGATCCTGTGTAGCCGTGACACCACTAGGCGCATCGTCAAGTGGTCCATTGAGCTAGGCGAGTTCGACCTAGAGTTCTACCCTAGGCAGGCCATCAAGTCCCAAGTCATCACAGACTTCATGTCGGAGTGGACAGAGATCCAGCAGCCTCCGCCGTCGGAGCGACTTGAGCACTAGAAGATGTACTTTGATGGTTCCCTGAACCTCGAAGGCGTCGGTGCAGGCGTCCTATTCATCTCCCCCTAGGGCGACTACCTCAAGTATGTCCTGCAAATCCACTACAAGGCATCTAACAACAGCGCTGAATACGAAGCCCTCATCCACGGGCTACGCATTGCTGCCTCCTCGGGATCAAGCGCCTTATGGCCTACGACGATTCCAAGGTCGTCATCGACCAAGTCAGCAAGGACTCTGAAGCTAGGAAGGACACGATGGATGCCTACTGCACCGAGGTGCGCAAGCTCGAGCGTCACTTCGAATGGCTCGAGTTCCACCACGTCTGCCGTAACAACAACGTCGCAGCTGACGTCCTATCCAAGCTCGGCTCCAAGCGCGCACTGGTTCCGGCCAGCGTGTTTGTCCAGGACCTACGCAAGTCGTCCATCAAGCTCATCCCCGACTCAGAGTCGCCCGATGACGAAGTAACCTCGCCAGCAGGTCGTGAAGTCCTCATGATCGACGCAGAGGACGACTGGCGCCTCGACTTCATCGCCTTCCTCCTTGAACACTGAGTGCCTGAGGAAAAGGCGGAGCACGAAAAGATCACAAGGCGTAGCGCCAACTACGTCGTCGTCGGCGACCAACTCTACCGGAGGTCCGCCTCCACCGGAGTACTGATGAAGTGTATCCTACGATCCGAGGGCCTTAGGCTCCTGGATGAGATCCACGGTGGCGAATGCGGCAACCATGCCGCCTCTTCCAACCTGGTGGGCAAGGTCTTCAGGTCTGGCTTCTATTGGCCCACGGCCATGGCCGACGCCCAGGAACTTGTACGTCGATGCAAGGGGTGCCAGTTCTTCGCCAAGCAGCAGCACGTCCCGGCTCAGGCCCTGAGGACCATCCCTCCATCGTGGCCCTTCGCAGTATGGGTCTCGACTCTATGGGACCTTTCAAGACCGCTCCTGGCGGCTACAAGCACATCATCGTGGCGGTGGATAAGTTCACCAAGTGGATCGAGGTCTGTCCCGTATCTAGCGTCACATCGAAAGAGGCGGCCAAATTCATCGAGGAGATCACCCACCGCTTTGGGGTGCCAAACAGGATCGTCACCGACCTTGGCACAGCCTTCACAGGAGCCGATTTCTGGGACTTCTGCCAGGACAACCTGACCGACGTATACTACTCCTCGGTGGCGTACCCGCGGTGCAATGGCTAGGTCAAGCGGGCCAACGGCATGGTCCTACAGGCCATCAAAGACCGCATCTTCGATGGTTCAGCGCCTTACGCAACTAGGTGGCTCTCAGAGCTACCTCACATTCTCTGGGGTCTCAGGACCCAGGTCCGCTCAGCCACAGGGTACTCACCCTTCTTCCTAGTCTATGGGTCAGAGGCCATCCTCCCCACCGACGTTGCCTTCGGAGCTCCTCACATCCAGAACTTCGATGAAGGAGAAGTAGAGCAAACATGTAGGCTCGACCACGATAGTGTCGAGGAACATCATGTGGCCGCGCTCATGCGCCACACCCGCCACGAGCAGCAGCTACGTTGCTACCACGACCGCAACATGCGGGAACGTTCCTTCAACGTTGGCGACCTAGTCTTGCGGCGGATCCAGAACACCAAGGACATGCACAAGCTCTCTGCACCTTGGGAAGGCCCCTTCATAGTTAAGGAGGTCATTGGACCGGTGACCTATTGCTTCCAATGGGCCGATGGCTAGGGTGTCCCGAACCCCTGGAACATTACGTCATTTCTATCCTTAGGAGCCTTGTATCAATAAAAAGCTATGTACTCTATCCTTTGTACTTCGATATATATAAAAAGATTCCTCTTTTTTGACCTGTTTCTATGAGTCTCTGTCTATTCCCCCCTCCCCTTCGACATGCTCGGGGGCTTGGTTTAAAACTGGACCCCTCACGCTCGGGGGCTTGGTGTTAAGCTCAGCCCTTCACGCTCGGGGGCTTGGCTTTGCCAACCTAAGGGTCGTTCGACCTGGGGTTTCTACCTTTCTTTTTACCAGTGTTCCCTCACCACAACATTTTATACGCCTTATAAATATTCCTAGGTCGTGGGGTTGCTCGACCTTGGGTCCCTGACCCCCCTCTGCGCGTCGGCTGCACGTAAGCCTCCACGCCGAGCCGTGTAGTCGGTAAGTCGTTCCTCCACTGAGTAGGGTTAGCGGGGGGAAAGGGTTCTTGCAACCTCATTGCTTTTGTATTCTTATAAGGAGTATATGGGTCAAATAAGGGATCGCACCAACTTAATTAAACATGCCTTTTTTGATTCATGCAAAGTTTATCTTGCATCAAAAGGGTCGACGACCCATTGGCTCTAACCGTTTGCTACGTCCTAAGTTACATCTCTAGGTCTATTTTCTTCATAATTTCCTCCGCGGCGGCCTGGATATCTTCAACGCCCACCAGCTGAGACAGGTCTAGCTCCTCCTTGACCTTCTCAAGGTCAAACATCGGTACATGGTGCCTCACCGTGGCCAGCGCGGTAGCAGCGGCGAGTTTACCGCTGTCTATCATCAAGGTCTTCACGCGACCCTCCGCCTCCTCCAGCCGTGCGACGAGCTCCTATGGCCCGCCCTCGACCTTGGGGGCGTACACGTCCACAAGGTACTCGGCGGCCTCCTTGAGGTCGTCCAGCTCCTTCTCAAGATCTGCAGTCATCTCTTGATGATCAATAAGGGTTTGCATTGCCCGGCCCAGGTCGATCTCCAGATCCCTGCGGACACCAAATTCATATGCAGCCTTCCGGGTATAGTAATACTCACTGGCGATGACCTCCTTGTTCTTCTCCTTAAGGACCTTCACCTGGTCCTTTGACTCCTTGAGGTCCTTCCTCAAGGCGGTCTCCTTCTTGGCCTCTGCGATCAGCAAGGTCAGGATCGGTTCATCATACCGTAAAATTCAAGCATCAAGCATAAGGGTCCCCAGACGTACCCGCAGCGGCGATCTTCAGTTCGTCCTCCGCTTCCTCCGCCTTCAGCTCAGCAGCCTCAAGCTCCTGCTTCAAGGCCTCCATCGCCTTGTCCTTCAAGGTCGCCTCATCCTTGAGACGCTTTATTTCTTCTGCGGCCTCAACCTTGGCCTGAAGCACAACCTCCCGCGTCGTGGATAGCTCTGCATGAAGCTTGGCGCCCTCCGTAAGCAGGTTCGCCCTGCCCTGCGCCCGCTCGGCAAGAGTCTGAACCCACACATTATGAAAGATCGTCATGTCAAGGCGCCTAAGTGAATTAAAGACTTAGCCCCAAAGGCAATGTTGACTCACCATGAGTGTCCTGCCGATCGTCTTCGCTGCCTCTGTGATTGTCGCCTGCGCCGCCTTGAAATCTGCAAGGTCACGGCCGTCGGTGAGAATGTCCTCCTCCCACGGAGTGCCAGCATAGAGGCACCAGTCCCGGTCGTCCTCCTCGCCTCCTCCTCCGGTCTCCGCCAACTGCGTCCGCGGAAGGCCCGACTCGGGTGGGTCCTGCTGGTGAAGGCCTTCTCCTTGCTGAGCGCTGTCAGTAGTGACCTTGGCTATCGCTGACGGTGTTGCCCCCACGGTCTCAAGGACCTTGCAGGTAACATCCCCGCCCGAGGTCGCCGGCGACTGCCCCACCGGCAACTTCTCAATCTTCCACCCAAAGGCCTCTTGGCCTGAGGCGTTCTTGCTAGTATCCGATGCAGCAGGAGTCCCCCTGCCCAAGGTGCACAAGTTCGTTAGCACCGACGTACTCAAACAAGCCGCGAAGATGAAAGAAAGCACAAAGTCAAGTTCAATAACATACCCGCTGCCCGTCTTCAATCTAAACGACATCGGCTTGGGTGGCGCCCGCCTCGGCTTCTTTTGCGACCCTTGGTCGCTCACACCCTCCGCGCTCGGCTTCGGCTGCTGTTCGCTAGTAATCACGAGCGGGACGTCGCTTCCTCCTGCGGCCGCTGTGTCGCCCGACCCTGCGGTGACGTCACGCGACCGTGTGTCATCCTGTTCCTCGAAGACGACCTTGGTGCTAGTTGTCGCCGTCTCCGACGACGCAGTGGTGTCCTTCCTCTTCCTCTTCTTCTTCTTCTCCGCCTCAATGGTGGCGGAGATGATCTTGACGCCCTTGTGCGCCGGGATCTTGCCAGCGACCTGCCGCGTGCGCCGGGTTGTTGGTGCTGAACTCACTATGGGCGGATCCTCATCATCACTACCTCCCACCGATGAGTCGGAGAGGTAGTTCTCAAATAACTCTGGCGGCAGAGCCTGCACGTCCTCCGCCGCGCAGACCTTGAAGCTGTGCTCACCCTCGTCAGTGAGGGGAGCCGGGCTCCAGAACAAGCCTTCACGACCCTGCAATAGGCGACCTTCGTCTTAGATCGGGAGAGAGTAAATTCAACTCAACATGAATCAAGGTCGATCAGCGACTTACAACTTCGGTGGGCCGCTTGAGGGAGAACGCCTTGGGGCACGTCCAGTTCCGGATCACCCCGTTGAAGAGTTCCCTCACCCGCGCTACCATCTCCTGCTTGGAGACCTTGCACTGCGCCACGCGGGTCGGGTCGGTCTGGCGCCAGTACTCATAGGCTGGGTGCACCCGATCTTGGATCGGTTGCAGCAGCCTCCGGCAGAAACTGATGGCCACCGCGCCGCCTGTCAGCCCTTCTTCCTTCCACGCCTTGAGGTCCTCCAGCAGTGGCTTGATGGCGTCCATCTCCCGCGACGTCAGCTGGTTTGTCCACTCCGGCACCGAGACCGGCGCGAGCCCCGACCTGGTGGCTAGCGCCGGCTTCGGGTTGTCGATGTAGAACCACCCTCGCCTCCAGCCCTGGGTGTTGTCTGGCAGCTCCATGTCGATGTACACCGTCTTCATGTGACGGCGTAGCATGAAGCCGACGGCTCCGACGACGCCATTCTTCCCTGTCTTCTTCACCTCGAAGAAGTACCGCCACAGGTCGAAGTGTGGCGGCATCCCCAAATACACCTCGCATAAATGGATGAACGAGGAAACAGTGGTGACGGCGTTGGGGACGAGGTGTACCAGGTCGACGCGGTAGAAGTGGAGCAGCCCATGGAAGAAATCACCCGCCGGAACTCCAAATGCGCGCTCCACGTGCGCGACGAAGGCGATGGTCTCCCCGGTCCCCTCGGAGGGGAAGGCTTCGCCGGCGGCTGGCCTCCAGCCCACCTGCTCCCTGGGCTTCAGCAGCCCGCGCTCCACCAGACCTTGGAGCTGCGCCTCCTTCACTGTCGAGTGCTCCCAAACCTTCTCTGGGGCCGGCGCAAGCTCTGGGGCCATTTCTTCTTCGCTGAAGCCGGTGGATCTAGTTCTAAACGCTACCAAGGATTTCTGGCACATACGGTGGTGCTGGGCGCGGTGGATCTAAGCACGGCGGCGCCGGCGAATCTGTGCGCTCAAGCTCTTGGCGGCGGATCGGAAACCCTAGCTATTGCAGGGGAATGTAAGTGAGTGGGGTCCCCGACCCTTCACTCGGCCTTTTATAATTGGGTCGCATGAGTTTGGTGGGCCGCGACGCCCCAAACGTCCCTTCGGATTTGGCGATATTTCCGGCGACCCAACGGATACGTCGCCAACGGCTCTTTCGGCCTAACGGCCACAGGCAGTAACGGCTCACGTCGTACGGGAATCTATGCCCGCTGGCCTTCTGCCCAACGGCCCGGCGTCCATAGACTCGTTATGCCCTACTTCAAGCCCCTTCCCCATCATTTTCTTCAAGGTCTCCTGGCCTCTGACGACCTCCGGGTCTATGATAACACCTTCACAAGGTCGACAGGTACTACCGCTTGGTAGGTCACCTCAGCTTTCATTAGTGGGTTCACACTCCTGGCTCCTAGGTCCCGCTACCTATTAGATCGCCTTAGCCTTCGTGGCTGGTTTGTACCAACGGCCCTATGCTTAAAGGCTCCACTGCCCGTTGGCGACCTCTGGGTCAAGTAGCACCTCCCTGAGGTCGCTAAGGTCCTGCTACCTACTAAATTGCCTTAATGGCTATACCAACGGCCCTGTGCTTAATGGCTCCACTGCCCGTTGGCAACCTCTTGGTCAAGTAGCACCTCCCTGAGGTTGCTAAGGCCCTGCTGCCTCCTAGGTCGTGTAAACCTAGAATTCCCAGGCTGACTACCTGTGTTGTGTCACTGCACAACGGCTGTGTCGACCCAGGTCGACACGGGCACCCTGTCTCGACGAAAGGCCTCCCGAAGGTCGGCGTGCTATATCAGCCCTGTCGGGACCTTGGTAGCCATACCATTACAGCCCGGGCGCCCTTACAACCACTGGAATCATGATATTTCTCATGCAAAACTATATTTACAGCTTCATAAGCTACAAGGAGTTTGGCCCTTGGCCAATTACAACATACAAAGATATTAAAGGTCCTGAATTACCTTCCAAAGTGCTTACGACTCAATCTACATTAATAAGGCTTGTCGCAAGCTTTCTTCTAGCTTCAGGACCTACTCGACGACCTCTACAGCCACTGTGGAGGCAGCTGTCACACAGCCACCTCTACTTGCACACCAACCGGTCTCCTGCGGCGCCCAGCATCAAGTCTGAGCTTCGCCGCAAGATTGCAGAAGGTCCGAGCTTTAACACCAACCTCACTAGGTGGAGCGCAGCACCCACCAGCATCACCTCAGGCCTGAAAGTGTCAAGGCTGACGATGCAGCTGCTGCTTCATACTCCTCCTGGGTTCCTCGGCGGGACTGGGAGAAGAGGCCAATCGAGTTCTTCGAGCCTCGCAAGCATTCTTCTAGCTCCAAGCATGAACTACATCAACCCTACACTCTGGAGGGCGGACAAAAGCCCCTGGCTTGATAATATTACTACACTGGATCATCTTGCTTCACCTTTGAAGATTGGTGTGGCTTGCTTCGAGGTTTGGGTGCCTATTTATACTACAAAGCACCTGCCATTCGGTCTTATCCGCAAGCCAGCTTGCGTGGCGTCCTCATCCTCAAGGTCACTGTACACTCGTGGAACAGGAGGTCACTGTTCGCTCGTGAGGGGCATTGGAGCGCCTAACCCCTACCTGACTACACCCTGGAGCACATTTGTCTTTTGCAAGTGATTGCGACCTGTGATACGTCTGGAAGCTAGCCCGTGACCGTACAGTGCACTCGTGATTCTGGTTGCGCTAGACCTGTCACCTGCTGACCTCTGCAAGATTCTGGAGCTTTTGTCCTATAGCATTGGCATTACAAGAGCATCTGTTTCCTGAACGAAAGGTCGTAGGTTCGGATCATTTTCTCTTCTTCTTCTTTGGAGCATCAAACCGGCCATCCTGGTCGCTTTACTGCTCAGGGGCTACTACACTAGTGCGTCTTCGACGCCCTATTTTCTTCGGGTCACCTCGACCTAATGGAAGCCCGCTTCCATCACATCTCTGCTCGACCTACCCTCGGTGGGCTTGTTGACCTTTCTGAAGGTCGTGGCTACTACTACAATATGCCTGACTCAGGTCAGGTCGGCGGTTCTGCAAGATCTACGCCTCGTCTTCACTTCGACATCATGGTCCTTAGACCCAGAAGCCCGATGTTCAACTTCGTGCACGCATCGGAGGGGTTTCTTTTCTTTTTTTGATCCCCGTGCACCCTTCGCGGCCTTGACGGTACTGCGCCTTGCTCCTCTTCAACACAACCTCACCTCGGCCGCTACGCCTACACGTCGATCGGGGGCTTGAGAGACATGGGTACCCATGGGTCCCCACCGGCCAGGGTCCCAGGGCCCCCTGACAAGTGGACCCAACCTTCCAGAAGAGCCGCTGACTTGCCAAGTGGGCCCAGCGACCTTATCCGCACTCCTGACGACCGCGGGCGACCTGGTCAAGACTCCGGAGGACCCGCGATGCTTGGTGTGCAAGTCAAGAACTCTAGGACCTGGCGCGCCGCCGCCTGTAGCTCCGAGTATCACGGGATACTCCTTGTAATCCAGGAGATAAGCCTCCCATAGTTGTAACCGACCCCGACACGGGTCAACCGACCTGGCATGCAAACCCTAGCCCATCCTCCCCATATAAGGCGGCCTAGGGCTCCATGCATAGGGACAACTCATCCTCGCATAATCCACCACAACTGGATGTAGGGTTTTACTCTCTTGAGGCCCGAACCAGTATAAACCCTTGTCTCCCTGTTCCTCGCCGCCATACTCACCTAGTTCCGTGTGCATCCCGTGCATAACCATCTACGCTCTTAGGTCCTGATCCTCCATTAACCTGCAAACCTCTAGGGCAACCCCCTAGCAGATCTGTCCAGGTCTCACCCCCTGACACCAGCTATTTATAGAGTCGAGCTAGGGAGGTGAAAGATCATGCACGCAGGCATGCAAAAGGACAGAAGTTGTCATCAAATTCAACTTTCATTCAACCAGTAACTCCAGCACTAACACTTATGGGTAACATTCAACCAGTAACTCCACCACTAGCACTTATGGGTTACAATCAACTAGTAACTCTAGCACTAGCACTTATGAGTAGTGACTGACAAAATGAAGAGTCTTGTCCATCCGTTCGCTCGCCGCCAGCCTGCACGCACCGCTCAGCTCGGCCACAGCTCGACCGGCCGGCGGTGGCGCTCGTGCGTGTGTGGCACCCTAGCATTCTTTCTCAGCTTCTCAAATTCATTAGAATAAATCCAACTATTTAAGCTGAGTAAGAGTCTCTTGGAATTCTCATCTGGTATTAGTGTTATTCCCATGCAAATATTACGTATCATAGAGTTTAATTAAATTTAAATGGGTCAGGCCCAAATAAATTCCAACAATCCCCACCAAACTTTAGGGTAAGTAATAAAGCATGACAAAACCACAACTCTTTGATATACCAGTGTTTCGATGGAGACTGTTAAGTTGAACATCCATCTAGAACCTGAATTTTACTCAATCACAACTATACAATGGACTAAGCCTTGAATTGACAGTTTTGTGTGAAATGAGGTCCATTCAAGTCCTTTACTGGTACTAGGCTGCAAAAAGGCATCCCCTCTGTTTGAAGCATATAAGTCACACTTCTGTACCTTTTCATGAGAATTTAGAGATTACCCAAGTCTCATAGACTGTGACCAGCAGTCTGTCTCATATAGGTGTATTTCTCAACATATGTTCTGTAGGGCAACATCTCATTTGAAATACATTAAGATAAAATCATCCTGCCTTACAGAAAGGAAAGATGTACACCAGAGATGAGTTCAGAAGGGATCTTTCCTCACAATCTACTACTAGCTTGTTTCACCGTCCTAATTCACGGGATCTCCAATCACATAGGACAGGTTACCACTAAAGTAGAATTCAAATGGGTCTCATACCCATCTCTCTCGATGCACTTTCTATCACATTACGTGATAAGCCCTTGGTGAATTGATCTGCCAGATTTTTCGACGTATGAACATAGTCCAACGCTATAACTCCGGAGTTTCTTAACTTCCTGACAGATTTAAGTCGTCCCTTAACATGCCTTGAAGACTTCATGTTATCCTTGGAACTGTTAACCTTTATAATCACGGTTTGGTTATCATAGTTCATGGAAATAGCCGGAATTGGCTTTTCAACCACCGGTAAATCCAAAAGGAGTTCACGAAGCCACTCAGCCTCGGTCCTAGCAGTGTCCAAAGCAGTGAGCCAAGCTTTTATTGTAGACTTCGTTAAGATAGTCTGCTTGCAAGACTTCCAGGAAACAGTGCCACCTCCAAACAGAAACACATATCCGCTTGTGGCATAAAGCTCATCAGCATCAGAGATCCAGTTGGCATCACTGTATCCCTCTAACACTTTTGGGTGTCCTGAATAATGAATACCATAACTCATGGTACCCTTTAAGTAGCGCATCACTCTCTCGAGAGCAACCCAATGCACATCTCCAGGGTTTTTCACAAACCGGCTCAGCTTACTCACAGCATAGGAGATATCAGGTCTGTAGCATTTGCAAGATACATGAGAGAACCAATGATCTGGGAGTACCTCAATTGATCCCTTGCAATTCTGCGGTTCTTTCTCAAAGGAACACTTGGATCATAAGGTGTGGGAGAAGGAATACAGTCACTATATCCAAAGTGACTTAAAACCTTTTCCACATAGTGAGATTGTAACAAAGTTACCCCACCATCACTATCTCTTGACAGCTTGATATTAAGAATAACATCAGCTTCTCTCAAATCTTTCATCTCAAAATTATTTGACAAGAATTGCTTCACTTCCTCAACAACTTTGAGATTAGATCCGAAGATCAATATGTCATCAACATATAAACACAATATGACACTTTCACCCCCACCATGTCGATAGTATACACACTTGTTAGCTTCATTGACAATAAAGCCCGCAAACATCAATGTGTTATCGAATTTCTCATGCCATTGCTTAGGGGCTTGTTTAAGGCCATATAACGACTTCAATAACTTACACACCTTGTTCTCTTGACCATTTGCAACGAATCCATCAGGCTGATCCATATAGATCTCCTCCTCCAACTCTCCATTTAGGAAAGCGGTCTTAACATCCATTTGATGGACTATAAGACCATATGAGGCTGCCACGGAAAGCAGAGTCTGAATGGTCGTCAGTCGAGCAACAGGTGAATAAGTATCAAAGAAGTCTTCACCCTCCTTTTTGAGTGTAACCCTTAGCCACAAGCCTTGCCTTGTACCTCTCAATTGTACCATCAGACCTAAGCTTTTTCTTGAACACCCATTTACATTCAATAGGTTTGCACCCATAGGGATGATCAACAACCTCCCAAGTTCCATTAGACATTATTGATTCCATCTCACTCCTAACTGCTTCCTTCCACAAGTCAGCATCAGGAGAGGAAAATGCCTCTTCAATAGTTGATGGAGTATTATCCACAAGATACACAATGTAGTCATCACCAAAGGATTTTGCAACCCTTTGTCTCTTACTCTTTCGAGTTACTACAGTGTCATTCTCCTCTGGATTTTGCACATGGGTTTCCTCAAATTGTTCATCTGAAATGAGATTATCATGCTCATGTGAACTTATAGATTCATGATTAGAACTACTATATGTTGATTTCATTGGAAAATCATTTTCAAAAAATGTAGCGTCTTTTGATTCCATTATTGTACCAACATGCATGTCAGGTACCTCAGATTTTATAATCAAGAACCGATATCCCACACTGTGAAAAGCATAACCAAGGAACACACAGTCAACGGTTTGAGGTCCTAGTTTGCGCTTCTTATTGATTGGCACATTCACTTTAGCCAAACAACCCCAAGTGCGCAAATAAGAAAGATTTAATCTTTTCTTTTCCCATTCCTCGAATGGTGTGATTTCTTTGTCTTTCATAGGAACTTTGTTCAAAACATGACAAGCTGTCAAAATCGCCTCGCCCCACCATTCCTTAGGTAATCCCGCAGTGTCTAACATGGCATTCACCAACTCTGTTAGAGTGCGGTTTTTCCTCTCGGCAATCCCATTGGATTGTGGTGAGTATGGCGGTGTTCTCTCATGAACAATCCCATGTTCAACGCAGAATTCATCAAAAGCATTAGAGAAATATTCTCCACCTCTATCAGACCTTAAACGTTTAATTTTCCTCTCAAGTTGGTTTTCTGCTTCAGCTTTATAGGCCTTGAAAAAATTTAACGCTTCATCTTTAGTTTTCAAGAGATACACATAGCAGAATCTAGTACAATCATCTATAAAAGTCATAAAGTATCTTTTTCCGCCTTTTGTCAAAACGCCATTCATCTCACAAAGATCGGAATGAACTAACTCTAGAAGTGTCAAATTTCTTAGCTCGGCAACCTTGTGAGGCTTGCGAGTTTGTTTAGATTGCACACATGCATGACACTTAGAGCCTTTGACATGATTAAATTTCGGGATTAAACTCATATTAGCTAGCCGCGTCAAACATCCATAATTAACATGACATAACGTGAATGCCATAAATCTGTCTCTGTCTCTTCACAAGCACTAACAGAGTTCACGACATTATTACACACATCCAGCAAAGACAAGCGGAACAAACCTCCGCAATCATAACCCTTACCAACAAATGTTCCATGTCTCGACACGATACACTTATTGGACTCAAAAACAACTTTATAGCCCTCACGACACATCAAAGAAATGCTAACAAGATTCTTCTTTATTGAGGGGACATGCTGCATGTACTTCAATAGCACCGTCTTTCCCGAAGTAAACTTCAGATTGACGAAACCAACACCATGAACATGCGCATGTGATCCGTTCCCTATCAGCAAGGCTCCAGTCCTGCCGACCTGAAAAGCTGCAAACAAAGAGATATCAGCACACACATGGATGTTAGCTCCACTATCCATCCACCATTCTGGTGAATTACAAACTGAAAGAACATAGGGTAAAGAATTACCATACCTAGATGTTCCTCCTCCAGTCTCATTAATTACCATGTTAGCTGATTTCTTCTCCTTGCCAAGTTTGCGGTCAGGGCATTGACTAGCACAGTGCTCATCACTCCCGCAAACAAAGCATCCTTCATTCTTTTTCTTGTTATTTTTCTTCTTGAACTCAGTGGTGTGCTTAGAATTAGGGTTGTGATCTTGTTTTCTCTTGGGCTTCTTTTTGAAATTACGAGATGCATGAAAATTCCTTTTCTGTACCATGTTGGCAGTAGAGGACTCATGATCTTTTCCACGGTTGTCTTTTCCCCTTGCCCTCTCCTCCACATCAAGAGTACCAATGAGATCAGCCACATTGAACTCTTGTCTCTTGTGTTTTAGGGAGGTGGCAAAATCCTTCCAAGAAGATGGTAACTTGGTGATGATACCGCCAGCCACAAACTTGTCAGGAAGAACACATGGAAAATGTTCAAGTTCTTTAGCCAAAGGCTGAATCTCATGAGCTTGCTCTACAACAGAACGGTTCTCAACCATTTTGTACTCATAGAGTTGCTCCATGAGATAGAGCTCACTTCCGGCATCAGAAACTCCAAATTTGTCATTCAGTGCATCTCATAATTGTTTGCCAGATGTGTAAGATATGTAGTTTTTCTCATACTTGGTATGAAGTGCACAAATCACAACGCCTCTAAAGAGGTTATCAGCAGCCCGAAATTTAGCCTCCTCGTCGGCATGCAAGTTATCGGGCTTCCCCTCCGCGACATGATAGCAATTCATAGCAGTCAACCACAACTCCATCTTAGCACGCCAAGTCATGAAATTCTTTCCATCAAAAGCAGTAGGCTTCAACACGGCAGCAAAACCAGTAACGGAAAATTGCCTAGTATTTGGTTTTTGAATTGTTAGAAAATTAAGCAATTTCCACATTATTTTAATCTAGATAAATGACGGTTTAAATGTGATGACATATATATAATTGATCATGATGAAAAGAACAATTTTCATGCATATATATAAAAAAGAAGCAGACAAGAAAGACAGGGAGAACAATACATAAATAAAGATGAGAGACAGAAATAGATACCCAGCATTTCCAGAAACGTTACAAGGCCTGGTGTTGTCACCCATGGTGTCGTCGTCGTTGTAGCAGAGAAGCCGCCGCAGGCAGTCCGGTATCGTCGTCGTCGATGCAGGCAGTCACGCGAGCGCTCCCCAAAAACCAAATCGCTGTACACCCCGAACAGAGTTCACGAACGGCGTCGGTTCCGGAGGCACCTGCCCTCCAGCGATCCCGTGCGCGCAGGAGCACCGGACGAAGATTCCCGAGAAGCAGTAGAGTTGTGATGTGTTTGTTCAACCGTAACAGATGAGATAGAGTTTTCAACTATTTATAGAGTCGAGCCAGGGAGGTGAAAGATCATGCACGCAGGCATGCGAAAGGACGGAAGCTGTCATCAAATTCAACTTTCATTCAACCAGTAACTCCAGCACTAGCACTTATGGGTTACATTCAACCAGTAACTCCACCACTAGCACTTATGGGTTACATTCAATCAGTAACTCCACCACTAGCACTTATGAGTAGTGACTGACAAAATGAAGAGTCTCGTCCATCCGTTCGCTCGCCGCTAGCCTGCACGCACCGCTCAGCTCGGCCACAGCTCGGCCGGCCGGCGGCGGCGCTCGTGCGTGTGTGGCACCCTAACATTCTTTCTCAGCTTCTCAAATTAATTAGAATAAATCCAACTATTTAAGCTGAGTAAGAGTCTCTTGGAATTCTCATCTGGTATTAGTGTTATTCCCATGCAAATATTACGTATCATAGAGTTTAATTAAATTTAAATGGGCCAGGCCCAAATAAATTCCAACAACCGGCCCATGCTGGGTGCTTCGACGAGATGATTTCCAACATCCGCGCGAACTAGCTCATTCGCGTGTTCGACCAGAAAAAACGTTCAACACAATATTCTTGTCATGTTCGTGAGGATGGTATTGAAACATGTGGACAAGTGAGAATCTCTTAGAGCATGGTTAATAAGGATTGGCTACTCCCTCCGTCCCTAAAAGATTGTCGTCATTAGTGTGCGTGTCACAACATTGACTCGATTTGTAGAAAATATGTGCAACATTTGTATCTCCAAATAAATTTATTAAAAAAACTAGATTCAAATACCTTTCTAATGATACTAATTACATATAATAAATATTTATATTTTTTAATATATATTTAATTAAAATTTTTTCTCGAAAATCGCAAACGATAGTCTTTTAGGGACGGAGGGAGTACACGCTAAGCCATGTCAGCTCGAGATCAGTTTGGAGCCCAAAACGTGCAACAGCTAAACGTCGCTAGCTATCTTGGAAATTGGAAAAGGGCCTGAAAAGTGAAGGTGGCGGGACCCAACAGCTGGTGTGTTTGAGAGGCTTGGACCTGTGAACATCTCGGAGCCCGTGTACCGCTCGGCGCCGAATGCAGCGACCAGCTTCGTCGTCTCTCTCATCCACCTCGGAATCTATGCTGACGTGTTGGTCGATACGACTATTATTGTACCTGCTCTTAATCTCAATGGTACTGGAGGCACCACTGTGCCGCGCCAAAGCTGTTGCATTCTGCCAGGGTTGCCTAGTGTGGACAACTAGACGACGACACGATGAGGCAGGTGAGTGGGAGACTTTGCGACTTCGAGATCACACCACACACATGGGCAGAGCACTAGAAGAATATGCATCAACAAGGACATGGTGTCATCCTGACAATTTTGATCCACACAAGGGGTGTGTTTTCTCTGAATTGGGATGCAAAATTCTGGATTTTGCATGGATTTTGGGCTAAAAAGCACTGTTCCGAACTGAAAGCACTGTAGCACTTTTCGTTTGTTTGTGTTAAAAATTGTCCTACCATGGCCTAAGTAGGCTCAAAAGATTCGTCTCGCAAAGTACATCCAAACTGTGTAATTAGTTTTTCATTTCATCTACATTTAGTACTCCATGCATGTGTCGACATTTTTGATGTGATGTTTGATGTGATGGGGAATCTTCTTTTTGCATAGTGAATTTTGAGGGAAGTTGGGCTTCTAAACACACCCAAGGTCGCACGAGGGTTCAATTGTACTCCCTCCGTTCTTTTTTACTTGACGTCGTTTAGCTCAAATTTGAGCTACTGAACGTCATATAAATCAGAACAGAGGTAGTAGTAGATTGAGTTGGCATATATTGATGAATTTATCATAAAACATCAACACTAATTATGCCATTTATTTATTTTTTATTAAATACGATTTTTTTAGTTCCAAATATTTTGGGTTTTCCTTCATTGGTGTTGTGGATTATGATACTGGAGGCATACCGGAAATTATAGCAGTTAACTACTGGAGACTCACAACACAATTGATAGTCGTTGAGAGCTTTTGCAGGTTTGGCATAAAACCACATTTGCTCCGTCTAGTTGGTGCACGAAACGTGATTGAATTTCTCTTAAATATGGATGTTTAATATGTCATGGCTACTATCAGGGTGCAAGGGAAATGGGCACAACAACAATTCAGATATCTAAGGGAAAGGAAACCAGAACGAGGATATATATGCCTGTTGGGTGCAATGTTTGAAGCTATTTGTGTAGTAAACGATGTCTGCATGGCACGGTCGATCGACAAGCCCACTACGCGCCCTCTCCAATGTTGCTGGCGCGCGCATGTGCACTATGACACCAAACGGCTCATTCATGGACCGATCCCTGTATAATGGAGTCTCTTCTCCTCATCGATCCATCCCACCATGACGCTAAGGGCCCGTTTGGGAGCCCAGTATCCCTGCGGGATCCCCTCCTTTTTCCCGGGTCGTGCTCCCACGTCGTTTTTGGCCCCGGGCCGTGCCCCCACGTCGTTTGGCAGTCCACAGCCCCGGACGCCAAAACCCTAGCCCCCCGTTTTCCCCGTGGCGATCCTTCCCCACCTCCAGAGTCCTGGCGGCGGCGCCCCGTCTCTCCTTCGGTCCTTCCCTCGCGCGACCCGTGCTCCTCCCCGACCACTCCACCACGCGCGCCGCCGCGACCCCGTCGTTTCCTCGCGCTCGCGGGAGAAGAAGTGCGGCCTCTTCCCCATCCGCTCCACCACGCTGCCTCCCCCAACCAATCGCCGCCACTCCTCCGCTGTCCACGCCATCCCCGGACAAGGAGCCGCCGCCGTCGTCCCCGGTCCAGGAGCCATCGCCGTCGTCCCTGGTGCTTCTTCGTCTGCCTCCTCTGCAATCCAGATCTACAATACCACCACCTTGGCTACCTCAGTTCATCCACCTTCTTGGATTTGTGAGTTCTCCCCTTTCCTCATCGGCGCGTGCGCTCCGGCCTCCGCGTACCAAGACAGGTGAGTACCGAGGCCTCCCTGCCGGTTTCCTTCTCCTCCGGTTCCGATTCGGGTTTCCTGAGAACGAGTGCTTCTCTTCCTGCTGGAGCAGCGACGGGGAGCAAGTCGATGGCGAAGTACGAGGGGCGGCTACACCGTGGAGACTGTCTTCGACGGCAGCAAGCTGGGGATCGAGCCCTACTCCATGGAGGTCACCGAGGGTGGCGAGCTGCTCGTCATGGACTCCATGAACAGCAACATCTACTGAACCACCCAACTGATTTTTTTTAATATGAGTGTTTCCCTGCTTTGCAATCTTGTAGCCCTGAATTGCTAGTTCTTTGTTTGTGACTATCAATCTGTTCCTTTTGTCAGTAAATAAGTTATTAGAGATCAGCGCATTGCTGATAAGCTATTCTTTGTTAGCACTTAGCAGTAGCTTCCCTGAAACCGTGTCTGGCTCGCGAACCATGTCAGTAAATAAGTCATGCTGTTGTATACTATGACAAGACATTTACCAAGTTTGTTATGCCTTCTGTATGTTGAATTTAGGTAGCATGATGCATTAGATATCTGGTTTATTAATTTAGACATACATGTTTATGAAGTAGCTGTGTTATGTGCCAAAACTGTACGCCACATGCATGTTGGTGAGGTGAGATTAGCTACAGGATAAAACAGGGGGTCTGAGCCGAAATTCATTTGGCTAATACTAATAAGCATAGCTGCTGCCTTACTTGTAGATAATAATGTTTGTGCCATGAGATATGCAACTGCATGCCCTTGTATCTTGAAGCTTTTGATCTGTTATGATACATATTTAGAGCAACTCCAAGAGACTCCATTTTTTTATCTGATTTTACAAACTTGGTACAGTAAAAGCTAAGGGTTAATCTTGTCGGTTAGTCTTGTCGGTTGAGATAAAATGTTTACAGCCATGTTTACTCAGTATGATGAAGCTATTATAGAATAGCCGAAGCTGGCATGACTAGATTCTTTTTCATACTAAATGTAACACCACTATTTGAGTTCAAAGAATGAATCTAGCTGCTGTTTTGGTGGTTAACTGTCAGTAAAAATTCTAAGGCTGAAACTTTGCGATTATTTAACTTCTGATCCTGAGATTTATCAGTTCTTGCATCATAATCTTGTAGACATAGTATGATGGTTGTTAATTGTCCACCTGTTTGTTTAATGGAAAATGGACTGATAATCTTGCTGCTATACGCAGGCAATGAACTAATGTTGAATAAATCGATTTTACTTGCGAGTGTTATTGTTGCTATTATATTATGTGATCAACTGATCTTAATTTTCTTGTTATTGTTTTTGCCAGAATTAGTGGGTCTTGAGGAGAGCCAAAAGGCAAGGAGAAAATGATTGGGGAAAGGTCCTAGGAAAATTTCTTATCGTAGCAACAATTATGTTGAAGAGAGTAGATTTGTGGCTAATTAAATTCTTAAATCACAGAGAACACGTCCCTTTTTGTCTCTTGAATCAGCTAGATGCAATGTATTGTTCCACCCATTTGTGTAGTCTCAACCTTGGTATTTTTTTACGTCAATGGTGTTGTCTCAATTTCTAGAAAACATCATGTATGTTTTCACAAATTAACTGCAAAATGCATGGTGGTTGCTACAGGAGAAAATTGGTGTTGTTAAAATGGATTACTTTGTATGCCATATATATATATATATTCTTGGTTGTAGTTTTTTTTTTAAAGTGTATGGTGACATCGGTAGCTGGATAGGCTCATCATGATTCCTACTTATCTCTCCCACCATACTTTCCCTGCCCCCGCCCCTGCCCCCCTTGACAATCCCGTACTTCCAAACAGAGCGACGGGGGAAGGGGCAGCACTGCCCCTGCGGTGGAGAGGATTGGAAAATCCAAAAAATTCCATCCGGGTCGTTCCTACCCAGGGCTAATAAGCCCGATGCTGAGAGAGAGGGAGGCAGGAAGGGAGAGATAGAGAATAGGTAGGCAAACTTATTGGTTAAAACTTTGGCTCTTTTACGGTGGACTATACCACCAGGTGGTGATATACAGTATATAACTATTTTTGGTAAGGGTAAATAGGTAATTGTTGCAATTTTTTCAAAAAATTTGACAATCTCGGACCGAGAAAATTTTGAAATAAAAAAATTGAATTTTTTGTTTTTGAAATTTGAAATGAAAATTTTTATTTTTGAAATTTGAAAAAATTTGACCATACCACGAGAGGGAAATGAAAATTTTTTGAAAAACATTCATTTTTAAAATTTGAAATGAAAATTTTCATTTTTTAAAATTTGAAAAAAATTGGCACAATGAAAAAAAATGAAATATTTTGTGTATACCACCAAGAAAATTTGAAATGAAAATTTTTGAACATTTTTGTTTTTGAAATTTGAAATGAAAATTTCCGTTTTAAATTTGAAAAAAAAATGGCCATACCACTAGAGGGAAATGAAAAATTTTTGAAATAAGAAATCATATATTTCATTTATGCCATCGAGAAAAACTTCCAATAATAATGCCGAATCTATGTACTCACGCCTAAATGTTTTTGTCAATGAGATTAACGCTTTAGGTGTGAAGGACATCAAGGACTTGAACATGAACCGCAAGATCCTTCAAAGTCTCCGAAAGGTCGATTATGACTTGGTGAAAGCTATCATCTATGAGAAGAAGCTTGAAGAGTTGAAGCCATCTCAAATATTGAGCAAGATCATGGCACATGAATTATAAATCATGCTCAAGTCCAAGAAAGCATCCAAGGATGGGCTCAAGATAAAGGAAGAACCAAAAGTTGAGCTCAAGCCAACACCCCAAGAACCATCTTCTCCAACCGCAAGCCATGCTCTCTCAAGTCGGCAAGAGAAGAAGATGAGAAGGATGTCAATTCATGAAAGCTCAAGTGATGATGATGGTGATGACGAAGAAGGATCCTCAAGTGATGAAAAGCTCGAGTCGATGGTTGGCATGTACGTGAAGAAGATCTTCAAGTATGTGAAGAAAATCAACATGTACGGCTACAACGTCCACTTGAGAGAAGGGCATCATCATCAACACATCAAGTTCACCAAGATCAAGCGCAAGAAGAAGGTGGACAAGGAGAGGAAGCCAAATCAAGAAGCACTCACCGCCATCGGTGAGTGGACAAGTGGTGGAGAATCAAGTTCTTGCATTGATTTAATTGATAAATCTTGCTCACCATCTTGCAATGAGAATGTTGTGCCTTATGGCCCAAGGTATGGAAAGCGATGTAAGTGATGATGCCGCCTCAATTGATGATCTTATTGAGCTAGTTAATGAGCAAAAAGAAATCCTTGAAAAACAAGCTAATGAATTAAAAGAACTTAATGCTCTCAATGATCTTAGTGCTACCCTTGCTACAAATTATGAACATTTGTTAGGCAAATTCAAATTGCTTAGCGAGGAGCATGAAGAGCTAAAAACTAAGCAAGGGAGCATTGAGACTAAAACTAATGATTTCTTTGAGCTCAATGAATCATCTATCACTTGCGTAATTCCTATATCCAAGGTAGATGCTTCAACTTCTTACATTGATTTAATTGATAAATCTTGCTCACCATCTTGCAATGAGAATGTTGTGATTATGAGGATGAAGAATGATGAGCTCAAGCAAGAAGTAAAATGGCTCCGAGAGAAGTTGGTTAGCTTGATGGGCAAGGGCAAGAACAATGAGGAAAAAATAGAAGTCTCTCAAGACATGAAGGGCAACGTCCAACCTTCTCAAGATAACCGTGATGACATGGTGAAGAAGCTTGAGAAGAGATCAACCATGACTTGCTACAAGTGTCATGAAGAAGGGCACAAGTTCTACAAATGCCCTCAATTCGTTAAGAAGATGGACAAGGGTGAGAAGAAGAAGATGAACACCACCATAAAGAGCTCTCTCATCTACACCAAGCCCAACCGCAAGAACAAGATCAAGAGCAACTCCTATGTCATCAAGAAGAAGGCTAATGGCAAGGTGGTTGCACACAAGGTTGGGAAGATGAAGGAGTGGGGTTGGAACCAACCCATTTGGGTGCCCAAGGAAGTCATCACCAACATGAAGGGGTCTCAAATGGTTTGGGTTCCTAAGGCCACGTGAAAGCCATAATATCAGGGACTTGGGAGGCTTGGCACAAAGAAGATGAGAAGATTCAAGTCTAGAAGCCAAGCTTGCAAGATTGGACATATGTTGCCCAAGCTCTCCGGTTGAGGTAATGGAAACTAGAACTCATCTCATGTATCATTGTAGCTCCATTGCCTTGTTTAGGTTCCATTTGTTGCTATGCCTAGTTGTTTACATATGGTAGGTTGCTTGTGTCATGTGCTAACCCATGAGCAACCTACATGGTTTGATTAGTGTGTAGGAAAGCTACACTTGTTTCTTTCATTATGCATGTTTTCATATATATCTCTTTGCATCATGAGCAAGCTATAGGGTTAGCTTCCCGTTTGTTGTCATAAATGATGTGTATACATTTGGTTGGTGATTCAAACACTAAATGCACACATTTAGGGGGAGCTCATCCTATGGTTTGTTTATGGGACTAACATTGTTTCAAGCTTATCTTGTGTAGTCCCTAGGTGGCGCGTTCCGGTGCGGTATTTCATTCTAAGAGAATGCTATTTCACTCTAAATGTGATCTAATATCTCTAAGAGAGTGAATATAGCAATATGAGCTTCATGCTATTGAATCATATCCTTGTGAGCTTATGTCTCTATATAAGTTCAAAGGCAATGAACTCATACATTCCTAATCCTTGTGGTACCCCAAGTGCTTTCTTTGCAAGCCTCCTCCAAGTGATATCATTTCCAAGTGGCTTATCTCAATGTGGTACCAACAAGGTAGAAGAGGAACATCCCCCGGAGGTCTTGCTAAATTTCCTTTGGAGACTCTTTTGTTTTGGACACTTTTTGGATATTTTATTCCAAAAGGGGAGAATTTGGAGCCAATGTTTCCAAAGGGGGAAGTAGCAAGCTATATATGAAGAGAAGATCATGGAAGAGGGAGAACACATCTAGGGGGAGTTGGATGATGGTAAGCATCCAAGCAAGTGTAAGTGGTTCAATTTTGTCAATTTTTGCAAATTTATGCTTGCTTTGATTGTGTTGTCATAAATCACCAAAAAAGGGGAGATTGTAGTGAACATAGCCTCATATGCCATTTGTTCAAGTTTGATTTTGGTGATTAATGACAACATGATCAATGGGACTAACTATATTGTTGAGCATGTCTTTGTAGACATTTCTAGGTCCCAAGTATGCAAAAATACCACATGCCAAAATGAGAAGATAATATATATTTTGAGGCAAAACCGACAAGAATAAAGAGAAGGGAAAAGTCACCGTCGGACGAACCGACGGTACCGTAGAAGCGAGCGTCGGTGCAAGCGTCGGTGTATTTGGTACACTGCGTGAAGTCCCAAGTGAACAGGCACCATCGGATGAACCAGCCGTCCATTTTCTAGATGCGCCGGATGAAGTGCTAGAGAAGAAGCAGTGAAGTCGAAGGCGTCGGATGAACCGACGGTCCATTGGAGGGCACCGTCGGTCTATCCGATGGAACAGTGGCACAAGACAGAGAGGCACTGGCGCAACGGCTAGTAGCACCAGATGAACTGACGGACTAACCAGCGGTTCATCCGATGATCATGTATTTTCTAACAGAGAGGTTTTTGCCGCGGAGTCTTCAGCACCGGATTAACCGACGCACCGACGGATGAAGCGTCAGATGAATTTCGTCAGTAGAACTGCAACGGCTAAGTGACGCGGATGGGGCACCGGATGAACCGACGCCTATGGAAAAGTGACCATCGGTTCATCCGACGGTACGTTTTTCAGTGGCCGTTAGCCAACGGCTAGTTTGTTGGCTTAGGCTATTTATACCCCTCCACTCACCCATTTGCAGTTGCTGGAGTGTGTAGAAGTGCAGAGGAGTCCAAGACACATAGAAGATCATATCCAAGCCATCCAAGTGCTAAATTGCACATCCATAGACTTGCACATGCTTTGTGTGTGTGCTTAGTGTTAGGCTTAGCTTAGAGCTGAGTGAGTGCAAGGTGTGCATACCTTGTGAGGTGATTCTCGAGTGGATCAAGCTGTACAAGGTGCGCCGGAAGCCTTGGAGCCTAGGTGGCTCTCCGGCAAACGTCTTCGACCCTCCGGCTTGGTGTGGAGCGGCGAGGACACTTTGTGCGGGGGACGTGGAGACCCCCTTCCCTTGGTGGAGAAGCTCCTTAGTGGAGGCGGCATCAAGGTGACCAAGGGAGCTTGGCGAGTGCCTTTGTGGCGAGCCTTTGTGGCTAGTCAAGTGGTACTCTTGGGAGAGACTTGGTGACCGGGAAGCAATACTCTTGTGTGGAGTGCTTCAACAACGTGGACTAGGGGTGGCTTAGTGCCTACCGATACCACGGGATAAATCGCGTATCAAGAGTTTGCTTCCTCTCATCCCCCTTTACGTTTCCGCATTACATTCTTGCAATCATTGTTTACCTTTACTTTCCTAGAGTAGTATCTTGCTAGGATTGGTTATAGGTTGCAAAACTTGTTTTGGGATGGGAGTTTCACACTAGAACAACCTTAGTTGCACATCTAGATAGCATGTTCTAGTTTATGTTTTATGCAAAGTAGTGAAAGCCATAGGTTAAGTTTTTAAGTTGCCTAATTCACCCCCTCCCCTCTTAGGCTACGAGCATTCGATTCCTTACACTGAGATTAATTGTATACCACCACAACCTGCATCTGTGGTATAGAGTGGTATACATAGGTGGTATAGATGTATCATTGGAAGTATTATCTCGGTGGCATAAATGAAATATATGATTTCTTCCTTTCAAATTTTTTCATTTCCCTCTGGTGGTATGGTCAATTTTTTTCAAATTTCAAATGGAAATTTTCATTTCTTAAATTTCAAAAATGAAAATTTTTAGTTTTTTCACTTCAAATTTCTCTTGGTGGCATAAACGAAATATTTCAATTTTTTTTTCATTTCCCTCGGGTGGTATGGCCAAATTATTTCAAATTTCAAAAATGAAAATTTTCAATTCAAATTTTAAAATCGATTTTTTTTGTTTCCCTGTGATGGTATGGCCATTTTTTTCAAAATTCAAAAACAAAAATTTTCAATTTAAATTTCAAAACCGAATTGTTTTAAAAAATTTCATTTCAAATTTTCCTTGTAGCATAAACAAATTTTTTGTCTCAGGTTGCCAAATTTATTAAAAAATTATAAAAATTATCTATTTATCCTTACTAAAAATAGTCATATACTGCATACCACTACCTGGTGGTACGATTCACCGTAAAAGAGTCTCCGTCCAAACGTGCTCCAGCGATGCTATCAATGACTAATGGTTTGGTCGGGCGAGCTACGGCCACAAACTAAACAGTTCGTAAGTCTTCAGGAACATGACTAACTTTTCTTACTTTTGCCATGACATGTACAAAGAGGGAAGTTAAGGCTGATGCCTTTTCTTTGTGATCCTTCTCAACCGGTAGGATAAAAATATCTAGAGCTACTAGCACCTGGATGTTCGATAGAATTTTTTTTATTGTCACTCCGATGCAAAACATTATAATTTAACTACTACAACATTAGAAATCACATATTCAAATATTAGAAAACATGAAAAAAAATGACTGTATCATTCAGTTTTTGGATAGAAGTTTTCTGCCACAACATGACATAGTACTGTGTCCCGCAACATTCATGGAGGGCGACAATATGTTTGACACATTTAAAATTATAGTTATAACATTTCTAAATGACAGTTGCAATATTATAAAAGATTATTGGTTATTTAATACATCAGTAAAAGAAATAGAATTGACTAATAAATCTATAGAAAAAGGTGTAAAATCAACTAGTGAAACAGCTATATTACAACATCATCTCACTTGTCAAACATCCCACAAATATATAACAATTGCAACATTGCTGATCAACCCACTATTTTCCAACCTTAAAATAAATATTGCAGTATCAATAATCAACGGATACCTCCTGCAACATTACCACGTACCTATCACAACAAAATACAAGAAAACAATTCCCACGGTAACATCCACTCAATTTTTGACTCGGGCATTGGATGCCCTAGCCCAAGCATTATCATGATTGGTTTACTTTTGGGGCTGTCTACAACATGCTTGTTTCATCCCCTCATAGCACTTGAATTTTTTTGACCCTAAGATATCAAATGGACAGCTTGGATCAAATCTACATCTCTATACCTTATCTATTCATCTTACGTCATCCATTCACCCTGCGAAACCCCGAGCTCTCCGACACGTCACTCCCACACACCACCTCTGCCACCGGAGCTGCCATCCAGCACCGCTCGGAACACCCTCTTGATCCGTTGTCCACCAGTATGACGTTAAACCCTTACCCCTAAAGGATCGCGGGAGGTATAGAAGAATGAGAAGAGATGGGAAGAAAAAAATAGGTGTGAGGGTGGGATACAAGACTCGAGTGTGTTATAGCTTTCACCTTTGTAGATCGTGGGAGGCAATTTTCCTAGCATCACTCCAATTTATTATACAGTTTACACTATAAATAATATTACATGTCATTATAAATACTAATGCATGTCAACAAGGCGTTAAAAACATAGGATTATTGGTTTAGCTAGTCACACCATTACTCATTGTAACTAACATTTTAATGGAGCGCTTTGAGCTTGCATTCATTTATTAGAGTTTTCATATACTTCTTGTTGGTACCAGCAGGGGCGTCTGATGTTTCTCTAGGTCGAATATCCAACTTTCTTGACGGTACAGTGTTATGAGATGTTCCTAGGTTGTCAATTTGCCTTTTCCAAATGGCGATGTACGAGCTGGTTCCTTAGAAGACAATAACTGAGGTGCTGATCAGCTTCGGGTATCATACTTTTGCCATATAACTTCGGGTGAGCAACGTGTATCTCATCTATTTTATCTTTTTCAAATAACATTGTATATATATTTCAAAAAACTAATACTTTTACACGTATGCACAGCTTTCAATGAATTCTTTTTGCTTTCTGTCCGTCTCTAAGCAAGGTCTTCATCTTCGACTCTTTGAAAGCAACTTCAGATAAAAGTAACTACCAAGATGTTGTAGATATGATAAAACTTGCATGGACTCACCTCTGTGTAGAGCACCCGAGAAAATTCAAAGAGAACCTTTATTTCCACAATGATTTCCGTGTATGTGTATTCTGCTAGTTTGCATATCTCATGTCTTACAATATAATTAAACATATTTCATAACTTTGTTTTCGCACATGTGCAGTGCTTGACACAACCTTCAGGTACCAATCTGTGCGGATACTATATATGCGAGTTCATGCATATCTTTTCAAACTACGCACATAGTACCGACCTTGAAGAAAGAGTGCGTCCACTAAACTAAATGACACATGCATGTAGTTCTTATTTGTTCATGTTCTTTTTTTACTAGTTCTTATTCTTTGTTCATATTCTTTTGTAGATTGACTACATCAAGGAGGGGCTCCTCGAGTCGGAAAAAATCCGGTTAATTCAAGAACAACTATGCGGATTTCTTCTAGATGAGGTGATTACGCCAGGTGGAGAGCATTTTGCAGGCTTATCATCTATTATTGTAACGGGGAAGTCGACGGAAGAAGCATCGGGGAAGTCGACGGCAAAAGCAACGAGGAAGTTGATGGAAGAAGCAGGGTCGACTAAGCAGGGAAAGAGAGGAAAAAAGCTCTGCAAAGGACCAATCGTAAGGGAGCAAAAAAACTAATATTAAACCCTGCTTACCTTTGATGCAATGTATTGTATACAGTAATATATATTTTTCGTATTTCTATATGCATAATATTATATATGTTCTTGGATCAACTACCGGATTTGAGATAATACATGCATACGAATATATGTATTAGTATAATATTAGATATTATACTAATACATATATACATATGCATGTATAGTATTATCTCAAAGTATTTTATATGGCACACGACTTTATATTATAGCGTATTAGGTATTAGAATTAGTATACGTAAATCAATCAAATACGATAGAATCAATAAACCAGAAAACAATAAAGAAAAAGAAAAAAATATTAGTACCGGGTGGCATTCAGAGCCGGTACTAATGTGCACCATGCCACATCGCTGGGGTGGGGCACATTAGTACCGGCTCTGAATGCCACCCGGTACTAATGTTCGTATTAGTACCGGTTTCCAAAACCGATACTAATGTGACTTCACATTAGTACCGATTGGACAATACCGGTTTGGAAACCGGTACTAAATGGGGTTCAGACCCGGTACAAAAAGCCCTTTCCCTAGCAGTGTGATGCTTCTTCAGCCACCTTTTGTGTAGGTTTTATATTATCACTTGATATGTAGGGTATTTAAGGTCAGGATCGAAGGAGGCCTTGGTGTGTAAAAGTTATGAGTCTCAGTTCTGACACACAACATTACGTGACCTTTTACAGCAAATATCATTGTATTGAATAAAATGATTTCGACAATTATTATTTCCCTTTTGAATAGGTATATATAGGTCGACAGTTCATAAGAAAACATAAGGGGCACTAGAGGCAACGAAGGACCCAAAAATGGTGGAGAGATGTGCTGCGTTGTTTACCATAAAAGCAACGTTTAATTTGTAGGGTTGGGAGACATTGTGAAGTAATGCTAGAGGGCTACTACATACAGCCAAAGTGCCATGACCCTCTACTAGTGTGTTGGTTGATCCGAGTCTCCAAATTCATTTTCAGCGGTGTCAGATCTTTCCCTAGGTGGCTAGGCCGCCGGCTTGCCTTGTCCAAATTAAATGGCGACGTCAGATGTAATTGTGGTTAGGAGAACATGGCGGTGATGGCTAATGCCCGGTGGTCAGATGCATTTGATACCTAGAGTTGATCATGTACATGTGGCTATGCTCACCTGCGAGCGCATATCTCTTGCGGGAGAACAACTTGTGGCAGTCATATTGGTGCAGGAGGATGTATCACACCGCCACATTCTCCAGACCATGAGCTACTGGTTTTTACCTACTCCCTTCATTCCATCCAAATTACTTGTCATTTTGATTTTTCTAGATACATTTAAGGTTGGTAATGGTGCGAGATCCAGACCAAATCCGCACCACGCCAGCTACTTAGTACTATCACCCATCAAACTCCAACGCACCAAAGTGCATGCGTTCAAAACTGCACCAAACCAAACCTCATGGGTATAGCGAGCCGGGTCGGAATCCAGCGCACTCTAACATATTGCAACTAATAACTAAAACAATTAGTCTTCATAATTAGGATGTATATGCAGGAGCTGAGGACGGAAAATGTATATTGTGATTAAAGGGTGCAAATGCACCTAAAAAATCCAAAGCCAGTTATTATGTCCAATTTTTCATGGTATATGCACCCCACAACTCAACTCCATGCACCAAACATGATCTAACTGACAAGAGCTAGGGAAATTTATTAAAGACCATCATTAGTGTACTGTAATATATATTATTAATTAATACTATTAATGTCACAAGGCATTAAGAAACAGAGAATCAGTTAGTGGCGTTTGGGATAATATATACGACATCTGATTCATACCATCTACACAATAATTATACCTAACAGTTTAAGATATACAACAAAAAAAATGTCCAAGGGTTTCACCAGGTCCATCATCAGGCAGTACGAAAGGGGTGGAAGTCCTCTCTTGATAAGGGTATTTGAGATCAGAGGAGGCCTTGGTGTAAAAGTTTGAAGCTTTCTGACACATCATGTGATCATTATGGTCACCAAGCTAGATAACTTCTTTAAATAGGTATATTTTTAGATAATGGAACATTGTTCCGGCCTCAACAATTCTGGGAATTGTCTGCGGCCATGATACAGCAAGGAGGCAGCACCTAGGCTGCAAAATCACAAGCTCACACACCACTCACGACAGCACGTAGGCTGTACCAATTCATATAAAAAGTTCTTACTAAGCAAGACAACAAACCAAGCATACGCAACACATAGCAATTCAAAAACTAGTTCTCGATACGTTTTAGAGCATTCCACCCAGACTTATGAAAGATCTCCAAAGCCACTGCTTCCAACGCACGACAGCCTTCCTTCAAAATGATTCTCCCTTCCTCTTTAGAAAGGACGGACTAGCTCCGGATCCAGAACGCCCCCTAAATATCACCTGCAAAATAGATTTGAATTGTGACTTTTGAAATACCAAATGATTCCTACTGATCCACAAGGCCCAGCAAAATGCCGCCATTCCGATCAGCACAAGGTTCCTTTGCTTGTTCGAAAAACTTCTAAGCCAAGGACCAAAAAGATGCTCCAAATCCATCGGTTTTTTAACCCCAAATGTAAAACAAACTATCCCCCACAAAAGTCTAGCCATGGGACAATAAAAAAAAGGTGTTGAATTGTTTCTTGCTCCGTACAAAAGCAACACTTCGTACACCCCTTCCATTGTCTTTTTACTAAGTTGTCCTTAGTTAACACTACCCCATTCTTAAGATACCAAAGAAAGATCTTAATCTTCAAAGGGATCTTAGCTTTCCACATCCAACAATTAACTGGAGTCCCTGATTTCAGAACTACATCATTGTACATATTTTTCACCGAAAAATTTTTATTGGCCGTCCAAATGAAGGAGTCCTTGTGATCATTAAGATTCACCATAAGAATACTCCCCACTAGACTGAGCCATTTGTCCCAATTATCCCCCACTAAGGCACGTCTAAAAGATACGTTTAGCGGGGTAGTACTTAGTACTTGGGCAACCGACACATTTTTCTTTCTTACTATATTATAAAGAGTATGATATTTTTTCATTAAAGGTTCTTTTGCTAACCACAGATCTTCCCAGAATCTAGTCTGGGTACCATCTTGCACTTTGAACCTACCCCTCTCCAGCACAAGGTTTTTAACCTCCGTTAAACCGGACCAAAAGTGTGAACCCCCTTTCTTTCTCTCTACTTGTGATAGCGTTCTTCCCATAAGGTACTTTTTCTTGAGCACTTGCTGTCATATGTCATCTTCATTGATTAATTTGATAATCTATTTGCTCAACAGGCATTTATTTTGGATATCCAAATCAATAATGCCCATCCCCCCAACACTCCTAGGTTTATTAAGAATGCCCCATTTGGCCAATCTTTAAATAGGTATATAGGCTTTGCTACAAGAAAAAGTAGAAAGGGGGGATCCAGTTAGATGCAACAAGAATCACATCTAAAACCCAAAGAAATGGTGGAGATGTGCTGCAATGTGCCTGTTGTCACAATGCCTATAGCAGTAGTAAGGAAGCAAATAGTAGGGCTGCGAGACATCGTGAAGAAATGCTATAGGTCTAGTATACATCTAGTATACACAACCGAAGTGACATGGATCCTTTTCGACCAATTATCCCAGGTTGATACGAGTCTCCATGTTTCTTGTCGGTAGCATTCCATCTTTCCCGAAGGGAATGGCAAAGTCCCTGAATGGACTGCATTTGCTACAGTTGGTCAGATGCCTGGTTGGCTTGGGTGCAGTGGAAGACTGGAGCGGAAGCAAGAGGGATAGGAGAAAACAGGATCGAGTACTCCGTATGTGATAATCTAGCAGCATGCCTTTCCAAAACACGAGGGAAAATAAAAACATCAGCAGTCCAAGAACGTCCACGGAAAACACGATAACCGCGAGAAAGATAGCACTTGTTACGACTTACATTCCGGTTAAAATTTTGAGCATAACTGAGATCGTGTATAAAGTCATTACAAGTATAAATTGCAAAGAAGTCTGGCCTTTCTTGGTATGGAAAAATTATAAAAATGCTCACCTTGCTGACCATAACTCAAATCATATGCATAAGCTCATGATTAAATGTAAGATTTGTCCAACACAAAAGAATCCAAGTCCAACTGTGTCTTAGCCCGTGAACTAAGTGCTCAGCTGGTAATATTACATTCCTTGTGATGAAACATGTCAATCAGAATTTGAGTCCTTGACTCGGGACTTGTGCTTACATTTTCAGGATTTATTCAGTGATGACTTGGTCAATCTTGAGAATTTGCTGGTTCGGTCATTCGGAGGTGCTCATAGAGGTAGGATTGCATTCATGTGTGTTTGTAGGGAGCGAGTGTGTGTATATATGAGCATCTGCGTCCGTATTGTGTGATTTGAAAACAAAAAAAAACAGTAGCTTAGTCCATAGCTGTATTGTGTGATTAAAAAAAAAGCAGTCTTAACCATAGCTCGTAAAAGATATTGTAAGATTGAAACTTTTTAGAGTTTTTCAGAGTTGTATCGATCCACTCTGTTACGGTAAGTAAAAGATAACTTTGGCTGTAAATTTTATTGTTTTATTATCACTAAAAGTTACATATGATCCATGTTTTCGGCGGTCATTTATGTAAAAAAAAAGATCCTAGCTATGAAACGTGACGTTACCTTTCCATGATGGTCCGTGGAAGTTTGAAATGACGTCCAAATCCACAGGAAACTAAGATTGTCTAGGAAACAGGGGAGCTGAAACCAATGCCTGGAAACAAAGATTATGAATTAAATCTGCACGCTACTTCGATCTCAAGGCCGGTGAGAAATGCAGGTGAATCGAATGAAACATCATTCGACAATCGACATGGCATTAAAAAAAGAGAGCTTGCTTTGCTTTTCTTCAGTGCAACAACGACGGTGCCAAGGAGATGGCTTGGGTGAGAGACGCCTAGGATCCGCACGCTATTAATTTGATCGATGGACTTTTCTCTAGGTGGCGTCCGATGTTCTAGGTCATCAGTTTGATTCGTCAAAAACTCAAAATGGCGATTCCTCATGGTCGTCACACCAAACAAAACAATCTCCCTGTATAAATAGTCGTAGGTCCAGTCATAAGAAAATGCAAAGGGAGAATATATAAACCATCCAACAAGAACCAACCATCTAAGACCCCAAAAAATAATGGGGATGTGCTGATGTGCCTGCAATGTCATAGCAAGTGTTTGTAGGGCTGGGAGACATGGGGAAGTAATGATATAGGGTTGCTATACACTGCCAAAATGTTATGGAGACTCTAAGAACTTGTCCCTCCTAGTGTGTTGCTGGATCCGGATCTGAGCCTCCAACTTCATGACGAGTATGTAAAAAAATCCCCTAGGTCACGGGTTGCCTTGGTCCAAATGGAGATATAATTCCTTGTAAGGGAATGCCATCCTGGTAATGATGTTGAATAGCCTTAGAGCAACTCCAGCAAGAGCCTGTAAATTCCTCCAAACCTCATTTGCAGGCCCAACTCTAAAAGATAGAGGTCCAAATTTACATCTCAACTCCAGTGAAGGAATCAACTCAGACCTTTATTTCCTTGTGGACCCCGTTTGTCAGCCTACCGTCATTGCTCCTGCCCGTGGTAGCTCCCCTGTCCACCCTCGTCTCCCCCTCCGCCGGCTCGATTTCGGGCCCGGGCGACGACGGAGGCGCTGCCCGCCGACCTCGTCCTCTCCTCCATCCCGGTGCGCAGCGCAGCCCGCGACGACGGGCATGGACTCAATGGCGGGGGAACCACGCCACAGCGGCGGAGGCCGGCGCCGCCGTGCTTCGCCTCGTTGCCGGGGAGGGCAGCCCCTGCTCCGCCGCGGGTTCCCTACTCCACCGGCCACCACGAGTAGACGCGGGAGGAGGAAGGCGGAGCAGGAGGGGCGGCCGCCGGCGCCGTTGCTGGTGCGGAGAGGGATGGCCGACGCATCTGCTCCCACCGAGGCCGCCGTCGCTCTGCTTGTTGCTGCGCCGAGCGCCGCTCGGGAGATGCGGGAGGGGCAAAGGAAAAGAGAAGAAAAAAAAAGAAATGGTTGGACCCACGTTTGGAGGGGAGGATGGAAGGCCTCTAGAAATGGAGGTCTGAAGGGGAAATTTGGAGGGGACTAAAAAATAGAGGCCCATTTGGAGGCTCTGCTGGAGTTGATTTTTTGTTCTAAAACTCTAAATTTTGAAGTAGAGGCCCATATAGAGACCCTGCTGGAGTTACTCTTGTTAGTTACGTATACTCTCTTTGTGTATTAATTGTAACATATGTATGTTGAGTAGTATGCATGTGTTACCCCGCATAACCCTCAAGTTCCAAATTTCCCATCAATGCAGAAATGCCATTGGCAGCATTGTTGCCACGGTGAGGAACTTATGATGCACCTCTTGTTGTTGCTGTTGCTACTGCTGCTTGTGGCCTACGCCAGGGTGTTGCTGGAGATGGTGTCAATGCTGTGCTTTGTGGTTTAAAACAATTTTTTCAAACTAAGGATCTAAGTGACATAGTGAGGGAAATTTAAAGTCCACCATAATCTAACTATACAATATACATTATCAATACTACTGATTTCACAAGGCGTTAAGAAATAGAGAATTGATTAGTGGCATTTAGGATAACACGACATCTGATTCATAACATCTATACAATAAGTGTACCTGACATTACATGATATACAACAAAATAATATTCAAGCTTTCACCCCGTCCTTCATCTGGCAGCAAAGGTGGAAGCCCTAGCTCTCTCTTGTAGACTTGGTGGCTTTAATTGTTAGAGCTTCCAATAAATTCCTCAAAGTGGTGACATTTAGGTTGGTTAAATTGGCTGCTGCAAGACCCTCTGACCTGCTTGTTGCATTGTGAGGTTGTTTATAGTGATTGATTAGAATCTCCAAGCCGCTCAAATGTTTCTCACAGTCTGGAGTGTACACTACTGCATCGGCATACCAAGCACAACAATTTCTCAGATGCACGAGAACATTGACAATCCACTCCATCTAGAAAACTTGGGCACTGCCAAAATGCAAAATTCTTTACATAGCTCATAACCCAAAACTAAGTGTGGTCTGCGGACAGACATGCTAAACGTGGATGGCCACATAACACAACTTGCGTTCTCTACAGACATACCATGGAAACAAGCCACCATCTAGCGGAATGCCGATATAGCACAATGGACTACACAACCCAATATTTGCCCAACCATGTCGTGTCAAACTACAAACGCTCTACAGTGGTGGATACTACAGTACCGAAATCCCCCCGACGGCCTCTTAGGACTTAGGAACCTCACCCTTCTCATCATATGGGACTCTTCAACTGACGAGAATAATCACCGATGATGTTGATGGGGAAAATCAAAGAGGAGGCGCCAGCATGGATAGTGGCAGGAGCAAAGGATTTAGCGGCCATCTTAGTGCGATATTAATCCTTTTGTTTTTTATTGTTTTCACGGTATGGGTCGTGCTCCTGTAATAACTCTTCTCTATCAATGAAATAGGCATGATCTCGTGCCAGTTCGATAAAAAAAGTGTTTCTCTAGGTTGAATCTCAAACTTTCTTATTGGTACAGTGGTTTACCATGTTTTTGGACATCGGTTTGAATTGTTCAAATTACTACTATGTGAGAGCTAGTAGTTCCTTAATAAAAAGACAAATGGAGGTCATGAAAAATTCTTTTTTACCATGTTTTGCATCTATTTAATACTATCACTTGGGTAGGGTATATGAGACTCTGACACAAGATGATGTGATCATTATGGTCATGACACCAAACAAGATAATTTCCCCTTTAAATAGGTACAGGTCTTGTGGCTAGAAAACATGAAGGAGGCAATAGTTGCAGCAGGAACCACAAGAAGGTAAGCAACGTGTGTAGGAGTGTAGGGCTGGGAGACATTGTGAACTAATGCAATAGGGCTACAATGCACGACCAAAGTGAAAGGAAGCCCTTTAGAGCTTGTCCACACCTTGATACTTCTTTTCTAGCGTGTTTGTTGATCGTCTCCAACTTTCTTGTTGGTAGCATCAAATCTTTTCCTAGATCATCGGTTTGGCTTGGTCCAAACAACGGTGATGCCAGATATAGTTCCAAGAGAATAATGGCAGCTTCATCATGATGAGTATGTTAAAAAAATCCATAGGTCGTGGGTTGCCTTGATCCAAATGGTGATAAGGGAATGCCATCTTGGTAATGATTTTTAATTGTCTTATCGGTTACTTACACTCTCGTTGTAACCCAAAATCCCTTGTTTGTATTATATATTCAAATTGTGTATTGATTGTACGTACATTGAGTGGTATGCATGTTATTCGCGTGTAACCCTCAAGTTATAAATCTCCCACCAATGCAGAACTACCGTTGGCAGTGATGTTTCCATAGTGACGAACTGACGATGCACCTCTTGTTGTTGTTGTTTTTACTGCTCGTGGCTTGCACCGGGGTGTTGCTGGAGATGGTGTCAATGTCGTGCTTTGTGGGCTAAAACAATTTTTCAAACTTTGAGGATCTAAAAGGCATAGCGAAGGAAAAAGGCACCCATTAGCGTACTATACAATATATATTATCAATATTGTTGATGTCTTTAAGGAATCGGATGCTCGTAGCCTAAGAGGGAGAGATGGTGAATTAGACAACTTAAAACCTTAACCTATGGTTTCTACTTCGTTGCATAAGGTAAACTAGATCATTTCTATCTCGATGTGCAATCTAAGGTTTGAAGGACCGAATAGGGCGACCAGAGAGGGGGGGAGTGAATGGGAGCCGATAAAAATTCTTCCCGAAGGTCGAACTCGGCCTATACCCCGATTGCCACTCCAAGAATCCGCACACACAAAGGAAGCTCCAAACAAGGCACACACAAGCCTAGAAGATCAACCAACAAGCCTAGGAGCAAAGAGCGGAAGCACCGGACAAGAATCAAAGCACTTGGTCAATTCTGGAAACGACCAGTGCAGACCGTCCGGCTGGTACCGGCGGACTATCCGCTAGTGTACGGCGGACTGTCCGCGGGTACGGCCCGGACTGTCCGAAATGAACAACAGAACCACCAGAGCTGCAAGCCGAAATTCGGACCGTCCGTGGAGGTCTCGCGGACGGTCCGCCCGTGTGGCCTAGGCGGACTGTCCGCCAACCTCGCTGAAAACCCCAGACAAACCTCCAAGCACCCCAGACAAAATCTCGGCCGCGCGGACCGTCCGTGAAGCCCTCGCGGACTGTCCGCCAAACCCCTCGCAACCAAAACCTAGGGCCGAAACGAATCGAAACGAAGATGCGCAAGAACATGAAGAACACGCGACGAACTCCTGCACACACGGACTGTCCGCGGCTATCGTGCGGACTGTCCACGAGCCTCGAACAGAACCAAAAACGCCCGACCCGCGAGGTCAACTTCAAGAACTCATCACCGGATCTCCCAAACGGTAGTAGCTCTTGAGACAAGATTTTGGGGAGATGATATGCGTCACACAAGGATGCTATGCTCCAAAAATCTCGACCTCTAACTTCCTAAATCACCGGGAATCGCGGATCACACAAGCACCACCATGAACTCGGGCTCCAACCAAAAACGCACAAATCGAAGGCTCTCCACGGCGTTTGAGGGGTCAAGATCACGCACAAAGATGCGCAAGGCATCCACCTATGATCCCCTCAAAGAAATCCGTGAAGAAACGCCCCCAAAATCACGAATCGAGCGAAGAACGAAACTCCCCAAAAATAGTCCCAAAAATGACACGAAAATCATAGAGGACTAGGAGATCACCGGGACGCCGAATGCTTCCATACATCTAGAGGTCAGATTCTGTACAAGAGTCTAGCCTAAGGAATCCAGAGGGAAAAGAAGCAGTTCAGAGAAATCTACCGGGGGAGAAAGCCCTAGAGTCCCAGAGAGAGATGCCATCCACCTCTCCGCTATTTATACGAAGTCCATCGGAGTGAGGTAAATGACCACGCTACCCCTACTGCTTGAAATGAAGATACAACCCCTCAAGGGCATTTTGGTCAAGTCTTCATCGAGCGGACACGCTTCCACCGCGGCCTTGCTTAGCATCGACGCAAGCCCCGCGATCACGCCACGTGCCCCCCCCCCGCCTCGAAGCTTCCCGAAGCTCCCGGATCACCGTCTCCGTCGCGTCGGGCCTCCGGGCTTAGTTTTGAGGCCCAAACCAAGAAACTGTGCACCGATGGTTTTGTGGGCAAACCACCAAACCCCGCGTGCAAGCTTCGGGCTTCATCCGCTACCTTGCACCGGCCCATGTTCACGACTTTAGCCCGCCAGTCTTGCACCGCACGGCTCGCACTTGACCCCATCGGCCATCGGGTCCATCGAACCAAGCCTACTTGCCACTCCACCACCCGGAGGCCGCCACGGCTAAGGCCTTTCGCGCTTGTTCTTCACCTGCACCGACACGAGTCAAGCCGCAACCTGTACATGTACACTTAGCTAAGTATCAGTCCACACAACGTTGTCAATCACTCATCACTAAGGAGCGACCCTCCACTGGTCTTCGGACCACCTGGTCCTCAATCTCCCCCTTGATAAGTGCATTGACAACACCCATAGTAACCATGATAGAGAAAAAGAAAGGAAAATAGCCACGCACACAAACCTCTAAAGCAAGCGATCCAAAGTCAAAGAACAAGCGAAACAAGATCACTCACCAATCCAAGTCTCAGCCCCTTAAGACAAGGGCAACGGCTCGACACAGCCGAGACAAAACAAAGCTCACAAGGAGCACACCACAAAGCACAAAACTCAGGCAAACCAATGGAGCTCCCCCTACACAAATGCAAACTCCCCCTGAGCAAATGCAACCTCTTCTCAAATTTTTCCCCTCACACGCAACATCTCACAAATGCATACCAATTTTGCATAAAAACTCCCAATGCATGAAAAATCTCCCAAATTCTCCCCTTGTCATACAAAACTCTCCCCCTTGTTGACAATGCATGAATCAAGGTATATGAAACTCTTCCCCTTGTTTTCATGAAAAATGCATGTCAAAGCATATAGACAGTCTACCAAGCTTCTCAAATATACAAAGAGCACAACAAAATGCTACACATGAGACATAGAGCAAGCAAAGTAGACATGGTGTAGTTAGCACATTGCCATCAAGAAGGTAGAGACATATAAGCATGTGACATGGCTAAAAGCAATTTTAAGCAATATTTTCACAAATAAGCGTTCATCTCATGAGCAAGAGCCTATCCATGGAAATTTCAACACAAATGCGCTAGATCATTCAAAGTTTATACAAGATCACAAATTCTCACCACAAGATCATTATAAACGCCCATAAGCTACTCAAGTCATGTTAAAGTCACCGAGCCATGTGTCTACTTCTTAAAATGAGACTTCTCATGGTAGACAACATGCTATGGTTTAGCACCCAAGATATGAAAAGCAAAGCATAAAACATGATTAGGAGCTTATTATTCAAGCACAAGGCAATTCATACACCATTTTCATTTTCAAGATTAAACATGGTACATGAAGTGCCTTTGCGGCAAAAAGAAGCTTATGCTCCTCCCCAAGCCAGCAAAAGGGCTAAACATTTACAATGACAAAAAGGTCTTTGACCCCAAGCAAAGAGAATATGATCCTCAAGCACAAACTGAGCATGGTATAAGCATTTAAGCACAAATTGAGCATAGACAAGCATCTACTCATGAGATAGGCAGTTTTATCAATTTCACAACCAAAATGCTATCTCATCATACATATATAGCAACGCCATCAAGAGCATAGTATTTACATCCACAATTTACCAAACATGCACAAGTCTCACAAATAGCACATCAGTGATCCATGTATATAAGAGAAGCTCATTTCTAGCTCAAGTGATCCAAAGATGGCTATCCTACCGGGTTTTGTACAGAAAGTAAAATGCATGAAGGAAATGCAACAAAATGAGACATATGCTACAAAGTGAGCTTCCAAGGACCAAAGAGGCAGAAAGCAAGCAATACTAGCAAGCTCCCCCTAAACACATGCATAAGGGCCAAAGAGCATACAAACCTCACCCAGAGTACATGTCATAGGGCAAAGAACAAGCAAGCTCACAAGCTCCCCCTAAACACATGCATTAGGACCAGAGAGCATACAAAGCTCACCCAAAGTACATGTCATAGGACAAAGAACAAGTGAGCTCACAAGCTCCCCCTAAACACATGCATTAGGACCAAAGAGCATACAAAGCTCATCCTAAACACATGCAATAGGGCAAAGCCTCAAACTAAAAAGGGCAACTCACAAAGACCCAAAGAAGCACCAAGAGCGACTAGCTTCAATACATACCTGAAATGCTCCTTCGGTCAACACTCGTCCATTTCCCCAAAAGTGATGTGCACCAAAGACACCACGGGGATGAGGCTGGAGAACCATCCCCTCACTCCGGTCATGAGACAAACAACCGAAGTCAATCCACCAAATGTTCTCCAAGCCTGCCACCTGCAAAATCAAAAACGAGACCGAGAGCGAGCAAACGTCTCAACACTGGGGTTAGCAAAGAAGGAGTCAAACCAGTGTCGAGCTATTTGCTCAAAAGTGGGGTTAGCAACATCACGCCTATCGCGTCCACCAAAGCTACGACTACCACTCTGAACTCCCTCACGTCTCGCTGGAGGAGTACGGTCACCACGATAGGGAAAACCGGCCCATAGCCCCTCTAAGACTCAAAGTTGCGACGGTCTCTCCCATCCTCATATCGACCAAGAGGTGGAGAACGTCCAGCAAACACACCACGCTCAAACCCAGCACACCTATCCCTCTTAGAAAACTCACCCCCACCACCGCGTGTGGGGACTGTACGCACAAACTCATCACCTCTAGGTAGAGGCACAACACGAGGCTCAGGCACACCACGAGAAGAGCGGTACCTGTCCTTGTTTGCCATCTCCCTAGAAAACCTCTCATCCCTTCTCCTCCTGAAACAAAACTCCTCTTTATGACCATCCTTCCCACAATAGTCACAATGGAATAGGATTGGCCTTGGCTTTGGGTTTTCTCTTGGCAGTGGGTTCTTCTCTTTCTCACACCGCTCACTTAGATGGTTGTTTTGTGGGATGGAGCTGTTTGGTATCTCTCGCTCTTTCTTACCACCACTCTCACAAACCTTCCCAAAACCCAAACCATGGCCATCTGCTCTCTTAAACTTAGCCACCAACTTCCCAAGTTGTGGCTCCTGTGACCTCAACCAACTCAACAACGTGCACAACCCATCATTCTCATTCTGTAGCCGATCAACCATTTGTGCAAGCTCTAGATTTTTCTCGGCATGCAAATCACATGTAGCACAAGAAGTAGCAACAGGAGCTTTCAAAGCAGCCTCAAGAGAAACAATTCTAGAATGAGACTCATCTAGTTTATTATGCAGAACAGGGCAAGATGTACAAGCACCAAGCAAAGAATTCCTAGACTTCATCTCATCAAGTTCAGCCCTAAGAACATCTAGTTCCTCCAACTTAGAGGCATGCTTCTCCTTGAGCATGGTCAAATCAGCCAAAAAAGCATTGCAATCAGTGCAGTCAATCTCATCACTAACAATAGGAGAAGCCTTAAGAGCATCCAAAGCTAGCATGTCATCTAGTTGCCTAGCCTCTAACTCAGCTACCTTCTCCCTAGCTTCCTCTAAAGAGACTCTAAGTTCTCTTCTCTTCTTCTTAGCCTCTCTAAGCACCTCATCACGGTTATCCAGCAAATCATTCAACTCCGCATTCTCCTTAAGCAGGAAAGCAAGATCAGGGGTTACCTCTTCCCCAGAGTCGGAGTCGACGTCGGACTCATCCTTTCCACTCTTCTTGCTTGTGTCACATCCGATTTCTGAAATGAAACCAAATGCATCTCATATGTGCGCCAGGATCAAGTTACACACATACGATAGACAAAAGAGTGTAATACCATAACTGTAATCAAACGTACAAGAGTTTAACCATTACAATATTCATTATTACACTCAGGCAGTGGACACGAAGGTCCAATAAAACAAACGATAGCTAAACTAGTGACTTCATCTTCATCTTCCACAGGCATATGACTGGGGGATCGCATGCCTCGGAACTCTTCAAAGTCGCTCCAGTACTCCTCACCGTTGTTCTCATCTGAACAGCGGTGAGCAAGGGTGAGCACTCTTATGGTTGGAGCTCAGCAAGTGGGGGAAAACATGCAAGGCTATTAAGGATAGGCTAAGGTTTTGCAGCGATTAGCATTTTAATGTTGATCAAGTTTTATTAGCAAGCCTATTACTGGATGTAAGTTTATACCAACCCCGAAAGATTAAACATTTGTAACCATATCTCAAAACCATAAGAAACCACAATTTAAATTTATCTTTAAGTTCAATTATCATGTGAGGGTCCAAGCCGCTCTTAACCGTGAGCACGGCTGATCGATCAGTTTTCACTCTGCAGAGGTCGTACACTTTACCCACAGCTCGTGTTCCCCATGTTGCCCGGGTTAGCTAGACCCTTAAACACTTCCGAGGTGAGTGGCTAGGGGTTCACTACGAAGCCTTTACAAAGGCATGCAAAAGACTAACAACCTGCATAGTTACAGACCAGGGCGGACCATAACCCTCCCTAATAGTCAGCACCTTGACAAAGGCTGCTACCCCAAAAGAACCGGGCTATACCCCTGCAACCCCGGTCCCCCTCTGCCCCTTTCGGATAAGATCGTCAGTTCATTCACACACCTAATTAATTGGCTAAGCCAGAGCCATTTGGACTGTGGTTGTACTGTTTTCTTGGGTGGTTCTCCATGTTCCAATTAAATCATATGATCTTGTCTTAAAACATAACCAACATTTCATAACATGAAGGTCTGTATCATGAAACCATTTGTAACCAGCCCATGTATAGCAACTAAGCATTCATCTACCCAAAACATTTATTAAAAAGGGTTGATCAAGGTGATAGGGGTGAAACTCTAGTCATGTCCTTAAAAAGGTGATTTCCCATCAAGTTAATGCATAGCAACATGTAAAAGTAAATATTATTTAAATATGCAGTTATATAGGTCTAAGAAGAATATGCAGAGGGAGAAGTCCACTTGCCTTCCTCTACAAACTGAGTATCTTCCTCTTCGAAGAAAGACTCTTCCTGATCCTCTCCAACGGGGTGCTCAGTCAAAACAGGCACGATATCTACGCACAAGCATGAGCAAACAATAAATAAATAAAACAATACACCAAATAGTACTATATGCTAAAAACGCGTTGATTAAAAGGTTCTACTCACAGATATGATCATTTTGATATATTATACGCGAAAAACGGAGTTAAAACATAAAAGATATGCTTAAAACATAGTACAGGGACTTTTCTGCAAGAAAACTAGGTTCACAGGGCTTATTTGAAATAAACCAGGGACTTGAAACATAATTTCATACATAAACAGAGGGGTTTAAGTGTGAAAAAACGTGAAAAGGACCCCTGGTGATAGGACCCAGAGAAGACAGGGGCTAAAACATAAAAACAAGGACCTGTTTGCAAGGATTTATATAGGTGGAAGGACCGGCCTGCGAAACAGAGAAAACTCAGGGGCTCTTTAACAAGAATGTCGGGCGCTGACCGTTACGTGGCCGGTTTGACCTGGACGAGGGTGCGATCTGAACCGTTGATCCCGGATCGGATGGCTGTGGTGGCGTGTGCGTGTGATGTGGCGGCGGGGCTCGCCGGAGAGCGGTGGTGCGCGGCGGCACGCGGCGGCGGACTCACCGGCGCAGCTCGGGACAAGGCTCCCGGGCACCAAAACGCACACGGGCGGGTGCTACGCGGAGCGGGAGAGCACACGCACAAGACCAGGGGGTCGGGAAGGTGTCACGGGCGACGGCGATGAGAAGCCATGGCCGGTGGCGGACGGGAACTCGCCGGCGTGCGGCGGCGACATACCAAAACACGTCACGGCCCTCGGTTCAACATGCTAAGAGGCTCGACGTGTTGCCCGGGTGACAACGAATGCGACCGCGACCACAAGGGGGTGATCCGGCCGGTGACAAGACGACCATGGCCGGCGAGGCGGGCGGCGACGACGGCACACCGCGGCGACGCTACTGGGTGCACAGGCTCAAGGAAAAGAAAGGGGCGGTGGCCTCCTTACCCTGCAGCGAAGCTACGGCCGAGGAGCGGGACGGTGAAGAAGAAGTGGCGGCGAAGATCGGTGACTACGGCGAGCTCGGGCGGCGGTCCGGCGGACGAAGACACGGCGTAGTTCGGCCCCGAGACGGAGATGTGCCCCTGGAGCAAAGAAAAGGAGGGCTCGGTGAGCTTCGTTCACAAAGAAGGGGAAGGGAAGGGGACGGAGTACTCCACCGTCGGCGTTTGCTCCGGCGGCGGGGAAAACAGAGGCGGCGGTGAAGTTTTGGTGGCTGAGCATGTGTGAAGGCGAGGGAGCTAAGCAAGACGCGTCTGTGCAAAGGGAGGGGCAAGAGCTCGAGCACAGCCTTATATGTGGACAGAGAGGAGGAAGGGGAAGCGAGAGAGGCTCCGGTGGCGGTGGGAATTGCCATTAATGGCCGGCGGCCGGCCCGGGCATAAAGGAGGCAAGGAAAGGGGAAACGGAAAGGAAACAGGGGATTTATGGGCTGCGGGATTTATTGCCTATCAATCAAGGCTCGGGGATGGAAGGGAGAGGCAGGGAGGCGCGGGACAAGGCGGCGGCGATCACTGCGGTGCGCCCGGCCGAGGCAGAGGAGGGGGAGCGCGGGGAAGGGGAAGGTGCCGACAGGCGGGCCCCACGCGCCAGCGAGAGAAAAGAGAGAGGGAGAGAAAGGTAGGTCGCGGCGTGAGACGGGCCGGAGCAGGCCGAAAGGGAGGACGTAGTTAGAAAAGATTGGTTTGTTCTTTTTTTTTCTTTTTTTTCAAACTCCTTTTATTCAAACTTTTCAACTCAAATTCATTCAAACTTTTTCCAAACTTTTCACAAAATTTTATAAACTTTTAAAACTTCACACAAGCAACCAAAACCATGCATAGCCAAAAAATGATGCACAAACACTTGTTGTCTCTAAATTAATTAAATTAAATTCAATTACTTTAGAGCTCAAATTAATTAGCAAATTAATTAAATCCTTAAGACTAACTCTAAAACACTATGTTGCTTAAGCAAATTTTAGTGATGGAATTTTAGGGTGTCACAAATCCTACCCTCTTAAAGAGAATCTCGTCCCGAGATTCAGAAGGATTAGAGAACAGCTGAGGAAAGTCCTCCATGAGTTCATCCTCTCTTTCCCAGGTTGCCTCTTCCTCTGTATGGTGACTCCACTGTACTTTACACATTCTGATGACTTTGCTCCGAGTAACCCTTTCTGAGGTATCCAAGATTTTGACAGGATATTCTTTATAAGTCAAATCTTTCTCCATCTCAATGTCTTCCAGTTGTACTGGTTCTATTCTGACCTCACTTGTGCACTTCTTTAACTGTGACACATGAAACACATCATGCACTCCTGACAACTGTGCTGGCAGCTCCAGCTGGTAAGCTACCTCTCCTCTCCTTTCCAAGATCTTAAAAGGTCCAATAAAACGAGGTGACAACTTCCCTCTGACATTAAACCTTCGCAGACCTCGGATAGGTGACACTCTAAGATATGCATAGTCACCCACTTCCAATACTACTTCTCTTCTACGAGGATCAGCATAACTCTTTTGGCGTGACTGTGCAGCTTTGAGATTCTCCCGAATTATCTCAACAGGCTTTTCTGCTTCTCTTATGTTGTCCGGTCCAAAAAGCTGACTCTCTCCAGTCTGATTCCAAAACAAGGGTGTTCTGCATTTCCTTCCATACAAAGCTTCAAATGGTGCCATCTTAATGCTGGATTGATAGCTGTTATTATAAGCAAACTCTGCATAGGGCAAACTCTTATCCCAGCTACCTCCATGCTTTAAAGCACAAGCACTTAACATATCCTCAAGGATCTGATTTGTTCTTTCTGTTTGTCCATCCGTTTGAGGGTGATATGCCGAACTGAAATTTAGCTTTGTATCCATTGATTCATGTAACTTCTGCCAAAACCGTGAAGTGAACTGAGTGCCTCGATCTGACACTATCATCTTCGGAACTCCATGTAGACACACTATTCTTGAATTATATAACTCTGCCAGCTTGACTCCCGTATATGTCGTCTTCACTGGAATAAAGTGTGCTACCTTGGTCAGCCGATCCACAATAACCCATATGGAGTCATACCCATCACGAGTACGAGGTAGACCCATAATGAAATCCATGCCAATCTCTTCCCATTTCCACTCAGGTATCTTCAAAGGTTGAAGCAACCCTGCTGGTCTTTGATACTCAGCTTTCACTCTTTGACACGTGTCACACAAAGCTACATGAGCTGCTACATCCTTTTTCATCCCATACCACTAATATCTTTGTTTTAGATCTTGATACATCTTAGTACTTCCAGGATGAATAGAGTAAGCTGAATCGTGTGCTTCCTTCAATATGGTTTCTCGCAGCTCTTTAATCTCAGGTACACAGATTCTATTCTTGAACCACACAGTTCCTTGTTCATCTTCCCTGAACTCTGGAACTTTACCCAACTTTATCAATTTCTTGTATTCCATAATCTTTTCATCAGTCAATTTCCCTTTCCTAATATCCTGCTCAAGGGTCGACTCAATTTCCAACGTTAAGGTTTCATTCTGAGCAACTATTCCCAAGTTAAGCTGTGCCATTTCCCAACATAACTCCTGAGGTAACAAGTGACCTATCAGCATGTTGGCTTGACTCTTCCGACTCAATGCATCTGCTACAACATTTGCTTTACCAGGGTGATACTGAATATCCAGATCATAATCCTTGATTAATTCTAACCATCTTCGTTGCCTTAGATTAAGATCCTTCTGTGTAAAGATGTACTTCAGACTCTTATGATCGGTGAAAATCTGACACTTATTTCCAATCATATAATGTCTCCAGATTTTGAGAGCATGCACAACTGCAGCTAACTCGAGATCATGCGTAGGATAGTTCTGCTCATGTTTCCTTAACTGTCTTGAAGCATATGCTATGACCTTTCCTTCCTGCATAAACACACAACATAATCCTTGCCGAGAAGCATCGCAATACACATCAAACCCTTTGTGTATATCTGGCATTATCAACACAGGAGCTGTGGTCAATCTTTTCTTCAATTCCTCAAAACTAGTCTGACACTTGTCATCCCACTTAAACTCTTTACCCTTCTCAAGTAAAGTTGTAAGGGGTTTCACAATCTTTGAGAATCCCTCGATGAACCTACGATAGTATCCTGCAAGTCCAAGGAAACTTCTGATCTCCGGTACATTCTTAGGTGGACTCCAGTTCAACACATCCCGGACCTTGCTTGGATCCACTGCAATCCCACCATCAGTGATAATGTGTCCAAGAAAGGAGACCTCCTTCAACCAGAAATCACACTTGCTAAACTTGGCATACAGTTGATGTTCCCGAAGCTTCTGCAACACAAGTCTCAAGTGCTCTTCATGTTCTTCCTCACTCCGAGAAAACACCAGAATATCATCAATGAATACCACAACGAACTTATCAAGATACTCCATAAACACTTTGTTCATCAAGTACATGAAGTATGCTGGCGCATTGGTCAAGCCAAATGACATCACAGTGAACTCATACAACCCATACCTAGACGTAAATGCCGTCTTTGGTATATCCTCCAGTCGGATTTTCAACTGATGGTAACCCGATCGGAGATCTATCTTAGAGAAAACTTTTGCTCCTCTCATCTGATCGAACAAATCCTCGATCCGGGGTAAAGGGTATTTGTTCTTGATAGTAACCTCATTAAGAGATCGATAATCTATACACAACCTCCTAGATCCATCCTTTGTATCTACGAAGAGTGTGGGGGCTCCCCATGGTGAAGAACTAGGACGGATAAACCCTTTACTGAGTAATTCCTCTATTTGTTTCTTTAGTTCAGCTAAATCTTTAATATCCATTCTATATGGTCTTTTTGATATAGGAGCAGTACCAGGTATAAGTTCAATACTGAATTCAATGTCACGGTCAGGTGGCATACCTGACAAATCATTTGGAAACACATCAGGAAATTCATTTACTACATTTATATCCTCCAAGGCCTTGCCTTCAACTGAATTCACAGTGCCACTGTTGGATGAGGGAGTACCCGCATATTCTATTCTCTCTCCTTGTGGACTGGTTATCAACACTGACTTCTTACGGCACTGTATCACTCCATCATATTTCTGTAACCAATCCATACCTAGGATCACATCTATTCCCCATGACTTTAAGACCACTAAGTTAGCCAGGAAGTCTACTCCCATGATATTAATATTCACTTGTGGGCATATACGACCAGTTTTCATTTCACCTCCCGGGGAACTAACTAGCAAAGGTGTCTTCATAGGACTCATAGATATGTTATGTTTTTCCACAAATTGATCAGTTACGAATGAATGTGATGCTCCCGAATCAAACAAAACTGTAGCAGGTATAGAGTTGACAGGAAACGTACCCAGTACCACACCGGAGTCATTCTGGGCTTGCTCCACAGATACATGATTCACCCGGCCATGCATATAGTTCTGCTGGCCTCTCTTGTTAGGAGCTTGTGGAGTGCGAGGCTGAGAAGATGGCTGTCCAGGCCTCTGACCATTATCCTTCTGAGGGGTCTGCATTCCTCTCTTGGGACAATTGTTAGCATAATGTCCCAGCTCGCCACACTTGAAACACCCACTAGGCTGAACAGGAGTGGTGTTTCTGATAGGTGCCCCAGAGCCATTGTTGGAGCAATTCTGCTGAGCAGTAGGAGCTCGTGGTGTCTGAGGGTTGAAGCGCTGTGGTTGAAACGAACGCTGCAGCTGTAAATTCTGAGGATATTTTCCTCCTTGACCACCAGAACGATACTGTGACGAGCCCTGCTGTGAACTGTAGCGAGGACGAGTGTTACTGCTAGACTGCCCATGAGACTGGAACTTGCGTTTCTGCTCGCCCAGTTCCTTCCTCTTACTTTCCAGTCCAATAGCTTTGTTCAACAGTGTCTGGAAATCCGGAAATGTATGGCTTTGCAGCTGATAATTGAGAGGTCCAATGAAACCATCCAGAAATCTTTCCTGCCTCTTGGGATCTGTGTTGACTTCATCCGGAGCATAACGAGACAGATGAGTGAACTTGTCAAGGTATTCAGTGACAGACATATTCCCTTGCTTCAGTACCAGGAATTCCTTCTGCTTAAGCTTGATCACTCCCGAAGGAATGTGATAGGTACGGAAATTGTCCCGGAACTCTTGCCAAGTAATGTTGTTCCTGTTAGGATGTGCAGTTGAATATGCATCCCACCAATCACCAGCCTGCCCAACCAGTCTACCAGCAGCATACAAGACCATCTCTCTGTCAGTACACTGAACAATCTCAAGTTTCTTAGTAACTGTCTTCAACTAATCATTAGCGTCTAACGGATCAGTTGAGTGAAAGTAGGTGGGAGGGTTGTGGCTCATGAATTCCTTGTGCTTGTCCCTTGGCTGTGGGTGAGGCGGGGGTGGTGGTACTTGCTGATTTTGTTGCTGAGCTTGAAGGTTCTGGACTGTTGTAGTGAGGTTCTGCAACAGCTGGGTTTGAGCGGTAAGGAACTGCAGCATAGCCGGATCCATTTGATTGAGTGGGGGTGGAGGTGGTGGTGCTTGAGCTTGTTGGTTGGCTATATGAGCACGTATCACTGGCAGGACGTCTTGACCTCCTCATGACCTGGTTTGTACCATCTGATTGTTAGAGAAATGCATTTCAGATAAGTGATGCATAAAGAGTAGACTCAAAGGATAAAGATGCTTGAATTTTATCTTGAACAGATTCTGTTAGCCTTAATAAACCACTTGTAACTCCCAGTTATTTTATCCAAAAATTATGAAAATAATTCAGCATATGCAGTATGAAATTTCAAAGTCAACCCAACTGGTTTCGTCTCAATTGGAGTTATACAACTCGAGATATAAAATAAACAAGACCACTGTGTCAGCAGAGTTTGACAGATTCTAACATCCCTCAAGTTTTGTTCATATCTCCGTGAATATTTATTCATTACTGCTGAAAATTTACCAGAAATTCACTCATAAAATTTGTGATCTAACCCAACTGGTTTCACATCAAACGGAGTTCTGTAGCTCAAGATAAAATTCAAACTTGACTGCTTAGTCAGAGAGTTGTGTGAACAGATTTTGCATCATCCAAACTAGATAAGGAAACATCACAGATAAAGATAACCCAAACCCTTTATTACTAAATAACTTTTGTTCTCATTGCTTTGTGGCCATCACTCCACAAAACAATACACTCAAACAAAGAAACAAAACATCCAAGTTTTCAAGCAGCAAACATTATTACAAGAACTGCCCTCACAGGAGCGTTCTAACGATGACAAAAGTAAAGGTGGGTCTTTCTAAACTCTACTCCTGACGCACACTGGTCGTAGCTTCATTGGTACCATAGCGGGTCCTCTTGCGAGGCGGAAACTCCGGAGGACAGAAGGGTGCTTCTTCCTCAGGAGGACGTCGCCCAGCAACCTGTGCTTCCAGCTGTGCAATCCGTGCCTGCGCCCTCTGGAGCTGATCATGTAGACAATCCACTTCATCGTAAGATCCCTCCAAGTCCGTGTTGAGTGCTGAAGCAACACGGGCCAGGATGACCACACGACCATCTCTGTTATTCCCCACAGGAACAACAGTGTTGGAGCTGGCTCGAGGACGGCTAAGGACATGGCGGAAATCAGACTCATGCAGCTGCTCACGGTATCTGTTGCTGATGGACCACAGAGCTCTCCTCGCTGCATCATTCACTGAAGCAGCTTCCTCTGTCATAGGAGCTGAGCTGGAGTGAGAAGAGTGAATACGATGCCCAACACCTCCACGAAGAGGCACACGAATGTGAACCCTCATGGTGTAGTAATCCTCCATCCCAGGCTCCGTGTGGTGCCTGGTGATGTAAAGAGGCCTCGCGGTAAAGTCGAGATACTGCAAAGTCTCCTCCAACAAAACCACAAACTGTCCCTCAACATCCACAGCATGATGATAGTCATATGTCGCTCTGTGGAAGCGAGGGCCTTCATCCATCTGATTGACATTCACAACACTGTTAGCAGTTTCAGTCTCATTATTGCCACTGCTGCCATCACCACCATCAACTCTACCATCTCCACTGCTGTTGTCTTCACCATCGTTGTTACTGCTGTCGTCTCCAGAGTCATCTGGATCTCCTCCAACAGCATCTTGTGCAGGAGCATCAGGTGCAGGGGTAGCTGGCGGTATCACTACATCACCATCGGCATCCACCTCCAGGTAGGTGTCGTCATACAACTGCGGTATCCCACGATGATCTTCGGCGTCATCCTCGAGTATCCTCTCCTCAGGATCCTCCTCAACCTCATCCTCCACCTGAACCTCCGGCTGCTGCTCTGGCTCAATCACTGGGTAGCAGGGTGCCAACCGACCAGTGGGGACACGGCCACCAGTGCTCTTGCATGTAGTGTTCTTTGTTCTGGCCATCTGATAAGCAAAAAGGAGACTCAGCATAGACAAAACAAAATGATAGCATTTAAATAAAAGAAAATTGAATAAATTAGTTTTTATACATAATTAAGTAAATTTTGAATGATGATATGGCTTCTAGATCATGAATCCTTAATTTCCGACCATTTCTAACTTAAGGCTGCGTCCTACAGTCATTACTACTCTGGTACCACTTTGTCACATCCGATTTCCGAAATGAAACCAAATGCATCTCATATGTGCGCCAGGATCAAGTTACACATACGATAGACAAAAGAGTGCAATACCATAACTGTAATCAAACGTACAAGAGTTTAACCATTACAATATTCATTATTACACTCAGGCAGTGGACACGAAGGTCCAATAAAACAAACGATAGCTAAACTAGTGACTTTATCTTCATCTTCCACAGGCATATGACTGGGGGATCGCATGCCTCAGAACTCTTCAAAGTCGCTCCAGTACTCCTCACCGTTGTTCTCATCTGAATAGCGGTAAGCAAGGGTGAGCACTCTTATGGTTGGAGCTCAGCAAGTGGGGGAAAACATGCAAGGTTATCAAGGATAGGCTAAGGTTTTGCAGCGATTAGCATTTTAATGTTGATCAAGTTTTATTAGCAAGCCTATTACTGGATGTAAGTTTATACCAACCCCGAAAGATTAAACATTTGTAACCATATCTCAAAACCATAAGAAACCACAATTTAAATTTATCTTTAAGTTCAATAATCTTTAAGTTCAATTTAAATTATCATGTTGATCAAGTTTTATTAGCAAGAGGGGATTAAGTGTGAAAAAAGGTGAAAAGGACCCCTGGTGATAGAACCCAGAGAAGACAGGGGCTAAAACATAAAAACAAGGACCTGTTTGCAAGGATTTATATAGGTGGAAGGACCGGCCTGCGAAACAGAGAACACTCAGGGGCTCTTTAACAAGAATGTCGGGCGCTGACCGTTACGCGGCCGGTTTGACCAGGACGAGGGTGCGATCTGAACCGTTGATCCCGGATCGGATGGCTGTGGTGGCGTGTGCGCGTGATGTGGCGACGGGGCTCGCCGGAGAGCGGTGGTGCACGGCGGCGGACTCGCCGGCGCAGCTAGGGACAAGGTTCCCGGGCACCAAAACGCACACGGGCGGGTGCTACGCGGAGCGGGGGAGCACGCGCACAAGACCAGGGGTTCGGGAAGGTGTCACGGGCGACGGCGACGAGAAGCCATGGCCGGTGGCGGACGGGAACTCGCCGGCGTGCGGCGGCGACATACCAAAACGCGTCACGGCCCTCGGTTCAACATGCTAAGAGGCTCGACGTGTTGCCCGGGTGACAACGAACGCGACCGCGACCACAAGGGGGTGATCCGGCCGGTGACAAGACGACCACGACCGGTGAGGCGGGCGGCGACGACGGCACACCGCGGCGACGCTACTGGGTGCACAGGCTCAAGGAAAAGAAAGGGGCGGTGGCCTCCTTACCCTGCAGCGAAGCTACGGCCGAGGAGCGGGACGGCAAAGAAGAAGTGGCGGCGAAGATCGGTGACTACAGCGAGCTCAGGCGGCGGTCCGGCGGACGAAGACACAGCGCAGTTTGGCCCCAAGACGGAGATGTGCCCCTGGAGCAAAGAAAAGGAGGGCTCGGTGAGTTTCGTGCACAAAGAAGGGGAAGGGAAGGGGACGGAGTACTCCACCGTCGGCGTTTGCTCCGGCGGCGACGAAAACAGAGGCGGCGGCGAAGTTTTGGTGGATGAGCACGTGTGAAGGCGAGGGAGCAAAGCAAGACGTGTCTGTGCAAAGGGAGGGGCAAGAGCTCGAGCACGGCCTTATATGTGGACAGAGATGAGGAAGGGGAAGCGAGAGAGGCTCCGGTGGCGGCGGGAATTGCCATTGATGGCCGGCGGCCGTCCCGGGCATAAAGGAGGCAAGGAAAGGGGAAACGGGGGATTTATGGGCTGCGGGATTTATTGCCTATCAATCAAGGCTCGGGGATGGAAGGGAGAGGCAGGGAGGTGCGGGGCAAGGCGGCGGCGATCATGACGGTGCGCCCGGCCGAGGCATAGGAGGGGGAGCGCGGGGAAGGGGAAGGTGCCGACAGGCGGGCCCCACGCGCCAGCGAGAGAAAAGAGAGAGGGAGAGAAAGGTGGGCTGCGGCGTGAGATGGGCCGGAGCGGGCCGAAAGGGACAACGGGGTTAGAAAAGATAGGTTTGTTCTTTTTTTTCTTTTTTTCAAACTCCTTTTATTCAAACTTTTTCAACTCAAATTCATTCAAACTTTTTCCAAACTTTTCACAAAATTTTATAAACTTTTAAAACTTCACACAAGTAACCAAAACCATGCATAGCCAAAAAATGATGCACAAACACTAGTTGTCTCTAATTTAATTAAATTTAATTACTTTAGAGCTCAAATTAATTAGCAAATTAATTAAATCCTTAAGACTAACTCTAAAACACTATGTTGCTTAAGCAAATTTTAGTGATAGAATTTTAGGGTGTCACAGCTTGACTTGTTGCCGGTGCTGTGGCCCATCATACAAAGGCCGGTGAGGTTCTTGAAGCAACTCTTCTTCTTCTTCTTGCGCTCGCCGTCTTCATCTTCACTACTTGAGCTCGAAGATGTGTCTTCGGAGTCTGAGTCACTTAGATCCTCAATCTTCACTCGAGCTCGTGCCTTCTTCTTGTCACCACCCTTCCTCGATCTCCGCTCGTCCTTGTCCTTGTATTTGTGCTTGTGCTCACGCCTTGAGCGGTGCGTGTTCTTGATCCTCGGGTGGTGCTTGATATCATTCTTGGGCTCAACCTCCTGTGGGCACTCGGTGATGTAGTGTCCCTTCTGGCCGCACCTGTAGCACATCCGTGAGATCCTCCTCATGTTCACACGGTCATCGTGCAGCTTCTCGAACTTCCTGGTCAGCAGCGCCAGCTCATCCTCTCCAAGCTCATCAAAATCCTTGTCTGGCAGGGACATAAGAGAAGACAAAGAATACATCCTGGAGGATGAGTTAGCATTAGTCCTTGGTCCAGGTCCGGAAACTAGAGCACGACTATTGGAGATAGTCGATTTCCCATCCTTCGCTCTCAGGCCACGATCAACCTCTGAAGACCTGAGCTTGGAAAACAGCTCATCAAGCGAAAGCGTATCATATGCGCTCGACTCCTCAATGGCCTCGATCTTGGCTTCCCACACAAATCTATCCAGGGCATGCAAAAGCTTGATAGCTTGATCATGATCCGTGTATGGGAGCACTGTCACATTGGCCCTCATGTTGTTGACTATGCAAGTGAAGCGCTGAAACATAGCATCGTTCGACTCACCGGGGAGATGAGTGAAGTTCTCGTACTCTCTCCGGTAAGTGGTAAACATACGGGCTTGCACTTGGGCATTGCCAACATGAGCATTCTTCAACTTGAGCCAAATCTTTCCGGCCACATCCTCTCCGTACACTCGATCAAACTCCGAGGCACAGAGAGCACGGAACAAGTAATCAACGGCCTTACTGTTGACCTCAAACATGTCCCGCGATCCTGGAAGTAGAAAACTATCTGGGATGACATAATGAGGATTCTGAGTGACCTCCCAGATAAGAGTTCCCTTCCCTCGCAAAAATGCGCCCATGCGCCTCTCCCACATCGGGTAATTCTAGCCATCAAAGTGCGGAGGACCCGACCCCTTGCCGTAATCGCCCATCTTTGGATCTTAGACTGGTTAGAATCACGAAGATCCGTAACCAGCTCTGATACCAATTGAAGGACCGAATAGGGCGACCAGAGAGGGGGGGAGTGAATGGGAGCTGATAAAAATTATTCCCGAAGGTCGAACTCGGCCTATACCCCGATTGCCACTCCAAGAATCCGTACACACAAAGTAAGCTCCAAACAAGGCACACACAAGCCTAGAAGATCAACCAACAAGCCTAGGAGCAAAAAGCGGAAGCACCGGACAAGAATCAAAGCACTTGGTCAATTCTGGAAACGACCAGTGCGGACCGTCCGGCTGGTACCGGCGGACTGTCCGCTAGTGTACGGCGGACTGTCCGCGGGTACGGCCCGGACTGTCCGAAATGAACAACAGAACCACCAGAGCTGCGAGCCGAAATTCGGACCGTCCGTGGAGGTCTCACGGACTGTCCGCCAGTGTCGCGGACCGTCCGTGTGGCCTAGGCGGACTGTCCGCCAACCTCGCTGAAAACCCCAGACAAACCTCCAAGCACCCCAGACAAAATCTCGGCCGCGCGGACCGTCCGTGAAGCCCTCGCGGACTATCCACCAAACCCCTCGCAACCAAAACCTAGGGCCAAAACGAATCGAAATGAAGATGCGCAAGAACACGAAGAACACGCGACGAACTCCTGCACACGTGGACTGTCCGCAGCTATCGTGCGGACTATCCACGAGCCTCGAACAGAACCAAAAACGCCCGACCCACGAGGTCAACTCCAAGAACTCATCACCGGATCTCCCAAACGGTAGAAGCTCTTGAGACAAGATTTTGGGGAGATGATATGCGTCACACAAGGATGCTATGCTCCAAAAATCTCGACCTCTAACTCCCTAAATCACTGGGAATCGCGGATCACACAAGCACCACCATGAACTCGGGCTTCAACCAAAAATGCACGAATCGAAGGCTCTCCACGGCGTTTGAGGGGTCAAGATCACACACAAAGATGCCCAAGGCATCCACCCATGATCCCCTCAAAGAAATCCGTGAAGAAACACCCCCAAAATCACGAATCGAGCGAAGAACGAAACTCCCCAAAAATAGTCCCAAAAATGACATGAAAATCACAGAGGACTAGGAGATCACCAGGACGCCGAATGCTTCCATACATCCAGAGGTCAGATTCTGTACAAGAGTCTAGCCTAAGGAATCCAGAAGGAAAAGAAGCATTTCAGAGAAATCTACCGGGGGAGAAAGCCCTAGAGTCCTAGAGAGAGAGATGCCATCCACCTCTCCGCTATTTATACGAAGTCCATCGGAGGGAGGTAAATGACCACGCTACCCCTACTACTTGAAATGAAGATACAACTCCTCAGGGGCATTTTGGTCAAGTCTTCATCGAGCGGACATGCTTCCACCGCGGCCTTGCTTAGCATCGACGCAAGCCCCGCTATCACGCCACGTGCCCCCCGCCTCGAAGCTTCCTGAAGCTCCCGGATCACCGTCCCCGTCGCCTCGGGCCTCCGGGCTTGGTTTTGAGGCCCACACCAAGAAACCGTCCACTAATGGTTTTGTGGGCAAACCACCAAACCCCGCGTGCAAGCTTCGGGCTTCATCCGCTACCTTGCACCGGCCCATGTTCACGACTTCAGCCCACCAGTCTTGCACCGCACGGCTCGCACTTGACCCCATCGGACACCGAGTCCATCAAACCAAGCCTACTTGCCACTCCACCACCCGGAGGCCACCACGGTTAAGGCCTTTCGCGCTTGTTTTTCACCTGCACCGACACAAGTCAAGCCGCAACCTGTACCTGCACACTTAGCCAAGCATCAGTCCACACAACGTTGTCAATCACTCATCACTAAGGAGCGACCCTCCACTGGTCCTCAAGGTTGATCTAGTGTGAAACCCTCATCCCAAAATAAGTTTTGCAACCTATAGTCAATCCTAGCAAGATACTACTCTAGGAAAGTAAAGGCAAGCAAGGATTGCAAGAGTGTAAAGCGAAAACATAAAGAGGGATGAGAGGAAGCAAACTCTTGACAAGTGATTTATCCCATGGTATCGGTAGGCACTAAGCCACCCCTAGTCCACGTTGTTGAAGCACTCCACACAAAAGTATTACTTCCTGTTCACCAAGTCTCTCCCAAGAGCACCACTTGACTAGCACCAAAGGCTCGGCATGAAGGCACTCGCCAAGCTCCCTTTGTCACCTTCATGCTACCTCCACTAAGGAGCTTCTCCACCAAGGAAGGGGGTCTCCATGTCCTCCACACAAAGTGTTCCCACCGCTCCACACCAAGTCGGAGGGTCGAAAACATTTTGCCGGAGAGCCACATAGGCCCCAGGCTTCCAACTCACCTTGTACAGCTTGATCCACTCAAGAATCACCTCACAAGGTAGGCACATCTTGCACTCACTCAGCTCTAAGCTAAACCTAGCATTAAGCACACACACCAAGCATGGGCAAAGCCTCTGGATGTTCACTTAAGCACTAGAATGGCATGGATGTGATCTCCAATGTGTCTTGCACTCTTCTGGACTTTAGTTCACTCCAACATCCTCAAATGGCGGGGTGGAAGGGGTATAAATAGCTCAAGGCATCCATAGAGCCGTTGCTCTAACGGCTAGAACTTTTTTGTGTACCGTTCGATGATCCGACGCGAGGCGTCGGTTCATCCGGTGCTACTAGCTGTTGCCATCCACCGCACTTGACTGTTGACACAATTCATTCGATGCATACACCGACGGTGCATCAGTTCATCCGGTGTTGAAGACTCCATGGCCAAAACCTCTCTGCATAGAATAAACATAGGTGTCGGATGAACTGATGCTCTGACCGTCGATTCATCCGGTGTTGAAGGCCTCTGACTCAAAACCTTAATGTCTTGGATGAACATAGCACTGGATAAAGCCATGTTGGACCGTCGGTTCATCCGACGGTTTCTGCACATGCAATTCAGCCACAAAATTCATCCGACGAATGTAGAAAGGATGGCGTCGGTTCATTCGATGGTCCAAGTTGAAAAGCCTCCTCCGCAGCGTACCAATTTCTCCGACGCTTGCACTGATGCTGCTCCCTAGGTACTGTCGGTTCATCTGATGGTGCCTTTTTCTTCTCTTTTCCTCCTTTTGAACTTGCCATAACTTGAACTTAACATACCACCATTTAGACCTTCAAAATATATACTAACTCTGGATTTTTGCTATACTTTACTCATGGTATGTTAACTTGCTCATGGTATGTTAACTTTGATTGTGGTTGCATCCATAGGACCTAGAAATGGCTACAAAGACATGCTTAACAACAAGGTTAGTCCCATAGATCATGTTGTCATGAATCACCAAAATCATACTCGAACAATCGGCAATAAGACCATGTTCGCTACAATGTCACAAGGCGTTAATAAATAGAGAATTGATTAGTGGTATTTAGGATAACACTGACATCTGATTCATACCATCTATACAATAGGTGTACCTGACTTATAGGATATAAAACAAAAATAATGTCCAATCTTTCACCCCTGTCCATCATCTGGCAGCAAAGGGGTGGAAGCCCTCTCTCTTGTAGACATAGTGCCTTTAGTTGTTAGAGCTTCCAATAAACTCTTCAAGATGGTGTCATTTATGTTGATTACATTGGCTGCTCCAAGATCCTTTGACCTCCTTGTGAGGTTGTTTAGAGTGATTGATTAGAACCTCCAAGCATCTCAAATGTTTCTCTAGGTTGAATCTCAAACTTTCTTGTTGGTACAGTGGCCTCCCATGTTTTGGGACATCGGTTTGAATTGTCCAAATTACTGAATGTAAGAGCTAGTTCCTCTGTTTGGATGTTGAAATTGGAAGGCTTGGCGTTGAATTGACTTCAATACCAAATCAGAGTAGCATTGGTATTCGGTTACAATACCAAAACCATTGTTTAGGTGTAGATCAAATTGCTAGATGGAATTGAAGGAACTAGTGAATACCAATTCATATTTGGATGTTCATACCCCATGACATTAGAAAGTTGAACACCTTTTGCCTCCTCTCTGCACCAGACAACATCTTCTTCCACCTCGCCGGTTCGGGGCGGAGCTCCACCATGCTGTCAGTGCCTCACCCGATGGGCACCAGAGCGGCGCGGCTTGCCGAAGGAGGGAGGCAGCGTGGCGTGCCTGCAAAGGGAGGATGGGGCCGGCGAGGCTCAACAGCGGAGGAAGGGTGGGGCCAGTGCGCTCAACGACGGACACTACTAGGGAATGAGGCTTTCATCCCAGGGCAATTTTCACATTAGTACCGGTTTTTTTGCGCCCAGTACTAATGTATGCACAAACCGGTACTAATGTATGGTGAAAAGAGAGAGCCCTGCCGCGCCCCTATGAGGGCACATAAGTACCGGGGCTAGCCCTCACCCGGTATTGATGCCCTTCACAACTGCACCGTCGCCAACACTTAGAAAAATCTCAGCCTCCACTGCCGCATGCACCCAATGCCCTGTCTCTCTCCTTTTCTATCTCTCCCCCATGCCATCACCACTTCCACTCTCACATCTCCCTTATCTTTTTCTCTCCCACATCTTTATCTCTTTCTCACATCTCATCTCGATCTGTGATGTCAGCAGGCGGAGGCGCAGGTGGCCTGGAGGCCGGCGGCCTGGGCGAGCGGAGGAGCAGGCGGGCGGCCGGGATCTAGAGCAGGCGGGCGGCCGGGATCCAGCCGTGTGGGAGGGCGGCGGCGGCACCGCCGGTGACCGGAGGCCGGCGCTGACCAAGCCGCTCCAGGCGCGGACCAGCCCGCCGTGGTCGGCACGGGAGGCCGGCGCGAGTGGCTGGCGTGGGAGGCCGGAGCGTGCGCGCGGTGTCGAGGTGTGGCTTGTGCTGTGATTCTTGTTGGTTCTTGATGTGAATCCTCTCCTTCTCTCTCTTTTTTCTGATTCTTGTATGAGATGAGATGTGAAATTTGTTTGTGAACTGATTCTTGTACGAGATGAGATGTGAAATTTGTTTGTGAATGTGAGATGTAAATTTTCTTAAATGTGAATGTGCAATTTCTTTCTTCTCTTCAGACTGTGAAATTTGTATGAGATGTAAATATGTGTGTGAATGTTTGTAAAAGATTGAAATGAGATGAGATGAGTAAAGAAAAGAAAAGAAAAGAAAAAGGAGAAAAAAAGGAAAACGGGGAGTACGGGGATGGCAGGAGACCCAACAGGGCATCCCCACGTTAGTACCGGGTGGCAATTCCACCCGGTACTAATGTGACATTAGTACCGGGTGAAATACCCGGTAAATGTGTCTTCACATTAGTACTGATTGGACAATACCAGTTTGAAAACCGGTACTAAAAGAGGGTTTAGCACCGGTACAAAAGGTTGTATCCCTGGTAGTGGGAGGAAGGACAAGGCCGGCGTGGCTCGCCGGCGGAGGGAGGAGGGGGTGACGCGACTCACCAGCAGAGGGCGGATGGGGCTGCCGCAGCTCGTCGGCAGAGGGAGTTGGACGGGCCGGCATGGCTCACCCGCGGAGGACGCCCCGTGCGTCCGGGCTAGAGCTCCTCACGCGCTCACCTCCAGGCTAGAGCCCCCGCGCGCGCTCACCTCCGAACCTGCGGTGGCGGCTTTTGTTTTTTCCCTTTTAAATAGGTTAGGTCATGACACCAAACAAGACAATTTCCCCTTTAAATAGGTTAGGTCTTGTGGCTAGAAAACATAAAGGAGGCAATAGTTGCAACGAGATCCACACATTGAAGACCCAAGAAAAAACCAATGCAGATGTGTTGCAATGTGGCTGTTTTGACAATGCCTACGACAGCAGTAAACAAGTTAAGCAACGTGACTTGGGAGACATTGTGAACTAATGCTATGGGGCTACTAATAGACGGACAAAGTGATAGGAAGGCCTTTAGAGCTTGTCCGCGTTTTGATACTTCCTTTCTAGCATGTTTGATGATCTAAGTCTCCAACTTTCTTGTTGGTAGCATCACCTCTTTATTTCCTAGATCGTTGGTTTAGCTTGGTTGAAGCGGCGATGCCAGATATAGTTCCAAGGGAATAATGGTGACTTCTTCATGTGCATGTCGTTGAGGGCCCCCTCCAATCTCGCAATGCTGGACCATGCGCCATCAATGCAAAACTGCCGTTATCGTGGTTGCCTTGGTCCAAACGGCGATGTCTCATGTAATTCCTTGTAAGGGAATGGTAGCTTAGTAACGATGTTTTTTTTAAATGAGCTTAGTAACGATGTTGAATGGCCTTCGGTTACTTATACTTTTGTTGTAACACAAAATCTACGGTTTGTATTATATATTTTAATTGTGTATTGATTGTAATATATGCTGAGTGGTATGCATGTTATCCGTGCATAACCCCAGTTCTAAATCTCTCACCAATTCAGAATCGCCATTGGCAGTGTTGTTGCCACGGTGATGATGCACCTCTTGTAGCTGTTGCTGCTCGTAGCCTGCGCTGGGGCGTCTCACGAGATAGTGTCAATGCCATGCTTTGTGGCCTAAAACAAATTTTCAATTTTTTTCATAAAAAACAAAATTTCAAACAACTTTAATGATCCAAGTGACATAGCGAGGGAAATTTAAAGACCACCATTAGCATACTATACCATTCACATTATTAATTACTACTAATGTCACAAGGCGTCAAGAAACAGAGAATTGATTAGCGGCATTTAGCTAGGGTAACACTTGGGTAGGGTATATGAGAGTGAGACCAGAGTTGGTGTAAAAGTTTTAAGCTTCTGACACAACATTATGTGATCATTATGGTCATCACACCAAACAAGATGATTTCCCCTTCAAATAGGTATTGGTCTTGTGGTTAGGAAACGTCAAGGAGGCACTAGTTGCAGCAGGAGCCACATCTAAGACAAATAAACTACCCTTGGTCATGTGTTGATATGCCTGCAATAGCAAGTGTTTGTAGGGCTGGGAGACATGGGGAAATAATGCCATAGGGTTGCTATACACAGCCAAAGTGTTATGGAGATTCTAAGAGCTTCTCCCTTCTAATGTAATGTTGGATGTGTATTCTGAGCCAAATTTGTGGTGAGTAGCTTAAAAAAACTTTCCCCTAGGTCGTGGGTAGCCTTGGTCCTAACCGCGATGTCCGATATAATTCCTTGGAAGGGAATGTCAGCTTGGTAATGATGTTGAATGGTCTTTCGGTTACTTATACTCTCGTGCTAACCCAAAATCCATGATTCGTATTATATATTTTAACTTGTGTAATGATTGTAACATATGCGGAGTGGTATGCATGTTATCCGCGCATATTCTCCAGTTCTCCAAATCTCCCAGTAATGCAGAACCACCATTGGCAGCATTGTTGCCACGGTGATGATGCACCTCTTGTTGTTGCTGCTGTTCGTGGCCTGCTGAGTGGCGTTGCTGGAGATATATGTCGTGCTTTGTGGCCTACAACAATTTTTCAATCTTTTTCATAAAAAACAAATTTTCAACTTTAAGGATCTACGAAGTGACATAGCAAGGGAAATTTAAAGGCCATCAATAGTGTACTATACACTTCATGTTATTAATTACTACTAATGTCACAAGGCATCAAGAAACAGAGAATTGATTAGCGGCATTTAGGATATAACACTTGGGTAGGGTATATGAGATCAGAGTTGGTGTAAAAGTTTCTAGCTTCTGACACAACATTATGTCATCGCACCAAACAAGGAGGCAATAGTTGCAGCAGGAGCCACATCTAAGACCCCAAAAAAAAACCATTGGAGATGTGCTGCAATGTGCCTGTTTTGACAATGCCTACGGCAGCAGTAAACAAGTTAAGCAACGTGTGTAGGCTGGGAGACATCGTGACTAATGCTATAGAGTTACAATACACGGCTAAGGCTGGTCGTACCGCGCCACCTCTATCTCCATCTGTATGGCCCACAGGACCACACCACAGTGTTTTCTTTACAGCTCGGTACACAAAAACAATACACTCACTGACCTCTATCTGCATCTCCAAAACAACCACCACCGCCGCATGTCAGATCCGGCGTCTCGGCATTGCGGTCCGGCCTCCAGGTTTAGAGATTCCCTGTAGCGATCTGAACGATGGAGGTGAAGATGGCGTGCTACGGTGCAGGCATGCACCTGCTTATTTGCCGTTCCGGTCCTTTTACAAATCCGATATGCGACCAGCCTAAACTCATAGGAAACCCTATAGAGCTTGTCCGTGATTTGATACTTCCTTTGTAGTCTGTTTGTTGGTCTAAAGACTACCCACCCTCGTAGATCTTTATATCTTCCTTTAAAACGGAATATTCAGTCCTAGTCAGCGAGATTCTTTCATTTATACTACTTTCCTTCGCACTCGTCGATCTTTATATCACATCCTCTTTATCCTAGTCAACAACAAACTTTTACTCAAATCTACTCTACCCACCCACTGATGAGTAGGGCCCACCACAACCTTATCATCCCATCCACTCCACCTCCTTCCCCCTCTCTCTACCACTACCTCGAGCCTCCCCTCCTCCACTACGTCGCTGACGGTGTGCCTCCGCTGCCCGCCTCCCCCTCCTCCGGAGCTGGTTGCAGACGGCGAGCTGCTCCTGCTCGAGCTCCATCCCTCCCTCTGCTCGATTTGGATGGCAGCGGGGGATGGGGACTCCGGCGGCCCGACCTGGCCTCCCCGGCCGGTGGCGCGCCTCCGCAACCTGCCTCTCTCTCTCTCTTCCCTATCTCTCCCTTCAGGTCGTCGCCCCCAACCTCTCCTCCATTCCCCTGCTCCCTTGGCCGTCAAGCTCCGCGGGCGGAGGAGGCGCGAAGGCCTCGAGCGAGGTGAGACAGTCCACAGCGGCGGCCGACGCGGCGAGCCTAGATGCGTCCACGTGCAACGCTGCCAGCTCCCTTGAGACGAGCCTCGCAAGGCAGCTCGCCGGCGTCTAGGTCGCGAAGAGGCAGGAGGCGGAGGCACAGGACGGGGAGGCAAGCACGGGTGCCCTACCTTCTCCGCGTCGGGAGGTGGGAGGCGGAGGAGCTGCAGCTCGGCGGAGGAGCTGCAGCTCGGGGAGGCCACCTCTCCATCCTCGTGCTCGCCAGACGGCCACCGCCTCGGCACTTCCGCCGTGACGCGCTACACCCTTCAACTCAAGCTCCAATGACGAGGGCCCCGCTAGTGCCACGTGCGTGATAAAGGAGCTTCTCTACCCCGCCAGAAATGAAGGAGTCGGGATGGTGGCCTTTCTCTTTCAATATACCGCTGCAAAGGATTTTCCTCCATCGGCTTACTAGAAACTCCACGCTGTCCAGTCCTGTTTCTTTTACAGTGACGGGTGCGGATAGTCTAAGGCTATCCGCACTCTTCATACCTTAAATACATCCCCTAAAAGGAATATTCATGTCTGGTCATCGTGATTTTAAAGTCCAGTACCAATTTTCTCGCACCCGTCATCCTTTATATCTTATACTCCATATCAAGTACCAGCTGCGGGGTCCACATGTCACAGACTCTCACCCTCTCTTCTCTTTTTCTCCACCCTGCCCGCCTCGTCCCCTCCGCCCACCTCTTCCCCTCCTCTCCCCACCACCCCGCCCACTCTCCTCCCTTTCGCTACGCCATCTCCAGCGAGCCTTCGCGGCGATCATGCACGCCTCGGATCCGGCGGTGGAGGTCGCATGCGCAGGGTCTCCCCTCCCTGCGTGCGCGCCAGCCTACGCGTGCGCTGGCCCAGCCGCGGCGGAGCTCCAGCGGTGTCTTGGCCTCCGGTGGTGGGAGAAGCAGGGGAGGATGCTCCCTCGGAGGCGGATCTCGGGTTCGAGCAGCGGAGGCTGGCGAGAGCTCCTCCCTCCCTCTCCGGCGCAGCACGAGCTCCTCCCTCCCTCTCCGTCGCGGCCGAGATCCGCGACAGCTGTCCTCCTCCTCACCTTGCTTGGGCTGAGATCGGCAGCGGGAACGAGCTCGGGGCGGCCTCACGAAGGAGGAGCAAGGGCTGCCGGCCGCAGCTAGCCCCGACGGCGCGGCTGCTCCCCGGCGGCACCCTCCCTCCCTACATCCCCCTCTTCCTCCGCGGCGGCACGGCTCCTCCCGTTGCGGCCCGCCCCTCCTCCCTCCCCGCACGCGGCACAGGAGCTCCGGGATCCGACTATCAGTGTTTTAGACACTGAGCCTACCACGGGGTACCCGAAGTAGTAGATTGTGCGGTGGGGCTCGTCGAGATCAGGAACACGATGGTGAGACACGGGGCACACAATTAGACAGGTTCGGGCCACAATGTGCGTAATACCCTACGTCTTGTATGTTGCGTGGCTCTCTATTGATTGCGTATGTTTTGAGAGGGGTCCCTGCCTCGCCTTATATGCCACGGGAGGCAGGGTTACAAGTCGGATTGGTACAAGAGTACTATTCGAGTAGGACTAGGAGTAGCCTATAATGAATAATGAGAAGTTATCCTAATCTTACTACAAGTCCTTGTCCGCCTTGTCTTGTCTTGTGGTCCACGGTAACTTGCACCGTGGCCCACTAGTCCAGTAGTCCAGGTGTGCAGGCCTTATCTCCCGGGTATGACCCACATGTGTGGTAGGCCCAGGGATGCCCGGTCGACAAGCCCCCGAGTACTTTGTAGTCGAGTGTGATGCATCCAAGTAGTCTTGAAGGTCTCCACGAGTAGTTCCCAAGCGTCCCCGGGTTCAGCAAGTTTCGATCTTCAATAGTACTTGAATCTTCACAAGGCTAGAAGGTGCTCCAGCTAACTTCACGAGTAGTCTTGAAGTCTTCTCATGTTGTTCCCAAGCATCCCCGAGTACTGCCCTCGAAGGTCTTCAATAATACTCGCTTCGTTTCTTGAAATCTTTGCATCAAAGATCCATATGGAAATGCGATTACTAAAATCGCATTCCATATGGAATGTAGCTCCCGAGCCTTAGGTCGAATCCAGGATTCAAGCTGAGGGTCAATCTTCTAGCACTTGATCTTGCTCCGAAAATCCATAGAAATCCCGAAGAAAGCATATGGGAATGCGATTACTAAAATCGCATCCCATATGGATGTAGCCCCCGAGCCTTAGTTCGAATTGTAAATTCAAGCTGAGGGTCAATCTGAAGTCTTTGTCAAATAATCCCGTAAAATCCTGAGAAAAACTGAAGGACACGTGGCACGGGGCCCCCGAGCCTTGAGTCGAGTACTTCTCGAATTGAAGGATCCAATCTGACTGTAGAAAAGTGGCCTGAGTTTAGTGTACTGTAGCTGAATCAAATCCAATCCCATCGAGTAGTCGAGCCCCCGAGATGGAGCTGAGCATGTCTTGGAATTTGTAAAAAGCCTACTGACTTAGCCAAAAACAATTGTCCTATGTGAAACCAATCTATTGAATACGAAGGGTCACCAGGTCGAACCGTTTAGGGTTTTGGATTATAAATACCAGAGGAGGTATCCCCTAGGGTTTCATTGCTTCCATTCGCCCTTAGATCCAGAAAAAAGGCCATAGCCACCGTAGTCGCCATAGACTTTGAGCGTCTACACCGCCAAGAGCCTCCACCTCCACCCCCTCGCAGCCCCCGAGCAGATGCGAAAGAAGACTCTCGTGACTGCAAGGATGAAGTCTGCACCATCCAAGGGACAGATGGAGAAGAAGAAATCTGGCTGTGGCAAAACTTAGTTGCCAGAGCCAAAATATAAGACAGTGGTGATTGAGAAACCACCGAGCCAGGCCGCCTCTTGGAAGAAGTCCAAGATGAAGGAAGAAAACATCAAGGCCCTTGAGGTTGCTGGCTTGCTGCGCGAGAAGGCAGTCGTAGGCTGGAACTCCGCTGCTGGGGATGCGTGGCCCATGGAGAAGAATCCAGATGAAATCCCGATGTTTGGCCACTTCATCGAACGTGGGTTGACTTTGCTGACCTCGGATTTTTTCAGAGGGTTCCTCGACTCCTTCAAGATGGAGCACGTGCACTTGAACCCGAACAGCATCTTCCAGATTGCAGTGTACGTGCACTTCTGCGAAGCTTTTCTTGGAGTCCGCCCACATTGGGCCTTGTTCAGGAAGATATTCCGGTTGAAGCGCAACCCAATGCCAACTTCCCAGTAGTAGTCGGTGGAGCTGGTCTTCAGATGCGTTAGAAAGCGCAGGAGTTGTACTTCAAGTATGATCTGATAGACTCCAACCAGGATTGGAAAACCAAGTGGTTCTACATTAACAATGCTCCGCCTCAGCTGCCCAAGCCCAGTATGTTTGCGCCAGTATACGAGAAGATCTGGAAGGATGAACCGTCGATGCAAGAGTGCATTTAGATCCCTGAATTACTGGTGAAGATTGCCCAGAAGAAGGCACAAGGCTTGACACCTGAGAGTGTAGCCTTCAACTTCATGAAGCGCCGGGTACAACCCTTGATGCAGAGGGAGCATCTTGGGTACGAGTACATGGGTGTTGGTGATGGCTCAAGGATGTCTGCAGAGGAGATCAGTGATGATCTCATGATGGAGAAGCTGCAGAAGATCTTTAAGAACCTTCATGGAATACTAGCAGCTATTACGGAGTTCAGTTTTGATAATCCTCCACGTATGGTGAGTACTTGAATCATCCCCCGAGTACTTATTATGATAGTAGTCGTAGACTGAAAATTTGTCATCTTGTATATGCAGGAGGATGTCGAAAAGTTTATCTCCATCCCACCGCCTCTTTCCCGAGAACCAGAGCAGGTGCCAGAAGTAGAGCCATCACAAGATGAGGCTCAAGCCTTCGAGAGTAGTCATCTTGCTCAAGGGGAAAACGAAGTTCTGGTAGAGGATGCCTCCTCAAGCGACGATGATGAGCAGACACTTCAACAGCGTTTTGAAGTGAAAGCTTGCTACGGGTACTCTGGAGCGCCCATCCCTAGTGGTCTTTCCGCAGGAGCATTGAAGAGGCCAGCTTCATCTCTTGCTGATGATGTGACGCAGCCACCGCGGAAAAAGAGGACCACAATTGGGAATCGTGCTGTGAAGAAGGTCACAGCCTTGCCATCCATTACGGTTAGTTTTATGAACTAAGTAGCCAATATCTTGTTGGATACTTGTAACTTTTTGTATTGGTTTGTAATTTTGACTTTGCAGATTATCGAGAGTACTACTCGTGTACCCGCGAGTAGTCCTGCAAGACCAACAGAACCTGAGATGGTTCAAACATCACCCGTCGAGACGGTGATGCCAGAGCAACAAGAAGTTGCGGTGCCAGGAAGCGTGCCACCGGTAGAGAGTGTCCCAGTAGTGCTGGTAGCGCCCACATTCTTTGATATGCTAGGACCAAGAACTGTGGTTCCTCGAGCTGCTCTGTAAGTACTCGAGTACTTCTTGGAGTTGATAAATTTGAATATGCTGACCGACTTGTTGATGCAGGAAATCCACTGATGTGAAGTGGGGAGCTTCAGGAAATAGTCCTGCTAGGGGTAATCAGAACCCTCCAGCAGAACAAGAAGATGTTCTCCCAGAACCCCAAGTGGTAGCTACTGAAGCCGATGCCGCAGAGTCGATGCGCCTACTTTGGAGTGATATAGTCAAGGTGACAGTGGATGCAGCTTCCAAACCAAGGACTCAACAACCAGAAGACATAGAGGCTGTGGTGAATGAAGGCCTGGAAGTTGATCCAGAAGCCGGATTGCGCCATGAAGATGCCTTAGTTGCTGAAGCCCCCATGCATCAGATAAATGTGCGGCTAGTACTTGAAGACATCCCAGAAGGCCGCATAGTGCCGCATGAGCCAGAAATTGAAGACCCGGCTCCTCTGCGTAGTGCTGCGATGAACTCCGAGGCGGGAACAAGTACTCAATCCAGGGTTGAAGGTTTAATGCCACATGATGACTCATGCCTGGATGAGGACAACCTGCAGGCACACTCTGAGATGTTCCGCAGTGTAGAGAAACTCTTTGCGGTAAGTTTGAGTCCCTTGTAGAGTAGTTTAGCCAAAGATAACTTGTCTTTGCCCTTTGAGTTGTTTGCTTTTTCAGGAAGTTGTCAAGCAGTCAAAGCGGAAGACTCGGCTAGTTGAGCAATATGCGGCGGACATAGAAGAAGTCTCGCAGCTCAGAGAAGAACTCAAAGAGCAAAAGGCATTGGCTCTGAGGCTGCAAGAAAAACTTGATGCCAATGCCGCCGAGTACCACAATGAAAATTCAGAAGCTGACGGCACAGAAAGATGACATTGTCGGGAAGAACAAGTCACTGCGCCAGAAGAATAAAGGTATTCCCCCTTTCTGAATTTGTTTTTGAGTACTTATTTCTTGCAAACTTCATCCTTATAAGTTGTCTTCGTCTATTGCAGAGCTGGCTGAAGAGGTTGAGAGGCATAAGAAGAAGTCTCTTGACTGGCAGTTGGCCTTTAACCGTGAAGAATTAGCTCGACTTGACCTCGAGGTAGATTATAAGGTGCGCTGTATGAAACTTGAGCGTGAAATGCAGATTCAACTTGACGGTTGGAATGACCTGCTGACTTGTATGCAGTCGCTCAAGATCAAAATTGAAGGATCTGAGTGTCCGCGCGAAGAGCTGAAGGTCTTGATGGAGGCAGCCGAGCCAGTGGCTAGTCTCTTCGAACCCAGAGAAAGTGGCAGGAGTGCAGCCCCGTCCACTTGTGGAGAGGTTGAAGGACGCGTCAGAGAAGATACTGGAGTATGCTCAGCGGTTGGCTTGCACAATCCCCAATCAAGTGCTGAGCTTCATCAAGTCTTTATATGCAGACGCGGACCTGACGGTCATCATGGGTGGAAGATCTGGAGATTGTACCAATGATAGGCTGAACGAGTTGATGCAGCAGACATCTCCTATTGCGGAAGCCGTCTCCAAGTTCATTGATCTGCGCTAGATGAACCTGTAGGATAAAAACACTATGGAAAAAACAAGTGTAATTCCAAAAAAGTGTTTTATGTAATATAATTGAAAACTTGAGTAATTCAATTATCTGGTTCCCTTGTTTGCTTGTGTGGTTGCCATGTACTCGAGTTCAAGATTATTGAGTGTATAGCTGCAAAAAGAGATACGGTACTCGAGTAGTACTCAAGTCTAGATGTGTTTTGAAGAATGTTATCTTAATCACACCAAAAAAGAAACCTTAGCTATAGCAGCATAAAAAGAAGGCCTTGTTGTGAAATAAGCAAAGATACAGTAACAAGTCGATATATATGTAGCGAACATGGCCCCATATGCCATTAGTTCGAGTTTGATTTTGGTGATTCATGACAACATGATCAATGGGACTAACCATATTGTTTAGCATGTCCTTGTAGACATTTCTAGGTCCCATGGATGTAAAAATACCACATGCCAAATTGAGAAGATAGTCTATTTTTCAAGGGTCAAAACCGCGGAAGAAAAGGAAGGAAATTGACACCGTCGGATGAACCGACGGTACCATCGGTGCAAGCATCGGTGTACTTGGTACACTGCGCAGGAGGCAAAAAGAAGATGAAACCGTCGGATGATCTGACGGTCCAGTTTCTAGATGCGCTGGATGAATTGCAGAGGAGGAGCAGCGAAGATAGTAGCACCGGATGATCCGACGGTCTGAGAGAGGACACCGTCGGTCTATCCGACGCTCAGTTTGAATCAAGACAGAGACGCGCCAAGACAGCCGCTTCAGCACCGGATGAACCGACGCCTTGGTCAAGTGGAAGCATCGGTCTATCCGACGGTCACAAAGCAGCATACAAAGACGTTTTGGCCGTGAGGTCTTCAGCACCGGATGAACCGACGCACCGTCGGTGTATAGCGTCGGAACAGTTGTGTCAGCAGAGCTGCAACGGCTAAGTGACGTGGAGGGCACCGGATGAACCGACACCCTGGAAAAGCATAACATCGGTTCATCCGACGCTACCTTTTTCAGTGGTCGTTAGCCAACGGCTAGCTGAGTGCATTGGGCTATTTATACCCCCTCCACTCACCCATTTGAGGTGGCTGGATTGTGTGGAAGTGCAGTGGAGTTCAAGACACCTAGAAGATCATATCCAATCCATCCAAGTGCTTAATTGCTCATCTATAGACTTACATATGCTTAGTGTATGTGCTTAGTGCTAGGCTTAGCTTAGAGCTGAGTGAGTGCAAGGTTGTGCCAACCTTGTGAGGTGATTCTTGAGTGAATCAAGGTGTACAAGGTTCACCGGAAGCCTTGGGGCCTAAGTGGCTCACCGGCAATCGTCATCGACCCTCCAGCTTGGTGTGGAGTGGCGAGGACACTTTGTGCGGGGGACGTGGAGACCCCCTTCCTAAGTGGAGAAGCTCCTTAGTGGAGCCGGCATCAAGGTGACCAAGGGAGCTTGGCGAGTGCCTAAGTGGCGAGCCTTAGTGGCGAGTCAAGTGGTGCTCTTTGGGAGAGACTTGGTGACCGGGAAGCAATACTCTTGTGTGAGTGCTTCAACAACGTGGACTAGGGGTGGCTTAGTGCCTACCGATACCACGGGATAAATCGCGTGTCAAGATTTTGCTTCCTCTCATCCCCTTTACGTTTCCGCATTTACTCTTTGCAATCCTTGCTTGCCTTTACTTTCCTAGAGTAGTATCATGCTAGGATAGGCTATAGATTGCAAACCTTGATTTGGGATGGGAGTTTCACACTAGAACAACCCTAGTTGCACATCTAGATAGTATGTTCTAGTTTATCTTTGTGCAAAAGTAGTGAAGCCATAGGTTAAGGTTTTAAGATTGCCTAATTCACCCCCTCCCCCTCTTAGGCTAACGAGCATCCGATTCCTTACAAGTGGTATCAGAGCCGGGACTCACTTCCTTCACAAGGAAACGCCAATTCGATTGGTAAATTGTGAAAACCGGCTCATTGGAACGGTTAGGCTTCACCGCCTAGTGAGTTGCTCTCTAGAGGTATGAAAGGGGTGGATACCATAGGTTTGGCTCCACATTTCGATGGCACGGGCTATCCTCATTGGAAGGTGCTTATGGAAGCATACCTCCAAGCGAAGGACCTTGATGTTTGGAGAGTCACCGATGAGAGCATGAAAAATGGTACTAAGAAGGAAAAGCAATTTGATGTGATTGCTAAGAGTATCATTTTGTCCTCACTAGATGTAGGCGTTTTCAATAGAGTTTTTACTTGTGAAAATGCTCATGAGCTATGGAAAACCATCAAGGAGCAAAATGAGGGTTCAAAAGAAGTTGCTAATGAACGCTACGGTTGTCTCCTTGAGGAATTCAATAGCTTTAAGCAACTTGCAAATGAAAATGCTGAATCAATGTACTCACGTCTAAATGTGCTTGTCAATGAGATTAATGCTTTACGTGTGAAGAACATCACGGACTTGAGCATCAACCGCAAGATCCTACAAAGTCTCCGGAAGCCCGATTATGACTTGGTGAAGGCAATCATCTATGAGAAGAAGCTCGAAGAATTGAAGCCATCTCATATCTTGAGCAAGATCATGGCACATGAGCTTCAAATCATGCCCAAGTCCAAGAAGGCGCCCCAAGAAAAGCCCCAAGAACCATCTTCTCCAACTACATGCCATGCCCTCTCAAGCCAACAAGAGAAGGTGTTGAGTAGGATGGCTACTCATGGAAGCTCAAGCGAAGATGATGGTGATGATGGTGACGATGAAGATTCCTCAAGTGATGAAGAGGTTGAATCCATGGTGGCCGAGTACGTGAAGAAGATCTTCAAGTATGTGAAGAAAGTCAACATGTACGGCTACAACGTCCACTTGAGAGAAGGGCATCATCATCAACACATCAAGTTCACCAAGATCGAGCACAAGCCCAAGAAGAAGGTGGTCAAGGAGAGGAGACCAAAGCAAGAAGCAAATGTCGTTGTCCGTGAGTGGACAAGTGGTGGAGAATCAAGTTCCTCTAGCTCAAGTGGTGAATCAAGAAAGAACTTCACCACCCGCTTCATGCAAGGTCCTTCATCATCACTACACATGTGCCTTATGGCCCAAGGTATGGAGAGCAATGTAAGTGATGATGAATCCGACACCACCTCTCTCGATGATCTTGTTGAGCTAGTTCATGAGCAAAAAGGAAAGCTTAAGAAACAAGCTAATGAAATTAAAGAACTAAATGCTCTCAATGATCTTAGTGCAACCCTTGCTACAAATTATGAACATTTGTTGTGCAAATTCAAATTGCTTAGCAAGGAGTGTGATGAGCTAAAATCTAAGTTTGAGAGCAATGAGATTAAAACAAGTAATTCCTTTGAGCATGATGAATCATCTATCCCTTGTGCAATTCCTATCTCCAAGGTAGATGCTTCAACTTCTTGCATTGATTTAATTGATGAATCTCCCTCACCATCTTGCAATGAGAATGTTGTTGTAGAAACATGTGATTCCCTCATAGGCAAGAAGAATGATGAGCTTAAGCAAGAAGTGAAATGGCTCCGAGAGAGGTTGGCAAGCTTGATGGGCAAGGGCAAGAATAATGAGGAACAAGTGGACATCTCTCAAGACATGAAGAGCAAAGTCCAACCTTCTCAAGATAACCGTGAGGCCATGGTGAAGAAACTTGAGAAGGGTGCAACCGTGACTTGCCACAAGTGTCATGGAGAAGGGCACAAGTTCTACAAATGCCCTCAATTTGTCAAGAAGATGGACAAGGGCGCAAAGAAGAAGTTGAACCCCACCATCAAGAGCTCCCTCATCTACACCAAGCCCAACCGCAAGAACAAGACCAAGAGCAACACCTACATCATCAAGAAGAAGGCAAATGGCAAGGTGGTTGCACACAAGGTTGGGAAGATGAAGGAGGAGCGGGGTTGGAACCAACCCATTTGGGTGCCCAAGGAAGTCATCACCAACATGAAGGGGCCTCAAATGGTTTGGGTTCCAAAGGCCACTTGAAGGCCATGAGTGCGGGGACTTGGGAGGCTTGGCACAAACAAGATGTGAAGATTCAAGCCAAGAAGCCAAGCTTGCTAGTTGGACATGTGTTTCCCAAGTTCCCCGGTTGAGGTAATGGAAACTAGAACTCATCTCATGTATCGTTGTAGCTCCATTGCCTTGTCTAGGTTTGCATTTGTTGCTATGCCTAGTTGTTTACATATGGTAGGTTGCTTGTGTCATATGCTAACCCATGAGCAACCTACATGGTTTGATTAGTGTGTAGGAAAGCTACATTTGTTCTTTCATGGTGCATGTTTTCATATATATCTCTTTGCATCATGAGCAAGCTATAGGGTTAGCTTCCCTCTTGTTGTCATAAACAATGTGCATACATTTGGTTGGTGATTCAAACACTAAATGCACACATTTAGGGGGAGCTCATCCTATGGTTTGGTTATGGGACTAACATTGTTTCAAGCTTATTGTGTGTAGTCCCTTGGTGACGCGTTCCGGTGCGGTGCTTCATTCTAAGAGAATGTTATTTCACTCTCAATGTGATCTAACATCTCTAAAAGAGTGAACATAGCAATATGAGCTTCATGCTATTGAGTCATGTCCTTGAGAGCTTATGTCTCTATATAAGTTCAAAGGCAATGTACTCATACATTCCTAATCCTTGTGGTACCCCAAGTGTCTTCTTTGCAAGCTTCTTTCAAGTGGTGTCACCTAGTGATATCATTTCCAAGTGGCTCATCTCAATGTGGTGCCAACAAGGTAGAGAGGATCAACATCCCCCGGAGGTATGCAATGATCAAAAGACAACAAGTGATATCTACAAGTGGTAATGTAACAAGAAACCATTTGTCTTATCTCTTGTCCTTTAAGCTACCTCCTTGCATGATATGCTCTAAGCTTCCTTGCCTTACAAGTGTTTGTAGTTGTGCACTTGATTTTCACACTATCATGTTATGCACACACCTAGGGGGAGCTTAGTTTGTATCATGCTAGTCTCATGAGCTTGTGATCCACCTTAGTTATTCACACAAGTGGTATCTTCATTGATATCATACATATGGATCATGGTTCATGCGGCTTTCTCCCTTGTATTTAACATTTCACTTTGAGCTATGTTTGCTAGGCCTTGCTAGTTTCCTTGGAGACCTTTTGTTTTGGTCACTTTTTGGAGATTTTATTCCAAAGGGGGAGAATGTGGGACCAAAGCAAGCTAGATTTTCCAAAATGGGAAGAGGCAAGCTATGTGTGAACATAGGAAGAGAAGATCAAAAAGGGGGAAGTTTGATCTAGGGGGAGTTTGGATAATGGTAAGCATCCAAGCAAGTGTAAGTGGTTCTAATTTTGTCAATTTTTGCAAATTTATGCTTGCTTTGCTTGTGTTGTCATAAATCACCAAAAAGGGGGAGATTGTAGCGAACATGGCCCCATATGCCATTAGTTCGAGTTTTATTTTGGTGATTCATGACAACATGATCAATGGGACTAACCATATTGTTTAGCATGTCCTTGTAGACATTTCTAGGTCCCATGGATGCAAAAATACCACATGCCAAATTGAGAAGATAGTCTATTTTTCAAGGGTCAAAACCGCGGAAGAAAAGGAAGGAAATTGACACCGTCGGATGAACCGACGGTACCATCGGTGCAAGCATCGGTGTACTTGGTACACTGCACAGGAGGCAAAAAGAAGATGAAACCGTCAGATGATCCGACGGTCCAGTTTCTAGATGCGCTGGATGAATTGCAGAGGAGGAGCAGCGAAGACCGTAGCACCGGATGATCCGACGGTCTGAGAGAGGACACCGTCGGTCTATCCGACGCTCAGTTTGAATCAAGACAGAGACGCGCCAAGACAGCCTCTTCAGCACCGGATGAACCGACGCCTTGGTCAAGTGGAAGCATCGGTCTATCCGACGGTCACGAAGCAGCATACAGAGACGTTTTGGCCGCGAGGTCTTCAGCACCGGATGAACTGACGCACCGTCAGTGTATAGCGTCGGAACAGTTGTGTCAGCAGAGCTGCAACGGCTAAGTGACGTGGAGGGCACCGGATGAACCGACGCCCTGGAAAAGCATAGCATCGGTTCATCCGACGCTACCTTTTTCAGTGGCCGTTAGCCAACGGCTAGCTGAGTGCCTTGGGCTATTTATACCCCCTCCACTCACCCATTTGAGGTGGCTGGATTGTGTGGAAGTGTAGTGGAGTTCAAGACACCTAGAAGATCATATCCAATCCATCCAAGTGCTTAATTGCTCATCTATAGACTTGCATATGCTTAGTGTATGTGCTTAGTGCTAGGCTTAGCTTAGAGCTGAGTGAGTGCAAGGTTGTGCCAACCTTGTGAGGTGATTCTTGAGTGAATCAAGGTGTACAAGGTTCGCCGGAAGCCTTAGGGCCTAAGTGGCTCACCGGCAATCGTCATCGACCCTCCGGCTTGGTGTGGAGTGGCGAGGACACTTTGTGCGGGGGACGTGGAGACCCCCTTCCTAAGTGGAGAAGCTCCTTAGTGGAGGCGGCATCAAGGTGACCAAGGAAGCTTGGCGAGTGCCTAAGTGGCGAGCCTTAGTGGCGAGTCAAGTGGTGCTCTTGGGAGAGACTTGGTGACCGGGAAGCAATACTCTTGTATGAGTGCTTCAACAACGTGGACTAGGGGTGGCTTAGTGCCTACCGATACCACGGGATAAATCGCGTGTCAAAAGTTTGCTTCCTCTCATCCCCTTTACGTTTCCGCATTTACTCTTTGCAATCCTTGCTTGCCTTTACTTTCCTAGAGTAGTATCATGCTAGGATTGGCTATAGATTGCAAACCTTGATTTGGGATGGGAGTTTCACACTAGAACAACCCTAGTTGCACATCTAGATAGTATGTTCTAGTTTATCTTTGTGCAAAAGTAGTGAAGCCATAGGTTAAGGTTTTAAGATTGCCTAATTCACCCCCTCCCCCTCTTAGGCTAACGAGCATCCGATTCCTTACAATATAGAATAACCACTTTATTACTGTCTTGATAAATGAGTACATTGTATCGAGTTTACAATGTCTGGATACACTATTGAGTAATAGTGCCTTAAGTACCTTTAAGGCTATGAGCCTAGTGAGAGAGTACTCGTAAGAATGTTCCGAAGAACGGGTAAGACTGTAGGAGACAATGTGATGAACTCATCTTGCTGTAGCAGCAACTTGTGTGAGAGTTCCACTAAGACCCTACTATGAAAGGTGTTACTCTAGGTCACAGCCTCTTATTGAAAATAGAACAAGGACAGCATGTGCCACTTATTGCTCTACACGACCCGGAGTCGTCTGGAGAGGGTTGTCATGACCCCCTACGGGTTGTCGCAGAATGAGACTGCCTGGAGAGGATTATCCTGATCGCCTATGAGTAGTCGCAGCCAAAGCCGCCTGGAGAGGATTGTCATGATCCCCTATGAGTAGTCACAGCCGAAGCCGCCTGGAGAGGATTGTCATGATCCCTACGAGTAGTCGCAGCCGAAGGCGCCTGGAGAGGATTGTCATGATCCCCTACGAGTTGTTGCAACCGTAGCTGCTTGAAGAGGGTTGTCGTGACCCCCTACGGGTAGAACCGACAAAGCTGGTCGATGTTCCAAGAGTTGTCGACTTCTTCACCTTCAAGTGTTTGGAGACGATAGGAGCCAGGGCCGGTCACCTTTGCGATAGAGAAAGGGCCTTCCCATGGCGAGTTGAGCTTGTGTAGTCCTGCCGTGTTCTGGATACGACGGAGGACCAAGTCACCAACGTTGAAGGAGCGTTTCTTAACATTGCGGTCATGGTAGCGGCGAATCTTCTCGAGATATCAGGCTGATTGAACGAGTGTGTTGCAGCGAGCTTCTTCGAGACTATCGACATCTGTCTGTCTTGTTTCTTCAGCTACGCCTTCTTCGTACTAGTCAACCGCCGGAGATCGCCACATGACATCAACAAGCAAAACGGCTTCAGAGCCGTAGACCAGGAAATAGGGTGATTGCCCTGTGGGAGCAGTAGGCTGAGTACATAGCCCCCAGAGTGCATTGGGTAGTTCCTTGATCCACTTGCCGCCCTTGGTATTTGCAGCATTATACAGTCGCTTTTTGAGGGTGTCGAGTACCATCCCATTGGCACGTTCCACTTGGCCATTAGCACGTGGATGGGCGACGGAGACGTACCGGACATTAATTCCACTGTTCTCACAGTACTCCCAGAACTAGTGATTGTTGAAATTTGAACCCAGGTCTGTGATAATGCGATTGGGGAACCCATAACGATGTACGATCTCATCCTAGAAGTCGAGGACTCTATCAGCCTTGGGGCAGGTAACAGGCTTGACCTCAATCCGCTTGGTGAACTTGTCGATAGCCACCAGGACTCTGTTGAATCCCCCTGGTGCATTTGGGAGAGGACCGATCATGTCCAGCCCCCAGCAAGCGAAAGGCCAAGTTGGTGGTATCGTGATGAGCTTGTAGGCTGGAATGTGTTGTTGCTTGGCGAAGAATTGGCATCCATGGCATTTTCTGACTAGTTCTTCTGCAATAGCAAGAGCTGTAGGCTAGTAGAAAGCACATCTGAAAACTTTTCCCACCAAGGTGCGGGAAGAAGCATGATTGCCACAGATTCCTTTGTGTGTCTCCTCCAAGATTTCCTTACCTTCTTCACGAGAAACACACTTCATGAGTACATCAGAACTTGCGTCTCGCTTATAGAGTTGATCCCCAACTAGAGCATAAGCCTTGACGCGGCGTGAAATGCGCTCAGCTTCTGACTTGTCTTCAGGAATCAGCTGGTTTTTGATGTAGTCGATAAAAGGAGTTCTCCAGTCCACATCAATCATAAGCACTTCACGATCAGGCTGGACAGAAGTAGTCGTGGGTGCAGATGATTGCTCCGGAATTGATGGTTTGTGAAGCTCATGGACGAAGATTCCCGCTGGCACTTGAGCTTGTGTAGATCCCAGCTTCGACAAGACGTCCGCAGCAACATTGTTGTCGCGAATAACATGATGGAACTCCAGACCATGAAATTTGTTCTCAAGTTTGCGTACCTCTTGGCAGTATGCATCCATGTTGTCAGTATTACGATCCCAGGAATCATTGACTTGATTGATGACCACCAAAGAATCACCGTAAACAAGTAGTCGTGTAATGCCAAGAGAGACTGCAAGGCGAAGACCATGCAGTAGAGCTTCATATTCAGCTTCATTGTTTGAGACCTTCCAAAAGATCTGCAAAACATATTTGAGTTGCTCTCCCTTGGGGGAGATTAAAAGTACTCCTGCACCGGCACCTTCCAACTTAAGGGAACCATCAAAGTACATGACCCAATGCTCTGGGCGCTCAATTGGAGTTGGAACTTGATTCTCCCACCACTCGGCCATGAAATTGACCAAGGCTTGAGACTTGATAGCAGTGCGAGACTTGAACTTGAGCAATAGAGCACTGAGCTCTACCGCCCACTTAGAAATCCTTCCTGTGGAATCCCGTTTGTGCAATATCTTACCAAGCGGGTAGTTAGTAACCACAGAAATCTTGTACTCGTCGAAGCAGTGGTGGAGTTTTCATGAAGTAATCAGAACCGCATAGAATAGCTTTTATACCAGAGGGTAGCTAGCATTGGATTCTGAGAGTACTTCACTGATGAAGTAGACCGGCCTCTGAATAGGGTAGGCATGGCCTTCCTCCTGCCGCTCAACGACAATAGCAGTACTGACGACATTAGTAGTCGTAGCCATGTAGAGCAAGAGCTCTTCCTTTGGCAGAGGAGCTGTGAGGACTGGAGGCTTAGATAAGAACTCCTTGAACTGAGAAAGAGCTTGATCAGCTTCAGTTGTCCACACAAACTTCTCTTGCCGCTTGAGTAGCTTGAATAAAGGTAGACCTCGTTCTCCAAGTCGTGAGATGAAGCGATTGAGTGCCGCCATGCATCCAGTAAGCTTCTGGACATCCTTGATAGTAGTCGGAGCTTGCATGTTGGAGATGGTAGTGATCTTCTCGGGGTTTGCTTCGATGCCACGATGGTTGATGATGAACCCGAGAAGTTTTCCAGATGATACGCCAAAGACGCATTTGTTGGGGTTGAGCTTCCATTGGTACTCCCGTAGTGAAGCGAAAGTTTCCTCAAGATCCGCGATAAGCATGTTTGGATCCCTAGTCTTTACAATGGCATCATCCACGTATGCTTCCACATTCTTGTGAAGTTGCTTCTTGAAGCACACTTGGATAGCTCTTTGATAAGTAGCACCAGCATTTTTCAACCCGAAGGACATTGTTGTGTAACAATAAGCACCAAACGGGGTGATGAACGCGGTCTTCTCTTAATCAGACTCCTTGATTGCAATTTGATGATAGCCCGAGTAGCAGTCAAGGAAACATAGTAGAGCACAGCTCGCCCTGGAGTCAATGACTTGATCAATCCGCGGCAACCCGAAGGGATCCTTGGGGCAATGCTTGTTTAGATCCGTGTAGTCGACACACATCCTCCAATTATTAGAGTTCTTCTTTCTGACAAGTACAGGGTTGGCAAGCCATTGCGGATGAAAAACTTCCCGGATGAAGCCAGCCGTGAGTAGTTTGGCGAGCTCTTTCTTGATAGCATCCCTGCGGTCATTAGCGAAACGACGAAGATGTTGTCTCTTGGGGGTAGCATTAGGATCGACGTTGAGTGAGTGCTCGATCAACCTCCTGGGCACACCTGGCATGTTAGATGGTTTCCATGCAAAGATATCACGGTTAGCCCGAAGGAAGTTGACGAGCGTGTCTTCCTATTTAGGATCAAGCTGTGCACTGATCATGGTCGTCTTGCTGCTATCACCAGTACCGAGATCAATGGCTTTGAGTAGGACGTCACTAGTCGGTGCAGGCTTGTTGTTGATATCCGTCTTCTCAGGAACCTCCAGCTCGCTTGGAGCAAGCTTTTTAGCTACAGTGAAGACTTTCATCATAGCATTTGGGACTTGATTTGTGGAGGCAAGTTTCACAGCTTCAGTGTCGCAGTCGTAAGAACGCTTCAAGTCCCCATGCAGTGAAAGTACTCCTTTAGGGCTAGGCATCTTGAGTACCAAGTACACATAGTGTGGTATAGCCATGAATTTTGTCAGACCAGGTCTGCTGATGATGGCGTGATAAGAAGTCTCGAAGTCAGCGACCTCGAATTTTATGTACTCAGTGCGGTAATGTGCCTTAGTCCCAAAGGTGACGGGTAGTACAACTGAACCCAAAGGAACAGCTGCGTTGCCCAGTATGATACCATAGAACGACGAGTTGGTCTTGGTAAGCATACTGGTAATATCCAGGCCCATCTTTTTCAAGGTCTTGGCGAACAGGACGTTGAGACCGCTGCCACCATCAATAAGAACATTGGTAAGTCTAGAGTCTGCCACCACTGGATCCAGAACAAGAGGATATCGCCCTGGCTCAGAAAAACTAGTCCATTAATCCGCCCTTGAGAAAGTTATGGGGGTTTCAGACCACTTCAAGAAAGTAGGAGTTGCTGGTTCAATGGACATAATATATCTCTCTGAGAGCAAGTTTCTGCATGCGCTTGGTTGGAATCCCACCGAAGATGACATTGACAGTGTTGGATGGGTCCTGAAACCCAGTGTCTTTGTCTGTGTTAGCCTTCTTCCCCTTGTTCTTGCGAAACCTTGGGTTTGGGTGCACTGGTTCGGGTGTGTTCTTCAATGCATGGCGAAGTTGGTAACACTGCTCTGTAGTGTGATCGCCCTCTGGGTGCCATGGGCATTTCTACTTGGTCAATGTTGCCCAATGAGAATCGTCTTCAGGCTTGGCAGTGGGTTCCATGGCTGCAACAGTATTTTCAGGCTTGCGCTTGCGATTAGGATTGCTTGAATAGTTATTACCTGTGCGATTGCCCTGCTGTTGCTTGCCACTATTGTTTCCACCAGCATTATTATTATTGTTGTTGTTGTTGTTGTTGTTGTTGTTGTTGTTGTTGTTGTTGTTGTTCTGGTTGTTACGAAGGTGCTTGAACCGGTCTCGAGCCTTGTCTTCCTCGTCCGCCCAATGAGTGATCATCTCCTTGAGCTTGGTGATGTTGGCTGGGTGAGCACAACCGAAGTCTTGAAATAGCCTATCATCATAGAAACCATCTTGGTAGGTGTCTATGACTTCTTTCTCGGTAACATCAACAACAGTGGCTCTTTTTTCAAAGAAGCGGCGCATGTACTCGCGAAGAGTCTCACCTTGTTTTTGCTTGATCAACGCAAGGTCCATACGAGTACCATGACGGCCCAAAGAACCCGCGAAGTTACTGGTAAAGCATTGCTTGAGTTGTCCCCAGTTGTCGATGGAGCCTCGCTTGAGAGATTCGAACCATGTGAGGGGTTCTTGCTCCAGACTAAAAGGGAAATAGATACATTTAGTATCATCATTGCCCCCGGCATTAGTGATACACAAAGCATAACAGTGCAACCACTGCCTTGGATCTTGCTTGCCATCGTATTTAGAAATACCATAGGGCTTGAATTTCTCCGGAAGAAACAGAGCTTGAAGTCGAGCAGAGAAGGCAGGGAAGGAATCAGAGTCAACATCCTTTTGCTTCTCACGCTCAGCACGCCTGGTGTTGATTGTTGTGTGAGCATCGCAGCGAGAGTCTCCCAACTTGCTATTGACACTACCATCACCGCCATGACCCTTGTTGCTAGCTTCCAGACGTGTGCGATTAGGAGTGTGCGTAGTGCGATGAGCACCCCCATTGTTGCCATGGTAACTAGGAGTACTAGTGCCTTGACGTAGCATAGTGTAGGCTAGTTCCGCCAGCTTTGCAACTTCTGCAGCCGCTCTGTCACGAGGCATAGAGCGACCAAGCAAGTTGATCACGTTGATAGCTTCCTCTGGAGTGCGATATTGTCAAGTAGCAACCGCATCCAGAGCCTCTTGCAAGTTACGAGTAGGTAGAGCTTTCGCGAGTTCACAACGAAGGGTTGTACGATCAGTATTGTGTTGACGACGTGCAGTCTTGGCCTCTGCAGTTTCATCAGCAGGAGCATTAACAGAGAACTCATCATCAGAAACATCAACCAGAAAGCGATAATTGGCACGGTACCATTGCGGAGTAGATGCATCAACGACGAAAACTTCTCGATAGGACGAGTGAGTACCCGTACTCTCAATGAGCTCAGTATCGGTATCATAATCAACGAGCTTGGCACCTTCCTGGAAGGGTAAGTTGTCGAGACAAGCGATAAAGCGCTCCTGACCATCCAAGGTTAGGTCAGCAGGCACATGCTCAGGCCAGTAAACGAATCTACCCACAGGTGTCAATGTGATCACCAGTCCTTGAGCAGAGCCAAACAGTTGTTGTGCTTCAGTAGAATCTGAACCGTAGTCGAACTCAAATTCAGATGAATCCGAATCGAAGTAGTCGAAGGTTGACTTCCGAATCCGAAGAGTACTCGAGCACAGTCTTCGAACCAGGGCACAAGAGGACATCCAACGCGGCTTGGTAAGCAGCGCTGACATGGCGATGGCCGAAGAGGAGTGGTGTTGGAATGCAATCCAGGCTGAGTGCAAGCTGTGAAGCTGGAGAAAGCGACTCAGTCTGAATTGGAGGTGAAGTCGAGTTGTACTCGGACTCCGACTTGAGTTCTCTGACCGGATCAGAGAGCGAAATTTCACCAAAATTTTCGACGAGTTCTTCCATCGAAGCTTATGTAAGCGTCGAGGACTTGAGCTTTGACTCCGGAGTTGATGCCAGGAAACGCAAGAACGATCCAGCCCAGGAGCCAAAAACGAAGGTGTCGCCTTGTTGGAAAGCGACGATCTGCTTGATGATGACAGGAGCCATCGAGTTCGCCAGTGGATCAGTGACGAGATCCCCTACCTGGCGCGCCAGCTGTCAGTATTTTAGACATCGAGCCTACCACGGGGTACCCGAAGTAGTAGATTGTGCGGTGGGGCTCGTCGAGATCAGGAACACGATGGTGAGACACGGGGCACACAATTAGACAGGTTCGGGCCACAATGTGCGTAATACCCTACGTCTTGTATGCTGTGTGACTCTGTATTGATTGCGTATGTTTTGAGAGGGGTCCCTGCCTCGCCTTATATGCCACGGGAGGCAGGGTTACAAGTCGGATTGGTACAAGAGTACTATTTGAGTAGGACTAGGAGTAGCCTATAACGAGTAATGAGAAGATATCCTAATCTTAGTACAAGTCCTTGTCCGCCTTGTCTTGTCTTGTGGCCCACGGTAACTTGCACCGTGGCCCACTAGTCGAGTAGTCCAGGTGTGCAGACCTTATCTCCCGGGTATGGCCCACATGTGTGGTGGGCCCAGGGATGCCCGGTCGACACCGACGCCGGCTCCTCCTCCTCTCCCGTCCGGATCCATGGCCCGGCGACGCTGCGGCTCCCCTACCCCTCCCGCTCTGCCTTCTGCCTCTCCTGGATCTTGCTGTCGTGCACTACAGGCCCCCTGCTCCTCCGTCGACACACCCTCAATGGCGCAGAGGCCAGTGCAGTGGCGGCTCCCCTTCCCCTTCCCCGGTGGCAAGGCCTCCATGGTGGGTTGGAGCTTGGGCCGGCACCGCTCCTCCTCCCCTGCCTTCGGCTCCTTCTCTCCTTCCCGACCTCGAGCTCACGGTACCGGCGGCAGTGGTGGTTGCTCCGGGGACTTCCGAGGACGAGCGGGAGAGCGGTGGTGGTTGGAGCATGCGACAGCGGGAGGTAAGTGGGACCCGCGCGAGGGTACCGTCCCGTATCCGGGAAGAACGCCAAGAATGGCGTTCGCGCGGACGAATGGGACGCTCCCGTAGCGCGTAACGTCCCCGCTGCAGTGAAATAGACGAGAAACGCGTACGGGACCCGGCCACGCTGTCCCGTAGCGTGCCGGTACTGCACGCTGGTGCGGATAGCCTAAGTCTCCAACTTTGTTGTTGGTAGCATCTATAGTTGCCATTTGGCTCAAGGCCCAAAGCCAGCCCATGGCACGAAGATTTGGTCTGACACAAACACGGCCTAGCACAACTATCTTCGAGCCCGTGCTGGCATGTGGGGCCGGCAACCCATCGTGTCGGCCCAGCCCGACACGAAGTCAGCTTGGTCCGACGCGGCACGGTGGGTTGGCACGCGGCCCAACTAGCTCGACACCGGCGGCATATAAAGTTGTGTCGGTCGCTCCCCCAAACCCTAGCCAGCTAGTCCTGCTGACGCCCCCTCTTCTCACTCGCCTTCCAAGCCGCGGTGGCCCCACCTCTCCATCCTCGCGCATGGAGGCAGCGTGACTGGGGCGAGAAGGCACCCGCGGCCGGATCTGTGGCCCGGTCTTCATGGAGCGGCGGTGGGGTGCCCCGACGGTGGGCCGCACCGCGCGTCGTCCCCTCTGGCGTCGCCCAGGCTGCTCTGTGCACTAGCACCTACTGCCGTCGCGGCCATGGTATGGTGGAGCTCTGCTCCCAACCTGGGCCCACCATGGATCTACCTAGCGTCGGCTCCATGGACGTGGACGAGCTTCATGAGCCAACGGCCTCCTCTTCCTCCCCTCTGGCGTGGTGGGCAGGCTGAGCACGATTGGCATGTTGGGTTGTTGCCATGCCAATCGGCATGGCACAAAAAGATGTTGTCGTGCTCGTGCTCATGCTCATGTTGTGATCTGCGCTCGGTCCGTAGTGTCGTTCAGCACAGTACGAAAAGCCCTTCATGCCGCGTCGTGCCCGTGCCTTGTTGTGCTGGACGGTCCATATGACCATCTATAGTAGCATCAGATTTTTTCCTATATCATTGGTTTGGCTTGGTCCAAACAGAGGTGCCAGATCTAGTTTCAAGGGAATAACGGCGGCTTCCTCATGTCGTTGAGGGCCCCTCCAAATCTCCCAACGCCGCCGGACCATGCGCCACCGATGCTCCAAATCTTCCAGCGTGGTCGGCAGAGGTTAACCTTGACCACAAGAAGAAAACAGGAGTAGTATGTGCTAATCTAACAGCATGCCTTTCAAAAATCATGGACCTGTCTAAACCCATGTGTGTACGAAATTCATATAAAAAAAATTTTTCATTGCGAAAAGTCAAAATCTGTAGTCCTAAGAGAGGTTTGCACTTTTAAGGTTTAATTTAGTTCCTTGTTTGTATAAACCATCCCACTTCTAATAATAGAAGTGATCATGTGGTACAAACAAATTAGTTAAACCAAACCATCCAATCAGGGATAGTAATGGATCATGATTCTCAGCCTTATCAAATTTTAGTTCAAAAATATATAATATTATGGTCCCGTTCTTATTGAGCCCGATCACATGAATCGCGTGGTACAGGCAACCAAACACGTTGTTACAGTATTTCACAGTTATTTCCATCCTCCCTGTTGCTGCATGTAAAAGAGAATTGTGGCTGTAAATCTTCATGCTTTATCACTAAAAGTTCCTGAATCATTTTTTTTACTAAAGATCTGTAAGAAAGGTACTAGCTATGAAGCTTGACGTTAACTTTCCATGACGGTCTGTGGAAGTTTGAAAGAACGTCCAAATCAACGGAAAACTACACGATTGTCTAGGAAACGGGGAGCTGAAACCTATGGCTGGAAACAAAGATTCTGAATTATTGGCTCTTATTAGCAAACTGCATCTCTGTTTTATCTCCGCGCAGCTTCGATCTCAAGGCTGGCGACAAACGCGGGCAAATCGAATGAAACATCATTCCGCATGGCACTAAACAAAAACAGAGGTTGCTTTCCTTCGGTGTGACAACGACATTGAGTATTGATTCATCAGTTGATGCTGACAGACACACCAACAATCGAACGGAGGATAGCTCAGGAGCATTTAGTTATTGCAGAACAACACTTTTGCTTGGCATTTTACTTTGTTCTTTCAATCACTTTTGCTCGGTTCCATCTGTCATCCAATGGGAAGGATTTCAACAACTGGAGGCAGAAGGGGAAAAAAAGTCCATTAGAAGCAAAGTCCTCATCAATTGCTAGAAACTGTAGAAGTCTAATTTTATCATCAGGTACAATAAAAAAATCCATAAAACGGGATGTTCATCTAAAGAAGAATTATTGTTAAATGAAAAAAATAGTAATTCGATAAATAAAAAATAGTTGTCAGGCTTAGGGGGGGAAAGATTGTAACCTTTAAGGTCCCTCGGCCTGAACTATGACCTATCACAATCACAGCTTTGAATACCAACACACAGAAAAGAGGTTAACAAGGGAAATGGGGTCAAATTGCTGTTGGTAGGCATCAGGGGCCGGGCCAACAAGCAGCAGCATCAGCTGCAAACTTGTACTCCTCGTCTTGCCTCCTACATACATACAAAAAGGGAGGTTAACCTCGGAAGAGCACAACATCAACAACTGCACCCAGCAAAAATTTTAAACAGTAGTTAAGTTCAGTCGGAGGAGGAGGAGATTAATTGTTAAGGGGGGATGAACGCCGACCTGGGCTCGCCGAGGGAGCTCACCGGGCTGCAGAGGAGGAGGGCACTGTACCAACCGGAGCTGTCTCCATGTCTTCAGGTTTAAAAACCTCTTCCCTCCCCTGCTGCATGATGCGCTCCCTTGTTTTTGGACCGATATTGTTGATGTTTACAAATTGCAAGATCTTTGTTATGTTCTTGATGGTGAAGGAATTACTGCACCGAGGAACTTTGTCCCTTTGCTGCGTAGGAAACACCTCTGCCACGTAGGCTCCATTCCGCTTCATCTTTGGGCCTATCTGGCAAGGTTTTGTCATGTAGTTGTAATGATACCTGAGGCTTAGGAGCCTTGGTGATTACTCAGTGTCGCGAGATCGGTTGGTCATTTATCAGTACAGGTCCTGTAGTTTCTGACTGGTGTATGACAATTTTGCTTCTAGAGGAAGCAGACTTCTTGGTTCAGAAACTTTTTCCTCACATCACATCACAGGCCCCTTTCTTTCAACAGAATTGCAGTTCTTCTTCCTTATTATTTTTCCTTAGAGAAAAGTAGAATAACCAAAACTATTTTATTCTAGACAACAGTCGACATAGTGAAACATTGCAATCAGTAACCTTTTTGGGAAACTGAAACTTTTGGTCAGATTGATAACTTCCCCTTTTGGGGTGATGATACTTAATTTGAAGTTTGAACTAGTACTCATAAATCCACAAGGAAATGTTTCATTACCACCAGCGACACGGTTAGAGATACACGAAGGTTACCTGAAAGTACTCTTCTCTCATGATTCAAAAAACTGAAGTATGTTACAAATTTCAACCACTATGACCAGGGAACCAGAGTCAGAATGGAGTTTGGTGACTCAACCACAAGCATCGATCCGAAATGTGCCGATATTGTGGAACAGGCGTTCCCAAAAACCTTTGGTCAGAAGCTGGTTCATTTTCTAGAGCCAAACTCAATGGCATCTGACGCACAAGTCATCGAAGAACACCCGCCAATTAGGTTGGCTTCTGATCCCAAATTACAATGATGACAACTAACAGTTGCATCTTCATGTCGAAATAGTATAAATAATTGTGTCGGCATTGGCATATCTGAACTTATGTGGTCATTATGTGTAGGGTGGGTGTGTTGTTTTCTGGAAGACAGTCACCTGGAGGGCACAATGTCATATGGGGTACCTATGATGCCATGAAAGCTCAGAATCCACACAATGTTCTGCTTGGGTTTGTAGGTGAGCATAATTTTACATTTTTCCCCTAACTTCATGATATAAGTATCCACATTCTGTCTCTATTGGATCAGTCAATATGTTAGAATTTTAACCTACTTTTCAACAAGCAGGTTTGCTAGTTAAGGAACTCATGGTCAGGAATAAGAAAAATCTATGATATTTCAATGTGCTGTCAAAATCCACTAAAAACACCGTAATGCAGAATCTGAAAACTATCCCTTTGGCGGTTCTATTCTTGTATATGATATACTTTGATGAAGCCGTTAGACCAGAGTTTAGACTTGGTTACATCTATTTGTATTTCTGTATAGGTGGCACAGAAGGCCTATTAGCAAAGAACACGTTGGAGATCACAGATGATGTTCTTTCGTCATACAAAAATCAAGGTTAATTTATACATTTATATGAACCCTAATTATCCCTTACGTAATTCTACACTTGTTGGTAACTGGGAAATGTTTGCCTTCTTGAAGGTGGTTTTGATTTGCTTGGCAGAACTGTTGATCAAATCCGCACAACAGAGCAAGTGAATGGTGCTATGTCGACTTGCTGTGATCTTAGCTTGGATGGCCTAATCATCATTGGAGGTGCAACAATGATACAACCCAAGAAATGATTTGTATTCTTCATTAAAACCATATGTTGGTTGCTAGCTAGAGGAAATTATTTTATAGATGTGACTTCATGATATCCCAATAAAATATGTGATACGATTGGAATTTTAGCCTCTCATCAAATATGATTTGCTTGACAATATTCAGATAAATTTGGAAAAATAAATTACAAATGTAAAGCATATTCATGATAATATGACAGTTTCCATGACAACTAATGTGATTATTAAAGGTTTTTAATCTCCAGGGGTAACCTCCAATTCAGATGCAGCTCAGCTTGCAGAGACCTTTGTGAAGCATAACTGCAACACAAAAGTATGTCGTCATTGTCTTTTGAATGCTACTTATCTTGCAAGTTGCAACCCGAAAGAGATTTTTACAGACCTCACCATGTTTACAGGTTATAGGTGTCCCTGTAACGCTGAGTGGTGATCTCAAGAATCAGTTTGTTGAAACAACTGTCGGTTTCGATACAGTGTGCAAGGTGAATCTTGTGGCATATTACTAGAAATGCAGCAATTCGAAATTCAGAATACAGTAGACAAATGTCATATCCTTAAAAGTTTATATCATAATTTGCTTTCAGGTGAACTCTCAGCTTATAAGCAATGTTTGCCTCGACGCGGTCTCAGCTGGGAAGGTATATTGTGATATCTCACTCATAACACATTGGAATTTTGAAAATTTCTGCTCATTTATTTTTCAGAGTCAGGACAGAACTGATTGTTTCTTCATGGTACACTTACTCTGCTTTTCGATTTATTCTCTTTCAGTACTACTATTTCGTTCGCTTGATGGGTGGCAAAGCATCTCATGTTGCCTTCGAGTGCGCGCTCCAGTCACATCCTAACATGGTCTGGTTTGATCAAGTAAAACTATTCCATATTATGTTAGTAGTGTCTTTGTATCTTTGCTAATTGTCTGCATTCAGGTCATCTTAGGAGAGGAGGTGGCATTATCAAAGCTTACACTGATGGAAATTACAAACAAGATATGTGAGGGAGTAGAAGCAAGGGCAGCACAAGGTCTGTACTTAACTGGCTATTTGAGTTGAGACAAACTAAAGAATTTTTTTTCTTATCTGAATTAACTAAAACATTTACACTTTGTAATAATCTGTATTGGAGAATGCCAACAGGCATAGCTTGCTTAATCAACAGGGTTACATGGGGATTACATATATAGAGGGAGAGAGGGCAGCCCAAGGGGCTGAGCCAGCCTGGAAGGCTAATACAGTTAAGCATAGCAGTAAATACTAGGAGATTACAGGTGAGCAGTAATTGATCTAACACCCCCCCGCAGTCTGAACGTCGGAGGGAAGAACGTTGAGACTGGATCGAAAAGCTTCAAAGACGGATGAGGGGAGGCCTTTGGTGAAGACATCAGCGAACTGTGAGGTGGTTGGAACATGAAGAACCCGAACAGCTCCAAGGGCGACCCTTTCGCGGACAAAGTGCAGGTCAATTTCAACATGCTTGGTGCGTTGGTGCTGAATGGGATTGCTTGAGAGGTATACTGCACTCACATTGTCACAATAGACAAGGCTAGCGGACTGAAGAGGATGGTGGACCTCCTGAAGAAGCTGGCGGAGCCAGGAAACTTCAGCAACACCATTGGCAACGGCACGGTATTCAGCTTCAGCACTAGAGCGTGAAACGGTGGGTTGGCGCTTGGAGGACCAAGATACAAGACTGTCTCCAAGGAACACTGCATAGCCGGAGGTGGAGCGACGGGTGTCGGGGCAGCCAGCCCAATCAGCATCCGTGTAAACGATGAGTTGGGATGGAGCAGACTTGGGAATGATGAGAGCAAGGTGGAGGGTGCCCTGAAGATACCGAAGGATCCGTTTTGCAGCAACAAGGTGAGTTTCCCTGGGGTCATGCATATGCAGACAGACCTGTTGAACAGCATAGGCGATGTCAGGCCGGGTGAAGGTCAGGTATTGAAGTGCACCAGCAAGACTGCGATAAGCCTTGGGATCAGCAACAGGAGGACCAGCATCTGCAGAGACTTTAGCACAAGTGTCGACGGGGGGTGGAGCAAGGTTTGCAGTCGCTCATGCCATGACGGCCAAGAATGTCCAAGGTGTACTGTCGTTGAGAGAGAATCAGTGAGTTCTTGTGGCGCTGAACAGCCACACCAAGGAAAAAATGTAGAGGGCCGAGATCCTTCATGGCGAATTCCTGCTTGAGGGCTGTAATGACACGTTGAAGAAGCTGTGGAGAGGAAGCTGTGAGCACAATGTCATCCACATAGAGAAGGTAAACTGTGGCTGTTCCTCGGCGAAAAACGAACAGAGAGGTATCTGACTTTGCTTCGATGAAGCCCAGGGAGAACAAATAAGTGGCAAAACGGCTGTACCATGCCCGGGGCGCCTGCTTCAAACCGTAAAGGGATTTGTTGAGCTTGCAAACGTGATCAGGGAGAGCAGTGTCAGCAAATCCAGTTGGTTGCGAGCAGTAAACGGTTTCAGTCAGGGTGCCATGGAGGAAGGCGTTCTTCACATCAAGTTGATGAATTTGCCAGTTTTGGGAGTGAGCAAGGGTGAGAACCGTGCGGACTGTGGCTGGCTTGACGACGGGACTGAAAGTCTCGTCGTAATCAACTCCGGGCCGCTGAGTGAAACCGCGGAGGACCCAGCGGGCTTTGTAGCGATCAAATGAACCATCAGCATGAAACTTGTGCCGGAAAATCCATTTCCCAGTGACAACATTTGCTTGAGCAGGGCGCTGAACAAGATCCCAAGTATGGTTGTCATGGAGGGCGGCGCATTCTTCTTCCATGGCCTTGCGCCAGTTGGGATCAGCCAAAGCATCACGGTAAGAGCGAGGGATGGGTGAGAGTACCTCAGAATGCAGGGCAACCCGGGGTTGTTGGTACCCGGATTTGCCGCGGGTGGCCATGCCGTGGGCATTGACAACCGGCGGAATGGGGACGGCGCCCGTCGGGGGGTGGGGGCCTTGCTTGATGAAGCGGGGCGGAGATGGGATGAAGTTGGAGCGGCGGGACGGACCGCTGGGTGCGGGGTCGAGTGCGCGTCGGGAGTAGACGTGGACGACCGGCGGCTTGGGGAAGAGCGGGGCCGGAGGCGCCGGCGGTGGGGACGCCGTGGGCGGACCAGACGGCGGGGGCCCGACCGGTGTAGGCGCAGGAGAGGCGGTCGAGGTTGTAGCGGATGGCGGCGCAGGAGTCGACGGGAGCGTCTCCGGAGCACGGAGCCCCGAGGGCGCCAAGGGCGCCGGGGGCGTCGAGGTGGCAGCGGCCGCCGGGGAGGACGGCGGGGAATGGAGCGGGTGAGGAGGTGGGGTCCCTCCTGTGCTAGGAGAGGGCGGCTGAAAGGCCCCGCTACCTGGGCTAGAGATGGGCCAAGGCGCGGGGAAGCCCGGGGGTGGGCCGCGAGTTGTCGCGGGATGCAGCCCAGGAGCGCCGGAGGAACCTGTAGGGGGGAAAACACTTGTACAGGGGCATCATCAGTTAGAAAATCAAGGTTTTGGGAAGGAGGGGGGCCTGTTTGGAGGAGAAAGGGAATGTCGTTTCGTCGAATACGACGTGACGAGAGATGATGACGCGGTTGGTGGAGAGATCAAGGCAACGATATCCCTTGTGATCGGGAAAGTAGCCGAGGAAAGCACATAAAGAGGAGCGAGATGCTAGTTTGTGAGGGGTGGTGGCGGTGAGATTTGGGTAGCAAGTGCACCCAAAAGCGCGTAGATCATGATAGGAAGGGAGAGTGCCATGGAGGGCAAAGAAAGGTGTGCTCATGTCGAGGGTTTTGGTAGGGAGGCGGTTGAGGAGAAAAGTGGCGGTGGCAAGCGCATCAGCCCAGTTGGGGGGAGGCATGGAGGCTTGGAAGCGAAGAGTGCGAGTGATGTTATTTAGGGTGCGAAGGGTGCGTTCGGCTTTACCATTTTGCTGAGAGGTGTAGGGGCAGGACATGCGTAGAGAAACACCTTTGGCGAGCAAAAAAGCACGGGAGGCGGAATTATCGAATTCACGACCATTGTCGCACTGCACGGTTTTGATGGTGCAACCGAATTGTGTGTGAACATGAGCAAAGAAATTGGAGAGAGCGGGAAAGGTGTCGGATTTGAGACGAAGGGGGAAAGTCCATACAAAATGCGAGCAATCATCGAGGATAACTAAGTAGTATTTGAAACCAGATACACTAGAGACAGGCGAAGTCCAGAGATCACAATGGATCAAATCAAAGTTCTTAGATGCTCGCGAGGAAGAACTACTAAATGGGAGGCGGACATGACGCCCAAGTTGACAAGCATGACACAAATGGTCGCCGTCGATCTTGCTGTTGCTGATGATCGAGGTGGTTTGGGCGAGGTGCTGAAGAGCAGCGGTGCCGGGATGACCGAGACGTCTGTGCCAGGTGGTCGGTGAAGGAGTGGCGACGAGGGCACAGGCGGCGGAGGAAGAAGAGGGAAGCTGCAAGGTGTAGAGTGGTCCGGTGCTGTCACGCCGAAGGAGAGTGGCCCTGGTGCGGAGATCCTTCACAGAAACACCAAGAGGGTCAAATTCAACTGAAACAGAGTTGTTAGTGGTGAATTTGCGAATAGAGAGGAGGTTTTGGATGATGGAAGGAGCGATGAGAACATCGTGTAGGTGGAACGGGCCAGGGATGGAGGAATATCCAGTGCCGATCACCGGGAGAGTGGCACCGTTACCCACGATGATGGAGGAGGGAAAAACAGAGGAGGAGGAGGGGGTTACCATACCGAGATGGGAGGCGATGTGGGACGAGGCGCCGGAATCCATCACCCAGTCGGCGGACGGCGGCGGCAGGGTGAGGGAGACGGTGCTGAAGGCGTTGGCGAGGGTGGAGGGGTCCCACGGCGACGGAGCAGACGGCGCCTGGTGGAACGCGCCGGGAGCCGGAGGAGGCGCGTAGAACGGTGGGGGCGCGCCGGCAGCCATCAGGGCGTGATGGGACGGCGGCGGCGGGCCGGGGCGCGGAGGAGTTCCATGGTGGCCGCCGGTGGTGGGGCCGGACCACATGTGGATGGACCTGGTCCACGGGTTGTAGACGGACGGCCAGTGGTGACCGCCGGGTGGCCCAGCGGAGGAGCCACCATGGCCGCGCCCACCGCGTCGACGGCGGCCGCGCCCGTTGCCAGAGGATCCCCCAGCTGCAGGCGGCTGGCGGGGAGGACCAGGTCCAGGAGGGGGAGCAGGGGCAGGAGGCTTGCCAGGGGACGAGGCGACGAGTGCCGTGGGGGGCGGAGCAGAGGAGGTCGTCATGGTGAGTTCGGCGAGGTGGAGGTCGGCGTGCACGTCATTGAAGGACGGGAGTGGCTTCTGGCAAGGAATGAGCTGCGCGATGACGTGAAATCGTTCGCCGAGGCCGCGCAGGATGTTGAGCACGAGCGTGCTGTCCGGGACGGGCTCGCCAAGGTCAGCGAGTGCGTCGGCGAGGCTCTTCATCTTGCGGCAGTAGGCGTCGATGGAGAGGGTGCCTTGGGTGAGTGCGCGGAACTCGGCGTCGACGAGCAGGGCGCGAGACGCGCGGTTGTTGAGGAACTGCTCCTCGAGGCCGAGCCAGGCGACACGGGCAGTGACGCCGTTGCGGTCATGGATGACGTCGAGCAAGTCGGTGGAGATGGTGTTGAAGAGCCAGGACACCACCACGCAGTCCATGCGACACCACGCCGGGTCCGGGGGGGGCGAGGCGCATCGCCGAGGACATGGTCCTGCAAGGTGAAGCGGCCGAGGATGAGGAGGACGTAGCCGCGCCACTTGGAGAAGTTGGATTCTTGGAGGTCCAGAGTAACCGGAATTAGATTCCGGATGTTCTGGACGGCGGCGGCTTGACTGTGGAGCCGGGCGACGGCCGCGGCGTCGGAGGTGAGGGAGTGGGTGTCGTCGTCCGGGAAGTCGTCGTCGTGTGCCTCGTCGTCGCGGTTGGAGACCGGCCGGTGGCGAGTGCGAAGGGCGGCGGCGCGCTGCTCCAAGGTGAAGGCCTGGGCGCGCTCTTGTTCAAGAGCGTCGGCGGCGGCGCGAACTCGCTCCTGGGCGTCGGCGGCGGACTTGAGGAGGGTGGCGTCGTCCTGCAGCTGCTGGCTGCGCTCGGCATTGGTGGAGCGCAGGACCTCGGCTTCTTCCTCCAGGAGCTTGGCGGCGGCGAGGGCCTCATCGCGGAGTTTTGCCGCGGTGGCCGCGGTCGCGGCGCCGGAGCTGGAGGAGCCGTCGGTGGGAGCAGCCATAGGCGCGGCGGCCGGGCGGCGCGCGGCCTGGGAGCAGGGGAAGAGGGCGCGGCGGCCGAGCGGCTGGCGCGGAAGCCAAGCCGACGGGCGCGGGCACCGAACGGGCGGAAGCGGGAGAAGGGGAAAAGTTGGGGTCCAGGACCTAGATTAGTCTACTGATACCATATTGGAGAATGCCAACAGGCATAGCTTGCTTAATCAACAGGGTTACATGGGGATTACATATATAGAGGGAGAGAGGGCAGCCCAAGGGGCTGAGCCAGCCTGGAAGGCTAATACAGTTAAGCATAGCAGTAAATACTAGGAGATTACAGGTGAGCAGTAATTGATCTAACAATCTGGTATATGGGATATTGATGTTCAGGGAAGTACCATGGAGTGCTAGTTATTCCTGAGGGGCTAATCGAAAGCATACCCGAAATGTATGCACTCATCCAGGTACACCTTAATTGCTACGCCTAAAGCACAAGATGAAAAATGTGGTTCTGTTACATCTTACCAGTTTTCATTTTAAATATTTCAGGAAATCAATAATCTCCACATAAATAATGTTCCTGAAGACGAGATTCCATCTCAACTTTCTCCATGGGCTGCTGCCTTGTTCAAGTTCTTGCCATCTTTCATCAGGAGAGAGGTCTTGCATGACTTGCATAATTGAATTTAATCAATAACAGTTTACCTAAAAACTCTTTTCTGAAGATATCGAACATTTTGTGTCCAGTTGGTCCTACATCAAGAATCTGATAACTCCGCACAGCTATCCCAGGTCTACGAAATTCTCAGCTCTTCATCAATATTTATCTTGCACGATTATTGACTGCATTTCCTTTTCCAGATCGATACTGAACAGCTCCTAGCTCATCTAGTAGAAGCAGAAATGAATAGGAGAACAGTAAGTTCTGCTGCATTATGAAATTATACATACATTTTTGTAGATGCAGATCTTTTGAATTTCTGATGTTTTTCAGTGATTTTCAGAAAGAAGGAAAATACAAGGGTAGAAAATTCAGTTCAGTGTGCCACTTCTTTGGATCTCAAGCTCGAGGATCACTACCATCAAACTTTGACTGCAACTATGCTTATGTAAGAAGCAACTATAAACAGACTCAATCTCTCCTGTAATATCTTTCCTCTATAAACAAAAATCAGTATGGCACGTGTCTAAACATGAAAGAATGCAGGTCCTTGGCCATATTTGTGTGCAAATACTAGCAGCTGGATTGAGTGGTTACATGGCTACCATAACAAATTTGAAGGACTCAACAAACAAGTGGCGCTGCGCTGCTGTTCCTCTAACAGTATTCTCATTGAGCCTTCTGATGTGTTTTCTTTGTGAAATACTATGTCCTAGTAACTAGTATCAAGACTGAATTGTGATGATTTACCATTCTTAACAGGCAATGATGAGTGTGAGGAGGCACTTGCGTGGGCCTGGAGCTGTTCCTATAGGGAGGCCACTTATCCATCCTTCGCCAATCGACCTAAAAGCTGAAGCATATGCGTAAGTCAGAGTTTCCTTTTACTTTACCTAAAAGGTTCGATTCAATCCTCCAGTAAAATGCAGAATTTATCATACTACTCAGGGTCTTGAGAGAGAAAGCATCAAGCTTTCTGCTAGATGATTTCTACCGTACTCCAGGAGGCATTCAATTCGAAGGACCCGGCGCAAACACTAAGCCTATCACATTGACAATTGAAGACCAAGACTACCTGGGCGACATCGAGATACTGCAAGACTACTTGAACAAGGTTTGTTCACTTAAAAGCAGCATGCTTCTGAAGAAGAGAATGTACTTTTTGTAAAACTTGCTGAACCTGATGTGGGCACAGGTGAGGACCATTCTGAAGCCTGGATGCTCGCGGGAGATTCTGAAAGCAGCAATAAGCTCAATGGCGTCAGTAAACGATGTGCTCAAGGTCATGTCGGCGCCCCACCATACTGAGCTTCCTCTATACCACTTCAACTGATTTTCCAATCTGTCACATGCGGGTTTTGGGTGCCACGTGACAGCAACCGAGTTGCGAATCCGGAGTGCCTTCTATGACTAAAGATCTTTAATTTGGTAGCTTATTTTTGTAGTGCCATCTTCCTTTTGGCGGGTGATGGAACCTTATCATTCAAATTTAATAAGCATTTTACATAGGGTAGCTTTTACTGCCTAAGTTACCCAGAACTTTTGACTCATATAATTTGAACCTTCTGTAAAATCACTCGTCTGAGCTAGATGTTCTCCAGTAAATATGATCTAGAAAAATCAATGTGAACGTACCTATATTTCCATCCGTACACAATTTAAAGATTTCAGGTGCCTATGTTCAATGTTCAGTGTAACCAGCACTCGGGAGATGCTTGTTTAAAAGATTGCAGGTGCAAGACTGCAAAGAGTGCAAGACCCATCGGCATTATGTTGGTCTGTAGTCCAACATGACTTGGCATTTTGATTTGAACTAGGCTTTTATTATTGCCAAATTTAATGAATTACACACTATATAGACTTGACATATATACTACATAAAGCACCCAAGTCTTTGTTGTTGCAAGGTGAGAAAAAGATAGGGAAGTCATACATCCAACCAAGATGATCGTTTTCACCATAAACATCTCTATAAGGCCAGACCTAACTTAGGTAAGCTCCACAGAAATCTCAGATAAAAAGCACGTTATGTATAGCATACTGCCATACTTAATCCTCATTCCCTGGGTAATGCAGGGAGCATACTAAGGTTACAAAGAGTCTGAGCACAGGATATTTTTAAGTCCCGAAACGCAAAAGGGAACATTATACATATCAAAATATCCAAATTCCACTCAACAATACATTTAGAACAGAGCCTCATGCAAGTGATAGGAAAATGGTGCCTCTGAATAACTTTGTTCTATTATTTAATTTTATCCTTGCAAGTTGATGTGGGGCTGAAGATTTTGCAACATGGAAAGAAACCATAGTCCACAAAGGATGGAAACGACTTGATGTGCATAGGTGATCACCGTCTTCTGCAAAACTAACCTGCGGACCAATGCAACAAGGGTTAAATATAACAATGCAACACATATTGTTCCATGCCTAGCAGATGCTTCTGCAAGACTGGGATGGGCTGCACATAAAGATTTTATTTACTAGTCAAATGGGAATCATTAGGTGTCCACATAAGTCTGGCTTCATGAATATCATTAATCACGATGCCAATATCATGAACTATTTGCAAAATATATCAGATACGAGAAATACATGACAATTGAGTGTTCTGCAAACTATTACCCAGCTACTCAATTACATGGTGTCACTAAGCAGTGCAGTCAATAATCCAGTAATCCAGTTGTAGTATCAGGTTTGGTAAAAGCTGCAAAAGTGCATGGTGTTTTGATTTGTAAGGATTTCCATGTAGCACCACAACAGAAAAAAAAAACTTTGGTTTCTGTGGGAGATATAACCTTATGTACATGGTGACGATTGACTCTATATGACTGTTCCACTAGGGATCAAGGAATCCTTAATCACTGTGACTATGCCACTTTTGATGAAGTATCCTTCTGTCTCCCTTACTGCTTCTTGGACATTGTCAAAATTGATTATCTGCAAAAGTAACAAGACATTTAAGAACGATCAATACGTAACTGAAACAACATTACACATCTTTTTTGCACATTTATCATCCCTAGTGAAGTCAAACAATTATTTATATTAAGGCATAGGGTTTCCCTGGATATTTAAATTATAGTTTGGTAACAGAAGACCTGCAACTCAGCATGGTTTACACTCATGGACAAATATGATAAAGCATTGTCTACTAGAAAATGGTATGGTAAAAAAGACCAAGAAAAACCATTTTACATAAATGAAGATGTTTGCTTATTCCCTCTTTTTTCTCTCCAAAGTAATGAATAGCAGAAAAATAGTCGATTAGATAAAGAATATCAGCAGCTTAAATAGAATTAGATCAATATGTATGAAATACCTTCACATTTTCTCCAATACGAGCATTCTTGTCGATTATTGCTTTTCTGATATGTGCATTCTTTCCAATACCAATGGGAATACCACCAGTCTCTGAAAGGACTTTCTTACCATCTTCAGTCTGAACAAAAGAAAAAAGCATGATAAGGCCTCACTATACTTCCATGGCACAATATTAGAGTTATGTTTCACTTTATCTTACCTCATAATAGTCTGCACCCATTAGCAAAGAGTCCTCTATAATTGCACCTTCAGAAATGCAGGAACGGAGTCCAACCACGGAATGGTTGATTGTGCAGTGCTAACCAAAGGAAGATGAAGGGGGTGCAAAAATAAGATAACGTATTTAAGAAGGCTATGCATTGAAATGTGGGAAACTATGGAGAAGCAGTGAGAAATAGATCCATAAATTAACTTGCATGATCCCTAAGTGCATTATGATATGAAAAACTTGAAAACAGTAAGCAATACATATAAAAAAGCTTCTTACTTTAATAACACAACCTTCGCCAATGACACTGTCTGTTACATCAGCATCAAGAACCTTTGAAGAAGGCAAGTATCTAGGTTGCGTATAAATTGGAGCAGAACGATCATAGAAGCTGTACAAAGGTTGTTTCATCAGAAGTAGGTAATGGATAAAATGCATCCTCCTAATGTTTTACTGTAGAAGACATGAGCAAACAATACCTAAAATCTGGTACAGGCTTCTTGGTTATTCCTAAGTTTGCATTATAAAATGCCTCGATAGTGCCAATATCTTCCCAATAACCGTCATATAAGTAAGCTTGCACCTACAGACAACAATGTCATATCATAAGCAAACATAGTAATCTGCATAAATGGGTATAGGAGACAAAAAAAAACTAAGTGCGCAAAGTAAAGTGCCTCAATAAATCATGTAAAAACAATCTTTAAATGACAAATTTACAAATCATGCAATCCTCAATGAACAAGGAAAGAAACCAAGAAACATTAAAGAGCATAGCATACCCTCATTCCGATTTCTGTTGCTCCAGGAATAACCTCACTTCCAAAGTCATTTGCTGCAGGAAAGTTTTCTCGGAGAAGGCGAAGCATCACATCTTTGCTAAAAACATAGATTCCCATACTAGCAATGTAAGGCAGTTCCTTGGCCCTCTCAGGATCAAGGCCTAGTATAGTGGTGTCAACCTGCAAATGAAAAAATAAAACAAGCAGAAGATTGAAATAAAATAAAAGAGCAATCACAGAAGCAAATAGCTCCAACAGTCAGGCGAAATATTGAGATGAAAAGAGCTTATCATGTTTGTACCATCATTGATTTCAACTTCTCTCCTTTAGGCTTCTCTGCGAATTCAACTATCCTCCCTTCATCATCAATTTTCATAAGGCCAAATGCAGTTGCCCTTTGTTCATCCATTGGCAGTGCAGCAACAGTTATGTCAGCATCTGTTTCTCTGTGAGCTTGAATGAACTTTTGGTAATCCATACGATACAAGTGATCTCCAGCCAGAATGAGGAACTCCATGACATTGTGCTCCTCAAATAGCCACATGTATTGACGTACAGCATCTGCAGTACCCTGAGATGGGAAGCAAACCGAATCAACAAACCATTATGTGAAGTGGGATGGAGAGAACAAAACATGTAAGTGGATAGCAGAGGAGACAAGCATTTGCTGCATACTTTCTATGCATCATTGTTAACTTTATTTCCAACCTGAATGCAATGTTGGAACCTCTATATTCAACAAAACTTTTAAAGACAATTCCAGTTAATAAACATCAAGTGCCCATGGCCCTCAAAAAAAAAACATCAAGTGCCCATGTGGCAAACTACAGTAGTTCAAATCAATTGTCACGAGATTAATTAAGTCCAATAAATATTTGTTTACTAAAGTAGGGTATAGACAGAACACCAATATATTTTGATCAACAACAGTGTTCTACCGATAATTTTGTATTTTGTTTTATGCACCCCCTGAAATCTATCTACACTCTACAGAGGTACAGAGTCAGAGAATTCATGCACATGTGCAGCTGCATTTATTTATTGCACAAACAAAAATAAAAATCCATTTTCCAAACAGTTCAAGGACAAAAAAAAGAGAGAATAAGGTGGGACATTTAAAAGAGAGTAATATTGGACAGAAGTTGAAAAAGGCAGCAATTAGAGATGTGCTTGGTATCAGACATTAGAACTCCAGTTGTCAGCATGAACAACATTACAGGATTGATAAATTTATGACACATCAAGAAATTAATAACAAGGATACCTGAAACCAGTTAGGATTCTCTGGGCTCTGCTGTGCTGCAAGCACCTCAACAAATCCCTCGTTCTTGTACCCACCAATGCTGTTCCCATAGGCCCTCGAGAGGTGGCGGTTGAGCGAAGCAGAGTTGAACTGCGTCAGCACATAGATCTTTGACACATTGCTGTTCAGACAGTTGCTGACAGGGATATCTATGAGCCTGTAGTTGGCACCCAGCGGTACTGCTGGTTTTGCCCTCTTCTTGGTCAGTGGATACAGCCTTGTCCCAGCACCTCCTCCAAGGATGATCCCAAGAACACTCTGCAGAAACAAATGGATGGCATGAATTACATGTGAGTATAACGTGGCAGAAGATTCAGTGACTGAGTAGTGACTAGTGAGTAGTGATGGGCTAATCCCGGACTGATACCCCATATGGCCCTATTTTTATCAGGAGATCTAATAAAACGAATGCCAAGGTACAATCTTTAGATCTCGAGCTGATTATTAAATGTCATCCATGGACCACGCAAATATCCTAGATTAGTAGATTACGGGCTCCCATCAACTATCATCGATGAGGTGTGTCGTCCAACAACTAACATAGCCCAAGTGTCCCCGTCATCTTTCGATCAATTTTGTGGATCATAATGAATTCAAGAAAGGTCTATTTTTAACAGTCAGTAGAACAGAACATTTCTACCCATCTGGTAAAAATAGAGAGAAACTAACGCGTCAACTACCCCATACCGATTTCCAAGAACGAGCCTTCGATTTCCTAACATTTTTCCGCCAGATCACGCAGAAAGGTTCAGCCTTTTGCCACGTAAACGCGCAAAGTACACCTTGAAATCGCATCAAGCACTACTAAAAGATCAAAAGCCGGGAAGAAAGGGGTCGCCGACGAACGAATCCCAAGAGCCAAGATCGCATTATATTGTTCGATCACGTACCGTGCTGGCGTCCGGAGCGAGGCACGTCTGCGAGCTCCGCGAATCCGACACGCCCCGCGGCGAGAACACGAACGGCCTCCGGGCGGACGGCTGCGACGCTCGCAGCCGTCTGCCGCCGCCGGCGCGCCACCCCGACGAGGCCGCCCTCCGGCGACGCCCGAGGCCGAGATCGCCCGGGAATGCGGCGGCAGCAGGGATCAACGGGGCCCAGGAGGTGGCAGCCATCGCACCCGTCGCCGTCGCCATCAGCGGGGTGGGTCAGAGCTTCGCTCGCGGCAAAGGCCGGGAAGGGAGGGAGGCAGGGTGGCGTGATGCGGGCAGTGACTGACACTGGAGTGGCGTGGCCCCTCTACCGGCTCTGCACGTCTGTTTGGCGTTTTGCTCTCTCCCCTTTCGCGTCACCTGTGCGGTGAACGGCGGAGAATGGTTTCTCCGCATTTATAGAGCACCAGGGGCAGCGAGATGACCAAAACACCCTTCAAAGTTTCTGCGTGAATTTGTCTTCCACTTTGTTTTGTTTGGCAAACATGAAAACCTTTTTATGCCACAACTGAAGATTTGCTATCGTTTTGAGCCGTTGGTGCAAATTAAGCTCGTATCACATCGTTCTGGAGACAGTACTTTCGGGTTCTCGTCTTTGGCCTTCTTGCTAATTTGTTGCTCCTTTGTTCGGTAGAATTGTTCTAAGAGAAAAATATTATGTGTTGATTTGTAGAACAAATTTGTTTTGGGAGAAAAAGACTATGCAAGAAGTCGAAAGACGAGAAGCCGAACGGAACCATACTTTTAACTAGGTCATACCCCGCGTGTTGCTGCGGGAATTTCTGTAAAATTTGAAAATGCAATTTGAAAGTAGAAACACTAAAATAATTGCATCACAACATTTTTTTTCTAAACAACAATATAGATGAAAACACATTCATTTTATTGAGAAAGAACTACTTAGAAATTTATAGCATGATACTCGCAAAAACTAACACAATGCATAAATGATTAGTATTAGCCGTAGAAAATCGGTAGAATACATAAATTCATGCTTCAAGTGGATGATGATGTGGACAGTTTGCATGTTGAGAGAAGATCTAGTAGATGGTGACATGAACCTCTTGCATGTTGAGAGAAGGTTATCCATGACTTGTAGTGGGACTCACCTATATAATTGTTATAGATAAAAAGTTAAAAACCCAGTCATATTTTTTGTGGATGCCTCTCTTCTTTTATTGTCAACCAAATGTGCAGTTATATTGAGGTCTTGTTTAGTTCTATTCACCCATCATATCGAATGTACAGACACTAATTAAAAGTATTAAATATGGATTAATGACAAAATTCATTTCATAACCATCGGATGAAATTGCGAGATGAAACTATTGAGAGCTGAAAGAGATGAAACTATTGAGCCTAATCAGATCATGATTAGACAATGTCGTACTACATTAAACAATTTCTAATGATAGATTAATTAGGTTTAATAAATTCGTCTTGTGATTCTCATCCATCCGTGTAATTAGTTTTATAATTAGATCATATTTAGTCTTCCTAATCTTCAATTTATAGTTGCTACAGTAATTTTTGCAACTCTGTCACTGAAAATTCATGAGAGCAGCATATAAAAGTTGTGGATTCAAATTTATTTTAAAGGAACAAGATTAAAAATGATGAACTCGATGGGCTATAGACGTGCCACGAGGAATGCCGCGTGTGTTTGTTTCAGAGCAAGGTAATACATGTGAATATTGTTTGAGTTCACAGGGAACGGAGGCACGTGTACTAACTGACTTTGTCTCTATATGGATGTGTTTAGTTTATGTCTATCTCATGATGTGCTGTGCAAGCCTAGTGACACATCATATTTGTCTGTATATATGGTGTTAGTTTCTACTTTTATTTATAAGAATCTTTTCTGTTATTGTTGCTTGGTAAAATCTGCCTCAGCAAAACAAATAACAATGTAGATCGCTATTAGAAAAAGGAAAAGTGACAGACTAAGTATAAAGTATTTTGTAAGAAAATTGGGCATTGTTTTTTCACTAATATACACTTCACTGTAATGCACATTAACAAGAAATATAAGTTCAGCGAAGAGCTTTTAGCATAATGGTTGGAGCATGTCACACCCAGTTTTGGAAGCAAAACCAGATCATAATCTTACATGTGTCCAGGATTATGTTCACACATGCAAACGACATAGTGGAATACCAAATCGCAGTGTTACAGCGTTATTATTATTACAGACCGATTGTCCAATAGTTTAACACACCGAACGAGTAGCTAACAGCGGAAAATAAACGAAGTCGTCCACCACAGGCAGTCGACCGGAGGAACGCGCCTGGAACTCTTCAAAGTCTTCAGGGAAGTCTTCAAAGCGTCCATCTGAGCAGCAGTCCGAGTAGTGTAGTTGCAAGAAATAAAATCAACAAGCGTGAGCACATGTCGTACTCAACAAGGGAACATAGCTATAACAACATGCAATGCAAGGCTCTTTAGGTGGATGGCTGACATGGTTAAAGCGGTAAGCAATTTTAGTTGGTCCGATTTTATTAAGCAATTGATTACTAGCAATGTAAGTATATACCAACCCAAAGAATAATAAATGCAACAATAATAAGATGCAATGCACAAGATTAAATCCATATTCTATAGTTTACTCATGTGAGGGTCCAGGCCGCTCGTGACCGTGAGCACGGCTGATCGATCAGTTTATACACTCTACAGAGGTGGCACATCTTTACCCACAAGTCGTGTTTCCCATGCCGCCCGGGTTAGCTAGACCCTTAAACACTGCCTTTGGTGAGTGGCTAGTGATTCACTACGAGGCCTTTACTAAGATTCCCTAGTATGGGCTGCTCACTAGGTTACATGACAGCGCAATGCATAACCCTCTCTCGAGACTGCGAAGCTACCACAGGGCAGATCATCCTGAGGGCCGGGCTATACACCAACTACCGGCACCCCCTCGCCCTTATCAGGTAAAGCATACCACACACTAAGGTTTCTAATTAATTAGCCAAGACAGAGCCATTTGTCTTGTGGTTGCACTGTTGTCCTGGGTGGTCGCTCCATGTTCCGATTAAAAGAGTAATCTTGTTTAACGAAGGTGGAGCATAAATAAATCAAGTTCACTTTGTGTTCAATAGAAACCACCCTCAATCCCGTAGTTAGCAACTAAGCATAAGCTACCCAACATAAATAAAATACCCAGGTTATCAAGAACATGGTAAACAACACTAGTCACACCTTAATCATAGGGTCCTATCATATTAATGCAAAGCAATAAAGTAAACAGTGTAATTAAAATGCAGTTGTATAAGAAAAAGGGCATGCAGCAAGGACTTGCCTTCCACAAACTCGGGTGACTGCTCAAGATCTTCAAATTCTTCAACTGCAGCGTAGTCCAAGTAACGATCGTCCTCTACGCACCACATCATTCACATACAGGCAAACAATAGAATAAAATAAGAAACAGGCATCAAATAGAATTAACAGAGCAAAACAACAGCGTAAAGCTATTCTACTCTTTGATACGATCAGTTGGACAGAAAGAACGCTAAAAACGGAGCTAAAACGAAGAAGATATGGCTAAAACAAGGTGTAGGGCCTTAACTGCGAAAAAACTAGGGTTCCAGGGGCTTATCTGCTAAAAACCAGGGACTAAAACATAATTAAGCGTATAAACTCAGGGTCTAACGTGCAAAACTAGAGCTATGGACCTCGGCTACGAAAACTAGAAAACTTAGGGTTCAAACCGCAAAGAAAAGGACCTATGTGTAAGGGTTCTTCAGAGGTGGAAGGACCGGCTTGTGATATTAAAAAGCTCAGGGGCCCTTTTGCAAAATGTCGGCACACAGGCGGGGTTGATCGGTATCTCCCGGTTTGACCTGGGATTGGATCTAAACAGGGCCGTTGAGATGCGATCCGACGGCTCAGGGCGTGTACGAGAGCGGGGCGGCGGCGCTGTGGCGGCGAGCTCGCCGGCGACGGCTCGAAATCGGGCATCCGGCCACGATTTTGCCCGCGGGTTGCACCAGAGCGAAGCGGGTGATGCAACAAACCTAACTAGGGTGGCGGACACAGCAAGGACGCAACAGAGACGACGAGGGGCTCGGCGAGGCGGAGCTCCGCGGCGGCGCAACTCCGGCGAGCACACACGGTCGGGACAGGGCGCGAGGTCAACAACACGTGGCACCAGAAGCTTCCTCACCTTCTTCCGAAGCTCCCGAGGCACTTCTCGATGACGGGGAGGCGGTAACGGTGGAGATCGTCGGCGGCGGCCGGCTCTAGGGTTTGCGGGCGCGCGCGAACTCGGGGGCAGCTAGGGTTCCTAGGGGTGTGTTGGCGGTCGATTTCCGTCAACCTAGCCACATGTTTACCTTCTATGTTGGTTTAATTTGTTGTTCACACTAACGATCCTAACCCTCATTATATGTCAAGTTCGCACTCGTGCATGGTATTTGGAGTTTATTGTTTACACAGGAATCAAGAGCCTAAATGAGGACTTCCGGGTAAAGTTCATCAAGAGTTTTACAAGGTGATCACGGACCCCGGGACAAGTCAAGATACAAGATGAACATGACTCCAAATGAACCAAGGACTAAAGCGTGAAGCCGAGAAGTGCTGAGGACCTAGACGGAAGATGTGGGAGTTCATACGCCAAGCATCCTTATCTAAACCACGAGGAAAATGACGTCAAGGGCCCACATGCAACTCGGCAAAAGTTCTAAAAAACACGAGAAGCAACGAGGAGGAAGCCGGGGCCGAACTGGGCCGAATTGGGCCCAGGCCGGCCGACCCAGGCCAGCCGGCCCAGCCCACTTCGGGCCCGGTTCGGCACCCCCTTTGACCTAGGTGATCTTCGGGCTATTTATAGCCCCCGTGCCTCGAGCCACGCAAGAAGCAATTCGTCATCCGCCGCCGAGGAGCAGAGAAGAGAGGGACACCCTTCCGGAGAGGAGAGGGTCGAGATGGTTGACTAGGGTTTCCCTAGCTGACGTGGGAACCTTGCATGGAAGACCACGTCGGAGTTCTAGAAGCTAGGATCAAGATCAAGGTAGGATCCCGGTGGTGATCTTGTCCATGTATTACACTTCATGTTGAATTTGCAAGATTGAATCCGATTTCTAGCGATCAAGTGCTTTCTCTTCTATTTTGTCTTCGCTTGGGTTTTCTTATTCTCCAATCTATTCCAGATAGATTGCATAGGATGTTCTTGTAGCCATGGTGGCTAGAGGTGCATACCTGACCTGCCGAGTGTTTTTAACGCGTTCCTCGTGAATGTGCTCTTAGGTTCACCTACACAATAAGCGGGACATCATGACAGGATGTTGATCCTGTGTACGGTAGGTGCCTTTGAGGGTTGGAACGGAAGCCATGGTTTAAAGAGGCTTTTAATGAGGTCCGATTGCTTTATTCTTCTTGGTTTTGGAACTTCAACAAAAGACCCGATCCGATATCTAGATTGGTTTTACCTCCCTTCTTTTTCTCTTGCTACCTCCGGTGTTAAGTAGATTGGATGTGTTTTCATGGTTCTTCCATAGATTAGATGCAAAAATCCTTCTCAAGATCAAAGTGTTTTCTGCTTATTAGATTGGATTTTGTGTTACACATTGTTCCACGGATTCGATACCTTGGTTCACCACTCAAGGGAAGAAGGGTCCCTTGACTACGACGAGGGATTTGTCCGCTTGCAAGTCCAAACGAACTTTGCAATGATAATCAACCGTCAACAAGCCCCTTTTTCTGGTGCCGTTGATGGGGAACAAGTAATCAAGATTCAATCTAGTATTGTGTTTGTGAATATTTTCAGTTTTTCTCTTGATTTTTCTTTTGCATCTCTTAATTTTGATCATCCTCAATAAAAAATCAATCTAGGGTTTTGCTAAACCCTAGTTTTCTTTTGGTTTTTGTATATATTTGGCTAACCCTAATGGGAGGTGGACGGCTACATCTCCAACAAAAAAACACATACTTTATGGATGGTCTAGAAAAAATTTTGCAGGCAAAGATGACATGCAACACAAAGATCTAAAAGCGGAGGCCGGACATCGTCGGAATCTCCAAGAGAAACTCCACCTCCAAGATCGAAAGGAGATCAACCTCATCCTTCACTTATCCTAGAGATCGTTCCTCAAGACCGTCAGAGTAACAATCGACGTCGGCAAGGGGGAGATCATGTGATGGCGAGAGGAGTGCATTCAAGTTAACCACGATTCAAGGTATGTAACGTGGTCAATATAAAATACATTCTACCTCATCATTACATCGGAAGAGAGGAGCCAAAGGAGAATGAAGTGGAGACACAAAAGATGTTACATCCGTCAAGACCAAGAATCAACGCCCGCCTGTGAAGACCAAAAAGATGACTAAGCCGAAGAATAAACCTACACCAAGGCCAAGGATGGTGTAGAAATGGGGTCCCCAAGATTGCAACGCCCACAAAGAGCGTTGATACGAAGTGAAGAAGAGAAGAAGTCTAGCTATAGACTATAAACGAAGCGCTTTGCGGGAAGCAACCCGTTCGTCGAGTCAAGAATAAGCTATCGGGAGGACAACCCGATCAAGAACAAAGCTACCGGGAGGGCAACCCAGAAGATTTCCGAATTTCAAGTAAGTGAGTCTTGGAATTTGCTACGCAAAACATTTTATTAACTCTTAAGTGGTTGAACAAGTTTCGGAGAACCTTTTATTTGCTCAGTCATTCTATTTGGATTTTTCGATCATAAACCAATGACATGACCCATCCCATGATTTATTTGCCTCTTTTCGAGAAACTCGTACCAAAAATTCACATTCTATCCAAGCCTTTCATCCTCTCCATGATGTTAAGGTTGGCTAGTTTTACATGTTAAAAACACACGAGTAGAGCCTTGCTATGTTCCTTAATGGTTTTTAATCTTTGACGCATGGCCGGGCTTGTGTGAACCTTGATTTTTTGTTTCTTTCAACTTGACATCCATCGGTTTCTCTAGAATTAGAATTTTTCTAAGCCCCATTGAATTTATTTTTATTCAAAATCTCTCTCTAATGTTTGGCCAAAATTAGAGCCTAAACCTATGTCCCCATGGTCAAGTCGGAGGAGCTTGCTATCAATTAATGAAAGCAATCGATCCCGGTGCAACCAAAATAAATTTTACAATTGTTTCGGATGCCTAAAATCTCCTCTAATGATATATTTGGACTCATCGCTAGCGCTGAGTTAATTTTTAAATTTTCAAAATTAGAGGAGTAATTAGCATCTAAACATGATTAAGAGAAGGTTTTGAGCTTGATTAACATATAGTGCTCCATGATGCATCTTGGGAAAGCATCAATCGTTTGGCATCTTGGGCATTTGCAAAGGACAAGCATGGGGGAAAGGGCTTTGTTTTGCAGGAAATTAATGGAAGCACATGAGGCAAGGAAGCAAAGAAGTGACACAAAGCAAAATAATGGAGGTGGAACCCTAAATCACGCAAGCAAAGGAGTGGTTGTGAACGTTTGGGTGATGGAATCTCATGGGTCACGCGGTAAGTTTTATCCATTTGTTAATGCATGTTCTTGAGCCCATAAGTTCCAGAAACAACTTAGAAAAAAATTTGAGTTCCATGGGGTTGTAGGATCTTGTCATGTAATCGCCGATCCTTTTGTTTTCGATCTATTGTTCATGTTGATGATGCTTTGATGATTAAGGTTAGCTACCTTGCTTTCGAGGTTACTCCCATAGATCACGTCAACATATCTTGTCACAATAGATTGGCTTCACCATGATAGGCGGTTGCATGTTCAAGTATTCATAAACCCTTTTGGCAAACATCACTCCTATCTTGTGCACCTCACAATTCACCCTAACAATAATAAACTCCGCCCTCCATATTCTTTCTTTGTGTGTTTTTCCACCGGCAAGAAACCCCTGGGGGAGTTGTTTGTGACTTTGTGCAGAGAGATCATGAACATCATCCTCGAAAGGAAGACACGATCATCATCATCGAAGGTCATCATCAAGCTCTTCGAGGAGGCACTCGGTCTCCGAGTCTCCCCGAAACATGGAGGAAGACATGGCACCACCGAGGAGTGGCACGGTGCCCCTTGGTGGCATAAGGAGTACACGAAGCTCGTCCATGCAGTACACCAAACCACAAGGACACACGGAGGAGCCACTCGTTCCACCACGATGCTCAACTCGTTCATCCACTCCACCACCATACACTCCGAGGCATTCCAATGGATTCATCATGAAGACGGAGGAGGAGGAGAGGCTTGTTCGTCTTGAGAGGAGGCTTGTGCCAAATGTTGACTTCAATGACGCCCTCCAAGTGTAGGAGCAACCTTGGAAGGGTGTAATTCTTTAATGGAGTTGGTGTGACTACTCGCAAGGAGCTTGCCTTGGAAATTCTTATATATTGGCACCGGTCATTAGTGAAGGGGTGTCGTGCCTCTCATTCCACCTTGAAGATAAAGAGCAACTAGTTCCTTATGGATATATTGGAGAACTACTCGGTTACAAGAAGGAAGCCCCGGAGCAAGTTGATGTCCAAGAAAATATGTTAGAAGGATTTTTGGGGAATGACTTCGGGAGAAGATAACAAGGAACCCAAAATTTCTCCTTGTCGGGATTTCTTTGGGATCGAGTACGTGAAGCAAGGAAAATTCATTAGTAGAGATGAGAGGAGAAGGTACAAGTTGACAAAGATTAATGTTCCTCTTCCCAACATGAGGTTGAGATCGAATGAAGACAAAATTGGTTAGAGGAAGGATTTCTTGTACCGGAAAAGAAGATTAAGAACAAGGTGAGTCAACGTGTCAATTAAAATTTTAAGACTAATGTTTTGTGGAGATTTGTTTGTTCAAGCAATAGAAATTGGAAGCAATCACGATGCCCTCGAAATCATAAGATCAAGCTCTTCAACATCTTCGGAGTCTGTTCGCATCAAGTTTTGTACAGTTTCATGGGAAGAATAGCAGGATATCTTTGGATATTTAGAAGTCCCACGAAGTTACGCTTCCAATGAGTCAAGAATTAAATCGATCGGAGGTTCCTACAAGCGGATATGGCCGAATCACCGATGATTGCACATACTGAAAATTTCTGGACAGCAAGCAAAACTGAAGTGAAACAACCATAATTCCCTCATTTGGACTCCGATTAAGATGGATGAGTACCCGTTGGAAAGGTAATTTTATAAATTTTTCAATAGAATCATATTTTGGTATATGTTCTGTTATGTATACAAGGGGAAATCTAAAGAAGAGGCAGCTGCAATATGATGAGAACAAGATGGCGAAGGTAAGGACGACAACAACGAAGAGGAGCTTAGGGAATGCTTCCATTAGACCACTCATGAAGAAATTCAAAGGCTTGGAACAAAACAAAGACCCCTAGAGCATTGGCAAATGAAGACACGAGTTGGCGGCATCCGACGCAAGGAGATGTTTGAAGAAGACCACAATGGACTACACACAAAAACAGGGCGCAGATATTTTTGGGCTCTCACACGAAAGATCATGGAACTACATGAAGACATTTAAGACATGTGTGAAGCCCCGCAAATAAAGGAAAAATTGTGGGAGAAGGATCATCCTCCACGGCCCAAGACGAAGGAGAAGGTGCACATCAAGATAGTGAACAACCACATGGAGGGATTCCGATGGCACCACCATATGGAGGAAGTATTCCAATGCAAGCATGGGGGAATGGGGCAGCCACGTCACCACATCCTCCACCATACATGGTCCTTAACGTTTTCTTGGTGCCCCATCCAAACCAATGCAAGTCAAATGGAAGAAGGGACCGCAAACATTGCCTATCAAGTTGGTCGCCATCACATATCACCGCCGAAATAATTTCAAGGAGGACCGGCGCAACCATGCTACAAGTAAGATCATCAATATCAACCACCGTAAGATGAAGAATGAAGAAGGAGGAAGAATAAAAATAATAATGATGCCTTCAACTTCGGTTCGATTTTCCCTCTTTCCTTTTCTTTATTTTCAGCTTCTATGCAAGTTTATATATGCGTAGCATTTTCTGCTTTTATTTATTTTCAGCATGTGTGTTAGTAGTAGTGTTTGCTTTAAATCAGCATGAATAAAGTTTGCCACCTTGATTATCACCTTTAGTGAAGATAATAAGTTGATGCCATGTTGATATATGATGAAAGTTGCCGCTTTGCTCATCTTTGTGCTTGTTTTATGCATGTTTAAGCTAATGCTCTCTTTTAATATGAATCTGAAATTTAATTAAATGCTAGCCTAATCTTGTGTGGAGGTTATGATAACTCAAGTCCCATAGTTCTTTTTCGTTGCTCTCAACTTTGAATGAATCAAAGAACCATTTTTATTCTCAAAAAGTTATGCTAACCTCGTCATGAGTACCGCTTGCATTTTGCTCTACCCATCCAAAGCCCAAACTTACTTGAGTGCAAAACATTAGTATATACAAGATTTATTTTTGGGTGCATTAATTCAAGGCCTGATTTCTCTAGCCCGAGACTAAGAAGCTGGTCATTCCGTTTTTGCATATCGTTCTTTATGCTAGTCTCTTCTATCCGTGCATTGTGAGTTTCCACATTGGGAATTTCGCAAACCTCGCCGGATATCCAACCACAAAACCTAAATATATCTTTTTTGTGTTCACCTCCTTGACCACAACCCAATATATGAGTATGGATGAATATTTTGAGAAAGATTACAAGGAAGGTGCTTCAAGTGAGTAAGGGAGAATTCCAAAAGGATCCCTAGAAGATTTTTCGAGTGTCTCTCTCTAAGAAAATATGAGAGCTTCAACATCCACCTTGGCATATTTATCACCTCTTTTGCCCGAGGACGAGCAAACGTCTAAGCATGGGGGGTTGCCAAGGAAGTGCTAGTATAGTCTAGAGTTCAAGGGGAGCAAATAAAAAAAGAGAGAAAAAGTATGATGAAAAAAATGATAAATGATAAAAAATGATAAAGAAGAAAAAGTATGATGAGAAAAAGAAAAAAAGAAAGAAGAAGAAAAATAATAATAAAGCTCCCCGGTTCTCTAGCTATGTTTAGTGCTTTTTGAGTTTTCAAGAGGATTCAAGATCAAGACCCATACTCATCTTTCCAACCATGTGCAATCCGATAACGAGGACTTCATTTATGCCTTGGGATCACTCTTTACCATTTGCACATGTCCACCTATCTCAAAAGTGTGTGTATTTTTCTCTCCCCCATCCTTGATAACATTATTTTTCCAATGACTTTTTTGACGAGTCTCGGTAAGACCATGAGAAGCTAGTCTTGTTTTAATAATATATCAACTATAATATCTTGGTAGGACTAAACTTTCCTATAGCTCCATATAAAGCCTTCCACCATATACTTTGAGAGAGGAAAGGAGTAGAACAAGTAGGCTTGAGAGACAAGTAAGATGAGAGTACATGAGCAAAGTGCAAGATGGTTATTTTTGATCTTGGTAAAGCAATTTTTCTCATTATCTCATTCTTTATTTTTCAAAATTTCTGAGATTTATTTAAAAAGTTTGAGAGCATGATCAAGTGGTTGTGGAAAGAGCTTGAATGATATCTACCCTCCATAAAGATAAAAGTTAGTACATTATGGAACTTTAATGAATATAAATTTAGAGAGCATTATGTTTTCTCATGTATGATCAAGTGTAGGGTATGAACATGGAAGGGCAACACTGATATCCATTGAAGGCTTACTCGAGGACGAGCAAGGTTTAAGCATGGGGGGATGTTGGCGGTCGATTTCCGTCAACCTAGCCACATGTTTACCTTCTATGTTGGTATTAATTTGTTGTTCACACTAACGATCCTAACCCTCATTATATGTCAAGTTCGCACTCATGCATGGTATTTGGAGTTTATTGTTTACACAGGAATCAAGAGCCTAAATGAGGACTTCCGGGTAAAGTTCATCAAGGGTTTTACAAGTTGATCACGGACCCCGGGACAAATCAAGATACAAGATGAACAAGACTCCAAATGAACCAAGGACTAAAGCGTGAAGCCGAGAAGTGCTGAGGACCTAGACGGAAGATGCGGGAGTTCATACGACAAGCACCCTTATCTAAACCGCGAGGAAAATGATGTCAAGGGCCCACATGCAACTCGGCAAAAGTTCTAGAAAACACGAGAAGCAACGAGGAGGAAGCCGGGGCCGAACTAAACCGAATTGGGCCCAGGCCGGCCAGCCCAGCCCACTTCGGGCCCGGTTCGGCGCCCCCTTTGACCTAGGTGATCTTCGGGCTATTTATAGCCCCCATGCCTCGAGCCACGCAGGAAGCAATTCATCATCCGCCGCCGAGGAGCAGAGAAGAGAGGGACACCCTTCCGGAGAGGAGAGGGTCGAGATGGTTGACTAGGGTTTCCCTAGCCAACGTGGGAACCTTGCATGGAAGACCACGTCGGAGTTCTAGAAGCTAGGATCAAGATCAAGGTAGGATCCCGGTGGTGATCTTGTCCATGTATTACACTTCATATTGAATTTGCAAGATTGAATCTGATTTCTAGTGATCAAGTGCTTTCTCTTCTATTTTGTCTTCGCTTGGGTTTTCTTATTCTCTAATCTATTCCGGATAGATTGCATAGGATGTTCTTATAGCCATGGTGGCTAGAGGTGCATACCTGACCTACCGAGCGTTTTCAACGCGTTACTCGTGAACGTGCTCTTAGGTTCACCTACACAATAAGTGGGACATCGTGACAGGATGTTGATCCCATGTACGGTAGGTGCCTTTGAGGGTTGGAACGGAAGCCATGGTTTAAAGAGGCTTTTAATGAGATTTGATTGCTTTATTCTTCTTGGTTTTGGAACTTCAACAAAAGACCCGATCCGATATCTAGATTGGTTTTACCTCCCTTCTTTTTCTCTTGCTACCTCCGGTGTTAAGTAGATTGGATGTGTTTTCATGGTTCTTCCATAGATTAGATGCAAAAACCCTTCTCAAGATCAAAGTGTTTTCTGCTTATTAGATTGGATCTTGCGTTACACATTATTCCACGGATTCGATACCTTGGTTCACCACTCAAGGGAAGAAGGGTCCCTTGACTATGACGAGGGATTTGTCTGCTTGCAAGTCCAAACGAACTTTGCAACGATAATCAAGCGTCAATAGGGTGCGGGTGGCGGTGCCTTAAATAGAGGCCGGGCGAGCCTTGGCGTGCGGGCCAAGATGCCAGGGGGCGCGGACTCGGACGCGACGTGTTGGCGTACGGACGCGGGAGTCCGACTCGGGTGCGGCGCGGTGGAAGGGATGACCTTAGGGCCCCACGCGTCAGCGACCGGAGCGACGAGAGAGCAAGCAGGCCGGCGCTGGGACGAAAGCTGCTAGGCTGCGCGCGAAGGCGAAAAGAAGGAGGGGAAACAACGAACTGGGCCGGAGACTAGGAGGAGGTCCGGCGGACTTTTCCTAAGCAGGCCAAAACAAAAACAGGAAAGAGAGAGGGAAAAGGAAAGCTTTGCATTTTTTTCAAAAGGGAAAATAATAATTTGAATTCAAATTCAAACTTGAATTCAAGCAACCAAAATTTATGCAACAGCATGGATGCAACAAACACCAAGCCTATAATTTTTTTTTTGAAAAGAAAACAATGCTTTTGCTTTATTTTACACTATATTCCCTGTAAAGAAAATAAAAGGTTGGAAAATTTTAAAAATTGAGAGAAAATCATTTATTAATTTATTTTTCCTATTCACATCCTAAAATTGGAAATTTCATGGTGTGACAAATCTACCCCCTTAAAAGAATCTCGTCCTCGAGATTCGGATAGATTTAGCAAGATTGAAAAAATTAGACTCCCAATCCAAGAGTGAAAGATAAGGAATTTAGCATGATGATGGACATACCAAGCTAATTGGATACTCTCTGAGTGGTCGTAGCATTCATGTGATTCAGCTTCCCACGCATGTAGTTCTGTCATCCCTTGTTGCTCTGAGGGATCTGATTCCCATTCCTCATCTGTTGACACTGCACTGGAGTATTCTGAACACTTCTCTGAGGACAATGGTTGGCAAAGTGACCAATCTCTCCACACTTGAAGCATGAATTGCCAACAGGGGTGTTAGGCACACTAGATCTCACTAGGGTTCCTGCAGGGGTGTTCTGACTAGTCTGCTGATCATTGGGACGTGGAGTATGCAGAGTGGATTGCTGTAACTGCTGAATGGGGTGCTTGAACGGTTGATTGTTACGGTGTATCTGATTCTGCCCATTATTACCACTCGGACCTCCAAAGCGGAACGGTGCTCCCTGCTGTGGATCGAAACGTGGGCGAGTAATGTTCCCAGACTGTCCATAAGTAGTAGCCTTCCTCTTGAGATCCCCCAACTCCCTGCGCTTGTACTCCAAGCCTATGGCCTTATCAATTAGCTCTTGGAAGGTAGGGAAAGTGTGGGACATAAGCTGGTACTGAAGCGGTCCAGCTAGCCCTTCCAAGAACAACTCTTGCTTCTTCCTATCCTCATCAGTGTCCTTAGGAGCATAGTGTGATAACTCAATGAATTTGTCTCTGAACTCTGTCACGTACATCCCTCCCTGCTTGAGAGTAAGGAACTCCTTCTTCTTCAGCTTCATGAGACCGGCAGGAATGTGGTGGCTCCTGAAGTTAGTGGTAAACTCCTGCCAGGTGATCGCATTCTGATTGGCATGTGCGGTGACAAAAGCATCCCACCATGCCGAAGCTGATCCCTGAAGTCGCCCTGAAGCATAGAGGACTTTCTCCCTGTCATCGCATTGAGCTATGGTGAGCATCTTCTCACCAGTCCTCAGCTTCCAGTGGATCCGCTGCATGAGAGAACACTGGGGGCTGGTGGCTCATGAACACCCTATGCCTGTTCACTAGAGCTTGCTGCTGAGCATGGGGTGGGTTGTTGGCTTGGGCCTACATATTGGCCACTGTGTTGGTCAGGTTCTGGAGAAGCTGCGTCTGAGCTTGCAGAAATTGCTGCATGATTGGATCCATCTCTGGTTGACGAGGTGCACTGCTGGAACTACTGCCTCGCCTTGGACGGGTCATTGGTGGTTGATCGACTCCTGATCCTGACCTGGTTTCCACCATCTGAGTGTTAGGGACACAGTTTTAGATGATTGAATCAAGAGAAAAGCTTAAAAGTTTATGCAATGCAGATTTTCAGATTAAGACAGATTCTGTTGATCTCAAAGAACTAGTTGCAACTCTCTGCGTGAACATCCAAAAATTGTACAAATATTCTGAGATAAAGTATATATAATTACTGAACCAACCCAACTGGAATCAACTCAATTGGATGTCTATAGCCTGAGATATAAAATAATTAAGGTCACTGTGTTGGCCGTGTTTACAGATTCTCATGACCCCAAAGTTTCGAGCATAACTCTCTGTATATGGATCCTAAATTTCTGAATTTTTTACAAAGAACCATATATAAAGTTTCTGAACTATTTCAATTGGATTTACTGCATTTGGAGTTCTGTAGCTCGAGATAAAATTAGAACACTACTGCTGACTCAGAGAACTGCGTGAACAGATTTGGAACTATTAGATTGCACTAGGGGTAGAATTAAGAAAAGCAAAGGATTACGGTAGACGAAAGATTAATTGAGACAAGGATAAACCCACATAAACATTTCACTATCAAACCAATGTCATTGTGGTCATTACTCCACAACACATTACACTCAATACAAAAGATCCAACTCAATCTTTAACATAAGAACAAGCATTCAAACACACCACTAAGCTAAGCACACTTATACGATCATTTCGAAACTAACGATTACATAGATATTAAGCTTAGAACTCCTAGATCCTCAGGAAGTTCTTCAGTGCGGGCATCTGGGGAGTTGTAGCGGGGTCTCTTTGGTGCTGGAGAGTGATGAGCTTCTATTCCACCGTCTTGGATCACAGGGGGTTCCCTTCCCTCCAGAGTAGCTTCTAGCTGACACTTCTGTACCTCTATTGTATAGATCCTCTGTTGAGCTGTGACAAGCATGTTGTTAGTGTTATCCAAAGCGGTGTTTACAGCGGCCAGCAATTCACGAAGGTTGTCCAAGGTAGGGCTGTGGCCATTAGCGGATGCGATGTAGGTCTTGGCTTCACCACTAGCTCTGTAAGGGGTGTACAAACTGCGAGTGCGCGCCAACTCAGAATGCTCCCTATGAGAGAGAACATAGAGTGCTCTCCTAGCAGCTTCGGCAATCCCAGCTTCCATAGTATCTCTAGTAGCAATATTGTTGTGCCTGGATATCTCCATAGGTCCATAGTGTTGAACCCTCTTATAAACGATCACTGTTACCTCCCAGTGCGGCTCAAACCAAGGATGGGTCCACATCTCACACTGGTAGATTGGGTCTTCACCATAACCCAAATGGTACACTGTCCTCCTTAGATTGTCAGCCATGAGAATGCCTCTCCCATCTTTCTTGTACGAGCTCACTGTCCAGACTACCTCTTCAGCTGGCTCTCTTTCTGCTTCAGCTTGTTCTTCCAGTTCCTCCACTAGGTCTTGATGGTCACCCTAATCAGCTTCTTGTGCTTGCTCTTCTTCCTCTTCTTCCGAAACTACTTCTTCTGTCTCATTATCAGACTGGTAGTGATAGTAGTCTTCTTGCGGCCTGTACTAAGGAACTGAGCTCTTTCGGGCGGTCTTCAGGCGTCGAACCATCTAGAGATAAAGGAGACAGGTGCCAAGTGAGACCAAAAGCAAGGATGAGAAAGATAGCCAAAATCAAGGTAGAGAACCAAAAGATAGCTAAGGATGAGATGAAAGTCAAGAATGAGCATTATAGAATATTTTTAAAGCAAGCATAAAGAATGTGTGGCTTCTAAAAGATTATAATCCTTAATTTCGACCATTACTAATTAGGTGTAACACCCCAGGTGTTTATTAAAGATAAATACCTCAATTAGTAGGGTTAATCATGTTTAATTAGCTCCTAAGCATGTTTGACATGATCTTGCACACTTATGCACAAAAGCCCTTGGTCAAAATTCAAATTCCCGATCAAAACCCTATAGATCCTAAAAGGCTGATTTTGGTTTTCTTGCTCGTTCTCCAAATTTTGCTATAGAAGTTCAAAATCGGCCAATATAAAAGTTGTTCGTTACTTCCGGGAACACAATTTTCGTAATTGGCAGACATTCAAATTTTGAGTGTAAATTTGCCAAAAACCCAGGCCAGCCGCCGGCGTCACCGCGCTCTCGCGCCGGACGCGTGCGACATCGCCAGCGCGCCACGCGTCTCCGCGTATTCCTCCGGCGTACGGACACCTCGGCGCCTTCGCTGTGGACCGCTAGACGCCGTGAGGCATCCACCTACGCAGTCCGCTGTACGCCGCGCCTACGGACATGGCCGTGCCGTCCAGGGCCACGCGCCCGCGCGTGCGTGCGCCATGCGGCCGCACGCATGCAGCCGGCCGAGCTGGAGGCTTAATTGGCATCCGCGGCGCCCGTGCTTGCCTCGTCGTGGTCGCTACCTCCTCGTTCCCCTCTCCCCTCTTTCAAACCGAGCCGAGCTGCGCCGGCAGCGCATCACCGTCCGCCGGTCACGACCACCACCGCCGCCGCGTTTTTCCTCCTCCAAGCCGAACCGCCGCCGCCTCAAAGCTCCTACGCCTTCCTTTGGACACACACGAGCCGCCACCACCGTCCTGTGCCCCAAATTGGGCCGTGCCGACCCGGAATCCGAGCTTCGGCGGCCAGCCGGCGGCCATTCCGCCGCTGACGCACGCCGGTGCCGCCCCCGGCCCGATTTGCTCCTACACACAGCGCAGGTGAGCACGTTCACCCCCCTAGGCCACTTCCCGGCCAAGGACGGCCGGCCAACCGCCGCCGGCGAGGCTCACCGCCACCGAGGACCCGATTGCATCTTCCCCGTTAATTCCAGGGTCTTTTTCGTAATCTAAGGGCATATGTGTAATATTGAAAACTTATTCCAGGGACCCGGCTGTAAAAGGATTATTAGGGTTTTCTTTGCATTTCAAAAAATCATTAAAAATCGTAGAAACATCAGAAAAATACAAACCCAATTTTGTTGGTTTCCTGGTGAAGAACTCTACCTTTTCTAGAAAGGTTATATAGGGTTTTTCTGTGCAGTTTTTGAATTAAAAATTCAAACTCAGTTTGAGGTGTTTTTAGTGTAGTTTAAAATATACACATTCTATGGAGTTGAATTTTGGATATGTTGCTCTTATTGGCATGTTTACATTTGTGACCAAAGTTGGCATGAGTTTGATGTGTAGATCTTTAGTTATGATTTAAGTAATCTTTATGCTAAATTAAACTTGGTGCTTTTTATAGCCCTTTTAATAAATTTTTCTTTAAGCACAAGTGCACCCTAGGGCTTTGTCTTGATGAGTAGTACCTCTGATAGGTTGGATTTGATTTTAGGATGTGTTTTGGTATGTGTTTTGGATTTAATCTTGTGTAGGAGTTTAAATTCAAAATTTCAAAAATAATTTGAATCTGCACCTATGCTTTGGTCAGAGGCTTATATTTGACATGTATGACTTGTTGGAGAAAGTTGAGACCAAAAAGTTTATTAAATCTTTTTTTATGAATTAATTTTGATTTACTAGGCTGAATTTAATCTTTTCCATATAAATTAATATATAAATGGTCTTAAGCTAAATTTTGGCATGTGAGCTTAATTTAGGTGTATGATGCTGTGTACAAAAGTTTAGGATAGTTGGAGTTATATTTCTTTTATTATGAATTTTTGATGAAAGACTAGCTAGAAATCAATTAAATGTGTTTTGCTCACTTTTTAAGATAATTAAGGAGTTTATGAATTGTTCCTATTTGTAACCATTTAAACACACCCCCAAACAGCACTCCTTACTTGGTGAAGTAAAATGTTTATATGTTATATGTGTACATAATCACCATCAAATAAGCCTAATGTTTTACACACACACCTCCACTTTTCTTTTGTGAAGAAAAGTTTAATAATTCTTTGTCGAGGTGAACATGACCAACATTAAACCCACTTGTTTTAACTTTAAATTCAGAACTGAATTCTTTTGCTTATTTATGAATACATGAAGTCTATGCATGTGCATATCGTGTAGAACTCCTGACGGTGGCTGCAAGCTCGTGCCGGAACGAGACAAAGGATCGTTCGAGGGAGAAGTGAATGACGTTGGAGTACAACAAGACCCAAACCAAAGTTTGGAAGGGCCTAAGGCCTAGTTAGCACTAACTCTCCTCTTGAAAGGCAAGCCCCGGATGCATCTAACCCTTTCTCTAAACTCATACCTTTACTTTTCGTATTTATGTTATGATTTGTGCATTTAAGTTTCAGGAGTTGATTTGAAACCTAGGTGCATGATCCTTAGGACTCCTATGCTCTTTTACTAGTAAGTTAGGAACGCTAGTGCCATGCTTTAAGGACACGGTACAAGTCGAGTAATGACTCATTGCTCGCGAGATATAGGATGCTTATGTTGGAATCATAAGTTGGATAAATTGACTCGCTCATGTGGTAAGAGCAATGGGTTCGGTCTCGACCGAGTAGCATGGTGCTGGTCTAAGCTATTGAACGTACCAAGTGCTTGTCGGGAATGGGACCGGTAAGCCTAGTACCTAATGAACCAGTGCGGGAATTTTATTGCTACTAATCTTGAGATGCGTCTCCCGGTTCGCTACCGGTAGTGCAAGTGTGATTCTGGACGTGCCATGCTTGGTCGTACCAGTAAACCTTGTACTTAGGACTGTAACATATTTTCCTAATCTGGGGAATGACGGGAACCGCCTGGTTGGGGTAGACCCTGCATTTGGTCTACCTTCTTCCGTGTATCTTGGGTTTACCTTGCAAGGATATAAATCGATCGATCGTCGGTCACTCGCCGTTATCTGAGTCGGCTTGACCACTGGCTACCCCATATTTAATTCATGGAACATTTTGATTAATATTGTTGCCTGTTTAATATTATTTGCACAACATGCTTGTTTAGTACAGGTGCTCACCTAGAATGGTTAACATACTAGAATATGAGCTAAAATTTGAAATTAAGGATCAACTCTTAGTCGCTTTTGGCAAAACAAACCCACCAGCCAAAAAGCTTTGCATGTCTAGTTGTAATTTCTTTCTGTCGGGTAAGTCTTGCTGAGTATTAGTATACTCAGTCTTGCTTAATTTGTGGTTTTCAGGTAATCCTATCTGGCCTGGATCTATTCCAGATGGTTGGGAACTTGAGTGGGAGCTTGGTGACGAAGAATGATACTCTATGGATGGCCTCTCATGTGTATCTTCCGCTAGTTTTATTTCCGCTGTTTAAGCTATGAAGCACCTTTACTTTTATGTATGAAAAACCTGGTTTGTAATTTTAAGTACTTGAGGACTTTTATGTAATGTAATGATGTACTCTGGTCCCGCCTTCGTGTGGGCTTAGCGCATATCTCGATCCTGTGAAAGTGATTTATCGGGCATGACCCGGCAGAGGCGACAAAATAGCTCTTGGTTATCGCTTATGAGCCAAGTGGACCGGCTTAAGTGATAATCCAGATTTATTTTGGGCGGTTCTGTCACATTAGGCTAACGTCCTACAGTCAACACGGCTCTGGTACCACTTTGTCACACCCAGTTTTGGAAGCAAAACCCGATCATAAGCTTACATGTGTCCAGGATCATGTTCACACATGCAAACGACATAGTGGAATACCAAATCGCAGTGTTACAACGTTATTATTATTACAGACCGATTGTCCAATAGTTTAACACACTGAACGAGTAGCTAACAGCGGAAAATAAATGAAGTCGTCCACCACATGCAGTCGACCGGAGGAACGCGCCTAGAACTCTTCAAAGTCTTCAGGGAAGTCTTCAAAGCGTCCGTCTGAGCAGCGGTCCGAGTAGTGTATTTGCAAGAAATAAAATCAACAAGCGTGAGCACATGTCGTACTCAACAAGAGAACATAGCTATAACAACATGCAAGGCTCTTTGGGTGGATGGCTGACATGGTTAAAGCGGTAAGCAATTTTAGGGTGCGTTTGGTACAGCTGTGGCTGTGGCTGTGACAGCTCCGGCTGTGGCTGTGCTGATAGAGTGGATTCTCAGGTGAATCTGAAACTGTTTTAGAAAAACGTTTAGCAAAATAGCTTCTTCTGGATGTGTAAGCTGAATAAGAGAGTAAAATGTCTATAATACCCTTCTCTTTTTTTCTATTTTCTATTTTCCTTTTTCCTCCCCTTCTTATTTTTTTCTCCTTATCTTTCCTCTCACCGTATCCTTATCCTTATCCTCGAGCTCACACCACCGCATAGCACAACACAGAACGGACTGCCTGCACTCCCCCTCGTCGGCTGCCACCGCCCGCCGCCTCCCACCTTCTCCGCCCGCCGGCCCCCTCCACTTTGCTCACCGGGAGGAGGCTTCGTGACGGCGGTGGGGCTCTGAGGCGGCGCTGCCGCTGTTGGAAGCAGCCGCGATGGCGCTCGGGAACGTGCAAGAGAGGGAGGGAGAAAGGTGCACGCCGTCAATGTCGCACCCCCGCGCGGCCATGGGCGAGCTCTGCCTCGCGTGCGGGAGGGAGGTAGCGTCGGGGAGGAGAAAGGTTTTAAATAACTGGCTATAGCTGCCGCTATAGCCGGATTTAGCCTTTAGCAGGGCAAAACGCTAGGATATGGTCCATTTAGCTCTAAGCGTAAAAAACCGCTAATTGCCCGATTTAGCCCGCTAAATCAGCTAAATCGGTATCATTTAGCCCGCTAAATCAAGAAAGAACTTGTTTGTTTGTCAGCCCATCATTCAGTTTAGACTTATGGTGGTTACATTTTCTAAACTCTGACGTTTGTATAAGATTTATGAAAGCATGAAGGTGAAATTATATATGTTTGTTTGACTCCATGATGAATTGATGTACTAAACATTTAAAACTTTGAACTTGTATTGCAAACCGCTAAATGACTTAGCTAAGGCTATAGCTGGCTATAGCTTTTTCTTAGCCTTTGAAAAGTTAACCGCTAAGGGCCTTAGCCGGTTATTTAAAACCTTGGGGAGGAGGCACCGGTGTGCGGGAGGGAGGCAACACCGGCGAGGAGGTCGCGCCGGCGGAGAGGACGAGGCCGCAGCGGCTCGCTAGCCATCCGCGTCCGCAGGCCCGCCGCGGCTTGGAGGACGCTCAGGGGAGCCGTCGGCGGCCCTCCGGGTCACAGGAAGGGCGCGCCGCCACCACCTCCGACGGGCACGAACAAGGCACCTCCAGAGCAGCCGGTGACCGCATCGTCAACGCCCGCATCGGATCTACGATTTCCGGCCGGCGGACCTCCACCTCCGGGCGGCGCCGCCGCCTCCGATTCACCATGCGTCCACTGTGGATGGAGGCGCTGTCCGATGGGATGAAGGCGTGGGGCCGAATGGCATTTTGGCCGTAAATATGATGAAGTGCAGGGGTATTTTGGTTACGTGAGGGCGCAGGCCTGCGGACGGAGCGGGCGAAGCTGGTTTTTACCGCTCCGTTGCTCGCTTTCCGCTCTAGAGAGCGTGTTTTCGGGCCGATACTGATCGGGAGCTGTTTTGGTAGCGCGTTTGGTAGAGCTTCATCGAAAATAGATTCAGAAGTTGTTCAAGAATCCCTACCAAACGCACCCTTAGTTGGTCAGATTTTATTAAGCAACTGATTACTAGCAATGTAAGTATATACCAACCCAAAGAATAATAAATGCAACAATAATAAGATGCAATGCACAAGATTAAATCCATATTCCATAGTTTACTCATGTGAGACTCCAGGCCGCTCGTGACCGTGAGCACGGCTGATCGATCAGTTTATACACTCTGCAGAGGTGGCACATCTTTACCCACAAGTCGTGTTTCCGATGTCGTCCGAGTTAGCTAGACCCTTAAACACTGCCTTTGGTGAGTGGCTAGGGATTCACTACGAGGCCTTTACAAAGATTCGCTAGTATGGGCTGCTCGCTAGGTTACATGACAGCGCAATGCATAACCCTCTCTCGAGACTGCGAAGCTACCACAGGGCAGATCATCCTGAGGGCCGGGCTATACACCAACTACCGGCACCCCTTCGCCCTTATCAGGTAAAGCATACCACACACTATGGTTTCTAATTAATTAGTCAAGACAGAGTCATTTGTCTTGTGGTTGCACTGTTGTCCTGGGTGGTCACTCCATGTTCCGATTAAAAGAGTAATCTTGTTTAATGAAGGTGGAGCATAAAATAAATCAAGTTCACTTTGTGTTCAATAGAAACCACCCTCAATCCCGTAGTTAGCAACTAAGCATAAGCTACCCAACATAAATAAAATACCCAGGTTATCAAGAACATGGTAAACAACACTAGTCACACCTTAATCATAGGGTCCCATCATATTAATGCAAAGCAATAAAGTAAATAGTGTAATTAAAATGCAGTTGTATAGGAAAAAGGACATGCAGCAAGGACTTACCTTCCACAAACTCGGGTGACTGCTCAAGATCTTCAAATTCTTCAACAGCAGCGTAGTCCAAGTAACGATCGTCCTCTACGCACCACATCATTCACATGCATGCAAACAATAGAATAAAATAATAAACATGCATCAAACAGAATTAACAGAGCAAAACAACAGCGTAAAGCTATTCTACTCTTCGATACGATCGTTTGGACATAAAGAATGCTAAAAACGGAGCTAAAACGAAGAAGATATGGCTAAAACAAGGTGTAGGGGCTTAACTGCGAGAAAACTAGGGTTCCAAGGGCCTATCTGCTAAAAACCAGGGACTAAAACATAATTAAGCGTATAAACTCAGGGTCTAACACGCAAAACTAGAGCTATGGACCTCGGCTACTAAAACTAGAAAACTTAGGGTTCAAACCGTAAAGAAAAGGACCTATGTATAAGGGTTCTTCAAAGGTGGAAGGACCGACTTGTGATATTAAAAAGCTCAGGGGCTCTTTTGCAAAACGCTGGTGCACAGGCGGGGTTGACCGGTATCTCCCAGTTTGACCTGGGATTGGATCTAAATAGGGCCGTTGAGATGTGGTCCGACGGCTCAGGCTGTGTACGAGAGCGGGGCGGCAGCGCTGCGGCGGCGAGCTCGCCGACGACGGCTCGAAATCGGGCATCCGGCCACAATTTTGCCCGCGGGTTGCACCAGAGCGAAGCGGGCGATGCAACGAACCTAACTAGGGCGGCGGACACAGCAAAGACGCAACGGAGACGACGAGGGGCTCGGCGAGGCGGAGCTCCGCGGCGGCGCAACTCCGGCGAGCACACACGGTCGAGACAGGGCACAAGGTCAACAACAAGGGGCACCAGAAGCTTCTTCACCTTCTTACGAAGCTCCCGAGGCGCTTCTCGACGACGGGGAGGCGGTGACGGCGGAGATCGGCGGCGGCGGCCGGCTCTAGGGTTTGCGGGCGCGTGCAAACTCGGGGGCGGCTAGGGTTCCTGGGGGTGCGGGTGGCGGCGCCTTAAATAGAGGCCGGGCGAGCCTTGGCGTGCGGGCCAAGATGCTAGGGGGTGCAGACTCGGACGCGGCGCGGCGGCGTACGGACGCGGGAGTCCGACTCGGGTGCGGCGCGGTGGAAGGGATGACCTTAGGGCCCCACGCAGCAGCGACCGGAGCGGCGAGAGAGCAAGCGGGCCAGCGCTGGGCCGAAAGCTGCTGGGCTGCGCGCGAAGGCGAAAAGAAGAAGGGGAAACAGCGAACTGGGCCGGAGACTAGGAGGAGGTCCGGCGGACTTTTCCTAAGCAGGCCGAAACAGAAACAGGAAAGGGAGAGGGAAAAAGAAAGCTTTGCATTTTTTCAAAAGGGAAAACAACAATTTGAATTCAAATTCAAACTTGAATTCAAGCAACCAAAATTTATGCAACATCATGGATGCAACAAACACCAAGCCTATAATTTATTTTTTGAAAAGAAAATCATGCTTTTGCTTTATTTTACACTGTATTCCCTGTAAAAATATAAAAGGTTGGAAAATTTTAAAAATTGAGAGAAAATTATTTATTAATTTATTTTTCCTATTCACATTTTGAAATTCGAAATTTGAAGATGCGACAGAGCACTTGAGCAGCACCCTCACCGTCGGTTCAAACGGTGTAGCTGTCAGTCGATCTTACAGAATCATAATTTTTCATAATAAACATTCGAAAAAAAGATTACCGAATAAGCCGTGTAGCCGGCTCTGGGCTGGTAAAGTTGCCGAAAGTCCTAATGCAGCCCAGCCCATGAGGCCCAAATCAAATCCACCAGGATCGCATTTTCTCTCTCCAGCCTCCCCGTACAAGAAGCAAGACGGACAGCAGCCGAGAGAGAGAGAGAGAGAGAGGATGGAGGGTAGAGAAGAGGAGCGGAAGGGCAGCGGTGGCGCCGCCGCCAGCGTCTCGACCCCGGGGGCGAACCTGAAGGACCTAGTTTCGAGGGAATACTACGGCCACAAGAAGAAGGTAAGATCTCTCCACGCCCCCCGCAATATCGCAAAAAAGAGAAGCTATCGAAATATCTCGGTGCCCCTAAAACCCAAAATCTCGGAAGAAGAAAAGGAATCCAAAGTTCCAATCTTTCGGTTCCAGTCGTAGGGTGAGGCTCTAAAGCCAAGCATAGCGAGGAACAAAGATGCGAAATTTGCAATCCTTGGGTCCTCCAGTTTGATTTCCACTAAGGATCTAAATGGGATCATGGTAGCTCTATCCTGGTTTCGGTTTGTGCGGCGTAATGTTTCTCTTATCCGGGACAGAAAGAAGAAGGTGTGACGAAATTTGACGGAATTAGGCTCGCCCTTCTACTTAGAAACTCGAGTTATAATGTTAGGGCTTGCTGAAAAAAATTAAGATATTTGCTGCAGCCAGACGTTTTTCCGGAGTTTGGATGTAATAGGTGCTATTCCCTCTCTTTTTTGGTTGAACTCTGTTGCAGTAAAGGAGCAGGTGTCAAATGTCCATTTCTTGTGCTTGTCTAGCTTTGCAAAGCTGGAATGAGGAAAAATAGGAAGGGCTAGCTTTTCGCTTCACAAGAGAAATATTCTGCAGTTGGATTTCTTGGTTTGTTTCTTGCATTCTGTTGATTGTATTGCTAAATCGTCCCCATATTGACCTTCAAAGAAAAACTCTACCCTAGTATTTGACACTACAAAGTTTAGCTGTATTTGTGGTTTTTCTTTTCTTGCTCTTTGTTTTGCATTTTGTCGGTAATCTTACCAGTATGAATGTTTAATATTCTGGTATATTGTTACTAGGTGCACTCGGTAGCATGGAACTGCCTAGGCACAAAGCTTGCTTCAGGATCGATTGATCATACTGCACGTGTTTGGAGCATTGATCCTCATGGCCATGTAACTTCCTCTCTCATCACTATCAAATTTCTTTTTACAGAATGGGGGACTGCTTTTGTTGCCATACTGTCCAGTGTTCCTCTTTTTATTATGAGTCATATTGATAAATTTAAAAGATTTACATTATTCCCTATTTTACATCTCATCAAACCGACAGAAAGTTGTGACCTTAACCTTAAGAAATGGTAGTATGAAGATTCTCTATTCACATATTCATGTCGATTTATGGTGTAATATGCCCAAGAGGGGTGAATGCTACTACCTTTTACAATGCTATCTTCAAAAACTTGAGAATTGCAGAAATTTAATCATCTTAATAATGACTTATTTTTCTTTATTTGTACAACAGTGGAATTTTGTCCTTAGTTTCTATACCATCAAAATTTCGAAACTGCTACCTGTGCTGAATCAATGAATTTTATTACACAGTCAAAGGTTAAAGATACTGAACTGAAAGGCCACACAGATAGTGTAGATCAGCTATGCTGGGATCCAAATCATCCTGATACAGTTGCTACTGCAGCTGCTGACAAGTCTATTCGTCTTTGGGATGCTCGAAGTAAGTAGCACACTTCATCCTTGATGGCTCTAGAATGCACAGTTTTTTTTCAGCATTGTTAATGCATTGCATTACTATCTTAAACTGATGAAATATATTTTTGAATTTGTTTTTTCTATCGTCCACAAGAAACATGATGTGGGAAAATCTCCTATGTAAAAAATTCACACAGAAACTATGTAGTAAATTTAATGCATTGTATAACTTGATATCTGGCTTAGGATGATACATTGTACTTTCTGTTCCCTTATTATGATGCTTGTTGTGGTGGATGTTTACCTGTCATTCAAATTATGATGTTCTGATCCTGCTTTCCTCGCACTTTTGTGTTTTTTCAGGTGGCAAATGTCAAGTTATTGAACTAAGTGGAGAAAACATCAACATCACATATAAACATGATGGTACTCAGATAGCTGTTGGAAACAAGGTTCACATGTTGCCTAATACTTTCTCGAAATGCCAGTTTTGGCACACATTTTATAAGAAAACTGAACTAAATTAATCTGCTTATGCTATAACAAAAGATGGGTTGTTCTATGGTCACTTTTTTTGGGTGGTTTAATACAAAAATGTAGCAGTATTGCCATTTTTTCTGTTTCTGTAAGTGCTGCATTTTTGTGATTCTAAATCCTGCACCAGTGCCATTGCAATATAAAATGGAACTATGGACCTGAAGAAATACATGTATACATTTTAATCTTTCAATTAGATGTAATCATGACATGTTTTGCTTCTTCAGAATATTCATAAGTTTCCTGAGAATGTGAATGATTTAAGATATTTGTGAAAATCACACATTGTTTTAGGAAGATTGTTCACTCTTATGTGTACAAATTTCTAGTTTTATTATCCAAATTATATGTCTACTGTAACAGCTGTTATAATGTGTAGGAGGATGAACTGACGATACTGGATGTTCGGTCATTAAAAGTTGTTAAAAAGCACAAGGCTAATTATGAGGTAAATTTTACTTGAAGTTTGAATATGTGAAACATTTTGTAACAATTCTTTGCTTGATCGAACTGTTCTTTTTGGATGAGCATGCACACATACTTCTTGGAAGCTACAAAGTTACAAACTGAGCAGCCTGTGCATGTGCGCTTATCTGAGACAGGCAATTTGATATAAAATATTTAAATGAGTACCACCATATGAATTTAACAAAAGTGGAATTTACACACTTTGTTTAATTTATACATTACTGATTTATGTACCTTTCTGAGCTTTGTTTTTTTCAATATCATGCAATTCACAATTTGTTTATTTTGCAATGTGTTACCATGGATAAATTGTTGCTTTAGTCATTTAACATTTATAAATTACATTGCTTTCCTCAAGATGAATGAGATTGCATGGAATAAAGCTGGAGATCTATTCTTCATCACTACTGGGCTAGGTAGGATACTAGCTGATTTTTCCTTAACCCTGCATCTGTAAGATCACATTAATACATATTGGCAGATTTCACGTGCTACTAAATCATATGAGTTGATGTTGATGTTTCCAAATGGTTTGGTGTTCATGCAGGACACATTGAGGTGGTTAAGGATCTTGAGTTTTTGAAGCCCTGCAAGTTGAATGCTCATACAGCAGGGTGTTATTGCATTGCAATGGATCCCCTTGATAGGTATTTTTTTCAAAGATCTTCATTTATTTCTTACTGTCCACGTGATATGCCTACCCCATATCTATGGATCACCCCTTGGGTACTTGTAAGTTGTAATTTATTCTACACTAATTGGGCTTGCATTGTTAGTGACTTTAATTCAAATTATGACCAGCCTAAGCTAACCTATTCAACTTATAATCTGGCTACTATAATATAATATTTCTGGGAAAAACTGTATTTTTCATCCCTAAAGTACTGCAAAAGTGTGGCATTCATCCTCATGTTTCATTTGGTGCAAGTCAACCCCTTAACTAACTAAACTCATGCATTTATTATCCCCACCTTAGTTTAACAATGGTTTAGTATCATATAACAGCGATTTTGGCCATATAATCATCTTGTTAATCACCGCTTAGCCACATCTTATGTTGAGCCCATTGCTATAACAGTTCGGTGTGAATTGGTTCTGTTAATTTTCCCAAAAAAAATTTTTATGGGTAGCTAGTTTAGAGAATTTACTGATTTTTTTGTGGATTTATATTTTTAACTCATTACATAGCTAAACAGTGATTAATCAGATGGTTATGTGGCATAAACCATCATTAGATGGCACTAAACCATTGTTAAGTTTAGGTGGGGATGATTACTGCCCCGATATAATTAGTTAAAGGATCAATTTGCACCAATTAAAACATGAGGCTGAATGTCACACTTAAGGGATGAAAAATACACTTTTCCCTAAATTTGAAATTGTCTATGGTAGCTTCATCTTTAGATAAAAGAGCAACCTTGGAGTGATTGATTGATTTGCTAGGATATTGCCAGGTCTGTGTACAATGATGAACTCAGAATTTACGTTGAGAAGGTTTAAATTAGTATGCCCTGTGGAGCCTAGATTCTTTGTGTATGGTAGATAAGACAATCCACTGTATCTGATTCCCAGGGTCCTGTATGGCAGCCTTATATTTGATGTTACTTTCCAGTTTAATTTATGAAGTGACTATTTCTAGCAGGTTTTGATCTACAAGGATATGGAAATAAGCGTCAAGCATTTGTGTAGCTGAGTTTTTGCACCCAGTTCTTTTGCTGATGACATTTACAAATTGTTCTGATGCTAGGTACTTCGCTGTTGGAAGTGCAGATTCACTTGTCAGTCTTTGGAATGTCAAAGAGTTGCTATGCATTAGAACCTTCACAAAACTTGAGTATGTTCTCCTTCAGCTTACCTTTTGCAATATAACATGTCATCATAGCAGTAGTTTTGATTGATTTTATAATCCTGTTCATGACTTCTCAGTTGTCATTATTATTTGCTTGGAGTATTGTATTTATAGCAATATTTGAGTTAGGATTTGAGAATTTTTTGTGGGAAAGCAGTGGCCCTGCCTATCCAGGATGGAAACTGAGAAAGGGTGGAAAAGTGTGGTCATGGGGGTATTTTGGCATTGTATTCACTTGTGGTCTTTAATGAAAATGGTTTTTTATTTTTCTGGGGATTAGGGGTGCGGTGTTGAGTGAAGAAACTTTTGTGGGGGTTTACGACTTGCGGTCTTGCATCAACTTCTGTGGATTTTTTTTTTCTGCAAACTACTATTATCTATTTTCAGTTTTGATGAGCTCACAAATGTTTGTTTTTTTTTTCTCTTAGGTGGCCAGTAAGAACAGTTAGCTTCAATCATACTGGAGAATTCATTGCATATGCCAGTGAAGATCCTTTCATCGATATTGTGAGTGATTCCACGAAATACTTATAATTCAAGACTAATTGTAGCCAAAAGTATAGTTCCTTTAACATTTTCTCCTTCCATCAGGCGAATGTTGAGACTGGACGATCTGTTCATCAGATTCCTTGCAAAGCAGCTATGAACAGTGTTGAATGGAATCCTAAGTACAACCTCCTAGCCTATGCAGGAGACGACAAGAACAAATACCAAGCTGATGAAGGTATGGTTGCTGCAGTTTAATGTTCTAGTTTGGCCTGTAGAAATAAACGATACAAAGGTGTTAAAACTCCACCTGATAACAGCTGTATCTGTTCGGTGTCTTTTTGTAGAGATCTCATTGTAGAGAATTACCTTGTTCCAAGGGTTTCTAGTACCATGTTATTACCGATATGCTCATGTTTCAGTTCATAAGTTTTTAAACTTTTTTGCAGGTGTTTTCCGGATATTTGGCTTTGAAACACATAACTGATGTTGACTAGACTCCCGTCATGCAGGTCTTGTGGTAGATTTGCTTGGGATCTTTTTATGTTGATACATTTTTGGTGCTCAACGCAACTTTGATGCTAATTAATGTTATGCCAGCTTAAACTGAACAGATTGCTTCATTGTTCCATATATGTGAGTGTGACTATCATTTTATTTTTGCCTTCATAATACTCCATCCTTCTCTTTATGTAGGAAGTCTTAGGATTTAAAGTAATCGTTGCAAGTTTGACCAACATTAGTTAAATTGTATGTATGTTATAAAAGTTATGATGTATTTATATGTTTATTCTTAATATATTGATTTTTTGTACAATTGATAATTATTTATTTATTTTAACAAAAATAATGGTCAAAGTTTGTTTCTAAAGAGTTTTTCAAATGCTATTACGCTTTACACAGAAAATTAGGGAGTACATATTATTCTTGGAAGTAGATACATAAGGTACCCTGGCCACCGATTGCATCTTATGAGAATCCAACTGAAATGTGTTTTGGTGATAATAAAATAAATTTAAGCGAATGCGTTAACCAAACAGGTAAAGATTCAAGGAAGCCCTCTCGACATGTAAATATTGCAGTCTCAACAGGAGACAAACCGCATCTGTCGATAGAATGTGATGTTGGTTGAAGGCACTTTTCTTTCCACCCAATTTACCCAAACATGATATCATAACCTTTGAAAAATAAAGGAAAAAATGAAACGAGGTTAACTTGGAAGGGCCAAAGTGAGCTTGCAAGTTGTAACCGAGTGGCATGGGTAAAACGTTGTGGCAAAAAACTCCCAAGAAATTTTACAAGGCAACCTGACTTGATGGTTGTTTCAAGTAGTATTTGCTGGAATTTGACTTTTTAACGAACACAATTGAAGAGAGAACAGATGCTAAATCAATAATGCAAATACAATGGCAGTGCTTTTGAAGAACAACACTTCTTCCTCAGATTCGTAATTATCAAAATCACTCAACACTTTCAATTTTCAGTATGGTCTGTTTCACATTCTGATTCACACAAACAGAATGTGTCGACAGAAAAAACTCTGCACACATGACACATTTCACGGAGACAAGACCATCTTACAGAGATTCAGATCAACAACAAAAAGAATACAAAAGCAGACACCACCCTCAGATGCTTGCAGGAATTCAAAAAAAGAAACCAACAAGAATCATATTTCGCAGCTGATCACCAACCTCTTTCGCTCAGGCCCTGTACACATTGAAATGCTTCGCCCATCTCCGCGCCATGAAAGGGTCATGATAATCCGGCCTCTCTGCACAGCAACTCCTCCTCTCGCCGCCAATGTTCAATCCCATCTCCCTCACTCCACAGTACTGGTTGTCGCCTTTCTCTTCGAAACCAACAGCTGTTTCACCTGTCCTCAGCTGCTCCTCTCTTCCACCCTCCAGGTAACTGTAACCGACCAGTATGAAGCCACAGTCTGCCACAAGATCGAGCGGGATCCTTCGCTCTTCACCACCTCTCAGCTCACCAAGCCTCACCATTCCCCCATGCTCCCCTATCCTCAGCTGGGTGTCACCTATCACACCGCCAAGCAACCGTGCTAGGAGTTCCTCAAACTCATGCATGATAAAGCCACTCTGCACCCCAAAGCCGAGCCCAACATGGAACTGGTGAACTGGGATATTGGAACGGTTCGTGTCCACCCCAATACAGCTGCGGACTGGATGGTCAGATATGTGAAGGATGCAGTTGCTTGGATTCTGATGTGCCCTGTCCTCCAATATCTTCAGGCCTTTATGTATAGCTCCTACAGGATCAGTTCCGCCAACACAACAGAGGTGTTCAATGACCTGCAATGCCATTCTTTTTCCATGGGATGTCATGCGACGCAAGGGGAAGGCACGGGTTGCGGTGGTAGCATTTGTGACAATGGCTAACCGGTCGATTGCCCTCATGGAGAAGACAACAAGTGCCATTGCCTGCTTCAAGAGCCTTAGATGTGGTCCATTAGGACTGGCAACCAGGACCAAGTCCATGGCTGGCTGCGGCGCAAGACTTACAGAGAGGTAAGCACGCCTTTGCCCGCTTGGTGAAGCTATCTGTGGTGGTGAAAGCATGGAGGAGCTGCTGTATTGGCAGTGCTGTTGTAGTGGCAACATACGTCCGCAGGGATAATGCCCGAGAATGTGATGATGAGCTGCCACTGGAGCTGGGATAAGGGCAAAGCGAAGGCATGGATCCACATGCTCAGTCAAAGTGTAAGGTTCAACCGGGTCATCATCATTGTAGCGGGCAGCACGAACGGAGGACCTTCTGTTAACACGGGATGACGCGATGTTGTCATCAAGGATGCGAAGGATTGGATCTGACTGGTTGTGCAGCAATGGTGGAATCTTCAGGTCACGTGGCAGCTCAGACCATTGTGCACGGCAGATAGGGCAGGTGATATTGCCATGCCGGATGTTGGAGGCGATGCATAGGAAGTGGAAAGAGTGGGAGCATTGCGCTGTGAAGATTGCTGGCCTCTCAACATTGTCAACATCACTGCTACTGGTGCTGAGGAGCTCCAAACAAATTGCACATAGATTCTGAAATTAAAAGCACAACATATTGCAATTGTGATCAGAATACACATGACAATAATTAGAAAGTAAACAGCATGTCCATGAAAGACCACAAATAAATAAGTGTGAAACTTAGGATTAATCTAAAATAATAAAATTCTTATTCTAGAGCAAGTCACTTGATTGTGCGTACTTCATTTAATGCATTATTTAGCTCTAAGGCCGACTTCCATAACCTCCAAAACTAACCAGCCCTGAACACTCGTCCGAGATGACAAATTATAGAGATAGATATGTTGACAGAACAACATAAGGCAATTATACCAGTCATTGGAAGCTTTTAATAAATAGGACTGCTCATCACGAAAAAAAAACTTTGCCAAAGTCCATATTACTAGTTAACTCAGGCACATCTTGTCCTAGGAGCATTTGTTTGGGTCAAATTTAAGCTTCAACATTAATTGCGTAATGCCATTACAACCAAGCTGGCGAAGAGATGTACTTTGCAAGAAAATGGACCAGTAAATGTCATTTCCTATATTAAATTATAGAATTTGTTCCGCAAAATATTAGTATTAAATCCCAAAAGGTTTACCAAATTGAAATGATAATGTTTTTCAAATAATTAAAAAATATACTAGTTTTTTTTTGGTCAAGATATCCCCTGCCAGTCACTGTGGCTGCCATGAGTCCATGACAAGGTGCTCATAATGACTGCTCTTACTTTCGTGTACCATTAGGGAGACAAGCGTTACCACATACTGTATGTGAGACAACATAAAAGAGTAGCTAAAAAGTACCACGACGCCATAAACTTAAAAGGAAAACACAGTTATATGAGCCACTATTACTATTAGATGTAAGTGTGGATGATCATAAGGCTTATGTGCACTAAATTACTGCATGCAGCCTTTTTATATACCTGTGAATTGCAAGTTTGCAACTGTCATCCTTTCAAACCATAAGACAGAAAGCCAAGAATGAAGAAAGTACAGATGCCTTGATCATTGATAATTGAAATATTGTTACCATATTTTTTTATGTTTTGTCAGCCTTAATCCTCAACATAATCACATCATAGGTTATTTCCTTTCAAAAAATAGCTTGTCTTGGGGACTGGAGACAACAACCTTCACTCCTGAGCATTCTAGATGGGGGCTTAGAGTGAAGCTCACAACATTGCTCGGCTGGAGCCAAAGGCCTTTCCTTGCTCACTATCAGGGGGGTGGGGTGAGCTTAGGATTAGGCGGTAGGTCAGGCTCTTCGTTCCTCCTTCAGATTGTTTCTGTCCTGTTGGAACGGTGGTCAGGTCCTGGCTCCGTGGGTCATTTGTCTGGCCTGCTGGAGTAGGGAGTGGTGTTTGGGTAGGTGTGAGTTTGGGGCTTTCGCCCTGGTTGTGTTGGGGTGAGACTTGTGTGTGGGGGGTGTGTGTGTGTAAGTCTATTTTAGACTATTCTTCTTCTATCAATACAATGATACACAGCTCTCCTGCGTGTTCGAGAAAAAAGAAGCTCACAACATTGAGATATTCTAAACACCACTTACCACCAATTTGCCTTTCAGTTTGTCACAGCTACCACAACTAATCAATTTGTCTCTTGTTATATTAACCATTAGCTTGTCTCTTGCTATCTTCATCATTCTTAGGAAAGCATGATCCTCATCTCTTCACTAGTTCATTAGTTAGAGAAAAGTTTCTTTTTTAATTAAAAAGTGCCATTATTGAGAATGTCAAAAGAACAGTTTTGTGGTTCAAATAAAAAATTGTACATTTCGCGGGGGGGGGGGGGGGGGGGGGGGGGGGGGGGGGCAAGAAAAAGAAAAAGGGGACGTATAGCTGGTACCTTGTCAGCAACTCTGGTGCTGGTGGGTTCCTCCATCTTTTGCTGCTCTCCATCACTGCTGTCTGCTGGCGCATTCAGTGCTGAGCATGAGATCTGCATATATCACAACCCACAAGGTGTTATGGAGTAGGATACACATGTACGCTGCTTGCAATACAGGTGCATTCATGATACTGTTCAGATTGCTTGGACAATAAATATGAGAAACAGGGAAAAAAATAAAGGCCAGGTTGTACTGTTATACATTTGTGTACTTTCACATACTATTTATGTATAAATGATATCAAGGACACATGTGCGTTCAAAATGGAATTCTGGACACATATAACCACCATATGGTCATTCCTTACAGTGCTGAAACATTTGCACTGCTGACTGGTAACAGCCAATTTACTGGATAACATGTATGTTGGTCTATAGTCCCTACGAAACTAATCTTGTGAAATAAAGGAAGAAAAGAATGCACATTTTTACAGAAAAGAATGGAAATTTTCTAGGGAACACAAGCTCCTCTTATAAGAATATGTGGTCTATGCAGAGCAACTTGCAACAATCTCCGGTCCTTAAATAAGGGAAAAAGTATCAACAGTACCCAAGACAATGAGTGGCCGCTCATATGAACGATGCCGGATTCAGAATGCTACTTGTGCAGATTTTTTCAACCTTATTTAGATGGCTGGATCAGAAGTCAAATTTGAAGAAAATAAGATGACTGTAAACATGGTACGGTTGGATGATGATCAAATTTCAAATTTAGTCCTAATATTTATCCCAGTACATGAGTACAAGATAAGATGATGAGAGAGCTAGCGCAATAATTCCCTTTAATGGATGAATAGTACCAAGAACTGCAAACCAGCTAGGTTGGCAATCGACTACTAGTAATTTTATTTTAGCAAGGGGGCCTAAGAATAAAATAAAGGCAAAGGGATTGTGCAAGTCCAAAAAACCAAGTGGCTTGAGCTCGTTAAAATCCAAATCCAGTCACTATTTGCATTTCCTTTACAGTAAAGAACACCAAAAACCAACCAGGAAGGCATTTGGAGCACTCTTTCTGTTGGATGAGATGAAATCTAAAAGCGGCAAGAGGCAGAAGAACCTCTGCTTTCGATGGAAGACCGCCGCAACAACTACACCTAAAATTGACGGGGGTGCAAAAAAACAAAATGCAGTTGAGAAAGGGCTGAAAGGGACAGAGGAAAAAGAGCAAGAAACTAGGAGCCAGAATAGGACAGGAGACAGATGCATTGATTTTGCGAGTGGAAAATCAAAATTAACTACATCCAATAAAATGGAGCCCTGAATTTCTTTTCACAATACAACTGCATTTTAACTAGAAACTTGCACAAATAGACATAGAATCTTTGTTTTCTTGAAGATAAAACAACGGGAGCCAAGAAAACAGAGCAAGTCTGATGAGATTGTGAGCAATGCAGCAAAAATTAGCGATTTCTTGGACCCCCTTTTCTCCAAGAACAGCTGCCTTTAAATCCTTGGAAGCAAGAGGATAGGAAATGGAGAAAGAGAAGAGCGCATACAGTTTTGGAAGAAGGCGAGGAGGGAGCGGAGGCGGAGGTGAAGAAGGAGGCGCAGGAGAGGCCGATCCGCTTGGCCGCCGCCCTTCGCCACCGCGCGAGCGTCCCCTCGGCGGGGCCGTCGCCGCCGGCGCATCCCCCCACCATTGCTCCTCCCCCTTCACACTCAACTGCCTACACCACCATAATCTCTTTCTCACTCCACTGCCTCTCCCTCTCCTCCTCCCTCTGGAGGTGTAAACGCTACCCTCTGGCTGCCTTCTGGGCTTTGTACAAGCAGCAAGGTGTGCACGAAAGATGACGCCTCTGTCTGGTGATGGGAGCAGAGTTGGCAATTGCAATGTAGCCCTTGTCATTTTCTCATTTGGATTTTGGACCTACTCTTCAAATGAAAACAAATGGTGATACATTACTGTGCCCACACTTACCTGGAGGTGTGTAGTGTGTACCGGGTCGGCTCATATTTTAAAAATAGAGGGGTTAACGTCAAGTGAGGGTATGTTTGGAACAAAAGAGTGTAAAACAGAGGAAAGAGAAAGGAAACGTGATAGGTCTGTTATGTGAAAATAGATAGTAGAAAGAAAAGCAGGAGAAAACATAGGAAGAGGTACTTTGGGTTGGAGTATTCATAACATAGGATTTATGAAACACGAGGTATAGTTAAATAGAAAATAGAGCAAAGGAAGAAAACACAGAAAAATGGTAGAAGATAATGTTTATCTTTTTCAAGTAACTGAATTTTCACCCTTTACATCGAGCTGTTTCCGAATGAACAATTGCATTAAACCTATATTTAAAACTATTCCACTTTTGAGGACTTTTTTTGTGCTTTATGTATAGAAGCCGAATTGAGTGTGACATTTTCCCCCATTCTAAGTGGTCCTCCACAGGGTTTTTCTCCCGATCGGAACCGGGCTGGTAACCACGGTTACCGGTGTAACCGGTCCGGTCCGGTTCCGGACGGTTTGAAACCGCAAGGATTCAAAAATTCAAATTTGAATTCAAAAAATGAAAAATTCTCCAAAAAACTTCCTAAAAAAACTTCAAGTTGCGACGAATCTGATGGTGTCAATTTTTTTTCAAAAATTCATTCATTTAGCATATTTGACGGCATTAGAAGTTAAACCAAAAAAAGAAAAAGAAAAAATGTGACGGCCCATTATGTCCCACTTGAGCCCATAGGAGGGGGGGGTTAAAAAAACCCTACTCTGGAGGACGCTCGTGACCCCAATGCCCCACTCTCTCCCTCGCTTTGTCGCTCTTGAAAGGACCTTGATGTCGCCTAGAGGGGGGGTGAATAGGCGTGACGACCAAATTAAACTCTTGTTCCCCGAACACTTGAGCTGACATTGTTCCACCGGTCAGACCGGTGGTGATGACCGGTCAGACCGGTCAAGCACTGGACTTCACAGGAGGCACCGGTCAGACCGGTGCGCCTCACCGGTCAGACCGGTATAGCACAGAGCACCTGCAAAAACAACTTCAAGCACCTCTTGACTTCTAGCACGAACCAAACTTGGTGAGTGGCCTTTGTAGATGATCACAAGCAAGGTAATGAGCCCTGCACATACAAGTAGCACACCCAAGTAGATCGAAGCGGAAGCAAATCAAATATGCTAGAAAAACAACTTAGAGAGTCAAACCACACGAAGAAGCAAATGATTTGTTTCCCGAAGTTCACCACCCACTAAGGAATGGCTACGTCTCCGTTGAGGGGCTTGTAAGGGACAATTCCCACAACAAGCCGGGTCTCTTTCAACCACTTTTCTCCTTTCCACTAAGGGGATCTTTTCCACGAAGAGGTAAGATCGCAGCCCTTACAAACTTCCAACTGCTCACCACAACCTTGGGAGCTAGCCGGCGACGCCTAGCCGTCTAGGAGGCAAACCTCCAAGAGTAACAAACGCTTCAAAGCTTGTAGACGCGAAACCAAAGTGCTCAAGCTATGGAAATGCTCTTGTTAGCTCACAAGGACGCTCTTGAGCTCACTCTCTCAACCCAACACAAAGAATATGGCTTGAATACACAAATCTCACAAAGAGAGGGTTGGGAAGAGCCACTAAGGCTTGGAGCTTGTTAGAAATGGCTTGAGACCTCAGCAATACCACTAGAAACAGCAACCTTCAACTGAAGAAGGCTTGGGGTATTTATACCCCTCAAAGGAGAAAACTAGCCGTTGGTCCTCGGCCGGCACCGGTCAGACCGGTGCCCCACACCGGTCAGACCGGTGTTCGAAAAACTAGCCGTTGGGGCTAGCGGCACCGGTCAGACCGGTGCCCCTGACCGGTCAGACCGGTCAGGCCCGAGACACCCCCAAAACCCTTTATATGATCCTAACACTTCACCAAAGAGATGAAGTAACTAAGGTTAGGTTAGGAGGGTTTGTTAGCACACTCTAAGGCTAGATCTCACTTAGGTCAACTAATGAGCACTTTGACTTGGTCAACTCGCTAAGTTGCATCCCTCTTGATAGTACGGCATACCTATACTCAAGAATAAATAAAAACACTTTGTTGATCTCTTGAGCTTAGATATCTTCAATCTTGCCATACTTGATCAATATTCACTTGAGGGCTTTCAACATAGCCTTTGACTTAAGCACTTTCATACTTGAGCTAGTGACTTAGGATCTTTCCATTTAGCGTAGGAATGCACACTTGGATCCATAAGTCACTCCATATTGCCAATCTTTACATGTTGATGACTTGCATTGCATCCCTCGGTTAAGGTTTGGATATGATACTTGGAGACCCCACGGATGCTAGAACTTCACCTTAGCAAAACACGAAATGGCGGCTTAGCTAGGGCCCCAAAGATTGCTTAGTCCCTCACCCTAGACATCTCGGTTGATCTCTTCATCACTTACCCAATCCACTTTTGAGTTCCACTTTGCTTCATACACAATTAACCATCTTCTCTTTTATGATCCTTGTAATTTTAATCAAGCTACGTCTTCATACGGGAGACCATGAATTGACCTTCTCAAATTATCCCAATATTTATCTTCATTTATTGCTTGATATTTGTCACTTATGCATTAGGATCATCCATATATTTGTCTTTTCCAATGTGAGCCATATAATATTCATCCATAAATAAATACTTCAATAATTGCTCATGAATATATAAATAAAACCTGCTCACAATCTTAGACAAATACATTAGTCCTTTAATCGCCTTGTCATTCAATTCACCAAAATCCACTTAGGGGCCTAGATGCACTTTCAATCTCCCCCTTTTTGGTGATTGATGACAACTCGATTAAAGCTTACAAAATAAAACATTAGAGCGCATTTAGATTCTTAGATATAGCTAGAGCTCCCCCTTAATTTGTGCTTAGAGTTGAATTTCAAAAATTTGGCCTCAAATGCCAATAGCACAAATTTGGGAGAAAGCGCGTGTGAGCTCCCCCTATATCTTAGAATCAGTGGAATGCAACAAGTGTAAGCGACAAATGAAAATCCGTGATGCGTATGATAGGTTATGCACAAAGCAAAGAACTCGAGTACTGACTAGGAAGCACCGGTCAGACCGGTTCCCCCGACCGGTCAGACCGGTGCTCCTGACCGGTCAGACCGGTCAGGTCCAGTCAGAGCACAAAGTAAAAGGTGTGCGTGCTATTTGGTCCAAAGTGATCAGGCCGGGGTTGCAAGCCGGCTTAGATCACTTTGCTCCATTTAGCCAACACAAACAATCATCATTCAATACAAGCATCACAATCTAGCAATAAAGTCGCTTAATTATTACAATAAAGGTTCAAACACACAGTAGCACTCACACAAATGTTCTCAAGTCCACTAAGATAAGGTTCTAGCTTATTACACAGCTGCTCTCAACAGCCAGCCAGCACCGGTCAGACCGGTGCCCTGCACCGGTCAGACCGGTGCAACACAGACAGCAACACTGGGTTTAAGTCTTTAATCCAAATCTTCTCCCCCTTTGTCATCAAGCATCCAAGAAGGGCCTGGAGAAGAAGTAGCCATCGATCACTGTCCCTGAGATCCGTCTCCTGGTTGAGAGCTCCCTCCTATTTGAGAAGTGTCAAAAATCCAATGCATAGGAGAGTTTAGGTAAATGGAATCAGAGATAGTGATTTCAGAGGGATGAGCTATAGGAGCACTGTCTTTACCATAGTAATATGGATTATATCCAAAGATCTCGGCGGAGAAGCGAGCGCCCCAATCTTGTCCTTGCTCGGAAGGTGGAGGAGGTGGAGGAGCTTGTTCTTGTTCCATGGAGTGAGAAGAACCAGGTACATCCGGGTGAGGGGGTACAAACGGTGGAGGTGGAGGAGGAGCCGATGATGAAGACCCTTGTTCTTGCCCGGACTCAAAAAACATAGGCCCATATTGATTAAGCATGTCTGAGTTGACCCAACCTCTCATCCTATCCTCAAAGGAAGGTATCTCAACCTGTGGAGACTCAGGAGAGGGAGGAGAGCGAGGCGGTTCAAACCCTTGAGCGTTGTGCATCAACTTCATCGTGTCCCTCATTTGTTTGTTTGCCCTCCTAGACCTTTGTTGCTCCACCTGGATGTCATGCTGACTCCTACACATGCCAAATATGAAATTGAGGAACTTCCTCAATGGAGAAGTGGATCTGCGGGGCCTGTGCTGCTCCCAGCCTCCCCACCGGTCAGACCGGTGCTCAGCACCGGTCAGACCGGTGACAGCCTGAGGCCCTGTCTGTGGCTGATCTGACTGAGTAGTGCCCTCTTCTGTGATTCCTTCCCCATGGCCAGGTGCTTGCTCTGCTCTAGGAGATGGAAGCCTTGGACTCTTGCTAGGATTGAGCTTCAACGACTTGTGTGTCACATTTTTGGGAAACTCCGTCTTTGCAACCTTTTCAATCATATACATGATATAGGGACTGTAGCTGCAAATCTTTTTGGGGTCCTCGGATAGATGCTTGATTTCTTGCCAAATGAAATCCCCAACACTAAATTCCGGAGCTCCCGGCCTTAAAGCAACCATCAAGTTTTTCTGAAATTTTGTGATCTCAGAGGGATTCCTATCTCTCGGTGTAATAGACACCCTAAGGAGTCTATTAAGTGCAGCATAGTAGGTATAGAGATTCTTCACCTTCCCATAATAAGCATGGTCACCTCTCGGGTACATAAGGTGTAAGGCACTCTTGTCGAGCTCCCCTTCATCATGCAGCTGCCTTAAGTCCTTGTCTCCCGCCATGATCCCAAAGCACCTCAAGAACCTGGGGAAAGTGATGGAATACCTCTGGGCATTGGTCATCCAAATCATAGCCCTCTCAGCACCAATGTGTCCAAAGTGCACGGTGGCATAAAACTGGGCTATTATCTCCTTGTTCCAATCTTGTCGGAAACCCATAAGCTCCTTGACCCTTTGCCTCTCACAGTTGCTTATGACTTCATTAAAAATGGGGTCATTCTTCCTAGCCATATGCCCCCAATCCACATATTGTGCCTTATGAGTGATTTTGGGCTTTTTGATGATCACCGTAGCATAATAATCCTGCTGAAACTTAGCCCAAAACCTTGGATCAGATGCGGTCCTTGCCTCCTCATAAGGGTTCTTGTCCCTCAACTTCTTTAGAGCTTTAGTCATGCCCGAACCATGGTACTTCCCTGGCCTGTCAGGATAGATATAAGTGGGTGGCATGATTCTCAACCTACCCTGATCATCATCATCCTCATCCATGGCATCCACATCCTCTTCTTCTTCCTCTTCCTCCTCATCCTCATCCTCTGCCTCGTCGGACTCATCATCATCAGAACCAGCCTCCTGGTGCTTCCTCAGCTCAAACTGACCCTGAAAGGTCTCATCCTCAACATTGTCATCGCTGCTAGTACCGGTGTCACCTCCAAGGTCAGGTGCCTCTGCACTCTTTTGAGCTGAACGACGTCTCAATCTCTTGCCGCTGACATTGATGGTGTTGCCCCCTTCTCCAAAGTCACCGGGAGAAGACTCTCTGCGAGCATGTATCTCTTCTCTTCTTAGCACCTTCCTTTTCCCTGACCATAGCTGCTGTCCTGAGTCACAAAAAGGATGACAAAAGTGCATAAGACTCTAGGAACTAGATTAAATCTAAACGGAAACAGATTCTTGAAAGTTCAGAACAATTGGGTCTGCTCTGGGCCACACCGGTCAGACCGGTGATGGGCACCGGTCAGACCGGTGCCACCCAGAACAGAGCCAATTGCCCCAACATCCAATCTGAGCAGCTATGACTCTAAGATTTGGTCTAGATAGACATGAGACAACCTAATACAGATATGTGTTGAAAAGTATGAAGAAAACAAAATTTGGGACTGGACACGCGCCACCGGTCAGACCGGTGACGGACACCGGTCAGACCGGTGAAGGCCGTCCGACCCCAAATCTTGGGTTCTCACAATGTGTCCAACGAAACTTTATGGATCTATAGGTATGTCTTCTAGGGGTTCTCAGGAGATGATATACCAAAGGAAATTCAAATCTTTGCACGGAGTAAAGAGATCGGGCAAAACGAAGATTTGAATACCTTTGGAGAGAAGAACTTGAATGGAATCCAAAGAACTCGAAGGGGGAACTGAAGAGGGGCCTTGGGAGATCCTTTTGCTTCCAATCTTGTGGTCTTTCCTTGGTTGAATCTTCAAATCTCCATGGGAGAAAGGAGAGGTGAGAGGAGGGAAGGAGAAGACCTTCACGGTTTTGGATGGGGTGAATGCTGGTGAATAATGGAGGAGAGAGAGAAGGAAGGGGGTAAAGGATAGATTCTTTTTACTGTGGGCCTACAGGTTGCACTCGGGCGTCACCGGTCAGACCGGTGCGAGCCACCGGTCAGACCGGTGGCTACACTTGGTCGAGCCAGTGAGCCTTTAGCGGTAGTTCCGACCCGTTCTCGGTAATACCGATGATTTTGATAATTTCAACAGAGAAACCATATCGGTAGAACCGACGTAGCCTCGGAAGTTCCGATCCTTCTCTTCCATTTTGCGAAAATTCCTCTGAAAACTTCTTCTGGTATTTTATAAGACACTTTGCATCCACTTAGGTCTCAGAAGAAGGAAGATGTGACTTCAGTGGTACCACCGGTCAGACCGGTGGTGGGCACCGGTCAGACCGGTGCTCCCCTGAGAAAAAGGCTTTGAGCCAAAAAGAGAGATTTTGATCCTAATTCTTTCAGAAGTTTTGGATAAGAGATAAAGAGTTGATATTGATCCAAAATTCATCAAGTCTTGAAAGAATGGAGGATAATCCAATTTATTTTGATAATTCTTGATTCTTCCAAGAGAGAGAGATAAAGATGGATTTTATGGACTTGAGAAAATCTTCTTAATTGTGACTAGCCATCAGTCAAACAAGGGGAACCATAGTCACAACTAAGTTGATTGGGTCACAAAGACCAAGAATCAAATATTTTCAAAATGAGCACACTTCCTACACATGCTAGTTGATTTTTCGAAAAGTCTATCCTATGTCACAAAGTGCATGCATCCACTTCAAATGAATGGCTTTTCAAGAATATTTGACTCATACCTTCAACCTCGAGACACAAAGACGAGGGAAAGCAAAGGTATCAACCAAATATCTAGAGAGGCACACAAAAATTCACTTGAAGCAATTACATGCTAAGGATGGCACACTAGCATGGTATTATGGCCTAGATGCATTACGGTATTCAATGAGGTTCATGGAAACATACCTTTGCCTTAAGACCATTTTATTTGTGCATATATTTAAATTTTGAACGGCGCTAGCTCTTACTTGTTCTTTTGGGAGTTATACTTATCAAGAGCTTGCTTAGAGATGCACAAAAGAGTGAGACTACAAGATCACTAGAAGAAATTGTTAGTCCCACAAGTGACTCAAGTATTGCAATGAGCTCCCCCTTAAATAGTGCTAGAGATATTTTGAATTTCTCGAACAAAGCACTTTATTCAATTAAGAACTTGGTGAGGCTCATTCCAAACTTGGTCAAGACACATAAATGATTTGTTAATTGAAATGTGTCGAGTCTCTCATAACCTTTGATGCCAAATCACCCTTTTTCTTGAAAGTTGGGTTATTCCCGGGTCACCCGGCCAACAGTCTCACTGGGCCGGCACCGGTCAGACCGGTGCTTGTCACCGGTCAGACCGGTGACCCCCAGTGGTCACTCCTTTGGTGATTTTCAATTTCTTGTCCCTTGACTGAGTGAACACATCACTAATTTGAAACCAAAAAGCATTAGTTACCGAGATGTAATTGAACTCAAGATTTATATGAATTTGCCCTTCACATAGCCAATTGATCAAATGTGATTTCCATGACTTCTAACCATGTGTTCAATGCATCTCTTTCAGCCTGCAAGCTCAGCAAGCATTTCTTGGTACCCAACGCTTGTTGGGTCCTATGGGGTTAGCCACAAGGTGCTTAGGAACCCAAATGGCTCTCATGCTAGTTTGAGGTGAACTAATCTCCCTCATAGCATAAGTTCCATTCTTATCATTCCTAAGCTTATGAAAATCATAATGGACTAGATTTGATTTAGGAATGTTACCATTTGGACAATCTTTGCCCATGTGACCCTTTTGACGGCATTCATAGCAAATGCGGCTTTTGTTCTTGTTGGTCACATCATTCCTTATAGTTTCTTGTCCATGCTTGCTTCTGAGCCTTGTACTTAGAGAAGAAGTCTTCCTCTCCTTGTTTGCTTGAGGTGGGGCTGCCCTGGCCGGCACCGGTCTGACCGGTGGAATGCACCAGTCTGACCGGTCACGGTCAGTGGCACCACCTGTTGTAGTACTTGGGCAAGAGTCGGCAAAGTGACCCTTCTCTCTGCACTTGTAGCACACTCTCCACTTGTTTGAGTTTCTAGGCTTCTTGGAGAGCGATTCTTGTGCTTTGTGCTTGGTTGGGCGATATTGGGACTTGACTTGCCCAACCTTGCTCTTTTCTTGAATCTTGTGCTTGTGGGTCCTTGTATGTAGTTGAGGGGTTGAGCTAGTGACGGTTGATCCCTTCTCAAGCTTTTTCACCATGTCTTCACGGTTATCTTGAGAAGGTTGCACTTTGCTCTTCTCCTTCAACACATACAAGTCTTTTTGAAGCTTTTCAACCTCTTGCGTGAGTTCATCATTTTCTTTAGCAATGAGGTCATCACAAGATTCTACAAGTACATGCTCAATGCTAGATTGGCTTGCTTGAGACAAACAATCATTAATGCAAGATAAATCAATTTGAACTTGTGAGCATGTGCATGTGTGAGATAGAGGTTGCATAAATTTTACCGATGAAAGCACAACCTCATGGGCTATCTCTAGTGTTGCATAAGAATCGACAAGCTTCTCATAGGAACACTCAAGTCCCTTGTGATCGGCTTGTAGAGCCATATGCTCACTAGTGAGCTTTCCTAGCTTTTCTTCAAGTCTTTCATTTTCTTGATCCACTGCAGCTACACACGCAAAGGATTTGATAACCTTATCATATTGTCTAGCGAGTGAATCATACTTACAAACCAAGGAGGCGTTCTCGGATTTGAGAGCCTCAAGTTCCTTGGCTAAGGAGCTTGAAGCTTCATTCTTCTCAATCTTTCCTCCCTTGGTCCTTTTCTTCTTTTCCTTCTTGGCCATCAAGCAAATGGTTGTGCCTCTGCCGGCACCGGTCTGACCGGTGAGTGCCACCGGTCTGACCGGTCCCTGCAGAGGGACAGAGTCTTCGCTTCTTTGGCCTTCTCCTTGCTTGGGAAGTGACACTTGAGGCTCAGTGATGTTGAATGGAGACATAGAGCTCTCCTCAAGTGCCTTCATCATGGTTTGCTCTTGATCAATCCATTTGGGCTTTTCATATTTTTCACGAAGAATCTCCCAAATGGCGTGTGCATCAATCTCAAGTTTCTCATAGATGAAGTCCTGCACATCATCACTCAAAGCACTACAAATATAGTTAAATACTCGAGAGTTGCATTGCCAACATTCTAAGTCCTCTAGGGATGATTTTGACAAGTCAATTTTGGTTTCCCTAAGGTGAGGAGGTAGAATGCTAGCAACAACAATCTTCTCGGCAAGTGGACCCATGGTCCTAATGCAATTGAGCACATGAATTGACCAAGATGCATAATTTGAGCCATCTATAGCTAGAGGCTCAAACGGTACCTCACGAGTTGTCGACATCGAAGAACTCCAAGCGGTTAAGCTCGAATAGGAGCACCTTGCTCTGATACCAATTGAAAGGACCTTGATGTCGCCTAGAGGGGGGGTGAATAGGCGTGACGACCAAATTAAACTCTTCTTCCCCGAACACTTGAGCTGACAGTGTTCCACCGGTCAGACCGGTGGTGATGACCGGTCAGACCGGTCAAGCACTGGAATTCACAGGAGGCACCGGTCAGACCGGTGCGCCTCACCGGTCAGACCGGTGTAGCACAGAGCACCTGCAAAAACAACTTCAAGCACCTCTTGACTTCTAGCACGAACCAAACTTGGTGAGTGGCCTTTGTAGATGATCACAAGCAAGGTAATGAGCCCTGCACATACAAGTAGCACACCCAAGTAGATCGAAGCGGAAGCAAATCAAATATGCTAGAAAAACAACTTAGAGAGTCAAACCACACGAAGAAGCAAAGGATTTGTTTCCCGAAGTTCACCACCCACTAAGGAATGACTACGTCTCCGTTGAGGGGCTTGTAAGGGACAATTCCCACAACAAGTTGGGTCTCTTTCAACCACTTTTCTCCTTTCCACTAAGGGGATCTTTTTCACGAAGAGGTAAGATCGCAGCCCTTACAAACTTCCAGCTGCTCACCACAACCTTGGGAGCTAGCCGGCGACGCCTAGCCGTCTAGGAGGCAAACCTCCAAGAGTAACAAACGCTTCAAAGCTTGTAGACGCGAAACCAAAGTGCTCAAGCTATGGAAATGCTCTTGTTAGCTCACAAGGACGCTCTTGAGCTCACTCTCTCAACCCAACACAAAGAATATGGCTTGAATACACAAATCTCACAAAGAGAGGGTTGGGAAGAGCCACTAAGGCTTGGAGCTTGTTAGAAATGGCTTGAGACCTCAGCAATACCACTAGAAACAGCAACCTTCAACTGAAGAAGGCTTGGGGTATTTATACCCCTCAAAGGAGAAAACTAGCCGTTGGTCCTCGGCCGGCACCGGTCAGACCGGTGCCCCACACCGGTCAGACCGGTGTTCGAAAAACTAGCCGTTGGGGCTAGCGGCACCGGTCAGACCGGTGCCCCTGACCGGTCAGACCGGTCAAGCCCGAGACACCCCCAAAACCCTTTCTATGATCCTAACACTTCACCAAAGAGATGAAGTAACTAAGGTTAGGTTAGGAGGGTTTGTTAGCACACTCTAAGGCTAGATCTCACTTAGGTCAACTAATGAGCACTTTGACTTGGTCAACTCGCTAAGTTGCATCCCTCTTGATAGTACGGCATACCTATACTCAAGAATAAATAAAAACACTTTGTTGATCTCTTTAGCTTGGATATCTTCAATCTTGCCATACTTGATCAATATTCACTTGAGGGCTTTCAACATAGCCTTTGACTTAAGCACTTTCATACTTGAGCTAGTGACTTAGGATCTTTCCATTTAGCGTAGGAATGCACACTTGGATCCATAAGTCACTCCATATTGTCAATCTTTACATGTTGATGACTTGCATTGCTTCCCTCAGTTAAGGTTTGGATATGATACTTGGAGACCCCACGGATGCTAGAACTTCACCTTAGCAAAACACGAAATGGCGGCTTAGCTAGGGCCCCAAAGATTGCTTAGTCCCTCACCCTAGACATCTCGGTTGATCTCTTCATCACTTACCCAATCCACTTTTGAGTTCCACTTTGCTTCATACACAATTAACCATCTTCTCTTTTATGATCCTTGTAATTTTAATCAAGCTACGTCTTCATACGGGAGACCATGAATTGACCTTCTCAAATTATCCCAATATTTATCTTCATTTATTGCTTGATATTTGTCACTTATGCATTAGGATCATCCATATATTTGTCTTTTCCAATGTGAGCCATATAATATTCATCCATAAATAAATACTTCAATAATTGCTCATGAATATATAAATAAAACCTGCTCACAATCTTAGACAAATACATTAGTCCTTTAATCGCCTTGTCATTCAATTCACCAAAATCCACTTAGGGGCCTAGATGCACTTTCAGCTCTCCCTCGCTCCAGGGCGACTCCGCCGCCGTTCGGCTCTTGTCGTCGCGCAACTGCCCAGTAGAAGCGGTTAGCCGCACGGGCGGCGGATCTACCGGCCCGCGGCGGTTAGTCGCTCCGAGAACGTGGTTAGTCGCTCCGGGAGGGCAGTTAGCCGGCCGGTTTCGTCGGTAGCCGGCGCATACCCAGGTAAGTTTCATTTGACTCATTTTTTGTATGATTTGATGTAGATATGAATGATTTGATTTAGGATTTAGGTAAGATAATTTACATGTATATATGATTTAGGTAAATTTGATTTAGGTGCACATATGAGTTAGGTAGATTTGATTTAGGTGCATATATGAATATGATTTAGATAGATTTTATAGGTGTCTATATGAGTTAGGTAGATTTTATTTAGGTGCATATATGAATATGATTTAGATAGATTTTATAGGTGTATATATGACTTAGGTGTATTGTGATTTAGGGAGGTTTGAATTTGATTTATGTAGATTTTATTGATGAGATTGATATGTTTTTGTTGTCCATTTATGCAGATAGACAATGTCGGGCAGACTGCAAGATGTTGTATGGGAACATGGTGAAAATTTTTATCCCGGATGGCGATGCAACTATTGTAAGGAGTAGAAAGGAGGAGGTGGTGCAACTAGATTTAAACAACATTTGGCTGGGCACGGGGCGGAGGTGGTCCATTATAGGAATGTGCCACCAGATGTGTGGGAGTACTTTCAACGTGAAATTGAGAGGGCTAAGAAGGCAACTGCTAACACGGCTCGAGAGAAGTTGAGACGGGAGGCAATTGCAGCGGCGGGAAACGATCTCGGTGCTGAATATGATGAGGAGGTTCAGTTGCAGCATGCCATCAACCTATCGAGGGCGGAAGAAGAGTACCGACGGGGGGTGTTAGAGAGAGGAGGTGCATACGAGCGTGGAGGGGGTAGTAGTTCGGCGAGGGGGAATCCTGTGCAGAGGATGTTTCAAAGAGCAACTTCACAAAGGGAGAGTCCTGCGGTGGCGGACTATAACTTGGCTGCAGGTAGGAGAAGAGGAATGATGCAACCAAGGATTGATACAGGCTCCTGGACGCAGAAGGGTAAGAATACAAAGGAAGCTATTAGTAAAGCTTGGTCAAAGTTTTTCCATATTGCGGGAGTACCTGGAAGACAGGCTGATAATCAATACTTTGTCAGCATGATCAGAGATACACATAAGTGGGGTAAGTTTTCTTTCATTGGAATGAAACCTATATGACCTTACATTTTTGTATCTATCTCATGATTTCCATATGGTTGCAGGTGAAGGAATCGCATCCCCCACTGGACGGGATATTGATGGCAAGTACCTTAATCAGAACGAGAAAGACTTGAAGGATCAGTATGTAAAGTTTCAGAATGACTGGCTCTTGTTTGGCGTCACGTTGATATGTGATTCTTGGACTGGCCCAATGAGGATGAGTGTCATCAACATTTTGATATATTGCAATGAGGTCACGTGGTTTCACAAGTCTATTGATGCAACTGGAAAATCTCAAGATTCCTCTTATCTCAAGACGGTAACCCCTAAACATGTGCCATTAACATTGACTATGTTTTCAAGGTTACTAAATGTTGTGCCTATTTTTTCCAGGAGATTCGAAAGGTGGTGAACAATATTGGCCCGGAGCATATTGTGCATATAGTCACCGACAATGGCGCGAACTACAAAAAAGCATGCAAGGCAATAGGAGAGGAGTATGGACACATTGCTTGGACACCTTGTCTAGCACACACTATCAATTTGATGTTGAAGGATATCGGTGAAAGGTACGAACATAGCGGTACAATCCAGACATGCAAACGAATTTCAGCTTGGTTACACAATCATGGTCAGTTGAATGCAATGATGAGGAATGCAATCGGTGGTAAGTTGGTCAAGTGGAATGCCACTCGGTTTGGGACCAACTACATGTTCCTAGAGAGCATATATCGGAAACATGAGGGTTTCATGCAGTGGATGGCATCTCCTAAGTTTTTACACAGCAAGTGGGCGGATACCGTTGAAGGTCGATTTGCTCACGCCAGGTTGTCAAGTATTGAGTGGTGGGATGGATTAAAATATATTATTAACACAGTTCAACCGGTATACAAGTTGCTTCGCCTCGCTCATCAGGATAAGAAGCCAAACTTGTGTGAGGTTGTGTACGCCTACCAAATGTGCAAAAGTGAGATGGAGTCTTTCTTTGGAAGAAATGTGTCGTCATGGAACGAGTATCAGGAGATTCTGGACCACCGGATTCGTGATGTGTACCATGGCACATATGTGGGTGCACGTAAAATTGTACTAATATTTTGAATTGATTCATATTTTGTACTTATGCTTTTTGAATTTATACTTATTTTAAGTGATTCATATTTTGCAGCTGGTGTCCTCAATCCAGGACTTGCATATACGATGAACCCAAATAATGAAATGTATCGTATGCTCAAGGATGCATTTGGGTGCATGACGGATGTCCAGAGCGCCGTGCAGACATTGTAGGAGGCTGAGGTGTTTCGCCAGAAGATTGGCGAGTTTGGCTCGGAAATGGCAATGAAAATGGCGCCAGACCCGAAGACAACCTCATGTAAGAGTTCTTCCGTACGACCTTATTGTTTTCTCTATTCGAATATATTGCTTACAGAATCGGTTGCACATGCAGCGTCCTGGTGGATGATGTTCGGATCAAACACTCCATAGCTGCAGCGCTTTGCTTTGCGGCTTGTGTCACAGTGTGTTTCCTCAAGTGGATGCGAGCGGAACTAGAGTACTTTTGCCTTGCTACATACAAAGGTTCGCAATCGGTTGTCGCACAAGAAACTTAACAATCTTGTCTATGTCAACTACAATCTTCGACTGTGACTGGAGGAGGTCTCCGACCCGCGTGATCAAGGTGATTTTATTGAGCAACTAGCCCATCTTTCATTCTATTATGAGAATAATCTAGTGCGGGAATGGATGGAATATGGTAGATCTAACCGGGCTCCAGTTCTTGACGAGGATGATGATGACGGTGACGTCCCTCTCCCGTCCCAACTTGTCAGGAATCAAATAAACACCTCAGATCTACGTGATGCTACGAGGGATGATTGCATCAGTGATTGAGCACATAGACATGTGGGTGACACGCACCTAGGGAAGAGGAAGTTGCAGAGTGGACCTATAGAGGGTGACCCAAAGCGTCAACGAGGAAAGTACAGAAAAAAGGAAAAGCCAAAGCAGCAGCAAATCAAGTGAGTAGCAACACCTCCACTGATGATGGCGAGGGTCAGCGTAGTCCACCGTATCAGGAAACTAAGGACAGCAGCTCGGATGATGATGATGGTGGTGGTGGTAGTGGTGGTGGTGGTGGTATTCGTTTCACAGGTATACATTGCACCTACATATGCACACATATTTAATGTTTCTGACTATTAGTACTAATTATGATACATGGTTGATTGCAGGGGAGACTGAGTTCACACATGCTACGCAGGACCCCGACCATAGAGCACTGGACTCGTAGAGGAGAACGGTTGGACCGACAGACTATGACACTTCACAGTACTCTTCTTCCTCGGTTTCAGCGATACCTCGCAGTCTTTTCACTATCCCATACCTGACATGAGCATGCAACCACCGACGAGATGGGTGTACGAATGGGAAGACCCCTATTTTTACACTATGTTAGTTCAAGAGTGGGAGACAACATCGGCGTGGACAGACCAAACTTGGCAAGACTACAAGGCTGAGCTGCTTAGAGTGCGAGGTTTGAATTTGATGTCAACCGCCGAATACCAAATGGCGTCCCAAATGGGGGTCTTCCCATTCTTGTGTTGAACTTTTATTGATGTGTATCAATGTATTTGTATTTGTATGCACACTTATGACTATATTATTTGCACGCTTATTACTATGATATTTGTATAATTGTATGCACGATTATAACTATGGTATTTGTATGCACGCTTATTACTATTGTATTTGTATGCATAATTATAAATTGTTGATTTGGTGTGGCCTTTTACATTAATATGTGTATAGCTCATGCCAAAAATTTCATTTATTCCGCATGGGGAACCACTTTAAAACTGCCGATTTTTTGTCAAAATTTCTGATAACTTCAAACTGGTCGGTTAGCCGCTGGAAACCGGTTGTATAGGCATTTTTGGTTTGAAATTTGAATTTGTCCGGTTTTTACCGGTCAAACCGGACCGGTTAGCCGGAACCGGAGGCCGGTGGTTTCATAGACTCGGTCTGGAAAAAAACCGTGGTCCTCCAATCCAATTCTTTACCTTCAACTTCTTTAATCAAATATTGTGTCCATCAACTGAATACTAATTCCATTTTTAGGGTAACTAACGTTCCGTTCCATATTTCCATACATTTGCAAGTGGAAAGTAGAATCAGCCCTAATTTTGAACATTTTCAGGATCTGTACGCAAAGAGACCATTGCTGTGCTGGATGGGAGTGCTGAAACTGCTGAGCTGCTGGTATTCACCGTGGTCCCCCACTCCTCTGCCACCTTTTTCCCTTTGGGCACGAGAAGAGCAATTAAAAAACCTTTTGGTGCATGCCTTGACTGCCTTGGGCTCGCGCTCACTCACACCAAACCGGACGGACGTCTCATCTCAGCCGTCGATTGACCACCCCTAGGCCCTAGCCCTGGCAGCAACCCGATCGCAGCCGTTCATCTCACCACAACGGCCTGTGACTGTCTGAGAGAGTGCGACTGGCCAGCGGTCAGTCAGCCGGTCAGTCGGCAGTCAGTCGGAGCAGCTGCGCACAAGGCCCAAAATGTTCAGTTGAGACCTTTTCATCTTTTGTTTTTTTGCTCCTTTTTTTTTCTTTATTTCATTTCAAGAGCTCACAGCTTGCATTGAACAAGGCATTGGCGTGTCCAAAGGAGAGGAAGGAGACAACAGGAGCATATACAGAGGAGACGCCATGGATGGCAGTATGTGTGCATGGGCATTGATGCGTGCGTATCAGCAGCAGTTGTTGGATTAGTTGCAACCGGCTGCAAAAAAAAGTGTCGGATTAGTACTACTAACCCAAAAGGTGATAGGACTACTACTGTTGGTTAGCATTAAGTAGGTGGTTTCAGTTTAGAAATAAATGGCGTTGAAGGGAGACGTGTGTGTTATGCGTGGATCCATGATCCATTAATTTGATCTTTCTCTGAAGCCGCTGGGTGATCTTTTTCTAGAGTGGGTGAAGCCTCCGGTGAAGAAAGCTAGTGGGTGGGGTTGCCATCCAGGCTGATGCAAGGTCGTTCCGTTTTTTGTTAAATTGTTGTAAGGCGCGTTTGCAAATTGCAATATAGAGTAGAGTAATGCTTGACTACCGTGTATGTTAAGTGATGAATGAAGCGTAGAGATGAATGCACGTTTGTTGCTCTGAATTCTTCACTGCAATCGCCCTTAGGATCATGTGGCTTTATACATACCATTTGAACATGAGAAATCCACTCATGATTTTTTTTTTCACAAGAATTCGTGTCAAAATTTGGTGAGACCAAAGAAACCTACCAATTATACTCCCTAGTCCTAACAAGTGTAGAATAAGCAAAGCAACCATGGTATCACAAGGTTACCATTTACCAAACACCCCTCCTCCCTCTCTCACTCTGGATTTGTGTGTGTACTTATCACCTAATTAATCATGACGCGATTAAAGGCTAAAGGTAGAGTCACTTTGCATGGAGCATCCGATGTCACTGTCCAAGCTGCCGCCCAAAATTGTCCGGAAAACCAGGAATAGCCGACGGCTCCATAGTAGCATATCACAGTTTTTTTTTTAGCAAAGTAGCATATCACAGTTAACAAACAACCATTGTAGCATAGGTCTTCTGTTTTTGGAGGTCGGGTGCATCTAGGTGCATCCAATGGTGTGTAGTACGTGTAGAAAGGAAACAGAGCCTCATTGGTAATAAAAGATTTGTGATACTTATATTGGTTAACAAAAATGAAAAAAAAAGAGAGGAGAACACACAGATTGGGAGCCTACTTTCATGTGCGTTGCACTGTTTAACAAAAGGAGTCCAAGACCTCTCAGCTTTTGCTCCAAAAAATTGGCTGCCGCTGCATTTGTTCAAGAAAAAGAAAAGGAGAAACGCAATGCTTATAGCTTGGCGCGCTGGGATACTACAAACAAAAGGCTCCAAAAACCCTGCTGCCCTCGGCGCACGCACGGTTGGGAATAATCCACGACCGGCCTCCCTCCCTCCAGCAAACAAAATACGAAGTCTTCTTGTAGCAGCAAGCCCCACGAGAAGAAAAAGGAAACACCCGGGCAGGTCAGGCAAAGGAGCCACAAGGCTCAAAGTGAAAGGGAGACCAAAAGTCCAAAAAGATGGTATGGAGCCGTTAGCGTGTGAGCTTGACAGCCAAAGCATATGAGGGAAACCAGATGACACCATTTGCTGGATCTGCAAGATCCTAATTCAAACATGAGTTCAAACACCAGCTTGATCTCTTTTTCATTATGTACTTATGTCAAACACTAGCTGGATCTAAATCAATAATAAAAAGAAAGAAAAAGAGCAGACAAACATCAGAGTACAGCAGACCAGCAGCTGGATCATCCGTACAGCAGTGTCCCTCCTTGGCCCAACAAAGCAAAGCAGGATCTACATAAAGGGGGAAAAAAAGAAGAGAAAACACCAGCTTAACACGTAGCGGAAAGAGAGGCCATCATTCTTCATAGGTGATACGAGACCAGGGGAATAAATCCTGCTGCAAATGCAACGCCATCATACCCTCTTCTCAGATTATGCAAACTTTTTTTTTTTGAAGTAAGTAGCAGGAGCACTGCTATATCATATAAGGAGAAGAAGCAAGCGTTTTGTTACAGAGGTTTGATTACAAAAGAAGTAGAAAAAACTCATCTCAAAAACGAAAAATAACATCAAAGGATTAGATGCCTCCGCTGGGCAGCAGCTGCTGGCCGCAAGCCAAGCTCCTCAGCTTTACTTCTTCCTTGATCAAAAGAAGAATAGATGTTGGCGGCAAAGCAATGTGATCAAAAACTCGCCTATTACGCTCTTTCCATAAGTTCCAACCAGTGTAAATAATCAGTGCGGCCAATTTCCTGCGATCTTCCTTGGCTGCTGCTCGAATCATATCATTCCACCAGGTCTGAAGAGTGGTCGCTGGAGGGGGTATGGATACCAGGCCGTCAGTCCACATCTGAACCTGAAGCCAAACTTGCTGAGCAAAAACACAGTGCAGACAAATATGTGCCGCCGTCTCTTCCGCTTGATCGCATAAGGGGCAAATAGGGTTGCAAGGCCAATTCCTGGCCAACAACTTGTCAGCCGTTAGCAGCTTGTTTTGCACCAACAGCCAAGCAAACAATCTATGCTTGCCCTCAGCTTTTGCTTTCCAAATTGCCGATGCATTGAAGGAACAGAAGGACCCTTTAAACTGAATTTGGTAAGCAGATTTTGCCGAATATGTTCCCGTCGCTGTCCATCGCCACACAATTGTATCCTCCTGTTGCTGCAGTTGCACGTTCTCAACTAATGACCAGAGGTTTACAAATTCGGCCATTTCTTCAACACTTGTCATTCTCCATAGCCCCCTGGTCCAATTAGCATTATGGATGTCCTCGGCCACTGTCTGATTCTTCCTCCAAGCTAGTTTAAAGAGGCTGGGGGCAATGTCCCTTGGTGCAGTCCCATTAAGCCAAGTAGAATCCCAAAATTTTGCTTTGTTCCCATTTCCTAGATTCACTATTGTGCACAGCCTGAAGAGTTGTTTATCAATCTCATTGCAGGGCACATCATACCCGACCCAAGGCCGGTCTGGATCAGCCCATTGATACCAGAGCCATCTCAACCGCAAAGCCCGGCTGAAAAATTCCAGATCAAGCACTCCTAGTCCCCCCACCTTCTTTGGTCTTTGAACCTTTGCCCAACTAACTAAGCAATGGCCACCGTGCGCCTCTTCTGAGCCCTTCCACAGAAATCCTCTACGGAGTTTGTTCAGCTTCTTGATCATCCACTTCTTGGGGGCAAACATGGTGAGGAAATACGTAGGAATAGCGGATAGGACTGAATTGATCAATTTTAATCGCCCTGCTCTGTTGAGGAACCTGCCTTTCCAAGAAGGCAGCCTGTTTGCGACCTTGTCAATTAGTGGCTGAATGTCAACTTTACGCAGTTGTCTAAGGTGAAGTGGAAGTCCCAGGTAAGTGCAAGGGAAGCTCTGCACCGGGCAATTGAAAGCTTGTAACACCTCATGCAGGTCAATGCCATCACACTGTATAGGGTAGACGGCGCATTTTGCCCTATTTGTAACCAGCCCTGATGCTTCCCCAAAAAGGTCCAGAGCTTCAGCAACAGTCTGCATGTCTTCTTTTGTCGGGTTAACAAAAATCGTTGCGTCATCCGCGTATAAGCTGGTTCGTAGTTTCGCTCCTCGGCAGGTTAATGGAGATAGAAGGCCCTGTTCAGTTGCATGATCTAACAAACGCTGCAAAGGCTCCATTGCCAATATGAAAAGCATTGGTGACAAAGGGTCTCCCTGGCGGAGTCCCCTGCGGTGTTTGTACCACCTGCCTCTCGCTCCATTGAGTAACACTGTGGAAGAGCAGGAGGCCAGTAAAATCGTCACCCAAGCTCGCCACCTTATCCCAAATCCAAGTTGCTCGAGGACCTCAAGTAAGTAGTCCCATCGCACACTATCGAACGCCTTTGCAATGTCTAGCTTAAGAAAGAGCCCCGGTTGCTTAGAACGGTGCAGCAGTCTGATGAAGTTTTGGGTATAAAGGAAATTGTCCTGGATGCTACGGCGACGAATGAAAGCACTTTGCGCTCTGGAGACAATGTTATTCAGGTCCATGGAAAGTCTCTGTGCAAGAAGCTTTGAAAAAATCTTGGCGATTGAGTGAGTGAGGCTTATAGGTCTGTAGTCCTTAAGCTCTCTGGCATCTGCTTTCTTAGGTAAAAGCACCACTTGAGCGGAGTTCAGCTGATCAAAGTGTTGACCGTGGAGTTGACAGAAGAAGTTAACCGCAAGCATTAGATCTTGTCGCACTGTCAGCCAGCTGTGCTTGAAGAAAACGCCTATAAATCCATCAGGCCCGGGTGCCTTTTCAGCCGCAATGTCTCGTATTACAGTATGTAGCTCCTCAACCGTGAAGTCTTCATCCAGGTGTGCCAGATCATGCCATGGTAGCCCAAGATCCTGCCAGTTCAAGGTGAAATTTCTATGTTCAGGCTGGCCGAAATGTTTTCTGAAATGCTCATACACTATCTGCTCCTTCTCTTCGTGCTTATAGAAAGTCCCTTCTGGTGTTTGCAATGACTGGATGTAGTTCTTTCGTCTCCTTCCATTGGCATGTAGGAAGAAAAGTTTAGAGTTTGCTTCAGCAGCCCTGATGTAAGTTAACCGAGATGATTGTTTTGCCCTGAGCTTCTCAACTGCCGTCATTCCTAGAAATTTCAGTTTCAGGTCCCGTTTTAGCCTTAGTTCCTGGTCTGACAGTGCCCGATAATCCTGAACCACATCAAGAATAGCAATCAGCTGCGCAGCAGCACACAACAACACTTTATTTTGCCCGATGAGTCCTTTTGCCCATTTTCTTAAAGCTACACTTGTTCTTTTCAGCTTGATGTGTATCCTCAAGGAAGGGTTAGAAACATTGACATTCCTGCTCCAAGCTTCCTGGACAACTTCCTGGTAACCTGGTAACCTCGGCCAAAAGGCTTCAAATCGAAAACCTCTGAATTTTTTGAGTGTGTCAGTACCGACAATTAGTAGGGGAGAATGGTCAGACACTCTGGAAGATAAAACTTGCAAGTGAACATTTGGCATCACTAGGTCCTACTCCGCAGTGCAAAAGGCTCTATCAATCCTTGTTTGCGTGTGGTCGTTCGACCAAGTGAACTTTCGCCCTCGTAGGTTAAGCTCCTTCAGTTGTAGATCACGTACCAAATCCCTGAAAGCTCCCATTAGTCTGATATTGAGATTAGTATTGCTTTTGTCCGACGCTTGCAAAATCATGCTAAAGTCGCCCAACAGCAACCAATTGTCCAACACCGTTGTTCTGACCCATCTCAGCTCTCCAAGGAATTGCAATTTAGCCGCATCAGTCTGGGGCCCATATACCGTGGTGAGTGACCATGCAGCTCCAGCAACAGAAACAATGGAGGCAGTGACTGTATGTACCCCAAGTTCTGAAGCCACCACAACATAGTGATCTCTGTGCACAGCCTACAAAATGCCACCACTCAAGCCAGCTGACGGTAGCACCACAAAATTATCCACAAAGTCATCCCCTAAAGCCTCCAAAACCACAGATGTGTCAATAATTTCCATCTTAGTCTCCTGCAAGGTCACAATAGTGGCCCTCGTATCTCCCACCAAATTCTTCACCACCTGCCTTCTTACCGGACTATTAAGCCCCCTTACATTCCAGTTGAGGATTATGCAGTGTTGGTCATTCATTGCAGACAATTGAGCACACACAGAGATTCCGGCCGGCACGCTGGCACAGGCGACAGAGACAAACCATCGGCACCACAGAGGCACACAGAATCGCCTGACAGCGAGCAGTAGCAGCACACAGAAGAGCAGATACAAGCATCACACCGCCATCATCCACCGCCCAACCAGTGCAGCACTGGCCTCTCCAACAAAACCACCAGCCATGAATGGAGAAGGCACAACAGCTCTCCATCAAGAGTTCAGTACAACAGAGAACCAAGAGAAAAAACACCACCAACGTCCACGGCCCAACCAGCATAACACCGGCCTCTCCCCCCAACCTCCAGCCAGAAAACAATAAAAAGGAATGCATGATGATAAAAGATACACGCGCCACAGGACCAGCGCCCAAGGACCTCCACCATTCATCAGTGATCTGCATCAGCAGCAAGAACCTCCAGGCCAGCCGCCCCCTCTTCCTGCAGCCCAAAGACACGGCGCATACTGACCACCAGCTCACCTTGCATGGGTTCAGCAAACTAGCCATAGAATTTCTCCTTGGATTCAGCAGTAGGCACCTCATCGGTGCTGGTAATTGTAGCAGCTTGCAGCAGAGTCATCGTCGCCCTTTCCTCAATGCTCTTGCCCGCCTGACAGATATTGGGCACCCTTGACCCTCTGCGTTCAGTAGCAATGCCTGCTACCGCTGAGTGTTTCTTGGATTGCCCAGTTTTGGTCTTGGTACTGGGTCCAGGCAGTAAGGATTTCTTGAGGGGTACAACAAGTTTCATGATGCTTCTTCCCTGATTTCTTGAACCTGTACCTCCACGTCCTTCCTTGTTCAGTCGATCGTCGGCCACTCCCAAAGCCGAGCGAGCAATGGAATCAGTGCGGCGGACAACAGGATTAGCATCGTCAGGCCCCAGGTTCAGATCAAAGGTGGGCCAAACATCCCTATCATCGGGTGAATTAAGAGCCACATTGGCCGGCTGCTGTCCCTTAGCAACCACCAGGCCCGCCTCCTGCGAAACCTCCTCCTGAGAGCCCTCCATGTCAATTAAGCCCCCATTAGCCTGTGTCAGCCCTTTGTTGCCCGTAGGATCCCCCATGCCTTCACACACCGCAGGAGCAACAAGATCAGAGCCCACCGCTGAAAAAAGGCCCATCTCCCCTAAACCAAATTGCTCATCCACTTGCCCAGCAGGATCCTCCAAGACACACTGCTGCTCCTGATCCTCAGAACGAAGTGCTGGAACGAGACCATCAGTTGTGCCTACTGCCAGATCTCTCCCGGGGATAGTTACAGTTGGCTCCACCGAGCGCTGTAACATAGTGGGATCAATCAGCACAGCAGGGCACACCCTCGTAGCCTCCTCCAGCATGGGATCAGGTTCCCTCAGTTCAGGCAACAAAGGCCCACGCGAAAGGATACATTCATCTTCCCCGCACCCACCCTTGGCTCTCCATTGGTGCGAGGTGTGGGTTCCCATCTGCCGGTAAGGATCACCGGTCCGTCTTCCACCACTGCCACTCCGACTGGTGCCACCCAGCTGCATTTGGCGTCCAAGGTAGGCCGCACCAAGATCATGTACACCGGATGGTGGCTGCTGGCGAAGACCTCCACCAGCTCCACCACCCCTGGGCGGCGATTGCTGTCTTCCACCAAGCCTCTCCCGGACAGGAACACGTCGGCCCGCTCCTCCTCCATTTGGAACACCAAGCCTCCACAGAAATACATGCCGAGCCGGCCAAGGCTCATCCAGATCATCACCAGGAATCCCACTAATGTCACTACTGGTACTCAAATTTGATGGACTGCTTGGTGGGGTTGAATAGTCCATAATCCTGTCTAGATGAATGATTACTTGGTACTTCAGCAACTCCGCGGCATCAAACCTTCTCACCGTCTCTGACATACCAGAGTCGAACTCCATGAACTCCATTTGGAAATTCTCCGGCAAAGTAATTGGTTCCACCACCTCAAGCGTGGCCGTCTTGGCAATCCCATCCGGATCAGCTGTCCATGCCCACAGACACACACAAGACTCCTCCGGCTTCTCCTTTTCACAATGCATTTCATCAATGAAAACAGAACTCTTGAACAGGTTTGCAACTGAAACCGTCTGCCTAACATGCCCTAGAATGCCCTCAATACAGATTCTAGCACGGTAGCGATATTTTGCAATCTCATTCGCAGCTCCAATATGTCTAGTCCAAGGCAGAAGTTTCAGACCTGTGTGCCCAACGCGAAGGACCTTGTTCCTGGCTGAGTTGCGTTGTTGCTGCTCGTCGAAGTTCAGAAGGAAGGTTGCCTCCGTCAGCCGTACGACCCCCAAGGAGGAAGAGGGGATGCGCAGCTGCCGCGCCACCTCCGCCCTGACGAGCTCCATCGGCAGCCTCACTCGCGCGTCCATCTAGACCGCAAGCAAGGCGTGGAGCTCCAGCATCTGCTCCTCTGCTCTTACGTCTTCAGATCTCGGCACCGTCACCGTGACATGCTCCGGCCGTTGGCCCGGCGCCCCCGGAATCCAGTGGGATGCAGCGTCACAGTAGGGGTCCACCCTCTGCCTGGCCTCCGTCGCCATGTCCCCAGCAGAAGCCGCCGGCGCAGCAGCTGCAACAGCGGGAGAGGCAGCGGCGGCGGCAGTAGCAGCAACCGAGGAAGCAGAAGGCTCAGCGGCGGCGGAAGGGGGGGGCGAGTGCGTGGCGGCGAAGTGGGCAAGCTCTGGCCTTATGCCCAAAGCGAGAGCAGGACAAGCATCTTGGGGGGTCCCTGCAGGAGGCAATGCGATGCCCCGATGCAAGGCAGTTGAAGCACTTATTGAAGCCTGCCTGCGACCGCAGCTGCTGCAACCAAATGCTATCACCCTTCTCGCCATTAAAAGCATCTCTCCGCCCGCCGAGCCGGTCCAGGACGGAGCCCCCGTGTTGCAGCCTAGACCAGACGGATGCCCGGCCAGGGCCGCGCATGGTCCGCTCGTCGTACCACCCGTGATGGGCCTTCGCCGGGAATCTTGGTTTGAAAGTCCTTCTCCGAAGCAGAGCATCCTTGTAGGACGCAAGCTCGCCGCCAGGGACACCTCTCCCCGCCTCCTCCGAACCAACAGTCTTACCATCGTCAGGGGTAGGCTTTTGCCGAGTCGTCACCTCCCGTCCTCCCTCAGGAATCCTGGCCACACCAGAGCTCACGGGCGAGGCTGAGCTCCCGGGCAGACCTGGACTTGAAACCTCCTCATCGCTTCCGTCGTAGGCGAAATCAACAGCTTCCCCGCTCCCGGCGCGAGGGGAGAGGGGCCGCCTGGATGAGGCAGGGATGGGAGGGGGGTGGTGGGAGGGAATGGGGTTAGGGCTGTGGATCGCCGCCGGCGAGGGGCCGGGCGGCGGCTGGGTTTCTCTCTCCTCGCTCATTTCAAACTCCGAGTATTATGCAAACTTTTAGCCGGCCATCACTGATGATAACAGCCGGCCGCCTGTTGTGTGCTTTAGCAGACAGACCACCCATGGCACACACACACAAAAAGCAGCTGGTGCACTGAAACAAGTGCCGCCATCATGCACGGCACAGCTCACCCAATGACCTAAAAGGTGAAAGCTGAATTGATGATTAAATATAAAAAAAACTCAAAGGGCATGCTCTGAATCTCAAAACATGAAGCGGCGGCATACGGGATCAAAGAGCATGCACGTTCCATTTAAACAATTCCAACAATCAGCAGGAGATGCAAAGCTGCTCCCATCCTTGCTGCTGCCCATGCTAAAGCAGTGTCAAAGGAACATGGAGCTATCTTGTAACAGACATGCATAAAATAGAAGAGGACCTATGACTTCTAGACATGGATTGGTACGTAATTTGGTATGTAAACAAATATATCTGCAGCATGATAGTCCATTCATCCCAGCAAGCAGATTACTACCAGGCTTCGAATGCCAGAACAAAAGCCCTAGTCGCAAGATTTCAAATAAGCCTGACGAAATGAGTCATGCAAGTAGGCGAACAAGTTTTTGAGAAATCTAACACATTAGTTCAGCAACTCAGGGATGAATGTAAATGGCACCGCAACCATCTCTAGGAGAGGCAAAAGCAAACAACAAACAATGCAACGCTTGATGGTAAGGCAGCATAAATTCCAAGTAGGAATGAGCTATATATGAAGCTGGATCACTATGTTACCCATGGGAACCATGCCATCACAAAATCTGGAACCAAAACACCAATTAGTGAGCCTTTCTCTAAACCAGTATATGCCATAGAAAGATGTGCTCAAGAAAGGAAACGGCAAAATCCTGACATCAGGATCGACCATTTGTGCCAGGCAAAGAGCAGTTCAGACAGAAGCTAATGCCTAATAGGTTACACGGAGTATACATTCACACCACAGGAGACGACGGCATAGAACTGCAGGAAAGCATGTCATCATCAGTTTCAGACTCCTTAGGACAAAAAGGACTGCCACTGTAAAATTCCTTCCGGAGGCAGAACAAATAACCTGCCATAAAATGTAATTCAACTGGTCATGATTGCTAACTCCTGAAAAGCGCAAGCAGTTGCCTGTGGATAAATATGATAAAATTTCAGGTCCCGTTAGTAGCTTACAATTAGGTAACTCTCTACACCCTCTCCCTCCCTCTCTTCCTAGAGATCAACCCCCCTTAACTGCATCACTGCTAAAGGCCTCCTTAGCTGAAGGTCAGGTTCAGGATCCAGACCATGAGAGAATGTAAGTCATTTTATCTATTTTTTTTGGGGTATACAGTGTGAGCCATTTTGCTTCAGAACTAACATGTGATCTCTGAATAATGGCAACTGATAAGGCAATAACATCTCATATATCTTGATTGAGATTCAGATTACATTCTTCTCCTAGAACTAATTCAAATTTTCTTACGATCTGTACATGAAATAGCAGGTTGCAAAGGATTTCCTTTTTCTAGCAGGCAGGTATGATATATTCATACTGACAAGACCCCAGAAATAGAGACAGAGGAAAAACTTTGAGTAACTGAAGCAAAAGATCCTGTAGCAATAGCATTGCTCAAATATGAATCTATACAAATTTTGCGTGCAAATTAAAAGCAAGAGTTGAAATACATTTTGAGAGAAACAATTACCTTGCATCTATTTCTGAGCACCAGGATTTGACTGATTTTGAATCTGCTTAAGCAGGGTTGCTGCCAACTGCAATGTTGCTTGGAGGCGCTTTTGAGGATCTCCATCACCGTCTTCCTGAGCAGAGAGTTGTTGGCTAGGCTGTTGGTCAGAAGAAGCTAAAGGTTGTACTGTGGAAGCACTGGATGCGTTCTGCTGAAAGGGCGGAGGACCTTCAGGAAGTGGAGGAACGAAGGGTCTCAATGGCATGGAAGAATGAGCTGGGTTCACCAAAGCATGCATGGGTGCTATAGGCAAAGTGGTGTTAGAAATTATAGGAGCACTGGCTGGATGAACAGGTAGCACGCCTTGTATTGGTGGCACATGAGCAGGTAACTGTGGCGTAGATGGTGGAAGAGGTGGCATAGAGTTCTGGATAGGGATGGAGCCAGAGTTGCCTTGCATCATTGTAGCATGTCCATGAGGATTGGAATTCTGTATCAATCCAGATTGGTTGTTTGAGCTGTCCATGGAAAAACCAACTTTTCCAGGTTGGTTTTGTTGTGCAAGAAGGGCAGCCAGCTGTGCGAGTTGATCTGGTGGCAGTGATACTGGAATATTAGATTGATCAGGTCTAGCTACCTGCTGTGAGTTCGGTTGCATGGAAGGCCAGGACATACTGTTGGATACTTCACCTGGTGCATACCCTGGTGCTGCCTCTTTTGGTACTCCTTGAGTAGCAAATGAGCATGGCTCCTGTATCCTGTTATTTAGAGCATGTGAGATTGCACTCTGGGCCAAAGAACTGAAGTTACCAGCACCTGGATTTGGATCATTCATGCTATTTGACCATCCTGAGGGCAACATGTTTGGAAGTTGCTGATGTTGATCTTGTGCTATACCCATGTGAGGGTCAGCTGGTCGCCTTTCACGCGGTAATTGAGAGACAGCATATGGAGGACTCTCTGGCACGTAAGGCGAAATAATATCTGCACTTGCTGGGGTATAGCTTCCACTTGATGAGCGGACATAATCTGGACCCTGGGGGAATGTCCTGCTATCTGGTTGATTGAGTCTTCTCAAGGCATTCGGATCTTCACGACTGCTTACATCAGCGTTAAGATTACTTGCAGAAGATGGATGAATTCTCTCCAACGATTTGCGATTTGGCGAGCCATAATCTGGGCTTGACTGCTGAAACCTCAGAATGACTCCAGATATGCTGACTTTTCCAGGCACTCTCAGTACTTTCTCAGAAAAATCTGAAGGTGGAACAAGAAACAAGGTGCTCCTCTCTCCAAGCTTACAAACTGCTGCACGCTGCTTATCACCAAGGTAACTCATGAAATCATTATAAGCTGCCATGTCCACATCATTTTCCGGAACAAAAAATACCACCCAGCTGCCAGCAGCTTGATAGTAGTGCTTAGAAAGCATATCTAGACTTGTCCTAGCAGTGCAATCCAGAAACTCAGGCCTGGAAAGTACACAAATTAACCCCAAAAAAAAACATCAACACTCAATGTTTGAACTAAAAAGATGCTCAAATGTAGAATGGTACCAATATGAAGAATAGATATCCCAGTGATCACAATATGGGTAATATAAACAAAGCATGCAGTAATGGAGTCTAAAGACTAATGGATCTACTATAAAAGCTAAAGAGTCACCGACTCATGAAGGAAAAATTAATTGCTTTGCTAATATTCCCTGCTGTAGTTGTGTAGTAAACTGTAGCTAATAGAAAACATGGAAAATAGAGGAACATAAGAGTGCAAACTTACAGCATGAAGTCAAGGACCTTCCCAACAGGGAAGCATCGAGCTCGGCAGATCAGGGTGCCTCCCTTTGCCATTATACCATTCCATTTCCATTCGTCCTTAAGAGCAGGTTCATGATGTTCTGGAGTCAATCTATCCAGTTTTCCTAAATGCCTACCAAAACTTTCTTGAGCATGCCATGGTTCATGTTTATTTACAAGTGAAGTTTGATCCTTTGAAGGATCAATTTGATGTCTACCATGCATAGGAGCGAATGGATAGGTTCTAGAGCGTAAATCATCTTCTGGCAAATCATGATGGGGCCTCCTTGGGTAGTCAGGGAGAACTTTTCCTCGATCGAATTCAGAGAAAGGATATTCAGGAAGTTCAGTATCATGCACTTGAGAACCCCACAGCTTCTTTGAATTAAGGTATGAATTGTCTTCAACGTCCCAAGAATCTTCCAATGGTAAGGGTCTCCGAGGTCTCTCAAAAGGAATGTTGTGCCATGGCGCATCACTCCTAGCAGTAGGGCCTTCTCTATGGGGCTCATACAATTCCTCAGGCATCCTTCTTTCTGGACCAAGCTCCCGTATTCTAAAAGGCTTGATATCAGAGACACGGTCAAGCTCGGCTCCAGCTTCATGTTGAAAATAACTATCCCTGTGAAATCGCATATCATCTGAATCTCTTGATAACCTATTTGGGCCAAAATGTGGTGATGGCATGCGAAAATCCCTTGGAGGGCTATCAAAACGTCTAGTTGTAGGAAAGGCTTCAAAGTCTTGGTCTCTGTAAACAGGCTGAGCACTAGGTCGGGGGGTATATGGAGCAACAAATGGTCTTTTCCCAACTTCCGGTGCAGCACCTTCACTTCGAGAAAAGCATATGCTTACTCGAGGATTATTGAAAAGCTTTCCCTGAAGTGCTTCTTTTGCTCTGCAAGCTGCTGCAATACTAGTGTACTGGACAAATGCATATGTACGTCCTGAGAATGTTGTTACCCTGAGAACCTCCCCAAAAGGTGAAAAGGCTTCCCACAGAAGTGCCTCATCTGCCTTTAATCCAGGAGGAAAACCTATCCATAACACCTCACTAGGTTCTGTAGACCTATTTCTTTTAGATTTATCTATCGTGTTTTCAGGACTTGGTTGTCGTTTTCTTCCATGATCACTAGAATGCCGCTCATCAACATACTGTGTATATCTGTCATCCATTGAGCTACCTGAAGCCTTATCCTGTAAATTCAAATACTTCAGGTAACCTGGTAACACTTGATGTGCGCAGTAGTATAAAAGAAAGATAATAAAGATCCTGAGATACGTTAAAGCACCAACAACAACGCTTTTTAGTCTGAAGCAAGTTCGTGTAGAATAAGATACAAGATTAAAACATGGTAGAGAAGTTAAATTATATATTGTTTACTTCTTGAACCCCTGATCAAAGAAAGATGAACTTAAACCAATCAGGTACACCCTTCATTTCAGTAAAGACAACTCCATTTGCTACAACAGCATAATTCTTAGCTCCATAGTACTGCTAGAAAATGGCATTCACCCATAGAATGACAAAAATTCGTCAGGCTGCTAGTCTATAAAATTGTGATGAGGAACAAAAAGCTCCAACCAAATAATCCCACATGTATCCTGGCCTAAACATGTAATTCCTGTATTGGGGAAAAGTAGCAAAAGGAATATCTTGCATCTTGGATCAATAAGGGGCATGTTCTTAGCTCACAGGACTATTGTGATAGTATATGCAATCAATTCACAGGAGACTATAGAATTGAACTCATGAGCCGCACATCCTTCACAGAGAAAAAGTATAAACTCAGCTGTCTAAGCTTAAGTTTCAGGATAGCATCTACTCCCTCCGTCCCAAAATATAGCCATTAGAGTATCAGAGTTCAAAATTTGTCCCAAAATACAGCTACATTTAAGTTGACAACTCTGATTGAATGGATGGTAATCAATTGTCTTGTGCTCTGAACTGTCAATAAATGACAGCACGCACAATATCTTTTATTTGTGTGGAGACATATAAGGAGGTACCATTGCCGTACATAAATCACACGCGCATGAATGGGCAGGTTTAATGAAGGGCATATTAGGCATTTTAGCACTCTTCTTAATCTGTCTTAAAAAGGCTAAATGTAGCTATACTTTGGGACGGAGGTAGTAAATTGCTAGGTTGACTTGAAAAATAGTGAACCCTCTGAGAGAAATAATCATATTCCCAGTTCCGCACAATTATATAACCCGCCAAAGAAGCACAAAGCAAAAGCAAGAACTATATTGCAAATGCACCATGTTGGAAACCAAAGGCCAAACAACTTTATACAATGACACTTGATGCACAACCATTTGCTGGCCCTTGCCACTGTCAATTTTGGGAATACCACTGTCCAAACTAGGCTTATATTAGGCAAATGCACCATGATGGAAACCAAAGGCCAAACAACTTTGTACAGTGGCACTTGACGCACAACCATTTGCTGGTCCTTGCCACTGTCAAAAATTTTGGGATACCAGGGTACCACAGTCTGAACCAGGCTTTTAGTGAATTGCTTGTGTGTCAATTCTTGTTATACAGCTAAAGCCTGCATATACTAGTACTTCTGGAAGGTGTCATGTCTGTATCATCTAGAATTTCAGATGATGATAGGATTTGTCAGGTGAAATCATGATTAGTTCAAAAGAAAGGTACACCATAATATGGTATGGATGCAGGCCCTGGCAACCAGTTAAAGCTATTGATTTCCCACTTGATTTTAATTAATTTTCTTGACGTAGGAAAGTTCCTAATAAGACGTAAAAAACCATAAAGTTTTGCTTGGCTCAATATTATGGATCAACTCTCTTTTCCTTTTTAAGATTGCTTCAATACATATGTAGCCTTAGAACCATATCAGTAAGTTAGGGAAATGTCTAACTGCCATATCAGTTTCAATCAATGTAAAATAAGTGTTGCGTCTACTAAAGGAAATTAAAGGTTCTTTACCCCTTCAGGTTTCCTACTATAGCTACTCTGGCTGTCCATTAGCAAAGTTCAACCAAAGGTGCTCTGCTAAGGAATTAAAATGGCACTTAACCATATTTTCCTACTTCGCTGTGATTTGGTGCCTCTTAGTTGTCCCCATTACTCTGAAAAAATTAAAATGGAAAAGGAATCTTGCAAATAGTGCTGCACCCTAATTCGTCATCTGGCTCCTGTTCCTCTGAGTTAATGGATGAAATAAGCAGGATGTGTAGTTTTAGAAAGTATTCCTGCATGTATTTGCAGAAGGTTCAATTTATCCTAGTGCGATTCTACCATGACCGGCTTACCATGTCATCAAGCAAACAGTTCAGCAATACCACTACCCCAGTCTATCAACAATCAATCAGGCTACCGTGCAGATATGGTTATTCCCTTTTAATCAGGATATTATCTAGACCATTGTACTTCAATGAATCATCCAACTTTTGTGATTACATTTCCAAACTGACTGAGAATAAGTCATACTAGCTAGCTACAATAAAACCATGGGGCCGACAGGCAACTTCTATGCTTATGCAGATAATTTCTAGAACACAACTGGATCCATCACTAGTTGATGACAAACTTCTGTTCACACATGACGCTTCAGGTCAATCATCTTCCTTTAGATAGTTGCAAACAAGTCGATTCAAGATATTTCTTCTGTTCCCCATTGTTTTCAATACTTTAGTACACATAATCGAAGGTAACTTCTTATTTGCGTGGCGAGAGAGTTGGCATGATTAGAAGTAGCAAGCAAATCAAAATAACATATAAGGCTTTAAAGGGAAAAGAGAAAATATATGTTAACATATGAATATATGATGCTTCAGTCTTTTGGATATTACTTAAAACCATTACTGAGGTTCCATTTGTACAGAAGGCAACCATTTGGTCCTATTGTAAGTTATAAGTAAAAGGTTCAAATAAAGCAGAGGTTCTTAAATCTTAACGCGTGCTTGTTAGCTAAGCCAGGCCTGCATTGATTAAGTGTAACGGAGTTCACATCAATATAGCTTAAATCCAATCCATATTTAACCCAGTATAAACAGGTAGTGCTTTCCAAGTAACATGACTTCAACCCCATGGAACTTAATTTCAAGATGTGCATTATCTCAGTGGCTGGCATGGTTCATTTGAGAAATCTTCACAGTACCTAGCGTTGAGAAATGGTACTTTGTGCTGAGGAAATTTAGCATGCCATGTCAATGATATTGGCGCATTGCACTTGAAGCAAGCTCTCTCAGATCATCATAATTCATATGCACTGCCATATCTTCTGAGTTTTGCGGAAAAAACAAAACATCCTGGCAGTTTTCATATGCATGCAGTTTGCCCTGGTTGTTCAGCATCAGATGCACTACATATTTAACATATAAATATGTTACCATCAACTGAAAAAAGGATTTTTCAAGAGAGGATGCACAGCATCTGATTCTATAATAATGTTGCCCTGCATCTGATCTTATAACAAGGATGTGTCGCAATGGATCTTCCAACAGTAAGGGTGCACCACATCTAATCATCTAAGAACTGTCTAATCGAGCTTCTTCATTACTCAATGCCTCATCATATTGCTGAAATATTGACATGAGACACATATTCATCACCCTCAAACAGGTACTTTCTAGTGTTCTTGATTCGGTGTAGGATGGCAAGGAGAGTCAAGTGGTAATAATTAGTCATGTGAGATGTCATCTTTTTGCCCTTTGGATGACAATTGAGTTATAACTAAGGGTTTCTGCTGTATTCACTCTGGGCGTGAACTATTTCTCTTCAGTGAAACCTGTGCGCAATGGTTCTGTCTAAATAGAGAGATTCTCCATTAGCCAAGTAGATATCAGGCTTTTACTCAGCTGTTCCTGGCTTCCTGCACATTTTTATAGACATGCCCGTTTTGGATTGATTTGCCCCTGTGGCAAGCTGTGAATCCTTTAGCTATTGGCACTCAGAGCTTGATCTTGTTTCTAGGTTCATTATGGCACACATGATAAGAAAAGAACACTGAGGCCAAAAAGCAAACGTATATGATTATGAACAGAGAATGTTCAACACTAACCCCTTTGGAAAACTCGATCCTAACGGGCGCCCCGGCGACACGGGCCCCCTGCAGCTCCCGCACCGCGGCCACAGCGTCCCCTTCCCGCCGGAAGCTCACGAACGCGAAGTTCCGCCCCGGGTCGCGGGCGATGCCCTCGACGTCGCCGCACCGGAGGAACAGTTCCGACAGATCGGACGCCCTAACGCCGGGCGCCAGGCCGCCCACCCATAGGTGCCGCGACGGCGGCGCCACGCCCCAGCCCGACGCCCGCCGCGGTTGCGGGGCGCACGGGTCCTCATCAACGCGTGCGACGCCGTGGCGGGACGGTCGCTCGTCGCCCCGCTGCCCGCCGGCGAACCTCCCGGGTCCGACCGGGCCGCGGCGGCCCCTCGCCTTCTGCAAAAGCCGATAGAGGAGGATTGGTCAGGGCAGCCGCATTTCCAACAGCCACGGCATCTGCATCGGCAGCGAGGGAGAAAAGGGGCGGCGGTGGCGTACCATTCGCGTTCCGCCGGAGGCTGGCGGCTATGGGGAGGCTAGGGTTTGCGGTTCGATGGGACGGATGAGAAAGCTAACTGGTGAACTGGGTTTTCTTCTTTAGTATTTCTTTTTTCCTGTTGCAAGCATATAGAGTTGGAAGTGATAATTTCTCACGTGCGCCAAGTATTTACATACAGGACTTAAATGTAAAAGTATATAGGAGAGACAAAATTGTTCTTTTAAGTAAATATCTAAAATTAGTAATCTATAATTTTTTAAAAAAACTATTGTACGAGCAAAATATTTTCCCAAGACTAATATACAAAATCAACATTCTCATTTTCTTTTATTATCTTTCTTTCCCGTCGCTTCCGCAAATTCGCACACTATCGTATACTCTTTCTCACTCTTCCCTCACCGCCACTCTACTTCATCTCTTTTGTCAACTACCACCACCCTCTCCTTACTCCACTTGCCACCCTCACTCCCGGGCCTTCGTAAGCTCTGCTCCCAACCTCGTCGACCTTTGCTCGAGCCATCACCATATTCCTCCATGGTCATGCCCCTCTGCTTCGACACCAGCCCATGCTCCTCCTCCACGAGGGTAGCCTCTACAGCCAGTGAACGAGGAGGATCCAATGAAGGATGGTGAGTGGCTCGTAGAGTTGGTGTGAGACTGCAATTGGAGATGTGGCAAGAGGTATGCAAATGGAGGTGTTGTGTGAGGTGGTAGCGAGTAGCACTGCACAGGACGACAGCCAATCGACAAACCGCCACCCCCAAATCACCACCGATTTGTGGTAAGTAGGCATGAGGTGGGTAGTGAAGGGGTTGTGAGAGGGGGTTCGTCCCCTTTCATGGTGACGTTGGTGGTCGGATACGGAACGACGACAACAGTGATGAAGGTAGGGATGAAGCTTCAACCTGGAGAGGTTGGCTCTTCTGCTTGTGGAAGAAAGATTTAGCAGTCCACTCTTTGAATTGTTATTATTTGCATTTGGGATAGAGAAATTTAGATCATAGCTTAAAAAATTTTGGTATAGCAATCTATGTAGCAATGTTGTTTGAGAATTTTCTTTTAGGTTGTTTGTAGGTTTTAGAGATAGCAATCCAATATAGCAAAGTTGTCCGAGATGCTGTGAGGTTTCTAAAGAAGATTGATAAGGTTTGTTGTACTTGCTATAGTATTGAAGCTGCATCTTGAAAATACCATAAATTTTTGAACTTTAGAAATCTCTAACTTTGTTGTTGTCTTCTATCACTCCTATTAGAGCGTCTCTAGCAGTTTCTCAATTCACAACATAACTACTGTATAAGAGAGTTGGTAAAAAAATAGTGCTCATCAGACTCCCATTACTTTCCCTTTTCCAATAATTCACTCCAACTCTCTCTACATAAAGGAGGAATTGTGACTCTTTCAATAGATTAGTTAGATTGGAGGTGAGCTTATTAGGAGGATGAAAAGTAGCTCTCCCAATAACAATAAAATGGATATTGAGATATCCCTATTACCTAGATATTAAAAGGTATTTTTTGGGTGTAGTTTCTCTTAACTAGACGTATATATCTAGTGATATAAAATAGAAACAACTTACGCACACACTTAGACTCCGTTTGATTACTGCAGTAATAAGTCATCTCAACTAATACTTAGGCTAATTAGGAGTATTAAATGTACATCAGTAATAAAATGAATTTCATAATATTAGGTTTTTTCGCGAGACGAATTTGTTAAACCTAAATAGATCATGATTAGACAATTTGATGCTACAGTAAGCATGTCCTGATCATAGATTAATTAGGCTTATTAGATTAATCTCACGAAAAATTCTAGTACTTATTAATTTTATAATTAAATCATATTAAATCCTCCTAAATAGCTAGTGTCCCATTCGATGTGACATGACTTATTATAAGTCTTTGCAAACCAAACACCCACTTAAGACTTAACCCAAGCATACACGTGCAACAGTGACCTTCCCAGAGGAGGTGGCTCCTCTAGGAAACAACTATGTTCCAAATGTTAGATTTTTTAAGCATGTGAATGATATATTATGTAAGATGCAGATTTTTTAATAATGTGAAGTCTTTATTATTCATGTTTGTTGTTGGAGATACATATTTAAATTTAGTAGTTAAAAACTGACGAGAATCTATAACAACTATATAGGTGAGACCCACTACAAGTCATAGATAGACTTCTCTCAACATGCAAGAGGTTCACGTCACCATCCACTGGATCTTCTCTCAACATACAAGTTGTCCACATCACCATCCATTAGAAGCATGAATTTATGTCTTTGCACCAGAATTCTCAAAGACGGATAAAGCACCAGATATATTACATCACCTTTCTTAAAAGCTCACCCCTTTTGCTGCTCTCTCCGCGCTCCACGGCTGAGGTGTCGCGCAACCGTGAGTTTGGTGTTTTTGCGGAAAAGCCCTCCGGTTTTCTAGAAATCGCGACAAGGTCCAGCAGATCCAGATCGTACAGCACCGCGTTCACATATTTTGCACCCAAGCCCTCCAGATAAATTAAATTTGTAGGCGAAGAAGAGAAAATTAGGTTTTTACACATTACCCTCGAACACTTTTGCGGCTGCCCCCTCCCACCACCCCACCCCCACCTAATACCCCCCCGCTCGCTCCCAAGGCCCCAAACCCTAACCGTCCCTCCCCCGCCGGCCGCCGCCCCCTGCTCTCTTCCTCCCCGTCGTCCTCGCTGCCACCCTCTCCCCACCTACTCTCCTCCTCCGCCGCCGCCACTACTATGGCCCACCACGCGACCTGCAGATCTGGCCGGGGCGGCCCCGGAGCGGCAAGCAGGGGCGGCGCGGGCAAGCGCTCCCGGCCTCCCCTCCCCTCGTCGAGCGCGGCCCCCTCGGTCGCCTTCAGGGTCTCCTGGCGCGCCCTCCCTCCTCCCATGCCAAGGCCACGGCATGAACGGTCGAGGTGGTGGCAGCGGTGGGGAGGGAAAGGAGATGGAGGCGGCGGGCGCCTTCAGGGTCCAACCCGCAGCGACACGACGTCCTCCCGCTCTTCGTCACCAACCTCCCCAACGACATGAAGAGGAGGAGCACGACGCCGTCGGCGGCGGTGTCGGCCCGCGTCCTAGAGCAGCGCAGCAATGGCAGATGGGGTTGGGATGGCAGGTACCGTATTTCTCTTCTTCTTCCCTCTTCACCCAGCTGCCACCCCTCTCTCCTCGCTCGCGTGCGCCACCATTGCTAGCTCCATGGTTGCGGCACAAGCAGTATGCCGAGCTCGAGATCCAGGGTGTTGTCATAAGTATTTAGCAAATCCTTCAATTCCTTCAGTTCAAATAGATTATCCTCCCATAGGTCATCTAAAACAATCAAAATCTTTTTATGTATCATCTTTGTTTTATTAATTTGGCTCTCCTTTTCAGATAGCTGTGAGATTATGGAGTCTCCAATTTTATTCAAGTCAAATTTTGGGGACACATAGACCCATACTCGAGAGTAATTTCTGAAGTTTGTATCATTGTAAATTAATCTTGCAAAGGTTGTTTTGCCAATGCCTCCGATACCATAGATAGGAAAGGATGATGATCCTTTGCGTCATGTGTGTTCTGAAGTTTAGCCAGTATTTTCCTTTTCTCTTCTGTCCTCCCTACAATGTATTCTTCTCCAACATTAGATGATGTTTCTCTTTTATCAACAAATTTCACCTCAGTGCATCTAGAGCTTGTCATCAAGTTGGAATGTTGTTTTTGATCTGTCTCCCTAAAAACCCAAGCTTTCAGATATAAACGTAAGAGATAATTTCACCAGCGGTCCTTAAAGTATTGCACTGTTCTCATCTAGGTCCCCATCCTACTAAACTGCATTTATGAGTCCCTAATCTATTTAGCGCGATCATTTGGGTCCAAAATTGACACGACACAGACAGCCCGCCGACGTGGCACTGCCATGTCATTTTGGCAGGAGTTTTGGCGCCACTGGATTGCAGGTGAATTTGCATTTAGCTCCCTGAGTTCAACTCGTGCTACAAAACCCCCTCTTCCTTCTCCTCTGCTTCCCTATCAGCTCGTCTTGTTCCCCTTCCTTCTCCTCTGCTTCCCCTGTCGCCGAACCCTAGCCCCCATTCCCTGAAGAGCTCCAGCCCAAATCAATGGATTCCGAGAGGATGGCGGCTGAATCGGGCTCGTCCACATCGATTAGGCATAGAGGAAGGGTGAAGCCAACATTGATTACGTGCCCAGATTGCCGGTGTCGTCGAGTGGTTGAACTGAAGTCGAAGAAGCCTTGGTCTAAAGGCCACATCTTCTACACGTGCCCAAATCACAAGGTTAGTGGATGTGTTTTGGTTGTTTTTACTTGGATTTGATGGAGCAGTCCTGATTTGGTTGATACACTTTGGATTTTGATGTAGAGCGATGGAACAGGGTGTCCATTTTGGCACTGGGAAGACAGTTATGTGCAGTACTTGAAGGATGAAGAGAAGAAGAATGGTGGTGGCAGCAGCAATGAAATTGTTCAAGCAATGGCAATGGGTGAAGAGAAGAAGGGTGATGGCAACAATGTTCTTGCAACTTGTGTGAGTTTTGGACAGAGGGTGATGGATGAAGACAGCAGAAATGTTCTAAGAGCTTTGTTAGCTACATGCAAGGAAATAGCTAGGTTGTTGAAATGCATGGTTGTTCTAAGTATGATAGTTCTGCTTCTTGTCATTGTTAAGTTGTTCAAGTGAACAGACTACTGTATTGATGTGGTTAAGAATGAAATGATGTTGTCAGTTTGCTTTGCTCAAATTGTAGTGACAGTTATGTGATAATACATCAACAAAAGTAGCCATTTCGAACCAACATGACAATAGCATTCCAGACAATATGAACAAGTAGGCATTAAGAACCAACATAACAAGTTGCCATTAAGATTCCTAGCATTCCAGTCTTCTAGTTTTGCCAGTACATAACTGTCATGCACAAATAGATGTTGAGCCTCCTAGTTTTGCCATTACAGAATTGTCATGCACAAAATAGGTCACTGCACAAAAGGTCATTCTCCCCACTAGGTCAGACAAAAGAAAACATCTTCAAAAAGACTCAAGCGGTCTTCTTCTTGCCAACAGATGCACCAGTCTTCTTCTTGGCAGCATCAGGTGGTGCAGACTTCTAGTAGGCTAGTACCGTGGCCTTGTAGTAGGCTGGTTGGACTGGATGAAGGCAGATTGTGACACGGGAGGGAAGTGTTGGTACATGCTTGAAGACTGAGTTGGCTATGAGCAAAGAAGAGAAACAAAATTATTAGAAACTGAAAATTGTATACATAGGCTATGAGAAAGCAGTGTCAATTGTACACAGACTTGAGACAACATATGAGATAGCATCGTTGTGCTTTGCTGTGTAGAGGGGTAGTGAGGAACCGCATGTGCTTCTGGTTCATTGACTGTTGGTGTAGGAGCCACATATGCTTCTTGTTCTTGTTCAACTACATATGGGTCTGGTATTTCTTCTTCCCTAACTGGAGGTGGTTTGATTCCATCCTTTTTCAGTTGACAAGTCCTTATATTGTGCGTTGTTGATGTGCACCAGCCACAATGCATCACTAGACCATGCTTTGATAGTTTAGGACCAAACCTTCCTTGCACCTCTTCAGGTTGTTTCTTCCTTGCCTTTGGTGGCCTTCCAACTTTCTTCTCATAAACTGGTGGTGCCACATCTTGGCCATTTGTCTTTTCCCATTCTGAAATATCCTTGCATGGCCAGATATTGTTAGCATATGCAGTCACAAAAGAAACAACAGAATAACAACTGTCCACCATTGATTCTGCAGCAATTTTTTCATGCCTCAAGCAGGAAATGGCATGAGAACATGGAATTCCTGTCAGATCCCACCTCCTACAGTCGCAAGTTTTCATGCCAAGGTCCACAATGTGTTGGTAATCTTTTACCTGTACTTGGAAAATGTCTTTTCCAGCTGGCATTGCATAACAAATGTTTGCAAATTCTGAATTTTTAGCAATCTTTTTCCTAATCTTGGGACAGATATCTCCTTGGAAGGTCTCTACTTCCTTCTGCTTATTGTAATGTCTGGTCATCAACTGAGATTTGATCCTCTGCAACATGCTAAGTACAGGAAGTTCCCTAGCCTCTAGAATGTATTTGTTGAAAACCTCACAAGAATTATTCAGTAAAATGTCACACTTAGGAAAAGTGCTAAAGAAAGCTCTCACCCAGGTGTTTGGTGCCATTTTCTCCAACCAAGCATGGGCATCTTTATTTAATATTTTCATCTTCTCCATGTTCCTTTCCCATTAACTAATGGAGCTAGACCTAGCATATGCCCATAGTTGGTTTTTTAGATTCTCACCTTTGAAGTGACCTTGGAAGTTTTGATACAGGTGTCTAACACAAAATCTATGCTCAGCTTCTGGAAATACCTGCTGAACAGATGGTATTAGACCCTGCATAAGTCAACAAGTTCAGTTATGGACACTACTAATTTCCAGGTAAGAGATTGCATAATAAGTCAACAAAGTTCAGTACTGACCTTTTGCTTGTCTGTCATATTAGTCCAGGGATATGTGTTGTCAATGTGCAGGTCATCCTTGAGTGTATTCAAAAACCATTTCCATGTGACAAGTGATTCAACCTCCACCACAGCCACTGCTATTGGGAAGATGCAGTCATTTGGATCAATTCCTACAGCAGTCAATAGTTGGCCTACCAACTTGGTCTTGATGTGGCACCCATCCAAGCATATGACTGGTCTGCAGCCATTTAGAAACCCTCTTTTACAAGCATCAATACTCATGTACAGTGTACTAAATGCACCTCCAGCAAGATTAAGAAAGAAAGTACTTCCAGGATTTGACCTTCTCAGTTCTTGACCAAAATCCCATAGCTGATTGTATTGCTGAAGCTCATCACCATATATGGTCTTCCATGCAAGCCTTCTTGCCCTGGATAGCTTGGATCTAGAAGGGGTCATGTTCCACTCCTTCTAAACTGTTCTTGCAAAATTCATCAGTGTCATCTTGTCATCTGCTCTGAAAGATTCTAGATACTTCTCAGCCAACCATTTAGAGGTGCATCTTTTCAACACCCACTCCTTTTGACAATTGTGTTGGCCATTATATGTCTTGACCAAGAAACACTTCACTCTACTGTCCTTTGATGCATACAATGTCCATGGACAACCATCAGCACAATGGGCCCTCACTCTAGTGCTGTCATTTCTTGGCATCAATATTGCAACTCTATTTTTGAGACTGTACTCAGTGATTGCTTTCCTCAATAACTGCACTATTTCAAATGTTTGCCCAACAAAAAATGTTGGCCTCTCCAAGTCCTCTGTCCTAAATGCCTTGAACCTCTTTGTACTTGGCCCTTCATCATCAGAATCTGGTAGCTGCAAGTCTTCATCAGTTGACAGTTCATCATCTGAATTGTATGCTTGAGTACCTAGCTGCCGCCCCCTGAGTTTACTCCCAGCTGCCTTTTTCAACCTCTTTCCATCAACCTTTGCAACTATTTCCTCATCCACATTGTCAGCAAACAGGTCATCATCTGATTGTTCTATGTCATTGTCACTGTCCACAAAGTCTGGATCATCTTCATTGTCATCACTATCTTCACTGCCACTTTCAGGGCCTATGTCATCTTCCATTCTTGAGTTTAAATTGCAATAAAAATCTGGTAGCTTCTCTCCCACTTTCGTCTCCAGAATTTTGACCTTCCTTGGGCTAATCACCTTGGGCAAACTTGCCACAGGGTTCAGAACAATGTCTTCCCAATCTATTCCATGGATATTGTCGTCATGGTCAAGATAAATGACTAGATTTTTCACCTTATGTACAACACTAGTCATGACATTGGTGTCACTGTCTGATACAACGACTCTCAGCCCATCTACAAGTTTTTTCCCTGGCAACAACCAATATACCTTCAGATGTTCTGTTTTCTCATACCCAAGTTGACTTATGAAATCATCTATCCAAAGAGGGGACCAAGTATCTGTCTCGCAGTGATCAAACCAATCAATCTTCTCATCAATGTAGGCTCGATTCTCTCCATGCCCAACGAAAAAACCGCCATAATGCACCTCTACCGAAAATTCTTCAGCACCAGGCCCTAACATCACAAATTTCAGCATTCAAAAATTGGGATTAAAAAACAAAACCCTAACTGCATATTCAAAACCCTAAACAAACAGAATCCCACAAAACCATACATGTATACTCGATTCCAATCAAAAGCAACATTGATTCATAGCAAAAGTTGGGATTTTGGAACACGAACCGTATATGGGGGCAGGTTCTCCCTTCCGCCGCATTCTTGCGGCCCACGACGACTAGGCGCCTGAGTACTCCGTCCTTCAACCCGTGACCTCGCTGCACAGGTGCCTTCGATCGCCGACGACTGCCGCCTCTCCGCCGCACCCCGACCCTTCCGCTCCGGAGGCTCCGAGGACAATCGAGGAGGAGAAGTGAGGCATTCTTTCATTCTGGAAGGGCTTCTTTGCTTAAAGTCCATCGCCTTCCCGTCTCACGTGCACATCACGTGCACTCAAGTGCCACCAAAACTCCCACCGAAATGACATGGCAGCGCCACGTCGGCGGGCTGTCTGTGTCGTGTCAATTTTGGACCCAAATGATCGTGCTAAATAGATTAGGGACTCATAAATGCAGTTTAGTAGGATGGGGACCTAGATGCGAACAGTGCGATACTTTAAGGACCGCTAGTGAAATTATCTCTAAACGTAATGTGATGTTATCTGGTAGTGGTTGCTCTCTAAGCATATATTTTCCATGATTTATGCCGTGATACTACACAGGTTCCATTTGAAGTTTAATTTCAGTAGATGGCTAAAATAAAGCATATATTTTCCATGATTTAGGCCATGAGACTACACAGGTTCCATTTGATGTTTAATTTCAGTAGATGGCTAAAATACTCCTGCTTTTAAGTATATAGTTTTTTTATTAGATCCCTCTATTTCACAATAAGTGAAAACTTTGGACTCTCGTGTTCAGTCAGTTAAAATAGTAAAGATATCAGTAGAGGGTATACTTTAAACATGTTACCTCTGGTTATTTGGTTAATATTTGAAGAAGCTTTGAATAGTGAAGTCAAAGTCGTCACTGTTCCATATACGCATAGCTTATAAATCTCTTTTTTTTTATTCTGTACTTGTGTTGCTGCCTACAACGAGGTATGTATTAGGCACACAAATTATGATGCTGTAATGCTAGAGCTTAGCTGTCTGAATTATGTGTAAGTCCTTTTCTGTTTGGGTTCAGCGGCTATGTAGTATGCACTGATTGGAACATGATGTATTAATCCATTCCTGGTAACAGTTAACTATAGTTGATGCACATATTTCTCAGGCTTTTGGCTTCACTGATAAAGGCTTTTGGCTTCACTGATAAGCTTGCATCAGCGTCTAATGCTGATATTTCATCTCTGATGTTTGGCTTGTCTGTTGAACTATTCATTCAATACAGTTCACAAAATGTGTGTGTTTAGTATTTGTTCCTCAATAATATGGTTTGCAGTTTTAAGTTGCAGAGGGTCCTATATTTTATCTCATTGATTTTCATGACATGGTTTTAATATTTTATCTGCTATTGTAGGATTATCATTTCCTGACAGTGAAGCTGTTTTTTATATGCCGTGTCTATAGGATTTTCTTTATTTTTCCTTAGTTGTGTATGACATGTATCGATAGGGTTTTTTTTTTTGGAACAGGCTCATGTCCAGTTAATATCCTGAAAGAGGTCCGAAGCAATAAGTGTGTGTTTAAGGATAGCACTTGTGTATTATCTCAATTCATGGTTATCTTTCTGGGCCCTGCTAAAGGAATACTTTATGTTACTTATTAAACTGTGGATCTGTTCTATAGACGATCTTATCCACTATTGTGGGCTAATTTATTCTGGAGACATAAATCAAGCCAGCAATTAGCAGATACCAAAATTCTGACAGTAAACCATGACGATGGTATAAAAATACAGATAGTAATTTGTTTGGGATCCTTCGCAGTTTGTTTGAACAATTTGAACTCACTTGTTTTTTTATATATAATCTTATGCATTCAGGCTTAACACTCATGGAGGTTAACCTGTTGTTAGAAACAATCATCAAGAAACATGGGTTGGTGTCCTGTGATCTGTTTGTAAGATGGATGAAATAGAGTTCTGACTGCTGATGAGCAAATAGTTTGATTCTTGGTTGAATACTTGGAGAAGTTGACTAATAAAAAAATAAGCACTGGATTGGTTCTGGCTTTCTATGGAGCCTTTTCTGTTTGGGTTCAGCACTGACTCCTTTAAAATTTCATCTTTTAACAGAAGATGTACAATTTTGTATTACTTTTTTGACCTTTTTTTTGGTTGTGTTCGTGTGTGAGGTTGGCATCGGCCAATGAGTGGATAGCTTGTGCAGGCACCTATCTGGAAAAGCCTGGCAATTGGTGAAGCCGCTCATCAGGTAATTTCAGGATGAACAAGAATCCCTCATGTGCATTTCTTTCATTTGCATCAATTACTATCTGCATTCTGATAGAAAATTGTGTTATGTACCTTTTGTTGTTGCACTATTCAGTACCAAATTGTTGACGCTTTTCTGGTCAACACACACGAGCGCTAGATCGCGCGGAACGTCGAAACGCTGAACTCGCCGAGCTCCTGCCCGGACCGGTCTGACCGGTCAGGGGCACCGGTCTGACCGGTGTATGCAGAGGCACAGTGAAAACCTAAGATCGCCGCCTCGGGAGGGACCCCATCGGAGGTGGCGCGCCTAGGGTTGCTCTGAGGTCGGCAAGGCCACTGAGAACGTCCCTGATCGTCGTCGAGACAAGCAAGGAAAGCACGAGGTTGGAAAAGCTAAGGGTTTGAGAGGTAAAAGTTGTAGAAAGTAATAATCGATTGGGTGATTCCACCTCAAACGGCCGTGGCCCTTTATATTTATAGGGTGGGGAGGTCTTGCCCCGCAAGGAATCCTTTTACAACTCGAAATTCGCTAGGACTCCTCAATTCTACTCGGACTCGGGGTCCACCGGTCAGACCGGTCAGGCCCACCGGTCAGACCGGTGCGGTCGTTGCCGGATCGGCTACCAGACGCCCGACCGTCGAGGGACACCGGTCTGACCGGTGGCGTCAGCCTGATCGGCTTTGTGCCAATTTTGGGTGCGAACACATGCCCCCCTGTTTTTTAGTAAAGCTTGCTGTTCTAAAAAATAATTCTAAGGTCGATGTGATACTTCACTGGCCATTTTTTGGTCTAATGGCGATTTTTGCTTTAAATCGGCCATATCCTATCAAGCGTCTTGCCAAACACTAGGATGAAATTTCTTCAAGTATCTCCCGTTGAGAGCCCTTGGAAGTCGCTGTCCTTGCAAAGTCTCCACCATGTAAGAATTCCCAGAACAAACCTTGACCACTTTGTACGGACCTTCCCAACTTGGAGACCACTTGCCGAACTTGTTACTCTTAGATCCAATAGGTAAAATTGTCTTCCAAACCAAATCACCTACCTGAAAAAATTTGGCTTTTACCTTCTTGTTGTTTGCTCTAGCAACTCGCCTTTTGTCTTTCTCGATTTCCTCCAAAGCCTCCATGCGCTTGTCGGTCACCTCATCAATATTATCCATCATCAAAGCATAATATGTCTCAACATCAAGATTATTTTGCTTTGCAAGTCTATATGCGCTTAGATTCACCTCAATAGGCAAAACGGCCTCTTGACCATACACAAGCTCAAAAGGAGTAACTTTAGTAGCACCATGTCTAGAAATACGATGAGCCCATAAAGCTTCAGATAATACCACATGCCATCTTCTAGGATTGTCTTCTATCTTCTTCTTGATGAGCTTCACCAATGTCTTGTTGCTAGACTCGGCTTGACCATTGGCTTGAGCATAATATGGAGATGAATTGAGCAATTTAATACCATAGGAATCAACAAATTCACGCACCTCTTTGGATATGAACGAAGTCCCTTGATCTGTAGTCAAAGTCTGCGGAATGCCAAACCTATGTATGATATGCCCAGTAATAAACTCAATCACCTCTCTTTGTGTCATATTCTTCAAAGGAATAGCTTCAGTCCACTTGGTAAAGTAATCAGTAGCCACGATCACAAAACAATGCCCCTTTGACGACGAAGGATGAACCTTGCCAATAAAATCCAAACCCCATCCTCTAAAAGGCCAAGGCTTGATAATCGGATGCATCAACGCAGCAGGCACCAACTGAACATCTCCATGCCTCTGACACTCTTCACAACCTTTGTAGTACCTAAAACAATCGGCTATCATGGTAGGCCAATAAAAGCAAGCTCGCCTGAGGAGCCACTTCATCTTGGGAGCCGATTGATGAGTACCACAAATACCTTCATGAACCTCTACCATAGCCAACCTAGCTTGATCAGGACCCAAACATTTTAAAAGCAAATCATCCGCAGTCCGACGATACAATTCACCATCATCAAGAACAAACTTAAGAGCCCATCGTCGGACTTTTCTATCAACTGAATTGCTAGGATTATGCAAATAATCAACCAGAGGCTTTCTCCAATCCTCCACCTCATTTTTGTCACGAAAAACCGAGGAAGAACTTTTACCAGGGGACCGGTCAGACCGGTCGGTGACATCGGTCAGACCGGTGTCACCGGTTAGACCGGTCGGCTGTGTCGGCCTGACCGGTGCCTCCAGAGCAAAACACTCGGCTGTAAGCAACGGTTTGTGTTCTTGAAAATTTCTTTTTCGAACATTATAACCAGATGCTTGCTGGGCTAGAGCATTAGCTCTAGGATTTTCCTCTCGTGGCACATGATAGATAACAAATTCATCCATACAAGATATGATGTCTAAACATTTATCAAGATAAGCATTTAAAAAGCCATTTAGACATTGACATACCTTGGATACTTGCTGCACCACCAATAAAGAATCTCCATATGCTTCCACATGTTTTACTCCCATGTCATGCAAAATCTCCAATCCAAATAGAAGAGCCTCATATTCGGTTTGGTTGTTAGTACAATCATGATCCAATCGGTTAAGAGCTTCAAAAACAGCCCCACTTGGCGAAACAATGACAATTCCAACACCACAACCATCTTTGCAAACCGATCCATCAAAATGTAACTTCCATGGGGTAAAAGTAACATAACCAACATTCAAATCAAGTTGCTTATCTACTCTATGTCCAACAATAAAGTCGGCAACAATTTGACCTTTCATTGATCTTAATGGCTCACAATGCAAATCATACTCAAATAAAGCATAAGCCCATTTGCCGACTCTACCACTTAAAATTGGTTTATGCAACATGTATTTGATTATGTCGGTTTGACATGCTACTATGCAAGTACTAGGTAATAGATAATGCCTCAACTTGGTACAAGTATGATATAGTGATAAACACAACTTTTCAATAAAAGTGTACCTTGTTTCGGCGTCCAGCAATCTTCTACTCTCATATGCAACAATGTACTCCTTGCCTTCGGTTTCTTGAGTCAAAACACCTCCAATGACATCCTTCTCAGCTGCTACATACAACTTGAAAGGAATACCACTCTTGGGTGCTTGAAGAACGGGTGGCGAAGTCAAATAGCTCTTAATCTCATCAAATACCTCTTGTTGCTTTGCCCCCCAAGTGAAGTCAACATCATTTTTCAACCGAAGTAAAGGAGTAAAAGCATTCACCTTCCCGGACAAGTTACAAATGAACCTCCTCAAGTAATTTACCTTGCCCAAGAACTTTTGCAAATCCTTTTTACAAGTAGGTGCTTTAACATTCCGGATTGTCTCAATCTTTTTAGGATCTATCTCTATGCCTTTCTCATGCACAATGAACCCTAAAAACTTCCCAGCCGATACACTAAAAGCACATTTGAGTGGGTTCATCTTTAATTTGTACCGACGCATTTTTTCAAATGCAAGTCTTAAAGAAGCTAAATGAGAATCATCTCCAGCCGATTTGACAACAATGCCGTCGATATAAACCTCTACTATGATGCCAAGCAAATCATGAAAGATTAAATTCATAGCCCTTTGATAAGTAGCACCCGCATTTTTCAATCCAAAAGTCATAACAACCCACTCAAACAAGCCAACAAAACCCGGACATATGAAAGCCGTTTTGGATATATCCTCATCGGCCATAAAGATTTGATTGTAACCAGCATTACCATCAAGAAAGCTAAGAATTATATGTCCGGATGCAGCGTTAACAAGAAAATCGGCTATGGGCACAGGATATTCATCTTTAGGAGTAGCTCTATTAAGATCTCTAAAATCAATGCAAACACGAAGCTTTTTTGTTCCTTTTTTCTCAACAGGCACAATGTTAGAGATCCAATCAGCATAACGACAAGGCCTAATAAACTTTGCATCAATTAACCGATTGACTTCTTCTTTCACTCGGTCATAGATATCAGGATTAAAGTTTCTACGAGGTTGTTTATAAGGCCTAAAACCAGGTTTAATAGGTAAACGATGCTCAACTAGATCACGACTTAAACCAGGCATTTCATTGTAGTTCCATGCAAAGCAATCAACATACTCCTTTAACAGCTTTATTAAATCAGATTTAAACAAAGGATCAAGATTCTTGTTTACAAATGTCGGCCTAGGTATAGTGCCACCACCAATATCTACCTCGTCCAAAGGATCAGCCGACATGAACCCTTGTCCTAACTTGCTCAAATAATCAAAGTCTTCAATGGCCTCACACATATCATTCTTATGTGCCCGATAGTGCTCTCGCCTTTGTTGCAACCACTCCAGATTTGCATCCATCAAATCAAAAGAGAGGTTCTAGCATGATCAGCGATCGGCTTCATGACAACAGTAGCAAAGCCATCTTTGGTAGAATCAATAAGCCTTAAATTAGATAAATCTAAACCAGTTAAGCACTTAAGATTCTCATGATTATCCACAGCAGGACTATCGGCCACTGCAACACAAGCCGATGTATCACCATGAACAACCTCTACCTTGTCACCTACCCATTGGATTAAAAATTGATGCAAGGTAGAAGGCACACACTGATTTGCATGAATCCAATCACGACCAAGGATGAGACTGAAGTTACCTTGTGTTTCAGCGACGAAGAATGCCGTAGCCAACGTCTTGCTCCCAACGGTGAGCTCCATAGAGACGACGCCTTTAGCTCCCATCGGCTCGCCTCCTCCCACACCGCTGATGGTCATGTTGGTCTTGATCAGCTCATCATCTGAACCCCCCAGCTTCTTGAACAAAGAATACGGCATCAAGTTGACGATCGCTCCTCCGTCCACCAGCATGCGAGAGATAGACTTCCCATTGATGTGTCCTTTCATGTACAAAGCCTTCAAATGATTTTCAGCAGCTTTAGGCTTCTGGAAAATAGCTTCCTTTGGCCCAAAGTCGAGATGCGCGACGTCCTCCTCCGAGAGCAAATACCCATCCATAGACATATGGATCACGTTGATGTCCAAATTCATGCGCTCGGGCGAAGAACTGTAGTCAACAAGCTCCTCATCGTCTTCTGGTGTAGGATCCGATGCAGACTTGTCATCACAAACCATGGGAACCGAAGAAGAGAAACCGGGCGGCGTCTCTGGGTCATCGGTCTGACCGTCGACCTCTACCGGTCTGACCGGTGTGACCGGTCTGACCGACCCCTCCACCAGTCTGACTGGTGCTGGCTGGGAGCTGGTCTTGACTCTCCACTCTTTCCCCTGAGGTACCATGGGCCTGTACTAGTTGAAAGCTTTGTCCCTCTGCTTCTCTAGCTCCTTCTCCCTCTTCTCTTGAAATCTCAGGCGTTGAAGCTTCCTCCTTTGTGTGCGAGTCAAACCGGGAGGACACCACCTTGGCAAGAAATATTTGGAGTTGGAACCACTTCCACTGACCTCATGGTCATTAGCAGCAGCAAACACTCCTGGAGTTGATGTCACAACCTTATTGTTTGGAACAATCGGTCTTTTGGCATCTTCTCCAATAGGAACATCCATTGATCCAAACTGAATAATGTCTTGATTTATAGTCCTCTCTGGATCAACTTCCATCTTCTGCACCTCCTCCTTCTGCTTTGGCTTGTAGACTTGCTTTATGGGAGGTGGCACGACTTTTCTGGCCGCACCGGTCTGACCGGTGGTAGCGACCGGTCTGACCGGTCGGGTCTGGTGACCCTGACCAGAAAGGCGAGAAGCCAATCGGTCTAGAACAGGTCTGGAGATTCTATCGAAAGCTGATTTCTGTCCTCCCTATCCAGGATGAAAGGCTTGTTGGTATGGCACCCACATCACTCCATTGTCATCATAAATCGGGCGTGGCGCATTTGAACTTGATGACGCCCATGGTGGAGTAAAGCGTTGCCCTTGCTGTGATGATTCACCCTTGAGTCTTGTAGCAGTCCTTGGAGGTGAAGATGACCCTCCTTGGTGTGTAGGTGACCTCATCCTTTTTTTAAAGGCCGATCGCTTGTAACGGCCTTTTGCTTGGAATACTTATCAAATAGCATGTCGAAAGTGACCTTTGGCTTAGGACCACTCCCCTGATTCTTTGCTACATTAAGCTTCCAGTTTCCAATCTCTGAACGGCTTAGCTTGATCATCCTCGGACGGCTTGGGGGTGCACCGGTCTGACCGGTCACCTCCACCGGTCTGACCGGTCTGGCCAGAGGTGGCTCAGACGGTCGCTGATCGGCGGGTGTGGACGACCCTTGCCCCCAATGTCCAGAGGTACTCACTGTAACCTTGAAGGTCTCTTTGCCATCAGGAGTTTTCTCATACTCAACTTTGCGAACCAGCTCCTTTCCTCTCAAATCGGGCTTAGCCTCCCCGAATACCACGTTCTTGCCTTTAGTTGCTTCAGCTTGATGTGGCCGAACCAGTACCTTAGGCTGCTGCAAATCCATGGTGTTGATTGGAAAAGGAGCTTTATCCACTTGCATCTCATGAAAAGTCAAACGACCTTCATTTATGGCCGATTGAACCTGTCGACGAAACACATTGCAATCATTAATAGCATGAGAAAATGAATTATGAAATTTGCAATATGCGCGTCTTTTCAACTCTTCAAGTGGAGGAATAGTATGAGTTAACTTGATATTTCCAGATTTAAGCAATTCATCAAATATGCGATCACATTTGGAAACATCAAAAGTAAATTTAATTTCTTCTTGCCGACCTTTACTAGCCGGCTTAAGAGATGAACAAGAACAAGTTTTTTCTTTAGAGGGCCAAACAAATTCAGCAGCATAAATTTCTTTATCACTATCGTCCGAACTATCAGAATCATAATCAATAACATGAACATTAGAACGACGTGATTTAAAATTATCTTTCTCTTTATTCATTCGGTTTTCAACAACTAAAGCTCTTATTTGAACTTGTGCAACCGAAAGAAAATCAGATCCCTCTATCTTATCCCTAATGGATGACCTTAAACCTTTCAAACAAATGTCCGCAAGGTCCATATCAGTTATTGACAAATTAAAGCACCGGTTTTTAGTTTCTTTAAACCTTTTAATATAGGCAGAGACAGTCTCATCTCTTCCTTGCCTAACCGATGTTAAGTCTGTCAATTTTAATTGTATGCTCCCACTATAAAAGTGATCATGAAACTTACGTTCTAACATATCCCAAGATATAACAGAACCGGGAGCAAGCGAAGAAAACCAAGCAAAAGCGGTGCCAGTCAAAGATAGAGAAAATAAGCGTACTTTCAAAGCATTATAGACACCAGCTTCACCTAGTTGTGTAGTGTATTGACTAATATGCTCCCATGTAGTTCGGTCATCATCACCACTAAATTTAATTAAATCGGGCATACGCCAACCACGTGGGAGAGGAAATCTATCAAACTCGGGATCGTATGGTTTTTGATACAAAATTAGTATTACCAATGTCAACACCAAGTTTGGTCTTTACCTCATTAGCCAAATCTTCCTTAAATCTATTAAATTCCGCCCAATTAGGATTATTTGGCTGTGGTGGCTGAGGATTCTCCAAATTCATCTTATTTAAGTAGGGAGCTATCTTAGCTTGAGCTAGCCTGTAACTTTCAAACACATCGTCCGGAATAATATTTTTGGAGTCCGATGTATTCATTGTCGTACTATAATGAGGTCCAACATTACTGATTGTATTAGAAAAAGTAGGGACCATCTGATTTGGCACGACAGAAATTGGCAAAGGCTGGTCGGGCACCAGCTCCATAGCACCGGTCTGATCGGTACCCTGCACCGGTTCAACCGGTGTGGTCATGTTTGGCCTGTGCGGTTGAAACTGAGGATACTGACCAGATGCTGGATTTGGTGTCAAACCATATGCATAATTACCATTATTTACAGGCAAAGGTGCTAAGCTAGGATGAGACCCCTGAGGATTAGCTTTAGGAGTACTACTATTAGTTTCATTATGTGACGCCCCAGGTTTTTAATTAGCATCATTAGTGCTAATGACCGAATCAGCTGAGTCAACCACTGTTGACGTTGGTCAAACCATGGTCAACCTGGGTCATCACCTCGAAAATCTCGCCAACAATCCCTAATGACCCTCTTGATCAAGTCAACACCCACATGTGGTCAAACCTTGGTCAAAACCCCCGGTCAAACCCCTTTGTCTTTGAACTCCCTCGGAACTTTTGCCGCGTTCTCCAAATTTCACCTAAACACTTCAAAATCGGCCAATATAGAAGTTGTTCGTCTTTTCGAGGGACACACTTTTCATAATTGGCGGCATTCGAGATTTGGAGTGGAAATTGGTGAAATTCTCAGTCAAACTCAGCTTTTACTGTTCACCCGAGCCATAAAAACCGGCAACTTTGCCTGCAGTTCATGCTCAAATGGTTGATCAAAGCATAGGTCGGCCTTTGAGAAAAATACTCTCCTATAGGTGCTCTACAACTTTGGTATTCAAAGTCTTGTGGGGTTCTATTTGAAATTTTGAAGATACTCGCAGTCAAACAGGGGCAGACGGATTTGAACCAGGCGACGTTGCGCAGCGCTCCCGCGCCGGGCGCGCCCGCCCGTGCGCGCGCACACCGCCGCGTGGCGCCCTCCCCTCCTCGACGTCCGGGTCCCCCACGCCGGGCCGCGCGTCCGAGGCGCGCATACCGAGGCTACACGCGCCCCGAGCGACCTTGGCACCCGTGCCCCGCGCGTGTCGCCCGCGCACGCCACGCCGTGCCGGTCCCCGCCCGCGCCGCCCGCCGGTGACGCCTCACGCGTCCCCGCGTGCCCGGGCCCCCTTGCCCTCCCTCTTTGGCTTCGTCGCGAAGGGAAGCCGGCTATAAAGCCGTCCCGTGCCGCTCCTCGCGCGCTTGCATGCCCCCTCCACCTCCCTGAGCTCCGCCGCCCCACCATGAACGCCGGCGCTGCCGAGCTCTTCCCTCCGCTCTTCCCCATCGCCGGCCAGCGACTACAACACCTCCCCTAGCATCCCTTGGAGCTCCCACCACCCTCCTTTGGCCGGCATTGCCTCGCCTCGCCGGGATTTCCCCGCCGCCGCGGCAGCCGCCGCTGAGCGCCGCCGGGCCGGCTCACCGGAGCACCCCCAGCCCCAACTCTGGCTGCAATCGAGCCCTAGGTGAGCTCGCGCCCCTCCCCCACCTCCTCCCCGGCCGGGAGCGCCACCGGAACCGTCGGAATTCCGGCAAGCTGCCGCCTCTCCAGGGCCAAGGGCCTGGATGTGAGGAAAGTTGGCCCCGAGGGCATATTTGTGAGAACCAAGGGCACATCTGTGAAACTTTAAAAGTTCCAGGGGCCTGGTTGAAAACTAGATTCTTAAATAGTTTTAGACTTTATGCTGATTCTTGTAAAATTTGTAGAAAATCATAGAAAAATCATAAAAATGCAAACTCAATTTTGTTGGATTCCTTGTGAAAAACACTACAACTTTCATAAAGCTTGACCATAGTTTTTCCTAATATTTTTGGCATGAAAAATAGAAAACTGAAAAACCTAGATCTGTTGTATCTCAAAATCTACATGTGCTCTGTACTGAATTTTGGATATGATGTGTGTTATATTATGTCTAGCTTCTGTACCAAAAATTACACAAAGTTACTGTGTAGATCTTTTATTATGAATTGTTTAGTATTTAGGCAGATTCTGTCTAGATGATTTTTTGTAGCTAAAAATAAATAGATTTTTGTGCCCAACTTCTGCATGTTATCTTTTTATGCCAAAATGCACCTCTGGTGAATTAATTACAATTTTATTTTTTGCCATAAATATTTATTCTTGATATATGCCTATTTTTCTTTGTAAATGCATAACCCAAGATCTAGAGTAGCTCTAGGTGTGTATGTTGCATGCCTAGCTTAGATTTAGACCAGAGACCATGTGTGAGAAAGTTGGAATCTTTTTGATGTGTACTTCTTTTTGTATGCATTTATCTTGCTTTAGTAGCTAGCTTTTGTTATTTTCTGTATATTTAATTTCATAGCTCTCCTAAGTGTGCATGTGTGTGCAGTGGCTTTGTTTAGGTTTGTAGTACTCCTTAAAACACCCCACTGAATTTTATTACTTTATTTTATGAATAAAAGCAATGGTAGCCTTTTTAAGCTTAATATTAAAGTTAAATAGGAAAATCACCACATCCACACTAAATGACCCTATGTATGTGATGTTAATCTTGCTAAGAAGCTAAGTGTCACACCCTTGCTGTTTTGTGAATTTAAATTAATTTATTTACATAAATATGTACACAGTCACTATTAAAGAGAAGAAATAATAAAGAACTGCATGTTGTTCCTTTATTGGAAGAGTAGGCTGAATGTATTTCTTATCTAGGTGAGTGTGATCAACCATGTACCCCATGGTTGTCATTTGTTGTTTGTAATTCATTAAATTAAAAATCGTCAATTAAATCTTGCATTTGCATCCTCGTGTAGATCTTCCCGACAGTAGATATACGCTCGTGTCGGAAGGAGGAGACAAAGGTGCTGTCGGTGAGCTGCAGTACGTGGACGTAGCTCAAGACCTGGACCAAGGTCCAGAAGGGCCCAAGGCCAACCTTGCCAGCGAAGGCAAGCCCCGGATCATTAACCCTGTCTTTTTAAAATTACGCAATTATGTTTGATATGATTGCGCATTTACGTTTCAGGAGTTGAATTGAAACCCTAGATGCATAATCCCTAGGTACCTATGTTCCTTACTAGTATGTTAGGTCGATAGCTGCTATGCTATAGGACCGGTACAAGTCGAGTGATGTTCGTCACTCGCGAGAATAGGTTCTTATGTTGGAATCATAAGATCTTGATAAATGGATTGCTCATGTGGTAAGAGCATGGGATTTGGGCTCCGGTCCAATGGCTTTCGTGGGTTAAGTGTTTGAACGTACTAAACACTTGTCGGAAATGGGTACGGTAAGCCTAGTACCTAAATGAGGCGGTGCGGGAACTTTGCGCTACTAATCTTAGGGTTGTGGCCCCGGGCTCGCCACCCGAGTACATGTGTGAGGCTGGGTGACCTTGGTGGCGTAGCCCAGTAAGCCTTGTACTTAAGACTGTAACATCTGATCCCAATCCGAAGAGTTTTGGGACCACCTGGTGGTTGTCCTCGCGGGGGCACCCTACCGTGTGTTTAGGTCTACCTTGCAAGGTTTAAATCAATCGATTGTCGGTCTCTCACCGTTATCTGAGACTGCTTAATCAACTGGCCATGATATCCCTTAATGATGGAATTTGATGAAGTTTACTGCTTGAATTAATTGTTTGTACAATTCTTGATTGAATTAGTTGGCACACTTAGAAATGGTAATCAACTAGAACTTGTGCTAAAATATTGAAAGTAAGGACATACTCTTTGTTGCTTTTCAGCAAAAGAACTCCACCGGCCAAAAAGCCTCTCATGTTTAGAGTTTGGTGATGTAGTTATCACCCGACGGTTAAGTCTTGCTGAGTATTAGTATACTCAGCCTTGCTTTAAAAATATTGTTGCAGGTGTTGTTTGACCTGGTGAGATTCCACCCGGCTGGGAGCAGGGATGGGTGGATGACGACGAGTGAGTGCATCACGGACGGCCTCCTGTGATGTTTACCGTTGCGCTAGATTATCTTATTTCCGCTGTTTTCGAACTCTGAACCTTTACTTTTATCATGAACAATGGTTTGTAATAATCAAACCCTGCGGGGCAGATTTGAATTTAATTTGTGTTTGTACTCTAGACTCGCCTTCGCGTGAGTTTTAATGCATATGTTCGATCCTTTGTTGATATCCAAGTGATTTACCGGGCGTTAACCCGGCAACTAACGACAGGATGATACTTTATTATCGCTTAATGACCAAAGTGGATTGGTTTAGGCGATAGTACGGTATTTTCCTGGGCGGGTTGTCACACATTATTAGCATAACCTAAAGTCCTATCTTTTTCAAGATCCTCTAAGCGTTCTAAACGAGCAATGTACGAAGCAAGTAATTCATCACTTTCCACTGTAGATTTCATAGGAGAAGTTTCAGGCGGGGATTTCTTACTTACAGTGGGAATTACCTCAACGTTGTTGTCGTTTAGCTTGATCGCCGGCAGCTCGAACTCTTTCAATCTTGCCACCTTGCCGGATCGATCCTTCTTGACGCCAGCTAGGAATTGTACTTGCAAGTACTCTTGTAGCACCTTGAACTTCTGCTGCTCCTCCGGAGAGAGATCTTCCAGCGACGCGGTGACAATGTTGTTCATGTCAAGTTCACACCGAGCACCCATCTGGCTGAGGTTAGATTGAACGGTTTTAGCAACCTGATCTTTCTTCCCCAACGGAGTCGCCAAAAGTATGTTGACACTTTTCTGGTCAACACACACGAGCGCTAGATCGCGCGGAACGTCGAAACGCTGAACTCGCCGAGCTCCTGCCCGGACCGGTCTGACCGGTCAGATGCACCGGTCTGACCGGTGTATGCAGAGGCACAGTGAAAACCTAATATCGCCGCCTCGGGAGGGACCCTGTCGGAGGTGGCGCGCCTAGGGTTGCTCTGAGGTCGGCAATACCACTCAGAACGTCCCTGATCGTCGTCGAGACAAGCAAGGAAAGCACGAGGTTGGAAAAGCTAGGATTTGAGAGATAAAAGTTGTAGAAAGTAATAATCGATTGGGTGATTCCACCTCAAACGGCCGTGGCCCTTTATATTTATAGGGTGGGGAGGTCTTGCCCCGCAAGGAATCCTTTTACAACTCGAAATTCGCTAGGACTCCTCAATTCTACTCGGACTCGGGGTCCACCGTCAGACCGGTCAGGCCCACCGGTCAGACCGGTGCAGCCGTTGCCGGATCAGCTACCAGACGCCCGACCGGTCCGACCGTCGAGGGACACCGGTCTGACCGGTGGCGTCAGCCTGATCGGCTTTGTGCCAATTTTGGGTGCGAACACAAATATTAGTTCAGCTGCATTTTTCACATAATGTTATTGTTCCTTGATAGTTGCAAGCTTGGAGTTACTTCGCGTAGGTGTTCAATAAGCTGATTAAAAAACATTGCACTATACTTCCACACCTATATTGATAAACTAAATGGAAGGTTCCTTTTCGTTAGAGCTTCGTCTCTACTTTATCTTCATCCGATCTACTTTTTGCTGTGCTTTTGTAGAGCTGATGCGCCATGTCGGGGGTGGCATTAGTTACCTGAGTTGGCCGTCCATATTAACAGGTTCCTGTTTTTTGTGTCTTCTGTATCTAATCATACTCAGATATTTAGGCCTTTTGATTTCACATAACCTAGCATTATCGCAAATCAGCCTATCATCCTAGATGAATCAGCCAATCTAGATGATAATGAGATATACTGCTTGTTTTTTTTCTGCTGTTGTAATCTATTATAAATTAAATCTTTTTGGTGCCATTTTGGCCTGAATATGTTCTATTTTTGAAATTACAAAACTTGAACGGGCATGCATTTGTGCTTTCCCCAGTTCTAGAGAGAGATCCATGCTTGATGGCTAGATTGATGGTTTAATTTTAAGGTGACTACTTAGATTTACTTTTGGGTATAGAAGAAAAAAAAGACCCGTGATTGAGATGGATGACTGCTGAACAACTGTTAGATGACTGACTCTTTTGTTTGGCCAGTCTTCTAGTATCATTTTACTCCTGTTGATTAATGTACACATTTTAGTAGCTTTGAGGTAATAATTAAATGGAAAAAGTGCAGGCTCCCATCATAGACAATATTGTTCCCGCTTGATCATGGTGCTGACACTGGCTATACTTGCCTTACAGAATTGCATTGCAAAATCGTATAATAAGACAATCTAGATGTTCTTCAGCTATTAGCCACTGTTATTGGAAGGTACTATTGTCATTTATTATTATTTCTTGTTTGAACATGGAAGATTTACTGTTTATGTTGTTTGATGCACTTAAAATGGAAAATGCAAGCCTCTGTTAGTATGAGGAAAATTTTCCATTGCTATATATTGGATGATTGTTTTAACTGACAGTAGATTTTGGTATCCTTCCATGTCGCCTCTTTATGAAACATTTGATTTTCCATTGCATAATTTGGTGGGTGCAAGTTAAAGACATTGCCTAAGACACTTGATTCCGAGTAGCCTCTTTATGAAACAAATGCAGATGGTTTACGCGTTACTGGTTCCCGGAAGAGTCAATTTGTCCATTAGCTAAACCCTTATTAGTTCGTGAACTTAGGGGATTACGTGATTCGTCAGAAAAAGGAATGATAACTATGGTAGCTTCAATTTTTTGCACTTTGATCTTCAGTGTGCCTGAAGAAACAAGATGATCCATGTTTTAATCAGTGTTGTTACATTTTATTTCAAGAAATGCTATTAGTATCGATTTGACAATTTGACTGATGGTCTTTGTAGAGTTTCTAGGACCAAGGTTCAAATATCCTGGAGTGGCTCAAGGTTCACAGAAATGGTACGAGTGTCTTTTCATGTTAGTGAGTGATCTAGAAAATCTAGAAAACAAAAGGTAGGAGTGCCAATTGCAGTGTCCAAATTATATTGCCCTGTTATGTGTATGTAGAAACAAAGACCCGGCTCTCATTTCAGGGTTCTGAACTCCTTCCAGCAATGATTATGAAATATGTATAGAAAAAGGCACAACATTGCTTCCCAAAACTTATACAGTCAGATGAAAACTACAAGCTTGGAACTAATTTAGTTTTGCTTCATCAAATAAAGGCTAGCCTGAAATATAAAGAAGTTAATACATGAATGACTCTAATTGCTTATGTTGATGATGCTACTGCTACAATTTGTATCATATGTTTTTGTATGATACTCGTGCTTTTATTTGCATTCGATATGCACATATTTGCTTTTATTTGCCTCACTATAAGTTAGAAAGCCATGCTTTCTTGCTTTGTTATCATGATTTTTCTCATGTGTGCATGTCAACCAATCACTGCATGTTGATGCTAATTGTTTTTTGATGACATCTTATCAGAATTGAGTGTCTGTGTCTAATCCTTTTTCTGATGCCTGCAGTGAGCTTTGTGGCCTTGTTGGTTGTGCAATAATATTCAGGTAGATTGTTTTCGTTGTCCTTTCTTTCTTTAAGATGATTTCATTTCCATATATAAGCTATCTGAATGCTAATGATGACTTCAATTGTGGTTTACTTGCTTCATTAAACTGCATTAACTGAAATAAGCTGACGATATCTTGTGATGCTTATGTTTTATTTATTATTGGCAAATTAGCTAACCTTGCTAGAGGATGTGCTTATTAAATCTGAACATTGCCATGCAAACTTTACCTGTCCTGCCTATGGTCCAACACTGCAGATAGCCAATATATATTTATGTTCAGTTAACTGTCTCGATCACTATAGAGTTCATATTCATGTTCAGTTATTTGAATGATATCACTAAAGAATTTCTTTGGTTAGATTGTTAGAGTATGCTGTTGTTCCTCATTGTATAATTGTATTTCTACATCAACTCATTTCTCTTGATTGTGAATAAAATTGGTAGTAGACAACCTACCTGATGAATCTGATTATCAGGTATGTTGATGATTCTGATTATACACTGCAGTTCACAATTTTTTGTACTTGGTTGCCAGGTGAACTAAGACAAACTGCTAATGAGCCTCTTCTAATCTGATCTACTAATGCACACGCAGGTAAGGAGGCTAATGAGGTACACTTCTAGAGCAGGAGCTGAGGAGCTGAGCAGCAGGAGCTGACAAAGTTATATAGCAGCATACATGTGAAAAAAACTGAACGTAATATAGTTGATGCAATGATGTAAATAACATCCAGATTGTTGCCATATGATTTCTCATGACATCTACTTGTTGGTTACATATATCCACACGGATGTTATCAGATATCTACTAGATGTTGCTTCTTGTATTCACTTATATTTGATTGGGATTGTTGGCACGATAGGGCGCGCAACGCGCGCCGTCTGTTCTAGTGAAGATGAAGAGTACATCTCCTTCGAAATACATGATTGCTGCAACTCCTTTATCTTGATGGTGCCCTTGCATAGATCTTCAAACGATGTCATATTGCTTGGACTTGATTTCAGCTATCGAAATCGAAACACCTTTGTCCCCAACGGAGTCGCCAATTTGTTGATGCCTTTTCGGAGCCAACAAGCACGTGGAGGAGCTCCTTGTAGCACCTCTGCGCAGGCACCGGTCAGATTGGTCGCCGACGATCCCGGTGGTAGACCAACGAACGCTCGCCCGGGTGGGACCTCGTCGGGACAAGCGCACCTTGGGTTGTCCTAAACTCAGCAGGCTAGTTAGGACGTCCTCTCATGCCGCGGAGGTAGTAGAGGAACGAAACATGGGGTTGGAAAAGTAGAGTAACGAGGAAGAAAGGTAAAAACGATAAAGATATATTGATTTGATCGATTGGATGATGAACCTCAATCAGCCGTGGCCCTTTATATTATAGGGTGAGGAGGTCTTGCCCGCAAGGAAATTCTTTTACGAGTCTAATATATCAGGACTCCTTGATTCAAGTCGGATTCGGAGGGACACCGGTCAGACCGGTCCACCTGACATGCAGATCTTATGCAAGTCATATCTCCCTCATCTGGACTCCGAATTGGACGTTCCACATACAAATCTTGATCTAATCAATGATACCTATCCAATGATGAAGTCCAAATTACCTTTTGAGCAACTTGACCACACCGGTCTGACCAGTGCGTACAACCTTCTAAATTCGGGTGCGAACACAAATAAATCAGCTACGACAAGTGAAAACCTAAGGGAAGCTAATCCACATCGACGGTAGGAGGAGGATCATCCACGACGGCAGCGAGGAGGAACTTGAAAGGCCGTGACATGCACATCGTCACCAAGGGTAGCATCTTCGGGTGCATTCACCAAGGGACGGAGTGGCTGTGAAGGGACCGCAGGCAATGGTGATGGGAGCGAATGCGGGCGACAGGCTGCCGCGGAGGCGGCAGATCAACTCTGTTTCATTTGCGGGCTTTGCGGCGTCGTTGGGCATCGCGTGTTGCCTACGAAGAGCCGCTCCAGTCTTGCAGGCTGATTTGCGGACCTAGGCAGGCTCGCGGCGCTTGCCCAACGGGTTCACGACAAAACCCGCGCCGCTTGCATCCCTATCTGTTCTACCTGGAGGACCATCTAAAGACCTCTTTTTTCTTTGAAACACTAGGCCCTACTCCTACATCCTAATTAGACTTGTATATATACAAAGTGATTTTTGTTGTACGGATCTTTTGTTTAAATTATGTCTTCTCATAACTCCTGCAACAATCACGTCTATTGACTAAATTTCCAACTTTGTTTAAACCGAGCAGCACAGACCTATCTCGGTAGATCTTTAGACTGAGTGTGTAAGATGCATCTCCATGGTCCTTGGTAACGAAACTCTACGTATGATTATATTCTGATTAACAATATGTCATTCACATGAACACAAATACAAGTACGCTCTCACTAGATTTCTTCCAAACACAAGATTTCTTTTTTTCAAGACGTGCAAGCATGTTTTTCATTAAAAAGAAGAGAGAAAATTTGTTTACAGGGGCACACAACAGCGTTGTTGGACAAGAAAGCAAAAGCAAATTTACCAGGATTTAACGGTGTTTGTGCTTTCAGTGGTAGGCGATATTCCCGTCGACAGCGAGGTGTTTGTGGTGACTTCGTCAATCTTGAGAATTTGCTGGTCCAGTCTTCGAAGATGCTCCTAGGAGTAGGGTTTGCACGCGTGTTTTCATAGGGATGAGTGTGCGTGCGTTATGAGTGTCTCCGATATACTGTGTAATTCGCCAAAAAAGCTAAGCTAAAATACATAATACAGAAATGAAAGGTGAGAAAAGAAAACATGAAAGAGGCCTTACCACAGTCTTAAAGGCCACACACCAAGAAGGCGAGCAAGGGGAAGGAAGCATGCGCGTGCCCAGGTCTTGGCCTCCTCCAAGATTGTCGGTGCGAGCGCGACTGGTATGAGAGCCTCTATGTCGTACACGCGTCTGTTGTGCTCCTTCCAAATCGACAAAGCGACCAACAAGATGAGGGCATCAATGCCTTTCTTTCGAGCCTTATCGACTTGCTTCCTCACCGAGCACCACCAGGTAGCTAGGGTCTGGGGGCGGTCCGGCGAGATCCTGTAGGAGGACATGTCTAAGGATTTTAAACCAGTCGACAAGAAGGTGATCTAGCGTCTCGACCTCTTGTGCGCATAACACACAGACATCTGTATCTCATAAGTCATGATGTCGAAGCTCGTCGAACGTCCAGCAGCGACCATGTAAAATCAGCCATGTGAAGAATTTACATTTTCTGGGCATCTGAACCTTCCAGATTTGCCGAGCTCCTAGGATGTCCATGCGACCAAGAAAGAGCGCAGAGTAGACTGAGAACGAGAGGTACTAACCGTCGGGCGACCACTTCCAAATGAACCTATCAGGTTCAGGTGTGAGTGTGATGGTGCAAACCAGGTTCCAGACAGATAGGAATTGGACGATAACTTGTATCATCCGGGTATGGGTAATATCCGCGACCCGACGTATACCACTGGCTCCCGCACTGAGCCCTTCTTGCACAGTGCGAGAGCGTCTGATCCTCGGTGAGACGGCCGCCCATAGGTAGCGGTGAAAGTGGTGTGGATAATTTCCACATCCGATCCAATCCGAATACGAATTGTGTGGATACGGGGAAGAGTTTTTGGTATCCATACGGATGTGGATAATCTGAATCCGATTGTGTGCGAATGCGGAGTAGGATATGGTGTTAGCGAAATCCGACGGATATGGATTATCTGATAATTGAACGCAGATAATCTGAGACTTATAATAGGATATCTGACTACTATGACATCCCAATATGGCCCATACTATCAAAGTGAAGGAACTGGAGGACAAAGGAGCAGAATAAAAGAGGCTTTAGGCATCCATATTCAGTTAATTTGTTTTAAGTGCTTGTTGTACTCTTAAGTATAAAGTTGAGAACTTGTAATAATTTTTTCCGATGTCGAGTGTGAAGTGTCATTCTCGACGGTGAAGACTATTTTTCATATTATGTTGCTACTTTACAGTGTTGCTTTCAAAATTGTTGATCAACATTTGAAGCTGAGCAGTATTATCCGACTATTTTAATTTCCAACATCCAAAAAAATCTGCATCCATAACCGCATCTGTGTAATATCCACTCTGCTTCGCATCCGACAAAAAAAATAGATGTGGATGTGGAAAAGGTACTATCTGATCCGATCTGCTTTCATCCCTACCCATAGGTTGGGAGCCAAGGTTTTGATTGAACAACCGACGATCCAGTTGTCCTCCCAAAAAAGAGCTTGGGCACCAAAATGGTGATGTAGGCATCAAAGAATGCCTGAGTTGCCCGATCAACCGGGAACCGGAACGTTGTCCACGTCCTATCCGGGTCAGTATGTGTCAACCAAAACCACCGCAAATGTAGGACCGTTCCTAAGGTGTGGAGATCAGGTAAACCTATGCCGCCGAACGGTGTTGGGCAAGCGACGTTGACCTAGGCAACCAGACAGCGACATCCAGAGGCTACCTCATTTCAGACAACCACACCAATGGAAGCCCCTGATGAGCTTTTTGATAGCCTTATGTGCCCAAGCAAACAAACACAAGGTTTCTTCTGACATGTACGAGAAGCCAAACTAAACACCTCATTAAAACGAAGATTCCACCTCTTGGATGCTTTCTTTAGCTTGTTTATAGACTTCATAAGCCTACATACTTTTCTAGTATTTTGGGATCGACAAAACCTCCAGATTATGTCATATATACATATCCTCGCTTAGGTTTCCTCTTAAAAAAGCCATTTTGATTACCATATCTCGTAGTTACAATGAGCCTGTTTGGATTGTAGGGGTAAATGTTTACCCTAAAGTAAATGTTTTGCCCCTTCTATTTGCCTCTAATAGTATTTACTCCTTGGGGTGTTTGGATTGAGGGGTAAATGTGAGGTAATTGTGGATGTGGATGTGAGAGAGGGGCTGGGGTCCACCACAACTTTGCTCTAATTTGCTACTTTTTAGGGGTAAATGGAATTAGGGGGACAAAACATTTGCCCCACCACATTTGCCCCACATGTTTGGCACCTTAGGGGTAAATTTACCCGATTTGCCCCATTTACCCCTCCATCCAAACACCCTCAATATGTGTCAATTGCTAGTAGGATCCAGACAAACTTTAGCATCTTAGTGAGTGAAAATGTTACGCATAATCAACACCTTGAATTTAATGCAAATCTTTTGCTACCGATCACTGCTTATAGATGCGGGCGTCTATCCTTTTTCTTGAATATCCACTTACACTCAATGGCTCTCACATGTGCCAGTTGCTAGTATGCTTTCATCTACCACACATGTGGCTCGAGCTATTACTATAAAGTTATGTGGTGTCCAATCCTGAGCACTCCATATATATAGCCAACACTGGTGGAAAAACAGCCTTCCATCCCGAGTGGGAAAGGCTTTAAGTCTCTAAAGCCCACCCGGGACGAAAAGGGAGAGACAACCCCCCCCCCCTTTGTCACCGGGTGGGCAACCGGGAATAAAGGGTGCCCTTTATTCCCGGGTGGTAGCCCGCCCGGGACAAAAGGGGAGGGGCAGCAGCGCCTGTGCGCCACCCCTTTAGTCCCGGGTGGTAGCCCCGCCCGGGACAAAAGGGGAGGCACACCAGCGCATGTGCGCCACCCCTTTAGTTGCTGTGAATTTTTTTTTGTTTCATTTCAAATTGTTCTAATAATGTTATACGCGTATATTCTCACGTATTTGGGTGTAATTTACGTATACGTATAAATGTTTGCACTAATTATACGTGTCTACTATACGTACTATATGAAGAGAATAAACATATAAATAAATATATACACACATTATATTACATCGAAAGCATAGCAGATAGTATTTGATCTGAAAGTAGTATATATATATACATCAAAATATTGTTTCATACTAATTCTAGTCTAAAGTTCCACCGGAGGTGCTACTCAAAATTTATCAATTCGATGACCGTCATAGTGATTTCTGCCTTGTGGATTAATGACCTGGTCCATTATGAATCTGCAGAGACCTTCTTGAATCGCCAAGAGTCGGTCTTCTCAATGATTGCGTCCCTAATCATATTGTTCTGCAATGTGCAAATAATTTAATATATTACACACAAGAATTAAATATATAAGTGGTTAGAAAAAAAAGTATTATTAATTGATTCAAAATAATACTTACAGTATAATCTGACGGGTCTGCCTCGCAAAAATTGTGGATGAACTCACACACATAGTATGCACATAAATGTGTCCCTGGTTCCTGTCTCATACACTAAATTGACGAAGATAATTATGAAAAATTAGTGTTATGCATTTTTAATTTGCCCAATCTGAAGTTGTTATTTGGTTTACGTACCAAAAAATTTGTAGTGAAGTTTATTCTAGGTTTCCATTGTCCAGGGTTGACAGCCTTGAATTTTTCCCAAGCTCTGGCAGAAAATAATGAAAGTTAGAGCTAGATAGTGTTAGTAAAAGCACACTATTGCATAAAAGGGAACGTATGGATAGAATTATTACTCTTGAAACATATCTTGAAGGTCCAAGTATTTGTCCGGATCTCTTCTCAACGAATCAAAGACAAGGATGTTGCTTCTGTTGACATCAATTATGAGAAGAATCCAGTGGAAACTGTATATACATAGAAGCTCAAAAGATTAGAACTAAATAATGTTAACTAAGATAATTAGAAATGCGAACCCTTAGCAATTAAGATGGTAATCACAATTACTCGAAGTTGTAAGGTAGAAGTATCAAATCCTTGTAATGCAATTCACACAAGGTCCTTACGATTGTTTTGAATGTTGTTTTTGGTTGCTTCTTTACTTGATCTTGATTAACTAAAGATGGGTCCATGAAACCTATTCGTTGGTAACCATTCTTCCCCATGTTATGCATTTCCAGGCTACAGAAAATGAAAGACAAAGTTAATAATTAGAGTATGCATAAATTTGTTAATTAGGGTATGTATTGCACCGTCACTTACAGGCACCAGGCCATGACAAGATCGGTATTCAAGGAGTCAAGATGGTAAATTTCATAAATATCCTTGAATCGCAGCCAGGACAACTTCTCGCCTTCACCAGCAAAATCTCCCGGTTTAACAAGCATGCCAATCATCTCCAGGCCCGCCTTAGACGTCTTCATGTAGAAGTCATGCAATTTGCGCATCTGAGTAGGGAGTTTCTTCACCAACTCAGGCCTGACAAAAGATTTCCCATGCTCGTAGCGCCATCTAGGTACAAAGTTTAGGTCCCGAGGAGGTGATTCGTGGCCGAGAACATATTCTAGTGGCATCCCTGTTGCTTCTTACATTGCAATGACCGCCGCAGTTGTTCTGCGTCCATAACTGCAAGAGCTCGTTCAGTTGCAGTGAGGCCGGAGGTGACGTAAGTCTATACTCCTGACGTCGATGCTTCTGTTGCCTTCTTCGTTGAAGGCTCTTTCGCCGACGTTGACGTTTGTGTTGCCTTCTTCATTGAAGGCTCTTTCGCCGACGTCGACGTTTGTGTTGCCTTCTTCGTTGAAGGCTCTTTCGTCGACGTCGACGCTTGTGTTGCCTTCTTCTTCTTCCTATAATCCTGTGGCATCGTCGACCCCGGTACTTGGTCGATGTAACTATTTGGTGACCCTCCTTGTCTCTTCTTCTTCATGGACTTGAGCAGCGACCGGTCATAATCACTTAGTAGGGGTTTTATAATTTCTTGTCTCTTTTCTGCTTCCTTCTTCTCTATGAAAGCTTTGAGTTTCTGCGGACGATCTTTATTCTTTTCTGCTTCCATTTCATCGAGCCGTTTTTGTTTAGCAGCCTCTTTATTCCCTTCAATCCACGCCTTGAGTTGCTTATCACACTCCGCCTCATTTTCTGATGTTGTCATGTCATATGGCAGCTTCCTTTTAACAGGTAGCTTTTTCCCTTTCTTCTTCGGGGGATCCGGATTTGGCACGGGCATAGACGCGGTAGATTTTGATCGGGATCGCCTCTTGGCAGGCTTTGGTGAAGGCTGCTTTGGTGGTGATTGATGCTTCGGTGGTGATTGTTGATGATCGTCATCGCTCGCGGCAGGAGAATTCCCTCGTTGTGGAGACGGTGAGCTCCAATCATTGGGCGACGACCGGCCTGGTGACGGCTCGAGAGATGGTGCCTGCTGCTCGGCAACACTCGGAGGGATCGTTGACGGCCCGGGAGAAAGTGGCTGTTGCTCGGCAACACTCGGAGGGAACGGTGGCGGCATGTTAGGTATTATGATGTAACGTTTGGGCCACAATATGATACTATGAAGCGCATCACGGAGTGTCCTTTCCCCGTCACCTCCTTGGATGTCTAGCTCTATGTCGTTAAACTTTGGGTCAGCAATCTCCTCCAAACCAATTGAGGCGTAGCCAGCTGGAATCTCCATGTCGTGGCTTGTACGTCCTGGGAGATGTGCTAAAGCCATTCCGTACGCCACCAATATATATGTAGAGAAATGATGAAGTTATTAAATGCCTGAGACATGCATCAAAGGTTGAGATAATTGCACGTATAATCAGGTTTATATATACCTTCATTGTGATGTTGCCGATCGGCTTGTGCAGCTCACATGCGGTGCGCTGACAGAGTTCATCCACAGGGTACCGTTCATTGTCCTCTACTTGAACTTCTTCTTGGTTTGCCACCCTTTGTTCTTCGGGGGCCTCTGTGGAAACACAGCTGCTTTTACGAGTGGAAGGGCTAATGACGGGATCCATCGGTGCTTGGGGCAGTGCTCCGGCAGGGGTGATCTGAGCTACCGCGGCGGCCACTCGTCGTGCAATCTCTGCATTCACACGATCTTCTTGATCTTTAAGTCTCTGCTCCATCATTTCACGCCACTGCCCGTCTTCACGCTCCCTTCTTCTTTTGCGGCTTCTGTAGGTGTCGGCACTTCCCTTGAAAGCATACTTCCACGGGACTACCCCGTAGCCCCTGCAACGTCCTGGGTGTTCCGGATTCCCGAGCGCCAAAGTGAGCTCATCCATGTCTCTGTCAAGAACCAATCTGCCCGCTTTGATGTCTTCATTCTTTTTTATTATCTCATGTGCCGCCTCCCGTAACGTGGGTGGGAATACGAGGGAACCATCATCAGGGTTCAATCTTCCACCGCGGGCATAATACCAATTCTTCGATCGTTCTTCCCAGTCAATGACCGCTGGTACGATACCTTTGTTGAGGAGGTCTTGTTCAATCTTCCGCCACTTGGGTGCTGCAACCGCGTAACCACCGCGACCAAGACGATGGGTGTAATCCGTCTTCTTACTGGCACTTATCTGAGCTCATGCGCTCTTGTTGGCAAATTCTTCACTATTCTTGTAATCCACAAAGGACTGCCAGTGATCCTTTAGCTTGGGATAATCATCAAAATTTGGAGTTCGTTTCTGCTTTATATAATCTCTGTGCAGCTGCTTCTTGAAACTCTGCAATTGAGTTGCCATCTTCGTGAGAGTCCACTGCTTCACAAGGTTTGCGTTCACGCCCGGTGGAAGTGTGAAGTGTTTTAGGATATCATCCCATAACATATTCTTAAGTGAATCTGGAACCACCCATGGATTATATTCCCTTCCCTTCCATTCTCTATATGATATGGGCACGTTGTCCCTCACAATAGCACCGCATTGGGACACAAACTTGTCCATGACCTTCTTTGGTTCCCATGGCTGGCCAAGCTCGTTGACTTCAGTGATATGAAACTTCACGTCATGATCGACGATTACTTTTGTACGACCTCTCTTAGTCTTTTTGCTTGTCGAGGTTGAAGCCTACAAGTTGCGGATTTGTTATTCACGCGGGGTTCCAGAATGATATATATACCTCGTTGTTAATGCATTTATGGACTTGTTAATGCATGATATATATACCTCGTTGGAACCTTCTGCATTAACTATGACAAGGTCTTCATTATTGTCCTCGGCGCGGCTGTCGATATCCGCGGTGCGGGAGTCGATGTCCGCGGTGCGGGTGTCGATGTCCCCGGTTATGTTGAGGAACGCATCCGCCTGGCTACGTTCCTCCTCGGTGAAGGTTGGACCCCCAGCAATAAGGCTCTCCATCAGCCGCCCCTTCTCATTGTGATCCATAACTAGAAATTTCTGAAAACATTAATGAATTTCTGAGCACATCAATGATTTTCTGAGCACATAAATGATTTTCTGGATACATAAATGAATTTCTGAATACATAAATGAATTTCTGAATACATAAATAATTTTCTGAGCACATAAATGATTTTCGGGCGAGAGTCGAGCGAGACTACCTAAGTGTCGGGCGGGAGTCGAGCGAGTCGGGCGAGAAAACCTAAGTGTCGGGCGGGGTCGAGCTAGTCGGGCGGGAGTCGAGCAAGTCGGGCGGGAGTCGAGCGAGACTACCTAAGTGTCGGGCGGGAGTCGAGCGAGTCGAGCGAGAAAACCTAAGTGTCGGACGGGGTCGAGCGAGTCGGGAAAGAATCGAGCGTGTCGAGCGATACTACCTAATTGTCGGGCGAGCGAAAAAATTAAAATCTCTAAATACATATTTCATCTCTAAATACATTTCATCTCTAAATACATATTTCATCTCTAAATACATATTTCATCTCTAAATACATTTCATCTCTAAATACATATTTCATCTCTAAATTCAAATCTAAAATCTCTAAAATCTCTAAATTCGCAAAATTCAATTCTAAAATCTCTAAATTCAATTCTCAGCACATAAATAAATTAAATGAAAACATAAAAAAATGCTGACATCAGCCATCAGGGGCTGACGTTAGCAGTTCCCTCACCAGCGCAGCGACGGCGGGCTGAGGGGTCGACGGCCGGGCGGGCGGGCGCGGGAGAGACGGCGGCCGGGCGCGGAAGACGTCGGCGGCCGGGCGCGGGGGAGACGGCGGCCGGGCGCGGTAGAGCGGGGTCGACGGGCGCGGCCGGGAGCGGCAGCGGCGGAGCGGGGGCGACGGAGGCCGGGAGCGGCGGCGGGGAAGACGACCGGGCGCGGCGGAGACGTCGACGGGCGTGGGGACGACGGCCGGGCGCGGGCGGGGTCGACGGGCGGCGTGCGGACGACGGCGGCCGGGAGCTCGATCCGGCGGCAGAGAGGGCGCGGGGCCGGCCGGGCGCGGGCAGGGACGGCGGGGTGCGACGGGGTCGACGACGGCGGGGTGCGAGCTTCGACGACGACGGATGCAGGCGCGACGGAGGCTTCGACGACGACGGAGGCAGGGGCGACGGCGGGGAAGACGATGGCCGGAGTGTGAAGTGGAGGAGTTGGGGAAGAAGGGGTGGATCCGTGGGATTTATATCCCCCCTTTAGTCCCGGGTCGTAATCAGACCCGGGAGCAAAGAGCCTTTAGTCCCGGGTCGTATCACCACCCGGGACTAAAGGCCCCTTTCGCGCGGGAGGGCGGCAAGGGCAAAATTTCGGCCTTTTGTCCCAGGTGGTGTTACCACCCGAGACTAAAGGCCCCCCTTTAGTCTAGGGTCGTAACACCACCCAGGACTAAAGTGTAATTTTCGGCGGGAACTGTTTTTCCCCTCCCATTTCTTTTCTCATTTTCACATCCTATCTCTTTGAAATCAAAAAAAATATAGTGACTTTTACTATTTTTTCCATGCAAAATTATATTTAGTTAAAATATAATAAACTGTACTTTGCTATGCAAAATTATATTTTAGAGTTGTAAACATTCACTTCCAATTTTCATTTGCAATATTGATGTGCATTCCCAATAAAATTCAATTAAACCGAAAAAATAGTAAATTAATTCAGAAAAATCTCAAACTTGCTGGGTCAATCTCACATGACATATTCAAGCTTCATAAAAATTTTGAGACCGATACAACACTGCAAAGTGCATGGACTTCAGAATCGTTAAGACATAAGTGGTATAGACATGGTTCGATGAAAGGTTCTATATAGCTTTGTGAAGCACGTGTACTCCATCTATGTCGAAATGGTCTGAAATTTTTTTGGTTGTCATTTACACTCAAAATATTAGCTCACGCAAGATCTTAGATTTTTCTGATGACTAAATGTATTTTAGGTTTTTTCTTTGTGCTAAAGGAGCTAGAATATTGTGAATTACACATCAATAACTCAAGAATTATGATTCGACTTCCAGATAAATTAGACTCATAAGGCACAAGAGAACTTGTGGCCAAGTTTGGCACCATTCTGTATCGTTGCAGGGGTGCTCTCAGCTCAACATTTAATTTCTAGGTGACGTCGCACGGAAATTCAATTAAACCAAAAAATAGTAAATTAATTCAGAAAAATCTCAAACTTGGTGACATATTCAAGCTTCATAAAAATTTTGAGACAGATACACAATTGATTTGATCAATAATCATTACATTACGACATTAATCTCAAGCACGTAAGTACGGTGTCTCTTCACGTCCAAGCAATATGCTTGGGTCCACTTCGACAGCGAACGGAGGCATGCCATCAAACTGATCATAATCATCGGATTGATCTGTTTTGTCCTCGACTCCCACGATTACTCTTTTACCTGGAAGAACTATGTGACGCTTTGCCTCTTGTGGTCCTGCTTCTTGGGGATTTTTATTCTTCGGTATGCTAGTCATATCCTTCACATAGAAAACCTGATGCACATCTTTGGCAAGCACGAATGGATCATCTTTGAACCCAATCTTGGTAAGGTCCACTATTGTCATTCCATATTCATCTTTCTTTACGCCATTCAGGTTTACCCATTGGCAAAAAAACAGAGGGACGTTCATCGCTCTGTAATCAAGTTCCCATATCTCTTCTATGATACCATAATAGCAGGTCTTGCCCCCATCTTTTCCGATGACGTCCATACGGACACCACTATTTTGGTTTGTGCTTTTGCGATCTTGAGCTCTCGTGTAAAAATTGTAACCATTCATATCGTAAGCTTGAAATCTTGTAATTGTGCTACAAGGTCCCCTGGCTAACAAAGCTAGTTGTGGATGAATCGTTGAGTTTCCGATTAGTTGTTCACTCAACCATGAGGGAAATGTTTCCAAGTGACGGCGTGCAATCCAGACTGGGGATTTGGTTGGATTTTGAGAAGCAATAATCTGCTCGTGTTCCATCCTATACGGAGTCACCAGTGATGATTGTTGCAGGACTGTTAGGTGTGCTTTATGGAATAAATCAGTATTATTGCTCAAACTTGATTTCCTTCTGATGGTTCCCTTTCCCTGTAGCCTCCCCTCGTGTCGTGATACTGGAAGCCCAATCGAGTCAATTGTGTCAACAAAATCAACACAAAACTCAATGACCTCCTCAGTTCCATATCCCTTAGCAATGCTTCCTTCCGGACGGGCACAGTTAAGAACATATTTCTTGAGGATCGACATGAACCTCTCAAAAGGCCACATGTTGTGAAGGTATACTGGACCGAGAATAGTAATTTCTTTCACAAGGTGTACCAGGAGGTGCGTCATAACATCGAGGAAGGAAGGTGGAAATGCCAACTCAAAGCCGACAAGACATTGAACCTTATCATTCTGTAGCTTTCCTAGCTTGGCTGGATCGATTGCCTTCTGTGAAATTGCATTGAGAAATGCACAAAGCTTTACGACCAGTAATCGTACATTCTCTGATAGAACACCCCTCAATGCAACTGGAAGCAACTGTGTCATCAACATGTGATAGTCGTGGGCCTTTAGATTTGTGAACTTCTTCTCTTTCATATTTATGATCCCCTTTAAATTCGACGAGTAGCCAGACGGAATCTTAATACTGTTCAGGCAATCAAACACGCTTTCCTTCTCTTTCTTGGTGAGAGTGTAACTAGCAGGACCATAGTAATCAACATCATCATCATCCTCTTCCGGATTAGTTTCATCATCACCCTCCCGCGGAACTTTGGGAATCTTATGAAATTCTTTCAGGTCCTCTCGTGCTTCATCGGTATCCTTCGGGTTACCGTAACAACCCATGAAGCCTAGCACATTCACGCAAAGATTCTTCGTAAGGTGCATCACGTCAATTGCGTGTCGGACCTCAAGGCTACGCCAATAAGGTAGCTCCCAAAATATAGATTTCTTCTTCCACATTGGTGCACGCCCGTTGGCGTCAGTTGGAACAGGTTCACTACCAGCACCCTTTCCAAAGACTACCCTTAGATCATTTACCATCTCAAATACGGCATCTCCATTAAAATGGGGTGGCTTCGTACGATGGTCAGCCTTCCCTTTCCAATGCATCACTTTCTTCCGTAAGGGGTGATTAGTTGGAAGGAAACAACAGTGACCATTATACACGACCTTCTTACAGTTTTTGAGATGAATACCTTGTGTTCTATGTAAACAGTGCGTGCATGCCGGATATCCCTTGTTTGTCTGCCCAGAAAGGTTACTTAGGGCAGGCCAATCGTTGATGGTTATGAACAATAATGCTCGTAGATCGAAGTTCTCTTGCCTATCCTCATCCCACACACGTACGCCCTCTTCCCGCCATAGCAGTAATAGTTCATCGACCAACGGTCTTAGGTACACATCAATGTCGTTACCGGGTTGTTTTGGACCTTGGATGAGCACCGGCATCATAATAAACTTTCGCTTCATGCACATCCAACCAGGAAGGTTGAACATGCATAGGGTCACAGGCCAAGTGCTATGACCACTGCTAAACTCCCCGAATGGACTGAAACCATCCGTACTTAAACCAAACCTTATGTTCCTTTCCCCGTTCTCAGAAAATGTCTTGAATTCTCTATCAATCTTTCTCCACTGAGACCCATCAGCCGGATGTCTCAGCAGGTTGTCTTGCATACGTTCCTCGGTGTGCCATCTCATCAACTTAGCATGTGCTTTGTTCCGGAACAAACGCTTCAAACGTGGTATTATAGGAAAATACCACATAACCTTCGCCGGAACTTTCTTCGTCTTGTCACGGTGCCCCTGGAGATCACCAGCATCTTCATCTCGCCGAATCTTATAACGTAGTGCTTTGCACACAGGACAAGCATCCAAATTCTCGTAATCCTTACCTCGATATAGGATGCAATCATTAGGGCATGCATGGAACTTCTGTACCTCCAACCCAAGAGGGCACACAGTCTGTTTTGCTTCATATGTGGTGGACGGTAATTCATTGTTCTCCGGAAGCTTGTCCTTCACAATTTTTAGCATCCCTTCAAATGCCTTATCAGACACACCATGTTTTGCCTTCCATTGCAGCATTTCTAGTGTAGTACCAAGCTTGTTGTGACCTGGCTTGCAATCTGGGTATAATGGTTTTCTGTGATCTTCGATCATACATTGGAACTTTGCCTTTTCTTTTTCATTTTCACAGTCCCTTTGTGCATCCTGTAGAACCTGGCCGAGATCATCAGCAGGCCCGTCAGCATGTGCTGGTAACTCTTCTTCGTCAGCATCTTCCATTAAAGTATCTGCAAAAGCTTGACCTGCGGCCCAGTCCGGAATACCCTCCTCCTCTTCTTCGTCGTCTTCCATCACAACCCCTCTTTCACCGTGCTTGGTCCAAACCACATAGTTCGGCATGAATCCGTATTTCAACAAGTGGAGGTGAAGTGTGCCCGGGTCATGGTAGTCTCTTTCGTTTCTGCAATCGGAGCATGGACAACACATGAACCCACTCGCATCTATGTTTTTTTTCGCCACTTCGAGAAAACCATGCATGCCGGTAATGTACTCCGCTGACCATCTGTCGGTGTTGTACATCCATTGCCGGTTCATCTGCATCATATTAAGTGAAAAATATCCATGTTAATTCTAACAACACTAAAGTATAAAAAACAAAAAAAATCTTAGTACAAATGAATTTCTATGTTAGTACAAATGATAACTACTTATTACTAAATCTAAAGTATACTAAAAACCTCATCTCTTAGCTCTTAAATCAAAATTTCTATTTTCTCCTTCTCTAAACCATAACACGAAATTTAAACACAACAAATGAATGGAGGATGAAGAATAATACCTTAGCAACACCTTGGAGGTGAGAAAACTCCACAAATTGATGACGAAAAATTTGGGCAGCACCTCCCTAGGTTTGAAGCGCCATGGAGCTTAGAGGAGCTTGCTTTTGAGCTCTCGGTGAAAAATGGTCGGGCAGGGGAAGAAGAAGGGAGCGTGCTGTCGATTTTGTATAGGGGAGGCCTTTTGTCCCGGTTCGTTTTACCAACCGGGACAAAAGGCCTCTGAAGGCCGGCCCCGCCAACCCTTTAGTCCCGGGTTGGTTTACCACCCGGGACTAAAGGCCGGCACCAATTATTACGGCCGTGGATGGTTGGCCTTTAGTCCTGGGTTGGATTACCAACCGGGACTAAAGGGTTGCCCCCCAATGACCCTATTGTTTTTTTAGTTTAATACATATTAAGGTCTCCAAAATTTGTGATAAAGACTAATATTAAGGCTTAAACAATACTTTAGAGGTGAGAACCCTAATATTAAGGTTTCCAATAAATTAGTCACTGGCCTAACATCAATACTTAAGGTCTTAACAAAAAATATAAAAAAGTTCGTCCATCAATACTTAATTAAGGTCTTACAAACATAAAAAGTTCATACATGAATACTTAAGGTACGGTCTTAACAAAGATAGAGGGTGCATCAATGCACGACACATATTTCACACTTCATTCTTCTTCCTTAGATAGTCCATATAGTTGAAGTCTCCGATCTTGAAGTCGAGAACTTCAGCGAAATATGCCAGAGAATGGATCAGTGCACTCTCTATCGCTTCACAATTACGGTCACATGGACTTCCATAAATTTCAAACAGTGGCGGCGAGGCAAACTAATACGGCCTGTAAAATGAAAGATGAGCCTGATACTTCCAATTTCTTGTTTGTATAGCATTTGAATCTGTGTAAGAAAATCCCACAACATCCATCACTTGCTCTAGAATTGCATGAAAGCTCATTACCGCAAAAGTTTGACCAAACATATCCTACAGTTAAGAATAATGTTATTATGACGAATTAAAAATGCTGAATAAGAGTAAATGGTGCTCCATACCATGCCATGTTCATTTAGCCGACAAAGTCTCTCTGCGGTCCTGGTGACACTTTGTCCTTCCTCGAGTGACTTTATTAGAAAATAAGAGTAATCTGGCACAAAATACCCATTAGCGTTTAGTTGTTGTAAGTATGCCTGCACGGCGGTCCTTTCATAAGTCCTCTTAACCAGTGCAGGGGCACCCCACCCAACAATCGATACCATTTGGATGGGTTCTGAAGACAGCGAGGAGTGATTTTGTCCACGAACAGGTATGTCAAACGAGATTTTTAATTGTATGCAATTGTTTGGACCGACAATGGCGCATTGTGTAACAGGAGGGGTACCACCTAAATTTTCAACAACATGTGCGAGCCACTGCAAATGATCGAGAACCTGTGTTGTATGAAAATAATATTATTATTCGTGTGTAGTACGTAAACATGAAATTTATACAACGAAATAATATTACTATGTTGGGACGAGGTCCCTGGCTTCGATCATTAGTAGGTAACTCAATCACACCATGGGTGAAGCGTATGCCTGGACGACGAGTCAAAGGTGGCCGGTCATCAAAACTGATTCCACGACCGCCGCCATGACTTGCCATAGTTATTCTGGACTACTCTGTAATATATATATATAATAATGCTTAAATAAGAGAATGCTTAAATTTATTCTATATAAAAACAACATATATAAGACATATTTTCTCATTTTCTAATAACTAAACAGATAAGTGCAAGAGCTCGTTCAGGTGCAGTGAGCCCTGAGGTGACGTAAGTCTGTACTATACCTTTTCTAATGACCCTGATCATCTACGAACTACAGCCTCACCTCACCATCATATACACGCACATCGCTCTCCCACTTACAGTTCCAAATCAACTAGCTACAGCCCAACATCTCCTATCTAGCTACAGTCCTACGTCACCGAGCCACGTATAGCCCCAGCTCGCCGGTGACGTAGCTAGGTACGAGATGTTGGGATGTAGCTTGGTGATGTAAGGCCACTGGTAGAGAACCAACCGACTGTATATGGAAAAAAGAAAAAAAAAGAGAATGTCTAAATGTATTCTAAATAAAAATAAGAAATACTTAACAAAAATGAATTAAATAGGTAGGTAGTATATTTTTGTTTGGTAATGACCATTTTTTAATAAACTAACTTCTCATAAATTAAGCTAAATGTAAAATTAAATGCATCTATCATCTAAAAGTTAAAATCAATTATCTCTATAGCAAAAACTATAAAATCAGAGGATAAATCCCTATGTGAAACTATGCTTAAAAAATATGTGAAACTAAATACAATGTTAGCTAAATCTAAAACATCTCTTAGCTCCTCCTACCACTAAAAATCTAAATCCATATTTTCTCTATTTCTAACCATAAAAACGAAATTTAATCATAACAAATGAAGGAAGGATGAAGAATCAAACCTTAGCAACACTTTGGAGGAGAGAAATCTTCACAAATGGATGACGAAAAAATTGGCTAGGAGAGGAACTAGCTAGCTCTCTCTTCACAAACTATCTCTTAAGTCTCGGGTGAATGTGAGCTCGGGCAGAGGAAGAATGGAGAGGCAGGGATTTATAGGCGCACCCTTTAGTCCCGAGTGGTATTACCACCCTGGACTAAAGATGAGACTTTAGTCTCGGGTGGTAATACCACCCGGGACAAAAACTTTAGTCCCGGGTGGTGTTACGACCCAGGACTAAAGGCTCAGCCTTTAGTCCCGGGTCGTAACACCACCCGAGACTAAAGTCTGGCGCCAATAATTGCGGCTTGGAGCCGTTGGACGCCAGGCCTTTAGTCCCGGATGGTATTACCACCCGAGACTAAATGGGGGCGTCGCAAACAGCCCTTCGAGGCCACGTCGCCCCAAAAGCATTTGTCCCGGTTCCAAAGTTGAACCGGGACAAATACTTGGGAACAAAGGTCGTTTTTCCACTAGTGCAAGGTGATAGCATACTTTTTGTGCGATAGATGGTCACTCGCCACTCACACTATGCAGTTCTTTCTAAAAACTCTTAGCTATCAACCTATCGTGAGGGAATAGGAGACACCAAGAGAGAAATGTTAGCCGGACGCGGTGGATGGTCATGTTTATTCCAAGATTTGGCTAGTCTAGACTGCAGTGCACACACCAAAAGTGGATTTTTTGCCAGCATCTCGTTGACACGGAGATGAAAAACCAAACCCAATCTACTTTTCATCATTTCTCGGGAGTGCATGTTCGAAGAAAATGCTTGGTTCTGTCGTTTCCCATCTCTCTTGCATTGGCGACGGACCTACGGATTTACCTGTGAAGTAAAAGTACCCACCCGCATTGCTCCAAAGTTTCTCATGAACCTGCTTTCCCTCGTCCTCCGATTGGACCATATTGGGTACATTGTCTTGGTTGTTTGATGCTAGAGCAGAGTATCTGTGAATAGTCTTCACTTTTTTTTATTAGATGTGTATAGCACGATTTTTTATAAAAAAGAATAGAATTATAATGATGCAACTTCAAAATAAACCTAGTCTTACATAAAGGCCAAGCATCATTTCTGCCTTCTAGAGAGGCCATCATGCATCCATAGTTTATCATGAAGCTGATTTCCCTCGTCCTCTGATTGGATACATTGTCTTGGTTGTTTGACGCTAGAGCATGAGTATCTGTGAATAGCCTAGCAATTTCTCTTGCTGACGTGAATGAGATTACCCTGTCCCATTGTTTTGTCCATTTGTGATCAGCATAGATAGGCCGTGAGATGAGAAATGCGTTTCATATTTATTGTTATGTGGTTGCAGATACATATTTAATTTAGCAGCTAAAAACTGGTCCGGAAATAGAAATGATAAATAATTCACGGGAGCTCTGTTCTACCTGGAGGACCATCTAAATATCTCTTTTTTCTTTGAAAAACTTAGTCTTACTCCTACATCCTAATTAAAGACTTGTATACATACAAAGTGATTTATGTTTTACGGATCTTCTGTTTCAATTCTGTCTCCTCGTAGTAATGTCCCGCAACAATCACGTCTATTGACTACATGTCCAACTTTTTTTTAACTGAACAGCAGAGAAGCCCCCTGCTTTGGCTTAATCCAATTGGTCTTTTAGACCTATCTCGGTAGATCTTTATACGAGTGTGTAAGATGCATCTCCATGGTCCTTCGTAGAGGAACTCTACATATGAATATCATTTCCAGGCCCGTCCCAGAGGAGGGGTGGGCAGCCGGTGCGCCGTCCATGAGCTCAAGTTGCTAGGGTTCGTGAGCATGAGTATCAAGTGTACACAATACACAGGTCTAGTAGTCCATACGTGATACATCACGTATCGCACGGCTTCACGCACGAACGGGCGGACGGCACGAGACGAGAGAAGATGAGGCGACGGCATCGACGACTAGGGTATTAGCGAACAGCGATTCAGCGACACCGGTCCGTCTTCCTGTTCAACCGTTCTCCGTTCATGGTTCTCCTTCTCACTAGTAGCCGATCCGGCCGATCTCTAGACACGATCACACGAGGCCCAACCCCCAGGCGACCTGCCCTTCTTATCTTCTTGATTAGTGCTCCACGGCAAAGCCTCAAAGGTATGAATTTGATAGCAGTTTTGAAGATGTAGACTTGTAGTTTATTAGTACTTGATTAGTGTTTACGGGGATAGAGATTGAATTTAGAGATTTGATTTCGTAATTGTCATATTAAAATATTATATTGACGGGCCTTTAGTGTCTTACTTGCCGAAGGACCCATAAATTTTGTGCGACGGCACTGATCATTTCTGATTAACAATATATCATTGACAGGATCACAAATAGAAGTGCGCGCCCACTAGATATCTTCTATAAACACTGATTGAGATCCTGTTCGTCTGACTGACGACTGGTGGCTGGTGCTGATTTGTTCTGAGAAAAAAGTACCGCTGGCTGGTAGCTGGTGGCTGATTTGTTCTGAGAGAAAAGTACCACTGGCTGGTGACTGATAAACCAGACGAACAGAGTGTAACAATATATCATTCACGGGATCACAAGTACAAGTACGCTCCCACTAGATTTCTTCTAAACACAAGGTTTCTTCTAAACTGTATAAGAAGCCAAACTATTTAAACACCTCGTTAAAACGAAGATTCCAGCTCTTGGATGCTTTCTTTAGCTCGAGTATAGACTTCATAAACCTACATACTTTTCTAGCATTTTGGAATCGATCGACTAAACCTCCCGACTGTGTTATGTATGTATATACATATCCTCGCTTAGGTTTCTATTTAAGAAAGTCATTTTGACATTCATTTACCATAACTCATAGTTATAATACGTGGCAGTTGGTAGAAGGATCCATACAAACTTTAGCATATTCGTGGGTGAAAATGTTACGTCATAATCAACACCTTGAATTTAATGAAAACCTTTTGCTACCGATCATTCCTTATAGATGTGTTCACCTGGAGAGAACTTGCATTGTTAGCCAACTACAAGGACGAAATCATTTCATCCACCACACATGTGGCTCGAGCTATTACTACAAGTTACGTGGTGTCCAGCCCTACCCACCTTGGTAGTCGGTACACGGAGAGCACTCCATATATAACCAAGGGGACACATACTTTTTTGGGCGATAGAGGATGGTCGCCACTCAAACATCTTTTATGCGGTTCTTTCTAAGAACACTCAGATATCAACCTATATCTTCACGGAATAGTAGACACCAGGAGAGATATGTTGGCCGGCGGTGAGTGATGACTATGTTTGCTGCTAGATTTGGTTAGTCTAGACTGCAGTGAACACGCCGGAAGTTGTCTTGTTTGTTTGATGCTAGAGCAAAGTACCTGTGCTGTGAATAGCCTAGCAATTTCTCTTGTTTGTCCATTTGTGATTATAGCATAGATAGGCCGTGAGATGAGAGACGCTTGTACGCATGTGATACGACTCAGCTAGATGTGATTGAACTGTTCGTTCCCTCGACGGATATCAATCGACGAAGCAATCCCCCACACTCCCTCTCCTTCGCAAGAATCGCAACTAACCCCCCTTGTAACCATGGAAGAAGACGATCTCAGTCGATGCGATCCGTCATCCATGGAGGACCCGATCCGCAGGTTGTTGTCGATTCTTTTCCGCCTGTCTCCCACGACAACGACGATATGGACTCTCCTCCTCCGGCATCGATCCTCATCGATCCCCACGGCTACAGCAGTGCGCACGAGAACGCCAGCACCGCCGAGTGTTTCACGCGGGGCGGCGAACTCCTCATCCGGGTGACCTTCTGGACCGCCCCGCCGCCGCGCGTCTCCTGCTTCACCGTCCACTGCCCTACCTTGCCGCAAGAGTTCGTTCCTCACGCGTTCGGCTACCTGCCCAAGATCCTCAACACGGTGGAAGACCTCGTTCTTCTCCGCCTCGCCATCTCCCCTGACGGCGGCGGCGACGAGGTACGCCCTGACAGCAATCAGGCAGCTGGCGACACGAAGGAGCGGCGGCGGCGGCCATCGCTTCTTCATCCGATCCGATCCTCGTGCCCCGCTTCCTCGAGTTCTCCGACCGCGAGCCTGTCCTGCTACGCCACCGCGGCATGTTCTTCGTCGCCATCCTCTGCCGCCGGCCGTCCGACCGTGACCGGTTCGACGTCCACCTGTACTACTCCGAGACGAGAAAAAGGTGCACCAAGGCGATGCAGTCGCCGCGAGAGGAGTTCGATTACTCCATCACCAGCAAGGCCATCACGATCGGAGGGGAACTCGGTTCGGTTGGCTGGGTGGACCTCTGGCATGGCATCCTCATCTACGACGTTCTCCTGGACGACAACAACAACAATCTTCGTTACATCCCACTGCCGTCAACAGCGCTGCCGCCCGGGAGGCTCTACATTCCGCAGCTCACTCGGGACATTGTCGTTGTCGATGGGTTCGTCTAAGTTCTTGGACATGAAAACATACATGAAGCTGCAGGCAAACAGCTCTGGGTACATCCCTGCTGGTTGGGAGGCCGCTATGTGGAAATTGAATATTTCGAAGAACGATTCCAACTGGAACGACGACTGCAAGATCAATGTTTCTGAAGTGTCAATTGAAGGACACGGCGGCATATGCCGAAATGCTCCGCCATAATCCGAGAAATGTGGGTGAAGATACAGCGCCATCCTTCTTGATGAGATTCCACGCAACTTACCCTGCTCTCAGCCTGCACGACGACGGTGTTGTGCACATCATGTGCAGGCTTCGAGCCCTGGACGACATGGCGTGGATGGTTTCTGTTGATATGAAGAAGCAGACTCCTTTCATTCCAGGTTCTTGTTTGACCAACTTTTAGCAACATTCTCATTTTCATTGGTTATTAATTTTCACAGAAATACAGAGGCCGAGCATCATTCTGCTTTCCAGAGAGGCATGCATCCAGCTCGAGAAATTGGTAACATCTAGAGTTAATGGATTGTTATGAAGCGTAGTTTTATTATGATATTAGACAGGGCGTTTATGTATTTACAGAAATTCATTCTAACATTATCCAAAAAAACAGAATTGCATTCAGAAGAAGGCAGTTTTTTTTCATATAGTAATTCTCTTAAGTTTATGTCATGTCACCAATGAAAAGCATGTAACTTACAATTCTCCTAAGTTTACGCTACCTTTGCACATGTAGCATCCACAGCAAATTCCACGACCTTATCTATCAGAAGAAAACATATGTCATCTTCAATTCGACAACCTGCCTATCATCTATGGCTGCATAAATAATGCCTGATAATACGAAGTGATTCAGTTCAGTGGCTGGCGCCCTATATAATGCGTCATCACCTTCATACTCCTTAGTTCTCCCTTCCCTGCTATCACATATTGTAAGCAGACACAATGCACAGCGCATATATAGCCGAAAATATGCAATAATAACTTAGTAATAATCTTGCAGAAACAAAGTGTTTAGGGTTTTCATGGGAATGGGATCCATCAGAAGATAAGTTTGCAGACAAAAAAAAAAGATCAACCCAACTTTCGCTTGACGCAGTAAAAAAATAAGCATCGCTTGTCAGTCTTGTCGATGCAGTCATAACAACTAAATAAGTACAATAGTTATTGTTTCTCTTTGCAGTAGCAACATTTCTTCACAGCTGGCTCACACTGCAAATATGGTTAAAAGTTACATTAGCATCACTGACAGCCCAGCACAAGGCAAACAATAAGCAGATGACCTAAACTAAATACTGCCTCCGTTTTTGTATATTAGGATAGCTTCCTTAGTTCATTTTGAACTAATCTTGCTGTCCTAACATCAAATATATGAAATTGGAGGTAGTAGGTAAATAAGCAGATAATCTCATTGGCATAAGCTTCCTAAGTGGCCTAGTTCCCGAAGCAAATGAGAAAACTATTGGAAATAGAATCATAATTCAGCTATATTTTGTTTCTCTATAGCACATGATATGTCAACATGTTATAACCCATAAAGGATCATTTATACCAGTGATGTATTGTACAGATATGTCACACACCTAACTTTCTTTCTTCCTAAGGGGACAATCATTTTCTAAACCTGGAAGCATGTAACACAATTTGACCTAAACAATAAAATCTTTCCGAATCAAACAACTAAACTAAATAAAGTAGAGTACCTCAATGCTTTCTCCGCTGGTTCCCTTTCAAAATCCAGTTTCAAACCATACATGAGTTCTTCAACCGCTCTGCCATACTCCTAAACAAATTAAGTGCATATATACATGACCAAAGAATATAATAAAATAAGAAAAATTGGATGTCATTCCTACTTGGTAGCACGACTTACTTTCACCAGTATCAGAGCTGCTCCTTGTGCATAGCATGATACAGATAAATTCGGCTTCATGTCCCTGTAGGTATAAGCATCATCCAATGCCTTGCCTTTGTCACCCATATGCAGCAAGCACAGGCTCCTTTTTGCATACAGGGCTGAATCGTCAGGGTTAATCTCCACTGCCTGCAGCCATCAAATGATTAGACCAAAGAACAAGTCAGTCACTAAATGGCATTGCTTATTATGTGCAGTAACTCACAACACATGCAAATATGTGTTTTGTGGATATGGACACTTTCTTGTCATGCGAAACATATGTGCACATTAACCAGTAGAACTAAGACGTCTGTTCACAAGAAACTCAAATTAAAAGTCAATCATATTGTAAAATGCTAGGTTTATTGGATACTCAGAATCCAGATGATATGGATCACTAGTAATTCAATGTAAGTCAGAATGTGAGTGATATCTGTGAACAGAAAAGCTGCTCAAGTGAGTATATGATGCAACAATTTACCAAAGTATACTGATTCAATGCTCCAGCATAATCACTTTGAAAGAATGCATAATCCCCTTGTGCTTCAAAATCGGGTCCATCATCTTCACCCTAAAATGCACGCACAAACTAAATTGTCAAATTTGTAACAAAATAAAAAATGAAAATATTAATAAGGGGCATGGCATCAATTTCAGCAATCTGCATAAATGCTACCAACTGCCATATCAAGTATAATAGGAAATATTTTGTACATACATCTGCCTTGGAACTCGTAGGTTTTGCATGTTGGATTGTTTCACCAGTGCTCCAATCAGCAACTTGAACAGAAGGGGTTGTGACAGGGGAAAGAAGATCAACTGCTTCCTGACACCCTTGGATTGCAGCTATTTCTAACGGTAGTCTACCATTCTGTTAAGAAGACAGTCAAGGGAAAATTTTAGAAATAAACATGGTAGATTAGACGAAATAACGAAGCTAGGTATTTTGTTGCACACTAGGCAATAAAAGATGAAGTAAAGGTATTACACTCCAATAAACTAAGTTCAGAGAAAAAAAGGTGGAAGTAACCATAGGAGATTGGCCAGGGCATGTACTATCTCATGGAGCACGATAACATCTGGATAGATATATAGTTAGTGACTCCCAGAATCCCCTTGACATGTAGGAAGAATGAACAGATACAGTATTGTTTTGACAAACCTTTCTATTCCTATTTTCTTCGTTCCAGTGCCAACGAGGCATCCTACTAAATTTAGCATCAGCAAGATATGGTATCCAATTCTTCAACAGAGATAAGAAGTGTATGACTTCAAAGCATTGCCATTTAGCTATTTAATTACAATAAAGAAAAAGGAGAACTGTCATATTCCATCCCTAACTCATGCACTGTTTTTAGCAAGTGATGCATCTTACTAAAAACAAAAGGTAATTTAAAATATCCCAAGATCTTACATGTTGCAACAATTAATTCCTGTTATATTAGTTCTAGAACATTGATTGGGATGTATAATATAGACTTCGAGAGAACACAAACTGTTTTGCAAATACAACAGATACGGCCCAGAAATAGAACAACGAGAACAAAGTGAATAAGCTAAGAAGAAAGAAAAAACACACATGATCAGGTATATTTGCATCAGCACCAGCTTTCAACAAGCACTTGATGCAGTCAGTTGAGCCAGCATATGCAGCTGCTATCAGCGGAGTTATAGTACCAGGATTGACATCAGCATCAGTCTGCATCAGGAAGTATACACACAAATCTTAAAATAGATTTATTAAACATGGTGTTATCTTTCAATGTATGAAAAACAAAAATCAGTTCCACAGCCAAGATCTCCATAAGGGGACAATAGCAGATCTAACTGGACAAGTAAATTCACCTTAAACTTTAAAAAAAAAAGTCACTGCACCTTAGTATGTAGTTCCATGCCTAATGAGCATCCAGAAGTTGTTTTCAGCGGTGTATGTAATACCACATTGGGCTGTAGAAAAGACAAATTTAAAAAACAAATTACTTGTACAAACAATGACATAAAGTCTAGTAATGGAATACGAATTCATTAGTGTAACAAACAAACAATCACGAGCAATTGTAATAATATTTATTCCATCGTATCGTGGCTCCAACATTTTCATTGAGATAGGTTTCCAGGTTTCATCAACCATTTAATCAAGATCACCCCATCCCAACCCACTCCCCCCACCCACCAACATACTTTCCAGCCACAGCCAGAACTTTTTCCTAATTAATCTATCACAGTTAGAGTTCTGCAGTCTAGTAAGTTATATATTGATATAAGTAACAAATTAAAACTGGACAGAAAAGGAAATGTTACATCTGCCTGATGCTGCAACAATAACTTCAGCATTCTAACATTTCCATCCCTGGCAGCAATGTACAATGGAGTTCCATATTCAGACACAGGGTCAGCATAAGCTCGTCTAGACAATAATAACTCTGCTATTTCATAGGTATCTGCATCAGATCAAGCAAATTGCTGGTGTCAAATTAATATTCAAGCTATATTAACTGAAATACGGCTTCTCATAACTAGGTGCCACCTATATTAAAGAGGTAAAAATATTAAAATAGAACTAGCATTCATATTAAACAATAAGCTGAAGTAACAGTCTTAACAAATATGAAGATGGTTTGAAGAAAACAGTTTAAAAAAGGAGAGAACAACTATGAAGTAGTTGTACTTTATAGCAGTTAAGGACAGGCTTCCAGTGACAATTCAAGACTTCACTACCTGCGTTATCCACCACCAATGCTGGCCAGCTCCTGGCTTCAGGTAATGGTAGGTTAAGGCAATCAAAGTAGCTTGAAATTTGTTTGTTTTTAGGCACAGCACTACATGGGACAAGTTTGCCCAAGCCACTTTTTCAAAGACAAATCTGACAAGTTTTTGCAAATTTGTATACCATAATATAGATTAACAAATTTATCATATAAAAAAGTTCAAAAAAAAATAAAAATGTTTCTATGGATTCATCAACTACACTGCACTATATAAACCAAATTTTGGACCACTGTTACTGACTCTAGGCAGTTGCAAACTACTATATGTACCATCCAGAGGCAATATCAACCGGACTACAGAATTTTTTTTAAGGAGACAATATTCAACATGACAACCTAAGCTAGAACAACAGCTAAGTAGTTCTAAAATACATGCATGCAACAGTATGGATAACCTTCACATATTGCAACGAGGAGTGGGGTAGCTCCATCATAGGCTGCTTTGTTTGGATCAGCATGATGATCAAGGAGAAGCCTGGTAATGGCTGTGGATCTAGGACCATATATTGCAAAAAAGAGAGGTGTCACACCTGGAAAAAGCATAGGAAATGGCAACTGTTGGTCAGAATCAGAATGATTGGACACTTCTTGCTTGTGACCAAGTAAAGCGCATAATTAAGCAATACATCAGTCTGATATGTGTATCTTGAAATAACACATGATTAAAGTGGTACAGGAAAAAATGAATGAGTCACAAGGCGCAATGCCATCACTGATGAATTCGAACTCTCTGCAAATCAAATTATGAAGATCCAATGATCCATTACTCAACATGCCACTAAACACTAAAACGGTTTCTTCTTTAGATGGAAACTGGCAAGGCATGGGGTTGTAGCAAACAAAAGCCTTCCCCAAGAAGCAGTGAGTCTTCAGAATCACACAACTCGAGAATTGTAGCAGCACTGGTAAAGGCTACTGTCCTGCGATTTTTTCTCCTAAGCAAACACTATAGAACACCTTTAAATACCCCCATTTTGTAACACCAATAGACCTCCTCCATCTGGTCCACAAATCAGACAGCAAAGGCAGCTACCAGGAGAACTATTAATCAGAGGAAGAGGGGGAAAGGGCGGAATGTTATTACCATCCACGCCACCCGCGTTGACATCGAGCTTGAGGTCCTTGAGGAGGTACTTGCACATTACCGGCTTGGCCGACAACACCGCCAGGTGCAGCGGCCCGTGCCCCCTGTACTTGAAAGACCCGGAGCTCTTAATCTCGGCCAGCGCCTCCTTCACGTCCTTTCCCGCCGTCCTCAGGCGCTTCACCAGTTCTGCACAAAACAACCACCAAAACCCAATTACGGAATTACCCAACCCGCCGCACAACAAAAAAACCGAATCTTTACCAGAACCGAACAATCGGGGAGGTCGCTAAGGCGTCTCAAGAACTCACTCTTGCATCTGGGGACGTCGCCGTCGTACGCGGCGGGGAGGAGCTGCGCCGCCGTGTCGGCCACGGAGAGGGTCGTCGTCGGCCTGCGAATCCAGAGACCGGGCGGGGGGTCCGGGAGTCGAGGCGGGAACAAGAGCCGCCGGCCTGAGGGGGAGGGGGAGGGGGAGGAGGAGGAGGCCATGGAGGAGAGAGCTCGAGGCGGCCGGTTCAGGCGGGGAGGACGAGGGGGAGGGGAATGGGGAAAAGGGCGGGAAGTGGAGGTGGCAGGGCAGTGCCCCAGGTGACGACACCGACTGACGAGTGACGACACTTGCCAGTGCTGTTCAGGTTGAAGTGGGCCTGGGCTTATGGCATTTGTGGGCTTTAAGCATTCGGCTTCAGTCCAATTTTCGTGTGAATTAAGTTGTGACAAACAATGTCAAATTTCATTTTCTCCCATCTTCTCTACTCCTCACATCATCCTTGGTTCATTGGTTGGTAAGAAGATTTTACCATGTACCCCTACATCTTCCATTTATTTGTTATATTATTTCTGTGTCATTTTAAAAATGCAAATTTTTATTATGTATAGATATTCACACTGAAGTTCTAGCTCTTCACTTTTACATATTAACTCTCAGTTTTATCCTTTTCTTGGTTTCCTTATGATCGAATCCCGGTCTATGGTAACAAGAAGTTAAATCAAGTCATAAGCTCATTGTCTATGGTAACAAGAAGTTAAATCAAGTCATAGTGAAGGATATAAATCATGGAAGATTTTAATTGGGCAAACGAAGTACATATTTACACATTCTTGAACCCTATAGAACTAACATTCTCCAACAACATTCGGCCGGGTGTGCCAAAACTATACACGATATTAGCAGGAAGCATTACCAAATCAGATGATCTGAGAGGTACTCTCCCTAAAAGGATGACGGTAATTCCATTCTATTCTCTTTCTTAGAGTTTCGAAATAGTTATTCTAACTATTCCGAACCTCGGGGACTGCCCTAATGGGCGCATCTAGAGATGCGCCCATTTAGTGAGCACGCACAGTGTCACCATGACCATCCGGAGCCAGAAGCCAGACCCTTGGCCAAGCATTCAATCATGGTCGAACAGCGGACGTCTGGGAGACATGAGTCTATTTCCCCTAAGGGGATGCCCGGCCAAAGACATCAGGGAACATTCACTTTGATTCTTTTCGACCTTTGATAAACCTTTTCAATCTTTATCAAGACTCGGGGACTAGGTGTGTACACTTCGTCTTCGACGAGAGTGTACATTTTCTGGCTCGGTGACCTTATCAAGGTCTAAATGGAGAAGAGCTCTCCTCAACTACCCGGTAACCACGAGTCAAGCTGCGGGAACCACTCGACTGCATCAAGATGCGAGCAGAACGGAGATCAAAGCACTCGGCCAAAGGTGTCAAGCACTCGGCGGAAGTCAACAAAGCACTCAGACGACGTTCGAAGCTCAAGATCGAAGTTGCGGTCTGGTTAAGAAGCGTTCGGGACTACTGTGGGGGATATACCCCCGGGGAGCCACATGGAAGAGCCCCACGGTGTATCTACGAGGACGGCGTGGGCCCACACATGGGGCACTCGGCACGAGCGTACGGATCAGGAACGAGACGGCGCCCGAAGAGATATACTCCGATAGATAAAGACTAGTTGGTTAGGAAAGATATTGCTTGTAATCAAAGGAAGATCTTGTATAACCGACTAGGATAGATCCCACGTGATGTGTAACCCTGCCCCCCATGCCTATATAAGGGCGGCATACCCCCCTCCAAAACAAGTCTAATCTGATTTTCATTCGCGGAACAATCAATCTTCAACTACCAACGCAGGATATAGGGTATTACGCATCTTTGCGGCCCGAACCTGGATAAACCCCTGTGTCCTTCGTTCACCATCTAGCTTCAGTCTCGGCGATCCCCTCCACACAATCTACCACCATAGCCTACCTCGTTGTGGACTGCCGGCACCATTGTACCCACAAATTATTTTAAGATCTAAAAACTAAACTGTAAACAAAATTATTTAAATAGTCACTAGATCTTAAAATCATTACTATTTTTTTCTCGTATCTCCAATCTAAGGTTGTGGTCATGCATTCGAAACCATGAGTTTTATCTTTTAAATTGTTGTTTATATTATTTTGTAATCGATTGTTTTACTTTTCTTAAATTTTTGTTTTTACACAATAATATAATAATAATAATATAAAAATAGTAATAAAAATAGTATAAAGAACATTTTAAAAGATAAAACTCACTGTTATGAACGCATGACCGCAAGAATCGTCTAAATCGGAGGTACGAGCAAAAAGTAATAATCATTTTAAGATATAAGAACTAAATTGTAAATAAAAAAATTTTAAAACCACCCATCAAAACAGCCCGATGGCCAAATGTGAACGGTTTTGATAGTTGGATGGCCCAAAAATACTCGGTTTTGAAATTTGATGCTCAAAATCAAATTTTGACAAGAGTTGATGGTCAAAAATGGACTTTACTTATACCTAAATATATTATATATTTAAAGTGCATTGCAAAAATTATGGATATAGAAATCCCCTACAATTTGAGAACGGATGGAATACCGCGAGAGCAATGGCAAGAGCTTATATGCGATATATCCTACCAAGATAGTTATTAGAGCTTATATGGAGCACTAATAAAATATAGATGCAAGCAAAAGCAGCAAACTTAGAGCAACTTCAGTGGTGACATGCAAATGAACTTTTACTGAATTTAGAGTTTTGATCCAAAAATTCAACTTCAGAAAAGCCTCTAAATGAGCTTTTATTTTTCATGACCATCCAAATTCCAGGTCTAAGTCTCCATTCCTAGAGGGCCTCAAATTGTCTCCAAAAGTGTGAGTCCTACTTATTTTATTTTATTTTATTTCTTTTCCTCTCCTCTCTGTCTCTCTCCCGCAACTATAGCACGCGGCGTCACCGACGGTACGAGTTTGCAAGCCCCCAGGTCGCAGTCCGCATGACCGCATGCAGCATGCAGCAGAGCTTTCCCACGACACCCACACGCGCCATCTCCCGCAACACCTCCGGGGACGCTGCCCACTCACGGCTGCCAGCACGCGCATCGCGTGGACGTCGGCTGTCGCGGACACGCGCGATAGTCGCCTCGACACCACGGCAATGCCCGTCGGGTGCGCCGCCAGGGCTGCCCGATCGTCCGCGCACACGCACAGCTCCGCGAGCAGCGCTATGGCCTGCTCTGCCGCTCTCCTGCCCCCGCGCGGACGGCGGTGATGTGTCGAGCTCCAGCTCGATGGCCTCGTGTGCGTGTCGCTGTCCACGACTAGCGTGCGGTTCCAGCCCACGGGGCACGCGTGCGTGCAAGAGCGCGCACAGCACGGACGCGCACCACCGCCGTGACGGCGCGGAAGAGCTCTGGCTGCAGCCGCTCCAGGCGCGCCGCACACCTCGGTATGACGACATCTAGCAGATGCACCGCGCTTGCCCTCGTCGCGTCGTCGGGGCAAGGCTCGAGGGCTACGAGCACGTCTGTCATGGCGTCAACGAGCTCGTGCACGTGGTTGTCGGTGACGAGCGGTCGAAGGTCGTCGCTGGAGACAGCGAGCGCATAGACGAGATCCAGATTGCCCCGCTCGATTCGCCGGCCCATACACCTCTCGGACGGTCGGACCAAGCTCGCATCACGGGGGAGCTCCGTGACGCCGCGCCACCCCCAGCCAACCATTCTCGTCACCTTGGAGTCACCGGAGCGCCACTCAAAGCTCGGTCCTGATCCATGCGACGTCTCTCCCCCTCTCTCCCCAGCGAGATCCTCCTCTGCGACGTCCTCCGCGGGCTGGTGGCGGGGGGGCGGTCTCCTCCCTGGCCTCCACCTCAAGCGCGGCGGGCTCCTCTGCCGCTGTCCCCACCTGCGGCCTCCTCGAGCTCGTCGTACCTGAGCTGGAGGTCGAGCGGGAGGCTCGCCGTCCCTGAGTTCGCAGCCTCCCCGGCTCCGGCTCCGGCCTTGCCTCCGCCGTTCCCAGATGGGGTCCTCCCCCGGTGGCCTTGGCCCAGCTGCCCCCACTGCCTCCCTACTCGAGCGAGCGCCGCAGATTCCTCCTCCCTCTCTCGCTCACTGATGGGGTAAAAAAGAGTCTGGACTGATTTTCCACTTAAGTTGAGAGCTAAAATATTTTAGGTTTCTATTTTTTGCAATCCAACGTGCAAATAGGTTTAGGAGACTTCAATTTACAGGTTTTCACTGAAGTTGCTTTTATTCATTCAATGGCCAAAGAAAAAAAAAGGCTAATTGATAATAGTCGATGGAATCAGGGGATAGGAGATATCCGGGACAAAACATCGTTGGAAGCTGATGAACACAAATCGCATATTGACTAGTTTGAGCTACCTTTTTCAATGATCGTCGATTGTTGTACTGATCCCAATGAGCACCAAGCTAGCTACTAGCTAGCTAACCACAGGGACAAACGAGAAAAGCAAATCAATGACCCTCGCCAGATACGCCTGATATTTGCAACTAGTGCCACATCTTCTGCTCTGGATTATTAAAAAAAAGCTCCATGTCTTCTTTTACTATTTAGAATTATCCAATAATCCCATCTTCAATCTCAACAGGCTTGCAGTTTGAGATCATTTGAATTTAAATAAAAAGAGAAGATATATAGGACGTATGGTACTAGTTGGTAGTTGCTACAAGTACAAGATTAAACAAGATTCTATCAAGCTTAAGTCTAATATCTGCACAAACCTACTCGTTATTGCAACAGTGTGCACAAGTGCACGACATAACTCAATACAGCAACCACAACTTTGTCGTGCAACTTACCTACTCCCAGGTAGGTTTTTTTTTTAGCAAAATACACGTGGGTACTCCAAACAACACAATTGCACTATAAAATGTTCTCGGTTAGGATGTACGCATGTTTTCATGAACAATAAACTGTGCTTTTTCAGCAAATGCATGTTCATTTACGGTTTGTTCTTTTGGTGAAAAGAAATAGTGAAGTTGCAAATGAACTGTGCTGGAATAATGTTTCTTATGAGAGAAGATGTGATGGATGTGATGAGTAATAATGCTTTTTCACTATTCCTTTTGAGCAAAAAAAACAGACCCTTAGGTAAGGCAATGCAAAAATTTTGGGAAGAACAAGGCAATGCATCTCTTGTTTTGCACCGTGTACAGGAGCGGCCTCCATGGTGCAAAATATCTAGACTCCAACAGCGGACGCAAATAGGGGAGGAAAAAACACCCCTCCCGGTCCCTCCCTCTCCTCCGGTCCTCCCGCTTCCACCTCCGTCTGCTGCCGTCGCCGCTCTCTCCCCTCCGTCTGCAGCCGGATCCGCCCCCTCCCCTTCATCTCCGACCGGAGCCGCGCTGACGAGGCCATAGACCAGGGCCCATCATGGTCTCTGAAAAACGCAGTACGGACTGACACGCAACATACTTAGCGGCTAATACAACGAGTATTAAGCCCCCGAGTACCTGGAAGTCTGTATGACCTGTTTCCGTCATGGGCCAGGGGTCGGACGGCCCACGGCCACCGGCGCCCCTCCCTCCGAGTACATGGCGGCCCACGCGACAAGTTCTCCGTCGCTTGGCGGTACGCACGACAAGTCCTCGTCTCCGCCTCTGACTACTCGCTCGCACTAGTAGTTACCGTCTCCTTCCCCGACTACTCGTTCGCACGAGTAGTTTCTGTCATCGACCGGCGCAGGCTTCGCATGGAAGGCAAAGGCGGCGTGGGCCCCTCGCTGAGATCCCGGGATCTCCGCGCGCATTCTCCCACACGCCGCCATGCGTCCGCTCCACCGCGACGGCCCGCCCGGGCCAGGCTGATTCGGTGTCAGAGGACGGATCCGTCCGCCCTGCCACGAACGGCGCAGGATGTACTGAGCCACGAACGGCAGAGTGCACGCTACACCCTAAGCATCGGAAGGCGCGGCGTAGGCTACCTGCTCGCACGAGTAGTTTTCCGCCTCCGACCAGTTCAAGACTTCACAACGAAGACTGCAGGTACACGGGCCCCATCGATATCCCGTGATATCCGGGCACGTTAACCCATACCCCGCCACGTGCCGGCCCTCCGCGCCGGTCCGCCCTAACCAGACCGATCTGGCGTCAGAGGGCGGATTCGTCTGTTGTTCCACGAACGGCAGAGTATGCGTCGTACCACGGGCTGTACGGGGAGCGTTGCGTCACGAACGGCACAGTGTACGCCTCCCCCTAGCCTTCGAACGCCGTGATATAGACCACTCCACCATCACAGTACCCAGAAAGGACATACTCATGTTCCACTGACGGGGGTAGGATACGAATCCTACGCCCTGCGCCCAACTAACTACTCGGAGGAGAGTATGAGAAGCTCCGGAAGCTACTACTTGGGACGCACGATTCCAGGAAGACCTACACCGTCACCTGTGACTCCGTAACAGTTCTTCGCCGCACCGCCCTGACGGCCCGACGTGGGAGGAGGACGTCCTACGCTGTAACCTAGTTTACGCCCTCGATTCACCCCCATATGCCTCTCCCTTACGACTATAAAAGGGGAGGAGGGGAGCATTTGTAAGACACGTTCGTTTCCATCCCCACACGCACTTAGTATCGATATCTCATCTCATATTCACCCGTAGACATACACACACTCGTGTACGCAGAACTCTGCTACAAGAACCCCACGCACACGCACTAGGGACTTGGGCTCGAAACTCTCTCCCGACCCGTTTGTAACCCCTACTACAAACCGAAGAGCATAAAGAACACCTCCTCTTTGACTGGATGTAGGGTATTACTCTCCGGAGGCCCGAACCAGTATAACCCCGAGTGTCTCTTGTGCAACCGTGCGGATCCATACACACGTTCGTATAAATTTACTTGCCGACGGTAATAAATCCCAACACGCGCCCTCACCACCATCTCCTGAAGCTAGCAGCCTCGAGTCAACCGATGAGCTCGCCCAAGTCCTCGAGTCAACCGGTGGGTCGCGGAGCAGGGGAGCCGCCGTGGAACCACCATCCGTCGTCGTTTCGCGACCTCCTCCGCTCCTCCTCCTCGACGGCAAGCCGTGGGGACGCGGACGGCGGCGGAGACCCCCGTCGGCTCGTCCTCTCCTCCCGATCTGAAGTAGAGTTCCTCTGCCAGCCTCGTCGCTCGGGAAGGCGGTGGAGGGGCGCGGCGGCGCGGAGGAGACAGCCTTCCTCTGGTGGTGGAGGGGCGCAGCGGCGCGGAAGAGACGACCTTCCTCTGGCAGAGCTCCCTCCTCCCCGTGGCCGCCGTCGTGGAGGAGCAGTCACCGCTAGTGCTGCCGCCGCTTCGTTGCGCGCCCCGCACGCCCGGCTGCCGCCACGTGTTGGTCGCCCAACGCCTCGCCGTTTGCCTTCGAGGAGAGAGGGAGTGTACTTTTGCATCTCCTCCCTCCTTCGAAAGCAGTTTGCCTCCCCTTTTGTATTGACTGTTGCAGAAGATGCAGGAGATACACAGTAGCTGCGAGAAGGCAAAAATGTGTTTGCCGAATTTTTTCATATATTTTTCCTTGATTTCTGAAAAATAAATGACGCAAACAAAATTTACCAAAAATATACACCTGCCGCCGTACCCCACGGCGGCAGGGACCCCTACCGCCATGTGGCACAGCGGTAGGGGTTTCGCCAACAGTCGGGTGCACTGCTAGTGGGGCCAGGCATCAACCGCCGTACCCCACGGCGGCAGGAAATCCTACCGCCGTGCCACACGGCGGCAGGAGCCCGGCGGCAGCCTCAAGGCTATATAAGCAGCCCGAGGCTGCCGCCCGCCCGCCCCTCTCCTTCCCTTTCTCCTTCTAAATCTTCAGCTTTCAATCCTTCGGGGCACTTTTGACTCAGGTATGTTTCTAACTTTAGTTCGTTTATTTTAGTTTAGTTAGTTAGTGTAGTTTAGTTAGTGTAGTTAATTTAGTTTAGAAATATTAGAAATTTTAGAAATAGTTATAATTCAAATAAAATTCATAGAAAATAGTTATAATTCATAAAATTCGTTTAAATTGATATAAAATTCTTAGAAAATAGTTATAATTCAAAAAATTCGTTTAAATTGATATAAAATTCCTAGAAAATAGTTATAATTCAAATAATTAGATTAAATTGATATAAAATTCCTCAAAAATAGTTATAATTCAAATATTTGGTTTAAATTCATATAAAATTCCTAGAAAATGGTTATAATTCAAAAAATTCGTTTAAACTGGTATAAATTTCGTAGAAAATAGTTATAATTCAAAAAATTCATTTAAATTCATATAAAATTCCTATAAAATAGTTATAATTCAAATAATTAGATTAAATTGATATAAAATTCCTAGAAAATAGTTATAATTCAAATAATTCATTTAAATTGATATAAAATTCGTAGAAAATGGTTATAATTCAAATAATTAGATTAAATTAATATAAAATTCCTAGAAAATAGTTATAATTCAAATAGTTCGTTTAAATTGATATAAAATTCCTAGAAAATGGTTATAATTCAAAAAATTCGTTTGAATTGATATAAATTTCGTAGAAAATAGTTATAATTCATTTAAATTGATATAATTCAAATAATTGATTAAAATTTATTTTTTTGCAGCTATGGCTCAGCCCCCGTTAGAGTACGTACGGCCGGAGTTGTTCAAGGAGGCGGTGGACCAGCACCACCGCTCGTACTTCTCGGCCGTTCTTGGACAGACGCCCGGCAGTTTACGTTGCCGGACCACCCGCACGTTGATGCCGATACACCAGCGCTAGATTCCAAAGTACGTAATTTATTTGTTATATTTATTTCTGTTTCTTTACGATAATAATTGCATTAAGTAAATTGTTTTTGTTCTTTTTTTTGTTTCAGGCTACACGCTGCAGGACTTCTATCTTTCGCGCGGTTGGTCGAGGGGGACAAGCTACGAGCTCAGGTTCCCCAGGCAGAGCGGTTGACGCGGTTCAACTACGACACCCCTCTGATCGCCGCGTTTATGGACCGGTGGCGACCAGAGACGCACACCTTCCACTTGCCCGTCGGCGAGATGACGCTCACTCTGGAGGACGCCGCGCTTTTGGGAGGACTCCCGTGTGCTGGCGAGGCGATGGGGCCTATCGACATCCCCGCTTCGTGGCAGGCCGACTTCCTTGCTCGGTTCACGAACGTTCCTCAGAACGATCGCGCGCCTCAGCCGTACGTGCCTTTCACCAACTCCCACGGTCCCACCTAGGCTTGGATCCAGCAGTTTAGCGTACATGCTTCTAACTCTTATTTTCAACGTTTGTATGCATTTAAAATGAATGTGACGATCGACATTTGTGTGCAGGCTGACTACATGGCTAACGAGGTCGAGGACCAGACGTCGGACAGTCTACCTGCTTTGGCTGTTCGGGTGGGTGATGTTCTGCGAGTCAGCGGGAGCCTCAGTGTCGAGGTACCTGCTCCTCTGGGCTCAGAAGATCGCCGACGCACCTCTTGACCAGATGCCCCAGATCAGCTGGGGCAGCGCTGTTCTGACCGCTACCTACAAGGGGTTGTGTTCGGGCATGGCGAAGCCTGAGAGTAAGGAGGGGATCCTCCTGGGTTGTCCTCTCCTCCTGCAGATGTGGATCCACAAACGCTTCGACATCGATCGGCCCATGGCCGACCTCTCCGAGTACCACCCGCTGCCAGCTGACACCGACCCAGCGGACCTCCCCACCATGGGTTCTCTGTGGTGCCTCCGGAAGGTAATGACCCCCCTTATCGTTTTCTTCGCTTAATGAGTTACTTAGTTCGATTGAATTAACTTTTCATGATCTATGCAGCACGTTTGGGCTGGGAAGCAGCCGAAAAAGGCGTACAAGGACTTCGTGGGTCAGATCGACCGGATGGTCGATGCCCAGGTCCGGTGGACGCCGTACACTCCTGCCATGGTCGCTGGCCGCGCACCACAGGGCCTCTCGTCGCTGTGCTTCCGAGACCAGGCGTACTGGATGACGAAGAGACGATTGGTGTTCGATGTCTACGTCGAGGAGTACGTGGTCCACCGGGTGATGAGGCAGTTCGGCCTCTAACAGGAGTCGTCTGTACCTGTAGCGGCATGTCTATCGCCCACACTGCATAGGTGAGCTGTCATGAGCCTATTATATTTTTTTCGTTACAAGTAGCGAGTTAGTAGTCAGTTGCAAATAATTTTTTGTTTTATCTATGATAGGTGGTCGCGTAAGGGCGTGTCTGCGGCGACGTCGTTCGTCGACAGGTTGCAGCCGTACGTGGATGAGTGGGCATCCGCGGCGCATGAGGATAACGTCGTCACCGAGCAGCGTATTCACGACGTCGCGGCCTGGGTAGCGTACCTTAAGTGATACCTCCCGAGGACGCGGACGCAGGTGACGTACGTCCTTGCTGCCCCGCCACCGCCACCGGTCCCGGACCACGAGAGGCTACTGCCGAACGGCACGTACCCAGTGCGACGAGATCAGACCGCCGACACAGCGGTAAGCTACGATACTGCAATCATATTTAATTCATGTTACTATTCATTATAACGTGTGCTACTAATTTCGTGAGCAGCACGACGCGCTTGCCGAGATCGTGCGGATCGCAGCGGCCGCGAAGGAGGCGTTAGACACCTGGGGACCTCAGCAGCACCGCCGGACGTACGAGAGGATCCTCGAGGTCGCCACGAGGTACACCGCCGTCGTTAACTACGCCGGGGCCGCAGACATTCCTCTATTTTCGCGCCACCCCGCGTCGTCCTCGAGCTCCGTCTCGACAGCTCGTTCGTACCAGGCGCCTTCCTCCTTTGCACGTGCTGCTTTCTCGGCTCCGACAGCACAGCAGCAGCCACAGCCGCAGGCTCCGCACACCTACGTGCAGCGGCCGTTTGTTTTCCCCGGCTCAGGTACATTCACTGGACATTCTTTTCAACTAATGCACGTAATTGTTGTGTGTTTTTATTATATTATCTTTTAATCGTACAGGGTGACCGTCGGTCTTTCCGACGGGACTCGGAGCTTTCACCTGGGCTCGACAGCCAGATACGATGGCACCTAGACCAGTAGTACGAGCTGCAGATATTCCTTCCTCGTCCACTGCACCTATTTTCCAGCATGGTAACAACCTTAACTATTATAGTAATATTCGATAAGTACGATACGTGGAAAACTAATACTATTCGTTGCAGGTTTCGACCCGACCGCGGCCTCGATAGAGTCCCCTGACAATCAGCTGGGGTGGGATGAGTGTAGGATCGAGGACTTGCTCACGCTCATGGATGCGGCGGAGGTCGAGGAGCTTCGCGCGTCACAGTTCACACAGGCGGCGCCTCTTGGGACGCAAGAGACACAGCTGCCTTTTGGATGGTCCCAGGCGGCCGACGGAGCGACAGAGGCAGGCTCGTCCCAGGTGTTTGTAGGGTCGTCGCCGGCGGGCGGAGCGACACCGGCTAGTGCAGGCTCGTCGCAGGCGGTTGCAGGGTCGTCGTCGGCGGGCAGAGCGAGACCGGCTGGTGCAGGCACGTCGCAGGCGGTTGCAGGGTCTTCGCAGGCGGTCATGGCGACACCGTCTGCCGACGAGCTCGGACCCCGAGTCATCAGGACACGTGAGCTCTTGACGTATGACTAGGACCACACCAGTGGAATCATGGTGGCGTCGTCGAGGCCCAATGCAACCTTATCGGCCGAGAATACTTATTAGTTTTGGGGAACTCGAGGCCCAATGCAACCTTATCGGCCGAGAATAAGCCCAGTATGGAAACCTTTTTCAGCCCAGGCTAAAGTTCAATCTGGCCCAACATCGAGATCAATCGACACAATTAGTCAATTACTAAAAAAAGTACTAAATGGAACACGCTCTATATTTCTTTATCCGGAAGCATGATGACGTCTGGATTTAGACATGAGCTTGTGCAGGACAATATTTTGCAAGCAAGGAACGCAATAGAAAACGGAAAAAAGGAAAAACCTAAACAATTGGAGAGGAGGCACCCATCAGTCTCTGTTCAGGTTGAGCGTGAGCCCTGGCATGTGCCGTCATCCACTAGCTTTTATTTTAAGAGAAGAATAAATAGATCTGGCTAATTAACTATTTCAGCCCAATTGCCAATTTGGCGTCACCAAACAGCTGAGTAGGAGGAGTGAGGCGCGCAAGTACAAGCAGCCAAAAAGGGTGATGAAATTTCCATGCTCCAATGATTGTGCAGTCACCAACAACTCAGGATTTCATTCTACTCCAATCAAACGAGATAAAGAAATCATTTTTAAACGCTGTGTTGTTCATGTCATTGAGATGATGATGGCTCTACTGACTAACCAGATATTTAAGTCAGATGTAATTTTCCATCACCAGTGGCGGAAAAGGACATTGCTTGCACTAACCAGCATCATTACGGCAATAATGTAATGCGAGCCTTCCAGCTCCAGCCACCAGAACTTCACAATTCACGAGAAGCAAGGAAGAGAGAGAGAGACAGAGCAAGGGGGAGGGAGGAATCGCTGCCAGTGGAAAGTGGCAGTAGCAGCAGAGAAGGACGAACTAGCAAGAAAGGGGAGAGAGAAAGCCGAGGGACTTTTGCTTGGATTGGATCCTTCGCTTTTGAGGAGGAGGAGGAAGGAGAAGAAGAAGGCACTCGCTGTCTCTCCTCTTTCTGCTGCTGCGGGGAGCAGCAGGAGGGGGCAGAGGAGGAGGAGATGTTCCCGCCTGGCCTGATCCACCACCGCCAAGACGGCCACTCGCCGGGAGACGGGGCACCGCGCTCCGGCCCCGGCGGGGGTCCGGGTGGGCCGAGCCTGGTGTTGACGGCAGACCCCAAGCCGAGACTGCGGTGGACGGCCGACCTGCATGAGCGCTTCGTCGACGCCGTCGCCCAGCTCGGCGGGCCTGAGAGTGAGCTGCCCTCTCCCTCCTCCCTGTCTCTCCTTGGCATTGGAAAGAAATGCGTGGATGTTTGTTTGTTGATGCCTCCATGGGTGGACTCCTTGGTGTTGGCGGGTTTTTTTTTTTACTGGTATGGGATTGAGGATTTGGGCGGGATTGGGACCCTTCCCGCTTAAATTATCGGAAAGATGGGATCTTTCCTTCAATAAGGAGTAATGCATCAGTGCATTCCGCTTCGGCTGTCAGATTTAGCGTGTTCAAGGTAGGATAGTTCTTGTTTAAGAAAGGTAGGGGCGTGCATGAAGGACTTTTATCTCCTTTCACGCCTCGGAGGTGGAATGCAGTGAGAATCTTGAGGGATGTGTGATTGATTTCTGCTGTGTTTGGGGAAGTTGGGTCCTCTCATTGTCCGAATTCAAAAGGCATTATGGCGAAGTATGGTGGCCTGTTTTCATGGAGTTTTGATCGCAGTGTTATGAGGTTGACAGTGTGGATACTAAATGCTGCCACTGTAAGTTGATCTGTGGGGACTAGCACAAAGCTGTTACCTTTTTCTCTTATTACATTTTTGTAAGTGCAAGCTTGGCTCTTGCATATTTGTGTCTATAGGAGTCGTTTCTATTTAAGATTTCAGACCATGAGGAGTTGGGTTGTGATTGTTTCCTATGACTTGAATTAAGTTTATGCATTTGGCAGTTAGTGCTTAGGTTTTGCTTTCTGTTCCAAAGCCTGGATTTCAGCATAGCTTTGATATGAAAAAAATGAAAGGGTTTTCATTAATGGCTCTCGGTGCAGCATACCTGCAGTGGACTGCACAGACTGATCTGAAAAAGGTTCCAAATGGTTCAAGTGAATTCCTGGAACTAGTTTGTTCTGATTGAAAAGTTGTTGTTCCCAAAGTAACCTATCATTATTATGTGCTCAGCTGCATCTTTTTACGTATAACATAAGCGAGAAATGACACATTTTTGCAGATATTTTAGTTTAGTTTGAACCTCAGATTATTTTTTTCTGCAGCATTGTCTAACTGAAATGTTACCTTCATGAAGTAGAGGATGTTCTTTTATGGGGAAAAATCATTCTTATTCTTTGATGTAACACTAGTCCTTGTTTGATTTGCGTCAGTAGTGTGCAATTAAGGTCTATGATTTCAGCTTTTCTTCTTGTTTGTGACTGTTTATTTGTCAAAACATTTGCAAGCTAGGCTTTTCACCAATGCCTTTTTGTGTTTCCATGCCATTCCTTGCACCAAGTTGGCTGGTAATTTAGCTATGGATGCCAAACATTCAAAGCTAACTCTTGTCTTGTTGTCTTGTTGATAATAAAATGAGATGCTAGGAAAGTATGAGGCAAAATATGTTCCAATCAATGGTTTTGTAGTTCCATTTCTATGATTTTTGTAGTAGTCACTAGTATCACTAACGACGTGTTTAGTTCGGTGGAAAATTTTGGAGAAATTTTTGAGGTTCCCTTTCAAAGTCTATTAGGAGTATTAAACGTATACTAATTACAAAACTAATTACATGAATGGACTAGAAATTGCGAGACGAATCCATTAAGTCTAATTAATCCGTCATTAGAGATTGGTTTCTGTAGCACGACATTCTCTAATCATGACATAATTAGGTTCGTTAGATTAGTCTCGAAAATTAAGGTATGGGTTGTGGAATAGGTTTTGTCATTAGTTCACATTTAATACTCCTAATTAGTGTCCGAAGATTGATGTGATGGGTAGTTGGCGAAATTTTGGGGAACTAAACAGGGTATGCCAACATTATTACCATCCATTTGCATGTCAAATTGTCATTCCCAGTCGCAGTCGAACAATCCAACCATCTTAGCACCTTACTAGATTTCCATATTGCTATTTGTCGAATGTTGTTACTGAACTACTGGAACAACTAATACATGTTTGAGTGCCTTATGTGAGTATGTTTATTAAATGAGTTACTGAATTTGTATTCTTGCAGAAGCGACACCAAAAACTATCTTGAGGACAATGGGTGTCAAGGGGCTTACGCTTTTCCACCTGAAGAGCCACCTTCAGGTACATAGGCATGCTTACTTGTTTTTGAGCAAGTCCGAAATGCAGCATGTTTCAACTTTCAATGGTTGGCTTATTTATTCTTGGTGACCAGAAATACAGACTAGGCAAACAATCTGGTAAAGAGGGGTCAGAGCAATCTAAAGATGGTAAGTTGTGTCAAGCAATTTGCTTCTCTCCCTTTCTACTACATTCCAGGTCATCCTTTGATGTCTTCAAATCTTTTTCGTTGTTAAGTTCATTCTGAAGTCAGCACAGTTTGTATTTACATGTAAATTTTTTGAACACCTGGTATGCATATTTATTATGGTTCTGTGTGATTGATGGTCTTGCTGTGTTAGCTTCCTCATTCTTACGATGAACCAATATACCATCCGTTTGAGTATTCACTTTATAGTTTTGATGGGATGTATTTATTTATTATACGTTTTACCAATCTAAGTTAGCTTTAGTCCACAAATTGTAGTGAGCATGTCGCAAGGAACCGCTTTGCGGCAACTTTTAAAATTGTTTTTTTAAGTTTTCTACGATCTAGGTGTGGCAACCTATGTACGATTTCCTGCTAACAATGGACATGTATGGGAATTATTAGGAGTGAAAAGGAATCTCTAGTATATGGCAAGGATCGTTTTATGGTCAGTTGTCGAACATTTTCTCGTAAGTTTCATATGAAATGGAGAAAATATGAACGGACTATAGCGGTTAGATACATCAAATCTGCCATGTGGTCATGCCTCTTCTAATTTAACTGGGGCTTGGCCTCAAAGAGAAAAAAGCAAGCTTATCTTTCATCTAAAATTGAGTCTACAGCTATGCTTCTGATGTAATCATCACATTGTTGGGTGGCACTAATACCTATTTGTGAGTGCCTGCTGTCCAGCATTTTTTCAACTGAAATTATATTCTCTTTACAAAATTATAAAAGTTTAGACCATATCATTCTTGGGTGGCACTAATACCTATTTGTGAGTGCCTGCTGTCCAGCATTTTTTCAACTGAAATTATATTCTCTTTACAAAATTTTTAGTATGGTTTGTATTCGTGAAATTAAAAAAATAGCACTGCTGTTTCTCAAGGAATAATCATCGTAATATTGTATGATTGTCTGTCAAGCACAACTATAACTAATAAAATAGGGAATACCTAGTGAAAACCCATGTGTATCTTATGTGAAATGGTATGTAACTGCCTACCGTACATTCTTGTGTTATCTGTTTTTCCAAGTCGAAAAGTAAAGCCGGTTCTTTTGCTAACTTCTGACCTCTGTTTTTTTTTTTTTTTTTTTGCCCCAAATTGCAGCATCCTACCTTCTAGATGGTCAAAGTGGAATGAGTGTATCCCCTAGAGTTGCTGCCCAGGATGTGAAAGAGTATGCTTCATCAGCTACTCTACAGTTTACTCTTGTTCTTTTTGGCAGACTGTACTGCTAGAATAATTACTTTCATTGTGATATCTGAGTTAACTGACACACTTACTTGCTGCAGAAGTCAAGAGGTCAAAGAGGCACTGAGAGCACAGATGGAAGTGCAACGGAGACTGCATGAACAAGTGGAGGTAATTATGACGGCTTGTTCTATTGTGCTCTTGAGTGTAACCCCTTGAATGCTGTAAGGCAAAAAAAAAAGCCACTTTAATATTTCCTGCAATAGTTTTGATTTTAACAGTTATTGATTTAAGACATGAAGCTTGGGCTATAATTTATTGGGATATTATCTATGTGAATGATATGGAATTCTGAGCACTGTTTTATGTTGTGTTTTTTAATTCACTGTAAAAAGGTGAGCTGCATTTTGGTTTCAGTTACGAGGATCATCCCCTAATAGAATGGGATATTGAAAGTTTCCGCATGATCTCTTGGCTGAAGGCTGAATTGCTAAAGAATGTTTTCAGTTTTGCTACCCTATGTCTCTATGTTTAGACAATATGGTGGCGTCCGAAAAATATAATTGAAGCCTGTGATGACCAATGATGATCTTTAGATCTTATAAGCTCATCTTAACTTAGCATTGTAAACTGCAGGTCCTTCAGAATTTCTGCTGTTAACCGCATGTTAGATGCATGTGTTTGTTACCTTTTCCTGCAATTGTGCTTCTTAAAATTTAAAGGCATTTAAAGACCATCAAGTTACATCATGAACTAATTTGACTGGTTTTCCTGTGGCCAGGTCCAGAAGCGTGTGCAGATCAGAATGGAAGCGCTTCAGAAGTACATTGATAGTATTCTGGAGAGTGCATGCAAGATGGTCACTGAGCAGTTTGCCTCAAGTGGCTTCAGCATCTCCGACCCTGATCTCCCAGAGATATCCCCTGGTGGGGTTATGTGTGGCCCCACGGACACGTTGAGCTCTTCTGTCTTCAACCAGCTCTCTGTGAGTTCAATTGACTCCCACAGTCCAGGAGGCAAGCCTTCTCCCTCGGGCATCGAAGGCCCACCATTGCTCCTCCAGAAGTCGCCTGAGCTCAAACGGAGGTCCTCTTGAGCTGTGTTGACAAAATCTGAGGGTATTTCTGGCTTCCTTGTCTTTGGTAGTAATGTCCGGTGTCGCCGTGACAAGAGAAATGATGGTCTAATCTTGTAGTAGCTGACTTGTTCTCTTGCTAGTGCCTGCCAGGTAGCAGGGTCTGCTCTTTTATTTGATCAATCAAAAGAAACCTATGTTCATATGAACTGCCTGAAGTGCTAGAACAAGTGTCTTTCCTGATATCATTATTTTTTTCATGAGAACGAACTTAGCACACTTGAAAGGTTGACTCATGTGGCATGTATGCACAACTATTTTATGTTGGACATGTTGCAACTAACCATTCAGTGTTTCTGTCTTTCAGACTTCCCATTGTCTAAAATTGCTTTCAGAAATCATGAGTCCATGGAGGCTTCTTTTATTGGATAATGAATAATGATGCTAAAGACCGTTGCCTTGATAGACTCGTGTCAATGAAGTTTGTAGTAATCCATTATTTGTTAGTTGCAACTCGATCTCAAGTCGAAACTCCTTGTAAGTTTTTTTTAACACACAAGTCGAGAGTTTGAGCTATTTTTTCAGCACAAGTGGGCCCTGTTTAGTTCTCTGAAATCTCACCAAAATTCTTACCTAGAGGACCGTGTCAGTTCATTTCTTCTCTTTGTGCACGCAACCCAATGCAAAAAATTTCACTCATTTCATCAAAATTTTAGCCAACTAAATAGGGTTTATGGAATAATTCCTATAAGAAGAGAAGAAAAGATATGTTATAATGACAACAAAATTGTAGGTTCTCCAGCATTAATGTTTAAAATAATGAAAAGTTCTAAAAGTATTTCCCTATTTGGACATTCCTGAAACTCTTTCTAGGCGGCTAAAATGGTGAAGTCCAGATTCTCCTTGAGAAAGAATTTATTGTGCAAGTCAACTGATTGGATGCATAGCTTGCAAGTGTTTATGCTAGGTCACTGGTACACAACAGCGACGTAAAACACAAATCCAACAGGTGCAATGCAACGCGTCCAATGATTGGAAGTGGCTAATCAAGCGAAACTGTGAGCTCTTCCTTTTCACAACATCCTTAGTTACTCTAATCACGTCCTAGTGCTCTCGATTATTTCCATGGAAGCAACTTTTCGAAAATTGATTGATCACAAGTTGCTCTAAACATTCCTCTGCACAAATTTGCAGGGCCATATACTACAGTCTACAGAGCATGTCACCATGGCAGCAGCATTGGCACCACTGAACTCAAAAGGTGGCTTGGTTAGTCAAGCAAACTTGTCATCTCCCTTATTTTTTTCTAAGCTATTGTTCAATTATTTCCATCCAAGTCGTCGTCGAAAAATTTGTCGATCGCGATTTCCTCTACTGATAATAACTTCTCCTGATTTCGCAAACAAATCACAAATAATACATGTCCATTTTTGTGTGCGACGTCGCTTTCGTAATGTTAACGTATACTACACAATTTGCTATATCCTAACAATGTCCAAAATAAGCCGTTCCGCCACACTGCTGAGTGAGTATGTATTCCAGGGAGAAACCAACATTGCCCACGCAGCAGTGGCTTGTCCAACGGAGAGCAAGGGAATATTCGCAGCATCGCGCCGAAGATGCCCGTAACGGATGGCTCCAAAACCCCCCAAAAAAATACAATTACCGTTGGGTTACTGTCGACAACGACCAGCTCGTCTCCAACTAGCTAGTACTAGTGCAAAAATTAAAGAGTGGTAAATCTCAAGATGAAATCGAGGTGCATTTTGGCCTGCAACAGACTGTGATAGTCCCAACCGGGATGGACGGATGGTAATTCTAAGGGATGAACTTGAAGTGTTCTGGCCGGAATGAGGGCAGTTGTTGCTATCGAGGGTGCGCCAGTCTAACCAAAGCCTAGTTGCACAATCAGTTGGCAAAGAAATTAAAAGTTCCAGTTTTTTTTTTGTCAAAATTCGAAAAATTTCGTCAGAATTGAATAATGATCATGCCTTTTGTATTGGTCGGTGTTTACTTCTGACCCCATTCATTAATTTACGGGACTTGTGTGTGATGTTTCACATTGATTCTCATACAAAATGTTTCAAGCTGAATTATCTCTATCAACATAAAGCCAAGTTTTCGGTGCGGAGTAGCAGATGCATAAAAAACCAATACGCATGAGATGCCACGACAGTGTTGTGTAAAGACAACTTGATGAAAATTCTAATTATTGTATGAATTTGTATGACAAATATAGTGAAGCTAACGACATGATGAACACACATGTATTGAAGCTAACGACAGAATGAACACACATATAAAACCCACCATTATTTTAACGAAATCTATCAGCAGAACTTAGGATTGGATCAGCCTTCAGCTACTGCACACGCCAACTTGTTTTTCTTGGAAAGAAACAGCATGGGCGGACAAGCATAGGAATGCAAAGCAAAGGTGCAGAGAAAAAGCCACAACTTTGTTGCAAGAGCCTTGAACTGTTACGCATCTGGACCAATCAATACTTAGCTTGCCAACTGGACAGGGCACACAGCTTAGCTTTTCTAGTCCGACGTGGCATCCGGGCAGGCCGTGCGCGTGGTCCGCGCCATCGGACGGAAACCGAGAACTGCAGCTGCCATAATCGCAATCATATGGTTATTAATAATCACGTCTAGGTTCATGGACGACGACTCCAATCGCGATTGACACATGTCCAGGTTCACGGAGATAGCGGCTCCAGATTTTAGTTAAATTGTACTAGGCGAGTAGCTGTAGTGTTTGTTTACATTATCACTCGATTACATTGTAACGCTCTTGTTGGAGCATACGTGCTATGATTACAGAACAAATAATTTTATATTCCTAGCTCATTTGTCATTTCTTTGATATCAAATCTTCTGTTTCAAATAGTAAGTCATTTTTATTTTTAAATAAATATATTTATTATTATGCATCTACATACAGGTCACAATTTGTATTTAAAAAAAGAACTTAGAATTTAAAATGAAGGGAGTAATACATCACAAATACAACATTTCGTAGTATATGACTTTTAGGTTAAATACATAATTTCAACCATGAATTTACATACACAAATACATCACAAATGCATCTCAAGCATAATTTTAACCATGAATTTATGTAAAATGTTTTATTTTAAATAAATACATATATTATACTTTTCTGACATAGCAACAAGAATAGGTCAAGGTATTTATACATAAGAAAATTGCTGCAATAAGTTTTATTAAAAACTTTAGGTCGAATACTGAGCATAGAACATGTTATATACTCCCTCCATCCCAAAAAACACGACATTTTAGAAATTTTAAGACATACTATTAAGGAGGTAAAATGACCTCCATTGCCTCTATTTATTTATCATATTTGGTGTTAATTGATTGTTACATGCCCACATACACATGCTAAATTAAGTAAAATGCTATATTTTGGGGACAATTTTTCAAACCTAAAACGACATAATTAATTTTAAATTTTTGGAGGGGGGGGGGGGAGGGGGGTGCTCATGCATCCATCTTTTTCCTCCTCCATCCATGATGACAAAATGTAGGAGGGGCTGTATGAGATTTCCAACGGTAGGAGGGATTGGCGGGGACGCATAGATTCCTAGATCTATTTTTATCATACGTGATCTAACTCATCACCCAATCTGCAGAATGCCTTTTTTATCTTGTTGAACTAGCCTTTTTATATAGCCTGAAACTTAAAAGAGCATTATTTCGTAAGACAAAATTTAAATTTTAAAAGAGTACTTATTTTGGGACGGAGGAGTATGCGGTAAGATGGTAAGATCAAAATTTGTAAACAAAGTTAAAACATATATACAAATCACCCTCCTAAAACGTACCAATATAAATGGTGTTTCCTTTTCTCGTTTTTATTGTGCGGCTAGTTGTATATATACAACTTAAAATCCGTGTATACAACCAAAGTTTCATGGCTAATAATAGTGTGTGCATCTTTTTTTTTTTGTAAAACAGATGATGTTCTTACATAAATTCAGATAAAATGGTGTTGTTTCAGCCCTCGGAAGAACATTTCTCTAAATAGAGTTTTGCATGCCTATTTGAATTCGTAGGTTTTTTTTTGAAGGGATGCGGTGAAGACTTCTATAAACATTTATCAAAGTACTTTCATGTAAAAAGATTTTTAGGTTTTCTTTTGAAGCAATGAGGTGAGGAGTTTTATAAACGTCTATCAAAGTACTTTCATGTAAAAGATTCTATTCCTACATACACCCAAATAAAGGCTTCTCGTTTCAAATACCCTGAGAATTTTCGTCAACATGATGCTAAATAATCTTTTTGACCGAAAGTAAACCTTTTTAGGTGCTAGTTAGTCTTACTGCTACGGTGGACTTTTTTTTGTTTGGTCTACAAAAACAGTGTCGTCACAGTGACGCCGTCTCTCCTCTCTCTCTCTATAAACCGACGGATGGATGTGTTCGCGAACAAACTCATTCCCCGTCTCCACCCCTTCTTCCACCTCTCGCCTTTCCTCCACCTCCTCCTCTGCCTCACGGGCTCCTCCCTCCCTCCCCCACAAATCCGCCACTCCCCGGCCTCGATTCCATCCCCACCTCGTCCTCGCGGTTCCTCGCGGCTGCATCACCGCCGGCGACGTACGGGGGGCCCGCAGGAGGCCTGATCCCCTCTCGTCGTCAGGCGTCGCCGTTCCCCATTCGCCCGCCCTCTGCTGCTGCTGGTGCTCGGCTGCCGCGGTGCGGGGTGGAGAACCGGAGATCCGTCCGTCTCGGCTTGGATTGGCTTCTTCTTTGGCTGGTAACCGACCCTGGCTCGCTTCGATTCCGTGGATTGGAGTAGGCTCTTTTCAGTTCCCGGTCAAATCCAACCCGAATCTTTGCCTTTTCTCTCACGCTAATTTGGATTCCGTTGCCGGCTCACTGTTAATTTAGTTCACCCCAACATCGAAACATGGCGCGATTAGCTTCGGTCCCAAATTTGTAGTCTCCTTCACTCCTTGTTCAGTCAGCACGTGCAAGAACGATTGGCCGATCTCTCCATTCACGACACAACATAGGAGCTGGCATGAGCCTCAAATTTTGAGGCTGCAGTTCGTTACCAGTGTTTTTTACAAAATAATTGGGTCTTCAAGTGAAAGAATCAATTAGCGCCCCTCTCTAGCCGAGAAGCCATGTTGGAGGCTGCTTACCTTTTTCAGTTTTTCCCCTTAGCTTACCTACCTGTAAGAGAACAAGAAAAGCTGATGACACGGCTAGTGTTTGATTAATCTACTATTAGACATATATTCTGTCTGGGCACTTAGTTTTTTTTTCAGAGTGCGATTAGTCTCTTCTGGAATACATAGTTTGCTTGTCCTTCACTCCTACTTCTCTCCACCATGTCTTCATTCGGCCTTAACTCTAAGGACCACACAAATATCTGGATCTGCTAATATATATGTATCTATCTCAGAGATGGGTATAAACAGTCACTTCTAATCATTAGCTGGTTTATAATTGTGCTTATCACTGGAGCTAATTTTTTCTGTGGTTACTATAAGCAAAACTGTGACTTTGACAAGAAGTTTTTTTTATATTATTAGTGTTTGTAGTGACAAAAAGTATAACACAGAAAGCACTTCTGAATGTCAATCCATTGACACCATTTTTGTATAAATGCCTTATATCATTTAAGGCTATTTGTTGGTGGAAGATTACAAGGTTTGAATCTAAAATGTGTGTGCACCTTGTCAAATGACACAGAGAGAGTGTCTAACATTCTGCTATTGATGTATCTCTCTTTTATTTTCCTTCCTGCAGAGGATATGAGCAATGTACTCGCCCAAAGCAGAAGCTAGTTTTGGCTCAGCTCATACCAACTCAGTTGCAAACCAGCAGCAAATGGAATCAGCTGGAAACAATATGGGCCCTAGTAACGGAGCAAATAATAATAACAACCTAGCTGCAAGGCAGCGCCTACGGTGGACAAATGAACTTCACGAAAGATTTGTTGAAGCTGTTACCCAACTTGGTGGTCCTGATAGTATGTGCTCATGCAATTCTTCTGCCTCCTTTTCTTCTATTAGTTTAATTTTTGTAAACATATAAGCAGGATGCTATTTTTTTTATAATTGCGTAACCAACCTGATAACTTCTGATTTGTTTATAATCTTACTGGTTTCCTAAATATCATCAACTTCTGTTGTTTCTAATAAACTTTCTTTTATACCCAACAAAGGTAGGAAAAGATGACAGTAACATGTAATTACAATAGCTTGCAATTTAAGAATTTGCGCGCAACAATAAGATATACACCATTCAGAACTTTAATACAAAAGAAGTTCCATTTACTTTTGTTTTCTCAAGCAAAGTGGATTAGATGTAAAAGCTAACAATCTTATATGCCTTAACATGAGGATTTATGAGAGGCTGTTTTTAAGTTGGAAACAAGAACACACATTTAAGCCCTCATATCACTTGGTGTTGAATTTTGGTTCATCTATCCTAGGGGTGCAGTTTAAGAAGTCTGGGTGACTGGGTCCAATTATTTTAAATTTTCCTTTTGGATCTTAATATTGTGAGAGTTATCATCAAAGGGCTGTTTTCCTTAAATTAATGAAATTAATTGATCTATGAAACAAGCAGCCAAATTTGTAACTTACTTTGGCAGAAATTTTATGCCAAATAGGAGCAACAGAATCTGGGAATTGCTTTTTCTAACACTTGAATTCCCTAAATGGAACAGGAGCAACCCCAAAAGGAGTTTTGAGAATTATGGGTGTAGCAGGATTAACGATATATCATGTGAAAAGTCACCTGCAGGTACATTGGTTCAGCCTGATGCTTGGCCCTTTATTTTCCCTTTTTCCAGTGTCATTATTAACTCATTTAGTTCCAACCTTCCTGTTTCAGAAATATAGGCTAGCAAAGTACATTCCTGACGCTTCAACTGATGGTAGGTGAACATACTCATAGCCACATTTTTGGTAAAGAGTATTATTTTTATTGTTCCTAATTTATATCTCATGTAGGCAACAAGGCTGATAACAAGGACCCAGGGGATTTGCTTGCGGGACTTGAGGGATCTTCGTATGAGCACACCAACTCTATTTATTTTGTATTCACTAAAGAAATACATGATTCAAAATCTATTTGTTTTTCCCTTTTGAGCCAACCTTTGGTATTATACTGACATAGCAGCATGGCATAAGATGGAACATGGAAGCATGCAAATTTATGTCATATTTGAATGCACTAAAAAAACATGTAGCATAATGAGTTCTCTTAACTTTATTACTCTTGTTATGTGTATTCTGTTAGAATAATAACACTGAGAACTGTAACTATTTTGAAACCTCAAGCAATAAGAGGCCATGACTAGATCAAAATTGAAACCACGACTATGTTATACTGATTTCTGCAAAATGAAAGTGCAGCCAGATATTACTTTCTTCTCGTCATCAGTTTTTTTACCTTTAATTCTTAAGGGGCATACATGTTAGATAAGAAAAAGGGAGGCCAAAATAACTTCAAAAGGACCAGTTGTGCATCATTTATTTCTTCTAGTGAAAACATTTGATTACACTTCATTTTTTATTCCAAGGTGTTTAATCATTAAAACATTTGATTGACAGTGGGTTGCCGATATCTGAAGCCCTCAAGCTGCAGATGGAGGTTCAGAAACGGCTGCATGAACAGTTAGAAGTAAGTCTTTACTAGATGTTCCATCATTTACCTTTTGTTGTCTTATCAGAATAAGAATGTATTTTGGGCCTACTGGTCCTACTAAATTAAATAGGAATCTGTTAATATACAAGGATAATTTTTCTTCTGTATTCCATTAGAAATTTTATTTGTTGCAAATATTTGTGATACTTGACGTTCTCTGCGAAGGCCCATAGTTGAGTACTCTTGTTAATGAGTGCTCTCACGAGAACATATTTAGCTACACCCTTCCACATTACTTAACCGTGTGTTTGGTTGGAGAGCGGCGGGAGCGGAGCGGAGCCGACCCTCGTTTTGGGGACGGCTCCAACCCTTCTAATGTTTGGTTGGAAATGTTGGGTTGGAGTGGCTCCGACCCTCTTTTTTGTTTGGTTGGAGGAATGAGATATGGAATGGATGGCAGTTTTCACTCCGTTAGTGGGTCCCACATGTCATAGGGTTTAGGGTTTAGTGGGTCCCACATGTCATACATGCTCTTTTCTTCATCCTCAGCTCCTCCGCCGCCGCCCGCCGGCCCGAGCCGGCCATGGACACGGCGGATCCGGCGGCGGCGAGCGCGCTGATGGAGGATCTAGTGGAGGAGGTCCTGCTCCGCTTCCCGCCTGCGGACCCGGCGCGCCTCGTCGCCGCCGCGCTTGTCTGCAGGCGCTGGTGCGTGCTCCTCGCGGGGGTCGGGTTCCGTGAGCTCCACCGCTGTCCGCCGTGTGCTCGACGACGCCGGCGACGGAGCCGGCGAGCATGTACTGCCAGAAGCGGAGGCCGTCGTGGGTGGCTGCGGGGACGGCGGGGGCGCGAAGCACCGGCTTGGGGGGTTGGGGGGGGAGGACCTGGGGGCGCCGTCGGCTCCTCAGCGGCGGCGGGAAGGAGCCGGTCGGGGGTGCGGTAGTCCGCAGCCATGGGGCGCGGCGGCTGCGCTTGGGCTAGGGTTTTGACCGGGTAACGCGAGGCGAAGCACGAGGAAGAAGAGGAGGAGGAGAGAGAGAGAGAGAGAGAGAGAGAGAGAGAGAGAGAGAGAGATGGGAGGGAGACAGGAGAGAAAAACGGGAGCGGAGCGGCTCCGTCCCTCAAATTTTGACGGACGGAGCGAGAACCCGAATCTTGGCAGTGTTAATTCTCATATTATTTATGATTGGTCTCTGTTGCTGTGCATATTATGTCATTGTATCTACAAAAGATGTACTAAAATCACCAAAAGATATAGTAAAATCATCTACATCATCTCATTTGGCTAGATACCAAAAATGAAAGTTGCAAAATCATCTACATCATGTTATGCTTTTATTCTATGGTGCGAACTCTGGATAATATATGTTGTTCGCATTTCAATTTATATTTTCAATAATGTTACCAATTTGCAAAGTAAATGGGTTGATGCTTGCAAATAGGTAGATGCACAGTCAACTGATACTTAGATGGTCTGGTTTTACATTTTCTTTAGGTACAAAGGCAGCTGCAGTTGCGAATTGAGGCTCAGGGGAAGTACCTCCAGAAGATCATTGAAGAGCAACAGCGCTTAACTGGTGTGAAATCTGAAGCTCCAGCAGCAGGTGCTTCTGTCACAGTATCAAGTGACCAATTCCCTGACTCTGAGCGGACCGAGCCCTCGACTCCTGCACCGACATCTGAGTCTCCAACTCAAGTTGGTGCTTCCAATAGAGACACTGGAGAGCGAACTGAAGCAACCAAGAGCACCTGTCACGAGCCACTGACCCCTGATTCCAACTGCCAGAATGGTTCTCCCGCTAGTCCAAACCACGAGAGGGCAGCAAAGAGGCAACGTGGCAGTGGTAACGAATTCTTAGATGCGGAGACTGATTTTTCGCTTCCAGGCCACATCTTCGAGTCGAGCTCGGGCCCAGAGTTCGAGCAGTATTCAATGTCCTACTCAGGCCATTAGATTCTGACGCCCCCATCATCCCTAGCTTGTTGAGCACGGTGCACATGATCTGATCCATATCTGTAGGTCTGGGTAGAATGAATGTTGTCTGAAGGGTGTGTATTGTTAGGCGTCCAGTGACTGTTTACATGATTATACATGGCAGCTATAAGTTCCTAGGTTTGTAACATGTGGAGATGTTGGCAGGCTAAGATTCTGTTGCTGTGTGTTGATTATACCATGTTGTTAGCTTTCATTCCTTGGTAATCAGTGTCGACAAAAACTGCTTAACATGAAGTCGGTTTGATTTACTTCCCTAATCTTGTAACGCCTGACTTTGATCAGAAGCTGGAGTTAATTATAATTGTAGAAGACACGAACTGGATGCTTCTCTGCTGCTTCTGTTTGTCTTCATGCTCGGCCATGAACAACAATTTGTGTATACTGATTATTGTTACATTTGGTACTCTCTCCTGTCATTCTGAGTTTTCTAAATACATTCTTTTTGTTATGTAATACTAACTGACATATTTGAAACGGAGGGAGTAACATATATGCTGTCCCGGTGCAACAACAAAGAGGCAATCATTATGTGTTTTGGGCTTCTAGCTTTGCGTGGGCCGACATGTCCTCCTTCTTCGCCCCACCACATGGAAGGCCTACAATCACCGGCCCAACCAAACTCTTCCCTAATCCATCTCAGCCCACGCACGATTCCAATAGAAGAATTTTTTATATTTTTTTATTCGAATTTGCTAAATTATACCACCGTTTTGAAATTTAATAAAAATATACCACCAACGCCGTGGGTCACGGCGGATAGGCCCAACCGTCGTGACCCACGGCGGCAGGTCGTCCAAACGCCGTAGCCCACGGCGGTTGGGCTACCGCCAACGGTCGGATAGCGGCTGTGGGCCCGCGCCAATTTACCGCCGTGCGCCACTGCGGTAGAGGTTGCTACCGCCGTAGGCCACGGCGGTAGGCCCTAATCCGCCGCAGCCTCTAATCCCTCTTCTCTCAAAGGTAAATTTTTTTTCTTTATTTAATTAGTTTAATTAGTGTAGGAAATTAGTTTTTAGTTTAGAAAATTTAGAAATTAGTTTATGAAATTTAGAAATTTAGAAAAATATTTTAGAAATTACTTTATCTTGTTTAGAAATTCTAGAAAATTACATTATTTGTTCTAGAAAATGTAGAAAAATAGTTTCTATGTTTTAGAAATTATAGAAAATTACTTTATCTTGTTTAGGAATTCTAGAAAATTATTTTTTCTGTTCTAGAAAACATTGAAATTGTAGAAAATTACTTTATCTTGTTTAGAAATTCTAAAAAATTACTTTATTTGTTCTAGAAAATGTAGAAAAATAGTTTTCATGTTGTAGAAATTGTAGAAAATTACTTTATCTTATTTAGAAATTCTAAAAAATTACTTTATCTGTTTAAAAAATGTAGAAAAATAGTTTCTATATTTACAAATCGTAGAAAATTACTTTATCTTATTTAGAAATTGTAGAAAATTACTTTATCTGTTCTAGAAAATGTAGAAAAATAGTTTCTACATTTACAAATTGTAGAAAATTACTTTATCTTGTTTAGAACTTGTAGAAAATTACTTTATCTTGTTTAGAAATTGTAGAAAATTAGTTTATCTGTTCTAGAAAATATAAAAAATGTAGAAATTACTCTATCTGGTTTTTTTAATTATTCATTTAATTTTTGTATGCAGCTGCAGCTATGGATCAGGCTCAGGATCAGGCTCGGGCTGACGCTCAGGCTGCGGCGTACGTGACGCCCGAGTTGTTGGAGGCTCAGGTTGACCGCAGTCACCGCTCGTACCTGTCCGCCGTCCTCGGAGACGATCTTGGACACGTACGTTCTCGCACTACGCGGACGTTGTTGCCGACCCACGACCGTTGGATTCCCAAGTACGTGAATTTACCTTTGTTATATGTACCTTTATTTATACTTTTGTTTTAGCTAATAAATTTGTCTTATTTGTTTCAGGCTACACGCTGCAGGACTACTGCTTGTAGCGCGGTTTGTCGAGGGGGACAGGCTGCGGGACGCGATTCCTCGGAAGGATCGCATCACACGGTTCCAGTTCGACTTCTCCCTCCTCTGCGCGCTTCTGGACCACTAGAGGCCGGAGACCCACACGTTCCACTTCACCGTCGGTGAGCTGACGGTGACTCTTTAGGACATGTCCCTGTTGATGGACCTTCCTTGTGAGGGCGAGCCGATGGGCCTGTGGACATCTCGGCCGACTGGCGTACTGAGTTCCTTGATCGGTTCGCGAACGTTCCTCGGAACGAACGCGCCCCCGCCCCGTACCAGGAGTTCATGAACGCTCACGGACCCACCTTGACCTGGTTGCACCAGTTCAGCGTACGTACCTTGACCTTATATTTTTCTTCGTTTTTGGATATATGGAGACAATGTTACTAACATTTGATTTTGTTTGTGTAGGCTGATTACCTACCAGATGAGGCCGAGGCCGAGACAGTCGACAGGTTCTTCGAGGCGTACCTGTTGTGGTTGTTTGGGTTCGTGTTGTTTTACAGTTCGCAGGGAGACGCGGTGTCGAGGTACTTGCTTCCTCATGCTCGGAGGATCGCCGACGCGCCCTTGGACGTGGTGCCCCAGATCAGTTGGGGCAACGTTGTTCTTGTCTGCACGTACAGGGGCCTGTGCTCGGGGGTGTTGAAGGGTCGTTCTGACTAGGCGATCCTTCTCGGCTGTCCTCTTCTTCTTCAGCTCTGGTGCCACGAGCGGTTTATGATTGGTCGACCCTGCGTCTCCCACGAGGCGTACGAGCCCCTGCTAGAGGGTCACGACCCCAGCGACCGTTTCACCATGGGATCGCTCTTGTGCCTGCGGACGGTAATTTCTTAATTTTCACTTTTAATTTGTCTCTCTATTTTGTCTAGTTTGGTCAATTCACATTTCGTTTGTATGCAGACCTCGTACACTCACGAGCAGACGAAGAGGGCGTACAAGGACTTCGTCGGACAGTTCGACTCTCTGACGGACGCGGACGTCGGGTGGACGCCGTACTCAGAGGCGGCTATCACGGCCCGCGCACCACAGGTCCTCTCATCCTTTTGCTTCCGAGACCAGCACTACTGGAAGACGAAGACGTTGTTGGCATTCGACATGTACATGGAGGAGTACGCCGTCCACAGGGTGATGAGACAGTTCGGCCTGTACCAGGAGTCGCCTCTGCCTGTGGTGCACACTGTTCCGCTGGACGCCCATAGGTGAGTTCTCGTCAATTTCTAAATTTAATTCCGCGTTCAAAGATTGAACCGCTCACGAATATGTTTAATTTGTGGTAGGTGGTCTCAGAGGGGAGTCCCGGGACGTGTTTCTTGGGTTCAGAGGGTGCAGCCATACGTGGACGCTTGGGCTACCGCGACGGAGAACGTCGTCACCGAGGACCGACCCCACGACGACACGGCGTGGAGGCGTACATCTACTGGTACACCCCGAGGACTCGGACGCGTGTGATGTTCGTTCCACCACAGCCACCAGCGCTGATTCCGGACGCGGCGAGGGTGATCGTTCCTGCTGTCACCTACCCGGTGCGACGGGATCAGCACTACGACTCGGCGGTGAGTTTGAAAATGCAACTAATTATTCTTATGGTACTAAACATTGTAACATTTACTAATAATTTCTTTTACAGTACGACGTGATTGCGGACATGTCGCATATTCTAGCGGAGTCGAGGGCGAGACTGCACCTCATGACACACCAGGATATTGAGCAGACGTGGGAGAGGATGCAGGGTATCACCACGAGGTTCCTTACCGCGGTCAACTGCCGCGCTAACCCGGCTCTACCACTGTTTCCACGGTACCCCCAGTCGTCCTCCAGCTCCGCCTCGACTAGTCGCTCGTACCAGCCACCGTCATCGTCGTCATGGCCACCCTTCCCGACCACTTTCTAGGCGCCGCGCCCTCCGGTGCATCCTACCCCCTGGAGGATGCATCCTCTAGGGGGACCAGTTCCCAGAGCAGCAGCACCACCAGTACCACGAGGACCTACAGCAGCACCAGCACGAGCACCACCAGTAGTACTGAAAGGATCTAGAGGTCGACTAGAGGGGGGTGAATAGTCGCTCCTGAAAAATCACAACTTAAAACAACTTATCAGACCAAGGTCCGGAGTCTTCGGATATTTTTCCGGATACTCCGGGAAATCCGGAGTATCCGGATTGTCCGGCCTTTGAGGTGGCGACTAAATCAACTGCAATCAAACTTGACCAAACTCAAATATGTGAAAATAGGTTACGCAATACAGAGATATAAGCATGTTCCACCACTTAGAAATAGTAGGAACCTCACCACGGAGTAGATCGGCCACAAACCCTAGAAATGTACTCAAGAGGATTTCAAGCATACAACAAGAGCAATCAAGCACAAGAGACACAAGGGATTTGTTACCGGAGTTCAAGCTCACACCTTGAGCTCTACGTCTCCGTTGAGGAACCCACAAAGGGTGGACCTTTACACCTAGGTCACTTTCCTCCCCCTAGCGACCACAAAGATCGAGCTAAGGTTACTTACTCAATCACGGGGTAACACAAACTTCCTTGGGCAGCCACAATCCTTTGGATGCTCCAAGGCAACGCCTAGCCGGCTAGGAACTCAAAGCTCCAAGAGTAACAAACACGAGATTGCCAACCAAGCGAAGAACGAGGTGCTCTAGAGATGGGAAATCAGCTCACTAGCACTCTCACTTGCTCAAGCCTTGAATTCCTCCTTTAATCCCCACCAAAGCTCAACAACCAAGTGCCAAGGGGAGTAAAGAGGAGGGAGAAGGTGTTCTGAATGCTACTGGTCGAAATGAGGCAAGAGAGAGAGAATGGATAGGGTTGAGCGGGTATAAATACCTCCTCACCCAGAAAAGAGCCGTTACAGCTCTAAGACCCGGAGTATCCGGACCAGGCCCGGACACTCCGGGAAGTCCGGACTGTCCGGGATAAAACCCGGAGAGTCCGGCCTTCCAGAGTTAGCACACAAAAAGATATCTCGGTGATCGTGCAGTGCAAGGTGTTTCTCATAGGTTTTTGGTTAGTCATCTAGAGTACCTTTTCAACTCTTGGAAGATACAATCCATGTCCCTCTTTATAGTACGGCATTCCTAGGACTCAATTTCAAAATATAAAATAAATAAACCTCCAAGGAATCCTTCTTTTGGCATTACTTCTTTTTTAGAGAGCAATGAAGCGCTTAGATGCCATCTTAGAATTTTAGTACCTGCTCATATACTCAACACATAATTAGTAGCTTAATGGTCCGTCATTAAATCACCAAAACCCACTTAGGGGGCCAAGATACTCTTCAAGTACCACCAGCAGTTGTTCCTTCCCCGTCCACTGGCACTGCTCTTCACACAGGTAATGACCACAATTATATCTCTAACTATATGCAAATACAAAAATCTATTAATGGTGATTCATGATTTAATAATGCTATTTGTTCCAGATTTCGTCGGCACCGGCGAGCCTTCTGACTCCACCCTAGATGACCAGATGGGAGGGTTCGACGACTTCGACCTGGACGATTTCGACTTCTTGCAGGGTGCGTCGACGCAGGAGGAGCTCGGAGGGTCGCAGCTAGGAGGTGCGCCAGCCACGTGGGCACAGGAGGGAGGATGCACGCAGCCAGGAGGGTCGCAGCTATGAGGCACGCGACCCACAGGCACACAGGCGAGCGGAGGGACGCACCCGTCTCTAGGAGGGTTGCTAGGGTCGTCCCACCAGGTTGCAGGGTCGTCGACGACGATGGCGACACCGGATGCTGCTATTGATGCTAGGCGTCGGCAGATCCACCCACCTGACCCGTTGACGTACCCTCGCGACCAGACGCGGGCCGCAGCGCGAGCAGACAAGCTGCACCAGAAGAAGAGGCGTTACTAGATTAGGTTGCATATTGTTTAGACAGTAGCACTCTTATTTGTGATGATGACTACTTTTTATTATGTCACTTTGCTTTTCGTTATTACTGTAGTATCGATGGCCTATAGAAGGGGGGGTTGAATATGGGCCTTCTTCAAATTTCTAGAACAAGTAACAAACCTTAACCTAGATCTCTAGTGTTGCCAATCTAAAAAGGTTTCTTCCTACCAACTAAGCACACTAACAACAATGTTCCTTAGCAAGAATCACACTAACATGTGAAATGCACCCTAGTCAAGATATGCAACAAGCAAAGCAAACTAGAGGGAGCAAAAGCAAAGGAACTTAAGAGCTGAAAGTAAATGCGGAATTAAGTGCAAGAAGGTAGAAAGGGAGGACACGAGACAACCGAATTTTTTCCCGTGGTATCGAGAAGTTGACGCTTCTCCCTAATCCACGTTGGAGCACTCACAAAGAGTTTTGCTCCCCCTCAAGCCACTTAGACTTGAGTGCTCACTAAGAGTACCCGTTCTCCATCTCCGGAATGGTGGGTCTCAATCCATTTGAATCAAGAACTTCCCGGGGCTCCCACAATCTCCAAGAGCTCACCAAGAACCCCCAATCACCGAGACCGTCTAGGAGCCGTCAAACTTCAAGAGTAATAAGCTCACAACCTTTCACTTGATCAATGCACTCAGCTATGCCAATGAAAGCACCTTGAAACTCTTGATCACCAAGAAAGAATCCCTCTTAGCTAGGAAGATGAAATCCAAATGATCAAAGCACTAACTCTCCTTCTCCTTGGCTGCAGTAGTAATTCAGTGTGGCAAAGGCAGCTCAAGAGACGCAGGGGGGGTCTAATTTATAGGCCTAGCAAGGGAGGCTAGCCGTTAGAAAAGTTCTCTGAAAAGTAGTACCGTCGGATGAACCGACGGTTCCCCCTACGACAGCGTCGGTTCATCCGGTGTCACTGAGTCTTCAAATATAGCCGTTGAACCTAACCGCTGTACCACTTCATCCGACGCTCACACCGTTGTAGCGTCGGTTTATCCGGTGCTGAAGCGACTTCTCTCAAAACGTCTCTGCGTAGAATAAACATGGTCGCCGGATGAACCGCTGATGGTCTTTATAAGCGTCGGTTCATCCGGTGCTGAAGCAGGTTCACTCGGTGCGTCTCTGTATGAAATATATGCATGCGCCGGATGAACCGCTGCTACGACCGTCGCTTCATCCGGTGCTGAAGGCCTTGACTTGATTTGTCACTGTTACCAAACCCTAGGTCACCGGATGAACCGATGCCTCTACTGATACACCGTCGGTTCATCCGGCGGTGCTGAATTCTGCTGAGTCTTTCACATTAATCATCCGATGCAACTAGAATTGACAGCGTCGGATAATTCTACGCGCCCTTTTCAATTTCAACTCATCCAAAGTGATTCCATGAGTGTCTTGAGCTGTTTAGTGACCAAGGAGCTTGATAGTGCATAATTATGGCATAGCATTTGGTATGGTCAAGCTACTCAAGTGTGAACCCCTCTTAATAGTACGGTCTAACACTACAAACTAGCAAATCCAAGTGTCCTTCATCTCCTTGTGACACTTGGAACTAGAAATGTCCTTAGCCTTGTAGTCTTTGTCCATTAATCATCCATAAATTCAAATTGAGAGGTCTCTTTTCATTTATTACTTATGACAATAACCCAAGGATAAATCCGCTACAAAACAAAGGTTAGTCACAAGTGTATGGTTGTCATTTATCACCGAAACACACCCTTACCAAAGGTGCGGTGGGGCCTTGATGCTTACAATTACCAGCTCGTTTTCTTTGTCATAAAGTTAAAAAAATCCTTGCGACTGCCGTGGGCCACGGCGGTAGGTTCCAACCGCCGTGGCGGACGGCGGCTGCCGCGCTTATATAAAGGGCGACGGTTCCAACTAGCCGTCCCGCCTCACCTTACCGCCGCCTCCCTCTCCCCACGGGCTGCTACTCTCTCTTAGGTAAGTTTCCTCTCTTTATTTATTTTATGTAATTACTTAAATTAGTTTCGAATAGTGTAATTAGTTTAGATATTTTGTAACAGTAATTAGAGATGTCTACTGCTGCTGCCGGAGGGGCTGAGGATGGTAATGGTGGTGGTGATCGTGATTCCTCACACCACTAGGGGAAAAACACAAATGCACCACCTGATCCGAAGAAAATGAGCACGTTAGGAAAATGTATGCTTCGTTATTTGCAAGGAAAAACTGCAGATGCCATTGCAAGAGGAGAGGAACCTCCTTGGGATGCTCTTTATGCTCCACTAGACATGCATCATTATTTGCAAGGAAAAACTGCAGATGCCATTGCAAGAGGAGAGGAACCTCCTTGGGGTGGTCGTTATGCTCCACCAGTAGACCCGTGTGTTGCTAATCCACCTACTATAAAAGCTACTAAGAAAGCTAAACCTTCGTCGTCACATCGCAAGAATGGTTGAAGTTTGCCATTTTGTATGATGTTGTAGTCTTTCCTGCAGTGCTGTAATATTTGAACTACTATTTCATTTGAATCATAGTATTGTAATATTTGAACCGGATCTTATTGTGATTGTGTTGTTAATAATTGAACCAATATTCCTTAATTTCCTTTTTTTACTTTCATAAAGTAAAAAAAACTAAATCACTTTAACCGTCGTGGGCCACGACGGCTGGTCCAAACCGCCGTACGCCACGGCGGCTAGGCCAAACCGCCGTGGCCCACGGCGGTTAAGACTAACCGCCGTGGACGGCCTCCAAACGCTGTGGGCCACGGCGGTTACAGTCTGCAACCGCCGTGGCCCACGGCGTTGGTGGTATATTTTTGTTAAATTTCAAAACGGTGGTATACTTTTGCAAATTAGAAAAAAAAATTTAAAAAAATTCCCAATAGAACCTCAAAAATCAAAACCCAACCTCCTCACGCGCGAGACAGCGGACCTGGCGCAAGATTTGAAGTCTTGCTGAGGGTTTTTTTTTTTTTTTTTTGGCGCCACGGTATCCTCCTGGCTGGCAACTATTGGTTCTGTTTATCTTATCCGATCTGATCCATTGTTGGTTGTCGCTCCTCTGTATACTATGCCAATTGCCATCGCCCTGCGCTTCTTAAGGAGTTCGTCAGGGAAAAGAGCCAGCAGGTCACAAGCTTTCCAACAGATCGACTCGCACTTGCCCCTGTTAACTACTGAGCTCGCCAGTCCCTCTCACCCACCACCATCTTAAAGCAACTTCAACTGATGGAGTAAATTTGATCTCCTATATAAAGTTACTGGGGGTTGAGTAAAAATATTTTCATCCCTAAAACACAATTTGCTTCAGCAGTTTCCCTATTTTGCTTCCCTAGTTTGAGGGGTGGAGGAGAGACCCCCTCTATAAAGGGGATGGAGAGAGATTTTTAGTCAATCTGCTGGAGGAGTTTTTTTTACATTTCATTCCCTATATCACTATTTTTTTTCTATTAGGGAGGGGATAGGGAAGCTGCTGAAGTTGCTCTTAGTTCCCATTGCCTCTTGATCGTTGGTACTGCCGGTTCAGTTCCTTCTCCGAAGAAGAGAACACCAGGCAATACGTACAATACTGACGGTTTCGTTCCACCTTTGCTTCCTCTGGTTCGTACCTCCCCGATCTGCCGCAGTGTCATCTTTACATGCTGAAACCATGGCAAGAACTCATAAAAGATTTTTTTTTAATCTGCTGTTCCAGACCTCTTCCAAGAGTTGTGGCCACGCCGTCGCGTTCGGCGGACATGGGGACGGTGCTCAGCATCGAGGCGGCACGGCACGATGGGTGGTCGGCAAGGCGATGGGGCCCGCTTCGAGCGGGCTGCTGGAGGCATGGGCGGCCAGTACTGAGCTCGGTACCAACATTGAAAATCTCAGGATAGAGCTGCTGTACGCCGAGGGCATGTTGAACAATGCTCGAGACCGCGGTCGTGGCCGCGGCCCGGAGATCCATAACCCGGCTCTGACGGAGCTCCTGCAGAAGCTCCGAGGCCTGGCGTACAGGGCCGACGACGTGCTGGACGAGATCGACAACACCTACCATGCCGCTGACGAGCATGGCGGGGGCTGCCTCCATAACAACGCACTCAATGCTCGCCATATCGCCAGAAACATTAGAAAGATGCTTGGCTTCTCCAACGGACCTGAGGATGAGCCTGCGGATGAAGACAGCAGACGAGTCTCATGTGGAGTTTGTCCATGTCTTGGGCCTAAAACTCCTCCTGATGATGACAACGAGGAGCAAGAAGAAGGTGCAAGCCAAGGAGTCCTTTGTGGGGCTGTCTGGCCATGTGGAAGGGCCTCCTCGAGGCCACCCATGCCACCGGCCCACAGGGGCGACCAAGAGGTCGCGAGCATCTGCATGAGTAGGCTCACTACTGCTGCTACTGCCAAAATTGCTGGCTTCTCCGAGTGCTCCCGCCGATCTGCCGACCATAATCAGTCTCATGAAGAAAAAGAAGATGCAAGCCAAAGGGTCCTGTGTGGGGCAGTTTGGCCCTGCGCAAGAGCCTCATCGACGCCACTGCCCAACCAGGACCAAGAGGCTCATGATGGCTGCATCGATAGCCTGATCTCCGGTGTCTGTGGCACCGTCAATACCATCGGTAAACACCTTCCATGCTACTCTGTTTCACGTGCTCAAAATGCTGGCAACTCCAATGTTACATCATCGACTACTAGAGGTCGATTCCTCAGTTCTGCTGCCCGTCCCACCATTGAGGCAGCGCAGAGAGAAGGTTTCGTACAAGAGGTCTTTTTCGGTACACAATACCACTATGTACCACCACTTTAAAAGGATTCGTATATAATAGGAAATGATATATTTGTAAGAATCTGACGGTTGAGATTAATTTTGTACCACCGGTTTTTTTTGGTACGGGTGGTATTGGTAGCATATGGATATTATTAGAAATGGAAAAATATTTTTGTTGTAATATATGAAATTGGATATATACGCGGTATGTTTTTATTGTACTCGTCGGCAGTATGTTTTTTCCAAATAATATTCATTCACCAAATTACCATTTTACCCACAGAAAAAACCGACAATACCACCGTACTACCAAAGAGTGGTATTGTGTACCGAAAAAGATCTCTTCGTACAAACACCAAAACTTAAGTTCGATAGGGTCGAGATGTCTCGAAAGATGAAGGAGATTGTAGAGCAGTTAAAGCCTCTGTGCGCCAAGGTATCTGCCATTCTTAATCTGGAGTTCTTGGCAGCTAACTGTAGGGCTTCCCAGTGCATGGATACAATTCGGCCCATAACCACCTCATAGTCTATAGAGCCCCAACTTAATGCTAGAAAGAAGGAGACAAGTAACATTGTTGACATTATTAAGGGACAATACTGTGACCTAGAGGTCACCGTACTCCCCATTGTTGGTCCAGGGGGCATAGGGAAGACAACTCTAGCGCAATACATATACAATGATAAGGACCTAAAAAACCATTTTGAAGTAAAATTGTGGGTATGTGTATCTCTCAATTTCAATGTGCTAGGTTGACAAAAGAGATTGCAAATAAACTCCCAGATGACAAAAAGAACAGTGGAGATAAAAAGATTGAAGAACAACTAAAATCTAAAAGGTTTTTGCTTGTCTTGGATGATATGTGGGATTGTAGAACCGGGCCAGCGCGCGGCGGAAGCCCCGCGCCGCCGCGCACGCCCGGTCGGCTGCCGCCGCCGCCCGTCGGATCGCGCCGGCAACACCTATATGGCAGGACCCTCTGCCGGCGAGATCTGCCTCTGCGCCGCCCGCCGCTCACCCGCTGTCGCTCGCCGAGCTTGCCGCCTGCTGAGATGGATGGTGGGGAGGATGACATGTGGGTCCCACTAAACCTACAACTAACGATGTCAATTTCTCCATCCATTCCTGATTTTCAATCCTTCGTACCAAACACTAAATAGGACCATTCCATCCCACTTCAACCAAACATGAAATGGAACCATCACATCCAAAAAATAGGGACGGAACCATCTCATCCCATCATGTCTCCCAACCAAACACATGCTAAGAGCACGACATATGTTTTGGGTGCTGAGGTAGAAAGCATGTCTCGAGACACATAATTAATTTTTTGGACCTAAGTCATTAGAGAAACTCTAATATATTTTTTATAAATTTTTATTCCAGACATGTTTAATTCATTCCCATGGTAGTCAAATTTAGACCTGCTGGATATCTAGAGGAGGATTCATCTAATTAAGTGTCTAAAGTTTTTGCATTGTTGAGGTCATCTTTTGTGCCCCATCGTGTAATTCGTGTGCTCATGAGTTAGCTGTATCGTATATGTTTGGGTTGGGACCCAGATTGGTCTTTGAGTTTAGTTTTTCTAAAAAAAATAATGCATCACAAAGAACAAATAAAAGTTTTAAAATAAACTGAGAACAAATGAAGTTTTTTTTTGGGGGAATTATTAGGAGGCTTTATCAATTAGAAATCAGGAAGCTTTGTTAAATGGCATAAAGGCTTGAGAGTGAAAGATTATTCCCCGCTTTGCTTCACAATTCATGCTACCAGCAGATTCGTAGCGTTAGCCCCTCCAAATAACGGCATCGGATTCTTAACCTTGCTTTTACGAAAAGGCAGCAGCAAAACAAAGCGCTTTGGGTCGCGGTGGCCCCTTGTTTTTGGCTTTTGCTCTCGTCTTTGTGCTCTTCGCTTTGGCGTGTGTGCATTGCAGAGGCGGAGCTACAGCGAAATCCATTGCGGTTGCTCTGTCAGCAAACAGGCACGACCGTCCCAACTCCCAAAGCTTGCATTGCAACACGCAGAGAATCTCATTTGTGCAGCGATCTCCCGATCGAGCTTGAAGCTCTACCCCATAGTCCCATAGCCCGCTCACCATCAGTTTCATCTGCACGTCGCCTGCCTTCCGTTACACAAGTTTGCTTCATCAGCTGGTACGTGCACGGTGCACGCATCCTCCCCCGATCTCTTGCAGTAGAACAAAGCGCTTTGGGTAGTATTTTGCTCTCATCCTTATGCTCTTCGCTTTGGCATGTGTGCATTGCAGAGGCGGAGCTGCTGCGAAATCCAGTCGACCATCACAAGCTTTGCATTACACACTTACGTTTGCTTCATCAGCTGGTACGTGCACATCCTCCCCGATCTCTTGCAGCTTTGCTGCCCTTCAACGTTGAGGCTAATAACAAAAGGCTTGAATTCTCCCCCTGCTACCTTCTGTGTTCCAGAGTTGGGTGCGGCCATGGAGGTCGGCATCGAGGCGGCGCGCTGGGTGGTTGGCAGGGCGCTCGGCCCCGCCTCAGGCGGGGTGCTGGAGGCCTGGGCGGCCAGCTCCGAGCATCCGGGACCTGAGGATGGAGCTGCTGTACGCGCAGGGGATGCTCAACAACGCCCGCAGCCACGGCTACGGCCACGGCCCGGAGATCAAGAACCCGGCGCTAGGGGAGCTGCTGCAGGAGCTCCGGGACCTGGCGTACCGGGCCGACGACGTGATGGACGAGCTCGACTACTTCCGCATCCAGGACGAGCTCGACGGCACCTACCATGCCGCCGACGAGCACGCCGGGGGCTGCCTCCGCAACTACGCCCTCAACGCTCGCCATACCGCGAGAGCCATTGCAAGCATGCTTGGGTGCTTCTCCTCCAAGTGCTCCCGCGGCTCCGCAAGCAGGGGCCGAGGATTCCCATACGGAGTTTGCACGTGTCTTGGACCTAAAACTCCTGACGACAATCATGATGATGATGATACAAGTCCAAAAGTCTGGTGTGGAGCTGTTTGGCCATGTAGAAGGGCCTCCAACCAGCAGGGCGACCAAGAGGTTGTTCAAAGCTCTAATGAGGGCGGCAATGGCTGCATCGGCAGGCTCGCCACCGGTGCCTCTGACACCATCAACACTGTTGGTAAACGTCTTCCATGCTTCTCTGGTTCACATGTCCAAAATGATGCCAACCCCAACACTGCATCGAGTGGACGCCGATTCCTCTGTTGTGCCCGTCCCAACAAGGCGCCACAGAGAGAATCTGTCGGACAGACACCAAAACTCAAATTTGATAGGGTTGAAATGTCCCGAACAATGAAGGAGATTGTAGAGCAATTAAAACCTCTATGTGCCAAAGTATCCGCAATTCTTAATCTGGAGTTGTTGGCAGCCAACTCTAGCAGTGCCCAGAGAATGGTTACAAGTCGGTCCATAACCACCTCAGAGTCTATAGAGCCTGAACTTTATGGTAGAAAGAAAGAGACAAGTAATATCATTCATGACATTACCAAGGGAGAATATTGTGACAATGACCTGACAGTAATTCCAATCGTTGGTCCCGGGGGCATAGGGAAGACAACTCTAATGCAATACATATACAATCATGAGGAATTTCAGGACCATTTTGATGTAAAATTGTGGGTGTGTGTATCTGTCAATTTCAGTGTGCAAAGGTTGGCACAAGAGATTGCGGACAAACTAGAAAATGCCAAAGGAGATTGCCCGGATAATATTAAGTTGATTGAAGAAAGATTAAAATCTAAAAGGTTTCTGCTTGTGTTGGATGATATATGGGATTGTAGAGATGAGGATGATTGGAAAAAGTTTTTACTGCCTTTCAGGAAAGGACAAAAGGGGAGTGTCATTCTAGTAACAACAAGGTTCCCCGCAGTAGCACAAATGGTCAAAACAACTGAACGTTGGAAAGATTTGGAAGGTTTGGACTGTGAATCATTTAAGGAGTTATTCATAGCATGTGCCTTTGGTAATAATCAATCGAGATATGAGCACAGAGAATTAACTGAAACTGGATATAAGATAGTGGAAAAACTAAAGGGATCCCCTCTTGCTGCAAAAACTGTCGGAAGATTGTTGAGAAACCACCTAGATTTGGGCCATTGGACTAGAGTGTTAGAAAGTAAAGAATGGGAATTACAGGATGGAGATCATGATATTATGCCAGCATTGAAGCTTAGCTTTGATTATCTCCCTTTCCATCTGCAGCTATGTTTTACTTATTGTGCACTGTTTCCAGAAGATTACAAATTTGGTGCAGAAGAACTAATTCACTTTTGGATAGGACTAGATCTTCTGCATTCACGTGGTGAAAATAAAAGTATTGAAGAGATAGGACTAAGGTATTTAATAGAACTGGTTAATCATGGATTTTTCAAAAAGGAAGAAGATGAGCAAGGGCACACTTGTTATATCATCCATGATCTGTTACATGACTTAGCTATGAAGGTTTCAGCAGATGAATGCCTTACCATATGCAGTTCAGATAATGTGAGATCCCTGCAAACCAACCCATCGATATGCCACTTGTCTATCAACATAAATAAGTCGAGTGTCAGGGATAGGAAGACTTTTGATATGTGCAAGGAAGATTTTAGTGTATTTGGAGAAAGATTGAAAGTTGAGAACCTACACTCCCTGATGTTATTCGGAGAACACCAAGGTAGCTTTGTAAATACTTTTCATGGTCTGCTCAATAAAGCTAAGGCCCTTCGTGTTATTTTCATATCTGGATGCAAATATAGGGTGGAAGATTTGTTCGACAACTTTTTGAACCTTGTCCATCTTCGATACCTTCGTATACACAATGATACATGGAAAAGATCTCAACCACCCAAGAATATTTCAAGGTTTTACCACCTGAGGGTCCTCGATGTACAAGGATGCAATAAGTGTTGTGATTTACCAAGACAATTGGGCAACCTCTTAAAGTTGTGCCATTTTCTTGTTCCGGACGATGAAATGCATGCAAGCATTTTTGAAGTGGGGAGATTAAAATCACTACAAGAGCTAAGAAGATTTAAGGTCAGAAAAGAAATTAACGGTTTTGAATTGAGGCAGATTGGACATTTGCTAGAGCTCTGCGGATCATTGAGCATCGACGACCTTGACAATGTTGAAGGAAGGGAAGAAGAAGATGAAGCAAAGTTAATGCGGAAGAAACACTTGGAGGAGTTGAAATTGAATTGGAATCCTGAACGAGACAACAAGGATCCTGGACGTGCAAAACAAGTTCTAGAAGGCCTCAAACCACATAGCAATCTTCGAAAGCTAAGCATTAAAGGGCATAAGGGTGCCGCCTGCCCTTCATGGCTAGGTGTAAACCTCTCGGTTGAAAACTTGGAATCTCTTTGTCTAGATGGTGTGGCTTGGAAAACGTTGCCACCTATCGGTGAGTTTCAGCTAGTTAATGGGGTTGCTGAAGAAATTTCGAGCAATATCCTTGGCCAACACTTTAAAATTTTGAAAAGGATAGAACTTGTAGACTTAGCAAGGCTGGAAAGATGGACCGTGGGTAGCTCCGGTGAACTGTTATCCCACTTGGAAGAGCTCATCATCGAGGGTTGCCCTAAACTCTTGGAGCTTCCATTTTCTAATTCTACTTGCAGTGAGCAGGAGCAGAAGACCACGTTTCCGAGACTGCAAGAGCTGGATATCTCTTCCTGCCCGAAACTGGTGTCCTTGCCTCCTGTTCCTTGGACCAGCTCTCTGTGCTCTGTTCGGATATCAAGAGTTGGTTCGGGCTTTGGGTTGCTGCTGTACAAGAAGTCTCGTCAACATGCTCAACTGACATCCTTGTGTATTGAAAACCACCATGCTCAGGATATGACGACGGCGTCATTGTCGACAACACTGGAATTTGACAAATTAACTGGAGTAGAGGTGTTGGTGATGAGACGATGCCCTCTCCTGCCGCTTGATGGCCTCCAAAAGCTGTCGTCAACTATAAAGTTACTGGAGCTATCTGATTGTAACGTGTTTAGTGGGAAGGAACTAGGACAGATGCTCTCTTGCATGACGCGGCTCTCCGAACTAACAATTTGGGGATGCGAGAAGATTACAGGGTTAGGTGTGGTGGAGCAGCTGAAGGAGGAAATTGCAGCAGATGGTGGGTTGCTGCTCTTGCCACTCCAACTGCAGAGGCTGGCTATTAAGAACTGTCCAGAGCTACGCCTCCACCCCGATGGTGGTGGAAAGGGAGGAGGGCTCCAAGGTCTGACCTCTCTCATTTCCTTGACGATTGAGGGATGCCCCAAGTTCCTCGGCAGCTATTTAGCTTGTTCCTCTTGTTTCCCCTTTCCAACCTCCCTGCAATTCCTGAAGCTTCATGGTTTGGAGCAGTTGGCGTCCCTCTCAAACCTCACCTCTCTCACGGATTTATACATATTGACATGCGAGTGTTCAGGAGGCGCCGGCTTGGGGCATCTCCTCGCCCGCGGCTGCCTCCGCGAATTATTCATCACGGGGACCCCAGATTTCTTCTCCCTTGAAAGGACCCCCGAGAAGGAGTTGGAGTTGATGCCTCAACCAGTGCAGTCGCAGTCGCTGAGCACGGATGACGTCGTGGGAGTCCTTGCCGTACCCATCTGCAGGCTGCTCTCTTCTTCCCTCACCAGTGTATCCATTGATCACTTCGAGATGGAGCGCTTCACAAAGGAGCAGGATGAGGCCCTTCAGCTCAGCTCCTCACCTCCCTACAGAAACTCAGGGTGACTGCTTGCCGGAAGCTGCAGTGCCTCCCGGCGGGGCTACAGAAACTGACAAAACTCGAGACATTGGATATTCCCGGCTCTCCAGCCATCATCCACTCCCTACACAAGGGCAGCCTCCCTGATTCCCTGAAAGAATTGGAAATCCACGGTGCAATCGACGGTAACCAGTCACTGCCCAAGGATAGCCTCCCTAACTCCCTGCGAAAATTATCAATCTCCTCCTGCCCAGCCATCCGGGCGCTGCCCAAGGACGGCTTCCCTGATTCCCTTCGAGAATTACATATCTCCGGCTGTCCATCCATCCGAGCGCTCCGCAAGGGCGGCCTCCCAAGCTCACTGCAACTATTACATGTCCAGTATAGCGACAACGAGGAACTAAGAAGGCAGTGCCGCAAGCTAATAGGAACCATTCCAATAGTCATAATTGACTAATCAAGGTAACATACATTTCTCTGTTCTACTCGTCCTCGTACAGTCCTTCAATTCTCGTCCTATTTGTTTCAATGCAGTCACTGTTTTCAGTAACCCATTTGCTTCTAATCTACTCTGCAGCGCCCTGTTCGTTTGGCTTATCAGCCACCAGCCAGCAGTATTATTCTCTCAGAACAAATCAGCCACCAGCTACCAGCCAGCAGTACTTTTCTCTCAGAACAAATCAGCACCAGCCATCAGCCACCAGCCAGCCGAACAGGCCGCAGGTCTCTTCGGGTCGAAATGTACATTCTTCTAGCCTCGTAGGATTTGCTCTCTACCGATTCATAGTTCTGACTAGTCAAGTATATATGAACATCTTCTCAGCATGTGACTTCAACGCCGCACAGAAATTGGTTAGTCGGCTTTGCTCATTGTTGTGAGCATTTCCAGTGCTTTTCACTTTCTAATGTGGGCATAATAGCTATTTACTGATCGAAATGTGCTCACTTTATTACATTAAAGCTACACTGATGTCAATGTAATTGTTTGTCACTGGTACTGAAGGGTTTGGGTTTAATTTCCATTGCAATGATCATGCCAACACTGAGTGTGCATAGTAGTTTTTATCTTATTAAGTGGATTTTTCAGACACCTTGTAACTGTTCCAGTACAAGATAATGTATTTCTAATATTAATAAAGGATATCAGAGCTGGTATGAGTATCTTAGGACCAGACTTATCACCTCATTAGTGAGAAACTGCTTCTTGTCGTTATGATGTCTCAATTAACAGAGTTATACTGTTTCATGGATGCTACATCTATTTTCGTATACTGGCCAGGACAAAAGATCTTTGAATAGGTTAGTACCTGTCATTTTTCTTCATTAATTTTGTATAATGGACCTTAAGTCAGTATGTGTTCAATATATTTGTATTACACAGAGATGGCACTACAAGAGCTAGCAGACATGCCACTTTCGTAGTTTTATGGATCTGCACCAACAACAGAAGATATATGTAAGTGTAACAGAAATTAAAGTCCAACCCAGATTTTCGAGTTTAATGTCTTACTACAAAGATAACAAGGACTCAAGGAGTATATTCTTCTGATCTGAATTAGCCAACGCAAGATCAGGAATGTCACCAACACAGGATCAGAAATGTCGCTAGTTGATGATTTATATGCTGTTCAACCACATATCTCCAAAAGTGGCCTTGGATGTTGAAGGTTGGTTAGCAAAAAGTGGCCGTTTATTCTGCCACTGGAACAATTTATATGATTGAGTTATGAATCTTATGCACTAGGAAGCTTCCCCAGAAGTTAAATTTGTTTTTCTTTTGTAGGTCATCTCCTTTGTAGTCTTGTGCGGCTGTGGAAGGTTCGTTGGCAAAAAGTGACCATTTATTCTGCCACTGCAACAGCGAACATGCATATGCATTTCAGGTGTTTTGAAGTCTCATAAAGGATGACCTCATGGTCATGTTCCGAGACTTTCATACAGGAAATCTACCTCTTTTTTGTCTTAATTTTAGAACAATTACGTTACTTTCAAAGGAGAAGGAGGTCAAGAGAATTCAGCAATATAGGCCCATCTGTATGCTTAGTGTTAGCTTTAAGATCTTTACAAAGGTCTTGGCAAACAGACTCACATCGGTGGCATGTAGGGTTACCAAACCTTCGCAATCGGCTTTCCTGCCTAGAAGATATATTTTGGAAGGAGTGGTAGTTTTGCATGAAACCATCCATGAGCTGAAAAGAAAAAAGCAGAAAGACTTTATTCTCAAGCTAGATTTTGAGAAGGCCTATGATAAGGTTAATTGGGACTTCTTGCAGCAAGTCCTTAGGATGAAGGGTTTCCCAAATGTGTGGTGTCAATGGATGGAGAGAGTGGTTTCAAAGAGAAGTGTATGTGTGCAAGTGAATGACGACTTGGGTCACTTCTTTCAAACCAAGAAAGGTTTAAGGCAAGACGATCCTTTGTCCCCCATTCTTTTCAATTTAGTTGCAGATATGGTGGCAGTGTTGATTGAGAGGTCAAAAGGCATGGGGTTCTTTGATGGGCTGGTTCCTCACTTAGTGGAGGATGGTCTCTCAATATTGCAATATGCAGATGATACGATTCTTTTTTTGGATGATGATCTAGAGAAGGCCAAAGGCTTGAGATTAGTACTAAGTGCCTTTGAAAAGTTATCTGGTCTTAAGATCAACTTCCATAAAAGTGAATTATTCTGCTTTGGGGATACAAAGGAGAGGGTTGCGGAATATGTGAGGCTTTTTGGTTGCAAAGAGGGTGAGTTTCCTTTTAGATACTTAGGTATCCCTATGAGTCCTAGTAGACTTTTCAATAGGGATTGGAGGGCAGTTGAAGAGAAATTTCAAAAAAAACTTTGTAGTTGGAAGGGTAAGTTGTTATCATCGGGAGGGAGGCTTGTCCTTATTAACTCGGTCTTGTCAAGCTTATCAATGTTTATGATGTCCTTCTTCAGAATACCTAAAGGTGTTTTGGAGAAGTTGGACTATTATAGATCCAGATTCTTTTGGCAATGTGATGAGCACAAAAAGAAATATCGGTTGGCCAAGTGGAGCATTCTGCATAAGCCAAAGGGTGTCGGGGGGATGGGTATTATCGATTTGGATACCCAAAACAAATGCTTGTTGAGTAAGTGGATTGTCAAGTTACTCAATGAGGATGGCATGTGGCAACAAGTGCTCAAGAAAAAGTACCTTAAGGGAAGAACGCTATCACAGGTGGCGAAAAAGAAGGGGAACTCTCATTTCTGGGCAGGTCTAATGGAGGTCAAAGATCTTGTGCTACAGAGAGGTAGGTTTAGAGTTCAAGATGGCTCCCAGACTAGATTCTGGGAGGATCTGTGGTTAGGGAAAGATCCTTTGATGGTAAAATATCCAAGTCTCTACAAAATAGTGAGAAAAAAAATATGTCGGTTGCCCAAGTGCTAAGTACTACCCTACCGAATGTATCATTTAGACGTGCTTTAGTGGGGGACAGTTGGGACAAATGGCTCGAGCTAGTGGGGAATGTCCTGATGGTGAATCTTAATGATCGCAAGGACTCCTTCATTTGGACGGCCAATAAGAATTTTTCGGTGAAGAATATGTACAATGACATAGTTTTGAGAGAAGGGACTCCGGTCAATTGTTGGGCGTGGAAAGCCAAGATCCCTTTGAAGATTAAAATCTTCCTTTGGTATCTTAGAATTGGGGTTGTGTTAACTAAGGACAATTTAGTTAAAAGGCATTGGAAGGGGTGTACAAGATGCTGCTTTTGTGCGGAGCAGGAAACAATTCAACACATCTTTTTTGATTGTCCCATAGCTCAACTTACGTGGGGAAGTGTGTGTTTTACGTTTGGGGTTAAAAAATCGGAGGGAGTGGAGCATCTTTTTGGTCCTTGGCTTAGAAGTTTTTCGAGTAAGCAAAGGAATCTTGTGCTGATCGGTTTGGCGGCGATATGCTGGGCCTTGTGGATCAGTAGGAATGATTTGGTATTTCAAAAGTCACAATATAAGTCTATTTTGCAGGTGATATTTAGGGGGACGTTTTGGATCAGGAGTTTGTCTGTCCTTTCTAAACAAGATGGGAGAACTATTTTGAAGGATGGTTGTCGTGCATTAGAGGCTGCGGTTTTGAAGATATTTATAAGTCTGGGTGGAATGCTCTTAAGCGTATTGGAAACTAGTTTTACTTTGTAATGTAATCTGCGTACTTTGACTGTTGTTGTGCATTGTAAGGGTGCATGGTTGAGTCGGTGTGAACTGTGTGGCCTATGTGCTGTTATGGGTGTGTGAGTTGTATTTGTTTGGCTGCAGACAGTTCCTTGAACTGTTGAGACCGGAACTCTTGTTCCTTTATCTAAAAAAAATTGTGTTTTAAATTGTTGATAAGCTTTGAGCTGAATGTTTTGTAACTTTTCCAGGGACACTAGTAACAATGGAGTCCTTGTTAGGACAAATCTTGATGCATAACAATACACATTTTTTTGTTTGCCACCTGAATGCCTCTAGACATCAGATGATCACCATTTCTCGAGCTCATAAGGTAAGATTAGAAATGTATATGTTTACTCTTATTTTGTGTTTGTGCCAGTTTTCTTGAAAATTATAACAAAAAATTACTACTTGATAAATATTTCCAATAACAAATCAGTACAATATTTTTTCATCAGCGAATGTGAATTATACTCTGCTCAACTGCAGAATCGCTGCCTTCAGATTGCCCTTAGCTAGTTCGTCACAGTTGCCAGAGGCATATACCAATCAAGTTGGAGAACTGAGCCTAGCTCGGGTGGCAAGCGCTGCGGGTGTGCAGGCTGCCGACGCGAGTTCGAGTCTCTGTACCGACACTCGCGTCTCTCACCGGGGTTTTCCCCATATAAAATCTCCTGCCTCTCACGCGTGGAACCACAAAGGGACTGCGACGCGCCCGTCGCCTACGGAATCGTGATGACTCCGGTGATCTCAAGAAGGACGCGGTCTTCATATCTGTGTGTAGTTGTAAGTCTGCTTGTACAAGTAGGGTGTGCGTGTGGCGTGGTGTGTAGTGTGGGGTGTGCGTGCTTGTATGAACAGATACTACAGCTGTACCCAGATGAGAGGCTTCAAAAAAATATATATATACCAATCAAGTTGGATATTGGGTGAGTGTTGTACTTCGCTCTATGGTCCTCTTCTGATGGCTGAAGTACAGTTCAGATATTTTTTGATAAAGTTTCTCATCTCGTTCACAGGAACGTTTGTGAAGACCTGTTGCAACAAAAAAAAACACTTGTGTGCATCTGGCTTGAAGTTGAACGAAAGAATTCTGGCATCTCGGGTTCCTGACAGAGATCACACCAGTTCAACAAGCCATCCTCAACAGCCACGGAGGCAGCGAGGCGGGCGGAGGGGGCTCCAGCCCTCCTACTGCCGCCAAACTCCATTAAATCTCCTTAGCTCCTCTAGTTTTTTTTTTGGGAAAAGTCTAATTTTCAACCTCCAACTATAACAAAAGTCTGATTTTCAACCTGCAACTACGATACCGGACAAGAAGGGTCATCGAACTGTTAAAACCGGGCAAATTTGGCCCTTAGGGTGGTTTTGACGGTGGTTTTGCATTTTCTAGAAATTTCAGTTCTTTTTGATTTGGTCAAAATCCATAACTAATTCGTTTCAAATCTAAAAAAAATGAAGTTGATACCAACAGTTTTCTGAAAATGTAAGCCATTTGTTGGTACTCTATTTAGTGTTATTTACATAATATTTGTTGCTATTCTAGTATTTTATTGCTTGTAATAAAATACAAGGAACACAAACAACTAAGTTTCAAATAATGCCAAATAGAATAACAATAGATAGGTTACATTTTTAGAAAAAATTTGGCACTGATTTGATATTTTTCTGATTTGAAATGAAATAGTTACGAATTTTTGCATTAAATCTAGACTTTTAACTTTTTTATAAATGCAAAACCACTCTTCAAAACCACCCAAAAGGTCAAAATTGTCCGGTTTTGACAATTCAATGGCCCTCTTTGTCCGGTTGAAAAATAGACTTTTCCCTTTTTTTTCTATAAATATAATAGAAAGATTGCATTCTGAGGTAGAAGAAAATAATTTTGTGATTTTTGATTAGAAAAGATTATTAGGTTCGTGTTAATTGTATTAAGTCTTTCTATTATTTATAGTTCAGCCCCTCCTAAATTTTTTTCTAGATCCGTCACTGATCCTCAAAGCTCAAAGCAAACAACGAAGTGACCAGCCCAGGCCCGCCCCAGGGTGCGGGGATTAGTGGTGGCCATCGTCGAGCTCCAGGGTGTGGTGTTCCGAAAGAAGGCGACTAGTGGTAATGAGGATCAAGAGCCACTGGCAGGGGCGGTGGCAGAGGTCATATTCAAGGGGCGCTCCAGAGAAGCCCATCTCAAGTAATCAACTAGCAAATCCACCCCTTTCTGTTCGTTCACTCTGTTTGCTTGGCAGTAATTCTGAATTTTGTCTACAAAATCACTGACTGACTGCGTGGTTCTTCTTTTGGTGTTCTGCAGAACCGCCCACCAAGGAGAAGAAGGCCACGCAGTTAGCAGCAATTTGACTCCAATTTTTGGACAAGCAACTTGATGGAGATATGTAGCTCTCCCTTGCTTTTTCTGTGCACATCAAGAAAGGTGCTTGGGGCTTCGTAGCAAGAAAGCATGATCGCCGTGCCATGATGACCGGAGCAAGGAAAACTAAGAGCTGGACATATGTTTTGGGTGCTGAGGCGGAAAGCATGTCTCGAGACACATAATAATTATTTTTTTTTGACCTAAGTCATTAGAGAAACTCCAATATATTTTTTATAACTTTTTATTCCAGACATGTTTAATTCATTCCCATGGGAGTCAAATTTAGACCTGCTGGATATGTACTCAGGTTGACACATAATATTAGAGGAGGATTCACCTAATTTAGTGTCTAAACTTTTTGCTTTGTTGAGGTCATCTTTTGTCCCCCCATCGTGTAGTTCGTGTGCTCATGAATTAGCTGTATATATGTTTGGGTTGGAACCCAATATTGGTCTTTGGTTTGGCTGATCCCCTCCCATATTGTGTAGTTTGATCTTGTTTTTTTATAAATAAAGTAATGCATCACAAAGAACAAATAAAATTTTTAAAATAAACTGTTGAAAGAACAAATGATTTTTTTTTGGAATTAGGAGGCTTTATCATTTAGGAATCAGCAGGAAGCTTTGTTAAATGGCATCAGGCTTGAGAGTGAAAGATTATTCCTCGCTTTGCTTCACAATTCGTGCTACCAGCAGATTCGTAGCGTACGTTAGGCCCTTCCAAATAATGGCACCGGATTCTTAGTCTTGCTTTTACGAAAAGATAGCAGCAAAACAAAGCGCTTTGGGTAGCGGTGCCCCTTGTCTTTTGCTTTTGCTCTCGTCTTTGTGCTCTTCGCTTTGGCGTGTGTGAATTGCAGAGGAGCAAGCTGCTCTGCTGCTGCGAAATCCATTGCCGTTGCTCTGTCAAAGCTTGCATTGCAACACGCAGAGATTCTCATTTGTGCAGCGATTTCGCGATCGCGCTCCTCTTGCCAGATTGAAGCTCTATCCCATCGTCCCATAGCCCGCTCACCATCAGTTTCATCTGCACGTCGCCTTCCGTTACACAAGTTTGCTTCATCAGCTGGCACGTGCACATGCATCCTCCCCGATCTCTTGCAGTAGAACAAAGCGTTTGGGTATTTTGCTCTCATCCTTGTGCTCTTCGCTTTGGCGTGTGTACAGTGCAGAGGCGGAGCTGCTGCGAAATCCATTGCCGTTGCTCTGTCGGCAAACAGGCTCGACCAGGTGACCATCAAGCTTGCATTATTGCAACACGCACGGATTCTCATTTGTGCAGTGATTTCTCGATCGCTCGTCCCTCTTGCCAGATTGAAGCTCTACTCCATTATTGCCCGCTCATCACACATCATCTTCCATTACGCACGTTTGCTTCATCTGGTATACGTGCACATCCGCCCGATCTCTTGCAGCTGGCTTCGCCGCTAAACGCGTTGAGGCTAACAGAAGGCTTGAATCTCCTGCTATCTCCTGTGTTCCAGAGTTGGCCATGGATGTCGCCATCGAGGCGGCGGGCTGGGTGGTCGGCAGGGCGCTCGGCCCCGCCTCGGGCGAGGTGCTGGAGGCCTGGGCGGCCAGCTCCGAGCTCGGCTCCAACATCCGGAGTCTGAGGATGGAGCTGCTGTACGCGCAGTGGTTGCTCAACAACGCCCGCAGCCACGGCTACGGCCATGGCCCGGAGATCCAGAACCAGAACCTGGGGTTGCTGCTGAAGGAGCTCCGGGACCTGGCGTACAAAGCCGACGACGTGATGGACGAGCTCGACTATTTCCGCTTCCAGGACGAGCTCGACGGCACCTACCATGCCGCTGACGAGCATGCCGGGGGCTCCCTCCGCAACTATGCCCTAAATGCTCGCCATACCGTGAGAGCCGTTGCACACATGCTTGGCTTCTCCAAGTGCTCCCGTGGCTCCACTGGCCATGATGAGCGAAATAATGAAAAAGATATAAGGGGCAGAGGATCCCCATGCGGAGTTTGCCCATGTCTTGCCTCCGACACCATCAACACCGTCGGTAAACACCTTCCATGCTCCTCTGATTCACATGTCCAAAACGATGCCAACCCCAACACTGCATCGAGTGGACGCCGATTCCTCTGTTGTGCCCGTCCCAACAAGGCGCCACGAAGAGAATCTGTCGTACTGACACCAAAACTCAAGTTTGATAGGGTGGAGATATCTAGAACAATGAAGGAAATTGTAGAACAACTAAAGCCCGTGTGTGCCAAGGTATCCACAATTCTTAACCTGGAGTTGTTGGACTCCAACCGCAGCATTACCCAGTTCATTGCTACAAGCCTGGACACAAAAACTTCCAACAGAAAATGGCACGTATCAACCCTAGAGTCTAAAGAGCATCAACCAAAGTCTATAGAGCCGCCTCAACTTTATGGTCGAGACAACGAGAAGAGTAATATTATTCAAGATATCACAAAGGGAGCATACTGTAATATGGACCTCACAGTACTTCCAATTGTTGGTCCAGGGGGCATAGGGAAGACAACTCTAACTCAGTACATATATAATGATGCGGAAGTCCAGAACCATTTTGAAGTAAAAATATGGGTATGTGTATCTGTCGATTTCAATGTGGATAGGTTGACACAAGAGATTGCAGACAAACTAGAAAATGCCAAAGGAGATCACCCGGATAATACTAAGTTGATTGAAGAAAGATTAAAATTTAAAAGGTTTCTGCTTGTGTTGGATGATATATGGGAATTTAGACATGAGGATGATGAGTGGGAAAATTTTTTAGTACCTTTCATGAAAGGACAAAAGGGGAGTGTTATTCTAGTCACAACAAGATTTCCTGCAGTAGCACAAATGGTCAAAACAACTGATCACTGGAAAGACTTGGGAGGTTTAGACTGTGAATCATTTAAGGAGTTATTCATAGCTTGTGCCATTGGTGACAGTCAGTCAAGAAATGAGCATAGAGAGTTAATTGAAACTGGAGATGAGATAGTGAAAAAACTTAAGGGGTCCCCTCTTGCTGCCAAAACCGTTGGAAGATTGTTGAGAAAGCACCTAGATTTGGGCCATTGGACTAGAGTGTTAGAAAGTAAAGAATGGGAATTACAGGATGGAGATCATGATATTATGCCAGCATTGAAGCTTAGTTTTGATTATCTCCCTTTCCATCTGCAACAATGTTTTACCTATTGTGCATTATTTCCAGAAGATTACAAATTTGGTGCAGAAGAACTAATTCACTTTTGGATAGGACTAGATGTTTTGCATTCACATGGTGAAAATAAAAGTATTGAGGATGTAGGACGATGGTATTTAAATCAACTGGTTGATCATGGATTCTTCAAAAAGGAAGAAGATGAGTATGGGCTCACTTATTATATCATTCATCACCTGTTACATGATTTAGCTATGAAGGTTTCTGCAGATGAATGCCTTAGCATATGCAGTTCAGACAATGTGAGATCCCTTCAAACCAACCCATCAATACGTCACTTGTCTATCAACATAAATAAGTCAAGCGTCAAGGACAGGAAGACTTTTGATATATGTAAAGAAGATTTTAGTGTATTTGGAAAAAGATTGAAAGTTGAGAACCTACACTCCTTGATGTTATTTGGGGAACACCAAGGTAGCTTTGTAAAGACTTTTCATGGTATGCTCAGTAAAGCTAAGGCCCTTCGTGTTATTTTCGTATCCGGATGCAAATATAGGGTGGAAGATTTATTCCACAACTTTTTGAACTTTGTCCATCTTCGATACCTTCGGATACACAATGATGGAAGGATGAGGTCTCAACCACCCAAGAACATTTCAAGGTTTTACCACCTGAGGGTCCTAGACCTACAAGGATGCATTGAGTGTTGTGATTTACCAAGACATATGGGCAACCTCTTAAAGTCGCGCCATTTTCTTGTTCCAGGTGATGAAATTCATGCAAGCATTTTTTAAGTGGGGAGATTAAAATCACTACAAGAGCTAAGAAGATTTAAGGTCAGAAAAGAAATTAAGGGTTTCGAATTGACACAGGTGGGACATTTGCTAGAGCTTTGTGGATCATTGAGTATCGATGGCCTTGAAAATGTTGAACGAAGGGAAGAAGCGGATGAAGCTAAGTCAATGCAGAAGAAACACTTGGAGGAGTTGATATTGATTTGGAATGATACACAATCCAACAATGGTGATCGTGCACAAGTTCTCGAAGGCCTCAAGCCACATAGTAATCTTCTAAAGCTAAGCATCAGAGGGCATCGGGGTGACACCTGCCCTTCATGGCTAGGTGTGAACCTCTCGGTTGAAAACTTGGAATCTCTTTGTCTGGATAGTGTGGCTTGGAAAATGTTTCCACTTATTGGTGAGTTTCAGCTAGTTAATGGGGCTGCTGAAGAAATTCCGAGTAATATCCCTGGCCAACACTTTAAAAAATTAAAAAGGATAGAACTTGTAAGTTTAGCAAGTCTGGAGAGATGGGTTCTAGGTAGCACTGATCAACTGCTGTCTCAATTGGAAGTACTCATCATTGAAGATTGCCCTGAACTCGTGGAGCTGTCCATTTCAAATTCCATTTGCAATCAGCAACTACAAGAGCTGATCATCAATTCCTGTCCGAAACTGGTGTCCCTGCCTCCTGTTCCTTGGACCAGCTCTCCGTGCTCTGTTCAGATATCAGGAGTTGGTTTAGGCTTTGAGTCAGTGAGCTACGGGAAGTATAGTTATGAACACGATGTATTATCGTTGGAAATTGATGCAAAGGACAATGCTCAGGATATGACGGTGTCGTTATGGACGGCATTTGACTTTGACAAATTAACCGAAGTAGAGAGGTTGAGGATGACCAATTGCTCTCTCCTGCCCTTTGACAGCCTCCAAAAGCTGTCGTCAACTATAAAGTTCCTGACGCTAACAGATGGAAACATGTTTAGTTGGAAGGAACTAGGGCAAATGCTCTCTTGCATGCCGCAGCTCTCACGACTGGAAATTTGGAGATGCGAGAAGATTACAGGGTTAAGTGTGGTGGAGCAGCTGAAGGAGGGAAAAGAGGAAATAGCAGCAGATGGGTTGCTGCTCTTGCCTCCCCAACTACATAGGCTGGAGATTCGGTGCTGCCCAAAGCTACGCCTCCGTCCCGATTCAACACATGGTGGTGAAAAGGGAGGAGGGCTCCAAGGTCTGACCTCTCTCGTTTCCTTGGTGGTTTACGAGTGCCCCAAGTTCCTCGCCAGCTATTTACCTCGGCCCTCTTCTTCTTGCTTCCCGTTCCCAACCTCCCTGCAATCCCTGTACCTTGATGGCGTGGAGCAGCTGGCGCCCCTCTCGAACCTTGCCTATCTCATGGGCTTGCAGATTCGGGGATGCGGGGATTTAGGAGGAGGCATGGATGTGGATCTGGGGCATCTCCTTGCCCACGGCTGCCTCCGCGAATTATCCGTCCATCAAACTCCTAATTTCTTCTCCATTGAATGTTCCGATGAGCTCTCGGAGTTGGAGGTGCTTCAACTGCAGTGGCTGTCGACAGATGACGTCACAGGAGTCCTTGCCGCACCCTTCTGCAGGCTCCTCTCTTCTTCCCTCACCAGTTTATCTATCGAGCACGAGGAGATGGAGCGCTTCACAAAGGAGCAGGATGAAGCCCTTGAGCTCCTCACCTCCCTACAACAACTACGACTGTCTGGTTGCAAGAACCTGCAGTGCCTCCAGGCGGGGCTCCAGAAACTGACAAACCTCAAGACATTGGCCATTCCCGGCTCTCCCTCCATCATGCACTCCCTGCGCAAGGGTAGCCTCCCTGATTCCCTGCAAGAATTAGCAATCTTGGGAGGAGACATCCGGTCACTGCCCAAGGACAGCCTCCCTAATTCCCTGAGAAAATTAAAAATCTCCTCCTGCTCAGCTATCTGCTCGCTACCCAAGGATGGCCTCCCTGATTCCCTGCAAGAATTATATATCTCCCACTGTCCATCCATCCGGGCGCTCCCCAAGGGCGGCCTCCCAAGCTCACTGCAAATGGTAGATGTCAGTTTGGGCAACAACGAGGAGCTAAGAAGGCAGTGCCGCAAGCTGATTGGAACCATTCCAATAGTCTACATCTGACTAATCAAGGTAACATGCGTTTCCCTGTCCTACTCGTCCCCACGTCCTCTTTGCTTTTAATTTTACTGACCTCTTACCAGTCCTAGTCCTTCTCGTCCTGTTTGTTTCAATGCAGTCACCGTTTCCAGTAACCCACTTGCTTCTAACCTACTCTGCAGGTCTCTTGGGGTCGAAATGTACATTCTTCTAGCCTAGGGTGTGTTTAGAAGCCCAAATTTTTCCAAAAAACATTTTATTATCTATCACATCCCAACACATCACCTCTCACTATTCATCTGACACTACAGTTTATTTTGCACCAATTTTGATCAGACTTGTCAAACTTTACCCAAACGTTTGGACTCTAAACACACGCTAGTAGGATTCGCTCTCCATCGATTCATACTTCTGACTAGTCAAGTATATATGAACATCTTCTCGGCTTGTGACTTCCACGTCGCACAAAAATTGGTTAGTATATACACCATTCCTAGTTTTTGTTGATCGGCTTTGCTCATTGTTTGTGAGTATTTCCAGTGCTTTTCACTTTCTAATGTGGGCATAATAGCTATTCACTGACCGAAATGTGCTCACTTTACATTAAAGCTACACTGATGTCAATGTAATTGTTTGTCACTGGTACTGAAGGGTTTGGGTTTAATTTCCATTGCAATGGTCATGCCAACACTGAGTGTGCATAGTTGTTTTTATCTTATTAAGTGGATTTTTCAGACACCTTGTAACTGTTCCAGTACAAGATAATGCATTTCTAATACTAATAAAGGATCAGTGCTGATATGAGTATCTTAGTACCAGACTTATCACCTTTTTATCATTAGTGAGAAACTGCTTCTTGTCGTTATGATGTCTCAATTAATTGAGTTATACTGTTTCATGGATGCTACATCTATTTTCATCATGTGCTGTGTGTCTAGCAGAGTAGCAGTAGCTTGGTCATTAGGGCTGGACCGTGAGCCAAAAACTCGTGAGCTGGCTCGACTCGATCAAAGCTCGGCTCGACTCGATCAAACTTTTAACGAGCCGAGCAACTATTTTTGCTCGTTTTGTTAACGAGCTGGCTCGAGTCAGCTCGCAAGCTGTTCGCGAGCCAAACGAGCTAGAAAGTTCTAATTTCAACATAGAAAACCGAGCTATCAAAGTTGAGTCGAGTCATGAAGCTATGCTAAACCTTTATAAGTGCTCCATGTGTGAATAATTTTTATCATTTACAACTTTATAATTATTATTTTTAAAAAATTTTATATATACTCAAATGTTAATTTCAAATTTACATACAGCTCGCAAGCCTAACGAGCTGGCTCGAGCTACTAACGAGCAAGCCGAGCCAGTCTTTTTACTTGTTTTGCCTTAACGAGCCAGACCAAGCTGAGCCGAGCAAAGCCGAGCTGGCTCGGCGTCCAGCCCTATTGGTCATGCACCCTTATGTTTTCTACACTGAATACTAGTAGTAAATCTGAATTTCGATATTTTGCAGGGCTCTTCGAACTGCCAACCATAATATTCTACTCCTATACTGTACATAGAAATCAATCAAACCACCCTGCCCTATACTCCTATACTGTACATAGAAGTCAACTTGCAACTACCATCCTGTACATAAGACTGGTTAGTATACGAAAGTCACCCCTAGTCCTATTACATGATGCATTTTTATCTCAATCAAATTGTTATCCTTTTTCATGCACTATGATAATTAATTGTTAATTCTGGACTCCAAAATTCTAATTTCAGAGCCCAACGTATCTTGTTGTTCAGATATGTGACTATGATACTTGGCTGCACTTCCTTATTGTGGATCAAGCTTCTTCCTTTAATTTGGCAGATATTGCAGGATAAAAGATCTTTGAATAGGTTAGTACCTGTCAATTTTCTTCATCAATTTTGTATAATGGACCTTAAGTCAGTATGTGTTCAGCAGTAATTACAGCCAAATATATTTTGATTACACAGAGATAGGACTACAAGAGCTAGCATACATGCCACTTCGTACTTTTATGGATCTGCACCAACAACACAAGATATATGTAAGTGTAACAAAAATCAAAGTCCAACCCAGATTTTTCAAGTTTAATGTCTTGCTACAAAGATTACTAACAAGGAGTATATTCTTCTGATCTGAATTAGCCAACGCAAGATCACACAAGATCAGAAATGTTGCTAGTTCATGATTTATATGCTGTTCAACCGCATATCTTCAAATGTGGCTGTATAATCTGCCACTGCAACAGCTTATATGTTTGAATTGTAAGTACCTCACAGTTATGAATCTTCTGTACTTCATATAGATGCACTAGGAAGCTTCCCCAGAAGTTGAATTTGTTTTGCTTTTGTAGGTTATCTCCTTTGTAGTCTTGTGCGGCTGTGGAAGGTTCATTGGCAAAAAAAAGTGATCATTTATTCAGCCACTGCAACAGCCAACAAGAAAAATAATTTCTCAGTACATGCAACTTGATATATTCAGAGTGCTCATGTCATGAATAATTCCGGGCCTGCATGGTGCATCTGCCTCTTGAGTCTCCTACTGCTACTATCACTAGTTATCAATATTTTGGTCCTTGCCTCCTTGCCTTCAGTCTACAGAAGTGCTGTCACATCTGTTTTTCCAAAAAAAACTAAGTGCAAATCTATATACATGCCAGGATCAAGTTTCATGCATATAGTTGACATAAGTGAATAACAAAATCAATATCACGTAAGGAAAAGAAAGATTATCAGAGTATTACGTTTAAATTCTGGAAACGAAGGCACCAAACATCACAGACAGTCGACTGGGGTTGCGTACGCCTAGCACCAGCAACATCTTCATAGCATCTTCATAACAACTTCCTCTTTCTGAGCAACATTGTTTATAGCAAGGGTGAGTACATGCCGTACTCAGCAAGTGTGGGGAAAGTATGAATGCAAAGGCTTGACAAGGAAAGACAGACAGGTTGACTGCATTAAGCACTTTTAGTTGATCAAATTTTATTAGCACCTGATTACTAATAAAGTATAAGTATATACCAACCCACATTAACATATAGAGATACGCCATAAGCATATGGCTAGCATAACTAGAAACCATGATTTAAGTCCATCTTCAAGTTCAATTATCATGTGAGGGTCCAGGCCGCTCTTGACCGTGAGCACGGCTAATCGATTAGTTTTACACTCTGCAGAGGTTGTACACTTTCACCACAAGTCGCATAAAAGATCAATGAACTTTAAACCCAACCATGCGATGCTGATCAGGCATCATACCACACTACCAAGATGTGATCGCATAGGGATGCTACGATGCCTTTACAAAGAGTCCTTCCATGTGTATTAGTCCATAGTAGCATATGTCATAGAGGCTATCTTTCGTACCTCACTTCTATTCACAGACGGTCAGCCATAGAGTACTTCCGTTCCAATACCTATCCGGAATAGAAGAGCCTTAAAAGCATTCCTCCGTACCCAAGCTACTATGCGAGTAATGGCCACATAAAGACTTCCCTAATTACTCAGCCAAGACCAGAGCCATTTAGTCCTTGTGGTTGCACTGTTGTCCTGGGTGGTTGCTCCATGTTCCAATTAATCATATGATCTTGTATTAACCAGAGATATAACATCAAAGTAAAGCATGTTCATCATTGTTGTTCATTAGAACCACCATAACCCAAGTAGAGCAACTAAGCATAGCTACCCAACAAAAAGATAAACCCAGGTTGACAAGGAATGATCATAAAGACTAGGAATAACCTTAATAGGACCCATTAAATTAAATGCAAGCATATGCAATGTGATTAAACACAGTTATTAGGACAAAAGAATAAGGACACACTTGCCTTTAACCAGAGTAATGATGTTGCTCAGATTGTCTTCACCTTCAAGCTCTTTACTGCTCTTGAACCACGTTCCTTCTACTCGCATCAATCATCGGGCACAAGCATACAAAGCAATCAGACAAGCAAACTAAGAACAATGCACCAATCAAAAGAAAGCTTTAAAAAGAACGCACTAGAGGATAGACACTATGCTAAGGATCACTGAAGCACACAGACTGGCTGAGAAAGGAAAGGCTTGGTTAGCTTTATGGAAGACACTAGTTTTGAGCAAGAACTAGGATCAAAAGATCTGGAGCTTGGAAGAAGATTAGCTCTATGACAGAGACACACTGAAACAGAGAGCTTTGATAAAGAACGTCTACAGATTGATTTGCATATATGATCATAAAAGACTACGAGCTTAGGTTTATTTTAATTATCAAAGAATATGTAAAGGATATTTCATAAGAAAATACCCTAAATTGGAATTAATGCAACATTAAATTTTATTTGCAAAAGACCGGGTAAAGAACTAATCAAATTTTATTTATAAAAATTCATATATAAAATTATATCAATCAAACATTTAATTTAGAAAAACTAAACTATATGAATCCTCTAATCAAAACTTTATGATTCGAGTAAACTAATAAAGTTATAATTAAAAACTCATTCATGTTGATATTAAACAAATTAACATTTGTTTATAAAAAGCCGGTGTAAAAGCCTATCAACTTTTAATTAGAAAAGTGTAATTATATATTAAACAAATTAACATTTGGTTTATGAAAAACCGGGTAAAAGATCTAATTAGATTTTATTTATACAAGCACGTGAAATAATAATTAATCAAATTAATATTAATCATGAAAATCGGTGTATAGCTCAATGTTGCTTTTATTTATAAAAGTTGTGCATAACTAAGCTTTAAGCAAAATTAATAACAAATTAATTTTTCAGAAAACATGTGTCACACCTGTTTTTCCAAAGAAAACCAAGTGCAAGCCTATATGCATGCCAGGATCAAGTTTCATGCATATAGTGACATATAAGTGAATAACAGTTCAATATTACGTAAGAAAAAGGGAGATCATCAGAGTTTACGCTTAATCCTGGAAACGGAGACACCATACTCCACAAGCAGTCGACTGGGGGTTGCGTACGCCTAGAACTCCACAACATCTTCACGTCATCTTCATGCAGCAACTTCCTCTTTCTGAGCAACATTGTTTATAGCAAGGGTGAGCACATGTCGTACTCAGCAAGTGTGAGGAAAGAATGAATGCAAAGGCTTTATAGTGAACTGGGCTCTAAGCATTTAGCATTTTAGTTGTTCCAATTTTATTAAACAACTATTTACTAGCAAGTATAAGTATATACCATCCCTCAATTAAGCATAAAGGTAAGAGATATACCAGAAGAACATGGCAAGCATAGCCATAACCACAATTTAAGTCCATCTTCAAGTTCAATTATCATGTGAGGGTCCAGGCCACTCTTGACCGTGAGCACGGCTAATCGATTAGTTTTACACTCTGCAGAGGTTGTACACTTTCACCACAAACAGCGTAAAAGCTCCGAAGAACTTTGAACCCAACCATGCGATGCTAGCTAGGCACCATACCACACTACCGAGGTGTGATTGCATAGGGACGCTACGAGGCCTTTACAAAGGTTCCCCAGCAAGTTGTGACCCACAAGGTCCGGATCAGTTAGTAAGGTATAAAGTCCCCTAGCAGGTCAATACCCCACCATAGAAAGAACTCACCCAACCCCCTGCTATAGCAAGTCCATACCCCGCAGTACCGCCGATCCCTTGTCCTTATCAGGTAAGATCACCCCAAGCTAAAGTTCCTAATTACTTGACCAAGACCATTGCCCGTTTAGTTCTTGTGGTTGTACTGTTTTCCTGGGTGGTTCTCCATGTTCCGATTAGCATAGCAAAGGTGGTCTTGCAATTAAAATTATCACAAAGGAACATAGAGCATAAAGAATAACAATGTTGATTAACACCATCCCAGTTAAGCATACTAAGCAATAACTACCACCAAGATTAATTTTAAACCAGGTTCAGGATAATGGTCAAAAGAGGCTAGTCATCCTTAATAGGAACCCATCAAAATTAATGCAAGCAATGCAATGAGTGATTAAATAGTTATTAGGACAAGGAACCACACACTTGCCTGTAACCAGAGTAATGTTGTTGCTCAGAGTATCTTCATCTTCATGCTCCTGAAAGCTCTCGAACGACGTTTAATCTACTCGCATCAGTCATCCAAAGCAAACTTCCAGTGCACAGACATACTATCAAGCAAATGAACTAAACTAAAAAAAACACCAATCATCACAAACAGATCGGAAAAGCGTTACTAAGCTAATCTACATGTTGAGACGAAAACGTGAGCGAAAGAATTGTTGAAAACGGAGTTGAATCGAATAAGATATGGGTTTTTTAATAAGAAAAGGATAGTGGATTGAACATGACGTGAGAATGATATCACCATGGAGTAATAATTAAGAAAGGAAATTAAAAAGAATGGATAAATTGGTTCTACCATGTGAGCAAGGATTTTATGGAAGAACAAATAATTATTCTACGGATCAAAGATAGTCAAGCCATAAAGATCAATAGAGTTGGTTGATTGTACCGAAAGGAAGTGTAGCAGAAACATTCTAATTATTTTATTAAAGGGAAAGTCTCGATTAATGCATAGGCATGATGTCACCATGATATCATCACCGGCAAGAGAAAGATGCACGAACCGTGACTTGTTGACTTCTGTACAAGAACGTGGCTTTCTTTCCATGGCTACCATCTTGTTGCCTAGGACTCCATGGTCTATGCTTTGGACCTGATCGAAGGCCAGCAACGGCTGCAAAGAGACATGATGTGGCTTCTGCTGAGTTGGCATGTAACAGAGAGAGAAGATGGATAGAGTGCATGCGTAGGTGATAAAAGAGAGCTGATGTAATTTTCAAAATATGATGGAAGCATGACATCAACGCAGAGAAAATAATATTATGGATAAGGAACTACACATGAAGAGGCATAGAATTCGTGACAGGAAAAACAAGAACTAGATAGTAAAATTGCCGGCAAAGCTACAAATCATGAGAGGTAAGGATAATAAGATGCAAAACAAACAAGGAGGAGATCGGAGGCGCGCTGGTGTTCCCACCTAAGGAGACGATGAACGATGGTGATGAACATGACGATTTCGGCCGGACGTGGTGAGACGGATGGCGACGAGGAGAGCGTCCGGGGAACGGATCGCACGCGGCACGCAGGGCACGGCGGTCCGTGGAGGTGACGACGCACGAGTGGGCCAGCAATGAGAGGTGATCGAGTAGCTGCATGGTCACTGCATGACCGGCCAGAGATGTGGTCTGCACCGCAGAGTTCCTGAGGAAGCAACACCACGTGACAGTCCTTGGGAAGACAATCATCGAAAGACATGGATGAGCAGCAAAACGGAACGAGTGCCGGACGACGACCATATGATGGCGTGCTCACCTCGGAATACGACGATCCACAGCAGCAAATACGACGGTAGATCGAAAACTCGACAGCTCCATACGCCAAGACGAGAGACATGGATGAAACTTGGCATCAGGCAACCGCAGCGAGGTTTCGTGATAGCGGCTTGAAGTTCGATCGGGCGTCAGCATCCGTCGGGTCATAGATCGAGGATTTGGGTGGCGGCGGCACGGCGGCTTGCCAAGGTGCTAGGGCCTAGCTAGGGCACACGAGGAAGGGACACCAATAGATGTGAAAAAAAAACTCCACGAGGTTTGCAGCTTGCTGTTATAGGCCGCTCGTCAGGGTCAGGTTCGGTCGACCTGTTTGCATGGACACGTCTGGATCGGAGTCCTGTTTCATCACGTACACGTACGCCCTACAGCCACCTGAAAATCCAACTTGGTTTATGTGTCTTCCGTTGATGTGCAGGGCAAAGATAATCGTAGATTAACTTTGGCTCGAGAAGGAAGTGACGGCAGGGTGAAAAGAAATAGAAAGGATACAAAAGATAATACAAGAAGATTTGAATTACTATAGATGTTGTATAGAATCTTGAAAAGAAGATATAGCAGCTAACAAATAGGTTGCAGTGATGTAGAACACGGTAGAGCTAAATAAAATACTTAAGCTCCTAGAACATATGGCTTGCTCCGGCAGTGCTCGTGAGCGACGAATCGAGCGGCGGAAGCGGCCATGGCGCACGGCTCCGCGGCGGATGACGTGCGACGGTGCTGTGTTGCGCAGGGGTGGCGGGGCGAGGTAGAGACGGCGGCTAGGGAGCGCGAGCGGCCAGGGCACTCGCCCTTTATAGGGGCGCGGGAGGCGCGCCTGGCGTGCGCGGCACGCACGCCGAGACGGCGGCGGCGGCGCAGCCGAGCTGCGGCCTTCGGCCCAGATGGGCCTCGCATGGGCCGGAGCGAGCTGACGTGGGTCAGTGCGGGTCGGGCCTTCGGGCTCGGCCCGGTAGGAAAAGAAATGATTATTTTTTTTCAGAAATAATTTCTCGTGTAAAGAAAAATCCAGAAAAGTCTAGATGATTCATTTGAAGCATGAAAAATACTCTGAAAATTCCTAAAATTCTAAGAAAAAAATTCCCAGAGATAGATTGAGACACAAACAATCTAAATAAAATATTTGGAGCTCATGAAAAAGATTTTAGAGCCTTCTAATAAATAGAATAAGCTCAGAGAAAATGAGAATAAATCCCAGAAAAATCTGGAAAATTCTCGGAAGGGTTTGATCAGCACCTAAGCGTGTTTTTAGAACATTTTGCACTCATGAACACCAAGATGCATCGGTATGAATGCAACACTCACATAAACATTTTATTTAATTTATAAAAAAAATAAAACAATGCATTTTTCCTATACTATACTTCCTGTGAAGAAAATAAATGTTGGAAAAATTTTAAAATTGAGTGAAAATCGTTGCTTAATTATTATTTCTATTCACATCCTGAAATTGAAAATTTCAGGGTGTGACAACATGTATGAAGGAAACACACCACTAACGCGTACTTTACTTCATTATGAACCTAACGCAACTTGAACGGGTGAAAACGGAGCTAAAACATGAAAGATATGGCTTATTAAAGGGGTAGGGACTTGCTCGCAAAGATTCAAAACCTCCAGGGGCTTATCCGCGAAAAACCGAGGGCATATACGCAATTTTGTACATAAACCCAAGGGCTTTTATGCAAGATCTATAGGGTGGATTGAATCTAGAGAATCTAAAAGGTCTGGGGGGTTTTCTGCAAAAGAGACAAGACACAAGATTTAGATCTAATAAAAACAGGAAACCCTAGGGGCCTAAAAGCAAAACGGCCACTCATCTTCTTCCTCCGTCCAGAGGTGGCCGGCGGCTTGGGAGCTGTGACAGAACCACCCAAATTAATTCCATATTATTGCCTAAACCACTCCATTTGGTCATTAAGCAATAGTACAGAAGTAACTTGTCGCCTCTGCCGGGTCAAGCCCGGTAAATCACTTTAACCAGGATCGAAGAATTATACATTAAAACTCACACGACGGCGAGTCCAGAGATAAACATTTCACAAATTATTACATCAAGCTCCATAAGGTTTTAATATTACAAACCAAGTCCTTTGCATAAGGTAAAAGTTCAGAGTTCGAAACACAGCGGAAATAAAATACTAAGCGTCATAAGCAAAGTCATAGGAGGCCATCCATGACGTCACTAAGCACTGTCGTCCTCCCACTCAACTTCCCAACCGGGTGGGAGAGAACCAGGCCACGGGAACCCATCATCATTCATATCACCTGAAAACAACAACAACAACAACAAGGCTGAGTATACTAATACTCAGCAAGACTTAACCGGCGGGTGATGAAAAATCACCAACTCTCTAGACATGCAAGGCTCTTTGGCTAGTGGGTTGTTTTGCTGAAAAGCAACAAAGAGTAGGTCCTTACTTTCAAGTTTTAGCTCAAAATTCTAGTTGATTATCCATTACTAAGTAAGCAACTATTGCAAGCATAAGTTGTGCAAACAATTAAGCATACATCCATATTACTTCTCAATTCCATCCTTAAGGGACATAGAGTGTATGGTTAAACAATCTCAGGTAACGGTGAGAGGCCAACGATCGATCGATTAATAACCTTGCAAGGGAAACCCAAACATATGGAAGAATGCGCACCCCAAAAATAATCCAACTAGAAACCAACAGGGGGTGGGTGTGCACCAATCAGGCGGTTCCCAACCGTCCTCGACTCAGGATCCATTTCTACAGTCTTTGGTACAAGGTATACTGGCCACGGAGACACACGCCGCTCAGCTTCACACATGCACCACTCTGCTGCAAGCAGAGGGGACTCTTCCCAAGATTAGTGGTCATAGATCCCTTACCGAATCAAGAAGGTACTAGGCTTACCAGTCCCATTCCCGGCAAATGTTTACGTTCAAACGCTTAACCACAGACGTACTGGCCGGAGCCGGTCCCATGCTCTTACCACATGAGCATATCAGTTTAGCAAGATCTTATGATTCCAACATAAGAGACCTATACCTCACGAGTGACGAATATCACTCGACTTTTACCGTGTCCTTAGAGCATGGCAACTAGCGACCTATCATGCTAGTATTCGAGCATAGGAACCTATGATCATGCATCTAGGGTTTCAAATCAACTCCTGAAACGTAAATGCACAAACATAGCCAAGCATAATTGTAAAAGTTAGAAAACTGGGTTATGCTCTGGGCTTGCCTTCACTAGCAAAGTCAGTGACGAAGTCCTCCGAACTTTGGTTCGGATCTTGCTGCACTTCCACCACGTTCACTTCTCCTTCAGCGAGATCTCCCTCGGATTCCGGCACCAACTCGTAGTTTCCGTCCAGAAGTTCTACACGATATGCATATGCATCAACTTCATGTAATTATGAATGAGGAGTGAGAACATAGCTTAGAATTGAAGGGTAAATGTGGGGGTGTATAGGTGACCACATTCACCTGGATAAGGATATATCCAGCATACTCTTCCTATCAAAGAAAGGGGTATGTGTGCGTGGTTTATCACCCTATTTGATGGTGATTGTGTGCACATCTATATTAATTAATTAATTTCTCTTCACCAAAATTAAGGGTGCTGTTCATGGTGTGATTTGGTGAAGCTCCAACAAAGATTTAAATTTGCACACAAAAGGGATTTCTATTTTTCTTTTAATTCATAGATTAAGTTTGATTTACTTCGAAAATTCATTCCGTAAGAAATACAAACAATATGACCATGAAACTTTGCAGAGAGGCACATCATACTACACATGAGCTACTGCCAAAATTTTAGAGCAATCCAAGCCATATATCTAGCATGAAAAATACAACTAGATTCATCCATTAAAAACAAGAATAAATCATACAAAAATAAATACACCACAAATTGAGCTAGAAATCCATGTAGAGGTTCAAAACATCTAACCATGAAGAGATATGCACTTACTCAGCAAAGAAAATTTAAATTAATTTAAATTTATGAAAGAAGGTTAAACTTGTGCAAAAATTATTTGACCCTATAAAACATGATAAAAACATCTCTACTATTTATCATGGGTGCAAAACCATGAAACCAGATCATAGCAAAAAGATTAGATCCAAAAGATTAACAAATTAATTTATACAAATTATAAACAAGAACAATGCTGAAATTCAACTTTAATTCATAATTAAAGATCTACTCAATAACTTTGTGCCAAATTTGAACCAGACGACCATCATAACAAGGCAAACAACATATCCAAAATTGAGCTTTAGATCGTGCATAGAATTTGAATTATTTCAGATCTACTTAGACTGGTAAATTCAAAATTATTTAAAATCTACACAAAAATTTGAAAACTCCCTTTGTAGAAAAGTTTGTGTTCTTCACAAGGATTCCAGAACAGTTGAGTTTGCATTTTTATGATTTTTGTGTGAATTTTTATTGATTTTACAGGATTCAGCAAATCAATTCAAAAGGGGGAAGAATATTTTTGCAGACAAGACCCTGGCCAGAACTCTCTATTCACATCCATACCCTGGATTTTACACTTAGGTCCTTGGTTTCTCTTTTTAGCCCGTGGGAAGTTTTGGGACCTTGCAATGTGGTCCCTGGCATGGGCGGCGGCGCGGCCGGCCGGCCGGAATCCGGCGAGCTCGCCGCCGGCGCTGGCCGGGGAAGAGGTCGGGGGTGCTGTAGTGCTCACCTAGGCTCGGTCTATGGCCGGAGCGCGGGTCGGGGAAGGGCCGGTGAGGGGGTTCGGCGACGGGGCACGACGGCGGCCGCTGCGCGGGCAGCTCCGGCGAGCAGGGCGGCGGGGCTCACAAACGTGTGGCACGGGAAGCTCCAGTGGTGTCTAGCGGCGGCCCTGGGGAGCTTAGACGGGTGCAAGGTGGCGCAGAGGGTGGAGCTCCTCGGCGGGGTGGCAATGGCGGTGGCGGAGCTGCGGATGCGCGTGGCGCGGCGGCGCTCCGGTGCTTTTTATAGGCGGCGGCGAGCGGGAAGGTCGACGCGGGCTTCCTGGCCTCCAGCGTGTGCGCGCTCAAGCGGGAACTGAAGCGGGCACCAGCGGCGGCAGGCGCGCGCAAAGCGCGCGCGCGCGGGCGCGGCTGCTCCCCCCTGGCGCGGGCCATCCGGGCTGGTAACACCTCGGGGAGGTCCACCTGGGGGCGGCGCACGCGTTGGCGCAGTGGGGCCCACGAAGACGGCGCGGGTGGCACGGACGCCGGGGCGCGGTGCGCCGGTGCGCGCGCGACGCACGGCTAGAGCGCGGCCAGAGCGCCGGCGCACAACACGTTGCAATGAAGCCTTGTTTGACCGGCCAAAAGTCCAAAATTTTGAACTAAACTCAAAAATCGCCAAAAATCAAAGTTGTAGATGGCATAACCCTCTCCAACTTCTACAAAGGCCGTCATATGAAAAAGTCTATGGATTTGGAGATACAATGGCTGGAAGTTTCTGTTTTTCACTGTTTGGTCTCAACACTGTCCTAAGCTTTGACCAAGTTTTTGAATGCCTTCCACTTTGAATCTCAAATGCCGCCAATTGAAAGAAATGTGCCCCATGTGAAAATGAACAACTTTCATATTGGCCGATTTTGAAGTTGTTATATGAAAAGTGGAGAACACACTAGATTAGCGATGAAGGGTATAGAGCTCTAGGGTTTTGACTTGGGTTTGGAGGGGTTTGACTAGGGGTGAGGGGTTTGACCAAGTCAACAAGTTAACTACCACGCTTAGCCTTGCTAATGAGGGTGATCACTGTTGCCTAAACATCAGGGATGTTACAGGAACCTCCTGCCGACGAGGTCGCCGGCGACCTGGGCTGCCAGGGGCACGGGCGAGAGGGGGAAAAGAGAGAGGAGACCGAGGGGAACACGTGAGGGTGCTCACCTTGGACGGCGAAGGACGACAGACGGCCAGCGACGAGCGGCTGCGGCGGCTTCGAGCGGCGGTGGTGCTCCGGTGGCCGGCTCGCGACGAGAGATGGCGGAGGAGATGCGGTTCGACTCGGGGAAGCTCCTGGCGTCGTCGGATTGCACCGGAAGACGGCGAAACGGCGCGGCACCGGCGGCGCTCCGGTGCTCGGCATGCGGCGGCGCAGTGCAGGCGAACAAGGCGCAGCGCGAGCAGCAGGGGCGGCGCAGGGGCGGGGATGCGCACGGGGCTCGAGGCGGCTATATAAGGGCGCACGGGGGGCGCCTTGGCGTGGTGCGCACACCGAGGATGCCTGGTGGCGGCGCCGGCGTGCTGGGCACGGTCTCCTGCGACTGGGCCCCGAGGGGCCCTGCGCGGGCCAGCGGCTGGGCCGGGCGAGCGGGTCGAGCCCACGGGCTCGGCCCGATAGGGTAGGATAGGGTTTTTTTTTATTTTTTTCGAATTACATTTTCAGTACCGAAACAAATCCAGGAAAATACCAGAAAATGTTTTAAGACACAAAAAATACTCGGAAAATCCCAAAAATTCCAGGAAAATTCCCAGAGATAGTTTGAGACACGAACAATCCAAATAAAATATTTGGAGCTCATGAAAAAGATTTTAGAACCTTCTGATAAATAGAAAGTGCTCAGAGAAAATGAGAATAAATCCCAGAAAAATCCGAAAAATTCTCAGAAGAGTTTGGTGAGCACCTAAGCGTGTTTTAAAAACCTTTTGCACTCAAAAACACCAGGTTGCATCGGCATGAATGCAACACTCACATAAACATTTTATTTAATTTCAGAAAAACAAACAAATGGATTTTTCTTTTACTATATTTTCTGTAAAGAAAATAAATGTTGGAAAAATTTTAAAATTGAGTGAAAATCATTGCTTAATTATTCTTTCTATTCACATCCTGAAATTGGAAATTTCAGGGTGTGACAAGTGCAGCCCCCTCTACCCTCAATTTTCGAGAGTAAATACTTCCGCTTTTCAATTTTGTAAGAACATTGCTTCTTACCTCATGTGAAAAGCCAATCCAGTAAATCTTGATAGCTAAGCTTTCTTTTCTGTTGTCATACTTGAAGAGCTGAAAATTCATCTAGATATTTTTGCCAGCAGAATATCGTGGAAGATATTGGGAAGGGTCATCTGACTTTTTCATATCACAAGGAATCAGTTCTAGTTCTCGCGACACCTTGATTTGAGCTATAAATGTACTACCCTGGACCTTAATGATGCAAATGTCAGTGGTGGATTCTCAAGCTCCTAAGGTGAAATTACAAATGTCATTGCACCTTTCATATTCTTCACCTTGACATATATGCTTACTCGTTTTATTGCTGTGCCAGTTTGCAAAAAGGTTCCTGTTTCGTAAGGATTTCCCATGACACAGTAGTGTGATCTTTGTTTTCATCAACATGATTACATGACACCAACTGCAGAATTGCTTCCATGCTAACTAGTAGGTACTGATAATAGCAAGAACTTTGCTATTCTTTCCAATTAACTTACATACTTTACGCAGCTAATGTGAAATTTCTGTGAAACTTTTGGTGTTCCTTTAGTTTTGCAGATCCTCTCTTTGGAGGACACGTGTGGACATAGAACATATGTATGTTGGCAGAACTCTTTCCTGGGTTCCAAGTGCTCATGTTCCCTGCTCTCTTCAACAACTTGGTCGTGCCCTGCTGTTCTCCATTTGCACAAGCAGCCATTTTGAGCAGCTTTGTGCCGAATGCGCCTTCAGATTGCCCTCGAGTTCATCAGAGTTTCCATGTGCATCCAGTAATCATCACAGTTGCAGACCAGATACATGGTGAGTGTTGCACTCTGCACTTGCCTGCTGTGATACAAGTAGTATATTCTTATTTTCCCTCGATAAATATTGACAAGTATTTACAACTTTGTAGGTAATCTGACTGTGATTAGAAGGAATTTTTTTTGCCCAGACATGGCTTGACAATATCACAGTTATCTTCACAAGGATTTATTGGACAAGGTCTCTCAGGTTCCTAATAGGAACGGCACCAGTTCAATAAGTCGTCCCTAAAGCTTGAAGCATGCTAAAAGCCATCGACCATCCTACTGCATCACATATTTTGAATGTCCTCGTGCACCAATCTGAAGGACAAGGTCTTCTCAAAGTGAAAAAATAAAGTTAGAACCTTATCCGATATGCAAGACTATTGTTCATGTTCATAAGTAAAATGTGTTTGCAAACTGAAAGCATATCTAAAAGATTTGGCATTCTGCCAAAAGGCACGTGTTCAATTTGCATGCGTTTTTATATTCCCTTTGCATTTGGTGTTACTACAAAGTTTCTGTTATATTCGTATTATTGTATTGTGCAGAACAATTTCATCCAGAACAAAGCATGTTATTGTGTAATGTCTTTCAGAGTTAATTTTCTTGTTAAAAAACTAAAGTAATGTAGTATTGGAATTTTCATGGCACGATTTTTGAAGGGAAAAGATTTTCTTGTACATGATCATACTATAAAATTTTGTGTTTGCTTATTTTGAGCAACCTATGGAATTCACAACATACCTCTGGGTTGCATGTTGTGTTCTCAGGCTTATCAAATTTCCAACTTATCGGCTTATCCAGCATTGGCGCCAGCCAAACAAAACCTGGGAAACGGGCAGGAAAGCAACAGGCAATTTGGCGACCAGCCGTGAAACAAGCACAAAAATCTAAGCCTTTGTGCTTCCTCTTCCTCACCCTTTTCATTTGCCTTTGCATCATTGCATCTTCGCTTAGAAGTCATGTGGAAAGGGAGCACAGAAGAAGCGGCGGAGATGGAGATCCACGTGCGCCTGGTGTGGACTGACGTGGAGCTGCTGGCTGTGGTGCAGCTGCAGGCCTCCTAGCCAGCGACATCCTACAAGGATCTCAAATGATAGCCCTTTTCAACTTCACCCAAGATACTAAGATTCTGCAATCCAAAAGCAACTCCACTTAAGAATCCATTTATATTCAATTGTACAACCATGTTCTTGACGCCTCAGCTACTGACATGACCTGTATAATCCTTTATATTCACATCTTCCTAGTCACAGCAATGAGCATTGTATCCTTTCAAGTGCAGATTCATAACAGGACAGCAATCATAACTTCTATAGAGCTATCCTAGCATCTGTTATGATTTCTTCCCCCATCCCAAGGTCACGTGGCCATGTGATTGAGTCTCAAGAAGGTTCGAAAGCATTATTTTCCTAGTTGCAGATCATCATGACATCCGTTTCAGAAATCTCTGTACCTCCTTGAGCCTGTAAATCCAAGTTCTGGTTACCTGGGTAACACAAATAGTGGTCAAGCATTAATCAATGCAGAAACTATGACATTTGCAAGCCTGAAGAAACAAATAAATCGTCTTCCAGGAAGAGTTATAAACATCGGGAATATAACTCATGTTATATCATAGGACAGTGCTCACCAATGTGCTAAATGCTGTGTGATGATTACTACATGGTATAGTTAAAACTAAAGGTGGTCATAACCTGCATGTAAAGTGGAGTGGAAGTTTGGTATTGTAGTTTCTGCATAGTTACAGAGTGCAGGGAAGTAAAATGTTCTGAATACAAGGATAGAACACGTGTTAGGCCACTACTCTAACCGCAATAAGGTTGCAGTAGTAAACTAATCGAAAGGGAAATAAAGGAGACTTTGGCAGAAACTTTATAAGTAATTTGGGCCGATTGCCTTCTGCACTTTTATGTAATGAAAACTTAGAAGTATGGGTCCTTAAGTTGCTAAAATATTCACATAGAATCAATTGTATTCATCTGTAAGCAGAGGTTTAAAATATATAGACCTCGTACAATGCAATCCCAGCCTCCTGGATTTATGGAAAAAAAATCGTTGGGGGGAATCAAAGGAGATCAGGCAAATACAGTAATTGCCGGTATGTGTCGTACAGGTAACACTATACCGTGCCGTAGACAACAAGGAGAGGAGGAGATATTTGCTAACAAATCAGGGTGGTGAACCAATGTACTGAAAAAAATAACATGCCATCCATATCACCTCAACGATATTATTCTATTCTTTGGGTCCAAAATAACATCAATGATATTATTTCATTCTTGGGGTCCAAAATAACATCTTGAAATGGCAACAGATGTACCTTACATTGGCTTAGTATGAATGTAGATTCCTCCGGTTATTGTACAACAAGACCATATGGGTTTCAGATTTTAATGCATCAAACAAAAGACCAACTAATATTGTACAACAAAAGGTTCAAATCAATGAGCCAATAAATGGATGCAAGAGTAAGATTAAATTGTACAAATAACAAATGTGAACTGCAAGATTGTGCATTCATTCTTGCACGGAGATATTGATTGTAAAAATATATATTAGTGCAAAATGGATATGGGTATCAGCAGCCATTCAACAAAAAGTAAAGTGAACAAATCAAATCTTTCCAAAATGCTCACGAACAGGTGTTATACTTACATGTTAGGGACCTTCCACCAGATATCTGAGGCGTGAGTGGCACTTGACATTTCCTATATAGTGCCTCCTCTTCATATGCAGTTGAACATGGAAAGCCATGATGTTTAAATTTGTATAGTGTTCAAATTTAACTTGATATGCTCGGAATCATCCCAATCCAAACCATCAATCAATATATCATACTTGTCATCCATATGTGACTGCAAGCAATCAAGAATGGTCAGAACATCATTTACCTGGCTCTTTGACCTGTCTGCTGCAGTGAAAGTATAAACTTTATTGCCAATTTCTATCCAACTGCACCCGATGTTTGTTTTCACCCCTCTTTCCTTCATCATCTTCCTTACTCTTGCCACATCACTCCAGCAGCCAATGCTTGCATACAAATTCGCTAGTTGCACATGAGTTGCAGCACAACCTGGTTCAAGCTTCAGACGGTGCTCTGCAGCATGTATGCCGATTGAAATGCTTCCATGCAACCTACAGGAAGCTAGCAGGGAGCCCCATATAACACCATTTGGAGGCAATGACATTGTCTGGATCAGATCCCATGCTTCATCAAGTAGTCCTGCACGGCCAAGGAGATCAACCATACATGAGTAATGATCTAGTTCTGGTTCTATTCCATGTTCAACCATTGCCCTGAAGTAGCGTCGACCTTCCGTCACAAGGCATGCATGCCGGCATGATGAAAGCACGCCTAGGAAGGATATTGCATCCGGCATTATGTGCCCTTCCATTTGTTTCAGCAAGTCTATGCAATGCTCAGCAAGGCCATGCTGTGAATATCCAAAGATCATCGAGTTCCAAGAGACCAGGTCTTTGCAGGAAATGCTCTCGAATATGGCCCGTGCTTCACCAATGCTCCCACACTTTGCATACATTGATATCAATGCATTGGACACATGCACATAGGAATCGAAACCCATTTTCATTTGTAGGCCTTGAACACTTATACCAAGTGCAAGAAATGCGTGGTTAGTGCACATACTGAATATAGTTGCAAATGTGATGTCATTTGGCTTGCACAACGACTGCCTCATCAATGCAAATAAATGGAGACATGGCTCCACCTGATTATCCTGTGCGTAACCAGAAATAAGTGCTGTCCATGACACGGTGTTTCTTGCTTTCATGCTCTGGAAAACCCGATGAGCATTTTCCAACTTGCCACATCTTGAATAAAAACTGATCAGTGAGCTGCCAACAAGGACAGAGGAGTCATATCCTACTTTCACTAATAAAGCCTGAAGCTGGGCACCTCCAGTAAGAGTTTTCCTATCAGCACATGAACTCAGGGCAGATGCCAAAATAGATGCATCTGAAATGATGCCCCCTCTCCTATGCAGCTCCACTATCTGCATAAGCAAGTCATCCTTTCTGCATCTAGTCCTGGAAGGGCATACTGAGATATTGCTTGAGACCACTTTATTGCTATTGGGTCGTGCTTGATTTGAGTATGAGTTAACAAAGTCCTCTTTTCTCTTTCGTATAACATTCTGTTTTGATTGAACTTCCATGATATCATACATACAGTCATTGATAAGGCGGCGATGAGATGGGATGTCCTCTTCATCATAATGGTGCTTAGTTGGTACAAGGTCCAAAACCTTCAATGCATTGTGAATCATGCCACACCCATGTTTTCTTGATCTCTCAAGTGCTGAGGATGTGCCAAAATTTGCCACGAATAGATGAACTGCCGCCAATGCTGGTAGAACAGGACAGCTGTTGAAATGGGAAACATAATGATTGGGCATGTCAACGGCGGCCGATGAAGAAAAACTCCCATGGGTGTGCACATTCAACAGACGTGAACAAGTTCAGTTTTATAGCACACCTGCATCATATAATCGAAAGAATCAAGTCCAAGATTAAGTTAATTACAAAATATTCCCTCCGTCCCAAATTACTTGTCGTTTTGAGCTTTTCGCTTTTCCAAATTCCATGGGTGTGCACATTCCTTTTGTTATGCACCTAGATATATATTTATGTCTAGATACATAACAAAAAGAATGCACCTGCGGAGGGAATACTCGGCCTTACATGTATTCCAGAATTGTAGTGAAAATTAAAGCATCGCACAGTGCTGTTCCACATACCTTCGAAGTGATTTGGTCAAACTAACAGAATATTACAAACTATTCTAGGAAAATGCGTCGCTCGCTCCGTAAATTCAGAAGAAACAAACGTCCCTACTCCCTAATCCCAAAATCAGAAGAGAAACCAAGCCGTGATTATCGAGGAGAGGAAGGGTTAACGCTACCTGTCCGTGGGTCGCTTGCTGCCGCCGTGCCAGCACTCGGCCACTGGCGTACGCACGGAGTGAGAATCAGAATCGTAACGAGGCGTAGCCAGCCCTGCAGATCGGTGACGCCGGTCCTGGAGCCTAGAAGGAGGAGGGGGAAGTAGAATATGGCACTCGCTGGAGGGCCGCCGGCAGTGGCGGTTGTGGCTTGGCCGGAGGCGGCGGCGGCGGCGGAGCAGCACGATTGGCGGCGCTCCGCAGCGGAAGCAGCCAAGCAGAGGGGGTGTTGGGCTGTTGGCGGTTGTGTTGCGGGCTGTCCGTCCTGCTTGTGCTGTTTTTTTTTAATTACACAGTACAACGCATACGCTCACAATACGCACGTAAACTCACCCCTATGAATACACGTACGCAAACCCTACCCTTATGAGCACCTCCGAAGAACTGAGCACCGGCAGATCTGGAGATTCTCGAAGTCATCACTGGCGCCTCGTCGTCGACGGGAACGTCGCTTACCACTTAAAGCATAACGCCGGAAAATCCCAAAATAAACCCAGAAAAAGGTGCGAGCACCAAAATTTGAACCCTGGTGGTTAACGTCCCACTGAACCGTCATACCATTGAACTACAAGCCCATTCGCTCCTGCTTGTGCTAGCTAGCGTCAGCCCTACAACAAGGCTTTGCGGGCTGGAATGTTTTGCCGGAGTTACACGAAGATTGGTTTTGTTGAGCGGGCCTAGGCCCACAGCCGCCGATAGCAAGCAGTCAAGCAAATCTGCTCTCTCACTCGCTCACTGCAGTAGAAGTGACGCAGTAATAATCTCGAATTTACCCAATAACCAAAATTATTGAAAGATCAAGGGAGCTTCTGCTGAAGGAATGAGCATAAAAGGATCTGAAGCGTACAGTCGCAAAGCATACAACCTGTACAGTCATATGAGCCGCACAATCATATTTCGCAGAAGAAAAAAAAACGACATTAATGTGTTTCTAAGTACACAAGTGTTGACGAAGACTGATAATTCCATCGAACCCATTAATTGTAGAGTCCTGCTGCCGCCGTTCTCCAGCCTAAATATAGCTTAGCTGTCTTTCAAAGATGCCTCTAACAGAGAGATTTTCAGAACAGTCAACATAAACAAATCAGAAAATGAAACGGACAGCTCTTGCTTGTGGCTTGGCTCGATCAGCAGCACCGAACAAATCAATTTCGTGACAGCGGCCGCCGATGTTGCCTTGCTAGCACGAATCAAGGAACGTCGGCATCACATGATCACAGTTGAAAATTGCAGCACCCAACGTGGACATGTAGCCAAAAAAAAGAGCCGTCGATTCTGCCTCGCCAACCTCAGCAACATGGACCACATCCCACTGAAATCATTCCATTTGCGAGCCACAGGAAATGCTCAGTAAAAAAATAAAATGCCTAATCCTCCACCACATATATATACTCGTAAAAGAATCTGAATAGACCGCCGCCCTGTATAATTGTTCGTATTTACAGCCGCCTCCTATTCACAATAATGATCTTTCAACCATCTGTAGGTAGAATCATATCTGGAGAGCAACTACAACTTCTATGTGGAAAAATTACCTTCAACAGGTTCTGGCCTTTCCGTTCGGTGTAGGAGAATGCCTCCTGATTCTAGCCTGCTGGCTTTGTATACTTCCTGGATCAATTCTAATACTGTTCTACGGTTTTTCATTTTTGTGTGCCCTGACACGCCTGTTACGATTTCTTCCCCTTTTTCTTGTCTCTGGGTTCCGCGACCAAGTGGTGGCTCTCCAGAAGGTCCGAAAGCGTAATCTTGCCACAGTTTCCTGTGTCCAGCCTTTGGAATTGATCGCAGACCATCATGATATCTTTCTCAGATATCTTCCCCATCTCCTTGAGCTTGTAAACCGCGAATTCTGATTTCCTGGATGATAAGCAATGATCAAGCATTAGTCAATGCAGCAGCAGAAGCAGCAGCAACAACAACTTCCTTTTTGTCCCAACTACCAAGCAAGTTGGGGTAGCTTTTAGTCATTCCAGCTATTACAAATTTACAATCTACAAAGAGTCAAAGAGTCAAGCTGTGCTCTAGGCAGAAGCAAACAGATCATAGTAATTATAGGATGATAACCATTGTGGGTTTTTTCAATGGCAGGTACCTAGAACTAAAAAGTGTATGATCAAAATAAAGGCAAAATGAAAAGTTCTGTGTGTCAGTTTTAACTAGAGTTATCTCTGGTGTTTGGTGTTCCCATCATATCTGATAACATATAAGTTGACAGTACTTGAACGGAAAGGTGGTCGCAGGGGGTGGTAAAGGCCTAAAGGGCCATTCAATTTAGCCTAGCAAATTTAAGGATCAAGCTCAATAAGGGTCGGGCTTAGATACTATACAATTTTGAGCTAAAGATAGATATAGCTGAGTTGGATTGTGAAGACATGAGAGCCATGATTCATTACCACCCCGTGGAAAGCACTTTGATCACATCAGAAGTACAGGATGTAATTTGTTGAAATTCAATGTAAGCAGCGACCTAAATTTTTGGAAGACCAATCATTCATATCTGATATCTCCCAATTTATAGGTCTTACAGACTAATGATACTGTTTTACTAATGGAGTTGACATGCTGTGCTGAATGAAATTGATATATCTCAGCATTCTAGATCAGCCTAATATAAACTCAGTTATCAACTTTTCAGCATGGCTATGTTATATGGTTCGAATACTGCTAAATGCAAATGTCATGTCTATGTCCTTCATACACCAATCTGACACATCGAACACACAGCCAATTAAGGCACAAGGTTCAAATCAATGAGCCAGCAAAGGATGTAAAAGGAACTCATTCAGATTTACAAAATAAAATATTACTAAAGGGGTGGTAGCACAATCTAAAAACAGGAGTTTGATCATCAATATTTTTTGGGCACTGAAAAGAAATCATGAAGTGTGTTCTCAAAGAAAAGGATAATTGAACGCACCACATAAGCACATTAAAATAATTAATAGTAGTTGGCTTGTATGAGCGTAGATAACAAAAGAATAAAAGAATAAACTATTCTAATGTAAATCAAACTAGTTTAGAAAGGATTTGATTTTTTTAGAGAATTCACAACTGACTGATAATAATTTCTATATGTTTGTGAAAAAATGAGAACATATGTTTGAATCTTATTAAGTGCTTCCTAGTTTTTACAATATTAGTCTGCTCCAACCATCTTCTGCGCTAAAACCAACAATAAATACAATCACGAGAACAACAAATAGATATCAGAACTAAACGACCTTTATTAATTGAATTACTCAGACATGATGTATGTGAACATAAAAGGAGGAAAACCATGTGGTTTCCCAAAACAAGGCACAAAATACATCCTCTCTTCACATGACAATATTTCCATAAGAAAATTATTCCAAATTTACCCTTTCAAGCTCAAGAGTTGACTGTCAAGCTCATTCCATCTGTTTTTACATTTTATATTTAGAGCAATAAGTGCATACTATATTGTTTTCTGTCACAAAGTGAGATTTCAAGTATAAGAACCGTCCATTCTGTGAACATGTCAACATAAAAAAAATTGTTAATTGCATTCGACCTTTTCTGTCAACAGAAAAGAAGTTTCTTTGTCCCAATCCATAAGCATTATAATTGTATATTATATATTCTTCCACTACCAATGCATTCAAGTGAACTTTTCAGATTTCTTTTATTACAGTTTATTGTGGCAGAGTGATAGTGAAATAGTATTTAACCAGTTTCCAAACACCATATTCTTCATCCTTTCTAATATGGGGTCCAGCAGAAACCGTATACCAAATAAGTAAGCTGGGTTCTTGGTCCTTTTTTTTTATGTTCAAATTTTGGGTACAAGTCTCTTCAAACTACAAATGTGAAGAGTGAACTGCAACACAAGAGGCACATCACAGATTTGCAAATGCAGATCTAAAGAACAATGCAATAATTAGTGCTCGACTTAACTTTATATTTGAAACATAAATATCCCAACCATTTAGCAAAAGAAAATTAGGAGAAGCCAAAGAAATGGAGGACAGATAGCATACTAGCAGCAGCAGCCATACATTGCCCGTATTCCTTTGAGAAAATTCATTATGAGCTAATCATGTTTAGTAACTTGTTTCAGAAATCAGAAGCAAAGGTCCTTGCTGATTGTTCGGTTGCCTCATATTAAGATTTAGGGGAATCTTCATTGAACCTTTACATAGGTTGCAATTGCATTACACTGACATGAATAACTAAACAATGAATCGTGAGACCGTCTAAGAACTAGACAGCAGCTAACGGAATCATAGAACAGTCAATCAAGTGAACAACCAATGCTAGTGATATATGATGGCTACTTAGTGCCTAGTTGCCTCTTAAGTTAATATGTAACTTTAGAATTTGGAATGTTTACTTTGTCCAATAGATGATAGGTTGACAGTGCCATAATGCCTAACCAGTGGTATCCAATTATCAAACTGGATGCCTCCTCTATGTGGATAACTACCAATAAGCCGCTATGGAGGATAATCAACTTCATACCACCCATTTGTATGTTGTATTAACAAAAGCCATTCAGTAAACATGACTACATGATGAACAGCCTCTATATCATTTTCAGTCACGATCCATTCTATTACAGCGACTGCAAGACAATAACAATTCATTCAGTGAACATGACTACATGATGAATTTCTTAATTGATTCAACTGTTTTTTTGTCAACAGGAAAGAAGTTTCTTGCCTTTGGCCCAATCTATCTAAGCATCATAAATTGTACTCCCTCCGTCCCATAATAAGTGCAATTCTAGTTTTTTTAGGACAGATTAGTGGTGGAATGAAAAGACTCTAATACCCTCGTTTGTTTGCCAAATGCAGTAAGTTTTGCCATGCAAATCAGATCTGACCACTTAATTTGAAAGGTAATTAGATCTATTTTCTAGGATTGCATTCTTTGTGGGATTTTTTTCAAAAGTTAGGATTGCACTTATTATGGGACGGAGGGAGTATATATCATTTTACATTCCTCCACTAGCAATGTATCCAAAGTATTTCTTTGTTAGTTTTGTATTTTGGTATATTCTGGCAGTGTGATTGCGGAATAATACTTAACAAGTCTCCAAACAGAACAGTCTTCGTGCCTTTAAATAATGTGTATGATTGAAATGATACATCAACAAGCCAAGTTCTTGCTCCATTTTGATTTATTCTTCTATGTTGAAATTTCAATAACAAGTTTCTTGAATACCCAGAGGTGATCTATTAAACCACACACAAGCCCACTAACTTCACTGTGGCTAATTAAGAGGTAGCATGCTCAGCCTTTATTTAATTTTGAACACAGACACCAGAACCCATCGACCAAAGGAACATCAGGAGAACTAGACAGCAGCAAACAGAATAGAGTAATAGATGACCTAGTGAACAACCAATGACCAATGCTAATGATATATGATTGCTGGGTAGTGCCTGGCCCTAAGTTCATCCATAGCTGGAGAGTTTCAAATAATTACTTTGCCCAATTGACGATAAGTTGATAGTGCTATTAAGTAAATAGCCAATAAGCCTCTCTGGAGGATAATCAATTTTGAACACCTATTTGCATGGTTATCAGTGGATTATTGATATTTCTACAGCAAAAAAGTAAGAAACAATTTGAATGTAACCATCTGCTTATGTAGTAGTAAGTGCAAGAAAAAAATGGTGAACTAAAATCTCATGGACTTACGTGACATATCCATTGTTGTCAATATCAGCAGCAAAAAATTCAGACACAGTCATGTCTCTCGACAGCACCCAGTTGGCCATCGCGCGGTGTCTCTTGTCGATCCTCATCTCTGCCAAGTAAAGGAATGCCCTCGCCACAGCCAGGGTGGACACGAGCAGCCAGGCAGAGGCAAAAAGCCGTCCAGTTAATGTCCGGAATGCATGGTCCCCATAACCGACTGTGGTCACCGACATCACCGAAAGATAGACCGCGTCAAGCCAGCCCAAGCTCTCGACCTTCCTGAGAACTGCAGCTCCGACACCCACGCAGATGGCCACAACACCCAGTGCGATCGTCACCTTCATACGAATGCGCATCCTGCCCTTCTTGACATCAAAGATGTAGTTGTGGCGGTGCTTGCGCGCTGAGGTTGGGTCCTTGAGCGCGGTGATGAGGAGGTGCTCCTGCAGGTCGAGCACATAGGAGACCATCCCGGAGAGGAGAATGTCAACGAAGCCGAAGCCGACGAGGACGAAGGAGATGGAGAAGAGCTTGGCGGCCGGGGTCGCCGGCGTGATGTCCCCGTACCCGATGGTGCAGAGCGTGACGATGCAAAAGTAGAGCGCGTCAGCGACGGGGTGTGTGGGCCCGGCGGAGGAGGTGAAGTTGGTCGGCGCGGCGGCGTAGAAGGTGACGCCGAGCGCGAGGTAGGCGAGCAGGAAGAGGAAGGCGTGCAGCACGATGGCCGGGCGCTTGGGCGGCGCCGGCGGCTGGTCCCCGGCCGCGGCGGCGGCGGCGAGCGCCGCGGCGCTGAGCGGCGCCATGGCCGGCGCGGTGCGTGAGCGGTGGAGGTTGGTGCGGCCGCCGGTGGCGACGGCGATGAAGTCGAAGAGCGAGGGCGCGCCGCCGGCGCCGGCGCCGGAGGCGGAATTGGGGTCCTCCGGGTCCGGCGGCGGCGAGGGCGGGGACGAGGAGCATGACGGCAGGTCGAAGTCGTGGCGGCCGTCGATGGAGCCGCGGCGGAGGTGGGCGCCGTGCGAAGGCAGCGGAGGCGGAGGGGGCGGCGGCGGTGGAGGGTGGGCGCCGAAGATGATGCGCTCCTTGTAGGAGGAAGCGGCCGGGGAGGCGGGCGGCGCGGAGAAGTGGGACACCTCCGAGTACTCCGGCAGCGAATCGAGGAGGTGCGTCGGCAGCAGTGGCTCCGTGTCCATGCCGCTAGGCTTCAAGAGAAAGGTGGGACGGGGGTTGGGGTCCTACCGATTCCTGCGGTGGGCGGATTGAGGAGGACGGCGGTCGGCGGCGGTGGGGAGGAGAAGACGGGGCGGCGGAAGCCGGGGGATGTGGCAGCGGCCGCTGATGTGTTAGTTGTGTTCTGGTCTCTACTCGACGACGGCGAATCCCTTCCTTTTCTCATCTTTTCTTTCGGGGAGTGTCCATACGTCACCTATGTCATTTAGAAAGCATCCTCACACGAATTTTGCACCGTCCGATCCGAGATGGACGCCCCAGATCCAACCCCCCTCCACCTTATCCATCCAGCCTCCTTCCTCCCCACCTTCTTCCTCCTCCCGACGCCGCCCTGCCCCCGCCACGGCTCGCCACCCCCGTCGCCCAGCCCCTCCCCCACTCTCCGGCGCGGGCGGGGTAGGGTCCTGCCGGAGCCCCGTGCCGGTGGCGGCCGGCACGGGGCTCCGGCGGGACCCTACCCCGCCCGCGCCGGCTGCCCTCAGCCCCCGCCCCCGCCCCCCGCCTCCTACCTCCGTCGCCGTCTCTCCGGTCGTCGTACCCCCGCCCGACCCTGGCCCAACCACCGGCCTCCACCGCCCGGCCGGCGGCGCCCCCGCCGCTCAGCCTTGCCGCCCCGCGAGCCGCCACCTCCGCCGGACCGGCCTGCCCCCGCCGACCCTCCCTCTAGGTCCGGCGGTGACAGCAACCCCCCAGAAACCCCGAACCCCTAACCCCGAACCCTAACCTTTGCCGGAGTGTCGTCGGAATTGGGGAAGAAGGTGGGTGGAGGTGAAGATGGAGGTGAGAAAAAATTCGTGTGAGAGACCCCTCCAAATCACCCAGGTGAGCTATAGCTTTTCCTTTTCTTTTTTATTTTTTCTTCTTCTGTTTTTTCTATTATTATTTCTGCACGAGGAATTAATTACTAGGAGGAGACGAGAGGAGATCGGATCGGCAGTGTGTAGTGTGTACAGTATACTCCCCTATCCACTTTCATTTTTATAACTCGGTATACAATCTTCCTAATACCATTTTATTATTTATTTATTATAAATTAGAATAATTATAGTTATAAACTTATAATTATGACAAAGTGAATTCAATCATATAAAATGTATATTATAAAATTAAAAATTAATATTTAAATTATTGATCATATTGATCAAAGAGTGTAAAATATGCTCCATCTCGACTAGATAAACGTCACTATCCTCTTCACAAAAAATTAGTATATTTATCAAGAACCTCACGGGAAATATATGAACCATCGGAGGGCTCACGACTGAGGTCCTGTTCACAGTTGTCGGAATTCTCACTAAAATCATCCCTTAGAGGACCGTGTTAGTTCATTTCTTCACTAAAATTTTACCACTCTCACAAAAAGATAAACAAAAAGATTTCCAGACATGAAAACTCATCGACCACGCCTAAGTACGTCATGGCCTCATGGTTCATCTAATAACTGAGGCCACGATCAACGACCAAACTACAAAACTGATAGTGATCAGCAACAGATTGCCCCGATCATCCTAAAGCAGCTTAGATCCTGTTCTTTTCGTTAAAAAAGGAACAGTGAAAAGTATTATTCACCTATCACATTCATCACATCTACTCTCACAAAAAACACTATTCCAACATTATTTATTTACAACTTCACTATTTTTTTCACTCAAAAAACGAGCCCTTACATCTATCTCAGAGTATCCTGTCCAATCGCGAGATCTGACGTCTAGAAAGAAGCTGCGAATCCTCCGATGGCCGTTGGATCAATGGGCGCGCAGGAATTTTTTTTAATTTAGCCAGAGGGGAAATCATGGGAACGTACACCACCGGACGGATGGAGAAAACAAGAACCCGCAAATGGGTTTGTAGTCTAATAGTAAGACGATCCAGTGAGACGCTACCCATTAGAGTTCAAATCTTAGTGTTCGCACTTTTTTCTGAATTTATTCCGGAATTTTCCAGCGTTATGCTTTAAGTGGTAAGCGACGTTCCCGTCGACGACGAGGCGCCAGTGGTGACTTCGAAAATCTACAGATTTGCCTGTGCTCAGTCCTTCAGAGGTGCTCATAGAAGTAGGGTTTGCGTACGTGTATTCATAAGGGTGAGTGTGCGTGCGTGTTGTGAGCGTCTACGTTGTACTGTATAATTAAAAAAAAAGAAAACACGAACCCAAAAATGATGCCGTGGGGTATAGATGTACAAACGGCCCGTGGCACGGCGACCCAGTCCGCGGCCCGGCAAAACGGCCCGGTGCCTGGCACGGCCCGGTCCGGCATTAACGGGCCACGGGCGGCACGACCCGGCTACCGGACCGGACCATGGGCCGAGGACGCGGCCCGTGGCACGGTGCCAGTCCGGCCCGTGGAAGGGGACAGCCCGGTGGCGGCCCGGCCTGCCAACGGCCCTATATATAGCGGCCGCGGCCGGCCAACCCTAATCCCCCCATCCTCGGCCTCTCGCTCTCCCCCGCCGCCGCCCTGGTGCCAACCCTAATCCCCTGCCTTGCCTCGCTCCGCCGCCGCCGCTCGGTGCCTCCGGCCGTCGATTCCTCCGTCCTCGCCGGCGGATCTGCTGTTCTGGTGACTTGTGTCCTCACTCGCCGGCGGATCTGCTCACCTGTGCCCGGTCCTTGGTGCCTCCGTCGGATCTTCCTCGCCGGCGATCCGGTGACCTTTTTCCTTTTACTCCTTATTCCTCTACCCTTTCTCGTTTCTCCTCTCCCCTGTTCTCTCCGTCGCCATGTGAGTGCATACTCGAAGCTCCATCCCTTTCCTTGACCCCCTCCCCGTTGAATCTCACCGTTGTCCGTCTCCTCCCGGCTCCGGCCACCTCTGCAAATCCGGCACCGGGCTCCGCCGTAGGTAAGCTCCTCCCTGGCTCCCTCTCTCTTTCTTTCTTCTCCTCCTTCCTCTCTCTTTCTTTGCATTTGACCCTCTGTTTCTCCCTCTGCCTCACAGGTTCGTGCTCGTGCCTGACGCTGAGTCCACCTCCTCCGCCGGAGTGGACATGGCCAGGCCACCGCCGAAGCGGTCGTCGAGGGACGGTGCTGGAGATGCGGGGGCCGGTCGTCCCCAGGGTCGGTCGGCCGGGCGTGGCCGTGGTCTCGCAACGCGGGGGCCGGCTGCAGTCGACGGCGATGACCCCGACCGTTGCTCGGACGACGACCTGGAGGTCGAGGATGATGACGACCTCCGTGAGGATGCTGCCGCCTTCGGCATTGACCTCGGTGCAACCATCGATGTCGATGTCGAGGACGCGGACGCCGATGACACTCCAACTAAAACTGGTAAGAACAAATCCGAGGTCTGGAAGTACTTCACCGAGGTAAAGGAAGGCTCCATTCGCGTTGGTGCTATCTGTAAACACTGTGGTGCTAAGTACTCTGCTATTTCTGCTAATGGTACTGGCCATTTGAGGCGTCACATGAAAACTTGTATGAAGAAAAGGAACCATTCTGATATGGTTCAAGCTAGGCTAGCTTTGAATGCTAATGGTTTAGCTAATTGGAAGTATGATCCTATGATTGCTCGCACTGAATTGTGCCGCTTGATTGCTAGACTGGACCTTCCATTAGGGATAGGTGAGACACAGGCTTGGTCTGATTACATTAAGAATCCTCACAACCCTCTGTTTAAATCAGTTTCTAGGCAGACCACGACTAGAGATTTAGCTAAATTGTATGCTGAACAGCGTGACATGCTTATGAAAGATGTACTGCCTGCTGCATCATCTGTTTCTTTGACATCTGACATCTGGTCTGGTAATGCTAAGGAGGACTATATCTCTGTTGTTTGCCATTATGTTAATAAAGAGTGGGAGATTGAAAAAAAGGTAGTTGGTTTTAGGCTGATTAATTGCAAACATACTGGTGATAACATTGCTGATTCTATAGCTAATGTGGTTGAAGAGTTTGGTTTGATTGACAAAGTTTTTGCTGTGACTCTGGATAATGCTTCTGCTAATTCTAGGGCTTATGATCTGTTGGGTCCTGTTTTGTTTGGTTATCTGGGTTCTTATGCTGCACCTACTAGAGAAGATCCTAACAAAGTAAAGTACTTCCTTGGGTCCTGTTTTGTTTGGTTATGTGGAGATGCTGACCTGCATCAAAGACTGGGACCAAGCTAGAAGAAAGGAGCAGCATACAGTTGTGAACAAGGAACTGGTTGAGCTCTTCAAGAACCTGGAGATTGGTGATTCTACTCCTGAAGATGAAGACACCGAAACCGGCAGCGGCACTGGGAGATGATCTGTTGGCGTATCTGTTGGCATCATTGGTAGCAACGGCACTGACAGCGGGAGTGGGAGAGGTGGCGGCAGCAGCGGCGGGAGAGGTGGCGGCGGCAGCGGCGGGAGAGGTGGCGGCGGCATCGGCAGCAACAGAGGAAGAGGTGGCTAGAAGAACAGCACTGTGAAGGTAAGTTCAAGTTGAGAATTTGAACTAACAATTTGAACTTCAATTTGAACTAACAAATTTGTTTTGTTATGACCTATGCAGATGCAGTGATGGACTTTTGGTTGCAAGTCTAAGAGCAATAGACTGATACTGCTGGACTTTGTGATTTTGGAACTTTGCTTTTGCTCTGTGACTTGTATGTTGGCTGTTGGTTGCCACTTAGCTGGCTAATGTAATAGGTCTAGCTGTTTGAAACATGAAACTTGATACTTGAATATATTTTTAAGCTGGTGGCTGTACTCTTTTCCTTTCTAGGGTTTCTCCCACAGGGGTGGGTTTACCTGGAAAGGTTTTTAATGAGGCAGCCTTGCATTACCAGCTCATTTTGATAACCTACTTGTTAAGTTGTCATATTTGTGTTGAATCTGTTGATACTTGTGAAAATCTGGGATTTTTTTGATCATATTACTTGTTACATTTTGGAAAAAATACTTGTCAAAATCTGAAAAAATATTAGTACCGGGCTGGCCCGTGGCCCGATGAAATGTGGCCCGAGTGGCCCGTGACCCGGCAAATTGGCCCACAGACCGTGCCATGGGCCGAGGACGCGGCCCGAGCACGAGGGAGGCACGGTCCGGTGCGGCCCGTGGCCCGACGCGGCCCGCAGCGTGCCGGCACGGTCCGGTCTGAGCGGGCCACGGGCGGCACCAGGCCGGCCCGTTGTACATCTATACCGTGGGGTCACATCCGTTTTTTCCTGCGAGTCATCCGCGCTGTCCTGCTCGTGCTAGGACAAGTCGTTCGGTCAGGCTATTTGTGCTTGTGCACGTACACGTGGAAAGTCAAGAATGACCACACGGCAAATGTGGTTGTGTGAACAAATTTGAGTCTGTTCCGCGGATTTTCTGTTGATTTGTATATATTTGTTCCGAAAGAAAAATATTATATGTTATTATAATGTTAATTTGTTTCAGAAAAAATACTGCGTAAAAAGAGAAAGAAGAGAAGCCGAACAAGAAACGACTTCACTTGTGAAACTAAGGATTACTTCATCGAGCTTCCGGTTCATTTTAGCCATGACTTAATAAACACCATTTTTCGCAAAATTTGCAAAGCCAAAGTCGAAACAAACCATTCCAAATGGTACCGCATTAGCTTTAGATATATTAAAAAAATTACTCTTCTGTTCTTAAATATATGTCGTTTATGACAAGCTAGTTAGTTCAAAAATGAACTAATTTGTTTATTTTAAAAATTATATATTTAAGAACGGAGGTAGTACATATATCTGGAGAATCAAAACGACCTACTCGTGTAAGCTATACCAAATTCCGTGGTCTCGTCAATAATCTCTCACTAGGTGATACCCCGCGCGTTGCCGTGGGAATTTTTAAACAAAAATTTAAGACGAAATGTGAAAATAGAAATACCAAAACGATTACATAGTGATATTCATATGTAAACATTATTATATATGAAATTATATTAATTTTGTTGAAAGATAAGCATTTTTAAATGATTGATCCTACATGTATTTCAATTGTGAGAATTTTATGACTTGCTATTCGCAAATACAATATGTTATTAGTAACAGAAAATCGACGAAGACATAAATATATGATTTGATGGATGTTGACATGACTTGGTGGATGTTGACATGACTTATAGTGGATAGTGACATGACGTGTAGTGGGTTATGACATGGCGTGTTGAGAAGCAAGAGAAATCGTTAATAGATACTAATTATATAGTTTATATAGATTAGTCGCCAAACTGCCTGCCCAGCGCACACACGCGACAGCACCTTGCACATGGGCTATCTACCATGCGTCCGTTCCATAATTTAAGGAGCGAGAGGGGGTTGTTAATGATGCATTTTGTGATTAATTTAGATCAGAACCCGAAATCTAATGCAAACTATACACCAGTGTGCAATGATTCAGCTTTGCGTACTGCGGCGATGATAGTGACGGTATGTATGTGTATTATTGGTGCTTATTTCCTTGTGCAATTGAGCGACCAATGCAAGGTTTTTGGGATACCTCCTCCCATGACGGTTGCGCTTTCTTTCTAAGCAAAGTCAAAAGCACAAATGTACCTTTTATTTTATACTATTTCAAACGTTATTTACAAAACTATTGATTGAATTGGGCTGATTACAAAACTAGCACCATTATTTGTTTGGTGGATGAGAATTAAGTTTTCATACATTGGATTTATTATGAACATTTTGTTTACTTTTTCTGAAAACAGTGATTTATCCAAAAGGGGACGAAATCAAATTGCTTGATGGGTACTCCAAATTGAAATTGGGGAAGGCCATGTATGCAACTACTAGATAAATCCTTGGCTCAGGTGTTTACTTCTTCTTCTTCTTATGCCTATTTTATAGAGTAGTTGTACGCTAGGACTTATAACTAGGTCGCAAGTTGGGTGCTGCTGCTGGCGGGTGCTAATTTGTTATGTGAGAAAAATATCTTTATGTGTCTGGTGACTGATGTTGATTTATTATGAGAGAAAAGTACTATTAGCTGATTAGTTGATAATCTAGACGGACAGGGCCGTGTGGCAAAATAGACAAGCCAGATGATCACTTCTTTTTCCTTTCCTTTCGCAATAATTTGTAGTTCATTACAAATTGTTAGGTCGTTTTGGTATCTAGATAAATAGTAAAACATATGTCAAACGACATACAATTTGGAACTCCCTAGATCGTTTTGTACAAAATATCATATTTTTTGGTTGACTTTATTAACAAAATTTCTGAAGGACCGGATTGGCGACCAGAGGGAGGAGTGGATGGAAGCCGATAAAAATTCGTCTCAAAGAGATGAACTCGACTATGCCAAAAACAACTCCGAATCCAAACACACTAGATGGAGAAAGAAACCACCACCCAATCATCAAGGTCGCGTAGTCACAGCGGACCTACCAACCCTAGGAATGATTCACCGAACACCGATCAAAGAAGTGGAAGCACAGCTCAAGAAATAAAGGACTTAGCCAACTCTGCGTGGCCTAGGACGGACCGTCCGCACGCTCACCACCGACTGTCCGCCAGGTGTACGGATCGTCCGACACAGGAGTTCGGACCGTCTGAAATAGACAACAGAACCTCCAGAAACTCCACGAGCCCCACAGACCGTCCGAGCACTCCTCACGAACCGTCCGTTAATGCACGGCGGACCGTCCGAGAGGTTGGGACGGACTGTCCGAAAATTTCACCAGAAACCACCAGAAACTCTATGACTCGAGCAAGGCCTCACAGACTGTCCGTCATAGCACGGCGGACCATCCGTCGATTTTCCTGATTTTGTGAAAAATTTTCGCGAAGAACACGAGGAACACCTGACGAACTGCACTCGCCACGGACCGTCTGTATGGTGCTGACGGACTGTCCGTCGGCTTCGCAGAACTCGAGCACGAACCTGGCCACAGGTCAACTCCAACTTCCCTCCACCGGATCTCCCGATTCAACTAAGAGACTGCGACCAAATCATAGAGGAAGTAAAAGCGTCTCCATGAAAAGCTGTCCCTAGAATTTTATGGACTCTAACCCACTAAATCGAGAGGAATTGCAAATCTAAGGGAAAAGCACCTAGAGCTCGAGTTCCTTCGAAAATCAACGAATCGACCAAGACTCCCGGCGTTTGAGGAGTCAAGATCATCCACAAAGAGTCAAAAGGTACACTCATGCTTGATCTCTACAAAGAAATCCGAGAGAAAATGATCTAGAAATTGACGAATGAAAATCACCCAAAAATAGATTCGAAAATGACACGAAAATTACAAAGAGCTAAGACGGAGACGAATCGCAACGCCGAATTCTTCCATACATCCAGAGGTCGGAGTCTATACAGAGATAGTCTAGCCTATGGAGCAAAGGAAATGAGAAGCAGTTCAACCGGAAGGAGAGAGAATTGCCATCCACCCCCTAGCCACTATATATATGAAGTCTTCTAGTGGTGGTAAATGATGATGCTACCCCTAGTGCATAAATAGAAGACACACACCCCTCAGGGGCAATTTGGTCAAGTCTTCGAGCGGACACACATCCATTGCAGCTCGCTTCACCTCGACACAAGCTCTGCGATCACGTCGCGTGTCCCCCATCTCGAATCTTCCTGACGCACCCGGATCCCGTCTCCGTCACGCCAGGTCCTCGAGCTGTGTTGGTTTTGTGGCCAAACCAACAAACCCTGCGCACAAGGTTCGGTCGTTAGCCGCTACCTTGGACCAGCTCTTTGTTCACGACTTCATCTTGCTCTTCTTGCATCATGCAGTTCGCACTTGACTCTGTCGGCCACCGGGTCCATCGAACCAAGACTACTTGTCTCTCCATCACCCAGAAGCCACCTCGTCATAGACCTTTCACACTTGTTCTTCATCTGCACTAACGCAAATCAAGTCGCAACCTGCACCTGCAGTACTAGGCCAAGAGTCAGTCACACAACGTTGTCAATCACTCATCACTGAGGAGCGACCTTCCTCTAGTCCTCGGATGCTTGGCACGCGATGCGCGCCCTATTGTAAACATAGCATTAGGTAACTATAGTCAACACCAAATCTAACTGTTAATATACAAAGTAACACGAGAAGCTTTTGCTATATCTACACAGATGCATATCAGTCTCCAAAGTACATTCATGATGCTAAAGAGGAAAGGATCACCATGAAATGCAATCGCATGTCATGCTCTTTTTCTAGCTATCTTCATAACATAACCAGCAACTGATTAGATCATTAAGTCATTTCTCTGATAAGATATTACAACAATACTTTGCTTCATTTAATCTTTGTGCAAGTTAATGACCACACCACTTGTACTTGCATGAAGAACAAGCATCCCATACTGCTCTCGATCTACACGCACCTCACCTGCTGTTGACGGTCAATATTTGCCATTTTCAACGCCGTCAACTCCTACAAATCTGAGCATGAATTGAACATCCACACTAGAATAGGTGCTTAAACTCATACTTTCCACCAGTGTCGATGTCTATTTGAATGCAAGTATTTAGCACAAGAAATGAGAGGAATTCATGCATATTCACTCCACTCCAATCCAAGGCACTCAAATGCTGGCCAATCAGGGGCTGCCACATGGATTCTCCTGGATCCATGATGTCACCAATCCATGTGAAGGACTTTCGACGAATCACACGCTGCCACGTCAGCATCACATGGATCCATGGGCCTACCTTACCAACTAAACCGCCAGGAAACGTGCCATGCACGGAGGAGAGGCATCAGGGCCCACATGGAAGTGAGCCAGAGGAAGCTCACCCCAAATTGAGGGGAGAAGGTGTCGGCCGACCCTAGGATCGGCCGAACTGACCTAGGGTCGGTTGATCCTACCCCTCCACTTGTCACTTGCTCATTGGCTCCCTGCTGCAGTCCCGGGTGTTTAGGGGCACTTTGAGCCTCGGAGCAAGCCTCCTCCTTGTCTATAAATAGGAGGGGAGGGGCTCCATTTCTCACACACCACCTAGCTCTCAAGTTCACTTTCTCTTGTGTAGCTCTCTCTCCCTCCCTCCAATTCTACCCATGAGAGGTGATTCTCACCTCTTTGTGGTAGAATGGTGATGAGGAGAGATCTAGATTAGGATTAGTGAGAGGTAGAGGAGGGGTAAGGAGTGAGTTGATGTCCTCGTGGATGCTTGTTCTTCATTTAGATCAAAGTGAGTATTTCAGCATTTCTTACTTAGACTATAGTGGACATCATGCATGGTTACTTTGTTCTTGTGTTCTTGGCTCGTTCATAAGTTAGAGGCTTGTGTTCTTCGTGACACAAGACTTCGATCCTTTAGAGCTAGAACCAAAGTTCTTTTACTTGTTTAGCATGCTCTGATCCTGTTTAGTTAAGTAAGTTTGCTATATCTCATTCAGCTGCATCCATAGCTTCCTTTCTGCTCCTAGTTCAATGATATTATCTGCTTCCGATCTTTCCCTTGTTCGTGGGACTGTATTTATACGGTTGCTATAGTGTAGTTAGTGGGCTAGCATACGCCACACTATAGTGTTTATCTGGGGTACAGACGTGGTGTCTGGGCCTTGGGTTTCCTACGGAGGCCACGTACGATTGTAGCGTAGAGGTAGGCCGCAGTGGTGACAGCCTGTTGGACCCTTTGTCAACCCTCTTATGTCGCGTACCGAGTTGGGGTCGCAGGACAGCACCTCTGAGTGTTGTTGCCCCGCGGGGACGACTGAGATCTGACAGGAATACATCTTGAGAGCTAAGTCCCTTAAGGAAGTGCTCCTTGTATCCCGACCTATCCCAGCGAAAGCTGGTGTCCTTGGATAGACTCTCTCTCTGGTTACTCTCCGTCCTTGGATTCGATACCCTTGGAATATTCTCTTTCCTTGGGGGAAGTGCTACAGCGGTATTTTCGTGCGCTTGCGGTATACCCGGTTGTTCTTATACGCTCCCTCTAGGTGTTCAACTAGTGGTGAGGATAAGAAACGCCAACAAGCATTTCTGGCGCCGTTGCCGGGGAAGGCTGTTGTTAACCTTCGAGCCCGTCTATCCTCGTATTTATCTTTTTCTTTTTTTATTCTACCTTCACCCCCGTTACCCTTTTTGAAATATCCCTTTTGTTTTTTTCTACCTCTACCCCCGCTACCCATGGAAGGTTATCCTTGTAAACACCTTCTGCCTTCGAGGAGTGAACCCTCAGAGCCATCTTCATCGAGAACCACTCTTACATCTGGCTTATGGATTCGCCCCTCTCTCATGAAGCTAATTCAGGACCTATCCTTCTTAGGGTTAAGTCATGAGAACACCTTTGATCATGTGAGAGACTACGAGCATCTGATTAAAACTCAGGGTAAAACCGGAGAATCACCAGATGCTCGGAAAAGAGAGTTTTTCCCGCTATCCCTCTCTGGGGAAGCTAGGGATTGGCACCGTTGTTTTGGTAGGGACTACCTTACTTGGGAGAGGTTGAGAGCAGCTTTTTGCTCCCGCTTCTTCCCAATACGATGTGTCATCTCGTTAAGGACAGAGATTCTTTGTTTCAAGCAATGTGAGGAGGAATCACTAAGAATGGCATGGAATCGTTTCGCCTCCGCGGTGGAAGATTGCCTAGTCCTCTGCATTCCCGATTGGATGCTGCTTCAGCACTTCTGGTTTGGGTTACGGAAGGATGATGCCATGAGGCTTAATGCTCTCTCCGGAGGATCCTTTGTGCACCTAGATGCTGTCAAGGGAAGAGAGATCCTGGATAATCTCCGAGATTTCAGCTCCCCTTGCATCCCGGTCAATGAGGCACCCACCAGAGAAATTGTTGAGCCACCTAGACCCATCGTCAGCAGAGTCCGAGACTTCATATCTACCCTTTCTGAGCTCTGGCTGAAGATGTCATTTCTGAATAGCAGGAGTCTAAGGGAAAGATTTCGTAGTGCGAGATCTGCCCTTGGGTTCCCCTCTCGTGCATCTTCTTAGACCTTCTCCCCGAGACTTTGTCTCGTGGGAGGATGGAGAGAGTAGTTCGGAGAGAACGACCATTCCCGACCAGGATGACTTGTTCGATCCTTACTACTATCTCCTGAGGAGGGAATGAGAGGCCCATCGTGTTTCTACGTCGAGGTTTGAGCTGAAGTGCTCTGCACTGAAGTTTCGTATAAACCGAGACATCGGTCTCTACTTTATAATCCATTGGATTCATCCATCAGACCGAAGAAGCACGATCATTTACCGATCGAATGGAGTGCATTCATTTTTTATCTTGAGCACATCGATCGATGCCGATCAATCAGGAGAAGCTTGCACTATGTATCCTATGCCTGATTCGATCGATGCCCAATGGGAGGTGCGCTTTTCAGTTTATCCATAATCCTCCATTGGAAGCTTAGGCCAAACTTGGGAATATTTTCATCACTTTGACGAGAACATCGAACCCTCAGCCTAAGGTAAGAGTGAGTAAATGTTGCTCTTCGTCCGAACTCTAGTTCTTGATCGTACACCGGCCTCTGGAAGTCCACGCTTTATCCTTTTGAGAGCCGAGTGTCCTTCTGAGCTTGAGTACACTCGGAGATCGGTACCTATTGGTGAAGCACTAGCCTCAGTGCTCGATCTTTTCATCTCCGAGTTCCACGACCCCAGTGCTATAGTCCTCGAGTCCCATGACCACCTCAGGGAAGGCCTCAGCCTCTCTGGGATGATCATGCTTGCTCTCAGCCTCGATATACCTTTTTGGGCTCGAGTTCGTATACGCACTACCCTTGCAGAGCAGAGCTTATCGTCATATCCACATCATCTGCAAGGAGACGGTCATAAGTTGAGACAGGAGATCACAAGACACCCACACCCTGAGTACTCCGGGGACTCATCTCGTTTCCCCCGAACGAATTATCTTTCGGGTATCTTGTGGACCGTGGTCATGCTGGAGAAAGAAATTGCCAAGATTAAGAGGAGAAGGCAAAGGTCCACAGGAAGGCAGCACCTTTGTGGTGACACGGACACTTCGTGACTACCGTCGGAAGTGCTTACACTTCTGACGAACCTAGTGTGTCGCCAAGGTGATTTCCCCCAGATTCTTTTGGACATATCATGGTTTGGCCAAGGTTGGTATAAAGTTGAAGGTGAAATTTTCAACCTCAACCTTATCTTATCCTTAAGCCTAAGCCAATCCTTCCATCTCGAAAAATCCACCTGGGCTGTCGATCCTGAGACCTGCTTGAGCCCACACGAGAAGGGGGAGGACCAGAGGGGCCCACAGGGGGCCGACCGAACCCAGGTTCGGCCGAAACCATGGTGCCTCCTCTCCCCTTCTTCTTTCGCGTGTGCGCCTCATTCTCCTCCAGAACCCTTCTCTCTGCCGCCCGACGAGCTTTCGCATCGCGAAACCCATCTCTGCCACCTCAACTCCTTAGCTCATCACCGCATCCATGGCCGAAAGGAGCGTTGTCCCTTTCGATGGCTCCACATCGTCCACTGGCCCCGGGGCAGGAGGCAACCCCTCCATTGTTGCCGCCCCCGCTGCGGACCTCGCAATGGTGGCCGGTGTCTTCGATGTTCCTCCGCTCACCACCATCCCGTCGGGCGGGAGGATTCCAGGCACGCCGCCCTCAAGGCACTCTGCCTCGCCTGGGAAGAGGCACATGAGACGGGCGGCCAGCCCCTACGGCAGGCCGACCACGGCTCAGCTTCACCCCAGGGGGTTGCCACTCGCTCCACCTAGCATGCCTGGATCATCGCTAGCTGGAGGGCAAACGAGCTCAGCACAGTCTGCTCCTTCACCGCAGCCGCCGGTGACCATTAAGCCGGCGCTGCCCAAGGAGAAGGCTCCCGCAGGGCGCCCAGCTCCAGTTCTGCCAGAAGAGGAGGAGGACATTGGCCTGGACGACGGGTTGCCACCACTGCCCTACACTAGGAGGTCCAGGGAGAGGACTTGGGCAACCGAGCAGCTCCCTAAGCTCTCCTCAGTGGCCAAGCTGACCCCGCTGATGAAGGAACTGGAGGCCAGCAACGAGAAGCTGAGGGCTGCTTACTCGAAGCAGAAGTTGGACCTGGCCGAGCTCAAAGACGACATCCGTGACCTTCGCCGCGGCCTTTGTGCGAAGATGAGGAGGCTGTTCTCGGCCATGGGGCATGCAACCCTCTATAAAGCCGAGTAGTGGGGATTAGCCCCATCTTTTAGTTCATTAGGCGTTAGTCTAGGTCTAGGTTTGGTTTCCCTTTGTTTCCCTTTATTTCATTTATTTCCCTTTGCATGTGTGTAAGCGCCTAATCATTTTGATTAAAACATTTGGATTTGAATAAAGTGGCTCACCGGTCATGTAACCCGGTTTAGCCACCATTTGTGGCGTTACTTTGGTCTCTATGATTTAGATGACATCTAGGTTCGAGACAGTGTGGGGGAAGAGCCACGACTCTCCCAATACCAGCGCGACATTTCCGTACGTACCCACTGCGAGCACTCCGCGCTAGCCGATCGATCACCTACCGAGAACCTAAACGGGACCCACACGAGTTCACTCCTGTGGAGAGCCTCTCACGGTTCATCTTCTATGCATAGCGCCGGTTTGCATCTCGACAACTCACTCTCTTTCATTCCTGAGTTTTATAAACTATATCTGTCTACCTCTAAACTAAAACTCGAATGATGATGCTAAAGATCACCCAGCTCATTCATACCTGAGTAGACTTACATATGTTTTATTCCTTGTTACCTGCCTGATGCTTGTGGACCAAAATCTTCTTAAGGACAAGCATGTTCACCTAAGTAATTGATTAGTATGATATGGCTGGATGATATGATCTTTCGCTCTGATGACTAACTCTCTTGGGGAATTTATTTTTTGAAAACTCAAAACCTTTTGGAAAGGCTCCTCTTTGATATGCCTCCATCCTATTAGAGCCATATGATATCTGTAGGTAAAACCTTTGATTCATATGCTGCTTGTCATTACTTTGAGCTTTGTCAAATTCTGTGACCCTTGTGAGAAGTCTTTTCATTACTTTCATGATCAAGATTTATGTGCATCCCACCTATTTCCCCTTGCTATACTTCTACCCTGGAAGTTAGCATTGTATCAATTATCCATGTCATAAAAATAAAACTCCATATGTGGTGTGACATCTCTCTCCAAAAGTGTCCTTCAAAAAAAAGAGACATAGGCTATTGAAAAAAAAAAACATGCTCAAAGCATGATGAAAAAAAAAGAAGAAGAAAGAATAGCCCATGTCCAAAATAAAGAAGGAATAGGAGAGAGATGAGATCATGCAAAAAGGAGTTCCATATCATAGATGGTAATAACTAGTGTCCATTCCGGGGCTAGTGTCCACCTTACCGTCAACCCACATTTTCATCTCATATATGTATGGTAATATCTAGCACCCATTCCGAGCCTAGTATCCACCTTACCATACACACCATAGCCATACCAGTGCACATCTTGATCTGATGGTATGATTTGATTTTCTCTGTGAATCCAGTCTTTGACTTTGCAAAATATGTGATGCAAGTATGCTTTCTCTTTATCCTACCCTGAGCTCCGCATATAGCCATCATTAGAAGTAGGATGAAGAAAGGCAAAATGCCTTAGTGAGGACATATACACATTGAGTGATTTGAGAGAATCAAATGTGGAAGCCACCAAGAGTTTTGTGTATGAAAATCTTGCAAAACCCCCAAGGTGTTTATCATCAGGTGCATAAGTGACTTGAGCCACAACTGTTCTACTTTTCAATCACCCAAGGGAATATGATAGCCACTACACAGAGGTTCACAAAAGCAAGGTATGACTTGGAATATCTCTTATGTCTGTCCTACTTTTCCGTATTTATAACCCGCTTGGCTTTGTTTCCCCTTCACTCGGGACGAGCAAAGGTCAAGTGTGAGGGTGTTGTTGACAGTCAATATTTGCCATTTTCAAGGCCGTCAACTCCTGCAAATCTGAGCATGAATTGAACATCCACATTAGAATAGGTGCTTAAACTCATACTTTCCACCAGTGTCGATGTCTATTTGAATGCAGGTATTTAGCATAAGAAATGAGAGGAATTCATGCACATTCACTCAACTCCAATCCAAGGCACTCAAATGCTGGCCAATCAGGGGCTGCCACATGGATTCTCCTGGATCCATGATTTCACCAATCCATGTGAAGGACTTTCGACGAATCACACGCTGCCACGTCAGCATCACATGGATCCATGGGCCCACATTACCAACTAAACCGCCAGGAAACGTGCCATGCACGGAGGAGAGGCATCAGGGCCCACATGGAAGCGAGCCAGAGGAAGCTCACCCCAAATGGAGGGGAGAAGGTGTCGGCCGACCCTAGGATTGGCCAAACCGACCTAGGGTCGGTTGATCCTCCCCCTCCACTTGTCACTTGCTCATTGGCTCCCTGCTGCAGTCCCGGGTGTTTAGGGGCACTTTGAGCCCCGGAGCAAGCCTCCTCCTTGTCTATAAATAGGAGGGAAGGACTCCATTTCTCACACACCACCTAGCTCTCAAGTTCACTTTCTCTTGTGTAGCTCTCTCTCCCTCTCTCCAATTCTGCCCATGAGAGGTGATTCTCACCTCTTTGTGGTAGAATGGTGATGAGGAGAGATCTAGATTAGGATTAGTGTGAGGTAGAGGAGGGGTAAGGAGTGAGTTGATGTCCTCGTGGATGCTTGTTCTTTATTTAGATCAAAGTGAGTATTTCAACATTTCTTATTTAGATTATAGTGGACATCATGAATGGTTGCTTTGTTCTTGTGTTCTTGGCTCATTCATAAGGTAGAGGCTTGTGTTCTTCATGACACAAGGCTTCGATCCTTTAGAGTTAGAACCAAAGTTCATTTACTTATTTAGCATGCTCTGATCCTGTTTAGTTAAGTAAGTTTGTTGTATCTCGTTCAGCTGCATCCATAGCTTCCTTTCTGCTCCCAGTTCAATGATATGATCTGCTTCCGATGTTTCCCTTGTTCGTGGGACCGTATTTATACGGTTGCTATAGTGTAGTTAGCGGGTTAGCATACGCTGCACTATAGTATTTATCTGGGGTACAGACGTGGTGTCTGGGCCTTGGGTTTCCTACGGAGACCACGTACGATCGTAGCGTAGAGGTAGGCCGCAGTGGTGACAGCCTGTTGGACCCTTTGTCAACCCTCTTACGTCGCGTACCGAGTTGGGCTCGCAGGACAGCACCTCTGAGTGTTGTCGCCCCGCGGGGACGACTGAGATCTGACAGGAATACATCTTGAGAGCTAAGTCCCTTAAGGAAGTGCTTCTTGTATCCCGACCTATCCCAGCGAAAGCTGGTGTCCTTGGATAGACTCTCTCTGGTTACTCTCCGTCCTTGGAATTGATACCCTTGGAATACTCTCTTTCCTTAGGGGAAGTGCTACAGCGGTATTTTCGTGCGCTTGCGGTATACCCGGTTGTTCTTATACGCTCCCTCTAGGTGTTCAACTAGTGGTGAGGATAAGAAACGCCAACACCTGCAAAAATAAGCACCAAAGCACAAGTCAACTTGTGTTTTAGAATGATCTTCTTCTCAGTTAACTCATATTACACTCCAGAAGATGCAACCAAAGAAACATGGGGCAGAGTATATGTATAGCAGTGAGTGAGGTGCAATAAGTACTGATATCAATCGAAAATTCTAAAACAAACATTTTGACAGTTCATAGAACATTGTGTCCTATACTTTTTCTGAAAGTACTGAAACACTTGGCTGAAACAAACATGTGGTCATACCATACACAAACAGAATACATGGCTTCCAATTTTCCATGTCACTTGGGTCTTCGCAGTGTAACCATTTTATATGCCACTGACCAAGCTAATTTGAGCAGATTCTGAACTGTGAATGCAATTTACACATATGGTCAAAACACTTTAAATGGCAAACACTCACAAAACGGTGGCTGAATCATGGCGATGTACTCTCTTTAAGCAAACTTAAACGACAATTAGGAATAAAAAATAGATGTCATCATAACTCACTAAAGCATTACTGATAAAATAACCATGGGACATAAAACCATCTCACCTTCATCTGTCTCTTTGAAATCTGAACCAGAAAATGCATAAAAAATCCCACAACAATTCCACCATGGTGCCCTTTTTTCTTTAAGCAATCGTCACCACAATCCTTGTATCTCTGTTTTCTGTGTAGCTGAAAGACAAATGCCAGATTAAAAACCTACAAGGTGATCTTGGAAAAAAATAATTTTATTAATACGACAAGTATCTTGCAAAAATTAAGGCTATCTGGAAAATGAATAATTTTATTAATAAGACAAGTATCTTACGAAAATTAAGGCTATAGGTTGGAGACTTAGAGAGTCACACTGCATGTTGTGGATTTGTCATGTTGATCAAGTTTAGGAGAAAAAAATATCCATGCTTTTTCTGGTACAATTTATTGAGAACTGAAATAACTAATGAGTCTTGCCCCATGCTCCAACTACAACTTGCAAGCTCCAACATTTTAACTTAAAATGCATAAGTTTTAATTTCCAACACGACTATGGAACCTTAACTGAGTGAAATCAATTTTAAAATGCATACCATGGATCAGCCCCACAAAATGATATATCAAAAACTGAACTGGTGATATAGATACATGCATACAATACAGTTATCCTCACGTTGCATGCAAATCAATCTAAATCAAGATAGTACCACATGACCAAGCTTATCTTAAAGATAAGAAATGCAGAACATGCATCATTTTATAGATTCTGATCTTGAAAGCAGTCGAAAAGCTATGCTTTTGCATAACAAACTAAGATTGCCCATGCACTGAACTCACCTTTGCACATCTTCACAAACCCAAAAGAGGAAGGCAAGGGCCAGCAACCACATGTTTGGGCCAGCTGTAGAAAGTATTCTTTGATCTAACTATTCCATTCAGGATAGCATGAGAGTGCAACGTTCTCAAATTGATTTGCAATTAATTGAGGAGCACACAGATTTATTGTAGTCTGTAAAACAATTGAAGAAAGGAATATCATTAGTAGTGACATATACTTTTATAAGCATAGGGCCAAGATGCAAACAAGACATGATGATGCGGTTTGTAGGCTTTCAACATCCTTTCACTGAACAGCTAAATTACATATAGGCTCAATTGAAAGAAAGAGATACGGCTAAATTACAAACATGCTCAATTGAAAGAAACAACTCTTTGATCTCACAAACTTTCAAATTTGAATCAAGAGAACACATGCAGCAGCAAAATATCGCTCTCTCTGTCTGGCCTTTCATTCCCTCACCCCTCTCATGGCTGCTACATCCTCTCGACTTTCCCATCCATTTTCCTCTGTTGCACATTCCTCTCAAGTGCCACCTACCCTTACAAGTAGGTAATTTCAAAATGACCCACTGGATGCGATTTGGACAGAACCTGTGTTAGCACAACAATAAAGCTGCTCAATAGGGTCCAATTGGCACTAATCTACATGAACAATATACTACTAGGATCAAAGAACAATTTCTAGTGCATTTGGTTAGAACCTGCAAAATGGCAACCTGAAGCATATTGGCAGTGAACTATGAGCAGGGATGATGCAACTAAAATCGCAGTGATGCAGCAAGGATACGACATTTCAACTACATACATGTGGTTAAGCAAATAAATATGATTTACCAACTAATAGGATCACAAACAACCGTTAGCCTAGCTGGTTCTTAGGGAACTCCAACGGTCCTAGGCTCAAAATTTGCCAGCAGCATATATTTTGTCAATTTGAAAAAAAGAGTAAAGTGAGAAATTGGTTGTCATCGTGAGACGTTGGATAAAGTGAGAAATTGGTTGTCATCGTGAGACATTGGATCCGCGAGAAGGGGAACTGCCTACATTCTCACCTAGAGGAATTGGTCCTTGCCTGCTTTCTTATGTCGTGAGATGCTGAATCTGTGAGGGGGAAGAAGCACCTAGAGGAATTGGTCCTTGCCTGCTTCCTTGCCTCGTGAGAGGCTGAATCTGTGAGGGGCAAAAAGCCTTGTGAGGCGCTGGATCCACCGAACCCTAGCAAGAAAAAGGCAGGGAAAGAGGTGGAGGGAGGGGAGGAGGAGCGTACCTGCCGTGATGTGCCCCCTACCCCGGCCAGACCGTGCGGAAGGCGGTGGCAGAGCAACAGGTGAGCCATAGCATTGGAGCCTCAACAAGCTCTCCTAGCTAGCTCACGTCGCCTCAGCCTGCACTAGATCTGCAAGAGAAAAGTTAAGATCAGAATCGAATCTGAGAGCGAGAGAGAGCTACCACCATACCTTCCTCGTCGTTGAGTACGCGCCGCCGCTACCACCCTTCACGGGTCCGAGCGCACATGAGAGAGGAGAAACTTTATCTGCGATGTTGCCAGGCCGTCCGCGCTTCCCAACCGCTCCCATGCCGCGCGGCGTTGTTTGGGGGTTGCTCCGAGGGCCCTGGGCGGACTGGACGACACGCCGCCGGAGCTCGTAGGCCACCCACCACGCCGGGGATGGAGGCCCCTACCCCAAACGAACCACACCGCTGGGGCCTGGGTCGCAGCGGCCTTCGCTCAGGCTGCGCAGGTACACGCCCCCTCTCTCCGAACCGCACCCCACGCCCAATCCCGCGGGAGCAAGCGACGGCGGGGTGCAGGTGACAGGGAGGAGAGGGCAGCGGGGCAAGAGAAGTGAGTAGGAGGTTAGGCTTCGGGCGGAGGAGGGGGGTTACACCGGTTGAGCTGGTGGGAGCGGTTTTTGAAAAATATACCTTGTAAGGGTGTTTTTTATAAACATGACAAATTTTCATTCTCGTATCGAAATAAATTTCAGTTTGCGGTCTAATTCAGAAAATGTACAAACGCGGGGATTGTGCTGTCTTGGCGAGTTGGGTGTAGTTGCGATTTTCAAAGAATTGGAGGTTTTTTTTTCAAAGTAGCCAAACGCGCGGAGAGCAGCAAAGACGGTGACGCGTCGAGCAGCGGAGAGGCCACAGAGGCCCGGATGGCTTTGGTGCGAGGAAAGGGGAGGAGCTTTTCATTTCCCTGATAAAAAATAAAACGATCTATAACTTGGAACAGAAGAAGTAGCATGTAAAACCTTGTGCAAACATGTTATCAGGCGAACATGCCTGGCCTGAGCTACGTACCTAGCTCTTCATTTGCTTCCATCCCATATGACTCTACGTATGTTATTCTTCTCACCATCACAATTAGGCTTGTAGGCGGGGCGGCCGGGCGGCTTCTTCTACCTAGCCGCGAACCCACCCCACAAAATCATGGTTTGCGACAAATTGAATTAGTGGGCAGTCACAAATCTGCAAGATTTATTTAGCAACCAGCTTTGTGGGTTTGTGGCCGGCCACAACCCGCCCTGCCTGCAAGCCTATTTCACACTATAGATCCAGTGGCAAGTGCAGCACATGCGCTACTTAACTTCATTAAATTAAACAAAACGAGGAACCGATTTGTCTTGTACTAATCTATTAATACGGAATCTTCCATCTTCTGGATCGATTGACAAGAGCCTGCGCACATTGTAAAAAGCAAGAATATTGCAAGTCGTTGCAATTGCAACGGAGATTATTTATTCCCTTCGTTAATTTTGCAGTGGATGTACTCATCTGATCCAGATGCGATTCTCGTTCGACATCTGTTTTTGATAGAAAGCCGTGATGATAGATAGATACATATGTGGGGGCGGTGTGCCCATCAGTCTATTTTCAGGAACACATTGTTGGAACTAAGCTCGACATGAGTGTGTGCGCGCGCTACGTGCGTCGTGTGCGAGTATGTGTGGCGTGTGTAGCCAACATGGCCGTGGCCTGCAGCTGTGTTGCGGCCGTGACGTGTGTGTGCGTCCAGCCGCGTTCCGACGTGTAGATCGAGCACGAGCCTGCAGGAGCGCTGTGGTAGGCTCGGTCGGTGTCAGTTAGGAGTGGAGGGGTGCGTGGTGCCAATCCGTTGGTGTGTGGCCGCGTCGTCAGGGCGAACGTGGAGTTCGTGGGCGACGTCGAGCGTGTCCGCGGGTCATGGCGAGAGTGTCGGGCGTGGAGGTTAGCTCCAGTGCGCCTCGGTTATTTGTACCCTCTGTGCTCCTTGCTGTTGGAGTGCCGGTTCCATTTTGAATAGAAAGAAGCCAAGATACAGGAGCCACCGGCTCCGCGGCGTTCGTCGCCGGAACTTCTACTGTTCATCTTCTTTCTCGGGATGCCGGCGCGTGTGAGCGCCTGAGCGGGTGAGGCGAGGGGGGAGCTCGTGGAACGTGCGTTCCTGGGCGGTTCCAACACACATGGCAAGGAAATTCTGCTGCAGCTGATTTGGACATCAAGAGAAGAAGAAGAAAAAAAAAACCTAACATGGATCTGTCCAAGCGTGTGATGATGGTGTGGATCGGAGGAGGACACCTGCGGCACTAATATCTTCATTTCTTTCCTCCGAGTTTCAGGGATCAATTAATTGGGCTACCGTGAGAGAGACCGAGAGCTTCCCGACGAATCGACTAATCATGTTGACAAGTAGGAGTAGTCGCCAGCTTCTACTGTCACAGTTGACAGCGTTGGTATACTCGTCTTTTGCTACACATCCACTCAATGTTAACATCAGGGGCAAATAGAAAATAGCTTCACCGATTCGGGAAAAAAAAAAGTTCCACCGAAATAAGACCTAGCTAGACAAAGCTGAGCCCACAGGAAAATCCACAGCTGCTTCGAGCTTGGCGGCCCAACATCGGGCCGGACAATGTCACACTCGTTTCACAAACAGTAATAGCACGCCCGCAAACAAATGTTGCCATGAAAATTACAAAAAATCACAAACCAGACGATGAATAGTTCTAAAACAGTCTGAATTATTTTTTAATGGTGACCAGAGGGAGAGAATCCCCACCTGAATTGTATTAAAAAATGTGGCAGACCATAGATCAACGACCTTATTTTTTTTGAGGAAACAAGACCAAAATCCATCCCACGGCTAGTCCCGCACAAGGGCAAGTTTGTGGCACAACTACGAATAAGAAAAAAAAACACCATACCCCAGGACAACTGCACAAGGCTAATTTGTGCGGCATAACCACGTATTACAACACCACAACCGTGCACATGACCAAGGATCACAACATAGCGAGGATTCTCCACAGCGATTCCCTCATCACAGACACGACGGCACTGCCGCCATCATCGCTAGCCCAAGAGCTGGACTAGATTTTCATCTGGAGGACGTAGCGATAATGCAGGGGCACATCGACGCTTCCAAGGAAGAAGCGACACCTGCGGGTGCCGCCGTCTAAGATTTCTCCATCGTGCTTCACCTGTCAAACTCTTTCGCTGAACATGGTCGATATCCAGGGCACATTACCTTGCGATGTTTGAGCTCTCGCAGCTCGTACCAGCAGCAAGGCACACGGCGTCATGGTGGACGACCAATGCCAACAGTGATGCACACTGCCGGCTTCGGGGTGACAGCAGCCAAGGCACCATGCCAACGTGCACTTTCAGAGTGCCGTACCGGGACGACGTCCGCCACAGAAGTCCATGGCAAGATCCAGGTCCAATTAGGGTGGATCAGCCTAGAGAGGACAGCTTGGAGGGGAAATTAGAGGATCCGCCGCCACCACCGGAGGCCATGGTTGCCGGCAGGCACCACAGTGGAATTTGGGAGGAGGATGGAGGCGCTCGATCGTCGCCGGGCCCGCATCCTCCTTCAGCGCTCCCGGTCGCCGTAGAGGCTCCAGGTAGCCCGAGCCACCGCAGTCGTGTCGCTCCCAGGCGTGCCTCGCCGCCCGGGGTCGTGGACGTCGGATCTGGCCACGAAGGACCCAGATCCAGCCTCCGCCCCTCGTCGCGCGGTGCTCCCTTGGTCGCCGCCGTGCAACACTCCCCGCAGATCCGACGCACTTTGACGGCCTTCTCGGCGAAATGGCCCCACCACCGCCATCCTAGGGGTCGCTCGGGTTTTCGGCAAGCCCCTCCAGTGGTGGTGAGGTGAGAGGAAGGGGGAGCTAACGCGGCGGCTATACATCATGTCTACCAAGTGCGATGTATAGCAGGCTATCGTGCCGCCTCCCGGGGGCGCCCAGCGCGCGGGTGCATGTTTTTTTTCTTTTCTCTCTTTCCTTTTTAGTTTTATTTTTTCTATTTTTCTTTTCATTCTTCTTACGTTTTCTTTTCTATTTTCTTTATTATTTTTATTTTCTTGTTTCTCTTTTATTTCTTGTTTCTTATTTATTTATTTCTATTTTATTTTATTTTTCTATTTATTTTCATCATTGTTATTTCTTCTTTCTTTTTTTATATTTGTTTCTTTTAAATGAATTTTCCCTCATGAGTAAATATTTGATTTTCTTGAGTGAATATTTGTTTTGTCTCAATGAAAAAAATTCACTTCAAATTATGTCATCTCAATAAATATTTATTCTACTTCGTGTATACTTTAAAAATATTTTTAAGTACTAAATATTAATTAGTAACAAAAACTTTACTAGCTAGAATAAATAGATTTGTACGGTCTCAGTAAATATTTGTTTGGTCCTAATGAATATTTGTTCGCCATTTGTATATATTTGTTCAGATTCAGTGAATATTTGTCCGCATGTATTTGTTCGGCTCGAGTGAATTTTCGTTCGGCCTAGTGAATATGTATGTTCGGTCTCAGTGAACTTTTGTTCGGCCCAAGTGAATTTTTGTTCGGCCCTAATGAATATGTTTATTGTCGGTCCAAGTGAATTTTTGTTCGACCCAGTAAATTTTTGTTCAGCCTAGAAAAGTATAATAATAGAAAGAGAAATAAAAAATATTTTGTTCTGGCTGTTCATATAATTTGTTCAATACGTAAAATGTTTTGTTTGTAGAATTTGTTCTACGGCTATGTATTGCACTAAATATATAAACTTAATTAAAAAATACAAATAAAAAAGTTTGTCTCAGTAAAGTCAAGTGAGATCTTGTTTCAAAGTTTTTATTGTCAGAAATTCAATGGTACAATCGGAATTTAATTCTGATGCTCAGTTTATGATGCTTAGAAATATAGTCGATTTGTTTTGCACGTGGATGACATCAGCAAGTTTGTTTTATTTGCATGTGTGCATAGTGAACGCATGAGGTTCTCTTTTTATCCACATGCACTACTCTCAACAAACCACCACGCTAGCTAGCTACGCGCGCGAAAATAGTCGGGGGTTGGGATAATTTGGACCGGCGTGATGGTTTGCTAACCATCACTTCGATGATGGTTAGGGCACTCCCAATGGTGCATTAATGGTAGTTTTTATCTCTCTTAAATAGCTTGTCAATTAATTAAAATGGTGATGTGGCAGCCTAATTAATGAGGAAAGAGATGAAAAATCATAGAAATGGTTTCTTCATGAAGAAATCAAGTCTTCTCTTGAACCAATGCACCAAGAAACTATGAAATTGCCATTAGGAAGAAACTACTAGTTTCTAGAGGACTCATGTCATTCCCTAATTGGAGGAAAAAGTTAGAGTTAAGAGAGAGAAAGAGAAAATAATTATTACTCGAAGATACTACCACTGTGGAACATAGTTTCTATAGATGATTTCTTATACTATGGAAATCGTGTCAGTTTATTCCATTAGGGCTGCCCTTAGGGCAATCCCAATGGTACATTTATAGTGGTTTCTATGTGCATTAAATAGATTGTTCCATTAATATTTTTCTGATGTGGCAACCAAGTTAAAGAAGAGAGAGAGAGAGTAAAGAAAGGAGAAACCGTTTCTTCCTGAGGAAACGAGGTCTACGCTAGCAACAAGGCAGGTAGAAATCGTCAAAACACCACTGGGGAGAAACCGGTCCTTTCTGGCCTTCTCCGTCTGGATCTCGTGCTCCTCTGAATGATTGCATCGCACGCACTTAGGAGGAGCAGCACCGCCACCCACCGCTTGAAATCGTGGTGAGCTCCAACGTGGGCCTATCTAGTTGCGACAGAGGGGTGGAGATCTCATCGGGGCTCACCGCCGTCGGGATCCAGCCAGCAGAAGCTCGTCAGTGGCTGTCGCCATGCCCCACAGCGACGGAGCTCACTGGGCTGTCGCTACACGCACCGTAGATCCCCTGGTGTGCAAGCTCTGGCTGGCGCGCCCCGGGCGGACAAGCTCCGGCTGCCGCGCGCAGACCCGCATACCTCCGACTCGCTGGCCCACCTCGCTGCTCCCGTCCTCACGCATGATGCCATGCTCGTGAGCGCCCCGACTGACCGCCCCGCGAGGCCGGCTGTCACGCGCGCACACGCATGCTGTCGGGCACACGCTGACCGTCGTGGCTGGGTTGCCGACGAACTACGTGTCGTTGGCGGTGGGAGAAGTGAGGACCTGTGTGCATCCGAGGATCGGTGGATGGTCGCTCCTTAGTGATGAGTGATTGATAATATTGTGTGGACTGACTCTTAGCCTAGTATTGCAGGTGTAGGTTGCGGCTTGATTCGCGTGGTGTAGATGAAGAACAAACGTGAAAGGTACATGCTTGTGTGGCTTCCATGGAGTGGAGAGACAAGTAGGCTTCGTTCGAGGGACCTGGTGGCCGACGAGATCAAGTGCGGGCCGCATGCTGGCAAGAAGAGCAAGACGATGTCGGGAACATGGAGCCGGTGCAAGGTAGCAGCAAATAACTGAAGCTTGCACACGGGGTTTGGTGGTTTGGCCACAAAAGCATCACCAATCCGGGACGACCGTGACGGCCAAGTCATGAGTAGGATTGGCGTGGAGGCTGCACTAAGTCCGTGGGGTTTGCAGTGGTTTGGCCATAAAATCACTGGGTTCTTGACTGAGCCACAAAGCCAAGACCGAAGGCCAGAGCGCGGCGGTTCAACACTGGGTCAGTTTGACTGGTGGGCCTGACCGGTCTGACCGGTATGAACCGGTTTGATCGACGAGGAGCATCGGTCTGACCAGTGGGTCTCGTGGGCGTCCAGAATCTTCGAAGCGGAGGACACGCGGCGTGATCGCAAGACTTGTATGAAGTTGAAGCAAGCTTGCGGTCGACGAGCATCTGTCCGATGGAGATCCGATGAGATTACGAAAATTGCCTCCGTGGGCGTGCATCTTACTATTATGTAGTACGGGTAGTTTGGTCATTCGGCGCCACCCATATATACTCTTTGGAGTGGGAGATGGCAGCCAACTTTTGGAACTCTAGTTCATTTGCTCTTTGGTTTTCCCCTTTCTCTTGTTTTTTCATAGGGCTAGCTAGAGCATATTGCAAATCATCAAGAGGGTAGGATGTAGGGAGGTTGCTAGCCTATTTGTAAAGAATCATTCCTCACAATCTATGGGAGGTTTGAAGTTCATCCTCTTTCTCTCTTGTCATTTGTGGTTGTTTCTCGTGGCTATTTTGGTGGATTTTCGGAGCCTTTTTGTGAGAAATTCGTGGTGAGCTTTTGGGGGTGTTTCTTTGCGGGATTGTTAGTGGGATTCACTCATGATGCCTTTGTGTTTCTTTTCTTGGTGATCTTGCCCCTCAAATCCCGTGGAAAAGCCTTCGATTTTGGGGTTTTCGGAGTTCCTCGTGTTCTTGATGTAGGGGCACGAGATTTGCGATTCCTCTGTTTATAGAGAGTTTTGGGACTTGTCCTTCGAGCTAGAGTTCACCCATGAGGTGTTCCTACCTTCCTCAGAGTTTCTCTTGAATCCGTGGAGCGAATAGGGAGATCGGACGAGTTGATTCTTGGAGTTGACCCGCGGGTGGAGTTCTTCCCGAGCTACCCAGGCACCACCGGCCTGACCGGTGACTCTTACTGGTCTGACCGGTGCAGGCCATGTGTGGGTTTTAGCTCGGGTGAACGAGTGGTTCAGTGGGGATTCACTGTGTGCTTTCCCCAGGTCAGTTCTTGACAAGAATCGTGTTGGTTTGCCTCTGTTTGGCTCGGTTGGTGAAGATTCTTGTGGATTGTAGCCTTTCTGGTTTGAGGTGGTTTTTGTTTCAGGGCCTAGAGATCTCACTAAGGCTCTCTGGAACATTTCTGTGCGTTTGCTGTGCACACCGGCCTGATCGGTGCAGCACACCGGCCTGACCGGTGCATCGGTCTGACTGGTGTAGCCCAGATAGTGAGCGACACAGATTTTCCGTTGTGGTTTTGGTTGTGTGTTTGGGTAGGAGAACTTACTCCTAGGATCAGTAGCACCTCCAGTGCCTTGGCAAGGTGTGCGCGAGATTGCTCGGAAGTGAAATCGGGGTATAAGCTGAAGTTCTCACCGGAGAATTTTTATCGGCTCCCATTCATTCCCCCTCTCTGGTCGCCTAATCGGTCTTTCAAGAAGCCATCCTCCCACATGCCGTCCTGCCTCGCTGCCTGCCTGCACGCTCGCAGCTGCTCAGTACCCTCGGCGGACTTGATCTGCTTGAACTCGCACCTAGAAGACCTGATTTGCTCTCATACAAGGATTAATTTTGGATCCATGTCTGGATTGGGAAGATTGAGGGTGGAGAAGGAGAGGATGAAAGATGGGAAATGGGACATGGAGAGAGACACGGAGACGTCGCTCTCCTGAATTTTCCATCTGCTCACGCGAGGAGGATGTTGTCTGCAGTTTTTGTTTTTTCCCCGGTCTAAGAAGTCAGAAGGGAGCTGAAGACTCAATGTTGTGTGGTGTGCAAAAAGGATCTGAGGAGGACAGCGAGGAATTAGGTGAGTGATTGGTGAGTTTCATGTGGATGTTAGGGAAAAATTTTGCAAGAAAGATGAGTTTCTTAGTACGGTGTCCTATGATTAAGAAACTATGAGTGTGATTAACAGCCTAACTAACTCTAGTCTGGCTAGAATCTGGATCCAGGGTAGCCTAAACATGGCTAAATCAATGCAATTCGCAAGTGTTTGGTTGGGTGGTTAAAGATAGCCTTACTTGCTATGTTCGTGTTTGGTAAGCTGCACAATATGATAAAGATCACCATGTTTCTCCAATAGGTGAAGTTACCACCCATCTTCTTTCCTACTATCTCTTCTTGCCTCGCCGCCCGAGCCCGCCTCCCCTCCGCCGCCCGAGCCCTCCACCGAGCTGAGCACCACTGCACCGATTCGTCGACTTCTTCACCTGAAGCCGCCCGAGATACGGCGGATGCGGTGACGGCGGAGAGCGAGGGTGAGAGAGAAGAAGTCGACGGATACGGCGAATCCTCCCTGAGATACGACGAATGCAGTGGCGGCGGAGAGTGAGGGTGAGAACCAAGGAAGTCGAAGCTCCATTGCAGGTGGCCGTGGCCGTTCCGCCATCGGAGCGCCGCCAATCGAGTTCGTCGGAGCCAAGGAAGTCGATGGTGTTGACCATTGGAAGTGCCACCAATCGAGCTCGTCGGGGCCTCCAGAGGGAGCCGCCACCACGAGGAGCTCCACGACGCCGATTCGAAGCCATAACACCACTCCCGAGCTCATGAGCACCACCGTCTCTGTCGCTACGGCTACCGGAGCGCCGCCGTTTCCCAAGCTCTACCGTCTCCGTCGCCGCGGCTTGGTTCAGTCCCGGGCCGTGCGAGCGAGCTCTGGTGCGCGGGGCTACTGGTGCCGTCAGCCGTAGTGGGGGCGAGCTCCGCCACGCGGGGATGCCGTCGCCGACCACCCTTGCATTTCCACTTATGCTGGCTGGAGGGCACTTTTTGCACAGCCCAAGACTGCATAAGGCCCTATGCAGGATGCCAAACAGAGTGAGGCTGCATTCCATAAGCTTGGATAGGCCTCATACAGGCTGCCAATCACCCTCTATGGTGATTTCTTCCACTTGGACTGCCCTTAACCGCGCTCGGGAGCTACTTGCCGATATGCCTCGAGATACTCCCGCATATTGGATGAATTCAATCTAAAAGTAAATGATTTAATTCTCAATACTTGTTTATACATGTATCCAATTTCGAATTTTTTTATATAGCAGCATCCCTGTCGCCGTGCCACACGGTGTCAGGACCCTGCCGTCGTGTGGTACGGCGGCAGGACAGTAGTTCTGGCGGCACGTCCGCGTGGCACGACGGCAGCGTCCTAGCACCGTGCCACACGACGGCAGGGGCCTGCCGCCGTGCCACATGGTGGTACCCCCATTTTTCATTTTTTAGATTTTTTATTTTGTAAAACACTTTTTTCATTATTTTAAAACAATAAAATGATAAATTTAAACATAATCACAACATAAATTGGCATATATAAAAGAAAAGATTATAATCAACGAGTAAATGCAAAATAGTTTATACAGGATCATGGTAAAAGTACTGCTCTAGCACTAAACCCTAATACATCTAAATCCGGCGGCTCCTCTTCAGCCTAACAGCTCTAGCACCAGCCCAGGTGTGGTCCCGGGCGTACGTCAAGGGGTCAGGTGGCCTGACCACCCGCGGTCCGAGCTGGTCGGGAGACGGTGTCGCCATGGCTGCCTGCGACGAGCCTGCAACCGCCGGTGTCGCTCCGCCCGCCGGCGACGACCCTGCACCAGCCGGTGTCGCTCCGCCGGCCGCCGGGGTCGCTCCGCCCACCAGCTGTGTCTCCTGCGTCCCAAGAGGCGGCGCCTGTGTGAACTATGACGCGCCAAGCTCCTCGCCCTCCGCCGCATCCATGGGCGCGAGAAAGTCGTGGTACCTAAACTCATCCCAGTCCAGCTGGTCGTCAGGAGTCGAGACCGCGACCGCGTCGAAACCTGCAATGAATAGTATTAGTTTTCCAAAACGTATCGTACTTATCGAATTTTACTGTAATAGTTAAGGTCGTTACTAGGCTGGAAGACAGGTGGAGTGGACGAGGAAGGAATATCTGCCGCCGGAAAGATCGGCGGTCTGAAACCTCCTAGCGGAAAGACCGGCGGTCTAGGTGCCGTCGTCTCCGGCTGTCGAGCCCCGGTGAAACCTCCTGGTCCCGTCGGAAAGACCGGCGGTCTCCCTGTATGATTAGAATATAGTATAACAAAAACACACAACAACTCCGTGCATTAGTTGAAAATAAGGTCCACTGAAAGTACCTGCGCCGGGGAAAACCAACGGCTGCTGCACGTAGGCGTGCGGGCCCTGCGGTTGTGGCTGCTGTTTTGCCGTCGGAGCCGAGAAAGACGCACGCGCAAAGGTGGAAGGCGCCGGCTGCGAAGCCGCTGTCGAGGCGGAGCTCGAGGACAACGCTGGGTAGTTCACGACGGCGTAGTACCTCGTGGCAACACCGAGGATCCTGTCGTACGTGTGGCGGTGCTGCTGATATCCCTAGGTAAAACACGCCTCCCTCGCGGCTGCTGCGAGCCGCACGATCTCAGCAAGCGCGTCGTGCTGCTCACAAAATTAGTTGCACATGTTATAATGAATAGTAACATGAATTAAATATGATTGCAGTATCGTAGCTTACCGCTGTGTCGGTAGTCTGGTCTCGTCGCACCGGGTACGTGGCGTCCGGCAGTAGCCTGTCGTGGTACGGGACCGGTGGCGGTGGCGGGGCAGCAGGGACGTACGTCACCCGCGTCCGCGTCCTCGGGAGGTACCACTTAAGGTACGCTACCCAGGCCGCGCCGTCGTGAAGGCGGTGCTCGGTGACGACATTCTCCTCATGCGCTGTGGACGCCCACTCATCCACGTACGGCTGCAACTTGTCGACGAACAATGTCGCCGCAGACACGCCCTTACGCGTCCACCTAGCATAGATGAAACAAAAAATTATTTGCAACTGACTAATTGTAACGGAAAATAATTATAACTGGCTAATGGTAGCTCACCTGTGCGCTGTGGGCGGCAGACGTGGCGCAACAGGTATAGACGACTCCTGGTAGAGGCCGAATTGCCTCATCACCCGGTGGACCGTGTACTCCTCGACGTAGACGTCGAACACCAATCGTCACCGCGTCATCCAGTACACCTGGTCTCGGAAGCACATCGACGAGAGGCCCTGTGGTGCGCGGGCAGCGACCATGGCAGGAGTGTACGACGTCCACCGGACCTTGGCATCGACCATCCGGTCGATCTGACCCACGATGTCCTTGTACGCCTTCTTCGCCTGCTCCCCAGCCCAAACGTGCTGCACAGAACATGAAAAGTTAATTGAATCGAACTAAATAACTCATTAAGCGAAGAAAACGATAAGGAAGGTCATTACCTTCCGGAGACACCACAGAGAACCCATGGTGGGGAGGTCTGCTGAGCCCAGGGGAGCAGGTACCTCGACACCGAGTCTCCCGCTGACTCGCAGAACATCACCCACCCGAACAGCCAGAGCAGGTAGACCTCCAGAAACCTATCCGATGTCTGGTCATCGGCCTCGTCCGCCATGTAGTCAGCCTGCACACACACAAAGGTCCATCGTTACATTCGTTTAAAATGCATACAAACATTGAAAATAAGAGTTAGAAGCACGTACGCTGAACTGCTGGATCCAAGTCCAGGTGGGACCGTGGGTGTTGGCGAAAGGCACGTACGGCTGAGGCGCGCGATCGTTCTGAGGAACGTTCGCGAACCGAGCAAGGAAGTCGGCGTGCCACGTCATGAGGATGTGAATTAAAACTATTTTCTAAGAATTTTATATCAATTTAATCTAATTATTGAAATTATAACTATCTCTACGAATTTTATATCAATTTAAACGAATTATGTGGATTATAACTATTTTCTAAGAATTTTAAATCAATTGTAATCTAATTATGTAAATTATAATCATTTTCTAGAAATTTTATATCAATTTAATGGAATTTTTTTGAAATATAACTATTTTCTAAGAATTTTATATCAATTTAAACGAATTATGTGAATTAAAACTATTTTCTAAGAATTTTATATTAATTTAATCTAATTATTGGAATTATAACTATTTCTACGCATTTTATATCAATTTAAACGAATTATGTGAATTATAATTATTTTCTAATAATTTTATGTCAATTTAATCAAAATATTTGAATTATAACTATTTTCTAGAAATTTTATATCAGTTTAAACGAATTATTTGAATTATAACTATTTTCTACCAATTTTATTTGAATTATAACTATTTCTAAAATTTCAAGAATTTCTAAAATTTCTAAACTAAGTTAGTTAAACTAAGTTAACTAAACTAACTACACTAAGTTAACTACACTAACTAAACTAAACTAACTAACTACACTAGGTAAACTACACTAACTAACTAAACTACACTAAAGTTAGAAACATACCTAAGTCAAAAATGCTCTGAAGGGTTGAAAGACGAAGATTTAGGAGGAGAGAGGGAGGGAAGGAGGAAGGGGTGGCGGCAGCCGTCGCCCCCTTATATAGAGGTGATGCTGCCGCCGTACCCCAAGCGGCAGGCTCCTGCCGCCGTGTGGCATGGCGGTAGAGTTCCTGCCGCCGTAGGATACGGCGGTAGGAACCTGACCCCACAGTCAGATCTCCTGACCGTTGGCGGCACCCCTACCACCGTGCCACACGACGGTAGGAGTCCCTGCCGCCGTGTGGTACGGAGGCAGATGTATATTTCTCGTAATTTTTGTGTTCGTCATTTATTTTTCAAAAATCAAAGAAAAATATATATATATATATGTATATATATATAAATTCTCCAATTTCATTCATTCATTCCGAAAGTCTGGCCTACAAAAGAGATGTGAGTAATGGTTTCCTTGAATTTTTTATATATTTTTTTAATTATTTTGCAAAAATTATACGATCATCTCAAAATTTTGCAAAAATGACCACGAACCGTCGTGGCCCACGACGGCCGCCGTGACCCACGGCGTTTTGACAGGCCTTCCACCGCGGGCCCGACCGGCGGAAAGCCCAGCCGCAGTGGCCTACGGCGGCAGGACCTAACGCCGTGGGCCACGGCGGTAGGGATTTGCAACTGCCGTGGCCCACGACGGCAGGTCGTCAGCCCCTATAAGAGCCGAAAATTTGCCCGAAATTGTCATAATAATTCGGAAAAAAAGAAAGAGAGGGTTGGGAGGGAAGGAGAAGAGAGTGAGGGGGCGGAGCAGCGAAGCTCTGCTGGTCCTTCGCTTCATTGTAAGTATTTCGTTGATTTCAACCCTTTTAGCTCCTGTACTTAGATGTAATGAAATCGTAATTAGTATTGATTATTTAGATTTTTTAGATCTGTAGTATTAAATAGTTCATTTCCGTAGGGTTTAGTGTTTAGAAGGAGAAGATAGTGAGGTGGAGGCGGCGGAGCAGCGAAGTTCTGCTACTTCTTCGCTTCATTGAAGGTATTTTGCTGATTTCAACTCTTTTAGTATTTTTGCTTAGATATAATTACTATTAATTATGTAGAGATTTCTGTAGTTATGGATTAGATTATAGATATGTAGTTATAGATATGTAGTTAAGGATTAGATTATACGTTACATGTTTGCCACTGATTAGTTTAGATATTAGTTTTATTGTTGATTAGTCTATGGATGTAGTATTTGATAGTAGTTATTGGTTTTTATTATGAATCAGACATGTCGGAGACAGTCGCAGTCAAATTGTATTATGGATCTGGAGAAATTATATATGGTCTACAAGGAGTTGACTTGTCAAATTTTAGTTCAGTTGAGCAAAATATTAAAAGAGCAGCAGAAAGAAGTTGGGAGGGTATAACCATGGTTGGTCAAGTCATTTGCAGTAGATTTAGATCACCAATGCATGTCGGTGATGGTACTAATCAACAGAAGTGAACATGTGTATTGGGAGCTCATGCCTCTTGAAGGAACTCGACAATGGAGGAGTTATATCAGAAATGCATGCCGAGTTGGTTTGCCCGTGATTTTGTTTGTCCAAGTTTACCTGAAGAGTGGGTCTAGCAGTCAAGTACATGAGGAAGCTGAGGATGCGGATGAGAGGGAAGGTGATGATGAAGGGGAACAACAAGAGGACGAAGAAGGTGATGAAGAAGGGGAACAACAAGTGAAAGGCAAGAGTGACTTCAGATCGATGCGTGAAGTTAGAAGCTACGCACCGAAGCAAACGGTGTTGTGGCCTAGGTGTTCGCACGGTGAGTTTTGCGTGATGCAAGTGTACGAGGGATGGAACAACTTCGGTCGTCGCTTCTGGCACTGCCCACATGCATGGGTAAGCAATGTTCACAAATTTGTTCATCATTTTTCTTTGGTTTGCTAACGTTTTCTTGCCTTTTGCAGTACTCCACCCAAGCAGAGAACTGCGGTTTCTCGCAATGGGTGGATCCACCAGCTATTCGTCCCTATCAAGAGTACATCGACTATCTCGAGGACGTCGTCATCTTCAACCTGAAGCGGGAGCTGTCGGAGGCATTGGCTTCCCCTGATCGATCGTCCAGCGCTGGAGACAGTAGATGCTGCAAATGTTCGACCTGCACTTGTGAATGCCACAAGAAGAACAGCTCCCCTCCACCTTCCTCACCACCTCCACCCCCACATGGGTACTACTACATGCCGTCGCAAGACTCCGGTGGGTCTTTGCTCTCTGGGCAGTTCTCCTACAACTAGTTTAATTAGACTGTTGTAATCAATTTTCTAAATTCCCTAAGGCATGTTATCAGTACGTAAGGCCCTTTGTTAGGGTTTATCGAGTGTCGTAAATGTCATTGCAAAAGGTGTGTTGGACTTTTAAATATTAAAAAAAATAAAAAAAAAGATGCCGTCGTGGGCCACGACGGTTGGGTTGCAACCGCCGTGGCCTACGGCGGTTGCATGTCACCTGCCTGCCGCCGCGGTGCACCGGCAAACGCCGTCCCCGACCGCCGTGAGCTACGGCGTTTGGCCTAACCACCGTACGCTACGGCGTTTAGGCCCAACCGCCGTGGGTCACGGCGGTCCGTGGTCATTTTTGCAAAATTTTGAGATAATCGTATAATTTTCCTTCCACACTGGCGGGCTTGTTTTGCTAGGCCGTGGAATGGGCCTAGCGAACAGCCCAAGATTACAAACAATATCGGGCCGTCAAAATGCATGGATTGCTGGCAAGGCCCAAGTTCAGATACGATCCCTGGGAGTGGGATGGCTTGGCAATTTCCACCGTGGATAACTAACTACACTCGATCTTATCCGTCGATTCATCCATTTCTGCGGCGGCTCATCCATCACACCTTGTGCGACCACGACCGTGCCACGTCATTGACCACCACTCTCTTATTTGACCTACTAGGTTCGTGCCCGTGCGTTGCTACGGGCAACAAGAGCAAAGACATCAAATACCCCAGCAATATAGGTGTCTTTTAAAGACAAAAATAAAGCCATAATATTTGTCTTAGTGGAATATAAGTTTCTTTTAGATAGAGAAGTTCAAAACACGAGCTCTAAAACCCACTAATCCATCACAATGAAAATAATTGAGATGCAGTTAAGATATAAAACAACCACACTGGGAGAGTAACCTCCTTTGATTGATAGGTAACAATAATTGATTGTACACTTTGTTGCATAAATGAATAACATTTAAAGTTACAGGATCAAAGCAGAGTTTGAAACAAAAGAACGAATAGCACGCCTTACAATGAAAAAGCCAAAAAAACAAGAAGCTACTCCTATGGATCACATATTAAGACCAACTATTGGAACAATCTGATCATATTGGGGCCTTGTAATACACGTGATTTGCTGAATCCTATGCTGCAATGACATAAATTAAGCACCGTTTGATTTGGCTAGATCAGCAGTGCAGTTCTCCACCGCTTGTGGCTTGATCATTGAACATCCTGTATTACAACAAACAAGAAGATTAGCAAATAGCAATGGGAACGGGGAAGCATCATCCACCCAATCATGCTTGTGTTCCATCATATAGTAGGATATGGCATGTTCTTTTTCAAATGCTAGTTGATCATGAACCAACTGCTCTATTTCCGAAGAATACTTCTTATTAAACACCATTATACTATTCTTTCTGAAAATAAAGTATCTGAATTATACAAATAGCATCCATCGGCAGCAAACCTTTAACATATTGTCACAAACGACAATGTTGTAACGGTTGCTCCCAACCATCAGAATAAACATTAGAAGCATCTCTTGTTTATCTCAAAATAAACATGCACATTGAAGCATGCTCTTTTAATTTAACCATGCATTAGTAGTTATGTAGTACAGAAATGCCAAAAAAAAGTTGATTTTTCCCAAGCTCAGTTAACTCAAACTCACCTGAGCTATGCAAAAGCTCGTTCTGGATGTTGCAAAAATGAATGATTTTTCTCAAATTTCAGTTAACAGCGGCGGAGCTAGCACCGGGGCGGGTGGGGCTCCAGCCCCTCCTGATTCAGTTACAACAATATGAAGTTTATCTCTCGATTCTTTCTCTTATCCTTATAAGCCTAATTGTTCACTGCTGGTACAGTAAGATAATAATTAGCCTATTTAGAAACTGCATAAATCTAAACCTACAAAAATTTCCAGTTTGAATGTCAGTATTAAAGCCACTGTTTGTTCTACCTACAGTTCCAGTATTATGCATACTTTCATAAGACACATAACATGGAACGGAAAACATCGCCAATACATTAACTTGCACTTTCAGCCTGTTTTTCTCTTTACAATTAATCAATTTAGAAGGGGCAGCAGGAGAAGCACAAACCTTTGCACGCCGAGCCAATGATGAAAGGATACCATCCCTCTCTACCATGAAGGATTCAAATGATTCATCCCCAATCTGTGGAGGTAGCAAACATATTAGTTACTGCAATCATTATTGTACTTGAAAGTTCCCTAAGCATCATATACTGACCTTTGGTGGGTTCATAACAAGGCTAGCAAGAATTTGACCAGAGACATTGGAGCATAGATTTACTGATGCCACCTTGTAAATCTGTTCCCGCACTTCAGGACTGAATCCAGTTATCTCCATGTAACCACCTCGTTTTCCACATTCTCCATAGTAGCCTGGCAGCACAAAGAGTAAGTTTTACCATAAACTGGGAAAAGAAAACAAAAGGGACTACAAAGCACATAACAACCTGATTTTGATTTTGATTACCTTTAGAAACTGACTGGAATGATACCAAAGGAAGATCATCATCAGTGTATCCCAATGATCGTGCAATTTTTTTGAATGAGTGGAATTGCTTATCTTCAACGTATATATTTTCTTGGTAAACCTAGATGGGAGATGGAAACCATAAGTGATTTTAGTAGACCTAAAAGGTTAAGATGTTTGAACAGCTCATGTGTATTGACATGGTGAAGGCTTCAAATACAAGTTCTGGCTCACCTCATCCACAAGAAGAACAAGTCCTTCATTCTTGCAGAATTCAACAATTTTCTTTTGGTTTTCCTCAGCGAGAACCTGTTGAGAACACGGTAGTGTTAGGTGATTACTCTACCAAGACCACAATTATTGTAATAAAATGGGAGAGAGCACAATTCACCAGTTCTTGCTACATGTTAAAAAATTATAACCTACGATATATTATGAGGTATATAAATATTCGCAATGAGGAAACTATGCAAGATCTGTCTTTTTGCATGTAACAGATAGATAAATAGTTACCTGCCCAGTTGGATTTCCAGGATTTATGACAACAAGCGCCCTGACAGTGATGCCCTTAGATCGAGCCTCCTCAAGTTGTTTCTTTAGCTCATCAACCTCAAGTCCCCACCCAGTCTCTTCATCAAGGAAATAAGGAACCTGAAAGAGAATTTGTTCCACAAATTATTTTTAGACATACAGATCATGTCACTGCAAGTTCACTATGTTAGAACCATGCAACAATAATGATACATACAAAGCAATGCTGAGTGGTAATGATCAATTCATTGATCATTATGAAAGTATACTAAACTTAATGAATTGGATTTATCTCAAATTATCTCCTGAAACTGAGATGGCTTTGATCTGATTCAACATGCAACAACGAAAAGCATATGGCATTGTCAAAGAAGATACAAGGGAACCACCGTGAAGAGCAATCGATGCAGAGTACAGCGGGTATGTTGACGGTCAATATTTGCCATTTTTAAGACCGTCAACCCCTGCAAATCTGAGCATGAATTGAACATCCACACTAGAATAGGTGCTTAAACTCATATTTTCCACCAGTGTCGATGTCTATTTGAATGCAGGTATTTAGCATAAGAAATGAGAGGAATTCATGCACATTCACTCCACTCCAATCCAAGGCACTCAAATACTGGCCAATCAGGGACTGCCACATGCATTCTCCTGGATCCATGATGTCACCAATCCATGTGAAGGACTTTCGACGAATCATACGCTGCCACGTCAGCATCACATGGATCCATGGGCCCATTTTACCAACTAAACCGCCAGGAAACGTGCCATGCACGGAGGAGAGGCATCAGGGCCCACATGGAAGTGAGCCAGAGGAAGCACACCCCAGATGGAGGGCCGAGGGTGTCGGCCGACCCTAGGATCGGCCGAACCGACCTAGGGTCGGTTGATCCTCCCCCTCCACTTGTCACTTGCTCATTGGCTCCCTGCTACAGTCCCGGGTGTTTAGGGGCACTTTGAGCCCCGGAGCAAGCCTCCTCCTTGTCTATAAATAGGAGGGGAGGGGCTCCATTTCTCACACACCACCTAACTCTCAAGTTCCACTTTCTCTTGTGTAGCTCTCTCTCCCTCTCTCCAATTCTGCCAATGAGAGGTGATTCTCACCTCTTTGTGGTAGAATGGTGATGAGGAGAGATCTAGATTAGGATTAGTGAAAGGTAGAGGAGGGGTAAGGAGTGAGTTGATGTTCTCGTGGATGCTTGTTCTTCATTTAGATCAAAGTGAGTATTTCAGCATCTCTTATTTAGACTATAGTGGACATCATGCATGGTTGCTTTTGTGATAACCCGCCCAGGAACATACCGTACTATCGCCTAAACCAATCCACTTTGGTCATTAAGCAATAATAAGGTATCATCCTGTCGTTAGTTGCCGGGTTAACGCCCGGTAAATCACTTACAAAGCAACAAGGATCGACATATATGCATTAAAACTCACGCGAAGGCGAGTCCAGAGAACAACATAAGATTAACATCCAAATTTACCCCGAAGGGCTTAATTATTACAAACCGGAGTTTTTGACATGATAACGAAGTTTAGAGTTCTGAAAATAGCGGAATTAAACTAAATGGCACGAGGAAACATCACGGGAGGCCTGCCATGATGCCTTCAGTCATCATCTTCAACCCACTCCAGCTCCCAGCCAGGCGGGATCTCTCCAGGCCACACATCAGCAAAGGCATTACCTGGAGCAACATATTATAGCAAGGCTGAGTATACTAATACTCAGCAAGACTTACCCGTCGGTGACAACTACATCACCAACTCTAGACATGAAAGGCTTTTTGGCCAATGGGGTTTCTTTTGCTGAAAAGCAACAAAGAGTATGTCCTTACTTTCAATATTTTAGCACAAGTTCTAGTTGATTATTCCTTTCTAAATTAGCAAGCTAGTGCAAGCATAAGTGGTGCAAACAATTAATCAAGCATAATATTCATCAACTTCCATCATTAGGGATCTCATGACCAGTGGAGTAAGTAGTCTCAGATAACGGTGAGAGACCGACAATCGATTGATTTAAACCTTCCAAGGTAGACCTAAACACACGGTAGGGTGCCCCCGCGAGGACAACCACCAGGCGGTTCCCAAAAATCTTCGGATTGGGATCAGATGTTACAGTCTTAAGTACAAGGCTTGCTAGGCTACGCCACCAAGGTCACCTAGCCTCACACATGTACTCAGGTGGCGAGCCCTGGGCCGCAACCCTAAGATTAGTAGCGCAAAGTTCCCGCGCCGCCTCATTTAGGTACTAGGCTTACCGTACCCATTTCCGACAAGTGTTTAGTACGTTCAAACACTTAACCCACGAAAGCCATTGGACCGGAGCCCACATCCCATGCTCTTACCACATGAGCAATCCATTTAAGGAGATCTTATGATTCCAACATAAGAACCTATTCTCGCGAGTGACAAGCATCACTCGACTTGTAACGGTCCTATAGCATAGCAGCTATCGACCTATCATACTAGTAAAGACATAGGTACCTAGGGATCATGCATCTAGGGTTTCATTTCAACTCCTGAACGTAAATGCACAATCATCCATAGATAGTTGCATAAAGTTTCAAAAACACTTGGTTAATGCACCGGGGCTTGCCTTCGTCAGCAGGGTTAGCCTGAGGGTCCTCGGTGTCGTCGATCACCTCCACGTACTGCAGCTCCGCATCAGCTCCTCCTTCCTCGGCTTCCGGCACTAGCGCGTAGTTACCGTCAGGAAGCTCTACACGGAATGCAATGCAGGGTTCAGGTGGAGTGATAGATTAATTATTTCATCCAACTCTTGTTGGCCACATTCACCTTAACAAACAATTAATTACAAATTCTTTTTCATTAAGGTTATTATGGACAAGGGTTTAATTTTTGACCAACAATTAATTAGTGTTCATTTTCATGATTGTTATTTCATGTGAGATGCACTATTCAATCTTTCGATAGCAAAGGTGTGCACATAAATGTAGATACTTCCATTTAAATTCTTAAAACAGCAAGGGTGATAAACCAGACCCTAAAATTAGGCTAGGTACCCAATCACAAGGTCACAAGGTTAAAGGAACACATTTTCCTAATTAAAACCTATAACAAACTCATGTGCACCCTATCTTTTAAAGGCACAAACAAAACACACAAACAAGGACAGGGGTCCCTGCTGGCCTAGTTACTCCTAAGCATCCACTGGATTGTGCTTGAACATTAAAATAACTATAAAACTTATAAAAGCAAAGATTACATTTCCTAGCCATGCAAATTAAAGGAAATGCATAAATAAATAAAAGTAAAGCTCCTGCATCCAACAACAAGCCTACAGCTACTCTGACCCTAAACAAGATCAGAACACCCATAGGTTCACCACAAACATTTCTGAAAATTAAACTATGCATTTAAATGCAAAACTAAGCATAAAACAAGATTAAATATTTCTAACAGAGATAAATTCATGATAAATTCAGGAAAGTTGCATCTAGGCCTAACATGAGCATATCCACAAGTTGAGGACAAAAGTAAATTTATATTTTGCTACAAAAATCAGTAAAGCAGAAATAGCATAAATACAAAGTAATTCATAATAACAGATCTGCTCAACAACTTTGTGCAATTTTTGGTCCAGAGTCTAAAAATGACCAGTCTAGCAACATATCCAAAATTCAGCTCCATAGCCTTTCTATATTTTGAATTATAGCAAAAAGGTGTCAAACTGAATTTGAATTTTCATTCAAAATCTACAAGTCAAAACTATGGTCATGCTTTGTAGAAGTTGCAGATCTACTCTCACTGAGACCAACAAAATTGGCTTTGCATTTTTCTGAGTTTTTTGTGAATTTCTAGCCTATTTCTAAGGCACTGGACTGACTTGCAAGGAAACTAAGAATCTTTCTATTGCAATTGGGCCCCTAGTTTACAAACATGCCCCTGGCCTTCACACATATGCCCTTGCGGCGGCGGGAGAGTTCGCCGGCGGCGAGGTGGGGCCGGAGCAGACCAACAAGCGGCACGGGCGTGTGATTGGCCTCACCCCTAGCCGATTGGTGGTGGTGGCGCGGTCGGGGATGTCACCGGCGAGCGGCGGCGGCGAGGTCGCGGCGGCGCGCCCGCTGCGGCTCGGGTTCCGGCGAGTGTGGGTGAAAAGGAAGGCAACAAGCGGCGGTGGAAGCTCTAGTGAGGTCTAGAGAAGGGCTTGGAAGCTTTGGCCGGCGGCGGGAGCGAGCGGGAGTGCGAGCTCACCGGGGCGGCGGCAATGGCGGATCGGCGGTGTCCACGCGCGAGAGGAAAAGGGGGCCGGCTTTTTATAGCCGAGCGCGCGCAGAGGCACCTCGCTTCGAGGCTAAGCCTTCCCGCCACTTCAATGCGCGGGTACGGCGGCCTTGGCGTGCGTGCGCGGCGGGCGGACCGACGGTGCCGCGGCGAGCGTGCGCACGCCGCGTGGCGCGCGGGCTCACCGGCCGAAGCAGCCCCTGGAGTTGCGTGCGAGGCTGACGCACGCCGAGCGCACGCCCAGACTTCGAGGCCTGGCCGTGGTACGGCGGCGCACGGCGGCGGCACGGCGGCGACGCGTGGACGCGCGCGCGCGCGTGACGTCGCGCCGGCGCGTTCCCGCCCTCGGTCCGTTGCATGTGCCTCTGTTCACTTGCACGATTCTCCAAAAATTACAAGTAAACTTCAAAATCTGTAGATAGGAAAGTTGTAGGTGAGTTAATCCTCTACAACATGGTTGAAACCGAATTTGAAAAGGATTCAAACTGAAAGAGAAAACCAAATGCCAAGTTGGGGAATTTTCATGTCTCGGTGAACAGTGACTCAGAGCTTGTTTGGCCATTTAGCACCTTTTCCACTCAAAACTAGCAATGCCACTCAACATGAAAGTTGTGTCTCATGAAAAACTGGACAACTTTTATATTGGGAGATTTTGAAGTGTTTAGGTGAAATTTGGAGAACGCGGCAAAAGTTCCAGATCGACACAAAGACATCAAGGGGTGTGTCCCCCCTTAGCTAGGGTTTTGACCAAGGAGAGTGTGCTAGACTTGCTTAAGGTGCTAATGGGTGAGTGTCGGTGAGGTTTTCGAGGTGATGACCCAGGTTGACCGTGCTTTGACCCTAGTCAACAAGTTTGACCGGCAATTAAGGTTAATTAAAAACCTGGGGCGTCACAGCCTACCCCCCTTAAACGGAATCTTGTCCCGAGATTCGATTCAAGAAAAACAAGGTAGGTAGAAGAAACTTACGGTTTCGAGATTGCAGAAAACCCGGGTACTTGGTGTTGAGATACTCTTCCGTCTCCCAAGTTGCTTCTTCCTCCGTATGATGACTCCATTGTATCTTGTACATCCTTACGGTTTGTCTTCGGGTCTTCCTCTCCTTTTTGTCCAACACCCTCATGGGATGCTCGATGAGCGAGAAATCCGGCTCAATCCAAGCATTTGCTTCCGTGATCACTTCGGTTTCAGGCACAGGCACGCCTTTCTTCAATTGGGTCACATGAAATACATTGTGGACTGCGGAGAACCGCTCCGGAAGTCGGATGCGATAAGCCACTGGCCCACATACTTCAATGATTTCATAAGGTCCGATATATCGCGGGGCTAACTTTCCCTTAACACCGAATCTTTGCACACCCTTGGTTGGTGAAACCTTTAGGTACACATAATTACCGACTTCAAATTGTCGGGGTGCCGTTCCTCTATCGTGATAGCTCTTTTGCCTCATCTGTGCTAACTTCAAGTTCTCCCTTATCACCTGCACTTTCTCTTCGGCATCTTTGACTAGGTCCGGACCAAAGAGTGTCCTTTCTCCGGCTTCTGACCAGTTCAAAGGAGTACGACATCTCCGTCCATAAAGAGCATCGAACGGTGCCATCTTCAAACTAGCTTGGTAGCTATTGTTATATGAGAACTCTGCCAAGGACAAACACTTGTCCCAACTTTTATCAAAATGCAGGATGCTTGCCCGTAGCATGTCTTCCAAAATTTGATTTACCCTTTCCGTCTGACAATCGGTCTGCGGGTGATAGCTGGAACTACGGATCAACTTGGTTCCTAAACATTCATGCAATTGCTCCCAGAAACGAGCTACAAATTGAGTTCCTCTATCCGAGATTATGGTCTTCGGAATTCCATGCAAACGGACTATTTGATCCATATATAACTCTGCATATTGTTGCACTGAATAAGTAGTATGTACTGCAATGAAATGGGCAGTCTTCGTGAGTCTGTCCACGATAACCCAAATAGAATCCTTCTTTCTAGAAGTCAGGGGTAAACCCACAATGAAGTCCATACTTATGTCATCCCATTTCCACATAGGTATCGACAAGGGTTGGAGTACACCTGCCGATTTCAAATGGCTTGCTTTCATTCTGTGGCAAGTATCACACTCTGACACATACTTTGCTATGTCGACTTTCATATTGGACCACCAGAAATTTTCCTTCAGATCTTGATACATTTTGGTGCTTCCGGGATGAATGGAGAATTTGGAAAGATGAGCTTCATCAAAGATGGTTTTCTGAATTTCTTGGTCAATGGGAACCACAAGACGTTTCCCAAACCATACCACATCGTTTGCATCCCTCCGGAAACAGGTATACTTGGGATCTCCTTCTGCTAACTTCTGTTTGATTATCTGTATGCCCTCGTCATTGCGTTGAGCAGTGACAATTCTATCATAAAGATTGGATTCGGCAGCTAGGACATATAGATTTCCTTGCTCTACCACTTCCAAGTTAAGCTTCCTCATGTCTTCACACAAGGTGTCACTATATGGCTCCACTTCGAGATGGTTGCAGTGAACTTTGCGGCTAAGAGCATCCGCAACAACATTGGCTTTTCCGGGGTGATAGTGCACTTCTAGATCATAATCTTTAATCAACTCAAGCCATCTCCTTTGTCTCATGTTGAGATCCGATTGAGTGAAGATATATTTGAGACTCTTGTGATCGGTGAAGATATTGCAACGATTGCCCATCAGATAGTGCCTCCAAATCTTAAGAGTATGAACAACCGCTGCTAGCTCTAGATCATGGGTGGGATAATTGATCTCATGGGGTCGAAGTGCCCGTGAGGCATAGGCAATGACTCGGCCCTCTTGCATAAGAACACAACCGAGACCAGTGCCTGACGCGTCACAGAAAACTTCAAAAGGTTTGGAATTATCCGGTTGCACTAGCATTGGGGCTGAAGTTAAGTGCTGTCTCAGTGTGTGGAAGGCTTTCTCACATGCTTCACTCCACACAAATTTCACCCCTTTCTTGAGCAGTTCAGTCATAGGTTTAGCGATCCTGGAGAAGTCCGGGATGAATCGACGGTAATAACCCACCAAACCTAGGAAACTGCGGATTTGGTGTACGGACTTGGGTGGTTTCCAATCCATCACCTCTTGTACTTTACTAGGATCTACGGATATGCCATCTTTGGAAATAGTGTGCCCCAAGAATTTCACACTATCCAACCAGAATTCACATTTGGAGAACTTAGCATAGAGCTTATGATCTCTCAAACGCTGTAGGACAATTCGAAGATGTTTGGCATGTTCTTTCTCATTTTTGGAATAGATTAGAATATCATCGATGAAGACCACTACGAATTTGTCAAGCTCCGTCATGAATACGGAGTTCATGAGATACATGAAGTAGGCTGGGGCTTTTGTGAGACCGAAGGACATCACCAAGAACTCGTAGAGACCATAACGAGTGGAGAAAACAGTTTTGGGAATGTCACAAGGTCGAATTTTGATTTGATGATAACCAGAACGAAGATCGATCTTGGAGAAAACTTTGGCTCCAGCCAACTGATCAAAAAGAACATCAATTCGGGGAAGAGGATATTTGTTTTTGATGGTCACCTCATTGAGCGGTCTGTAGTCAACACATAGCCTCAAACTACCATCTTTCTTCTTGACAAAGAGTGCGGGACAACCCCAAGGAGAAGAACTTGGGGTGAATGTAGCCCTTATCTAACAATTCCTGGAGTTGGTTTTTCCGTTCAGCTAATTCCTTGGGAGGCATACGATAAGGTCGTTTAGAAATGGGCGCAGTGCCCGGTTGGAGTTCAATCACAAACTCGACATCCCTGTCTGGTGGCATGCCTGGCAACTCATCGGGAAAGACATCAGGATATTCACAAACTACGGGAATTTCTTCAAGATGAGAGATAACGGCCACATAGGCACAAGGGTCTGCACCGTCCTTAAAAGGTAGGTACAATGTGGTGTCCCCGACCGTAGGTGAATTGATGGCTACAACTCTACCTGCGATATCTAGAACCACCTTATGTCGGGTCATCCAATCCATACCCAAGATAACATCCATACCCTCTAGGCCTATGACAATGAGGTTTGATTTAACCGTTTTACTCCCCAATGTCAACGGTACTCCGAGGGCTAAGGTGTAGGAAGAGATTTTTCCACCCGGAGTGACAATTGTAAAAGCCTCCTTAACATGTGAACCACTTAAACCCAATTTGCCTACCAACTTTTCACTTATGAAACTATGAGTGGCCCCGGAGTCGAACAATATTTTAACGGGATTGTCATTGATAGAGAATGTACCCGTAAGCACTGCAGCTCCCTCTGGTATGTCACTCATGGTGGTGAAGTTCAGCTTGCCTTGGCGGACTTGCACCATTGGCTTCTTAGCCGGATTGGTCGGCTTGGTCCCTGAACCTTGATAATGCTGGTTGGGCTTGTTCTGCTTAGGTTTGGGGCAGTCATTGATATAGTGCCCCGGCTGTCCACAGTTGTAACAACGGCGATCACCGGGGTTACGTGGGGGTGCATTAGGCTTGGGAGCCTGCTGCTGAGTGTTGCGAAACTGGAAATTCCCTGAAGGCTTGCTCTGTGATGGCTTCATCGTCCAGCGTCCAGTTGAAGATTGCTGGGATGAGTTAGGAATATTCTTCTTCACAAAGCGAAACTTTTTGTTAGTTCCACTGCCCGAAGCAAAACCAGCCTGCCTCTTCTTGTCTCTCTGGGCCTTCTTCATAGCATCCTCTTGGGATATAGCCTTGTTTACGAGCTCATGGAAGTTGTTGGGCTCGATCAAGTTCAGCCGTTCGTACAACTCACCATCCAGGCCATCACGGAACCTTTCCATCTTCTTTGCATCGGTATCCACGTGATGTCCACCATACTGGCAAAGGCTATTGAATTTCTGTGCATAGTGATACACAGTGTCGGATCCCTGCCTGAGGGCTAGCAACTCCCTCATCTTCCTATCCATTAATCCCTTAGGAATGTGATGGCTCTTGAAAGCCTGCTTGAATTCGTCCCAAGTGACAGCATGCCCCTGCTGCATGGTCTTGAAATGATCCCACCACATTAAGGCGTCACCTCGCAGTTGCAGAGCTGCGAAGTTGGCCTTGTTTTCCTCTGAGCAAGGCAGCACAAAGGCAGAGAATTTGGCCTCGATTGCCTTGATCCATGCCTCAGCTTCAAGGGGGTCTTCCGCCTTGGAAAAGGTCGGGGGCTTCATCCCGATGAACTGAGGGTAGGTGGTGACCTGATTTGGCCCCTCATGATTTGCCACATGTGGCGGCCTTTGGTTCAGCTGCTGGGCGATTTGTTGCTGCGTCTGTAGGATCTGGCGCAGCACCTCGGTCTGAGTGGCCATGAATGCCTCCGACGGCGTCATGGGCGGTGGCGGTGGTAGTTCACCACTGCCCGACGTTCCGAAACCGTTGGGGGAGCTGCGTGTTGGTCCCACCATCTGAAATGCGAGCCTTTGTTAGACACATAGCCATAATCTTGCTTAGAAAGAAATGACAAGTGTAAAACATGCATGACAAAAGCTCATTCGTGCATTCACTCGACATTTGCAGCAACACAGTCATAAGAGTACTTCACATCCAACAGCCTAGTCACCGAGATATTTTCCAAAATTGGTTAGTAGATGCCAAAATTCAGACGCCCCAAAGTTGACATTCCACATTGCGGCGAACTACAACTTCGCATGCCCGAAGAATGCAATCGCGGAAAGCTACCTAGCTGTCCTGGCAGCAGGCCGACACTCACCGAAAACTCCGTAGTTTTCTCTACCCTTATGCAAAAATGCTGAATTTTGGTGAGCGCGGTCATGGCAATATTCCGCACAACTTTGGTATTCAACGCATGAAAAGATTTCGACGTTCAATTGCTCGAAAACTCCCTTTCCTAATCCTTGTCTCGCTGTTTGGACAGCAGCCGGGATTGGGTTAAAAATTGCATAACTTTCAAAAAGAAAGTGCACGATTGCTGAGATTTTGAGAGCACGATCGTCACAAAATTCCAAACAAGCTTGGTATACAACACCGAACTCGATTCTGATCACAAATTGCTTAAGCACTTCCTTACAACCAACATTACGGATAAGGTGTTCACAGAACATTACATAGGTTTCAAGGTTTGAAATTACCACATTACAATCTGGTTACATTGCAGTCACACTGCACAAAAGCATACTCCTATGCTCACTTACCACAAACCAACCAAAAGGCTGCACACAGGAGTATGACCCATCCTATTACAACACTACGGCAACCTAGTTGCCGACCGAAGCACCACTGCCAGCAGGTGAAGCCGGTGGGGTCGGTAGCGGTGGTCCAGCCTGACTCGCCTGGTCAAGACCAGACTGACCCTGCTGCTCCTCCGGAGGTGCCTCCACTGGAGGTGGTGGCTGCAGAGCCACAATGGCCTGCAGAGCTGCTACCTGTACCTCAGCCTCCTCTACCTGCTGCTGCATCTCGATGATGTTCTGTAACAGTGTCAACCTCTCGATCTCTCGAGCGTCCACGTCCTCCTCAAGGGTAGTGACCTCTGCCTCCAGGTCTAAGATTCTCTGTAGGCGGTCGTTCTCCTACTGAGTCTGGGCGAGAGTGAAGCTCAGCTGCTGGTACGCTGCTGAGAGATTGTGCCAGGCCAGCCGAGCCGACTCCAGTCGCTGGCTGATCATCAGCTGGGTGGTGTTACGCAGGCCCTGGAGAGTGAACACAGCGTCCAGGCAACGCGTTAGCGTCTGCGTGACGTCCAGTGGGACTGCGAGCATCAGCAACTCCTGAAGGTGGTCCACACGGTCCCTCCATGCCGGATCGTGCGGGTTCACCGCCGGAAACAGTCCGAATGGTGACAGTGCTACCACCGTCGGGTTACGGTCGCAGAAATCCGTCAATACCCAGAGGGCAGCCGACTCGAAGGACTCCTGCAGACGAAAACCCCAGTACACAGAGCTCAAGTCGAACCAGTCGGGGTGGTCCGGGTGAGGTGGTACAGTGACGGTCACTCTGCAACGAGGCAGCCCAGGTGCTCTAACTCGAGTGCCTCGTAGACGGGCGGAATGGTGTAGCCGGCAGCGCTGAGTGCCTCCCACGCAAGGCGTGGAAAACCCTCCCAGTGCAGTCCGTTGGTACGGACCGAACCGTCAGCGCCGTACTCGAGAAACATGGGGGCAGCCATCTGTACAAAAAATGTAACGCATGTTAGAACTCAAAAGAGAGCAACATGTCAAATGGTGCAAATTCTGGCAGCTGTGAATAAAAATTCATAACTAAAAATCCAGAACCCCAAAAATCCTCAAATTTTACAGGCTACTCCGTAAGGCTTTTATACACACTTTTGGTATTCAAAGGTTGAGCTAGATCATTTGGGAACAAGGTCGAAAGTTGCAAAGTTTCAGGTTCTGCCTTCCTGAAAAACAGCATGACCTGAGTTCACTAAAAAGGGTACAACTCAAGATTTACAGAAGCTATGACCATGAATTTTTGCGAGAAAAAACTAGATTAGATATGGAGCGACTTTGGTATAGGTCAACTAGTCTAAACATTTTTAGAATCTGGTGCAAAAATTCAAGCTAGCAGCAATACAGATTTTTGGACAGCACAACACCTATGCATGAGAGGTAATCTAGTTCACAGAAACCACACACTAGCAAAACTTGCTTAGAGAGCATATAAGTTCTGTTTTGGGTCCATTTTAAAAGTTTCGACTTTTAGTATGCATGCAAGACGTCCTATTCGACCTCACACGACAATCAAGCCAAAAATCGAAGTCAGTGCCGGTGGCAAGGCTTTTACTCGTCTCTCCCTATAATAGCTAGTCGAGAGCTACATGGTACTCACTTAGCGTCTAACGAAGTGCTGTTATGTACCTGCAGAAAAGAACCTTCCGTGCCAGCACGTCACGGAAGCGTCCACATACATTACCGTTCACTATAGAAACGGTATCCATGCGTCAAGCCGCTGCATGGACAGCGTCCAACCTCAGATACGCTCCTTTTGGAATGAAGCGGATCCTTGCCTCGCATATACCAAATGCGGAACGTCCACGTATGGCAAAACATGGCGAGACACAGACGCGATGGTGGGTTCCCTTTGGAATAGGTCCCATCCATCCCTCACATGACTTCCATGCGGTACCACCACGTATAGCAAAACGTGATGAGACGCAGACGCGACGTGGGTGCCCATTTGAATAGGTCCCATCCATCCCTCACAGGACTTTCCTGTGGTACCACCACGTATAGCAAAACGTGATGAACTAGTATGGTTATACAGAAAGTAAGTTCTGACAGGAATTAAATGTGCTGGGAGTTAGCAAAATAAACCATAGATTAATAAGCCACCTGAAAGAACCCAAAATTCCCTCTAGGGCCTCTCGGTCTAGTTTATCCTTAACGGACCAACGTGTTTTGCAAATCCAAACAATCTTGGCAAATTTTATTCGAAAACCAGTGATTAAGGTTATTAATTAATCTCTGGTGCATATAATTGCTCTGATGCCAGCTGTGATAACCCGCCCAGGAACATACCGTACTATCGCCTAAACCAATCCACTTTGGTCATTAAGCAATAATAAGGTATCATCCTGTCGTTAGTTGCCGGGTTAACGCCCGGTAAATCACTTACAAAGCAACAAGGATCGACATATATGCATTAAAACTCACGCGAAGGCGAGTCCAGAGAACAACATAAGATTAACATCCAAATTTACCCCGAAGGGCTTAATTATTACAAATCGGAGTTTTTGACATGATAACGAAGTTCAGAGTTTTGAAAACAGCGGAATTAAACTAAACGGCACGAGGAAACATCACGGGAGGCCTGCCATGAAGCCTTCAGTCATCGTCTTCAACCCACTCCAGCTCCCAGCCAAGCGGGATCTCTCCAGGCCACACATCAGCAAAGGCATTACCTGGAGCAACAGATTATAGCAAGGCTGAGTATACTAATACTCAGCAAGACTTACCCGTCGATGACAACTACATCACCAACTCTAGACATGAAAGGCTTTTTGGCCAATGGGGTTTCTTTTGCTGAAAAGCAACAAAGAGTATGTCCTTACTTTCAATATTTTAGCACAAGTTCTAGTTGATTATTCCTTTCTAAATTAGCAAGCTAGTGCAAGCATAAGTGGTGCAAACAATTAATCAAGCATAATATTCATCAACTTCCATCATTAGGGATCTCATGGCCAGTGGAGTAAGTAGTCTCAGATAACGGTGAGAGGCCGACAATCGATTGATTTAAACCTTCCAAGGTAGACCTAAACACACGGTAGGGTGCCCCCGCGAGGACAACCACCAGGCGGTTCCCAAAAATCTTCGGATTGGGATCAGATGTTACAGTCTTAAGTACAAGGCTTGCTAGGCTACGCCACCAAGGTCACCTAGCCTCACACATGTACTCAGGTGGCGAGCCCGGGGCCGCAACCCTAAGATTAGTAGCGCAAAGTTCCCGCACCGCCTCATTTAGGTACTAGGCTTACCGTACCCATTTCCGACAAGTGTTTAGTACGTTCAAACACTTAACCCACGAAAGCCATTGGACCGGAGCCCACATCCCATGCTCTTACCACATGAGCAATCCATTTAAGGAGATCTTATGATTCCAACATAAGAACCTATTCTCGCGAGTGACAAGCATCACTCGACTTGTTACGGTCCTATAGCATAGCAGCTATCGACCTATCATACTAGTAAAGACATAGGTACCTAGGGATCATGCATCTAGGGTTTCATTTCAACTCCTGAACGTAAATGCACAATCATCCATAGATAGTTGCATAAAGTTTCAAAAACACTTGGTTAATGCACCGGGGCTTGCCTTCGTCAGCAGGGTTAGCCTGAGGGTCCTCGATGTCGTCGATCACCTCCACGTACTGTAGCTCCGCGTCAGCTCCTCCTTCCTCGGCTTCCGGCACTAGCGCGTAGTTACCGTCAGGAAGCTCTACACAGAATGCAATGCAGGGTTCAGGTGGAGTGATAGATTAATTATTTCATCCAACTCTTGTTGGCCACATTCACCTTAACAAACAATTAATTACAAATTCTTTTTCATTAAGGTTATTATGGACAAGGGTTTAATTTTTGACCAACAATTAATTAGTGTTCATTTTCATGATTGTTATTTCATGTGTGATGCACTATTCAATCTTTCGATAGCAAAGGTGTGCACATAAATGTAGATACTTCCATTTAAATTCTTAAAACAGCAAGGGTGATAAACCAGACCCTAAAATTAGGCTAGGTACCCAATCACAAGGTCACAAGGTTAAAGGAACACATTTTCCTAATTAAAACCTATAACAAACTCATGTGCACCCTATCTTTTAAAGGCACAAACAAAACACACAAACAAGGACAGGGGTCCCTGCTGGCCTAGTTACTCCTAAGCATCCACTGGATTGTGCTTGAACATTAAAATAACTATAAAACTTATAAAAGCAAAGATTACATTTCCTAGCCATGCAAATTAAAGGAAATGCATAAATAAATAAAAGTAAAGCTCCTGCATCCAACAACAAGCCTACAGCTACTCTGACCCTAAACAAGATCAGAACACCCATAGGTTCACCACAAACATTTCTGAAAATTAAACTATGCATTTAAATGCAAAACTAAGCATAAAACAAGATTAAATATTTCTAATAGAGATAAATTCATGATAAATTCAGGAAAGTTGCATCTAGGCCTAACATGAGCATATCCACAAGTTAAGGACAAAAGTAAATTTATATTTTTCTACAAAAATCAGTAAAGCAGAAATAGCATAAATACAAAGTAATTCATAATAACAGATCTGCTCAACAACTTTGTGCAATTTTTGGTCCAGAGTCTAAACATGACAAGTCTAGCAACATATCCAAAATTCAGCTCCATAGCCTTTCTATATTTTGAATTATAGCAAAAAGGTGTCAAACTGAATTTGAATTTTCATTCAAAATCTACAAGTCAAAACTATGGTCATGCTTTGTAGAAGTTGCAGATCTACTCTCACTGAGACCAACAAAATTGGCTTTGCATTTTTCGGAGTTTTTTGTGAATTTCTAGCCTATTTCTAAGGCACTGGACTGACTTGCAAGGAAACTAAGAATCTTTCTATTGCAATCGGGCCCCTAGTTTACAAACATGCCCCTAGCCTTCACACATATGCCCTTGCGGCGGCGGGAGACTTCGCCGGCGGCGAGGTGGGGCCGGAGCAGACCAACAAGCGGCACGGGCGTGTGATTGGCCTCACCCCTAGCCGATTGGTGGTGGTGGCGCGGTCGGGGATGTCACCGGCGAGCGGCGGCGGCGAGGTCGCGGCGGCGCGCCCGCTGCGGCTCGGGTTCCAGCGAGTGTGGGTGAAAAGCAAGGCAACAAGCGGCGGTGGAAGCTCTAGTGAGGTCTAGAGAAGGGCTTGGAAGCTTTGGCCGGCGGCGGGAGCGAGCGGGAGTGCGAGCTCACCGGGGCGGCGGCAATGGCGGATCGGCGGTGTTCACGCGCGAGAGGAGAAGGGGGCCGGCTTTTTATAGCCGAGCGTGCGCAGAGGCACCTCGCTTCGAGGCTAAGCCTTCCCGCCGCTTCAATGCGCGGGTACGGCGGCCTTGGCGTGCGTGCGTGCGCGGCGGGCGGACCGACGGTGCCGCGGCGAGCGTGCGCACGCCGCGTGGCGCACGGGCTCACCGGCCGAGGCGGCCCCTGGAGTTGCGTGCGAGGCTGACGCACGCCGAGCGTACGCCCAGACTTCGAGGCTCGGCCGTGGTACGGCGGCGCACGGCGGCGGCACGGCGGCGACGCGTGGACGCGCGCGCGCGCGCGTGACGTCGCGCCGGCGCGTTCCCGCCCTCGGTCCGTGGCATGTGCCTCTGTTCACTTGCATGATTCTCCAAAAATTACAAGTAAACTTCAAAATCCGTAGATAGGAAAGTTGTAGGTGAGTTAATCCTCTACAACATGGTTGAAACCGAATTTGAAAAGGATTCAAACTGAAAGAGAAAACCAAATGCCAAGTTGGGGAATTTTCATGTCTCAGTGAACAGTGACTCAGAGCTTGTTTGGCCATTTAGCACCTTTTCCACTCAAAACTAGCAATGCCACTCAACATGAAAGTTGTGTCTCATGAAAAACTGGACAACTTTTATATTGGGAGATTTTGAAGTGTTTAGGTGAAATTTGGAGAACGCGGCAAAAGTTCCAGATCGACACAAAGACATCAAGGGGTGTGTCCCCCCTTAGCTAGGGTTTTGACCAAGGAGAGTGTGCTAGACTTGCTTAAGGTGCTAATGGGTGAGTGTCGGTGAGGTTTTCGAGGTGATGACCCAGGTTGACCGTGCTTTGACCCTAGTCAATAAGTTTGACCGACAATTAAGGTTAATTAAAAACTTGGGGCGTCACAGCTTCGTTCTTGTGTTCTTGGCTCGTTCATAAGTTAGAGGCTTGTGTTCTTCGTGACACAAGGTTTTGATCCTCTAGAGCCAGAACCGTAGTTCATTTACTTGTTTGCATGCTCTGATCCTGTTTAGTTAAGTAAGTTTGTTGTATCTCGTTCAGCTGCATCCATAGCTTCCTTTCTGCTCCCAGTTCAATGATATGATCTGATTCCGATCTTTCCCTTGTTCGTGGGACCGTATTTATACGGTTGCTATAGTGTAGTTAGCGGGCTAGCATACGCCACACTATAGTATTTATCTGGGGTACAGACGTGGTGTCTGGGCCTTGGGTTTCTTACGGAGACCATGTACGATCGTAGCGTAGAGGTAGGCCGTAGTGGTGACAGCCTGTTGGACCCTTTGTCAACCCTCTTACATCGCGTACCGAGTTGGGCTCGCTTGACAGCACCTCTGAGTGTTGTCGCCCCGCGGGGACGACTAAGATCTGACAGGAATACGTCTTGAGAGCTAAGTCCCTTAAGGAAGTGCTTCTTGTATCCCGACCTATCCCAGCGAAAGCTGGTGTCCTTGGATAGACCCTCTCTGGTTACTCTCCGTCCTAGGAACGAAACCCGAAGGGAGTACTCATTCTCCTAGGGAGAAGTGCTGCAGCGGTATTTCCGTGCGCTTGCGGTTTACCCGGTCGTTCTTATACGCTCCCTCTAGGTGTTCAACTAGTGGTGAGGATAAGAAACGCCAACAAGCATTTCTGGCGCTGTTGCCGGGGACGGATGTTGTTATCCTTCGAGCCCGCCTATCCTCGTATTTATCTTTTTCTTTTTTTATTCTACCTTCACCCCCGTTACCCTTTTTTGAAATATCCCTTTTATTTTCTTTCTACCTCTAACCCCGCTACCCATGGAAGGTTATCCTTGTAAACACCTTCCGCCTTCGAGGAGTGAACCCTCAGAGTCATCTTCGTCGAGAACCACTCTTACATCTGGCTGTAGGATTCACCCCTCTCTCATGAAGCTAATTCAGGACCTATCCTTCTCGGGGTTAAGTCATGAGAACCCCTTTGATCATGTGAGAGACTACAAGCGTCTGATTGACACTCAGGGTAAAACCGGAGAATCACTGGATGCTCGGAAAAGAGAGTTTTTCCCGCTATCCCTCTCTGGGGAAGCTCGGGATTGGCACCGTTGTTTTGGTAGGGACTACATTACTTGGGAAAGGGTGAGAGCAGCTTTTTGCTCCCGCTTCTTCCCAATACGACATGTCATCTCGTTAAGGGCAAAGATTCTTTGTTTCAAGCAATGTGAGGAGGACTCACTAGGAATGGCATGGAATCGTTTCGCCTCCGCGGTGGAAGATTGCCCAGTCCTCCGCATTCCCGATTGGATGTTGCTTCAGCACTTCTGGTTTGGATTGCGAAAGGATTGTGCCATGAGGCTTAATGCTCTCTCCGGAGGATCCTTTGTGCACCTAGATGCTATCAAGGGAAGAGAGATCCTGGATAATCTCCGAGATTTCAGCTCCCCTTACATCCCGGTCGTCGAGGCACCCACCAGAGGAATTGTTGAGCCACCTAGATCCATCCTCAGCCGAGTCCGAGACTTCATACCCACTCTTCCTGAGCTCTGGCTGAAGATGTCGTTCCTGAATAGCAGGAGTCTAAGGGAAGGATTTCGTGGCGTGAGATCTACCCTTGGGTTCCCCTCTCGTGCATCTTCTTAGACCTTCTCCCCGAGACTTTGTCTCGTGGGAGGACGGAGATAGTAGTTCGAAGAGAACGACCATTCCCGGCCAGGATGACCTTATTCGACCCTCAATACTATCTCCTAAGGAGGGTATGAGAGGCCCATCGTGTTTCTACGTCGAGGTTTGAGCTGAAGTGCTTTGCACTAAAGTTTCGTATAAACCGAGACATGGGTCTCTGCTTTATAATCCATTGGGTTCATCCATCAGACCGAAGGATCACGATCAGTTATCGATCGAATGGAGTGCACTCACTTTCCATCTCAAGCACATCGATCGATGCCGATCAATCAGGAGAAGCTTGCATTATGTATCCTATGCCGGATTTGATCGATGCCCATTAGGAGGTGCGCTTTTTGGTTTATCCAAAACCCCCCATTGGAAGCTTAGGCCAGACTTGGGAATGTTTTCGTCACTTTGATGGGAACGTCGAACCCTCTGCCTAAGGTAAGAGTGAGTAAATCTTGCTCTTCGTCCGAACTCTAGTTCTTGATCGTACACCGGCCTCTGGAAGTCCACGCTTTATCCTTTTGAGAGACAGGTGTCCTTCTGAGCTTGAGTTCACTCGGAGATCGGTACCTATTGGTGAAGCACTAGCCTCAGTGCTCGATCTTTTCATCTCCGAGTTCCACGACCCTAGTGCTATAGTCCTCAAGTCCCATGACCACCTCAGGAAAGGCCTCGGCCTCTCTGAGATGATCATACTTGCTCTCAGTCTCGATATACCTTTTTGGGCTCGAGTTCGTATACGCACTACCCTTGCAGAGCAGAGCTTATCATCATATCAACATCATCTGCAAGGAGACGGTCATAAGTTGAGACATGAGATCACAAGACACCCACACCCTGAGTACTTCGGGAACTCATTTCATTTCCCCCGGACGAATTATCCTTCGGGTATCTTGTGGACCGTGGTCATGCAGGAGAAAAGAACTTGCCAAGATTAAGAGGAGTAGGCAAAGGTCCACAGGAAGGCAGCACCTTTGTGGCGACCTGAACACTTTGTGACTACCGCCGGAAGTGCCTACACTTCTGACGAACCCAGTGTGTCGTCAAGGTGATTTCCCCCAGATTCTCTTTGGATATATCATGGTTCGGCCGAGGTTGGTATATAGTTGAGGATGAATTCTCAACCTCAACCTCATCTTAGCCTTAAGCCTAAGTCAACCTTTTCATCTCGGGGAATCCACCTGGGCCGTCGATCCTGAGACTTGCTTGAGCCCACACGAGAAGGGAGAGGACCAGAGGGGCCCACAGGGGGCCGACCGAACCCTGGTTCGGCCGAAACCCTGGTGCCTCCTCTTCCCTTCTTCTTTCGCGTGTGCGTCTCATTCTCCTCCAGAACCCTTCTCTCTGCCGCCCGACGAGCTTTCGCATCGCGAAACCCATCTCCTCCACCTCAACTCCTCAGTTCATCACCGCATCCATGGCCGGAAGGAGTGTTGTCCCTTTCGACGGCTCCACCTCGTCCACCGGCCCCGGGCCAGGAGGCAACCCCTCCATTATTACCGCCCCCGCTGCGGACCTCGCAATGGTGGCCGGTGTCCTGGATGTTCCTCCGCTCGCCACCTTCCCGCCGGGCGGGAGGATTCCAGGCACACCGACCTCACGGCGCTCTGCCTCGCCTGGGAAGAGGCACATGAGACGGGCGGCCTGCCCCTACGGCAGGCCGACCACGGCTCAGCTTCGCCCCAGGGGGTTGCCGCTCGCTCCACCTAGCACACCTGGATCATCGCTAGCTGGAGGGCAGACGAGCTCAGCATAGTCCGCTCCTTCACCACAGCCGCCGGTGACCATAAAGCCGGCACTGCCCAAGGAGAAGGCTTCTGCAGCACGCCCAGCTCCAGTTCTGCCAGAAGAGGAGGAAGACGTTGGCCTGAACGACGGGTTGCCACCGCCGCCCTACACTAGGAGGTCCAGGGAGAGGACTCGGGCAACCGAGCAGCTCCCTAGGCTCTCCTCAGTGGCCAAGCTGACCCCGCTAATGAAGGAATTGAAGGCCAGCAACGAGAAGCTCAGGGCTGCTTACTCGGAGCAGAAGTTGGACCTGGCCGAGCTCAGAGACGACATCCGTGACCTTCGCCGCGGCCTTTGTGCGAAGATGAGGAGGCTGTTCTCAGCCACGGGGCATGCAGCCCTCTATGATGCCGAGTAGTGGGGATTAGCCCCAGCTTTAGCTCATTAGGCGCTAGTCTAGGTCTAGGTTTGATTTCCCTTTGTTTCCCTTTATTTCATTTATTTCCTTTGCATGTGTGTAAGCGCCTAATCATCTTTGTTTAAAACATTTGGATTTGAATAAAGTGGCTCACCGGTCATGTAACCCGGTTTAGCCACCCTTTGTGTCGTTACTTTGGTCTTTTTGATTTAGAGGACATCTAGGTTCGAGACAGTGTGGGGGAAGAGCCACGACTCTCCCGACGCAAGCACGACGTTTTCGTACGTACCCACTGTGAGCAACTCCGCGCTAGCCGATCGATCACCTACCGAGAACCTGAACGGGACCCGCACGAGTTCACTCCTGTGGAGAGCCTCTCACGGTTCATCTTCTATGCATAGCGCCGGTTTGCATTTCGACAACTCACTCTCTTTCATTCCTGAGTTTTATAAGCTATATCTGTCTATCTCTAAACTAAAACTCGAATGATGATGCTAAAGATCACCCAGCTCGTTTGTACCTGAGGAGACTTACATATGTTTTATTCCTTGTTACTTGCTTGATGCTTGTGAACCATAATCTTCTAAATGACAAGCATGTTCACCTAAGTAATTGATGAGTATGATATGGCTGGATGATATGATCTTTTACTCTGATGACTAACTCTCTTGGGGAATTTATTTTGAAAAATCAAAACCTCTTGGAAAGGCTCCTCTTTGATATGCCTCCATCCCATTAGAGCCATATGATCTCTGTAGGTAAAAACCTTAGATTCATATGCTGCTTGTCATTACTTTGAGCTTTGTCAAATTCTGTGACCCTTGTGAGAATTCGTTTCAATACTTTCGTGATCAAGATTTATGTGCACCCACCTATTTCCCCTTGCTATGCTTCTACACTGGAAGTTAGCATTGTATCATCTATCTATTCCAAAAAAAATAAAAAATAAAACTCCATATGTTGTGTGACATCTCTCTCCAGAAGTCCTTCAAAAAGAGACATGGGCTACGAAAAAAAATATACATGCTCAAGGCATGATAAATAAAAAGAAAAGAAGAAGAGAAAGAATAGCCCATGTCCAAAATAAAGGAGTAATAGGAGAGAGATGAGATCATTCAAAAGGGAGTTCCATATCATAGATGGTAATAACTAGTGTCCATTCCGGGGCTAGTGTCCACCTTACCATCAACCCACATTTTCACCTTATATATGTATGGTAATATCTAGCACCCATTCCGGGCCTAGTATCCACCTTACCATACACACCATAGCCATACTGGTGCACATCTTGATCTGATGGTATGATTTGATTTTCTCTGTGGATCCCGTCTTTGACTTTGCAAAATATGTGATGCAAGTATGCTTTCTCTTTATCCTACCCTGAGCTCCACATACAGCCATCATTAGAAGTAGGATGAAGAAAGACAAAATGCCTTAGTGAGGACATATACACATTGAGTGATTTGAGAGAATCAAATAAGAAGCCACCAAGAGTTTTGTTTATGAAAATCTTGCAAAACCCCAAGGTGTTTATTATCAGGTGCATAAGTGACTTGATTCACAGCTGTTCTACTTTTCAATCACCCAAGGGAACATGATAGCCACTACACAGAGGTTTACAAGAGCAAGGTATGACTTGGAATATCTCTTATGCCTGTCTTACTTTTCAGTATTTATGACCCGCTTGGCTTTGTTTCCCCTTCACTCGAGACGAGCAAAGGTCAAGTGTGGGGGTGTTGTTGACGGTCAATATTTGCCATTTTTAAGACCGTCAACCCCTGCAAATCTGAGTATGAATTGAACATCCGCACTAAAATAGGTGCTTAAACTCATACTTTCCACCAGTGTCGATGTCTATTTGAATGCAGGTATTTAGCATAAGAAATGAGAGAAATTCATGCACATTCACTCCACTCCAATCCAAGGCACTCAAATGCTGGCCAATCAGGGGCTGCCAAATGGATTCTCCTGGATCTATGATGTCACCAATCCATGTGAAGGACTTTCGGCGAATCATACGCTGCCACGTCATCATCACATGGATCCATGGGCCCACTTTACCAACTAAACCACCAGGAAACGTGTCATGCACGGAGGAGAGGCATCAGGACCCACATGGAAGTGAGCCAGAGGAAGCACACCCCAGATGGAGGGCCGAGGGTGTCGGCCGACCCTAGGATCGGCCGAACCGACCTAGGGTCGGTTGATCCTCCCCCTCTACTTGTCACTTGCTCATTAGCTCCCTGCTCCAGTCCCGGGTGTTTAGGGGCACTTTGAGCCCCGGAGCAAACTTCCTTCTTATCTATAAATAGGAGGGAGGGGCTCCATTTCTCACACACACCACTTAACTCTCAAGTTACACTTTCTGCAGCAGTAGCTGCTGACACGTACGACGACGGGTGGCGGGAGGCTTCTGCCCCGAAACATCCCGGCCGTTTCGTTCCAGCCCAGCCGGGAAGGCAGACCAGCCAGAGAGAGACCGTAAGTCATTGGTGTCACTGACACGTTACACACCCTTTTTTATCTTGTTCCTCTTTATTTCCTTATCCTTGTCCACTTTTCCGTAGTACTATACTCTAGAAAACGTATAGCTGGTTCTATAATGTCCGGCTTGCATTGGTCCACGCACGTCTACACACCCGCCCCCCACGGATCTTTTGTTGGGGGTGAGGTCACCAAAGCAACAAGCAGTCCTGTTTAGTTGCTAGAAATTCTACCAACTACCCGTTACATTATTTTCTAACACTAATTAGAAGTATTAAATGTGAATTAATGACAAAACCTATTCCATAACCTTTATCTTAATTTTCGAGACGAATTTAATAAGCCTAATTATGACATGATTAGACAACATTATGCTACAGTAACCAATCTCTAATAACGAATTAATTAGACTTAATAGATTTTTCTCGCGATTTCTAGTCTATTCGTGTAGTTAGTTTTGTAAGTAGTTTACATCCAACCAACTAAACAGGGTACCACACACTACCATTAGCTATTTTACCACTATAGCTAGCTCGAGAAAAGAGCATGGATCGTAATGCTTTGCTTAATCACCGACGATTGCTGCATGTGTTGAATCAATTGCCACCAACAATACAGTGACGCACCCCGCGCACAAGCTCTAATTACTTTCCCGGCCTAATAAAAGTTACTACGTAGGAATGATAGGTGCTGCCGCTATGTGTTGAGCATTGTGGCTGTGTAGGAATAATATAATTTTTAATAGATAAGTATTATCTTTTGCTTGCAGATCATTTTTAGAGCAACGTACTGGACAAGGATTTTGTTTCTTCTGTCTAAAGAAAAGGAGAGAAGCATTTTGAAGGAAGGATGCAAAAGTTTGAAGATAATAAGATTGGAGATTGGCAGCAAGGCGGGATGGAATTTGTTGAGGTGTCTCCAGTTCTAGTTTTTTCTTGCTTTGTCTGTCTGCTTTGGTTAGACCCTTAGAGGTGTTGTTCTTGCCTGTTGCATCAGGCGTCTTTGCTTTTCCTGAACTTGGTGCGATTAGCAGTTGCATTGTGAGTTGATGTGGGGTCCTGATTTTCATCGGTTGTAAACTATCAAATTTTGGTTGCTGAGACCGGAATTAAGTCATTTAAAAAAAAATAAAAGTTACTACGTATGTGCCACCATGGTACTAATTGTTACTACAAGGATGGCGCGGCCTCAGCAACAATTAAAAAAAGTTACTACGTTTCTACACATGCATCCTATTGTAGATTATAAGCCAGATCTTTTGGTGAAATTCAGAAAAATAAAAAAAAACTAAAGTGAATGCATGACAATATGTTTTAAAATTTGAAAGCAAAACACTAAGATGATTTCTTGGCAACATTCTTTTGCAAATGCTATTATACGTTAAAACATGTTTAATTTGTTGAGAGAGAATTGTTATTAAATGATCGGTTCTTCTTGTATTTTTATTGTGAAAATTTTGTAGCATGGTACTCGCAGAAACTAATATCTATAAATACATAGTTCTCATAAATGGTGATGTGCCATGTGTAGTGGAGCTCCTTGATGAGGTGGGATGCTTGCATGCTGAGAGAAATAGAAATTGATGCCTTGTAGTGGGGTACTCCTATATAGTTTATATAGATTCTCTACTCCTAAGTTGTGTTTTTCTAATTTCGACTTAGTTTATCAAAAAATACAAGGAAACATCATCCAAAAACAAGAGCGCAAATATAGACTGAAGGAAACAATTAAAAGAGCCATTCCAAGGATGAAGGATCCTGCTTGTACCAACTGCCCATGCCCATTCATTCACTACCTCTTTGGGCTTTCCAACGTCGTAGCTCATCTCACTTTGATTGAGCTGATAGATGACGCTAAAAAGTTAGGATAGGAAGGGCGCATGAACCAACGTAAAAAAAAAGTAGTGACAACCTTATAAGCTCTAGGCTCTCACCAGGCTCATCGAAAGTAATTAACTAATAACTGGAGAAGCAAGATTAAACGGAGGCTCTCAAGACTCTGACCTTACCTCTGACCGGCCTAATTTTTACTGCATCCAAGCATATACGGAGTACTCCACTAGCTAGGAGAGCATATGCTTCTACCGTCTCCATCCGAGCAACATCATCCTAGACCTAGACGACACATGTCCATCATATATTATATGTAAATAAATTCCGTGCTTTAAGTTAATTACTATTTAATCACCTAGTGTGGTGTTTGATTATGCAACGAGCATATATACGTACATGTTGTTGATTGATTGACCACAAGGGTGATGCCACGCAAACGACGGCTTTTTGACCAGCTGGAGCCGCCGTTGCCACACTCTGCCACTTTGGAAATAAAGCAGCTACCAAGCATATATGCTGCTTCCATTGCTTCTTTTTTTTTTGTTCTGTAAAAAAACATTGCAATACTGAACACAAAAGCCATGGATGGATGGTCCTGGATAGATGCAAAGTTTAGCGGTAGTACCATATATTTGCGTACGCTGTAAGCAATTTAAAGTGTGGTGGTCTGAAAACACAGGTTATTGACCCCATCTTGCTCCACACACTTTATTAGCCCCTTTAATAATTCACATTAGCATTTTTGGCTCATAGATACGGGTATTTTTACGTCGCCAAATGCTGATATTCTTGTTCTCAGCTCATGTATTTCAGGACTACGGAGAGCATATATATCCAGTACTCCTGCGCAAAAAAAAAAACAAAACAAAACAAAATGTGCATGTAACATTTAACCAAAAATATGGATGGATAGATGATGCAAAGATATAGTTTACACAAAGAGCACAAATATGAGATGCAAAAAAATTATGTGCAAGACAATACAAAAAAGTGAAATCAGTACTTGATATTGCGGGTTGCATTTGTTCACCTGTTACTGTTGAATCTTTGATTTCTCCTTTTTGTTTCTTTTTTGTATAAATTTTTGTTTATCCTGAAATGCTAGAAGGTAACAAAATGCATCTATACATATTTTTCTTGCACGTTCAGATGTGCATTTGCGGGTTGGGACTTGGGAGTACCCAACTCTTGGGAGCACTAGATACTATACGTTCTCGATTACGGAGAACTGCATGATGAGACTGTCCTGATATGATCATGCATGCTTCCAATCTGCAGGCTGCAGAATTGAATTGGCTGAAATCCGCATCAGTTTTCAGTTGTTAAAATATGTACAAACAATGCATGCATGCTGCACATATAAATGCTAAATATAAATGCTACTCACAATAGGTGACTGCTAGGAGCAGCAACTGCCTATGGTACTTGAAATATGTGTGCAAGCATGTTGACGATCCTTCCAGAATGAGCTGATTTGGTTCTGTTTGCGTTTGGTGGCTGACAAACAGTGTCGTTTTTTTGCAGCATCCCCATCCTACGAGTATTCAAAGAATGAGATCGAAGATGCAGTTTAAACTGAACGCGGTCGTCCGAAAGTCTCTGAAAATCAGAACGGAACCAAGTTCAGTTTGTCGCATATAGACGATCGCTTTAGACAATTCATGATCGTTCACCGAAAGTTCGCATGAACTCTTGCTTGGGTTCCAGTTGAAACTACTACATGCCATATATGCTGTTGTTGTCAACACAATAATTTATGGGTACGCCATCATTGAGGAGCGGCGCCAGGTCAATTCATGTGCCAACAAAATTGACAGATCGGAGACACTTTCCATTAGTTTTGCAAAGTGTTAATCATGCTGTTTCTTACATTTTCTGCTACGAGTTTATACTTTAATTTCCTTACATCAAAGTATAGTACTATAGGAAATACTAGGAAACTGTATTTTTTTTACAAGAATATGATCTGATAATTGCAGCGATCCCCACATCACGCATATATTCTCCAAAAAAATATCATACCACACTCAACAAAAGCTCAAAATTTATCACGAGCTGGTAGCACGACACGCTACAAAGAGCGAGCAAAAAGCACCTCAATCGTTGTCAGTTTTTTCAGTGACGTCTAGCGCTAGCTCTTTTTACTACTTCTCTTTTATCTTGCGTGCTCTTGAAACATCTGCAAGATTTCTCTAGCTAGTCTTGCTAACTGCTACGTACATAATTTGTACTCCTAGCCTGTATGTTCATCTTCAAGTTAAATTAAACCCATACTAAAAGCAATCATCTCGCTTGCGTAAACCACGCAAGCTCTCAAAAGTGAAGGAAGAAGAATCATAAAATTCTTCCTCCGGCCGATCAGATTCAGTCTGATCCCACTGACGAGTTCCGCGAAAGCACGCTTCCTGGAATAATCGCAATATGAAATGGAAGGAGGAGCTTTGTTTGTCTTTCTCCATGTTCACACTATGATGAATTGATGATGCAATATTTTTTTGCTAGGAGGCATTTCCATATTCCTGCTGAAGAGTCAAGATAACCCCTCGCGCAATTATTTAATTTTTCCTGATCTTTGTGCACAAAACAAGTGCAGGGACTACCATAGGCTATTCAGAAACCACGCACAGATGTCGCAAGCAACCAATCAAACCAGTGACAACGAATTTCAGCCCACAATTTTTATTCTTCAGCCCACTGCCAGCACCCAGCACAAGATTCCAAACACCTCTCTCTCTCTCTCTCTACACTTTACCATCTCCTTTTCTCCTCCACTAGAATATAATTTTCCAGTTTTTTCATTTTTTTCTCTCCCAAACCACCCAATTTTCAGCTATAAATGGTCCCCTCCTCCAAGCTTCAATTCCCTTTTCCCCTCTTCCCCACTTCCCTTACTAGGTTTCCTGCTTCCACCACTGCGTTCTGCTGCCCTTCAGCTCCCTACTAGTCTCTTCAGTAACAGCACACAGCTTGTTGCTGACACCACTTCGGTCTCTTGACCCTGCTGCAAGCTCTCAGCTTAACCTTTTCCTTGGAACTCCAATCCTTGTCCAAGGGGAGGTTCTGCTGAAATTTCTGGTCCCAAAGATTAAATTTCAAGGGGAGGTTCTGCCAAAATTTTCTCTCCTGAACATCGATTTCCCAGGGGAGGTTCTGTCAAAATTTCCTGCACTGACCACCAGTTTTCCAAGGGGAGGTTCTGCCAAAATTTCCTGCGCTGACCATCACATCTCATCAAGGGGAGGTTCTGACAAAATTTTCTTGTCTCACCATCAGTTCTCCAAGGGGAAGTTCTGCCAAAATTTTCTTGAGCAAGAACCTACCCTTTTCTTGACGCACACATACAAATATATACACAAACAAATTTTAAATTTAAGAGAAGAAAGAGTAGTTTGCCTCATGTTGATGAAAGGCTAGGTGAAGAAGCTGCAGCATCTGTTTAGATGTTGTTGCTCGTCCTGTCCGAGCACATCCTCTCTGGTTTTATGGTCGGCTCCGCAATCACCCGCCTTGTGCAGTCCTTCTCCGTTGTGTTCCTCTACTGGTTTTATGTCTTCTCAGTAGCCTCCCTGTAGTTAGTTGTAAATTTTGCAATTAACTAAGCTTTCTCTATAGGATATACATAACTAAAGGTAGTAACAAAGGGGGCTACGTATACGTAACCAATAAGAGTGTGAAATAGCTGAGAGGTGCGTGGTGAGACGTCACCATGTCAAGTGGGACCTCGTCTGGATCGAGTTTGGGGACCCGGAGCTCCAGGTCTGAGGATGACCTGGACCTCCAGGCCCAGATGGAGAGGAGGAGGAAGCGGAGGAAGGAGTCGAACCGGGAGTCGGCTCGGAGGTCTAGGCAGCGAAAGCAGCAGCATCTCGACGACCTCACCACACAGGTATATATATACATGCTATTTATGTCCTAGCATAAGTGTATCATAGTTCATGATGGAAGCATTGATGCATGATTTTGTACAATTGTCTCAATTACTCTACTTTTTTATTCATGTAGGCTTGCACTGATGTGCAGGTGAAAAAAGCAAAACAGATGTGAACAAAGGGCCACTTGAAATATCTGGCCAAACAAGCTCAATAATTGTGCTTCCTTTTCCCTAAAGGCCCCACAAAATCATCTGTTGCTTGCTAGCTAATTCACTGAACGAAAGATGCAAATAAATAACATCCACCATCATGATTAATTTGCTCTTATCTTTATTTTACCATAGTCATCTGCATAAAAAGTGAGAAAAAGGTTAGAGTCATTGCTAAGAGGTATAGCATCATGTCATGAAACAGGTAAAGCAGCTGAAGGACCAGAAGAAGCAGCTCAGCATGGCACTAAGCATAACCAGCCAAAACCTTGTGGCAGTGCAAGCACAAAACTCTGTTCTCCAGACCCAGAAGATGGAGCTGGATAGCAGGCTGGGTGCCCTGACTGAGATCCTCTGCTACATGAACGCTATCGCTAGCACCAGTGCCAGTGCTCCTATGAATCCAGCCATGGTGAACAATATCACATCCAGCAATTCCTATGATCTCCTTGGTGCCAGCTGCACATGGAACCAGCAGCCCATAGACCTGTACCCGTGCTTCTAGCTCTAGAAGAGAGAGGTGGTTGTTACATGACATAGTGGTAAGGCCACAAGGAAAGGAGGCAGGCAGGCATCAAGTTCTTTTCAATCATGTAGGGCCTTCGTGTCACTGTTGATGTACGCCTGATCGATGCTTCTCTCTTAATTGTGTATTTTGGAGGTGATAACGATGTTTTGGTTTTCTTGTTGTTGGTGGTAGAGCCTAAAGGATGGGAAAATGGAGAAGATGTGCTTGGCATTGTGTGAGGTGGAGGCTGTTGTTCTCTGGTAGTTGAGGGGTAGAGGGGAAATAATACTGGGCCAGATTGTGAAAGGGAGAGGCAGGGATTTGCACTGGCTCAGACTATGCTTAAATGCATAATGATCATGATAATGTTTATTAAGATGTCGATTTGATGGCTCTTTGATATCCTTTGTGCCTCTCTATAACCCCTAGGGGTGGACTTTCTGATGCGTTTCCCATTTTATGTTTATTGTGGTGATAATGTTTACTAAGATTAGGAATAAGCTCAGACTATGAATTTTCTATAACCCCTTTGTGCCTCTCTATAACCCCTAGGGGTGCACTGTCTCAGACTATGAATTGTCTAAAGCAAGCCAGTGTCAATTTCACTGTGTTGCAATAATAAGCTGAATCAAAATGAAATAAACATCTGTACTTATCAAGCATATATCTATTCCTGCAGTATAAATTTAAAAAGCTGATGACAGGAAACATTTAATTCATTTTTTAAGACGTACAAAGCACGTTTTTCATTAAGAGGAGAGAATAAGGGTTACAAAGAAGCGACTTTGGAAGAGACTCAAAGCGCTAAACACAGCACGCTACAGGAAGGAGAACCCCGCGACACCACCACACCAAACAAGAAACAAGGGGAAGGGGATGCGAGGCCTGCTGACAACAAGCACACCGAGAACACACGCACGTCACCGGACGCCTATCATCTAGAGGCCTTCAAGGTCGAGCGAGGATGTCGCGTAGGATGATGCCACCAAGAAGGGAACGACGAGAGCGCCGCCATCATCCGTCCCTCCAGGAAGGAGCAAACAAGTTTTCACCTTGCAGACCAAATGGCATTGGGACCGCAGCAACAACGCCTCCAGCGAGGGAAACTACGCCGACAAGCGCAACCGTTGTTGGCCCGACACCGGCCGGGCGAGGCTTTCGCCAAGCCCCAAAGCCAACTCCGCGCAGCCGACCTTGAAGCCGTGGATGGTAGACGAACCGACGGAGAAGCAGCATGCAGTCCAGGGTGCGGGAGGAAATGAAGAACATCAGCAGGCCAGCAAGGCTCGGAGCAACCCCGACCAACGACGAAGACCAGGAGCAGAAGGCAGCGAGGGGGGGGGGTGGTACAGGGTGAAGGGAAGAGCCGCAACCAACCGAAACCATAGCAGCGTCGTCGAGGGACCTCGCAGCAACAACGCCCGGCCCACCGAGGAGACCTGACGATAGGCACCGACAGAGTAACCACAGACGCCAGCAGGGGGAGGGAGCCGCGACCGCCGGTGCCGGGGGGGGGGGAGGGACCACAGCCACCGGCAGGGGGAGAGAGCCGCGGCCGCAGGTGAGGAGGAGGGCCCGCGGCCGCCGGCAGGGGGCGCCACGGAACCACGGGGACGCCGTCGAGAAGGTCGATGGGGGCGACGGGGAAGCCGCGGAGGGAGCCGCAAGCGATGCATACGAAGAGGTTGGCGGGGGCAACATCGACGAGGTGCAGCCGCCGACAAGGAGGGTGGCCGCGGCTAGCGGCAGGGGGAGCCGCACCCGCCGGTGAGGAGGAACATGGGAGGTCGAGGAGGGAGCTGCCAGTCGTCGACGAGGAGGGGGCGTTGCGGCGAGTGTCGGCGGCGGCTCGGACCCAGATCTAGGGTTGGCACCTGACCCAGGCGGTGGGCGTGCCCCCGTCAGAGGATACCACGAGCTCCCTCGCGCGGGGCCCTGTGGAGCGTGCCAAGGCGGCGAGCACGCGGTGTGGGAGCCCACGGCAGAGCGCGAAGATGCTACCGAACCCACGGCCATGCGCCCACATCGGCCCTCCCGGCGACGCGGCCCACGCGGGCAGCGCCGCCGAGGCGGAGGCCAGGCGGCGGGAGCGTCCGCGCCCATCCCACGCGCGTCGTAGCCGGCGGAGGAGGGGGGAACGGCACCACCGGGAGCTGAGGCGACGCCGCCACCGGCCCACGCAGGTCCGCCGCACCACCGCACGCCAGATCCACGCCGGGGATGGCCGGATCCACGCTGGGGATGGCCGGATCCGCGCCGGGAGAGCCCTCCGCCAGCCGGCGGTGGTCGGAGCAACCTCGTCCGCCGGGTCAACGGGAACTGCCATATCTCGGGTTGGCCCAGCGGGCACCCAGAGGCGGCGGAGGGGAGGGGGAGGGGGTAGGAGGTTGAAGAGGGGCGGTGAGAGCCACCGGCCGGTCGCCACCGGCGCCGCCAGGGGCGGGAGGGAGAGGGAAGGGAGGAACAGAGGGAGGAGGGGAGGTTGGGCCGCCGCCGCCGGCGGAGGTGGCGGCGGCGGCCGGTGGGGGCCACGGGCGGGGAGGTTCAGCGACGGGGGGAGGCGCCCGCGAGTCGCCCTCGGGAGGGCGACGCGAGGGAGGGAGGAAACATTTAATTCACAAAAAAGATAAAACATAACATAAGAAATTAAAAAAAGTAGGATACAATCTACAAACTTCAGCTATAAAAATGTCCATTTGACGGCTTTTGGTATCCTCTGTGTGACTGGTTCGAACCTGCCTTCTCACCTTTGTTCAGGTGGGGCTTTAAGCACCCCCCCCCCCCCCTCATTTTTTTTCCTCCTCTGTGTGCCTGTGTCTCTCTATAATCCCTCGGGGTGTCTTCTGATATATTTTTCATCTATATTTTTTATTGTGGTGAATGTGATAATGTTTGATAGATTTGGGTTTGACGACCTTCAAGAGTCTGAAACTCTGAATGTGTGTCTATATTATAGTTCTATCTTAATTAACTAGAAGCATATTTTCTTTTGGTATACCCTATCTAAATCTTAAATTGATTTAATAATTTTTTTCTAAATGCAAATACCTAAAAGAATCCTAATTATTATAATATTAAATTTAGAAAATTTTAAAATATAATCATATGAGCATTCAAATTGGTGATTGCTGTTTAAATTGGAATTACAAATTATTCTTTTGAAATAAGAAACGACAGTTAGTTCTCATCTCTGCTTCTTGTCACAGAAACTTGTACACTTTATTTATGTAAAAAAAAAACATTTGTCTCGCTTCGCTTCATAGTCATAAAAAGTTTCAGCTTCTAATATAGGGCCTGATTGGTTTGAGGCCGAAGTTGCCCGACCAAAATTTTGACCACCAATTCAAAATCTTAACCAATTTCAACAATCTAAATGAATGAGTGGCTAAAAAGGTTCATCTTGTGCACCTTAGTTCATTTGAATTGTCAAAGTTGGTCAAGATTTTGAATTAGTGGTCAAAATTTAAAATGGCCAAAATTTTGGTCAAGCAACTTTGGCCTCGAACCAATCAGGTGCCTTCTGAATTTGTCAGGTTTGGTTGAATTTTATCATTAGTTTTAGCTTCATGTAGCACACACGCCATCTTCTCTTGTGCCTTATGAAATTCAACAATAGCATTAGTGCAGATTAAGGATTTTCCAATTCATGAAAACAAGTCGATGTCAAGTACACTCTGTTGCAATAAGCTGAATCAAAATGAAATAGACATATGGTTGCAAAGTATATCTCTGTTTCCATAGCAGTACGCAGTAGAGCAAGGACAGCTTAACTTTAAAAAGCTATCATGATAGGGACACATTTGCTTCTCAAAAAGAAGTCTGATGCAACCTATAAACTTCTGCAGCACTGTTTTGAAGCTTTGGTCATTTCTTTTTTTTTGTCGAATAAGCTTTTAAGACTGAGGATATATATAAAATAAAAAAGAACCGTGTTTAAGCGACAAGATTTTCCCTGAAAGCATAATTCATTTGAATAAATTGACCATACTGTCGTTTGGCCACCCTTACACAGATCTGAAAAAAAACTAAAAGAAAACAGATCCTTAACAACTCTCCGACAAGAGAAAACAGGCACCTACTTTCAGAAAATAGCAGTCATCATGGCTGCCAATACCAGCCATGAGAAGTAGAGAAAAGATCTAGAAGACAGGCCAAAAAGATGAAGAGCTCAGTGTCTTGGTAGGAACTGTAGAACAGTGGGAGCACTTATCAACTTTTGCAAAGTGGGATCCTGTGGCATTTCACTATACATCCTCCTTTATCTCTCAAACGAGGTAGGCACTGTTTGTGCTCTCCCAAAAGCTATGTGCTCCCACAAGCACGAGCACTCAGATCAACTTTTGTTATTTCCTTTGCTAGATACTTGGGTATCATATCAACTGAATTAAAATGTCGTAGATGTTTTTTTTTAAAAAAATTGAATATTGAGGAAAGTACTAGAAGCAACCTGACCTCTCATCGAATAGTTCGTGAACCTGAACCACTCTTTGTAGAGATCAAACTGACCACCTCTCTTTACAAATCATGCCTTCAAAAATGGCACCAACTTGATGCTGGCCAAATTACACTGTGACATTAAGCCTGATGATCTGATCTCACTTGTGACCTACGGTTAATGCTTACTTGTGCACTAAGAAAAATCTGGTATCTTTTACTTCATGCCAAATCACCAACATGCCCGGGAGGCCTAAAAGTTCAGAATTTGTGGCAAGGCCACATCAAAAGAGAAAGAAAGGGGGGTAAATAGTACTTCACATTTCAACAGAAGCTCCTTTTGATTCTGCCTACTTTGCCAACTATGTACAGTTGCTACATACAGGATACATCACGGATTTATGCAAAAATTGCAGCCATTACACTGGCCCATTAAAGAACAAACAAATGGAACAGCAAAGAAAAATCTTGACAAATTTCCTACTTGGTCAAAAAACCCATCAATCATGCCAGGTCATGAGTATTGCAACACATTGACGAATGATGTAGAGTCTGGCCTTCTGCTCCTTCAGAGCCCTCTTGAGGCCCTTGAGCTTCAGATCACGGGCGCCGATCTTCATCTTGAGATGATAATGTAGTGAATGCCCCGCTTTAACTGTGGATTCTAAATTTTGATCTTTGGTTTGGGTTTGGGTTTGTGTTTTGAGTTGTGTGGTTTATATAGGCAGTAGCCATGTGCCCTGTGTCAGCTTATTACTGTTTTTTACTCCATGCTTACGAACATCTACCTTAATTAACTTATCACTGGGTTCATGCTTTGCGTAAAAAAATAAAGTCTACGAGAATCCTGGGATAATTTACTCCAACGTCCAGATGCCTATTTGACTTGATGATAACATAGATATATTAGCATTTGCCTGCACTGTGTTATTGACAAAATTGAATGTGTAGCAGTGACTAAGATATGATGAGGATACCACATGGACTGCTGTTTAGAAATGAAAATCTAAAATCAAGATATCTCAAAAAGAAAAATCTGTAGTATAAATTTGTTGAAAGGTTGTTTCCATATGAATTGTAAACATAGTACAAGCCAATATATGAATTGTAAAGCTAGAAGTCCCATTGTCAACCGGCCACCTGCACAAATTAAAGTCAGCACTCAGCACAAATCACAAATCTTAACCAACAATCACAGTTGGGCAGTTTAGTTTTAAACTTCCCTGCTCCATAAAGCCTAAAGGCAGGATCAACCTACCAGTAAGCTTTAGACAAAAAGATTTGACCATGAGCTATAATTAACTCCATAAATGATGCCAACTGGTTACTTGACCAAAGCATTTGGCCAGTATTACGCAGTGGCATCAAGTCTGAAGCTTTGGTCTTTATGTGGTTTATGGTGCCTGACTACACTTGTTCACTGACCAAATTTTGGTATCGTTCAGTTGCATCTTGCATGCCAACACTTAACAGTCGGGAACATGGAACATGTCATCATGGATGATAATAAACTTCAGAATTTAATCTAAAAAGAAAGAAGTGACAAAAACAGTTCTCAATTTTTCAACAGAAGCTGCCATTCATTCCTGATTCTGGATGCCAAATATACAGCTACTTACATCACAGATTCAGGTAGAAGAAAAATTCACCAAACAGAATTCCCTAGCTATCAACGAACGAACAATTAGATAGTAGGAAAAAAGTCAAAAATTTTCTCCTGATTTGCTTGATCAATCTTGCCAAGTCATGAGCATCGCTACACATCGACGGATGATATAGAGCCTGGCCTTCTGCTGTTTCAGTGCCCTTTTGAGGCCCTCAAGCTTCAGATCATGAACACTCATCCTCATCTTCATATTGAGATGCCAAAAAGTGGTTGAAGATGATGATCAGACAGCTTTCCGGCTGGTTGCGTTTGGATTTTTTGATAAGTTGGTTATGTTGGCTTGGTCTTGGCTCGGAGTTGTGTGGTTTATATAGGCAGGTTGTCATGTGGGTTACATCAGCTGATGGCCATTTTATTTTATTCTATGCTTATGAATGTCTATATTAACTAACTTATCACTGGGTTCAAGCTAATCATAAAAAAGAAAGTCTCATGTGATCTTGGAGTAATTTACTTGAATTTCCTGGTACCCTGTTTGACTTGATGGCACGTTTTACTAGCATTCTTTGCTGTATCCCCCAAGCCTCCGGCGACGGGCCTCCGCTCCGTCAGAAGTAGGCGGCCTTCTCTCTTGACATAATTTGGATCATCATTCAACAGTGTGGGCCCTGGTTTAGGGATAACGTAAACAGAGCAAACAAGGCACTCAACTAAGCCAATGTCAATCAAAGCAAAGTCAAAGGCAAGAGTTGTTTATGGGGATGGCAAAAAAAGTCAACCATTGCCATTTACACTGCTATTGCTGTCAACATTATTTTTTTCAATATGGAGTCCCAAACAGAGTTTGACCAAACAAAAGCATGCAAACAAAAAGATAGATCCCAACAAAAACTTTTGGATGCTATTTATGCAAAATAAAATTTACCATTTCATCACAAATATCTAAATCCTAAGAAGATAATTGGAGGGAACAACTGATGGTAGGTTAATAAAAATAGAGCACTAAAACTGAATCATCTTATGGCTATACAGTGTACATACAACTTCCAAGGTCAACAAGAAAGGTAACGGTTGAAAGTAAAGTATATATGGTCAAACAACTTCTGCACAGTCAGCGCAATGTTAATCACAATCCCAGGTGAGCAGTTGCAAGTCAACTTAACCTGCTTCCTCATAGTTGCCTGGTTAGCAGACAAACACAGATAGGTAAACTCTAAATTAACGTGTTTGACCAAATTAAATTAGCTAATTCACATCCCCTTGTGTTACTTATGTACAATGCCCGTAATTTCTTACTTCTCCAGGTTAATGAAATGATTGGATGCTTCTTCTAATAATTAATTTATTTTTTATTTTTCTAAAATATATAAATTGCTTTTGCAGAATGCAAAGATGAATTAATGGTGGAGGAAACTTTAAGGTCGTGGTTACTCTCATTAACCAAGAAAATATATCTACACTTTCCAAGTGAAAATGTAAAGCGTGAAAATTTTGAATTATATGTTTTTTGAGTGAATCGGCAGGGGAGTCCCTTACCTATATTTTTTCATTATCTACTTCCCTTGTTTTCACCGTTCGGTTTCTCAAGATGGACGGCTCTCATTTTTTTCAATCACTCTAAAATATCTGAAATTAACTAATGTTGCAACTTTTCTCAGACAACTATTTAGTGTGCAATGTCTTAGTTCAGATCTTATTTCTTAGGATCCGTATGTGTTGGCTTAGGGACAAAATTCACCTCTCTGCCTCCATCATTACATCGGAACAGTAACTTCTCTCCTAGATTGTATTCAAGATTCTTTTCATCGATCCAAATTAAACATACAACAAAACTAGAAAACATTAGCTGCAGCATGCATTCAACCATTCCTTCCTAAATTTAGACAGATGATTTTGTTAACAGTTTCATTGTCTTCGCTTGTCTTCACAAGTGGTAGCTTATCAGTATTAAGTCAAGTAGCCCACATTTGCAGGTTCATTGTACATAACTTGTTTACCCTACTCATTTGGACAGATGATTTTGTTAACAGTTTCATTGTCTTCACAAGTGGTAGCTTATTAGTATTAAGTCAAGTAGCTCACATTTGCAGGTTCATCGTACATAACCTGTTTACCCTCCTCAATTGGACAGATGATTTTGTTAACAGTTTCATTGTCTTTGCTTGTCTTCACAAGTGGTTGCTTATTAGTATTAAGTCAAGTAGCCCACATTTGCTTGTCTTCTACTCCCTCCATTCTTATAGGTCGTTTTGACATTTTAAGGTTCATAGATTTTACTATGCACCCAGACATAAGTACATATCTAGACGCGTAACAAAAGTAATGAACTTAAAAAGACAAAACAACTATAATTTGGGACGGGGGGGGGGGTGGGGGGTACTTAGTTTCTTCAAGTATGTGATGGCGACCAACAGACAAACTTAAATCTTATGGTCTGTGGACCATGGCATGTCGAAAATGAAATGTATTTTAGTACACACAGAGAGGCCGGGGATATCGAGAATAAAATTTAGCTTGTTCCATGGTATTTTTCAGGTGAAAACATCTCTAGGATAGACCTCGATCTACTTTGAAAACATCTCCTAGCGTTACCGTGTCTCATTGATATTCCCTCTCACGGATTTCATGAAATTTATGCTAGATGATGTTTAAGATTCACCAAATTTATGAGATTAGCGACATCCAGCACCCATAAACTATTAATTAACGGCAGGTTCATTGTACATAGCCTGAGTTTCTCGTTTTGAAAACGGAGCTAATATTTAGAGCTGTATTGGTTGACTTTGACACTTTGTTTATCTGCAGAGCCGGCCTTTTGTGAGAGTTGGATTCCGGTTTTCTTTGGGCATCAACTAGAGATGGCTAACTGAAAATTGAGCTGACTTTGCATAAGTAGCAATTTAATTAGTGTGAAATGTTTGTAACTAGAACTCCTTTATTCTTCCTTCCTAATGGAGTCTATACCGCCCTCAGCAGGGAAAAATAATCACTTCTATATATATGATTTGACAAAAGCCTTGCTAACATATGATTCAAAAATGAAGAAGGAAAAATAATGACAATATATAAACATCATCAAAACAATAACAATATTAGTGAGGGGTGGCCAGGTGGGGGTGAGTAAAGGAAGATCAAAAGTAAGAACGAGGGGTAATCCTGGACAGCAAACAAATACTTGCTATTTTAGAAAAAAGTCCAAATTAATATCCTCAAGTATAACCAAAGTCTGAATAACCTCCTAAAGTAATTATTGGTTCAGTTTACCTCCTAAATTATGCACTTTGGTTCAATTTACTCCTTAACACATTTTGTATTTCTTATTTTTCCATGAACATGTGGAGTTTCCAGTTCAAATTTCGCAAGTTTATAGCAGATAACATAAAATATGTTATAAAATATTTCATGAATTTTGCATCGCTATTTTAATAAGGTAAGATATTAAATAATAAAATTATCCTTAAGATACAACATTATATAAAAATTAATGATGAAAAGTTCGTCAAAAATTTGTTTGATATAGTTTATGATGTCCCCTATCACCCTGTAAAGTTTCAAGTTAAAATTCAACTTGTGTATGTAGAAACAAAAATGACAAAATACATTATCACTACAAGAAATCTGCCGACTAGTGACGCAACCTATTTTTGGTGTCATTGATACGTTTCTGGCTGATTTGGTCATAATATTTCGCTTCCTAACAAATTTAGTGACAAAAAACTTTCGTCATAATAGTTGGTATTGTAGCCGATCATTCCCTGTTCCATGCTAGTTTTGTGACGTCATAAGCTCCGCAACAACGTCATAAACAACTTTGGTCTCACATGTAAGTATTATTTTAAAAATAGTGTATTCCAAGTCATCATAAAATTCAGAAGGGTCTCACATGTAACCATTCTTTTCAAAATAGAGTGTTGCAAGTCGTCATAAAATTTTGTAGAGTCCACATGTCAGTATTTGTTTAAAAATAGATTGTTCCAAGTCATCATAAAACTTAGAAATGTCCCAGTCCAAAAAAACAGGATCCCACAAGGCCCACAACTAGTGTGATAAAAATAGAGGAAAAATAAAAAGGAAACAACGTAAAAAATTTGCTATTGCAAGGGTTTGAACCAGAGACCTACAGGAATAAAACTGTGATGTTTCCCACTGCACCACTTCTTAGTTGTGTAAATTTTATAAGAAATATTATACTTGTGCCAGATAATTTTAAGGAAATTCTTTACAGTGACCAGGTCCCACATGTAAGTTTCAGGTGAACCTTATATAATGACCTATTGAATGCCTGGCGAGACGCTTCACTACCTTCGCAAAGACTTTCGACTTTTGCTACGCAGATTTGCGACGACTCCTCATAGGAATGGCGGATTCTAGCGGCGATGAGATGGTGATTTATGCGCCACCTCCCGACTACGAGTTCATGAAACAGGACGACAAGGCCAGTTCTCTGATTTGACGCACTATATTTTCCCTTATCGACCTAGGGATGGGGATTTCTAGATTTTGGGATCTAGCAGATTGATGAGCATATACATTAGATCCAGATTTCATCGCAACCTCAGATTTGCACTCTGATTGGTGTTACAAGTTGATAGGCTATAGAAAATTCATAGGTGTTACATTCAACTAGTTTTCAATTTGCATCGTTTTATGGATTGACAAGCTCTTGTATTTTACTAGCTTATGGTGGTGGCTCGGTCCACTGATTTTGTTGCATCGGCGCCTCCTGATGCTGATCTTATCCTTGTGGATCCTTATAACAAGTGCGAGCATGGGTATGCTCTCCTTGTCAGGGAAAGCTTCATCACCCATGGGCACCGGTATGCAACCTGCGGTTAGGTAAACAATAACTTGTTTAAATTTCAATACACTTATATTACTTGTATTTCTCTTGATGTGAGTGTTGCAAATGAACAATTGTATGAACATATATGTATTCGTTGTTTATAGCCATGAAAACAATGTCGGTCATTTATTTGGATTGACCCTGAATCGGATGGTAGGACTAAAGCTGTTCTGAATGAGCTAACACGAAGGATAGCAAAAGCTGAAGAGGAAGCAAGGTACTGGAAAGAAGAATGCAGAAAGGCCAACATGAAGCTTGAAGGTACTAAAAAATGAATCTTGAAGATACTACTGTTGAGCTTCAGAAGGTGAAGAAGGGTAAGCCAATGCAGCTGGAACTTATCCAGGTGTTCATGGAAATGGAATCGAACAATGGTAGTTACGATTATTGGAACAATTTGTAATGATGAATGACCATGACATGCCATCTTATGAAACTTGTTGTTGATGTTTACTTCAAGTCGCGCAAGCGACCCTCAGAAGTTATCGATTTAACATGAAGCTTGAAGTCGAGCTGCAGAAGGTGATTGGATAGTTGCAGGAGGCCGGACATAATATTAGGGAGCTATATGCGGGGATAATTGTTGATCTGTTGATGTCTTAAGAAACTTGTTGCTACCTTATCATCCTATGTTGTTTGCTACTTGGTGGTGTGAACTTTGTTGTGATGAGTTGAGAAACTTTTTGCTACCTGATCATCTTATGATGTTTGCTACGTGGTGGTGTGAACTTTGTGATCATGAGTTGCTATGAGATGCATCCTAAAACTTAGAAATGTCCCAGTCCAAAAAACATGATCTCACAAGGCTAAAATTTAGTGTGATGAAAAGGGAGGAAAATAAAAAGGAAAAATGTTGATTCTGAAGGATAGAAAAAACTTGTTGCTACTACCACTACTGCTGTTTTTTCATTATAAGATGTTGGGTTTTCTTATTGCGTAGCAGTGACAGTTTAATCCTGTCCGACTGAATACTACAAAACAAATTTTATGGACGAGGAAGCTACGGTATGTTAATATTTTGCATGGAGGACCTTCCCGAGTAAAAAATATGTAACTGCTTGTTTCCAAGTGTCGCCTATTCCGGTCTTTAAAAAAAGCAAGGTCCCATAAGACCACAATTTAGTGTGACTAAAAAAGAGGAAAATAAAAAAAGAAACAACGTCAATAACAAAAGGTCGAACCCATGACCTTTGATTCTAAAGGGGTAGGCAACACTACCACTGAGACATGATGCAATCTGTATTTGAGCCAAGAAGATTTCTTATATTAGTTTATTTGTGTTTATATTATTTTGCAGGCCCCATGTAAGTTAAAGCTGATAAATAGGACAGTAAAACAAGGAGAAAAATGTGGTCCTCCTATGGGTCGAACCTCTTACCACTCGAAGGGGAATTTTTTACATTGACCAGGTCCCACATGTAAATGTTGGGTGAGTCTTTAATATAAATCGGTAATTCGAAGACGAAATGCTTCACTACCTTCACAAAGACTTTCGACTTTCGCTACGTAGATCTGCAACGGCTCGTGCCAGGAATGGCGTATCCTAGCGGCGACGGGAAGATTCTTGCACCGCCACCTCTCGGCTACGAGAGGTTGAAACAACACGACAAGGTCAGTCCTCTGGTTTGATCCACTATATTTCCCCCTATCGTCCTAGAGATTTCTTGATTTGGGGATGTAGAGGATTTATGAGCATATATAATAGATTCAGATTTCATCATACCCTCAGATTTGCACTTCGATTGGTGTTATTAGTTGATAGGCTATAGACAATTCATAGGTGTTAGATTCAGTTAGTTTCCAATTTGCATCTTTTGATGGATTGATAGGTTCTTATATTTTACTAGCTTCTGGAGGTGCTTGAAGCCACTAAAGCTAAGCTGCAGAAGGTGAATAGAGACCTGCAAGAACAACAAGTCAGCAAGCTCACGTCACTGCAAGAGGCTCTAAACTACAAGCACCAATATGAGCAATCGTTACAAGACAACAATGCTCTGATGGAAGTGCTGACGAAATATAGGGACCAGTGTAATCAATTGATACAACATGAGAATGCCCAGTTGAAAGAAATGATATTGTTACGGTAGGACAAAATTACCCTGATGGATGAGCTAACTACTCAGTTGAAAGAGACTCGCAAATGGAGGGATGAGGCTAATAAATTGTTACGGCAGGAGAATGCCCAGGTGAAAGAGATTCACAAATGGATGGACGAGTGTAAGCAATTGTTACAGGAGATTTCCCTGTTGACAGAAGAGCAATCAGACTCTGACTGAGCTATAGACAATTGATAAAATATGCCTGGTGTTATTTCTAGCTAGACGGTTCATAGGTGGTATCATGCTTGTATTTTGGTGTTTGCTACTTGCTGGTGGTGTGAACTTTGTGGTGATGAGTGCTATGAGATGCCATCGTATTATGCCGATTTGGTTTAATCTATTTCAAATTGATTTGAGCATACTCACCATTCTGAATTAATTTTGCTGATGTCTTGCTGGTCTGGTTTGTTGATGTTTTGCTGAAAGGACCTTCTTGAGCAACGATCGTGAAACTGCTTGTTTCTTACTGTTGTTCCAAATCGTCATAAAATTTAATAGGGTCCCATAGGTCAGTTTGATAAAAAACGGAGAAAATTACAAAGATACAATGTCAATAGCAGGGGTCGAACCCGCGACCTTTGATTCTGAAAATGGTACACATAACCACTGAGACATAATGAATTTTGTGTATTTCTAAACAAAGTGGAGCTATTTTTCTAAGTGTGCCCAACGGCTATATCTCCAACTGCGTACACTACAAGGGACTCGCCTACACGCTCTTGTGGGTTGTTGTGGCAAATATTTGGCCTAGAGGTGTTGGTGCGCAGATCTGCAACCCGCGGTGGGAATGGTGCATCCTCGCATGGAAGGGAGGAGAGTGAGCTACGGTCAGGTCCATACCTTGTTTGTGCCTCTACTTTCATCTTTTGTCAGAGGGAAGTGATCTTTGGAATTGGGGATTTCGGTTGAAGCACGATTGGTGTTACAAGTTGATAGGCTTTCGTTTAGTAAGTGCAAAACTAAGCATTGATTTCAAGTTGCAATGAATTTTTTTGTAGCATCTGTGTACTCCAACATCTTCTTCCATTGGTAGCTACTGCTCGGAGACATCTTCCTGCAATAGTAGCCATTGGCATCCTCAAGACAAGTGCGAACACAGGTTGAAAATTGTGGTGAAGTATGCTTGGACCTTTCTCAATCCTAGCCGCTGGTTTGCTGGCTGCCAAAGGTAATGGCTAGTTGGCTACCTGCTTATGTGGTTCCTGTGGTCAACGACGGTTACTAATAGGGCGTTTAATTTGCAGGAAGAAAAGGAGCAATGCGATTACTTCTGCTGGGTTGATCCAGAATGGGATGAAAGGTCACATGTTGTTATGGTGAAGCTCATGAACAAGAAAGAGAAAGCTGAAGAGGATGCAAAGCAGTGGGAGGAAGAATTGGGAAAAGCTAATTGTGAGCTTAGAGAGATTAGGAATGAGCTCAAGATAGTACGACAAAAACTTTAGAAGGCTACCGCCGAGCTGAAGTCAATTGGGAATTATAGACATAATGTCAAACTCCTGCATGTGATGCTTGCTTTATTTGTTGTTGCCGCGGGAATGGCGGGATTCATGCTTGGTGGCAAGGCTAATTAGATGTATCTGAACATTGTGTTGATCATGTATTCTGAACATTGTGCCTTATGCTTCTGAACATTGTACTGCTGATGTATTGCCAAAATCCACCAAGAAATGTGCAGCGGTTAGTATCCACCACATTTTCGACTGACCATTTAGTCCGACCTCTTCACATTTCCAAGAACGTAATTTTCGTTAGGTTCGCCAACAATCATAATGCATTGTTATTATTATGCCGAAATCAATGGAGCAGCAGCGCAGTTGTTTTGGGTGGCGAAGGAGTGGTGGATTTACTGTAAATGCGAAGAAAGGAGCAGTGGATTTGTTGTAAATAGGGCATCCCTCGACTTCTACAGAAAACCTTTTTGCATCTCCTCCTCTCGGAAGGAAGAGAAACCCTACCACATCTCCTCTCTTTGAGAGTTCAGTGCTCCCTTCCTAGTCTCTGTGTCAATTTGAATGTGCATTTGACCCGACACCCTGATGTTTGATCAAACTATTTTCAGGATGTTGGTAGGTCAATAATCATGCCGTCATGGCGGTTGCCGTTGTCGCTGGTGGCGCTCCCTACCGAGGTGAACGTTGACATCACCGGCCACCTCACTGCGATCTCAGAGCGGGCCAGGGGCGACCGCCGCAGCCTACGGGCGACCTACCGGAAGATGCGTCGCATGTGCAAGAACGCGGTCATCGGTTGGTATGTGGCACTAGACGATTTGCCGTCGAGCTGCACTAGAACGACCGCAAGGGATACGACGCCCTCTGCGATTGCGTGACCCTCATCAGAAACCCAGAGGTCTGCTTCCTCTCCGGGATGGACATCCTGTCGGAGGAAAACTACAGCTCCTGGTCATAAATCATCGAGCTCGAGGAGGCCGCCCAGCCCGAGCACAATGTGGCGGCCTACGTAGCCACCATGGTCCTCTACAGGGCCAATGGCGGCATCGGCGATGATGACACTGCGAGGCGGTACATTAGACATGTTGAGAGTGAGGAAGAATCGGCGGTCGCAGCAGTGATGATGATGCGGACGAACAAGGGGTGCCTGTGGTGCCGTGAGGCAGCCTCAAAGGTGATCCGGCGAGTGGCGTGGCCCATTGCATCAGTATGATCTAGCTAAGCCACGGCTTGTAGTTCGAATTGTGTACATATTTTGCTCAAGGTATGATACATAGCTCACCTTGTCCAAATTTAAAACAAGCATTATTTGCCATCAAAGGATAGAAAATATTTCTTTGGTCTACTCATGTTTCCTAAACCCAAACATCCATCCGACTTTGTGACCATGTTGTTTTGCCTATCCCATTGCAAATTACGCGCCTAGGCCGTTTGCCTGGCACGACCCCTGATGCGACCTTGCTCCTTTCCCATGGCAAATGAGATCTATTAATATACAGTATACTGGAAAGCACTTTTGCATCTCCTCCTTAGTGTAAGAAAGCCCCATCGGCATCTCCTCCTCTCGGCGCAAGAAGACCCCATCGGCATCTCCTCCTCTCGGCGAAAGTACCATCATCCTCTCTCCAAATCAATCGATTTCGTTGTTCTTTCGACCGTTTCGCCTCTTTGATCAAACTAATTTCTATGTGCATTTCAGAGCATCTCCCCCAATGGATGACAAGAATCCTTGCATGCCTCGTGTGGCCCACGTTCTCGAACCATCCACGCCGGTTAAAGGTCCGGCAAGGCCGAGATCCGGCGACTGCGGCAGGACAAAATCACCTCAATGGAGGGCCGGCCCGATGGGTGTAAGGAATCAGATTCTCGTAACCTAAGAGGGGGAGGGGGTGAATTAAGCAACTTAAAACCTTAACCTATGGCTTCCACTACTTTGCATAAAGTGAACTAGATCATTTCTATCTAGATGTGCAATCTATGGTTGATCTAGTGTGGAACCCTCATCCCAAAACAAGTCAACATATAGCCAATCCTAGCAAGATACTACTCTAGGAAAGTAAAGGCAAGCAAGGATTGCAAGAAAGTAATGCGGAAACATAAGGAGGGGATGAGAGGAAGCAAACTCTTGACACATGTTTCATCTCGTGGTATCGGTAGGCACTAAGCCACCCCTAGTCCACGTTGTTGAAGCACTCCACACAAGAGTATTGCTTACCTGTCACAAGTCTCTCCCAAGAGCACCACTTGACTTGCCACAAAGGCTCGCCACAATGGCACTCGCCAAGCTTCCTTGGTCACCTTGATGCCGCCTCCACTAAGGAGCTTCTCCACCAAGGGAAGAGGCTCTCCACATCCCCCGCACAAAGTGTCCTCACCACTCCACATCAAGCCGGAGGGTTGAAGACGTTTACCGGTGAGCCACTTAGGCCCCAAGGCTTCCGGTGCACCTTGTACAGCTTGATCCACTCAAGAATCACCTCACAAGGTAGGCACACCTTGCACTCACTCAGATCTAAGCTAAGCCTTGCGCTAAGCACACACACACAAAGCATGTGCGAGTCTTTGGATGAGAAATTTAGCACTTGGATGGCTTGGATATGATCTTCTATGTTGCTCACACTCCTTTGGTCTTCCTCATACTCCAGCAATCTCAAATGGGCGAGTGGAAGGGGTATAAATAGCCTAAGCCAACAAACTAGTCGTTGGCTAACGGCTACTGAAAATTGTACCATCGGATGAACCGATGCTCCCTTTAGCATAGGTGTCGGTTCATCTGGTGCCCTTCCACATCACTTAGCCATGGCAAACTGCTGACACAATTAATTTGATGCTTCCACCAATGGCTGCATTCTCCTACCGTTGATTCATCCGGTGCTGATAGGAAACACTCCAGAATGTCTCTGTCTTGAAAACATGAGTTGTCAGATGAACCGTTGCTTGAATCCGTTTGTCCATCGGTTCATCCGGTGCTGAAAGGCTTTAGCTCCAAATGTTTCTGTCTTAATCTTGTGAGCTATCGGATAGACCGACGGTGCCCACTTATGGACTGTCAGTTTATCCGACGCCTCTCATCAGCTGCTTCATCTCTAGTAATCAACCAGTGCAACTAGAAAACCCACCGACGATGCCTTTTGACTTCGGCTTCAACACAGTGGACCAAATCATCCGGCGTTTGCACTGACGCTCACTTCTAGGTACCGTCAGTTCATCTAATAGTGTCTTTTGCTGATTCCTTGCATCTTCAACTTGCCACGGTTTAGAGCCTCAAGATATATGTCTACAAAGAAATTTTGGCATGTGGCATTTTTGCATCCATGGGACCAAGAAATGTCTACAAAGACATGGTTAACAATATGGATAGTCTCATTGATTATGTAGTCATGAATCACAAAATCAAACTCGAACAAATGGCATATGTGTCCATGTTCGCTACAATAGGGCCCAACACACTCTGCACCAACTGCGGCAGTCGTCACTGGCATGCCAGGGAGCAGTGGGGCAAGTGCCGTTCTTGCCACAGCAAGAAAACCATGATTCCCGTCGCACCATCTCCACCAGAAGCTGGTGTGCAGTGGGTGGAGTGCCCAAGAGGCCAGGTCATCCATGCATGGCTGTCGTGGCCATCTACTCTGCCACTAATGTCAAGTGCACTCGCCGCATCAACTGTCCCGGAAAGCTCAAGCGCACGGTCGTACCCGTCGCCACCACAAGCTGGTGTCCAGTGGGTGGAGTGCCCGAGAGGCCGGGTTGGTCGCACGTGGCTCTAGTGGCTGTCCACTCTGCCACTGATGTGAAATGCACCCGCCACGTTGACTATCCCGAATAGCTTAGGCACAAGGCCGTTCCTGTCCCTGCTCGATAGGCCGACGGTGTTGCCAGCCGCTCAGTCATTGATGTCAAGTGTGCTCTCCGAGCCGATTGTCCCAGAGAGCTCATGGGCACGGCTGCTCCCGTCCCTACTGAACAGGCCGGCGGCGTTGCCAACCACTCGGCCACTGATGTTGGACCTGTTCCAGCTCGACGGCGAGGTGGCGCCCATGATCAATGATGAACCAGACTAGATGAAACACTAATTGCCAACAATAACAAGTGTCGCATTGCTGTAATGCTAATTAGTAGTTTCTGATTAAGTTTGGTCCGTCCATATTTGATTATGCTGCTATATTTTGGTTATAAGATCAATAGACTCTGTTTCCTACTACGGAGTACTTTGGATGGATGTTCGTTTGAAAAACATGAATCTATTTTGCCAACAAATCAACAAATAATTCAGTCCGGTCTGGTCACTTTTTCTTATTAGTAACATCCGCCCGTTGCCATCCTCATAAGGCCGAGGCACCCGTTGCCACAACTTCCCATGGAAGGTGGTTGCCATCATCAAGAGATCACAGACGTGTTGGTCATATGGAGCGGGGACCCACACATCAGCCACTCAATGGTAGAAGATGAATGGCAGCCCGTTGGTTATCTTCACACCAAAGCTGGCACAACTTCCCATGCAAGGCGAGTAACTCCACATAAATCACCATTCCTACCCCCACCATCGGCGTCCTCGCCAATTTCGAACCACTCTACCACTTCCGTAGTTCTCTTCCCAGACACTCATACCTCACTCCTACTGCACGGCCAACGCAATGAAGCGATCAGGCTCCCCGTCGCGCCGACTATCCCCCACCGGCTCCCCGTCGCGCTCTCTCACCCTCGCGCATCAAGTAATCCTCTGGCGCCACATCCTCGTCTTCGCATGGCCATGACTGGGTGCCGCTGTGTGACATCCTCATCCACAGCATGCTGCCACCGTGCTCCGACACCGCCAATGTCAACCCGTCGTTGCTCGCCGGCGGTTTGCCAGGAGCAGGTGGTGGCTCGTCGGCGGATTCCCAGCCTCCTCCACCGTCGCCGCCTCAGAACCTTACGTTTACGGTTACCCTTCCAGCTAGTGAGTCTGACTCTGACTCCCAAACTAACACAAACTCGTCTGAAGATCGTCGCCGCAACTACATCCCTCCAGTCCCCTGGGGCGTTGCTCTGTGCGTATTCCTGCGCACCAACGGCACATACGGGTGTCCTGTTTGCCCCAACCGTATGCACCGGTGGAGGAACCTGAATGAGGTCAAGGACCATGTCCTTGGGATGGCCAAGTCTACGCTCCTGAGGGAGGACAACAAGAAGAAGTGAGCCACCACCGCGTCGTGGCCAGAAACGAGGGATGGATGTAGATGGAGTGAGCGAGCCGCGCCGGTGGAAGATCTATGTTGTTATGTTATCTGTGATGTTAATTAGTATCTTTAGATTTCATTGGAACATTGTCTTATGTATGTGAACATTGTGATCTTTTGTTATCTGTGATGTTAATTAGTATATTTAGATTTCGTTGGAACATTGTCTTATGTATGTGGACATTGTGACGTTTAATTAGTAACTTTAGATTTCATTGAAACATGGTCTCTTGTTTGTCCTGCCTGTTTGTGTTTTGTAGACAAGAACATCCGTCCACTTATTGTGCCTACATGTTCGTTTGTTTGTTGTTCAAAACCCTGATCAAAACAAGCATCTTTTGCCAGCAAAACATCGAAAAGGTTTGTCCGGTTTGTTCATGTTTGCTAAACAGAAACATCCGTCCCCTTATTGTGCCCATGTTGTATTGCCTATCTCATTGCCAGCAAAGGACCAAAAATATTTGTCCGGCCTTTTCATGTTTCTTAAACCCAAACATCCATCCTACTCGGGTTGTACTGCCTATCTCATTACATGATTTCATTTTGTTGTTACCACGCGTGCCTCATCAACTAGGAAAAATGAACCATGGATGAAACTCTAGGTCAGCTTGGTTGTCTAATGATGCTTGCGTAAAAACCAAGACTTGGCAAATCAAATCATTGCTAGATGCAGTTAGCCCTGCTTGGATCCATGGGTTATAGTTAGTTTGAGCTAGTTGAGGCTCAACTAGCCCTAAAGGGTCCAAACAACAAGGTTAGATTGGGGTTAGTTGCCTCTAACCACCCAAATAACTATCCCCTCCAAGAGGTGCTAATTAAACATAGTTCTGTTGGGCCCACCAAAAAATGACTTTTCTCTTTCCCTCTGCCCACACCTAATTAGACATGATTTTACTTCAAACCAATTTATTAGTCAATATTACAAAGTGCGCTACTGCTCGGAGACATCCTACACAAATCACTAGTCAATATTAGATGACTAATATCAATGAATGTGATCCTTTTTTTGGTTCACTCTCTGATGTTTTGAAATCCTTGATCAACTTTTACCAGCAAAGGATAGAAAATATTTGTCTGGTCTAGTCATGAATGATACACCAAAACTTCCGCCCTCGTTGCAAATCACCTACTTTGGATGGATGTTCGTTTGAATAATGTGATCGTATTTTCCTAACAAATCAACGAACCATTTAGTCCGGTCCGGTCACGTTTGCTTATCAGTAAGATCCGGTCGTTGTCATCTTGGACGGGCCGAGGCGCCCGTTGACTAAGTTCCCAGGGAAGCTTGCCACAACATCCCATGGAAGGCGGTTGCCATCATCAAGAGGTTAGTGATGTGTGGGTATACCCAGTTGGGACCCACATGTCAGCCACTCAAAGCTAGAAGATGGATGGCAGCCACTCGATCTAGAAGCCCGTTGCTTAGCTTGTCACATAAGCTTGCACAACTTCCCATGGAAGTTGGCCATTATATTCCTACCACCATCGGCGTCCTCGCCAGTTTTAAACCACTCTACCACTCCATAGTTCTCTTCCCAAACAATCGCATTTCATTCCTACTGCCCGACCGACACAATGAAGCATTCAGTCTCTCCCAGACACGGAGAGCTCAGGCACATGGCCGTACCCATCTCTGCTCGCGACCTCCACTTCATATGTGCCTACTTAGAGTGGCTAAGGTGTCAATTCCATGGCACGGAGCTGTTCGCTCCGACGCCACCAACGTCGACCCGCCGTTGCTCGTTGGCGGTTTGCCTGGAGCCGCTTGTAGCTCGCCGACAGATTCCCAGCCTCCTCCACCACTGGCAGAGTTGGACTCCGACCCTGACTCTAACTTTGACACCCAAACTGACATAGACTATCTGAAGACCGTTGCTCTGCGCGTCTTCCGGCGCACTACCAACACCTACAGGTGTCCTGTCTGCCCCAATCGTATGCTCCGGTGGAGGAACCTGAATGAGGTCAAGGACCAGTCCTTGGAATGGCCAGATCTGAGGCCTTGAGGGAGGAAAACATGAAGAAGTGGAGCCGCCACCGCGTCCTGACCAGGAACAAGGGATGGATGTAGATGGAGTGAGCGTGTCGCGCCAGTGAAAGATCAATGCCGTTATGTTATCTATGATGTTAGTTAGTATCTTTAGATTTCGTGAGAACATTGTCTTATGTATGTGAACATTGTGATGTTAATTAGTAACTTTACATTTCGATGAAATATGGTCTCATGTTTGTCTGACCTGTTCATGTTTCGTAGACAAGAACATCCACCCCTTATTGTGGCTACATGTTTGTGATTTTGGTTATCGTTTGTTTGTTGGTCAATCCCCTTATTTCTGCTATGTTTCCCTCACTATCTGTCTTCCTTGTCTCCCTATAAATGTTATCCTATTTTAGCTCTCTCTCAGAACTATGAAATCCTAGATCACCTTTGCCCAAAATCAAAACAAGCATCTTTTGCAAGACCAAAAATGTTTGTCCTTTTTGTTCATTTTTCCTAGACCCAAGCATCCAGTCGTGCCTATAGAATTGCATGATCTCATTTGGTCGTTTCCTAGCAAGCCACATGAACAAGGAAAAAAACCATGGATGAAACTCTGGGTCTGCTTGGTTGTCTTGACCATGTCTTGTTCCTGTGTAGTGTACACGAGGCAGAGTAGCCATGGTTTTACTTCTAACCAATCTGTTGTCTTGCTTCATATCCAATGGTAGTGTACCACACCCCTGACTTCAACATGCTCTAGCTAAGCCACGACTATTTATGGAGTAGTTGGAATAATGCACATATTTTGGAGAGGTTGAAGATCAATATTGGACGATTAATAAGAAATAGCAATGTGATAGTTGCTCACCTTGACCAAATTCAAAAAAAGCATCTGGTCTCCTATTACCAAACATCCGATCTGCTAATGCATCCCAAACCCAAACATTCGGTCTCATATTGTGCCCATGTTGTATTCCCTATCTTAATGCAAAATGTTTTGTCCGGTCTGTTAATGCATCCTAAACCCAAACATCCAGTGAAATGGCAGTGAAATAGTTCATCACTGCATGTTGAAGTGCTTGCAAATATAGTTTGCTCCAAATTCACTAAGATTAAAAAATTACATTGTTTTTCCTTTACAAAAGACCATTACATTATTAGAGATCGAGGCGCCTCCTTGCATTAGCGTGATATGACTCCCAAAGAGACACCCCGCCTTTCCCTAAAACTGAGATCCATTAATATACTGGTACCATCCCAACTCCCTCTATTGCCTTGGATCAAACTCTCTTCCTCCAATAAACCACAACCACCATGCCTTCTTCTCTGATTCGACTGCCCGCCTCCCCCTTCCCTTCCAACCCCTCCTCTGACGGGACACCACCCGACTCCCCCAACCCAGCGCATGCGAGCCATCCGAGCCCTCCTCTTGTGAATCTGATGAGGAACACATGGAGAGGCAGGAGAGTGAGGACGAGTACAACTATGTGGAAGAGGAAGAAGAGGACGAGGATGAGGAAGAGGAAGTGGAAGAGGATGAGGTGGAGACGTGGTCGGCTATTGAGAAGAAGAAGCGATTGGAGGCCAAGAAGAGCGCGCGTGAGATGAAAGCATGTGTGAAGAAGCTCAAGAAGGATTTAAAGGCTGGTAAGCTTGACACGCTCAGCGACACTCCACGGGTGAAGAGAAAGAAGAAGGGTGCGGAGAAAGAAGAGGAGGTGGACTCGAAGATGACCAAGAAGAAGATGGACGTCGGCGCTGGTCCCTCTAATGCCGACCCCGCCAATCCCAGTCCCGTGGCTCCCCCAGCCATTGATGCTCCTGCGACGCCAGAGTCATCGGGGTACTCCTCGGAGGTGTCGATGTAGATTACTCCGATTTGGGGTTTTCTTTTGTGTGTTCGTAGGTGTTCTTGTGGATGGAAAGATCAATGATCTATTTTCTTTTGGATGGAAAGATCGTTTCCCTGTTTTTCTGTGAATATTGTAGTGGTAGGGAATCCCCTGTTGTCCCCTGTTTTCCATGAAGAACAATGGTGTTCATCTTCCTTGCTTTAGTGGTTTTCCCTGGTCATGACGCGTATGACATGCAATGTCTTGTCATGTCATTTTTTATTCTTATCCCACTGCACCGCATTGCAATATAGATGACATAAATGATGACCTTTTTACCAAATTTACCGTTTGACCAAATTCATTGTTTTCCCAAGAAGATAGACAACATAAATGATCCTCACCTTGCCCAAATTATTCAATGTTAATGTGCACATACATGATACATCCTCATAGACCCACACTCGTACCGTGGCTCTAGCTCTGGCACAGGTGCGCACACACACACGCGCGCACACACACACACAAACCCAGCAACAAAACCTTTAGACTTGGCAACAAGGAGACAACAGACACAGTCATGGAGATGGATATGGCACACGCCTATTCTGCCATACCTAATGCACGACAGAAGGTAGCAAAACGAGGATCCGTGCGGAGCTATTCCTCTAATGCATGATGCCTACCCCTTGACTTCATGGTACGTCCCGAGCGACCAATGCCAGAAGCATGGTACAGGATGTCACGAAAACCCCACTGCTGGTGGGCAAGATTGCAGTAAGGGCACACACAGCAACCATGGCGAAGCACACGAATGTAACCCTGCTCCTACAGCCAAGCCAAGTCATCTTTCTTCATCTCCTCTGTTTCTTCCTCGCCCGCTTCATCCATGTCATATAGATCATATGGATCCACATATCCTACCCGCTACGGAGGCGACACAACATGGAAGTTGGCGACTACTCTGTTCGCATCAGAAGCCATCCTCCTACACACAGTTGCCAACAAAGTAAACATGATAAGCACTGACCAGTGACCACAAACAATGATGGTATCCTTAAAAACACGATGCGGAATCTAAGAGCTCACCTCTTTTTACAAGACGCAGAACCAAGTAGAGATCTGCTAGCACAATGCGTGAAGGATGAAGAGGCGATGAGCAAAAGCCTTGGGGGCACGCCTATTTATCGAACCATGACCGATCATAATGCAGTGTGCACCTCGTGGCAGAGCATTCCTCACGAGATTACTATAGCCATGAAAATACGTTGGATGCTCGGAATACGCAGACCTACACTGCTCAGGAATCCTGCCACCAGTATTGGGCGGAATATGCAGGCTTTTTCACGGGTAGGCATGCGAAATATTCGGTGGGTACACGAGTGTGCTTTGGTCCGGATAGGAACAAAGAAGGAAGATCCTTATATCCGCATGAGTTAAAAAAAATAGACGTGTAGGCATTATACTGGGAGAAGCAGATGTTCCGCTTTGTGATCTGTGATAGGAAACGCACCCAGCTTCACTAAAGTGTGGGCCTCTTTTAGATATCCGTCTCCCGCCTATATTGTACGCCACCGGAATCCCACCCAAACTCACTGACAATATGGGGCCATGCTTGCACGGCCCCATTTTGTTAGTGGCCCCGAAGCAAGTGCAGCTTACCAAAATTTCATTTTGTAGTCTTGAAGTAGAAAGCAGGATTTTCAAATTCTGTATTCCCTCACCTCCCCCAAATAATAAATACTCTACTCCATTTCTATCGTGTTGCGCCACCAAACTCCAAGGTTCCATTTCCAAAAAGCATCACTCTGCTCAGCTAGATCTGCACTGGCGGTACGACCTCGCCGGTGGAGGGGGAGGGGTATCTCAGTGAAATGATGACCTGCAGATATCAGTGTTCTGCTTGCGTTTGTTGTGCTGGCCAAGCTGAGCTATTGAGTGAGGATGCGGCGCAAGCACCGGCTGTTGATGCCCTCTCAACCCATGAGCCTCTGAATCTTGGAGCTTCACAAGTGAGAATCTCATTTCCTTTTCTCTCTAGTCCCCTATTTTCGTTGGCTTAGAAAGTAAATTGCTTGGTGTATTGTGTTAGTTCTAAGATTCTTCTCCTACCTTTGCCGCTCTAGATCCAGCCACTGATTTGTAACACAAGTTAATCGATGAGCCATGCTTAGAAAGTTAATTGCTTTGTGTACTGTGTTATTTTTGAGATTCTTCTATTACCTTGGCCACTCTAGATCCCGTCATTGATTTGTAACACAAGTTAATCGGTGAACCATGCTTAGAAAGTTAATTGCTTTGTGTATTGTTAGATTTGAGATTTTTCTCTTACCTTGGCCACTCTAGATCCAGTTACTGATTTGTAACACAACTTAATCGATGAGCGATGCTTAGACAGTAATTTGCTTTGTTTATTGTGTTAGATTTGTGATCCTTGTCTTACCTTGACCGCTCTAGATCCAGTTCCTGATTTGTAACACAAGTTAGGAGGGGGCCATTAGTGCTCATATGTTGTTTCATGAACTCATTTTTTAATTTCTAAGCATCAATTTGTAGATGGTCAATACTCCTTGCAATTAACAACTAACCAGTGTCTAGATCTATCTGCAAGGCTACTAATGGTCACGGTACACTCTGTTCCAGATATCTAAGGCAACTGACCTAATACTTATTGTGCAAGGCCTAGCATCTCGTTCCTGCATTGCTGAGATTCAATCACATGTCGTGGTATGTAATAGAACACATGATTATCCTACTACTTTATTCTTAAGTTTATTTGCTTGCTTTGTTTAAGGTTCAAGTTTGACTTCTCCTTTCATTTGTACGCTCAAGTATTGAGGACAATCCTTGCAGTTCGAATATCAAATTCTTGTCCCTCCAATGTGAAGTCAAAGCCATTCATTGATTACATGCCTCAAGATTATCCAGCCGCCACTACATGCTCAAGATCTGAAGTTTCTTTGGGAGGGCTAGATGAAGCTGCTGACCTTGGTGAAATTTTTGTTGAACATCACCAAGTTTTGACAGACTTGAAGATCAAGGCACAAGCTTCAGATGTAGTAATGAAAGTGCAGACTGATGAGATTGAGAGGTTGAAGAAACAAGTACAAGCTACTGAGACCCTCTTGCATCAACTGCTAAGCTCGCGCATTGTGTTTCTTAGTCACCTGCTTGTGTCCTCCCAACTAGTTGTGCTGGTTTGTTAGTACTGTGCTTTGTTATCTTATTGGGTTCTATTTCAAGACCAGCTTTATTGGTGAGCAGGGAGATATCATGTGTATTAGTTTGTGAGCTCCTAGTGACAATATGCTTGTGGTTGTTCTGTGTTCATTGATAATAATGTGTCATGTGTGATCCAAAATATTGATTTGTATCAGTGGTATGGAAATACTATTTATGATGTCAATTACTAAATTGATTATCATGTAATATGAGATTAAATTATATTTAATTATTCGCTACCCTAGACTGCAACCCAAAATAACAGGGTAAAAAATTATGTGGGCTTGCCCCCTCAGCCCATTATTTTTTTAACGAATTCAAAAAATGATTCAAAAATAATTGGGTCGAAACCAAAATGATGTTTGTGATTATTAGGCTCGGTCCAACATGAATTGGGCCTAAATCAATCTATGACGTCAACAAATATTGGACTCAATCTAACCAGTACCGGGCCTAAAACAATTTAATGACGACTGCAATTATTAGCCTTGGTCCAACTGGAATCGGGCCTAAAACATTCTATGAAGATTACGATTATTGGGTCGGTCCAACCAGAATAGAGCCTAAAACAATCTATGATGACCACAATTATTAGGCTCCATCCAACCAGAATAAGGTCTAAAACAATCTATGACGACCACAATTATTGGGCTCCATCCAACTAGAATAAGGCTTAAAACCAATTTATGACGACCGCAACTATTGGGCTCAGCGTAACATTAAGCGGGCCAAATTCAAACTATGACAACAAGGTTTTTGGAGCTTGGCCCAACAAGAACCGGGCCTAATTCACTTAATGATGAAATGATTTGTCACAAAACACCGTGCCACATCAGATTTTGGTCTGACGTGACATGTACCTTATGACACCTTAGTGTTACAAATTTATACACATCATTATATTAGTGACACTGTGAAATAAGGTCCGATCATTAATCACAGTTTGGTGTTGCTCGATTAATAACGGAGGGTTTTTGTAACACCCGGCGTCATAAATCGCAGTTTATGACGAGAATTGCTCTTTTTTGCGTCATTAGTCGGTGTTTTCCTTGTAGTTTATGGGGTAAATTGAACCAAATAGAATGATTTATGGGGAAATGGAGCTAAATACTAACACTCGACATTGCTTGTGCTCGCCTGGCCCTGTCCGCCAACTACCACACGCGCTCGCCAGTGGTCGGAAGGGGTTCGTTGTTGTGGCCGAAGGACGTTGATGCACATGGGAGAAGCATAGGGGAGAGGAAGCAGATGCATGTGGGAGAACCAGTGGTGGTGGAGGAGCCTGGGGTCACCGATGAAGGAGCTCAAGCTCGGCAGGTGCTACTGCTCGAGGAGGTCACTGCTCACACACGGGAGGGAAAATGACCATACCGACCGAGCAGGGGCCTCCCTACCCACCCGTGGGAGAAGGCGTTAGGGCAACTCCAACTCATCTCTCTTCTGAGCCCTCACCTCATCTTTGAGGGAAAAACGCAAAAAAACTACTCCAACCCACCTCTTATCTGGCCCCCGCCAGATGAAGCAACCTTATTTTCTCCCCTCCGACTCTCAGCTGTGGGAGACCCTCTTTCACCCTCTCATCCTGCGAGGCGCCAACGGCCGGCCTGTTGGGGTAAGAACCTTCCCTGAAGATGGGGCCAAACAACTATAAAAGTAAATGCTCAAAGAACTAAGAACACAAAGTTAACCACAAGCTGACCTTGGCCGAGCGCAAGCAAGCTCGACCTTCGTCCAATCCCCCCTTTTCATTTCTCATCGACCGCATTTTATAGGACCATAGTTTTTACACTTTACAGCGCTTGCCCCTGCTTTATCAACATATGCGAAGCATCCTAGGGGCATTTTGGTACTCTCACTAGGCCTGTACATGCCAAACTTTACAACTTGACACTTTACACATCGTCATCCTACGTGTCAGTGCACGCAGATCGCCATCTTTGTCCTCCCAGCGTTTGGTGGCATTCTTGACCTTCGGTTCCTAGCTCCGCATGAAGCTCCTCTTCTTCTTCGCCACCACACGTCATCTCTTCGGGCGTTCCTCCCGAAGATCACCTGTCTTGGCGCCGATGGTCGTCTTCTTTCTTCGGGAGAAGACCTTAGCCCCTTCGTTTGGGGCCTTCGTTGACTTCCTTCTTTCCCCTGCCAATCATGAAACATAGAGACCATTTGTTCTCCCCTCCTCTTCGGTGAGCCGAAGTGAAGCGAGGGGGTTAGTCGCGAAATATTTCCCCCAACACGGCCCTCCCGTGTGTCCACGGAGGTTTCTTGCATGGATGGGGGCCGGCAGCACTCCTCCCGACAGCCGCGGATGGGGGCCGGCGACACTCCTCCCGGCGGCCGCGGATAAGGGCCGGCGGCGCTCCACCCGGCGCCCACAGATCCCAACGGCAGAGACCTCCACCGTGCCTCAGCTGGCCCGCATCTCCCTCATCCGCCTGCCCAGCCCCGCGAGCGGGCCGTAGCAGTCGCTGCTCTGCTCCACGGCAGAGGTCGCTCTGCTCGCCCATTCCCGCGTCCAGGTGCCACGCCGCGCCGCTCTGGGGGCAAGCCCGTGGGGTGGGGGAGGGCAGCAGTGATGTGGTAGAGAGAGAGGGTGGGGATTGGGTGGGAGGATGGGAAGAAGCAGGGTGGGTGGAGAAGGGGGAGGGGTAAAAAACAAAATAGTTGCTGACGGTGCGGTCCACGTGTAAGAAGCAAATAAAAAAAGAGAATTAGTTAGAAGTAGGGAGGTATATAAGAGATGGATTGGAGTTGGAAGGAAAATAGAAGTCTCAAATGTAGATATGAGATCCTTATATGGGTGGATAAGGGCTCAAATTTAAGAGCCCGGTTGGAGGTGCCCTTAGAGTGCATTTTTTCAGCCTCTACTTTTTTGAGTTGAAGTTGCTCTGATACTAGGCTAGCTATACTAATATTCGAAAAATTACTAGTATAAAAACCTAGGATGGTTATGCATTAGTGGTAGGGTAGTATACATGAGTAGTATAGGTAATAATATATGGAAAACATGGGAAAAGAACACAAACATCATCACTATAATATTTTTTTACACTAACACAAAGATCTCAAGACCATTTTGTTTGAAATCCAACTTCTTGCAATGTAATAATTACTAAAATGACCTATCCATAACCATGGACCATTAGATCATCTTTGTACTATTGTAACATCCGGCAATTTTATTACGGAATGTTATTTATAAAAATGAGGATTTAAAATTTTCGGTGAATTATTTGAGTGCTTGTCAATTTAATTAAGGATGTCTTCCAATTTCTCTCCTATAATTCCAAGATTTATTTTTGAACTAAATAAAATTTCTGGGAAATATAAAATGTTAGTGTGAGAAACTTGGAGTTCATTTGGTTTTATTTGGAATTTAATTGTGTGGAGTTCAAATTTGAAATCATATTCAAATTTGAACCAAATTTAGAAAAGGGTTTTTAAAGAGAAGAAAAGGAAAAAGGGGAGAACCCTGCTAGGCCTCGAACCCCATGACTAAGTCTGTTCAAGGCCCTCCTTCTCTTTTTCTGGAATCACCGCACACCCCCACACTCCTCACGGTCCAGCCCATCGCAGCCCACGCGAACACCGGCCCGCGTACCACCAACCACTCCCGCGCCGAGCCGCTGCCTTGCGGGCCCCGGCATGGTGTCACGCCGACGTCGTCTCGTCTTTCTCCCCTTTACCGCTTTGGCTGACGCCGGCGCGCCAAAGCAACGCCGCGCCGCCCATGGCCGCCGTCGCGACGCGCCCCCGCGCCCTCCTTTGCATCCGCGCCGTCCACGTGCCCCTGCTCTGCGCCTCGCGCTATAAGTAGGCTGCCACCGCGCCCCAGGAGCTCCCAACCCTAGCCGCCTTGGGGATTTTTCCCCTGTCCACACCACTCTGCTCACCTGAGGAGGAGAAGAAGGGGGAAGAGGAGAAGAAGACTGGAGGCCGTCCGAGGGGGAATCGCCGACGCTGCCGCGAGGACCGGAGGCCGCCCGTGGAGCTATTGGTCGCCGTGAAGCCACGAACAGCGACGCCGACTGCCTCCTCTGCTTCCTCTGCCCGGCGCCGCCCATCTGCCTCACCGTCGACGACCGCGCTCCGACCCTCTTCACCGACGCTTGCGCTTCGACCAGTGGTCACTGAGGTGAGGCCACGCCCTCCCTCTCATCTGTTGAGGTCCCGGCCTTCGAGCCAAGGGGGAACGCCCCTGTCCATGTCGCAGCCGCCGCCGCGCTGCCGCGCACGCCGTTGTGTGAAGCCGGCCTCGAGCTGTGCTGGGCTTTTGCAGGTGCCGCCGCCTTCACCACGTGCGCGCGCTCGCCTCCGCTTCCTCCCTTGAGTTCTTGGCTGTATATGTCGCCGCCTCGCCATCCTTTCTGTGCGTCGGGGTCGAGCGGGAGCTCGCGCGCTCGCGCGCATGCGCGCAGAGAGGAGAGGCCAAGCCTTTGGCCAGCCCGGTGTTGCACCCGCCCGTGCGCGCACTCACGCACGCACGTGGTCACCGTCGACACACCGGCGCATTTGCAGCCCGTCCTACGCCGCGTCGTCGCCGTTTCGCTCCCGCCGCCGCGCCGCCATGGCCGGACCTGCCCTGCGCAGCTGGGCAAGGGGCAAAGCCCCCATCTTTGGGGCCAGTTCGCCTCAGGGGAGACGCGCACGCACACACCGGCATATTTGCGCACCCCAGCGCCCACGCCGGCGACCATCCGCACCACGCCGCCGCGCGATTCACCACGTCGCCGCCGACGTGCCTAAACCCGGCCAAAGGGCCGCCTTTTCTTGGCTTGAGCATGCTCGCGGGGTTTTCCTCGATCTCTCGCTGCCGTTCGTTGCTGGGCCCGAGCTACCTCGCCGCCGGCGAGCCCCTCTCCCGCGCCGCCTCCCCTCTGCGGCATTCTGCCGAACACGAGACGGCGCCGGGCATTAAGCCCTGGGGTTTTGCTCCCACGCGCGCACACACGCACGTTTGCACGCAGAGGATCCGGGTGGATCACGTGCGGCTGGCCACCCACGGCCCAGCCTCACGCTCACTGCACCGCAGCGCGCCGCACCTGATCCGGCCGGGATCAGCTGCGCCCCGCCACGCAGGCCATCCCAGTCAGCGCCACGTGGGCCTTGCGCCAACTGTAAGCTGCCCGGTTGGCTGCCACGTGCGCGCCAGGGGCTAGCCTGCAGCTAGCTTATAGCTTAGGTAGAGTCAGCAGAAGATACCCTATAGCTACCCTAAAGTTGCAATATTGTGTATGCATATTTTAATTTCAGAAATCTATTTAATCTTTGGAAAATCATATTAATTCCGTTTTAACTCCGAAAAATACAAAACGTCTTCTGAAAATATTCTAAAAATCCAAACTCCGCGCTAGGCTAGAGTTTGCCTCTTTTTTGTGTCTTATTTGTTCCTCCTCTTGGATTTTATTGCAAATAGCTGCCGAGTTTATTTATTTAAATACGATTCTAGGAGTCACCGGAGCTGGAGAGCTGAACCAGGACTACGACGACGACTTCGGCTACGACAACTACCAGCACCCAGGTTCACGCCCGACCATTCTTTGAATGCCCATTAGGCATGGCTATTAGAACTGCTAGTGCTTTATTTACTGCATAGTGATGGATTTGATAAACCCGTGCATAGCCTCTTTTACATACTTGTCCTTGATTGACCTACTACTACTACTTTACTTATGCGAGATGATATGCTGAGCTTGCTATGCATGTGTTGGGATTATTGTGGTAGTTTCTTGGCGTGTGTGGGGAAAAACCGGCAGGAGAAGGTGTTTTGGGATATTTTGGTGGGGTGAGCTCAAGACAACCCGATCTGGGATCGGGGGCCAGGGATCGTCTTCTCAGACATTGCCCAGTTTGGTGCCTATGGTGGATACACTGTTTTAGGAGCACAGGTGTTGGGGATTTTGTGATGACTTGGAGGATAGGAGCTCGCCCCGGTCTGAAACCGAGTGGGTCGCCTGTTACACGGGACTTTCGTACACACCACCTCACCGAGAGTGGGGATAGGGCCATTCAACCCTAGCAAGTGCGATACCATACCTGCCAGTAGGATAGAGGGTATCAGTGAGAGGGTTAGGGTGAAGTCCCTTCCCTTTGGGCGCTCCACGTGAGGCCACACGGGGGCATTTTCACAGTTCTGGGGCGGACCTTTGCGAAGGACCACAGCGAGACCCGGATGCAGGATGGAATCGTAACTCCTAGGTGTTCGTTTGGTAGAGTAGGCTCGGTCGGTCGTACACCGTCCGAGTACTATCCCGAGTTGGGTACTGGTGTACACGCTCTGCAGAGTTTAGATCTATACGTATAGCCGCGTCCTCAGTTATGGACATGCCCGTTGTTTCTCCGACTCTTACGTTTTGGGATTTCTACCTTCCCCCTTATAGGATGAGAGTGTATGGTGAGTCGTGGTTGTATTCGGGGAGAGGAGAGTTGCTCCCTCTGCCTCGCGGATCCGGGTGCAACCATTGAGGTGCGAGGAGTGGGAGTTCTCGCACTGACCCTAGATGGAGATAGGAGATGGTGATAGAGATCTGGGTGACCAGATGTATCCGTTCGCGGATGAGAGATATGGGAAATGGTGGGATTATGGAGATATTATTCTATTTATGATGTTGCTGCTGCATAGGAAACCCAACTATTACCTCAATCCTTTTCTTTACCCTTAGAAGTAGGCCACTTAAAGCTTGTATATGGTTGGTGACGTGGACCTATCCCGATCCTTAGGGATAGCCCCTGAGCTTGCAGGGTACGAGTCAGACTACGACAACAACACCGACGGATGGTACGACTGAGGGGGCAAGACGCTTCGCTCAAGGATGCCTGTGGAAGATGACTGAAGACGGAGACACCTTTTGGAAGCTAGCTACCGCTGCGTAGGCTATTATTTCTGTTATTCCGCCAAGAGGCGTGTATTGATGTTCTCCGATTATTCAGGACATGTAATAACCAGATTATTATTCGTACTCTGATGCTTTATTTCATTGTATGACTGTGATATTTATCTGTGATGAATGGCTGTGCGTGATAGCGTCTGATCCAGGGACTATCACGAGACAGAATGATGGGTCTTCTGATTTTGAAAACCTAGGGCGTTACAGATGGTACCAGAGCGATACTTGACCGTAGCACGTGCCCTTAGAAATGGTCGTTAGAAATTAGGACTCTAAACGATGTCTTTTGCTATATGCCATTCTTGACTTATATTACAAAACTTACCCTTCTTTCGAAAAGTTCTATCTCACCTGCGCTAACTAGAAATTTCTTCCGTGTCACAGGAGATGGCTCGTCAGGAGGTGGAGTTGCTCCCGGAGCACATGGAGGGACTCGCCAGTTGGGTTGACCGGGTCATCCTCAGGCTGGGGATCCCCCCTACGCACGTCACCTAACGCGCCGAGGATGTCCGCACGCTATCAGGCCCACTAGTGCTTTGCACGGTGGCCATCCTACCCCACCCGACGCTTCCAGGCTTCCCCGGGATGCTCGAGCACAGCACAGGACTCAACGTCAGGAATGCTGTGGACACCGCCTGCAGCCACGTACTTCGCCACCTGCTGGCTAGGTACCACGACGTCTACAGGACTGAAGACCTGAGGCTGATCCCCCAGGACTACTACCGAGTGGCTCCGATCGTGAACGGACTGCCAGACCCTTCAGCACTCTACGAGGAGGAGGTGGTTCAGGGACCTCTACGTGAGTCCGACGACACGCTGGTCACCACTGGGAGCTACCTCGTGGTCCTCGACACTCACACCCGTCGACTGAGCGAGCAGAGGAGTGCACTCTTCAGCAGGCTGGAGTACACCACTCTGGAGCTGAAGGAGCTTTAGCCTTGCACCCAGAGTTTGCTCGTGGAGAACCTCACCCTGCGCCAGTGAGTCAAGCAGCTCGAGCGAGGACTACGCCACGCCAACTCTTTGGCGATGCAGGCAGAGGCTAAGAGGGTGACCGCTCGAGAGGAGAAGATCTACGCTTAGGAGGATCTACGCAAGCAGGAGGCCAGGTTCACCCGTCTCTTCGCCAAGCTGAACCAGAAGGATGCTCAGTTCGCCGCCCAGGGGCGCAACCTCATTCGTGAGAAGGCCAGAGTGGTGAGCTGATGGAGGACCACTACTCCAACACCGCCAACATCACTGCACTCACCAGGACTTCTGTGTTCCTGCTGGACAAGTGCAAGAGGATGCTGAGGACTTGGGAGGACGCTGACTCTCTTCGTGTGGACGAGCTTCAGGAACTCAATGGTCTGCTACCTTCCGAGCACCAGCGGGCGATCCGCAAGGAGACTTTCAAGCTCCACCCGTCTGCCCTCAAGCTTCACCTGTGTCCCCTGGCTGACATGCCCACTCCGGTTGAGACCCAGGAGGTGAGGGCTGCTCACACCAGGCTGTCACGGATGTTCCCCAGAGACTTCCCCGAGGAGGACCGTTACCCAGTGAGGTACAAGAAGGCCCGCTTCGAGTAGCGTGCCGAAGCATGACCATGCTAATAAGAGTAGAGTTGTAAGATAGGTAGTTTCCATGAGTTGATCCATGCAGCCGAGAGCCTGTTCCGGTGCATGATGAGTTATGAGTCTTTTCACACCTAGATGTGCACACCTCTTTTGAGATCATGTAACGCTATATTAGATCGCTGATGTGTGTGACCTCCAAGGCTTGAGTCAGCCTCGAGGAAACTTATGTACTCATAATGGATGATGCTTGTTTGGTCTTAATGGAGTTGTTCGTTCTTATTGCTTCTTCTTATTAAGTGTTGGATTTATATTAGTAGAAATATTTTCATGCATGTATATCAGACTCAATTTGTTGGTGAGTGACGTATCTAAAGCTTTCCTATATCCTTGGTCTTGTTTTCAGTAAGATGTCCATCAGGAGGTCCGGTCGTCTGTAGGCTCGCCTCGAGGAGGCCGATGCCGAGGAAGAACAAGCCCCACCTGTCTGTGGCCGTGGACGTGGCCGCGCTCCCGTACGTGGGCATGGACGTGGACGTGGTCGTGGACACGCCCCTGTCCTAGGACGAGGCCGAGGTGTTGTGGTGCCACCACCACCGCCTCCACCCATCGGACAAGGCGATGCAGAAGATGGAGAAGAGGAAGAAGCTGAAGGAGAGCCTGAGCCACACCCAACTCCCCAGGGTCATGGGCGTGGTCGTGGCTGTGGAGGAGCACCGCCACTGACACCGCCTAACCTGGTTGAGGTGATGGCCCTGCAGACTCAGCTGATGTAGAGGATGGCTGACGCCGTCGAGAACCGAGTCGGAGGGAACCGCCACATCCCTGCGGATGAGGACTTTGCCAAGAATATCGAGAGGTTCCTCCGTCTAAAGACCCCTACCTTCAGTTACTCGGATGATCCTCTCGAGGCCGATGACTGGCTCCGCGTGATCGAGACGAAACTCGACCTCACCGCCTACACTGACGAGGAGTGTGTCGCTCTCACCATCCACTAGCTCGAGGGTCCTGCCAAGTCTTGGTGGGACAACTACTCCGGGAGTCACCCGAACCCAGCGTTCATCACCTGGCTGGAGTTCTGTGAGGTGTTCCGCGAGCAGTACCTGCCGAAGGAGCTCATGATCCAGAAGGCCCAGGAGTTCCGCACCATGACTCAGGGTGCGATGAGGGTGGAGGAGTACGAGAGGCACTTCATGAAGATGATGCGCTATGCCCCTGACGACACCAACACCAACGACAAGAAACAGTTCTGGTTTCTGCGAGGCCTCCACCATGGTCTCCGCTAGGGCTTGAAGGTCAGCGAGCACAAGTCCCTTCGCCACCTGGTGAACAGGGCTATCGCGTTCGAGGAAGAAAGGAGGGGGCATGAGGAGCGCATGAAGGGCAAGAAGAGGTTCGGAGATCGGGACCATGGAGACCGATCCTTCCAAAGGCCGAGGAGTGGGCAGAGCAACCTGCTGAGAGGGAGCTACCGCCCGGGGAACAACTAGCCCGGACGTGGCTTCAGAGGGAACTGTGCACCGCACCCAGGAGGAAGGAGCAACTACCAGCAGCAGGGTGGTGGTTACAACCGCCCGCAGCAGAGCGCGTCGAGACCCAGCACTGGAGGTTTCATCCCGACGTGCTACGCCTGTGGCAAGCAAGGCCACAAGTCGTACGAGTGCCCCAGCAAGAAGACCACTGCTACACCTGCCAGGGCACCAGCTCCAGGAGGGAGGCCACCTCAGGCTACTCCCCAACCGGCCGCTGATCGCGGAAGGCTCAACCTCCTGACTGAGGAGGGGGCTGCCGACGCTCCTGATGTCGTGATCGGTGAGTTTTTAGTTTGTGGTGCTAAAGCTTTGATTCTGTTTGATACTGGTGCAACTAGTTCTTATGTGTCCTCTAACTTTGTAAACAAATTGTCTCTCCCCATGACTCCTCGACCGAAACCTATTGTTACGAGCTCCCCGCTCGGAGATATTAGGTGCACCCTGCTATGCAAAGGGGTGGAGATGTTCATCAAGGGTCTTAAGTTCCTCGGAGATCTGACCGTGCTGAAGTCCAATGGGATTGATGTTATTCTGGGCATGGATTGGATCACCGCTCACAAAGGGGTTATCTCCTCGTCACCCCGACAAGTGACCCTGATGCACCCAAAGGGAACGAAGATCACTTTTGAGCCGCTGAAGTCTCGAGAAGTACCAGCCGTGTACAACCTCACTACGAAGACAGTGGCCGATGTTCCAGTGGTTTGTGAGTACCCCGATGTCTTTCCTGATGATCTGCCGAGGTTACCACCAGACCGCAATGTGGAGTTCGTGATCAACCTTGTGCTAGGTACAGCACCCGTGGCACAGAGTCCTTACATAATGGGCAAGTTAGTGCTGGCAACGCTGAAGGAGGAGTTGGAAGCTCTCCGTGAGAAGGGGTACATCCGATCGAGTGCATCACCTTGGGCTTCACCGGTGATGTTTGTGCCGAAGAAGGATGGGACGCAACGGCTGTGCGTCGATTACCGCGCTCTTAATGTGGTAATCATCAAGAACAAGTACCCGTTGCCACGCATTGATGACCTGCTTGATCTGTTGAAGAAGGCCAAGTACTTCAGCAAGATTGACCTTCGATCCGGATACCATCAGATGAAGATTCGCCCCGAGGACATCTACAAGACAGCGTTTGTGACCCGGTACGGGCAGTATGAGTTCACTGTCGTATCGTTCGGTCTTACGAACACCCCTGCTTACTTCATGAACATGATGAACAAGGTGTTCATGGACGAGTTGGACAAGTTTGTCGTGGTCTTCGTTGACAACATCTTGGTCTTCTCGAAAACTGCAGAAGAGCATGAAGAGCATCTGAGGATAGTGCTGGAGAAGCTGAGGCAGAATCAGTTGTATGCCAAGTTCAGCAAGTGTGAATTCTGGCTTGAAGAAGTGGCTTTCCTTAGGCATGTGTTGTCAGGTGAGGGAGTTGCAGTTGATCCCTCGAAGATCGAAGCTGTGTCAAAGTGGCAGTCATCCAAGACCGTGACAGAAATCAGGAGTTTTCTCGGGATGGCAGGATACTACCGCCGTTTCATCGAGAACTTCTCCAAGATTGCGAAGCTAATGACCGAGTTGCTGAAGAACAACACGCCTTTCGTGTGGTCAGAGAAGTGTGAAGCAAGCTTCCAAGAGCTCAAGACCCGATTCACCACAACTCCTGTGTTGACGCTTCCTGATGACAACAAGGACTTTGTGGTGTACTGTGATGCTTCAAGGCAGGGTCTTGGTTGTGTGCTGATGCAGGAAGGCAAGGTGATCGCTTATGCCTCAAGGCAGCTTCGGAAGCATGAAGAGAACTACCCGACACATGACCTTGAGTTAGCAGCTGTTGTTCATGCTTTGAAGATATGGAGGCACTACTTGATGGGCAACAAATGTGATATCTATACAGATCACAAGAGTCTGAAGTATATCTTCACCTAGTCAGAGTTGAACCTGAGGCAGCGGAGATGGCTAGAGTTGATAAAGGACTACGACCTCGACATTCACTACCATCCTGGCAAGGTGAATGTCATAGCCGATGCTTCGAGCCGAATAAGTTATTGCAACAACCTGATGGTGCAGAAGGAACAGCCAGATTTGTACTAGGAGATGGAGCGATTGCAGCTTGACATCGTCGAGAGGGGACACCTCAATGAGTTGAGGGTGAAGTACAATCTAGAAGACCAGATCAGGCAAGCCCAGAAGAAGTGTCCTGAGATTGAGGAAGTGAAAGACCTTCTGACGAGAGGCAAGGCCCCTGATTATCGCATAGATGAGCAAGGCACATTGTGGTTGAAAGATCGCATATGTGTGCCTAGTGGCGAGGATATCTGGAAGATGATTCTGAAGGAAGCACACGATTCGCGGTATTCCATTCACCCCGGTTGCACTAAGATGTACCAAGACCTGAAGTGTCGATTCTGGTGGGAGAATATGAAGAAGGACAAAGCCGAGTATGTTGCCCGATGTGACACCTGTCAGAGAGTGAAGGCAGAACATCAGAGACCCGCTGGATTGCTACAGCCACTTGCAATACCTCAGTGGAAATGGGATGATATCAGCATGGACTTCGTGGTGGGTCTACCCCGCACTCAGAAGGGGAATGACTCGATTTGGGTGATTGTGGTCCGTTTGACCAAGGTAGCACACTTCCTTCCGGTAAAGAACAAGTTCACGGTGAGTCAGTTGGCCGATCTCTACGTAGAGCATATCCAGAGGTTACATGGAGCACCCCGCACCATCGTGTCCGATCGTGGTGCTCAGTTCACAGCTCAATTCTGGAAGAGTCTGCACGACTCGATGGGCACCCACTTGGACTACAGTATAGCTTTCCACCCCGAGACAGATGAACAGACTGAACGAGTGAATCAGGTACTCGAAGATCTGCTGAGAGCTTGTGTGTTGACTTACAACAATGATTGGGAGAAGAGTCTGCCCTACGCTGAGTTCTCATACAACAATAGCTATCAGGCAAGTTTGCAAATGGCACCCTTTGAAGCTCTGTATGGCAGAAAGTGTAGGACCCTGTTGATGTGGTCTGAGGTGGGGGAAAGGATTTTCTTCGGTCCTGCTTCCATTGTTGAGGCTGAGGAGAATGTGGTCAAGGTTAGAGAGAACCTGAAGATAGCTCAGAGCAGGCAGAAGAGCTACGCTGATCCGAAGTGAAGGGATGTCTCCTTCGAAGTTGGTGACTACGTCTTTCTGAGAGTGTCACCGCTTAGAGGCACGAAGAGGTTCCATGTGAAGGGGAAGCTAGCCCCGAGATTCATTGGACCCTACCAGATTGTGGCAAAGGTGGGGAAACTTGCTTATAGGCTGGAGTTACCGTCTGATCTTGCCGGAGTGCATCCTGTGTTCCACATATCGCAACTCCGGAGGTGCCTCGACCCAAAGCTTGACAAGCATGTCTCCACCGATGCTATCGACTTGCAAGACAACCTGGAGTACTTGGAGTACCCGACAAAGATTCTGGATTGGGCCGAGAAGGCTACCAGGAGTACCACCACTCGCTTCTGCAAGGTGCTTTGGAGCAATCACACCGAGCGAGAAGCGACGTGGGAGAAAGAGTCGGTCATGAGAGAGAAGTACCCACACCTCTTCGAGACGGAGGTAAGTTCTTAATCTCGAGGACGAGATTCTTTTGAGGGGGGGAGTCTGTAACATCTCACAATTTTATTATGGAATGTTATTTATAAAAATCAGGATTTAAAATTTTCGGTGAATTATTTGAGTGCTTGTCAATTTAATTAAGGATGTCTTCCAATTTCTCTCCTATAATTCCTAGATTTATTTTTGAACTAAATAAAATTTCTAGGAAATATAAAATGTTAGTGTGAGAAACTTGGAGTTCATTTGGTTTTATTTGGAATTTAATTGTGTGGAGTTCAAATTTGAAATCATATTCAAATTTGAACCAAATTTAGAAAAGGGTTTTTAAAGAGAAGAAAAGGAAAAAGGGGAGAACCCTGCTGGGCCTCGAACCCCATGACTAAGTCTGTTCAAGGCCTTCCTTCTCTTTTTCTGGAATCACCGCACACCCTCACACTCCTCACGGTCCAGCTCATCGCGGCCCACGCGAACGCCGGCCCGCGTACCACCAACCACTCCCGCGCCGAGCCGCTGCCATGCGGGCCCCGGCATGACGTCACGCCGACGTCGTCTCGTCTTTCTCCCCTTTACCGCTTCGGCTGACGCCGGCACACCAAAGCAACGCCGCGCCACCCATGGCCGCCGTCGCGACGCGCCCCCGCGCCCTCCTTTGCATCTGCGCCGTCCACGTGCCCCCGCTCCGCGCCTCGCGCTATAAGTAGGCCGCCGCCACGCCCCAGGAGCTCCCAACCCTAGCCGCCTTAGGGATTTTTCCCCTGTCCACACCACCCTGCTCGCCGGAGGCGGACGAGAAGGGGGGGAGAGGAGAAGAAGACCGGAGGCCGTCTGAGGGGGAATCGCCGACGCCGCCGCGAGGACCGGAGGCCGCCCGTGGAGCTACTGGTCGCCTTGAAGCCACGAACCGCGACGCCGACTGCCTCCTCTGCTTCCTCTGCCCGGCGCCGCCCGTCTTCCTCACCGCCGACGACCCCGCTCCGACCCTCTTCACCGACGCCTGCGCTTCGATCAGTGGTCACCGAGGTGAGGCCACGCCCTCTCTCTCATCTGTTGAGGTCCCGGCCTTCGAGCCGAGGGGGAACGCCCCTGTCCATGTCGCCGCCGCCGCCGCGCCGCCGCGCACGCCGCTGTGTGAAGCCGGCCATCGAGCCGTGCTGGGCTTTTGCAGGTGCCGCCGCCTTCACCACGTTCGCGCGCTCGCCTCCGCTTCCTCCCTTGAGTTCTTGGCCGTATATGCCGCCGCCTCGCCGTCCTTTCTGTGCGCCGTGGTCGAGCGGGAGCTCGCGCGCTCGCGCGCACGCGCGCAGAGAGGAGAGGCCAAGCCTTTGGCCGGCCCGGCGTTGCGCCCGCCCGTGCGTGCACTCATGCACGCACGTGGTCACTATCGACACACCGACGCGTTTGCCGCCCGTCCTACATCGCATCGTCGCCGTTTCGCTCCTGCCGCCGCGCCGCCATGGCCGGACCTGCCCTGCGCAGCTGGGCAAGGGGCAAAGCCCCCATCTTTGGGGCCAGTTCGCCTCAGGGGAGACGCGCACACACACGCTGACGTATTTGCGCACCCCAGCGCCCACGCCGGCGACCATCCGCACCACGCCGCCGCGCGATTCACCACGTCGCCGCTGACGTGCCCAAACCCGGCCAAAGGGCCGCCTTTTCTTGGCTTGAGCATGCTCGCGGGGTTTTCCTCGATCTCTCGCTGCCGTCTGTTGCTGGGCCTGAGCTACCTCGCCGCCGGCGAGCCCCTCTCCCGCGCCGCCTCCCCTCTGCGGCATTCTGTCGAACACGAGACGACGCCGGGCCTTAAGCCCTAGGGTTTTGCTCCCACGCGCGCACACACGCACGTTTGCACGCAGAGGATCCGGGTGGATCCCGTGCGGCTGGCCACCCACGGCCCAGCCTCACGCTCGCCGCACCGTAGCGCGCCGCACCTGATCCGGCCGGGACCGGCTACACCCCGCCACGCAGGCCATCCCAGTCAGCGCCACGTGGGCCTTGCGCCAACTATAAGCTGCCCGGTTGGCTGCCACGTGCGCGCCAGGGGCTAGCCTGCAACTGGCTTATAGCTTAGGTAGAGTCAGCAGAAGATACCCTATAGCTACCCTAAAGATTGCAATATTGTGTATGCGTATTTTAATTTCAGAAATCTAATTAATCTTCGGAAAATCATATTAAATCTGTTTTAACTCCAAAAAATACAAAACTTCTTCTGAAAATCTTCTAAAAATCCAAACTCCGCGCTAGGCTAGAGTTTGCCTCTTTTTTGGGTCTTATTTGTTCCTCCTCTTGGATTTTATTGCAAATAGCTGCCGAGTTTATTTATTTAAATACGATTCTAGGAGTCGCCGGAGCCGGAGAGCTGAACCAGAACTATGACGACGACTTCGGCTACGATGACTACCCGCACCCAGGTTCACGCCCGACCATTCTTTGAATGCCCATTAGGCATGGCTATTAGAACTGCTAGTGCTTTATTTACTGCATAGTGATGGATTTGATAAACCCGTGCATAGCCTCTTTTACATACTTGTCCTTGATTGACCTACTACTACTACTTTACTTATGCGAGATGATATGTTGAGCTTGCTATGCATGTGTTGGGATTATTGTGGTAGTTTCTTGGTGTGTGTGGGGAAAAACCGGCAGGAGAAGGTGTTTTGGGATATTTTGGCGGGGGTGAGCTCAAGACAACCCGATCTGGGATCGGGGGCCAGGAATCGTCTTCTCGGACGTTGCCCAGTTTGGTGCCTATGGCGGGTACACTGTTTTAGGAGCACAGGTGTTGGGGATTTTGTGATGACTTGGAGGATAGGAGCTCGCCCCGGTCTGAAACCGAGTGGGTCGCCTGTTACACGGGACTTTCGTACACACCACCTCACCGAGAGTGGGGATAGGGCCGTTCGACCCTAGCAAGTGCGATACCATACCTGCCAGTAGGATAGAGGGTATCAGTGAGAGGGTTAGGGTGAAGTCCCTTCCCTTTGGGCGCTCCACGTGAGGCCACACGGGGGCATTTTCACAGTTCTGGGGCGGACCTTTGCGAATGACCGCAGCGAGACCCGGATGCAGGATGGAATCGTAACTCGTAGGTGTTCGTTCGGTAGGGTAGGCTCGGTCGGCCGTACACCGTCCGAGTACTATTCCGAGTTGGGTACTGGTGTACACGCTCTGCAGAGTTTAGATCTATACGTATAGCCGCGTCCTCGGTTATGGACATGCCCGTTGTTTCTCCGACTCTTATGTTTTAGGATTTCTACCTTCCCCCTTATAGGATGAGAGTGTATGGTGAGCCGTGGTTGTATTCGGGGAGAGGAGAGTTGCTCCCTCTGCCTCGCGGATCCGGGTGCAACCAATGAGGTGCGAGGAGTGGGAGTTCTCGCACCGACCCTAGATGGAGATAGGAGATGGTGACGGAGATCTGGGTGACCAGATGTATCCGTTCGCGGATGAGAGATATGGGAAATGGTGGGATTATGGAGATATTATTCTATTTATGATGCTACTGCTGCATAGGAAACCCAACTGCTACCTTGATCCTTTTCTTTACCCTTGGAAGTAGGCCACTTAAAGCTTGCATACGGTTGGTGACGTGGACCTATCCCGATCCTTGGGGATAGCCCCTGAGCTTGCAGGGTACGAGTCAGACTACGACAACAACGCCGACGGATGGTACGACTGAGGGGGCACGACGCTTCGCTCAAGGATACCTGTGGGAGATGACTGAAGACGGAGACACCTTTTGGAAGCTAGCTACCGCTGCGTATGCTCTTATTTATGTTATTCCGCCAAGAGGCGTGTATTGATGTAATCTGATTATTCAGGACATGTAATAATCAGATTATTATTCGTACTCTGATGCTTTATTTCGTTGTATGACTGTGATATTTATCTGTGATGAATGCCTGTGCGTGATAGCGCTATCACGAGACAGAATGCTGGGTCTTCTGATTTTGAAAACCTAGAGCGTTACAATAGTAGCCTAGTATAGTTCACCGCAAAAGTGAGTTCAGTAGAAAAAGAAAGAAAAAAATGAATAAACTGTTGATTAGGCCCACAGCAATCCATATTTGATTGTGCAATTCTGGTCACTAAGTCACTAACAGGCAGCAACCCAATGACATTCAGTAGAAGTGCAGTTCAGTCAATCACCACAAATAACTCTGATCCTTATAGACTACTTTCCGTTATATGCTCATACGAAATGGAATATCCTGTCTTGGATTAGGAACTAAGATATACCATCATCACCACCAATCTAGTGGATAATGATCAAGATTCAGGAACACACGAAAAAGGCCAAAACAATAATATACATTGCAACGTAGGCAGTGAGAAATGGCATCACCAGCACAATTGTAATAACAAATAAGTTTACCCAACAAGTCAGTCACATTGTTGTGTAAAAAAAGTGACAAAAGGTGAAACCTACTTATTTTATTTAAAAAAGATGGAAAAATATTTATCTTTGGGCTTTAATTAAGTCCTCATGCATGTTTAGGTAAATCATACATATAGCATGAATCTAACAATTTTCTTCAGAGATGTTCACTAAATTATTAGCTTTGGTTACTCACCTAGTAAAGCATGTTTATTGTTTTCAGAACCGGTTCTTAACAAGTACAGTACTCATTTTGCCTAGGCCAAGTGCATCGACTGCACGTTTTTCTGTTAGATGCCCTGGTTATTGACAGGAAGAAACATGCAGCGACTGGACACAAAAGTAACTGTTTGCTTGTCTTTGGGATGTCTGTACTGTCTCAGGGTAGCCAATGAACTTAGACATCAAAACCAATTTGTCATCCTTAAACAACTTAAAAAATGTGGTGGTCTATTTCTTGAAGGAAGTATATAGATAGCCGTTTATAACAAATAAAAAAATCTTCTCCTAGAAAAAGGCGTTTCATTGGGCATATGTTCAGTGCTCGCTTGTGCAATTGCCAACAGAATATACTGGGTTTCAAGGGCGCAGCAGAGAATGATTTATTCTGTGATCACAAAAAAATTTGCCTCTTCGAGAAGTTAACTGACAATTGATGCCAAAGCCCTTTATTTCTTGAGCCGCCGGTAAATGGATGTTTGAATTCAGCAGAAAAATGTACTACTATACTAAACAAATGTGGTGGATCATCAGCTGTATCTGAGACCCAGAAAGATGCGACAGAGATCCAGATGAATGATAACACAGGAGCAATAATCAAGGTGCTATATCCACTGCAGATGCTACTGCTACCCCAGACACAAGAGTACAACATGGCAGGATATATTATATATGCTTCTGATCTGCAGCTGCTATAGTATGTTTTACTAGGTTGAAAAACGAAAAGATGAAGCAGGGTTCATGCTCAGAGCAAGTTCATGGACCACATACATGAATGGTGCTCCACTCAAGGCATGAAGGCAACAAGAATGGGGAGATGGAGCTGACAAGGAGCACTGAACTCATAGTGCTGGAATAATCTCACAGTCTTGGCTTTGTCTTTTCTGCAGCAATGGAGCACTGAACAGTGCATACATTGTTTCTAGACTGATAATGGATTGGAGAATGGTCAAACGTCCTTTGTCACTGATACTTGGTCTTTTAATTATCTGAATACATAAAAACGGGACTAAAGTAATTGGAGAACATACATAGAAACGTCAGGAATCACGTGCACTGAGTTTGTTACAATGCTCTTTTAAAGCACCAGTAGCAGTTACTTTCTTTTTTTATCCTTCTTACAAAAAAGAATTAAATGGACTTATAGACAATTTAAAAAGTATCATAGTGATTTCTCATTATTTTTGGTATTTGGTCCAACCAAATTGGTACTTCGCTTTAGGTACTTCACGATACTTTCTTTATTTTCACCGTTCGATTTCACTGGATGGATGTCCTCTTTCTCAAGCACTCTAAATTTTCTCAATTTTGTAATTACACTCCTCATATCAACGGACAAAAAAAATGTAAAGAAAAAAGTACATGAAAGTACCAATTGGTACTTAATAGCTCAAATTTTAAAACAGAGAATAAAACACTGGATTATCTTTAGATGCAATCTTATTGCAAAATTCGACTAGTTTAAGAGCATGAGTGCCAAAACGATAGATTTAAAATATTATGAGCGTTCGGTAGGTCTAGTGACAGATTTAAAATATTATGAGAGTTCGGCAGGTCTAGTGGCAGATTTAAAACACTAGATTATCTTTAGATGCAATCTTATGAGCGTTCGGCAGGTCTAGTGGCAGATTTGGTAGGTAGATTTGTTGTGAGAGGAAAATATTGTGTGCTGATTGCGTCGGCAGATTTGTTGTGAGAGAAAATACTGTAGTAATAAGCAAGCCGAACGCAGCCTTATATAATTAGAGTGGCACAGCCACTGATATTTTTGGGCCGACAGTAAACAATACTGTCAATACTGTGTCAGATGTCAATACAGGAGTGACTCGGCCCAGTTAACCTTTAGGTGTGTTTAGTTCACCAAAATTTTGGGAGTGTGTTTAGTTCACCAAAATTTTAGGAGTCCCTTTCAAGGTCTATTAGAGGTAATAAACATAAACTAATTATAAAAGTAATTACACGAATGGACGGGAAATTCCGAGATGAATCCATTAAGTCTAATTAATCCATCATTAGAGATTATTTACTGTAGCACGACATTGTCTAATCATGACATAATTAGGCTCGTTAGATTCGTCTCGAAAATTAAGGTAGGGGTTGTGAAATGGGTTTTGTCACTAATCTACATTTAATACTCCTAATTAGTGTCCGAAGTTTGATGTGACAGGTAGTTAGTGAAATTTAGGGGAAGTAAACATGCCCTTTGTAACAAGAAGCACTGAATTCAGTGTGAAGCAACCTTCTTGCGTACACTCTTCCTTTTTAATAAGCAATGCAGGCCACCATGTTGTTTTCTACATCTAAAGTGGCATACACAAGATGCATATATTTTGTTTCCAAATGGATATGAAAATTCTCATTTGCTATATATCATTTTCTCATGAAACTATATCCTTTCATTCTCAACAGAGAAAGGAGCGAACACCTCCACATCACTCGAGCCGGGTGACACGGGAGGCCGCTCCTCCTCCTCGACACCAGGCCCACCTCCCCCGCTCCCTTCCTCCGCCACCGCCGAAGCCGTGAGCAAGAACCTCGGCGAGCGGCAAGGAGGGTGGTGGCGGGGCTTGCTCCGTCTCATCTCCATCTTTTCTCGCAAAATCCCCCCAACCTAAAATCAGGTGGCTGTCATCATTGGGCTCGAAGCGCTGCTCCCTCTCCTTGTCCCTCCTATGCCACTTGCTGCCTGGACGCCCTGCATGCCGCTCCCGGATGCGCCTACCCTCGTGGGCGCAAGCGTCGCCGTGACTTGGCTAGGTCATGAGGGGTGTTGCGTGTCGGGTGGCTGCCACAAGGCATGTCACTGGTCCTGTGGTGGGTACTGCTCCAGCTAACCTCTCCACCTTGATCAACACCGGGCACACCATGCCCCTCCAATGTTAGCGACGACATATGCCTAGGCCGACGGCGGTCCAAGGATGGGTGAGCGGCGTGATGTGGGCCGATCGCTTCCGTGCTCCCTCCGACGAGGTCCAAATCTGGCTGGGGGAGGTCAACTTTTGCCAAAGGCTCATCCTTATCTCAGGTGCCGTCGCCAGGTGTGATTAGGACACCACGAGTACATCTACACCAGCAGCACCTCAGGTGCCTCCAGTTGTTCCACCACTTCAAACGCCACCAGTTGGACCAATTACTCGGGCCCGTGCAAGAGAATTAAATTACATCATGTTGTTAAAGAATGAAGGCCCAGAAGCATAGAGGAAGGCCCAAGAGGGTCCACGATGGGGTGCCTAGGGCTGGCCGCCGCCCCCACCTCCTGGTCGCGGCCTCCCCCTCTCTTGCCGCGCGCCCCCTCCCCTCCCTTCGGTTGTTTGGGGTTGCGCCCCCTTATTTAGTCAGAATCGCTTTTGTTTACAACTTGAGTTTTGTTTTAAATCTAGCATTAGCTACCTCAGAATACGCACAAATACGTGTTGTCCTCTGTGATTCAGAACTCCACCTCGAGTGATATTAAGAACGCTCGCTTCATATTCTTGTTCGTTCTTCGATTGCGTACAGGGATTGATCTTCGTGATCAGGATGATCTTGCGTCGGTAAGGTTGGTAACCATCGGGAGTTGGTTCAGCGATTGCATTGGCACTTCGGGTTCGCTCATCGTAGTCGGCTCGTGAGGGTCAACTTCCACCAGATCGAAATTATCTCCACTCACTGAAAGATCGGGCACTCCGCCTCTATCAAGTGGTATCAGCTTTCCAGGTTGATCGGTGAGTTTATCGAGTGTTTTCCCCTTCCTACAGTCCAAAAAACCAAACAAAAAATTTATTTTCAGGTTAGATCCTTGTCCCAGCAAGCCTTTTAGCCTCACACTTTCTTTCAATAATCTGCTTTGTTGAGTTTGTGTGCTTTACTCGTTCAATTGTTGCTGGTTACTTGTGTTCTCTGCTTTGTTTCTTGTTTTTTTCTTCTAACCCTAGTCTCTGCCGCCGTTTTTCTCCGCTGCTCGCTACCACCCCACGGCAAAACCCCCTCACGTTGTGCCTCTTCCCCCCTCGCGTTGTGTTCCCCTCGCGCCGCGAACCCCCCTCCCCCCAGGTTGCGCCTCGGGCTAGTGCCGCACCTACCCCGATCGCCCCCTCCCTGCCACTTTGTGTTTGGCAAGTCATCAAAAAAAAGGAAAGTACAAAAAAAGAGTAAAGTCAAAAAAAGGAAAGAAAACAATAAAAAAGGAAGTCCACACGGGAGAAAGAAGGTGTTTCGGGTCGGTTCCCCAGCGCACTGTGTCCCCTGGTTCGCGACACCTGGACTACTCCGCGACCCCCACACAATGTTGAGCCCCCCTTTCCCACGCACGCCGCACCCCTTTGCCTTGCTCACAGTTTCCTCCCTAGGAACGCCGCCTTCACCCTCCCACCGAACCCCCCTTCCACGGTTTGTTCCTTTGCTCTCCTCCGCTTTTGCACTCGTTTCCAGCAGCGTTTGATCGTGTTTAGCACTCTTATTCAACTTTGCATTATTGTTTGATTGTGCTAATCCTTCAATTGAGTACAGCCTTCCCAAAACTCCACATAGTTCTACGATGAGCAGACTTTGTTTCTCCAGGCAATCGCTCCTCCAATCTTTTGTCGGTTCTACCTATTGGTTGCAGTTCGCTCCTGTGTGCTTGGTAAGAACGGATAAGAATTTGATAATAGCATTGTAGTGAGTGCCTTGTGAGCCGTTACACTCCTGTTTTGACTGTCGGTTTTGTTTTTGTGTTTGCGCTAACCATGGCAGACGACGATGACGAGAGGGATGACCAGCTGCAAGACATGCGGACACGAGTTGATGGACATGCCGCGGACATTAAGACGATACATGACCGGCTGGATTCGACAACCACTTCATTGAACGAGCGGTTCGATCGGCTCGACCTCGCACAGACGGCTGCTAAGACCACACTCGACACTGTCATGGCACGACTCAATGCTTTGCACACAATGATCACATAGTTGTAGAAGGATTATGGTGGTGACTCGGAGTAGAACAATGGAGACCGCCGAGGCTATGCCCGCCGTGTGCCACACCGTTCTGGTAATGATTCATTTTGCTAAGATTAAATTTAAGATTCCATCTTTTAATGGCAAATATGGTCCTACTGCATATCTTGATTGGGAATTAGAAGTTGCACAAAAATTTTCATGCTATGATATTCCTGCTAATTCTCAAGTTAAAGTTGCTACTAGTGAACTTACTATTGCTTTAATGTGGTGGTGTGACTATGAATGAAAACATCCCACTACAATTCCAACCACTTGGGATCAATTAAAAGTTGTTATGTGACACAGTTTTGTACCTTCTTTTTATGCCCAAGATTTGCTTAAACAAATGCAATGTTTTTAGAAAGGTTCCCAATCTGTAGAGGACTATTACCAGGAATTACAAAAAGGCATGATTCGTTGTGGGTTATTTGAGGAAAATGATGCTGCTATGGCACATTTTCGTGGTGGTTTGAACCGTGAAATTCAGGATATACTTGATTCTAAGGAATATGTAGATATGACCACATTGTTTGAATATGCTTGCAAAGCTGAACGTGAAGTGCAGGGTCGCCGCTCGAAGACATATTCTAACTCTTTTGCAGAACAAAGCTCGACATCCAGTTCAGCGCCCGCTCTCCCAGCGCCATCCACGCCTACCACTACAACAAGCGAGAGAACGGCCAAACCTGCAGGCGCATCCTCATGTACAAATTCAGAACCATCACTTCTCAATGCACCTAATACTCCTAGTGAGAACATATGTAATGCCCATGGTGCTACACTCACGGAAGGTGAGAATTGTGTTAATGTGCTGAATTTTTCCACAAATCATGCTTTAGTTGAGCAATTAATAGTGGAACCACCTTTTGATTTATCTTTGTCACATGGTGAATTGCTTGATGTTTCTTCTGATAAAGATGAATTGTGTGCTACTACTTCAGTTTTACATGCTAGTGCTGAAAATAAACATATTATGCATGTTGCTAGTAAAAATGATGAGCTACATTTGTTGTCTTCTCTACATACCTTAGGTTACATTGAATTTGATGATTTGTGTAATCTAGATTGTTTAGAAGAGAGACTTTTTGCATATGCTGATTTGCCATGATTGTCTAGACATTCATATCATGTTATTGACAATATAACAACAAAGGATAATATATGGTACATTGGGTTTACATTTGTACAAATCTGAATTCTCCTTTTGTTGTGCAAGATTGTGATCGATTAGAGGGTACCCATCATACAAACATATTCCTCTAGTAGTTTTGTTTCACAAGAAGGGACATCATTTTTGTGGTTGTTGATCGATTTTCCTAAATGGTTCATTTCATACCTTGTCAAAAGACTGATGATGCTAGCAATGTTGCTGAACTGTTCTTTAGAGAGATTATTCGTTTGCATGGTATTCCAAATACAATAGTCTCTGATCGTGATGCTAAGTTTCTCACTCATTTTTGGAGATCTCTGTGGAATAAATTGGGAACCAAATTGTTGTTTAGCACAACTTGTCACCCTCAGACTGATGGACAAACTGAGGTGGTTAATCGAACTTTATCCACCATGCTTAGGGCTGTTTTAGACAAAAATTTGAAACGTTGGGAGGATTGCTTGCCTCATGTTGAGTTTGCTTATAATCATGCAACGCATTCCTCTACAAAGATGTGCCCTTTTCAGATTGTGTATGGTTACATCCCTCGGGTGCCCACTGATTTGTTTTCACTTGATGCTGAGGATGCCCCTCACATAGATGTTGTTGCACATATTGAACAAATGAGTAACCTGTATGAACAAACTCAACAAAACATTCCTGCTGCTAATGCTAAATATCAGGTTGTTGGTAGTAAAGGCCGAAAACTTGTTACTTTTGAACCTGGTGATATGGTTTGGTTGCATTTAAGAAAGGATTGTTTTCGTACTTTGCATCGTTCTAAATTGATGCCACGTGCTGCTGGTTTTTTTTCAGTGCTAACCAAGATTAATGATAATGCTTACATCCTTGACCTGTCTGTGGAGTTTGGTGTTTCCACTAGTTTTAATGTTGCAGATTTGAAACTGTATGCGGGCGAAGATGAGGAGTTACCGTCGAGGACGACTTCAGTTCAAGAAGGGGAGGATGATGAGGACACCACGAGTACATCTACACTAGCAGCACCTCAGGTGCCTCCAGTTGTTCCACCACTGTAGGCGCCACCAGTTGGACCAATTACTCGGGCCCGTCTGAGAGAATTAAACTACATCATACTGTTAAAGAACGAAGGCCCAGAAGTATAAAGAAAGGCCCAAGAGGGGTCCAGGATGGGGCGCCTAGGGCTAGCCGCCGCCCCCACCTCTTGGTCGCGGCCTCCCCCTTTCCTGCTGCGCGCCCCTCCCCTCCCTCCGGTTGTTTGGGGCTGTGTCCCCTTATTTAGTCAGAGTCCCTTTTGTTTACAACTTGAGTTTTGTTTTACATCTAACTTTAGCTATCCCAGAACATGCACAAATACGTGATGTGCTCTGTGATTCAGAACTCCACCTCGAGTGATATTAAGATTGCTCGCTTCATATTCTTGTTCGTTCTTCGATTGCGTACAGGGATTGATCTTCGTGATCAGGCTGATCTTGCACCGGCAAGGTTGGTAACCATCGGGAGTTGGTTCAGCGATTGCATTGGCGCTTCAGATTTGCTCGTTGTAGTCGGATCATGAGGGTCTACTTCCACCAGATCGAAATTATCTCCACTCACCGAAAGATCGGGCACTCTGCCTCTATCAAGGTGGTCACGGGGGTCGCTGCTGGTCGAGTTTGTGGGGTTTGCCTCGGTGACCGCACTCGGGTGTCGATTGGAGGTAGCACCTTTGTGGGGTCATGCTCTGCTCCTGAATCTTGGGTTTGATTGGTTTGAGGCCAAAGTTGCTCCGACTAAAATTTTGGTCATTTTAAATTTTGATCACCAATTCAAAATCTTAACCAATTTCAACAATCTAAATGAATGTGTGGCTAAAAAGGTTCACCTTGTGCACCTTAGTTCATTTGGATTGTCAAAATTTTGAATTAGTGGTCAAAATTTAAAATGAATAACTTTGGCCTAGAACCCATCAGGCCCCTAGTGCACTGAGGCTCGTGCGCATGAGCCATGGTGGTGTGCTCATTGATGGAAGGCGTCTCCTTCCCCTGCACCATGGTTGTTGGTTGCTCTTCGGTAGCTTGGGCTCCTCAGTTGGTACCTGTCCAGATCCATGCTCCTTGAGCTGATGGGCACAAGCGGTGGCGCCAATGTTGGCGACCGTACGCGATCTAGACTACATATCCTACCCTTCCCTTCCTTTGACCCCACCTCACATTGGTCGTGGTTTGGTTGCTCGTCAAGGATAGCCCTGGGTGACCCACTTACAGCCAATGCCTCCCACCCTACTGCAATGGGTTGCTTGATCTTCTACCAACGGTTGTCGCTCATGGGCCCATGTCTCTAGTTGACTTCTTTGCTGGTAGGGATGGAGGATGGGTCTTCATCCTCCCCATGATGCTTCGAGCGACTGCCACCCCAACAGCGGCAGTCGCTACCATGAGTCAATCCCCAATCATCGTCATTAAGTGTTGCGCGGGGGTGGGGGGGTGGGGGGTCAGTCTCTCCTCTCCCCCATGGTTGTCTTTTGGTCATCGCGGTTGCCCCTGATCGTCTTTAGGTCGTCTTGACGGCGGTCGCTGGTCTACGGATGTTCCCCATTGCCTCGTTGTGGATTACTCGCTGCCATCCCATCACTTTACCTCTCATACAGACCTTGCCTCGCTGGGGTGTTGTAGCCGCCATCAAATCCATTTGGTTTCACTAGGTGAAGACTTGGTTTGACTCCCCATGGACAAATGGATGATGGCGATGTTGGTGTCACTCCCCCTTGAAGGTATTGTCTTGCATGACATTCTCGCTCTACCTCCACTTGCTCCGGGTTTGTTAGGCAATTAGTGATGTGTGTGTGTATTCATGGTATCTTTCGACTCCTGGAGGTTTCAGTCATCTTAGATCATGTTTAGTGTGGTTGTGGTGCCATGGTTTCCTTTTTTCTGTTGTTGCATTTCTATTTTGGTCACATATTATGTTTTGGGATCTCTCTTGAAGTTGCATCACTATAATTCTCTTCTTCTTAAAAAACGTGCTATGCAAATCTTAAAAAAAAAGCATGAAACTATTGCAAAGTTCAAGAGGCCAGAAGAGATGAAATTAGAGAGAAAAAGAAATAGCCTGTTATGTATTAACTTCTAAATCTTTCCATCTTTACAACACTACATAAGCAGTCTTGGCTTTCACAAGAGGCAAACTGGCTCAAGGTTGAAAAGATTAAAAATAAAAGAAGGCATAAGGTTGTTCTATCCTTTCATCCTTGAGATCAATCACTCCAGTGGATGTGTATGATGATGTATTGACAGAAGTTGTAGAACCTAGCTTTCTTCTGCTTGAGCACACTACGCAGTTCCCCTCTGGTTGTTGTTCTTCCCTTGCTCCATGCCTGCCATGCTACCTCAGTAATCCAGTTGCGCAAAGGTTTAGGTGCTCGGCGCCGAGCTGTGCTCTCCTTGAGATGATGCTGGTGATGGGGAGGTCATGCGGAGCATTGATGCTTATCTTCCTTATATGGAGAGGGTAAGGATCTCTTGACCTGAGAATTTTGATCCTAATTGCTTGATCAATCAACCAATCAATCATGCCCAATTATGAGCATCACAACACATCGACGAATGATGTAGAGTCTAGCCTGGTGCTGCTTCAGAGCCCTCTTGAGGCCCTTGAGCTTCAGATCATGAGCACCCATAATCCTCATCTTGATCTTCAGATGTGAATGTGGTTGATACCAAGTGGTGGTGAGAAAGCTTTGGGGGTTGGATTTTGGACTTTTGAACTTTGGTTTCGGCTTGGTTTGGGCTTGTGCTTGTGTTTGTGTTGTTTATATAGGCAGTTGCCATGTGCATGTCAGCTGATACTTGTCTTTCTACTCTATGCTTACGCGCATCCATCTTTAATTAACTTATTGTTGTGTCTCGCTGTGCAACAAAGTCGTATGTGATATTGGATTAATTTACTCCAGATCGCTGCTTCCAATTTGACTTGATGCTATATTGTTAATTTACAAGCATTGCACTCACGACAGACAAATATAAATAAGATACCAGATAATATAAATAAAATCTTGTCTTATGCCATGTCAATTTGAACTATCATATTTCTGGTGTCAGTGTGACTGAGATAAAGTTTCACAGAGAAGCTAATATGGGCCATAATAATAGTAGTATATTTTTTTCAGTTGGAAAATAGAATTCTCAGCCTCCAATACAAGGTAACTGAAGCAAGCTTGTGTCAATAAGAGCGAGTAAAGTCAAAGGCATACAGTTTTGTCTCGAGGTGCAAAGGAAGTCAGCCATTTGAGCAAATAAGCTTGGACCCATCTCCTCCACAAAGGCAGGCTAGGCAGACGAGTAAACTCTAAACAACGCAATTGAGCAAATAAGCTACCGTGCTGATCAAACAAGCAGGGTAACGACTAAGAAATTGTCCTTAGACATTGCCTACTGTACGTACCACCACTTGTGCAAAGTCCGATAAATTGTTAATTCCCACTTCTTATGATGTCAACCGAAATGAGATAGGCACGCCCACTAGACAAGCAAGTTCTAAACATAACCATTTGACAAGCAGGTTATGTACAGCGAACCTGAATTTGGACTTTTTTGAAGGAATGATTGCATGCGTGCAACCGCTTTTTTTTTTTTTTTTGGTTCTGTTGTACATTTGGATTGATGAAAAGAATCTTAAACACAATCTAGTGCAGCAGTTTATGTTCTGACAGAAATGCAGAGTATGGTATTTGAGCTAATCCAGGGGCCAGGGCGGCACTTGCCACATGGCATCGAAGATTCGCTGGCCTTCCAAGTAATGCCTACATGTATGGAAAGGGTTGGTAATATACCTTGTAACTGAGAAAGATGTAGAGTGTATTTGGCCGAGCCGTGCCAAACGGCCTCCAAAAACAGCTCCCGTAGCGGAGCGCTTCCACCCCCTCCTCTGTAGAGTGGTTCAGAAGGCTGGAAAAACTCGCCCCGCCCGCAGCTCCTCTATGCTATTTCCTACTTTTGCCCTCGGGGTGGGGCCCATGAGCGACTGGAGATGGCCGGCGGGCGCGATGGAGGCGGGTGGCTGGACCACTGCGGCGCGACGCGGTGGAAACGGACGGACCCCGACGGCGTGGTTGGAGGTGGCCGGCGGGTGCGGTGGAGCCGGGCGGCCGGACCGCGGCGGCGCAGAGGAGGTCGGCAGCGGGCGCGGTGGAGTTGGGCAGCTAGAGCTGAAGGCCGGGGAGAGCAGGAGCTGGATGTGGCTGGTGCTGGGGAGCTCCCGACGCTGGGAGGTGGAGGTAGGTGGAGGAGGCGTACGTGGTGAATGGATAAGGTGATAAGGTGGAAAGGAAAGAGAAGGGAAAAAGAATGAGAAGGAAAGAAGAAAAGAAAAAATAATAAGAAGGGAAAAATAGGAGAAAAATAAAAGAAGAGAAAAAATAAATAAAAAGGAGGGTATTATGAACATTTCATCATTTTATCCATGTTACACAATCAGGAGGAGCTATTTTATCAAATGGTCTTCAAAACGGTTTCAACTTCACCAGAGAATCCGCTCTACCAGTACAGCCACAGCCGGAGCTGTTTTAGCCACAGCCATAACTGTGCCAAACGCACGCGTACTCCCTCTGTCCAAAAAAAACATGTCATGTTTCATTTCAAATATGTTTTAAAAATATGTCATTTTACTTAATTTGGCACGTGTGTATGTGCATGTGAGCATGCAACATTCAATTAGCACCAAATATGACTAATAAATATGGAAAATACATTTCATTTTACCTCCTTAGTAATTTGTCATAAAATTCCTAGGATATTTATCAAAACACCTATCTTTAGAAGAAATATGATATTTATCAGAAAGAAAAGTAAAGTAGAACAAAAAAAAGTTGAGAATAAACTTCCATTAGCACATAGAATGGACATTCACTCATTCATTCAGTGTGCCAGGGGACGTTCCAAAGCACCTTCACATCGGTTTTCAAATCGACGGTGGTGGATCGGCGGTAGAGATAGGATCACCGACATTGGGCAATCAACCGATGGTGACATAGTAGCTATGTTTGGCTCTAGGCTATAACAACCTCCTGACGCTAGTAGCGAACTAAAATCAACTGTATGAAAACATCATCTAATTGTAAAGTAAAACTTATTTACTGTTCAAATTTAAGCACATACACACACAACATATACATGTACAAATGTGTACATCTAATTGGAAATGTTTTGTACAGTCAGAAATTAATAACTGATTGCCGTATGGTTACGAAGAATTTCCTTTTTGTGCTAGTGGTTGGATCAGGCATATTATAATTCACAAACCATAGTGCAATGTATTGATGTTCACTTAAAAATGCATGGTTAATGCACATCTTCTTATTAGTTGAGCCAGGACTTTGCTATTTCCTAGGAGGTAATAGCTTGAGTAAATGATTTTTAGAGTAACTAAAATAATAATAATAATTAGGAAAATCCCGGGAACTTATTATTCCTTCCTTATCTGATCATTTCTTTAATTATTACTATGCTTGAAGTTTCTGCTGGATAACAACTTAACAAGCTAGCAAACGTCAAAAGTCCATACTTACTAGCATATGTCGAGATGTCAAATTTTTGTGCTCAAGTCAATACGGAGGGTAAGAACTGGACTGAAGTGAAGACGTTGCACCTAAACAAAATATTTGTAGAAAGTCAGAGCATATGTTAATTAATACCCCACTTCATGTCAATGTCACTGAAACCCTGCTCCCAAAACTCAGGCTCAGCAGACAAGTGAACTCTAAATAAAGGCATTTGATCGAATGAGCAATGGATTAGCTATACATTGCAGCATTCACCTAGATTGTGCTTAAGATGTTGCATGTTCGGTGGCATCGGCATGTTGCGTGTTTGGTGCTTGCTCGTGCCTGTCCACATGATGTGCTGTTTCAGTGGCGCAGCAGTATATGGTGCAGCAGTGCATTCCTGTTGAACATGATTGAGCATGACCAATAAGACAAAAAACACTAAAAAATGATCATGAAAACGCCAGTAAGAGGCCTTTGCATTCAGCTGTTTGCAAGGCAGAGGAAACGATGAAGACAAAGGCGATGTGATATATCCGAGAGGAATCGAATTGCTCGTAGCTTAAGAGGGAGGGGTGAATTAGACAATTTTAAAATGTTAAGCCTATGATTATCACTATTTACTCAAAACATAAACTAAAACGTACTATCTAGATGTGAACTAAGGCTGTTCTAGTGAGAAACCCTCATCGTAAAGAGATTTGCAACCTATAACTAATCCTATGAAGATACACTCTATGAAAGTAAAAGCACACAAAAATTGTAAGCAAGAAATGCGGAAATGTAAAGAGGGGATGTGGAGGAAGCAAACTCTTGACACAATATTTTTTCCTATGGTATCGGCACGCACTAAGCCACACCTGTGGTCCACGTTGTTGAAGCACTCACACAAGAGTATTACTTCTCGATCACCAAGTATCTCCCAAGGTGCAACTTGACTTGTCACAAAGGCTTGCCACTAAGGCATTCGCCAAGTTCCCTTGGTTACCTTTGATGTCGTTTCCACTAAAGAGCTTTTCCACGAAGGGAGGGAGTCTCCACGTCCCCCACACACGGTCGTCAATGTCACTCCACACCAAGTTGAAGGGTCGAAGACTTGCCGAAGAGCCACTAAGGCCCCAAGGCTCCAACAACACTTTGTACACCTTGGTTCACTCTAGAATCACCTCACAAGGTTGGCACATCTTGCATACACTTAACTCTAGGCCTATGAGGCTATGCTTGCACTAAACACTCTCACAAAGCATATGCTAAGTCTTTTGTTGAACACTTAAGCACTTTGGTGGTTTGGATGTGATCTCAATGTGTCCTGCACTTCTCTATACTCCTGGACACTCTAGCACCCTCAAATGACCGGGTGGAAGAGGTATAAATAGCCCAAGGTATCAAACTAGACGTTGACTAAAAGCAGCAGAAAAGTATACTGTCAGATGAATTGAGACTATGCTTCTACCATGCATCAGTTCATCCAGTGCCCCCTTCCACTGAGATAACCATTGGATCCGATAATGTCATTGCATCGATGCTTGCACTATTGGTTGATTTGGTGCACCATCGCTTCATCCAATTCTGATGCCTATGTGGTCATATTGCAACTATGCTTGCACGGACGCTTGTCTATGAATTGCTTCGACGGTCCATTGGTTGATCGGGTGCTTCACTTCTTCGCGCGTTGCCAGCTGTCGTTGATTCGACGCATGTAGAAAATAGGCCACCAGTTCATCCAATAGTCCATGTTGCTTGAGCCATCAACACAACATACCAACTACTCTGACGCTGGCACCGTTGCTTCTTTCTGTTAAGATATACCTTGTAAATGTGTGTATGTAGATGGTTAGTTGAGTTAGGCAAATCTCCTTAGAGATAGAGCTAGGAATCTGTTGTAATTAGTTCTTGGAGATTAATCCAACCAACCACCATATCTCTTGTAATCTGTTGATGAGCAATTGCTCTATATGTATCAACACGCAACCTGAGAGCAGGCCAAGTTAGGCAGCCTCGGTTAACCCCTAAATCCTTACATGGTAATCAGAGCCAACCTTCCCAAATACATCTAATCCAGCTTTCCTTCCATCCATGGCATCCTCCTCCTCTACGAACATTCTTCCTCCTCTCGGTGGCAAGATCTCCGAGAAGTTGACAAGGGAGAACTATCTCCTTTGGAAAGCTCAGGTCATGCCCGCAATCCACGGAGCAAATCTTGTGCCGATCCTCAACGGCATGTCGAAGGTGCCGCCGCCCACCATGGAGATCACCGACAAAGATGACAAGAAGGTCGTCATCTCCAACCCGGAGTATGAGCGGTGGATGGGGCAGGATCAGCAACTCCTGTCCTACCTCCTCAACTCCCTCACCTCCGATGTCCTTGCGCAAGTGGCGACTCTCACGTCGTCGGCGCCCGTCTGGGAGGCACTGGAGACCATGTGCTCGGCGCAATCTCGCGCACGGATTACAAATCTTCGCATGCAGCTTGCGACCTGCAAGAAGGGCAGCATGATTGCCCCGGCGTACTTCTACAAGATGAAGAAGCTCGGCGATGAGTTAGCTGCGGCCGGCAAGGTTCTTGAAGATGATGAGATGGTGACTCTCATCCTTGTCGGACTCGACTTCAACTACAACCCGCTTGTGTCATCCGTCATGGGGCGCTCCACCCTAATCCACTACGTGAAAAACAGACATTGGTAACGGGCGCGGATGGCTATTGATAACGGGCAAAACGCCCGTTACCGATCAAGCGTTACAAATAAGCCAACAAAGGTAATGGGTCGATGCCCGTTACTGATGATACATAATTGTAACAGGCATCGAACAAAGTCCGTTACCACAACTACTTACCGGTCACCTGAAATGGCTGTTTCTCCGGGCCCACCGGAGCCTTTGGTAACGGGTGCAGACACTGAGCCCGTTACTCATAACACGTATTAGTAACGGGTGTCTAACAAAGACCGTTACCGAAACTAGTTACCGGTCACCTGAAATGTCTGTTTCTCTGGGCCCACATGGACCTTTGGTAACGGCCACAGAAACCGAGCCCGTTACATGAACTCAACATCGAAGACGCGGAAAATGATGCGTCTCCTTTGTCTTGACGAAAGGAGACGCGTCGTGTAAGTGCGCGTCTCCTCCGTCTGGATGAAAGGAGACGCGTCTCCTTAGTGCGTGTCTCCTCTGTCTGGACGAAAGGAGACACATCTTGTCAGTGTGCGTCTCCTATGTCTCGACAAAAGGAGACGCCTGCTATGAACCCGCGTCTCCCTCTGTCTCGACCAAAGGAGACGCATCTTGTTAGTACGCGTCTCCCTCTGTCTCGACCAAAGGAGACGCGTACTGTGTACGTGCGTCTCCTCTAATCGACCAAAGGAGACGAGTACTGTGAACTTGCGTCTCCTCTGTCTCGACTAAAGGAGACGCGTTGTCTACTTTCATAAAAATTAGGTCCAGCATCCACATACAAAACTCCACAAACTGAATAGAAATCCACAAGATTCACATGCATAATCTGTCAAAATTTAGGCATTCAGTATCCTCTTCTAACAAGCTAAGTAAGGTTCACAACAATATCATCACTGGCCATGAGGATTGGTATCTAATACAATGCGAGCCATCATAGCATCATTAATGTGAAATTTTCCTGAGGGTGTGATCACCTGATCCATGAGGAATGAGGCCATTCTTTCCCTAATGTGGAGCAGCGTGCCTCGGTGCAGCTGACAAGTAGGTATGTGAAATGCCTAAATATAACAATTTCAGCAGTCAGCACACAGGTGGTTACCAAACATGTGCAGTGCTAATAAGCAAGAACTGTGCTCAGTTGCAGGTGTTACAATTGCAGATCCCAAGAAAGTACCTCAGGGTCCTTCAATTTATTTTTTACTGTAAGCATGTGATAGGCACAATAGAAGCCGCAGACTCTGGATTTGTAAGGTTGTTGGTGGCACTGCGATAAATATACATAGACGAACAGTGGTGAGAAGAAATAAACTCAAGCTTTAGTACTAGCTTCCACAGGTAGGAAATACTAAGTAATATGTACATCAAAAGCCTTCTCATGGTTCAAGGCGCAGCGGGGCAACTTGTTGTCATCACAGTAACTATTCCAAGTACTACAACAAAACATGCAACAATGGTTAGGGCACCATTAATAAACTCCGTAGAGTTTGTTGAGGAAGTTTGTAGGTTAAGAAAGAAAAAGAACTTACTCATCAATGGCAAGTACCAACTCAGAGAAATTAGTGCCTAGGATCCTATATGAATCAAGATACAAGACAGTCTTCTGCTTTGGAAAGATCGCCACTGCAATCCAGTGCTCCCCAGTGTTATAGCAGGAAATGATGACTCTCTTTTTAGCATATGACTGGTAGACACGCTTCATATAGGACACAAAAAAGTCCCTGTTATTTTGTATATTTGACATGCTAAAGCATTCAGGATCAAGGAAGGCAACGGGTTCCTTCTTCTGCCGTACTTCTACAACCATATTCCTAATATTAAGAAAAAACAAAGTGTAAGGAGGCAAAATACATAGTAAAGATGAACTGAGGCAGAAAGCACATTTAGATAGAAAATGATTAGTGAGAAGCAGATTAAATTTTCAAGCAACTTACAGGATGAAACAGCGGAGAAGTCCCATATCTAAAGCATCCAAGTTGAAGAGATCATACAAGTCGCTGATGAACATAGCCAACAACTCGTATTTTTCATCTTCTCTCATAGGCCACCAGCCGTGCTTGGGCCATACTATGCCCTGAATCAGAGACTCATCCTTGTCCTTACAACATCCCATGTAGAAATTGTGGAGATTAGTGACAGAAGGAGCAGTATCCGGATGCTTGAGTTCATCAGGACTGAGCATTTCATTTCCAAATTTGTAGTGTGGGTTAATATGCGTCATAGCAACATTGGCCGCCTTCTTCTTGGTGTTTCTCTCAGATGGCTTTCTGGCAGGCTTCTTTTCCTCCTGCTTCGAGATGGCTAAAGAAGACTTTCTAGTAGGCTTCTGAGACCTTTTATTTTCTGCAATTTTCTTCTGCTGCTACTTTGAGATGGCTGAAGAAGGTTTCTCAGATCGCTTTCTGGTAGACCTTTTATTTTCAGCGAGTTTCTTTTCCTGCTGCTTTGAGATGGCTGAAGAAGGTTTCTCAGGTGGTGTCTGACCAGCAGCTGTTACAGAGATTTTGGGCCCAGATGTACCTGTAGCTTTCTTCGAACTGTCATCGACAGATTTCTCGGCATCAGCCAACACATGACTCTGGGCTCCTGCTTTGGCATCATTGTTTTGAGCACTTTCTTTTGGGGATGGAGGTTTTGTTCTTTCATGGAGAAGAAGGTGGGGATGTAATTTGCGTTTCTGGGTGTGGAGGAGGAGGAGGTGGGTTACCAGGTTGGGAATGAATCTGTTCTGTAATTTGCGTTCACGAGGAGGAGGAGGTGGGTTACCAGGTGGGGAATTTTGTTCTGTAATTTGCATTTCTGGGTTTGGGTTTTGTCTTGTAGTCTGTGAACCAGAAGGAAAGTACCATAGTGTGCGAACAAGATTTTGCAATTGGTGCTCCTTTGATGTGAATGTGACACCTCTTCCACTGTATCCTCTGGTGTAGAGCTTGTCCAAGTGTCGTCACCTCGTCATTAGGAGGGTGTTCCAGCGCGTGATCCCTAAAGACAGAATATACATGCAGCACTTCGACCACAACACAGTCTTCATGAATCGGGACTGTGTGTAGCGTAGTCTGCTCTGGTTGAACCACACCAATTGCAGCTTCACATTCAACACCGCGAAATATGATCCATAGGCCACAGTGTGTGGGTTCAGTCAACGTGCCTATAAGGTCTTCCTGTGTGGGGGAATCAATGTGCACTACCTCTGTCGACAACTCTGTAGTGCAGTTGATCAAACCTACATTATCTGCGGATGCACAACTGCTCTTCAGTCCAGCAGGTGAAGAGCTTGTGCGATTGGACACTGGTGCAAACACCACCTGGTACCCTCGTGCCATCATGCCAAGCATATCCTTCTCCATCTCAGTCTTGAGTTCTTGCTTGATTTCTTCCTTCATCTGTTGCTTATCAACTGATGAGTCAGTACTGGCCCTCTTCCTCTTCTTGTACATGGAAGCGTGCTGAGGCTATGCAAACTTCCAGCCCTGGTAGCTGGAGACACCATGCACGCGACCTGGTTGTTCGGGGTGGCCCAAGCACTGACTTAGCACATCATTCTCCCTCAGCCATGAAGTCATTCCTGAAGATTCTGCATGTGCATTCTTTTCCATGATGTCTGCAGCCACACTTTCATTTGCTACTTTGTGGAACACTACCTCGGCAACACCGTCTTTCACCACTAGTTTACTCCTTGCTCGCATCCAATTCCTAGAACGATCATCAGTGATGGCATCATATGGGTTGGCGATCCCAGCCACAGCTAATTTCCTGTCCTCTTCCTCCCACTATGGTAGTTTTCCACAATAACCAGCTGGACCCATGCTGTGCTCGTTTGTGTTCAGGCTTCGAAGTGACTTGAACTTGTCACTAAGAGATGAGGCTTCCTCGGTTTCCTGCTGTTTCACAAACTCTGTCCACTCTTCCGGCTTGATAAAGTCATGCTTTCCAAATGGCTCGAGTCCTTTCTGACAAAAATCTCGCTTAAGCTGAAATCTGAATTGTCTCCATGCCTTGGCTGCAATCTTCCACAAAAGCTTGAATGTTTGCTCTTTCATGTCTTCCTGGAACTCCAAGTGTTTCTGCATATAGGTTTCAAACAAGTACCACTTTTGTTCATCTCTTAGTTTTTTTATTTCTGGCAAATCCAAAGGTATCTTTTGTCTAGCAATGAGCCCTGCAAGCGCCCTGAACCTATGCTTTTGTGTCAATGGTACTGGCATCCCCCCTCTCTCAACCTCAGTGACTACCATTTTGTCTCTTGGCCACTTTGTCGCTGTCCTTGGCACTCTGGCTCGGCCCGTAGCCCCACCCACCTGCTCTTGTTCTTCACTAGCAGTGGCATATCCATCTTCTTCATTATATGCATCTTCTTCAAATTGCCCAGGTCGGCAGTCCTTGACAGATTTATCATGTGAATTAATTGTCAAGGGATTATGAGAAAGGTCAGCTCAGTGTCCAAAAATAGCACAAAAAGCAGACCATACTGCTAGCTCTCCCAGGAGACATGCTACAACAGGAGACAAGTAGAGCACATTTTTAGTTAACCATGCATAATAGCTAAGCATTTATCTAATCAACACCCACAAAACTGTGTACAAGACCATACAAATGAGAAAATAATTACAGTAACTAGTTTAGCCCACTATAATCTCATTGGTTCTATGATAAACCATTAACATAAATGCAATATTCAGAAACCAAATAATTAGTTCAGGCAATGCGACCTTACCATTTTAAAGAGGAAGATGCTCGCTGCCTCTGTTGCTGATGAGGTACTTATTCAACTTGGAGAGAATGTCCAAATGTACATATGGAACAAGAGCAAAACCAAATATAAGAGTGAGTCCAAAGGAAAATGCTAAGTATACATTTTGAAACTCGAAATCCTAACTGAGCATCAGTGGCGGAGCCAGAAAAAATTAGCTGGGGCGACACCTAATGATGGACCAAACCAAAATGAAACACACACCAATTCACACATCTATATGCTGCAGTTGCACAAATTTTAGCGAAAATTTTCAAAATGTAGTCTTAAATTTGAAGAACAAAGACACAAATAAGCAAGTACTAAGGTCCTATGAGTCATGGCGCCATCTAGAAATACTACCGAAGCTTAAAAATATCGTCAGAGAAGAAGGAACATAGTCGAGTTAGGGCAGATTAGCTGGGGCGGCTGCCCTGCTGGCCCCAATGTGGCTACACCACTGGTGAGCATAGTCAAGAATGTATCTTAATGATGTAGGAGGGATTTCTATCATGCAGTTCACCTTGTCACTGTCGGAGCGGAGGGATCTCTAGTCGCCACGTCCTCGTGTCGACCTCGTGGCTGGATCCCTCCTCCTCCTCCTAGTCGTCGTCGCTGGAAGGTGAGGGGTGGTGTAGCGCGCGTCTCAGCGAAGGTGTGTAGCGTGCGTCGCGTCGCGGGGGGGGAGGGGGTGAGGGGAGGAAGGCGAGGGTGAGGAAGCGGCGGCGGAGGGGGCGAGGGGGAGGAAGCGGCGGCGGCGCGAGGGCGAGAAAGACGACGGCGCGAGGGGAGAATGAGGAGGCGACTGCGTGAGGGAGGCGTCTTTCCCTACTAACCGTAGCGCGAGTGGGCGTGTGTGGGCCTTAAAACTGAAAGGCTCAATATTATTAGGAAAACACGTCAGGCCGGGGCTAGTTCTATTCGAATGAAGAACGGTTCGCTTCATTTTCCCCTTTTAATCTGCAATCAAAGATTTGAATCACGTATTTCTCCGTCATTCGTAATCCAAATTTGATGATATTTGTTTCTGATTTTTTTCTAAAATAAACTTCTATTCATTTATGACATTGTTTCGTATATAACTCCATTTCCTGGATGTTGTTTATACGCCTTTATCTTGTTTCTTACAAGTAACATAGAAATAATATTTGTTTTACACAACCATTACTAATGAAACTTTGTATTTCATAATGTTAAGGTGAACACAAGGTTGTGTTAAAATTTTAAATGTATATGAGTTCGAACATGTTGTGAAGTATGGAAAACTTCAGTGTTGAAGTATAACATTCTAGGAAACTATGTGAGAGATGTACATATTTGTACACAAGTATGATCTTCCTTTTGAGAAACCATTTGAAATTTTTATGACAAGTTTACGGACCCAAATTATGTTACCAAGTCAATTTGTATAATTTTTAGACCAACCTAAGACGTTATTAGAATTATTATATCCCAATCATGAGATAAAAATTCGAATTTTGATAATTTGGGTACACAAGTGTGCCTGCTGATATTTTATTCGAATACTAAATAACCAACTACGAATTGTTCGTATTTTTAATGAATTTTGAGGTGTTGTTTAATAGGCTCTAATATTTGAGGGAAGCAAGTTTCATTTCAAAAAAAATAGTGTCGGGCCCACGCGTCAGCGTCAGCAACCTATATAAAAAAGATAACCCTACCCGCCCAACAAAGAATACGCAGGTTCACCAACCCGCGTCGCCAACAACTCTCCATTGTGCGAAATGTTATTATTTGGTCTATATTTGGTCCAACTTCAAAGAGTTTGACTCCTCGATAAAAACTGTTGCCCTGCTGGCACCTTCATGTACCAGCGAAAAAACCAGAACTGCATACACTCTTCATCGTCCTCATTCCTCGGCGCGTTCTCTCTCTCTGCGCGGGGGCAGGAGATTAGGGACTAGAAGACGTTGGTTGCCATTTTTCCCGGAGATGCCTAGCAGGCCGCACCAGCCGTCGTTGCTGGAGGACCTCCCTTAGGAGGTCCACATTGAGATTGCGGTGCTCGTCGGTGCGACCTCGGAGCGGCCCTTGGCTGACCTCCGCAGCCTACGAGGTACCTGCTCAACCATGCGTCGCATGTGCAGCCACCGCGACGTCGGTCGGCGTTTGTTGATAGAGGCGATAAGAGATGAGATTGCTTGGATGTGGGACCTCACCGCTTACACAGCCTTCCTTGCTATGCTGACCGATCTCGGCAATCCGGGGGCTTGCTTCTACTCCGGGATCAACGCCGTGTTCATGGAAAACAGGCAAAGCGATGATCTCCGGCGCGCCGCCGATGGTGGGCACGATGTGGCGGCCTATCTGTACGCCATCTTGCTATACAGGGACAATGGCGGTGCCGCCGCCGACGACACCGCGAAGCGGTACATGAGGCGGGTCGCGGGCGACAGCGGGACGACGTTACGGGTGAGCTACGAGGGCTGTGTGTCTTTGAGCAAGAAGGCCGTGAAAACTATTTGGAGGACGATGTGGCGCATTTGGGGAGACCCGCTGCCGCCACCGTCACAGGTGCGCGGAGATCAGCCGTGCGCAGGCAACGGTTGCGGCGTGGATAAAGGATTTGAGAAAATTGCTCTGTATTGCACCGAAGCCTGTAGGCTCCGTCGTGAAATGGTGAAGCTCGAATGGGTAATAGGAAACTAAATCTATGTTTTCCTTCTGCACCTGCAAATTAAATCTATGTTGCTCGTATTATCTGTGTGAATTTATGGAAGAGCAACAAAGGAGACGCGGATCTAGTAATATTCGAATGAAGAACAGATCGCTTTTCCCCTTTTAGTCTGCAATCAAGATTTGAATCACGTATTTCTCCGTCATTCGTAACCCAAATTTGATGATATTTGTTTCTGATTTTTTTTTCTAAAATCAACTTCTATTCATTTATGACATTGTTGTTTATACGCCTTTATCTTGTTTTCTTACAAGTACAACATAGAAATAATATTTATTTCACACAACCATTACAAATGAAACTTTGTATTTCGTAATGTTAAGGTGAACACAAGGTTGTGTTAAAATTTCAAATGTATATGAGTTCGAACATGTTGTGAAGTATGGAAAACTTCAGTGTTGAAGTATAACATTCTAGGAAACTATGTGAGAGATGTACACATTTGTACACAAGTATGATCTTCCTTTTGAGAAACCATTTGAAATTTTTATGACGAGTTCAGGGACCCAAATTATGTTGCCAAGTCAATTTGTAGAATTTTTAGACCAACCTAAGACGTTATTAGAATTATTATACCCCAACCATGAGATAAAAATTCGAATTTTGATAATTTTGGTTACACAAGTGTGGCTGCTGATATTTTATTCGAATACTACATGATCAACTACGAATTGTTCATATTTTTTAATGAATTTTTAGGTGCTGTTTAATGGGCTCTAATATTTGAGGGAAGCAAGTTTCATTTCAAAAAAATAGTGTCGGGCCCACGTGTCAGCGTCAACAGCCTATATAAAAAGATAACTGTTGCCTGGCCGGTCGAACCCACCTGACAACAAATGAGACGCGGGGTCTCGAACCCGCGTTGGAAATGACTCTCGATTTTGGAAATGAATATAACATCCCGAATACGATAAGCGCAGCACACACGACGCTCTGACCTCTGAGCTCCCTGCTTCTTCTTCCCCACTCTGAGCTCCACTGCCGCCCGCCCTTCCTTTCCCCACCGTCGTGCACATGTCGCACTACGCTGATTCATCTGGAGGTGGACGTGGCAGGAACAGGTTTCAAGGTGGCCGGGGCAGCCACATTCACTCCATCAGCTTGGATCCAGTCGGTGAGCTAAGTTGCTTCCCACTGGTCCCTTGCCCGGACTGTGGTATGGCTCGGGTGGTGGAGGGGAGGACGCAGAAGGAAGGTGAAAACCACAGTCGTCTTTATTTCAAGTGTGCGAGGAACGCGGTGAGTAGTCTGAGCTGTGATTTCCCAAATCTGAGTTAGGGTTCTTATGTGCTTTTAATTTGCACAGTTCCCCAAGCTTTGTGGATATTATCATTTCGAGAAGGAGTATCTCCAGATACTGAAGGATGCTGGCGTCATATCTTTTCGACCGTCGAACTGGGCAGACATGATCGATGAAGTAGTTGATTCAGTGGATTGTCAACTTGGGAGTGACAATCAGAGGAAAGCACCGGACGACAAGCAGAGGAAGAAAGCACTGGAGGAGAAGATGGACAATGTGATCTGGAAGATGAACTTGATTATTGTGGGTGTTGTTTGTGTAGTATTTGGATGTTTACTGGGGATGTATGCTGCACAGAAGTAATTGTGATGTGAAAAGTGGTGCTTTAATTTGTTTCATCTGTATGAATGAGGAATGAAAAATTTGTCACAAATGACAAACTTAAATGTATGAATGAAGAAAATGGAATGGAATGACAATTGGGTCACGAATCTTAATGTGTCACATATCACAAATTTCATCAATTCATTTGTGTTCACATTTCAGTTTGAAATTAACCAGCCTGCACCCGCGTCTCCAATGATTTTATACAGAGTTTTTTGAAACTTAGAATCTTTTCACTAACAAATAGAGTAACAAACATTGCAATTCATGGTTGCCCCGCTGCCACTCTGCCCTGCCACTCTGTCATTGTTAGATGTAGTTCATCACAAGTTCAACAAACACACACGAAGAACACATATTAACAGAGGAACATGTTCATGACAGACAAGCAGAGTTCCCAATGTTTGACCAAAAGCCACTCTCCCCTGCCACTTAGATGTAGTTCATCACAAGTTCAACAAACACACAGGAGGAACACATATTAACAGAGCAACATGTTCATGACAAACAAGCAGAGTTCCACGAACAAACAGAGGAGGACGAACACACAGAGGAGCAACAAATTAATTAAGCTAAGGTACAAGACTTGTCGCCGCAGCCAGAGGAGCCCCACCGTCGGAGTCGGAGCCGCCGAGGCCGCGTTCGTCACCGCCGTCGAAGCCGCCATTGTCGTCGTCACCGTCGCCGTTGTCATCGACGTCGCCGTCGGCGCAGACCACGACTCTCTGAAGGTCCCCAGCCAACCCATGGAACTTGAAGGCGAAATCCTTCACGGACCTCTGCAGCGGATCGTTGGGTCGTGGCAAGCCGAGCTCAACGACCACCTCTTGAAGCTTCCTGAAAGCTTCGTACAACATTTGGACGGACCAAATGTTGTCCAAAACTAGTTGAGGACGCAGAGAGGAGGGCTCCACGGGCGGCGGCGCCGGTGCCTCCTCGGCCGGCGGTGCTGGCGCCTCCTCGGGCTTCGGCGCCTTCACCTCCTGGTTGAGCCGACGGCGGCAGCTTTCGTCGTTGTCGTCCTCCTCCCTTCCCCGCTTCCTCGATGGCTCGCTCGACGACGATGCCATGCACGTGCTTGAGGAAGAAGAAACTCTTGGTGACCGGAGACGATGGTGCTGGGGTTTTCTTAGTGGCGCGCTTGAGGAAAGCTTATGGAAGAAGCTCTTGGCCTGCCAGGCATTTATATGACAAGACGGGAACCATCAGGCGGCCAGTCTCCCCACTGCGACACGCCACTACGCCTCGGAACGCGGTACGCTGCGGCGACGCGTGTCCACTAACCAGCGTCACATTTGACAAAAGACTATTACTCCCTCCGTCCCGCAAAGACTGTTCATATAGCTTATTTTAATACCTCTTTTCAAGTTCCAATGCAAAGACTGTTCATATAGCTTATTTTAATTTATTAATACCTCTATTCGCTGGAAACCGACCACAAAGGAAACAGTTCTCCTTTCTCCTTTCAATCTGGAACCAAATTTTGTGTCATGTATTTCTCGGTCATACGTAATCGAAATTTGATGATTGTTTTTCTTATTTTTTCTAAAATCGCCATCTTTTCATTAATTTCATTGTTTAGTGTATATTTCATTTTTGTTAGTAATGTTTTTATGCCTTATCTTATACTTGATAAGTACAACATAGAAATAATATTTGTTTTGCGCAACCATTACTAATGAAACTTTGTATTTCGTATTGTTAAGGTGGACACAAGGTTGTGTTAAATTTTCAAATGTATATGAGTTCGAACATGTTGTAAAGTGTGGAAAACTTCAGTGTCGAAGTAACATTCTAGGAAACTATGTGAGAGATGTACACATTTGTACACAAGTATGATCTTCCTTTTTAGAAACCACTTGAAATTTTTATGACAAGTTTAGGGACCCAAATTATGTTGCCAACTCAATTTGTAGAATTTTTAGACGAACCTAATACGTTATTAGAATTATTATATCCCAAACACGAGATAAAAATTCAAATTTTGATAATTTTGGTTACACAAGTGTGCCTGCTGATATTTTATTCGAATACTAAATGACCAACTACTAATTGTTTGTATTTTTAATGAATTCATAGGTGCTGTTTTATGGGCTCTAATATTTGACGGAAGCAAGTTTCATTTCAAAAAAATTAGTGTCGGGCCCACGTGTCAGCGTCAGCAGCCTATATAAAAAAGATAACTGTTGCCTGCCCACCCGGACCCACGTGACAACCAATGTGACGCGGGTTCTCGAACCTGCGTTGGTAATGGCTCTCCATTTTGGAAAATGAATATAAGATCCCGAATGGATAAGCGCAGCACACACGATGCTTTCCTAATTTCTCACTATGGATTAGCGGAGGTGAGCGGAGGCGGCGCCGGCGAGGTGAACGGAGGTGGGGATACGACGATAAGGGGCCAAGCAGCGGACGACCCCGCACACCGTGGATCGAGGAGGAGAAGCCGAACGCGATGCGGTGCCGCAATTGGATCCGCGCGCGCGCCTGCGAGATTGCGGCGAAGACGGAGACGATGATGACCGTCGGAGAGGGGCCAAGCGGCGGTGCAGCGAACCCAGAGCCGGAGATGAGTGTCATCGACTGGATCCTCTTGGGTTCCGACGAGGGGCCAAGCAACGGCAGGGAGGAGCGTGCCGGCGAGGGGGCAGCGAAGAGGGCAAGGCGCCTGCCTCACATCTGCGACAGCAAATGTCTTGCAACGATGGAGAGGGGTCGAGGGAGCAGCGAAGGTGCAGAGGACCTCATATCCGACGTTGGCAACTACCACGACGACGGCGAGGCAAGTTTATCTGAATCACAGTGACTTTTACTTGTTCTATAAATGGAGCAGCTTGAGCTTGAGCTTGAGCTTGATCAACTTGTTCCTATGAAATGGCTTGTTCCATAGAGATTTTGTAGGATTTCTAACATGATCAATGTAGCAATGTAGCAACTTGTTCCTATGAAATGGCTTGTTCCTTTGTCTATCTCAATCTTCTCATTCCTATGGTTCATCCAAATGATCAATGTAGCAACTTTCCTATGTTTTTCATTCCATAGGAATCAAAATGGCATGACACTATTTGGGAATATATGAAACCTGAGGTTGAGAATATTACGGAAGAAATGCACATCCTCCTCAAAAAGGTTGCATTCATGAGGCGGTACAAGTTTGTGGCTAAACAAAATCTGCAGCCCATGGAAGATGCGCTCGATGTGTTTCAAGATACCTTGGTTGCATTTGAAGAGGCTGCAAAAAAGCAAACCTTAGTTGAAGATACCATGATTTTGTTGATGTTGAAGGGGGCATGCTTTTGTTGATGTGCATGGTCAGATAGCATGACCATTATAAAAATATGACGGGCAAGTTAAGGCCTAGCTAGATGGACAAGTTAACTGTTTGTAATAATTATGTATATCTGTGTGGATCATTGTGGACAAGTAATCTTTATCTATATATGTGGACAAGTTATCTTTATCTATATTATGTCTATTTTGTCTCAAAAGATTTTTTTGTTGATTATGCCTGTATGTGGAAATAGGAGCCCTGAGAGATCGGGCTGACCTGTCAATCAAGACAGATACAAAGGAGACTACGCGGGATGGTTATTCCGCGTCGCATTTGCCCCTCCAAACTGACGAGGAGGAGCCGGCCCCACGCGCCGCCCCCGTGCATTGGAGACGAGGTTTGGCTTATCCATGTATCCTTTGTTCCCAATGTTTGACCAAAAGCCACTCTCCCCTGCCACTCTGCCATTCTGCCTTCCTCGTCTCCGTCGCCTTCTCTCCCCTTCTCCTTCCTCATCTCCGTCGCAGAGATGGCCGGCGGAAAGCAGTCGTTCCGCCGCCGCGACTCAAGAGGGAGGTTCAGCAGCGAGGAGGAGAAGGCCCCGCCCGCCGCCCCCGCCAAGAGAGTGAAGTTCCGCAGCGAAGAGGTCGGTTCTTCGTCGGCTAGGGGAAGGAGGCCGTACACGCACGCAAGCGCCAAGGGGGTGCACTCCGGCGACGCCCGGCAGGCAGAGGCTGAGCCTTCATCGAGTTTGGTATGCTTGAAGTTAGATTTATGCTTGAAATTGAATTCCTGGTACTCATCATATGCCGCTCACAAAAATGTTGAACTCATTCTGTATACTGCTTCAATTTCTGAATCTTCATGCTCAGCGACTTTTATTAACTGAACATCCAGTGTCTTCACTGACCAATGGTTCCAATGCATCAATTTCCATTGTTTTAGGAAGTTGTTGTACCAGCACATGACATTGTCAGGATCTGGACAGAAATCGACAGGCTCAAGAAAACCTTAGACTACATCTGCATATTCCTAAACAGGATGGAAAGAATGAAGAAGGATGACATTGGCAAAGAGAAGCAGCAGGCAAGTTCTGAACCTAGCTACAGCTAAACAACTTTCTTGTTTGACCGTTACAACTTTATGATATTAAAGTTGGCAATCTAATTGTGAAGCTTGCTTCAATTTGCCTTTGTTTTAGAAATGTGTTTTTACTTGGGAGGAAAATTATTAACCTTTCGAGTAGAAATTTTGTTATGCTTGAAATTTAATGATGGTACTCATCATATGCTGCTCACAAAATAGTTGAACTTATTCTATATACTACTTCAATTTCTGAATCTCCATGCTACATCGACTTTTATTAACTGAACATCCAGTGCCTTTGTTTTAGGGAGGTGCTGTAGCTTGGGAGGACATTGACATGATCTGGAAACAAATCCATAGGATCAACCAAGCTCTGAACCCAGTTACAGCTAAACAACTTTCTTGTTTGACCAGTTACATCTTTCATGATATTAAACTTGGCAATCTAATTATGAAACTTACATCAATTTGCATTGCCTTTGTTGTAGAAATGTGTTGTTACTCGGGAGGATCTTCACTACATCTGGAAAGTACTCGACAAGGTGGATAGAAGGATGGATGACAAGGCTGTGGACGACATAAGTCTCCTAGCAAATGGTTAGAAAATACTAGAATCTGAGGTGAAGAAGCTTAAAGGCGCACAGAAGATGAAGGATATTGAACTTGCCGAAGCTGCAAAGAAGAATGCTGAGCTGCAGGAAAGACTTGTAAAACTAGAGGCAAAGATAGCTGAACTTGAGGCTGTAGCACAAAAGAAGCCATCTAACTAGTACCCCTGCTGATGCACGTCAGATGTGATCATGTGAATATGTTTGTTCTGAACATTATGCATGTCATATGTGAACATGTGATGCTATATATGCATCTTAAATATGTAGAATATGCTCTTATGATTACTATCTATGTGTACGTGTGGTTTTGCATCTTATTAAGAGACATGATTATATGTTTGTGATATCTATATTTGCTATGATGACATAGTCAAATATTTGACGGCAGTGAGAGTGCTAATGGACTTCAATTATTGAGCTCCGAGTCTAGTAACGGGCGTCAAATTGTCATCAGTAACAGACTTAAAGAGCCCATTACCGATATGGTAGTGATCGGTAACGAACTCAAAGGGCCCGTTACCGATAGGTTTAACTTTTGTAACAGCCGCATTTTAACGTCTGTTACAAAGAATAACTGTAATGGGCGTTTAAGAAGCCTGTTACTGGAAGTCCTCATTGGTAACGGGCGGTGTGTTGGCCACGTCGAGGTCGAGCCTGCCACGCTTATGCGTAACGGGCGCCAAACAACAACCGTTACAGATGGGGTCCATGTAACAGGTGTTAAGGGCCCGTTACAAATGTTGCGTGACCTATTTGAGGTTTTCACGTAGTGATCTCGGTGAACGAGTTGTATTTTCAATTGCTAGCCTTTGACTCGAGACTTGAGCTGCTCCAGGAAAATAGTGGTGGCGGCTATCAATCCTCGGCCAATTCAGCAGGAAGAGGTCGGGGAAACTTTGGCCGTGGCGGTGGTCGCGGTGGTGGTCGCGGACGTGGCGGCCGCAACAACTTTGGTGGCCGGGGCAACAAAGCCCCCAAGCAGGCACATCAAGGAGGACCCGGCAACAAGCTCACCTACCAGATCTGTGGCAAGGGAAATCATGAAGCGGTCGACTGTTGGTACCGTTTTGATGAAAGCTACCAGGGTCAAGGGAACTCCAGAAGTGCAGGTTCGGCTACTACCAATTATGGAGTAGACACGAACTGGTACATGGACAGCGGAGCCACCGACCACATCACAAGCGAGCTTGAGAAGCTCACTATTCATGACAAGTACCATGGACAGGATCAAGTGCATACAACAAGTGGTTCAGGTATGAAAATTAGTAACATTGGTAGTACAATTTTACATACCCCACATAAAATATTGCACTTACAAAATATTCTTCATGTTCCTGTCGCCAACAAAAGCCTTGCTTCAGTTCATAGACTAGCATATGATAATAATGCACTCATTGAGTTTCATCCTAATCTTTTTCTTATAAAGGATCGGGTCACGAAGAGAGTAATCCATCAAGGCAAGTGTGAAGGTGGATTGTACCCTCTTCGGCTTCAAGAAGCCAATTCACGGAAGCAAGTTTTTGGTGCAATAAAGCCGTCTACATCAAGATGGCATAGTCGTTTAGGTCATCCTTCATTTTCTATCGTTGAGCGTGTGGTTAAGAACAATAGTCTTCCTTTTGTTAGTGATGAGAATTCTAGTACCGTGTGTGATTCTTGTTTAAAAGCTAAGAGTCATCAGCTTCCGTATCCTAAATCCACAAGTGTGTCTCATGCTCCTCTCGAATTAATCTTCTCCGATGTATGGGGGCCGGCACCAACCTCGGTTGGGAGGCACACATATTACGTTAGCTTCATAGATGACTACAGCAAGTACACATGGGTTTATCTAATCAAGAAAAAGTCTGATGTTTTTCAAGTTTTCCATGACTTCCAGAACCTTGTTGAAAGGAAGTTTAATAGGAAAATTATTTCTGTCCAAAGTGATTGGGGAGGCGAGTATGAGAAACTCAACTCGTTCTTTCAAAGGATAGGTATCTCTATCACGTTTCTTGCCCACATGCACATCAACAAAATGGATCGGCTGAGAGAAAACATCGTCACATAGTTGAAGTTGGTCTTGCTCTTTTAGCCAACGCCTCTATGCCATTAAAGTTTTGGGATGAGGCATTCCTCACTGCCACGTACCTTATAAACTTGCTTATTAGCCAAGTGATAAACTTTGATACTCATGTTCAGCGTCTTCTTGGTGAAATACCAGATTATGGTTCGCTTAGAGTGTTTGGGTGTGCGTGTTGGCCAAATCTTAGGCCTTATAACACTCATAAACTCTCTTTTCGTTCTACTAGATGTGTGTTCCTTGGCTACAGTTCTCGCCATAAGGGATTCAAGTGCCTAGAGCCAAGTACTGGACGAGTTTACATATCCAGAGATGTCATATTTGATGAATCAGTTTTCCCTTTTAAAGATCTTCACCCAAATGCAGGAGCCTTGTTGCGAAAAGAAATTCTCTTGCTTCCTGGTCATCTTCTTAACCATGGGGATGTAGATTGTACTATTTCTGATGTTACTAATAATCATACTAATCATGATTCACAAAATGTTGCTGGAGATGTTTTGAATCAGGATTTGCAAGAAGATACAAATGCACAGGAAGATGCAGAAGATCCGGGTGTGTTTCTCCATTTGGATCCGCTGACAGGATCTAGCGGCAGATCCCAGGCTGATTCGCCTGGCGTGTCGGGCAGCTCCGCGGCTCCGGGAGCCTCTCCGCCTGCGACGCGTGGGGGGCAGCAACAGCACCTGTGTCGCCGTCAGCAGCGGTTGTCCCCCTGCCGACAGGAGCTCCAGGATCCTCTACACCGCCAGAGCCCAGATCTCTATTGCCAACGCCACCGCACGGATCCCCTACGGCTGCTCCTGCGTTAGCTCCGCACGGATCCCCTGGATCAGCTGCTCCTGCGTCAGCTCCCGGATCTCCTGCGTAGCATGCTCCAGTTGATCCTCCTGCAGCAGCACGTCCACATACAAGACTTCAGAGTGGCATTGTTAAACCCAAGGTAATTACTGATGGATGTGTTAGATGGTTCAATGCATGTGTGACAAGTGAACCAGAGACGCTACAGGAAGCTTTGCAAGATCCCAAATGGAAAGATGCTATGCAAACAGAGTTTGATGCACTCCTCAAGAACAAGACTTGGTGCCTTGTACCTCCGAGCAAAGGTAAAAATATAATTGATTCAAGATGGGTGTTTAAGATTAAAAGAAAATCAGATGGTTCAGTTGAACGGTATAAAGGCAGGTTAGTAGCTAAAGGTTATAAACAACGATATGGGATTGATTATGAGGATACCTTCAGCTCAGTTGTTAAAATTGCTACTGTCAGATTGGTTTTATCAGTTGTTGTGTCCAGAGGATGGAGTTTGAGGCAATTAGATGTACAGAACGCGTTTTTGCATGGTGTTCTGGAAGAAGAGGTCTATATGTGGCAGCCACCAGGCTTTGAAGATAAAACCAGGCCTCATTTTGTGGGTAAGCTTAATAAAGCAATTTATGGGCTTAAACAAGCTCCAAGAGCCTGGTATTCACGGTTAAGTATCAAACTTCTTCAACTTGGTTTTCATACATCTAAGTCAGATACTTCCTTGTTCATTTATTCCAAGAAAGGAGTTACAATATTCATGCTTATATATGTGGATGATATTATTGTCACCGGGAATTCCCGAGAAGCTATTGCTGCGTTACTCTGTGATCTTAGACAAGACTTTGCTCTCAAGGATCTTGGTGACTTGCACTATTTTCTTGGAATTGAAGTAAGAAGAGACAAGGAAGGTATAATTTTATCTCAAGAAAAATATGCTCGAGAGATCTTGACTCGAGTAGGTATGATGAAGTGCAAGCCGTTGGTCACGCCTTTGTCTGCTTCGAAAAAGTTGTCTAAATATGAAGGTGATATGTTAAATCTGAGTGATAGCACAAGGTATCGTAGTATAGTTGGGGGATTACAATACCTTACTCTTACTAGACCCGACCTAGCTTTTTCTGTTAATAAGGTGTGTCAGTTCTTGCATTCTCCAACAACTGTTCATTGGTCAGCAGTTAAAAGAATTCTCAGATATATTATGCATACTCTCGATATTGGACCAAGGATCAAGAAATCTAATTCTACACTTGTTAGTGCTTTCTCTGATGTTGATTGGGCAGGAAGTATTGATGATAGAAGATCAACAAGAGGGTTTGCAGTATACCTTGGAAGCAATCTTGTTTCCTGGAGTGCAAGAAAACAAGCTACAGTATCTCGGTCTAGTACGGAAGCTGAATATAAAGCTATGGCCAATGCCACGGCAGAGGTAATCTGGGTAGAATCTCTCCTGACTGAACTTGGAGTTAATTTTCGAAGACCTTCGCGATTATGGTGTGATAACCTTGGTGCAACATATCTCTCTGCTAATCCTGTGTTTCATGCAAGAGCTAAACACATAGAAATAGACTTTCACTTTGTGCGAGAAAGAGTTGCCAAGAGACAATTAGAGGTCCGGTTCATTGCATCAAATGATCAAGTAGCAGATGGGTTTACAAAGGCGCTACCGACACATAAGCTTAAAGTCTTCAAAAGCAATCTGAATCTTGAGTCAAGACAAGCTTAGATTGAGTGGGGGTGTTAAGATATACCTTGTAAACGTGTGTATGTAGATGGTTAGTTGAGTTAGGCAAATCTCCTTAGAGATAGAGCTAGGAATCTGTTGTAATTAGTTCTTGGAGATTAAGCCAACCAACCACCATATCTCTTGTAATCTGTTGATGAGCAATTGCTCTATATATATCAACACGCAACCCGAGAGCAGGCCAAGTTAGGCAGCCTCGGTTAACCCCTAAATCCTTACACTTTCAGGTACTATCGGTTCATCCGATAGTCCCGAATCTTCTCTTTTAATTTTCTTTTATTGAACATATCGTCATTTAGAGCCCCTAGATTTTCCGTTTTGGATGCTTGATTACCATAGAAAAAATTTTAGTTACCATGGTTTTAGTCACTTGATACCATAGCTTAGATTCTTACATACCATGACTTGGATCTCAAGAATATCATAGCTTGGATACTTGAATATCATGATTCAGACTTTGCCATGGTTTCGTTTGCATTCTTGGAACCTAGAAAACTTACGATCACATGCTTGACAATATAGCTTCCCTTCTGGAAAGTTACAGCCTATACGTCTCGCTAAGTGTATATTGTTTTGCCACATAAAGACCTAGGGCCTTCGGTGGGCTTCAGGCCCATATATACCACTCGGAATAATTATATGGGTGACAGCTCATATTCTTAACGATGATTTATCAAGATGATATATAGCTGTCTGCATTTTAGATAGCGTGCAGTGGGAGCAAAGGCTGCAAAGCAGGAAGCTAATCAACCAAATTTTAAAGTATCTTGAATCGGAAAAAATTTCTTTGGGAAAAGATTTATCGTTCAAAATGGATGCCAAAATTTGTAATGGCTAGATAGATAATGTGAAAGTCAAAAATGAATATGTACTGAAGCACCACGACTGTAATGTTAGAATTAATTATCTATAAACAGGAGGTTTGTGCCATTTCATATGCCGTCGCAAAAAAAGAGAATGGGGCCTGTCAAAAAGGGAGGTATTACTTTGGATATATCTATAAAGGATCCAACATGTTTACCCCCTCTAATATCAGTTATAAACGCATTTATAAAGCATGGTGACATTACAGTGCTAACATTTATTTGTTTCAAGATACATTATACTCTTATCATTTTCAAATGTTCAATTCAATTCCATGCAGCTCTATCTTAATCATTAACCTATCACTGGGTTCTTTCTTTGCATAAAAAAATAAGTTATTATGTGAAATTGGGGTAGTTTACTCCAATTTTATTATCCGACGTCAATTGGAGTGATACTAGCAACATTGACCAAGATATGTAGAAACAAAAGATGCCTGACTGTTAAGTGTTAAGTAAACATCAAAGTTCAGCTAAAAAAAGTTGTGCAAAGTCAAAGCAATTATGAATTACCACTCCAGTTGATGCCAACTCAAATTCTGCTCTCCAAAAGTGTTCGGCAGACAAGTAAGATTAAAACAAAATCATTTGACCAAATGTGGTTGGTAAACTCAGGTAGGTGCAATGAACCAGCTGCATTTGAACTTTCCAAGGAAATGGTTGGATGCGTGCTGCTGCTCATCTCTTTTGATTCAGTTGTACATTTAGGTTGATGAAAAGAATCTTAAACGTAATCTAGTGGAGAAGGTAATGTTCTGATAGAAATGCGGAGTAGGATAAACTAATCCAGGGCGGCGCTCTCCCCTAATCACAACATGTGATCCCAGGTCATCCAAGTAATGCATAAATGTAAATGTTCATGGAGTTGATCATCACTCGTGTTTGGCAAAGAAGTACTGCTTTTACTCTCGGAAAAATAAAGAGAGAAAATATGAAGCCAAATAATGCAATGGTTGGGCAATAAATAAGTGAACATTTTATGACCTGCAATGCAAATTTGGATTATAAATAGGCATTATAATATCTTCTAAACAAAATCATAATGTTCAATAAAATTGTGCGACAAATTCACATCTTTTTTTCATAGAAATGATGTTCTGATATATTATTCTCTTATATGAATGGCAAAAATTTCTACTGGATTACACAGAGAAAACAGTCTTGACTTTAGCGGAGGTAGGGGAAATGAATATTTGTTCCAAAGTCAACACGGAGGGTGAGAGCTAATACCATCACTAAAAATGTTGCATTAAGAAAATCAAGTTCATTGAAGGGTTTCCTTCATTTGTAGTTCGTTTGAGAGCACATGTTCATAGTCATGTCTATCTTATCTTTGAAGATAAGTTGCTGTTGTCTTTTGAACATCATATGGCTTTTGGCTTACTTTCTTTTGAGTATATGCATTGCTGAACAATGATGAGTAGAATGATCATGGACTTGTATTTGTGAGAGCAAAAAAGTTCTGTGTATATAGTTGCCAATGTACTGTAACTGGTTGAACCTATCCTGATGATGTGAACCATATGATGTTGTAAAATTTGAACTCGGCTATCTGTTTGTCATTCTATTGCTGTCAAATGCTATACAAATTGCCTAAAAAATCCTTGAGGGTGACAGAAAAACTCAATGCGGAACGACAGGAAAGGAAATGAGAAATTTCCGTATCGGGAATTGCCTATTCTGATGATTCATGATATTTTTCTAAACACGTGGGGAGCTTTTACTGTGAGATTACCGACAGAGAAATTTCATCTATGGGGAAACTCAAGAATTTTATTTTCTCTGTTGTTTTATCCCTATCAGGATTTGCCTGTCAGTTGACCATCATAAATAATTATACTGGTGGGATTTTACTATTTTTCTGACGGTATATGGCATAAAGGAAAAAAGTGGTTTCCATTAGTGAGTACATACTGTGAAAGTAGAAAATGAATATGCACCCAGCACAATCCTAATCAGTGGCGTAGCCACATTAGGGCAAGCTGGGGCGGCCACCCAGCTAATTTGCGCTAGCTTGAGTACGTTCCTTCTTCTCTGACGCTTTTTTCAAGCTCTAGCAGCACTTCTAGATGGCGTCATGACTCGCAGGTTCTTAGTAGTTGCTAATTTTTGTCTTTATTTTTCAAATTTGAGATAATATCTTTAAACTTCGCATAAAATTTGTGCAATTGCATTATATGGATGTGTGAATTGGTGTGTGTTTCATTTTAGTTTGGTCCGTTGTTAGGTGTCGCCCTAGCTATTTTTTTTTCCTGGCTCCGCCACTGATCCTAATCTATCACTGAGTTATTTCTTTGCATACCAAAATAAATTATTATACGATATTGGGGTAGTTTACTCCAATTATATTTACTGAAGTCTATTTGAGTTGATGATACACCATTAACTTTATATTATGGTTCTCATTTTATAACTGATAAATATCAATGTGCATCATTTAGTAAGATATGAGTAGGATACCAGATAATGAGACTGCTATATGTACAAACAAAAGATGCCTGAAGTAAACAATCTAACAAGTTAAGCTTACAAAAGGTATGCAAAGTCAAAGCAATTATTAATTACCACTCCAGTTGATGTCAACTCAAATTCTGCTCTCCCAAAAAGTATGCTCGGCAGACTAGTAAGATTGAAACAAAATCATTTGACCAAATTAAATGTGCTTGGTAAACTCAGGTACGTGCAATGAACCACAGCTGCATTTGAACTTCGAATTAAGGAAATGGTTGGATGCACTGCCGCTCATGTCTTTTGGTTCCGTTGCACGTTTGGATTGATGAAAAGAATCTTAAACGCAATCTAGTAGAGAAGCTAATGTTCTGATGGAAATGCAGAGTAGGAGAAAGTCAACACGGAGGGTGAGAGAAAACATCTGAAGCTAAGACACTCCAACAATAAACAAGTGTTATACGTAGAAAGTCAGAGCATATGTTGATTATAACTATTTCAATCGATGTCAGCTGCAACCCTGCGGTTTGCAGGTGACCGGGCAGACAAGGAAGACAAGCTCTAAAGAAAGCATTTGAAAAATGAGCAATGGACCTCCAGTTGAAGGAATGGTTAGATCCTGCTCACCTTTTTGGTTCTGATGTGTATTTGGATTGATGAAACGAAACTTGAACACAATCTAGGAGCAGATGCTGTTCTTATGGAACATGAAGAATATCTTCATAATAAGTAATTGTGATGGTCATTGTTCTACCGGAATTCATGAAAAGACGTTTATGTGGTTGGTTATTTCTTGAAGTCAAAAAGTGAAGTAAAAAAAAGAAAAGGATCCTTGAAAAATAATCCATTGCATTCCACAGTTGATTGTGTGATTCCCATCACTAATAGGTGGCGATCCAATGAGGTTCGGTAAAAGTGTGCATGACGAATGCACGTCTTTATCAGCCAACCACCACAAATGGCTTAATTTTTTTTATTCTTCAACAACAATGCTAGTATGAAATGGCAATACTTTGGTGTGGTATGAGTTAGGACACAGATTATTAATGGGCAATCTAGTGGATCATGAGCTAAAACCAACAACACTATATAAAAAGGCGGGAAAAACAGTTGCAGTACAGAAAGTGGTACATTATTGCATCATTACCCAATACAGTTATGCTTAATACCCTAATCAAGAAAAGGAAATCACATTGTTGTACCAAAGCACTAAGCAAAGATGACATCTGTTGTCGGACTTCGAGTCCACTTGCATATCTAGATTCGCCAGACATAAAGCATGAATCTAGCCATGTTCTTCAGAGATGTGCACAAAAATAGCTTTGGTTAGTCCTCCAATAAATCATGTTCATCGCTCCCAAAACCGGCGCTTAACGAGCGCTCTCATTGCTGCCTGGACCAACGGAATCATTTGACTGCCTTTTTGTACCTGTCCTGGTTACCAACCAGACACAAATGTAACTGTTTGCTTGTCCTCAGGATGTCGTGTGCTGTTTCAAGGGTGCAGCTAGTTACCCTATATTCAGACATCACAACGCAATTGTAGGACTGAGAAAACATAAACTAGATTGTGTTGCTCAAAAAAGTGAAACCAAGACAAAGGATTCTCCCCAATAGAAAAGAAATTGTAGTATTTCAGTGGCATCTTCATTTAACATGCCCAAATTGTCCAGTGCTTGCTTGCGCAGTTGCCACCGGATGTACAGTTTCAAGGGAGCAGAATGATCTTATAATCCGTGATCATAAGCAATTTTGCCTCCTCCATGAGTAAACAAATATTTAATGTAACAGTTCCTTTTTCAAAATAAAAGTTATTTATCAAATCATTTTAAATAAAGTGCATTTTTGTTATAAAAAAAGAACTGAATAGATGAACAGCGGAACGAAGCACAGCAAGAAGATTATGCATTCCTCTTATGGATCTTTGTGAAACTAAACGATGTATTCTCCTCAAAAGAAAAGAATGTAGTGTTTCAGTGGCATCTTCATGTAACATGTCCAGTGCTTGCTCGCACAGTTGCCACCGGATGTACAGTTTCAAGGGTACAGCAGAATGATCTTATAATCCCTGATCATAAGCAATTTTGCCTCCTCAATGAGTAAACAAATATTTAATGTAACAGTTCTCTTGAAAGTAAAAGTTATGTATCAAATCCTTTTAAGCAAAGTGCATTATTGTTACAAAAAAGGAACTGAATAGATGAACAATTGAAGCACAGCAAGAAGATTGTGCATTCATCATTAAATAAAGTGCATTTTTATTGTATTACCACAGAGACAAAACAAACACTAAAAATGTGAAAATGGAAGCTCGAGTAAGAGGATTTTGCATTCAGCGCTGTCTGTAAGACAGAAAGGAAACGATGAAGACAAAGGAGATGTGGCAGAACCCAGGAATGAAGAAGACAGAGGGGCAATCAAGGTGCCATACCCATTACCCACTACGGTGGCTACTTCTATACCAGACACAAGAATACACAAGATGCGGCATATGCTTCTGATTCTGCAGCTGCTATGTTTTCAGAGTTCTTCAGAGAGTTCGAATACTGAAGAATGGAGCCGAATTCTTGCCCAGTGCATGCATGGACCACCTACATGGTTCATGCATGAATGCTTCTGCTGCACAGCAAGACAACAACAATGGGAATATCAGATATGGAGGTGACAAAGAGCACCGAGCCCATGGTGCTGGTCTCTTAATCTTGCCTGCATTGGGAACTGGATGGTTTGGTTTGTAGCCAAAGGCGATTAACGAAGCACTAAACAGTGGATACAATGTTTTCAGGCTGATCATTGGAGTGGATCAATGTCAAAAAAAGTTTCTTGTAACTGAAACTTGGTTTCTAATTGGGAATCAGGCATGATTTATTAAAAATAGTAGTATGGTCCATGGATCCACGATCCCGAGTGCGAGGTGTTTAGATGGTTCATCAAAAAAGGTGTTTGGATGGACCAGTTGATGAGTACCGGTGAAAATGTAGATTTGGAGAATCAAGTTGGAATATGTTGAACAAGAGATGTAACAGGATTTGCTGCATTCATGTTTGCCAAAAGCTACTTATTTTTTTTGAAAATCCATGGTAATTATTCTTATCCCAAAACTTACAGCACTCGGTCCAGTAGGCATGTGCATATCAACATATGTCTGTTTTCTGAAAGGAAAAAAAGTAGCAATGATCGAGGTATGCGCTTGACACGTAATATGCAAACTATAGTACTATTTTCCATTTCTTGGTGTGTTAAACAAAGGATCTTATCTACAACAATTTGTTGCACCGATGGTTGACTGAAACCTGTACCACTAAAATATACATTTAGTGCAACTTACATTCTTCTATTGATCTATCAAGTTCAAAGTAGTCTGCCATCTGCATTTTAAAAAGTGCGCGGTGGGAGCATAGCGGCATGGTGATATGGCTGGTAGGTGAAACATGCTCTTCAAAAATGAAAATTGAATGATGCCTAGAACATGTAACCACTGAATACTATGGAGGTCTAGAATGTATGTGTCATCTGGTTTCTGGGCACGTATTTTAAAAAATTGAATCCTATGAACATTTTTTTTTTAAGAAGAGGAATTACATGAACGGTACTTCATTTAAGGAGGACAGAAATGCACAGCAGAAGGTAAATACACTGATGAGTGCAGGAAGAGACAATCACTTGGATACACTGATGAGCCAGATTTACATTTTCCTAAGTCAATACGACTTGTGCAACAAAAGAAATATCACCGGTTTGTGGAAGAAAAAATCGGAGGTGTTTTTCTGGCTTTTGAGGCTTCTAGAAAATGATGAAAGCGGGTTAATTAGAACGAACGGTGGAGCAAGGCGACGCTCATGACATGCTCGATGAAATGACCAAGATGGAGAGAGAGACAGGATATGCTAAGTCAGCGTGCCATGTCAGAGCTAGATGCCTATGTGGAAGGGTATGAAAATATGTGAATGACTTAACAAGTTTGTGGGGGGGGGTGGGGTGGGGATGCACTTTCAGAGTTTGTGGATCTAATTAACACCTCCTCACAAGTTGATGGACCTCTGGTGTATTTTACTCATTACAATTAGTAAGCCTCACAGCACCTACTCACCTTATGCGCCTAAGCAAGGCTGCTGACAGACTTTGGCCTGCCTGATCTCTCACAACAGCACATTCAAGGTAACTTTGCAAACGGTGGAGAACGTCTTAGAGGCAGCCATCGAAGATCAAAGAGAGTGAAGGCAGCTAGAGTTTAGTTGGTGATCCTGTGGGTATGGTCTGTTATAGAAGACGCAAATATAACAATTGAAAATATTCATAAACATTTACCAAAGGTCCTCTAGCCTAGTTGGTTAGAGGAGCTGAGGTATGGTCGCAACCACCCATGTCCGATTCCTCGTTAGAGCGAATTATGGGGTTGATTTTTAAAAAATCCTCTTGCCGGTAGAACCGGAGTTCGGAGGTTTTCTAAGCTGGGAGAAGGTTTCTTCTTCTTAATGAAAATCGTGAGGGCGGTCTTATCTCCACCGACTTAGTTTTTTTTTATAAACATTTTCCCCTTCTTACTGCAATGAGTGTAGTTCCCCTGTGTATTTATAATCCTCAAGAAGCTCCCCAAGGCCTTTTCACTTGCTAGCTTCTAATGATGAAGCAGTAACGGAAACAGGAATAGTATGATGACCAGTAAAATGTTATAGGAATGTTAGTAAGAACTTTTTATACTCTATAAGGGGGAAACAGTAAATTTGAAGGTGAAAAATAAAATTTCAAAATCTAAATACACAGTTTGAGCTAACATTTAAAAACCCAAAAAATGTAGAAGGAATCATTCCAAAGAAAATCAAAAGTTGTCCTGGAGACTAGCCTATAGCATAACTTTGTTTTGAGATACAAAATAAATACTACTTTTCAATCTGCAATACTACTTTTCAAGACAAACTACTCTGTATTGTTCAAATGCAAAATCTCAATATGCAAAAATATAACAATTTCTGAATTTAAATAGATGATCTTATGAATTGAAATACATTCACTGATGAATAACAAAATGACAAATTCCTACATTGGAATTGGTATAGAATAGTTATCGGTACTTGTACTGACAGTACACAATACAAGCAACAGTTGTCCTTTACTGGACAAAAATTGGTATCACACAGCTACTGCCACTGACAATATCAAACTATGGTTGTGGTGGACTGTCCCACTTAACTGTGGTAAAACAAGGCAGCACTTTAATTAGAGGTCTTTTTCGGTATACAATACCACCATGTACTGTAGCGAACATGGCCTCATATGCCATTAGTTCGAGTTTGATTTTGGTGATTCATGACAACATGATCATTGGGACTAACCTTATTGTTTTAGCATGTCTTTGTAGACACTTCTAGGTCCCAAGGATGCAAGAAAACCATATGCCAAATTGAGAAGATAGTGTATTTTTCAAGGGTCAAAACCGAGCAAGAAAAGGAAAAGAAAAGACACCGTCGGATGAACCGACGGTCCCTCAAATACAAGCGTCGGTGCAATCGTCGGACGAGTTGGTACACAGGGTCAAACCCTAGGTACCGTCGGATGAACCGACGGTCCATTATTTAGTAGCGTCGGACGAGTTGCAGAGGAAGAGCAAGGAAGACAGTAGCACCGGATGATCCGACGGTCTGAGTGGGGACCCCGTCGGTCTATCCGACGCTCAGTTTGAATTCATACAGAGACGCGCCAAGAGGAAGCCTTCAGCACCGGATGATCCGACGCCTTGGACAAGGAGAAGCGTCGGTCTATCCGACGGTCGATTGGAAGCTAACAGAGGCGACTTGAGCGCGGAGTCTTCAGCACCGGATGATCCGACGCACCGTCGGTGCATAGCGTCGGAGAAGTTGTGTCAGAGAACCTCAACGGCTAAGTGACGTGGGAGGGGCACCGGATGAACCGACGCCCTGGAAAATATAGCGTCGGATCATCCGACGGTACCTTTTTCAGTGGACGTTAGCCAACGGCTAGTTTGATGCCTTGGGCTATTTATACCCCCTCCACTCACCCATTTGAGAAGGCTGGATTGTGTGGAAGTGCAGGAGAGTTCAAGACACCTAGAAGATCATATCCAATCCATCCAAGTGCTTAATTGCTCATCCATAGACTTGCATATGCTTAGTGTATGTGCTTAGTGCTAGGCTTAGCTTAGAGCTGAGTGAGTGCAAGGTTGTGCCAACCTTGTGAGGTGATTCTTGAGTGAATCCAGTTGTACAAGGTTCGCCGGAAGCCTTGGGGCCTAAGTGGCTCACCGGCAATCGTCATCGACCCTCCGGCTTGGTGTGGAGCGGCGAGGACACTTTGTGCGGGGGACGTGGAGACCCCCTTCCTTGGTGGAGAAGCTCCTTAGTGGAGGCGGCATCAAGGTGACCAAGGGAGCTTGACAAGTGCCTAAGTGGCTAGCCTTTGTGGCAAGTCAAGTTGGTGCTCTTGGGAGAGACTTGGTGACCGAGAAGCAATACTCTTGTGTGAGTGCTTCAACAACGTGGACTAGGGGTGGCTTAGTGCCTACCGATACCACGGGATAAATCGCGTGTCAAGAGTTTGCTTCCTCTCATCCCCTTTACGTTTCCGCATTTACTCTATTGCAATCTTTGCTTGCCTTTACTTTCCTAGAGTAGTATCTTGCTAGGAATGGCTATAGGTTGCAAACCTTGTTTTGGGATGGGAGTTTCACACTAGAACAACCGTAGTTGCACATATAGATAGTATGTTCTAGTTTACTTTTGTGTAAAATTTAGTGAGCCATAGGTTAAGGTTTTAAGTTGCCTAATTCACCCCCTCCCCCTCTTAGGCTAACGGGCATCCGATTCCTTACATGTACCACCACTTTAAAAAGACTCGTATGTAATAGGAAATGATCTATTTGTAAGGATCGGACGGTTGAGATTAATTTTGTACCACTGGTTTTTTTTGTGTGGTACGGGTGGTATTCATAGGTGGTATTGGTAGCATAATGGGTATTATTGGAAATGGAAAATATTTTTGTTGTAATATATGAAATTGGATATATGAAATGATTTAGATATTGTACGCGGTATGTTTTTATTGTACTCGTCGGCGGTATGTTTTTTTCAAATAATATTCATTCACCAAATTAACATTTTACCCACAGCAAAAAACCAACAATACCACCGTACTACCAAAAAGTGGTATTGTGTACCGAAAAGAGCTCCTATCTCTAAAGCAACCTTAGGTGCACTCTTCCTTATTAATTGAAGGAACCAATGCAGGCCATCATGCTTGCTTGCTACATCAAAAGTAGCATAAAAGAAGAATTGAAACACACCAATTGTTTCCGATTGGATATACAATTCTGATTTTCTGAATCTTTTCCGAAGTCATTGGGAAGTTCAGAAGCTCGACAGATAAAATTCGAGAGAGAGGAAAAAAGGAACTATCTGTTAGTCTGTATTAACATCTAATACTCTCCATCTTTACAACACTATGCAAGTAGCCTTGCCTTCCACAAGAGGCAAGAAAACAAAGAGCCTTCATATCATGAGATCCAGTGATCCACCCACCAAACAATGGCAAGGTGAAAAAGATGGAAAAAAAACAGAACAGAAGGCGCCTTCAGCATTTGGTATCAGTCACTCCAGCAGAGGAGCATGACGACGCATCGGCGGATGATGTAAAGCCTAGCCTTCTGTTCCCTCAGCACCCTCTGCAGCTTCCCCCTCTGCTGCTTCTCCTTCTTCCCTTGCTCCATGGTTGCCAACAAGTACGGCGTGAGCGAAGCGGTTGCGCAAAGGTTCAGGGTGCTCAGCTGATCTGTGCTCTCCTTGGGACGATGCTTGTGATGGGGGAGGAGATGCAGTGCAGTGATTCCATCCACTCTTGTTTATATAGAGAGGGGCATGGATCTCAAGACCGCACCACATACACCCACCAGCCACCCCACATGCAGTCAACACTTTTGTGCCTTGGAGGTGACACTTCTGAGTCCAAATGCATGCTCCTGCTCTCCTTTTTCTATTGCTTAGGATAAGGGTTTAGGGGCAGAAAGGATGCTTAACCGCATCGCAGTGTGATCAGCGATGGACCCTTGATGGGTGCTGAGGAGCAGCGCGCCATGATTGAGGACCGTGCGCCGCGCCGCGGACAGGATCAAGTGGCCATCCATGCTTGCCTGCAAGCAAGATTGATCCGGGGATTGTTTAATGGGGCCAAGAAGGTCTGCCTGTTCATGGCCCTCAAGCAGTCAAGGTTACCAGAAAAGCTGCAGCTGGGGTTCCTCAGAATTGCAGTTAGCCCTTTGCACTGCTAAATGGACACTCAGTGACAGGCTGTAGGTGTAAGCTGGAAGGTCTGAAAAAAACCACCGGAGACTGGACTCTGAATTTGTTTCTGCTCCTTACCTGCAGATATGTCATGTACATTGTTCGTACCGGCTACAGCAACTCCAATCAGATCCATGCTTGAACGTTCCTGACGTCTCTATAATAGAATTGCTCCCACACAAGGCAGAGAAAGTGAGAGTATGTGCTTCCATTTCCTTTGTAGAAAACAATAGGTTGGGGAATTGTGAGGAGATAGCAATTAATTAGGAATTCATAGATGCATCATGCATACACAACACAAAATTCAAGAAATACTTGTTCATGCATCTGTCAAGCTGGTTTACCAGAAAATGGTAAGTATGGACATGAAAAGTTCCACAATAATCAATATCTACCTTAATCAGATTTAGGTTGGCACTAGGCGACATTAATGCACTGATTGCAGAGAGCTTAATTAAGTAACTTCATCAATCATGAACTTATCTACATAGGGTAACCTTTGAACCAGCTGAAACGGCATAACCAAAGGCTCCTAAACTACACTTGCAACAACTTGAATTGGGACAATACGGACAGAGCAAAACTAACAAAGTGAACATGTATCTATTAACCTATACAATAAGGCACTGGGCAACCAATCAAAAGCGCTGAACTACCAGGCCAACACCAACGGTAACTGTGATCCAGTACATCATTTTTGAATCTTCAACACTCTGGCACAAACCAACATGGTGAACAGAATGAAAGAATCAATTAGTACAGGTTCTTAACTGATACAGGTAAAATAAGCAGTAATACAAATGTGCATATATACCTGGATCTGGAAGCACAGGTAACAAAAATAAGATTAGTACAGGTGATATGCTTTTTCTTCACTTTTGAAAATAAGATTGTCATGAGACATACAAGCTTCCTCAGCATGTGTTGAATCTGCACTACTATCTTAATCTCGAGGCCAAATGACGGGGAATGAATAAGGAAAGCAGCCAAAGATGCTCACAAGGTTAAGATTCAACCCATTGACCAGGACCTAAATGCTGGATAACATGAGACAGTGTTTGTGTGCCACATGACCAGCATTGAGACATGGTATGTCACATGCATGTTTAGCATTCATCCAAAAGATTCAACAGAAAGTCAGCCAGTGTTGCATGCACCTACTATCACCAATCATAAACCATAGAACCAAGTTCAGTACTGAAGCACAACCCACTTAATACCACATCCTTATTATGCAGAAGAAAAGAAAAGAATCACAATAGATACTGCAGAATATTATCAATCATGAGGACATAATGATAATCACAAAAAATAAACACAGAGAGATAAAAGACCAATATATATAGCAAAGTACCATGTCTTGCTTTTGACTGGCAAATAGACAAAAGGCATGAAAATGCACTAATAAAGAATACACCATCAAACGGCTAAATGCCCACAACTCCACAAGACAAGCACCCCCAACCCAAGACACACAAAAGATTGTGGCTTAATTAATCATCCAAAACAAGTACACTCAAAAGTACTTCCCAGTCAAAAGATACGCCGGCGCGGCACGGATGATCCGGATACTCATTCCATCCTTCCTAGCAGCTTCCGAACGGATCGAGAAGACATGAGGAAATCTCCAAGATACTCGAATATTACATCTCTAAGAACGTTTCCCAACTCCTTGCCGGCACAATCTACCGACAACAGGATAAAGTACACTAGTATTCACTGTTACTAGCTACTAATGCCAACTCCAAGAGGATCTGGGAAATGCAAGAAGATCACGGCTACTCTCACAAGGTAATCAACAGACAGTTCACAGTGGAGTGTGAGCCTTCCAAGTGTAACATGGAGGAGCAAAGCAAAACAGCAAGGGGGATAAATTAAGATTCCAGCCGCATGAAGCACTACCAGATACCATGTACCTTCATTTCAACAATGCTGAACCGCAGAATCTGCAGATTTGGACACGTATCCTGGGAGCAGAGGCAGGATGAGCTGTCTGTTATCTGAAACAATCCTATCCGTCAATGTGATCAAGCTTTTTGTCGCCGACAAGAACAATAAGCTACATTCAGGTTCAGAGATTTGTCCCCTGACATTAGACGCGTGCATGGGAGGAGGGGAGCTCATACATGCTTGCCTCCTCTCTATAAAACCCCAGCAGCCTCCTTCCCAGTTCTGCACCACAGCAAGCTCTAGCCACAACCATCGAAGAGCAAAGTGTCAGCCTGCTCTGATCACAGCAGCTCACCAGTTCATCAAGTTACCTTGTAGGCTTGTAGCCATGAGGACTGTGAGCCAGAGCAAGCAGAAGGGGAAGGTGAGCAGAGCCTTGAAGGAGCACAGGGCCAGGCTATACATCATCCGCCGGTGCATCGTCATGCTCCTCTGCTGGCACGACTGAGCTCCGATCCGGCCAGCGTTTTCCTCCATGGAATCTGTCAAGGATCCAGGCATGGAGAGGTTAATTACACTTGCAGCTCGGCAAGTGTTAGTCAGGAGTAGGTAGAGCTAGGAGGGCATTCTCATGGCCATGCCAGGTTGCATCAAATAGCAAGCTAGGCAGGCTGAGACATTCTACCATTCGTTTCGGTAGCTGTAATTTTTTTTTCTAGTTTAGTTTACCACACCTTTTTACCTTCTGCTATTAAGGTAGCAGCGGGATATGGTGGTGGGTTCACCATTTTTTGTACATGATATGTATTGTAGCTAGTGGTCTCTACTTAGAAGTGTTTCCATGAATCCAAGCAAAGTTGATCATATTGTTCTTGAGTGTACTGGAACTCTTGCATTTTATTTTTCTAATATTAAAGGGTTACAGTTCTCTGTCTTTGTGGCTATGTGAATATGATATGTAACAGCCACCTAGAAACACTGGCCCTAATAAGCTAATATGGTAGCTCTTCCACTATGTTGGTGCAACCACTATTTACATGGTCATAAAGACTAGCCCAGTAGACAAGAAAATGGAAAGATTAAATTACTTAGCTTTGATTTTACCATCATAAAGCTGTAGGCTCTAGGCTGCACAATGTCAAAGAATGAACAGGAAGTCCACAAAAGGGGCTGAGATTAGTTACTTTTTTGCCCCTCAAACGGCAAAGAGCTGCCTGTCATTATATTAATATTTATAAGGAAAAATAATCCATCACTTGGTTTACAGAGAGATTAATTTTCCCAAAAGCAATTACTTTTAGTCAATGCCTAAGCATGCTACTAGTACTTGCTAAATGGAATCTCCAATGGCTACATATGTGTTGAGCAGAAAGGCTGGAGCCTACCAAAGCCTAACAGAGCAGTCCCTGATTGTCCTTATGTACCAGTGCGTGTAAGCATCACGGTTCTGGCAAATACCTAAGCAGCTACAGAGCAGTAAGATATTGCAGCCACAGATAGGACAAAGTTTGCAATCAGCTTGCTGCAGTCTGAGATGGAGAGCAAAATATTACTCATCAGGAATACAGGGCCCTTGTCTTCTGGGAAGATCAGCTCCTCCTGCATTTCTTAAGGAGAGAGCCTGAATAAACAGAAGAAACCAATGCAGGATATGTGCAGAGCTGCAGCGGATGTGACCAAGCAGAAGCAAACGAGCGATGCAAAGAGGACAAACGCACGCGCACGCGCACGCACGCACGTACCAAGGCGCTGAGGCACGTGCAGGCCATGAGCCCCTTTATTCCCCCATGCCACACTACTCAAGTCTGGCAGTTTCATGTGACCAAGAATTGGCAGCAAACTAAACACACTTGCAGTGATCAGTGCAGAAAGAAAGAGTTTGCGATAATTCATTTACCAATTTGCAGTAAGTCGTCTTGTCAAAGTGTAGTAGGACGACATTGAATTGACATTTGACATGATTCAGCAAATATGTGCTCTGATTAGGCTCCCACTCAATAAAGACTGCTGTGTTTTAGTCAGCTCCCACTCAAAAAGAGAAAGTGCTTTTAATCAGCTTCCACTAAAAAAAGATTGCAAATTTGCAATGCGTTTTCTTAGTGGATTCCATATATATATGCTACATCAAGCAATCCAAAGTAGCACAGTTTTCATTCTACAATTAGTACCCTGTCAACACCATTATTTCTCCTTTCCATATATGCACAAGGTCTTAACTCTTCACACTTAGATAACTATTGCATATGAATATTATTCAAAATTCGAATCAAGAGCAACGGCCTAGCATGCATATCTGACCACACAAACTGGTATCAACTTTACAAAAGAAAAACGTTCAAAAGCACAAAGCATCTGGGCATCTGGCACGGATCATTCATCAAACTGTTAAGAAGTAGAGCTTCATCACCAAAGTTTCATCATTCATTCTCAAATCATACAACTTTTTAAGAGATTGCTAATTATAGTCCCCGTCAACAAGAAATTTTCCATATCCATTTTCTTCCAGTTGTACAAAATATGGCAATCTCACAGACCACAGAGCTGGATCTCTCACCCTTGCCTGAATCTCTCTAAAAAAAAAGATTGCCACTAGAACCACTACATGGCCAGCCTATACAGAGCAACTACGCCTAAACTCTAAACCCTACCAAAATGGCAGTGCCAAAAAAAACATCCAGAGTGGAGGGGAAAATAACATCTCTCATGGAGATCAACATTTAGTCGCTCCAGCGGAGCAACATGACAACGCAGCGGCGGAAAATGTAAAACCTAGCCCTCTTCTCCCTGAAGGCTCTGTTGAGCCTCCCCATCTGCCTCCCTTGTCCTCCAAGCTTCATGGTCTGATGAAGAAGAAGCTTGTTGCAAGGCAGAGGGTAGAAGGAAGAAGTGATGCAGGGATGGGCAACTGTGGTTTAGTGTAGTGGTATGAGGAGAGGGAATGCAGCCGGCAATGGCTTTATATAGAGGTGCACACAAGTGATATGCCATATCAAAAGAACATCATACCCCCACATGCAGGCAGTTTGTTAATGCTCTAGGAGGCATACTGCTGACCCTACACTTACCCTACTCATTAGTCTATGTGCATAGAGCGGCTTAGGAGCTAGCAAAAGCTTAAACTATATGTGCATGCCCATGACCATACTAGAGAACTACTACAGTGGTAAAAACAGACAAGATAAAGTGGCCGTCCATCCATCCGTGTGCAACAAAGGTGGATGCAGGTTGTTTAGTGACTCCAAGAAAGGGACCGAGAAAAATATCCTGGCAGTGGTTAGAGGGAAGCTTCCAGGAAGGTCACCTTAATACATAGAGTAAGTGTGATTAAGCTCATCCGTGACAGATGAAGACCTGGTAACACTGCTACTATGAAATGCCGCCCAAACAGCAAAGGGGTAGAACTTTGGTTACCGATGAGACTGGTCTGAATTCACCTTCCATGCATTTGCATGAAGTTACAGCTAGTAGAGTTACATGATTAACAAAACATAAGGCATTGTTCTTCACAAAAATCATAAGGTATTGTTATAATGCAATAAGAAATACCGTATAACGCGCAAACCATCTGGGTACGGCTTCAGACTTCATGAGACTTGTCTGGTTTCACTTTCCATGCATTGCAGCAGGTTTAATTATCTCTTTTCCTTAGAACAGTGCTAGGCACATAGCTGGTGATAAAGTTGGCATTGACTAGAGGCAGGAACATCATAATCCTCATTGGCTCATTCTCTGAAGATGTTTGAATGGAGATCCCAGGACCACCGGTTGAAAAGGACTCGTATGTAATAGAAAAGGATCTATATGTAAAGATCTGACGGTTGAGATTAATTCTGTACCATCAGTTTTTTTTGTGTGGTATGGGTGGTATTCATAGATGGTATGAGTAGTATATGGGTATTATCGGAAATGCAAAATGATATTATTGTAATATATAAAATGAAATATATGAAATAGTTTAGGTATTGTAGGCGGTATTTTTCCAAATAACATACATCGAGCAAATTACTATTTTACCCATAGTAAAAAACCGAAAAAAACTGATAATACCACCGTACTACCACTGAATGGTATTGTGTACCGAAAAAGACCTCTCCCAAGAAGACCTCTTGCTCTGCAACTGTATACAAAAATCAAAGATAGACTTGAACAAGCAAAATACTTGATACTTCTATGGTTGTCCTAAAAATTATCTTTTATTGCCATTATCCGATTTCCAAGATCTAGGGTTTCTGGATTAGACCATACATTTGGATTATACATATTGCACTTTGCAATAGAGCCGGTTTCATTGTGGACTTCTAGTCTGATGACCCATGAGTCCATTTTTTTTTTAAACGAGCGACCAATTGTATTAAAAAAAGAATAAATCAAGACTAGACAGTACAACAATTAACCTTGGTCGATTGGATTGGGACATCAACACAAGCCGCACAACACCTAGTCCACCACCACTATGTACACATTGTCTTCATTTTGTACATAAAACTAGTAGGTCCCATTGCCTAAAATTTACTGATTAAATTTCATTTCTCAGTATTTTCAAGTGTGGATACGTGGAGTATGAAGTGATGCTATAAGTAGACAGGAACTTGTCTACTTACCATGAGAAGTACCTTATACATGTCAATCAACTAATCAAACATCATCAGTGGAGTCACTACAAGACATTATCAAGTCTAAAATGTGGCAGACAGAAGCCATAGTTATTGTAGGTTGAACGCTAATCATGCATAATAGTACTAGGGAATCTGTTCGCACCCAAAATTGGCACCAATGCTGACCATGTTGGTCGCCACCGGTCAGACCGATTCCCAGGAACGGTCCGACCGGTGGCACCCTGTAGCTGGTCCGGCAAGGGCCGCACCGGTCTGACCGGTGCGCCTGACCGGTCTGACCGGTGGACTTCGAGTCCGAGTAGAATTGAGAAATCCTGGTGTTTTCCGACTTGTAAAGGATTTCTTTGCGGGGCAAGACCTCCCCACCCTATAAATATGAAGGGCCACGGCCGATTGAGACCTATCATCCAATCGATCAATACATTTTACTACTTTTTATCTCAAACCCTAGCTTTTCCAACCCTCTTGCTTTCCTCATTCGTCTCTACGGCGGTTGAGGACGTTCTAAGTGGCCTGCCGACCTTAGAACAACCCTAGGCGCATCACCTCTGACAGGGTCCCTCCCGAGGCGGTGCTCGTAGGTTTTCGCGGCGCCCCTGTCGTCACCGGTCAGACCGGTGCCCCTGACCGGTCAGACCGGTCCGGGCAGAAGCTCCGACGAGTGCACGTTTTCGACTCTCACGTGATCCAACGCGTTCGTGTGTTGACCAGCAAAAGCGTCAACATATTTTGGCGACTCCGCTGGGGACGAAAGATCAGGTTTCTAAAACCGTTCGTTTTGACCCTAGCCCGATGGGATCTCGCCGCGACCTCGACATGGAGAACATCGTCACAGATTCGTTTGAAGATCTACCTCCAGAGGAGCAGCAGAAGTTCAAGATGCTCCAAGAGTACATGCAGACTCAATTCTTAGCGGGCGTCAAGAAGTATCGTCATGGCAAGGTGGCAAGACTGAAAGACTTTGAGCTGCCGGCGATCAAGCTAAACGACAAGACTGTTGAGGTACTACCCACTGTAAGTAAACCTCAGACACCTCCCATCAATCCTGTAGATAAGCGTAAAAATACTGTTGAGAATGATGGGTTGCTTGCTTCTTATATTGCTCGTTTAGAATGTTTAGAGGATCTTGAAAAAGATCGTAATTTTGCTTATGATAATAATAATGTTAATTCTAGCAAGAATCCTCTGAATACTTCTAGTGGGGCAGCACATTCTAGCGTGGCACCTATGTCTAATTTTAATCATGGATACATTTATGGGATGCCATCAGATTCCACCATTGGTCAAACCCCGCCGGTCCAATCGACATGGCCAAATATGGCCTCATCGGTCGGACCGATGCAGGGCACCGGTCAGACCGGTCTGACCAATGCACTGGAGCTGATTCCTGAGCAGCCTCCGCCGCTTTCTTTTGTGCCTAGTCCGGTTTATCCTGCTTTTTCAAATACTATGAATAGATCTGGACCACATTATAGCACAAATGTTAGCACATCGGTTCCGTCAAATATTATTCCTGACGATGTGTTTGAAAGTTATAGGCTCGCTCAAGCTAAAATTGCTCCCTACTTAAATAAAATGAACATAGAAAATTTAGGTACGTCACAGCCAAATAATCCTCCTCAATGGGCTGAATTTAATAAATTTAAGGACGATTTGGCTAATGTCGTGAAAACCAAATTTGGTGTTGATATTGGTAGTACAAATGTGTACCAAAAACCATAAGATGCTGAGTTTGATATATTTGCTCTCCCACATGGTTGGCGTATGACGGATTTTATTAAATTTAGTGGTGATGATAACCGAACCACATGGGAGCACATTAGTCAATACACAGCTCAACTAGGTGGAGCAGGTGCTTATAATGCTTTGAAAGTGCGCTTGTTTTCTTTATCTTTAACTGGCACCGCTTTTGCTTGGTTTTCATCGTTTGCTCCCGGTTCTATTATATCTTGGGATATGCTAGAACATAAATTTCATGATCACTTTTATAGTGGGAGCGTGTACTTAAAATTGACAGATTTAACATCGGTTAGGCAAGAGAGAGATGAAAACGTCTCTTCTTACATTAAAAGGTTTAAAGAAACTAAGAACCGTTGCTTTAATTTGTCAATCACTGATATGGATCTTGCGGATATTTGCTTAAAGGGTTTAAGATCCTCCATTAGAGATAAGATAGAGGGTTCTGATTTTCTATCGGTTGCACAAGTTCAAATTAGAGCTCTAGTTGTTGAAAACCGGTTGAATAAAGAAAAAGATAACTCTAAGTCACGTTGTTCAAATGTGCATCATGTTGACTATGATTCTGATAGCTCGGGCGATAGTGATAAAGATGTTTATGCTGCTGAATTTGTTTGGCCCTCTAAAGAAAAATCTTATTCTTGCTCATCTCTTAAGCCGGTAACTAAAGGTGGGAGAGAAGAAGTTAAATTTACTTTTGATGTTTCTAAATGTGATCGTATATTTGATGAATTGCTTAAATCTGGAAACATTAAATTGACTCATGCTATACCTCCGCTTGATGAGTTGAAAAGGCGTGCATATTGTAAATATCATAATTCATACTCTCATGCTACTAACGATTGCAATGTGTTTCGTCGTCAGGTTCAATCGGCCATAAATGAAGGTCGTTTGACATTCCATGAGATGCAAGTGGATAAAGCTCCTTTTCCAGTCAACACTATGGATTTGCAGCAGCCCAAGGTATTGGTTCGACCGTCTCAAGCTGAAACAACTAAGGGCAAGAATGTGGTCGTCGGGGAAGCTAAGCCCGACTTGAGAGGAAAAGAGCTTGTGCGTGAAGTTGCTTATGAGAAGACTCCTGACGGCAAAGAGACTTTCATGGTTACTGTGAGGGCCTCTGGACATGGGGGGCAAGGGTCGTCCGCACCCGCCGATCAACGACCGTCTGAGCCTGTCCAGGCTAGACCGGTCCGACCAGTGGCCGTGACCAGTCAGACCGGTGCGCCCCAGGAGCGTCCGAGGATGATCAAGCCAAGTCGTCCGGAGATCGGGAATTGGAAGCTTAATGTGGCAAAAAAATCAGGGGAGTGGTCCTAAGCCTAAGGTCACTTTCGACATGCTATTTGACAAGTATTCCAAGCAAAAGGCCGTTACAAGTGATCGGCCATTAAAAAAAAGGATGAGGTCACTTACATATCAAGAGGGGTCGTCTTCGCCCCCAAGGGCTGCTATAAGACACAAGGGTGAATCATCTCAGCCAAGGCAAAACTTTGCTCCATCTTGGACGCCATCAAGTTCACATCCGTCGCGCCCAATTTATGATGATAATGGAGTTATGTGGGTGCCATATCAGCAAGCATTTCATCCTGGATGGGCAGAGCCAAGAAGACCAGCCATGGACAGGATGTCCAGACCTATGCAAGACCGTTGGGCACCTCGCCATCCCGGTCACGGTCATCAGGTGGCACCGGTCCGACCGATCCAGGGCACCGGTCCGACCGGTCGACCCGGGCAGCCACCGGTCAGACCGATCCAGGGCACCGGTCCGACCGGTACGTCTCGACAAGCTGCACCGACCCTCGTGAAGCAAGTCTACAAGGTGAAATAGAGGGATGAGGTGCAGAAGATGGACATTGACCCAGAGAGGACTACAAATCAAGACATTATTCAGATTGGGTCAATGAAAGTTCCTATTGAGAAAGATGGCAAAAGACCGATTGTTTCAAACAATAAGGTTGTGACATCTTCTCCTGGAATTTCTGCTGCTGCTAATGACCATGAGGCTAGTGGAAGCGGCTCCAACTCCAAGTACTTCTTGCCAAGATGGTGTCCTCCCGGTTTGACGCGCACGCAAAGGAGGAAGCTTCAACGTTTGAGGTTTCGGGAGAATAAGGAAAAGGAGATGGAGAAGCAGAGGGACGAAACTTTCAACCAGTATAGGCCTATGGTACCTCAAGGGAAAGAGTGGAAGGCCAAGACCAGCTCCCCGTCTACACCGGTCAGACCGGTGGAGGAGTCGGTCAGACCGGTGGCACCGGTCGGACTGGTGGCCGGCGTCGGTCAGACCGGTGACTCAGAGACGCCGCCCGATTTTGATTCTACTACTACCATGGTTTGTGCTGACAAGTCTACATCAGCACCTGCTCCAGAAGACGATGAAGAGCTTGTTGATTACAGTTCTTCCCCCGAGAGCATGAATTTGGACATCAATGTGATACATATGTCAATGGATGGTTATGTGCTTTCGGAAAAGGATGTTACGCATCTCGACTTTGGGCCAAAAGAAGATATTTTCCAGAAGCCCAAGGCCACTGAAAATCATCTCAAGGCTTTGTACATGAAGTGTCACATCAACGGGAAGCCTGTTTCTCGCATGCTAGTGGATGGAGGAGCGATCGTCAACTTGATGCAGTATTCTTTGTTCAAAAAGCTGGGAGGTGTGGATGAAGAGTTGATCAAGACCAACATGACGATCAGTGGTGTATCGGGAGATAAGCCAATGGGTGCTAAAGGAGTTGCTTCGATGGAGCTCACCGTCGGGAGCAAGACATTGGCTACTACTTTCTTCGTCGCCGAGACCCAAGGTAACTTTAGCTTGATCCTTGGTTGTGATTGGATTCATGCAAATCAATGTGTGCCTTCTACTTTGCATCAATTTTGAATCCAATGGGTTGGCGACGAGGTAGAGGTTGTTCATGGTGATACGTCGGCTTGTGTTGCAGTGGCTGATAGTACCTCCGTGAGTGATCATGAAAATCTTAAATGCTTATCTGGTTTAGATTTATTTGGGCTAGAACTTATTGCTTCCACCAAAGATGGTTTTGCTACTACTGTTATGAAGCTGATTCAAGATCAGGCTACAACATTTTTTGGGATTTGATGGATGCAAATCTAGAATGGTTACAGCAGCGGCGTGAGCACTATAAGGCGCATATGAACGATATGTGTGAGGCCATCGAAGATTTTGATGATTTGAGCAAATTGGGACAAGGGTTTATGTCGGCTGATCCTTTGGAGGAAATAGACATTGGTGATGGCACTATACCTAGGCCGACATTTGTAAACAAGAATCTTGATCCTTTGTTTAAATCTGAATTAATAAAGTTGTTAAAAGAGTATGTTGATTGTTTTGCTTGGAATTACAATGAGATGCCTGGTTTAAGTCGTGATTTAGTTGAACATCGATCGCCCATTAAACCTGGTTTTAAACCTTTTAAACAACATGCTCGATATTTTAATCCTAATATTTATGACCGAGTGAAGGAGGAAGTCAATCGGTTGCTTAATGTAGAAGAATAATGTTCTCTAGTATTCTTCCAACCCTAGATGGGTGGGTATATAGACAGTGATACATGGGTCTCTATATGGGCCATACACACACATACTCTAACACCCCCCCCCGCGGTCTGGACTACCGGCGCAGCGGTGTACGAGACTGGCCAACAAAGAAAGAAACACACACACACACAGGGCCCCCCGCAGCCACAACTAGCCACTGACTACGTTGAGGCTGGACTGAAACTCCGAGAAGGTCGAGGAGGGAAGACCCTTGGGGAAGATGTCAGTGAACTGAGAGGTGGTCGATACGTGGAGAACACGGACATCGCTGATAGCCACCCGGTCACGAACAAAGTGCAAGTCAATCTCCACATGCTTCGTCCGCTGGTGCTGAACAGGGTTGGTGGAGAGGTACACGGCGCTGACGTTGTCGCAGTAGGCGAGCGTGCTCTTGGCGAGCGGACTGTGAAGCTCAGCCAAGAGCTGCCGGAGCCAGGACGCCTCAGCCACGCTGTTAGCAACAGCCCGGTACTCCGCCTCAGCACTCGAGTGGGAGACAACCGGCTGTCGCTTCAACGACCACGAGATCAGGTTGCCGCCGAGGAAGACGGCATAGCCTGAGGTAGAGCGGCAGGTGTCTGGACAACCCGCCCAGTCAGCATCAGTGTAGACAACCAGCTCGGCAGGGGAAGACCGGTAGAGGACCAAGTTGAAGCCAATCGTGCCCCGGATGTAGCGAAGAAGGCGCTTCAGGGCAGCAAGATGGGACTCCCGAAGATCATGCATATGGAGGCAGATCTGCTGGACAGCGTAGGTGAGGTCCGGCCTGGTGAAAGTGAGGTACTGTAAGGCTCCAGCAAGACTCCGATAGGCAGTCGGATCAGCGACCGGATCACCCAGAGTAGCAGACAGCTTCGCCTGAGTATCAACAGGAGTGGATCAAGGATTGCAGTCAGTCATCCCAGCACGCTCCAGGATATCAATAGCATACTGACGCTGGTGAAGCAGAAGACCATCCGGGCGGGGCTCAACTGTCACGCCCAAGAAGTGGTGAAGCTTGCCCAGATCCTTCATAGCAAACTCCTGCTGAAGAGAGGAGATAATCCGCTGGAGCAACTGTGGGCTGGAGGCAGTCAGGACAATATCATCAACATAGAGAAGGAGGTAGGCAATGCCATCAGCATGGTGATATATGAACAGTGAAGTGTCAGACTTGGCCTCAACAAAGCTCAGTGTCACCAAGAAAGCAGCAAACCGAGAGTACCATGCCCGAGGAGCCTACTTCAGACCATAGAGAGACTTGTTCAGCCGGCAGACCAAATCCGGACGACTGGAGTCCACAAAACCTGCTGGCTGACTGCAGTAGACTGTCTCTGTCAGAGTGCCATGGAGAAAAGCATTCTTGACATCGAGCTGGTGCACTGGCCAAGAGCGAGAGAGAGCCAAAGAGAGGACAGTACGCACTGTAGCGGGCTTCACCACTGGACTGAAGGTCTCATCATAATCCACACCAGGGCGCTGAGTGAACCCCCGAAGAACCCAATGCGCCTTATAGCGCTCCAGAGTACCATCTGCCCGATGCTTGATGGTCCAAATCCACTTGCCGGTCACCACATTGCAACCAGACGGACGCGGCACAAGATCCCAAGTCTGGTTGGCAAGAAGAGCTTCATACTCCTCTTCCATCGCACGATGCCAGTTCGGATTTGCCAGCGCCTCACGAACTGACGTCAGGATCGGAGAGAGCCGCGGCTCTCCCTCTGTGGCGGAGAGAGCCGCGGGTCGAAGAACCCCGGCCGCCTGCCGAGTCACCATGGGATGGGTGTGACGTGGTTCCCGATGGATGACCGGCGGGTGGTACACGGCCGACTCCACTCAAGAACGACGTGGTGGAGGCGGCGGTGGCGGAGGAGGCGGAGACAGCGTCGAAGACGGTGGTGGAGGAGGTGGAGACGGCTCCGGAGACGGTGGTGGAGGAGGCGGAGCCGTCGAGCGGCACTCGTAGACATAGCGCACAACGGGCACGTAGTCCACGGGCACCGTGGGAACCGGAGCTAGAGGAGCAGGCATCTGGGCACGGTGTCGGTACACCTGCACCGGCTCGACGTAGCGGGCAGGTGTCGTCAGGGCCACGCGTGGCGCGGGAGGAGGCACCGGGACGGTGCTGGGCGCAGCAGAAGGAGCCGGGGCCACGCGTGGCGCGGCGAGAGGCTCCGAGGGTGCCGGGGCCGTGCGTGGTGCGGCCAGAGGGACCAAGCCCGCGTCAGGTGCAACAAAGGGCACCGGAACAGCAGGTGGTGCAAGAAGAGGCTCCGGCGCTACGCGTGGCACAGCTAAAGGTGCCGGAGCCTGTGGTGGGTCAGAAGTACCTGCTGGAAAAGGAAAAACAGAAACAGGTGGCTGAACCACCGGGTCAGAAAACATAGACTCAATGTCAGGGTCAGGAGAAGGGGTGGAGGTGGAGGAGTAGGGGAAATCCGACTCATCAAACACAACATGTCGGGAGATAAGCACCCGACGAGAGGACAGGTCAAAGCAACGGTACCCCTTATGGTTAGGGGAGTAACCAAGGAACACACAACGTGTCGAGCGAGGTGTGAGCCTGTGAGGAGCAGTGGCAGCAAGGTTCGGGTAGCAAGCACACCCGAAGACACGGAGGTGAGCGTAGGTGGGTAGGGTACCGAAGAGCGCGAGGTGAGAAGTCAGAGCAGGTGAAGCTGTGGAAGGAAGACGGTTGAGAAGGTAGGTGGCGGTGTGAAGGCTCTCTGCCCAGAAGCGCGGGGGCAGGGAGGCCTGGAGGAGAAGGGTGCGCATGACATCGTTCGTGGTCCGAATCATGCGCTCAGCCTTGCCGTTCTGGGAAGAAGTGTATGGACAAGACATACGCAGCTAGACACCTCGAGAGAGAAAGAAGGAGCAAGAGGTGTTGTTATCGAACTCACGACCGTTGTCACACTAGACGGCCTTCACGGTGAGGCCGAACTGAGTGGACCCCCAGGTAAAGAAGTGAAGAAGGGTGGGGAAGGTGTCGGACTTGGCACGCAAAGGAAAAGTCCATGAGTAGTGAGAAAAGTCATCCACGATCACAAGATAGTACTTATAACCAGACATGCTGAGTACAGGAGATGTCCACAAATCACAGTGAATAAGATCAAAAGCATGCAAGGCATGCGAAGAAGAAGAAGAAAAAGGAAGCCGAACATGGCGACCAAGCTGGCACGCATAACAGAGGTGCTCAGCACTAGTCCTAGTACAAGAGATATCTACACTACGACTAATCTGAGCCAAAACATCTCGGGCCAGATGACCAAGACGGCGGTGCCAGGTGGTGGAGGACGGCGTCGCAGCAAGAGCAGTGGAGGTAGACGAAGAGGTCGAAGGTGAAGCAGCGGAGGCCGGAAGGCAGAGGGTGTAAAGGGGCCCGGAACTATCACATCGGAGGAGTGGACGCCCGGTAGCCAAATCCTTCACAGAAAGACCAGAAGTGTCAAACTCGACTGAACAAGAATTATCAGAAGTAAATTGACGAATGGAAAGGAGATTGTGGACCATCTGAGGAGCCACAAGAACATCAGAGAGACGAAAAGGACCGGGAGCAGAACCCACAGAGGTGACAGGGAGACAAGAGCCATCACCGACCATGATGGAAGAAGGACAAGAGGGGTGAGGAGGGCGGATAGAAGAAAGGATACCCGCATCAGGGGTGGTGTGGTAGGAGGCATCCGAGTCGGTGATCCACTCTGTGCCGACGGGCGGTGTCAAGCCCACGGTGCTGAAGGACTGCGCCAAAGCAGCCTGATCCCACCCCCCCCCCGACCACGCCGAACTGGGTTGAGGAGGAGGTGGAGTCCAGGACGGCGCGTAGGAGGCACCCGTGACCATGGCAGCCAGCTGATGCGGGGGACGAGGTCCCCCCCTCCCTGACCCTGGAAGGGCCACATGGAGATGCACCCGGACCATGGGTTGGCGACGGTCGGCCAGGGCGCACCCCCGGGAGGAGGAGGAGCGAGAGCGGGGGTCGGAGCCTGGGTGGGCGTCCCACGACCCCCACGACCCCCACCACCGCATCCTCGGCGACCTCGACGGCCCCCACGCCCCCCACCCCCGCTCGGCCTGGGGGAGGAGCACCAAGGAGAAAGGCGGGCGGCGAGGCGGAGGATGGTGGCGGGGCAGCGACGAGAGCACGGGAGGTGGTGGAAGACGACGACGTGGTCGAGGCAGGCGTGTGGAGCCCCCGGGTGAGCTCCTCCAGGGTGAGAGCGTCACGAAGCTGGAGGAAGGTGGGAGTCGGCTTCTGGTGAGTGAACATCGTCCGCAGGGCCTCGTAGCTGGCAGGAAGGCCTCGGACGACGTTGAGCACCAGCACGTGCTCCGGGACCGGGTACCCAAGGTCCTGAAGTCCGTCGGCCGTGCTCTTCATCTTCCGACAGAAGTCTCCCACGGACATGTCACCCAGCTCGAGGGTGCGAAGCTCAGTGTCGAGCTGGAGGGCACGCGTCTGGGCGTTCCCTAGAAACTGGGTCTCGAGAGCCAACCAAGCCATGCGCGCGGTGCCGCCCGGAGTCCTCACGATGTCCTGCAGGTCGTGGGAGATGGTCCCGAAGACCCAGGACGTCGTGATGCTGTCGAGGCGCTGCCACCCCAGGTCGCGAGCCAGGACCGGAGTGTCGGTGAAGACGTGGTCGTCGAGGGCGTAGCGGCGGAGCGCGAGAAGAATCTGGTCCCGCCAGCGAGCGTAGGAGGTAGAGGTGGAGTCGAGGAGGACGGTGACCAGGTTCTTGATGTGCGGGACCCCGGCGGCCTGAAGGTGGAGGTAGGCGGTCATGGGGTCAGCCTGGCCGAGCGGGGGTCCAGCATGCTGCGGCGGCATAGGAAGGGGGAGGAGGAGCTGGAGGGAAGAGGGGGGAAGGAGGAGAGGGAAGGTGGCCGCTGCGGCGGCCGGCCGACCATGGAGAGGCCCCTGGCGGCGGCGGCTAGGCAGGGAGGTGGAGAGAGGAAGGAGAAACCCTAGCTGATACCATGTAGAAGAATAATGTTCTCTAGTATTCTTCCAACCCTAGATGGGTGGGTATATAGACAGTGATACATGGGCCTCTATATGGGCCATACACACACATACTCTAACACTTAATGCTAAATTTATTAGGCCTTGTAGATATGCTGATTGGATCTCTAATATTGTGCCCATTGAGAAAAAAGGTACAAATAAGCTTCGTGTTTGCATTGATTTTAGAGATCTTAATAAAGCTACTCCTAAGGATGAATATCCTATGCCTATAGCCGACTTTCTTGTTAATGCTGCATCCGGATATAAAATTCTTAGTTTTCTTGATGGTAATGCTGGTTACAATCAAATTTATATGGCCGAAGAGGATATTTCCAAAACGGCTTTCATATGTCCGGGTTTTGTCGGTTTGTTTGAGTGGGTTGTCATGACCTTTGGTTTGAAAAATGCGGGTGCTACTTATCAAAGGGCTATGAATTTAATTTTTCATGATTTACTTGGCATCATAGTAGAAGTTTATATCGACGACATTGTTGTTAAATCGGCTGGAAATAATTCCCATTTGGCTGATTTAAGGCTTGCATTTGAGAGAATACGTCGGTATAAACTTAAGATGAATCCGCTCAAATGTGCTTTTGGTGTGTCGGCTGGCAAGTTTTTGGGTTTTATTGTGCATGAGAATGGTGTGGAAATTGATCCTAAAAAGATTGAGTCTATTCACAAAGTAAAAGCGCCGACATGCAAGAAAGATTTACAAAAGTTATTGGGCAAGGTAAATTACTTGAGGAGATTTATTTGCAACTTGTCCGGGAAGGTGAATGCATTTACTCCTTTACTTCGGTTGAAAAATGATCTTGACTTCACTTGGGGGGTAAAGCAACAAGAGGCTTTTGATGAGATCAAGCGCTATTTAACTTCGCCGCCCGTCCTTCAAGCACCTAAGAGTGGAATTCCTTTCAAGCTATATGTGGCGGTCGAGAAGGATGTTATTGGTGGTGTTTTAACTCAAGAGACCGAAGGCAAGGAGCATATTGTTGCATATGAGAGTAGGAGATTATTGGATGCCGAAACGAGGTATACTTTTATTGAAAAGTTATGCTTATCTTTATATCATACTTGCACCAACTTTAGGCATTACTTGTTACCTAGTACTTGTATAGTAGCATGTCAAACCGACATAATTAAATATATGTTGCATAAACCAATTTTAAGTGGTAGAGTCGGCAAATGGGTTTATACTTTAGTTGAATATGATTTACATTGTGAGCCTTTAAATTCAATGAAAGGACAAGTTGTGGCCGACTTTATTGTTGAACATAGGATAGATAAGCAACTTGATTTAAATGTCGGTTATGCTATTTTTACTCCATGAAAGTTACACTTTGATGGATCGGTTTGCAAAGATGGTTGTGGTATTGGAATTATCTTTATTTCACCAAATGGGGCTGTTTTTGAAGCTCTTAACCGATTAGATCATAAGTGTACTAATAACCAAACCGAATATGAGGCTCTTCTATTCGGATTGGAAATTTTGCATAGCATGGGAGTGAAACATGTGGAAGCTTATGGTGATTCTTTATTAGTGGTACAGCAAGTTTCCAAGGTATGTCAATGTTTGGATGGTTTCTTAAATGCATATCTTGATAAATGCTTAGATATCATATCTTGTATGGATGAGTTTGTTATTTATCATGTACCACGGGAAGAGAATTCGAGGGCTAATGCTCTGGCACAACAAGCATCTGGTTACAATGTTCGAAAAAGAAATTTTCAGGAACACAAACCGATGCTTATGGCCGAGTGTTTTGCCCTGGAGGCACCGGTCCAACCGGTACCTCTGACCGGTCTGACCGGTCCCCTGTTCAAAATTCAACTTCGACTATTGTTTCTTCCAAAGATAAAAAGGACGAAGTTGATGATTGGAGGAAGTCTCTAGTTGATTATTTACAAGATCCTAGCAGGTCAGTTGATAGAAAAGTTCGACGTTGGGCTCTCAAGTTTGTTTTGGTTGATAATGAATTATATCGTCGGACGGCTGATGATTTGCTTCTCAAGTGTTTGGATTCTGATCAAGCTAGGTTGGCAATGGCAGAGGTTTATGAAGGAATTTGTGGTACTCATCAATCGGCTCCTAAGATGAAGTGGCTCCTTAAGCGAGCATATTTTTATTGGCCTACTATGATAGCTGATTGTTTCAAGTATTACAAAGGTTGTGAAGAGTGTCAAAAACATGGGGATGTTCAGTTGGTACCCGCTGCATTGATGCATCCGATTATCAAGCCTTGGCCTTTTAGAGGATGGGGATTGGACTTTATTGGTAAGATTCACTGTTCTTCATCAAAGGGGCATTGTTTTGTGATTGTGGCTACCGATTATTTTACCAAGTGGACTAAGGCAATACCTTTAAAGAATATGACACACAAAGAGGTAATTGGATTTATCTTGGAGCATATTATACATAGATTCGGCATACCACAAACCTTAACTACGGATCAAGGGACTTCGTTTATATCGAAAGAGATGCGTGAGCTTGTTGATTCTTATGGCATTAAGTTACTCAATTCATCTCCATATTATGCTCAAGCTAATGGTCAAAAGTTGTTGAGGGGGAGTCTTCAGCTCATGGAACAACGGCAGCAGCAGATCTTAATGACACAGGATTTGAGGATTCTGCAGCCTTTACTGTTCCGGCGGATGGCGGCGACTCGGTGGAGGATACCTGTTTTGAGCTGGCGCATCTCAAGATTGGTAATTGCTCTGGGCCGGCCCAGTGTGAGGCCCGGTTGATACCTGGGCCGAAACAGGCTAATGGATCCCAAGTTGAAGGGCCGCAAGACACCTGGACACATTATTATTCTCCTAGTGTCGTTGCTGAAACCAGCACCTGGTCTCCCACGCTAGAAACTATGTGGCTTTCAGAAGATTTACAAGTTCCTGCCTCTCCCTGTACACCGCAACGTTCAGGTCGTGCTTCTGCTATTGCCATGGACCTTCCTCTTGGCAAGGAAGACGCTCCACCGCTACCCAGCCTGCCTGCGGCCTTGAACGCCCCTCTGCCACTCGCGTCTCCCGCTAGCTTGGACAAGCTGGACGCGCCATTACCCACTGTTGAGGCCACTCCTCCACAGCCTTGTGCTCTGGTAGTTGAGTTGCCTTCGGTGGTGACCAACAATGCTGTTACGGCTGCATCCACTAGCCTAGCAATAACATCTGGCCCGCCTGCTCGTGTGTTACCTGACAACCTGATTGTGTATAGTCGGTCATCAAGACGGCGTGAGGAAACTACAACTTCGGCTACTCAGTTCATGCAACGAGTCACCAAAAAAATCGACGCCTTGGTCCCTACTCCGATTATTCAGAAGAGGAAGATTAAACCCAAGAGCACAGTGAACATGCCACGACGCAGCCGTCGAATCGCAAAGCTTCCCCCTGAAACCGATCGTGCCTCGGCCTCTACCGTCTGTAGAAAACTTGGCTTCACCAATGAAGATGGTAGAATCTCTGATAAATGCCTGGATCGATATGTCAAGTCGTACAACCACCCTCCAAACCGTGAGCATGTTGCTGCTCTTTCTGCTTTGTTTGGATGGGTTGTGCCGTCAGAAGGGGAACTATCTGCTGCTGACAGCCCTGTGACAGTGATGTAACTCCCCCCTTGTTGTTTTTGGTCCTGGTTGCTTTATTCTGTTCCTATGGATAATATCAGTTTCTTGATCTGGAATGTCCGCGGTCTCAATGACAGAGATAGAAGGGATAATTTGAGAAAAGTTGTTGAGGCATCCCGACCTTCTGTGGGGTGTCTCCAGGAAACTAAATTATCTCATATTTCTGAACGGGATGTTTACTCTTTTCTTGGCACGGATTTCTCACAGTTTGTGTACTTACCTGCACAGCAAACTAGGGGAGGAATTCTGATTGCTTGGAGAGATGGTCACTTTTCAGTGGATCTCCATCGTGTGCATCGTCACTCAGTTTCAGTCTTGCTCAGCAGTGGAGATGAACCAGCCTGGTGGTTCACTGGAGTTTATGGTCCTCAACTTGATGCCGACAAAGTGGCTTTCTTAGAGGAATTGCGAGAAGTACGTGCAAATTGCCCAGGACCATGGATGTTGGCTGGTGACTTTAACATGATATATTGTTCTGAAGATAAAAGCAATGCGAATGTTAACAGAGCAATGATGGGGAGGTTTCGCCGATTCGTAAATGATTTTGAGCTAAAGGAAATCCCTCTGTTGGGACGGCGTTACACCTGGTCGAACGAACGAGACTCCCCGACTCTAGTCAAATTGGATCGGGTCCTTTGTTCTAATGACTGGGAAGACATATACCCCGAAAGCATTCTGCAGAGCCAAGCCACTGAAATGTCGGATCACTGCCCGCTGATCCTTGGTCTTCGCGAAGGTATTCGAGGCAAAAGGAGGTTTCATTTTGAAAGTTTCTGGCCACGGCTCTCTGGTTTTTATGAAGTGGTGCAGCAATCGTGGGAACAGCCGGTGCAGCCCTGCTGTCCCCTTGAAAGGATTTCAATCAAATTGAAAAGGCTGGCAAGGGCGCTGCAATCATGGAGCCATAAACATACTGGAAATATTAAAGAGCAGTTAGCTTTGGCTAGACATATCTTACATCACCTTGAACTAGCCCAAGACCATCGCGCCCTCACCGCAGAGGAGAACTGGCTGAAACGAGAATTGAAACGACATTGTTTAGTGCTTTCATCGCTTGAGCGAACCATTGCTAGACTCCGCTCTCGGGTCAGATATCTAAAGGAGGGTGATGCAAACACATCCTTTTTCCACAAACTGGCTAGCTTTCGAAAGAGGAAGAATTTCATCTCTAAGTTGGTAATTGGTGACCATTTTATCACAGCACAGGAGGACAAACAGCAGGTATTCTTTGATTATTTCAATGGTCTACTAGGCACATCAGTTCCTAGATCTGCTACTTTGGAGCTGTCAACTTTTCATAGGCTTGGTCTGGACCTTTCCATCCTTGATCTGCCTTTCTCTGAAGATGAAGTCTGGGCAACAATCAAGTCTCTACCTGCTGATAGAGCCCCAGGGCCAGATGGTTTCACTGGCCAATTCTATAAGTCTTGCTGGTCAATTATTAAGATGGATTTCATGGCAGCCATTATTACTCTCCAACAAGGAAATGCAAGCAAATTAGAGCTTCTCAATTCTGCCTTGCTCACGTTAATACCTAAGAAGGCAGAGGCTCTGGAAGCAAAAGATTACCGTCCAATCAGCCTCGTGCACAGCTTCGCAAAGCTTGTAACTAAAATGATGGCTAATCGATTGGGGCCTCATTTGAACAGTCTGGTTGCTACTAATCAAAGCGCCTTTATCCGTGGAAGATGTATACATGACAACTTTATGCTGGTCCAACAAACCATCAAAGTTCTGCATCACCGGAAGATCGCTAGTTTATTCTTGAAACTTGACATATCTAAGGCCTTTGATTCTGTCTCTTGGAGCTTTCTATTGGAGATAATGCACTTTTTGGGATTTGGTGCATCTTGGTGCAATCTTGTCAATAATCTTCTTCGGTCTGCATCAACCCAAGTCATCCTAAATGGAGAACCAGGAGATTTCATTTATCATCAACGGGGTCTTCGACAGGGTGATCCACTTTCACCCATGCTTTTTATCTTAGTCATGGATGTCTTAAATAGCCTATTTTCAAAAGCTGAAGCGGAGGGTCTGTTGCGGCCTCTCAACTCTTCTGGTCAGCGACTTTCTCTATATGCAGATGATGTGGCCCTTTTCATTCGCCCCAAAGAAGATGATCTCCAGCTCACAAAAAATATTTTAAAACTGTTTGGAGAAGCTTCCGGTCTGCAGACCAACCTCCAAAAGAGTTGTGTTATTCCTATACATTGTAATGATGAAATTGAGGAAATGGTCAGCCGGAATTTACAGTGCATAACCTCCTCCTTTCCCACCACTTATCTTGGACTTCCCATCTCTGGTAAAAAGCTAAGAAGAGGAGACTTATTGGTATGGATAGAGAAAATTGCCAACAAACTTCCTAGCTGGAAGGCAGCCCTTATGAACCTTGCTGGTCGAGCGGTACTGGTTCGCTTCGTGCTCACAGCCATCCCCATCTATCTCCTGATCGCGCTCAAAGTCCCCAAATGGTTTATTCGAACCATTGACAAAATCAGGAGAGGATTCCTTTGGAAATGACGAAAAGAAGTGAATGGCGGTAGTTGTCTAGTGGCTTGGGAGAAAGTCATGCGGCCAATTGATCTCGGAGGGCTGGGCATTCACAATTTAGATGTCATGGGTTGGGCACTTCAGATGCGCTAGCTTTGGATTGAAAAAACCAATCCAGATCGACCGTGGGCTGGTCTTGATATACCAGTATACTCAAATACCTCAGCTATGTTTGCTATTTCAGTTGTGACAAATGTGGGAGATGGGAAAAACACTTTGTTCTGGTCGGACCGATGGCTCCTTGGAAAAACCCTTGAGGATCTTGCTCCAAATGTCCTCAAGACAATCCCTCAACAACACAGAAGATTTGCATCAGTGGAAATTTGAAAGGTCAGGTACCTTTTCTTCCAGATCAGCCTATCGAGCTTACTTTGTTGGTGCAGTGCAGTTTGAACCTTGGAAAAGGTTGTGGAAGACCTGGGCCCCGAATAAGTGCAAAACTTTTGTGTGGCTTGCTATTCGTAATCGTTGTTGGACTGCTGATCGTTTGCAAAAAAGGGGTCTGCCGCACCCATCTCACTGCCCCCTCTGTGATCAAGAGGATGAAACTGTGCAGCACCTTCTTACTACCTGTGTTTTTGCTCGACAATTTTGGTTCAACATCCTACAACCTTTAAACCTGACCAACTTATTGCCGAGCCGTCGATCAATTTCCTTTGCTGAGTGGTGGAGGAAATCAGTAAGGAAGGTTCAAAGGCAGCACAGAAAGGGCTTCAACTCCCTCATTATTCTTGGAGCCTGAACCCTCTGGAAGCACAGAAATTCCTGTGTTTTTGATGGATCCAATCAATGGATCCAAACAGCTCTTCAAGCCTTAAAAGATGAGGCTCAATTATGGCTGGTAGGAGGGGCCAAGGGTCTTGCTAGTCTGGGTCTAGGATTGGTCACATAGGGGTTTCTAGAAGGGTTTTACTCCCAGGTCAGGTCCTCCCTTTGTTTCTTTGTGTATTATTCCTATAGGGGATATCTTTTATCGCTCATCATTCTGATCCTAGGTGATGAGCTTGGCTTTGTAATTGGATCATTTCTCTTCTTAATACAATGATGCGCAGCTCTCCTGCGTATTCGAGAAAATGGTCAAGCCGAGTCTAGCAACAAAACTTTAGTAAAGCTAATTAAGAAGAAGATAGAAGATAATCCTAGAAGATGGCATGAGGTATTATCCGAAGCTTTGTGGGCTCATCGTATTTCTAAACATGGTGCTACTAAAGTTATTCCGTATGAGCTTGTGTATGGTCAAGAGGCCGTTTTGCCCGTTGAGGTGAATCTAGGAGCATATAGACTTGCAAAGCAAAATAATCTTGATATTGATACATATTATGCTTTAATGATGGATAACATTGATGAAGTGACCGACAAGCGCATGGAAGCTTTAAAAGAGATTGAGAAAGACAAAAGACGAGCGGCTAGAGCATACAACAAAAAGGTAAAATCCAAATCTTTTCATGTAGGTGATTTGGTTTGGAAGACTATTTTACCTATTGGAAGCAAGAGCAACAAGTTTGGCAAGTGGTCTCCAAGTTGGGAAGGTCCGTACAAGGTTGTCATGGTGTGTTCCGGGAATTCTTATATGGTGGAAACTTTACAAGGACAGCGGCTACCGAGGGCTCTCAATGGGAGATACTTGAAGAAATTTCATCCAAGTGTTTGGCAAGATGCTTGATAGGATATGGCCGATTTAAGAAAAAATCACCCTTAGGACGAAAATGGCCGGTGAAATTTGTCACATCAACCTTAGAATTATTTTTTAGTATACAAATTTTACTAAAAAACAGGGGGCATATGTTCCCACTCAAAATTGGCACCAATGCTGACCAGGCTGGTCGCCACCGGTCAGACTGATTCCCAGGAACGGTCCGACCGGTGGCGCCCTGTAGCTGGTCCGGCAAGGGCCGCACCGGTCTGACCGGTGCGTCTGACCGGTCTGACCGGTGAACTTCGAGTTCGAGTAGAATTGAGGAATCCTAGTGTTTTCCGACTTGTAAAGGATTTCCTTGCGGGGCAAGACCTCCCCACCTTATAAATATGAAGGGCCACGGCCGATTGAGAGCTATCATCCAATCGATCAATACATTTTACTACTTTTTATCTCAAACCTTAGCTTTTCCAACCCTCTTGCTTTCCTCATTCGTCTCTATGGCGGTTGAGGACGTTCTAAGTGGTCTGCCGACCTTAAAACAACTCTAGGCGCATCACCTCCGACGGGGTCCCTCTCGAAGCGGTGCTCGTAGGTTTTCGCGGCGCCCCTGTCGTCACCGGTCAGACCGGTGCCCCTGACCGGTCGGACCGGTCCGGGCAGAAGCTCCGGCGAGTGCACGTTTTATCAAATCAGAGCAAATCTCCATATGCATTGAACCTCTCTCGGCTAGACTGCTAGTCTGCTACAGATCGTCATAACACTAGAACAAAACAGAGGAAGATTATGGGACGAATTACCTTTTTCCTAAAGAAATTGAAGACAGCAGATTGAGGATCGATGCCACCAAGAAACTTCCTATTCTGAATCTGAAGAATGGTGCTAGATGATAGCCATTCTTTTTTATCAATGAGCAGTTGCCCCTTTATTTCTTGCAATTCTGCCCCTTAAATAATAAATTCAACACGTTTAGTGAAAACAAACTTTTTATATGTTCATAAAATAGTTAAGCTTAACATATAAACTCCAAGATCCTGCTCTTAACTGAGCCAAAATAGGTCTTCAGGCTTCTTTTCCACTACAATGCATGCCTTCTACTGGGGGATATTTTCTTCATATGGGTACATCGTAAACGGCAACCTTGTCCAGCAAGGGAAATGAGCTGAAATCAGAAGTAATTTTATAGTTAACCTTTCAACACAGCCTACAAAGCAAAGGTGATCACAACAAGCGTCTAATGAACTCAGTATGAGACAGTATTTAGTTCAAACATACAAGGCTTATGATGTAGTAATGTAAGTAATAAAATCCCAACAGGATCCTCAAATGCCAAATACAGTGAACCAATGCTCTAGTAGGGAGCAATAAGTGGCTGATGAAAAGATAGTAATAAAAGGCAATCAAGCAACTGAAAGCAGTGACTGTTTTACAGTTTGTTATGGTACCTATGTAAAAATAAACTTCACATTTTCAGTAAAACAAACAAAAACAGCTTGGTCAGGTTATCTGTTGATTACAAATTTTAAAGTGCTTGTGATTAACATGAGCCACATCACATCTAGAGGGAAGGAGAGCAGTGGGTAATCGCAGGAGCAAAGTGGATGGCAGCACTGGGCTGGCCATCATCAGGGGTGAGGGAGGCTGGGCACACACCGTAGTCTTTCTATGTTGTCCCCCACCCCTCCTTTCTTGGTTGTTTAATTTACCGTATAGTCTCCTAAGAATGTAAGATCCCGTGTGTGTGCCCGGTTGGCCCGCACTGTAAAAACGTTTAATTTCTCTTCTTAATACAAAGATAGCAGTTCTCCTACGTATCCCCCAAAAAAAAGTAAATAACATGAGCCATCTGATGAAATCTAACGGTGGTTCTATCAAGAAGTATCAATATGGTAGTTTCAGGAAGTACCAGTTTAGTGGACCCAACAACTAGTTTTATTTATTTATTCATTTGTTAAATTAGTTGGTGCGAAAATCATGACTTAGGCCCTGTTCTTTTCCTTACAAAGGAACATTAAAAACACTATTTACTCATCACATCCATCACATCTTCTCTCACAAGAAATACTATTTCAGTACTATTCATTTGCAACTTCATTATTCCTTTTCACTCAAAAGAACAGGCCTACTATCCAAGTACCGCAGCAAAGCTCTTGATTAGAAATTGATACTTTTCCAAGATCAAAATGCTAAGTCACATCAAGGGAAAGGTGCCAGGCTGTCTGCTCATCACAAATATCATATCCTCCATTCACTCCACCAATAAGGACTCCATCCAGATAACGATGTTTCTTACCTAAAACCAAATTGGAATATCATTTTCTTTTGCAATGAGCAGGATTGGACTTTTCACCATTTCATGCATGCTAAACCTCCAAATGATATACCCAACATATTTGTAGGCAATTTTATTTTTTTTTCAAAACTCCTTTCCAAACACCATTTACGTACAGATATGCACACATCCTTCACATTTTTAGGACTTCAAAATGTGTAAAGATAAGCCCAATGGTTGCGAACAATCTCGAGATGAAAATTTTCATTCACTGAAGGACAAAATATGGAGATTGCTCGCTACAATATAATTATATAAATTAAGGTACTTTTGGTGCTCCAATCCATAATCATCACATTTAAAAGTGCAGCGTCCTTGCTATTAGTAGGGATCTGATAGTACAGCTCATAAAAAAGAGGCTTCCACTAATACACACATCAAGGTGATAATTAAAATTTTATATTGTCGGCAAATACAAATCAGGGCGCTAGGAACAGCCCAGAGACAGGATCACAGAGCAATTTCCATCATTGCCGCCTTGAAATTCATGTGAACCTTGTTCTAACAGTACTCTTGACCAGCATATGTCTTGGTAAACCAACTTCTCAATCTGTTGAAAGTTGCAACTTACCTTTGTTAACAGGATGCATGCATGAGAATCAGAAATGAGTGAAGACCAAGACTGTCAAAGTTGGCTACAGAAAAATGCCCAAGTACCAATCAAAGTTGTACCACTTATAATAATAGAATATTTGGATGAATGATGGAACAAAATGGAAACTTGTGTATCTTGTAAAGTCGCCAACAGAAGACAGCATTGACCATGCTGCACACTTTTTGAGCGGCACAACAATGTAACATTATACCATCTGATCCAGTGATTATCGAATGTGTGCAAGACCTCACAGTGCATTATGTTACTTTAGTTTTGTGTTTAGTGTTGCCACTTGCACTCTCAGATTCCATTAACATGGGTCTGAGCAATAGTCCACGAAGGCTGATAATCTTAGTACACTACCTGGTTGAGGTAATGAGGTGGAACGAAATTAATGCATACAGAAATGATGTAAATTTGACAGGTATGACCGTAAGAGATACAAAAAATAGGCCCAATCCTAATTGCAGCTACTACTTGCATAAGATTTCCCAAAGGGTGCAAAAATCAGGTCAAGGTAACTATAACTCCGATCCTCTGAAGGTTTTGAGGGATTCAGTTTTGAAGGAAAAAAAAGCATTGTATCCAGCTGATCTATACATAAAAAACATGAGAGTTGTCTATAATTGCACCATTTGAAAGTACACATAAAGCTCAAACAGTTACAAGATGAAGTAAAGTATTCTTATTCCTTAAAGAATCTGAGAAAAGTACCATGAAATCATTAAAGCTGCTCAAAACTGACACAAGATGCATAGGATCCTACCAACCCTTGAGACAGAATTCCAAAGTGGAGCGACACCCCTACAGAGATCTCAAAAGTTGCAAAGCAAGCACTGTACACATATTAGTTATGTATCCCAGAACAGCCTTGTCTGGTACATATGAACTCTTCTGGAGCACCTCTACGGGAACTAACTAAACAATTCTGTACATTAACAACTTGCATGATATATTATAAAAATTTCGTAAAAGGGAGGATTTGAAAACATCCATCTAGTCCAATCCAAATCGGGAGTGAAAGCTGCCTTTGTGACATCATGAACGCTCACATGGCATGATACGTTACGGGCTTACGGCTTATATATTAAAGCCCCTCCAAGGCTTCAACCATGATGCAAGTTTCAGATTCCACTGCATAAATACCAAAGTCTCAGAATCCAGGAGATCGAATGATCCGTATATATAATGCAAGCTTTGTCTCCCAAACTGCATTCAACTGTAAATAATGCATGCATGCTAACCAAACCAACACAAACTCAATCACCAAATCCTTTGCAGTCATACCAATAAAGCTGTGGCTCTGGCCCTTTAGACGTGAGGGCAGAGATGATGAAAAGTGTATCGGTCGCGGCTTTTGCATCATCCGATGGTGTTTGGTCAGGCTCCTCTGTTGGCATGACTGAAGATTGTGCAGTACATTTGCCATGTCTGCAACATATATTTAAGGCCAAGCTTCTTCTCCAATCTCCAGATGTTACAGCACCCCAGATGTTACAGCAAAGAGATAAAGCATCCATCTGCATGGGGATACTCGTGAACCATGAAACCAAGCTCTTCTCCAGCTTCCTTTTGAGAAAATGTTGAGTTTTTTTTTTCCAGCATCCAACATTTTTTTAGATAATGCAAAAAGTTTCGACTTCAACCCCTTACAAAAGGGAATCAGTCCAAAAATATTACACTTAGTAGCTCAACGCTACCCATGCCAAAACAATTGGTTTAACAAACACAAATAAAGTATCAAACACCAATCTGCAAACTAAATGGACATCCATAGGAGGTAAAGAAGTTAAGAGCTGACGTCTTCAAGGTCCGACACACTTGGATTAATTATCATCTCCTTTGTCTCCTCATTGTGCTGCAATTATGCCCACTGTCGAAGCTAGTACATTCTCCTGAATAGAACCTGCATAAAAGTTTCTGGTTGGCACTTGTCAAAAAAAAAGCATTCCTTGTTAACTAAATTGCCCAACATAAGGCCGTCACCCGTTAATAACCATTGATCGAATAAATCATCAAAGTTCAAAGGTGGATCAAATCCAAAAATGATATGGACTGCCTGCCACAGGAATCCTGCATAAGCACGCTAAAAAAGGATGTTGGGTAGTCTCTTTGGACCAGCATTTTGTGTTGGATTTAACTGGTTGTACATACATTTGAAGTCTAGTAAATGAGATTCGTTTTCTAAGTTGCCTCTAATGAAATGTTAGCCTGAGTGGGATAAAACTATGATCATCCTGAGTTTCCACAGTTTCTAGATGTTCAATGAAGTTAATCTAGAGAAGTTCTCTTCGCTATCCACTTGAGCATTAGGGTGGTAAAGGATACTCTAATTTAGCATAACGAATTTAAGGATTGGTCTCGAAAGATCAGGCCATAATAATATATGACTTTGAGCTAAAAATACATAGAATTGTGAAGAAGGTACGAGGATCATAATCCATTACCACCTCTAATTGAGCATTCTATTACGTCATATCTCCCTTCATAATCAGCTTCAAGCTAAGGGTTTGCAGCCCAAGCACAACACCATAGAACATATATGGTTCTAATATTGGAAATAAACATAGAATTAAAAAGGCAAAATAGGCATATTAGTCCTCCAACTATACTCAAAGGGTCGATTTAGTCCTCCAACTATCAAAAAGGTTAGTTTGGTCCTTGAACTGTTATTCCTAGTCCAATATAGTCCCTAATCTTACGTGGCATGCCACATTGGCGTTTTATGTCAGCTGACCATTACACCAACATGCCAAATGTACATATTGTCCTTCCTCTCTCCCTGTCACTTCCAGTTGGATCCCGCCCTCTACCTTCCCCGCTCCATATCAGGTTGTGCATTCCTCCTTCCTTTTCCCCTTGCAAGCTTGCAGCGAACCTTTTATGTCCAAGCTAGAGCACACAGGACACTGCATCCAGCAGCAATAAATAACAACTAAGAAATAGGGTTGCATTTGAACTCAGCTCCTAGCGAATTAAGCATGTCGGAAAACTCTTGCAACACCGGTGGAATTTGGGGTCAAGGAGATGACGCTGGGCATGGAGATGTTGAGACTTGAGAGTGCTCACCGCCAGCAAGTCAGCAACACAACCCACTTGAAGAAGCTATTGCACATCAAAGGTCATCCGAAACCCGACGGCCACGTCACGATTGAAGTCAATGACGCCTTCCCAAGCGCAGTGCCACTGCCGGCGGGAAGGGCAACTCGACATGACGAGCAACGGGAACATGGCGCTGCACGGCTGCACCTTGTCGCTAGCCGCGCGCAGTCGAGCTCACGGCGCTCGTCTGCGAGTGAGAGGGTGCCAGTGGCGGAGCTACCCTACCAGCGGGGTAGGGCGGCCACCCCAGCTACCGGCGGGCTGACCCCACTACCCTACTCCCTCCTATGGCCGCCCCCGTCCCCTGCTTCCATTTTTCTGCCGAGCGAGCGAGCAACCAACGCGAAAATATGACCCTCTCCGGTGGCCGCACGCCCGCACCTGGTGTGTTGTACTCCGTATTGCTTTTCCTAGGCCCAAGCGTCCAGCAGTGAAGCCGTGAAGGCCCAAGTGGCCTGGTTAATTAATAATACCATTAACAGACCAAGTGGACTGCAACGGACTTCTAGTTCAATCGATCCCCTGATTTTTGAAACTCTCAGTACAATTCTGAATTTTCTGCCTGTCCGCCTGCCGAAGTGCTAGCTACACCATGATGGTGATGGAGCAAGAGGGTGCAATAACCTGACGCTGAGCACACGATCACTTTAAAATATCACATAGCATACAATTTCATCCATTTCAATTTTTATATTTTATAACGTATATATGGCATACTGGCACGAGAAACATAATTTTTTTCCTTCAAATTTGAAAGAACATCTTAAACTACACTTGTTGTCCACTTTTTAGCATAGTTTTTACGATTACAATATATAAATGTGGTGTCAATGGGTGTGGTATTTACTTTTGGCTAGTCTCTCACTAAAATCGCCCCACCTATAATTTTTTTCAAGCTCCGCCACTGGAGGGTGCCCTCCCTCGATGTGGGCAAGGAACTGCCTAGGCGCCACTGCCTTTGCACGAAGCCGCTTGGCTTGGCCGAGCTGCGGCGACTGTGGAGCTCTGGTGGCCGAAGCTCCCACTTGTGCTGCGTGCCACACTACCACCTCTGCCTGCATGCCACCGGTGCGGCATGGGAAATGGAAATGGGAACAAAAAAAGAAAAGACCTAGAGCATGGGAGGTGGAAGATGATCCCGAGAGGTGGGACCTGCCAGGAAGTGGGAGGGAGGGGGAGAAGAGCAAGGGCACTCTAGACATTTCTTAATGTGAGCGTACCAATACGCCATGTGGCACGCCAACATGACATGCCACATAAGAGTAGGGACTATATTGGACCAAAAATAACAGTTTAAGGATCAAATTGACCCTTTTGATAGTCTAAGGACTAAACTGACCCTTTGAGTATAGTTGAAGGACTAATATGGCTATTTTGCCAATTAAAAAATCACGGACCTTTTTTTTTTGAGGAAATCATGAACTAGGTAGATGGAAAAAAATGGCACAACTGCCTAATATAGTCAGAATTCATGATCATGATCAGTTGATCACCGGTGATACAAAAGGGCCATATCTATTGCTACTGTGGGCGGGTGAACTGTTGACCGGTCAACACAAGCACCACAGGCCCACCTGCCATGGACGTGAACCCCTCTGGTTAGTTGACCGAAGCGTCTTCTGGTGGGTCCCATGGAAAGTCCAACCGGCTTCGGGCTTCCTCGTCCCCTCGTCTCCGCTGCCATCGTATTTCTTCTCCCCAGAAAGGAGAGAGAGAGAGAGAGGAGAGCGGCATTTCGCGGGGCAGCCAATCCGGGAATTCGCGGATAGTTCCAGGAGTGGGTCCACGGCGGATGGCAGCGGCGGCGGCGGAGGAGGAGGAGGGGAGGCGGCTGTTGATCGCTGTCGAGGGGACGGCGGCGCTGGGGCCCTATTGGCCCGCCATTTTGTGGGACTACGTCGAGAAGATCGTGCGGTACGCGTCGTGCGCTCCTCTTCAGGTATTTTTTTACCAACCGTTCGGCAATTACCGCCGGCCGGCGGTAAGGGTATACCGCAACGGTATAAACGGTTACCGTTTTTTACCGCTCGAATTCAAATTTCCAAACCAAATACGTAGTACAAATGGTATTTTTCGGTATACCGCTCGGTAAGAGTGGTAACCGGACCGGTAAGAATGGTAACCATTTATACTGGTTGATTTTTTTTGTTTTGGCTTCAAAATATCAAAATAAATAAAATACACGTAAATAAGTGGACAACATCTTTAGGTCTGCCTGACATTGTCTATCTGCATAAATGGACAACACAAACAAATCAATCGCATAAATAAAATGCACGTAAATAAGTGACTAAGTCACAAACTCACACCAAAATAAAATGTACCTAAATAAAATATACCTAAATCTGAAACAAAATTATATCAAAATCCTAACACATCCTACCTAAAATCCTAAATCCTAAAGCAAAATAAACCTACATCCTAATGCAATAGCTACCTAAATCCTAAATCAAATATTACCTAAATACTAACAAAAATTCTACCTAAATCCTAAAGCAAATGGTACCTACATCCTAAAACTAATTTCTACTTAAATCCTAAAGCTAATCCTACACTACATTAAAAAAAATCACTTACCTATGGTGCCCGCGGTTACCGCCGCCTCCTCCCGGTATAACGCCCGACCGGGGCGGATTCCCGCAGTTACCGCCCGGAAGCGGGCAGATCCGACGTTCGGCCGGCCTACCGCAACTCCCGCCCGGCCTAGCGCGCTCTAGGGGCGGCTTACCGCCGGCGGCGGCGCGGGAGCAGTGGCGCCGGCGCGGAAGCTAGCGGAGCGCCTGCGGAGCCAGTGCCTGGGAGCGGACAGGGGACTTCGGGCAAGGGCTCCGAGCGGCCGAGCCAATAATCGTGCTCCGAGCGCCTGATGGGCCTTAACGGGCCGGGGTACTTTTTTCTTTTTCTTTTTTTTGTAACTTCTAGAGCTTGAAAAAAATACTAAATGCACTCAAATTTGAAAACTTTTTACACCATGAGATTCTATAAATCATGAACTATTTTTTAGGGATTTTTACAGAATTTTTCATTTTTATGAATTCAAATTTCAATTTTTTGAATCGGAGCGGTTTTCACCGTTCGCTACCGTTACCGTCCCGGCGCGGTAAAAACGGTAACCGTGGTTACCACCGCGGTAACGGTGGGTAAAAAAAACCCTGCTCCTCTTCCGTTCTGTTCCACCGTTGTTGCTTGAGATTCGCACTCGAGAGGAGGGGCAAACTTGGAATCGGATGGAGATGAATGGTTGCTGGATGCTGGCGTATCGTGGAGATTTTTTTTTATGACTTGTGATTGAGCTCGTTGAATGGAGGGTCCCCGTGATTTTGCGATGCGTTTGGCAACTGTTGGCGACGGGTCGCGGTGGGAGTTAGTGGAGGGAATTGGAGTTTGGTTTTTAGTCATTTTGGCTTTGTTTGGTTTTTGAAGAAAATTAGCGCGTGAGAGCTTAAAACTTGACCAGAGGAACAGACATCTCTCTTCTGATTTTGGCTGATGACTCGTGGCTGGTGCTGATTTGGTGTGAGAGAAAAATACTGTTGACTGACATATTTTGTGAGAGAAAAGTAATGCTAACTGGTGCTGGATAAACCAAGCGAACAATATGAAAGCCTTCAGACAAGGTGGTACAAGCCGTCAAGAAGGGTTTCGTTGACCCATGGAGTTCAATGCTTAACTCCTACACCTTGAGGATACGTGTTAAAGTTAAAAAAGGATGCGTGAAAGTTTGGCATGTGAGTTTAGAGGTGGGGAATTAGAATTACAGTATACCATTAAAAGTCTTGATTAACCGAGTAGATGCATCAGTCGCTTAAAAGAAATCCCACCCCTCCCCCGGGAAGTGGACTCTAAATTCCCATTCTACATCTCACTCAAACACAAGAGTTTTTTAACCTATCACATCTCTAAAGCGCCTATTATCTAATGGGTGATCAGACTGTCGAAGAGACAGTTGGGCTTGGTGGAAGGGTGACCTAGCACCTTGTTGGGTGAGGTATCCATTTTCTGAAACTGTGCTTATGGACGTAGTCAGTAGAATGTCGATTTTCTACTTGGCTCGTTTGTCTAGATGTCTTGTTGTATGTCTCATGCTTCACCGTGGCTACAACCTTTGTACACAATTATCTTCAGACGGTTCTTCTTTCTGTTAATAGAAAACCCCATCTGATTAGCATACAACACATTTTGGTCAATTGTTTGAAAACCAAGTTCAATGCCAGTATGTCACCGTCATTATTCATTTTCACGCCACCGTGCTATGCAAACTTTGCATTTTATTACAACTGATTTGTTGAGAAATTCAATTGTGTGCAGGAGCTTTTGTGCAAGTGAACTGCCAGGGAAGGTAAATCTTTTCTGATGAATCGTTTTATCATCGGAGTTCCCAATTTGTGCTTGCTAATCCAGGGATTGTGTTAATATGTAACTTATTCTTCATTTGTGCAGAAGCTGGCAGGGGCACCACCTGAGCTTGCATTAGTTGTGTTTCATACCTGTGGACCTTACAGTGGTACATCTTTATATCCTCCACCTCTTTGACCATATCATTTATTGTACATTCTATCAAGTAGGTAACTTAACATTTGCAACTCAGCTTTTGGTGTGCAGAGAAGTGGGTGGACAAAAGATATCGATGTTTTCCTATCATGGTTATCTGGAATATCATTCACTGGTGGAGGATTAAGCGACGCTGCTACTTGTGAAGGTCTTTCTGAAGCATTGATGGTATTGACATGCTAACATTGTTTTAAATTTCTAGTTCCACGCAACCAACATTTAGCTCTTGGGAGATTATTTTTCACCTTTTAAGATGTATTGTGGATCTTTGAGTTATGTTGCTATGAGGGCATGATGCGTGGAATAGTGCATGTTCTGTTTCGCCATTTTGTTTTGTTATTTGCCAGTCCTGTTTGAATAAGATGTTTTAATGTTCCACTTGATGACAAATATCTGTTTCTGGATCTCCTCACATGTCAAGATATCAACACACATTGTTCTGATGTTGTTGTTTAATTATTTTTTATAGCTGGAAATAAATATGCACGTGCATGATAGTTATTTCTAAATATAGGCCACATGCTTTTACTAATCTACTTGCACAAGCTATGATTTTACTGAAAAAATCTTAACAATGTCTTCACATCATTTTGAATCCTGACTAGTTTCATAAAGCATACCCTGATGACTGATCAAAAGCTCAGTCTTTCTTTGTCTTAATCAACAGAGTATGAGATTAGTAATAATGACTTATTGACCTGTGTACATTAGCAATAGATGAGAATGGAGTGAAATAAGGATGGTCACAAATGTTTGAATGGCAGTCTGCTGCATTGTTTGGGGCACCAGTCCATTTTTTGTTCGCAGTGCTGAAACTTACATGTTCAAAAGATATTAAAAAACTTTGGTGATACAACATTGATCTTTCTTGTCTTAAGATATCAAAATAGTGATTATTTCATTTCTAGTTGTTGTGCTGATGCAAGCTGATGATCTTTTTTCCTATGTGCATCTAGATACTTCATGGCAGTCGCAATACAACCCAGAATAATCAAAACCAGGAAGTACATAAGCATTGCATACTTGTCGCTGCAAGTAATCCATTTCCTTTGCCTACACCTGTCTACCGTCTTCCTATTCGATCTACTGATCACAGAAAGAACATTGAGTCGTCAAAAGAGCCTTCTATTGCTGATGCTGAAACTTTTGCAAAATTATTTCCTCAGGTAGTGCATATTGCAATAGCTTGTTTGTTGTTTATTTCCTTTTGTCTCAACGGGATGCCACTATCATTTTGTTGATTCTACTTGATTTTGTTGGATGTAGTGCTCTGTCTCATTGTCGGTGATATCTCCAAAACAGCTTCCGACACTGAAGGAAATATACAATGCGGTAATGTTGTCACTTGTTTTATGCAGGAAAATCGTACAGATTTTATGAAACCATGATTCTTGTATGTCAAAACAAAAGAACCAAGTTGTGTGTTTCAATAATAAAAACAGCCTTGTTTGTTTGTTTTTAAAAAACAAACAACCTTGTTTGTGGAGTACGACATTACTGTAATGTACTTCAATCTGAGTTACTTGTCAATCTAGCTTCATTGACATGTAGCAAGTGGTTGATACTTTTGTTTTTGGCAAAAATTTTGTTTGATGCCAATAACTCTAGAGCAATTACTTATGTTCCTTGATAAGGTCTTTGGTGAAAATTAGTCTTTAAAACTGAAAATGGCATTGTCTTTAAAACCACGTCCGGTTACATCATTCAAATATAATTGTCGTCGCATTCCACTCTCCAATCTCAGCAAATCCCCTGCCCGTGACAGATTGGCAAGTCAAAACTATGCTTTTGTAACATTCATATTAGAGTGGAGAGGGCACTAAATTCATTAATGCACTAGCTGAAATTGCAAATGATGGCCTTGGGCCATCTCCAATTTCCCAGTTGTCCATTCTGATTATCCTTTTTAACTTATGTGACACAATTTGACCTTATAGGACTTCAGCAGTTATGATGAATGTGCACATAATATTGATTCCATATTCTGCTTCAGGGCAAACGAAATCCTCAAGCTGCTGATCCACCAGTTGATCATGCAAAAAACCCACAATTTCTTGTTTTGATAGCTGAGAATTTCATGAAGGCGTGGACTGCTCTGTCTCTTCCTTTAAGTGGGAACTTGGCCCCAAATCAAACCATATTGAAGATGGACAGTGCATTTGCCAACCCCTCAGGTTTAAAAAAATGTTAATGTTAGGCTTCTATTTCTATCAGATCTATTTTTGGTTCTGCCCTTTGTAGAAAGGAAATTTTGTTGATGTGATGTATCTGTGTGGGAGGGATGTTGGGAAATCTTTGCAAAAATGGTTTAGTTGTTTGCACCTAGTTTAGTGATAATTGTTTTAACAAATGCTAGTTTCAATTTTACTAAAAAATGACAAGTGAATTAATTCTCTATATACCCCTTGGCTGGCTTGCCTAAATTATGGCAGAAAAAGTAATGGTTATGTTTTGGGATGGCTGACTATTCCATAGCAGGCAGAGGGTTCTGAATATGCCATTATATGATCGAGTTTTGCATAAAGTGTACCTTTGTTGGGTGTAAGTTTTGTGCTGGTGATGTTTTTCCTTGTGAGAACTGAGAACACGTAAGATATTCGAATCACATGTGGCTATTCTGTGGTGTGATTGCTTGTTATACAGCGAGATATTCATACATTAAGTTTGCATAATTGAAATATGTTTTAGCTTGAGATTTAAAAAAATGAATGTACTAATTACTAGACAGAGAAGTTGATTGCCATATTTCAGGAAACTTGTATCCTTTTTTGAAACTGTACAGCTGGGGAGACCCCCACTGTGGTAGACTATATTATACAAGGGAAAGAAAAAATAACAAGCGTGTATCACTAAATACCAGTATGTTTCTTTGTCAGTGTGGATGAACATTTTGCTCAAATACTATTGAAATATGACATAACCAAGCACATAAACGAGTTAACTGGCAAGATGACCACAGAATATTGTTTGTGTCATGAAGTTCGGACATGTTGGTCAGCCATTAGTTCAAATCAGCTGTCTGAAAATTACTACATAAATAGTTTTTTGCAGGACTCTCATAATTAACAGTGAGATTGATATATTGCGAGGCTTATACACAGTAACTTAAATGTATTCGTATAGATACTTAAGTGTGTACTCCCACGCATATGAATTCTTCTTAAATGATTGCATCATTTGTTCCATCGATTAAAGTCTTAGTATTCTCAGTTGAGATGTACATATCACTTGTTACTCAGATTTTGCCGGTTTCTTCAATAAAAGGGTGTATGTAGCCCGACTGCTTTCAAGAGTTCATCTAATCTTCTTTAAGCAGTCTATTTATGATAAGCTGATTCACCTAATATTGCAATTTATTTTTCATTTGTATCCATGCTATTGTCATGATGAATAATTCCAAATATTTCCAGGGAGTGGACCAATGATTGGCTGTAAACCAGTTGGTGTTGTAAGCATTTCTCTTGCAACTGTTAAAGTGGTGAGTTACAAAGGACATACTATTGGAATTTCTCCATTTGTTTTCTCATTCTAACAATACATTTGCTTTTTTTATTTTAGGAACCAGGAACAATACCTGCTATGATATCTAGTTCACAATTTGGACAATGTGGAGTTGGTGCAAGTGGCCTTGGGCCTACAGCTATCAGTTCAGTGCCTGCTATGACGCCAACACCTGGGATGGCCCAACAGACAGGTGCCAATTTCCTATGTCTGACTAACAATTTTGACATAAATATGCCTATTGGGCAGCATCTCAATGCCCAACAACCACCATCAGAGTTTGTCAAATTTTGGGAGGTAAGGATTTCCTCTTGTATTCAAGCATTTACATAGGCATAGTCAACAGCCCTGCTAAACGCTTAAACTCTGTACTAAATGGTAAGCATAGTGCAGAGAATTTGATTAACTGGAGCCTTCTTAGTTTAGAAAGTGAAGGAAGATATGTTTGGGAAAATAGTAGATTGATTATGGAGGTGCATAGCACACATACATATATGGGCAAGGGTAGAAACCCTTGCCCTCTACACAGGAAAACCAGGGGGGCCATACAGGGCCAGCCAGCCACGCCCCAAGGCCCAAAGGGGCCTATACACAACCAATACACATATACAGTCTAACACGCCCCCGCAGTCTAATCGTCGGTGCCACGAACGTTTAGACTGGACCTAAACTCTGTGAAGACAGAGGAAGGCAACCCCTTGGTGAAGACGTCAGCGTACTGTGAAGCTGTAGGTACATGGAGAACCCGGATATCACCAATAGCAACACGCTCCCGAACGAAGTGGAGATCGATCTCAATATGCTTGGTGCGTTGATGCTGAACGGGGTTGGCGGACATGTAGAAAGCGCTGATGTTGTCGCAGTAAACCAGGGTGGCGCGACGTAACGGGGACTAGAGCTCAAGGAGCAACTGGCGCAGCCAGGTTGCTTCAGCTACAGCATTAGCAACAGCCCGGTATTCAGCCTCGGCACTGGAGCGAGAAACTGTAACTTGCCGCTTCGAAGACCAGGAAACCAAATTGTCACCAAGAAAGACGGCATATCCGGAGGTGGATTTACGTGTGTCTGGGCAGCCAGGCCAGTCTACATCAGAGTAAACCACCAAACTGTCCTGGGAGCAAGGGCGAAGCAAGAGGCCGAGGTGGAGAGTCCCACACACATAGCGCATAATGCGCTTGAGAGCTGCCAAATGAGGTTCCCGGGGAGCGTGCATATGAAGGCACACTTGTTGAACAGCATAAGCAATGTCGGGCCTGGTGAAAGTCAGGTACTGAAGTGCACCAGCCAGGCTGCGAAAATCTGTAGCATGCTGTTTCTCAAGGAGAGCTCCTGTGGCGGCAGACAACTTGGGATTGGTGTCGACTGGGGTGCTGCAGGGCTTGCAGGCTGACATGCCGGCACGATCCAAGATATCAATCATAAACTGGCGCTGTGAGAGGTGAAGACCACCACCGGTGACAGGCTGAACATGTACTCCCAGAAAGTGATGAATAGTCCCCAGATCCTTCAGAGAAAATTGTCGCTGAAGATCCTGAATGAATCGGCGCAACAATGCTGATGATGAGGCAGAGAGGACAATGTCGTCAACATAGAGCAGGAGGTATGCAGTCTCGGAGCCGCGGTGGTAGACAAACAGAGAGGTATCCGCCTTGGACTCCACAAAACCCAGTGATAGAACATATGCTGCAAATGTGCTGTTCCATGCTCGGGGTGCCTGTTTCAAACCGTACAAGGACTTGTTGAGCCGACAAACGAAGTCCGGATGAGCAGAGTCCTCGAACCCAAATGGTTGGACGCAGTAGACTGTCTCGGTGAGAGCACCATGGAGAAAGGCGTTCTTGACGTCGAGTTGGTGAACCGGCCAACGTCGAGAGACTGCAAGGGACAGCACAGTACGAACAGTAGCAGGCTTGACGACAGGACTGAAGGTCTCACCAAAGTCAACACCAGGGCGCTGAGAGTATCCACGAACAACCCAGCGAGCCTTGTAGCGCTGGAAAGAGCCATCGGAGTTGTACTTGATCTTGAACACCTACTTGCCGGAGACAACATTAGTTCTGGACGGGCGTGGAACGAGATCCCAAGTCTTGTTCTGGGAGAGAGCAGCAATCTCCTCTTCCATGGCAGCGCGCCAGTTAGGATCGGCGAGAGCTGCACGAAAGGACTTGGGGATCGGCGAGAGCGGCGCTGTATGAAACAGGGCCGGCTGGCGGAAGCCCGACGTGGCACGGGTCGTCATGCGGTGCTGGTTGACGACGGGAGGCACCGGGACTGCCCCTTTGGGCAGCGGAGGGACAGCAACACCGGACTAGGAGCAGGGGGCACCGGAGGTGACGGAGGTGTTGATGCCGCAGGGGCAGGCTGTCGTTGCTCGAAGACACGACGAAAATCCCGGGCATTCACCGGGAGTGGCGAGAACCCGGGCGGGACGACGGGAGCCCGCGAGGGTGTGGTGAACGGCGTCGAGGAGGCGTCAGGGGCCGCATGTGGCAATGCGGGAAAGGCGGCTGGGGCCGCACGTGGCAGTGCGGGAGAGGTGCCTGGGACCGCACGTGGCAGTGCGGGAGAGGCGCCGGGGGCCGCACGTGGCAGTGCGGGAGAGACGCCGGAAGGCACCACGGGTGGGATGTCATCAGCCGCATGTGGCAATGCGGAAGTTGTCGGAGCACCATTGGGAGGACCTGCACGAACAAAATGTTGTGGCGATCCAATGGGATTGGTCGGCACAGGGTCAGGAGGCACATCAAGAAACTCATAGGGATCCGTGGTGCCGGTGGTGGTTCTTTCCGCAAACGGAAAGCTTTGCTCGTCAAAGATGACGTGCCGAGAGATGATGATCCTGTTGGAAGACAAGTCAAGACAGCGTTATCCTTTATGATGAGTAGAATAACCAAGGAAGACACACAAGGCGGATCGTGGGGAGAGTTTGTGATGGGCAGTGGATGAAAGGTTCGGGTAGCACTTGCAGCCGAACACACGGAGATGCTCATAGGAGGGCTCCGAACCGAAGAGAGCACTGTGGGGGGTGCCCGTGGACAACGTCTTGGTCGGCAAGATATTGAGGACGTATGTGGCGGTAGCCAGAGCTTCGACCCAGTAGGTGGGTGGAAGACTGGCTTGGAACAACAACGAGCGCACAATGTTGTTGATGGAGCGAATGATACGCTCGGCTCGCCCGTTTTGGGCCGAGGTGTAGGGGCACGACATGCGTAGCAAGACACCACGGGTGGAGAAGAAGGTGCGGGCGCTGGAGTTGTCAAACTCGCGCCCGTTGTCGCACTGGATAGCCTTCACAGTAGTCCCGAACTGTGTGGTCACATAAGAAAAGAAATTAGCAAGTGTGCTAAACGTGTCAGATTTGAGTCGAAGAGGGAAAGTCCACAAATAATGTGTGTGTGATCATCAAGTATAACCAAGTAATACTTATAGCCAGAAACACTGGTGACTGGAGATGTCCACAGATCACAATGTATAAGATCAAACCGACTCAAAGCTCTAGACGAAGAAACCCGAAAGGGTAGACGAGTATGACGACCTAGCTGACACGCATGACAAAGAGACGAGCTAATGTCTTTATTACATGAAAAAGGTAATTTGGCCAAGACTTCTTGACCAGGATGTCCGAGACGACGATGCCAAATGGTGGAAGTGGAGCCAGCAGTGAGGGCGACAGCAGCAGGTAAATGCAGCGGGTACAAAGGACCGGAGCTATTGCACCGAATGATCACGTTCCGAGACTTGAGATCCTTCATAGAACAGCCAGCGGGGTCAAATTCAACAGAATAGTTGTTATCAGTAGTGAACTGGCGCACAGAAATCAAATTCTTAATAAGTTTTGGTGAAACAAGAACATTATTAAGAGATAAATTAGATGGAAGTTGTGCAAAACCAGTGGAAGTGACAGGGAGTAAAGATCCGTCACCGACAACAATGTTTGAAGGAAAAGGATATCGCTGGGTAAAAGTATGTGAAAGAGAAGTAGAATCGGAGACCATGTGAGAGGTAGCACCTGAATCGAAGTGCCACTCGTTCTGCTGCGGCTGGTTCAGCGTCATGGTGCTGAAGGTGGATGCCAGGGACTGCGGATCCCAGTACGGAGCACCGGTAGCGGTGGTGTAGATGCCGGGAACGCCGGCCGGCCACTGTCCTGAGGCGGCCGTAGAGGAGCCAGGAGCATGTGCCTGTGCCTGAAGGTGGAGCACCTGTGCTTGGGCCTGGGCATAAGCCTGTGCCTGGGCAGCTTGGGCGGCATGAAGCTGCTGCGCCTGGCTGGCCTAGTACTGTGCCAGGAGGGCCTGGTGTGGCGCCTGTCCAGCGCCGGGCCAGAGCTGGAGGCCGGGCCAGGTGACCACCAGCCCTGGCGGGACGGCTGGGGGACCACCAGAGGACGGCGCACGGCCACCGTTGCCGTTGTTGCCGCCGTTCCCGCTGGACTTGGAGCGCTGGTTGCCGTCGTTGCGCCTGTTGCCACCGTTCCCTCCGGAACGGCGCTGCTGCTGCTGCTGCTTCGGGGCGCCACCGCCCGCACCGCTGGAGGAGCCACCGGAGTTGTTGGTGCGGGAAGGCTGCTGCGATGGCGCTTGACGGTTGGCGGCCGTTCCGGAGCCGCCATACATTAGTCATCTTCTAGTTTACTGGAAGGATACATAAAACTGGTTCTGTAAAGCAGCATATATGTTAATACCATGAGTGCACTGAAACCATACATTCAATGACAATTAACTGTGTTAGTTTTTTCTAATCAATTGTAGTTTACATTGGCAATTTCAATGTTGTGTATTGTATTAGTTGCTTATCGGTCAACATCATGGCATAATTCTAAAAATGAGATAAACCCCCCTCCCTGTACTCCAAATTTCACTGTGCATTTTTTATATTACTGACTCCTTATGTGAATGTAGATTTATAATGCATATACTATCTTGTATTTTGGCCATACTGGTTTCCAACAACTGATGTTTGCCTTCTATCAGGGAACTTTGACTGCGTTAAAGCAGGGGCAGTCTGTATTTATTTGTCAACTCGTAGTGAGTATCTATTTGCATTTTTTTTCTCGAATATGCAGGAGAGCTGCATATCATTTGCATTAAGAAAGGAGAGCTGTGTATCTCTTTGCATTATTAAACTCCCAAACATTTTGCATTATTAAACTCCCAAACATTTTGCATTATTTAATAAAGGAAAAAGTGTATTTTTCATCCTTGAAGTATTACAATAGTGTGGTATTCATCCCTCATATTTCATTTGGTGCAAATCAGTCTCTTAACTAATTAATTTGGTGCATTTATCATCCCACCTTATAGTTTAACAATGATTTCATGAAATCTACTAACAGTTTATGTCACATAATCAATAATCATTTGATTAATCAGTAATCTCTACCTAGAGATGCAATATGCTAAGTCGAAAATATAAAATTTGCAAAAAGTTTTAGTAAATTCTCTAAATTGGCTACTCTATAATTTTTTTTAAAAAAAAATAAAACTGATTTACACTCAATTATTATAGACGTTGAATTAACATGAAAGTGACTCTGCAATTCTGGCTCAATGAATGATTCCATAGATATTATGACACTTTATGCTCTTTGTAGCTCTGTATGAAGTCAAAAGGAAAATATATTTTTCCTTGAAAAGCTTGTATGAATTAATCGTGTGTAATCTTTGACCCATTTTCTTCCTAAAACTATTAATGAAGATAAATTAGCTTGGAGTAAACTACTGTTTGTAAAATATTCAATCATGATTTCTTGAACTTGAAATAAAAAAATTAGTCCCCTTAAAACTTGGACTGCAATTGCTGTCAATCCTCATTTTCAGCCAAGGTCACTTTCTGCCTTTTAAACAGGAATCTAGGGCATGTTTGGTTCTGGACCAGAGTGAGCCAAGCGAAATTTTGGCCATGGCCGATCTTGGGCACTGACAAAATGGGACTGTAAAAGTGATGTTTAGTTCATGACCCAACCAAATTTGGGATTGTGAGCATGACGTGTGGGACCCATGTATCATTATTTTTTTGTTTCAAAAGATAGTCAATATGGGTCTTGTTTTGTTAATTAAATTAAATAACAAGGATTACTTTGGTTCAAACAGATCAGAAATCAGATTCATACTTTAGTAAATATTATTGATTAGGTTGTAAATCCAAAATGCAAATCGTTCATTGCAACCAATCACCATGCAACACATGAGCAGATGAGCTAACGGAAGCATGCAGCGGTCAAGCCAGTTTTGGGCAGCTGTTTTGCTGGCCGGAATCTGGCCCAGCGATGCTGTTAACTGTAGACGGGCAAGCCAATTATTATTTGGCGTGACCAAAGTTTGGCTATCAACCAAATGGAGGTCAATTTCCCGACAAGGCCAAAGTTTGGTTGGGCACGTCAGGCTCAACCAAACATAGCCCGATGCTTGGTTTGTCTTTATTTTGTGTTCTGCAATCTTGCTATGATTTTTTACTATTAATAGTATAACCATATTTATTGATATTTCTCACCTAAGCATATGCCTGGCAGGGTTACAGGAGTGGAGCAGCATCTGAAAAGTAAGTGTTTGAATTATTGCAATAATCCTTTCATTTCCTTGGATCTCTACATTTCACTAGCATAATACCCATGCTACAGCAACATTTGGTAATGCAAATCAAACAAATAAATGCTTGTTTATTTTTTCCTGGTTATGACCTCCCAGGGGCATAATCTTGTATTTTTCTTCTATATCAATAGAAACACACTCGTCGAGTGTTGTTCGTTTAAAAAAACAAATAAATACTATATGTGGTAACTAAGCATAGATGAGATAGATTTTACAGTTCACACAAAAAAGGAATGTAAAGACAAAACCATAGCAGATGAGAGCGTAACTCAGTGGTACAACATCCAGTAGAGGTGCCACCCACCCAGGACTCAAATCCTGGGTGCTGCATTTTTTGTGCCCACCTCCCTGTGCAACAGGCAGATGGTTCCTAGGCTGCCAAAGAAGCACACTGGTGAGGTTCCTGCCCCGTCCAGTCTTCAGTGGATCCATTAAGGCTAAGTCAGTGGGGAAAGACTTCCCTGCTGATTAAGTTTCTTATCCTTACAAATCTATCCCGCACATGAGCATGCATGCAGATATGCACAAGCTAACCAGTGCTGCTCTCCACGATATTTAGTTTCTGCTATTTTCAAATTGTGCTTCAAGACGAGTAGAAAAACTAAAACTCCTACTTTATGTATGCAGCCTTGCAGCGGACTGGCCAGACACTCTGCAGATTGTTACCCTCATACACCAGGGGGACATGAACGACAAGTTTGACTCCTAGCCCTTTTTTTCCAAGTGGATTTTTCACATTGTTGCATTTTCTTGTGATGTGCTGTGAATGATTTCCTTTCTAATCATTCTGCTGAAAATGTACTGGCAAGGCGGAGTTTCTAGTATTCCAGTGTTTAAATTGGCATGTTTTCTTCGAAAAACAAAAGAAGAAGAAGCTGGTCAGTGATTGGTTATAATCTTTTTAGCAAGTGTTATTCTGCTGCGGTTCATCTGTGTGGCTGTCTCGTGCATTTAGTGTCTTGGCAGTCATTCCGTACATAATTCAATGCCCAAATTGGTCTTTCTGTTTCAGTGTGCTGTGATACAATTGCCTTCACAATCTCTATTGCTATCGGTGTCTGGCATAGAGGACCGCCTGATCGGCATCCTCTTCCCCGGGTAAATTTCTACTCCTGATTAGAGGTCTAATTATCTGCATTTGCTAAAATGTTACCCTTTTTTTCTCAGGACGTGGCGGAATACAGGCCACCAAATTAATCAGCAACAGATACAGCAGCCGCAAGCCATCCTGCTTCAGCAGCCGCTACACCAAAAACAGCACCAATAGAGTTGAATGAGTTTACATTGACCGAGGGGTGGTGTTGGCCTTGACCGTTTTTAGAGAACAGTCGCTTACAGTGTTACATGATCATTGTACTGGGTTGACCTAAACGATAAATACTTTGTGCAACGTAGGGGCAGATGCCCACCCCCCTCGGCACGTGGATCCTAGGGGGAATGTATGATGCAAACTTACAAAGTATTAACGAGACGTATTATAGACGGTAAAAAATCGTTTAGCTGGCAAGTGAAGGCTTTTGGCATATATGATTATGATATAATGTACTGTATTAATGTGCTGTCAGGTACTGCATCGATTGGCCAGATTGTTCTAAGATCTCCATTTCCAGCAAAAGAAGTCGAGAGGGAAAACACGAGGAAACAACGCACCAAAAATCAAGAACATGGCAATGTTTCGAAGCCTCATGCTTTGATGTTCGACTCAAATAGTGTTATTTTGGCCAAAGCAAAAGTTAAAGCATTAAGTGCGTGTTGAAGGTTTAAAGGGTAAAATATCGTACCAAAAGTTGCCAAGTTATTCTGATTATAAACCCAGATTTAGAACAAAATTGCCAATTCTGAAATCAGTGATAAATGGCCAACTTTTATAAGAATTTCATCTATAAACTGTGTAATCAATGTCAATAAATAGACTTGGATGTTCCACGAGAAAGTTGGAGTAACTTTTGCTCCAAACAATGAAGGTTTGAATATTTGAATGTGGATTCAAAATTTGAAGAATCACACTGCCATGAACATTATCCAACAAACTCGACACTGAAAGGCTTAGGCGCACTTGACTAAGTTTTTTTTTTGACAACAACAACTTATATATTAAGCAGCCCTTTTACAAAGCAGTCCTTCAGAGAAGAATGTATTACACAAAGGTCCACAGACCGGATTACAGCAACAGAAGCGGCGGAGACGAAGACGAACTCGTCGGCGAAAGGCTGATGGGTCGCCGGAGGCGAGCACAGCCGGATGGAGGGACCGCGCCATGCGACGGTTGAAGCAGGGACGACGAAGCCGTTGATGAAAGCCACACCTTGCGACCGAAAGATGCGTAAGAAACTCGTCGCCGGCGGTAGAGGAAGAGGCTTCATGTCGATACCCAGGTGGGGACGAGCTCATCAGGTCAGCACCAGGCGAAGCTGTAGCAGGGTGGACCGGATCTGCAAGCTTGGAGGCTGCCCGGAAACGATGGTGGCGGAGGCGAGCGGTGGAGGCAGCGAAGCGCTGCAGCACGGAACCGGCGGAACGGAGGGAGGGGCAAGAAATCCATGCTGCTGTGGAAGGGGCGAGGAGGAAGAGGAGCAATTTATTTTATTTAGACTATGTACCAGTGCGGCGGAGTCGACGGCGACGAGGTTACCGGCAAGGCCAGCAACGACAACGGCGGCGGCGCAACACCAGTAGAGCAAACCACAAGGGGAAACGGCCATAAAGGCAACAATGAAGAAAAAACTAGTACTAGAAGTTGTAGAATCACTGGATCTATCGATTGGGGGGCTCCCCGCCCTTCTTGCCTCCGGCGAGGTCGCCGGAGGAGAGGAAGGGAGGGGCCCGAGGTGTTCGGCGGAGAAGCGGCTAGTTCGCTTCGGGAGGAAGGAACGTCTTACTCCGACTGTTGGTCCAGTAGTGTGTCACTTGACTAAGTTTAGGTTGGACAGTTCCACCACAAAAATCTAGTCACACTAATCTACATTATACCTGATCATGGGTTGCCCGACCCGATAAACCCGACCCAACCCACCCGAAAAAAACCCGACCCGACCCGATCCGATCGTGCGACGGGTCGGGCGCGGGCCGAAATTTTCACCCGAACTCAGGAAAAAAAAACCGACATAACCCGAAAAGTATAACTAAGAACCTGAAACCCGACCCGACCCACACGTGTGATGGGTCGGGCACGGGCCATGAATTTTGTCACATCCCGATTTTTCAAAACATTTAAAAATAGCCCCCTAAATTTTTTTCTAAAAACATATAGCAATCTCACATAAAAACCCCTGCATTTTCATTTATTTTCAATGCACTCTTTAAATTAAACCCTAGGTTCCATATGCATTTTGAGTGGCTAACATCTCTTCTCACCTCAAAATTCTTTTCTAACTATTCCTAAGGATTTTCTAGAGCACCTACACATCTAGGTCCATTCAAATTTGAAATCCATATTCAAATTGGAATTCAAACTAAGGTTCAAACAATTAGAAAACTTCTTCAAACCCTGATGGGCCGGCAACCCACCTTTTAGCCCAACCAAGTCCTTTCCACCCCCTCCATCCATCTCCTCCTTCGCGGCGCGCGGCTGCCTCCTCCCTTTCTTTCCGCACACAGCCCAGCTAGCAGCCCACCTTACCCCCGCGCCGCCGACGTCAGCTGACGTCAGCTCATCCCCTACCTCCCATGCCGCCCTGCTCCCCTTCCCCCAACTGACGCCGCCACCGCTGTTTTTTTCTCGTGCACCACCTTTTCCCCTCTCCCGTCGCCTTGCTCGCGCGCGCGCCGCACTCGCCCGACTCCCCGCCGCAGCTTTTGACCGCCGGAGGAGCTCGCCAAGCCCCACCGCCGCAACGCCGTACCGTGCCCCGAAACTCCACGGCGGCGGCCCCTCGCCTGATCTCCACGCTTGGCGCCTCTCTTATCCACCCAAGATGCGCGCCGCAAACTTCAGCACCAAGTCAACTCCCCCGTGCCAATTGAACACCTCCACGGCCCATCATCCCCTTGCACGCCCCGCGCCACGATCGACGGCCATGAGCGAGCTCCAGAGCGCCGCCGCTGGCACCGCCGCTCGATCTTGCCCATCGCTGCTCCAAGATCATTGCTGAGGCGAGCGCCGCACTCGCCTGTACCACCCGAAGCCGCCGCGCCCACATCCCCATCCCATCTCGCCCTCGCTCGTCCTTGCCCCTTGCGTCGTACTCGCCGCCTCGGCGCCATGGCTCTTATCCGCCGCCGAGTTTATCCAAGCTCCCCCGGCCACCTCCTCTTCCCTCTCCGGCCTATAAATAGGACCTAGAGCTTCACCAAGCTCCTCACACTCACACACCGCACGCACAGCCACTCCTTCCCTCTCCCTCGGCGAAGCCCTGCTCCGCCGGTAGGAGCACAACGCCGCCACCACTCCCTCGCCGGAGCAAGCCCTGGCCGAGGCCAATGAGGACTCCGATGAGCTCTTAGCCACCAAAGCTCCGCTCCGCCGTAGCTAAGCCTCGCTGTATCACCGTAGGTAGCACCGCCGCTCACCCCTGCCGCCGCCGCCTGCCGCAGCGGTGAAACTCGATTCCGACTGTTATGCTGCCGGAATTGATCCCGCCGCCGTGCTAAACCCCTCCAGGTACAGCTGTTATGCTGCCTGCGCCATCCCTCCTTTCTCTCTCCCTTCCTAGCACTTTCGTCGTGTAACCGTGATGCTGCCGGAATTCTGGCAAGCCTTCGGCCAAGCTCCGACCACCGCGCACCCCGGCGGCACCCTCTCTGCACTCACGAGTCGCCCGCACGCACGCACATCCACTCACACAAGCACCAGATCCCTCCCAGCCTTGATTTCCTTTTCCACCGAGCGTCGTCGCCACTCCAGCGACCACGTGCTGCGCCGCTGTGTCATCTCCGGCCACCACTACACCACTCCTAGCTTCGCTGCGCCCTCCCGAAGCCGTAGAGCCGCTTGCCATCGTCAGGCATCACCCCTAGCGACCGGCGGTGAGAACTCCGGCGAGTTCTCTGCTTCCGCCGCCGCGCCCGTGCTGATCTTGGGCGGCGCCGTCGCCCGTCGGTTGACGCCGTCCCGTACCAAGTCGCCGATGCGTGGGCCCAGCTAGGACGCCGTTCCACCTGCCGTCTGCCTCCCCTTTCTCCTCCCCGCGTGCACCTGGTCCATATGGACCGCAGGCACACGCGTGCCACGCCGACACGTCATGTCAGCACGGTCCACCACGTGGACGGCCATGTGTGTGCCGCGTCAGCACCACGGCAGCCCCTGCCTCCCCGAGCAAGCATCAGCACCCGGTCTCGCCTGTCAGCCACACGGCCATGGTGTTTTTGCTAGATCCACTCGAGCTAGTGCACACTAAGGGTTAGTTAGCCACCTTAGAAATTTCCAAAAATTCCCAAAACTTCACCATAAATCCTAGAGGCCCTACAAACCCTAGAAATGATGTCCAATTCATTTTGGCACATTTCTAGATATTAGATTTTATTTTGTTCTTTTTCAACCTATAGAAAGGCCCATATAGTGTACACAAAACTTCCCCTTTTCATATCCTTGATTCCAAAAATTCCACCAAAATTCCTAAAAATATTAGAAGCCCATAGAAGCCAAATCATATCTTAGGCACATGAAATCTCCCATTTCTAGCCCTAGTTTTATTCAAGCACCCGTTCTCTTTATAGAAAGGTCCATATTTTATGCGACCGATTCGATCGTCTCTCGTCACGATCATCACTTTCGATCTTTAGACCTCGCTCTAGATTCTTAGATCACGATCTTATCTCCCTAACTCATGTTTGATGTTTGCGATGATTGTTGAACTGGTTTATATTTACGCGTATAACTGCGTTACTATAGATCGAGTGTGAATCATCGGCAGATCAAGCAAAGCTCAGAAGACGATCAAGATCAAGACAAGGGAGCTCAAGACAAACTCTATAGTTTCCCCCCCTTTGGATTAAGGCAAGTCCCAGCAACACCCGCTTGATCATATTTTATCCACCGTTTATAAAGTAAAATGAACCCAGATGTTAAATTGGCATGCATTCTGCTTAAAGGACTCGATGATCCAGATCTTGACTCAGTCGATGATCGAGCATCATCTTTATTTTTTTTTCACATATACACATGGAAGAGTCTCTGATGATAGGGAGATAGATAGACATAGTTGAAGGGTAATAAAATGAACCTACTTAAGAAAGTTAGACTCCTAAAGGACATACATGGGAGTATGGGGACAACATCAGTGGAGGATCTTGTCCATGCTTACTCCGGTCGTACAAGGATCGTTTCTCGAGAAAGTCTTTCCAGTGTTTTAGTACACCCATACATAGCCAAAAAGGCATAGCCTGTCGGGAATGCCTGTTTATGTGCGGCCTTGGATCGCACCCTACCACTGTACCTAGTAAACTATCCCAAGGGGCCATGGTGGGCAACAGATGCGCTGGAGCAGGACCTTCGCATAGTCCCAGGTCTGGCCGGTACGGATCATCGGGAATGTTATGGCGTCAGGGTGACGCGGTGGTATTTATACCACATTTTATATGCATATGCTATTGTCCCGGGACGTGGACCCGCGAGGCGGGTGGTGGTGGAATGACCCCAACTTAGGCCCTTGTGTAGACGTGGATGGAGCTAGGGAATGTTGTCTACGGGTGGATTAGAATGTAGTCCACACGAAGACGTCGGTGGGTATGGTTCATGTGGCCAGTACCGCCTAAGGCCTTGGTATGGACTGGTCAGACGTATGGGTACAATGTACGCCTCTGTACAGAGATTAATCTATTCGAATAGCCATGGCTCTCGGTTATGAGCACACTTGGTAAAAGCTCCTGTTGATTAGATACATATTGGGTGGGAATGGATAGGGTGAGACAGGGTTGTGGCCCTTAGAAAGTGATACGACGGATGGCAGCTCAGTGGATCCCGATGGTCGCTGAGTTCAATAAAACTTGGGGACTGGTAGGGGAGGCTATGTGTTCTCCTCCAGGACCAACCTACTTACTATACTGGCATTACTTTTAGCTTTTCTCCGAAATTTACTTCACATGCATATATTTACTTTCATAATAATCAAGACATGTTTCCTTTCCATTGGCAATCTTGCATACAGACATAGGTTAATTTTCTATACATTGGGTTTTGTTGAGTACCTATTTTAGGTGCTCACTCTTGCTTCCCTTGTCCCTTCAATTCAGAAGAAAGAGAGGACGAGTTCAAGCTGCCTGAGGTTATGGTTCTGCTACGTAGATCTCCGCTGCAAGTTTGAGGTTCACCTTTGATAGAATTCTTCTCCTACCCTCAAACTTCTTTAAAATAATGCTTTGCTTGCTTTACAATATATGGATCTGATACTTCTTGTGAAGTGTCGTACCATCAGCCGATCCAGGGAATGGTACTATTGGCAACCGGCTACCCATATATACATATCTAAAGTATATAAGAGGGTGGTCCCCACAGGGTGGTATCAGAGCTATATATATACGTAAACATGCTTAGATAGCTCTAAACCCTAAAAATCACTAAGTTAGATCCATATTCTTACCCCCTTCCGAAAGACAAGAGATAACAAGAACTCACGGAGGAAACTTTGTCCAGAAACTCAAGCGATGGAAGGAACCAGCTGGATCAATGAAGCCGGATGGATATACTCAGATTGTGCCAAGAACACCAGATTCCCTCAGATATTATCGAATGCACTCATAGAGTTAGGATACACCCAACAACTAGTATATAAAGGCAAAGAATACACAGCCTATGGCTCAGAGCGATGTGAAGTGACCTTATTCATGGGTCCCTCTCCGCCGCATGCCCAATGGAAGACATGGCCAATCAGCACCTTAGGCACTCGATTTGAAGATGCAATTCAAGAAGTATCAAGAAAAGCCCTAGTCAGTTTATGTCATGATGTTGTAAAAGCCACCGCCAAGACCTCCCTGCGATACCTGCCAATAGGAGGACCCGAGAGGACAACATGGAATTGTCGTGTCAAAGACTTGATCACCAAGCCCGTCAAAGTCAACCAGCTCACCTTGTCCACAACCCCGAGCTACCTTTTAGGCCTAGACAAGTTATATGAATTGCAAAGGCTCAACCACCGAAGTGCTATATACCGTGCCGAGAAGAATGAAGAATGCATAGCAGGAATGAGAACCCGCTTAGCAGAAGCCTTAGGACAAGTACCCCCGTCACGAGTGAAGCGTGAACGAGAAGCCCTGTAACTTCCAAATGATGCAACCGAAGAGATGGAACAAGACCCGCAGTACCTTACCTAGAAATGTGCAAGAACAAGTCTAGAAGGAACCCCGTTCAATAAGCCAAAGCTACTAGCCCCACAAAGAGCATATCCCCAAATCCCAACAATTCTCGCTTTACCCATAATAGCCAGAAATCGACCAGGGAACTTCCCAGGACAAGGGATCAATCCGCAGAAAGGGATTTTCCCGAACCCCACCAACCCCAACTCCATCCTCGAAGAAACCCTGGATATAGAGCCACTAGTGGAACCCCAGCAATACCCAATACCCTCATCACCAACCAGCATAGACTTTGAAAGAGACATAGAAGAGTTCGTCACAACTTGGGGAAGATCAGCTACACCTTTGGACCTTGAAGAAGCCCAAACAAGAGACACCCTCAAGGGAGCAGACTTTTGGCAAGATTTTGCTGAAGAAGGAAACTGGGATCAGTGAAGAAGAAGAGTAGATACCTATAAGGCCTAGTTTGTAGATTAGTATAAATAAAGAATAGGCTGAGTATAGCAACGTATCTACGTATTTTGCTTGTGTGCGGCTACGAGGGACAGTGAGCCCTTCCCTGGATATAAATAAAATATATTGTTTGAGCATCATAGCATTATGGTTCTCTATACTCATCCTCTTCAATAGAACATATACTCATCCCCTTCTAGCTGGACTCTTAGGAAATAATCCTAGACATACCCTTACCCTTAGACCCAAACCCTGACACAGACACCTCAAGATTCTCAGAGGACAATGTCAAGCCAAAATGCTGCCAGAGTTCAATCAAGACAGAATACTACTGAAGTTCAAACAGAATGCTGCCAGAGTCAATACGGAATGCTACCGGAATTTAGTCAAGGAGTTCATTACAAGTAGAGGAATATCGAGGTCAGAGTCAGAGAAACCGAATTCAACCAACAACGATAGTGGGATTCTGCAAGATAAGATCAAGTCGGAAGATTAAAGCCCCTCAGTATCAGAAATTGTGTAAGACAGTTGTTAGGGATTTCTCTATTCATTGCTAATAAAGTCAAAGATCGTCGTCAAGAAGGAAATTCAGGCCATACACCGAGCAGAAGTAAAAGGACACCCTGAACTAAAGGAAGGACACTACGGTGTTTTGAAGAAATAGGTCAACATCAGTTGAGGCAATGCAAGGGAAAAAATAAGGATATAATAAAAAATTTCAGAGAAAAGCTACTCTTCACCCAGAAGCCGGACTAAAGCCAAGGTTAAAATTATGAATTTTTACATACAAAGCCTATAATGGTCGAGTATGTGAAAATCAGTGGAATTCTTACAGAAAAGGCACAAACCAAGATGACGTTCATTAGACAGAATCAGGGCACCTAAAAGGAAAAGAGAAGAATCTCAGTCCTATCACCCAAATAACCCCATACGTCCACCATCAGAACAGAGAGTCAACCAAGATCAGGCTAATGCGGAAGACCAAGACAATGCCCCGTCAAGTCAGTAGGAGCGTCAACATCACAATCAGAAGATATGGAAGAAGCGTTAGTAACAAAATTACAAGAATGATCAACCAATTGGTGCACCTCAAGAACATGTTCACCCTCTGGATGGAAGCATACCGGATATTATCGGTCGGAAATCTAGCCAAGTTAATGAATAGCAACCCCTCAAAGACACCAAAGCACCTTTCAGTACTCACCAGTCACCCTTCAGAAGGATGTCAGTGGAAGATGATCAAGATTCAAAGATACTAGTACAAGCCAGAACAGCCATGGTCAACCAGAGGTTCAAAATGAGAAGAAGTTCCAAGGAAGAATGTGTTGGGGGAGAGGCCCAGTCCCTTTAAGGCCCATGTAGGTTAATGGGCCTTGCGAGAGTCGGGGGGCTGATTGTAAATATTGTATCCACTAGGGACTTGGTGAGAAATGACCTGCTCCTCCTATCCCTATAAATAGGAGGGCCATTGTAGTTGATGGGACAGATGGGGAGCACGTGAATGAAATGAGAGCTCCGAAGCTATTATGTTTATTTCGCATTTACATTTCTGTTCAGTAGTAGTAGCTTCGGTTAGTAGAGAGTAGAGCTCCGAAGGGGCTTCCCCTTAGCACCTTCGGAGGAGAGTCACTGTTGTTTCGAATCCACCTTCGATCTGAATTTCCCCAACAGTTTTCCCACTAGGTTTTTCGGAATGGAGTTTTTAGCAAGGCGTACGGGCGGATGGTCATGAGGGTGTTTCCTCAGGGCCGAAGTTATAGAAAAGGTTTGGACCACTCCTGTATTCAGCTACTTCGTTTTGTTGTGCCGGCCAAACCAAAGTAGCTAGGGGCTCGGTGAGAAATGCCCTGCTCCTCCTATCCCTATAAATAGGAGGGCCATTGTAGTTGATGGGACAGATGGGGAGCACGTGAATGAAATGAGAGCTCCGAAGCTATTATGTTTATTTCGCATTTACATTTCTGTTCAGTAGTAGTAACTTCGATTAGTAGAGAGTAGAGCTCTGAAGGGGCTTCCCCGTAGCACCTTCGGAGGAGAGTCACTGTTGTTTCGGATCCACCTTCATCTGAATTTCCCCAACAGTTTGGCGCCCACCGTGGTCGTCCCTCGAACCACAAGACCCAACGAAGCACTTTTTTCAACTCAATTCGCGGCGGCCCACTGAAGCTCCTTCGGAGTCTCTCCGAAGCATCCCAACGAAGTCACTTCGAGCCTAACCGAAGCCCAACTTCACCGAAGCTCAACCGAGCTCGCAGGAGGACTTCCGAAGCCCAACTCCGCGGCCCAGCTTCGGGGTCTGGCGCCGCGGCCCAGCTTCGGCCGGCTCCGAAGCATCATCATCGCGCACACATCGAAGCTTTGTTCGCGGGATTCGCCTCTTCGGGCCCAACTCCTCGCCGAAGCTGAGCGAGCTGTGGAATCTCCTCTTCGAGGGCGGTCCATCAACTACTCCTCAGCCCACCTCAAGGCGGCCCATCGAAGCGCACTTCGCACTGAAGCCCAAGCGCTTCGGCCCAGCTACGAAGGACAGCTCCAAGTCAGCGCGTCGAATTTTTTTTTTACATTCCCCCCTCAATTTTGCAAAAATAAATGATCCGTCCAAAAAATTGCAAAACTATATGTAGCGCCTTCTACTGCCGTGGGCCACGGCGGTAGGTACACACGCGGTACTGTAGCGCCTGCTACTGCCGTGGGCCACGGCGGTAGGGGTCCAGTCTGTTTTCAAAAATTTGTAAATTTTTTGTTTGAACTCGGATGGAGGTAAACTTTATATAAAAATTGTAGCTTTCGACGAGATCTACAACTTTGTAGTTCAAAGTTTTTCCAATTGAAGTCATCTTCATAGTCAAATAATCGATATACTATCCAGATCTCAGTTTTCATATCGAGATCTAGCCAGTAGAGCCACGGCTGGTTTGTTGTTACTTTGCGTTTCGTCTTTTACTTATTTAGACGGCACGGTTAATACAGTTAGCCTTTGGTCTTTCCGTTTGATTTTTTGGACCACGAACGAAGCCTGCTTTGCTTCGGTGTTTTTTCATAGGCTGACCTGTTTCCTTGTGGTGCGTTAAGTTCAAAACCTCTTTTGACTAGTTAGCAACATACCTTCCTCTTTGTACTCCAAACGTGTGTCAACCACCGCTTTTAGTTCTGTTAAGTCAGTACACGGCGCTCAAAGGGGCTTAGCGAAATATCAGTGTCTTTCCAGTTTATCTTTCCCGACCACTCAAAGCTCTAACCTCTGTTTTGCAGAAAGTATCCTTTAATTGTCTTATTATAATACTTTTTAACATTGTTCTGATTGCTTACAATTTTAATATTAGTCTTGTTACACTTTTTTCTCCGAAGGGGACATATGTTCAGATTGTGTGCACCTTTGTGCATTTTCCTATTATTTTATTTGTTTACAGCTTTAATTGCTTCAGATTTAGCTACATATTGGTATATACTAACCTGTACAGATAAGTGAATGGAATTCAAGAGATGAATTTTTCCCTCCACCTTCGGAATCATCTTGTCCGGTTTTTCACGAAACGAATTGTTCGTGCTTCGGAATCATCTCTGCTGGTCTTTTCGCAAAATGAAATTTTTTACCCATCGGAATCGTTTCGGTGAATTTTTTCACCTTCAGAATCATCTCGGTGGGATTTTCACGAGATTGATTTTCACCTTCGGAATCGTTTTGGTGAAATTTTTCACCTTCGGAATCATCTCGGTGGGATTTTCACGAGATTTACTTTCACCTTCAGAAGTATTTCGAGTTTTCACCTTCGGAGGTAGCAACGAGGGTCAGGCAAGAAAAGTCCTTCATGGCACAAATCAACGAGATACCTTCGTCCAATGATTGCCCGACCAGTAGAGCCCAGCTTCAGTTATTTGGCTACCGCCACGCCAAGGATTTATTTGGCCCACAAAATCAACACCTTTATTCGGGTGGTTGAAAATAAATTTCCAGCGTTTATGGACCCTTCGGAATTCAGGCGCGCAGGTACCCCTTTGAGTTGATTCTCAATCGTTTTTGCTGCATTGTTTATTGCCTTAAATGTTGTTAGTACCAAGTGCTTCGGTCAACAAGGGCTTCGGTCCGAAGCTCGCTGCTTATACCAGATGCTTGCTTCTTGCACTTTAAAATAGAATATGCACTAGGAATATTTCCATTGAGTATATTGCTATGTTTCACTTACTAGTGCTACCTGCATACCACCTGCTTGTCCTTCGTCTGCCTGGCGAAGTTGGGAACCTTTTTCTTTCGATGGAACCTCATCTCTTTATGACATCAACCCCGCAAGTGATCTACGCCTCGTATACGAAGGCTAGTCACTTTGCGGTTGCAGGTCTATAGACTCGGGGTAGGTGAAAGTTGTATGTTTTTTCCTTAGTGTCAAAAACGACAACTTCCACCAACTTCGTAAACGGTTTTAAGTGCTACAATTTCTAACCTTTTGGGCATTTTGAATATATTGATTTTTCTGGGGCTAAGGCTCTGAACTTGAACTTCGGGTGCAAGGAATCACCGAAGTGTGCGGGAAATGCCGCTTCGTCGTAGTACGCTGTACTTCTCACTCTTCGCTAGTGGTTGAAGAGGCTATGGTTATGCTTATTCTGTGTTGATTTTTCGCTAACATGCAGGTTCAACCAATCACTGTAAGTACCTCTTCACCTTCATAGCTAACCCTTTATGTGAAGTATTTGTATCTCTTGAATATAGGGTCAACTAGCATATGTGAGTATCTTGCTATCACCTCAGTCCCATTTCCGTGTAACTGCTTCTCTTTCGTACCCCTCGTTTCATGTATTGCTTAGCGGGTACTCTAACCCTTCTTATTTCATATGCTCATGCGCCTTCATCTCATATGTGCTAAGTGTCTGTTCTCAGTTACACTCTGGATCGTTTTCGCAACGACTGGATGCATGGAACTATTATGTTTCGTATATGCACTTCGTCACATCTTTTGCAAGTTATAACTTTATTGGTTTTTACCCCGAAGCAAATGTCTTCGTGCTTGTCTTACTCTATTGATTGACTTGGAAATGGCTAGGCCATATCAGTTGGTTTCAATGTCTATTGAACTTCATCGAGTGAGTGCTGAGATTTCCATATGGACTTCGATATTATTGGATTTCGGTCATCTCATGGATCTTTCACCACACAAGTTGGGAGACTAATCAATGGATGTCCTATACCATATTTTGGCTAACCCCTTCACCCTAGCCTTCATGCAAAAGCATACATTTGTGCACACATTCATACATACATACTCGCAGCATACTGCATTGTAATGCATATCACCGAAACGTAGAGCCAAGAGCGCTCACGCCGAAGGTCTGAGATTGGCCGAAGGTTCCGTTTGCACGAAGCAAACGACCAGTCTTGTGATGACCGGAGTTGAGCTTGAGACCCGAAGGCTCGAGTGTGGCTTCAGATTTGAGACCCCGGAAAGCACCACGAGATGCTCCGGATTTGAGATACCCCGAAGGCCTGAGTGTGGCTTTGGATTTGAGACCCCGGAAAGCACCACGAGATGTTTCGGATTTGAGACACCCCGAAGGCCTGAGAGTGGCTTCAGATTTGCTTGCGCAACGCAATTTGAGATAAATTGTTTATTGACTAACAATTTTTTGAGTCTTTCGAATAAGAATGATTCGCCTTGAATGCAGAGTTGAATGGAAAAGTAGGGACTTCGTCCATATTGTATACTTTGTCACTAACAGGTTCAGCTTGACAAGTATCTGGCACGAGGGGCTTCCTCGACTACCTCTTCATCGACAGGTGTTCTGCTTGAGGGGCTTCATCGTATACCTCGTCGATAGTCAACTTCGACTTCGTCGGCGTCGACTTCAGCTTTGTCTTCGTCGTCTACTGCACCGATGTGGACAGGAGTACAGCTCAAGGGATTTCGTCACCTACTTTGTCGACATTGACTTCGTCTTCATCGTCCACTTCACCGACGTCGGCCCCAGCTCTACCTTCAGCGACAACACCTCGTCGTCGACATGTGTTCGGCTCGAGGGGCTTCTCGTCTACTTCGTCGACATCAACTTCGACTTCGTGTTCATCATCCAATTCACCGATGTCGACTCCGGCTCTACTTTCAGCGACACTACCTCATCGTCAACATGTGTTCGGCTCGAGGGGCTTCATCGCCTGTTTCATCGACGACGACTACGGCTTCATCTTCACCAACATGTACTTCGTTGCACATGGTGTACGCTCGAGGGGCTTCGTCACGAACACCGGGCAAGAGGGGCTATGGTGGCATCGGGATGAGCAACATCAACCCAAAGGATGAAGTTTTGCCCGGTGCTCGTGACCGAAGGAGATGGTTTCATCAACATCGACGACGTTCGAAGTCGACTTCGTCATCTACTGCTACAACATCGACTATTTCGGCATGGTCTACTTCACCTGAGGAAGGCTCCGATGGCAAAATCGAGGACGACAACGACGAAGCTGACGTCAGCATCGAAGATACCATTCATCGCCAGGACAGCACCGAAGATGAGCATTACTTAGGCTAGCCGGCAGCTTCATATGTAAATCCGCAAGGCGTACGTGCTCTTTTCTCCATTCCGGTTTTTCCCACTGGGTTTTTTGGAATGGAGTTTTTAGCGAGACGTACGGGCGGATGGTCATGAGGCTGTTTCCTCAGGGCCGAAGTTATAGAAAGGTCTGGGCCACTCCTAGTTTTGTTGTGCCGGCCAAACCAAAGTAGCTGAGGGGCTACTGTTGGGGGAGAGGCCCAGCCCCTTTAAGGCCCATGTAGGTTAATGGGCCTTGCGAGAGTCGGGGGGCTGATTGTAAATATTGTATCCACTAGGGGCTCGGTGAGAAATGACCTGCTCCTCCTATCCCTATAAATAGGAGGGCCATTGTAGTTGATGGGACAGATGGGGAGCACGTGAATGAAATGAGAGCTCCGAAGCTATTATGTTTATTTCGCATTTACATTTCTGTTCAGTAGTAGTAGCTTCGGTTAGTAGAGAGTAGAGCTCCGAAGGGGCTTCCCCTTAGCACCTTTGGAGGAGAGTCACTGTTGTTTCGGATCCACCTTCGATCTGAATTTCCCCAATAGAATGCCGGCACAACAACCCGAGTTTAAGTATGATCACCGAATGTCAACCGAATCAGCGTCAGATTGTTAGTGGAAGCCAACCAGAGTCAGAACACATTCGACATCAGAGACCGAGCATGAACCGGATCAGTGTCGGATCACCAACAAGACCAATCAGAACCAGAGTCTACCGTTCTTGAAGAATTAAAGACAGATGAGAACGATGTTAGAATGCCAGGAAGAACACCCTTGGTATTCAAGTACTTTCATGAGAACACTCTGAAAAAAGACACCTTTGCTATACAAGCACACCAGTGTTGAAGTCACCACGAGGAAAGCAACAACGTCAGAATTGAAAACCTAGCACTCAAAATCTCATTTTTAAGTGGGGTAGAAGCTGTAGTCGAGAAGGGACAACAAGGATTGAAACATGACAAGTACAATCCAGACTACAGCAACAGCTACTACATCCGAAGTCAACAAATATCAAGAAGCCGAAAGACAAGGAGACTAGTCTTGACTGTCAGAGTGAGTTAGTGGAAAACGTACAAATAAATGTGTATATACTTCTACAGTAGAGTGACAAAACTTTCTTTGGGTAAAGGCAAAAGTGATATAAAAGCATCTCATATGTACATGCTAAAGTACGAACATACGTTGCATGACTATATACACCGATACCGGCAAAACCCATATCAAGAAAATGGGACATAATCACTGAAACACTCAGTTGGCATTAAACCCGGAGACACCCGATCACCTTCAGAAAAATTCTAAAAATGGAATAATGTCGGATGCTATTCTTGTCTGATATTCGGGCAAACCCATCAAAATCACCGAGTTGTCTGGATAACTCATATCAGCTATCGGCAGAAAGCCAGAAATGTTACCCTCAGATTTAACCTGAGTATGCCCTGCACAAGAAACGGTATATGGAAGAGGAAATCACAAATGGAGATCTTTTGGGAAATATAATAATTCCCGGAGGACCTTTAAAAGAATTTCTCCTTAATCCCGTGAAAAGCTCAAAGTATCGTACTTAGAAAGTATTCAACGGACAGTTACTCCGCCAAGGTTTCTTTCACCGCAAGAGACATCTTCAAAGACAAAAGACGTCGATGATTGGCATCAAGGTCAACATCACTTGTCAGAGATTGGACACTAGGCAGAGGACAAGACAAAAGCAGAAGGTATTGACGTAGCACCGGAAAGGTTATATGGAGTCAGTAAAGCAGACAAAATGGACAGTGCCACTAGAAGAAGGAACAAAGGTATCAGATGAAGCAAGTCAAGACACATTGGTAAGAGCAGAAACCCTAGAAAACTTAACCCTACGGATCCCCTATGAATCTCGAGGACGAGATTCATTTTAAGTGGGGTAGATCTGTCACATCCCGATTTTTCAAAACCTTTAAAAATAGCCCCTTAAAAATTCTAAAAACATATAGCAATCTCACATAAAAGCCCCTGCATTTTCATTTATTTTCAATGCACTCTTTAAATTAAACCCTAGGTTCCATATGCATTTTGAGTGGCTAACATCTCTTCTCACCCCAAAATTCTTTTCTAACTTTTCCTAAGGATTTTCTAGAGCACCTACACATCTAGGTCCATTCAAATTTGAAATCCAAATTCAAATTTGAATTCAAACTAAGGTTCGAACAATTAGAAAACTTCTTCAAACCCTGATGGGCCGGCAACCCACCTTTCAGCCCAACCAAGTCCTTTCTACCTCCTCCATCTCCTCCTTCCCACGCAGCCGCCTCCTCCCTTTCTTTTCGCACACGACCTAGCTCAGCCCAGCTAGCAGCCCACCTTAGCCCCGCGCCACTGACGCTAGTTGATGTCAGCTCATCCCTGTAACATCCCTGATGTTTAGTTAACATAAGCACAATAATTAGCCTTGTTAATTAAGGGTGATTAGTACCAAAACATGCTTAGTTTGGTTTTGATCAACTTTGCAAAAGAAACCTTAGTCAAATTTCCAAATCTTGGTCAAACCCCTTAGAGATGTATGCTATTGAAATGGTTTTCTAGTGCGTTCTCCAAATTTCACAATAGAACTTCAAATTCGGCCAATATAAAAGTTTTTCGTTGTTTCTGGGAACACATTTTCCATAATTGGCGGACATTCAAATTTTGAGTGCAAATTGGCCAAAACTCGAGTTGAAGTCCCTGTGAACAGTAAATCGGGACCGAGAAAATTGGCGACTTTGCACGTTTTTCCCATCAAACCAAACATCAAAATATAGGTCACCCTTTGCAAAAGTTGTAGTCCTATAGTTGCTCTACAACTTTCGTATTTGGAGATTTCCGAGTTGTATTCAAAATTTTTGAGTTTCGCATTTTTGAAAATGTGCAAACAGAATGGAATCGGGTGCCGGCGCTAGTGTCACCGCGCTCCAGCGCGCGCACCGCGTTCCGCATCCGCCACGCGTCGGCCTCTGCTTTCTCTGGTGTACGGACGCTTCGGAGGCGCCGCTGTGGACCATGCTCGAGCCGTGGACCCTCCGCCCAAGCCACGGCCCGTACGTCGCGCCCAGCAGCGCACGGCCTCATGCGCGAGCCACGCGCCGCGGCACCGAGGCCGCCAGCCGCGCGACGCGCGTGCGCCCGCCTCGACACGCTGTCCTGCGGGTTAAGAGGAGGCAAACCACGGCACCGTTTTTCCTTTCCCTCGGCTGCCTCACCTCGCTCGTCTGCCCTGCTCGACGTCGCGCTCCGCCGTCTCCTCCATTGCCGCCGCCGCTAGCCAGAGCAGAGCCGCGCTAAGCTAGCTCTGCCACTTCTCCGCACCGCCCCCTCTCCACTCCTCCTCCTCCTTTAGGTCCTCCTGAACCTCCTCGACGCCGCGTCGCCGCCCATTCATACTCCGGCCGCGCCGTCGCCGACTAGTCAGAGCCGCGGCAGGCGCTCCAGGTCCGCCTCGCCCCGTCCCGCCGCCGGCGCCTGATGACGCCGTCCCCGGCCTGAATTTTGCCGCCCCTCACCCTACGTAGGTGAGCATTGGCCACCGGGGCTGTTTCCCGGCCAGGTCCGGCCGGTACTCACCGCCGGCGAGCTCTCCTATGCCGGCGGGGACCCAATTGCGAGGATTGAAAACTACCCAGGGAGATTTCTGTGAACCAAGGACCTATTCATAATAAAGAAAAATTAGTTCAAGGGTCTGAGTGTAAAAGAGATCTTTAGGTTTAGCTGCAACTTCGAAAAATAGTTAAAAATCATAGAAACATCAGAAAAATGTAAATCCAAGTGTGTTGGTTTCCATGTGATGAGATCTACATTTTCTAGAAAGGTTGTATAGGGTTTTCCTGGATATATTTGAAATGAAAAATCAAACTAAGTTTGGTGTACTTTTGTTGTAGTTCAAAATATACACATGTTATGGACTTGAAATTTGGATATGTTTTTCTTTATGCCATGTTTGGATTTGTGACCAAAGATGACACATGTTTGATGTGTAGATTTGTAGTTATGATTTATGTAATCTCTATATTAGTTTAATCTTGATGCTTTTTATAGTCCCCTCAAATAAGCTTTTCTTTAAGCCCCAACATACCCCAGAGCTTTTTCATGTTGATTAGCATCTCTGGTAAAATAAATATGATTTTAGGATTCTGTTTGAATGATGTTTTGTATTGAATCTTGTGTAGGATGTTAAATTGATAACCTGAAAAACGAAGTAGATCTACATTTGTAATTTGGTCAGAAGATTATATTCGACATAAATGACTTGTGGAAGAAATTTGGGACCAAAAAGATTAGTGAATCTTTTTGTAGGATTTAATTTAGTTATGCTAGGCTGATTCTTGTCTTTTTCATAGAAATTAATTTATATGTGATCTGGAGCTAATTTTTGGCATGTGAGCTTAGTTTAGGTATATGTTGCTGTGTACAAAAGTTTAGGACAGTTGGAGTTATATTTTAATTTAATATGGATTTTTGATGAAAGGCTAGTTAGAAATTGAATAAATATGTTTATCCTCATTATTAAGTTTAATTAAGGATTTCATGAATTATTTCTGTTTGTTATCCTTAAACACACCCCCATACTCTTTTGTGAAGTTAATTAATTTAATTTACTTAGATGTGCACACAATCACCATCAAAATGATCTTTAGTTAACCATCACACCACCCAATACTTTTTGTGAGAAAATATTAATGTTTAGGTGAATGTGGCCAACAAGAGTTTGTTTGGTGGTAATTCTCCTACCCTCATTATAACCTAATGCATATGCATGTGTACGTGTAGATTTACCGGACGGGACATATACACTGACTCAGGAGGGAGAAGCTGTAGATGGTGAGGTGAACGAGCTGGGTGTGCATCAAGACTTGGACCAAAGTCCAGAAGAGCACAAGGCTATAGCTGAAGTAAAGGAAGGCAAGCACCGGAGTGCATTAACCTTTTTACACAACTTTACTTTTCGCATTTATGTTATGTTTTGTGCATTTAAGTTTCAGGAGTTGATTTGAAACCTAGATGCATGATCCTTAGGTTCCTATGCTCTTTTACTAGTATGTTAGGTCGCTAGTGCCATGCTTTAAGGACACGGTACAAGTCGAGTAATGACTCATTGCTCGCGAGACATAGGACACTTATGTTGGAATCATAAGTTGGTTAAACTGACTCGCTCATGTGGTAAGAGCAATGGGTTCGATCTCGACCGAGTAGCATTGTGCTGGTTTAAGCTATTGAACGTACCAAGCACTTGTCGGGAATGGGACCGGTAAGCCTATTACCTAATGAACCAGTGCGGGAACTTTATCGTTACTACTCTTGAGATGCGTGTCCCGGTTAGCTACCGGTAGTACAGGTGTGAGTCTGGACGTACTGTGTTGGGCGTACCAGTAAACCATGTACTTAGGACTGTAACATCTGATCCTAAGCTGGGAAATGACGGGAACCGCCTGGTCGGGGTAGACCTTACATTTGCTTTTATTTGATTTCTTGAGGTCTACCTTCTTCCGTGTGTCGGGGTTGTACCTTGCAAGGTGAGGACCAGGTGTGTCCGAGGACCAGTGGAGGGTCGCTCCTTAGTGATGAGTGATTGACAACGTTGTGTGAACTGATGCTTGGCTAAGTGTGCAGGTACAGGTTGCGACTTGACTCGTGTCGGTGCAGGTGAAGAACAAGCGCGAAAGGCCTTAGCCGTGGCAGCCTCCGGGTGATGGAGAGGCAAGTAGGCTTGGTTCGATGGACCCGGTGGCCGATGGGGTCAAGTGCGAGCCGTGCGGTGCAAGACTGGCGGGCTGAAGTCGTGAGCATGGGCCGGTGCAAGGTAGCGGATGGAGCCCGAAGCTTGCACGCGGGGTTTGTTGGTTTGCCCACAAAACCATCGGTGCATGGTTTCTTGGTTTGGGCCGCAAAACCAAGTCCGGAGGCCCGAGGCGACGGAGACGGCGATCCGGGAGCTTCGGGAAGCTTCGAGGCGGAGGGCAGGTGGCGTGATCGCGGGGTTTGCGTCGAGTTGAAGCAAAGCTGCGGTGGAAGCGTGTCCGTCCGATGAAGACTTGACTAAAATGCCCCTGAGGGTTGTATCTTCATTTAAGCAGTAGGGGTAGCGTGGTCATTACCTCCCTCCGATGGACTTCGTATAAATAGCGGAGAGGTGGATGGCATCTCTCTCTTGGACTCTAGGGCTTTCTCCCCCGGTAGATTTCTCTGAACTGCTTCTTTTCCCTCTGGATTCCTTAGGCTAGACTGTTGTACAGACTCTGACCTCTGGATGTATGGAAGCATTCGGCGTCCCGGTGATCTCCTAGTCTCTTGTGATTTTCGTGTCATTTTTGGGGTTGTTTTTGTGGAGTTTCGTTCTTCGCTCGATTCGTGATTTTGGGGGTGTTTCCTCACGGATTTCTTTGAGGGGATCATGGGTGGATGCCTTGCGCATCTTTGTGTGTGATCTTGACCCCTCAAATGCCATGGAGAACCTTCGATTCGTGCGTTTTTGGTTGGAGCCCGAGTTCATGGTGGTGGTTCGTGTGATCCGCGATTCCCGGTGATTTAGGGAGTTAGAGGTCGAGATTTTTGGGGCATAACATCCTTGTGTGACGCTTTTCATCTCCCCAAAATCTTGTCTCAAGAGCTTCAACCGTTTGGGAGATCCGGTGATGGAAAGGTGGGGTTGACTCCCGAACTCGAGCATTTTTCTGTTCTGTTCGTGCGTGGCGGACGGTCCGCTTGACCCTGGCGGACAGTCCGCGAGGTGCCAGCAGAGTTGGTGTTCTTCGTGTTCTTCACGTGTTATTACGCGTCTTCGTTTCGATCCATTTCGCCCCTAGGTTTTGGTTGCAAGAAGTTTGGCGAACAGTCCGCGAGGGTCTCACGGACAGTCCGTGTGGCCGGATTTCTGACGGACGGTCCGCGGAGCCTCCACGGACAGTCCGAATTTCGGGGGTACGCTACTAGAGGTTCTGGTCGTTTTATCGGACGGTCCGCGGAGACCTGACGGACAGTCCACGCAGCCATTCCGGACGGTCCGCCAGGACACCTCGGACGGTCCGCCAGGTGCGTTCCAGAATTGATCAAGTTCTTTGATTCTTGCTTTGGTGCTTCCGCTCTTTGCTCCTAGGCTTCTCTCGTGATCTTCTAGGCTTGTGTGAGTCTTGTTTGGAGCTTCCTTTGTGTGCAAGGATTCGTGGAGTGGCAATCAGGGTATAGGCCGAGTTCGACCTTAGGGAATAATTTTTATCGGCTCCCATTCACTCCCCCCCTCTCTGGTCGCCTGATTCGGTCCTTCACAAGGTTTATAAATTCGATCGATTGTCGGTCTCTCACCGTTATCTGAGACAGCTTAACCACTGGCTACCCCATATTGAATTATGGAACATTTGGATTAATATTGTTGCTTGATTAATATTGTTTGCACAACTACTTGATTAGTTTAGGTGCTTACCTAGAATGGTTAACATACTAGAACTTTAGCTAAAACTTGGAGTTAAGGATCAACTATTAGTCGCTTTTGGCAAAACAAACCCACCAGCCAAAAAGCCTTGCATGTCTAGTTGTAATTTATTTTTGTTGGGTAAGTCTTGATGAGTATTAGTATACTCAGTCTTGCTTTACTTGTTGTTTTCAGGTAATCCTATTTGGCCTGGCTCTATTCCTGAGGGCTGGGAACTTGAGTGGGAGAATGATGACGATGAGTGATATACTATGGATGACCTCCCATGTGTATCTTCCGTTTAGTTTACTTTCCGTTGTTAAAACTCTGAATGTTTACTTTTATGCATGAAAACCGGTTTGTAATAATGTGACCTTGTGGGCTTTTATGTAATTTAAATTTGTACTCTGGTCCGTCTTTGTGTGGGCTTTGTTGCATATTATCGATACTATTGTAAGTGATTCACCGGGCATGACCCGACAGAGATGACAAAATAACTCTTTATTATCGCTTATTGGCCACGTGGACCGGCTTAGGTGATAATACAGAATTATTTTGGGCTGTTCTGTCACAATCCCCTACCTCCCATGCCGCCTTGCTCCCCTTCCCCCGACCGACGACGCCGCCGCCATTTTTTTCTCGCGCACCACCTTTTCCCCCCTCCCGCCACCTTGCTCTCGCACGCGCCGCACTCGCCCGACTCCCCGCGACAGCTTTTGACCGACGGAGGAGCTCGCCGAGCCCCACCGCCGCAACGCCATACCGCGCCCCGGAACTCCACGGCAGCCACCTCTCGTCTGATCTCCACGCCTGGCGCCCGTCTTATCCACCCAAGATGCGCGCCGCAAACTTCAGCACCAAGTCAACTCCCCCGTGCCACTTGAACACCTCCAACGCCCGTCATCCACCTGCACGCCCCGCGCCATGATCGACGGCCATGACCGAGCTCCAGAGTGCCGCCGCTGGCACCGCCGCTCGATCTCGCCCATCGCTGCTCCAAGATCATCGCTGAGGCGAGCGCCGCACTCGCCTGCACCACCCGAAGCCACCGCGCCCACATCCCCATCCCATCTCACCCTCGCTCGTCCTTTCCCCTTGCGTCGTACTCGCCGCCTCGGCGCCATGGCTCTTATCCGCCACCGAGCTTATCCAAGCTCCCCCGCCCACCTCCCCTTCCCTCTCCGTCCTATAAATAGGACCTGGAGCTTCACCAAGCTCCTCACACCCACACACCGCATGCACAACCACTCCTTCCATCTCCCTCGGTGAAGCCCTGCTCCGCCGGCAGGAGCACAACGCCGCCGCCACTCCCTCGCCGGAGCAAGCCCTGGCCGAGGCCAAGGAGGACTTCAACGAGCTCTTAGCCACCAAAGCTCCGCTGCGCCGTAGTTAAGCCCCGCTGTATCATTGTAGGTAGCACTGTCGCTCACCCCTGCCGCCGCCACCTGCCGCCGCCACCTGCCGCCGTGGTGAAACTCGATTCCGGCCGTTATGCTGCCAGAATTGAGCCTGTCACCGTGCGGAACCCCTCCAGGTACAGCTGTTATGCTGCCCACTCCATCCATCATTTCTCTCTCCCTTCCTAGCACTGTCGCCGCATAGCCGTGATGCTACCGGAATTCCGGCAAGCCTCCGGCTAAGCTCCGACCACCGCGCACCCCGGCAGCACCCTCTCTGCACTCACGAGCCCGCACGCACGCACATCCACTCACACGAGCACCAGATCCCTCCCAGCCTTGATTTCCTTTTCCACCGAGCGCCACTGCCACTCCGGCGACCACGTGCACCACTCCTAGCTTCGCCACGCCCTCCTGAAGACGTAGAGCCGCTTGCCGTCGTCAGGCATCCCCCTAGCGGCCGGCAGCGAGAACTCTGGCGAGTTCTCTGCTTCTGCCGCCGCGCCCGTGCTGATCTTGGGCGGCGCCGTCGCCCGTAGGTTGACGCTGTCCTGCACAAAGTTGCCGACACGTGGGCCCAGCCGGGACGCCGTTCCACCCACCGTCTGCCTCCCCTTTCTCCTCCCCGCGTGCACCTAATCCATATGGACCGCAGGCACACGCGTGCCACGCCGGCACGCCATGTTGGCATGGTCCACCACGTGGATGGCCACGTGTGCACCGCGTCAGCGCCACGCCAGCCTCTGCCTCCCCGCGCACGCGTCAGCACCCGGTCCCGCCTGTCAGCCACACGGCCGTGGTGTTTTTGCTAGATCCACCCGAGCTAGTGCACACTAAGTGTTAGTTAGCCACCTTAGAAATTTCCAAAAATTCCAAAAAGTTCACCATAAATCCTAGAGGCCCTAAAAACCCTAGAAATGTTGTCCAATTCATTTTGGCACATTTCTAGATATTAGGTTTTATTTTGTTCTTTTTCAACCTATAGAAAGGCCCGTATAGTGTACACAAAACTTCCCCTTTTCATATCCTTGATTCCAAAAATTCCACCAAAATTCCTAAAAATATTAGAAGCCCATAGAAGACAAACCATATCTTAGGCACTTGAAATCTCCCATTTCTAGCCCTAGTTTTATTCAAGCACCCGTTCTCTTTATAGAAAGGTCCATATTTTATGCGACCGATTCGATCGTCTTTCGTCACGATCATCACTTTTGATCTTAAGACCTCGCTCTAGATTCTTAGATCATGATCTTATCTCCCTAACTCATGTTTGATGTTTGCGATGATTGTTGAACTGGTTTACATTTACGCGTATAGCTGCGTTATTATAGATCGAGTGTGAATCATCGGAAGATCAAGCAAAGCTCAGAAGACGATCAAGATCAAGATAAGGGAGCTCAAGACAAACTCTATAGTTTTCCCCCCTTTGGATTAAGGCAAGTCCCAGCAACACCGCCTTGATCATATTTTATCTACCGTTTATAAAGTAAAATGAACCCAGATGTTAAATTGGCATGCATTCTGCTTAAAGGACTCGATGATCCTGATCTCGACTCAGTCAACGATCGAACATCATCTTTAGTTTATTTTTTCACATATACACATGGAAGAGTCTCTGTTGATAGGGAGAGATAGATAGAGATAGTTGAAGGGTAATAAAATGAACCTACTTAAGAGAGTTAGACTCCTTAAGGACAAACATGGGAGTATGGGGACAGCCTCAGTGGAGGATCCTGTCCATGCTTACTCCGGTCGTATAAGGATCGGTTCTCGAGAAAGTCTTTCCAGTGTTTTAGTACACCCGTACGTAGCCAAAAAGGTATAGCCTGTCGGGAATGCCTGTTTATGTGCGGCCTTGGATCGCACCCCACCACTGAACCTAGTAAACCATCCCAAGGGGCCATGGTGGGCAACAGATGCGCTGGAGCAGGACCTTCGCATAGTCCCAGGTCTGGCCGGTACAGATCATCGGGAATGTTATGGCGTCAGGGTGACGCGGTGGTAGTTATACCACATTTTATATGCATATGCTATTGTCCCGGGACGTGGACCCGCGAGGCGGGTGGTGGTGAAATGACCCCTACTTAGGCCCCAGTGTAGACGTGGATGGAGCTAGGGAATGTTGTCTACGGGTGGAAGAGAATGTAGTCCACACGAAGACGTCGGTTGGTATGGTTCATGTGGCCAGTACCGCCAAAGGCCTTGGTATGGACTGGTCAGACGTAAGGGTACAGTGTACGCCTCTGTACAGAGATTAATCTATTCGAATAGCCGTTGCTCTCGGTTATGAGCACTCTTGGTAAAAGCTCCCATTGATTAGATACATATTGGGTGGGAATGGATAGGGTGAGACAGAGTTGTGGCCCTTAATTAGAAAGTGATACGGCGGATGCCAGCTCAGTGGACCCCGATGGTCGCTGAGTTTAATAAAATTTGGAGACTGGTAGGGGAGGCTATGTGTTCCCCTCCAGGACCAACCTACTTACTATACTGGCGTTATTTTCAGCTTTTCTCCAAAATTTACTTCACATGCATATATTTACTTTCATAATAATCAAGACCTGTTTCCTTTCCATTGGCAATCTTGCATATAGACATAGGTTAATTTTCTATACGTTGGGATTTGCTGAGTACCTATTTTAGGTGCTCACTCTTGTTTCCCTTGTCTCTTCAATTCTGAAGAAAGAGAGGACGAGCTTCGTCGCAGGGGAGGGTCTGCCCGACCTGTTTCCGGACAAGCTGCCTGAGTTTATGGTTCTGCTACGTAGATCTCTGCTGCAAGTTTGAGGTTCACCTTTGATAGAATTCTTCTCCTACCCTCAAACTTCTTTAAGATAATGCCTTTCTTGCTTTACGATATATGGATCTGATACTTCTTGTGATGTGCCGGTACCATCAGCTGATCCAGGGAATGGTACTATTAGCAACCGGGCGCCCATATATACATATTTAAAGTATATAAGAGGGTGGTCCCCACAAATTTTGACCCGACTCGAACCCGACACGAATAGTATTATTTTGGCCAAAGCAAAAGTTAAAGCATTAAGTGTGTGTTGATGGTTTAAAGGGTAAAATATCGTACCAAAAGTTGCCAAGTTATTCTGATTATAAACCCAGATTTAGAACAAAATTGCCAATTCTGAAATCAGTGATAAATGGCCAACTTTATAAGAATTTCATCTATAAACTGTGTAATCAATGTCAATAAATAGACTTGGATGTTCCACGAGAAAGTTGGAGTAACTTTTGCTCCAAGCAATGAAGGTTTGAATATTTGAATGTGGATTCAAAATTTGAAGAATCACACTGGCATGAACATTATCCAACAAACTCGACACTGAAAGGCGGCGGTGATTAGCCGCACTTGACTAAGTTTAGGTTGGACAGTTCCCCCACAAAAATTTAGTCACACTAATCTACATGGATTATTCGGTAATCGTAGTATCTTCAACAATTCTTATTGGATCTAAGGTGTGAATGTAAGTTTTAGTTCTAAGGTTTCACTGTTTAGTGTGGGATCTTGACTTCTAGATCTCACTAGCCTAATCTGCATGAAGTACTTGACTATCATACTTAATCATCTCCAACAAATTTCAGTCAATTTGACTAAAACTTTTAAAAGTGTGAATGCGAGATTTAATTTTTATAGTCCGGGTCCCATATATACTAGTTATTCTATTGTTTTCAGTTATTGGATCTTTTGGATGGACTTAAAGAAGTTAGATTGGATTAGATTGGACATTAGTCATTGTACATTTGGATTGAATTGGGTATTGGATTTTTTTTTCTTGGATTTTTTTCTTGGATTTAATTGGGTTTTGAATATATTCCCACCTCTACAGTGGAGATGGATTTGGATGTATGGAAATCCAAATTTGTATCCGCTAAAAACACAAATATGGATATTTGTATTCGAATCCATTTTAATGTGAATGTCAAATGGATGTATATGTATTCAATTTGCAGTGTTTTTCTCTATCCGATTCTAGATTCATATTCGACAAAAATGTGAAGTATCTGACATTACTCGTATCCATAAAGAATAAAGTGACTTATGAAGCCATTTAAAACTTATTTATATTACTAAATACTAATTACAAATTATGTTGATTTTAATATTTCTAATAAAACAAAATACTCACACCATTTAAACTATTAAAATATTATCTATACGACAGATGACTAATTATATTAACATAATATTATGGTGATATATAATGATAAAGGTTAAGTAATTTTATTATGACTAATCATATTAATTATATATATAATTTATTAAATGGATAAATCATATTTAAATGTATTAATATTTATGTAAATATTTAAGTGAATGGATATTTATGGATATATCATAATAAATATAAAAAATTGTATCCATTTATGTAAATATTTATGAATATACTTTTTTATATTTACTTATTTATTAGTAAATATGTTATTTTTAATGTGATATCTATTACTCCCTTAGTCCCAAATATCGATAAAGCAAAATTGATACTCGTTATGACGATATGTTATAAGTCGAGCAAGTATCTGAATGTGAATCCGTCGAACTATTCATTTTGCATTTGTAATCGATAATATTCATATTCATATTTGAATTAAAATATGATAAATAGTGACATCTGAATTCATTTCCATACGTATCCGATCCGAATCCATTCCTACCTCTACATAGCGCCCCATGTGTTACGTGAAAGAGCTAAAGTATCTAGCTGTATGAGGATACTCTTAACTCTTCGGTGCATGAAACCAAGCTCTTCTCCAGCTTCCTTTTGAGAAAATGTTGAATTTTTTTCTTCTATTTAACTCGGCATTTTGTGTTGGATTGAACTGCTTGTACATGTATCAGAAGTCTAACGAAATGGTATTCTAAGTGGCATCACTCTGATCATTTTGAGTTTCCACACTTTTCTTGACGTTCTATGAAGTTAATCCAGAGAAGTTCTCTCAGCTATCCACTTGAATGTGTTCCATATTTCCACCGTAGGAGAACACACATATATATATGGTATGTTCTAATGGAAATAAACAGAGTAGTAAAAAAAATCATGAACTCAAAATCATGAAATTTGAATAAAACGAAGTGGTAAAAATAGATGGAAATAAAATGCGGAACTGCGTAAAATAGCCAGAATCCCACGTCGTGTTATCCTTGCAAGACCATCTATTGGCTACCAAATCAATCTGCATGCACAATCTTGAAGGCTGGCCTTCACGCGGTTTTGAGATCCATTGGGTAATGAATGAATGCCGATGGGTGGATGGTTGACCACCGGTCAACACACACGCGGCTGTTCCGCTGGAAACACAACAGGCCCACCTGCCATAGACGTGAACCCCGACTTGACCTTTTTGGTTGACCGAACGGATCTTTGGTGGGCCTACCTGAAAAGTCCAACCAAGCCTGCTCGTCGTCCTCGGCGCCGCCTATATATATTTCTTCATCCCCCGGCCCGGAAAGGAAGAGAGCGAGCCACAGAGGAGGAGACGAGAGATAGAGAGAAGAGAGAGCAGCAGGCAGAACACTTGGGGCAGCGAAACCGGGGGTAGTTTGTAGGATGGCGGAGAGGCGGCTGGTGATTGCCGTGGAGGGGACGGCGGCGCTGGGGCGCTACTGGCCCGCCATTGTCACCGACTACGTCGAGAAGATCGTGCGGTACGGCCCGCGCGCCCCCGCCGACCACTCTCCTCTCCTGCGATGACGTTCCTGGCGCCGTTGTGATCGATGCAGACCACTCGTTGTATTTTTTTTTCATGACTCACGATTGGGCTCGTTGAAATGGCTGGAGCGCTGTGCTTTCGCGATGCGTTTGGACTTTGGAGAGTTGGGTTTTTTTTTTTTGTCATTTTCCCTTGTTTGGATTTTGGAGGGAATTACGCGTGAGAGTTTAAAACTCAGACTAGTAGAGGGAGAGACGCCCCTCTGATTTTGTTTCAAAAAAGATTGGAATCAAGATTCGAAGCGGGTTGGAAATAGAGGTTTTATTGACTCCGCAGCTCCGCTGTAACCATTGTTACACTTACACCGCAAGAATCTTTGGTATGTGTGGATATATTTTAAAAGAGGCTTTGTATCATTTGTTTGGCGTGTGAGTTAGGTGTAGATGCATCGTCATCCACTTAAAACAAAGTCCCCTCTCTGGGGAAGTGATTGATGGGAGTTGACGCTCTCTAGATCCCATTAAAACTCCATTATTTACCCAATTAAAAGAGAGCCTTCTAACCTATTGCATACTTGTATCTAAACTCACATTCCTTTCTGCCATTATTTCCAACCATTGGTGTTTTATTTCATGATGAAGCGTCTACAACCTAACGGGTGTGATCAGGCTGGCTAACAGACAGTTGTTCTACGTAGAAGGGTGACCTAAGTAGTCTAGTTGGGTTGGGAAGCCATTTTCTGAAACTGCACTTATGAATGTAGTCACCAGAATATTGATTCTTTTTACTTGGCACATCTGCCTAGCTAGATGTCTTCTTGTATGTCTCATGCAGTCATACTTCACTATGGCTTCAATCTTGGTACAAAATTATCTTCATATGGTTGTTCTTCTTTATGTCTGATTAGTGTACAACAAAAGTCAATTGTTTGAAAACCAAGTTCAATGCCAGTCGTTATTATTCATTTTTCACGCCATTGTGCTATGCAAACTTTGCATTTTAGTGCAACTGATTCCTTGAGAAAATTCAATTTTGTGCAGGAGCTTTTGTGCAAGCAACCTGCCTGCTGGGAAGGTAATTCTCTTCTGATGAAGCGTTCTATTATCTGAGTTCCCTATCTGTGCGTGCTATTCCAGGAATTTTGCTAATATGTGACTAATTCTTCGTGTGTGCACAAGCAGGAAGGGGCACCACCTGAGCTTGCATTAGTTGTGTTTCATACCCATGGACCACACAGCGGTACATCTTTATACCCTCCATGTCCAAGACCATAAAATTTATTGGGCACTCTATCAAATGGGTAATTTATGAACATTTTGCAATGCAGCTTTTTGTGTGCAGAGAAGTAGATGGACAAAAGATATCGAAGTTTTCCTATCATGGTTATCTGGAATGTCATTCAGTGGTGGAGGATCTAGCGAAGCTTCTACATGTGAAGGTCTTGCTGAAGCACTGATGGTATTGACATGTTAACATTGTTTAATTCTAGTTCCATGCTGCCAAAATTTATCACTTAGTAGATTTTTTTAACCTTTTTAAGATGTATTGACATCTTTGAGTAGTATTGCTATGGTGGCATCATGAATAGTGATTTATTTCATTTCTAAGTGTTGTGCTGATGCAAGATGATGATCTTTATTTCTTATGCGCATGTAGATACTTCATGGCAGTCGCAATACAATCGAGAATACTCAAAACCATGAAGCACACAAGCATTGCATACTTGTTGCTGCAAGTAATCCATATCCTTTGCCTACACCTGTCTACGGTCTTCCTATTCAATCTACTGATCACAAAAGGAACATTGAGTCGTCAAAGAAGCCTTCTATTGCTGATGCTGAAACTGTTGCAAAATTATTTCCTCAGGTGCTGCCTGTTGCCATAGCTTGTTATTGTTGTTTATTTCATTTGCCTCAATGGGATGCCAGGTATCATTTCGTTGATTCTATTTGATTTTTTTCGCTGTAGTGCTCTGTCTCATTGTCGGTGATATCGCCAAAACAGCTTCCCACACTGAAAGCTATATACAATGTGGTAATGTTATCATTTGTTTTGTACATGAAACTACATCTATTCCTTTTATCTGCTTCTTTTAGTTGTTTCTTATTCAACTATAAGAACATTTGCCTGTATGGATTCTTATATGTCAAATCCAAAACAACCAAGGTGTACATTCGAATAATGAAGAACCATGTTTGTGGAGTACAACATCAGTCTATTGTACTTCAATCTGAGTTGTCACTCTAGCTTCATTGACATGTAACAAATGGTTAGTACTTTGGTTCTGGCAAAAAAAAAATGATGCCAATAACTCTAGAGCAAGCACTTATGTTCCTTGATAAGGTCTTTGGTAAAAAAATTCTCTATAATGACATCGATTGGTAAGTCAAAACTAAGCTTTAGTAACATCTAACATCATATTAGAGTGGACGGGGCATTAAATTCATTGTACACTACCTAAAATTGCAAGTGATGGCCTTGCACCATCTCCAATTTCCCCAGTTGTGCATTCTAATTAACTATCCTTTTAAACTTATGTGACACAATTTTATCTTATAAGTCCTTTAGCAGTTATGATGAATGTGCACATAATATTGATTTCATATTCTACTGCAGGGCAAACAAAATCCTCAAGCTGCTAGTCCTCCAGTCAATCATGCAAAAAACCCACAGTTCCTTGTGTTTGCTATCTGAAAATTTCATGGAGGCACAGACTGCTCTATGTCATCCTTTACATGGGAACTTGGCCCCAAATCAATCCATATTGAAGATGGAAAGTGCATTTGCAGTTTCTATGCCAGGATCAACTTCAAATAGTAACCCCTCAGGTTAAAAGAAATGTTAATGTTAGGCTTGTATTTCTATAAGATTTGTTTTTGGTGCTGCCCTTTGTAGAAAGAAAATGTGTTGTTGATGTGATGTCTCTTGTGTGGGAGAGATGTTGGGAAATCTTTGTAAAAAGAGGTTTAGGTGTTTACACCTAGTTTAGTGATAATTGGTTCAAAAAATGTTATTTCAATTTCTAAAAACAACAAATGAATTTATCAGGGATATGTCCCTTGGCTGGTTTGACTGAAATATGGCAGAAATGGTTATATTTTGGGATGGCTGATTAGTCCATAGCAGGCGGGGTTCTGAATATGTCATTACATGATCCAGTTTTGCATAAAATATACCTTTGTTGGGTGGAATCTTTGTGCTTGTGATGTTTTGTACCTGTGAGAACACATAAGATATTTGATTACGTGTGGCTATTATGTGGTGTGGTGTGATTCTGATAGGATTACGGATCCTACCGGGGACTTCCCTGAGGAAGTAGGGATGATGGGGCGGCGGACGGTGGCGACGGCGCGGCGGCGCCGTGGGCGGCGGCTGTGCGTGAGCGAGGAGGAGAGGCGGCTAGGGTTGGAGAGGCGGCTAGGGTTTAGAATCTCCCGGCTCCCTGAGGAAGCCGGAAACAATAATATTTATGACTCTCTACTTTCCTGATTAACACCCTAGGACTCTTGCAAATAAACTAGGACTCTTGTAACTAAACTTGGACTCTCAACTGGGCCCTTGGCCCGGCCGCGCGCCTCCCCCCTTAGCCACTGCGTGGCTGGTGGCGGCCATAGGTGATGCCGGTCATAACATCTCTCCCCGCCTGCGCAAACAGCTCATCCTCGAGCTGGAAGTCAGGGTAGTGGCCACGGAACTCGTCGAGCTGCTCCCAAGTCGCATCATCTTCTGTTAATCCTCGCCACTTGATGCGGACGTACCAAACGCCACGGCGTTGTTGTGCTTGTAGTGCTGTCTCCGGCTCAGGAAGAATGCGCCCATCCAAGAGGGGCGGCAGGGACGCTGGTGCGGCCGGAGGCTCGCCGCGGTGAGGCTTGAGCAGCCCCACATGAAAGACATCATGGATGCGAGCACCGTCCGGCAGCTGTAGACGGTAGGCGACGGCACCGATGCGCTCCAGCACCCGAAATGGTCCAGCGTAGCGGGGACCCAGCTTGCGCCGCGCCTGAGGGTCCAAGGACTGCGCCGTCCTGTGGAGGAGGCGTAGCCAGACCCAGTCGCCGACGGAGAACTCCAGGTCGCGATGACTGGCGTCGTAGTACTTCTTGGAGAGCTGTTGGGCCTGTAGCAGACGCTGGCGCACCTCGGCCAACATCTCGTCGCAGCTGCGCAGGAGCTCGTCGGCTGCCACCGTCCGGGCTGTCCCGAGCGTGTACGGCAAGATGGGTGGCGGGGGACGCCCATAGACGACCTCGAACGGTGTGGCGCGAAGGGCGGTGTGGAACGAGGTGTTGTAGCAGTACTCCGCCCATGAGAGCCAATCCACCCACGAGCGAGGCCGATCACCTGTGACACAGCGCAAGTACATAGCGATCACCTTGTTCACCACCTCGGATTGGCCGTCTGTCTGCGGATGGAACGTCGTGCTCATGCGCAGCTTGATGCCCGCCATGCCGAAGAGGTCGCGCCAGACGTGGCCTGTGAACATGGGGTCTCGGTCGCTGACGATGGAAGACGGGAACCCGTGCAGGCGGACGATGCCGTCGAAGAATGCCCGGGCGACCGACGCGGCGGTGTACGGGTGACCGAGCGGGATGAAGTGTGCATACTTCGAGAAACGGTCGACGACCGTCAGGATCACCGACTTACCCGCCACTTTGGGTAGGCCCTCAATGAAGTCGATGGCAATGTCGGCCCACACCTAAGAGGGCACATCCAGTGGCTGTAACAGTCCAGCCGGCTGTCGAGTCTCCGTCTTGTTGCGCTGACAGGTGCTGCACGTGCGAACCCAATCCTGTACTAGCCCACGATCGCCGAGAATGTAGAAGTCGGAGCGCGGGCGGTGGAAGGTTTTCTGTACCCCCTCATGTCCGGCTGAGTGCGCCAGGAGAAGGACCTGGTGGCGTAGATCCCCCTGGTCCGGAAGAAAGATGCGGCTGCCGTGAAGTAGTAGCCCGTCGTCGAAACGCCATGGCGCCTGTAGCTCGCCAGTGCCCAGGCGATGTAGCAGCTCCTGCGCGCCCGGTGCCCGGGCCGTCGCACGGCAGACGTCGTCGAGGAAGGCGAACGTGGGGCCGGAGCTGGCGCACATGGCCGCCAGTCCGCGCGACGTCCTCTGGCGCCTGCTCAGCGTCGCGGCGAGAAAGCGCGTCCGCCACCGTGTTCAGCCGTCCTGGATGATACTCGACTGTGAAGTCGAACCCGAACAGCTTACTGATCCACTGGTGCTGAGGAACAGTCGACATGCGCTAGTCTAGTAAGTACTTCAAGTTGTAGTGGTCTGTCCGGACGAGAAACTGGCGCCCCCATAAATATGGACGCCAATGGCGCACCGCCTGCACCAAGCCGATGAGCTCCCGCTCGTACGCTGCTAGCTTCAGATGGCGGGCGGCGAACGGACGGCTGAAGAAGGCGACTGGTCCGGCGCCCTGGTGGAGGACCGCGCCGAACCCAACGCCCGACGCGTCGCAGTCGATGATGAACAGCTTGTCGAAGTCCGGCATCTGGAGAACGGGTCCGGTCGTGAGGGTGCGCTTGAGCGCCTGGAACACGCCCTCAACCTCCGTGTCCCACGCGAAAGCATCCCGACGAAGGAGCCGGCTCAGAGGCGCCGCGATGAGGCCGAAGTCGCGGATGAACTTCCATTAGTACCCGGCCAGCCCCAGAAACCCGCGGAGCCCACGGGCGGAGCGTGGCTGCGGCCACACCGAGACCGCCGCTACCTTGTCGGCGTCCATGGTGACGCCGTCCGCGGAGATGACGTGGCCCAAGTAGGCCACTGAGGGCGCCACGAACGAGCACTTCGAGCGCTTAAGGTAGAGCTGGTGCGCCCGAAGCTCGTTGAGGACGATGGCGATGTGCTGGAGATGTTCTGCCCACGATGAACTGTAGATGAGAATGTCATCAAAGAAAACCAGCACAAACCTCCTCAAATATGGGCGCAGGACGTCGTTCATCAGGGCCCGGAACGTTGCCGGGGCGTTGGAGAGCCCGAACGGCATGACCAGGAACTCGTAGTGGCCGTGGTGCGTGCGAAACGCCGTCTTGTCGATGTCGCCTGGGAACATGCGCACCTGGTGGTACCCCGAGCGCAGGTCTAGCTTGGTGAAGAAGCGGGCGCCGTGTAACTCGTCTAGGAGCTCGTCCACCACCGGGATCGGGAACTTGTCCTTGGAGGTCTTGGCGTTGAGGGCGCGGTAATCGATGCAGAAATGCCACGAGCCATCAGGCTTGCGGACGAGGAGGACCGGCGCGGAGAAGGGCGAGGTCCTCGGTCGGATGATGCCTTGCGCCAGCATGGCAGTGCATTGTCGTTCCAGCTCGTCCTTCTGCAGCTGGGGGTAACGGTACGGTCGCACGACGACGGGAGCGGTACCCGGCAGTAGGTGGATGCGGTGGTCGTACGGGCGAGCTGGCGGGAGCCCCTGAGGCTCGTCGAAGACGGCGGCGTGCTGTTGGAGTAGACGTTCGAGCATCGGCCGACTGGGGTCGGCGGCCGTGATGGCTGCGGCCGCCTGTGGCGCGCCGGCCAGCAGGCCGCTGGTGGCTCCGTGCCACAGGAAGCGGCGTCCGGCGCGCTGAAAGGCCACCGTCCGGGCGTCGAAATCCCAGGTGATGGGCCCCAGGGTGCGGAGGAAGTCGACGCCGAGGATGAAGTCGAAGCAGCCTAGGTCGATGCCGACGCAGGTGAGGGTGTAGGGTTCGCCCGCGATGGTGACGGCGACGTCGCGGGCGACCTCCACACATCGCAGACGATCACCGTTGGCGACAGAGACACGGAGCTGCTCGCCGCTGGAGGAGGTGAGTCCCAGTTGCTGCATAGCTGCCCCCTGCAGAAAATTATGAGTGGAGCCTGTGTCGAGGAGGGCGAGGAGGCGTTGTCCCTTGATCGTCATGTAGACCATCATCGTGTTCTCCGTCTGGATGCCTGCAAGAGCGTGCAGGGAAACCACCAACGCATTAGCCATAGCGTCGATGGGGGCGTCCGTCAGTGCGGTCTCTGCGTCTGCCGGTGTGTCGTCGTCGTCCGCATAGTCTCCCGACTCGAAGTAGAATAGCCGCTTGCACTGATGGCCGTGGACGAAGGGCTCGTCGCAGTTGTAGCATAATCCTTGGCGACGGCGTTCCAGCTGTTCCGCTGGCGTGAGGCGACGGAACTGCCTGATGGGCGCCTGAGCAGGCGCCAGCGGGGCTCCTCCTGCGGGTAGCGACGTAGGTGGCGCCGGCAGGGGGAGCGCCTGGCGCGCGGGCTGTGGCCGCTGCTGCGGCAATTGGCGGCCGGGGCATGGGAACTCCGGCGGTCGCAGCGTCAGTAGGGACTTGGCGCGGAGCTCGAACGACCGGGCCAAGTAGACTGTAGTCGGCAGGTCGCGGGGGGCGCGTAGCTCGACGTCGACGCGGATGTGATCCGGGAGTCCCCCCACGTAGAGGTCTGCCTTCTGGGAGCTGTCGAGGTTCCGCGCGTGGCAGAGGACCGTGTTGAAGCGATCAGTGTAGTCTTGGATGGTGGACGTGAACTGTATGCGGCCCAGCTTCGCCAGGCGGGAGCCGCGCACAGGAGGGCCAAACTGGAGATGGCATAAGTCCTTGAAGCGGTCCCATGGCGGCCGTCCCTCGTCCTGCTCGAGGGCAAAATACCACGTCTGGGCTGCGCCCCGGAGGTGGTACGACGCCAGCCAGGTGTAGTCCTCGGGCGGCGTGTGCTGCCCGCGGAAAAACTGCTCACAGTGGTTGAGACAGTTTAGCGGATCGTCGAGGCCGTCAAATGTCGGGAACTCCAGCTTGTAGAAACGCGGCGCAGGCTGACCCGCGCCCGCGCCCGTCAGCGGAACCTCCGGCAGGGCGCCGACGTTGCTGGACGAGGCGCCCAAGGACGGGAACAGGGGCCCATCGACGCCACCGTAGAGCGTGTGGGGTGTCGGGGCGCCCCCATGTGTGGTCGTGCTGCCGGTGGTCGCGGCCACCCGCGTCGCCGTCGAGCCGCGGTGGTGGCGCTGAGAAGACGGGGCTCGCCGTGGAGCTCCCGAGCCACGGCGGAAGCGGAGACGGCGAAGACGGGAAGGACACGAGGTGGATTGGCATGCCTGCGGAAGAGGCCGTGCCCGCGGCGGCGGTGAGGAGCGGCACAGACGTGGTTGGCAGGGCCGCCGTCGGAGCAGGCCAGAGGATCGGTCGCGACGACGACGTGGAACCGCCCGCCACGAAGTCGCGCAGCAGTTACATCTCATCCGCTAGGCGCTGGATGGCGTCGCCGTTCTCCACACGGAGGTTGGCGCTGGTGTGTCCGCGATCACTGACGGCGCGAGTCATGGCGACGATCGCCTGTCCCAGCCCCTCCACGTGAGCGGGGTGCCGGCGTGCGTCGCCCAGGTCGATGTGAAGGGGGTGGGCGCCGGCGCCACCGTGGTGGACGGCGGCGGCGCGCTGGACATCGGCGGCTGCGTGGAGGAAGACGGCGCCGGCGGAAGTGACGATGGCGGAACGGAGGTGGTCGGGAGGGGGCCTGACATCACTGATACCAGGTTGATAGGATTACGGATCCTACCGGGGACTTCCCTGAGGAAGTAGGGATGATGGGGCGGCGGACGGTGGCGATGGCGCGGCGGCGCCGTGGGCGGCGGCCGTGCGTGAGCGAGGAGGAGAGGCGGCTAGGGTTTAGAATCTCCCGGCTCCCTGAGGAAGCCGGAAACAATAATATGTTTCTGCTTGATCTCAAACGAAGAGTTTACAAAAGTATTTATGACTCTCTACTTTCCTTATTAACACCCTAGGACTCTTGCAAATAAACTAGGACTCTTGTAACTAAACTCGGACTCTCAACTGGGCCCTTGGCCCGGCCGCGCGCCTCCCCCCTTAGCCACTGCGTGGCTGGCGGCGGCCATAGGTGATGCCGGTCATAACAGATTCATACCTTAAGTTTGCATAGTGAAATATTCTTAGCTTGAGATTGCAAAAAATGAATGTACTAAACAAATAAGTTGAGCACTATATTTCTAGCAACTTGTATCACTAAATACCAATATGTTTCTCTGTCAGTGTGGATGAACATTTTGCTCCAATACCATTGCCAAGTAGCATAAATGAGTGCAGCAATATGCCCACAACTAATTGTTTGTGTCACCAAGTTTGTACATATTGGTGAACCATTCGTTTAAATCAGCTATATGTCTGAATTACTACACATGAATAAGTAGTTTTTTGTAGGACTCTGTCATAATTGACATAAAACTATATATTTCGAGGCTTATCACATTATATTAAATGTATTCGTACATATACACAAGTGTATACTCCTGTGCATTTGAATTCTTGTCAAGTGATGGCATCATTTGTTCATGGATTAAAGCATTAGTATTCTAAGTTGCTGTGTGCCATACTTGTTACTCAGATTTTATCAGTTTCTTGAATAGAAGGGTGTATAAAGACCAACTGCTTCCCAGAGTTCACCTATTCTTTAAGCTATACATTTATGATAAGCCGATTTACCTAATATTACAACTTTTCATGTTTATCCATGCTATTGCCTATCTTGACATGACTAATTCCATTCGAATATTTCCAGTGAAGAATGAACCGATGATTGACCACAAACCAGTTGTAGGAGGCATTTCTGCTGCAACTGTTAAAGTGGTGAGCTACAAACAAAGGGCATGCTATTCTTGGAATTTCTCCATTTATTTTCTCATTCTAATAATACATTTTCTTTTTTAATATTTTAGGAGCCTATTGTGCAGCATCCCAATTCCCAACCACCGCCTTATGTCAAAATTTGGGAGGTAAGGATTTTCTCTCATGTTTAGTATTTACACACATAGGTCATAGTGCAGTGCAACTCAGAAATGGGATGCTGAATGGAAAGTGCAGTGCAGAGAACTTGACTGGTTGGAGTTTTTTTAGGGCCTACTCTACATGTTACAATAGAGTATAGAAAGCCAAAATTGGCCATCTTCTAGTTTATTGGAAGGATACATAAAACCGGTGATAGCCTGTATTCTAATACCGTTAATGCATTGAAACCACACATCCAATGACAAGTAGTTTCATTAAATTCTTTTTATCAATTGTAGCTTGCATTGGCAATTTCAATGTTGTATGTTTATCAATTGTACACATTTCATTTCTTGTCAGTCAACATCATGGCGCAATTCTAAAAAATGGATAAACACCCTCCTTGCACTCCAAATTTCACTGTACAATTATTAGATTATTAGCTCATTTTTTTAGAAAATGGAAATATACCCGGCCTCTGCGGTACATGCACACAGCCAAAAACTTACAAGGTGTACAGCTCAATTGCTGGTCATAAAAAAACCATAAGGGAGAAATATTACATGGGGAAGAGAAAATAATCATAAGCAATGTCTAATATTGCTAATCCACCCATTCTGTCAGGAACTTGGATTTATAATACATATATTATTTTGTATATTGGCCATACTGGTTTTCAACAGCTGCCATTTATATTCTATCAAGGAACTTTTTCCGGGGCAAGGAATGGAGAGCATATATTTATTTGTAAACTCGAAGTAAGTATCTATTTGCATTATTGAACTCACAAACATTATGCACTATTTAATAGAAACTATAAAAGATTCACTAACTTTTGAATCTGTAATATTCTAGATCAATGAATGGTTCCATAGTTTCGGTGACACATCATGCTCTTTGTCGTTCTGTATGAAGTAGTCAAAAGGAAAAATATGTTTTTTCCTTGAAAAGCTTGTATGACTAACCCATTTTCTTTCCAAGACTATTAATGAAGATAAATTAGCTTGGAGTAAACTCCTGTTTATAAAATCTTCAATCGTGAGTGCTTGTACTTGAAGTAAAAAAAAGTTAAGCCCCTTAAAACTTGGACTGCAATTGCTCCAATACTCATTTGAAGCCAAGGTTAGTTTCCGCCTTTAAAAGCTGGAATCTAATGATTGGTCTGTCTATATTTTGTGTCTGCAATCTTTTTTTTACTATTTATAGTATGAGCATATATATTTGTGCAATTCTTTTTTCGTTTTTTATGTCTCACCTAAGCGTATGTCTGGCAGGGTTATAGAAGTGGAGCAGCATCTGAAACGTAAGTGTTTGAATTTTTGCGATAATCGTTTCAGTTCCTTGGGTGTCTGCATTTCACTAGTATAAGAACCCAAATGATATATGTGTTTTGGCAATCAAGCATAGAATGAGATAGATTTTAGGATCCACACAGAAAAAGAATTGTTATTGAGACAAAACCATGGCAAGATAAAGCAAGTTTATCTAACATTTATTATTCTCACAAATCCACTACTGATTATAATTTCTGATCTGAGTTCAACAAAAAGTAACAGTATATGCTTCTTGACATTACCATAACTTAATAATCGACACATTGCGTTGGATTGTGCTTCAGAAAGAGTAGGAAACTAAAATCCCCACTTTATGTATGCAGAGTCACAGAGGATTGGCCAGCAACTATGCAGATTTTTCGCCTCATATACCAGGAGCAGTTGACGAACAAGTTTGACTCCCAGCCCATTATTTCCACCTGGACTCTCGTTGCACTATCACATTTTTCTTGTCATGTGCTGCCAGTGATATCTTATTCTCTAATCATTCTGCAGAAAATATTCTGGCAAGGTAGACACTCTAGTATTCCGGAGTTTAAATCGGCATGGTTTCCTTGGACAACTGAAGAAGAAGAAGCTGGTAAGTGTGATTAGTTATGATCTTTTTTTACGATGTGTTATTCTGCTGAGATTCATCTGTGGTCGTTTCATGCATACAGTAGTTTCTCGGCAGTCAACATTATGTACACACTTCTAATGCCCAAGTTGGTTTCTGTTTTCAGTGTGCCATGATACAATTACCTTCACAAACTCTGTTCCTGTCGGTGTCTAACAGAGATGACAGACTGATTGGCATGCTCTTCCCTGCGGTAATTTTCTGATCATAGCTAAATGAACTTATATTTCTGCTCCTGATTTGAGATCAACATATAATTATCTGCATTTGCTGAAATGTTTTCCCCCTTTTTTCCTCAGGACGTGGTGGTATTCACACCGCGGGTATCAGATCAGCAACCACCAGTGCAGCAGCAGCAGCAAGAGATACAGCAGCCTGCACAAGCGCCATCCTGCTCCAGCAGCCGCTACACCAAGAAAAAGCGCCAACAGAGGTGAAGTTGACATTGATCCTGAGGGGTGCTGTCACCGACTCGCCGTTGACAGTGTTACATGACGGATAAGAATCTAAATGGTGACATATTGTACTGTGTTGACCTAAACATTAAAATCTTTCTGCTGGCAGCTGCTGATGAATATTTGATTCTGCCTTGATATTCGCTTCGTTAGTAATTTCTTTTAAGCAAATGTTCCACCGTCATGCAGCTTGCTGGAATGATGCCCGTCAATGAACAGGCCACTTGATCCTTATTATGTGAGAAATTTCCAGGATTAAATTGCTAGGTCACATTCAGGGAAGAAAACAAATTTATGTGCATGTATGCAATTCAAGATAGGACAAAATATGGAGACTGCTCACTACATTAGTACTCTCTCCGTTTCAAAATCCTTATCATTCTGGCTTTTCTACATACATTCTCTTTGTTATGCACCTAGATCGTTAGTATGTCCACATACATAATAAAGGGAACGTATCTAGAAAAGTCAGAATGACAAGTATTTGGAAATTGAGGGAGTACTAAAGAGTGGAAATTAATGCTGCCAAAGTTTGCTACAGAAGTACCAAAGCTCAATACAAACATGATGAACAAATATGAAATCATGGGACAAAACGGTAACTTGTGTACCCTGGAAAGCCTTTAACAAACGATACCCATGGACCATGCTGCACACGTATGCAGCAGGAAAATAATGCTACATTATGCCAACCCATCCAGCGGTCAACAAAAAAGTGTGCTAACCCATCTTCAGCCAATGCAGAAACTCCATGAGCGCCCCAGGTGTTACAAAACAAGAGCTAAAGCATTAAGCTGCAGTGCGATACTCAAGAACAGTGAAACCAACCTCTTCTACAGCTTGCTTCTGAGAAGATGTTGCGACTCTTACCTGTTTTCTGCTATTGAAATGACCTTTTTTTGTGTTTTGATTTCACTGATTGTACATGCATCCAAAGTCTACTAACAGAGATCTAAAACCCTAATCCTGATGATCCACAAAGTTAAGTCGAATAAAGTTTTCTTAGCTCTCCACTTGAGCCTCATGTTCCTTCTTATGTCCTCCAAAATTACAAAGATTTGCTGCTCCAGGCCATTAGCAAAATATTTCACAGTACCATAATATACTGTTCTCGTTTTTCTACTTACATAAGTACCTGACGAAAACTGCATGAAAATTAATCTGCATTCTTCATTTCCCAACAGAACATTCAGGTCAGAAGCGTACAAGAGTAAAGCAATAGGTTGTCCAGTTAGAACGAGATGGTCAAAAATATAAATCACAAAAAAAGAATGCCACGGTCAAATATAAAAAGGGCATAATAAAATGCCAGGTATTGTAGTTCTACCTAGTGACAAGGTAGCAATATATTGGAGATCCAACAAAACTATGTCATATATAACAGGCAGTCAACAATTACTATCACCATATGCTTGTGCTTGTACAACCCAGAAGAAATAGGTATCATAGAAGTCAAACTTCAGACTGGTAGTTGCTTGCCACTACACAGAATATTGAGGGAATTTGACAAGATAACACCGACCCTACACAATATGACAATATAACCTGAGACACTTTGTATATTAATCATCTAATAACATTTGATAGCACACAGCAAATAAGTCATGCTAGATCACTGATGTATTCATATTAGAGCAGAGCCAACATTTGCACTGCATATCAAGTGCTAAAGACCATATTTCATGGGCTCATGGCATCTCACAGAAAAATAAATCCAATTCATGGCAACCATCATTAACATACTTAATGACTTTCCAGATGAATAAAATGTACTGTTTTCATCATAAACTACACAGTATGCATTTGAAAATGCGTATATTTCTGATTCAAATGCATACCGGGTCATATGAACGACACGTTCATTTCCTTACATGATTCAGGAGTCAAGTTAATGCAGTAGGGTAGATTCATACTTCAACTTGAATTCAAAAGGCAAGAAAATTGAATCATACAGTATATCAAGAAGGTAGATTGTTCTCTTGCCACTATTTGCAAACACGTTTTTAAAATATATAGCAATGTTTTTGCACTAGCTCATAGTAATAGAGAGCTAACCTGCTAAGAGCAATAAATAGCTAACCTATCTTATTCATTAGCATTCCATCAATTACTACTGTTAGTGCGTAACTGAGTACGGTTATTGAAGAAGGTTAGTGAATAACTGAGTAAGAATTAACGGCTAGTGAGCAACTGAATATGGCTATTGAGGAAGGTTGAGTTGGTGACGAAGCTCCGACTGTCGGAATAGATGTTGCAGTCAACACTGTCAGATAGATCAGGCAGAGAGAGGGCAGAGGTTTCCTCAAATTGGATCCAACAGAAAATTAGCGTCATTTAGATGAATAGTTAAGTTACTTGATGGGGAAGCAGGAGTTATTCGCCAAATCATTATAACTCATCAAAGGCGTCAGCTGATGAAGTTAGGTTTAGAGCCATGGATGATGTGAAAAAGGCACAACCGAACAAGTTATGTAATACTGCCAAACTATATCATATAGATGGAAAGTTATTATGTCCAATCAACTCCAGCGACAAAAATTCACCTTTTCTTTCTTCCATTGGAAGCAATAAACAAAATTATGAACATCTAATTTCAATTGTAGAGAGATGAGCACACAACTCAATTACGCAACTACAGACTTAGTTACAAATTACAACATAATTAACTTAAGAGTATGCAATATATACCTTTTATTTCAATTTCAGTGTGTACATCTTGTATAATAAACTAGCACCTTACATTAGGAGATTATCCAGACCCGGAACATCAAATGGTAACTTTATAACTCCAAGGGCAACAAGCATGAGCAAGAACCACGCAGGAAATGTCATCATGCACAGCACTAAAAAAGACTTCTGTCCTGAAAAAGATGAGCACAAGACGAAGAAAATCTCAGTCTGAATCATATACAGGAACAGGCGTACAGCTTACAATGCGTATTTGCAATTGCAGTAACTATTAACACAAATTCCATGGCCGTGTAGCTTGGCATGGATGAAATACTGGGGCACGTCCTCACCTTCGCAAGCGCGCGTCTCGGTGGTGTCGACGACCCACTCGGCGGCCTCGCGGAGGCGGCGCTCGGCCTCGCCCTCGGGCTGCCCGATGGGCGTGGAGGCGATGAGCTCCATGAACGCGGAGTTCTTCTCCGCCCTGGAGGAGGCGGCAGACGCGGCGACTTCGACCCCGAGGGCTCGCCGCACCTCCGCGACGGACGGCTGGGCGGGAGGCGCGGGGGGCGAACCCTGCTGACCCGGCGGCCCGCGGCGGCGGATGATGCGGCGCGCGGGCTCTCCAGCGGCGGACGCGGAGGCGATCACGAGGAGGCGAGGGGCGCGGGCGGTGGCGCCGGCGAGGCCGAGGTGGCAGGCCATTGGTGTTGTTCCGGAAGGGAGCGCGCAGCGTGAGGTTGGTCGTGCGCGCTGAACTGCCGGAGTGGATAATGCTAGCTGGGGTAGAGCCACTGTGAGGATGACAGGTGGGACCATCATTTAGATATTTATCCGGCTCTGTACTTTCTTTTGTGAATGTTGGTTTCAATCTTTTCTTTCAAAATTCAAAAACGTCAAAGAATGCATCAAAACTCTCCAAGTTTCTTGTTCGTATCAAATAGGTCTCTAAACACATGGCTATATGTTGAATTTATAGCACTGATAACTTGATGTACAAAGTTAAAATATATGAATTATGCTAGCCCACATGCGAAATGGCCAGAGGACCGGAACTATTTTTGTATTGAGAAGTTGGAGTTACAAACAGTATCTCCTCTGGCTCCTTCCGATTTTAGGAAGAATCTAAACCCTATACTGTATTTAGGGTCCGTTTGGCACGGCTGTGGCTGTGCTGGTGAAGCGGATTTGGGGTGAAGCTGAAACCGTTTCAGAGGAACGTTTGGCAAAACAACTTCGTAAGGTGGTAAAAGGGTGAAATGACCATAATACCCTTCCCATTTCTTTTTTATTTCCTCTTATTTTTTCTTTTTTCCCTTTTTCTTTTTTTTTCTTCTCACTTTTTCTTTTTTTTTCTTTTTCCTCTCCCATCAATATCTCCCACCAGCCACGCATCCCCCTCCCCTCCCATCCCTTATCCACTCGCCACGCCTCGCATCCGTCGCTCCGACCCCGTCGCGCCTCGGAGACCTCCTCCGCCTCGCGCCAACCGGCAGGCCTCCTCCGCCGGTCTCCTCCCCCGGCGGCCATGGAGCCGGCCGGGGCGGAGCTCGCCGGCCGGCAGGCCTCCTCCACCGGTCTCCTCCCCCGGCGGCCATGGAGACGGCCGGGGTGGAGCTCGCCGGCCGGCAGGCCTCCTCCACCGTTCTCCTCCCCCGGCGGTCTCCTCCCACGCCCGGTCTCCTCTGTCTCCCACGCCCGCGCTGGGGGCAGACGGGGAAAGCGCATGGCGAAGCGGGGGGAAGCTGCCCTTTTGCAGCTTCGCCCCGGCCAAATCGCTCTAGAGAGCGGTTTTTGCGCTCGCTTTGGCGGGGAAGCTGTTTTGTGCCAGCGTTTGGCACAGCTTCGTGAAAAACAGCTGCCTAAGCGGCTCACGAAGCTGTGCCAAAGACACCCTTATAACTAACTTAACCAGTGGCGGAACTGAGGGAGGCTGGCGTGGGCTATGGCCCCCCTCAACAATTTTTTTTCCTCCTGGTATGTATGTATATTTTTTTTAGCTCAAGTGCTCAACACCAAAGCCCACAGGTGTACACAGCAGCATGCAGCATGCAGCATGCAGCATGCAGCATGCAGCATGCAGCACGCAGCTCGCAACCAATTTGCAAAGGTCACGTTTAGTTCACTTTCATAAATTTTCACCGGTCACATTTAAAATAACAACACAAATTAGGAGTATTAAATATGGATTAATAGCAAAATTTATTCTGTAACCATGGTCAAATCGCGAGACGAATCTGATGAGTATAATTATGTCATCATTAGATAATGTCGTGCTACCATAACCAATCTCTAATGACATATTAATTAGGTTTAATAGATTTGTTTCACGATTCCCCCTCCATTCGTGAAATTAGTTTTGTAATTAGTCTATGTTTAGCCTCGCGATTTTTGATAATTCTATAATTTGTATTCATATCAACCATTCAAAACATCTCCAATTTTATTTCAACAATGAAGATCACGATAGATTCAATTATTGATGTTTGGATATGGTGAAAAAACATGCATTGAAATTTAAATGAGTAAGATATACTAACTACTTTTGTTGTATTAGCGTTGCATAATTAACTAATATTTAACTAATATATAGTCTCGACTAGCTATTGTATGCTTGAAAAATAGAGACGAATTAGTAAATTATTTAACTGACAAATATTTGCATGGTCCCTCCTTAATTTTCTCTCCAGTTCCGCCACTGAACTTAACTGCAAATGGATTCCACTTATCTAGCAATGTTTCGTGGTATGTTTTGTGCTAGCATGGCTTGGCAAGACAGAACTTTAAGTAAATGTTAGTCTCAGTGCCTTCTCTTTGAAGAGGATGAAGACATGCCAATCATCCATTATCTTATTAAAAATATTGCTGCAATTTAATCTTACAAGTTGTAATCATCAATAGACAAAAGGGTTGTGTGTAGAGATGGATCCAACTCTCTCTCTCTCTCTCTTGAACATAAAGGGGGTAGGATTGGGCCCCAGGGGATCTTCTCTTCTTCTTGCTCCTCCATCCTCCTCTTCTTTTCTTCTTCTTTATCAATTTCTTTTCTTCTTTATCAATTTGTAGGAGAACTTAGGAGGACACCATAAGATTTCGGCTGGTAGAAGGGCTTGATCCCTCCCCCATCCCCCCCCTCCCCTCAGCCCCACCGTTGGATCCGTTCTTGCATTTATCTCGGCCCCTTCTTCCTTCATTCTCTCTTCCTCTTCTTGTTATATCATGTTTGGAAACTTTTTTTTTTGATAAAGATGTTTGAAAAATTTAGGGATGGGCTGCACGAACGCAGTCCTCCCATGCTAGATCCACCCCTGATCGATCGCATTGAGCATAAGCAGCGAGTTTGGAAACCTAAGTCAGCGGCTAGCGCCAAGCATCCGAAGTGAGATCAGTGGAACTGAAGGAAAAGGATGCTCGGTGGTTGTCATATATAAGAGATTTTGGTAGACAAAGTTCAAGTAGGCGTACATGAAGGTAGGAATCCTTTGACGGGGATGACCACATTAGCTTAATTATGAACAAAGCCTAATTGTCACGGAATTGAGATGGACGAATGACTCAACATGAGATAGGATCATGACATCATGTTTGCTAGAGAGATCATGACTAATTACTACAAGTTTTTGGTTTATTAGGAACATTCTCAACTTCTTTTTGAAGCCGGAAATAGACAAGAAAAAACACTTAATAATTGCCTTATAAAATAATGGAATTCTATTGAAACTAACAATATACATTTTCCCAAAACTTTATAAATAACTAGCAATAATGCCCACGCGACAAGCGCATGCTACATGTTTGTATCATAATAAATAATTATGATATAATGGAACAATCTTTTTCATACTCAACATACAAAGTGCAACTATCATTTCAAATAATGTGCATGAAGATCATTGTGAAAAATTTTCAAATAAAAAAATTAACTCAAGCTCGAGTCATACGAAGCTTGCAGGTTAAAGATCACTGAATGACCCACAAATATTGAAGTGAGGAATCTAAATAATCTACTTCTAATAGTCAAAAGTACAATTCTAAATCTAACATAGATTGTATTCTAGCAAAAGAAAAAATAACCTAAATTGGTCTCCAAACAGTAGCAGGCCTTAAATACAAAAGAAAATGTTTGCATAACAATAATGAAATTATATAGTCAATCAATCATAGCGCACAGCGCAGTAATTAAAAATATTTTTTCTTCACAATTGAAGGAAGTGCCTGGCGCAATGGTAAGACTTCCACTTGTGGCCTGGGCGCATGGCAGACACTTGGCCCTTTCTCATATTTCACATAGCAAATATGCACCTACGTTGCAACATGATGAAAAACATATTGTACAACCTAATTTGATAAACATGACACACAACCTTTGTAGAGAATTTAATTTATGATCTATATTGATTTTTTTAGATTGACTTTAAATATACTCTAAATTTCCTAGTGTAAATTTTTTGTTTGCAGCTGGAAAGAGTTCATCAAGATGATTGTCAGGGGTTGAGACCTGGACAGATCCGCAAGGGGGCTACCCAAGCAGCTTGCAGGTTAATGGGAGGATCCGGAACTAAGAGCGTAGGTGGTAGTTCACGTGATGAACTCGGAACACGGCAAGTATGGCGAAGAACACGGGGACACAAGGGTTTAGACTGGTTCAGGCCTCCGGAGAGTAAAACTCTACGTCCAATTGTGGTGTATTACGTGGGGCGTGAATGGATGAAGATGTCCCCTCGAATGGAGCCCTAAGCCGCCTTATATGGGTAATGAGCGAGGGTTTCCATTCGAGGTCGGTGGACCCGTATCTGGGTCGGTTACAAGATGCAAGGCTATCCTCCCGGATTACAAGGAGTATCCCGAGATACTCGGACTATCAGGCGGCGCCACGCCGCGTACTACTGCTTGACTTGCACTCCAAGTACCGTGGATCCTCCGGGATCTGGATAAGGTCGCCCGGGGTCGTCCGTGGTTGTCGGGTCTGTGGATAAGGTCTTCGGGCCCACTTGCCGGTCGGCGGGGCTTCTAGCAGGTCGGGTCCATTTGCCAGGGACCTCTGGGACACTGGTCGGTGGGGACCCAGGGGTATCCATGTCTCTCAAGCCCCCGATTGACGTGTAGGCGTAGCGGCCGAGACGAGATCATGTCGAAACTTGGCGAAGACATGGCACCGTCAAGGTCGTGTAGGGTGCACTGGGATCCAAAGAAGAAAAACCCCTCCAATGCGCGCACGAAGTCGAACATTGAGCTCCTGGAATATAAATCCAGAAGGTCGAAGTGAAGGCGAGACGTCGATCTTGAAGAACCACTGACCTGATCTGGATCAGGTGACACAAAATAGTTCCCACGACCTTTAGAAAGGCCGCCATGCCAACCATAGGTAGGTCGAGTAGAGGAGTAATGGAAGCAGACTTCCAGTAGGTCGATGCGACGTAGAAGAAGAGGGCGTCGCAAGACACACTCCTGTAGTAGCCCCCAAGCAGTAAAGCAACCAGAATGGTCGGTTTGATGCTCCAAAAAAGAGGAAGAAAAGAGAACCTATGGCCTTCTGTTGTATCAGCACGATAGCTAGAATCTTGAGCCAATAGGCCAAAACACCTAGAATCTTGAGGAAGATGCCAAACACCGAAAGCTATCATGACCTGAGTCACAGGCGCACTGCACGGTCACAGGCCTGCTCCCACGTAGAGCACAAGCTGCTGTCCAATCGCAAGGGACAAAAAACACCAGGATGTAGTCAGGTAGGGGAAAGGCGCGCCAACACTCCCCCACGGGTGAACAGTGACCTCATGCTTCACGCGGGAACAGTAACCTTGAGGATAAGGACGCCACGCAGACTAAGTTGCAGATAAGATCGAAGGCCGAGTGCTGCGGGCATAAATAGGTGCCCACACCATTGAGCAAAGCACCCAAGCTGCTTGTGAAAGCCATGGCGATGCTGTGTAGTAATTTCTCCATTCTTTGGACTTACGTCCGTCCACCAGAGCATAGAGCTGGTGCCGTTCATGCTTGGAACTAGAAGAATGCTTGCGAAGCTCGGAGAACTCGATCAGCCGCTTCACCCGCGCCCACCGAGGAATCCAGGTGAAGCAGGGGGTAATGCTGGCATCGGCGAGCCTTACACGTAGAGGCCTGATGTGATGCTAGAGGCCACCTTACTCCACCAGGAGAGGCCAGAGGTGATGCTGGTCCCATTTGGAATCTTGTAGGGGAGCTCAGGCATAATACTGGGCACCACAGGAAACCTACTGGAGCGCGAGTAGAGGAGGCTGTGTGGTAGCTGCCTCTATAGCGGCGGTAGTGGTCTTCAACCAGGTCCTGAAGCTAGAAGAAAACTTGTGATGTGCCTTATTAGTGTAGACTGCATCGCAAACATTATATAGGGTAGCTCAGGGCCATTAATGTCTATGTATCTTGTAATTGGCCAAGGGCCAAAGTCCTTGCAGTTTATGAAGCTTTATGTATGCATTTGTATGACAAACGGTATATCCCAAGTAGATGTAGAGGCGCCCAGGCAGCAATGGTATGGCTACCAAGGTCCCAGCGGGGCTATATTAGCACTCCGACCTTCGGGAGGCCTTAAGAAGTGACAAATAGCTCGTGTCGACCTGAATTGACATGGCCATTGTGCAGTGACACAATGCAGGGCGTCAACCTGAGAATTGTAGGTCTAGGCGACCTAGAAGGTAGCAGGGCCTTAGCAACCTCAAGGAGGAGCTATAGTTATGACCAGGAGGTTGCCAACAGGCAGTTGAGTCTTTAAGCACGGAGCCGTTGGTGTAAGCCCGTTGTTGTCGGCCAAGACGACCTAGGAGACAGCAGGGCTTAGGAGCTGTTGGTGTAAACCCGCCGTTGTAGGCCGAGGCGACCTAGGAGGCAGCAAGGCTTAGGAGCCGTTGGTGTAAACCCGCCGTTGTAGGCCGAGGTGACCTAGGAGGCAGCAGGGCTTAGGAGCCGTTGGTGTAAACCCGTTGTTGTAGGCCGAGGCGACCTAGGAGGCAGCAGGGCCTCATCAACGTCACGAAGGTGATGTGATAGACCCGAAGGTCGTCCATCGGTCATGAGACCTTGAAGTAGATATCATTTGTAGTATAGTAGGGGGCTTAATGTAGGGCATAAGGGGTCCTTGAACGCTGGGCCGTTGACCACGGAGCCAATGGGCATAGATTCCCACAAGGCACGAGCTGTTACTGCCTGTGACCGTTAGGCTGAAAGAGCCGTTGGAAAGAGATCCGTTGGGTCGCCGAGAATCCCGTAGAATCGAAGAGACGTTGGGCGCGGCAGCCCGCAGCGCCGCTGGGGCCCATCTATAAAAGGCTGAGTGGAGGGCTGGGGACCTCACTCGCTTCCATTTCCACCCCGATTTAGGGTTTCGCTTCCGCCGCCAGAGCATTCTGCGCAAGTCCACCGGCGCCGCCGCGCTTAGATCCGCCTCGCCGTGCACCGCCGCATGTGCGTGAAGTCCCTCGCAGTGCATAGGGCTAGATCCACCGGCATACAAGAAGAAGAAATAGCTCCCGAGCTTGCGCCGCCACCGGAGGACATCTGGGAGCCCTCGACGGTGACGGAGGAGCAGTTCCAAGGTCTGGTGGCCCGCGGGCTGCTGAAGCCCAATGAGTAGGTGGGCTGGAGGGGGGAGCTTGCCTGGCGAAGGAACGAGGACGACAGGTGCCTCTATGCCGGGACCCCATGGGTGGACGACATCGGCGCTGACCGCCGCGACCTGGACGAGTTCAAGGTGGTGCAACAGACGATTGCGCGGACACTCTCGGTAAGTCCTTTCTTCCAAGGAAGCCGCTGCTTTGATTGCTCCGGTGTCATGTGGAGCTGACTTTGTTTGATGTAGTCTCTCGCTGAGTGAGCGCAGGCTTGGGCGCACTTGGTGAAGGAAGGTGCCAAGGCGCACATGGAAGCCACTGCAGCTCGGGAGGCCGCGCTGCAGACCAAGATCAAGGCCGCGGAGGAGATCCAACGCGTGAAGGACGCCATGGCCAAGCAGGCGGAGAAGGAGATGGCCGCCCTTAGGAAAGAGCTGGCAGCCGCCCAGAAGAAGACGAAAGACGCCGAGGAGGACCTCAAGATCATCGTAGATGGTATGCCTTGACTTACCCCCGACCTTGATTTCCAGAAGGTGTGGCACTCGCTGACCTTGATTTTGATGTTTCCAGATGCCAAAAAGAAGGAGGACGCCTTGAAGAAGCAACTCTAGGAGTCCAAGGATCAGGTGAAGAGCCTCAAAGAGAAGACCAAGGAGGTCCAAGACATTGAGTTTTATTTTTCCCGAAAAGCTGCATATGAGCATGGTTTACGTCGAGACCTAGAGATCGACCTCTCCCAGGCCATGCAAACCATCGTTGACCAACAAGCGGTGATTGCAGATCTTGAGAAGCAGCTGGGCGACATCAGGGAGGCCTCTGAGTACCTGATGGACATATATGTCCCTCAGGAGGAGGAGGCAGAGCACAAGGAGCTCGTTGCCCGTCTGGACGAAGCGGAAGGCCGGATGAAGACACTGTTGCTTGATACCAGCAAGCTCGCAGTGGCCGCAGCCTTGGCTACGGTGAAGTTCCATGAGCCGACGTTCGACCTGTTGAAGGTTGCAGAGGATGTCAACTTGTCGGAGCTGGTGAACGCTGAAGACGTCCAGGCCACCGCGGGGGAGATCATCAAGAAGGTCGATCTCTGAAAATGTAGTTCAGAGATGTATCAAACTGTTGATGTAAATGAGGGCGCGGACCCTTTTGACGATGTACATAAATTGGCATGAATGAAAAGTTCCTTTTAATTAAAGAGCATAACCCCTTATTTGACAAAAACACCCATTATGAGAACTCATGAGTAATGAAGTTGCAAAACGTGTCCTCTCCGCTAACCCAACTCAGTGGAGGAATGACTTACCGACTGCACGGCTCAGCGTGGAGGCTTAGGTGCAGCCGGCGCGCGGAGGGTGGCCTTGGACCCAAGGTCTCGCAACCACACGACTTAAGAATACGCATAATAAGCATAAGAGTTGTGGTAAGGGAAAACACTTTAAGGAAGAAAAGGTAAAACCCCTCAGGTCGTAAGACCCTTAGATTGGCAAAGCCAAGCCCCCGAGCGTGTCGAGGGGGAGGGATGAACAAAAAGTAAAAAGAGACCCAGATGTAGGTCGACAGGAAGCCTACCAAAAGGGAATCTATCTTTATTGATTATAAATTACAAGAGGGTAGAGTACATAGCTTTTTATTTTGGTACAAGGCTCCTAAGGTAGAAGCGACGTAAGTGCTCAATGTTCCAGGGGTTCAGGATGCCCTAGCCATCATCCCATTGGAGGCGATAGGTCGCCAGTCCAATGACCTTCTTGACTATGAAGGGGCCTTCCCAAGGCGTCGAAAGCTTGTGCATGTCATTGGTGTTCTGAATCCACCACAGGACCAGGTTGTTGACGTTGAAGGAACGTTCCCGCACATTACGGTCGTGGTAGCGACATAGCTGCTGCTCGTGGCGGGTGTGGCGCATTAGCGCAACCACACGATGTTCTTCAAGGCTGTCGAGGTCGACCTTGCGTGTTTGCTCTGCTTCGCCCTCGCCATAATGCTGGATGCGAGGAGCCCCGAAGGCAACGTCGGTGGGGAGGATGGCCTCTGACCCATAGACCAAGAAGAACGGAGAGTATCCTGTGGGCGAGCTGACCTGAGTTCGCAAACCCCAGATGACATGAGGGAGCTCTGCTAGCCACCTGGTGGTGTAGGGCGACGCATCGTCGAAGATGCGGTCTTTGATGGCCTGCAGTACCATACTGTTGGCACGCTCGACCTGGCCGTTGCACCGTGGGTGCGCCACCGAAGAGTAGTAGACGTCGATGAGGCTGTCTTGGCAAAAGTCCCAGAAGTCAGCCCCTGTGAAGGCTGTGCCAAGGTCGGTGATGATCCTATTGGGGACCCCGAAATGATGGGTGATCTCCTCGATGAACTTCGCCGCCTCCTTCGACGTAACACTGGATACAGGCCTGACCTCGATCCATTTGGTGAACTTGTCCACCGCCACGATGATATGCTTGTAGCCACCGGGAGCGGTCTTGAAAGGTCCTACCGAGTCGAGGCCCCACACTACGAAGGGCCAAGGGGATGGTCCGCAGGGCCTGAGCCGGCATGTGCTGCTGCTTGGCGAAGAACTGGCACCCCTTGCATCGCCGGATAAGGTCCTGAGAGTCAGCCAAAGTTGTGGGCTAGTAGAAGTCTGACCTGAAGGCTTTCTCCACCAGGTTGGCGGGAGCGGCATGATTGCCACACTCACCGCTGTGGATTTCCTCTAAGAGCCTGAGGCTCTCAGATCGTAAGATGCACTTCATTAGCACACCATTGGAGGCGGACCTCCGGTAGAGTTCTGTGCCTATGACGATGTAGTTGGCGCTATGCCTCGTGACCTTCTCGCGCTCTGCCTTCTCCTCGGGAACCCGATGCTCGAGGATGAAGGCGAGGATGTCAAGGCGCCAATCATCTTCGGCCTCAGCCATGAGAACATCGCGACCACCTAGCGGGGTCGCATTGTCGGCTGGTGACTCTGGGTCGGAGAGGAGTTTGATGGTAGGCTTGCGTAGGTCTTGGACAAACACACCGGCCGGAACCAGCGCACGCTTGGAGCCTAGCTTGGAGAGGACGTCAGCCGCTATGTTATTGTCGCGACAGACGTGATGGAACTCGATCCCCTCGAAGTGGCCTTCGAGCTTGCGTACCTCGGCGCAGTAGGCGTCCATCGTGTCTTTCTTGGTATCACAGGCCTTGTTGACTTGGTCGATGACGACCTTGGAGTTGCCGTACGCTATGAGGCGTTTGATCCCTAGGGAGACGGCGATGCGTAGCCCGTGGATGAGGGCTTCGTACTCGGCGCTGTTGTTAGACGCTTTGTAGTGGATTTGCAGGATGTACTTCAGGTGACCGCCCTGGGGGGAGATGAAAAGCACGCCTGCTCCCTCTCCTTCGAGGTTCATGGAACCGTCGAAGTACATCTTCTAGTGTTCTAGCTTCTCTAATGGTGGAGGCTGCTAGATCTCTGTCCACTCAGAGACGAAGTCAGCGATGACCTGGGACTTGATGGCATGCCTTGGGCAGAACTCGAGGTCGAACTCGCCTAGCTCGATGGACCACTTGACGATGCGTCTAGTGGTGTCGCGGCTACACAGGATCTCGCCGAGGGGGAAGGCCGAGATGACCTTGATCTTGTGCGCCTGGAAGTAGTGCCGGAGCTTGCGTGAAGTGACGAGGAGGGCGTAGAGCATCTTCTATGGCTGCGAGTACCTAGTCTTGCTATCTGACAAGACCTTGCTGACATAGTAGACAGGTCGCTGGACCGGGTAAGGCTTGCCTTCTTTGGGTCGCTCTGTCACTAGAACGGAACTGACCACCTGACTGGTCGCGGAGATGTAGAGCAGCAGCGTTTTCTTGAGTTTTTCCAGGGCCTCGTCAGCCTCTTCTGTCCAGACAAACTTATCCGCCTTCTTCAGCAGCTTGAAGAAGGGCAGGTCTTTCTCCCCAAGCTTGCTGATAAATCGACCTATGGCCGCCATCATGCCGGTGAGCTTCATGACGTCTTTCTTCCCAGTAGGTCGCTTCATCCTGCGGATGGCATCCACCTTAGTGGGATTCGCCTCGATGCCCCGGTGATTGACCATGAAGCCCAGGAGCTTGCCGGACGGGACACCGAAGACGCACTTCTCTGGATTGAGTTTCCAGTGATAATGGCAGAGGTTGGCAAAGGTCAGGGCGAGGTCAGCTATGAGGTTGTCCTCCATGGTGGTCTTGACGACCACATCGTCGACGTAGGCTTCTACGTTGTCGCCGATCTGGGTGTAACGACCTGGGTTTTCACAAGGGGAAACCCGTCATCCTATACTTGCGATAGTCCCTGGATCAGACGCTATCACGTACAGATTTCCATCACAGATAAATAACACAACCATACAGTGGAAATAAGCATCAAAAGTATTAATATTATTACATGTCCGAATAAAGGAGTACATCAATACACGACACTTGGCGGAATAACATGAATAAGAGCCTACGCAATGGTAGCTAGCTTCCAGAAGATGTCTCCAGCATTATTCTCCTCTCCCACAGGCATCCTTGAGTGAAGCGACGCGCCTTTCAGTCGTACCATCCATCGGCGTTGTTGTCGAAGTCTGACTTGTACCCTGCAAGCTCAGGGGCTATCCCCAAGGATCGGGATAGGTCCACGTCACCAACCGTATGCAAGATTAAATTGGCCTATTTCTGAAGGTAAAGAAAAGTACAAGGTAGAGGCTGGGTTTTCCTAAGCAGCAGCAGCAACATAAATAGAATAACATCTCCAATTCCCACCAATTCCCATAACACTCATCCACAAATGGTTACACCTGGTCACCCAGATCACCATCACCAGATCCTATCTCCAACTAGGGTCGGTGCGAGAACTCTCACTCCTCGCACCTCAATGATTGCACCCGGATCCGCGAGGCAGAGGGAGCAACTCCCCTCTCCCCGAATGCAACCACGGCTCACCACACACTCGAATCCTATAAGGGGAGGTAGAAATCCCAAAACACGAGAGTCAGAGTAAACATCGGGCATGTCCATATCAGAGGACGCGGCTATACGTATAGATCTAAACTCTGCAGAGTGTGTACACCTGTACCTAGCTCGGAATAGCACCCGGACGGTGTACGGCCGACCGAGCCTATCCAACCGAACGAACACCTAGGAGTTACGATTCCACCCTACATCTGGGTCTCGACGCGGTCCCCAACAGAAGACCACCCCAGAACTGTGAAATAGCCCCCGTGTGGCCACACGGGGACGCACCTCTCGGGGAGCCGAAGGGTCCAAAGACCACTCTCCCCTACACTGATACTCCTATCCTACAGCAGGTATGGCATCGCACTTGCTAGGGTCGACCCGGCCCTATCCCCACTCTCGGCGAGGTGGTGTGTACGAAAGTCCTGCGAAAACAAAGCGACCCACTCGGTTTCAGACCGGGGCAAGCTCCTATCCTCCAAGTCGTCACAAAACCCTAACACCTGTGCTCCTAAAATGGTATACCCGCCATAGGTACAAAATGGGAATCGCTCGAGAAGACGAACCCCTGTCCCCCGATCCCGGATCGGGTTGTCTCGAGCTCACCCCCGCCAAGTCACCCAAAAACACCTTCGCCTGCCAGTTTTTCCCCACACACGCCAAGAAAGCTACCACATATTCCCAAACACAAGCACAGCGAAGCTCAGCGTATAAACACGCATAAATATAGTAGTAGTAGAAGTAGGTCAATCAAGGACAAGGTAAACAAAAAGGGGCAGTGCACGGTTTCATCATATCCATCATCATGCATAAAGTAAAGCGCTAGCAGTTCTAATAGTAATGCCTAGTAGGTGTTCAAAGTAGGTTGGGCGTGAACCTGCGAGCGGGTAGTCGTCGTAGACGAGGTCGTCCTCGAAGTCCTGGTTTAGGTCTCCGGCTCCGGCAGCTCCTAAATTCGTAAATAAATAAATAAACACGGCTGCTAAAGCAATAACTCCAGGAGAAAAACAATTAAGACCCAAAAATGAGGCAAACTCTAGCCTAGCACGGAGTTTGAGATTTTAGAAGACTTTAGGAAAATGTTTTGTATTTTTGGAGTCAAAACAGATTTAATATGAATTTTCTAAAGGAAAATACATTTTTGAAATTAAAATACGCATTTACAATAACACTAACTTTAGGCTAGCTACAGGCTAACTCTAGCTGTCTCTAACAAGGCTCTAAGCCGGCTGCTGGCTGACTCCAGGTGCTGACGCGGCAGCCACGTGTGTGGCTATAAGCCAGTGGCAGCCTACGTGGCAGATGACGCGGCGGCGCACGTGGCGGGGTGCACGGGATCCCGCCTGGTGCCACTGCGGCTCGGCGCGGTGCAGGCCGGCGTGTGGCCCAGCCATGGGTGGCAGGCCGCATAGGATCCAACCGGATCTTCTACGGTGCGTCGCGCGTGTGTGCGTTCGTGTGCGACAAAACCCCTGGGGTTTTGGGGTCGGCAGTGACGTGTTCGACGAAAAGCCCCAAAGGGGGTTCCAGCGCGGTGATGCTCGCCAGCGGCGAGGCGAGGCGACGGCTGGCCAACAAATGGCACGGCGTGACTCAGGAAGTCCTCGAGAACACGAAGGGGTGAAGAAAGGTCGGACCTTTGGCCGGAGCAAGGCTCGACGGTAGCGGTGTGGTGAAGAGCACGGCAGCGCGGTGCTGTTGGTCGTCGGCGCGGCGTGTGGGCGCGCCGGTACGCCGGTCGTGCACGTGCGTGCGAGTTGTGAAGGGAGCAAGATCCAAAAATTGGGGCTTTGCCCCCTGTCCATGCGCACAGGGCTAGTTCTGGCCATGGCGGTGCCCTGGCCGACGCGTGCGACGGCGGAGAGCGGATCACCACGGCGAGGTGAGGGAGCGTGGGTGCGCGGTCGCGTCGGCGGGCGTTTGAGCATGGCGAGCCCCCAAAGGCAGCGCCTTTCCTTCCCTTCCCGTGCGTGCGACGAAGCGCAACCCGGCGGACATGGCTGCGGTGGCGCAGCGAGCGGAACGGCGGGTCACCGACGATCAAGCAAGGGGAACCGGGCCAAGCGGTGTATGCGCGCGCATTGTCGACGGCAGCGGCATCTACAGGCGTAAGTCACGGCTCGATGGCCGGCAACTCAGGCGATAGCGGTCTGCGGCGGCGGCGGCGCGGTGCGTGCAGAGGCGGGCACAGGGCATTACGGCAAGGTCTCCCTCCCACGGTGCGAAGGCCGGGCTTCACAGCAGAGAGAGGAGGGACGACGGCGCTCACCTGATGACCCCTGGTCGAAGTGGAGCACGGTGGTGAAGAGGTGTGGAGCAGAGACGGCGACGGAACAGGAAGCAGAGCGGCACGGCTCGGGGCAGAGGAAACAGAGTGGGAGCAGCTTCAGCAGGGACGGTGCCGGCTTCGCGACTAGCAGCTGCTTCCACGGACGGCCTCCTGCTTCCCGGCGAGCTCGCACGGACGGCCTTCCCCGCCCCCTTCTCCTCCTTCTCCCACAACGGCGGTGGCGGATTGAAAGGGGAAAACCCCAGAGCAGCTAGGGTTGAGGGAGCGGCCGCGGTGGCTTATATAGGCGGGTGCGCGAGGCGTGGGCGGTTGGATCGGTGCAGGCTGAGGTGGCGTGCATCCGTGGTGTCGGCCACGAGGGGTACGGCGAGCTCAGCCGAGGTGGCGCGCTCGGGATGGACGCGGCGCGGAGCGGAGGGGAAAAGGGCGAAAAGCAGAGAGACGAGGGAGACGACGACGTGGCTGCTGACGAGCGGGCCCCACATGTCGGTGATTCGGGAGGAAGAAAGGCCAGCGGGCTTCGCTGGGCTGCATTTTAGGTGGGCTGGCGGGAGTGCAAGGTGGACCGGCGAAACAAAGGGAGAGTTGGGGGGCCTTAGATGGACTTCCTTGATGGACTCGAGGCCCAACACAGGTTGGGAGGTTTTCCTATTTTCCTTTTCTCCTTAACCCTATTTCTTTTAGTTTCGAATTTGAATTTAGAATTCAAATTTGATTCTCACACAAATAAAATCCAAATAAAAGACAAAGAACTCCAAAGTTCTCACACTAGCATTTTATATTCCATAGAATTTTTATTTGGCTCAAAAATAATTCTAGGAATATGGGGAGAGAATAGAAGGCACTCTTACTCAAATTAATCAAGCACTTCAATTATTCACCAAAAAATTTAAAATCCTCATTTTCATAAACTAAACATCTTGTAAAAATTACGGGATGTTACAGACTCCCCTCCTCAAAAGAATCTCGTCCCCGAAATTAAGAACTTACCTCCGGCTCGAAGAGGTGAGGGTATTTCTCCCTCATGACTGATTCCTTTTCCCACGTCGCTTCTCGCTCGGTGTGATTGCTCCAAAGTACCTTGCAGAAGCGAGTGGTGGTACTCCTTGTAGATTTCTCGGCCCAATCCAGTATCTTTACCGGATACTCCAAGTACTCTAGATTGTCTTGCAAGTCGATAGCATTGGTGGAGACATGTTTGTCTAGTTTTGGGTCAAGGCACCCCCGGAGTTGCGATATGTGAAACACGGGATGCACTCTGGCAAGTTCGGGAGGTAACTCCAGCTTATAAGCAAGCTTCCCCACTTTTGCCACAATCAAGTAGGGTCCAATAAACCTTGGGGCTAGCTTCCCCTTCACATGGAACCTCTTTGTGCCTCTAAGTGGTGACACCCTTAAAAGAACGTAGTCACCCACTTCAAAGGAGATATCCCTTCATTTTGGATCAGCCTGCTTTGAGCTATCTTCAGGTTTTCTCTCACCTTAGCAACATTTTCCTCGGCTTCCACAATGGAGGCAGGACCAAAGAAAGTCCTCTCCCCCACCTCAGACCACATCAACAGAGTTCTACATCTTCTGCCATAAAGAGCTTCGAAGGGTGCCATTTGCATACTTGCTTGAAAACTGTTGTTGTATGAGAATTCCACGTAGGGTAAGATTTTCTCCCAATCATTATTGTATGTCAACACACAAGCTCTCAGAAGATCTTCGAGAACTTGATTCACCCATTCAGTCTGTCCATCAGTCTGAGGGTGAAAAGTCGTACTGTAGTCCAAGTGTGTGCCCATAGAATCATGCAAACTCTTCCAGAACTGAGAAGTGAACTGAGCGCCACAGTCGGACACGATGCTACGTAGTGCTCCATGTAGCCTCAGGATGTGTTCCACGTAAAGATCGGCCAACTGGCTCACATTGAACCTGTTCTTCACCGGTATGAAGTGTGCTACCTTGGTTAATCGGTCCACAATTACCCAAATCGAGTCATTTCCCTTTTGAGTGCGAGGTAGGCCTACCACGAAGTCCATGCTGATATCATCCCATTTCCATTCAGGTATCTCAAGTGGCTGTAGCAATCCGGTGGGTCTTTGATGTTCCGCCTTCACCCTCTTGTAGGTGTCGCATCGAGCAACATACTCAGCGATATCTTTCCTCATATTCTCCCACCAGAATCGACTCTTCAAGTCTTGGTACATCTTGGTGCACCCAGCGTGAATAGAGTACCGTTAGTCGTGAGCTTCCTTCAGAATCACCTTCCGGATCTCCTCAATACTAGGCACATGTTGACGGTTGATTGTCATTGCAAACTTCGATCCGCAAGTGTACAGACCGTATGGGACCCTTCTTCCCTTGAGTGTAAACCCAAGGTTCTTGTCAACCCAAGGAGCAAGGGGATTGCTAGCGTTCGATCTAAAGCTAATCTAGTTGAATAAGACATCCTTTAACTAGAGATTGATCTAAGAGCAAACTAAACTTAAAACAAAGAGGTGTGTGAGGTGTACTAGATGTAAAGGACACTTGCCCATAGGGTCTAGGATACATGAACATGCAACCGCCAAGGAAGATAAAAACCAATCTAATCTATTGAAGGTGTGACCATGGCTTCACCCTTTTCCTTCTCTCGCACTGTCACTACGCGAAGGCAATCAAGGCAAAACAACGAACGATCACAGTGTGTTGAAGGGATCAACAGGAGTAGTGAGGTCTATACACCTGAAAAGCACGGTAGCTAGCCTTAAACATGAAAGCATCATCAACACGAAAGCAATAGATTGAAACCATAAACAAGTCGGTGATTACATGACATGATCCGTTACAACCCCATGGACAAATGAGAAGATTACCCCATCAAAACGCTAAGCATAGCGTCATTGATCATGGTAGATACTTCCGGTGATGCGTCCTTCAACTCTGGGGGTGCCGTGGCAGCACCTCGACGTCCTCCTTTGCTTGTGGACGCCTCCTTGTACTAGATGAATATTTCTCCCGAGTGCTCTCCTCGAATGTCTTCCGATTCAACCTCTCTTCATGAATGGATCCTTTCGGGGGTATATATCTCTATTTTTGACGAATGGCGGTGCCGGCCAATACTTAGGATTGAAGGATCTTCGCGCACAAGAAACTGGGTGTCGAACCGACGCTGGAACAGGCCAGGCCGGCCGGCCTGGGCTGACCGGCCTGGGCCCTTCCCGACCCGGTTCGGTCGCCCCTTCCTCCGAGTGGCCTGTCTTGACATTTTGGACTTTGACCCCAATATTTGTGTCTTTTTGGCGTCATCAACCCTGCGATAAATATAGGGGGTCTTCTCGTATGAAATCCGATCTTTATGTTTTGGTCCTCGAAGATGTTTTGTCGTAGCACCTTGGTCCTTGCCACCTTTGGGAGTGAGTTTGCCTTGCACTTGCACACGAACGGGACTCCTCATTTACTCCTTTGAACTCGATGTGACTCCATCCCTTTAGTCTATGTTTTCCTACAAAAACATCACACTTCCAAATGCACATACAAGGTTGAACTTGTTATATCATTAGTGTGCCTAGTGGCGGGTTAGTACCATGATGAAGTTCAAACCAAAGTGTAACGAACATGTTTGAAGCACCAAAATTCACCGTCAACATCTCCCCCACGCTTAGATCTTGCTCGTCCTCGAGCAAGTTTCTTGCAAAACAACACTTGTCCATGGAGTTGAAACATGTGTCATAAGTTCCTTCCTTACAAGTTAGTCAGCCTTTCATCTTTGATATAAGAAACATGAAAACAATAAACACTATATGGATTATGGGCGTTTAGGAAATTACCCAATCATGTCTTCCCCCACAACTTATACCTTTTTGCCGGAGGTCCTTTATCCAACCATACTTACTTTCTTACTTCCGCCGGAGGGTTTTGAGGTTTTTCAAAAATAAAATTCCTGCAACAAGTATTAGACAAAATCTTCCTCCAAGTTCTCACATGTCGCTCATTTGAAGTGGCTATCATAGACAATTCATGAACTCTCATCTCCCACAAGTCTCTCATTTAAATATATGGTGGAGCTATAGGTATGGCTAGTGAAGTTAACACAAATATTATCAAGCTAGGAAAGTTCTCTAATAGTTGTTCACCTCTCGAGCCAATGACCATGAGAATGAAACCATAATGTGAGGGTATCAAGGATAAGAAGATTTAGAATGGTGGACATGTGCAAAAGGGAAAAGAAAATATGACTCCAAGGCCCTAATGATGTCCTTGTTGTCGGATTGCACATGGTTGGAATATCAAAGATTCGTTCTCAACAACATCACATCCTTCCTTTGCACTTCTCTTGTTCTTCACTTGACTTGTTATCCCTTCTTATACCTTTCTTGCTTGAGTAAATTCCTCCAGTGCCATTGAAATCTACAACTATCCCTTGTGTGCCATCTGATGGCATGTAGGGGATTTTTTGTGTGTGTATGACATGTGGGGTCAGTGGCATAGAAGGGATGAGTATAATTTCCGATGGCACTGAAGGAATTGGCCCTGCTTGCTTTGCCTTTGACTTCCTCTTTTTCCTCTTTCCTCTTTATTCCTTTTTCTTTTCTTTTCTCTTTTTTTTCTTTTCTCTTTTTTTCTTTTCTCTTTTTTTTCTTTCTTTTTTTCTTTTTCTTCTCTTTATACCCTTTTTTATATTTGCTTGACACCTTTATCTCTTCTCCTAAGCTTTACGCTCGCCTCCTTGGCGTGGAAATACAATCTGAAATTTAGCCAAAATCCTTGCTACAGACGGAACGAATCTTCGGGCATAGGTTGTGTTCAAGGAATATGATGAATAAAAAGATATTATGGGTTGGGTATGGAATCCGGCGATACACGGGACTTTCGATGTGAAAGTCTCGTTACCGAATATATGACGAGGCTAGCAATAAAAGATATAAAGCAAGGACATGATCATTGCTCGAAATTAGAACCTCCAAGAGAGAAAAGCCCTAACCCAATTCATCATGCTAACAACACTTATAGTGGAACGAATATATAAAGGTTTTGTAAAGGATAAGCTCACTCTCAACTTGGAAGAAGAAGATGCTAACCTTTACTGCAAGGGTTTTTTCATGTAATTTTCAGAAATAAAATCCTCCAACTTTGTAATAATTGTAGCATAGCTAAACAAGGTTCTAGCTCAAAGTAAAGTATGGATGCTCTCATGGGCAAGAACCCACTAAGCACCACAGAAACTTTCGTGCTCAATGCTCATGATCGAATACAAAGATAAAAGATAGATAAACGAGTAAGCAAGAAAAATAAAACACAAGACTCTTTTTTTATTTTTTATTGACTCAACGCTAACATTAACACACCATCGAGCTAAAGATTGAAAAACTTCAAACCAAACCAACCAAACTACTAGGGCAAAAAGTTTTTGGAACCAGCGCTAGTTCCTCCCCCACGCTTAGACTTTACGACGTCCTCGTCGTAATTTTTACAAAAAGAACAAAGGGGGAGAACAACCGCTAAACTTGAATATAAACCCTTGTAGAAGATTTGGCCCAGTAAAAATTCACAAAATATGCTACAAAGAAATAAAAACTAAATATATACATGTGACGTACCTTGTTTTTCGTCTTAGGCTCGACGCTCGGGTTCATCCTCCATTGTGAAAATGTTGACGCAGTGTAGGGGCACGACGTCGGGTTCAATATAGACCTTTAGCCGCTGACCATTCACCACGTATTGGTCACCTCTTGTATCCATGATAGTAACCGCTCCATTGGAGAACACCGAATGTACCACATAAGGTCCGTCCCAATTGCTTTGTAACTTCCCTTTTCTAAAAGTTTTAAACCTTGAATTGTAGAGAAGGACCTTATCTCCTTCCTTGAACTCTTTTGCTTTAAGTCTTTTATCATACCACCTTTTGATCCTCTCTTTGTAAATGCTTGCACTTTCATAAGCCTTCAACCTCATCTCTTCTAGCTCGCTAATTTGGATTCTTCTTTTCATCCTTGCAGCATCTAAGTCGAGGCTCATCTCCTTAATTGCCCAATATGCCTTGTGCTCTAGCTCAATGGGAAGATGACAAGCCTTGCCATATACAAATTGGTATGGAGTTATACCTATCTGTGTCTTGAATGTCGTCCGATATGCCCACAATACTCCATCCAATTTCTGTGACCAATCCTTGCCTCCCTTCTCAATAGTCTTATTGAGGATGCTCTTTAGTTGCCTATTTGATGTTTCCGCTTGTCCATTGGTTTGTGGATGATAGGTCGTAGCCACTCTATGCTCGATTCCCAATTTGGACAAACACTTTCGAAAGCTATTCCCAGTGAAATGAGTCCCTCCGTCGCTTATCAAGATTCTCGGAACACGGTAGTGAGGAAAAATGATATTCTTAACCATTGAGATGGACTCCTCCGTTGACGCCTTACGACATGGTATAGCCTCCACCCACTTGGACACATAATCAACCATGACGAGTATATGCTCATATCCATGTGAGTTTGTAAATGGTCCCATGAAGTCGATACCCGAAACATCAAATAAATCGATTTGCAAATTATAATTCAAGGGCATGGCATTCCTTTGAGAGATGTTACCGGTTCTTTGGCATTCGGGGCAAGAGGCAACATACCTTTTAGCATCTTCGTGCATTTCCGGCCAATAAAATCTGCTGGCCCATACCTTTGCTTGAGTTTGGAAATGCCCATAATGTCCTCCGTATTCCGCCGAGTGACACTTCCTTATTATTTCTTGCCTCTCTTCTCTTGGTACACACCTTCTCAACACTCCATCGGCTCCAAGTCTAAAAAGGTAAGGTGAATCCCAAAAATATTTTCGGCTCTCGGAGATTACCCTTCTTTGTGCATTCTTGTCTAAGTGATCGAGTGGCATTTTTCGAATCGCTCGAATGATGTCGATCATCCAACTATCCTTATCGATTACTCGATAGAGGTGATCATCTCTCATCTTGTCTTCAATGGGCTCCTTATCATCCTCATGATTTATCCTTGATAGGTGGTTGGCCACAACATTCTCCGACCCCTTTTTGTCTCCAATCTCAACATCAAATTCTTATAATAGAAGGATCCATCGAATCAACCTTGGCTTGGCATCCTTCTTTTACAAGAGATACTTAATTGCCGCATGATCGGTATAGATAATCACCTTAGAGTTCACAATGTATGATCTGAATTTTTCGAAGGCAAACACAATCGCAAGCAACTCCTTCTCCGTTGTTGTATAATTTAATTGAGCTCCATTAAGGGTTTTACTAGCATAATATATAGCATGTACCTTGCCTTCTTTTCGTTGTCCCAAGACGGCTCCAACGGCATAGTCGCTAGCATCACACATTCTCTCGAATGGCTGACTCCAATCGGGTGGTTGAATGATTGGTGCAGTCACGAGAGCTTTCTTTAGTGTCCGAAACGCCGCCAAGCACTTGACATTAAAATCAAATGGCACATCCTTTTGAAGAAGGTTAGTTAATGGCTTGGTGATCTTTGAGAAGTCCTTGATAAATCTTCTATAAAATCCCGCATGGCCCAAGAAGCTCCTCAAAGATTCGATATCCGTCGGTGGTGGAAGTCTCTCGACCGTTTCGACTTTGGCTTTATCCACCTCAATGCCCCTTTCGGATAGCACGTGTCCTAACACTATACCTTGCTTCACCATAAAGTGGCATTTCTCCTAATTGAGCACCAATTCAACCTCCGCACATTTCATGAGAATCTTGTCCAAGTTGGCTAAACAATCCGCAAAAGTTTTCCCATAGACGGAAAAATCATCCATGAACACCTCAACAATTTCTTCAATGAATTCTGAAAACACAGCCATCATGCAACGTTGGAAAGAGGCTGGAGCATTACACAAACCAAAAGGCATCCTTGTATATGCAAATGTTCCATATGGGCAAGTAAAAGTTGTCTTGTGTTGATCTTCCGGGTGAATAGGAATTTGCATGAACCCCGAGTACCCATCGAGAAAGCAAAAATAGGAATGATTTGCTAACCTCTCAAGCATCTCGTCGATGAACGGTAGGGGAAAGTGATCCTTTTTTGTTGCTTTATTCAATTTCTGATAATCAATGCACATCCTCCATCTGGTCACGGTCCTTTGCGGAATTAACTCATTCTTCTCATTCTTCACCACGGTCAAGCCTCCTTTCTTTGGCACACAATGTACGGGGCTCACCCATTCGCTATGCGGTACCGGGTAAATGATTCTGACGTCTAATAACTTGATCACCTCCTTCTTCACCACCTCTCGCATGGCATGGGTTAACCTCCTTTGATGGTCCACTACGGGCTTGCATTGATCCTCCATAGGTATGCGATGAGTACAAAAGGCTGGGCTAAGTCCTTTGAGATCATTTATTGAATACCCGATCACCTTCTTGTGCTTCTTCAATAAATTTAGCAACATCTCATTTTCTTCGGGGCTCAACTCGTCGCTCACAATGATGGGATAGGTCTTGTCCGGCCCCAAAAATTCATACCTCAATCCCTTAGGAAAAGGTTTGAGGTCCACCTCCGGCACTTCTGGCTCTTCGGGCTTAATTTCTCCGATATCCTCAAATTTCTCCTCTTCCATGCTTCCATCTTGTGGTTCTAGTCCTTTAGATGCTTCCTCCAATTCTTCATCTTGCTCATCATTAGGTTGATTCTCCATTGCTCTTTGTAGTGGATCCCTGAAAGTTTCAACAAAATGAAGACTTCCTACCTCTTCGTCATCAAGAGGTAGGGGTAAGGAGTTCCTAGAATCGGGAAGAAAATCATATGTATGTTTATCTCCATCAAGATTAATCATTACTTTCCCTTTTCTGGCATCTAAAACAACATTAACCAACTTTAAAAAGGGTCTACCAAGAATTATGTGATCATGTTTATCATAGTAGGCATCAACAATAAAGAAATCGGTCGGTATGCATTTTTTAGAGATGACAACTTCAAGATTGCAAGCAATTCCAAGAGGCCTAACAACTCTACCATCTCTCATGATTAATTTAGTTGAAGTTGGGACTAGGTCTATGGTATGATTATGAATCTCATCATAAATTTTAGAGGATAAGACACTTACTTGTGCTCCGATGTCACATAAAGCTTTGAATTGAATTCCATTAATCGTGCAACTTAAGTGCGGGGTTGTCTTCTCCTCTTGACCGGATCCTATGGCGTATACTTCATTGAGGCAAGCGTATGGCGATGCTTCGGGCCTGATCCCCATCACTATTTTCACCTCGGCTATATGGTCCGGATCCACTTCTACTTCATTAAAGAGCTTTCGAAAAATCTTGCCGGTCGTTTCAAGATCATATGAATTTTTCGCTTGCTTCCCCGGCGGGAAATCTACCTCCAAAGCTCTTGCCACCCCCTTTTGGTTGGGGTATGGTCTTCTCTTGTCAAACACTTCCCCAAAATCAATTGGAACCCAATCCATTTGCTCGAACTCCCTCAACGGCTTTACGCTTGAAATGCTTCTTCCATTCACTTGGCTTGACTTGGCGAAGTCGATGTTTGAGGTAGTTCTTGCTTCCACGTGTACTTCTTCTAATTTTTCCAGAATTGGCTCCTCTTTCTTGTGTCCCAGGGTCGCTTCTATGAAAATTCCAGCAAGTGTTCTCACATTTGAATCATATTCTTGCTTCCCCGAAAGTCATGTTTCCCAATCTCTTCGCGTGGCCGCCGCCGTGCTGATTTTTTGTAAAAGTTGAGCGGCTTCCATGAGTGTTTTCTCTATGAGATCCCCTCCTGCACACATTTGAACATGTTCCGTGCAACTAGGGGTTAGGGAAAAGAAAAAAGTGTGCAAAAGTACGTCACCGGAGAATCCGAGTCGTGGTCCTTGTTCAATCAACTCGTTGAATCTATTCCACGCTTGGTCTATCCCTTCTTCTTCTCCTTGCGTGAAGGTGAACACTTGCCTCCTTAGATGTTGGACTTTACTTATTGGGAAGAATTTTTCACAAAACTTCCTTGTCAATTGGTTCCAATTCCCTCCAACTTCGAAGGATGCGAATGAGTACACTTCTTTGCCTCACTAGCAAGTGAGTATGGGAAGAGATTCCACTTGAACCATTCGTCGAGGACTCCTTCTTGTCGTATCGTATTACACAATGTCGCGAAGTGCTTGATGTGTCTATACGGGTTGTCTGCCTCCATCCCTTCGAAAGGATTGGCCGCCACCATCTTGATGATTCGCGCCTTAATCTCATACTTCGTCGCTTCGGGCTTCAAATCCAACACTTAATGATTTCTCCGGTTCTTCCAAAGGATGGTGGGCGAATGCCATCTAGACAACAAAAATAAAAACAAAACAAAAAAGCGGGGGTTTCTAGGAAACAAAGGTTAGATGTTAGTAATCAACAAAATTAACACAAAATCAAACGTAGCAAACTGGCTTGCTCCCCGGCAACAGCACCAGAAAAAGGGGCTTGTTGACGGTTGATTGTCGTTGCAAACTTCGATCCGCAAGCGTACAGACCGTCTGGGACCCTTCTTCCCTTGAGTGTAAACCCAAGGTTCTTGTCAACCCAAGGAGCAAGGGGATTGCTAGCGTTCGATCTAAAGCTAATCTAGTTGAATAAGACAACCTTTAACTAGAGATTGACCTAAGAGCAAACTAAACTTAAAACAAAGAGGTGTGTGAGGTGTAATAGATGTAAAGGACACTTGCCCATAGGCTGTAGGATACATGAACATGCAACCGCCAAGGAAGATAAAAACCAATCTAATCTATTGAAGGTGTGACCATGGCTTCACCCTTTTCCTTCTCTTGCACTGTCACTACGCGAAGGCAATCAAGGCAAAACAATGAACGATCACGGTGTGTTGAAGGGAAACGGGAGTAGTCAGATCTATACACCCGAAAAGCACGGTAGCTAGCCTTAAACATGAAAGCATCATCAACACGAAACCAATAGATTGAAACCATAAACGAGTCGGCGATTACATGACATGATCTGTTACAACCCCATAGACAAATGAGAAGATTACCCCCATCAAGACGCTAAGCATAGCGTCATTGATCATGGTAGATGCTTCCGGTGATGCGTCCTTCAACTCCGGGGGTGCCGTGGCAGCACCTCGACGTCCTCCTTCACTTGTGGCCGCCTCCTTGGACTAGATGAATATTTCTCCCGAGTGCTCTCCTCGAATGTCTTCTGATTCAACCTCGTTTCATGAATGGATCCTTTCGGGGGTATTTATCTCTGTTTTTGACGAATGGCGGCGCCGGCCAATACTTAGGGTTGAAGGATCTTCGTGCACAAGAAACCGGGGGCCGAACCGACACTGGAACAGGCCAGGCCGGCTGGCCTGGGCCGACCGACCTGGGCCCTTCCCGGCCCGGTTCGGTCGCCCCTTCCTCCGAGTGGCCCGTCTTGACATTTTGGACTTTGACCCCAATATTTGTGTCTTTTTGGCGTCATCAACCATGCGATAAATATAGGGGGTCTTCTCGTATGAAATCCGATCTTTATGTCTCGGTCCTCGAAGATGTTTTGTCATAGCACCTTGGTCCTTGCCACCTTTGGGAGTGAGTTTGCCTTGCACTTGAACATGAACGGGACTCCTCATTTACTCCTTTGAACTCGATGTGACTCCGTCCCTTTAGTCCATGTTTTCCTACAAAAACATCACACTTCCAAATGCACATACAAGGTTGAACTTGTTATATCATTAGTGTGCCTAGTGGCGGGTTAGTACCATGATGAAGTTCAAACCAAAGTGTAACGAACATGTTTGGAGCACCAAAATTCACCGTCAACAGCACACATATGCGATCCTTCAACCACAACGTGCCTTGCTCATCAATGCGGTAGTCAGGGGCCTTACCTCTCGTCAGAAGATCCTGTACTTCTTCAATCTCTGGGCACGCCTTCTGGGCTTGCCGGATTTGGTCTTATAAGCCGTACTTCACCCTCATCTCATTGAGTTGACCCTTCTCAACTATGTCGAGCTTCAATCTTTCCATCTCTTTGTATAACTCAGGTTGTTCCTCCTGCACCATCAGGTTGTTGCAATAGCTTCTTCGACTCAAAGCATCGGCAAGAACATTCGCTTTGCCTGGGTGATAGTGAATGTTGAGGTCATAGTCCTTTATCAACTCTAGCCATCTTCGCTGCCTCAAGTTCAACTCTGACTAGGTGAAGATATACTTCAGACTCTTGTGATCCGTATAGATATCACATTTGTTGCCCATCAAGTAGTGCCTCCATATCTTCGCATGAACAATGGTTGCTAGTTCGAGGTCATGTGTTGGGTAGTTCTCTTCGTGCTTCCGAAGCTATCTTGAAGCATAAGCGATTACCTTGCCCTCTTGCATCAGCACACAACCAAGACCCTGCCTAGAGGCATCACAATACACCATAAAGTCCTTATTGTCATCGGGAAGCGTCAACATAGGGGTTGTGGTGAGTCGGGTCTTGAGCTCTTGAAAGCTTGCTTCACACTTTTCTGACCACACGAATGGCATGTTGTTCTTTAAGCAACTCGGTCATCGGCTTCGCAATCTTGGAGAAATTCTCGATAAATCGGTGGTAGTATCCTGCCATACTGAGAAAACTTCTGATTTTTGTCACTGACTTGGGCGACTGCCACTTTGACATAGCTTCGATCTTCGATGGAGAAACAGCCACTCCTTCACCGGACAACACATGCCCAAGGAATGCGACTTCTTCTAGCCAGAATTCGCACTTGCTGAATTTGGCATACAACTGATTTTGCCTCAGTTTTTCTAGCACTATCCTCAGATGCTCTTCATGCTCTTCAGCAGTTTCCGAGAAGACCAAGATGTCACCAATGAAGACCACGACAAACTTGTCTAGCTCACCCATGAATACCTTGTTCATCATATTCACGAAGTAAGCTGGGGCGTTCGTAAGACCGAACGATACGACAGTGAACTCATACAGCCCGTACTGGGTCACAAACGCAGTCTTGTATATATCCTCTGGGCGGATCTTCATTTGATGGTAGCCTGATCGAAGGTCAATCTTGCAGAAATACTTTGCCTTCCTCAACTGATCGAGCAGGTCATCAATGCGAGGCAACGGGTACTTGTTCTTGATGGTTACCGCATTAAGTGCATGGTAATCAACGCACAGCCGTTGCGTTCCATCTTTCTTCGGTACAAACATCACCGGTGAAACCCAGGGTGAGGCACTCGGTCGAATGTACCCTTTCTGGCGGAGCGCTTCCAATTCTTCCTTCAGGGTTGCCAGTTCTAGCTTGCCTATTCTGTACGGACTTTGTGCCACAGGTGCCGTGCCCGGCACGAGGTTGATCACGAACTCCACATCGCGGTCTGGTGGTAACCCTGGTAGGTCATCAGGGAAGACATTGGGGTACTCACAAACCACTAGAATGTTGGCCACTGTCTTCACAGTGAGGTCGTACACTGCTGGTACGTCTCGTGACTTCAATGGCTCAAACGTGATCCTTGCCCCCTTGGGGTGTATCAGGGTCACTTGGCGTGGTGCCGAGGAGATAACTCCCTTGTAAGCGGTGATCCAATCCATGCCCAGAATAACATCAGTCCCATTGGACTTCAGCACGGTCAGATCTCCGAGGAACTTGTGACCCTTGATGAACATTTCTACACCTTTGCATAGCAAGGTGCACCTGATATCTCCGAGCGGCGAGCTCGTCACAATAGGTTTTGGTCGGGGAGTCATGGGGAGAGACATTTTGTTTACAAAGTTAGAGGATACATAAGAACTAGTTGCACCAGTACCGAAAAGAATCAAAGCCTTTGTACCACAAACTAAAAACTAACCAATCACGACGTCAGGAGCGTCGGCAGCGTCTTCCTCAGTCAAGAGGTTGAGTCTCCCACGGTCAGCGGTCTGCTGGGGAGCAGCCTTAGGTGGCCTCCCTCCTGGAGCTGGTGCCTTGGTAGGTGTAGCGAAGTTCTTCCTGTCGGGGCAGTCGTACGACTTGTGACCTGGCTTGCCACACTTGAAGCACGTCACCACGAACCCTCCAGTGTTAGCTTCGACGCGCTCTGCTGCTGGCGGTTGTAACCACCCCCTGCTACTGGTAGTTGGAGCTCCTTCCTCCTGGGTACGGTGCACGGTTTCCTCCGAAGCTTCGTCCGGGCTGGTTGTTCCCCGTGCGGTAGCTCCCTCTCATCAGGTTGCTTTGCCCACTCCTCGGCCTCTGGAAGGATCGGTCGCCATGGTCCTGATCTCCCATCCTCTTCTTGCCCTTCATGCATTCTTCGTGACCCCTCCTTTCTTCCTCGAGCGTGATCGCCCTGTTCACCAGGTGGCGAAGGGACTTGTGCTCACTTGCCTTCAGACCTTGGCGGAGACCATGACGAAGGCCTCGCAGAAACCAAAACTGTTTCTTGTCATCGGTGTTGGTGTCATCAGGGGCATAATGCATCATCTTCATGAAGTGCCTCTCGTACTCCTCCACCCTCATTGCACCCTGAGTCATGGTGCGGAACTCCTGGGCCTTCTGAGTCACGAGTTCCCTCGGCAGGTTCTACTCACGGAACACCTCATAGAACTCCAGCCAGGTGATGAATGCTGGGTTCGGGTGGCTGTCCGAGTAGTTGTCCCACCAAGACTTGGCAGGGCCCTCGAGCTGGTGGACGGCAAGAGCCACACACTCTTCATCGGTGTAGGCAGTGAGGTCGAGCTTGGTCTCGATCACCCGGAGCCAGTCGTCAGCGTCGAGAGGATCGTCCGAGTAACTGAAGATAGGGGCCTTCAGGTGAAGGAACCTCTCGATCTTCTTAGCAAAGTCCCCCTCTGGTGGAACGTTGCGGTTCCCACCATTGACTCGGTGCTCGATGGCATCAGCCATCCTCTGCAGCAACTGAGTCTGGGCAGCCATCACCTCAGCTAGGTTAGGTGGTGGCGGTGGCGGTGCTTCTCCACGGCCACAACCACGACCACGCCCCTGAGGAGCTGGTGCGGGCTCAGGTTCAGGCTCACCCTTAGCTTCTTCTTCCTCATCTTCTGCGGCATCACCTTGTCCAATAGGCGGAGGCGATGGCGGTGGCACCTCAGTGCCTCGGCCTCGGCCTCAGCCCACTCCCCGGACAGGTGCATGTACATGACTACGAGCGGCAGCGCGTCCACGCCCACGTGCGGGAACTCGGCCTCGTCCACGACCATGGCCACAGACTGGCGGGACCTCTTCCTCTTCGGTGTCGGCCTCCTCGAGGCGTGCCAACAGACGCCCGGACCTCCTGATTGACATCTTACTGAAAAAATGACCAGGGACAAAAGAAACTTTAGATACATCACTCACCAACAAATTGAGTCAGATACACAAGCATGAAAATATTACTTCTAATATATTTCAACACTCAATGTGAAAAAGCAATAAGAACGATTAACTTCATTAAAACCAAACAATCAGCATCCATTATGGGTACATAAGTTTCCTCGAGGCTGACTCAAGCCTTGGAGGTCACAACATAATAACGATCTAATAAAGCGATACATGATCTCAAAAGGGGTGTGCACATCTAAGGTGTGACAAGACTCATAACTCTACATGCACCGGAACAGGCTCTCGGCTGCATGGGACAACTTATGGTAGCTACCTATTTTACAACTCTACTCTTATTCATTAGCATGATCTTGCTCCAGCACCCTACTCGGTGCGAGCCCTCTTGTACGACACCGGGCGACGGTCCTCGTCGAGGTAGTCTCTCGGGAACATCCTGGTCAGCATGGCGTGAGCAACTCTCACCTCCTCGGTCTCAACCGGGGTAGGCATGTCAGCCATGGGGCATAGGTGTAGCTTAAGAGCGGACGGGTGCAGCTTGAAGGTCTCTCAGCGGATCTCCTGCTGGTCCTCTGGCAGCAGTTGACTGTTGAGCTCGTGAAGCTCGTCCACACGTAGGGAGTCTGCGTCCTCCCATGTCCTTAGCATCCTCTTGCACTTGTCCAGCAGGTACACGGAGGTCCTGGTGAGTGCAACAAGGTTGGTGGTGTTGGCATCCTTGTCCTTCGAGAGCTCGGCAACCTTGATCTTCTCACGACCAAGAAGGTGCCCCTGTGAGGTGTGTAGTGCATCCTACTGGTTCAGCTTGTCACAGAGGCAGCTGAACTTGGCCTCTTGCTTGCGCAGGTCCTCCTTGGCGTAGAGCATCTCCTCTCGGGTTGTAACTCTCTCTGCCTCTGCCTGTACCACCAAAGCGTTGGAGTGACGTAGCCCACGCTCGAGCTGCTGGACTCGCTGGCGTAAGGTACGGTTCTCCATGTCCAACCTTTGGCAACGGGGCAGAAGCTGACGGACACCTGTCGTAGCCTACTCAAGTCATCCGCAGAGTCCGTTCGTCTGCTCTCCCAGTCTGCGGGCGTGCTCGTCCAGGTCCACGAGGTAGCTGCCTGTCATGACGAGCGTCTCGTCGGACTCGCGTAGGGGAGCCTGGTGGACCTCCTCCTCGTAGAGTGCCGAAGGGTCGGGTAGTCCTCCCACGATCGGAGCCACTCTGTAGTAGTCCTGGGGAATCAGCCGCAGGTCTCCTGTCTTGAACACGTCATGGTACCTAGCCAACAAGTGGCGAAGTACGTGACTGCAGGCGGTGTAGATGGCGTTCCTCATGTTCAGCCCTGTGTTGTGCTCCACCATCCCGAAGAAGTCTGGACGCACCGGGTGGGGTAGGATGGCCACCGTGCAAAGCACCAGTGGGCCTGCCGGAGTAGGTACGTCCTCGGCGCGGTAGGTGACATGAGTCGGGGAATCCCCAACCTGAGGACGACCCTGTCCACCCAACGAGCAAGACCCTCCATGTGCATCGGGAGGATCTTCGTCTCCTGACGACTCATTTCTAGTGACACGAAAGAAAGTTCTAGTTAGCGTAGGTGAGATAGAATTTTTCAAAGAAGGATAAGATTTTTCAACATATGCCAAGAATTTGTATATATCAAAAGAGATCATTTAGAGTCCTAATTTCTATCGACCATTTCTAAGGGCACGTGCTACGGTCAAGTATGGCTCTGATACCATCTGTAATGACCCGAGTTTTCACAAGGGGAAACCTATCATCCTGTACTTGCGATAGTTCCTGGATCAGACGCTATCACGTACAGATTTTCATCACAGATAAATAACATAACCATACAGTGGAAATAAGTATCAAAAGTATTAATATTATTACATGTCCGAATAAAGGAGTACATCAATACACGCCACTTGGCGGAATAATATGAATAAGAGCCTACGCAACGGTAGCTAGCTTCCAGAAGATGTCTCCGGCATTATTCTCCTCTCCCACAGGCATCCTTGAGCGAAGCGACGCGCCCTAAAGTCGTACCATCCATCGGTGTTGTTGTCAAAGTCTAACTCGTACCCTGCAAGCTCAGGGGCTATCCCCAAGGATCAGGATAGGTCCACGTCACCAACCATATGCAAGCTTTAAGTGGCCTATTTCTAAAGGTAAAGAAAAGTACAAGGTAGAGGTTGGGTTTTCCTAAGCAGCAGCAGCAACATAAATAGAATAACATCTCCAATTCCCACCAATTCCCATAACACTCATCCACAAACGGTTACACCTGGTCATCCAGATCACCGTCACCAGATCCTATCTCCAACTAGGGTCGGTGCGAGAACTCCCACTCCTCGCACCTTAATGATTGCACCCGGATCCGTGAGGCAGAGGGAGCAACTCCCCTCTCCCCGAATGCAACCACAGCTCACCACACACTCGAATCCTATAAGGGGAGGTAGAAATCCCAAAACATGAGAGTCGGAGTAAACATCGGGCATGTCCATATCCGAGGACGCAGCTATACGTATAGATCTAAACTCTGCAGAGTGTGTACACCTGTACCCAGCTCGGAATAGCACCCGGACGGTGTACGGCTGACCGAGCCTATCCAACCGAACGAACACCTAGGAGTTACGATTCCACCCTACATCTGGGTCTCGACGCGGTCCCCGACAGAAGACCACCCCAGAATTGCGAAATAGCCCCCGTGTGGCCACACGGGGACGCACCTCTCGGGGAGCCGAAGGGTCCAAAGCCCACTCTCCCCTACACTGATACTCCTATCCTACAGCAGGTATGGCATGACACTTGCTAGGGTCGACCCGGCCCTATCCCCACTCTCGGCGAGGTGGTGTGTACGAAAGTCCCGTGAAAACAAAGCGACCCACTCGGTTTCAGACTGGGGCGAGCTCCTATCCTCCAAGTCATCACAAAACCCCAACACCTGTGCTCCTAAAATGGTGTACCCACCATAGGTACGAAATGGGAATCGCCCGAGAAGACGAACCCCTGGCCCCCGATACCGGATCGGGTTGTCTCGAGCTCACCCCCGCCAAGTCACCCAAAAACACCTTCACCTGCCAGTTTTTCCCCACACACGCCAAGAAAGCTACCACATATTCCCAAACACAAGCACAACGAAGCACAACGTATAAACACGCATAAATGTAGTAGTAGTGGAAGTAGGTCAATCAAGGACAAGGTAAACAAAAAGGGGCAGTGCACGGTTTCATCATATCCATCATCATGCATAAAGTAAAGCGCTAGCAGTTCTAATAACAATGCCTAGTGGGCATTCAAAGTAGGTCCGGCGTGAACCTGCGAGCAGGTAGTCATCGTAGACGAGGTCGTCGTCGAAGTCTTGGTTCAGCTCTCCGGCTCCGGCAGCTCCTAAATTCGTAAATAAATAAATAAACACGGCTGCTAAAGTAATAACTCAACGAGAAAAACAATTAAGACCCAAAAAGGAGGCAAACTCTAGCCTAGCACGGAGTTTGAGATTTTAGAAGACTTTAGGAAAAGGTTTTGTATTTTCGGAGTTAAAACGGATTTAATATGAATTTTCTAAAGGAAAATACATTTCTGAAATTAAAATCCGCATTTACAATAACACTAACTTTAGGCTAGCTACAGGCTAACTCTAGCTGTCTCTAACAAGGCTCTAAGCCTGCTGCTGGCTGACTGCAGGTGCTGACGTGGCAGCCACGTGTGTGCCTATAAGCCAGCGACAGCCTGCGTGGCAGCTGACACGGCGGCGCACGTGGCGGGGCGCACGGGATCCCGCCCGGTGCCGCTGCGGCTCGGCGCGGTGCAGGCCGGTGTGTAGCGCAGCCGTGGGTGGCCGGCCGCACGGGATCTAGCCGGATCTTCTACAGTGCGTCGCGCATGTGTGCGTTCGTGTGCAACAAAACCCCTGGGGTTTTGGGGTCGGCAGTGACGTGTTCGACGAAAAGCCCCAAAGGGGGTTCCGGCGCGGCGATGCTTGCCGGCGGCGAGGCGAGGCGGTGGCTGGCCAACAAATGGCACGGCGTAGCTCAGGAAGTCCTCGCGAACACGAAGGGGCCAAGAAAGGTCGGACCTTTGGCCAGAGCAAGGCTCGACGACAGCGGCATAGTGAAGAGCACGGCGGCGCGGTGCTATTGGTCGTCGGCGTGGCGCGTGGGCGCGCTGGTATGCCGGTCGTGCGTGTGCATGCGAGTTGTGAAGGGAGTAAGACCCAAAAACTGGCGCTTTGCCCCCTGTCCATGTGCACAGGCCAGTTCTGGCCATGGCGGCGCCCTGGCCGGCGCGTGCGACGGCGGAGAGCAGATCACCGCGGTGAGGCGAGGGCACGTGGGTGCGCGGTCGCGTCGGCGGGTGTTTGAGCACGGCGAGCCCCCAAAGGCAGTGCCTTTCCTTCCCTTCCCGTGCGTGTGACGAAGCGCAACCCGGCGGACATGGCCGCGGCGGCGCAGCGGGCAGAACGGCAGGTCACCGGCGATCAAGCAAGGGAAACCGGGCCAAGCGGTGTATGCGCACGCGTTGTCTATGGCAGCGGCACCAACAGGCGTAAGGCACGGCTTGATGGCCGGCAACTCAGGCGACGGCAGTCTGCGGCGGCGGCGCGGTGCGTGCAGAGGTGGGCACAGGGCATCACGGCGAGGTCTCCCTCCCACGGCGCGAAGGCCGGGCTTCACAGCAGAGAGAGGAGGGATGACGGCGCTCACCTGATGACCCCTGGTCGAAGTGGAGCGCGGCGGTGAAGAGGCATGGAGCAGAGACGACGGCGGAACGGGAAGCAGAGCGGCACGGCTCGGGCCAGAGGAAACAGAGCGGGCGCGGCTTCAGTAGGGACAGTGCCGACTTCGTGACGAGCAGCTGCTTCCGCGGATGGCCTCCGGCTTCCCGGCGAGCTCCCATGGACGGCCTTCCTCGCCCCCTTCTCCTCCTTCTCCCACAACAGCAGCGGCGGATTGAAAGAGGAAAACCCCAGAGCAGCTAGGGTTGAGGGAGCGGCCGCGGTTAGTGTTGAAAAACAGACGGACAAAATCCCGTTACCGCCCGACTATTTTCCCATATTTGTCCCGTATTTTGACCTAAACGAAAACGGGACGGTTTTTTCCGGTAACTGTACAGGAGGTCGCGGGAGCGGTACGGGATACGGTTGAAGAGTTTTCCGTCCGTTTTAGCGTTATCCCGTTTTCAACCGGGATATCCCGTATTCGTCTCGTTTTCAAACTAGCGGGACAGGCCCAGGTAGACCACAGCTCCCCTCAGCCCAAGCCCAACAAGTCGTCAAGCCCAACATCGAAGACGTATAAAAGATCTCTCCTAACCCTAATCCCTAATTCTATTCAGCCTCTGCCCCCTGCCGCACGCGCCGCCCCTGCCCCCTGCCACCTGGCTCTTGCGCCGCGCCGCCCCTGGCTCCTCTGCAGCTGCACCGCGCTGCGCTGCTGTGCGCCTGGCCCCCTGTGCCGCTCGACGCTCGCCCGATCCTCCAGGCTCCAGTCCTCTGTAACTCCTGCGTCGCGCCGCCCCTGCCCCCTGCCTCTTGCGTCGCGCCGCCCCTGCCCCCTGCCTCTTGCGTCGCGCGCCGTGAGACCGTGACCGTGAGTTCGTGATTCCTGCGTCGTGCTGCTCGTCCGTCTCCATCCGACCGTGGCAGCGCCCAGGCACCCAGCGGCCTCGCGGGACGCACCAGGTGACCAGGATGCCGCGCCCGCTTAGTGGAGCTGGAGCAGGAGGACGAAGCGGCGGCCGGTCGCGGCCTTCTGCCTCGACAGAGCTGGTGCCGGAGAAGCACCTTTGCTTGGGCTGGTTGCTGCCGGCACCACCGATCCCGAAGCAACCAATCCCACCATCTCAATCTTCCGTCAAAGGCAGCAGTAGCGGATCGATTTCAGGTACGCATCTCAGCATCTGACAGATTAGGTGACTTGCTTAGTTGCTTTGTGATTTCCATCGACTGATTAGTGATTAGTGAAGTATGACAGTAGGTAGTGCTTAGGGATAGTCAAATTAGGTGACTTGCTTTGCTATTTCCATTGACAGATTAGTGAAGTAGGACAGTATGTAGTGCTTAGGGACAGTAGCACATCGACAGACAGACTGCATCATGGAAGAAGAAGCCTCTCTGTTTTTTTTTTTTTGCATCTTGTGTGTTTTCAGTCAAGAATGAGTACCAGAGTTCAGTAATGCAAGGTCGTTCACTGTCCCGATTAGGCTCTTTGTGTGTTTGCAGTTGTGACCAAACTATTAGGTTCTGCAGTTGTGTTTTTTTCTTCACAGTTGTGACCAAACGACCAGTCAGTTGTGATCTATTCTCTGCAGTTGTGAATGCAAACGGGGTCGTGCTCCTGTTCGGTTCGATTAGTCTTCTTTATCATCTTGTGTGCATACGACTGCCAATCTCCAGTAGCTCACTTGCTTTCCTGTCTTTTTTTTATTTTTTTACAGGAGCAAAGAGGAAGGCAAACGATGGTCATGTGTCAGGATCATCTTCAGCACCATCTGAACCAAGTGAAGATGCAAATCATGTTAGTGACGCACCGGCACAGCCTACACAAGGACAGACTCGGGTCGAGGGAGAGGGACCTAGTGATACACAAACTCAAGAACCTGGAACTGTAGCCACTGCAGATGTAGTTGTTCTTGATGATGAGGATGCAGAAGTTGAGGCAGGTCAGGTAGAGGCAGGGACAACAAAGAGGCAGAAGAGATGCACTTCTATTGTCTGGAAGTATTTCACTAAGCATATAGAGATAGTAGAGATCAATGGAAAGAAGTATGAGCAGTTGTGGGGATACTGTAACTTCCCAAATTGCAAGCAGAGGTACAGAGCTGAGTGCAACTATGGAACAACTGGATTCCGGAATCATTTGAAGTCAGCACATAGCGTTGTCAAGGGGCAGCTGCAGCTCAAGGCAGAAAAGGATCATGGGAAAGATGTTACTAATATTCAGCCTTACAAGTATGATCAAGAGGTCAGTGTCAAGAAAATGCATTTAGCAATAATCATGCATGAGTATCCCTTTAATATTGCTGAGCATGACTACTTTGTCGATTTCATTAAGTCATTGCGCCCTAATTTCCCATTCAAGTCTAGAGTCACTGCTAGGAATGAGATAATGGACATATATTTACAAGAAAAGGATAATTTGTATGCATATCTCAAAAGTGTTCCTAGCCGTTTTAGTGCAACAATGGATATGTGGACCTCATGTCAAAACAAAGGGTACATGGTTGTTACCTTGCACTGGATAGATGATGAGTGGCGCATTCAAAAGAGAATTGTGGGGTTTTTTCATGTAGAAGGAAGGCACAGGCGACAGCGGTCTGCGGCGGCGGCGCGGTGCGTGCAGAGGCGGGCATAGGGCATTACGGCGAGGTCTCCCTCCCACGGCGCGAAGGCCGAGCTTCATAGCAGAGAGAGGAGGGACGACGGCGCTCACCTGATGACCCCTGGTCGAAGTGGAGCGCGGCGGTGAAGAGGCGTGGAGCAGAGACGGCGACGGAACGGGAAGCAGAGCGGCACGGCTCGGGGCAAAGGAAACAGAGCGGGAGCGGCTTCAGCAGGGACGGTGCCGGCTTCACGACGAGCAGCTGCTTCCGCGGACGGCCTCCGGCTTCCCGGCAAGCTCCCACGGACAGCCTTCCCCGCCCCCTTCTCCTCCTTCTCCCACAACGGCGGTGGCGGATTGAAAGGGGAAAACCCCAGAGCAGCTAGGGTTGAGGGAGCGGCCGCGGTGGCTTATATAGGCAGGCGCGTGAGGCGTGGGCGGTTGGATCGGCGCAGGCTGAGGTGGCGTGCATCCGCGCTGTCAGCCACGAGGGGTACGGTGAGCTTAGCCGAGGTGGAGTGCTCGGGATGGACGTGGTGCGGAGCGGAGGGGAAAAGGGGGAAAAGCAGAGAGGCGAGGGAGACGACGACGTGGCTGCTGACGAGCGGGCCCCACATGTCGGTGACTCGGGAGGAAGAAAGGCCAGTGGGCTTCGCTGGGCTGCGTTTTAGGTGGGCCGGCGGGAGTGCAAGGTGGACCGGCGAAACAAAGGGAGAGTTGGGGGGCCTTAGACGGACTTCCTTGATGGACTCGAGGCCCAGCACAGGTTGGGAGGTTTTCCTATTTTCCTTTTCTCCTTAACCCTATTTCTTTTAGATTCGAATTTGAATTTAGAATTCAAATTTGATTCTCACACAAATAAAATCCAAATAAAAGCCAAAGAACTCCAAAGTTCTCACACTAGCATTTTATATTCCATAGAATTTTTATTTGGCTCAAAAATAATTCTAGGAATATGGGGAGAGAATAGAAGGCACTCTTACTCAAATTAATCAAGCACTTCAATTATTCACCAAAAAATTTAAAATCCTCATTTTCATAAACTAAACATCTCGTAAAAATTATGGGATGTTACACTGGGATTCCAGACACTTCTGGATGGCCTTCTGGTAGGTCGCGCTGGTGTTTTTGAGACCGAAAGTCATTGTCGTGTAGCAGTAGATGCCGTGCGGCGTTATGAACGTCGTCTTGTCCTGGTCAGAGACCTTCAAGGCTATCTTGTGCTACCCTGAGTAGCAGTCGAGGAAGCATAGCAGGACGCTCCCGGCCATGGAGTCCACGACTTGGTCGATGCGAGGAAGAGAAAAGGGGTCTTTAGGCCAGTGCCTGTTGAGATCGGTGTAGTCGACACACATTCTCCATTGACCGGTTTTCTTGGGTACAAGAACCGGGTTGGCGAGCCAAACCGGGTTTTTACATTCGCGGATGAAACCGGCAGCTAGGAGCTTTATTATATCTACCCTAATGACCTCCTTGCGATCTTTCGCATAGCAGCACAACTTCTGCTTGACAGGCTTGGCTGTCTTGATTACATCCAAGGAGTGCTCACCCAGCTCCCTGGGGACACCCGGCATATCTGATGGACTCCATGCGAATATATCCGTGTTATCCCAGAGGAAACTGGTGAGCGCGAGTTCCTATTTCTCCCCGAGGTCATCGCCGATGACCACCATCTTCTCCGCGTCAGGCAGGCCGAGGCAGACCTTCTTCGTCGATGGCATGGCGTCCAGAGCAGTGTCGGTGCGCTGCTGCTCCGGGATGATCAGGTCGCGCTGAGCGACCTTCTTGGCCTCGACGACCAAGACTGCAGAGGCGTCGACGCAGGCAGAGGTCACGGCGATGTCGAGGGCCTCAGAGTCGCACTTGAAGGAGACCATGAGGTCGTCGTAGATGGAGAGGACCTCGTTCGGTGCAGGCATCTTCAACACCAAGTAGGTGTAATGTGGGATGGCCATGAATCTGGCCAGCATCGGGCGACGTAGGATCGCATGGTAGGAGGACTTGAAGTCGGCTACCTCGAAGTTAAGATACTCCGTGCGGAAGTTGTCCTCTATGCTGAAGGTGACGAGGAGGGAGACCCGACCCAGGGGGTAGGCCGCATTCCCAGGGACGATGCCGTAGAAAGGCTCGTCGCACACCGTGAGCTTGTTGAAGTCGAACTTCATCTTCTTCAACGTCTCGACAAAGATGATGTTGAGCCCGCTCCCCTATCGATGAGGGTCTGGGAGAGTAGGCCCCCCTCCACCGTAGGCTCGACGACGAGCGGGTAAGACCCAGGGTTTGGGATGTGGACCCAGTGATCAGCCCTAGAGAACGTGATCGGTTGCTCGGACCAACGCAAAGGCTGCGTCAGCTGGTTGTGGATGAGGTGGACCTCACGCTTATCCTTGCGGTAGCGCCTTGTGCTCACATGGGATTTGTGACCTCCGACGATCATGTTGATCATTCGTGTAGGTGGCTGGAAGGGCCCGTTGGGGTTGCCTGTCGGAGGTGGAGGCGGCAGGTCGTGCTTGTCACGGCGAGTTTCGGGGCGTGGGTCGTCGCGGCGGTTGTCGCGGCGATCGTCGCGACGGTCGTCGTGGCGGTCTCGGTCGTCACGATCGTCGCGCCGGTCCCGTCGGTCGTCACGACGGTAGTTGTTGTAGCGGCGCGAAGAAGGTCGGTCGTCGTCTTTCCTTGGTTGCTTGGGGTCCTCAGGGGTGCTGAAGGTCTTCTTGAACTACGAGCACTCACGAAGGGTATGATTGGACCCCTCGTGGAACCCGCAGATGCTGTCGAGCACTGCGCCGAACTCTTCCTGGTTGAACGTCGAAGGTCGACGCCCCTCAATCGCGAGCACCTCGGAAGGTCGCTTGCGTAATTTGGAACCGGAGTCCCCTGCAGTGCCGGATGTGCCAGCATCGCGCCCAGCGTCGGCGTCGAACTGGTTCACCATCGCCTCGTCGGTGTCGATGAGCTTGTTGACGACCTCCATGAGGGCAGCGACGGTGGTGGCACCAGACTCGTGGATCTTCTCAAAGATCTTGCGATCCTTGATTCCCTTCTTGTAGCTCTCGACGATCTGGTCGTCTCTGACGCCAACGCAGGTGTTGCGGTTCTCGAAGAATCGGTTGGTGTAGTCACAAAGCCGCTCCTTAGGCTTCATGACGATCCTCCCGAGGTTGAAGGCAGTTCAAGGGCGATTGTAGGTCGCCTGGAAGTTGGAGGTGAAGACCTCGGACAGGTCGGCCTAGGAGTTGATGCTGCCAACCGGGAGGTTGTTGAGCCAGAGCGACGGGGTATCGCCCATCACCAGCGGGAAGTAGGCCGCCATGTGGTCGAAGTTGCCGCCAGCCGCCTTGACGGCAACGTAGTAGGTCGACAGCCAGATGTTGGGGTCGGAGCGCCCGTCGTACTTCTGGATGTTCGGCTTGAAATTGTCGGGGTAGGATACCGATCTGAGTCGAGGAGCCAACACGGGGAAGGCGGTGATGGCTATGTCGTCGAAGTCGCCTCCAGCTTGAGCGGCGCCCCTGGGGGTGGAGTGAACCCTACCCGCAGGGACAACGACCTGGGAACGTTGTTGGCGATCTCGATTGCCGGGGCGACCTCCGGGTTGCCGTACTGCTCTTCATACACAGCACATCGTCGGTTCTCGACGTCATGGCGGTCGCACTGCTCGCGCTCCATGATGCGATGGACGGCGCCAGGGGGACCGTACTCGCGGTCGTACTCCGCCCGATGACGCAGCTCTCGCTCCTCGCGCTCGCGGTGGTGTTGGTCGATGTAGCCGCGGGCGCACCTTTTGTTGTCGAGGTTGACGCGGAGGTCGCCGCCGTTTGCACTGTTAGCCTGGCGGTTAGGCTGCTCGGGGTTGTGCTAATCGACCTCCTCCTGGATGGGTGGAAGGTTGCTACGCCGAGGTCGATAGGATCGACTGCGCGAGTGATGCGTCGACGAAGATGCGGCGGACTTGGAGGCCGCACTCTTTTCTTCTACCAGGGCCGTAGCGACCCGAAGGTAGGCGATGGCCGCCTCGGCCTCAGGAGACAGCTCGGCTTGCTGGAGACGTGTAATGGCAGCACCCAGGTTGGCCTGGGGGCTGTTGAATGTTGGGATCCTCGCCTGCTCGAACTCGAGGCGAAGGTCTCGAGCGCAAGGTGGGGCTGCGTGATGTTGTTCTTCTGCACGTCGCTGGGCACGGAGCGCGTTTCCTTGGATTCACGCCGCCTCCTCGGAGTTCGTCGCGCCGTGACGTGGCGGCTCATTTTCTGAGACTACGGGCACCTGACGGAAGACGATGTCCGAATCGTTGAGGGATACATGGACCCGGACCTTCTGAAACTCGCCACAATCCAGGGATTGGGGAGTTCGTGTAGCGCAGCGGGGGTGCCCTTGGTCGATTATTTTCTGAAGGCGACATCCGCGGAGAGTATGCCTCGCACCCTTATGGTAGGTGCAAGGTACATCGAGAGGGTCGCGCCGGGCACCAGGCGCCGGCTTTAGGTCGCCAGAGGGCCGCCGCCCAGATTGGATCTGGGAGGGCTTGAGCCTTGAGCCGAGACGGGCACCAGCCGAAGATCGTAGGGCGAAGGGGAAGGTATCGTGGCGCAGCGCCAGCTGCGCCAAGCGTTGAGCTCGCTCGCAGATCTCGAGGGTTTCCTCAGTCATGCTGATGACGCGCTTCATCCCCTGAACAAGGTCGTAGAGTTTGGGCGGGTGGGTCTCTGATGCTAGATTGGAAACGGGTGTGGCGACAGGTGCCGTCGCGACCTGCTCCGCGGCTGTTGGAGAAGCTGCGGCCGCCGGAACAGGGGAGGTCGTCGTGAAGGAGCCGAAGCAGATCTCCACGGGGTTGGCGAGGATGGCCGCCATGCTTGCCGGGAAGACGACACCAGATCGGGCCACCATGCTGCACAGCGAGCTCCCGATCGCCCTACCTGGCGCGCCAACTGTCAGGGGTTGAGACCTGGACAGATTCGCAAGTGGGCTACCCAAGCGGTTTGCAGGTTAATGGGAGGATCGGGAACTAAGAGCGTAGGTGGTAGTTCATGTGATGAACTCGGAACACGGCAAGTATGGCGAAGAACACGGGGACACATGGGTTTAGACTGGTTCAGGCCTCCGGAGAGTAAAACCCTACATCCAGTTGTGGTGTATTGCGTGGGGCGTGAGTGGATGAAGATGTCCCCTCGAATGGAGCCCTAGGCCGCCTTATATGGGCAATGAGCTAGGGTTTCCATTTGAGGTCGGTGGACTCGTATCTGGGTCGGTTACAAGATGGAAGGCTATCCTCTCGGATTACAAGGAGTATCCCGAGGTACTCGGACTATCAGGCGGCACCACACCGCGTACTACTGCTTGACTTGAACACCAAGTACTGCGGATCCTCCGGGATCTGGATAATGTCGCCCGTGGTCGTCCGTTGTTGTCGGGTCTGTGGATAAGGTCTTCGGGCCCACTTGCAGGTTGGCGGGGCTTCTGGCAGGTCGGGTCCACTTAGCAGGGACCTCTGAGACACTGGTCGGTGGGGACCCAGGGGTGCCCATGTCTCTCAATGATATTTTTAGCACGAGTTCACCAAGACGATTAAAGACCTTTCTTGCATCACTATTACATACACGAATAAAATGATGCGCGTCGTTGGCCATGTAGCTAGCTCGCTCTCATCCAGACTCATTGGGAGGGCACCAGATCCTCTATGTTCTATTTAAGAGGGCGCGCTGTCGATTGGCCATCAGACGACACTCGACAACAGGCAAAGGGGAGCATAGAGAGAAACACCAACTTCGTTAGAAAAGCAGGCCGAACACAACCAGTTTGGTGTGATCGTAGATGCAGCGGAGGGGGAAGAGCGTACATGGCCGTCGGTCGCTCGCCGCCCCTACCGGCAGAGAGCGACGGTGAAACAACCCCTAAGGAAGCCAACTCACGACCATCACGAACCAACATTGTGCCCATGCTGAACCCCGTCGAGGCGCTCTTCCCTAGTGCTACATCGCGCCGCGCATAAACATCGGAAGCCGACGGTACTACCGTCGCAACAGCAACCGTCTTTGTTTTATTTTTGTAGCATCATCAAAACGACTCAATAAATGTTCAGTCATCTCTTCCTCGCAAAAATAATGTTCAGTCATCACTTGTTCTTCTGCTACTAGGTGAATTCCCCGCACGTTGCCGCGGGAGATGTTACTCAAATTTCTATGATTATTTGATACACATGAAATAAAGTGAAATTTTAAGATATTTTAATAGTTATTTGATGCACTTGGAATAAATTAAAAATTTGAGCTTTTTTACATAAAGATAGATAATTGAGGGCGATAGAATGTTTACGGACAAAATAAAAATGTTACCAAAAGAAATTATGAAATGATATTTATTATGAACCCACAAAATTCAAGGATACATCCTGACGGACTTGCTATGATTTTTAGTGCTGCTCTTGTAATTAATTAAATTATAGGATCCCTTGATACAATTGGTAAAGTTTAGAGCATACCTCGGTGGGCTGTGTCTGATGACTTCCCAAGACTCAAAACAGGCCGGTAAAAGCCCATAATCGCTGCACCTGGAGTCCTCCTAGATACGAAAGTCAACATTGTTTTCTCTCGTCGCCTCCATCGCGAACTCCAGCTCGCAGATCCCGTCGCCGGCAACCGCGACTTCCCTCGTCGCCGACGGGAGTGGCCTGATGGAGGCGCGGACGGCGCATGGCGGCGCAGCTACGCCTCCCTCCCTCCCTGAATTCCTCGTCCCACGGAGCATGGAGGCGGGATCGAGGTCAGGTGAGGAGGTGCGGCGCAGACTAGTGGCGACCTTGGTGGCGGCCTCCTCCTCACGGCGAGCTTCCTCGTCTGCGACGGTCTCCTCCAGGCCGGATTCGGCGGCGGGGTCAAGTCCGAGTGAGGAGGCACCCTACTCCCTCCGGCATCGCAGGCCCGGCCTCCGCGGCGTACGACCTCCTCCTCCTCCACCACCAAGCACAGGTGCGGCTTCCTCACATCCAACTTCCCGCCGGTCGCTTTCTCTCCCCTTCTTCACGTGGTGCCGGCGATTTATAGATGAGGCGGTGGGGAGGCGAGGTCGCAGTGGTGGGGAAGCGAGGCGACAGGGAAGCGAGGGGGGCGGCGGTGGGGAGGCGAGGGGACAGCAGCGGACTTGAAGGCGCGATGGGCGGCGGCATGCGTCAGGGAGGCCAGAGTGCTACGGGCGGCTGTGGTTGGGAGGTGGCGGACACGGGTGGATGGGCCACCGAATGACGTCATCACATGACGTGGCAGCTCGAGAGATGAGAGAAATAGGGGTGGGACTGTTAGTGGGTACCAAAAACATAGTTGTCTATGATTCTGAATTGAACAAGCAACCCTATCTCTCTTTTGCCAAACTCAATTGGCATCAATAAATTGCCTGAATTGCAAACTTCACATCCTATGCCTCTTTTTCTCTCAGATTTGTTGAAATATTAGGCAATTTTCAGATTAAAACCATAATATAAATCATGACGAAGTGAACAACTAGATTAAGCATATGTTGCATACTAACTAGGTTCAAACTTATATCACAGATCATGGCAACTAGTGTAAGCACAACTCGTACACTAAATATATTGAACATGTTGATCAAGAAGAATGATGAGACTAGATCGCAAGAATAATACCTGTTGCTGGAATTCGCAGATGACAACGCGATGGAGAGATTCCCGAAGGCGAAACTAACTAAGGTTGTCCTGGTCGCTGTAACTGCCGTCGATTAGCGGCGGCGGAAGACCTCAATTAGGCCGATGAAGATGACGTCGGGACGCAGCGCCCCTGGATCTTGACGGAAGACGAGCCGTGACGAAGATCGGGAGCAGTCGGGCGAAGAGCGCTCCCAAAAAACCTTATTCTCCTTTCCTATGCACTCATATGTATGGGTTTTTGAGATTTCATTAGGAATTTCTGAATTTGTTATTGGGCCAAGCCCACATAAATTCCAACAATCCCCCACCAGATCTCAAATGCCCATTTAGAGATTTGCTTGTTCTCACTACTGTTTGATATACCAGTGTTTTGACAAAGACTGTTAAGTTGAACTTCCGCCTAGAACTTCAAGCTACACTTATCCATAACTTGAACAATGGACTACGTCTTGAATTGCATGTTTTGTGCAAACAAGATTTACTTAAAGCCAAACTGATACTTGGCTGCCAGTAGCCTTACCCCGTGGGTGGAGCATATACGTCATACTCCTTAGTCTCTTCATGAGTTTACTAGAGATTACCCAAGTCTCATAGACTGCGACGTTTAACAGTCAAGCTCATATAGGTATGTTCTTTCAAGAATGCTCTGTAGGACAACATATTCATTCGTTAAAGTTAATAGAACATATTAAGGCATTCTCGCCAACCTACCATACAGTGCCTCATTGTTCTGAGAGTATTGCATCTTCACATAGAGAGGATTATCATTATACTCTCCTCAGTTTGCTAATAGTTTGTTCTTCCCAGGTCCTTAGTCACGGGATCTCCGATCAAAAAGGTTGGGTTACTACTGCTGTAAACTCACATGGGTCTCATACCCATCTCCTTAGATGCAATTTCTATCACATTCCGTGATAGCCCTTTTGTAAAAGGATCTGCCAGATTTTTATCTGTTTGTATATAAGATACAATAATTACTCCGAAGTTTCTCAACTTCCTGACAGTCTTCAAACGTCTTTTAATGTGTCTTGTTGACTTCGCATTATCCTTAGTACTATTCACTTTAGTGATCACTGTTTGATTATCACAGTTCATAAGGATAGCCGGTATTGGTTTCTCAACCACCGGCAAGTCAGACAAGAGCTCACGCAGCCACTCTGCCTCTGCAGATGCTGTATCCAAAGCTGTAAGATCAGCTTCCATGGTTGATTTAGTCAATATAGTCCGTTTGCAAGACCTCCATGACACTGCGCCCTCTCTATTTTTGAGGAGAAATAAGGAAAAAGAAGAGAAAAAAATGAGAGAGCAAGAGGAAGAAGGAGAGGGAAGAGCCCCTCCTAAGAACTAAAGCTAGCTTCGTCACTGGGTGGTCCCGATTTGGGTGAGAATAGTTTTCAAAAGAACACGTTCCTTATAGTATAGATTGAATGATATTGCCTCAATCTGTGACACGTACAACATGCTTCATGGTGTGTCATCCCAAAACTCAAGACACCAATCCTATGATCTTTCCTTGCCACTACATCTCACAACACATGTGATGGAGTCAAATATGATTTTTTTTAAGTAACTAGCGAAAGAGCTTTTAGTACTGACTCATAACAAGACAACAACCGGTACTAAAAATTCTCTTGATTTTAAAAGACATGTTATAGTAATTTGGATTTGAGTTTCCTTGGTCTTCTTTTGTACACAAAAGTTGAGTGCCACCCGTCCTGTGGTAAATACTAGTCGTACGGTAGTAGTGAAAAGCGTTTCGGCTATGGTTAGATGGGGTTGAAAAAAATTTCAGCTCCTGACCGTTAATCAGAGGTATTAAATAAAGTCAGTTTACAAACTACCTTCACAACACGAGACGAATCTAATGAGATCGTTGACCACATGATTAGAAGATGGTTACTGTAACATTACTGTAGCAAATCATTAAATTAATTATCCTAATCAGATTCGTCATGCAAAGTTGCACTCATGTGTGAAATCTTTTTACAAATAAACTTCATTTATTACTTCATGCATACAAGATTCCTTTTCTAAAAAAATTTGAGAGAGAATCTAAACATAGCATCGAGATGACAGCGGGCTTACGTACGGATTACCACCCAGTCAGCCGGTGAGGTAGTGGTCAAAGTTAGGTATGGAAATATGAAAATAGAATTTGAATTATCTGATATCTGTATCTGCTAAAATATAAATATGAATATCTCTATCCGTATTTGAATTCAAATATGGTAGTAAAGTGGATACGTCTGAATTCATTTTTGTCGATTTTTTCTATCTGATTTCACATTCGTATTCGACAATATCTAGCACTATCTGTATTCAACTATATAAAACTGTAAGTTATCTCTATAACTAATGGAAAATTATGTTCAATACAATACTAATAATGATAGTGTATAACTGAAAAAAATATCCATAACTAATGATTTGACATTAATTTTAATATTAAAAATATTGCATCCATAAAACAATTTAAAAGGTATATTTAAATTTAATGACCAATATCATTAATTTTAATAATAAAAATACATTAATATAAAGTTTAATTTTAATTACTCTAGTTTATTTATGTATTGATGAAAATATTTTTCATGTTTTTTTATTATTTGTTCGACAAATGTATATATATTAAAAATATGTATTTGTTAATAATTTTATTTATTATATGATTAATTATTAAAATAAATATGGATGAATGTGATATTCTTAATGAGCTATCTCTATCTAGACTTGTTATGTCCTAATACTTTAGTCTTTACAGGATTTTGTTTACAATTATCATTAAAAAAATTGGTAAATGTTGTCTTCCAAATCGATTAAATATCGGAATGCGTATCCCAATTCGAGACATCTATTTTGTATTCGTATTAAAACAACATTCGAATTGGTATTCATATTCGAATAAAAATATGATAAAATGTGTTATCCGAATCTAATTCAATGCGAATTCGATCCGTTTCCATCTATACTCAAAGCAGAGCTCTGGGAGCAGCTCCCCTGACCCAGGCTAGGATTAGGAGTAGGATGATCACGAGAAACAATGCAACTGCTGCCAGAACAAGGAAAAAGAGGTTTTTACCTACGTACCAGTAGAAAAAGTTCGCGTTCCCTTTGTACCATCCAAAATGTAAAAAGTTCCTCCATACCCTGCTGAAAATTTTTCTTTCCCTCGGTACCACTCCGTCCAATTTTCTTTAACACCGTCAGCCTCCTTCCCACGACGTTGTGAGGGATTTGAAGAGGTGAGAGCTTTCTTTGTAAAAAGGATGAGAGTGGAAGGATTTCTGCGCGAAAAAAACAAAAGGGAGGTGTAACACCCTAATTTTTCAAAATTTGATTTCAATAAAATTTGCTAGAAACAAGGTTTTGGGTTTAAGGAATATAGGGTGTATTTGAATTTTTAGGCATCTAAAATTATTTTTGAAAATTAAATTAATAAATATAGGAGTTTATTGTTGCATACATGTTGGTGTATTGTTTTTGTTTGGTTGAATTCAAATTTGAATTTGAATTCAAAGTGTTTGAGTTCTTTTAAAAATTTCAAAAGCTTTTCTTTTTTTCCCTTTCCCTTCCTCCTTTCTGGCCCAGTTTCATTTTAAGCCCACCGGTAGAAGTCCTTTCGTGCTCCCTGATCTCTTCTCGTTGCTCGCTTTCGCTCGGCCCAGCTCCTGTTTCGGCCCGCGCCGGCCCATGTAATCCCGCCTCGCCTGCAGTCACTACCAAGTGGGGCCGGGATGTCATCCCCTTCTGTCAGGGGGTGAGACCTGGACAGATCCGCTAGGGGGTTGCCCTAGTGGTTTGCAGGTTTATTGAGGATCGGGACCTAAGAGCGTAGGTGGTTATGCACGTGGTGCACACGGAGCTAGGCGGGTATGGCGGCGAAGAACAGGGAGACAAGGGTTTATACTGGTTCAGGCCTCCGGAGAGTAAAACCCTACGTCCAGTTGTGGTGGATTATGCGAGCATGAAGACGAGTTGTCCTCTGCATGGAGCCCTAGGCCGCCTTATATGAGGGGACGGGCTAGGGTTTGCATGCGCAGGTCGGTTGACCCGTGTCGGGGTCGGTTACTACTGTGGGATGCTTATCTCCCAGATTACAAGGAGTATCCCGTGATACTCGGAGTTACAGGCGGCGGCGCGCCAGGTCGCCATATCTTGTCTTGCACGTCAAGGCTTCGCGGGTCTCCCAGGAGCTTGATTAGGTCGCTGGGCCCACTTGTAAGGTCAGCGAGTTTTCTGGAAGGTCGGGTCCACTTGACAGGGGCCTCTGGGACCCTGGCCGGTGGGGACCCATGGGTACCCATGTCTCTCAAGCCCCCGATCGACGTGTAGGCGTAGCGGCCGAGGCGAGGTCGTATCGAAGAGCAGCAGAGGTGCGACACCGTCGAGGTCGTGAAGGGTGCACGGGGATCAAAAAAAAGAAAAGAAAAACCCCTCCGATGCGCGCACAAAGTTGAACGTCGAGCTTCTGGGTCGAAGTGAAGACGAGGCGTAGATCTTGCAGAATCGCCGACCTGACCGGAATCAGGCATGTTGTAGTAGCAGTCACGACCTTCATAAAGGTCAACAAGCCTACCAAGGGTAGGTCGAGCCGAGATGTGATGGAAGCAGGCTTCCATGAGGTCGAGGCGACCCAAAGAAAATAGGGCATCGAAGACGCACTAGTGTAGTAGCCCCCGAGCATTAAAGCGACCAGTATGGCCGGTTTGATGCTCTAAAGAAGAAGAAGAAGAAGAAGAAGAATTAGCCGAACCTACGACCTTTTGCATAGGAAACAGATGCTCTTGCATGGTCGACGCTAGAGGACAAGAGCTCCAGAATCTTGCAGAGGGCAGCAGGCGACAGGTCTGTCACGATCAGAATCACGAGTGTACTGTACGGTCACAGGCCATCATACTCATGAAGCACAGGTTACTGCCACCCGCAAAAGACAAAAGTGCCTCAGTGTGTAGGCAGGTAGGGGGTCAGGCGCACCAATGCCTTTTCAGAGGCGAACAGTAACCTCGTGCTCCACGAGGGCACAGTGTCTTCGAGGATAAGGACGCCACGCAAGTTGGCCTGGCGAGTGCGATTGGATTGCATGCGCTTGGTAGTATAAATAGGTGCCCAAGGTTTGAAGCAAACCGCACCAATCTTCAGAGGAGATCCAAGATGGCCCAGTGTAGTAATATTGCCACACCGTGGGTTTGTGTCCGCCCACCAGAGTGTAGAGGTGATGTAGTTCATGCTTGGAGCCAGAAGAATGCTTGTGAGGCTCGAAGAACTCGATTGGCCTCTTCTCTCAGCCTCACCGAGGAGCCCGGAAGGAGTATGAAGCAGCAGTTGCATCGTCGGCCCTGACACTTTCAGGCCTGATGTGATGCTGGTGAGCACTGCGCTCCCCCCGGCGAGGTTGGTGTTAAAGCTCGGACCTTCTGCAATCTTGCGGCTAAGCTCAGACTTGATGCTGGGCGCTGCAGCAGACCGGTTAGTGCGCGAGTAGAGGTGGTTATGTGGCAGCTGCCTCCACAGTAGCTGTAGAGGTCGTCGAGTAGGCCCTGAAGCCAGAAGAAAGCTTGCGATAAGCCTTATTAGTGTAGATTGAGTCGTAAGCACTTTGGAAGGTAATTCAGGACCTTTAAGATCTTTGTATCTTGTAATTTGGCCAATGGCCAAACTCCTTGTAGCTTATGAAGCTGTAAATATAGATTCGCATGAGTAGTGTCATGGCTTTAGTAATTTGTAAAGGGCGCCCGGGCTGCAATGGTACGGATACCAAGGTCCCAGCGGGGCTGTAACAGCACGCCGACCTTCGGAAGGCCTTTCGTAGAGACAGGGAGCCCGTGTCGACCTGGGTCGACACGGCTGTTGTGTAGTGACACAACGCAGGTAGTCAGCCTGGAAGCTCTAGGTCTACACGACCTAGGAGGCAGCAGGGTCTTAGCGACCTAAGGGAGGTGCTACTTGACCAAGAGGTCGCCAACGGGCAGTGGAGCCATTAAACACAGGGCCGTTGGTATTAGCCATTAAGGCAATTTGGTAGGTAGCAGGACCTTAGCGACCTCAAGGAGGTGCTACTTGACCAGGAGGTCGCCAACGGGCAATGGAGCCTGTAAGCACGGGGCCGTCGGTGTAAACCAGCCACGAAGGCTAAGGCAATCCAATAGGTAGCAAGACCTAGGAGCCAGGGGTGTAAACTCGCTAATGAAAGCTAAAGCTACCTACCAAGCGGTAGTACCTATCGACCTTGTGAAGGTGTTATCATAGACCCGGAGGTCGTCAGAGGCCAAGAGACCTTGAAGAAAATAAAGGGGGGCTTGAAATAAGGCATAGCCAGTCCATGGACACCAGGCCGTTGGGCAAAAACCAACGGGCATGGATTCCCGTACGACTTGAGCCGTCACTGCCTGTAGCCGTTAGGCCGAAAGAGCTGTTAGGCAATGTATCCGTTGGGTCGCCGGTGATGCCACCGAAACCGAGGGGACGTTTGGGGCGCTGCGGCCCACCGCTCTAAGATGGCCTAGTTATAAAAGGCCGAGCGAAGGGTCGAGGACACCACTCGCTTCCATTCCCCGCAGCAGCTAGGGTTTCCAATCCGCCGCCAGAAGCTTTAGCGCATAGAAACGCCGGCGTCGCCGTGCTTAGATCCGCCGCGCCCAGCGCCGCCGTATGCGCCAAAAGTCCCTGGTGGTATTTAGAGCTAGATCCACCGGTTTCGAGGAAGAGGAAATGGCCCCAGAGCTTGTGCCGGCCCCGGAGAAGGTGTGGGAGCACTCGACGGTGATGGAGGCGCATCTCAAGGAGCTAGTGGAGCGCGGGCTGCTGAAGCCCAGGGAGCAGGTTAGCTGGAGGCCCGCCGCCGGTGAAGCGTTCCCCTCCGAGGGAACTGGGGAGACCGTCGCCTTCATCTCGTATGTCGAGCGCGGCTTCGGAGTTCCGGCAGGTGACTTCTTCCGCGGGCTGCTCCACTTCTACCGCATCGACCTGGTGCATCTCGTCCCCAACGCCATCACCACGGTATCCTTGTTCATCCACTTGTGCGAGGCGTACCTGGGGATACCGCCACATTTCGACTTGTGGCGGTATTTCTTCGAGGTAAAGAAGACGGGGAAGAACGGTGTCATCGGCGCCGTCGGCTTCATGCTATGCCGCCACATGAAGACGGTGTACATCGACATGGAGTTGCCGAACAACACCCAAGGCTGGAGGCGGGGCTGGTTCTACATCGACAACCCCAAACCAGAGCTGCCGACCAGGTCGGGGCTCGCGCCAATTCCGGTGCCCGAGTGGTCCAACCAGCTAACATCACGAGAGATGGACGCCGTCAAGCCGCTGCTGGAGGATCTCAAGCAACGAAAGGAAGAAGGGCTGATCGGCGGAGCGGTGGCCATTAGTTTCAGCCGGAGGCTGCTGCAGCCGATCCAGGATCGGGTGCACCCGGCCTACGAGTACTGGGGGTAGACTGACCCGACCCGCGTACAGCAGTGGAAGGTCTCCAAGCAGGAGATGGTAGCACGGGTGAGGGAGCTCTTCAACTGGGTGATCCGGAACCGGACATGCCCCAAGGCATTCTCCCTCACACGGCCCACGGACGTGGTATGTCGCTGATCGACCTTGATTTCTCTGTTGTTGTTGCATTCCCCTTATTCTGAAACGAAGGTCGACTGTTTCACAGGGTCATGAAGGTTTGTTCTGGTGTCCGGCTTCCCTCGCGGACGAGGGAGAGCGCAGTTTCAAGGTCCGGGCGGCGGAGGACGTGAGGGCTCCACCGCCGGAATTATTGGAGAACTACCACTCCGACTCATCAGTGGGGGGTAGCGATGATGAGGGTCCACCCGTGGTGAGCGCTGCGCCGACGACTCGTCGTACGCGGCAGGCCACCGCTAAGATCCCGGCGCACAAGGGCGTCAAGATCATCTCCGCCACCATCGAGGCGGAGAAGAAGAAGAGGAAGAGGAAAGACGTCACTGCGTCATCGGAGACGGCCACGACTGACACCGAGGTCGTCTTCGAGGAGCGTGATGATGCGGGGTCGTGCGACGTCGCCAGAGGATCGGGCGGCACAGCGGCCGTAGGAGAAAGCAATGCGCCACCGGTGGTTACCGGTGAGTAGCAGCAGAAGCCGATGGTGGAGGGCGTGAGCGACCAAGGGTCGCAAAAGAAGCCAAGGCGGGCGCCACCCCGACCAATGTCGATGAAGCTGAAGACCGGCAGCGGGTATGTTGCTGAGCTCGATTTATGTTGTTCTTCATCTTTGCGACTGTGTTGAGTAGGTCGGTGCTGACGAATATGTGCACCTTGGACAGGGGGACTCCTGCTATTTCTGGTAGCAGCAAGAACGCCTCAAGGCAAGAGGCCTTTGGTTGGAAGGTCGAGAAGTTGCCGGCCGGGCAGTCACCCGTGACTTCAGGCGGGGACTTTAGCAGTAAGCCCCCTTAGGTCGTGGAGATGACACTGTCAGCGGCAACCAAGGTCACTTCAGAGGGCGCACAGCAGGAGGAGGGCCCGCGCCAGCAAGACCCACCCGAGTCGAGTCTGCTGGGGACGCGGGGGGGGGGGCGGAAGCCGGAGGTGGAAGCGGGGAAGCCGAACAGCAACCATGCCTCTATGAAGGTACTCCATGGGAGGACGACGTCTGGGCCGACGCCAAGGATCTTGGTGACTTCAAGGCGGCGCAGGCGACCATCACGGAGGCGGCGAAGACCATCGGCAGGACACTCATAGTGAGTTGGTATTACTTTTGGGGCTGCCGACCCAGGTTTGCCCAGGCGCAATGTTTTGACGATCTAATGTGTTGTTGCAGACTCTTGCTGAGCGCTCGCAGAAGAGGGCGAACCTGCTAAAGGAGGGCGCCAATCTTCACGCGGAGCTGGCAACGACCCGGGAGATCGTGCTCCAGGCCAAGATGGAGGCCGCGAAGGAAATAAGGAGCCTCAAGGACGAGGCGATCTTGAAGGACCAGGTCGTGAAGGCCTTGGAGCAGGAGCTTGAAGCTACAAAGCTGAAGGCGAAGGAAGCGGAAGACGATCTGAAGAACGCCACCGCAGGTACGTCGAGAGACGCCCTTTTGGTCTTATATGTTTTAATCGTCGCGGTGACATGTTCTTGACCTCGGCACTTGTAGAGGCCAAGAAGAGGGAGACTGCCTTGAAGAAGGATCTCAAGGAGTCAAAGGAGCAAGTGAAGATCCTCAAGGAGAAGCACCAGGAGGTCGTCGCCAGTGAGTATTACTTCACCCGGAAAGCTGCTTATGAATTTGGGGCGCACAGGGATCTAGAGATCGACCTTGGCCGGGCGATGCAAGCCCTTATTGATCACCAAGAGATAACTGCAGATCTGGAGAAGGAGCTGGACGACCTCAAGGAGGCCGCCGAGTACCTTGTGGACGTGTACGCCCCTAAGGTCGAGGGCGATCTGCAAGGGCTCGTCGAGCGGTTGGAGGGCGCGGTAGGTCGCATTAAGACCTTGCTGATGGACGGCGGCAAGCTCGCCGCTGCTACCGCACTGGCCACGGTGAAGCACCATGAGCCGTCGTTCGACCTCGAGATGGTCAAAGAGGAGCTGGACTTGGTGCAGCTGGTGGCCAGCGAAGAGATTCAGGCCGCCGCGGACGGCATCATGAAGAAAATAGACATGTAGCTTAGAACTGGCAGACAGTTAGTAACAATGGGTCGCGAACCCTTTTGATGTAATTTAAACATTGCATGAATGAAAAAGGCATGTTTGTGTGATCCCTTATTTGACTTTGTATACTCTTTATAAGAACGCAAAGGTAACGAAGTTGCGAGACCCCTTTTCCTCTGCTAACCCAACTCGATGGAGGAACGGCTTGCTGACCACACGGCTCGACGTTGGAGGCTTAGATGCGGCCAGCGCACGGAGGGGGTCAGGGACCCAAGGTCAAGCAACCCCACGACCCAGGAATACTTATAAAATGCATAAGAAGCTGTGGTAAGGGAACACTTGTAAAAAGAAAGGTAGAAACCCCAGGTCGGAAGACCCTTAGGTTGGCAGAGTCAAGCCCCCGAGCGTGAAGGGCCAAGCTTAGAGCCAAGCCCCCGAGCGTGAGGGGTCCGGTTTTAAACCAAGCCCCCGAGCGTGTCGAAGGGGAGGGGTGCACAAAAACAAGCAGGTTGAAAGAGAAATCTTTATTTTTATATTGAATTACAAAGGATAGAGTACATAGCTTTTTTGTGATACAAGGCTCCTAAGGATAGAAGCGACGCAAGTGCTCGCTGTTCCAGGGGTTAGGAACACCCTGGCCATCGGCCCATTGGAGGCGATAGGTCGCCGGTCCAACGACCTCCTTAACTATGAAGGGGCCTTCCCAAGGTGCAGAGAACTTGTGCATATCCTTGGTGCTCTGAATCTGCCGCAAGACTAGGTCACCAACGTTGAAGGAACGTTCCTGCACATTGCGGTCGTGGTAGTGACGTAGCTGCTGCTCGTGGTGAGTGTGGCGCATGAGCGCAGCCACGCGGTGTTCCTCGACGCTGTCGAGGTCGAGCCAGCGTGTTTGCTCTACTTCTCCTTCGTCGAAGTGCTGGATGCGGGGAGCACCGAATGCCACATCGGTGGGGAGGATAGCTTCTGATCCGTAGACCAGGAAGAAGGGTGAGTACCCAGTAGCTGAGTTGACCTAGGTCCGGAGACCCCAGAGGATGTGAGGGAGCTCTGAGAGCCGCCTAGTGGCGTAAGGCGCTGAACCGTCAAAGATACGATCTTTTATGGCCTGGAGAACCATGCCGTTGGCCCGCTCGACCTGGCCGTTGCACCGGGGGTGTGCCACCGAAGAGTAGTATACGTCGATCAGGCTATCTTGACAGAAGTCCCATAATTCGGCTCATGTGAAGGCCGTGCCATGGTCGGTGACGATCCTATTTGGCACCCCGAAACGATGTGTGATCTCCTCGATGAATTTGGCCGCTTCTTTCGACGTGACGCTGGATACGAGACGGACCTCGATCCACTTGGTGAACTTATCCACCGCCACCAGTATGTGCTTGTAGCCGCCGGGGTGGTCTTGAAAGGTCCCACAGAGTCGAGACCCCAAACTGCGAAGGGCCACGACGGAGGGATGGTCCTGAGGGCCTGAGCCGGGAGGTGCTGCTACTTAGCGAAGAACTGGCACCCCTTACAACGACGTACGAGTTCTTATGCATCGGCTAAGGCCGTCGGCCAGTAGAAGCCAGACCTGAAGACCTTGCCCACCAAGTTGGAAGAGGCGGCGTGGTTGCCGCACTCGCCACCGTGGATCTCGTCCAAGAGCCTGAGGCCCTCGGATCGCAGGATGCATCTCATTAGTACTCCAGTGGAGGCGGACCTCCGGTAGAGTTCCTTGCCTACGACGACGTAGTTGGTGCTACGCTTCGTAATCTTTTCTCGCTCTGCCTTGTCCTCAGGTACTCGATGCTCGAGGAGGAAGGCAATGAAGTCGAGACGCCAGTCATCTTCTGCGTCGATCATGAGGATCTCGCGGCCTTCGGGCGAGGTAAGCTCATCGCTGATTCTCGATCTCATGCTGATCACAGAGCTCACGCTCCATGATGCGGTGGACGCCGCCGGGTGGGCCGTACTCGCGGTCGTAGTCCAAGCGGCGGCGGAGCTTGCGCTCCTCGCACTCCCGGTGGCGTTGGTCGACAACGGTGCGAGCGTCGCGAGCACGCCTGTTGGCGTCGAGGTTGACGCGAAGGTCACGGGCAGCAGCGGGCTGCTGGGCAGGCTGCTCAGGGTTATCCTGAGCGACCTCCTCTTGGACGGGGGAGAGATGGCTGCGCGCAGGTCGATGAGATCGACTGCGCGAGTGGCGAGTAGAGGATGACGCGGCAGATCTGGAGGCCGCGCTTTTTTCTTCCACCAAGGCGTTGGCAACCCGAAGGTACGCGAGGGCCTGCTGAGCTTCAGGCAACTGAACTTGCTGAAGTCGGGTGATTGCCGCGCCCAGGTTGGCCTGGGGGCTGTTGAAGGTCGCGATCCCAGCCTCCTCGAACTCGAGGCGAAGATCACGAGTGCAGGGCAGGGCATGCCGCTGCTCTTCCTCACGTCGCTCAGTGCGGCGGGCGTTTGCTTGGATACGGGCCGCCTCCTGGGAGTTGGTCGCACCCAAGCATGGTGGTCCGTTCTCCGAGACCACTATCACCTGACAGAAGATGACTTCCGGGTCGTTCGGGGAGATACGAACCCGGACCTTCTGGAACTTCCCGCAGTCCGGAGACTGGGTAGGTCGCTTAGCTTGACGAGGCTAGGGTTTGCATGTGCAGGTCGGTTGACCCGTGTCGGGGTCGGCTACAACTGTGGGATGCTTATATCCCGGATTACAAGGAGTATCCCGTGATACTCGGAGCTACAGACGGCAGCGCGTCAGGTCGCCATGTCTTGTCTTGCACGTCAAGGCTTCGCGGGTCTCCCGAGAGCTTGATTAGGTCGCTGGGCCCACTTGTAAGGTCGGCGAGTCTTCTGGAAGGTCGGGTCCACTTGACAGGGGCCTCTGGGACCCTGGCCGGTGGGGACCCATGGGTACCCATGTCTCTCACCTTCCTCCCGACTCCGCCCCGGGCACGACTCCGCTGCCGTGACTGAGTCCCGTTCAACCCCGCCTCCGCGTCGGCTTGAGGGCCACGCCAAGCCTGTGCCCGACCTTTATAAGCTGTCGTAACCCCGCCGCCTCCTCCAAACCCTAATTCGCCGCCGCCTTGAGCTTCCTCATAGTGCCGCCGGAACCCTAGCCACCGCCGTCGCTGTTTCGCCGTGCCACCGCCGCTCCGTCAATGATAAGACCACCAAGGGATTCGCAAGGAGGTGAGGGAATCCCTGGTGCTGTTTGTTCTCGTCCAGACGCTCTACACCGCGTGCACGAGCTCGCCGGAGTCGTTTCTTCCGTCGCCGCCGCTACACCGAGTTGCGCCCCGTCGCCGTTGGCCGCGCCACCTCCCTAGTGCCCTAGGTCACTCCGCCGTAGCACTAGCAGTCTTCCCGGCTAGATCCCGTCGCCAACCGAGCTCCCCAGCCCGAGTTCCTCGCTCGCCGGCGAGATCTCTACCGAGCGCCGCCGCTCGCCGTCGTTAGCGCCGCCACCGATCGCGTGTGCATCACCTCAGCCGCCCGATCTCGATCTAACGGCTCGGATCGAGTCCGCCGGGGGTCAATACCGGTCAAACCGGCTTATTCCCCGCGTGGCCGTGTCTTTTTGCAGAAAAACCCCTGCTCTTTCTAAAATTGCAAGCCGGTCCTTCCACCATATAAAGATCCTTACAGTTTGATCCTGTTTCTTCTGTTTTAACCGCTGAGCTTTGTAGAAATAGTAGTCGAGGTCCAAATCTTTAGTTTTTCAACCAAGCCCCTCTGTTTTTAAGTTTCTTTATGTTTTAGCCCTCGGTTTCTTGCTGTTAGGCCCTGTAACCCTAGTTTCTTCACAGTTATGCCCCTGCACCTTCGTTTAGCCATAACTTCTCCGTTTTAGCTCCGTTTTTTGCGTTCTTTATGTCCAAACGATCGTTTCGAAGAGTAGAATAGCTTTTTGTCCCTGTTTTGCTTTAATAATACTGTTTGGTAATTGTTTCTTATTTTATTCTATTGTGTGCTTGTATGTACTTGATGTGATGCGTAGAGAACGTTTGGTCTGAAGGATTTGAAGACAAGAAGCTCAAGTGTCTGAATAGCAACAGAGATCTGTTGAAGGCAAGTCTTCCTTGATGCATACCCGTTTACCTATATAACATGTATTTAATTCACTATTATTACTTTTGCTTGCATTAAATTGATGGGACCCTATTAAGGACATGATTAGATTATTTTATCCCTTTACCTTGATCAACCTGGGTTTTAATTTATTGTTGGGTAGTTCTCGCTATGCTTTATCTGGTTACATGGTGGTATTAATGAACTTTATGAAACTTAATTTATTTATGTTATACCTTCATTAATACAAGATCATACGTTTAATTGGAACATGGAGAACCACCCAGGACAACAGTGCAACCACAAGAGCTAAATGGCTCTGGCCTTGGCTAATTAATTAGTGACCCTGGTTAGGAGTGGCTTTACCTGATAAGGACAAGGGGCGGCGGTACTGCGGGGTATGCACGCGCTCTAGCGGGGAGTTGGGCTTTGCTAAGACACGGTACCCGCTAGGGGACTTTATACCTTGCTAACTGATCCGGTAACCTTGTGGGTTGCAACTTCTCAGGGAAATTTTGTAAAGGCCTCGTAGCGTCCCTATGCAATCACACCTAGGTAGTGTGGTATGATGCTTGGCCGGTATCGCATGGTTGGGTTTAAAGTTCCTAGAACTTTTACGCGACTTGTGGTGAAAGTGTACAACCTCTGCAGAGTGTAAAACTAATCGATTAGCCGTGCTCACGGTCAAGAGCGGCCTGGACCCTCACATGATTAATCTATGGAAGTCAATGATTAACTTGATGCATCTATCTTTATTTATGTTATTTGTTCTTTTATGATTAATTATGGGTTTGGTATAAACTTACACTTGCTAGTATTTATGTTGCTAATAAAACTTGACAAACTAAAATGCTGAATGCTTAACCCCATCTCCCTCCACTATAAAGCTTTGCATGTTATATTATGTTTCCGCTTGCTGAGTATGGCATGTGCTCACGCTTGTTTTCATTATTGCAACGACACTACCCGGATGTTGTTCAGACTTGAAGAGGTTTGAAGATTTCCCTAGAGACTTCGACGAATCCTAGGCGGGCGTGTCACCAGTCAACTGCCTGTGGTGTTGATCCTATCCGCTGCATTGCTACTCGTTAATAAATTAGTTCGTTTATGAGATATTTTGGTCTGTAATAAAGTTTAATACTCTCTTTACGCTTTGGCACTGTGCTTTGGTTATCACTGAGTCGTTATATATGTGAACTTTGATCCTGGCGCACATATAATATGAGCATTCGAATTTGTCTTTAAATTCGGGTGTGACAGGAGGGGGATATGGGCAAACTGCCCTTTCTTCCTCGGGCTCGAACGCAGGAGATCGAGGAAAAGGGACCGGCGGTGGTGGCACCCTCGCTGGCGTTCTTGGGCGCGGTGGCGGTCGGGATAGGAGAGTGAGGGATTCTATTCCCCCACTCATCTTGGGCGGAGGTGGAGCGTGGAGGCGGGGGCCACGACGGCGGGTTGCGGCTGGCAAAGGGAGCTCCGGCGGCGGCACTGCAAAGCTCGACGAGGAGGTGGTGGTGGTTTGGTGGAGTGGAGAGAGACGTCAAGGGGCCTTCTATAGGACGCGAGGAGGGGTGGTTGGGCCGGCGAGGTCCGAGCTCGCCATTAATGGTGGTCGGCCGGGTCGCCGGTCCTCGTGCCCGCGATACCGAGGAGTGGACTTCGAAGGAGAGCGATGGCGGCACGTCAAGGGCCCAGGGTAGGTGCACGCGGTGGAAAGGGGGGTGGCGCTGTGTTGTGTGCTGTTGGTGCTGCCATGGGAGAGAGAGGGGAAGAAGAAGAGGGAAGAGGATGGAGAAGAGAGAGACTGACGTGTGGGCCCTGCGCAGGAGGTTGAAAATTGGACGGAGTGGTACAGAGGAAAAGAAAAAATTTCGACAAGGTATGGAAGAACTTTTTACAATATAAATGGTACACACGGAACATGAACTTTTTCTGATGGTACGTACTCCCCCCTTCCCAAAATATAAGGTTTTATTGACTTTTTCTGATCACGTTTGACCACTCGTCTTATTCAAAAAATTTATAAAAATATAAAAACAATTATGATATACTTCAAATATACATAATGATAAAACATGTCATAACAAAATAAATAATATCTACATAATTTTTTGAATAAGACGAGTGGTCAAACGTGATCAGCAAAAGTCAACAAGACCTTATATTTTAGAACGGAGGGAGTAGGTAAAAACCTTAAGGAAAAACCACGCCACGCTCGTCCCGTCCACTCTGCCTGCTGCTACGAGCCTGTTTAGTTGCCAAATTTTTTGGCAAAAAATTTTGGCAGCCCCTTCGAAGGTCTATTAGAGATTGTTTACTGTAGCATGATGTTGTCTAATCATGACATAATTAGGCTCGTTAGATTCGTATCGAAAAATTAGGTAGAGGTTATGGAATGAGTTTTGTCATTAATTCATATTTAATATTCCTAATCAGTGTCGGAAGATTATGTGACGGGTAGTTGGGAAAATTTTTGGAACTAAACAGGCCCTCGACTCGAGATCGATCGGTGCAGGCGTGCACGCTGCCACTGAACGCTTCGACGTACGGCTTGTGGGACGGTGGGTGGATGGACGAATCGGTCTCTTCTCCTCTGCTGTGGACTTGCATTGTGCGACTACTCCGATACCTCCCCTGCTAGCTGCTGGCGACCTCACCTCCCCACTCCACTCCCACTCTGTCATGTTTCGCGCCAAATTCGACCGGGATGGCCGGTCGGCCTCTCCGTCGTCTTCCCTTTTTCCGTGCCCCACTCCTTTCCACCACGGCTGCGTTGCGTGACAAAAAAAAACGCAAAACCTAAACGGAGAGGGCTCTCCATTTAGCCTTATCGCGAGAGCCCTCCCGATTTGGCAATCCGAGAAATAGAAAACCAAATCAAAGACAGAAAAGGAAAGAGGGAGAAAAGTAACAAATCAAAAAGAAGAAAGTAACTTCGTCTTCTCCAGCGATCTCCTCCGTCTCCGGCGGTTGGTGGGCTGGGCGTCCGCCGGCGGGTCGCCGGCGGGCGCGGGCGGCGGTGGAGGTCGGCGGCCTTAGGGTTCGGGGTTAGGGTTTGGGGGTTCGGGGGTTGGGGGATTCTCCATGCCCACCGGACCTAGAGGGAGGTCTGGGGCGGCCGCCGGACCGGCGGTGGTCGTGGGGTGCGGGCGGGACGGCGGGCGGCGGCGGCGCCGCCCGCCGGGGTGGTGGAGGAAGGCGGTTGGGCAGGGTCGGCGGCGGGGGCGTCACGGTGACATCCCGGCGAAGCCGGGTTAGCGCGGCGGCGGCCGGTGGTGGCGGATCCGGCGGCGGAAGCCGCCGGAGACGGAGGAGGTGGGCGGGGCGGGGGCGCAGGTCGTCGGAGCTTTAGGAAGGGCAGGGAAGGGGGCCGCGGCGGTTGGTGGGCGGCGGTCGGCGGCGAGGTCGCCGGCGGCCGGCGGTGGTGGGGGGCGCGCCGGGAGTAGGAGAGAAGACGGAAGGATCCCGAGAGGAGAGAAGAGACGGAGGAAGAAGACGACCGATGCACCCCACGCGCGTGAAGGGATAAGATGCGGCGCTTCGGTCGTGGGGTCCACTCACGGTTTTTGATTTTTTTTACAGGATGGCCGCGTGGGGTGGGGAGGGGGCTCTCGACCGAACGCTATCGGGAGAGCCCTCTCCCCGTAGCAGACTCCAAAAAAAAAAACCGAGCGTGCACCACACGGTCACGATGAATGTGTGTCACCTCACCTCACCTGCTGTTGTCACGTGCACTCCTGCCTCTCGTCGAGTCGTCGTCCTTTCCGGCCGCATTTGTTCAGGACTTATTCGTTTTCATTTGATTCAATCCAGACAGAAATGACAAATACTATAGAAAAAAATCAATATAGATACTATAGAGATCCAGATTTATTTCGAGTCGAGAACTAATTTACTCATCATAATAAGTACAACAAGAGACCAAAGAGCCGGATTGATTCTACACCTCTTGACTAGTGGATTAATTCTGAATCTCTTGGTGTGTATATCATGAGTAAATTGGTTTCCGACCCGGAATAAATCCGAATCTCTTATGGTAGCTATCATAATTTTCTTATTATATTTATCAATTCCGGTCGGATTGAATCCCACGAAAACGAATAAGCCCTCAGGCGGCTCCATCTCGTGCACGCATCCATCCATCATGTTCGACTCTCTTGACATCGAGACCAGCAAGCAGTTGGCCGGGATCGGAAGCATGCTCCGATCCGCCGCTGAAACTCCTGAGAGAAAATGCACACACCTATCCCGTGATCCGGATGTCGTTAGGTCGTGCTCGCCGGGCCTGCGGCGCCAGCACTATGCAGCTTCTACCGAGCCGATGCACGTGTTTGCTATGCACGACTCCAAACAGCGAGCAGTACGAGGTACAGGGATAGGCGATGCATATGCACAGTGGTGTGTGTGACTTATTTTTATCCATGCTTTTTTCCTAGTTTTTTTATCTCACAATAAGAGGAGGAACACACAACTTTCTAATAACAGGCATATGTATCCGATCGATTATACTGAAATATTAATACATATTTTTGTTTCTAAATAAATAATACTGAGAGGAGCTCCCTTGCGGACGAACAGTCGGTTCGGTTTTTATATTTACGCATTATTTTTCTCTCGCAACAAATCAGTCGTACAAATCATCATAAATCGTTTTATGATCTGGCATAAATCGTTTTATGATCTGTCAAACGTACTGTAAGTTTTTGTTTCTTAATTTGCCTATTTCCGGACACCTGCACATGCACGTTTTTCTTTTGCTCCCACATTAAAGTGGGATTTTTTTTCCAGAAAGTACGTGATTAGTATTAATATATACAAATATATAGAGATATAGATAGGTAAATAGATAGAAGATAGATGTATATGTATAGATATAGATAGATGTGGCGACTATAACATCAAATGCGAGACAGCTATTAATAATATTAATACGTCAGCAAACGGGACATCATGGATTTGCTGGCACATCTTTCTTTTTAACACGTGACAGCCTGCTGGATCATATCTTATAATATAAAAAATAATGAGTATTAATATAGGAAACTAGAAAGAAGATACGGCATCATCCAAGATTTTTACATTCGTTGATCAATAATTAATATGAGAAACTAGAAACAAGATGAGTATTAACACACCAAATCTAAAAGGAAAAATAGACAATTTGGTCCCTAAACTTTTGTATTGACAATTTTAGTCTCTCAACTTTTGTTTTTTTTATCAAACTCGTCCTTGTGCTAGTATGTGGCTCCATATTGTCATGAAATTCATACAAAAAGTCCTTTTTTACTCTTAGATCTTCATTTTCACCTCTAGAATTACAAAAACGTATGACCCAAAATAAATACAAGGATACATATGTTAGTCGACAAAGTATGATATAATGTACTATGAGTATGTGAGCATATGTTGATTTTGAGCATACTTGCACACATTAAGTTGTATATATACCCAACAATTATGAGTAAATATTTGTTTCGGTACATATATTTTGCCTATCAAATTTGTCTGAGCACATGTGTGAATGATTTCAAAGAGTATGAGTAGACTCTTCTTACAAACCATATTTTGCGTTAGTTTTAAAAATATTGTTGTGTGCATGTATTTAAGGGAGTATGAGCACATACATGTTCGACCTACATGAGCCAAGGGCAAAAGGGACTTGTTGCATTAGTCTTACGCAAACATAGAGCACTTACATCAACATAATGACATATTTGACAAAAATTAAAGTTAAGGGACGAACTGACCCTTGGTGCAAAGTTTGGAGATCAAATTGTCTAATTTGCCAATCTAAATAAAAGCCAACCAAATAAATTCATCCGGCAAAATAATAAAAAGATTTTTATATGGTATTTAATAGAAAATATTACACCAGAACCTCCATCAGATTGCCATAAATAAATGATTGTACTACACAATATCTGGATATATACTGGAAAGTATTTGTAACGCGGCAATGGCCGTGGCTAGTGGGTAACCGTCAGCCGTCACTGCCGCCGTTCTGTTCCGGCAAAACACACCGGGTCCACTCGTCATAGAGCTGAATGGGCCTGTCTGAGACTTGACCGGTGGGCCGTTGGGCCCTCTATAAGTCCGACCCGTCTTCCTTCTTCCTCGTCATCGACTCATCGTCGTCTCTCCCCAGAAAAGCAAATTGAAGAAGGAAAAAAAAAAGTTAAAATCAGAGAGAGAAGAAACTGATTTGGGGGAAGGCCAGAGCTGGGGGTTGGATTAGCGAGAGTTCTCGGAGTAGGTTCGCGGCGGATGGCGGCTGCGCCGGCGGAGAGGCAGCTGGTAGTTGCCGTCGAGGGGACGGCGGCGCTGGGGCCCTACTGGTCCACCATTGTGGGCGACTACGTCGAGAAGATCGTGCGGTACGGCCGCGCGCCCCTGGCCCCTCTCCTCTTCTCTTCCGTTCCCGGCACTGCGGTTTCCTAGTAGCTCTCGCCTCAGAAGGTTCTATTGCGCCAGAGAAGGGGGGACTTGGGATGTGGGGAGGAGTGCTTGTGGCGAGATTTCTTCTTGATTCTTTGCTAGGGTTTAGGGGGAAGAGATTGGCTGTTAGCATATCGTGGAGGATTGCGAGGACGATTCAGCCTTTCGGGGCTGGGGGCTGGGATGATTCCTGATTGGATTTGTTGATCGGTATTTAGTTACCGGGATGGAGTGAAGGACCTCTTTGGCGTTGGTATTTTATTTGATGATGAAGCGCTAGTTCCTAATTAGCGATCTGGCAGGCCAAACAACAATTAGGAGCTAGGTATCAGCTTGTTGGGTTAGCAAGACATTTTTTTTGGCACTGTGCTTATGGAGGTGGTCAGTAGGATGTTGATTTTAGTTTTTTACTTAGCTCATTTTTGCAGAGGTCTTCTCGTCTATCTCATTTATCTGCCTCATGACCTCAATCTTCTCTTTCTGACCACAGTACACATGTATCTTCGCATATTCATTTATGTTTCTTAAATAATCATCTGATTAGCATGATAGATATCTTGATTCAAAGGTTTGAACTCCATGACCTATGCGGCCACCATAATTCATTTTTCACATGTTCGCATTATGCAATCTTCACATGTTTAGTACTGAATCGTCATGAAATTCAACTTTGTGCAGGAGCTTTTGTGCAAATGAAGTACCAGGACAGGTAATCTTGTCCTGATGAAAAATAGTTTATTATCAGAGTTATGCTGTTCCACATACTATGCCAATGTGTAACTTGTTTTGCATTTGTGCAGAAGCTTGCAGGGGCACCACCTGAGCTTGCATTAGTTGTTTTCCATACCCATGGACCTTACAGCGGTATGCCTTTATGTCGTCCATGTCCAGGACCATATAATTTTGTATGCATTCTATAAAATAGATGGTTTATGGACATTTTGCAATGTAGCTTTTGGTGTTCAGCGAAGTGGATGGACGAAAGATATCGATTCTTTCCTATCATGGTTATCTGGAATACCATTCAGTGGAGGAGGATTTAGCGAAGCTTCTACTTGTGAAGGTCTCGCCGAAGCACTAATGGTATTGACATGTTAACCTTGTTGGAATTTTATTTGCAAACTAACGAGTTTATTGTTGCCAAAAGTTTGCACTTAGGAGGTTTTGTTTCACCTTCCAAGATCTCAATATTGTTGATCTTGTGATATGAATTATGTTCTTGTCTGCAGTGGTACTTCATGCTTTGCTTGCCATTTCGCCTACAATTCCATTGACTTTCTTTAGATGTTTTATAGTTCCACTTGATGGTCAACATGTATTTCTAGCTCTCCTTGCAGCTGTAGATGCTCAACACATTTTTGCTGTATTACTATTTAATTATTCTTCATTGTTGGAAATAGTTCTGCACTTGTATGATAATTGTTTTGAATATAGGCCACAATATCTTTTTGCTAAGCTATTTGCACAAGGTATGATTTAACTAAGAAAGGCTTGAACATTGTCTTTAACATCGCTTTGAATCCATTCCAGTTGAATAAAAAAATGCCTCGATCAATTGCTCATGCTTTCTGTTTTTTAAAATAGACTATGAAGTCATTAATCAGCACTTATTACTGATAATCTCTGTACATAACCAAGGATAAGAACAGAGTGAAATAAGTATGATCAGAAATGTTTGCATGCTAGTCTGCTGTGTTGTCTTTGGGGGATCAATCGATTCCACTCGTGGTAGTAAATTTGCATGTTGAAAATGAGCTGAAAAACCATTGTTGACACTGCATTAGTATTTCCTTTCTTGGTATAGTAAAGTACTGGTTATTTCATTTCTAGTTGTGCGCAATCCACATCTTTATTGTCGTCATGATGATCATTTTCTTATTTGCAACTAGATACTTCAAGGAACTCCTAATACAACCCAGAGTCATCAAAACCATGAAGCACAAAAGCATTGCGTACTTGTCGCTGCAAGTAATCCATATCCTTTGCCTACACCTGTCTACTGTCTTCCTACTCAAAGTACTGATCACAAAGAGAACACTGAGTCGTCAAAAGAGCCTTCAATTGCTGATGCTGAGACCGTTGCGAAATCATTTGCTCAGGTGCTGCTTAAGTTCTGCGATAGCTTGTTATTATTGTTTATTTTCTCCGTCCCAATGAAACATCAGTAGCATTTGGTTGATTCTAGTTAGTTTTTTGGATGCAGTGCTCTGTCTCATTATCGGTGATATCTCCAAAACAGCTTCCAACACTGAAAGCAATATACAATGCGGTAATGTTGCCACCTGCAAGCTTTCTCCTATTTCCTTCTCTTTGCTTCTTTTAGCTATTTCATTGTTCTGTAGATGGTCTCAAGCTATATGAACTTTTGGCCGCACGCATGGATTCTTGGATGTAAAAAAGGGAGCACATTAAGTAATAAAAAGAAATTTTAGTATGGCATGACTCACTCTATTGTTCTTTCAATCTGAGTTACTTCTCACTGTGGCTTCATAGGCATGGAACAAGGAGTAGTTCATTCTTTGTTGTTTTGGCAAAATTTTACTCTACCAATTTCTCAAGCACGAATTATTGTAGTCCCTTGCTTTGTGACATGTACTCCCTCCGTCCCAAATTACTTGTCGTTTTGGCTTTTCTAGATACATTCCTTTTGTTATGTATCTAGACAAGAATATATATCTTGGTGCATAGCAAAAGGAATGTATCTAGAAAAGCCAAAACGACAAGTAATTTGAAACGGAGGGAGTATATTAGAGTGGAGGAGGCATTAAATTCATTAGTACACTAGCTATAATTGTAAGTGATGACCTTGCCCCATCTTTAATTTTCTCAGTTGTGCATTGGCTATCATTTTTTAACTAATGTAATACAATTTGACCATATAAGGCCTTCAGAAGTTGTGATGAACATGCGCATAATACTGATTCCATATTCTGCTACAGGGCAAGAGAAATCCTCGAGCTGCTGATCCATCAGTTGATCATGCAAAAAACCCACACTTTCTTGTTTTGCTATCTGAGAATTTCATGGAGGCGCGGACTGCTCTAAGTCGTCCTTTGCATGGGAATTTGGCCTCAAATCAAACTGTAACGAAGATGGACACTGCACCTGCAGTTACTATGGCAGGACCGACTTCAAATGCCAACCCCTCAGGTTGAAAAAATGTTAATGTTAGGCTTAGTTTTTCTGTAAGATCTGTTCTTGGTTCTGCCCTTTGTAGAAAGAAAATATTGTTGATGTGATGTCTCTATGTGGGAGGGATGTTGGGAATCTTTGTAAAAGAGGTTTAGGTGTTTACACCTAGTTTAGTGATAATTGGTTTAACTAATGCTAGTTTCAATTTGACTAAGGAAAAAGATTCTGGGATATGTTTCTTTGGCCTAAGACAGAAAACGTAGACGCTATAAATTTTGGTATGACTGACTGCTTTGTAGCAGACATGATTCTGGATATGCCATTACATGATCCAATTTCGCTTGAAGTATACCTTCGTTGGGTGAAAGCATTGTGCTTGTGATACTTTATACTATCAAGAACACAAAAGATATTTGAATTACATGTGACTCTGATGTGTGATTTCTTGTGCACTGAATTATTATACCTTCAGTTTGCTTTTTTATACTTTATTGCAAAAGTGAATGCACTAAAAAATAGCTGGTTCTATCACTTGATGCCACTATGTTTCTGTCAGTGTTGATGAATGTTTTGCTCAAAATGCCAATTTGAAATAGGACATAGGCGGCCAAAGTGCCCTAAAGATGTTAACTGGCAAGATAGTCCACTTTTAATTGTTTGTGTTATTCAGAATTTGGAGATGTTGGCAAGTCATTAGTTGAACTTGGCTATGTCTGAATTGCATATGAATAATATTGTTTTCAGGAGTTTGCGACAGTGAGGTTGATATATTGTGAGGTTTAAGCATGTTAAACTTTAATGTATTCATGCAGATACGTAGGTGGATACTTGTGCATATTGAGGGGTTGCATCATTTTTTCCATGGAGTAAAGTTTTGTTGTTTTATTTACTATGTACCACAGAACTCTTGTTCATCATGGTTGTCAGTTTCTTCAATTAATGGGTTCACTTTTAATCTTCATTAAATAATGCAGCTTTGATAATCTGCATTTGATATTGCAGTTATGATGATTTGATTCAATTTGTTTCTGCCTGTTTATTCATGTTTACTCTATCTTGCCATGATGACTAATTCCCTTTCTAATATTTCCAGTGAATGGACCAATGATGAACCGCCAACCGGTTGGTCTTGGAGGCATTTCTACTGCAATTGTTAAAGTGGTAAGCTAGAAAAGACATTTTATTCTTGGAAATCCTTTGTTTTCTTTTGTCTAATAACACCTCTACAATTTTAAACTTTTAGGAACCAGCAACCGTACCACCGATGGTCTCTGCACCTGCTTTCTCGCATGTAACACCTATTTCAAATGTGTCTTCGCAAGGAATATCAGCACTGCAAATCTCATCACCATCTCTTATTTCACAAGAAGCAAATATTGCAAATGATAACGTGCAAGAACACAAACCTATAATACACCCTGTTCAGCAGCCAGTTCGGCCTGGTGGTCATGGCAGCCTCCTCAACAATCTGTCACAGGTTCGGCTGATGAACTCAACTTCTATAGGAGGAGGAGCTACCTCGATGGGACTGCCTAACATTGGAGCAACACCAATTCAAGTCCACATGTCAAACATGATATCGAGTGGCATGACATCAACGCCCTCTGTCATCTCCTCTATGTCTGCACCTGGACAACCTATCAGTACTCAACAAATGGTGCAGAGCACAGCTATTGGTTCCTTTGGCTCAAACACTTCAACTGTTTCAGGCAATTCAAATATTGCTGTATCATCCTCTTTGCCTAGCATCCAAAGTAGCATGGGCATGGGTCAATCAGCACAACCTGTAGCACAAGGAGGCTTGATGGCTGGTTCACAATTAGGACAAGGTGGAATGGGTGCAAACCAAAATGTGAGTGGCCTTGGGCCTACAGCGCCAGCAATGATGCCAACACCTGGGATGGCCCAGCCAACAGGAGTCAATTCCCTAGGTGTGACAAACAATTCTGCCATGAATATGCCTATTGGGCAGCATCCCAATGCCCAACAACCGGCAACAAAGTATGTCAGAATTTGGGAGGTAAGTATTTTCGTCTTTTCTTTGGGAGTGATATATACATAGACAGTGTCCCTACTCCCGAGTAAAATAGAAATGTGCTGCTAGATGTTCTGAATTTATACGAAATGGTCAATGCAGAGCACTTGACTATTAGGAGCCTTCTTAGGCTCAGCTGGCCATGTTACTGTAGGTACCAAATTTGCCCTCTTGTTTGTATGAAGAACACATCAAATCGGTGATGTGCATATTATCGCGTATGTTGTCCCAAGAGGTTTTCAAATTTTAACAACTGATGCTTAGTCTATCTATATTTCAGGGAACTTTATCCGGGCAGAGGCAAGGACAGCCTGTATTTATTTGTAAACTTGAAGTAAGTCCTTACTCCCTACAATCTTCAAGTAAGGGCATGTTTGGTTCTCCTACTAAACTTTACCACATGTCACATCGGATGTTTGGACACTAATTAGGAGTATTAAACATAGACTAATTACAAAACTAATTACACAGATGAAGTCTAATTCGCGAGACAAATCTATTAAGCCTAATTAGTCCATGATTTGACAATGTAGAGCTACATAAAGCATGTGCTAATCATGGATTAATTAGGCTTAATAGATCCGTCTCGTGAATTAGCCCAAGGCTTCTGCGATTAGTTTTATAATTAGCTCATGTTTAGTCCTAATCTAACTAGATCCGAACATTCGATGTGACAATTTTTAAACTTCACCCCAAGGATCCAAACACCCCCAAGTTTCAGACATATATATGGTCATTAAGACACTGTTTTGACCATAAATTAATAGTTTTAAAGACATCCATTATAACAAATATTTGATATTTTGAATCTAGCCATAACATTTTCAGAAGTTAATTCGAAATGTTCAAAAGTACATTGATGGTCAAAACTAAAATGCCTTGACTACACCTGTCCCAAAACGACAGATAAGAGGGAGTATGCATAGTTGAACTCCTATATATTATATTATATATTTTTTAAGATTTATAAAAGCTTACAGTAGTTTATTGAATCTGCAGTTGAATGATTCCTGAGATTTGGTGGCACTTTATGCTTTTTGTAGCTTTATATCTTTTCCCTTGAAGAGCTTGTTCAATTAAATCTTGTGTTCTCTTTGACCCATTTTAATGCTAAGACCATAAGGAAGATGAACTACCTTAGAATAAGCTCCTGAATCTAGTCACGATTGCTTGAACTTGAATAAAAAAACAAGCCCCCTGAGAAATGGATAACATCAATTACTGCCAGTGCTCATTTTCAGCCTTGGGTTTGTTCATATTTAAAGCTGGAATCCAATGCTTGTTGTGTTATGTTTTCTTACTATTATTTATATTACGCACTTATTTGTGCAGCTCTGTTTCTTCTTTTTGTTATTTCTAACCTTACCTTATGTCTGACAGGGTTATAGGAGCGGAACAGCATCTGAAACGTAAGTGTTTAAAAAAAAGGAAATTTGGATCTGTACCATTAAAAGATTGCAACTTTAGATATATACCATTGATATCTCAATGGAATGTGGGTTCACATGAGTCAATGACATGTGGGGTCAATGGTATATATCTAAAATTGCAATCTTTCAATGGTATAGATCCAATTATTTCTTAAATATATTGTGATAAATGATGTCACTTGAATGTCCATATTTCATTAGCATTTTTTGTTGGTTGCAATGATTGAGATCGCTGATTTTTGTCATTAACTGATATTGTTGTCATGATCTTAAAAGAAATTTGTAGTCCTCATTTTTATAATAGAGTAAAATGCGCTAGCGGTACACGAACTTGCCGCTGTGTGTCATTCAGGTCCCTAAACTTCGAAAATGCACATTGAAGTCCATAAACTTGCTAATTGATTTACTTAAGGTCCAAATCACACTTACTTGATTAAACACCCACGTGTCCCTGACATGGTGCTAGCTGGGACCTCTCGCCATCTCCCCTGTTTCCTCTTCCTCCCTCGCTCTCTCCCCCGCACGAACAACACTAACTTGCCTCGAGGCTGCCGGCATCGTCGGCCCCGCATTGGTGGCGGCTCCGCGGGGGTGGAGGGCGGCCGGTCATGGACGGACGGTGGCGTGGACGCTACCCTGCTGAAGCGAACGGCGGCGGCCCAGCACGAGAGGACGGCGCCGCTGCGACCAACGCAGGCGGACGCGAGGCCAGCGTTGCGCCTGCGTGAGTGAATGAGAGCAGACCGAGGCCGGCACGGGTGGCGATGGACGGACCATCGCATGCCAAGGAGACTCCCTACGCCGGCCGACCCCACCCGACGCCTACCAGTGTAGAGGGGTGGTATGCGGCGGGCAAGGCCGCCGCCGATCCTGACACCGACAGGGGAGGCCAAGCTCGACCACGCCGCGCCAGCTCAGTTGCAGGCCGCAAACGAGGAGATGTTGGGCGACGGGACAGTGGGCCCACGTCGGCCTGCAACCCAGGCTGGCTGCCGCCGCACGGCTGCTGCCCCGAGGGTGTTCTGAACGTGGTCTCCGGCTTCGGCCCGACAACCGGCGGTGTGCTATGTAGCCATGAAGCGCGTCGTCGGCGACTCCTTCGGGAATGGAATCGAACAGAGGCCTCAGGTACAAAGAGAACTTCAGAACAGGGAGATAGATGCATTTGTTTCAGCCAAAAATGTTGATCCCAGCTCCCGACATTAAAATCATTGTTGTTGCGTCAGATCGGCTAGGAGCAATTTAAGATGATCGGCCACCGGCGCATGGGTGCTGCCACTGGACAGAGCCTGAGCCCTGTCCGCTAGCGCCGTCCACGGCCTCAGTGCCGTCCGCTCACCAGGGCGCGACCGCCGCCACCGTCCACCCGTGCTGGTTGCAGTGAGGCCAGCGACGCCGTCCTCTCATGCCGGGCTGCCGCCGTTTGCTGCGGCAGGTCGTCCGCACCACCGGCCGCCATCCAGTCCCGCAGGGTGCCGCCGCCGCTGGTCGTCTCGATGGGGAGCCCGCACTACTGCTCCAGAGTAACAGAGCCAAGGAAGAAGAGGACGAAACGAGGGAGGAAGAGAGGGTCCAGCTAGCACCATGTCAGCAGACACATGGATGTTTAATCTAAGTAAGTGTGATTTGGACCTTACGTAAACCAATCGGCAAGTTTATGGACTTCAATGTGCATTTTCAAAGTTCAGGGACCTGAATGACACACGGTGCCAAGTTCGTGTACCGCTATTGCATTTTACTCTTTTTAATATATATCCTGCTGATGCTTACGTAATATGCTGTGTCATGCACAATTTGCACAAGACATTCTAAAGAACATTTTTTTTAATATACTGATGGAACCCTTTTCTGCCACTTTTGAACTGTGCTTGAAAGCCCTACTTGCTATATGCAGACTTGCAGCAGACTGGCCAGAAACTATGCAGATTGTTCGCCTCATAGCTCAGGAGCATATGAACAACAAGTTTGTCTCTAAACCCATTCTTTTTCATGTCAACCTGTTGCATACTTGCATTATCATATTTTCTTATAATGTGCTGTAGATGATATCTTTCGTTGCCGTTTTGCAGACAATATGTTGGCAAGGCAGACTTTCTAGTATTTCGGACTTTAAATCAGCATGGGTTTCTTGGACAACTACAAGAGAAGAAGCTGGTCAGTGCATGGTTAACCTTTTTGTTAATTTGGCTGCGGTTCATTTCCTGGCAGTCATTCCGTACATTTCTAATGCCCAAATGGTCCTGTTTCAGTGTGCTGTGATACAGCTACCTTCGCAAACTCTGCTGCTGTCAATGTCCGATAAAGCAGGCCGTCTGATTGGCATGCTCTTCCCTGGGGTAACCTTGATTATAGTTAAATGAATATATACATAATTATCTGTATTTGCTGAAACATTGCCCCTTTACTCCCAGGACATGGTGGTGTTCAAACCACAGGTCTCAACTCAGCAGCCACCGATGCAGCAGCAGCAGCAGCAACTTCAACAGCAACAACAGTTACAGCAGCAGCAACTGCAACAACACATGCATATGCAGACGCAAGGCCTCCCGCTTCAGCAGCAGCAAATGCAACCGATGCAGCAGCAGCCGTCGCATATGCAACAGATGCAGCAGCAGCAGCAGCAGCAGCCATCGCAGATGCAACAGATGCAGCAGCCGTCGCAGATGCAACAGATGCAACACCAGCAGCCATCGCAGATGCAACCGATGCAACACCAGCAGCAGTCGCAGATGCAACAGATGCAGCAGTCGCAGATGCAACCGATGCAACACCAGCAACAGTCGCAGATGCAAGCAATGCAACACCAGCAGCAGCCGCAGATGCATCCGATGCAACACCAACAGCCGCAGCAGATGCAGCACCAGCAACAACAGCAGCAGATGCATCAGCAGCAACAGATGCAACATCAGCAGCAGCAACAACAGATGCAGCAAATGCAGCCCCAGCAGCAGCAGCAGCCCCAGATGGTGGGCACTGGAATGGGGCAGCAGTTCATGCAACACAATCGGGCCGTGCAGATGATGCAAGGGAAGATGGCGCCCCAGGGTCAGGGTAGCATGCCTGGGGGAGGCTTCCTACCTTGAAACACCCACCTCTGATATATTTCCTGTTGCCACCTTTAATTGACACCTTTGGATAATATAGTTAATTGTGCAGTGTTTCGTGGTGGATAAAAGCGTAAATGACAGCTTATTGTACTGGCCTAACCTAAATGGAGAAGTGTAGTTAGTAGTAGCATTTTTCGCATCTCATATTAACTTTGATGAACTCGTCCATCCAATTTCATTGGTAAGAGTGCCAGTGGATGCAGAAGCACACCATTTCATTGCAAAGACTGGTTTCACGATATTTACTCATGCAGAGTAAAAAGGTAGACTCTGTTTTATCAATTTCCCAAGTCTTGCAGTTTTACTCATGCAGAGTAAAAAGCTACAGACTTGTGTTTTATCAATTTCCCAAGTCTCGCATTTTACCAAAAACTGACTATGTTTTGCCTCCTCACACCCCCCCTCCCCCCCCTAGGGATGGCAGTTTTACCCGCGGGTATGGGTATCCGCGGGTACCCGACCCGACGGGCATGGGTATGGGCATGGAATTTCACCCGCGGGCGCGGATACGGGCAGGGGATTTTGCCCGCGGGTAGCTAACGGGCATAGAATTTTGCCCGCGGGCATACCCGTTACCCGGTTATAATGCAAGGCCCATCAAATACGCCCCAAGCCCACCAACATAGAATCCCAACCCAACAACGAACCACAGGAAAGAAAGGAGGAATCAGTCCGCCACATGCCCACATCCTCGTCGCCACCAACGCACCGCAGCAGCCAAGCCCTTCTTCTCCCCCGCGCGGCCGCGGCCCGGATTTCGCACCACCCTCCTACTCCCCGCCTCCCTTCCCCACGCGCCTCCACCGCCGGGCGCCTCCCGTCGACCACGGCGACGACGGCCGCTGGCGCCGCCCGCTGGTTCCGGTGGCAGTCGGCGCATGGGCTGTGCGCCGCGCCGCATTTCGGTGGTGGGGCCGGCGGCGAGGGGATGGGATCTGATGCAGGGCTCGGGACCAGGAGGACGGCGCGAGGGGATGGGATCTGATGCGGGGCTCGGGGCCAGGAGAGGACGGCGCCATCTCCTCGCCCTCGCCCTCGTCGGCCGGCCCGCCAGCTCTTCGCGCCTCCAGTTGACAAGCTCTCCTCGCGACCTTGATTCGTCGTCCGGTCGCCCCTCCAACTCCTCCCTCGCAGCCGGCGGACCTCGCCCACCTACCCCTCCAGCTCCTCGCCCCTCCACTGCTCGGCGCATCTACGGCGGCCTTGCCCATCCACTGCGGGTACGGGTAAACCCGATACCCGCGGATATCCGTCGGGTGCGGGTGCGGGTAAGCTTTTTTACCCGCGGGCAGCCTTGCGGGCGGGTAAAAGCCGGTAGCGCGGGTATGCTGGCGGGCGGGTAAATGATTTACCCGCACGTACCCGACCCGCTGCCATCCCTACCCCCCCCCCCAAAAAAAAGTCAACAAACTGGGCTGTTCAGCAAATCATTTACACAGTTACACTGACGTGCAGCCAGGTTGAAATCACGCAACGTTACAACAACTTAGCCTTTTGTCTCAAGCAAGTTGGAGTAGGCTAGAGATGAAACCCACAAGAAACAAGGGTAGAAGCACAAGAACACAAAAGAAAAAGAAAAGATCATGTTTCAGGTACATTGATTGCAAGTCTCCAAACACTTCTATCCATAACTAACTCCTTGGGGATGTCCCACTCCTTAAGGTCTCTCTTGACCGACTCCTCCCAAGTTAGTTTAGGTCGACCTCTACCCCTCCTTACACTACCGACCCAGTCTATCACCCCACTACGCACCGGTGCCTCGGGAGGCCTCCTCTGGACATGACCAAACCATCTCAATCGGTGTTGGACTAATTTTTTCTCAATTGGTGCCACCCCAACTCTATCCCGAATGTCTTCGTTTCGGACTCTATCTCTTCTTGTATGCCCACAAATCCAACGCAACATACGCATCTCAGCGACACTCAGTTGCTGGACATGTCGTCTCTTTGTAGGCCAACATTCAGCACCGTATAACATCGCCGGGCGAATCGCCATTCTATAGAACTTACCTTTTAGCTTTTGGGGCACCTTCTTGTCACAGAGGACGCCGGAAGCTTGGCGCCATTTCAGCCAACCGGCTGAAATCCTATGCCTATCATCCTCATCAATGTCACCATCCTTCTGTAGCATCGATCCCAAATACCTAAAGGTCTCTTTCTTGGCCACCACTTGTCCGTCGAGGCTCACAACTCCATCTTCATGTCCAGTCATGCTGAAATCGCACATCATGTACTCGGTCTTGGTCCTGCTGATTCTAAAACCTTTCGACTCTAAAGCGTCCTTCCACAGCTCAAGCTTCCCATTAACCCCTGCCCTAGTCTCGTCAACTAGCACCACATCATCAGCAAAGAGCATACACCATGGGATACCACCTTGGATGTCCCTTGTGACCTCATCCATCACCAAAGCAAATAAATAAGGGCTCAAAGCTGACCCCTGATGTAGTCCTATTTTAATTGGAAAGTCACTAGTGTCACCACCGCATGTACGCACACACGTCACCACATCCTTGTACATATCCTTGATAAGGGTAATGTACTTAGTTGGGACTTTGTGTTTTTCCAAGGCCCACCACATGACATTTCTTGGTACTTTGTCATACGCCTTCTCGAGGTCAATAAAGATCATGTGCAAGTCCTTCTTCTGCTCCCTATACCTCTCCATCAACTGTCGTAGCAAGAAAATCACCTCCATAGTTGACCTTCCAGGCATGAACCCAAACTGGTTTTGGGTCACGCTTGTCGCTCTCCTGAGGCGATGCTCGATAACCCTCTCCCAGAGCTTCATCGTATGGCTCATCAGCTTAATCTCTCGATAATTAGTGCAACTTTGAACATCTCCCTTGTTCTTGAAGATCGGCACTAATATACTTCTCCTCCATTCCTCAGGCATCTTGTTTTCTTGGAAAATGAGGTTAAAAAGCTTTGCTAGCCAAACTATGGCTCTAGCACCCAAACATCTCCACACCTCAATGGGGATGCTATCGGGGCCCATCGCTTTACCTCTCTTCATCCTCTTCAAAGCCTCCCCAATCTTTGCCTCCTGAATTCTCCTCACAAAACGTCTGTTGGTGTCATCAAAAGAGTCATCCAACTCAATAGTAGGACTCTCATCCTCCCCATTAAACAACATATCAAAGTACTCCCGCCATCTGTCCTTGATCTCCTCATCCCTCACCAGCAGTTGGTCTGTCCCATCCTTGATGCATTTGATTTGGTTGATGTCTCTTGTCTTCCTCTCTCGGATCCTAGCCAACCGGAAAATGTCCTTCTCCCCTTCCTTCGTGCCTAGCCGCTGATAAAGGTCATCGTACGCCTGGCCCTTGGCTACACTCACAGCTCGCTTTGCAGCCCTCTTTGCTATTTTATAGCTCTCGATGTTGGCTGCACTCTTGTCAAGGTGGAGTCGCTTGAAACACTCCTTCTTTTCCTTAATAGCCTTTTGTACCTCCTCATTCCACCACCAAGTGTCTTTCGCCTCCTGCTTGCCTCCCCTACTCACGCCAAACACTTCCGCTGCCACCTTCCGAACACACGTTGCCATCTTTAGCCACATGTCATTTGCATCTTCTCCTTCTTCCCAAGGCCCCTCACCTAGCATCCTATCCTTAAACACTTGCGCCTCTTCTCCTCTAAGCTTCCACCACTTCGTTCTCGCAATCTCGGCACGTTTGTCCCGGAAGACACGTACCCGAAAGCTACCACAAGCTTGTGTTGGGGAACAACACACTCTCCAGGTATCACCTTACAATCTAAGCAAGCACGTCTGTCCTCCCTCATTGCAAGGATAAAGTCAATCTGGCTCGAGTGTTGACCACTCTGAAAGGTCACCAGGTGGGATTCCCGCTTCCTAAAGAGGGTATTTGCTATCAACAAGTCGTAGGCCAACACGAAGTTCAACACATCCTCTCCCTCTTGGTTCCTACCACCATACCCAAACCCCCCATGCACTCGCTCGAAACCAGCATTCGTCGCACCCACATGGCCATTGAGGTCTCCTCCTATGAAGAGCTTCTCCCTGATGGGCACGGTACTAACCATGCTATCCAAGTCTTCCCAAAACTACCTCTTGACGCTCTCACTAAGACCTACCTGTGGGGCATAGGCACTTATCACATTCAAAGTCACATCCCCAACTACCAACCAAACTAGAATAATCCGGTCACCTTGCCTCTTAACATCTACAACTCCATCCTTAAAACTCCTATCGATCAAGATGCCCACTCCATTCCTGCTCGACGCTGATTTCTTATGGGTTTCATATCCATTAGAGTGGCTGATTTCGCTGCTGGTTCGCCAGACCTAACGCACCCTCCTCCTTTACCCGGGCTTGGGACCGGCTATGTTAAGACGACTCGAGAAAGTCTTCCAGTCAACCTAGGCGGAGTTCGAAATCACGCAACGTTAAATAACTTAAACCAAATTTGTAAGGTATATATACAGGCTACTACCTATGTCACAACTCTTTGTAAGGCAACTCTTTGCAAGGTAACATCACTAATATTCATCAAATCCAAGTTACTACGTCAGGATATAGTATATTGTATTATTGTTACAGTTTGGGAGTTGCTCATGTTACATCATCTCTTTTCTGCAACAATTTTAATACAATTGACATCAATCACGAATGAAACAATGACCCCCCAGGAACAGCTTCACGAACAGTTCCCCCGAAGCATCGAAATCACTTCTTGTCTTGGAAACCTTGGAGGATTGTGTTGCACGTGTCCATAGTGCGAGCATCTAGAAGGCTGTGGTTCCAGAGTTTAATCATGAAGAAACGCCAGCCCCTGTTGGTGAACCAATAAAATTTTAAATCACATGCATAACCAACCTTAACGGTACAGGTGATAGCAAGCCACTTACCACAGTAGAGCAGGGTTCTGTACAAGTTGCTGTCCATGGGACTGGGAGAACGCCTCACAGGCCCAAGGTATATGACCATCAGCTAGCACCCTGCGATTTCAATTTTCGGAAAGAATTAGTACAAATGCAATCACTTTTGTCAGATGCGTCACTGGGATCTTCAGTTTTATCCAGTCAGGAACTGAGACAACAGAGCAGATGACAAAAAGAACGTTCAACGTGGAACAAAACTCTCAGAACAGATGATGGTGTGGAAGGAACCATCAAGGATGATACAAGAAAACCCTACCTCTGAAACATCTCAAGTTAAAACATACGCTTACAAATATTCCTACGAGGCTTGGATTGACATGAGAGGAACAAAGGACAACTTTAGGGACTTTTTGTAGTATTTCAATATCTAACTACAAAATGTTGACCAGTGCTCTTCAATTTTTTTATTTAACAAAATCAAAAGGAAGCACACTGTACTTAGCACTTAACAGTCAGAAGACCCTACACAAAAAAGAAATGACTAAACTTAAACATAGGAGAAAAAATTTAGTCTGTATGTTCACCGAATCACTGAGCTGCTTGTCACAATGATTGAACAATAAATAGTAACAGATGAATCAGATCACTCCTGCCTACCACAATAGTCAGAATTACATAGCCTGACCTTTGTTTTCGAACAAATGAATTCCACATATGCATTATTAGCTTCTCATCTTTTGTAACATCAACAAAATCATCGAGCATCTGCATGTAGTCAGCAAAGTTCAAATTAGCAATAATTAAACAGCTAAGCAGAATGGCTCAAGCTCAAGTGGATGTAAAGCATATATTTTACGTTTCAGTAACAGGATTGTCATAGCTTACTCTTCTATCCTCAAAGTCGGCAATATCATCATCAACTTCATCTTCACTATCACGATCTGAGAACACTTGTTCCAATGCCATTGGCTACAACAAATATATTACAGTCAGGCAAGGCTTCAAAGGAAGGCATATCATATAGAAACAGCTAGTGCTAAAAACCTAATGCAAAATAAAAATTTTGTAGGAATTGTGCAAATGATCTAAGTAAAGAAATGTTGGGTAACCTCCTTTGTGGAAAAAAAATTACTACTGGGTTTTTGTAATCTGTTTCCCTCTTTCGTTAACCATCATAATACAATAGCAAAGAGATCAAAAATGGATACCACGACCAAAAAGATCACTCATTTGAACTACTAGTAACGTGCCCGCGCGACACGCGCGGGGCTCTCGGCAGACTAATTTACCCACTATGAAAACATGCTGCTATACTTTACTATTTTCTTAATTACAACAAGATCCATAGTAAGTAGTTCCAAACAATGATTAGGGTATGTACAACCCTTAGACAGCAAGCCATCTGCAAAACCTTGAACTGCGTATACAAACAGATGTATAGACAGTTTATATAGCCCATAGACAGAGAGGTAAGTTATTTACTGATTTGCACGGAGCTTAAGACGAACTACAAATGCATTTGTGTATACCATTGTGTGGCTATTTTAATCAATCATGAAAAGATGATCGGTAATTAAAAAAATTGACAGCCCACTGTTGTGACGTGAATTGTTGGTTGGAGTAATAAAAAAATGAAAGGAGCTTCTAGTTTCATCCACACAATCGTTCTGTGTCCTTGGTCCTTGCTACTCTGCATCCGATCCTGAAAAAAAAATCCCCACCGCTCCGCACCACTCGCTCAGCTCAGGTTCCATCGCCGCCGCTCCTTCCTCCGCTCCGCCGGCGAGACAAGCGCTCATCTCTCTCGCTGAGCCATGCGCCACTACACCGTCCATGCGGGGTCTGCCACCAGCACCCCTCCACGCGCGAGCCATCCCACCTGCCTCCGCGCGGAGCCAAGGGGCATCACAGCTCGTCATCCCCGATGCCGCATGACAAGCAGGGCTACCGCGGGAACTCCGATTCCTGGCGATTTAGGCGACGGAGGTTGAAGGGAGGTGGAGGAGGCTTGCGCTGGTAAGGTGGAGCAGGTGCGAGTGCGAGGAATCGGTGGGAGAGGGCCGGGGCGCACAGGATTTGGCCGGCGAAGGAGCACTGTTCGGAGGAGTGGGGGCGGAGCTGCTCTGCTCTGCGCGCCACCGGTGAAGGAGCAGGGGCCGGGGATCGGGGCGGCGGAGGGGGCAGAGCGGGCGGCAGCAACCAGGAGCTCCATCCTGTGGACATCTTATCTGTTCATTTGCTGGTGGAGGAGGAGGAGGAGGCAGGAGAGGCGCTGCTGCGGCTAGAGCAGCGCGGGTGGCAGCAACCAGGAGCGGCAGGCAGTCGGTGCGGTGAGATGGCGGCTGAGTGCATGGCTCCGGTTCGTCCCTCCCTCTCCTCTTCTACAGGTCGGCTGAGTGCGCCAGACGCGCTGGGCAACCGTGCCGGCGTCTCTTCCCTCTCCTTCGGCAGCCCTCTCCGACTGGGCTCTCCGGCGGCAACTCGCGCGTCCTCCCCATCTCTGAGACCTCTCCTCTCTCCCCCTCCCTGCGCCCTTCCTCCGGCAGATCGAGCGGCGCGGCCAGCCAGCTCGGCGGCACGGCCAGCTCTCCGGTCAGTCAGCCAGCTCGGTGACGCGTCCACCCACCTGGCCACCTCGGTGGCGCGGCCAGCTCGCGCCCATCCTCGATTTGGCTGCCTCCATGGTCGGAGAGGGCGGAGCCGGCCGCCGGCCGGAAGCAGAGGGGAGAGGGTGCAGCGGCCCTGCTCCGCCGCCGGGGCCGCGGCTCGGGTGCGTGTTTTTTGATGCGAGGGAACCTTGGTGGGCCCTGCGGGTACGCACGCCGTGGGTGAGAAAAATAAGTCGTTTTTGGTAGAAACGCTCTCCAAAATGCGATTTTATGGGTCTACCATCTTATCCATCTAATTAATTGACAAGTGGGACCAACGTGAGGGGTATGGTGGGCCTAAATTACGTGAGAAAGGTTTTTCAAATTATTCGATCTTTATAGTATAGATGCATTACTATGATAGTTGTATGATTTGACTAGCATTGCATTTTTGGAGAATGGGAACATTCTAACATGACAGTGTCAGTGATATGACATTATGTAAAGTAGGTCATCTTGGCGATCATCTTGTCAATGGCTTCTTGGAACTCTTTGGAGACGAAGTGATCGTCTCCCATTGGTGGCAGAGCAGCAGTAGGTTTAGCGGCGTGCAGGGAATTGACAGTTGGAGCCGATGAATCATCCCGTCTGATACCAGAGATGATATGGCTATATTGATATGATGGCAGATAGCATATTGGTTCTCCCTCTCACACTAGAGGCTCTGAGATTTGCCAACTACTGCTTGACTACAAAAGACTCTACCATGCTCCTTATAAGAGCCTGGGACTAACAAACTTCCAATCTATTAGCTAAAGTGTTTCCCCAGGAAACTTACAAACCAACTAACAAACTAAACCAAATATCTAACCTAAATCTTAGCCACTTATCTTGGACCTGCGCCTGAACTTGGCGCCAAAGAACTGATCCATAACAGTATGGTACTTGATACTAGGGTGTTTATGGAATCAACTTGTGATATAGATCGCAGGGTATTCTAGCTTTATTGTGATCTGTACACTCGTATATGTGTGTATGTTTGATGCACACATCCAGTGGCAACCACAGCAATGGTGAAAATTCCCTACATGGCCTGGACAAGGGCAATGTGGACCTTTTCTCCAACAGTAACCTGTCGTTACAGCCAAATCAGACCGCAGTGGCACTGAGGGAGCGAAAAAAGTTAGCCAGTGGCAAGGAAGGCTCCACAACATTTCTAATGGCAGGTATGGCATTGCAAACTTTTCTAGTGGCGTGTAAAGAAAAGACTCTTCATTTTGGTCTGCAAACATCATTCCAGACCATTGATTTGAACTCAAGAGGATTTAGCAGTGACGGGAGTGTTAGATTGATCTCTCTCCCGGATGGGCCCAACGGCCCATCAGGCCCTTAATATCGCGCCCTGATCGGGGGCGCCCAACCCTAACTGGTTGGCGGGCCCTGTCACACTGTGCTACATAAAGGAGGTGGGGGCCGCAGGCTCGCAACACGAGGTTCGCCGCCAGCCCCAAATCCCCACCGACAATCCTAGTCCGATCTACAGGGTTCGCAGGAGTGACGGGAAGCTCCGCCGCCGCCACTCCGTCACTGCACCAACCGTCGCTGCCACAGAGCAGATCCGGCACTGCACGTCGCTGCCCTAGCGCAGACCTTTACCGACAGAACCAGCGATGGCCGGAAGCTCTACCACCCCGGTCATGGCCGGTGAAGGTACTACTCTCCCTCTCCCTCTCTGTCTCACTCTCTCTCTCTCTCTCTCTCTCTCTCTCTCTCTCGGTACACACATGTTGAACACACCCACACTGAAAGGTTTGACCCGGTTAGATGTGCACCTAGATGATCTATCAGGGAGTCCTTCAAAAACCAGATTGAAATCATTTCTTTTATAAAAAAAGGTTCAGCTATTATTTTTTCTCTGTACAAAATTATCAACAGATGCACTTATGCAGTACAAGAACCAGGAAATTAATTTATATATAAGGCATTTCAAATTTCATAATCCTATGTATGCACAAGAATTGTATGAGGGATGTTAAGGAATAATGTAAATACCAGTCTACCACATACATAAAAATGTATTATCAACTTTCTTAGCTAAATGAAGTTAGTTTAGTAGGTAAAAATAGTGTAATTCAATCAACCGGACTGAAAACACAAAAAGTCCTGGTTCTGCTACAAATGTGCGCAAACATGCATAAAAGATAGATTAACCTGTGCCCTGTGCGAATGGAAGAATTGGCGTTTTTGCAGGAGTTGCCGACTGCCAGAAAATACAAATACAAACAGATAATAAATTAAACACATTCCAGTAGTATCTTAAGAAACAATATTATGATGAGTATCAAGAAGGTAAATATGAAAGATTACTTTCTAGGGTCAGCTCGCTCAGATAGCTTCCTTGTCTTCCCGAACTGCAGTACTGTTGGTGGCGAAAGATTGGTACCATGTAATGATTGAGCAGGATCAACTGAAGCATTTGCGACAGAAGTGCCTGGAAAATTTACCATCTGGGTCAAGGAAAAGTAAGTAATAAAGGGAACATATGGGCAGATGGTGTCAACATACCATTTTTCCCTTGCAAATATTCTTCTTCAGATCCTGCCTGTGCATCTTCAGGTGATCCTGATTCCATGATATGTGAATGTACATGCCTAATTTTCTCAGTTGTGGTCTTCAATCGTCTACGTTTCTTAAATCTTGAGCTGTTGGAAGATAATTAGGCGCCAAACAAATAAAGTGGTGCTGTTAGGAAAACAGTGGAGAATGAGCATACCGGTAAGAAAATGTTTGGTGCCTTGGATCAACTCCCTCGGCCAAAAACTGCAAGTTGAGATCAATATGTTAATATAGTTGAGAAAAGGAGGTTCAATGTAAAGCAAAATTCACCATGTGTTTCTAAGCATGTAAAACCTTATACACAGAAAAGTTATTGTGGTATACTACATTCTTTAAAAAATTGTGGGAGATGTTTGATTTTCAGTGCGGCAAATGCTATTTCATCCTTGGCTCCTGCACTCAAGAAAAAAAGAAAACCACAAAGCAAGGAGTTGTGTGCTGGATTAAAGGACGTCAAGTTTAAGTCTTTGAGTTGCCCAGTCCCCATGTTTTTCCCCTGTAGGAAGGTAGGATGCGTATAATGTGTTCGATGTATTGCTACGAGCCCCTAGGGCAGTATATATGAGAGTACAAAGTCTTGGAGGGCAAGGCACCTCCGTGGATACATATGGCAGCCCGGGATTCTATCCTAACCTACCATCTATACTCTAACATCCCCCTGCAGTCGTAGCGGTAGAAACACGAACGGTCAGACTGGAGAACAATGGAGACATATCCCCCCGCAGTCGGAACGCCGGTGCGAAAGCTTTGACCGGAGACCCATGCAGACGATAGCCCTTTAGTGCCGTAGTAGCCGAAGTCGAGGTGAACGTGGTCGAAGCCGTGGAGGGGGCGTGGGTCGAAGCGTCGTCGAGGTGCTCGAGTGCACAAACTCAACAGCTTCTTGTCGAGGACACCAGCAGGACGGTGCGGCGGATGACGATGGTAGACGGCGCGGTGTGCGACTTAGGTCACGCTCAGGACAGGAGTGGCGACGGCGCAGGTTGCAGCAATTGTCATGCTCAGATCAGGGGTGGCGACGACGTCTTCCTTCAGGAACATCGGCGGCGATGTCCGCGCGAGAACGGCTGGAGGCGCGGAGGCGGATCGAGCGCCTGCTTGACGAAGACCGGCAGCGGGTGGGGCCACCGCCTGAGGAGGCGGCGACACCGGTAGACCTGAGCATTTTTCGGGCCGGGCCGGGCCGAAAAAAAATTCTGTTATTTCGGGCCGAAAAAATCCTGCCCATGACCATCCCACTGGACGCGTCGGGCCTTAATTTTCGGGCCGGGCTCGGGCCGGGCCCGGGCTTGGGCGGGCCGCCCGCGCATTTCATAGTGTAAAACAACTAAAAACAGCATTTCGGGCCGGGCTCGGGCCAAAAAAAATTTTCGCGGGCTTCAAGATCTCTGCCCACGCCCGTCCAGTAAGGTTCGTGGGCGGGCCTGGCGCGGGCCGGGCCCGGGCCGGGCCAGCGGGCCGGGCCGGGCCGGGCTCAAAATGCTCAGGTATAGACACCGGTAGGTTGGCTTGACCACGAGCGTCGTCACTGTAGCCTGGAGGGTGCAGCAACAACCTCGTCCTTCGGGAGTGTCGACGATGAACGTCGACGAACGGCAGGGCGACCCAAACCCGATAGCAAATCGGGAAAAACTAAGGAAAAAAAAACACAGCAGCAGGGGGTTGCGGGTACAGGCTCGGGTGCACCTAGCAAAAATCCCTCCCCTCCCTTCTCTTCCTCACCGATGGGCAGGAGAAAAAGAAAAGAGGATATGGACCAAGGCCCTCTCGATGGTGAGGTCCACGGGCGAGTGCATCCCGAGCAGCACCTCCACTCCGGCGCATGTGGTGCAGAGAGGAGAGCCGGCGGGGAGGGGCGGAGCTCCAGCGGCGGCGGCTAGCCACGAGGGCGGAGAGGCGGCGTGGTGGAGCGGGGCCAGGCAGATGCGCCGCAGCCTGACGACGACGACGACGGGCGGCGAGGTCAGGCCGCCACCCCAGCGGATCCAGCGGCGACCGGAAGCGGTGCGGCTGGGTCGGCGAAGAAGGGGCGGCGTGCGGCCGCCGGATGTGGCCCAGCGGTGCGGCGGCGACGTGGCGCCCCCCGATCTCCTCTGCTGTCGCGAGCTCGCGCGCAAGGGCAGCGAAACCTCGCTCGACGGCGCTGGAGGAGTAGATGGGGGCGCATGGCCTGATGCGCTGCCAGGGGCGACGAGGACGGCGGTGCTTGCGGCGGATCCTAGCGACGACCGGCGAGGGGAGTCCCTTTGCTGCTGGTTGACGACGACGGCGGCGCGGATCAAAGGGATCCGCGGTGCATCCTAGGAGGCGCTGCCCCCGGTGATCGATCTCGATCTCCCCGGGGGCGCACAGGTTGCAGCGGAAGGGGCGGCGCGGCTAGGTCAGGATCGCGTAACCTAGGCGTCTGATACCATGTAGGAAGGTAGGATCCGTATAATGTTGTCGATGTATTGCTATGAGCCCCTAGGGCGGTATATATGAGAGTACAGAGTCTTGGAGGGCAAGGCACCTCCGTGGATACATATGGCAGCCCGGGATTCTATCCTAACCTACCATCTATGCTCTAACATCCCCGAATACGTAGAAGAGTTGTGCACCACGGCATTAAAAAGAAGAAACACACATATAGTAACCCACCCACCCCCCCCCTCTCCTTCCCAAAACAACAGATCATCAACTGCATGTACATACTCCCTCCATCCATTTATCCAAGGCCTATTTGCACTTGACTCAAAGACCAAGGAAGAGAAATAAAGTCTCTCATGTCATTAATCTCCTAAGAAGCATGTGAGAGGAATTTATTGCTCGCACAGATGCCAAAGCGACGATTTAGTGTTTTCCAATGCAAAAACATAAATGGACCTTGCATAAATGGAATTTTCAGATTTCAAAATAGGCCTTGTATAAATGGATGGAGGGAGTATGTAACAATTATTGTAACTGCAAAGTGGCTTACCTCAGTTCTTGAGGCATCGGCTTTCAGACGAACATTAACAACCTGGTACTCTTCAGATATCTGTGTGCAATGTAAAAAATATTAATACTTATCAAAGTATGAGGATCGAAGAAGATTTTGTAACAGAGATTTCAGAGGTTTACCAACCCAAAATTCATAACGGAATAGGTCATGTGACGAGTTTAAATGACATCCCAGACCCTAGTACCACCAAAGTAATTATATTAGTTATGACTTGAGAAAAAGATTAAGTTAATGTATGGGGGAAAAGAAATCAAATGCAATAGGCTCGCCATGAAAATACGACAAATCAGTTGTGTAGCGTGAAGTAAAAAAAGAATGCCCTTTTATCATAAACATAGCAGGCCAAGAATGTGCATAATCCCAATGGAGAGCACATTGCAGCAAGCAATGATGTATGCACAAAGATAAAAAAAAAAAGAACTCAGCTTTCAATTTTACCTTGAAGCTTCCACATCGTACGTAACAAAATGGACAAGAAAAATCTTCAGTGACTGGTAAGAAGAGATCAATGAATCATATAAGAAGTGGTTGAAAATATGAGTAATAAGCGACAAGCTATAGGAAATTATCTCAACCAACAAATATCATTAGGTGTCCTAACTGAAAAACAATAGGTGACTGTAGGTATCATGCCAATAGTAAAATAAGCTAGCACTCTGTAGGTTAGCCACAATATAGGTGATTCGACAAAACAATAAAACAACCACCATCAACAAGAAATTGATATCTTTCGTTCCTGTGAGTAAATGATAACACAGGAAAATACCTTATTGCTCTTACTGCTTCTGTTTAAAAAAAGATATAAATCGTAACATTATCAAATTAATAAAAAAGTGGTTCCGCAAAAAAGTTACTAAAAAGTGTGCAGAACCTATAAACAAAAGCCACCAATTGAGGCAGCTAGGTGACAATTATACATTGGCAGTGTCAGGGGAGGGAGGGAGAACCTTCAGTCTCATGCATCGTGTCATAGTAGTACTTGTAATTAAAAATTACATTGCCAGCTCTTAACCTGTGGAAAACAAACTTAATTGATGTTAACTCCGGTATAACATAAAATAGCAATGGATACAAGGCAAAAGATTAAAGGAGAAACAAATTCTAAGGTCACTTCAATAGGTGGGATTGCAAAACCATTGCAATATATCAACAAACCGACCTAGACATGGAGACCAAATGCAGGACAGCTATTATGAAAGTTGTAACAACCGGCCCAATTTGGATGGAGCCCATGAGTGCAAAGCCGCAAAAGTTAAGTAATTAACCTCGCTAGTTGAGCAAGGTTGGACCCAACTTATAAAGCCACTAGATTCCATACATTAACCTTATCACAGAAGCATGGGCAGGCAGCCTAAAGCATAGTGGGTTGGTGGGATTGTGTGGAACACCCAATGTGAGTGGGTCTGCCGTTAGCTGACCCTCACGATTACACAGGTCAGGAGGGCTGAAATATGGTGCATTGCGTGTGTGAGAAGTGTGGTCACACAGCATGGCATTTGTGCCGGCGCTGGACACATGGGTGTTTCCTAAGAAGAACGATCTAGCCATTGCCCAAGTGGGGTAAGTTGAAACATTGAGAATGTCAGATCAAATCACTAAATCAAATATTCTCTAGTTAACAATGGTGGCTACTTCTTACTGGAGAAAGTTTCAACTCAAAACACTTCTTAACTAGTGAAACACTAAAGCTTTCAACTCAAAATATTGAATTTTGCTCAAATTTATAACTCACAACTCGAAATTTGCAACTTTCAACTCAAAACATACTGTTTCCTCGGATACGAATTGTAGGTCATTTTGACTTTTCTAGGTTCATAGATATTACTATGCATCAAGACATACACTACATCTAGATGCATAATAATAATAATATCTATGAACCTAGAATAGCCAGAACAACCTACAATTTCGAACGGAGGGAGTAGAAAGGAAGCTTGCATACTATTTAGTTCACTAGTAGATTCATTGGATAGCAAATGCCTTGATTGAGCGATGAAGCACAGGTATTACTAAGCTAAGTCATAAAATCGTATAAAGATGGGTAAACGTTAAACAATAAAGAAAGCTAGAGTTCTAAATTTATAGATCCTACACAAGGAATTTCCCTTCATGTTACCATGCAAGCAAACAATTCAAAAATCGCAAGTGATTAGGTGATCAAACCAGCCTGGTTGGCAATTTTTGCAACGATGAAACACAGAATAAGATAGGAAAAAAGTAGTAGTTAAATTACAGAAAATGGGATATGTTACCTTACGATGTCTGAAAATGATGACGGTGGAAGATCATTATATGAGTAACTATTATAAGGAGACAAAGACATGTCTTTTGCACCAGCCTCTTGTGCAGACATGCATAGTTGTAACTGATATGAACCCTGCAAAATAAGGCTTTAACAGTCTCAGCAATTGAAGTCATTGCTATCCTACACCTATCTACCGAAATTCATCCCAGCCTCCCACCCTCACTCCAAAAAACACCTGTAGTTCCACAGAGGTACCTGGAATGGGATGCAATAGATCTGATCTGATGCCCTTCTATTGCAACCATTAAAAGCTTACTGAACCTCTCTCTCTCTCTCTCTCTCTCAAGTTTATTGCCCCTCATTAACAGTTGAACTGATTTTCATAAAAAGTTTGGATCATTTGAGTAGAAAGATAAGGTCTTTTTTCCAGTACACTTTCAGTGGCAGTGCATGTCTGAAGGTGAAGTTGTGATTGTATTAAAGTGGCTGGCAGAAGTATTGATTGTAAATATTTCATCCAATGGACTGGCAGTTACAAGAGAGGTATTTGCCTGTAGGCTACACTAATCTTGGACTTCAATGTCTAACATTAGTAATATGGGCAACACAGAGACCCCTGGACCAAGCAATTAGATTAAACATGTAAGGAACAAACAGAGAAGACCTTACCGTAGCATCAACCTTCTGGGAGCAAAATGTCAAACAACTGTCTTGCTCTAGAAATTTTGCCTGCATGCATATAACAATAAAAAAAGACAAGTAGGTAAATATACAGGTGATAAATGTCTACAAAGGAGAAACTAAAGCACAATCACTAACTTTTCCTATTTTGAAGATTGGCTGTTGATTTTGATAATCTATCAATGTAGTTCTAAGTTACTATGAAGCAGCAATTTGTCATGCCTACTCTCAGCAATTTACTACCAATATGCTTAGAACAGTATGTCTATATAAAACTATCTCTCCAGTCTCCACTTCTCTAAGCAAATAGAAATCAGAAATTACAGCGTTAATTTGGCTGTATTTAAACTACAACAGAAGTTTGCATCAAACACAAAAGCACAAACAGCTTTACGTGGAACGTAACAGTAAAGGTGGCATATAACTAGTAACTACAACCTAACCAAGAAATTGAAATGCAATGTGACATTATAGAAAATGATTTATGAATGCCAAGTCTTAGATATTAAGTAACCTGGGGGAAAATCAATTTGGCATACCTCTAAGAAGCTTGGTCTCATTGTAACTTTAGAAGCCAACTCCACAATCGTTCCCAAGCTTAAAGTCACACAACTCTCCAAAGATGAAGCAAGTAAATTAGTTGGTATTTTACCCCAGAAGCATTTCCCTTCAAGCTCTGTTAAAAATGCACAACATGGATGGTCATTAGTCCATTCAATAGGAAGACAAATATCAGTTTGGCTTTTCAGTTTAAGTATCAGCATATGCCTAATAAATTGACTAGATGTAAATGTTTAAACTATGTTCCTAAAGTAGTCTATGACAACAGGGATACTTTTTGCCATGAACAAAGATAAATCGAACTACTCAAAACAAATGCGCTTATTAACATGCTAATCCTGTTGGAAAAGTAATCACATAATGTCTGCCCAAAATGTCAGTATAAACTTACTTTGGAGAGATGAGCTCTCCACATGGTTCCCAGAACAGTAATCTCCACCAGTACTTTGTCCGCCTTGCCCTTTTGGAATAAAATAAGTTAATGATAGCACAGAGATGTAAAGGACAAATAATCATTTAGGATATGCACTGTACCACAGCTAATAAGGATAATGTCAAGGTTGCAAGAACAGGAGGTTGACAGATTCTTCACATCAGGAATGATGAATGTGGCTTCAGTGTTGTCTTTATTTCCAAATTCACTAAAAGAAGTAAGCAAACAAACTCGGCTGAACCGATAAATTGGAGAATGCTGCAAAATTGGATCACAAATAATGATTGAAATCATATGGTAGGCAAACATAAAAGTTCATCTTTCATTTTCACAAACTGAAAAGATCATGACTTACCCCTTCAAGCAAAACATTACTAGTAGGTCTAGCTAACAGAACATAAAGAGGAAAGATATTCTGTGCTTGCAATTCGGTATTTGCACTTCCAGAAAGTGATATGGTTATCTGAATCCTGCATCAATCCAAACATACAGTCAAAGAAAAGTATTTGCAACAAAAAGTTTCTAGATTCAACTGTGCAGTGCAGATGATTTATCACAAAAGTTCCACCTGACATGCAATACTCTGTGTTTGTTTGGCCAACCTGCTATTCTGGTCTGTATAATACTTTACACAAAGAGAAGCTACTGCTAGACCCTAACCAAAAGTTGACAGTATTCTGTAAAAGAAAACCTAAAGTTGAAAATTGGTCAGCAATATAAGAAAGCATGTATGTGTTCGGATTACTGCCCAAAACCTGATTGACAGTTGTTACCAATTTTATTCTTGAAAGAAAAAACTGCATAACTCAGGGCAATTTTCCTGCCTTAGAGCATTTCCATTGTCTTCCTTATCCTCCTTGCTACGGTTAAATTGTAGCAAATTCACAAAAACATCTCTCCTGTGACTTCCCTATCCTGCTCGCCACCTTGTCCCATTCACCATCCCCTCCCCCTCGCGTGCCACATCAAGCAAGCTCCCTGCCACGTCATCCATCAAGTTTTTGTGAGGGTAAGAAGGGAAGGGAGGGAGAGAGGTGACAGGAAGAGGAGCGCACTGCTGGCATATGCACAGCTCTGGAGGCGGCCAGCAGGGTGGTGGGAGTAAGAGAACATTTCCTTCCTACTGCTATGTGCGGGGGAGCGAGAGTGCTGCTCGTCGCCTCCTCTTTCTCGATCTATGCCCAAGCGGAAGCACAGCTGCTACTATCACTGTTCTTGGTGCATGCAAAGGCACTCATTTATCTCTTCTTATGCATTGATACACAGCTCCCCAGCGCATTTGTGAACAAAAAAAAGAAAGAAAAAAAAGTGATGGAGCTCAAAGAAGACGAATGAGGTGAGGATGGGATAGGAAAAAGGATATGGCTAAGACCAAGTAATACCGTTGACTCCACTGAATGGTGGGGTAATCTGTTATATGGGCCAATATAGTCATGGACTCTAAATTATTTTTCATTATACGTTGAATATACTTATCAATAAACCATGTGATTTACTCCTAAAATTCCTGTGTTCCAAATGCCTATTAGTCGTTCTCATGATGCATAGAGATCATTTGTTAGTTACGCGATATTGTAAAATTTTGGTGATAGAAATATAGGACCTGTTTAGGGAAGTCACAAGAGTAGAAGACAAAGAGAGAGCGAGTTTGGACAGGGACACTGCTCCCCACCTGGGGAGTGGGGATATAGGGACACTGTTCCAATTTTTTTGTCTGGATAGAAACAAGACATTGAATGTCAGGAACTAATTCATTGGGGGATAAACTGAACGCAGAACAAAAAAAAAGGTGAATTGCATGGCTTTAGGCAGAATGGCTCAGGGAGCTACAAGAGTGACTATAGAACAGAGCAACCACTAATGCATAAAAAATGTGGTGATACGACATTTAGAGAGAAACAGCCAAGGGGGATTTTACTCGTAGCAAGAAAGAAATAGCAAAAAAAAAAAAAAATCACCCTAATCCTTAAATTTGTCTGTTGTGCATGCATGGCTGAGATGACTAGCTGCACCATGACACTAAATAGAGGATATACCAATTTATCTGTGAAGGTGCTCAGCTGAAAATGAACAGTATATGCCTAGGTGAAAACATTTAAATAAGTTTGTTCAAGGATCAAACCTCTTTTTCCTCCTCGCTAGTGCATTGTAAAGAAGGCATCTTTGCATAAAAGGGGGCTGCGAAATTCAGAGAACCATTATTGGTAACTAAAATTAATTACACACGCAATTAATGGTTACTGGGGAGTAAGCACAGACATGTCAACAATGTCAAAAGAAGTGATCGCAATTGCAGAATGGACTTACATTTTTGATGGCTCGCCGCTGAATAATATTGTAGAGCTCAACTGGCTTGCAGTACAGCGCTAGATCTTTTTCAGCAGCAAGTTTCTCATCTGGAGACAATCCAGCTCTTGACCGCTGACGGAAGATGTGGCCCGCAGGCCCAGGATGAGCATATTCGCATTGAGTAGCCCTGCAAACAAGCACAACTTGCTAAAAGAACAGAACGCACACCATCTCCCACTTGAAGAACAAGAACCACAACATAACCATAATTTCACATCATCAATGCAGCTAGACTATCTATTTCACATCAACAACGCAGCTAGACTATCTATTTCACATCAACAACGCAGCTCGACTATCTATTTCTGCTTTCAAATTGCAAATCCAAGCTTAGCAACAATTGCTCAATGTCTACCAGGATAAGATAGTATTTCTAACAAAATAAATTGCAGGGGTTGATTCCAGTAGTATGCAAACCAAATTTCGAAGCCTCATCCACTTACTGTGCTAGAGGTTGAGGTAGAGGCAGGCCTGGCATCCTCGCCGCCGACGAACCCCTAGGGTCTTGCGGACCGGGACCCCCGACGAACTCTGTCCGAGCGCAGGAACCCACCTCTACGGACGGATCACGTCATCACCAGCGCGAGCAGGAGCGGGGGCAGGAGCGGGCGGCGAGGCGTGGGAGTGTGGGCGGGATCGGCGACGGCCGCCGAGAGAGGTGGCCACGGGACTGGAGGGGGGCGGAGAGGAATTAGGCAAAATCGCAGAGGGCAAAGGACTGCTGCCCTGGGGTTTTCCGCTACGCTTTTTTTTTCATTCTTTTTTTCGCGACCGTGTCTTAGCACGTTTTTCATTAAGAGGAAGAAGTTAGGTACAACCTAGAGGCGTCGTCATCAGAAAGATGACAACCCTTTAAAATATGGATACAAGAGCTGTTACATTGTCTCAGATGTGCGACCGTGGTTTGGAAGCATTCGTTCTAAAACTGAGAGAGAGCTAAAGCGAGCTTGAACCCAAGCTGAAATGTCTTCAGAAATTTGCCTAGAAACTTGAGCTGCCATTCTTCCTTTTCTGTCAAAAGTCCGTGCATTACGCTCAATCCAGATTGTCCAACAGACAAGAACTATAAGAGAATCCAGAGCCTTCCTTTTGGATTTGTCAATCCTTTTCCTAATCGATTCCCACCAATCGGCCAAACATAACTCATTGCCGGAAGGAATTAGTGCTGACCAATCCCACTTTGCAAATAAACTGTGCCAGATCTCCCTTGAGAAAGAACAGCCAATGAGAAGATGAGTTATAGTTTCTGACTGTTGATCGCACAGTGCGCATCGGTCGTCATCCTGAAGGTGATGTTTTCTTCTTCTCGCAGCAGTCCAGCACCGGTCATGAATGGCCAGCCATAGAAAAAATTTGCATTTCCCCAGAGCGCGTGTCTTATGCAGGATCTTTGCTCCCGGTATAGCCTGCTGCCCCACAAATTGAATGCTGTAAGCAGAAGAAGTAGAGAATTGCCCATCGGGAGACCATCTCCACCGTAGGATGTCAGGGGATTCATTTAACACCACCTCTTCTACCTTGGACCAGATCAAGAGGTACTCTAGAATGACTTGGACAGTTAGTGCTCCCCTTATGTCTCGAACCCACCTTCTATCTTGCAAGGCTTCCTTAACAGTGCGGTTTTTTTGAATTCGAGGCCCCACTGTCTGAATTAGGCACGGTGCTAACTCCATTATCGAGTGGCCATCCAGCCACCGGTCCCTCCAGAAAAGCGTTCTGGAACCATCTCCCACTGTCATGGTGGTGGAGAAATGGAATAATTGGGCTACTGGTTTTTCTACAATGTCAGGCAGGGACGACCAAGGCTTTGTGTCATCAGTTTTCCTGAACCAGAGCCAGCGCAACCTCAAGGCATAACCCATAAGCTCCAAATTAAGGAAACCAAGGCCCCCTAACTCTGGCGGTCTACAAACTTTGGGCCAAGCAAGCCTGCACTGGCCACCAGCAACCGTAGCAGTACCCTTCCACAGAAACGCTCTACGACGTTTATCGATAGCCTCAATCACCCAAGGAGAAATAGTAGTAGTAATGGCCGTGTGAATGGGGACTGCTGACATTTGAAACCTCACCAGGATAGCTCTGCCGCCCTACTCATCAGCCCTGCTTTCCATGTTGGTAACCCAGCAGAGACCTTGTCTACTAACGGCAGCAGATCAGATTTCCTCAATTTATAAACCGACAGGGGGATGCCCAGGTATTTGCAAGGGAATGGCTGCAACCGTCCAGGAAAAAAGGTCATCAGGGTTACCGTTTCCTCTAGGCCGCACTGCACCGGCGTGATCATGCATTTATCTGGGTTAATTTGCAGGCCGGATGCAAGACTGAAGATGTCAAGCACCGCCTTTGCCGTGACAAGGTCTTGTTGTGTGGGGGAGATGAAGAAGATAACATCATCCGCATAAAAATAAGCGCGATCTTTGATGCCACGATGCCCAAAAGGATTCAACAATCCGTCTTCCTCTGCCACCTTGAATAATCGGTTCAGGCCTTCCATTGCTAGAACAAACAACATTGGGGACAGGGGATCCCCCTGTCGCAGCCCCCTGGCATGGCAAATCCGTCTACTAGGCACGCCATTAATTATGATTTTTGTACTCGCGGTGGAGAGACACAAACTGATCCAATTCAGCCATCGCCTGGAAAGCCCCATATGTCGTAGTAAACGCAGCAAGTATCTCCAGCTCACCGTGTAAAACGCTTTTGCAATATCAATTTTGATGAGAGCGCTCAGTGTCTTGCTTCTGTGTAAGCATTTGGCTGTCAACTCCACCGCCTTGAAGTTGTAATGAATGATCCGACCTTTGATAAAAGCACTTTGATTAGGGAGCACTAGTGAATTTAGCAGCGGCGCCAACCTAGAGGCGAGAACCTTGGTGAATAGCTTGGCGAAGCTATGAATGAGACTAATCGGCCTATAATCATTTATAGCAGCAGCATCCTTCTTCTTACGGAGCAAAACCATGTAGGCTTGGTTCAGTAGATACAAAGTTCGACCATCCAGCGACCAAAAAGCGTGAAAGGCACGCATGATGTCATTTTTTATAATCGGCCAAGCAGTTTTGTAGAAAAGCCCGGTGAACCCATCCGGACCCGGAGCACGATCCGATGGCAGCTCCTTAATCGTTTGCCAAACCTCTTCTTCTGAAAAGCAATGATCCACAGAGGAGAAGTCCACCGTAGGCACCTTCAGGCGATTAAAATTCAAGGATATGGAATCGTTACTGTTTTTGCACATAACTTCCTCAAAGTGCTTGCAAATAGCCTCTGCTTTGGCTCCCTCCTGTACAAAGACCACATCCTGCACCTGAATGGAGTCAATTTGGTTCTTCCTACTGCGATGGCAAGCCTTCTCGTGATATAAGGTGCGAGATGCAGAGTTGGAAGAGCACTCTGTTGGGTTCGCCGATACCACGTGTAAGGTATAGTCACACCACGTGTAAGATTTACTCCCTCCGTCCCAATATATAAGGACCTGAAGAGTTCAAATTTTGTACCAAAATATAAGGTCCTGGAAGGATAGGACAAAATTGAATGAGGTTGGTGAGTAGGTGGAGAGTTGGTTGGTAGTGTAAAATGAGGGGTATAGATGTCATTTCCTCCTACTGTTGTTTGTTAAGTTTGAACTCTTCAGGACCTTATATTTTGGGACGGAGGGAGTAGAAGCTATAAAGATACTTTAACACCGTGTTTTTGGTTTGACTAAGGCTCTGTTCCGTTTCCAATGAGAATCATGAAATTTTGGCGCTTCGGAAGCGTGTGCAGGGTGAAAAAATAAACTGACACGGTCCTTTAGTTGAAAATTTTAGTGAGAATTCAGGAAACTAAACAAGGCCTAATGGACACGGACGGGAGTGAATGCAGGCCACTCCATCCAGTGTTGAGTAAAGAAATTGTGAGAAACTTAAATGTTGTGTTTTTTTGTCTTAAATGTTGTGTTTTTTTGTTGGACCTCAGGATACGATTGAGGGGATGCAAGCAACTCCGCGCTGTCTCGTGTACCGGAATTGTGAGAGTACTTTAATACCCTTTTTGATTAAGTTGGTGGACACAACTTAGGTGGATGCAGGCCACGCAACAAATTGGGTAGAGGAGTTGTGAGAGTATTTTAATACCGTGTTTTTGGTTGAGGTAGGGAACAAAGTTTGGGTTAAAGTGTTCTTTGAATGCATGTGTGGGTTGTTGTAAGATGAGAAGAGCAATTTCGTTTGTGTCGCGTTGATTGCATATTTGCACTACACGATTGCGGCGTGGACATCGTGTCATTTGCACCTACCGGTGACATGACTACCCCCTCCGTCCCTTTGTGAGGCTAATACATTTTCCGAGACAATCATTTAGAGATGGAGAAAGTACACTAAAATTGATATGTCGGTGTAACTGGCGTCTCGGCGTTGCGCGCTCGACGTGGTAGATTTCTCGCCGGATCAGCTTCTCCTGGCGTCTGGGTTGCCGCGCCGCTAAGCCTCCGAAGATCATCATGACTGCGCCATCTTCCCCAGGGTAGCCAGCTTCGTCGTCACCCTTGTCCTTTCCCCCTTGCCCAGTCGGAGCGGGGTCATGCTTCTTCAGCGTGCCGGCGTGGTAAGCTTTCATCAGGTTGCAGTCTTTAAGCACGTGCTTGACCGGGCCTTCATGGTTGGTGCATGTCGCCTCCAGCAGCTTCTCGAAGTGGTCCTTGGGCGGGTTGCCCCTGGGCCTTGTTGTTTTCCGGTCGACAGCAGCCACCAAGATGTCGTCACGATACCGCTTATCCTTGTTTTTCTTCTTCTTGTCGGATGGAGCGGACGGACCGCCACCAGCTTCTGTCGGTTGCTTCCCTTTGCTGGTGCCGGGGCTGAGCGTCGCGGCTACAGCTTCTTCCCCGTTGGCGTGATCCGTGGCGATGTCGAGGAGCTCCCGAGTAGATCGCGGCTTCCGTCGCCCGAGCCGGTGGATCAGCGTGGCACACGTGGTGCCGTTCTGGAACGCCGAGACGATGTCGGTGTCAATGGTGCTGGGCAGCTCGGTGCACCGCTTGGAGAAGCGCCAGATGTAGTCGCGCAGGCTCTCGCCCTTCATCTGCTTGTAGTTGCGCAGGTCCCATGGATTCCCTGGTCGGGCGTACGTGCCATGGAAGTTGCCGATGAAGGCGTCGCGCAGCTGCGACCAGCTGTCGATCCTGCCTCGAGGCAGGTGCTCGAGCCACGTGCGGGCCGAGTCTGCGAGGTGTAGCGGGAGATTCTTGATGATGAACAGGTCGTCCCGCGCACCACCGGTGTTGCACGCCAGCCGATAGTCTTCTAGCCAAACGCTAGGGTTGGTCTCTCCATCGTACTTGGGTATAGAGGTCGGAGCTCGGAAACACAAAGGAAAACGCGCACTGCGCACGTTCTTCCCGAAGGCTCGAGGCCCTTAGGCGTCGGGCGAGTTGCTCCGACTTCGATCCTCGTCGCTGTCGTAGCGGCCTCCGCGCCGCCGGTTGTACTCCTTTTGAGGTTGTTGCTCATGGTTGTCGCCCTGGCCCACGTCCGTCCTCCGCCGCGTCTTGATGGTGTCGCGTGCGTCGCGGTCGGGACCTAGGCGGCTTTTGACATGAACGTTGACCTCCTCGGACCGATGCGGCTACTGCGACGGTGCCGCAGGTTGTCGTGGTTCAGAGTGCCCACGCCCCTACGCGCCCCACTGTCGAGAGGCGGAGCTCTCCACTTGCTGCACGATAGCAGTCTCAAGGAGTGTCTTGATTTGTTAGTGCATCTCCTTTTCCTGGGGCGTTGTAGGCTCTGGGATCTTTCGGAGAAGAACAGTCGCCGCCGCTAGGTTCTGTGACGCCCTCTTGAAAACGGGCGTGCCGTTGACGACGTCGCAGTCATCGTTGATGATGCGTTGCTGGACGTCTCTCGCGCGCACGCGAGCGGGAGTCGGGTTTGCGTCCTGCCCGAGTTGTTGGTGGAGCAAGGCCCGCTCGTCGTCGAGCTGGCGCTGTGCATCCTCCAGCTCGTCTAGCCGTGCCCGTTGCGCGGTGTCGTTGGGCGGGTCCTGCGCCACGGCTGCGCTGTCCGCTGTCGAGCTGTGGGCGGACTGGACGACCCCTTCCGAAGTCTGGGCCAGCGCTGGTGCGACTGGGGCGTTGCCAACGACGAAGCACTCGCGTGTGGGGTCATACCCCTCGGCGGCGGAGTTATCGGAGTAGCTGAAGCAGTAGTCCACCGCCGTCTGGAAGCGACTGAAAGCGTCAGCGTCCCGGAGCCCAGAGTAGTCCCACTCCGAGCCCAAGCTGTCGTCCGTGCTGTTGGAATCGGGGTATTGCTCATCGGGCGAGGTCCCAACGAGGTTCCGGTTCGCCAAGAGGTGATGGCCTGGAAGGTCCTCGTACGCGGCCAGGTCCGTGCCTGACGACGAGGAGTACGCGACTACCGCGTTGCGCAACCCACGGGGGTGTGGTAGTGCCAGCGCACCTTCCCTGGCGAGGTGCACAGCCGAGTCTGCTGACGGCAGGGATTCTTCTGTCGCGTGGGCAGGTGATGGCTCGCCAGCCTCGACTCGTGGAGTGGAGCTGGCGCGCACCGCCCTGTGTTATTCTGCCTTCGCCTGCTGCGAGCGTTTGCCCGAGCGCCTTTTGCGCCGGGACAATGGTGGGGTCGACGCCGGAGGTGGCGCCGACGTAGGCGTGATCGCGCCCCTACTGAGGAGACACATGAGGTAGCCGTCGCCGGTCGCCTGGAACTCCAGGCTCCCGAAGCGGATCTCGTACCCGGCTGGGAGTGGGTCGGACGATCCTATGGGGTAGCTCATCGGCAGTGGCTTGGCGATGGTCACTATCGGAGATGGTGGCGGATGGGCCGTGCGGACCCTGAAGTGAGTGTCGAGACACGCGAGGCCCCTACCTGGCGCGCCAACTGTCGGGATTTGTTACCGCCGGCAAGTAAATTTGTACGAACACGTGTCGGGAACCGCACGGTAGCACAAGAGACACACATGATTATACTGGTTCAGGCCTCCGGAGAGTAATACCCTATGTCCAGTCTGAGTGGAGGTGTTCTTTATGCTCAAGTGTATGTAGTAGGGGTTATAAACAGGTCGGGAGAGGGTTTCCACGCCCAAGTCCCTAGTGCGTGTGCACTGAGTTCTTGTAGCAGAGTTCTGCATACACATGTGGGTGTGGGTGGCTACGGGTTGATATGAGATGAGATATTGATCGTAAGTGCGTGTGGGGGTGAATGTGAACGTGTTTACAGGTGTTCCCCTCCTCCCCTTTTATAGTCGCAAGGGAGAGGTCTATGAGGGTAAAATCGAGGATGTGGACTAGGTTACAGCGTAGGGTGTCCTTCTCCGTGACGGACCGTCATGATGGTGCGGCGGGAGCGGCAAAGGACTGTTACAGGGTCGCCGGTGACGGTGTAGGCCTCCTGGAATCGCGTGCCCTGAGTAGTTGTCTCCGGAGCTTCTCGGGCTCGCCTCTGAGTAGTTCGTCAAACGTGGGGCGTAGGCTTCGTACCCTACCCCCATCAGTAGACTAGGAGCACGTATTTCCTGGATACTGTGGGAATGGAGTGGCCTATGTCGCGTCGTTCGAAGTTTAGGGGGAGGCGTGCACTGTGCCGTTCGTGGCACAGCGTACACCGTGCCGCTCGTGGTACGACGCACACTGTGTCGTTCATGGCACAGTGGGCAGGTACGCCCTTTGACACCGGATCGGCCTGGCCAGGGCGGCCCGGCGCGGAGGGGTTGGCACGTGGCGCCGTGTGGGTGAGCGTGTGCGGATATCCCAGGATATCGGTGGGGGCCCACGTCGCCACTGCCTTCCACGTGAAGCCTGAACTGGTCGGGGGCGGAAACTACTCGTGCGAATGAGTAGTCTATGCCATGCCGTTCGAGGTTTAGGAAGTGGCGCGTACTGTGCCGTTCGTGGCACATCGCGCACTGTGCCGTTCGTGGCATAGTGGACGGATCCGCCCTCTGACACCAGATCGGCCTGGTCAAGGCGGCCCAGCGTGGAGGAGCCTGCACGTGGCGGCGCATGGGTGAGCGTGCGCGGATATCCCGAGATATCGGCGGGGGACCCACGTCACCGTTGCCTTCGATGTGAAGCCTGAACTGTTCGAGGACAGAGACTACTTGTGCGAACGGGTAGTCGGAGGGGGAGGCGGAAACTTGTCGTGCGAACCGCCACGCGACTGGGGACTTATCGCGTGGGCCGCCATGTACTCGGAGGAGGAGGTAGCGGTGTGCACGAGCCGCCTAGCTCCTGACCCATGACGGAAACTGGTCGTACGGGCTGCCAGGTACTCGGAGGCGTAGTACTCGTTGTACTAGCCGCTAAATACGTTGTGTGTCAGTCCGTGCTGCATTTTTTGGTGGTCGTGGTGGGCCCTGGTCTAGGGCCTCATCACCCTCCTCTCGGGGTGTCCTTCCTCTGGGTGGCCTCCAGGTGGGCCCTCTGATCACTCCCCCGTGCATGCCTCGTTTTGGAATCCTAGCTGGGCCCATGGATCCTTGTGAAGTCCATGTGTCGCTCTCTGATTCGTCGGTGAGTACCTCCCTTGGATCAGTGACGTGGATTGCCACGTGTTTCTTTGGTGGCATCCACCTTCTCAGCTGAGTTGGCATGGATCATTTCATAGAAGGTGGATTTCTATCTCTTTTCATGCTTATTTCACCTACATACAAATAATCTCCAAGGACAAGTGGAACTACATTATTCAAACCAAAATGCAAGTAAATAATGCATATGCTTCCATTTATCTGAGAATATTGATGGCTGAAAGTGGTACTTAACAGCCGTCAATAGTTACTAAACTTGGGTTTATGGTGGTTTTAATGAACAACAATATTAATCTTGATTTACTTACACTACATGAAAAACAGACATTGGTAACGAGTGCGGATGGCTATTGGTAACGGGCAAAATGCCCGTTACCGATCAAGCGTTACAAATAAGCCAAGAAAGGTAACGGGCGGATGCCCGTTACTGATAACACGTAATTGTAACGGGCGTCTAACAAAGGCCGTTACCGAAACTAGTTACCGGTCACCTGAAATGTTTGTTTCTCTGGGCCCACATGGACCTTTGGTAACGGGCACAGAAACCTAACCCGTTACATGAACTCAATATCGGAGACGTTTGCTGTGGACACGCGTCTGCACGTAAGGAGACGCATTTTTTGTACGCGCGTCTTCTCTGTCTGGACGACAGGAGACGCATGCTCTGGACGCGCGTCTCGCCTGTCTCCACGAAAGGAGACGTGTGCTCTGGATGTGCGTCACGTCTGTCTCGACGACAGGAGACGCGTGCTCTAGAAGTGCGTCTCCTCTGTCTCGACGAAAGCATCAAATTCTGGGGCCCACCGGTCAGTATTAGTAACGGGCCTTTATGCGGCCCGTTACAGTGTTGTCATACTTGTAACGGGCGTTCCAAGTGAAGCCCGTTACTCACGGATCTGTTTTTGTAACGTGCCTTACTTAACGCTCGTGACCGATACGTAGGGCACCTACAGTAACCTGCCTGTTTTCTGGCTGCATCCCGGAACCAGACAGGATTTGGCAGCCACCAGATTAGGGGCTGCATCCTGGAAACAACCAGGATTTGGCAGCCACCACAACAATGCTAGGAGACATCACAAACACATTCTCATCACATATATACACAAGCAAGATCACATATGTATACACAATAATGCGAGATCACATCAAGTTCCTCATCAGATCGACATGCATGCTAAAGTTTCAAGTTCGTCATCGGTGCTTTGTTTGGATGGAGTCCTGAGAAAATTGCCTAAACCAGGCAACATCTGACCCCAGCCAAGCAGGTTTCTCAGGCAGTACTAAACTAGGCTGAATGCAGCAAGTTTCAAGTTTGTCAGGCAGTATAATGAACTCACGGTGCACCATTATAGAGGTTGCCGTTTCGGTCGAGGATCTCCTTAACAATGTACTCGCACAGCATCTCCCGGATCGGCTTTAGATCTTCTGTAGAAACATTTAGGGCAGGTTTGAAATCCTGCAAAATAAAATAATTATGAGAATACAAGTACAAATCAGTTTCTAAAATCAAATGGAGAATATGAGCAGAGACAAGGGTGAGAGCATTATCTACTTACAGCAGCCTTCTTGATGTGAGGTATGTCTTCGAGTAGTTTGAACATATTGAATGCCACATGGAATCCATGCAAAAAGGACCTCGATGGCTGCTGAGCACACTGCGCATCGAGGTACCAAAATGACAAGTTAATGCAGTACCAAATTGGTATGAAGGGACCGTAAAAAAACCTCGGTCTTACAGTGGTATTTGGCTTGTGCTTGAATGTCTGATTGGATTTTAGCTTTGTCTTCTTTCCTTTCATCCCTTCGTCGTTTGGGCCTATATTTTCAGAGGTCCTGCATGATCAGCAATACCGATTAGAAACACTAAGAGATTGAATTTTGTGAACAAAACCTACAAGGTACGGACCAATTCACAAGCGCTCGGAGGTCTTCGAACTTTCACGCGGGATGATGTTTAGCAGAATCTAGATACCAAACCTCTTTGAACTTCATACAGATGATCAGTGTTACACAGTGGCCACTGGTGCCGAAGGCACCCACCACGTAGTCATTCATCATTGCATTTCTCAATGCTTGTATTACAAGGTTAGACTGCTTATCAATCTTTGTGGTCGTGAGAACCTGTGGATCCAAAAACCCAACACTGATCTTCATCTCCGCTGCCTTGTCCATCATTTTTCTACAAAAAATCCAAATGTTAGCATGCATGAACTTTGTGGTCAAAATTAAAGAAATATCTATTTTGATTTTAAGGCACTTACAATGTCCACAACCTCAAGAAGGTCTCATCCAGAGCAACCAGGGTTATAAGGTCATACACGTGACTGAATGCAATGTTTAACATTAAATCACCAGCACCATGAAAGGAGTCTTCAGGCAACTTTGCTGGAAAACTAAGTTTATCCTTACTGTGTTCCATGGCGTAAGCATGCAACCTGGCACAATTCGGTCCAGTAGCCTGTAAATCCGCTTCTGACAACATAGGCACAACAGGCTTGTATTTTGGATCTCGTTTTGTCCAAAAACAGTTAAGAAGCTCATCTCTAGGCAGAGGTTTCCTGGCACCCTTCTTCTGCGGTGGCTGCTGCTCAGGCGGAGATTGCCTGTCCTCCGCCTGTCGTTGCTGCTGCTGTTACTGCTGCTGCTTAGGTGGAGATTGCCTGGGTTCCTCCTGCTGTTGTCGATGCTCCTGCTGCGTAGTTTTGCTGATCTGCTGCTGCTTCTTAGGCGGAGATTGCCTGTCCTCCTCCTGCTGTTGTCGATGCTCCTGCTGCGTAGTTTTGCTGATCTGCTGCTGCTGCTGAGCTTTCTCTTGCTGATGCTGAGCTGCAGTACCTCCATCTGATGCTGTACCCCTGCTACCTGATGTGGAAGCAGGGTTGGTATTTCTCGTAATGGGTGGTACATGGATCCTGTTCTTTGACCATTGGATCCTTAGACAGAGAGCCTCAGCTAGGGTTGTTACATCATCCCCCCCAATTGGTACAGGCAGAGGGTAGTGATCCGTATTGCCCCACACATAACTAGGTTGCACCACAGCATGCCCATCCTGCACTGGTACTGTATGGAGAGTCTTTTGCAATGGAAAGACAGTGGCTAGTGCGAGCTCCACTTTATTCCTGGAGCCATCCAAAAGGCTGCACTTGGTTGGCTCTGTCAGCTTATCTATTGTGTCCAGCATAGGTGATCAACTATCAATGTGCTGTTGATTACCTTCGTCCTCGCTGACATGCCAATGGTCTTCCTCTCTACCACATGCTTCTTCTTCCTCACTGCCATGCGCATCTTCTTCCTCGAGGCCATGCACATCTTCTTCCTCGCTGCTACTGACAGGTGGTGATTGGGGAGGACGATGAAGGACATTTTTCCGTATATCAAAGCCTGATTCTGCTAGAATGGAGACAATTCTGGTGACTGCTTCACCAACTAGGTCTTCCATCTGCGGTACAGCCTTCTTGTTCCTCTTCTTTCTGTACATTCCAGCAAACTCTTCACCAAACCCTTTATCCCAGCCAAGTGAACTAGACACGCCTCGGACCCGACCTCGATGCTCTGGAGTCTCAAGTGCTGCAGTGAGGATATCATTCTCCCTAACCCCGAAAGAACCATCGCTAGCCTGAGCTGCAAGTGTTTTCACCCTAGTTGCTACCCCCACCACCGCAGGGTTACTGAATGTTATGTCCCCGCTTCCTTCACTAGTGGTCTTCCTCTTCCCTACCCTTGCCCGCAGATAAGGCCTCGAACGTCCAGGAAATTGGTCCCAAGGGTTCTGTTTTCCTTCTTCAGCTAGCTTTGCATCCTCCTCCTCCCACTCTTTCCTTTTACGAACATAACCTTTTTTGCCCGTCCTGTGTAGCTTATCATGCAATGCTCTCTTTTCTTTCATCTCCTGGCTCAATCGCTGAAATCTAGGAGAATTGGTTTCCTGCACAAACACGGTCCAGTCTTCTGGCTGTAAAAAGGCATGCTTCACAAAGGGAGTCTCCTCTTGGCTCACAAATTTTTTTCTTAAATGGGTCTTGAACCGCCGTTGTAAGGTTCCAATCTCTGACATAGCTGCCTTAACTGCCTTCTTGCGAACAGATTCAGCCAGATTGGCTGGGTAATCTAGCTTTTCCTCTAAAACTGTGAACAACTCTTCCTTCTCAATTGCTGAGAGATCTTCAACTGCCTTGTCGATTGACACCCTCTCTCAAGCAATGAGGCCACAGACCAATACAAATCTATCCCTCACACCATCTGGGGTAGGCCAATAATTATTATCAAGTCCAGTTGCGGTCAACTTGTCTTCTGGCCATTTGGTTTGTGTCCTTGACCCGCGGGATCGAGTATTACTCACAGCAGTATGTGCTGAGTGACCCTGTGAAGAAGGATCACCGTTGATAGGCTGTGAACAAGGTTCACCGTCGATGAGCTGTGATGGTGCACTGGAGGTAGAGGAGTTTGGTGTTGTGGGAGACTGCATAGATGATATGTCAGGTCGTCAGTAGAGCAACATAAGCTAGACTGAAGACCGAAACAAAATAAGATAAATTCTTATTCTCTGATAGGCAAAATAGTTGATATTAGCATACAGGTTGGGGATAGGTGCTAACCATTTTGACAGGGTGAAGCAATATGCTTATATATCAAAGCAGAGACTAAATTCCTTCAACTGCTTCCTTGTCCAACTTCAGCAGCAATGAATTGTGTGTTCCATGTGTACATGCAACAAGAGGACAAAGCAATTAGAATTAAAGTATGCTAACAGGTCCAAAGCATAACTGTCGATCTGGTACATTCGAAGCATAACAGAATTCCAATAGTTCATATAAGTTCATCTGTTAGCAACAATTTATTCAAACAGACTTGGAGCAACAAAATTCATCCGTCAAATCCACAGCCAATCAATTAAAAATGAACTATTAAGGTAAGCTGTACTAATGCAGGCAATTCCAGGAGAATAATGCTATGTGAACAACCGTAAAGTAGCATGTCTCCCTAATCCACCTTGACAGGAATAGCAGATTGGGTGGCCGAGCACAGAGAGGGCGTTGGGGGGTCAAGCAGCACTAACCTCTGTCGTGAATGAAGTAGTTGTTCTCATGGTGGTCGGAGAGGCCCGATCCGCGTCGCCTCGTTGCCTAAGGTGGCCGGCTCGTCGTCGTGGCCGGGGATGCCGGATCCGCGTCACCGTCTCTAGGTTGGTTGGGACGTCGTCCGCACGCCAGTAACCGCGTCCTCGTCACCGTCGTCACGGCTGGAGCCGCTTCGCCGACGTCACACCGGGAACGGTGGGGCTGGAGAAGAGCAGGGCTGCGGCGGGGAGAGCGGCGGCGGCGGGTTAGGGCTGGAGAAGGAGTAGGGCGGCGGCGGGGAGAGTGCGGGCGTGGTGGATCTGTCTGAATTAGACTCCCGAGTATATGTCCTCTGCGCGCGCATTACTATGTTCACGGAAATTACCGGCGTGCCCTTGAACGGCTCTCTGGTGGAATTGGAATTCCATGGGCATTATAGTCAATATAGGTGGGAATTTTTGAACAGCGCGCGCAAGGTTTGCCTGCTGATGCTGACAATGGATAGTCATCGCCAACGCTGGTTAGTAAACCCGCGTCGGCTTCGTCGGCAGGCATCTTCTTTATATAGGCTGCTGACACTGACACGTGGGCCCTACACTATTTTTTAGAAATGAAATTTGCATCCATCAAATATTAGAGCCGGTAAAACAATACCTAAAAATTCATTAAAAATAACATCAATTCATATTTGGACATTTAGTATTTTAATAAAATATCAACAGTCACACTTGTGTACCCAACATTCTTATAATTCGAATATACATCTCCTTCTTGTGATATAATAATTCTAATAACTTCTTAGTTTGCTCCAAAAATTCTACAAATTGACGTGGCAACATAAATTGGGTACCTAAACTTGTCATAAAAAATTCAAATGGTTTCAATAAAGGAAGAATATACTTGTGTACAAATGGTTACATCTCTCACATAGTTTCCTAGAATGTTGCTTGAACATTGAAGTTTTCCACACTTTGCAACATATTCGATCTCGTACGCATTTGAAATTTTAACACAAGCATGTGTTCACCTTAAGATCACGAAATGTAAAATTTCATTACTAATGGTTGTGGAAAACAAATATTATTTCTATGTTGGACTTACAAAGAACAAGATAAGGCATATAAACATTATTCACGAAAAGGAATATACACTAAACAATGAAATTAAAGAAAAGTTGGGGATTTTAGAAAAAACTAGAAAAAAATCATCAAATTTGGACTAAGCACGATGGAGAAATACATGTTACAAAATTTGACTGCAGATTAAAAGGAGAAATGAGAACTGTTCTTCGGTCCAATAGAACTGGGTCCCACCCTAATTAGAGACGCGGGATGGTTAATCCTCGTCTCATTTTCCCACACAAATTGTTCTTCATTCCAATAGAACAGAGGAGGAAGCAGAGGGCGCCGCAACCTTGGATTTGACTCAGAAATGTGAGAAATCAAATCATGTCTATCAATAACCGATTGGACGATACTTTACACGATAGAAGAAGACATTACATTCGTAACGAAACCTACATTCATCACTATAGAAATACATGCAAAACCCCCTCCGGCTCGGCGTCGTACCGCAGAATGCTTTGCCTGCGCAATGTTGAATGTTGCCTCGCGCCACCGCCGTTGGCAGCGTCGGCCGGCGGAGGCCACGGCGGAGGGCGACACTCCTAATTTGCCAAGCCAGATTGACCGCACGATGCCGGAAATCTAGGAATTGCACATTGCTGATCAAACGCGGACGCCACTGCCCTTGCTCCTCGCCCTCAACCTGTTTCATGTACGCAATTGCAGTGGCGTCGACGTCGGCCCCGCTGTTGGCTCTGTAGAGGAAGACGGCGGCCACATAGGCCGCCCCTCTGTGCCCGTCCTTGGCAGCGCGGTGGAGCTCGTCGAGGGGAGGCTGAGGGCTGCGGTTCCTGCCGAAGATGTCGTCCATCCCGGTGAGGAAGCAGTCCACCGGGTTGTCGGCTACAGCCATGCTACGAAGGAAGACGTCATAGCCGACGGGGTCGTTGTTCTGCATCTGCTCGACTGGAACCCGATCTAGTGCCAGACGCCTACCGACGTCTTTGTCACGGCAGGGGCGGAGCATGTCCTTGCAGGTTGCCCGTAGGCTGCTGAGGTCCTCCATAGGCCGATTCGATGTCGCACCGACTCGGCCAATGATGATCGCCAGCACCTCCGCCGGGAGTTCCGCGAGCAACCGCGGGTGCTCCCTCGATGCCATGAGTGCCGGCGTGGAAGGGAAGTCGCTTGGCGTGGAGCGGAGGAGGCACGACGAGGAGTGTAGGCAGTTGTGGTTTTCTCGTGGGTAGATGAAGGGGATGTGGTGGTTTCGCGGGTAGAAGAAGGGGTTGAGGCAACAGTTATTTATTTTAGAGAGAAGATACAGGAGACGCGTCTCCGATGAGTGGATACTACTAATTGCACATCTCGCTTATCGAGGAGTCAAACTCTTTGAAGTTTGACGAAATGTAGACAAAATAATATCAATATTCTCAGATGAGTGGTACTACTAATTGCACATCTCGCTTATAGGCATCTTAGGCAGTATCTTAGGCATCTTAGGCAGTATCTTAGGCATCATATATTACAGAAAGGAGATTCATTCAAATTCCACCAATACACATCCTATATATATTACAAAAAGGATTCTAGTTCCAGCAATAGACATCCCTGCATTTTACAAAAAGGATCGGATTCAGCAGAAATCAATCTTGCTTCTTTTTCTTCTTTGATTTTTTGTATATGGATCTTTTCACGATGGTCGCTTCGCAAGTATGGTGTTTTGTCAGCTCCCAAGACTCGGGGCATGAATGAAGTGTGAAAGGATGGACTTTCGTCAAACTGGTTGTATTCCTCCTCCTCAACAACATTTTCAACCCTAACAATCCTTTTTTTTCCAGGCAAAACCACACTCCAGTTATTCTTTACAAGGTCAGGTACATAGAACACTTACTCAACATCCTTGGCGAAGACAAACGGTTCGGTTTTGTAACCAAAGACCCGGAGATCAACACTAACATAACCAAATTTTTCCTTGATCATAGCTCTCTTCGCATTGGTGACCCATCTACACCGAAACAAGGCTACCTTGAATCCTACATAATTAAGCTCCCAAATTTCCTCTATTTGACCATAATATGTGGCTGTGTTCTTCTTATTGTCGACGGCCCGTACACGCACACCACTATTTTGATAGATGCTCTTGGCATCCTAGGCCATGGTGTAGAACGTGTATCCATTGATATCCATTGCTTGATATGTTGTAACAGTGAATAATGGCCCTGCTGCTAGTTTTCTTAGATCGTCGGTTATAGCAGCGCTGCCACTCTGCTAGACATAATCTCGGAGCCACCTGTTGAAGCATTGCATGTGCCTCTTTGCAACCCAATCCTCAGTACAGCCAGGGTTTTGTTCACGTAGTTGTTGCTTGTGCTCATTGCCAAATGGTGTAACCTCTACGCTTTGTTCTATCACGGTGAAATGAGCCTTCCTGAAGTCCTCTGGGTGCGGAGTGATTGACTTTTTCCCTAGGGTCCCAACACCTGAAAGCCTACCTTCATGCTGTGAACGAGGCACACCAATGGGGTTTTGGGGGTCCATATAACCCATGGCCCACTCCACTGCTTCAATGGTCTCATAGCCACGAACAATGGCTCCCTACGGAAATGACCTGTTATGTACCAATGATTTGAGGAATCCAAAGTACCTCTCATATGGAAACATCTGATGAAGGTAAGATGGGCCAAGGTACCAGACCTCCCTCGCGAGGTGTGTTGTTAGATGCAGCATGAGATCAAAGAATAATGGTGGGAAGGTAGCTTCAAGCAGGCATAGGGTCTCGAAATGCCTCCTCTCTAAGGCCAATAGTTTTTCCTCATCAATCACCTTCTGTTCTATTTCATTGAAGAATAAACACAAGCTCGTGACCGCGTCACGAACCAGTTCTGTCTTGATACCTCTTAGTGCAACAGGAAGAATAGATGTCATCAACACATGGCAATCATGAGATTTCATCAAGTTGAAATTCATTTTCATGTCCTTCACCGACACTAGCCTCTTGAAGTTCGATGAGTAGCCTGAAGGTACTTTCAAACCATGCAAAAACTCGTAGAATTCTTTTCTCTCTGCCTTTGACAAGGTGGTTGCAGCAACGGGAAGGTCCATCCCCGTGTTTGTTTCCTCTGCATAGAGCTCCGGCCTAATACCCATTTCTTTAAGATCACCTCTTGCATTTTTATGATGTTTTCCTTTCGACTTCTATTGTAGTAATGTTCCCAAAGTAGCTTCACACACATTCTTCTTGACGTGCATGTTGTCAATCGAATGACGCACATCCAAAAGCGGCCAATACTCTAGCTCCCATAGAATTGATTTCTTGTTCCACATTCCTCGCCCATCTTCTTCTTCTTCACCATCCCACTTCTTTCTTTTGCGAAGTTTCTTTTCAGACAATTTGGGTAACTCCTCGATAGTTTCGGCGTCCTTGACTTGCAAGTGGAGCAGATCTCCAGTCACATGCATTGGCGCCTGTCGATTCTCCTTTTCCCCATTAAACTGACAATCCATGTCCCGGTAGGCATGTTTCTTGCTGAGGAAACGACGGTGCCCCATAAATGAGAATTTCTTTGAATTTCTTAGCCACACTGCACAAGTTTCTTCCAAGCAGTGTGGGCAAGCTGCACCTTTCCTTTTACTCTGGCTAGAAAGGTTGCGATGAGCCGGGTTGTCGTTGATGGTGGTGAACAACATGGCGTGCAATGTGAACTCCTCATGGCCGAACTCATCCCAAACCTCCTTCACACCAGGCTTCCAAAGTATCTTCAAGTCATCAACTAGTGGCCTCAAGTAGACATCAATACGGTCGCCAGGTTGCTTTGGCCCGGAGACCAATATTGTCAGCATCATGTATTTCCGTTTCTTGCATAGCCATGGTGGAAGGTTGTACATTGACAGCACGACAGGCCAGGTGCTATGTGTTGAGCTCTGGTTACCGAATGGGTTCACGCCATCTGTGCTCATAGCGAACCGAATATTCCTGGTTTCATCGGCAAATTCCTTAAAGTGGGAGTCAATGTTTTGCCATTGTTGACCATCTGCGGGGTGCTTAATCTTTCCAACTTCCTTCGTTCGTGTCTTATGCCAACGCAAGAGTTGAGCCTCCTTTCGTGTGGCGAACCATCTTCTCAACCGAGGAATGATGCAAAAATACCATGCTACCCTCACAGGAGCCCCTTTAACCTCCTTCTTCTTCTTGCCTGTGATCTCCACGGGCTCGTTCTCGTCATCATCAGCATTGTTATCATCACCACCATCTTTTTTCCTCTTGTACCGATCGAACCCACACTTGGGGCACTTGTCAAGGTCTGCATAATCTCCACGGAATAATACACAACTGTCCTTGCAAGCATGAATTTTTTCAACCTCTATTCTCAGAGGACAAATTATCTTCTTTGCCTCATAGACAGACTCGGCTATTTGGTTTCCCTCGGGTAGCATATCCTTAAGGAGATCCAATAGTTGTTTGAAACTTTTGTTGCTCCAACCATGATCTGCTTTAAGCTGCAGAAGTTTTACATTACCAGAAAGGCGAGAGTACTTCTTGCAACCAGGATAGAGGGATTTCTTTGAATCTTCAACGAACTGCTTCAGCCTCCCTAATTCAGAAGCTGTATACACTCCTTGAAACTCAACATCCCGCAACATTTGATCAACATTGTGCACACGTTGCAACAACTCACCATCATTGAAGCCCGTAACTTCTTGATCAGTGATATCCTCAGGCCTCATCACAATTGGTGGGAATGTTTCATTTTCCTCATCAAAAATTCCACCTTCATCAAGCTCTTCATCATGGCATCCTGTAGCATGGTGTCGCGCTTTACCTTCATTTAGGCAAACTGTTTCGACTTCATTAAGCCCTTCCTCACCATGTTTATTCCAATACGTGTAATTTTCTTTGAAACCACGTGTGATCAAATGATGAAAAATGTTATCCCGTTGTCTGAACTTCTTCTCGTTGAGATAATCTATACAGGGGCAAAGCATTGCCTGAACACCACGGTTTCTCATATACGCCTCTGCTTGATCTAGAAAACCATTGACCCCCATTAAGAAACTGGCCCAATCTCGAGACTTACTACTATACATCCAAGCCCGAGCAGCAGTAGCCATCTGCAATTTTCATACATCAAATGAGCATAATGCATCACCAAAACTGATGAGTAAGAGGATTAGGACAGCGAAGTTCAATAAATGGGGGCAATTTCCACCTTGACGAGGACTGTCTACGAGGCGAGCACTTCCGAGGAGGAGGATGAGGCGTCGCGGCCGCGGCGACGGCGCGGAGGACGGCGACGGTGCGGAGGACAGCGCCGAGCCCGAGGAGGAGGATAAGCTGCTGCTTTGGATGACGTACGGCGCGGAGGGACGCCGCGCAGCGGTCGCCGTCCGCCGGCACCTTTCGCCGTCGCGCACGCGGGCGGCCGGCCTGTTGCAGCGCCGGCTTTCTGAGGAGAGAGAGCACGTGCGCAGCGAGTGGGGCCTTCAGAGAGCACGCGAAAATGCTGTTGCAGCAATGGCGGGGAGAGAGCGAGTGGGGTCCTCAGAGGAGAGAGAGCGAATGTAGTTGTCCGAGATAGCAGAGTGGTCGGAACGCAAAAACAACAACGCGTAATAACAACACGCGTCTCTATTGTGAGAAAACAAAGGAGTTGCTAGCTCCAAACAAGCGTCGCCAATTGGGTCGTCATAAAATGAGACGCGTCCTAAAAACAACGCGTCTCCAATAGGAAAGTCATCGGTAACGGACTTAAAGAGCCCGTTATCGATAGGTTTTACTTTCGTAACGGACGCATGTTAACATCCGTTACAAAGAAAATATGTAACGGACGTTTAAGAAGTCCGTTACCAGAAGTTCTCATTGGTAACGGGCGTTATGGTGGCGAGGTCAGGGCGAGGTCGTGGTCGACCCTGCCGCGCTTATGCGTAACGGGCGCCAAACAACAACCGTTACAGATGGGGTCCATGTAACGGGTGTTAATGGCCCGTTACAAATGCCGCGTGATCTATGTGAGGTTTTCACGTAGTGTTATGCTATACCTTCATTAAAAAAGACCATAATTTGTTAATCGGGACATGGAGTGACCACCCAGGACAACAGTGCAACCACAAGCCATATGGCTCTGACTTGGTCAATTAATTAGGAACTTTAGGGTGTGATATGCTTTACCTGAATGGGTCGAGGGGGTGGCGGTGGATGATGTATAGCCCGGCCCTCAACCTGATCTGCTCTATGGTAGCTTCGAAGTTTGAGAGAGGGTTATGTGTTGCACTGACCATGTAACCTAGTGAGCAGTCCATACTAGAGAACCTTTGTAAAGACCTCATAGCGTCCCTATGCAAGCACACCTCGGTAGTGTGGTATGATGCCTAGCTAGCATCACATGGTTGGGTTCAAAGTTCTTCAGGACTTTTACGCGACTTGTGAGTAAAGATGTGCCACCTTCGCAGAGTGTAAAACTAACCGGTTAGCCGTGCTCACGGTTACGAGCGCCCTGGACCCTCACATGATTAAACTATGGAAGATGGACTTTAAACTTATGCATTTACTTCATGATGCTGATGCTTATGTTAATTGGGTTTGATATATACTTATACTTGCTAGTAAATAGTTGCTTAATAAAATTTTGACCAACTAAAAGTGCTAATCGCTTTAACCTTGTCAACCTTCCACTATGAAGCCTTGCATGTTGTTTATGTATTATTTCCTTGCTGAGTACGACATGTGCTCACGCTTGTTGTTTATTTACCTTGCATCTACACTACTCGGTCTGCTGCTCAGACGGAAGATTTGAAGATTTTTCGGAAGGTTTTGATGAGTTCTAGGTGTGCGTTCCACCAATCGACTACCTGTGGAGGACGTCAGTGCTTTACTTTCCGCGGTTAGCTACTCGCTTCGTGTGTTAGAATAAAAGACTATCGGTCATGTAATAATGATACTACTTCCTTTACGCTATGACATTACGTTTTGGTATTCACTGAGTCGTTTGTATGTGTAAACTTGATCTTGGACACATGTAAATTATGCATCTGGTTTTGCTTTTAAAACCGGGTGTGACAGTAGCCAGGGCCGTTGGTGGTAGGGCTGGATATCGAGCCTGGCTCGGCTCGTTAAGGCTCGGCTCGTTAGAGCTCGGCTCGTTCTAGCTCGTTATCTTAGCGAGCTACGAACCCAGCTCGGCTCGGCTCGTTAAGAAGCTCGAGCCGGCTCGTTAAGCTTGCGAGCCAGCTCTTTAACGGTTATAAATTCAAAAAATTATAGTTAATAGGTAAGTATGGAATCAACAAATGCAACAGGTTTACAAGCCAACTAACAATGAAACTAAGTAGTCAACAAGCAATCTAGTACTCCAAGTTATTAGCTGTGATCTGAAGTTGGACCTATTAGGTTGTTTACTGGCTGCTGCAACCCTGGCTCGTTAGGGCTCGCGAGCCAGCTTGAGTTCGGCTCGTTACCGTAGCGAGCTAAAACCTGAGCTCAGCTCGTTACAAATTTACTAACGAGCCGAGCCGAGCCACTAACAAGCGAGTTCGAGCGAGCTTACGAGCTTCGAGCTTTTCGTCCGTCCCTAGTTGGGGGCTCTCCCGCTATTATTATTTGGAGACCCTTCTCGATATAGGAAAGTCTTTATAGTGATAACTTGGAATGAGTTGAAATTTCGTGAGTGTGAGGTCAAAAATTGGGATTAAGCTGGTGGGGTGAATGATTCATAGTGATAGCTTGGAATGGGTATGGGTTGAATTGGTGAGTGTGAGGTCGAAAATTGGGATTAAGCTGGTAGGGTGAAAAATTCATGGGAACGTGTATTGGATACCGTGTACCGTTGGTTTGTTTGGCTTTCGAGGGTATATGGGGATTAAAAGTTTAGCAAGTTTCTAATAATAGGTGTGTAAGAGTTCTCTATATTTTGTTCTTGATGAGGAAAATGAGTGAATAAATACTTCCTCTTTCTGTACTGAAATATTTATCGATGTTAACAAATATTTCGATACCACCGAAAAAAGGGAGTAATATATATGTATCAACTTCTTGTATACAGAGGACAAATCAAGCAATGATGGTCATATACACTGTGCAGGAACAACAAATTTTATTCAATTAATTGTTTGTTTAGCCGGTGAAGGCAATGGCTTTACACCAGGTTACACACATATAGCATAAGCCTTACAAAATAACCAAATTAACCATTCATCTAGCTTGGTATGTTTAATTTGAATGATATAATAGCGAGCATCTCCAAGAGTTTGCCAAATTTTACTTGGCAAATCTTGTGTTTTGCCAACTTCTAAAAAGATATGCTAAGTAAAAAAAGAACTCATCTCCAACAGTTTGGTATAATTCACTTAACAAATCCAGATCTAATTTACATCAGGAACCCTGAGAGGGAAACAAAATCATGTTATGTCCTTCCACCTCTTGAAAACTTACATCAGGAATCCCGAGATAGAAACAAAATTATTTTTAGGTCCTTCCACCTCTCTGTTACGGAGCGGATGCGCCGCGGATACTCGCGCGTATATATACGCGTGGAGAGGGGAGGGATGCTAAGTTGTTATTGATGCCAAGTTGTTTTGCCAAACTGTTGGAGGCTAATTTTTCAGATTTTGCCAAAATTAGATGGATGCCAAGTTAAGATAACAAACTGTTGGAGACTTGGAGTTGCTAAGCAAGCTATCCGCCATGGACAAAGCGCCTAATAATGACTTGGATCAATTGGCCGGAAGCCTCATCCCGTGGCTCGAAGATGAGGAACCCGTGGCCCTGCCCCCTGCCCCCTGAACTCGACGAGCTCGACGGGCTTCCCCATCGCCGTCAGCCTCGCGGCGTAGTCCACTATGCGGTCGTGCAGCACGTCCTGGTCCGGGTCCACGACGAGCACCGGCGGGAAGGCCACCTCGTCCAGCGGGGCGCTCCCCGGCCCGAACGGGTTCGCCGCCGGGTGGTCCCTGTTCGCGCCCACCGGCAGCGCCAGCCGCCACGTCTGGTCGAACAGCGCCGTGCCCATGGACTGGCCGTGGTCGTCCCCAAGGCCGGCCGTCTCGGATGCCGTCCGCTCCTCGCCGGTGAAGAACGGCCAGAGCAGCACGCAGCCGGCGAGCCGGACGGGGTCGAGGGCGAGCTGGCCGGAGCCGTGCCGGACGGCGACGTGGTGCGAGATGTTGCCGCCGGCGGAGTCGCCGCCGACGAACACCCTGGCGAGGTCGGCCGACTCGGCGAGCCACGGGTCGGCCTGGTTGTCGCGGAGCCAGGAGAGGACGGCCTCGGCGTCGCGGTGCGCCGCGGGGAGGCGGTGCTCGGGCGCCAGGCGGTAGTCGGCGGACAGCACGACCGCCGGGAGCTCGGCGGCGAGCCGGAGTGCTGCGGCGTGGAAGCTGGGCAGCTCGAAGCTGCACAAGCAGAAGCCGCCGCCGTGGAAGTAGACGAGCACCGGCAGCTTGGCTGCGGCGGCGTTGGTGGGCCTGTACAAGCGGAGGCGGAGCCCGTGCGCGGCGTCGTAGACGACGTCCTTCCACTCGACCGGCAGACCGGGCGGCACGTCGTCTAGGGGCGCCGTGAGGCGGGAGTAGTCATCTGAGCGCGTCACGGTGCCGTCGCTGAGAAGCTGCACGATGCCGAGGCAATCCTCGACGACGTGCGGCGGCAGCGAGCCTGAAACGGCCGATGCCGGCGACGACGACGGCATAGCGGCCGGCTGCTGGCCTATTGTTAACTTGTTCAAGTAGCTAACCTCGCTGCAGAAATATCAAAGATGGAAGATAAACTTGAGCTGAATTGTGCTGAATGTTGCTCTCATATATGTGCTGAAGTGTGGCAGCGCAGTCGCTGTAGACGCACAAGGTTGACTTGTGTGTCACTGTCACCTCACCTATTGGTTGCTTCTTCCAAATTTCTGCAAGAGAGGGCACGTGATTTTGACGTGAATCTCAGTGAAATGCTGATGAAAGCAAGATCTGAGACAGAGTGTGTTCTTAATTCTCCTCCTGGCCCTTTCATGAAGAATAATGTGTGATGCTTTACTTTGGTCGATGGTACCAAAATCAAGGCATCGCCCCTATAATTGTTGGATATCACTTTTTTTTTTGCAATACATGAATTGAGATATGTTATAGCTTCTAGGTGATCTGCATGACATGTGCAAATTACTTTTATTAACGAACCAGACAGAAGAGAGTTGCTGGTTATATTAAAAAAAAGAATTAACTCAGAGTGGATACAACAAAAAACCAAGCAATAGTGGCAACTCCTAATTAACTGGGTGCGCGGAACACAACACAACACATCTCAAACTCAAAACCGAAACAAATTCTGTGGCTGTTGGATTGGGACAACAACGCAAACCGCACAACAACACTACCGGTCATTATGCCGCACTACCACAACAACCTGAAGGAAAGGGCCAAGTAGCCACCATGTGCAAATTATGTTTAAACTTGTAGTTTAAAAAGCTCAACAAAATTCCTCATTGTAAACGTGGGTCATCACCAACTCACCAGAAGTTCCTGTTTGCCACCGCAATGGATTTGCCAGGGCAACGACTTGCGGTCTGTGCCGACCTATAAGACTGTCCGCAGCAGATTCCTGTCGTCCATCTGCAATATGCAGTACGAGAGAGGGCATTCCCGTGCTGCAAAAGAGGAGGCTCTCCAGCAGCTTCTCCATACCCTTCGCGCAACGAGGAGGCAGTTGTGCTCCCGCGGTTGTCGGGATCGAGCGGAGGCGGAGGAGTGAGATGGGGAGGACGCTGCTCGGGGGGCGATGGATGGAGGAGGGACGAAGGGCGAGCTGCCTCCGCCGCCGCCGACGTCGCGTCTCGCCAGAAGTCCCCCGGCCCCGCGCTCCGACGTCGAAGTCCCCCGGCCCCGCGCTCCCCGGATCCGGCGCTCCGCAGATCCGCACCGCACGCCTCCTCGCGAGCTCCGCTGGCCGGCAGAGGGAGGCCGAGGAGCGAGGCCGGCCGGAGGAGAGTAGTCGCCGCGAGGCCGTGCCCCTCCACCTCCGCCGGCGCGCCGTCCTTCGCGGCTCCCTGCAGGCCAGCGAGACGCAGATCCGCGGGGTGGGGGCGATGGAAGGATGCCGCGGCGGCCTGGATCCGGCGGAGAAGGAGGCCGGCGGCCTGGATCCGGCGGTCGCGGAGCTCGGCGGAGCCAGGGAGGGAGGGAGGAGGATGGAGCGGCGAAGGGGCACGGGGGCGGAGGGAGGGAGACGGTTGGTTTGCGGTTCGGTCACAGAATCCCCAGGAAAGCGGTCGCGGGGGGGCCTTCGCTCATTTTGCAGCTGCCGTTGCGGCAGCTGCTGGAGCCGGCATAGTACCCCTTCTTTCCCCATTTTGCGCTAGTGGGGTGGAATGAGGAATCTGCTGTGGACAGTCTAAGGCTCAGGATGTTCACCGTGTCAGCTGTCAATGCTGATGCTGATATTGCAGCTAATTTTTGCATGATGGATAACTATGTCACATTCATGCACCACTAGAATCAAAACATTTGCCGATAGATTTTTCTTAGTGGCCGAGAGGGGTCATTTTCCCGGGAGTTAAAATGGAATGCCGACAAACCTTTTTCAGACCTACAAAATCAGACGACGTGTATATATTTAAAAGAATAAGGACACCATTGAGCATCGACCCACCTTCCATCTTCCTCTCGGCAATAGTTGCAGGTCTTGTAGTGATGCTTAAAATTTACTCAAACTGCTCTGTGCTCACCGTTTAGTTCGGTGAAATATTAGTGAAAGTGGTGAAATTTTTGCATTGAGAAGCGTATTCTGTGAGAGGTAGCACGGTCTGCGATGCGAAAAATTTGAGAACTTTTGAGGAACTAAACAGCCCAGAGGAGTTCTGAAACCTGGAAGGCTATCTTATGGGGAAGAGAGGCACTCAAAAAGGGTCTCATAAAGAGGATTGGGTCAGGTGATTCTGTCAATATGGTCAGACAACTGGATTGCTGGCCTACGTTCAATGAAACCGATGGTGAGAATGGATGGTGTGAATTGGGAAACAGTAAACGACCTGTTTGTGCCGGGAACTAGAGTGTGGCATCATCATCATTATACAAAACTATATAAGAGGTTCTCACTAAGGAATTCTTTGAGCTCTCAACTAGCCACATCAGCGTGCCACGTCATCCTCGCGCCATCCACTCAGTCTCCACCCGCACCCACTCGCCTCGAAGCCTGAATCCCGCCGCCGCCCCCTCGCTTCCCCACCAACGTTCCCTCGCCTCCACGCCCCCTCGCTCCCCCACCGTCACCCTCTCGCCTCCCCACCGCCCATCTTCATAAAGTTGCTTCTCCTCCAACCAAACCTACCGGATTCTGGGCCAGCACCACGCCAGGAGGGCGAGCGCCGCGCGCCTCACCACTTCCCGCACCGGCCGAGCCTCACCGCGTCGCACGGGGCCGCCCGCCCTCGCCGGCAACTGCGGCTGGGGACGCGTCCCTCGCCCCCGCGCCCGCGAAGTGGCCAGAGGTGCCGCCTGCGACGGCCTTGCGCGGCTGGCCGGAGAGTGTCGCGCCCGACCTTCCCGTGCGCCGGCGGCCCTCCGCGCTCGTGGCCCCGTGCAGCTCACCTAGGAGACAAAAGATAGAGGAGAAAATGACGATGAGATGATGGAGCCTGGAGAGTATGGAAGAGAGGCGTCGGCAATGTTCACGTGAAACCAGCAGCAGCCCGCCTGCTCCCATCGAGTCTGTTATTGTATGATTTTTTAATTGTAGAGGTGAAAAGAAATGGGGACGGATGGAGTACTCATCTTGGGAGATTGAGCGGGATCCTCATAACATTTTCTAGCATTTCTAAGGTATTGATTTGTTGCAGGTGATTTAGTTGTGATTTTGTTCAGAAATTACTGAGCGGCAACACAGTGCTTCTTGATTGCTTCTATCGCCTAAGTGAGTCTTTTACGTACATGTCATTATGAAAGTTACCGGTTACCTACATGTCATGAAAAAGTTCCAAGACAGCTGTGTGCTATGCACTCGAAGTTCGTTTACGCGTGCGCCATTTTGGATGGATGGAGAGTTAACAGAGATGTTAAAGTGTGTGTAAAGACAACTTTATCCTTGTGTGCAATAATGTGTTAAAAAATCATAAAAGTGAAAAAACTTGAAATAGCATTGAAATTCAGGAAAAAATAAAAATAATTTTTAAAATTCGTAAAAAACAGAAAAATGGGAAAATAATTTTATAAAAGGGGAAAAAATAAAAAAGTGGAAATAAATTAAAAATGATTAAAAGATCTGGAAAAATCGAGAAAATGTGGGGAAAATGGGAAAATTTGGAAAAATGTGCAAAAAATAGGAAAAAGGTTGCAAAAAATAAGGAAAAATCGGACATAATTTTTTTAAAGATGTGCATGACCATACAATCAGATAATACATATCACATGGAAAAAACAAGGGCATAACCATTGCATAGCAACAAGTTCATATCACAGTCATTTAAGCAAATAAGTTCACCAGTTTTCATCCAACTTAGTCCACACATAGAAAGTAGTAGTTTACTAGTTTTCATCACACATAGAAACTAATAAAAGAAATCTTGGTGTCGACACTTGGATGAATCGACAAAATTCTACAGTACAAACAAAACGCTGATGCGCCAAAAGCTCTCTGCACATTATATTATACATACAACGATACAAATCATAAGTGCTGCACTCCTAATGACCCGTTTATCATGATGCAGTGCTACAAAGCATCCTTTCAGTTTCCTACAAAATTTCCTTCCAGCTGCCGATCAACCTATTATTCCACCCCCTCTACCTTTATACATCCTCACCCCAAGAAACATGTATAAATGTACACAAAAAGAATAACTGAATCGGTCACCAGGAACTGCAGCATTGGCCACTTCCAAGATTTGGACAGAACGACCTTATGTACTGTACACAAAAACCTATGTACAAACTCAGATCAGAGTTCTCAACCTTGTCACCAACGATTGCATGCTCTCGAGCTTTTCGTTCAGTTGCCTGATATCCTCAGCGCGGTTCTGATCTTCGGTGTTGCCTGGCTGGGAAATCAGTGCCGCACATTTTGCCTTGGATTCAGAAATTTCGACTTGCAATGAAGAAATGGTTGCTTCTAGTGTGTTTTTCGATCCCATAACATCTGCAATCGCTTGCATAGTTGGAGTCCTAGGAGTGCCTATGCTACCAAAACTGTTCTGCCTGCTCAGCCTCCTGGGGCTAAATATATTGTCCATGCCTCCACTTCCTGACAACGTCATAAAGACATTTGAATCCTCTAGATATGGACACTTGCAAAACTTTTTGAAGTGAAAGTTTGAACAGAAACAATAAACATTACAACAATCCTACAGACACTACAATGCAAACTTTGTAGAAACATTTTAATCTTGCAATATCAAGGATACTTTTTTGCAGGAGAAAGCATGTCATGTAAATTTTCTAATTACTTACGTTCTGATAAGCATGCAAAACTATATTAAACATTTTATTTTATTTTTTCCAATGGGCTTAGAAGGAACAAGATATTTTGCAGTTGCATATTAAGTGAAAGAGAATAGAACACAAACAGTAAACATTACGACAACCCTACAGACACTAAGAACCATGAAAAAGGAAAAAAAAGAGAAGATTTGCACCTGTGCTAGGTCCGGCCCCTGCGCCTGGCCGTGCCGCGCCGGCCCCTGCGCCTGGCCGCGCCGGCGAGACGGAGCCGCGGCCGGATCTGGCCTGCAGCGTGCTGGCGGTGGGGACCTCGGCGGCGCTAGGGTTCATCGTCGGGGGTCGGGGAGGCGCACGTGGAGCCGTGGACTCAAAGGAAGAGGGGGGCACGAGATTGAACAGGGAGGAAGAAGGCCACGGGATACACATGTAAATGGTTAGGGCCAAAATGGTCATTTACTTATGTGGGTCCCACATGTCAGATCGGTGGAACTGTTAAATTCTAACAGAAGTTGGATGGAATGGCACACGCGTAAACGAACTTCAAGTGCATGGCACACAGGTGTCTGAGAACTTTTTCATAGCATGTGGGTAACTAGCAACTTTCATAATGACATGTACGTAAAAGACTCTGTCTAAGTAGTAATAAGTTAAAAATGGAAGAACTATACAAAAGCCTACCAAAATTTTTTCTCAAATCCCGCAGTAACGCGCGGGGAATCACCTAGTGAGCAACTTGTGCGAGCGTCCTTTATACCGCTTGATGCTGAGGAAATTCTAAAGGTTAGACTTGACTCACATATGCAAGAGGACATGATGGCGTGGGCTGATGAAAGGAATGGCTGGATCTCGGTTCGCTCTTGCTATCGGAGGCTGAAGGCGGAGCAGGAGCAAGTGGAAGCTATGAATGAGAGCTCAGCAGACTCTTCTGATGATTCTCGGTGGTGGACTGCATTAATTATGGCGCGAATGTTCCTCCTAGCCCTGTTCAGATGGGTGAAAGTGATGAAATTTTAGCGTGTGAAAAAACACGCGCAGAGTGAAAAAATAAACTGACATGGTCTTCTAGGTGAGAATTTTAGTGAAATTTCAAAGAATTAAACATGGCGTAAGGTGCACAATTTTTGGTGGCGAGCTCTGAATTCTTTTCTACCGACAAAGTGCGAGCCGAAGCGAAGACATATTGAACACGAGGACCATTGCAATTAATGTTTGCGGAGTGCCTTGGGAATCTTTGTACCGTGTTGCACCTTTGCGTGTCAGTTCTGGAGAGTGTTGCAGGAGGTTTAAGCTACCCCCACCAGGGTTCATCGTACCGAACCGGAGGGTCGAACCACCGCCTTCCGGTACCGGTATACCGCGGAAACCACTCAAAACCGGACAAATTCGAAAAACTAAATTTGAACCCCCGTTCATTCGGTACGGATCGGTATACCGAGCGGTTTGAGCGGTATGCCGGCCGGTTTCAGTGGTTTACCAGTGAATTAGGCTAAATTACCGATTCAATGAAAAATTTAGCATATTTTCGAATTTGAATTGAAAAATTGAAAAATAAAAGAAAAATTCCTAAAAATATTTCAAGGTGCGTAGAATCTAATGGTGTCAAAATTTTTGAAATATTAGTGCATTTAGTATTTTTTGCGGGCATTAGAAGTTCAACCAGTGGTTGAACTTCTAATGCCCACAAAAAATACTAAATGAACTAATATTTGAAAACTTTTGACACTATTAGATTCTATAAATCTTGAAGTATTTTTAGAAATTTTCGTTCCATTTTTCAATTTTTTGAATTCAAATTCAAAATTTTTGAAAACCACCGGTTTGGAACCGGTGTGAACCGGTACCGGCCACCGGCGGTACCACCGGTAACCGCGGTATACCGGCCAGTTCACACCGGTTCGGTGAACCCTGACCCCCACTGCACTCGGCAACATGGACACAAGATGTGCTGTCAGGTGATGTGTGTTCACTGAGTGAGGCAGTGCTGATTATTTGTGGTGCATGATCCTTGTGGACAGGGAGGAATGCGAGGAACCATGGTAAACGGAGTATGAATGCGGGTGTTGCAGTCCGTCATGTGGGCAGGATGGTGGAGGATCTGATCTGTTTGAAATCCGACAATAGGGTGTCCTCAGGGAGTTAGCCTTGCGGAAGCAGATGGCGACGGCCAGACCCGGGATGGGTCAAAGTTAACACTGATGCATCTTTCCTTTGCTCCTCGGCTGTGGGAGCCTCAGGTGCTGTCATCCGTAATGAAGAAGGGAGGCTAATTATGGCTAAGGCGAGACGGTACAATTACGTGGCAGATGCTCTCATGGGGGAGTTCATGGCGGCGAGGGATGGACTTGATCTGGCAGCTCAGAATGGAATGAATTTTTTTTAAGATGTGCAAAACACATTTTTCATTAAGAGAGGAGAAAAAGTCTTCCAGTTAAAGTACAAGAGGCGCCAGGTCAAGAAAAAGAAAAACAGAGAGCTAGGGAGGCTAAGTCGCCCTCGCCATGCGAACACCTAACAAACGAGCTATCAGAAGGAAGCCGGCACGCGCCCAAGACAAAGGCTCCTCCAGGATAGCCGGCACCAACGCCACCGGCATGAGAGTTTCCTTGTCGTGTACGCTGTTGACGGTTGTTAAGTACTACTTTCAGCCATCAATATTCTCACAAAATGGAGGCATATGCATTATTTACTTGCATTGTGGTTTGAATAATGTAGTTCCACTTGTCCTTGGAGATTATTTGTATGTAGGTGAAATAAGCATGAAAAGAGATGGAAACCCACCTTCTATGGAAGATCCATGCCAACTCAGCTGAGAAGGTGGCTACCACCAAGGAAACACGTGGCAATCCACGTCATTGATCCAAGGGAGGTACTCACTGACGAATCAGAGAGCGACACATGGACTTCACATGGATCCATGGGCCCACCTAGGATTCCAAAACGAGGCATGCACGGGGGAGTGATCAAAGGGCCCACAGGGCAGCCACCCAGAGGAAGCACATGCCAGGGGGCCACCCTAGGGGGCCGGCCGATCCTAGGATCGGCCGAACCAACCTAGGGGCCTCTGATCCTGGCCCTCCACGTGGTTGCTCCCCATTGGTCACTTGCTGCATCCCCGGGTGTTTTGGTGGAGTTTGAGCTCCGAAGCAAGCCTCCTCTTTGCCTATAAATAGAACTATAGAAGGGGAGGAGCTCCATTTCTCACACACCACTCTCTCCATTCTCCTCTCACTTTTAGTTTCCAAGGCTAGGGGGTAGGCTAGAGTAGCTCTTATTCAGGTTCCAAATCTACTTTGGAGTCTAGGATGAGTTCTCTTGTATCTTTATTTCTTTGTATGACTTTGATCTACTTCAGTTATTCAGCTATTTCATATAAAGTTATGGTAGATCATATGATTGATATGTTCTTGAGTTCATCTCTTGTTCATCATTTAGATGCTTGCGTTCTTCATGAATACTACCTTTTGATCCACTTGAAGTATGATTTACTCATTCCTTATGTATTTGTTCATAAGTTAGAGACTCGTGTTCTTCATGAACACGACCCTTTGATCTTGTTGACTAGGCATAAGAGAGTTCGTATCCATTTGTATGTCTAGCCCTAGTTTGATCTTGTTAGATAGCATGTTAGTGTTGCATGAAGTTTGTGTTCAAGCTACGGTACTCGGTCTAAGTTGACCAGTCTTCTGGTGGCTCTCACCCTGGGTCACAATAGCCCGGGCCGGGTGAAGTCTAGTAGCAACGCGGGCTTGGTGCCTGGGTTGTGTGGCTACATTAGTTATGAGCATGCCCCCTGTGACGATTGAGGTAGAGCGCAGTGGTGACAGCTGTTGGACTCTTTGAAACCCTCCGTGCTGGGGTATTGCTGTAGGAGTCTAAAGAGTAGTTTCGCAGAGTGCTGGTCGTCGCGGGCTATCTCCCCGTTTGTACCTGGGTGCTGAACCTTACCCTTTCATGCAATGCTTTATGCTTATCTCTTGTATCTTCTAGCTTTGTATGTTTAGTACCTTAGAACCTAGAGCTAACTCGTATGTCCCCCCTAAGCCGTAGTGTACTAGAGTAGAGGTAGATCTGAGTGTGTGTCACACTACCCTTATCATATCTTTTATCTTACCCTTGTCTTTGAGCTGTTGTCTTCTATATCTATCTCTTGGTTTATATTCAATGCAAAAGCATAAGTCTTAATATCCGCCATTGCCTTCCACAGATACGATACCCTTGGAATACTCTCCTTCCTTGGGGAAATGCTACAGTGGTTTATCTGTGCGCTTGCGGATTCGTTCATGATCATTAGATTTACCTTTGGCAAGTCTTGATGCTCACGCTAACTCGGCATCGTTAGTAGTGACATTAAGAAATGCCAACAAGCATTTCTGGCACTGTCGCCAAGGTTGGATTCTAAATCTGTTCTTAAGTGATTGCGCTACGAAATGTCAACAAGCATTTCTGGCGCCGTTGCCGGGAAGGCACAAGATTATCATGACTATCCTTTGCATCTGTTTATAAATCATGAGTAGGTTAGAGCAACTCTCAATGCAGGCTAATCTTGATTGTCTTCTTTTATCTTTGGATGATGAAGACATGTAGTGTATGACTGGTTTCGACTTACCGGAGAATTTCACTGAAGATCCCGAGTCACTAGTGAGGAAAGCTCGAATTCATTTCGACTCACCTCGTCGTACTCGTTTGGAAGGCGATCCAGCTTCCTTTGTACCATCTACGTCAAATGCTATGGCCCAGAAGACGCTTCGTGAGTACTCAGCTCCTTCTGCTGACCAAGTGTTGCAAGGCCCTGAGGTGGCAATGGGGACTGAAAATTTTGAGATCAAGACATGTCTAATCACGATGGTACATGCTATCCCATTTTGTGGCAAGCCAAATGAGGATGCTAATGCCCATCTGCATCAATTCCTAGAGCTATGCAGCACTTTCATCATCAGGGGTGTAAATATGGATGCTGTTCGTCTTCGACTGTTTCCTTTTTCTCTCCTGGGGAAAGCCAAGCAATGGTTCTATGCGAATCGTGATGCCATTAATACTTGGGATAAGTGTTCAGAGGCATTCCTCTAGAAGTTCTTCCCATTGGGTAAAATCAATGCTCTTTGTATAAGGATTTCTAGTTTTCAGCAAGCAGCAAGTGAATCTATTCCAGAGGCTTGGGAAAGGCTTCAGGAGCATTCTTCTCACTCACTGTTGATAATGCTAAATTACTTATTGAGAAGATGGTATCCAACCAAGGGTGGAGCGATGAAAGACTCCAGGCACGTCCGAGGGGTACTCATACTGTCAAGGAAGCAGATATGATTACTGCCAAGCTGGACCTTTGTTGACATTTCTTAACGCAACTACCAACGAACAGGTTTGGAACCCATCTTGGTAACAGCGCCAGAAATGCTGGTTGGTAATTCTTAACGTTACAGGAGTCCGCAAGCGCACGGAAGTACCATTGAAGTATTTCCCCAAAGGAGTATTCCAAAGGGTATCGAATCCAAGGAAGGCTTTGGTGGATTAACAAGCTCAACACTATTGCAATGAGTATAGATCATAGACGGAAATAAATCAGACACTCAAATGCAGGGGTAAGAAATGATAATGGGGTAGTGTGATCACACACACACTCACTCTCTCTCTAAGGGGCCCTAGGCATACGAGGCAACATACGAGTTAGTTCTAGGTTCTTATGTACTAAACACATAAAGCTGGTAAGAACGAGCTAGATACACTAGCGTTGAAGAACATTGACTTAAGCACCCAGGTACCACGAGGAGCTAACCTCCCGCGTTGCTTCTGCACAACTCCGGTTGTTAGATTTTAGACTTCTACAGCTTATCCGAACGTGGGGGATTTCAGAGGGACCAACGGCTGTCACTACCGCGGCCAACCCCAAGACAAACCGTGGGATAAACTCATAAGTAAGGTAGCTACGCAACCCAAGCACCATGCTTACGTTGTTAGCCGGACTTGACCGGCCCAGGCTATTATGACCCAGGTCAAGCCACCAGATAAACCAGCTAATTACACTGAGTACCGTAGCTTAAGCACAGACTTCATACAACGCAGTCATGTCATCTAACTAGATCAAACCAGGTTAGGTACACAAATGTATTTGTGTTTTCCTATGTCTGTTCAACTGGATCAAAGGGTCGTGTTCGCGAAGAACACGAGCCTCTAACTTATGAACAAACACCAGAAACATGTGAAAGACACCCGTCAAGTGGATCTAAAGGCCTTGTTCATCAAGAACAGGAGCCTCTAAATGATGAACAGGTGAAGAACACATGAACAAATCACCCATGTATACTAACACAACTTTATATGAAATGGCTGAATAACTGAAGTAGATCAAAGTCATACAAATGAAATAAGATACAAGAGAACTCATACCTAGATCCCAAAGTAGACTTAGAACCTGAAGTAGAACTACTCTAGCCTACCTCCTAGCCTTGAAACTAAAAGTGAGAGAGGTGTTGCAAGTGTGAATGGTTCCTAAGTGAGCCCCCTCTCCTTCTATTTATAGGCCCGAGCACCGGTGAGGAGTGGATGCAAACACCCCGGGAATGGCTCCTAGGACCAATAGGGAAGCACCACGTGGAAGCCCCTGAGTGGCGGCCTCAAGGTCGGTTTGGCCGACCCCACAGGTCGGCCGACCCCCTGTGGGCCCCACTCGGGGTGTGCTTTCTCCTGGTGGCTGTTCTGTGGGTCCTTAGGTCGGTTCCTGGTGTCCACCCTGTTTTGGCGTGATTTGCATGCTTTTGTGGGCCCATGGATCCATGTGACATCCACGTGTCACACTCTGATTCGTCGGGGGGTGCTTCGCTTGGATTGCTTGCATGGCATGCATGCATGGCGCCCTTGTTGGCAGCTTTGCATGCATGGCATCCTTGTTGGCAGCCCTCCTAGGATGAGGTGATGTGGCATGGATCATAGAAGGTGAGTTTGCCACTCTTTTCTTGCTTATTTTCCTGCAATCAAATAATCTCCAAGGACAAGTGGAACTACATCATTCTTAACTAAATACGTGTAAGAAATGCCTTATGCTCCTTTATTTATGAGTATATTGACGGCTAAAGTAGGCACTTAACAGCCGTCAACAACTCCCCTAAGGTAGCCTCTTGCTCGTCCCGACCAAGAGATTAAGGACTTAGGTTGGTTGATCAGGAGTTGCTACGATGTTATATTCCTAATGTATAATAAGATACAACTAGGTACTCTATCAAGGATTGAAGAAGTTGGCATTGATCTAACCTTACACTCGATTGATATGGGGCGTGTAGCTTCACCTGCCTTGGGCGGTTGAAAGATAGAATGGTTGTATAAAGATTACCAATCACATGTACCTTGATCAGTTATCAATCCGGAGGTTTTGCTGGTTTTTCAAAAAGAAATCAAATTTCCTCAAATGATACTCTCAGATCGCTCAATGTGTATGATTCCACACCAAGGCACTGTTTTGCCTTCTTTCACCACCTACTTCTAATAAGCTGATATGTGGAGCTGTAGGTAGGGAAAACATGTGGCATACCTGTTTCTCATGTATTGTCGAGTCGAAAATCGGATCCTTGGGAGAACAAGTCATACACCCTGATCAAGATGTGCAAAAGTGTGTGTATGGTGGATGGATGATGAACTCCTTTTTGCATGATTTTACTCTCCTCCTTTTTGAAAATTTTGAGACTTGGGCTATGTCTCTTTATTCAATCTTTCTTTTTTTATGCATGCCCTTGAGCATGTTTTTTTACATAGCCCATAGTCCTTACTGAATATTTTTGGAGGGAGAGTAATCATGGAACAATACGCGGAGCTTTATTTTGTGGAATGGATGGGGGGTGGATGAAATGATGGTTGCTAACTTCTAGTGTAGAAGTTTCGCATATGGTGGTGTGTACGTGATCTTGATCATGGGAGTAATGACAAGTTTACTCACCGAGGGTCACAACAATTCGACAAGACTCAATGAAGAAATCAGGTAGCATATGTGGAGGTTAACAGAAGCTAAGATCTACATATGGCCGTGGATAGGAATTTCTCATCATTGAGGAACTTATCATTTTAACATTTTTTCAAAAGAAAAATACGGATATCAAACATCACTTAGTACTAGCTCATAGCAACTCTATTATACCATGTCATACCTCACAATAACTTAGGCAAAGATCATGCTTTTGCTACCCACAAATTTCAAGCTCAGGTTCGATCATACTAGCCAACTAACTCAAAACTTAAATAGGATACAAAGCTGTAAACAAGGCATACAAGAGGAATAAACAGAGCAACTGTTCATCATTTCAACCATGGAGAATAAGAACACTCTTACTGAGCATATGAAAACAAACTAATTTAAGAAAGCAAATAAATATTTTTTTTGGTCTTTTTAACTTTTCAGATTTTTATGTGTTTTTAGCATATGGGGTTCTGAAAACAATAGAAGATACAAGTTACCTCAGAATGGGTGTCCTCCCCCAAGCTAGCTTCAGGCTCACTGCTGTGGAGGGGGATATCCCATCCACGCGTAGTAAGCCCTCTGCTCCTCTAGCTGTCGCTGCTGTCTCTGCTCCATGGTGTGAAGTCTCTCGCCAGTCATACACTGCCAGTCTCGAGTGGACTCAGCCTGCTGGTGCATTGTCTCCTCCATGCTACCGACACAGATGTTGAGCTCGCTCATCTACTGAGTGAGGGTGGCCCCACGAGATGATGAGCGCAACCCGGACGATGAAGACGTGTCATCTCCGTAGGTAGCACCGGCGGGCCTAACCCACTCGCCACTCCCTGCACTAGCCCAAGTCGAGCTACTCGCACCTGACTGACACATGGGCTGGTCCCAACCGGGGGCATATCCGGGTGTAACTCCGGACATGTACCCGGCCGAGGCCCATGCGCCAGACAGCAGTGTGGTATGCTGAGGCTGTGGCTGAGGCGACGGCTGTGGTGACGGCTGTGGCGGCGGATGTTGTGGCGGTTGCTGTGCTGTCGCTGCCCTCCTTGATGCACTCCTAGTGACCCTGTCATCAGAAACACTAGAACGACAAGGTTCCTCACGAGGAACGGTCAGTGGCCCTTGGCCGTACAAACGGAAATCTGAGTTAGGTAACCGAATCTAGTTTGCATAGCTAGGGTAAAAGAAAACCAAAGAATCATCCGGGCCCTTCTTAAGAGTATGTCCTTGAATCAAATACGCCTTATCTATCACAGCCCGGGGAGAATCAATGTAGGGAATTCCAGTCCCTTGTGTAATCCCGAGACTCGAAATGATACGTGTGATTAAAGACGTACACTCAATAGAACCTGTCATCTTAAAATTTGTCAACCACTACCGGATCATAGCTTGCACTGGGGAGATTCTGATTCGTCTGACCGCAGCATATAATATCCTCATCTCGTCCGTGCGCACGGTTCGAACGTCTGTTGGCATTTCGTAACGTCGATCACTTAAGAACAGATTTGGAATCCATCCTTAGCGTCAGCGTTAGAAATGCCTTTAGGCAGCTCTCAATGTCACAACTAATGGCACTGGGTTAGCGTGAACATCGAGACTTGCCAGAGGTCAATCTAAACGATCATGAACGAATCCGCAAGCGCACAGATAAACCATTGTAGCATTTCCCCAAGGAAGAAGAGTATTCCAAGGGTATCGTATCCGTGGAAGGCAATGGCGGATATCTTAGACTCATGCTTTTGCTCTGAATGTAAACCAAGAGATAGATATAGGGAACAACACACTCAAAGACAGGGGTAAGATAAAAGATATAAGGGGTAGTGTGACACACACACTCAGATCTACCTCTACTCTAGCACACTACGGCTTAGGGGGAACATACGAGTTAGCTCTAGGTTCTAATGTACTAAACATACAAAGCTAGAAGATACAAGAGATGGGCATGAGTATTGCATGAGAGAGATAAGGTTCAGCACCCAGGTACAAACGGGGAGCTAGCCCGCGACGACCAACACTATGCGAAACTAGACTTTAGACTCCTACAGCAGGTACCCCAGCGCGAAGGTTGCCCAAGGATCCAACAGGGCTGTCACCACCTGAGGACCGACCTCTATCGTTACGGGGGGTATGCTCATAACTATCGTAGCCAGACAACCTAGGCACCATGCCTACGTTGCTGCTAGACTCCACCCGGCCCGGGCTATTGTAACCCAGGGTGAGAGCCACCAAAAGACTAGTCAACTAGACCGAGTACCGTAGCTTGAATACAGACCTCATGCAACACTCTCATGCCATCTAACAAGATCAAATAAGGCTAGACATACAAACAGATATGAACTCTCTTATGTCTAATCAATAAGATCAAAGGGCCATGTTCGTGAAGAACACGAGCCTCTAACTTATGGACAAACACATAAGGAAGGAGTTTATCACCCTTCAAGTGGATCAAAAGGTAGTATTCACGAAGAACACAAGCCTCTAAATGATGAACAGAGGATGAACTCAAGAACATATCAAACATATGATCTACCATGACTTTATATGAAATGGCTGAATAACTGAAGTAGATCAAAGTCATACAAAGAAATAAAGATAAAAGTGAACTCATATCTAGACTTACAAGAGGACTTGGAACCTGAATAAGAGCTACTCTAGCCTACCCCCTAGCCTTGGAAACTAAAAGTGAGAGGAGAATGAGAGAGTGGTGTGTGAGAAATGGGAGCCCCTCCCCTTCTATTTATAGGCAAGGACAAGGCTTGCTCGGACGCCCAAAGTGCCCCTAAACATCCGGGAGTGAGGCAATGGACCAATGAGCATCCAACACGTGCAGGGACCAGATGGGGCGCCACTAAGGCGGTTCGGCCGATCCTAGGATCGGCCACCCCCCTAGGGCGGTCCCACCTGGTGTGCTTCCTCTGGTTGGCTGCCCTGTGGGCCCTCTGATCCATCCCTGGTGCATGGCTTGATTTGGTATCCGAGGTGGGCCCTTTGATCCATGTGAAGTCCATGTGGCGTCCTCTGATTCATCGGTGAGTGCCTCCCCTGGATCGATGACGTGGATTGCCATGTTTCCCTTGGGTGCAGCCACCTCCTCAGCTGAGTTGGCATGGTTTCTTCATAGAAGGTGAGTTTCTTTCTCTTTTAAGGGGTAAATCACCTACATACAAATAATCTCCAAGGACAAGTGGAACTACATTATTCAAACCTAAATGCTAGTAAATAATGCATATGCCTCCATTTATGTGAGAATATTGAGGGTTGAAAATGGTGAATTTCAACCGTCAACAAACTCCCCCAAGCCAACCTCTTGCTCGTCTCAAAGCAAGACATTAGAGACTTAGGTTGGTTGATCAGGACTTGCTACAATATTGTATTCTCAACTTATGGCAAACATACAGCAAAGTATTCTACCAAGAGTTGATCAAGTTGGCAATGCTCTTACCTTTCACCTGATAACGTGGGGCATATAGTTTCACCTGCCTTGGGCGGTTGAGATACAGAATGGTTATATAGGAAATGCATAATCACTCATACCTTGATCAGCTTAGTAATCCGGAGGTTTTGCAAATTTTTCAAAAGAAAATCAGAGTTCCTCGAATGATACTCTCGGATCGCTCAAAAGTGTATGGTTCCTCACCAAGGCATCAATGTTGCCTTTCTTCTAGTCCTACTCCAAATAGGCTGTATGTGGAGCTGTAGGTAGGGAAGAAATGTGGCATACTTGTCTCTCATATATTGCTAAGTCAAAAACCGGATCCTTGGAAGAAACAAACATACATCCTGATCAAGATGTGCATATATGTGTGATGGGTATGAGCATGGCAAGGTGGATACTAGGCCCGGAAATGGGTGCTAGATATTGCCATGTTTTATATGAAGAAATGAGGGATTGATGGTAAGGTGGACACTAGCCCCGGAGTGGGTACTCGTTATTACCATCTACATGGTGGAACTCTTTCTATTGCACATATCCATCCCTTTTTCTCCTTTTGAAATTTTGCGAGGCTTGGGCTAGCTCTCTTTATTTATTTTTGCCATGTTTTTTAGCATGCTTTTCTTCTTTTTTTATTTTTATTTTTATTTTTAGCTAGCCCTTTGTCTCTATTGGAGATATTTGGAGAGGGATGAATAATGCAAAGATACATAGAGTTTTATTTATGGAAGAATGCATAAGCAATACGGAGCAAATGATGAATGCTAACTTCCAGTGTAGAAGTTTTAGCATGAACGTGTACGTGATCTTGATCAGGGGAGTATGAGTTCTAAAAAGGGTCACAGCAATTTGACAAAGCTCAACGAGAGAACAAGCTGCATATGTGGAGGCTAAGAACTAGAATCTACATATGGCCTTGGATGGGAAATTCTCATCATTGAGGAACTCATCATGTTTTGATTTTTCAAAAAGGAAAACTCCGGATGTCAAGCATCACTAAGCACAAGATCATAGCACTCTATTCTACCATATCATGTCTCACAACAACTTAGGCAAGGATCATGCTTTTTGGTACCCACAGTTTTCAAGCTAAGGTTTGAACATACAAGCCAACAAACTCAAAACTTAGGTAGGATACAAAGTTGTAAGCAAGACATATGAGGAGAATAAACAGAGCAACTATTCATCATTTCAATCATAGAGGCAAAGCATTCTTACTAAGCATATTAAATCAAACTAAGCAAACGATGATGTTGAAAGCAAATAAATATTTTTGGTCTTTTTATTTTTTGTAGATTTTTTTGGATTTTTATTTATGAGATATTCTGAAAACAAAGGAAGATACAAGTTACCTCAGGATGGGGGTCCTCCCCCAAGCTAGCTTCAGGCTCACTGCGGAGGAGGGTAGAAGAAACCCTGACTCGCGTAGTAAGCCCTCTGCTCCTCCATGTACCGCTGCTGATCCTGCTGCATGGCTGCTATCCTCTCACCAGCCTGACGCTGCCACGCTGAGGTAGATTCGACGTGGGTGTTCAGCATCTCCTCCAATCCCGTAACCTGGACGGTGAGCTCTCCTATCTGCTGCGCGAGCTGAGCATCAGGTGCAGAGGCTGAGGAGTGTCGCCGGAAGGACGAAGACAGAGGTGGACCACCGGAGCTGGAACTAGTGGGTGTAACCCACTGAGCTCTGCTCGTGCCCGCCCAAGCCGTGCCACTCGCACTCGGCTGGTAGGTGGGCTGATCCCATCCAGGTGCATACCCAGGGGTAACCCCGAACATGTACCCCGCAGGGGCCCCTCCTGCCACTGGTGGCGTAGTAGGCTGGGGCTGAGGCTGAGGCTGAGGTGGTGGTGGTGGCTGTGACTGCTGCTGCTGCTGCATGTGTGCTCTCTTCGCCGCGCTTCTGGTGGACCTACCTGAAACACTAGCACGACAGCTTTCCTCTTGTGTAACAAGGGGAATGGTTAGTGACTCCGAGTTATACAATCCAAACCCCGGGTTAGGTAACCGGATTTGATTTGCATAGCCCGGGAAGAAGAAGGTCAAAGAATCATTCGGGCCCCTCTTGAGTATATGCCCCTGGATCAAGTATGCCTCATCAATGAGAACTCGGGGCGTCCCGATGAAGGGTACGGAATTCCCGCTAAGAACCTCGAGTCTGAGAGCAATACGAGTCACCAAAGATGTACACTCAATAGGATCTATCATCTTGAAATTCATCATCCATTGCCGAATCACAGCTTTAATGAGAGAGACCTTGATCTGGTTGACAGCGGCGTATAATAGCATCATCTGATCGCTGTGCACGGGCCGAACATCCTCTCGTGGAAGAGAGTAATGGCGAGCCACTTGTGCCACAGACGGAGAGTGGGATGCACAATATCGTTGCATCGAGGTACAAACTTGCCGCTGTAAACGAGACCAGAGATGTCTGACCAGAAAGAGTCTCGAACAAAACCTTCACAAGCTCACTTCAAAGAAACAACACAACGAGGACTAAAACCAAGAAGACGACTAAGATCCTTCCAAGAAAGACGATAATCGGTCTCAAAAAGACAAAACTCAATGCCATCCGGGGTCTCGGTAAGAGAGCAAAGAAATTGGATGGTGAGGGACCAAGAGCCAAGCTCCGTAACCGGCGCAAACTCCTCCCAACCAAGAGCATGCCAAATGGAAGCGAACTCGAGATTCATACCTGTTTTCTCCATGAGGGCCGGGTCGAAGTCCCGGGTGTGGGCGAAGACTTGGTCCTTTAAGAGAGCATAGGCTTGCTCCTCTCGAGCGCCCCTCAAGCTAAGGTAGGGGGTGTCGTCGACGACCTCCTCCGCGGCTTGTGGCTCGGCTTGCTCTTCTTGCTCTTCTTCATAATCCATCGTCGACGGGCTCGACTTTGGCTCAGCGGGGGTGGATGCACTCGTGCTTGCCCGCGAACGGGAGTGTGAGCGTGTCACCCTCCGGAGAGTGTTTGCCACCCAATTCATGCTAGCATAACAACAAGAGACAACATGAGCAACTCGGTGATGGGTTAGTGAAATCGAATGAAGTTCTTACCGAGCTTGCTCCACCAATAACAATACTTTCAGCGACATAATAGAGGGAACACTTGATGATCCAATCTCGAGCAAGAAATCCAAGAAAACCAAGAGAGCAAGGAGTAGAGAGGGGAGTGTGAATGAAATGAGTTGAATGGGTGAAGAACACCCCCTCTCGGGTCCAATTTATAGAGCAAAGGGGCAGCACACCGCGGGATAGCCATTCGGCAACGGCTAGGAGCCGTTGGCCAAAGCTGGGCCCACATGACTGTTACCAGGGTTCGGCCGGCCCAGTGGTGGGCCCGGTGCTGGCCCCCTTTGGCAGGTGTGCCACCAACGGCTATATGAAGATATACCAAGGTGCACCGGCCAAAGTTTACTCCAGAAATTGCCCAAATTAATTTTCTATGGTTTTCAAACTCAGAAATTATTTTCAGAAATTTTATTTAGAAAAGGGAAAAGGGCTAGATGAATCTAGCATGCAGATGCAGAGTTTTGGAAAATTAAATATGCAATTTTGGAAATGAAATTTTGGAAAGGGAAATATGAGATAAGTACCATTTTTAACCTTTTTGGTAGAAAGGACCCATCATATTTTTAGTCCGACTAGTTGGACTCTTCTCAGTGATCAATTCCATTCAACACCCCACTCCTGAGAAGTAGAGGTTGGTGCCATCTCAATCTTCCGCCATTATTTCCGAATTTTCTTTAGCCTCTTTGACGGAGATTCCTTCCTCGGGGGTAAAGGCTCCGTCCTTCCCCCAAGCTGCTCAACACTATCTTGCACCAAATAGCATTGCTCTTCTTTGTCCTGAAACCTGAACCTCAAGTTCCTCTTCCCAATGCGGAAACAGATGATTCCGGACCCCACATTGATCCTAGCTCGGACATCACTGAGAAATGGTCGCCCAAGGATGAGCGACATTCCTCCCTCGTCATCCATATCAAGGACCACGAAATCCGCGAAGACATAAGAACTCTTGACCTTAACCAATATGCTCTCAACAATTCCTTCTGGATATCGTATCGTTGAATCAGCGAGTTGGATAGTCCGTGCTGTTGGAGAGAGAGCTAGATATCCCAGTTGCTCGAACATGGCCTTGGACATGAGATTAACACTCGCACCAAGGTCACAAAGGGCATGCCTGATCTTCTTGTAATAGATTGTGCAAGTGATAGTCGGGTAGCCTGGATCTTTCTTGTGCACCACTGCTGATCCCTCCCATGGATCAAGAATTTGTTGTATGGGCTTTCCTGCATAGTTAGAAGCATGTGTCTTCCGAGGTGGCTTACCCCACCTGGTTGACACTACACTAACATTTTCACAAGAGGATACGGGTTGCCCCGGGATCCTCTCGTTATCAGGAGATGGAACCAAAGTAGCCAGCTGGGCCAGCTGGGTTTCTAATATTTTGTTGAAACTTAGCTGACTCTTCTGAGCAGAAGAAAAACTATCAAGCTTAACGTTGAGGCTTTCCACAGTTTTATCAAGGGCAGCTAACTTCTTGTTAATACCTTCATTAATCTTAGCTTGCCCAAAAATGAGATCTCTCAAGGAGGGTTGGTTGGGATTGTACGAATTACCTTGGTTACCTCCTTGATATTAAGGGCGTTGTTGATTCCACGATTGGCCTCCTTGTTGAGGTGGACGATAACCGTTGTTGTTACTATTCATGTACATCACTTCCTCCTGAGTCTCCGAGTAGTAGTTGCCTGAGTGCCCAGTGTTGCCACAGACTTCACAAGTCATGTGAGAGTCCATAGGCAAAGTAGTGGTGGCCATGGCAGCCTTCTCGCTGGTGTAGTCAACCAATCTCTTCATAAGAAGATCCACCTTGGCAGTAATCATGTCTGCTTCCTTGACAGTATGAGTACCCCTCGGTCGTGGTTGGAGTCTTTCATCACTCCACCCTTGGTTGGAGACCATCTTCTCAATGAGTAATTTAGCATCATCAACAGTGAGTGAGAAGAATGCACCTTGAGCAGCAGCATCAATATGGCCTCGGGCTGTCGGAGTCAACCCAATATAGAAGCTTTGAAGAATAAGCTAATCCTCCATCCCATGGTGAGGACAGGCCAGGAAATACTCCTGAAGCCTTTCACAAGCCTCTGGAATAGATTCACTTGCTGCTTGCTGAAAACCAGAAATCCTTCCACGAAGAGCATTGGTTTTACCCAATGGGAAGAACTTCTTGAGAAATGCCTCTGAACACTTACTCCAAGTGTTAATAGCTTCACGATTCGCATAGAACCATTTCTTAGCTTTCCCCAGGAGGGAGAATAGAAATAGCCGTAGACGAACAGCGTCCATATTTGCACCCCTGATGACGAAAGTGCTACATAGCTCTAGGAATTGCTGCAGATGAGCAATGGCATCCTCATTTGGCTTGCCACAGAATGGGCTAGCCTGTACCATCGTGATTAGACCCGTCTTGATCTCAAAATTTTTAGTCCCCATTGCCACCTCAGGGCCATGCAGCACCTGGTCAGCGGAAGGAGCTGAGTACTCACGAAGTGTCTTCTGGGCCATAGCGTTGGACGTGGATGGTACAAAGGAAGCTGGTTCACCCTCCGGACGAGTACGACAAGGTGAGCCGAAATGAATTCGAGCTTTCCTCACAAGTGACTTGGGATCTTCAGTGAAATTCCCCGGTAGGTCGAAACCAGTCATACACTACCTGTCTTTATCATCCAAAGATAAAAGAAGACAATCAAGGTTAGCCTGCATTGAGAGTTGTCCTAACCTACTCAGAGTTTATAAACAGATGCAAAGCATAGTCATGATAATCCTGTGCCTTCCCCGGCAACGGCGCCAGAAATGCTTGTTGGCATTTCGTAACGTCGATCACTTAAGAACAGATTTGGAATCCATCCTTAGCGTCAACATCAGTAATGCTTTTAGGCAGCTCTCAATGTCACAACTAATGGCACCAGGTTAGTGTGAACATCAAGACTTACCAGAGGTTAATCTAAACAATCATGAACGAATCCGCAAGCGCACAGATAAACTATTGTAGAATTTCCCCAAGGAAGGAGAGTATTCCAAGGGTATCGTATCCGTGGAAGGTAATGGCGGATATCTTAGACTTATGCTTTTGCTCTGAATGTAAACCAAGAGATAGATATAGGGAACAACACACTCAAAGACAGGGGTAAGATAAAAGATATAAGGGGTAGTGTGACACACACACTCAGATCTACCTCTACTCTAGCTCACTACGGCTTAGGGGGAACATACGAGTTAGCTCTAGGTTCTAATGTACTAAACATACAAAGCTAGAAGATACAAGAGATGGGCATGAGTATTGCATGAGAGAGATAAGGTTCAGCACCCAGGTACAAATGGGGAGCTAGCCCACGACGACCAGCACTCTGCGAAACTAGACTTTAGACTCCTGCAGCAGGTACCCCAGCGCGGAGGTTGCCCAAGGATCCAACAGAGTTGTCACCACCTGAGGACCGACCTCTATCGTTACGGGGGGTATGCTCATAACTATCGTAGCCAGATAACCCAGGCACCATGCCTACGTTGCTGCTAGACTCCACCTGGCCCGGGCTATTGTGACCCAGGGTGAGAGCTACCAGAAGACTGGTCAACTAGACCGAGTACCGTAGCTTGAACACAGACCTCATGCAACACTCTCATGCCATCTAACAAGATCAACTAAGGCTAGACATACAAACAGATATGAACTCTCTTATGTCTAATCAATAAGATCAAAGGGTCGTGTTCGTGAAGAACACGAGCCTCTAACTTATGGACAAACACATAAGGAAGGAGTTTATCACCCTTCAAGTGGATCAAAAGGTAGTATTCACGAAGAACACAAGCCTCTAAATGATGAACAGAGGATGAACTCGAGAACATATCAAACATATGATCTACCATGACTTTATATGAAATGGCTGAATAACTGAAGTAGATCAAAGTCATACAAAGAAATAAAGATAAAAGTGAACTCATATCTAGACTTACAAGAGGACTTGGAACCTGAATAAGAGCTACTCTAGCCTACCCCCTAGCCTTGGAAACTAAAAGTGAGAGGAGAATGAGAGAGTGGTGTGTGAGAAATGGGAGCCCCTCCCCTTCTATTTATAGGCAAGGACAAGGCTTGCTCGGACGCCCAAAGTGCCCCTAAACATCCGGGAGTGAGGCAATGGACCAATGAGCATCCAACACGTGCAGGGACCAGATGGGGCGCCACTAAGGCGGTTCGGCCGATCCTAGGATCGGCCACCCCCCTAGGGCGGTCCCACCTGGTGTGCTTCCTCTGGTTGGCTGCCCTGTGGGCCCTCTGATCCATCCCTGGTGCATGGCTTGATTTGGTATCCGAGGTGGGCCCTTTGATCCATGTGAAGTCCATGTGGCGTCCTCTGATTCATCGGTGAGTGCCTCCCCTGGATCGATGACGTGGATTGCCATGTTTCCCTTGGGTGCAGCCACCTCCTCAGCTGAGTTGGCATGGTTTCTTCATAGAAGGTGAGTTTCTTTCTCTTTTAAGGGGTAAATCACCTACATACAAATAATCTCCAAGGACAAGTGGAACTACATTATTCAAACCTAAATGCTAGTAAATAATGCATATGCCTCCATTTATGTGAGAATATTGAGGGTTGAAAATGGTGAATTTCAACCGTCAACAAACTCCCCCAAGCCAACCTCTTGCTCGTCTCAAAGCAAGACATTAGAGACTTAGGTTGGTTGATCAGGACTTGCTACAATATTGTATTCTCAACTTATGGCAAACATACAGCAAAGTATTCTACCAAGAGTTGATCAAGTTGGCAATGCTCTTACCTTTCACCTGATAACGTGGGGCATATAGTTTCACCTGCCTTGGGCGGTTGAGATACAGAATGGTTATATAGGAAATGCATAATCACTCATACCTTGATCAGCTTAGTAATCCGGAGGTTTTGCAAATTTTTCAAAAGAAAATCAGAGTTCCTCGAATGATACTCTCGGATCGCTCAAAAGTGTATGGTTCCTCACCAAGGCATCAATGTTGCCTTTCTTCTAGTCCTACTCCAAATAGGCTGTATGTGGAGCTGTAGGTAGGGAAGAAATGTGGCATACTTGTCTCTCATATATTGCTAAGTCAAAAACCGGATCCTTGGAAGAAACAAACATACATCCTGATCAAGATGTGCATATATGTGTGATGGGTATGAGCATGGCAAGGTGGATACTAGGCCCGGAAATGGGTGCTAGATATTGCCATGTTTTATATGAAGAAATGAGGGATTGATGGTAAGGTGGACACTAGCCCCGGAGTGGGTACTCGTTATTACCATCTACATGGTGGAACTCTTTCTATTGCACATATCCATCCCTTTTTCTCCTTTTGAAATTTTGCGAGGCTTGGGCTAGCTCTCTTTATTTATTTTTGCCATGTTTTTTAGCATGCTTTTCTTCTTTTTTTATTTTTATTTTTATTTTTAGCTAGCCCTTTGTCTCTATTGGAGATATTTGGAGAGGGATGAATAATGCAAAGATACATAGAGTTTTATTTATGGAAGAATGCATAAGCAATACGGAGCAAATGATGAATGCTAACTTCCAGTGTAGAAGTTTTAGCATGAACGTGTACGTGATCTTGATCAGGGGAGTATGAGTTCTAAAAAGGGTCACAGCAATTTGACAAAGCTCAACGAGAGAACAAGCTGCATATGTGGAGGCTAAGAACTAGAATCTACATATGGCCTTGGATGGGAAATTCTCATCATTGAGGAACTCATCATGTTTTGATTTTTCAAAAAGGAAAACTCCGGATGTCAAGCATCACTAAGCACAAGATCATAGCACTCTATTCTACCATATCATGTCTCACAACAACTTAGGCAAGGATCATGCTTTTTGGTACCCACAGTTTTCAAGCTAAGGTTTGAACATACAAGCCAACAAACTCAAAACTTAGGTAGGATACAAAGTTGTAAGCAAGACATATGAGGAGAATAAACAGAGCAACTATTCATCATTTCAATCATAGAGGCAAAGCATTCTTACTAAGCATATTAAATCAAACTAAGCAAACGATGATGTTGAAAGCAAATAAATATTTTTGGTCTTTTTATTTTTTGTAGATTTTTTTGGATTTTTATTTATGAGATATTCTGAAAACAAAGGAAGATACAAGTTACCTCAGGATGGGGGTCCTCCCCCAAGCTAGCTTCAGGCTCACTGCGGAGGAGGGTAGAAGAAACCCTGACTCGCGTAGTAAGCCCTCTGCTCCTCCATGTACCGCTGCTGATCCTGCTGCATGGCTGCTATCCTCTCACCAGCCTGACGCTGCCACGCTGAGGTAGATTCGACGTGGGTGTTCAGCGTCTCCTCCAATCCCGTAACCTGGACGGTGAGCTCTCCTATCTGCTGCGCGAGCTGAGCATCAGGTGCAGAGGCTGAGGAGTGTCGCCGGAAGGACGAAGACAGAGGTGGACCACCGGAGCTGGAACTAGTGGGTGTAACCCACTGAGCTCTGCTCGTGCCCGCCCAAGCCGTGCCACTCGCACTCGGCTGGTAGGTGGGCTGATCCCATCCAGGTGCATACCCAGGGGTAACCCCGAACATGTACCCCGCAGGGGCCCCTCCTGCCACTGGTGGCGTAGTAGGCTGGGGCTGAGGCTGAGGCTGAGGTGGTGGTGGTGGCTGTGACTGCTGCTGCTGCTGCATGTGTGCTCTCTTCGCCGCGCTTCTGGTGGACCTACCTGAAACACTAGCACGACAGCTTTCCTCTTGTGTAACAAGGGGAATGGTTAGTGACTCCGAGTTATACAATCCAAACCCCGGGTTAGGTAACCGGATTTGATTTGCATAGCCCGGGAAGAAGAAGGTCAAAGAATCATTCGGGCCCCTCTTGAGTATATGCCCCTGGATCAAGTATGCCTCATCAATGAGAACTCGGGGCGTCCCGATGAAGGGTACGGAATTCCCGCTAAGAACCTCGAGTCTGAGAGCAATACGAGTCACCAAAGATGTACACTCAATAGGACCTATCATCTTGAAATTCATCATCCATTGCCGAATCACAGCTTTAATGAGAGAGACCTTGATCTGGTTGACAGCGGCGTATAATAGCATCATCTGATCGCTGTGCACGGGCCGAACATCCTCTCGTGGAAGAGAGTAATGGCGAGCCACTTGTGCCACAGACGGAGAGTGGGATGCACAATATCGTTGCATCGAGGTACAAACTTGCCGCTGTAAATGAGACCAGAGATGTCTGACCAGAAAGAGTCTCGAACAAAACCTTCACAAGCTCACTTCAAAGAAACAACACAACGAGGACTAAAACCAAGAAGACGACTAAGATCCTTCCAAGAAAGACGATAATCGGTCTCAAAAAGACAAAACTCAATGCCATCCGGGGTCTCGGTAAGAGAGCAAAGAAACTGGATGGTGAGGGACCAAGAGCCAAGCTCCGTAACCGGCGCAAACTCCTCCCAACCAAGAGCATGCCAAATGGAAGCGAACTCGAGATTCATACCTGTTTTCTCCATGAGGGCCGGGTCGAAGTCCCGGGTGTGGGCGAAGACTTGGTCCTTTAAGAGAGCATAGGCTTGCTCCTCTCGAGCGCCCCTCAAGCTAAGGTAGGGGGTGTCGTCGACGACCTCCTCCGCGGCTTGTGGCTCGGCTTGCTCTTCTTGCTCTTCTTCATAATCCATCGTCGACGGGCTCGACTTTGGCTCAGCGGGGGTGGATGCACTCGTGCTTGCCCGCGAACGGGAGTGTGAGCGTGTCACCCTCCGGAGAGTGTTTGCCACCCAATTCATGCTAGCATAACAACAAGAGACAACATGAGCAACTCGGTGATGGGTTAGTGAAATCGAATGAAGTTCTTACCGAGCTTGCTCCACCAATAACAATACTTTCAGCGACATAATAGAGGGAACACTTGATGATCCAATCTCGAGCAAGAAATCCAAGAAAACCAAGAGAGCAAGGAGTAGAGAGGGGAGTGTGAATGAAATGAGTTGAATGGGTGAAGAACACCCCCTCTCGGGTCCAATTTATAGAGCAAAGGGGCAGCACACCGCGGGATAGCCATTCGGCAACGGCTAGGAGCCGTTGGCCAAAGCTGGGCCCACATGACTGTTACCAGGGTTCGGCCGGCCCAGTGGTGGGCCCGGTGCTGGCCCCCTTTGGCAGGTGTGCCACCAACGGCTATATGAAGATATACCAAGGTGCACCGGCCAAAGTTTACTCCAGAAATTGCCCAAATTAATTTTCTATGGTTTTCAAACTCAGAAATTATTTTCAGAAATTTTATTTAGAAAAGGGAAAAGGGCTAGATGAATCTAGCATGCAGATGCAGAGTTTTGGAAAATTAAATATGCAATTTTGGAAATGAAATTTTGGAAAGGGAAATATGAGATAAGTACCATTTTTAACCTTTTTGGTAGAAAGGACCCATCATATTTTTAGTCCGACTAGTTGGACTCTTCTCAGTGATCAATTCCATTCAACACCCCACTCCTGAGAAGTAGAGGTTGGTGCCATCTCAATCTTCCGCCATTATTTCCGAATTTTCTTTAGCCTCTTTGACGGAGATTCCTTCCTCGGGGGTAAAGGCTCCGTCCTTCCCCCAAGCTGCTCAACACTATCTTGCACCAAATAGCATTGCTCTTCTTTGTCCTGAAACCTGAACCTCAAGTTCCTCTTCCCAATGCGGAAACAGATGATTCCGGACCCCACATTGATCCTAGCTCGGACATCACTGAGAAATGGTCGCCCAAGGATGAGCGACATTCCTCCCTCGTCATCCATATCAAGGACCACGAAATCCGCGAAGACATAAGAACTCTTGACCTTAACCAATATGCTCTCAACAATTCCTTCTGGATATCGTATCGTTGAATCAGCGAGTTGGATAGTCCGTGCTGTTGGAGAGAGAGCTAGATATCCCAGTTGCTCGAACATGGCCTTGGACATGAGATTAACACTCGCACCAAGGTCACAAAGGGCATGCCTGATCTTCTTGTAATAGATTGTGCAAGTGATAGTCGGGTAGCCTGGATCTTTCTTGTGCACCACTGCTGATCCCTCCCATGGATCAAGAATTTGTTGTATGGGCTTTCCTGCATAGTTAGAAGCATGTGTCTTCCGAGGTGGCTTACCCCACCTGGTTGACACTACACTAACATTTTCACAAGAGGATACGGGTTGCCCCGGGATCCTCTCGTTATCAGGAGATGGAACCAAAGTAGCCAGCTGGGCCAGCTGGGTTTCTAATATTTTGTTGAAACTTAGCTGACTCTTCTGAGCAGAAGAAAAACTATCAAGCTTAACGTTGAGGCTTTCCACAGTTTTATCAAGGGCAGCTAACTTCTTGTTAATACCTTCATTAATCTTAGCTTGCCCAAAAATGAGATCTCTCAAGGAGGGTTGGTTGGGATTGTACGAATTACCTTGGTTACCTCCTTGATATTAAGGGCGTTGTTGATTCCACGATTGGCCTCCTTGTTGAGGTGGACGATAACCGTTGTTGTTACTATTCATGTACATCACTTCCTCCTGAGTCTCCGAGTAGTAGTTGCCTGAGTGCCCAGTGTTGCCACAGACTTCACAAGTCATGTGAGAGTCCATAGGCAAAGTAGTGGTGGCCATGGCAGCCTTCTCGCTGGTGTAGTCAACCAATCTCTTCATAAGAAGATCCACCTTGGCAGTAATCATGTCTGCTTCCTTGACAGTATGAGTACCCCTCGGTCGTGGTTGGAGTCTTTCATCACTCCACCCTTGGTTGGAGACCATCTTCTCAATGAGTAATTTAGCATCATCAACAGTGAGTGAGAAGAATGCACCTTGAGCAGCAGCATCAATATGGCCTCGGGCTGTCGGAGTCAACCCAATATAGAAGCTTTGAAGAATAAGCTAATCCTCCATCCCATGGTGAGGACAGGCCAGGAAATACTCCTGAAGCCTTTCACAAGCCTCTGGAATAGATTCACTTGCTGCTTGCTGAAAACCAGAAATCCTTCCACGAAGAGCATTGGTTTTACCCAATGGGAAGAACTTCTTGAGAAATGCCTCTGAACACTTACTCCAAGTGTTAATAGCTTCACGATTCGCATAGAACCATTTCTTAGCTTTCCCCAGGAGGGAGAATAGAAATAGCCGTAGACGAACAGCGTCCATATTTGCACCCCTGATGACGAAAGTGCTACATAGCTCTAGGAATTGCTGCAGATGAGCAATGGCATCCTCATTTGGCTTGCCACAGAATGGGCTAGCCTGTACCATCGTGATTAGACCCGTCTTGATCTCAAAATTTTTAGTCCCCATTGCCACCTCAGGGCCATGCAGCACCTGGTCAGCGGAAGGAGCTGAGTACTCACGAAGTGTCTTCTGGGCCATAGCGTTGGACGTGGATGGTACAAAGGAAGCTGGTTCACCCTCCGGACGAGTACGACAAGGTGAGCCGAAATGAATTCGAGCTTTCCTCACAAGTGACTTGGGATCTTCAGTGAAATTCCCCGGTAGGTCGAAACCAGTCATACACTACCTGTCTTTATCATCCAAAGATAAAAGAAGACAATCAAGGTTAGCCTGCATTGAGAGTTGTCCTAACCTACTCAGAGTTTATAAACAGATGCAAAGCATAGTCATGATAATCCTGTGCCTTCCCCGGCAACGGCGCCAGAAATGCTTGTTGGCATTTCGTAACGTCGATCACTTAAGAACAGATTTGGAATCCATCCTTAGCGTCAACATCAGTAATGCTTTTAGGCAGCTCTCAATGTCACAACTAATGGCACCAGGTTAGTGTGAACATCAAGACTTACCAGAGGTTAATCTAAACAATCATGAACGAATCCGCAAGCGCACAGATAAACTATTGTAGAATTTCCCCAAGGAAGGAGAGTATTCCAAGGGTATCGTATCCGTGGAAGGTAATGGCGGATATCTTAGACTTATGCTTTTGCTCTGAATGTAAACCAAGAGATAGATATAGGGAACAACACACTCAAAGACAGGGGTAAGATAAAAGATATAAGGGGTAGTGTGACACACACACTCAGATCTACCTCTACTCTAGCTCACTACGGCTTAGGGGGAACATACGAGTTAGCTCTAGGTTCTAATGTACTAAACATACAAAGCTAGAAGATACAAGAGATGGGCATGAGTATTGCATGAGAGAGATAAGGTTCAGCACCCAGGTACAAATGGGGAGCTAGCCCACGACGACCAGCACTCTGCGAAACTAGACTTTAGACTCCTGCAGCAGGTACCCCAGCGCGGAGGTTGCCCAAGGATCCAACAGAGTTGTCACCACCTGAGGACCGACCTCTATCGTTACGGGGGGTATGCTCATAACTATCGTAGCCAGATAACCCAGGCACCATGCCTACGTTGCTGCTAGACTCCACCTGGCCCGGGCTATTGTGACCCAGGGTGAGAGCTACCAGAAGACTGGTCAACTAGACCGAGTACCGTAGCTTGAACACAGACCTCATGCAACACTCTCATGCCATCTAACAAGATCAACTAAGGCTAGACATACAAACAGATATGAACTCTCTTATGTCTAATCAATAAGATCAAAGGGTCGTGTTCGTGAAGAACACGAGCCTCTAACTTATGAACAAACACATAAGGAAGGAGTTTATCACCCTTCAAGTGGATCAAAAGGTAGTGTTCACGAAGAACACAAGCCTCTAAATGATGAATAGAGGATGAACTCAAGAACATATCAAACATATGATCTACCATGACTTTATATGAAATAGCTTAATAACTGAAGTAGATCAAAGTCATACAAAGAAATAAAGATAAAAGAGAACTCATACCTAGACTTCCAAGAGGACTTGGAACCTGAATAAGAGCTACTCTAGCCTAGCCCCTAGCCTTGGAAACTAAAAGTGAGAGGAGAATGAGAGAGTGGTGTGTGAGAAATGGGAGCCCCTCCCCTTCTATTTATAGGCAAGGACAAGGCTTGCTCAGACGCCCAAAGTGCCCTTAAACACCCGGGAGTGAGGCAATGGACCAATGAGCAACCAACACGTGTAGGGACCAGATGGGGGGCCACTAAGGCGGTTCGGCCGATCCTGGGATCGGCCGGCCCCTAGGGCGGCCCCACCTGGTGTGCTTCCTCTGGTTGGCTGCCCTGTGGGCCCTCTGATCCATCCTCGGTGCATGGCTTGATTTGGTATCTGAGGTGGGTCCTTTGATCCATGTGAAGTCCATGTGGCATCCTCTGATTCGTCGGTGAGTGCCTCCCCTGGATCGATGATGTGGATTGCCATGTTTCCCTTGGGTGCAGCCACCTCCTCAGCTGAGTTGGCATGGTTTCTTCATAGAAGGTGAGTTTCCATCTCTTTTAAGGGTTAAATCACCTACATACAAATAATCTCCAAGGACAAGTGGAACTACATTATTCAAACCTAAATGCTAGTAAATAATGCATATGCCTCCATTTATGTGAGAATATTAAGGGTTGGAAATGGTGAATTTCAACCGTCAACAACGTCATCCCTTGGAAAGAGAGTGACGGCGAGCCACTTGTGCCACATCGGAGAGTGGGATGTGTGATATCGTTGCACCGAGGTGCTAACTTGCCACGGACAGGCTGACCAGAAAGTTCTTCCCAAAAACTATCTCGAATAAAATCCTTGCAAGCCAGATCGATAGAAATAACACAACGATGATGAAAACCAAGGGTGCGACTAAGATCTGGCCATGAGACTCGATACGACGTTCCATGGAAATGAAACGTAATACCGGTCTCATCTTCCCGAAGAGTACAGAGAAACTGGATGGTGAGAGGCCTAGAACCGATCTCCCACACCGGAACAAAGTTCTCCCAACCAAGAGCGTGCCAAATAGAATCAAACTCGGAGTCCATACCTGTTTTCTCGAGAAGGGTCGAGTCGAACTCCTTGGTGTTGGCGAAGACTCGATCCTTGATGAGAGCGTAGGCCTGTCTCTCCCGGTCGTCCCTCAAGTCGATGAAGGTGGCATCAGCGTCGTACACTCCTTCGGCTTGTGGCATGGTTTGCTCCTCTTCTTCACGGTCGGTTGACATTGGACTCGGTGTAGCTCCAGAGTGGTGAGACGAGCCCTCTCCGTCTCTGGAACGGCGTGAGCGGGTCACCTTCCAGTACGCACCAGCGATCCAACTCATCTTGCACAACAGTGGGACAACACGAGACACTCGTGATGAGTTAGTGAAATCAAAATGAAATCCTTACCGAGCTTGCTCCACCAATATTCAATACTCAGCGACAAATTGGAGGGAGTGCTTGACACTTCAACCTTGAGCAAGAAATCCAAGAAAACCAAAGAGCAAGAGCAAAGAGGGAGAGAGGGTGAAGGAAATGAGTGAATGGGTGAAGAAACCCCTCAATCCCCCTTCTATTTATAGGCAACCGAGCCAGGCACCGGGGGAAGGGACAAGAGCAACGACTAGGAGCCGTTGGAGGAGGCCGGGCCCACATGACCGTTGGCCTGGATCGGCCGACCCATGGGTTCGGCCGAGCCCCTGCCGGGCCCGCCTGCCTCCAGCTTTTTGCATCGGCTCTCTAACGGCTACCTGATGTCCTGCCCAGATGTCTAGGTCCAGAATCGCCCAAAATGTTGCTCGAATAATTTTTCTAGGATTTTCCAACTCAAAAATTTATTTTCAGAATTTTTATTTGAAAAGGGAAATTTGGCTAGAAAAATCTAGCATGCAGATGTAGGGTTGGAAAATTCAAATATGCATTTGGAAAAATAAAATAAAATTTTTGAAAAGGGAAATATGAGATAACTACCAATTTTTACCTTTTTGGCAAAACAGACTCATCTTTTTAAGTCTGAGAATGAGACTTTTCTCGGCGATCAATTCCCCTCGTCACCCCATTCTCGAGAAATAGATGGAGATGACTTCTGTATTTCCCTCCACACCTTTCTTGTTTTCTTAGGTTTTGTTGGAGTGGTGGGAAGTCGCTGGGGCTGTGGCTCCGCCCATGCCCCTGACTGCTCATTCTTGCCCTGTAGTGTATAACATTTCTCTTCTGCTGCCTGAAATCGGAACATCAAGTTCCTCCTCCCAATGCGGAATCGGATCGTTCCGGCTCCGACATTGATCCTTGCATTGGCGTCACTTAGGAACGTTCTCCCAAGAATGAGGGGCATTCCCTCATCATCTTGCATATCAAGGACCACGAAGTCCGCGAAGATGCATGAACCTTGGACGAATACCAATAAGTTCTCTACTATCCCCTCTGGATATCGGATCGATGCATCAGCAAGTTGGACGGTCGTCGCAGTTGGAGTTAGAGCTGGGTATCCCAATTGTTCGAACATGGCCTTGGACATGAGATTAACACTTGCACCAAGGTCGCAGAGAGCATGTTTAATCTTCTGGTAATATATCTTGCAGGTGATAGCCAGATAACCAGGATCTTTCTTGTGTGTGATTGTTGAAGATTCCCATGGGTCAAGTACTTACTGTATAGGCTTCTCTGCATAGTCAGTGGCTTGTGCCCGCCTAGATGGCTTACCCCATCTGGTGGACACTACACAAACATTTTCACAGGAAGATACGGGTTGCCCCGGAATCTTCCCGTCTTCAGCAGAGGGAACCAAAGCAGCTAATTGAACCAACTAGGTTTCTATCATCTTATTAAAACTCAACTGGTTCTTAAGAGCAGATGAAAGGCTATCAATTTTAACATTAAGGCTCTCAAAAGCCTTATCATAGGCAACTATTTTCTTATTAAAGCCTTCATTAATCTTAGCTTGCCCAAAGACTAGATCTTTCAAGGAAGGTTGGTTTGGTTTGAAAGAATTACCTTGATTACCTCCTTGATAATAAGGGCGCGATTGATTCCACGTTTGACCTCCTTGTGGACGATAACCGTTGTTGTTGCCGTTCATGTACATCACATCCTCCTGAGTAGCAGGGCAGTAATTCCCTGAATGCCCAGTATTACCACAGACTTCGCAAGTTATGCGAGCATCCATAGCTTGAGTAGTGGTAGCCATGGCGGCCGTCTCATTGGCTAGATCATCAATTCTCTTCATCATTAGGTCCATCTTGGCGTGCAGCATATCTGCTTCCTTGACGGTATGTGTACCCCTTTGACGTGGCTGGAGTCGATCATCACTCCACCCTTGGTTGGTAATCTAGAATCAATTTCATATGGGACCTGAGAATCAAATTCTTAGTTCTAGTGTCCTCATCCGCAATAGGAATAGGACGAACTAAATGATACAATTTGTTTTACTTTTGGTTGTGAAAAGCATAAAGAAAACAAAGCCTAAGTAGGACAAAGAAATGCAAGTAAATACCCTCGATTCATTCCTTTTATGCGAGTGGGAAAGCTAGCTAGAAATCAATGACAAGGAGTAGAGCATAGAGCAAAAGGGCCTGGCGTCAGGTTAGTTAAAGCAATAAAGTCAATGCTGATGCTCGCTTATTCAATCCTTTTTTATCTCCTCCTTTGTGCTAATCACTAGTGCTAAGAACTAGGTCAAAAGGAAAGTAAGCCCTTAATACGGAGTTTACTACTTGTTCTTACTTGTGTTAGTGAAGCCAGATAGTTCAACTTGCCTGTCCAAAGTCAATCTATGAAAAGTCTTCCTTATATTATAGGCGCACCCAGCTGTAAGAGAGTAGAAGCAATCGGAGTAAATAAATCCCAATCCCATAGTGAAATGAGCGTAAGATGTTGACTAGACAAAACTATAGTGTAGTAGCTTCAGTAATGGTAAGAGAGAAGAAGGCTCCTCCAGCTGCAGTATCAATGTGGCCTCGGGCTGTCGGAGTCAGCCCATTATAGAAACTTTGAAGAATAAGCCAGTTGTCCATCCCATGATGAGGACAAGCCAGGATGTACTCCTGGAGTCTCTCCCAAGCCTCTGGGATAGTCTCACTTGCTGCTTGCTGGAAACTTGAAATTCACCCCCGAAGGACATTGGTTTTGGCCAACAGAAAGAACTTCGCGAGGAATGCTGCGGAGCACTTTGCCCAAGTGTTAATTTCTGCACGGTTCGTGTAGAACCACGGCTTCGCCTTTCCCAGGAGTGAGAAGGGAAACAGTCGCAGACGAATAGAATCTTCCTCCACTCCTCGTAGAGTGAAGGTACTGCACAGTTCCAGGAACTGCTGCAGGTGGGCGCTCGCATCTTCATTAGGCTTGCCACAGAATGGGCTAGCCTGTACCATCGAGATTAAGCCAGTCTTGATCTCGAAGTTTCCATTCCCGGTGTTGATCGCAGGGCCTGTCGGCACCTGGTCAGCAGAGGGAGCGGAGTACTCGCGGAGAGTCTTCTCGACAACAGCGTTGACCATGGAAGTTGATGCGGATGGCACAAAGGAAGCTGGATCGACTTCCGAACATTCACGCAGAGGAGAGCCAAACTGAGTTCGTGCCTTCCTTACGAGTGACTCAGGATCTTCAGTAAAATTCGGTGGTAAGTCGAAACCAGTCATGCACTACCTGTCTTCATCATCAATAGACAAAGAAGACAATCCAAGTTAGCCTGCATTGAGAACTGTTTATTCCTGTCATGATTATAAACATATGCAAAGTGTTGATATGTCATCCTTAAGCCTTCCCCGGCGATGGCACCAGAAATGCTTGTTGACATTTCTTAACGCAACTACCAACGAATAGGTTTGGAACCCATCCTAGTAACAGTGCCAGAAATGCTGGTTGGTAATTCTTAATGTTACAGGAGTCCGCAAGCGCACGGAAGTACCATTGTAGCATTTCCCCAAAGGAGTATTCCAAAGGGTATCGAATCCAAGGAAGGCTTTGGTGGATTAACAAGCTCAACACTATTGCAATGAGTATATATCATAGATGGAAATAAATCAGACACTCAAATGCAGGAGTAAGAAATGATAATGGGGTAGTGTGATCACACACACACTCACTCTCTCTAAGGGGTCCTAGGCATAGGAGGCAACATACGAGTTAGTTCTAGGTTCTTATGTACTAAACACATAAAGCTGGTAAGAATGAGCTAGATACACTAGCGTTGAAGAACATTGACTTAAGCACCCAGGTACCACGGGGAGCTAACCTCCCGCATTGCTTCTGCACAACTCCGGTTGTTAGATTTTAGACTCCTACAGCTTATCCGAACGTGGGAGATTTCAGAGAGACCAACGGCTATCACTACCGCGGCCTACCCCAAGACAAACCGTGGGATAAACTCATAAGTAAGGTAGCTACGCAACCGAAGCACCATGCTTACGTTGTTAGCCGGACTTGACCGGCCCGGGCTATTGTGACCCAGGTCAAGCCACCAGATAGACCAGCCAATTACACCGAGTACCGTAGCTTAAGCACAGACTTCATACAACGCAGTCATGTCATCTAACTAGATCAAACCAGGTTAGGTACGCAACCGTATTTGTGTTTTCCTATGTCTGTTCAACTGGATCAAAGGGTCGTGTTCGCGAAGAACACGAGCCTCTAACTTATGAACAAACACCAGAAACATGTGAAAGACACCCGTCAAGTGGATCGAAAGGCCTTGTTCATCAAGAACAGGAGCCTCTAAATGATGAATAGGTGAAGAACACATGAACAAATCACCCATGTATACTAACACAACTTTATATGAAATAGCTGAATAACTGAAGTAGATCAAAGTCATACAAATGAAATAAGATACAAGAGAACTCATACCTAGATCCCAAAGTAGACTTGGAACCTGAAGTAGAACTACTCTAGCCTACCTCCTAGCCTTGAGACTAAAAGTGAGAGAGGTGTTGCAAGTGTGGATGGTTCATAAGTGAGCCCCCTCTCCTTCTATTTATAGGCCCGGGCACCGGCGAGGAGTGGATGCAAACACCCCGGGAATGGCTCCTAGGACCAATAGGGAAGCACCACGTGGAGGGCCAGGACAGGCTGAGCCAAGGTTGGTTCGGCCGACCTGTGGGGTCGGTCGACCCCCTGGTGGCCCCCCCTGGCTTGTGCTTTCTCCAGGTGACTGTCCTGTGGGTCCTTAGGTTGGTTCCCGGTGTCCACCCTGTTTTGGCGCGATTTGCATGCTTTTCTGGGCCCATGGATCCATGTGACGTCCACGTGTCACACTCTGATTCATCGGGGGGGGGGGGTGCTTCGCTTGGATTGTTTTCATGGAATGCATGCATGACGCCCTTGTTGGCAGCTTTGCATGCATGACATCCTTGTTGGGAGCCCTCCTAGGATGAGGTGATGTGGCATGGATCATAGAAGGTGAGTTTGCCAGTCTTTTCTTGCTTATTTTCTTGCAATCAAATAATCTCCAAGGACAAGTGGAACTACATTATTCTTAACTAAATACGTGTAAGAAATGCCTTATGCTCCTTTATTTATGAGTATATTGACGGCTAAAGTAGGCACTTAACAACCGTCAACAACCTTCTTATGAAAAGATTTGATGACTATACCAGCGAGAAGGCTACCATGGCCATCACTACTCTACCTATGTATTCTCATATGACTTATGATGTCTGTGGCAACACTGGGCATTCGGGAAACTACTGTCCTGAAACCCAGGAGGAAGTAATGTACATGAATGGCAATAACAATGGTTATCGTCCACAACAACAAGGAGGCCAAACGTGGAATCAACAACACCCTTATTATCAAGGAGGTAACCAAGGTAACACATACAACTCTAACCAACCCTCCTTGAGAGATCTTGTTTTCGGGCATGCTAAAATTAATGAAGGTGTTAATAAAAAGTTAGCTACCCTTGATAAAACCTTGGAAAGTCTCAACGTTAAGCTTGAAAGTTTTTCTTATGCTCAGAAGAGCCAGCTAAGTTTTAACAAAATGTTAGAAACTCAGTTAGCTGCTTTGGTTCCGTCTGCTGATAACGGGAGGATCCCGGGGCAACCCGTGTCCTCTTGTGAAAATGTTAGCGTAGTGTCGACTAGGTGGGGTAAGCCACCTGGGAAGACATATGCTCCTAACTATGCAGGAAAGCCCATACAACAAATTCTAGATCTATGGGAGGAATCAGCAGTTGTGCACAGAAGAGATCCCGACTATCCAGCTATCACATGCACAATCTATTACAAAACAATCAAGCATGCCCTTTGTGACCTTGGTGCAGTGTCAACCTCATGTCCAAGGCCATGTTCGAGCAACTAGGATATCCATCTCTCTCTCCAACAACACGGGCTATCCAACTCACCGATTCAACGATACGATATCCAGAAGGAATCGTTGAGAGTCTATTGGTCAAGGTCAAGAACTCTTACGTCTTCGCGGATTTCGTGGTCCTTGATATGGATGATGGGGGAGGAATGCCGCTCATCCTTGGGCGACCATTCCTCAGTAATGTCCGAGCTAGAATCAATGTGGGGGCCGGAGTAATCCATTTCCGCATTGGGAAGAGAAACTTGGTGTTCAGGTTTCAAGATAAAGAAGAGAAATACTATTTGGTGCAAGATAGTGTTGAGCAACTTGGGGGAAGGACAGAGCCTTCACCCCCAAGGAAGAAATCTCTGTCAAAATTGAAGCAAAAGAAAATTTGTAAGGAATGGCGGAAGGTTGAAAAGGCATCACCCTCTACTTCTCAGGAGTGGGATGCCGAGTGGTATTAACCACTGAGAAGAGTCCAACTCGTCAGACTAAAAGGATGAGTCCTTTCTACCAAAAAGGTTAAAGATGGTATTTATCTCATATTTCCCTTTCCAAAATTTTATTTGATTTTCCAAAACTACATATTTGATTTTTCCAAAACCTTGCTTCTCCATGCTAGATTTATCTAGCCCATTCTCCCTTTTTAAATAAAATTTCTGAAAATAATTTCTGAGTTTGAAAATTCTAGAAAAATCATTTGAAAAATACTTTGGGCGAATTTGGGCCGGGGCACTCAGGCAGGCCCCCAGCTAGCCGTTGGGGAGCCACTGGCCAAAGCAGAGGGCAGGTGGGCCCGACCTAGGGTCAGCCGACCCTGGGTTCGGCCGAAGCAGCCCAACGGCTACTGGGCCCCACCTTGCTCCAACGGCTATGTCTGGATGCCCGACGCATTTGCCTATAAATAGAAGGGGGAGAGGGGGTGTTCTTCACCCATTCAACTCATTTCACTCACACTCCCCTCTCTACTCCTTGCTCTCTTGATTTTCTTGGATTTCTTGCTCAAGGTTGGAATCATCAAGTACTCTCTCTATTGTGTTGTTGCAAGTATTGCTATTGGTGGAGCGAGCTCGGTAAGAATTTCATTCGATTTCACTAATCCATCACCGAGTTGTTCTTGTTGTCCCATTGTGTGCTAGCATGAGTTGGGCGGCGAATGCTCTCCGGAGGGTGACATGCTCCCTTTCACGGGCAAGCGCAAGTTCATCCATCCCCGCTGAGCCGACACCGAGCCCATCAACGATGGACTATGAAGAAGAGCAAGAAGAGCAAGCCGAACCACAAGCAGTGGAGGAGGTCGTAGATGACACCCTTACCTCGGCTTGCGAGGTGCTCGAGAGGAGCAAGCCTACGCTCTCCTAAAGGGCCGAGTCTTCGCCCACACCCGGGACTTCGACCCGGCACTCATGGAGAAGACAGGTATGAACCTCGAGTTCGCTTCCATTTGGTATGCTCTTGGTTGGGAGGAGTTTGCGCCAGTTACAGAGTATGGCTCTCGGCCCCTCACCATCCAGTTTCTTTGCTCTCTTACTGAGGTGGCCGATGGTATTGAGTTTCATCTTTTCGGGACCGATTACCGAGTTTCATGGAAAGATCTTAGTCGTCTCCTTGGTTTTAATCATTGTTGTGCTCTTTCTTTGAAGAAGGCTTGTGAGGGTTTTGTTCGAGACTCTTTCTAGGGAGACATTTCTGGTCTAGTTTATAGTGGTCAATTTGTACCTCGGTGCAATGATATCGTGCATCCCACTCTCTGTTTGTGGCACAAGTGGCTCGCCATTACTCTCTTTCCACGAGAGGATGTTCGGCCCGTGCACAATGATGAGTTGATGCTTTTATATGCTGCTACTAAATAGATCAAGGTCTCCCCCGTTACATCTATGATTCAGCAGTGGTTGACGAATTTTAAGATGATAGGCCCTATTGAGTGTACATCTTTGGTGATTCGTATTGCTCTCAGACTCGGGGTTCTTAGCGAGAATCCCGTACCCTTCATTGGGACGCCCCGAGTTCTCATTGATGAGGCATACTTGATCCAAGGGCATACACTTAAGAGAGGCCCAAATGATTCTTTGACTTTCTTCTTCCCGGATTATGCAAATCAAATCCTATTACCTAACCTGGGATTTGGATTGTATAGCTCGGAGTCATTAACCACTCCCCTTGTTACACAAGAGGAAAGCCGTCGTGCTAGTGTTTCAGGCAGGTCCAGCAGAAGCGCGGCAAAGAGAGCACACATGCAGCAGCAGTCACAACCACCACCACAACCACAACCACAACCTACTACACCACCAGTGGCAGGAGGGCCCCCTGCGAGGTACATGTTCAGGGTTACCCCTGGATATGCACCTGGTTAGGACCAGCCCGCCTACCAGCCGAGTGCGAGTGGCACGGCTTGGACGAGTGCGAGCAGGGACCCGTGGGCTACACCCGCTAGTTCTAGCTCCGGTGGTCCGCCTCCGTCTTCGTCCTTCAGGCGGCACTCTTCGGCCTCTGCACGAGATGCTCAGCTCGCGCAGCAGCTGGGAGAGCTCGCCGTCCAGGTCACGGGATTGGAGGAGACGCTGAACACACACGTCGAGTCTACCTCAGCGTGGCAGCGTCAGGCTGGCGAGAGGATTGACGCTATGCAGCAGGCGCAGTAGCGACACATGGAGGAGCAGAGGGCTTATTTTGCGAGTCAGGGTTTCTTCTACCCTCCTCCGCAGTGAGCCTGAAGCTAGCTTGGGGGAGGACCCCCATCCTGAGGTAACTTGTATCTTTCTTTGTTTTCAGAATATCTTATAATGAAAATCCATAAAAATCTGCAAAAATAAAAAAATCTAGAAAGATTTATTTGCTTTCTTCTACCCTCCTCTGTAGTGAGCCTGAAGCTAGCTTGGCAGAGGACCCCCATCTTGAGGTAACTTGTATCTTTCTTTGTTTTCAGAATATCTTATAATGAAAATCCATAAAAATCTGCAAAAATAAAAAGACCAAAAAGATTTATTTACTTTCATCATTAAGTTTGCTTTGATATGCATAGTAAGAATGCTTTGCCTCTATGGTTGAAATGACGAATAGTTGCTCTGTTTATTCTTCTCATATGTCTTGTTTACAACTTTGTATCCTACCTAAGTTTTGAGTTTGTTGGCTTGCATGTTCGAACCTTAGCTTGAAAACTATGGGTAGCAAAAAGCTTGATCCTTGCCTAAGTTGTTGCGAGACATGATATGGTATAATAGAGTGCTATGATCTTGTACCTAGTGATGCTCGACATCCGGAGTTTTCCTTTTTGAAAAATCAAAACATGATGAGTTCCTCAATGATGAGCATTTCCTATCCAAGGCCATATGTAGATTCTAGCTCTTGTTAGCCGTTGGCGTTTCGTAGCATCGTCATCTTAAGAACAGATCTGGGACCCGTCCTTAGTGACAACACCAGGAAACGCCTTGTAGGCACCTCTCAATATCACAACTAATGGCGCGGTTAGCGTGAACATCAAGACTTGCCAAAGGTTAATGTAAACAATCATGAACGAATCTGCAAGCGCACAAATAAACTATTGTAGCATTTCCCCAAGGAAGGAGAGTATTCCAAGGGTATCAAATCCGTGGAAGGCAATGGCGGATATCTTAGACTTATGCTTTTGCTCTGAATCTAAACCAAGAGATAGATATAGGGAACAACACACTCAAAAGCAGGGGTAAGATAAAAGATATAAGGGTAGTGTGACACACACACTCAGATCTACCTCTACTCTAGCACACTACGGCTTAGGGGGAAGATACGAGTTAGCTCTAGGTTCTAATGTACTAAACATACAAAGCTAGAAGATACAAGAGATGGGCATGAGTAATGCATGAGAGAGATAAGGTTCAGCACCCAGGTACAAACAGGGAGCTAGCCCATGACGACCAGCACTCTGCGAAACTAGACTTTAGACTCCTACAGCAGGTACCCCAGCGCAGAGGTTACCCAAGGATCCAACAGGACTGTCACCACCTGAGGACCGACCTCTATCATTACGGGGGGTATGCTCATAACTATCGTAGCCAGACAACCCAGGCACCATGCCTACATTGCTGCTAGACTCCACCCGGCCCGGGCTATTGTAACCCAGGGTGAGAGCCACCAGAAGACTGGTCAACTAGACCGAGTACCGTAGCTTGAACACAGAACTCTTGCAACACTCTCATGCCATCTAACAAGATCAACTAAGGCTAGACATACAAACATATATGAACTCTCTTATGTCTAATCAATAAGATCAAAGGGTCGTGTTCGTGAAGAACACGAGCCTCTAACTTATGAACAAACACATAAGGAAGGAGTTTATCACCCTTCAAGTGGATCAAAAGGTAGTGTTCATTAGAACACAAGCCTCTAAATGATGAACAGAGGATGAACTCAAGAACAGATCAAACATATGATCTACCATGACTTTATATGAAATAGCTGAATAACTGAAGTAGATCAAAGTCATACAAAGAAATAAAGATAAAAGAGAACTCATACCTAGACTTCCAAGAGGACTTGGAACTTGAATAAGAGCTACTCTAGCCTACCCCGTAGCCTTGGAAACTAAAAGTGAGAGGAGAATGAGAGAGTGGTGTGTGAGAAATGGGAGCCCCTCCCCTTCTATTTATAGGCAAGGCTTGCTCGGAGGATCAAAGTGCCCCTAAACAGCCGGGGGTGAGGCAATGGACCAATGAGCAGCTGCCACGTGTAGGGACCAGATGGGGCGCCACTAAGGTGGTTCGGCCGATCCTAGGATCGGCCAGCCCCCTAGGGTGGCCCCACCTTGTGTGCTTCCTCTGGGTGGCTGCCCTGTGGGCCCTCTGATCCATCCCCGGTGCATGGCTTGATTTGGTATCCGAGGTGGGCCCTTTGATCCATGTGAAGTCCATGTGGCATCCTCTGATTCGTCGGTGAGTGCCTCCCCTGGATCGATGACGTGGAATGCCATGTTTCCCTTGGTGGCAACCACCTCCTCAGATGAGTTGGCATGGTTTCTTCATAGAAGGTGGGTTTCCTTCTCTTTTAAGGGGTAAATCACCTACATACAAATAATCTCTAAGGTCAAGTGGAACTACATTATTCAAACCAAAATGCTAGTAAATAATGCATATGCCTCCATTTATGTGAGAATATTGAGGGTTGGAAATGGTGAATTTCAACCGTCAACAAACTCCCCCAAGCTAACCTCTTGCTCGTCTCGAAGCAAGACATTAGAGACTTAGGTTGGTCGATCAGGAGTTGCTACAATGTTGTATTCTCAACTTATGGCAAACATACAGCAAGGTATTCTACCAAGCGTTGAACAAGTTGGCAATGTTCTTACCTTTCACCTGATAACGTGGGGCATATAGCTTCACCTGCCTTGGGCGGTTGAGAGAAAGAATGGTTAGAAAGAAAGTGCATAATCACTCATACCTTGATCAGCTTATCAATCCGGAGGTTTTGCAAAATTTTCAAAAGAAAATCAGAGTTCCTCAAATGATACTCTCAGGTCGCTCAAAAGTGTATGGTTCCTCACCAAGGCATCAATGTTGCCTTTCTTCACATCCTACTCCTAATAGGCTTTATGTGGAGCTGTAGGTAGGGAAGAAATGTGGCATACTTGTCTCTCATATATTGCTAAGTAAAAAACCGGATCCTTGGAAGAAACAAACATACATCCTGATCAAGATGTGCATATGTGTGTGATGGATATGAGCATGGCAAGGTGGATACTAGGCCCGGAAATGGGTGCTAGATATTGCCATGTTTTATATGATGGAATGAGGGATTGATGGTAAGGTGGACACTAGCCCCGGAGTAGGTACTAGTTATTACCATCTATATGGTGGAACTCTTTCTCTTCCACATATCAATCCCTTTTTCTCCTTTTGAACTTTTTCGAGACTTGGGCTAGCTCTCTTTATTTTATTTTTGCCATGCTTTTGAGCATGCTTTTCTTTTTCTCTCTTTTTTTTCTTTTTTTCTTTTTTTAGCTAGCCCTTTGTCTCTATTGGAGATATTTGGAGAGGGATGAATAATGCAAAGATACATAAAGTTTTATTTATGGAAGAATGCATAAGCATATGGAACAAATGATGAATGCTTAACTTCTAGTGTAGAAGTTTTAGCATGAACGTGTACGTGATCTTGATTGAGGGAGCATGAGTTCTAACAAGGGTCACAACATTTTGACAGAGCTCAATGAGAGAACAAGCTGCATATGTGGAGGCTAAGAACTAGAATCTACATATGGCCTTGGATGGAAAATTCTCATCATTGAGGAACTCATCATGTTTTGATTTTTTTCAAAAAGAAAAACTCTGGATGACATGCATCACTAAGCACAAGATCATAGCACTCTATTCTTACCATATTATGTCTCACAACAACTTAGGCAAGGATCATACTTTTTGCTACCCACAGTTTTCAAGCTAAGGTTTGAATATACAAGCCAACAAACTCAAAACTTAGGTAGGATACAAAGTTGTAAGCAAGACATACGAGGAGAATAAACAGAGCAACTATTCATCATTTCAACCATAGAGGCAAAGCATTCTTACTAAGCATATCAAAGCAAACTAAGCAAATGATGATGATGAAAGCAAATAAATATTTTTGGTCTTTTTATTTTTGCAGATTTTTTTTTGGATTTTCATTTATAAGATATTCTGAAAACAAAGGAAGATACAAGTTACCTCTGGATGGGGGTCCTCCCCCAAGCTAGCTTCAAGCTCACTGCGGAGGAGGGTAGAAGAAACCCCGACTCGCGTAGTAAGCCCTCTGCGCCTTCATGTATCACTGCTGATCCTGCTGCATGGCTGCTATCCTCTCACCAGCCTGACGCTGCCACGCTGAGGTAGACTCGATGTGGGTGTTCAGCGTCTCCTCTAATCCTGTGACCTAGACGGTGAGCTCTCCCATCTGCTGCGTGAGCTGAGCATCGCGTGCAGAGGCTGAGGAGTGCCGCCGGAAGGACGAAGACGGAGGTGGACCACCGGAGCTGGAACTAGCGGGTGTAGCCCACTGAGTACTGCTCGCACCCGCCCAAGCTGTGCCACTCGCACTCAGCTGATAGGTGGGCTGCTCCCAGCTAGGTGTATATCCAGGGGTAACCCCGAACATATACCCCGCAGGGGCCCCTCCTGCCACCGGTGGAGTAGCAGGCTGTGGCTGTGGCTGAGGTGGTGGTGGTGGCTGTGACTGCTGCTGTTGCTGCATGTGTGCTCTCTTCGCTGCGCTTCTGGTGGACCTGCCTGAGACACTAGCACGATGGCTTTCCTCTTGTGTAACAAGGGGAATGGTCAGTGACTCCGAGTTATACAATCCAAACCCTGGGTTAGGTAACGGGATCTGATTTGCATAACCCGGAAAGAAGAAAGTCAAAGAATCATTTGGGCCCCTCTTGAGTATATGCCCTTGGATCAAGTATGCCTCATCAATGAGAACTCGGGGCGTCCCGATGAAGGGTACGGAATTCCCGCTAAGAACCCCGAGTCTGAGAGCAATACGAGTCACCAAAGACGTACATTCAATAGGACCTATCATCTTGAAATTCATCAACCATTGCCGAATCATAGCTTTAATGGGAGAGACCTTGATCTGGTTAACAGCAGTGTATAAAAGCATCATCTCATCGCTGCGCACGTGCCGAACATCCTCTCGTGGAAAGAGAGTAATGGCTATCCACTTGTGCCACAAACGGAGAGTGGGATGCACAATATCGTTGCACCGAGGTACAAACTTGCCACTGTAAACAAGACCAGAGATGTCTGACCAGAAAGATTCTCGAACAAAACCATCACAAGCCTTCTTCAGAGAAACAGCACAACGAGGACTAAACCCAAGAAGACGACTAAGTTCCTTCCAAGAAACACGATAATCGGTCCCAAAAAGATGAAACTGAATGCCATCCGGAATCTCGGTAAGAGAGCAAAGAAACTGGATGGTGAGGGGCCGAGAGCCAAGCTCTGTAACTGGCGCAAACTCCTCCCAACCAAGAGCATGCCAAATGGAAGCGAACTCGAGATTCATACCTGTTTTCTCCATGAGAGCCGGGTCGAAGTCTCGGGTGTGAGCGAAGACTCGATCCTTTAGGAGAGCATAGGCTTGCTCCTCTCGAGCGCCCCGCAAGCTGAGGTAGGGGGTGTCATCGACGACCTCCTCTGCGGCTTGTGGCTCGGCTTGCTCCTCTTGCTCTTCTTCATAATCAATCGTCGATGGGCTCGGCGTTGGCTCGGCGGGGGTGGTGGATGCACTCGTGCTTGCCCACGAACGGGAGCATGAGCGTGTCACCCTCCGGAGAGTGTTCGCAGCCCAATTCATGCTAGCACAACAACAAGGAACAACAAGAGCAACTCGGTGATGGGTTAGTGAAATCGAATGAAGTTCTTACCGAGCTTGCTCCACCAGTAACAGTACTTTCAGCAACACAATAGAGAGAACACTTGATGATCCAATCTCGAGCAAGAAATCCAAGAAAACCAAGGGAGCAAGGAGTAGAGAGGGGAGTGTGAGTGAAGAGTGTTGAATGGGTAAAGAACACCCCCTCTCCCCTTGCTATTTATAGGCAAAACAGGGCAGGCAGCTCGGGGTGGCCAAGGCACAACGGCTAGGAGCCGTTGGAGCCGGCTGGGCCCCACTAGCCGTTTGCCGGGTTCGGCCGATCCAACGGTCGGCTGACCCTGGCTCGGGCCAGCTGGCGGCCTGCTTCGGCTGGTGGCTCCCCAACGGCTAGCCCTTGGCTTGCCTTGGTGCACCGGCCAAAATTCGCCCAAAAATATTTTTCCAAAGATTTTTCTTGAATTTTTAGACTCAGAAATGATTTTTAGAAATTTTATTTGGAAAAGGGAAAAAGGGCTAGATAAATTTAGCATGCAAATGCAGAGTTTTGGAAAATCAAATATGCAATTTTTAGAAATAAAATTTTGGAAAGGGAAATATGATATAAGTACCAACTTTAACCTTTTTGGTAGAAAGGACCCATCATATTTTTAGTCCGACGAGTTGGACTCTTCTCCGTGATCAATTCCATTCAGCACCCCACTCCTGAGAAGTAGAGGGTGGTGCCATCTCAATCTTCCGCCATTCTTTCTGAATTTTCTTTAGCCTCTTTGACGGAGATTCCTTCCTCAGGGGTGAAGGCTCCGTCCTTCCCCCAAGCTGCTCAACACTATCTTGCACCAAATAGCATTGCTCTTCTTTGTCCTGAAACTTGAACTTCAAGTTCCTCTTCCCAATGCGAAAACAGATGATTCCGGACCCCACATTGATCCTAGCTCGAACATCACTGAGAAATAGTCGCCCAAGAATGAGCGGCATTCCTCCCTCGTCATCCATATCAAGGACCACGAAATCTGCGAAGACATAAGAACTCTTGACCTTAACCAATATGCTCTCAATAATTCCTTCTGGATATCGTATCGTTGAATCGGTGAGTTGGATAGTCCGTGCTGTAGGAGAGAGAGCTGGATATCCTAGTTGCTCGAACATGGCCTTGGACATGAGATTAATACTTGCACCAAGGTCACAAAGGGCATGCCTGATTTTCTTGTAATAGATTATGCAAGTAATAGTCGGGTAGCCTTGATCTTTCTTGTGCACCACTGCTGATTCCTCCCATGGATCAAGAATTTGTTGTATGGGCTTTCCTGCATAGTTAGGGGCATGTGTCTTCCTAGGTGGCTTACCCCACCGAGTTGACACTACACTAACATTCTCACAAGAGGATATGGGTTGTCCCGGGATCCTCCTGTTATCAGGAGATGGAACCAAAGCAGCCAGCTGAGCCAACTGGGTTTCTAACATTTTTTGAAACTTAGCTGACTCTTCTGAGCAGAAGAAAAACTATCAAGCTTAACGTTGAGACTTTCCACAGTTTTATCAAGGGCAACTAACTTCTTGTTAATACCTTCATTAATCTTAGCTTGCCCAAAAACGAGATCTCTCAAGGAAGGTTGATTGGGATTGTATGAATTACCTTGGTTAGCTCCTTGATAATAAGGGCGTTGTTGATTCCACGATTGGCCTCCTTGTTGAGGTGGACGATAACCATTGTTGTTGCCATTCATGTACATCACTTCCTCCCGAGTCTCCGGACAGTAGTTGCCTGAGTGCCCAGTGTTGCCACAGACTTCACAAGTCATGTGAGAGTCCATAGGCAGAGTAGTGGTGGCCATGGCAGCCTTCTCGCTGGTATAGTCATCCAATCTCTTCATAAGAAGATCCATCTTGGCAGTAATCATGTCTGCTTCCTTGACAGTATGAGTACCCCTCGGTCATGGTTGGAGTCTTTCATCGCTCCACCCTTGGTTGGAGACCATCTTCTCAATAAGTACTTTAGCATCATCGACTGTGAGTGAGAAGAAACCCAATTGGAAGAACTTCTTGAGAAATACCTCTGAACACTTACACCAAGTGTTAATAGCCTCACGATTCGCATAGAATCATTGCTTAGCTTTCCCCAGGAGGGAGAATGGAAACAGCCGTAGAGGAACAGCATCCATATTTGCACCCCTGATGACGAAAGTGCTGCATAGCTCTAGGAATTGCTGCAGATGAGCATTGGCATCCTCATTTGGCTTGCCACAGAATGGGCTAGCTTGTACCATCATGATTAGACCCGTATTGATCTCAAAATTTTCAGTCCCCATTGCCACCTCAGGGCCTTGCAGCACCTGGTCAGCGGAAGGAGCTGAGTACTCACGAAGTGTCTTCTGGGCCATAGCGTTGGACGTGGATAGTACAAAGGAAGCTGGATCGCCTTCCGAACGAGTATGACGAGGTGAGCCGAAATGAATTCGAGCTTTCCTCACAAGTGACTTGGGATCTTCAGTAAAATATCCCGGTAGGTCGAAACCAGTCATACACTACCTGTCTTCATCATCCAAAGATAAAAGAAGACAATCAAGGTTAGCCTGCATTGAGAGTTGTCCTAACCTACTCAGAGTTTATAAACAGATGCAAAGCATAGTCATGATAATCCAGTGCATTCCCCGGCAATGGTGCCAGAAATGCTTGTTGGCGTTTCGTAGCGTCGTCATCTTAAGAATAGATCTGGGACTTGTCCTTAGTGACAACACCAGGAAACGCCTTGTAGGCACCTCTCAATGTCACAACTAATGGCACGGTTAGCGTGAACATCGAGACTTGCCAAACGTTAATCTAAACGATCATGAACGAATCCGCAAGCGCACAGATAAACCATTATAGCATTTCCCCAAGGAAGGAGAGTATTCCATGGGTATCGAATCCGTGGAAGGCAATGGAGGATATCTTAGACTTATGCTTTTGCTCTGAATGTAAACCAAGAGATAGATATAGGGAACAACACACTCAAAGGCAGGGGTAAGATAAAAGATATACGGGTAGTGTGACACACACACTCAGATCTTCCTCTACTCTAGCACACTACGGCTTAGGGGGAACATACGAGTTAGCTCTAGGTTCTAATGTACTAAACATGCAAAGCTAGAAGATACAAGAGATGAGCATGAGTATTGCATGAGAGAGATAAGGTTCAGCACCCAGGTACAAACGGGGAGCTAGCCCGCGACGACCAGCACTCTGCGAAACTAGACTTTAGACTCCTACAGCAGGTACCCCAGCGCGGAGGAACCAACAGGACTGTCACCACCTGAGGACCAACCTCTATCGTTACGGGGGGTATGCTCATAACTATCGTAGCCAGACAAACCAGGCACCATGCCTACGTTGCTGCTAGACTCCACCCGGCCCGGGCTATTGTGACCCAGGGTGAGAGCCACCAGAATACTGGTCAACTAGACCGAGTACCGTAGCTTGAACACAGACCTCTTGCAACACTCTCATGCCATCTAACAAGATCAACTAAGTCTAGACATAGAAACAGATATGAACTCTCTTATGTCTAATCAATAAGATCAAAGGGTCGTGTTCGTGAAGAACACAAGCCTCTAACTTATGAACAAACACATAAGGAAGGAGTTTATCACCCTTCAAGTGGATAAAAGGTAGTGTTCACGAAGAACACAAGCCTCTAAATGATGAACAGAGGATGAACTCAAGAACATATCAAACATATGATCTACCATGACTTTATATGAAATAGCTAAATAACTGAAGTAGATCAAAGTCATACAAAGAAATAAAGATAAAAGAGAACTCATACCTAGACTTCCAAGAGGACTTGGAACCTGAATAAGAGCTACTCTAGCCTACCCCCTAGCCTTGGAAACTAAAAGTGAGAGGAGAATGAGAGAGTGGTGTGTGAGAAATGGGAGCCTCTCCCCTTCTATTTATAGGTAAGGGCCAGGCTTGCTCGGAGGCTCAAAGTGCCCCTAAACACCCGGGAGTGAGGCAATGGACCAATGAGCAGCTGCCACGTGTAGGGACCAGATGAGGCGCCACTAAGGCGGTTCGGCCGATCCTAGGATCGGCCGGCCCCCTAGGGTGGCCCCACCTGGTGTGCTTCCTCTGGGTGGCTACCCTGTGGGCCCTCTGATCCATCCCCGGTGCATGGCTTGATTTGGTATCCGAGGTGGGCACTTTGATCCATGTGAAGTGCATGTGGCGTCCTCTAATTCGTCAGTGAGTGCCTCCCCTGGATCGATGGCGTGGAATGCCATGTTTCCCTTGGTGGCAACCACCTCCTCAGCTGAGTTGGCATTGTTTCTTCATAGAAGGTGTGTTTCCTTCTCATTTAAGGGGTAAATCACCTACATACAAATAATCTGTAAGGACAAGTGGAACTACATTATTCAAACCAAAATGCTAGTAAATAATGCATATGCCTCCATTTATGTGAGAAATATTGAGGGTTGGAAATGGTGAATTTCAACCGTCAACATTAGCCTCCACATATGCAGCTTGTTCTCTCATTGAGCTTTGTCAAATTGTTGTGACCCTTGTTGGAACTCATACTCCCCTGATCAAGATCACGTACACGTTCATGCTAAAACTTCTACACTGGAAGTTAGCATTTATCATTTGCTCCATTTGCTTACGCATTCTTCCACAAATAAAACTCTATGCATCTTTGTATCATTCATCCCTCTCTGAATATCTCCAATAGAGACAAAGGGCTAGCTGAAAAGAAAGAAAGAAGAAAGAAAAGCGTGACAAAAATAAAATAAAGATAAAGAGAGCTAGTCCAAGTCTCAAAAAAATCCAAAAGGAGAAAGGGATTGATATGTGCAAGAGAAAGAGTTCCACAATATAGATGGTAATAACTAGTACCTACTCTGGGGCTAGTGTCCACCTTACCATCAATCCCTCACTTCTCATATAAAGCAAGGTAATATCTAGTACCCACTTCCGGGCCTAGTATAAACCTTACCATGCTCATTTTCATCACACACATATGCACATCTTGATCGGGATGTATGTTTGTTCCTTCCAAGGATCCGGTTTTTGACTTAGCAAAATATGAGAGACAAGTACGCCACATTTTTTCCCTACCTACAGCTCCACATAAGCCTATTAGGAGTAGGATGTGAAGGAAGACAACCTAATGCCTTGGTGAGGAACCATACACTTTGAGTGATCCGAGAGTATAATTTGAGGAACTCTGATTTTCTTTTAAAAAATTTGCAATACCTCCGGATTGACGGCTGATCAAGGTATGAGTGATTACGCATTTGCTATATAACCATTATGTCTCTCAACCGCCTAAGGGAGGTGAAGCTATATGCCCCATGTCATCAAGCGAGTGGTAAGAATGTTGCCAACTTGTTCAACTCTTGGTAGAGTACTTTTGCTGTATGTTTGCCATAAGTTAAGAATACGACATTGTAGCAACTCCTAATCAAACAACCTAAGTCCTTAATGTCTTGCTTCGAGACGAGCAAGAGGTTAGCATGGGGGAGTTTGTTGACGGCTGTTAAGTACTACTTTCAGCCATCAATATTCTCACATAAATGGAGGCATATGCATTATTTACTTGCATTTTGGTTTGAATAATGTAGTTCCACTTTTCCTTGGAGATTATTTGTATGTAGGTGAAACAAGCATGAAAAGAGATGGAAACCCACCTTCTATGGAAGATCCATGCCAACTCAGCTGAGGAGGTGGCTGCCACCAAGAAAACACGTGGCAATCCACGTCACTGATCCAAGGGAGGCACTCACCGACGAATCAGAGAGCGACACATGGACTTCACATGGATCCATGGGCCCACTAGGATTCCAAAACGAGGCATGCACGGGGGAGTGATCAAAGGGCCCATAGGGCAGCCACCAAGAGGAAGCACAGGCCAGGGGGCCACCCTAGGGGGCCAGCCGATCCTAGGATCGGCCGAACTGACCTAGGGGCCTCTGATCCTGGCCCTCCATGTGGTTGCTCCCCATTGGTCACTTGCTGCATCCCCGGGTGTTTTGGTGGAATTTGAGCCCCGAAGCAAACCTCCTCCTTGCCTATAAATAGAAGGGGAGGAGCTCCATTTCTCACACACCACTCTCTCCATTCTCCTCTCACTTTTAGTTTCCAAGGCTAGGGGGTAGGCTAGAGTAGCTCTTATTCAGGTTCCAAGTCTACTTTGGAGTCTAGTATGAGTTCTCTTGTATCTTTATTTCTTTGTATGACTTTGATCTACTTCAGTTATTCAGCTATTTCATATAAAGTTATGGTAGATCATATGATTGATATGTTCTTGAGTTCATCTCTTGTTCATCACTTAGATGCTTGTGTTCTTCATGAATACTACCTTTTGGTCCACTTGAAGTATGATTTACTCATTCCTTATGTGTTTGTTCATAAGTTAGAGGCTTGTGTTCTTCACGAACACGACCCTTTGATCTTGTTGACTAGGCATAAGAGAGTTCGTATCCGTTCGTATGTCTAGCCCTAGTTTGATCTTGTTAGATAGCATGTTAGTGTTGCATGAAGTTTGTGTTCAAGCAGGTCTAAGTTGACAGTCTTCTGGTGGATCTCACCCTGGGTCACAATATCCCGGGCCGGGTGAAGTCTAGCAGCAACGCGAGCATGGTGCCTGGGTTGTGTGGCTACGTTAGTTATGAGCATGCCCCCCGTGACGATTGAGGTAGGCCGCAGTGGTGACAGCTGTTGGACCCTTTGAAACCCTCCGCGCTGGGGTATTGCTGTAGGAGTCTAAAGAGTAGTTTCGCAGAGTGCTGGTCGTCACGGGCTATCTCCCTGTTTGTACCTGGGTGTTGAACCTTACCGTTTCATGCAATGCTTTATGCTTATCTCTTGTATCTTCTAGATTTGTATGTTTAGTACCTTAGAACCTAAAGCTGACTCGTATGTCCCCCCTAAGTCGTAGTGTACTAGAGTAGAGATAGATCTGAGTGTGTGTCACACTACTCTTATCATATCTTTTATCTTACCCCTGTCTTTGAGCTGTTGTCTTCTATATCTATCTCTTGGTTTACATTCAGTGCAAAAGCATAAGTCTTGATATCCGCCTTTGCCTTCCACGGATATGATACCCTTGGAATACTCTCCTTCCATGGGGAAATGCTACAATGGCTTATCTGTGTGCTTACAGATTTGTTCATGATCGTTAGATTTACCTTTGGCAAGTCTTGATGCTCACGCTAACTCGGCGTCATTAGTAGTGACATTAAGAAATGCCAACAAGCATTTCTGGAGCTATCATCAAGGATGGATTCTAAATCTGTTCTTAAGTGATCGTGCTACGAAATGTCAACATACGCGCTTGTTGCGCTCCTTCCAAAGCGACCACGCGACCAGCCAGACAAAGGAGTTGAAGCCTCTCCTTCGAACCTTCCCGACCTGCTTCCTAGCAGAGCACCACCAATCCGCGAACTTCACAGGACGGTCCGAGGCCAGGTCCTGGAGAAGAACATGCCTGAGCGTCCTGAACGAGGTCTCGCGGCTGAAGACACAGTCCACAATCAGGTGATCCAAGGTTTCAGAATCCTACGCGTAGAGTGCGCAGGTATCGGAATCCCTGAGCCCGTGGCGGTGGAGCCGGTCCGAAGTCCAACAGCGGCCGTGCAAGACCAGCCAGGCGAAGAACTTGCACTTCCCTGGTATATGGACCTTCCAGATCTGCCGTGCTCCGAGGATCTCAACGTGACCAAGAAAGAGAGCGGAGTAAGCCGAAGCCGTAGAGTAAACCCCGCTCGGCGACCATCTCGAAATAAATATGTCAGGCTCCGACGTGAGCTTGACCTGCTGCACCAGATCCCAGACAATAAGGTACTGCACAAGGACTAGCACCGTCCTAGCATGAGTGACTTCAGTGACCCAGTGTAGACCGGCCACCCCAACCTATAGCCCCTCACAGACCGTGCGAGAGCGTCGCACCCGCGGCGAGACCGCTGCCCAGAGATTAGGTGCCAGAGACTTGATCGAGCAGCCGGAGATCCAGTTGTCCTCCCAGAACAGGGCATGGGTACCATCTCCAACCTTCATAGAGATAGAGGCGTCAAAGAAGGCCTGCGAGGTCCGGTCAACCAGGAAGCGGAAAGTCACCCACGTCCGGTCTGGGTCTGTCCGCGCAAGCCAAAGCCAGCGTAGCCGCAGGGCCGTCCCAAAGATGCAGAGGTTTGGCAGGCCAAGGCCCCTGCACCGCGTGGGGCAAGTGACATTCACCTAAGCAACCAGACAACGACCCCCCGAGGCCACCTCAGTGCCGCTCCAAAGGAAGCCTCAGATGAGAGTTTCGACCGCACGCAGCGCCTAAGGTGCAATGGCAATCACCATCGAGATATGCACTGGGATGGCCGAGAGGGTGGATTTCGCGAGGACCAAGCGACTGCTGCGGCTCATCAGCCTACCCTGCCAAGGAGGTAGACGCCTAGTGACCTTATCGACCAGTGGCTGCAAGGCAGCCTTGGGTAGCCTCCTAATAGAGAGGAGTACCCCAAGATAGGTGCACGGGAAGTCGGCGATGGTGTAGGAGAGGATAGAGCGAACCAGGGATAAGTGGTCCTTAGAGTAGTTAATGGGGTAGACCTGGCTTTTCGAGAAGTTAGCCGGTAAGCCCGAGGCGCTCTCGAAGAGCGACAACACAACCTTGACGACCCTCAAGTCCTACTCGACCGGAGAAAAGAAAGCGACCACATCATCTGCATAAAGAGAGGCTCGGAAGCGGATGTTTCTACCGAGGTCTAGGAGGAGACCGCGGGACTCTGCTTTGCGGAAAATGGCATGGAAACATTCCATGACCAGCACAAAAAGCATGGGAGAGAGGGGGTCTCCCTGGCGGAGGCCACAGCCATGACAGATCCGCTGCCCCGGGACACCGTTTAGAAGTACTTTGGTGCTGGCGGTCGACAAAATGACGAAGATCCAGTTGGTCCACATGCGTGGGCAGCCAACTGCAGAAAGGAGCTCCAGGAGAAAAACCCACCCGACCGAGTCGAAAGCTTTAGCTAGGTCAATCTTGAGCATGATCCTAGGAATCTTCTGACTAGATAGTGTCCTTGCCGTGCCAAGAACATAACGGAAGTTATCATGGATGATGCGACCTTTGATAAAAGCACTCTGGTTTGGGGAAATGAGAGAAGGAAGGTGGGGGGCGAAGCGGTTGCCTGCTGCCTTTGAGAAGAGTTTCCCAAAGCTATGTATGAGGCTGATGGGGCGATAATCCGAGAGGGCGACTGGGTCGGGCTTTTTGGGGATGAGGGTGAGGAGAGCATCGTTCAGGTGGTGGAAGCTGCGGGAGTCCAAGTCAGAGAGCATGTTGAACGCCCGCAGCACATCACCCTTGATGATCGACAACCAGGACCTGTAGAAGCGACCAGTGAACCTGTCCGGCCCAAGGGCCTTGTCCAGAGGCCTTGTCCAGAGGAACTTCCTTGATAACCTCCCAGATCTTAGCCTCGAAGAAGGGGAGGGCGAGGTCGTCCAGGTCCAGCCGCGGGAGGCCGAGCTCCCCAAAGTCGAGCGTGCAGGATCGCTCGTGGTTGACGCCAAGAACCCTATCGAAGTAATCAAAGGCTGCAGCGGCCTTTTCATCTTCACGAAAGATAGAGCGACCATCGACCAGAAGGGAGATGATGAAGTTTTTTCTTCTGTGGTGGTTGGCGTGGAGGTAGAAAAGCTTAGTATTAGTGTCCCCCTCACGGAGCCACCTTAGGCTAGACTTCTGCCGAGTGATCGTTCGCTATAGCAAAGTGAGACCGAGGTAGCGGAGCTTAAGGAAATGCCTCAACGACAACTCCTCCGGAGAGAGCGACCGAGAATCCTGCGCGACCTCGAGACAGAAATAACCTCCTTGGCGATTTGAATCTGCAAGCAGATGCTACCAATCGCCTTGGAGCTCCACTTTACCAACACCTTCGCCGTCTCACGAAGGAGGTGGTCAAGCATCCGAAAGGGGTCCGCATCCGGGCACGGCCCTGACCACACCGCCTTGACAGTGTCGAGGAAGCCCTCCACCTTTGGCCAGAAGGCCTGGAAGGTGAAGCGCCTCTAGGAAGCCCTCCTGGAAGGTTGAAATCGCCACAGAGTACCCACGGGCCCGAAAGAGTCGGGCGAAGGGCACGTAGCTCATCAAGGAAGGAGACCTTATCGGCATCAGACTGCGGATCATAAATGGAAGTGAGCCACCAATACTGAGAAGGTGCAGAAAGTAGCGCAACCATTACCATAACATGATGAAGGCCACGTGAGGAGGAGGAGACGAGCCACGTGTCTTTGCACCAAGCGACCAAGATACCACCACAGTTGCCAATGGCAGACAACAAAATATAGTCAAAATCCAAGTCTAACATATCAAGCATAATAAAGGGGGATACAGACGCGAGTGTTGGTGTTTCTTAATCTCAACACTAGGCGCCGTGGTAGCGTGAGCGTGTAAGAAACTCCCGGGTACACTGACGAGTGCGAACGAATCCGCAAGCGCACGGATACACCGCTGTAGCACTTCTCCCTAGGAGAATGAGTATTCCCGTCGGGTTTCGTTCCTAGGACGGTGAGTAACCAGAGAGGGTCTATCCAAGGACAGCAGCTTTCGCTGGGATAGGTCGGGATACAAGAAGCACTTCCTTAAGGGATTTAGCTCTCAAGATGTATCTGTCAGGTCTCAGTCATCCACGCGGGACGACAACACAACAAGGTGCTGGCAAGCGAGCCCAACTCGGTACGTGACGTAGAGGGTTGACAAAGGGTCCAACAGGTTGTCACCACTGCGGCCTACCTCTACGCTACGATCGTACGTGGTCTTCGCAAGAAAACCAGGGCCCAGACACCACGTCTGTACCCCAAGATAAAATACTATAGTGCGGTTACGTCTGTCGACCCGCTAACTACACTATAGCAACCGTATAAATACGGTCCCACGAACAAGGGAAAGATCGGAATCAGATCATCTTATCATTCATTGAACTACGGAGCAGAAAGGAAGCTATGGATGCAGCTGAACGAGATACAACAAACTTACTTAACTAAACAGGATCAGAGCATGCAAACAAGTAAATGAACTACTGCTCTGGCTCTAAAGGATCGAAGCCTTGTGTCATGAAGAACACAAGTCTCTAACTTATGAACGAGCCACGAACACAAGAACAAATCAATCGTGCATGATGTCCACTATAGTCTAAATAAGAAATGCTGAAATACTCACTTTGATCTAAATGAAGAACAAGCATCCACGAGGACATCAACTCACTCCTCACCCCTACTCTACCTCTCAACTAATCCTAATCTAGATCTCTCCTCATCTCCATTCTACCACATAGAGGTGAGAATCACCTCTCATGGGCAGAATTAGAGAGAGGGAGAGAGAGCTACATAAGAGAGAAGTGAAACTTGAGAGCTTGATGGTGTGTGTGAAATGGAGCCCCTCCCCTCCTATTTATAGACAAGGAGGAGGCTTGCTCCGAGGCTCCAAGTGCTCCAAAACATCCGGGAATGCAGCCAAGGACCAATGAGCAAGCAACACGTGGAGGGGGGAGATCAACTGACCCTAGGTTGGTTCGGCCGATCCTAGGGTCGGCCGAAGCTCCCGGCCGGCCATCTGGCCTGTGCTTCCTCTAGCTCGCTTCCATGTGGACCCTAGTGGCTCTCCTCCGTGCATGACACGTTTCCTGGCAGTTTAGTTGGCAAAGTGGGCCCATGGATCCATGTGATGCTGACGTGGCAGTGTATGATTCGTCGAGAGTCCCTCACATGGATTGGTGACATCATGGATCCAGGAGAATCCATGTGGCAGCCCCTGATTGGCCAGCATTTGAGTGCCTTGGATTGGAGTAGAGTGAAAGTGCATGGATTCCTCCCATTTCTTATGCTAAGTACCTGCATTTGAATAGACATCGACACTGGTGGAAAGTATGAGTTTAAGCTCCTATTCTAGTGTGAATGTGCAATTCATGCTCCAATATGCAGGAGTTGACGGCCATAAAAATGGCAAATATCAGCCGTCAACAGCGAGCTTTGTCTCTTGGAGGCAGAGAAGAGAGACATGCTCGGAAGCTACCAACTCGTGGACCACCGAGCGTCTAGCACGCCGATTAAGCCCACAGACATTCCAAACAGCTAAGTTTACATCCATTAAAACAGAGCGACAAAAACGACCACGCGACCAACATAGAATCAGGCCTATGCGTCGACGACCAGCTGCTCCTCCGGGAAGAGCTCGCGAACCGCGTGTTGACGGCTGTTAAGTGCCTACTTTAGCCGTCAATATACTCATAAATAAAGGAGCATAAGGCATTTCTTACACGTATTTAGTTAAGAATAATGTAGTTCCACTTGTCCTTGGAGATTATTTGATTGCAGGAAAATAAGCAAGAAAAGAGTGGCAAACTCACCTTCTATGATCCATGCCACATCACCTCATCCTAGGTGGGCTGCCAACAAGGATGCCATGCATGCAAAGCTGCCAACCAGGGCGCCATGCATGCAAAGCTTCAACGCTAGTGTATCTAACTCGTTCCTACCAGCTTTATGTGTATAGTATATAAGAACCTAGAACTAACTCGTATGTTGCCTCCTATGCCTAGGACCCCTTAGAGAGAGAGTGAGTGTGTTTGTGATCACATGAAGGACCGAAAAGGGCGACCAGAGAGGGGGAGTGAATGGGAGCCGATAAAAATTCTTCTCAAAGGTCGAACTCAGCCTATACCCCGATTGCCACTCCAAGTTCTCTCGCACACAAAGGAAGATCTAAACAAGGCACACACAAGCCTACAAGAACAAGAGACAAGCCTAGGAGCAAAGAGCGGTAGCAACTAGACAAGAATCAAAGGACTTATGCAACTCTGCGAAGTCCTTGGCGGACCGTCCGGGAGGACCTCACAGACTGTCCGCGATGACGGAGCGGACCGTCCGTGGGGTCTTGGCGGACCATCCGAAAATACCACCAGCACCTCCAGTAGCGCACCGAGAAAAACGGACCGTCCGTGATGGACCCGCGGACCGTCCGCCTCGTCACGGACCGTCTGACACTTCAGTACGGACCGTCCGCAAACCTCGCGCACCAAAAACCAACCGGCTCAATGGATCGAACGAAAGACCCTCAAGAACACGTGAAGAACACGAAGAACAGCCGGCCTGTCAGGCACCTCGCGGACCGTCTGCACGGAGGCCGCGGACTATCCGCCAAGTGCGGACAGAGCAGAAAAACGCCCGAGCTCGGCAGTCAACTCCACCTTTCCATCACCGGATCTCCAAGATTATGGGGAGATGAGAAGCGTCACACAAGGAAGCTATACCCCAAAAATCTTGACCTCTAACTCACTAAATCACCGGGAATCGCGGATCACACGAACTCCACCAAGAACTAGAACTCCGGCCAAAAACTCACGAATCGAAGGCTCTCCATGGCGTTTGAGGAGTCAAGGTCACACACAAAGATGCGCAAGGCATCCACCCATGATCTCCTCAAAGAAATCCGAAGGAAAACACCCTCAAATCCCCGAATCGAGCGAAGAACGAAACTCCGCAAAAATAGCCCCGAAAATGACACGAAAATCACAGAGGACTAGGAGATCACCGCAACGCCGAATGCTTCCATACATCCAGAGGTCAGAGTCTGTACAAGAATCTAGCCTAAGGAATACAGAGGGAAAAGAAGCAGTTCAGAGCAATCTACCGGGGAAGGAAGCCCTAGAGTCCTAGAGAGAGAGATGCCATCCTCCTCTCCACTATTTATATGAAGTCCATCGGAGGGAGGTAAATGACCACGCTACCCCTACTGCTTGAAATGAAGATACAACCCCTCAGGGGCATTTTGGTCAAGTCTTCATTGGACGGATACGCTTCCACCGCGGCTTCGCTTCACCTCGATGCAAACCTCGCGATCACGCCACGTGCCCTCCGCCTCGAAGCTTCCCGAAGCTCCCGGATCTCCGTCTCCGTCGCCTTGGGCCTCCGAGCTTGGTTTTGAGGCCCAAACCAAGAAACCGTCCACCGATGGTTTTGTGGGCAAACCAACAAACCCCGCGTGCAAGCTTCAGGCTTCATCCGCTACCTTACACCGGCCCATGTTCACGACTTCAGCCCGCCAGTCTTGCACCACACGGCTCGCACTTGACCCTATCGGCCACCAGGTCCATCAACCAAGGCTACTTGCCTCTCCATCGCCCGAAGGCCACCACGGTTATGGCCTTTCGCGTTTGTTCTTCACCTGCACCAACACGAGTCAAGCCACAACCTATACCTGCACACTTAGCCAAGCATCAGTACACACAACGTTGTCAATCACTCATCACTAAGGAGTGACCCTCCACTGGTCCTCGGACACAGCTGGTCCTCAATCTCCCCCTTGATGAGTGCATTGACAACACCCATAGAAATCACATAGAGAAAAAGAAAGGAAAACAACCACGAACACAAACCTCCCAAGCAAGTGATCCAAAGCCAAAGAACAAGTGAAAACTCGATCACTCGCCAATCCAAGTCTCGCCCCCCTAAGACAAGGGCAACGGCGCGACACAGCCGAGACAAAACAAAGCTCACAAGGAGCACACCACAAAGCACAAAACTCAAGAAAATCAAAGGAGCTCCCCCTGCACATATGCAAACTCCCCCTGAGCAAATGCAACCTCTTCTTCTCAATTTTTCTCCTCACATGCAACATCTCACAAATGCACACCAATTTTCCACAAAATCTCCCAATGCATGAAAAATCTCCCCAAAAGTGACTAACTTCTCCCAAAACTCTCCCCCTTGTTGACAATGCATGAATCAAGGTATATGAAACTCTTCCCTTTGTTTTCATGAAAAATGCATGTCAAAGCATATAAACAATTTACCAAGCTTCTCAAATATACAAAGAGCACAACAAAATGCTACAAATGAGACATAGAGCAAGCAAAGTAGACATGGTGTAGTTAGCACATTGCCATCGGGAAGGTAGAGACATATAGGCATGTGACATGGCCAAAATCAAGTTTAAGCAATTTTCACAAAGAAATATTCATCTCATGAGCAATACTCTCTCTATACCAATTTGAGCACAAATACACTAGATCATCCAAAGTTTATGCAAGATCACAAATTCTCATTACTAGATCGTTATAAACACCCACAAGCGACTCAAGTCATGTTAATGCCACCGAGCCATGTGTCTACTTCTTAAAATGAGACTTCTCATGGTAGACAACATGCTACGGTTTAGCACCCAAGATATGAATATCAAAATCATAAAAACATGATTAAGGAGCTCATTTTTCAAGCATAAGGCAATTCACACACCAATTTCATTTTTAAGTTTAAACATGGTACATGAAGTGCCTTTGCGGCAAAAAGAAGCTTATGCTCGTCCCCAAGCAAGCAAAAGGGCTAAACATTTACAATGACAAAGGGTCTTTGACCCCAAGCAAAGAGAATATGACCCTCAAGCACAAACTGAGCATGATATAAGTATTTAAGCACAAATTGAGCATAGACAAGCATCTACTCATGAGAGAGGCAATTTTATCATTTTTTCACAAACAAAATGCTATCTCATCATACATATATGGCACAACCAACAAGAGCATAGAATTGACATCCACAATTTACCAAACCTACACAAGTCTCATAAATAGCACATCAGTGATCCATGTATATAAGAGAAGCTCATTTCTAGCACAAGTGATCCAAAGATGGCTATCCTACCAGGTTTTGTACAGAAAGTAAAATGCATGAATGCAATGCAATAAAATGAACATATGACACATATATACATGAGAAGCTCCAAGACTCAGCTAAAAAGGAAAGCACACCCCAAGTTCACCCCGCAAGTGAGTGAAAGTGACTTGATCAAGCGGTTTGGTGAATATGTCGGCTAGCTGGTCTTGGGTAGGGACATAGGACAAAGATATGTTTCCCTTCTCAACATTGTCCCTCAGAATGTGGTATCTCACTTCTATGTGTTTCGTTTTGGAGTGGAGAACAGGATTTTTGGCTACGCTTATGGCACTGGTGCTGTCACAGAAAAGTGGAACCTGGGAGCACTCCTCACCAAAATCACTCATGGTGTAGGTCATCCAAAGCAGCTGGGAACAACAACTAGCAGCAGCTACATACTCAGCCTCGGTGGTGGACTAGGCTACACTGGATTGCTTGCAAGATGACCAAGAGACCAAAGAAGAACCAAGGAACTGACAACACCCAGAGGTAGACTTGCGGTCCAATCGACACCCAGCAAAATCAGCATCGGAGTACCCGTGAAGTCTGAGTGTCGAGGAGGCAGAATACCAAAGACCAAACTCAGGAGTGTAGTTCAAGTACCTGAAAATCCACTTGACAGCTTGCCGATGTGAAGTCCTCGGTGAAGCCTGAAAACGAGCGCACAGACACACACTGAACTGTTTGTCCGGCCTCGTCGCCGTCAAGTAGAGGAGGGAGTCGATCATGCTCCGGTACTCCTTTTGGTCCACGGGTTCGCCGTCCTCGTCCGCGTCCAAAGCCGTAGTGGTACTCATCGGTGTAGTCAGCGGCTTGGAGTCGTTCATGCCAAATTTCTTTACCATGTCCCTGGTGTACTTCGCCTGATGTACAAACGTCCCGTCCTTGCACTGCTTGATCTGGAGGCCCAAGAAAAACTGCAGCTCGCCCATCATAGACAGCTCAAATTCCCTGCTCATGTCATCTGCAAATCTGGCAACAAGATCATGAGAAGAGCCACCAAAGATTATGTCATCCACGTATATCTGAACAATCAAAAGGTCATTCCCATGCTTAAGGAGAAACAGGGTCTTATCAAATGTGCCCATCACAAACCCCTTACTCAGCAAAAACCCTCTCAACCTGCCATACCAAGCTCTAGGTGCCTGTTTCAACCCATAGAGCACTCTCTGGAGTTTGTATACACGATGTGGGTATTTTTCACTCTCAAACCCCAGGGGTTGCCTCATATACACTTCTTCCTCTATCATCCCATTCAAGAAAGCACTTTTGACATCCATTTGGTACAACTTGAACCCTTTAGCCACAACAAAGGCTAGAAGGATCCTAATTGCCTCCAAACGGGCCACAGGAGCAAATGTCTCCTCATAGTCTATACCCTCCTTCTGGTTGAACCCCTGAGCCACCAACCTTTACTTGTTTCTCACAACCATCCCATTCTCACCCTCTTTGTTCTTCCACACCCACTTGGTACCTATGGGATGACATTTAGTGGTGGATCAACTAACACCCAGACTTGGTTTCTCTCAAAATTCTCCAACTCCTCATGCATGGAATTCACCCAATTCTCGTCAGACAAAGCATGTCGAATATCTTTGGGCTCAAACGACGCAACAAAAACAGAGTAAGCAAAATGAGAAGTGTTCCTTGACCTCGACCGTGTAGTGCGTTCATGAAGGTCACCAATGATCGTCGTCGGTGGGTGATCCACCTGTACACGCCGGGGAGCCTCTCGCCTGGACACAATCTCCCCCTCAGTAGCAGCCTCCACTCGAACAGGCTCAGTCGTAGTGGGTGTAGGGGATGGTCCATCCTCGATCGTCGTCGTAGTAGTGGAAGTAGCGTGTACATGATCAGCCACGGGAGCACCACCACCATCATCATCGTCGTCTCCATCTCCATCCTTCTCATCCTCAAAGATCCTCGCTCCAATCTCCTCGTCACCTGCACACTCAAAAGCAGAAGAGCTACATGGCTGTGTCTCGTCGAAGGTTACCTCGCAAGTCTCCATGATACGGTTAGTATCAAGGTTGAGCACACGATATGCTCTAGAATGAATCGCATAACCAAGGAAAATACCATCCGAACATCTAGACTCAAACTTATCCAACTTGCCCTTCTTCAGAATGAAACACTTGCAACCAAAAGCTCTAAAGTGACTGAAGGACCGGATTGGCGACCAGAGAGGGGGGGAGTGAATGGGAGCCGATAAAAATTCTTTCTCAAAAGAACTCGGCCTATATCCCAATCGCAACTCCGAGGGTCACACACGAACAAGCGGAAGCACACACAAACCTCTCTCGAGACCTTAGGAACAAAGCTTGAAAGGCTAGGAAGCAAAGCGGAAGCAAGCACGAAAGAACTCGAGCAACAAAGAGGAAGGCTGAGACCTACCGGGTCAACCGGCACAAGTGACCGGGTCACCCTGAGCCTTCCAGAGCCGCACCGGGTCACCCGGGCACAAGTGACCGGGTCAACCCACCCCCTTCGGGTCACCCGGCACAAGTGACCGGATCACCCGGGACAGCCCAGAAAACTGCCCGTGAATTCACCCCAAACTTTCGATCAATGGATCTCCCAAACCACTTGGAGTCTTGAGACGAAATTTTGGGGAGATGATGAACACCCCAAGGAGAGGATATGCCCCAAAAAATACGGCCTCAAACTCCCTACAACTCCCGGAATCGCAAATCCTTGCCAAGAACACTATGAACTAGGGTTCATCCGAAAATCAACGAATCGAAGGCCAAATCCGGTGTTTGAGGGGTCAAGATCATCCACAAAGAGGCACAAGGCACTCACCCATGATCCCCTCAAAGAAATCTGGAGAGAAACGTCCTCAAATCGACGAATCGAGTGATGAACGAAAATCCTCCAAAAATACCTCCGAAAATCGCAGAAAAAGAAAAACGCCGGGAGCAAAGGATTTGGCACGAGATTGAGAAGGAAGATTTCACTATGAATATCTTAGCCAAATCCGGTTACAAGCCACTCACAAGAATCACAAATCTTGGATGGCAAAAAGCTCAAACAAAGACCCACTCACACCTCTCTCCCTCTCTCCCAAAGCACTCCAAAAGGAAAGAGCACCACCACCTACAAGCCAAAGAGTTGGCTGAAAATTCAGCCCCCTCCTCCTATATATAGGCCCTCCGGAAAAGACCGAAGTGTCCCTACACTAGGAGATACAATACAAACCCTCACAGGGGCATTTTGGTCAACACATGAAGTTCTCCATCAGACGGCCGCGCATCCATCGGGCCTTCGCGTCCTCCCAACGCAAGCACCTCGATCATGCCGCGTGTCGCCCGCTTCGAAGCTTCTCGGCACTCCCGGATCCCGTCTCCACCCGCCGAGCCTCCGGTCTTGGTTTTGTGGCTCAAACAAGTAACCCCGACGGTTTTGTGGTGAACCGCCGCAAACCCCGCGAACTCGGTGCAGCCTCCACGCCAATCCCACTCATGACTCGGCAGCCACGTCGTCCCGGCTCGGTGTTGGTTTTGTGGCCAAACCAACAAACCGTCGTGCTCGGCTTTGTGGAGCAACCGAGGAACCCGACAGTTTTCTGGTGAACCGCCGAAAACCCCGCATGCAAGCTTCGGCCTCACCACGCCAAGCATCGGGCCCGCCAAGCCTTTCACCTCCGGCTCCCGGACGGTCTACTCAGTCTTGCCCCGTTCAATGACTTGGCCGCTACCTTGCACCGGCTCCTGTCCACGACTTCGTCTTGCTTTTCTTGCCACCATGCGGCCCGCACTTGATCCCGTTCGGCCACCGGGTCCATCGAGCCGAGCCTACTTGTCTCTCCACTCCTCGGAGGCCACACAGGCTAAGACCTTTCGCGCCCGCTCTTCACCTGCACCAACGCAAATCAAGCCGCAACCTGCACCTGCAATACTCGGCCAAGAGTCAATCCACACAACGTTGTCAACCACTCCTCACGAGTGCATTGACAACACACCACATAAACATATGAATAAAAGACACACAACCGACAACACAACCCGACGAAACACACTCAACACAAAGCCTCAAAACATCCGGTCAATCGCTCATCATATACAAACCAAGGCACATATCAACTTGGTTTCTCAATCTCCCCCTTGATGAGTGCATTGACAAAAGATGGTTTGAAAGCAAAAGGAAAACTCATTCAAGTGCCTAAAAGCCAACAAAAAGCAAACACAAGGTAACTTGAAATGAGAAGAGCTCCAACCAAAGACTCTCGGAACCAAAGGAAGCACAAAGGCTAAACACCACCAAAGAGTCAAGCAATCCACAAGAGCTACAAGCAATCCCGAAAGCCATCAAACCAATTTCAGCTCTTAGAAAAGCACTTGTCAACCGCTCATCACTATCAAATCAAGGTTCATATTAACTTGATTTTCCAAATTTCTCCCCCTTGAGGAGTGGGTTGACAACATGCGAGCACAAAGAAATGGTTTGAGAAAGCAAAGGCCGAACAACTCATCCAAGTGAACGAAAGCCACACAAGGCAAAGAAAAAAAAACTTGGCATGAGGGAAACCACAAAGGCCACCACCACTAACAATCTCGGTCCCCAAAGACATGGGCAACGGCTCGACACAACCGAGACAAAAACGCATGATCCCTCAAGAAGAGGCACAAAGGGCTCAACACCGATCATGGACAAACGAAAGCACATGATCCCTCAGGAAGAGGCACAAAGGGCTCAACACCAATCATGTGACGATCGAAAACTCAAATCAACCGCCGGCTCCTCAAGAAGAGGCAAAGGGGCTCAACACCACCGGCAAAAGAGCAAAAGAGCACAAAACTCACAAGCTCCCCCTAAACACATGCACTAGGACCAAAGAGCATACAAAGCTCACCCTAAATATATGTGATAGAGCAAAGAGCAAAACACCAAAGCACAACTCAGGCAAACAAAGGAAACTCTCCAAAGCTCCCCCTACACAAATGCATACTTACCCTGAAAAAGTGCATACAAACTCAAGTTCTCCCCCTGAACTGAGTATCCCTCTGGATGCCACAAATGTATGTAAATTGAAACATTTTCTCCCCCAAAAACAACTTTTCCCCCTTATTAACAATGCATGAATCAAGGCAATTTTCCAAAAGATTTAACTACTAGCTTCTCAAATATACAAAGAGCACTATAAAATGCTACAAGTGAGATAATGAGCAAGCAAGATAGTTCATAGTTCCATAAAAGCATAGCCATCAAGATAGTAAAGCTATATAGGCATAAGACAAAGGCATGATCAAATTAAGCACTTTTGTGAAAAAATTTCCCTCTCAAGAGCAAGGACCTAAACATGAGCAAAACATGCCAAAGTGAATCTAAATCACACAAACTTCATGCTAGGTCACATATCCTCATCACAAGATCATTACAAACACCCATAAGCATCTCATGTCATGTTAAAGCCACCGAGCCATGTGTCTACTTCTTAAAATGAGACTTCTCATGGTAGACAACATGCTATGGTTTAGCACCCAAATTATTGCAATTTTAAAGGATTTTATGACATGGAACACGTGAGAGCATAACTTCAAGGAAAGCATTTCATACCAATTTCATTTTTCAATTTTAAGCTCAAAATGGTACATGAAGTGCCTTTGTGGCAAAAAGAAGCTTATGCTCCCCCACAAGGTATCACATGGGCTAAACATTCATAATGACAAATGGGTCTTTGACCCCAAGTGAAAAGCACATGATATCCAAGCACAAATTAAGCATGATATAGACCACCAAAGCACACTAAGATCATGCAAGGCCTTAAACCCACAAGAGAGAGCCTATCCTAGCATTTTTCAAAAATAGCCATCTCAACATGCATATATAGCAAAACTATCAAGAGCATAGCTATCCATCACCAAATCATATCAAACATGCTCAAAAGCTCACAAATAGCATATCATAGTGTTCATGGCATATAGGAGAAGCTCAACCTACCATGCATATGATACAAATGCAACAAAGGTAGATAAGTACATCAAATGCAACATGATATATGACACAAATGCAATGCAAAATGCATAGGGAGACACGGAATCTTGACTCAACAACAAGAAGGCTCACAAGGGGACACACCAACCAAGAACCGCTCCAAGCGAGAGAAGAACCGCCAAAGATCCCAATTGAGTACCATAGAAAAGATACGAATTGCAAGACCGCCGAAGATCCCAATTGAGTACCATAGAAAGGATACCAATTGAAGGATCAAGAATGGCTACCAAAAGCCAAAGCACACCTTGAAACCAAATTCCCCAGCGAAAGAAGCCGAGCTCCCCCTCAACCAAAGACAACTAGCTAAGCAAAAGCTAAGAAAAGAAAGAGCAAAAGAGAAGCTCTAAAACCAACCTAAAAAGGAGAAAACCAAATAAGGAACAAAACACTACCCGAAGACACGACAAGCTCAAAACCCAAAGCAATCTCACATGCTACACAATGCATTGACAATACCAAACAAAATAAATAAAGCATTGTAACATGATTCCACATATATGAATAAGAATAGGCTAGCAAGCATGTCAACAAGGTACAACCCTATACAAGGATACTAAACCAAAATGATACCAAAGAACAACATGCCAAACATGATACACGAACTAAACAAAGGCATGATACAAGTTCATTTGGATCAACCACCAACATATATTACAAAGCTAGCACGACAAGATATACATGGAGGACAAACATGCTATCAAGAAAGGTACCATCAAGCTAGACAAAATGATATGGATGAACAACATGACATATCCAAGCAATCAACCATAAAGCATGACATGATGTTGATAAATATCATCTACCATAATATCATACAAAGATAGCAAGATAGATATGCAAGATCACAAAGCTATCATGAACAAGGTGGCTAGCCTACCATGGTTTACACACAAGCATGACATAAGTATATACAAGAGAGCATAAGGGTAAAAGAAAAACTCACTATACATGTGTACAAAGGCTTTCAAGAGCCAAAGCGGTGTGGAGAACCATCTTGTCTTGATCACGTCACGGGCAAAGATCAAGCACCACCCGACTCATGTTCTCCAACCGCATCTCCAAACCTACACATAAGGAGACGAAAAAGACCGAGCCTTGGATCCCAAAGGGTTACCAAGCACATACTTGGGAATCCAATACTTGGTCACACGAGTAAGTGATGCACTCAACTTATCATGTGGGTTAGCATGATGCAAATGCTGGTTCGAATGAAAAGTCTTTCGAACACCCTTAGAACCATGCCTCAAAGGAGCCATTCGCGAAGGAAGCCGAGTGCTACCACAAGCAAAAAGGCAAAGATCATTCGGGATCGTAGGTGAAGAACCAACACAAGCACCAAGGGAAGCATGTCGCGGACCAACACAAGAAACACTAGAAGCATGTCCACGAGCATGGCCTAACTCACTAGAAAGAGTATCATAAAACCCGTCCACAAATCGCGCCTTCTTAGGCTCACAAGTGTTCATGCCATGAGAAGGGCTATGAACAACCAAAGGCCTAGAAGCACCTCCTCGCCGTATTCTCCTTGCCCGGCGGTAGCAAAAACTCTCTTGATGCCCATCCTTCCCACAATGAGAGCAATGGTACAAAGGCCTATCGAGAGGCACGGTCCGAGTGGATGAATCACCATTCTCTTGTAAGTGGGACGTCCCTTGGGACTTAGAGCAAGAAGCATCAACCCCAACATCCAACTTGGTGCCCACATTAGAATCACACGTGCCATGAGAAAGGCTACGTGGCTTCTTAAAAGCTTTGGCACGCACACGTCGCTCATGCTTGACACGGCGAAAGCAAAACTCAACGGTATGCCCATCCTTCTTGCAAAAGGTGCATTGGAACCTCGGCTTGGGAGTATGAGTTCCAAATATGTGGGAGGCACCCTTGCCATTCAAATTACCTTGGGCAATACCGGAAGATCCACCAAACTTAGGAATAGCTATGGGAGAGCTATCCAAAGCACCACCACCTGTGCCACCATCCAAAGACTCACGCTTAAGAGAGGAAGTCAACTCCGGTTGAGAAGAAGCAATTTTGGAAGCATCAACATCGGAGTTACAAGAAAAGCGAGAATCCAAACCCTTGGCACAAAGACTCTTGCACCTTGTGCGCAAAACCTCATTTTCAGATTTGAGGCGCTCACAAGTACCACATGTCATATTTCTTAAATTATCGATTTCCTCTTCAATGCATTTAGCATATGTGGTACGCAAGAGTTCATTTTCTTTCTCAAGGTTGGCACTCATCTCATCATGCTCAACCAACTTGGCGCTCATATCCTCGCGCATCTTTTTCAAAGCCAAAACTTCACTTTTCAAATCAATGCATGAGGTGCAAATGAAATCACATGAACAAGCAACATCATTTACATCTCGCAAAGCATTATCATCATCACAAGAAGTATGACAAGCATCCTCTACAAGCAACAAAGAGCACTTGCTACAAGGCATGGATTTCATATTACAAATTTCAGCCCTAGCATGCTCAAGATCATCTACACATGTGGTGTGAGTCAATTTTAATTGATTAATTTCAGCAAACAAAGACTCACAAGAAACACATGGTAGGGAAGCATTTGACTCTAGCAAAGAAATCTTACTCCTAGCCTTAACAAGATCATCATCCAAAGCAATACAAGAATTGCAAGGCATGGAAGCATTGGATTTCAACAAGTCAATTTCAGATTTCATGTTAGCAAGAGCCATATCAACTTCATCACTCAAGGCATCACATGATTTGCAAGGCAAAGAAGCTTTGAAATTTAACACCTTAATTTCAGATTTCAAGCATGCAATGGAAGCAATCAAAGCATCATTCTTAGCATGCATGGTGTTACAAGAAGTGCAAGAATTCAAAGCACAAGACTTCCAATGAGCCATACCACATTTCAACCTAGCAAGAGAGCATTTCATCTTCTCATTCTTCCTACGTAAGGCATCACACAAATCTATGTTTCTCCTATGCAAATCTCCACAATCATGCTCACAATCATCCAACCTATTGCATAGGATCAAGATAGCTTTGGCAAGTGTACCTTGGTTCATGCCTCTTAGCTTGTGGTAGAGCTCGCCTTTCTTGATGTCACCATCTTGATAGTCCTCGATGAGAGACATCATCTTCTCCACTCCGGCTTCCACCTCAACCTTCACACTCCTCCTACTCAACGAATCACAAGGAGAAGAGCTTGGTGCCATACTCAAAGCACCGGTTAGGATTAGCCAAAAACAAGCTCAAATCACGCAAACCAAATCCGCAAGCAAAAGCACCCTTTTCTCTGTCGCCCTATGGATCCTAGACTTGTTAGAGTCACACGAATCTGCAACCGGCTCTGATACCAATTGAAGGACCGGATTGGCGACCAGAGAGGGGGGGAGTGAATGGGAGCCGATAAAAATTCTTTCTCAAAAGAACTCAGCCTATATCCCAATCGCAACTCCGAGGGTCACACACGAACAAGCGGAAGCACACACAAACCTCTCTCGAGACCTTAGGAACAAAGCTTGAAAGGCTAGGAAGCAAAGCGGAAGCAAGCACGAAAGAACTCGAGCAACAAAGAGGAAGGCTGAGACCTACCGGGTCAACTGGCACAAGTGACCGGGTCACCCTGAGCCTTCCAGAGCCGCACCGGGTCACCCGGGCACAAGTGACCGGGTCAACCCACCCCCTTCGGGTCACCCGGCACAAGTGACCGGATCACCCGGGACAGCCCAGAAAACTGCCTGTGAATTCACCCCAAACTTTCGATCAATGGATCTCCCAAACCACTTGGAGTCTTGAGACGAAATTTTGGGGAGATGATGAACACCCCAAGGAGAGGATATGCCCCAAAAAATACGGCCTCAAACTCCCTACAACTCCCGGAATCGCAAATCCTTGCCAAGAACACTATGAACTAGGGTTCATCCGAAAATCAACGAATCGAAGGCCAAATCCGGTGTTTGAGGGGTCAAGATCATCCACAAAGAGGCACAAGGCACTCACCCATGATCCCCTCAAAGAAATCTGGAGAGAAACGTCCTCAAATCGACGAATCGAGTGATGAACGAAAATCCTCCAAAAATACCTCCGAAAATCGCAGAAAAAGAAAAACGCCGGGAGCAAAGGATTTGGCACGAGATTGAGAAGGAAGATTTCACTATGAATATCTTAGCCAAATCCGGTTACAAGCCACTCACAAGAATCACAAATCTTGGATGGCAAAAAGCTCAAACAAAGACCCACTCACACCTCTCTCCCTCTCTCCCAAAGCACTCCAAAAGGAAAGAGCACCACCACCTACAAGCCAAAGAGTTGGCTGAAAATTCAGCCCCCTCCTCCTATATATAGGCCCTCCGGAAAAGACCGAAGTGTCCCTACACTAGGAGATACAATACAAACCCTCACAGGGGCATTTTGGTCAACACATGAAGTTCTCCATCAGACGGCCGCGCATCCATCGGGCCTTCGCGTCCTCCCAACGCAAGCACCTCGATCATGCCGCGTGTCGCCCGCTTCGAAGCTTCTCGGCACTCCTGGATCCCGTCTCCGCCCGCCGAGCCTCCGGTCTTGGTTTTGTGGCTCAACCAAGTAACCCCGACGGTTTTGTGGTGAACCGCCGCAAACCCCGCGAACTCGGTGCAGCCTCCACGCCAATCCCACTCATGACTCGGCAGCCACGTCGTCCCGGCTCGGTGTTGGTTTTGTGGCCAAACCAACAAACCGTCGTGCTCGGCTTTGTGGAGCAACCGAGGAACCCGACAGTTTTCTGGTGAACCGCCGAAAACCCCGCATGCAAGCTTCGGCCTCACCACGCCAAGCATCGGGCCCGCCAAGCCTTTCACCTCCGGCTCCCGGACGGTCTACTCAGTCTTGCCCCGTTCAATGACTTGGCCGCTACCTTGCACCGGCTCCTGTCCACGACTTCGTCTTGCTTTTCTTGCCACCATGCGGCCCGCACTTGATCCCGTTCGGCCACCGGGTCCATCGAGCCGAGCCTACTTGTCTCTCCACTCCTCGGAGGCCACACAGGCTAAGACCTTTCGCGCCCGCTCTTCACCTGCACCAACGCAAATCAAGCCGCAACCTGCACCTGCAATACTCGGCCAAGAGTCAGTCCACACAACGTTGTCAACCACTCCTCACGAGTGCATTGACAACACACCACATAAACATATGAATAAAAGACACACAACCCGACGAAACACACTCAACACAAAGCCTCAAAACATCCGGTCAATCGCTCATCATATACAAACCAAGGCACATATCAACTTGGTTTCTCAGTGACTCACCTTGGGTTGTCGGCCATGCATCAGCTCATAAGAGGTCTTCTTCTTAAAGGCACGAAGGAAGATGCGATTTGAGACATAGCAAGCGGTATTGACCGCCTCGGTTCAGAAATGCCTAGGAGTCCTATGGTTGAGCATCATCCTAGCCATCTCACAAAGGGTCCGGTTCTTCCTCTCCACTACACCATTCTGGCAAGCGACGTATGGAGAAGAGTACTGATGATCAAGACCAAGTTCACTGCAAAAGGCATCAAAATGAGAGTTCTTAAACTCTGTGCCATTGTCACTGCGTATAGCTCAAATGGCATCTCCATGTCTCTTCTTCAACCTCAAGATCAAGTCCCGAACAAAGCCAAATGTCTCGCTCTTATCCTCCAAAAAGAAAACCCAAGAGTACCTCAAAAAATCATCAACAACCACAAGAACATACCACTTCCCACCAGCAGAGCTAACACGAGCTGGCCCAACCAAATCCATGTGCAACAGCTCACAAGGTCGCTCGATCATGACCGCAGTCAGAGGGACGTGAGAAGTAGCAACCATCTTCCCATGCCGACAAGAAGCACAAACCAAATCCTTCTCGAATTTCAACTTAGGCAATCCTCGGACAAGATCAAGACCACTCAAGCGGGAAAGCAACTCAAAGCTCAAGTGTCCCAACCTCCTATGCCATTTCCAAAGCTCGGCAGACACACCAGCAACAAAGCATCGAGGAGGACCAACAGGCTGGGAAAAATCGACACAAAAGATTTGACCCTCGGGGACGATCGTACAGACAAGATCGCCTCGAGAATCAAGCACACGAGAAGCGCCTGACATAAAATGAACCTCAAAACCTTCGTCGAGTAATTGAGATACTGACAACAGGTTAAAACCAAGTGACTTGACCAGGGCCACACTTCTTAAGGTCACCTTGCTACTCACCTTCACCATACCTTCAGCAAGCACTCGTCCTCTCCCATTGTCCCCGAAAGTGATGTACTCCCTCGTACTCACCGGGGTGAGGCTGGAGAACCACCCACGATCTCCGGTCATGTGTCGTGAGCAACCGGAGTCGATCAACCAAAAGTTCTCCAAGCCTCCCACCTGCAATCAAAAACGAGTACAAGAATGAGCAAGCGACTCAACACTAGGGTTAGTACCAAAAGAGTCAAACTAGTGCTGAGCCATTTGCTCAAAAGAAGGGTTAGCAAAATCCATCCTCCCAAAACCCCTAGGCGGAGTCCTCTCACTCCTACCACCAAATGACCTGTCATGTCTCACTGGAGGAGTACGCGCACCATGAGGAGGAAAATGTGGCCCGTAGTCCATCTGAGACCCAAAGTTCCGATCGTGCCTCCCAAACTCGTAACGGTCATGAGAAGGAGCATGTCGAGCCAACTCACCATGCCCAAACCCAACACGCCTGTCTCTCTGAGGAAACACACCTCCACCTCCACCTCCACGAGTGGGAACCGTACGCACATACACCTCACCCCTAGGTAGAGGCCCTCTACGAGGCTCAGGCACACCACGAGCAAGGTGGTACCTGTCCTTGTTTGCCATCTCCCTAGCAAACCTCTCATCTCTATTCCTCCGGAAACAGAACTCATCCTTATGCCCATCCCTCCCACAATACTCACAATGGAAGCGGATCGGCTGTGGCTTAGGCGATGGCTTTTCTGTGGGCTTCTCAACACCTTTCTTTCCTGACTTCCCCTCAAAGACATTACCCAGGTTGCTCACAAACTTGATGGGTTTCTGGTAATTCTCTCTTTTCTGGGGGAACACTGGTGGGTCTGGAGTTGTATCAAGCTTGTTTCTCAGGTGGTTTGGCTTGGGTGCATTTTTGTTCATGGGTATGGTGTGTGGTGGTGTAGGGATCTCTCCAACTTTCTCTTCTCCCTCACCACTCTTCTCACCACTCTTCTCACCACACTTGTCGGCCCCCAATGCCTGACCATCAAACCTCTTGAACTGAGCCAACATCAAACTCAATTGTGGCTCATGCCCAGACAACCAACTCATCAATTTCCTAAGCTCATCATTTTCATCCTGCAGACGGTCAACATAGTGTGCAAGTTCCATGTTTTTCAAAGCATGTATTTCACAGGTTGAACATGATGTAGGAAGAGGAGCTTTCAATGCCGCCTCGAGAGAAACAATTCTAGTGTGAGATTCATCTAGCCTAGCATGCAAAATAGGACATGAGGTACAAGCACCTAGTAAAGCTGGCCTAGATTTCAATTCATCACACTCAATCCTAACCACATCTAGTTCCTCCAAAGTAGAGGCATGCTTCTCCTTGAGAGCAGTCAAGTCAGCAAGAAAAACTGAGCAATCACCACAATCTATCTCATCAGACACCACATGAGCAGATTTCAAAGCGCCTATCTCATTTCTAGCATCCACAAGCAAGGATTCAAGCTCGGCTATCTTATCCTTAGCATCACCCAACAAAGACCTAAATTCCCTCTTCTCCTTGTTGGTCTTTCTAAGCACATCATCACGGTTATCAAGCAACTCATTGAGCCTAGCATTCTCCTCTAGTAAGAAGTTGGGATCTTGTCGTACCTCTTCCTCGGATTCGGAGTTCGAATCCGAGCTGTGCCACCCACCCTTCTTAGAATGCGCCATGCCGCAAAAGCTTCCTTGTGCGACGAAGCTGAGGCCGGTGAAGTTCTTGCCCGTGTGCCGCTTGTCCTTGCACCTTTCTTGCTCTTCCTCGCTGCTTGAGTCGGAGGAAGCATCACTTGATGTCGAGTCGATGTCGCTCGCTCCGGCCACCATCGCTCGAGCGGTCTTCTTGTGGCCGCCACTCTTCTTGTGCCTTCTCTCGCCCTTGTCCTTGTGCTTGTCCTTGTAGTCATTCCGAGAGCGGTGCTTGTTGTAGTCGTGCTTGGGCTTGCCCTTGTAGTCGTTCTTGATCTCCATGGCTTCAGGGCATTCGGCAATGAAGTGCCCGTGCTTCCCGCACCGATAGCACATCCCCGAGCTCCGCCTTGCATTCTTGCGGTTCTCGTACATCCGCCCAAACCTCTTGCTCAACAAGGCGAGATCGTCCTCGCTCAGCACCTCAAAGTCTTCATCTGGCAAGGACACAAGACAAGATAAAGAGAAACCACTAGAGTTAGCGTTAGACCTCGATCCTGAGACAAGAGCCAAACTATGAGGATCAGTGGGGCTCTCGCTCTTGGCTCTCAAGCCACGATCAACCTCTGAAGACCTGAGCTTGGAAAATAGCTCATCCAACGTCAGCGTATCATACACGCTTGACTCCTCAATGGCCTCGACCTTGGCACTCCACATGGACCTATGCAGGGCATCCAAAAGCTTGATAGCTTGATCATGATCCGTGTACGGGAGCACTGTCACATTGCCCCTCATGTTGTTGACTATGCTAGTGAAGCGCTAAAACATAGCATCGGTCGACTCACCGGGGAGATGAGTGAAGTTCTCGTACTCTCTCCGGTAAGTGGAAAACAAACGGGCTTGCACTTGGGTATTACCAACATGAGCATTTCTCAACTTGAGCCAAATCTTTCCGGCCACATTCTCTCCATACACTCGCTCGAACTCCGAGGCACAGAGAGCACAGAACATGTAATCAACGGCCTTGCTGTTGGCCTCACACATGTCCCGCGATCCTGGAAGTAGAAAACTATCTGGGATGACATAATAAGGATTCTGAGTGACCTCCCAGATAAAAGTTCCCTTCCCTCGCAAAAACGCGCTCATGCGCCTCTCCCACATCGGGTAATTCTTGCCATCGAAGTGCGGAGGACCCGACCCCTTGCCGTAATCGCCCATCTTTGGATCTTAGACTGGTTAGAATCAAAAAGATCCGTAACCGGCTCTGATACCAATTGAAGGACCGAAAAGGGCGACCAAAGAGGGGGGGGGGAGTGAATGGGAGCCGATAAAAATTCTTCCCAAAGGTCGAACTCGGCCTATACCCCGATTGCCACTCCAAGTTCTGTCGCACACAAAGGAAGCTCTAAACAAGGCACACACAAGCCTACAAGAACAAGAGACAAGCCTAGGAGCAAACAGCGGAAGCAACTAGACAAGAATCAAAGGACTTATGCAACTCTGCGAAGTCCCTGGCGGACCGTCCGGGAGGACCTCGCGGACTGTCCGCGATGACGGTGCGGACCGTCCGAAAATACCACCTCCAGTAGCGCACCGAGAAAAACGGACTGTCCATGAAGGACCCGCGGACCGTCCGCCTCGTCACGGACCGTCCGGCACTTTAGTACGGACCGTCCGCAAACCTCGCGCACCAAAAACCAACCGGCTTAATGGATCGAACGAAAGACCCTCAAGAACACGAAGAACAGCCGACCTGTCAGGCACCTCGCGGACCGTCCGCACGGAGGCTGCGGACTGTCCACCAAGTGTGGACAGAGCAGAAAAACGCCCGAGCTCGGGAGTCAACTCCACCTTTCCATCACCGGATCTCCCAAACGGCTAGAGCTCTTGAGACAAGATTTTGGGGAGATGAGCAGCGTCACACAAGGAAGCTATGCCCCAAAAATCTTGACCTCTAACTCCCTAAATCACCGAGAATCGCGGATCACACGAACTCCACCAAGAACTAGAACTCCGACCAAGAACTCACGAATCGAAGGCTCTCCACGGCGTTTGAGGAGTCAAGATCACACACAAAGATGTGCAAGGCATCCACCCATGATCTCCTCAAAGAAATCCGAAGGAAAACACCCTCAAATCCCCGAATCGAGCGAAGAACAAAACTCCGCAAAAATAGCCCCGAAAATGACACGAAAATCAAAGAGGACTAGGAGATCACCGCAATGCCGAATGCTTCCATACATCCAGAGGTCAGAGTCTGTACAAGAATCTAGCCTAAGGAATACAGAGGGAAAGGAAGAAGTTCAGAGCAATCTACCGGGGAAGGAAGCCCTAGAGTCCTAGAGAGAGATGCCATCCACCTCTCCTCTATTTATACGAAGTCCATCGGAGGGAGGTAAATGACCACTCTACCCCTACTGCTTGAAATGAAGATACAACCCCTCAAGGGCATTTTGGTCAAGTCTTCATCGGACGGATACGCTTCCACCTCGGCCTTGCTTAGCTTCGACACAAGCCCCACGATCACGCCACGTGCCCTCTGCCTCGAAGCTTCCCGAAGCACCCAGATCTCCGTCTCCGTCGCCTCGAGCCTCCGGGCTTGGTTTTGAGGCCCAAACCAAGAAACCGTCCACCGATGGTTTTGTGGGTAAACCAACAAACCCCGCGTGTATGCTTCGGGCTCCATCCGCTACCTTGCACCGGCCCATGTTCATGACTGCAGCCCTCCAGTCTTGCACCGCACGGCTCGCACTTGACCCTATCGGCCACCGGGTCCATCGAACCAAGCCTACTTGCCTCTCCATCACCCGGAGGCCACCACGGCTATGGCCTTTCGCGCTTGTTCTTCACCTGCACCGACACGAGTCAAGCCGCAACCTGTACCTGCACACTTAGCCAAGCATCAGTCCACACAACATTGTCAATCAGTCATCACTAAGGAGCGACCCTCCACTGGTCCTCGGACACACCTGGTCCTCATCACACTACCCTATTATCATTTCTTACCCCTGTATTTGAGTGTCTGATTTATTTCCGTCTATGATCTATACTCATTGCAATAGTGTTGAGCTTGTCAATCCACCAATGCCTTCCTTGGATTCGATACCCTTTGGAATACTTCTTTGGGGAAATGCTACAATGGTACTTCCGTGCGCTTGCGGACTCCTATAACGTTAAGAATTACCAACCAGCATTTCTGGCGCTGTTACCAGGATGGGTTCCAAACCCGTTCTTAGGTGATTGCGTTAAGAAATGTCAACAAGCATTTCTGGCACTATTGCCAGGGAAGGCCTAAGGATGACATATCAATACTTTGCATATGTTTATAATCATGATAGGAATAAAACAGTTCTCAATGCAGGCTAACTTGGATTGTCTTCTTTGTCTATTGATGATGAAGACAGGTAGTGCATGACTGGTTTCGACTTACCACCGAATTTTACTGAAGATCCTAAGTCACTCGTAAGGAAGGCACAAACTCATTTCGGCTCTCCTTTGCGTGAATGTTCGGAAGTCAATCCAGCTTCCTTTGTGCCATCCGCATCAACTTCCATGGCCAACATTGTCGAGAAGACTCTCCGCGAATACTCCGCTCCCTCTGCTGACCAGGTGCCGACAAGCCCTGCGATCAACAACGGGAATGGAAACTTCGATATCAAGACTGGCCTAATCACGATGGTACAGGCTAGCCCATTCTGTGGCAAGCCTAATGAAGACGCGAGCGCCCACCTGCAGCAGTTCCTGGAACTGTGCAGTACCTTCACTATACGAGCAGTGGAGGAAGATGCTATTCGTCTGCGACTGTTTCCCTTCTCACTCCTGGGAAAGGCGAAGCAGTGGTTCTATGCTAACCGTGCAGAAATTAACAGTTGGGCAAGGTGCTCCGCAGCATTCCTCGCGAAGTTCTTTCCGTTGGGCAAAACCAATGTCCTTCGGGGGCGAATTTCAAGTTTCCAGCAAGCAGCAAATGAGACTATCCCAGAAGCTTGGGAGAGACTCCAGGAGTACATCCTGTCTTGTCCTCATCATGGGATGGACAACTGGCTTATTCTTCAGAGTTTCTATAATGCGCTGACTCTGACAGCCCGAAGCCATATTGATGCTGCAGCTGGAGGAGCCTTCTTCTCTCTTACTATTACTGAAGCTACTACACTGATTGAGAAGATGATTACCAACCAAGGGTGGAGTGATGATCGACTCTAGCCACGTCAAAGGGGTACACATACCATCAAGAAAGTAGATATGTTGCACACCAAGATGGACCTAATGATGAAGAGAATGGATGATCTAGCTAATGAGAAGGCCGCCATGGCCACCACTACTCAAGCTATGGATGCTCACATGACTTGCGAAGTCTGTGGTAATATTGGGCATTCAGGGAACTAATGCCCAGCTACTCAGGAGGATGTGATGTACATGAACGGCAACAACAACGGTTATTATCCACAAGGAGGTCAAACATGGAATCAATCACGCCCTTATTATCAAGGAGGTAATCAAGGTAATTCTTTCAACCCAAACCAACCTTCCTTGAAAGATCTAGTCTTTGGGCAAGCTAAGATTAATGAAGGTTTTAATAAGAAAACAGCTGCCTATGATAAGGCTTTCGAGAGCCTTAATGTTAAAATTGATAGCCTTTCTTCTGCTCTTAAAAACCAGTTGAGCTTTAATAAGATGATAGAAACCCAGTTGGCTCAATTAGCTGCTTTGGTTCCCTCTGCTAAAGACGGGAAGATTCTGGGCAACCCGTATCTTCCTGTGAAAATGTTTGTGTAGTGTCCACCAGATGGGGTAAGCCATCTCGGTGGGCACGAGCCACTGACTATGCAGGGAAGCCTATACAACAATTACTTGACTCATGGGAATCTTCAACAATCACACATAAGAAAGATCGTGGTTATCCGGCTATCACCTGCAAGATATATTACCAGAAGATTAAGCATGCTCTCTGCGACCTTGGTGCAAGTGTTAATCTCATGTCCAAGGCCATGTTTGAACAATTGGGATATCCAGCTCTAACTCCAACTGCGACGACCGTCCAACTTGCTGATGCATCGATCCAATATCCGGAGGGGATAGTAGAGAACTTATTGGTGTTCATCCAAGGTTCATGCATCTTCGCGGACTTCGTGGTCCTTGATATGCAAGATGATGAGGGAATGCCCCTCATTCTTGGGAGACCGTTCCTAAGTGATGCCAACGCAAGGATCAATGTCGGAGTCAGAACGATCCGATTCCGCATTGGGAAGAGGAACTTGATGTTCCGATTTTAGGCAACAGAAGAGAAATGTTATACACTGCAGGGCAAGAATGAGCAATTAGGTGCATGGATGGAGCCACAGCCCCAGTGACTTCCCACCACTCCAACAAAGCCTAAGAAAACAATAAAGGTGTGGCGGGAAATACAGAAGTCATCCCCAACTATTTCTCGGGAATGGGGTGACGAGTGGTATTGATCGTCGAGAAAAGTCTCGCTCTCAGACTTAAAAAGATGAGTCCTTTTTGCCAAAAGGTAAAATTGGTAGTTATCTCATATTTCCCTTTCAAAATTTTATTTGATTTTTCCAAATGCATATTTGAATTTTCCAACCTTGCATCTGCATGCTAGATTTTTCTAGCCAAATTTCCCTTTTCAAATAAAAATTTTGAAAATAAATTTTTGAGTTGGAAAATCCTAGAAAAATTTGTTCGAGCAAAATTTTGGGCGAATCTGGACCTAGACATCTGGGCAGGACATCAGGTAGCCGTTAGGGAGCCGTTGCAAAAAGTTGGAGGCAGGCGGGCCCGGCAGGGGCTCGGCCGACCCAGGCCAACGGTCATGTGGGCCCGACCTCCTCCAACGGCTCCTAGCCGTTGCTCTTGTCCCCTCCCCCGATGCCTGGCTCGGTTGCCTATAAATAGAAGGGGGATTGAGGGGTTTCTTCACCCATTCACTCATTTCCATCACCCTCTCTCCCTCTTTGCTCTTGCTCTTTGGTTTTCTTGGATTTCTTGCTCAAGTTGAAGTGTCAAGCACTCTCTCCAATTTGTCGCTGAATATTGAATATTGGTGGAGTAAGCTCGGTAAGGATTGCATTTTGATTTCACTAACCCATCACCGAGTTGCTCGTGTTGTCCCATTGTTGTGCAAGATGAGTTGGATCACCGGTGCATACCGGAAGGTGACCCGCTCATGCCGTTTGAGAGACGGGGAGGGCTCGTCTCACCACTCCAGAGCTACACCGAGTCCAATGTCAACCGACCGTGAAGAAGGGGAAGAAGAGGAGTAATCCACGCCACAAGCCGAAGGAGTGTTCGACACCGATGCCGCCCCATCGACTTGAGGGATGACCGAGAGAGACAAGCCTATTCTCTCATCAAGGATCGAGTCTTCGCCAACACCAAGGAGTTTGACTTGGCCCTTCTCGAGAAAACAGGTATGGACTCCGAGTTCAATTCCATTTGGCATGCTCTTGGTTGGGAGAACTTTGTTCCGGTGTGGGAGATTGGTTCTAGGCCTCTCACCATCAAGTTCCTCTGTACTCTTCGGGAGGATGAGACCGGTATTACGTTTCGTTTCCATGGAACGTCGTATCGAGTCTCATGGCCAGATCTTAGTCGCGCTCTCGGTTTTCATCGTTGTTGTGTTATTTCTCTCGATCAAGCTTGCAGCGATTTTATTCGAGATAGTTTTTGGGAAGAGCTTTCTGGTCGGCCTGTCCGTGGCAAGTTAGCGCCTCGGTGCAACGATATCACACATCCCACTCTCCGACTGTGGCACAAGTGGCTCGCCGTCACTCTCTTTCCAAGGGATGATGTTCAAACCGTGCGCACGGACGAGATGAGGATATTATATGCCGTGGTCAGACGGATCAGAATCTCCCCAGTGCAAGCTATGATTCGGCAGTGGTTGACAAATTTTAGGATGACGGGTTCTATTGAGTGTACGTCTTTGATCACACATATCATTTTGAGTCTCGGGATTACTCAAGGGGCTAACATTCCCTATATTGATTCTCCCCGGGCCGTGATAGATGAGGCATATTTGATTCAAGGACATATTCTTAAGAAGGGCCAGGATGATTCTTTGGTTTTCTTTTACCCTAGCCATGCAAACCAGATTCGGTTACCCAACCCGGATTTCTGTTTGTACGGCCAAGGACCACTGACCGTTCCTCGTGAGGAACCTCGTCGTTGTAGTGTTTCTGGAGACAGGGTCACTAGGAGTGCATTGAGGAGGGCAGCAACAGCCCAGCAACTGCCACAACATCCGCCGCCATAGCTGTCACCACAGCCGTCACCTCAGCCACAGCCTCAGCATACCACACCGCTGTCTGGTGCATGGGCCTCGACCGGGTACATGTCTGGAGTTACACCCGGATATGCCCCCGGTTGGGACAAGCCCATGTGTCAGCCGGGTGTGAGTAGCTTGACTTGGGCTAGTGTAGGGAGTGGCGAGTGGGTTTGGCCCGCCGGTGCTACCTACGGGGAATTGTCTTCATCGTCCAGGTTGCGCTCGTCATCTCGTGGGGCCACCCTCACTCAGCAGGTGAGAGAGCTCAACATCTGTGTCGGTACCATGGAGGAGACAATGCACCAGCAGGCTGAGTCCACTCAAGACTGGCAGCGTATGACTGGCGAGAGACTTCACACCATGGAGCAGAGACAACAGCTACAGCTGGAGGAGCAGAGGGCTTACTACGCATGGATGGGATACCACCCTCCACAGCAGTGAGCCTGAAGCTAGCTTGGGGGAGGACCCCCATTCTGCGGTAACTTGTATCTTCTATTGTTTTCAGAACCCCATATGCTAAAAACACATAAAAATCTGAAAAGTTAAAAAGACCAAAAATATTTATTTGCTTTCTTAAATTAGTTTGTTTTCATATGCGCGGTAAGAGTGTTCTTATTCTCCATGGTTGAAATGATGAATAGTTGCTCTGTTTATTCCTCTTGTATGCCTTGTTTACAACTTAGTACCCTATTTAAGTTTTGAGTTTGTTGGCTAGTATGATCGAACCTGAGCTTGTAATTTGTGGGTAGCAAAAGCATGATCTTTGCCTAAGTAGTTGTGAGGTATGATATGGTATAATAGAGTTGCTATGAGCTAGTACTAAGTGATGTTTGATATCCGGAGTTTTCTTTTGAAAAATGTTAAAATGATAAGTTCCTCAATGATAAGAAATTCCTATCCAAGGCCATATGTAGATCTTAGCTTCTGTTAACCTCCACATATGCTACCTGATTTCTTCATTGAGTCTTGTCGAATTGTTGTGACCCTCGGCAAGTAAACTTGTCATTACTCCCATGATCAAGATCACGTACACACCACCATATGCGAAACTTCTACACTGGAAGTTAGGAACCATCATTTCATCCATCCCCCATCCATTCCACAAAATAAAGCTCCGCACATTGTTCCATGATTACTCTCCCTCCAAAAATATTCAGCAAGGACTATGGTCTATGTAAAAAAAACATGCTCAAGGGCATGCATAGAAAAAAAAGAGAGAAAGATAGAATAAAGAGACATAGCCCAAGTCTCAAAAATTTCAAAAAGGAGGAGAGTAAAATCATGCAAGATAGGAGTTCATCATCCATCCACCGTACACACACTTTTGCACATCTTGATCAGGTTGTGTGACTTATTCTCCCAAGGATCTAGTTTTTGACTCGACAATACATGAGAAACAGGTATGCCACATGTTTTCCCTACCTACAGCTCCACATATCAGCTTATTAGAAGTAGGTGGTGAAAGAAGGCAAAACAATGCCTTTGTGAGGAATCATACACATTGAGCGATCCGCGAGTATCATTGAGGAACTTTGATTTCTTTTTTGAAAAACCTGCAAAACCTCCGGATTGATAACGGATCAAGGTACATGTGATTAGTAATCTTTATACAACCATTCTATCTTTCAACCGCCCAAGGCAGGTGAAGCTACACGCCCCATATCAATCGAGTGTAAGGTAAGATCAATGCAACTTCTTCAACCCTTGATAGAGTACCTAGCTATATCTTGTTATACATTAGGAATACAACATCGTAGCAACTCCTGATCAACCAACCTGAGTCCTTAATCTCTTGCTCGGGACGAGCAAGAGGCTAGCTTGGGGGAGTTGTTGACGACTGTTAAGTGCCTACTTTAGCCGTCAATATACTCATAAATAAAGGAGCATAAGGCATTTCTTACACGTATTTAGTTAAGAATAATGTAGTTCCACTTGTCCTTGGATATTATTTGATTGCAGGAAAATAAGCAAGAAAAGAGTGGCAAACTCACCTTCTATGATCCATGCCACATCACCTCATCCTAGGTGGGCTGCCAACAAGGATGCCATGCATGCAAAGCTGCCAACCAGGGCGCCATGCATGCATGCCATGCAAGCAATCGAAGTGAAGCAACCCCCGACGAATCAGAGTGTGACACATGGACATCAAATGGATCCATGGGCCCACAAAAGCATGCAAATCGTGCCAAAATAGGGTGGACACCGGGAACCGACCTAAGGACCCACAAGACATTCACCTGGAGAAAGCACAAGCCAGGGGGGCCCACCAGGGGGTCGACCGAACCGACCTTGGCTCGGCCACTCCTGGTCCTCCACGTGGTGCTTCCCTATTGGTCCTAGGAGCCATTCTCGGGGTATTTGCATCCACTCCTTGCCGGTGCCCGAGCCTATAAATAGAAGGAGAGGGGGCTCACTTATGAACCATCCACACTTACAACACCTCTCTCACTTTTAGTCTCAAGGCTAGGAGGTAGGCTAGAGTAGTTCTAATTCAGGTTCCAAGTCTACTTTGGGATCTAGGTATGAGTTCTCTTGTATCTTATTTCATTTGTATGACTTTGATCTACTTCAGTTATTCAGCTATTTCATATAAAGTTGTGTTAGTATACATGGGTGATTTGTTCATGTGTTCTTCACCTGTTCATCATTTAGAGGCTCCTGTTCTTGATGAACAAGGCCTTTTGATCCACTTGACGGGTGACTTTCACATGTTTCTGGTGTTTGTTCATAAGTTAGAGGCTCGTGTTCTTCGCGAACACGACCCTTTGATCCAGTTGAACAGACATAGGAAAACACGAATACGTTTGTGTACCTAACCTGGTTTGATCTAATTAGATGACATGACTGCGTTGTATGAAGTCTGTGCTTAAGCTACGGTACTTGCTGTAATTGGCTGGTTTATCTGGTGGCTTGACCTGGGTCACAATAGCCCGGGCCGGTCAAGTCCGGCTAACAACGTAAGCATGGTGCTTGGGTTGCGTAGCTACCTTACTTATGAGATTATCCCACGGTTTGTCTTGGGGTAGGGCGTGGTAGTGACAGCCGTTGGTCCCTCTGAAATCCCCCACGTTCGGATAAGCTGTAGGAGTCTAAAATCTAACAACCGAAGTTGTGCGGAAGCAACGCGGGAGGTTAGCTCCCCGTGGTACCTGGCTGCTTAAGTCAATGTTCTTCAACGCTAGTGTATCTAACTCGTTCCTACCAGCTTTATGTGTATAGTACATAAGAACCTAGAACAAACTCGTATGTTGCCTCCTATGCCTAGGACCCCTTAGAGAGAGAGTGAGTGTGTGTGTGATCACACTACCCTATTATCATTTGTTACCCCTGTATTTGAGTGTCTGATTTATTTCCATCTATGATCTATACTCATTGCAATAGTGTTGAGCTTGTCAATCCACCATTGCCTTCCTTGGATTCGATACCCTTTGGAATACTCCTTTGGGGAAATGCTACAATGGTACTTCCGTACGCTTGCGGACTCCTGTAACGTTAAGAATTACCAACCAGCATTTCTGGCGCTGTTACCAGGATGGGTTCCAAACCCGTTCTTAGGTGATTGCGTTAAGAAATGTCAACACCGCGGCTTGAAACTCGTCGTCCTCCAGCACAGAGCATTGGAATGACCCCTCAACCTGAGCGCCGAAGAGCTCGCGAATAGCCCTGCTGTGCTCCTCCGACAGGCCCATCGCGAAGAGCCTGGTGCACTGGAATGAGTCAGCGTCTAGCTCCTCCTGCTGCCTGCTCACCCCTAGCTTCTGCATGAGCAGGTTCTGCCCCGCGGTGACCGGGTTCGGACCCTGACCCTTGGATACCGCGGCGAGACGACTGCTACGGCGAAGTGTAGCAAGCGGGGGGTAGACCTTCGCCTTGTGGCGATGCGGAACACCCAGGACTAGAGGCGGCGGTGGCCACTGCAAAGAGGCACAGAAGTCAGCCACCAGCGACTCAAGGTCCCCCCGCGGGTCCCCCGCAGCTGTAGCGGCAGGAGTGGAGTGCGACCTGGGGGCCGGGGAGCAGGGGGCCTGCGTGTAGGGGTGGTGCCAGACTGGTGTAGGGGTGGGGAAGAGCATGACCTGGAGGGGGCAGGAGAAGGCGACCGGAGCGGGGAAGCCGGAAACACCAAGGGGGCGTCCGTCCCGAGCCTATCCTGCTTAAGAAGGGGAGTAGGAAGGGGGCAGAGAATCCTGTCGAAGACGGTCGCCTTGGGCACAACATGCGCCGAGGCGGGGGTGCGACCAACTCGCAACGAGCCCTTCTCGGTGCCCTGAGCAGGCACTGCGGGCAGAGTCGCACTACGCGGCACGGCCAGGAGCGCTGCCTCAAGGAGCATCGGGTCGTCGGAGAAGTCCCTGAGCGGCGTCGACAAACGAACGGGAGGGAGCTGCTCCGGTAGCGGCCGCTCGGCCGGTCCACGTCCAGCCGACGCCGGGCGGACCACCGCAGGGCTGGCAGAACACTGAGCGACTGGGGCCTCTGAGGAAGCTGAGGAGAACCCTGCCAGCAGCGCAGGTGCCGCCGACCCGTGGACCACCAGCGTAGGCGGGCCAGCCCCCGCGGGGCGGTAGCGGGCGCCCTCGCAACGAACGGCACTGCGCCGGCTGACAGCCCAGACGACCGAGGTGGGGGCACAGCCGGCCTATGGATGTCCTGCAGCACCTAGTAGGGGAAGGAGGGAGCCGGCGGCATCAGCGGTGGAGGAGAGGTAGTAGCCCCCCAGCACGCAGGCCCACGTCCCCCCTGACCGGGCGGACAGGCGGCCCGTTGGGCGGGGGCCGCCGGTCGTCCATCGGGGCAGGGGTCGGAGCGCCACCACCGGTAGCCGAGGACCCCGCGGGCGGGGGGAGCGCCTGAGCGACCAGTGGCCCCGCCGTCTAGCCCACCCGACGGGGAAGTGGAATCAGACAGAGGAGCCAGAAGATCGACGATCTCGACGATGTCGACCATCGCACGGTAGCGGAGACAGGGCTGATCGGTGCCCAGCCCGGTCTGCTCGATTGGCGCCAGCATATCCTTCTGCACTGGGATCGAGTCAGGGTCGAAGCAACCCGTAAGGACGAAGAGCTCCTTGAGGTTGGCCTTCGACTCAAACTCTGCTGCCAAGGAGATGACAGAGCAGGAGGAGCTGAGGACGTCCTGCGCTGTGCTGCGCATCCACAGGTGTTGCGGCGGCGAGCGCCTGGGAGGGGACTGCTCCGCCTACCGCTGCTTGGCGACCGCACCTCCTCGGAGCCATCGGCATCAACACGATTGGCCGCAGCAGCGGCGGCGGGGGGCTCACGCCGAGCCCCGACAGGCGGAGTCGGCGGCAGGCCGCGGGCACGCTTAGCCACCACCGGAGGCATAGGGTGCGGCCCACCAGCGGGCTGCGCTAGCGCCGCGGAGGCCGGGAGGGGAGGCGGAGCGCGGCCCGCGGCCAAAGGCGGCCCGAGCGGCGGCCGCCTGTCTTGGAACACCGAGGAGGCGGAGGAGGAGGAGGCGGGGGCGGGGGGGGAAGCGGTCGCTTGCCCAGAAGCCCCCTGGAGGAAGCAACCGGAGGGGGGAGCGCCCGCGCCCAACCCGGGAAGCCACGACCGGGAGGGGGCGCGTGTGGCCGGCCGCCGTCGGCGAGCCCCCCGGTCGCGGTACAGCCGTGGACGAGTGCCCCACGGCGGCGGCGGGGGTGCTGGCTGCGCCAAGGAGGAGCGACCGGGACGGGTACGGTGGAGGAGAGGGAGTGCGCTCCTGTAACGACCTGGGTTTTCGGAGAGGAAAACCCGACATCCTGTACCTTAGTGATAGTCCCTGGATCATACGCTGTCACGTACAATTTCCATCGTAGAATAATATCACATCCATACATCGGAAATAAGCATCAAAGGTATTAATTTTATTACATGTCCAATAAAGGAGTACATCAATACAAGCCTCTTGGCTGAATAACATGATTAAGAGCCTACGCAACGGTAGCTATCTTCCAGAAGATGTCTCCAACATTATTCTTCTCTCCCACAGGCATCCTTGAGCGAAGCGTCGTGCCCTTCAGTCGTACCATCCATCGGCATTGTTGTCGAAGTCTGACTCGTACCCTGCAAGCTTAGGGCTATCCCCAAGGATTGGGATAGGTCCACATCACCAACCGTATGCAAGCTTTAAGTAGCCTACTTCTAATGGTATAAAAAGGAACAAGGTAAAGGCTGGGTTTTCCTATGCAGCAGCAACATATAAAGAATAAAATCTCCATATCCCACCAATTCCCAAGTCTCTCATCCACAATCAGTTACACGTGGTCACCCAGATCACTGTCACCAAGCCCTATCTCCATCTAGGGTCGGTGCGAGATCTCCCACTCCTCGCACCTTAATGATTGCACCCGGATCCACGAGGCAGAGGGAGCAATCTCTCCTCTCCCCGAATGCAACCACGGCTCACCACACAATCGAATCCTATAAGGGGAGGTAGAAATCCCAAAACATGAGAACAGAGTTGACATGGGCATGTCCGTGACCGGGGACGCGGCTATACGTATAGTTCTAAACTCTGCAGAGCGTGTACACCTTTACCCAGCTCGGAATGGCACCCGGACGGTGTACGACCGACCGAGCCCATCCTACCGGACGAACACCTAGGAGTTACGATTCCACCCTGCATCCGGGTCTCGATGCGGTCCCCCACAAGAGACCACCCCGGAACTGTGAACATGCCCCCGTGTGGCCACATGGGGAGCGCCTGCAAAGGGAAGGGGCCCTCACCCACTTCCCTTTCACTGATACCCTCTATCCTACTAGCAGGTATGGTATCGCATTTGCCAGGGTCGACCCGGCCCTATCCTCACTCTCGATGAGGTGGTGTGTACGTAAGTCCTGTGTAGAAGGTCTACCCACTCGCTTTCAGACTGGGGCGAGCTCCTATCCTCCAAAGTATCGCAAAACCCCAACTCCTGTGCTCCAAAACAGTGTGCCTGCCATAGGCACGAAATGGGGAACGCCCGAGAAGACGAACCCCCGGCCCCCGATCCCAGATCAGGTTGTCTTGAGCTCACCCCCGCCAAGTCACCCAAAAACACCTTCTCCTGCCAGTTTTTCCCCACACACGCCAGGAATCTAACCACATATCCCATACACATGCATAGCGAAGCTCAGCGTATATACACGCATATAAGTATAGTAGAAGTAATAGGGCAATCAAGGACAAGGTAAATAAAGAAGGCAGTGCAGGGTTTATCATATACATCATCATGCATAAAGTAAAGTGCTAGCAGTTCTATAAGCAATGCCTAATAGGAGTTCAAAATCGGTCGGGCGTGAACCTGCGAGCGGGTAGTTGTCGAAGGTGGAGTTGTCGTCGTAGTCCTGAGTCAGCTCTCCGGCTCTGGTAGCTCCTAAATCCACAATAACATAAATAAACACGGCTTCTATAGCAATAACTCCAGAAGAAAATCAAATAAGACCCAAAAAGGAGGCAAACTCTAGGCTAGAGCGGAGTTTGAGATTCTAGAAGGCTTTAGGAAAAGGTTTTATATTTTTCGGAGTTAAAACGGATTTATTATGAATTTCCAAAGGGAAAATACATTTCTGAAAATAAAATATGCATACACAATAGCACTGACTTTATGCTATCTACAAGCTAACTCTAGCTATCTCTATACTAGCTACAGGTTATCTGCAGGCTGGCTCTAGCTAGTGAGGTGCCAGCCTCGTGGTTGGCTTATAGCCAGCTGCTGCACAGGTGGCGGCTGACTGGGCCATGTGTGTGGCAGGGTGCACGGGATCCGGTGCGGCTCAGGTGCGTGTGGGCGGTGGTGTGGCGCAGCAGTAGTTGGTGGGACGCAAAAGATCCTGGGGATCTGGTGCGGCATGGGTTGGTGTGGCACTCGGTGTGAAACAAAACCCCAGTAGGGTTTTTGGCTGGTTGCCAGGTGCTCGACGAAAATCACCAAAGGGGCTCCAAGGCGGCAAGGCTTGCCGGCGGTGGGTGACTTCGGTGCACAGCGAAAGGATGGCACGGCGAGGTCCAGGAGCTCCTAGGGCATCGCTTGGGCAAAGAAAGGCGCGGCCTTTGGCCGGAATTCGGCACTACGGCGACGACGGAAAGAAGAGCAGTGGCAGAGCCGTGCTTTGGTCGCCGGCACAGGTGCGTGGGCGCGCAGGTGTGTCGGGGCATGCACGAGTGCGACGATGTGCGGAATCCGACCCCAAAGGTGGGGCTTTGACCCCCTGCTCGTGCGCGCACAGGCCAGGGTTTAGGCCAAAGCGACGTCTGGCCCGACGTGCGCGACGGCGTGACGCGAAGGACCAAGACTTGGTCGCCGGCGAGTGCGTGTGGGTGCGCTGGTGCTCGGCTGAAGATTGGTGCGCGGCGAACTAAAGGCAAGGCCTTCCACCTTCCTACGCGTGCGTGCACAAACGTGCAAACCTGCAGCTTGGCCGCGTTGGCGCAACGGATAGGGTGGTGTGCTCGATGGCAGTCAGGCAAGAGGGTACAAGGCCGGGCGAGGTTTTGCGCGCGCGCGTTGACGAAGGCAACGACACCTGCAGGCTTAAGGCACAGCGCGATGGCTGGCAACACAAGCGACGGTGGTTCGCGGCGGCGGCAGGGTGCAAACAGGGCTGATCATCACAGAGCGCGGGCACAAAGTCAAGCCTTGGCCGTGGCGATCAACTTGGCTCGAGGGCCTTTCACCATCATCCAAGCGAGGAGGTTGGGGCTCACCTGGTGGTTCTGGATGCAGCGGTGAGGCGGTAGTGAAGCAGGAGCGGCGGTGCAGAGACGGCAACACGGCTCGCGGCAGAGGATGTAGGGGTGCGCGGCGCAGCTTCAGCAGGTCCGGCTCCGGCTTCGCGGTGAACAGGTGCTCCCACGGACGGCCTCCGGCTTCACGGCGAACACCCACTGACGGCCTCCACACCTCCTTCTCTTCCTCTTCTTCTCCTTCACAGGCGGCGGCGGATTTGGGAGGAAAACCATAGAGATGGCTAGGGTTGGGGGAAGGCAGCGGTGGTGCCTCTTATAGGTGAGTGTGAGAGACGCGGACGGCCGAATGGGCGCTTGCTGAGGTGGCGCGCATCCACGGCGTTGGCCACGGGCGGTACGGCGAGCTCCGCCGAGGTGGCGTGCCCGGGGTGGCCGCGATGAGGTAAAGGGAAAAAGCAGAGAGGGAGAAGAGGATGACGGTGGCATCTGACGTGGCGGCCCCACTCGTCGGTGACCCGGGCGAGAGGAAAGGCCGGCGGGCTTAGCTGGGCCGAGGTTCGGTGGGCCGGCAGAAACTTAGGGAGGGCCGATGAGCTCTTAAGGTGAACTGAGGGACCTCCAGTAGACTTCTTCGGCGAGGTAAAGGCCCAGAACAGGGTTAAGGGTTTTTCCTATTTTCCTATTCACCTTTCTCCTATAAACAAATGATTCAAATTAATTAGAATTCAAATTAGAATTCCACACAAATAAAATCCAAATAAAAGCCAATGAACTCTAAAATTATCACACTAGCATTTTATAATTCCTAGAATTATTATTTGTCTCAAAAATAAATCTAGGAAAATTTGGGGAAAGAGGAGAAGACATCCTTACCAAATTAATCAAGTACTCAATAATTCACCCAAAAATTTTAAAATCCTCATTTTCATAATAAGAACATTTCGTAAAAATTACGGGATGTTACAGACTCCCCCCTCACAAGAATCTCGTCCCCGAGATTAAGAACTTACCTCCAGCTCGAAGAGGTGAGGGTATTTCTCCCTCATGACCGATTCCTTTTCCCACGTCGCTTCACGCTCGGTGTGATTGCTTCAAACCACCTTGCAGAAGCGAGTGGTGGTGCTCCTTGTAGATTTCTCGGCCCAATCCAGTATCTTTACCGGATACTCCAAGTATTCCAGATTGTCTTGCAAATCGATTGCGTCGGTGGAGACATGTTTGTCTAGCTTTGGGTCAAGGCACCCTCGAAGTTGTGATATGTGAAACACGGGATGCACTCCGGCAAGTTCGGGCGGCAACTCTAGTCTGTATGCAAGCTTCCCAACTTTACCCACGATCAGGTAAGGTCCAACAAATCTTGGGGCCAACTTCCCCTTTACATGGAACCTTTTACTGCCTCTGAGGGACGAAACCCTTAAAAGGACGTAATCACCCACTTCAAAAGAGATATCCCTTAGTTTTGGGTCAGCATAGCTCTTTTGCCTGCTCTGAGCTATCTTCAGGTTTTCTCTCACCTTAGCAACATTTTCTTCGGCTTCAACAATGGAAGCAGGACCAAAGAAAGTCCTCTCCCCCACCTCAGACCACAGCAACGGAGTTGTACATTTCCTGCCATATAGAGCTTCAAAGGGTGCCATTTGTAGACTTGCTTGAAAGCTGTTGTTGTAAGAGAATTCAGCGTAGGGTAAGCTTTTCTCCCAATCAGTGCTGTATGTTAACACACATGCCCTCAGAAGATCTTCGAGAACCTGATTCACCCGTTCATGAAGGACCGAGGCAACCAGAGAGGGGGGAGTGAATGGGAGCCGATAAAAATTCTTCCCGAAGGATGAACTCGGCCTATACCCCAATTGCCACTCTGATCACTCGCACACACCAAAGAAGCTCTAGACTAGGCACACACAAGCCTACAAGTCCTAGAGACAAGCCACAAATCAAAGAGCGGAAGCACAAAGCAAGAACCAAAGCACTTAGCCAAATCTGCAGAGCCTAGGCGCGGACTGTCCGTGCAGTACGGGCGGACTGTCTGCAGCACCTGGGCAGCCTGTCCGGACCCCCTACGCGGACTGTTCGAAAACCCTAATAGAACCACCAGAGACGCACCGAGAAAATCAGACTGTCCGGATGAGCCACACGGACTGTCCGCCAGTGTTGCGGACTGTTCGTGTAGGCCTCGCGGACCGTCCGTCAAAGCCACCAAAAGCACCTGCCCAAAACTCGCCCACGCGGACCGTCCGTCACTGACCGGCAGACTATCCGCAAAACTGCCTGCAACAAAACCCTAGTGGCTCACAGATCGAAACACAGCCTCACACGAACATGCGATGAACTGCGAAGAACATGACCCTCGCGGACTGTCCGCGCTTATCGGGCGGACTGTCCGCCACGCACGAACAGAACCAGAAAATGCTCGAGCTCGGGAGTCAACCCTCCAAACACATCACTGGATCTCCCAAATGGCTTGAGCTCTTGAGACAAGATTTGGGGCAGATGAAAAGCGTCACTAGGTGAAGCTATGCCCCAAAAAATCTCGACCTCTAACTCACTAAATCACCGGGAATCGTGGATCACATGAACCACCACCAAGAACTCGGGCTCCAACCAAAACTCGCGAATCGAAGGGATTTCCTGGTGTTTGAGGGGTCAAGATCACACACAAAGATGCACAAGGCATCCGCCCATGACCCCCTCAAAGAAATCCGAGAGAAAATGCCCTCAAATCAACGAATTGAGTAAAGAACGAAACACCCCAAAAATAGCCCCAAAAATGACATGAAAATCACAAAGAGCTAGGAGGTCACCACAACGCCAAATGCTTCCATACATCCAGAGGTCAGAGTCTATACAAGAATCTAGCCTAAGGAAAGTAGAGGAAAAGAAGCAATCCAGAGCGATCTACCGGGGGAGGAATCCCTAGAGTCCAAGAAAGAGAGATGTCATCCACCTCTCCGCTATTTATACGAAGTCCACCAGAGGAGGTAAATGACCATGCTACCCCTACAACTCAAATAGAAGATACACACTCCTCTGGGTCAATATGGTCAAGTCTTTGGATATTGCCATCGAGCGGACACGCTTCCACCGCGAACTTGCTTAGCATCGACACAAGCCCATGATCACGCCATGAGCCCCTCGCCTCGAAGCTTCCCGACGTTCCCGGATCCCTATCTCCATAGCATCAGGCCTCCGAACTTGGTTTTGCGATCCAAACCAAGAAACCGTCCACCGATGGTTTTGTGGGCAAACCACCAAACCCCGCGTGCAAGCTTCGGCTTCGATCCGCTACCTTGCACCGGCCCATGTTCACGACTTTAACTTGCTAGTCTTGCACCGCACGGCTCACACTTGACCCCATCGGCCACCGGGTCCATCGAACCAAGCCTACTTGCCCCTCCATCACCCGGAGGCCACCACGGCTAAGGCCTTTCGCGATTGTTCTTCACCTGCACCAACACGATTCAAGTCGCAGCCTGTACCTGCACACTGAGCCAAGCATCAGTGGACACAATGTTGTCAATCACTCATCACTAAGGAGCGACCTTCCACTGGTCCTCGGACACTCCTGGTCCTCAATCTCCCCCTTGATGAGTGCATTGACAACACCCATAGTAACCATCATAGAGAAAAAGAAAAGAAAACAACCACGAACATAAACCTCCAAGCAAGTGATCCAAAGCCAAAGAACAAGCGAAAACAACGATCACTCACCAGACCAAGTCTCGGCCCCCTAAGGCAAGGGCAATGGCTCAACACAGCCGAGACAAAACAAAGCTCACAAGGAGCACACCACAAAGCACAAAACTCAGGCCGACCAAAGGAGCCCCCCCTGCACATATGCAAACTCCCCCTGAGCAAATGCAACCTCTTTTCTCAATTTTTCTCCTCACATGCAAAATCTCACAAATCTCCACAACCTCTCCCCCTATCATACATATTCTCCCCCTTGTTGACAATGCATGAATCAAGATATTATGAAGCTCTCCCCCTTGTTTTCATGAAAAATGCATGTCAAAGCATATAAAATCTACCAAGCTTCTCATATATACAAAGAGCACAACAAAATGCTACAAATGAGACATAGAGCAAGCAAAGTAGACACGGTGTAGTTAGCACATTGCCAGCAAGAAGGTAGAGACATATAAGCATGTGACATAGACAAAAGCATTTTTAAGCAATTTTCACAAAGAAACATTCATCTCATGAGCAAAGCCCTATCCAAGTCAATTTGAGCAAAAATGAACTAGATCATACACAGCTCATACAAGATCACAAGTTCTCATCACAAGATCATAGCAAACACCCATAAGCTACTAAATGTCATGTCAAATCCACTGAGCCATGTGTCTACTTCCAATTTGAGACTTCTCATGGTAGACATCATGCAACGGTTTAGCACCCAAGATATGTACATCAAAATATAAAGACATGATTAAGAGCTCATTTTTCAAGCATAAGGCAATTCATACACCAATTTCATTTTCAAATTTAAGCATGGTACTGTTGGTGTTTCTTAACATCACCACTAGTTGTACACCTAGAGGGAGCGTATAAGAACAACCGGGTATACTGCAAGCGCACGGAAATACCGCTGTAGCACTTCCCCAAGGAAGGAGAGTATTCCAAGGGTATCGAATCCAAGGAACGGTGTGCACTATCTCCTACTCTAGTATAGATGATCCAAGGACACAACACTGATTGATAGGATAGGTAGAAAGGATCTGCCTCGACCGAGCGCAGAGTCTAGTTACGGTCTCTCAGGTATAACACTCACTTCGGGCACCAGGCACATCCTAGGTCAATGTGCTGGAGCGAGCCCAACTCGGTACGCGACGTAGAGGGTTGACAAAGGGTCCAACAGGCTGTCACCACTGTGGCCTACCTCTACGCTATGATCGTACATGGTCTTCGAAGGATAGCTTATGGTCCAGACACCACGTCTACACCACTTACTATTACTACGAATCCGCGAGGGAGATACTGGCACTAGCTCAAGGTATGCTCTATCACTCATGCAAGATCATGAATGCACTTTGATCTAACTAGAGACATGCAGGAGCTTCACTTTACTCTAATAGACAAGCTGACAAACTTATGATCTAAGTCTACTGGATCGAAAGGGTTGTGTTCAAAGAACACAAGCCTCTAAACCAAGAACAAACGAAGAACACAAGAACAAAGCAACTAAGCATGCATATGACTTTAGTCTAAATAGGAAATATCGAAATACTCACTTTTGTCTAGTTGAAGAACAAAGGCACCGCTGAGGGTCGTTCTTGAGGAAGATGTCATGAATCATGACATGGCCTCAAGCCTCCCACCTCACTTCCTAGCACTAATCCTATACAAAGAGCTCTCCTCTCCTAAAGAGAGAGGCTCAAAGCCAAAATGAAGAGGAGGAGGAGAAGTGTGTGTTCCAAAATGGAGCCCCTCCCCTCCTATTTATAGAGGAAGGAGAGGCTTGCTTCGGGGCTCCAAGTGCTCCTAAACGCCCGGAACTGCAACCAGGGACCAATCAGGGGCTGACACATGGAGGGCCGAGATCAGCCGAACCAGAGTCGGTTCGGCCGATCTGGGGTTCGGCCTAAACCTCGGCTCCACGTGGCGCCCTGTGCTTCGTCGTGGTGGCTGACTGGTGGGCCCTGATGCTTGTCCTCCGTGCATGCCAAGTTTCCCGATGGTTTTGGGGGATAAGCGGGCCCTTGAATCCATGTGATGTCCATGTGGCGCTTCGTGATTCATCGGGCTTGCCTCTCTTGGATTGATGATGTCAGTGATCCAGGGGAATCCTAGGTGGCATCCCCTCATTGGCTGGTCTTGAAGTGCTTGGATCAAAGACTTGTGCTTTTACTCCTCTTTCTAGTGCTATTTACCTGTGTTTGCATAATCACCAACACTTGTGGAAATGATTAGTTTAAGCCCTATTCTAGTGTTGATGATCAATTTCCGTGCCAAAAGGTACATGTTTGACGGGTAAGAATTGAGTGAAAATCAGCCGTCAATAAATACCCCCACACTCGACCTTTGCTCGTCCCGAGTGAAGGGAAGAACAAGATCAAAGTGAGACATGATATCCATAGGTATGAATTAAACATAAGAGGTATTCCAGACCATACCTTGCACTTGTGAACTCTGAAGTGTCTATCATGCTATCTTGGGTAGTTGAAGAATGGAATGGTCACGAATCAAATCACTCCTGCTCATCATGTTAAGCACTTGGGGTTTTGCAATAAATGTTCAAAACAAACCTTGCTTAGCTGCTCATTTGATTCTCTCAGATCGCTCAATGTGTATATGTCCTCACCAAGGCATTAGATTGCCTTTCTTCATACTACTTCTAATGATGGCTATATGTGGAGCTCAGGGTAGGATAAAGGATAAGGCATACTTGCATCACATATATTGCAAAGTCAAAAACCAGATCCACAGAGAAGATCAAATCATACAATCAGATCAAGATGTGCACGTGTATGGCTATGGGAGTATGGTAAGGTGGATACTAGGCCCGGAATGGGTGCTAGATATTACCATACATATATGATGAATGTTGGTAGATGGTAAGGTGGACACTAGCTCCAGAACGGACACTAGTTATTACCATCTAAGTTATGGAACTCCTTTTTGCATGACAATCTCTCTCCTCTTTCCCCTTTATTTTGGACATGGGCTATTCTCTCTTTCTTTTTTTCTTTTTTTCATCATGCTTTGAGCATGTGTCTCTCTTTCCTTTTTTTTCTTTTTCCTTTTTTTTCGTAGCTCATGTCTCTTTTGAAGGATACTTTTGGAGAGAGATGTCACACCACATATGGAGGTTTATTTATATGGGATGGATAAATGATACAATGCTAACTTTTAGTGTAGAAGCATAGCAAGGGGAAATAGGTGGTGTGCACATGAATCTTGATCATGAAAGTAGTGAAAGGAATTCTCACAAGGGTCACAGAATTTGACAAAGCTCAAAGCAATAACAAGCAGCATATGATTGTAAGGTTTTCAACTAAAAACATCATATGGCTCTAGTAGGACGGTGGCATATCAAAGAGGAGCTTTGCAAAGGGTTTTCATGATTTTCAAATAAAATTCCCAAGCACTCAAACATAAAGAGCGAATATCATATCATCAAACCATATCACAAACACCAACTACTTAGATAAGCATGAGTTCCCTAATGATATTTGTTCACAAGCATCAAGATAATAGGTAAGGAATAAAACATATGCAAGCCAACCACAGGGATCATGTAGAGCAAGCATAGCACAAATTGCTGAGTTTGATTGTAAAGGATATGAATTGAAATTCATTCAAACTCATGGATAAAGGAGAGTGAGGTAGAGGGTGCACATACCATCGCTTCTGAAGGATAAGAGATCAAGGGAGACTAGTGGTGATTCGGCTGACCATGAGGCAGCTGACTCACTCTAGTTTACCTTGCTCTTGTCATGAAGGTGTACTCGATGTTGTGTAGCACCTGTGTGGGAGTTCTCGAGTGGATATGTTGATGATGAGCTTGAGAGAACTCCCCCACACTAGTGGTTGAATCTGGTGCTGTTCTTCAAATGACAAATGAAAACAAAAGATGGACTCTACTGGTTCGAGAACCATAGAGCGTTTATTCAAATTCAAATTATTTTATTGTCACCATGTCATTTGCTCAAAAGGGTTAGACCAAGGTTACACATTATACACAAAGAGGAATATACATACCTTGGACCTTTGAGAGGTCATATGTACCACCTTTGCATGATGTGCAACATGAATCTGACACCTCAGCTTACCTTCAATTTTGAATTTAGCTCATTGACTTACCCATTCAAATTTGACAATTTTCTGCAGGGGTTAGTCAGCATATATACAACCAAGATCCATGGAAATATAACTCTGAGGTTCATCAATCAAAACTCGACACCATGTCCTGTTTTGACTGAAGAAGACAGTTTTAACCTAAGCACCATGCTTAATCTAAAACAGTCTATGAATGTATGATATCATATACATTCAAACTGGAGCATATGAACAAAGGTAAAGGAGGCATGCATGCATGATCAAGCTATCTTCAGAGAGGGACATAAGCATGAGCATAAGACGGTGAACCTCGGGAACCTCCCGGAAGGGCTTTGTTTAATGTCAAAAGCAGGACTTACCTAGCTAGTGGGCAAGATGCAAGAGCTGACATCATCTCCACACGAAGATAAGATTTAGTAGAGGAGGAACTTTACTCAAGATGCTCACATACCTCCCCCACACTTGAAGTTTGCATTGCTAGGCAACAAAACTCAAGTGTGTGTTTAGATCAAGCTTCCTTTTGTAAATGTTCCCTCACCAGAGCTTACCTCAGGTGTTGCATTTGATGCAGCTCACATGTGTGTAGGCATCACCTGTCCATTCTTCTTTTCAATCTCCACCTGAAAGGTTAGTGACCAAAAAATATCCGAAGGACAACTTATCCTCAAAACATGTTCTTGCTTTTATTCGGAAAGGGAAATAAAACCTATGCTAATCCAGGCTATCTCCTGGGAGTGCTTTGTTTATTTAAGGTCATAAGCTCGACCATGGGAACTTCATCTTGCAGCTATCGTTGGTGGTGTCGTTCCCGTCTCACCACCAATCCTTGATGTATCAGTGAAGCTTTAGCTGCAAGGTTAGTGCCATAGTGCACACACGAAATCTGCAATGCTTATGGTAAACATATGCATCTACAATCAACCTTCCAAATGTTTTGCAAAAGAGGACCAGAAGGTGGTTATAGCCCTCGTATGTGCTCAGCGCACTAAGCATGACTGACTCTAGAGAGGCATGATGCGAGCATGGTTTATGTGGTATATCAAGAGTGAAACTACCATGCTCATATGTGGAATCCTTTCCTCTGGACTCCAGAGTCAGTGCCTCAAAAGGTTCTGCGGCCCATGAATTCTCCATCTCAAGAGAGTCATCGTGGAAGCTCGATGTTAACTCTCGATCATGATCGAAAGCAACATGATACGGGCCAGCAGGAAGATGCTGAAACTCGGTCGAGGGTGATGACGATCATTCTCCTTCACAAAGGTGAGGAGGGTCTTCCGAGTCGTACTCATGAGGAGTAGAAAGTTCTACACCCTCAACGAGAACAGGCTCAGATGACGTGAATGGAGGTATACGTGTCGTGTTCTCGAGCGGGTTTTGCTGGGGAAGAGGCTTCGCCATAGGGTGTCCCAAACAAGGGGTAGCAGTGGCGGAAGTGGCTTCCCCGAGATTACCATCTAGGCTCCCTATGGATTCCTCAAAGAATTTCTCTAGCGGGGAGCCTAGGAGTAGATTAGAATCGAGGACATCGAAGATGTGAAAGTCAAAGCCAGCCTCAATCCCGTCTATGATGAGTGGCACGGCACTTGCAATCCCCCGACATTCAAGAACATGCCCAAAGGGGTAAGTCTCGAGGAGCATGTCGGATGGTGCTAGCAGAACTTTGCCTAAAAGAGTTTCTGCTAAGTGCCATGGCATGATGTTAACCTCCATGATGGGGTCACAAAGGGCCTCTACGGCAATCCCTCTCACAGAACAAGGAATAACCAGAGAGGATGTACCATCCCAAAATGCTTCGGAAAAGCATATCATTCCATCTGGCCATTCCTCCTTCATAGCCTCCTCATGAAATGCTTCGTCAGGAGGATCGGGAGGCAAAGGAGATACCGTAGGTCTAGGGAAAGGTTCTGTCAAAGGATGTCTAGATGATCCAGCATGGACAGAAATAGTTTCCCTAAGCTCTTCTTCTTCTGGGTTTCCTTTAGATTTATTGAGAAGTTTTTCTAAGGGGAAACCTAGGAGAAGATCAAAATCCATGATGTCATAGATGTGGAAATCTAACCACACCTCTATGTCATCAATGGTGATCGGCACGTCCCTAGCAATCCCTTTACATGGAAAAACACAGTGCCACCTGGGGCTATGGAAAAGTCCATCAGTCGGGATCAAGGGCATGTCACCCACCAGAGTATCCAAAAGGGCCTCTGGTATGATGCACGCCCCAGCAGTAGGGTCATGGACAGCATCTACGGTGTTTCCTCTCATGGAACAATGGATGATCGTGGAAGTCGAGCCAACCCGAATTGCTTCGGATGTACGCTTCTGAGGTGACCAATCCATTATTGTCCCATGATTCCAAACTTCATCGAGGACCTCATAAAGGTCCAACGATGCCGTAGGCTTCTCGTGCCAAGAGTGATCTGAGGTATTTCTGATGTTTTGAGAAGGGTCATCCTCAAATCGGGAAGAGAACTTCGAAGGTTGAATTTCTTCTTCCTTCGATGTTCGTGGTTCAGGAGAGGGCTCAACAGAGGAATCAAGGAATTCAAAGAATGAAAGCTCAGATTCGGCTATTGAGAGACTCTTATGGACCAACTTAGACTCTAGATGGGGTTCGTTGTAAACAATATGGGAAGAAGAGGTTTCTAAGAAGAATTCTAGGATCTCTCTTCTTTCCACTAGAGTTTGGTCTTCGAATGAACCTTCAGCTAATAGGTTGGGCTCTTGTGCAGATTCCATGTTTATACGAGTATAAAAGGTATACGTCGCTATATCATCAGGTATAGACATGTCTGGGCTGGATGTCATAAGATGTAGGAACCTAGCCCAAGCTGCACCTATGGACTCACCCTCTAATTGCTCAAAGTCAAGGAGTTCACACGGCAAGAGCTCTATGCGTTCATAAAGGGAGAACGAGTCACAAAAGTTTTCTCGTAGTTCTCCCCAATTATTCACATGCTCTGTTGTGTGGGTGTACCATTGCTCCGCTCTATCTACGAGAGAGAACGGGAACAATTTCCACCTCAAAGTTTCTTGTGTCATGCTTGGAATTACCAAGCACGAACACAAGTCCTCAAACTCCTTTAAATGAACATTAGGATCATCACTGATCACTCCAGAGAAAGGTCGATTCCGAACCATGGCTATAAAGCCAGGACGAAGCTCGCAGCAAGATGAGGAACTTGATGGTTGCTCTAAGATGAACTCGCCCCTAGGGGTATAGAGGCTTTGACAGGAAGGCATCTCAAAGGGTAATGGGGGTGAAGGTAGAAGAAAACGAAAAAGATAGATACAGCAACCGTTCCCCGACAACAGTGCCAGAAATGCTTGTTGGCGTTTCTTAATGTCACCACTAGTTGTACACCTAGAGGGAGCGTATAAGAACAACCGGGTATACCGCAAGTGCACGGAAATACCGCTGTAGCACTTCCCCAAGGAAGGAGAGTATTCCAAGGGTATCGAATCCAAGGAACGGTGTGCACTATCTCCTACTCTAGTATAGATGATCCAAGGACACAATCCTGATTGATAGGATAGGTAGAAAGGATCTGCCTCGACCGAGCGCAGAGTCTAGTTACGGTCTCTCAGGTATAACACTCACTTCGGGCACCAGGCACATCCTAGGTCAATGTGCTGGAGCGAGCCCAACTCGGTACGCGACGTAGAGGGTTGACAAAGGGTCCAACAGGCTGTCACCACTGCGGCCTACCTCTACGCTACGATCGTACGTGGTCTTCGAAGGATAGCTTATGGTCCAGACACCACGTCTACACCACGTCTACACCACTTACTATTACTACGAATCCGCAAGGGAGATACTGGCATTAGCTCAAGGTAAGCTCTATCACTCATGCAAGATCATGAATGCACTTTGATCTAACTAGAGACATGCATGAGCTTCACTTTACTCTAATAGACAAGCTGGCAAACTAGATGCAAACTTATGATCTAAGTCTACTAGATTGAAAGGGTTGTGTTCGAAGAACACAAGCCTCTAAACCAAGAACAAACGAAGAACACAAGAACAAAGCAACTAAGCATGCATACGACTTTAGTCTAAATAGGAAATATCGAAATACTCACTTTTGTCTAGTTGAAGAACAAAGGCACCACTGAGGATCGTTCTTGAGGAAGATGTCATGAATCATGACATGGCCTCAAGCCTCCCACCTCACTTCCTAGCACTAATCCTATACAAAGAGCTCTCCTCTCCTAAAGAGAGAGGCTCAAAGCCAAAATGAAGAGGAGGAGGAGAAGTGTGTGTTCCAAAATGGAGCCCCTCCCCTCCTATTTATAGAGGAAGGAGAGGCTTACTTCGGGGCTCCAAGTGCTCCTAAACGCTCGGAACTGCAACCAGGGACCAATCAGGGGCTGACACGTGGAGGGCCGAGATCAGCCAAACCAGAGTCGGTTCGGCCGATCTGGGGTTCGGCCGAAACCTCAGCTCCACGTGGCGCCCTGTGCTTCGTCGTGGTGGCTGACTGGTGGGCCCTGATGCTTGTCCTCCGTGCATGCCAAGTTTCCCAACGGTTTTGGGGGATAAGTGGGCCCTTGAATCCATGTGATGTCCATGTGGCGCTTCGTGATTCGTCGGGCTTGCCTCTCTTGGATTGATGATGTCAGTGATCCAGGGGAATCCTAGGTGGCATCCCCTCATTGGCTGGTCTTGAAGTGCTTGGATCAAAGACTTGTGCTTTTACACCTCTTTCTAGTGCTATTTACCTGTGTTTGCATAATCACCCACACTTGTGGAAATGATTAGTTTAAGCCCTATTCTAGTGTTGATGATCAATTTCCATGCCAAAAGGTACATGTTTGACGGGTAAGAAGTGAGTGAAAATCAGCCGTCAACAGGTACATGAAATGCCTTTGCTGCAAAAAGAAGCTTATGCTCCTCCACAAGTGAACATATGGGCTAAACATTTACCATGACAAATGGGTCTTTGACCCGAAGCAAGGAGAGCATGATACTCAAGCACAAACTCAACATGATATAGGCATTTGAGCTCAAATTGAGCATAGACAAGTAGCTACTCATGAGTGAAGCATTTTTAGCATTTTCAACAAAAAGAAGCTATCTCATCATGAACATATGACAATACCATCAAGAGCATAGCACCCACATCACCATTCTCAAAGCATACACATATCTCACATATAGCACATCATAGTGATCAAAGTATATAAGAGAAGCTCATCCTAGCACAAATGATCCAAAGATGGCTATCCTACCAGGTTTTGTACAGAAAGTAAAATGCATGCATGGAATGCAACAAATGATACATATATCACATATATACACTCCAAGACCCAACTAGAAAGGAAAACACACTCCAAGTTCACCTCGCAAGCGTGTGAAGGTAACTTGGTCAAGTGGTTTAGTGAATATGTCGGCTAGCTGATCTTGGGTAGGTACATAGGACAAGGATATCTTTCCTTTCTCAACATTGTCCCTCAGAAAGTGGTATCTCACTTCGATGTGTTTCGTTTTGGAGTGAAGGACTGGGTTTTTGGCTACACTTATGGCATTGATGCTATCACAAAAGAGTGGAACCTGGGAGCACTCCTCACCAAAATCACTCATAGTGTAGGTCATCCATAGGAGCTGGGAACAACAATTGGCTGCAGCAACATACTCGGCTTCTGTACTGGACTGGGCTACACTGGATTACTTACGAGACGACCAAGAGACAAAAGAAGAACCAAGAAACTGGCAACAACCCAAGGTAGACTTGCGGTCCAATCGACACCTAGCAAAATTAGCATCGGAGTACCCGTGAAGTCTGAGTGTCGAGGAGGCAGAATTCCAAAGTCAAACTCAGGAGTGTAGTTCAAGTACCTGAAAATCCGCTTGACGGCCTGCCGATGTGAAGTCCTCGGTGAAGCCTGAAAACGAGCGCACAGACACACACTGAACTGTATGTCCGGCCTCGTCGCCATCAAGTAGAGGAGTGTAACACCCTAATTTACATTTTCACAATAAAATTAAAATTTTCTAGAATTAATTAGAGTTTGTTCACATTTAGTTGTAGGGGAATAATTATTTTGTAAATTTGATTAAATGAATCATAGGCTATATAAAATGTTTGTTGCATACATGCTGCTTGCACTGTGTTATTGTATGAAAAATGATTTTGTTTTGCTCAAACTCCTCTAGGGTGCATCTCTGGAAAAGTTTAAATGCTGGAAAATATCTAAACTCAGCTTGGGCCAATTTCCCCCCAAACAACCTGGCCCAAACTCATTTCACTCCCCATCTCTTTTTCCCTCACGGGCCAAACCACCAGCTGGGCTGCAGCCCATCTAACCCAGCGGCCAGCCCAATCCGCCTCCCCCTCCCTCTCACTTCCAGCCCGACCCCACACGTCATCTCCCTCCTCTCACCTTTCCTTTTTCCCTCTACCGAACAGCAACAGCAGCGCACCACTGTGCGCCTCCCCCTAAATCACCTCCACCCCTCGCGGCTCTGCTCCTGCCCGACCCTGCGTCCAGGTGAGGCACCTCCCTCTCCTTCCTCTCCCATTCAAACCTCTCCCTAAATCGCGTACTCAGGCAAGTAATTGCCTTCCAAGCCGGCCATTACAGACCTGCCGCCCGCCTCTAATTCCCCCTTCTCCCGAGCTCTTCCTCCCCTACAAATCCTGTGCGCCAAACCCCTGCGTCTTCCTTTCGATCTCCCATGCCATCACCACCACTCTCCAGCTCCAAATCACCGGCAATTCGGTCTCCCTCGCCGCCGCCAGTGAGTCACTCCACCCCCGCCGGTTCCCCACCACCGGAGCTCCTCTCACCCTCCCTCTTCCTTCCTTGGTATCACAGGAGCACCTCAACGCCTCCCTGACGCCCAGACGCGTGAACGCGAGGCTGCAGCGCCGCCTCCACCGTGCGCCCATGGCCGCCTCCGGCCCACTCCACCGCCGGCCCTCTACATCACTCCTCCGGCCGAAACGAGCCACCGGTGAGCCTCTCCATCCACTCCTCGTTCGATTCCACCCCTCACTGCCGTCTCCCGTGCGCCGTGGCACCCCCACGGCCGGCCGCCTTCGAGCCCCGCCGCCGGGATGGCCCTGTTCGGGCGGCGCAGGAAGCCCAAACCGAGCAGACGCCTGGATCCTGTCCAATTCCAAATGAACGACCCAGATGCACCGATGACTAGTCAACCATGCACCTTTTCTAATCTAGCCCCTGAACAAACCTGAAAACAAACCGGTATTTATCTGTCTCTTGTGAATCTTGCTGTTTACCCCCTGCTATCTAGATATATTAGCAACATAGTCCATGGTGACGTCAGCATGACGTCATCACCAAAAACATTTACCAAAATTTCCAGAAATATATTCGCATTTTCCTCATTTTCCTTGCTGACGTCATTAATCACTATGCTGACATCATAATTCCTAATTCCAGTAATTAAGTAATTCTAGAAATGCAGTTTTACAGTTTAGTCCCTCGTTAGTAAAACGCTTATAACTTTTCGCTCGTAGCTCCGTTTTAGGTGTTTCTTGCGCTCACGCGATCGTAGTGACGAGCCCGTTCTTTTAAAATGTTGTTCTTACTGTTTCATTACTGTTTGGTGTACTGTTCTTATATGTTTGTATGTATGTTTGTTTCAGGTAGTCGCTACGAGTAGTCGTTGCTGGACAAGATCAAGAATACGTGAAGTTTGGACAGCGAGCTTGAAGATGGCAAGTGTCCTTGATGCATACTCCTTTTTGCCTTTATTTTTATACACAATAATCACCTTATTATTTATGCTTTATGCATTGCATTGAGTCAATTTGCTGGGAATCCTATGTAGGGTTTACTAGATTTGATCTTACCATTCCTTGAATCCCTTAGAGAGTTGTTAGTTAAGGGTAGTTTATATGCTTAGCTTGCTCTACATGGGTTGGTTTAATCTTAATCTTGACTAATAAACTATGCAACTTTGTGGGTTGGTAATGTTTTAGCAACATGGATCCTTAGGCTTGAGCAACTCTTTTATGTTGGTTTATGGAAATGAGAAGCATGGATATAAGGTTTCGGAGATACATGTTTTTGTCTTGCTCAAGTTAAGGACCGGTACGTGGAGCGACCACCCAGGACTTACCGTACAACCACGAGACCTAATCGGCTCTGGGCTTGGCCAATTAATTAGGAGAAATCGGTGATGGGTGTGGCTAGACGGTGCTGATGAGGGCAGGGCCCAATACTCGGCAAGGAGTGTGCCAACACCTACCGGTGGATCCTTTGTAATGGCCTCGTAGTGAACTTATGCCAACACACCTCGGAAGTGTGTAAAGAGGTTTGGCTGCCTCGGCGTGACGGGTATCACAACTCGTGGGTAAAGTTGTACAACCTCTGCAGAGTGTTAATTTGAACTGTTATAACAGCCGTGCTCACGGTCATGAGCGGCCTGGACCCTCACATGTTTAGTTGGTGGTTCGGTTGGTTTGGTTTGGGCAGTGAAGGTTGGTTTGGCCTAGATGTTAAGATCTTACCCTTTAAGATGGGTTTTGGGTTGGGAAGTCCTTCATCTAGTAATTAGGTTGCTTAATAAAATTTGACCAACTAAAACTTGTACTTGCAGCCAGTTGTGTCAGCCTTCCTTTTTGTTAAGCCCCCTCATAGCCTTTCCTCCTACACTTGCAGAGTACATTTCGATGTACTCACTGTTTTCCCTTCAACCCCCTGCTGTGTCTCTCTCTCCCCCATAAATGCTGCTCAGGTGATGAAGACGATGAGGATCTAGGATGCGACCCACAGTTGATTGCCCGTGGCTATGGAGTCTTGCTTCCGCATATATTCTATCCCCTTGTAATTTTCTTTTGGACCAACGGGTCATTTTGTATAAATAAACGTGATATGGTGATGTAACTCTGATGAAGTCGAACTTTATCTATGAAATATGATCCTGGCATACATAAAGTGAGCACTTGGTTGTGTTTATAAATCCGGTTGTGACAGAAGTGGTATCAGAGCCATATCGACCGTAGGACGCATCCTTAGATAGCAATGGTAGTTTTTCAAAGATTATTTTGCTATAAAAACACTTCTAAACAATCCTTGGCATCTTTGGTTCTTAATCCCTCCCTCCTTGTTCTTTGCCTACCCCTTGTCTATTTGAATTTAATGCCTAGAAATTTGTTATCTCCCCTCTTCTTTTTGAAAATATAAAATTTTGCGACGTACTAACTTGGTCATTGATATGAAGACTGATGGTGACGAAGATCTTGCTCAGAGTTCTTTCAAGACCACATGTTTCAAGACTCGAGATGTAGAATTTTCAGCACCAGAGAATGTCGTACAACATACTGAAGAGAATTGGGCCACTAAATCAACAAACCCTCAGCTCTAACTTTCTAACAATAGGAGAACTGACCCTGGTGTCCTTAACGTTAGAATAAATGCATTTAAATGGTGTACTTCTACGGAAGACCATATGTTTGGTGTGCTTGTCTGTTTGTTATTGTGCTATGCATGATTTGCTTCTTTGTAATGATTGTTGATGGAGTTGTGAGTTGTTACTTGCAATAACATCTTTTCTCTAGTAGTATCTAAATAGTTAGTTGGGGTTCTTTCTTTCTTTACCTTGTCTTACAACCTCGCTCATACCTTCTCCTTTGCTACCTAACCAGATGGTGGAGACTTGAAGGGGTGCTCGCAACCGTGAAGGACAGAATGAGCCAACAACAACCTCTACTCCGCAGGCCAACATAGAGCGCTTTATGGGCACTCAGACCCAACTGATCACCACACAGACTCAAATTCTACAAGGGATAGCTCAAGCAATAGCTGCACCTCCACAAAAGGATACCCGTGGAGAATTCTTAAAGTCGTCACCCCCTATCTTCAATTACTCTGCAGAACCAATTCTGGCTGAAGATTGGTTGAAAGATGTGGAGAAGAAATTGATTGCCGCACAATGTAATGATAGGGAAATGGTTCTTTATGCGTCTGGTCAACTATTTGGAGTAGCATCTGATTAGTGGGACACTTACACCACGAATCATGGGAATCTAGAAGGCATTTCATGGCAAGAGTTCAAGACTAGCTTTAGATCACAGTATGTACCAAGAGGAATAATGAAGTTTAGAAGGAAGGAATTCTTAAGATTGAAGCAAGGGTCTACGACGGTTAGTGAATACCATGAAAAGTTCATCCACATGTCACGATATGCTACTGAAGATGTGGACAATGAAGAAAAGAAGCAAGAGCGATTCTTAGAAGGTTTGAATGATGAATTACAAGTCCACTTGATGAAGCATGACTACCCCAGCCTTCAACACCTTGTTGGCAAGGCATTGGAATTGGAGTATAAGCTTAATGAAATGAAAGATAAGAAGAGAAAGATGAGCTATCAAGAACCCATTACTGATTGCTCCCGTCCTCGGCTCATGACTATAACAGAATCGCTGCCACATTTCTTCCAGAACAACCAGCATAAGGGATTGCGACAAGCTCAGTTGGTGCACCCCAGAATTCAAAACATTGCTCAAAGACCAGTGAGAAATCCCCAGAAGCAGAACGTAGGAAGAAGACATGCATTGAAAGGTGTTTGCTATCACTGTAAGGATAAGGGACATAGTATTGAACGATGTCCAAAGAAGTACCCACACGTGTTTCGAAGCAACATGAATCTAACGTTGGCTCAAGGAGATAAAGTGAATATCACTATGAAAGCCCCACCAAGCTATGATATGATGGAAGGTGTTGTCTACCAGGTGGAAGGGACATCTATTGAGAGGATTCGTGTAGTCTGTGACATTCCAGATGTTTTTCCGGATGATCTTCCAGGACTACCACCTGATCGTGATATCGAGTTCATCATTGATTTGTTGCCAGGAACAGCACCCATTGCAAAGAGACCGTACAGAATGCCAGCGAATGAATTAGAGGAGCTCAAGAAACAACTGAAGGACTTGCTAGATGAAGGACCGAATTGGCGACCAGAGAGGGGGGGAGTGAATGGGAGCCGATAAAAATTCTTCTCACGAACTCGGCCTAAACCCCAATATCACTTCCAAAGAATCCCGCACAAACTTGCCAAGATCACGTAGTCACAACGGACCTACTGACCCTAGGAACAAGTTAGGACAAACCAAGAAACAAAGCGGAAGCAAGCTCAAAAGGAACCGAGAAAAGAACGAGCTCAGGACAACCTACAGCAGGTTTTGTCGGAACTTCCGGCCAAGTATCGGAACTTCTAATAACAGGTTCTCTGGCTATCAGAAACTCATTATCGGAACTTCCGGCCATCGGAACTTCCGGCCTAGGGTCGGAACTTCCGAAAAAGACTTTCTGTCAGCCCTTGAACAAGTTATCGGAACTTCCTACCCCGGGTCGGAACTTCCGACAGCCCCTAGAAAACAGAGAAAAACAGCCCGCGAGAGAAGGAAGGAAAATCCAAAACTCGATCAAACGAACTCCAAAAATCACGAAACTTTAACCATAGATTCTTAACAACACAAGGAAGCTTTGCCCAAAAGATCTCCTCCAAAAAATCAAGGAATCACCACCAGAAAAATGATTTAGGCTATGAACCCTAGAGAGGAGACATATCCTCAAATCGATGGGTCTCCCAAACAGCTAGAGCTCTTGAGACAAGATTTGGGGGAGATGATAAGCAACACAAGATGAAGCTATGCCCCAAAAATCTCGACCTCTAACTCCCTAAATCACCGGGAATCGCGGATCAACCGAACTACCACCATGAACTCGGGCACCAACCAAAAACGCACGAATCGAAGGCTCTCCACAGCGTTTGAGGGGTCAAGATCACACACAAAGATGCGCAAGGCATCCACCCATGATCCCCTCAAAGAAATCCGTCAAGAAACACCTCCAAAATCACGAATCGAGCCAAGAACGAAAACTCCCAAAAATAGTCCCAAAAATGACACGAAAATCACAAAGGACTAGGAGATCATTGGGACGCCAAATGCTTCCATACATCCAGAGGTCAGAGTCTGTACAAGAGTCTAGCCTAAGGAATCCAGAGGAAAACGAAGCAGTTCAGAAAAATCTACCGGGGGAGAAAGCCCTAGAGTCCTAGAGAGAGAGATGCCATCCACCTCTCCGCTATTTATATGAAGTTCATCGGAGGGAGGTAAATGACCACGCTACCCCTACTGCATAACTGAAGATACAACCCCTCAGGGGCATTTTGGTCAAGTCTTCATCGAGCGGACACACTTCCGCCGCGGCCTTGCTTAGCTTCGACGCAAGCCCCGCGATCACGCCACGTGCCCCTCGCCTCGAAGCTTCCCGAAGCTCCCGGATCACTATCTCTGTCGCCTCGGGCCTCCGGGCTTGGTTTTGAGGCCCAAACCAAGAAACCGCCCACCTGATGGTTTTGTGGGCAAACCACCAAACCCCGCGTGCAAGCTTCGGGCTTCAACTGCTACTTTGCACCGGCCCATGTTCACGACTTCAGCCCGCCAGTCTTGCACCGCACAGCTCGCACTTGACCCTATCGGCCACCGGGTCCATCGAACCATGCCTACTTGCCACTCCATCACCCGGAGGCCGCCACGGCTAAGGCCTTTCGCGCTTGTTCTTCACCTGCACCGACATGAGTCAAGACGCAACCTGTACCTGCACATTTAGCCAAGCATCAGTCCACACAACGTTGTCAATCACTCATTACTAAGGAGCGACCCTCCACTGGTCCTCGGACATACCTGGCCCTCAATCCCCCCCTTGATGAGTGCATTGACAACACCCATAGTAACCATGATAGAAAAAAAGGAAAGAAAACATCCACGAACACAAACCTCCCAAGCAAGTGATCCAAAGCCAAAGAAGAAGCGAAAAACTTGATCGCTCGCCAATCCAAGTCTCGTCCCCCTAAGACAAGGGCAACGGCTCGACACAGCCGAGACAAATCAAAGCTCACAAGGAGCACATCACAAGGCATAAAACTCAGGAAAATCAAATGAGCTCCCCCTACACATGTGCAAACTCCTCCTGAGCAAATGCAACCTCTTCTTCTCAAATTTTTCTCCTCACATGCCACATCTCACAAATGCATACCAATTTTGCATAAAAACTCCCAATGCATGAAAATTCTCCCCAAATGCATAACTCTCCCCATAAAGCATGTGTATTCTCGCACTTATCATACAAACCTCTCCCCCTTGTTGACAATGCATGAATCAAGGTATATGAAACTCTTCCCCTTGTTTTCATGAAAAATGCATGTCAAAGCATATAGACAGTCTACCAAGCTTCTCAAATATACAAAGAGCACAAGAAAACGCTACAAATGAGACATAGAGCAAGCAAAGTAGACATGGTGTATCTAGCACATTGCCATCAAGAAGGTAGAGACATATAAGCATGTGACATGGCCAAAAGCAATTTTAAGCAATTTTCACAAAGAAACATGCATCTCATGAGCAAGATCCTACCCATACCAATTTGAACAGAAAGGCATTAGAGCATTCAAAGTTTATGCAAGATCACAAATTCTCATCACAAGATCATTATAAACGCCCACAAGCTACTCAAGTCATGTTAAAGCCACCGAGCCATGTGTCTACTTCTTAAAATGAGACTTCTCATGGTAGACAAGCATGCTACGATTTAGCACCCAAGATATGAATATCAAACCGTAAAAACATGATTAGGAGCTCATTTTTTAAGCATAAGGCAATTCATACACCAATTTCATTTTCAAGATTAAACATGGTACATGAAGTGCCTTTGCGGTAAAAAGAAGCTTATGCTCCTCCTCAAGCAAGCAAAAGGGCTAAACATTTACAATGACAAAGGATCTTTGAGCCCAAGCAAAGAGAATATGATCCTCAAGCACAAACTGAGTATGATATAAGCATTTAAGCACAAATTGAGCATAGACAAGCATCTACTCATGAGAGACACAATTTTAGCATTTTCATCAAAATAAAGCTATCTCAACATAAGCGTATGGCAAAACCATCAAGAGCATAGCATTCACATCCACAATTTACCAAACATGCACAAGTCTCACAATAGCACATCGGTGATCAATGTATATAAGAGAAGCTCAATCCTAGCTCAAGTGATCCAAAGATGGCTATCCTACCCAGTTTTGTACAAAAAGGAAAATGCATGGATGAAATGCAACAAAATGAACATATGACACATATATACATGAGAAGCTCCAAGACCCAGCTAGAAAGGAAAACACACCCCAAGCTCACCCCGCAAGCGAGTGAAAGTGGCTTGGTCAAGCAGTTTGGTGAAAATGTCAGCCAGCTGGTCTTGGGTAGGGGCATAGGACAAAGATATGTTTCCCTTCTCAACATTGTCCCTCAGGAAGTGGTACCTCACTTCTATGTGTTTCGTTTTGGAGTGGAGGACAGGATTTTTGGCTACGCTTATGGCACTGGTGCTGTCACAGAAAAGTGGAACCTGGGAGCACTCCTCACCAAAGTCACTCATGCTGTAGGTCATCCAAAGCAGTTGGGAACAACAACTAGCAGCAGCTACATACTCAGCCTCGGTGGTGGACTGGGCTACACTCGATTGCTTGCGAGATGACCAAGAGACCAAAGAAGAACCCAGGAACTGACAACACCCAGAAGTGGACTTGCGATCCAATCGACACCCAGCAAAATCCGCATCAGAAAAACCATGAAGCCTGAGTGTCGAGGAGGCAGAGTACCACAAACCAAACTCAGGAGTGTAGTTCAAATAACTGAAGATCCGCTTGACAGCCTGCTGATGTGAAGTCCTCGGTGAAGCCTGAAAACGAGCGCACAGACATACGCTGAACTGTATGTCTGGCCTCGTCGCCGTCAAGTAGAGGAGGGAGCCGATCATGCTCCGGTACTCCTTCTGGTCTACGGGTTCGCCGTCCTCGTCCGCATCCAGAGCCGTAGTCGTACTCATCGGTGTAGTCAGCGGCTTGGAGTCTTTCATGCCAAACTTCTTCACCATGTCCCTGGTGTACTTCACCTGATGTACGAAGGTCCCGTCATTGCACTGCTTGATCTGGAGACCCAAGAAAAACTGCAGCTCGCCTATCATGGACATATCAAATTCCCTGCTCATGTCATCTGTAAATCTGGCAACAAGATCATGAGAGGAGGCACCAAAGATTATGTCATCCACGTATATCTGAACAATCAAAAGCTCATTCCCATGCTTAAGGAGGAAAAGGGTCTTATCAACTGTGCCCATCACAAACCCCTTACACAGCAACAAACCTCTCAACCTGCCATACCAAGCCCTAGGTGCCTGTTTCAACCCATAGAGTGCTCTCTGGAGTTTGTATACATGGTGTGGGTATTTTTCACTATCAAACCCCGGGGGTTGCCTCACATACACTTCTTCCTCTATCACCCCATTCAAGAAAGCACTCTTGACATCCATTTGGTACAACTTGAACCCTTTAGCCACGACAAAGGCTAGAAGGATCCTAATTGCCTCCAAACGGGCCACAGGAGCAAATGTCTCCTCATAGTCTATCCCCTCCTTCTGGTTGTAACCCTGCGCCACCAACCTCGACTTGTTTCTCACAACTATCCCATTCTCACCCTCTTTGTTCTTCCACACCCACTTGGTTCCTATGGGACGGCAATTTGGCGGTGGATCGACTAACACTCAGACTTGGTTTCTCTCAAAGTTTTCCAACTCCTTATGCATGGAATTCACCCAATTCTCATCTGACAAAGCGTGTTGAATATCTTTGGGCTCGAAAGAAGCAACAAACGCAGAATGAGCGAAATGAGAAGTATTCCTTGACCTCGACCGTGTAGTGCGTTCATGAAGGTCACCAATGATGGTCGTCGGTGGGTGATCCACTTGTACTCGCCGGGGAGCCTCACGTCTGGACACAACCTCCCCCTCAGCAGCAGCCTCCACTCAAACAACCTCAGTCGTAGTGGGTGTAGGGGATGGTCCGTCCTCGATCGTCGTCGTAGTAGTGGAAGTAGTACGTACACGATCAGCCGCTGGAGCATCACCACCATCATCATCCTCGTCTCCATCACCATCCTTCTCATCCTCAAAGATCCTGGCACCAATCTCCTCGTCACCTGCACACTCAAAAGCAGAAGAGCTACATGGCTGTGTCTCATCGAAGGTAACCTCGCAAGTCTCCATGGTTCGGTTAGTGTCAAGGTTGAGCACACGATATGCTCTAGAATGAATCGCATAACCAAGGAAAATCCCATCCGAACATCGAGACTCAAACTTATCCAACTTGCCCTTCTCGAGAATGAAACACTTGCAGCCAAAAGCTCTAAAGTGACTCACCTTGGGTTGTCGGCCATGCATCAGCTCATAAGAGGTCTTCTTCTTAAAGGCACGAAGGAAGATGCGATTGGAGACATAGCAAGCGGTATTGATCGCCTCGGCCCAGAAACCCCTAGGAGTCCTATGCTCATCAAGCATCGTCCTGGCCATCTCACAAAGGGTTCGGTTCTTCCTCTCCACTACGCCATTCTGGCAAGCGACGTATGGAGAAGAGTACTGATGATCAAGACCAAGATCACTGCAAAAGGCATCAAACTGAGAGTTCTTAAACTCTGTGCCATTGTCACTGCGTATAGCTCGAATGGCATCACCATGTCTCTCATTCTTCAACCTCAAGATCAAGTCTCGAACAAAGCCAAATGTCTCACTCTTGTCCTCCAAAAAGAAAACCCAAGAGTACCTCGAAAAATCATCAACAACCACAAGAACATACCACTTCCCACCAGTAGAGTGAACACGAGCTGGCCCAACCAAATCCATGTGCAATAGCTCACAAGGTCGCTCAGTCATGACAGAAGTCAAAGGGGCGTGAGAAGCGGCAACCATCTTTCCATGCCGACAGGAAGCACAAACCAAATCCTTCTCTAATTTCAACTTAGGCAATCCTCGGACAAGATCAAGACTACTCAAGCGGGAAAGCAACTCAAAGCTCAAGTGTCCCAATCTCCTATGCCATTTCCAAAGCTTAGCTGAAGCGCCAACAACAAAGCATCGAGGAGGACCAACAGACTGGAAAAAATCGGCACGAAAGATTTGACCCTCGGGGACGATTGTACAGACAAGATCGCCTCGAGAATCAAGCACACGAGAAGCACCCGACTTGAAATGAACCTCAAAACCTTCGTCAAGTAATTGAGATACTGACAACAGGTTGAAACCAAGTGACTTGACCAAGGCCACACTTCTTAAGGTCACCTTCCTACTCACCCTCACCATACCTTCTGCAAGCACTCATCCTCTCCCATTGTCCCTGAAAGTGATGTACTCCCTCGTACTCACCGGGGTAAGGCTGGAGAACCACCCACGATCTCCGGTCATGTGTCTTGAGCAACCGGAGTCGATCAACCAAAAGTTCTCCAAGCCTCCCACCTGCAATAAAAAACGAGAACGAGAATGAGCAAGCGACTCAACACTGGGGTTTGTACCAAAAGAGTCAAACCAGTGCTGAGCCATTTGCTCAAAAGAAGGGTTAGCAAAATCCATCCTCCCAAAACCTCTAGGCAGAGCCCTCTCACGCCTACCACCAAAGGACTTGTCACGTCTCACTGGAGGAGTACGCGCACCACGAGGGGGAAAACGTGGCCCGTAGTCCATCTGAGACCCAAAGCTTCGATCGTGCCTCCCAAACTCATAACGGTCACGAGAAGGAGCACGTCGAGCCAACTCACCACGCCCAAACCTAACACGCCTGTCTCTCTAAGGGAACACACCTCCACCTCCACCTCCACGAGTGGGAACTGTCCTCACAAACACATCACCCCTAGGTAGAGGCCCTCTACGAGGCTCAGGCACACCACGAGAAAGGTGTATCTGTCCTTGTTTGCCATCTCCCTAGCAAACCTCTCATCCCTCTTCCTCCGGAAACAGAACTCATCCTTGTGCCCATCCCTCCCACAATACCCACAATGGAAGCGGATTGGCACTGGCTTGGGCTGTGGCTTCTCTACAAGCTTCTCTCCAGCTTTCTCTCCTGTCTTCCCATCAAAGACACTCCCCTGGGTGCTCACAAACTTGATGGGTTTTTGGTAGTTCTCGGATTTGTGGGGAAACACTGGAGGATCTGGGGTTGTGTCTAGCTCGTTTCTGAGATGGTTTGGCTTGGGTGCAAATTTGTTCATTGGTGTGGTATGTGGTGGAATGGGGATCTCTACGACTTTCTCTTCTCCCTCACCACTCTTCTCACCACACTTGTCAGCCCCCAACGCCTGACCATCAAACCTCTTGAACTGAGCTAACATCATACTCAATTGTGGCTCATGCCCAGACAACCACCCCATCATTTTTCTTAATTCATCATTTTCATCCTGCAGACGATCAACATAGTTTGCAAGTTCCATGTTTTTCAAAGCATGCATTTCACAGGTTGAACATGATGTAGGAAGAGGAGCTTTCAATGATGCCTCTAGAGAAACAATCCTAGTGTGAGATTCATCTAGCCTAGCATGCAAAATAGGACATGATGTACAAGCTCCTAACAAAGCTAGCCTAGACTTCAATTCATCACACTCAACCCTAACCACACCTAGTTCCTCAAGAACAGAGGCATGTTTCTCCTTGAGGGCAGTCAAGTCAGCAAGAAAAACTGAGCAATCACCACAATCAATTTCATCTGACACAACAGGAGCAGACTTCAAAGCAGCTATCTCATTTCTAGCATCCACAAGCAAGGATTCAAGTTCAGCTACTTTGTCCTTAGCATCACCCAACAAAGACCTGAATTCCGTCTTCTCCTTGTTGGTCTTTCTAAGCACATCATCACGGTTGTCAAGCAACTCATTCAGCCTAGCATTCTCCTCTAGCAAGAAGTTGGGATCTTGTCGTACCTCTTCATCAGAGTCGGAGTTCGAATCCGAGCTGTGCTTCCCACCCTTCTTAGAGTGCACCATGCCGCAAAAGCCTCCTTGCGCGACGAAGCTCAGGTCGGTGATGTTCTTGCCCGTGTGCCGCTTGTCCTTGCGCTTCTCTTGCTCTTCCTCGCTGCTCGAGTCGGAAGAAGCTTCACTTGATGTTGAGTCGATGTCGCTCGCTCCGGCCACCATCGCTCGAGCGGTCTTCCTCCTGTGGCCGCCACTCTTCTTGTGCCTTCTCTCGCTCTTGTCCTTGTGCTTGTCCTTGTAGTATTCCGGGAGCGGTGCTTGTTGTAGTCGTGCTTGGGCTTGCCCTTGTAGTCGTTCTTGATCTCCATGTCTTCAGGGCATTCGGTGATGAAGTGCCCGTGCTTCCCGTACCAATAGCACATCCCCGAGCTCCGCCTTGCATTCTTGCGGTTCTCGTACATCCGCCCAAACCTCTTGCTCAACAAGGCAAGATCGTCCTCGCTCAGCACATCAAAGTCCTCATCTGGCAAGGACACAAGACAAGACAAAGAGAAACCACTAGAGTTAGCATTAGTCCTTGATCCTGAGACGAGAGCCAAACTATGAGGATCATTGGGGCTTTCGCTCTTGGCTCTCAAGCCACGATCGACCTCTGAAGACCTGAGCTTGGAGAACAGCTAATCAAGTGAGAGCGTATCATACGCGCTCGACTCCTCAATGGCCTCGATCTTGGCTTCCCATACGGACCTCTCCAGGGCATGCAAAAGCTTGATAGCTTGATCATGATCCGTGTATGGGAGCACTATCACATTGGCCCTCATGTTGTTGACGATGCAAGTGAAGCGCTGAAACATAGCATCGGTCGACTCACCGGGGAGATGAGTGAAGTTCTCGTACTCTCTTCAGTAAGTGGTAAACATCCGGGCTTGCACTTGGGCATTGCCAACATGAGCATTCTTCAACTTGAGCCAAATCTTTCCTGCCACATCCTCTCCGTACACTCGATCAAACTCCGAGGCACAGAGAGCACAGAACAAGTAATCAACAGCCTTGCTGTTGGCCTCAAATATGTCCCGCAATCCTGGAAGTAGAAAACTATCTGGGATGACATAATGAGGATTCTGAGTGACCTCCCAGATAAGAATTCCCTTCCCTCGCAAAAATGCGCCCATGCACCTCTCCCACATTGGTTAATTCTTACCATCAAAGTGCGGAGAACCCGACCCCTTACTGTAATCGCCCATCTTTGGATCTTAGACTGGTTAGAATCAAGAAGATCCGTAACCGGCTCTGATACCAATTGAAGGACCGAATTGGCGACCAGAGAGGGGGGAGTGAATGGGAGCCGATAAAAATTCTTCTCACGAACTCGGCCTAAACCCTAATATCACTTCCAAAGAATCCCGCACAAACTTGCCAAGATCACGTAGTCACAACGGACCTACTGACCCTAGGAAAAAGTTAGGACAAGCCTAGAAACAAAGCGGAAGCAAGCTCAAAAGGAAACGAGAAAAGAACGAGCTCAGGACAACCTACAGCAGGTTTTGTCGGAACTTCCGGCCAAGTATCGGAACTTCCGATAACAGGTTCTATGGCTATCAGAAACTCATTATCGGAACTTCCGGTATAGGGTCGGAACTTCCGTCCATCGGAACTTCCGGCCTAGGGTCAGAACTTCCGAAAAAGACTTTCTGTCAGCCCTTGAACAAGTTATCGGAACTTCCTGCCCCGGGTCGGAACTTCCGACAGCCCCCAGAAAACAGAGAAAAACAGCCCGCGAGAGAAGGAAGGAAAATTCAAAACTCGATCAAACGAACTCCAAAAATCACGAAACTTTAACCATAGGTTCTTAACAACACAAGGAAGCTTTGCCCAAAAGATCTCCTCCAAAAAATCAAGGAATCACCGCCAGAAAAATGATTTAGGTTATGAACCCTAGAGAGGAGACATATCCTCAAATCGATGGATCTCCCAAACGGCTAGAGCTCTTGAGACAAGATTTGGGGGAGATGATAAGCAACACAAGATGAAGCTATGCCCCAAAAATCTCGACCTCTAACTCCCTAAATCACCGGGAATCGCGGATCACACGAACTCCACCAAGAACACGAACTCCGGCCAAAAACTCACGAATCGAAGGCTCTACACGGCATTTGAGGGGTCAAGATCATACACAAACATGCACAAGGCATCCACCCATGATCCCCTCAAAAAAATCCGTGAAGAAACTCCTCCAAACTCACGAATCGAGCGAAGAACGAAAACACCCAAAAATAGCCCAAAAAATGACACAAAAATCACAAAGGACTAGGAGATCACCGGGACACCGAATGCTTCCATACATCCAGAGGTCAGAGTCTGTACAAGAGTCTAGCCTAAGGAATCCAGAGGAAAATGAAGCAGTTCAGAAAAATCTACCGGGGGAGAAAGCCCTAGGAAGCAAGAGAGAGAGAGATGCCATCCACCTCTCCGCTATTTATATGAAGTTCATCGGAGGGAGGTAAATGACCACGCTACCCCTACTGCATAACTGAAGATACAACCCCTCAGGGGCATTTTGGTCAAGTCTTCATCGAGCGGACACGCTTCCACCACGGCCTTGCTTAGCTTCGACGCAAGCCCCGCGATCACGCCACGTGCCCCCCGCCTCGAAGCTTCCCGAAGCTCCCAGATCACTGTCTCTGTCGCCTCGGGCCTCCGGGCTTGGTTTTGAGGCCCAAACCAAGAAACCGTCCACCTGATGGTTTTGTGGGCAAACCACCAAACCCCGCGTGCAAGCTTCAGGCTGCAACCGCTACCTTGCACCGGCCCATGTTCACAACTTCAGCCCGCCAGTCTTGCACCGCACGGCTCGCACTTGACCGTATTGGCCACCGGGTCCATCGAACCAAGCCTACTTGCCACTCCATCACCCAGAGGCCGCCACAGCTAAGGCCTTTCGCGCTTGTTCTTCACCTGCATCGACACGAGTCGAGCCGCAACCTGTACCTGCACACTTAGCCAAGCATCAGTCCACACAACGTTGTCAATCATTCATCACTAAGGAGCGACCCTCCACTGGTCCTCGGACACACCTAGTCCTCACTAGATAAAAAGATTATTCGTCCGAGTTCTTCGCCTTGGGGTGCCCCTGTACTATTTGTTGAGAAGAAGGATGGTAGTCAAAGGATGTGTATTGACTATCGATCTCTGAATGAGGTGACAATTAAGAACAAGTACCCTCTACCGAGAATTGAAGATTTATTTGATCAGCTAAAGGGAGCTTGTGTATTCTCCAAGATTGATCTTCGTTCAGGCTATCATCAATTGAAGATTCGAGCATCCGACATCCCAAAGACATCATTCACTACTAGGTATGGGTTGTATGAGTTCACAATTATGTCTTTCGGATTAACTAATGCACCAGCCTACTTCATGTACATGATGAATAATGTTTTTATGGAGTATCTCGATAAATTTGTGGTGGTATTCATCGATGATATTCTGGTATTCTCGAAGAATGAAGAAGAACATGAAGAGCACTTAAGGCTTGTATTGCAGAAGCTCAGAGAACATCAGTTGTACGCCAAGCTCAGTAAATGTGAATTCTGGTTGAAGGAAGTCTCCTTCCTTGGACATGTCATCACAGAAGGAGGAGTCAAAGTTGACCCAAGCAAAGTGAGAGATGTTCTAAACTGGAATCCACCAAAAATAGTCACAGAAATCCGAAGTTTCCTTGGTCTAGCAGGATATTATCGGAGATTCATTGAAGGCTTCTCCAAAATAGCTAAACCTCTTACAAAACTACTTGAGAAGACTAGAGAATTCAAGTGGTCCGCAGCTTGTGATGCTAGTTTTGAGGAGTTAAAGAAAAGGCTGACTACCGCCCCAGTGCTTAAATTGCCAGATATCCACATGCCTTTTGATATTTATTGTGATGCCTCTTATCTTGGTTTGGGTTGTGTTCCTATGCAAGAAGGACGAGTGATAGCTTATCTATCGAGACAGTTGAGGAAGCATGAGAAAAACTATCCAACTCATGACCTTGAACTTGCTGCAGTGGTTCATGCTCTTAAGATCTGGATACATTATATACTTGGGAACCGTTGTAATACAGATCACAAGAGTCTAAAGTACATCTTCACTCAGAATGACTTGAATCTAAGACAACGACGTTGGTTGGAATTGATCAAGGACTACAATATGGGGATACACTACCATCCAGGCAAGGCGAATGTAGTGGTAGCTGATGCCTTGAGCAGAAAGAGCCATGCTAACATGGCCTTAGCACGTGAATTTCCATCCGAGCTATGCAAAGAGTTTGAAAGGCTTAACTTGGGTTTCGTTAATAGTATGGAAGGAGTTACTATGGGAGTGGAGCCAACCTTAGAGAAAGAAATCCGCAAAGGCCAACTTTAGGATGAAAAGATTAAAGAAATAAGGGAGAACATTAAGAAAAACAAATCACTAGGATTTAGAGAAGATGACCAAGGCACAATCTGGTTCGGGAAGTGAATTTGTGTGCCAGACTTGAAACCCCTCAAGGAAATGATATTACAAGAAGCACATGATTCAGCCTATTCAATCCATCCAGGAAGCACGAAAATGTATCAAGATCTGAAGAGTTAGTATTGGTGGTACGGGATGAAGTGTGATGTGGCCGAACATGTTGCTCTTTGTGATACATGTCAGAGGGTGAAAGCAGAACACCAAAGGCCAGCGGGATTACTCCAACCACTGAAAGTTCCAGAATGGAAATGGGAAGAGGTCGGCATGGATTTCATAGTTGGCCTACCTCGTACCCAAGGAGGATATGACTCTATATGGGTTATAGTGGATCGTTTCACCAAAGTGGCACATTTTATTCCAGTCAAGACCACTTATAATGGAGCAAAACTAGCAGAGCTCTATATGTCACGTATTGTCTGTTTGCACGGAGTTCCAAAGAAGATAGTGTCTGATCGTGGTACTCAGTTTACTTCAAGGTTCTGACAGAAGCTACATGAGTCCATGGACATGAAGCTAAATTTCAGCTCAGCATACCACCCGCAAACTGATGGTCAAACAGAACGTACGAATCAAATCCTAGAAGATATCCTCAGAGCTTGTGCACTGAATTATGGTAAAGGTTGGGATAAGAGTCTTCCCTATGCTGAATTCTCTTATAACAATAGTTATCAACCAAGCCTCAAGATGTCCTCGTTCGAAGCATTGTATGGTAGGAAGTGCAGAACTCCATTATTCTGGAACCAGACTGGTGAAAGTCAGGTATTTGGGCCAAACATATTGCAGGAAGCTGAAAAACAGGTCCAAATAATCTGGGAGAATCTAAAGGTTTCTCAATCAAGGCAGAAAAGCTACGCAGATGTACGACGCATAGAATTGGAGTTCAAAGTGGGAGATTATGTATATCTAAAAGTATCACCTATCAGAGGGTTTAAAAGATTCAAGGTTAAGGGCAAACTAGCACCACGGTATATTGGGCCATTCAAGGTGATCGAAAGAAGAGGAGAAGTGGCTTATCAACTTGAGCTACCATCCCAACTCTCTGATGTGCATGATGTGTTCCATGTCTCTTAGTTGAAGAAATGTTTACGAGATGTAGAGGTGGAACGATTGCCAATGGAGGAGCTGAAGGTAAAAGGAGATCTTACCTACAAAGAGCATCCAGTAAAGATCATAGAAATAGCTGAAAGAATCACAAGGAGCAAAGTTATCAAAATGTGCAAAGTGCAGTGGAGTCATCACTCAGAAGATGAGGCAACATGGGAACAAGAATAAGATTTAAAGGCTGACTTTCCTCAACTCTTCGCTAGTTCTTCTGGATCTTGAGGACAAGATTCTTCTTAAGGGGGTAAGAATTGTAACACCCTAATTTACATTTTCACAATAGAATTAAAATTTTCTGGAATTAATTAGAGTTTGTTCACATTTAGTTGTAGCGAAATAATTATTTTGTAAATTTGATTAAATGAATCATAGGCTATATAAAATGTTTGTTGCATACATGCTGCTTGCACTGTGTTATTGTATGAAAAATGATTTTGTTTTGCTCAAACTCCTCTAGGGTGCATCTCTGGAAAAGTTTAAATGCTGGAAAATATCTAAACTCAGCTTGGGCCAATTTCCCCCCAAACAACCTGGCCCAAACTCATTTCACTCCCCCTCTCTTTTTCCCTCACGGGCCAAACCACCAGCTGGGCCGCAGCCCATCTAACCCAGCGGCCAGCCCAATCCGCCTCCCCCTCCCTCTCACTTCCAGCCCGGCCCCACACGTCATCTCCCTCCTCTCACCTTTCCTTTTTCCCCCTCTACCGAACAGCAATAGCGGCACACCACCGTGCGCCTCCCCTTGAATCATCGCCGCCCCTCGCGACTCTGCTCCTGCCCGACCCTGCGTCCAGGTGTGGCACCTCCCTCTCCTCCCTCTCCCATTCAAACCTCTCCCTAAATCGTGTCACACCTGTTTTTCCAAGGAAAACCAAGTGCTAACCTATATGCATGCCAGGATCAAGTTTCATGCATATAGTTGACATAAGTGAATAACAGAAACAATATCACGTAAGAAAAACAAAGATTATCAGAGATTTACGCTTTATCCTGGAAACGAAGGCACCAAACTTCACAAACAGACGACTGGGGGCTGCGTACGCCTAGCAACAACACCATCTTCAACAGCTTCACACATCTTCTCCTTCTGAGCAGCAGTTTAGCAAGGTTGAGTACACTTATGGTTGGTACTCAGCAAGGCCACAAGAAATAACCAGAATTCAATTTAAAGTCCATCTTTAAGTATATTAATCATGTGAGGGTCCAGGCCGCTCGTGACCGTGAGCATGGCTAATCGATTAGTTTTACACTCTGCAGAGGTTGTACACTTTCACCACAAGTCACGTAAAAGTTCAGAAGAACTTTGAACCCAACCATGCGATGCTAGCTAGGCATCATACCACACTTCCTAGGTGTTATTGCATAGGGACGCTACGAGGCCTTTACAAAGATTCCCGAATGTGAAGCAACCCGCAAAGGTTCCGAGTCGTTGCAGAGTATAAAGTCCCCTAGTTGGTACCATGTCTTAGCAAGCCCAACTCCCTACTAGAGCGAGTCTATACCCCACTGGCGCTCCCCCTTGCCCTTATCAGATAAGGCCACCCCAACATCAAGGTTTCTAATTATTCAGCCAAGACAGAGCCATATGTCTTGTGGTTGCACTGTTTTCCTAGGTGGTCGCTCCATGTTTCGATTAAAGCATAGTATTCTTATAAATAAAGCAAAGGTAGAAGGATGGTTAGGGACACTTTCCTTTCTTCAACGAAAAGCTACTCTTACTGCTCCTCAGTTCTTGCTTTCTTGGAACTCTTTGTCTTCAAAGCAAACGAACAACGATCTTCTACTCGAAGCAATCATCGGCACAAGCATACAAAGCAAATAGACAAGTACAACTAAGAACAATGCACCAAACAAAAGAAAAGCATTAAAAGAGCGTACTAAAGGATAGGCTCGATTCTATGGTTACGCAACATTGAGAACGTAACTAAGGTTGAAAAGACAAAAGCTAACGAGGGATTATTATCAAACAACAAGAGACTATGAGCTTGGTTTATTTTCAATTAGCAAAAGATATGTAAAGGATATTTCATAAAGAAAATACCCTAAGTTGGAATTAAAGCAAATTAAACTTTATTTATAAAACCGGTGTAAAGAACTAGTCAACTTATATTTATAAAGATTCATATATAAGATATACCAATTAAACATTTAATTTGAAAAATATAAACTATATGAATCATCTAAACGTAACTTTATGATTCGAGTAGATCATATTATTATTAAAAACATTATGGCATTGTCATTAGTCAAATTAATATTTATTACAAAAGCTGGTGTAAAAGCCTAATCAACTTTTAATTTAGAAAAGTTAATTAAATATTACTCAAATTAACATTTGATTTATGAAAAACTGAGGTAAAGATCTAATTAACTTTTATTCACAAAAGCATGTAAAATAAACATTAAGCAAATTAACATTGATTATGAAAAACGGTGTATAGCTCTATATAGATTTTATTTAGAAAAGACATGTTTAATAAGCATTAATCAAAATTAATATTAAATTTATTTTCAGAGAACAAACATTATCAAAAGTCACCATAACATGTACTTCACATTATTATGAACCTAATGCAACTTGAACGGATTAAAACGGAGCTAAAACGTGAAAACTGTGAAGAAAACAAGGTGCAGGGACCTACTGGCAAGGTTCAGAAACTTCTAGGGGCTTAACTGCAAGAAACCGAGGGCTCATACATAATTATGTATATAAACTCGAGGACTTTTATGCAAAAACATCAGGATGGACTGGATCGGGAGAATCTAATCTTCCTAGGGGGTTTTCTGTAAGATCTGCAAGACACATGAAAGGACCTAAGGATTTTAGGAGATCTTCAGGGGGTGCTTCGCAAAACTGCCATGCCTCATCTTCTACCTCCAGATAGAGCTCGCACAGGCGAACAGGGAGCTCCCGCGCGGTGGGATAGGGGTGCTCCGGCTGCCTAGAGTTCGATTGGGAGGCGCATGGGATAGAGGAGGGGTAGGGGATCTCGATTGAAAGCTCACCCGTGTTGGAGAAGGACGGGCGCGGCCGGACTTCGAAGAGAGGTGGTCGACGGCCGGCTCGGTGTTCTGTGCTGGGGTTCCTCCGGTGGCGCGGTAGGGGCATCATCCGGCGGCGGTAGCGCAACTCGACGCGGGGATGCACGTGACGACTTTGGGTTGCTCCGGCCAAGCCCCTAGCTGGCGAATTGAACGAGCAGCACACGGCTCTGCTCAGGTTCGGCGAACGGCGACCGGCTCGGGTGTCTTGCCTCGGCAGCACCCTGGTGGTCTTCTGGCGATGGGACGAGGCAGCGTGGGTGCGGATCGACAAGTCAAACCCCATGGCGGCTCCAGCTTGTTCTGGTGGCGCCCTCGTCCGATGAATCGGGCAGTCCGGCGGCGGACGGTGGCCGGTCTCGGCGACGGCTATGCGGCGCGGTGCGACACAGCAGGAACGGCGGGGCGCGGGACACGAGGTGGAGGCGAAGATGCCTGAGGCTTTTTGGGCGTGCGTGCCGGGGTGGTCGTGCACGGCACGGACGCCGAGGGAGTCCGGCGGCGCTCTGCCTGTGATGGCCGGCCAGCCGTGGCGGGGACGAACTGCTGCCCTGGGCTTGGATGGGCTTCGGCCGGGCCGCGGTAGGGCTGGAGCGGCTCAGCTGGGCCGAAGCGGATCGGAGTGTGGGCTGGGCTAAGGTAAAGAAGTGAACGGCGAGGAAAGATCGAGGAGCTCTAGCGGACTTCTCGAGGCTGAGCTGCTGAACTGATCTGGGCCACAAGCGAGGGTGCTGGGCTAAACCGGACCAAGGAAAAGAGGGGGCTCGGCCCAAAAGAAAAGAAGAGATTTTGATTTTTCGAATTTAATTTCCGATGCGAAAATAATTCCAGAAAAATCTAGAAATTGTTTAGAGGCACGAAAAATACTCGGAAAATCCCAAAAATTCCAGGAAAATTCCCAGAGATAGATTGAGACATGTACAATCCAAATAAAATATTTGGAACTTATGAAAAAGATTTTAGAGCCTTCTAATAAATAGAAAATGCTCAGAGAATATGAGAATAAATCCCAAAAAAATCCGGAAAATTCTCGGAAGGGTTTGGTTAACACTTAAGCGTGTTTAAAAACCTTTTGCACTCAAAACCACCAGGATGCATTGGCATGAATGCAACACCCACTTAATCATTTATTTAATTTCCAAAAAGCAAACAAAGGTTTTTCCTATACTATATTTCCTGTAAATAAAATAAATGTTGGAAAAATTTTAAAATTGTGAGAAAATTGTTATTTAATTATTATTCCTATTCACATCCTGAAATTGGAAATTTCAGGGTGTGACAAATCGCGTACTCAGGCAAGTAATTGCCTTCCAAGCCGGCCATTACAGACCTGCCGCCCGCCTCCAATTCCCTCTTCTCCCGAGCTCTTCCTCCCAGTAGGTCGAAACTAGTCATACACTACCTGTTTTCATCATCCAAAGATAAAAGAAGACAATCAAGGTTAGCCTACATTGAGAGTTGTCCTAACCTACTCAGAGTTTATAAACAGATGCAAAGCATAGTCATGATAATCCTGTGCCTTCCCTGGCAACGATGGTGCCTGGGTTGTCTGGCTACGATAGTTATGAGCATACCCCCCGTAATGATAGAGGTCGGTCCTCAGGTGGTGACATTCCTGTTGGATCCTTGGGCAACCTCCGCGCTGGGGTACCTGCTGTAGGAGTCTAAAGTCTAGTTTCACAGAGTGCTGGTCGTCACGGGCTAGCTTCCCGTTTGTACCTGGGTGGTGAACCTTATCTCTCTCATGCAACACTCATGCCCATTTCTTGTATCTTCTAGCTTTGTATGTTTAGTACATTAGAACCTAGAGCTAACTCGTATGTTCCCCCTAAGCCGTAGTGTGCTAGAGTAGAGGTAGATTTGTGTGTGTGTGTCACACTACCCTTATATCTTTTATCTTACCCCTGTCTTTGAGTGTGTTGTTTCCTATATCTATCTCTTGGTTTACATTCAGAGCAAAAGCATAAGTCTAAGATATCCGCCATTGCCTTCCACGGATTCGATACCCTTGGAATACTCTCCTTCCTTGGGGAAATGCTACAATGGTTTATCTGTGCGCTTGCAGGTTCGTTCATGATCGTTTAGATTAACCTTTGGCAAGTCTCGATGTTCACGCTAACCCGCGCCATTAGTTGTGACATTGAGAGGTGCCTAAAAGGCATTTCCTGGTGTTGTCACTAAGGATGGGTCCCATATCTGTTCTTAAGATGACGGCGCTACGAAACGCCAACAAGCATTTCTGGCGCTGTTGCCGGGGAAGGCACAGGATTATTATGACTATGCTTTGCATCTGTCTATAAACTCTGAGTAGGTTAGGATAACTCTCAATGCAGGCTAACCTTGATTGTCTTCTTTTACCTTTGGATGATGAAGACAGGTAGTGTATGGCTGGTTTCGACCTACCGGGGAATTTTACTAAAGATCCCAAGTCACTTGTGAGGAAAGCTCGAATTCATTTCGGCTCACCTCGTCGTACTCGTCCAGAAGGCGATCCAGCTTCCTTTGTACCATCCATGTCCAACACTATGGCCCAGAAGACACTTCGTGAGTATTCAGCTCCTTCCGCTGACTAGGTGCTGCAAGGCCCTGAGGTGGCAATGGGGACTGAAAATTTTGAGATCAAGACGGGTCTAATCACGATGGTACAGGCTAGCCCATTCTGTGGCAAGCCGAATGAGGATGCCAATGCTCATCTGCAGCAATTCCTAGAGCTATGTAGCACTTTTGTCATCAGGGGTGCAAATATGGATGTTGTTCGTCTACGGCTGTTTCCATTCTCCCTCCTGGGGAAAGCTAAGCAATTGTTCTACGCGAATCGTGAGGCTATTAACACTTGGAGTAAGTGTTCAGAGGCATTTCTCAAGAAGTTCTTCCCATTGGGTAAAACCAATGCTCTTCGTGGAAGGATTTCTGGTTTTCAGCAAGCAGTAAGTGAATCTATTCCAGAGGCTTGGGAAAGGCTTCAGGAGTATCTCCTGGCCTGTCCTCACCATGGGATGGAGGATTGGCTCGTTCTTCAAAGCTTTTATAATGGGTTGACTCCGACAGCCCGAGGCCATATTGATGCTACTGCTCAAGGAGCATTCTTCTCACTCACTGTTGATGATGCTAAATTACTCATTGAGAAGATGGTCTCCAACCAAGGGTGGAGTGATGAAAGACTGCAACCACGACCGAGGGGTACTCATACTGTCAAGGAAGCAGACATGATTACTGCCAAGATGGATCTTCTTATGAAGAGATTGGATGACTACACCAGCGAGAAGGCTGCCATGGCCACCACTACTCTGCCTATGGACTCTCACATGACTTGTGAAGTCTGTGGCAACACTGGGCACTCAGGCAACTACTATCCAGAGACTCAGGAGGAAGTGATGTACATGAATGGCCACTACAACGGTTATCGTTCACCTCAACAAGGAGGCCAATCGTGGAATCAACAATGCCCTTATTATCAAGGAGGTAACCAAGGTAATTCGTATAATCCCAACCAACCTTCCTTGAGAGATCTCGTTTTTGGGCAAGTTAAGATTAATGAAGGTGTTAACAAGAAATTAGTTGCCCTTGATAAAACTTTAGAAAGTCTCAACGTTAAGCTTGATAGCTTCTCTTCTGCCCAGAAGAGTCAGCTGAGTTTCAACAAAATGTTGGAAACTCAGTTGGCTCAGCTGGCCGCTTCTATTCCCTCTGTTGAAAATGCAAATACGGTGACCACGAGAGGAGGTAAGTCCACTCGGGATCCACCGTATCCTAACCATGCAGGGACATATAAGAAGGGCATAACAGAAGTTGATAACATCCTTGAGGATTCATCCGACTCGGAAGAGTCCCCCTAGGTAAGGAAGGTGCCACCAGCGGATAAAGCACCTGTAGGAGTGACGGCACATCCGGATTTCATAGAAGCCAATGTGATGTCATTCCCTTAAAAGAGCAAGAAGGCAACAATAGATGAACAGTTCAATCGCTTCGTGGACATGATTCAGAAGGTTTATATCAATGTCCCATTGCTTGAGGCAATACGCGTTCCCACTTACGCACGTTATCTCAAGGACATTCTAACCAAGAAGTGAGCTCTTCCCATGACCAAAGTAGTACGACTCACGGAGGAGTGTAGTGCTGCCATACTCAACCTCCTTCCTGAGAAGAAGAAGGATCCAGGGTGTCCCACAATCACTTGTATGATTGGGACCCAACGTTTCGACCATGCTCTCTGTGAGTTAGGGGCCAGCATCAGCGTCATGCCTAAGGTAGTCTTTGGTCAACTTAACTACACGAGTCTATCTCCAACCACTTTGCAGCTGCAGCTGGCCGATTCTTCAGTCCGATACCCAGCAAGGATAGCTGAGGACATTCCAGTGAAAGTCCGAGATTGCTTTATTCCCGTTGACTTTATGGTGCTGGACATGGAGATCGCCAAGGAGGTTCCGCTCATACTTGGGCGACCATTTCTAAGTACAGCTAATGCACAAATTGATGTGGGGGCTGGTGTGATCCGTCTCTACATCGATGGTAAAGAGGAGAGGTTCGAGTTTCATCCAAGAAAAGAACAATGCTCGATGATCAAGGATTTACCAACTTCCGACACCCCAGCACGAGAGGTCGAAGTGCCACCATGGCAAGTGGACAGCCTCATTGCATTCATGAAGAATTTTTGGAAGGAAGAATGCCAACTCATGGGCATGGGACAGAAACAGTATTGGAAGTCTCAGTCCCAGTCCAAGGAATTACCTCCTACACATCACAACCCACACAACACTCAGAAGATGTGGCAGAGGGTGAGTAGGAAGCCAACTTCTCCTCTAAAGGAAACGGCTGCCCCACTACCCAGGTGACAAGTTTGGAACTAAGTCTAGCTCTAAAGACTCAAAATAATGAGCTCTGTGCCGACAGGTAAGATCGGTGAGTTATCCTTATTATCCATACAATAAAATTCTGGTTCAGGAAAAGCAATCTACTTCTACTTTGTGTTTTCTGCGTTCTCGCTGTGGTGAGCTCAGGAGTGATGTCCACCCGGACATTCCTTGAGCTTGTACAATGGTATTAACTTGTCACAGCCACCACCACCACCACAACCTGTTACACCACTGGTGGCAGGAGGGGCCCCTACGGGGTATATGTTCGGGATTACCCCAGGATATGCACCTGGCTAGGATCAGCCCACCCACTAGCCGAGTGCAAGTGGCACAGCTTGGGCGGGTGCGAGCAGTACTCAGTGAGCTACACCCGCTAGTTCCAGCTCTGGTTGTCCACCTCCGTCTTCGTCCTTCCGGCGGCACTCCTCAGCCTCTGCACACGATGCTCAGCTCGCGCAGCAGATGGGAGAGCTCACCGTTTAGGTCACGGGATTGGAGGAGACGCTGAACACCCACGTCGAGTCTACCTCAGCGTGGCAGCGTCAGGCTGGTGAGAGGATAGCAGCCATGCAACAGGATCAGCAGCGGTACATGGAGAAGTAGAGGGCTTACTACGCGAGTCAGGATTTCTTCTACCCTCCTCCGCAGTGAGCCTGAAGCTAGCTTGGGGGAGGACCCCCATTCTGAGGTAACTAGTATCTTCCTTTGTTTTCAGAATATCTTATTAATGAAAATCCAAAAAAAATCTGCAAAAATAAAAAGACCAAAAAAATTTATTTGCTTTCATCGTCATCATTTGCTTAGTTTGCTTTGATATGCTTAGTAAGAATGCTTTGCCTCTATGGTTGAAATGATGAATAGTTGCTCTGTTTATTCTACTTGTATGTCTTGCATACAACTTTGTATCCTACCTAAGTTTTGAGTTTGTTGGCTTGTATGTTCAAACCTTAGCTTGAAAACTGTGGGTAGCAAAAAGCATGATCCTTGCCTAAGTTATTGTGAGATATGATATGGTAGAATAAAGTGTTATGATCTTGTGCTTAGTGATGCTTGACATTCGGAGTTTTCTTTTTTTGAAAAAATCAAAACATGATGATTTCCTCAATGATGAGAATTTCCCATCCAAGGCCATATGTAGATTCTAGTTCTTAGCCTCTACATATGCGGCTTGTTCTCTCATTGAGCTTTGTCAAATTGTTGTGACCCTTGTTAGAACTCATGCTCCCTTGATCAAGATCACGTACATGTTCATGCTAAACTTCTACACTGGAAGTTAGCATTCATCATTTGATCCATACTGCTTATGCACCTTTCCACAAATAAAACTCTGTGTATCTTTGAGGTCCAAGTGTGTCCGAAGACCAGTGGAGGGTCGCTCCCTATTGATGAGTGATTGACAACGTTGTGTGGACTGATGGTTGGCTAAGTGTTCAGGTACAGGTTGCGGTTTGACTCGTGTCGGTGAAGGTGAAGAACAAGCGCGAAAGGCCTTAGCCGTGGCGGCCTCCGGGTGATGGAGTGGCAAGTAGGCTTGGTTCGATGGACCCGGTGGCTGATGGGGTCAAGTGCGAGCTGTGCGGTGCAAGACTGGCGGGCTGAAGTCATGAACATGGGCCGGTACAAGGTAGCGGATCGAGGCCGAAGCTTGCACGCGGGGTTTGGTGGTTTGCCCACAAAACCATCGGTGGACGGTTTCTTGGTTTGGGCCTCAAAACCAAGCCCGGAGGCCCGAGGCGACGGAGACGGTGATCCGGGAGCTTCGGGAAGCTTCGAGGTGGAGGGCACGTGGCGTGATCACGGGGTTTGCGTCGAGGTGAAGCGAAGCCGCGGTGGAAGCGTGTCCGTCCGATGAAGACTTGCCAAAATGCCCTTGAGGAGTTGTATCTTCATTTAAGCAGTAGGGGTAGCGTGGTCATTTACCTCCCTCCGATGAACTTCGTATAAATAGCGGAGAGGTGGATGGCATCTCTCTCTCTTCGACTCTAGGGCTTTCTCCCCCGGTAGATTTCTCTGAACTACTTCTTGTTCCTCTGGATTCCTTAGGCTAGACTCTTGTACAGACTCTGACCTCTAGATGTATGGAAGCTTTCGGTGTTGCGGTAATCTCCTAGTCCTTTGTGATTGATTTTCGTGTCATTTTCAGGGCTATTTCTGGGGAGTTTCGTTCTTCGCTTGATACGGGGATTTGAGGGCGTTTCCTCACGGATTTCTTTGAGGGGATCATGGGTGGATGTCTTGCTCATATTTGTGTGTGATCTTGACCCCTCAAACGTTGTGGAGAGCCTTCGATTCGTGCGTTTTTGCTTGGAGCCCAAGTTCATGGTGGTGGTTCGTGCGATCCGCGATTCCCGGTGATTTAGTGGCTTAGGAGTCGAGATTTTTGGGGCATAGCTTCCTCTTGTGTTGCTTATCATCCCCCCCAAATCTTGTCTCGAGAGCTTTAGCCGTTTGGGAGATCCGGTGATGGAAAGGTGGAGTTGACTCCCGAGCTCGAGCTTTTTTCTGCTCTGTCCGCACCTAGCGGACGGTCCGCGAGGCCCGTGCGAACGGTTCGTGAGGCCCTGGCAGCGTTGGTGTTCTTCGTGTTCTTCGCGTGTTCTTGAGCACTTGAGTTTCGATCCGTTGAGTTGCTTTGGTCCAGTGGCAACAAGTTTGGCGGACATTCCGCGAGGTTGTCCCGGACAGTCCGAATTTTAGGGGTGCGCTACTGGTGGTTTGAGGCGCTTTTGCGGACAGTCCGCCATGACCTTCCGGACATTCCGCGCCCTCCACGTGCACGGTCCGCCCGGTCACCCCGGACAGTCCGCCAGGGACTTCGCAGCAGTGCCTAAGTTTTTTGGTTCTTGCTTTGGTGCTTCCGCTCTTTGCTCCTAGGGTTGTTGGTTGATCTTCTAGGCTTGTGTGTGCCTTGTTTGGAGCTTCCTGTGTGTGCGCGAGTACTTGGAGTGGCAATCAGGGCATAGGCCGAGTTCGACCTTTGGGAAGAATTTTTATTGGCTCCCATTCACTCCCCCCCTCTCTGGTCGCCCGATTCGGTCCTTCAATTGGTATCAGAGCCAGTTACGGATCTTCGTTATTCTAACCAGTCTAAGATCCAAAGATGGGCGATTACGGCAAGGGGTCGGGTCCTCCGCACTTTGATGGCAAAAATTACCCGATCTGGGAGAGGCGCATGGGCGCGTTTTTGCGAGGGAAGGGAACTCATATTTGGGAGGTCACTCAAAATGATCAATATGTCATCCCAGATAGTTTTCTGCTTCCAGGATCGTGGGACATGTTTGAGGCCAACAGCAAGGCCATTGATAACTTGTTCCGTACTCTCTGTGCCTCGGAGTTCGAGCGAGTGTACGGAGAGAATGTGGCCGGAAACATATGGCTCAAGTTGAGAAATGCTCATGTTGGCAATGCCCAAGTGTAAGCCCATTTGTTTTCAACTTACCGGAGACAGTATGAGAATTTCACTCATCTCCCCGGCGAGTCGACCGATACTATGTTCCAGCGTTTCACTAGCATTGTCAACAACATGATGGCCAATGTGACAGTGCTCCCATACCCAGATCATGATCAAGCTATCAAGCTTTTGCATGCCCTGGATAGGTCTGTGTGGAGTGCCAAGGTCGAGGCCATTGAGGAGTCAAGCGTGTATGATACGCTGACACTGGATGAGCTGTTTTCCAAGCTCAGGTCTTCAGAGGTTGATCGTAGCTTGAGAGCCAAGAGCAAGAGTCCCACTGATCCTTATAGTTTGGCTCTTGTCTCGGGATCACGGTCTAACGCTAACCCTGGTGGTTTCTCTTTGTCTTGTCTTGTGTCTTTGCCAGATGAGGACTTTGAGGTGCAGAGCGAGGATGATCTCGCATTATTGAGCAAGAGGTTTGGGCGGATGTACGAGAACCGCAAGAATGCAAGGCGGAGCTCAGGGATGTGCTATCGGTGCAGGAAGCACGGGCACTTCATCACCGAATGCCCTGAAGCCATGGAGATCAAGAACGACTACAAGGGCAAGCCCAAGCATGACTACAACAAGCACCGGTCCCGGAACGACTACAAGGACAAGGACGAGAGAAGGCACAAGAAGGGTGGCGGCTACAAGAAGAAGACCGCTCGAGCGATGGTGCCCAGAGCGAGCGACATCGACTCGACATCAAGCGATGCTTCCTCCGACTCGAGCAGCGAGGAAGAGCAAGAGAAACACAAGGACAAGCGGCACACGGGCAAGAACTTCACCAGCCTAAGCTTCGTTGCACAAGGAGGCTTTTGCGGCATGGTGCACTCCAAGAAGGGTGGGAAGCACAGCTCGGATTCGAACTCCGACTCTGATGAAGAGGTACGACAAGATCCCAATTTCTTGCTAGAGGAGAATGCTAGGCTCAATGAGTTGCTTGATAACCGTGATGATGTGCTTAGAAAGACCAACACGGAGAAGAGGGAATTTAGGTCTTTTTTGGGTGATGCTAAATACAAGGTAGCCGAGCTTGAATCCTTGCTTGTGAATGCTAGGAATGATATAGTCGCTTTGAAGTCTGCTCCTGTGGTGTCTGATGAGATAGATTGTGGTGATTGTTCAGTTTTTCTTGCTGATTTGACTGCCCTCAAGGAGAAACATGCCTCTGTTCTTGAGGAACTAGATGTGGTTAGGATTGAGTTTGATGAATTGAAGTCTAGGCCAGCTTTACTAGGTGCTTGAACCTCTTGTCCTGTCTTGCATGCTAGGCTAGATGAATCTCACACTAGAATAGTTTCTCTTGAGGCGGCATTGAAAGCTCCTCTTCCTACATCATGTTCAACCTGTGAAATGCATGCTTTGAAAAACATGGAACTTGCACACAATGTTGATCGTCTGCAGGATGAAAATGATGAATTGAGAAAAATGATGTGGTGGTTGTCTGGGCATGAACCACAATTGAGTTTGATGTTGGCTCAGTTCAAGAGGTTTAATGGTCAGGCGTTGGGGGCTGACAAGTGTGGTGAGAAGAGTGGTTAGGGAGAAGAGAAAGCCGGAGAGATCCCCATTCCACCACATACCACACAAATGAACAAATTTGCACCCAAGCCGAACCACCTCTGAAACAAGCTAGACACAACACCCGATCCTCCAGTGTTCCCCCACAAATCTGAAAACTACCAGAAACCCATCAAGTTTATGAGCACCCAGGAGACTGTCTTTGATGGGAAGTCAGGAGAGAAAGCTGGAGAGAAGCTTGTAGAGAAGCCACAGCCTAAGCTAGTGCCAATCCGCTTCCATTGTGAGTATTGTGGGAGGGATGGGCATAAGGATGAGTTCTATGTCCGGAGGAAGAGGGATGACAGGTTTGCTAGGGAGATGGCAAACAAGGACAGGTACCACCTTGCTCGTGGTGTGCCTGAGCCTCATAGAGGGCCTCTACCTAGGGGTGAGGTGTATGTGCATACAGTTCCCACTCGTGGAGGTGGAGGTGTGTTCCCTCAGAGAGATAGGCGTGTTGGGTTTGGGCGTGGTGAGTTGGCTCGATGTGCTCCTAATCGTGACCGTTACGAGTCTGGGAGACACGATCGGAGCTTTGGGTCTCAGATGGACTACGGGCAACATTTTCCTCCTCGTGGTGCGCGTACTCCTCCAGTGAGATGTGATAGGTCCTTTGGTTGTAGGCGTGAGAGGGCTCCGCCTAGAGGTTTTGGGAGGATGGATTTTGCTAACCCTTCTTTTGAGCAAATGGCTCAGCACTGGTTTGACTCTTTTGGTACTAACCCCAGTGTTGAGTCGCTTGCTCATTCTCGTCCTCGTTTTTGATTGCAGGTGGGAGGCTTGGAGAACTTTTGGTTGATCGACTTCGGTTGCTCAAGACACATGACCGGAGATCGTGGGTGGTTCTCCAGCCTCACCCCGGTGAGTACGAGGGACTACATCACTTTCGGGGACAATGGGAGAGGACGAGTGCTTGCTGAAGGTATGGTGAAGGTGAGTAGCATGGTGACCTTAAGAAGTGTGGCCCTGGTCAAGTCACTTGGTTTTAACCTATTGTCAGTATCTCAATTACTTGACGAAGGTTTTGAGGTTCATTTCAAGTCGGGTGCTTCTCGTGTGCTTGATTCTCAAGGCGATCTTGTCTGTACGATCGTCCCCGAGGGTCAAATCTTTCGTGCTGACTTTTCCCAGTCTGTTGGTCCTCCTCGATGCTTTGTTCCTGGTGTTTCGACCGAGCTTTGGAAATGGCATAGGAGGTTGGGACACTTGAGCTTTGAGTTGCTCTCCCGCTTGAGTGGCCTTGATCTTGTCCGAGGATTGCCTAAGTTGAAATTCGAGAAGGATTTGGTTTGTGCTTCTTGTCAGCATTGGAAAATGGTTGCCGCTTCTCACGCCCCCTTGACGTCTGTCATGACCGAGCGACCTTGTGAGCTATTGCGCATGGATTTGGTTGGGCCAGCTCGTGTTCGCTCTGCTGGTGGGAAGTGGTATGTTCTTGTGGTTGTTGATGATTTTTCGAGGTACTCTTGGGTTTTCTTTTTGGAAGATAAGAGTGAGACATTTGGCTTTGTTCGGGACATGATCTTGAGGTTGAAGAATGAGAGACATGGTTATGCCATTCGAGCTATACGCGGTGACAATGGCACAGAGTTTAAGAACTCTCATTTTGATGCCTTTTGCAGTGATCTTGGTCTCGATCATCAGTACTCTTCTCCATATATCGCTTGCCAGAATGGCGTAGTGGAGAGGAAGAACCGGACCCTTTGTGAGATGGCCAGGATGATGCTTGATGAGCATATGACTCCTAGGCGTTTCTGGGCCGAGGCGGTCAATACCGCTTGCTATGTCTCAAATCGCATCTTCCTTCGTGCTTTCAAGAAGAAGACCTCTTATGAGCTGATGCATGGGTGACAACCCAAGGTGAGTCACTTTAGAGCTTTTGGTTGCAAGTGTTTCATTCTGAAGAAGGGCAAGCTGGATAAGTTTGAGTCTAGATGTTCGGATGGGATTTTCCTTGGTTATGTGATTCACTCTAGAGCATATCGTGTGCTCAACCTTGAGACTAACCGAATCATGGAGACTTACGAGGTAACCTTCGACGAGACACAGCCATGTAGCTCTTCTACGTTTGAGTGTGCAGGTGACGATGAGGTTGGAGCGAGGATCTTTGAGGATGAGAAGGATGGAGATGGATATGAAGACGAGGATGGTGGTGATGCTCCCGTGGCTGATCGTGTACACGCTACTTCCACTACTACGACGATGATTGAGGATGGACCATCCCCTACACCCACTACGACTGAGGCTGTTCGAGTGGAGGTTGTTTCTGAGGGGGAGGTTGTGTCCAGGCGAGAGGCTCCCCAGTGAGTACAAGTTGATCACCCACCATCGACCATCATTGGTGACATTCATGAACGCACTACACGGTCAAGGTCAAGGAATTCCTCTCATTTCGCTCATTCTGCCTTTGTTGCGTCGTTTGAACCCAAAGATATTTGACATGCTTTGTCTGACGAGAATTGGGTGAATTCCATGCATGAGGAGTTGGAAAACTTTGAGAGAAACCAAGTCTGGGTGTTAGTCGATCCACCGCCAAATTGCCGTCCCATAGGTACCAAGTGGGTGTGGAAGAACAAAGAGGGTGAGAATGGGATGGTTGTGAGAAACAAGTCGAGGTTGGTGGCTCAGGGGTTCAACCAGAACGAGGGGATAGACTATGAGGAGACATTTGCTCCTATGGCACGTTTGGAGGCAATTAGGATCCTTCTAGCCTTTGCCGTGGCTAAAGGGTTCAAGTTGTACCAAATGGATGTCAAGGGTGCTTTCTTGAATGGGGTGATAGAGGAAGAAGTGTATGTGAGGCAACCCCCGGGGTTTGAGAGTGAAAAATACCCACACCGTGTATACAAACTCCAGAGAGCGGTCTATGGGTTGAAACAGGCACCTAGAGCTTGGTATGGCAGGTTGAGAGGCTTTTTGCTGAGTAAGGGGTTTGTGATGGGCACAGTTGATAAGACCTTGTTCCTCCTTAAGCATGGGAATGACCTTTTGATTGTTCAGATATACGTGGATGACATAATCTTTGGTGGCTCTTCTCATGATCTTGTTGCCAGATTTGCAGATGACATGAGCAGGGAATTTGAGATGTCCATGATGGGCGAGCTGCAGTTTTTCTTGGGTCTCCAGATCAAGTAGTGCAAGGACGGGACCTTTGTACACCAGGCGAAGTACACCAGGGACATGGTGAAGAAGTTTGGCATGAACGACTCCAAGCTGCTGACTACACCAATGAGTACGACTACGGCTTTGGACGCGGACGAGGACGGCGAACCCGTGGACTAGAAGGAGTACCGGAGCATGATCGGCTCCCTCCTCTACTTGACGGCGACGAGGCCAGACATACAGTTCAGCGTGTGTCTGTGCGCTCGTTTTCAGGCTTCACTGAGGACTTCACATCGGCAGGCCATCAAGGGGATTTTCAGGTACTTGAACTACACTCCTGAGTTTGGTCTTTGGTACTCTGCCTCCTCGGCACTCAGGCTTCATGGGTTTTCTGATCCGGATTTCGTTGGGTGTCGATTGGATCGCAAGTCCACTTCTGGGTGTTGTCAGTTCCTTGGTTCTTCTTTGGTCTCTTGGTCATCTCGCAAGCAATCGAGTGTAGCCCAATCCACCACCGAGGCTGAGTATGTAGCTGCTGCTAGTTTTTGTTCCCAGCTGCTTTGGATGACATATACCATGAGTGATTTTGGAGAGGAGTGCTCCCAGGTTCCACTTTTCTGTGACAGCACCAGTGCCATAAGCATAGCCAAAAATCTTGTCCTCCACTCCAAAACGAAACACATTGAAGTGAGGTACCACTTCCTGAGAGACAATGTTGACAAGGGAAACATATCTTTGTCCTATGTCCCTACCCAAGACCAGCTAGCGGACATTTTCACCAAATCGCTTGACCAAGTCACTTTCACTTGCTTGCAGGGTGAGCTAGGGGTGTGCTTTCCTTTCTAGCTGGGTCTTGGAGCTTCTCATGTATATATGTGTCATATGCTCATTTTGTTGCATTTCATTCATGCATTTTACTTTCTGTACAAAACCTGGTAGGATAGCCATCTTTGGATCACTTGAGCTAGGATTGAGCTTCTCTTATATACATTGATCACTGATGTGCTATTTGTGAAACTTGTGTATGTTTGGTAAATTGTGGATGTGAATGCTATGCTCTTGACGGTTTTGCCATATATTTGTGTTGAGATAGCCTTCTTTTGATGAAAATGCTAAAATTGTGTCTCTCATGAGTAGATGTTTGTCTATGCTCAATTTGTGCTTAAATGCTTATATCATGCTCAGTTTGTGCTTGAGAATCATGTTCTCTTTGCTTGAGGTCAAAGACCTTTCTATCATTGTAAATGTTTAGCCCTTTTGCTTGCTTGGGGAGGAGCATAAGCTTCTTTTTGCCGCAAAGGCACTTCATGTACCATGTTTAAACTTGAAAATGAAATTGGTGTATGAATTGCCTTATGCTTGAAAAATGAGCTCCTAATCATGTTTTTATGGTTTGATATTCATATCTTGGGTGCTAAACCGTAGCATGCTTGTCTACCATGAGAAGTCTCATTTTAAGAAGTAGACACATGGCTCGGTGGCTTTAACATGACTTGAATAGCTTGTGGGCGTTTATAATGATCTTGTGATGAGAATTTGTGATCTTACATAAATTTTGGATGATCTAGTGTATTTATGTTCAAATTGGTATAGAGAGAGTCTTGCTCATGAGATGACTATTTCTTTGTGAAAATTGCTTAAAATTGCTTTTAGCCATGTCACATGCTTATATGTCTCTACCTTCTTGATGGCAATGTGCTAGATACACCATGTCTACTTTGCTTGCTCTATGTCTCATTTGTAGCATTTTATTGTGCTCTTTGTATATCTGAGAAGATTAGTAGATTGTATATGTGCTCTGACATGCATTTTTCATGAAAACAAGGGGAAGAGTTTCATATACCTTGATTCATGCATTGTCAACAAGGGGGAGAATTTTGGGAGATATACATGCAAGGGGGAGAATTTTCATGCATTGGGATCTTTGTGGAAAATTGGTATGCATTTGTGAGATGTGGCACATGAGGAGAAAAAATTGAGAAGAAGAGGTTGCAGTTGCTCAGGGGGAGTTTGCATATGTGCAGGGGGAGCTCCTTTGATTTTCCTGAGTTTTGTGCTTTGTGATGTGCTCTTTGAGAGCTTTGTTTTGTCTCGGCTGTGTCGAGCCGTTGCCCTTATCTTAGGGGGCCGAGACTTGGATTGGCGAGTGATCGAGTTTTCGCTTGTTCTTTGGCTTTGGATCACTTGCTTGGGAGGTTTGTGTTCGTGGTTGTTTTCTTTTCTTTTTCTCTATGTGATTTCTATGGGTGTTGTCAATGCACTCATCAAGGGGGAGATTGAGGACCAGGTGTGTCTGAAGACCAGTGGAGGGTCGCTCCTTAGTGATGAGTGATTGACAACGTTGTGTGGACTGATGCTTGGCTAAGTGTTCAGGTACATGTTTCGGTTTGACTCGTGTCGGTGTAGGTGAAGAACAAGCACGAAAGGCCTTAGCCGTGGCGGCCTCCGGGTGATGGAGTGGCAAGGGGTCAAGTGCGAGCCGTGCGGTGCAAGACTGGCGGGCTGAAGTCATGAACATGGGCCGGTGCAAGGTAGCGGATCGAGGCCGAAGCTTGCACGCGGGGTTTGGTGGTTTGGCCACAAAACCATCGGTGGACGGTTTCTTGGTTTGGGCCTCAAAATCAAGCCTGGAGGCCCGAGGCGACGGAGACAGTGATCCAGGAGCTTCGGGAAGCTTCGAGGCGGAGGGCACGTGGCGTGATCGCGGGGTTTGCGTCGAGGTGAAGCGAAGCCGCTGTGGAAGCTTGTCCGTCCGATGACGACTTGACCAAAATGCCCCTGAGGGGTTGTATCTTCATTTAAGCAGTAGGGGTAGCGTGGTCATTTACCTCCCTCCGATGAACTTCGTATAAATAGCGGAGAGGTGGATGGCATCTCTCTCTCTTGGACTCTAGGGCTTTCTCCCCCAGTAGATTTCTCTGAACTGCTTCTTGTTCCTCTGGATTCCTTAGGCTAGACTCTTGTATAGACTCTGACCTTTGGATGTATGGAAGCTTTCGACATTGCGGTAATCTCCTAGTCCTTTGTGATTTTTGTGTCATTTTCGGGGCTATTTTGGGGAGTTTCGTTCTTCGCTTGATTCGGGGATTTGAGGGCGTTTCCTCACGGATTTCTTTGAGGGGATCATGGGTGGATGCCTTGCGCATGTTTGTGTGTGATCTTGACCCCTCAAACGCTGTGGAGAGCCTTCGATTCGTGCGTTTTTGCTTGGAGCCCGAGTTCATGGTGGTGGTTCGTTCGATCCGCGATTTCTGGTGATTTAGTGGCTTATGAGTCGAGACTTTTGGGGCATAGCTTCCTCTTGTGTTGCTTATCATCCCCCCAAATCTTGTCTCAAGAACTTTAGCTGTTTGGGAGATCCGGTGATGGAAAGGTGGAGTTGACTCCCGAGCTCGAGCTTTTTTCTGCTCTGTCCGCACCTGGCGGACGGTCCGCGAGGCTCTGGCAGCGTTGGTGTTCTTCATGTTCTTTGCGTGTTCCTGAGCGGTTGAGTTTTGATCTGTTGAGTTGCTTTGGTCCAGTGGCAACAAGTTTGGCGGACAGTCCGCGAGGTTGTCCCGGACAGTCCGAATTTCAGGGGTGCGCTACTGGTGGTTCGAGGCGCTTTTGCGGACAGTCCGCCGTGACCTTCCGGACAGTCCGCGCCCTCCACGCGGACGGTCCGCCCGGTCACCCCGGACAGTCCGCCAGGGACTTCGCAGCAGTGCCTAAGTCCTTTGGTTCTTGTTTTGGTGCATCCGCTCTTTGCTCCTAGGCTTGTTGGTTGATCTTCTAGGCTTGTGTGTGCCTTGTTTGGAGCTTTCTGTGTGTGCGCGAGTACTTGGAGTGGCAATCGGGGCATAGGCCGAGTTCGACCTTTGGGAAGAATTTTTATCGGCTCCCATTCACTCCCCCCCCCTCTCTGGTCGCCCGATTCGGTCCTTCAATCTTTGTATCATTCATCCCTCTCCAAATATCTCCAATAGAGACAAAGGGCTAGTTAAAAAAAGAGAGAAAAAGAAAAGCATGCTCAAAAGCATGGCAAAAAATAGAATAAAGAGAGCTAGCCCAAGTCTCGAAAATTTCAGAAAGGAGAAAAAGGGATTGATATGTGGAAGAGAAAGAGTTCCACCATATAGATGATAATAACTAGTACCTACTCCGAGGCTAGTGTCCACCTTACCATCAATCCCTCATTCCTCCATATAAAACATGGCGATATCTAGCACCCATTTTCGGGCCTAGTATCCACCTTGCCATGCTCATATCCATCACATACATATGCACATCTTGATCAGGATGTATGTTTGTTTCTTCCAAGGATCCGGTCTTTGACTTAGCAATATATGAGAGACAAGTATGCCACATTCCCTACCTACAGCTCCACATAAAGCCTATTAGGAGTAGGATGTGAAGAAAGGCAACATTGATGCCTTGGTGAGGAACCATACACTTTTGAGCGATCCGAGAGTATCATTTGAGGAACTCTGATTTTCTTTTGAAAAATTTGCAACACCTCCGGATTGATAAGCTGATCAAGTATGAGTGATTATGCACATGCTATATAACCATTCTGTCTCTCAACCGCCCAAGGCAGGTGAAGCTATATGCCCCTCGTTATCAGGTGAAAGGTAAGAATATTGCCAACTTGTTCAACTCTAAGTAGAGTACTTTGCTGTATTTATGCCATAAGTTGAGAATGCAACATTGTAGCAACTCCTGATCAACCAACCTAAGTCTCTAATGTCTTGCTTTGAGACGAGCAAGAGGTTAGCTTGGGGGAGTTTGTTGACGGTTGAAATTCACTATTTCCAACCCTCAATATTCTCACATAAATGGAGGCATATGCATTATTTACTAGCATTTTGGTTTGAATAATGTAGTTCCACTTGTCCTTGGAGATTATTTGTATGTAGGTGATTTACCCCTTAAAAGAGATAGAAACTCACCTTCTATGAAGAAACCATGCCAACTCAGCTGAGGAGGTGGCTGCCACCAAGGGAAACATGGCATTCCACGTCATCGATCCAAGGGAGGCACTCACCGACGAATCAGACGACGCCACATGGACTTCACATGGATCAAAGGGCCCACCTCGGATACCAAATCAAGCCATGCACCGGGGATGGATCAGAGGGCCCACAGGGCAGCCACCCAGTGGAAAACCACCAGGTGGGGCCACCCTAGAGGGCCGGCCGATCCTAGGATCGACCGAACTGACCTAGGGGGCTCCATCCTGGCCCTCCACGTGGCAGCTCCCTAATGGTCCATTGCCTCACTCCCGGGTGTTTTGGAGCAATTTGAGCCTCCGAGCAAGCCTGGTCCTTGCCAATAAATAGAAGGGGAGGGGCTCCCATTTCCCACACACCACTCTCTCATTCTCCTCTCATTTTTAGTTTCCAAGGCTAGGGGGTAGGCTAGAGTAGCTCTTATTTAGGTTCCAAGTCCTCTTGGAAGTCTAGGTATGAGTTCTCTTTTATCTTTATTTCTTTGTATGACTTTGTTCTACTTCAGTTACTCAGCTATTTCATATAAAGTCATGGTAGATCATATGTTTGATATGTTCTTGAGTTCATCCTATGTTCATCATTTAGAGGCTTGTGTTCTTCGTGAACACTACCTTTTGATCCACTTGAAGTGTGATAAACTCCTTCCTTATGTGTTTGTTCATAAGTTAGAGGCTCGTGTTCTTCACGAACACGACCCTTTGATCTTATTGATTAGACATAAGAGAGTTCATATCTGTTTGTATGTCTAGCCTTAGTTGATCTTGTTAGATGGCATGAGAGTGTTGCATGAGGTCTGTGTCCAAGCTACGGTACTCGATCTAGTTGACCAGTCTTCTGGTGGCTCTCACCCTGGGTCACAATAGCCCGAGCCGGGTGGAGTCTAGCAGCAACGTAGGCATGGTGCCTGGGTTGTCTGGCTACGATAGTTATGAGCATACCCCCCGTAACGATAGAGGTCGGTCCTTAGGTGGTGACAGTCCTGTTGGATCCTTGGGCAACCTCCGCGCTGGGGTACCTGCTTTAGGAGTCTAAAGTCTAGTTTTGCAGAGTACTGGTCGTCGCGGGCTAGCTCCCCGTTTGTACCTGGGTGCTGAACCTTATCTCTCTCATACAATACTCATGCCCATCTCTTGTATCTTCTAGCTTTGTATGTTTAGTACATTAGAACTTAGAGCTAACTCGTATGTTCCCCGTAAGCCGTAGTGTGCTAGAGTAGAGGTAGATTTGAGTGTGTGTCACACTACCCTTATATCTTTTATCTTACCCCTGTCTTTGAGTGTGTTGTTTCCTATATCTATCTCTTGGTTTACATTCAGAGCCAAAGCATAAGTCTAAGATATCCGCCATTGCCTTCCACGGATTCGATACCCTTGGAATACTCTCCTTCCTTGGGGAAATGCTACAATGGTTTATCTGTGCGCTTGCGGATTCGTTCATGATTGTTTAGATTAACCTTTGGCAAGTTTCGATGTTCACGCTAACCCGCTCCATTAGTTGTGACATTGAGAGGTGCCTAAAAGGCGTTTCCTGGTGTTGTCACTATGGATGGGTCCCAGATCTGTTCTTAAGATGACAGCGCTACGAAACACCAACACTTTGGGACTCCCTGTTACCATCTGATTCTTACTCCGGGTTCCTGCTTCTATGCCGATCCCAGGTTATAAGTGATTCTCAGGTCCAGGCGACTACCTAGCTGTAAACGGTTTTTCTGATCCAGGCGACTACTCAGCTGTAAGCAGCTTTCGGGTCTGAGCTACACTCTCTCCAGGCGGCTACGGCTGCAACAACTCATAGGGGATCATGACAATCCTCTCCAGGCGGATTCGGCTGCGACTACTCGTAGGGGATCACGACAATCCTCTCCAGGCGGCTTTGGCTGCGACTACTCGTAGGGGATCAGGACAATCCTCTCCAGGCAGTTTCATTCTGCGACAACTCGTAGGGGGTCTCGACAACCCTCTCCAGACGACTCTGTGTCGTATAGAGCAATAAGTGGCACATGTTGTCCTTGTTCTATTTAATCAGGAGGCTGCAGCCTAGAGTAACACCCTTCATAGTAGGGTCTCAGTGGAACTCTAACACAAGTTGCTACTACAGCAAGATGAGTTCATCACACTGTATCCTACGGTCTTACTCGTTCTTCGGAACATTCTTGCAAGTACTCTCTCACTAGGCTCATAGCCTCAGAGGTACTTAAGGCACTATTACTCAATAGTGTATCCAGACATTGTAAACTCAATACAATGTGCTTGCGAGTACTTTCTCACTAGGCTCAATGCCTCAGAAGTACTTAAGACATTATTACTTAATAGTATATCCAGACATTGTACTCGATGCAATGTATTTTTTGCAGACATCTCCAGAGGCAAAACTTTTCATTTTTCTGCTTTTTAATTCGCTTTTTTGCCTTTCGGAATGTGTTCTTTGGCTTTTCAGCTTTGTGTTTCGGGTTTCTTTCTTGGCTCGAAGTACTCAAAGTCGACTTACTCAAGTCGCATCCAAAGTCCGCTCCGCACGGCACAAAGTCGACTTCGGTCGCATTTTAAAGTCTGCTCCGCGCAGCACAAAGTCGACTTCGGTCGCATTTCAAAGTCCGCTCCACGCGGCATAAAGTCGATTTACTCAAATTGCAATCTAAAGTCGACTTACTCAAGTCGCAATCTAAAATCGAGTTACTCAAGTCGCATCCAAAGTCCGCTCCGCGCGGCACAAAGTTGACTTCGGTCGCTGTCACACCCTGAAATTTCCGATTTCAGGATGTGAATAGGAAGAATAATTAAAACAATAATTTTCTCTCAATATTAAAATTTTCCAACATTTATTTTCTTTACAAGAAATATATTATAAGAAAAATCTATTGTTTGATTTTCCAAATTAAATGATTATGTGAGTGTAGCATTCATGCCGATGCATCTGGTGTTCTTGAGTGCAAAATGTTTTTAAATATGCATTTAGGTGCTGACCAAACCCTTCTGAGAATTTTTCCAGATTTTTCTAGAGTTTATTCTCATTTTCCTAGAGCTATTTCTATTTATTAGAAGGCTCTAAAATCCTTTTCATAAGCTCCAAATATTTTATTTGGATTGTTCATGTCTCAATCTATCTCTGAGAATTTTGCTGGAATTTTTGGGATTTTCAAAGTATTTTTCGTGACTTTAATGAATTATCTAGCTATTTCTAGATTTTCTTATTAACGAAGGTATTTCCTGAAAATAAAAAGAAAATCATTTCTTTTATTTCTTTTCCTCCTTCACTTTCGGCCCAGCTCTCCGAAGTTCGCTCTCGCCCCCTCTTCTCTTTCTCTCGGTGCAGCCCAGCCTCTCTCTCTCGCAGCCCATCTCGTCCCCGCGGCCCGCCAAGACGATATTCGGCCGTGCCCCCTGCACAACTCGGCCTCGCTTGCCCGACCTCCTTCGTTCGGCAGCCCAGTCGGCTACCGGCCCAGCTCCAACCCGGCCCGTAAGCCGCTCCGGTCCGCCCGCGGAGCCCATCCGGGCCCGTGCAGCAGTCCGTCCCGGCCGGGACTCCGCCGGAGTCCGCACGGTCGCCGGCCGCCCCTCGGCGTCTGAGCCGGGCACATCTCGGCCAGGGAGTTCCTCGTGCCCCTTTAAAACCGCGCGACCTTGCTGTTTCTCCGCCGTGCCCCGCGCCTTGTCCCAGTTCGCGTCACCGCGCCGCCGCTGGAAGCTGTTCGCCGGAGCCGCTTCGCTCAGCCACGCGCCGCCATCCGCCGGAGTTCGCCAAGATGCAGCACCTCCGGAGCAAGCCAAAGACCATTTTGTGCATCCCCGTGCCAAGCCGCAGCTCCGCCGCTCTTTTTCATTGCCAGACGGGCATCGGAGCACCGCCGCCTCTTGCGTCCGCCGCCATGCCGGGTTCGCCGCTGGCCGCTGCTCAGCTCGCAGCGTAGGAGCGCCGCTGGATGAAGACGACGCCTCCAGGAGCTCCACCGTGGCGTGCCGCGTCTGAATCCATCGCTTCCCGTCGCCGGTGGACCACCGGAACGCCACCGCCATGGAAGACTCGCCGGCCGCCGCAGCCTTCCGCCGCCGGCCTAATCCCCGTTGTCTCCCACTCCGGTAAGCACGTCTTTGAGTCCCCCTCGAGCTCCTCTTCCTTTTCCCCCACCTAGCCGAGCCCCTAGCAGTCCCTGTCGCCGGCGCCGCCATCCGCCTGAGCCGGAGCTCCCCTTTCCGGTTTGCCCTGAGGAAGAAGAAGGAGTGCAACTTTGCACTTAGACCCCCGTCCTTTCCAGTAATCCCTAGATCTGTTTTCGTGTCATGCATCTTTTATCAGTAACCCCCTGAATCTATTAGATTCCTCAGATCCAGTCCACCTTGAAGCTTTTGCGAGTAATCCCTCAAGTTTATATACATAATTATGTATATACCCCTGGTTTTTCGCAGTAAAGCCCCTGAAGTTCTGAAATCTTTCACAACTAGGTCCCCGCACCTTTGAAAAGCCATATCTTTTCTGTTTTAGCTCCGTTTTTATCCGTTCAAGTTGCGTTAGGTTCATAATGAAGTAAAGTACGTGTTAGTGGTGAGTTTTCGTCATGTTTGTTTTCTGAAAAATAAATTTAATATTAATTTTGATTAATGCTTATTAAACCTGCCTTTTCTAAATAAAAGGAATATAGTGCTATATACCTTTTTCATAATCAATATTAATTTGATTAATTATTATTTCATGTGCTTTTATAAGTAAAATCTAATTAGAACTTTTACGCGGTTTTTCATAAACCAAATATTGATTTGTTTAATATTTATTTAAACCTTTTCTAATTAAAAGTTGAATAGGTTTTTACACCAATTTTATAAACAAATGGTAATTTGTTTAATATCAACATGAATGAGTTTTTAATTATAACTTTATTAGTTTACTCAAATCATAAAGTTTCGATTAGAGGATTCATATAGTTTAGCTTTTCTAAATTAAATGTTTAATTGGTATATATTGTATATGAATCTTTGTAAATAAAACTTGACTAGTTCTTTACTCTGGTCTTTTGCAAATAAAAATATAATGTTGCATTAATTCCAACTTAGAGTATTTCTTTCTGAAATATTCTTTACATATCTTTTGCTAATTAAAATAAATCTAGCTCATAGTTTGTTCTCTCATATATGCAAATCGATCGGTAGTCGTTCTTTATCAAAGCTCTTTGTCTCAGTGTGTCTCTGTTGTAGAGCTAATCTCCTTTCAAGCTCTAGATCTTTTGATCCTTGTTCATGCTCAGACCTAGTGCCCTTCATAAAGCTAACCAAGCCTTTCCTTATCTCAGCACGGTCTATGAGCTTCAGTGAATCCATAGCATCGAGCCTATCCTTTAGCACGTTCTTTTATAGCTCTTCTTTTGATTGGTGCATTGTTCTTAGTTATGCTTATATGTTTGCTTTGTATGCTTGTTGCCCGATGATTGATGCGAGTAGAAGGAACGTGGTTCGAGAGCTTTGAAGAGCAAGAAGTTGAAGAATTTTGAGCAACAACATTACTCTGGTTAAAGGCAAGTGTGTCCTTGTTCTTTTGTCCCAATAACTGTGTTTAATCACATTGCATATGCTTGCATTAATATTGATGGGTCCTATTAAGGTTTATCCTAGTCTTTATTTATCACTATTCCTTATCAACTTGGGTTTTACCTTTCTGTTGGGTAGCACTGCTTAGTTGCTCTACTTTGGGTTATGGTGGTTATAATGAACAACAGTGATGAACATGCCTTACTTTTATGCTATATATATCTGGTCAATACAAGATCACAATGTTTAATCGGAACATGGAGCGACCACCCAGGACAACAGTGCAACCACAAGGCTATATGGCTCTGGCTTGGCTAATTAATTAGGGACTCAAGTGTTGGGGTGACCTTATCGAAAGGGCAAGGGGGAGCATTTAGTTGGGGTATAGACTCGCTCTAGTAGGGAGTTGGACTTGGCTAAGACACAGTACCTACTAGGGGACTTTATACTCTGGACGGCTCGGAACCTTCGCGTGTTGCTTCACACTGGGGAAACTTTGTAAAGGCCTCCTAGCGTCCCTATGCAATCACACCTCGGCAGTGTGGTATGATGCCTGATCAGCATCGCGTGGTTGGGTTTAAAGTTCTTTTGGACTTTTACGCGACTTTCGGTGAAAGTGTACAACCTCTGTAGAGTGTAAAACTGATCGATCAGCCGTGCTCACAGTCAAGAGCGGCCTGAACCCTCACATGATAATTGAACTTGAAGATGAACTTAAATTGTGGTTATGGTTATGTTAGCCATATGCTTATGGCGTATCCCTTTATGTTAATATGAGTTGGTATATACTTATATCATAGTAATCAGGTGCTAATAAAATTTGACCAACTAAAAGTGCTTAATGCAGTCAACCTGTCAGCCTTTCCTTGTTCAGACTTTGCATTCATACTTTCCCCACACTTGCTGAGTACGACATGTGCTCACCCTTACTATAAACAATGTTGCTCAGAAAGAGGAAGCTGCTATGAAGTCGTTGTGAAGATGTTGCTAGTGCTAGGCGTACGCAACCCCCAGTCGACTACCTGTGATGTTGGGAGTCTTCGTTTCCAGGATTTAGAGTAATACTCAGATAATCTTTGTTTTTCTTTATGTGATACTGTACTGTTATTCACTTATGTCAACTATATGCACGAAACTTGATCCTGGCATGCATATAGGTTAGCACTTGGTTTTCTAGGGAAAAACAGGTGTGACAGAGTGGTATCAGAGCTGTATCGACTGTAGGACGTAAGCCTAGTTAGAAATGGATGTTACCTAAGGTCTCTTTTGATCTAAAGTCCATTCTTACCTTATCCTTGACCTCTCTGATGAATGATCTCACATCTTAACCATTTTCTTATCTCCCTACCGTGAATTCTTGTATATTTATCTTCACTCTCCTTGAATACTTCTTCGATCTTGACTGTGCTTTTTCTCAAGCAATGACACCCCCTTGATTTATTGGTGGAATTGTTACTCTTGATATTCTATCTATTCACGCAGCTCTCTGACACATCATTACTATTTTAATTCTTTCTCGAGCTACGGAACTCTGATTGAATGAAATCAGTTGGGTTAGTTCCAGAATTTCATGGGTCAATTTATGTCAAAATTTCAGCAATATTCGTTCTGTATCAAGAGAGATACACACGAATTATTGGAGCATTCAGAATCTGTCAACACTGCTGAAATAGCCATCTTGATTAATCTATATCCCGGGTTTTGGACCTCTGATTGAGGTGATTCCAGTTGAAATGAACTCATAATCTCGTACTCCATGATCTGTGAGGGATTCATTATTTATGGATATCCTTACTGGGAGCTACATCCAATCTATTAGGAGGATACCCTATGACTATTAACAACGTTTAGCATCGTTCCTTGACTATGTCTTGATTGGTGGAATTCAGTGCTTGCTTGATGATGCTTGGTTTTATGACCTTGATTGATTCGTTTCCTTGTAGTGAGTGTTGGTGTATTGTGGGTCTTATATCTGCAATAACATCAGTTGCTTAGTCGGGTTCTTCTTTTTGTGCCTCCCATCTCCTTGTCATCTCCCTTTCTCTCTAGAAGAAGAAAATCGAAGCCCGCGTCAACAAGCAAATGCTACTGCCACTATTACTACAAAGAAGAGAGCAAGTTGAAGAAAAGAAGACCTCACTCTACCTTCCTTCCTCTCTTGTGCTTGCTACTATTTCATCTAGCTCATTCTAATAAAGATCTCGACGACCAAGAAAGGTGAATATTGAAGATCCTATACCCTGAAGACAAAAGAGGATGACTGTCTACCTACCTCAGTAGCAATGTTCTGGTTTATCTCCCTTCGCCTTGTTCTTCTTTCTTTGAATCTCGGGACGAGATTCCTTTTAAGGGGGGGTAGATTTGTCACACCCTGAAATTTCCGATTTCAGGATGTGAATAGGAAGAATAATTAAAAGAATAATTTTCTCTCAATATTAAAATTTTCCAACATTTATTTTCTTTACAGGAAATATAGTATAAGAAAAATCTATTGTTTGATTTTCCAAATTAAATGATTATGTGAGTGTAGCATTCATGCCTATGCATCTGGTGTTCTTGAGTGCAAAATGTTTTTAAAAATGCATTTAGGTGCTGACCAAACCCTTCCGAGAAATTTTCCAGATTTTTCTAGAGTTTATTCTCATTTTCCTTGAGCTATTTCTATTTATTAGAAGGCTCTAAAATCCTTTTCACGAGCTCCAAATATTTTATTTGGATTGTTCATGTCTCAATCTATCTCAGAGAATTTTTCTGGAATTTTTGGGATTTTCAAAGTATTTTTCGTGACTTTAATGAATTATCTAGCTATTTCTAGATTTTCTTATTCATGAAGGTATTTCCTGAAAATAAAAAGAAAATCATTTCTTTTATTTCTTTTCCTCCTTCACTTTCGGCCCACAGCCATTTTCGGCCCAGCTCTCCGAAGTTCGCTCTCGCCCCCTCTTCTCTTTCTCTCGGTGCAGCCCAGCCTCTCTCTCGCAGCCCATCTCATCCCCGCGGTCTGCCAAGACGATGTCCGGCCATGCCCCCTGCACAACTCGGCCTCGCTTGCCCGATCTCCTTCGTTCCGTAGCCCAGCCGGCTACCGGCCCAGCTCCAACCCGGCCCGTCAGCCGCTCCGGCCCGCCCGCGGAGCCCATCCGGGCCTGTGCAGCAGTCCGTCCCGGCCGGGACTTCGCCGGAGTCCGCACGGCCGCCGGCCGCCCCTCGGCGTCCGAGTCGGGCACGTCTCAGCCAGGGAGTTCCTCGCGCCCCTTTAAAACCGCGCGACGTTGCTGTTTCGCCACCGTGCCCCGCGCCTTGTCCCAGTTCGCGCCACCGCGCCACCGCTGGAAGCTGTTCGCCGGAGCCGCTTCGCTCAGCCACGCGCCACCGTCCGCCGTAGTTCGCCGAGATGCAGTACCTCCTGAGCAAGCCAAAGACCATCTTGTGCATCCCTGCGCCAAGCCGCAGCTCCGCCGCTCTTTTTCATTGCCAGACGGGCATCGGAGCACCGCCGCCGCTTGCGTCCGCCGCCGTGCCGGGTTCGCCGCTGGATGAAGACGACGCCTCCAGGAGCTCCGCCGTGGCGTGCCGCATCCGAATCCACCGCTTCCCGTCGCCGGTGGACCACCGGAACGCCGCCGCCATGGAAGACCCGCCGGCCGCCGCAGCCCTTCCGCCGCCGGCCTAATCACCGCCGTCTCCCACTCCGGTAAGCACGTCTTTGAGTCCCCCTCGAGCTCCTCTTCCTTTTCCCCCACCTAGCCGAGCCCCTAGCGGTCCCTAACGCTGGCACCGCCATCCGCCCGAGCCGGAGCTCCCCTGTCCGGTTTGCCCTGAGGAAGAAGGAGTGCAACTTTGCACTTAGACCCCCGTCCTTTCCAGTAATCCCTAGATCCGTTTTTGTGTCATGCATCTTTTATCAGTAACCCCCTGAATCTATTAGATTCCTCAGATCCGGTCCACCTTGAAGCTTTTGCGAGTAAGCCCTCGAGTTTATATACATAATTATGTATATACCCCTGGTTTTTCGTAGTAAAGCCCCTGAAGTTCTGAAATCTTTCACAACTAGGTCCCTGCACCTTTGAAAAGCCATATCTTTTCTATTTTAGCTCTGTTTTTATCCGTTCAAGTTGCGTTAGGTTCATAATGAAGTAAAGTACGTGTTAGTGGTGAGTTTTCATCATGTTTGTTTTCTGAAAAATAAATTTAATATTAATTTTGATTAATGCTTATTAAACCTGCCTTTTCTAAATAAAAGGAATATAGTGCTATATACCGTTTTTCATAATCAATATTAATTTGATTAATTATTATTTCATGTGCTTTTATAAGTAAAATCTAATTAGAACTTTTACCCGGTTTTTCATAAACCAAATGTTGATTTGTTTAATATTTATTTAAACCTTTTCTAATTAAAAGTTGAATAGGTTTTACACCAATTTTATAAACAAATGGTAATTTGTTTAATATCAACATGAATGAGTTTTTAATTATAACTTTATTAGTTTACTCAAATCATAAAGTTTCGATTAGAGGATTCATATAGTTTAGCTTTTCTAAATTAAATGTTTAATTGGTATATCTTGTATATGAATCTTTGTAAATAAAACTTGACTAGTTCTTTACTCCGGTCTTTTGCAAATAAAAATATAATGTTGCATTAATTCCAACTTAGAGTATGTCTTTATGAAATATTCTTTACATATCTTTTACTAATTAAAATAAATCTAGCTCATAGTTTGTTCTCTCATATATGCAAATCGATCGGTAGTCGTTCTTTATCAAAGCTCTTTGTCTCAGTGTGTCTCTGTTGTAGAGCTAATCTCCTTTCAAGCTCCAGATCTTTTGATCCTTGTTCATGCTCAGACCTAGTGCCCTTCATAAAGCTAAGCAAGCCTTTCCTTATCTCAGCACGGTCTGTGTGCTTCAGTGAATCCATAGCATCGAGCCTATCCTTTAGCACGTTCTTTTATAGCTCTTCTTTTGATTGGTGCATTGTTCTTAGTTATGCTTGTATGTTTGCTTTGTAAGCTTGTTGCCCGATGATTGATGCGAGTAGAAGGAACATGGTTCGAGAGCTTTGAAGAGCAAGAAGTTGAAGAATTCTGAGCAACAACATTACTCCGGTTAAAGGCAAGTGTGTCCTTGTTCTTTTGTCCCAATAACTGTGTTTAATCACATTGCATATGCTTGCATTAATATTGATGTGTCCTATTAAGGTTTATCCTGGTCTTTATTTATCACTATTCCTTGTCAACCTGGGTTTTACCTTTCTGTTGGGTAGCACTGCTTAGTTGCTCTACTTTGGGTTATGGTGGTTATAATGAACAACAGTGATGAACATGCCTTACTTTTATGCTATATATATCTGGTTAATACAAGATCACAATGTTTGATCGGAACATGGAGCGACCACCCAGGACAATAGAGCAACCACAAGGCTATATGGCTCTGGCTTGGCTAATTAATTAGGGACTCTAGTGTTGGGGTGACCTTACCGAAAGGGCAAGGGGGAGTGTTTAGTTGGGGTATAGACTCGCTCTAGTAGGGAGTTGGACTTGGCTAAGACACGGTACCTACTAGGGGACTTTATACTCTGCGACGGCTCGGAACCTTCGCGGGTTGCTTCACACTGGGGAAACTTTGTAAAGGCCTCGTAGCGTCCCTATGCAATCACACCTCGGCAGTGTGGTATGATGCCTGATCAGCATCGCGTGGTTGGGTTTAAAGTTCTTTTGGACTTTTACACGACTTGTGGTGAAAATGTACAACCTCTGTAGAGTGTAAAACTGATCGATCAGCCGTGCTCATGGTCAAGACCGGCCTGGACCCTCACATGATAATTGAACTTGAAGATGGACTTAAATTGTGGTTATGGTTATGTTAGCCATATGCTTATGGCGTATCCCTTTATGTTAATATGAGTTGGTATATACTTATATCATAGTAATCAGGTGCTAATAAAATTTGACCAACTAAAAGTGCTTAATGCAGTCAACCTGTCAGCCTTTCCTTGTTCAGACTTTGCATTCATACTTTCCCCACACTTGCTGAGTACGACATGTGCTCACCCTTGCTATAAACAATGTTGCTCAGAAAGAGGAAGCTGCTATGAAGTCGTTGTGAAGATGTTGCTGGTCCTAGGCGTACGCAACCCCCAGTCGACTGCCTGTGATGTTGGGAGTCTTCGTTTCCAGGATTTAGAGTAATACTCTGATAATCTTTGTTTTTCTTTACGTGATACCATACTGTTATTCACTTATGTCAACTATATGCATGAAACTTGATCCTGGCATGCATATAGGTTAGCACTTGGTTTTCTTTGGAAAAACAGGTGTGACAGTCGCATTCTAAAGTCTGCTCCGCGTGGCAATCTAAAGTCAACTTACTCAAGTCGCATCTCCAAGTCGACTTACTCGAGTCGCATCCAAAGTCCGCTCCATGCGGCATAAAGTCGACTTACTCGAGTCGCATTCAAAGTCCGCTCCACACGGTAATTTAAAGTCGACTTACTCAAGTCGCATCACAAAGTCGACTACTCTAGTCGCATTCTAAAGTCCACTCCGCGTGGCAATCTAAAAGTCGACCCCGGTCGCATCTAAAAGCCCGCTCTGACGGCAACATTACTTAATGACAACTTCAGCATGCTCCGTTCGTTCTTCAGCTCGGAAGCTCTACTCCAATTACTATTCGACGTGGCTCATATAGCTCACTTGGCTCATAATCTCGGGGGCTGGATGCTACAAGAGTACTCGGATGATGGCTTTTTACGAACTGAAGACCCTTGGATTGATCATCTAATCACTTCAAGGCTCAGGGGCTACTATGCTACAACCATCAACCTCTTTTTTCAAGACGGAAGATGCAGATTCTTGATTGACCCTCAGCTCGATTCTTCGATTCAAACTCAGGCTCGGGGGCTACACTCCATATGGAGTGCGATTTTTGCAAATTGCACCTCCATATAGATCAAGACTTCAAGACAAGATAGGTATTTTTTGGAGACTTCCTGGGTTAGAACTCGGGGACGCCTGGGAACTACACGGCGATGATTCAAAAGTACTCATAGATGAACTAGAGCACATTCCACTCTTTCGGAAATTCAAGTACTATTGAAGACTTCGTCTAGCAGTACTCAAGACGATCAAAAACTACTCGACGAAGCTTCAAGACTACTGGAACTCGCTGCTCAAGACTATAAAGTGCTCGGGGGCTTGTCGACCATATACCCTGGGTACCTATACAAGAAAGACTACGAACTCATACCATAGATCCTTATAATCCTATTAGGACTCGTACCATGTAATCCTACTAGGTGACAAGGACATCGTCATGCTGGATACGCGCACACCACGTCCTTTCCCACGCTACAAGTCGTCTCCAACTCAGCTGCCACGTTCGGTTCGGATTCAGCCGACATCCCTGCATGGTTTCGGCGATATCTCTCTCATCCGGCATCGAAACGAGGCGTATAAGGATGCGTTGGAAAGGGGACGAAGATGCCATCGTTTTGGTTCTGGTCCCAGCTCCAGAAGATTCGTGGATCATGCTGTGTGACCATGACAAGGTGCTGCGTCACCTTTTGGGCCATTTGGGCCGTGTATCGTGTCGGGCCTTAAGCCCAGGTTGAGGACGCCCCCCCTGGTCGCCCCCTCAACCCTAGGTCACCCCTTAGGGGTTAATACTCAGTAGCCGCCGTCGTTTAGACTTGGGTTTTGTTTAATAGATTTGTGATTTCCATCGAGGATCAAACTTTCGTCATAGCCACTGTACCGCCGAGGTCTTTTGCTGTGATCCAGGGCCCCCGTTCTTGTTCGTCACCACTATGTCGATTAGTCCTTTTGTGATCAGAACTTGAACCCCATACTCTTTCGCTTCAATCCATATTTGCAATTGTCAGATTGCGTGCTTAACTTTCTTGCTTGTGTCCTCAATTCGCTTGCAGGGAAAAGCCTTCGTGGCGAGGTCAAACAAGTTGTTCTTGGTTGATAACCAATGGAGCTGTGGTGTAATGGTTGTGGGGTCCTAATCTTGTGTTGATTCGAAGCCAAGATCGTCAACGTCGAGTCTCCACCGATCGACTTATCCTCTACCTCTCGGAAGATCGGGCCATCGCCTATCATTTGGTATCAGATTCCTAGGTTTCCCGTGAGGTACTTTTGTGTTCCCCTTTAGATTCATTTGTGTTCATCACCTATCATCCACAAAAACACCAAAAATATTTACTTTTCCGCTGTCCTACTGCCCTGTTCAGCCTTGCAATTTCGTTTTCAGATTGCTTTGTTGAGTTTGTGTCCGTGGTCGAGTCTTGTTGATGGTTTAGGTTGTGTTCGTCGTCGTAGTTCAACGTGCCCGTCGCTGTTATTTTGTTTCCGCCGCTAGCCCATCCACCATTAGCCATACAACAAGTCGAGCCACCACATTACTCGATTTGCCATCGCTAGCTGCCTTGTGTGAACTCTCGCCGTGCAAGCCCTAGACAGGTTGCAAGCCGCTTTAATCGCTTTTGCATCGCATACTTGATCCTTGAATCATTATCTGGCGAATACCTATTGCTTTGCATCTACTACCAGGGAGGATCATGCCCTTGTGTTTGTTTGTGCCGCCGCTAGGAGGACGTTTTGCCCAAGCCGCCGCTGCTTTTCCTGATGAGTTGTGCCTTTCTGAAATCATAGGTTGAGATACCTTCTTTAAAACAGGCATAACTTTTTCACTCGGTGCTCCGTTTTTGCTCAAATTTTTATAGGAGCTTGGCAACAAAAAGTTGGACAGACATCTACCCACTTCGTTGGTCAGGCCGTTCTCAAAAAAATTCAAAAAAATTGGGAAGATAAATAAAAAATTGTTTAAGTGTTTTGAGGGGTTTTCAGAGATCGTTTCTGATTTTTCCTAGGCCACATTACACCTCTGTTTCAGGTGAAATTTTGTGTACTTCCATCTTTAGTGCCCTTTGTTCAGAGGTAAAAATTTCAGAAAAAGTTGAGTTCATTTGCTAGTACTCCTTTGGAAACGTGATTTTGTGATTTCTACTAGTGCTGAAAAACTGCTCTATTTACAGAACTGCCATTGTGCTGATTTTCAGAGTTTTCTGTCCATCGTTCCTTGTTACTTTTACCTTGTTGTGCTATGACTAGGACACGTCTTAGCCAGCAATTGTGACTTGTGCTTTGGACATTTACTGAACTTTGCTAATCTGAATTCGTTATTTGCTAATCCTTGCTACCATATTGTGCCTACCCATACCTCCACAGATACTTCTGTCAGCACAGTTTCGCCTTGCAACTTGTTACCCACGCTCGACAACTGATTGTGCCGTCCTGTTGGCTTTGGTAAGAACACTCGTAAGACAGTGGTAAGCCGCTTAAAATATTGCATTCCACTTTCACCAACACCCAGTAGTTGTTAGTTGATAGGGATAACCCTTTTTGTGTTGTCTTTTGCTGTCAACTAATCATGTCAGGTAAAGAGAAAGGAAAGGAGTCTCCCACAGACTTCAATGAGTGTGTATCCAAGGACGAGCTTACGCGGCTTGTTACTGAGCAGCGTACCTACATGCAAGGACAGTTTGATGCATTGACTCGACAGATCAACAGTCTGGTGACCCGGATTGAACACGTTGAGCAACGACCTCCACCAGTTCAACCTGAGGATGATGATGAGTTTGAGGATGTTGATCCTGATGAGGAGCGTCTCCGACGTAATCGTTTTCAGATGGGAGGAGGTAATCACAATCGTGGAGGAGGTAATCAAAATCGTGGTAATAATGATCTTTTTGCTAAAGTTAAGTTTACCATGATTCCTTTTGCTGGTAGTGCTGATCCTGAGGTTTATTTAGATTGGGAACTAGCTATTGAACAAAAATTTAATTCCCATCAAGTTCCTGATGAGCATAGAGTTAGGCTTGCTACTTACTAGTTTCGCTCTCTTTTGGTGGAATGATCTGTACAATGCTTATGCTAATAATAATGCTGCTCCACCTATACCTCAGACTTGGAATGCTTTGAAACAACGTATGAAATCTCGCTTTGTTCCTCCATATTATCAACGTGATTTGCGTATGAAACTGCAAACTTTAAAACAAGGTGATAAAAGTGTTGAGGCTTATTATCAAGAATTGCTTATTTCTTTGTCACATTGTGGCATACATGAGGATGATCAGGCTCTTTCTGTTAGATTTTTTGGTGGTTTGAACCGTGATATACAGGATATTCTTGATTACAAAGATTGGACAAGGTTCAGCCAATTGTACCATCTTGCTATTAAGGCTGAACGTGAGGTACAGGGACGTCGCCAGCAATTTTCTTTCAGGTCCAACACTGGGAGAACTTTTTAGCAGCGTCCAGATGTTGACAAGTCCAAGGCCGCCGCTACTCCTAAGGCGCCATCACCAACACCATCTACTACACCAACTTCCGAGATGAGCAATTTGTCTCCTGTGCAGGTCCAGTCGTATAAGAAGCTTTTTACTCCAGGTGTGTCCTCGAGTAGTTCCGCTAGCATCCAGTGCCACCGCTGTAAGGGCATGTGACACGTGTCGAAGGAATGCCCAAGTCGCCGTGCTTTCATCGCTGCCCCTGATGGTAATGGTTATATCAGTGCTAGTGATGAGGAAGAAGATTCTTTGGCTCTTGCAACTAATCTTGTTGCAGATTCTTCGGTTGAGCAAGAGGAGGATACCATTGATTCTGATGCTGCAGCCGCGGGCTTCCCTAGCCTTCTTGTGCAGCGTGTATTGGCCGCTCAATTGGCTGATGAGGAGGACACAAAGGTACAACGTAACAATTTGTTCCATATATTTCTCATTGTCCAGGAGCGCCGTGTTCTCACCATAATTGATACCGGGAGCTGCAACAACTTGGTGAGTTTAGATCTGGTCCGAAAGCTTGGTTTGACCACTCGTGAACTACGTCACTCATATCACATACAATGGTTCAACAATAGTGGTAAGGCAAAGGTAACACACTCAGCGCGCATACATTTTTCGGTGGGTTCTTATACCGACTATGCTGATTTTGATGTTGTGTCAATGGAAGCATGTTCACTTTTATTAGGACGACCATGGGAATATGATAGAGATGCTGCACACCATGGTAGAACTAATACTTACACTTTCATGCATAAGAATAAAAACATTACTTTGCTTCCTTTATCACCTGCTGATGTTAGGAAACATTTTAAAGAGCTTGCTGAAAATAAAATGAAACAACCTGCTATGGATTCTAATGTTGATAAACATGAGGGTATTAAATTAAAAGGAGGTGCTTTTATTGCTACTACATCTGCTACTGCTGAACTTTGTGAAAATCATGATGCACCTTGTTATACTGTGGTGTCCCAAGATGTTCGTATTCTCGATGCTACTGTGTCTTGTATGCATTCTACTGTCACTAACCTTTTGCAGGAGGTTGATGATGGGATGAAGTCGAGGACGACTCCATTTCAAGAAGGGGAGGATGACGAGGACATCGCCACGCTAGGTACGCGCACGCCACGTCCTTTCCCACGCTACAAGTCGTCTCCAACTCAGCTGCCACGTTCGGTTCGGATTCAGCTGACATCCCTTCACGGTTTCGGCGATATCTCTCTCATCCGGCATCGAAACGAGGCGTATAAGGATGCGTTGGAAAGGGGACGACAACACCGTCGTTTTGGTTCTGGTTCTAGCTCCAGAAGGTTCGTGGATCATGCTGTGTGACCATGACAAGATGCTGCGTCACCTTTTTGGGCCATTTGGGCCGTGTATCGTGTCGGGCCTTAAGCCCAGGTTGAGGACGGCCCCCTGGTCGCCCCCTCAACCCTAGGTCGCCCCTTAGGGGTTAAAACTCAGTAGCCGCCATCGTTTAGACTTGGGTTTTGTTTAATAGGTTTGTGATTTCCGTCGAGGATCAAACTTTCGTCATAGCCACTGTACCGCCGAGGTCTTTTGCTGTGATTCAGGGCTCCCGTTCTTGTTCGTCACCACTGTGTCGATTAGTCCTTTTGTGATCAGAACTTGAACCCGGGCCATCGCCTATCACTAGGACTCCTATCTTGTAACCAACTAGGAACCCGCCCCCTGGACTATATAAAGGAGGGCCGGGTACCTAAGAGGACAGGCCAACACAATCCCCAACCCCTCCGGGTAACACCCAAGCGCAGGGCGCCATACATGATACTCCAAATAGGACATAGGGTCCGCTATTCCGGCGGCCCGAACCTGTATAAATCTGTGTCTCGTGTCCTCGCGCATACCTTCGAGTTCCAGGTCTGGCGATCCTCCACCGCACAATCTACTATCTCGGGTACCCCCTTGGTAGGCTCAGTGGCTAAAACACTGACAGTACCCATAGGACAACAATTTGGTGGTGGATTGACTAACACCCAAACTTAGTTTCTCTCAAAATTCTCCAACTCCTCATGCATGGAATTCACCCAGTTCTCATCAGACAAAGCGTGTCGAATATCTTTGGGCTCAAACGAAGCAACAAATGCAGAGTGAGCAAAATGAGAAGTGTTCCTTGACCTCGACCGTGTAGTGCGTTCATGAAGGTCGTCTATGATAGTCGTAGGTGGGTGATCCACCTGTACACGCCGGGGAGCCTCTCACCTGGACACAATCTCCCCCTCAGCAGCAGCCTCCACTCGAACAGCCTCAGTCGTAGTGGGTGTAGGGGATGGACCATCCTCGATCGTCGTCATCGTAGTGGAAGTAGCGTGTAAACGATCAACCGCTAGAGCATCACCACCATCATCGTCTTCATCTCCATCTCCATATCCATCCTTCTCATCTTCAAAGATCTTTGCACCAATTTCCTCGTCACCTGCACACTCAAAAGTAGAAGAGCTACATGGCTGTCTCGTCGAAGGTAACCTCGCAAGTCTTCATGATTCGGTTAGTGTCAAGGTTGAGCACACGATATGCCCTAGAGTGAACAGCTTAACCGAGAAAGATATCATCTGAACATCTAGACTCAAACTTATCCAACTTGCCCTTCTTCAGAATGAAACACTTGCAACCAAAAGCTCTAAAGTGACTCACCTTGGGTTTTCGCCCATGCATCAGGTCATATGAAGTCCTCTTCTTGACAGCACGAAGGAAAATGCAATTTGACGCATAGCAAGCGGTATTAACCGCCTCGGCCCAGAAATGCCTAGGAGTCTTAAGCTCATTAAGCATCGTCCTGGCCATCTCACAAAGGGTCCGGTTCTTCCTCTCCACTACGCCATTCTGGCAAGCGACGTATGGAGAAGAATACTGATGGTCGAGACCAAGATCACTGCAAAAGGCATCAAAATGAGAGTTCTTGAATTCCGTGCCATTGTCACTGCGTATAGCTCGAATGGCATCACCATGTCTCTCATTCTTCAACCTCAAGATCAAGTCCCGAACAAAGCCAAATGTCTCGCTCTTATCCTCCAAAAAGAAAACCCAAGAGTACCTCGAAAAAATCATCAACCACAACCAACACATACCACTTCCCACCCGCAGAGCGAACACGAGCTGGCCTAACCAAATCCATGTGCAACAGCTCACAAGGTCACTCGGTCATGACCGTAGTCAGAGGGGCGTGACAAGCAGCAACCATCTTTCAATGCCGACAAGAAGCACAAACCAAATCCTTCTCGAATTTCAACTTTAGGAATCCTCGGATAAGGTCAAGACCACTCAAGCGGGAAAGCAACTCAAAGTTCAAGTGTCCTAACCTTCTATGCCACTTCCAAAGCTCGGCCGAAACGCCAGCAACAAAGCATAGAGGAGGACCAACAGACTGGGAAAAATTGGCATGAAAGATTTGACCCTCGGGGACGATCGTACAGACAAGATCGCCTCGAGAATCAAGCACACGAGAAGCGCCCAACTTAAAACGAACCTCAAAACCTTCGTCAAGCAACTAGGATACTGACAACAGGTTAAAACCAAGTGACTTGACCAAAGCCAGACTCTTCAAGGTCACCTTGCTACTCACCTTCACCATACCTTCAGCAAGCACTCGTCCTCTCCCATTGTCCCCGAAAGTGATGTACTCCCTCGTACTCATCGGGGCGAGGCTGGAGAACCACCCACGATCTCCGGTCATGTGATGTGAACAACCGGAGTTGATCAACCAAAAGTCCTCCATGCCTCCCACCTGAAATAAAAAACGAGGACGAGAATGAGCAAGCGACTCAACACTGGGGTTAGTACCAAAAGAGTCAAACCAGTGTCGAGCCATTTGCTCAAAAGAAATGTTAGCAAAATCCATTCTATCAAAACCTCTAGGTGGAGCCCTCTCACGCCTACCACCGAAGAACTTGTCTGAAGGACCGAATAGGGTGACCAGAGAGGGGGGGAGTGAATGGGAGCCGATCAAAATTCTTCCCGAAGGTCGAACTCAGCCTATACCCCGATTGCCACTCCAAATGCTCGCGCACACAAAGGAAGCTCCAAACTAGGCACACACAAGCCTACACGAACAAAAGACAAGCCTAGGAGCAAAGAGCGGAAGCAACTAGACAAGAACCAAAGGACTTAGCCAAATCTGCGAAGTCCAAGGCGGACAGTCTGCACGGGTACGGCGGACAGTCCGCGAGTACGGCAGACAGTCCGTGAACCCCCGACGGACAGTCCTAAATAGGACCCCGAGCTACCAGTGCTGCACCGGGAAAAATCGGACAGTCCGGGCAAGCACCGCGGACAGTCCGGCAGCCTGCGGACAGTCCGGCCACCCTTGGCGGACAGTCCAGCCAAAATCCCTGGACACCCCAGACAAACCTCGAGCCACCCCAGACAACAAAGCAACACCACGCGGACAGTCCGGCCAGCTCTCGCGGACAGTCCGCAAACTACTTGCAACAAAACCCTAGCAACAGAACGGATCGAAACGCGAGCTCGCACGAACACGGATGAACACGCGATGAACTCAGGTCACGCGGATAGTCCGCACGGCACTAGCGGACAGTCCGCCAAGCTCGGACAGAACAGAAAAAGCCGGACCCCGCGAGGTCAACTCTCCAAATCCATCACCGGATCTCCCAAACGCCAAAAGCTCTTGAGACAAGATTTGGGGGAGATGATAAGCAACACAAGAGGAAGCTATGCCCCAAAAGTCTCGACCTCTAAGCCACTAAATCGCCAGGAATCGCGGATCACACGAACTCCACCAAGAACTAGAACTCTGACCAAAAACTCACGAATCGAAGGCTCTCCACGGCGTTTGAGGAGTCAAGATCACACACAAAGATGCGCAAGGCATCCACCCATGATCTCCTCAAAGAAATTTGAAGGAAAACGCCCTCAAATCCCCGAATCGAGCAAAGAACAAAACTCCCCAAAAATAGCCCCGAAAATGACACGAAAATCACAGAGGACTAGGAGATCACCGCAACGCCGAATGCTTCCATACATCCAGAGGTCAGAGTCTATACAAGAATCTAGCCTAAGGAAAACAGAAGGAAAAGAAGCTGTTCAAAGCAATCTACCGGGGGTGGAAAACCTACGGTCCAAGAGAGAGAGATGCCATCCACCTCTCCGCTTTTTATATGAAGTCCATCGGAGGGAGGTAAATGACCACACTACCCCTACTACTTGAAATGAAGATACAACCTCTCAGGGGCATATTGGTCAAGTCTTCATTGGACGGACATGCTTCCACCGCGGCTTCGCTTCACCTCGACGCAGACCCCGTGATCACGCCACGTGCCCACCGCCTCGAAGCTTCCCGAAGCACCCGGATCACCGTCTCCGTCACCTCGGGCCTCCGGGCTTGGTTTTGAGGCCCAAACCAAGAAACCGACCACCGATGGTTTTGTGGGCAAACCAACAAACCCTGCATGCAAGCTTCGGGCTTCAACCGCTACCTTGCACCGGCCCATGTTCACGACTTCAGCCCACCAGTCTTGCACCGCACGGCTCGCACTTGACCCCATCGGCCATCGGGTCCATCGAACCAAGCCTACTTGCCACTCCATCAACCGGAGGCCGCCACGGCTAAGGCCTTTCGTGCTTGTTCTTCACCTGCACCGACACGAGTCAAGCCGCAACCTGTACCTGCATACTTAGCCAAGCATCAGTCCACACAACGTTGTCAATCATTCATCACTAAGGAGCGACCCTCCACTGGTCTTCGGACACACCTGGTCCTCAATCTCCCCCTTGATGAGTGCATTGACAACACCCATAGAAATAATATAGTGAAAAAGAAAAGAAAACAACCACGAACACAAACACAAACCTTCAAAGCAAGTGATCCAAAGCCAAAGAACAAGCGAAAATAAGATCACCCACCAATCCAAGTCTCGGCCCCCTAAGACAAGGGCAACGGCTTGACACAGCCGAGACAAAACAAAGCTCTCAAAGAGCACATCACAAAGCACAAAACTCAGGCAAAATCAAAGGAGCTCCCCCTGCACATATGCAAACTCCCCCTAAGCAAATGCAACCTCTTCTTCTCAATTTTTCTCCTCACATTCAACATCTCACAAATGCATACCAATTTTCCACAAAAACTTTTAATGCATGAAAATTCTCCCCAAATCATACATAACTCTCCCCCTTGTTGACAATGCATGAATCAAGGTATGTGAAACTCTTCCCCTTGTTTTCTTGAAAAAATGCATGTCAAAGGATATATACAATCTACCAAGCTTCTCAAATATACAAAGAGCACAACAAAATGCAACACATGAGACAAAGAGCAAGCAAGGTAGACATGGTGTAGTTAGCACATTGCCATCAAGAAGGTAGAGACATATAAGTATGTGACATGGCCAAAAGCAATTTTGAGCAAATTTTCACAAAGAAATATTCATCTCATGAGCAAAACTCTCTCTATACCAATTTGAACATAAAAACACTAGATCATCCAAAATTTATGCAAGATCACAAATTCTCATCACAAGATCATTATAAACGCCCACAAGCTAGTCAAGTCATGTTAAAGCCACCGAGCCATGTGTCTACTTCTTAAAATGAGACTTCTCATGGTAGACAACATGCTACGATTTAGCACCCAAGATATGAATATCAAAAGCATAAAAATATGATTAGGAGCTCATTTTTCAAGCATAAGACAATTCATACACCAATTTCATTTTCAAGTTTAAACATGGTACATGAAGTGCCTTTGCGGCAAAAAGAAGCTTATGCTCCTCCCCAAGCAAGCAAAAGGGCTAAACATTTACAATGACAGAAAGGTCTTTGACCCCAAGCAAAGAGAACATGATTCTCAAGCACAAACTAAATATGATATAGGCATTTAAGCACAAATTGAGCATAGACAAGCATCTACTCATGAGAGACACAATTTTAGCATTTTCATCAAAAGAAAGCTATCTCAACACAAGTATATGGCAAAATCATCAAGAGCATAGCGTTCACATCCACAATTTACCAAACATGCACAAGTCTCACAAATAGCACATCAGTGATCAATCTATATAAGAGAAGCTCATTCCTAGCTCAAGTGATCCAAAGATGGCTATCCTACCAGGTTTTGTACAGAAAGTAAAATGCATGCATGGAATGCAACAAAATGAACATATGACACAAATATACATGAGAAGCTCCAAGACTCAGCTAGAAAGGAAAGCACACCCCAAGTTCACCCCGCAAGCGAGTGAAAGTGACTTGATCGAGTGGTTTGGTGAAAATGTCGGCTACCTGGTCTTGAGTAGGGACATAGGACAAAGATATGTTTTCTTTCTCAACATTGTCCCTCAGAAAGTGGTACCTCACTTCTATGTGTTTCGTTTTGGAGTGGAGGACAGGATTTTTGGCTACGCTTATGGCACTGGTGCTATCACAGAAAAGTGGAACCTGGGAGCACTCCTCTCCAAAATCACTCATGGTGTAGCTCATCCAAAGCAGCTGGGAACAACAACTAGCAGCAGCTACATACTCGGCCTCTGTAGTGGACTGGGCTACACTGGATTGCCTGCGAGATGACCAAGAGACCAAAGAAGAACCAAGAAACTGACAACACCCAGAGGTAGACTTGCGGTCCAATCGACACCCAACAAAATCAGCATCAGAGTACCCGTGAAGTCTGAGTGTCGAGGAGGCAGAATACCAAAGACCAAACTCAGGAGTGTAGTTCAAGTACCTAAAAATCCGCTTGACAGCCTGCTGATGTGAAGTCCTCGGTGAAGCCTGAAAACGAGCACACATACGCACACTGAACTGTATGTCCGGCCTCGTCGCCGTCAAGTAGAGGACGGAGCCGATCATGCTCCGGTACTCCTTCTGGTCCACGGGTTCGCCGTCCTCGTCCGCGTCCAAAGCCGTAGTGGTACTCATCGGTGTCGTCAGTGGCTTGGAGTCGTTCATGCCAAACTTCTTCACCATGTCCCTGGTGTACTTCGCCTAATGTACAAACGTCCCATCCTTGCACTACTTGATCTGGAGGCCTAAGAAAAACTACGGCTCGCCCATCATGGACATCTCAAATTCCCTTCTCATGTCATCTGCAAATCTGGCAACAAGATCATGAGAAGAGCCACCAAAGATTATGTCATCCACGTATATCTGAACAATCAAAAGGTCATTCCCATGCTTAAGGAGAAATAGGATCTTATCAACTGTGCCCATCACAAACCCCTTACTCAGCAAAAACCCTCTGGAGTTTGTATACACGGTGTGGGTATTTCTCGCTCTCAAATCCCAGGGGTTGCCTCACATACACTTCTTCCTCTATCACCCTATTCAAGAAAGCACTCTTGACATCCATTTGGTACAACTTGAACCCTTTAGCCACAGCAAAGGCTAGAAGGATCCTAATTGCCTCCAAACGTGTCACAGGGGCAAATGTCTCCTCATAGTCTATCCCCTCCTTCTGGTTGAACCCCTGATCCACCAACCTTGACTTGTTTCTCACAACCATCCCATTTTCACCCTCTTTGTTCTTCCACACCCACTTGGTTCCTATGGGACGGCAATTTGGTGGTGGATCGACTAACACCCAGACTTGGTTTCTCTCAAAATTCTCCAACTCCTAATGCATGGAATTCACCTAATTCTCGTCAGACAAGGCGTGTCGAATATCTTTGGGCTCAAAAGAAACGACAAAAGCAGAGTGAGAAAAATGAGAATTGTTCCTTGACCTCGACCGTGTAGTGCGTTCATGAAGGTCACCAATGATTATCATCGGTGGGTGATCCACTTGTACACGCCTGGGAGCCTCTCGCCTGGACACAATCTCCCCCTCAGCAGCAGCCTCCACTCGAACAGCCTCAGTCGTAGTGGGTGTAGGGGATGGTCCATCCTCGATTGTCGTCGTAGTAGTGGAAGTAGCGTGTACACGATCAGCCATAGGAGCACCACCATCATCATCGTCGTCGTCTCCATCTCCATCTTTCTCATCCTCAAAGATCCTCGCTCCAATCTCCTCGTCACATGCACACTCAAAAGCAGAAGAGCTACATGGCTATGTCTCATCGAAGGTTACCTCACAAGTCTCCATGATTCGGTTAGTGTCAAGGTTGAGCATATGATATGCTCTAGAATGAATCGCATAACCAAGGAAAATCCCATCCGAACATCTAGATTCAAACTTATCCAACTTACCCTTCTTCAGAATGAAACACTTGCAACCAAAAGCTCTAAAGTGACTCACCTTGGGTTGTCGTCCATGCATCAACTCATAAGAGGTCTTCTTCTTAAAGGCACGAAGGAAGATTCGATTTGAGACATAGCAAGCGGTATTGACCGCCTCAGCCCAGAAACACCTAGGAGTCCTATGCTCATCAAGCATCGTCCTGGCCATCTCACAAAGGGTCTGGTTCTTCCTCTCCACTACGCCATTTTGGCAAGTGATGTATGGAGAAGAGTACTGATGATCGAGACCAAGATCACTACAAAAGGCATCGAAATGAGAGTTTTTAAACTCCGTGCCATTGTCACTGCGTATAGCTCGAATGACATCACCATGTCTCTCATTCTTCAACCTTAAGATCAAGTCCCGAACAAAGCCAAATGTCTCACTCTTATCCTCCAAAAAGAAAACCCAAGAGTACCTCGAAAAATCATCAACAACCACAAGAACATACCACTTCCCACCTGCAGAACGAACACGAGCTGGCCCAACCAAATCCATGTGCAACAGCTCACAAGGTCGCTCAGTAATGACTGCAGTCAGAGGGGTGTGAGAAGCAGCAACCATCTTTCCATACCGACAAGAAGCACAAACCAAATCCTTCTCGAATTTCAACTTAGGCAATCCTCGGACAAGATCAAGACTACTCAAGCAGGAAAGCAACTCAAAGCTCAAGTGTCCCAACCTCCTATGCCATTTCCAAAGCTTGGCCGACACGCCAGCAACAAAGCATCGAGGAGGACCAACAGACTGGGAAAAATCGGCACGAAAGATTTGACCCTCGGGGACGATCGTATAGACAAGATCGCCTCGAGAATCAAGCACACGAGAAGGACCCAACTTAAAACGGACCTCAAAACCTTCGTCAAGTAACTGAGATACTGACAACAGGTTAAAACCAAGTGACTTGACCAGGGCCACACTTCTTAAGGTCACCTTGCTACTCACCTTCACCATACCTTCAGCAAGCACTCATCCTCTCCCGTTATCCCCGAAAGTGATGTACTCCCTCGTACTCACTGGGGTGAGGCTGGAGAACCACCCACGATCTCCGGTCATGTGTCGTGAGCAGCCGGAGTCGATCAACCAAAAGTTCTCCAAGCCTCCCACCTGCAATAAAAAACGAGAACGAGAATGAGCAAGCGACTCAACATTGGGGTTAGTTCCAAAAGAGTCAAACCAGTGTCGAGCCATTTGCTCAAAAGAAGGGTTAACAAAGTCCATTCTACCAACACCCCGAGGCGGAGCCCTCTCACGCCTTCCATCAAAGGACCTGTCACGTCTCACTAGAGGAGTACGCGCACCACGAGGGGGAAAACGTGGCCCGTAGTCCATCTGAGACCCAAAGCTCCGATCGTACCTCCCAAACTTGTAACGGTCACGAGAAGGAGCACGTCGAGCCAACTCACCACGCCCAAACCCAACACGCCTATCTCTCTGAGGGAACACACCTCCACCTCCACGAGTGGGAACTGTATGCACATACACCTCACCCCTAGGTAGAGGCCCTCTACGAGGCTCAGGCACACCACGAGCAAGGTGGTACCTGTCCTTGTTTGCCATCTCCCTAGCAAACCTCTCATCCCTCTTCCTCCGGAAACAGAACTCATCCTTATGCCCATCCCTCCCACAATACTCACAATGGAAGCGGATCGGCACTGGCTTAGGCTGTGGCTTCTCTACAAGCTTCTCTCCAGCTTTCTCTCCTGTCTTCCCATCAAAGACACTCCCCTGGGTGCTCACAAACTTGATGGGTTTCTGGTAGTTCTCAGCTTTGTGGGGGAACACTGGTGGATCTGGTGTTGTGTCTAGCTTGTTTCTGAGGTGGTTTGGTTTGGGTGCAAATTTGTTCATCGGTGTGGTATGTGGTGGAATGGGGATCTCTCCGGCTTTCTCTTCTCCCTCACCACTCTTCTCACCACACTTGTCAGCCCCCAATGCCTGACCATCAAACCTCTTGAACTGAGCCAACATCAAACTCAATTGTGGCTCATGCCCAGACAACCAACCCATCATTTTTCTCAATTCATCATTTTCATCCTGCAGATGATCAACATAGTGTGCAAGTTCCATGTTTTTCAAAGTATGCATTTCACAGGTTGAACATGATGTAGGAAGAGGAGCTTTCAATGCTGCCTCAAGAGAAACAATTCTAGTGTGAGACTCATCTAGCCTAGCATGCAAAACAGGACATGAGGTACAAGCACCTAGTAAAGCTGGCCTAGACTTCAATTCATCACACTCAATCCTAATCACATCTAGTTCCTCCAAAGTAGAGGCATGCTTCTCCTTGAGAGCAGTCAAATCAGCAAGAAAAACTGAGCAATCACCACAATCTATCTCATCATACACCACAGGAGCAGACTTCAAAGAGACTATCTCATTCCTAGCATCCACAAGCAAGGATTCAAGCTCGGCTACCTTGTCCTTAGCATCACCCAACAGAGACCTAAATTCCCTCTTCTCCTTGTTGGTCTTTCTAAGCACATCATCACGGTTATCAAGCAACTCATTGAGCATTCGGTGAGCAAGAAGTTGGGATCTTGTCGTACCTCTTCATCGGAGTCAGAGTTCGAATCCGAGCTGTGCCTCCCACCCTTCTTGTAGTGCACCATGCCGCAAAAGCCTCCTTGTGCGATGAAGCTTAGGCCGGTGAAGTTCTTGCCCGTGTGCCGCTTGTCCTTGCAATTCTCTTGCTCTTCCTCACTGCTCGGGTTGGAAGAAGCATCACTTGATGTCAAGTCGATGTCGCTCGCTCCAGCCACCATCGCTCGAGCGGTCTTCTTCTTGTACCCGCCACTCTTCTTGTGCCTTCTCTCACCCTTGTCCTTGTGCTTGTCCTTGTAGTCGTTCCGAGAGCGGTGCTTGTTGTAGTCGTGCTTGGGCTTGCCCTTGTAGTCGTTCTTGATCTCCATGGCTTCAGGGCATTCGGGGATGAAATGCCCGTGCTTCCCGCACCGATAGCACATCCCCGAGCTCCGCCTTGCATTCTTGCGGTTCTCGTACATCCGCCCAAACCTCTTGCTCAACAAAGCGAGATCGTCCTCGCTCAGCACCTCAAAGTCCTCATCTGGCAAAGACACAAGACAAGACAAAGAGAAACCACCAGATTTAGCGTTAGACCTTGATCCTGAGACAAGAGCCAAACTATGAGGATCAGTGGGGCTCTCACTCTTGGCTCTCAAGCCACGATCAACCTCTGAAGACCTGAGCTTGAAAAACAGCTCATCAAGCGTAAGCATATCATACACGCTCGACTCCTCAATGGGCTCGACCTTGGCACTCCACACGGACCTATCCAGGGCATGCAAAAGCTTGATAGCTTGATCATGGTCCGTGTATGGGAGCACTATCACATTGGCCCTCATGTTGTTGACTATGCTAGTGAAGCGCTGAAACATAGCATCGGTCGACTCACCAGGGAGATGAGTGAAGTTCTCATACTCTCTCCGGTAAGTGGAAAACAAATGGGCTTGCACTTGGGCATTGCCAACATGAGGATTTCTCAACTTGAGCCAAATCTTTTCGGCCACATTCTCTCCGTACACTCGCTCGAACTCCGAGGCACAGAGAGCACGGAACAAGTAATCAACGGCCTTGGTGTTGGGCTCACACATGTCCCGCGATCCTGGAAGCAGAAAACTATCTGGGATGACATAATGAGGATTCTGAGTGACCTCCCAGATAAGAGTTCCCTTCCCTCGCAGAAACGCGCCCATGCGCCTCTCCCACATCGGGTAATTCTTGCCATCAAAGTGCAGAGGACCTGACCCCTTGCCGTAATCGCCCATCTTTGGATCTTAGACTGGTTAGAATCAAGAAGATCTGTAACCTACCCCGATTGCCATTCCAAATGCTCGCACACACAAAGGAAGCTCTAAACAAGGCACACACAAGCCTACACGAACAAGAGACAAGCCTAGGAGCAAAGAGCGGAAGCAACTAGACAAGAACCAAAGGACTTAGCCAAATCTGTGAAGTCCAAGGCGGACAGTCCTCACGGGTACGGCGGACAGTCCGCGAGTACGGCGGACAGTCTGTGAACCCCCGGCGGACAGTCTGAAATAGGACCCCGAGCTACCAGTGCTGCACCAGGAAAAATCGGACAGTTCGGGCAAGCACCGCGGACAGTCCGGTAGCCTGTGGACAGTCCGGCCACCCTTGGTGGACAGTCCGGCCAAAATCCCTAGACACCCCAGACAAACCTCGAGCCACCCCAGACAACAAAGCAACACCACGCGGACAGTCCGGCCAGCTCCCGCGGACAGTCCGCAAACTACATGCAACAAAACCCTAGCAACAGAACGGATCGAAACGCGAGCGCGCACGAACACGGATGAACACGCGACGAACTCAGGTCACGCGGACAGTCTGCACGGCACTCGCGAACAGTCCGCCAGGCTCGGACAGAACAGAAAAAGCCCGACCCCGCGAGGTCAACTCTCCAAATCCATCACCGGATCTCCCAAACGCCAAAAGCTCTTGAGACAAGATTTGGGGGAGATGATAAGCAACACAAGAGGAAGCTATGCCCCAAAAATCTCGACCTCTAAGCCACTAAATCGCCGGAATCGCGGATCACACGAACTCCACCAAGAACTAGAACTCCGGCCAAAAACTCACGAATCGAAGGCTCTCCACGGTGTTTGAGGAGTCAAGATCACACACAAACATACGCAAGGCATCCACCCATGATCTCCTCAAAGAAATCCGAAGGAAAACGCCCTCAAATCCCCGAATCGAGCGAAGAACGAAACTCCCCAAAAATAGCCCCGAAAATGACACAAAAATCACAGAGGACTAGGAGATCACTGCAACGCCGAATGCTTCCCTACATCCAGAGGTCAGAGTCTATACAAGAATCTAGCCTAAGGAAAACAAAGGGAAAAGAAGCAGTTCAGAGCAATCTACAGGGGGAGGAAAACCTAGGGTCCAAGAGAGAGAGATGCCATCCACCTCTCCGCTATTTATACGAAGTCCATCGGAGGGAGGTAAATGACCACGCTACCCCTACTGCTTGAAATGAAGATACAACCCCTCAGGGGCATATTGGTCAAGTCTTCATCGTACGGACACGCTTTCACCGCGGCTTCGCTTCACCTCGACGCAAACCCCGCGATCACGCCACATGCCCTCTGCCTCGAAGCTTCCCGAAGCTCCCGGATCACTGTCTCCGTCGCCTCGGGCGTCCGGGCTTGGTTTTGAGGCCCAAACCAAGAAACCGACCACCGATGGTTTTGTGGGCAAACAAACAAACCCCACATGCAAGCTTCGGGCTTCAACCGCTACCTTGCACCGACCCATGTTCACGACTTCAGCCCGCCAGTCTTGCACCGCACGGCTCGCACTTGACCCCATCGGCCATCGGGTCCATCGAACCAAGCCTACTTGCCACTCCATCACCCGGAGGCCGCCACGGCTAAGGCCTGTTGACAGCTGATTTTCACTCACTTCTTACCCGTCAAACATGTACCTTTTGGCATGGAAATTGATCATCAACACTAGAATAGGGCTTAAACTAATCATTTCCACAAGTGTCGGTGATTATGCAAACACAGGTAAATAGCACTAGAAAGAGGAGTAAAAGCACAAGTCTTTGATCCAAGCACTTCAAGACCAGCCAATGAGGGGATGCCACCTATGATTCCCCTGGATCACTGACATCATCAATCCAAGAGAGGCAAGCCCGACGAATCACGAAGCGCCACATGGACATCACATGGATTCAAGGGCCCACTACTCCCCCAAAACTGTCGGGAAACTTGGCATGCACGGAGGACAAGCATCAAGGCCCACCAGTCAGCCACCACGACAAAGCACAGGGCGCCACGTGGAGCCGACATTTCGGCTGAACCCTAGATCGGTCGAACCGACTCTGGTTCGGCTGATCTCGGCCCTCCACTTGTCAGCCCCTGATTGGTCCCTGGTTGCAGTTCCGGGCGTTTAGGAGCACTTGGAGCCCCGAAGCAAGCCTCTCCTTCCTCTATAAATAGGAGGGGAGGGGCTCCATTTTGGAACACACACTTCTCCTCCTCCTCTTCATTTTGACTTTGAGCCTCTCTCTTTAGGAGAGGAGAGCTCTTTGTATAGGATTAGTGCTAGGAAGTGAGGTGGGAGGCTTGAGGCCATGTCATGATTCATGACATCTTCCTCAAGAACGATCCTCAGCGGTGCCTTTGTTCTTCAACTAGACTAAAGTGAGTATTTCGATATTTCCTATTTAGACTAAAGTCGTATGCATGCTTAGTTGCTTTGTTCTTGTGTTCTTCGTTTGTTCTTGGTTTAGAGGCTTGTGTTCTTCGAACACAACCCTTTCGATCCAGTAGACTTAGATCATAAGTTTGCATCTAGTTTGCCAGCTTGTCTATTAGAGTAAAGTGAAGCTCCTGCATGCTCTTGTTAGATCAAAGTGCATTCGTGATCTTGCATGAGTGATAGAGTATACCTTGAGCTAGTGCCAGTATCTCTCTCGCGGATTCGTAGGATTAGTAAGTGGTGTAGACGAGGTGTCTGGACCATAAGCTACCCTTCGAAGACCACGTATGATAGTAGCGTAGAGGTAGGCCGCAGTGGTGACAGCCTGTTGGACCCTTTGTCAACCCTCTACGTCGCGTACCGAGTTGGGCTCGAGCCAACACATTGGCCTTGTGCTTGGTGCCCGAAGTGAGTGCTAACCTGAGAGACCGTAACTAGACTCTGCGCTCGGTCGAGGCAGATCCTTTCTACCTATCCTACCAATCAGTGTCGTGTCCTTGGACCACCTATACTAGAGTAGGAGATAGTGCACACCGTTCCTTGAATTCGATACCCTTGGAATACTCTCCTTCCTTGGGGAAGTGCTACAGCAGTATTTCTGTGCGCTTGCGGTATACCCGGTTGTTCTTATACGCTCCCCTAGGTGCGCAACTAGTGGTGACGTTAAGAAACACCAACAAGCATTTCTGGTGCCGTTGCCGGGGAGCGGTTGTTGTATCTATCTTCAAACCTAGTGGTCCTCGTATTTATCTTTTTCGTTTTCTTCTACCTTCACCCCCGTTACCCATCGAGTTATCCTTTTTGTTTCTTTTCTTCTACCTTTACCCCAGTTACCATGGAGCAAACTTCTATCCAAAACCTTTCTGCTCCCAAACCTGAGTTGTTAGAGCCTCCGCCCTCGGAACACCCAATCACCACATCTAGCTATCAACTCAGTACGGATCTTATCTCTTTGATCGGGAAATCGTATTCCTTTTCCGGGGACCGTCAAAACCCCTACGATCATTTACAAGAGTTTGAGCGTCTATGTTCATGTTACGCCTTTGCTGGCATGACACACGATACCGTTCGTTGGAAATTGTTTCCTTTTTCCCTCACGGGGAGCGCGAGGCAATGGTACAACAATCGAGCGAGTCATGTTGACGGCAGCTGGCCGAAACTTGTCAGTGAATTATGCCGACGGTTTTTTCCACCCGCTCATCTCATCGCCTTGCGAAAGGATGTGCTCAGATTTAAGCAAAATGATAAGGAAACCTTGGGTGCGGTGTGGAAAAGATTCTTACATTTGGCAAATTCGGGCCTCACGCTGTCGATACCCGACCATGTGCTCTATCAGCATTTCTATGCGGGATTGGACGCAAAGTCCACCAGGCACCTTGACAATGCCTCAGGAGGCTCTTTCCCGGATAAAACTCCAAGTGAGGGAAGGAAGATCCTTGATCTTATAGCAGCTAACAACTCCTTCACAGCTGAGCCGGAAGAGCCTCAAGGGGAATGCACGCCTGAAAAAGAGATCACTCCTGAACCTGAGCCTGGACCTTCGTCACCCAAATCCATAAGCTCAGTTCAGGAGGCCACGACACCGGAGGAAGAGACAATTCAACCTCCGGAGTCTCTTCCACAGTTTGAGGATGATATAATAGGTGATTATGGAAACACCTCAAACTATGGTTGCGAGAGAAAACCGCCATCACCCATGATTTCCCCAGATCCCTTGGATGTCACTTTCCTTAGGGACAACGTTCTGGAATTAACAGCCATCATTACCCAAGAATGGTTGAGATTGTCGGAATCAACAGTCAGAATTTTCCAGCTCCTCCCGCCTCGATCAACCCTTCCTTGTGTCATGAATGGGAGGGTAGTGAAAGTTCTCTACAACCCTCTGGTGGGAGTCAATATCATGTCCAGCACTTATGCTCTGAGGAACTTTGCGGACGAACCTTTGACTCCTACCCAGACGTCTATCAGGACTCCTGAAGGAGAAATCCTAGAAGGAGTAGGGATCTTGAAGGCTATTCCCATCACGTATAAGGAGGCCGACTTTGCTCTTGACTTCCACACCTGTGACGTCCTTAGCTTCGACCTCATGATAGGATTGCCCCTCGAAAAATTTCTCCTAGAGGCCCCTACTCAAGGTAAGCTTAACATTTGCCTAGGGAAGGAGGTTTTCTCTGTAGAAATTTCGAGAGCGAAAAACGTAAGAACTGATCCTCCTGATGACTCTACACACATTGAGGAGGTTAAGGCAATCATTCCGAGAGATTCGCCGGAATCCCTCCTCAACGAGTGGGCACCCGAGTTCATAGATGAGATAAAGGAGCCTGATGAGCCTATAGATATATCTGAATCCCAAGCTCCACCTAAGCCTCCTATCGAACTCAAGCCTCTGCCCGCCGGCCTTTGATATGTTTTTCTCCATGGGGACACTGAGTCCCCAATGATCATTAACGATAATCTCTCTGACGAGGAATCCAGAAGGCTCATCTCTGTCCTAGAGAAACACCGATCGGTGTTCGGCTACTCTCTTCAGGATCTAAAAGGGATAAGCCCGACTCTCTGCACCCATCGCATCCCTGTAGATTCAGAGATTCCACCAACAACGGAGCCGCAGAGAAGGCTGAACAACGCGATGAGAGAAGTCGTGAAGAAAGAAGTTCTTAAACTTCTTCACGCCAAGATCATTTACCCAGTCCCTTATAGTGAATGGGTGAGCCCCGTTCAATGTGTACCCAAGAAGGGAGGTATGACGACAGCCCCTAATGAGTTTGGCGAGCAGATTGCTCAACGTCTTCCCATAGGGTGGAGGATGTGCATAGATTACAGGAATCTCAACAAGGCTACAAAGAAGGATCACTTTCCGCTCCCGTTCATCGATGAGATGCTCGAGCGGTTGGCGAATCACTCCTTCTTCTGTTTCCTTGATGGGTATTCTGGCTACCATCAAATCCCTATCCACCCTGATGACCAGAACAAGACCACCTTCACCTGCCCTTACGGAACCTATGCTTATCGGAGAATGTCTTTCGGGTTGTGCAATGCACCCGCATCATTCCAGAGGTGCATGATGTCTATCTTCTCAGACATGATCGAGCAAATCATGGAGGTTTTCATGGACGATTTCTCCGTCTATGGTAAAACTTTCGATGAGTGTCTCAGAAATTTAGATAGGGTCTTGCAGAGGTGTCATGAGAAGGACTTACTCCTCAATTGGGAGAAATGCCATTTCATGGTTCGAGAGGGCATCGTGTTAGGACACTTGGTGTCCGAACGAGGGATAGAAGTGGATCGTGCCAAGATTGAGGTAATAGAAAATCTTCCTCCTCCTGTGAATGTCAAGGGCATCCGTAGCTTCCTCGGCCATGCTGGGTTCTACCGACGGTTCATTAAGGACTTCTCACAGGTAGCTAGACCCCTTACCAATCTCTTAGCCAAGGATGCGCCCTTCGAATTCACAGAGGAATGTATGGAATCCTTCCTTACCCTTAAGAATGCGCTCATCTCTGCCCCAGTCATCCAGCCTCCCAACTGGATGCTGCCTTTCGAGATCATGTGTGATGCTAGTGACTATGCTGTAGGGGCCGTCTTAGGCCAAACTAAGGACAAGAAACATCATGCTATAGCCTATGCTAGCAAAACCATGACAGGAGCTCAGTTGAACTATGCTACTACTGAGAAAGAGCTCCTTGCTGTTGTTTTTGCTATAGATAAGTTTAGATCTTACTTAGTGGGAGCCAAGGTAATAGTTTATACTGATCATGCTGCTCTTAAATACCTGCTCACTAAGAAAGATGCTAAACCCCGCCTAATTAGATGGATTCTGCTCCTTCAAGAATTTGATCTAGAAATAAGAGATAAAAAAGGAGTAGAAAATTCTGTTGCGGATCATTTGTCTCGTATGCGTACTACTAACCCGCAGGAAGCACCTATCAATGACTCTCTATGAGACGACATGTTGCTAAAGGTCACAGATAGTAACCCCTGGTATGCAAACATTGTAAATTATCTGGTGACCGGGTACATACCCCCTGGAGCCGATAGGAAGAAACTGGTTCATGAGGCAAAAAGACACATGTGGGATGATCCGTACCTCTATAAAGTCTGCGCTGATGGGTTGTTGAGAAGATGTGTACCACGTACTGAAGGAATACAAATCATTGAGAAGTGCCATTCCGGATCTTATGGTGGCCACTATGGCACTTATCGTACACATGCAAAGATATGGCAGAGTGGGTTCTTCTGGCCAACTATGTATGATGACACAAGAAATTTTATCCGAAAATGCAAAGCTTGCCAGAAGCACGGAGGAATTACTACCAGAGATGCAATGCCTTTACTGATAATCTTCAAGTGGAGCTTTTTGACGTATGGGGTATTGATTTCATGGGCCCGTTTCCGATGTCTGATGGAGCTGAATACATCTTGGTAGCAGTCGACTATGTGTCAAAATGGGTAGAAGCTATAGCTTGCAAGTCGGCCGATGCCAAGCACTCCAAAAAGATGTTCAAGGAAGTGATATTCCCTCGCTTCGGCATTCTAAGGATGGTAATTAGTGATGGTGGGTCCCACTTCACTGATACCGATTTCAGAAGATTCCTGAAGAACCAAGGTATCCAACACAGTGTTGCCACTCCGTACCACCCCCAAACTAATGGCCAAGCAGAAACCTCCAATAAGCAGATCAAGAATATTCTACAGAAAACAGTGCAGGAGGCTGGCCGAGGTTGGAAGAAGCATCTTGATGATGCCTTATGGGCCTATCGAACAGCTTACAAAACTCCATTGGGAATGTCTCCATATCAATTAGTATACGGAAAGACGTGCCACCTACCAGTGGAAGTGGAGCATAAAGCTCATTGGGCAATCAAAAGGTTCAATTTGGATTTCCTGAAGTCCGGAAGGAATAGGCAAAAGCAGTTAGCAGAACTGGAAGAATGGAGAGAGAAGGCCTATCACAGTGCAAAGATCTATAAAGAGAGAACCAAGAGGTGGCACGATAAGAAAATCAAGAAAAAAGAATTTGCACCAGGTGATAGAGTGCTACTTTTCAACTCCCGATTCAAGCTGTTCGGAAGAGGGAAATTGTGCAGTAAATGGGAAGGACCATTCATAGTGGTAGAGGTAGCTCCTCATGGAGCTATCACTCTGCAAAATGATGAAGGCAACTGTTTTAAGGTGAATGGCCAGCGATTGAAAATCTTCCTCGAGCCAGACAACATCGAATATGAAGTGATCAACTTCATCGAGAATTGGTACAATAAATAAGAGTGTGCCCAACACCAGGTAAGTCCTCTCTCCCCTACTTTCTTTATCCCTTCAAGCTTATTTTCATTTCTTAGGAAAAGACAGTGTGGGGGAAATCCCCACCCTGCAGAATAAAAAGAAGGACCCGAGGTACACAACTTCCCTATCTCACTTCCATGTACCTTTGAGTTTGTTTTGAATCTCGAAATGAATCTTTTATATCAAACTCATGAGGTAATTTTTCTATGTCATACATGATTCCTGTGGTTGATTTGCATAAGTTTTATTCCTTACTCATCATCTTGATGCTTGTGAACAAATATCATTAGGGAACTCATGCTTTCTAAGTAGTTGACGTTTGTGATATGGTTTAATAATATGATCTTCGCTCTGAATGTCTGAGTGCTTGGGAATTTTTGTTTGAAAACTTGAAAATCCTTTACAATGCTCCTCTTTGATATGCCACCGTCCTACTAGAGCCATATGATGTTCATAGTTGAAAACCTTCTACTCATATGCTGCTTGTCATTGCATTCAGCTTTGTCAAATCCTGTGACCCTTGTGAGAATTCTTTTCATTACTTTCATGATCAAGATTCATGTGCACACCCATTTCCCCCTTGCTATGCTTCTACACTGGAAGTTAGCATTGTATCATTCATCCGTTTCATAAAAATAAAGCTCCATATGTGGTGTGACATCTCTCTCCAAAAGTATCCTTCAAAAGAGACATGGGCTATGAAAAAAAAAGAAAAGAAGAAAAAAAAGAGAAAAAAAGAGACATGCTCAAAGCATGATGAAAAGAAAAAAAAGAGAGAAAAAAAAGAGAGGAAAGAATAGCCCATGTCCAAAACAAAGGAGAAAAAAGGGAGAGATGGTCATGCAAAAAGGAGTTCCATAACTTAGATGGTAATAACTAGTGTCCATTCCGGGGCTAGTGTCCACCTTACCATCTACCAACATTCATCATATATTTATGGTAATATCTAGCACCCATTCCGGGCCTAGTATCCACCTTACCATACTCACCATATCCATACAGGTGCACATCTTGATCTGATTGTATGATTTGATTTTCTTTGTGGATCCAGTCTTTGACTTTGCAATATATGTGATGCAAGTATGCCTTATCCTTTATCCTACCCTGAGCTCCACATATAGCCATCATTAGAAGTAGGATGAAGAAAGGCAATCTAATGCCTTAGTGAGGACATATACACTTTGAGCGATCTGAGAGAATCAAATGAGGAGCTAAGCAAGGTTTGTTTTGAAAATTTATTGCAAAACCCCAAGTGCTTAACATGATGAGCAGGAGTGATTTGATTCGTGACCATTCCATTCTTCAACTACCCAAGATAGCATGATAGACACTTCAGAGTTCACAAGTGCAAGGTATGGTCTGGAATATCTCTTATGTTTGCTTCATACCTATGGATATCATGTCTCACTTTGATCTTGTTCTTCCCTTCACTCGGGACGAGCAAAGGTCGAGTGTGGGGGTATTTGTTGACGGCTGATTTTCACTCACTTCTTACCCGTCAAACATGTACCTTTTGGCATGGAAATTGATCATCAACACTAGAATAGGGCCTAAACTAATCATTTCCACAAGTGTTGGTGATTATGCAAACACAGGTAAATAGCACTAGAAAGAGGACTAAAAGCACAAGTCTTTGATCCAAGCACTTCAAGACCAGCCAATGAGGGGATGCCACCTAGGATTCCTCTGGATCACTGACATCATCAATCCAAGAGAGACAAGCATCAGGGCCCACCAGTCAGCCACCACGACGAAGCACAGGGCGCCACGTGGAGCTGAGGTTTCGGCCGAACCCCAGATCGGCCGAACCGACTCTGGTTCGGCTGATATCGGCCCTCAACGTGTCAGCCCTGATTGGTCCCTGGTTGCAGTTCCGGGCATTTAGGAGCACTTGGAGCCCCGAAGCAAGCCTCTCCTTCCTCTATAAATAGAAGGGGAGGGGCTCCATTTTGGAACACACACTTCTCCTCCTCCTCCTCTTCATTTTGGCTTTGAGCCTCTCTCTTTAGGAGAGGAGAGCTCTTTGTATAGGATTAGTGCTAGGAAGTGAGGTGGGAGGCTTGAGGCCATGTCATGATTCATGACATCTTCCTCAAGAACGATCCTCAGCGGTGCCTTTGTTCTTCAACTAGACTAAAGTGAGTATTTCGATATTTCCTATTTAGACTAAAGTCGTATGCATGCTTAGTTGCTTTGTTCTTGTGTTCTTCGTTTGTTCTTGGTTTAGAGGCTTGTGTTCTTCGAACACAACCCTTTCGATCTAGTAGACTTAGATCATAAGTTTGCATCTAGTTTGCCAGCTTTCCTATTAGAGTAAAGTGAAGCTCCTACATGTCTCTAGTTAGATCAAAGTGCATTCGTGATCTTGCATGAGTGATAGAGCATACCTTGAGCTAGTGCCAGTATCTCCCTCGCGGATTCGTAGGATTAGTAAGTGGTGTATACGAGGTGTCTGGACCATAAGCTACCCTTCGAAGACCACGTATGATAGTAGCGTAGAGGTAGGCCGCAGTGGTGACAGCCTGTTGGACCCTTTGTCAACCCTCTACGTCGCGTACCGAGTTGGGCTCGAGCCAACACATTGGCCTTGTGCTTGGTGCCCGAAGTGAGTGCTATACCTGAGAGACCGTAACTAGACTCTGCACTCGATCGAGGCAGATCCTTTCTACCTATCCTACCAATCAGTGTCGTGTCCTTGGACCATCTATACTAGAGTAGGAGATAGTGCACACCGTTCCTTGGATTCGATACCCTTGGAATACTCTCCTTCCTTGGGGAAGTGCTACAGCGGTATTTCTGTGCGCATGCGGTATACCCGGTTGTTCTTATACGCTCCCTCTAGGTGCGCAACTAGTGGTGACGTTAAGAAATGCCAACAAGGCCTTTCACGCTTGTTCTTCACCTGCACTGACATGAGTCAAGCCGCAACCTGTACCTGCACACTTAGCCAAGCATCAGTCCACACAACGTTGTCAATCACTCATCACTAAGGAGCGACACTCCACTGGTCTTCGGACACACCTGGTCCTCATTATCACGTCTCACTGGAGGAGTATGCGCACCACGAGGAGGAAAACATGGCCCGTAGTCCCTCTGAGACCCAAAGCTCCGATCATGCCTCCCAAACTCGTAATGGTCATGAGCAGCAGCACGTCCAGCAAACTCACCACGCCCAAACCGAACACGCCCATCTCTTTGAGGAAAAGTTCCTCCACCTCCATGAGTGGGAACTGTATGCACAAACACACCACCCCAAGGTAGAGGCCCTCTACGAGGCTCTGGCACCCCATGGGACGGGTGGTACCTGTCCTTGTTTGCCATCTCCCTAGCAAACCTCTCATCTCTCTTCCTCCTGAAACAGAACTCATCCTTATGCCCATCCCTCCCACAATACTCACAATGGAAGCGGATCGGCTCTGGCTTAGGCTGTGGCTTTTTTGTGGGCTTCTCAACAGCTTTCTCTCCTGACTTCCCACCAAACACACTCTCCTGGGTGCTCACAAACTTGATGAGTTTCTAGTAGTTTTCTGACTTGTGGGGGAACACTGGTGGATCTGGGGTTGTATCAAGCTTGTTTCTGAGATGGTTTGGCTTTGGTTCGAATTTGTTCATGGGTGTAGAGTGTGGTGGAATAGGAATCTCTCCAGCTTTCTCTTCTCCCTCACCACTCTTCTCTCCACTCTTGCCAGCCCCCAACGCCTGACCATCAAACCTCTTAAACTGAGCCAACATCAAACTCAATTGTGGCTCATGCCCAGACAACCACCCCATCAATTTCCTCAACTCATCATTCTCATCCTGCAAACGGTCAACATAGTGTGCAAGTTCCATGTTTTTCAAAGCATGCATTTCACAGGTAGAGCATGATGTAGGAATATGAGCTTTTAATGCAGCCTCAAGAGAAACTATCTTGGTATGAGATTCATCTTGCCTAGCATGCAACACAGGACACGAAGTGCAAGCACATAACAAAACAGGTCTAGATTTCAACTCATCACACTCAATCCTAAGCACATCTAGTTCCTCAAGAGTTGAGGCATGCTTCTCCTTGAGAGCAGTCAAGTCAGCCAAGAAAACATTGCAATCACCACAATCAACCTCATCAGAAACAACAGGAGCAACTTTCAAAGAGTCTATCTCAGTTCTAGCATCAACAAGCAAAGACTCAAGCTCAACTATCTTGTCCTGAGCATCACCCAACAAAGACCTAAACTGCCTCTTCTCCTTGTTGGTCTTCCTAAGCACATCATCACGGTTATCAAGCAACTCATTCAACCTAGCATTCTCCTCTAGCAAGAAGTTGGGATCATGTTGTACCTCTTCCTCGGAGTCAGAGTTCGAATCCGAGCTGTGCTTCCCACCCTTCTTGGAGTGCACCATGCCGCAAAATCCACCTTGTGCGATGAAGCTGAGGCCAGTGAAGTTCTTGCCCGTGTGGCTCTTATCCTTGTGCCGATCTTGATCTTCATCGCTGCTCGAACCGGAAGAAGAGTCGCTTGAAGTGGAGTCGATGTATCTCGCTCTGGCAACCATCGCTCGAGTCGTCTTCTTCTTGTACCCGCTACTCTTCTTGTACAATCAAAGACCAAAGAGCTACGCCGCTGTGTCTCGTCGAAGGTAACCTCGCAAGTCTCCACGATTTGGTTAGTTTCCAAGTTGAGCACACGAAATGCTCTAGAGTGAGTAGCATAACCAAAGAAAATACCATCGACCGACCTAGCCTCGAACTTGTCCAACTTTCTGCCCTTCTTAAGAATGAAACACTTGCAAATAAAGACATGAAAGTGACTCACCTTGGGTACTCGCCCATGCATCAGCTCATAGCAGGTTTTCTTCTTAAAAGCTCGGAGGAGAATCCGGTTTGACACATAGCATGCGGTATTCACCGCCTTAGCCCAATACCTCCTAGGAGTCCTGTGCTCATCGAGCATCGTCCTAGCCATCTCACACAGGGTCCGATTCTTCCTTTCCACAACACCATTCTGAGGGGGTGTACGGAGTCGAAAACAGATGCTCAAGACCAAGATCACGACAGAAAGTCTCAAAACGAGAGTTCTTAAATTCCGTGCCATTGTCACTGTGTATCGCTCTAATGGCATCCCCATGTCTCTCGTTCTTCAACCTCAAGATCAGATCTCGAACAAAACCAAACGTCTCAACCTTCTCCTCCAAGAAGAACACCCAGGCATAGCAAGAGTAATCGTCCACCACCACTAGGACATACCACTTCCCACCCACCGAGCGAACTCAAGCTGGCCCAACAAGATCCATATGCAACAGCTCTGTCGGACGCTCTGTCATGACAGCAGTCAGGGGTGGATGGGGAGTGGCTACCATCTTGCCATGCCTACAAGGCGCACAAGCCAAATCCTTCTCAAAACGCAACCTGGGCAATCCTCGGACAAGATCAAGTGCACTCAAACGGGAAAGAAGCTCAAAGCTCAAGTTCCCCAACCTCCTATGCCACCTCCACAACTCAGAAGAAGGACCAGTAACCAAACACCTCGGGGGACCAAAAGACTGAGAAAAATCAGCGTGAAAGATCTGTCCCTTGGGCACAATCATACAAACAAGATCGCCTCGAGAGTCAAGAACACGAGAAGCCCCCAACTTAAACCGCACCTCATAAACCTCGTCCAGCAATTGAGATACTGACAACAGGTTATAACCAAGTGACTTGACCAAAGCCACATGCTTTAGGGTCACCAACTTGCTCACCTTAACCTCACCTTCTGAAATCACCCGTCCTCGTCCATTATCCCCAAAAGTGATGTACACCTTTGACACCACTGGGGTGAGGCTGGAGAACCACCCCTTGTCTCCGATCATGTGTCGCGAACAACCAGAGTCAATCAACCAAACGTTCTCCATGCCTCCCACCTACAAATCAAAAATGAAAACGAGAATGAGCAAGCGACTCAACACTGGGGTTAGCACAAAAGGAATCAAACCAGTGTCGAGCCATTTGCTCAAAAGTGGGGTTAGCAACCTTCATCCTATTACGTCCAAAGCTACGACCACCACGCTGAACCACTGTTGACGAATGTTAAGTGCTACTTTTATGCCGTCAACTCCTGCATAAAATGAATGAAAAGTGATCATCAACACTAGAATAGGGCTTTATACTGACAAGTTCCACAAGTGTTGGTGTTTCTAGCTTTTGTTGCAGGATGCACAGGAATACGTGATAAATGATACAATTGAGAGCAAGTGATCCAATGGCTTATATAGGACATCATCCATAACAACCTCAAATGCTAATTTGGAATGCACCATTACGATGGGCTCGCCGAGACGATCGAAATGGATATATCATTTGTCTACTTCTGAGTCTGGATGAAAGAGATATGCACAAGACAAGATCATACTCCCGATATCTTGTGAGCTCGGTGGGACCCACACCAGGCCACGTGGCAACGTGTGCCACATTAGATGCCATGTGTCCATGACACCTCATCAATCCATGTGAAGCAACTCCCGGTGAATCAGACACCGCCACGTGTGCAGCACAAGGATCTAGGGGCCCACCAGAGACCCAAACCACCTCAAAATTCGGCATGCACCAGGAACCGTCATAAGGGGCCACATATCAGTCACCCAGAGAAAGTACGGGCCAAAAGGAGGTGGGCCAGGGTCGGCCGAACCTAGCTTCGGCCGAACCCTTTTGGTCTCCGTTCGCCATTTGCTTCCACGTGGTGCCTCCTGGTTGATCCCTTGCAACGTTCCGGGGTGGATTGGTGACATGGCGCCCGTTGATTGGCCGGTACAAGGCCGGTTTGGTTCCTTCCCCTGGAAGCTGGAGAAGATTGCATTGCAAGATACCTCGCCACGTGTCACTCTCCTATTGGTGGCGTCCAAGGATGGCTGCACATCTTGGAGAACATTTGGCCTCTTGGCAAGCCACCCCCTCCTCTATAAATAGGAGGGGAGGGGCTCCCATTTGAGACACCACTTCACCCAAGGATGAGAGCTTCCCTTCAAAGGAGAGGCCTCTCCTTGGTAGATTAGAGAGTAGGAGAGTGAGAGAGTGATTTGTATCTCCATGGATGCTTCGTTCTTCAATTAGAGTAAAGTAAGTATTTTCGCATTTTCTATTTAGACTAAAGTGTGAGTGATATGTTCTTGTGTTCTTTGCCTGTTCATCATTTAGAGGCGCGTGTTCTTCATGAACTCACCCCCTCAATCTAGTTGATTAGGTGCACAAGTTTGTATCCTGTTTGTATGACTTGTCTATTAGAATAAAGTGGAAATGCTTGCATGCTCTGATTAGAATAAAGTGTGTTTGTGATTCCTTTCTAGTAGTTTATGCCTGGTTGCATGAGTAGACTTTTTCCTCTACTAGTGCGTAGATCCTGGGTTTATGCGTTCGTCTGCTGCAAGTCATTCGTATACATTGGCAGCACAGTACGGGGTCGAGTGCTCTCTTGTATGCCTTTAGTATAAGCTAGTAGTAGCTATAGTGAATGAGATCAGTTCTCTTTCGTGGTCGTAGTTCTATAAGTACAGAGTGCCGTAGTCCGTTGGCTACGGCAGTAACCACAGCGTAGACGTTGTGTCACGCTACCGGTTATCATTCGTTCGGCTTATCCCAAGGTTAGATAGAGGCAGTCCAGGTGGTGGTGACAGCCCGTCTGGCCCTCGTTGATCCTTCACAGCTGGATATAGTCAGAGCTCCGTTCCACATAGATCCGCGTACCGGAGTCGCCTGTTAGGTCAGGGCTAGCGGTACCCTAAGCCAAGTTCTATCTAGAGATCAACCTGTAATCTCATCTATAGTGCTATCTTTAGAAATCCTCTCTATCCTTGCCTCTTATCTGGGTGTGTCCTTGGACCGACTGTATGAAGTTAGTGCACACACGTTCCCTTCGATTCGATACCCTTGGAATACTCTGAGGTGAAAGCTACAACGGTATCCGTGCGCTTGCGGATTTATTTGTGTGACGCTAAAATACCCAACAAGATTTCTGGCACTGTTGCCGGGGAACGGTTGCTGTATCTATCTTCGTACCCACTGGTCCTCGTATCTTTTCATTTTTCTTTATTTCTACCCTCACCCCCTTTATCATGGAGTAGCCCACCATTTTAAGCTTCTCCACTCCGAAAGGGAAATTCTTAGAGCCACCACCTTCTGAGTACCCGATTCTCACATCTGGTTATGAAATCCCTTCTGATTATATCACTAAGGTTCAGGAACTTTCCTTCTCTGGGTTAAGTAGTGATAACCCATACCACCATCTGCGGGAGTTTGAGCAAGTGTGTTCATGCATCGCCATTGCAGGCATGTCACACGATACCCTTAAGTGGAAGTTGTTTCCCTTCTCTCTCGTAAAAGGGGCTAAACAATGGTACACGAAAACCGTGGGTAGCATGAATGGGAGTTGGGATGACCTTATAGACAAATTCTATCTTAAGTTCTTCTCCATGACCCAGATGTATGCTCTACGAAGGGCTATCGTATCCTTCCAACAGAATGAGAAGGAATCTTTAGGTGCGGCCTGGGCTAGATTTTCACTCTTGGTGAAACAAGGCCCGGTCCTATCGATACCCGATGCTGTGCTACTTCAGCACTTTTACATAGGTCTCGATCAGGACTCCACCCAATATCTCGACATCACCTCTGGGGATCCTTTGTTGAAAGGACTTCAGATGAAGCTATAGAAATCTTAGAGAAAATTTCTGAAAATGCCTCTTTCATAGCTGAGTCTGAACCCCTCCACAAAGAGTTTGTGTCGAGCCATGAGAGTCTCTCAACAGTCGAACCAGAACCATTGATTTCCACATCCCAAGATTCGTCTGTTGAGCTCTCTCCTGAACCAAGAACACTGAAGGAAGAAGAAATTCAACCTTCGGAGTTCGCATTCCGATTCGAGGATGACCCTTCTAGGAATCACTAAAACACCTCGAATCTCTCTAATGCCCAATTAGGGGAGGAAGTCTTTTCTGTCCATATCTTTCAATCTAGAGATCTTTTGACAGAACCTTCCCCTAGGCCTACAGTACCTCCTTTGCCTCCCAATCCTCCAAACAAGACATCTATCATGGAGGCCATGGAGAAGAAGTGGTTGAATGGAGTGGGACACTTTTCCGAAGCACTTTGGATTAGTTCACCCTCTACGATCGTTTCTTGTTCCATAAAAGGGATTATCGTAGAAGCCCATCTTAACCCCACTATGGAGGTTAATGCCATACCATGGCACCTAGCGTACACTTTGTTGGGCAATGTTACGCTAAGGCCATCCGACAAGCTCCTCAAGAGTTGTCCCTTCAGAGACATTCTTGAGTGTCGGGGGGTTGCATGTGCTGTGCCGCTCCTAGTAGACAAGATCAAGGTTAATCTAGATTTCTACATCTTTGATATCCTCGATCTTGATCTCCTCCTAGGCTCCGCTGCAGAAAAACTTCTCGATGCATCTCGAGGGAGCCTAGATGAAAAGCTTAGGGAAGCCGCTTCTGCCACCACTCCCTTGTTTTCGGAAAGTTCTATGGCGAAGCCTCTTCCCAAGCAAGACTCGCTCGAGGAGACGATGCATGTATCTCCGTTCACATCATCCGAGCCTGTTCTCGTTGAGGGTGTAGACTTCTCTACTCCTCAGGAGTACGACTCAGAAGGACCTCTTCACCTTTGTGAAGACGAATGATCATCATCACCCTCGACCGAGTTTGAGCCTCTTCCCACTGGCCCATACTATGTTGCTCTCGACCTTGATTGAGAATCAACATCGATCTTCCATGATGTATCTCTTGAGATGGAGAAATTATGGGCCATGGAAATCTATGAGGCACCAACTCTGGGGTCCGAAGGAAAGGATTCCATTGACAAGCATGGTAGCTTCACTCTTGATATACCTCAGGAACCATGCTTGCACCATCCTTCTCCAGTGTCAGCTATGCTCAGTGCACGGAGCACGCACGAGGACTACAACCACCTTATGGTCCTCTCCTGTAAAAAGTTTAGAAGGTTGGTTGTAGATGCATATGTTTACCATAAGCATTGCAGATTTCATGTATGCACTGTGGCACTAACCTTGCAGCTGAAGCTTCCATGATACATTAAAAATTGGTGGTGAGGCGGGAATGACATCACCAATGATAGCTGCAAGAAGAAGTTCCCAGGGTCGAGCTTATGACCATAAACAAAGCACTACCAGGAGATAGTCTGGATTAGGTTTGTTTTATTTCCCTTTTCAAATAAAAAGCAAGAGCATGTTTTTAGTATAGGTTGTCCTTCGGGTATTTTTGGTCCTAACCCTTTCAGGTGAAGATTATAAAGAACGACAGATAGGTAGCACCTAAGAACATGTGAGCTGCATCACCTCAACACTTTGGTAAGTTTTTGGTGAGGTAACATTACAAAAGGAAGCTTGATCTCCACACACTTGAGTTTTGTTGCCTAGCAATGCAAACTTCAAGTGTGGGGGAGGTATGTGAGTATCCTGAGTAAAGTTCCCCTCACACAAAATCTTATCCTGGTTTGGAGATGATGTTAGCTCTTGCATCTTGCCTAGTTAGGTACGTCCTGCTTTTGACTTTAAACAAAGCCCTTCCGGGAGGTTGCCCAATGTTCACCATCTTATGCTCATGTTTATATCCCTTTGGAAATGCTTGATCATGCTTTCATGCTTCTTTTATCTATGTTTGTAATGCTTTGGTTGAGTGCATGTTTAGCTATGTGCATTCATAGGTTGTTTTAAATTAAGCATGGTGCTTAGGTTAAAACCATCTTCTTCAATCAAACAAGACATGGTGTCGAGTTTGATTGATGAACCTTATAGTTAATGCATGCATGGATATTGGTTGTATATGTGGACTAACCCTTGCAAGAGTTTTCGAATCCAAACAGGGTAAGTCATCAAGCTTGATTCAAATGGGAAGGTAAGCCAAGGCATGCCAGCCTTGTTTGAGCTAGGTCACATGGTGAATTTATTAAAAAAAACAAAAAAAATTGAATTTGAATAAAGACTCCCTGGTTCTTGAACCAGTAGAGTCCACTTTTTGTTTCCAACTTTTGTTTGAAGAACAGCACCAGGTTCAACCACTAGTGTGGGGGAGTTCTCTCAAGCTCATCATCAACATTTCCACTAGAGAACTCCCAAATAGGCGCTGCATAACATCTACTACACCTTCATGACAAGAGCAAGGTAAACTAGAGTGACCCGGCTGCCCTCTGGTTAGCCGAATCACCACTGGTCTTCCTTGGTCTCTTATCCTTCAAAAGCGATGGTATGTGCACCCTCTACCTCACTCTCCCTTATCCATGAGTTTGTTTGAATTTCAATTCGTATCCTTTATATCAAACTTAGTGGTTGATGCTATGTTTGCTCTATATGATTCCTGTGGTTGGCTTGCATATGTTTTATTCCTTACTTATCATCTTGATGCTTGTGAACAAATATCATTAGGGAACTCATGCTCATCTAAGTAGTTGGCGTTTGTGATATGGTTTGATGATATGATCTTCTCTCTGAATGTTTGAGTGCTTAGGAATTTTATTTGAAAACTTGAAAACCCTTCGCAAAGCTCCTCTTTGATATGCCAAAGTCCTACCAGAGCCATATGATGTTCGAATTGAAAACCCTATACTCATATGCTGCTTGTCATTGCATTGAGCTTTGTCAAATTGTTGTGACCCTTGTGAGAATTATTTTCATGCTTTCGTGATCAAGATTCATGTACACTCCATATCCCCTTGCTATGCTTCTACACTGGAAGTTAGCATTGTATCATCCATCCATTTAATAAAAATAAGGCTCCGTGTGTGGTGTGACCTCTCTCTCACCAAAAGTATTCTTGAAAAAGAGACATGGGCTATGCAAAAAAAAAAGAAAAAAAACCATGCTCAAGGCATGAGTCAAAAAATTGCTCAAAGCATGAAAAAACAAGAAAAAAAAGAGGTAGCCCATGTCCAAAAGAAAGAAGAAAAAGGAGAGAGATGGAATCTTGCAAAATGGAGTTCCAAAATTTGATGGTAATAACTAGCACCCATTCCGGGCCTAGTGTCCACCTTACCATCACCACAACATTCATCATATATATGGTAATATCTAGCACCCATTTCGGGCCTAGTATCCACCTTACCATATCCATCACATCCATACATGTGCACATCTTGATCTGATTGTATGACTTGATTTTCTCCTTGGATCCGGTTTTTGACTTTGCAATAGATGCGATGCAAGTATGCTTTATCTTTTATCCTACCCTGAGCTCCACATATAGCCATCATTAGAAGTAGGATGAAGAAAGGCAAGTCTAATGCCTTGGTGAGGACATATACACATTGAGCGACATGAGAGAATCAAATGAGGAGCTAAGGTTTGTTTTGAAAATTTATTGCAACACCCCAAGTTGCTTAACATAAAGAGCATGAGTGATTTGATTCATGACCGTTCTGTTCCTCAACTACCCAAGATAGCATGATAGACACTCCACAGAGTTCACAAGTACAAGGTATGGTTTAGAATATCTCTTATGCTCGTTTCATACCTTTGGATATCATGTCTCACCTTGATCTGTTCCCCTTTACTCGGGACGAGCAAAGGTCAAGTGTGGGGGTGTTGTTGACGGCTGTTAAGTGCTACTTTTATGCCGTTAACTCCTGCATAAAATGAATGAAAAGTGATCATCAGCACTAGAATAGGGCTTTATACTGATAAGTTCCACAAGTGTTGGTGTTTCTAGCTTTTGTTGCAGGATGCACCGGAATACGTGATAAATGATACAATTAAGAGCAAGTGATCCAATGGCTTATATAGGACATCGTCCATAACAACCTCAAATGCCAATTTGGAATGCACCATTGTGACGGGCTAGCCGAGACGATCGAAATGGATATATCATTTGTCTACTTTTGAGTCCGGATGAAAGAGATATGTACAAGACAAGATCATACTCCCGATATCTTGTGAGCTCAGTGGGACCCACACCAGGCCACGTGGCGACGTGTGCCACATTAAATGCCATGTGTCCATGACACCTCATCAATCCATGTGAAGCAACTCCCGGCGAATCAGACACCACCACATGTGCAGCACAAGGATCCAGGGGCCCACTAGAGACCCAAACCACCTCAAAACTCGGCATGCAACTGGAACAGTCATAAGGGGCCACATATCAGTCACCCAGAGAAAGCACGGGCCAAAAGGAGGTGGGCCAGGGTCGGCCGAACCCTTTTGGTCTCCGTTCGCCATCTGCTTCCACGTGGTGCCTCCTGGTTGATCCCTTGCAACGTTCCGAGGTGGATTGGTGACATGGCACCCGTTAATTGGCCGGTACAAGGTCGGTTTGGTTCCTTCTCCTGGAAGCTGGAGAAGAGTGCATTGCAAGATACCTCGCCACGTGTCGCTCTCCTATTGGTGGCGTCCAAGGATGGCTGCACATCTTGGAGAACATTTGGCCTCTTGGCAAGCCACCCCCTCCTCTATAAATAGGAGGGGAGGGGCTCCCATTTGAGACACCACTTCACCCAAGGATGAGAGCTTCCCTTCAAAGGAGAGGCCTCTCCTTGGTAGATTAGAGAGTAGGAGAGTGAGAGAGTGATTTGTATCTCCATGGATGCTTCGTTCTTCAATTAGAGTAAAGTAAGTATTTTCGCATTTTCTATTTAGACTAAAGTGTGAGTGATATGTTCTTGTGTTCTTTGCCTGTTCATCATTTAGAGGCGCGTGTTCTTCATGAACACACCCCCTCGATCTAGTTGATTAGGTGCACAAGTTTGTATCCTGTTTGTATGACTTGTCTATTAGAATAAAGTGGAAATGCTTGCATGCTCTGATTAGAATAAAGTGTGTTTGTGATTCCTTTCTAATAGTTTATGCCTGGTTGCATGATTAGACTTTTTCCTCTGCTAGTGCGTAGATCCTGGGTTTATGCGTTCGTCTGCTGCAAGTCGTTCATATACGTTGGCAGCACCGTACGGGGTCGAGTGCTCTCTTGCATGCCTTTAGTATAAGCTAGTAGTACCAATAGTGAGTGAGATCAGTTCTCTTTCGTGGTCGTAGTTCTATAAGTACAGAGTGCCGTAGTCCGTTGGCTACGGCAGTAACCACAGCGTAGTCGTTGTGTCACGCTACCGGTTGTCATTCGTGAAGGACCGATTCGGGCGACCAGAGATGGGGGGAGTGAATGGGAGCCGATTAAAAATTCTTCCCTAAGGTCAAATTCGGCCTATGCCCCGATTGCCACTCCACGAATCCGTGCACACACAAGAAGCTCCAAACAAGGCACGCACATGCCAAGAAGATCACAAGAGAAGCCTAGGAGCAAAGAGCGGAAGCACCAAAGCAAGAACCGAAAGACTTAGCCAAGTCTGCGAAATCCAGGACGGACCGTCTGCAAGCACGAGGCGGACTGTCCGCGGGACTCAGGCGGACTGTCCGCAAGCCTAGGGCGGACTGTCCGAAACAACCAACCGAACCACCAGTGGCACACCCCGAAATTCGGACCGTCCGTCTATGCCTCGCGGACTGTCCGCCAGTGTCGCGGACCGTCCGTGGGGGTAGCGCGGACTGTCCATCCAGCTCGCTGGAAACCCCAGACAAAACAACACCAACCCCAGACGAAAACTTGGTCACGCGGACCGTCCGTGAGGTGCTCGCAGACTGTCCGCAAAACCACTCGCAACCAAAATCTAGGGCCAAAACAAATCGAAACGAAAGCGCGCAAGAACACGCGACGAACACGAAGAACACGGGACGAACCCTAGCCGCACGGACCGTCCGCCAGGGACCCGCGGACCGTCCACCAAGCACGAACAGAACAGAAAAAGCTCGAGCTCGGGAGTCAACCCAACCTTTCCATCACCGGATCTCCCAAACGGTTGAAGCTCTTGAGATAAGATTTTGGGGAGAAGAAAAGCGTCACACAAGGATGCAATACCCCAAAAATGTCGACTCCTAAGCCACTAAATCACCGGGAATTACGGATCAACCGAACTACCACCATGAACTCGGGCACCAACCAAAAACGCACGAATCGAAGGCTCTCCACGGCGTTTGAGGGGTCAAGATCACACACAAAGATGCGCAAGGCATCCACCCATGATCCCCTCAAAGAAATCCGTCAAGAAATGCCTCCAAAATCACGAATCGAGCCAAGAACGAAAACTCCCAAAAATAGTCCCAAAAATGACACGAAAATCACAGAGGACTAGGAGATCACCGGGACGCCGAATAATTCCATACATCCAGAGGTCAGATTCTGTACAAGAGTCTAGCCTAAGGAATCCAGAGGTTAAAGAAGCAGTTCAGAGAAAATCTACCGGGGGAGAAAACCCTAGGAAGCAAGAGAGAGAGATGCCATCCACCTCTCCGCTATTTATATGAAGTTCATCGGAGGGAGGTAAATGACCACGCTACCCCTACTGCATAAATGAAGATACAACCCCTCAGGGGCATTTTGGTCAAGTCTTCATCAAGCGGACACGCTTCCACCGCGGCCTTGCTTAGCTTCGACGCAAGCCCCGCGATCATGCCACGTGCCCCCTGTCTCGAAGCTTCCCGAAGCTCCCTGATCACCGTCTCCGTCGCCTCGGGCCTTCGGGGTTGGTTTTGCGGCCCAAACCAAGAAACCGTCCACCAGATGGTTTTGTGGGCAAACCACCAAACCCCGCGCGCAAGCTTCGGGCTTCAACCGCTACCTTGCACCGGCCCATGTTCACGACTTCAGCCCGCCAGTCTTGCACCGCACGGCTCGCACTTGACCCCATCGGCCACCGGGTCCATCGAACCAAGCCTACTTGCCACTCCATCACCCGGAGGCCGCCACGGCTCAAGCCTTTCGCGCTTGTTCTTCACCTGCACCGACACGAGTCAAGCCGTAACCTGTACCTGCACACTTAGCCAAGCATCAGTCCACACAACGGTGTCAATCACTCATCACTAAGGAGCGACCCTTCACTGGTCCTCGGACACACCTGGTCTTCAATCTCCCCGTTGATGAGTGCATTGACAACACCCATAGTAACCATCAGAGAGAAAAAGAAAAGAAAACAACCACGAACACAAACCTCCCAAGCAAGTGATCCAAAGCCAAAGAACAAGCGAAAACGTGATCACCCGCCAATCCAAGTCTCGGCCCCCTAAGACAAGGGCAACGACTCGACACAGCCGAGACAAACACAAAGCTCTCAAAGAGCACACCTCAAAGCACAAAACCCAGGAAAATCAAAGGAGCTCCCCCTGCACACATGCAAACTCCCCCTGAGCGAATGCAACCTCTTCTTCTCAAAATTTTCTCCTCCCATGCCACATCTCACAAATGCATACCAAATTTGCATAAAAACTCCCAATGCATGAAAGTTCTCCCCTTATCATACAAACTCTCCCCCTTGTTGACAATACATGAATCAAGGTATACGAAACTCTTCCCCTTGTTTTCATGAAAAATGCATGTCAAGGCACATATATAATCTACTAAGCTTCTCAAATATACAAAGAGCACACCAAAGTGCTACAAATGAGACATAGAGCAAGCAAAGTAGTCATGGTGTATCTAGCACATTGCCATCAAGAAGGTAGAGACATATAGGCATGTGACATGGCTAAAGGCAATTTTAAGCAATTTTCACAAATAAACATTCATCTCATGAGCAAGACCTCATCTATGCCAATTTGAACATAAAGGTACTAGATCATTCAAAATTTATGCAAGATCACAAATTCTCATCACAAGATCATTATAAACGCCCACAAGCTACTCAAGTCATGTTAAAGCCACCGAGCCATGTGTCTACTTCTTAAAATGAGACTTCTCATGGTAGACAAGCATGCTACGGTTTAGCACCCAAGATATGAATATTAAACCATAAAAACATGATTAGGAGCTCATTTTTCAAGCATAAGGCAATTCATACACCAATTTCATTTTCAAGATTAAACATGGTACATGAAGTGCCTTTGCGGCAAAAAGAAGCTTATGCTCCTCCCCAAGCAAGCAAAAGGGCTAAACATTTACAATGACAAAGAGATCTTTGACCCCAACCAAAGAGAATATGATCCTCAAGCACAAACTGAGCATGATATAAGCATTTAAGCACAAATTGAGCATAAACAAGCATCTACTCATGAGAGAGGCAGTTTTATCATTTTCACAACCAAAATGCTATCTCATCATACATACATGGCAAACCAACAAGAGCATAGCATTTACATCCACAAGCTACCAATCATGCATATATCTCATCCATAGCACATCAGTGATCAATGTATATAAGAGAAGCTCAATCCTAGCTCAAGTGATCCAAAGATGGCTATCCTACCAGGTTTTGTATAGAAGGTAAAATGCATGAAGGAAATGCAACAAAATGAACATATGGCACATATATACATGAGAAGCTCCAAGACCCAAGCTAGAAAGGAAAACACACCCCAAGCTCACCCCGCAAGCGAGTGAAAGTGGCTTGGTCAAGTGGTTTGGTGAAAATGTCAGCTAGCTGGTCTTGGGTAGGGACATAAGACAAAGATATGTTTCTCTTCTCAACATTGTCCCTCAGGAAGTGGTACCTCACTTCTATGTGTTTTGTTTTGGAGTGGAGGACAGGATTTTTGGCTACGCTTATGGCACTGGTGCTGTCACAGAAGAGTGGAACCTGGGAGCACTCCTCACCAAAGTCACTCATGGTGTAGGACATCCAAAGCAGCTGGGAACAACAACTAGCAGCAGCTACATACTCAGCCTCGGTGGTGGATTGGGCTACACTCGATTGCTTGCGAGATGACCAAGAGACCAAAGAAGAACCCAGGAACTGACAACACCCAGAAGTGGACTTGCGATCCAATCGACACCCAGCAAAATCCGCATTAGAAAAACCATGAAGCCTGAGTGTCGAGGAGGCAGAGTACCACAGACCAAACTCGGGAGTGTAGTTCAAATACTTGAAGATCCGCTTGACGGCCTGCCGATGTGAAGTCCTCGGTGAAGCCTGAAAACGAGTGCACAGACACACGCTGAACTGTATGTTAGGCCTCATCGCCGTCAAGTAGAGGAGGGAGCCGATCATGCTCCGGTACTCCTTCTGGTCCACTGGTTCGCCGTCCTCGTCCGCATCCAAAGCCGTAGTCGTACTCATCGGTGTAGTCAGCGGTTTGGAGTCGTTCATGCCAAACTTCTTTACCATGTCCCTGGTGTACTTCGCCTGATGTACGAAGGTCCCGTCCTTGCACTGCTTAATCTGGAGACCCAAGAAAAACTGTAGCTCACCCATCATGGACATCTTAAATTCCCTGCTCATGTCATCTCGACCGTGTAGTGCGTTCATGAAGGTCACCAATGATGCTCGTCGGTGGGTGATCCACTTGTACTCGCCGGGGAGCCTCTCGCCTGGACACAATCTCTCCCTCAGCAGCAGCCTCCACTTGAACAGCCTCAGTCGTAGTGGGTGTAGGGGATGGTCCATCCTTGATCATCGTCATAGTAGTGGAAGTAGTACGTACACGATCAGCTGCTGGAGCATCACCACCATCATCGTCGTCGTCTCCATCTCCGTCCTTCTCATCCTCAAAGATCCTCGCTCCAATCTCCTCGTCACCTGCACACTCAAAAGTAGAAGAGCTACATGGCTGTGTCTCGTCGAAGGTTACCTCGCAAGTCTCCATGGTTCGGTTAGTGTTAAGGTTGAGCACACGATATGCTCTAGAATGAATCGCATAACCAAGGAAAATCCCATCCGAACATCGAGACTCAAACTTATCCAACTTGCCCTTCTTGAGAATGAAACACTTGCAACCAAAAGCTCTAAAGTGACTCACCTTGGGTTGTCGGCCATGCATCAGCTCATAAGAGGTTTTCTTCTTAAAGGCACGAAGGAAGATGCGATTTGAGACATAGCAAGCGGTATTGACCGCCTCGGGCCAGAAACGCCTAGGAGTCCTATGCTCATCGAGCATTGTCCTAGCCATCTCACAAAGGGTCCGGTTCTTCCTCTCCACTACGCCATTTTGGCAAGCGACGTATGGAGAAGAGTACTGATGATCAAGACCAAGATCACTGCAAAAGGCATCAAAATGAGAGTTCTTGAACTCTGTGCCATTGTCACTGCGTATAGCTCGAATGGCATCACCATGTCTCTCATTCTTCAACCTCAAGATCAAGTCTCGAACAAAGCCAAATGTCTCACTCTTATCCTCCAAGAAGAAAACCCAAGAGTACCTCGAAAAATCATCAACAACCACAAGAACATACCACTTCCCACCCGCAAAGCGAACACGAGCTGGCCCAACCAAATCCATGTGCAACAGCTCACAAGGTCGCTCGGTCATGACAGAAGTCAGAGGGGCGTGAGAAGAAGCAACCATCTTTCCATGCCGACAAGAAGTACAAACCAAATCCTTCTCGAATTTCAACTTAGGCAATCCTCGGACAAGATCAAGACCACTCAAGCGGGAAAGCAACTCAAAGCTCAAGTGTCCCAATCTCCTATGTCATTTCCAAAGCTCAGCTGAAACGCCAGCAACAAAGCATCGAGGAGGACCAACAGACTGGGAAAAATCGGCACGAAAGATTTGACCCTCGGGGACGATCGTACAGACAAGATCGCCTCGAGAATCAAGCACACAAGAAGCACTCGACTTGAAATGATCCTCAAAACCTTCGTCAAGTAATTGAGATACTGACAACAGGTTGAAGCCAAGTGACTTGACCAGGGCCACACTTCTTAAGGTCACCTTGCTACTTACCTTCACCATACCTTCAGCAAGCACTCGTCCTCTCCCATTGTCCCCGAAAGTGATGTACTCCCTCGTACTCACCGGGGTAAGGCTGGAGAACCACCCACGATCTCCGGTCATGTGTCTTGAGCAACCGGAGTCGATCAACCAAAAGTTCTCCAAGCCTCCCACCTGCAATCAAAAACGAGAATGAGAATGAGCAAGCGACTCAACACTGGGGTTAGTACCAAAAGAGTCAAACCAGTGCTGAGCCATTTTCTCAAAAGAAGGGTTAGCAAAATCCATCCTCCCAAAGCCTCTAGGCGGAGCCCTCTCACGCCTACCACCAAAGGACCTGTCACGTCTCACTGGAGGAGTACGCGCACCACGAGGGGGAAAACGTGGCCCGTAGTCCATCTGAGACCCAAAGCTCCGATCGTGCCTCCCAAACTCGTAACGGTCACGAGAGGGAGCACGTCGAGCCAACTCACCACGCCCAAACCCAACACGTCTGTCTCTCTGAGTAACACATCTGTCTCTCTGAGGGAACACACCTCCACCTCCACGAGTGGGAACTGTCCTCACAAACACATCACCCCTAGGTAGAGGCCCTCTACGAGGCTCAGGCACACCACGAGCAAGATGGTACCTGTCCTTGTTTGCCATCTCCCTAGCAAACCTCTCATCCCTCTTCCTCTGGAAACAGAACTCATCCTTGTGCCCATCCCTCCCACAATACTCACAATGGAAGCGGATTGGCACTGGCTTAGGCGTTGGCTTCTCTACAAGCTTCTCTCCAGCTTTCTCTCCTGTCTTCCCATCAAAGACACTCCCCTGGGTGCTCACAAACTTGATGGGTTTTTGGTAGTTTTCAGCTTTGTGGGGGAACACTGGAGGATCTGCGGTTGTGTCTAGCTTGTTTCTGAGATGGTTTGGCTTGGGTGCAAATTTGTTCATTGGTGTGGTATGTGGTGGAATGGGGATCTCTCCGGCTTTCTCTTCTCCCTCACCACTCTTCTCACCACACTTGTCAGCCCCCAACGCCTGACCATCAAACCTCTTGAACTGAGCCAACATCATACTCAATTGTGGCTCATGCCCAGACAACCACCCCATCATTTTTCTTAATTCATCATTTTCATCCTGCAGACGATCAACATAGTTTGCAAGTTCCATGTTTTTCAAAGCATGCATTTCACAGGTTGAACATGATGTAGGAAGAGGAGCTTTCAATGCTGCCTCAAGAGAAACAATCATAGTGTGAGATTCATCTAGCCTAGCATGCAAAATAGGACATGATGTACAAGCTCCTAACAAAGCTGGCCTAGACTTCAATTCATCACACTCAATCCTAACAACATCTAGTTCCTACAAAGTAGAGGCATGCTTCTCCTTGAGAGCAGTCAAGTCAGCAAGAAAAACTGAACAATCACCACAATCAATTTCATCCGACACAACAGGAGCAGATTTCAAAGCAGCTATCTCATTTCGAGCATCCACAAGCAAGGATTCAAGTTCAGCTACCTTGTCCTTAGCATCACCCAACAGAGACCTAAATTCCCTCTTCTCCTTGTTGGTCTTTCTAAGCACATCATCATGGTTATCAAGCAACTCATTAAGCCTAGCATTCTCCTTTAGCAAGAAGTTGGGATCTTGTCGTACCTCTTCATCAGAGTCGGAGTTCGAATCCGAGCTGTGCTTCCCACCCTTCTTGGAGTGCGCCATGCCGCAAAAGCCTCCTTGCGCGACGAAGCTCAAGCTGGTGATGTTCTTGCCCGTGAGCCGCTTGTCCTTGCGCTTCTCTTGCTCTTCCTCGCTGCTCGAATCGGAGGAAGCATCACTTGATGTCGAGTCGATGTCGCTCGCTCCGACCACCATCGCTCGAGCGGTCTTCCTCTTGTGGCTGCCACTCTTCTTGTGCCTTCTCTCGCTCTTGTCCTTGTGCTTGTCCTTGTAGTCGTTCTGGGAGCGGTGCTTGTTGTAGTCGTGCTTGGGCTTGCCCTTGTAGTTGTTCTTGATCTCCATGGATTCAGGGCATTCGACGATGAAGTGCCCGTGCTTCCCGCACCGATAGCACATCCCCGAGCTCTGCCTTGCATTCTTGCGGTTCTCGTACATCTGCCCAAACCTCTTGCTCAACAAGGCGAGATCGACCTCGCTCAGCACATCAAAGTCCTCATTTGGCAAGGACACAAGACAAGATAAAGAGAAACCACCAGAGTTAGCGTTAGTTCTCGATCCTGAGACGAGAGCCAAACTATGAGGATCAGTGGGGCTCTCGCTCTTGGCTCTCAAGCCACGATCGACCTCTGAAGACCTGAGCTTGGAGAACAGCTCATCAAGCAAAAGCGTATCATATGCACTTGACTCCTCAATGGCCTCGATCTTGGCTTCCCATACGGATCTATCCAGGGCATGCAAAACCTTGATAGCTTGATCATGACCCGTGTATGGGAGCACTGTTACATTGGCCCTCATGTTGTTGACGATGCAAGTGAAGCACTGAAACATAGCATTGGTCAACTCACCGGGGAGATGAGTGAAGTTCTCGTACTCTCTCCGGTAAGTGGTGAACATACGGGCTTGCACTTGGGCATTGCCAACATGAGCATTCTTCAACTTGAGCCAAATCTTTCCGGCCACATCCTCTCCGTACACTCGATCGAACTCCGAGGCACAGAGAGCACGGAACAAGTAATCAACGGCCTTGCTGTTGGCCTCAAACATGTCTCGTGATCCTGGAAGCAGAAAACTATCTAGGATGATATAATGAGGATTCTGAGTGACCTCCCAGATAAGAGTTCCCTTCCCTCGCAAAAACACGTCCATGCGCCACTCCCACATCGGGTAGTTCTTACCATCGAAGTGCGGAGGACCCGACCCCTTGCCGTAATCGCCCATCTTTGGATCTTAGACTGGTTAGAATCACAAAGATCCGTAACCGGCTCTGATACCAATTGAAGGACCGATTCGGGCGACCAGAGAGGGGGGAGTGAATGGGAGCCGATTAAACATTCTTCCCTAAGGTCGAACTCGGCCTATGCCCCGATTGCCACTCCATGAATCCGTGCACACACAAGAAGCTCCAAACAAGGCACGCACATGCCAAGAAGATCACTAGAGAAGCCTAGGAGCAAAGAGCGGAAGCACCAAAGGAAGAACCGAAAGACTTAGCCAAGTTTGCGAAGTCCAGGACGGACCGTCCGCAAGCACCAGGCGGACTGTCCGCAAGCCCAGGGCGGACTGTCCGAAACAACTAACCGAACCACCAGTGGCACACCCCCGAAATTCAGACCGTCCGTCTGTGCATCGCAGACTGTCTGCCAGTGTCACGGACCGTCCGTGGGGGTAGCGCGGACTGTCCGTCCAGCTTGCTGGAAACCCCAGACAAAACAACCCCAACCCTAGATGAAAACTTGGTCACGCGGACCGTCCGTGAGCTGCTCGCGGACTGTCCGCAAAATCACTCGCAACCAAAATCTAGGGCCAAAACGAATCGAAATGAAAGCACTCAAGAACACGTGACGAACACGACGAACACGGGACGAACCCTAGCCGCGCGGACCGTCCGCCAGGGACCCGCGGACCGTCCGCCAAGCACGAACAGAACAGAAAAAGCTCGAGCTCGGGAGTCAACCCAACCTTTCCATCACCGGATCTCCCAAACGGTTGAAGCTCTTGAGACAAGATTTTGGGGAGAAGAAAAGCGTCACACAAGGATGCAATACCCCAAAAATCTCGACTCCTAAGCCACTAAATCACCGGGAATCGCGGATCAACCGAACTACCACCATGAACTCGGGCACCAACCAAAAACGCACGAATCGAAGGCTCTCCACGGCGTTTGAGGGGTCAAGATCACACACAAAGATGCGCAAGGCATCCACCCATGATCCCCTCAAAGAAATCCGTCAAGAAACGCCTCCAAAATCACGAATCGAGCCAAGAACGAAAACTCCCAAAAATAATCCCAAAAATGACACGAAAATCACAAAGGACTAGGAGATCACCGGGACGCCGAATGCTTCCATACATCCAGAGGTCAGATTCTGTACAAGAGTCTAGCCTAAGGAATCCAGAGGGAAAAGAAGCAGTTTAGAAAAAATCTACTGAGGGAGAAAACCCTAGGAAGCAAGAGAGAGAGAGATACCATCCACCTCTCCGCTATTTATATGAAGTTCATCGGAGGGAGGTAAATGACCACGCTACCCCTACTGCATAAATGAAGATACAACCCCTCAGGGGCATTTTGGTCAAGTCTTCATCGAGCGGACATGTTTCCACCACGGCCTTGCTTAGCTTCGACGCAAGCCCCGCGATCACGCCGCGTGCCCCCCGCCTCGAAGTTTCCCGAAGCTCCCGGATCGCCGTCTCCGTCGCCTCGGGCCTCTGGGCTTGGTTTTGCGGCCCAAACCAAGAAACCGTCCACCAATTGGTTTTGTGGGCAAACCACCAAACCCCGCGTGCAAGCTTCGGGCTTCAACCGCTACCTTGCACCGACCCATGTTCACGACTTCAGCCCGCCAGTCTTGCACCGCACGGCTCGCACTTGACCCCATCGGCTACCAGGTCCATCAAACCAAGCCTACTTGCCCCTCCATCACCTGGAGGCCGCCACGGCTCAGGCCTTTCACGCTTGTTCTTCACTTGCACCGACACGAGTCAAGCCGTAACCTGTACCTGCACACTTAGCCAAGCATCAGTCCACACAACGTTGTCAATCACTCATCACTAAGGAGCGACCTTCACTGGTCCTCGGACACACCTGGTCCTCAATTCGTTCGGCTTATCCCAAGGTTAGGTAGAGGCAGTCCAGGTGGTGGTGACAGCCCATCTGGCCCTCGTTGATCCTCCGCAGCTGGATATAGTCAGAGCTCCGTTCCACATACATCCGCGTACCGGAGCCGCCTGTTAAGTCAGGGCTAGCAGTACCCTAAGCCAAGTTCTATCTAGAGATCGACCTTTAATCTCATCTATAGTGCTATTTTTTAGGAATCCTCTCTATCCTTGCCTCTTATCTGGGTGTGTCCTTGGACCGACTGTACGAAGTTAGTGCACACACGTTCCCTTGGATTGGATACCCTTGGAATACTCTAAGGTGAAAGCTACAACGGTATCCGTGCGCTTGCGGATTTATTCGTGTGACGCTAAAATACCCAACAACCACCTCTCGTCTCGCTGGAGGAGAACGACTACCAAAAAAAGGGAAGCGTGGCTCGTAGCTCCTCTGACCCCCAAAGTTGCGACGATCTCTACCACCCTCATATCGATCACGAGGAGGAGAATGTCCAGCAAACACACCACCACCAGAAACAAACCCCCTACTGCCTGTATCACGACCATAGGAACCACCACGATCAAAGTCACGACCACGGGCATCAGCACCCCTTGCTCCCAGCTGGGACGCGGTCAGACCGCTTCCTCAGGCCGGTCTGACCGTCCCCCCTGGGCAGCAACACGCGAACCACCTCGGTTGAGAATTCCTCTCGTTCCCCAACCCGGAACTGTACGCACCTCAGCCTGACCCCTAGGCAGTGGCATATGAGGCTCTGGCACACCATTAGAGGGGTGGTACCTGTCCTTGTTTGCCCACTCCTTCGCCATCCTCTCATCCCTCTTCTTCTTGTAGCAAAACTCTCCGAGGTGACCGTCCCTCCCACAATACTCACAATGGAAGCGAACTGGTTTAGGCTTTGGCTGTGGAGTTTCTCTCGGTTTCTCTACCTCTTTTTCTCCTGATTTCCCCTCAAATATGTTCCCAAGGGTGCTCACAAACTTCACCGGTTTCTGGAAGTTATCGGTTTTGTGGGGAAACACTGGTGGATCAGGAGTGGTGTCTAGCTTGTTTCTCAGATGGTTGGGTTTTGGAGCAAATATGTTCATGGGTGTTGTTTGTGGTGGAATGGGAATCTCTCCAATTTTCTCTCCCTCACCACTACTCTCACCAATCTTGTCAGAACCCAGCGCCTGACCATCCGACCTCTTAAACTCAACCATCATCAAACTTAACTATGGCTCATGCCCAGACAACCAACTCATAAGCTTTCTCAGCTCATCGTTCTCATCCTGCAACCGGTCAACATAGTGTGCCAATTCCATATTCTTAACAGAATGTAATTCACATGTAGAGCAAGATGTAGGAATTGGAACTTTCAAAGCAGCCTCCAAAGAAACAATCCTATCATGAGATTCATCTAGTTTGGCATGCAATACAGGACAGGAAGTGCAAGCACCTAGTAAAGCGGATCTAGACCTCAACTCATCAATCTCAGCCCTAAGCAAGTCTAGTTCCTCTAACTTTGAGGCATGCTTTTCCTTAAGCAAAGATAAATCAGCCAAGAAAGCATTACAGTCATCACAATCAGGAGCATCAGCAACAACAGGAGCAATCTTAAGGGAATCAATCTCAAGTTTAGCATCAAGATTCACAGATTCTAGCTCAGCAATTTTCTCCCTAGCTTTTTCTAGTGAGGCTCTAAGTTCTTTCCTAAGTTTCTTAGCCTCTCTAAGCATGGTATCACGGTTCTCAAGCAAAGCAACCAACTTAGCATTCTCCTGGTGCAACGAAGAGAGCTTATCACATACCTCATCCTCGGATTCTGATCCGGAGTCATCCTTCTGGCTTCTCTTGCTGCCGGAGCTGTGGGCCATGCCGTAGAAGCCGTCCTCTCTTGCGAAGCAACTTAGGCCACTCAGGTTCTTGGAACCGTGCTTCTTGTTCTTGCGCTTGCTGTCGTCGTCGCTGCCGCTGGAACTCGACGAGGTGTAGCAGGAACTGGTGTCGACGTTGCTCGCTCCCACCATTGCCCGAGCCTTCTTCTTCTTGTCATAGCCGCCGCCCTTCCTCGACCTCCGCTCGTCCTTGTCCTTGTACTTGCTCTTGTGCTCACGCCTCGAGCGGTACTTGTTCTCGATCCTTGGGTGGTGCTTGTACTCGTTCTTGGGCTCGATCTCCTGTGGGCACTCGGCGATGAAGTGTCCCTGCTTGCCGCATCTGTAGCACGTATGAGTGGTTCTTCTCATGTTCACGTGGTTCTCGTGCAGCCTCTCGAACTTCCTGGTCAGCAAGGCCAACTCGTCCTCTCCAAGTTCGTCGAACTCCTCATCTGGCAAGGACACAAAGGAAGACAAAGAAAACATCCTAGAAGAGGAGTTAGTGTTAGTCCTTCCACCAGATCCGAACGCAAGAGCAAGACTATGGGACTCAGTCGTGCTCTCAGCCTTGGCTCTCGAGCCACGATCCACCTCCGACGACTTGAGCTTAGAGAATAGCTCGTCCTCAGTCAACGTGTCATACACGCTCGACTCCTCAATGGCCTCGACCTTGGCACCCCACACGGATCTGTCAAGTGCGTGCAAGAGCTTGATAGCTCTATCATGATCCGTGTATGGGAGCACCGCCACATTGGCCCTCATGTTGTTCACAATACAGGTGAAGCGCTGGAACATGGCATCAATTGACTCACCGGGGAGATGAGTGAAGTTCTCGTACTCTCTCTGGTGAGTGGCAAACAAGCGCACCTGAACCTGAGCGTTCCCAACATGAGCGATCCTCAACTTAGCCCAAATCTTTCCAGCCACCTTCTCTGAGTACACGCGATCGAACTCCGCGACACACAGAGCACGGAACAAGTAATCCACGGCCTTGCTGTTGGCCTCACACATGTCCCGAGCACCTGGGAGGATGAAATCGTCCGGAATGACATAATGCTCATTTTGCGTCACATCCCAGATCAATTGTCCTTTACCACGCAAGAACGCGCCCATGCGCCTCTCTCACATCTGGTAGTTCTTCCCATCGATGTGCGGGGGACCCGACCCCTTTCCGTAGTCACCCATCTTTGGATCTTAGACTGGTTAGAATCAAAAAGATCTGTAACCGGCTCTAATACCAATTTAAGGACCGGATTGGGCGAACAGAGAGGGGGGAGTGAATGGGAGCCGATAAAAATTCTTTCTCGAGAAAGATAGCTCCTCCAACGAGATGAACACAGCCTCAATCCCAAAATCACTTTCACCACTCTATCCGCACATTTGCCAAGACCACATAGCCACTGGAGTGCTACTGATCCTAGGAGCAAACCTCACCAGCAAGCACTGAAACTACTCAATCACAACAGCAGAAACAACAAACGGGAAATTTCCTGCCAGGGGTGGTCAGACCGCATGGACAGGGTGGTCAGAACACCTAGGCTGAGAGATTCCCCAAAACCACAACTCGGAGCTCACGACTCCAAAACGACCCAAGATTTCGCCTGGAAACTCCTCTGATCAAGGCAAACAAGCCCTTAGAGAAAATCCCTGAAAAACCAACACTTTCCTCGCGAAACCCCTAGAGCGGTCAGACCACGTGCCCTGGGCGGTCAGACCGCCTCCCCTGCAGAATCTGGCCGCGGGTCAACTCCCTACTTCCCTTCACCCGATCTCCCTATTCTCTCCACGGATTGCAACGAAACTTCGGGGATAGCTGGGTCACCTCATGAATGACCTCTCCACCAAAGGATATCCACCGAAACCCATAAAATCAAGAGGAAACGCGAATCGAAGGTCTCTAGGTCATGAACTCTAAGAACTCCGAAATCCACCCAAATCAAAGGATTTCCCAAAGGATTTCTGGGGCAAAGTCACCAAGAAAAGAGGCACGAAGACCTCATGTGTGACACCCAACAAGAATCCCTTCAAGAAACACCTCAAACAAGCCACCACGAAAAACCCCAAGAAGAGCTTCGAAAATCACCAAAAAGGGAAAACGCCGGGAGACAAAGAGAGATTAGATGAACCACGCCGAAGCTTCTATACATACCATGGAAGGTTCATACAAGGTCTAGCAAGCCGCCCGAACATCCATCCCTCTCACAAGATCTCTCATGAAGCACTCAAGCTAGGCCTAAGGAAAACTTAAGAGGAAAGCAAATGAACTAGGGTTCCAAGAGGTGGCTGCCATCTCCTCTCAACTGAGTTTATATGGAGGGCAACCAATGACCAAACTACCCCTACTTACTTAACTTAAGATACAAGCCCACCGAGGGCACTTTGGGAACTTTGATCTTTTCCTTCATCGGACGGACGCCCGCTGCCGTAACCCGCTTCATACACGCAAGCCCCACGATCGCGCCACGCGTCCTCCGCTTCGAAGCTTCTCGACGCGCTGAGGCCCACGCGGTCAGACCGCCCCTCCAGGGCGGTCAGACTGGCCTCCCCGGTCACACCGGGCCAGACGGTCAGACCGCCTCTCCTGGGCGGTCAGACCGGCCTGAGTAGGCTGGTCACCCTGTCGAGCCTTCGGCCTTGGCTTTGTGGCTCAGCCAAGCAACCCAGTGGTTTTGTGGCCAAACCACTGCAAACCCCGCGTGCAAGCTTTAGTTGTTAGCGGCTACCTCGCACCGGCTCCATCCCTCTCGATGTCGTCTTGCTCTTCTTACCAGCGTACGGTCCGCACTTGATCCCGTTGGCCACCGGGTACCTCGATCGAAGCCTACTTGTCTCTCCGCTCTTGGGAGGTCACACAGACATAGACCTTTCGCACTGGATCTTCACCTGCACCACGCGAATCAAGCCGCAACCTGTACCTGCAATACTAGGCCAAGAGTCAGTCCACACAACGTTGTCAATCACTCATCACTAAGGAGCGACCATCCACCGGTCCTCGAACCACACAGGTCCTCAGGACCCCCAACGCGGACTGTCCAAAAACCCTAACAGAACCACCAGAGACGCACCGAGAAAATCGAACTGTCCGACTGAGCCACGCGGACTGCCCGCCAGTGTCGCAGACTATCCGTGTAGGCCTCGCAGACCGTCCATCAAAGCCACCAGAAGCACCTGCCCAAAACTCGCCCACGCGGACCGTCCGTCACTGACCGGCGGACTGTCCGCAAAACTGCCTGCAACAAAACCCTAGTGGCTCCACGGATCGAAACAGAACCTCGCACGAACACACGACGAACTGCGAAGAACACGACCCTCGCGAACTGTCCGCGCACGAACAGAACCTGAAAATGCTCAAGCTCGAGAGTCAACCCTCCAAACTCATCACCGAATCTCCCAAACGGCTTGAGCTCTTGAGACAAGATTTGGGGGAGATTAGAAGAGTCACTAGGTGAAGCTATGCCCCAAAAATCTCGACCTCTAACTCACTAAATCACCGGGAATCGCAGATCACAAGAACCACAACCAAGAACTCGAGCTCCAACCAAAACTCACGAATTGAAGGGATTTCCTGGCATTTGAGGGGTCAAGATCACACACAAAGATGCGCAAGGCATCCACCCATGATCCCCTCAAAGAAATCTGAGAGAAAACACCCTCAAATCAACGAATCGAGCGAAAGAACGAAACACCCCAAAAATAGCCCTGAAAATGACACGAAAATCACAAAGAGCTAGGAGATCACTACAATGCCGAATGCTTCCATACACCCAGAGGTCAGAGTCTATACAAGAATCTAGCCTAAGGAAAGCAGAGGAAAAGAAGCAGTCCAGAGCGATCTACCGGGGGAGGAAACCCTAGAGTCCAAGAGAGAGAGATGCCATCCACCTCTCCGCTATTTATACGAAGTCCACCAAAGGAGGCAAATGACCACGCTACTCCTACAACTCAAATAGAAGATACACACTCCTCAGGGGCAATATGGTCAAGTCTTCGGATATTCCCATCGAGCGGACACACTTACACCGCGGACTTGCTTAGCATCGACGCAAGCCCCGCGATGACGCCACGTGCCCCCCGCCTCGAAGCTTCCCGACACTCCCGGATCCTCGCCTCTGTCAGATCGGGCCTCCTGACTTGGTTTTGCGGCCCAAACCAAGAAACCGTCCACCGATGGTTTTGTGGGCAAACCACCAAACCCCGCGTGCAAGCTTCGGCCTCGATCCACTACCTTGCACTGGACCATGTTCACAACTTTAACTTGCTAGTCTTGCACCACACGGCTCGCACTTAACCCCATCGGCCACCAGGTCCATCGAACCAAGCCTACTTGCCCCTCCATCACCCGGAGGCCACCACGGCTAAGGCCTTTCGCGCTTGTTCTTCACCTGCACCAACACGAGTTAAGCCGCAGCCTGTACCTGCACACTGAGCCAAGCATCAGTCCACACAATGTTGTCAATCACTCATCACTAAGGAGCGACCTTCAACTAGTCCTCGGACACTCCTGGTCCTCAGTTCAGTCTGTCCATTAGTCTGAGGATGAAAAGCTGTACTATAGTCCAAGTGTGTGCCCATAGAAGCATGCAAGCTCTTCCAGAACTAGGCGGTGAACTGAGGCCCTCGGTCGGACATGATACTTTGTGGGGCTCCGTGCAGTCTTAAGATATGGTCGACATAGAGGTCTGCTAACCTGGGTACTCGGTCAGTCTCATGGACCGGTATGAAGTGAGCTACCTTAGTAAACCGGTCGACAATGACCCAAATGGCATCATGGCCTTTCGGTGTGCGCGGCAAGCCCACCACGAAATCCATACTGATATCATCCCATTTCCAGTGGGGTACGTCGAGAGGCTGCAGCAAACTAGCGGGTCTCTGATGTTCCACCTTCACTCTCTGGCAAGTGTCGCATCGAGCCACATACTCGGCGACATCCTTCCTCATATTTTCCCACTAGAATCTACTCTTCAAGTCTTGGTACATCTTGGTGTACCCAGGGTGAACAGAGTACCGAGATTCCCGAGCTTCCTTCAGAATTGCTTTCTGGGTCTTGTCACACCTGATTTCCGAAGAGCAATCAAATGCATCTCATATGTGCGCCAGGATCAAGTTTACACACATATGATAGACGTCATGAGTGAAATATCCATAAACAGTATTAAAATCATACAAATGTTTAACCATTACATTATCCTTTATTACACTCAGACGATGGACTCGAAGGTCCTTAAAGCGAACAAACGGTAACTAGACGAAGTAACTCCGTCTTCAGCTTCCACAAGCACTTGACTGGGGACACGCAAGTCTCAGAACTCATCGAAGTCACTGTAGTACTCCTCACTGATGTTATCCTCTAAACAGCGGTAAGCAAGGGTGAGCACACTTATGCTTGGAGCTCAGCAAGTGGGGGGAAACATGCAAAGCTATCAAGGATAGGCTAAGGGTTTGTAGCGGTTAGCATTTTATTGTCGGTCAAATTTGCTTAGCAAACACCTATTTTACTAGATGTAAGTTTATACCAACCCACTTAAGCTTTAGAAAACTTTCCATCTCAAAACCTTACAAAAACCATAATTTAATTCCATCTTTAAGTTTGATTATCATGTGAGGGTCCAAGCCGCTCTTGACCGTGAGCATGGCTGATCGATCAGTTTTAACTCTGCAGAGGTTGTACACTTTACCCACAGTTCATGTTCCCCATGTTGCCCGGGTTGATCAGACCATTAAACACTTCTGAGGTGAGTGGCTAGGGGTCCACTACGAAGCCTTTACAAAGGCATGCAAAAGACCAACAACCCGCATAGTTACAGATCAGGGCGGACCATAACCCTCCCTAGTGGTCAGCACCTTAGCCAAGGCTGCTACCCGAAAAGGACCGGGCTATACCCCTGCAACCCGGACCCCCCTCTCCACCTTTAGGACAAGGTTATCAGTACATTCACACACCTAATTAATCGGCTAAGCCAGAACCATATGGATTGTGGTTGCACTATTTTCTTGGGTGGTTCTCCATGTTCTGATTAAATCAAGGTGTTCTTGTATTAAACAAATTCATCAATATTTAAGCATAAAAGCCTTTATCATAGAACCACTTTTAACCAACCCATGTTAAGCTTCTAAGCATTCATCTAACCCAAAAAGATTTATTAAACCGGGTGTTCCAAGGATCATGGATAAAAATCTAGGTAAGTCCTTAAAAAGGTGTTCCCGTCAAATTAATGCAATACATCAAATAAAAGTAAACTTTAATTATTATGCAATTGTATAGGATGAAGAAGAATATGTAGAGGGAGAAGTCCACTTGCCTTCCTTGCCTACACACTATGCTTCTTTCTCTTTAAACCACTCCTCTTGATCCACTCCAACCGGCTGATCACTAGAAACCTGCACGATGTCTACAAGCACACATGAATACATACAATAAATAAAATAATACACCAAACAGATCTAAAAGCTAAAACACGCTGCTAAAACTAACGGGCTCACTGAGGCGATCGTGTGGATACCAAGAACACTAAAAACGGAGCTAAAACGACAAAGATATGGCCAAAACAAGGTTCAGGGACTTTTCTGTGAAGAAACTACGCTTCCAGGGGCTAAACTGCAAGAAACCAGGTGCTAAAACCTAATTATGCGTATAAACTGAAGGGCTTATGCACAAAAGAACCTATTAGGGGCCTTGGGTGCTAAAACAGAGAAGGTCAGGGGCCTAAACGTAAAAGAAAGGATCTGTTTGCAAGGATTTTTAAAGGTGGAAGGACCGGCTTGTGAAACTTATAGAATAGAGGGGCTCTTTAGCAAAAAGGATGGTGCTGACCGTTATGTGGTCTGGTTGACTCGGGGCCGGGTAGATCTGGGCCTTCCAGGCCAGATCCGACAGCGGGCGGCGCGGCTGGCGGACGGGCGGCGGCGGCGCGGCGGCGCACGACTGCGCTGGCGGCGAACTCGCCGGAGAAAGGCGATCTCGAGCTCCAGGCCACGGTTTGAAGCACTGACAAGCTCTGCGCGGAGCGGTGGAGCACGCGAACACGACCAGGGCAACAGGAAGGTGGCTCGAGTGACGGTGGAGAGGCTCCACGGTCGGCAGCGGACGGCGGTGGCAGGGCACATGGCCAGCGAGCTCTTGCGCGGCGGAAGACGCAAGGGAGCGCATGAGGGGTACCCTCAGCTTACTGCGGAGCCGCAGGTGCAGAAGAGGGTGACAGGTAAGTGGCAGTGTGGGAGATCAAGGACGACGGCCGGAGGTTGAAGACGGCAGTGGCAGAGCATTGTTCGGGAGGAAGAAAGTGGCTCTGGGCGTGGGGTACTCGTGTGAGAAGCGTGTGCGATGAGCGAGGACGAGGAGGACCTGAGGAGATGCTCACCAGCGATGAGGAGTGCCGGGCCGCCAGCAATGGCACGGCGGCCGGAACTCGAAGGGCGACGGCCCGAGCGCGAGGATAGGGGGGTGCGGAGCAAGAGCGGGTACGGAAGGATGAGTCTGAGCTCGGGTGCGGCTTTTATAGAGCGAGGAGAGGGAGAGAGCGGCGACCGGGCGAAGAGCAATGGCCTTTGATGGCCATGGTGGTGGCGGCTTCATGGCAATCAAAAGGGAAGCCTTGATTAGGAGAGGAAACTGAAGGGGGAGTAAAGGAGGGGTGGCGTTGGTGCTCCACTGTGCCTTAATGCAGGGGATTGAAGGAGGGGAAGCGTGGTGCGGGAAAAACGGCCAGTGGCGGCGGATCTGTTGCGAAGCAGGGGAGGGCGCCAGAGGTAGGGGATGGTGCAGACAAGTAGGGTCGGGGCAGCAGCGGCTAGAAGGGAAGAGGAAGGGAGGTGGGCCGCGGCCTACTGGGCTGCGAAGCTAAACGGGCCAAGCTGATCGGGCTGGCGTAAAAAGAAAAGGGAAGGAGGGAGGGAAGCTGGGGCGGCGGAAGAGAAGGGAGGCCGGCTAGGTTGGGCCAAAAGAGTGAAAGAGAGAGAGGGAAAGAGAAGGGGTTTTGGGGTTTTCTTTTTAATTTTTTATGATTTTCAAAACCACACAAACACACACAAAACTATGCGACCAAGATATGATGCACAAGCATTTGTTGCTTCTAAAATTATACAAAATGATATTTAAATATTTTTAAGGCCAAATTTATTTGATAATTTATTTATTCCTTAGTAAATTATATCTAAACACCATGTTGCTTACATTATTTGGTGATGGAATTTTAGGGTGTTACAAATCTACCCCCTTAAAAAGAATCTCGTCCCGAGATTCGGAGAGATTTCAAAAACTAAGGGTACTCTTCTATAAGCCCATCTGTACGCTGAGTTCTTCCAACCGTCATAATTCCTTCACCTATTTTCCTTTATCTTGATTCAGTTTTTTTCTTCCTCTTTGGATGGGGCAGTAGCGACAACCTCAATCCTATCTCCTTGTGGGCTGGTTAAGAGCACTGATTTCTTTGCACACAGAATTATTCCATCACATTCGCCTAACCAATCCATTCCAAGTATCACATCTATCCCACTAGATGTAAGGACTACTAGACCAGCTTGAAAATCTATTCCCCTGATTTCAAGATTGACCCGTGGGCATACATAGGTGGATTTCATTTCACCGTTCGGGAACTAACCAGCAAATGTGTCTTCATAGAACTCATAGGTATATCATGCTTTGCCACGAATTATTTAGTAATGAATGAATGCGATGCTCCGGAATCAAATAAAACTGTTGCTGGTACAGAGTTGACAGAGAACATACCCAACACAACACCTGGAGCGTCTTGAGCTTGTTCAGTTGTCACATGATTCACTCTACCACGTGCGTAGTTCTGTTGGCCTCTGTTACCTCAAGGAGTAGAGTTCCCGATGCGCCTGAGTTAATGGTTGTCCAAACCTCTGGCCATTTCCTTTTTGAGGAGTCTGCATGTTGCGCTTTGGACAGATGTTGGCATAATGTCCCAATTCTCCACAATTGAAACAACCATTAGGATGAACCGGGGAGTTGTTTCTCACTGGTGCTCCCGAGCGATCTTGATGATGACTTGGAAAATGTGGTGTCTGCTGGCTGGAATGCTGAGGTTGTTGAGTCGAGTGCTGCAACTGCAAATTCTGAGTATAATTTCCACTTGATCCACCAGAGCGAAACTGAGAACCCTGAGATGAGTTGAAGCGGGGGCGTTTGTTGCTAGATTGTCCATAAGATTGGAACTTGCACTTCTGTTCACCAAGTTCCATACGTTTGTTCTCCAAACCTATAGCCTTGTTCAGCAACATCTGAAAGTTAGGGAATGTATAGCTCTGCAGCTGATAGTTGAGTGGCCCTATTAATCCATCCAGAAAACGTTCTTGCCTCTTTGGATCAGTATTGACTTCATCAGGTGCATAGCATGACAGTTGAGTGAACTTATCCAGATACTCATTCACAGTCATGTTGCCTTGCTTTAGGGCGAGGAACTCCCTTTGCTTAAGCTTGATCACACCAGAGGGGATGTGGTGTGCACGGAAACTATCCCTGAATTCCTGCCAAGTGATAGTATGGGGAGCTGCATGTGCAACGGTATACGCATCCCACCAATCAGCTGCTAATCCTTCTAAGCAGCCTGCAGCATATAAGACCATCTCTCGATCAGTGCACTATGTCATCTCCAGCTTCTTAGTGACAGTCTTCAACCACTCATCAGCATCCAATGGATTGGTTGAGTGAGAGAATGTAGGAGGACGGTTGTTGACGACTGTTAAGTGCTTACTTTAGCTGTCAATATACTCATGAATAAAGGAGCATAAGGCATTTCTTACACGTATTTAGTTAAGAATAATGTAGTTCCACTTGTCCTTGGAAATTATTTGATTGCAGGAAAATAAGCAAGAAAAGAGTGGCAAACTCACCTTCTATGATCCATGCCACATCACCTCATCCTAGGAGGACTGCCAACAAGGATGCCATGCATGCAAAGCTACCAACAAGGGCTCTATGCATGCATGCCATGCAAGCAATCCAAGTGAAGCACACTCCGACGAATCAGAGCGTGACACATGCACATCACATGGATCCATGGACCCACCACCACATCAAAAGGAAGTGGACACCGGGAACCGACCTAAGGACCCACAGGACAGTCACCTGGAGAAAACACACCCCGAGTGGGGCCCACAGGGGGTCGGCCGAACCCTAGGGTCAGCCGAACCGACCCTGAGGCCTCCACTTAGGGGCTTCCACGTGGTGCTTCCCTATTGGTCCTAGAGCCCATTCCCGGGGTGTTTGCATCCACTCCTCACCGGTGCCTTGGCCTATAAATAGAAGGGGAGGGGGCTCATTCTTAGACATCCACACTTGCAACACCTCTCTCACTTTTAGTTTCAAGGCTAGGAGGTAGGCTAGAGTAGTTCTACTTCAGGTTCCAATTCTACTTTGGGATCTAGGTATGCGTTCTATTGTATCTTATTTCATTTGTATGACTTTGATCTACTTCAGTTATTCAGCTATTTCATATAAAGTCGTGTTAGTATACATGGGTGATTTGTTCATGTGTTCTTCACCTGTTAATCATTTAGAGGCTCCTGTTCTTGATGAACAAGGCCTTTCAATCCACTTGACGGGTGACTTTCACATGTTTCTAGTGTGTGTTCATAAGTTAGAGGCTCGTGTTCTTCGCGAACACGACCCTTTGATCCAGTTGAACAGACATAGGAAAACACAAATACGTTTGTGTACCTAACTTGGTTTGATCTAGTTAGATGACATGACTGCGTTGTATGAATTATGTGCTTAAGCTACGGTACTCGGTGTAATTGGCTGGTTTATCTGGTGGCTTGACCTGGGTCACAATAGCCCGGGCCGGTCAAGTCCGGCTAACAACGTAAGCATGGTGCTTGGGTTGTGTAGCAACCTTACTTATGAGTTTATCCCACGGTTTGTCTTGGGGTAGGCCGCGGTAGTGGCAGCCGTTGGTCCCTCCGAAATCCCCCACGTTCGGATAAGCTGTAGGAGTCTAAAATCTAACAACTGGAGTTGTGCGAAAGCAACGCGCGAGGTTAGCTCCCCGTGGTACCTGGGTGCTTAAGTCAATGTTCTTCAACGCTAGTGTATCTAACTCGTTCCTACCAGCTTTATGTGTATAGTACATAAGAACGTAGAACTAACTCGTATGTTGCCTCCTATTCCTAGGACCCCTTAGAGAGAGAGTGAGTGTGTGTGTGTGATCACACTACCCCATTATCATTTCTTACCCCTGCACTTGAGTGTTTGATTTATTTCCGCCTATGATTTATACTCATTGCAATAGTGTTGAGCTTGTTAATCCACTAAAGCCTTCCTTGGATTCGATACCCTTTGGAATACTCCTTTGGGGAAATGCTACAATGGTACTTCCGTGCGCTTGCGGACTCCTGTAACGTTAAGAATTGCCAACCAGCATTTCTGGCGCTGTTACCAGGATGGGTTCCAAATCTGTTCGTTGGTTGTTGCATTAAGAAATGTCAACAAGCATTTCTGGCGCCGTTGCCGGGGAAGGCTTAAGGATGACATATCAACACTTTCCATATGTTTATAATCATGATAGGAATAAAACAGTTCTCAATGCAGGCTAACTTGGATTGTCTTCTTTGTCTATTGATGATGAAGACAGGTAGTGCATGACTGGTTTCGACTTACCGCCGAATTTTACTGAAGATCTTGAGTCACTCGTAAGGAAGGCACGAACTCATTTCGGCTCTCCTCTGCGTGAACATTCAGAAGTCGATCCAACTTCCTTTGTGCCATCCGCATCAACTTCCATGGCCAACGCCGTTGTCGAGAAGACTCTCTGCGAGTACTCCGCTGCCTCTGCTGACCAGGTGCCGACAGGCCCTGCGATCAACACTGGGAATGGAAACTTCGAGATAAAGACTGGCTTAATCATGATGGTACAGGCTAGCCCATTCTGTGGCAAGCCTAATGAAGACGCGAGCGCCCACCTGCAGCAGTTCCTGGAACTATGCAGTACCTTCACTATACGAGGAGTGGAGGAAGATTCTCTTCGTCAGCGACTGTTTCCCGTCTCACTCCTGGGAAAGGCGAAGTAGTGGTTCTACGCGAACTGTGCAGAAATTAACGCTTGGGCAAAGTGCTCCGCAGCATTCCTCGCAAAGTTCTTTCCATTGGGCAAAACCAATGTCCTTCAGGGGCGAATTTCAAGTTTCCAGCAAGCAGCAAGTGAGACTATCCCAGAAGCTTGGGAGAGGCTCCAGGAGTACATCCTAGCTTGTCCTCATCATGGGATGGACAACTGGCTTATTCTTCAAAGTTTCTATAATGGGCTAACTCCGACAGCCCGAGGCCATATTGATGCTGCAGCTGGAGGAGCCTTCTTCTTTCTTACTATTACTGAAGCTACTACACTGATTGAGAAGATGGTTACCAACCAAGGGTGGAGTGATGATCGACTCCAGCCATGTCAAAGGGGTATACATACCGTCAAGGAAACGGATATGCTGCACGCCAAGATGGACCTGATGATGAAGAGAATAGATGATCTAGCTGATGAGAAGGCCGCCATGGCCACCACTACTCAAGCTATGGATGCTCGCATGACTTGCGAAGTCTGTGGTAATACTGGACATTCAGGGAATTACTGCCCTGCTACTCAGGAGGATGTGATGTACATGAACGGCAACAACAGTGGTTATCGTCCACAAGGAGGTCAAACGTGGAATCAATCACACCCTTATTATCAAGGAGGTAATCAAGGTAATTCTTTCAACCCAAACCAACCTTCCTTGAAAGATCTAGTCTTTGGGCAAGCTAAGATTAATAAAGGCTTTAATAAGAAAACAGCTGCCTATGATAAGGCTTTTGAGAGCCTTAATGTTAAAATTGATAGCCTCTCATCTGCTCTTAAGAACCAGTTGGGTTTTAATAAGATGATAGAAACCCAGTTGGCTCAATTAGCTGCTTTGGTTCCCTCTGCTGAAGACGGAAAGATTCCGGGGCAACCCGTATCTTCCTGTGAAAATGTTTGTGTAGTGTCCACCAGATGGGGTAAGCCATCTGGGCGGGCACGAGCCACTAACTATGTAGGGAAGCCTATATAGCAAGTACTTGACCCATGGGAATCTTTAACAATCACACACAAGAAAGATCTTGGTTATCCGGCTATCACCTGCAAGATATATTACCAGAAGATTAAGCATGCTCTTTGCGACCTTGGTGCAAGTGTTAATCTCATGTCCAAGGCCATGTTCGAACAACTGGGATACCCAGCTCTAACTCCAACTGCGACGACTGTCCAACTTGCTGATGCATCGATCCGATATCCAGAGGGGATAGTAGAGAACTTATTGGTATTCATCCAAGGTTCATGCATCTTCGCAGACTTCGTGGTCCTTGATATGCAAGATGATGAGGGAATGCCCCTCATTCTTGGGAGACCATTCCTAAGTGATGCCAACGCAAGGATCAATGTCAGAACCGGAACGATCCGATTCCGCATTGGGAAAAAGAACTTGATGTTCCGATTTCAGGCAGCAGAAGAGAAATGTTATACACTGCAGGGCAAGAATGAGCAGTCAGGGGCATGGGCCGAGCCACAGCCCCAACGACTTCTCACCACTCCAACAAAGCCTAAGAAAACAAGAAAGGTGTGGTGGGAAATACAGAAGTCATCTGCATCTATTTCTCGGGAATGGGGTGACGAGTGGAATTGATCGCCGAGAAAAGTCTCGCTCTGAGACTTAAAACGATGAGTCCTTTTTGTCAAAAGGTAAAAATTGGTAGTTATCTCATATTTCCCTTTCCAAAATTTTATTTGATTTTTCCAAATGCATATTTGAATTTTCCAACCTTGCATCTGCATACTAGATTTTTCTAGCCAAATTTCCCTTTTCAAATAAAAATTCTGAAAATAAATTTTTGAGTTGGAAAATCCTAGAAAAATTTTTCGAGCAACATTTTGGGTGAATTTGGACCTAGACATCTGGGCAGGGCATCAGATAGCCGTTAGAGAGCCGTTGCAAAAAGCTGGAGGCGGGCGGGCCCGGCAGGGGTTCGGCCGAACCCAAGGGTCGACCGACCCAGGCCAACGGTCCTGTGGGCCCAGCCTCCTCCAACGGCTCCTAGTCGTTGCTCTTGTCCCTTTCCCCGGTGCCTGGCTCGGTTGCCTATAAATAGAAGGGGGATTGAGGGGTTTCATCACCCATTCATTCATTTCCATCACCCTCTCTCCCTCTTTGCTCTTGCTCTTTGGTTTTCATGGATTTCTTGCTCAAGGTTGAAGTGTCAAGCACTTTCTCCAATTTGTCGCTGAATATTGAATATTGGTGGAGCAAGCTCGGTAAGGATCTCATTTCGATTTCACTAACCCATTACCGAGTTGCTCGTGTTGTCCCATTGTTGTGCAAGATGAGTTGGATCGCCGGTGCGTACCGGAAGGTGACCCACTCACACCGTTCGAGAGACGGAGAGGGCTCGTCTCACCACTCCGGAGCTACACCGAGCCCAATGTCAACCGACCGTGAAGAAGAGGAAGAAGAGGAGCTGCCCACGCCACAAGCCGAAGGAGTGTACGACGCCGATGCTGCCTTCATCGACTTGAGGGACGACCGGGAGAGACAAGCCTACGCTCTCATCAAGGATCGAGTCTTCGCCAACACCAAGGAGTTCGACTCGGCCCTTCTCGAGAAAACAGGTATGGACTCTGAGTTCGATTCCTTTTGGCATGCTCTTGGTTTGGAGAACTTTGTTCCGGTGTGGGAGATTGGTTCTAGGCCTCTCACCATCCAGTTTCTCTGTACTCTTCGGGAGGATGACACCGGTATTACGTTTCGTTTTGATGGAACATCGTATCGAGTCTCATGGACAGATCTTAGCCGCGCCCTTGGTTTTCATCGTTGTTGTGTTATTTCTCTCGATCTGGCTTGCAAGGATTTTATTCAAGATAGTTTTTGGGAAGAACTTTCTAGTCGGCTTGTCAGTGGCAAGTTAGCACCTCGGTGCAACGATATCACACATCCCACTCTCCGACTGTGGCACAAGTGGCTTGCCGTCACTCTCTTTCCAAGGGATGACGTTCGACCCATGCGCACGGACGAGATGAGGATATTATATGCTGCGGTCAGACGGATCAAAATCTCCCCAGTGCAAGCTATGATTCGGCAGTGGTTGACAAATTTTAAGATGACGGGTTCTATTGAGTGTACGTCTTTAATCACACGTATCATTTCGAGTCTCGGGGTTACACAAGGGACTTACATTCTCTACATTGATTCTCCCCGGGCCGTGATAGATGAGGCGTATTTGATTCAAGGACATACTCTTAAGAAGGGCCCGGATGATTCATTGGTTTTCTTTTACCCTGGCCATGCAAACCAGATTCGGTTACCTAACCCGGATTTCCGTTTGTACGGCCAAGGGCCACTGACCGTTCCTCGTGAGGAACCTCGTCGTTCTAGTGTTTCTGGAGATAGGGTCACTAGGAGTGCATCGAGGAGGGCAGCGACAGCACAGCAACCGCCACAACATCCGCCGCCATAGCCATCACCATAGCCGACACCTCAGCCACAGCCTCAGCATATCACACCACTGTCTGGCGCATGGGCCTCAGCCGGGTACATATCTGGAGTTACACCCGGATATACCCCCGGTTGGGACCAGCCCATGTGTCAGCAAGGTGCGAGTAGCTCGGCTTGGGCTAGTGCAGGGAGTGGCGAATGGGCTAGGCCCGCTGGTGCTACCTACGGGGATGACACGTCTTCATCGTCTGGGTTGCGCTCGTCATCTCGTGGGGCCACCCTCACTCAACATATGAGCGAGCTCAACAACCGTGTCGGTACCATGGAGGAGATAATGCACCAGCAGGCTGAGTCCACTCGAGACTGGCAGTGTATGACTAGCGAGAGACTTCACACCATGGAGCAGAGATAGCAGCGATAGCTGGAGGAGCAGACGGCTTACTACGCGTGGAAGGGATTCCACCCTCCACAGCAGTGAGCCTGAAGCTAGCTTGGGGGAGGACCCCCATTCTGAGGTAACTTGTATCTTATATTGTTTTCAGAATCCCATATGCTAAAAACAAATAAAAATCTAAAAAGTTAAAAAGACCAAAAAATATTTATTTGCTTTCTTAAATTAGTTTGTTTTGATATGCGCGGTAAGAGTGTTCTTATTCTCCATGGTTGAAATGATGAATAGTTGCTCTGTTTATTCCTCTTGTATGCCTTGTTTACAGCTTAGTATCCTATTTAAGTTTTGAGTTAGTTGGCTAGTATGATCGAACCAGAGCTTGAAATTTGTGGGTAGCAAAAGCATGATCTTTGCCTAAGTTGTTGTGAGGTATGATATGGTGTGATAGATTTTCTATGAGCTAGTACTAAGTGATGTTTGATGTTCGGAGTTTTCTTTCGAAAAATGTTAAAATGATAAGTTCCTCAATAATAAGAAATTCCTATCCAGGGCCATATGTAGATCTTAGCTTTTGTTAACCTCCACATATGCTACCTGATTTCTTCATTGAGTCTTGTTGAATTATTGTGACCCTCGGCGAGTAAACTTGTCATTACTCCCATGATCAAGATCACGTACACACCACCATATGCGAAACTTCTGCACTAGAAGTTAGCAACCATCACTTCAACCATCCCCCATCCATTCCACAAAATAAAGCTCCGTGCATTGTTTCATGATTACTCTCCCTCCAAAAATATTCAGTAAGGACTATGGGCTATGTGATGAAAAAAAAACAACATGCTCAAGGGCATGCATAAAAAAAGAAAGATAGGATAAAGAGACATAGTCCAAGTCCCAAAAATTTCAAAAAGGAGGAGAGTAAAATCATGCAAAAAGGAGTTCATCATCCATCCACCATACACACACATTTGCACATCTTGATCAGGTTGTATGACTTGTTCTCCCAAGGATCCGGTTTTCGACTCGGCAATACATGAGAAACAGGTATGCTACATGTTTTCCCTACCTACAGCTCCACATATCGGCTTATTAGAAATAGGTGGTGAAAGAAGGCAAAACAATGCCTTGGTGAGGAATCATACACATTGAGCAATCCGAGAGTATCATTTGAGGAACTTTGATTTCTTTTTGAAAAACCTGCAAAACCTCCGAATTGATAACTGATCAAGGTACATGTGATTGGTAATCTTTATACAACCATTCTATCTTTCAACCGCCCAAGGCAGGTGGCCCCATATCAATCGAGTGTAAGGTAAGATCAATGCCAACTTCTTCAATCCTTGATAGTGTACCATGTTGTACCTTGTTATACATTAGGAATACAACATTGTAGCAACTCCTGATCAACCAACCTAAGTCCTTAATCTCTTGCTCGGGACGAGCAAGAGGCTAGCTTGGGGGAGTTGTTGACGGCTGTTAAGTGCTTACTTTAGCCATCAATATACTCATGAATAAAGGAGCATAAGGCATTTCTTACACGTATTTAGTTAAGAATAATGTAGTTCCACTTGTCCTTGGAAATTATTTGATTGCAGGAAAATAAGCAAGAAAAGAGTGGTAAACTCACCTTCTATGATCCATGCCACATCACCTCATCCTAGGAGGACTGCCAATAAGGATGCCATGCATGCAAAGCTACCAACAAGGGCTCCATGCATGCATGCCATGCATGCATGCCATGCAAGCAATACAAGTGAAGCACACTCCGACGAATCAGAGTCTGACACATGGACATCACATGGATCCATGGACCCACCACCGCATCAAAAGGAAGTGGACACCGGGAACCGACCTAAGGACCCACAGGACAGTCACCTGGAGAAAACACACCCCGAGTGGGGCCCACAGGGGGTCGGCCGAACCCTAGGGTCGGCCGAACCGACCCTAAGGCCTCCACTTAGGGGCTTCCACGTGGTGCTTCCCTATTGGTCCTAGAGCCCATTCTTTGCATCCACTCCTCGCTGGTGCCTTGGCCTATAAATAGAAGGGGAGGGGGCTCATTCTTAGACATCCACACTTGCAACACCTCTCTCACTTTTAGTTTCAAGGTTAGGAGGTAGGCTAGAGTAGTTCTACTTCAGATTCCAAGTCTACTTTGGGATCTAGGTATGCGTTCTCTTGTATCTTATTTCATTTGTATGACTTTGATCTACTTCAGTTATTCAGCTATTTCATATAAAGTCGTGTTAGTATACATGGGTGATTTGTTCATGTGTTCTTCACCTGTTCATCATTTAGAGGCTCCTGTTCTTGATGAACAAGGCCTTTCGATCCACTTGACGGGTGACTTTCACATGTTTCCGGTGTTTGTTCATAAGTTAGAGGCTCGTGTTCTTCACGAACACGACCCTTTGATCCAGTTGAACAGACATAGGAAAACACAAATACGTTTGTGTACCTAACCTGGTTTGATCTAGTTAGATGACATGACTGCGTTGTATGAAGTCTGTGCTTAAGCTACGGTACTCGGTGTAATTGGCTGGTTTATCTGGTGGCTTGACCTGGGTCACAATAGCCCGGGCCGGTCATGTCCGGCTAACAACGTAAGTATGGTGCTTGGGTTGCATAGCTACCTTACTTATGAGTTTATCCCACGGTTTGTCTTGAGGTAGGCTGCGGTAGTGACAGTCGTTGGTCCCTCTGAAATCCCCCATGTTCGGATAAGCTATAGGAGTCCAAAATCTAACAACCGGAGTTGTGCAGAAGCAACGCGGGAGGTTAGCTCCCCGTGGTACCTGGGTGCTTAAGTCAATGTTCTTCAACGCTAGTGTATCTAACTCGTTCCTACCAGCTTCATGTGTATAGTACATAAGAACCTAGAACTAACTAGTTTATTGCCTCCTATGCCTAGGACCGCTTAGAGAGAGAGTGAGTGTGTGTGTGATCACACTACCCCATTATCATTTCTTACCCCTGCACTTGAGTGTCTGATTTATTTCCGCCTATGATTTATACTCATTGCAATAGTGTTGAGCTTGTTAATCCACCAAAGCCTTCCTTGGATTCGATACCCTTTGGAATACTCCTTTGGGGAAATGCTAGAATCGTACTTCTGTGCGCTTGCGGACTCCTGTAACGTTAAGAATTACCAACCAGCATTTCTGGCGCTGCTACCAGGATGGGTTCCAAATCCGTTCGTTGGTAGTTGCGTTAAGAAATGTCAACAACGGTGGCTCATGAATTCCTTATGCTTGTCAACAGGTGGATTGGGTGCATGCGGTGGTGGCTGGTTCTGCTGAGCTTGCATGTTCTGAACAGTGTTAGCAAGATTCTGCAACAGCTGTGTCTGGGCTGCAAGAAACTGCTGCAATGCGAGATCCATTACGGGGTTGAACGGTGGGGGTGGTGCTTGATTCTGCTGATTAGCAATATGAGCACGGACAACAGGTGGAACGTCTTGACCTCCGCTGACCTGGTTTGTACCATCTGATTGTTAGAAAAATTATTTCAGACAAGAACATTGATATGATGCATGAGGAGATAAACTCGAAAAGATGAAGCAGCATGAATTTTAAAACTAAGACAGATTCTGATAGCTCCATTGTTTTGTACATATCTCCGTAAATACATATCCCTTAGTGCTGAGTTTTTGAAAGAAATTCACTGATAAAACTTGTGAACTAACCCAACTGATTTTACATCAAATAGAGTTCTGTAGCTCAGGATATGATTAAAACAGTGATGTTGTGTCAAAGAGTTGTGCAAAGAGATTTTACTCCAACCAACTTGTATGATGGTTAAAGAAAAAGATAACCTAGATTTGGACCCAAACTATTTTTATTAACCTAACAATTTATTTCTTGTTGCATTTGTGGCCATCACTCCACAATACATCTCATACAATCAAAACTCCAATTCAAACATGTGTTCAAACCACAAACATTAACAGAACGATCGTCCTCGCAGGAACGTTTCTATTGAATTTGATAAGGGGGTAGGCAATCTAAGAACTTATATTAGATAACACCGGTGGTGGATCCAGCTGATAGAATAAGAACCAAAACTTAGTATAGATCAAAACAAAAAGATGTGTTTCAACAAGAAACAAAGAATAAATTATATTTTTATGCGTAAATAAGTCAATTTTGAAAGATGACAGGGCTTTCTAGAACATGAATCCTTAATTTTCGATCATTTCTAACTTAAGGTTGCGTCCTTTAGTCATTACTACTCTGATACCACTCTGTCACACCTGATTTCTGAAGAGAAATCAAATGCATCTCATATGTGCGCCAGGATCAAGTTTACACACATATGATAGAAGTCATGAGTGAAATATCCATAAACAGTATTAAAATCGTACAAAGGTACTAGACGAAGCAACTCCATCTTCAGCTTCCACATGCACTTGACTGGGGATACGCAAGCCTCAGAACTCATCGAAGTCGCTGTAGTACTCCTCACCGATGTTCTCCTCTAAACAACGGTAAGCAAGGGTGAGCACACTTATGGTTGGAGCTCATCAAGTGGGGGGAACCATGCAAAGCTATCAAGGATAGGCTAAGGGTTTGCAGCGGTTAGCATTTTATTGTTGGTCAAATTTTATTAGCGAACACCTATTTTACTAGATGTAAGTTTATACCAACCCACTTCAGCTTTAGAAATCTTTCCATCTCAAAAGCTTATAAAAACCATAATTTACTTCTATCTTTAAGTTTGATTATCATGTGAGGGTCCAAGCCGCTCTTGACCGTGAGCACGACTGATCGATCAGTTTTAACTCTGCAGAGGTTGTACACTTTACCCACAGTTCGTGTTCCCCATGTTACCCGGGTTGATCAGACCCTTAAACACTTCTGAGGTGAGTGGCTAGGGGTCCACTATGAAGCCTTTACAAAGGCATGCAAAATACCAACAACCCGCATAGTTACAGATCAGGGCGGACCATAACCCTCCCTAGTGGTCAGCACCTTAGCCAAGGCTGCTACCCCAAAAGGACCGGGCTATACCCCTGCAACCCGGACCCCCCTCTGCTCCTTTCAGATAAGGTTATCTGTACATTCAAACAACTAATTAATCGGCTAAGCCAGAGCCATATGGACTGTGGTTGCACTGTTTTCTTGGGTGGTTCTCCATGTTCTGATTAAATCAAGGTGTTCCTGTATTAAACAAATTCATCAACATTTAAGCATGAAAGCCTTTATCATAGAACCACTTTTAACCAACCCATGTTAAGCAACTAAGCATTCATCTAACCCAAAAAGATTTATTAAACCGGGTGTTCCAAGGATCATGGATAAAAATCTAGGTAAGTCCTTAAAAAGGTGTTCCCGTCAAATTAATGCAATACATCAAATAAAAGTAAACTTTAATTATTATGCAATTGTATACGACGAAGAAGAATATGCAAAGGGAGAAGTCCACTTGCCTTCCTTGCCTACACACTGTGCTTCTTCCTCTTTAAACCACTCCTCTTGATCCACTCCAACCGGCTGACCACTTGAAACCGGCACGATGTCTACAAGCACACATGAATACATACAATAAATAAAACAATTCACCAAACAGATCTAAAAGCTAAAACATGCTGCTAAAACTAACGGGCTCGCTGAGACGATCGCGTGGATACCAAGAACACTAAAAACGGAGCTAAAACGACAAAGATATGGCCAAACAAGGTTCAGGGACTTTTTTGTGAAGAAACTAGGCTTCCAGGGGCTTAACTGCAAGAAACCAGGGGCTAAAACCTAATTACGCATATAAACTGAAGGGCTTACACACAAAAGAACCTATTAGGGGCCTCGGGTGCTAAAATAGAGAAAGTTAGGCGCCTAAATGTAAAAGAAAGGATCTGTTTGCAAGGATTTTTAAAGGTGGAAGGACCAGCTTGTGAAACTTATAGAATGGAGGGGCTCTTTAGCAAAAAGGACGGCGCTGACCATTATGTGGTCTGGTTGACACGGGGCCGGGCAGATCTAGGCCGTCCAGGCCAGATCCGACGGCGGGCAGCGCGGCTGGCAGACGGGCGGCGGCAGCGCGGCGGCGCACGGCTGCGCTGGCGGCGGAACTCGCCGGAGAAAGGCGATCTCGAGCTCCAGGCCACGGTTTGAGGCACGGACAAGCTCTACGCGGAGCGGTGGAGCACGCGAACACGACCAGGGCAATAGGAAGGTGGCTCGAGTGACAGAGGAGAGGCTCCACGGCCGGCAGCGGACGACGGTGGCAGGGCACATGGCCGGCGAGCACTTGCGCGGCGGAAGACGCACAGGAGTGCATGAGGGGCACCCTCACCTTGCTGCGGAGCCATAGGTGCAGAAAGAGGGTGACAGGGAAGCGGCGGCGAGGGAGATCAAGGACGACGGCCGGAGGTTGAAGACGGCGGTAGCGGAGCTTTGTTCGGGAGGAAGACGACGGCTCCGGGCGCGGGGTCCTCGTGTGAGAGGCACGTGCGATGAGTGAGGACGAGGAGGACCTGAGGAGATGCTCACTGGCGACGAGGAGCACCAGGCGGCCGGCAATGGCACGATGGCTGGAACTGGAAGGGCGACGGTGCGAGCGCGAGGATAGGGGGGTGCGGAGCAAGAGCGGGTACGGAAGGATGAGTCTGAGCTCGGGCGCGGCTTTTATAGAGCGAGGAGAGGGAGAGAGCGGCGGCTGGGCGAAGAGCGATGGCCTTTGATGGCCATGGTGGTGGTGGCTTCATGGCAATCAAAAGGGAAGCCTTGATTAGGAGAGGAAACTGAAGGGGGAGTAAAGGAGGGGTGGCGTTGGTGCTCCACTGCGCCTTAATGCGGGGGATTGAAGGAGGGGGCGCGCGGTGCGGGAAAAACGGCCAGCGGCGGCGGCTCTATTGCGAAGCAGGGGAGGGCGCTGGAGGTAGGGGATGGTGCCGACAAGTGGGGCCGGGGCATCAGCGGCTGGAAGGGAAGAGGAAGGGAGGTGGGCCGCGGCCTGCTGGGCTGCGAAGCTAAACGGGCCAAGCTGATCGGGCCGGCGTAAAAAGAAAAGGGAAGGAGGGAGGGAAGCTGGGGCGGCGGAAGAGAAGGGAGGCTGGCTGGGTTGGGCCAAAAGAGAGAAAGAGAGAGAGAGGGAAAGATGAGAGATTTTGGGATTTTGTTTTTAAACTTTTTATGATTTTCAAAACCACACAAACACACAAAAAACTATGCAACCAAGATATGATGCACAAGCACTTGTTGCTTTTAAAATTATACAAATGATATTTAAATCTTTTTAAGGCCAAATTTATTTGATAATTTATTTGTTCCTTAGAAAATTAAATCTAAACACCATGTTGCTTACATTATTTGGTGATGGAATTTTAGGGTGTTACAGATCTCCTCAACACTAGGCACGCATATGCGATCCTTCAACCACAATGTTCCTTGCTCATCAATGCGGTAATCAGGGGCCTTACCTCTCGTTAGAAGACCTTTCACTTCTTCAATCTCTGGGCACCCCTTATGGGCTTGCCGAATTTGGTCTTCCAAGCCGTACTTCACCCTCATATCATTGAGTTGCCCCTTTTCTACTAGGTCGAGCTTCAATCTCTCTAGTTCCCTGTATAACTCAAGTTGTTCCTTCTGCATCATCAGGTTGTTGCAATAACTTCTTCAGCTCAAAGCATCGGCCACAACATTTGCTTTGCCTGGGTGATAGTGAATATTGAGGTCATAGTCCTTTATCAACTCTAGCCATCTTCGCTGCCTCAAGTTCAACTCTCACTGGGTGAAGATATACTTCAGACTCTTGTGTTCTGTGTAGATATCACATTTGTTGCCCATCAAGTAATGCCTCCATATCTTCAGCGCATGAACGACAGCTGCCAGTTCAAGGTCATGTGTCAGGTAGTTCTCCTCGTGCTTCCGAAGTTGTCGTGAGGCATAAGCGATCACCTTGCCTTCTTGCATCATCATGCATCCAAGACCCTGCCTAGAAGCATCACAGTACACCACAAAGTCCTTCTTGTCATCGGGGAGCATTAACACAGAAGTTGTGGTGAGTCGGGTCTTGAGCTCTTAAAAGCTTGCTTCACACTTTTCTGACCAAATGAATGGCGTGTTGTTCTTAAGCAACTTGGTCATCGGCTTCGCAATCTTGGAGAAATTCTCAATAAACCGGTGGTAGTACCCTTCCATACTGAGAAAACTTCTAATTTCTGTCACGGACTTGGGCGATTGCCATTTTGACACAGCTTCGATCTTCGACGGATCAACAACCACTCCTTCACCTAACAACACATGCCCAAGGAAGATGATTTCCTCTAGCCAGAATTCGCACTTGCTGAATTTGGCATACAACTGATGTTGCCTCCGTTTTTCCAGCACAATCCTCAGATGCTCTTCATGCTCTTCAGCAGTTTCCGAGAAGATCAAGATGTTGTTAATGAAGACAACGACAAACTTGTCTAGCTCGTCCATGAACACCTTGTTCATCATATTCATAAAGTAAGCTGGGGCGTTCGTAAGACTGAACGATACGACAGTGTATTCATACTGCCCGTACCGGGTCACAAACGCTGTCTTGAATATGTCCTCTGGGTGGATGTTCATTTGATGGTAGCCTGATCGAAGGTCAATCTTGCTAAAATACTTTGCCTTCCTCAACTGATCCAGAAGATCATCAATGCGTGACAACGGGTACTTGTTCTTGATGGTCACCGCATTAAGAGCACGGTAATCAACGCACAGCCGTTACATACCATAATTCTTTGGTACGAACATCACCGGTGAAGCCTAAGGTGAGGCACTCGGTCAGATGTACCCTTTCTGGCGGAGTGCTTCTAATTCTTCCTTCAGCATTGCCAGTTCTAGTTTGCCCATTCTGTAGGGACCTTGCGCCACGGGTGCTGTTCCCGGCACGAGGTTGATCACGAACTCCACATCGCGGTCTGGTGGTAACCCCGGTAAGTCGTCTGGAAAGACATCGGGGTACTCACAAACCACAGGAACATCAGCCACTGTCTTCGTGGTGAGGTTGCACACCGCTGGTACATCTCGCGACTTCATTGGCTCAAACATGATCTTTGTCCCCTTGGGGTGTATCAGGGTCACTTGGTGCGATGCAGTAGAGATAACTCCCTTGTGAGCGGTGATCCATTCCATGCCCAGAATAATATCAATTCCGTTGGACTTCAGCATGGTCAGATCTCCGAGGAACTTGTGACCCTTGATGAACATTTTAGCACCTTTGCATAATAAGGTGCACCTGATATCTCCGAGCGGTGAGCTCGTAACAATCTGTTTTGGCTGGGGAGTAATGGGGAGAGACATTTTGTTTACAAAGTTAGAGGATACATAAGAACCAATTGCACCAGTATCGAAAAGAATTAAAGCTTTTGTGGCACAAACTAAAAACTCACCGATCACGACATCAGGAGCATCGGCAGCCTCCTCCTCAGTCAGGAGGTTGAGTCTCCCACGATCGGCGGCCTGCTGGGGAGCAGCCTGAGGGGGCCTCCCCCCTGGATCTGGTGTCTTGGCAAGTGTAGCAGAGTTCTTCTTGTTGGGGCACTCGAACGACTTGTGGCCTTGCTTGCCACAGGCGTAGCACATAGGTGCGAAACCCCCAGTGCTGGGTCTTGACGCGAACTGCTGTGGGCGGTTGTAACCTCCACCCTACTGCTGGTAGTTGGAGCTCCTTCCCCTTGGGTACTGTGCACGGTTTCCTCGGAAGCCACGTCCAGGCTGGTTGTGCCCCGGGCGGTAGCTCCCTCTCAGTAGGTTGCTTTGCCCACTCCTTGGCCTCTGGAAGGATCGGTCGCTGTGATCCCGATCTCCCATCCTCTTCTTGCCCTTCATGCGTTCTTCGTGACCCCTCCTTTCTTGTTCGAGAGCGATCGCCCTGTTCACCAGGTGGCGAAGGGACTTGTGTTCACTTGCCTTCAAACCCTGGCGGAGATCGTGATGAAGGCCTCGCAGAAACCAGAATTGTTTCTTATCATCGGTGTTGGTGTCATCTGGGGCATAGCGCATCATCTTCATGAAGTGCCCCTCATACTCCTCCACCTCATCGCACCCTGTGTCATGGTGCGGAACTCCTGGGCCTTTTGAGTCATGAGCTCCTTCGGTAGGTACTGCTTGCGGAAAACCTCGTAGAACTCCAGCCAGGTGATGAATGCTGGGTTCGGGTGGCTGTCCGAGTAGTTGTCCCACCAAGACTTGGCAGGGCCCTCGAGCTGGTGGATGGCGAGAGCCACACACTCTTCATCAGTGTAGGAGGTGAGGTCGAGCTTTGTCTTGATCACCCGAAGCCAGTCGTCAGCGTCGAGAGGGTCATCCGAGTAACTGAAGGTAGGGGCCTCCAGGCGGAGGAACCTCTCGATCTTCTTGGTGAAGTCCTCCTCCGGTGGAAAGTTGTGGTTCCCACTGTTGACTCGGTGCTCGACGGCATCAGCTATCCTTTGCAGCAACTGAGTCTGAGCGGCCATCACCTCAGCTAGGTTAGGTGGTGGCGGCGGTGGCTATGCTTCTTGACGGCCACGACCACGGCCACGCCCCTGGGGAGCTGGTGCGGGCTCAGATTCAGGCTCAGCCTCAGCTTCCTCTTCTTCTTCTTCTTCAGCATCGCCTTGACCGACAGGCGGAGGCAGTGGCAGTGGTGCCTCAGCGCCTCGGCCTCGGCCTCGACCTCCTCCCCGGACTGGTGCGTGTCCGCGACCACGAGCGGGAGCGCGTCCACGCCCACATGCGGGAGCTCGGCCACGTCCACGACCACGGACTGGCGGGGCTTCTTCGTCTGCTTCCGCCTCCTCAAGGTGTGCCAAGAGACGTCCAGACCTCTTGATTGACATCGTACTTAAAACATGACCAGGGACAAGAGAAACTTTAGATACATCACTCACCAACAAAATGAGTCTGATACACAAGCATGAAAATATTACTACAAATATATTCCAACAATCAATGAGAAAAGCAATAAGAACGATTAACTCCATTGAGATCCAAACAATCAGCATCCATTAAGGGTACATAAGTTTCCTCGAGGCTGACTCAGGCCTTGGAGGTCACAACACAGCAGTGATCTAATATAGCGTTACATGATCTCAAAAGGGTGTGCCATCTAAGGTGTGACAAGACTCATAACTTCTCATGCACCGGAACAGGCTCTCGACTGCATGTAACAACTCATGGAAGCTACCTATCATACAACTCTACTTTTATTCGTCAACATAGAACTCGCTCTAGCACCCTACTCGGTGCGAGCCCTCTTGTACAACACCGAGCAACGGTCCTCGGTGGGGTAGTCCCTCGAAAACATCCTGGTCAGCATGGCATGGGCGGCTTTCACCTCCTCGATCTCAACTGAGGTAGGCATGCCTGCCATAGGACACAGGTGCTGCTTGAGAGCAGATGGGTGGAGCTTGAAGGTCTCTGAGTGGATCTCTCGCTGGTCCTCTGGTGGTAGCTGACTGTTGAGCTCTTGAAGCTCGTCCACACGTAGGGAGTCGATGTCCTCCCAAGTCTTCAGGATCCACTTGCTCTTGTCCAGAAGGTACATAGTGTTCCGGGTAAGCCCTGCAAGGTTGGCGACGTTGGCGTCCTTGTTCTTGGAGAGTTCTGCAACCTTGATCCTCTCACGACCAAGAAGGTGCCCCTGCACAGTGAGCAGCTCATCCTTCCGATCGAGCTTGTCGTAGAGGTGGCTGAACTTGGCTTCTTGCTTGCACAGGTCTTCTTTGGCATAGAGCATCTCTTCACGTGCTATGACCCTCTCTCCCTCTGCCTGTAGCACCAAAGTGTTGGAGTGGCGTAGCCCACGCTCAAGCTGTTGGACTTGCTGGCGTAGGGCACGGTTCTCCACCTCCAGTCTCTGAGAACAGGGTAGAAGCTGACGAACACCTATTGTAGCCTGCTCGAGTTGCCTGCAGAGGTTGTTGGTCTGGTACCCCAGTCGGCGGGTGTGCTCGTCCAGGTCCACGAGGTAGCTGGCTGTCGCGACGAGTGCCTCGTCGGACTCTCGTAGTGGAGCCTGGTGAACCTCCTCCTCGAAAAGTGTCGAAGGGTCGGGCACTCCTCCCACGAGTAGAGCCACTATGTAGTAGTCTTGGGGGATCAGCCATAGGTCCCCTGTCCTGAACACATCGCGGTACTTAGCCAACAGGTGGCTCAGTACCTGGCTGCAGGCAGAGTCGACGGCAGTCCTCACCGTCAGGGCAGTGCTGTGCTCCACCATCCCCGAGAAGTCTGGAAGCGCCGGGTGAGGTAGGATGGCCACCGTGCAAAGCACCAATGGGTCTGTCAGTGTAGGTACGTCCTCAGCGCGGTAGGTGACATGAGTCGGGGGAACGCCAAGCTTGAGCACGACCCTGTCCACCCAACAAGCAAGACCCTCCAGGTGCATCGGGAGGATCTCCGCTTCCTGACGACTCATTTCCTGTGACACGAAAGAAAGTTCTAGTTAGCGCAGGTGAGATAGAACTTTTCAAAGAAGGATAAGGTTTTGCAACATATGCCAAGAATTTGTATATAACAAAAGAGAGCGTTTAGAGTCCTATTTTCTATCGACCATTTCTAAGGGCACGTGCTACGGTCAAGTATGGCTTTGATGCCATCTGTAATGACCCGGGTTTTCGGAGAGGAAAACCCGACATCCTGTACCTTAGTGATAGTCCCTGGATCAGACGCTATCACGTACAGTTTCCATCACAGAATAATATCACATCCATACAGCAGAAATAAGCATCAAAGGTATTAATTTTATTACATGTCCATCAAAGGAGTACATCAATACAAACCTCTTGGCTGAATAACATGATTAAGAGCTTATGCAATGGTTGCTATCTTCCAGAAGATGTCTCCAGCATTATTTTTCTCTCCCACAGGCATCCTTGAGCGAAGCGTCACGCCCTTCAGTCGTACCATCCATTGGCGTTGTTGTCGAAGTCTGATTCCGCTGCGCCACTCTAACAGTCTTCCTAGTAGTTTTCCATTTGTACTACAGTAGACTTACAAATCTCCATGAAAGGATATTATTTATGCACGTGCTTCCCAGCACACGAGGCGTGGCAGGCAGGGGCCCACCGCTCACTGTGTCCTCACTGTTCATTAGTTGCTGCGTGCGGGTAGTGGATTTCACGCAGGTGGCACCCGCTTTCATGCTGACTCTTGCTTAAAATGTGATGCATATAAGGTAGACAAAACGTCGATTCACCTTTTACCGTGGTCGCCTGCGCCTCCGCTCGCTCGACCGCCTCCCAATCCCACGCCCCCGCTCGCGATTCCCTAGCCCTCCGATTGGTCTCCCTTCCACCATCCGCTTCTTCACACCACGGGGTCCCCCTCCTCTTCCGCTTCCACCCACCTGTTCTTTTTTTTCATGGGAGCCGCCGCAACCTCGTCTCCTCCCCTAACTGCTAAATTCATACATGGAAACTGAATATCAACTAAAAACTAATGGCTTGAGGCAGCGGATTGTGACTGCAAGAGTGCAAGACTTAACCAGAGCACTTTAGGTTGTTGTCTCAACATGATCAAATTTGAAAGTAGAATTTTTATACGTGGTTGGTATGGTGATTTAGCAGTGCATGTTTCTTCTCTTTTTTCTTTGGAATGCTAATCTCCAAGACTTATAGGGAGGGTTGACCTAACAGCTTGAGATAATCTATCTTAATCTTATATATAGTTTCCCGTAATCCCATCCTTTGCCTTTAATTCAGGCGGTCATCGAGGGTTGAGCTTCTTTTAAAGTTTCTGGGATTGTGAACAAGGAGACTTGTTACTCGTATCATTTCTTATTTAGTTGTACTTACTTCTATTATGAATGATGTCTTGTGTATCGATATTGAACATAATATTATTCTAAATGTTTGAATGCACAGTTGCATACCAATTTGGTTTCCTTTTTTCTTTTTCTTTTTCTTTTCTTTTTCTTTTTCTTTTTCTTTTTTTTTTGCCGCACCCAGAGCCCAGCTTCATGTTTGATCTTCTAAGTGTTTTTGTGGCATCATTGCATATGCTATGAATACCCTTGTGTTCCTTTTTAGAACATTTGTGCCAATGTGTACCTTTAGCAGGGTGACACGAATTGGTGCATGTGCGAACATGGTAGATTTATATAGAGTTATACATATTTGTTTTTCTCGTTTAGTTTGTCTTGGTGATCGATATAAAGTACTTCCTGGTTATCATACCCTGTGCCTGGAAATTGTTTTTTTCTTTCTGTAGTGTAGTTGGACAATTGGTTTATTAGATTGGAATGATCATGTCATTGTAACGCTGAAATTATGAGGATGAATCCACTTCTTTTTTTGACCAAAGTCAGTAGGGGGAAACCCCTACCTATTGTTTTATAAATTTTATTTGAGTCTCGTTTAATTTGCTCCCACAGAGTCGAATCCGGGTCTGTTGGGTGCTACTTAGGTGCTCTAACCACTAGGCTAGAGGCCCTTTCACGATTCACCTTAACTTCTTATGTCACTAAAACAACACAAGCAAAGAAATAAGACGATTCGATGGCCTTTGGATGTTGTGTCATTTCATAGTGTAACTACATTCTTGGATATTTCATGTTTTCATACTATTATTGTCACGTTAATACAATGTCTTGTGCTACAAATATTTTTGTTGTCCGTAGCTACCTGTCACACCCTGAAATTTCCAAATTTCAAGATGTGAATTAGAAGAAAAATTAAACAATGATTTTCTCTCAATTTTAAAATTTTCCCAACATTTATTTTCTATACAGGAAATATAGTATAGGAAAAAGGCTTTGTCTGTTTTTCGAAGTTAAATAAAATGATTATGTGAGTGTTGCATACATGCCGAAGCATAAAGGTGTTCATGAGTGCAAAATGTTTTTAAAAATGCGTTTAGGTGCTGACCAAACCCTTCCGATAATTTTCCGGATTTTTCTGAAATTTATTCTCATTTTCCCTGAGCTATTTTTATTTAATAGAAGGCTCTAAAATCTTTTTCATGGGCTCCAAATATTTTATTTGGATTGCTCGTACTCCAATCTAGCTCTGGGAATTTTTCTGGAATTTTTGGGATTTTCAGAGTATTTTTCGTGGCTTTAATGAATTATCTAGCTATTTCTAGATTATTCTTTTCACGAAAATGTTTTCTGAAAATAAAAAGAAATTCTTTTCTTTCTCCCTCCTTCCTTTTTCTTTTTGGCCCATCAAGCCTTTCAGCCTAGCAGCTGAAAGTCCGCTGCCGCCCCCTCTTTTCTTTGGCTTAGTCGCTTGCGGCCCCGCCCACATTGTCACCAACTAGCCGTCAGAAGTCCGGAAACCCTCCCTGAACTCCCCTGCTCTGCGTGCATGTCGCCCATCAGCCTAGCGGCAGCAGCAGTCAGCAATCCAGCGTGGCCCAGCGGACGGTCCAGCTCGGCTAAACAGCGGCCAGCTTCGTCGCTCCCTCACCCTAAGCTGCTGACGAGTGGGGCCCAGATGTCATCCCCTACCTTCCGCTGTAGCTGTGCCGGACACCAGCCGACTGAGTCCCGGCCGTGCACAGCCGTCCCGCACCGGCCTTGGCATGCGCGCCAAGCTGCAGGGCAACCCCTGCGTCCTACAAAACCGTGCCCCTGCACCTCATGCCCTAGCCGCCGCTCCGCCTGGCGCCGTTGCCGCTGCAAGCTTACCGGCCGAGTCGAGCGCCGCCGCCGGCCGCTCGTCGATTCACCGCACGAGGACACCGCCGGAGCTAGCGGGTGCTACCTTGGGGTTCGCCGCGTCGAGTTGCACGTCCACCGCTGGTTTTCGTCGAGTTCTCGTGGCCGGAGACCCGCCGCCGCCTGTGCGCACCAGAACTAGCCGCCGCTGAGCTCTGCCGCCGGCCGGGATCCAGCCTTCTTCCTTCGCTCCCGTCGCCGGTGAGCCCTCCTACGAGCTCCTCTCGACCTCCTTTATCACCTGCGCAGCCGCCCGAGATCCTAGGCCGCCGGAGCACCCCAACCCCGCCGGCCAAAGCTCCTCTGGCCGCTGGAACCAGAGGAAGAAAAAGACCCCTGGTTTTGCATCTAGACCCCTGTCTTTTCCTGTAATCTTGTTTTGTTTTCTTGTGTCTTGCATCTTTTCTAGAAAACCCCCTAGATCTATTAGATTCTCTAGATCCAATCCACCCTGGAACTTTTGCGCATATGCCCTGGGGTTTACATACATAATTATGTATATGCCCCCAGTTTTTCGCAGTTATGCCCCAGGAAGTTTTGAATCTTTACCAGCAAGTCCCTAGACCTTTAATAAGTTGTATCTTCTCTGTTTTAGCTCCGTTTTGATCCGTTCAAGTTGTGTTAGGTTCATAACAATGTAAAGCACACATCAGTGATGAGTTTTCTTCATGTTTGTTTTCTGAAAATAAATTTAATAGTAATTTTGATTAATGCTTATTAAACATGCCTTTTCTAAATAAAAGCTATATAGTGATATACACCGTTTTTCATAATCAATGTTAATTTGATTAATGATTATTTTACATGCTTTTGTAAATAAAATCTAATTAGTGTTACATCTCGGTTTTTCATAAACCAAATGTTAATCTGATTAATATTTAATTAACTTTTCTAATGAAAAGTTGATTAGGTTTTTACACCTGCTTTTACAATAAATATTAATTTGATTAATACCAATATCATAATGTTTTCAATAATAATATGATCCACTCGAATCATAAAGTTACGTTTAGATGATTCATATAATTTATCCTTTTCTAAGCTAAATTTTTAATTGGTGTAACTTATATATGAATCTTTATAAATAAAACTTGACTAGTTCTTTACACCGGTTTTATAAATAAAGTTTAATTTGCTTTAATTCCAACTTAGGGTATTTTCTTTATGAAATACCCTTTACATATCTTTTACTAAATAAAAATTAACCAAGCTCTTAGTCTCTTGTTGTTTGACAAAAATCTCTCGATAGCTTTTGTCTTTTCAACCTTAGTTACGTTCTCAACGTTGCGTAACCATAGATTCGAGCCTATCCTTTAGTGCGTTCTTTTAATGCTTTTCTTTTGTTTGGTGCATTGTTCTTAGTTGTACTTATCTGGTTGCTTTGTATGTTTGTGCCTGGTGTTTGCTTCGAGTAGAAGATCGTTGTTCGTTTGCTTTGAAGACAAAGAGTTCCAAGAATGCAAGAGTTGAAGAGCAGTAAGAGTAGCTTTTCGTTGGAGAAAGGCAAGTGTCCCTAACCATCCTTCTACCTATGCTTTATTTATAAGAATACTATTCTTTAATCGGAACATGGAGCGACCACCCAGGAACCAGGTGCAACCACAAGACATATGGCTCTGTCTTCGCTGAATAATTAGAAACCTTGATGTTGGGGTGACCTTACCTGATAAAGGCAAGGGGGAGCGTTAGTTGGGGTATAGACTCTCTTTAGTAGGGAGTTGGGCTTGGCTAAGACACGGTACCTACTAGGGGACTTTATACTCTGCGACGGCTCGGAACCTTCGCGGGTTGCTTCACATTCGGGAATCTTTGTAAAGGCCTCGTAGCGTCCCTATGCAATCACACCTAGGAAGTGTGGTATGATGCCTAGCTAGCATCGCATGGTTGGGTTTACACGACTTGTGGGTAAAGTGTACAACCTCTGCAGATTGTAAAACTAATCGATTAGCCGTGCTCTCAGTCATGGAGCGGCCTAGACCCTCACATGATTAATATATTTAAAGATGGACTTTAAATTGCTTTCTGGTTATTTCTTGTAGCCTTGCTGAGTACCAACCATAAGTGTACTCAACCTTGCTAAACTGCTCCTCAGAAGGAGAAGATGTGTGAGGCTGTTGAAGATGGTGTTGTTGCTAGGCGTACGCAGCCCCCAGTCGTCTGCCTGTGAAGTTTGGTGCCTTCGTTTCCAGTATAAAGCGTAAATCTCAGATAATCTTTTTTTTCTTACGTGATATTGTTTCTGTTATTCACTTATGTCGACTATATGCATGAAACTTGATCCTGGCATGCATATAGGTTAGCACTTCATTTTCTTTGGAAAAACAGGTGTGACACTACCCGCAGTCACTTTCCTAGTAATTCAAAAAAGGATTGTTGGGGATATGGGACAGGGCTCTCCCCCTCGTGTGGGCCACCCTGCAAGGGGAAAGGATGGTGGACCGAGGACATCGGCGGGCCCCCCAACTACTCTCATGCCTGAAGGATCCCGCATCGCAGAATACCCCTGGGAGATAGAATCTCCCGGGATGTCCCGATCCAAAAGACCTTGGGGGAAAATCATCGTGAGAAGGCCTTCCACCCGAGAGGGCCCCAAGTAAAGACGAGATGTGTTCGAGAACAAGGAAGCTGTAGGGTGGATAAGAAAGTGGTTAGCGGAGCTAGCTCCCTAGTCCCTCAAGTTTGAGGCCAGGACCGCCATAAAGTGTTAAGTCCTCGCGGATTTCATCGCAGATTGGACCCCGCCGGCAGAAGCCTCAGAGATCTCCTGGGATGAGCCGGAGTGGAGGGTGTCCGTCGACGGCGCATGGGGATCCGCCGGAGCAGGAGCGGCCACGGTCGTTGTTTCCCTTTCGAGGTAAGAGCTCCATTATACTATTCGCCTCGAGTTCTCGTGCATCAACAACATAGCGGAGTATGAGGTAGTTATCCTGGGACTTCGAAAGGTTGCGTCATTGGCTACCCGTGGTACCTAGGTGCTTAAGTCAATGTTCTTCAACGCTAGTGTATCTAACTCGTTCCTACCAGCTTTATGTGTATATTACATAAGAACCTAGAACTAACTCGTATGTTGCCTCCTATGCCTAGGACCCCTTAGAGAGAGAGAGTGAGTGTGTGTGTGATAACACTACCCCTATTATCATTTCTTACCCCTGTACTTGAGTGTCTGATTTATTTCCGTCTATGATCTATACTCATTGCAATAGTGTTGAGCTTGTCAATCCACCAATGCCTTCCTTGGATTCGATACCCTTTGGAATACTCCTTTGGGGAAATGCTACAATGGTACTTCCGTGCGCTTGCGGACTCCTGTAACATTAAGAATTACCAACCAGCATTTCTGGCGCTGTTATCAGGATGGGTTCCAAACCCGTTCTTAGGTGATTGCATTAAGAAATGTCAACAAGCATTTCTGGCGCCGTTGCCGGGGAAGGCTTAAGGATGACATATCAACATTTTGCATATGTTTATAATCATGACAGGAATAAAATAGTTCTCAATGCAGGCTAACTTGGATTGTCTTCTTTGTCGATTGATGATGAAGACAGGTAGTGCATGACTGGTTTCGACTTACCACCGAATTTTACTGAAGATCCTAAGTCACTCGTAAGGAAGGCACGAACTCATTTCGGCTCTCCTTTGCGTGAACGTTCGGAAGTCGATCCAGCTTCCTTTGTGCCATCCGCGCCAACTTCCATGGTCAACACTGTTTTGGAGAAGACGCTCCGCGAGTACTCCGCTCCCTCTGCTGAACAGGTGCCGACAGGCCCTGCGATTGTTGACGGTTGTTAAGTACCATATTTATAGCCGTCAACGCCTGCATTTTGACATGAGAAATATACATTCACAATAGAATAGGGCCTTATACTGACAATTTCCACAAGTTGCGGTGTATATTCGAATGCAGGCAATAAGCACAAGACAGAGAACAAAAGCACACCTTATCCATCCACCTCACCAATCCAAGCAATCCAGGCTCAGCCAATGAGGGGCTGCCATGCAAGCACCCCCTGGATCCATGATGTCACCAATCCAAGGGAGAAAGCCTCGGCGAATCAGAAGTCGCCACGCGTGTATCACATGGATCCCATGGTCCACTAGAGCGCCTAAACCGCCTCCAAACCGCGTGGACAACTGGAACCGCCATAAGGACCCACATATCAGCCACCACAAGAAAACACAAGGCAGGTGGGGCCCACAAGGGGTCGGCCGACCCTACAGGTCGGCCGAACCGACCTTGTGGCGCCCAATCCTGGCCTTCCACGTGGTGGTTCCTGGTTGGCTCCTGACTTCATTCCCAGGGTGTTTGGGGTGCCTCCACGCCGGTGCTCAGGCCTATAAATAGAAGTAGAGGGGTTAGAGAATAGGAGACACACTTCTTCTCCTCCTTCTCACTTTTGCCTTTTGGCTTCTCTCATTAGGAGAGGAGAGCTCCTTGCATAGGATTAGTGCTGGCTTGCTAGTGCTTTAGAGATTAGAAGGAAGGTGGGGTGGTGTCTTGGGGTTGTGCCATAGTGTTTGGCACATTTCCTCAAGAACGATCCTCTACGGATGCTTCTGTTCTTCATTTAGAATAAAGTGAGTATTTTGACATTCTCAGTTAGACTAAAGTGGCATTCATACTGTGTTCTTGTGTTCTTCATTCGTTTATCATTTAGACGCTCGTGTTCTTCACGAACATGCTTCCTCAATCTAGTTGACGATCGAGTTTCTCATACTTTTGTGTTTGTTCATAAGTTAGAGGCTCGTGTTCTTCACGAACACAACCCTTGATCTTCTGTTATAAACACTTAAGTTTGTATCATGTTTGTATGCCTGCTAGTTTAATCAGAGTAAGTGGATGCTCCTTTATCCTAATCTAGATCAAGTTCATCTGTGACCCCTTGCATAGGATAGCGTATACTTGAGTGAGTTCGGGTTTCTCTCTCGTGGGTTCGTCGCTCCGTCTTCGTACGGAGTGCTATAGTGTTGTTAAGGGTCGACAGACGTAAGCGTGCTATAGTAGTAATCGGTGGTGTAGACGTGGTGTCTAGACTTCAGGTTATCCTTCGTTTGCACTGTATCTCACGGTTTGTCTTGGGGTAGGCCGCGGTAGTGACAGCCATTGGACCTCTGAAATCCCCCACGTCCGGATACAGCGTGTAGGCAACCATTTGCCGTGAACCAACTGTTATAGCCAGGAGGGGCCGGTGTCCGAAATGAGATGTCCCTAATCGAGAGGCTGTTCTCAACTCTGCACGCTATCTGTAAGATCCTTTCCATCTTCACCTCATCCTATAGAGTTGTGTCCTTGGATCATCAGTCTAGGATAGAAGATAGTACACATCGTTCCTTGGATTCAATACCCTTTGGAATACTCCTTTAGGGAAGTGCTACAACGGTATTTCCGTGCGCTCGCGGAATCTTTCATACCCGTCAGTATACCTGGGTGGATCTTGTGCTCCCGCTAGGTGTACAACTAGTGGAGAGGTTAAGAAATACCAACAAACATTTCTGGCGCTGTTGCCGGGGAACGGTTGCTGAATCTATCTTCAAACCTAATGGTCCTCGTATTTATCTTTGTTTTCCATTTCTCTTTTCAATTCTTTTTGTTTTACCCTTACCATGGGGGAGCGGTCTATTCAAGATCTTTCTGCTCCTAGAGGTGAATCATTTGAGCCACCACAATCTGAGCACCCAATTCATACGACTAGCTATGAATTCAGCCCTAGCTTGATCGACTTGGTTCAGAGGACTTGTTCCTTTTCGGGGATAGTTAGTGAGAATCCTTATGAACACCTACGGGAATTTGATAGAGTATGTTCATGCTATGCCATTGCTGGCATGAACCATGACACTCTCAGGTGGAAATTGTTTCCCTTCTCCCTATTGGGAGATGCGAAGTGATGGTACACGCATAAAGCGGGTAAAGTCGAGGGCAGTTGGGATTCTCTGGTAAGAATTTTTTGCGAGAAATATTTCCCTGCCTCTTGTGTTGCTGCCCTGTGTAGGGACATTCTCAACTTTAACCAAAGTGAGGAGGAGACCCTAGGAGCGGCCTGGGAGAGATTCTCACATCTAGTGAACTCATGTCCAGTCCTATCCTTACCTGAGTTCATACTGCTCGAACACTTTTACATAGGCCTGAACAAGAGTTCGGCCTCACAACTGGACGCATCTTCTGGAGGATCATTTATGCAAACATCCATGGGTAAAGGGAAGAACATTCTGGAGAAAATCCTACATGATCTTCCTTTCTCAACCGAACCTCATCCTCCCCCAGAAAGAAGTGTACCCGAAGTAGGGGATGCCTTAGTAGTTGAGACCAGCACTACACCGCCCACATCTGTAGATCTAGCCAAGACGATCCCCCTGAACCATCGGCATCGGAAGATTAGACTTCTCAATCTTTAGTGCCTCATTTGATGTTGGAGGATGAACTCTTTGAAGATTATGGAAACACCTCAAACTACCAATGTAGAGGGAAACCACCGATCCCGAACATTCCCCCCAGATCCTGACGAGATAGCTTACTTCAGGGACACTGTTCGGGAGCTAACCGCTATCATGACTCGGGAGTGGTCGGAAGAGCTTGAGTGCTCATCCAGAGCCCTTCAGATTAGCCAATCTCATTCGACCCCCCATGTACCATGCGCGGGAGGCAGATAAACGCCCTCTACAACCCTTTGGTTGGGGCTAACATCATCTCAAGTGCTTACACGATAGAAGTCTTAGGAGATGAACCCTTAGTTCCTTCCAGTATATCTGCCATGGACTCCCACGGGCAAACCATGGAAGGGATAGTGATCCTCAGCCAGATACCTGTTATCTGTGGCGGTGTCCATTCTGTTCTTGGTTTTCATGTCTTCGATATCGAGGATTTCGATCTCATGATAGGACTCCCCATTGAGAAATTTCTCAAGGAGGCCCCAGCCCAAGGGAAGTTGGACATCCGAATAGGGGAGGAAGTTCTGTCAGTTAAGATTGCCGGAGCTAAATATGTCGCGACAGATCCTCCCCTGATCCCGAAGTGATTGAGGAAGTGAAAGCCATTATCCCTGGGCAATACCCGGAAGCTTTTCTCGATGAAAACGCTGGGGAATTCATAGAGGAAGAAGCAGAACCCGCTGCACCCATAGATATTTCAGAGTGCAAAGCTCCTCCTAAGCCTCCTATCGAGCTAAAACCTCTGCCAGACGGGCTTCGGTATGTCTTCCTGCATGGGGATATCGAAACCCCGGTGATCATTAGTGACAAACTCACAGGAGAGGAAACTAGAAGACTTATGGCCATCCTAGAAAAACACCACACTGTCTTCGGATATTCCCTCCAAGATCTGAAAGGGATAAGTCCCTCTCTCTGTACCCATCGCATCCCCGTAGATTCAGAAATTCCACCCTCTCGAGAGCCTCAGAGAAGGTTGAATAACCATATGAGGGAGGTAGTCAAAAAGGAGGTGCTAAAACTTTTGCACGCTGGGATCATCTACCCCGTGCCATATAGCGAGTGGGTTAGCCCTGTCCAGGTCATGCCAAAGAAAGGAGGGATGACAAAAACCACCAATGAGCACGGTGAGGTGATCACTCAGCGTCTCCCTGACAAATGGAGGATGTGCATAGACTATAGGAAACTCAATAAGGCCACAAAGAAGGACCATTTCCCTCTACCCTTCATCGATGAGATGTTGGAACAGCTAGCAAACCACTCCTTCTTTTGTTTTCTTGATGGGTATTCCGGGTACCATCAAATCCCCATCCATCCAGTCGACCAAAGCAAGACCACTTTCACATGCCCCTATGGAACCTATGCTTATCGTAGAATGTCATTCGGGTTGTGTAATGCACTCGCATCATTCCAAAGGTGTATGATGTCTATATTCTCAGACATGATTGAGCAGATCATGGAGGTCTTCATGGACGACTTCTCTATCTATGGGAAGACTTTCGATGACTGCCTAGAGAACCTAGATAAAGTCTTGCAGCGATGCCAGGATAAGGACCTAGTTTTAAATTGGGAGAAATGTCATTTCAAGGGATATACAAGATGATATCCCGTGGTGTATGCTCTTTGCTGATGATGTAGTGTTAGTTGACGAGACTAGAGCAGGGGTTAATCGGAATCTTGAGTTGTGGAGAGACTCGCTAGAGTCAAAAGGTTTCAAACTCAGTAGGACCAAGACTGAGTACATGAGGTGCGATTTCAGCGTGACTGGACATGAGATTGGAGATGTTACCCTCGATGGGCAAGTGGTGGCCAAGAAGGATACTTTTCGGTACCTAGGATCGATGCTACAGAAGGATGGCGACATTGATGAAGACGTTAGGCATAGGATCTCAGCCGGTTGGTTGAAATGGCGTCAAGCTTCTGGCGTCCTATGTGACAAGAGGGTGCCCCAAAAGCTAAAAGGCAAGTTCTACAGGACGGCGATTCGTCCGGCGATGTTGTACGGTGCCGAGTGTTGGCCTACAAAAAGGCGACATGTCCAGCAACTGAGTGTAGCAGAGATGCGTATGTTGCGTTGGCTCTGTGGGCATACAAGAAGGGATAGAGTCCGCAATGAAGATATTCGAGATAGGGTTGGAGTGGCACCGATTGAGGAAAAATTGATTCAACATCGGTTGAGATGATTTGGTCATGTCCAAAGGAGGCCTCCTGAGGCGCCGGTGTGTAGTGGGGTTCTAGAGTGGGTCGATAACGTAAAGAGAGGTAGAGGTCGAATTAGACTGACCTGGGACGAGGCGGTTAAAAGAGACCTTAAGGAGTGGAACATCCCCAAGGAGTTAGCTATGGATAGGAGTGCTTGGAGACTAGCCATCAGTGTGCCTGAACCATGACCTCTGTTTCACCCTTTGTTTACCCTTAACACTTCATGTGTGTGTGTGTGTGTTTGTTTCGCCTTTCATGGTTTCCTTTGGGTTTCATCTCTAGCCTACCCCAACTTGCTTGGGACAAAAGGCTTTGTTGTTGTTGTTGTTGTCATTTCATGGTCCACGAAGGCATCGTTTTGGGTCACTTAGTTTCTGAGCGTGGGATAGAGGTAGACCGAGCCAAAATCGAAGTTATAGAAAGCATGGCAACCCCCACCAATGTGAAGGGAATCCGCAGTTTCTTAGGCCACGCAGGGTTCTACCGTCGTTTTATCAAAGACTTTTCCCAGATAGCTAGACCGCTCACACACTTGCTAGCCAAAGACGCTCCTTTCGAGTTCACCGAAGACTGCATGAAATCTTTTCTCACCCTTAAGGAAGCTCTCATCTCAGCCCCAATTATTCAACCCCCAGACTAGACGCTCCCCTTTGAGATCATGTGTTATGCCAGTGATTATGCTGTAGGGGCCGTGCTAGGCCAAACCAAGGACAAGAAGCATCATGCGATTGCTTATGCTAGTAAGAGTATGACCGAAGCTTAGCTGAATTACGCCACAACTGAGAAGGAGTTCCTGGCAGTAGTCTTTACGCTCGATAAATTCAGATCTTACTTGGTAGGGGCTAAGATAATTATCTATACTGATCATGCTGCATTAAAATACCAGCTTGTTAAGAAAGAAGCAAAACCTCATTTGATCAGATGGATTTTGCTACTCCAAGAATTTGATATTGAAATCAAAGATAGAAAAGGAGTAGAAAATTCCGTAGCAGATCATTTGTCGCGTATGCATGCTACTAACTCACAGGACTTGCCAATAAACGACTACCTCCAGGATGATATGCTGCTAAAGGTCACCGACTCCACCCCCTGGTATGCAAATATTGTTAATTACATGGTTACAGGATATATACCACCAGGGGCAGATAGGAAAAAGTTGATACATGATAGTAGAAAACATATGTGGGATGATCCATATCTATACAGAGTTTGTAACGATGGGCTTGTTGACAACCAAAATTGGCAGATCTGGGTAGGGAGGTTAGACCGCCCCACCAACCCGGTTAGACCGCCCTTGCCAAAGTCTTCAAAAGGCAATTTGGACTTAACCATTGGATAGATCTCGTCGGGTAGATCAAGATTCATATGTGGAACGTCTAAACCGGAGTCCGGATGAGAGAGATAAGGCCTCCGGAAGATCTGCACGCCGGGCATGCGGTTAGACCGCGTCCCTAGGACGGTTAGACCGCCCTGCCCTATCAAATACGTGTTAGGAGTTGTATTTTGACATGATTTTGTAAGGGTTTCGACTCCTAATGGGGCAAGACCTCCCCTCCCTATAAATATGAAGGGCCATGGCCGATTGAAAGAATCCACAATCGAATCTATCATATTTATTCTTTAGCGTTTTTACTTTTCTTCCTCGTTCCCTTACTTTTCCAACCTATCATGTTGTTCTTCTCTCGTCTCCATGGCGTTTGAGGACGTCCTAGCTGGCCTGCCGAGTCTAGGGCAACCCAAGGTGAGCTTGCCCCGACAGGGTCCCTCCCGGGCGAGCGTTCGTTGGTCTTCTCGCCGCATCTCTCGACGGGACCGGTCTGACCGGCCTACCATAGCGGTCTGACCGCCCTACACAGAGGGGTAGCAAGGAGCTCCTCTGCGTGCTTGTTGGCTCCAGAAAGGTGTCAACAAATTGGCGACTCCGCTGGGGAAAGAGAAATCTGGCAATCATGGCCGATCTATCAAGCTCCAGCAATTTGATGGCACTTGAAGGATTACCTGAAGATCTACGCAAGGGCATCCATGAAGAAATACTTCCTCACTGTTATCAGGTTGCAGAACGAGGCATCATCATGATGAATATAGCTGTCATTGACGAGTTGAGGATGTATGATCTACCGAGGCATCGTAAGTCCTTTGCTAATCTTATAAGCGGTTTACTTGCATTTGTGGATGAATTACTTAATAAGAAGAATAATGTAGATCTAATTCCTTTTAATCGAGAGTCGGTTATTGAAAAGCCGACCAATGATATTGTTGATCCTTGCATAGTTTTGCCAACTTGTGATGTTGTTGGTCAAAAAACAAGTCGGCCGTCTCTAGCCGAAATTGTTGACCCGAATTCCCCTAGTACGCTCGAGGGGCAACAAAACAAAGGCAAAGGTGCCGGTTGTGTCATAACCGGTCTGACCGCTTCTCAAGCCGGTCTAACCGTCTCTTCTAAAATTTTGCAAAATAAATTCAAATTAAAGATGGTTAAACCCAAAAAGCCTGAGATTGGTGTTTGGAAGAAAATTGAATCTAAAGGCCGTAAGCATCAAAGAGAAAAGCCGAAGCTCAATGAAAAAATTCTGGCTAAGTCTCAAAGACAAAATAATGTCAATGGTGCTAGTCAGTCTAGAATTTCTAAACGCCCAAAATCTTCTCCTAGAGAGAAGTTCCATAACGAGAATCGGCAATGGAGTAACTCTCACAAATCAATGCCGTTTCCTCCATATGGATCATCAATGCCTGCGCCATGGGAACCTTACTTTAATATGCATTATTCTTATTCTCCTTGGTATTATATTTCGTATATGTCGTCTTCTCATAGTAACTTATGTCCTAATTGTATTAATCATAGAAAGTCGGTAATTAATGTGTCATCACCTATGCATAATGACCATTTTGATCAAAAGAATCGGTCAACACAGAAAAATAAGCGAAAGGTGATCAAAAAAGTCTATGTGTCAAAAAAGATGGTAGATTAAATAAAAATTCAGATTTGACACTAGACATAGAAAAGCCAATTATTGAAAAATCATCGGCTCGATCTACTGATCAAATTGTCCTCAATGATAAATATGTCACAAATAATATAGTTGAACAACAATCATGTTCGGCTGGGGGCAACATGATCTCAAAGTGGCCGGTCCTCAAGGCACCAGTCTAACCGGTGAACCAACCGGTCTGACCGGTCTCGCTAGAAATTCTGGTAGAGTCGAGAGTATCTCCCCAAATATCAAGGTGATGAGGAACAAGCCAAGCTTTGCTGAGTTGTTGCATAAGTATTAGAAGATAGCCGAGCAAAAGAAAAGAAATTGGTTAGGAGATGATCAAAATAGTAATTATTCATCACCAAGAGTAAAGAAGCGTCGACGGTCGTCACATTGGTCTTCATCATTCGTCCCATCGATGCATGTGCCATGGAATGCTTATTCAGGTATAAACAATTTCAATCCATGGCTTTGGTATAATCCTTGGTCTTATTTTTGCAATTATCAATATTATGCTTGTGATGCACCAAGGAGCTATGGTTGGCCACCATGGCCACATCAGGACTTCAGTTATTAGATATGTTGTTTAGAGGCCGAAATAGTAGTTTCATACATGTTGTATTTGTTAGGATTTTGTTTCGGCTACAATAGCATCATAAAGGATCTAGAGACCATCACATGGGCGATGTGTTATTTATCATTGTCTTTAGATTATTTTGTACATTCAAAATGTTTTCTAGCACGTATACTTTACTAGAAAACAGAGGGGCATATGTTGACACCCAAAATTGGCAGGTCTGGGCAGGGAGGTTAGACCGCCCCACCAACCCGGTTAGACCACCCTTTCCAAAGTCTTCAAAAGGCAATTTGGACTTCACTATTGGATAGGTCTCGTCGAGTAGATCAAGATTCATATGTGGAACATCCAAATCAGAGTCCGGATGAGAGAGATAAGGCTTCCGGAAGATCTGCACGCCGGGCACGTGGTTAGACCGTGTCCCTAGGGCGGTTAGACCGCCCTGCCCTGCCAAATACGTGTTAGGAGTTGTATTTTAACATGGTTTTGTAAGGGTTCCGACTCCTAATGGGGCAAGACCTCCCCTCCCTATAAATATAAAGGGCCATGGCCGATTGAAAGAATCCACAATCGAATCTATCATATTTATTCTTTATCGTTTTTACTTTTCTTCCTTGTTCCCTTACTTTTCCAACCTATCATGCTGTTCTTCTCTCGTCTCCATGGCGTTTGAGGACGTCCTAGCTGGCCTGCCGAGTCTAGGGCAACCCAAGGTGCGCTTGCCCCGACGGGGTCCCTCCCGGGCGAGCGTTCGTTGGTCTTCTCGCCGCATCTCTCAGCGGGACCGGTCTGACCGGCCTACCATAGCTGTCTAACCGCCCTACACAGAGGGGTAGCAAGGAGCTCCTCTGCGTGCTTGTTGGCTCCAGAAAGGTGTCAACAGGGCTGTTACGAAGATGTGTACCATCTCCAGAAGGACTATAAATCATTGAGAAATGTCACGCAGGGCCCTATGGGGGGCATCATGGGGTTTTCCGCACACATGCAAAAATCTAGCAAAGTGGTTTTTTCTGGCCGACCATGTATGAAGACACCAAGGAATTTATTCGAAGATGCCGTAGATGCCAAAAACATGGGGGATCACTATAAGAGATGCCATGCCCCTACATGACAACCTGCAAGTAGAACTCTTCGACGTATGGGGGATTGATTTCATGGGACCATTCCCGAAATCAGAAGGCTGCGAGTACATCTTAGTAGCAGTCGACTACGTGTCAAAATGGGTAGAAGCAATACCCTGCCATTCGGCAGACTCCAAACATTCCAAAAAGATGTTCCAGGACATCATCCTACCCCGATTCGGCACACCCAGATTGGTGATCAGTGATGGAGGTTCACACTTTATCGATAAAAAGTTCAGAAAATTCCTAGCAGAACTAGGGATACATCACAATATTGCCACAGCATATCACCCTCAAACCAATGGTCAGGCTAAAACGTCGAACAAGCAAATCAAACATATCTTGCAGAAGACAGTAAAGGAAGCAGGGAATTGTTGGAAGAAACATCTACCTGATGCATTATGGGCATATAGGACTGCCTTCAAGACGCCAATTGGAATGTCACCCTATCAACTGGTCTATGGAAAAACATGCCATCTGCCAGTGGATATTGAACATAAAGCCTATTGGGCCAGTAAGAGGTTCAACTTAAATTTCCCCAAGGCGGCAAGGCAAAGGCAGCAGCAAATCTCGGAGTTAGAAGAATTGAGAGGCAAAGCATATCACAACTCCAATATCTATAAGGAAAGGACCAAGAGGTGGAACGATAAGAAAACATAAGAAAGGAATTCACTATTGGAGATAAAGTCCAACTCTTCAATTCAAGGGTGAAACTTTTTGGACATGGGAAACTGCGAAGCAAATGGGAAGGACCATTTTCTGTCATTGAAGTTACGCCACATGGAGCAATCACCATACAAAATGATGAAGGAGAAACCTTCAAGGTAAACGGTCAATGTTTGAAGATCTTCTTGGAATCGGATGATAAAGAGTATGAGATCATCAAGCTCGCGAAGGGGCTATAAGCTCCCGATCATGGCCTCCCACAATAACCGGTAAGAAACCAGTGTGGGGGAAACCTGCACCAGAAGCACACAAAGGTACGACACCCGCACTTTAACTAAATAAAGGCTGCATTTCTGAATTTTTATACTCCTTGCCTCATAACCTCAGGGATAGTAGGCAGCCAGTCTCATTCCTTACTTTTTATCCTGGCGCTCTTGAGCAAAAATTTAGGGAACTCATTCCTATCTAAGTGGTTGGTATTTGTGATATGGCTTGATGAAATGATCTCCGCTCTAAATGTTTGAGTGCTTGGGTATTTTATTTGAAAACCGTAAAACCCTTTGCAAGGCTCCTCTTTGATATGCCACCGTCCTACCAAAGCCATATGATGTTCATAGTTGAAAACCTTATACTCATATGCTGCTTGTTATTGCATTGAGCTTTGTTAAATTCTGTGACCTTTGTGAGAATTCTTTTCATTACTCTCATGATCAAGATTCATGTGCACACCACCATTTTTCCCTTGCTATGCTTCTACACTGGAAGTTAGCATTGTATCATTCATCCATTTCGTGAAAATAAGGCTCCAAATGTGTTGATCTCTCCCTCCTAAGTTTTTGTTACACAAGAGACATGGCTATCGGGAAAAAAAAATATGGACACATGAAGGTCCAGGTATTGAAAAAAAAGAGAGTTGGACACATGAAGGTCCACACACAAAAAAATTTAGAGATAGCCATGTTCTCAAAAGTTTTTTTTATACAAGAGGGAGAATCATGCAAAAAGGAGTTCCATAACTTAGATGGTGATAACTAGTATCCATTCCAGAGCTAGTGCCCACCTCACCATCAACCAACATTCATCATACATGTATGGGAATATCTAGCACACATTCCGGGCCTAGTATCCACCTTACCATACTCACCATATCCATATATGTGCACATCTTGATATGATTGTGTGATTTGATTTTCTCTAAGGATCCAGTCTTTGACTTTGCGATATATGTGATACAAGTATGTCTTATCCATTATCCTACCCTGAGCTCCACATATAGTCATCATTAGAAGTAGGATGAAGAAAGGTAATCTAATGCCTTGGTGAGGACATATACACATTGAGCGATCTGAGAGAATCAAATGAGGAGCTAAGCAAGGTTTATTTTAAAAATTTATCGCAAAACCCCAAGTTACTTGACATGATGAGTAGGAATGATTTTATTCATGACCGTTCCATTCCTCAACTACCCAAGATAGCATGATAGACACTCCACAAGCTCACAAGTCCAAGGTAAGAGTTTGGAATGATCTCTTGTTTGCTCTACACCTTGAGTAGTTTTTCCACCTTGAACCTCTCACCTTCACTCTGGGACGAGCAAAGGTCAAGTGTGGGGGAGTTGTTGACGGCTGTTAAGTACCATATTTATGGCCGTCAACGCCTGCATTTTTACATGAGAAATATACATTCACAATAGAATAGGGCCTTATACTGACAATTTTCACAAGTTGCGGTGTATATTCGAATGCAGGCAATAAGCAGAAGAGAGAGAGCAAAAGCACACCTTATCCATCCACCTCACCAATCCAAGCAATCCAGGCTCAGCCAATGAGGAGCTTCCATGCAAGCACCCCCTGGATCCATGATGTCACCAATCCAAGGGAGAAAGCCTCGGCGAATCAGAAGTCGCCACGCGTGTATCACATGGATCCCATGGCCCACCAGAGTGCCTAAACCACCTCCAAACCGCGTGGACACCTGGAACCGCCATAAGGACCCACATATCAGCCACCAGGAGAAAACACAAGGCAGGTGGGGCCCACAAGGGGTCGGCCGACCCCACATGTCGGCCGAACCGACCTTGTGGCGCCTAATCCTGGCCTTCCACGTGGTGGTTCCTGGTTGGCTCCTGACTTCATTCCCGGGGTGTTTGGGGTGCCTTCACGCCGGTGCTCAGGCCTATAAATAGAAGTAGAGGGGTTAGAGAATAGGACACACTTCTTCTCCTCCTTCTCACTTTTGCCTTGTGGCTTCTCTCATTAGGAGAGGAGAGCTCCTTGCATAGGATTAGTGCTGGCTTGCTAGTGCTTTAGAGAATAGAAGGATGGTAGGGTGGTTTCTTGGGGTTGTGCCATGGTGTTTGGCACATTTCCTCAAGAACGATCCTCTACGGATGCTTCTGTTCTTCATTTAGAATAAATTGAGTATTTCGACATTCTCAGTTAGACTAAAGTGGCATTCATACTGTGTTCTTGTGTTCTTTATTCGTTCATCATTTAGAGGCTCGTGTTCTTCATGAACACGCATCCTCGATCTAGTTGACGATCGAGTTTCTCATACTTTTGTGTTTGTTCATAAGTTAGAGGCTCGTGTTCTTCACGAACACAACCCTTGATCTTCTGTTATAAACACTTAAATTTGTATCCTGTTTGTATGCCTGCTAGTTTAATCAGAGTAAGTGGATGCTCCTTTATCCTAATCTAGATCAAGTTCATCCGTGATCCCTTGCATAGGATAGCGTATACTTGAGTGAGTTCGGGTTTCTCTCTCGTGGGTTCGTCACTCTGTCTTCGTACGGAGTGCTATAGTGTTGTTATGGGTCGACAGACGTAACCGTGCTATAGTAGTAATCGGTGGTGTAGACGTGGTGTCTAGACTTTGGGTTATCCTTCGTTTGCCCTGTATCCCACGGTTTGTCTTGGGGTAGGCCACAGTAGTGACAGCCGTTGGACCTTTGAAATCCCCCACGTCCGGATACAGCGTGTAGGCAACCATTTGTCGTGAACCAACTGTTATAGCTAGGTGGGGCCGGTGTCCGAAACAAGAAGTCCCTAATCGAGAGGCTGTTCTCAACTCTGCACGCTATCTGCAAGATCCTTTCCATCTTCATCTCATCCAATAGAGTTGTGTCCTTGGATCATCAGTCTAGGATAGAAGATAGTACACATCGTTCCTTGGATTCGATACCCTTTGGAATACTCCTTTGGGGAAGTGCTACAACAGTATTTCTGTGCGCTTGTGGAATCTTTCGTACCCGTCGGTATACCCAGGTGGATATTACGCTCCCGCTAGGTGTACAACTAGTGGAGAGGTTAAGAAATACCAACAACGATCAACACTGGGAATGGAAACTTCGAGATCAAGACTGGCCTAATCACGATGGTACAGGCTAGCCCATTCTGTGGCAAGCCTAATGAAGACGCGAGCGCCCACCTGCAGCAGTTCCTGGAACTGTGCAGTACCTTCACTATACGAGGAGTGGAGGAAGATGCTATTTGTCTGTGACTGTTTCCCTTCTCACTCCTGGGAAAGGCAAAGCAGTGGTTCTATGCTAACCGTGCAGAAATTAACACTTGGGCAAGGTGCTCCGCAGCATTCCTCGCGAAGTTCTTTCCGTTGGGCAAGACCAATGTCCTTCGGGGGCGAATTTCAAGTTTCCAGCAAGCAGCAAGTGAGACTATCCCAGAAGCTTGGGAGAGACTCCAGGAGTACATCCTGGCTTGTCCTCATCATGGGATGGACAACTCACTTATTCTTCAAAGTTTCTATAATGGGCTGACTCCGACAGCCCGAGGCCATATTGATGCTGCAGCTGGAGGAGCCTTCTTCTCTCTTACTATTACTGAAGCTACTACACTGATTGAGAAGATGGTTACCAACCAAGGGTGGAGTGATGATCGACTCCAGCCACGTCAAAGGGGTACACATACCGTCAAGGAAGCGGATATGTTGCACGCCAAGATGGACCTAATGATGAAGAGAATGGATGATCTAGTCAATGAGAAGGCAGCCATGGCCACCACTACTCAAGCTATAGATGCTCGCATGACTTGCGAAGTCTGTGGTAATACTTGAAAGGACCTTGTGATGCCTAGAGGGGGGTGAATAGGATCACTTCAAATTTTCCTGAAAAACTGAGTAGCGGATCAAAGGCCGGGTCACCCGCACCCTATGGCCGGGTCACCAGCGGGGGGGGGGGCGGGTCACCCTACGACAGGAAAACAAGAATAAATTACTTAAGTAAGAAGTGATTTTACCGAAACCCTTTGAATCAAAAGTTCACCAAGGATGTTGTAGACAACCTACACAATATGATATGCCAAGCAACAACACACAAAAGTAGATCGGGACAAAATAAGCTTCTAGGGTTAGAGAGGAGGAGATGAACACGAACGAGCAAGAGACAAAGATTTAATCCGAAGTTCACTTCCACCAAGGAAGCTACGTCTCCGTTGAGGTTCCCACAAAGGGAGGGCTATCACGAAAAGCGACTTGCCTCACCCAATCCCCACAAAGGAAGATTGGTGCTCACTAAGAAATCTCCACAAAGGAGAGGGTAATACAAATGTTCCCGGGTGCACCACACAGAGAGAGCACTCAACGGGCGACGCCTAACCGTCTAGAAGCAATCTTCAAGAGTAATAAATGTGAATCAATGAACCAAAGCCACCACAAGTGATTCTTGAGATGAACACACGAAGAGCTCTCACAAAGGGGCTTAATCTCACACCTCAAATGTCTCTCACACCCAAACCCTAGGTTGAATCCTTGCTAGGAGTGCTTGGAAGGGAGTTAGGAGAGAGGGAAGTAAGCTTAGGAGGTGTTTCAATGGAGGAGGAGGCGGAACCCTAGAAAGGAGGGAGAAGGGGTATAAATACCCCTCATCCCCGAACTAGCCGTTAGGGTCAAACTGTGCACAGGCCGGGTCACCCGGCCCCATAGGGCGGGTCACCCGCCTGTCAACCACAGGTCACCCGCCCTATGGGGGCGGGTCACCCGCCCCTCACCAAAGGCAAAACGGGTCACCCGCCCTGCACAAAAAGGGTGCAAAATGTGCCCGTGAGTGCATAGTGTCTCTCAAAGGATGTTAGATCTCAACTTAAGCACTTGCAACTAACTTTGATCTATCAATCATGTCCCTCTTTATAGTATGGTGTTTCCTATACTCAAATTCGAAAGATAAATTAAAATTAAATCGCCATTTGAGCTTCAACACATATAAACGAAATTGAGGTCCTTCCTTTCACATATGAAATTTTATCTCCTTTATTCCTGCACACATCTTAGGTAAACCATCAAATACTCAAATTATAATTGTCATTATCACCAAAATAATTAGGGGCCTAGATGCACTTTCAATCTCCCCCTTTTTGGTGATTGATGATAACCATAATTTGAGCTCACAAGAGAGGAATAAAATTCAAGGATTGTGTCCAATTATTTAGAAAAGAGCTCCCCCTAAATATGTGCTTCTTCGACTAGAATGGACTCAAATGCTAATTGCACATATTTAGAGTAGGCTCCCTCCTAAATCATTGCATACAACACATGGTGCATAAGTGTGATGAGCAATAAACCGTGATGCATATGACAAGATATATCACAAAAATAAAGTGAGAAACAACATATCATCAACCAACACATGCATCACACATGATAAATAAGGTTCATTATATCACACTAGCATAAAGAGTACCACAAATAAGTCTTACAAAAATAAAAGTTCTCACTTGGCACACCATGCATCACACCACACATAGTTCATTACAAGTTCATAAGCCATTACATAAATAACAAGTCCAAAGATGGATAAAAAGATAAGTGTGGGGGCTTCCATTCATCAACATCAACAAATTCATTCCCCCTTTGTCAACAAACACCAAAAAGGGGAGTCACCCTTCATCTTCGGTGGCCTCATCATCCTCTTCTTCAACCCAAGAGGCAAGATCTTCCCAAGGATTTTCAACCGGAGATGGAGGTTCAAAAGTCCTAAGCTCACGAACGGGAGAGTGTGGCATATCCAATTTTGTCATGATGGCCTTCCACTCCGTTTCAGCCTTATGATACTCCTATGCATGCCACTTTCTATCGTTGTCACGCTCTCTTGCATTTTGACGACCAATGTTGAAGCAAGCAAAGAGACCCTTGGCTAGAAAATCCAATTTACCCTTCGTTTTCTTAGGAGCACCATGAAAGTGAGAGGGACCTTCTTTTGGGAGTTGTCCAAAGGATTGACTTGGAGGTGGAGCTTGTGAAGATGAAGCACCGGGAGCACCTAAGCCTTCCACGGGATAGGCACCCAGAAGGGGACCTTTAGCATCAATCCAGGTGCAATGCTTGCCAAGATGAAAAGACTCCTCGAGTTTCCCTTTGGGAGTGTTATACCGCTTGTGCTCAATGTCCCATTGAAGATTAAGCTTGGATGCATGCTTGACCATGGCAAAAACATAAGGAGCATAGTGACACGTAGAGCCTTGATAAGAGCATGCAATTATTTCACTCCCGAGATAATGACAAGCATTGAATTGAGGTTGGTTGGGAGCCATTTGAAACAAAATGTTCTGTGCATACTTGGAGATTTTGTCGGAATTACCACCCCTAGGACACAAAGTGTTGCGGAAAAGAAGATACATCAACTTGTAGTACGGGGTGAGACCACTAGGATGTCCATAATAAATATCTCCATAAGCCTTGTCATACATAAACTCCATTTTGCTCACATCAAGTTCATCACTATCGTGCAAGCAAACAAGATGGTTGAAAGCGTTGTTGTCTTTGGCACCACGAAGCTTAAAGAGTGAGGCAAACTCAAATAAAGTGATCTTAAACCTCTTGCCTCCAAGTGAAAAGTGCATGATATTCTCATCATCATCAACATAAAGGGTGGCATAGAATTGAGCTACGATCTCATCACACCAATTGCAAGAGAAACACATAAGATGAGATATACCTTGCACATGACAACGAAGGTAGATAGCGTGAGCAATTTCTCCAAGTGGGGGGGGGTGAGGTCATGCAAGTGTTGCCAATCAATCCATTTCATATCCATGGTAATGGTCTTCTTGGTGATTATGACGGATTCATACCAATCGGCTTGATGGGCACGCCAAAAATGATCATCACAAAAGAAATTCTGTGGAAGCTTCCATGGATCTTGGAACCGGAGAGGGGAGATGTCATTGGCATGCTTGGAATAATCAACCAACTTGGGGTCTTTGCGTGTCCGTTCCGGTGGATGAATGGGGACAACCATTCTTGTATAGATAGATATGTCAAGATCATCATCATATCTCCCCTCTTCATCACCGGTGATTGCATTCTTCATTCGAGCACGACTTCCCTTAGGACCACTAGTCAACACCTTCTTCCTTAACATGGGATTGCCACTATCTCCGCGACCACGACCAAGAGCACGAGTCGGAGGATCTTGAGGCATGGGCCTCTTGGAGCGAGCGGGTTGAGAATAATCATCATCGGAGGCATGGTCACGCTCTTCACTTGAAGCATCTTCGTCGCTTTGAATCTCCTTTCCCTTGCCTTGAACCTTGTCTCGACCCATCTGAGAGAGATATTCAAAGAAACATTAAGATGGGGTAGGAGAAACAAGTGAAAGGGGACACCCCGCGGGAGGCCGGGTCACCCGCCCCTGGCGGGATGAACCCTAATCACTCGTTGCGGTTGATGGAGTTCATGAATCGAAATGAGATTTTAGGCAAGAGTTCTAGGGTGCTAGATGAAGCTTTTGACCGGAGGAAATCGCCTAAATCGAACCACATGGAGAGATCGGGAAAAGGGGATTTTGAAAAAGTTTACCGTTGCTTTTCCCACGAGATTTGCGGAGGAATCGAAGGGGATGTTGAACTTGAAGAGGAGCTCGATTCAATGCACCCACAAGCTCAAGATTCGGACGGAGGGGCGCAAAAATCGGCGTGGGAGCTCCTTAGGGGCCGGCGGCGGGTGAAGGGGAGAAAGGAAGAAGAACTGAGGGGGGCGCCGGCCGCGCCCCTTTTATACCCCTGGCCGCAGGGCCGGGTGACCCGCCTACACAGGCCGGGTGACCCAGCGTCACACAGAGGCAACTCGGGTGACCCGGCACAGGGGGCCGGGTGACCCGCCCTGGGTCCTTTTTTTGCGCGTGGACGAGATGTGGCCAGCACGGGTGACCCGGCCTAAGGGGGCGGGTGACCCGGCTCCCTCCAGAGCCAACACGGGTGACCCGGCCTAGGGGGCCAGGTGACCCGCCCCTGCCTGGAAAGATAGATTTGGCTAAGTCCTTGATAACCCAGGTGACCCACCATGAGAGGGCGGGTGACCCGCCGTCCACCGGAGAAGAAACGGGTGACCCGCCAAGAGGGTGCGGGTGACCCGTGGTTACCTTGAAAGGTCTCCTTGACTTTGGAAAAGAGAGTTTTGATTGAGATTTTGATAGATATGGCATGTGAACTTGTAATGAACTCTTGACTACAAGTGGCTAGCAACAAACAATTATTCAAAACTATAGCCACTTGAATCAAGATTTGATCTAAACGATCTCAAAAATCCAATCTTTTGAAAAACTTGCACAAAAAGGAGAAAATAAAACGTTTTCAACCTATCTAGGCAACAATCAAGTATGTGCAACATGTCAAGCTAAGTTACGAGAATCCAAGATGTTTAGTTCACTTCTCAAAGCACAAAACCTTTGCTCATCTAGAGGCTTAGTGAAGATATCAGCAAGTTGCCTCTCTGTGCTTACATGACGTAGAGCAATATCTCCCTTAGCCTCATGATCCCTTAAGAAATGATGTCGAATATCTATGTGCTTTGTTCTAGAGTGTTGCACGGGATTGTTTGCTAGCTTGATAGCACTCTCATTGTCACACAAGAGTGGAATCTTACTAAACACACAATCATAGTCACTCAACGTTTGCTTCATCCACAGAAGTTGTGCACAACACGCACCGGCCGCCACATACTCGGCTTCGGCCGTGGACAAAGCAACCGAATTTTGTTTCTTAGAGCTCCATGACACCAAAGACCTACCAAGAAATTGGCAAGTCCCCGTTGTACTCTTTTGATCTACTTTGCAACCGGCATAGTCCGAATCGGAATAGCCAAGTAAATCAAAAGTGGAGCCCTTGGGATACCATAAGCCAAGGTTAGGAGTGTGTACCAAATATCTAAAGATTCTCTTAACGGCCATTAGATGACACTCCTTAGGATTAGCTTGAAATCTTGTACACATGCACACACTAAGCATGACATCGGGCCTAGATACACAAAGATAAAGAAGGGAGCCAATCATGGAGCGATATACCTTTTGGTCGACCGACTTCCCTTCCTCATTGAGATCAAGATGTCCATTTAATGCCATAGGAGTCTTGATGAGCTTAGAATCAGCCATGTCAAACCTCTTGAGCATATCCTTCACATACTTGATTTGACATAAGAAAGTCCCTTCCTTCATTTGCTTGATTTGAAACCCAAGAAAGAACTTCAATTCACCCATCATAGACATCTCGAATCTCTTGGTCATGATCCTACTAAACTCTTCACAAAATTTATCATTAGTAGACCCAAAGATAATGTCATCAACATAAATTTGGCAAACAAAGATATCTTTTCCACTTCTTTGAATGAAGAGAGTAGAATCGGCTTTGCCTATCTCAAAACCATTCTTGAGAAGAAAATCCTTAAGGCATTCATACCATGCTCTAGGAGCTTGCTTGAGCCCATAGAGCGCCTTATGGAGCTTGTACACATGGTTGGGGAAGTTTGGATCTTCAAAGCCCGGTGGTTGTTCAACATAAACTTCTTCTTGGAGAGGTCCATTCAAGAATGCGCTCTTTACATCCATTTGGTGAAGCTTGAAGTCATGATGAGTATCATAAGCCAAGAGTATACGAATTGACTCAAGCCTTGCTACCGGAGTATAAGTCTCTCCAAAGTCCAAGCCTTCAACTTGAGTGTAGCCTTTGCCCACGAGCCTTGCCTTGTTCTTTGTGACGACACCAAATTCATCTTGCTTGTTCCTAAAAACCCATTTGGTGCTGATCACATTTTGCTTGGGTCTTGGCACCAACTCCCAAACTTCATTCCTTTTGAAGTTGTTCAACTCTTCCTCCATAGCAATTATCCAATCCGGGTCCTCAAGAGCTTGATCCACACTAAGAGGTTCCAAAGAGGAAACAAATGAGTAAAACGCACAAAAGTTTGACAATCTTGAACGAGTTGTTACCCCTCTTTGGATGCTCCCAAGGATATTGTCAACGGCATGATCCCGTTGAACCATTTGATGAACTCTTGGATGTGGTGCTTGAGATTGACGTTGAATAGGTCCATCATCATCATCTTCAACTTGGGGTGCTTGTTCTTGAGCTTCACCACCTTGTTCTTCCCTTTGATCAAAGCCACTTCCATGATCGTCACCATGAACTTGACTTTCATCTTGATGAACTTGAGAACTAGGTGGTTCAACTCTTGTTGATGATGGTGGATCTTGATTGCTTGTGTCAACCGGAGCTTGAACTTCAACTTCCCTTGGCATCACTTCACTGGTGCCCATTCTAAAGATGGATATACTTGGAAGTTCTTCATCATCTACAAGGTTTTCACTAACTTGCTCTCCTTGAGAGCCATTGGATTCATCAAATTTCACGTCTACCGTGGTTTCAACACAACCGGTGGTCTTGTTGAAAACACGATAGGCATGTTTGTTAGTTCCATAACCAATGAGAAAACTTTCATCAACCTTGGATGCAAACTTTTAGGCTTTGGGTTTCTTGTTAAGTATGAAACACTTACACCCAAAGACCCTAAAGTAGTGCACACTAGGTTTCTTATCGGTGATGATCTCGTAGGGAGTTTTGTTCAAGTACTTGTGGAGGTAGAGGCGGTTGGCGGCATGGCACGCGGTGTTGATGGCATCCGCCCAAAATAAGTCTGGAGTCTTGTACTCATCAAGCATTGTTCTTGCTGCTTCAATCAACGTACGGTTCTTCCTCTCAACAATGCCATTTTGTTGAGGAGTGTATGGAGCGGAGAGTTCATGCTTGATGCCTTCTTCATCAAGGAATTCTTCAACTTGAGTGTTCCTAAACTCCGAGCCATTGTCACTTCTTATGTTCTTGACCTTTAGCTCAAACTCATTTTGAACCCTTCTTATGAACTTCTTGACCACTCCCTTTGCTTCACTTTTATCTTGCAAAAAGAATACTCAAGTGAAACGGGAAAAGTCATCAACAATTACTAAACCATATTTGTTACCACCGATGCTTATGTAGGCAATTGGTCCAAACAAGTCCATGTGTAGAAGCTTCAACTGTCTTGATGTTGAAAGGATGTTCTTGGCGGGATGATGCGCTCCAACTTGCTTTCCCGCTTGACATGCACTACATAACCTATCTTTCTCAAAAACAACATTTGTTAGTCCTAGGATGTGCTCGTCCTTTTGAAGTTTGGCCAAGTTCCTCATGCCAACATGAGCTAGTCGGTGATGTCATAACCAACCCATGTCGAATTTTGCCACTAAGCAAGGCTTAGGGTCCACCTTTACTTTTGTGAAGTCCACATATTAAAGCTTTCCCCTTAGGTGACCCGCGAAGACAATAGAGGAATCCTCACTTCTAGAGACGGTCACACCCTCTTTGGTAAAGGGACAATTGTAGCCTTTCTCACAAAGTTGTGAAACCGACAACAAGTTGTACCCTAAACCTTGAACATGAAAAACATCTTCAATTGAATTTGTTGTTGAGATAGCAATTTTACCTAAACCGATCACATCTCCTTGACCATTATCTCCATATATGATAGTTTCTGTAGGGGTGTCATAATGCTCAAGGGATGCAAACAAGCCTTCATCTCCGGTCATATGATTAGTGGCACCACTATCAATTAACCATGCGGTTCCACCGGAGGAGTAGGCCTACAAAACAAGTTTAAGCTTTTGGTTTAGGTACCTAAAAAGATTTGGGTCCTTGGAGGTTAGAAGCATAAACTTTTGGAACCCACACACTCTTCCTCATAGCCTTCTTGGCATAGGCTCCAACATACTTGACCACCATTTTTCCAATGTGGTCCAAGGTCACAACATAGTCACACGTGTAGTTTTTTTTTGAGTAGTAGTCACACGTGTAGTTGGGAGAAGGCTTGTGTTCCACCACATTCTTCGATGCCTTAGATGGAGAATTAACCCCACCATTTCCTTTTGTGGTGTCACAACCTTTGGCTTCTCTTTTGTTGTGGTAGAGGTGGTTACTCCATGGGCAATATCCATAATAGTATTGAGGTAGCCACCCTTGTGGCATAAGGGGATCTCATGCCCTTTCACCATCCTTCTACCATTGACCTTGTTGTCCTTGTAGTGCCCAAGTCCTCTTGTGTCAATTGCCTTTGGAATGGACTTGGCACCCAACTTACCTTGGTTGATCAACATATTCAACCGGGCAATCTCCTTATCCTTGCTCTTAATTGTTTCCTCTACCCTTGCAAGGTTAGTCTTAAGAGCATTTATATCAACATTAGAGCATATAGAGCAACCTTTGCTAGTGGAGGCATTAGAGTCAAAGTTTGCTTTAGGGTCGGCCTTGGTGCTTTCCCAAAGAACACTATAGTTTGCTTCAAGATTTGTATATTTCTCCGACAAGCATGAGAAGCTTGTTTGAAGCTCACTATGAGTGGCCTTTAGGGAAGCTAAAGATTCATTTGCCAAAGAGTAGTCCTTTAGCATCCTCTTATTAGAGTCATTGGCCAAGGACAAACCTACGGTCAACTTCTCTACCTTAGCCTTCTCCTCGGCAAGGGTCTTCTCTAGAGCAAGGTTTCTTTTCTTCTCACGGATAAGCAAGTCTTCTTGCTCATGGAGAATCTCCTTCTTTTCCTCTAATTTGTCCAAAAGCTTTTTAATTTCTTTATGGCCTTTTTTACCAAATTGCTTTATCATGTTAGCCTCCATTTCTTTTTCCTCATCTAGGTTGTCTATGTCATTACTAGGTGTGGATGATGATGAGGTGAGAGAGAATGAGGTGGTTGACTCTTGTACCTTGCTCCCTCTTGCCATGAGGCAAAAGTGAGAGTTGTCCTCATCGTCGGAGAAGTTGTTGAAGAGACGTGGTGAAGATGCTCCTTGGGCCATGGCAAGTGTTGCCATGCCTTTCTTCTTGGGTGCTTCATCTTCATCACTTGAGTCCCATTGTTGACCTACGTGAGCACGCCCTTGGTACTTGTTCTTGTACTCTTTGCTCTTCTCCTTGTACTTATTCTCTTCCTCATTCTTGTCCTTGTTCTTGTTCTTGGGACACTCGGCAATGAAGTGTCCATACTCTCCACACTCATAGCACTTTCTTTGTGACTTCTTCTTTCTATCATCACCACCTTTCCTTGATGCCTTGAACTTCAAGAATTTCTTGTACTTCCTTATGGCAAAGGCGGTTTCTTCATCTGTGCTTCCTTCTTTACTTGAATCTTCATTTTTAGTCTTGGAAGACTTGGGCTTTACTTCCACCACTTCACTAGAGCTAGCATTGAGGGCTAGAGTCTTGTTCACCTTCAAGGTAAGTGACTTCTCCACGTCTTTATCAACTAGCTCTTGATGCAAGATCTCACCAAGAAGTTAATTGGGAGTCATGTTGTGGTAGTTTGGGTCTCTTCTTATCATAGTTGCTAGGTTTGGGTTCTTCGGTGTGAAGGCTCTTAGCAACTTCTTTGTGACCTTCTCATCATCTCAATCATTGCTTCCTAGTGCTTTGATGTCCGAGACAAGGAGTATTAGCCTATCATACATTTCCCTCACGGTCTCTCCATCCTTCATGACGAAAAACTCAAGCTCTCCGTGAATGAAGTCAATCTTGCCTCTTCTCACTTGATCGGTACCCTCATGTGCCTCCTTGAGTGTATCCCAAATCACTTTGGCAATTTGGATATTTCAGACTTTGTTGAACTCTTGAACACACAAGGATGATGTGATGACTCTTGTTGCTTGAACATTGCGGTGGAGATCTTGTTCATGCTCAATCGTCATGGCTTCACCTTCGGCGGGAATTGTCACACTTACACACACAATCTTCCAAAGAGAAGGGTGAAGCCCGTAAAGGTGCATTTGCATATCATAAGCCCATTTGGGATAGTCTTTCCCGTCGAAGTGGGGAGGCTTTCCCAAATGTACGGAATATAATTTTTCGTTAGGATTGTTGCCCGTAAGTTGTCCGTAGTGGAATGGCACTTCATAGTAGCCGGAGTGGGAGTACTTTGCTTGCTCCTTCTTGATCATCTTCTTGAGGAGCTTCTTGGCCATCTTCTTTGCCTTCTTCTTCTTTTTGGCTTTTCTTCTTTTCTTCGCCGCTTTCTTTGCATCATCGTCACCATCCTTGACATCTTCATCACTTGAGTCAGAGTCCGAGTCCGAGTCGGAGTCAGAATCATCAGAGCTTGCGATGTTGGATGGTGTACGGCTTGGGGCCTTCCCCATTAGCTCTAGAGCTTTAGCTTGGTCTTGAGCGGCCTTGAGCTCTCTCTCTCTTGAGCTTCCTTGGCGGTGAGTTCTTGAGTGGCGAGGTCTCCACCACTCCCCGACATCTTGATCCCTTAGCAGTTAAGCCTAAATCAAGGGATTAGGCTCTGATACCAATTGAAAGGACCTTGTGATGCCTAGAGGGGGGGTGAATAGGATCACTTCAAATTTTCCTGAAAAACTGAGCAGCGGATCAAAGGTCGGGTCACCCGCACCCTATGGCTGGGTCACCCGCGGGGGGGGGGGGGGGGCGGGTCACCCTGCGACAGGAAAACAAGAATAAATTACTTAAGTAAGAAGTGATTTTAGCGAAACCCTTTGAATCAAAAGTTCACCAAGGATGTTGTAGACAACCTACACAAGATGATATGCCAAGCAACAACACACAAAAGTAGATCGGGACAAAATAAGCTTCTAGGGTTAGAGAGGAGGAGATGAACACGAACGAGCAAGAGACAAAGATTTAATCCAAAGTTCACTTCTACCAAGGAAGCTACGTCTCCGTTGTGGTTCCCACAAAGGGAGGGCTATCACGAAGAGCCACTTGCCTCACCCAATCCCCACAAAGGAAGATTGGTGCTCACTAAGAAATCTCCACAAATGAGAGGGTAATACAAACGTTCTCGGGTGCACCACACGGAGAGAGCACTCAACGGGCAACGCCTAACCGTGTAGAAGCAATCTTCAAGAGTAATAAACGCGAATCAATGAACCAAAGCCGCCACAAGTGCTTTTTGAGATGAACACACGAAGAGCTCTCACAAAGGGGCTTAATCTCACACCTCAAATGTCTCTCACACCCAAACCCTAGGTTGAATCCTTGCTAGGAGTGCTTGGAAGGGAGTTGGGAGAGAGGGAAGTAAGCTTAGGAGGTGTTTCAATGGAGGAGGAGGCGGAACCCTAGAAAGGAGGGAGAAGGGGTATAAATACCCCTCATCCCCGAACTAGCCGTAGGGTCAAACTGTGCACAGGCCGGGTCACATGTCCCCATAGGGTGGGTCACCCGCCTGTCAACCCCGGGTCACCCGCCCTATGGGGGCGGGTCACCCGCCCCTCACCAGAGGCAAAACGGGTCACCCACCCGTAGGGGGCGGGTCACCCGCCCTGCACAAAAAGGGTGCAAAACGTGCTCGTGAGTGCATAGTGTCTCTCAAAGGATGTTAGATCTCAACTTAAGCACTTGCAACTAATTTTGATCTATCAATCACATCCCTCTTTATAGTATGATGTTTCCTATACTCAAATTCGAAAGATGAATTAAAATTAAATCGCCATTTGAGCTTCAACACATATAAACGAAATTGAGGTCCTTCCTTTCACATATGAAATTTTATCTCCTTTATCCCTGCACACATCTTAGATAAACCATCAAATACTCAAATTATAATTGTCATTATCACCAAAATAATTAGGGGCCTAGGTGCACTTTCAATACTGGGCATTCAGGGAATTACTGCCCTGCTACTCAGGAGGATGTGATGTACATGAACGGCAACAACAATGGTTATTGTCCACAAGGAGGTCAAACGTGGAATCAATCACACCCTTATTATCAAGGAGGTAATCAAGGTAATTCTTTCAACCCAAACTAACCTTCCTTGAAAGATCTAGTCTTTGGGCAAGCTAAGATTAATGAAGGTTTTAATAAGAAAATAGTTGCCTATGATAAGGCTTTCGAGACCCTTAATGTTAAAATTGATAGCCTTTCTTCTGCTCTTAAAAACCAGTTGAGCTTTAATAAGATGATAGAAACCTAGTTGGCTCAATTAGCTGCTTTGGTTCCCTCTGCTGAAGACGGGAAGATTCCGGGGCAACCCGTATCTTCCTGTGAAAATGTTTGTGTAGTGTCCACCAGATGGGGTAAGCCATCTGGGCGGGCATGAGCCACTGACTATGCAGGAAAGCCTATACAGCAGGTACTTGACCCATGGGAATCTTCAACAATCACCCATAAGAAAGATCCTGGTTATCCGGCTATCACCTGCAAGATATATTACCACAAGATTAAGCATGCTCTCTGCGACCTTGGTGCAAGTGTTAATCTTATGTCCAAGGCCATGTTTGAACAATTGGGGTATCCATCTCTAACTCCAACTACGATGATCATCCAACTTGCTGATGCATCGATCTGATATCTAGAAGGGATAGTAGAGAACTTATTGGTTTTCATCCAAGGTTCATGCATCTTTGCGGATTTCGTGGTCCTTGATATGCAAGATGGTGAGGGAATGCCCCTCATTCTTGGGAGACCATTCCTAAGTGACGCCAACGCAAGGATCAATGTCGGAGCCAGAACGATCCGATTCCGCATTAGGAAGAGGAACTTGATGTTCCGATTTCAGGCAGCAGAAGAGAAATGTTATACACTGCAGGGCAAAAATGAGCAATCAGGGGCATGGACGGAGCCACAGCTCCAGCGACTTCCCACCACTCCAACAAAGCCTAATAAAACAAGAAAAAAATTAGGCGGGAAATACAGAGGTCATCTCCATCTATTTCTCGGGAATAGGGTGACGAGTGGAATTGATCGCCGAGAAAAGTCTCGCTCTCAGACTTAAAAAGATGAGTCCTTTTTGCCAAAAGGTAAAATTGGTAGTTATCTCATATTTCCCTTTCAAAATTTTATTTGATTTTTCCAAATGCATATTTGAATTTTCCAACTTTGCATCTGCATGCTAGATTTTTCTAGCCAAATTTCCCTTTTCAAATAAATTTTCGAGTTGGAAAATCCTATAAAAAATTGTTCGAGCAAAATTTTAGGCGAATCTGGACCTAGACATCTGGGCATGATATCAGGTAGCCATTAGAGAGCTGTTAAAAAAAGGTGGAGGCAGGCGGGCCCGGCAGGGGCTCGGCCGACCCCAGGGGTCGACCGACCCAGGCCAACGGTCATGTGGGCCCGGCCTCCTCCAACGGCTCCTAGCCGTTGCTCTTGTCCCCTCCCTTGGTGCCTGGCTCGGTTGCCAATAAATAGAAGGGGGATTGAGGGGTTTCTTCACCCATTCACTCATTTCCATCACCCTCCCTCCCTCTTTGCTCTTGCTCTTTGGTTTTCTTGGATTTCTTGCTCAAGTTGAAGTGTCAAGCACTCTCTCCAATTTGTCGCTGAATATTGAATATTGGTGGAGCAAGCTCGGTAAGGATTTCATTTTGATTTCACTAACCCATCATCGAGTTGCTCGTGTTGTCCCATTGTTGTGCAAGGTGAGTTGGATCGCTGGTGCGTACCGGAAGGTGTCCCGCTCACACCGTTTGAGAGATGGGAAGGGCTCGTCTCACCACTCCGGAGCTACACCGAGTCCAATGTCAACCGACCATGAAGAAGGGGAAGAAGAGGAGCAATCCATGCCACAAGCCGAAGGAGTGTTCGACACCGATGCCGCCTTCATCGACTTGAGGGACGACCTGGAGAGACAAGCCTACGCTCTCATCAAGGATCGAGTCTTCGCCAACACCAAGGAGTTCGACTCGGCCCTTCTCGAGAAAATAGGTATGGACTCCAAGTTCAATTCCATTTGGCATGCCCTTGGTTGGGAGAACTTTGTTCCGGTGTGGGAGATCAGTTTTAGGCCTTTCACCATCCAGTTCCTCTGTACTCTTCGGAAGGATGAGACTGGTATTACGTTTCGTTTCCATGGTACGTCGTATCGAGTCTCATGGCCAGATCTTAGTCGCGCTCTCGGTTTTCATCATCGTTGTGTTATTTCTCTCGATCAAGCTTGCAGCGATTTTATTCGAGATAGTTTTTGGGAAGACCTTTCTGTTCGGCCTATCCGTGGCAAGTTAGCACCTCGGTGCAACGATATCACACATCCCACTCTCCGACTGTGGCACAAGTAGCTCGCTGTCACTCTCTTTGCAAGTGATGATGTTCGAACCGTGCGCACGGATGAGATGAGGATATTATATGCTGCAGTCAGACAGATCAGAATCTCCCTAGTGCAAGCTATGATTCGGCAGTGGTTGACAAATTTTAGGATGACGGGTTCTATTGAGTGTACGTCTCGGATCACACGTATCATTTCGAGTCTCGGGATTACTCAAGGGGCTAACATTCCCTACATTGATTCTCCCCGGGCCGTGATAGATGAGGCGTATTTGATTCAAGGACATATTCTTAAGAAGGCCCCGGATGATTCTTTCGTTTTCTTTTACCCTGGCCATGCAAACCAGATTCGGTTACCTAACCCGAATTTCTATTTGTACGGCCATGGGCCACTGACCGTTCCTCGTGAGGAACCTCGTCATTCTAGTGTTTCTGGAGATAGAGTAACTAGGAGTGCATCGAGGAGGGCAGTGACAGCACAGCAACCGCCACAACATCCGCCACCACAACCGTCACCACAGCCGTCGCCTCAGCCACAGCCTCAGCATACCACACCGCTGTCTAGTGCATGGGCCTCGGCCGGGTACATGTCTGGAGTTACACCTGGATATGCCCCCAGTTGGGACCAACCCATGTGTCAGCCGGGTGCGAGTAGCTCGACTTGAGCTAGTGCAGGGAGTGATGAGTGGGTTAGGCCCGCCGGTGCTACCTACGGGGACTCATCTTCATCGTTCGGGTTGCGCTCGTCATCTCGTGGGGCCACCCTCACTCAGCAGATGAGCGAGCTCAACATCCGTGTTGGTACCATGGAGGAGACAATGCACCAGCAGGCTGAGTCCACTCGAGACTAGCAGCGTATGACTGGTGAGAGACTTCACACCATGGAGCAGAGACAGCAGCGACAGCTGGAGGAGCAGAGGGCTTACTACGCGTGGAAGGGATTCTACCCTCCACAGCAGTGAGCCTGAAGCTAGCTTGGGGGAGGACCCCCATTCTGCAGTAACTTGTATCTTCTATTGTTTTCAGAACTCCATATGCTAAAAACACATAAAAATCTGAAAAGTTAAAAAGACCAAAAATATTTATTTTCTTTCTTAAATTAGTTTGTTTTCATATACGCGGTAAGAGTGTTCTTATTCTCCATGGTTGAAATGATGAATAGTTGCTATGTTTATTCCTCTTGTATGCCTTGTTTACAACTTAGTACCCTATTTAAGTTTTGAGTTTGTTGGCTAGTATGATCAAACCTGAGCTTGAAATTTATGGGTAGCAAAAGCATGATCTTTGCCTAAGTTGTTGTGAGGTATGATATGGTATAATAGAGTTGCTATGAGCTAGTACTAAGTGATGTTTGATATCCAGAGTCTTCTTTTGAAAAATGTTAAAATGATAAGTTCCTCAATGATAAGAAATTCCTATCCACGGCCATATGTAGATCTTAGCTTCTGTTAACCTCCACATATGCTACCCTCGGTGAGTAAACTTGTCATTACTCCCATGTTCAAGATAACGTACACACCACCATATGCGAAACTTCTACACTAGAAGTTAGCAACCAGCATTTCATCCATCCCCCATCCATTCCACAAAATAAAGCTCCGCGTATTGTTCCATGATTACTCTCCATCCAAAAATATTCAGTAAGGACTATGGGCTATGCAAAAAAACATGCTCAAGGGCATGCATAGCAAAAAAAAGAGAGAGAAAGATAGAATAAAGAGACATAGTCCAAGTCTCAAAAATTTCAAAAAGGAGGAGAGTAAAATCATGCAAGATAGGAGTTCATCATCCATCCACCATACACACACTTTTGCACATCTTGATCAGGTTGTGTGACTTGTTCTCCCAAGGATCGGTTTTCAACTCGACAATACATGAGAAACACGTATGCCTCATGTTTTCCCTACCTACAGCTCCACATATCAGCTTATTAGAAGTAGGTGGTGAAAGAAGGCAAAATAATGCCTTGGTGAGGAATCATACACATTGAGTGATACGAGAGTATCATTTGAGGAACTTTGATTTCTTTTTGAAAAACCTGCAAAACCTCCGGATTGATAACTGCTCAAGGTACATGTGATTGGTAATCTTTATACAACCATTCTATGTTTCAACCGCCCAAGGCAGGTGAAGCTACACGCCCCATATCAATCGAGTCTAAGGTAAGATCAATGCCAACTTCTTCAACCCTTGATAGAGTACCTAGCTGTATCTTCTTATACATTAGGAATACAACATCGTAGCAACTCATGATCAACCTACATAAGTCCTTAATCTCTTGCTCGGGACGAGCTAGAGGCTAGCTTGGGGGAGTTGTTGACGGCTATTAAGTGCCTACTTTAGCCGTCAATATACTCATAAATAAAGGAGCATAAGGCATTTCTTACACGTATTTAGTTAAGAATAATGTAGTTCCACTTGTCCTTGGAGATTATTTGATTGCAGGAAAATAAGCAAGAAAAGAGTGGCAAACTCACCTTCTATGATCCAAGCCACATCACCTCATCCTAGGTGGGCTGCCAACAAGGATGCCATGCATGCAAAGCTGCCAACCAGGGCGCCATGCATGCATGCCATGCAAGCAATCCAAGTGAAGCACCCCCCCCGACGAATCAGAGTGTGACACGTGGACGTCACATGGATCCATGGGCCCACAAAAGCATGCAAATCACACCAAAACAGGGTGGACACCGGGAACCGACCTAAGGACCCACAGGACAGTCACTTGGAGAAAGCACAAGCCAGGGGGGCCCACCAGGGGGTCGACCGACCCCACAGGTCGGCGGAACTGACCTTGGCTCGGCCTGTCTTGGCCCTCCACGTGGTGCTTCCCTATTGGTCCAAGGAGCAATTCCCGGGGTGTTTGCATCCACTCCTCGCCGGTGCCCGGGCCTATAAATAGAATGAGAGGGGGCTCACTTATGAACCATCCACACTTGCAACACCTATCTCACTTTTAGTCTCAAGGCTAGGAGGTAGGCTAGAGTAGTTCTAATTCAGGTTCCAAGTCTACTTTGGGATCTAGGTATGAGTGCTCTTGTATCTTATTTCATTTGTATGACTTTGATCTACTTCAGTTATTCAGCTATTTCATATAAAGTCGTGTTAGTATACATGGGTGATTTGTTCATGTGTTCTTTACCTGTTCATCATTTAGAGGCTCCTGTTCTTGATGAACAAGGCCTTTCGATCCACTTGACGGGTGACTTTCACATGTTTCTGGTGTTTGTTCATAAGTTAGAGGCTCGTGTTCTTCGCGAACACGACCCTTTGATCCAGTTGAACAGACATAGGAAAACACAAATACGTTTGTGTACCTAACCTGGTTTGATCTAATTAGATGACATGACTGCGTTGTATGAAGTCTCTGCTTAAGCTACGGTACTCAGTGTAATTGGCTGGTTTATCTGGTGGCTTGACCTGGGTCACAATAGCCCGGGCCGGTCAAGTCCAGCTAACAACGTAAGCATGGTGCTTGGGTTGCGTAGCTACCTTACTTATGAGCTTATCTCACGGTTTGTCTTGGGGTAGGCCGCGGTAGTGACACCCGTTGGTCCCTCTGAAATCCCCCACATTCGGATAAGCTGTAGGAGTCTAAAATCTAACAACCGGAGTTGTTCGGCAGCAACGCGGGAGGTTAGCTCCCCGTGGTACCTCGGTGCTTAAGTCAATGTTCTTCAACACTAGTGTATCTAACTCGTTCCTACCAGCTTTATGTGTATAGTACATAAGAACCTAGAACAAACTCGTATGTTGCCTCCTATGCCTAGGACCCCTTAGAGAGAGAGAGTGTGTGTGATCACACTACCCCTATTATCATTTCTTACCCCTGTACTTGAGTGTCTGATTTATTTCAGTCTATGATCTATACTCATTGCAATAGTGTTGAGCTTGTCAATCCACTAATGCCTTCCTTGGATTCGATACCCTTTGGAATACTCCTTTGGGGAAATGCTACAATGGTACTTCCGTGCGCTTGCGGACTCCTGTAACGTTAAGAATTACCAACCAGCATTTCTAGCGTTGTTACCAGGATGGGTTCCAAACCCGTTCTTAGGTGATTACGTTAAGAAATGTCAACAATTACTTTTGTGCTAACCCCAGTGTTGAGTCACTTGCTCATTCTCGTTTTTGTTTTTGATTTGTAGGTGGGAGGCATGGAGAACGTTTGGTTGATTGACTCCGGTTGTTCACGACACATGACCGGAGACAAGGGGTGGTTCTCCATCCTCACCCTAGTGGTGTCAAAGGTGTACATCACTTTCGTGGATAATGGACGAGGGTGAGTGCTTTCAGAAGGTGAGGTTAAGGTGAGTAGCTTGGTGACCTTAAACCATGTGGCTCTGGTCAAGTCACTTGTGTATAACCTATTGTCAGTATCTCAGTTACTGGACGAGTGTTATGAGGTGCGTTTTAAGTTGGGGGCTTCTCGTGTTCTTGACTCTCGAGGCGATCTTGTTTGTACGATCGTGCTCGAGGGACAGATCTTTCACGCTGATTTTTCTCAGTCTTTTGGTCCCCCGAGGTGTTTGGTTGCTGGTCCTTCTTTCGAGTTGTGGAGGTGGCATAGGAGGTTGGGGCACTTGAGCTTTGAGCTGCTTTCCCACTTAAGTGCGCTCGATCTTGTCCGAGGATTGCCCAGGTTGCATTTTGAGAAGGATTTGGTTTGTGCGCCTTGTAGGCATGGCAAGATGGTAGCCACTCCCCATCCACCCCTGACTGCTATCATGACAAAGCGTCCGACAGAGCTGTTGCATATGGACCTTGTTGGGCCAGCTCGAGTTTGCTTGGTGGGTGGGAAGTGGTATGTCCTAGTGGTTGTGGATGATTACTCTCGCTATGCCTGGGTGTTTTTCTTGGAGGATAAGAATGAGACGTTTGGTTTTGTTTGAGACCTGATCTTGAGGTTGATGAACGAGAGACATGGGGATGCCATTAGAGCTATACGCAGTGACAATGGTGTTGACGGTTCAAAACCGTGTTGAAGTTCACCGCAAGTACACTGGTGACTTGATGCCTTTTTCACCAAGGGGGGATCCCCAAGGTTCTTGTCAATCCGCGGAGCAAGGGATATACTAGCGTTTAATCTAGCACTAATCTAGTTGATCAAAGCCTTATAAAAGAGATATTAATCTAAAGCAAAAGCAATCTAACCTATGTTGATCTAAGGCTAAACTAGATGGCAAAGGTTGGTACAAGAGAGAGAGATTAAAGTAGATAAGAGCTCCCTCCCTAGGGTCTAGGATCACAAAGACATGCATCTACTACATGAAGGAGGTGTTGCCTTCTCTAGCATCACAGCGGTTATGCGGTCGCTAGGCCTTTTCCCTTCTCTCGTACATGTCACTACGCGAAGGTAATAGATCACTTCGCTAATGCATCTACATCTAAGCATCCATAGAGTTAAGCTAATCACCACGATTACCACAAACCCTACTAAGATCACATGTTGTGCACACATATGTAAATCAAGCATTTGCAAAGACATAGACTGTGAAGCATCAAGGCATAGGGTTCATGTAGCGATTACATATCAAATATTCATCTAACCCTAGGGATGAACGGAGACGTTACCCCATCATCTTACATGGATTGAACCACATAGGGGTGATGGAGACTCCGGAGAATGTCGTCGATGAAGATGGTGGTGAGGAGGCTTGGGAACACCCCTAGGCCGACGGCTTGGAGTCCTCCTCTTGCTTCCTTCCCTCCACCGGTGTTGATCCTCGCGACGAACCCATATAACTCTATCCCTCATCTTGCGACATCGGATTTCTGGTGAATGGGCGTCGGTAGAAAGATTGGATGTGGCGGCCGTCGGAGACAGGGGATATAAATACACCGAGGAGCATCTAGGTCAAAGGGGACCACGAACCGAGGCAAAAAAGGGCCTGGGCCGGCCGGCCTAGGCCTTTTCTGGCCCGGTTCAGGCCCGTCTTCCTCCCCGTGGCTCATCTTGACATTTTGGATTTTTGCCTCTTTATTTGTGTCATTTTGGCGTCATCATCCCCGCGATCAAGATAGGGGGTCTTCTCGCATGATGTCCGATCTTTACGTCTTAGTCCCCGAGGATGATCCGTTGTAGTACCTTGGTCCTTGCCACCTTTGGAAGTGATTTCGCCTTGCACTTGAACACGAACGGAACTCCTCATTTGCTCCTTGGAACTCGTTGTAACTCCGTCCCTTTTGTCTATGTTTTCCTGCAAAAACACAACACTTCCAAATGCACATACAGAGTTGAACTTGTTATATCATTAGTGTGCCTAGTGGCGGTTAGTTCCATAATCAAGCTCAAACCAAAGTGTAACGAATGCTCTAGGTTGATGGAAATCCACCGCCAACACATGGCACAGAATTCAGGAACTCTCGTTTTGAGACCTTTTGTTGTGATCTTAGTCTTGAGCATCAGGTTTCGACTCTGTACACCCCTCCTCAGAATGGTGTTGTGGAAAGGAAGAATCGGACCTTGTGTGAGATGGCTAGGACGATGCTCGATGAGAACAGGACTCCTGAGAGGTATTGGGCTGAGGCGGTGAATACCGCAAGCTATGTGTCAAACCAGATCCTCCTCCGGGCTTTTAAGAAGAAAACCTACTATGAGTCGATGCATAGGCGAGTACCCAAGGTGAGTCACTTTCATCTCTTTGGTTGCAAGTGTTTCATTCTTAAGAAGGGCAGAAAGTTGGATAAGTTTGAGGCTAGGTCTGTTGATGGTATTTTCTTTGGTTATGCTACTCACTCTCGAGCTTTTCGTGTGCTCAATTTGGAAACTAACCAAATCATGGAGACTTGCGAGGTTACCTTCGATGAGACACAGCCACGTAGCTCTTTGGTATTTGATTGTGCAGGTGATGAGGAGTTTGGCGAGGAGATCTTTGAGGAGGAGGTGCTTGAAGATGGTGAAGAAGATGATGGTGGTGGTGCTCCCGCAGCTGGCCATGTACATGCTACTTCCACTACAACGATGATGATTGAGGATGGTCCTTCACCTACACCTACGACGACTCAGGCTGTTCGAGTGGATGCTGCTGCTGAGGGGGAGGTGGTCCCCAGACATGAGGCTCCCCGATGTGTTCAAGTGGATCACCCACCTTCATTGATCATAGTGACTTTCATGAACACACTACACGGTCTAGGTCACAGAGGCATTCTCATTTTGCTCATTCTGCATTTGTCGCTTCTTTCGAGCCCAAAGATATTGGACACGCACTTTCCGATCCAGATTGGGTGAACGCTATGCATGAGGAGCTTGAGAATTTTGAGAGGAATCAGGTGTGGGAGTTGGTTGAGCCTCCACCAAATTGCAAACCTATCAGGACAAAATGGGTGTGTAAGAACAAAGAGGGAGAAAATGGGGAGATAGTGAGAAACAAGGCAAGGTTGGTTGCTCAGGGGTTTAGCCAGAAAGAGAGGATAGACTATGAGGTGACATTTGCTCCAGTGGCCCGTTTGGAGGCAATTAGGATCCATCTAGCAGTTTCTATTGCTAAAGGGTTCAAGTTGTACCAAATCGATGTGAAGAGTGCCTTCCTTAATGGGTTTTTAGAGGAAGAAGTGTATGTGAGGCAACCCCTAGGTTTTGAGAGTGAGAAGTTTCCTCATCGGGTATACAAACTCAGAAAAGCACTATATGGCCTCAATCAAGCTCCCAGGGCATGGTATGGCAGGTTGAGGAAGTTTCTTTTCAGTAAGGGGTTTCTGATGGGGGTAGTAGATCAGACTCTCTTTCTCCTCAGGCAGGGCGCTGACATTCTGATCGTGCAGGTATACGTCGATGACATAATCTTTGGTGGCTCTTCTCAAACTTTGGTTGCTAGGTTTGCAAATGACATGAGCAGGGAATTCGAGATGTCCATGATGGGTCAGTTGCAGTTCGTTCTCGGGCTTCAGATCAAGCAGTGCAAGGTTGGGATGTTTGTGCATCAAGCCAAGTACACCAAGGACATAGTCAAGAAATTCAAGATGGATGACTCGAAGCTGATGGCAACACCGATGAGTACGACTACAAGTTTGGATGCGGATGTAGATGGCGAGCTCGTGGACCAGAAGGAGTATAGGAGCATGATCGGCTCCCTCCTCTACTTGATGGCGACGAGGCTGGACATACAGTTCAGTGTGTGTCTGTGCGCTCGTTTTCAGGCTTCACCGAGGACTTCACATCGCCAGGCCGTCAAGAGGATTTTCAGGTATTTGAACTACACTCCTGAGTTGGGTATTTGGTATTCTGCGACCTTGACACTCAACCTTCATGGGTTTGCTGACGCTAACTTCGCCGGGTGTCGTTTGGATCGTAAGTCTACCTCGAGTGGGTGTCAGTTTCTCAGTTCTTCATTGGTTTCTTGGTCATCCTGCAAGCAGTCCAGTGTAGCCCAGTCCACTACAGAGGCCGAGTATGTTGCTGCAGCCAGTTGTTGTTCCCAGCTCCTATGGATTATCTACACTATGAGCAGCTTTGGTGAGGAGTGTTCCCATGTTCCACTCTTTTGTGATAGCACCAGTGCCATAATTGTAGCCAAGAACCCAGTTCTCCACTCCAAAACCAAGCATATAGAAGTGAGGTACCATTTCCTGAGAGACAATGTTAAGGGAAAGACTGCTTTGATCCATGTGCTCACCCAAAACCAACTAGATGATATCTTTACCAATCCACTTGACCAAGCCACTTTCACCCGCTTGCGGGGTGAGCTCGGTGTGTGTTTGCTTTCTTGAGTTGGTGGTGGGAGCTCCTTTGTAGCATTTGTATCATTTTTATTTTGTTGCATGGCATTGCATTTGTAGTATGATGTATAGTCATCTTTGTATCTTAGGTTGTTTTTGCATTTGTATCATATGGTAGGATGAGCTTCTCCTATATACATTGATTGCTATGATATGCTAGTTGTGAGCTTTTGAGCATGTTTGATATGACTTGATGATGGATAGCTATGCTCTTGATAGTCTTGCTATATTTTCATGTTGAGGGGGCTATTTTTTGAAAACTGCTAGATAGGCTCTCTCTTGTGAGTTTAAGGCTTTGCATGTGTGCTTTGGTGGTTTATGTTATGCTTAATTCCCATTAGTTATTATGAATGTTTAGCCCATGTGTTACCTTGTGGGGGAGCATAAGCTTCTTTTTACCACAAAGGCACTTCATGTACCATTTTATGCTTAAATAAGAAAAAAACTAAATTGGTATGAAATGCTTTGCTTGAAAGTGTGCTCTCACTTGTTCCATGTCATAAAATGCTTTAAAATTGTAATATCTTGGGTGCTAAACCGTTGCATGTTGTCTACCATGAGAAGTCTCATTTTAAAAAGTAGACACATGGCTCGGTAGCTTTAACATGACATGAGATGCTTATGGGTGTTTGTAATGATCTTGTGTTGAGGATATGTGACCTAGCATGAAGTTCGTGTGATCTAAATTCACTTTGGTAGACTTTGCTCATGTTGTGGTCTTTAGCTCATGAGAGGGAATTTTTTTGCAAAATTGTGTATTTTGATCATGGCTTGCTCATTTGCTCATATAGCTTTACTATCATGATGGCTATGCTTATACGAAACTTTGGAATGTCTTGCTTGCTCATTTGCTCACTCGTAACATTTTGTGGTGCTCATTGTCTATTTGAGAAGCTCTAGGTTGAATTTTTCATAGAAATACCTTGATTCATGCATTGTCAACAAGGGGGAGAAGTTTGTGCATGGAAAATAGATCTGAGCATGTTTAGAAGGTTTTCGACTGGTTTCGAACATTTCCGGAACAAGGCTTTCTGGGGGCGGTCACATAGGGCGGTCAGACCGCCCTGTTTGTGATGTGACCGGCCCAGGGCAGTCTGACCGGCCTGGCTAGGCAGTCTGACCGGCCTGGGTGAGTTCAAAGCAAGTTTTGCTCTTTGTCATGCATTTGCAGAAGTTCTTTGCATGCATGTGTTCAAGGGGAGTGCATTTGCTCAGGGGGGAGCCTACATGTGTTTAGGGGGAGCTCCTTGTGTCGCCTGAGTTCTAGCTTTGGTGGTTTGCTTTTTGTGAGCTTTGGTTTTGTCTCCGTTGTGTTAAGCTGTTGCCCTTGCCTTAGGGGACCGAGACTTTGGCTTCAAGTGATCAAGGTTTGTGTTATTTGGCTTTTGGATCACTTGATGAGTTGTTGTTAGTTTCTTTTTCTTTCTTTGCTTATGATGGTTACTATGTGTGTGGGTGTTGCCAATGCACTCATCAACAGGAGATTGACGACCTGTGTGGTCCGAGGACCGGTGGATGGTCGCTCCTTGGTGATGAGTGAATGACAATGTTGTGTGGACTGACTCTTGGCCTAGTATTGCAGGTGCAGGTTGCGGCTTGATTCGTGTGTTGCAGGTGAAGATCAAGTGCGAAAGGTATATGTCTTTGTGACCTCGCAGGAGCGGAGAGACAAGTAGGCTTCGATCGAGGTACCCGGTGGCTGACGGGATCAAGTGCGGGCCGTACGCTAGCAAGAAGAGCAAGACGACATCGAGAGGGATGGAGCCGGTGCAAGGTAGCAGCTAACAACTGAAGCTTGTACGCGGGGTTTGCAGTGGCTTGGCCACAAAACCACTGGGTTACTTGGCTGAGCCTCAAAGCCAAGGCCGAAGACTCGACAGGGCGAACCAGCCTGCCTAAGCCGGTCTGACCGCCTGGTCAGGGCGGTCTGACCGCCTGGCCGGGTGTGACCGGGGAAGGGCGGTCTGATCGCCCAGGAGGGCGGTCTTACCGCATGGCTCACAGCGTGTCGAGAAGCTTCGAAGCGGAGGACACGCAGCGCGATCATGAGGCTTGCGTGGAGATGAAGCGGATTGCGGCTAGCGGGCGTCTGTCCGATGGAGAAAATGATCGAAGTTCCCAAAGTGCCCTTGGTGGGCGGTCCTGCACTACACCTACATGGTGTTGAAGATGCCTGCACCCAATAGCGTCATCACCATCAGAGGGGACTGCCAGACATCTAGCGCCTGTGAGAAGGAGAACCTCCACATCGTAGCTACACTTGACCTCTCCAGGCGCACCACGAAGGTCATGGCCGCCACCAGCAAGCTGGACGCAGTGGATCTCAAGATCCCGACCAAGAAGCCGGTGACGGAGGCGATCCAGCGAGAGAAGGAGACGATGAAGAATGTGTCCCTCGGGCTCGAGGACCCCTCCAAGACGGTGACCATAGGGGCTAACATGGAGCCCAAATAGGAAAGCGTGCTCGTTGAGTTCCTGCGTGCTAACTCGGATATATTCACTTGGAAACCAGTGGATATGCCCAGGGTGCCCAGAGAACTCGCCGAGCACTCCTTGAAGGTTGACATGAACGCGAAGCCAGACAAGCAGAAGCTACGTCGATTCGCAAAGGACTGCAAGGAGGCGACATGGGTAGAGCTTACAAAACTGTTAGCTGCCGGTTTTATAAAGCAAGTGTATCATCCTGACTGGTTGGCTAATCCAGTTCTTGTATCCAAGAAGAATAAATAATGGAGAATGTGCGTTGATTATACTGATCTCAACAAACACTACCCCAAAGACCCCTTCACCCTCCCGCGAATAGACCAGGTCATTGATTCCACAGCAGGCTGCGCCCTGCTCTGTTTTCTCGACTGCTATTCAAGCTATCACTAGATTAGCCTGAAAGTTGAAGACCAGATCAAGACGTCGTTCATTACGCCCCACGGCGCGTACTATTGCTTGACAATGTCTTTCGGTCTGAAGAATGCCAGCACAACCTATCAGCGTGCTATCCAAGCATGCTTATCGACGCAGATCGGCAAAAATGTCGAGGCCTATGTAGACGATGTTGTAGTCCAGATTCGAGAGACTGATAATCTTATCAAGGACTTGTCTGAGACCTTCACCAACCTAAGGGTTTACCGCTGGAAACTCAACCCAGAAAAGTGTGTTTTCGGCGTTCCATTAGGAAAACTACTCGGATTCCTCATTAGCAAGCGCGGCATAGAGGCAAACACGGAGAAGATCTATGTGATCACCCAGATGAAGCCCTGAGATGCCAAAAAGACGTGCAGAAACTCGTCGGGTGCATGGCAACACTCAGCCGGTTCATCTCACGACTCGGCATGCGAGGCCTGCCTTTCTTCAAGCTCCTCAAACATCAAGACAACTTCAAGTGGGATGAGGAGGCCCATAAGTCTTTCTTGGAACTCAGGGAATACCTCCAAAGCCCACCCATCCTCACTGCACCACAACCCGGGGAGAAACACTACATCTACATCTCTGCTACCACCCATGTGGCAAGCACGGTACTAGTTGTAGAGCGCAAGGAGGAGGGCCACGCTTACACTGTCTAGAGACCGGTCTACTTCATCAGTGAGGTATTGACCGACTCAAAGGTGTGGTACAACCAAGCGCAGAAACTACTCTACGTGCTGCTGATCACCGCCCGCAACTTGAAGCACTACTTTGAGGCTCACAAGATCGTCGTAGTTTCCGACTACCCCATAGGCGACATCCTGCATAACAGGGATGCCATGGGAAGAATCATGAAGTAGTCCATCGAGCTAGCCGAGCACGATATAACCTTCGTACCCCACAACACGATCAAGTCGCAAGTACTCACAGACTTCATGGCTGAGTACACGGAGATCCAAATGCCATCTACTGCCGCTGATCCAGAGAATTGGGCCATGTATTTCGATGGATTGCTCAAGATTAAGGGAGGCAGAGCTGTTCATCTCCCCCAAAGGTAAGAAGCTGCAGTACGTGCTTCGGATCATGTCCAAGGTCTCGAACAATGTGGCGGAGTACGAAGCGGCCCTCCATGGGCTACGCATCGCCATTTCACTCGGGATAAAGCACTTGATAGTTAGGGGGGATTCAGCCCTGGTAGTTTATCAAGTCAAGAAGAAATGGCAGAGGACGAACGAGAAGATGGACACATATTGTGTGGAGATATGCAAACTCGAAGGTAAATTTTTTGGCCTAGAGTTCCAGCATGTAGTCCGATAACAAGACAGCCGATGAGTTTGCTAACATGGGATCCACCAGAGCCCAAGTACCACCTGGCGTCTTCGTTCAGGATCTGATAAAGCCCTCCATAAAAACCCCGAAGCTCAAGTCAACTCATCTGAAGGACTCAGCGAAGTTCTCATGATCGATCCACAACCAGAGTGGATCTCAGAGGTGGTCGAGTACATAAAGTACGACACACTTTCGAATCCCTCGCCCGGAAACGAGAGGGAGACGCGGGCGTTGCATGAGAGGATAACCCATAGGAGCAAGAATGACATCCTTATTGGCAACAACCTATACCGCCGAGGAGCACATTCCTGAGTACTTCAGAAGTGCATCTCAGAAGAGGAAGGACGAGAGCTCCTGTCGGAGATTCACAACGACATGTGTGGAAACCACACCGGGACATGAACCATTGTGGGAAAAGCCTTCCAGTCTGGTTTCTACTAGCCCACAGCTGTCGCAGATGCCGAAACGCTGGTCAAACATTACGAGGGATGCCTAAGGACCAGGAGCATCCGAAGACCAGTGGTGGGTTGCTCCTCAGTGATGAGTGATTGACAACATTGTGTGGATTGATGCTTGGCTTAATATTGCAGGTGCAGGTTGCGGCTTTACTCGTGTTGGTGCAGGAGAAGAACATGTGCGAAAGGCCTATGTTGTGGTGACCTCTGGGTGATGGAGAGGCAAGTAGGCTTGGTTCGATGGACCCGGTGGCCGATGGGGTCAAGTGCGAGCCGCATGGTGCAAGAAGGGCGAGTTGATGTCATGGACATGGGCCTTTGCAAGGTAGTGGTTTGAGGCCGAAGCTTGCACGCGGGGTTTGGTGGTTTGCCCACAAAACCATCGATGGACGATTTCTTAGTTTGGGCCTTAAAACCAAGGTCGAAGGCCCAATGCGACGGAGACAGTGATCCGGGAGCGTCGGGAAGCTTCAAGGCGGGGGACACGTGGTGTGATCGCGGGGCTTGTGTCGAGGCTAAGCAAGTCCGCGGTGGAAGCGTGTCCGCTCGATAGGAATATCCATGTCGTGGACCAAAATGCCCCTGAGGGGTGTGTATCTTACATTTATGCACTAGAGGTAGTAGGGTCATTTGCCACCTCCAGGAGACTTAAGTACAAATAGAAGGTAGACGAGGATGGCTAGGGTTAATCACTCCAGACTACTTCTTTTCCCATTATTTCCTTAGGCTAGATTCTTGTTTAGACTCTGACCTCTGGATGTATGGAAGAATTCGGTGTTGTGATTCTATCTCCTTCTTAGCATCTTGTGATTTTTGTGTCATCTTCGGTGCTATTTTTGGGTGCTTTTGTTCTTCGCTTGATTCGTCGCTTTGAGGGTGTTTCTCTTCAGATTTCTTTGAGGGGATCATGGGTGGATGTCTTGTGCATCTTTGGGTATGATCTTGACCCCTCAAATGCCGGGAAAACGCTTCGATTTGCGAGTTCTTGGTGGAACCCGACTTCATGGAGTTGTTTTCGTATGATCTTGATTCCTCTCGTTTTAGTGGGTTTGAGGCCAAGATTTCATAGGGATAGCATCTCCTAGAGACGCTTCATCTTCCCCTATGTTTTGGTTGCAATCCATTGGTTGATTCGGGAGATTGGGTGAAAGGAAGAAGGAGTTGACCTTTGCTAGGTCGAGCTCGGGCTGTGCTGTCCCTGCCTGGCATATAGTCTGCGTGGCCGGTACGGACTATCCGCGAGCAGCTGGCAGGTTGGCTGTTCTTCGTGTTCTTCACGAGTTCTTGTGTGCCTGTGTTTCGATCCGTTGGTTCAAGAGCTTTTGGTGGCAAGAAGTTTGTGGACGGTCCGTACTTGAGTGCCGGACGGTCCGTGACGAGGCGGACGATCCGCGAGTCCCTTACGGACAGTCTGATTTTTCGAGGTGTGTCACTAGATGTTCTCTTCACTTTTTCAGACAGTCCGCCCTGTCCATGCGTACAGTCCGCCCCCTCCTCGCGGACGGTCTGCCTGTACTGTCCGGACAGTCCGCCTCTGGCCCTCGCAAATTTGGCTAATTTCTTTGATTCTTGTCTAGTGCTTCTGCTTCTTGATTCGTGGCTTGTCTTTATGACTTGTAGGCTTATGTGTGCCTAGTCTAGAGCTTCTTTGGTGTGTGCGAGTGATCGGAGTGGCAATCGGGGTATAGGCCAAGTTCATCCTTTGGGAAGAATTTTTAATCGGCTCCCATTCACTCCCCCCCTCTCTGGTCGCCTATTCGGTCTTTCAATTGGTATCAGAGCCGGTTACAGATCTTCGTGATTCTAATTAGTCTAAGATCCAAAGATGGGAGACTACGGAAAGGGGTCGGGCCCTCCGCACTTCGATGGCTAGAACTACCAGATGTGGGAGAGGCGCATCCGTGCATGAGCGCGTTTTTGCGTGCAAAGGACAACTAATCTGGGAAGTGATGCAAAATACAAACTATGTCATTCCCGACAGTTTCATCCTTCCAGGTACTCAGGACATGTTTGAGGCCAACAACAAGGCTGTGGATTGCATGTTCCGTGCTCTTTGTGCCTCAGAGTCTGATCGAGTGTACGGAGAGGATGTGGTCGGAAAGATTTGGCTGAAACTTAGGAATGCTCATGTTGGGAACGCTCAGGTGCACGCTCGCTTGTTCGCCACTCACCGGAGAGAGTACGAGAACTTCAGTCATCTCCCCGGTGAGTTGATTGATGTGATGTTCCAGCGCTTCACCTGTATTGTGAACAACATGAGGGCTAATGTGACGGTGCTCCCATACACGGATCATGATAGAGCTATCAAGCTCTTGCACTCACTTGATAGATCCGTGTGGAGTGCCAAGGTCGAGGCCATCTTGGAGTCGGGTGTGTATGAGACCCTTACGGTGGATGAGCTATTTTCTAAGCTCTAGTCTTCAGAGGTTGATCGTGGCTTGAGAGCCAAGAGCGAGAGCCCTACTGATCCACATAGTTTGGCTCTTGTCTCAGGATCGAGGACTAACGCTAACCCAGTTGCTATGCAGTTTTCCTTGTCTTGTCTTGTGTCCATGCCAGACGAGGACTTTGAGATGCGGAGCGAGGAGGATCTCGTGTTGTTGAGCAATAGATTTGGACAGATGTACGAGAACCGTAAGAATGTGAGGAGGAGCTCGAGGATGTGCTATCGGTGCGGGAAGTACGGGCATTTCATCGCTGTGTGTCCGGAAGCCATGGAGATCAAGAACCACTACAAGGGCAAGTCCAAGCACGACTACAACAACAAACACCACTCCTGGAATGACTACAAGGACAAGCGCAAGGACAAGAGCGAGAGAAGGCCAAGGAAGAGTAGTGGGTATAAGAAGAAGATAGTTCGAGAGATGGTTGCCAGAGCGAGCGACATCGACTCCACTTCAAGCGACTCCTCATCCAGTTTGAGCAGCGAGGAAGAGCAAGATCGGCGCAAGGACAAGCGGCACATGGGCAAGAGCTTCACCGACCTGAGCTTCATCGTGCAAGGCGGTTTCTGCGGCATGGCACACAACTCCAACAACAAGAAGGACGGGAAGGATAGCTCGGACTCGAACTCCGATTCCGAGGATGAGGTGGGAGGCATGGAGAACTTTTGGTTGATCGACTCTGGTTGTTCGCGCCACATGACCGGAGATCGTGGGTGGTTCTCCAGCCTCACCCCAGTGAGTACGAGGGAGTACGTCACTTTCGGGGACAATGGGAGAGGACGAGTGCTTGCTGAAGGTATAGTGAAGGTGAGTAGCAAGGTAACCTTAAAGAGTGTGGCTTTGGTCAAGTCACTTGGTTTTAACCTGTTGTTAGTATCCCAGTTACTTGATGAGGGTTTTGAGGCTCATTTTAAGATGGGCGCTTCTCGTGTGCTTGATTCTCAAGGCGATCTTGTCTGTACGATCGTCCCCGAGGGTCAAATCTTTCGTGCTGATTTTTCCCAGTCTGTTGGTCTCTTCGATGCTTTGTTGCTGGGGTTTCGACTGAGCTTTGGAAGTGGCACAGGAGGCTAGGACACTTGAGCTTTGAGTTGCTTTCCCGCTTGAGTGGCCTAGACCTTGTCCGAGGATTTCCAAAGTTGAAATTCGAGAAGTATTTGGTTTGTGCTTCGTGTCGGCATGGAAAGATGGTTGCTGCTTCTCACGCCCCTCTGACTATGGTCATGACCGAGTGACCTTGTGAGCTATTGCACATGGATTTGGTTGGGCCAGCTCGTATTTGCTCTATGGGTGGGAAGCGGTATGTGTTGGTAGTTGTTGACGGGTGTTAAGTACTACTTTCAGCCATCAATATTCTCACATAAATGGAGGCATATGCATTATTTACTTGCATTTTGGTTTGAATAATGTAGTTCCACTTGTCCTTGGAGATTATTTGTATGTAGGTGAAATAAGCGTTAAAAGAGATGGAAACCCACCTTATATGGAAGAACCATGCCAACTCAGCTGAGGAGTTGGCTACCACCAAGGAAACACATGGCATTCCACATCACTGATCCAAGGGAGGCACTCACCGATGAATCAGAGAGTGACACATGGACTTCGTATGGATCAAGAGGCCCACCTCGGATACCAAAACAAGCCATGCACCGGGGAAGGATCAGAGGGCCCACAGGGCAGCCACCCAGAGGAAAACTACCCCGAGTGGGGGCCTAGGGGGCCAGCCGATCCTTGGATTGACTGAACCACCTTAGTGCCGCCCCATCTTGTCCCTCCACGTGGCAGCAGCTCAATGGTCCATTGCTTCACTCCCGGGTGTTTTGAGGCCATTTGGTGCCCGAGGCAAGCCTCCTCCTTGCCTATAAATAGAAGGGGAGGAGCTCCCATTTCACACACACCACTCTCTCATTCTCCTCTCACTTTTAGTCTCTAAGGCTAGGAGGTAGGCTAGAGTACCTCTTATTCAGGTTCCAAGTCTACTTTGGAGTCTATGTATGAGTTCTCTTTTATCTTTATTTCATTGTATGACTTTGATCTACTTCAGTTATTGGTAGATCATATGATTGATATGTTCTTGAGTTCATCTCTTGTTCATCATTTAGAGGCTTGTGTTCTTCATGAACACTACCTTTTGATCCACTTGAAGGATGATTTACTCATTCCTTATGTGTTTGTTCATAAGTTAGAGGCTCATGTTCTTCACGAACACGACCCTTTGATCTTGTTGACTAGACATAATAGTGTTGCATGAGGTTTGTGTTCAAGCTACGGTACTCGGTCTAAGTTGATCAGTCATCTAGTGGCTCTCACCCTGGGTCACAATAGCCCGGGCCGGGTGAAGTCTAGCAGCAACGCAGGCATGGTGCCTGGGTTGTGTGGCTATGTTAGTTATGAGCATGCCCCCCGTAACGATTGAGGTACGCCGCAGTGGTGACAGCTGTTGGACCCTTTAGAACCCTCCGCGCTGGGGTATTGCTGTAGGAGTCTAAAGTATAGTTTCGCAGAGTGCTGGTCATCGCGGGCTATCTCCCCGTTTGTACCTGGGTGCTGAACCTTACCCTCTCATGCAATGTTTCATGCCTATCTCTTGTATCTTCTAGCTTTGTATGTTTAGTACATTAGAACCTAGAGCTAACTCGTATGTTCCCACTATGTCGTAGAGTACTAGAGTAGAGGTAGATCTGAGTGTGTGTCACACTACCCTATCATATCTTTTATCTTACCCCTACCTTTGAGTTGTTGTTTCCTATATCTATCTCTTGGTATACATTCAGTGCAAAAGCATAAGTCTATGATATCCGCCATTGCCTTCCACGGATACGATACCCTTGGAATATTCTCCTTCCTTGGGGAAATGCTACAATGGTTTATCTATGCGCTTGCGGATTCGTTCATGATCGTTTAGATTTACCTCTGGCAAGTCTTGGTGTTGACGCTAACTCGGCATCGTTAGTAGTGACGCTAAGAAATGCCAACAAGCATTTCTGGCGCTGTTGCCGGGGAAGGCACAAGATTATCATGACTATGCTTTGCATCTGTTTATAAATCATGAGTAGGTTAGGACAACTCTCAATGCAGGCTAACCTTGATTGTCTTCTTTTATCTTTGGATGATGAAGACAGGTAGTGTATGACTGGTTTCGACTTAACAGAGAATTTCACTGAAGATCCCGAGTCACTAGTGAGGAAAGCTCGAATTCATTTCGACTCACCTCATCATACTCATCCGGAAGGTGAACAAGCTTTCTTTGTACCATCCAGATCAAAAGCTATGGCCCAGAAGACACTTCGTGAGTACTCAGCTCCTTCTGCTGACCAGGTGCTGCAAGTCCCTGAGGTGGCAATGGGGACTGAAAATTTTGATATCAAGACGGGTCTAATCATGATGGTACAGGCTAGCCCATTCTGTGGCAAGCCAAATGAGGATGTTAATGCCCATCTGCAGCAATTCCTAGAGCTATGTAGCACTTTCATCATCAGGGGTGCAAATATGGATGTTGTTTGTCTCCGACTGTTTCCATTTTCTCTCCTGGGGAAAGCCAAGCAATGGTTCTATGCAAATCGTGATGCCATTAATACTTGGGATAAGTATTCAGAGGCATTCCTCAAGAAGTTCTTCCCATTGGGTAAAACCAATGCTTTTCGTGGAAGAATTTCTGGTTTTCAGCAAGCAGCAAGTGAATCTATTCCAGAGGCTTGGGAAAGGCTTCAGGAGTACGTCCTTGCCTGTCCTCACCATGGGATGGAGGATTAGCTTATTCTTCAAAGCTTTTATAATGGGTTGACTCCGACAGCCTGAGGCCATATTGATGCTACTGCTCAGGGAGCATTCTTCTCACTCACTGTTGATAATGCTAAATTACTCATTGCGAAGATGGTATCCAACCAAGGGTGGAGTGATGAAAGACTCCAACCACGTCCGAGGGGTACTCATACTGTCAAGGAAGCAGATATGATTACATCCAAGCTGGACCTTCTTATGAAAAGATTGGATGATTACACCAGCGAGAAGGCTGCCATGGCCACCACTACTCTGCCTATGGATTCTCATATGATTTGTGATGTCTGTGGCAACACTGGGCATTCAGGAAACTACTGTCCGGAAACTCAGGAGCAAGTGATGTACATGAACGGCAACAACAATGGTTATCGTTCACCTCAACAAGGAGGCCAACTGTGGAATCAACAACGCCCTTATTATCAAGGAGGTAACCATGGTAACTCGTACAACTCTAATCAACCCTACTTGCGAGATCTCGTTTTCGGGCAAGCTAAGATTAATGAAGGTGTTAATAAGAAGTAAGCTACCCTTGATAAAACCTTGGAAAGTCTCAACGTTAAGCTTGATAGTTTTTCTTTTGCTCAGAAGAGTCAGCTGAGTTTTAACAAAATATTAGAAACTCAGTTAGCTGCTTTGGTTCCGTCTGCTGATAACGGGAGGATCTCAGGGCAACCCGTGTCCTCCTGTGAAAATGTTAGTGTAGTGTGTTGACGGTGGAAATTCACCATTTCCAACCCTCAACATTCTCACATAAATGGAGGCATATGCACATTTCACTAGCATTTAGGTTTGAATAATGTAGTTCCACTTGTCCTTAGAGATTATTTGTATGTAGGTGATTTACCCCTTAAAAGAGATGGAAACTCAACTTCTATGAAGAAACCATGCCAACTCAGCTGAGGAGGTGGCTGCCACCAAGGAAAACATGGCAATCCATGTCATCGATCCAGGGGAGGCACTCACCGACGAATCAGAAGACGCCACATGGAATTCACATGGATCAAAGGGCCCACCTCGGATACCAAATCAAGCCATGCACCGGGGATGGATCAGAGGGCCCACAGGGCAGCCACCCAGTGGAAAACCACCAGGTGGGGCCACCCTAGGGGGGAGGCCGATCCTAGGATCGGCCGAACCGACCTAGGGGGATCCATCCTGACCCTCCACGTGGTAGCTCCCTATTGGTCCATTACCTCACTCTCGGGTGTTTAGGGGCCATTTGGGCGTCTGAGCAAGCCTTGTCCTTGCCTATAAATAGAAGGGGAGGGGCTCCCATTTCTCACACACCACTCTCTCATTCTCCTCTCACTTTTAGTTTCCAAGCCTAGGGGGTAGGCTAGAGTAGCTCTTATTCAGGTTCCAAGTCCTCTTGGAAGTCTAGGTATGAGTTCTCTTTTATCTTTATTTCTTTGTATGACTTTGATCTACTTCAGTTATTCAGCTATTTCATATAAAGTCATGGTAGATCATATTCTTGATATGCTCTTGAGTTCAAACTCTGTTCATCATTTAGAGGCTTGTGTTCTTCGTGAACACTACCTTTTGATCCACTTGATGGGTGATAAACTCCTTCCTTATGTGTTTGTTCATAAGTTAGAGGCTCGTGTTCTTCACGAACACAACCCTTTGATCTTATTGATTAGACATAAGAGAGTTCATATCTGTTTATATGTCTAGCCTTACTCGATATTGTTAGATGGCATGAGAGTGTTGCATGAGGTCTATGTTCAACCTACGGTACTCGGTCTAGTTGACCAGTCTTCTGGTGGCTCTCACCCTGGGTCACAATAGCCAGGGTCGGGTGGAGTCTAGCAGCAATGTAGGCATGGTGTCTGGGTTGTCTGGCTACGATAGTTATGAGCATACCCCCCGTAACGATAGAGGTCGGTCCTCGGGTGGTGACAGCCCCATTGGATCCTTGGGCAACCTCCGCGCTGGGGTACCTGCTGTAGGAGTCTAAAGTCTAGTTTCGCAGAGTGCTGGTCGTCGCGGGCCATTAGTTGTGACATTGAGAGGTGCCTAAAGGCATTTCCTAGTGTTGTCGCTAAGGACGGGTCCCAGATCTGTTCTTAGGATGATGACACTATGAAACGCCAACATAGTGTCGACTAGGTGGGGTAAGCCACCTAGGAAGACGTATGCTCCTAACTATGCAGGAAAACCCATACATCAAATTCTAGATCCATGGGAGGAATCAGCAGTTGTGCACAGAAGAGATCCCGGTTATCCAGCTATCAAATGCACAATCTATTACAAGACGATCAAGCATGCCCTTTGTGACCTTGGTGCAAGTGTCAATCTCATGTCCAAGGCCATGTTCAAGCAACTGGGATATCCAGCTCTCTCTCCAATAGCACGGACTATCCAACTCGCCGATTCAACGATACGATATCCAGAAGGAATTGTTGAGAGCTTATTGGTCAAGGTCAAGAACTCTTATGTCTTCGCGGATTTCGTGGTCCTTGGTATGGACGACAAGGGAGGAATGCCGCTCATCCTTGGGGGCCCGTTTCTCAGTGATGTCCGAGCCAGAATCAATGTGGGGGCCGGAGTAATCCGTTTCCGCATTGGGAAGAGGAACTTGGTATTCAAGTTTCAAGATAAAGAAGAGCAATGCTATTTAGTGCAAGATGGTGTTGAGCAGCTTGGGGGAAGGATGGAGCCTTCACCCCAGAAGAAGAAATCTCCGTCAAAGAAGCAAAAGAAAATTCATAAGGAATGGCGAAAGATTGAGAAGGCATCACCCTCTACTTCTCAGGAGTAGGGTGCCGAGTGGAATTTAACCGCTGAGAAGAGTCCAACTCGTCAGACTAAAATGATGAGTCATTTCTACCAAAAAGGTTAAAGCTGGTATTTATCTCATATTTCTGTTTCCAAATTTTATTTGATTTCCAAAATTGCATATTTGATTTTTCCAAACCTTGCATCTGCATGCTAGATTTATCTAGCCCTTTTCCCTTTTTAAATAAAATTTCTGAAAATAATTTCTCAGTTTGAAAATTCTAGAAAAATCATTTTAAAAATATTTTGGGTAATTTTGGGCCCAAGCACTCAGGCAGGCCCCCAGCTAGCCGTTGGGGAGCCACTGGCCAAGGCAGAGGGTAGGTCGGCCCGGCCTGGGGTCAGCCGACCCCAGGTTCGGCCGAACCAGCCCAACGGCTGCTGGGCCCTACCTTGCTCCAACGGCTCCTAGCCGTTGCCCAATGGCCATGTCTGGATGCCCGGCGCATTTGCCTATAAATAGCAGGGGGAGAGGGGGTGCTCTCCACCCATTCAACTCATTTCACTCACACCCCCTTCTCTACTCCTTGCTTTCTTGGTTTTCTTGGATTTCTTGCTCAAGTTTGGATCATCAAGTGTTCTCTCTATTGTGTTGCAGAAAGTATTGCTATTGATGGAGCAAGCTCGGTAAGAAATTCATTCGATTTCACTAATCCATCACCTAGTTGCTCTTGTTGTCCCATTGTTGTGCTAGCATGAGTTGGGCGGCGAACGCTCTCCGGAGGGTGACACGCTCCCGTTCACGGGCAAGCGCAATTTCATCCATCCCCGCCGAGCCGACACCAAGCCCATCAACGATGGATTATGAAGAAGAGCGTGAAGAGCAAGTCGAGCCACAAGTAGCAGAGGAGGTCGTCGACGACACCCCCTACCTCAGCTTGTGGGGCACTCGAGAGAAGCAAGCCTATGCTCTCCTGAAGGGCCGAGTCTTTGCCCACACCCGGGACTTCGACCCGGCTTTCATGGAGAAGACAGGTATGAACCTCGAGTTTGCTTCCATTTGGTATGCTCTTGGTTGGGAGGAGTTTGCGCCGGTTACAGAGCTTGGCTCTCGGCCCCTCACCATCCAGTTTCTTTGCTCTCTTGCCGAGGTGGCTGATGGTATTGAGTTTTGTCTTTTCGGGACCGATTACCATGTTTCATGGAAAGAACTTAGTCATCTCCTTAGTTTTAATCAGCGTTGTGCTCTTTCTTTGAACAAGGCTTGTGAGGTTTTTGTTCGAGACTCTTTCTGGGCAGACATTTCTGGTCTTATTTACAGTGGCAAATTTGTGCCTCGGTGCAATGATATTGTGCATCCCACTCTCTGTTTGTGGCACAAGTGGCTCGCCATTACTCTCTTTCCACGAGAGGATGTTCGGCCCGTGCGCAGCGATGAGTTGATGCTTTTATACGCCGCTTCTAAACAGATGAAGGTCTCTCCCGTTAAAGCTATGATCCGGCAGTGGTTGACGAATTTTAAGATGATAGGTCCTATTGAGTGTACGTCTTTGGTGACTCGTATTGCTCTTAGACTTGGGGTTCTTAGCGGGAATCCCGTACCCTTCATCAGGACGCCCTGAGTTCTCATTGATGAGGCATACTTGATCCCGGGGCATATACTTAAGAGAGGCCCAAATGATTCTTTGACTTTCTTCTTCCCGGGTTATGCAAATCAAATCCCTTTACCTAACCCGGGGTTTCGATTGTATAGCTCGGAGTCACTAACCATTCCCCTTGTTACACAAGAGGAAAGCCATCGTGCTAGTGTTTCAGGCAGGTCCACCAGAAGCGCGGCAACACTGGGCATTCAGGAAACTACTGTCCGGAAACTCAGGAGCAAGTGATGTACATGAACGGCAACAACAATGGTTATCGTTCACCTCAACAAGGAGGCCAACTGTGGAATCAACAACGCCCTTATTATCAAGGAGGTAACCATGGTAACTCGTACAACTCTAATCAACCCTCCTTGCGAGATCTCGTTTTCGGGCAAGCTAAGATTAATGAAGGTGTTAATAAGAAGTAAGCTGCCCTTGATAAAACCTTGGAAAGTCTCAACGTTAAGCTTGATAGTTTTTCTTTTGCTCAGAAGAGTCAGCTGAGTTTTAACAAAATATTAGAAACTCAGTTAGCTGCTTTGGTTCCGTCTGCTGATAATGGGAGGATCTCAGGGCAACCCGTGTCCTCCTGTGAAAATGTTAGTGTAGTGTGTTGACGGTGGAAATTCACCATTTCCAACCCTCAACATTCTCACATAAATGGAGGCATATGCACATTTCACTAGCATTTAGGTTTGAATAATGTAGTTTCACTTGTCCTTGGAGATTATTTGTATGTAGGTGATTTACCCCTTAAAAGAGATGGAAACTTAACTTCTATGAAGAAACCATGCCAACTCAGCTGAGGAGGTGGCTGCCACCAAGGAAAACATGGCAATCCATGTCATCGATCCAGGGGAGGCACTCACCGACGAATCAGAAGACGCCACATGGACTTCACATGGATCAAAGGGCCCACCTCGGATACCAAATCAAGCCATGCACCGGGGATGGATCAGAGGACCCACAGGGTAGCCACCCAGTGGAAAACCACCAGGTGGGGCCACCCTAGGGGGGCGGCCGATCCTAGGATCAGCCGAACCGACCTAGGGGGCTCCATCCTGGCCCTCCACGTGGTAGCTCCCTATTGGTCCATTGCCTCACTCCCGGGTGTTTAGGGGCCATTTGGGCGTCCGAGCAAGCCTTGTCCTTGCCTATAAATAGAAGGGGAGGGGCTCCCATTTCTCACACACCACTCTCTCATTCTCCTCTCACTTTTAGTTTCCAAGGCTAGGGGGTAGGCTAGAGTAGCTCTTATTCAGGTTCCAAGTCCTCTTGGAAGTCTAGGTATGAGTTCTCTTTTATCTTTATTTCTTTGTATGACTTTGATCTACTTCAGTTATTCAGCTATTTCATATAAAGTCATGGTAGATCATATTCTTGATATGTTCTTGAGTTCATTCTCTGTTCATCATTTAGAGGCTTGTGTTCTTCGTCAACACTACCTTTTGATCCACTTGAAGGGTGATAAACTCCTTCCTTATGTGTTTGTTCATAAGTTAGAGGCTCGTGTTCTTCATGAACACGACCCTTTGATCTTATAGATTAGACATAAGAGAGTTCATATATGTTTCTATGTCTAGCCTTAGTTGATCTTGTTAGATGGCATGAGAGTGTTACATGAGGTCTGTGTTCAAGCTACGGTACTCGGTCTAGTTGACCAGTCTTCTGGTGGCTCTCACCCTGGGTCACAATAGCCCAGGTCGGGTGGAGTCTAGCAGCAACGTTGGCATGGTGCCTGGGTTATCTGGCTACGATAGTTATGAGCATACCCCTCGTAACGATAGTGGTCGGTCCTCGGGTGGTGACAGCCCCGTTGGATCCTTGGGCAACCTCCGCGCTGGGGTACCTGCTGTAGGAGTCTAAAGTCTAGTTTCGCAGAGTGCTGGTCGTCGTGGGCTAGCTCCCCGTTTGTACCTGGGTGCTGAACCTTATCTCTCTCATGCAATACTCATGCCCATCTCTTGTATCTTCTAGCTTTGTATGTTTAGTACATTAGAACCTAGAGCTAACTCGTATGTTCCCCCTAAGCCGTAGTGTGCTAGAGTAGAGGTAGATTTGAGTGTGTGTGTCACACTACCCCATTTATCTTTTATCTTACCCCTATCTTTGAGTGTGTTGTTCCCTATATCTATCTCTTGGTTTACATTCAGAGCAAAAGCATGAGTCTAAGATATCCGCCATTGCCTTCCACGGATACGAAACCCTTGGAATACTCTCCTTCCTTGGGGAAATGCTACAATGGTTTATCTGTGCGTTTGCGGATTCGTTCATGATCGTTTAGATTAACCTTTGGCAAGTCTCGATGTTCACGCTAACCCGGTGCCATTAGTTGTGACATTAAGAGGTGCCTAAAGGCATTTCCTAGTGTTGTCGCTAAGGACGGGTCCCAGATCTGTTCTTAGGATAATGACGCTACGAAATGCCAACAAGTATTTCTGGCACCGTTGCCGGGGAAGGCACAGGATTATCATGACTATGCTTTGCATCTGTTTATAAACTCTGAGTAGGTTAGGAGAACTCTCAATGCAGGCTAACCTTGATTGTCTTCTTTTATCTTTGGATGATGAAGACAGGTAGTGTATGACTGGTTTCGACCTACCGGGAAATTTTACTGAAGATCCCGAGTCACTTGTGAGGAAGGCTCGAATTCATTTCGGCTCATCTCGTCGTACTTGTCCAGAGGGCGAACCAGCTTCCTTTGTACCATCCACGTCCAACGCTATGGCCCAGAAGACACTTCGTGAGTACTCAGCTCCTTCCGCTGACCAGGTGCTGCAAGGCCCTGAGGTGGCAATGGGGACTGAAAATTTTGAGATCAAGACGGGTCTAATCACGATGGTACAGGCTAGCCCATTCTGTGGCAAGCCAAATGAGGATGCCAATGCTCATCTGCAGCAATTCCTAGAGCTATGCAGCACTTTCGTCATCAGGGGTGCAAATATGGATGTTGTTCATCTACGGTTGTTTCCATTCTCCCTCCTGGGGAAAGCTAAGCAATGGTTCTATGCGAATCGTGAAGCTATTAACACTTGGACTAAGTGTTCAGAGGCATTTCTCAAGAAGTTCTTCCCATTGGGTAAAACCAATGCTCTTCGTGGAAGGATTTCTGGTTTTCAGCAAGCAGCAAGTGAATCTATTCTAGAGGCTTGGGAGAGGCTTCAGGAGTATGTCCTGGCCTGTCCTCACCATGGGATGGAGGATTGACTTATCCTTCCAAGCTTCTATAATGGGTTGACTCCGACAGCCCGAGGCCATATTGATGCTGCTACTCAAGGAGCATTCTTCTCACTCACTGTTGATGATGCTAAACTACTCATTGAGAAGATGGTCTCCAACCAAGGGTGGAGTGATGAAAGACTCCAACCACGACCGAGGGGTACTCATACTGTCAAGGAAGCAGACATGATTACCGCCAAGATGGATCTTCTTATGAAGAGATTGGATGACTACACCAGTGAGAAGGCTGCCATGGCCACCACTACTCTGCCTATGGACTCTCACATGACTTGTGAAGTCTGTGGCAACACTGGGCACTCAGGCAACTATTGTCCGGAGACTCAGGAGGAAGTGATGTACATGAACGGCAACAACAACGGCTATCGTCCACCTCAACAAGGAGGACAATCGTGGAATCAACAACGCCCTTACTATCAAGGAGGTAACCAAGGTAACTCGTACAATCCTAACCAACCTTCCTTGCGAGATCTTGTTTTCGGGCAAGCTAAGATTAATGAAGGTATTAATAAGAAGTTAGCTGCCCTTGATAAAACTATGGAAAGCCTCAACGTTAAGCTTGATAGTTTTTCTTCTGCTCAGAAGAGTCAGCTAAGTTTCAACAAAATGTTGGAAACTCAGTTGGCTCAGCTGGCTGCTTTGGTTCCATCTCCTGATAACGGGAGGATCCCGGGGCAACCTGTATCCTCTTGTGAGAATGTTAGTGTAGTGTCAACCCGGTGGGGTAAGCCACCTAGGAAGACACATGCTTCTGACTATGCAGGAAAGCACATACAACAAATTTTGATCCATGGGAGGAATCAGCAGTGGTGCACAAGAAAGATCCAGGCTACCCGACTATCACTTGCACAATCTATTACAAGCAGATCAGGCATGCCCTTTGTGACCTTGGTGCAAGTGTTAATCTCATGTCCAAGGCCATGTTCGAGCAACTTGGATACCCAACTCTCTCTCCAACAACACGGACTATCCAACTCGCCGATTCAACAATACGATATCCAGAAGGAATTGTTGAGAGCATGTTGGTCAAGATTAAGAGCTCTTATGTCTTCGCGGATTTCGTGGTCCTTGATATGGATGACGAGGGAGGAATGCCGCTCATCCTTGGGCGACCATTTCTCAGTGATGTCCGAGCTAGGATCAATGTGGGGTCCGGAATCATCCGTTTCCGCATTGGGAAGAGGAACTTGAGGTTCCGGTTTCAGGACAAAGAAGAGCAGTATTTAGTGCAAGATAGTGTTGAGCAGCTTGGAGGAAGGATGGAGCCTTTACCCCCGAAGAAGAAATCTCCATCAAAGAGGCTAAAGAAAATTCGGAAAGAATGGCGGAAGATTGAGATGGCACCACCGTCTACTTCTCAGGAGTGGGGTGCTGAGTGGAATTGATCACTAAGAAGAGTCCAACTCGTCGGACTAAAAATGATGAGTCCTTTCTACCAAAAAGGTTAAAGCTGGTACTTATCTCATATTTCCCTTTCCAAAATTTTATTTCAATAAATTGCATATTTAGTTTTCCAAAACTCTGCATTTGCATGCTAGATTTATCTAGCCCTTTTCCCTTTTCAAAATAAAATTTCTGAAAATCATTTCTGAGTTTGAAAATTTAAGAAAAATCATTTGAAAAATATTTCGAGGGAATTTGGGCCGAGGCACTCAGGCAGGCCCCCAGCTAGCCGTTGGGGAGCCACTGGCCAGGGCAGAGGGCAGGTGGGCCCGGCCTGGGGTCGACCGACCCCAGGTTCGGCCGAAGCAGCCCAACGGCTGCTGGGCCCCCACCTTGCTCCAACGGCTATGTCTGGATGCCCGGCGTATTTGCCTATAAATAGCAGGGGGAGAGGGGGTGTTCTTCACCCATTCAACTCATTTCACTCACACTCCCCTCTCTACTCCTTGCTCTCTTGGTTTTCTTGGATTTCTTGCTCGGGATTGGATCATCAAGCATTCTCTCTAGTGTGTTGCTGAAAATATTGTTATTGGTGGAGCAAGCTCGGTAAGAACTTCATTCGATTTCACTAACCCATCACAGAGTTGCTCTTGTTGTTCCTTGTTGTTGTGCTAGCATGAATTGGGCAGCGAACACTCTCAGGAGGGTGACACGCTCACGCTCCCGTTCGCAGGCAAGCACGAGTGCATCCACCCCCACCGAGCCAACGCCGAGCCCATCGACGATGGATTATGAATAAGAGCAAGAAGAGCAAGCCGAGCCACAAGCCGCGGAGGAGGTCATCGACGACACCCCCTACCTCAGCTTGTGGGGTGCTCGAGAGGAGCAAGCCTATGCTCTTCTGAAGGACCGAGTCTTCGCCCACACCAGGGACTTCGACCCGGCTCTCATGGAGAAAACAGGTATGAATCTCGAGTTCGCTTCCATTTGGCATGCTCTTGGTTGGGAGGAGTTTGCGCCGGTTACAGAGCATGGCTCTCGGCCCCTCACCATCCAGTTTCTTTGCTCTCTTACCGAGATTCAGGATGGCATTCAGTTACATCTTTTTGGGACTGATTATCGTGTTTCTTGGAAGGAACTTAGTCGTCTTCTTGGGTTTAGTCCTCGTTGTGTTGTTTCTCTGAAAAAGGCTTGTGATGGTTTTGTTCGAGAATCTTTCTGGGTAGATATCTCTGGTCTTGTTTACAATGGCAAGTTTGTACCTCGGTGCAACGATATTGTGCATCCCACTCTCCGTCTGTGGCACAAGTGGCTCGCCATTACTCTCTTTCCACGAGAGGATGTTCGGCCTGTGCGCAGTGATGAGATGATGCTATTATATGCCGCTGTTAACCGGATCTAGGTCTCTCCCGTTAAAGCTATGATTTGGCAATGGTTGATGAATTTCAAGATGATAGGTCCTAGTGAGTGTACATCTTTGGTGACTCGTATTGCTCTCAGACTCGGGGTTCTTAGCGGGAATCCCGTACCCTTCATCGGGACGCCCCGAGTTCTCATTGATGAGGCATACTTGATCCAAGGGCATATACTCAAGAGGGGCCCAAATGATTCCTTGACTTTCTTCTTTCCGGGCTATGCAAACCAAATCCCGTTACCTAACCCGGGGTTTGGATTGTATAACACGGAGTCACTAACCATTCCCCTTGCTACACAAGAGGAAAGCCGTCATGCTAGTGTCTCAGGCAGGTCCACCAGAAGTGCAGCGAAGAGAGCACACATGCAGCAGCAGCAGCAGTCACAGCCACCACCACCACCTCAGCCACAGCCTGCTACGCCACCGGTGGCAGGAGGGGCCCCTGTGGGGTATATGTTCGGGTTACCCCTGGGTATACACCTGGCTGGGATCAGCCCACCTACCAGCCGAGTGCGAGTGGCAAAGCTTGGGCGAATGCGAGCAGTGCTCAGTGGGCCACACCCGCTAGTTCCAGCTCCGATGGTCCACCTCCGTCTTCGTCCTTCCGGCGGTACTCCTCAGCCTCTGCACGCGATGCTCAGCTCGCGTAGCAGATGGGAGAGCTCACCGTCTAGGTTACGGGATTGGAGGAGACGCTGAACACCCACATCGAGTCTACCTCAGCGTGGCAGCGTCAGGCTGGTGAGCGGATAGCAGCCATGCAGCAGGATCAGCAGCGATACATAGAGGCGCAGAGGGCTTACTACGCGAGTCAGGGTTTCTTCTACCCTCCTCCGCAGTGAGCCTGAAGCTAGCTTGGGGGAGGACCCCCATTCTGAGGTAACTTGTATCTTCCTTTGTTTTCAGAATATCTTATAAATGAAAATCCAAAAAAATCTGCAAAATAAAAAGACCAAAAATATTTATTTGCTTTCATCATCATCGTTTGCTTGGTTTGCTTTGATATGCTTAGTAAGAATGCTTTGCCTCTATGGTTGAAATGATGAATAGTTGCTCTGTTTATTTTCCTTGTATGTCTTGCCTACAACTTTGTATCCTACCTAAGTTTTGAGTTTGTTGGCTTGTATGTTCAAACCTTAGCTCGAAAACTGTGGGAAGGAAAAAGCATGATCCTTGCCTAAGTTGTTGTGAGACATGATATGGTATAATAGAGTGCTATGATCTTGTGCTTAGTGATGCTTGACATCCGGAGTTTTCCTTTTTGAAAAATCAAAACATGATGAGTTCCTCAATGATGAGAATTTCCTATCCAAGGCCATATGTAGATTCTAGTTCTTAGCCTCCACATATGCAGCTCGTTCTCTCATTGAGCTTTGTCAAATTGTTGTGATCCTTGTTAGAACTCATACTCCCCTGATCAAGATCACGTACACGTTCATGCTAAAACTTCTACACCGGAAGTTAGCATTCATCATTTGCTCCATGTTGCTTATGCATTCCTCCATAAATAAAACTCTATGTATCTTTGCATTATTCATCCCTCTCCAAATATCTCCAATAGAGACAAAGGGCTAGCTTAAAAAAAAGCATGCTCAAAAGCATGGCAAAAATGAATAAAGAGAGCTAGCCCAAGTCTCGAAAATTCCAAAGGAGAAAAAGGGATTGATATATGCAAGAGAAAGAGTTCCACCATATAGATGGTAATAACTAGTACCTACTCCGGGGCTAGTGTCCACCTTACCATCAAATCCTCATTCCTTCAAATAAAACATGGCAATATCTAGCACCCATTTTCGGGCCTAATATCCACCTTGCCATGCTCATATCCATCACACACATATGCACATCTTGATCAGGATGTATGTTTATTTCTTCCAAGAATCCGGTCTTTGACTTAGCAAAACATGAGAGGCAAGTATGCCACATCTTCCCTACCTACAGCTCCACATACAGCCTATTAGGAGTAGGATGTGAAGAAAGGCAACATTAATGCCTTGGTGAGGAACCATACATTTTTGAGCGATCCGAGAGTATCATTTGAGGAACTCTGATTTTCTTTTGAAAAAAAATTGCAAAACCTCCGGATTGATAAGCTGATCAAAGTATGAGTGACTATGCACATGCAATATAACCATTCTGTCTCTCAACCGCCCAAGGCAGGTGAAGCTATATGCCCCACGTATCAGGTGAAAGGTAAGAACATTGACAACTTGTTCAACTCTTGGTAGAATACTTTGCTGTATGTTTGCCATAGGTTGAGAATACAACATTGTAGCAACTCCAGATCAACCAACCTAAGTCTCTAATGTCTTGCTTCGAGACGAGCAAGAGGTTAGCTTGGCGGAGTTTGTTGACGGTGGAAATTCACCATTTCCAACCCTCAACATTCTCACATAAATGGAGGCATATGCACATTTCACTAGCATTTAGGTTTGAATAATGTAGTTCCACTTGTCCTTGGAGATTATTTGTATGTAGGTGATTTACCCCTTAAAAGAAATGGAAACTCAACTTCTATGAAGAAACCATGCCAACTCATCTGAGGAGGTGGCTGCCACCAAGGAAAACATGGCAATCCATGTCATCGATCCAGGGGAGGCACTCACCGACGAATCAGAAGACGCCACATGGACTTCACATGGATCAAAGGGCCCACCTCGGATACCAAATCAAGCCATGCACCGGGGATGGATCAGAGGGCCCACAGGGCAGCCACCCAGTGGAAAACCACCAGGTGGGGCCACCCTTGGGGGGTGGCCGATCTTAGGATCGGCTGAACCGACCTAGGGGGATCCATCCTGGCCCTCCACGTGGTAGCTCCCTATTGGTCCATTACCTCACTCCCGGGTGTTTAGGGGCCATTTGGGCGTCTGAGCAAGCCTTGTCCTTGCCTATAAATAGAAGGGGAGGGGCTCCCATTTCTCACACACCACTCTCTCATTCTCCTCTCACTTTTAGTTTCCAAGCCTAGGGGGTAGGCTAGAGTAGCTCTTATTCAGGTTCCAAGTCCTCTTGGAAGTCTAGGTATGAGTTCTCTTTTATCTTTATTTCTTTGTATGACTTTGATCTACTTCAGTTATTCAGCTATTTCATATAAAGTCATGGTAGATCATATTCTTGATATGTTCTCTAGTTCAAACTCTGTTCATCATTTAGAGGCTTGTGTTCTTCGTGAACACTACCTTTTGATCCACTTGATGGGTGATAAACTCCTTCCTTATGTGTTTGTTCATAAGTTAGAGGCTCGTGTTCTTCACGAACACAACCCTTTGATCTTATTGATTAGACATAAGAGAGTTCATATCTGTTTATATGTCTAGCCTTACTTGATATTGTTAGATGGCATGAGAGTGTTGCATGAGGTCTATGTTCAAGCTACGGTACTCGGTCTAGTTGACCAGTCTTCTGGTGGCTCTCACCCTGGGTCACAATAGCCAGGGTCGGGTGGAGTCTAGCAGCAATGTAGGCATGGTGCCTGGGTTGTCTGGCTACGATAGTTATGAGCATACCCCCCGTAACGATAGAGGTCGGTCCTCGGGTGGTGACAGCCCCATTGGATCCTTGGGCAACCTCCGCGCTGGGGTACCTGCTGTAGGAGTCTAAAGTCTAGTTTCGCAGAGTGCTGGTCGTCGCGGGCCATTAGTTGTGACATTGAGAGGTGCCTAAAGGCATTTCCTAGTGTTGTCGCTAAGGACGGGTCCCAGATCTGTTCTTAGGATGATGACACTATGAAACGCCAACATAGTGTCGACTAGGTGGGGTAAGCCACCTAGGAAGGCGTATGCTCCTAACTATGCAGGAAAACCCATACAACAAATTCTAGATCCATGGGAGGAATCAGCAGTTGTGCACAGAAGAGATCCCGGTTATCCAGCTATCAAATGCACAATCTATTACAAGACGATCAAGCATGCCCTTTGTGACCTTGGTGCAAGTGTCAATCTCATGTCCAAGGCCATGTTCAAGCAACTGGGATATCCAGCTCTCTCTCCAATAGCACGGACTATCCAACTCGCCGATTCAATGATACGATATCCAGAAGGAATTGTTGAGAGCTTATTGGTCAAGGTCAAGAACTCTTATGTCTTCGCGGATTTCGTGGTCCTTGGTATGGACGACAAGGGAGGAATGCCGCTCATCCTTGGGGGCCCGTTTCTCAGTGATGTCCGAGCCAGAATCAATGTGGGGGCCGGAGTAATCCGTTTCCGCATTGGGAAGAGGAACTTGGTATTCAAGTTTCAAGATAAAGAAGAGCAATGCTATTTAGTGCAAGATGGTGTTGAGCAGCTTGGGGGAAGGATGGAGCCTTCACCCTAGAAGAAGAAATCTCCGTCAAAGAAGCAAAAGAAAATTCATAAGGAATGGCGAAAGATTGAGAAGGCATCACCCTCTACTTCTCAGGAGTAGGGTGCCGAGTGGAATTTAACCGCTGAGAAGAGTCCAACTCGTCAGACTAAAATGATGAGTCATTTCTACCAAAAAGGTTAAAGCTGGTATTTATCTCATATTTCCGTTTCCAAATTTTATTTGATTTCCAAAATTGCATATTTGATTTTTCCAAACCTTGCATCTGCATGCTAGATTTATCTAGCCCTTTTCCCTTTTTAAATAAAATTTCTGAAAATAATTTCTCAGTTTGAAAATTCTAGAAAAATCATTTTAAAAATATTTTGGGTAATTTTGGGCCCAAGCACTCAGGCAGGCCCCCAGCTAGCCGTTGGGGAGCCACTGGCCAAGGCAGAGGGTAGGTCGGCCCGGCCTGGGGTCAGCCGACCCCAGGTTTGGCCGAACCAGCCCAACGGCTGCTGGGCCCTACCTTGCTCCAACGGCTCCTAGCCGTTGCCCAATGGCCATGTCTGGATGCCCGGCGCATTTGCCTATAAATAGCAGGGGGAGAGGGGGTGCTCTCCACCCATTCAACTCATTTCACTCACACCCCCTTCTCTACTCCTTGCTTTCTTGGTTTTCTTGGATTTCTTGCTCAAGTTTGGATCATCAAGTGTTCTCTCTATTGTGTTGCAGAAAGTATTGCTATTGATGGAGCAAGCTCGGTAAGAAATTCATTCGATTTCACTAATCCATCACCTAGTTGCTCTTGTTGTCCCATTGTTGTGCTAGCATGAGTTGGGCGGCGAACGCTCTCCGGAGGGTGACACGCTCCCGTTCACAGGCAAGCGCAATTTCATCCATCCCCGCCGAGCCGACACCAAGCCCATCAACGATGGATTATGAAGAAGAGCGTGAAGAGCAAGTCGAGCCACAAGTAGCAGAGGAGGTCGTTGACGACACCCCCTACCTCAGCTTGTGGGGCACTCGAGAGAAGCAAGCCTATGCTCTCCTGAAGGGCCGAGTCTTTGCCCACACCCGGGACTTCGACCCGGCTCTCATGGAGAAGACAGGTATGAACCTCGAGTTTGCTTCCATTTGGTATGCTCTTGGTTGGGAGGAGTTTGCGCCGGTTACAGAGCTTGGCTCTCGGCCCCTCACCATCCAGTTTCTTTGCTCTCTTGCCGAGGTGGCTGATGGTATTGAGTTTTGTCTTTTCGGGACCGATTACCATGTTTCATGGAAAGAACTTAGTCATCTCCTTAGTTTTAATCAGCGTTGTGCTCTTTCTTTGAACAAGGCTTGTGAGGTTTTTGTTCGAGACTCTTTCTGGGCAGACATTTCTGGTCTTATTTACAGTGGCAAAATTGTGCCTCGGTGCAATGATATTGTGCATCCCACTCTCTGTTTGTGGCACAAGTGGCTCGCCATTACTCTCTTTCCACGAGAGGATGTTCTGCCCGTGCGCAGCGATGAGTTGATGCTTTTATACGCCGCTTCTAAACAGATGAAGGTCTCTCCCGTTAAAGCTATGATTCGGCAGTGATTGACGAATTTTAAGATGATAGGTCCTATTGAGTGTACGTCTTTGGTGACTCGTATTGCTCTTAGACTTGGGGTTCTTAGCGGGAATCCCGTACCCTTCATCAGGACGCCCTGAGTTCTCATTGATGAGGCATACTTGATCCAGGGGCATATACTTAAGAGAGGCCCAAATGATTCTTTGACTTTCTTCTTCCCGGGTTATGCAAATCAAATCCCTTTACCTAACCCGGGGTTTCGATTGTATAGCTCGGAGTCACTAACCATTCCCCTTGTTACACAAGAGGAAAGCCGTCGTGCTAGTGTTTCAGGCAGGTCCACCAGAAGCGCGGCAAAGAGAGCACACATGCAGCAGCAGCAATCACAACCACCACCACAGCCACAGCCACAGCCACAGCCTGCTACACCACCGATGGCAGGAGGGGCCCTTGTAGGGTACATGTTCGGAGTTACCCCTGGATATGCACCTGGTTGGGATCAGCCCACCTACCAGCTGAGTGCGGGTGGCACAGCTTGGGCGAGTGCGAGCGATGCTCAGTGGGCTACACCCACTAGTTCTAGCTCCGGTGGTCTGCCTCCGTCTTCGTCCTTCAGGCGGCACTCTTCGGCCTCTGCACGCGATGCTCAGCTCACGCAGGAGATGGGAGAGCTCACCGTCCAGGTCACAGGATTGGAGGAGACGGTGAACACCCACGTCGAGTCTACCTCAGCGTGGCAGCGTCAGGCTGGTGAGAGGATTGAAGCCATGCAGCAGGCACAGCAGCGACACATGGAGGAGTAGAGGGCTTACTACGCGAGCCAGGGTTTCTTCTTCCCTCCTCCGCAGTGAGCCTGAAGCTAGCTTGGGGGAGGACCCCCATCCTGAGGTAACTTGTATCTTCCTTTGTTTTCAGAATATCTTATAATGAAAACCCAAAAAAATCTGCAAAAATAAAAAGACCAAAAAGATTTATTTGCTTTCATCAAGTTTGCTTAGTTTGCTTTGATATGCATAGTAAGAATGCTTTGCCTCTATGGTTGAAATGATGAATAGTTGCTCTGTTTATTCTTCTCATATGTCTTGCTTACAACTTTGTATCTACCTAAGTTTTGAGTTTGTTGGCTTGCATATTCAAACCTTAGCCTGAAAACTGTGGGTAGCGAAAAGCATGATCCTTGCCTAAGTTGTTGTGAGACATGATATGGTATAATAGAGTGATATGATCTTGTACCTAGTGATCTTGACATCCGGAGTTTTCCTTTAAAAAAATCAAAACATGATGAGTTCCTCAATGATGAGCATTTCCTATCCAAGGCCATATGTAGATTCTAGATCTTGTTAGCCTCCACATATACATCTTGTTCTCTCATTGAGCTTTGTAAAATTGTTGTGACCCTTGTTAGAACTCATACTCCCCTGATCAAGATCATGTACACGTTCATGCTAAACTTCTACACTGGAAGTTAGCATTCATCATTTGTTCCATTTGCTTATGCATTCTTCCACAAATAAAACTCTATGCATCTTTGTATCCTCTCCAAATATCTCCAATAGAGACAAAGGGCTAGCTAAAAAAGAAAAAAAGAAAAGCATGCTCAAAAGCATGGCAAAAATAAATAAAGAGAGCTAGCCCAAGTCTCGAAAAATTCCAAAAGGAGAAAAAGGGATTGATATGTGCAAGAGAAAGAGTTCCACCATATAGATGGTAATAACTAGTACCTACTCCGGGGCTAGTGTCCACCTTACCATCAATCCCTCATTTCCCATATAAAGCATGGTAATATCTAGCACCCATTTCCGGGCCTAGTATCCACCTTACCATGCTCATTACCATCACACACATATGCACATCTTGATCAGGATGTATGTTTGTTTCTTCCAAGGATCCGGTTTTTGACTTAGCAAAATATGAGAGACAAGTATGCCACATTTCTTCCCTACCTACAGCTCCACATAAGCCTATTAGGAGTAGGATGTGAAGAAAGGCAAAGTTGATGCCTTGATGAGGAACCATACACTTTGAGCGATCTGAGAGTATCATTCGAGGAACTCTGATTTTCTTTTGAAAAATTTGCAAAACCTCTGAATTGATAGCTGATCAAGGTATGAGTGATTATGAATTTTCTATATAACCATTATGTCTCTCAACCGCCTAAGGCAGGTGAAGCTATATGCCCCATGTCATCAAGTGAATGGTAAGAACGTTGCCAACTTGTTCAACTCTTGGTAGAGTACTTTGTTGTATGTTTACCATAAGTTAAGAATACGACATCGTAGCAACTCCTGATAGCCCAAGTCTCAAAAAATTCCAAAAAGAGAAAAAGGGATTGATATGTGCAAGAGAAAGAGTTGCACCATATAGATGGTAATAACTAGTACCTACTCCGGGGCTAGTGTCCACCTTAACATCAATCCCTCATTTCCCATATAAAGCATGGTAATATCTAGCACCCATTTCCGGGCCTAGTATCCACCTTACCATACTCATTAGCATCACACACATATGCACATCTTGATCAGGATGTATGTTTGTTTCTTCCGAGGATCCGGTTTTTGACTTAGCAAAATATGAGAGACAAGTATGCCACATTTCTTCCCTACCTACAGCTCCACATAAGCCTATTAGGAGTAGGATGTGAAGAAAGGCAAAGTTGATGCCTTGGTGAGGAACCATACACTTTGAGCGGTCTGAGAGTATCATTCGAGGAACTCTAATTTTCTTTTGAAAAAATTGCAAAACCTCCGGATTGATAGCTGATCAAGGTATGAGTGATTATGAATTTGCTATATAACCATTCTGTCTCTCAACCGCCTAAGGCAGGTGAAGCTATATGCCCCATGTCATCAAGTGAATGGTAAGAACATTGCCAACTTGTTCAACTCTTGGTAGAGTATTTTGTTGTATGTTTGCCATAAGTTAAGAATACGACATCGTAGCAACTCCTGATCAACCAACCTAAGTCCCTAATGTCTTGCTTCGAGACGAGCAAGAGGTTAGCTTGGGGGAGTTTGTTGATGGCTGTTAAGTACTACTTTCAGCCATCAATATTCTCACATAAATGGAGGCATATGCATTATTTACTTGCATTTTCGTTTGAATAATGTAGTTTCACTTGTCCTTGGAGATTATTTGTATGTAGGTGAAATAAGCGTTAAAAGAGATGGAAACTCACCTTCTATGGAAGAACCATGCCAACTCAGCTGAGGAGGTGGCTGCCACCAAGGAAACACATGGCATTCCACGTCACTGATCCAAGGGAGGCACTCACCGACAAATCAGAGAGCGACACATGGACTTCACATGGATCAAGGGGCACACCTCGGATACCAAAACAAGGCATGCACTAGGGAAGGATCAGAGGGCCCACAGGGCAGCCACCCAGAGGAAAACCACCCCGAGTGGGGGGGGCTAGGGGGCCGGTCGATCCTTGGATCGGCGGAACCGCCTTAGTGCCGTCCCATCTTGTCCCTCCATCTGGCAGCTGCTCATTGGTCCAGTGATTCACTCTCGGGTGTTTTGAGGCCATTTCATGAACGAGGCAAGCCTCCTCCTTGCCTATAAATAGAAGGGGAGGGGCTCCCATTTCACACACACAACCACTCTCTCATTCTCCTCTCACTTTTAGTCTCCAAGGCTAGGGGGTAGGCTAGAGTAGCTCTTATTCAGGTTCCAAGTCTACTTTGGAGTCTAGGTATGAGTTCTCTTTTATCCTTATTTCATTGTATGACTTTGATCTACTTCAGTTATTCAGCTATTTCATATAAAGTCATGGTAGGTCATATGATTGATATGTTCTTGAGTTCATCTCTTGTTCATCATTCAGAGGCTTGTCTTCCTCATGAACACTACCTTTTGATCCACTTGAAGGATGATTTACTCATTCCTTATGTGTTTGTTCATAAGTTAGAGGCTCGTGTCCTTCACGAACATGACCCTTTGATCTTGTTGACTAGACATAAGAGAGTTCGTATCCGTTCGTATGTCTAGCCTTAGTTGATCTTGTTAGATGGCATGATAGTGTTGCATGAGGTTTGTGTTCAAGCTACGGTACTCGGTCTAAGTTGATCAGTCTTCTGGTGGCTCTCACCCTGGGTCACAATAGCCCGGGCCAGGTGAAGTCTAGCAGCAACGCAGGCATGGTTCCTGGGTTGTGTGGCTACGTTAGTTATGAGCATACCCCCCGTAACGATTGAGGTAGGCCGTAGTGGTGACAGCTGTTGGACCCTTTGGAACCCTCCGTGCTAGGGTATTGCTATAGGAGTCTAAAGTATAGTTTCGCAGAGTGCTGGTCGTCGCGGGCTATCTCCCCGTTTGTACCTGGGTGCTGAACCTTACCCTCTCAGTCAATGTTTCATGACTATCTCTTGTATCTTCTAGCTTTGTATGTTTAGTACATTAGAACCTAGAGCTAACTCATCTGTTCCTCATATGCCGTAGAGTACTAGAGTAGAGGTAGATCTGAGTGTGTGTCACACTACCCTATCATATCTTTTATCTTACCCCTGCCTTTGAGTTGTTGTTTCCTATATCTATCTCTTGGTTTACATTTAGTGCAAAAGCATAAGTCTATGATATCCACCATTGCCTTCCATGGATACGATACCCTTGGAATATTCTCCTTCCTTGGGGAAATGCTACAATGGTTTATCTGTGCGCTTGTGGATTCGTTCATGATCGTTTAGATTTACCTGTGGCAAGTCTTGGTGTTCACACTAACTCGGCGTCGTTAGTAGTGATGCTAAGAAATGCCAACAGTAGTGGTTGATGATTTCTTGCGGTACTCTTGGGTTTTCTTTTTGGAGGATAAGAGCGAGACATTTGGCTTTGTTCGAGACTTGATCTTGAGGTTGAAGAATGAGAGACATGGGGATGTCATTCGAGCTATACGCAGTGACAATAGCACAGAGTTCAGGAACTCTCATTTTGATGCTTTTTGTAGTGATCTTGGTCTTGATCGTCAGTATTCTTCTCCATACGTTGTGTGCCAGAATGGCGTAGTGGAGAGAAAGAACCAGACCCTTTATGAGATGGCCAGGACGATGCTTGATGAGCATAGGACTCCTAGGTGTTTCTGGGTTGAGGTGGTCAATACCGCTTGCTATGTGTCGAATCGCATTTTCCTTCGTGCTTTCAAGAAGAGGACTTCGTATGAGCTGATGCATGGGTGGAAACCCAAGGTGAGTCACTTTCGAGCTTTTGGTTGCAAGTGCTTTATTCTCAAGAAGGGCAAGCTAGATAAGTTTGAGGCTAGGTGTTCCGATGGCATTTTTCTCGGTTATGCTATTCACTCTAGTGCATATTGTGTGCTCAATCTTGACACTAACCGAATCATGGAGACTTGCGAGGTAACCTTAGACGAGACACATCCATGTTGCTCTTCTGTCTTTGAGTGTGCAGGTGACGATGAAGTTGGTGAGTAGATCTTCGAGTGGAGGCTACTGCTGAGGAGGAGGTTGTGTCCAGGCGAGATGCTCCCCGGCGTGTACAGGTGGATCACCCACCATCAACGATCATAGGTGACCTTCATGAGCGCACTACACGGTCGAGGTCACGAAATATTTCTCACTTTGCTCACTCTGCATTTATTGCCTCGTTTGAGCCCAACGATATTCGACACACACTTTCTGATGCAAACTGGGTGAATTCCATGCATAAGGAGTTGGAGAATTTTGAGAGATACCAAGTCTGGGTGTTAGTAGATCCACCGTCAAATTGTCGTCCCATAGGTACCAAGTGGGTGTGGAAGAACAAGGAAGGTGAGAAACCTCTCGAAGATCTTTCGCCTTTCGTGGCCTTCACCCTGTCACGGATCACCCTTAATTGAGCGGGGGATCTAAGGGCACGCCAAAGTGAACGTGTCAACAAACCATGAAGGGTCGACATACTAGACCTAATCACAATGATTACATAAAGTATGCTATATAGTCTAACCATGCATAAGACTAAGGATCAAATCATATTCATGATAAGTAGAAAGCATAGACGGAGACATGGAATCGCTAATAGATCGAAAAACATGATGAATATTGCTAACCTGATAATAGATGTGTTTGGATCATCTCCACCGAGTTCATACCATTGATGACCTCAACTAGCTCCGGAACTCCACCATGGAACAACCACGCAGGGAGGCCATGGCGGCTAGGGTAGGCCTAGGCCATCTCCTAGACAACTTCGAGGACTCGATGCGGCCGTCGTCTCCCTTCGGTGCTTGCTTCTAGGTTTCACCGAGTTGTGATGAATGGATGTTGTGGTCGTCGGAGGCAGGAGCCACTTATTGACCGAGGAAACCCTCATCCAAAGGGGAGGCTGAACCGACACAGAAAAGGTGTAGGCCAGTCAGCATGGGCCAGCCGGCCCAGCCCATTCTGGCCCGGTTTAGGCCCAACTTCCTTCGTCGGCCTTTCTTGCAATTTTGACTTTCTTCCCCTTCACATGTGGCTTTTTGGCGTCATCATCCCCACGATCAAGATAGGGGGCCTTCTCGTATGAAATCTAATCTTTACGTCTCGGTCCTCAGGAATGTTTCGTCGTAGCACCTTGGTCCTTGCCACCTTTGGGAGTGAATTCGTCTTGCACTTGAACACGAATGGAACTCCTCATTTGCTCCTTTGAACTGGATGTGACTCCGTCCCTTTAGTCCATGTTTTCTTGCAAAAACACCACACTTCGAAATGCACGTACAAAGTTGAACTTGTTATATCATTAGTGTGCCTAGTGGCGGGTTAGTTCCATAATCGAGCTCAAACCAAAGTGTAACGAGTGCTTTTCGTTGACGGAAATCGACCGCCAACAAACCCCCATGCTTAAACCTTGCTGTCCTCGAGTAACCCTTTAAAGGCTGTCGATATTGCCTTTCAATGTTCATACCCTGCACTTGATTATACATGAGAAAATATAATGCTCTCCAAGTTTACATTTGTTAAAGTTCCATAATGTAACTAGCTTTCATCTTTATGGAGGGTAAATATCATTTACGCTCTTTCCACAAGTAATTAATCATGCCCTCAAATTTTAAACAAATCTCAAAAATTTTGAAAATAAAGAGCGGGATGAAGAAAAATTGATTTACCAAGATCAATAATAAACCTCCTTGCATCTTGCTCCTGAACTCTCATCTCATCTTGTCTCTCAAGCCTACTAGGACTACTTCTTTCCTCTCTCAAATATTTGGTGGAAGGCTTTATATGGAGCTATGAAAAAGTTTAGTCCTACCAAGATATTATAGTTGAGATATTATCAAAACAAGACAAGCTTCTCATGGACTTACCGAGACTCGTCAAAAAGGTCATTGGAAAAATAATGTTCCAAGGAGGAGGGAGAGAAAAATACACACTTTGAGATAGGTGGACATGTGCAAATGGCAAAGAGTAATCCCGAGGCACAAACGAAGTCCTCGTTATCGGATTGCACATGGTTGGAAAGAAGAGTATGGGTCTTGATCTTGAAATCCTTTTGAAATCTCCATACGTAGCTAGAGAACCAGGGAGCTTTATTTATTATTTTTTCTTTTTTTCTTTTCTTCTTTTTTTATCATACTTTTTCTTCTTTATTTTTTTCTTTCATCACTTTTCTATTTTTTTACTCCCCTTGAACTCTAGACTACACTAGTACTTCCTTGGCAACCCCCCATGCTTAGACGTTGCTCGTCCCCGAGCAAAGAGGTGATGAAATTGTGCCAAGGTAAGTGCTGAAATTCTTGTATTTTCTTGAAGAGAGATACTTGAAACCTTCTAGGGATCCTTTCATGGAGGTCTCCCAAAATCTTGCTCCACTTGACGGCACCTTCCTTGTAATCTTCTTTGAAATATTCATCCATACTCAAAGTTTTGGGTTGTGGTCAAGGAGGTATACACAAAAAGATATTTTGGATTTGTGGGTGGATATCTGGTGAGGTTTGCAAAATTCCCGATGTAAGAACTCACAATGCACGGATAGAAAAGGCTAGCATAATGATAGGTACGCAAAAACGGAATGACCAGCTTCTTAGTCTCGGGCTAGAGAAATCAAGCCTTGAATCAATACACCCAATAATAAATCATGTAAACTAAGGTTTTTGCACTCAATGATTATAAGGCTTTGGATAGGTTGAGCAAAATGCAAGAGTTATCAAAGACAATGTTAGCATATCCTTTAAGAACAAAAATAAATGATCTTTGATTCATTCAAAAAAATGAAAGCAATGAAAAATGCTATGGGTCTCAAGTTATCATAACCTCCACAAAAGATTTGGCTATCATTAATTTAATTTTCAGATCATATTAACGAGAGCACTAGCTTAATCATATACAAATCAAGCACAAGAATGAGCAAAGTGGCAACGATCATCATATATCCATAGTCAAGAGCATACAAGATATCACCATGGCGAGCACAAGGTAACGGTGATTATTATTTGTTGAAAACAAAAACAAATCTAGGTTGTACTCCTAATAGCCATGTTATTCTATAGAGAGATATACAAAGGTTGCATCTAAGGTTGTGGAAAGCATATACATATGTGCAGACATATAGAAAGACAAGGACAAAAAGAGGGTTGAGGAATTGTTACCGTCCTTTGATGCTTGAGGTGTAGCGCGGCCTCCCCCATGCTTAAGCATTGTTCTTAACATGGAAGAAAAAATTAGCATCCCGTGGCAACCGTGATCCTTGTACTCCATGCGGTCTTCTCATGTCCACCAAGTCCTCCCCCATGCTTAGCATGTTGCTAGGCATGGAAGATGATGAACCATCTTGTAATTCTTGAAGTTCTACCGCTATGTATGGAGATCATCGTCACTCTTCACCTTTGTTTCCTTGATTGTCCTTCAACGTCCACCCTTTGTCGCAAGCCTTAGTCCCAATCGTTTCTCAACTCGTCTTCACCTCCTTCCATGTTGTCCTTTATCACTGCTTCAACTTCCACGATCTTTTCTTCAACTTCCAGAACAAAACATGTACTGAACCATTGCTCCATTGCAAAGTCCTTGAAATTATCTTTCCAACGAGTGCTCATTCATCCCGATCGGACTCCGAACAAGAGAGTTATGCCATTTTTACTCCATCAATGCAAAACTGTCCTGGGCTGATTTCAGAATGTGTGACGCCAAAGATTTGGTTGTAACTCCTTGCACGGGTTTCCTAAAATGTTGAATCTTGATGTGTTGGAAAGAAGACTTAGTGGAGCTCTTGAATATCTAAATTTCCTCTTTTTTACATCTCTGAACATGTGTTTAATCTTGATGAGGACAACGGTGTTCCTTTTGGGATTTTGGAGGTGTTGACGATCTTAACTTCATCTTTTATCACAAACTCATGGGAGTGATTCACCATGTCTGCAAAACAACTCTAAAGCACAAAGTACCCCCGAGGAGATGGTCGGGAATACTCACTCTATGCCGACAAACCAAAAACATCCCCTAGGATCTTAACTTGTGGCATAGTTAATCTAGTGAACGAAAAATTAAGAACCTAATGGGTGTACATGTGTGCAAGTGTGCATGCAAATGTTGGGACCAAATTCGTGACCATCACCCTGCCACGGTGCACCATTAATCGAGTAGGGGATCTAAGGGTACGCCCAAGTGGATGTGTCTACAAACCATGAAGGGTCGACATACTAGACCTAATCACCATGATTACATAAAGTATGCTATATAGGCTAAGCATGCATAAGACTAAGGATCAAATCATATTCATGATAAGTAGAAAGCATAGACGGAGACATGGGATCGCTAATAGATCAGAAAACATGATGAATATTGCTAACATGATAGTAACTGTGTTTGGATCATCTCCACCGAGTACATACCATTGATGACCTCAACTAGCTCCGGAACTCCACCATGGCACAACCACGCAGGGAGGCCATGGCGGCTAGGGTAGGCCTAGGCCACCTCCTAAGCAACTTCGAGGACTCGCGGCGGCCGTCGTCTCCCTCCGGTGCTTGCTTCTAGGTTTCACTGAGTTGTGATGAATGGATGTGGTGGTCGTCGGAGGTAGGAGCTATTTATTGACCAAGGAAACCCTCATCCAAAGGGGAGGTCGAACTGACACAGAAAAGGGGTAGGCCAGTCGGCATGGGCCGGCCGGCCCAGGCCCTTTCTAGCCCGGTCAGGCCCAACTTCCTCCGATCGGCCTTTCTTGCAATTTTGACTTTCTGCCCCTTCACATGTGGCTTTTTGGCGTCATCATCCCTGCGATCAAGATAGGGGGTCTTCTCTTATAAAATTAAATCTTTACATCTCGGTCCTCAGGGATGTTTCGTCGTAGCACCTTGGTCCTTGCCACCTCTGGGAGTGAATTCATCTTGCACTTGAACACGAACGAAACTCCTCATTTGCTCCTTTGAACTTGATGTGACTCCGTCCCTTTAGTCCATGTTTTCCTGCAAAAACACCACACTTCCAAATCCACGTACAAAGTTGAACTTGTTATAACATTAGTGTGCCTAGTGGCGGGTTAGTTCCATAATTGAGCTCAAACCAAAGTGTAACGAGTGCTTTTAGTCGACAGAAATCGACCGCCAACAGTAGTTCGAGAAATCCCCTTCTAGATGTCATCGCGATCCAAGGGGGGCCGTTGACGCTCCATCCAATTCGACCAGTCCCGAAGGAAAGCACCACAGATGTAAAGACCCTAGAAGATCACAGCCTCTGGGAACACCTCCTTCTCCGGAGGGTAGCGATAGTGGGAACAACCAAAAAATGCCCGCTTGGATCGCAGGGCGCGATGAGGTGGGAGGCATCTAGAAACAGACAGAAGGTATATTCACCAACAGAAAAAGCTTTGAGAAGGCAAGTTCTTTCTATCCATTCAAGAGAGGAGGGACTACCCCCAAACATTACATCCCGGTTGCGGCGCTCGCCTTACATAAAGGTAAAGACGGACAAGACGGATACCAAAGGAATTGAATCTCATACCAAAATAATTTATTACCGTAGGCAACAATACCATAGTCATGAAAATACATAGTCCGAGCGACAATCTTGCAGTAGCACAACCCACGCACGAGACAACCCAAATGACCATCGTCTTCCGCCTGCAGTCAAGTTGTTGTGTTCGCCTCCTCCCCCCTCCTCCCTGTATCTTTTGCGGCTATCGCCGCCAAATCCGCCATCACTCGACCCCCTCTCCCTCTAATGCACTGTAATCTTCCCCACATAGTTTCCCTAACCCTATGCTACCCAATCAATAGCCTCTTCCACCTTGACCAGTGGTCCCACTGCCACCTTGTCTCACCGTTGGTATGCCCACCATCAATAGCCTCTTCCGCCCCCTCCCATCCAACGCCACGCCCACCCGTACCTCTCCCCACACACACCCCCACCCTCAATGCCATGTTGATCTTACCCAGTATCGGCAATTGCTAAATCTGAACTAAAGATGTTTAAACACAAACAATTTGAGATTGGTGCACTGAAAACCATAGAACCCACAAGGCGTAGCAAGTATCAAAGAAAAAAGTTGAAGTTTAAACTTCCAACTAAATCTCAAAAATAAAGCAATGTAAAGTGCAGGGCGAACAGGGCGAAAGTTTTCGCATTGCCATGTGGACTTGAATGAATATGTTCGCAGAGAGCACAGACAAATCACGCCCAGCAAACAGGTGGAGTATGCCATTGATGTTGTTTTTTTTATCCTTGATGGACAAGCCATTTAGGCAGTTCTTGGACGACCAGAGCTTCTTCACAGCACAATTCATTTCCTTCCACCCAAGCAACACCAATATCAATCTCATGCTCCCGCCACCCCGCTGCCGCCCAAGAACCTCCCTCTATAGCAGTACGTCATAGAAAACACGAAGCCCATAACCCCAACAACTCGAAGGTCGAACCCTGACCTGGTGGTGAGCCCCGAAGCCCCTGCTCCTGCCACCGCATCTGCCGCCACCATGTACACCCTCAACTGTTGTGCCACGAAGCTTGGGGAGGAACCAGTGAGGGAGGTGTTTGCCGGAGGAGGGAGATCCGACATGCAGGTACAACCCACATGCCGCTGACAAGTGGGTCCCCCAACCGACGTGAGAGCATCTCCAAGAGTTTGCTAAATTTTAATATTATGTTTTACCAACTTCTAAAAAGATATGCCAAGTAAAAAAAAACTCATCTCCAACCGTTTGGCATAATTCACTTGCCAAACTCATATCTAACTTACATCAGGACCCTGAGAGAAAAATAAAATTATGTTTATGTCCTTCCACCTCTTGAAAATTTGCATAAGGAACCCTTCTCTATTAGTTTTTTTTACCTCCCACTTGTCTAGAAATGATATGCCAAGCGCGCGCGGCGCGCAAAAATATGGAGGTTGATTTTTCCCAAGTTACCAAGAATTACCAAGTCTTTTGCCAAACTGTTAGAGAAGTATTTTTAACATTTTTGCCAAAAATCAAGGATGACAATTTGATTTGGCAAATTGTTGGAGATGCTCTAATGGCAGTGCACCCCTAGCACAACAACGCATTCAAGCAGTGGACTACAAAAAGGAGATACAATGCTATCATTTTTAAAAATGTCATCGAAGTCAAAAATAAAATGAACTTTATTTACGTATCATTGGGTTGGAAAATAACATTAGACATTATGAGGCCGCCCCTATGGTGTAATTCAAAATGTGAAGCAAGTCTCTGTATCTTATTGGTGAAAATGGAATATGCTCAATATGAATAGCTGAATGAAACTTCAAAACATAGTGTATAAGAAGTCAAATGCAGTGCTCCATACATTTTATAAAAAAGAATTGATGTCATGTATCATTTCAAACATGGTTTTGCAATAGTCGAGCATGATTTTGCAGCCACATTCTTCTTCAGCTTCTTGACCGCAAGCATACCCTTGTAATGGATAAGCACGCCTCGTCATGAGATCACCAAAACAACCACCTAAAAAAGAACTGAATCCACACTAATCATTCCTGAACCAAAAATAATTTCAACTATCCTAAAGCAGAGGGCAAACAGATGTGCAATTGCATTTGATACTATTTTTTGATAAAAGTAAGTACATTAATGTCCATTATTATGTTCCACCGAACCAAAAAGCTGAGTACACGAGAACATAAAAAGTAAAATAATATACTCCATATATTTACATTATATGCAAAGCCAATGGGGCAGTAATGCCATATTTATTGAATTCAATTCTAAAATAATTCCGAGTGTAACCTACATAAAGATACATAATTAATGTACATTAGCTATAATTTAAAGAACAATGCTCTCCAACTTAAGAATAATAGCACTAAAATAATTCTATTTGACATTACTAATCAGTGTCCTGCTTAATCTTCATCTTCACTGAAATAAATAGCAACGTATACATACATCACACATCTATTTTCAAGCAAGGTAAATATCTGACAATATAGCTATTCGAAACAATCTGAGGTTGTTTCTATATATATATATATGACCTCAAACAAGAACGAAAACATTTCAAGCCAAAACAACAATACATCATTTCAGCCATGGTTTTGCAATTGTCGGGCATGGTTTTGCAGCGACATTCTTCTTCAGCTTCTTGGCCGCAAGCAGACCCTTGTAATGGACAAGCACGCCTCGTCACGAGATCACCTAAACAACCACCTAAAAAAGAACTGAATCCACACTAATCATTCTTGAGCCAAAAATAACTTCAACTGTCCTAATGGAGAGGGCAAACAGATGTGCAATTGTATTTGATATTATTTTTATCATTAATGTCCATTGTTAAGTTCGACCGAAAGCCAAAACAACAATGTATGGTAGAATAGAGTCTGATGCTGATAGAAAGATGTTTTGAAAGATGACCATTTTTGGTGGTGCGTATGCTAAAAATAAACCTATTAATTTCTTCAGAAAGGAAACTGGGCAAACACACTAATGATGTTTCCTTCAAGAATCAAAAAACTTAACTCTGAAATGTTGTACTCTAATATGCGTATGAAAGCACAGTGGTCAAAGTTTAACCAGATTAGGTGCAGAGATATTAGATCCTTCTGTGGAGGTAATACCATTATGTCAATGGTTTTTATTTATGTCAACGGTTTTTATCATATTTGTAAAACAGAAGCCCATTACATCTGGATGATCCTTGTGTGGAGGTAATACCTGGTCTTATAAAATCTGAGAGGCCAAAATCAATTATCTTCATAGGAGAATGCTCATCCTTAGTGCTGAATAGAAAATTCTGTTTTACGACATTCAAAGGTGGAATTATCAGAAGGAATGGATCAACATGATAAAGCATATTCTGTTTACATACTCAACATAAAGTCCACAGACCTCTGGCTTCAGATCACAGTGAACAACACCCTGAAGATGGCAAAAAGCAACAACATTTAATATCTGTTCAACAATAATTTTTGCATCCCCTTCATTGTATCTTCCACCCCTGCAAAAAGAAGACAGACAGTACTGTAACAAAGCCACGTTTGCGGTGTTCACGAATTTTTTTCCCAAGAAAATGTTATACCTTGATAAGATTCTGTCCAACAATTCTCCACCTTCACAAAGCCTGATAGATACAGGTGAAGAAAATATAAGTTGTCATGTAAATTTCCACTAAACTTGCTAGAAAGAAAAGTATATCTAATTTTATGTGCTGCAAGACATCAACTCTAAGGCTGACAATGTGACTTTGAGCATAGCCGTACATACTGTTTTAAGATAAACAGCACAAGCAATATTCAGTCTTTACATTTACTTGATAAATGATATGCAAAGGCAAGGGGAGAAACATACTCCATGATTATATAGACATTAAGGGCATCCTCACAAGAATCATAAAACTTGACAAGATTGGAATGTCCAGATAATGCCTTCAAAATTTTGACCTCTCTACGCACATCCTCAATAGATATTGCTGTCGTCATCTGCGAGACAAAATTAAAAGGTTGAGATCACATTTACAAACTAAAATGTGACAGAGATATCCTCCCCACTGGTGTAATGAGCTAGGAAAGTGATTCTGGCAGTTAATGATGGGCCATCTAGATATATTAAGCTTAACTGAAAGAATCATCTGAGCAGCACTTAGCTTTTAGCATCAAAAGGTTTATACCATGTAACAGCATATTTGGTAACAAGGAATAAAATTGCATGCTATGCAAATAAAGAACCATACGAAGGGGGAAATGGATTAGACTCAATAAATACATCTAGGTGAAAAAGACCTATAGTAAACACTATAAACGGTGAATTGCATTTACTACTGTAACCAATTTTTACACCATCTTGACAGGGCATACAATCTGATGACTGCATTTAGCTATTTCCCCTTTTGGACGGGCAAGTTTCCATGACCTTTTTCAATTGACACTTTTAAAGTCTCTGAACAATCACTGTTCTAGTAGTACATAATAAATCTAACTGGGAGGAAATTCAGTGGTAAGTGCATATACCTCGAGGAGTGCTCTGATGGCGAGCCTGATGGTCTTCTTGCCAAACTGTGAGCCTATGGTGAAGAAGCTTGAGAAGAGGATAATCATCACTAGATCAATCTCTCAACAAAGTCACAAGATCAATGATCACAAGTTTGAGGACAAGATGAAGCTAGATCATATCAAGTGCTACAAGTGCTCACACATAAGACATTATGCATCCATGTGCTCATTCAAGGAAGAAGACATTCCAAATCAGTCAAAGAGGCAAAGAAGTCTTGCTCAGAGAAGATGCTTTCGTTGTCATGAGAAAGGGCACAAGACCGAAGCTTGTATCAACTGGTCAAAGATTTCCTTAGGAAAAACCGGTGGCACCGGATTTGCCAAACCGGTGGAACCGATTTCCACTAAGAAACCTCAAGAGAAGCTCAACAAGGGATTTCTGAAGGCTCAAGCTAAATACAAGGAGAAGAATGGCTCTATGACAAGTGAGAAGAAGATTAGCAACACCAAGCATAAGATTTGCTACACTTGTCGACAAAAGGGACATTTTGGTAAAGATTGTCCCATGAGTAAGAATCCTAAGCCTATTCACATTCACAATGAAAGTAAATTGCCTAGGATGAACTCAACTGACCATTGTGCCCCTAGAGTGGTTGTATCACAAAGAAAGGGCACAAAGGCCATTTGGGTACCTAAGTCCTTGATAACTAACCTTGATGGACCCAATGCACGTTTGGTACCAAAACATGCCTAAAAGGACTTTGTAGGTACTTTGAGCAGCATTAGAAGCTTGGTTCACTTGAGAAGATATTCTTTTTCATTTATCTATATCTCAAGAGAAATTGTGTGATTCATCTCTAGAAAAGGATCAAGTGAAATATATGGAAGAAATCTTATTCAATGCTTCTCAAATAATAAGTACCTATTTCTGTAGATGTTCATGCTCATATGTGAAACATGTTCCTATGCTAGTTAATCATATGAGCTGGACAAGTTACCTGTGCTCTCTCTAGCAAAATTATGTCAAATACCATTTGATTCTATTAACCGCTTCATCTAGAAGCTTTGAGTGGTTGTTGCATGCAGAAGCATAGACGTGAGCAAAAGTAAAATAAAGGATCAAGAAAATAATCATTTGCATCCCTAAGAAATGCGAGGGTGCAAGACTCCGGGAGGATCCGGTGGCACCAGATTTATGAACTCGGTGGCACCGAGTTTGTCAGGATCAGCAGAAAAGGAGAGGAAAATAACTCAAATGTTATTCAAATATTCTCTTGGTCCTACCCAGAATTAGTTGTGAGATTTTCTTGAACATATTCATCAATGCTTATTTTCTCATATATATTTGACCAAAATGTGGAGCTAGCTACCCTAGTGCTTTAATTAAACTAAAAGTGCAGTTGTCAAGATTCAAATACTTGATGCACCTATTTAGGGGGAGCTCACTTCACATTTTGTGTCTCTTGGTACTAACACCACATGCAAGGCTTCATGTGTGTAGTTCAAGTGAGAGGTGTTCTATGTAAATATCTATATACTACACTTGAACATATCTTATGGCAATGGTGTTGGTTGTGAGTAAGCCACATGACAAGGAGCACAAAGTGATTGTCTCATATCAAAAATGACAAAAAGATGAAGATGGAAATTTCAAATGAGAGCTCAAGCTCATCTTTCATATGGCTTCATCTTACCAAGAGTGACAAGGAAATCTTATCGAAAGACCAAAATAGGTGCAAGCTCTCTTGTGAGTTCCTCTATGTGAGAATTCTTTGTAATAGAGGTCAAGGTATGCAATTCTAAGGCCTATATTTATTTGTTTGTGTCACAGATCCAACTTTTGAGCAAGTTGATGGGAGAAGACCTCGATGATCAAAGAATGCCCAATATGTGTTGAGGTGGAGAGAAGGACCTAGCCACAATCCTGAGATTGAGGAAGAAGTACCAGTGCCACGTAGAAGGTCCAAAAGAGTAGCAGGAAGAATCAACCTCCCTAGAGGCACCTTGCAGATTGAAGACTCTGAGAATGAGCCAACCTCTAGTGATGATGATGAGGAAAGTCCATATAGGAAGGAACTCACTCCTCCTGAGTCACCTATAGCAGCTTCTCGGCACAAGAGAAAGGGCAAAAATATCCGCACAGCTAGCCTGGCATAGTCAGGGCACCGGGGATGATGACAGTGATGAGGTTGTTTTTATTTCAGTCATTGGACCTCAGCTACCTGACAGTGATGAGGAGACCTACTTCAACATCAGAATAAGGCCACCATATGATCCTGAGCAGTGCAATGTAATTAACTACAAGGCAAGAGGCATGACAGACAAGGCAAGGAAAGAGAGAGAAAAGAATCCCATAGAGGTGGGTGGGAGAAATTTGGACTACCGGTTTGGCACCAAATTTCATCAAGACTATTATGCAAGTGCAATACTCAAAAAGGACTATCACATAGCTCGCTCAGAATACATTGATTGGAAGTTCTTGACCGACTTACAAGATCCTAGAATTGCTGAAACTATTCGTGAGTGCAAAAGAAAAAATATTTATAGAATCATGGGTTTTAGAAAGTCATGGACCAATGAGGTGATTGCACAATTCTATGCCACCTGTTACTTCACTTCTAGGAATGATGAGAGGATTGTGCATTGGATGACACAGGGGAAGTGGTTTGGTATGTCCTATACCCAATTTGCCTCTCTACTTTGATTTGGTGAGGAAGACAAATCTAGAGTGAAGATTCATATGGCTCACTACATGGATAAGGAGGACATGAAATTCATGTACATTTCGGGCAGAGAGTGGAATTATGGTTGTGTCAAAGGGATGTTATCCTTCTATGCACATCTTCACCACATATTTAGAAAGACACTTTCTCCTAGAGAAGGGGGTCAATCTAATGTACCACACTATGGGAGAGACTTGCTGAAATTTATGGATCCTAGTGAGCAAGTATTTAGTGTGGTGGACTACATTGGGGAAGAAATGAAAACCATAGCCTCCTCTCCACAAAAGAGTTGTGGATATGCTCCTTATCTCATGCATGCCATTGAGGTCATACTTCAAGTTTGAGTATGATCATGAGCACAAACCCTTTCACTTGAAGAATGACATTGAGGACACAACTCTAGTTGGCTCGGGCAGTCAAAGGGAGAATGTTGAAGGCCAAGGGGCCTCTGAGGAGCCCGCTGCAGCAGCTGCTCCTCCTAGGGCAGCAAGGCCCTCCTATGGTAGAGGTCGTGGACGTGGTAGGAAAGATGTGCAAAAGCCTCCCTCTCCCCTCAGAAAACTATTCAACTTCATGTGTGGTGCTTGCATGAATGCAAATGATGTTGCTCACAAGGACAGGCAAAGAAGGAAGAGGGATTCAAGGATGGTAAGGCAAATGTATGAAAATCCCTCTCCCAGAAATAGGCCTTCCATTCCTAGTGCACCTTCCGATGATGAAGATAGTGAGCCGGAGACCTTTGAGAGAATATGGGAAAAATCTCAACATGTTGATCAAGCTACAAATAAAGATTATTGGGATAGAGCTTATGGAAACTCATATTACAATCCAACTTTTGGAGCAATGTATAGTGCTCATACTTCATATTCTGAGGCACCATTCATGGGCACCCAAGGTCAAGGCACATCTTCTAGTATGCCTCAGGTGGATCCTAATGCACCGGGAGGGTCTAGTACTGGTGGAGGTTACCTTTATGGTGGATTATTTGGCTCAGTTAATCCATATGCGGGAATGTTTCCAACTCATCCACCTCCCCATAACCCACCCCCATTTGTGCCACCAAGTCAAAATCAAAGGTACGATGATGAAGAGGAGGACTGCTATCAAAGAACCCCCACAAGATCTTTTTTGGTGATAGATGACAAAGGGGGAGAGATTTGTCGATTCAAAGCTCAGCTGTCTGTTCTGCATCTGCTCTGTCTACACAAACCGGTGGGACCGGTTTCCAGATCTCGGTGGCTCCGTATTCTCTGTGGTGGCAGATCTAATCTATCTCTGCTGGCAAACTCGGTGGCACCGAGTTTCCAAAACCGGTGGCACCGGTTTTGGCTGTTAGATGCAACAGGCCCATGTATAAATTCTCTTTAGTTTCAGTTGAACTTGAGAACCTTTGAGATGTGTGCTTTAATGTGTGTTGAACTTATTTATGCTTTTTAAAACTCATATGCATCTTAGTGTGAATTTATGGATGATGTGTTGCTTTTTGACAGGGCTGCCTGGGCAAAACTGGTGGCACCGAGTTTGGCAACTCGGTGGCATCGGGTTTGGCCAGACACCACTGCCATTCTCTGTGTTTATTTGTTGAAGTGCTTATCTTGTGCATGCATCACGGTTTATCTATTCACACACTTGTTTTGCACCCCACTGTTGCAGGGATTTAGGGGAAGCTCCATGTTTTCTTGAAAATGTGAAAAATGGCATTTAAGGCCAAATATTATGAATTCCATTCATAGCACATATTAAGGGGGAGCTCAACATAAATCTGTTGTTTTTAAGCTTTATTATACATATCTTGTAAGCTTTAATCGAGGTTGTCATCAATCACCAAAAAGGGGGAGATTGAAAGACATCTAGGCCCTAAGTGGGTTTTGGTGTATTGATTGGCAACTAGATTAAAGATCTAATGCGTTTGTTAAGCATGTGAGCAGGTTGTCACATATAAATAACAAAGCATGAGGTATGACATTGAACATCTATATGTGAAGACAAGCCATTGTTGTAAAAGATAAGTTGAGGAATGGGTTATTGCCTCACATTATTAAATGGCATTATATAAGGTTGAATGTCATGATCTATGATGTGTGTGATCCCATGGTGTATACTTGACATATAAACAAGCCAATGAAGGTGAAGAAAGAGACATAGTGATATTGGAATATTGGATGGTCTCTAAATATATTGGAAGGCTTGTTTTGTTCAAATGGGTCTATAGAATCAAAGAAGGCATGATCTCAAGTGGATTTCACTCTTAATGTTAAATCAAAGCTTAACTCAAGATGGTAACGAATGGATGAAGAAATCAAGCAAGGGATTAGCAACGAGATACTAAGCTAAGGTTGGCCAAGTAGTGACTTGGACCATGTGCTTGGCTAGAGTGAAGTGGCTATACCTTGGAGAATTTCGAGGTATCAAGTCGAGCCTAACCGAGGGAAGCAATGAAGAAGCATTATGTGTTCTTTGAGTCATGTGAAGGGTGACTTGATCAAGAAATGGATTTCATTCTTATATGGAGATCAAAGTCACTAGCTCAAGGTAGAAGTGCTCAAATCAATAAGACATTGATGGATGGATCTCTCAAGAGGATATATTAACCAAGTATGACTATTCTTGAAGATGAAGCTCAAGTGGATCTTTATAGGGATTATATTTGATCTTGAGTATAGGTATGCCGTACTATCAAGAGGGATGCATCACAAGGAGTCTTGAAAATGTCTCAGTGCTCAAGTGACCCATGTGAGTTGAGAGAGACACAAAAACCACACGTACACGGTCTCGGGTTTGACCCTGTGTCAAACCCGATGGCACTGGGTTTGGGAAACTGGTGGCACCGGTTTTGTGTCAGCCTGCCCAACGGCTACTTGGTTTGAAATCTCGGTGGCACCGGATTTGGGAATCTGGTGGCACCGGTTTCTCTTGAGTTTGCAACAGCTAGTTTTTGGGGAGTTGGGTATTTATACCCCTGGGTCCCTACTGTTGCAAGCTGCTATTCTAGAGGTTGCTGGTGTGCACCCCTGATATTCCTTGCTAAGCCAAAGCCATTCTAGCTCTCCCCAACCCCTCTTGGTGAGGTTGTTCGATCTTTGATAGATCTAGTGACTTGGGTGGTAGGGAGAAGCCTTTGTGAGCAATCAAAGAGCACTTGATTCCCTTGAGCACTGTTGGACGTCATCAAGCTTGTGTGAAGCATTTGTTACTCTTGGAGGGTTGCCTACTAGACGGCTAGGTGTCACCCACAAGCTCCCAAGGTGTGGTGAGCTGTGGGACAGTTTGTGAAGGTCTTGCTTCACCTCCGAAAGGGAAGAAGCTATCTAGTGGATCGGGGAAAGGGTTGAGTGCAACCCGGCTTCGATAGGAGAAGCACCCAACGGAGACTAGGATTCACACGATGGTGAATCCAAACTTTGGTAAAACAAATCACTGTGTCTCTTGTTGGTTTACCTCGCATTTACCTTGGTCATAATTCCTAGCTTGCTCTTTGTCATACTTGTTGATCTACGTGGTTGTTAGTGTTTGTGGAGTGTAGGGACCTCTAAGAATCACTCCTCAGCCTATACACCAAGTGGATTTTAGTTTGGAGCAAGCAAACAAGACCGAAAGGGGAGTCACTGCCCGGCAAATTCGGTGGAACCGGATTTGCAAAACCGGTAGCACCGGTTTTGGGCAGTGGTGTATATTTCGCTGCGCAGGCACGGCCCAGAGACTCCGGAGATTTTTCCAGAGACTCCGGACAAAACTCCGGAGTATCCAGGTTTCACTGATAAAATTGTTTTAAGTGGTGATTTTCAGATTGTGCCTATTCACCCCCCTCTAGGCGACATCAAGATTCTTTCAGTGCTCCTTCCTTGCTCGAGCAGGTTAGCACTGGATTCACGACGATCTCAACCCCGGGCTTCGTGGGGTGGAGGGGTCGTGCGATCCAATTTCCCCACGACGGGTCACAGGTTAACCCTGTCCTTCCTATATCCAGCCACCCGCCCACCCTTAAACCCTAGCAGTAGCACGCAATCAGTCTCCAGAATTCCAGTCGCCGCACACAAGCTGGTAGCACCATTCCATCTCCTCTCACGTGCCATCCCCATCTACATCTGCTAGTCCCCATCCTGAGCAACAGACGGTGGACAGTGGCGAGTTGGTGACGACGACAACGGCACCGGCTGGAAGCGGAAGTTCCCAATCCCATGGGGGTCGGGGTCGTGGTCGTGCCTCATCCAAGCGACAACACCATTTGATGGACCCACCGGCACCGGCACCTTGCAGGACTATTGGCTCCAACCGCTCGGCAGCTGCTGCCAGTGAAAGTGCAGGTATGCATGTTGTTCTTGTGTTTTTGATATAGTGATAGGTAGCTTAGCTTCAATTCCTATTTTGTTTCATAGGTATTGAACAATGCTAGTTGATAGTGGAGATGCAAATGTGCCAGTGTCGTCAGTCACACTACTGGTCTGTCTGCATCATCATGGACACCTACAGCAACTTTGGTCAAGATGGTGTTAGTGCCAAGTACGGCCACCAGTGGGAACGACACACAGACACAGGGTATAGAAGCTTAGCAAGTCATTGATGTTGACGATGAAGATGAAAGTGACGAAGAGGAAGAGACTACTAGGGCTGGCAAGAGGCAAAAGAAGTGTACATCAGATGTTTGGCAGTACTTTGACAAGTATTGGGTGACAGCGGAGGTAGATGGCAAGGTGGAGAGCCAGCACTGGGCAAAATGTAACTCCAGAGGGTGTCATAACATGACTATCAAACGTAGATGCGAGAGCAGATTTGGAACTATAGGTTTCTGGAATCACTTGAGGCATTGTCATAAAATTGTGAAGGGACAGTCACAACTGAAAACATATGTTGTGGATGAGAAAGGTGTATATGTCGTAAAACCTTTCAAGTATGATCAAGAAGAGAGTGTCAAAAAGTTTTACTTGGCTATGGTTGTCCATGAGTATCCTTTTATTAATATGATTGAGCATGAGTTCTTTCAAGATTGGGTCAAATCGATGCGGTCAAATTATCCTTTGAAGAGTCGTGTCACAGTGAGGAAAGAGGTAATGGAGCTCTGTACCTAGGAGAAAGATATGATCTATGCATACTTTAGAACAGTTAAATGTCGCTTTAGTGCAACTATGGACATGTGGACATCCGATCAGAATAAGAGCTATATGTGTATCACTCTCCATTAGACTGATGATGATTGGAAAATTCAGAAGAGGATTGTCAATTTGCTAAATGTGTCAGGAAGGCATACTGGTGAGAAATTATCTGATACACCGACTGTGTGCCTCCTAAAATGGTATGTTGAGAAGGAAATGTTTTCTCTTACTTTGGACAATGCATCTGCCAAAGATTTTCCATATGTGATGTTGCAATCACATTCTAAACCTTGTTGCTAAAGATGGGATGAAAGTGATTGTGTCAGCAACCAAAAATATAAGATCATTTGTAGTGGTTGTAAAGGGATCTACTGTGCAGTGGGAGGAGTTTTTAAAGTGTGCTAATGAGTGTGGATTGGACACAAACTCTAGGCTCTTACTTGATGTTTCCACAAGATGGAATTCAACTTACTTATATTAATGTTGAGGGGTGTTGTTTACTATAAGCTTGCTTTTGAGAGGCTCACATCATATGAACGTCACAAGTATGAGCATATTTCCCCTTCTCTTGATGAATGGGAAAAGGCAAAGACTTTGCTTCCATTCTTGAAAAAGTTCTTTGACCTTACTAAGATATTATCTGGTACTTCCTATCCAACTGCAAATTTATTCTTTAGAGGTTTTTATGAGATTAAGATCATGCTTCAAGATTGATGCCATAGTACTTATCCCATAATTAGTGAGATGGCCAATGCTATGATTGTTAAATTTGACAAGTACCGGAAGAAGTCCAAGGTTGCACTTGCTGTGGCAAATGTGCTTAATCCTAGGTTCAAGAGAAGAATTATTGAGTTTTACTTGAGAAAGTTGTATGGCAATTCATATCAAGTTGAACTGGACAAATTTAATAATGTTCTTATTAAGAAGATGTATCACTCCTATGCTGCTGCAAGTCCGCCTGCAAAAATCACATCATCTGTGGTTCCATCGGCTGCAGCGCAGATTATTGATAGCCTATATGATGAACTTGACAAGTACATAAATGAGCATGAAATAAATGGCATTTCAGAGGAAACAACTGAGCTAGATAGATACCTGGCAGAACCAAAATGGTAGGTTACTAAAGAAAATGAGAATACATTAGGTGTCTTATCATATTGGAAAATTCAAAAAGATGAATACCCTATCCTCTCCAAACTTGCTCGTGATGTGCTGGCCATGCAAGAGTCAACTGTTGCTTCTGAATCTGCATTTAGTGTCGGTGGTCATGTCATTGATCCATATCACAACCGACTTGATCATGAGATGGTAGAGACTTTGGTTTGCACTAAAGATTGGATAGTTGGAGCGAAAAAAAGGTGAAAGTTTGAGTTTGCTATTTGTCTTATTGCTTATTTGTTTAAGAAGTTACTATATGTCCGTTCACTAATGTAACTCCATCCCATGTATCTTTCAGGTTCTAGGAATGTTTCTTTCAATAGTTGCTGATCTGGAGGTCAATGAGAACTTGAAGGATATCTCTTAACCTGAGGTATGAACTAAAATGTGTGATACAAAATTCTGAATATACCAGAGGTAGGAACTAACACATTAATTTCTTGTAAATTGTAGGAGGAAGACTCGGATGTGGTGGGCAATTAAGACGACATGCCTGAGGTCCAGCTTTAGGCGGGCGCATCCAGACTTGGAAGTTGAACATGTCGTCCTTATCTATCATTTAAATGTCGTGTGAACCTACTACTTAGCCTAGTAGGTGTAACATCACTGATGTTTTGTTAACTTAAGTACCTCCATTATTTTTGTTAATCAAGATTAATTAGTCCCTAAGCATGTTTAACATGATTGTATGCACATAAACCCTTGGTCAAAATCCCAAATCATGGTCAAAACCCTAAGAAGAGCTCTAGAAGGCTGATTTGGTTTTCTTGCGCGTTCTCCAAATTTCACTATAGAAGTTCAAATTCTGCCAATATAAAAGTTTTTCCTTATCTCCGGGAACACATTTTTCATAATTGGCGGACATCAAATTTTGAGTGGAAATTCGCTTAAATTTGAGTTGAAGTCGCTGTGCACAGTGTTCCGGGGCCGAGAAAAACTGGATTTTCATCACGATTTTCCCACCAATCTGTTCACTAAAACATAGGTCGCCCTTTGGGAAAGTTGTAGTGCTATAACTCCTCTACAACTTCTATTTTTGGAGATTTTCAATTTAGTTGTCACTTTTGGGAGTTCTGCATTTTTGAAAGTGTGCACGTGAAAAAGATACAGGCGCCGGCGTCGCTGTTGCCACGCTCCAGCGCGTTCGCGTGCACCCCGCTCATCCGCCACGCGTCGCACCTCCGTGGCTTCGGCGTACGGACACCGGACCCTCCGCGGTGGACCACGCGAGGCCGTGGGGACTCCGCCTGACTCGCGGAGGCCTGCGCCGCGTCCAGGTGCGCGCCGGACCGACAGCCCGCGGACCCACTGGCCACGTGCCGTCGCCCGGCCGAGCCGCGCAGTGCACTTGCGCATGCGGCAAGCCAGCTGGCCGCACGGGCGCCCGTGTACCCTCTCGCACCTCGCCTTCGTCGCGAGCACACGCACTTCCGCGTTTAAAACCGCGCACCCGTCCGTCGCCGTCCTCTTTTCCCCGCCGCCGTCGATCGTCGGTCACTCGCCGTTATCTGAGTCGGTTTGACCACAGGCTACCCCATACTTATTTATGGAACAATTGGATTAATATTATTGCCTGATTAATGCTATTTGCACAAACATGCTTATTTAGTTAGGTGCTTACCTAGAATGGTTAACATACTAGAACTTGAGCTAAAATGGGAAAGTAAGGATCCACTCTTAGTTGCTTTTGGCAAAACAAACCCACCAGCCAAAAAGCCTTGCATGTCCAGTTGTACTTTTATTTTGTCGGGTCAGTCTTGCTGAGTATTAGCATACTGAGCCTTGCTTAATTTGTGATTTTCAGGTAACCCCATCTGACCTGGCTCTATTGCAGATGGTTGGGAACTTGAGTGGGAGAATGACGATGAGGAGTGATATATTATGGATGGCCTCCCATATGTATCTGCCGCTAGTTTTATTTCTGCTAGTTTTATTTCTGTTATTTAATCTCTGAAACTCTTGTGCTTGCCTTCTTCTACTTCAGAACTAGCCTTGGGCTCCTCTGGACTTTGGTCCTGGTCTTGGTGCACAATAGCTTGGTTCACCACTCCATCAACTGCTCCCTCCTCCTCCTGAGTGAGCAGGTAAGTGTCGTTTGGCAAATCTACACGTTCATATGCATTAGCTTATGGTGAGGGTGGGAGAATTACCACCAAACCAACTCTTGTTGGCCACATTCATCTAAATAAATACTAATTCTCACAATAAGGAATGGGGTGCGTCGAGATGGACTACTTACTACTTTGATGGTGATTGTGTGCCTATTTTAGCAAATTAACTTACTAAACTTCACCAAAAGTATAGGATGTGTTTAAAATGATTTCAAACAGAAACTAAACATAAAACCTTAATTAAACTTAAATAATAAATATAAACCTTTTTATTCAATTCTTAGCTAGTCAATCATCCATAATTCATATTAATTAAAATATAACTCCAACTGGTCTGAAATTTTTCACACAGTAGCATAGGACTAGATCAAGTTTAAATACCAAATTTCAGCTCCAGATGATATATAAATTAATTTATATGAAAAAGACAACATTCAGCCTAACTTAACTTCATCAATTCATACAAAAAGATTTACTAATCTTTTTTACCTCAAATTTTCCTACAAATCATTCATGACAAATCTAAACAAATCTAAACTCCTGACCAACACACACAAGTAGATCTATCATGTTCTTTAAGTTATCAATTTAACATCCTTCACAAGAGTAAATCCAAAACATCATTCAAACAAGTTCCTAAAATCATAATTATTTTTCCAGAGATGCTATTCATCATGACAAAGACCTAGGGTGCATTGGTGCTTAAAGAAATTATTTCTTGAGGGGACTATAAAAAGCATCAAGTTTAATCCAACATAAAGCTAACAAAAATCATAACTATAAATCTGCACATCAAACATGTGTCAAACTTGGTCACAGATCTAAACATGGCATAAAAAATAATATATAAAAATTTCATATCCATTGCATGAGTACATTTTGAACTACAATAAAAGTACATCAAACTGAGTTTGAATTTTCATTTCAAAACTATCTAGAAAAACCCTATACACCTTTTCTAGAAATTGTAGATCTACTCACAAAGAATCCAACACAATTGGATTAAATTTTTTCTGAATTTTTTACGATTTTTAATGCATTTACAAAGTTTCAGCCAAAACCTAACACAACATTTACAAACAGACCCTTGAACTACTTTTCAGAAATTACAAATAGGCCCTTGCTTTTCGGAAATCTCCCTACAAAGAATCAATCGCCCCAAATAGGCCCCTGCTGGCGCAGGGGACACCGCCGCCGGCCGGAGTAGTGCCGGAGCGGCTTGGGTGAGTGGCTTGGAGGCTCTCGTGCAGCTCACCTGCGTCACCGGTGAAGGAGACCCGGCCGGAGATCCCGCCGACGAGCTTCGGCAGCGTCGCGCGGGTTCTACGCCCGCCCGAACTCGGTGCACCAGCGACAGCGGCTCCAATGTGAGGCCGGCGACGACGTGGAAGGGTGCAGGGGGCAGAGGAAGGAGTAGGGGTGGAGAGCAGGCGACACACGCACGTGGAGGAGGGACTACGACGGCGGCGCGGCAATGGCGACGGCGGTGGGGAAAAGAGGACGGCGACGGACGGGTGCGCAGTTTTAAGCGTGAAAGCACGTGTGCTCGCGACGAAGGCGAGGCGCAAGAGGGTACACGGGCGCGCGCGCGGCCAGCTGTCTTGACGCAAGCCCGAGTGCGCGGTGCGGCTCGGCCAGGCGACGGCGCGTGGCCAGCGGGCCCGTGGCCTGTCGGTCTGGCACGCGCCTGGACGAGGCGCAGGCCTCCGCGAGTCGGGCGCAGTCCCCACGGCCTCGCGCGGTCCACCGTGAAGGGCCCGGTGTCCGTACGGTGAAGCCACAGAGGTGCGACGTGTGGCAGACGAGCGGGGTGCACGGGAACGTGCTGGAGCGCGGCAACAGTGACGCCGGTGCCTGTATCTTTTTCACGTGCACACTTTCAAAAATGCAAAACTCCCAAAAGTGACAACTAAATTGAAAATCTCCAAAAATAGAAGTTGTAGAGGAGCTATAGCACTACAACTTTCCCAAAGGGCGACCTGTGTTTTAGTGAACAGATTGGTGGGAAAATCGTGATGAAACACAGTGCAGAGCGACTTCAACTCAAATTTAAGCATATTTCCACTCAAAATTTGAATGTCCGCCAATTATGAAAAATGTGTTCCCGGAGATAAGGAAAAACTTTTATATTGGCAGAATTTGAACTTCTATAGTGAAATTTGGAGAACGCATAAGAAAACCAAATCAGCCTTCTAGAGCTCTTAGGGTTTTGACCATGATTTTGGATTTTGACCAAGGGTTTATGTGCAAAAGTGATTACAATCATGTTAAACATGCTTAGGGACTAATTAATCTTGATTAACCAAAATAATGGAGGTACTTAAGTTAACAAAACATCGGGGATGTTACAGCCTACCCCCCTTAAAAGAAATCTCGTCCTGAGATTAGGAATTAAAAGATGAAAGTAGGGGAAGGATCTTACGATATCTAGATTGAAGAAAACCCGGATAATTCTCATTGAGATAATGTTCAGTTTCCCAGGTAGCTTCATCGACAAGATGATGACTCCATTGAATTTTATACATCTTTACGGATTGCCTTCGAGTTTTTCTTTCTTTTACATCAAGAATCCTCAAAGGCTGTTCAACGACAGAGAGATCCGGTTCAATCCAAGCATTAGCTTCTTCAATGACTTCTCTGGCCAGTTCATGAGCACATCTTCTCAATTGTGAGACATGAAACACATTGTGTATGATAGAGAACTACTCAGGAAGCCGAATACGATACGCTACTGGTCCACGGACTTGAATGATTTCATAGGGGCCAATGTAGCGAGGAGCTAGCTTTCATTTCAGACTGAACCTTTGGACACCCTTAGTTGGCGAAACTTTTAAGTACACAAAGTCACCAACTTTGTATTCCCTAGGTGCATTTCCCTTGTCATAGTGACTATTTTGCCTTTCTTGGGCTATTCTCAAATTTTCTCTGATTACTCTCACTTTTTCCTCGGCATCCTTAACTAAGGCCGGACCAAAGAATTTCCTCTCACCGGCCTGTGACCAGTTCAAGGGAGTGTGACATCTCCATCCATAAAGAGCCTCAAAAGGTGTCATTTTCAAGCTAGCCTGATAGCTATTGTTGTAAGAAAATTCCGCCACGGCTAGACATTTGTCCCAATTTTTATCAATGTGAATAACACAGGCTCGCAACATGTCCTCTAGAATCTGGTTTACTCTCTCAGTTTGACCATCAGTCTGAGGATGATAAGCTGAACCGCGTACAATTTTGGTGCCAAGTGATTTATGTAACTATTCCCAGAAGCGTGACACAAAAAGAGATCCTGTATCTGAAATGATAGTCTTGGGAACACCATGCAAGCGAACAATGTGCTCAACATAAAGACTTGCATAATCTTTGGCATCATAAGTGGTGTTGACTGGAATGAAGTGAGCCATTTTTGTCAACCTATCCACAATAACACAAACGGAATCATGATTCCTAGATGTGAGTGGCAATCCAGACACAAAGTCCATACTTATGTCATCCTACTTCCATGAAGGTATGGGTAAAGGTTGGAGAGTACCGGATGTTTTCAAATGACTTGCTTTAATTCTTTGACAAGTATCACATTCCGATACATATTTGGCTATGTCCACCTTCATATTGGACCACCAAATATTTTCTTTCAAGTCTTGGTACATTTTACTACTCTCAGGATGGATAGAGAATTTAGAGAGATGACCCTCATCAAAGATTTCCTTTTTCAATTCCCAATTATCAGGAACAACAAGGCGTTGCCCAAACCAGACTATATTTTTCTCATCCTTACGGAAGCAATCATATTTAGGATCTTTTTCTAACAATTTTTTATTTATCAATTCAATGCCCTCATCCTAGAGTTGAGCCTTGAAAATTCTATCAAATATATCAGACTCAGCAGAGATAGCATTTAGGCTTCCTTGTTCAAAAATTTCCAAGTTGAGCCTTCTCAACTCCTCACATAGAGTGTCATTATAAGGTTCTATTGATAGGCAATTGCAGTGAGCCTTGCGGCTAAGAGCATCTGCAACTACGTTCGCCTTTCCAAGATGATAATGAACCTCAAGATCATAATCTTTTATCAATTCTAACCATCTTCTTTGCCTCGTATTTAGATCAGCTTGAGTGAAAATGTATTTGAGGCTTTTGTGGTCAGTAAAGATATTGCAGCGGTTTCCCATAAGGTAATGCCTCCAAATTTTCAAAGCATGAACAACCGCTGCTAGCTCTAAGTCATGTGTGGGATAATTCTTTTCATGAGGGCGAAGCGCCCGTGAGGCATAGGCAATGACTCTATTTTCTTGCATAAGGACATAGCTAAGACCCGTGCCTGAAGCATCACAATAAACTTTATATGGCTTAGAATTGTCCGGTTGTGCTAGCACTAGGGCTGAAGTTAAAAGTTCCCTTAATTTACGGAAAGCCTTATCACAAGCCTCACTCCACATAAATTTTACGCCTTTCTTTAGCAGCTCAGTCATAGGCTTTGCAATTCAAGAGAAATCCGGAATAAAGTGGCGATAATAACCAGCCAAGCCTAGAAAGCTGCGGATTTGATGAGCTGATTTAGGGGGTTGCCAATCCATCACTTCTTGAACTTTGCTTGGATTGACAGATATACCCTCGCTGGAAATAGTGTGCCCCAGAAATTTAACACTATCTAGCTAAAACTCACACTTGGAGAGCTTAGCATAGAGTTTATGCTCTCTCAAGCATTGTAGTACAATGCGAAGATGTTCCGCATGCTCTTCCTCATTCTTGGAATAAATAAGGATATCATCAATGAAAACCACGATGAATTTATCCAACTCCGTCATAAATACGGAATTCATAAGGTACATGAAGTAGGCTGGTGCATTTGTGAGACCAAAAGACATAACCAAGAATTCATATAGGCCATAGCGAGTAGAGAATGCGGTCTTGGGAATATCACAAGGTCGGATTTTGATTTGATGATAACCAGACCGAAGATCGATCTTGGAGAAGACCTTAGCTCCAGCCAACTGGTCAAATAGCACATCAATGTGGGGTAGCGGATATTTGTTTTTGATAGTCACTGCATTGAGAGGTCGGTAGTCCACACACAACCTCAGGCTACCAACTTTCTTTTTCACAAATAGGGCTGGACAACCCCAAGGAGAAGAGCTTGGGTGGATATAGCCCTTATCAAGCAACTCTTGAAGTTGTTTCTTTAATCCTGCTAACTCTTTGGGTGGCATTCGATAGGATCTTTTAGAAATAGGGGCAGTGCCCGGCTGTAGCTCAATGACAAACTCAACATCTCTGTCTGGTAGCAAGCCAGGCAAATCATCTGGAAAGACATCCGTGTACTCACATACCACTGCAATGTCCTCAAGTTGAGTGGTTATTGCTGCGTAAACACAAGAGCCTTTATAGCCTTTGGGAGGAAGGTAAATAATTGAATTTCCGACATTAGGTGAGTTGATTTCTATCATTCTCTCAGAAATATCCAGGACAACTTTGTGTTGAGTCATCCAATCCATGCCTAGGATAACATCTACCCCGTCAAGACTCAATGTGACCAGATTTGTTTGGAAGGTCTTGCTACCTATCTCAAGTGGTACCTTTAAGGCTACGTGATGTGAAGCAACCTTTCCACCCGGTGTGGCAATCATATAGGCCTGATTTGTATGACTTCACTTTAGACCCAAGTTGCTCATGGTTTTCACATTAGTAAAAACTATGAGTAGCACCAGAATCAAATAATATAGTAACAGGATGACCACGGATAGAGAATGTACCTGTTAACACTGGTGCTCCCTCTGGAAGGTCAACAACTGTGGTGAAGTTCAGACGACCCAGCTTCACTATCACAGTCTGTTTCTTGCCTTGGTTCCCAGCCTTAGAACCTTGCCCTTGACTCTGCTGATTCAGCTGTCTAGGACGGGTGCACTTGTTAGCATAGTGCCCCAGTTGTCCACAGTTGAAGCAACGACGATCATCATTAGTGTGGGCAGGTGGGGGTGCATTGGGCCTGGGAGCCTGCTGCTGGGTGTTGCGGTAGCTGAAGTTGCCAGAAGGCTTAGACTAAGACCGCTTCATCACACAGCGTCCTGATTGTTGACGGTCGATATTTGCCATTTTTATGACCGTCAACTCCTGCAAATTTGAGCATGAATTGCACATCCACACTAGAATAGGTGCTTAAACTCATACTTTCCACCAGTGTCGATGTCTATTCGAATGCAGGTATTTAGCTTAAGAAATGGGAGGAATTCACTCCACTCCAATCCAAGGCACTCAAATGCTGGCCAATCAGGGGCTGCCACATGGATTCTCCTGGATCCATGATGTCACCAATCCATGTGAGGGACTCTCGACGAATCATACGCTGCCACATCAGCATCACATGGATCCATGGGCCCACTTTGCCAACTAAACCGCCAGGAAATGTGCCATGCACGGAGGAGAGGCATTAGGGCCCACATGGAAGTGAGCCAGACGAAGCACAAGCCAGAAGGCCGGCCAGGGGTTTCGGCCGACCCTAGGATCGGCCGAACCGACCTAGGGTCGGTTGATCCTGGCCCTCCACGTGTTTGCTCCCTATTGGTCCTTGGCTGCATTCCCGGGTGTTTAGGAGCACTTTGAGCCCCGGAGCAAGCCTCCTCCTTGTCTATAAATAGGAGGGGAGGGGCTCCATTTCTCACACACCACCAAGCTCTTAAGTTTCACTTCTCTCTTGTGTAGCTCTCTCTCCCTCTCTCTAATTCTGCCCATGAGAGGTGATTCTCACCTCTTTGTGGTAGAATGGTGATGAGGAGAGATCTAGACTAGGATTAGTTGAGAGGTAGAGTAGGGGTAAGGAGTGAGTTGATGTCCTCATGGATGCTTGTTCTTCATTTAGACCAAGCCAAGCACACAGGATGACCGAACAAGAAAGAGGCGAGACCAAGTGAGTATTTCAGCATTTCTTATTTAGACTATAGTGGACATCATGCATGATTTATTTGTTCTTGTGTTCTTGTCTTCATGACACAAGGCTTCGATCCTGTTTAGTTTATTTACTTGTTTGCATGCTCTGATCCTGTTTAGCTAAGTAAGTCCGTTGTATCTCGTTTATCTACATCCATAGCTTCCTTTCTGCTCCGTAGCTCAATGACTAGATCTGATTTCGATCTTTCCCTTGTTCGTGGGACCGTATCTATACGGTTGCTATAGTGTAGTTAGTGGGTCGACAGACGTAACCGCACTATAGTATTTATCTGGGGTACAGACGTGGTGTCTGGGCCTTGCTTTTCCTGCGAAGACCACGTATGATCGTAGCGTAGAGGTAGGCCGCAGTGGTGACAGCCTGTTGGACCCTTTGTCAACCCTCTACGTCGCGTACCGAGTTGGGCTCACTTGCTAGCACCTTGGAGTGTTGTCACCCCGCGGGGATGACTGAGACCTGACAGAATACATCTTGAGAGCTAAGTCCCTTAAGGAAGTGCTTCTTGTATCCCGACCTATCCCAGCGAAAGCTGGTGTCCTTGGTTAGACCCTCTCTGGTAACTCACCGTCCTTAGGGAACGAAACCCGACGGGAATACTCATTCTCCTAGGGAGAAGTGCTACAATGGTGTATCCGTGCGCTTGCGGATTTGTTCGCACTCGTCAGTGTACCCGGGAGTTTCTTACACGCTCACGCTGCCACGGCACCCAGTGGTGACGTTAAGAAACGCCAACAAGCTTTTCTGGCGCCATTGTCGGGGACGGCTGTTGTTAACCTTCGAGTCCGTCTATCCTCGTATTTTTCTTTTTCTTTACTTCTACCTCTACCCCCGCTACCCATGGAAGGTTATCCTTGTAAACACCTTCTGCCTTCGAGGAGTGAACCCTCAGAGCCATGTTCGTCAAGACCCACTCTTACATCTGGCTTATGGATTCGCCCCTCTCTCATGAAGCTAATTCAGGACCTATCCTTCTCGGGGTTAAGTCATGAGAACCCCTTTGATCATGTGAGAGACTACGAGAGTCTGATTGAAACTCAGGGTAAAACCGGAGAATCACTGGATGCTCGGAAAAGAGAGTGTTTCCTGCTATCCCTCTCCGGGGAAGCGCGGGATTGGCACCGTTGTTTTGGTAGAGACTACCTTACTTGGGAAAGGTTGAGGGCAGCTTATTGCTCCCACTTCTTCCCAATACGACGTGTCATCTCGTTAAGGGCAAAGATTCTCTGTTTCAAGCAATGTGAGGAGGAATCACTAGGAATGGCATGGAATCGGTTCGCCTCAGCGGTGGAAGATTGCCCAGTCCTCTACATTCCCGATTGGATGTTGCTTCAGCACTTCTGGTTTGGATTGCGGAAGGATGATGCCATGAGGCTTAATGCTCTCTCCGGAGGATCCTTTGTGCACCTAGATGCTGTCGAGGGAAAAGAGATCGTGGATAATCTCCGAGATTTCAGCTCCCCTTGCATCCCGGTCAATAAGGCACCCACCAGAGGAAATGTTAAGCCACCTAGATCCATCGTCAGCCGAGTCCGAGATTTCGTATCCATTCTTTCTGAGCTCTGGCTGAAGATGTCATTTCTGAATGGCAGGAATCTAAAGGAAAGATTTTGGGGCGCGAGATCTACCCTTGGGTTCCCCTCTCATGCATCTTCTTAGACCTTCTCCCCGAGACTTTGTCTCGTGGGAGGACGGAGAGAGTAGTTCGGAAGGAACGACCATTCCCAGCCAGGATGACTTGTTCGATCCTCACTACTGTCTCCTAAGGAGGGTATGAGAAGCCTATCGTGTTTCTACGTCGAGGTTTGAGTTGAAGTGCTTCGCACTGAAGTTTCGTATAAACTGAGACATGGGTCTCTGCTTTATAATCCATTGGATTCATCCATCAGACCGAAGGAGCACGATCATTTACCGATTGAATTGAGTGCATTCACTTTTCATCTCAAGCACATCGATCGATGCCGATCAATCAGGAGAAGCTTGCACTTCGTATCTTATGCCTGACTTGATCGATGCCCAATGGGAGGTGCACCTTCCAGTTTATTCATAACCCCCCATTGGAAGCTTAGGCCAGACTCCGGAATGTTTTCATCATCCTGATGAGGACATCGAACCCTCTGCCTAAGGTAAGAGTGAGTAAATCTTGCTCTTCATCCGAACTCTGGTTCCTGAGCGTACACCGGCCTCTGGAAGTCCATGCTCTATCCTCTTTGAAGGCCGAGTGTCTTTCTGAGCTTGAGTTCACTCGGAGATCGGTACCCATTGGTAAAGCACTAGCCTCAGTGCTCGATCTTTTCGTCTCCGAGTTCTGCGACCCTAGTGTTATAGTCCTCGAGTCCCATGACCACCTCAGGGAATGCCTCGGCCTCTCTGGGATGATCATGCTTGCCCTCAGCCTTGATATACCTTCTTGGGCTCGAGTTCGTATATGCACTACCCTTGCAGATTAGAGCTTATCATCATATCAACATTATCTGCAAGACGACAGTCATAAGTTGAGACAGGAGATCACAAGACATCCGCATCCTAAGTACTCTTGGGACTCATCTCGTTTCCCCAGGAAGAATTATCCTTCAGGTATCTTGTGGACCGTGGTCATGCAGGAGAAAGAAAGTACCAAGATGAAGAGAAGTAGGCAAAAGGTCCACAGGAAGGCAGCACCATTGTGGCGACCCGAACACTTCGTGATTACCGTCAGAGGTGCCTACACTTTTGACGAACCGAGTATGTCGCCAAGGTGACTTCCCCCAGATTCTCTATGGTTATACCATGGTTTGGCCAAGGTTGGTATATAGTGGAGGATGAATTTTCAACCTCAAACTTATCCTAGCCTTAAGCCTAAGCCAATCTTTCCATCTCAGGGAATCCACCTGGGCCGTCGATCCTGAGACTTGCTGGAGCCCACACGAGAAAGGGGAGGACCAGAGGGGCCCACAGGGGGCCAGCCGAACCCTGGTTCGGCCGAAACCCTGGTGCCGCCTCTCCCCTTCTTCTTTCGCGTGTGCGACTCCTCCTCCAGAAACCTTCTCCCTGCCGCCTGATGAGTTTTGACATCGCGAAGATCCATCTCCTCCACCTCACCATCCTCAGCATCACCGCATCCATGGCTGGCTACGGTTTCACTCAGCTCAGTAGGGAGGTTTCACCCCTCACTTCAGGGGAAGGGAGCCACTCTCGTTTCGTCAACCTCAGCAACTTGGATGAGGTGATGGGGTCGCCGGAGGCCATGACTCCCGAGAGAGGCAGGATTGTAGAGAGCACTCGCAAGATGCGCACCGACTCCCCGGTGCAGTCGTCCCGGCGAGGCTCCTCCTCCCCGCCTTCTTTCCCGGTCAGGATGGCCACCATGGGGAACAAGACCGCTGCCAAGCGCGTCTTGTTTGACGATCCCCCGAGGCCACCTCTGAAGCCAGGAGAGCGCTACGTTGGGTCTGACTTCAACAGCTACAGAGAAGCTTTCTGCCATACTTATGAGCAGGATGTGTGGGACGAGTTCCCGCTTCCACAGACCCGGTGCAAGATCTTCGGAGTGAAGACAGCCACTGGAGGCTATGGTACACCTTACCATAAGCCGCCTTAGTGGGAGTGAGTCCTCACCAAGATCCTTGCAGACATCCGAGTGAATGGCGCCAAGAAGACCCCGGCCCTAGCGAAGCTAGCAAACAGACTAGCTGAACTGTTCTTAGAACATGAGAAGCTAGTTGAAGAGTTGGCTAAGTAGAGGGACGAGTATCATAAGCTCAGGCTTGAGTATCACCAGCTGGAGGAGGACATGACCCAGAAGCTGCAGAGGCTGGCAGTTGCTGAGGGAAAGGAGCAGATCCTTTCCGAGTAGTGGGGATTAGCCCCAGCTTTAGTTCATTAGGCACTAGTCTAGGTCTAGGTTTGATTTCCCTTTATTTCATTTATTTCTTTTGCATGTGTGTAAGCGCCTAATCATTTTGTTTGAAACATTTGAATTTGAATAAAGTGGCTCACCGGTCATGTAACCCGGTTTAGCCACCCTGTGTGTCATTACTTTGGTCTCTGTGATTTAGAGGACATCTAGGTTCGAGAAAGTGTGGGGGAAGAGCCACGACTCTCCCAATGCAGGCACGACATTTCCGGACGTACCCACTGTGAGCACTCCGCGCTAGCCGATCGATCACCTACCGCGAACCTGAACAGCACCCGCACGAGTTCACTCCTGTGGAGAGCCTCTAACGGTTCATCTCCCATGCATAGCGCCGGTTTTCATCTCGACAACTCACTCTCTTTCATTCCTAAGTTTTATAAGCTATATATGTCTATCTCTAAACTAAAACTCGAATGATGATGCTAAAGATCACCCAGCTCGCCTGTACCTGAGTAGACTTACATATGTTTTATTCCTTGTTATCTACCTGATGCTTGTGAACCATAACCTTCTTAAGGACAAGCATGTTCACCTAAGTTATTGACAAGTATGATATGGCTGGATGATATGATCTATTGCTCTGATGACTAACTCTCTTGGGGAATTTATTTTTGAAAACTCAAAACCTCTTGGAAAGGCTCCTCTTTGATATGCCTTCGTTCTATTAGAGCCATATGATCTTTGTAGGTAAAACCCTTCAGTTCAGATGCTGCTTGTTATTACATTGAGCTTTGTCAAATTCTGCGACCCTTATGAGAATTCTTATCATTACTTTCATGATCAAGATTTATGTGCACCCCACCTATTTCCCCCTTGCTATGCTTCTACACTGGAAGTTAGCATTGTATCATTCGTACCACAAAAGTAAAAGCTCCATATGTGGTATGACCGCTCTCTCTAAAAGTATCCTTCAAGGAAGAGATATGTGCTATGAAAAAAAAGAAAGAGAAAGGATAGCCCATATCCAAAATAAAGAAGAAAAGAGGAGAGGGATGGTCATGCAAAAAGGAGTTCCATACCATAGATGGTAATAACTAGTGTCCATTCCGGGGCTAGTGTCCACCTTACCATCAAGCCACAGTTCTCACCACATATATGTATGGTAATATCTAGCACCCATTCCGGGCCTAGTATCCACCTTATCATACACACCATAGCCATACCGGTGCACATCTTGATCTGATGGTATGATTTGATTTTTTTTCTGTGGATCCAGTCTTTGATTTTGCAAAATGTGTGATGCAAGTAACTCTCTCTTTATCCTACCCTGAGCTCCACATATAGCCATCATTAGAAGTAGGATGAAGAAAGGCAAATGCCTTAGTGAGGACATATACACATTGAGCGATCTGAGAGAATCAAATGAGGAAGCCACCAAGAGTTTTGTTTATGATAAACTTGCAAAACCCCCAAGGTGTTTATCATCAGGTGCATAAGTGACTTGATTCACAGCTGTTCTACTCTTCAATCACCCAAGGGAACATGATAGCCACTACATAGAGGTTCACAAGAGCAAGGTATGACTTGGAATATCTCTTATGTCTGTCTTACTCCTTGGTATTCGTGACCCACTTGGCTTTGTTTCCCCTTCACTCGGGACGAGCAAAGGTCAAGTGTGGGGGTGTTGTTGACGGTTGATATTTGTCATTTTTATGACCGTCAACTCCTGCAAATTTGAGCATGAATTGCACATCCACACTAGAATAGGTTCTTAAACTCATACTTTCCACCAATGTCGATGTCTATTCGAATGCAGGTATTTAGCTTAAGAAATGGGAGGAATCAATGCATTTTCACTCCACTCCAATCCAAGCCACTCAAATGCTGGCCAATCAGGGGCTGCCACATGGATTCTCCTGGATCCATGATGTCACCAATCCATGTGAGGGACTCTCGACGAATCATACGCTTCCACATCAGCATCACATGGATCCATGGGCCTACTTTGCCAACTAAACCGCCAGGAAACGTGCCATGCATGGAGGAGAGGCATTAGGGCCCACATGGAAGCGAGCCAGATGAAGCACAAGCCAGAAGGCTGGCCAGGGGTTTCGGCCGACCCTAGGATCGGACAAACCGACCTAGGGTCGGTTGATCCTGGCCCTCCACGTGTTTGTTCCCTATTGGTCCTTGGCTGCATTCCCGGGTGTTTAGGGGCACTTTGAGCCCTGGAGCCTCCTTGTCTATAAATAGGAGGGGAGGGGCTCCATTTCTCACACACCACCAAGCTCTCAAGTTTCACTTCTCTCTTGTGTAGCTCTCTCTCCCTCTCTCTAATTCTGCCCATGAGAGGTGATTCTCACATCTTTGTGGTAGAATGGTGATGAGGAGAGATCTAGACTAGGATTAGTTGAGAGGTAGAGTAGGGGTAAGGAGTGAGTTGATGTCCTCGTGGATGCTTGTTCTTCATTTAGACCAAAGTGAGTATTTCAACATTTCTTATTTAGACTATAGTGGACATCATGCATGATTGATTTGTTCTTGTGTTTGTGGCTCATTCATAAGTTAGAGGCTTGTGTTCTTCATGACACAAGGCTTCGATCCTTTAGAGCCAGAGCAGTAGTTCATTTACTTGTTTGCATGCTCTAATACTGTTTAGCTAAGTAAGTCTGTTGTATCTCGTTTATCTGCATCCATAGCTTCCTTTCTGCTTCGTAGCTCAATGACTAGATCTGATTCCGATCTTTCCCTTGTTCGTGGGACCGTATCTATACGGTTGCTATAGTGTAGTTAGCGGGTCGACAGACGTAACCGCACTATAGTATTTATCTGGGGTACAGACGTGGTGTCTGGGCCTTGGTTTTCCTGCGAAGACCATGTATGATCATAGCGTAGAGGTAGGCCGCAGTGGTGACAGTTGGACCCTTTGTCAACCCTCTACGTCGCGTACCGAGTTGGGCTCGCTTGCCAACACCTTGGAGTGTTGTCGTCCCGCGAGGATGACTGAGACCTGACAGAATATATCTTGAGAGCTAAGTCCCTTAAGGAAGTACTTCTTGTATCCCGACCTATCCCAGCGAAAGCTGGTATCCTTGGTTATACCCTCTCTGGTTACTCACCGTCCTTAGGGAACGAAACCCGACGGGAATACTCATTCTCCTAGGGAGAAGTGCTACAACGGTGTATCCGTGCGCTTGCGGATTCGTTCACACTCGTCAGTGTACCCGGGAGTTTCTTACACGCTGCCACGGCGCACAGTGGTGACGTTAAGAAACGCCAACACTGATGAAGATGGCTAGGTGGAACCCTGCACATTCTTCTTCACAAATATAAATTTCTTGCCCTTCCCACTGCCTGAAGCTTGATTAAATTTCCACTTCCTATCCTGTTGAGCCCTCTTCATGGCATCCTCCTAAGAGATAGCCAAATTAACAAGCTCAGGATAGCTGTCAGTCTTGATCAGGTTCAGCCTCTCATAAAGTTCACCATCAAGACCCTCACGGAAATGTTCCATCTTTTTCTTGTCAGTATCCACATGATAATCACCATACTGACACAAGCTGTTGAACTTCTAAGCATACTGATAAACAGTGTCAGATCCTTGTTTGAGGTGCATCAACTCCCTCATCTTTCTATCAATGAGCCCCCTAGGGATATGGTGCTCTTTGAAGGCCTTTTTGAACTCATCCCAAGTGATCTGGTGGCCCTGTGGTTGCATTGACTTGAAATGCTCCCACCAAATCAGCGCTTCGCCCCTAAGCTGTTGGGCGGCGAAGCCTGCCAGATTCTCCTCTGAGCAGGGTAGTACAAACACCGAAAATTTGGCCTCAAGTGCCCTGATGAATGCATCAGCCTCCAGGGGCTCTTCAACTCTAGTGAACTCAGGAGGCCTCATTGTCCTGAATCTATCATATGACATCACTGCATTTGGCCCATCCTGATTGTGGCCTTGATTGTGCACAGGCTGCTGCAACCTCTGTGCGATTTGATTCTGAGTGTGAAGAATTTGCCTCAGCACTTCGGTTTGAGCAGCCATATATGCTTCAGCGGGTGTCATTTGTGGGGGTGGAGGAGGATCACCACCACTATGAACACCGGAACCCTCAGGAGTATTATGTGCATTATCAGCCATCTGAAAACTCGAACTTTCATTAGATACATCTTCAACTTGCTCAAAATAATACAAGTAGAATATGCATACGAAAATTCAAACTTATGAAAAATTCAGAATTTAGACAGCATAACAATCCTGAGTATAAAATTCATAACTTTCTGTACATATGTCAAAAAATTCTAAATTTTGGTCAATATGTGTAGAATTTCATAAGCTTCAACTTTGGTATTCAACTCTAGGACAGATTCATCTTTTACAGGGGTCGAAAAAATTATATACCAAAGCTCTGTCTCGCAGTTCTGACAGCAAACAGGAGCTTACAAAAAATTCGATATTTCTCAAACTACACATGCAAAAATACTGAATTTTGGTGAGCATGATCATTATAAAGTTTTGAACAACTTTGGTATTCATTGCAAAATTTAGAAATGACTATAACTTTCTTCTTTTCATATCTTAGGCAGATTGCTGCCGGAAAGGTGTTTTTCCACCATAATTAAAAGATTACAAAATTTGGTGGATCACCATTACATGTGGGGTTGCTATGTAGCATCTAGCTACACAAAAGAATACTCCTATGTCAGCCTAGCACAAAAACCAACCAAAAGAGGCTAACAAAGATTACATGTCAAGTTCCTAATACATCATCTAGGAACTAAGTCCTATGGAGTCTATACAAGCTGCTGGAGAGTCCCATGCTTCAAGTAGAGGTAGTGTGCCTAGCTCAACTAGTCGAGTCCGGGCACGTCCTGCACCTCCTCAGGGTCAAGTAGGATCTCCTGCTGCTCATCCAGTCCAACAGCCGGTGGGTGGTGCATCTGCTGTAGCAAACCCACCTCGACCTCTAGAGCCTCTGCAGCGAGCTCTAAGTCCTCCACCTGCTCCTGCAAATCCTGGATGTGCTGAAGGTGCACAAGCCTCTCGGCATCCCTATCAGCCAACTAAGCCTGCAACTCCTGCTGCCCAGCCTGTGAGTCCAGAATTTGCTGCAAGTGGTCACCCCGCTCGATCTGAAACTGTAGTACCCGACTCTGGAGGTCAGCAATAGTCTGCACAGCCTATGTATAACCACTGTGCTGCTCTGTGAAGAGTCCGACAAGTCATTGTGAGTACCACGTAGCTCCAGTCACACGACTGGCCAAGTCGTCAGAAAGAACCTGGCGAAGATCCTGGAGGTGGTACAACGCCCCCAAGCATCTGGCCAGCATCTGTACGGTGTCAAACGGAGGCACGATCATGAGAAGTGTGGCTATGTTGGCCATCCGACCTAGCCACATGGGGTCGTTGGGGTCCATGGCAGGAACCAACCCCAACGGAGTCTTCATCATCTCCTGTGGACGGTGGCTGGAAAGAGTGTGGAGCACCATCAAGGCTGCTGACTCCACCGCCTCGAAAGAGCGGTAGCACAAGAGCTCCATGCTCAAGTCAGCCCACTCGGGGTGGCCCAGGTGAGGAAGCATGGTCACTCGAACGCGGCAGCTCGGTACGCCCATCTCCTCATACTCCAACCCCTCATAGAAGGGAGGAGTTGTGTAGCCGACGGCACTAAGGGCTCCCCACGCAATGCGGGTGAAACCCTCCCAGTGCAGTCCCGTGGTAGCAAAAGTACCATCGGCGTTCACCGCAACCAAGCCAGGGGCAGCCATCTGTAAAAATAATTACAAACGCATGTTAGAACCCACAAAGATGAGTTTAACATGCAAAATGGCAAAACTGGCAGTTTTGAACAAAACTTCATAACTGATAAACCAGTATCCCAAAAATTCTAAATTTTTGTGAACAACTCAGCAACATTCTAACTCACATTTTTGGTATTCAATGGTTGAATTAATTCAAATTGGAAAAGGGTCAAACAGATATAATTTCAGAGTGCTGTTGCCCAGAAAATTTCAGCAGGGCAGAGCTTCCCTACAAAAAATCATAGCTCATAAACTAAGAAACCAATGACCATGAAATTTTTACAGCACTAATTAGTCTATATAATGAACATTTTTGTTATGGATTCTCTGGTCAAATTCATTTAGAAACTGTTTATTAAAATTCGAGTTTTCTGCCTTACTCAGAAATTTGACAGAATTTCAGCATGATCTATGCATAGCAATTTAATCACCACTTCAGTTTTAAGCATCCTAAAATCATGAAAAAAATCATGAAAGAAGCTTAACTAGCTGATGAGCAATTTCCCTAAAGAACACCTAGTCAGAATTTTTCTAGATAATCCTTAGACAAATTTGGACAGGAACTAGTTACATCTTTGCTTAACGCAACAATTCATCAATCTATCATGAAAGGGTCCTTAAGCAACATAAATCAGCTAAAGACCATATAACAAATGATTTTAGGATCATTTCAGCTTGGTAACTTTTAACATGATGCAAAAACGTCCTATAGGTCCTCACCAAGATTTTAAGCTTGTAAACGAAGTTAGTGTCGGTGGCAAGGCATATATATACGTCTCTCCCTATAATAGCTAGTCGGAAACTATTCATTTCTTAAATACCGTACCTAACAACCGTGGTTGTACCTGCAGAAAATCACAGATATTCATGACCTTTTGTGTCAGCACTCACAAAAGCGTCCACATTCATTACCGTTCACTATAGAAACGGCATCCATGCGTAAAGCCGCTGCATAGACAGCGTCCAACCTCGGACACCTCCGTTTGAATGGAGTTATCCTTTCCGCCTATTGTGGGATCACACATGTATGGCAAAACATGGCTAGACACAGATGCGATGTGGGTTCCCATTGGAATAGGTCTCATCCATCCCTCACGAACTTTTCCGTGGCACGAGCATGTATGGCAAAACGTGCTGAACTAGTATAGTTGTGCAAGAAAGTAAGTTTTGACAGGAATAAAATGTGCTGGAAGTCAGAATAAATACACCATAGAGTACTAGCCACCTGAAAGAACCCAAAAATTCCCTCTAGGGCCTCTCGGACTAGTTTAAACCTTAACGTCCTACGCACTTAGCAAGATTCTTATTCTTGGCAAATTCTATTCCAAAAACAAGTTATTAAGGTATTTTAAATACTCTAGTGCATATCAACGCTCTGGTACCAGCTGTGACAGAACTACTCAAAATAAATCAGTATTATCACCTAACCCGGTCCACTTGGCTCATAAGCGATAACACAGATATATTTTGTTGCCTCTGTGGGGTCATGCCCAGTGAATCACTTACAACAGGATCGTGATATGCGCAAAGCCCACACGAAGGCGGGACCAGAGTACAAGTTCAACATTACATAAAGGTCCAGGAGTTCATATTATTACAAATCAGGTTTTTCATACATAAAAGTAAAGTGTTTCAGAGATTAAACAGCGGAAATAAAACTAGCGGCAGATACATATGGGAGGCCATCCATAATATATCACTCCTCATCGTCATTCTCCCACTCAAGCTCCCAACCATCTGGAATAGAGCCAGGCCAGATGGGGTTACCTGAAAACCACAAATTAAGCAAGGCTGAGTATGCTAATACTCAACAAGACTGACCCGACAAAAATTAAAATATAACTAGTCATGCAAGGCTTTTTGGCTGGTGGGATTGTTTTGCCAAAAGCAACTAAGAGTTGATCCTTACTTTCCATTTTTAGCTCAAGTTCTAGTATGTTAACCATTCTAGGTAAGCACCTAAATAAACAAGCATGTTTGTGCAAACAACATTAATCAGGCAACAATATTAATCCAATTGTTCCATAAATAAGTATGGGGTAGCCAGTGGTCAAGCCGACTTAGATAACGATGAGTGACCGACGATCGATTGATTTATATCCTTGCAAGGTCAACCCAAGATACACGGAAGAAGGTAGACCCCAAGAAATCAAATAAAAGCGAATGCGGGATCTACCCCGACCAGGCGGTTCCCATCATTCCCCAGATTAGGGACAGGTGCCACAGTCCTGAGTACAAGGTTACTGGAACACCCTCACACGACACGTCCAGACTCACACTTGCACTACCGGAATCAAACAGGGAGACGCATCTCAAGAGTAGTAGCGATAAAGTCCCCGCACTAGTTCATTAGGTACTAGGCTTACCGGTCCCATTCTCGACAAGCACTTGGTACATTCAATAGCTTAAACCAGCACCATGCTACTCGGTCGAGACCGAACCCATTGCTCTTACCACATGAGCGAGTCAATTTATCCAACTTATATATTCCAACATATGCATCCTATATCTCGCAAGCAATGAGTCATTACTCGACTTGTACCGTGTCCTTAAAGCATGGCACTAGCGTCCTAACATACTAGTAAAAGAGCATAGGAATCCTAAGGATCATGCATCTAGTTTCAAATCAACTCCTGAAACTTAAATGCACAAAGTAAACATAAATACTAAAAAGTAAAAGCATGAGTTTTAGAAAAAGGTTAGATGCAACTCCGGTGCTTTGCCTTCTTCTACTTCAGCACTAGCCTTGGGCTCTTCTGGACTTTGGTCCAGGTCTTGGTGCACAATAGCTTGGTTCACCACTCCATCAACTGCTCCCTCCTCCTCCTGAGTGAGCGTGTAAGTGCCGTCCGGTAAATCTACATATTCATATGCATATGCATTAGCTTATGATGAGGGTGGGAGAATTACCACCAAACCAACTCTTGTTGGCCACATTCATCTAAATAAATACTAATTCTCACAAAAAGGTATGGGGTGCGTGATGATGGACTACTTACTACTTTGATGGTGATTGCGTGCCTATTTAAGCAAATTAACTTACTAAACTTCACCAACAGTATGGGGTGTGTTTAAAATGATTTCAAACAGAAACTAAACATAAAAACCTTAATTAAACTTAAATAATAAATATAAACCTTTTTATTCAATTCTTAGCTAGCCAATCATCCATAATTCATATTAATTAAAATTAACTCCAACTGGTCTGAAAGTTTTCACACAGAAGCATAGGACTAAATCAAGTTTAAATACCAAATTTCAGCTCCAGATCATATATAAATTAATTTATATGAAAAAGACAACATTCAGCCTAACTTAAATTCATTAATTCATACAAAAAGATTTACTAATCTTTTTGACCTCAAATTTTTCCTACAAATCATTCATGACAAATCTAAGATCCTGAACAGCACACACAAGTAGATCTATCATGTTCTTTAAGTTATTAATTTAACATCCTTCACAAGAGTAAATCCAAATCATCATTCAAACAAGTTCCTAAAATCATAATTATTTTTCCAAAGATGCTATTCATCATGACAAAGACCTAGGGTGCATTGGAGCTTAAAGAAATTATTTCTTGAGGGGATTGTAAAAAGCATCAAGCTTAATCCAACATAAAGCTTACAAAAATCATAACTATAAATCTACACGTCAAACGTGGGTCAAACTCGGTCACAGATCTAAACATGGCATAAAGAATAATATATCCAAATTTCATATCCATTGCATGAGTACATTTGAACTACAATAAAAGTACATCAAACTGAGTTTGAATTTTCATTTCAAAACTATAAAGAAAACCCCTATACACCTTTTCTAGAAATTGTAGATCTACTCACAAAGAATCCAACACAATTGGATTTACATTTTTCTAAATTTTCTACGATTTTTAATGCATTTACAAAGTTTCAACCAAAACCTAACACAACATTTACAGACAGACCCTTGAACTACTTTTTAGAAATTACAAACAGGACCTTGCTTTTCGGAAATCTCCCTACAAAGAAATCAATCGCCCCAAATAGGCCCCTGTCGGTGTAGGGGACGCCGCCGCCGGCCGGAGTAGTGCCGGAGCGGCTCGGGTGAGCGGCTTGGAGGCTCTCGTGCAGCTCACCTACGTCACCGGTGAAGGAGACCCGGCCAAAGATCCCGCCGGCGAGCTTCGGCAGCGGCGCGCGGGTTCTGCGCCCGCGGGAACTCGGTGCACCGGCGGAGGTGGCTCCAATGTGAGGCCAGCGACGACGTGGAAGGGTGCAGGGGGCAGAGGAAGGAGTAGGGGTGGAGAGGAGGCGACGCACGCACGCGGAGGAGGGACTGCGGCGGCGGCGCGGCAATGGCGACGGCGGCGGGGAAAAGAGGACGGCGACGGACGGGTGCGCGGTTTTAAACGCGAAAGCGCGTGTGCTCGCGACGAAGGCGAGGTGCGAGAGGGTACACGGGCACGCGCGCGGCCAGCTGGCTTGCTGCATGCACAAGTGCACTGCGCAGCTCGGTCGGGCGACGGTGCATGGCCAGCAGGCCCGCGGCCTGTCGGTCTGGTGCACACCTGGACGCGGTGCAGGCCTCCGCGAGTCGGGCAGAGTGCCCACGGCCTCGCGCGGTCCACCACGGAGGGCCCAGTGTCCGTACACCAGAGCCACAGAGGTGCAACGCGTGGCAGACGAGCGGGGTGCACGCGAACGTGCTGGAGCGTGGCAACTGCGACGCCGGTGCTTGTATCTTTTTCACGTGCACACTTTCAAAAATGCAAAACTCCCAAAAGTGACAACTAAATTGAAAATCTCCAAAAATAGAAGTTGTAGAGGAGCTATAGCACTACAACTTTCCCAAAGGGCAACCTATGTTTTAGTGAACAGATTGGTGGGAAAATCGTGATGAAAATCCAGTTTTTCTCGGCCCCGGAACACTGTGCACAGCGACTTCAACTCAAATTTAAGTGAATTTCCACTCAAAATTTGAATGCCCGCCAATTATGAAAAATGTGTTCCCGGAGATAAGGAAAAACTTTTATATTGGTAGAATTTGAACTGTTATAGTGAAATTTGGAGAACGCGCAAGAAAACCAAATCAGCCTTCTAGAGCTCTTAGGGTTTTGACCATGATTTGGGTTTTGACCAAGGGTTTATGTGCAAAAGTGATTACAATCATGTTAAACATGCTTACGGACTAATTAATCTTGATTAACCAAAATAATGGAAGTACTTAAGTTAACAAAACATCAAGGATGTTACAGGAGAATAAGGCAGGCTTCGCCGCCCAACAGCTTATGGGCAAAGCGCTGATTTGGTGGGAGCATTTCAAGTCAATGCAACCACAAGGCCACCGGATCACTTGGGATGAGTTCAAAGAGGCCTTCAAAGAGCACCATATCCGTAGGGGGCTCATTGATAGAAAGATGAGGGAGTTGATGCACCTCAAACAAGAATCCGACACTGTTTATCAGTATGCTCAGAAGTTCAACAGCTTGTGTCAGTCTCGTGATTATCATGTGGATACTAACAAGAAAAAGATGGAACATTTCCGTGAGGGTCTTGATGGTGAACTTTATGAGAGGCTGAACCTGATCAAGATTGACAGCTATCCTGAGCTTGTTAATTTGGCTATCTCTCAGGAGGATGCCATGAAGAGGGCTCAACAGGATAGGAAGCGGAAATTTAATCAAGCTTCAGGCAGTGGGCAGGGCAAGAAATTTAAATTTGTGAAGAAGAATGTGCAGGGTTCCACCCAGCCATCTTCATCAGGATGCTGGGTGATGAAGCAGTCACAGTCTAAGCCTTCTGGCAACTTCAGCTACCGCAACACCCAGCAGCAGGCTCCCACGCCCAATGCACCCCCACCTGCCCGCACTAATGATGATCGCCGTTGCTTCAACTATGGACAGCTGGGGCACTATGCTAACAAGTGCACCCGTCCTAGACAGCAGAATCAGTAGAGTCAAGGGCAAGGTTCTTAGGCTGGGAACCAAGGCAAGAAACAGACTGTGCAAGTGAAGCAGGGTTGTCTGACCTTCACCACAGTTGTTGACCTTCCAGAGGGAGCACCAGTGTTAACAGGTACATTCTCTATCAGTGGTCATCCTGTTACTATATTATTTGATTCTGGTGCTACTCATAGTTCTATTAATGTGAAAACCATGAGCAACTTGGGTCTAAAGTGGAGTCATACAAATCAGGCCTATATGATTGCCACACCGGGTGGAAAGGTTGCTTCACATCATGTAGCCTTAAAGGTACCACTTGAGATAGGTAGCAAGACCTTCCAAACAAATCTGGTCACATTGAGTCTTGATGGGGTAGATGTTATCCTAGGCATAGATTGGATGACTCAACACAAAGTTGTCCTGGATATTTCTGAGAGAATGATAGAAATCAACTCACCTAATGTCGGAAATTCAATTATTTACCTTCCTCCCAAAGGCTATAAAGGCTCTTGTGTTTACGCAGCAATAACTACTCAACTTGAGGACATTCCAGTGGTATGTGAGTACACAGATGTCTTTCCAGATGATTTGCCTGGCTTGCACCAAACAAAGATATTGAGTTTGTCATTGAGCTACAGCCTGGCACTACCCCTATTTCTAAAAGATCCTATCAAATGCCACCCAAAGACTTAGCAGAATTAAAGAAACAACTTCAAGAGTTGCTTGATAAGGGCTATATCCGCCCAAGCTCTTCTCCTTGGGGCTGTCCAGCCCTATTTGTGAAAAAGAAAGATGGTAGCCTGAGGTTGTGTGTGGACTACCGACCTCTCAATGCGGTGACTATCAAAAACAAATATCCGCTACCCCGCATTGATGTGCTATTTGACCAGTTGGCTGGAGCTAAGGTCTTCTCCAAGATCGATCTTCGGTCTGGTTATCATCAAATCAAAATCCGACCTTGTGATATTCCCAAGACCGCATTCTCTACTCACTATGGCCTATATGAATTCTTGGTTATGTCTTTTGGTCTCACAAATGCACCAGCCTACTTCATGTACCTTATGAATTCTGTATTTATGACGGAGTTGGATAAATTTGTCGTGGTTTTCATTTTTGACATCCTTATTTATTCCAAGAATGAGGAAGAGCATGCGGAACAACTTCGCATTGTACTACAACGCTTGAGAGAGCATAAACTCTATGCTAAGCTCTCCAAGTATGAGTTTTAGCTGGATAGTGTTAAATTTCTGGGGCACACTATTTCCAGCGAGGGTATATATATCGATCCAAGCAAAGTTCAAGAAGTGATGGATTGGCAACCCCCTAAATCAGCTCATCAAATCCGCAGCTTTCTAGTCTTGGCTGGTTATTATCGTTGCTTCATTCCAGATTTCTCTAGAATTGCAAAGCCTATGACTGAGCTGCTAAAGAAAGTCATAAAATTTGTGCAGAGTGAGGCTTGTGATAAGGCTTTCCGTAAATTAAGGGAACTTTTAACTTCAGCCCCAGTGCTAGCACAGTCGGACAATTCTAAGCTGTATGAAGTTTATTGTGATGCTTCAGGCACGGGTCTTGGTTGTGTCCTTATGCAAGAAAATAGAGTCATTACCTATGCCTCACGGGCGCTTTGCCCTCATGAAAAGAATTATCCCACACATGACTTAGAGCTAGCAGCGGTTGTTCATGCTTTGAAAATTTGGAGGCATTACCTTATGCGAAACTGCTGCAATATCTTTACTGACCACAGAAGCCTCAAATACATTTTCACTCAAACTGATCTAAATATGAGGCAAAGAAGATGGTTAGAATTGATAAAAGATTATGATCTTGAGGTTCATTACATCCTGGAAAGGCGAACGTTGTTGCAGATGCTCTTAGTAGCAAGGCTCACTGCAATTGCATATCAATAGAACCTTATAATGACACTCCATGTGAGGAGTTGAGAAGGCTCAACTTGGAAATTTTTGAACAAGGAAGCCTAAATGCTATTTCCGCTGAGTCTGATTAATTTGATAGAATTGTCAAGGCTCAACTCCAGGATGAGGGCATTGAATTGATAAAGCAAAAATTGTTAGAAAAAGATCCTAAATATGATTGCTTTCGTAAGGATGAGAAAAATATAGTCTGGTTTGGGCAACGCCTTGTTGTTCCTGATAATTGGGAATTGAAAAAGGAAATCTTTGATGAGGGTCATCTCTCTAAATTCTCTATCCATCCTAGGAGTAGTAAAATGTACCAAGACTTGAAAGAAAATTTTTGGTGGTCCAATATGAAGGTGGACATAGCCAAATATGTATCGGAATGTGATACTTGTCAAAGAATTAAAGCAAGTCATTTGAAAACTTCCGGTACTCTCCAACCTTTACCCATACCTTCATGGAAGTGGGATGACATAAGTATGGACTTTGCGTCTGGATTGCCACTCACATCTAGGAATCATGATTCCATCTGGGTTATTGTGGATAGGTTGACAAAAACGGCTCACTTCATTCCAATCAACACCACTTATGATGCCAAAGATTATGCAAGTCTTTATGTTATGCACATTGTTCGCTTGCATGGTGTTCCCAAGACTATCATTTCAGATAGAGGATCTCTTTTTCTGTCACGCTTTTGGGAACAGTTACATAAATCACTTGGCACCAAAACTATACGCGGTTCAGCTTATCGTCCTCATACTGATGGTCAAACTGAGAGAGTAAACCAGATTCTAGAGGACATGTTGCGAGCCTGTGTTATTCACTTTGATAAAAGTTGGGACAAATGTCTAGCCTTGGCGGAATTTTCTTACAACAATAGCTATCAAGCTAGCTTGAAAATGGCACCTTTTGAGGCTCTTTATGGACGGAGATGTCGCACTCCCTTGAACTAGTCACAGGCTGGTGAGAGGAAATTCTTTGGTCTGGCCTTAGTTAAGGATGCCGAGGAAAAAGTGAGAGTAATCAGAGAAAATTTGAGAATAGCCCAAGAAAGGCAAAAGAGTCACTATGACAAGGGAAAGGCACCTAGGGAATACAAAGTTGGTGACTTTGTGTACTTAAAAGTTTCGCCAACTAAGAGTGTCCAAAGGTTCGGTGTGAAAGGAAAGCTAGCTCCTCGCTACATTGGCCCCTATGGAATCATTCAAGTCTGTGGACCAGTAGCGTATCGTATTCGGCTTCCTGAGTAGTTCTCTGTCGTACACAATGTGTTTCATGTCTCACAATTGAGAAGATGTGCTCATGAACTGGCCAGAGAAGTCATTGAAGAAGCTAATGCTTGGATTGAACCGGATCTCTCTGTCATTGAACATCCTTTGAGGATTCTTGATGTAAAAGAAAGAAAAACTCGAAGGCAATCCGTAAAGATGTATTAAATTCAATGGAGTCATCATCTTGTCGATGAAGCTACCTGGGAAACTGAACATTATCTCAATCAGAATTATCTGGGTTTTCTTCAATCTAGAAATCGTAAGATCCTTCCCCTACTTTCATCTTTTAATTCCTAATCTCGGGACGAGATTTCTTTTAAGGGGGTAGGCTGTAACATCCCTGATGTTTTGTTAACTTAAGTACCTCCATTATTTTCGTTAATCAAGATTAATTAGTCCCTAAGAATGTTTAACATGATTGTAATCAATTTTGCACATAAACCCTTGGTCAAAATCCCAAATCATGGTCAAAACCCTAAGAGCTCTAGAAGGCTGATTTGGTTTTCTTGCGTGTTCTCCAAATTTCACTATAGAAGTTCAAATTCTGCCAATATAAAAGTTTTTCCTTATCTCCGGGAACACATTTTTCATAATTGGCAGACATTCAAATTTTGAGTGGAAATTCGCTTAAATTTGAGTACAAGTCACTGTGCACAGTGTTCCGGGGCCAAGAAAACTGGATTTTCATCACGATTTTCCCACCAATCTATTCACTGAAACATAGGTCGCCCTTTGGGAAAGTTGTAGTGCTATAGCTCCTCTACAACTTCTATTTTTGGAGATTTTCAATTTAGTTGTCACTTTTGGGAGTTTTGCATTTTTGAAAGTATGCACGTGAAAAAGATACAGGCGCCGGCGTTGTTGTTGCCGTGCTCCAGCGCGTTCGCGTGCACCCCGCTCGTCCGCCACGCATCGCACCTCCGTGGCTCCGACGTACGGACACCGAGCCCTCCGCGGTGGACCGCGCGAGGCCGTGGGGACTCCGCCCGACTCGCGGAGGCCTGCGCCGCGTCCAAGCGCGCTCCGGACCGATAGGCCGCGAGCCCGCTGGCCTCGCGTCGTCGCCCGGCCGAGCCGCGCAGCGCACTCGCGCATGCGGCAAGCCAGCTGGCCGTGTGTGCGCCCGTGTACCCTCTCATGCCTCGCCTTCGTCGCGAGCACACACGCTTTCGCGTTTAAAACCACGCACCCGTCCGTCGCCGTCCTCTTTTCCCCGCCGCCGTCGCCATTGCAGCGCCGCTACCGCAGTCCCTCCTCCGCGGCGTGCGTCGCCTCCTCTCCACCCCTACTCCTTCCTCTGGCCCCCTGCACCCTTCCACGTCGTCGCCGGCCTCACATTGGAGCCACCGCCGCTGGTGCACCGAGTTCCGACGGGCGCAGAAGCCGCGCGCCGCTGCCGAATCTCGCCGGCGGGATCTCCAGCCGGGTCTCCTTCACCGGTGACGCAGGTGAGCTGCACGAGAGCCTCCAAGCCGCTCACCCGAGCCGCTCCGGCACTACTCCGGCCGTCGGCGGCGTCCCCTGCGCAGGCTGGGGCCTATTTGGGGCGATTGATTTCTTTGTAGGGAGATTTCCGCAAAGCAAGGGCCTGTTTGTAATTTCTGAAAAGTAGTTCAAGGGTCTGTCTGTAAATGTTGTGTTAGGTTTTGGCTGAAACTTTGTAAATGCATTAAAAATTGTAGAAAATTTAGAAAAATGTAAATCCAGTTGTGTTGGATTCTTTGTGAGTAGATCTACAATTTCTAGAAAAGGTGTATATGGTTTTTCTAGATAGTTTTGAAATGAAAATTCAAACTCTGTTTGATGTACTTTTATTGTAGTTCAAAATGTACTCATGAAATGGATATGAAATTTGGATATATTATTCTATATGCCATGTTTAGATCTGTGACCAAGTTTGACACATCTTTGATGTGTAGATTTATAGTTATGATTTTTTTAAGCTTTATGTTGGATTAAACTTGATGCTTTTTATAGTCCCCTCAAGAAATAATTTCTTTAAGCATCAATGCACCCTAGGTCTTTGTCATGATGAATAGCATCTCTGGAAAAATAATTATGATTTTTAGGAACTTGTTTGAATGATGTTTTGGATTTACTCTTGTGAAGGATGATAAATTGATAACTTAAAAAACATGATAGATCTACTTGTTTGTGTTGTTCAGGAGCTTCGATTTGTCATGAATGATTTGTAGGAAAAATTTGAGGTCAAAAAGATTAGTAAATCTTTTTGTACGAATTAATGAAGTTAAGTTAGGCTGAATGTTGTCTTTTTCATATAAATTAATTTATATATGATCTGGAGCTGAAATTTGGTATTTAAACTTGATTTAGTCCTATGCTTCTGTGTGAAAATTTTCAGACCAGTTAGAGTTACATTTTAATTAATATGAATTATGGATGATTGGCTAGCTAAGACTTGAATAAAAAGGTTTATATTTATTATTTAAGTTTAATTAAGGTTTTTATGTTTAGTTTCTGTTTGAAATCATTTTAAACACACCCCATACTGTTGGTGAAGTTTAGTAAGTTAATTTGCTTAAATAGGCACACAATCACCATCAAAGTAGTAAGTAGTCCATCATCACACACCCCATACCTTTTTGTGAGAATTAGTATTTATTTAGATGAATGTGGCCAACAAGAGTTGGTTTGGTGGTAATTCTCCCACCCTCACCATAAGCTAATTCATATGCATATGAACATGTAGATTTACCAGACGGCACTTACACGCTCACTCAGGAGGAGGAGGGAGCAGTTGATGGAGTGGTGAACCCAGCTATTATGCACCAAGACCTGGACCAAAGTCCAGAAGAGCCCAATGCTAGTGCTGAAGTAGAAGAAGGCAAGCACCGGAGTTGCATCTAACCTTTTTCTAAAACTCATACTTTTACTTTTTAGTATTTATGTTTACTTTGTGCATTTAAGTTTCAGGAGTTGATTTGAAACCTAGATGCATGATCCTTAGGATTTCTATGCTCTTTTACTAGTATGTTAGGACGCTAGTGCCATGCTTTAAGGACACGGTACAAGTCGAGTAATGACTCATTGCTCGTGAGATATAGAATGCTTATGTTGGAATCATAAGTTGGCTAAATTGACTCGCTCATGTGGTAAGAGCAATGGGTTCGGTCTCGACCGAGTAGCATGGTGCTGGTTTAAGCTATTGAACGTACCAAGTGCTTATTGGGAATGGGACCGGTAAGTCTAGTACCTAATGAACCAGTGCGGGGACTTTATCGCTACTACTCTTGAGATGTGTCTCCCGGTTTGATTTCGGTAGTGCAAGTGTGAGTCTGGACGTGCCATGTGAGGGCGTTCCAGTAACCTTGTACTTAGGACTGTGGCACCTATCCCTAATTTGGGGAATGACGAGAACCGCCTGGTCGGGATAGATCCCGCATTCGCTTTTATTTGATTTCTTGGGGTCTACCTTCTTCCGTGTATCTTGGGTTGACCTTGCAAGGATATAAATCGATCGATCGTCGGTCACTCGCCGTTATCTGAGTCGGCTTAACCACCGGCTACCCATACTTATTTATGCAACAATTGGATTAATATTGTTGCCTGATTAATGTTGTTTGCACAAACATACTTGTTTAGTTAGGTGCTTATCTAGAATGGTTAACATACTAGAACTTGAGCTAAAAATGGAAAGTAAGGATCAACTCTTAGTTGCTTTTGGCAAAACAAACCCACCAGCCAAAAAGCCTTGCATGACTAGTTGTATTTTAATTTTTGTCGGGTCAGTCTTGCTGAGTATTAGCATACTCAGCCGTGCTTAATTTGTGGTTTTCAGGTAACCCCATCTGGCCTGGCTCTATTTCAGATGGTTGGGAGCTTGAGTGGGAGAATGACGATGAGGAGTGATATATTATGGATGGCCTCCCATATGTATTTGCCGTGTAGTTTTATTTCCGCTGTTTAAACTCTGAAACATCTTTACTTTTATATATGAACAACCTGGTTTGTAATAATGTAACTTTGTGAACTTTTATGTAATGTTGAACTTATACTCTGGTCCCGCCTTCGTGTGGGCTTTGCGCATACCACGATCCTGTTGTAAGTGGTTCACCGGGCATGACCCGGCAGATGCGACAAAATACATCTTTGTTATCGCTTATGAACCAAGTGGACCGGCTTAAGTGATAATACGTATTTATTTTGAGCGGTTCTGTCACAGCAGGCTAGTACTTATGTCATGTCGTGTGAACCTCAAAACCTGTGTCCTGCACTCCTGCTACTTGGGTTATGTCTGAGAACTTCTACTTTGGTTAAAGACATGTCCTTCATGTATGCACGTATGGTCATTTGTGATGTTTTTAGCTGTTATGTGTTATCATATTTTGTACTATGAATTATCGATTCTCGACCGATATCGACATGTTTTCGTTCGTATAGTTTTGTTTTCGATGTTAACATAATACCGGTACCGTTTTCATTTCCGACAATATCATTTTGGTTTTGTTTCCGCCTCAAAATATGATACCGAAAACAATTTAGATTTCTTTGGATCGTTTCCGATCATTTTCATCCCTAATGATGTTGATTACCCCGCAAATGCAAGTTTACTATCTCATACAGTTCTTTGACACAGGAAAAAGATGCATGCTCCATTGTTTTATCGGTATACAAATGTCTTGGCAAAGAACATATTTGTACTTCAGTATACTTCCATGCATGTTTATTGTATCCTATAACAGTACTATCTGCAGGAGTCTTCCTGGTAGTTTTTACAGTGAACTTACAAATCTCTATGAAAGGATATTATTTATGGGCACTATCAATTTAGCACTCGCGCGCTGTCATGCTTCCCAGCGCGCGAGGTGTGGCAGGTAGGGACCCACCGCTCACAGTGTCATGTATGTCTGTATGCATAGCTCATCAGTTGCTGGCTGTGTCCGAGCAGTGGATTCCACGTGAGGCACCCGCGCGCATGTTGGCTCTTACTTTTTTCCCTTTGTTTTCTATTTTCTATACCTACTAAATATTGTATGAATCTATATGTTATGTGCATAATTTTAAGTTTGATCTCTTTAAATTATGCGTATAATTTTTTAAAACATACTTCCAAAGTTACGACAAAATGTCATGCGTACAAGTACACATAAGTGCTTCATTCTTTGTGATGATCGAACTTTCTTTTTCTTTTTGATTCTTTCTATACCAAGAAAATATTATATAAGGGTATAAGACATGCACAAAGTTATGGGGACCAAACTTAACTATAAATCACCTGACTTAAAGTGCAAAAAGTTATGTGCATAAGGTTCTGTTTGGTCTTCATAAGTCACCTGACTTAAATTGCAAAAAGTTCAAATATGTCACTTGTGGGGACCAAACAACTCTAACTTATTTGCTTCATAAGTCCCCGGACTTATTAAGTTCATAAGTTGCTCCACCCTACTTAAAGTGACATAAGTCACTTTTCCTCTCTCACTCCAAGTTGAACCCACCAGAACACATATATAAGTCACTGTAACAAAACACAACCAACTTAAATACAAGTGACTTAATAAATCACTTGCTTAATAAGTCAGGAACTTATAAGAACCAAATAGGGGCTAAATTATTTTTTTAAAGTTATCTCCATAACTCATTGTTTAGAAAAACGTTATGCGCATAACTCGTTATTAGGAAAAAATTAAGTTACCCGCATAACTCGTCGTTAGGAAAAAAAAGTTATACGCATAACTCATTGTTAGGAAAAAAAGTTATCTGCATAACTCGTCGTCAAGAAAAAAATTATGCACATAACTCGTTGTTTGGAAAAAAAATATGTGCATAAATTGTTGTTAGAAAAAATACACATAAATTATTGTAGAAAAAAATTATAAGCATAATATCAAATTTATATGTATAAGTTATGATATTCCGAAAATAGAAAATTGTGAGAAGTAATTTTTTTAAAGAAAAGTCCAATGAACGCAGATGGAGGCAGGTGGGCTGTCCAGAAGCCAGTGCTATTAGAAGGCCTCCTAGGGCACCCATTATAGCAATAGCAACTCCTCCAGTGGGGATCGCTAAATGATTGTCCACTCCAAAATTTGGAAGTTTGATGCAAAAATTCAACTCCAACAGAGCTTCTAAATAGACTTGCATTTTACATACTACTCCAAATTTTCCATCCAAATCTCCATTTCTGAAAAGCCTCTACTCCCCCCCCCCCCCCCCTCAAAATGTATGTCCCACCATTTTTCTTTTCTTTCCTTTACTTTTTCATTTTTGTCACCGAGAGAGCAGAGGAGCAGGCTCCTGGAGCGGCCCACCCCGTCGTCCTGCCCGCGCCGCCGTCGCCGTACTCCAGGCTGCTGCCCGTTAGGTCGTTGTACTCGCCGTCCTCGTCCAGGTCGCCCCGCTGAGCGTCTTCCGCACCATCTCGCGTCGGATGCCGCCGGCGCCCCGTCGGCAACGGCCACCACACGCCGGAGCGCCCGGTCGGCGCTCGCGGCGCGCAAGGCCGCGGAACCGGAGGCTGCCGCGGCTCATCGCGTACACCACCCACACGCACCACTCCTGCAGGTCCGACGTGTCGCCGCTGCCCTGTCTCTCTCCCGTCGTCTGGCAGCAGCCGGGCAAGTCCGCCGCTGGGCTCGGGCTTCCTCTTCCCCTCGATCTGCCGCCTTCACCGCCTGGCCGCCGTGCTGGCACAGCTCGCCGGAGCTGGAGAAGGTCGGGAACCCGGCCTTCGCCGTGAGCTCGCGCTCGCGTCCGGGCTTGACGTGCTAGTACAGATTTAGCGTGTGCAGCGGCTCGGTGGGGAGCTCCACGCCGGCGACGGACCTGAGCAGCTTGCTCGCCCAGGGGTCCACCGTGATGACACACTTGGCGCCGCGGAACTCCTCGCCGTCGCTCCATGAACTCCAAGAACTTCGCCCAGCGGGCAATCCGCTCGCTGTCCCGTCCTCCCATGTCCCATCCAATTCCAGCAGCCGATGCACACCTGAATTCAGAGGATCAGAGTTCATCATGCTCAATTCGTGAAACTGTTTGCAGATGGCATTGCATAGTTTGATCTGATCATAAACAGCAAGAAAAACTAGTGCCCAACGGCATACCGAGATGCGGAAACACCAGGATGCGGAAACCACGGTGACGGCGATGGCGAGACGCAGCGCCACCGACGACGTCGGCATCCCTGCCATTGCCAAGAAGCCGAGCCAGGTGGTTGTCCTCGAACGAGATCTTACCGGTCAGGAGCTCGAAGCAGATCATGGCGAAGCTATACATGTCCGCCTTCTCGCTGCACCTGGCCGCTGGCCGCCGCATTCGGAGAGGAGGAGCGGGAGCGATGGCGTTCCTGCACGATCACAACTGCGAGTATCACAACTGCGCCGCCGACTAGTCGCTCTACAACCACGTCGACATCCGCAAGGTGCTGCGAGTCCCTTCCTTCTCCTTATTCTTCCCCCTCGTCAGTTGCCAGATTGCTCCATCGCTACAACCCGCGGCGTATCGATTGCGCAACGGTCTGCTCCAGCACCTCCGGCGCATACCAGATGCGGGAGCAGGGACGCCGGGTGCATGTAACAGCCCAGGAGGCTAGTTAGGCGAGGCCACTTTCCACAGGCACTGTAGCAATATGCTACTAGAGTGCAAGGGACTTTAGTCCCAAATTGGAAGCAGAGGAAGAGCTAGACCAACTTAAAAAGCTAGTCTTGGGAAGCTAGGTAACCTGGTTGCAACTTTTTGCGTGAAGCGAGGACGAAAGCGCAAGAGGTTACCTAGTAGGTGTGGCCTATTCAACGTGTAGAGTGGGTCTGAACCGTTATCCCGGGCCAGGTCCGTCCCTCGGTGCTCGTTCCGCGGTGTCGGCGTCCTCTCGGAGGAGGGGCGATTGCGGTAGGGATCGGGGAAGGCGGAGGGTGAGCGTGGACTGGTGGAGCTCCGCTCCGTCTCCACCGACATGGCCGGGCGGCGGGGTGGGAGGCTGCCGCGGCCGTAGCTGCCGTTCCGTGCGGGCGCGAGAGAGAGAGGAGCTGAGGAGGGAGAGAGCTGGGACAGGAGCCACCGGGGAGGCGCCGTTCCGTGCGGGCGCGAGAGAGAGAGAGAGAGAGAGGAGCCGAGGAGGGAGAGAGCTGGGACAGGAGCCACCGGGGAGGAGCGGTACGCGTCGACGTCGGAGGAGGAGCGTTTGCGGTAGGGATCGGGGAAGGTGCGGGCGCGAGAGAGAGGAGCCGAGGAGGGAGGAGAGCTGGGACAGGAGCCACCGGGGAGGAGCGGTCCGCGTCGGCGTCGGAGGAGGGGCGTTTGCGGTAGGGATCGGGGAAAAGGGAGGAGCTCCGGCCGCGGCTGCGATGCTTGCCCTTGCACTTCACGTGACTCGCTGACAGATGAGGCCCATAGTGAAATAGAGGTCTAAGTTGATTTCTCTACTGAAGTTAAGTGCTAATTTTGAGACTCTATTTTTTACATTCCGACGTTGGGTCCTTCTGTTCCTCGGTGCTCGTTCCGCGTCAGCGTCTCCGGCGACGCTGGGCCCTTCCGTTCCACGAGGAGCTGGGACAGGAGCCACCTCCGAACAAATGAATCACCTCGCAAACTCAAGAAAAGGGGAAATGAAAAGGTGGCCGTACTTGGGTGCATCACCTTGCAAACTCAAGAAAAGGGGAAATGAAAAGGCGGCCGTACTTGGGTGTCGGGGTAGCATCGGAGGACTCAATGACGACGGGGAGCGGGATGGAGCGGTCCGCGTCAGCGTCGGCGTCGGAGGAGGGGCGTTTGCGGTAGGGATCGGGGAAGGCGGAGGGTGAGCGTGGACTGGTGGAGCTCCGCTCCGTCTCCACCGACATGGCCGGGCGGCGTGGTGGGAGGCTGCCGCGGCCGCAGCTGCCGTTCCGTGCGGGCGCGAGAGAGAGAGGAGCCGAGGAGGGAGGCGGGGTGGTGGCTCCCGTGTTGCGGCATCGTGGAGGTGGGGGAAGGGGAGGAGCTCCGGCCGCGGCTGCGATGCTTGCCCTTGCACTTCACGTGACTCGCTGACAGATGAGGCCCACAGTGAAATAGAGGTCTAAGTTGATTTCTCTACCAAAGTTAAGTGCTAATTTTGAGACTATTTTTTACATTCCGACCTGCAAATAAGTTTTGAAAGCCTCAATTTGCAGACCACCGCTGAAGAAGTTGCTCTTAGAAAACCCATTATTTATGCAGTTAACTTTGAAATAAAATTATTTTTTTTACAATGAAATAAAATTATTGAAAACTCATAAGAAATTTGCCATAGCTGAAACTGTAAGTAGCGTTGTAATTACTACTGGGCTACAACTCTGATTTTCTCGTGCTTCTGGACTGGCAACAGAGAAATCAAGGTGGGTTGCCTAGATCTTCCATGGATTCCACATGGGCCTTTGCTCCTCCCAGATTTCTTTTCATCCATCAGACGATATAAGACTGCATATATGCTGAGATTGTGTCCTAATGATTCTCTCTTTCTTTTTAAAACGAACCGCACCAGCATAAAGGTAACGTATCACGTGCAAACCAACCTCTCTTTGAAAACTCGTGCAAACCACACACAAAAAATCATTTAAAATTAACAAAAAAATAAATATAGATGATATGATGATACACAATCTTGTAAAATATATTGTCCAAACTCAACTTCGTTTGTGAGATATAAAAATAACAAATTTCCGAGTTTGGACAAGATATATCATCTAGATGTGTGATTTTTTGGTGAATTTAGACAACTTTTTTACCGTGGTTTGAATGAGTTTTCACAGAGAGGTTGGTTTGCACCAGATATGTTCCCCAGCATAAATCTTATATCTTCCGGTACTTAGAAGATAACTATAAATATATTAACCTAGCAGCAGTCCAATAACAAGCCCATAACATTCCAACAAACTATCTCCACATTATTTATGAACTATCTCATCCGTCAAAAAAGTTGGTGAATGCTAAAAAAGTATGGAGCTAAAAAAATGTGATGAAAAAAATGGTGCATGCTAAAAATGTTGAGCAATAATGTTTGGTGAGTATAAAAAATTAAATAAAAATATTGGTACATATTAAAAATGTTGGCTAACGTAGAAAATTAATATTGGTAACAATTAAGCCAATTTTTTTAGAAAACGTTGATGAATGTCAATGAGTATAGATGGATGTTTTTTTAAAAATGTGGTACATAGGTTTAATATGATCTTTAAAGATGAATTGCTTATCTACCTTCTGAAGCTTCCCGCATGAGTGCTGCCGGTTATACGAAAATGGAGGACATGCCCTAACGGCCACACAAGGACAAGTTTAAACAATTTATAAGCCTGAACATGGAACAAAACTAATCCAGGTGATTCCATGTGCCCTACGAAGATTCAGGTTTTCAGGTTCCACAAGCCAACTAGCTAACTCAGGTTTCCAGCTCCGTCATCACCAACACCCTAGCAGCTTATTAGCATCGTCCCTCACCGGCTCACCCTACTGGTGAAGAGGAGCAAGGTTCCCTTATAGTTTAAGCTTCGGTTCACGGTCCATACAAGTCACAAGTTGATGGTCTTCATCTCCGTTGGACGCAACAGGTTGGTCTCGATGCTCTCCAGTCTCCAATGTATAATAACCACCGATGATGCATTCCATAATGCTCGTGTCGCAAGCGTGCCTTGGAACACCATCAATAAACAATAATGCAGAGCTTGGCACGGATGCTCATGCTCTGCCACTTGACAAACCGGATGTTGATACCGTGTTGTTTGGTGAAGCAGTAGATAGTTTTTCCAGTAAGCACCTCTTCAAGCAAATTCTGCATGAATGGCATTAATGAAATCATTGATAGTTGCAATACTGAAGACGTTTTGAGAATGGGACCGTTAGTTTGAACCAAAGTTTCACTTAAGTGTAGTTAGCTTCCTCTGCTTCTATTGAATCTCATTTTATATGAGCAATGCGGTGTATGCATGTGACAAATAAAATGTCCCTAGTTTACAATATTTTTAGAGCTCGGATCCCATTTCAAGATTGTTATTTAACAGATTAATGCCCACATGCACTTGATGTTAGGTGGTTCAGAACGTAAAGTACTGTTCACTTGAAGGGAAAGCCATTTTGTACTCTGTTTTCTCTAGGTACTTTTATTCATCTACAAATGAAACTAAGATCCCTTTGGATCTTAATTTGTACTCCATTTCATTTTGAGAGTTTAGGAGTTAACTTATCACAATCCTAATATGAATGAAAATAACCCCTCTTCCAAATAATCCCACCAAAGGCTTCAGCACTTATATCCTAACATTTTGAAATATTAGAAAAGAGCCCATGCAACTCAACACATAATATGACTTTCCCCCCCCTTTTTTCTTTTCTTTTGTGTATTCAATATTAACTGACGCACATGCTATTACTCCGTACTCACTTAACATATTATTTTGCATTAAAGCTTACATTTTACCCGTGAATCTTAAATTTCAAATATATATATTGTTTGTGTTGATAATATACAAATGTTGAATACAGATTAAAGCATTAACATTACTTGATATGGTGGAATTGGAGGTTAGAAATAAATTCCGTGTTGTAGCTCGCTGCGGTATGGTATTGGTTGTCACATGGTCTTTACTTTTTTACAATACACTAGGCCACAAACAATTTGTGCTGGCACATCAAAAATAGATTGTTGTCGGGCGTATTGTCACCCGCTAGCACAGTGGTGGGGGCACAGTACTGGCGGGCGTAATTGCCGCCCGCCATCAGAGATGGCACAGTGCTGGCGGGTGACAATACGCCCGCCAACAATCTATTTGTGCTGGCATGTGCCTTATGTCGCCTGCCAGCATTGTGCCTTGCATAACCTAAGTCTCTTTCTTAAAAGGGACTTAAAAGCAGTAAATTAATTCAAATCAAAAGGTTTCCAACTACAAAGTTTCATAACTTCTCAAGATTTACAACTTTTATTTGGGTTGTTTATTCATTTGACAAAGTAGTAGTAATTTTGTTCACAAAATCTATATCTCTTATATAGTTTTAACAAACTATGTAAGAGGTGTATAAGATTTGTGAAGAATGTTACTACCACTATTCCGGATGAGCAAATAACTAAAATAAAAGTTATTCATCTTCAAAAGTTATAAAATTTTGTAGTTAAACTATTTTTAATTTGAATTACTTTTGTGAAAAGTACGTTTGCATTTTTGAAATTTGAAAATTTGAATTTTTCAAACGACCTCAGATGGAAAAACATTCAAAATAAAAGTTGTAGATCTTGAGAAATTATGAAACTTTAAAGTTTACAACTTTTTTATTTGAAATCATATTGTCAACGAAAAACTAAGTTTGAATCTCTCAAATTTGAAACTCAAATTTCGTAAACGACTTCGAATGGAGAAACTTCCAAAATGAAAGTTGTACTAGTTTAGGCTGTGCATATCAAACTATGTAGAGGCAGGGAGTGATCTTAGTTTGATTGTATCATCGATTTTGATGCAATTTTCCGATATCAATAAAGCTTCCTTTTATTGGGAAAAAATCGTGCTAAAAAGCTAGACCACGTAATCAAATGTATTAGTGGATCCACATGCCAAATACTGTTGTAGGTCCCAGATGCAAATAAAAAATGTAAATGATTCTCTTAGGATTCATTCCCCACCCTCGGATTTCTGAACCAAGTAATAATCGCTGCCACTCCTAAATGATTCTACTTCTCTAGTGGTGAAGGTTTGCTTTACCAATGCTATGTCGGGTCCATGCATCGATAACTAGAGATGGCCTTAAGATGCAAGGCTTTATGGGTGAAGTTTTCTTAACACAATGACATAGGTGAAATTACCTTTTTTATTATGTAATAATATTGGTAAAATCTACTTCCTGCGTCCCAAATTACTATTTGTTTTCACATTTCTAGATCCATAGTATTTGAGATGCACATTGATATATATTATGCCTACATACATAACAAGCCAAACTGAATAGTAATTTGTGACTGAGGGAATATTTTTTCAACATGCAAAAATGTGGGAATTAAGAAATACAAATACTTGTTGAAACCAACAAACTAGTCAAAGCCAGCTCGGTGCAATTATCAGCTTGTTTGGTGAGTTGTTACTCCAAAGGAAATGACATCCCACCTTTCTTAAAATAGCAAGCCGATGTCACTGTTCTTACAGCTTGATGAGTTTCCCAGCCAGAGTCCACAAGATTCTGGATTAGAGTTTGTTCTTGGAATGGAGAGTTAAAACAAAAATCTCGTTTCCTTATTTGTTCGAAAATAGACATCCTTTACAAAATATCAACAAGGGATCTCACAGCACATGACTATATTTCTTATAAATTTTGTATTTCTAACTTGTCAAAATAATATATATAACAAACACTTGAATAGAAAAAAAGCTTTCTTATTCCTTCAGTGATTATGTGTGCTTGGCAGTTGGCAGTTCAGCAGGCCAAAGCTGATTTGTGCTCACTAATGCTTTTCTGTGGTGCATATTGTTTCTGCTTGAGCTCTGTATAAGACCGTCTCCAGCTGCCTACCCGCATGTGCAAAAACACCGATATGCAGCACGAGAGAGGAGAATCCCGTGCTGCAAAAAGGGGAGGGTCTCCAGTAGTGTTCCCCAACCCTTCGCGCAACGCCCAGATGGTTGTGCTCCCGCGGGCGTTGGGATCGAGCGGGTGGTGGCCGGAGGCGGAGGAGTGAGGCGAAGATGACGGGACGCTGCTGGCTCGGAGCGGACGCCGCGTCGGGAGGGCCCGCCGCCGCCAGGAGTTACTGCCGCCGCTCCGTCTGGCAGGAAGGAGAGGAAGGGGTCACGCCGGCCTCTGCCGTCGCCGCGCTGAGGACTGATCATTGGCGGCGCGGATCTCAGAGGCGGAGGCGGCGGCTTGGAGGCGGACTCGTCGTGGTGCAGAGGCGGCGGCACTCCTCCGGCCTTCTCCGGCCTCGTCCACCACAGGCTGCTCCGCCTCCACCTCCACCGCGCCTGGCCGCCGCATCTACACCTCCGCCACCGGCCTTCTCTGCCTCCGCGCGGATCCTCCCCCCAAATCGAGGGAGCTCCATCCGGATCTGCCGTGCGAGGGAGGGAGGTCGCCGCTGGATCTCGAAGGAGGCAGAAGGGACGCGTGCGGAGCTCCAGGAGGCAGAGCGGGAGTGGAGAAGGCGGAGCTCCAGGTGCGGTCGTGGAGCTGCGACTGCGGCGGAGGCGAGCCATGGCGGTCGCTGCTGGTGTTCGAGGACACGCACTTCTTCTCTTCGCACGGGAAGCTCTGTCGGCCATTCGCGCCTGCTCCACCTCGTCGGGGAGCAGGGGAGGGGGCGGTGCCGCCGTCGGGGCCCGAATCGAGCTCCGTCGGGGAGCTTCACCTCCGAGCTCAAGGCCGCAGAGCAGGGGATGAGGCGGCGCACGCCGAGGGAGGGAGCTTCGTCGGGTGCCGCGCCGCAGAGGGACGGCAGAGGGAGTGGCCGTCGTGCCTGAATCTCCAGCTTGCTGTCGCCCCGCAAGTCAACGCACGCGGATCCGGACCGGCGGAGGGAAGAGGGAGGTCGCCGCTAGGCCGGAGGACCACCGTCGCGGTGGCAAGGTGGCGAATGAGGAGGAGACGACGGCCGTGGGGCGGAGGAGAGGGAGGGGTCGCGCGCCAGGCGTAGTAGGAGGGGGAAGCCGGGGGAGGGGACCGCAGGAGAGGAAGAGCGGTTGGAGAAGAAAGGAGAGAGAAATCCCAGGAAAGGGGAACGAGCGAGAGACGGAAGAGGAAATCTTCATTTTGAGCGAAGGGATGAAGAAACCGCTGGAGCGGCTACAGTTACGGACACATCTTCATTTTGAGGATGGGAGAAGGGATAGGAAAACCACTGGAGACGGTATAATTTCCCAAGCATTATTGGAGGAAACATTGTGTTCCATCTATTCCGAACCACGGCTCAATTTTCTACCACTCTAAATTTTTGAATTTTTGTAGTTATTATTTCTCTAAAATGTAACGCAGTTTCTATTCCTATATTTACTTTATCACTCTCAGAATTAAACATGGTATATATGACAAATGAAATGTCACTATTGCATTGGTTTTCACGCTTTAGAGATCTTCAGGTCCAATATTTGTTATTTAACGGATTGATGTTAACATGCATGCACTTGATGATGTTAGGTGATTGATTCTGGACAGCGCGTACTGTTCAGTACTTGCAATCGAAGCCAAAGAATTTTTTTGCTATCTTTTTCTGGGGGAAAGTTGAGCTAGACATCGACACATGCATATTCTTTCCTTCCCTTGTTAAGCAAAATTTAAATTAAACTACGCGTTGCCGACACTTATATTTCAAATTTTCAATGTGTCCTTATTAAAAGTACTTGAACTCAACATATTGTCTTCGTATACTCACTTCGTTTCAAATTATTTATTGTTTTGACTTTTCTAGATACATTTTTTTTGGTATGCATCTACATATATATATTTATGTCTAGATGTTCAACAAAAGGAATATACGACAAGTAATTTTGTACGGAGAGAGTAGTTGATAATGCCAGCCTGATAATTAATTATAAACACACATATTCTTGAATTAGTTGTGCCCATTGCAAATTCTTGCAGTGCATTTGAAGATCTTCTTGGCAAGACGACGAGATGAGAGGCTTCAACTAAAGTGCAGCTCCATGTGTCTGTCATTGCTAGCTCATGCAGTGGATTATTAGTGCAAGGGGTGGTTGGGTTGTGCTGATTCCACTTTAGCTCCACACAAGCACATCAAGTTCGGTACACGAGTCCCGTTCATTTGTCATGCTATTCTTGTCCTACTGACGCAGGAAAGCAGCTAGCTAGGATTAGGAAAAAGAGAAAAAAAGGTGACAGTGATTTGTGCGATGCTCTCGTCTTATCTCGACCAGGCACCAACTTGCTTGGGTTTTAAGCATCAGGTTTACATGTACATCTACCCTCTTACATTTGTTCCGAATTGCCCGATCGATTTCTCATCTGGGTCTCTCGTGTATTTGTATGCTGTGTTATTTGTATTCTAGTGTTAGGATTTTGCAAGAGATTCACGTACTGTGTTAGAGGTGTGAATGGTTCTGGTATGGCAACTTGCTGTCTCGATTAGTTAGTTGTTGCTTGGTTGGTAGTATGTGTGTTTTGGTAGCTCTTGAAGCATCATACGCATATATGCGTGCATGGCCTTAAATAATTGGCTCTCACCTAATTTGATGCATGCTGTGACGACGTCCATTTCCCGTGTTATGCTCACTGCGTAAGCTCCAATACTGCATGAAGTGTACTAAATTTTCGAAGTGCTTTGAGTTCAGTCGGTATTAGTGTAACCGACAATATTCCTGCTAATTAGTGCGCTAAACACTTCCGATCCTCACTCTTATATTCTTCTTAAAATAATTGACCGTTAGCAAATTAGTGTTGCAACTTTCAATTTCTCACGGCCCCTTTCTTGTTCTGTTAAAAACCTTTTGTTTTCCTTCTTTTTTAATCCTTATTATCAGTTGCTTGGGTTTTGTGTACTAAATTCTAATCAATAGCTGCACATGCCATGAATTGTACTAAATTCGTCTAAGTGCTTATTAGGAACGCCTTCTAATTTCTCACGGCCCTTCTCTTTTTTCTGTTAAACATATTTTGCTTTCCTTCTTTTTTTTTTAATCCCATTTCGTTCATTGGGTTTCGCGCACCTATAGCTCTTCCCAGTCGATTCTCTAATTTACTTGTAACAACACTGGATCTCTAATTTGCAATAAGAGTTTTCTCTAAGAAAAAACTTTAAACAATCCAATATTTTTCGATATATTTCCCTCTTGGTTATCTCTTACGATCATCTAATAATCTGATGCAATAAGGAAGGGAGAAAATAGGAGGCGGCCAGTCCAGTGGCGGATGAGCGCCTAGGGCCACCCTGGCCACGGCCCTAGGCGCTGGGCCATTTTCTCCACACTGTAGCTACTGTAGCTACTTAAGGCCCAGTGCAGATGGCCCATTATCTCCTTTGGCTGGCCCTAGGCCTTGGGCCAAATTCTGTCCGCCTCTGGAGGCGGCATATGGGAATCTATTGACCAAACCATTCATTGCACACGTACGACATGAGAAAAGTGACATCATTATAGCTAACTTTCTGCTCAAGAATGATTATCGTCCAATGGGGCCTCTAATAATTTTGTGCTTAGCCCAGAACAATAATTTCTTGTCTATTTTCTTTTGGATAATGTTTGGTAATGGCTAAAGTGGCATATTACTTAGAGAATGATAACACTTGGTAAAACAACAGGTTTGGACTGGAGAATTTTTAAAGGAATTCCTGTGCAACTTTTTTTGCAAACTTGCTGACAATTAATTCATGACTAGAATATCGACTTATATAAGGAGTATGTGTGGAGATTTTTTAGTAATTGTCTGACACATTTGATGATGCTCCCAAGAGTTCAATTGTTTAGGATTATTGGTACAAAAATACTTTATTTGTCCACTGTGACCCAATACTGGTACTCATTCCCTAGAGTTTAATTTGATTTTGGACTGTCTCAAAGATCACCACAAGATGGACCAGTGCAAATGTGCAGTGTCTAGCCTGCCATCTCCAACTAATTAAACTCGATTTCAGTTGCTCGGTTTTTTCCAACATGAAGTAGAGCTGAATTTAACCTAGCTTTGTCAAACTCCCACTTAGTTTAATCTATACGCTCTCGCATTATGCATATGAAATCTGCAATCTACAGTACTTCTAGGTGTTGTAATAAATTCGCTGCTTGTACTAACTTTGCAGGATTTGATCATTCAATAGTTTTTTTTAGCTTGAACATATATATAATTTGGTTGATGCCTGCACCACCAAGAGTTGATCAACTCTGTCTTAAAGTTTAATTTCTGATAAGATTACATCTTTCTGTCTTGAAGACGAATTAAAAGAAAAACAAGTGTGGTGTGCGTGTCACAACCCACGACCGTGCATGTCGTGCAGATTAGGTTAACGAACAAATTGAACCAACACCTAAAAAAGGGGCGCACTTTAGAAAATTTCAAACAACTCTGGACATTTCGTACTGAAGGTACAAGTGAAAACGAGTTCCAGTGCTGAAAATGTGACGCTTATATATGTCACTTGTCTCTGCAAGCATTCTTTTCAGTAAGGCATGCATAAGCATGTATGGAGACACTGCATGCAAACCTTAAAATGTAAGGAACATAACGAAAATGAGCACAACGTTTACAGGTAGGTTGTCAACTTGACGTGCAGCAAGAGTACAAGACCATTCCGTTAGCATTTTCATTCATGCCAAGTCTAATCCAAGCAATCCGAAGCCGAATCTTCTTTTGTGCAATGTGAAACCTATTCCTTTTCATTATACTCTTAGGGAACAGACTAGAGAATCCACAAAAATTATCAAGGAACACTTATTACTCGTATTGCCACAAATCCTGGCCTACATGCTGCACATGAACTTGGTAAGACTGATGTGTTTCATTTGAAAGGGTTTAAATGGAACCAAGTGAATTGAAAGAATAAACTGTAACTCTACAAAATTTAGCCAACTTATAATTCAAAATAGGTTCACACAATATTTAAGGATTTTTAATTTGAAAAATAATAAAGCTAAAACAGCCTATATGCAATTAACTACCAAGTAATAACCTGGTGCCCAATTACTACCCGGAAAGAGCACATGTAGAATGTGAATATGCCATAAAAAAGATGAGCCATAACAATCATGCAAAGAGAACGAGTCTGTTAGCCTGTTAATGTTGAGGTTGTTCCTACATGTGTCAATCTTACGTAGCTTGCTTGGTCACTGCAGCTAAGAAGCTTCATTCATGCATCATGTTTATTCGTGCGTAATGCTCACACACGTCACCATGCCGTCGGCTAGAATCCTAACCATAACGAACTTTACAAAGTGAAAAGTGACACTACTCCAATCGACTTCCATTTTTCAGTAAATTTTTGCAACTGGTTTTATTCTATTCATCAACAAAGATTTGGATTTCACTGAGTGGTACATTTTTTTATTTGGGAAGTTATATTACTACTACTTCTATTTTTTTAGTGTTTTATCTTTCTAAATTTAGTTGTCTTGACCATTATACTTGCACTGTTTGGTTAGATCTTGATGTAATAGACGAAAATATCGTGGTTTGTGATTAACTAATAAAAATTATCTCAAAATTGGGCAATCCTCTTGCTGGGGATATATTGATGCATAGTTACATAAAATAGTTGGGAAAAAGTATATTTGTATCAAGTGGGTTCATCGGACATCGATCGCATTCTATACGACTTATTTTTCAAACCTTGTAAGACAAGGAAAATAACAGAAATGAGTATGACATGAAAGTAGAGTGTGATTTAATGGTCAAGAGCATTCTGTTAGCCTTTCCATTCATGCAATATATGCCAAGCATGAAGCAACTTGTAATCTATAATATTATGCTTGTCATGCAAAGCGTAACGCTAGGGACTTCTAGAGAACCCTACAATATAATGTCCCAATAGCAATTAGAAGTTTCAAATGAGTCTGAAAAGGTTTTCTCTATTTAGATCTGAAACCTGAAGGTCTAATAATTGGACCCAAATTTCGTACTAGATTTGAGTTTCATGCTTTGAGTTTTGTGCTGCAAAGTTCAGGGGCATGTACTTGTTACAAATATCAATCATGTTTCTTCCCCTAATAATAATTCATAGGTTGGTTTAAGAAAAAGGCCAAGCTGCTACTGACACATCAGCACAGACTTGACTCATTCTTTCAATTCTCACTACATGGTAATAAAAATGAAAACAAATACACTCTCTGATCAACACGATATGTGCGTATATATGATTCAAGAACTAAAACTCTAATATTGTAAAACAATTAATTACCTTTTGGTGTGATTTGGAATGGTAACCTAAGACAATACTCCCCCCATCCCAAATTACTATTCGTTTTGTTTTTTTTCTAGATGCATGAGAGGATTGTTTAAGGCCCAAAAGCTAAGCTAGCTTCCATGCGCTGCATGCTGTGCCCAGATGCCAAACAAAAACATAGCATGCATGAGAGTAAGCCAAAAAGATGGGCTGTAACAATCATGCGAACTGCAGTATCGCCGGCCGGTCAGTTGCGCTAGCAATGTTGAGGTTGTTACAGGTCTCAAGCTGAAGGAGCTTGCTCCCCCCAGAGGCCATGGCCCTGCTGGAGGAAGCTTCAGGCTACTAGCTAGCATGCCTCACGCCCACACTCACGCGCCGGCCGTAGACACCCGAGACCCGACGAGAAGCCTAAGCTTTCAAAACCAAACTCGAGAGAGTGACTGATCGATCGAGAGCTAGGAGAGACTGCGGCACGCGTGTGTGCTCCCGCCAGTTAGCTACGCTGTCGCCACATTCGTGAGAGATTTCCTAATTCCAAGACGGGGGCAAAGCATATACTCATTCGCGTTGGAAGTTTCAGTCACACCTCAAAGTTTGTTAGCCTTGTTCCCTGGCCTTGATGGCTGCGTCTCATCAGACGGTTGGTAGCAATGACACGGCCGTGGTGGTGATAATCTTCGATTCGGAGAGCTAAAAGTGAGCATGATTTGGAGAGCTGCTGTGCTAGGGGCGGCCTATATTGAAAGGAAGGAAGGAAGCATGACTGGTGAAGTGGCACCAGCACGGATGAAAGCTACCAAATATAATCCCAGAGTGCATCAGATCACTTGGCTCTTATCTAGCAAGCTATATAGTACACGGCTTGCACGCATATGCATTGTCCTTGTGCCATGTAGAGCTCTATAAATTGGTGCAACTATTGGTCACAACCTCATATCCAACAAGTGAGCATTCGCAGTTGCAACCTTGCATTGCATTGCATTGGTAGAGAGAGAGAGAGATGGCGAGAGAAATGGAGAAGCCAAGGAAGTCCACTTCTTCCCCTAAGGTTAGGGAGTTGCATATATGCATCATGCCATGCTTGTTAGTGTTCATCTGTTGGGGTTCATACATGTTCCTGATGCCTTCCTCTGTAAACCTGACCAAACCACTCACATCCAAGATGATTCCACTCAAGTACTACTGGCCTCTAGACAATTTCAAAATTTTCTGTAAAGTTTCAGCCACAGGTCTTGCCCTTACCACCAGTTACCATGCATGTCTATGTGTGCTGTGGCGACCTTATGGCTTATGGTGAAGAAAGGATTGCGTCAAGCTCCTTTATGCTACATATATGAAAGCCAACTTAGTCACCATAGAAATATTATCCTAATTTTGAGTCACATCTTCAGGTTCAAAAATGCTGCTAAGTGCATTTGTTTTTTTAATTTACGAAAGCTTGATCAAGTTGAGTTGAAGGGTGGTGACATGTCTGCCGTGTTGCTTGGTCATCCTTTTAGTTGTATGTGTTTTGTCGTCCTATATATACGTCAGTTACATTCAAGTTAGTTAACGGCTTCCTAAACAAGGATTAAAAGTTTTATTTCACTTTAACTGTCATTTTCTTAGCCTTTAATTTCATTGTCTATCTAGTGCTCATCACTAAGCATTGAGCTCTTTGCATACGTCTATCTCTCTACTATCATTAAATAGTATAGTAACAAATAAGGAAAGGGCATAACGGATAGCTCTATTTTATCATCATTTGGACTGTACATCTGATCTTGAGCTTGGATTTATTTACTTGACTCTTGTTTACTCAGAGCTCAACGACTGGTCCCAAGAGCCCAGTTAGGAACGGTGGAGGATCTCCACCCCATAAGAAGAATGTTACTGAGGTATATGAAATAATTAAATTATACATGTATACATATATTCTCAGTTTTATGTTTCTACAGTAAATTATTAATGTGTGTTTTTGTTTTAAAATAAAAACTCTTCTTGTTTCAAATATTTCCAACAATAAATTTTCCTAATTAAGAAGCATAAAAAACAATTGCACACTCGCAGTTTTTGTATATATGCAGCTGATTCTAAAAACCTTTTCAATTCTCCGGAAAAGAGTTCATACTGCAGGATCTAAATAATGGTTATATTAAAATGTAAGCTCACCATATACACTCGCTACAATTTTTGAAATACTTATATAAAAGAAATCTATATTAGGTGCTCTGTGAAAATGATTAACCGAGAGAGGCCATGAGTCAATTATACACACATGATCGTGGAGTTGTTCTTTTCAAGTGTGTCCTAACTCCTAACTACTTTTGTACCCAGATATAGTCAAATTGGGTAGGAATGGAGCCCAATATAATAATGATGGTGGGATATCATGCTTTTAGTTTAGTTATGGTCCTTTTTAAAGCAATGGGCCACAGAATATAGGAAGAATTAATTTTTGATGGAATATCAACATCGTTATGATATGATTCTTTCTCATGAAAAACTATTGTAAAATATGAGAGAGGGTATCTGATATGAAAAACTATTTTAAACTATTGTAAACCATTAATAACCATAACATCAATGCATATGTATAGTTAGCTCCAATGATCGAAATTGTTTTGCACTAACATTCACACAATTAACCCTTGCATTAATGTAGCCCCGAGGCCGGAAAAATGAACAGCAAAACATTCCAAAAGCAGGTCAAGATCTGGTGTCCCATGACGAGGGAAAGCGCCGATCTCCAACTTCACAGCAAACCTCACCTAAGGTTCACCACAAAGCTATTATTTTTACTGTCCAAGTGGTATTCATTATTAAAAAGGTACGACAATTTAAACATTTTTTTTCTGTTTGTAATGTCAGAGATCACCAAGACACGAACAACCCCTTAGCTACTGTAGGCTTCACACTGAGGAGAGAGCAATAAGGCGAGCTGGTTACAATTATCAGGTTAAATAGATCCATAATTGATCATATTACCTCTCCGAAATCGAGATAAATAAACAACTAACATTTGAGGACGATTTTTTTTGGGACACGTACGTGTTGTTCCCAGGTTGCAAGCAAGATAAATACACAGGAAATCATTCGGAGATTCGAAGAGAAGTTATCACAGGTACTGCATAGATAAATTAAATCAGATTATTAGGCATTCCAGCAGACATGGTATACTATACTTTATGTTTTTTTAATAAATTGTCTAACTGCTACTGGAGTTTGTATATACTATATATGTAATATTTTGTAAAATTTTTTTGCAGTTGATGGAGGAACGCGAGATAAAGCTGATGAGGAAGGAGATGGTTCCGAAGGCGCAGCTCATGCCAGCGTTCGACAAGCCATTCCACCCACAAAGGCAATTATTATATAATTAAGCACATATCATGAACAACTCAGTATAATAATTGTGCTTGTTAATTAGAAGCTAGAGATCCATAATGAATTCACCAAATCCTCACTAATCAGTAGTGTTACCAGAAACAGGAAGAAAGTTGGAAAATTAATGAATAAAAGAAGAGAATACAACACGAGTACTATGATGATTAAAAAACGAAAGGGCACAGTGCCACGAATAATTAAATCTATGCAGGACAAGGTATAAAGTTGCTAACAGGGGGGAAGAAACAAATACTAGCTTCATTCCCCTTTTGGATGGTAGTTGTTCAATATGTGTGTTGATTGTACCGAACGAAGGATTTAATTACCGGCCAGTAAAAAAAAAATTTACCGTGTTGGTGATTTGTGAAAACAAGTTGATTAACTTAGTTTAATTATTGATTCTCACATGATAGTAACAATTGAATTCCTGTAACAACATATATACACATGCATGCAGGTCTAGGAGGCCCCTGACAGTCCCTAAGGAGCCCAGCTTCCTGAAGCTGAAATGCTGCATCGGCGGAGAGTTCCATCGCCACTTTTGCTACAACGGATCAGCAGCAGCCAAGGCCATCAAGTCGTAGCAGTAGTAGTCCATCTGCATACACACACACCTGCATATCTGCTACAACCACGAGATGAAGTGAATTTTTGCCGTCGCATAATGAACAAAACCGACACTACTACATGCATGCATATACATATATAGAAGTGGTTGCTGATAGATCGATGTAAATTTCCTCGGCCAGCCCCTTTAACTTTTTTCTCCTCTTTATCTTTTGTTTTCCTTCCTCTTTATTTTTGGATCCATTTTGAAAGGTAGAGGTAGGAAACCATGCAAAAGGTGTCATCCGTACACGATGCATGCGCCATGTATGTCTGTCTGTCTGGTGGCAGTAATAAAGGTTGCATATAGATCGACTACAGAGAAAGAGTGCCATGATATAGATGAGCCTTGTTCTGCTTGTGTTCTCTCTATTATTGTGACTGCTTGCATGTTACATGAACATTGGGCACACATGCACGTCACTTTCATGGACGAAACTTGCCCTTGGATCTGAAACAAGCTAGCTGATGAACGACCACGCATGCACAGTTCGTTCGCGACCAGAATGCATGATGCAGGCTCCACGGCACGCGCCGGCACTGGATCGATGAAGGAGGTGGTGATCATGAGAGCGTCTCTAACGGTCTACTCCCTCGGTTGCAAATTACTTTCACTGACAAGTATATATCATGTATATATCATTTGTTTTGTTTGTAACTTACTTCATCATCAAGCGCATTTTAAGTATAAATTAACGTTTGGCATATTTGCACTAATTTTTTAATAAGACGAATGATCAAACATTGTGATCAAAAGTTAATATAGTGACAAGTAATATGAAACACGGAGGGAGTAGCTCAAAGTTAAGTGAAACAATTTTTTTTACTCCCTGAACAGTGCAAAGTTAGAATGAATATTATGACTTTCTCTCACACAACACAACGTAATTCAAAGCCGTCGTCTTATGTCAATGGAGATGCCCTAACAGACATGAGTGACGCATGCGTGCGGGCGTGCTCAGATGCATGCTGCCGATGCAGCTCGAGCCAATGATTCCTGGGCTGCTCCTGGCTACAAAATTAGTGCACACATGATGGGCGGGGTTTGACACACCTGATCGACGTGCATGCAGTACGTGTGATGGATTTTAAGGGGTCACGGAATGATGAATGCATGCATGCGACGTGCACCTTGACGCGATGCATGCAAATCCTCTTCATGATCCACTTCATGTGTGTGTGTGTGTGAAAGGACTAGTGGTGTGGCGGCGTGTGGCATGGATGATTGCGTATGCGCGCCACATCCCTTTCAGGCCAAAAGCTTGTTATTCCAAATGTATGCGCCGGGTGAAACATGCTGACAACGACGCAAAGAAGCTACTAGCTCCTACATATAGTACATATATATATGCACAAAGTCAAAGTTAATTCTGTAGTATTATTACTACATGAAAATTAAAAGAACCATTTTTTTTAAAAAAAAAAGGCATGCACAAGAGACCTTTGAAACGTACATCACGAAAACTTTTCCAAGGAAAAGATGGGTTTTATAATTTCCTGGTGAAAGAAAACAAGGTCCGTTCATGGGCCTGGCCCACTACATCGGCCCATAAAGGAGCCCAATTAAACGAAAATCGATCATGATGCAGTATATATATGTCTTCTTGTATAGTTGTATATCCATGCATGATGCATGACATCCTCCGTATGTGACAGGAAGCGAGGTCGAAGTAATCCACTGATCCATCATGCATGTACCAAAAGTTTGTTTGTGCATGTGACAAGATAAATAAAGATGGATGCATGCTTCTTTTGCATAGTTGCATATGCATGTTGAAGGCGGGCGGGCGGCTGCAACGCGAGCTAGAAATGAGCTGCGGTCGGAGTTGACACGCCGCCGCCGTATCTTTGGCCTCGCCCACTGCCGTCAAGTCCCCATCAGCTACCGCTCACCGGCCGGCCCGGCCGCCCATTTTCTTTGAACCTAGCTTCCTCCTACTCCTAGGGCTCTCTGTGATGCATGAATCTGCATGTGGCCATAAGTTTTGGGTGACTGCAAGGTGGGTAACATTCATGGCCTTTGCTTACGATTACAATGGGGTTATTCACCCTAACGGGTCTAATTTACTATTACAATTGGTTCATAACTTGCTTTTTGTTGATACCCAAAATTGGCACCAAGTTAGATCAGGTTAGATCAGTCAGTCATACCGGTTTGGTGTTGCAGTCTGTCTGGCAAAGGCCAACTGATCTGACCGGTGAACTCGGCCAGTCTGATCGGTCAACTCTGAGTCCGAATAGAATTGAGAAGTCCCGACAGATTTAGGTTTGTAAAGGATTTCTTTACGGGCAAGACCTCTCCACTCTATAAATATATAGGCTTCCGGCCGATTGAGGGCCATCACTCAATTGAACAAAATTTTTATCTACTTTTTATCTTCTAACTCTAGATGTTCCACCCCTTCGCTTCCCTTCATTCATCTCGACGGTGTTGAAGGACGTTATTGAAGGCATCTAGGCCCCTAAAGTGTGTTTTGGTAATTAATGACAATCATAGTGGACTAACATTTTTATCGAGATAAAAGAATAGGTTAGTCCCGGTGGTGATGCGAGCTTCATAGGAATGACTTGCTATACTTGTGTGTATGGTGAACCAAAAAGGAGCTCAAGGCAAAGGTATAAGATATGTTTTTCTTTTACCAGTCAAGAGGTGATTAGAGAATGCAAATTGACCAGATTAATAGGCTAGATAGCCATACTATCAAGAGGGGTCAATTGCATTTGCTTGACGGTTCTATAGTGCCACTTTGCTCAAATAATTGCATTGCATGCATGAGGGTTAACAACGTTTGAGAAAGTGCAAAAGGATGAAGAGAAAAATCTGTTTTGAGAAAAGCTAACTGTCGAACTGCGGACAGTCCGTGGCCCTTGGGGCGGACAGTCTGAGGTGCGCGGACGGTCCGTGACCAGGGAGGTGGACGGTCCGCAGGCTGTTTTACCGCGAGAAAAATCGACTAAGTCCCAGGCAGGTGCGCCGATCTTTTGCCGGCGGACTGTCCGGCCTGTGGTGGCGGACTGTCCGCAGCTCTTTTCTTGTGAGGCGGACCGTTCGGTGGACCGTGCTAACAGAACCGTGTTCTGGGGGTTGCAGAATACTTTTTGACGGCGGACGGTCCGCGGTCAATTTGGCTGTGGTTTTTGCTTGTGAGGCGGACGGTCCGCGCCCTGTTGGCGGACTGTCCGCACATCCTGTAACGATCATTTCTGACACGTTTTCGAGCTGTTGAAGTTGGGTGGCGGACTGTCCGCCAAGTGTGGGGCGGACTGTCCGCGGGCCCTGTTTTAAACCGTTTTCAGCACATAACGGCTAGCTGCGTGGGAAGGGGGTATTTATACCCCATACCCTGGTTGGGAGAGCCTCGCTTGGCACTTTGAAAAGCTTTCTTGCATACTTTGTGCTCACCCTTCTCTCTCACTCACTCACTTTGCTTAGTGGTTGCATTCTTGTGAGATTGAGAGCATCCTAGTGTTTTGCATCAAGAGTTTGAGCTTTGTGGCACTAGGGAGTCTTCAAGCAAGCATCATTGGCTTGTTACTCTCGGAGGTTGCCGCCTCCTAGACGGCTTGGAGATCGTGGTTCCATTGAGCACTTCAAAGAAGATTGTGAAGGTGCCTTTGGAAGATTGTTGTGAGGGGTGTTGTGCTCACCTCACCGGAGCGGTAAAGAGCAACTCTAGTGGAATCGAGGTGTGGAGTGGTTCTTTGGTTCTAACCGTCTCAAAGATCAAGCGGTGCCTTGATAGAGGAGAGGTTGAACATTGAATCCACCTCAACGTGGATTAGGGGTGATCGGCAAGTCACCGATGCCACGGGATAAATTTCGTCTCCCTTGCTTGGTTACTTTCTTGCTCAATTTACCTTTAAGTATTTACTTTGAGCAATTTATTTACTAGAGATTAAATTGTATCTTGTCATCCTAGGTTGCAAACCCTCAACATAGACCTAGTATAGCTAGAGATTTATTTCCCCTTGTTGTTCTAATTAAATTTGTCTAGTGTTGTGCTTTTAGATTTTAAACCGCCTATTCACCCCCCCTCTAGTCGGTGTTCTAGATCCTACAAGTGGTATCAGAGCCGAGGACTCCATATTTGAAGGATTTAACCATCCCGGAGTAGGACAATGGCCGATGAGAAGACAAAGTTTCATGTGGGAAAACCTCCGGTCTTTGATGGAACAAATTATGACTATTAGAAGACTAGAATGGAGGTTCATTTTCAAGCCTTGGAAGGAGGTGTGTGGAGGATTGTGCAAGAGGGCTATGTTGTATTGAATCCGAATCAATTAACTTCACAAGACACGGATAACATAAAGTACAACAATCAAGCATTGAGTGTGCTCTACAATGCTCTTACTCTTAGTGAGTTCAACCGAGTCAAGGGTCTCAAGCAAGCGAATAGGATATGGGAGAAACTTATAGAAATTTATGAAGAAACATCCACCGTCAAGGAAGCTAAACTTTATTTGTATAAAGGAAAATTCAATGAGTTCACTATGAAGAAAGATGAAGACATTTCAACCATGTTCAACCGGTTGAATGACATTGTGAATGAACTCAAGTGTCTTGACTTTGATCTCCCGGATCAAGACTTCTCTCATAAGTTTCTTAGATGTCTTCCGGAGAAATATGAGACAATTGTGACTTTGCTTGTGAGATCAAATTTGAAGACAATTTCTCCCACGGAGGTACTTGGTGAGGTGCTCACCCATGACATGTTCAAGCAATCACAAAAAGAAGTACATGGTGAATCCAAGGTTGAGGAGAAGAAAAGTATCGCTCTCAAAGCCAAAGTCTCTCAAGAAGAAGATGGTGATGAAAAACAAGAGAGTGATACGGATGAAGAATTGGCTCTTGTTGTTGGAGGGCTTAGAAGAATCATGAATAGGAAGAAATTTAGCAAGAAAGGGCAATCATCAAAGAAAAATCCTTTTGAAGGAAAAGATTGTTTCTCTTGTGGTGAAATTGGACACATATCAATCAATTGTACAAACAAGAAAGAAGATAAGAATGGCAAGAAGAAGGGCAAGAAAAGTGAGTACAAGAAGAATGAGAACAAGAAGAAGTACTAGAAGGAGAAAAATGGACAAGCCTATTTTGTTGAATGGGATTCCGATGCAAGCTCCGATGAAGAAGATGATGATGACAAGCCTTCAAGAGGTCTTGCCGGAATTGCTATCAAGGAAGCTCCTTCACTCTTCTCCAAGTCATTTTGTTTAATGGCAAAAGGAGAAACCAAGGTAATAGTTGAGGATGCCAATGATGATGATGTTGATGATGATGTTGATGATGATGCTATTTCTTATGATGCTCTTGTGGAAATGCTTATTAAGTCCGATGACAAATTGCACAAGGAGAGGTCAAAGTTGAAGGATTTGGAGTTGAAGAATTCTTCACTTCAAAATTCATATGAGGAGCTAAAGACTTCTCATGCCAACCTTATGGACTCCCATGACAAACTAAACACTTCATGGGGAATTCTTAAGGAAAAGCATGAGGAGCTTAAGGAAGCTCACAACTCTCTCCTTGCACAAGAAGCCAAAGGAAAAGTAAGCATGAGTGTTGAATGTGATATATTAAATGATTCTTCATGTGCAACTAACCCATCTTGTAGCACAAGCACTAGATCTTGCATTAGTGAGGATAATTCTTGTGATTCATCTCTTATATTGGAAAATGAATCTTTGAAGAAGGAAGTTGAGTGCTTGTCCAAGGATCTTGCTAGGTATTTTGGAAGTCATGTCCGGTTTAATCATTGTTGGACAAACCAAAAATTTACTTTGAACAAGAATGGTATTGATTATGTTCCGAAGAAAGGGAAAATGACATTCATTCCCAAGAAGACTACTTTTGTTGCTTCCAAGATATTTCTTGAAGATGAAGGGAAATTCAAAATGTGCCATGTATGCAAGACAAAAGTTGATGTAAATCACAAATGCAAGAGCAAGAAGATCGTATCCTTTGATCCATCCTATGTACTTGAAAAAGATTCAAAGGGTGTTGTTTGTGCTAGATTTGTTGGCCGTTCTATTGGATGTGATAGAAAGAAATCTATTTGAGTGCCTAAGGTTTTGGTCACTAACATTGAAGGACCCAATAAAAATTGGGTACCTAAGAGGAAGTGATTTCTTTTTGTAGGTGGACTATAAAACTGGAGGAAGACATTGGGTAATTGATAGTGGTTGCACTAATCATATGACCGGCGCAAGAAAAATCTTTTCTCATCTTGATGAAGATATCTCCGACTTTGACAAGATCACTTTTGGGGATGATATATAGCAAGGGAGGTGTAAAAGACATTGGTGAAATACCTATCTCTAAAGATTATAATCTCTCCAATGTCTTGCTAGTTGATTCTCTTAATTTCAACTTGCTATCTATTGCTCAACTTTGTAATAATGGTTATAAGTGCACTTTCACTAGCAATGAGTTTGAGGTTACTTCACTTGATGGAAAAGATACTATCTTTAAGGCTTTCGTCATGAAAGTTTAAATCTTGTGGATTTCTCTTCTTAGAAGGCTAGCTTGACTACTTGCTTATTCTCAAAGGCCTCAATGGGTTGGTTGTGGCATAGAAGACTAGGTCATGTTGGTATGAAACAACTCAATCGCTTAGTGAAGCATGATCTAGTTCTTGGCTTGAAAGATGTTAAATTTGAGAAGGACAAATTGTGTAGTGCTTGTCAAGCCGGAAAGCAAGTTGCAAACTCTCATCCTAACAAAAGTACTATGTCAACCACAAGACCATTGGAATTATTGCATATGGATTTATTTGGTCCTACTACTTATAGAAGCATTGGTGGAAATAGCTATTGTCTTGTGATTGTGGATGACTATTCAAGATACACATGAGTATTCTTTCTACACGACAAATCTCATACTTGTGAAATATTCAAGAGATTTTTCAAGAGGGCCAAAAATGAATTTGAGCAAAAATTGAAGAAAGTAAGAAGTGACAATGGTAGTGAGTTCAAGAATACAAGTGTTGAAGATTTTTGTGATGAGAAGGGAGTTAAGCATGAATTCTCAACTACATACATTCCGGAGCAAAATGGTGTAGTTGAGAGGAAGAATAGAACCTTGATTGAGATGGCAAGATCTATGCTAGATGAATATAAGGTTTCAGATTCATTTTGGGTCGATGCAATCAACACCGCTTGCCATGCATCAAATAGGCTATATTGTCATAGATTCTTCAACAAGACACCATATGAACTTCTCATTGGAAGGAAGCCCAACATTTCTTATTTTCGGGTTTTTGGTTGCAAATGCTATATTCTAAGGAAAGGCTCTCGTCTATCAAAATTCCAAAGCAAGTGTGATGAGGGATTCTTCTTGGTTATTAATCTAATTGCAAAGCTTATAGAGTGTACAACAAGTCCAAGGGGTTTGTTGAAGATGTTTATGATGTGCAATTTGATGAAACTATGGGCTCTCATAGTGAAAAAGAAAAATTGGATGATGTGAGAGGTGATGAGTTGAGCAAGGCAATGAAGACTATGGCTATTGGTGATATAAGACCTAGAGAAGAAGAAGAAGATGATGAAGGGCCTTCTATATCAATTCAAGTGAATACTTCTTCTTCATCAAATGATCAAGATCAACAAGTTGATAATACAAGCAACAATGATACACCTCAAGTTGAAGATCAATTGGCCTCAACTACTCAACCTTCTACATCTTCACAAGAACCGGTTGATCAACCAAGAGTTCCAACTCAAGTTGCCAAAGATCACCCCATACATCAAATTATGGGTGATATTAGTAAGGGTGTTCAAACTCGATCTCGTGTTGCTTCATTTTGTCAACATTATTCCTTTGTATCCTTTCTTGAGCCTAAACGTGTAGATGAAGCACTTGATGATCTAGATTGGGTGATTTTCATGCAAGAAGAATTGAATAACTTCATCCGGAACCAAGTTTGGGAATTGGTTGAAAGACCTAAGGGTCATAATGTCATTGGTACTAAATGGGTCTACCGGAACAAGGAAAATGAAGATGGTGTAGTTATGAAGAACAAGTCAAGATTAGTTGCTCAAGATTACACTCAAGTTGAATGTTTGGATTTTGATGAAACCTTTGCTCCCGTAGCTAGACTTGAAGCTATTAGAATCTTGCTTGCTTATGCTTGTGCTCACAATATTAAGTTATATCAAATGGATGTCAAAAGTGCCTTCTTGAATGGGAAAATCAATGAATTGGTATATGTTGAACAACCTCCCGGTTTTGAAGATCCTAAGAAGCCCAATCATGTGTACAAGCTCTCTAAGGCTCTTTATGGTTTGAAGCAAGCACCTCGTGCTTGGTATGAAAGACTTAGGGACTTTCTAATTTCCAAGGGTTTCAAAATTGGAAAGGTTGATACAACCTTGTTTACTAAAAGAATTGGAAAGGATATTTTCATTTGCCAAATCTATGTTGATGATATTATCTTTGGCTCAATAAATGAAGATTTTTGTGGGGAATTTGGTAAAATGATGTCCAAGGAATTTGAAATGTCTATGATTGGTGAATTGAGCTTCTTTCTTGGTCTTCAAATCAAACAATTGAAGGAAGGAACATTTGTATGCCAATCTAAATATGTAAAGGATATCTTGAAGAAATTTGGTATGGAAGATGCAAAACCCATCAAGACTCCTATGGCTACCAATGGACATCTTGATCTTGATGAGGGAGGTAAACCGGTTGATCTTAAGCTTTATAGATCCATGATTGGTAGTTTGCTTTACCTTACCGCATCTAGGCCCGATATCATGTTTAGTGTGTGCATGTGTGCTAGATTTCAAGCCGCACCTAAAGAATGTCATTTGCCCGCCGTTGAAAAGGATCATGAGATATTTGATGTTTTCTCTTAACATTGGTCTTTGGTATCCAAAGGGTGCTCAATTTGAGTTAGTTGGTTTTTCCGACTCGGATTATGCCGGTTGCAAGGTTGATAGGAAAAGCACTTCCGGTAGTTGTCAATTGCTTGGATGTTCTCTTGTATCTTGGTCGTCTAAGAAGCAAAATTCAGTGGCTCTTTCTACCGCCGAAGCAGAATATATCTCGGCGGGAAGTTGTTGTGCTCAATTGTTATGGATGAAGCAAACACTTCTTGACTATGGTGTGAAATTCAAGGAAATTCCTCTCTTATGTGATAATGAAAGTGCCATCAAGATTGCCAACAATCCGGTTCAACATTCTAGATCCAAGCATATTGATATTCGGCATCATTTTCTTAGAGATCATGTGAGCAAAGGGGATATTAAAATTGATGGTGTTAGCACGGATGATCAATCGGCGGATATCTTTACAAAGCCATTGGATGAATCTCGGTTTTGCAAATTGAGGAATGAGCTCAATGTCATTGATATCTCGAATGTGGCTTGAAGTCTCACACATATGCCTTTGCATCCTTGTTTTTGCATACTAACCTTTTCATGCATTGTTTTTCGCTTTTTCTTAAGCATCATGTTCTTTGCATTACCATCCATGATTCTTGATTCAAACTTTGAGAAAGTGGTCAAGGATGAATCAGATAAGAGTATCAAAGTCAGCGGATTTGATCGTGAGTAGAAACTACAAGTTGAAACTGAAACACAAATTCAAAGAGTTTTGCTCGGGCTGTTTTTCTGAAAGTGGCGGACCGTCCGCTAAATATGCGCGAACCGTCCGCGGGTTGCGGACCGTCCGAGAGGAGTGTAACGGACCGTCTACAGGTATCTAGACAAAACCTGGAAAATTGACAGAATGAACGGCGGATCGTCCGCGCCTACCCGGCGGACAGTCCGCGCGTGTCGGGCGCAAGTGGACCCGCCCGACCACGGCCTTATCTGGATGGGGTCAACCCCTTTTCCTCTCCCACGCCAACAGACCGCGTGCCCCTCCTCTTTTTTCTCCCAACCGCAAGCAAGAAAGGAGAAAGGGACCTCTCTCCTAGGGGGAGGATTTGGCGCTTCCCCGGACTGTCCGAGCACATCCCCGGACACTCCGTGCTCTCCTCCAACATGCTCTCTCGGTATTTCATCGATTCTCCCGTTGGTTTTCTCGGATTTCACTCATGAGCAAAGTTAGGGTTTGATGTTGGGATTTGAATTTCGTCCATGGAATCTTGCAAATGAGTAGGGGAATGAGTTACTAAGGTCTAGAGGAATGTCTACTAGTGATTTGGTTCAGTTTCATTGGCTATATTTGGAGATTGATCGATGAGTTCTTGGACAGAACTGTTGCGTTCGTCGCTGAACAGTGCTGGCGGACCGTCCGCCCGCGCCTGGCGGACCGTCCGCGTACCGCGGATAGTCCGCCGAGGCTGGCACGGACAGTCCGCTGGTCGCTGTTTGTGATGAACAAGACAGCATCCTTTCTTGGTGATTCTTGTGCACTTCTATGCTATCAATGCTTACTCTTACGACATGTTCTTGACAGTGGTTCAAGGGGTGGAGGCTGTGGTGGTCGCAAAGCGGCCGTGGGAAGGACCAAGTGTTGGCGTTTCTTACCCTCACCACTAGTTGAACACCTAGAGGGAGCATATAAGAACAACCGGGTATACCGCAAGCGTACGAAAATACTGCTGCAGTACTTCTCCCTAGGAGAATGAGTACTCCCTTCGGGTTTCGTTCCTAGGACGGAGAGTAACCAGAGAGGGTCTATCCAAGGACACCAGCTTTCACTGGGATAGGTCGAGATACAAGAAGCACTTCCTTAAGGGACTTAGCTCTCAAGATGTATTCCTGTTAGATCTCAGTCATCCCCGCGGGGCGACAACACTCAGAGGTGCTGTCCTACGAGCCCAACTCAGTACGCGACGTAGAGGGTTACAAAGGGTCCAACAGGCTGTCACCACTGCGGCCTACCTCTACGCTACAATCGTACGTGGTCTCCGTAGGAAACCTAAGGCCCAGACACCACGTTTGTACCCCAGATAAATACTATGGTGTGGCATATACTAGCCCGCTAACTACACTATAGCAACTGTATAAATACGGTCTCACGAACAAGGGAAAGATCCGAATCAGATCATATCATTGAACTGGGAGCGGAAAGGAAGCTATGGATGCAGCGGAACGAGATACAGCAAACTTACTTAACTAAACAGGATCAGAGCATGCTAAACAAGTAAATGAACTATGGTTCTAGCTCTAAAGGATCAAAGCTTTGTGTCACGAAGAACATAAGCCTCTAACTTATGAACGAGCCAAGAACACAAGAACAAAGCAACCATGCATGATGTCCACTATAGTCTAAATAAGAAATGCTGAAATACTCACTTTGATCTAAATGAAGAACAAGCATCCACGAGGACATCAACTCACTCCTTACCCCTCCTCTACCTCACACCCATCCTAATCTAGATCCCTCCTCATCACCATTCTACCACAAAGAGGTGAGAATCACCTCTCATGGGCAGAATTGGAGAGAGGGAGAGAGAGCTACACAAGAGAAAGTGAAACTTGAGAGCTAGGTGGTGTGTGAGAAATGGAGCCCCTCCCCTCCTATTTATAGACAAGGATGAGGCTTGCTCCGGGGCTCAAAGTGCACCTAAACACCCGGGACTGCAGCAGGGAGCCAATGAGCTAGTGACACGTGGAGGGCCAGGATGAATCGACCCTAGGTCGGTTTGGCCGAACCTAGGGTCGGCCGACCCCCTCGGGTGGTCTCCTGGCCAGTGCTTCCTCTGGCTCGCTTCCATGTGGGCCCTGATACCTCTCCTCCGTGCATGGCACGTTTCCTGGCGGTTTAGTTGGTAATGTGGGCCCATGGATCCATGTGATGCTGACGTGGCAGCGTGTGATTCGTCGAAAGTTCTTCACATGGATTGGTGACGTCATGGATTCAGGAGAATCTATGTGGCAGCCCCTGATTGGTCAGCATTTGAGTGCCTTGGAATGGAGTGGAGTGAAAGTGCATGAATTTCTCTCATTTCTTATGCTACATACCTGCATTCAAATAGACATCGACACTGGTGGAAAGTATGAGTTTAAACACCTATTCTAGTGTGGATGTTCAATTCATGCTTAGATTTGCAGGGTTTAACGGTCTTGAAAATGGCAAATATTGACCGTCAACACCAAGCGATCTCGAGTTGTTGATGAGGTGGAAGAAGAAAGTGAAGATGAACTTGTTGATGTCACCATTACTGAGGTTCCTAGGCAATGGTCACTTAACACCTATCAAAGAGACCGTGCACCGCATCAATATGAGCGTGAAAGTGACACTAACAATCCTTTATTTCACACTCAAGTTCAAAAGGATGCATTCTATGGTCACTTGTTAGAAAAGGTGGTGTTCAAACATCAAAGGATTGACTTCATTCATATGGCCGACTGCAATGTCATGTATGAATTGGTACAAATGTTTGAAGAATTGGGGCTTAAAGGGTTCATGGAGCATAAGTGTGATTGGAACGACACGGTTATTCGTCAATTTTATGCCACGGTTGAAATTAACATGATAGAGGAGAAGCTCACATGGATGATCGGGAAGCGAAGGTATAAGGCTACCTTTGAGAAGTTTGCTACTGTCAATAACTTGAACTACGATGAGATCTCTAAAGGCATTGACATCACAGATGAAAGCTATCTTACACTTCATGAGATCATTCCATACTACGAGCCACCTAGGACTGGGATTCATAAAGTGTTTGAGAAATCAATTGGTCTTAGGCATCATCCGGCTATCATCCTAAAGATTGCTAGAGCTACTGTGCTTCCGAAGAGTGGATTCAAGGATGGGTTTGTTGGATGGCATAGAAACTTTGTGAAGCATGTCATGAACAATACCAAAATGGATGTGGTAGCTCTCATCATGTATGAACTACAAAGGAAGAAGACGGACTTTGAGTCCAACATTTACTATGCTCCCTATATCATGTCTCTCATTTTGGATAAGACAAAGTTCAAAGGCCCATGTGATGTGAAGCATACTCTCTACCGGCTTTACAAGAATGCTCCAGAGTTTCTTAATCGGCCCTTGACTGAGTATCTCGAGGAGGATCTTCACCCACAAGATGTTCCAGGGCTTCAAGACGAAGAAGAAGCTGAGGATGATGATGAAGATGATGAGGATTATGAGGGTGAAGCACCTCAACCTCCACCTCCAGTTCAACCATAGTGGGAGCCCCCCGCAGGTTATCTTGACTCCTACTTTGCCTCTATGCAGCAGTCCATGAACACTCAGCTTGAGCAGATACAGACCGGGTTCACTAGCCATTTTGAGGCCTATGGACAACAGGTCAACAACAATTTTCAGGCCATGCAGCAAGGTTTTCAAACTGAACTTGACACACGCTTCACCAATTTTGGAAATGCCATGTACATCAACATGCATCAACCTATGATGAATAGCTTGCAAGGTGTTCAGCAGAGTCTTCATAATGATATTGAGACCTTAAGTGCCAAGCTTGATGGGTTAGCTACTTCCGAGCAATATGAGCAACTTAGTACCCGTCAGACTCAGCTTGAGAACAACTTCAACACCTTCAACACGGCTTTCACAGATTTCAGTGGTCATTTCTATAGCATCTATCCTCCATCGGCTCCACCTCCTCAGTTTCCACCTTATGGGCCACATTGTCCTCCTCAGCCACCGCCTAGGGACGACTAGTCCTTTTTGGGTTCTTTATGATAATGGGGGAGAGAAAGGTGAAGAAAAGAAGTGATCTAGATAGAGGGAGCTAAATTTGGAAGAATCATGATCATGGATGGACCTTTGCATTTACATGTTTACTTTTATGGCATTGCATGAACTTTGGCTTGTAATAATCGTTGCACTTTGTGGTTGTGTGTGGCTCGAGAACTAGAACTAAATTTGTGGCTTGTTTATCTATGAACCTTGCTTGTAAGCTTAAATGTTTTATCTTTGTGGCTTGTGGTTTAATTCATATGGGTTTTTGTGGCTAACCCTCTTTGCAAGTTTTTAGTTATCTTGGATATATATATGCTCTTGTTGCCTCGATTTCCATTTTGTAGGGGATACTCCGCCAAAAATTTATTCAATCTATACATATGAGAAATTTCAAATGCAAAACTATATGCACATATGTAGGGGGAGTCATTCTCTATTCATTGAATCATAAAAGTTTATTTTATCTATCATTCCTTGATTACAATGAATTATGTGAGTATTCTCAAAACTCTTTTATCATATATTGCTCTTTTCAAAATGATTGTCATCAATTACCAAAAAGGGGGAGATTGAAGGCATCTAGGCCCCTAAAGTGTGTTTTGGTAATTAATGACAATCATAGTGGACTAACATTTTTATCGAGATAAAAGAATAGGTTAGTCCCGGTGGTGATGTGAGCTTCATAGGAATGACTTGCTATACTTGTGTGTATGGTGAACCAAAAAGGAGCTCAAGGCAAAGGTATAAGATAGGTTTTTCTTTTACCGGTCAAGAGGTGATTAGAGGATGCAAATTGACCGGATTAATAGGCTAGATAGCCGTACTATCAAGAGGGGTCAATTGCATTTGCTTGACGGTTCTATAGTGCCACTTTGCTCAAATAATTGCATTGCATGCATGAGGGTTAACAACGTTTGAGAAAGTGCAAAAGGATGAAGAGAAAAATCTGTTTTGAGAAAAGCAAACTGTCGAACTGCGGACAGTCCGTGACCCTTGGGGCGGACAGTCCGAGGTGCGCGGACGGTCCGTGACCAGGGAGGCGGACGGTCCGCAGGCTGTTTTACCGTGAGAAAATCGACTAAGTCCCAGGCAGGTGCGCCGATCTTTTACCGGCGGACTGTCCGGCCCGTGGTGGCGGACTGTCTGTAGCTCTTTTCTTGTGAGGCCGACCGTTCGGCAGACCGTGCTAACAGAACCGTGTTCTGGGGGTTAGAGAACACTTTTTGACGGCGGACGGTCCGCGGTCAGTTTGGCTGTGGTTTTTGCTTGTGAGGCGGACGGTCCGCGCCCTGTTGGCGGACTGTCCGCACATCCTGTAACAGTCATTTCTATCACGTTTTCGAGCTGTTGAAGTTGGGTGGCGGACTGTCCGCCAAGTGTGGGGCGGACTGTCCGCGGGCCTTGTTTTAAACTGTTTTCAGCACATAACGGCTAGCTGCATGGGAAGGGGGTATTTATACCCCATACCCTGGTTGGGAGAGCCTCGCTTGGCACTTTGAAAAGCTTTCTTGCATACTTTGTGCTCACCCTTCTCTCTCTCTCACTCACTTTGCTTAGTGGTTGCATTCTTGTGAGATTGAGAGCATCCTAGTGCTTTGCATCAAGAGTTTGAGCTTTGTGGCACTAGGGAGTCTTCAAGCAAGCGTCATTGGCTTGTTACTCTCGGAGGTTGCCGCCTCCTAGACGACTTGGAGATCGTGGTTCCATTGAGCACTTCAAAGAAGATTGTGAAGGTGCCTTTGGAAGATTGTTGTGAGGGGTGTTGTGCTCACCTCACCGGAGTGGTAAAGAGCAACTCTAGTGGAATCGAGGTGTGGAGTGGTTCTTTGGTTCTAACCGTCTCAAAGATCAAGCGGTGCCTTGATAGAGGAGCGGTTGAACATTGAATCCACCTCAACGTGGATTACGGGTGATCGGCAAGTCACCGATACCACGGGATAAATTTCGTCTCCCTTGCTTGGTTACTTTCTTGCTCAATTTACCTTTAAGCATTTACTTTGAGTAATTTATTTACTAGAGATTGTATTGTATCTTGTCATCCTAGGTTGCAAACCCTCAACATAGACCTAGTATAGCTAGAGATTTATTTCCCCTTGTTGTTCTAATTAAATTTGTCTAGTGTTGTGCTTTTAGATTTTAAACCGCCTATTCACCCCCCTCTAGTCGGTGTCCTAGATCCTACAGTTATGAGTGTCTGCCGATCTCAGAAAAGCCATATGCTTGCCATCCCTGACGGGTCCCTCCTGAAGTAGTGAATGCAGATTTTCGCGGCACCTCTGCGTGAACTAGTCCGACCAGCCTATCTAACCTGTTTGACCGGTCAGGAGCAGAAGCTCTAGGGAGGAAAGTTTTGATGACCGCGCAACCTAGCTCATGCACGTGTGTTGACCAAAGAGAGCTTCTAACACATTTCGACTTCTAAGAGTGACTGCACACGTCCACACACGTAACTAGCGAATTACACGTACAACTAGTACAGAAAATAACACTTTTTTAATGGCTCATCACCGCCAAATCAAACACAACCAGTGGTGATGTGATGACTTGGAGGATAGGAGCTCGCCCCGGTCTGAAATCGAGTGGGTCGCCTGTTACACGGGACTTTCGTACACACCACCTCGCTGAGAGTGGGGATAGGGCCATTCGACCCTAGCAAGTGTGATACCATACCTGCCAGTAGGATAGAGGGTATCAGTGAGAGGGTTAGGGTGAAGTCCCTTCCCTTTGGGCGCTCCCCGTGTGGCCACACGGGGGCATTTTCACAGTTCTGAGGCGGACCTTTGCGAAGGACCGCAGCGAGACCCGGATGCAGGATGGGATCGTAACTCCTAGGTGCTCGTTCGGTAGGGTAGGCTCGGTCGGCCGTACACCGTCCGGGTACTATTCCGAGTTGGGTACTGGTGTACACGCTCTGCAGAGTTTAGATCTATACGTATAGCCGCGTCCTCAGTTATGGACATGCCCGTTGTTTCTCCGACTCTTACGTTTTGGGATTTCTACCTCCCCCTTATAGGATGAGAGTGTATGGTGAGCCGTGGTTGTATTCGGGGAGAGGAGAGTTGCTCCCTCTGCCTCGCGGATCCGGGTGCAACCATTGAGGTGCGAGGAGTGGGAGTTCTCGCACCGACCCTAGATGGAGATAGGTGATGGTGATGGTGATCTGGGTGACCAGGTGTAACCATTTGAGGGTGAGAGATATGGGTTTTGGTGGGATTATGGAGATATTACTCTATTTATGATGCTGCTGCTGCCTAGGAAACCCAGCTACTACCTTGATACTTTCTTTACCCTTAGAAGTAGGCCACTTAAAGCTTGCATACGATTGGTGACGTGGACCTATCCCAATCCTTGGGGATAGCCCCTGAGCTTGCAGGGTACGAGTCAGACTTCGACAACAACACCGACGGATGGTACGACTGAGGGGGCACGTTGCTTCGCTCAAGGATGCCTGTGGGAGACGAATGAAGGCGGAGACACCTTCTGGGAGCTAGCTACCGCTGCGTAGGCTTTATCCTTGTTATTCCGCCAAGAGGCGTGTATTGATGTACTTCGATTATTCAGGACATGTAATAATCAGATTATTATTCGTACTCTGATGTTTATTTTCGTTGTATGACTGTGATATTTATCTGTGATGAATGCCTGCGTGTGATAGCATCTGATCCAGGGACTATCACGAGACAGAAAGCTAGGTTTTCTGTTTTTGAAAACCCAGGGCGTTACAGGTGGTATCAGAGCCATACTTGACCGTAGCACGTGCCCTTAGAAATGGTCGATAGAAATTAGGACTCTAAATGCTCCCTTTTGCTATATACCATTCTTGACTTATATTACAAAACTTATCCTTCTTTGAAAAAGTTCTATCTCACCTTCGCTAACTAGAAATCTCTTCCGTGTCACAGGAGATGGCTCGTCAGGAGGTGGAGTTGCTCCCGGAGCACATGGAGGGACTCGCCAGTTGGGTTGACCGGGTCGTCCTCAGGCTGGGGATTCCCCCTACGCACATCACCTACCACGCCGAGGACGTCCGCACACTGTCTGGCCCACTAGTGCTTTGCACGGTGGCCATCCTACCCCACCCGGCGCTTCCAGGCTTCCCCAGGATGCTCGAGCACAGCACAGGGCTCAACGTCAGGACGATGTGGACACTGCCTGCAGCCACGTACTTCGCCACCTGCTGGTTAGGTACCACGACGTCTACAGGACTGGAGACCTGAGGCTGATTCCCTAGGACTACTACAGAGTGGCTCCGATCGTGAACGGACTGCCTGACCCTTCAGCACTCTACGAGGAGGAGGTTGTTCAGGGACCTCTACGTGAGTCCGACGACACGCTCGTCACAACTGGGAGCTACCTCGTGGACCTTGACACTCATGCCCGCCGACTGAGCGAGTAGACGAGTGCACTCTTCAGCAGGCTGGAGTACACCACTCTGGAGCTGAAGGAGCTTCAGCCCCGCACCCAGAGTTTGCTCGTGGAGAACCTCACCCTGCGCCAGTGAGTCGAGCAGCTCGAGCGAGGACTACGCCACGCCAACTCTTTGGCGGTGCAGGCAGAGGCTGAGAGGGTGACTGCTCGAGAGGAGAAGATCTACACTCAGGAGGATCTATGCAAGCAGGAGGCCAGGTTCACCCGTCTCTTCGCCAAGCTGGACCAGAAGGATGCACAATTCGCCGCACAGGGACGCAACCTCATTCGTGAGAAGGCTTGGGTGGCCGAGCTGATGGAGGACCAGTACTCCAACACCGGCAACCTCGCTGCACTCACCAGGACTTCCGTGTTCTTGCTGGACAAGTGCAAGAGGATGCTGAGGACTTGGGAGGACGCTGACTCTCTTCGAGTGGATGAGCTTCAGGAGCTCAACGGACTACTACCTCCCGAGCACCAGCAGGCGATCCGCAAGGAGACTTTCAAGCTGCACCCGTCCGCCCTCAAGCTTCACCTGTGTCCGCTAGCTAACATGCCCACTCCGGTTGAGACCCAGGAGGTGAGGGCTGCTCACGCCAGGTTGCTCACGGATGTTCCCCAGAGACTTCCCCGAGGAGGATCGCTACCCCGTGAGGTACAAGAAGGCCCGGTTCGAGTAGCATGCTGGAGCATGACCATGCTAATAAGAGTAGAGTTGTAAGATAGGTAGTTTCCATGAGATGTTCCATGCAGCCGAGAGCCTGTCCCGATGCATAACGAGTTATGAGTCTTTTCACACCTAGATGTGCACACCCTTTTGAGATCATGTAACGCTATATTAGATCGCTGCTGTGTGTGACCTCAAAGGCTTGAGTCAGCCTCGAGGAAACTTATGTACTCATAATGGATGCTGATTGTTTGGTCTTAATGGAGTTAATCGTTCTTATTGCTTCTTTTTATTGAGTGTTGGAATTATATTAGTAGAAATATTTTTATGCTTGAATATCAGACTCAATTTGTTGGTGAGCGACGTATCTAAAGCTTTCCTATACCTTTGGTCTTGTTTTCAGTAAGATGTCCATTAGGAGGTCCGGTCGTCTGTTGGCTCGCCTCGAGGAGGCCGAAGCCGAGGAAGAGCAAGCCCTGCCTGTCCGTGGCCGTGGACGTGGCCGCGCTCCCGTGCGTGGACGTGGACGCGCTCGTGGTCGTGGACACGCCCCTGTCCTAGGACGAGGCCGAGGCGCAGTGGTGCCACCACCACCGCCTCCGCCCATCGGGCAAGGCGCGGTGGAAGATGGAGGAGAGGAAGAAGCCGAAGGAGAACCTGAGCCACACCCAGCTCCACAGGGTTGTGGGTGTGGTCGTGGCCGTGGAGGAGCACCGCCACTGCCACCGCCTAACCTGGCTGAGGTGATGGCCCTGCAGACTCAGCTGATGCAGAGGATGGCTGACGCCGTTGAGAACCGAGTCAGTGGGAATCGCAATGCCCCGGTGCAGGAGGACTTCGCCAAGAAGATCGAGAGGTTCATCCGTCTGAAGGCCCCTACCTTCAACTACTCGGACGATCCCCTCGATGCCGATGACTGGCTCCGCATGATCGAGACGAAGCTCGACCTCACCGCCTACACCGACGAGGAGTGTGTCGCTCTCGCCGTCCACCAGCTCGAGGGTTCTGCCAAGTATTGGTGGGACAACTACTCCGGGAGTCACTCGAACCCAGCTTTCATCACCTGGCTGGAGTTCTGTGAGGTGTTCCGCGAGCAGTACCTGCCGAAGGAGCTCATGATCCAGAAGGCCCAGGAGTTTCGCACCATGACTCAGGGTGCGATGAGGATGGAGGAGTACGAGAGGCATTTCATGAAGATGATGTGCTACGCCCCTGACGACACCAACACCGACGACAAGAAGCAGTTCTGGTTTCTACGAGGCCTCCACCATGGTCTCCGCCAGGGCCTGAAGGCCAGCGAGCACAAGTCCCTTCGCCACCTGGTGAACAGGGCTATCGTGCTCGAGGAAGAAAGGAGGGGGCATGAGGAGCGCATGAAGGGCAAGAAGAGGTTCGGAGATCGGGACCATGGCGACCGATCCTTCCAGAGGCCGAGGAGTGGATAGAGCAACCTGCTGAGAGGGAGCTACCGCCCGGGGAACAACCAGCTCGGACATGGCTTCGGAGGGAACCGAGCACCACACCCAGGAGGAAGGAGCAACTACCAGTAGCAGGGTGGTGGCTACAACCGCCCGTAGCAGAGCGCGTCGAGACCCAGCACCGGAGGTTTCACCCCGACGTGCTACGCCTGTGGCAAGCAAGGCCACAAGTCGTACGAGTGCCCCAGCAAGAAGACCGCTGCTACACCTGCCAGGGCACCAGCTCCAGGAGGGAGGCCACCTCAGGCTGCTCCCCAGCCGGCCACTGATCGCAGAAGGCTCAACCTCCTGACTGAGGAGGAGGCTGCCGACGCTCCTGACGTCGTGATCGGTGAGTTTTTAGTTTATGGTGCTAAAGCTTTGATTCTGTTTGATACTGCTGCAACTAGTTCTTTTGTGTCCTCTAACTTTGTAAACAAACTGTCCCTCCCCATGACTCCCTGACCGAAACCCATTATAACGAGCTCACCGCTCGGAGATATCAGTTGCACCATGCTATGCAAAGGGGTGGAGATGTTCATCAAGGGTCACAAGTTCCTTGGAGATCTAATCGTGCTGAAGTCCAATGGGATTGATGTTATTCTGGGCATGGATTGGATCACCACTCACAAAGCGGTTATCTCCTCGTCACCCCGACAAGTGACCCTAATACACCCGAAGGGGACGAAGATCACGTTTGAGCCGCTGAAGTCTCGAGAAGTACCAGCCGTGTACAACCTCACTACGAAGACAGTGGCCGATGTTCCAGTGGTTTGTGAGTACCCCGATGTCTTTCCTGATGATCTGCCGGGGTTACCACCAGACCGCGACGTGGAGTTCGTGATCAACCTTGTGCCAGGTACAGCGCCCATGGCACAGAGCCCTTACAGAATGGGCAAGTTAGAGCTGGCAACGCTGAAGGAAGAGTTAGAAGCTCTCCGTGAGAAGGGGTACATCCGACCGAGTGCATCACCTTGGGCTTCACCGGTGATGTTTGCGCCGAAGAAGGATGGGACGCAAAGGCTGTGCGTCGACTACCACGCTCTTAATGCGGTAACCATCAAGAACAAGTACTCGTTGCCACGCATTGATGACCTGCTCGATCAGTTGAAGAAGGCCAAGTACTTAAGCAAGATTGACCTTTGATCCGGCTACCATCAGATGAAGATTTGCCCTGAGGACATCTACAAGACAGTGTTTGTGACCCGGTACGGGCAGTATGAGTTCACTGTCATATCGTTCGGCCTTACGAACACCCCTGCTTACTTCATAAACATGATGAACAAGGTGTTCATGGACGAGTTGGACATGTATGTCGTGGTCTTCATTGACGACATCTTGGTCTTCTCGAAAACTGCAGAAGAGCATGAAGAGCATCTGAGGATAGTGCTGGAGAAACTGAGGCAGAATCAGTTGTATGCCAAGTTCAGCAAGTGCGAGTTCTGGCTAGAAGAAGTGGCTTTCCTTGGGCATGTGTTGTCAGGAGAGGGAGTTGCAGTTGATCCCTCAAGGATTGAAGCTGTGTCGAAGTGGCAGTCGCCCAAGACAGTGACAGAGATCAGGAGTTTTCTCGAGATGGCAGGGTACTACCGCCGTTTCATTGAGAACTTCTCCAAGATTGCGAAGCCAATGACCGAGTTGCTGAAGAACAACACGCCATTTGTGTGGATAGAGAAGTGTGAAGCAAGCTTCCAAGAGCTCAAGACCCGACTCACCACAACTCCTGTGTTGACGCTTCCCGATGACAACAAGGACTTTGTGGTGTACTGTGATGCTTCGAGGCAGGGTCTTGGTTGTGTGCTGATGCAGGAAGGCAAGGTGATCGCTTATGCTTCAAGGCAGCTTCAGAAGCATGAAGAGAACTACCCGGCACATGACCTTGAGTTAGCGGCTGTTGTTCATGCTTTGAAGATATGGAGGCACTACTTGATGGGCAACAAATATGATATCTACACATATCACAAGAGTCTGAAGTATATCTTCACCCAGTCAGAGTTGAACCTGAGGTAGCGGAGATGGCTAGAGTTGATAAAGGACTACGACCTCGACATTCACTACCATCCTGGCAAGGCGAATGTCGTGGCCGATGCTTTGAGCCGAAGAAGTTATTGCAACAGCCTGATGGTGCAGAATGAACAACCAGAGTTGTACAAGGAGATGGAGCAATTGCAGCTTGACATCGTCGAGAGGGGTAGCTCAACGAGTTGAGGGTGAAGTACAATCTAGAAGACTAGATCAGGCAAGCCCAGAAGAAGTGTCCTGAGATTGAAGAAGTGAAAGACCTTCTGACGAGAGGCAAGGCCCCTGACTACCGCATTGATGAGCAAGGCACGTTGTGGTTGAAGGATCGCATATGTGTGCCTAGTGGTGAGGATATCCGGAAGATGATTCTGAAGGAAGCACACGATTCTTGGTATTCTATTCACCCCGGTTGCACCAAGATGTACCAGGACCTGAAGTGTCAATTCTGGTGGGAGAATATGAAGAAGGACATAGCTGAGTATGTTGCCCGATGTGACACCTGTCAGAGAGTGAAGGCAGAACATCAGAGACCCGCCGGATTGCTACAGCCACTTGCGATACCTCAGTGGAAATGGGATGATATCAGCATGGACTTTGTGGTGGGTCTACCCCACACTCAGAAGGGGAATGACTCGATTTGGGTGATTGTGGACCGTTTGACCAAGGTAGCACACTTCCTTCCGGTAAAGAACAAGTTCGCGGTGAGTCAGTTGGCCGATCTCTACGTAGAGCATATACTGAGGTTACATGGAGCACTCCGCACCATCGTGTCCAATCGTGGTGCTCAGTTCACAGCTCAGTTCTGGAAGAGTCTGCACGACTCGATGGGCACCCACTTGGACTACAGAACAGCTTTCCACCCTCAGACAGATGGACAGACGGAGCGAGTGAATCAGGTACTCAAAGATCTGCTAAGAGCTTGTGTGTTGAGCAACGATTGGGAGAAGAGTCTGCCTTATACTGACTTCTCGTACAACAACAGCTATCAGGCAAGTTTGCAAATGGCACCCTTTGAAGCTCTGTATGGCAGAAAGTGTAGGACCCCGTTGATGTGGTCTGAGGTGGGGGAGAGGACTTTCTTCGGTCCTGCTTCCATTGTCGAGGCTGAGGAGAATGTGGCCAAGGTTAGAGAGAACCTGAAGATAGCCCAGAGCAGGCAGAAGAGCTACGCTGATCCTAAGCGAAGGGATGTCTCCTTCGAAGTTGGTGACTACGTCTTCCTGAGAGTGTCACCGCTTAGAGGCACGAAGAGGTTCCATGTGAAGGGGAAGCTAGCCCCACGGTTCGTTGGACCCTACCAGATTGTGGCAAAGGTGGGGAAACTTGCTTATAGGCTGGAGTTACCGTCTGATCTTGCCGGAGTGCATCCTGTGTTCCACATATCGCAACTCCGGAGGTGCCTCGACCCGAAGCTTGACAAGCATGTCTCCACCGATGCTATCGACTTGCAAGACAACCTGGAGTATTTGGAGTACCCGATGAAGATTCTGGATTGGGCCGAGAAGGCTACCAAGAGTACCACCACTCGCTTCTGCAAGGTGGTTTGGAGCAATCACACCGAGCGAGAAGCGACGTGGGAGAAAGAGTCGGTCATGAGAGAGAAGTACCCGCACCTCTTCGAGACAGAGGTAAGTTCTTAATCTCGAGGACGAGATTCTTTTGAGGGGGGAGTCTGTAACATCCCGCAATTTTGTTACGGAATGTTATTTATAAAAATGAGGATTTAAAATTTTCGGTGAATTATTTGAGTGCTTGTCAATTTAATTAAGGATGTCTTCCAATTTCTCTCCTATAATTCCTAGATTTATTTTTGAACTAAATAAAATTTCTAGGAAATATAAAATGTTAGTGTGAGAAACTTGGAGTTCATTTTGTTTTATTTGGATTTAATTGTGTGGAGTTCAAATTTGAATTCTTATTCAAATTTGAACCAAATTTAGAAAAGAGATTAGAAAGAATAGAAAAGGGAAAAGGGGGTTTTACTCTGCTGGGCCGCGACCCCTTTAGCTAAGTCCATCCAAGGTCCCCCTTCTCTTTTTCTGGAATCGGCACTCACCCCCACACTCCTTTCGGCCCAGCCAATCGCGGCCCACGCAAACGCCGGCCCGCTCACCACCAACCCCGCCGCGTCGAGCCGCTGCCATGCGGGCCCCGACATGACGACACGCTGACATCACCTCGTCTTTCTCCCCTTTACCACTTTGGCTGACGCCGGCGCGCCAAAGCAACGCTGCGCTGCCCATGGCCGCTGTCGTGACGCGCCCCCGCTCCCTCCTTTGCATCCGCGCCATTCACGCGTCCCGCGCCGCACCTTGCCCTATATATAGGCCGCCGCCGCAGCCCCCGGAGCTCCCAACCCTAGCCGCCTTGGGGAATTTCCCCTGTCCACACCACCCTGCTCGCCGGAGGAGGAGGAGAAGGGGGGGAGAGGAGAAGAAGACCGGAGGCCGTTCGAGGGGGATCGCCGACGCCGCCGCGAGGACCGGAGGCCGCCCGTGGAGCTCCTGGTCGCCGTGCAGCCACGAACCGCGACGCCGACTGCCTCCTCTGTTTCCTCTGCCCGGCGCCGCCCGTTTTCCTCACCGCCGACGACCCCGCTCCGACCTTCTTCACCGACGCCTGTGCTTCGACCAGTGGTCACCAAGGTGAGGCCACGTTTTCCCTCTCATCCGTGAAGGACCCGGCATTCGAGCCGAGGGGGAACGCCCCTGTCCATGTCGCCGCTGCCGCCGCACCACCGCGCACGCCGCTGTGTGAAGCCGGCCATCGAGTCGTGCTGGGCTTTTGCAGGTGCCGCTGCCTTCACCACGTGCGCGCGCTCACCTCTGCCGTTTTTCCTTGTTCCTTAGCCGCACACGTCGCCGTCCCGCCGGCCCACCATCTTCCCCTGTGCGCCGTGGTCGAGCCGGAGCTCGCGCGCTCGCGCGCACGCGTACAGGAGGGGAAGGCCCAGTCTTTGGGGCCGCTTGACGATGCACACGCCCGTGCGCGCACCCACGCACGCACACGGTGGATGCTTGCACGCCGGCACGTCCAGCACCGCGCCGTCGCCGTGCCGCTCTCGCCGCCGCTCCGCCATGGCCGCACCGGTGATGAGCACACAGGCAAAGGGGCTAAAAGCCCCGGTTTTTGTTTCTTTGTGTTCCCTTGTTGCACACACGCGCATTTCTGGGCATTTGGGTCACCCGCACGTCATCGCCGGTGCTCGCCGCCATGCGCCCGCGCGACCACGTCGCCGCCGTGGCCCCTGTCTCGTCGCCGCCGCGTTTTCCCCGGCCAAGGTTGCCACCTTGTTGCCCGTAGTAGAACCTTAGGTGCTCCTGGTTCCCTCTTTGTCACCTGTTGCCTTAGCCGGACACGCCTCGCCACCGGCGAAGCCCTCGCCGCGCCGGAGCTCCTCTGGGGAAATTCCTCGAACACGTGCCGGCGCTGGTCAAAACCCCAGGGTCTTAGCTCACACGGCTGCCCACACTGGGTTTTGGTGGGATTATGGAGATATTACTCTATTTATGATGCTGCTGCTGCCTAGGAAACCCAGCTACTACCTTGATACTTTCTTTACCCTTAGAAGTAGGCCACTTAAAACTTGCATACAGTTGGTGACGTGGACCTATCCCAATCCTTGGGGATAGCCCCTGAGCTTGCAGGGTACGAGTCAGACTTCGACAACAACGCCGACGGATGGTACGACTGAGGGGGCACGTTGCTTCGCTCAAGGATGCCTGTGGGAGACGAATGAAGGCGGAGACACCTTCTGGGAGCTAGCTACCACTGCGTAGGCTTTATCCTTGTTATTCCGCCAAGAGGCATGTATTGATGTACTCCGATTATTCAGGACATGTAATAATCAGATTATTATTCGTACTCTGATGCTTATTTTCGTTGTATGACTGTGACATTTATCTGTGATGAATGCCTGTGTGTGATAGCGTCTGATCCAGGGACTATCACGAGACAGAAAGCTGGGTTTTCCGTTTTTGAAAACCCAGGGCGTTACAAAACCAATAATGAAGACACATCCAAGCAGACAAAGAAGAAGCCCAAGAAATGAGCAGTGGCCTTGTTTATTTTTACTCTAGTCTTCTTCTATCCTTTTATTCAGCAACTTGGTCTTGTAATATTTTTAAATCTCCTGGCTTTTGCATCAAACCTCGTTAAGTATGTTTTGGGCACGCCCACTAGTTGGGTTATGCTGTCTTGGAACTATGTTACTTTGCCATCATGAATCAAACTTCATTTACTAGAAAATGGAAAGTGTTGTGTTGGAATGTCAGGGGCTAACTCAAAACAAAAAAGGGATGCCATTATACATAAAGTTGTTGAATCTCAATGTGATATTGTCTGTCTTCAGGAGACCAAAATGGAGCTTTTTGATGCTCAATACATTAAGCATCTCTGCCCCCCTGTTTTGATGCTTTTGAATACCTCCCATCAGTGGGCGCCTCAGGTGGAATTATTACCATATGGAAATCATCTCAGTTCTCGGGCTCTCCAGCATTTTCAAATGACTTCTCCCTAACAGTTGAACTACAATCAAAGTATGACACTTCAAAATGGATTCTTACCAATATTTATGGGCCTTGTACAGTTGAAGGAAAGAGAGACTTTTTTATCTTAGATAAAGAATATTAATATGCTTGATCATTTAGGCTGGCTAGTAGTGGTGGATTTTAATCTGCTTTGACACCCTGATAACAAAAATAGGCCTGGCGATGCTGCTTTTCAATGAGGCCATTAGTGCCCAAGGTTGGGTAGAGCTACCTTTGCATGGGAGAAAATTTACTTGGTCCAATAAACAAGACCCTCCACTATTAGAGAGGCTTGACTGGTTTTTTACTTCAAGTTCCTGGGTACTGTTATACCCAAACACATCAATTTCAGCATTGGTTATGGAGCCTTCAGATCAAGTTCTATGTGTAATTCATGTGAGCACCTCTATTCCTAAAGGTCATATTTTTCACTTTGAAAATTATTGGACGGAGCATGTGCATTTCATTAATGTTGTTAAACATGGTTGGTCTATTGTTGTCAATAAAGTGGACAAGCTAAGATCCTAACTACTAAATTCAAGAACTTGAGGAGAGTGCTTAGAGCCTGGTAGGCATAACTTTCTAGCCTAAAGGAAAATATTGAGAATGTTAAGCTCATCTTGATTTTAATGGAAAGGTTGGAGGAATATAGAGATCTTTCTGTTTTAGAATGGAATTTCAGATCCACACTCAAGGAAAATTATGCTTCACTCTTACATCAACAACAAGTGTATTGGAAACAAAGGGGTACTATAAAGTGGGTTGAGTTTGGTGATGAGGAAACAAAAAAATTTCATGCTAATGCTACTATTAAGCAAAGAAGAAATTTGATTAGCACTATGGAAGATGGTAATGGACAGAGCCATACTGATCACCAATCTAAGGTCAACCTTCTATGGGAAGCTTACAAAGATAGATTGGGGTCTTTAGATTCTCCAAGCATGCATTTCAGTTTAGAAGAGCTTCTCCATAGATCAAAAGAACTGGGTTGTCTAGATGATACATTCACTACTGAAGAAATTGATGAAGTGATTAAAAATTTGCCCATTGACGAGTCCCCTAGTCCTGATGGGTTTAACACAGATTCTGTCAAGAGATGTTGGCCTATCATTAAACAAGAATTATATGACTTATGTGTAGCCTTTCAGACAGGTAATGTCTGCCTACAAAGTATCAATGGTTCACATATAACTCTATTACCAAAAATGGACACTCCCTCTAAGGTGTCAGAATGCAGGCCAATATCACTCTTAAACACATCATTGAAGATCATAACCAAGTTGTTAGCAAATAGACTACAAAAGGTAATTATGGATCTTATTTACAAAAATCAATATGGTTTCATTTATTCAAGAACAATTCAGGATAGTTCATCATGGGCTTTTGAATACCTACATCTTTGTCATAAATCCAAAAAAGATTTGGTCATCCTCAAACTGGATTTTGAGAAAGCTTTTGACAAAATTGAGCATCAAACCATACCAAAAAGGGAAATTGGTCTGGAGCACACTCTAAAACGTAACATTTGTCCCTGGCACACTTCAACAAATTGTTTCCTAGCACACCGTTAACTTGTTTTCTTGTCCCCAACACACTGCAAGCACGTAAAAAGACCTCTTTGCCCTTGCAAAATCGTGCCCACCTGTCAGCTGCTCTTCCTCTCCTCCTTCCTCCCCCGAACTTCCACAGGCCATGGCCGACACAACCGCAACCGGCGCCGTCCCCTCCAAGCTGAAGCCTGCCCGCCCCATTCGCCTCCACAGTTGCACCCCCGACCGGCCGACACCACAACGTGGTTGGCTCGCGTGATGACGACGAGCCCAAGCAGATCCAGTTGGCGCCTCAGTAGATCCGGCCGAATAGAGGCCGCCGCTCTCCCTGATAGAGCTTAAGGGTGGTGCTCGCCAGAGCGTGTGGAGAGGGAGTTCGCACCGGCGGCGAGCTTTAGGGTGGCACACGGAGGGGCATTCGAGGAAGCGCTTGCCAAAGCTCCACACCGCATGCCTGTGGTCATTGTTGCTCGGACCGAGGCCGCCGCCGCCGCCTGAACCGAAGCCTCCGCTCTTCGTGATGACGAGCTCGGGGGCTGCGGTGCAGCGCCATGGCTCGGAGACGGGAGCTCTCCCAGGAGAGCGTGGGGGCAGCCGGCAGCAACGCAGCGCCATGGTTCGGGGGAGGAAGGAGGAGAGGAAGAGCAGCTAACAGGTGGGCCCGGTTTTGCAAGGGCAAAGAGGTCTTTTTACGTGCTTGCAGTGTGTTGTGGACAAGAAAACAAGTTAGCGGTGTGCTAGGAACCAATTCGATGAATGAAGTGTGCTAGGGACAAATGTGACGTTTGAGAGTGTGCTCCAGACCAATTTCCCTACTAAAAATCATGGAGCATAAAGGCTTCAGTAGCACTTGGCTTCTTTGGATGAGGTCCATTTTTGAGTCAGGAACTTCTGCAGTGCTTCTGAATGGGGTACCAGGAAAACATTTCACTACCAAAGAGGAATAAGGTAAGGTGATCCACTGTCATTTCTCTTGTTTGTTTTGGGAGTAGACCTTCTACAATCCATTCTTAACAAGGCTAAGGATCAAAATTTGTTAAGACTACCTATTTAACAACATTTCAGCTTGGATTTTCCAATTATACATATGCAAATGACACTCTAATCATCATGGAAGGTTGTGCTAAATAACTTTTCTTTCTCAAAGGTTTATTGCAGACCTACGCAACTTCCACAGGCTTGAAAGTAAACTTCTCTAAATCAATGATGGTTCCAATTAAGACTGATGCCTCCAAGATGGAAGTCCTAGCAAATACTTTTGAATGCTCAATAGGTGCAATGACTTTCACTTATCTGGGCTTGCCCTTGGGTCTTACCAAGCCAAAAGTTGAAGATTTTTTACCCTTGATTAATAAATGTGAAAAAAGGTTGATTAGTGTTGACATTTCTTAACGCAATCACCTAAGAATAGGTTTGGAACCCATCCTGGTAACAGCGCCAGAAATGCTGGTTGGTAATTCTTAATGTTACAGGAGTCCGCAAGCGCACGGAAGTACCATTGTAGCATTTCCCCAAAGGAGTATTCCAAAGGGTATCGAATCCAAGGAAGGCATTGGTGGATTGACAAGTTCAACACTATTGCAATGAGTATAGATCATAGACGGAAATAAATCAGACACTCAAGTGCAGGGGTAAAATATGATAATAGGGGTAGTGTGATCACACACACACTCACTCTCTCTCTAAGGGGTCCTAGGCATAGGAGGCAACATACGAGTTAGTTCTAGGTTCTTATGTACTATACACATAAAGCTGGTAGGAACGAGTTAGATACACTAGCGTTGAAGAACATTGACTTAAGCACCCAGGTACCACGGGGAGATAACCTCCCGCGTTTCTTCTGCACAACTCCGGTTGTTATATTTTAGACTCCTACAGCTTATCCGAACGTAGGGGATTTCAGAGGGACCAACGGCTGTCACTACCGCGGCCTACCCCAAGACAAACCGTGGGATAAACTCATAAGTAAGGTACCTATGCAACCCAAGCACCATGCTTACGTTGTTAGCTGGGCTTGACCGGCCTGGGCTATTGTGACCCAGGTCAAGCCACCAGATAAACCAGCCAATTACACCGAGTACCGTAGCTTAAGCATAGACTTCATACAACGCAGTCATGTCATCTAATTAGATCAAACCAGGTTATGTACACAAACGGATTCGTGTTTTCCTATGTCTGTTCAACTGGATCAAAGGGTCGTGTTCGCGAAGAACACGAGCCTCTAACTTATGAACAAATACCAGAAACATGTGAAAGTCACCCATCAAGTGGATTGAAAGGCCTTGTTCATCAAGAACAGGAGCCTCTAAATGATGAATAGGTGAAGAATACATGAACAAATCATTCATGTATACTAACACAACTTGATATGAAATAGATAAATAACTGAAGTAGATCAAAGTTATACAAATGAAATAAGATACAAGGGAACTCATACCTAGATCCCAAAGTAGACTTGGAACCTGAATTAGAACTACTCTAGCCTACCTCCTAGCCTTGAGACTAAAAGTGAGAGAGGTGTTGCAAGTGTGGATGTCTCATAAGTGAGCCCCCTCTCCTTCTATTTATAGGCCCGAGCACCGGCGAGAAATGGATGCAAACACCCCGGGAATGGCGCCTAGGACCAATAGGGAAGCACCACGTGGAAGCACAGGAGAGGCCGAGCCAAGGTCGGTTCGGCCGACCTGTGGGGTCGTCCGACCCCCTGGTGGGCCCCCCTGGCTTGTGCTTCCTCCTGGTGGCTGCCCTGTGGGTTCTTAGGTCGGTTCCCGGTGTCCACCCTATTTTGGCGCGATTGGCATGCCTTTGTGGGCCTATGGATCCACGTGGCGTCCACGTGTCACGCTCTGATTCATCGGGGGGTGCTTCACTTGAATTGCTTGCATGGCTTTGCATGCATGGCATCCTTGTTGGTAGCCCACCTAGGATGAGGTGACGTGGCATGGACCATAGAAGGTGAGTTTGTCACTCTTTTCCCGCTTATTTTCCTGCAATCAAATAATCTCCAAGGACAAGTGGAACTACATTATTCTTAACTAAATACGTGTAAGAAATGCCTTATGCTCCTTTATTCATGAGTATATTGACAGCTAAAGTAGCCACTTAACAGCCGTCAACAACTCCCCCAAGCTAGCCTCTTGCTCGTCCCGAGCAAGAGATTAAGGACTTAGGTTGGTTGATCAGGAGTTGCTACGATGTTGTACTCTTAATGTATAACAAGATACAGCTAGGTACTCCATCAAGGATTGAAGAAGTTGGCATTGATTTTACCTTACACTCGATTGATATGGGGCGTGTAGCTTCACCTGCCTTGGGCGGTTGAAAGATAGAATGGTTGTATAAAGATTATCAATCACATGTACCTTGATCAGTTATCAATCTGGAGGTTTTGCAGGTTTTTCAAAAAGAAATCAAAGTTCCTCAAATGATACTCTCGGATCGCTCAATGTGTATGATTCCTCACCAAGGCATGGTTTTGCCTTCTTTCACTACCTACTTCTAATAAGCTGATATGTGGAGCTGTAGGTAGGGAAAACATGTGGCATACCTATTTCTCATATATTGTCAAGTCGAAAACCGGATCCTTGGGAGAACAAGTCATACTCCCTGATCAAGATGTGCAAAAGTGTGTGTATGGTGGATGGATAATGAACTCCTCTTTTGCATGATTTTACTCTCCTCCTTTTCAAAATTTTTGAGACTTGGGCTATGTCTCTTTATTTATTTTATTTTTCTTTCTCTTCTTTTCTCTGTTTTTTTATGATCATAGCCCATAGTCCTTGCTGAATATTTTTGGAGGGCGAGTAATCATGGAACATGCGCAGAGCTTTATTTTGTGGAATAGATGGGGGATGGATGAAATGATGGTTGCTAACTTCTAGTGTAGAAGTTTTGCATATGGTGGTGTGTACGTGATCTTGATCATAGGAGTAATGACAAGTTTACTCGCCGAGGGTCACAACAATTCGACAAGACTCAATAAAGAAATCAGGTAGCATATGTGGAGGTTAACAGAAGCTAAGATCTACATATGGCCTTGGATAGGAATTTCTTATCATTGAGGAACTTATCATTTTAACACATTTTTTCAAAAGAAAACTTCGGATATCAAACATCACTTAGTACTAGCTCATAGCAACTCTATTATACTATATCATACCTCGCAACAACTTAGGCAAAGATCATGCTTTTGCTACCCACAAATTTCAAGCTCAGGTTCGATCATACTAGCCAACAAACTCAAAACTTGGATAGGATACTAAGCTGTAAACAAGGCATAAAAGAGGAATAAACAGAGCAACTATTCATCATTTTAACCATGGAGAATAAGAACACTCTTACCGCGCATATGAAAACAAACTAATTTAAGAAAGCAAATAAATATTTTTAGTCTTTTTATCTTTTCAGATTTTTATGTGTTTTTAGCATACGGGGTTCTGAAAACAATAGAAGATACAAGTTACCTTAGAATGGGGGTCCTCCCCCAAGCTAGCTTCAGGCTCACTGTTGCGGAGGGTGGTATCCCATCCACGCGTAGTAAGCCCTCTACTCCTCCAGCTGTCGCAGCTGTCTCTGCTCCATGGTGTGAAGTCTCTCACCAGTCATACGCTGCTAGTCTCGAGTGGACTCAGCCTGCTGGTGCATCGTCTCCTCCAGTACCGACACGGATGTTGAGCTCGCTCATCTGCTGAGTGAGGGTGGCCCCACGAGATGACGAGCGCAACCCGGACGATGAGGACGAGTCCCCGTAGGTAGCACCGGTGGGCCTAACCCACTCGCCACTTTTTGCACTAGCCCAGGTCGAGCCACTCGCACCCGGCTGACTCATGGGTTGGTCCCAACCGGGGACATATCCGGGTGTAACTCCAGACATGTACCCGGCCGAGGCCCATGCGCCAGACAGTGGTGGGGTAGGCTGAGGCTGTGGCTGAGGCGACGGCTGTGGCGGCGGATGTTGTGGTGGTTGCTGTGCTGTCGCTACCCTCCTCGATGCACTCCTAGTGACCCTGTCTCCAGAAACACTAGAACGACAAGGTTCCTCAAGAGGAACGGTCAGTGGCCCTTGGCCGTACAAACAGAAATTCGGGTTAGGTAACCGAATCTGGTTTGCATGGCCAGGGTAGAAGAAAACTAAGGAATCATCCGGGCCCTTTTTAAGAGTATGTCCCTGAATAGATACGCCTCGTCTATCACGGCCCGGGGAGAATCAATGTAGGGAACGTAGCCCCTTGTGTAATCCCAAGACTCGAAATGATACGTGTGATCAGAGACGTACACTCAATAGAACCCGTCATCCTAAAATTTGTCAACCACTGCTGAATCATAGCTTGCACTGGGGAGATTTTGATCCGTCTAACCGCGGCATATAATATCCTCATCTCGTCTGTGCGCACGGTTCGAACATCATCCCTAGGAAAGAGAGTGATGGCGAGCCACTTGTGCCACAGTCGGAGAGTGGGATGTGTGATATTGTTGCACCGAGGTGCAAACTTGCCACGGACAGGCCGACCAGAAAGCTCTTCCCAAAAACTATCTCGAATAAAATCGCTGCAAGCTTGATCGAGAGAAATAGCACAACGACGATGAAAACCGAGAGCGTGACTGAGATCGGGCCGTGAGACTCGATACGACATTCCATGGAAACGAAACGTAATACCGGTCTCATCCTCCCAAAGAGTACAGAGGAACTAGATGGTGAGAGGCCTAGAACTGATCTCCCACACCGGAACAAAGTTATCCCAACCAAGAGCATGCCAAATGGAATCGAACTCGGAGTCCATACCTGTTTTCTCGAGAAGGGCCGAGTCGAACTCCTTGGTGTTGGCGAAGACTCGATCCTTGATGAGAGCGTAGGCTTGTCTCTCCCGGTCGTCCCTCAAGTCGATGAAGGCGGCATCGGCGTCGAACACTCCTTCGGCTTGTGGCGTGGGTAGCTCCTCTTCTTCCTCTTCTTCACGGTCGGTTGACATTGGACTCGGTGTAGCTCCGGAGTGGTGAGATGAGCCCTCCCCGTCTCTAGAACGGCGTGAGCAGGTCACCTTCCGGTACGCACCGGCAATCCAACTCATCTTGCACAACAATGGGACAACACGAGCAACTCGGTGATGGGTTAGTGAAATCGAAATGAAATCCTTACCGAGCTTGCTCCACCAATATTCAATATTCAGCGACAAATTGGAGAGAGTGCTTGACACTTCCACTTGAGCAAGAAATCCAAGAAAACCAAAGAGCAAGAGCAAAGAGGGAGAGAGGGTGATGGAAATGAGTGAATGGGTGAAGAAACCCCTCAATCTCCCTTCTATTTATAGGCAACCAAGCCAGGCACCGGGGTAGAGGACAAGGGCAACGGCTAGGAGCCGTTGGAGGAGGCGGGGCCCCCATGACCGTTGGCCAGGGTCGACCGACCCCTGGGGTCGGCCGAACCCCTACCGGGCCCGCCTGCCTCCAACTTTTTGCAACGGCTCTCTAACGGTTACCTGATGTCCTGCCCAGATGTCTAGGTCCAGATTCGCCGAAAATTTTGCTCGAACAATTTTTTCTAGGATTTTCCAACTCAAAAATTTATTTTTAGAATTTTTATTTGAAAAGGGAAATTTGGCTAGAAAAATCTAGCATGCAGATGCAGGGTTGGAAAAATCAAATATGCATTTGGAAAAATCAAATAAAATTTTGAAAGGGTAATATGAGATAACTACCAATTTTACCTTTTGGCAAAAAGAACTCATATTTTTTAAGTCTTAGAGTGAGACTTTTCTCGGCGATCAATTCCAATCGTCACCCCATTCCCGAGAAATAGATGGAGATGACCTCTGTACTTCCTGCCACACCTTTCTTGTTTTCTTAGGCTTTGTTGGGGTGGTGGAAAGGCGTTGGGGCTGTGGCTCCGTCCCTGCCCCTGATTGCTCATTTTTACCCTGCAGTGTATAGCATTTCTCTTTTGTTGCTTGAAATCAGAATATCAAGTTCCTCTTCCCAATGCGGAATCGGATTGTTTCGGCTCCGACATTGATCCTTGCGTTAGCGTCACTTAGGAACGGTCTCCCAAGAATGAGGGGCATTCCCTCATCATCTTGCATATCAAGGACCACGAAATCCGCAAAGATGCATGAACCTTGGACGAATACCAATAAGTTCTCTACTATCCCCTCTGGATATCAGATCGATGCATCAGCAAGTTGGACGGTCGTCGCAGTTGGAGTTAGAGTTGGATATCCCAATTGTTCAAACATGGCCTTGGACATAAGGTTAACACTTGCACCAAGGTCACAGAGAGCATGCTTAATCTTCTGGTAATATATCTTGCAGGTGATAGCCGGATAACCAGCATCTTTCTTGTGTGTGATTGTTGAAGATTCCCATGGGTCAAGTACCTGCTGTATAGGCTTCCCTGCATAGTCAGTGGCTTGTGCCCGCCCAGATGGCTTACCCCATCTGGTGGACACTACACAAACATTTTCGCAGGAAGATACGGGTTGCCCCGGAATCTTCCCGTCTTCAGCAGAGGGAACCAAAGCAGCTAATTGAGGCAACTGGGTTTCTATCATCTTATTAAAGCTCAATTGGTTTTTAAGAGTAGAAGAAAGGCTATCAATTTTAACATTAAGGCTCTCAAAAGCCTTATCATAGGCAGCTGTTTTCTTATTAAAACCTTCATTAATCTTAGCTTGAAAGACTAGATCTTTCAAGGAAGGTTGGTTTGGGTTGAAAGAATTACCTTGATTACCTCCTTGATAATAAGGGCGTGATTGATTCCACGTTTGACCTCCTTGTGGACGATAACCATTGTTGTTGCCGTTCATGTACATCACATCCTCCTGAGTAGCAGAGAAGTAATTCCCTGAATGCCCAGTATTACCACAGACTTTGCAAGTCATGCGAGCATCCGTAGCTTGAGTAGTGGTGGCCATGGCGGCCTTCTCATTGGCTAGATCATCCATTCTCTTCATCATTAGGTCCATCTTGGCGTGCAACATATCCGCTTCCTTGACGGTATGTGTACCCCTTTGACGTGGCTGGAGTCGATCATCACTCCACCCTTGATTGGTAACCATCTTCTCAATCAGTGTAGTAGCTTCAGTAATAGTAAGAGAGAAGAAGGCCCCTCCAGCTGCAGCATCAATATGGCCTCGGGCCGTCAGAGTCAGCCCATTATAGAAACTCTGAAGAATAAGCCAGTTGTCCATCCCATGATGAGGACACGCCAGGATGTACTCCTGGAGCCTCTCCCAAGCTTCTGGGATAGTCTCATTTGCTGCTTGCTAGAAACTTGAAATTCGCCCCCGAAGGACATTGGTTTTGCCCAACGGAAAGAACTTCGCGAGGAATGCTGCGAAGCACTTTGCCCAAGTGTTAATCTCTACACGGTTAGCATAGAACCACTGCTTCGCCTTTCCCAAGAGTGAGAAGGGAAACAGTCGCAGACGAATAGCATCTTCCTGCACTCCTCGTATAGTGAAGGTACTGCACAGTTCCAGGAACTGCTGCTGGTGGGCGCTCGCGTCTTCATTAGACTTGCCACAGAATGGGCTAGCCTGTACCATCGTGATTAAGCCAGTCTTGATCTCGAAGTTTCCATTCCTAGTGTTCATCACAGGGCCTGTCGGCACCTGGTCAGCAGAGGGAGAGAGTCTTCTCGACAGGGTTGGCCATGGAAGTTGATGCAGATGACACAAAGGAAGCTGGGTCGACTTCCGAGTGTTCACGCAAAGGAGAGCCGAAATGAGTTTGTGCCTTCCTTACCAGTGACTCGGGATCTTCAGTGAAATTCGGTGGTAAGTCGAAACCAGTCATGCACTACCTGTCTTCATCATCAATAGACAAAGAAGACAATCCAAGTTAGCATGCATTGAGAACAGTTTTATTCCTGTCATGATTATAAACATATGCAAAGTGTTGATATGTCATCCTTAACCCTTCCCCGGCAACGGCGCTAGAAATGCTTGTTGACATTTCTTAACGCAATCACCTAAGAACAGGTTTGGAACCCATCCTGGTAAAAGCACCAGAAATGCTGGTTGGTAATTCTTAACGTTACAGGAGTCCGCAAGTGCACGGAAGTACCATTGTAGCATTTCCCCAAAGGAGTATTCCAAAGGGTATCGAATCCAAGGAAGGCATTGGTGGATTGACAAGTTCAACACTATTGCAATGAGTATAGATCATAGACGGAAATAAATCAAACACACAAGTGCCGGGGTAAAATATGATAATAGGGGTAGTGTGATCACACACACACTCACTCTCTCTCTAAGGGGTCCTAGGCATAGGAGGCAACATACGAGTTAGTTCTAGGTTCTTATGTACTATACACATAAAGCTGGTAGGAACGAGTTAGATACACTAGCATTGAAGAACATTGACTTAAGCACCCAGGTACCACGGGAAGATAACCTCCCGCATTTCTTCTGCACAACTCCGGTTGTTATATTTTAGACTCCTACAGCTTATCCGAAAGTGGGGGATTTCAGAGGGACCAACGACTGTCACTACCGCGGCCTACCCCAAGACAAACCGTGGGATAAACTCATAAGTAAGATAGCTACGCAACCCAAGCACCATGCTTACGTTGTTAGCCGGACTTGACCGGCCCGGGCTATTGTGACCCAGGTCAAGCCACCAGATAAATCAGCCAATTACACCGAGTACCGTAGCTTAAGCACAGACTTCATACAACGCAGTCATGTCATCTAATTAGATCAAACCAGGTTATGTACACAAACGGATTCGTGTTTTCCTATGTCTGTTCAACTGGATCAAAGGGTCGTGTTCGTGAAGAACACGAGCCTCTAACTTATGAACAAACACCAGAAACATGTGAAAGTCACCCATCAAGTGGATCGAAAGGCCTTGTTCATCAAGAACAGAAGCCTCTAAATGATGAACAGGTGAAGAACACATGAACAAATCACTCATGTATACTAACACAACTTTATATGAAATAGATAAATAACTGAAGTAGATCAAAGTCGTACAAATGAAATAAGATCAAGGGAACTCATACCTAGATCCCAAAGTAGACTTGGAACCTGAATTAGAACTACTCTAGCCTACCTCCTATCCTTGAGACTAAAAGTGAGAGAGGTCCTGCAAGTGTGGATGTCACATAAGTGAGCCCCCTCTCCTTCTATTTATAGGCCCGAGCACCGGCGAGGAATGGATGCAAACACCCCGGGAATGGCGCCTAGGACCAATAGGGAAGCACCACGTGGAAGCACAGGAGAGGCCGAGCCAAGGTCGGTTCGGCCGACTGTGGGGTCGGCCGTCCCCCTGGTGGGCCCCCCTGGCTTGTGCTTCCTCCTGGTGGCTGCCCTGTGGGTCCTTAAGTCGGTTCCCGGTGTCCACCCTGTTTTGTCGTGATTTCCATGCCTTTGTGGGCCCATGGATCCATGTGACGTCCACGTGTCACGCTCTGATTCGTCGGGGGGTGCTTCACTTGGATTGCTTGCATGGCATGCATGCATGGCTCCCTTGTTGGCAGCTTTGCATGCATGGCATCCTTGTTGGCAGCCCACCTAGGATGAGGTGATGTGGCATGGACCATAGAAGGTGAGTTTGTCACTCTTTTCCTGCTTATTTTCCTGCAATCAAATAATCTCCAAGGACAAGTGGAACTACATTATTCTTAACTAAATACGTGTAAGAAATGCCTTATGCTCCTTTATTCATGAGTATATTGACGGCTAAAGTAGGCACTTAACAGCCATCAACAACTAGCACCTCAACTTTTCTATCACGAGCTGGCATGTTACAAATGACTAATGCAGTTCTCTCTTCTTTGCCAACTTTCTACTTGTGTACCTTCAAATTGCACAAGACAGTCGTAAAACAAATTGATAAGTATAGAAAACACTGCCTTTAAAGAGGTTCATACATTAATGCTAAAAAACCACCTAACACTACTTGGGAAATGGTCTGTCTGCCAAAGTCAAGGTGGTCTGGGAGTTATAAATCTTGAGGTTCAAAATGATGCTCTACTGCTAAAGAATTTTCATAAATTCTTCAATAAAGCTGACATCATGTGGGTACACTTGATTTGGAGAACTGCTACAAAAACAGAAAGTTGCCAAATCATACTATGAAAGGCTCATTCTGGTGGAAAGACATCAAGAAACTCTTGGATAAATTCAAAGGAATAATTTCAGTGCAGACATCAAGAGGGGACACATGTTTTCTCGGGTATGATCTCTGGAACAATTTAGTACCAAGTCAAGATTTCCCTGAACTTTTTTCCTTTGGTAAGAATAAAAATATAATTTTGTATAAGACCAAAGGAGTTCTTAACATCAACACCCTTTTCAACTTGCCACTCTATCCTGAGACCTATGCACAATTGCTCCAGCTTGCTCAATCAATTGTTGATCTTCAAGGGGGACGATGATGGTGACATTTGGTCTTACATCTAGGGATCTCCTTACTACTCTTCAGTAAAAGCGTACAGGGAGATCCTTGGTTTCAGATTTGCACATGCATGTTATAATTGGTTATGGAAATCGGCAGTTCAGAAAAAACACAATATTCTTTTGGCTCTTAATCAAGGATAGGCTCATCACTAGAAATATCCTACGGCGGAAAACAAGGTCTTACCATCATATGAATGTGTCCTTTGTAATTCAGCACATGAAGAGACAGTTCAACACCTTTTCTTGACTTGTTCATTTGCACAAAGTTGTTGGTCGCTAATTAATCTTGTCCCACCACCAGGTGATCCTTTTGTTGTAATCACCTCATTTAGAGATCAGCTAAATGTCGCCTTCTTTATGGACATCCTGATTATTATGTGCTGGGCTATTTGGATGGCACGTAATGATATGATCTTCCAAGGCTTTCAACGGGATATGCAATCTGTTCAGGATAGGTTCAAGAAAGAATTTGCTCTAGTTATTCGTAGAGCAAAAGTTTCCAAAAAGCAGCACATGACCTCATGGATGGAAGCATCTTTCTAACTGAGATGATTTTCTTTCTCTCTTTTTTTGTCTCCTGATTTTTTGCTTGCAAAACTTTTTTCTAATATAAATATATATACAACCAGTAGGAGCTTTTGCTCCTCCTGTTTCCACAAAAAAATGGCATGGTGATGATGTATTTTCACTACAGGGTCTGATAGGTGCTGGCCTGATCTTCCGAGAGGTAGAGGATAAGTCGATTGGTGGAGATCGATGTTGACGATTTTGACTTCGAATCAGCACGATTCGGACCCCTCAACCGCTGCACTACTGCTCCGTTGGTTATCAACCAAGCACAACTTGATTGACCTCGCCACGAAGGTTTTTCCTGCAAGCGAATTGAGAACATGAGCAAGAAAGGATAAACACACAATCTAATAATTGCAAATATGAATTGAAGCGTATGAGTATGGGGTTCAAGTTCTGATCACAAAAGGACTAATCAACACAGTGGTGACGAATAAGAACGGGGCCCTGATTCACAGCAAAAGAACTCGGCGTTATAGTGGCTATAAAGATAGTCTGTTCCTTGAATCGAAGGGAAACAAAAACTCAAACAAAACCCAAGTTTCTAAGGCGGCAGCAACTGAGTTTGTGAGAGGAGGGGCGTCCTAGGGTTGGGGGCGACCAGGGTTGGGGTGCCCACAACTTGGGCTAATGGCCTGACAAATTGGTGACGCAGCAGCTTGGCAGACGTCAACTTGTTTCGATGATTCTTGTTGACTCCAAACGAATTTGGGCCTGAGACCGGTACTATTGGAAGCTCTATAAAATTCTGGTTCCACCCGTATAAAGAACATCCAAAACGGACTCCGTATGCGACCGGGGTGTCGTTTTTAGTGTGTGCTGCTCCTGGACTCCGAACTGGGCTCGAACTTGAGTTGTTTTGGGCCTCCACCTTGGGGACTCTGACCGGATTAGCCTTGAGCCTCCTTCTTGACTTGGAAACTCTTGCTGGACTCCTTCTTCTTCACTCCATGCACCACTCATAGACATATGCATGGGTGCCATGTCCTTAGAGTAAGTACATTGGTATTGTCTGGTAGGCTATCTCATGCATTGACACGTAATTTTGGGTTGACTCAACAAACAACCTATACAATAAGTTATCTTGTAAGTCGTCTAGTAGAGCTATATAAATCCTTGATTTGTGCATATAAAAAATGAATATTATGAGTTGCATGGCAACAACAACTCATACAATGGTTGTGAAGTTGTCTCATGAGGTGGTTGTTACGTGAAGCAACGACTTCTTTCTCTCTCCTCACTCTCTCTCCTCCACATTATCAAAAATCCTATGTAGTATTACATGAGATGACCTATAGGAGTGCTTGCGTGTACCAATGTACTTGCTCTCATCAGGGTCTATCCAGGACTTGGCAGTGATTTCACCGTCAACTTTGTGTTGATCCGACGGTGAACACCCAGCCTATCCATTCGCACAAACAAATATTTTAATTTTTTTATTTGAAGTCTGATAAAGATGATTTATATAGAAGTTATAGATCTATCTATAACTTTTTAGTTTATTTATTTTATTTGAGTGTTTGCATGCACAAATATTAAATATAAGGTCTCATACCTATAAAAAACATTATACTACCTAGAAACAAGATCAGCATCAAATCTATAATACAGTATTCGACAAGATCTAAAAAGTTTGCAGTTGATAGTTATTACATTCGGGATCGTTTTAAATATAAGATTCAAAAAATTAATAGCACTTCAAGTCCTGGGTTTGACTCCTCGTGGGAGCGAATTTACTAGGATTTATCGGCGTTGTGCTTTCAGTGGCGGGCGACGTTCTCGTCGACAGGGAGACGTCTGTGGTGACTTTGTCAATCTTGAGGATGTGTCGGCCCAGTCTTCGAAGATGCTTTTAGGGGTAGAATTTGCACGCATGCGTTCGTATGGATGAGTGTGCGTGTGTTGTAAGTGTCTCCGTTGTATTGTAATTCGAAAAAAATAATATAAAAGGAAAACATCCTTTCGAATAACATGTGGCTGTGTGACGTAGTGGTATAGAGGGGGTCGTGAAACTGCGCTATACTCTGCTATAGTGATAAACATCTTATTTAGAAGGGAAGTTACACCATTTTAATTTCTTATTTACAAAATTAATGATTTATTTTGGAGTGTTGAGAACCCAAAAGTACTAAACATTGCCTTGGTTAAAAGTTAAAACAGATGAAGCTTCAAATAAAAGAGCAGGCATCCCAATGGTGAAGGCAGAGTATGGATCAAACCTAATGTCAGGTTTCCTATACGCTAGGCAACTGTGCTATATATACTCTCTGCTGCAATGATAACGACTGTTTGTATGTCTTAGTACGTAAATGAGTTACACCATTAATTTTGATTTCTTGTTTACAAAATTAACGCTTATGTCGGCAACTCATCTAGGGACTAATACTCGTGGCGATTTTAGGAAAGATCCTACAACAAGACCAACCTTCTTCCATACCAAGATGAAATATCATGTCTACATTATGCTCATTACTATGGTAGGCTGAAGGCAAGCAAAGATGTATCATGTCTAGCAGTCTAGCACTTGTCTCATTTGGATCTGTGTAGGAAAAAGTACTCCCTCCGTTCCAAATTATAAGTCATTTTGGGTTTTCTAGATTCATAGATATTATTATGCATCTAGACATAGTGTATATCTAAATGCACAACATCATCAATGAATCAGACAAAGCCAAAACGAATGGAGGGAGTAGGAATTAAGGTTAACTTTGATATTCACAAGAAGTCTTAATTAAGAATGTAAGGTACAAGTTATCCAATCTAGCACTTGTCTCACATATTGTCAACTCTCCTTATTAGATTTAGGCGCTAGAAGAAAGACTTGGAATATATAATTTAACTTTCCCAAATACGTATCACTACTGGAAACGGCACGTTTGTCAGGCCCAAAAGCCATCGGCAGATGCCTTTGCCGTAAGCCTCCCATGGCAAAAATCGAAAGGCAAATTAAGAACCCCTTTGCCCAGAGACGTTTGTCGGACACACAACAAATGTTTGCCATGTGCCACATAAGGCCCTCGACAAAAAAGGAGCCCTGACGGCCCAATAAATTTTATTAGGCGAGGGAACCCCACCGCCCGGCCACCCACATGATCTCTGCCCTCGCGCGTATCCTCCTCTACCACTGCACGTTTGTACCACACTCTCACATGCATTTGTACTCCGTTTTCATTCCTTACATATTATACTATACTGAGTGTAAATTGTTTCTTTGAGGTTCTAAATGGCTTCAAATTAAAAATATTGTCAAATACTAAGTTTCATAACTTTTTGAAATCTACAACTTTCATTTGGGACTTTCTCCATCCAAGGTCGTTTACAAAATTTGAATTTTAAATTTGAGAAATTCAAACTTAGTTTTCCATTGACAATATGATTTCAAATAAGAAAGTTCTAAACTACAAAGTTTCATAACATTTCAAACCTAGAACTTTTATTTTTACTATTTCTCCATCCGAGATCATTTGAAAAATTAAATTATCAAATTTGAGAAATTCAAACGTACTTCTCATTGACAAAATTAATTCAAATTAAAATATGTTCAACTACAAAGTTGTATAACTTCTGAAGATGTATAATTTTTATTTTGGTCATTTGTTCATCGGGCATAGAAGTAATAATATTATTCACAAATCTTATATATCTCTCATATAGTTTTATGAAACTAGAAGATATAGATTTTGTGAACAACATTACTACCACTTTGTCAAATGAAAAGAGATGACCCAAATAAAAGTTGTATATCTTAAAAGGTTATACAACTATCTAGTTGAAAGCTTTTTAATTGAATTGATATACTACTTCAAAATGTGATTTGATTTTTTTTTGCCAAGTGTATTTTCTTCAACACTCGGCAAAGACCTTGTTTGCCAAGTGCCAAAAAAATATACTCGGCAAACAAACAAGTTTGCCGATTCTTTGCCTTGTGTTAGAGGACTCTTTGCCGAGTGTTTTTTTTTTCACCCGGCAAAGCCAATTTTTGCTGAGTGTTTTTTTGTTGAGGGTTTTTTTTGGGGACACTCGGCAAATTAGTTGTTTGCCTAGTGGCCAACAAAATGCACTCGGCAAAGAGTTGAGCCCTTGGCAAACAATCAGTTTCCGGTAGTGTATTGCGCATACATACATGATAAGCTCTGTTCCAAATTATAGGTCTTTTAATTTTTCTAGTTTCATACATTTTACTATGGATCTATAGACACAATATACATCTATGTGCATAACAAAATCTATAAATTCTAAGAGAAAGTCAAAATAACTTAAAATTTGGCACAGAGCGCCGCATTATATATAAATGTCTTACCCAAAATGTCACATAGATCGAAAGTTTTTTAATATGTGAATGTGTGTTTTTGTCAAACGGCTACTATTTGTCTTTTGGAGACAAACATGTTCCGAAACTTGCAACACGTACGTACTGGTCCCTCACATATTCCGTCGTAACCCTCTACACATACTGACGTACGTGTACCTACCTTTAGCATGCAAGAGTTATCGTATGTGAAGACAGGTTTCTGCCATCCCAACCGTTACACCAGCATAAGCACCGTCAGACATGGAACAACACTCTCGTCAAGCAGGGACCTAGCTTGCATACGCTCCCCACAAAAGAAGTGCAAATGAAACAGATGACGTCCAAGCAACATCTCTCTCTCTCTCTCTCTCTCTCTCTCTCTCTCTCTCTCTCTGGTACAGTGGTAGGGATACCATGTACACATACGGACAGTGCCTGTACCCTATCGTTTTGTCCAGTTGTGTAACTGTAGTTCTTCTTCTCCGGTCTCTCTGATGGATGCACGGAGATCAGCTAGCACAGTACGCTACTGCAAGGACGACGAATTCTCGATTGATCATCGCTTGCAACAAGGGGACAAACACTAGGTGCCGGCCGGGTGGATGTGAGCGCCAGGCCAGAAGTTCTCAAGGGAGGAGAGCAACAGGAGCAAGCCGACAAGTGTGGCTGCTGGTATGGTAAGGAGCTGCATGCAATGGCTTGACTACTGTAGACGCTTGGAGCAGGAATGTGTATGTGTGCCTTGGAATTTATTGGCCTGGCTGGGGCAGATTCCGGTTGGTGGTCGGTCTGCTAGCTCATGACGCGCTGAGAGGCCGATCGAGATGCACGCATATGCAAAAATTCATAATAAAACAATCTGTGCGTGTGCAGCACTCAGATGCATGGTTATATACCTAGGTACGACATTTGCTAAGTTTACATTCCACTGACCACTCCCTAGGTATATCCATGCATCTGATGCTAATGATATGAAGGGGGAAAATCCACGAAACCCTTAACCTATATATCCAAGCTATAGAGCTAAATATTGATTCAAGATCATAAAGGGTCATCTACGATCCAATTGGTTATTGTTCACCAAGGCGGAGCGCGCCGGTGAGCGGAGGAGGAGAGGGAGAGAGCTGATGGGTCAGCCCGTTTTTCAAGGGTAATGAAGTCATTTTCTGTGTTGCAGTGTGTTGGAGACAAAAATACAAGAGCTCAGTGTCCACACACAAAATCAAAAGTGGAATGTGTTGTGTGCAAAACCACCATTTGAGGGTGTGCCACAGACCAAAAACCCTTCGAATTTTATGACATTGGTCTCTTACCCATGTCTCAATAGCATCATATGCCTCCCTTCTTTCTTCGTCCTTACTTCGACGTCAATGCCAATTATAATGAATATGGCAAAACACCTATTGTATCATCCCTATCTATATCTATCGACTTCATGTTGAATCTAAATCTTAGCTAGTCCACGCAAACATGAAAGTTACCTGGTTTATATGACTTTGTTGGAACCTCATCCACAAGTTATTCTTCGCTTCCCTTGCCTTATGCAACACCTCCGTTGCACCATCCTCAAAACCCACATATCTCTTAAAGTCCATGGGTGGAACCAACCTAAACTTCTATTCCTCCTTTAATTTGCTAGAGATTTTTGAAGAAGAAGTCTGAGCTTGAATGGAGGAGATGAGGACAGATCTCGAGTGGAGATACGGGAACCGTGGACCGCATATAGGCGGAGAAAAAAGCTTCAAATGTGGATGGCGCTGGAAAAAATTACTTGGCATCAGTTAAAAGATTCAAATTGTGTTTGAACGAACCCAAAAGGAAATGAGTAATTACCCGGTCGGTTTGTTTATTTCCCTAAGGGTTTTTTTAACACCACCAAGGAAATGCTAATTTCCCTGTGTGCACTTAAAACCTCACATGGAAATTGCGTATACACATAGTAATGTCCTCGTCTTATGCTAGTCCTCAAACCATTTGACACGGCTGAACGCTTTTCTGGACTTGAGGAATCTTGCCATCTTTAAGCTTTTCCTTCGCATGTGTACGAACATAAAGCATTGACAACATAATTATATTGGCCAAATCTTAGGGTGAGTAGTGTGTCATCCCACTTTTTTTATTTAACCAATATAATTAACCCATATAAAACTAGCATGAGAGACAAGCAGATAGAAAAGTTAGACCGCCGGCACCTGCTCAAGTCCAAAGCTAACACCAGTAGAATTTTTGGAAAAGGTACATGAGTACTCCCTCCGTTCCTAAATATAAGCATTTGTTGATTTTTGCTGAACACGTTTGACCATTCGTCTTATTCAAAAAATTTATAAAAATATTATTTATTTTGTTATGACATGTTTTATCATCGTATATATTTTAAGTATATCATAATTATTTTTACATTTTCACAAATTTTTTAAATAAAACGAATTGTCAAACGTGCATCACGAAAACTAAGAATGTTTATATTTAGGAACAGAGGGAGTAGAATTGAACGTAACATGGTAATTTTTTCTGGTCGTCCCGGCACTCATTGGGAGGGGGAGGGAATGCACCCAGCAAAAAAGGGGAGGTGAAACATGGAAAAAGAAAAGCGTCTGCGTGCGAGCGAGAGCTAGAGTGAGTGATGTGCGAGCGCGACTGTGCCGTACGCCGGCCCTCGGAAGTCGTGCGCGCGCGGGCCCCGCCGCGCCCTACCTGTGGGCACTCGAGAGTGAGGGGGGCAGGGCCCATGCATGCCATGCCATGCCATGCAGGTGGTCCCAAGCATGTGTTTTGGCTGCCGCCCGCCTGCCCCCTGCCCCTCCTAGGCTCTAGTGTGTGTAGTATGTGCCGGCCCGTTGTCCCCTCCTGCCCTAATGCCTCCAACGCCTACCTCCTGCAAAACAAACCGCTACTACCGGCACCAGGATCATATCCTTGTGTCAAGCAAAGCACACATATATGGCTAAAAGCCTCGTAGACAAGCATACCTCATTTTTTATCCTCAAACGTAACATTACTCATTTACTCTTATATATGTTGCACTGTGCAGCAATAATTGAAATACTATGTTAGACATTTTATTGTTGAATTAGACATTTTTTAAGCAATCCTTGGAGATATTAAGCATATATATCGCCCTCCATGTAAGGTGGGACACATGCCTAGCAGCTTGTCTTGTCATTACTAGCCGTGTGCGCTCTCTAGCTCCAACATATTTTCATCCATCCAAATGTTGTAGAACAATGTATTCTTAGCGTTTTTTTTTTCTTAAAGGTCTTGTGTATTGGAGCATTTGGATGTTGAGAAATGATTGGATCTTCAAAGGAATTGTATCCGATATAATGGATGTCACTCGACGGTTTAAGAGAGAATTTGCTCCGGTTATTCTTACAGCAAAACCACGAGTCCAAGTTATGATGCAATTATGGCTAGACTCTCTCTGTAACAGTTTTATTCATTTTTTCGTTTCCTTTTATGTCTCATGAGACTGTTGTATATATGACTTACCTTTCTTATATGCATAATATAATCAGTAGGAGAATATCCCTCCTTTTCTTTAAAAAAATGTCTTATTTGTGGTAGTAATATTTAATGAGGGATGCAAACGTAACATGTATTCTATCCAAAGGCTCAATTTTATTTCGCTATACAGAATCTACCATTGCATTGTTTTAGAAAATAGAATTGTCCCCGACCTCTGCGATCGCACATAAAAGTTTACATACACTAGGCCAGAAACGATTTGTGTTGGCGGCTAAAACCGGTCTTTGCTGGCGGGTAGAGCGTCCGCCAGCGACCTTGAGCCAGTAGAAATGGCCCTTTGTGCTGGCGGTTGCCCTATTCGCCAGCACAGAGAACATTTGTGCTGGCGGGCGCTTAGGCCGCCCGCCAGCACAGAGGACATCTGTGCTGGCGGGCACTTAGGCCGACCGCCAACACAGAGGACATCAATGCTGGCGGGTGCTTACGCCGCCCGCCAGCACAGAGTCCTTCTGTGCTGGCGGTTGCTTAAGCCGCCCGCCAGCGAAATATTTTTTCTATTTTACCATTTATTATTATATAATTCACATTAGTCGTTTATTATTTGTATATAATTCACATTTATTATTATATTTTTGTTTATTATCTGATTTTGCCCGCTAAATTCACTGGTATTTATTATTAATTGTATTTGTTTGCTAAATTCACGTGAAATTATTATTATTTGTATTTGACCGCCAAATTCAAATACCACATAATTCAAACTAGTATATTATAATACATAAGTCACGTTATCAGAAAACATCGTACGTAATACATAATCGACATCCAACATGTCGAATAGATAATACAAGTTTTCAATTAAACCCGGCCCATCTACGTAAATGTTCGCACTCGTCCACAATCAACACTCCTTCTTTGTCGAAGAATACGCCTTTCTCATGGCAAATCTCATGTAGGATGAACCTCGCCATGTCCGCACAAATGTTGTCGATTTGCTTGTCACCCAGCTTTCCCCACGATCCCTCAATGGTAGGCATCTGCGCACATACACACAATAAATAAAGATTCTAAATGCATTACCATTATAGGAAGATAATTTGCACAAACAACAAGAGGCTTACGTCTTGAGGATTCGTCCGGTACCTCCCATTATTTCTCAAGACCTCGCACACGTAATATCCACATAGCACAGTGCCGGGAGGTTGCTTGTAGCACTGCAAACAAATAAAACATGATCAAAAATTATTAACAAAATTGTACAACTCTGATAAAAACCAAGTTGTTATGTTCTTACCCATTTAGCGTGTCGTATCGTCATTGTATCCTTATTTGGAGGGTGCTCCCCACCATTCCTTATGTACAACCGATACGCACTTTAAGGATGCAAAGACAAAAGTTAGTAATACAAATTTAGCTGATACACACATTATTAATTATTGAAATGAGTTGTCTCACTTTTTTACAATGTCGATAAATTGACTGTAAGAATCCTCTTGATAGTGTAATCAGTCGTAGACCATTGCAGCTCCATGCTTCGGACAGATGTGGAGGGCAATGAAATGGTCTCTGTATTATATTTAAATAATTAATATAAATAAACCACATAATATATCTATTTATATATATCTAGTAATGAGAACGAACTTACTTAAAATTGTAAGCACACATGATACTATCCTTATGCTGCATTTTCTTCATTCTCTTTCCAATGTATACAGACACCGCATGACTAAAGCTTGTATGGTATTTCTGTATCAAAAGATCTTTCTCCTCTTGTGTCTGTGCTTGTTCTTCGATTTCCTTTCTTAGCTTTTCAGACATTACGAACGTGTGTTCCGCCTCGCATATTTGTTGCGGGTCACAGTATGCTACACTCCACCTCCCAATTGTCTTCTTTTCATCCAACGCTTGCATCCTGCAGAATAGATCGCTTAGGATGGTTACCAAAAATACATATGAATTTGAAAAAGATATAGTATGGTACATGCATGTTGACTTACATGCACCAAGCGGTGATGAGATTCACGTCGAGGCGTTCACGACGGTACATCGCGTGCAAATCCTGGAAATCAATTACAAGCTTGTTCACTTGAGAGGCACCGAACACCCATGTTGGGACAGACGTGGTGATAGAGTTTATGCCTTCCTTCATGGCGTTCATGATCCATTGGTGCAGGTTTTTCAGTTCCTGTGGCCCCTCGCTCAGTTGCCACGAATGTAAGAATGGTTTGCCATGCTCATACCTGTCGGGGACATCATCCGACCCAATAAAATTTCCAAGCCCCTTCTTTTGCTTATGGCGGCTCCTAGTAGTTGCACCGGATTTTACATTCTTTGTATTCTTGAGTGCTTTGAAGAACATGTCAGCATCTGATGTGACCTTCTTTGGTTCATGTGAGGCTATCATACGTCGTATTGTTACTGGCCTCTTGGTAGGTGGAGATGGCGTAGGAGATGATGACCTTAGAAAATTATCCACGTCGTCTGCAGATTCTGCTAATGCCCCTTCATCAAGAGTTTCTTGGACGGGTGATAGCCTTGGCATGTCATTCTCATTGTTACCTCCCTGCTCAACACCCATCGTAGGTTGTTCTGTGTTCTCGACAACTGCAGCATTAGAATCTTGCCGGGCTTGGCTAGGGTCTGAATCTGGGAGGGGTACTCGTTCTTGGCTAGGTTGCGAGGGATTTGGTGATGCATTAAGAATGATATCTCGGCGATGTCATAGTATGTATTGGTTCCTCACATCACCGAGAAGCTCGATCCCCTCATCAGTAGGGATATCAATCTCGCACGACTCATCAGACACCGATACAACTTGCACCCATGCGTACTCTGCCGGTGGTGGATTCGGAAACACATGACCCGATAGTGTCATGGCTGTTGCAACCTCTCGAAACTTATCTTGTTTTCTTCCATAAGGTATAACCAACTTGCATGGTGTATCCTCTCTAATTTCATCGACAGGATACGTGGTGTTTGCAATAGAACCCGCACTACTTGGAGGCACAACGGTTCCGATCTGGGCAAGCTGCAAGTTTGGAAGGAGGCCAGCAAGCTGCAAGTTTGGACCATCAGATGCATTCTGTGCACTCTGTGCGGTAGAAATCTGTTGGCTTACGAAGATGGCTAACAACTCTTGCTTGGCGATTTCTCTCATCTTGTCTTCAAGGCCCTTCTTATAACGGTCCCGCTTCTTGTAGCTTGACCGGTGTTCAACAAATGCTTTACCCCATGGCAAGGTAGATGACATCCCTCGAACACGCCCAGAGTGCTCAGGGGTACCGATCGCGGTGGTTAGCATATCGTTCTGCCTGTCGGGCTTGAAAAGACCTTTCTTTTGCATTTCGGCGAGCTCTCCCAGCTTCTCATAGATCTGTTCTGTTGTGGGCTTCTCGAATGTCACCGTACCGTCAGGTCTCACAGTAGGAATTCGAGCAAGGCACCAATTCCTGCTGTGCTCATCCATGCCTTCAAACAACTCTGGTAAACCAGCTACCCTCCTTTCTTCTTCCTCCTGCCTCCATTTTGCTAACTTGGCAGCATATCCTCCCGAACCCAAATGATGTGGGTTCTCAGCAGCTTTCTTAGCCTTCTCCTGAGCTTGGAGACTCTGAGCTAGAGCTTCCTCTGTTCTCTTCTGCTCTTTGAATTCTTCCCACACATTTAGCGGGATGTTTCCATACACATCCCTAGCATCCTTGTCTTTCTTAACAAATTCAGTGTTAAGCACAGACCTCCAATTTCTGAGAGTTCTTCCACAAAAGCCCTCAGCATACTTTCTACCTTCATTCTCTGTGCCTTCCGGAAAAAGGAACTTTTCTTTCACTTTGGCCCACAATACATCCTTTGTAGCCTTAGGCACCTTCTTCCAATTATCAGTTGTGATCCAGAGCGCCATGATGTCCCTGACAATTGCACCAATGACGTTCCGAAACCTAGCACCTACGTTCTCAGGTGCAATGGGCTCGCCTTTGTCACCCAATTATTCTATAACAAGTTGTCCTCTATCAGGGATCTGGTTTCTTCTTCGTTGCCCACGTTTCCTTTTCGGGTTACTACTAGAAATAGTAGTACCCGAAGGTTGTGGTCCTGAACCTTCTGCCTCTTGAAAAACAATGGTAGGTGCTCTACGACGACGTCGTCGCGGGGATCTCTCATCGTTCTACAGGGAAAACATCATTTTCAGTATAACTAAATTTGAACAACATACATTATTCGTACTGAATGTGCATGCAGACCTCATTATCTCTGCTTGGTTCGTAATCAAGATCATCATCATCTCGACACCTACGAGGCCGCGGTACGCTTGGTTCGTACTCGAGTGGAGTTTCATAATCTCCATTAAAATCACTGGAATCCTCTGAGGATTCCACATTGTTGTCAATTGTTCAAAGGTAATTATAAGCATATACATTGTGCATTCATATGTTGTTGATCAATTAACAAAAAAATATTTCGCGCATAGAAAAAATGAATTTATAATTGAGACGTCTATACAAAAATGAATCTATAATTGATATGTCTATACAAAAATGAATCAATAATTGAGACGTCTATACAAAAATGAATCTATAATTGATACGTCTATACAAAAATGAATCTATAATTGAGACGACTATACAAAAATTAAGGTTTTATAAACATTTCGAATTAATATTATTCACCAAAGATATTTGTATTTCTCCATACATATTTATAAATTTGGTATTTGTTCTTTGCAATAAATCTATTTAAATTAAATTCATAGTCCAATAATAAAATGCTATTTCTCTATACATATATATACATTTCTATATATTATAGGTAATTGTATTTTGCAAAAAAAAAAGAACGAACCCCTCGGCCGGCGGCGGAGCCGATCGGGCGGCGGCGGCGGTCGGCATCGTACCCTCGGCCTCGGGGGGAGCCGTCGCGACGGCCGGGGATGAGGCAGCCGCAGTCGCAGCCGCCGCCGCCGTCGGAGCCGCAGCCGGAGCCGCCACCGGCGGAGGCTGCGCCACGGCACCGCTTGGGGAGCCGCCGCCAGACGCGGTTGGGGAGGCGGCCGGGGAACCGCGGCGGGAGGTCGACGCCATCTTCGGGCCGTTCTTGGGACGGCGGCAGAGGAGGACGGCAGCGGCGCTCATGGAGGACGGCGGCGGCGCTCGTGGAGGACAGTAGTGGCGCTCGGGGAGGCCGGCGGGAAATTTCGGCAGCCTGACGGCGCTTTTTCGACTTCGCGCCAGTACTTAGAAAATTTCGGAATGGCGGCGCCACATATATAGTGGGGGTCACTGCTGGCGGGTGACCTAAGCCGCCCGCCAGCGGTGAGCTTCTGTGCTGGCGGGCGCCTAAGCCGCCCGCCAGCGGTACAACACAATGCTGGCGGGTGGCATAAGCGCCCGCCAGCGCTGTGGCATAAGCGCCCGCCAGCACAAACAATTTTTTATGAGGTAACACATTTCCAAACTTAAATTTGACATATTTTATAAGAGATGTGAAAGTTTCAGACAAATTTGAGAAGGTTTGGGCCAAATTTCGATTTTTTTTTATTTTTTTCGATATGCACTATGCTAGCGGGCACTTAAGCCACCCGCCAGCAGTGTGCATCAGTGCTGGCGGGTGGCTTAAGCGCCCGCCAGCACACTGCTGGTGGGTGGCTTAAGCGCCCGCCAGCGTAGTGCTCTATAACTACTCTGTTTTTCCTAAGTGTATGACTACTATTGCGCGAGCGGATCGACGCCGGCAGGCTGCCGGACTGCGCCGTCGACGCCGGCAGGCTGCCGGACTGCACCTCACCGTCTTCCCGTCCCGCGGCCGCATCTCGCAGCCACCTCGCCGCCGTCCCGCCTCGCCGCCGCCCTGCCGTCGCGCGTCGCACCGCCGCCAGCTCTCCTGCCCGCGCCGCCGCCAGCTCGCCTGCACCGCCAGAGCACCCCTGCCTGCCAACTCCGATCCCCCGCGCCAGCTTCCCTGCTTGTAAGTGATTTTTTTAAAAAAAATTGTTAGCTTAGATTAGTGCATTTTAAAATTACATAGAAGGGAGTAGAATTTAGAAATAGATTGTGTAGTAATTTTGTATACATTTAGAAATAGATTGTGTAGTAATTTAGAAATAGATTGTGTAGCAAATTTTTGTTAGACTTAAGTTTGTGTAGAAAATTTTAATAACAATGGCAAATTGGTTTGCCTTTTTTAACCGTGACGGTGGCCGTGGAGGTGGTCGTCGTCCTGTTCGCAGTGGTCCCCCAGTCCCAGACCCTCCGCCACTACCCCCAGGGCAACCTGTTGGTGCTTCCTTCCCTGTCGGTCAAGAACCCACGCCCATTACCCAACGCGAGTTACGTCAAAATGTGGTATGTACTTAGATATTCTATTTTTTGAATTTGTCATTGTTTTTACAATGATAATAATGTGTATTATTTGCATTGTTAATTATGAAGCTGGTTTCACTAATGCAATGGTTAGAACGAGTTATATATTCTGTGACTGGACAAGCTCCAATGGTGAGACATGAACAAACGACTTCATCACGAGGAAGGTTTATTGTTTCTCTATCAATTAATGCTGCAGGTATGCGAGAGCAAACACTTGGTGATACAGTTATTATCCATGTCAATTCTTTTACTACAATACAACCACATGTTGCCGCTTCTGATGCCGTGAGGAAGGCACTTATCGAAATAGAAGCTCAAACAAGACATGTAATCCCAGACTATAGTTACTTCAAGATTAAAATCTTAGAACATAACAACATGACCGTCACTGAAATGCCTAAACGGATATCACCATCGTATGCATCGTCCATTGTATGTAACTAAAACTTACTCTTTATTTTTGGAATTTGTTTTTTAAGAACCTTGTACTTACATGTTATGTTTTGTTTGCCAATTGAATCAGGACGCATTGTATAATAGTTTCATGCACACTTATCAAGGTATGCATGAGGTCTTACGTCAAGTATTGCATAACATTGGATGGACATTCACAACACCGCACCCATGTCCAGTACGTAGCGGTTGGCAAGCTGGCATTACCCTATCATCATCTACGAATTCGGTGCAAATAATTAGAGAGATATTCATGACGCCCTACATGGCCAGAGATAGTGCATACATATATGCGCTGGATTATGTTGATAGGTTCTTAGGAATCAACATCATCGATATTAATCATACTTTGTACCTCACGATGATTCACGGTCATGATGTGAACGATCCTAGATTTTAATTAAGTATGAAATTTGTACCCTTTTAATTGTATGGATTTGAACTTTTAGTCTTTGCTAAGACTAAAGTACTGATGTATTAATCATGCGTTGTTGTATGTGTATGATTTTACTTGTGAGCTTTCAATGACGTGAAATCGAACCCATACAATATAATAATGACTTCAAAATGTGACTTAATTTGAAGTGCTAATAAGAAGTCTTACAACGACATTGATTAATAAAGTCTTACAAGAGATACATCAAGACAGACTAATAAGAAGTGCTAATTTATCCTTTAACAATTCTTCATTCGCAGTCTGTACGTAACCATGACTTCTCCGATTTAGGAATGCTGCTTTCAATTCTTTTGATTCTTTTTTCATGATCTTTGAACAAGACTAATTCCTCATACTGATTGTAATCCTCAATGTCAACTACACCTTCAACTCCAAGAATTCTTTGTTTTCCGGAGACGACAATGTGCTTCTTTACATTAATAGGATCAGCTATGTAGAAAACCTGTGCAACACACTCAGCGAGTACCCATGGGTCATATTTGTAACCTACATTGGCAAGGTCTACAAGTGTCAGCCTATAGTTGTCATCTGTAACGCCCTTCGGGTGTTTGACCCATTGGCACCGAAACAAGGGGATACGGATATTCGCTCCATAGTCAAGTTCCCATATTTCCTCTATGAAACCGTAGAAAGTGTTGTTGTTTCCGTGGGCATCAATCGCATCTATGCGAACACCACTGTTTTGATAAGCGACACTCTTGTTGTCTTTTGCCTTGGTATAAAAGGCGTACCCATTAATTTTGTATGCTTGCCATGAGGTGACATTACTTGATGGGCCGGACGCTAATCTGGTCATTACTGCATCGTCTTCAAATAGATGCCCATGTTCTTTTAACCAGGATGGGAAACAACGCTTTTGCTCATTGAGGCCCCAATCATCGGACCGACCATCATTTTCTTCACTAATCTGTTTTATGTGTTCCACGATGAATGGCTCCATAATTGCAAGTTGTTGTAGAGCACTTGAATGTGCTTTCTCCAGTTCTTGGTTGTCCTCATCAATGAATCTTTTCTTTCCAATGGTACCTGCCCCAGACAATCTTCCCTCGTGTCGAAATTCCGGTAAACTGATCGCTTTCGTGTCTTTTATGTAATCTATGCAACAATCAACACTCTCTTCTGTATGGTAGCTCTCGATCATGATGCCCTCTGGAAATGCCTTATTTCTCATGTATCCATTCAGAATCAACATGAATCGTTCATAGGTCCACATCTGATGGAAGTACATAGGTCCTAGTTCTGTAATTTGCTCAACCATGTGGAGCATCAAATGTTCCATGATATCAAAAAAGGATGGAGGGAAGCACATCTTGAGCTGGGCCTGCGTTTCAGCCATAAAAAGCTGCAGTCTTGCCAACTCTATACAATCGACCACTTTCTGCGAAATCACGTTGAAAAAGTAACACATCCTTGTGATAACCATCTTAAGGAATACTGGTTTAACAGCTCGGATCACAATTGGGAGAAAAACAGTGATCATCACATGGCAATCATGACAGTTACAACCAGTAAGCGTCATGTCTTTCAACAAGACTAGTGATCTGATGTTGGATGAGAATCCGGTAGGCACTTTCATACCGCGCAAGCACTTGCAAATAGCCAACCTCTCATCTTGTGTCAAGTTGTAGCTGGCCGGGGGAAGGTACTGTTTACCATTAGGACGTTCTTGCGGGTGTAGCTCTGGCCTGATTTTTAGGTCAACAAGATCCTTGCGTGACTTTAGTCCGTCCTTTACCTTGCCCGATAAACCTAAGAAACCCAAGATGCTTTCAAACACATTCTTCTTAAGATGCATCCCATCAATGGCATGGCGCACCGCCAAATCTTTCCAGTATGGCAAATACTTAAAGAAGATAGACATCTTCTTAAAAGGCACGTCGACGTTCTCCGTAGTTTCAGCCTCCTTCCTTCCCTTTTTCGTAGGTTCATCAACACCAACTTTTGACTTGTTACCAAGTTTGAACTTGACCTTCTGACACATTTCAAATATGATTCTACCTGTGGTTGGTTGTGGGGCAGAACCATTCTCAATCTTTCCATCAAAATACTCTGGCATCTTGCGGTACTTGTGAGTCTTTAATAGCCATCGTCTGTTGCCCATATACACTGTCTTCGTAGATCCTTTAAGATACAAAGATATTGTATCATTCAAGCACACTACACAGCCTGTCTTTCCTTTTACCTGACCTGACACAGAAAATAGGGCAGGGTCATCATTAATGGTAACAAAGATAATGGCCCTAAGTGTGAATTGCTCCTGTCTGTACTCATCCCACATCTTAATCCCATGTATCCAAAGTTTCTCCATTTCTTCCATCAATGGCTCCAGGAAAACATCTATGTCGATACCAGGTTGCTTCGGTCCTTGGATTAGAATGGTTAGCAAAAAGAACTCTCTCTTGTGACATAGCCAGGGGGAAGGTTGTATATGCTCATCAACACTGGCCATGTGCTGTGTGTGCTGCTTCTTTCACCAAATGGATTCATGCCGTCTGTACTTAACGCGAACCGTATATTTCTTTTTTCACTGCTAAAGTACTTGTCATACTTGGAATCAAAGGTCTTCCACTGCCGAGCATCCAAAGGATGTCGAAGCTTCCCATCGTTTTTGTCTGGGCGATCAGCGTGCCAAGTCATTAGTTTAGCGGTCTTTGGGTTCGAGAACAATCGCTTCAGACGGTCCTCCACCGGCAAGTACCACATCACCAGGGCAGGGACTTTACGTTGACCAGCTGTGTCAGTACCAATACTAGACTCATCCTCCACTTGAGCGCCTGCACTTTTCTTTCCACCTATCTTCCTCTTCGTGCCTTTCGAGGTAGCGACACGTTCCACATCGAAATCTGCATTGCTTTTGTATCGGCTAGCATCACAATTTGGACACTTCTGCATGTTTACATAGTCACCGCGGTACAATATGCAATGGTTTCTACACGCGTGTATTCTTTGCACTCGCATCTTCAATGGGTTGATAATCTTCTTTGCTTCATATGTGTTGTTTGGCACTAAATTTGGCTTCGGGAGCAGCTTGGCCAACAAAGTAAGGAGTTTGTTAAAACTATTGTCCGACCATCCAAATTTAGCTTTCACAATCAGAAGCTGGAGGATGAAACGCAACACTGTCCACTCCTTCCCACAACCCTCATACATACGATCCTTTGCTGCCTTCTTAAGTGTCTCAAAATTTTCTAACCCTTTAGCACTCCCTAGCAACACCTCCGGTTCAATGTGGCGCAACATTTCTTCCATATCAACATCACATTCCTCGTCCACCTGTGGTGCATTTGTTTGATCGCCATTTCGATCTCCACAGTCAAAAGCATCATCCATCATGACATGATCATTTTCATCTTCATCTTCATCTTCGCCACCCACTTCATCATACCTAGTGTCGGTGCCTACATTGTTGACAGTAGTTACTGCTTCACCATGGTGGGACTAAGTTGTGTATCCTTTCACAAAACATCGCTTTACCAAATGCATCTTCATGACATTAATATCTTCCCAAACTACTTTGTTGCAACAGTCAGAACACGGACAACGTATTTGCTTTGTCTTGCAAATTTGGGCATGCTTCTTCGCAACCTCGAGAAACTTTGATAACTCGGACATGAATGTAGACGAATGTCTTTGTGTGCCATACATCCATGCTCTATTATCCATTTTGAACTACCTATAAAATAATTCTACATCTTAGAAACTAATTAATATGTAAAAAATTAAACGATATTAAATTCTATAATTTTAATTTATGAAACTGATAAAAAAATGTCAAACATATCCATCTTAAAGAAATTAAAAAATAAATCTACATTTTATAAACTAATTTAATGATATACATGTAAATATATGAGTCACAACAATTAAAACCTCAATTAAACTCAAATATATAAACTAACTTAAATTCTTGAATTATAATAAATAAAAGAAAACTCAATCTAGATTTTTATTTAATAATGAAAACTAATGATAAAATGACAAACTTATCACTACAATGATTATATTAGTCACATATATAATTATTCTAAAAAAATAAATCATTAGTTCGTTTTCTCTCTCTTCACTCCTTTCTCTCCCTTGCTAACCCTAGGTCTAGATCTAGATCTCTAGAGATAAGCTAGAAATGATGAATTAAAGGTGAAAAAGAAGGTTGGAATAGCAAAAACTCACCTTATATAGTCACCTCCTCCAAGGAAAACAAGAGCAAAACCTTCCCCTCTTGATTTGGTGTTTTTGGAGCTTTTCCCGAGCTCCACTCGGACAAAGCTCCAATGGAAGGTTGGCTGGGAAGAAGAAGGTGTCGGAACAGTTATACTATGCACAGTGCTGGCGGACGACATTAGCCAACCGCCAGCACTAGTGCTTCGATCTGTGCTGGCGGCTGGCTTCCGTCGTCCGTCAGCACTATCAAAATACCGCTGGCGGGCGGCATAAGCCAACCGCCAGCACTGATGATCGATCTGTGCTGGCGGCTGGCTTATGTCGACCGCCAGCACTGTGTCTTTACCCCTGGCGGATGCAGACCTGGCGCCCCCGCGCACCACTGTGCTGGCGGGTGCCAATTGTGCCCGCCAGCACGCTAATTGTCATGTGCCAGTACAAATCGATTCTGGCCTAGTGATAGATTCATTGCATATAATAAGTTAAATAACCAAATATTGTGCAACCGTGTACAGATATGTGAGATACAAACAAGAACTTTGTTCTAATAACTCCATGTATCATATTAACTGACCGTAAAGTTAAAAGGCTAAGGCACAGTTTAGTTCGGTGAAATTTTGAGAAAAGTGGTAAAAATTTTGCATTGAGAAGCGTGTTATATGAGAGGTGACACGGTCTGCGATGCGAAAATTTTTAGAATCTTTAGGGAACTAAACAGGGCCTAATTAACCCTACACGTATGGTAGGGTTTGTACGTAGATATATGTCATTGCACGTGCAATCCCCTACTTCTCTCTCACCCCACTACACTACCAATCATTCACAATACCATACCTCCCTCCCCCTCTCTCTCCTCTCTCTTCACTAGGATAGTCTTCGCTATATAAAGCACCATCAGCTTGCAGACCACCAATCACACCACACACAGGCGCAGAGAGATCGAGCAAGCTCTCTAGGTAGCTGCTAGCCCTCTCTTCCTCCAACACTTGTTGCTCCCCTCCCTTCCCCTCAAGCTAAGCCTTGCATTGGTCGCTGAATCTTTGGTCATGCAGCACAGCTACAGAGCCATGCAGCCGTACACCCACCCGTACCAGCACCACGCCGCCGCCGCCGCCGCCGTTCCCCCCAGCAGCAAGCAGCACGGCGAGGACGATGACGACCAGTCCATGCTCCTCCTCTCCCTCTGGCCTCCCGGCCACCACCACAACCACGCCTCCTCCTCGGTGTGCTCGTCACCCTCCATCTCCACCACCGCCACCTCCATGTCCATGGCCGTCGCGACCGCCGCCGCTTCCTACCCTTGGTTCAGCCACCACCACCACCAGAGCCACTACAACGGCGGCGGAGCGAGCAGCAGCAGCAGCAGCCACAGCAGCTTCCTGTTCCACGAGCAGGCGGCGGAGCCCGACGTGAGCATTTCGCTCTCCATCGCCCCGCCCTGCAGCAGCGCGGGCTTCGCCGCCCCTACGGCGGCCCCGTCGACGGTGACGACGACGACCGTGGCCCCGGGCGGCGGCCAGCAGGTGCCGAGCCAGTACTGGATCCCCTCCGCCGCCGAGATCCTCGTCGGCTCCACGCAGTTCTCCTGCGCCGTCTGCAACAAGACCTTCAACCGCTTCAACAACATGCAGGTTTATTTGCCTGTCAATTCCAGCTCCATACCCCAGCAGCTATTTGTATATATGTAAATATGTAAGTTGCATGTTTCGATGCAAGCGCAGATGCACATGTGGGGCCACGGCTCGCAGTACCGCAAGGGCTCCGAGTCCCTCCGCGGCGCGATCACGGTGGGCACGGCGCCGCCGGCGTCGCTGATGCGGCTGCCGTGCTACTGCTGCGCCGAGGGTTGCCGGAACAACATCGAGCACCCGCGCGCGCGCCCCCTCAAGGACTTTCGCACGCTGCAGACGCACTACCGCCGGAAGCATGGCGCGCGACCGTACGCGTGCCGGCGGTGCGGCAAGCGGTTCGCCGTGCGCGGCGACTGGCGCACCCACGAGAAGAACTGCGGCAGGCTCTGGTTCTGCGTCTGCGGCTCCGACTTCAAGCACAAGCGGTCCCTCAAGGACCACGTCCGCTCCTTCGGCGGGGGGCACGCGCCGCACATCGTCGAGTCCGTCGCCGGCGGCGGAGGCGGCGGCGTCGACGACGACGAGGACGACGACGACGAGCACGACGACACCGACCTACAGATGGTGGACGACAATGGCGGCGGCCTCGGCGGCGGCGCGGCCGACCCCTCCGACATGGTCGTCGTCTAGTACTCTCTAGCTCTTGCATGCGCTCCACTGTAGACAGCCGGCCGGTCACCTAGGACAAGTTCGCTGCGGCTTATCATCACTATCGTCATTAGCTACTAGCTAGGTTTTGCCCTTTTAGTTGCATGGTAAGTATTATTTCATGAGTTCGTAGTAGGGAGTAATCACATGCATGAGTGTCGATCGATCGATCAGCTGGCAATAAGGTGTTAGCTAGTGTTAGAAAAACAACCACAACGTTGACACCGTACTGCCCAGACGGACAGAGAGATGCCGATCGAGTAGGGTGTTTGTGACTGCGCGTACGTACGGTACGGTGTGTGTCAAGTGTCATGGTCATTTCTTGTACCTGTCGTGTGGTCTTTATCTGTGCCCAAAGTTCTACCACTGTTCCATACTTGTCTCGTGCATCGTCAAGAGTGAAAAAGAGCTAGAGAGAGAGGGACAGTAGTCGCCTATAGCTAAGCTAGCTGCTACACGTCTCTCTCTCATCTCTCTGTGCCTTGTCTCTTGTCTGGGTGAGCAGTGGCAGTACGCGAGCGAGTACCTGCAGCATTGCACAGCGGCAGTGTCGATCTCTGGCGACTCCTCGTGGCTTACTGTTGCCGTCTTTCGCCGCTGGGTTTATTTTGCTGCATGCATGCATGTGCTATCGTATACTGATATACGCCACCCTCTCGTTACCACAAGGATGCCTCGTCAACCTCTCGGATGCTTCTCTTTTGTGCTTTCCCTCGCCGGCGACTAGTCATGTCGCCCGGAGCGATCAGGCCCCTGCCCATGCATCGTCGGCGTCGTCTCCTCCTCCCATCTTTTCCTCATCAGCTCAGGTCGCAGGGCCTTTTTCCTGCGTGTCTTTTCACCTACATGTGTAGTAAAAACCAAAACCACGTACTCATCGGCGAGTGCGTGCATGTGGTAAAAAAGAATCATCTCTGGCCCGTCTCTCTCTCTATATATATAGCTGCAACTTGCTTGTGATCGCTTTTGTGTCAGCTGCCAAGGAATACAGTCACTCAACTTTACGCTCCACAGGGATACATCAGATAAAGCCGGAAGATACCTATAGTACCTCTACAAAGCTAGCTACAACACATATGGTACCCTACTTTTTAAAAAAAAACAATACACTTAAGCAGAAGATTCATGAGGAAGGGGGATGCTGGATGCAAACCTTGTACTGTGCAGGTAGCAAAGGACTTGCACTAGCATATGATAAGTAGAGTGAGGTCATGTTCTCTGCTGGAGCTTAAGGTCAACTGCTCTAAGCTTCTGTTTGAACATTCAGGACTGAACTCAATCGGTTTTTCATTTGCAACCTTCCAATGCAAGGCACCGTTTAGTTCCCCAAAAGTCCCAAAAATTTTCGCATCGCAGACCGTGCCACCTCTCACAGAACACGCTTCCCAATGCAAAATTTTCATCACTTTTCCCAAAATTTCACCGAACTAAATAGTGCCTATTTAAGTTGTTCTCAAGTCAAGGTTCCTACTTCCTAAGGACTTTCTGGGCAGTGGGAAATTTATGTATCATCATTCAAAAGTTCTCATATTATGACGTTCTAAGACAACATGTGGTCTTCAAAAGGAGATTTTGAATAGCATTTATATAACAATATGTATGTAAAATATATACTATAATAAGATGTTGTAACAAAAAGATGTGTACTTTTGATATCAAATAACTTAGTATCATCAAGAATGTTGAAGGACCGATTACGCGAACCAGAGAGGGGGGGAGTGAATGTGAGCCGATAAAAATTCTTCTCGAAGGAGATGAGAACTCCAACAAGACGAACACGGCTTCCAACTCACGTCTCCGACTCAACTACCCAAGTTGCTCAAGACCACACAGCCACTGGAGTGCTACTGGTCTTAGGAACCAACACTCAACCTTCCGAGCCAAAACTCACCGAACCACACAGCGGAAACTTGCACGGCTTGCTGCCTGTGCTACACCGGTCAGACCGATGGCCTGCGCCGGTCAGACCGGTGACACCGGTCAGACCGGTGGACAGAGCCGGTCAGGCCGGTGGCTACAGCAGCCGCACAGCAAACGTTCCAGGAAGCCTCAGTGACTCCTCTAGGCCCTGGAACAAAAACCACCATGAAACACAACCTGTGAGGAAGAGGAACCCCTCACAAAGCCAAGCAAAACAACTCCAAACACGCCAAGAACTGATCAGCAGGACCACGGGACAAAACCACACGGACAAGGCTATTCCCCGAGACAAAAACCCACCAAGGGCTAGCACCGGTCAGACCGGTCAAGAGCACCGGTCAGACCGGTCGTGCCTGGGTAGCTCGGGATGAACAGCGCCCGCGAGTCAACTCCTCCAAATCCAACTCCCGATCTCCCGATTCGCTCCACGGTTTTGCACAAGACTTTGGGGATAGTAGGAACACCTCATGGGTACTCCATAGCCAAGATTTGGTCCACCAAAACTTGTCAAATCAAGAGGAATCGAAGAAATCCCACCAAGAACGCCTCTAACCCTAGAGCCACGAAAACTCCAAAATCGAGCCCCTTTGCTCACGGATTTGGAAGGGGAATCAAAGGGAAAAGAACCACGAAGGGTTCATGCATACATCCCCCACCAAATCCCAAAGAGAAAGGCCTCGAAATCGCTCCAAGAAAATCGCCAAGAAAGGGCTCCGAAAATCACCAAAAAGGAGAAACGGGAAAGACACATCCAAGCCTTGAGGAACCACGCCGAATCATCTATACATACCAAAGAGGTTCATACAAGGTCTAGCTTACCGCTCGATCATCCTTCCCTCTCACAAGATCTCACCATGAAGCTCTCAAGCTAGTCCTACGAAAATCCTAAGAAAATAGGAAGGAAAATAGGAAAACCAAATGAGCTAGGGTTCCAAGAGATGGCTGCCATCCTCTCACCACTTGGGTTATATGGAGGCAACCGAAAGATGAAAATACCCTTACTAGCTAACTAGGGATACATGCCCCTCGAGAGCGAAATTGGAAGTCTTTGTCTTCGCACCATCGGACGGATGCCCAGCGACCGCAAACTTGCTTAGCCTCGACGCAAGCCTTGCGATCCCGACGCATGTCCTCCGCTTCGAAGATTCCGGACTGCGTCGTCGCACACCGGTCAGACCGGTGCTCCTCACCGGTCAGACCGGTACCCACCGGTCAGACCCACCGGTCAGACCGGTCTGGAGTTGCTGCACCTCCGTCTTCGGTTCTTCGGCCTTGGCTTTGTGGATCAACCAAGGAACCCAGTGGTTTTCTGGTGAACCACCGGAAACCCCGCGAACTCGGTGTAGCCTCCGCCAATCACCACTCATGACTCGGCTCCCACGTAGTCCCGGCTCGACCTTGGTTTTGAGGCTCAACCAAGAAACCGTCCATGACTTCATCTTGCCGTTCTTGCCACCATGCGGCCCGCACTTGACCCCGCTGGCCACCGGGTCCCTCGAACCAAGCCTACTTGTCTTCTCCACACCTGGAGGCCTCACCGGCAACGACCTTTCACGCTTGTTCTTCACCTGCACCTGCACCAGTCAAGCCGCAACCTGCACCTGCAATACTTAGCCAAGAATCAGTCCACACCACGTTGTCAATCACTCATCACACTAGGAAGCGACCATCCACCGGTCCTCGAACCACACCTGGCTCTCAAATGTTGATGATGGTTTATGGTTTATTTGCAATAATAGACAATGTGAAATGACCACTAAATATAGTAATTATTAGGCTATATATACATACCTACCAAGGGCCGAGCATAACTCGGTTTTGAGACGACATTTGCCAAACGTATCTCGGTGTTTCACCTCTACTCCCTCCATTCCATATTATAGGTCGTTTTAGCTTTATTAGATTCATAAACTTCATTATACACTTAGATATACCCTATGTCTAGATGCATAATAATATCTATGCATCTATAAAAGCTAAAATGACCTATAATTTGGAATGGAGAGAGTACGTCCCATTCTCTGACTGGGTTAATTTGTCAAAAAAGTTGGGAGGGGGTTTCCATCTTCGTTGTTCTTCAAATATAGATAGATTATATCTGAGTATACATGTTTCATAAATGTGTAAGATGCATATTACAACACAAATAGGGGATGTATACTTAATACTTGAGCATAGGAGGACCTTCCCGAACCCGTGAATCTGTTATGGAGCTGCTCACCCCTCATCTCCTTCCACACGCCTTCCACATGTGCACCCGATCCATCTACGAGTCATGAGCATCGCTGCAATTGCAATACCTCACCCAAGCCATCCCGTGCGGGTGGCACTCCCGCTGCGTTGTGCCCCAACGCCATCTCGACCGCGACCACCGCCTGCTACTACCCAGCTACCCCGATGTTTCTCAAGGTCTGCAGAACACACGTACTCCCAAACTCTCGAACCCTTTTTTAGGGTCAATGGGGGGAGAGCATACCCATCTGATTTCATCGATGTGCTTTTGGAAAACCAAATAGTAATACAACAATTTTCAGCATCACAACATGAACACAACACCTAGAATAGGAAGGACAACACACATATAGTTCGAGGAACGAAGCCAAGGTACAAGCTAGAGAGATGACCACTGAACAACATACTCTCCAGATACACCACATCCATTACACCTTCATACCACACCTCGTAGATATGCCGCTCTATTGTCACCCTCCATCTGAGGGTCAAGCCAACAGAATGGGACTAAAGGCGGAAGGAGGCACAAGCCAAGGCTCACCAAAAAACAATGATCTTTCCTTTGGAGCTGATAGAACCACCTTTCAAACCACATCTAGGCTCCACATCTCACCATCCAATGCCATACAAGAAGAGGAAGCCATGCATGGGAATGATGAAAAAGGTGGAAATACCACTCGACATAAAGTTTGATGGCACCACCAGTAAGAAGGTCGTTGATGGAGCAGAGGTGCCGAACAGTCCACAACTTGCCCACAACTAGTATCAACCTTACACTAGAGCCAACACCTTGGTGAAGAAAACAAGCACGCCGACATCACAGAGCAATCAACCACAACACCTTGGTGGGAGGAAAGATCTTCGCCTCCACGGAGGGGAGTGGCACCCAAGGTGATGATAGACGATGCCCTGATCTTTCGAGAGGTAGGGGTAAATTCAATTGGTGGAGACTCATAGTTGACGAGCCGACTTCAAAACAAACACAATTCGACCATGCAACCACTACACCACTACTCCATTGGTTATCAACCAAGCATAACTTGATTGACCTCGCCAATAAGGCTTTCCCTACAAACGAATTGAAGAATACAAGCAAGAAAGGATAAACACGCAATCTGATAATTGCAAAGCGAATGAGTATGAGGTTCAAGTTCTGATCACAAAAGTACTAATCAACACAATGGTGACAAACAAGAATGGGACCCTGATTCACAGCAAAAGAACTCGACGTTACAATGGCTATGATGATAGTCTCGAAGGAAAACTTAAACTCAAACAAAATCTAAGTTTCTAAGGAGGTGGCTACTAAGTTTATGAGGGCAGGAGCGACCTATGGTTGGGGGCGACCGCGGCTCCTATATATCTTGTGGAAGATGAATAAGGGTTGAAACTTCCAGCCCATCAAAGCTCATCTAAACCTTTCTTATCTTCTTCCCTAACGCTTCCACCCACCACTGCTTACAACAAATATTTTCAACATTTTGAAAATAAAAATGTTGACCAACATTTAAAAAAAAAAGTCGCATCAAAAATTTCTTCAGAAAAAAGCGTTGCCAACATTTTGCAGAAAAAATGTTGACCAACATTTTTCAGAAAAAAATGTTGAGTTTTTTTTTGTCTTCAGCTCCGGCTCTGGCGGCCGATGAGGGTGACGGCGCAGGGGAGGTGCGTCGTCCATTCCGGCGGTACACGGCGGACCACGGGGGGGTAGGCGTGTTGCCCGGCGAGGGGTGTGGCGGGTGCCCTAGGACGCGCAGCGGTGGACCACACATGAGGGCAGCATGCTGGTTGCAAGAGCGCAATTACGCCGACAAGGGCAGCCCGAGCAGCGCGTGTAGGCCAGCGAGGGCAACCCGATCAGCATGTTGAGGCCGGTGATGGCAGCCTCGGTAGCGCGTGACGGATTACATCGAGGAGTGGCGCACGGGGTCACAGGAGGGTGGGGAGTAGAGAGGTGAGAGGCTAGGGTTTAGATGCGATCCAACAGACGTGGTTGTTCGCACAAATCTCAAACAGTGGAAGTTTCATCTCCTTCCTACCTTCCGGAAGATATATAGGATTTCCAAGGCGACCAGGAGTGTGGCGCCCACAACTTGAGCTTAAGACCCGACAAACTGATGACGTAGCACTTTGGCAGATATTGGACGTCAATTTGTTTTGACGATTCCCGTTGACTCTGAATGAATTTGGGCTTGAGACTAGCACTAGGCCACAAACAATTTGTACTGGCGGGTAAAAGGGGTCTTTGCTGGCGGGTGCAGTGCCCGCCAGCGACTTTGTGCCAGCACAAATCGTCTCAGCACTGGCGGGTGTCCGCCCGCTAGCATAGAGGCCTCAGTGCTGGTGGGTGCTTAAGTCACCCGCCAGTGCCAAAAAAGCTCCAAATAAATAGTAAAAAAATCTTTTTATAGGGAGGAACCCCACTGGTCAGCCACCCACCCGTCCCCGTCATCAAGTCGCAAGTCGCGCATTTTTTCGCGTAAAGTCGCGACGCTCCGCGGTTGCCGTGGTTCGAACCTGTGACCTCTGTCCTCGCGCGAAGCCTCCTTTACCACTACACCACACACTCATATGCATCCATATGCAATTTTGATTCTACTCATATTATACTACACCGAGTGTAAATCGGTGTTTTGAGGCTCTAAACAGATTCAAATTAAAAACTTGTCAACTACAAAGTTTCATAACTTTCTGAGATCTACAACTTTCATTTTGGGAGTTTCTCCATTTGAGGTCATTTACGAAATTTGAATTTCAAATTTGAGAGATTCAAATTTGAATTTCATAGACAATATGGTTTCAAATAAACAAATTGTAAACTACAAAGTTTATAACTTTTCAGGATCTATAACTTTCATGTTGAGAGTTTCTCAATTTGAGATCGTTTGAAAAATTCAAATTTTCAAGTGACTGTGTCCATCTCTGCTGGCGGGCGACATAAGCCACCAGCCAGCACAAATGGTCCCATTTGTGCTGGCGGGTGGCTTATGTGGCCCGCCAGCACTATGCCTTCACTGCTGGCGGGTGCAGAGCCGGCGCCCCTGTGCACTACTGTGCTGGCGGGTGCCAATTGCACCCGCCAGCACGCTAATTTTCATGTGCCAGTACAAATCTTTTTTGGCGTAGTGTAGTGCCATTGGAAATGAAATTATGATTTCACCCATATAAAGAATGTCCAAAACAGGCTTCGCATGCGAATGGGGTGTCATTTTTAGTACGTGCTGCTCCTGAACTCTGAACTGGGCTAGAACTTGAGTTCCTTTGGGCTCTACCTGGGGTACTCAAATAGAATTAGCCTCGAGCCTCCTTCTAGACTTGGACATCCTTGTTGGATTCCTCCTACTCCATGCCATTCACCAATCATGGTCATATCCATAGGTGGCATGTCCTCGTCACAAGGTTTCACCATTGTCAACACTAGCGCAAAGGCCGAAATTACATTTTCCTCAACGGTTTCCTGCACCCACTTGTCATCACCATGGATGATTGGAGGGACGCCTGGCTGGGAGTTCTCCCGGTGCTCCCCGCAACCCGTGGTGGACAGGCACATGAACTACAGTAAGTGAGCTCATAGTTTTGGAGTACTCTGCTAGCCCATAGAGTTGGGCGTCGTTTGCACCACTGGGCGCACCCAGTGCACCCTCCTATCGTGCATATCCGAGCACCAAGGCACCACCGCAACACGCTAGGCGCATATTTGGGGCGCCAACTACCACACCTCGCCAACTACCACTCCGGCCGATTATGGGATGTAGTCTCTGGTGAGCCCTCTAGACCAGCTCCAAGCTTGGAGCGCAACCAGCCATGGGTGTCGCTGATTTGGGATGGGAAACTCGTTGGTAGGTCACAGTGTGGGCATGAGGCCTCGCCACCGTTGTCCTGGCATCAGTGCGCTTCGGGGGCGGCGAGGGGTGGTGGGGGGACCTATAGGACATGGCGGCGATCTGCCCGTGTTACTCAGGACGGCGACACGAGTGGAGAGCGAAAGGCCTACTTGCATATTTTTAGTGAAAGATCTATGTTATCCAACCCTCGAACCCTAAAAAGCTTACCGGAGCTCGTTGGATTTGAAGAAGAGGGAAGATTGTGTGAAAGAAAAATTGGAGTGTGGGAAGGATAAAAAAATGCTCATGTGTGACAAATTAATATTTACAAATGAAATTGGTTATATATGCCGCATTCATGTTTCATCTAGGGAATAACGGTGCAATGGAGGCCCTGTGTTAGTTCCCAAATGTTTTACTAAAATTCTCACCTAGAGGATCGTGTCAGTTCATTTTTTTCTCTCTGCACACGCGGTCCAATGCAAAAACTTTCACAACTTTTCATCAAAATTTCACCAACTAAACAGGACCGGAATAGTAGTGTTTGAATTACACACATACCGAGTATAGGCATATAGCTAGCATCTATATATATAGTACGTGTCCATTCATCTAGTTTTGTTCCTTGATAGGAGTATTGTACAAGTGTGAACATATGCATGGTATATGCAAGAAGGTGACCAGCATTATAGGAGGGGATGGAGTGGAAGGAGCCAAAGTCCTGAGTTTGAGACTGCACATAGGGTGCAGGGGAGAGGCCGGGCGGGGGAAGGCTACACCTGTACACTACACGCAGCAGGGTGCAGCTAGGTCGTAGGTGTGCTAGGGTCGTAGCAGCCATGGACATATGGCAGTGCAGTGCAGGCAGCAGGGTCAGTCGTCGTCCGTCACCATGCAACGAGGCATGCAGCTTTTGGGTGCGGCACTCACTTGGCGCCTACTGGGGCGTGAGAGCTGGAAATGGCCTTGGTCACGGCCTCCCATCCTTTGCTGTGCTTTAACCCCTTTGCCTTTTTTTCCAGGACTACTGATCTCAGCTCAGCTCATCTCTACACTGCCGGCCGGCCTCCCCAGCTACACCCTCCTCCTCCATCTCGCTCTGACCAAAGCTGATGGCTGGAGAGAGAGAGAGAGAGAGAGAGAGAGAGAGAGAGAGGTGCATATGCAGACGATGAATGGGCTTTGCCATTGCTTTGGACGAGAGAGAGAGAGAGAGAGGGCGCTCTGCAGGTAGCAGGCCCCAGGCCGGGAGACAGGGCGACGCAGGTGCAGCCGGTCATGCATGCATGCGGCGGTGCATGGCCTGCGCAGCACACGTCGCAGGCCGGACCGGGCCGGGGGAGCGACGAGGCTGCATGCATGCACGCACGGAGGCCGACGTGGCGCGGCGCGGTTGGTCGATGCGCCCCTGCCGGGCGACCCGACCGCCTCAAAGTGAGCGCCGGCGCCTCGCACGCTCCGCGGCAAATCATGCTGCGCGCGTATTCTTCCTTCGTCCCCTGCTGCATGCTCTCCGCAATACTAATCATTAATGATCGATCGAGCATCCCTTCCTTCTACCGTCCATGCCCTGTAAGTGCTGGACATGTAATACTTGTATGTATTTTTTCCACATGTATACATGTATTTGTACAAGTGTACGACGTGTGCTGTCGATCCATGCATGCATGCCTACGTGTCCTATCAATTCGTTCTTCCACGCAATGCAAGGAAACTGAAGCGACAGTCATCAGGCAGGGAGACAGACATGCCTACGTGCACAGTGGCTGTGTGTGTCTGTCGACCACGTTCATCACATAGGCTGGAACTACTGCAGTTCACCGGCCTGTGTGCTCCCGTTATATACTTGGGTTCAGCACAGCAGCAGGCTCCAACTCGAACTCGATCCATCCAGCCGGCTGGCCAATTGACCGGTCGGGTCATTCATATATCGTCTATCATATCAGGCGGCCAGAGGCTATGCATGCATCGTACGGTGTGCTTCATCTATCGATCGGCTCTCCGCGAACACTGCTACAGTAGATGACTACAGTGTTAATTGGTTTGTCCAGCCATTATATTGCCCGCAGCAGATGGATCCGTCATCGTCATCCATGGATTATGGAACATGCATGCATGCGTCGTCCATGCACATATATGCACGCACGTAGATCGAGCACGTACAAAGGGTTAACGTGCGTGCGTGCATTATATTATGGAACACTACTACTGTGCCTGCGCCTGCAGAGCTACGTCTCCATTAGTTTCTGTACGTACGTGTCCTGATCGAGAGAGAGCTTGCTGTGTGTGGGAGTGAGTGTGTAGTGAGAGAGAGATAGAGAGAGAGATGCCTGCCTGCAGAGTGCAGAGGCGCTGCTGAGCGTCGCTGTGCGTAGCGTGGTCATGTCACTGGGGCAGAGTCCACATGGGCCCACGAGGGGCATGCATTTGGAAACTGAGATGTCAGCGTGCAGTGGCACGGTCGACAAGCCCACTGCGCTGCTCGCCCTCCACTTAGACGTGGTAATGGATTTTGGAAAATCCAAATCCAATTGGATTTTTTCCTTTTGACTTCGTTGGACTGGATTACTTTGGATGTGGATGTTCACATGCTAAATTAAATTGGATGTCCAGTCAGTATTGGATGTCCAAGCAGGAGCTTTTAAATCTAAAGTCCGGCTCTGGACGTGGGTCCCGCATATAGATTTGGCTTCACCAATTTGCACGAAGTAGCAGACTGTCATATTAAGGCATCTCACCAAATTTTGATCAAATCCGCTAAAATTTATAGTGTGAACGCGAGATTTTAATTGTAGGGTCCGACCCTGGATGTGGGTCCCACATATAGATTTGGCTTCACCGATTTGCACTGAGTAGCGGACTGTTATATTAAGGCATCTCACCAAATTTCGGTCAAATCCGCTAAAATTTTATAGTGTGAACGCGAGATTTTAATTCTAGGGTCCGGCCCTGGATGTGGGTCCCACATATAGATTTGGCTTCACCGATTTGCACTGAGTAGCGGACTGTTATATTAAGGCATCTCACCAAATTTCGGTCAAATCCGCTAAAATTTTATAGTGTGAACGCGAGCTTTTAATTCTAGGGTCCGGCTCTGGACGTGGGTCCCACATATAGATTTGGCTTCACCGATTTGCACTGAGTAGCGGACTGTCATGTTAAGGCATCTCACCAAATTTCGGTCAAATCCGCTAAAATTTTATAGTGTGAACGCGAGCTTTTAATTCTAGGGTCCGGCCCTGGACATGTGTTCCACATATAGATTTATCTGAGTAGTCAACCTGGTGGTGGTTGGATTATATTGTTGGATATTGGATTTTGAGTGAGTGAATTGGATTGGATTGGATGCGAGCTTTATAATTTAGAATCTTACTGGATTTTTCTTCTTTGGATCATGGATGTTGATCCATTCCCACGTATTCCTCCACTGTTGCTGTCACGCGCGCATGTGCACCGTCACAACAAAAACGGACCATCGTCCATCCATCAGTCGATCGATAGATACATCTCTGCACGTACGTACGTACGTACAGTGTAGTCTCTCTTCTTCTCCCATCGACCCATCTACATGTGCTAGTCACATCCATCCTCATCTTTCATGCATGCATATGCATATCGATCGTCACACGTACGTACACCTAGCTACTAGCAGCTAGAGCTCTACTATCTCATCACATCGATCAATCCACATCATGCTGAGGCAAGCAACGCTTCCTTTGTCAAAAGGTATAGTATGGGTCAAGATGAGAATGGGTCGGGTCGACCTGTTGGGTAGTTGGCCCGACCCAAAAATCCAAGACCAATGTGTCATATGGGCCGGTGGCAAATGAAAAATAAGTCGATAGGGTCGGAGCCTACTAACTCAATGGGTAAGATGTACCGACCCAAACTCAAAAAAAATATATCTACTTTTTAAATCACTAGTGTGTTGCAACGGGTGGAAAGAAAAATCTTTGCACTTGTTGATTTTGCCACCAACAATTACGTGTAATGACGAAGATGAAGCCCAAAAGTAATAATACGAGCAAATAGTACGAAATAAATAGACAGTGCGACATCAAATAAATGAGCAAATTTATACATTTTACTCACCCACCTCCAACTATCATCTTCGATTAAAAATTTGTTTGTTACCTCTCTAGGGATTAAAATGTGAGAAAAAAGTTTAGGTATTACAACGTGAGAAACTAGAAGTTTTTGAGACCAAAATAGAAATATTAGAAAAGAAAGAGGCAAAATAAAAAGAACAAACCTTATCCTTGCTTGTAATGACATTTTTTTTAGAAACAATTTGTAACGACATTTGTTTTCATATCTCATATGTCTCGGACAAAAAATATTTGCATTAGCATATAGCAAGAAGCTAAATGGGTCAACCCGTGCTACCCATTAGGCCATCGAGACCACAAACAAGTTTGAAATTGGGTTGACCCGTGGCCCCTAAAATTGGCCATGAGGCCACAGGGCCAGGTCCAAGGCCGGGGCTGGGCCGACCCATTCCCATCATGAAGTATGGGGGTAGCCAGCGGCGAAACCAGGAATTGAGGTAAGAAGGGGCTGTCAGTGCTTCTTCCACCTCCAGCCCCCTCTCTCCTTCTTCCTCCCATTTTTAGGAGGGCTTGGGTGGGCTGCAATGGAGGCAGCTGGCGGTAGGAGGGGCTCCAGCCCCCTCCGCCCCACCGCTGCCTCCGCCGTTGGGGGTAGCTATATATAGTTCGTCAAATTTGCACTCCAATTAACAATTCACTCGTCACATTTTTCCTCACCACACGCGCTCTAATGCACAATTTTTTCACAAATTTTCACTCTAAATCACTATTTTTTAATTAAATAATTCACTATTGATTAGCACAAATTCGACCTGGAGCACACTTCAAATCGATCAGTAGTTAAAAGAATGCATCGATCCATCCACATGCTGCATGTACTTACCTATAGGAACGAAGGGCGAGGGAGGGAGGGCCCGCCCAACCAACTTAACGTACACGCCCTCCATTATTCATCAGCTCGTCGCGTCTGTCTGTTTTGGACCGCCGGGCCCACCGCCGGCAACTGACATGGGCTGCGCCGGTGCTCCATTTTTGGTTGACAACAAGCGCAAGCGGCTCGCTGCCGCGTGCGTGGACGCTACCTAGCTCTACATCTGCATGCACGCCTGGGATGGGCACCCCTTGCATTGCATTGCCGCAGTGCAGTACTACGCCCCTGTCCGGATGTAGCTGCCCTGCTATATAGGGCTACTACTGCCCGGTTTTTGTTTTTTTGATAAAGGGCCCGGTTACTACCTGCAGTCTTCATTCTTCAAGACTACTACAGGTACATATATTGATTTTCTATTTAACAAAAAATCTAGAACCTTTAGGGGTTTAATTTGTAATTTTGTTTCTCTCTTTTTTGGGTATCTAATTAACTTATGGACATATATAGATATACTAAATAAATAATGGTGGTATATCATCCATGAAGCATGTTTGCCAGCAAGCTCACAAATTGGATCACCATAAAATTAATTTGATATAGATACAGTTGTTTAATTACACAATTAATTGTTGCATCCAGATTATCCGGCCATCCAATTTAATTATTTTATAAAAGAATATGCCAAGGAGTACGTGAGGACCACTGCGCTGCCTTTCGCTTGTGATTTGTACCTGAGGCATTGCTGTGCAGATGTTGGATACCCGGCCGGCCCATTTTACCGTGCAGCACTGTTTCTCTAATTCTTAGGTCATTATATTATCTCAGGTGCATATACATGATTCATCACCTTATTCTCATCCAGGTCCACGACCTTTTCGCTAGTCCCACAGGTCAGTTACAAATTGTACGTAAGACGTTTTAGACTTTCAGTTTATCTAGATTTATAGATATTATAAATTTAGAAAAGTCAAAATGATCTATAATTTGAAACGGACTTGTATATATATAGCTCAGGTGGTCTCATATAGTCATATGTATGTGTGAAAAATCCATGTTCGTAAGAGGAGTCAGTGTACAATCTTTGCTGCTCTGCCCCGTGCGGTCGTGCGTGCAGATCCACTACCACCACCGCCGCCGCCAGACATACCTACGTCCCCAAAGAGCTCCTCTAGTGAACTAACTAAAGATGTTTGCCGGCCGTTAAAATGGCATCAAGTGAAATCAACTCCACCAAAACACTTATATCGGGGGTGTTTGGAGAACTAGTAAAATAGCTATTTGGGCTCAACTTCAAATAGCTTCAATTAGCACCCTCTTGAGAGGATTTTTTTTAGAGCGAGTTAGTTGCAAATAGCTCTAAAATACTAGCTCACATGTTTGACTCCTTTTGAGCTACTCCCTCCTTTTCTTTTTATAAGGCGCGCACGCAAATTAAGATTCAAACTTTACGATCTTTGACCAATAATTTGCATATCAATTTTTTATTTTTGTAGTGTAAATTTGATATGGTTGGATTTGTCATCAAATATACTTTCTAATGATTATATGTTTATAACCATAAAAAATATAATATAAGAGAAATAGATGGTCAAAGTCTAATTTTGAAGACCGTGCCATGTCGCGTCACGCCTTATAAATAAAAAATGAGGGAGTATTTGGGTTGAAAAAAGAAGAATTAAAAAAATAGTCATGGGATTCAACCGCCCCCATCCTCGTGAAGAAGTTCTTCAACCTCAGCTCAGATGTAGCTACGTAGCTATAGGTAATAGGTTGGTACATATACGGACTAGCTGCAAAGCTACAACATTCATAAATATCATGACAGTTTGGCAGCCCTCCCATATGCCAATCATTGCGTGGATCGGAAAGACATGCATGAGCATCCATCCAGGAAGAGCATGCTGGCGTCCCAAGGTACAAGCATGCATGGCTGCATGCCGCGTGCACCAATCCAGATATATACCAAGAGGACGACAATAATGTTGCAGATCTTATATTCTTATATATGTCGCATTTAATTTGGCTTATTACTTACACATGCACAAATATATGCTTTAGTTAATTTACCATTATCTAATAATACATTACATGCATGAAAAAGAAAGTCTGATGACGACCTAGCTAGTAGTGCATATCATTTGGCCGCCTTGTGAAATCCATCCCTATAATCATGGCCTTTTTGGGTTTTTTTCACGTTGTCAACACATTTAGAATTTGGCCATTGATGTATCTTTTAAGTTTTCCAATTGAACGTACTCTTCAAAATGGTACTGTATTGAAAAGTACTCTCAAATTAAACGAGTATCCAACATACGCTCACTCCATGCTGGAGGACGGAGCAACTTTTACGCGTCAAGTTCCAAGGACAAGGCTGAACGGCAAACCTACGACATGTCTTGTTCATCACTAGTATGTAACACGCGCGCGAGCTTTTTACGTCGGTTTTGAATCCCGAGCAAGTCATTCAAACACCTGCAGCTAGCAAAGTATGGGTACGTACACTCTGACCAATGGTCGAAATTGGAGTGCGCGCGTAACGAATGCTTGCAAGTTCGATTCAAAAGCAGGAGACAAGACATCAAAAGGCCGACAATCTCATACCGTTGTGTACGGCGCAACTTCATGGATGTCAGCACACATGCATGACCGATCGATCGATCATTAGATATCTTTAGCTTTGTGAATTTTAGAGCCATGTAAAGCTATCTAAAGCTAAGCGATTCCTCTACTTTTTCCGTACTACTATACTGTACGTGAACTCAGTTACTATATTGTGGTTAGATGGAATTGTCACTCTTTTTCGTTCTTGAAATGGCTCATCATACTTTGGTTTCGATTTCACTAATTGGTGAGAAGTCGGTTCGTTTGAAGGATAGGAGATTACTTAGAATTTGAGCTGTATTATTTCTTATTTCTCTTTGATACATCAGATCTTTTGATGTTTGGCTACATATTCTTTCAGAACATGCGCCCCTCTTTAATCTTTGTGGTCTGATACTGTATGTATTTGCTACATTTCTTCTTCTTAATGAAAAATCGTTACTTCCTTGTAGTATGCGGCGTGCCAATCGATAACAAGGTGTGTGGGGACATCATCATCAACCTTATTCGATATACACCGACTTAGTCTCTCAAAGGATTCATAGGGACAAGGTGTGATTGTGAACTCGTATATGTGAGAGTACATTAGCGTACGTAAGAGTCCACATCTCTGCTTTCTTTAAGGACAAAAAAAAAAGAAGAGAATGAAATACCTTTTTTTAGAATCACACAGTGCGCAACTCTATCCCTAGGAGCACCTTCAAAAGTCTGATGAGCCGGCAAATTCTTGAGATTGACGAAATTACCACTGGCGCAGGCACATCACATACCAGTGCAGAGTCCATGACTCGAATCCTGGTGGGCAGATTCCACCACATAAAACCTTACCAGCGGAGCTACGCTAGGTTCACAAAGTCGAGCCTCGCCCTATTTGGAACGGGATGATTGTGGTGGGCTTTCTTAAGGATTCAGCTCTCACAAGATTTTCTTTTGGAATGATTCTTGAAGTTTCTCAAAAAAAAGTCCCAAATAAATACGCTACTCAGAATCCGCACCATGCACAACGGTTACATGCAGCGCGGTAAGAAACAGTGAAGTGATCCCGGAGCGTAAAAGGAAACGGAGAGGGTGTGGCGGGTGGGCCACCACATGCGGTGTCTTTAGAAGGATCCATCTCCATCCGCGGGGAAAGCAGGAGAAAGGGCTCGCTCGATCGATTGGACTCGCGAGCCACGCCTGTGGGCCCGCAAAAGGCGCCCGTTGTTCCCTCGCCTCCTTGCTTCAAGGCCCACTGGGCCACCCCTCCTCCCTCGCGCGTTGTTATCTCCTCTAGATCTGGTTGGTCCTATCCTGTCTCCTCCGCCCGGCTGCAATCTCTCTCTCTCTCCATTCAATCATTCAAGGTGATTCAATGTCGTACGTACGTTCCTACACCTACCTTCCTCTTACGTTCTATTTTCTCGTAAATATTCTATTTTTTGTCTGCTTCCTTGCTAGGAGAGAAAGAGATAGAGGAAGGGAGAGAGAGAGAATGCAGTGGAGGCGCTTGAAACAAACAAATGCGGCCTCAGATACTCCTGTGGCACAGGAGAACATGGGGGGCCTCAAAAATCAGACGGCAACGAGGCCGTGGCCGCGCGCCTTGCATGCTTGTTTGTCTAGGCACCAAGCACCGCAGCAGCGAAAAAGCCACAGGACACGGCCACCATATATGCACCAGCGATTGCAGCCACCGGCCGGCATTGCTACCAAGGCAAAGGCCAGCAGCTCCCCATGCTTTACCGTGCCTCGGCTACACCACGCACAAGTAGTGAGCGGGCCACGGGTGCATCCATGTAAAAAATTTTAAAAACAGTTTCAAAAAAATTAACGTTCTTTGCATACAAAATGGCATGCATCATGCCGGAAGAGAACCCGAGAATGTCCTTTGCTTCGACGACAAAAATTAACTAGCATTTACCTGTCACCAGTAGGACATTTCTTTTTCAAAAACAAGAAATGCACGCATTACATTAGCAACACCAAAACATCACCTAACGTAACAACTATTGGCTCTTGCTCAACAACCAATTTTGTCTCAAGGCAAGTATGCATCGATCAGCCAGCAACCAGGGAGACAGACATATCTGTTTGACAATAACCCCACATCACACAAGTACACAACAACGCTGGTACACTACACTCACCAAAGGTTTTATTCTGTTTCGGAGCATCACAAGATGCGCACCGAACAATGCAATCCAAGGGTATGGTTCAGTTTGGTGTTGGGAATCGGCAGTTACAGCTTGTGGCGCCAGACCGCGCACAAGCTTGTCTCAAGCATCAGGGTTGCGGCAGACTCTGAATGGGAGGAAACTGCCCGCCAGTTCTGCGTTGCTGCCATCGATGGCAAATGAGCCCAAATCACAGCGAACCCTCAGACCTGTGAAAGTCAAGGAACAACTTCCATCAGTCATCAAGGGCGAGAGAGCTAAGAAAAACGTTAAATGCAGAGTCAGGTTGCACCAGTTGTTATGAATGTTGTTGCGCAAGGGAAGAGGATTGGAGAACTTAGGGCTGATTTGTGGAGAATTAGGGTTGAGAGGTGCTAGACACCGGCCGCGGGGCTGCTACCCACGGCCGGGCAAGAGAGAAGAGATTTCCTTCTTAATTCTTGCTTGATTAGATTGATACATCTCATCTCTTTTTCTTAATTCTTGCGGATTAGATTGATACATCTCATCTCTTTAAATAGAAAAGATTACTTGACCTAGGACCTGATCTTATCTCTCATTAACCCTAATACTAATGGGCTACGCCAGCCCAGGCCCATGAGGCTCCTCTCGTCCTCTAACACTACATCCCACCTAAACATGCAGCTTGTCCTCGAGACACACCTAACACTTAAAATAAGTCTTTTACATCTCGGCTTATTTGAATTTTTGCAATCTGAAATGGACTCAATTTCTTTATTTTGAACTCTGAACGTCGATGCCCTTCATACGCCGATCGTGCACCTGTGCGGCCACCTGGATCCCACGTCAGCTGTTGAAAATGGACCACCATAGACAGCCCACCGAAGAATCCGCTGGCGCAAGAACCACCTTGGCCCACCAGAGGTCCACAACCATGGGCATGCTCCCTAGGCTGGACGAGAGTGCCGCCGCCACCGCAAGCAACCGAGGTGGGAGAGCGCGACGCCGACGGTTGTGGCGGTGCTAGCGGCCGCGGGCATCGGCGAGCCCTCATGTCGAGGCCGACGTGGACGGCTGCACGGTTGGCTAGCCCGCGGCAGGCGGAACCGACGCCGAGCCACACGCAGTTGAGGCAGAGGCCGCCAGCAAGGTAGACGACGGACGACCAGCACGGAGGTGCTTGACGCGGACGCTTGCGGCGCTAACGACCGTTTGCGCCGATGAACGCCCTTGCCGCGGCCGATGCAGACGGTCGGAACGGCGGCTGCGGGCGGTTGGCCCCCGCCAAGGCTACCTCCCGATCCTGTATCCGCCTGTGCGCCTTCTGCAGCCGCCACCGCACTAGGAGGCCACGGGCCGCAGCCTGCAGACGCACAGCCGCAGACGCTTGGTAGGTATGCGTCTTCACCACCGTCTCCGTCGTGATGTCCTCCGACCTCTCAATCTGCTTGCCTCCTGCTTGGATCTGCTCAGTGTCAATGGTAGTGGCCGTGGTGATGGTGGCGACCACAACCAACGCGGATAGCATCAGTAACGCCATTGCAGATGTGGCCGGCGCGGAGGCTCAGCGGCGGAGGGAGGGGACCCAGCAGGAAGGCGCGTAACTCCCGCAACTCCTCACGTCCTCTAACACCAGTACTTGAAGGTAGAAGATACATATTTTTTTATTTAAGAAAAATAATGGAAAAAATTGATGCTTCCTGCCATATCTACTGAAGCAAGAAAAGAATCTCTTCTAGAATAAATCAATCATCAAGTTAAGGTAACCGACCAGATCCATTTCCAAATGTGCAGTGCATGTTTTGGAGTTCAGAACAGCTCATAGGTCATGTCAATACCATTCTCTAATAACATTTTCTACTTTGTGCTTGCAGTCCGGTCCAATAAGAATACAAGTCAAACAGGATGAACAAATATATTGTACAAACGTGAAAACTATAATTGACACACAGCAGCAATTGCATAAAGGGTCAGTTACAGAAAAAGCATTATACCAATAGATTGTGATAGTTACCTTCAATGCTCATCATCTGATGAATCAACCTGGAAACAGAACAAGGTCAAGTTAGCTACCAGAAAGTTCTCTATACACTACACAGCTTTGGTTTAACAATAACAGGAAAGCCAGTATAGAACTGCACATACTTTCCACGGGCACTGTATAACAAAAAAAATGCATATATGTATTGATATTCAATTAAAAAAAAGTAAAATAAGGGGCACAAGCCCTTCCCCCTTCTCAGGAGAAATGTTAAATCCCACTGTTTGCTGGATCTGTTACATTAGGGGCTTGGTTGGAAGGTGAGGGTAGAAATCCAGAACAGTGGGGGGGTAAAAGAAGATGATAGGCTGTTGATGGAAAAAAAATAGAGGTCCCATGCTGTCAATTTCTGCCTCCACTGCCATTGACTTCTGCCTCATCTCCCAAAATGACTTCACACACTGCTGGGGTGGCCTTCCCAGTATCAAGTTGCACAGGTCTTGGGTCCTTTACAAATCTGAAAGACCTCATCTCCCCACATGACACTTGTCTGGTTACATCTCAAAGCAATCCTCCCTGAACCCTCAATCTTATATCTACAGACGCTATTAGTATCCATTAGAAACATTTTGTCTTCCTAAGCAGGAAACATTCGGCTAGTCACACAACTTAACCCCTGGTATCAATCTCCTTAGAAGTGGAGGTGAGATGGAGTACAAGAAGACAGACTGTTAGTATCCATTGAGCCGAACAGGAAGCGCATTCAGCTAGTTGCCCCACTTAGACCCTGGAATCTTAGGGCGTGTTTGGCAGAGTTCTAGCTCTGAAAAAACAGCTCCAGAGCTGCAGATCCATGTAGCTCCACCGCGGATCTGAGATCTAGTAAAGTGTTTGGTACAACTCCAGATTTCCCACCATCCCTTCGTGTATCTGTGACGTGCACAATGGAAGGGGCAGCAGGGCGGGGCCTCACCGCCGGGCGGGCAGGCGGCCTCGCCGGCGCAGCGGGCGCGGTGAGCCAGCGAGATGGTAGTAGGGCGCGGTGGCCTCGCCGGGGTGGCAGGGCGGCGGGCACAGCGAGCCAGCGAGGCAGCAGCAGGGCGCGGCGGGCACAGCGAGCTGGCAAGGCGGCAGCAGGGCGCAGGGCCGGCGGACCTCCTCCACTCGTGCCGGCGAACCTCCACCAAATCCCCAGATTCCCGTGCAGCAGACACACGGCAGCGACAGGCTCGCAGGCCCAAGGACGGCGACGGGAGGACCACAACTGGCACGCAGGGGAGACAGGCACTAACAGCTCAGGTCGCCGTCTCTGCTCCGCGCCGCTGCTGCCGCGAGGACGGCCGTCGGAGCTCGATCCATCAGCTTGGGACCCCGAGCTGCTCGATGCGCCGGCCGGCCAACATCTCTCCCTCGCCGCCGATCCGGCCCGGCGCTGCAGCTCCGAGACGCCGCCGTGGAGCAGAGCGACGACCAACACAAGAGAACGGGCCAGTCACTGGATACTTGGGAGTTAGGAGGGAAGGAGAGAGAAAAAAGGAGAAATTGCAGAGGGAGACCGGCGGATCTGGTAGAGGACGACGGCGGCGGAGGGCAGGCCGGCGGCCAGTGCCGGGGAGGGCGGCGCCAGCACAAGCACGGAGCGGAGGGCCGGCCGGCGGCAGGCGGGAGGAAGAAGTCGCGAGGAGGGAGGGCGCGACGCGAGGGAGAAAAAGGAAGAACGAATCGTTTTTTCCCACTAAATCAGTGGTAGTGGTGGGTAATTTCTCCCAACTCCACCAAATCTGGTGTTGTGGAGCACCCCTTGAGGTACTCCACAAAAACCAAGGAGTTGGGGCCTGCTCCACCCTTTTTTTGGAGCAGATCCACGGTGGAGCTGCTGGAGCTGGGCGTGTTTGGCTGAAAAAATTTGGAACGAAGTTGGTTTTTTGGATCTGGAGCTGCATGGAGTTCTGCCAAACACGCCCTTAGAATTGACTTTTAAACCAAGCTTCTCAATTTCTCATCTCTCTATGTGGACAGTGGCACACAAAAATGTTGGACGGCTGATCACCTAGCAAGAAAAGGTCTTCCCCACCCGGTCATCTGTCCTCTTTGTGATCAATCAGATGAGACACTTGACCACTAGTTGGTTTCCTGTATTTCTTCAGGACAAGCCTGATTCATTATCTTGCAAAGGTTTCGGATTACAGGACCTTGCCCCACAAGCAGTGGATCTGTCCTTTAAAGAATGGTGGGAAAATATAAGCAAGAGGGTATCAGGTCAAGAAAGGAAGGGTTTAAACTCCATTATCATCTTAGGAGCTTGGACCCTGTGGAACAATCGGAACCGCTGTCTCTTTGATGGAGCCAACCCTAGTTTACACACCATTGTTTCAGTCGTTAATGAGGAGTTGCTGCAGTGGTCTTTTGCTGGGACTAAAGGAGTCTCTTTCCTCCTTGCCCAAGCACTTAAGTGAGTGGTCATGTGTTCCTGGTCAAGTTGTTTCTTAGTTATCTTGGATGTAAAAAAGGCGGGGCCAGGGTGGCAGTGTCCTGCTGGTAGGCGTCTACGTCAACGACCTGGTCATCACAGGGTCACAGGCTCCAAGGACGAGGATGTGGAAGCTTTTAAGGAGGAGATGAAGGTCGCCTTCCAGATGACTGATCTGGGACCTCTCTCTTTCTACCTAGGGATCAAGGTGCACCAGGACAGCACCAAGATCACACTTCGACAGACGGCTTACGCCAAGCGCGTCCTGGAGCTGGCAGGGCTCTCCGACTGCAACCCAGCTCTCACTCCGATGGAGGAGAGGTTGAAGCTGAGCCGTGACAGTACGGCTGAGGTGGATGCTACACACTACCGGCGCCTTGTGGGGAGCCTACGCTACCTCACCCACACGCGGCCGGACGGCTACGTCAGTCGGTTCATGCAGCGAGCGACGAAGGAGCACGAGCATGCCGTCAAGAGGATCCTCCGCTACGTCGCGGGTACTCTCGATTACGGCTTGTTCTACCCGAGGACTCCCAGCGCGACACGCTTCATCAGCTACAGCAACAGCGACCACGCCGGCGACATCGACACCAGCAAGAGCACAAGTGGGATGCTCTTCTTCCTCAGCTTCTACTCAGGTGACAATCCATCAAGCAACAAGTGGTGGCCCTTTCCAGTTGCGAGGCCGAGTACATTGCTACCTCTTCTGCTTCTACTCAGGCGCTTTGCCTTGCTCGGCTGCTCGGCGACCTTCTTGGCAGAGAAGCTGAAGCAGTCGACCTCAAGGTGGACAGCAAGTCCGCTCTAGCTCTGGCGAAGAACCCGGTCTTCCACGAGCGAAGCAAGCATATCTGGGTGAAGTATCATTTCATCAAGGACTGTCTCGAGGAAGGGAGTGTGAAGGCTTACTACATCAGCACCAAAGATCAGCTCGCAGACTTCCTGACCAAATCACTTGGGCGGATTAAGTTCCAGGAACTTCGCTCAAGGATTGGAATGGTGCAGCTTCCTCTCAAGACCTAGGGGAAGATCACTAGAATAAAGGCATTATCTATCTATGTAATAGCTCTATCTATGTAATAGCTGCTAGATTTAGGGGGAGAATGATGGTTAAGTCTAGTAGCTCTCTAGATATTTCCTATTTTTCTTATTCCCTAAATACCCCTACTATGACTATATGTACCCCAAAGATATTTGTGGTTAATTGAGAAAGTCAATTTCTAGGCTAACATCTAGAACACCAAAAATGGTATCTAAATTAAACTAAAACCTAATGCCATCTAATGTGGATTGAGGGTGGCAAGAATTTCCAAAAATATAGCTGACCAATATTATGATGCATTGCTAAAAGGTTACCATGAATGCAAATGTTTACAATTGGCCAATATCTGCATACCACAAGAAACCATTTTTACACCAATAACTAATCAAGTTCCATGCTCATTACAACTTCTAAACACTCTGAAGAAATATGGATTCCATAACAATCTTGATCTAAAAAAATCAATGTAGTTCAATAATAGTTCCAATCTGTAATTGTTGGAACTTCCCAAATGCATAAATATTTCTTATTAACTCCTTATATTAAGTCATTATCCTAAAATTGGAACTTAATCCTTAATCCTTCCACAATCCTGAATATCAGATCAATCATAATTCCAGTCCAATAAAGAATCCAGTTGGTGTATTAGGGGCATCCACATGAGTACAATTAAAAATTGGTACCCTAAATATTGAGAACATAAAATGTAACTGACAAATTACAAGGGAAGCCAATCCAATAATTTTTTTATTACAATGCAAAACGCAGCAAAATCTGAGTGTGTTTTCTATTGACCTTGAAGTAAGTTGAGATGCAAGCAACACAGATTCAAGAGAGAATTCCCTATATAGCACTGGAAAAAAACTTGGTTCCCTATATTCCACTGAAAATTTGTCTTCCCTAATTGGCATCCAAATTTTTATTTGCTTCCTTTCTTGACACTTCCGTCAGATCCGTTAGCCAATTCTGTTAAAACACACTGTTGGAGATCTTTGATGGACCAAAATACCCCTAACCCACACAATTGCATCTCAGGCATCTCCAGCAAACCCACCGTCAGCGCCACCGCCAGTTACACTTGCCTGCGCACAGGTGGCCGGTCCTGGCTGTGGCTGGCACTGTGCTCGGCGCTGCCAAGCCCCGCAGCCTGGGCGCGCGGCCGGCCCTGCTCTGGTAGCAGGCAAGGAGGAGCTGGTGTTGCTCTCATGCTACTGCTGCCGACGGAGAGAGAAGGATAGAGTGACAGAGGTGAACTGAACAAGATGAATAGCACGAGCGGTGACTTTTAGCTTGGTCAGATGCCTCGAGCTTGGTATGAATGCACATCCATCCATGACAGGCACAACAACGGTGTCCTCGCGTGGGCGGGGCCAGGTGGCTTGGGCGGAAGCGATGAAGCAGCGCTCGGCACAGGTGGAGTAATGGCGCGCCGCCGGCTTCTGTCATTAAGGCAGCAGAGGAAGAAAGGGGAGAGAAGGCGGTGTTAAACCTGCTTCGGGGGGGAGCCGTGCCCTGTGGCCTGTGTGCCGGTCGGCCCTGGCGAGCGCAGCAGTGCCCCGCGGCCTGCACGCCGGTCAACCCTAGCGGCCGCCATTCCCATCGCATGCATCACCGGGGTGCTGCGGCAGGGCACCATGGCCTCCCGCCCAAGCTACGTGCCACCGGTCAACAGAGAGAAGGGAGAGAGGAGAGAGAAGACAGAAGGGTAAAAATGTCTTTGCAGATCAGACTTAACAGCAAAGGTAACCGAAGTGCCAAGAAAGGAACCAAGAAATAATCTGGATGCTAGTTAGGGAAGACAAAAAATTTCAGTGCCATATAGGGAATAAGCTTTTTTTCTAGTGTTATATAAGGATTATCTCTTCATGCAAGATACTCAAAAGGTATCTCAGGAATCAATGAAAAAAATGCAAAGCACACATACTAATAGAAAAAGCATGGTCGGCTTATGATGCTCTATTTCAGGGGGCTATTTTTTCAGACCGTATGAGAGGATTTGGAAGTCTTGGGCTCCACCCAAATGTCGCTTCTTCATGTGGTTAGTCGCTCATAATCGTTGTTGGACTGCCGATCATTTGGCTCGTCGTGGCCTTCAACATCCAGACAAATGCCTTTTATGTGATCAGGAGGACGAGAACATAGAACATTTGCTCATTGGCTGTGTGGTTGCAAGGCAATGCTGGTACACCCTCCTTCATAGCTTTGGCCTCTCTCAACTGGCTAGCGTGAACAGTACCCGCGAGTAGGGATAAGGATTAGTTGGTTTGTTAGGATAAGGATAGAGATAAGATTAGATGGATTTGGTTAGGATATTTCTTAAGGGTCAAGTCAGGGATCTCTATATAAGGAGAGCCTATTGTATCAGTTGAGTTAAGCAAGAAGAACCCTAAAAGTAGTCAGAGCCTCCTAGGGAGGGAGGGAGGGCGGGTTTGTATCTATCTGCTAATTATCTCTAAGCAATCAATAAACAGCCAGTTCATATCACATGGTAAATTTCAGGATGCAGTAGACAGGACTCGAATGGTCCAAGACAGGGGTCGCAACAAAAGCAAGGAACAGCATAATCCATGTCCTTCATAAGACAAACAGAACATACTTGGAGCTTGTTTTTGTGTCTAAGAATGCCGTACCAGTAAGAAGTGCCACTCTTCTTCTTTCAAATTAAACTCTTCAACATGAAAGTCAGTAAACTGCAGCTGATTAATACAACAAACATACAAAGTTACTCATGAGAAATAATATAATTTCAGATTGACAAAGCCATATGTTGATATTTTTCAAAAAAGCCATATGTTGATAAACTCACAGTATGCATTTTAGTTTCTTGATCGAAGTCAATTATCCAACATCCGACATACCTGAATGTGTTACAGAGAAGAGGTAAAAGTGCATCAAAAATTGATAACAACAAACACAAAGACATTGATAATTTTCCTCAATCATATAAATATTGATGAAAAATCCTACAAAAACATATGCATACTTGAAGTCAATTATTAATAAAAAAAAACATTGCAGGAAGGTTCCCTTACTACCCTATGTCGTTAAGTGAGAACATTAACTGACTTAAGGGCAATGCCATACATGACAGGTCTGTTTTTTTATGTCAACAAATGCTCATATAAAAATTTGATGATAAATTTCCAGAATTGCAAGAAGCTTATTTAGTTAACAGGGAGAAATGGTTATCAGGCCTACATTTTTTGCAGTGGATGCCACAAACGAAGAAACTGCCTGATGCAATTCTCACACTTTGTTTTCCTTTTTTTCTTCTTGACAATCTGATTTTGTGACCTCACTGAAAAATGGCCACTTCGAAAAACAATTGAGTTGAGTGACTTCGTTGCTCCAAGCATTTTTCGGCAGTTTGAAGATCCACAATGGCAATCTTGATCTGCTCCAAACTGGACAAATCTGTAAGTAATACTAAGAAATTAAAGACAGCAAATATTTCCAGAACAAAAAACTAAGAGATCAAGATAGGTGAAAGAACTTCGTTAAAAATTAGGACTGGGGGGCAAGGAGCCACGGACAGCCAGGAGAGTGGGATGGACATACTTATAGTCATAGGTCAGCTCCTCCCCTTTGTTTATGTCACGAAGGGCGAAGATTCCAACTCTGGTCTCTCCATCAACAAACCTGAAACGATACGATGCTAGCAGCATATATCAATGGGGTTCATGGAAGTAAGGCATTTATAGAGTACAACTAACCATTTCTGCATCTCTGTGTTTGGTTCACAACTATGGTTTATAAAACGGGACATGTTTCCCTTGTCAGTAGCATCAATGACCATATTGCTACTGACCTCACAAAGGTAGAAGTTAGTGTCACTCAGCCTTCTCATTTGCCATAATCTTTTCTCACATGCTCTGTCATCAATAACTACAAAATTTATGCAAGATGGATGTTAGTTCGATTGTCCAGCATCAGATGTGAGAAATACAACATAATGCATATACCTCCATGCAATTTATTTACTTTCCCACAATTAACTTGAACAAAAAATACCTTCGCCCACATATTCTACAACAAATTCTCCTTTCTTTATTTCATCCTCAGCTACCAATCCAAATCCACATTTCTCTGTCTGAAACAAAAAAAAAGTCTTTCAAGAACTAACAAAAAGAAATAACTCTTTGACATACTAAGAAAAGGTTTTGCAAGAGGCTAAATATTCAATGACTAAAGTACTGGCATTCTTTCTAATGTAAAGCTACCTCACAAGACAGGAAATTTCACAGATGTTCTTTAGGTGAAGAGGCAGTTCTGGAAAAAAAAAACTCCTCTATAGCATGGTAATGCTGAATATTATACAAAAAGGATAAACTATGGGAAAATTTAATCTAAAGAAACAAGGTAGTTAAATGCACAGAATAAAAACAGCGACAAGGAAACATGGCTTCTAAACTTACACTATCTAACCTAAAATAATTTATAGTCCCTCTTTGGCAAACGGTTATTCTATCAATGAAAAGCATTGTACAGAAAAGGAACATCATAATGCAAAAACATTGGTTGGTTATATGTAAAATAAATGGCAAGCTACTGTGTTGATAATTTTTTTAAAAAAAGTCACTACAAATAATTGCAAGATTTCCGGCAAAGTGCCAAAAGTTTGTCATAAAATTGAGCAACTGATGGTTCCTTGACAAATGAAGATGTATAAATCATGAAGTTTAAGCATTGTTCAGTGCTATCCATATCCTGGCTTACACAGACATCAGATCGAGCAAGGGCCATATGATAGATTCCTCGAAAAGATTCTACAAAGTTTGCAGCAATCACCACTCACCAGAACCAAGAAACTACAGTGGTTGATTAGAGATTGTGGGCTGTTGTAGTATTGTATCAGGTGGTGGAAGTGGCAGGAGTCATGGGATGAGGTCGCGAGGATGACACTGAACACCAAGGATTGACGTTGCTGGAGAGAGGACGCTGGAGTCACTTTTGGTTGCCACTATTGGACCAGCGGGGTGCGGTAAATAACTGGGGCTGGCAGAGTGAGGCAAAGATGCAGGAACTTGACGTGAGAACAAAGAAGTGGGATGGGATTGAGCATTGGTGCTACCATGGTTGCGGTGCACACGGATCCCCACAGCCAGATGGTAAAACATGGACACAGGACATAAGAATATCCTTGCTTCCATTTTGTAGGGATATCCTTCTTACCTGAAAGAAAATTCCCAACCATGTACCATAAGGCTCAGTTCCAAAGGGCTAGGATTCTTTTCAGAGATGCTAATTATCTATCCGTGCCACGCACAGGAAATTGAAATTCATTATGCAATCTCTAACATCGAAAGTCATAATGAATCATTGTTGTGTTAAGCAGGAGAGCATCAGAGAAAGGCAGATCAGAGCCTGAAAAACCGGGGCATCCAAGAATTTGTGCCAATCTTAAGACTGACCGTTTCATTTGCCACCCCATCCCACTGACACAAGGGACTAACTGTACCAATGACAACAGGCCCAGGAGGGAACTCATGAAGTGCCAATCATACAAGTGTGGAAAATCTTAAATATTCTAGAAAAGGCTGCGGGAAGAATTTTGGAAACAGATAATACCTATATTTGGCAGGAAATCTTTTGTCATGGTATGAGACCATAAAATCTTTACTGATATCACAGATTAGAGTCATAGAATGTAACTTTTCTTTGAAGCATCATTTCTCTTTTTGTCTTATTTAACTGTGAACTGTGCTACTGCTCCTTATCAGACCCTCTAATCCTAAATGAAGTCTAAATAGCCATCCCTTTCCAAATAACAATTACAAAAAGTTGAATCCGTCTCACAGTAATAAGCTTACCGTAATTAATTTGGTATGCTTCAGAGGTCTGTGCTGGAATGGTTTGTTGGCACATGAGTTATCACATCCACAATTTGATGAACAACACGAGAACAGCATCCTGCATCGGCAAATTATCAGTTTTTAAGAATATCTCGATAATGATAAAACTCATAGGTGTGATAATCTAATTGCTAATAAATTTGCATGCTTTTAATTTCCATTTTTTAATAGAAAAGAATTCAAGGTGATCACAGAACTAAGCAGTACCAATGTTATAATATGCACTAAAAGTTAAGTAAACATGTGCACAAAGAAATATCATGTTGAATTGCTGAACAAAGTATATTCATTACAGAGAAAAGAAATGCAGGAAGAAACCAGCATAGGGAAAGATGTGAAATAGAAGCATTTGAAAATAGATCCCTTTTAGCTTTGATGATAGATATGAGCATGGATTCTTTTTTTTTAATGTTCTTTTGGAGTCGTATGAAGCCAGTAAATGTTTTGAATTTTGATACAGAGGAAGGAAGGAAAAAACTTACCCACAATGGCAGTCTTTGCCACACGCAACTGATGAACCAGAAGAAGGCTTACAGGAGCAAAAAATACCGTAATCTTCGGTGCGTCTCTTAATGTGATATACACCTTAATAGAATTAAGGCCAACAATAACGCAGACATGCCCATAAAAAGGCACATATTCAGATTTACCACAGCAGAGTAACATTTGCATTACTATTTTTAACTAGAAGCTAGAACCAGGATTGTAAACTAGTAATGAGAAAATAGCATTAGAGCCAGGAATTTGATTTCCCTCTCAATAAACAAAATGAAGAACCATACCACATGCGGTCCTGTTTGTTTCAGATTATAGCCGATTTTGAAGGCTCGATTATGGGAGATCCAAAAGTCAGATGACTCCCATAATCCATAATCCAGAAACCATTAAATATAAATAGTTGCTATCTCTACTGATTTCTACTTCGGACAAGTACTAATGTACTGCAAGCCTACAACAAGGTTCAACAAGCACAGAATCTCTTGGATGGAAAAGTAAACTGGACTAGTACACAAAAGACCATAGAAAGTTAGCATAGCAATATGGTGAAGATGAACGTATCACAATCAGTGGCGGAGGATCGATGAAAACTGAGGTATGGTGAAGTTGATTCATCATGAATCAAATCAAACTTCTATTTGCAGTGAGGAATGTATGAACTTCAGCCCTCTTGCATAGGATTGGTGCTTAATATGCATCCGCGGTAGTGTTTATATATAGCAGAAATTATCATAAAGAGTTGGAGGATTATGCTAATATGGAAAAACAAGGTATGGCAATTGCCATACCGTGCCATGTTGGCCTCCGCCCCTGATCACAATATAGTACTATGATGACAGGCAGTAGGAACTAAATGAGGAAAATGTGCCAATACTTTATATTACCAAAACCATACATTACAGAAAAGATTCAAAAGGCTAGACATAAGGATACTCCGCTTGATTGGTTCATAGCGGCCTAAAACGTTCCATTGTTTCAATAAGGGCCGCGGATCAAACTCTGCAGCTTCTATCTTGCTGATCAATTGCTCAAAAAAATTGTTCTCATCTTGCTGCAGATCCAAAGTAAAAGATTGGTAAGATATGTTAGTACTAAGCAGGAGCTATAAGTAACCAAGTAGAGCAGAGACAAAGATAGTAATATACTCTCCTGTCAGAGTCACTCATATGCATCTGTGAAGATGTATTTGTAGGCATTACAAGAATTTTTTAGTTATGCTGTGACATTCTCCCTAGGAAGCAAACAACATTCAAGCAGTAGGTGTATGTGTATAACAGACAACAATGACATATACAGAGTCAATTTCCGTGACTAAGGCAACTCTAGCTAGCTCAATTTTAAAATTGTGAATCTCCGTTTCCAGAACCATGTGGGGAAAATACAGCTTCCACAATCAACAGCAAGTATAACACGTATCCAAACAGCCTAGACTTTCGGGTTTAGCCACAACTGTTTGTATAAGGAATTGCAAGCGCACTCACCTTGGGTTGATTCACACTGCGCGCTGAGGAAGGCGAGCTCACGCGGACCATGAATGGATGGATTGGGGTGGGACAAACCCGCAGCAGGCTGGGAGGAGAGGAGGGGGATTTGAGTTTCGAATTGGAGCAAAACTGCCCCCCTTTGTTCCAATAGCTAGTGAACCAAATCCACCATCCAGCCAAAGCAACAGTGGCGGAGTGCACTCTAAATGTTAAGTGGGGCAAACATGTGAGACACACATTCTCATTAAATCGCACAAATAAGAGTACAAACCATTAATAAATTATGTTTAAATATTGAAGGATGGTACCTCCTATAAAAAGGTAGCAAAGTCTCAATGCTATAAAAAATTCATTAATTCAACACAAACCAGGACGCAAGAGCTATACGAACCAAACATTTTAATTCCTGTTTCCCTGTTGCAAAAGTAGAACATCACATGACAGAGGTGAAGGAGAAAGGTGTGCCCACCATGATGCGCAGCTTCCACACAAATAAATCAAATACTTTACTAACCCTGCATATGCAAGATTTGGGGCGATGGCATCCACAGTCCAGGTTCAATGAACTGGACTACTGGGCTGCCCCTGCCACAGCCGGCAATGGCGCCGCCGGCCGCGCCTCCCACAAGCCGCCCTCCAGCCCGCCATTCGCTATTTAAGGAAGCCGCTCGCCCCGCCGTCGGCCCTTCCTGCCGGTTGTCATCCGCTGCCTGCGGCACCTCACCTCGCCACCCTCGATCCGCCACCGCCACCGCCGCCGTGCCTACTGCCGCCGCCGGACACTCTAAGGCCGCCGACCACGGAGCCCTCCCCCGACAACCCCGAACCGAAAACCCTAACCCAGTCACCACCATGCCTCAATACTAGAGAGGAGAGAGGAGGAGGAGGAGGAGAAGGACCCACCTCGTCGACGGCCGTCTACCACCACTGACCACAGTTGGACGAGAACAAATCGTCGGACGAGAGATCTATTGAGAGCACAGACGGAGAATGCGCCTGCGGCATGTGGAGACGTAAATGCCTGCAGGTTTCTACTACGCCTGAATTCGGTGGCTGAAGTGGGAGGGGGGGGGGAAGGATCAAGCGAGAGTGCGGATTTTGCTGAAGAGAAGCGGTGGCGGCGGCGGAGATGCGCGGAGCGGGGCTCGCCGGCGGCAGGTAGCAGGCGGAGATGAGGCGCTGGGGCAAGAAAGACAAAGCAGCAGCTGCGTCTGCCAAGAGAAGCGAAGCGGCAAGAAAGACAAAGCAGAGGAGAAAACGGTGGGACGAGTGATGGGCCCAATTTGACAGCAGAAGTAACTAGGCCCACACAGGTTTCAGATTAGGCAGCCCAAGAGAGAAAAATTACAAAGAAAATATGGATAGATATTACAAACAAGCACTACCATCATGAAAAATTGAAGTTGCAGTTGGTGTACTTGTGCTAGGAGAAACAAAAAAGTGAAACTAACATTTATACAGTAGCGGGTTACAACTTTCAAGTTTCAGAAAGGCGTAATAGCCAAAATCATCCCTGAACTATGCTGCTGGGTTCAATTTGGTCCCTGAACTATGAAAACGTCCAATTTCGCCCCTCAACTATGCTAAGCAGATCATTTTGGTCCCTAAACTATGAAAACACCCAATTTAGTCCTTGTACTATGCTAATCAGCTCACACTCGTCCCCGGTAGCACCAGTGAGGCAATGACAGGGAGAAGTGTCGGTACTATAGCAGTTCCCTATTTTCCTCCATTTTCAAAATTAATTTCAAAATCATACAACAACATGAAAATCTCTAAAAATAAAAGTTAGATCTCCAACTTTACCTTTGGAACCATCTTTGAATTCCAAATATTTTTGAAATAGGGTTTTCAAATTTCAAATAGGGTTTTCAAATTTCAAAACCTTATTTTCAAAAATATTTGGAATTTAAAGATGGTTCCAAAGGTAAAGTTGAAGATCTTGAAAAGTTGAGTAACTTTTATTTTTGAAGATTTTCATGTTGATATATGATTTTGAAAGTAATCTCTACTATAAAGAAACGAAAGAATTGATGTCAATTCTCACCAACTGTAGGTCACACCTCCTTCCTTACAGAGTGGCCCACATGTTATGCGCACCCCACCTGTCAATCCCCATATAAGGAAGGTTTTCGTCGACGAAGGGTGGAGGGAAGTCATTTTGTCGTCTTTCAGGTGTAAATCGCCTCCCACCTCAAAACTTTTTTCACCCAAAGTGTACCCGTCGGATGCACCCGTGTCCACGTCAATCATGGCGCCCAAACTTCGGTTATCTTTCTTTTTTTAACACGCGCACCTCTGTGTGTTTCCTTTTAATTTATAGAGGAGAACAGCTGCAAAGATGTGCTTCTTTTTTTAGCACGATCAATCAAAGCCTCCTTCCCATTTGTTTCCTTGCCTGCTGCTTTGCTTACGGAAAGGAATTAGGAAAGAAATAATAACCTCGATGGAAAGGAATTATGAAAGAAATATATAATGTCTCGCAATTGGAAACATAGCTCTAGCTTTTTGGATGGAAAGGAATTAGGAAAGAAATAAAAGCCTTTGATGGAAAGGAATTATGAGAGAAATAAAAGGCCTTGCAGTTGGAAACATAGCGTTGATTGGTGATGTGGGGTATGCATGGCGGGTGATGAAAAAAAAATTTAGCACAATCAACCACGCCTCCTTCCCGTTCTTTTCCTTGCATGCTGCTTTGCTTACCCGGTCGCGCGCCCGTGACCTTCAATCCCGCTCCTCTCTCTCTCTCTCTCTCTCTCTGTTTCTTTCCTTCTCTTTCGCGTCCGTCCGACGCATCACACCCTTATCTGCCTCTATCCTCATCCGTGTGGTGGTCTTGATGTTTGGCGGCATGGTAGCTCGGAGCATAGCGGATGGGTGGTGGCGCCTTGCTTGGCCGGCCGATAAGAACGTGGAGAGGAAGCTGGAGAGCCCCGTCGCCCACTACCATCGCTCGTGGACGCCGCCGTCGACCGCCTCCTTTGCCCGTGGATGCCACCGTCGTCTCCAGTGGCTACCCCACCGCCGTTGTCTCCAGCGTCTACCCCACTGTTGTCATGGACTTCGTCGTACCTCACCAGGTCGACACCCTAGGTGAGTAGACTCCAAACATCCTCCTCTTGTTACCCTATGCCGTCACCGTCGCCGCCCACACACCAGGCACGCCCTCTATCCTGCATACCACATTCTCGCTGCAGGAGATGCTCCAATCCTCCCCGGTGCTGAACCTGGCCTGTTTCCAACTTCTGACCTCATCCCCGTAATTGAAGAAGATTAGGCCGCAGGTTGCCCCCACGACCATGCCGCCACAGCAGGTCCTCCCCGCGCCGCCACCGCCGTCGACTCCTCCCTCCCCGTGGTAGGACAAGAACCCGACCACCCCACCACCACCACAATCCTACACTGCGGTGAGGGCGACAACAGTGGCATTAGGGACGAGGCCTCCGGCGGTGGTGATAGCGGCGGAGCGATGCCAACAAGGGAGGTGTGTGTGCCCAGCTCGATCATCGTCGGCGCTGGCCTGTCGGGTCGGGTCTCGCCACGGCGGCGTGCCTCAAGGCCCTGCTATGTGGTGTCGTCGTGGTGCCACAGCACGTACGAGCGGCCCCAACTCCACCTGCCCCACTGCTTCTATGAGCTCCCGCTCGCGCCGTACCCGACGCAGGACCAGTTCGTAGCCTACCTCGATGACTACGCGCGAGCATTCGGCATCGAGCCCCGCCTCGGTGTGCGCATCCGCAGTGCCACCTACGATGCCGCCATCGGGTTCTGGAGGGTCACCATCGACGAGGGTGACGACACGGCCACCACCACCATGGAGTTCATGTCGCGGTGGCTCGTCATGGCTACCTGAGAGAATGCAGAGCCGGCGTGGCCTGAGGGTGTCGAGGGGATGGACGGGTACCGCGGCGTGGCCATGCACACGAGCAGCTACAAGAAAGGGGACGATTTCAGAGGCAATAATGTGCTCTTCGTCAGCTACGGCAACTCCGGCATGGAGGTCAGCCGCGACCAGTGCAACAAGGCTCTAGGGTATCCATGGTTGTTAGGGACAAGGTAAGTTCACAGTACATCTATGTAGACACTACAAAAATATATATTGTATCGTAGTATAGTATAATATAATATAATATAATATAATATAATATAATATAATATAATATAATATAATATAATATAATATAATATAATATAATATAAATTAAATGAGTTGATTTTTTCATGTCAATCATTTACTGATGGCCAAGAAATATTAAGTTCAAATTTACCAAAACATTAGCATGCCATCCAATTAGATTGTATGAAAATCTTAAGTATATATATTTTTACTTATATATGTTTGAACCAAATGCTACAATTGAAGCCAATGTTATATATAGAGAAAGTTCCCTTGTCGAAAACAATATAATATGTCTTTGATTTTTGTGAACTGGTTTGTTTGAGTGGTCAATTCTGTGTAGTGCCACATAGGTTTCCAGCATTTTTTCCCACTCTTTTATGGGTTGTTGTCACATAGCCATTCAAGTGAATTTAGAGGAGGTACTATTCATTTTAGTATACATTCTTTATCTACCAATTTGTGGAGAGCGGAGTTATGATATACATATGGTTGGGATGTCATCTGGTGGTGCTGTCTTTTATTATCACCATCGTCCTTTTTGTCTTAGTGCTTGTGCTATTGGCCTTCTAACTGACTCTTGCTAATTGTGTGAGGTGCAGGATGCAATTATAGAAAAAAGCTCATTGCTACTTGCTTGTGTGAGGTGCAAGAGGAAGTGATTATAAAAAATATGGAGGAGCATTGCCCAGAAAGATTCCACTTATATCAAAGGTCATAATATAGTGTTGCGGTTTCATTACTACTTGCTTGTGTTGAGTATTTGAAAGGAGAAGATGAAAGATACCAGCAAGGATAGTAGATGATCCAGGTACCAGTAAAGAAAATAAGCTTTTTGTGCCTATTTCACTTATTTAATGAAAAAATGAAGCAAGCATCACTGGTAGTGACCAGAATGTTTATGCAAATATAGAAAATACATGCGATAGGCCAGCTTTGATGTTTGTTAGTTCATGTAGACATAATTTTAAGTCAGCTAAGATTAATTAGCATTTATTAATTGATTTTTTTCTACCTCTCACGTCTGGTTAATGAAGTATAGGGTGGCCGTAGGAGGTTGCAGCTAAAAATTCAACCCTGGTATGCCATCAACATTTTAATTTGAATTGTTAGTTCTATGAATTTATTTTCAATTTCAATGACTATATGGTTTTGTATTCAATTCTTTTTATATCACGTGCGTATCGCACGTGCACTTCCACTAGTTTTGAAAATAGAGGAAAATAGAAACAGTACAGTACCTACCGAAACCGTCATATTTCTCTTCGCGCTGTCAGTGGTGCTGCGGGGGACAAATGTGAGCCGATTAGTATAGTTTAGGGACTAAATTGGACATTTTCAAAGTTCAGGGACCAAATTAACCCGATTAGCATAGTTCAGGAACCAAATTGCATGTTTTCATAGTTCAGGGACCAAATTGAGCCCAACAGCATAGTTCAGGGACGATTTTGGCTATTACGCCTTTCAGAAAAACAGTTCAACACGCACTTATTTTTCATAGGGTGATTTCTTTTTCTTTTTTTTTGCCCTTTGCACAAAATTTTGTTCAACACCAATTTTGCATGTTTAATCATCTATGCATCTATATTTTTTGTTGAGTTTTCCATGCTCCATATTGTAGTTATTCTTTTTGGAGTATACGGGAGCACCAGAACTACCAGTCCAAAGGTAGTCATCGATTGGGTTGGGTTGGTACCACAAATTCTTGGGTTTCAGTTTTCGAGATTCATGCATCAAGTCATGTCCCTACAATGCGGCTTTCCTTCGCTCCATTGTTGCTTGCGCCCCTCTTGTTGGCACCTTCTTTCGCTCTGTAGCTGAAGAAGAAGAATCAATTCAAGAACAAATGTTTTTGAAATATTGAACTTTATTTCTGAAGTGTTAAATGTACTGTATTTTTCTTCAAAATGTTAATCCATGTTTTAGATAAAGTTAAATATGTTATTTTTCAATATTGGTCCAGCTTTAAAAATATATAGTGTTGTAAATTTTATTTATATATTTTAAATTTTGATCTAATGGGATAGAGTCTCATAAGCTAACTATCTTTCGAAAGATCCATTAGATCCAAATTAAAAACATAAAATAACATTTTAAAACACTACACTGATAAGGATATATAGATGTGCATGCTATATTAGATCCAAATTTAAAATATTAAATAACATTTTAATTATATATTTGGTTCACTGTCAAATGACGATTAGAGTGTTTATATCACTAGAAATGTGTGGCCTATAGATGTGCATGCTAAAAATCAGCATAGATTGGTTGATGGTTACCCGTATTTTACAACACTTTTGTTATTTGTTGAATGGTTAGCAAGTTTCTTACTTTTAATATTCTATTCAGGCCATTGATAAAGATTAGCTGCAAAGCCCATTTTGTCAAAAAGAAAAAATGTTATATTCCCCGCAAAGTATGTCTACAACTTTAGGGGTTGTTCTTGCACTTTAGTTTCTCTAATCTTTAAGACCAACTTAATCTTGAACATATAAAATCTAAGAATGACTATGTAGTATAAACTTAGACCACCTACCTTTGTGAAAGTTAGGAATGGATATTGTGGGTATCTTGTACCTTCCACACACTATATCCCACTGATTGGAATACTCTTAGGGTGCGTTTGGATGTAGATATTGAAGAACTCGGTATTGAATTAGGTTCAATACCAAAGCAGAGTGGTATTGGAAATGTGTTACAATACCAATTCTGTTGTTTGGATGCGGATCAAATTACCACCTAGAATCGAACAAGATCACCAATATCAATTCATGTTTGGATGTTCGTGCGGTGAAATTGGAACTGTATCCTCTCAACATTCAGCTTCAAGAAGAGGAGCATACGTGCGGGGCCAGGCTACCACGCCATTGCCGCTGGCCGCCTCTTGAATGAGAAGAACAACCATGGGCGGCCGTCGCATGCCCCCCGCCTCCAATCGCCACTTCCCAGCACAGCGAGCAGAAAAACCATGAGCGGGTCGTCACTTGGCCCCGACACCAAGAAGGAAAGGGGCGGGTAGGCCTCCACGCCACCGCAGCCAGCCATTGCTTTGGCAAGCGGCGAAGATGGAGGGCCAAGGCTCATGAGAGGTGGAGGGGGCGCTGACCGTGAGGAAGAAGAGGAAGGGCGTCGATCGCAAGAAAAAGGAGGAGGGGCGCTAGCGACAGAGATGGAAGGCCGCAGTGGAGGAAGATGGAGGGGGGCCGCGCTGTTGCCTACCTGGATTGGGTCATCGACCGTCTCGCGCTGTTCCGCCTGGCTCAGGCTGCAACAGAGAAGGGCTACAGGAGGATGGAGACAGAGGGGCGCAGGGAAGGGGAAGCGGGACGCAACCACCGGGAAGAGGTGCCGCTGTAGTGGAAGGGGCGGAGCCGTCGGGGAAGGTCACCGTTGGAGGGGAAGAGGAGGGGCACAACACTATGGATTGATGAAGGAGGCGTGAGGCACGGGGCAGCCGGGGACGCGAGAGGCAACCAATGCTGATGAATACAAAGGGCAAGGGGTTGGAATCGAAAGAGGGGGTGCGGCTGAAGGCCAATACCGAGCTCCGTATTGGAGGAGATTTCCAATTCTGATGTGGACATCCCACGAGTTATGCAAGATCATGCATTGGACACACAAGCTCATGCGTTTCAAGGACCTATTACATGCAGTTGTGCTAAGAAACTCCAACAAGAGATGAATTCTTTCCTAGCTGAAATTAACTTGAACTCCTCTGAGAATGTTATACTACCTAAATGTTCTACATTGGTTGTACTTAGATATATATGTGAAGAGGATGGTACAGCTACACTTGGAAAGGAAGCAAACAACAAGAAACGGACTCACGAGTCATGTTTTGATCAGTTCAAAGCCACCCCACCAGAAACGGACTGAGAAGCAACATTTTGAGCTGTTTGGGTCGTTTTGAGCAGTTCGGGTCGTTTTGAGTTGTTCGGGTACCGTTCAAGACCTGCATAATGAATCGACCATAACTATTTGGTCTTGACGTCTCTTGAGCTCCATGGGTACTTGATGGAACGGGTTTGAAGTCAAATTTTTAATACAACAAACCGCATGTCCATTAGACTTCCCAATAAAGAGTTATGACCGATTTAGTGGAGGCTGCACAGAAGGTCAACAGCCACGCGAGTTCTCCTCGGGAGTTAATTTCTAGGGAGCCTTTTCACATACTTAGCCTTTTCATTTCCCTCTCGAATTCACACCCAACTAGGAGGGTTGTTCCTAGTATAAATACCCCCTATGTACTACCAAGAACTCAGTTTTTGATGATTATAAATTGTTAACCACAAACAGTTGATCGCAGCCACGCTGTTGAGTGTTCTTACACATCTTTGTTCTTGCGAGTTCTTCTTGGGCTTGTGAGAGATCTCTCTGAGGTCCCCTACTTCGTGCTCTATGGCTTCCGTTCGGCTGTGCCGTATTGTGTGGATTAGTCCCGGCTTGTGGTTCTGCGATCGTTCGGAGATCGAGTCGGAGTCCTTCGCGGTTTCGGTGCTTCTCTCCCTGTCGTTTGGTCACAACCAACCTTGGTCAGGTATAAAGCTAGTTATCCCCGCTGTTCTACAGCAATTTATCCTTTGTTCTTGAACCTACTGTCATGAAGATCGGGCCATCCTAGTGCTGAGTCATATCAGCACCTATCAAATTCCAATACCCAGGACATCAAAACGCCATGGATTAAAGGCAATTAATTCCAATTCCAAATTTCAAGCTTCAATTCAGACTTCCAAACGGAGCCTTAGCTCTCATATTTTGAAATGTGGTAAAATCTTCCAATTTAGTATATATTTTTACAAAGATTTGGTCCTTTTTGGAATGGAGTTTTTTCAAAGAAATTTCACTGAAATTTTTCAAAGAAGTATTATCTTTATTCTTGGGTTGCTTTACACATTTCCCGTATGATATTATATATCCTGGAAGTTCTTGCTGCATGGGTTGTCTGGACTCATGAACTTTAGTTATTTTGTTGGCACTTGATGATGCAACCTCATGAACTTCGGTTGTATGGTTATGAGAAGTATTGTGGCCGTAGAATTGTGGGAGAGATAATTTGCTTGCTGTATTTTCTGAGAAGTAGTTTGGTTGTATGGTTCTGAGAACTTTAGTTATTGCAGTTGGTTGCTATATATTTCTAAGGGTATAATTGTGGCCCTATGTTGTACAAAATTATTGGCACAGTTGATCCATCTCTTTTGGATACCACATTTAATTCATGCTTTGTATTAAGACTCTAGTAGAAACTATGGGTTGAGAATAGTAGTTTCTACTAGCAATTAATTGCTCTCTTTGTCTCTTGGAAACTACAAATCATCCATTGGACTGCCCTTGTAAACTAGTCGCTCTTCTCCATGTATGAGCATTAGTTCTGTATCCTTTGTTGATTTTTATAAAAATAGCCGTTCATCACCACATAAATGTGATCATTATCATCATCAGACGACTGATTTCTTGAAAACATGAGGAAATGAAACAAGTCTTTAATTTTTCAGACACGAGGAATTAAACAAGTCTTTAATTTTTCAGAGACACTCCTTTTCAGGACCGACAAGACCTGTTCAAATACTTGATTGGCCTCTTTTTGTAGATTCAAAGTACTCAGTAAAATGATCAGATTCCATCATTTCTGCACATACTTTGTCGAGCGTTTTTGCCTTAGCACTCAGCAAAGGTGCAGGATTCACCGAGTGTCTGGCGGCAGCACTCAGCAAAGATTTAGGATTTGTCGAGTGTTTGGCGGCGACTCTCAACAAAAGGTCAAATTAATTTTCGCCGAGTGCTTTGACCGTGACACTCGGCAAACTGCGTTGTCACTATCATGGCGCCGTCGACTATCGCCCGTCTGGTCACTTTTGTTTGCCAAGAGCCAAGTGCGGCACTCGACAAACATTTACCAAGTGCCCAATGGATGACACTCGGTAAAGAACGCTTTGCCGAGTAACGGGTTGTTGAATGAGTGAAGGACCAAATAGACGACCAGAGAGGAGGAGAGGAGTGAATGGTAGCCGAAAAAATTCTTCTCCGATGAGAGTGAGCTCAGTCTATATTTCAATCGCAACTTCTAGGATCTTCCACGAGCTAGCAGAAGCAAACACGAAAGAAAATGAAGTAAAAATGACTTAAACCACTGTCCACGGCCGGATCATCTGACAAACAATAGAGAACAACCAGAACTTCTCACCAGGTCATCCGAGGGTCGGATCATCCGAGACAACATAGAAAACAGCCCGCTGGAGTGATATGAAAAAAATCCTCCAAAACTCGATCAAACAACCTCTAAAATTCATGAAAGTTTAACCACAGCTTCACAATAACCTAATCTAATGAGTCTTTTCCCAAAAGATCTCCTCGGAAAGATCAAAGCTTCACCATAGATTTAATAAAATAGGTTATGAACACAAGAGAGAGGACTTTTCCTTAAAATGAATCGATCTCCCGACTCACGCAATGGATTGAAGTGAAACTCTGAGGAGAATAGATTTTCCTCATGGACAAACTAATCCTAGAAGATCAAGTCCCCCAACCAACTCAATCATGAGAAATCGTGGATCTTAACCATGAACACTAAGAACTCGGGTTGACTCAAAAAACTTCGAATCCGGAATGATTCGTGGAGTTTGAGGGTTCAAGATAACCAAGAAAAAGGTCAGTAGGTACCCATGTGTGATCCCTCTCGAAGAAATCTCCCCTAAAACTACTCCAAATCGATGAACTCAAAAATCAACCAAAAGCCTCCAAAATCACATAAAAAGAAAAGAGCTTGGAATTAAGGAGAGAGACAATATTAGAACAACCAAATCTTCTAACCGTTGAAATATTCTTTACAACGAGGCTAGCCTCTTCCCTTCACCCTACCCTCTTGCAAAGAGGAGAACAAGAAGTGGAGAGACATTCTCCTCTCAACTCTCCAACAAGAAGCTTATGGCTAGCCTACCAGAAAGAAAATGAAACTAGGGTTTCAAGTGATACCTCTCCATCCATCTCTACCTTCCTATATATAGAGAGTCTGGGTGGTGCTCATTTATACCCCTATAACTTAAAAGAAGATGCATAACCCTCAAGGATAATGTGGTAATGAGATAGATAATTCCATTGGGCGGACACAATTCCACCGCAGTCTTGCTTCGAACCCTCCAACGCAAGATCCACGATCACACCACATGCCCTCCGCCTCGAAGCTTCTAGCCGCACATGGATACTGTCTTTGTCACATCGGGCCTCGGGCTCAGTTTTGAGACCCAAACCGAGAAACCGTCCTCTGCTGGTTTTGTGGTCAAACCAACAAATCCCGCGCGCAAGGCACCCGACCTCATCACGCCAAGCTTTGAGCACGTCAAGTCGTTCACCTCCAGCGTATGGACGGTCTACTCTATCTTACCTCGCGCCTTGACTTGGCCGTCGCCATTGCACCGACTCCTTCACACGTCGTATTGCTCTTCCATACACCCTGCGGACCGCACTTGATCCTGTCGTTCACCGGGTCCCTCGAACCAAGCCTACTTGTCTCTCCAAACCTTGAAGGTCACTCTAGATAAGACATTTCGCGGTTGTGCTTCACTTGCAACAATGCAAATCAAGTCGGATCCCACACCTGCGGTACTAGGCCAAGGCAACCGTCAGTCCACATCATGTTGTCAATCACTCATCACTAATGAGCGATCATCCACTAGTCCTTGGACACTCTCTGATCCTCAGTGAGGTTCGTCGAGTGCAACACTCGGCAAACACTTCGCCGAGTGTATTCGCTAGTGTTTTTGACACTTGCAACAATTTCACGGTTTCCGGTAGTGTACGGGAAGCAGTCACTTTTCAATCTGGACGCAGTGTGCTTTGGTGTTTGGTCGGATGTTGTATTAGGGCAGTCGCTTTCATGCAGCTAGCATTTAAGAACCGTGAAGTGTCCAAGACGAAGGCTCTGATCCTTGGATCGAGGCAGCACCGGTCGTTTTTGAGGAAATATAAGTCTATATAGGGGGTGTTTGGATGAAGGGGTAAATGGGGTAAATGGGACAAATCTACTCTAAATTTACCCCAAAGAATCCAAACATGTGGGGCAAATGTGGTGGGGCAAATGTTTTGCCCCCCTAATTCCATTTACCCCTAAAAGGTAGTAAATTGGAGCAAAATTGTGGTGGACCACAGCCCTCTCTCTCACATTCACATCTACATTTATCCCACATTTACCCCTCAATCCAAACACTCCAAAGAGCAAATATTAGTAGGGGCAAATGAGAGAGGCAAAACATTTGCTTTGAGGTAAATATTTACCACTACCATCCAAACATGGCCATAATCTGATATGTCATATTAAGACCATGGGGGTGTTTGGATGAAAGGGTAAATAGGGTAAATGAGGCAAATCTAACCCAAATTTACCCCAAAGGATCCAAACATGTGGGGCAAATGTGGTGGGGCAAATGTTTTACCCCCTAATTCCATTTACCCCTAAAAAGTAGCAAATTAGAGCAAACTGTGGTGGACCCCAGCCCTCTCTCTCACATTCACATCCACATTTACCCCTCAATCCAAACACCTCAAAGAGCAAATATTAGTAGGGACAAATGAGAGGAGCAAAACATTTGCCTTGAGGTAAATATTTATCCCTACCATCCAAACATGACCCATATACCATGCATGCTTAATTAAACATTATCTGAGAGGTGTGCGCGGCGTGTCTTTCATATATAATTCCAAGTTTTTGTCGTCACGTCTCGTCTCGCCGGTTTCTTCCGTTTGGACGCATCACAAAGGCCAGGGATTGATAGCGCTAACTGACCAAACCACCTTGCAAGAATCCTCCACGCTTAGCACGTGACAGCTAGCTCTGTTGGCGTCTGGTCGCTCAGAATTTTCCTGACGACAGATGGGCATTTTTGGAACGTCCGATCCAATGATTCATTAGAAATGTACCTACCGCCTCGGATCCGGCCACACGCCCACACTCTACCATGGTGGTGCATGTGCTCTTGTTGCCTAACGATCGACAACGACAAAACATGCATAAGCTATTTTTGCTGTGCTCGGCCGCATCTATCCTTTTTTGGAGTGACAAGGATTCTAGTTGATCTGAATCAATAATTTGGACGTACTGTAAAGTAGGATTTCCACCAAAATAAAAAAATGGATCAGAATAGAGCGGAACTGTATTTGTTCTTATTTTCAGTATTAGTTTTGCAGTGATATGATGGGGGACTATATATATTGTACGTACTCCAGAAACTATATCATATATGTACTCCACAAACTTGACTGTATACTTGATGTTATGATTTTTCACTTGATGGACAATGATAGCAAGTTCTCCTCTGCCTCCTCTGCCTATATATACTCAAGCAACACACACACCTATGCATATGCACGCACGCACACACTTGTGTCTCATAATCAACTAATTAGTAAGTATGTGGCACTTCACGGATGATAGCTTTCCAACGGTGGCGACGGCTCCTTTGGTTGTTATGTGTGTGACCCTGGTAACTGTTTGCCTGGTAGTCCACCTGCTCCTGAAACGGAACAGCCGTGGACTGCGACGGTGTGAGGCGACCCTGCCGCCTGGCTCCATGGGCCTGCCTCTGCTCGGAGAGACGCTCCAGTTCTTCATCTGGAGCTCATCACTTGACCTGTTGCCCTTCTTCAAGCGAAGACTAGAGAGGTATTATTTCTTACCAACAAGTGCAATCATGTATACTCACTCTCTTTGTATCGAAATATTTATTGTCATTAACTTTCTCTAACAACATTGATCATTTGTCTTATTCTAAAATTTATTTCAATAAGAAGGGAGTACATTTTATCTCTTAGCCCTGGATAGAGATGTACAATCATGTGCACTTGAATTAATACACCGTCACCTTTAGGCGGTCCAATTTTCAAGACAAACTTGGTAGGAAAGGATCTGATCGTCTCCCTAGACCAAGAGCTCAACAACTACGTGTTCCAGCAAGAAGAGAAGGCCTTCCAGATATGGTACCCGGAATCATTCATGAGGATACTGGGAGACGACAGCATCCTGACTTCTGTCGGGGCCTTGCACAAGCACATGAGGAACTTGATCCTTCGGGTATTCGGCCCTGAGAACCTTAGGCTGGTTCTGCTCCATGATGTGAAGAGCGCGGTGAACAGGAGCCTGGCCTCCTGGCAAGAAAAACCAAGCATTGAGCTAAAAGGGGCCGCCTCAAGTGTACGCATGTGCATCCATCCCATTATATTTTTAAGATTAATCCTTATTTGTTATTGTCATTAACACTACACCTGATGTGCTACGAATAAAACTGACTGATGGAAAACAGTAGGCAATTCATCTAGGCTCGAATAAATGGGAATCAAGATGAATAATTAATTATTTTATTTAATCACCCCGCTAGGGATTAAAAGTTAAAACTCAAACCCACTACATCAGTCCAACATAAATGTTAAGATAAAGGGAAAAGGTGGTTAATCCATAGACATGTTTTAGCTTAAACAAATCTAGGGCTGTTACACTGACTATCTCCCAACCGTGTATTGCTGCAGATGATATTCAGTGTTACTGCAAAATGGTTGATCGGCTATGAGGCAGCATCATCATCAGGGGACCTCTGGAAATATTATGATATCCGAGGACTTGTGACATTTCCTCTCAACATCCCAGGAACAACATTTTACAGATGTATACAGGTATACAATCATGATGAGTTAAAATTTTTTTGTTAAAAAATGTTTTTAAACTTGTCGGCTACTTGACGAGCTGCATGCCATGACCCTGCTGGTCATTCTTTTGTGTCCTCACCATGACACTAGCAATACATTAACTCGATCCTGTACCCATCCTGCAGGGACGAAAGAATGTGATTAAGGTCTTGAAACAACTGCTTGACGGGAGAAAGAATAATGCAGCAGAATCACGAGAGAACAAGGATTTCTTGGATCTTGTAATCGATGAGTTAAACAAGGAGAAGCCCCTACTAAACGAGAAAACTGCATTGAGTCTATTGTACGCTTTGCTCTTTGCTAGCTTTGAGACAACATCGTCAGGGATAACTGCAGTGCTCAAGTTCTTAACAGACAACCCTAAAGCACTACAAGAACTTACTGTAAGTAAATGTATATTCTGTTTATGTGTAGCATAAGTATATAACCATATTTTCTTATAATGTATAATGCCCAAAGTCCGAACAGACAGCAACAAATTAAATCCTAATTAAGATCACCATTGGCACACATGTGCATATGAACATGATATATATGCTTGCAGGAGGAGAATGAGCAGATCAAAAAAAGAAAAGCTGATCCTGATTCGGAAATCACATGGGAGGAATACAAGTCCATGAAATTTACCTCTTGTGTAAGTTGAAACTGGAACAATCATATATGCTGCTGGCTAGCTAGAGCTTCTTATCACAAGGTGATGTTACTAATTTTTATGATTGTTGTAGGTTATACATGAAACACTAAGGCTAGCCAACATTGCCCCAGTGTTATTTAGGAAAGCAAAAGAAGATGTTCACATAAAAGGTAGTTATGTTTTTTCTATTAAGTGCATGCAAACTGTGGTTTTAGTTGGAGATATGTTAATAATAACAAACTATATATGTTTCCGTGAAGGTTACACTATTCCAGAAGGGTGGACAGTGATGATTTGTCCTTCGGCGGTTCATCTGAATCCTACTACCTATGAGGATCCAAGCGTATTCAATCCTTGGAGATGGAAGGTTTGTAGAAGTGATTACAGAACTATGGTATCTTAGATAATACTTTGAGTTGTGATTTCTGAAAGAGAATAAAAAATATTGCTAAATATGCTTTCAGGGCGTATGTCGCATGTTAATTTTTGTTACCTATATGCCTTTGAATATTGATTTAGAATACAATTGACTTTGTCAATCGTCAATATTTGGAATTTTCACATTTCACCAAAATGGTCCCAAGAAAATGAGATTAATTAGTCTCTGTATAATATGACTTGTAATGTATTAATTTTGAAAGGTGGCATGCAGGATATTTCTGAACCAGTTGGAGGCTCCAAGGGTTTTATTGCATTCGGAATGGGATTGAGATTCTGCAGTGGCATTGACTTTGCGAAACTTCAAATTGCAGTTTTCCTTCATTGTTTAGTTACAAAGTATAGGTTGGACGAAAAACATGATCTACATTATTTTTTTTCTTTTAAAATTGAAAGAACACGACACCCAAATTAAGCTAATACCTTTGATCTTGTGTCAATAGGTGGAAAGTGATCGGTGGTGGAAACATGGTTCTTTCTCCTGGATTATTTTTTCCTAAATGATTTCATGTCCAAATTCTACCAAAATAGTAAGCATGGTTGAAGCCACTACAAAGTACCGTATGTGTTACAACTGGTAATAAAAGTGTCAATGCGATATGCCTTGTTCGTCTGGCTGGTGGTTGGTGGCTGGTGCTGATTTATTCTGAGAGCTAGAAAAGTAATGCTGGCTGGTAGCTGGTGGTTGATTTGTTCTGAGAGAAAAGTAGTGTTGGTTGGTGTCTGATAAGGTAATAGGTACATACCTTATGTAATGATTGTGTGCTTGATTATATGATTCATGTTTCTTGTAAAGACTTGATGATGTGGAAGTTGAATGCCAATAATATTGTGAATATTACATTTGTCTAAAAGAAGAATGGACTTGATTTTCACTTCTACTATCTGAAAAGAGGTTAACAATGATGCAAGAATATTGACATGTGTACAATGCATGTCAGTAATGATTGAGGGTTGCTAAATCACTTCAACCCGAGCATTTTGAAGAGCTCCTCACACCGAATTTCTTGCCGTCATCTTCAAGCTGTCTTCTGGATATCCAACGACCTTTAGGAGTTCAGGGTTGGGTGCGTGTGTGTGTGGCGGGGGGGGGGGGGCTCCAGGCTCCAGAAATCCAGCAAACCTAGAGAAGCTTCGAGACAGCAGGGTAGCAGGCGGTGGTAGCAGTCAAGATGGCGGCGAGGCGAGTGGCGCCACCCGCCAGGATGGTGGAGGACATTCAGTTGGGATTTGGACGCACTGTTGAGTTTCCAATTGACTGGTGGTTTAGAAATAAGCGGTCGACTAATCACCTGACGTGCAACAGCTTATCTCTTCCGTCTCCTCCATCCCTCTCTATTCATTATCTCTTTGTGTCACGCGCTGCTCTCAACTCCTCTCTCTACTCTTTGTAAGCATCAAGGCCCCACCGCACCTTTGGTAAGGGTGTGTTTCGGTGATAAATGACAACCATATACTTGTGACTAACCTTTGTTTTGTAGCGGACTTATCCTTGGGTTATTGTCATAATAAGTAATAAATGAAAAGAGACCCCCCAATTTGAATTTATGGATGATCAATGGACAAAAACTACAAGGCTAAGGACATTTTTAGTTCCGAGTGTCACAAGGAGATGAAAGACACATGGATTTGCTAGTTTGTAGTGTTTGACCGTACTATTAAGAGGGGTTCACACTTGAGTAGCTTGACCATGCCAAATGTTGTGCCATATTCATGCACTATCAAGCTCCTTGGTCACTAAACAGCTCAAGACACTCATGGAAACACATTGGAAGCAAAAGACTTGAAGAAAAACTCAAAGGAATTTGAATTGGATGAGTTGAAATGAAAAAGGGCGCGTCGGATGATCCGACGCTATCATTCCTAGTTGCACCGGATGATTAATGTGGGAGTTTCAGCAGATGTCAGCACCGCCGGATGAACCGACGGTGTATCAGCAGAGACATCGGTTCATCCGGTGACCTAGGGTTTGGTAACAGTGACAAATCAAGTCAAGAGCCTTCAGCACCGGATGAAGCGACGGTACCAGCAGTGGTTCATCCGGCGCACACATATATTTCATACAGAGACGCACCGAGTGAACTTGCTTCATCACCGGATGAACCGACGCTCATGAAGACTACCAGCGGTTCATCCGACGACAATGTTTATTCTACGCAGAGACGTTTTGAGTGAAGTTGCTTCAGCACCGGATAAACCGACGCTACAACAGTGTATGCATCGGATGAAGTGGTACAGCGTTTGTGTTCAACGGCTATATTTGGAGACTCAGTGACACCGGATGAACCGACGCTGTCGTAGGGGGAACCGTCGGTTCATCCGACGGTACTACTTTTCAGAGGACTTTTCCAACGGCTAGCCTCCCTTGCTAGGCCTATAAATTGGACCCTCCTACATCTCTTGAGCTGCCTTTGCCACTTTGAATTACTACTGCAGCCAAGGAGAAGGAGAGTTAGTGCTTTGATCATTTGGATTTCATCTTCCTAGGCAAGAGGGATTCTTTCTTGGTGATCAAGAGTTTCAAGGTGCTTTCATTGGCATAGCTGAGTGCATTGGTCAAGTGAAAGGTTGTGAGCTTGTTACTCTTGGAGTTTGACAGCTCCTAGACGGTCTCGGTGATTGGGGGTTCTTGGTGAGCTCTTGGAGATTGTGGGAGCCCCGGGAAGTTCTTGGTGTAAATGGATTGAGATCCACCATTCCGGAGATGGAGAACGGGTACTCTTAGTGAGCACTCAAGTCTAAGTGGCTTGAGGGGAGCAAAACTCTTTGTGAGTGCTCCAACATGGATTAGGGAGAAGCATCAACTTCTCGATACCACGGGAAAAAATTCGGTTGTCTCGTGTCCTCTCTTTCTACTTAATTCCGCATTCACTTTCAGCTCTTAAGTTTCTTTGCTCTTGTTTTCCTCTAGTTTGCTTTGCTTATTGCATATCTTGACTAGGGTGCTTTTCTCTTGTTAGTGTGAACATTGCTAAGGAACTTTGTTGTTAGTGTGCTTAGTTGGTAGGAAGAAACCTTTTTAGATGGGAAACACTAGAGATATAGGTTAAGGTTTACTTCTTGCATTAGAAATTTGAAGAAGGCCCATATTCAACCCCCCCTTCTATAGACCATCGATCCTACAAGTGGTATCAGAGCTTAGGCTCTCTTTTTGGTGGCTTAACTGCCTAGAGAGATGGGCAAGGGGAGTGGTAATGGCCCTCCCAAGTTGGCGGGGAAACGGTTCACTTTTTGGGTACATAGAATGGCTAGCTTTCTTCAAGCACAACAACATGATGCATGGATCACTACCATGTATCCCATGCCAATTGAACCCACCGAAAGTGAAACCAAGTGAAACTATCGTGCTAGAAACTTTATCTTTGAGACTCTTGAGGAGGACTTGTTTGATAGGGTGTTTGCTTTGGAGACCGCTCATGAGGTTTGGATGGAGCTCAAAAGAATCCATGTAGGCAACAAGAAAATCCGTGAGGAGAAGTATGAGTTGCTTAAGGTTGAGCTAAATGAGTTTAAGATGAACGATGATGAGGGTGTAGAGGAGATGTACTCTAGGATGGGTGTTATTATTCAAAATATCAATGCTCTCGATGTTGCTAACATGTCCGAGCAGGAAATCATTCGGAAAATTCTTCAAACACTTCCCAAGCCTAAGTACAACATCGTGAAGGCACTCCTCTTTGAGAAGGACTTCGAAACTCTCACCATCACCGAAGTTGTGAAAAAGATTCGATCTCATGAGATGTTCTTGATGGGTCAAATTGAAGGATCTTCTTCCACATCAAGCTCCAAGAAGGATCTTGCACTCAAGGCTAGTGACAAGCCCAATTCAAAGTCAAAAGCAAAGCCTCCGCCCTCTTCAAGTGAAAGTGAAGACAAGAGTGACTCAACTGATGAAGATGATGGTGAACTTGCTTTCCTCATGAGGAGGACCACCAAATTGCTCTCCAAGATTGGCAAGAAAGGCTACAACTATGATCCCAAGAAGAACAAGTTTCGCTCATCATGAAGAAGTGGTGAAGATGGCAAGAGGAAGTGCTACAATTGCCAAAGCTATGATCATCTATCATATGATTGCCCCAAGCCCGATAAGCGAGTGTCCAGCTCTAGCAAGAAGAACGACAATGATGATGATAAAGAGAAAGATGACAAGCACTCCAAGAAGGACTCATACAAGAAGAAGTCTTCGAGCAAGCCCTACAACAAGAAGAAGGGTGGTCATCGTTCTCTCTTGGCAAATGAGTGGATCACGGATGGTGAAACTTCAAGTGAATCAAGCGATGGTGAAGATGAGAAGAACAAGAAGTTTGCCGGTCTTGTGATCATGGATGATGAAGAACCTCCTCTTCCTCCACCACCTATGTGCTTCATGTCTAAACACTCCAAGGTGAGCGATAGTGAAGATAGTGACTCCTCGGATAGTGATAATGAACTTTCACCTCATGCTCTTAAGGGTCTTCTAGATCAATACACCGACATGATCAAGAAACAAAAGAGTAGGCTCAAGGTTCTTGAAGAGACCCATGAGATGCTTAAGCTATCCAATGATGAGTTGCTTGTGAAACACAATGACCTTAGCAAAGAACATGAAGCTTTGGTAGTGTCTCACAAGTCACTTAGAGATGACCATGACAAGTTACTTGATAAGCACAATGAGCTAATCGTCAAACATGATGATATAACCGTGCTTAACAAGTCTCTTGAGTCAAGTCAAAAGATGCTTAAGAAATATCATGTGGTCTTAGAGATGAAGTATCAAGGGATTGAGCTTGCTTATGAGGCCATTTGTGCTAGTGGGCAAGAAATTGCTAGAGACATCACTAAGACAAATACTTCTACTTCTTGTTATGATTTGATTGAAGAACCTAAGATCTTGCCAAGTGATGAGAATGTTGCCTCCTCTTCCAAGACTAACCATGATAGGGTGAAAGCACTTGAAGAGGAAGTAAGAAGCCTAAGATCTTGTGTGAAGAACATGGCCAAGGGTGAAGCATTGCATAAGGAGATCCTCTATCGCAATGCAAGAGATTATGGCTCTAGGGGACTTGGCTCCTTCCCTTAACCCATCAAAGAGACTCGCAAGTCAAAGGAACTTTATGGGTGCTTTGTGAAGGAAGTTGGGTCTTATTGCCAACATTGCAAGATCACCAGTCATCACACAAGGGAGTGTCCTTTACCGTCACGTCCTTTGTCTAAATTACCTTGCAACTATCGTTTCATGTTCAATAATAACCATTTCTTGTTGTTGAAGATAGCAAGGGCAAGGTGGCGGCAAGGTTCATAGGGACCAAGGCTAAAGTGAATCATCCTAGGCAAATTTGGGTTCCCATAGCTTTAGTAACTCATGTGATTGGGCCCAAACTTGCTTGGGTTCCTAAATCTTCAACTTGATCTCTTTGTGTGCAGGTGAACTACAAGGCCGGGGGAAGTCATTGGGTTCTTGATAGTGGATGTACTCAACACATGACCAGCCAAAGTAAAATGTTCACCTCTCTAGTGGATGATGCGGGGAATCATGAGCAAGTCACCTTTGGTGATAATTCTAAAGGAAGAGTTTCCGGTTTGGGTGACATAACCATTGCAAAAGATCTCTCTATTTCCAATGTTTTGTTTGTAGACTCTTGTAGTTATAACTTGCTTTCCATTGCTCAATTTTGTGATCTTGGCTTATCTTGCTTGTTTGATGATGAGGGAGTTATCATTACTAACAAGAAATCTAATGAAGTTGTGTTCAAAGGTTTTCACCATGGGAACATCTATCTTGTAGACTTCTCCTTTCATGAAGCGAACTTGACTACTTGTCTTTTCACCAAGACATCCAAGGGTTGGCTATGGCATCGCCGTATTGCACATATTGGAATGAGTCAACTCAAGAAGGCTTTCAAAAGGGGTTTAGTTCTTGGTGTGAAGGATGTCACATTTGAGAAGGATAAGTTATGTGGAGCGTGTCAAGCCGGCAAGCAAGTAGCAAGTCACCATCCTATGAAGGCTTATGTATCTACCTCAAGACCTTTGGAAATCTTGCACATGGACCTCTTCGGCCCTACTACATACAAGAGTCTTGGTGGTAATCTCTATTGTCTTGTCATTATTGATGATTACTCACGCTACACTTAGACATTCTTTTTGGAGGACAAGAGCAAGACATTCGAGATCTTCAAGAACTTTGCTAAGAGGGCTCAAAATGAATTTGAGTCACCTATTGTGAAGATCCAGAGTGACAATAGATCGAAATTCCGGAACACTCAAGTGGAAGAGTATTGTGATGAGCTAGGCATCAAGCATGAATTCTCTTCAACCTACACACCGTAACAAAATGGTGTGGTAGAAAGGAAGAACAAGACCCTCATCACATTGGCTAGAGCTATGTTGGATGACTATAGTATCTCTCAAAGATTTTGGGCGGAAGCTATCAACACGGCGTGTCATGCTTCAAATAGGGTGTATCTCCACCGACTATTAATGAAGACACCCTATGAGCTTCTCATTAGGAGGAAGCCCAACATCTCCTACTTCCGAGTCTTTGGGTGTAAGTGTTTCATTTACAAGAAGAGGAAGACCTAGGGAAGTTTGAGAGTAGGGTAGATGAGGGCATGTTTCTTGGTTATGCATCTAACTCCAAGGCATATAGAGTATTCAACAACACTACACGTGCCGTTGAAGAAACATGTGACGTGGAGTTTGATGAATCTAATGGCTCCCAAGGAGGTGGCTATTGTTGTGATGATGTAGGAAAAGAACCTCTACGAGAAGCAATGAAGAAGATGGCTATTGGGGACATCAAGCTCAAAGAGGATGATAATGCACCTTCTACTTCCCACAACCATGAAGACTCATCCTCTTCCGATGATGACAATGATGATCATCAAAGGCGCACAAGACAAGAAAGCCCATCTTCCTCAAATTGACCACCTCCTACATCACAAGACACCCAAGATCAAGAGGGAGAAGAATCGGAAGTGGTGCAACCTCAAGATGATCCAACCTCTACCACACTTGAGAGGCGTACAAGGACTACATCAAACCACCCCATCGATCTAGTCTTGGGTGATCCCAAGGGTGGTACACGTACTCGCCGCAAACAATATGCTTCTTTTTGCAAACATCATGCATTTGTTTCTTTTGTAGAACCCACTACTATAGAGGAAGCTCCAGAGGACCCGTATTGGATCTTGGCTATGCAAGAAGAGCTCAACAACTTCACAAGAAATGAAGTTTGGGTCCTAGTAGAGCACCCCAAGAACAAGAATGTGATTGGCACCAAGTGGGTCTACCGAAACAAGCAAGATGAACATGGAGTTGTGGTGAAGAACAAGGCAAGACTTGTCGCTAAGGGCTACTCTCAAGTAGAAGGCTTGGACTATGGGGAGACCTTTGCTCCGGTTGCACGTCTTGAAGCAATCCGTATCCTTCTTGCTTATGCTTCTTGTCACAAAATGAAATTGTTCCAAATGGATGTCAAGAGTGCCTTCTTAAATGGCTTCATCAATGAAGAAGTCTATGTTGAGCAACCTCCCGGTTTTGAAGATACTACACATATTAACCATGTCTATAGGTTGATCACGGCTTTGTATGGACTCAAGCAAGCTCCTAGGGCATGGTATGAGAGGCTCCGGGACTTTCTCATCAAGGAAGGCTTCAAGATTGGGAGAGTAGACAATACTCTATTCACCAAGATCATCAACAGAGAGCTCTTCATTTGTCAAATCTATGTTGATGATATCATCTTTGGCTCTACCGATCTTAAAGTGTGCAAGGACTTTAGTGATCTCATGACAAGGGAATTCGAGATGTCTATGATTGGGGAGCTCAACTTCTTCCTTGGGTTTCAAATCAAGCAATTGAAGGAAGGGACCTTCATCCATCAAGAAAAGTACACTAACGATATTCTTAAGAAGTTCAAGATGGATGATTGCAAGCCAATCAAGACACCAATGCCTACCAATGGACATCTCGACTTAGATGAGGGAGGTAAACCGGTTGACCAAAAGCTTTACCGTTCTATGATCGGCTCTCTTCTTTACCTTACCGCATCTAGGCCCGATATCATGTTTAGTGTTTGCATGTGTGCTCGGTTTCAAGCCAACCCTAAAGAATCTCACCGTAGTGCTTTGAAAAGGATCCTTAGATACTTAAAATACACACCTAGCATTGGCTTGTGGTACCCCCATGGTGCTTGTTTTGAGCTCTTGGGTTATTCGGATTCGGATTTTGCATGATGTCGAGTAGACCGCAAGAGTACTTCGGGTGGGTGCCATTTGCTAGGTCGATCTTTGGTTGCTTGGTCCTCTAAGAAGCAAAACTCTGTGGCCTTATCCACCGCGGAGGCAGAATACATTTCCGCCGGGGCTTGTTGTGCTCAAATCCTCTATATGAAGCAAAGCCTCTTGGATTATGGTGTGGTTCTAGATAGGGTTCCCTTCCTTTGTGACAATGAAAGTGCCGTAAAAATTGCTAACAACCCGGTTCAACACTCGCGCACCAAGCACATTGATATCCGCCATCACTTCTTGCGAGACCATGTGGCTAAAGGTGATATTCTCCTTTGTGGTGTTCGCTCCGAGGAGCAATTGGCAGATATATTCACTAAGCCTCTTGATGAAAACACCTTTTGTAGGCTAAGGAGTGAATTGAATGTGCTTAATGCGTCTAACATCATGTGATGCTTGTCATATAGTTTGCATTTGCATATGTACATGATGTAGGGGCTTGTCTAACCTTGTTAAGATAGTGGTGAGTATGGGTCTTGCTTGAGCCGGTGGTTCTCAAGTTTTGCTCAAGGCATGTTGAAAGGCTCACCATGAGTAAGCTTAACAAGGGTTCAAACTTGGCAAGATAGTTTATCTTTCCGCTTTGCATCTTTGCTTGTCATATAGAATGCACTCATGTTTAATTTCATGCATTTGTTCTTGCATTGCATTGTGTGAGAGGTGTCACAAAGGAAAATCACACTATGAGAAAGTTGCTTAGCGTTCAATGCAAATCAACATCTCCAAGAGTGTGATAAGACAAATGATGGTGCTTAATGCCTATTGAGTTATGTCCTAACGAGCTTAAAGTTTCTATCTCTAAGTTCAAAGGCAATAACTCATACATTCCCTTTTTGGATCTTATTCGCCTATTTTTCTAAACATTTATAAGGTCTATCCCTTGTAGGGAATCTATGGTGTATATACTTGTATTTTGCAAAGGAGTGCTTGAGGGGTGAAGTTGTCACTCAGGATTGATCCAAAAATGTGCTTGTGTTGGCTTGTGTGTGACATTTGTCGGATCAAAAATGAGTTTTAGTTCAACATTCTATTTTTATCACCATCGGATGAACCGCTACTAAGTAGGTTGCAGCGTCGGTTCATCCGGTGGCTGGGTCAGTTTGAATTTTGCTCAGCGCACCCCTGTTACCTTTCGTCGGATGAACCGACGCTCACCTCTGTGGATGCAGCGGTTCATCCGGTGCTACTAAAATCTGAGGCAAATCCAGACCCGCGTGGTATTCATCCGATGAATCTAAAATCAAGGCCATCGGTTCATCCGGTGATGCATTTCACAGATCTGCCCATATCGTCCGACGGTTCGACCGACGCTGCTCTCTTTTCACCGTCGGTTCATCCGGCGCATCACTGCAAGTTGGCCTCACATGTCATATCCGTCCTGTCTGTTTCTCCCCTTCATTTCGAATCTCACAGGCCGCGCCCGTACACCACCGTCTCGTCTGCCTCCGGCCACATCCGCCCAGGCTGCGCCACCAGCGACCTCCGCCGGCCTCCCTACCTCACCGCCAGCACACTCTACCGCCGCGCTGCCGCCTCCACCGTGCATATTCGCACGCGTGCCGCCCGCAGCTCCCGGTTAGGGTTTCCGCCGCCGCCTTCAATTCCGGCTAGCCGGCGCTGCCGCGACCCGTCGGACGCCGTCCAGAGGCTCGCGCAGGACCCCTTCGTGCTCCCCTGCCGCTTCTCATCGTTCTCCTCTTCGCAGCGGTGAGCACCTGCCATTCCCCCCTCTGTTCAGTCTTCAGTTCACAATCTTGAGGGAAATTAGTTGGCATTTCTGTGAAATTAGGCAGTGTCTATGAGCTGTGCTGCTTCACTGTCATCCAGATTGCTCATTTTCTCAGAATTGTTGCTCAAATCCATCAAAATCTTGCTAAATCTCATGTTTTTGAGCACTTTTATTACTATTTGGTACTGTTCATGCCCTGTTTACCACTTACAGTAGCCTGTGATCACATATCCTGCTCATGATGTTCATGTCATGCTCTTTTTCATGGTCTTCTAGTATATGAGCTACTGTTCCTGCTGTTTATATGCACTGTCCTCTACAGTAGCTCACACATTCATGTTCTAGCCTTCACACACACATCTGTTCCACATAAGGATTGTCCTAGAATCATCTTTCTTTATCTTGAGACATGCTTATCTCCTAGAATTCATGCTTAGGCTCTATCTACTCATATGCTTTGCTTAAGGACCTCTTCCCTTAGATATTTATCTCGTTTATATACTTCGCTCGCCATTCTATAATCTTCCACCTTCTCTTTGACAGATGGCAGGCGACAAGAGGAAGGGCAAGGCCGTTCTTGAGCCCAAGAAGAAGAAGAGCAAGCAGGACAAGGAGTGGGAGCGTGTGCTCTGTGTGCCCGATACTCAGGGTCAGCCACAGAGAGGCATACGGATTGGGAGCAGTGCACAGGGACAGGGGGAACAGCCCCATAAGCAGCAGCCGTTACGGCGTTCAGGCCGTACTGGTAACCGACAGACAGAGACAGAGACACAGTCCCCTCCTTCTGCACCACGTACCGGTCCTCGGACTCGTGGAGGACACACTCAGCCTCAGCCGATTCCGAGGCAAAGGAGGACAGCAGCAGAGCAGCAGGTGGAGCAGGAGCAGGAGGATCAATCGAGAGAGGGTCCTGAGATTCGTATTGGTGCACAGCGAGCAGAGGCCTTCGGGGTCTATCTCCGTGATCTGAGGAGCCTTTCTAGTCCGAAGATCCGGAAGTTGAGGTACGTTGTGGAGGATCCCTCCTGAGAGAGAGAATTGTGACCCCCGGTTCTGGACTATCCTTCAGGAGAGCTTCTATGCCTCCTATGTCAGGAAGGGGTCACAGCTGAGCCAGCACAGGATGTTGCAGTGGACAGCGCTCAGAGCAGCAGCAGATAGAGTCCCGATACTCCCACACTTCGACTACCTACCAGGACTCGCAACTTTGGTCAGTGAGAGGCCGCGTTACGTGCCAGAGTGGGTCAGAGTGTTCTACTCTATTGTCTATGTTGAGGACACTCGGCTCTCGATCAGGTTTATGTTTATGGGGCAGCAGTTCAGACTCACTCGAGAGGGGATAGCAGAGTTCCTTGGGGTTCAGGTCGAAGACACTTCGATTCACTACCTGGCCTACCCCGACGTTGAGCCTCCTCGTCGTGCTCACACTTGAGGACTAGGTGTGTCCGAGGACCAGTGGAGGGTTGCTCCTTAGTGATGAGTGATTGACAACGTTGTGTGGACTGATGCTTGGCTAAGTGTGCAGGTACAGGTTGTGGCTTGACTCGTGTCGATGCAGGTGAAGAACAAGCGCGAAAGGCCTTAGCCGTGGCGGCCTCCGGGTGATGGAGTGGCAAGTAGGCTTGGTTTGATGGACTCGGTGGCCGATGGGGTCAAGTGCGAGCCATGCGGTGAAAGGCTGGCGGGCTGAAGTCGTGAACATGGGCCGGTGCAAGGTAGCGGATGGAGCCCGAAGCTTGCACGCGGGGTTTGTTGGTTTGCCCACAAAACCATCGGTGGATGGTTTCTTGGTTTGGGCCTCAAAACCAAGCCCGGAGGCCCGAGGTGACAAAGACGGTGATCCGGGAGCTTCGGGAAGCTTCGAGGCGGAGGGCACGTGGCGTGATCGCGGGGTTTGCGTCGAGGTGAAGCGAAGCCGCGGTGGAAGCGTGTTCGTCCGGTGAAGTCTTGACCAAAATGCCCCTGAGGGGTTGTATCTTCATTTGAGTTGTAGGGGTAGCGTGGTCATTTACCTCCCTCCGATGGACTTTGTATAAATAGCGGAGAGGTGGATGGCATCTCTCTCTCTTGGACCCTAGGTTTTCCTCCCCTGGTAGATTGCTTTGAACTGCTTCTTTTCCCTTTGTATTCCTTAGGCTAGATTCTTGTATAGACTCTGACCTCTGGATGTATGGAAGCATTCGGTGTTGCGGTGATCTCCTAGTCTTTTGTGATTTTTGTGTCATTTTTGGGGCTATTTTTGGGGAGTTTCATTCTTCACTCGATTCGGGGATTTGAGGGTGTTTTCCTACGGATTTCTTTGAGGAGATCATGGGTGGATGCCATGCGCATCTTTGTGTGTGATCTTGACTCCTCAAACGCCGTGGAGAGCCTTCGATTCGTGAGTTTTTGGCCAGAGTTCGAGTTCTTGGTGGAGTTCGTGTGATCCGCGATTCCCGGCGATTTAGTGGCTTAGAGGTCGAGATTTTTGGGGCATAGCTTCCTCTTGCGTTGGTTATCATCTCCCCCAAATCTTGTCTCAGGAGCTTTTGGCGTTTGGGAGATCTGGTGATGGATTTGGGGAGTTGACCTCGCAGGGTCGGGCTGTTTCTGCTCTGTCCGCGTGTCGCGGACTGTCCGCTCGACCGTCGCGGATTGTCTGCGTGGAGCGTGTTCGTCAGAGTTCTTCGCGTGTTCTTCAGCGCTCGCGTTTCGATCCGTTTCTCAGCTAGGGTTTTGTTGCAAGTAGTTTGCGGACTGTCTGCGTGGTGTGTGCGGACTGTCTGCGTGGCTCGGATTTCGTCTGGGGTGGCTCGAAGTTTGTCTGGGGTTTCCAGGGACTTTAGCCGGACTGTCCGCCAGAGGTGGCCGGACTGTCATCGAGGTCACGGACCATCCGCGGTGCTTACCCGGACTGTCTGAATTTCCTCGGTGCAGCACTGTTAGCTCGGGGTCCTTTCTCGGACTGTCCGCCAGGGGTTCGCGGACTGTCTGCCGTACTCGCGGACTGTCCGCAGTACCTGTCCGGCCTGGACTTCGCAGTTTTGGCTAAGTTCTTTGGTTCTTGCTTTGGTGCTTCCACTCTTTGTTCCTAGGCTTGTCTCTTGATCTTGTAGACTTGCATGTGCCTTGTTTTGGAGCCTTCTTTGTGTGCGCGAGCTTTTGGAGTGGCAATCGGGGTATAGGCCGAGTTCAACCTTCGGGAAGAATTTTTATCAGCTCCCATTCACTCCCCCCTTCTCTGGTCGCCCTATTCGGTCCTTCAATTGGTATTAGAGCCGGTTACGGATCTTCTTGATTCTAACCAGTCTAAGATCCAAAGATGGGCAATTACGTGAAGGGGTCGGGTCCTCCGCACTTTGATGGCAAGAATTACCCGATGTGGGAGAGGCGCATGGGCGCGTTTTTGCGAGGGAAGGGAACTCTTATCTCGGAGGTCACTCAGAATCCTCATTATGTCATCCCAGATAGTTTTCTGCTTCTATGATCGCGGGACATGTGTGAGGCCAACAGCAAGGCCGTTGATTACTTGTTCCGTGCTCTCTGTGCCTTGGAGTTCGAGCGAGTGTACAGAGAGAATATGGCTGGAAAGATTTGGCTCAAGTTGAGAAATGCTCATGTTGGTAATGCCCAAGTGCAAGCCCGTTTGTTTTCCACTTACCGGAGAGAGTACGAGAACTTCACTCATCTCCCCGGTGAGTCGACCGATGCTATGTTCCAGCGCTTCACTAGCATAGTCAACAACATTAGGGCCAATGTGACAGTGCTCCCATACACGGATCATGATCAAGCTATCAATCTTTTGCATGCCCTAGATAGGTCCGTGTGGAGTGCCAAGGTCGAGGCCATTGAGGAGTCGAGCGTGTATGATACGCTGACGTTGGATGAGCTGTTTTCCAAGCTCAGGTCTTCTGAGGTTGATCGTGGCTTGAGAGCCAAGAGCGAGAGCCCCACTGATCCTCATAGTTTGACTCTTGTCTCAGGATCAAGGTCTAACACTAACTCTGGTGGTTTCTCTTTGTCTTGTCTTGTGTCCTTGCCAGATGAGGACTTTGATGTGCTGAGCGAGGACGATCTCGCATTGTTGAGCAAGAGGTTTGGGCGGATGTATGAGAACCGCAAGAATGCAAGGCGGAGCTCGGGGATGTGCTATCGGTGCGGGAAGCACGGGCACTTCATCGCCGAATGCCCTGAAGCCATGGAGATCAAGAACGACTACAAGGGCAAGTCCAAGCACGACTACAACAAGCACCGCTCCCGGAACGACTACAAGGACAAGCACAAGGACAAGGGCGAGAGAAGGCACAAGAAGAGTGGCGGCCACAAGAAGAAGACCGCTCAAGCGATGGTGGCCGGAGCGAGTGACATCGACTCGACATCAAGTGAGGCTTCCTCTGACTCAAGCAGTGAGGAAGAGCAAGACAAGCGCAAGGACAAGTGGCACACGGGCAAGAACTTCACCGGCCTCAGCTTCGTCGCACAAGGAGTCTTTTGCGGCATGGCGCATTCCAAGAAGGGTGGGAGGCACAGCTCAGATTCGAACTCCGACTCTGAGGAAGAGGTACGACAAGATCCCAACTTCTTGCTAGAGGAGAATGCTAGGCTCAATGAGTTGCTTAATAACCGTGATGATGTGCTTAGAAAGACCAACAAGGAGAAGAGGGAATTTAGCTCTATGTTGGGTGATGCTAAGGATAAGATAGCCGAGCTTGAATCCTTGCTTGTGGATGCTAGAAATGAGATAGGTGCTTTGAAATCTGCTCTTGTGGTGTCTGATGAGATTGACTATGGAGATTGCTCAGTTTTTCTTACTGATTTGACTGCCCTCAAGGAGAAACATGCCTCTATTCTTGAGGAATTAGATGTGGTTAGGATTGAATGTGATGAGTTGAAGTCTAGGCCAGCTTTGTTAGGAGCTTGTTCTTCATGTCCTATTTTGCATGCTAGGCTAGATGAATCTCATACTAGGATTGTTTCTCTTGAGGCGACACTGAAAGCTCCTCTTTCTACATCATGTTCAACCTGTGAAATGCATGCTTTGAAAAACATGGAACTTGCACACTATGTTGATCGTCTGCAGGATGAAAATGATGAACTTAGGAAATTGATGGGTTGGTTGTCTGGGCATGAGCTACAATTGAGTTTGATGTTGGCTCAGTTCAAGAGGTTTGATGGTCAGGCGTTGGGGGCTGACAAGAGTGGTGAGGGAGTAGAGAAAGCTGGAGATACACCCACACCACTCCACACCATACCCATGAACAAATATGCACCCAAGCCAAACCACCTGAGAAACAAGCTTGATACAATTCCAGAACCACCAGTGTTCCCCCAGAAAACAGAGAATTACCAGAAACCCATCAAGTTTGTGAGCAACCTGGGTAATGTCTTTGAGGGCCTGAGCCTCGTAGAGGGCCTCTACCTAGGGGTGAGGTGTATGTGCGTACAGTTCCCACTCGTGGAGGTGGAGGTGGAGGTGGAGGTGTGTTCCCTCAGAGAGATAGGCGTGTTGGGTTTGGGCATGGTGAGTTGGCTCGACGTGCTCCTTCTCGTGACCGTTACGAGTTTGGGAGGCACGATCGGAGCTTTGGGTCTCAGATGGACTACGGGCCACGTTTTCCCCCTCGTGGTGCATGTACTCCTCCAGTGAGACGTGACAGGTCCTTTGGTGGTAGGCGTGAGAGAACTCCACCTAGAGGTTTTGGTAGATGGATTTTGCTAACCCTTCTTTTGAGCAAATGGCTCGACACTGGTTTGACTCTTTTGGTACTAACCCCAGTGTTGAGTCGCTTGCTCATTCTCGTCCTCATTTTTGATTGCAGGTGGGAGGCTTGGAGAACTTTTGGTTGATCGACTCCGGTTGCTCAAGACACATGACCGGAGATCGTGGGTGGTTCTCCAGCCTCACCCCGATGAGTACGAGGGAGTACATCACTTTCGGGGATAACGGGAGAGGACGAGTGCTTGCTGAAGGTATGGTGAAGGTGAGTAGCAAGGTGACCTTAAGAAGTGTGGCCCTGGTCAAGTCACTTGGTTTTAACCTGTTGTCAGTATCTCAGTTACTGGACGAAGGTTTTGAGGTTCGTTTTAAGTCAGGTGCTTCTCGTGTGCTTGATTCTCGAGGCGATCTTGTCTGTACGATTGTCCCCGAGGGTCAAATATTTCGTGCCAAATTTTCCCAGTCTGTTGGTCCTCCTCGATGCTTTGTTGCTGGCGTTTCGACCGAGCTTTGGAAATGGCATAGGAGGTTGGGACACTTGAGCTTTGAGTTGCTTTCCCGCTTGAGTGGTCTTGATCTTGTCCGAGGATTGCCTAAGTTGAAATTCGAGAAGGATTTTGTTTGTGCTTCTTGTCGTCATGGAAAGATGGTTGCTGCTTCTCATGCCCCTCTGACTGTGGTCATGACCGAGCAACCTTGTGAGCTGTTGCACATGGATTTGGTTGGGTCAGCTCGTGTTTGCTCTGCGGGTGGGAAGTGGTATGTTCTTGTGGTTGTTGATGATTTTTCGAGGTACTCTTGGGTTTTATTTTTGGAGGATAAGAGTGAGACATTTGGCTTTGTTCGAGACTTGATCTTGAGGTTGAAGAATGAGAGACATGGTGATGCCATTCGAGCTATACGCAGTGACAATGGCACGGAGTTTAAGAACTCTCATTTTGATGCCTTTTGCAGTGATCTTGGTCTCAATCATCAGTACTCTTCTCCATACGTCGCTTGCTAGAATGGCGTAGTGGAGAGGAAGAACTGGACCCTTTGTGAGATGGCCAGGACGATGCTCGATGAGCACAGGACTCCTAGGCGTTTCTAGGCCGAGGCGGTCAATACCGCTTGCTATGTCTCAAATCGTGTTTTCCTTCGTGCCTTTAAGAAGAAGACCTCTTATTAGTTGATGCATGGCCGACAACCCAAGGTGAGTCACTTTAGAGCTTTTGGTTGCAAGTGTTTCATTCTGAAGAAGGGCAAGTTGGATAAGTTTGAGTCTAGATGTTCGGATGGTATCTTTCTCGGTTATGCGATTCACTCTCGAGCATATCGTGTGCTCAACCTTGACACTAACCGAATCATGGAGACTTGCGAGGTTACCTTCGACGAGACACAGCCATGTAGCTCTTCTGCTTTTGCGTGTGCAGGTGACGAGGAGATTGGTGCCAGGATCTTTGAGGATGAGAAGGATGGAGATGGAGACGACGACGATGATGATGGTGGTGCTCCCGTGGCTAATCGTGTACACGCTACTTCCACTACTACGACAACGATTGAGGATGGACCATCCCCTATACCCACTACGACTGAGGCTGTTCGAGTGGAGGCTGCTGCTGAGGGGGAGGTTGTGTCCAGGCGAGAGGCTCCCCTGCGTGTACAGATCGATCACCCACCGACGACGATCGTAGGTGACCTTCATGAACGCACTACACGGTCGAGGTCAAGGAACACTTCTCATTTTGCTCACTCTGCTTTTGTCGCGTCGTTTGAGCCCAAAGATATTCGACGTGCTTTGTCTGACGAGAATTGGGTGAATTCCATGCACGAGGAGTTGGAGAATTTTGAGAGAAACCAAGTCTGGGTGTTAGTCAATCCACCACCAAATTGCCGTCCTATAGGTACCAAGTAGGTGTGGAAGAACAAAGAGGGTGAAAATAGGATGGTTGTGAGAAACAAGTCGAGGTTGGTGGCGCAGGGGTTCAACCAGAAGGAGGGGATAGATTATGAGGAGACATTTGCTCCTGTGGCCCGTTTGGAGGCAATTAGGATCCTTCTAGCCTTTGCCGTGGCTAAAAGTTTCAAGTTATACCAAATGGATGTCAAGAGTGCTTTCTTGAATGGGGTGATAGAGGAAGAAGTGTATGTGAGGCAACCCCCAGGGTTTGAGAGCGAGAAATACCCACACTGTGTTTACAAACTCCAGAGAGCGCTCGATGGGTTGAAACAGGCACCTAGAGCTTGGTATGGCAGGTTGAGAGGCTTTTTGCTGAGTAAGGGGTTTGTGATGGGCACAGTTGATAAGAGCAACTCCAAAAGAATGTGAAAAAGTCTCCCAATACTGCTTTTTAGGAGAAAAACAAAAAAACTAGCTCCAATAGATTGCTAAAACTTCTCCCAATCTTTTAGCACTGCGAAACAGAAGAGCCACCCTGCGCATATTTACGTGGCATGCGTCCTCCCCCAATCCCATCCACTCGCCTGTTTTCCGCGCCCCTCCTGCTGCGACACGCCGCGCCAAATCCTCCCCCGCGCGCAAGAAGGTCCGGTCGGGGAAGCCTCCAGTAGCGGCTGCAGAAGGGGCGCCGCCGGAGCGGCAGCAGGGAGCGACGACCGCGGCTGCACAAGGGAAGGCGACGTCATTGGTGAGGCAGGGCCAGAGCTGCCAGTAGGTGAGCTCGGCACCGCTCCTGGTGGGAGGGGCTCTACCCGGCTTCACGCTACTGCCCGCGTCATCACCATTGCCCGTTGGCCTCTTTCCGGCACAGGCGCGGGCGTGGAGTATGTGCCTAGTCGCTGCGGACTGCGGTAGCAGAATAGCTCCGGTTGCGCCATCGCCGCTACGCGGGTCAAGCAGGAAGTGCAGTAGTGCGAGCACGAGCAGCTGCGCCTGCGAGTCCATGGCCACCGTCACCCAGGACCCATTTGGCAGCAACGACACGTGGTGAGGGAGTAGAAAGAGCCAGTTCTCCAAGGCCGGGCGTGGGGAGGCGGCGACGTGCTCGTGCTCAGCGGTCGGAAGCTAGCTGGCTGATAGTGTTTGGAGCACTGGTGCCGGGGGGAGTGTGTGGCTAGGAGAGGAGCTCTGGTGCCGGTGATGAGTGTCGAGCACTCTGAACTCGCTGCCGTGAATTTGTCAGCAAGACCTAGGACAAGGATGATTAAGATGATAACATTGTTTGTTTTGAAATATTGGGAATAATTATTAGCACTCTGCTGTGAGGTGATATGTTTTTTTGGGGAAATTTTTTTTAGCATACCCCCAATACATCATTTTGGGGAGTAACTTTTTCACATACTCTTGGAGATGCTCTAAAACCCTGTTTCTCCTTAAGCATGGGAATGACCTTTTGATTGTTCAGATATACGTGGATGACATAATCTTTGGTGGCTCTTCTCATGATCTTGTTGCCAGATTTGCAGATGACATGAGCAGGGAATTTGAGATGTCCATGATGGGCGAGCTACAGTTTTTCTTGGGCCTCCAGATCAAGCAATGCAAGGACGGGACGTTTGTACATCAGGCAAAGTACACCAGGGACACGGTGAAGAAGTTTGGCATGAACGACTCCAAGCCGCTGACTACACCGATGAGTACCACTACGGCCTTGGATGCGGATGAGGACAGAGAACCCGTGGACCAGAAGGAGTACCGGAGCATGATCAGCTCCCTTCTGTACTTGACGGTGACGAGGCCGGACATACAGTTTAGTGTGTGTCTGTGCGCCCGTTTTCAGGCTTCACCGAGGACTTCACATCGGCAGGCCGTCAAGCGGATTTTCAGGTACTTGAACTACACTCCTGAGTTTGGTCTTTGGTATTCCGCCTCCTCGACACTCAGACTTCATGGGTACTCCGATGCTGATTTTGCTGGGTGTTGATTGGACCGCAAGTCTACCTCTAGGTGTTGTCAGTTCCTTGGTTCTTCTTTGGTCTCTTGGTCGTCTCGCAACAATCTAGTATAGCCCAGTCCACTACAGAGGCCGAGTATGTAGCTGCTGCTAGTTGTTGTTCTCAGCTGCTTTGGATGACCTATACCATGAGTGATTTTGGAGAGGAGTGCTCCCAGGTTCCACTTTTCTGTGATAGCACCAGTGCCGTAAGTGTAGCCAAAAATCTTGTCCTCCACTCCAAAACGAAAGACATAGAAGTGAGGTACCATTTTCTGAGGGACAATGTTGAGAAGGGAAACATATCTTTGTCCTATGTCCCTACCCAAGACCAGCTAGTCGACATTTTCACCAAACCGCTTGATCAAGTCACTTTCACTCGCTTGCGGGGTGAACTTGGTGTTTGCTTTCCTTTCTAGCTGAGTCTTGGAGCTTCTCATGTATATATGTGTCATATGTTCATTTTGTTGCATTGCATTCATGCATTTTACTTTCTGTACAAAACCTGGTAGGATAGCCATCTTTGGATCACTTGTGCTAGGAATGAGCTTCTCTTATATACATTGATCACCGATGTGCTATATGTGTGATATGTGCATGTTTGGTAAATTGTGGATGTGAATGCTATGCTCTTGATGGTTTTGCCATATACTTGTGTTGAGATAGCCTTCTTTTGATGAAAATGCTAAAATTGTGTCTCTCATGAGTAGATGCTTGTCTATGCTTAATTTGTGCTTAAATGCTTATATCATGCTCAATTTGTGCTTGATTATCATATTCTCTTTGCTTGGGGTCAAAGACCCGTTCTCATTATAAATGTTTAGCCCTTTTGCTTGCTTGGGGAGGAGCATAAGCTTCCTTTTTGCCGCAAAGGCACTTCATGTACCATGTTTAAACTTGAAAATGAAATTGGTGTGTGAATTGCCTTATGCTTGAAAAATGAGCTCCTAATCTTGTTGTTATGATTTTGATATTCATATCTTGGGTGCTAAACCGTAGCATGTTGTCTACCATGAGAAGTCTCATTTTAAGAAGTAGACACATGGCTCGGTGGCTTTAACATGACTTGAGTAGCTTGTGAGCGTTTATAATGATCTTGTGATGAGAATTTGTGATCTTGCATAAATTTTGGATGATCTAGTGTATTTATGTTCAAATTGGTATAGAGAGAGTCTTACTCATGAGATGAATATTTCTTTGTGAAAATTGCTTAAAATTGCTTTTGGCCATGTCACATGCTTATATGTTTCTACCTTCTTGATGGCAATGTGCTAAATACACCATGTCTACTTTGCTTGCTCTATGTCTCATATGTAGTATTTTGTTGTGCTCTTTGTATATTTGAGAAGCTTGGTAGATTGTATATGTGCCTTGACATGTATTTTTCATGAAAACATGGGGAAGAGTTTCATATACCTTGATTCATGCATTGTCAACAAGGGGGAGAGGTTTGTATGATATGGGGAGAGTTTGTGGAAAATTGGTATGCATTTGTGAGATGTTGCATGTGAGGAGAAAAATTGAGAAGAAGAGGTTGCATTTGCTCAGGGGGAGTTTGCATATGTGCAGGGGGAGCTCCTTTGATTTGTGCCTGAGTTTTGTGCTTTGTGTGTGCTCTTTGAGAGCTTTGTTTTGTCTCGGCTGTGTCGAGCTGTTGCCCTTGTCTTAGGGGGCCGAGACTTGGTTGGCGAGTGATCTTGTTTTCGCTTGTTCTTTGGCTTTGGATCACTTGCTTTGGAGGTTGGCGTTCGTGGTTGTTTTTCTTTTCTTTTTCTCTATGTGATTTCTATGGGTGTTGTCAATGTACTCATCAAGGGGGAGATTGAGGACCAGGTGTGTCCTAGGACCAGTGGAGGGTCGCTCCTTAGTGATGAGTGATTGACAACATTGTGTGGACTGATGCTTGGCTAAGTGTGCAGGTACAGGTTGCGGCTTGACTCGTGTCGGTGCAGGTGAAGAACAAGTGTGAAAGGCCTTAGCCGTGGCGGTCTCCGGGTGATGGAGTGGCAAGTAGGCTTGGTTCGATGGACCCGGTGGCTGATGGGGTCAAGTGCGAGCCATGCGGTGCAAGACTGGCAGGCTGAAGTCGTGAACATGGGCCGGTGCAGGGTAGCGGATGGAGCCCGAAGCTTGCACGCGGGGTTTGTTGGTTTGCCCACAAAACCATCGGTGGACGGTTTCTTGGTTTGGGCCTGAAAACCAAGCCCGGAGGCCCGAGGCGACAGAGACGGTGATCCGGGAGCTTCGGGAAGCTTCGAGGCAGAGGGCACATGGTGTGATCGCAGGGTTTGCGTCGAGGTGAAGCGAAGCCGCAGTGGAAGCGTGTCCGCCTGATGAAGTCTTGACCAAAATGGCCCTGAGGGGTTGTATCTTCATTTGAGTTGTAGGGGTAGCATGGTCATTTACCTCCCTCCGATGGACTATGTATAAATAGCGGAGAGGTGGAAGGCATCTCTCTCTCTTGGACCCTAGGTTTTCCTCCCCCGGTAGATTGCTTTGAACTACTTCTTTTCCCTCTGTATTCCTTAGGCTAGATTCTTGTATAGACTCTGACCTCTGGATGTATGGAAGCATTCGGTGTTGCGGTGATCTCCTAGTCCTTTGTGATTTTCGTGTCATTTTCGGGGCTATTTTTGGGGAGTTTCGTTCTTCGCTCGATTCGGGGATTTGAGGGTGTTTTCCTACGGATTTCTTTGAGGAGATCATGAGTGGATGCCATGCGCATCTTTGTGTGTGATCTTGACTCCTCAAACGCCGTGGAGAGCCTTCGATTCGTGAGTTTTTGGCCGGAGTTCGAGTTCTTGGTGGAGTTTGTGTGATTCGCGATTCCCGGCGATTTAGTGGCTTAGAGGTCGAGATTTTTGGGGCATAGCTTCCTCTTGTGTTGCTTATCATCTCCCCCAAATCTTGTCTCAAGAGCTTTTGGCGTTTGGGAGATCCGGTGATGGATTTGGAGAGTTGACCTCGCGGGGTCGGGCTGTTTCTGCTCTGTCCGCGTGTCGCGGACTGTCCGCTCGACCGTCGCGGACTGTCCGCGTGGAGCGTGTTCGTCAGAGTTCTTCGCGTGTTCTTCAGTGCTTGCGTTTCGATCCGTTTCTCAGCTAGGGTTTTGTTGCAAGTAGTTTGTGGACTGTCCGCGTGGTGTGTGCGGACTGTCCGCGTGGCTCGGATTTCGTCTGGGGTGGCTCAAAGTTTGTCTGGGGTTTCCAAGGACTTTAGCCGGACTGTCCGCCAGAGGTGGCCGGACTGTCCGCGAGGTCACGGACCGTCCGCGGTGCTTGCCCGGACTGTCCGAATTTCCTTGGTGCAGCACTGTTAGCTCTGCGTCCTTTCTCGGACTGTCCGCCAGGGGTTCACGGATTGTCCGCCGTACTCGCGGACTGTCCGCAGTACCTGTCAGGATTGTCTGGCCTGGACTTCGCAGTTTTGGCTAAGTCCTTTGGTTCTTGCTTTGGTGCTTCCGCTCTTTGCTCCTAGGCTTGTCTCTTGATCTTGTAGACTTGTGTGTGCCTTGTTTTGGAGCCTTCTTTGTGTGCGCGAGCTTTTGGAGTGGCAATCAGGGTATAGGCCGAGTTCGACCTTCGGGAAGAATTTTTATCGGCTCCCATTCACTCCCCCCCTCTCTGGTCGCCCTATTCGGTCCTTCAACACTCCTATCGTTCCCTCCGACGAGGAGATCGGTTTTCTCTTCCAGCAGCCGTTCCTCCCCGGCACCCCTCGGACACCTGACAGGTTGACGCGCGAGGCCTACGTGGTCCACTTCGCTCTCAGGAGGTCACTACTCTTCAGGATGGGGAATGCCGAGTCGATCACCGGGGTTCAGCAGTGGTTACTCCTATATATCATGACTCACCAGCCGTTCGACATCGTGGATATCTTGCTTAGTGAGATCGAGGATGCTATTATGGATGGTTTGGGGATGACCAGGCAGTTTCCTTTTGCCCACTGGATTAGTTGGATGCTCTCACGGTTGGAGTCTCAGAGGTATATCTCAGTCTTGGAGCGATCCAAGTACGTCTTCAAGACCTACCAGCCGCCAATGCCAGGGGACAGGAGGCAGGGACCCAGGGGACAGAGACGAGCAGTTGAGGACCATCACGCTCGTGCTGCAGCTGAGGCAGTTATGGACGAGGCCGCTCGTCAGGACGAGCTTCTTGCTCTAGCTGAGGGGCCTCTACCTGCTTACCTTGCTACCGACACTGATGAGGACTCGAGCGAGGATGAGGACTTTGAGCCAGAGACACAGCAGTCTTCCGTGTCCGTCGTACTCATGGCGACGAGGCTGGGGGCTCCAGTTTGCCAGGACAGAGAGAGGTTGAGTCGCCGATTCCACCGATCTCCACTTCTCAGGTCACTCAGCCTGACGCTTTAGCTTCAGTGATCCAGTCCTTGGCCGACCAGTCCAAGGCCACGATGGAGATTCAGCGCGAGATGCAGGCGCAGTTCCAGAGACAGCAGGAGGCACAACAGGTCATGCTAGACAGTATACGCCAGCAGCAGGAGGCACAGAGGCAGCAGTTCCAGCAGCAGCAGGAGGCTCAGAGGCAACAACTACAGCAGCACCAGATGATGACTGCGCAGATGTTCTCGTTTATGTCCACCTGTTTGGGTCAGCTCTTTCAGCACACGGGGCTTCAGCTTCCGACACTCCCGACCCAACAATTTCTTCAGCCTGAGCCGGCCATTTCTGTACCTCCTGTCAGTGTTGTGAGTCTCCCGATCCCGACGGTCTCGCTCTTCACCTCTCCACTCCTTCCATCAGGGATGTTTACCACTCAGCAGCTCTCGACTGCACAGACGACTACTCTTCTTGAGTAGCTCAGAGCAGGACAATTCTTGTTGACGGTGGAAATTCACCATTTCCAACCCTCAATATTCTCACATAAATGGAGGCATATGCATTATTTACTAGCATTTAGGTTTGAATAATGTAGTTCCACTTGTCCTTGGAGATTATTTGTATGTAGGTGATTTACCCTTTAAAAGAGATGGAAACCCCACTTCTATGAAGAAGCCATGCCAACTCAGTTGAGGAGGTGGCTGCCACTAAGGGAAACATGGCAATCCACGTCATTGATCCAGGGGAGGCACTCACCGACGAATCAGAGGACGCCACATGGATCAAAGGGCCCACCTCGGATACCAAATCAAGCTATGCACTAGGGATGGATCAGAGGGCCCACAGGGTAGCCACCCAGTGGAAAACCACCAGGTGGGGCCACCCTAGGGGGCCGGCCGACCCTGGGATCGGCCGAACCGACCTAGGGGGCCCCATCCTGGCCCTCCACGTGGCAGCTCCCTATTGGTCGATTGCCTCTCTCCCGGGTGTTTAGGGGCCATTTGGTGCTCCGAGCAAGCCTTGTCCTTGCCTATAAATAGAAGGGGAGGGGCTCCCATTTCTCACACACCACTCTCTCATTCTCCTCTCACTTTTAGTTTCCAAGGCTAGGGGGTAGGCCAGAGTAGCTCTTCTTCAGGTTCCAAGTCCTCTTGGAAGTCTAGGTATGAGTTCTCTTTTATCTTTATTTCTTTGTATGACTTTGATCTACTTCAGTTATTCAGCTATTTCATATAAAGTCATGGTAGATCATATTCTTGATATGTTCTTGAGTTCATCCTCTGCTCATCATTTAGAGGCTCGTGTTCTTCGTGAACACTACCTTTTGATCAACTTGAAGGGTGATAAACTCCTTCCTTATGTGTTTGTTCATAAGTTAGAGGCTCGTGTTCTTCACGAACACGACCCTTTGATCTTGTTGATTAGACATAAGAGAGTTCATATCTGTTCGTATGTCTAGCCTTAGTTGATCTTGTTAGATGACATGAGAGTGTTGCATGAGGTCTGTGTTCAAGCTACGTACTCGGTCTAGTTGACCAGTCTTCTGGTGGCTCTCACCCTGGGTCACAATAGCCCGGGCCGGGTGGAGTCTAGCAGCAACGTATGGTGCCTGGGTTGTCTGGCTACGATAGTTATGAGCATACCCCCCGTAACGAGAGGTCGGTCCTCAGGTGGTGACAGCCCTGTTGGATCCTAGGGCAACCTCCGCGTTGGGGTACCTGCTGTAGGAGTCTAAAGTCTAGTTTCGCAGAGTGCTGGTCGTCGCGGGCTAGCTCCCCGTTTGTACCTGGGTGCTGAACCATGTCTCTCTAATGCAATACTCATACCCATCTCCTGTATCTTCTAGCTTTGTATGTTTAGTACATTAGAACTTAGAGCTAACTCGTATGTTCCCCCTAAGCCGTAGTGTGCTAGAGTAGAGGTAGATTTGAGGTGTGTGTGTCACACTACCCCATTTATCTTTTATCTTACCCCTGTCTTTGAGTGTGTTGTTCCCTATATCGATCTCTTGGTTTACATTCAGAGCAAAAGCATAAGTCTAAGATATCTGCCATTGCCTTCCATGGATTCGATACCCTTGGAATACTCTCCTTCCTTAGGGAAATGCTACAATGGTTTATCTGTTCGCTTGCGGATTCGTTCATGATCATTTAGATTAACCTATGGCAAGTCTCGATGTTCGCGCTAACCTGCGCCATTAGTTGTGACATTGGGAAATGCCAACAAGCATTTCTAGCGCCGACGCTGAGGATGGATTCCAAATCTATTCTTAAGTGATCGACGTTTAGAAATGTCAACAAGCATTTCTGGCGCCATTGCCTGGGAAGGCACAGGATTATCATGACTATGCTTTGCATCTGTTTATAAACTCTGAGTAGGTTAGGACAACTCTCAATGCAGGCTAACCTTGTTTGTCTTTTTTTATCTTTGGATGATGAAGACAGGTACTGTATGACTGGTTTTGACCTACCGAGGAATTTTACTGAAGATCCCGAGTCACTTGTGAGGAAAGCTCGAATTCATTTCGTCTCACCTCGTCGTACTCGTCCGGAAGGCGAACCTGCTTCCTTTGTACCATCCACGTCCAACGCTATGTCCCAGAAGACACTTCGTGAGTACTCAGCTCCTTCCACTGACCAGGTGCTGCAAGGCCCTGAGGTGGCAATGGGGACTGAAAATTTCGAGATCAAGACGGGTTTAATCACGATGGTATAGGCTAGCCCATTCTGTGGCAAGCCAAATGAGGATGCCAATGCTCATCTGTAGCAATTCCTAGAGCTATGCAGCACTTTCGTCATCAGGGGTGCAAATATAGACGCTGTTCATTTACGGCTGTTTCCATTCTCCCTCTTGGGGAAAGCTAAGCAATGGTTCTATGCGAATCGGGAATCTATTGACACTTGGAGTAAGTGTTCAGAGGCATTTCTCAAGAAGTTCTTCCCATTGGGTAAAACCAATGCTCTTCGTGGAAGGATTTCTGGTTTTCAGCAAGCAGCAAGTGAATCTATCCCAGAGGCTTGGGAGAGGCTTCAGTAGTATGTCCTAGCCTGTCCTCACCATGGGGTGGAAGATTGGCTCATCCTTCAAAGTTTCTATAATGGGTTGACTCCGACAGCCCGAGGCCATATTGATGCTGCTGCTCAAGGAGCATTCTTCTCACTCACTGTTGATAATGCTAAATTACTCATGGAGAAGATGGTCTCCAACCAAGGGTGGAGTGATGAAAGACTCCAACCATGACCGAGGGGTACTCATACTGTCAAGGAATCAAACATGATTACTGCTAAGATGGATCTTCTTATGAAGAGATTGAATGACTACACCAGCGAGAAGGCTGCCATGGCCACTACTTCTTTGCCTATGGACTCTCACATGACTTGTGAAGTCTGTGGCAACACTGGGCACTTAGGCAACTATTGTCCGAAGACTCAGGAGGAAGTGATGTACATGAATGGCAATAACAATGGTTATCGTCCACCTCACAAGGAGGCCAATCGTGGAATCAACAACGCTCTTATTATCAAGGAGGTAACCAAGGTAATTCTTACAACCCTAACCAACCTTCCTTGAGAGATCTTGTTTTTGGGCAAGCTAAGATTAACGAAGGTATTAACAAGAAGCTAGCTGCCCTTGATAAAACTGTGGAAAGTCTCAACGTTAATCTTGATAGTTTTTCTTCTGCTCAGAAGAGTCAGCTGAGTTTCAACAAAATGTTAGAAACCCAGTTGGCTCAGCTGGCTGCTTTGGTTCCATCTCCTGATAACGGGAGGATCCCGGGGCAACCCGTATCCTCTTGTGAAAATGTTAGTGTAGTATCAACCAGGTGGGGTAAGCCACCTAGGAAGACACATGCTTCTGACTATGCAGGAAAGCCCATTCAACAAATTCTTGATCCATGGGAGGAATCAGCAGTGGTGCACAAGAAAGATCCAGGCTACCCGACTATCACTTGCACAATCTATTACAAGAAGATTAGGCATGCCCTTTGTGACCTTGGTGCGAGTGTTAATCTCATGTCCAAGGCCATGTTCGAGCAACTGGGATATCCAGCTCTCTCTCCAACAACATGGACTATTCAACTCGCCGATTCAACGATCCAATATCTAGAAGGAATTGTTGAGAGCTTATTGGTTAAGGTCAAGAGCTCTTATGTCTTCGCGGATTTCGTGGTCCTCGATATGGATGACGAGGGAGGAATGCCGCTCATCCTTGAGCGACCATTTCTCAGTGATGTCCGAGCTAGAATCAATGTGGGGTCCGGAATCATCCGTTTCCGCATTGGGGAGAGGAACTTGAAGTTCAAGTTTCAGGACAAAGAAGAGCAATGCTATTTGGTGCAAGATAATGTTGAGCAGCTTGGGGGAAGGACGGAGCCTTCACCCCCAAGGAAGAAATCTCCCTCAAAGAGGTTAAAGAAAATTCGGAAAGAATGGCGGACGATTGAGATGGCACCAACCTCTACTTCTCAGGAGTGGGGTGCTGAATGGAATTGATCACTGAGAAGAGTCCAACTCGTCGGACTAAAAATGATGGGTCCTTTCTACCAAAAAGGTTAAAGCTGGTATTTATCTCATATTTCCCTTTTCAAATTTTTATTTCCAAAATTGCATATTTGATTTTCCAAAACTCTGCATCTGCATGCTAGATTTTGTTGGTGCTTCTTAACATCACCACTAGTTGTACACCTAGAGGGAACGTATAAGAGCAACCGGGTATACCGCAAGCGCACGGAAATACCGCTGTAGCACTTCCCCAAAGGAGTATTCCAAAGGGTATCGAATCCAAGGAACGATGTGCACTACCTTCTATCCTAGATGAATGGTCCAAGGACACCAAGCCCCTAGCTAAGGTTGAGAGAAAGATGATGGGGAGGATCTTGCTGATAGCGTGCAGAGTTGAGGACAGTCTCTCGATTAGGAACTCTCGTTTCGGGAGCTAACCTCCCGCGTTGCTTCTGCACAACTCCGGTTGTTAGATTTTAGACTCCTATAGCTGTATCCGAACGTGGGGGATTTCAGAGGGTCCAATGGCTGTCACTACCACGGCCTACCCCAAGACAAACCGTGGGATACAGGGCATTCGAAGGATAACCCGTAGTCTAGACACCACGTCTACACCACCGATTACTACTATAGCACGGCTACGTCTGATATCCCGTAGAAACACTATAGCACTCCGTATAAATACGGAGCGACGAACCCATGAGGGAGAGACCCAAACTCACTCAGATATACGCTAACCTATGCAAGGAATCACGGATGAACTTGGTCTAGATTAGGATAAAGAAGCATCCACTAACTCTGATTAGACTAGCAGGAATACAAACAGGTTACAACCTTATATGTTTATAACAGAAGATCAAGGGTCGTGTTCATGAAGAACACGAGCCTCTAACTTATGAACAAACACGATCATTTACACTGAGTACCGTATGTGACAACCCCATCTCAGATAAGTCTGTACTATCACTTAGACCGGTCCACCTTGATTATTAAGCGATAATAAAGAATTATCCCGTTGAGTGTTGCTGGGTCAAGCCCGGTAAATCACTTGAATTAACACATAGAGGATCGAACATGCATACATTAAAACCCCCACGAAGGAGAGTCCAGAGTACCTTACAAATTAATCCAAATTTCCCCGTAGGGTTAATTATTACATTTCATAGTTCCTAAAATAATAAACCATGGTTCAGAGTTGTAAAAGACAGCGGAAATAAACTACGATAACTTGGCATCATGGGAGGCCACCCATAACGCCATTATTTTTTGTCTTTCACCCGTTCTAGCTCCCAGCCGGGTGAGATTTCTCCAGGTCAACAACATTACCTGAAAACAACATATATAGCAAGGCTGAGTATTCTAATACTCAGCAAGGCTTACCCGTCTAAAATAAAAGACTTAACCTTCTAATCATGCATGGCTTTTGGCTATTGGGTTTGTGTTGCCAAAAAGCGGCTAAGGAGTTAATCCTTACTTTCAATATTTTAGCTCCAGTTCTAGTAGGTCAATTATTACTAGATAAGCAACTCGTTCAAGCATACTTGGGCAAACAATTAACAAACATCAAGTTTATCAACATTTCATCATAGAAGGATTATCATGGATAGAGGGTTAAGCAATCTCGGATAACGGTGAGAGACCGATAATCGATTGATTAATAACCTTGCAAGGTGAACCTAAACATACGAGAGAAAACCCTCACAAAGAGTGATTTCAACCAAACGGTTCCCGTCATTCGTCGGATTAGTATCAGATGCCACAGTCCTAGGTACATAGCTTGGCATGCCTCACACTAGCATCCATCATCACCATGCACCACAGGTAGCTAGCCTAGGGCAGCAGCCCAAGATTAGTAGCCTAATGTTCCTGCACCGCGTCACTCAGGTATTAGGTTTACCGTATCCATGTCCGACAAATGTTTAGTACTTTCAAATGCTTAATCTCTTAACCATTGGACCGGAGCCCAAAATCCCATGCTCTTACCACGTGAGCAATTCAGTTTAACAATCTTATGATTCCAACATAAGAACCTATTATTGCGAGCGAAGTACATCACTCGACTTGTACCGGGTCCTTAGTGCATAGCAATTATCGACCTAGCATACTAGTAAAAGATCATAGGTACTTATGGATCATGCATCTAGGGTTTCCATTCAACTCCTGAGCGTAAATGCACATACATATACAAGCATAAATTCAGAAAGTTAAAAAGGGAAACACATAGGTATATGTTAAACCGGGGCTTGCCTTCACTAGCAAGTTAGTAGGAGATCTTCCGAACTTGGTTCGGGTCTTGTTGCCCGTCCACGTAGTTAGTTCCTTCCCTCGTACGGTCCGTCACCTCGGTCCGGGACGAACTCGGGGCTAACGTCGGAAGGTTCTACACGTAAAATGCATATGCAACAGTTAAATGGTGATGTGAGTTTATTTATTTACCAACATCTTATGTAAGGTGTTAAGTTTTCCATATTCCTTTAAATAGAATATATTCAGCATACTCTTCCATAAAGATTATTCAAACAAAAGTTTATTTATTAAGTAATTATTTCAAGGGTGATTGTGTGCATATGAATTTAAACATGCAATTTACCACACAAACATTTGCGTTACACTTCAGAGGTTTATGGTATCAATTTTTAGGGGTGGAGCACACAAGTTTTTAAAGAAAAGATTTCTTCATTTATCTTTTTATATACTTACTAGTTTCCTTCCAAAAATCATTCTGGTAAAACCATGCAATGAAACACAGTGAAACTTTTTATACAAGCACATAATGCTTTAACAGAGCTACTGATAAATTTTTACCACATTCAGAGCTATATGCAGAGCATGAAAAATACAGTATTTTAATCAAGGTAAAAGCAAGAATATTAAACATAGAGAAAACTACTCATGCACTGGTACTCAAATTTTACACAGAGCTACTATAGACTAAAACTAGGTCACACACCAAAAATTAGCTCCAGAACCTATTTAAATCATGCTACACAAAAAATAACCATTTTCAGCCCATTTAAATATAAGAAAAACATATAGGCACATATATGACTGAAAAGCAATCCAACTTCCTACCATAGCACAAACAGGGTATAAACATGCACTGGACAACGGATAGGCATTATTTGACCAACAAAAACTGAGATGTGGATTTTACTTCATAAACAAGCATCATTCAGGAACAAATATTTAAACAGCTTATAAAAACAAGATAAAATTAATAGCAGCACAGATTAGCATAACAAGATGATATCCAAAAGATGGAGCACATAAAACATACACATGAGGCTGCATGAAAAAGATACATAGATCTAGCCATAAAGCAAAATAAATCATAACTCTAGATTTACTTAGTAACTTTGAGCAAAAACTTAGGTATAGCCTTTTCACACACTGACTAGCAACATATCCAAAGCTCAAGGTTAGCTCATGAGTAGAACTCTAGTTATGAACAACCACATACAAACTGATTTGAATTTTTCATTCAAAAACTATTTATCAAAAGTACATGCAGCCTTTGTAAAAGATGTAGTTCTGCTCATTTGGAGACCAGCAAAATTGGTTTTGCATTTTAAAGATTTTTCTGTGATTCTATATGATTTTTCAAAGATCTGCCCAAAACAAAAAAGGATAGAATCTACTTGCAGACAGGCCCTCACAAAGATCTGTCTATTCACAACCATGCCCTCGGTTTGCACAAAACTCCCTGGAACTTTTGCAATCATTACACGGGTGCCCTTGGCGGCGCAGGGGAGCTCGCCGGCGGCAATGGCCGGCCAGACTTGGTCCACAAGCGTCTCGGGGGTGCACGGGTGCTCACCAGGGGTGGATTGGAGAAGGTGGCCGGAATGGAGGCTGCTCCGGTGAGCTCCGGCGGCGAGGCAGAGGTGATGCGGCCGCCGCGGCTCTGATTCTGGCGAGGGGAGGGGTTGTGCAGGGCAAGGTGCGACTCGGGAAGCTTCAGGAGGTGCTCGTGGGTGTGGAAGCAAGTTCAAGGGGTGGTGATGGTCACGGGAAGGTAGAGCTCACCGTGGAGGTGCTAATGGCGAGCACGGTGGCGGCAGACAGGCAACGGTGGTGTGTCTGCATGCATGAGCCGGTGCAGCCATTTTATAGGTGACAACGACGATGACTCGACGACGCGTAGTGACCATCATGCAAGACGGAGCATGGGCATGCGTGCGACAGGCGGGTACGGCGGCCTCGCGGTTCGCCGGGCGGCGATGGTCGGTGCGGCGCGGCCTACAGGGGCTTGGCGCGTGGATGAAGGGGAGTGGGCGTGGGTGTCGGTGCATGTGGGGACCCCAGTGCGTGTGCGCGGAAGGAGCCTCGGCGTTCGGACCAGCGGACGGAGGTGTGCCTCGGCGTGCGTGCATCCGGCGGCCGACGTGGCGGGTGTGACGGCGTCGTGCGCAACGCGGCTCTAGAGGGCGAAGTACCCAAGACATTTTGATGTAGCCTGCTTCGACTTGGTTTTTCTCCAAATTTGATACTTAGTGCACCAAGTGCTAATAACCAAAGTGGTAGATCAAAGATCCACCTACAACTTTCTCAAAGGCCGATGGGTGTTTGGATCAACAGACTTTGCACAATTTGCAGGCAAACATCAGGATTTTCTCGGCGCCTTTGAATAGTGATTGCAGAATTTGACCGAGTTTTACACCACCATCCACTCAAAATTAGCCATGCCACCCAAAAGGGAAATTGTGTCCCTCGAAAAGATGTACAACTTTTAGTTTGGCCGATTTTGAAGTGTTTAGATGGAATTTGGAGAACGCGGCAAAAGTTCTCGAAAGGGTTAAGGTCAAAGGGTTTGACTGGGCTTTTAAGAAGGGGTTTTGACCAAGGTTGCCCAATTTTACCAAGCATTGACCATTAGGGTTGGTTGGCTAGGTTTTCGAGGTGATGACCCAGGTTGACCAAGATTTGACCAAAGTCAACGTGTTTGACTTGGTTGACCGTTCATTAGTGTTAAACAACCTTAATTGAAAACCTGGGGCGTCACAGCCTACCCCCCTCAAAAGGAATCATGTCTCGAGATTCGTAGTTTCTATCAAGATATGGACAGAGTGGTGTCGGGAGGAGTGTACCTGTTGTTCCATTGTTCCTTCCTGTAGGGAAATTGCAGTTGAAGCATTGACTTGGTGAAGTTGTCTCCTGAGTTTTCTATTCTCATAACCTTCACTTTGGTTCCGCTGAGGTTCTAGACATTCTTTGGCTATGTGCCCTCGTCGATTACAATTGTAGCATCGGGGTTTTATCTGATTGCGGGGAGATAGAAGTGCATTGGGGTTTGGAAACTATTGAGTTTTGCTGCTTTGCTTGGTAGCACAATGCTTGAATTCAGTGCAGGTAATTTTCCATCCACTTAAATCCATCTCAGGAAAAACTTGCTTGGTTTTCCTACTCCTTCTCTCTTCTTTCCTAAGATCCATAGGTAGCTGTGATGGTGGTAAGAGAGAGTCAGAGGTGTTAGGTTGATCCTGGTTCATATGATGCAAACAACGATCCAGTGAAGCTAGCAGTTAAGCTGGTTTGAGACAACCCTTGATAAAGTCTATGGGTAACATTGTATACTATCTGACTAAGTGTCGCATTCTATTCTCCCAACTTCTGGATTGTACTGGCGATTGTATCTATATCATCTTGGTTAGGTGCTTGGGGTGAGTCAGGCTCAAAATGACGAGATTCACCAAAATTTGCTCTGATGGAGTTCCTAGCCTCAGTGTGCATTTCTAGTCTATATGAAGTGGACCAACTGTAGGTTGCGGTTGTATCATCTGAAAGATTTGCTGCTGCATCTGGTGGATTTGACGTACTACTTCCATTTGAGCAGTTGTAAAACCTTCTGGTATTGCCATGGGAGGTGGTGGCATACTGCTACCACTTGGTCCACCAAAATGCTTGGAGAAGTTGCGTGTCGGTTCCCCCATCTAAAAGATTGAGGTTGTATTAAACACATGCACATAAGCTTTTCCATGAACATTAATGAATAGCATATATACAACAAAAGTTCTTTCATGATAAGTCCTTTCGAGAGCAGACAACAACTGTTAGGGTGATGTCCTCAACAATAGAAGCTGACTCAGTGTTGACGGTCAATATTTGCCATTTTCAAGGCCGTCAACTCCTGCAAATTTGAGCATGAAGTGAACATCCACACTAGAATAGGTGCTTAAACTCACACTTTCCACCAGTGTCGATGTCTATTTGAATGCAGGTATTTAGCATAGGAAATGAGAAGAATTCATGCACATTCACTCCACTCCAATCTAAGGCACTCAAATGCTGGCCAATCAGGGGCTGCCACATGGATTCTCCTGGATCCATGATGTCACCAATCCATGTGAAGGACTTTCGACGAATCACACGTTGCCACATCAGCATCACATGGATCCATGGGCCCACATTACCAACTAAACCGACAGGAAATGTGCCATGCACGGAGGAGAGGTATCAGGGCCCACATGGAAGCGAGCCAGAGGAAGCACACCCCAAATGGAGGGGAGAAGGCTTTGGCCGACCCTAGGATCGGCCGAACCGACCTAGGGTCGGTTGATCCTCCCCCTCCACTTGTCACTTGCTTATTGGCTCTTGGCTGCATTCCCGGGTGTTTAGGGGCACTTTGAGCCCCGGAGCAAGCCTCCTCCTTGTCTATAAATAGGAGGGGAGGGGCTCCATTTCTCACACACCACCTAGCTCTCAAGTTGTATTCTCTCTTGTGTAGCTCTCTCTCCCTCTCTCCAATTCTGCCCATGAGAGGTGATTCTCACCTCTTTGTGGTAGAATGGTGATGAGGAGGGATCTAGATTAGGATGAGTGTGAGGTAGAGGAGGGGTAAGGAGTGAGTTGATGTCCTCGTGGATGCTTGTTCTTCATTTAGATCAAAGTGAGTATTTCAGCATTTCTTATTTAGACTATAGTGGACATCATGCGTGGTTGCTTTGTTCTTGTGTTCTTGGCTCGTTCATAAGTTAGAGCTTGTGTTCTTCGTGACACAAGACTCTGATCCTTTAGAGCTAGAACCATAGTTCATTTACTTGTTTAGCATGCTCTGATCCTGTTTAGTTAAGTAAGTTTGCTGCATCTCGTTCAGCTGCATCCATAGCTTCCTTTCTGCTCCCAGTTCAATGATATGATCTGCTTCGGATCTTTCCCTTGTTCGTGGGACCGTATTTATACGGTTGCTATAGTGTAGTTAGCGGGCTAGCATACGCCGCACTATAGTATTTATCTGGGGTACAGACGTGGTGTCTGGGCCTTGGGTTTCCTACGAAGACCACGTACGATCGTAGCGTAGAGGAAGGCCGCAGTGGTGACAGCCTGTTGGACCCTTTGTAACCCTCTGCGTCGCGTACCGAGTTGGGCTCGCAGGACAGCACCTATGTGTGTTGTCGCCCCGTGGGGATGACTAAGATATGACAGGAATACATCTTGAGAGCTAAGTCCCTTAAGGAAGTGCTTCTTGTATCCTAACCTATCCCAGCGAAAGCTGGTGTCCTTGGATAGACTCTCTCTCTGGTTACTCTCCGTCCTTGGATTCGATACCCTTGGAATACTCTCCTTCCTTGGGGAAGTGCTACAGCGGTATTTCCGTGCGCTTGCGGTATACCCGGTTGTTCTTATACGCTCCCTCTAGGTGTTCAACTAGTGGTGAGGATAAGAAACGCCAACAAGCATTTCTGACGCCGTTGCCGGGGACGGCTGTTGTTAACCTTCGAGCCCGTCTATCCTCGTATTTATCTTTTTCCTTTTTTCTTTCTACCTTTACCCCCGCTACCCATTTTGAACTATCCCTTTTTGTTTTTCTTTCTACCTCTACCCCCGCTACCCATGGAAGGTTATCCTTGTAAACACCTTCCGCCTTTGAGGAGTGAACCCTCAGAGCCATCTTCGTCAAGAACCACTCTTACATCTGGCTTATGGATTCGCCCCTCTCTCATGAAGCTAATTCAGGACCTATCATTCTCGGGGTTAAGTCATGAGAACCCCTTTGATCATGTGAGAGACTACGAGCGTCTGATTGAAATTCAGGGTAAAACCGGAGAATCACCGGATGCTCGGAAAAGAGAGTTTTTCCCGCTATCCCTCTCTGGGGAAGCTCGGGATTGGCACTGTTGTTTTGGTAAGGACTACCTTACTTGGGAAATATTGAGAGCAGCTTTTTGCTCCCGCTTCTTCCCAATACGATGTGTCATCTCATTAAGGGCAAATATTCTTTGTTTCAAGCAATGTGAGGAGGAATCACTCGGAATGGCATGGAATCGTTTCGCCTCTGCGGTGGAAGATTGCCCAGTCCTCCGCATTCCCGATTGGATGCTGCTTCAGCACTTCTGGTTTGGATTACGGAAGGATGATGCCATGAGGCTTAATGCTCTCTCTGGAGGATCCTTTGTGCACCTGAGTGTTGTCAAGGGAAAAGAGATCTTGGATAATCTCCGAGATTTCAGCTCCCCTTGCATCCCGGTCAACGAGGCACCCACCAGAGAAATTGTTGAGCCACCTAGATCCATCGTCAGCCGAGTCCGAGACTTCATGTCCACTCTTCCTGAGCTCTGGCTGAAGATGTCATTCCTGAATAGTAGGAGTCTAAGGGAAAGATTTCGTGGCACGAGATCTACCCTTGGGTTCCCCTCTCGTGCATCTTCTTAGACCTTCTCCCCGAGACTATGTCTCGTGGGAGGACGGAGAGAGTAGTTCATAGAGAACGACCATTCCCAGCCAGGATGACTTGTTCGATCCTCACTACTATCTTCTAATAAGGGAATGAGAGGCCCATCGTGTTTCTACGTCGAGGTTTGAGCTGAAGTGCCTTGCACTGAAGTTTCGTATAAACCGAGACATCGGTCTCTGCTTTATAATCCATTGGATTCATCCGCCAGACCGAAGGATCACGATCATTTACCGATCGAATGGAGTGCACTCACTTTCTATCTCTAGCACATCGATCGATGCCGATCAGTCAGGAGAAGGTTGCACTTTGTATCCTATGCCTGACTCGATCGATGCCCAATGGGAGGTGCGCTTTTCAGTTTATCAAAAATCCCCCATTGGAAGCTTAGGCCAGACTTGGGAATGTTTTCGTCACCTTGATGGGAACATCGAACCCTCTGCCTAAGGCAAGAGTGAGTAAATCTTGCTCTTCATCCGAACTCTAGTTCTTGATCGTACACCGGCCTCTGGAAATTCACTTTATCCTTCGAGAGCCGGGTGTCCTTCTGAGCTTGAGTTCACTCGGAGATCGATACCTATTGGTGAAGCACTAGCCTCAGTGCTCGATCTTTTCATCTCCGAGTTCCACGACGCCAGTGCTATAGTCCTCGAGTCCCATGACCACCTCAGGGAAGGCCTCAGCCTCTCTGGGATGGTCATGCTTGCTCTCAGCCTCGATATATCTTTCAGGGCTCGAGTTCATATACGCACTATCCCTTGCAGAGCATAGCTTATCATCATATCAACATCATCTGCAAGGAGACGGTCATAAGTTGAGACAGGAGATCACAAGACACCCACACCTTGAGTACTCCGGGGACTCGTCTCGCTTCCCCCAGATGAATTATCTTTCGGGTATCTTGTGGACCGTGGTCATGCTGGAGAAAGAAATTGTCAAGATTAAGAGGAGAAGGCAAAGGTCCATAGGAAGGCAGCACCTTTGTGGTGACACAGACACTTCGTGACTACCGCCGGAAGTGTTTTTCACTTCTGACGAACCTAGTGTGTCGCCAAGGTGATTTTTCCCCGATTCTTTTGGACATATCATGGTTTGGCCAAGGTTGGTATAAAGTTGAAGGTGGAATTTTCAACCTCAACCTTATCTTAGCCTAAAGCTTAAGCCAATCCTTCCATCTCGGGGAATCCACCTGGGCTGTCGATCCTGAGACCCGCTTGAGCCCACAGGAGAAGGGGGAGGACCAGAGGGGCCCAAAAAGGGCCGGCCGAACCCTGGTTCGGCCGAAACCCTGGAGCCTCCTATCCCCTTCTTTTTTCGCGTGTGCGTCTCATCCTCCTCCAGAACCCTTCTCTCTGCCGCCCGACGAGTTTTCGCATCGCAAAACCCATCTCGTCCACCTCAACTCCTTAGCTCATCGCTGCATCCATGGCCGGAAGGAGCGTTGTCCCTTTCGATGGCTCCACCTCGTCCACCGGCCCCGGGGCAGGAGGCAACCCCTCCATTGTTGCCGCCCCCGCTGCGGACCTCGCAATGGTGGCTGGTGTCTTGGATGTTCCGCCGCTCGCCACCATCCCGCCGAGCGGGAGGATTCCAGGCACACCACCCTCATGGCGCTCCGCCTCGCCTGGGAAGAGGCATATGAGACGGGCGGCCAGCCCCTACGGCAGGCCGACCACGGCTCAGCTTCGCCCTAGGGGGTTGCCGCTCGCTCCACCCAACACACCTGGTTCGTCGCTAGCTGGAGGGCAGACGAGCTTAGCACAGTCTGCTCGTTCACCGCAGCCGCCGGTAACCATCAAGACAGCGCTGCTAAAGGAGAAGGCTCCCGCAGGGCGCCCAGCTCCAGTTCTGCCAGAAGAGGAGGAGTACATTGGCCTGGACGACGAGTTTCCACCGCCGCCCTACACTAGGAGGTCCAGGGAGAGGACTAGGGAAACCGAGCAGCCCCCTAAGCTCTCCTCAGTGGCCAAGCTGACCCCACTGATGAAGGAACTGGAGGCCAGCAACAAGAAGCTCAGGGCTGCTTACTCGGAGCAGAAGTTGGACCTGGCCAAGCTCAGAGATGACATCCGCGACCTCTGCCGCGGCCTTTGTGCGAAGATGAGGAGGCTGTCCTCGGCTACGCGGCACGCAGCCCTCTATGATGCCGAGTAGTGGGGATTAGCCCCAGCTTTAGTTCATTAGGCGCTAGTCTATGTCTAGGTTTGGTTTCCCTTTGTTTCCCTTTATTTCATTTATTTCTTTTGCATGTGTGTAAGCACCTAATCATTTGGTTTAAAACATTTGAATTTGAATAAAAGTGGCTCACCGGTCATGTAACCCGGTTTAGCCACTCTTTGTCTCGTTACTTTGGTCTCTGTGATTTAGAAGATATCTAGGTTCGAGATAGTGTGGGGGAAGAGCCACAACTCTCCCAATGCAAGAGCGACGTTTTTGTACGTACCCATTGCGAGCACTCCGCGCTAGCCGATCGATCACCTACCGAGAACCTGAACGGACCCGCACGAGTTCACTCCTGTGGAGAGCCTCTCACGGTTCATCTTCTATGCATAGCGCTGGTTTGCATCTCGACAACTCACTCCCTTTCATTCCTGAGTTTTATAAGCTTTATCCGTCTACCTCTAAACTAAAACTCGAATGATGATGCTAAATAACACCCAGCTTATTTGTACGTGAGTAGACTTACATATGTTTTATTCCTTGTTATCTGCCTGATGCTTGTGAACCAAATTCTTCTTAAGGACAAGCATGTTCATCTAAGTAATTGATTAGGATGATATGGCTGGATGATATTGTCTTTTGCTCTGATGACTAACTCTCCTGGGGAATTTATTTTTGAAAACTCAAAACCTTTTGGAAAGGCTCCTGTTTGATATGCCTCCGTCCCATTAGAGCCATATGATCTCTGTAGGTAAAAACCTTTGATTCATATGCTGCTTGTCATTACTTTGAGCTTTGTCAAATTCTGTGACCCTTGTGAGAATTCTTTTCACTACTTTCATGATCAAGATTTATGTGCACTCCACCTATTTTCCCCTTGCTATGCTTCTACACTGGAAGTTAGCATTGTATCATTTATCCATTCCATAAAAATAAAAACTCCATATGTGGTGTGACATCTCTCTCCAGAAGTGTCCTTGAAAAAGAGACATGGGCTATGAAAAAAAGGGAGAGTATACATGCTCAAGGCATGGTAAAAAAAAGAGAGAGAAAGAATAGCCCATGTCCAAAATAAAGGAGGAATAGGGGAGAGATAGATCATGCAAAAAGGAGTTCCATATCATAGATGGTAATAACTAGTGTCCATTCCGAGGCTAGTGTCCACCTTACCATCAACCCACTTTTTCACCCTGTATATGTATGGTAATATCTAGCTCCCATTCCGGGCCTAGTATCCACCTTACCATACACACCATAGCCATACTGGTGCACATCTTGATCTGATGGTATGATTTGATTTTCCCTGTGGATCCAGTCTTTGACTTTGCAAAATATGTGATGCAAGTATGCTTTCTTTTTATCCTACCCTGAGCTCCACATATAGCCATCATTAGAAGTAGGATGAAGAGAGGCAAAATGCCTTAGTGAGGACATATACACATTGAGTGATTTGAGAGAATCAATTGAGGAAGCCACCAAGAGTATTGTTTATGAAAATCTTGCAAAACCCCCAAGGTGTTTATCATCAGATGCATAAGTGACTTGATTCACAGCTGTTCTACTTTTCAATCACCCAAGGGAACATGATAGCCACTACACAGAGGTTCACAGGAGTAAGGTATGGCATGGAATATCTCTTATGTCTGTCTTACTTTCCGGTATTCATGACCCGCTTGGCTTTGTTTCCCCTTCACTCGGGACGAGCAAAGGTCAAGTGTGGGGGTGTTGTTGACGGTCAATATTTGCCGTTTTCAAGGTCGTCAACTCCTGCAAATTTGAGCATGAAGTGAACATCCACACTAGAATAGGTGCTTAAACTCACACTTTCCACCAGTGTCGATGTCTATTTGAATGCAGGTATTTAGCATAGGAAATGAGAAGAATTCATGCACATTCACTCCACTTTAATCCAAGGCACTCAAATGCTGGCCAATCAGGGGCTGCCACATGGATTCTCCTGGATCCATGATGTCACCAATCCATGTGAAGGACTTTCGACGAATCACACGCTGCCACATCAGCATCACATGGATCCATGGGCCCACATTACCAACTAAACCGCCAGGAAACGTTCCATGCACAGAGGAGAGGCATCAGGGCCCACATGAAAGTGAGCCAGAGGAAGCACACCCCCAATGGAGGGGAGAAGGCTTCGGCCGACCCTAGGATCGGCCGAACCGACCTAGGGTCGGTTGATCCTCCCCCTCCACTTGCCACTTGCTCATTGGCTCTTGGCTGCATTCCCGGGTGTTTAGGGGCACTTTGAGCCCCGGAGTAAGCCTCCTCCTTGTCTATAAATAGGAGGGGAGGGGCTCCATTTCTCACACACCACCGAGCTCTCAAGTTTCATTCTCTCTTGTGTAGCTCTCTCTCCCTCTCTCCAATTCTGCCCATGAGAGGTGATTCTCACCTCTTTGTGGTAGAATGGTGATGAGGAGGGATCTAGATTAGGATGAGTGTGAGGTAAAGGAGGGGTAAGGAGTGAGTTGATGTCCTCATGGATGCTTGTTCTTCATTTAGATCAAAGTGAGTATTCCAGCATTTCTTATTTAGACTATAGTGGACATCATGCGTGGTTGCTTTGTTCTTGTGTTCTTGGCTCGTTCATAAGTTAGAGCTTGTGTTCTTCGTGACACAAGACTCTGATCCTTTAGAGCTAGAACCATAGTTCATTTACTTGTTTAGCATGCTCTGATCCTGTTTAGTTAAGTAAGTTTGCTGCATCTCGTTCAGCTGCATCCATAGCTTCCTTTCTGCTCCCAGTTCAATGATATGATCTGCTTCAGATCTTTCCCTTGTTCGTGGGACCGTATTTATACGGTTGCTATAGTGTCGTTTGCGGGCTAGCATACGCTGCACTATAGTATTTATCTGGGGTACAGACGTGGTGTCTGGGCCTTGGGTTTCCTACGAAGACCACGTACGATCGTAGCATAGAGGTAGGCCGCAGTGGTGACAGCCTGTTGGACCCTTTGTAACCCTCTACGTCGCGTACCGAGTTGGGCTCGCAGGACAGCACCTATGAGTGTTGTCGCCCCGCGGGGACGACTAAGATCTGACAGGAATACATCTTGAGAGCTAAGTCCCTTAAGGAAGTGCTTCTTGTATCTCGACCTATACCAGCGAAAGTTGGTGTCCTTGGATAGACTCTCTCTCTGGTTACTCTCCGTCCTTGGATTCGATACCCTTGGAATACTCTCCTTCCTTGGGGAAGTGCTACAGCGGTATTTCCGTGCGCTTACTGTATACCCGGTTGTTTTTATACGCTCCCTCTAGGTGTTCAACTAGTGGTGAGGATAAGAAACGCCAACACTCAGGAAGAAAGACACTTCAGATTACACTTCTTGGCATCGAGAATTCAGATGCGGCAAAAGGTACACGGTGTCATCCTCACTTATCTCCATGCCACTCTTGAGGAAGCAGGCGATGGATATCGACATGAAAAGCTAAAATCAGACAGATTCCGATGGCGACGCAGAGATACATCACTACCAACGTCCAGCGAATCGGCTCAAACATTTCCAGAAATGGAACCATGGTTGACGGTGTCGGCTTGGGGTCTTCTTCTGATCTTCCTCCAAGTTTCTTCTTGGTGTCTTTGAAGAGAACGGAGAAAGAAATTTGCTCAGCGAGGACTGGGACAGACGGCGGAGATGGCCGGTGGCAGTTGCCAAGAACAGCCGGAGGAGAAAAGAAGGCAACAGTGATATCGAATTCAACTGGGAGGAGAGATTTGAAACTGGCAGCATCGGGGAAGGTTTCCCTTTTTATGTTGTGGCAGACTTGTAACAGTCGAACTACTCTAGCCTACCTCCTAGCCTTGAGACTAAAAGTGAGAGAGGTGTTGCAAGTGTGGATGTCTAAGAATGAGCCCCTCCCCTTCTATTTATAGGCTCGAGCACCAGCGAGGAGAGGATGCAAACACCCCGGGAATGGCCTCTAGGACCAATAGGGAAGCACCACGTGGAGGGCCAGGACGAGTCGAGCCAAGGTCGGTTCGGCTGACCTGTGGGGTCGGCCGACCCCCTGGTGGGCCTCCCTGGCCTATGCTTTCTCCAGGTGACTGTCCTGTGGGTCCTTAGGTTGGTTCCTGGTGTCCACTTCCTTTTGATGCGGTGGTGGGTCCATGGATCCATGTGATGTCCATGTGTCACGCTCTGATTCGTCGGAGTGTGCTTCACTTGGATTGCTTGCATGGCGCCCTTGTTGGCAGGTTTGCATGCATGGCATCCTTGTTGGTAGTCCTCCTAGGATGAAGTGATGTGGCATGGATCATAGAAGGTGAGTTTGCCACTCTTTTCTTGCTTATTTTCCTGCAATCAAATAATCTCCAAGGACAAGTGGAACTACATTATTCTTAACTAAATACGTGGAAGAAATGCCTTATGCTCCTTTATTCATGAGTATATTGACGGCTAAAGTAGACACTTAACAGCCATCAACAGGAACCAGAGGTGGACAAGGAACATGGCATTGATCATATTTAGCCACATTGAACTAGAAATGTTGCTAGGGAGTAGTGCTAAAGGGTTAGTGAATTTCGAGGCATTCAAGATGGTAGCAAAGGACCATATGTATGAGAGGTGTGGGAAGGAGTGGATGGTTTGTATTTTGTCCTCCATTAGTTTCAATGATCTCCTTACTCTGTTGGGCAACATCAGGATAGGGTGCAATGAGAGCTACCCCAAATCTAGGATGTAAATGGGTGAATGGTGATTGTTGGAATGATTTTGGTTGGAGCAAGGGATTTCTCTAGCTTCAGTCGCAAAAGTTAGTTTTGGGAATAGGTTTTGAGAACTCTTAGAAATGTGTTGAATGCATACACTATGTGAAAACCTCAAATAGGTCATGCAACATTTGTAATGGTCCCTTAAGACCCGTTACATGGACCTCCATCTGTAACAATTGTTGTTTGGCGCCCGTTACCCATAAGCGCGGCAGGCTCGACCCTGACCTCGCCCCGACCTCACCAACACAACGGTCGTTACCAATGAGGACTTCTGGTAATGAGCTTGTTAAACGCCTATTACATGTATTCTTTGTAACAGATGTTAAAATGCGTGCGTTATGAAAGTTAAACCTATTGGTAACGGTCCTTAAAGTCCGTTGCCAATCACTTTTGTATTAGAGATGCGTGTTTGTTAAGATGTGTCTCCTTTGATGACGACCCAATTGGAGACGCTTGTTTGGAGCCAGCGTCTCCTTTGTTTTCTCACATCAGAGATGCGTGTTTTTATTACACGTCTTTATCTTCGCGTTCCGACCACTCTAGCTATCTCCGACAACTACACTCGCTCTCTCCTCTGAAGGCCACTTGGGTTGGGTCTACCCCGTCGGCCTGCCACGCCGCCGTTCGCCGCAGCCAACTAACAGTGCTGCGCACGTGCTCTATTTCCTCAGAAAGCCGGTGTTGTAGTAGGCCGGCCAGCCGCGTTCGCGACGGCGGAAGGGGCCGGTGGACGTCGACCGCAACGTCCTCTGCGCCGTACATCGCTGTCCTCCAAAGCAGCAGTCTCCTCCTCCTCGGGCTCAGCGCCGTCCTCCATGATGTCGTCGTCGCCGCGGTAGCGACACCGCCTCCTCTTGCTCAGGCACGCTCACCTCGGCAAAGTGGAAATTGCCCCCTTCTATTGAACTTCTCGCTGTCCTAATTCTCTTACTCATCGGTTTTGGTGATGAATTATGCTCATTTGATGTATGGAAATTGCAGATGGCTGCTGCTGCTCGGGCTTGGATGTACATACAGCCCCGAGATTGTGGAAATTTCTTAAGCGGGGTTAATGGTTTTCTAGATCAAGCAGAGGCAGATATGAGAAATCGTGGTGTTCAGGCAATGCTTTGCCCCTATATAGGTTGTCTCAAACAGAAGAAGTTCGGACAATGGGACAACATTTTTCATCATTTGATCACACGTGGTTTCATAGAAAGTTACACGTGTTGGAATAAACATGGTGAGGAAGGCCTTAATGAAGTCGAAGCAGGATGACTAAATGAAGGTGAAGCACGACACCATGCTACCAGCCTTAATGAAGGGGCAGCGCGATGCCATGATGAAGACCTTGATGAAGGTGGAGTTTTTGAGGAAAATGAACGATTCCCACCAATTGTGATGAGGCCTAAGGATATCATTGATTAAGAAGTTATGAGCTTCAATGATGGTGAGGTGTTGCAACGTGTGCACAATGTTGATCTAATGTTGCGGGATGTTGAGTTTCAAGGAGTGTATATAGCTTCTGAATTAGCGAGGCTGAAGCAGTTCATTGAATATTCAAAGAAACCCCTCTATCCCGGTTGCCAGAAGTACTCTCACCTTTCTGATGATCTAAAACTTCTGCAGCTTAAGGCAGATCATGGTTGGAGCAACAAAAGTTTCAAACAACTATCGAATCTCCTTAAGAACATGCTACCCGATGGAAACCAAATAGCCGAGACTGTCTATGAGGCAAAGAAGATAATCTGTCCTCTGGGAATAGAGGTTGAAAAAATTCATGCTTGCAAGAACAATTGTGTATTGTTTTGTGGAGATTATGAAGACCTTGATAAGTGCCCCAAGTGTGGGTTCGATCGATACAAGAGGAAAAAAGATGGTGGAGATGATAACAATGCTGATGACGAGAATGAGCCCGTGGAGATCAGAGGCAAGAAGAAGAAGAATAAGAAGGTTAACAAAGGGCTCCTGTGAGGGTAGCATCGTATTTTTGCATCATTCCTCGGTTTAGAAAATGGTTCGCCACACGAAAGGAGGCCCAACTCTTGCGTTGGCATAAGGAAGGCTGAAAGAAGGAAAATGGCAAACTTAGGCACACCACAGATGCAACACAATGGGGTAACATTGATTCCCACTTTAAGTGGTTTGCCGATGAATGTAGGAACATTCGGTTCGCTATGAGCACAAATGGCGTGAACCCATTCGGTAACCAGAGCTCAACACATAACACCTATCCTATCGTGCTGTCACTGTACAACCTTCCACCCTGGCTATGCAAGAAACGAAAATACATGATGCTGACAATATTGGTCTTCGGGCCAAAGCAACCTAGCGACCGTATTGATGTCTACTTGAGGTCACTAGTTGATGACTTGAAGACACTTTGGAAGCCTGGTGTGAAGGAGGTTTGGGATGAGTTCGGGCGTAAGGAGTTCACATTACATGCCATGTTGTTCACCACCATCAACGACAACCCGGCTCATAGCAACCTCTCTGGCCAAAGTAAAAGGAAAGGTGCAGCTTGCCCACACTGCTTGGATGATACTTGTGAAGTGTAGCTAAGAAATTCAAAGAAATTCTCATTTATGGGGCATCGTCATTTCCTGCAAGAAACATGCCTACCGGGACATGGATTGTTAGTTTAATGGGGAAAAGAAGAATCGACAGGCACCAATGCATGTGACTGGACATCTGGTCCACTTGCAAGTCAAGGACATCAAAACTATCGAGGAGTTACCCACATTGACTGAAAAAAACTTGGCAAAACAAAGAAACGAGATGGTGAAGAAGAAGAAGAAGATGGGCAAGGAATGCAGAACAAGAAATCAATTCTATGGGAGCTAGAGTATTGGTCACTGATGGATGTGCTTCATTCGAGTGACAACATGCACGTCAAGAAGAATGTGTGTGAAGCTACTTGTGGAACATTGCTACAACAGAAGTTCAAAGGAAAAGATCATAAAAATGCAATGAAGGATCCTAAACATATGGGCATTAGGCCGAAGCTCTATGCAGAGGAAACAAACACAGGGGCGGGCCTTCCCGTTGCTGCAACCACCTTGTCAAAGACAGAGAGAAAAGAATTCTGTGAGTTTTTGCATGGTTTGAAGGTACCTTCAAGCTACTCATCGAACTTCAAGAGGCTAGTGTTGGTGAAGGACATGAAAATTAATTTCAACTTGATGAAATCTCATGATTGCCATGTGTTGATGACAACTCTTCTTCCTGTTACACTTAGAGGTATCAAGACAGAACTGGTTCGTGACGCAGTCACAAGCTTGTGTTTATTCTTGAATGCAATAGAATAGAAGGTGATTGATGAGGAAAAACTATTGGACTTAGAGAGGAGGCATTTCGAGACCCTATGCCTACTTGAAGCTACCTTCCGACCATCATTCTTTGATCTCATGCTGCATCTAACTACACACCTCGCGAGGGAGATCTGGTACCTTGGCCCATCTTACCTTCATCAGATGTTTCCATATGAGAGGTACTTTTGATTCCTCAAATCATTGGTACATCACCGGTCATTTCCGGAGGGAACCATTGTTCGTGGCTATGAGACCATCGAAGCAGTGGAGTGGGCCATTATATGGTGTAACACCCTAATTTTCAACTTTTGCTTTACAATAAAATTTGCTACCAACATTGCATGAATTAAGGACTATAAGATTGTTTATACTTTCTTAGGCATTTAATTGTTTGTTAATTAATTAATTTATGAATCATAGGAATTTATTGTTGCACTCATGCTGCTGCATTGCTTTTGCTTCCTTGAATTCAAAATTTATTTGAATTCATTGGCTTGATCTAGTTTTAAAAGTTCAAACCTTTTATTCTTCCCTCCTCCCCTCTCTTCTTCTTTTGGCTCGCGACAGCCTTTCGGCCCAGTCAGTAACAGCAGACGCGGCCACAGTTTCGGCCCAGCCGGTCCACGAGCGTGCCTCCCCTTTCTCTCCCTCATGCTGCCGCCGACAGGTGGGGTCGGGGTGTCATCCCCGACCTCCAGCCCGTGCCCGAGCCGAACTCCATCCGAGTGTGAGTCCCGTGGCCGCACGTGCACCCCCTGCCTCGGACTCGTGACCCGCACGCCAAGGCACAGCACCGGCCCTAAATATAGCGGCCGCCATCGAACCCAAAGCCCTAGCCGAAACCCTAGCCGTCCTCGTCGCGCCGCCGCCAAACCCTAACATCCAGCCGCCGTGTTGATTCGCTACTCTGCCATCTCCTCGTCATCAAGAAGTTACCCAGGAGCTTCGCGTGGAGGTGAGGAAGCCATCCGTGCCGCTTATGCACGTCCTAGTGCCCTGTGTCGACCGCGCACGCTCGCCGGAGTTTGAGCTCTGCCCCGCCGAGCCTTGCACCGCTGTCACCGCCCGTCTTCCGTCCCTGGTGACCTAGTTGACCTCGCTGTTCCTCCAGCAACCTCTCTGGCCAATCCGCGCTGCCGATAGAGCACCCCAGCTTGCAGTCAAGCAAGCTCGCCGGAGTTCCTCTGTCGCGCCACCGCTCACCGTTGCTCGCGCCGCCGCCAGCGCCTGCGTGTGATGTTGGCCGTTGGATCTCAATCCGATGGATTGGTCTAATCCAACAGGGGTCAGCGGGTTAGCGTACCGGTCAAATCCGGCTGACCGCGCAACTTTTGCAAAAACACCCCTGTCCTTTTTAATATCGCAAGCCGGTCCTTCCACCAGTCAAAGATCCTTTCAGATAGGTCCTGTTTCTTTTGTTTTAACCCCTGAGCTCTCTGGTTTTTGTGCCCGAAGTCCAAACCTAAGTCTTTACACCGAAGCCCTCTAGTTTATATGCCTAATTATGTTTTAGCCCCTGTTTTCTTACAGTTAGGCCCCTGGAACCTTAGTTTTTCTCGCAGTTAATCCCTTGCATCTTCGTTTAGTCATATCTTTTCCGTTTTAGCTCCGTTTTTAGCGTTCTTTAGGTCCAAACGATCATATTGAAGTGTAGATTAGTTTTATGCCCTGTTTAGTTCTGTTTGTATCGTTTGGTGCCTGTATCTTAATTTATTCTATTGTGTGCTTGTATGTGATGGATGTGCTGCGTAGAGAGCGAACCGTTCGTGGAATTCGAAGAGCAAGACTTCCAAGTGTCTGAGCAGCAGCATGATTCAGTTGAAGGCAAGTCTACCTTGATGCATTCCCATTTTCCTATATAACATGCATTTAATTCACTGTATTTACTTTTGCTTGCATTAACTTGATGGGTCCCAACTAAGGTTCGACTAGACGTTTATACCCTATACCTTGATCAACTGGGTTTACTTCATTGTTGGGTAGTTCTCGCTATGCTTTACCTAGTTACATGGTGGTATTAATGAAGCCATATTAATCTCGATTTATCTATGTTATACCTTCATTAATAGAAGACCATATGTTAATTGGAACATGGAGAACCACCCAGGACAACAGTGCAACCACAAGCCTTGGCTAATTAATTAGTGACCCTGGTTAGGAGTGGCTTTACCTGATAAGGACAAGGGGCAGCGGTACTATGGGGTATGGACTCGCTCTAGCGAGGAGTTGGGCTTTGCTAAGACACGGTACCCGCTAGGGGACTTTATACCTTGCTAACTGATCCGGTAACCTTGTGGTTGCAACTTCCTGGGGAAACTTTGTAAAGGCCTCGTAGCATCCCTATGCGATCACACCTCGGTAGTGTGGTATGATGCCTGATCAGCATCGTGTGGTTGGGTTTAAAGTTCTTTGAACTTTTATGCGACTTGTGGTGAAAGTGTACAACCTCTGTAGAGTGTAAAACTAACCGGTTAGCCGTGCTCACGGTCAAGAGCGGTCTGGACCCTCACGTGATTAAATTATGGAATATAATATTAATCTAATGCATTCTATCTTTACTTATGTTTATGATCTCTATGTTATCTTAATGGTTGGTATGAACCTACACTACATAGTAATTATGTTGCTAATAAAATTTGACCAACTAAAATGCTGACTGGCTTAACCATCAGCCATCCACAAAAAGCCTTGCATGTTATATATCTTTTCTGCTTGCTGAGTACGGCATGTGCTCATGCTTGTTTTCATTATTGCAACTACACTACTCGGATTGATGCTCAGACTGGGAGAGGTTTGAAGACTATCCCGGAGACTTTGACGAGTTCTAGGCGATCGTGTCTTCAGTCAGCTGCCTGTGGAGGCATTCGTTCCGCTGCTAGAGACTCTATTTTGTTTAAGTTATGAGACTGTCGGTCTGTAATAAGTTTAATACTCTCTTTACGTTTGAGACACTGTTTTTTGGTATTCACTATCTCATTATATGTGTGAAACTTGATCCTAGCGCACATATAATCTAGCATTCGAGTTTGCCTTTAAACTTGGGTGTGACATATGGACTCCTAAAACCCCATTCGTGTGCCTCGTTCACGACATGAAGGTAGGCTTTTAGGTGTTGGGACCCTGGAGAAAAAGTCAGTCACTCCGGAAGATGCCTTCAAAAAGACTCATTTCACCATGATAGAACAGATTCACCTGATTACACCATTTGCCAATGAGCACAAGCGACAACTATGTGAAAATAACCCTGGCCATCGTAAGGCTTGGCTTGCAAAGATGCACATGCAAGGTTTTAGCAGGTGGCTCCGAGATTATGTCTAGGGATGCAGCAATGCTGTAATAACCAACGATCTGATAAGGAAACTAGCAGTGGGGCCATTATTCACTATTACAAAATACCAAGCAATGGATATCAATGGATACACATTCTACACCATGGCCCAGGATGCCAAGAGCATCTATCAAATAATGGTGTGCATGTACGGGCCGCCGACAGTGATGACATGTAGACAAACACATATTATGGCCAAATAGAGGAGATTTGGGAGCTTGATTATGTAGGATTGAAGGTAGCCTTGTTTCATTGTAGATGGGTCACCAACGCGAAGAGAGCTGTGAGCACGGACAAATATGGTTTTGTTAGTGTTGATCTGCGGGTCTTTGGTTACAAAAATGAACCGTTTGTCTTCGCCAAGGATGTTGAGCAAGTGTTCTATGTACTTGACCTTGCAAAGAAGAACTGGAGTGTGATTTTGCCTAAAAAAGGTTTGTTGGGGTTGAAAATGTTGTTGAGGAGGAGGAATACAACTAGGTTGACGAAATTCTATCATGTGACACTTCATACATGCCCCGACTCTTGGGAACTGATGAAACACCGTACTTGCGAAGCGACCATCGTGAAAAAAAATCCATATACAGAAATCAAAGAAAAAGCAAGATTGATTTCTGCTGAATCCTTTTTGTAATGCAGGATGTCTATTGGTGGAAATGGAATCCTTTTTTTGTTAATATATATAGGATGTGTATTGGTGGAATTTGAATCCTTTTTGTAATATATGATGTCTATGTATTCTGCCTGAGGTACTGTATATATCGGTATATATTTTGCTTGAGAAACTATGTAAAAAAGATAATTGTCGCCTGCTCGCCCGGACAAAGAAGACACAGGTTCACTAACCTACATCGCCAATAACTCCTCAATAAGCGAGATGTGCAATTAGTAGTATCCACTAATCGGAGACGCGTGTTTGGAAAACGCGTCTCCTGTATCTTCTCTCCAAAATAAATAATCATTGCCCCGACCCCTTCATCTACCTGTGAGAAACGACCATAGTCCCTTCTTTTACCCATGAAAAAACCAAAACTGCCTACACTCCTCGTCGTCCTCATTCCTCGGCGTGTTCGCTCTGCCTCCTACGCCGTGCCACCCCTCCGCCCACCTCTCACGCTCTGTGCCGTGCGACTTCCCTTCCACGCCGGCACTCATGGCATCGAGGGAGCACCCGCGGTCGCTCGCAGAACTCCCGGAGGATGTGCTAGCAATCATCACTAACCGAGTCAGTGCGACATCAAATCGTCCTATGGAGGACCTCTGGAGCCTACTGGCCACCTGCAAGAGCATGCTCCGCCCCTGCTGCGACAGAGATGTCGGTAGGCGCCTGACACTAGATCGGGTTCCAGTCAAGCAGATGCAAAACAATGACCCCGACGGCTACGACATTCGTAGCCTAGCTGAATCCGGCAACCCGGTGGCCTGCTTCCTCATCGGGATGGACAACATCTTTGGTAGGAATCGTAGCTCCCGGCCTCCCCTCGACTAGCTCCGCCGTGCTGCCAAGGCCGGGCACAGAGGGGCGGCCTATGTGGCGGCCGTCTTCCTCTACAGGGCCAACAGTGGGGCCGATGCTGATGCCACTACATTTGCGTACATGAAACAGGTTGAGGGCGAGGGGCAAGGGCAGTGGTTCCCGCCTTTGATCGAAACCTTGTATTCTCTACATTTCTGGCATCGTGGAGTCAATCTGGTTTTGCAAATGAGGAGTGTCGCCCTCTGCCGTGGCCTCCGCTGCCAACGGTGGTGATGCGAGGTAACATTCAACATTGCGTAGGCCAACATTCTGTGGTAGGGAGCCAAGAAAGAGGGGGTTTTGCATGTATTTCTGTAGTGATGAATGTAGGCTTCGTTACGAATGCCATGACTACTTCTATTGTATAAAGTTTCGTCAAATCAGTTTTTGATAGACAAGATTTGATTTGTCACATCTCTGAGTCAAATCGATGGTAGCGGTGGTCTCATTTGCCGCATTAGAGGCCTAGGGTGCCCTCTTGGGTGTCAAAACTGTCGAAGCGAGCACGGCGGGGGTGGCGGCGGGGGCTGCAGCGGTGTTGTCTGCTTCCTCCTCGGTTCTATTGGAATGAAGAATAGTTTGGATGTGCAAAGGAGACGCTGATTAACCATCTCGCGTCTCCAACAAACGATGGGGCCCAGTTCTATTGGAATGAAGCACAGTTCGTATTTCACCTTTTAATCTGGAGTCAAATTTTGTAACATGTATTTCATCGTCGTACTTGGTCCAAATTTGATGATTTGTTTTTCTAATTTTTTCTAAAATCTCTATCTTTTCATTAATTTTATTGTTTAGTGTATATTCTATTTCGTGAATAATATTTATATGCCTTATCTTGATCTTTGTAAGTACACCATCGAAATAATATTTGTTTGCCATAACCATTAGTAATGAAACTTTACATTTCATAATCTTAAGGTGAACACAAGGTTGTGTTAAATTTTCAAATGCATATGAGTTCTATCATGTTGCAAAGTATGGAAAACTTCAATGTTCAAGCAACATTCTAGGAAACTATGTGAGAGATGTAGACATTTGTACACAAGTATATTCTTCCTTCATCGAAACAATTCGAAATTTTTATGACAATTCTAGGTACCCAAATTTTGTTGCCAGGTCAATTTGTAGAATTTTTAGAGCACACTAAGATATTATTAGAATTATTATATCATAAACATGAGATGTAAAATCAAATTAAAAGAATTTTAGGTACACAAGTGTGACTGTTGATATTTTATTAAAATACTAAATGTCCAAATATGAATTGATGCTATTTTTAATGAATTTTTAGGTGTTTTTTACGGGCTCTAATATTTGAGGGATGCAAGTTTCATTTATTTTAAATGGTGTCGGGCCCATGCGTCAGTGTCAGCAGCCTATATAAAAAAGATAACCGCCCGGACGCACCTGCCAACAAAGGAGACGCGGGTTTACTAACCCACATCGCCAATGACTCTCCATTGTCTCTAAGATCTAGTTCAGATCTAGTTCATCACAGGAGGAACACATATTATAGGAGACACGGATGGTTCTACCCGCGTCTCTGAAAGGATCTAGAGATCGACTAGAGGGGGGGTGAATAGTCGCTCCTGGAAAAATCACAACCTAAAGCAACTTATCAGACCAAGTTCCGGAGTCTCCGGATATTTTTCCGGATACTCTGGGAAATCCGGAGTATCCGGGAAAATGTCCGGATTGTCCGGCCTTTGAGGGGGCGACTAAATCAACTGCAATCAAACTTGTCCAAACTCAGATCTGTGAAAATAGGTTATGCAATACAGAGATATAAGTCTGTTCCACCACATAGAAACAGTAGGAACCTCACCACGGAGTAGATCGGCCACAAACCCTAGAAATGTACTCAAGAGGATTTCAAGCATATAACGAGAGCAACAAGCACAAGAGGCACAAGGGATTTGTTACAGGAGTTCAAGCTCACACCTTGAGCTCTACGTCTCCGTTGAGGAACCCACAAAGGGTGGACCTTTACACCTAGGTCACTTTCCTCCCCCTAGCGACCACAAAGATCGAGCTAGGGTTACTTACTCAATCACGGGGTAATACAAACTTCCTTGGGCAGCCACAATCCTTTGGATGCTCCAAGGCAATGCCTAGCCGGCTAGGAGCTCAAAGCTCCAAGAGTAACAAACACGAGATTGCCAACCAAGCGAAGAACGAGGTGCTCTAGAGATGGGAAATCAGCTCACTAGCACTCTCACTTGCTCAAGCCTTGAATTCCTCCTTTAATCCCCACCAAAGCTCAACAACCAAGTGCCAAGGGGAGTAAAGAGGAGGGAGAAGGTGTTCTGAATGCTACAGGTCGAAATGAGGCAAGAGAGAAAGAATGGATAGGGTTGAGGGGGGTATAAATACCTCCTCACCCAGAAAAGAGCCGTTACAGCTCTAAGACCCGGAATATCCGGACAAGGCCCGGATACTCCGGGAAGTCCGAACTGTCCGGGATAAAACCCGGAATGTCCGGCCTTCCAGAGTTAGCACACACAAGGATATCTCGGTGATCGTGCAGTGCAAGGTGTCTCTCATAGGTTTTTGGTTAGTCATCTAGAGCACCTTTTCAACTCTTCGAAGCTACAATCCTTGTCCCTCTTAATAGTACGGCATTCCTAGGACTCAATTTCAAAATATAAAATAAATAAACCTCTAAGGAATCCTACTTTTAGCATTACTTCCTTTTTATATAGCAATGGAGCGCTTAGATGCCATCTTAGAATTTTAGTACCTGCTCATATACTCAACACATCATTAGTAGCTTAATGGTCCGTCATTAAATCACCAAAACCCACTTAGGGGCCAAGATACTCTTCAATCTCCCCCTTTTTGGTGATTGATGACAACACCTTTAAGCTTTTAAAAGAGAGATAAATAAAATTCACTAAAGATCCTTTGATCTATCTTGCAACACTCCCCCTTAATTTGTGCATATGGAGTTTGAATCTCAAAGGTGCTTTAAGCACCAAATTTTGCACAAGAGAGAAAAACATGAGAGTGTGACAAGATGATCAACAGTGGGGTGCTCGTGTTTGTGCCGACAAGATATATGTGATGCGTATGACAGTTCATGCACTCAATAAAGAATAAAAGAGGCTGTAGTGTCAAAGCCCGGAGTGTCCGGATTTACCCCGGAGAATCCGGAGTATCCGGACTTTGAAGACTCAGCAGAAATCAAATCATCACAGAAAATTTTCAAACTATCAAATGCATCCTTAGATAAATAAAATGCAACCTATCTAGCATCACAAGCACACAACCAAATAGTCTCAAGCTCACATCACATAGTCTCACACATAAAAGAGTTATTACAGACCATAGTTCTCAAATCCGCCAAGTCTCAAACATGAAACGAAACTAAGATACTCACTCCCCCTTTGGCATCAAGTGCCAAAAACGAAGTGTAGGAGCAGCAGCAGCAGCGATCACTCGTCGTCGTCATCGTCGTCTCCTTCTTCTTCCTGTTCATCATTGTTGTCCTCCTCCTCCTCCTCTTCTTCTTCTTCTTGTCCTTCTTCCTCTTGCTCTTCTTCTTCTTCTTGTGCAGCAGCAGCGGCATCATGGGCATCCCACTCCGCAAACGGGTCATCAAACTCAGGGAGCTCATGATAAGTGTCCGTAGGAAGCCCAAGATGAGACTTGATCTCATTGATGTCGCGACAGTTCTCATTAGTCTTGGTGACGATGCGCTTGCACATGGAGAAGATACTCTTGAAAGCCCTCTTGACCATGGAGCCCTTGACCTTGCAGGATGATTTAGATGAGTGTGAAGAACGAGGAAGGGGCTCATCATCATGGCGAGGGGCAGCACTAGAGGATCTGGCAAATCTTGTGCTCTTCTTCATAGGGGCTCTCTTGTCTCTAGCACGAAGATGCCTAAGGGGCTCATGAGTGACATCCTTTGAAAATTGGGTATTGGTGACCCTCTCAATCATATACATGATGTATGGAGCATATGGGAGGTGCTTCATGGGGTCACACATAGCACGGCGAAGCTCATTCCAAATGAAGTCAAAGATGCAAAAGCCTTCTTCTTAGGGGGCCACACGATTAAGGAGATTGACAGCATAGTGCCTAAGAGCGGTGTTGTCTCCCATCTTTGGATCAATCATGGCACGAAAAAACTGATTGAAGTAATAATAGTAAGGAATGAGATTATCAGCTTTTCCCTCATGAGCTAGGAAGGCGGAGGGGAACATATATGCCATGTCCTTGGGCTTGTACTTGTCTTCATTATGGATTGGAGTGCGAGCTTCATCCTGTGAGCCAAGACCAAGTAAGCGAGAGAAAGTCATATAGTCAATGGTGTACTTCTCGCCTTGAGTGGTCCAAGTGATAGTGTTTGATGAGAGTTATAGAAGTAGGAGCAATGGAATTGAGCAAGAATCTCTCTATTCCATCCATATCTAAAACCCATGATCTCATATAGTCCAAGTTCCTTGCACCTATCAATGACTGCATCAAAGGTGGGATTCTCCAACTTCTCATAGTATGCCCACTCAATGTACTTCATCTCCATGATGGGTGACTTGTTCTTTGCCTTCATCTGTGGGCTTCTTATCACTGTCTGATAGAAGTCCCTGTGGAAGTCACACCAAAACCGTGACTCAAGTGCCTCACTAGAGATATACATGTAGATGTCCTCATTCCTCTGCTGTCTGACTGCAAGGGCATTCCTAGCATAGTCTCTCACCATCTGTTGAGCAAACCCTTGCACAGCCCCGGGGTCCCTTAGATTCATAGGAGCAGTCACCACCCTCACATTTGATGGTAAAGTAGCAGTGAAACAGGGTGGAGTTCTGGGACATATTTGGGAATAGGGAGTGGGACGGTTCTTTGGCATGGGTGGACGAGACACGGGTCTAGAGCGGGAGATGTAGGGGGCCTCATGGGATTTCCTTGAAGGCTGAGCTGGACCTTTCCCGTGACGCCTAGGTGCAACTCTATTCTGATCGGTGTCTTCTTCCTCCTCTTCCTCTTCTTCCTCACCAACAACACAACTTGCTATTCTTCCTCTTCCTCGATCTCTTGCTCGGTGTAAACAGGGGCACAAGCACGAGTGGATCTCTGAGAGGAGCCAAGCCCCAAAGTCTCATGCACAACACCCAAGGTTTGAGGATCGTGCCTAGCCTTTGTCCTCCTTTGGGTGGCCGGCTCGTCTTGCTTGTACTTCTTCCTCATGATCTGGAGATAAGTATCAAGGAGCACATAAGAATTCAACCATGGAAAAGGTTTATGACACTGTGATTTGGAGTTTCAGCATGAAAAGCCGGAGTTTCCGGGAAAATTCTCGGACTGTCCGGGAAGTCTGGAATGTCCGAAAAAAGGTCTGGAATCTCCGGGTTTTCCTGATGAAACCCTAAATCACAATGGCGCACAAATCCACCACGAGAATCTCAAGATATTGCAGATCCACTACTTCTAGAGTCTAAGGAACAATCCTATCCAAGAGATTTTGCTAGTTATGGCCTAGAAAAGGAGATCGGGCAAAGGGGCCTTTGAATACCTTAGGGAAGGGAGGGAATCGAGGAGAAACTTCTTCAAATCTTCAAAACTACAGCAGCACCTTGCTTTCCACACCTTGGAGGCTTGAATCCCTCACTTCTCTCAAGATTTGGAGGGTGGAACCCTAGGTTCTATGGAGGAACCAAGGGGAGAAGGAGAGGGGCGTGGGAGGAGCACGGGGAGGCGACGGGAGAAGGGTAAAAACGGTCTACGCAGTGAAAGAGGTGAAAAGCTGGGGTTTGACTGCGGTGAAAATGTTTTTATAGGAGTTAAGGTCCGGACTATCCGGGCTGAACCCGGACTCTCCGGGAAATCCGGAGTTTCTGGGGAAAAACCCGGACTATCCGGCTCCCCCTGAGACTGAGCAGCAGATTTTCAAGGAATTGATCTCGGGATGGATAAAGATGATTATGAGTGAAACTAATGTGAGCTAGAGAGGTTCCAACACTTGATACTAGCCACAAACATACAATGAGAACAATAGTTCAAGTGTTGTACCTAGAGAAAAATCCAAATATTTTTCAAAGAAAATCCATACCAATTTTCAAAAACCTTTTCTTTTGTAAAGATCTAGCCTAAGTCAATCAAACATGTGCATGATCTCAAGCCAAGTTACGAGAATCCAAGATATTTAATTCACTCCTCAAAGCACAAAACCTTAGTTCATCAAGAGGCTTTGTGAAGATATCGGCTAGTTGCTTTTCGGTGCTCACATGACTTAAAGCGATATCTCCTTTGGCTTCGTGGTCTCTCAAGAAATGGTGTCTTATGTCTATGTGCTTTGTTCTTGAGTGGTTTACGGGGTTGTTCGCTAGCTTGATGGCACTCTCATTGTCACACAAGAGTGGCACCTTGCTAAACGTACAACCAAAGTCCCTCAAAGTGAACCTCATCCAAAGTAGTTGAGCACAACAAGCGCCGACTGCAACATACTCGGCCTCGGCGGTGGATAAGGCAACATAATTTTGTTTCTTGGAACTCCAAGACACCAAGGACCTTCCAAGGAATTGGCAAGTCCCGGATGTACTCTTTCTATCTACCTTGCAACCGGCATAGTCCGAATCGGAGTAGCCAAGTAGATTGAAAGTGGAGCCCTTAGGGTACCATAAACCAAGGTTAGGAGTGTGCACTAAATACCTAAAGATTCTCTTAACAGCCATGAGATGACATTCCTTAGGATTGGCTTGAAACCTTGCACACATGCACACACTAAGCATAATATCGGGCCTAGATGCACAAAGGTAAAGCAAAGATCCAATCATGGAGCGATATACCTTTTGATCCACGCTTTTTCCATCTTCATTTAGGTCAAGATGTCCATTTGATGGCATTGGAGTCTTGATGGGCTTGGCCTTGTCCACATCAAACTTCTTGAGCATGTCATGAGTGTACTTTGTTTGACTTATGAACGTGCCTTCCTTGAGTTGCTTGATTTGAAATCCAAGAAAGAACTTCAACTCATCCATCATGGACATCTCAAATCTTTTAGTCATAATCCTACTAAATTCATCCGCCCCAAGCTTTGTTAGTAGAACCAAATATGATGTCATCGACATATATTTGGCACATAAATAAATCATTTCCTTCTTTGCGAGTGAAAAGAGTAGGATCGGCTTTGCCTATTTCAAAGCCTTTCCTTAAGAGAAATTCCTTAAGGCATTCATACCATGCTCTAGGTGCTTGCTTAAGACCATAGAGCGCCTTATGGAGCTTGTAGACGTGGTTGGGGAATTGAGGATCTTCAAAGCCCGGTGGTTGTTCAACATAAACTTCTTCGGAGATTGGGCCATTCAAGAATGCACTCTTGACATCCATTTGAAAGAGCTTGAAATCATGATGAGCAGCAAATGCCAATAAGATGCGAATTGCTTCAAGTCTTGCTACTGGTGCATAGGTTTCTCCAAAGTCCAAGCCTTCAACTTGAGTATAGCCCTTGGCAACCAACCTTGACTTGTTCTTCGTCACTTCCCCATCTTCGTCTTGTTTGTTGCGGTACACCCATTTTGTTCCAATCACATTTTGCTTGGGGCGTTCCACTAAGGACCAGACTTCATTCCGAGTGAAGTTGTTCAACTCTTCTTGCATGGCTATCACCCAATCAGCGTCTTGTAATGCTTCTTCCACGGATAGAGGCTCAATCATGGACACGAAAGAGTAGTGCCCACAAAAGTTTGCCAATCTTGATCTTGTGGTAACTCCTCTTCTTATGCTTCCAAGAATGTTGTCAACGGGATGATCTCTTTAAACACTTTGACGAACTCTTGGATGTGGCTCAGAAGCTTCTTCTTGAATCAAATCCTCATTTTCTTGACTGTCTTGAGCATCATCTTCAGAGGGCCCAGACTCTCCGGGGTTGGGTCCGGAGTCTCCGGGATTTCTGAATTCTCTGGACTTTTCTCCGGAGTGTCCAGGTTTTGCAGCGGCAGTGAGGTTTGGTGATGCTTCAATGACTTCAACTTCATCATCTTCTTCTTGAGGCTTGATTTCGCCAATGGCCATCTTCTTGATCTCATTTGTAGAGGTCTTTTCCTTGCCTACACACACTTCATCAACTTGCTCCACTTGAGAGCCATTAGATTCATCAAATGTCACGTCACACGCTATATCAACACTACCGGTGGTCTTGTTGAGAACGCGATAACAAGTCAAGACACAAGATGAACATGACTCCAAATCAACCAAGGACAAAAGCGTGAAGCCGAGAAGTATCGAGGACCTAGACGGAAGATGCGGGAGTTCATACGCCAAGCACCCTTATCTAAACCGCGAGGAAAATGACGTCAAGGTCGAACTCAGCCTATACCCCGATTGCCACTCCGAGTACTCGCACACACCAGAAAACCTCTAGACTAGGCACACACAAGCCCACAAGTCCTAGAGACAAGCCTTGAAACAGACCGCGGAAGCACAAGACAAGAATCAAAAGACTTAGCCAAATCTGCGAAGCCCTGGCCGGACAGTCCGGACGAGTACGACGGACAGTTCGCAAGCTTGGCGAACAGTCCGTGGACCCTCGGCGGATAGTCTGAAATAGGACCCCGAGCCACTAGTGCTGCACCGAGGAAATTCGAACACTCCGGGAAAGCACCGCGGACGGTCCGGGTATTTGCGGACAGTCCGGCCACACCAGGTGGACAGTCGGGCAAAACTCACTGGTCACCCCAGACAAACCACGAGCCACCCCAGACAAAATCCGAGCCACGTGGATAGTCCACACACCCCACGCGGATAGTCCGAAAACACCTTGCAACAAAACCCTAGCTCCGAAACAGATCGAAACGCAAGAGCGCATGAACACGGATGAACACGCGACGAACTGGTGTCGCGCGGACAGTCTGCGCGCCCTTCGCGGACAGTCTGCCAGGCGCGGACAGAGCTGAAAACTGCTCGAGCTCGGGAGTCAACTCTCCAAATCCATCACCGGATCTCCCAAACGACTGAAGCTCTTGAGACAAGATTTAGGGGAGGTAAGAAGCGTCACAAGAGGAAGCTATGCCCCAAAAATCTCGACCTCTAACTCACTAAATCACCAGGAATCGCAGATCACATGAACCACCACCAAGAACTCGGGCTCCAACCAAAACTCGCGAATCCAAAGGATTTCCCGGTGTTTGAGGGGTCAAGATCACACACAAAGATGCGCAAGGCATCCACCCATGATCCCCTCAATGAAATCCGAGGAGAACCGCCCTCAAATCAACGAATCGAGCGAAGAACAAAACCACTCAAAAATAGCTCCGAAAATGACACGAAAATCACAAAGAGCTAAGAGAGGGATCGAATCACAACGCCGAATGCTTCCATACATCCAGAGGTCAGAGTCTATACAAGAATCTAGCCTAAGGAAATACTGGGAAAAGAAGCAGTCTAAAGCGAGTTCCAGACAATCAACCCTAGCCATCCTCTCTACCTTCTATTTATACTGAGTCTCCTGGAGGTGGCAAATGACATAACTACCCCTAGTGCATAAATGTAAGATACACACCCCTCAGGGGCAATTTGACCCAAGTCAAGCATATTCTCATCGAGCGGACACGCTTCCATCATGGACTTGCTTACCCTCGACGCAAGCCCCGCGACCACGCCACGTGTCCCCCGCCTCGAAGCTTCCCGACGCTCCCGGATCACAGTCTCCGTCGCATCGGGCCTTCGGACTTGGTTTTGAGGCCCAAACCAAGAAACCGTCCTCCGATGGTTTTGTGGCCAAACCACCAAACCCCGCGTGCACGGCCCGGCCTCACCCCGCCAAGCATCGAGCTCGCCAAGCCTTTCACCTCCAGCGCCCGGACGGTCTACTCGGTCTTGCCTTGTTCCTTGACTTGGCCGCCACCAATGCACCGACTCCATGTCCATGACTTCAACTCGCTCTTCTTGCACCATGCGGCTCGCACTTGACCCGATCGGCCACCGGGTCCATCGAACCAAGCCTACTTGTCTCTCCACTCCTCGGAGGCCAAACAGGCATAGACCTTTCGCGCTTGTTTTTCACCTGCACCAACACGAGTCAAGCCGCAACCTGCACCTGCAATACTCAGCAAAGCATCAGTCCACACCATGTTGTCAATCACTCATCACTAAGGAGCGACCCTCCACTGGTCTTCGGACACACCTAGTCCTCACAAGGACCCACATGCAACTCGACAAAAGTTCTAGAAGACACGAGAAGCGACGGGAAGGAAGCCAGGGCCGAACTGGGCCGAAATGGGCCCAGGTCGGCCGGCCCAGCCCATTCCGGGCCTGGTTCGGCGCCCCCTTTGACCTAGATGACCTTCAGGCTATTTATAGTCCCTGTGCCTCGAGCCACGCATCAAGCCATTCGTCATCCGCCACCAAGGAGCAGAGAAGAGAGGGACACCCTTCCGGAGAGGAGAGGGTCGAGATGGTTGACTAGGGTTTCCCTAGCCGACGTGGGAACCTTGCATGGAAGACCACGTTGGAGTTCTAGAAGCTAGGATAAAGATCAAGGTAGGATCCCGGTGGTGATCTTGTCCATGTATTATACTTCATGTTGAATTTGCAAGATTGAATCCGATTTCTAGCGATCAAGTGCTTTCACTACGATTTTGTATTTGCTTGGGTTTTCTTATTCTCCAATCTATTCCGTGGATAGATTGCTTAGGATGTTCTTGTAGACATGGTGGCTAGAGGTGCATACCTGACCTACCGAGTGTTTTCAACACATTCCTCGTGAACGTGCTCTTAGGTTCACCTACACAATAAGCGAGACATCGTGATAGGATGTTGATCACGTGTACGGTAGGTGCCTTTGAGGATTGGAACGGAAGCCACAATTTAAAGAGGCTTTTAATGAGATTCATTTGCTTTATTCTTCTTGGTTTTGGAACTTCAACAAAAGACCCGATCCAATCTCTAGATTGGTTTTACCTCCCCTCTCTTTCTCTTGCTACCTCCGGTGTTAAGTAGATTAGATGTGTTTTCATGGTTCTTCCATAGATTAGATGCAAAAACCCTTGTCAAGATCAAAGTGTTTTCCGCTTATTAGATTGGATCTTGCATTACACATTGTTCCATAGATTCGATACCTTGGGTTCACCACTCAAGGGAAGAAGGGTCCCTTGACTACGATGGGGGATTTGTCTGCTTGCAAGTCCAAACAAACTTTGATACGACTATCAACCGTCAACAATATCTACCCTCCATAGAGATGAAAGCTAGTTACATTATGGAACTTTAATAAATGTAAACTTGGAGAGCATTTTGTTTTCTCATGTATGATCAAGTGCAGGGTATGAACATTGAAAGGAAATACTGACATCCATTAAAGGCTTACTCGAGGACGAGCAAGGTTTAAGCATGGGGGTATGTTGACGGTCGATTTCCGTCAACCAAGAGCACTTGTTACACTTTGGTTTGAGTTTTGAATTATAAGTAACCCGCTACTAGGCATACTAATTATGTAACAAGTTCACACTTGCATGTGGTTTTTGGAGTATGTTGTTTATGCATGAATTAAGTACCTAAATGAGGACTTCCGGGTAAAGTTCATCGCTCACTTTATGAGAAGATCACGAAGCCTGGCATGAGTCAAGACATGAAGTGAACATGACTCCAAATGACCCGAGGACCGAAGCATGAAGCCGTGAAACTCCGAGGACCCGAATGGAAGATGCAGGAGTTTGCGCGCCAAGCACCCTTATCTAAACCGGGGGGAAAACGACGTCAAGGACCCACATGCACTTCGGCAAATACTCAAGAAAGTGCAAGAAGCATCATGGAGGAAGATGGGCCCGAACTAGGCCGAAAAGGGCCTAGGCCGGCCGGCCCATGCCGACTGTTTGACCTACCGCCTCTTCGGCTTATTTATATCGCCTGCCTCCGACGGCCGCCTCATCCATTCACCAGAATTCGGCGAAACCTAGAAGTAAGCACCGGAGGGAGACAATGGCGGCGGAGTCCTCGAAGTTGTCTAGGGGATGGCCTAGGCCAACCCTAGCTGCCATGGCCGCCCTGCGTGGTTGTGCCATGGTGGAGTTCCGGAACTAGTTGAGGTCATCAATGGTATGTACTCGGTGGTGATGATCCAAATGCATCTATTATTATGCGAGCAATGTTCATCGTGTTTTCCAATCTATTAGCGATTCCATGTCTCCGTTTATGCTTTTTACCTATTGTGAATGTGATTTGATCCCTAGTCTAATGCATTGGTTAGGCTATATAGCATGCTCTATGTAATCGTGGCGATTAGGTTTAGCATGTCGACCTTTCATGATTCGTAGACACGTTCATGTTTGAGCGTGCCCCTAGATCCCTCGCTTCATTAAGGGAGCATCGTGACAGGGTGATTTCCCCCGAAAGAGCGAATGTCTTCGGGAGGTAGGCCGGAGGTAGGAGTTTAAGGATGCTAGTAGATGAGATGATTGATTCGTTGCTCGTTTGTCGGAGCTTCAACTAGAAGGCGCTAGGCCTAGTTACCCCTTCGGTGGAGCTTTACCTTAGCCGTTGTTCTTGGATGTGATCAACCTATATGCTATCACTCATATCTATTAGGTTTACCTCTTTTATGCAATCAACGCTACATGTTAGGTTAGTTTGGCTAGACAAGGTAGAGAACCTTAGCGGTTTGCTTCCGATCTTTGGATTGACAAACCTTGGGGACCCTCCTTGGTGAAAAAGGCACCAAGTCACCCGTACGCTTGCGGTGAACTTCAACACGGTTTTGAACCGTCAACAACGATCGTAGCGGAGAAGGGGCGACCACCGGGGAGGTGCCCGACGGAGGGTCCTCTCCAGGGCCACCCTGCTCCAACAGCAGGGGAGCAGGCAGGGGGGAGAGGATCCTGCGGAAGACGTCCGCCACAAGCACCATGCGTGCTGAGGCAGGAGTGCGACCGACCCGGGCGTAGTCCGCTCCGCGGGGTGCGACGCTGGCGACCGGACCAGCCACAACGGGCGAAGGCGCACCACAAGGCACGGCAAGGAGCACTGCCTCAAGGAGCATCGGGTCGTCGGAGAGGTCCCGGAGCGGCGTCAACTCCCGAACGGGCAGCTCCGGGCGAGGTCGCTCGACCGGATGCGCGACCGGGGCCGGAGATGAGGCCGAGGAGACCCCAGCGAGCGGGACCTATGCCGCCGGTGTGCAGACTGCCGGGGGCGGCCCGCCTCCCACCGGCGAAGCAGAGGCCGCGGCCCCAGCAACGAACGACAACACTCCGGCCGACAGCCGAGATGACCTGGGCGGGGCCGCAGCCGGCCTGTGAATGCCCTGCAGCGCCCAGTAGGGGAAGGAGGGAGCCGGTGGGACGAGTGGAGGAGCGGAAGTAGGGGCGCCCCAGCAGGCAGGCCCACGCCCTCCCGGCCGCGCGACCAGAGTGCTCGCCGGATGCCGGCCGAGGACCGGCCCCCGGGGCCTGAGCTGGAGGAGCGCCGCCGCCGCAAGCCGAGGACCCAGCCTGCGGGGGAGCACCAGAGCGACCAAGAGAACCAGAGGGACCATCGTCATGCCCCCCCCGACCGGGGAGTGCCGTCGGCCGGGGGTGCCAGAAGGTCGATGATCTCGACGATGTCGATCGTCACCTGGTAGCGGAGCAGGGCTGGCAGGTGCCCAGACCCGTCTGCTCGATCGAGCCAGCATATCCTTCTGCAACAGGATCAAGTCGGGGTTGAAGCAACCCGCCAGAACGTAGAGCTCCTTAAGGTTAGCCTTCGACTCGGACTCTGGTGCCAAGGCTATGACGGCACAGGAGGAGCCGAGGATGTCTTGCACCATGTTGCGCATCCAAAGGTGCGCAGGCACGTCCTTGATGCCCACCCGCACCTGGTAGCGCATGGGCGCGTCGACCGCCCAGTTCTCCCGCCGCCACCGGCAGAAGGAGAGGCGAAGAGGCCCGTCTGGGATGGGCTCCTGGAGAACCTGCAGCATCATAGAGGAGTCCTAGAATGTAACGACCCGCCTATCCGAGGCCAGGCCCGCCTACGCCTAGCAGCTCTCTAGGACCCCAAGAATCTCCTGACAGACCAACACATGTCTTTTCTGTGCACTTTGTCCTCACTCATGCGCACCCAGGAAGGACTTCCCGGTTAGTCACCCATCGCTCCAGGCCAAGCACGCTTAACTTTGGAGTTTTTTTGGTGATGGGCTTCCGAAAAAGAAGTTGCAACTTGTTGGTATGAGTATCCTTATAAATCTTATTAAGCCTTGGGCCGGGATGTTAGGCGCCCAGACCCGTCTGCTCGATTCGTGCCAGCATATCCTTCTGCACCGGGATCGAGTCGGGGTCGAAGCAACTCGCCAGAACGTAGAGCTCCTTAAGGTTAGCCTTCGACTCGGACTCTGGTGCCAAGGCTATGACGGCACAGGAGGAGCCGAGGACGTCTTGCGCTGTGCTGCGCATCCAAAGGTGCGCATGCACGTCCTTGATGCCCACCCGCACCTGGTAGCGTATGGGCGCGTCGACCGCCCAGTTCTCCCGCCGCCACCGGCGGAAGGAGAGGCGAAGAGGCCCATCTGGGATGGGCTCCTGGAGAACCCGCAGCATCACAGAGGAGTCCTGGAAGACGATCAAGAAGTCGCCCGAGTGGTAGGGGTAGGAGATGAACGACCCTGCCTGAACTCCGAAGCGACCGGTGAGATAGGCATCGACATCCGCGGTGGAGGCGAACGGACGAGTGCCCGCGACCATAGCGACCATAGCGCGCTCCAACACGACCTCGTTCACAACGACCTCGGGGAGGCGAGGAATGATGCACACCTCAAGCTGTGGGCACCGCGAGGGGTGGCCCAGTGGCGCCTGCGAAGGAGGAGGCGGAGGCGGGGGTGCCGCGCCGCTAGCGAAGGGGGTGCCGGAGGGGAGCGGGGGAGGGGGCGGCGCGCCCCATGCCACCTCACCCGCCCGAACCACCTCCGCACCAGCAGGGTGACGAACTGGCGGCAGCGGCGGCGCACCCCCTAGGAGCCGCCTCGCGGCAGGCCACAGAGTAGGGGGGCTCGCGCACGGTCCTCCATCGGTGGTGGCAGCAGAGCGCCATGGGCCGCTGGGGGAGGACGTCGACGACCCTCCGGCGGAGGGGGCGGCAGGGGGTCGCGGGCCACCGGAGGAGGATGCCGACGGTGCTCAGGAGGCGGCGGCGGCCTCGCCTCCCGCCGCGGCTAGGGTGGAGGGGGCAGAGGTGGACGAGCGTCCCTGCCCTGCACAACTGCAGGTGGTGGGGGGAGTGACCAGCAGGGCGTGAAGCGACCAGAGGGGGGGAGGAGGTGCGACCCCCCGGCCGGGGGCGGGCGCCCTCCACCGTCACCAAGCAAACCTTCGGGCGCCAACATGAGCTCTCGTGGTAGCCGAGCTGGTGGCACCGGAAGCAGCGTGGGGTGTGGGGGCAAGCGGTGGCGATGTGATCCTCCCCAAAGCAGTTGAAGCACTTCCCCACCAGATCTGTGGGGACGGAGGACGGTGGGGGAGGCGGTGGCGGCGAACGCCTGGGAGGCGAGCGCTCCTCACGCAGCTGCTTATGCGACCGAACCTCCACGAAGCCATCAGCGTCCACCCGGGGGCCCCGGGCGGAAGGCCCCAAGCCGTGTCCGGTCCTAACGGGAGGCGGCGGCGCCCCTCGGCCGGACCCGCGTGGCGAGGTGTGGCCGTGGGCGGCCTGGCAGGACGGCCAGCGCGGCTGCCCCAGCCTTGGGGCATCGCTGCGGAGGAGGCGGAGGCGGAGGCGGTGGAGGTGGGGGGATAGCGGCCGCTTGCCTAGGATCCCCCTGACCACGGGCCGTGGAGCGGCCGTCGACGAAAGATCGGCCGCGGCGGCGGAAGCGACCGGGGAGGGGTGACCGTGGAGGAGCGACCGAGACGGGTGCGGAGGCGGGGATGGGTGCGCTCCGGCACCGGGATGCCGGCAGCCCGCATCTACTCCGAGAAGGTGGGGGAAGGGGAGCGACCACGCGGCGCCGGGGAGGACGAGCCCGAGGCGGAGGAACCCGAAGCCTCAAGGGCCCAGAGCTCCTGAGCGAAGGGGGTGGAGGGGCCTGGCTCCGCCGAGCGCGGCTCCACCTCTCCCACAGGCGTGACCAGAGGCAGGCAAGAGCCGGAGGCGGTAGGGCCGAACCCAACACGGTCGTCGCCCGCTGGCTCGAGGGGGCGCGCCCAGCGGTGGGAGGAGGAGGCCAGCAAGGGGAGTGGGCACCCCTGGCCGCGAGGCACCGTACCGGGCGCGACCCGGACCGCGGCTCCAGCGCCGGGGCAGCCACCTGCAGGCCCGCCGGTCCGAGGCTGGGCGCACCCCAGCCATGCCCGAAGCGCCGGGGCCGCAGGCGCCGGCCGGCCGTGAGGCGGCTAGCCGCGCCGGGGTGCTGCCGCTGCCGGCCGGCGCCGCAGCAGCGGCCGCGGACAAGGAGGGAGCTGGGCCAGCGCGGCCAGCGGACCGGGCAGCAGAGGCTGCAGCCGCCGCAGCGGCCAAGCCACCAGCGCCCGAGCGGCCGGCGGCCAGGGCAGCAGCAGTCGCACCGGCGACCCTGGGCCCCACGCACGCCTCCAACACGCGCAGGGCAGAGGCGATGGTGGCCGGTCCGGCAGCGGCGAGGACGGCGGTCGTGGCGGGGGAGAGACCCGGGACGGCGGCGAGGGCGGCGAGCCCGTCCTCCGCGCACGTGGGCGCCACAGCCGGGGAGGAGGGGGCCGGCGGGGAGCGAGCCGGCGGCGGCGGTCCCGGCCCACCTCCACTCGCCGAGCCGGCGGCGGTGGTCCCGGCCCACCTCCACTCGCCGAGCCGGCAGCGAGGGGGGGAGGTGCCCCAAGGAGGAGGCCGGAGGGCGGGGAGGGGGCGCCAGCCAGCGGCGGCGCGGTGGGCGCCAACCGCACCGGCCCCGGTCCGCTGCCGCCCGCCGAGCCGGCGACGAGGGGGAAGTGAGGCCCGAGGAGGAGGTTGTCGGGCGCGCCTGCAGCGGAGGGAGCACCGGAGGGAGGGGCGGAGTCGAGGAGCTCCTCCCCGAGGAGGTCGTCGTCGTCCATGGGGTCTTGGAGCTCAAGCACCACCATGGGAGGCACCTCGCCGATCTGCCTGTAGAGGGCACGAGAAGAGAAGAGAAGAAGAGGGATGGAGAAAGCTCGTCGCGGAGATTCCGGATCCGGCGGCGGAGGGGGGCCGCAGCGCCCGGAGCAGGGAGGTCCTGCTCCGGCGGCCGGCGGCGGCGGGAGGATCGGGGGGACGGATCGGGAGGGAGGGGGTCACGGGTTATGATCTCAAATACAATAAAGTAACATTTCTTTACATTCATATAAACTTTTACTGCTTCCTGCAGACTTGCAGTACATCGAAAGCACATACTGTATCATTGATTGTAATTTGCGGATGTTATGTACTTCTGTCACTTTATATACTCGTCGCACGGCGATCTACTTAGGGTGCGTTTGGCACAGCTGTGCCTCCGGCTGTGGCAGCTCCGGCTGTGGCTGTGCTGGTGAAGCGGATTCTCGAATGAAGCTGAAACTATTTTGGAGAAACGTTTGGCAAAACAGCTTCTTAGTGGATGAGATGACTGAAATGTCCATAATACCCTTCCTTTTTTTATTTCCTCCTATTTTTCCTTTTCCTTCTCCTTTTACAATTTTCCCTTTTCTTTTTTCTTTTTTATTTCCCTTTCTCATACTTATCTCCACCGCAAGCCCTTGGGACCTTATCCGCTCGCACCAGGCCCCGAAGCCGCATGCAGTCGCCTGCCCGCGGACGGCGGATCCAACGATTCCAGCTCCGACACCGTCGCCGTCCCGACTCGCGGATCTAGCGATTCCAGCTCCGACGACGTCGCCATCCCGACCTCGAGCCGCTCCTGCAGCGCGCGGTCACCATCCAAGCAGCCTCTGCAGTGCCCCCGCGGAACTCGACAGGAGCTCCTCTGCGTCGCGCCGCCGCCGGCTCGCCACCGTCAGTCCGCCACCGCGACCGCCGCCAGGTCGGCTCGCGTCGACCCCCACCGCGCCGCCGCAGGACCTCCGACCCGCGCCTCGCCGCCGGTTCGCCATCATCACCCTCTGCCCCCCCCCCCGTCAACATCAACGGCCTCCACCCCTACCTGCAGCGCTCGCCGCCGGTCTTCTCTGCCAACGCGCGCCCGTCGCCGTCAGCCATCCAGGCGCACTGGCCGCGCGTGGACCCCTCGCCCGAGGGTAAAGGGAGGAAAGAGGGGGGCGAAGCTGGGTGAAGCTGCCCTTTTGCAGCTTCGCCCGCGACGAACGACTCTAGAGTCGGGGATATCGAGGTGATTCGCTGACGAAGCTCTTTTGAGCACCCGTTTGGCACAGCTTAGGCAAAAACAGCTTCCTAAGCTGCTCCTTAAGCTGTGCCAAAGGTACCCTTAGGGTGCGTTTGGCACAGCTGTGGCTGCGGCTGTGGCAGCTCCGGCTGTGGCTGTGCCAGTGAAGCAGATTCTCTTGTGAAGTTGAAACCGTTTTGGGGAAACGTTTGGCAAAACAGCTTCCCCCAGCTGTGTAACGTGGATAAGTGGATAAAATGTCCATAATACCCCCCTTTTATTTTTTTGGCTTTTCTTTTATTTCCAATTTCTTATTTTCTTTCCTTCTTATTTTTTCCCCTCTCTTTACTTCTTATTATTCCGCCTTCTCTTTCCTTCCCACATCCTTATCCATCCACCACGGCAGTTCCCAGCGCCCACCAACGCCACCGCCACCGACACCTACCTCTCCCAACGCCGGCCGGGAGCTCCCCAGTGCCGGTCGGCTCCCCCGCCGGCGGATCCATCTGCGCCCGCCGCCCTCCTCCTTGTCGCGCCGCGCCCTCCGACCTCCTCCTCGCCGCGTCGGGCTGCAGGCCATGAGGGCTCCGCGGACCCGTGTCGCCGCGCTGGAGGAGCTGGTGGGCTTCGCGGCGGCGCCGCCCTCCGCCGCCGCGGCCGCCCTCCGGTGTGGTGGCACTGCTCGATTCCGTCGGCGGAGACCTCTACCCGTGAGCGCGCCATCTCCGCGACGGACCCCACCGGGGGCAAGGCTGGTAAGCGCTGTGGCGAAGCGGGGGAAGCTGCTATTTTCGGCTGCGTCGGCCCGTTATCGCTCCAGAGAGCGTGAAATGCGTCCGATTCCACCGCGAAACTATTTTTTGGACCCCTTTGGCACAGCTGTGCTAAAAACAGCTGCCGAAGCTGCTCCTTAAGCTTTTCCAAAAGCTTTTCATCAGTTGCGTATGGCGCCGCCGCAAGCCGCATCCACTCACTCTTTTCCCAGTAGCCATTGAGCTAGGCGGCCTGCTCAAAGTGACGTGGGGGCCCAATACGAATCAGCAAAAGGCCCATCAGATTCTATCGAATCACCTCACGCCGTAGCCGATCGATTGAGATTGGAGTTCAGAGGAAGAGCTCGCCGAGATGGCGACGGAACCTTCCTCGTCGCTTCCCGGCTTCTCGCGGCCTCCATCTCCGCTTGGTCAGTCCTACAGCCTTCTGTCCTCGGCCCTCCGGTCACGGAGTCAATCCCAATCGCCACCAGACGCACGAGTCCCGACTCTTCCATCTCCCCATTGTGGTCAGATCTTCCCCCTTTCTCGTTCTCCTTTTATTTACTGCTTCCAAGTTCCAACTCGCGTCCGTTTGCTTGCGATGCCTTAGATTTTCTTTTTATTCATGTTCTTGTGACTTGCTCCAGGACTTTGGGTTTCTTGATGGGAGACGGTAGCGGGCAAGAACCGGCTGTCAGCCGCCTATCAGATGGGTTGCCGCAGAAGCCTGCGCTGGGATTCAGTAGCTTCTTGCAGATTCCTGATAAGATTCAGAACTCTCTTAAGGTTGGTTTCTTTTTCAGAAAAAACAAATCGACGTGTTTGCAACTCGTTGTGCAAATGTGAATTGGTTGGGTCTTGCCATAGGTGCATTTTGGGCGTTTCTTGAAGAAGGATGGTGCTGGCCGCGGTATGAATGCTGAAATGTCGCCCGAGATGGGGAAAGAGTCGTGCACTGCTGCTGCTGCTGCTCAGGTTTGCTTGGACAAGCAGCTCCAAGCTTGGAGGAATAATCCTAGTTGGACTGACGAGCTGCCGGAAATCAAGGTATCCTCAGTAATTTGTTGCTGGACACTTCTCTCTGTACTATTGATTCTCTCCCTCAACTCACTTACTATTGAAAAGTATTTTGGAATTCCCTGCTATTCTGGAAAAGCTAGCCTTTTGTAGGAAACTTCAATGACGAAAGAATGTACGTGATAGTACTTCCAAAATTGTTCATGTCATTTAAGCATTTAACATTACATAATTAAATTTGTTTACAATAGTTGTTGATCCACACTTCTCTCTGTATCAAGTGTGATTTACATATTCAGCTGAAAGCAAACTAAAAAATAAATTGGTTTACTATACTATTCCCTCAACTCAATTTTTCCTACAATGATACACAGCTCTCATGCGTATTTGAGAAAAAACTCAATTATCATTGAAAATTGTTTTAAAATTCCCTGCTCTTCTGGAAAAGTTAGTCTTATGTAGCAAAATTCAATGATGAAAGAATGTATATGACAGTACTTCCAAAATTGATCATGTAATTTAAGCATTTAACATTACATAAGTAAAATTATTTACAGGTGACTGTACCAGAAGGCTCTCTTTGCAACCTCAATCTAAAATTCAAGGCAGGATTACCACCGGACGCGGTATACAACATCATAATTGACCCAGAGAACAAGAGAGTGTTCAAAAATATCAAGGTGTGTACAGGTGTGCTTTTAGTTCTTATCAAGATTATAACCAAGCTGGAATGTCCTCATGATTGCTCTTGGGTGCCTTATAAAATATGTTAACTCCGTTTGTAACTTCCACAAATAAATATGTCCATAAAGCATTACATCAATTAGAGTCCTTTTCAATTCGCTTGTGTTGGATGCCAAATCTTCAGTTGTACTTCTACTTAGGAGAACTGGTCCGTCAATGGCTTTTCCTGTATACCATTGTGTGTAATGAAAAGTTGTGTTATATTTTGTCAATAAAGCATTAACCTCAAATTTTTAGATGATTTACCGTATATTTTGACATTTTGTGAATGTCTTTCCAGTTTTAACTAAGGCAGGAGCTGGCTAGAGTGGTACGGTAAAACAATTCTTGTGTTGGTTTGCAATTAGTGACATAATTCGATATTCCGTGCTTTTGCAAAGTTCTATGCTTTTCTGTAATACTGCATAGGTAATGGAGCTTTGAATAGTATGACATATATAAAGATCAGAAACAATTGAAAACGTTTCTCACCTAATTCGGGCTCGCCTTACCCCTCACGCCGGACCCACCCGTCATCTAATTGAAAGACCGAATAGTGGGTAGAACCATAGAAATCGCAATCTGGAGAGTGTTTCTGCCAAAATTGTAATGTTTTTGTTACCTAACATCAGCTTACCCACCCACCTGTACCCGCCGGGCGCCCAGGCCCACCCGTGTACCCGCACCGCGCTCCAACACGTGCCGTCGCGCCACGGATCGGCGTACTCCGACTCCGAGTCCGAGCCCCTCTCCCGCTTCCCCTACCCCTGACCGCCGCAGCACCTGTGCGTCCCCTCCCGTAGTGTTCTCCCGCTCCCTTGCCCGCCGTGTGGCTCGCGGTCATGGCTGAGGGTCGAGCGCCACTCGCTTCCCCTCTGCTCTCCGTGGCCATGGCCCATGGCCAAAGACCACGCAACCCAAGCCGTGGAGGCTGAGCAAGACTACCGGCCATCGTCTCCGGCCCGCCGAACGAGCCACCGCCGGCAAGGCCGACCAGACACTGGATGCCTGCTCGCAAGCCTCCGACTGCACGACCGTTGTGTGGTGCCTCACCTCCCCCTCTCGCCCCCATCCACGAACGCCGCGCACCCTCGCTCTCACTGCCGCGTTCCCACGTCCCGGCAACCCCTGCTGCGGGCTCCTCACCATGCCGTCCAAGCCGCTCATCACCAACTTCATTCTCAAGCTCAATCGCCGGTAAGCCGCTGCCAGCATGCCATACATGCTCCTCCTCGGCTCTTCGTCCAATTCAGACGTCATCGCTCTGGTGTCCTCATGCGGTGTGCTCTCGGGCCTCCTACCCTGCAGCTGTTGTTGAGAGTCCGCTTCCTCTCCCAGCACCATCATGTTTTCTCCCCACAGCTGTGTGTCCACGCATACAACATCCTTCAACCACTCCAGCAGCCAAGGTTGAAGTGATAAAGACTTTGACAAGCAATATGTCCTTTATGAATGACCCTGATTAGGATTGTATGGTAGGATAGGGATCTTGTGGTTCAGGCATTTAGCCACGAACCAATTTTCATTACTATCAGTGCATCACAAAAGGGATGAGTTGCAAAATACGGAAGCACCCCCAATATTATGGTAGAAAAATCTTCTTTTTTTCAGGTTAGGCTTGTATGGTTGAGAAAGTTACTGAAAATTGATTTTTTCCCCCTTCTTGTAGAATTATGGGTACTATTGTTATCATTCGATGCCATTCAAGGTCAAATTATTTATGAATTAGCTGGATGTATTATTATCCTTTTGAAGGAAGAGTTAGAATGATTTATCTGTTTTGCCTTTTCAGGAAGTAATATCAAGAAAAGTCTTGCTTGACGAAGGCTTAAGGCAAGTAGTTGAAGTGGAGCAGGCAGCAGTCTGGAAGTTCCTCTGGTGGTCTGGCATCTTGGCAGTTCATGTTTTTGTTGACCAGAACAGAAAAAATCATACTGTAAAAACTTGAAACACTGCTACTCCCTTTAGTCAATACGTGCTATATGTTGCCTGATACATCTCTTCATGCGAAACCTTTTGCAGGTTAAGTTTAAACAAGGACGAACAGGTTTTATGAGAAAGTTTGAGGGTTGCTGGAGGATAGAGTCCATATTTGTTGACAAGGAAGTATGCCTTCCTCTTCATCCATGCACACTAGAAGAATATGAATCCTGTACTGGCGGCAGGGGCAGAGTTGCATCTGCCATTACCTTGGATCAGCTTATAGAGCCTGCCCTTTTACCTCCGCCACCCATCTCATGGTATTTAAGAGGGATCACTTCAAAGACAACTGAGATGCTGGTGAATGACCTGATAGCGGAAACTGCTCGGCTGCGAGGCATCTCAAACAATGCAGATGGCAACCAAGATGTTGAAGAAATAAGTGATGCAAGCAAAAGCCATCCAGTAATAGAGTGTGGTGACATCAAGGAAAGGTGGCGACAGAGAAGGAAAAATGGACGGCATGGGAACTCCCTTAGATTGACAAGTCATTAAATGCTCATTTTAGGACATGTATTTTAGGGCCAATTTACCTATATTATAATGACCAGGGTGTTGGTTGTAGTTGTAGATGATAGTGGTGACTGGTGAGATGGCACTTTGTGAACATGTAGTCATGTAGTAAGCTGGTTGTCAACAGTATATATGTCTGATATGAATAAATTTTACTTCAGTTGAGTTCAAAGCCTGACTAAATACTTTCTCTGACTATCAACTGCCTGAAGGGCAACAGTACTTGCTTTAACCTCACGGTAGACCATCATGTTCAGCAAGAGCATGACCATTACAGCATTATTGTGTGATAATGTGGAACGTGTAAAATGAAATTTCGTGAAATTTGCAGATTGATAAATGGCTAGATACCAGTTGCTAAACCTGGCTCAGTCTGATGCCCTTGCCGGCTTGCCTTCCTTGTCCAAGGCCAGTTGAAAAACAAACGGTTCATGCTTTCTCCAAAGCTGCAAGCCAAGGAAAGCCCCAAATTCCTTACCTTTCTTGACATGCTCAAAGCAACACCTCGTTGCAAGCAATCAGCAACCTATGAAATTAGCAGTACATAGCTTCATGCCCAATGCAACGCAAACACCTTCGATCGTTTCGTTTCCATCAAGGCCATCGATCCCCGAAGAAGCCATGTCTGGCCAACGGCCACCGTCGTCGCTGCCGCCGCAGCCGCAGCCATTCCGCTTCTGGCTCCCTTACAGAAGCAATGTGGGGTTGTGGCGGCAGCAATCACGGCCGCCGGCGGCGGCAGTGCCATCATCGCCACGACCTCAGGCGCCACCTACGCGGCCACCAACAACTCCGGTAGGGCCCGCGCCGCAGAGGCCGGAGCCGCACGCCGTGGTTGAAGATATCCCTCTCCAAGCCGAGTCGTCCGGTGAGTCGGACACGATTACTGTCCAAAGCTCGGGCTCGTCGCAGCTGCGAGGAGGCAGGCCGTCCGCGGCGGACCTGGAGCTGACGCTCTCCGGGGCGCCGCCCACCGGCCAAGAACAGGGCTCGGGCGGAGCCGACGGTAACCGCGGCGGCGACACCAAGATCGCCATCTCCGGCTTCCCGCGGTCGCGCCTCTTCGACGGCGCGCGCGCGCCGTACCGGCGGGAGATCGAGGACGGCCTCAAGAGCCTCGCCGCGCGAGAGGCGGCGGCGCCGCGGCCGGAGAGCGGCCAGGAGTACCGCGTCGTGACGCTCGCCGGCCACAACGTCGGCGCGAGCATGGTGCTCGGCAGCGCGCCACTGCCGGGAGCCGCAGAGGCAGAGCCCCCTGGCCCGGCGCCGAGGGTGGCCGCAAACGTGAACAGCAACGTACAGAGCGTGAACAACTCGTCGATGGAGGGGAGCACGCTCAGCGCCGGCAACCCCGGCGTGCACGTGGACGTCAAGAACGCGCGCGAGGAGCCGGTGGCGGTGGCGCCGACGCCGCCGCCGACCCCGAAGGAAGCAGATAAGCCAAAGGAGCCAGTGAGGAGACCGCCGCCACTCGTCGTGACGCCGCGGGAGAAGAGCGCGGCGGCGGGTGGCGGTGACGCGGCGAGGCCGGCGAGGCGGAGGCGGTGCCTTCGCGCGCTGATGATGGAGAACGGGAGCGATACGGAGGCGGCGCGGAAGCCGCGGCCCGGTGCCTGCCGGTTCCAGTGCGTCTCGGATCATGTACCACCGTCGGCGACGGCGAGCAACGGCGGTGGCGCTGGCGCTGGCGGTAATAATAAGAGTGCAGAGGATGGCGGGAAATCAAGCGCGGAAGAGGCAACAAGTTGAACCCTTACAAGTTTCAACTTTCAGCCCGTGTTTGGACAGAAGGAAAATTTTTCCCCAAAAAACGGAATCTCCCATGCATGAAGGACTAAATAAAATTTAGTTGCAAAACTTTTTCACAGATACACTGTAGCTACTGTAGCAATGAAGATCTAAGTATAGCAGCTAGCATCAGTCCTTTACTGGCCCTAGGCGTCAGTCTCGATCCTGTCCGCCCCTGGCTCAAAGGGCATATCCAAAGGATAAAATTGCTCGTAAGGGACAAGCTGCGTTTTGTACCGTCCTCAAGGCCACAAGGTGTCTCTGACGACTATCTATCTAAAAAAAGGTGTAGAAAACTCAAAAGGGAAATTGTAGGGTTCTAAAACTTGATCACATCTGTATGAGTGACGCACACAGCGCTCTCCGTAGAAGATCCTGAGCATTTGCCACTCTAAAACTAGAGGTGTGTTTAGAGGTCAAAATTGGGAGATTTTGCATAGATTTTGGGCTGAAAAGCAATATTCCGAACTGTAAAGCACTGTAGCACTTTTCGTTTGTTTATGGTAAATATTGTCCTACCATGGTCTAATTAGGCTCAAAAGATTCGTCTCGCAAAGTACATCCAAACTGTGTAATTAGTTTTTGATTTCATCTACATTTAGTACTCCATGTATGTACCGATATTTTTGATGTGATATTTGATGTGATAAAAAATCTTCTTTTTGCATAGTGTATTTTGGGGAAGTTGCGCTGGTCCTAGGCAGAAACACCACCGAAGTCTCCGAGGAAGGGGCGCACAGGCATCTCTCCACCTTTGGGGCCAAACAGAAATGGCGGCTTCTTGCGCCTCCACCCTCCCTTCACTCTCCTTCGTCTCCACCTCCTCTTCCAATTCACCTCGGCGGTTCAGGTACCAGCCGGCTTCCACCGCTGCTAATCTGCGCGTATCTGAATCGATTCATGTGCGTGTCGGTAAGAACTGACGATTCTTGCTTGCTCCGGCATCGGTTCTTGGATTCAGGCGATCTGGGGTGGTGGCCATGGCCAGCGTGGGGCAGAAGGTGTACGCGCCCGGCGTGGTGGTGTCGGAGGGCAATGGCGGGCTGCAGAAAATTGATCTCAAATCCCCGCACGGAAGGTGATTATTTTTTACTTTATTGTCTGCGATGAACATCAGGTGATAAATATCTCGGTGTTCATTCTGTATGCGGTTCTTGAGGGGATTGAGTAGTTTTGGTTTAGGAGATGAGTTTGTAGGGATGGGAACTTGGTTGAGTTTTTTTTAGGTGAGAGTTAAGGGGACCATTGGGTTGCATCAACTGCATATGCATCACAAATCGCCAATACTAGATTGGGGAAAATAGGACAGATAACCAGAGTTGACTAATTATCCATGCTTTTCTTCGGTGGTTTACCTAGACATTATGATTTGTAAATTACAGCATGCACTCCTGTGGTAGGATTTCTCTGCACTTGGCAGCTACATTTGCATATAGAAAATTATCCTGAATTTTACCTTTTCCGCCGCAACTAAAATATATTATCATTCACTTTCAGTTCTTTTTCGCTTTAGTGCCAACTAATTGTGTAACATTGTATGCATGAAGCGAGGCCGAGCTCTATCTGTTCGGAGCATGTGTTACTTCTTTCAAAGTCCCTAATGGCAAGGACCTGCTGTTTGTTCGACCAGATGCAGTGTTAAATGGGCAGAAACCCATCAGGTTGGATTGAAACCATATGCCATAGAACATCAGGCGTTTATCCAACAAGAATGCTAACTGCATACTTTTTTGAAAGCAGTGGCGGAATTCCACATTGTTTTCCCCAGTTTGGCCCAGGTCCCATGCAGCAGGTTTGTGAAACGAGTTCTCTGTTGTCACCTTGTGGACAGGAATAGTAACTAAATAGGACACAAACATTAATCTTGATGGATCTCTGGTCCCTAATGGTAAAGTTTCACTGATGTCACATTCAAATATTGAACATGTCTTAGCAAATCAAGCAATGGATTCCAAGTTAGCCTTAAAATTTTTATGTTCAGGAATTCCTTCACTTCTACTAGGTTTGATTGGTCATCATAGTCACTATTGATGTTTGGTTATACCAAATACTTTTGTAGTATAATGTTCATCATATTTTCTAATCTACTGCAAAATAATGATACACATGTGCATTTTGGTCTTTGTACTTACTATGGCTAATTTTGACAGCATGGGTTTGCACGGAATGTGAATTGGTCTATCACAGATTCAGAAGTCACTGAAGGAGATCCAGCTGTAACTTTGGAACTGAAAGATGACTCTTATAGTCGTTCAATGTGGGATTTTAGCTTCCAAGCATTATATAAGGTTAAAATCTGCTACAGTACTATGTGCCGTGATGCTTTCTATCCATACTGATACTGATAAGTGATAACATTTTGCAACAGAAGTTGTAGCCTTAACCTTTGCAGCATATGGGTTTGATATTTTTTTTTCTTTTTTTGGAAATATTTGTAGGTTTCCCTGCACTCTACAAGCTTGTCAACAACTCTAAAAATAACAAATACAGATGACAAGCCTTTCTCATTCAATTCAGCACTCCACACTTATTTCCGTGTAAGTTGCACTTTTCCTGGAACCATTTTTTTATTTCCTTTGTGAAATACCCTGTCTTGTTCTTGAGGCATCATCTAGGTGATGCTTAGGCGATGACAAGGTGTACCCAAGGTGCCACTAGTACCTAGTTATGCCTTGTTGCATAGGGCGATAAAGCGTACTCAAGGCACCATAGGACGCCATACTGCCTTATTAATAATAATGATACCATGTAGTTGGTGTTCACACATTTGGTTTACAGGCTTCCATAACTGGCGTTTCTGTGAAAGGTCTGAAAGGTTGCAAGACTCTCAATAAGGATCCTGACCCAAACAATCCTTTGGAGGGCAAAGAAGAGAGGTCAGTTGGAATTTTGGTTACCAGTTGTGAGTACATATCACTCACCCTCTATTCCACATCATGCACAAAACGCAGTTAGCATTGAGATTTCCTACCTTGTTGTCATATTTACATGTATATTACTGTATGTAGCTGTGTGGGAGCAGAAAGTAATATTTGCATTCAGTGTTGCTTTTTGTGTAAGAGATGTTCAAAGCAGTTCCATCACCTAGTGGATATTTGCACTGGACACACTCATTGCATCAGTAAGTTTGGTGTATGCTTCTGAACAAAAGTTTTTGAGCCATTCCATACCACACAGGGAAGAGGTGACCTTTCCAGGATTCGTTGACTGCATCTATCTTGGTGCACCAAGTGAGCTCATCCTGGACAATGGATTGGGTGACAAAATTGCCATCTCAAATTCAAAGTAGGCGCATACCTGTAACTTTAAGGAGTATGTTTTGACATACATTGCTAAAGTTGTTATTTTTGAAATGCAGTTGGTCAGATGCAGTGTTGTGGAATCCTCACTTACAGATGGAGGCCTGTTACAAAGATTTTGTCTGTGTGGAAAACGCAAAGGTACTACAACAGCAGCACAATTTGAATATCTCAACTGTTGATGTTTCCTGATTGAAATCATGGGGGAGGTAACGTTGATAATTGCGTGAATTTGGCTGATGATATGATGAACTATTCAACTGTCATGTAGATTGAAACAGTACAACTGGAGCCAAAACAATCCTGGGTAGCAGAGCAGAAAATTGAACTACTGTGAAGATAATCAAGCAGTATGAGATGCAAATGGCGTTCCCCCAGTGTAATTCTTCATGGCATATGTCATCAGTCATCACAATAGCTGTACATCTGATGCTTTCTGTTAAAAGAATAAATGATGCAAATCATGATGTTTTCTGGCAGTATGATGAATATGATTACTGCGTTGCAAATGCACAATTACAAACTACACGGGCACATGGACTCTGTTGAAATCGAAGGGAGTGCCCATTTTGATCTTTGATATGTCTTTTTGCCACTGAAACATTTTTTCTTCTGTTTGCTGGTTAAGCGATCTGATTAATCATGTGTTTATGTCGACGAGGCATGTAAACCAATATACTGTGTCAGGCCTATTTCTGAAAAGCAACGAGGAATCGTACATGTGCCTTAAAGTTGAGTTCTTGCTTTTGTGCTGTTGTCGACGAACAAAAGATATTTATTATGTGTGCAATGCTAAGAAATTAAGCATAGAATATTTATTGAGCAAAAATATGGTACGTAACAGCCCTCATACAACTAAAATTACAGTTGCAAAAATATGGCAACCAAACTTCAGGAGGGAAGGAAAACAAAACTATTTTACAAAGGATAAGCATGATAAAATTACAGTTCAGGGGTTCAGTCACTTAGGCCATAAACCCGTTTTGCTGAATCAAGTGTGTTGCCGAGAAGCATTGCAATCGTCACTGGTCCAACGCCGCCAGGAACTGGAGTTATAGCAGAAGCCACCTTCACAGCTTCTTCAAAGCAGACATCTCCTGTTAGGCGATAACCATAATCACTGGTTGGATCCTGAAAAAGCAAAGAACATTAGAATTACTGATGCCTAAATGCTATAACATGGGGGAAATATAAAAATGTGGCTCCAATTTTATAAGTTTTGGTGAGCTAGTGATGCCTACATAAACTCTGTTTGCAGAAAGGTGACATTTTAAATTTACATTGCACAACCGGTTAAACGTGCCATGCTTGAATGTAGATGTACAGTTCATTATGTTTTGCTGAACTAGTATTGAGTAACTTCAACCATGTACTACATTGCTCTGTTTTTTTAAAAAAAAAATCAATGTCTTTCAGTCCCAAGCAAGTTGAGATCATAAAAACATTTACTGGACTTTTAGAAGCACTCGACATGCGAATAATTTACACCATTAAATTAGATATCATTACCAAAGAAATAAACTAGTAACAGTGGACAAATAATTGTAGAGGCAATGCAGAAAAAGCATATCAACATTATTGAGCAAAGGAAAGGTAGAAAAGTGCAGTATATACCTCAATTGGATTTGTCCCCACATCAATCACAACTGCACCTTGCTTTAACCAGCTTCCTCTTACAAGATTGGCCACTCCAGCAGCTGATATCACAATGTCAGATTCACGGGTAATGGCCTCTGGATTTGCTGTGAAGGCATGGATAACACTGACAGTGGCATGATGCCTCTGGAGAAAATATATGTTAATATATGTCCTCAAATAACAACACAGTACAAAACACATAAAATTAGATATGACCCAAAATTGTGACAGCTTTACCTGTAAAAGTAAGGAAGTAGGCAATCCAACAACTTTGCTTCTCCCGATCACAGTAGCATGCTTTCCCATGAGTTCAATTCCAGATTGGAGCAACAACTCAATGCAAGCCTTTGCAGCGCAGGGCAAAAACAGAGGTTTCCGGCTTCTGAGAGCAAGATTACCAACATTCAAGGGATGGAAACCATCAACATCCTTCTCTAGACTGATGGCGCTCAAAATCCTTTCCTCATCCATATGCTGATTTATACAAATTAGCACAAATAAGACAAAGATAAACATATAAACATGTATTATGTTCAATATCAAGCATAATAATAAATCAAAGCTTGATATAAATGAAGATGAACCTCGATAAGACAGATACATTGAACAGAACTTGTATCTATTGGGTGGAAATGGATTTTCCCCCATGATATTAGTCTACCAACTAAATCAAAGATCAAACCTTTTGAAAGCAGCTACAGTATAACACATTACCTGTGGTAGAGGTAGCTGTACTAGGATGCCATGAACAGAAGGATCTTCGTTAAATCTTGATACTGAATCCATCACTTCATCTTCTGTACAATTTCCAGGCAACTTTGCCAGCAAAGATTTAATCCCAACTTCCTCACAACCTTTTGTTTTGTACCTCACATACGATTCAGAATCTCTTCTATCACCAACCAATACGACAGCTAGACCAGGCACATATCCAACTACACTTTTCATTTGACGGACTTCTTCAGCAATATGTAACCTTAGGTCTTCTGCAATGGATTTGCCATCAATGATAGTCGCGGTGCAATCATAATCAGCTACAAAAGACAGAAATGATAGTTCACAGCATCAGAATTTTAGTATAAGGTGTTGTCCACGAATTGGCCAAGAATCAAAGATGTTGACTTGAAACTTTGATACAGCTGTGTGCCAAACATACATTTACTGAAAGCAGCTACTAAGCAACAATAGTACACTAATCCAATTTTTCAGTTTACATAAAAAGAGCTTGAATTTCCCTCTGAACCTTTCATTTGTACTGGTGCTTATACCAACAGCCTAGAAACTTCTAGTTCCAGCTAGCACAGCTGCACATGAGCTACTAAAGAACCTCAATTCGCATTTCATTTCAAGTTTTTTTCTGATCCACCAACGCTCCTCATGAACTGTTAGTAACACGATAGCTTTCTACACTGAGATACTATAGGATTTGAGCACTGATTTTGCGTGAGTTACACGAATTGATCTCATGCCACAATGCTAACTTGATGAATCATAAGCACTATTGCACTAAGTTACCGGCGACTAGTGACATTTCCATCCAACAGCTTCTCCCACTCCCAGCCCGGTATTACTTGAGCACATGCCTAAAATGGCGCCTCGACCAGAGATTTACCAAACCAGTAAGCCCCGCTCACCTCCGGCGTCCCGCGGAGGCGGCTTTCGCGACGCAGCACGCGGTGGAGGGTCCCAGGTGTCGGGGAAATCCGGTCCAAGAAGGAGGCTGCTGCTGCTCCGCCGGCGGCGGCGGAGGCTCCGCGTCCCCGCCTTGTCCTCCTCCGCCGCCGCTGCCGCTGCCGCTGCTGAAGAGTCGTGGAGCCCACGCGCCACCCTGTAGAGCAAGGAGGCTAGCGGGGCACGTTTGTGGCGTGTGGCGGCGGCGGCGAGCACGGCCACGGCGGCGCCACCCATGACCACCTCCGTCTGACGCGATTCGGCCGCTCGTGTCGGAAATGAGATGTCGGCAAACGTTTGGGCCTTTTGGGCCACGTGGGCTCAGCAAGAATATGTACCTTGCATACTCATTGCACGGGCCCACTTCGGGCGAATTTGTACCTTGAAAATAAGCCCAGATGTACGTTTCATGATGTATACGTGGCAGATTCCTCGGCTTGGTGTCAACGTCGTGGCATATTCTCGCTCATTCTTTCCTGAATCCTGATGCTTCAAAATTGTTCGACTGATCCACTATTTACTTTTGCAAATAACGATCCAATTTCAGTGAACAATAAAAATGAAAGCCGGAAAGATAGGCTTGCTATAATTCATACTGGATACTGCTTTCGTTTTTGTGTAAAAACAAGAACATGACGTTCAAAATTCAAAAATCGAACACTTCGATATATGCTTTAGCATATCCTCATGTTTCATGGTAAATGTTACTCCATCCGTTCTTAAATATATGACGTTTAGGACAACTAATTTAGTTCATTTTTTAACTAACTAAGTTGTCCAAAACATTATATATAAAAAGATGGAGGTAGTACATGAAACATATTGCTTATTTATTTTGTGGTAGTTTTTTATATATCCTAATGTCAAACTACTATTAATATTATTTCCATAGCTATTTTGAGTTGAAGTACTAGTACTAGTATTTGTGGTAGTTTTTTTATATATCCTAAAGTCAAACTACTATTAAGGGCATGTTCTTTTTGCTTCAAAAGGAATAGTGAATAACACTATTCACATATCATATTCATCACATCTTCTCTCAAAAAATACTATTCTAGCACTATTCCTTTCCAATTTCACTATTCTTTTTCAAAAAAAACAGACCCTAATATTTTTTCATAGCTATTTTGAGTTGACGTACTACTAGTATAGAGCTAGAAGTCTAGAACCGCGCTTGCTGCATGCAATACAGTTCGTGGAATGATCGAACAGTAGAAAAGTTGGGGGGCCTAGCCGAATGAGGGAAATTTTTTTAATATATTTTTATTTCAATTTGTAAATTTATACCACCGTTTTGAAATTTATCAAAACTATACCACCACCGTCGTGGCCCACGGCGGTTGCAGGCTAACCGCCGTGGATCAAGGCGGTGGTGGTATAGTTTTGATAAATTTCAAAACGGTAATATAAATTTGCAAATTGGAATACAAATATATATATATGAAAACTCCCTCATTCGGCTAGGCCGGCGGTTAGGCCTAGCCGCCGTGGCGTACAGCAGTTAAGGTCATTTAATTTTTTTTACTTTATGAAAGTAAAAAAGGAAATTGAGGAATATTGATTCAATTATTAACAACACAATCACAATAAGACCCAGTTCAAATATTACAGTACCATGATTCAAATGAAATAGTAGTTCAAATATTACAACACTGCAGGGAAGACTACAACATCATACAAAATGACAAACTTCCCAATCTTGCGATGTGACGACGAAGGTTTAGCTTTCTTGGTAGCTTTTATAGTTGGTGGATTATCAACACACGGGTCTACTGGTGGAGCATAAAGACCACCCCAAGGAGGTTCCTCTCCTCTTGCAATGGCATCTGCAGTTTTTCCTTGCAAATAATGATGCATGTCTGGTGGAGCATAAAGAGCATCCCAAGGAGGTTCCTCTCCTCCTGCAATGGCATCTGCAGTTTTTCCTTGCAAATAACGAAGCATGCCTCTTCCCAACGTGCTCATTTTCTTCGGATCAGGTGCTGCGTTTGTGTTTTTCCCCTTTTGGTGTGAGGAATCACGATCACCACCACCATTACCATCCTCACCCCCTCCGGCAGCAGCAGTAGACATCTCTAGTTACTGTTGCAAAATATCTAAACTAATTACACTATTCTAAACTAATTTAACTAATTACATAAATTAAATAAAGAGAGGAAACTTACCTAAGAGGGAGTAGCAGCCCGTGGGGAGAGAGAGGCGGCGGCAGGGTGAGGCGGGACGGCTGCTGCCGTCGCCCTTTATATGAGTGCGACAGCCGCCGTCCGCCACGGCGGTTGGAACCTACCGCCGTGGCCCACGGCGGTCGCAAGGATTTTTAACTTAATGATTAATTTTTTGGTTTTATTTTTTGGTTTTTAACTTTATGACAAAGAAAACGAGCTGGTAATAACGAAAAGCAAAGTGACATAATAAAAAGTAGTCATCATCACAAATAAGAGTGCTGCTGTCTAAACAATATGCAACCTAATCTAGCAACGCCTCTTCTTCTGGTGCAGCCTGTCTGCTCGCGCTGCGGCCCGCGTCTGGTCGCGAGGGTACGTCAACGGGTCACGTGGGTGGATCTGCCGACGCCTAGCATCAGCAGCGGCATCCGGTGTCGCCATCACCACCGGCGACCCTGCAACCTGGTGGGACGACCCTGGCAAACCTCCTGGAGACGGGTGCGTCCCTCCGCTCGCCTGTGTGCCTATGGGTCGCGCGCCTGGTAGCTGCGACCCTCCTGGCTGCGTGCATCCTCCCTCCTGTGTCCATGTGGCTGGCGCGCCTCCTAGCTGCGACCCTCCGAGCTCCTCCTGCGTCGACACACCCTGCAAGAAGTCGAAGTCATCGAACCCTCCCGTCTGGTCGTCTAGGGTGGAGTCAGAAGGGTCGCCGGTGCCGACGTAATCTGGAACAAATAGCATTATTAAATCATGAATCATAATTAATAGATTTTTGTATTTGTATATAGTTAGAGATATAATTGTGGTCATTACCTGTGTGAAGAGCAACGCCAGTGGACGAGGAAGGAACAACTGCTGGTGGTACTACTGGTGGTGCTCATGCTGGTGCTGCTGCAGGTCCTTGTGGTACTGGTGCTGCTGCTGCTGCTCTGGGAACTGGTCCCCCTAGAGGATGCATCCTCCAGGGGGAGGATGCACCGGAGAGCGCGGCGCATAGAAAGTGGCCGGGAAGGGTGGCCGTGACGAGGACGACGATGCCTGTTACGAGCGACTAGTCGAGGCGGAGCTGGAGGACGACTGGGGGTACCGTAGAAACAGTGGTAGAGCCGGGTTACCGCGGTAGTTGACCGCGGTAAGGAACCTCGTGGTGATGCCCTGCATCCTCTCCCACGTCTGCTCGATATCCTGGTGTGTCATGAGGTGCAGCCTCGCCCTCGACTCTGCTAGAATTTGCGACATGTCCGCAATCACGTCGTACTGCAAAAGAAATTATTAGTAAATGTTACAATGTTTAGTACCATAAGAATAATTAGTTGCATTTTCAAACTCACCGCTGAGTCGTAGTGCTGATCCCATCGCACCGGGTAGGTGACAGCAGGAACGATCACCCTCGCCGCGTCCGGAACCGGCGCTGGAGCCTGTGGTGGAACGTACATCACACGCGTCTGAGTCCTCGGGGTGTACCACTGGATGTACGCCTCCCACGCCGTGTCGTCGTGGGGCCGGTCCTCGGTGACGACGTTCTCCGTCTCGGTAGCCCAAGCGTCCACGTACGGCTGCACCCTCTGAACTCAAGAAACACGCCCCGGAACTCCCCTCCGAGACCACCTACCACAAATTAAACATATTCGTCAGTGACTCAATCTTTGAACGCGGAATTAAATTTAAAAATTGACAAGAACTCACCAATGGGTGTCCTGAGGAACAGTGTGCACCACAGGCAGAGGCGACTCCTGGTACAGGCCGAACTGCCTCATCACCCTATGGACGGCGTACTCCTCCATGTACATGTCGAACACCAACGGCGTCTTCGTCTTCCAGTAGTGCTGGTCTCGGAAGCAAAAAGACGAGAGGCCCTGTGGTGCACGGGACGCGATAGCCGCCTCTGAGTACGTCGTTCACCTGATGTCCGCATCCGTCAGAGAGTCGAACTGTCCGACGAAGTCCTTGTATGCCCTCTTCATCTGCTCGTGAGCATACGAGGTCTGCATACAAACGAAATGTGAATTGACCAAACTAGACAAAATGGAGAGACAAATTAAAAGTGAAAGTTAAGAACCGTCCGCAGGCACCAGAGCGATCCTATGGTGAAACGGTCGCTGGGGTCGTGGCCCTCTGGCAGGGGCTCGTACGGCTCGTGGGAGACGTAGGGTCGACCAATCATAAACCGCTCGTGGCACCAGAGCTGAAGAAGAAGAGGACAGCCGAGAAGGATCGCCTAGTCAGAACGACCCTTCAACACCCCCGAGCACAGGCCCCTGTACGTGTAGGCAAGAACAGCATTGCCCCAACTGATCTGGGGCACCGCGTCCAAGGGCATGTTGGCGATCCTCCGAGTGTGGGGGAGCAAGTACCTCGACACCGTGTCTCCCTGCAAACTGCATAACAACACGAACCCAAACAGCCACAACAGGTACGCCTCGAAGAACCTGTCGACTGTCTCGGACTCAGCCTCATCTGGTAGGTAATCAGCCTACACAAATAAAATCAAACGTTAGTTACATTGTCTCCATATATTCAAAAACGAAGAAAAATATAAGGTCAAAGTACGTACGCTGAACTGGTGCAACCAGGTCAAGGTGGGTCCGTGAGAGTTCGTGAACTCCTGGTACGGGGCGGGGGCGCTGAAGGACCGATTAGGCGAACCAGAGAGGGGGGGAGTGAATGGGAGCCGATTAAAATTCTTCTCGAAGGAGATGGGAACTCCAACAAGATGAACACGGCTTCCAACACTCGTCTCCGACTCAGCTACCCAAGTTGGTCAAGACCACACAGCCACTGGAGTGCTACTGGTCCTAGGAACCAACACTCAACCTTCCGAGCCAAAACTCACCAAACCACACAGCGGAAACTTGCACGGCTTGCTGCCTGTGCTACACCGGTCAGACCGATGGCCTGAGCCGGTCAGACCGGTGACACCGGTCAGACCGGTGGACAGAGCCGGTCAGGCCGGTGGCTACAGCAGCCGCACAGCAAACGTTCCAGGAAGCCTCAGTGACTCCTCTAGGCCCTGGAACAAAAACCACCACGAAACACAACCTGTGAGGAAGAAGAACCCCTCACAAAACCTAGCAAAACAACTCCAAGCACGCCAAGAACTGACAAGCAGAACCACGGGACAAAACCACACGGACAAGGCTGTTCCCCGAGACAAAAACCCACCAAGGGCCAGCACCGGTCAGACCGGTTAATAGCACCGGTCAGACCGGTCGTGCCTGGGCAGCTCGGGATGAACAGCGCTCGCGAGTCAACTCCCCCAAATCCAACTCCCGATCTCCCGATTCACTCCACGGATTCGCACAAGACTTTGGGGATAGTAGGAACACCTCATGGGTACTCCATAGCCAAGATTTGGTCCACAAAAACTTGTTGAATCAAGAGGAATCGAAGGATTTCCGCCAAGAACACCACGAACCCTAGAACCACGAAAACCCCAAAATTGAGCCCCTTTGCTCACGGATTTGGGAGGGAGATCAAAGAGAAAAGAACCACGAGGGGTTCATGCGTACATCCCACACCAAATCCCAAAGAGAAAGGTCTCAAAACCGCCACAAGAAATTCGCCAAGAAAAACCTCCGAAAATCACCAAAAAGGAGAAACGGGAAAGACACATCCAAGCCTTGAGGAACCACGCCGAATCATCTATACATAGCAAAGAGGTTCATACAAGGTCTAGCTTGCCGCCCGATCATCCTTCCCTCTCACAAGATCTCACCATGAAGCTCTCAAGCTAGTCCTACGAAAATCCTAAGAAAATAGGAAGGAAAATAGGAAAACCAAATGAGCTAGGGTTCCAAGAGATGGCTGCCATCCTCTCACCCCTTGGGTTATATGGAGGCAACCGAAAGACTAAAATACCCTTACTAGCTAACTTGGGATACATGCCCCTCAAAGGCGAATTCGGAAATCTTTGTCTTCGCTCCATCGGACGGATGCCCAGCGACCGCAAACTTGCTTAGCCTCGACGCAAGCCTTGCGATCCCGACGCGTGTCCTCCGCTTCGAAGATTCCGGACTGCGTCGTCGCACACCGGTCAGACCGGTGCTCCACACCGGTCAGACCGGTACCCACCGGTCAGACCGGTCAGACCCACCGGTCAGACCGGTCTGGAACTGCTGCACCTCCGTCTTCGGTTCTTCGGTCTTGGCTTTGTGGATCAACCAAGGAACCCAATGATTTTCTGGTGAACCACCGGAAACCCCGCGAACTCGGTGTAGCCTCCGCCAATCACCACTCATGACTCGGCTCCCACGTAGTCCCGGCTTGACCTTGGTTTTGAGACTCAACCAAGAAACCGTCCATGACTTCATCTTGCCGTTCTTGCCACCATGCGGCCCGCACTTGACCCCGCTGGCCACCGGGTCCCTCGAACCAAGCCTACTTGTCTTCTCCACACCTGGAGGCCTCACCGGCAATGACCTTTCATGCTTGTTCTTCACCTGCACCTGCACCAGTCAAGCCGCAACCTGCACCTGCAATACTTAACCAAGAATCAGTCCACATCACGTTGTCAATCACTCATCACACCAGGAAGCGACCATCCACCGGTCCTCGAACCACACCTGGCTCTCAATCTCCCCCTTGATGAGTGCATTGACAACACACACGTTTTGGTAACCAAGAGAAAAGGAAAAGAAAAGAAACGACTAAAAGGAACTCCAACAAGCGATCGAAAGCCAAAGAAAAGGCAAAGAGCAAGATCACATGAAGAAGACAAGTCTCGGACCCCTTAGGCAAGGGCAACGACTCGACACATCCGAGACAAAACATGCTCAAGCAAAGAGCACAAACCATCAAACCAAAGCTCGAAAACCACAAAGAGCTCCCCCTGCACACATGCAAGCTCCCCCTGAACCAATGCAACTCCCCCTGGACAAATGCATGCGAACCACTTCACGAAACAGAGCAGCTGCAACACCTCAGCTCTGACCGGTCAGACCGGTCGACACCACCGGTCAGACCGGTGCGCAACATGTGAACAGGACCAGCACTCTGACCGGTCAGACCGGTGACCTCAACCGGTCAGACCGGTGCACGACAGAGCCCAGAAATGGCTCGAAACCACCTGAAAACCTTCCAAATGCATTCAGTAGGCCAAAACATGCTCAAACTTCTCCCCCTTGTTGACAATGCATGAATCAAGCCAAAAATGCAAAAAATGCAACCTAGAGCTTCTCAAATAGACAAAATTCAACATAGTATGCTACACATGTCCAAACGAGCAAGTTAGATACTCTATAGCTTCGTAATGACATAAACTTCATGATCACCAAGTTTCACAACCATTGGGCGAAGCTAAGATAGAATTTAGTAATTTTGCGAAAAATCACCCTCTCATGAGCAAAGTCCTAAACATGAGCAAAACATGTCAAAATGGCAAAGCCACACAAACTTCATGCTAGGACAACCATTCTAAGCATAAGACCATCATAAACACCCACAAGCACCTCATGTCATGTCAAAGCCACCGAGCCATGTGCCTACTTCTATATATGAGACTTCTCATTAGTAGGCATCATGCAACGATTTAGCACCCAAAGCAACTTAAAATTAGCACATATGACATGGGAGCACATTTTTCAAGCAATTTACATTTCATTTTCAGATTTATAATTGGTACATGAAATGTCTTTGCGACAAAAAGGAACTTATGCCCCTCCACAAGATGAAGCATGGGGGCTAAACATTCATGATGGCAAATGAGCCTTTGGCCCCCATATGATCAAAATAAGCTATCCAACCACAAATTAAGCATAGCCAAGCCACAACAACATGTCAAGATCATGTAAAGGCATTTACTCACAAGAGAGCATACATATGAAATTTTCAAAAAACATAGCCATCGACCATGGATACAAACCAAGATTATCAAGAGCTAAGCCAACCTAACCATAGCTTACCAAATTAGCTCACAAAGACATATATATCATTCCATGGTGAACAATGTATATAGGAGAAGCCTTTCCTAAACAATGCATATGATACAAAATGCATGCAACCTAAGATACAAAGATGCCTATACATCATGTTACATAAGTCATTCCAAATGCAAGAAATGCACAAAGGAAAGCTATACATATGCTACAAAGGAGCTCCCACACGCCAACTCAAGAAATCAAACAAACACCAAGCTCCCCCCGCAAACGAGTGAAAGTTGCTTGATCTAGGGGTTTGGTGAAAATATCGGCTAGTTGGTCATGTGTGGGTACATGGATCAAAGCTATCTTCCCTTTCTCTACGTTGTCTCTCAGAAAATGATACCTCACTTCTATGTGCTTGGTTTTGGAATGGAGCACTGGGTTCTTTGCAACGCTTATGGCACTGGTGCTATCACATTGAAGTGGGACATGGGTATACTCCTCACCAAAGTCACTCATGGTGTATGTGATCCAAAGGAGCTGAGAGCAACAACTAGCTGCGGTCACATACTCTGCCTCGGTAGTGGATTGAGCAACACTCGACTGTTTGCGGGAAGACCAAGATACCAAAGAAGAACCCAAGAATTGGCAAGTCCCAGAAGTGGACTTCCTATCCAACCGACACCCGGCAAAGCCCGCGTCTGAAAATCCATGAAGCGCCAAAGAGGAAGACGCAGAGTACCAAAGGCCAAAGTCGGGAGTGTGTCGCAAATACCTGAAAATGCGCTTGACTGCTTGCCGATGCGAAGTCCTCGGAGACGCTTGAAAACGAGCGCACAGACACACCGAGAATTGGATGTCCGGCCTCGTCGCCGTCAAGTAGAGGAGTGACCTGATCATGCTCCGGTACTCCTTCTGGTCCACGTGTTCACCTTCCTCGTCCGCATCAAGAGCTGTAGTCGTACTCATAGGCGTTGCCATAGCCTTGGAGTCCTCCATCTTGAACTTCCTCACAATGTCCTTGGTGTACTTAGCTTGGTGCACAAATGTTCCTTCCTTTGATTGCTTGATTTGTAGCCCGAGGAAGAACTGCAACTCGCCCATCATGCTCATCTCAAATTCCCTGCTCATGTCTTTTGCAAACCTTGCAACAAGAGAGTTAGACGAGCCACCAAAGACAATATCATCCACGTATACCTGCACAATTAGGATATCTCTGCCCTGCCTGAGGAGAAACAAGGTCTAGTCGACCTTCCCCATCTCAAACCCTCTCTCAAACAGGAACCCCCTCAACCTACCATACCAAGCTCTAGGCGCCTGCTTCAACCCATACAACGCCTTCCTCAACTTGTACACCCGGTGGGGGTACTTCTCACTCTCAAACCCCGGTGGTTGCCTCACAAACACCTCTTCCTCCAACACACCGTTCAGGAAAGCACTCTTCACATCCATCTGGTACAACTTGAACCCTTTAGCCACGGAAAAGGCTAGAAGGATCCTGATCGCCTCCAAACGAGCTACAGGAGCGAAAGTCTCCTCGTAGTCGATCCCCTCTTTCTAACTGTACCCCTGAGCAACAAGTCTCGACTTGTTCCTCACCACTTCTCCTTTCTCTCCCTCTTTATTTTTCCACACCCATTTTGTCCCAATCGGCTTACACCCTGGGGGAGGGTCAACCAACACCCAAACTTGGTTCCTCTCAAAATTCTCCAACTCCTCATGCATCGAGTTAACCCAATTATGATCAGATAACGCGTGTCCAATGTCTTTGGGCTCAAAGGTGGCAACAAAAGCAGCATGAGCGAAATGAGAATTGTTCCGAACCCTCGACCGTGTAGTACGTTCATTCATGTCGCCGATGATTCTCGAAGCTGGGTGATCCACTTGCACTCGCCGGGGAGGTCTCGCCCTGATGCTACCTCCCCCTCAACAGCAGCTTCGCCTTGATCTGGGTTTGTCGTTGTAGGTGTGGGAGAGGGTCCATTCTCGATCGTCGTCGAAGTAGTAGGTACATGTTCAGCCGCGGGCATCACACTGCCATCTTCGTCATCTCCATGTTCATGCTCCTCCTCCTGAAAGATCTCCTCGCCAAGTTCGTCATCACCTGCACACTCAAAAACAAGCTGACTACGTGGCTGTGTCTCGTCGAAGGTTACCTCGCAAGTCTCCACGATTTGGTTAGTTTCAAGATTGAGCACACGAAATGCTCTAGAATGAGATGCATAACCAAAGAAAATGCCATCGACAGACCTAGCCTCGAACTTGTCCAACTTCTTCCCTTTCTTCAGAATGAAGCATTTACAACCAAAGATATGGAAGTGACTCACCTTGGGTGTGCGACCGTGCATCAACTCGTAACAGGTTTTCTTCTTATGGACCCTGAGGTAGATCCTGTTTGACACATGGCACGCGGTATTGACCGCCTCAGCCCAGAACCTTCTCGGAGTCCTATGCTCGTCGAGCATCGTCCGAGCCATCTCGCACAAGGTCCTGTTTTTCCTTTCCACCACGCCATTCTGGGGAGGCGTATACGGACTCAAAAACTGATGTTCAAGACCCAAGTCATGGCAAAAGGTTTCGAAGCGAGAGTTTTTGAATTCCGAGCCATTGTCACTGCGGATCGCTCGTATGGCATCTCCGTGCCTCTCGTTCTTAACATCAAGACAAGATCTCGAACAAAACCAAACGTCTCCCCTTTCTCCTCAAGAAAGAACACCCACGCATACCGAGAGTAGTCGTCCACCACAACAAGGACATACCACTTCCCACCCGCAGATCGCACACGAGCTGGGCCAACAAGGTCCATATGGAGCAGCTCGCATGGACGCTCAGTCATCACATCGGTGAGAGGCGGGTGAGAAGAGGCTACCATCTTGGCATGCCTACACGGCGCACAAACCAACTCTTTCTCAAACCTCAACCGTGTCAATCCTCGGACCAAATTGAGTTTACTCAAGTGAGACAAAAGGTCAAAGCTCAAGTGACCCAACTTCCTATGCCACTTCCACAACTCACTTGAAGAACCAGCCAAGAAGCAACGCTCCACACCAGAAGACTGAGAAAAATCAGCTCGGAACACTTGACCCTCGGGAACGACCATGCAAACAAGATCCCCCCGAGAATCTAAAATCCGAGAACCACCAGGCCGAAACAACACCTCAAAACCCTCATCCAACAACTGGGACACAAAAAGCAAATTGTATCCAAGCGATTGAAAAAGAGCAACACGCCTGAGAGTGATCTTGTCACTTACCTTAATCTCACCTTCTGACAGCACACGCCCTCGCCCATTGTCCCCAAAGGTGATGTACTTCTTTGTCACCACCGGGACGAGACTTGAGAACCACCCCTTGTCTCCGGTCATATACCTCGAGCAACCGGAGTCAATCAACCAAATGTTCTTCAAGTCTCCCACCTGAAATTCAAAAGCGAGCACATGAGTGAACAAACGACTCAGCACTGGGGTTAGTACCAAAAGAGTAAAACCAGTGCCGAGCCATTTGCTCCAAAGTGGGGTTAGCACAAACCAAATCATCACGCCTATCAAAGCTACCACCACGGTAACCACCACGAGGGAACCAACCCTCTCTAGCTGGAGGAGGACGAAAGCCACGAAAGGGAAACCGTGGATCGTTCCTCCTCTCCATCTCAAAGCTACGACTCCTCCCATCCCCGTATTGAGCACGAGGTGGAGAACGCCTAGCAAACTGACCACCTGCAAACTTTCCAGACCAACCACCAGAACCACGACCTCCAGAACCAAACCGAGCGTCCTCACGAGCACGAAACCCGACTCGCTGTCTGCCCAGACCTGCACCGGTCTGACCGGTGTAGTACACCGGTCTGACCGGTGTAGCTCGGCCAGCAGCAGCACCTGCAGGCTTCCGGTCTCCCCAAGCCGGAACTGTCCTCACAATCGCCTTGGCCCTGGGCATCTGCATACGAGGCTCAGGTACACCATTATAGGGGTGGTACCTGTCCTTGTTAGCCCACTCTCTAGCCATTCTCTCCTCACGCTTCCTCTTGAAGCAAAACTCATCCTTGTGACCATCTCTCCCACAATACCCACAATGGAACTTTATGGGCTGTGGCTTAGGCTTAGGCTTGGGTTGGGGCTGCCCACTCGGCTTCTCACCCTTCTTCTCTCCTTCCTCACCTCCCTTTGGGCTCACAAACTTCACCGGTTTCTGAAAATCATTTGTTGGGTGAGGGAATATGGGTGGATCTGGAGTAGTGTCAAGTTTGTTTCTGAGATGGTTAGGCTTGGGCTCAAACTTGTTCTTGTGTCTGTTTGGTGGTGGGATAGGAATCTCTCCAACTCTCTCAACTCCCTCACCACAGTTCTCTCCAAGCTTGTCAGCCCCAAGTGCCTGACCATCATAGCGTTTAAAAGCCGCTATCATGATACCAAGCTGAGGCTCCTGACCCGACAACCAGCTCATACATTTTCTCAGCTCATCATTCTCATCCTGCAAGCGATCAACATAATGTGCAAGCTCCAAATTCTTAACCGCATGCAATTCACAAGTAGAGCAAGAAGTGGGAATAGGCTCTTTCAACTTAGCCTCAAGCGAAACAGTGTAAGCAAGCATCTCATCAATCTTTCCATGCAAAACAGGGCAAGAAGTGCAAGCACCTAGCAAAGCAGGTCTAGACTTAAGCTCAGCCACTTCAACCCTAAGCATATCTAGTTCATCACAAGTAGAAGCATGCTTATCCTTAAGAGCAGTAAGATCAGCTAGGTACACAGAGCAATCACAGCAATCAATCTCATCAGAAACCACAGGAGAAGCCTTAAGCGAATCAATCTCAAGCTTAGCATCTAGGTTCTGGGTTTCTAGCTCAGCCACACGGTTCCTAGCATCTTCTAGTGAGGCCCTAAGCTCTTTCCTCATCTTCTTGGCCTCTCTAAGCATGTGATCGCGGTTATCAAGCAAGTCAACCAACTCATCATTCTCCTTGCGCAAAGAAGAGAGCTCATCACATACCTCATCCTCGGAGTCAGAGTCCGAGTCACTCTGGTGGCTCTTCTTGCTGCCGGAGCTATGGGCCATGCCGCAGAAGCCATCTCCCGCGAAGCAGCTCAACCCGCTCAAGTTCCTGGATGACTTCTTGTTCTTGCGCCGATCACCTTCATCTTCCCTGCTACTCGAGCTCGAGGAAGAGTAGGCGGAGCTGGAGTCGATGTCGCTCGCTCCGACCATTGCTCGGGCCTTCCTGCCGCGGCCATCCTTCTTCCTCGACTGTCGCTCGTCCTTGTGCTTGTTCTTGTGCTTGTGATCGCGCCTCGATCGGTACTTGCCATCCTTGCTCGATCGGTGCCTGTAGCCGTCCTTGTTCTCCGTCTTCTCAGGGCAATCGGCGACGAAGTGTCCTGGCTTGCCGCACTGAAAGCACGTCCGTGCTGTCCTCCTCGTGTTCACCTGGTTCTCGTGCAGCCTCTCGAACCGCCTGGTCAGCAACGCCAGCTCGTCCTCTCCAAGCACGTCGAACTCCTCGTCTGGCAAAGACATCAAAGAAGACAGAGAGTACATCCTGGAGGATGTGTTAGCGTTAGACTTAGCTCCTTTGCCACTAACGAGAGCGAGACTATGAGAATCAGTCGGGCTCTCGATCTTGGCTGTCATACCACGGTCCAACTCAGCCGACTTGAGCTTCGAGAACAGCTCGTTCACCGTCAAGGTGTCATACTTCTCGGACTCAACAATAGCCTCAAACTTCCCGTCCCATACGGTACGATCCAACGAGTGCAAGAGCTTCACGGCTCTATCATGATCATTGTATGGGAGGACGTCCACATTGGCTCTCATGTTGTTCACAACGACCGTAAATCGCTGGAAAAGGGCATCGACGGACTCGCCGGGGAGATGAGTGAAGTTCTCGTACTCTCTCCGGTAAGTCGCGTACATCCGAGCCTGAACCTGAGCATTCCCAGCATGAGCTTCCTTCAACTGCTCCCAAATCCTACAAGCTAAGTCCTCTGTCTGAACCCGATCGAATTCAGGCTGACACAGAGCACGAAACAAGTAGTCGACAGCTTTGTTGTTGGCTTCGAACATATCCCTCGATCCTGGAGCAAGGAAGTTCATCGGATGAACATAAGCTGTGTTCACCGTGACATCCCAAAGGATCTGACCCTTTCCGCGGAGGAACGCCGCCATCCGCCTTTGCCACATCTGGTAGTTCTTCCCATCGAAGTGCGGAGGACCCGAACCCTGTTCCTGGTACGCCATCTTTGGATCTTAGACTGGTAAGAGTCAATAAAGACCCGAACCGGCTCTGATACCAATTGAAGGACCGATTAGGCGAACCAGAGAGGGGGGGAGTGAATGGGAGCCGATAAAAATTCTTCTCGGAGGAGATGGGAACTCCAACAAGATGAACACGGCTTCCAACACTCGTCTCCGACTCAGCTACCCAAGTTGGTCAAGACCACACAGCCACTAGAGTGCTACTGGTCCTAGGAACCAACACTCAACCTTCCGAGCCAAAACTCATCAAACCACACAGCGGAAACTTGCACGGCTTGCTGCCTGTGCTACACCGGTCAGACCGATGGCCTGAGCCGGTCAGACCGGTGACACCGGTCAGACCGGTGGACAGAGCCGGTCAGGCCGGTGGCTACAGCAGCCGCACAGCAAACGTTCCAGGAAGCCTCAGTGACTCCTCTAGGCCCTGGAACAAAAACCACCACGAAACACAACCTGTGAGGAAGAAGAACCCCTCACAAAACCTAGCAAAACAACTCCAAGCACGCCAAGAACTGACAAGCAGAACCACGGGACAAAACCACACGGACAAGGCTGTTCCCCGAGACAAAAACCCACCAAGGGCCAGCACCGGTCAGACCGGTTAATAGCACCGGTCAGACCGGTCGTGCCTGGGCAGCTCGGGATGAACAGCGCCCGCGAGTCAACTCCCCCAAATCCAACTCCCGATCTCCCGATTCACTCCACGGATTCACACAAGACTTTGGGGATAGTAGGAACACCTCATGGGTACTCCATAGCCAAGATTTGGTCCACAAAAACTTGTTGAATCAAGAGGAATTGAAGGATTTCCGCCAAGAACACCACGAACCCTAGAACCACGAAAACCCCAAAATTGAGCCCCTTTACTCACAGATTTGGGAGGGAGATCAAAGAGAAAAGAACCACGAGGGGTTCATGTGTACATCCCCCACCAAATCCCAAAGAGAAAGGTCTCAAAACCGCCACAAGAAATTCGCCAAGAAAAGCCTCCGAAAATCACCAAAAAGGAGAAACGGGAAAGACACATCCAAGCCTTGAGGAACCACACCGAATCATCTATACATAGCAAAGAGGTTCATACAAGGTCTAGCTTGCCGCTCGATCATCCTTCCCTCTCACAAGATCTCACCATGAAGCTCTCAAGCTAGTCCTACGAAAATCCTAAGAAAATAGGAAGGAAAATAGGAAAACCAAATGAGCTAGGGTTCCAAGAGATGGCTGCCATCCTCTCACCCCTTGGGTTATATGGAGGCAACCGAAAGACTAAAATACCCTTACTAGCTAACTAGGGATACATGCCCCTCAAAGGCGAATTCGGAAATCTTTGTCTTCGCTCCATCGGACGGATGCCCAGCGACCGCAAACTTGCTTAGCCTCGACGCAAGCCTTGCGATCCCGACGCGTGTCCTCCGCTTCGAAGATTTCGGACTGCGTCGTCGCACACCGGTCAGACCGGTGCTCCTCACCGGTCAGACCGGTACCCACCCGTCAGACCGGTCTGGAACTGCTGCACCTCCGTCTTCGGTTCTTCGGTCTTGGCTTTGTGGATCAACCAAGGAACCCAGTGGTTTTCTGGTGAACCACCGGAAACCCCGCGAACTCGGTGTAGCCTCCGCCTATCACCACTCATGACTCGGCTCCCACGTAGTCCCGGCTCGACCTTGGTTTTGAGGCTCAACCAAGAAACCGTCCATGACTTCATCTTGCCGTTCTTGCCACCATGCGGCCCGCACTTGACCCCGCTGGCCACCGGGTCCCTCGAACCAAGCCTACTTGTCTTCTCCACACCTGGAGGCCTCACCGGCAACGACCTTTCACGCTTGTTCTTCACCTGCACCTGCACCAGTCAAGCCGCAACCTGCACCTGCAATACTTAGCCAAGAATCAGTCCACATCACGTTGTCAATCACTCATCACACTAGGAAGCGACCATCCACCGGTCCTCGAACCACACCTGGCTCTCAGGCGCGTTCGTTTTGAGGAACGTTCGCGAACCGAGCAAGGAATTCAGTACGCCAGTCGGCCAAGATGTCCACAGGCCCCATCGGCTTGCCCTCACAAGGAAGGTTCATCAACAGGGACGTGTCCCGAAGAGTCACCGTTAGCTCGCCGACGGTGAAGTGGAACGTGTGGGTCTCCCGCCTCCAGTGGTCCAAAAGCGCGCAGAGGAGGGAGAAGTCGAACTGGAATCGTGTCATGCGATCCTTCCGAGGAATCGCGTCCCGTAGCCTGTCCCCCTCGACTAACCGCGCTACAGGCAGTAGTCCTGCAGCGCGTAGCCTGAAACAAATAATGTAAATTTATTAGTTAAAACAAAAGTATAATTAAAGGTACATACAATAACATATAATCAGTTCACGTACTTGGGAACCCAACGGCCGTGGATCGGCAACAACGTCCGCGTAGTGCGAGAACATACGTGTCCAAGATCCTCTCTGAGGACGGCAGGTAGGTACGAGCAGTGCCTGCGGTTGACCTGAGCCTCGAACAACTCTGGCGTCACATGCGCCTCAACCCGAGCCTGAGCCTCAGCCCGAGCCTGAGCCTCAGCCCGATCCTGAACCTGATCCATAGCTGCAGCTGCATACAAAAATTAAATGAATAATTACAAAAACCAGATAAAGTAATTTGTACATTTTCTAAACAACATAAAGTAATTTTCTACAATTTATAGACCCTGTTGAGCTTCTTCTGGATCAATGTCACTACCGAGTTCTGCATCATTTCCTAAAATGATGATCTCATTATTAACTATTCGCGCAAAATCACTCCACAGAACCGCCGTTAACCATTGGTCGTCGAGAAGGCGTATTCTCAAAGGACCCATATCTACAGCTATGTTAATGGGGGCGTGGTTTGGTAATACACCAATTTGGCCACTATTAGTAGATAAAATGATTTCTTTCACTTCACAATCCCAAATAATTCGTTTAGGAGTCAGTACATAAAGATTTAATTTCATTTCTTCAATTTGCTCTCCTCTTCTAAGTTTATAGCTTTCGTGCTAGCTTGAACTGAGAGATGATCGAAGCACAGTGGTTGGTGTGGTTCGTCAGAAAGAAATGCGTTGCTTCTTTCCTACTTTTAGGTCCTCGTAGAAATGAGCTTAAATCAAATATGAGGGCAGATGACATTGACGGGAAAGATCAACGTTCTGAGACTTCGTTGAGCGGGACTTCAATACAATGGTGGGCCAATAATGAATTTTTTTTGCATATGTATTAAGACGCTTGGTTTGATTTCGAAATTGTCCAGAGTTTTTTTTATGTTGTTTTCATTGCAAAATGATGGATCTCCTTCCGTAACTTTCCAATTACGAGTACGAGAATTGAAAGACATGAAAATTCTCAATTCTCTACGGCGTCTAGGAGATAGATAGAATATTTTCAGGAACAAGAAAATCAGAAGAATCTTTTTCTCTATTCACTACCATTCCGCGTCTTGACTTCTATTAGTTTCTTCTTTAATGCAATAGCTATAGTTTGATATAGAATCCTCCGGCAAGTAAAGGGGGTTCTAATATATATTGGTTGTGCTTGAAACGCTTGTGCTCGAAGGGCAGATATGAATCGATTAACTAATCCAATTTCAATATCTTGATTTCGAGCAGCAATACATCGTGAACCAATATATATATCGTCTGCTAATACACGACCAATTAGTGTTTGGACAAAAAGTTTTTCCATCATCCCATTTTGAGGACTCACAGAAATACCTCAGATAGTACCACAATCTCTTCTACGCACAATAATATGTTGAACTACTTCAACAAGTCTACGTGTAAGATAGCCAGCATCCGCTGTTCGTACAGTAGTATCTACAACCCTTTTTCGGGCTCCGTAGCAGGAAATTATATAATCTGTCAAAGAAAGTCCCTCGCGTAAATTGCTTTGAATAGGTAAATCAATCATTTGTCCTTGAGGATCCGCCATTAACCCTCTCATACCTACTAATTGGTGTACCTGAGATGCATTTCCTCTGGCTCCTGAAAAAGACATTAGATAGACTGGATTAGAAGGATCCGTTATTCGAAAATTCGAATTCATTTCTTGTTTCAAATATTCACTTGTAGCATACCATATCTCAATGGATTGGTGTAATTTTTCTACCACGTGTACAACCCCATAATAATAGTGTTTCTCCAAAAGAAAACTCTGTTGTTCCGCGTCTTGGAGTAGCCATCCTTTAGAGGGAATTGTTAAAAGATCCTCAATTCCTAAAGAAATCGATGTAGTAGTGGCTTGATGGAAGCCCAGGGTCTTTATTTGATCCAGTATATGGGATGTATATCCCATTCCGAAATGATCTATTAATCTGCTAATAAGTTGTTTCATAGCAGTTCCATCTATCTCTTTATTATGAAAGACCAAGTTGGCCCGTTCTGCCATACATAAGTACCCCCTTTTTTGGCTGAGTAGGATTCGACAATGGGCCTGAGTCAGTGATTCGAAAACTTAATTTACTCCCTTTCCTCAATCTCAATCTGGATTCGCGCGGCAAAAAGATGGTACTAGCGAAATCGGAATGCCCCCCCGAAAGGGGCATCGCCGAATCTAACTTCCTTGTTTAGATAGTGTATGAATAGGCCTGACTAAATCCTTGTATGGCTTCCTCTATTTCTCTATAAAAAGAAATATGACCAAGAGTGGTTCGAATGTATATAGAACGGATTTCCTTTTTTCTATTTCCTACTACCAGATAGTGGTCATAAATCTCATGATAAGTCCCAAAAGATTCATATTGAACTTCAATTGGAATTTCTCTTGACCCAACAACGTGTTGATCTAGTTTCCATCGGAGCCACAAGGGACTGTTTAAACCGATTTGTTTCTGTCTATAAGCTCCTAGTGCATCATAGGAACTAGAAAAATGGGGTTCTTTATCTTTCGTATACTTATAATAATTGTTATTATTATAGTTTACTTTTTTATTTGGAGAGTTTCCGCAACTATTATATCTATTTGCACAAATACCTCGACGGTTTCCAATCGTTAATACATAAATTCCGATAAGCATGTCTTGAGTTGGCACGCAAATAGGATCTCCAATAACGGGAGACAGGAGATTCATATGAGAAAACATAAGTAAACAGGCTTCCGCCTGAGCTTCCAAGGATAAAGGTAGATGAACAGCCATTTGATCCCCATCAAAGTCCGCATTGCAACCCTTACACACTAATGGATGTAAGAAAATAGTACGCCCCTCTACTAAAGTGGGTTGGAAGACCTGTATGCCTAATCTATGCAGGGTAGGTGCTCTGTTCAATAGTATAGGATGTCCCCGCATAACTTCTTGAAGTATTTCCCATACAATGGGTTCCTTTTCCCAAATTTTCCTTTTAGCAATCCTGACATTAGAAGTAGCACGTTTCGTGATTAAATCACGAATTACAAATAGCTGAAAAAGCTTTATTGCTATCTCTAGAGGTAATCCACATTGATGTAATGAAAGCGAAGGACCCACAACAATGACAGAACACCCCGAGTAATCGACCCGTTTCCCAAGTAGAGTCTCGTGAAACCTCCCCTCTTTACCCTCAATTACATCTGAAAGTGATTTGTATACTTTATTGTGACCATCCCTTGTTGGTTGCCCGCGGGACCCACTATCAAGAAGTGTATCCACGTCTGCTTGTACCAATTTTTCCTGACACATTACTAAATCCGCTGGTGCTAATTCACTTCTTTTTAATAGATAGGCAAGGTTGTTGTTCCGGCGGATAACTCTCTTATAAAGTTCGTTAATATCCGAAGTCACTACTTTATCCCCAGACCTATAAACAATGGGTCTCAATTCGGGAGGAAGAACCGGTAATAAGCACAAAACCATCCATTCTGGTTCTACATTTGTTTGAATAAAATGTTTCGCCAATTGCATGCGTCTAATTAAAAAATCTTTTCTTATTTGTCTTTTTCTATCTTCCCATTCATCTCCACTATACCCCTCATCTTCTAATTCTTTCCATTCAACCAAGGAATTCTCTATAATAATTCGCAAATCCAAATCCGCTAATTGTTCTCTAATAGCACCTGCTCCTGTCGCAATTTCCCGATTTCGAAATGTTGAAAAGCCTGGGGTAGAAAAAAAGGGAGAAATATTGTGGTTACAGGATGAAATTTCATCTTCGAATAAACCCCGTAATCGTAAGAAAGTAGGTTTTTTAGCGCTGGGCCTAGCAAAAGAGAAATCGCCATATACTAGGCCCTCCAATTTCTTAAGGGGTTTATCTAAAAGATTCGCGATATAACTAGGAAGACCTTTCAAATACCACACATGAGTCACTGGACATGCCAGTTTTATGTAGCCCATTTGATATCTTCGTATCCGAGAATCAACAAATTCTACCCCACATTTTTGACAAAATCTTTCGTCTTCATTTTCAGCTACGCTCGCTCGAGAATTTCCACAAGCACAAATTCCGCTTTTTATGGGTCCAAAGATTCTTTCGCAAAACAATCCATCTTTTTCTGGTTTATCGGTTTTATAATGAAAAGGGGAGGGCCTTGTGACTTCGCCAACGACTTCCCCATTAGGTAGGATTTTTTTAGCCCAAGCCCTTATTTGTTGAGGGGAAATGAGTCCAATTTGAAGTTGTTTATGTTTATAATGGTCGATCATAAAATAGAAATAAGAAAAGAATTTATATTTATTCCGATCAAACATCCTCCCTATTAACCTGGAAGTTCTTCTCAGATACAAGGAAATGGTTCAGTTCTAGAGCCAGAGATCGTAGTTCTCGAACGAGCACTCGAAAAGATTCTGGAGGATCCTCGTGATTAGGCACTCTTTTTCCCCAGATCGTAGCATTACGTATTTCTTGGCGAGCTATAAGATGATCAGATTTATAAGTAAGTATCTCTTGTAAAATATGAGCAACACCAAATCCTTCTAAAGCCCAAACTTCCATTTCTCCTATTCGTTGTCCCCCTTGCTTGGCTCTTCCTCTAACGGGTTGTTGGGTAACAAGTGAGTAGGGCCCAGTAGAACGTCCATGAATTTTCTCATCAACTTGATGAATTAATTTTAAGATATAGGACTTCCCTATTAGAATAGGCTGTTCGAAGGGATCTCCTGTTCTTCCATCAAATATTCTACTTTTTCCCGGGTACTCAGGTTCAAATACCCATGTATTTTTTGTTTGTTTACTGGCTTCATATAATTCTGAAAACATGAGTTTTCTTGAAGCCTCTTGCTCATATCTCTCATCAAAGGGTGCTATTCTATAATGTTTCTTTAGCAGATCCCCTGCTAATCCGAGTGAATTTTCAAATATTTGTCCCACATTCATTCGTGAGGGTACTCCTAAGGGATTGAAGACCATATCAACAGGTGTTCGATCTTGCAAATAGGGCATATCTTGCCTAGGCAAAATTTTGGAAATGATCCCCTTATTCCTGTGTCTTCCGGCTACTTTATCCCCAACTTTGATTTCACATTTCTGTAAAATATATACACGAACCATTATGTCAAGGGGGTCCCTCTGGATCCATTTCACATCGATAACGCGCCCTCTTCCACCTATAGGTAGTTTGAGAGAAGTTTCTTTTGAAGTGGATACCTCAAGACCAAAAATAGCCCGTAATAATCCAGCTTCCGCGATATACGACGATTCGCTCGCTATCTGAGGTGTTAATTTACCTACTAAAATATCGCCAGTTTCCACCCAGGATCCCAACTTCACAACTCCATTTCTGTCCAAATTGCGGAGTAAATGTTCTTCTAGATGTGGTATTTCTTTAGTGATTTTTTCAGCGGAGCCTTGGCTTGTCGTATCCGTCTGAATTTCATATTTTCGGATGTGAAAAGAAGTATAAATATCCTCATATACCAAACGTTCACTAATTAGTACTGCGTCTTCAAAATTGTAACCCTCCCAGGGCATATAAGCTACTAAAATGTTTTTCCTAAAGCAAGTTCCCCACCAACTGTAGCTGCTCCCTCCGCTAAAATTTTCCCTTTTTAATGGATTTACCCCACGGAACCCGAGGTTTTGGGTGCATACAAGTATTTTTGTTAGAGCCCTGATGGGAAACTAAAGGAATACTTATAGTCTTCCCACTACTTGATAATAGGATCTTATGACTATCACTAGAAATGATCTTTCCCTCGCGTTCGGCTATAATGGAAACCCTCGAATCTAGAGTTGTTTGGCGTTCCAATCTAGTTCCAACAATGCACTTTTCGGACCGAGAAAGTGGAACTGCTTGGCGTTGCATATTAGAACTCATTAAAGCCCGATTCGCATCATTATGCTCAATAAAAGGAATGAGAGAACCCCCAATAGAAAAATATTGGAAAGGGAAAATACTTCTAACATGAATCTGTTCCCATGCAATAGTCAGGAATTCTTGACGGTATCTAGCTGGAACAACCTGTTCTTCCTGAATACCCTGATTCAAGGACAAAGAATTTCCTGCTGCTATCATATAATATTCATCTCTATTTGGTGATAAATAAACCACCTGTCTCTCTTTTTTTCTTTTGCTTTCTCAGATATTTCATAAAACGGGCTCTCTATAGATCCCCACCAGTGATCAATTCTCACATGAGCTAACGATCCGGTATGTCCAACATTGATTCCTTCGGACGTGTCAATTGGACACATACGCCCATAGTGACTCAGATGAATATCTCGGCTCCAAAAACTTGCAGTTCTCCCCGTCAATCCTCCAGGACCCAAACAACTCACTTTTCGCCCGTGAACCGTTTGTGTCAATGGATTGGTTTGATCAAAAACTTGAGATAAAGGATATGTGCCAAAAAAGGTCTCATAAGTAGTTATTAATAAAATCGAAGTTGAAGTTGGAGTTACCAAAGTTTGTGGAGTCGGTTTCGATTGACGTGTGAATACTCTACGGATAGTTTTTTGAACCGCATGTTGTAAATGGCCAAGAGCTAGTCCGAATTGATCTTGTAACAGATCCGCAACTGAACGAATACATTTATTTTTCAAGTGATTCATATCGTCATCGTCAGGTATACCTGTTCCAAATTTCATTCCAATCAAATGATCTGTAGCAGCCAATACATCTCGTGGTAACAAGAATGTATTGTTCTGAGGGATATCAAGATTTAGTCTCCGATTGATATTTCGTCGACCAACTCTTCCTAATTCACATTTTTGTTGAAAAATTTCCTTTTGTAATTCCTCGCACAAGGACTCCGAAAATACCAGGTCCCCACCTACACAAGCAAATTGTTGATAAAACTCCAAAATAGCTTTTTCTTTTGACTCAATCCTCTTCTTCTCCTTAGCATTCGGGAAAGACAAGAAAATTTCGGGGTAGGAAACATTATCTAAAATTTCTCTTAGATTTGAACCCATAGCTGATGATAGAACTAAAATAGATATCTTTTGTTTTCTACTCACGCGAGCCCATATCCTTTCTTTTTTATCAATTGCTAATTCCGACCTTCCTCCCCAATCTGATATTATAGTCCCGGTGTATATAGAAATTCCCTTGTGGTCTAATTCCGAGCAGTAGTAAATACCAGGACTTAACAATATTTGATTGATCACAATTCGGTATATTCCATTTATTATAAAGGTTCCTAAGGAATTCATTATAGGAATGTTTCCAGTAGAAATGGTTTGCTTTTACACATCGAAACCAAAAATAAATCTCGCAGATACATATAATTCAGAAGAATAGGTGAGTGATTCATACACAGCATCCCTTTCTTTTATCGAGGGTTCTAGCAATTGATATCCTTTCGCAAATAATTGAAATGCAATTTCGTGATCTGGATCTTTAATTGTTGGAAACTTCTCAAGTTCTTCTGCCAAGCCCTGATTAATGAATCTACAAAATCCCTCGAATTGGATCCGACTAAATCCGGGTATTGTGGACATTCCCTCATTTCCATTCCGGAGCATTTTAATCTTAAGTTTCCTATTCTATTTATCGAAGAAAAATTCCATTATCATCCCACTCTTCATCAATCCCTACGGATCAATCTAGCAATCATGGAATCCATATTCTGTTTACTTAATCACATGAAATTCTAGGGAACTTCACATATGTATTTCATACATATGAATAGAGACGATTTCGACAAAAATTCGAATTTTGCAGGGGTAGAAATAGAATAAAAATAAATTGATAAAACAGTCCTAGAAAAAATTCTGCCACTTAAACTTTATGATATTCTAAAAAGATTGGATAGGAAAGATTTCTCATTTTATCTCCTTTCTATGAAAGGGGATAAAGCCATAATAATTTATAAGCACTAGAAAGTTTGACTTTAGTTCAATTTAGAATAGCACGCTTAGTTTCATTTTCAAAAAGAGTTTGAAGGTTCTTTTTTGTTTCGTAATAGTAGAGAATTGCTGTAAAATAAAGGATTTCGTTGTAGAATCCTAAAATAAAGTATTTACTTTATTTTTTAAGTACTTGCCAATCTAGTTATGCACCTATCTACATATCCTTTCTTTTATCGTAATTGCACTTAGGTGGTCCAAGAAGGCCAAGCCATAATCCATATCAGAGCAAATTCCCCCTTTTTATTCAAGATATTTAGTGCAATGAAAAATGAAAGCACGATTCCCCATTGGGATATGTACATAAGGGGATCCATAGATAATAATGCTGTTTGGACCTAGAATTTCCCTATATACAGATTAGGGAAACATTTATTCCATTTTATTATCCCATTAAAAATGAAGGAAAAAGGGGGGGGTACCGATTTAAGAGTCGTTCACTACTGCAATTCAAAAAAAGAAAATTCAAATTTTAAAATTATAGTTAATGGTTCTAATTTGTTCTGAATTTTGCAGCCTGTGACTGGAAATCCACTTTTTCTCCTTTGCCATCTCAATAGAATAGAAAGAAAAGGGTTGTTTTCTAGTGTTAGCAATGTGTGTTTTAAGATAGAATCCATCGAGGAGAATAAGCGCAACTGGATCCAAAATTCGAAAAAAAAGTTAAGTAGAATTAGATTCAAAATAAAAAAAGGGTTTTAGTAAAAAAATGTAAATGAATACTTGTTCTTTTCTCGATTTTAGATCGGATTTTTGGCGGCATGGCCAAGTGGTAAGGCAGGGGACTGCAAATCCTTTACCCCCAGTTCAAATCTGGGTGCCGCCTAATCAAAAAAAATACTTAGGATTAATACTTAGGATTATAGTACTGATCAAACCCTACAGATTCCTACCTCTATAAGTTGAGGCACGAGAGTAACTAGGTCTGGCGATACTGGATTTTTAGAATCCATACCATAGTTCAATCCTCAAACTAGGGTTTGTTTTGTCGGAAGTGGCCCAAACGGCTACCAATTGGGGTGAGGTAGCATTTCCTTATTCTTTTTTTAATTAAAATTGATTCGATTTGGGAATTTAAAACTACGAGACTAAGGTGTCAGAAATCTTCGTATCCAAAGGTTCCTAAGGAGCAGTCTTTTTTCAATCTAAGATAGAAGAAGGGACTTCGCGAAGAAATATCAAGACTTCCTAATTATCATACATTTTTCTTATGGTACATCTTACTACATACACTTCGTACATCTTATGCTACCTACATACACTAAAGTAAAAGCTATTGATTCTGTTGAGAACTAGATTGAATAGGCTGATCAAAAATCAATTTTTGGGTTGTGGATAGGGCTTCCTCACTCTTTCATAGAAAGATAGAAAGTGGGGCAGTAGGGTTTAGGTAAAAAATAAACATGGGTAAGGTAGGTATCCAATAAATATTTATCTATCCTAATTTTATGGTATATTCTTACACCCTTTGCTTATAAAAACGGTAACAAACGGAAGAAAAAATCTCTCTATTCCCGCGTCTTCTATTTAGGACACCCCCCCTACTCTTTTTTAGGGAAAGGCTATGTATCATATTTATACTTAATGCTCTCCAATTCTACCAGAAATCATATAAGAATTTGTTAGGAGTAAATTCCTTTAATGGATTTATCCATAGTCTTAGGGCAGAATGGCCTTTTGACTCTGTACCCTTGATTCCACTATGATTATTGATCAATAGTAGAAGAATTCCTTCATAGAAATAGGAGACATAATTCACATGGATATAGTAAGTCTCGCTTGGGCTGCTTTAATGGTAGTCTTTACATTTTCTCTTTCGCTAGTAGTATAGGGGATAAGAAGTAGTAGATGGGAGTAAGGGCTCGGCTAGTGAGTAGTAGGAGTAAGGGCCCGACAAGAAAGATGAGAGGAACCGTGGAGTTGGGAAAAGCGGCGCACTAGAATGGATAGCGCAGGTCGGAGGTGAAGCTTATAGACCAACCCCTTCTTTCTTTGAGCTGAGCACTTGACTTCGTCAGTGCCCTATTGGCTCGCATTGACAAGTACCTATAGAAACATCGGTGTACATGATTGGGTGGGCTCAGTACTGCTACCAATTAGACCTTTGCTAGCAGATTGAGTTTAGAATCAGACTTTCTATCTATCTATCTATCTATCTATCTATCTATCTAGCTATCTAGCTGCCACTCCAACGGTTCTTTTTCTTTAATTATGCCCCGTATCTCTCTGAGCCTATTTGATCTATTTGCTATATCCAAGTTCGAGTGTGAAGTTCGCTCCGGTTGAAGTGTAGGGCTTCCAAATTCCTGCTTCCCCAGTTCAAATCTGGGTGTCGCCTGACCCACTAAATACTTTTGATTTCTTATTATCTTTCCAGAAAGATAAGAAGAAATGGGTGCCAACTCATCTGATGTTTGACTTTCTAGTCCCATTTCTTTCGAAAGAAACCGACGTTGTAAATGGAAACCCCTGAACCACTTCCGACCTAAGCCGCACCATTATTGCAGGGGTGGGGCTCGGCCTCCGAACCGTACGTGGGACGAGTTTCTGCCTCATACAGCTCGGGCCGAAGAGGTTATAAGCCACTGCTCTATTCCCGATTCAAAATCCATAGAGGACTTGTTGGGATAACCGCTCTCTCTATCTCAGCTGTTAAAAAGACTACCGGCCAGCGCAAGAGGGACTTTTCTCGTTAGCCTACTTCTCATACCGAGTTCATGTCTGTTTTTCTAGGATATTTGAAAGTCATACCCGACCCGTAGACTTGTGAAAGCAGTACCGTTAAGTCAGAGTTGATAAGGTATTTATCCTTCTCTTCGCTCTGGACAGGAGCGCTAATGGACACGGGGAGGGAGCAAGCGAAGCGTGTCGTTCTCCTCAGTTTAGAAGACGGTATCTTTCTCCCCTTAAACTTCTAGGAAGAGAAGGGCGAAGCATATACTAGTGTTTTGCCAAGGGGCCTAGACACAAACAAGGGGGGGGGGGGCGATGCGAATGGAAGCGCAATCCGGTAAAAAAACAAACCTAGGTTTCCCGCTTCCGATTACTAAAGTGCTAAACCTACCTCACCAGGGTGCACTCGATATCTATTCGGCATCCGCCCGTTAGTTCTGCTAGCTGCTCACGTGTCCTAACTATCTATATAGTTGTGCTGGTTCGATAACAGGGGAGCTCCTAACTTGTATTCAAGAAAAAAACCCAAACGAGCAAGTGTTAATCATATAGCTATATCCCTTTTGCTACTATACTTTCACTTTACTTTCGGAGCGAAGGAAAAAGCGTGAAACAGTGTCGTGTCCCTACAGCTATCAAAGTCAGGTCCAGGCATACGACCCTGAGACGTGACGGTGTCACTTTTCCGGCCTGGTAAAGTGACAGTTATACTGAAATGGATTGCATCTATTGTTCCAAACAAGGCTGATATTAGCAGGGCAAGCCCTTCCATGCAATTTCTTGCTTCGCTCTACAGACGAAAGTGCCGGATAGTCAATGGTAACCAGAAGATCTATGGTTTTCGAGAGAAGGTAATTGGAAAAACGATTCATTCCTTTGCTTTCTTTCAGATATATATTCAATAAGATGATCTGACCTTACCTGAAAACTAGACTCATGAAGAAGCCCCAAAAGTGCCGGGCTTAGTGCAGCCCAGTTCCTGGCCAGTGTTCAGTTATTTTTTCAGAGCAGTCCTCCAGTGCGAGTTCCCTTTAAGCTGCTCTCTATTTGAAGCCAAAGTCACTATTTCTATCTTTCTTGTTATTTCGTACCGAGTAGTATATATATATATGGAGAATACCAAAAAGCTATCAATTACGCATAGGAGTTGCATAAAAAAGGGCCCTGACTTGTTGAAGTGCTTATTTTTTAGAGAGGATTGACTTTTCTTTCAAAACGATACATCAACCTGTAGTGAACCGGGCCACCGAGCTTGCTTTTACCGCTCTTACAGCTCTCTCTCTTCTTTTTTTTGGGTAGTTTGGCCAGGAAAGAGAAAGAGCAATGTACCCATTTCTATTTCTCCATTCTCATAGCATAGAAAGTACCCAAAATGTTTTTAAATGTATGGAGCAGGCGTATCGTTATTAGGTTAGCCATACACTTCACATGTTTCTAGCGATTCACATGGCATCATCAAATGATACAAGTCTTGGATAAGAATCTACAACGCACTAGAACGCCCACTAATCCTTTATACAACAACGTTTTGATTTCTTCATTACCGGAGCCTTCTCGGGTAGTCTACTTATGACATGGCTCGTTCAGAGGGCTCTTTGCGCTGTCTTCAATATTACTATTTGTCCAAACCAACCAGTAGTAGAAATTAAGAAATAGTAAGATTTGAGACTATGAAAGACCCGTTTGTTTACTAATTCGTCAACTATAAAGAATTTGTTACGAAATGAATGAGCAAACCAGCAGAACCAAGAAATGGGTGGGATGGGGTTTAAGGATTTTGAATTATTTCACCTTGCCGACTCCTTTTTCTGTGAGGTAACCGCGTCTTCCGCGAGCCATGCTATTGGGTGTGGAGGGGAATGCTCTCAGTAAGTCTCACTTCTACACATAACCATGCTCATATTTGTTAATTCATCCCGCAGATACAGCCAAGCTGTCACAGCTCGTGAAAAGAAGCGTCTTTCTAGGTACATCTACTCAGTTTTCTCTATGAAACTTCCTCTCTATCTCTTTATAATACAAACTTTCTCTCTATCTCTCAATGCTCTAACGCCCACACCAGATATGGACCGAACTGCCCCACGACGTTCTGAACCCAGCTCACGTACCGCATTAATGGGCGAACAGCCCAACCCTTGGAACCACCTACAGCTCCAGGTGGCGAAGAGCCGACATCGAGGTGCCAAACCTTCCTGTCGATGTGGACTCTTGGGGAAGATCAGCCTGTTATCCCTAGAGTAACTTTTATCCATTGAGCGACGGCCCTTCCACTCGGCACCGTCGGATCACTAAGGCTGACTTTCGTCTCTGCTCGACGGGTGAGTCTTGCAGTCAAGCTCCCTTCTGCCTTTGCTAACCGCCAGAAGCTCACCCTTCGGGTGTCGCTTCTAGCGCAGGAGGCCAAGCATTCTGCCAGACGTCCCGTCTCGGGAGCCCCAGCCCCATCCAAAGAGGGCACAGGGAGTCTACAAGACAAGGGAATTAGGAAAAAGACTCGATCTACTATAGTACAGTACTGAAAAACCCTCGTTCCTCTCCTTATCAGCCGCTTCCATGTGGGCAGAGACCCCTGTGATAGGCGATGGCCCGATCTTCCGAGAGGTAGATGGTAAAATCAATTGGGTGGAGAACTCGATGTTGACGATCCGGCTTCGAATCAGCACGATTCGGACCCTGCAACCGCTACACCACTGCTCCACTGGTTATCAACCAAGCACAACTTGATTGACCTCGCCACGAAGGCTTTTCCCTGCAAGCGAATCGAGAACACAAGCAAGAAAGTAAAGCATGCAATCTGATAATTGCAGATATGAATTGAAGCAAAGACAAAGAGGTTCAAGTTCTGATCACAAAAGGACTAATCGACACAGTGGTGATGAACAAGAATGGGGGCCCTGATTCACAGCAAAAGACCTCGACGGTACAGTGGCTATGAAGAAAGTTTGATCCTCGACGGAAATCACAACCTATTAAACAAAACCCAAGTCTAAATGATGGCGGCTACTGAGTTTTAACCCCTAAGGGGCGACATAGGGTTGAGGGGGCGACCAGGGGGGCATCCTCAACCTGGGCTTAAGGCCCGACACGATACACGACCCAAATGGCCCAAAAAGGTGACGCAGCACCTTGTCGTGGTCACACAGCATGATCCACGAACCTTCTGGAGCTGGGACCAGAACCAAAACGACGGCGTCGTTGTCCCCTTTCCAACGCATCCTTATACGCCTCGTTTTGATGCCGGATGAGGGAGATATCGCCGAAACCGTGCAGGGATGTCGGCTGAATCCGAACCGAACGTGGCAGCTGAGTTGGAGACGACTTGTAGCGTGAGGAAGGACGTGGCGTGTGCGTATCCAGCGTGGCGATGTCCTCATCACCCTGTAGAGAATGAAGAGGAGCCAAGGATCTTACTCTCAAGAGTGCTTCGATAGGCTCCACTCTCTCCCCTGAATAAGTCAGGCTCCGTTAGCCTGGGCTGAGATGGGGATAACGAGTCGACGATTGAAGCCCCCAACGTTCTGCCAGACACTGGACAGGGGTAAGCTCTGTAAATGTGTAGATCCAAGTGTAGTGTGGTGTAGTAGTAGGCACTTCTAGGCCCCTTCCCGGCTACTGGATCACTCCAGTGCTTCGGGTACTACGGACCCTCTACCATCCATTGCAGCAGAGCCGTTTCATGAGCCGGGGGGGGGGCTAAGCGCAGTTCTTTGAATCAAAGGTTTCATGAAATCAAAATAGATTCTTTTTTAGATGGATGGATCTATCTTTCTATTCAGATATCTTTTGCAATCAGCCCCAAATTCTTGATTTGGCCAGGAAACAAAGCACTGCTTTGGGCCCTAAAAGCGAAGGGAATGAGCTCGGCTGCTTCTCCTCCACACTTCTTTATTTCTCTGTGCCCCTTCCGCATGCGCTTCGCGTGCCATTGGCGTGTGAACTATACAATTTCACAATACCTTTTGATGAAATGAAAGAAAGGCTCCGGTGTATAGAGAGGGCCTCGCCGTTTAAAAGGGAACCATAGAAACGATGGAACCCACTATTTTTTTAATATCGTTAGAATTTGTTGTTCATACATGGGCTTTTCTGGTACGAAATGTGCCACTTCAAATAGGTTCATTGCTCCGGCCCAGAATACGATTAATCTGGCATGGGCTACATGGGCTCCAAGTAGTTTACTGGACAAATTGATAAGTCTGGCATTCCCGGCCCACCAAGCAAAGCCGGTGGTTTCTTGGTCACGACCAGCTAAAACAAAAGTTCCTCCAAATTAGTGAATTAGGAGGGGTTCTTTTGTGCAGAAAAAGAAAGAGCAGTGCCATCTTTCAAACTTGCATTTGAAATATAAAATATTTATACAAAGGGGGAGAGATCAAGACAATGCAGTAGGGTTGGTTATCTAATTGGCTAGTTAAACATGAGGTGGTTCATAGATCTTTGGGCTTCGATCACCGAGGAATAGAGACTTTACAAATAAAAGCGGGGGATTGGGATTCCATTGCTGTCATTTTATATGTATATGGTTACAATTATTTACATTCCCAATGTGCTTATGACGTAGCACCTGGTGGATCTTTAGCTAGCGTGTATCATCTTACGATAATACAGTATGGTATAGATAACCCGGAAGAAGTATGCATAAAAGTCTTTGCCCAAAAAGATAATCCTAGAATCCCATCTGTCTTCTGGGTTTGGAGAAGTGCCGATTTTCTGGCGTAACACACCCGTAATGGGGCAATCTGACTAGCGGATCAAAACCCTTTCCGCAGTGAGCTTTCAAACTTTCTTTAGAACTTGCTTCACAGGCTTTGAGGCATTTTGACACCCTCCCGTAGGCTCACTTTGCTTCAGGGCTTTCCTTTCTCTCCTAAGATCCCATCCCAACCAACAAACGAGAGTATGATGGGGATTCTGCTTGAACGTTAACTAGACCTGCGCCCGTATTAGCTTACCGGGACTAAGGGGAAGCTCAAAGGAATTAAGTAAGCCAACTTCAGGCTATAAAGATATTTCTATTGAGGCTAAACTTATCTGCCTTTCCTGGTACTTCAAAGTCGAATACCACTGCTGCTACATACAGGAGAAGATAGATGCTAGAGGATGGATACAAGGACGGGGTCATCACAAAGAAAAAGAGCTAGAGGTGAGTGAGCCTACGACCACCAACTGCTTATCCCCTATTACCAATTGCAGCAGACTTGGACTAAAGGAATTGCTTGAAGTGAAGACCAGTGAACAAAAGGCTTTACACAATAGAATTGTTAACCTCTTTCGTTTCGGGATAAGGCCTGGAAGAAGCAGGGAATGAACCAGGGCTTGTTGACAGAGCAAATATCAAAAGCCTATGTTATCTCATTTTCAGGGACCGAGCAAGGGATGAGCGCCCTCTGATCTAACGACCAAACAAGCAACGGCCCTTGTTACTAGAAATATGAAGCGTGCTAGCACGCACTTCCTATTAATCAAATTCACCAATTGGAAGATTGGTAAACAAATATAATAGGAGCCGAAGTCAATCCCTTCTCCTCCGAAAGTCAATCCCTTCCCCTCCCCGAGGGGACGTTATCGGTCGCTTCGTTCCCTTGTTTACTGAACTCTTTTCAGGAGATAGGTCTACCGTTGCAAACTCATCTGCTTGTAAATTCATTGTGTTTAATAACTCGTAAATTCATTGTGCCAGAATTGATCACTGATCAGGTGTGATCAGTCTCATCCGTCTAAGAGACTGATCCGGTGCGATGAGTCTATTCCGTGTAATATTTTGGAATTCCTATTCCAACTCGTCCCGGAATGGGCATTATGGCAAAGAACAAGAAGAAAAAGAAAGAAGAAATTTGTCCAATAGTAACAAATGGTGCCTCCACAGGTTGACATCCGATCCAACCTAGTAGTAAGCAATCCACCAAAAGCAACCAAAATATTCCTTGGTGAATCGGTCGAAAACTTGAACTACGCACATACATTTCTTTAAAAAAAGGTAAAGCCAAGAGAGATATAAAAACTGGTGCTATTGCGGCAATCAATGCCACAAAGATAGCAAACTCGATTATCAAATATATAAGGAAAGGGGCAACGATTTGGCACCAGATGTCCCATCCTTCAATATCATGATTGGGTCAACCAGATCATAAGTGAAATAGTTTGATCGGGTCGACCAGGTCAGGCCCGATCATGAGAATCTCTTGTTTAAGCAAAGCAATGACAATCTCTATTAACATGTTTTTTCTAATCTCTATTAACGTGCTTTTTGTTTTTGTAAGTAGTATCTTCTTTATACCGTGCCTACAGGGTGTCATTTATTTGATGGAATCGTCCGGCCAGAAACGGGGAAGAATCTCTTCTATCGTAGAGGCCTCGTCGAGTGCTCCCACTCCGCAAAAAAAAGAATATGATATAAAAAAGATAAGCGGATTCTGCTAATTCCAAGTATTCCATTATTATTAGTAATAAAAAGAATATAAAAAGTAAAGAGGAGCGATAGGTTGGTCATCCTACTTTTTTTTCATATCCGTTCTTTTTAATTAATGTTTTTTTCATGTTTACCTTCGCTGCAGAGCTATTTAATAGCAACAGTGAAGTCGGTTATTCAGTAGCTTATTCAGGAGCTAGCTATTGCCATGATTGACCAGGCACTGGCAGACGAAGGGGAGATCCGAGGTCTTATAGGATGGGAGTTACTTTTCTTTAATCAACGCTTAGAAATAGGATCTTTCTTTGTTAATGAGGTGTTCCCTTCCTCCCCAAGGGGTAAGTTTGTAGACAGTCTTCATATAAGGAGGAGAGGCTTTTGCGGCTATTCTTGATCTGATCCAGGGCATCCAAGAGCATTAAAAGGCTCTTATTCCCTTTGGATCTGCAAATCAAATCAAAATGTCGGTAGCGATGAAGGCAGCACTCTCCACCGTCCATACCCATCTTAGCAGGAGGGCAATATTGTGGGTTTGTATGTCAAGTATGCCAGCGTCCCCAAATGAAAGCCCTCACTACACTCTTTACCAGCAACTGCTCCCGCTTATGGTAGTAGATAAACAGGTGGTGGACATGTATCCACTGCCTTTGCAGTTGGTAGATTGACTGTTTTATATGGACTGAGGCTGCAACTGAGGGTAGTGCCTGAGAATGCTACTCTATTCCTGGAATTAGCCATCCCCTTCTTTGACTATTCGACCTTCTCCTCGAAGCAAGGAAGGGAATTCAGATGGCATTGAATGCCCTTTCTGCAAGAAGGATAGGAGTTGGCTTAGCAGGTGAAAAGCAATTCAAGGAAAAGGAAAGAGTGAGATATTCAATTCAATTTCTCAGTAAGAATGCAAGAAAAGAAGAAGATAGAGTTTTACGTCTATCAAGTAAGTAATTCAGTTCTATAATATGCTCACAATTTGATCTTAAAAAAGCAAGTAGTTTACTCACTAAGTTTTGCATCAAGTAGCATAAAGACGAAGGATTAGAAGAAGCATTTCTATTTAGATTGAGAAACGAAGGGATGAAAGGAAGTATTTGTATTTATCTTAAATCAACAGAAGTATTGAGATTTATCTTGAGAAGCTCGGTGTAGCTATACAAGCAACATTCAGTAGGTTTCCATATGGTTTTCCAAAAAAACTCTGGGTACATTACCCAAAAATGTTCCATCTTCCCAGAAAAGTGGATTCGTTCCAGAAAGGTTCCAGAAGATGTTAATCATAAGCAAGAAGATTGTTTACGAAGAAACAACAAAAAAATTCATCAGTCTTTCTACAGAGGTCAATCTTTGCCTATTAGGCAAGAGGATAGCAAGTTCGAAATTCTGTCTCGGTAGGACATGGATTTCTATTACTATGAAATTCATAAATGAAAATGAAGTAGTTAATGGGAGGGCTACCATTATCCTTTTTCTTGAATGTGTTCCTAAGAGAAGGAATTTGTCCATTTCATGTTTCGAGGTCTCAAGGGCGTTTAAACAGATAGAAACTCTTGAATGGAAATTGAAAAGAAATTTAGCCCCAGTTCCTTCGGAAATGGTAAGATCTTTGGCGCAAGAAGAAGGGGCGACCCATATCATCTTGACTTGGTTCTGCTTCCCCTCTTTTTTTAAGAATACCGAGTCGGCGAAGGACAGGAACGAGCGGAATCAATGTGTTCCAATTTCTGGCCTTGCACCGACCATCCAATGGACCATGGACTAAACGGCCACTGCCTGAAAGGTCCTTCGTATTTACGTACACAAATTTGCTCTCTGGACCCATCTCCTGGTTCATCTTTTCGACCATCCTCTTCAATTTCTTGTTGTAACCTTCAGTGACTCAATTCGCGGATGCTGAACACTCCCCTGTAGGCATGAACTCCAGAGCACAAACGTACGGTATACAACCTATATATCATCGGACACAACAAACTTTCGAGCACCCTGTGAGCTTTGCTTATAAATGGAATAGGTGTACTTGGAAAAGATCTCTAGTTAACAAAACCAATCCTAGACCCTTTAATTCATAAATTCAGTAGATGCAGGCGACTTTTCTATAACCCTCAATGCTCAAGGGCTTATGAAGGTTGAACCTCTCGCATTAGGAAAGGTGTTAGTACTGAAACAACGCTTGCTGCTTTCCCGCTCTAGGCTTAGACCATCCTTCATTAGTGCTCCTGCGCTTCTGATTATGGAGCTGTACGACCTTCCGTTCTGGGTCAACGAATGAAGTGAAACAACTACCTCTCCCTCTCCCGTCCACCGCCCTGTAACAAAATAGAAGAAATAGGCTTCAACGCAAATGTATTATTAATGATACATTGCCGGCTATAATGTAGAATATGCGCGAGATGCGATCCTTAATAGTTCACTATTGGCAGAAGCCAATGTCTCGGGACTCATTCTGACTTAAACAAGGGGTGGGTCTTTACCAACTTCCAAATCCAAGATTTAGGGAAAAAACAGAGGGGCAGGGCACTCTTCATTCTTCATTCGAAACTCATGAAGTGTTGCTCACCCAGCAGGCGCGCAGCGAAGGCGTAATAAAGCGAAATAAAGCGAAGGGCGCAGCGAAGGTCTTGAGCTGCCAAGAAGACCTGCGACCTGTAGATTTCCTTGTTTTCGATACCCGCGATGTCTAGTACAACTACAAGATATAGCTTTTTGAGTTCAGTCTTTCTCCCGAGATATGTGTTTCAAATATGCCTTGACCAGAGATAATCTGTGTATAGAATTTGCTTTGACTTCTCCTTCTGTTCATTGCCAACTTCTACTACTACGAATTGCACTTCTGTGCATAGATATAGGCTTTATGTCTTGCAATTAGCTTATGCTTTTACTTCGCCTACTTCCATAAATAGGTATTGGCTTGTTTTTACAGCACTACGATTTTGGAAGGGATCAAGGTTGGCAGCGAATCCCATTTCATTTGTTTCACGAGTTGAGGCAGAAGTGGCACATTTCATACCAGAAAAGCCCATGTATGAACAAGGGTTAATTTTACTTCCGTACTTAGCTACTCTAGGTTGGGGAGTAGGACCAGGGGGAGAAGTTCTAGATACTTTTCCTTACTTTGTATCTGGAGTACTTTCATCAGCAGATCCTGCCTTTCCTCTCAACCCAAGGCCTCCTCTATTCAGAACAAATAAACAATACTTGCGAAAAGCGTAGCCTACACGAAAAGCATCGTACCTAGTAGCAAAGGAAAAGAAATGGTTTCTACACCCTCCGGGGTTGACGCCAGGGAAATATGCTTTTGATATTTCTAATGAAATAGCCGAGGATACAATCTGTTTGACCGTTAGGGCGACCACTTGTACTTCTAGGCCTTGGCGACCTATAGTCTTGTTACGCAGCACAGCTTCACTCGATTCAGTAAATCAATAGTTCAAACCAGCCCACTAATAGCTTAGATAGTGGCCCTTCCACTTTGGTATAGTTGACCCTACCTATTGACTCAAGGTAAGACCTCTGACTCAAGGTTCAGAGGAAGGGGGAACCCAGACATAGTGGGATGTAGGCTTCAGTTGTTTTGGTACTTTTTCACTACCTACGTCTTATTGTTTATTTTGTAACCGGCTTTTCACCGGCGGGTCAGTAGGCAGAAATCTAGAACTTCCCTGCTCTGGTTCTGGGTTTGATAGACCTGTTTATCCGCGGTAGTCGTCGTAAAGACCTGTCTTTAGCCTCGATGCTGTAGAGATTGCGTAGTTAGCCAGCTCCCCATCCTTAAGCAAACACACCTTCCTTTTAGCCAGGGTCATTGAAATAAATCTGTCAAAAAGAGGGCGCAGCAAATTCGATAGAGAACTGAATTGAGCTAAGCATTGCTAATTTCTTATATTGATGTAGGCAGGTCTCATATTGAGATGATAAGTATACAGGTGACCAGAAAAGCATCTTTAGTTTCTTCGACTAGACTTCCATCTGTCAATGCTAGGTAGCGAAAACCATACTAGGTATTAAGCTTCTGACCCAACTTCAACTGAACTGAACTGCTCTACTGCTGGACATCCCACTCAACCAAAGAAAGATAATGGAGAGTTGACCGAAATGAGCACTAAAGACTTTTCAGGAGATCTCCTCCAAATCACCGGTATGACTATCAAAATTGTGAGCATCAGCATGTAGGTTCCAGATCCAAGTGGTAGTATCGGGACCCTTAGCTATTGTTCTTGAGAAATGCCCGGGTCTGGCCCATTCCTCAAAAGATGTTTTTACAGGATCCCTATCCACAACAATTTTAACTTCTGGTTCCAGCGAACGAATAATCATTAAGTTTCTCCGGTATCTGAGCTCTGGTCTTTTCGAAGTAGCTGATTTGTTGTCCTAGTGGAACTCTTCCAATCTACAAAGATGTTTCATAAGCAAGAAAGATTGGGGAAATATCCATAACTGCTGCGCAATCAAGGAATTTGCATACATAAAAAGAGCGGGGGTTGGCTCTAACAATCTTGTACAGAAGAAGGGATTACGACTAGCCCAGGCAAGGAAGTAACTCAATCTCAAAAGGGCGAGAGTTTTATTCAATTATAAATCTCAAATCAAGGCAAATCCGTTCATTGAAGGAAGTGAGCTAGCTCCCATCACTTCATTTGGGCTGCTGGGGTTTTGGTTCGATTTCGCTAGGTCTCGGCCTCTCGGGTGCTCACACGTGGTTAATTTCTCGCTTTGGTTGCAGGCAATGTCATTTCCTTCGGTCTCTTCCTTTCCCCAAAGTAAGCACACTCGTCGATCTCTCCGAGTTCAGCTTGGTGGTTTGAATTTGGTTAGGGTTTTGTTTGTACTGAGTACTGACGGAGGAGATAAGTTCGTTTTTTGGCTTATTCTATTTACCACTATTCTTTGACTTTACTTTGAGAAAAAGAGAAATGAGAGTTTCGCCACTTTTGTCTACGCTACTGGTACCTAGTTGGAAAACGATTCCCTCCGTTACTCTTTAGGAGGCATCCGCCCCAGATAAACTACCCACCTCGCTGTGTCCCCCCCCCCCCGAATGATCGGTGCGGCGGTTAGGCATCCTTAGACGAAAGAGTGGTCTTTCAGGATTGGTCGTTGTGTGTCACCACCTCCCACCTATCCTACACATTCGAAGCACACAGGATGACCGAACAAGAAAGAGGCGAGACCAACGGGAACTTCAAGATCGGAGAAGCATTCGGAAGGGGCGAGGCCTTCATTTCGTTGGCAGAAGCAGAAACGATCCAATCCATTCGGGGCTTCGGGGAACCCAAAAACGAACTCTGTTTACTTTTTTCATAGATAGATGATATATATAGGAATAATATATACATCCCTTTACTTTAGATTTAGATGTCTATGTATCTTTTTTTAATCATCTCCCGATTATCTTTTTTTAGTTCACATTGCTCTTTCTCTCTAAATTGCATCAAAGAAAATAGAGAGAGAGCAGATGGATCCTATCCCCTATAACGAACACTCATTCCTATCTATTGATAGAAAGATCTTCGTCATGGACTTTGCCTTAGACTGACGGAACAAAGCTAAGAAGTAGGCTGAATGGAAAAAGGAAAGGGACAAGGGCGGTCGTCGCTTGGCGCGAAGGCTGCCGGTTCGGTACGGTACTAAAGGTCCTCGAACTTCCAAGATTGGAGTGAAGTTTAGTATGCTTTCTAAGATCAGAGGAGGAAAAGAATGAAGGTGTGGGCGGGAAGGAGGAGGCAAGGCCCCCTCAATGTGTATTCGACTACTCATTACGGAACCACTGATTGATCCAATTAGACTTCCCGCGGGGTAGCACGGGGAACTTGCTGAATCAACTCCTTGGAATCAGAGGCCTGACTGAGGGTCAATCCTATGGTAACCTCAACCTAGGAATGCCTGTTTCACTTCCTTGACAGAGCCAACAGAGATGCTCTGTCTCGATGTTGACCTAACATGGATTGATTAGAAATTCTGAAGGGTCTCATCCTGATCTCGCAAAGGATCAGCAATAGCTGTGTGTACTCGAGGACTCTTAGGGAAAGAAAAGCACTTTTCTCTCTCAGCAGTTAGACCGGCTATGGGCGGGTTGGTTATATATTGCGCCTTCCTTCTTTTGAACCTTTTGGTATGTATTGCCCCCTAACTATAGATCATATCCACCGGACCAGAAACTCAATTCCGCACTGCTGCTGAGTCATCGGACTTATCCACCTCAGGGATTCGTGGAATTTCCATTTTTGAATTGCGTTGGGGGAAATCTACCAAAGCTAGGCAGATAGATAGACTCCTTTCCCGCTGCTAAGGGAGAGCAAGACACTAAATCACATGATTGTTTTTTTCACCAGCGCCCTTTTTTTTGCGGGTACTAAGAGTCCTCTCACTACCAACCAGCAGACATCATCATCTGGCTGGGTCTTACCGGTATCAACAACGAGAAAGAAGAACCAAATGGAAACAACAACTAACTATGGCTCTTGGCCCAGACAATGTCCTAGGCGTAGGGGAGATAAAAACAAGAAGTCACGCCTAGATGACGACGCCCGTCCTGGGCTGCAGTAAGTAGAGTCCGCCAAGGAACAAGTAGCCTTCGCCACCTATTCCTGAATTAAGGGAACACGAGAAAGATTTCTCTATGTCAATTCAAAACAAAACAAACGGACGACGGAATCCTATAAACGAAATTCTTTTGAGAAGAGCTTGCGCCTTCCTTAGTTCGATGGAATGCAATTAGATGAAATTACTACCTTTCTTCATTCAAGGACTAAATAGTGGTTCATATGGCTTTCTTTAGGTTGGCCAGAAGGGATCTAGCTCTATTGAACAAAAGAAAAAAGGTCTTATTATTTATTAATATTAAAAGAACTGAACAATATTGTTTGAATCCACCTAGTTCTTGCTTACTATCTGAATTAACTGATGGGACATCTTTCTTGGTCGATGTGAGTCGTAGTAAACCTTTGAAAAAGTCCTATCCAAATTTGACATTCTAACTAAACTAAGGACCTCAACGGAAGCTTATGTAGATCGACTGAAAAGACGATTCCATTTTCCTTCTTGTTTATCAATCACCAATCAAGACAAACCGGGCACTACGGTGAGACGTGAAAACACCCGATCCCATTCCGACCTCGATATATATGTGGAATCGTCTTGCGCCATATGTACTGAAATTGTTCGGGAGACATGGTCAAAGCCCGGGTTGAAGGCCCTAAAGGGGATTTCTTTCAGCCAACATCCAGCCTTAGTGGCCCCTCTCTGATAAGGTTTGAAAGTTTTCAAAACGAAAAAATGACAAATCTGGTCCGATGGCTCTTCTCCACTAACCACAAGGATATCGGTACTCTATATTTCATCTTCGGTGCCATTGCAGGAGTGATGGGCACATGCTTCTCCGTACTGATTCGTGTGGAATTAGCCCGACCCGGCGATCAAATTCTTGGTGGGAATCATCAACTTTATAATGTTTTAATAACGGGTCACGCTTTTTTAATGATCTTTTTTATGGTTATATGCCGGCGATGATAGGTGGATTTGGGAATTGGTTTGTTCCCATCTCATGAAATTTTATCACAAATTTTTCTTAATAAAATATAGGGCTGGCCTTTAAGATAGGATTCCATAATTGCAATTTGATTTTAGGACTCAAAAAGAAAGCAATAAGACTGAATGAAAAGTGGATTTTAGACCTGGCTGACCGACATGTTTACGTCTCATATTGGCTAATGTATTTGGAAGCCCTAGGAACGTCTGTAAAATCTTATTAAACCAGGGTGGCTTCTGAAAAAAGAGCTAAGAATATGAGTGTTGGTGGTAGAAATAAATAGAATCCAAATACCATAAAGACAATAAAAATAAGCGCATTTGGGAGCAAATCAAATCAAATCAAATCAAATATAGTGACCATTAATGAGAGTCAGGTTCAAACAATTCAAGGATTGTACAGACTATAACATCAAAGTAGAATGCACCAAATTGAGTCTATTACCAGTTCTAGGAAGAGCACACCAAAAGAAATAAACTCTTACTAAAAAAGCGAATCACATCTCGATCCACAAACTGCCAAAAGCCTTTGTTATTCCATTCCCAGTGGAACGTCAACCTGTTTAACAAACAAAAAACTTGCTGAATTTTAAAAGAAACAACCTTATTTTCAAGTGACAGGCAATATCCATTTCAACCTATTATGAAAGATAAATGGGTTAACTGCACATGGAAACCTGAAAACCAAAATCATGCGATCATTTTTACCCGGGGTGAAGCCCTCCAAACTATTGATACGAACCAGGTGAATTGAGTGGTTATGGTACAGGTCATGACATATGTCACAATATATGTTGTATTTACGAAATATCTTCAGGACAACTATTTGGAGGAAGCTTTGAAAATGCGGAATTTGCTGGAAGAAGAATTCAACGAAAACCATGGTGTCCGTCAACCCATGATTCTTGGAGTGCGTGAGCACATATTTACCGGAAGGTAGGTTGAAAACTTTGCTGTTATCATTGCATTTTTATTCACCTTAATTCCCAAAGCAGCAACTAATTTCTGAGAATGCTGGATTGTAGTGCGTCGTCACTTGCATGGTTTATGTCGAACCAGGAGACCAGCTTTGTGACAATAGGACAGAGGGTCCTAGCTAATCCATTAAAGTAAGTATGAATCATTTTCTTATGTCATATTGGAATGAAACAATATCCATTATTATCATACTGTAAACACTGAGTGTCTTATATGTTGCAATACGATGTTGGATCTATTGAGCATCTGTGGCGACTATCCCCTAGAAAAAGATTGCGAGATGCCCTTTAAGGATATTCTTTCTGCCCTTGAAACTTTTTCCGCATTGAAGCTTTTCAAGTTTAAGCATGTTGACGGTATAAAGTGTGGCACTACTGTCTGAGAGGGCAGAAGGCATCAGACTTGTAGTCTAAATGTTGCTTATCTTACATACTGCATTCTCTGTGCAGGGTACGATTTCATTGTGGACATCCTGATGTGTTCGACATGATTTTGCACATTACAAGAGGAGGCATTAGCAAGGCTTCCTGTGGTATAAATTTATGTGAAGACATTTTTGCTGGTATGTGATTCTTCATGTATCTTCTTAATGAAACACGTGCTCAGGCACATTCTCGAAAGAAGTGCTTCTTCATGTATTTATGGCTGTTACCCATTTATGCTCTAGAAGGCATGGAGTTGAATATTGTTTTCAGGTTTCAACTCTACGCTAAGACGTGGAAACGTCACCCATCATGAGTACATCCAAGTGGGAAGGATGCTTTCAGAGGTGAAAGGCCATGGGGAGAGAGAGCGTCTGTGATCCATGGATCTCCGATCGGGAAACCGTATCCAAGCTCCGTGGCTAGTCTGCGCTCTTTGGACTTTTCAAACTTAGCGAACTGAAACATCTGAGTAAGCAAGCACTTGCCTTGGGAGCAAGCTACCTTTCTTTGATCCACTTTCCCGGGCAGGGAAGAGAACAAAAAAAAGGCAAAAGATAGTGGCCGTGGTGGATTCGAGGATCTTACGCGGCGGAGCGAACTCTTCTATCGTCTTGAATTTCCTCTGGCAGCCGGGCAGCACCCCTTCGATCCATCGTACTAGAGCGATCCGAGAAGAACGATTAGGGTCATATTCGATCCTTTCCACCATGCCAATAGACGAAGTGCTTCATTTTTTTCACTGCAATCGCTTCGATCCACCCCCTCGGTGAAAAACAGTAATACGCCTGGAAGAATTCCTCCATGCGGACTTCCCCGTACTCAAAGTGAAATGTCTAAGTGCTCTCCCCTTTAGGCTTTGTATCATTCTATCTCTCGTCATCAGGAACTAATATATTTTTAACGTCTAATTAGATTGGGGAATCCTTCCAATTAAGAAGTTAAGCTCGTTGCTTTTTATTTTATCAGAATTAGAGCCAGGCTCTATCCATTTATTCACTAGACCCAGAAAATCAAAAAAAAATTATTCAAAAAAAAGAAATTAATTTTATTACGACATGCTATTTTTTCCATTCATTACCTTTGAGGATCAGTCGTGGTCTTCTAGACTCTACCAAGAGTCTGGACGAATTTGTTGCTTCATCCAAATGTGTAAAAGATCATAGTCGCATGGATACAAGTTATCCTTGGAAGGAAAGACAATTCCGAATCCGCTTTGTCTACGTATAAGGAAGCTATAAGTAATGCAACTATGAATCTCATGGAGAGTTCGATCCTGGCTCAGGATGAACGCTGGCGGCATGCTTAACACACGCAAGACCACCCACGAGGGTTCATCAACTCATTTCTCGGTCAGATATTGGTCAACAAAAGTACAATTGTGGTGTTTTTCTATACTAAAATGAGTCAAATTCCGATAAAAAAGCGAAAAAAGTTCTTCTCACCTAGTGCACCTTGGTACTTTCCTCTTCCGCCCTTAGAAACCGGGGTAAGTAATCTCATATGTTTGAACTGAGAGAGCTTCATTTTCCAATACAGGACTTGTGTTCCATATCCATTATCTTTTCCTTGTCCTGCTTTCATCCCTTAGGCCATAACCATCTCTTTGTCATGAACTGTCAGCGCCCACTAGTCGTACTTGAGTCTTCTTTGTAAGCTCCTCAAGGTATTGTATACCCAGCAGTAGTTTAAGTAGTGGAAGCCCATAGATGAGCACCCGATTCTCCTTGAACAACCAAAACGAAAAGTGAAAGAAGCCCTCATACCCACTCTTCTTTCCCCACCAAACCAACAAGTAGTAGGTTGGTGGGCCTCGGTATCTCTATTTCCTATGATATGAGAAACCTACAAACCATCTTATCTTAAGAAATTGAGGAATTTTTCATAATAGGAACTATTTTCTTTTGCCCTTTTTGCCGCAAACTTTCCAGAACCATACTCAACATATTAGGACTATACTCTTTACCGCTTCGATTTAATTGTCCCCCCTCTCCCGATCATAAAGATCAAATATCAGCAAGGCATGCTCGTGCTCAGCTCTTTCGAGCTGAGCTCGGCTGCGGGAAATTCCTTCCCACCGCATCCTCCGTTCCACCTCTATCCACGTCCTTTCGACGGTTTGGAATTCCAGGGTATCACGGTTGTGTGAAACGACTTCTAAAAAAAGAAGATCTTCCCTCATTCTCCCGCAGATCCTGATAAGCTGCCTGGAGAATGGAGAAATCATCTGTTCCACGACGAAAATCTAAATAGGAACGAACCGCCTGGTCCAACTGGTAGGGTTCGACGGGAAGTACGGCTTCGTGCCTCATGTACTGTGAAATAAACTCCTGAATTAGATCAAGCCTCATACTTGATGTCCTTTCTTCCATTAGGAAGAGCCTTAGCCGCCCAGGTATGTCCTCCAGAGGGGTGTTGTGATTCAGCTCCTGCTGAATGAACGCAACCCACTCCGGATCCTGCTCGTAAAGGCTCAGATAGAAGTTTAGCCCTTCTAAATGAGCTAGACCCACGCGCGGGCGCACTCACTCTAACGGCGTACCTTTCGCATGATGGGTCGGCGCAGGCAGCCCTCTACCATCCATCCCATTGCATTCCTCTCATAGAGTATTGTACCGTCTCAGACCAGATACATCTATGGAAAGAAAGGATTTCATAGAAAATATTCATTTGTCTATTTTTTTGGATCCCCATGCATTCCGTTATTCCCGTAACTATGGATTGATTGTCCCTACCTAACTAAATGGTAGTGGTCTAGGGAGCGCAATTGCTAGAGCACGGGAGAATGCAGAGTAATGATTTAAGCAAGAGCAGCCGGACGGATTACTATAGTCAGTCTAGTGACTACTATAGTCTTTTCTTTCTTTGTAGTTAAGTAATAATGTTTGGTATAGCAGCCTTTCCGAGGAAAATGCTTTTCCTCCCTAACTCCTCTCTATCCATCCTGCCGACTGATCCCTCTCCACGCTCTTTTGCTTCGCTCCTCTTGTTTACAGTGACCTCAAACTATAGAAGGGCAGTCCTCCACTAGTCAAAGGATGGGAGCAAGTGAAGGGAACCGAGGGTCAGAACATATAGGTCTTATTGGTTGGATGGAATGCTTCCGGGGCGCCATGATCCTTCTATCTGGAATAATTGAGGGCACTAACTGACTGCATCAATCATCGCTTAGTGAGCTATTAATTGCCGCCGATAGCGCTTCACTTGCATGCACGGCGGCTAATAAAAGCGCCGCGGCGATGCATTTTGAGTACTGGTGGTACTGGACAAGCTCTAGGGGAATACTCTCTTTCTTATTTCTTTCTTATTTCTTTCCCATGACGACTAGGAACGGGCAAATCAAGAATTTCACTTCGAATTCCGGACCTCAACATCCTGCTGCTCATGGTGTTTCACGATCAGTATTGGAAATGAACGGAGAAGTGGTGGAACGTGTGGAACCACATATTGGATCACTCCAGTGCGGCACGAAGCCGCTGACGCTGAGTAGGCTCCTATGCCGCTAGCACGGTGGAGGTTCCGTAGCGCGTCATGAGCACCGGGCAAAGGGACGGTTGAGCAACTCAAGCAAACCGCTCTACCTGACTTTGGATAAAGATAGAAGGGAGAAGGTTGTGAAGGTGGCCTCGTTATCCACACATCTGGTCGGAGGACCGACCTGGGTTTTCACGAGCGTAGGTGGGTCCTGGAGTGCCCGTCAAGGGCGCTAGCGCATACCCCGAGGTGATCATCACCACCTGCACCTCACATCTCGGCACAGTGGAACGTGTAACCCGCCTGCTGTCCAAGTCAACCACTTAATTTCCTGTAATTCATAGCACCTAACAGAACGCAGCAGCAAGGGACAACCCACCCATACAGACAGCCTGCGGGGAGGATGGCACTACTGGCAAAGACCGTCTGACGAAAACGCCGCTGGCGCGAAGCGTGGTGGGCCTGCGCCAGGGGAGCATAGGGAGGAAAGGGAGCCCGGACGGTGGAAGAGCCAGGGGAAGCCGGGTCATTTGACAGAAATGGAAGGTCCGAGCAGCGCATTCAGGTGCACCTATTAGAATCGGAACAAACCAATTCCCAAATCCGGCCTTTGATAACAATGGAAATAGCTGGTCTGATGTCAATGTCCAGATAACCAGATGACGATGGAATTATTACAATGGACAGATTTCTATGGTCAGATACAGATTCCCTTCTCCAGCTAGTGTTCTTACGATAGAATTCTTATTATCACTGCTAGCATGATTACGAAGGCAAGATGGAAATGTACAGCGGCGTGTTGAGAATGGGAGAGGTTGTGGTGTGTTGCTCTGAAAAAACAATGGAAAGAGCTGGATCTTGATCAAATGTACAAATAGCCAGATACGACTAGCCAGCGGCGTGAACTTCTACTGCTACCGTGATTCCAATCCTGAGTGAAAGAAATAAATCAATTAAATAGTTGTAGGCTCCTCTTTCGGATTCAATAGTAGTAGACGGTTGTAGTTCCGATCCTTCGGACCCTGCCTTTTCAATTAATAGCTCGGATTCGTATCCTCGGGCAAGGCACCCAACCTACCTCTTAGGTTTTAAGTAGATGGATTGCCCATACTTCGCTTTGTAATATTTATCGTACTCCTCCACGAGGAGGCCTGCTCCCAGACTCTTAAGAGTTTCCCTATCGCCCGGACCTACTTGGCGGATGAGCGAAACCAACTTAAGTCGGTCTTCCTCATCCGCGCTGTCCAGCTTCAACTCGTCCTCCACACGGGGGACGTATCCCCTTCTCGTTGCGATTTTTCCATAGGATGCAAGGAACTCTGTGAGTTCCCGCGTTACATCTGCACGGGACGGGCCTTCCACCCCCGGTCCTGCAGGACCCTGCTCTAGCCCGAATACGTGTTCCAGGGGAACTGCAGGAAGTGAATAAGGGTTAAAAGGGGGCTGTTGGCTGCCTTCGAAGATAAGGTGATCTATCATGAGTGGGTCTAACGGGCTTTGTAGGGAGCACACAACTTCTCTTCTTCCCTCTCTAGAAAAGCCCCAACTCTTGGTTTTCGCTCGCAACACAATAGTTCGTTCGATCTATTAACTTAGTGAACATCACTTTTTATGTTATGTACGAGTTAATTCGTGCCTATTTTCGAAGAGAAGGTACTGGGTAGCGATTACCAGTTTCTGTTGTAGACAAAGAAATCCATGACCAGTCGAAACTTCCATAAGAAAGACCCGCCTCGTGTTGATTGTACCAATCCCATCTCTCTGAGTCTGCGGATCTATCTAATGGCACTAATGGCATGACTGGCTGTCGGATGTGATCTATTCTCGTGTCACATCACTTTCTTTCTTCTCCCTCCATTTTCTTCACTACTACCGCTCCTACACATAAATCAAAGAAGCATTGTGGAATAGTGGCATTTCGTTAATGGCGAAAATGTTCTTAGTGAAAGGCTTGCCGCAAAACCGGCAAACTCAGAGCGGTCTCTGAAAGTGAATAGGAGCATAGCGGCATAATCCAAGCCAAACACGTCTCCTCAGTCAAGGACCTTGCTATTCCCGGATCCAGGGGAGTACGTTCGATGGAATAATTTCTTAGATGTATTACCCTATCCCCAGGGGTTCGGCCCCCTTCTGACGGGTCAGTGGAATCTTTATGCCCAAAATCCTGATTCGAGTAATCATTTATTTGGTACCCCTCCCTTTTTTGTCACAACATACAGAAGAACTAAGACCAAAATGAGAGTGAGCAACATAGACAAGGAAGGATTTGTAAATGAGAAATAATAGTTGCCCATATGAAAATCCAGAATAGGGTGAATAGAAAATTGATCCAATGGACTCTCCGCATCAGCTAAATGCGTCGCTGCTAAATTTTCCGCTAAATTAGCATTCACATTCGCTAGCGCAGCCATGAGGCTTTCCCCGGGGATGTTTTCTATTTACATTCCCGTCTCTTAGAAAGAGCCTCTAAACGATCGGACCAGATAGGTGCAAGTAGCTTGACCCAAGTTCAAGACGACCTACCTAAGAGTACAAAAGATGGACAACCAAAAAGCGAGTAACGAGTAAGAGAGCTGCGGGTGACTAGCCCTACCCTCCGCCTTCCTTAGAAAGATAGGTTGGTACCTCTGCCTGTGAAAAGAAGAGTACAGCTAATCCGTGAACAGCTAACCATCGTACTGTCAAAATGGGATAGATTCGATCTATGGTCATGGAAGGCCTCCTAAAAAGATCTACTAAATTCATCGAGTTGTTCCAAAGAATCAAAGCGCCCTGTTATTAAGAAAATCCCTTGTCGGCTTTCCGTGAAATATTCGTTTGGCCGAGGACTTCCAAATACCTCGTAAGCTAAACCCGTACTGACGAATAACCAACCCGCAATGAATAAGGAAGGTATAGTAATGCTATGAATAACCCAGTATCGAATACAGGTAATAATATAAGCAGAAGAGCGTTCTCCCGTGCTTCCAGACATGCTGAGCTCCACCAATTTTTGTACAATCAAAAAGGGGAATTGATTCCTTCTCTAGATAGGGCGGGAAAACAAGACTATATAAGAGTTGATACATAAATGCACATATTGTAAGTATTTTGATCTTCCAGCGAGACTGTTCTTTTCGCTGGAGAAAGAGAACACTTCTTTTCACATGATTTTTGTAAGAATCAATAGGGGCTGGGTATTGGTTACCAGCTATCGGAACATAGTATATGCCTTTGTCTCGCAGCAGAGCGACGCCCCAGGAGCGGATTCCCCACAAGCAGGGGGACAGGAGACAGCCATCTCGAGGCACATCACGACCTCCAGGCAACACCGGCGAGACCCGGGAAGGTAACCCGATTGGGAGTCAGAGGATCCATAGTACCCGCAGCCTCCCGGACTTCATATTCATCATTTTATAAAGAAAGGGTAAGGGATCTCTTTTCTGCAACAGAAAAACACCAACTCAGGCCTCTCCATCCAGAGTCCCTGACTGATGCGTACTCGCAGGCCAAAGACATGGAACGCAGTGCCCCACCTAAGAAACAGTTTTCTTCATATCAGAAACAAATCACTGCTGCTCCATACAGACCTTTTGTGCAGAACCTGCTACCACCACACCAGACAAAACTAAAGAACAACCTGCGGCTCCCCAAGTGCAACAACAGAGAGCTAGAAAAGCTGGTGAATGCTGGAGATGTGGTGACAAATGGGTCCCCGGTCACAAATGCAAGTTAATCCCTACTATCAATGTCATGCAGGAAACTGACACACCAAATGATGCCACAGAAGAGATTGCAGTACAAGAAGAAGAAGAAATCCCACAGGATCAGGACTCCCCTCCAAATGAGTATCTCATGCATATTTCGGCTCATGCAGTTTCAGGGCAGGTCACAGCTGGCACATTTTCAGTCAAGGTCACTATTGGTGGACAAACAGGCATTGCCCTTATTGATACCGGTAGTTCAAGTACATTCATTGATTTGTCTTTCGCAGTTAAAACCACTTGCCATATCCAAAAGAGAAATTCTACTAAAATAGCTGTGGCTGGGGGAGGCCAACTTACATCTGGGGCAATCATAGCAGACACTGTTACCTTCACTCGTTCTTTCACTGATTGGATTGATTCATCAGTACCTCGTCGATATTGGGCTAAACTACCCGCTCCAATCGTTTCTTGCGATTCGACCCCTCCACTCAATCTCTCTCGCCTCTCTCCATCTCTTTCGTTCCATCTTCCTCCCTAGTCTCTGTCCATCTCTTTCACTTGCCCCTTTAGATGAGAAGCCGAAGGTCGCTATCAATATGGCACCTCGATGGGCGTAAAAGCAATGAGAAGCCTGAAACCTTAAACCATAGATTGAACACTCAAAGTGGATCCACCTAGTCAATAGATTGAGACACAACCTGCTTACTCACCTAGGGTTGGTCCGGCTCCGCCTACTACTCCTACTTATCCTTTTTAAAGCTAGAAACAGAGCCATTACTCCCGCCAAATTCTATTGCACCGGCAACCGAAGTCGAACATACATACGACGATCTTCATGCGTGAAGGGACGGGAGGAAAGAAAGGGCGGTAGATGATAATGCGAAAGGGCGCCGCGTCTGGGCGGGTATTTTAGTGATGGGTTCTATAGGAACTGGACGATCCTATTTGGTCAAATACTTAACGAAAAATTCCTATTTTCCTTTCATTAAGGTACGAGGGCTTCTTATTCCACAAGAACGAAAGCACCTTTTCATTCAGTAGGTCTTTCTTATCTTAGTAGATAAGCTAGCGAGAGAGTATAAGAGATCCGTACACCTAGTCAGGGTTCTGATATGTCAGCTTACTCTTAGAGAAAGAAAAGCACTAGCTTCCTGTAGAGGAAGGGATGAGAGGCGGACAACAACTAAGGGAAAGAAAGGCAAGTAATGTCAAACCTGACTCTAGAATATGGCGAGAGAGATTGAATATAGGGAAGAATTCCATAATACTAAAGCTAGATGGGTCGGTTGAGCACGGGTTAAGTGCTTCTTAAAGGTTGAGCACGGGTTAAGTGCTTCTTCATATGTCGAAGGATCTACCACTTGAATTCATTTCTTTTCTTACGGATATGACTCAAAGTTGGAGGGCCAACCTATCCCTCTAAGTACTTACTATACAGACAGATTAGGAATCAACTCATTATTTATATTAAACAGCCAAGCAAGCCGAAAGAAAGCAATAGAAATCCTTATCCCGCGGAATGCGAACAAAAGCTAAGGTTCTTTCTCTGAGTCCAAGCAGCGCCATCAATAAGGGGCCCGAGTCAAGTCGTAAGTAGCAGATCGGGATGGATTTATTAGGCTTTTGCAAGGGTTAGCTAGCTTGGGATAGCCCCGGAGTGGCGGAAGAAGCACCGGAATAAAAGGTAGTTGTTGGTAAGTGAGTTGACACGAGGTTTCGGATATGATAACTGAGATAAGTAGAGTCAAGTACAGTCAAAGCATTGGAAAGGAATAGGACTTTAGGCATATGGTCAAGTGGCATTCAAAGATGTTTATTTAATAGGCATGCACGAGGTAAGCATATTGTTGAGAAGCAATTTGAGTTTTGACAAGTAGGAGCTAGTAGTATAGGCAGGCATTTATGCTAGGCTTGTGAGGACTAACCACGTCTCTGATAGGCAGCGTGTGGAATGGCCGAGAGCGGACCAAATGGATATATAATCCAAGCCGAGAGTGGAGTTACGTGAACAGCCGTCTGATGGAAAACAACTTTCACGTTCGGTTCAGAGAGCACCTTTTCCATTGAGAATAAGTCCTTCCCTTTTGTGTGAATTCCCCAGCGGCGAATTAACAACTTGTGGGGCCCTATCTATTCAATCTCTCGAGCCCCAAGAAAACCCCCCTTTCCCTCGGACTCAATCTCTCTTTTGACTCTATATATGTGGGCACCTGATATCTATGAGGGTTCACCCACCCCGGTGACAGCATTCCTTTCTATTGTGCCTAAAATCTCTATTTCTGCAAATATGTCATTGGCGTTCTTTTGAAAAGGGCTAGGTAGTTTGCACGCAGGCAAAACTTCTTCATGAAAGGTCCAAAATATACTTGGATTTCATCAACTTTGAATAATGACTAGTCGTTTGTTTGAAGCCTTAAGAAAGCGGCAGAGAAAGTGGCAGTTTTTTTTCCGAATGACCTGATTTCGAGAATCAACTAACCTCCGTAGCCCAGGTGATTCGCTGCCTCCCTCTCGCCAAACCAAAATGGGATGAATCTTCTCATGCAGCTTTTTTCTTATTCAGGGCGCTGCGAAGCCAGGAAATAGCTTACCAAGGTGATGATCAGTAGCTGGTCCGAGAGGATGATCAGCCACACTGGGACTGAGACACGGCCCAGACTCCAACAGGAGGCAGCAGTGGGGAATTGTCCGCAATGGGCGAAGGCCTGATGAAGCAATGTCGCGTGGAGGTGGAAGGCCTACGGGTCGTCAACTTCTTTTCTTGGAGAAGAAACAATGACGGTATCTGAGGAATAAGCATCGGCTACCTCTGTGCTAGCAGCCGAGACCATTCTGTTTCATTGTGAATGAAAGACGACCAACAACATCTACTCATATCCAGCTTCGTGTCATTTTTGAACACTGCGATCAGCAAGCAGCAAAAGCACCCCCACGTAAACACCCTTGAGGTGATGTCTGGTAGTTTAATGTCAAGAGAGTAACTAGCAAGATCCACCAAAAAGACAGAACTACGGGTGAGAGAAGGAACTATGATAAAGCTTTAGTGGAGTTTCCTGGAATCCCTTCCTAAGAACAGAAAAAGAGAGATACTTAGGAGTAATGACGAAAGGTTGATTGTTCGTATGTTCAGTGATGGCGAGCCTTCAACCAATAAGAAATACCTGAAAGAATATGCGTAGGCCTTCAATCATGGTGCAATGAATATCGTAGATAGAGTGATGGAAGAAGTTCGATCTCATATAGCTAGCTGGAGTCTTTCCTTTCAAAGTGAAACGATTTTCCTTTTACATTGAGATATTTGAATTGGATTTTCTTTCACCACTACTATCGCAACGCACAGAAAACACTGACGTTTCTGCTCGCTTTCAACCACTACCACTTTACCTGAGCACCAAAACGGATAAGAAGTATATCACTGAATATTAATACCCAGCCATATGGGGTATACGAAGAGCACAAATTCCTTTATACCCCACCCAATTAGAATTAGGGGAAATAAAACATAAATGGAGATAGTTCTCATCATAAGATCGGCCAATAGAAGAAAAAGTCCCTAATTCTGCAGAACATTCTGAGCACGTGAAAAGTGAATAGCCTAAAGATTAAAAAAACAAAATCTATCATTTTTTAACAGCAGTTCTTATTGCCCCTTTGGCATTTTTAGCCCATTGTTGTATCCCATTCAACCCTCACTGTTATGCATATGTACCTCTTTTAACTGTTAAGCCCCATTGTGATATGGAATTCCTTGTATTGAACTAATAGTTCACCCCAATTCCTGTGGAATTGTTTCTCATAGGTGTATGTCTTTTTAAGCTCAGGGTCCTCTCCGTCAAATAAGCATATTGGGGGGGAGCTATGTTCATCCAAGCAATCGGGGACACTAGTTAATCTACTGAGTAGTTGCTCGGAGTTAAGGTTTTGGGTCGGCTAACCTTATGTTCTAGACACGTGCCAGTTCGCTTCCTGTTACGAGACGACCTCGGCTCAAGCTGACCCCACACAGAAAGTTGTCAAGCAGTCTTGGCCTCCATCAATCAGTGAGGAGGAAACCAAAACATGTTGGAGTTCCCCGCCATCACCTCGCCTAGATCCGGGGGTTCATACCCTCCAGTAGCAGAGATGGAAGTCGCAAGCTGTTGATGAACTCTCTCCAATAAGGAAGTTCATATTTGCAGGCAATGCACCCACTTCACTTCAATCCAAGGGATTTCTTTAAAGACTTTCCATTGACTGATAATTCACCAAAAACAATAGGAAAGAGAGCAGTGGATGATTTAACAGTGCGCCAATCTTGAACAGCAGAGGGTTCATCTCTATCTTTAGACTTGGGAAAAACGGAAGTTCTCCTTGTTCGCCGAAATTCTGACAGAAATGGATTAAGCAGATTGCGGAGTTACTCCACTTTCAACATCACTAGAGGATAGCATTCTATAACATCTGATTCTTGCCATGTCCCTTATACAATACTAGTGCAAGAAATGACTTACCCATGCCATGTGCAATAAGTAAGTCCCTTCCTCACAGCTATCTCTATCAGGGCTTTATATGCAGCTAGAGTCAGAGCGGCAACGACTACGAGAGCCCTTAACTCTATCAATAGATAAATCTTCGTGCGTGGCGTGAGTTGGAATCCTAGAAAAGATCGATTGAGACTCCCTCCCCGGTTCCACGAAGATCTCAGTAAAAGACATGCCCAAGGTACTTTTACTTACATTGAAACATTGAACTTAACAGAGGGTCTTCTAACTGATAACTCAGGAATGAGCCGGAACTATACCACTTCTTTTATCAGAAGATTATTTAACACCGATAAAGGCTTTTCTTCCGCAGTCCATTGATGACCGATTCCTTGCCTTTTACTGTTTCCCCTGTACACCTAGCTTATACAGAGATGACCCGTGGGAAAGAAACAGTGGAAAGTATGAGCCAAGAGTTTTGACTAGTTCCTTTTACGGTCAGGCTACGGTTGATGAGCCGATCCTAGGCCCCGAGGAAAGGTTTTTGCTTCCTTGGAGGTTGACTTTGAGAATCGAATCCTATCAACGGCCCTGGATAGCGATAAGGCACGGGCAAGGGAAATCTGCTTAAACTAAACTAATGCTACCCTCGGAAAGGGTGCGGCCTAGAGAAGGTCGATTCACGGGTATTCGAAAGGAAGGATTGGTTGGCAAAACAGCTTTAGCGATGACCAGGATTCGTACTATTCCTACGAAGCGAGGAACGAGTGAGGCCTAGGATTAGGAATTGGAATCCCCACATGCATAGAAGGGTACGTCCCTTTCCCCACAGTCACGGCACCTCGGCTGAAGACACCTAGGGTGTGTTTAGAAGTCCAACTTCCCCTGAAATTCACTATGCAAAAAGAAGATTTCCCATCACATCAAATATCACATCAAAAATGTCGACACATGCATGGAGTACTAAATGTAGATGAAATCAAAAACTAATTACACAGTTTGGATGTACTTTACGAGACGAATCTTTTGAGCCTAGTTAGGCCATGGTAGGACAATATTTACCACAAACAAACGAAAAGTGCTACAGTGCTTTTCAGTTCAGAACAGTACTTTTCAGCCCAAAATCCGTGCAAAATCTAGAATTTTGCATCCCAATTCAGGGAACTAAACACACCCCTATTCCCTTTCTTTCCAACAAGGGCACGTCTCAAATCAATTAAATAATACTATCCCTCGCCAAATCAATTATCCAGTTGTAAATTCCGAATGAGGAGTCAAATGGTTTTTTTTTTATATTTTTTCCTTGATTTTTGAAAAATAAATGACGCAAACAAATTTTACCAAAAATATACCCCTGCCGTCGTACCCCACGGCGGCAGGGACCCCTACCGCTATGTGGCACGGCGGCAGGGGTGCCGCCAACGGTCGGGTGCACTGCCAGTGGGCCAGACATCAACCGCCGTACCCCACGGCGGCAGGAAGAGCCTGCCACCGTGGGGTACGGCGGCAGCCTCAAGGCTATATAAGCAGCCTGAGGCTGCCGCTAGCCCGCCCCCTTCATTCCTTCTCTCCTCCTAAATCTTCGGCTTTCAACCCTTCGGAGCACTTTTGACTCAGGTATGTTTCTAACTTTAGTTAGTTTAGTTTAGTTAGTTAGGTAGTGTAATTTAGTTAGTGTAGTTTAGTTAATTTAGTTTAGAAAAATTAGAAATTTTAGAAATAGTTATAATTCAAATAATTAGTTGAAATTGAAATAAAAATCGTAGAAAATAGTTATAATTCAAAAAATCGTTTCAATTGATATAAAATTCCTAGAAAATAGTTATAATTCAGAAAATTCGTTTAAATTGATATAAAATTCTTAGAAAATAGTTATAATTCAAATAATTAGATTACTGATATAAAATTCCTAGAAAATAGTTATAATTCAAATAATTGGTTTAAATTCATATAAAATTCCTAGAAAATGATTATAATTCAAAAAATTCATTTAAATTGATATAAATTTCGTAGAAAATAGTTATAATTCAAAAAATTCGTTTAAATTCATATAAAATTCTTAGAAAATAGTTATAATTCAAATTAGATTAAATTGATATAAAATTCCTAGAAAATAGTTACAATTCAAATAATTCATTTAAATTGATATAAAATTCCTAGAAAATGGTTATAATTTAAAAAAATATTTAAATTGATATAGATTTCGTAGAAAATAGTTATAATTCAAATAATTCATTTAAATTGATATAATTCAAATAATTGGTTAAAATTATTTTTTTTCAGCTATGGCTCAGCCACCGTTAGAGTACGTACGGCCGGAGTTGTTCGAGGAGGCGGTGGACTAGCACCACCGCTCGTACTTCTCGGCCGTTCTTGGACAGACGTCCGGCAGTTTACGTTGCCGGACCACCCGCACGTTGATGTCGATACACCAGCGCTGGATTCCAAAGTACGTAATTCATTTGCTATATTTATTTCTGTTTCTTTACAATAGTAATTGCATTAAGTAAATTGTTTTTGTTCTTTTTTTGTTTCAGGCTACGCGCTGCAGGACTTCTGCCTTTCGCTCGGTTGGTCGAGGGGGACAAGCTACGAGCTCAGGTTACCCAGGTAGAGCGGTTGACGCGGTTCAACTACGACACCCCTCTGACCGCCGCGTTTATGGACCGGTGGCGACCAGAGACGCACACCTTCCACTTGCCCGTCGGCGAGATGACGCTCACTCTGGAGGACGCCGCGCTTTTGGGGGGACTCCCATGTGCTGGCGAGGCGATGGGGCCTATCGACATCCCCACTTCGTGGCAGGCCGACTTCCTTGCTCGGTTCGCGAACGTTCCTCGGAACGATCACGTGCCTCAGGCGTACGTGCCTTTCGCCAACTCCCACGGTCCCACCTGAGCTTGGATCCAGTAATTCAGCGTACGTGCTTCTAACTCTTATTTTCAACGTTTGTATGCATTTAAAACGAATGTGACGATCGACCTTTGTGTGCAGGCTGACTACATGGCGGACGAGGCCGAGGACGAGATGTCAGACAGGTTTCTGGAGGTCTACCTGCTCTGGCTGTTCGGGTGGGTGATGTTCTGCGAGTCAGCGGGAGACTCGGTGTCGAGGTACCTGGGCTCAGAAGATCGCCGACGCACCCCTCGACCAGATGCTCCAGATCAGCTCGGGCAGCGCTGTTCTGGCCGCTACCTACAGGGGGTTGTGTTCGGGCGTGGCGAACCTGGAGAGTAAGGAGGGGATCCTCCTGGGTTGTCCTCTCCTCCTACAGATGTGGATCCACGAGTACTTCGACATCGGTCGGCCCAAGGCCGACCTCTCCGAGTATGCCCTGCTGCCAGCTGACACCGACCCAGCAGACTTCCCCACCATGAGTTCTCTGTGGTGCCTCCGGAAGGTAATGACCTCACTTATCGTTTTCTTCGCTTAATGAGTTCCTTGGTTCGATTGAATTAACTTTTCATGTTCTGTGCAACACGTTTGGGCTGGGGAGAAGCCGAAGAAGGTGTACAAGGACTTCGTGGGTCAGATTGACTGAATGGTCGATGCCCAGGTCCGGTGGACACCGTACACTCCTGCCATGGTCGCTGGCCGCGCATCACAGAGCCTCTCGTCGCTGTGCTTCCGAGACCAGGCCTACTGGATGACGAAGAGACGATTGGTGTTCGACGTCTACGTCGAGGAGTACGCGGTCCACCGGGTGATGAGGCAGTTCGGCCTCTACCAGGAGTCACCTGTACCTGTTGCGGAACGTCTATCGCCCACAGCGCATAGGTGAGCTATCATGAGCCTGTTATAATTTTTTTTGTTACAAGTAGTCAGTTGCAAATAATTTTTTGTTTTACCTGTGATAGGTGGTCGCGTAAGGGCGTGTCTGCGGCGACGTCGTTCGTCGACAGGTTGCAGCCGTACGTGAACGAGTGGGCATCCGCGGCGCATGAGGATAACGTCGTCACCGAGCAGCACCTTCACGACGTCGTGGCCTGGGTAGCATACCTTAAGTGGTACCTCCCGAGGACGCGGACGTGGGTGACGTACGTCCCTGTTGCCCCGCCACCGCCACCGGTCCCGGATCACGAGAGGCTACTGCCGGACGGCACGTACCCGATGCGACGAGATCAAACCGATGACACAGCGGTAAGCTACGATACTGCAATCATATTTAATTCATGTTACTATTCATTATAACGTGTGCTACTAATTTCGTGAGCAGCACCGCCAAACGGTCGTGCGGATCGCAGCGGTCGCGAAGGAGGCGTTAGACACCTGGGGACCTCAGCAGCACTGCCAAACGTACGATAGGATCCTCGAGGTCGCCACGAGGTACACCGCCGTCGTTAACTACGCCGGGACCGCGGACATTCCTCTTTTTTCGCGCCACCCCGCGTCGTCCTCGAGCTCCGCTTCGACAGCTCGTTCATACCAGGCGCCTTCCTCCTTTGCACGTGCTGCTTTCTCGGCTTCGACGGCACAACAGTAGCCATAGCCGCAGGCTCCGCACACCTACGTGCAGCGGCCGTTTGTTTTCCCCGGCTCAGGTACATTCACTGGAACTTCTTTTCAACTAATGCACGGAGTTGTTGTGTGTTTTTGTTATATTATCTTTTAATCGTACAGGGCGACCGCCGGTCTTTCCGACGGGACTCGGAGCTTTCACCTGGGCTCGACAGGTAGATACGACGGCACCTAGACCAGCAGTACAAGCTGCAGATATTCCTTCCTCGTCCACTGCACCTATTTTTCAGCATGGTAACGACCTTAACTATTAACTATTATAGTAATATTCGATAAGTACGATATGTGGAAAACTAATACTATTCGTTGCAGGTTTTGACCCGACCGCGGCCTCGATGGAGTCCTCTGACGATCAGCGGGCGTGGGATGAGTGTAGGATCGAGGACTTGCTCACGCCCATGGATGCGACGGAGGTCGAGGAGCTTCGCGCGTCACAGTTGACACAGGCGCCACCTCTTGGGACGCAGGAGACACAACTACCTTTTGGATGGTCCCAGGCGGTCGGCGGAGCGACAGAGGCTGGCTCGTCCCAGGCGTTTGTAGGGTCGTCGCCGGCAGGCGGAGCGACACCGGCTGGTGCAGGCTCGTCGCAGGTGGTTGCAGGGTCGTCACCGGCTGGTGCAGGCTCGTCGCAGGCGGTTGCAGGGTCGTCGCAGGCGGCCATGGCGACACCGTGTGCCGACGAGCTCGGACCCCGGGTCATCAGGGCACGTGAGCCCTTAACGTACGACTAGGACCACACCAGGGTTGGTGCTAGAGCTATGAGGGGGAAGAGGGGCCGGCGGATTTAGATGTATTAGTGTTTTGTGTCACAGCAGTACTTTGACCATGATCTTGTACAAACTATTTTGCATCTACTCGTTGATTATAATCTTTTCTTTTATATATGCCAATTTGTGATTGTGATTATGTTTAAATTTATCATTTACTTGTTTTTAAAAATGAAAAAAGGGTGGTTAGCCCTACCGCCGTGTGGCACGGCGGCAGGGGCCTGCCGTCGTGTGGCACGTCGCTAGGACCCTGCCGTCGTGTGGCACGTCGCTAGGACCCTGCCGTCGTGCCACACGGACGTGCCGCCATAGGTATAGTCCTGCCGCCGTGGCACACGGCGGCAGGGTCCTAACGCCGTGTGGCACGGCGGCAGCGCGCCATGGCGTTAGGTCCCTTCCGCCGTGAAGTACGGCGGCAGCGGTATATTTCTTCTAAAATTTGTTTGCGTCATTTATTTTTCGGAAATCAAGGAAAACATATTTAAAAAATTCCTCAAATGGACAAAATGTCCGCACAAAAAGCAGCCCACAAAACCCACCTAATCATCTAACCCTAGCCCATCCAGCCCATCAGGACCCTTCTCTCTTCCTTCATTCCCGTCTGCTTGCCAGCGCCGCCGCCCGTTCTTTCTCCCTCCCCGCCCTTCGTCTTCCCTCAACGCTCTAGCCTCTGCTGCCACGCTCCCGCCGCAACCACCCATGGCGGACCCGAACCCCAAACCGAAGCGCACCAAGAAGAAATCGAAGAAGCCCTCGGCCGGGGAAGGTGATGGGGAGGACATGGACGCGCTCAAGTCCGACGTCGCCACATTCGCCTCCTCCCTTGGCCTCGTCGCCGGCGACCCCGCCGGCGGCTTCGACGACTCCGACTTCCGCAAGTCCGGCCCCATGAAAAAACCCCCAAAACTACCTTCGGAACAACCCCAGCAGACCACTGAGAACACAGCAAACCCCCCTCAAAACCCTAAACCTTCCAAGAAGCCTCACCCTCTCGAGCTACATGCCCCCCTTACCGCCGCCAAACCTGGCGCTGTCACCACGAACTACCCGCTGATGAAGGCGGCGGCGCTCTCAGGGCAGTGGTACACTGACGCTGACGAGCTGGAGGCAAAGGTCCTGGGCGGCCGCAAGCAGACCCCTCCGGCCGTCGGGCTTCAGGAGATGCAGAGGATGGTGGAGCGGAAACGGGAGCTGGCGGAGAAGCTCATGGCGCAGTACGCGAGGGAGTATGACACGGTGAGGAGGGGGCATGGTGACCTGAAGCTCCTGGAGATATCAGCAAAGTCTGGTACATCATCTGACAAGGTGTCCGCATTTACATGTCTCGTGGAGGACAATCCAATTGCAAACATGAGGGCGCTCGACTCCCTCCTTGGTGAGTTGCACTACCGAAATGCTATGGTTCTAAGTGACTATGCGGTAAATGGAACATGAGCAACCATAGTGTTGACAACAGTTAGCGGCAATTGCTAATTATCCAGAATCATTGCAATGCATATTGAACAATGTAATACAGCCTTTCAGATTAAAAAAACATTGAGCTAGCTTTGCTGAAATATTTTGGATAAGCAAGATTGGCCTTGATTGGAACCAGTCATAGTAATTGTTTTCCTGAGTTAACCTAGATTTTACACCACAATAGTTCAAATATATTCTTTTCTTTTGCTTTCTCATATTTCTATTTTGGTTAAAATATCACAACAGGTATGGTAACATCAAAAGTTGGTAAGAGGTATGCGTTCACAGGCTTTGATGCATTGAAAGAGTTATTCCTCATGAGGTTAGCATCTTACGGTACCTTCTGCAATTTACCTTGCATTACAGTTAGTTACCATTCTTATCCATGTTTTATTTACTGCACCGTTTCATTGAAGTTCTTGTTGGAGTATAAGTGAATTGCCCACCTTTCCCTATCAGCTTAAGCTTTTGGGTTGAACTGGTTGGTGCATGCAACTCAATAGTTCTGCAATCCTCTATATCATCCCAAAGACCCAAAAGCATGTGAAACACCAAAATTGTAATTTATGTCTTCTGACCGTGGTGTAGTATGTTTATCCCCGAAATTTTAGTTACACTAGGCTATCTTGCATCATCCATTTCTCCTCCCCACTTTTGGCAGGAGTTTTCCTTTCTCTGATTCTTTTTTAATTTTCAATTTTATTATTACATGCATATTATGCTCAGAGCTTGTGTAGTGGCAAAATGAAGGATTCAAATGCTAATTTATGCTGTGGACCTGTGGTAGTTATTTGGAAAAGTGGGGGGAGGGGGAGGGGGGGGGTTGAGAAATTGCTGGTAGGTTACAAGGTTAACCTAGATATAGATAAGAAAGGATAAAGATGTGGATTTCTAGTTGCTCTGTACTGTTCTTTACTTTTTTTCAGGCTCCATGCCTAAAGGTAATCTGCATAAACTAGGCCGCATGTGAATAAGTGGACTGAGTTATGGTCAACATCTGTATTATGAACATAAGCTACAAATTTTGTTCTCAAACGTCAGGTTTTTTTAATTACCACAGTTTTTTTTGTTTCTTGTTAGTTATTTGCTCCTTTTCTTGATAGGTTATTACCTGATCGTAAGTTGAAGAGTCTCATCCAGCGCCCTCTAAACATTTTACCTGAAACAAAAGATGGCTACTCACTTCTGCTCTTCTGGCATTGGGAGGACTGCTTAAAACAGAGGTATTTTTCACTGAATTAACCTTTAGAGCTATCCTGCATTTCAGGTAAATGCTGTGTTATCTTGACTCCAGATGCAAAGTGTCTAGTGTACAAACAGTGTTTGTGGGGTTTACCTGTGCTAAGAACACTATTCACAGAGAACTAATAACAGCTACATACATATACATCTAACAGAAAGAAATCTGTGCTTCTAATAAAATAGAAATAAATATGTAATTTATCAATTCTTTCTGCTTTTAAAAAAATTCATAGGAAAAATATGGCTTCTTGTTTTGGCTTTGGTGCATTTCATGTAACGGGTTTATATGGCCCTGGGATATGGGTGGCCGATCCTTTTTCCGAACACTAGAAAAAAGGAGGATTTAGGATTTCTGATCGATTTTCCCGGTCTAAATCGAGCGGGTTTCCATGAAGAAGGTCTTGTTCAGCATGTTCTATTTCTTAATCTTTTTTTCGGAAGCAAGGGGAAAAATAATCCCTAAATTCTAAACGAAAGTAGTGCATTGAAGATGCTTCCCTTCTGTATTTGATTTCTAATTTTGGTACTTCTTTTTCTCGTGTTATATATTCCCCTTTCATTGGTGTGTTGGTACTTTGTTTGCAAATATTTACTTATCAAGATATATATTGACTTTTTTGCACTAACAAATATTTAAGTTGTTTGGTTGCTAACCAATGGTGTGAGTATGTGACCTTGGAGAAACCAAATATTGGATATTCATCTGCATAGACTTTTTTTATGCATCAAGATAAAATGATATTTTATGCTGTTGATGATTATCGTGATCAGTGATGCTCAGATTGAAACTGTTGTAGATACGAAAAGTTTGTTATGTCGCTGGAAGATGCAGTAAAAGATATGCTGCCAAATCTGAAGGACAAAGCAATGAAGGTTAGTCAGCATTGTGTAATCTTTTGTGAAAACCGATTCTAGCACTGTACATTATCTTTGCGTAAATATGAGCTTGTATAGTTAGCGAAAATTTCTCCATCTATCTTTGGACACTAATTAAGAGTATTAAACGTGGATTAATGACAAAACCCATTTCATAACCCTCTTAATTTTTCGAGACGAATCTAACGAGCCTAATTATGCTATGATTAGACAACGTCATGCTACAGTAAAGAATCTCTAATGATAGATTAATTAGTCTTAATGGATTCGTCTCACGATTTCCCATCCATCCGTGTAATTAGTTTTGTAATTAGTCTAAGTTTAATACTCCTAATAGGCTTTGAAAGGGGACTCCAAAAATTTCTACGGAACTAAACACGCCCAATGTTCAGCTTACTGAATAATAAAGTTGATTGGGCAACTTATGGGGCATACACAATTGTTTCCTTTAATCAGTTGGCAAACTTGGAAGTGTTGAACACAAGATAATAGTTGTCGTGAAACAGAATCATATTTTCAGACTCAATAACATTAATTGAAAGGTGCAATGGAAAGTATCTTACCTTCCATTGTATAAATTTTGAGATGGTTAGGCAGGTTCTGTTTCCAAGACATAAAACTTGCATATCATTCAATCTACTAGTAAATTTTCTTCTGCATTCAGACTTTATTTTATTTCCTCAATATGAATGGGCATGACGTTAGCAATAAATATGTATGTGGTAATAATGGGGATAGCGTGCTGTAGGAAGTTGTAGGACCGTGGGGTGTGTGTCGATGCTAGTGACAGAGATAATAAGAGAGAAAGGGACTTCTTTTACTCCTTCCCAATTAATTAAAATAAGCTTGGTATCTCTCTAAGAAATCCATTTAGAGACAGAACAAGCTAACAACCTAATCTTTAAACTTGCACATGCACACATGGCTTGATCCCACCATTTGTACACCCACCTTAACTATCACAAGCTTACAAAACTTCGAATCTATCTTTTAATTGAACATGTACTATATATATTATTGGTGGAGCTAGCCTTTTCCAACAGAAATTGTATTTGCATTTGCAGTAGTTTCTGGTCAATGTAAGATCCAATAGACTTCTTTGTTATATAAATTTAAATTTTTATTGCATATTCTATCTGCATCTTTTGGGAACCATCTGGAGTTCATGGGAACTGTTTGGAACTCATGCTGATTTTGCTAAATCAACCATGGGATAGATGGCTAGCTGGATTTGGAGACTTGGAGAGATAATGGGGAGACTTGTTCATTGATTCATAAGCTAATACCTGATGCATCATCTGTTTATACAGAGAGGTTTACTTGACTCCTAACTATTGAGTTGCATGCACCAACCAGTTCAACCCAAAAGCTTAAGCTGATGGGGAAAGGTGGGCAATTCACTTATACTCCAACACTCCCCCTCACGTGCAGGCTCCCCCAGGCCGCATACGTGGATATTGGAGTGGGCTGTAATTATTTTAATTAACGCGCCCGCCAGGCCTCGAACTCGAGACCTCTGGCTCTGGTACCATATTGAGTTGCATGCACCAACCAGTTCAACCCAAAAGCTTAAGCTGATGGGGAAAGGTGGGCAATTCACTTATACTCCAACACTAACCATGTAGGGTAATATAGTCTAATCCTTAAAAACCATACTTGAAAGATAGCAATGGCAATCCCTCACAGTTTGTAACTTAGTACTCTACCTAAGGAGGAAACATGGTATGGCTTGGGGCCAGTGCTACATCAATCTGGGTTCTGTAGAGTTGCTGTAGCATGCATCATGACGCAAACGCTCCTACGTTTTCATTTCCAGTTCATAGTTCATGTAATGATATGATTGGTTTGGATCATTCCTATTTTATTTATTGCAGACGATTTTTATCCTTTTGAAAAGTAAATCAGAGCAGGAGCGTCGGTTACTTACAGCTCTTGTTAACAAGGTGTGTTGCCTTTTTTTTCCTTACACTGTGGAACTCCATTCTTTTGTGTATTTTCGTTCTCCTTTTAATTCAATATATGCAGAACTGGCATGATTTAGATTGACAAGCAAAATACGTTGATCATTTAGGAGAATTGCTGCCTCCTTACTAGGAGATATAATCTAGCTTCTCATGCAAATTATCTACTGCAGCTTGGAGATCCTGAAAGGAAAGCAGCATCGAGTGCAGCATATCTGTTAACATGTCTCCTGGCTGCTCATCCAAATATGAAGGTACATGAGATGGGAATTCTGTAATTGACAAGGATTGTGCTTTTAATCAAAACAGTTAATTATGCAAAATTTTGCTCGCAAAGCGTTTCAAACAAAATTTATGTTCTTTTTGGCTTCATTGAACTGTTTCATTTTGCAGATTGTTGTGATAGATGAGGTGGATTCTTTTCTCTTCAGACCACATGTTGGGCTTAGGGCCAAGTACCAAGCTGTAAGTAATTGTTAATAGCATTCTTATGCTAGTATTGTTTCAAAATATCATGGACAAGGAATGCTTTAGGAATATTGGTTTTTGCTGAATTATCTACCAAAACTATGATGTAAATTAGAAATATGGTTTACTTAGCCTTTTAATTGGTGGAATTTTATACAGGTCAATTTTTTGAGTCAGATTCTTCTTACACACAAGGGAGATGGGCCTAAAATTGCAAAACGGTTGGTAGATGTCTACATTGCACTGTTCAAGGTTTGAATACGTTTCAGCGTTATCTAATTGTTTCTATTTGTACTGTACGAATATTTTGGTAGCCTTTGTATTCCATTGTTTAAGTTTTATTTCCCATCACATGTGCATATCTGGTATGAGTACTTCAATGAACATATGGTTGGTTGATCTTAACGGGTAATCTTGGGTAAATTTGGATGTTGATGACCTGAACTCACTGAGTATGGAAGGTGCTGTTGTGGCCCATCAGATTTCAGAGGGGAATGTGCTAGGAAAAGTGGTGCTTGTGGGTGGTGGGGCTAGTGTACTGATAGACTAATCTTTAAGCCTGTGGTTGTACTTTATTTCAGTGCTTGGCACATTGTCAGCCAACATTTTGATGTGTTTCAGTAGTTATTATCTCTCTCCTTCCTGTATGGTGTATCTAATTAGCATTTGGGCTTGATCTTGTCACCTTTTGGTTTTAATTGCTTTTTGGTCACATCTATTTTTCATGTGCTATTTTTTTGTCAAGATTTTTTTTCTGGAATCCAAACTGGATTCGTACCTCTTTTGCCTTTTAGTTTGTCTTATTTTGATATCTTGTTACTTGTACAAATGCTAATATTTGACATAAAGGATATACAATCAGTTTTATTGTTCTATTGCACAATTATGTTAGGTACTCATGAGCTCTAGTGATACTAAAGGAGATACAGGCAGTAAATACAACAAGAAAAATGTAGAAAATGGAAAAAAAGTGGGAGGAATTAACAAGGTTAAGGACTCCAAATCCCATGGAAACAATGAAGTGAGTTCAACAGCAGGATCAGATTTGGAGATGGACTCCAGAATCCTCTCTGCACTTTTAACTGTATGTATTACACTCTACAGATCATTCTCATGAGTTAAAGCTTTGCTCATACATTTCTCTTTGCTTAGTTTGCTACAACTGCTGCTTGATTTGTGTCTGCATTTTCTTTATTAATTAATCCTTTCATCATATGCAGGGTGTAAATAGGGCATTACCATTTGTTGCGAGCTCGGAAGTTGATGATATTGTGGAAGTTCAGACACCGATTCTTTTCAGATTGGTGAGTTTTTTAGATAATGATATGAAGTACCTTGCTAAATATGTATGTTTGGAACATAAAGTCATAAAGCTTTCTTGACCTAATCATTTTGGTTTCATGTAGGCTCATGCTGAGAATTTCAATGTTGGTGTTCAAGCGTTGATGCTTTTATTCCAAATAACTACAAAAAACCAGATAGCAAGTGACCGTTTCTATCGTGCATTGTATGCAAAGCTCTTGAGTCCTGCCGCTGTTACTTCTTCAAAGGTTTTACTTCCCTGCTCTCTTTCTTAGTAGTCTTGATTTTACTTTATTATGGATTTAAATTGGCTGGTTCACAATTATTTTGATTATCCAAATGCCATTTACCTTTATTAATGCAACTGTGAAGAAAGTACCTTTGAACTGTGCATCTACATTATTAAGTATCTCATTATATTTTGTCTGATTCGTTGTCTTGCATGTTTCAGCCGGAGTTATTTCTTGGGCTGTTGGTGAAAGCAATGAAGAATGATGTAATGTTGAAGAGAGTAGCTGCATTTGCAAAGAGGCTCCTGCAGGTATGTTGTTTTACCACGATAGCTAATCTTCATGATGCAGCTCTTACATGTAGATATGCGAGTCTGTATGAGTACTGCTGTAAAACAACTAACTGTTAGTATATTAAGTAAGCATAGAATGCTATTTCCACTACTGCAAGAAATTATATAGTTGCAAACATGAAACTGTCATGCATAATATGGGCTGTTCTGCGGTGGCGTGCGTGTAAATGGATGGCACAAAGACTCTGTTTTCCTATTGGCAGTGGCATGCTGGTAATTTCTTCATCAAACCGAGTCTCTTGGCCTTAACCATGTTGAGGTAGGGGTTGGAGATGAAACCCACAAAGAGCAACAAAAAAGAGACAGATATAGTGGTATACAAGTAAAACAAAACTAGTGACCAAATAATACTAGTAAAAAGCTGATTGATTTTCTAGGTCATAGTTCAAGTCAAGCTCCCTGTTTTGGACAGGAGCATGTGGAAATTAGCTAAATTTGGATACTCATTCCTTCAAGTCTCTTGTTATTGCCTTCTCTGACCTAGGAATGGTGGACCCCTGCCTTGTATTTTCACATTGGCAAGATACCCTAATGTTCTGCTAACGTTGGTATCTCCTCCCTTGAATGTCCAAAGCATCTTAATCGGTATTGGACAATCTTTTCTTTTAGTCGGTGCCATCCTGACCCTGTCATGTAGTGTCATTGAAAATGTATACCATCATTTTGAATCCAGTCCTTTCTTGTACATGTAACTGTTAGATGTGTCGTAGGACTACATTTTTGCGACGTACTACATACAATATGATCTCTGTACTATAGAATTCATCTCTTAGCTTTTACATGCAACTGTTTTTGTCTCAAAGGATGTGAGATGCTTGACACAACGCAATTGCATCCATGTTGCTTTGATTCTATGGCCAACATCTTCATCAATGTCACCAATTGCAGAGGGCAATGTGGACCTGCCAATTTATGGTGAACTTACATATTAGGTGATGTGGATGGGGAACTTCTATTCTTGTTCCCCACCCCAGTTAGCATAGCCTCGATATGTACTTATTCCAAATTCATGCTCTACTTGCTTCAACTTTTTATGGCATTTTTACATTGGTAAATTTGATACTTCGAAATGAATTGCTTTTGTATTTTTGCTATTTTTATAGCCGTTTTGTCCATTGCTGGATTTTTTTAGCTTCTGGTTTGGGAGTATTCCCTCAAAATGTGAAACAGAAACAAACCATCCAATAGTCAATTATCATAACCTAATGTTTATGTCCACAAGTAGAACCACAATCTGGTATAGCGTAAGGTTGACACTAATGCCTATACTCTAATACTTCTCCACATCAAATCCAATCCGAAAGATGGGACAACAGGTGGCAGGAGCCTTAGAGAATTTACCTTCTCCAAAGCCGCAGTCCAGAATCATTCAACTCCCGTGGCTGCTAGCGAGGTGCCACAACGTGAAAGGAATTTGGCGAAGTGGAAGAATTGGAAGAGTAGTTTCAGATCATTTTTCACACCTTGCTCGTTCTGGTCTTTGTTATAGACTTACTTTGGTTCCCTTCACTTGGATCCCATGGTTGTTGTACCCATTTGTCAGTCAAAGCAGTGATCTCGTGTTACTTACAGTTGAGAAACCAACAGTAGACTACTAATAGGATCTGTGATGTGAAATTAGCAAAATATTTTCTAGGTGTCATTGGAACAGTAGACTACTAATAAATTAGGCTTTGAATATTAGGGATGCTATTTATGATACAATTGCTCATGTGATTTGTTTGGGCAGGTGGCTCTTCAACGGCCTCCTCAATATGCTTGTGGATGTCTTTTCATTCTGTCGGAGGTCCTTAAGGCAAAGTCACCATTATGGTATGTGATTAGTTATTAATCCAAACATGTCATTATCTTTCGTTATACTAAAAATTTAAAATTGAATCTTCAGGGCGGTTGTGCTCCAGAATGAATCTGTTGATGATGGTGATGAGCACTTTGAAGACATTATAGAGAGTCATGAAGACTCTTCTATTGCCTCAGCAGTGCTAGATAAACATAATGACAAATTAGCTGCTCATGAGAAATGCAACATTGATGCTGATGATGGTTCTGATAGTGGAAAACAAGTGAAGTTGATAGAAAGGGATGAAAATGCTGAAAACGATGCATCAGCTGAGGCGTTGAGACTACACGTTTTATATGATCCACGACACAGAGAGCCTTCTTACTGGTATTGTTTATTTAATCTCATTTACTGTGCATGTATCCTACATTTACATACCAGTTATTTGCTATATTGAGTCTTGAAATTTGTTTATTTCTTACTCACACGTGTCCTCAGGAAATATATGGGTAATATTGCTTTTTTTATTGGATGATTTGAGTGGACGTATTCTTTTTTTTTTTTGAATTCTTTCCACTTGTTAGTGTGTCCTGTTGTATTTCTTTATGTTTACAACTGCAAAGGGTTAGTTGATCATATGTACCTTTTCTTTGTCAGCAACGCAGATCGTGTCAGTTGGTGGGAGCTGACAGTATTGGCTTCACATGTGCATCCTTCAGTTTCTACTATGGCCAGAACATTGCTATCTGGCAACAATATTGTTTATAGTGGTGATCCGCTGACAGACCTATCACTTCCTGCATTCCTTGACAAATTCATGGAAAAGAAACCAAAAGGAAACCGCATCGCTGAAGGAAAATGGCATGGTGGATCACAAATTGCCCCAGCTAAAAAGGTTAGCCTTTGTTACTTGGATTCACCCTGTTAACTCTAAACTGTTTCACCTGTATGACAGTCCCACTAGATGTTTGGATGAGATGTGCTTAAACTTTCAAGGTGACTTAAGTATAGTTTCTAAAATTGCAAAAAAGTTGTCTTAAAAATATTGTCAAAATCTCATTTATTTATTTATAAATACATTCTAGTAGAAAAATAGTGGACAAGTTGCATATCGGAGACTATTTCATGTGCAAAATGTCAAACTATCCTTGCCCTCAAAAAAGAAGTCAAAGTATCCTTTTTTCCCCCTTTGTATCTCCAAAAGAAAGCAGTCGTGTCACATGTGTCCAGAGTATGACAGAACAATGCATTAGGTATTTGGTTCTCTAACTGGATGCTGATGCATGTATCTAATGATAACTGACTTTCTGTATAAATGCTGAACCCTGCCAAGTGCACTTGGCTTTTTGACCATTGCTGACCTATGTCTTTGTCTGCAGCTTGACATGAATCATTGTCTCATCGGAGAAGAGCTTCTGGAATTGGCAGAAAATGAAGTACCTCCTGAAGATATTGTTTTCCACCGTTTCTATATGAACAAGTCTGGCCCTCTTAAGCCTAAGGCAAAGAAAAAGGATTCAGCTCTTGATGAAGATACTGGGGAGCTCTTAGCTGATAATGCTGATGATGCTAGTGACGAGAGTGAAGATGAGATGCAGGAGTTTGGAGATGAGTTGGAAGAGGATGGAGAATATGACTATGATGACCTTGACTCCCATGCATTTGATGAGGAAAAGGAATTACTTGAAGATGGCAGTGATGCTGAATTGGATGACATTTCAGATAGTGATTCTATGGATGGAGGATCCGAAAATGATGATGACGACATTGCTAGTCTTGTGGGTATGGATGCTGAAGACCTTGAGGATGCAGGCGATTCAGATGGCAACTCTAGTGATGAGGAAATGGTTAATGCTGGTAATGGTGGTGCAAAGAAAAAGGTGGCACCGCAGAAGCAGAAACATGGTTTAAAGAGTGTCCGGTCTCCATTTGCAAGCCTGGAAGACTATGAGCATCTGATGGCTGGGAATGCAGATGAGACGACCGTGAAGCGGAAGCGGAAGGCAGCAGGGAGAGCTGGTGGTGACAAGAAACCAAACTCGAGATCGCAAAACAAGAGATCTAGGGGATCAAAATGAGAAACACGTCCATCAACTATTGGAGATGATCACCACAGTGGTGTTCATTGCATTTTTTTAGTTCTGAAAGATACATGATTGAGTAATGCTAATGTTGAGCCGGGAAAGTACTGAATTGGTTTGTATACTTGCCACTTCAATTTCATGCTCTATCACACGCATTCATACAGGCTTGCCAAGCACACGCACAATCACGTCGCATGGTTCTTTTAGAAACTAGCCAAATACCGGGGTGTTGCATGGAAAAGACCTATTTTAGAATTGGGGAATAGAAGTTGAATAATTGAATAAAAATGACACTCAAGTAATAATCTTAGGCTCTAGGTTCCACTCCCTCCATCCCAAATCGGACTTAACTTTGCAAATGGACGTCGTTGGCCTAAATCAGACTCAACAAGTTGGACGTCGTGTCCATCCTCGCCAAAGCGGTTGCACATGTACTCCCTGTTCCTCTCAAAAACTACCTAGTGTCGCCCTCTGCTTGGCTCGCTGCCTACCAGGCTTCGGAGGCCGACGCTGTCAACCTATGCGTTGTCGCTCTCTTCTCCTCTTGCCTACCTAATGTCGTCCACGCCTCCACTCTGCCTGCAGCCCGTCTCCGCACGCCCCTCGTCCTTCGCATCTACTCCCAGTCGGTTCATGTGCTTGTTCTTCCTCCATCGAATCTAGACGCGGGGGTCGAGGCCGGCTGCATAGGTGCAGCATGAGCATGTGGAGGAAGACCACAGACTTGTGGGATCGCGGGTGTAGGCACCGGGCGTGGTCTTGCCTTGCGGCTCGTGATTTGTGCTCCCTGGTGAGCAGATGTACGCCGCCCGTTTGGTCTCTCGAAGCTCACCGTGAGAAAGCCACGCAGGTCGACGTTGGTCAATGCGCGCCGCTTAGTGGCGTGGCGGTAGCAGCTAATTTTTTCGGCGGCTCGGTGCCATAAGGCTGCCGCGGCGGGAGGAGCTGGCGTACAGGGTCGGGTCGGTAGGGTCCAGGGCCTCCGCGTCATCGCGAACATCGAGGAGTTGATCCTGTACCGCCGTGATGCGCACCTCGGAGCTCGGCGTCATGAGGGTGCCGCAGCGGGAGGCGGTGGCAACGTACCGGTCCAGGTCAGTGGGATCTGCACGGCGAGCGCGCACATTCCGTGAGGGCCTCGATGGGTGTTGACATTTCTTAACGCAACTACCAACGAACGGGTTTGGAACCCATCCTGGTAACAGCGCCAGAAATGCTGGTTGGTAATTCTTAACGTTACAGGAGTCCGCAAGCGCACGGAAGTACCATTGTAGCATTTCCCCAAAGGAGTATTCCAAATGGTATCGAATCCAAGGAAGGCTTTGGTGGATTAACAAGCTCAACACTATTGCAATGAGTATAGATCATAGACGGAAATAAATCAGACACTCAAGTGCAGGGGTAAGAAATGATAATGGGGTAATGTGATCACACACACTCACTCTCTCTCTCTAAGGGGTCCTAGGCATAGGAGGCAACATACGAGTTAGCTCTAGGTTCTTATGTACTATACACATAAAGCTGGTAAGAACGAGTTAGATACATTAGCATTGAAGAACATTGACTTAAGCACCCAGGTACCACGGGGTGCTAACCTCCCGCGTTGCTTCTGCACAACTCCGGTTGTTAGATTTTGGACTCCTACAGCTTATCCGAATGTGAGGGATTTCAGAGGGATCAACAGCTGTCACTACCGCGGCCTACCCTAAAACAAACCGTGGGATAAACTCATAAGTAAGGTAGCTACGCAACCCAAGCACCATGCTTACGTTGTTAGCCGGACTTGACCGGCCCGGGCTATTGTGACCCAGGTCAAGCCACCAGATAAACCAGCCAATTACACCGAGTATCGTAGCTTAAGCACAGACTTTATACAATGCAGTCATGTCATCTAACTAGATCAAACCAGGTTAGGTACACAAACGTATTCGTGTTTTCCTATGTCTGTTCAACTGGATCAAAGGGTCGTGTTCGCGAAGAACACGAGCCTCTAACTTATGAACAAACACCGGAAACATATGAAAGTCAGCCGTCAAGTGGATCGAAAGGCCTTGTTCATCAAGAACAGGAGCCTCTAAATGATGAACAGGTGAAGAACACATGAACAAATCACCCATGTATACTAACACGACTTTATATGAAATAGCTGAATAATTGAAGTAGATCAAAGTCATACAAATGAAATAAGATACAAGAGAACTCATACCTAGATCCCAAAGTAGACTTGGAACCTGAAGTAGAACTACTCTAGCCTACCTCCTAGCCTTGAAACTAAAAGTGAGAGAGGTGTTGCAAGTGTGGATGTCTAAGAATGAGCCCCCTCCCCTTCTATTTATAGGCCAAGGCACCGGCGAGGAGTGGATGCAAACACCTTGGGAATGGCCTCTAGGACCAATAGGGACCCCACAGGTCGGCCGACCCCCTGTGGGCCCCACTCAGGGTGTGCTTTCTCCTGGTGGCTGTCTTGTGGGTCCTTAGGTCGGTTCCCGGTGTCCACTTCCTTTTGATGCGGTGATGGGCCCATGGATCCATGTGATGTCCATGTGTCACGCTCTGATTCGCCGGAGTGTGCTTCACTTGGATTGCATGCATGGCGCCCTTGTTGGCAGGTTTGCATGCATGGCATACATGTTGGCAGTCCTCCTAGGATGAGGTGATGTGGCATGGCTCATAGAAGGTGAGTTTGCCACTCTTTTCTTGCTTATTTTCCTGCAATCAAATAATTTCCAAGGACAAGTGGAACTACATTATTCTTAACTAAATACGTGTAAGAAATGCCTTATGCTCCTTTATTCATGAGTGTATTGACGGCTAAAGTAGGCACTTAACAGCCGTCAACAACTCCCCCAAGCTAGCCTCTTGCTCGTCCCGAGCAAGAGATTAAGGACTTAGGTTGGTTGATCAGGAGTTGCTACGATGTTGTATTCCTGATGTATAACAAGATACAACTAGGTACTCTATCAAGGATTGAAGAAGTTGGCATTGATCTTACCTTACACTCGATTGATATGGGGCGTGTAGCTTCACCTGCCTTGGGCGGTTGAAAGATAGAATGGTTGTATAAAGATTACCAATCACATGTACCTTGATCAGTTATCAATCTGGAGGTTTTGCAGGTTTTTCAAAAAGAAATCAAAATTCCTCAAATGATACTCTCGGATCGCTCAATGTGTATGATTCCTCACCAAGGCATTGTTTTGCCTTCTTTCACCACCTACTTCTAATAAGCTGATATGTGGAGCTGTAGGTAGGGAAAATATGTGGCATACCTGTTTCTCATGTATTGTCGAGTCGAAAACCGGATCCTTGGGAGAACAAGTCATACAACCTGATCAAGATGTGCAAATGTGTGTGTATGGTGGATGGATGATGAATTCCTTTTTGCATGATTTTGCTCTCCTCCTTTTTGAAATTTTTGAGACTTAGGCTATGTCTCTTTATTCTATCTTTCTTTTTTTTTTCTTTTATGCATGCCCTTGAGCATGTGTGTTTTTACATAGCCCATAGTCTTTGCTGAATATTTTTGGAAGGAGAGTAATCATGGAACAATGTGCGGAGCTTTATTTTGTGGAATGGATGGGGGATGGATGAAATGATGGTTGCTAACTTCCAGTGTAGAAGTTTCGCATATGGTGGTGTGTACGTGATCTTGATCATGGGAGTAATGACAAGTTTACTTGCCGAGGGTCACAACAATTCGACAAGACTCAATGAAAAAATCAGGTAGCACATGTGGAGATTTAACAGAAGCTAAGATCTGCATATGGCCTTGGATAGGAATTTCTTATCATTGAGGAACTTATCATTTTAACATTTTCCAAAAGAAAATTCCGGATATCAAACATCACTTAGTACTAGCTCATAACAACTCTATTACACCATATCATACCTCACAACAACTTAGGCAAAGATCATGCTTTTGCTACCCACAAATTTCAAGCTCAGGTTCGATCATACTAGCCAACAAACTCAAAACTTAAATAGGGTACTAAGCTGTAAACAAGGCATACAAGAGGAATAAACAGAGCAACTATTCATCATTTCAACCATGGAGAATAAGAACACTCTTACCGCGCATATGAAAACAAACTAATTTAAGAAAGCAAATAAATATTTTTTTGATCTTTTTAACTTTTCAGATTTTTATGTGTTTTTAGCATATGTAGTTCTGAAAACAATAGAAGATACAAGTTACCTTAGAATGGGGGTCCTCCCCCAAGCTAGCTTCAGGCTCACTGCTGTGGAGGGGGATATCCCATCCACGCGTAGTAAGCCCTCTGCTCCTCCAGCTGTCATTGATGTCTCTGCTCCATGGTGTGAAGTCTCTTGCCAGTCATACGCTGCCAGTCTCGAGTGGACTCAGCCTGCTGGTGCATTGTCTCCTCCATGCTACTGACACGGATGTTGAGCTCGCTCATCTGCTGAGTGAGGGTGGCCCCACGAGATGACGAGCGCAACCCGAACGATGAGGATGTGTCATCCCCGTAGGTAGCACCAGCGGGCCTAGTCCAATCGCCACTCCCTGCACTAGCCCAAGCCAAGCTACTCGCACCCTGCTGACACGTGGGCTGGTCCCAACCGGGGGTATATCCGGGTGTAACTCCAGACATGTACCCGGCCAAGGCCCATGCGCCAGGCAACGGTGTGATATGCTGAGGCTGTGGCTGAGGCGTCGGCTGTGGTGACGGCTGTGGCGGCGGATGTTGTGGCGGTTGCTGTGCTGTCACTACCCTCCTCGATGCACTCCTAGTGACCCTGTCTCCAGAAACACTAGAACGACGAGGTTCCTCATGAGGAACGGTCAGTGGCCCTTGGCCGTACAAACGGAAATTCGGGTTAGGTAACCGAATCTGGTTTGCATGGCCAGGGTAAAAGAAAACCAATGAATCATCCGGGCCCTTCTTAAGAGTAGGTCCTTGAATCAAATACGCCTCATCTATCACGGCCCGGGGAGAATCAATGTAGGGAATGTCAGTCCCTTGCGTAATCCTGAGACTCAAAATGATACGTGTGATTAAAGACGTACACTCAATAGAACCCGTCATCTTAAAATTTGTCAACCACTGCTGGATCATAGCTTGCACTAGGGAGATTCTGATCCGTCTGACCGCAGCATATAATATCCTCATCTCGTCCGTGCGCACGGGTCGAACGTCATCCCTTGGAAAGAGAGTGACAGCGAGCCACTTGTGCCACAGTCAGAGAGTGGGATGTGTGATATCGTTGCACCGAGGTGCTAACTTGCCACGGACAGGCCGACCAGAAAGTTCTTCTCAAAACTATCTCGAATAAAATCCTTGCAAGCCAGATCGAGAGAAATAACACAACGACGAAGAAAACCAAGGGTGCGACTAAGATCTGGCCATGAGACTCGATACGACGTTCCATGGAAACAAAACGTAATACCGGTCTCATCCTCCTGAAGAGTACAGAAAAACTAGATGGTGAGAGGCCTAGAACCGATCTCCCACACCGAAACAAAGTTCTCCCAACCAAGAGCATGCCAAATGGAATCGAACTTGGAGTCCATACCTGTTTTCTCGAGAAGGGCCGAGTCGAACTCATTGGTGTTGGCGAAGACTCGATCCTTGATGAGAGCGTAGGCTTGTCTCTCCCGGTCGTCCCTCAAGTCGATGAAGGCGGCATCGGCGTCGTACACTCCTTCGGCTTGTGGCGTGGGCAGCTCCTCCTCTTCCTCTTCTTCACGGTCGGTTGACATTGGGCTCGGTGTAGCTCCGGAGTGGTGAGACGAGCCCTCTCCGTCTCTAGAACGGCGTGAGCGGGTCACCTTCCGGTACGCACCGACGATCCAACTCATCTTGCACAACAATGGGACAACATGAGCAACTCGGTGATGGGTTAGTGAAATCGAAATGAAATCCTTACCGATCTTGCTCCACTAATACTCAATATTCAGCGACAAATTGGAGAGAGTGCTTGACACTTCAACCTTGAGCAAGAAATCCAAGAAAACCAAAGGGCAAGAGCAAAGAGGGAGAGAGGGTAATGGAAATGAGTGAATGGGTGAAGAAACCCCTCAATCCCCCTTCTATTTATAGGCAACCAAGCCAGGCACCGGGGGAAGGGATAAGAGCAATGGCTAGCAGCCGTTGGAGGAGGCTGGGCCCACAGGACTGTTGGCCTGGGTCGGCCGACCCTTCGGTTCGGCCGAACCCCTACCGGGCCCGCCTGCCTCCAGCTTTTTGCAATGACTCTCTAACGGCTATCTGATGTCCTGCCCAGATGTCTAGATCCAAATTCGCCCAAAATGTTGCTCGAATAATTTTTCTAGGATTTTCCAACTCAAAAATTTATTTTCAGAATTTTTATTTGAAAAGGGAAATTTGGCTAGAAAAATCTAGCATGCAGATGCAAGGTTGGAAAATTTAAATATGCATTTGGAAAAATCAAATAAAATTTTGGAAAGGGAAATATGAGATAACTACCAATTTTTACCTTTTGGCAAAAATGACTCATCTTTTTAAGTCTGAGAGCGAGACGTTTCTCGACGATCAATTCCACTCGTCACCCCATTCCCGAGAAATAGATGGAGATGACTTCTGTATTTCCCGCCACACCTTTCTTGTTTTCTTAGACTTTGTTGGAGTGGTGGGAAGTCGCTGGGGTTGTGGCTCCGCCCATGCCCCTGACTGCTCATTCTTGCCCTACAGTGTATAACATTTCTCTTCTGCTGCCTGAAATCGGAACATCAAGTTCTTCTTCCCAATGCGGAATCGGATCGTTCCGGTTCCGACATTGATCCTTGCATTGGCATCACTTAGGAACGGTCTTCCAAGAATGAGGGGCATTCCCTCATCATCTTGCATATCAAGGACCACGAAGTCCGCGAAGATGCATGAACCTTGGACGAATACCAATAAGTTCTCTACTATCCCCTCTGGATATCAGATCGATGCATCAGCAAGTTGGACGGTCGTCGCAGTTGGAGTTAGAGCTGGATATCCCAATTGTTCGAACATGGCCTTGGACATAAGATTAACACTTGCACCAAGGTCGCAGAGAGCATGCTTAATCTTCTGGTAATATATCTTGTAGGTAATAGCTGGATAACCAGGATCTTTCTTGTGTGTGATTGTTGAAGATTCCCATGAGTCAAGTACTTGTTGTATAGGCTTCCCTGCATAGTCAGTGGCTCGTGCTCGCCCAGATGGCTTACCCCATCTGGTGGACACTACACAAACATTTTCACAGGAAGATACGGGTTGCCCCGGAATCTTCCCGTCTTCAGCAGAGGGAACCAAAGCAGTTAATTGAGCCAACTGGGTCTCTATCATCTTATTAAAACTCAACTGGTTCTTAAGAGCAGATGAAAGGCTATCAATTTTAACATTAAGGCTCTCAAAAGCCTTATCGTAGGCAGCTGTTTTCTAATTAAAGCCTTCATTAATCTTAGCTTGCCCAAAGACTAGATCTTTCAAGGAAGGTTGGTTTGGGTTGAAAGAATTACCTTGATTACCTCCTTGATAATATTGGCGCGATTGATTCCATGTTTGACCTCCTTGTGGACGATAACCGTTGTTGTTGCCGTTCATGTACATCACATCCTCCTGAGTAGCAGGACTGTAATTCCCTGAATGCCCAGTATTACCACAGACTTCGCAAGTCATGCGAGCATCCATAGCTTGAGTAGTGGTGGCCATGGCGGCCTTCTCATTGGTTAGATCATCCATTCTCTTCATCATTAGGTCTATCTTGGCGTGCAGCATATCCGCTTCCTTGACGGTATGTGTACCCATTTGACGTGGCTAGAGTCGATCATCACTCCACTCTTGGTTGGTAACCATCTTCTCAATCAGTGTAGTAGCTTCAGTAATAGTAAGAGAGAAGAAGACTCCTCCAGCTGCAGCATCAATATGGCCTCGGGCTGTCGGAGTTAGCCCATTATAGAAACTTTGAAGAACAAGCCAGTTGTCCATCCCATGATGAGGACAAGCCAGGATGTACTCCTGGAGCCTCTCCCAATCTTCTGGGATAGTCTCGCTTGCTGCTTGCTGGAAACTTGAAATTCACCCCCGAAGGACATTGGTTTTGCCCAACGGAAAGAACTTCGCAAGGAATGTTGCGGAGCACTTTGCCCAATTGTTAATTTCTGCACGGTTCGCGTAGAACCACTGCTTCGCCTTTCCCAGGAGTGAGAAGGGAAATAGTCGCAGACGAATAGCATCTTCCTCCACTCCTCGTATAGTGAAGGTACTGCACAGTTCTAGGAACTGCTGCAGGTGGGCGCTCGCGTCTTCATTAGGCTTGCCACAAAATGGGCTAACCTGTACCATCGTGATTAAGCCAGTCTTGATATCGAAGTTTCCATTCTCGGTGTTGATCTCAGGGCCTGTCGGCACCTGGTCAGCAGAGGGAGCGGAGTACTCGCAGAGAGTCTTCTCGACAACAGCGTTGGCCATGGAAGTTGATGCGGACGGCACAAAGGAAGCTGGATCGACTTCTGAACGTTCACACAGAGGAGAGCCGAAATGAGTTCGTGCCTTCCTTACGAGTGACTCAGGATCTTCAGTAAAATTCGGCGGTAAGTCGAAACCAGTCATGCACTACCTGTCTTCATCATCAATAGACAAAAAAGACAATCCAAGTTAGCCTGCATTGAGAGCTGTTTTATTCCTATCATGATTATAAACATATGCAAAGTGTTGATATGTCATCCTTAAGCCTTCCCCGGCAACAGCGCCAGAAATGCTAGTTGACATTTCTTAACGCAACTACCAACGAACGGGTTTGGAACCCATCCTGGTAACAGCGCCAGAAATGTTGGTTGGTAATTCTCAACGTTACAGGAGTCCGCAAGCGCACGGAAGTACCATTGTAGCATTTCCCCAAAGGAGTATTCCAAAGGGTATCGAATCCAAGGAAGGCTTTGGTGGATTAACAAGCTCAACACTATTGCAATGAGTATAGATCATAGACGGAAATAAATCAGACACTCAAGTGCAGGGGTAAGAAATGATAATGGGTAGTGTGATCAAACACACACACTCACTCTCTCTAAGGGGTCCTAGGCATAGGAGGCAACATATGAGTTGGCTCTAGGTTCTTATGTACTATACACATAAAGCTGATAAGAACGAGTTAGATACATTAGCGTTGAAGAACATTGACTTAAGCACCCAGGTACCACGGGGAGCTAACCTCCCACGCTGCTTCCGCACAACTCTGGTTGTTAGATTTTAGACTCCTACAACTTATCCGAACGTGGGGAATTTCAGAGGGACCAACGACTGTCACTACTGCGGCCTACCCCAAGACAAACCGTGGGATAAACTCATAAGTAAGGTAGCTACGCAACCCAAGCACCATGCTTACGTTGTTAGCCGGACTTGACCGGCCCGGGCTATTGTGACCCAGGTCAAGCCACCAGATAAACCAGCCAGTTACACCGTGTACCGTAGCTTAAGCACAGACTTCATACAACGTAGTCATGTCATCTAACTAGATCAAACCAGGTTAGGTACACAAACGTATTCGTGTTTTCCTATGTCTATTCAACTGGATCAAAGGGTCGTGTTCGCGAAGAACACGAGCCTCTAACTTATGAACAAACACCGGAAATATGTGAAAGTCACCTGTCAAGTGGATCGAAAGGCCTTGTTCATCAAGAACAGAAGCCTCTAAATGATGAACAGGTGAAGAACACATGAACAAATCACCCATGTATACTAACATGACTTTATATGAAATAGCTGAATAACTGAAGTAGATCAAAGTCATACAAATGAAATAAGATACAAGAGAACTCATACCTAGATTCCAAAGTAGACTTGGAATCTGAAGTAGAACTACTCTAGCTACCTCCTAGCCTTGAAACTAAAAGTGAGAGAGGTGTTGCAAGTGTGGATGTCTAAGAATGTGACCCCTCCCCTTCTATTTATAGGCCAAGGCACCGACGAGGAGTGGATGCAAACACCCCGGGAATGGCCTCTAGGACCAATAGGGAAGCACCACGTGGAAGCCCCTAAGTGGAGGCCTCAAGGTCGGTTCGGCCGACCCCGACCCCTGTGGGCCCCACTCGGGGTGTGCTTTCTCCTGGTGGCTGTCCTGTGGGTCCTTAGGTCGATTCCCGGTGTCCACTTCCTTTTGATGCGGTGGTGGGCCCATGGATCCATGTGATGTCCATGTGTCACGCTCTGATTCGCCGGAGTGTGCTTCACTTGGATTGCCTGCATGGCATGCATGCACGGCGCCCTTGTTGGCAGGTTTGCATGCATGACATCCTTGTTGGCAGTCCTCCTAGGATGAGGTGATGTGGCATGGATCATGGAAGGTGAGTTTGCCACTCTTTTCTTGCTTATTTTCCTGCAATCAAATAATTTCCAAGGACAAGTGGAACTACATTATTCTTAACTAAATACATGTAAGAAATGCCTTATGCTCCTTTATTCATGAGTGTATTGACGGCTAAAGTAGGCACTTAACAACCGTCAACAATGGGCCGGCGTGTGTAGAAGAGCACGAAGGCGAGCGTGGCAGACGGCGAGGCTAGCAGGGGACGGACCTGAAGAGACTTTTTTGCAAATAGACAAAACTACGACTGTGTAACTCCTAGTAATGCGAGTTAATTAATAACAAAATGAGGGACTTTTTTTGATAAAAACCACAGTGAATTGACGGAAACTACAACACTTTAATATTACTAGCAATTATGCCTGTGTGTTGCACAGAAGGAAATATTACTCACCTCGTTGTTGCCCGTTCTAGCCGCGTCATCACACAACAGCCCCTAGCACCATCTCTTTGATCTCGCAATCGTCCCCATCACGTACACACCACTCCTGACCTCACCCTGCCATCGTCCATGCCTCCCAAACCTCACCATTGACTGTCGGAGCTCGCATTCCCTATCGCGCCATTGTTCCTATCGCGCACGCACCAACCCGACCTCGCCCGCCCCGACCGTACCGTCACCCCATAGCCCTCTGCAACTCCTCGACCTCGCCGTTGTCCCATCACCCCACACGACCACACCACCCCCGACCTCACCTTCCCCTATCTCATTGTCATTGCCGTCGCACACGCACCTTACCCCGACTTTGACCGTCGTCGTCCGTCCCGACCAACCCGTCTTACCCGCCTTCACGACCTCCCTGTCACGCCTACATCATCCCAACCTCATCCGCCATCATCCACCTTGGGCTCACCTTACTCGATTATGTCATCATCCCCACTGGCTACATGCCTCCCCAACATAAACGAACCGAGATTACTCCACCTATCAAAAGCATATAACACATCAAACGTTAATGTACTGCTTGATATGTGTGTTATGCTTGTACGTTGCAACAGAAAGAAAAAAATCATTGCCTGCCCCTTGCCGAACAAACATGACAAAAATAACTCTGCGCCTTATGCTCCGACGCCTGACGAGTATGCCAAGAAAAAACGATTGGAGACCCTACGTGATCACGACAATTGTCGTCCGATAGCACCCCTAAACCTCTTCGCGACCTTGCCTACCTTGCATCCACTTCACGATGGAACAACAATGTCGCCTTGGCCTCCACCTCATGAATAAAACCTGTGTCGTCCTCTCCTCCGACTCCCAGCTCAGTCGCTGCAACAACGCCGATGTCGCCATCCGATCCGATGACCTCGGTTGCGTCGCCGTCGAAGGAATCCCGGCCCCTTCCCCTGCCACGGCACCTCAACTGCGCCATCGTCTTCCACACCTGCTAATACAGCAAGGACAGTGCGACGCTCAACTCAACACACTAGGGGCGGCATCACGTCTGGTTCGACGTTGCTTGTTGCTTACCAGCACTTTGACGTGCGGTGCGGGTATAGATGGCCATATGGCACGAGGCCCATGGGCCACCCAAAGCATGATTTTTTGGCCCGACACGAGCATGGGCCCATCACGATATTACTAGGCTCGGGCCGGCATGAGCACGACGTCGGGCTAGTGCTAGGCCTTCATCTCAGCCCATAGTGCCGGCCCAGCCCAGGCACGAACCTCCTAGGCACGACGCGACCCATGGGCAGGCACGAGGCCCAGTGGCCCAGATGGCCCAGCCGGCCCACTACCAAAGTCACCTCCCCCCTCTAATTTTGGCCTGGCCCCCCAACGGTTGGCTTCGGCCTGGCCTGGCCCAGCCCAACGGTCGGCCGCGCCGCCGCGGTATATATGTCGGCCAGGCGTCCGCGTCCCCCCTCCCCCTCGCAAACCCTAACCCTGCCCCCATCCCCCGCAGCCGCAGCGCAGCTGCAGCCCCGCCTCCCCCTCAAGCCGGCGACAGCGAGCCCCCGACGGCCGACGCCCTCAGGCCTCCACCCTCTCCCCCACCAGCCACCTTCGCCGCTGGCCATCTCGTCCATCCTCCCCGCCTCGCCTCTCCTCTCCGCCTCCCCTCTCCTCTCTGCCTCGTTCGCACCCTCACCGGCTTCCTCGTCAGAACTCGGTCACCGGCCTCCTCGTCGTGCTCGTTGCCAGCCACCTCGTCGTACTCGTCACCGCCGGCCACCTTGTCGTGCTCGTCGCCGCCGGCCATGGTCACCTGCTTCGAACCCTAGCCAGCCAGATCTACATCACCGCCTGCCTCCTCCTCACCATTGACGGCTAGATCTACGGCTCCAGCCACCTCGTCGTCACCCTCGCCGCAGTTGCCGACTCGCCGGTAAAGTTTCTTCTTCTCTGTTCTCCTTCCTCTGTTCCTTCCTTTCTCTTCTTCTTTCTTCTTCTTCTCTTGCATGGCTGCACGTTCTGACCATTGCGGTGATGCCTCTTCTTTTGCAGGAATGGATCATTCCTACAACGACGAGTGTAGGATGATGGGTATTCTTGGAGACGACGAGGATGACTTGGGTGCAGAAGATCTGCTAGGTGGCAACCTCATTCGCCAATTGGATGCTGCTGCTGGTGGTGTTCGTGGTGTGGGTGCCCATGCTACTGATCGAAAACCCTATGTTCCTCCTGCTGCACCTGTTTCTGAATCTCCATCTCCACCTGCAGAGGAGGCACCTGCAGTGGACGCTGCGGCTGGTGGTGCTGGAGCAGGGGTCGGGAGTGCAGCTGCTGACGCTGACTCGCCTACCATCAACACCGCCAGAACAAAGGCTAAGAGGTCCAAAGCATGGGACGACTTCGAGGAGGTTTTTGAGATGAAGAATGACAAGAGAGTTCGTGTACAAGCTACATGCAAGCACTGCGGCAGGGTTTACTCCGGTTTGTCCACTGGTGGCACTAGCCATTTGCTTCGACACCTTCCCAAGTGCTCTGTTCTCCTTGCTCGGCAACGTAAGACTTCTCAGTCCCAGCTTGCCTTTAGCTCTGATGGTGGAAACATGCATCTTTGGTCGTATAGTGAAGAGGTTGCTCGTACTCAGCTTTGTAGGTTGATTGCTAGACTAGATTTGCCTATATCTATTGGTCAGTCTGATGCTTTTGAGGAGCACATTAGGCTTGCGCGTAACCCTAAGTTTACCCGTGTCTCTAGGCAAACCACAACTAGAGACTTTGATAAGTTTTTCAAGGTTCTTCATGATGAACTTGTTGATTCTTTGAAGTTTGTATCTTCTGTTGCTTTGACATCTGATATCTGGTCTGGAAATGCTAAGGAAGATTACCTTAGTGTGGTTGCTCATTATGTGAATGTTGATTGGCAATTAGAGAAGAGGATCATTGGTATGCGCTTGATTGATTGTTCTCATAATACTGATAATATTGTTGAGCGCATTAAATCTATTGTTGATGAGTATGGCTTGACTGATAAGATATTTGCTGTTGAAGGACCGAATAGGCGACCAGAGAGGGGGGGAGTGAATGGGAGCCGATAAAAATTCTTCTCCAAAGAGAGAACTCGGCCTATGCCCCAATTGCCACTCTGAGCACTCGCACACACAAGAGCGGCTCGAAACTAGGCACACACAAGCCTACAAGCCCTAGGAGCAATCCTTGGTTCAACTAGCGGAAGCACGGATCAAAGAACCAAAGGAACAAAGCTCTCAACCAAATCTGTCCGGCCAGAATGGACCGTCCGCGCAGAAGGGGGCGGACTGTCCGCGGTCACCAGGCGGACCATCCGTGAATCAAAGACGGACCGTCCGAAATTGCCAACCGAACCACTAGAGACGAACCGCACCTCGCGGACTGTCCGCCCTCTCCTCATGGACTGTCAGCCCGGTCCTCGCGGACTGTCCGACACTACAGTTCGGACCGTCCGTGCCAACCACCAGAAAACTCCACCTCAATTTGAACCTCACGGACCGTCCATCATGGACCGGCAGATTGTCCGCAAACTCCTTGCTCCAAAAACCAAAGACCCCAACGGATCAAACCACGAGCTCGCAAGAACACGAGACGAACTCGACGAACATGCGACGAACATAGTCCTCGCGGACCGTCCGCCACCCCCTCGCGGACTGTCCGCCAAAGTGCGAACAAAACCAGAAACGCAGCCCGTGAAGTCAACCCCAAATTCCAATCAATGGATCTCCCAAACCGCTGGACGGATTGAGCCCAAATTTTGGGTAGATGAGAAGCGTCTCTAGGAGAAGCTATGCCCAAAATCTTGGAGCCCCAAACTTATCCAATCAACCAGAATCGCAAATCTCATGCACTCAAAGCACAAACTCGAGTTCATCCAAAACTCAACAAATCGAGCCTGATTCCCGGCGTTTGAGGGGCCAAGATCATCCACAAAGAGGCACAAGGCACTCACCCATGATCCCCTCAAAGAAATCCGAAAGGAAACATCCTACAAATCGACGCACAAGGATCGAACCAAAAAGCTCCGAAAATAGCACAAAAACCAACTCGGGAATTTAGAAGGAGATAGAATTTGCTCGAGGAATTTGCACAAGATTTGAGGGACTAATTCACTCTGAATATTCATGCCATGTTGGATTACAAGCCACTCCAAGAATTGCAAATCTTGGATGGCAAAAAGCTCCAAACAAAGAGCCACACACTGTCCTCTCCCTCTCCCCAAGAGCACCCCAAAATGAAAGAGCACTCCCACCAACTAAGCCAAAGAGTTGGCTGAAAATTCAGCCACCTCCTCATATATATAGGCCCTCCGGAAAAGACCGAAGTGCACCTACACTAGGAGATACAATACAAGCCCTCACAGGGGCATTTTGGTCAACACATAAAGTTCACCATCAGACGGCCGCGCATCCATCGGGTCTTCGCGTCCTCCCAACGCAAGCACCTCGATCATGTCATGTGTCACCCGCCTCGAAGCTTCCCGACGCTCCCGGATCTCTGTCTCCATCACGTTGGGCCTTCGGACTTGGTTTTGAGGCCCAAACCAAGAAACCGTCCTCCGATGGTTTTGTGGCCAAACCACCAAACCCCGCGTACACGGCCTGGCCTCACCACGCCAAGCGTCGAGCCTGTCAAGCCTTTCACCTCCGGTGCCCGGACGGTCTACTCGGTCTTGCCTCGTTCCTTGACTTGGGCGCCATCGATGCACCGGCTCCATGTCCACGACTTCGTCTTGCTCTTCTTGCACCATGCGGCTCGCACTTGATCCCGTCGGCCACTGGGTCCCTCGAACAAAGCCTACTTGTCTCTCCACTACTCAGAGGCCCCACAAGGCTAAGACCTTTCGCACCTGTTCTTCACCTGCACCAACGCAAACCAAGCCGCAACCAACACCTGCAATACTAGGCCAAGAGTCAGTCCACACAACGTTGTCAACCACTCCTCACGAGTGCATTGACAACACACCACATAAACATATAAATAAAAGACACACAACCGACAACACAACCCGACGAAACACACTCAACACAAAGCCTCAAAACATCAGGTCAATCGCTCATCATATACAAACCAAGGCACATATCAACTTGGTTTCTCAGCTGTTACATTGGACAATGCTGCTGCCAACACAAAGGCAATTGAGAAGTTGACTCCTGTGATTTCTGGTTATGTTGGTAGCTTGTGCATGCATCAGCGATGTGCTTTTCATATCATTAATCTGATTGTGAAGGCTGGCCTTGAAGTTTTTAAACATTTTCTTGCATCATTTAGGAGTGCAATTTCATTTCTCAATGCATCTAACCAGGGCATTGCTGCATACAAGTCATTTTGCATTTCATCTAATGTGCATCCTCGTAAGTTTGGGTTGGACATGGATGTGAGATGGAATTCTACGTACCTCATGCTCAAGCATCTTCTTCCTCATCGACATACATTCTCTGTTTTTTGACAACTAATCATCCTTGAGTTGATGGGCTGCCCCTGCTGACAGAGCACCACTGGTATGCTGCTGAAAAAATCTTTGAATTTATTAAACAGTTCTATAATTCTACTGTTGTTTTGTCTGGTGTTTATTATCCTACTGCTCCATTGGTGTTGCATCATGTTCTTGAAATAGCTGAGCATCTTAATTCTTATGAGTCTGATCCAGATTTTAAGGATGATTTCAGGCGCATTGTTGCTCCCATGAGGCAGAAGTTCCTTGAGTACTGGAGTAACATAGCATACCTGTATGCCTTTGCATTCATTTTAGATCCTAGGGCTAAGATGCAGGGTTTTACTAATGTTCTCCGCATTCTATCTGAGTTCAATGGTAAGGATTACTCAAGGTACTTAAGTGATGTAAGGAAAGAACTGAATACTCTATATGGTAAGTATGAGGTAAAATTTGGATCTCTGATGAGGGTGCAAAGGCCTCCACAGCCTGGCCCTATTGCAGGTAAGCAGATGACAAGTTGGAGTAAGGTCTTTGCCTCTCAATCTTCTTCTTCTTCTGCTAGTGTTGGTTCTATTGCTACTGCTAGTGCATCATCTAATCTATCTAGGAGAACATCTCATACTTCTTTATTGCATGGAATGCATGCTGCTGCTTGTTATGGTACTCCTATTGCTCCTCCTCTTGCTCCTCTTACTACTGAACTATCTTCCTACATGGACAGTGACAGCGTCACCCAGTTTGAAGATAATTTCAGTGTGTTGGGTTGGTGGCATGAGCATAACCTAACATATCCTATTCTTTCTATTCTTGCTAAAGATATTATGATTGTGCCTGTCTCAACTATTTCTTCAGAATCTGCATTTAGTACCCCTGGCAGGATAATTGAGGAGCGGCGGCGACGTCTAACCTCGCACATGGTGGAGATGCTGACATTGGTGAAGGACTGGGAGCTGGCTGATTCAAGACTGCAGCATGACATTGAAGACCCTGAGCTTGAAGCATCATTTGAGAACTTGTATCTTGATTGAATGTTGTAATAGCTTTAGAGACTTCTTGTAATAGCTTGAGACTTGTAGTTGTAGTATCTGAACTTAATTAGAGCTGGTTGTACTCTTTTTTCCTTTGTAGGGTTTTCTCGCGAGGTGTGAGTTTTTACCTACAAAGGTTTTTAATGAGGCAACACAATAAGAACAGCTCACTTATTAATTATTATTTGATCTTTTGAACTATCTGTTTGTCTTTGCTTCTTTTCATATATTGGCTGTTGAATGATATGTTTGCCAGCAATTGATTATGAAAATGTGATATTTGAAGTTGATGTGAAGAATGCTTTTAAATGTGGTGTAACAAGGTTGTCGGGCCATGGGCTGGCACGGCACATATGGCCCATCGTGCCAGCTGCCGTGCCTTGTGCCGGCCCAGCACGAAAAAACAGCCTCGTGCTAGTGCTGGGCCGCGCTCTCGGCCCATAGTGCCGGCACGGCACGGCACGAGCACGAAGGCCGTCGGGCCGCGTCGTGCTGGGCCATTTCGTGCCAGGGCCGCGTCGTGCTGGGCTAGGCTGGGCTGGGCGGGCCAAATGGCCATCTATAGGTGCGGGCGTGTGGCGAAGGCCAAAAATGCACACGGATCAACACCTCGACGGTGTGGCGGCTGCTTTGGATGATTGCGGAGATTCAGTGATGATTGTAAGATGGAGTTGTGCATCGATCTTGTCGCGTGGCCTGTAAGCCGGCACAGCGAGGCTAAGTGCATACTCGGATCGACGGTGGCAGTTGCTTGAGGTGATGCTCGGCTTCCACCTCCTTTCGTTAAGCTAGCGTGAGTATGCAATGCAAAATACCAAGAGGGGATTCTTTTGCTCGGCGTACTACCGTGTGGATTTATACATCAGCATAGTTCGCGAGATGAAAGTCTTTAGGAGACATGAGTTACACATAACTTATAGGGTTGTGGGTTGATTACGAAAAAGTGGAGGGACTTTTTTGCAAAATAATCATGTCGGTTGGAAGAAATAACCGCACTTTAATATTAAGGTATAGGCATGATTCTGTTCGGCAGGTTCTCGGCAATTTGTACCGCATATTCTTTCGAGAAAAGTATCACACGCTGATTCGTACGACATATTTGTTCTGAGATAAAAAGTAATGTGCAATAAGTTGAAATAAGACACACATGAAAATACTGCATGTTTTATGTACCAGACCGGCCACCCCAGCCGGGGGGTGTGGCTGGATCCGCCACTAAATCAAGCATAAGCGATGAGAGCATAAATCTTTATTGTTTGGTTTCAAACGAAATTAAATTTTAGAAAAAAAATTGTTATCACCAAACAGCTTGATGCCACGATTGTTGTTCTAAAACTAGCCACAACTCGTATTTTTCTTTTAAAAAATAGCCACAATTTTGGGCGTACACAAACCTCTAAAAAGCCCAAGTGAAGCACACAGCCGCAGTTCGAAACCCACCATGCTCCCTTCGCGCCATCTCCGCGCCGCCGCGCGGCAGCGAAGCCTCCGGCCGCCGGCCGTTGCCGGTGACGCCTCATTCTCCGCCAAGCCTGACGCAGAGGTGATCCAGCGGAACAAGGCTATCACGGCCCACATGCGCGCGGGCCGCGTCCCGGACGCCGAGCGCCTCTTCGCCGCGATGCCACGCCGCTCCACCTCCACCTACAACGCCATGCTCGCCGGGTACGCCGCCAACGGCCGCCTCCCGCTGGCGCTCTCCTTCTTCCGCTCCATCCCGCGGCCCGACACCTTCTCCTACAACACGCTCCTCCACGCGCTGGTGGTCTCCTCGTCCCTGGCCGATGCGCGGAGCCTGTTCGAAGAAATGCCCGTGAAGGACTCCGTGTCCTACAACGTCATGATCTCGTCTCACGCCAACCATGGGCTTGTCTCGCTTGCGCGCCACTATTTTGATCTCGCACCAGAAAAGGATGCTGTTTCGTGGAATGGCATGCTTGCTGCATATGTGCGGAATGGACGAATTCAAGAAGCAAGGGGGCTGTTTGATTCGAGGACAGAGTGGGATGCAATTTCTTGGAACGCTTTGACGGCTGGGTATGTGCAGTGGGGTAAAATGGCTGAAGCGCAGGAGATGTTTAATAGAATGCTGCAGAGAGATGTCGTGTCTTGGAACATTATGGTATCTGGGTATGCAAGGAGAGGGGATATGATGGAGGCGAGAAGGTTGTTTGATGCAGCTCCAGTTCGGGATGTCTTCACATGGACAGCAGTTGTGTCTGGGTATGCACAAAATGGGATGCTTGAAGAAGCCAGGAGGGTGTTTGATGCCATGCCAGAGAAGAATGCCGTGTCATGGAATGCAATGATGGCAGCATTTGTTCAGCGGAGGATGTTGGATGACGCGAAGGAGTTGTTTGATGCAATGCCCTGCAGGAATGTAGCTTCATGGAACACAATGCTGACTGGGTATGCTCAGGCTGGGATGTTGGAGGAGGCGAGGGCAATTTTTGACATGATGCCACAGAAGGACGCAGTCTCGTGGGCTGCAATGCTGGCTGCATATTCGCAAGGTGGTTTCAGTGAGGAAACCCTGCAGTTGTTCAAAGAGATGGGGCGTTGTGGTGAGTGGGTGAATAGGTCAGCATTTGCTTGTGTTTTGAGCACATGTGCTGACATTGCTGCCCTTGAGTGTGGAATGCAGCTTCATAGCAGGTTGATTAAGGCTGGTTATGGGGTGGGTTGCTTTGTGGGGAATGCACTCCTAGCTATGTACTTCAAATGTGGAAACATGGAGGAAGCTCACAACGCATTTGAGGAGATGGAGGAGAGGGATGTTGTTTCATGGAATACTATGATTGCAGGCTATGCACGGCATGGTTTTGGCAAGGAAGCACTTGACGTTTTTGATACAATGAGGAAGACCTCTACCAAGCCAGATGATATTACTTTGGTAAGAACATCCTTTCTGGAAGTGGAACGTTGTCTTTTAAGTCTGTTGGACGGACTTGAAGGATTGATCCACTTATGATACTTGCATGTACTTAATGATACTTGTCTTTTAAGTCTGTTCTGTTTAGTGTTTATTTATATCTCCCTCTTTGTAGTAAAGTCGTGTATAGGAAGTTGGCCTGGTGTAGTAAAATTTTAAATCAAGAATATATGTTCTATTGTGATCTAATGTGTTTGATTAATCTGACTTTCAGGTTGGAGTACTTGCAGCATGTAGTCATTCTGGTTTGGTTGAGAAAGGCATTTCATACTTCTATTCGATGCACCACGATTTTGGTGTGACAGCAAAACCTGAACACTACACTTGTATGATAGACCTGCTTGGACGGGCTGGAAGATTGGATGAAGCGGTTAATCTTATGAAGGACATGCCTTTTGAGCCTGACTCTACCATGTGGGGTGCGTTACTTGGTGCTAGTAGGATCCACCGCAACTCTGAACTAGGCAGGAGTGCAGCTGAGAAAATATTTGAGTTGGAACCTGAAAATGCTGGCATGTATGTCTTGTTATCAAATATATATGCATCCTCTGGCAAATGGCGTGATGTGAATAAAATGAGAGTTATGATGTATGAGCGTGGTGTGAAGAAGGTTCCAGGATTCAGTTGGATTGAAGTGCAGAACAAAGTCCACACTTTCTCAGTGGGTGATTGTGTACATCCTGAGAAAGAAGACGTATATGCTTTCCTGGAAGACCTTGGCATGAGGATGAAAAAGGCAGGCTATGTATCTGCTACAGATATGGTTTTGCATGATGTGGAGGAGGAAGAGAAGGAGCACATGCTCAAGTATCATAGTGAGAAGCTTGCTGTTGCTTATGGTATTCTTAAAATTCCTCATGGGAGGCCCATCAGGGTGATAAAAAACCTGAGAGTATGCGAAGACTGTCATACTGCTTTCAAGTATATTTCTGCTATTGAGGGCAGGCTGATCATATTGCGGGATTCTAACCGTTTTCACCATTTTAGAGATGGTTCATGTTCATGTGGTGATTACTGGTAATGATGAGTAGATATTCGTGCAAAGAAATTCTGAAGTAATCATGATTAACAGATTATGCAATGCAGAGCAGAGTTCAGACAAAAATAGTGGGCATCCTGATGTCTGGATCTGGCCATGTTAGCCACTAGGCTTTCTACTTTAGTTCTGGTTCAAGAAGATTATCCTGGTGATTTTCTACGCTAATATGGGATTTAAGTTTATTTGTGAGTACGGAATTCATACCTCCAGAGGGAAAACACAAAAGATATCTAGAGAGAAACAAATCTACAGAGTGCTTGTTCTGGTCTCACATGAACTGTACTGCTTTGCTAGCATTTGTCTGTTGGAGAAACTTTGGAAAAAAGATGCATCCCTTGTAGTTTGTCAATAGGTAGAGGCCAAAGGGACAACCAGTCAACCACCATACTTGTTATTAATTTTCCACCGTTGAAAAGTAAAAATCAGGTGTGGCATTGGAATATTCAGGAGGGCAGTGCTATTCAGTGATACATTTTCTATTGAGCTTGAATATACCTAGTGTTGACAGACCAAGTCGGAGAAAGCAAATTACAGGAATATATTGCCATGCCATTTACAGGAATATATTGCCATGCCATTTCCATCAGAAGAACAGTGATTCCATCAGAAGAACAGTGATGGCAAAACTAAAGGTTCCTCCATCGGCTCAGGTCAGGTATGCATGCTTTGCATGATCAATCAGGTACTGCTATTTGGTTGCAAGGGGATACCATTCATATCATGCATCTGATCTACCAAAGAGTAGCATGCAACTCTGTGCATTCATGGAGCTCCCGGTTCTGTTCGTTCTGGTGGATGGATCTTCAAAGCGGGCCAGCGAGACGCTTGCTATTTTCGTTCATGGAGCTGGGCACAACCACCGGCGCTCGCAACCAAAGCGTGAAGAGGAGGTGCGTGGCCTTGCTCCGCTGCAGCTTTGCCCAGATGGAGACTGCGGGCGGCCATAGCTTGCCTCGGGCAGCTGAATCGGCGGGATCCAGGGAGGGAGAGGCGCTGCGACGCTGCGTGCCGCGATCGAAGAAACGGCGGCGCAGAGGTCGCGAGGGGAAAAAAAAGGAGTCGCGGTTCTCTTTCTGGAGTCTGAGCCGTGCTCTATTGGGCTGAAGCCCAGTACGTGGAGGCAAAGACGTGGCCTGTGCGCTGGCACCGTCGATTTCGCAGCGGGCGAGCGGGATCCGTCGACTGCTGAGAGCCATCAGAGCATGTGATGGTAAGAGGATCTGATTCCTCATATACGCGCCACCCACGCCTCGCCTCCGCCTCCCCTCCTCCTCCCCTCCCGCGGCAGCCCCGAGAAGCGCTGCGGGCCTCACCTGCCCGTCCTCCTGCCCCCAAGAACCGCGGTTCAGGAAGGAAGGGAAGCGCCTGCCTGCCGGGGCTGAGCGACCGACCATGGCGTACAGGGCGGAGGACGACTACGACTACCTCTTCAAGGTCGTGCTCATCGGCGACTCTGGGGTTGGGAAATCCAACCTCCTCTCGCGGTTCACGCGCAACGAGTTCAGCCTCGAGTCCAAGTCCACCATCGGGGTCGAGTTCGCCACCAGGAGCATCAGGGTCGACGACAAGGTCGTGAAGGCCCAGATCTGGGACACCGCCGGGCAGGAGAGGTACCATATCAATCTTCTACCACCCATTCCCTGCCCCTTCCTTTGTTGATTTCTTGGTCGGTCCATCCGCCAGGTTCGTTTGCCGATTTCTCTGCCGTTTCTTGAAGGAATTCGATCCGTTTCGTGCTGTAATCCTGGGCTCATTCTGCTAGGCCTCATCGTGTTGGATCAAATTAATAGTTTCATTTTGTCGGATGGATGTAACAAACACATTCTGCATTTCAGTTTCGTTTGCTGGAATGGAAATAGAGCAGAGCCTCGCGTTGATTTCTTTTTGTGTCGATCGTGCAGCTTGCAAACTAGGGAAATTCTGGCCTCTCTTGTGCAATATGTAGCGCCTTGTAGTCCTGGGTTTAGGTCGACCTTGAATGTTTCATAATGATTATGATGCATTCTCTGCACCTGTCAAAAAAGGGACTTGCAATTGCAAGACTAATGTCCTGGTGGTGATGGGTACTCTAATTTAATTCTACCATTGCTGTCGACAAAGTTTACCCATTATCATGGCATTAATGATGCCCTGTCATTGTCCTATCTCCCTATCTGATACATGTTAGGTAATTCTACATTTTGTACTACCCTCCTAGATTCATTAAACAAATTATAACCTATATGGTGGGGTATTTCTCCAGCTCCCCTTCAAATTGTAAATTCTGCAATGGTTGTGTAAAGCTTAGAGTCTTTCTAGGATCATCTCATTTTGTTTGTCTAGTTCCATCCCCATTATACGTGTGATGCATCCAGTCAAATCATGTCACTCGGCTGTGGAATGTAGGACATCTGTTTGACCTGCATTTGCTATTTCCCTTGGAATATAATCCCGCCTTTGGAATTATCATGTTATATTCTTTGTAACTGTCTCCAATATGACTTGTTTATTTAATCAGCCCAGTTGTTCTATTTCTTGGCTAATTCCACACACAAAAAAAAAACTGCGATTTCCAATGTTTCATCAGAGATAAAGTTTGTCTTAATCCTCCTTTTGTAGGTATCGGGCAATTACAAGTGCGTACTATCGAGGGGCTGTTGGCGCACTTGTCGTGTACGACGTGACACGCCATGTGACCTTTGAGAATGTGGAGAGGTGGTTGAAGGAGCTCCGGGATCACACAGATGCAAACATTGTCATCATGCTTGTCGGCAACAAGGCTGATCTGCGACACCTTAGGGCTGTATCTGTGGAGGATGCCAAGGGCTTTGCTGAGAGGGAAAGTACCTTCTTCATGGAAACTTCCGCACTGGAGGCCATGAATGTCGAGAGCGCCTTCACTGAGGTTCTAACTCAGATCTATCGTGTAGTCAGCAAGAAGGCCCTCGACATTGGTGATGACCCTGCAGCTCCACCAAGAGGACAAACCATCAATGTTGGAGGCAAGGATGATGTCTCTGCTGTGAAAAAGTCAGGGTGTTGTTCATCCTAGATCGCATGACCATGAAAAGGAACCATATGCTCACCCAATCACATGATTGGTAACTGAAAATATGACTCCCTTGTGCTGCCTAGCCTGGTTGGTTATGAGATTATGTTGGTACACCAGAAAAATGATTTAGAGGTTAAGAGTTTTAATTCCAGGTTGGGACAAAAACTAACTTTTTGCAGTGTCATTGATATTCAGGGTCTCCTTGTATGGTTTATATGCAGTACTATTCCACACTAATTGATATTAGAATCCCCTCCACACACCTCACTACATAACATACCCTGCTAAAGTGTTGTAATTGGAGCTGCTGATGTTTCCTTGCTGGGAGCAAAGAGTTTAACTCATCTTTTATGTCACAAGGGGTTATGTTCCACTCAGTAAATGTCCATCTGTCACTGGTAGGCAGCAAGTGTTTTTAGAGGGTTATATCATGTAATTCTCACAGATGTACAAATTTGGATTGAAGGTTTATGTTCATCATCAGCCTATTTATTTTCATGTTCAGGCATATACACATTTTTATTTTCTGTTCATGATGGTTTTAACTTTTAAGCTTGGTTTTTGTTCTTTTCACCAATGGGATCATTTACACATGAGTAACTGTATGTATACAAACCACCTGTAGAATTGATGAAAAGATAAGTTGGAATTGCCATTCTTCTTGCTACTGTACAAACTTTTGGCTAGCTCAGTTTCACAAAATTTGTACATGTATTGTGACTGATCCTTTGGTATTCGGTTCTTAATAGCCTTTTTATTCAGTCAATGTACAGCATGCTGGAAGGTTACTTTCAGGAGTCAGATGCTCGCTGAATGTTGTAGGCACTATGGTTCAGCCCATTTTTATGGGTTGTTTTTGTGCCTAAGTTCACAATGCTTATTTATCTGCCGATATAGTTGATTGGAAATACGAGCTAATGTGATTTAGTGGGATAATATGATAATATCCTTAAGATGTTGCTGAACATGTGTATCACTATGCTGAAAAGAAAATTATGGTCAGCTCTTTCAGTTAAGCAATCTCATTGAACGTCAGTACGTCACACATTTTCTGCTACAAAATGGAAGAGCTTTGAGAGCATGACAAGCTTCTCAATTCATCAACTGGGAGAACACGATCGGGCTCGCCAGCGTCAAGAACTGGTGGCGGTGCGGCGGCAAGGGGTTGCCGTCCAGCAGGTAGAGCACGGCGACGGTGAGCACGGAGCAGGCGAGCATGGCCGCCGGCCCGAAGGCTACCCACACGAGCAGCGCCGTGGCGAGGTAGAGCGCCCGGAGCCCCGCCGTCCAGAAGCCGCCGCCCCGGAGCACCGCGCGCCGCAGGTGGCTCGCCCGCGCGTCGGAGCCCAGCGCGCTGATCAGGAAGCTGGCGTGCACGTAGCACCCCGCCGACTGGACGAAGCAGGTGAAGGACGCCAGGAAGCAGGCCAGGAGCCAGGCGTACTTCGCCGCCTCGCTCGCGCCGCCATCGCCGCCGGCCGACGTGTCCGCCGCGGTTTCGCCGGCGCCGCTGGTCACCCACGCGCCGATGAGCGAGGCCAGCGCGATGCACAGCGACGCCAGCGTGATCGACGCCGAGATGCCGTCGGAGATGACGCTCAGCGCCAGCGCGGCCTCCTCCGGCTCCGCCGTCAACGCCATGCGCTGGACCCAGGCGAGCTTGTTGTGGTTCTCGTAGCCGATCACGGTGGTGTGGGGGCGCCGGAGGATGCGGTACAGGAGGAGGAGGTGGTAGCCGACCATGACCGCCAGCGCACAGGGGACAAGAACCAGGTCCATGGAGCTCTTGCCGAGCATCGTCATCTCTTCCCCTCCAGTACAGACCTTGGAGCAGCTTTGCGTCGATCGATCATGGTGTTCTTCTGGTATTCTTATAATCTCATCTTGCCCTTCTGACACATTCGTGTTCTATCCTTGTCTGTGCGTGTGGTGATAGATGGCAACATAGTGAAAGATTGTTTGGTTGTACTTTCGCCATTGCTTTGATCTGTGACTGAGTTTATCGCGTCCAAAGTAACGCGAACCCGTTTTCTCACTGTTCATGTCATAGTTGCTTGTGGGTTTCAGTAGAATATTAATGGTGGCTTTGGTTGCAAGCGACGGCAATTGGACAGGAATCAAGAATTGTCCAGACTGATTCAAAGAAATGTCCGGAGACATTATTCTTGCCCAGTTTTTGAGTTTTTGGGATATGAATCCGCCGCAGTTTGGGTATGCTATCCACTGATTTGAAGTATTTGTTTCCTCTCTTTCGTTTGAATAATTATCCAACATTTTGAGACTATAAACCAAAAGTAGCACGAAGTACCAGCACAAAGGGCACGGAATGTTTCAAACAGCACGTACTGTAACAATTTTCATATAATACAAATCCATTGGCTTTGATCTTTCATGCCCAGCATATGATTTGTACAATTGACAAGGTATTATCCTAGTAGGCATATGAACGGCATAGATCTTCACACCCCAAAACAAGTACAGATATGGATCTTCATAGAGAGAATGGGGCGATACAAAAAAAAAACGCTTTCAAAAATTTTAATGCATTTTCACATTTCGGTGGTTAAATTGAATAATTAATCTCACATGCTCCCGACCTATCCAAATTGTGGTGATTTTTTTACATATATTTAATATTTACAACGTACATGTGAAGTTACATGTACCAGACATTTGAACTTACTTGGGAGTGATGTGACATGAGTACTTCACTGGTTTAAGTGGTAAAAGAAATTTTCTTGAGATTATAGTGGATAAAGGGAAAAAAAGAGGAGTAATAGACTTGAGATTCAAAATAAATTCAAAAAAGCATGATCAGTACAATTCTTCAATATAACACAATGCATATAGGCACAACCGTAACAACGAAACAAACACTCGTTATTGATTGAAATCCTACCTCGTAAATTAAAAAATTAATAAAACTTCCTCCCGTCTTGGGCCTTCGTCCTATTGACTCTTGAGTAATTATATCTTGGGCCTTCAAGGCTGGCACTGGCAAGATCCAATAATGAATGTACTTTGCAAGGCCTTGCCCTGCAGACGGTCACCTTTTCACCCTGGCCCAGAGACCGACTACAAGACTTCTTTCTGGTATTCATTCATACACAGGAGTTGGAATTTTTTTTAGTTTTTTTATTTTTCGAAAATAAATACCGGATTTGAAAATTTTCAAAACTAAACATCAACACCGTTTACAACGGCGGTACGTGGTCGAAACCGCCGCTTCAAAGGCGGTTGGTGACGCGTCCAACGGTCAGCGGGCGGACCGCCTCCCGCCGTTTGAAGAGGCGGGAGGCCCTCCTACCACCACGTGGAACTGCGGTTGAGCCAACCGCCGTTTTGAACGGCGGTAGGGGGTCCGCCCGCTTATAAGTTGGCGGGTGCTCCCTCCCGCCCCCACCTCCACCCCCGCTCCCGCCCCTCCCAGCGCTCTTCCGTCGCCCGCCGCATGCCCTCCCGCCGCCCCGCGGCCCTGCCAGTGGTTAGTTTTTTATTATTTTCAGTATTAGAAATAGTTTAGAAAAATAGTGAAAATAGTTATAAATAGTTTAGAAAATAGTAGAAATAGTTTAGAAAATATTAGAAAATATTTTAAAAATTTTAGAAATTGTAGAAATAGTTTAGAAAATCTAGAAATAGTTTAGAAAATGTAAAAATAGTTTAGAAATTTTAGAAAATAGTTTAGAAAATAGTAGAAATGTTAGAAATAGTTTAGAAACTTTAGAAATAGTTTTGAAATTGTAGAAATAATTTAGAAATTCAAGAAATAATTTAGAAATTTTAGAAAATAGTTTAGATATTGTAGAGATAGTTTACAAATTCTAGAAATGTTAAAAATGCTTTAGAAATTGTAGAAAATAGTTTAGAATTCTAGAAATGTCTTAGAAATTCTTGAAATTAGTTTAAAATTTTAAGAATAATTTAAAAATTCTAGGAATGTCTTAAAATTGTTTAGAAACAGTTTATAATTCATGATTTGTTTGCAGATATGGCTGAAGAACAGGCTGCTCCGCAGCAGCCTCCTGCACCACCGGAGCTTGTTGTGCAGTACGTGCTTCTGGACCTCTTTGACGAGAGGATTGACAAGGAGCACCGGTCGTACTACTCCGCGATTTGCGGTGCGACTCTAGGCACTGTACATGCGCGCACTCCAGCACACTACATGCCGCTAGACGAGCGTTGGGTTCCCAAGTGCGTAACACAATACCTTATTAATGATAATATATCATTGCATTTTTTCATTACACTAACATCTATTTCATTCTTTTGAGTAGGCTACGCGCAGCAGGACTTCTCCCGCTGGCGCGGTTGGTGGAGGGGGACCACATGCGGGCCCAGCTTCGTCCACAGGACCGCCACACGCGGTTCGGGTTCGATTACGGCCTCATCTGCGCACTACTCGACTGGTGGCGCCCAGAGACATACTCCTTCCACTTCCCGTGGGGGAGATGACGCTGACTCTGCAGGACGTGGCTTTGTTACTTGGGCTACCGATTGGATGCAAGGCGATGGGGCCGCGGGACATCCCCGACACATGGCGTTAGGACCTGCTGCAGAGGTTCGCGCCAGTGGTCCGCAACGCTCACGCCGTCGAGCCAGTCGTGCCCTTCCAGCACCCTCACGAACCGACCTCTTCTTGGTTGCGGCAGTACAACGTATGTATTCTGACATTTCTTAACAATTTCTTATCACAAGCTTTGTAATAATTTTTCATTTTCTGCAGCCGACTACATGAGAGCTGACACCGACGACTACACAGTCGCCAGACACTTGGAGGCGTACCTGCTATGGCTGTTCGGCCAGGTGATGTTCTGCGGATCGCAGGGTGATGCGGTGTCAAGGTTCCTGATCTCCCATGCTCGGGCGATAGCCGACGCGGAGTTGGAGGTCGTCCCCCAGGTCAGCTGGGGTGCCGCTGTTTTGGCGGCGACCTACATGAGTTTGTGCGCAGGTGTGTCGAAAGGCATGAGCAGCGCTCCAGTTTTTCTCGATTGTCCCCTACTACTGTAGCTCTGGTCGTACGAGCGCCTGCCGGTGGGTAGGCCTTTGGTCGATCGGAGTGCGCACCCTCTGCTGCCGTCTGGACACGACCCAGCTGACAGGCCCACCATGGGCTCATTGTGGTGCCACCGACCGGTACGTGCTTCTTGCTCTTGTTAGTTAGATTCTAGCGATTTCTACGTTTTTACCAACTAACTTCTGGTGTGTTATGCAGCATGACTACACGCAGCAGACTAGACGCTCGTACGCGGACTTCCGCGGCCAGATCGACTCCCTAGTAGATAGCCTGGTCGTCTGGGAGTTGTACACCACCGCTTGCATCGCCGCCCGCGCACCTCAGGGCCTCTCGTCGCTCTGCTACCGAGATCAACAGTACTGGTTGACGAAGACGCCCGTGGTGTACGACGTCATGGTGGAGGAGTACCACCCGGAGCACGTGATGAGGCAGTTTGGGCTGTACCAGGAGTCCCCCATGCCTGTCGTGCACACTGTTCCCGCTCCAGCGCACAGGTAAATTATCGTTAATTCATAATTTTTTTCCTTCACGTAAGTATCTGTAATAGCTGAATGACAGATTCACTGCATTTGTGCTAGGTGGTTGAGGAAGGGTGTGAAGACCGCGGTCCCGATGGAGCATAAGCTCCTCCCGTACGTGCAGGCTTAGCTAGCCGCGGCCCAGCCGGAGAACGTCATCACCGAGCAGCGGCCTCACGACGCTGCGGCATGGAGAGCGTACCTGGACTGGTACTTGGTGAGGACTCGAACGCGCGTGATGTTCGTCCCACCCGAGCTGGAGGAGCCGGAGCTGGCGGTCGTCGCCTCGCAGGCCTACCCCGTCCGCCGGGACCAGACGGCTACCACCGCGGTAAGATTGAAACTACAAATGGAGTCACTCTTTCTTTGATGATGTTCGATGAAACTAATACATCTTCTGTTTGGCAGCACGACGTGATTCAGGAGGTGTACGACATGGTAGAGGAGGCGCATGCCCACGCCCTACACCTGACGATCCAGCAGCACGAGCAGGTGTACCACAGGGTGATGGGCGCCATCAGGAGGTACTGGCGCGGGGTGAACTTCCAGGGGTACGATGCTCCTCTGCCTCCACGTATCTCGTCGTCCTCGTGCAGCTCCGCCTCCACTGCTTCTTCGGCCCAGGCGCCGTCTACCTCCACCACACAGCCACCGTGGGCGGTCGCGGCGTTGGGTCCGACGTTAGGCTTCAGCCAGTTTTCGACGTTCGCCCAGCCGCCGTTGTCCCGCCCCGCTGGCATGTCGGTGCTGCGACCATTTAGTTTCAGCACAGCATCATGTACATCTTCTTTTGTACATTCTAGTATGCAGGACAGATTCTGTTGATTTTAAATATACGTGACATGTAATGTGATCTTTACAAGGACACGAGCACCGATGGGCCCGGGACCTTCGAACTGGTCAGCACCTTCTCGCCCTTCAGTGCAGCAGCAGCTGCAGAGCTCCCAAGGTGACAACCTTCATTATCTATCTCCAACCCTATACGCTCTTCACAACAAAGTTTCTAACAAATTATAATTCAATGCATTTTACGGTTTTCTGGGTACACCGGAGTCCTCAGACCCGACCATGGACGACATCTACCTGGATGTCGAGGACATCACGCAGCTGACGCCAGAGGACCAGCAACAGCCGCAGCAGCACTAGTCGCCGCCGCAGCAGGAGCAGCCGCTGACGCAGCAGTTGGGATCTCAGCTGATGCAGGAGCACCAGCAGGCCATGTTCGAGAAGGCAGCAGCGACTAGATCAAGGGTGATGCTGTCCCCCCAGACGTTAGTGCCGTCGGGATCTGGAGCAGCACCCAAGGCGTTGGCGACACCAGCTCCCGATCCAGACGCCGCACGACGCCGCCAGGCACCACCGGACCCCCTCATGTACCCCAGCAACCACACTAGGGCAGCACAGGTAGCCAGGAGGACGGCTAGGGGACTGCCGCAGTCGCGCGCGAAGCACGGCCGTATGTAGTTCTTTCGTAACGAACTCTTAGTTTTGTAAACTATTATTGTTTTATCGATATTTGTGTTACCTTGTTAGTATTATATTCGTATTATATTAAGTGCCTATCATCCTCTTCGAGCTTGAGCCCTTGGTATTTTTTCACTTCGTCCTCGTAGAATTGGAGCTCTTCCATGGCGAAAACGTTCGGGACCAACATCGCAGGAAAGGGTGAGAGACACAAAGATGCTTTGTGCAAGAAATAAAAGAAAAAAAGCTCCAACCGCCGCTCGGAATGGCGGTTTACCCTACCGCCGTTTCAAGCGGCGGTTAGTGGTCCTGACCGCCGTATGAAACGACAGTTGGGCCTCTAAGCCCAACCACCAGCCGAGCTTGCCAACCGCCCAGCCCACAACACAACCGCCGTTTGGAACGACGGTTTGCTTCAACCACCGTTGTAAACGGCGGTTAGTTGCAACCGCCGTTTACAACGGCTGTGGATGTCTAGTTTTGAACATTTTCAAATCCGGTATTTATTTTCGAAAAATGAAAAAAAACTAAAAAAATTCCAGGAGTTGGCCTATGTCTACCTAAAAAAAAGGAGTTGGCCTATGAAACTTCTGTTTCAAATTACTTGTCGTTTGCCTTCTCTAGATACATATCTTTTCTTATACACCTAGACATTATATATATATATATATATGTATATGTGCGTGTGTGTGTGTGTGTGCCTAACAAAAAGTATGTATCCAGAAAAGTTAAAACGACAAGTAATTTGGAACGGAGGGAGTATTATTCTTTTGTTCAGAAATGCAAGGTATATTTTACTTTAAAAAATAGACTATGTATTTGTTAACCAACACCTCGTCAAATAAAGTATACTCAATGAATGGAAGTTAGTAATCTATATAGGGTTTATTTTCCATTTCGAAAGTAAATCAAACAAAATAGCTATAACAAAAAAGGTCTGTATTAAAATGTCCCCTCCCCCTGAGAAACCAAGTTGATATGTGCCTTGGTTTGTATATGATGAGCGATTGACCGGATGTTTTGAGGCTTTGTGTTGAGTGTGTTTCGTCGGGTTGTGTTGTCGGTTGTGTGTGTTTTATTCATATCTTTATGTGGTGTGTTGTCAATGCACTCGTAAGAAGTGGTTCACAACGTTGTGTGGACTGACTCTTGACCTATCATATGCATGGTAGGTTTAGCTTCTCCTATATGCCATGAATACTATGATATGCTATTTGTGAACGTTTGAGCATGTTTGATATGACTTGATGATGGATTGTGTCGGGGTTTGTTACTGCCGGCAAGTCAATTTATACGAACGCGTGTCTGGATCCGCACGGTTGCACAAGAGACACTCGGGGTTATACTGGTTCGGGCCTCCGGAGAGTAACACCCTACGTCCAGTTTGAGAGGAAGTTTTCTTTATGCTCTGTGGTTTGTAGTAGGGGTTACAAACAAGTCGGGAGAGGGTTTTGAGCCCAAGTCCCTGGCGTGTGTGGGGTTCTTGTAGCAGAGTTCTGCGTACATGAGTGTGTGAATGACTACGAGTGGGTGTGAGATGAGATATCGATACTGAGTGTGTGTGGGGGTGGAAATGAATGTGTGTTACAAGTGCTCCCCTCCTCCCCTTTTATAGTCACAAGGGAGAGCTCAATAGGGGTAAAATTGAGGGTATAAACTAGGTTACAACATAGGGCGTCCTTCCTCTGTGTCAGGCCGTCAGGTCAGTGCGGCGAAGAACTGTTACGGGGGTCATAGGAGACGGCGTAGGTCTTCCTGGAATCGCGCGTCCCGAGTAGTTGCCTTTGGGGCTCCTCGTACTCCTCTACGAGTAGTTCGTCGGGCGTAGGGCGTAGGATTCATATCCTATCCCTGTCAGTAGAACAAGAGCACATCTTTTCCGGGTACTGTGGAGGTGGAGTAGTCACGCAGCCACTGGAGTGCTACTGGTCCTAGGAACCAACAACCACCTTCACGGACTCGAGAACGCAGCGGAACACCAACTCGAGCAGCACTGACTTACACCGGTCAGGCCAGTGAGCAGCACCGGTCAGACCGGTCCCTACTGGTAAAATCTGGAAACTTCCACAGAAGGCCCCTACACCGGTCAGGCCGGTGTAGCTCGCCGGTCAGACCGGTCCAAGCCAGGAAACCCCAAATCCACCAAACAGGCCTACCGAGCTCCAAACTGACCCAAACTCGAAATAGCAGTAACACGGGACTACAACGAACTCACCAGAACGTTGACCCGAGGCAAAACCCACAGAGCCTCTGCACCGGTCAGACCGGTGGGCAGCACCGGTCAGGCTGGGCCGCTCGGGGATGAACAGCACCCGCGGGTCAACTCCCCCAAATCCAACTCCCGATCTCCCGAATCGCTCCACGGATTTGTGCAAGCCTTTGGGGATAGTAGGAACACCTCATGGGCACTCCATAGCCAAGATTTGGTCCACCAAAACTTGCTAAATCAAGAGGAATCGAAGAAATCCCACCAAGAACGCCTCTAACCCTAGAGCCACGAAAACCCCAAAATCGAGCCCCTTTACTCACTGATTTGGGAGGGGAATCAAAGGGAAAAGAACCACGAAGGGTTCATGCATACATCCCCCACCAAATCCCAAAGAGAAAGGCCTCAAAATCGCTCCAAGAAAATCGCCAAGAAAGGGCTCCGAAAATCACCAAAAAGGAGAAACGGGAAAGACACATCCAAGCCTTGAGGAACCACGCCGAATCATCTATACATACCAAAGAGGTTCATACAAGGTCTAGCTTGCCGCCCGATCATCCTTCCCTCTCACAAGATCTCACCATGAAGCTCTCAAGCTAGTCCTAAGAAAATCCTAAGAAAAATAGGAAGAGAAAATAGGAAAGCAAATGAGCTAGGGTTCCAAGAGATGGCTGCCATCCTCTCACCCCTTGGGTTATAGGAGGCAACCGAAAGACGAAAATACCCTTACTAGCTAACTAGGGATACATGCCCCTCAAGGGTGAAATAGGAAATCTTTGTCTTCGCTCCATCGGACGGATGCCCAGCGACCGCAAACTTGCTTAGCCTCGACGCAAGCCTTGCGATCCCGACGCGTGTCCTCCGCTTCGAAGATTCCGGACTGCGTCGTCGCACACCGGTCAGACCGGTGCTCCTCACCGGTCAGACCGGTACCCACCGGTCAGACCGATCAGACCCACCGGTCAGACCTGTCTGGAGCTGCTGCACCTCCGTCTTCGGTTCTTCGGTCTTGGCTTTGTGGATCAACCAAGGAACCCAGTGGTTTTCTGGTGAACCACCGGAAACCCCGCGAACTCGGTTCTTCACCTGGAGGCCTCACCGGCAACGACCTTTCGCGCTTGTTCTTCACCTGCACCTGCACTAGTCAAGCCGCAACCTGCACCTGCAATACTTAGCCAAGAATCAGTCCACACCACGTTGTCAATCACTCATCACACCAGGAAGCGACCATCCACCGGTCCTCGAACCACACCTGGCTCTCAATCTCCCCCTTGATGAGTGCATTGACAACACACACGTTTTGGTAACCAAGAGAAAAGGAAAAGAAAAGAAACAACTAAAAGAAACTCCAACAAGCGATCGAAAGCCAAAGAAAATGCAAAGAGTAAGATCACTTGAAGAAGACAAGTCTCGGACCCCTTAGGCAAGGGCAACGGCTCGACACATCCGAGACAAAACATGTTCAAGCAAAGAGCACAAGCCAACAATCCAAAGCTCGAAAACCACAAAGAGCTCACCCTTCACACATGCAAACTCCCCCTGAACTAATGCAACTCCCCCTGGACGAATGCATGCAAACCACCTCGCAAAACAGAGCAACTGCTTCAGCTTTGCTCTGACCGGTCAGACCGGTCACCCTCACCGGTCAGACCGGTGGACAAGATCGTCCAGCACCTGGGAACTACACCGGTCAGACCGGTGTGCCTCACCGGTCAGGCCGATGCCACCTGGGAAACTGCCCGAGCTCAAAAATAGCTCGAAACCACTTGGAAACCTTCTAAATACATGCAGCAAGCCAAAACATGCTCAAACTTCTCCCCCTTGTTGACAATGCATGAATCAAGCCAAAAATGCAAAAATTGCAACCTAGAGCTTCTCAAATAGACAAAATTCAACAAAGGATGCTACACATGTCCAAATGAGCAAGTTAGATACTCTATAGCTTCGTAATGACATCAACTTCATGATCACCAAGTTTCACAACCATTGGGCGAAGCTAAGATAGAATTGAGCAATTTTACGAAAAATCACCCTCTCATGAGCAAAGTCCTAAACATGAGCAAAACATGTCAAAATGGTAAAGCCACACAAACTTCATGCTAGGACAACCATTTTAAGCATAAGACCATCATAAACACCCACAAGCACCTCATGTCATGTCAAAGCATACCGAGCCATGTGCTTACTTCTATGTATGAGACTTCTCATTGGTAAGCAACATGCAACGGTTTAGCACCCAAAAGCAAGTAAATTAAGCACATATGACATGGGAGCACATTTTCCAAGCAATTTACATTTCATTTTCAGATTTATAATTGGTACATGAAATGTCTTTGCGACAAAAAGGAACTTATGCCCCTCCACAAGATGAAGCATGGGGGCTAAACATTCATGATGGCAAATGAGCCTTTGGCCCCATATGATCAAAATAAGCTATCCAACCACAAATTAAGCATAGCCAAGCCACAAAAACATGTCAAGATCATGTAAAGGCATTTACTCACAAGAGAGCATACATATGAAATTTTTCAAAAACATAGCCATCAACCATGGATATAAACCAAGATTATCAAGAGCTAAGCCAAACTAACCATAGCTTATCAAGCTAGCTCACAAAGACATATATATCATTCCATGGTGAACAATGTATATAGGAGAAGCCTTTCCTAAACAATGCATATGATACAAAATGCTTGCAACCTAAGATACAAAGATGCCTATACATCATGTTACATATGCCATGCCAAATGCAAGAAATGCACAAAGGAAAGCTATACATATGCTACAAAGGAGCTCCCACGCGCCAACTCAAGAAATCAAACAAACACCAAGCTCCCCCCGCAAACGAGTGAAAGTTGCTTGATTTAGGGGTTTGATGAAAATATCGGCTAGTTGGTCATGTGTGGGTACATGGATCAAAGCTATCTTCCCTTTCTCTACGTTGTCTCTCAGGAAATGATACCTCACTTCTATGTGCTTGGTTTTGGAATGGAGCACTGGGTTCTTTGCAACGCTTATGGCACTGGTGCTATCACATTGATGTGGGACATGGGTATACTCCTCACCAAAGTCACTCATGGTGTATGTGATCCAAAGGAGCTGAGAGCAACAACTAGCTGCAGCCACATACTCTGCCTTGGTAGTGGATTGAGCAACACTCGACTGTTTGCGGGAAGACCAAGACACCAAAGAAGAACCCAAGAACTGGCAAGTTCCAGAAGTGGACTTCCTATCCAACCGACACCCGGCAAAATCCGCGTCTGAAAAACCATGAAGCGCCAAAGAAGAAGACGCAGAGTACCAAAGGCTGAAGTCGGGAGTGTGTCAATAATACCTGAAAATGCGCTTGACCGCTTGCCGATGCGAAGTCCTCGGAGACGCTTGAAAACGAGCGCACAGACATACCGAGAATTGGATGTCCGGCCTCGTTGCCGTCAAGTAGAGGAGTGACCCGATCATGCTCCGGTACTCCTTCTGGTCCACGTGTTCACCTTCCTCGTCCGCATCAAGAGCTGTAGTCGTACTCATAGGCGTCGCCATGGCCTTGGAGTCCTCCATCTTGAACTTCCTCACAATGTCCTTGGTGTACTTAGCTTGGTGCACAAATGTTCCTTGCTTTGATTGCTTGATTTGTAGCCCGAGGAAGAACTGCAACTCGCCCATCATGCTCATCTCAAATTCCCTGCTCATGTCTTCTGCAAACCTTGCAACAAGAGAGTTAGATGAGCCACCAAAGACAATATCATCCACGTATACCTGCACAATCAGGATATCTCTGCCCTGCCTGAGGAGAAACAAGGTCTGGTCGACCTTCCCCATCTCAAACCCTCTCTCAAACAGGAACCCCCTCAACCTACCATACTAAGCTCTAGGCGCCTGCTTCAACACATACAGCGCCTTCCTCAACTTGTACACCCGGTGGGGGTACTTCTCACTCTCAAACCCCGGTGGTTGCCTCACAAACACCTCTTCTTCCAACACACCGTTCAGGAAAGCACTCTTCACATCCATCTGGTACAACTTGAACCCTTTAGCCACGGAAAAGGCTAGAAGGATCCTGATCGCCTCCAAACGAGCTACAGGAGCGAAAGTCTCCTCGTAGTCGATCCCCTCTTTCTGACTGTACCCCTGAGCAACAAGTCTCGACTTGTTCCTCACCACTTCTCCTTTCTCTCCCTCTTTATTTTTCCACACCCATTTTGTCCCAATCAGCTTACACCCTGGGGGAGGGTCAACCAACACCCAAACTTGGTTCCTCTCAAAATTCTCCAACTCCTCATGCATTGAGTTAACCCAATTATGATCAGATAACGCGTGTCCAATGTCTTTGGGCTCAAAGGTGGCAACAAAAGCAGCATGAGCGAAATGAGAATTATTCCGAACCCTCGACCGTGTAGTACGTTCTTTCATGTCGCCGATGATTCTCGAAGCTGGGTGATCCACTTGCACTCACCGGGGAGGTTCTCGCCTTGATGCTACCTCCCCCTCAACAGCAGCTTCGCCTTGATCTAGGTTTGTTGTTGTAGGTGTGGGAGAGGGTCCGTTCTCCATCGTCGTCGAAGTAGTAGGTACATGTTCAGCCGCGGGCACCACACCTCCATCTTCATCATCTCCATGTTCATGCTCCTCCTCCTGAAAGATCTCCTCGCCAAGTTCGTCGTCACCTGCACACTCAAAAACAAGCTGACTACGTGGCTGTGTCTCGTCGAAGGTTACCTCGCAAGTCTCCACAATTTGGTTAGTTTCAAGATTGAGCACACGAAATGCTCTAGAATGAGATGCATAACTAAAGAAAATACCATCGACAGACCTAGCCTCGAACTTGTCCAACTTCTTCCCTTTCTTCAGAATGAAGCATTTACAACCAAAGACATGGAAGTGACTCACCTTGGGTGCGCGACCGTGCATCAACTCGTAACAGGTTTTCTTCTTATGAACCCTGAGGTAGATCCTGTTCGACACATGGCACGCGGTATTAACCGCCTCAGCCCAGAACCTCCTCGGAGTCCTATGCTCGTCGAGCATCGTCCGAGCCATCTCGCACAAGGTTCTGTTTTTCCTTTCCACCACGCCATTCTGGGGAGGCGTATACGGACTCGAAAACTAGTGTTCAAGACCCAAGTCATGGCAAAAGGTTTCGAAGCGAGAGTTTTTGAATTCCGAGCCATTGTCACTGCGGATCGCTCGTATGGCATCTCCGTGCCTCTCGTTTCTTAACCTCAAGACAAAATCTCGAACAAAACCAAACGTCTCCCCTTTCTCCTCAAGAAAGAACACCCACGCATACCGAGAGTAGTCATCCACCACAACAAGGACATACCACTTCCCACCCACAGATCGCATACGAGCTGGGCCAACAAGGTCCATATGGAGCAGCTCGCATGGACGCTCAGTCATCACATCGGTGAGAGGCGGGTGAGAAGAGGCTACCATCTTGGCATGCCTACACGGCGCACAAACCAACTCTTTCTCAAACCTCAACCGTGGCAATCCTCGGACCAAATTGAGTTTACTCAAGCGAGACAAAAGGTCAAAGCTCAAGTGACCCAACTTCCTATGCCACTTCCACAACTCACTCGAAGAACCAGCCAAAAAGCAACGCTCCACACCAGAAGACTGAGAGAAATCAGCTCGGAACACTTGACCCTCGGGAACGACCATGCAAACAAGGTCCCCTCGAGAATCTAAAATCCGAGAACCACCAGGCCGAAACAACACCTCAAAGCCCTCATCCAACAACTGGGACACAGAAAGCAAATTGAACCCCAGCGATTGAACAAGAGCAACACGCCTGAGAGTGACCTTATCACTTACCTTGATCTCACCTTCTGATAGCACACGCCCTCGCCCATTGTCCCCAAAAGTGATGTATGTCCTTGACACCACCGGGACGAGACTTGAGAACCATACGGTACGATCCAACGAGTGCAAGAGCTTCACGGCTCTATCATGATCATCGTATGGGAGCACGGCCACATTGGCTCTCATGTTGTTCACAACGACCGTAAACCGCTGGAAAAGGGCATCGACGGACTCGCCGGGGAGATGAGTGAAGTTCTCGTACTCTCTCCGGTAAGTCGCGTACATCCGAGCCTGAACCTGAGCATTCCCAGCATGAGCATCCTTCAACTGCTCCCAAATCCTACAAGCTAAGTCCTCTGTCTGAACCCGATCGAATTCAGGCTGACACAGAGCACGAAACAGGTAGTCGACAGCCTTGTTGTTGTCTTCGAACATATCCCTCGATCCTGGAGCAAGGAAGTTCATCGGATGAACATAAGCTGTGTTCACCGTGACGTCCCAAAGGATCTGACCCTTTCCGCGGAGGAACGCTGCCATCCGCCTCTGCCACATCTGGTAGTTCTTCCCATCGAAGTGCAGAGGACCCGAACCCCGTTCCTGGTACGCCATCTTTGGATCTTAGACTGGTAAGAGTCAATGAAGACCCGAACCGGCTCTGATACCAATTGAAGGACCGATTAGGCGAACCAGAGAGGGGGGGGAGTGAATGGGAGCCGATAAAAATTCTTCTCGAAGGAGATGAGGACTCCAACAAGACGAACACGGCTTCCAAATCACGTCTCCGACTCAACTACCCAAGTTGGCCAAGACCACGCAGCCACTGGAGTGCTACTGGTCCTAGGAACCAACAACCACCTTCACGGACTCGAGAACGCAGCGGAACACCAACTCGAGCAGCACTGACTTACACCGGTCAGGCCGGTGAGCAGCACCGGTCAGACCGGTCCCTACTGGTAAAATCTGGAAACTTCCACAGAAGGCCCCTACACCGGTCAGGCTGGTGTAGCTCGCCGGTCAGACCGATCCAAGCCAGGAAACCCCAAATCCACCAAACAGGCCTACCGAGCTCCAAACTGACCCAAACTCGAAACAGCAGTAACACGGGACTACAACGAACTCACCAGAATGTTCACCCGAGGAAAAACCCACAGAGCCTCTGCACCGATCAGACCGGTGAGCAGCACCGGTCAGACCGGTCAGGCTGGGCCGCTCGGGGATGTACAACACCCGCGGGTCAACTCCCCCAAATCCAACTCCCGATCTCCCGAATCGCTCCACGGATTTGTGCAAGACTTTGGGGATAGTAGGAACACCTCATGGGCACTCCATAGCCAAGATTTGGTCCACCAAAACTTGCTAAATCAAGAGGAATCGAAGAAATCCCACCAAGAACGCCTCTAACCCTAGAGCCACGAAAACCCCAAAATCGAGCCCCTTTACTCACTGATTTGGGAGGGGAATCAAAGGGAAAAGAACCACGAAGGGTTCATGCATACATCCCCCACCAAATCCTAAAGAGAAAGGCCTCGAAATCGCTCCAAGAAAATCGCCAAGAAAGGGCTCTGAAAATCACCAAAAAGGAGAAACGGGAAAGACACATCCAAGCCTTGAGGAACCACGCCGAATCATCTATACATACCAAAGAGGTTCATACAAGGTCTAGCTTGCCGCCCGATCATCCTTCCCTCTCACAAGATCTCACCATGAAGCTCTCAAGCTAGTCCTAAGAAAATCCTAAGAAAAATAGGAAGAGAAAATAGGAAAGCAAATGAGCTAGGGTTCCAAGAGATGGCTGCCATCCTCTCACCCCTTGGGTTATATGGAGGCAACCGAAAGACGAAAATACCCTTACTAGCTAACTAGGGATACATGCCCCTCAAGGGTGAAATCCGAAATCTTTGTCTTCGCTCCATCGGACGGATGCCCAGCGACCGCAAACTTGCTTAGCCTCGACGCAAGCCTTGCGATCCCGACGCGTGTCCTCCGCTTCAAAGATTCCGGACTACGTCGTCGCACACCGGTCAGACCGGTGCTCCTCACCGGTCAGACCGGTACCCACCGGTCAGACCGATCAGACCCACCGGTCAGACCGGTCTGGAGCTGCTGCACCTCCGTCTTCGGTTCTTCGGTCTTGGCTTTGTGGATCAACCAAGGAACCCAGTGGTTTTCTGGTGAACCACCGGAAACCCCGCGAACTCGGTGTAGCCTCCGCCAATCACCACTCATGACTCGGCTCCCACGTAGTCCCGGCTCGACCTTGGTTTTGAGGCTCAACCAAGAAACCGTCCATGACTTCATCTTGCCGTTCTTGCCACCATGCGGCCCGCACTTGACCCTGCTGGCCACCGGGTCCCTCGAACCAAGCCTACTTGTCTTCTCCACACCTAGAGGCCACACCGGCAACGACCTTTCGCGCTTGTTCTTCACCTGCACCAGCACCAGTCAAGCCGCAACCTGCACCTGCAATACTTAGCCAAGAATTAGTCCACACCACGTTGTCAATCACTCATCACACCAGGAAGCGACCATCCACCGGTCCTCGAACCACACCTGGCTCTCAGAAGCCTGAGCAGGTCAATGACGGAAACTACTCGTGCGAGCGAGTAGTCGGAGAAGGAGACGGAAACTACTCGTGCGAACGAGTAGTCGGAGGGGGAGACGGAAACTTGTCGTGCGAACCGCCCAGCGGTGGTGAACTTGTCGCGTGGGCTGCTATGTACTTGGAGGAAGAGGCGCTGGTGCGCATGGGCCGTCCAGCTCCTGGCCTGCAACGGAGACTGGTTGTACGGACTCCTAGGTACTCAGAGGCATAATACTCGTTGTATTAGCCGCTAAGTATGCTGCGTGTGAGTCCGTACTGCGTTTTTTAGAGGTCGTGATGGGCCCTGGTCTAGGACCTCGTCAGTAGCACCCGAGCCTGGTGAGGGAGTCAAGGACTTGCTCCCGGGTTTAATTGCCGTGGGGATGAAGAGGTCGGGTATGTTTTTCCCGGCGGGGGCGCGCGAGCGCACCCGCGGATGATAGCCCTCGAGCCCATGGACAAGTCGGAGACTTGTGCGTGGGGTTAAATGTCGAAGTCTTGAATTTGTGGGGGTCATCGCGCTATCGCACACGCGTCGTGGGGTGAAGGGCGAAGATTTTGCACCGGATGCAGGATTCGTGGGCCCGTCTCGGATGACATGGCAGCGCGTTCGTGCGCAGTAGGCACTAGCCGGCACGCCTTTTGAGGAGCGATGCTTCGGCGCGTGGGGGGCGTGGCCCGAGCCCAGGCATTAACTGCTGGGGGCACGGTCACTTCCCCCTTTATACCGCGGCCGCCGGTTGGGATTTTTCCCCTTCTTCTTTCTTGCTCACTCTGCCACCATCGCCTCTGCCTTAACCTCCGCATTCGCCACGCTCGTGCTCCCGCGCCTCCTTCGATTCCAAATGCAAGCTTGCTTCTCACCGCCGCCGCTATGTCGAAGTGGGCATCCTCAACCGTGACCTGGTCCAAGCTCGACCGCTTCGTCGCCGACGGTATGCTGCCGCTGCAGACCGAGGCGGACGAGTGGAAGGTTCCCGGGGCCGAGCGCGTCCCCGAGCCCCCAGATGGGTATGTGGCCTCATTCATGGCCTTCCACGAGCGCGGCTTCTCCGTCCTGGTGGGGCGGTTCATCCGCAACGTCCTCGAGGAGTACGGCCGCGAGCTCCACAACCTCAACCCGAATGGTGTCCAGCAGATGGTGAAGGACCGAATAGGCGACCAGAGAGGGGGGAGTGAATGAGAGCCAATAAAAATTCTTCCCGAAGGACGAACTCGGCCTATACCCCGACTGCCACTCCGAGTACTCGCACACACCAGAGAAACTCTAGACTAGGCACACACAAGCCCACAAGTCCTAGAGACAAGCCTTGAATCAAATCGCGGAAGCACAAGACAAGAACCAAAAGACTTAGCCAAATCTGCAAGGCCCAGGCCGGACAGTCCGGACGAGTACGGCGGACAGTCCGCAAGCTTGGCGGACAGTCCGCGGACCCTCGGCGGACAGTCCGAAATAGGACCTCGAACAACGAGTGCTGCACCGGGAAAAATCGGACAGTCCGGGCATGCACCGCGGACAGTCCGGCACCGCGGACAGTCCGGCCACACCAGGCGGACAGTCCGGCGAAACTCGCTGGACACCCCAGACAAACCACGAGCCACTCCAGACAAAAACCAAGCCCCGTGGATAGTCTGTACAGCCTACGCGGACAGTCCGGCAAACCCCCTGCAACAAAACCCTAGTGACAGAACGGATCGAAACGCGAACACGCACGAACACATATGAACACGTGATGAACAGAGGTCACGCGAACAGTCTGCACGACGCTCGCGGATAGTCCGCCAGGCGTGGACAGAGCAGAAAAAGCCTGACCCCGCGAGGTCAACTCTCCAAATCCATCATCGGATCTCCCAAACGGCAAAGGCTCTTGAGACAAGATTTGGGGGAGATGATAAGCAACACAAGAGGAAGTTATGCCCCAAAAATCTCGACCTCTAACCCACTAAAACGTCGGGAATCGCGGATCACACGAACCCACCACCAAGAACTCAAACTCCGGCCAAAAACTCACGAATCGAAGGCTTTCCCCGGTGTTTGAGGGGTCAAGATCACACACAAAGATGCACAAGGCATCCACCCATGATCCCCTCAAAGAAATCCGAAGGAAAACACCCTCAAATCCCTGAATCGAGCGAAGAACGAAACTCCCCAAAAATAGCCCCAAAAATGACACGAAAATCACAGAGGACTAGGAGATCACCGCAACTCCGAAAGCTTCCATACATCCAGAGGTCAGAGTCTATACAAGAATCTAGCCTAAGGAATACAGAGGGAAAAGAAGCAGTTCAGAGAAATCTACCGGGGGAGGAAACCCTAGAGTCCAAGAGAGAGAGATGCCATCCACCTCTCCGCTATTTATACGAAGTCCATCAGAGGGAGGTAAATGACCACGCTATCCCTACAACTTGAAATGAAGATACAACCCCTCAGGGGCATTTTGGTCAAGTCTTCATCGAGCGCACACGCTTCCACCGCGGTCTTGCTTAGCATCGACGCAAGCCCCGCGATCACGCCACGTGCCCCCCTCCTCGAAGCTTCCCGAAGCTCCCGGATCACCGTCTCCGTCATCTCGGGCCTCCAGACTTGGTTTTGATGCCCAAACCAAGAAACCGTCCACTGATGGTTTTGTGGGCAAACCAACAAACCCCGCGTGCAAGCTTCGGGCTCGATCCGCTACCTTGCACCGGCCCATGTTCACGACTTCAGCCCGCCAGTCTTGCACCGCACGGCTCGCACTTGACCCCATCGGCCACCGGGTCCATCGAACCAAGCCTACTTGTCTCTCCATCACCCGGAGGCCGCCACGGCTAAGGCCTTTCGTGCTTGTTCTTCACCTGCACCGACACGAGTCAAACCGCAACCTGTACCTGCACACTTAGCCAAGCATCAGTCCACACAACATTGTCAATCACTCATCACTAAGGAGCGACCCTCCACTGGTCCTCGAACACACCTGGTTCTCAATCTTCCCCTTGATGAGTGCATTGACAACACCCATAGTAACCATCATAGAGAAAAAGAAAAGAAAACAACCACGAACACAAACCTCCAAAGCAAGTGATCCAAAGCCAAAGAACAAGAGAAAACAAGATCACTCGCCAAGCCAAGTCTCAGCCCCCTAAGACAAGGGCAACGGCTCGACACAGCCGAGACAAAACAAAGCTCTCAAAGAGCGTACCTCAAAGCACAAAACTCAGGAAAATCAAAGGAGCTCCCCCTGCACATATGCAACTCCCCCTGAGCAAATGCAACCTCTTCTTCTCAATTTTTCTCCTCACATGGAACATCTCACAAATGCATACCAATTGCACAAAAACTCCCAAAATGCATAAACTTCTCCCCTTAACATACACATTCTCCCCCTTGTTGAGAATGCATGAATCAAGGTATATGAAGCTCTTCCCCTTATTTTCATGAAAAATGCATGTCAAAGCATATATACAATCTACCAAGCTTCTCAAATATACAAAGAGCACAACAAAATGCTACAAATGAGACATAGAGCAAGCAAAGTAGACATGGTGTAGTTAGCACATTGCCATCGAGAAGGTAGAGACATATAAGCATGTGACATGGACAAAAGCAATTTTGAGCAAATTTTTCAAAGAAACATGCATCTCATGAGCAAGACTCTATCCATAGCAATTTGAGCACAAATACACTAACTAGATCATCCAAAGTTAATGCAAGATCACAAGTTCTCATCACAAGATCATTATAAACGCCCACAAGCTACTCAAGTCATGTTTAAGCCACCGAGCCATATGTCTACTTCTTAAAATGAGACTTCTCACGGTAGACAACATGCTACGGTTTAGCACCCAAGATATGAATATCAAAGCATAAAAACATGATTAGGAGCTCATTTTTCAAGCATAAGGCAATTCATACACCAATTTCATTTTCAAGTTTAAACATGGTACATGAAATGCCTTTGTGGCAAAAAGAAGCTTATGCTCCTCCCAAAGTGAACAAATGAGCTAAACATTTACAATGACAAAAGGTCTTTGACCCCAAGCAATGAGAACATGATACTCAAGCACAAACTTAACATGATATAGGCATTTAAGCACAAATTGAGCATAGACAAGTATCTACTCATAAGAGACACCAATTTAGCAATTTCATAAAAAGAAAGCTATCTCAACATAAATATATGGCAAAACCATCAAGAGCACAGCATTCACATCACCATTTACCAAACATGCACATATCTCACACATAGCACATCTGTGATTGTTGGCGTTTTTTAACCTCAACACTAGACGCCGTGGTAGCGTGAGCGTGTAAGAAACTCCCGGGTATAATGACGAGTGCGAACGAATCCGCAAGCGCACGGATACACCGTTGTAGCACTTCTCCCTCGGAGAATGAGTATTCCCGTCGGGTTTCGTTCCTAGGACGGGGAGTAACTAGAGAGGGTCTATCCAAGGACACCAGCTTCCGCTAGGATAGGTCGGGATACAAGAAGCACTTTCTTAAGGGACTTAGCTCTCAAGATGCATCTGTCAGGTCCCAGTCATCCCCGTGGGGTGACAGCACATCAATGTGCTGGCAAGCGAGCCCAACTCGGTACGTGATGTAGAGGGTTGACAAAGGGTCCAACAGGCTGCCACCACTGCGGCCTACCTCTACGCTACGATCGTACGTGGTCTTCGCAGGAAAACTAGGGCCCAGACACCACGTCTGTACCCCAGATAAATACTATAATGCGGTTACGTCTGTCGACCCACTAACTACACTATAGCAACCGTATAGATACGGTCCCACGAACAAGAGAAAGATCAGATTCAGATCACCTTATCATTCATTGAGCTACGGAGCAGAAAGGAAGCTATGGATGCAGATAAACGAGATATAGCGGACTTACTTAGCTAAACAGGATCAGGGCATGCAAACAAGTATATGAACTATGGGTCTGGCTCTAAAGGATCGAAGCTTTGTGTCACGAAGAACACAAGTCTCTAACTTATGAACGAGCCACGAACACAAGAACAAACCAAGCATGCATGATGTCCACTATAGTCTAAATAAGAAATACTAAAATACTCACTTTGATCTAAATGAAGAACAGGCATCCACGAGGACATCAACTCACTCCTCACCCCTACTCTACCTCTCAACTAATCCTAATCTAGATCTCTCCTCATCACCATTCTACCACATAGAGGTGAGAATCACCTCACATGGGCAGAATTAGAGAGAGGTAGAGAGAGCTACAAAAGAGAGAAGTGGAACTTGAGAGCTTGGTGGTGTGTGTGAAATGGAGCCCCTCCCCTCCTATTTATAGACAAGGGGGTGGCTTGCTCCGAGGCTCTAAGTGCTCCAAAACACCTCGGGATGCAGCCAAGGACCAATGAGCGAGCAACACGTGGAGGGGGGAGATCAACCGACCCTAGGTCGGTTTTGCCGATCCTAGGGTCGGCCGAAGCTCCCGGCCCTCCATCTGGGGTGTGCTTCCTCTGGCTCGCTACCATGTGGGCCCTAGTGCCTCTCCTCCGTGCATGGCACGTTTCTTAGTGGTTTAGTTGGCAAAGTGGGCCCATGGATCCATGTGATGCTGACGTGGCAGCGTATGATTCGTCGAGAGTCCCTCACATGGATTGGTGACATCATGGATCCAGGAGAATCCATGTGGCAGCCCCTGATTGGCCAGCAATTGAGTGCCTTGGATTGGAGTGGAGTGAAAGTGCATGGATTCCTCTCATTTCTTATGCTAAATACCTGCATTCGAATAGACATCGATACTGGTGGAAAGTATGAGTTTAAGCTCCTATTCTAGTGTGAATGTGCAATTCATTCTCCAATTTGCAGGAGTTAACGGCCATAAAAATGGCAAATATCAGCCGTCAACAACACCCCCACACTTGACCTTTGCTCGTCCTGAGTGAAGGGGAAACAAAGTCAACTGGGTCATGAATACCAAAGAGTAGGACAAACATAAGAGATATTCCAAGTCATACCTTGCTCTGTGAACCTCTGTGGAGTGGCTATCATGTCCCCTTGGGTGATTGAAAAGTAGAACAGCTGTGAATCAAGTCACTTATGCACCTGATGATAAACACCTTGGGGTTTTACAAGTTTTTCATAAACAAAACTCTTGGTGGCTTCCTCATTTGATTCTCTCAGATCGCTCAATGTGTATATGTCCTCACCAAGGTATTTGCCTCTCTTCATCCTACTTCTAATGATGGCTATATGTGGAGCTCAGGGTAGGATAAGGAGAAAGCATACTTGCATCACATATTTTGCAAAGTCAAAGACTGGATCCACAGAGAAAATCAAATCATACCATCAGATCATGATGTGCACCAGTATGGCTATGGTGTGTATGGTAAGGTGGGTACTCGGCCCGGAATGGGTGCTAGATATTACCATACATATATATGGTGAGAACTGTGGGTTGATGGTAAGGTGGACACTAGCCCCAGAATGGACACTAGTTATTACCATCAAAATTATGGAACTCCTTTCTGCATGACTGTCCCTCTCCTTTTTCCTTCTTTATTTTGGATATGGGCTATCCTTTCTTCTTCTTTTTTTTCAAAACATGCTTTGGGCATGTGTATATATTTTTTTCATAGCCCATATCTCTTCCTTGAAGGATGCTTTTAGAGAGAGAGGTCATACCACATATGGAGCTTTTACTTTTGTGGTATGAATGATACAATGCTAACTTCCAGTGTAGAAGCATAGCAAGGGGGAATAGGTGGGGTGCACATAAATCTTGATCATGAAAGTAATGAGAAGAATTCTCACAAGGGTCACAGAATCTGACACGGCTCAAAGTAATAACAAGCAGCATATGAATCGAGGGTTTTTACCTACAAAGATCATATGGCTCTAATGGGACGGAGGCATATCAAAGAGGAGCCTTTCCAAGAGGTTTTGAGTTTTTCAAAATAAACAACCCAAGAGAGTTAGTCATCAGAGCAACAGATCATATCATCCAGCCATATCATACTCATCAATTACTTAGGTGAACATGCTTGTCCTTAAGAAGGTTATGGTTCACAAGCTTCAGGCAGGTAACTAGGAATAAAACATATGTAAGTCCACTCAGGTACAGGCGAGCTGGGTGATCTTTTAGCATCATCATTCGAGATTTAATTTTAGAGATAGACAGATATAGCTTATAAAACTCAGGAATGAAAGAGAGTGAATTGTCAAGATGCAAACCGGCGCTATGCATGGGAGATGAACCGTGAGAGGCTCTCCACAGGAGTGAACTCGTGCGGGTCCCGTTCAGGTTCTCTGTAGGTGATCGATTGGCTAGCGCAGAGTGCTCACAGTGGGTACGTATGGGAAACGTCGTGCCTGCATTGGGAGAGTCGTGGCTCTTCCCCCACACTATCTCGAACCTAGATGTCCTCTAAATCAAAGAGACCAAAGTAATGACACAATGGGTGGCTAAACCGGGTTACATGACCAGTGAACCACTTTATTCAAATCCAAAAGTTTCAAATGAAATGATTAGGCGCTTACACACATACAAAAGAAATAAATGAAAGGGAAATAAAGGGAAATCAAACCTAGACCTAGACTAGCGCCTAATGAACTAAAGCTGGGGCTAATCCCCACTACTCGGAAAGGATCTGCTCCTTTCCCTCAGCAACTGCCAACCTCTGCAGCTTCTGGGTCATGTCCTCCTCCAGCTGGTGATACTCAAGCCTGATCTCACGGTACTCGTCCCTCTGCTTAGCCAACCCTTCAACTAACTTCTCATGCTCTAAGAACAGATCAACTAGCTTCAACTAGCTTCTTGGCGCCATTCACTCGGATGTCTGCAAGGATCTTGGTGATGACTCGCTCCCACTGAGGTGGCTTATGGTAGGGTGTACCATAGCCTCAAGTGGCTGTATTCACTCTAAAGATCTTGCACCGGGTCTGTGGAAGTGGGAACTCGTCCCACACATCCTGCTCATAAGTGTGGCAGAAAGCTTCTCCGTAGCTGTTGAAGTCAGACCCAATGTAGCGCTCTCCTGGCTTCAGAGGTGGCCCAGGGGATCATCAAACAAGACGCTCTTGGCAGCGGTCTTGTTCCCCATGGTGGCCATCCTGACCGGGAAAGAAGGCGGGGAGGAGGAGCCTCGCCGGGACGACTGCACCGGGGAGTCGGTGCGCATCCTGCGAGTGCTCTCTACACTCCTGCCTCTCTCGGGGGTCATGGCCTCCGGCGATTCCATCACTTCATCCAGGTCACCTAGGTTGTCGAGACGAGAGGAGCTTCCCCCCTGAAGTGAGGGGCGAAGCCGCCCTATGGAGCCGAGTGAAACCATAGCCGGCCATGGATGCGGTGAGGAGTTGGATGATGAGGTGGAGGAGATGGATTCTCGCGACGCGAGAACTCGTCGGGCGGCAGGGAGAAAGTTTCTGGAGGAGAATGAGACGCACACGCGAAAGAAGAAGGGGAGAGGCGGCACTAGGGTTTCGGCCGAACCAGGGTTCGGCCGGCCCCAGGTGGGCCCCTCTAGCCCTCCCCTTTCTCGTGTGGGCTCCGGCAAGTCTCAGGATCGACGGCCCAGGTGGATTCCTCGAGATGGAAAGGTTGGCTTAGGCTTAAGGCTAGGATAAGGTTGAGGTTGAAAATTTGTCCTCCACTATATAACAACCTTGGCCAAGCCATGATATAGCCATAGAGAATCTGGGGGAGCTCACCTTGGCGACATACTTGGTTCATCAAAAGTGTAAGCACCTCTGACGGTAATCATGAAGCGTTCGTGTCGCCACAATGGTGCTGCCTTCCTGTGGTCCTTTGCCTATTCCTCTTTATCTTGGCAATTTCTTTCTCCTGCATGACCACGGTCCACAAGATACCCGAAGGATAATTCTTCCTGGGGAAACGAGATGAGTCCCAAGAGTACTCAGGATGCGGGTGTCTTGCGATCTCCTGTCTCAACTCATGACCATCTCCTTGCAGATAATGTTGATGTAACGATAAGCTCTGATCTGCAAGGGTAGTGCATATACGAACTTGAGCCCAAAAAGGTGTAGCGAAACTGAAGGCAAGCATGATCATCCCAGAGAGGCTGAGGCATCCCTGAGGTGGTCATGGGACTCGAGGACTATCACACTGAGGTTGCGGAACTCAGAGACGAAGAGATCGAGCACTAAGGCTAGTGCTTCACCAATAGGTACCGATCTCCGAGTGAACTCAAGCTCAGAAAGACACTCGGCCTTCAAAGAGGATAGAGCATGGACTTCCGAAGGCCGGTGTATGATCAGAAACCAGAGTTCGGATGAAGAACGAGATTTTAACTCGCTCGTACCTTAGGCAGAGGGTTCGATGTTCTCATCAGGGTGATGAAAACATTCCGAAGTCTGGCCTAAGCTTCCAATGGGGGGTTATGGATAAACTAGAAAGTGCACCTCCCATTGGGCATCGATCAAGTCAGGCATAAGATATGAAGTGCAAGTTTCTCCTGACTGATCGGCATCGATCGATGTGCTCGAGATAAAAAGTGAATGCACTCCATTCGATCGGTAGATGATCGTGTTTCTTCGGTCTGATGGATGAATCCAATGGATTATAAAGCAGAGACCGATGTCTTGGTTTATACGAAACTTCAGTGCAAAGCACTTCAGCTCAAACCTTGACGTAGAAACACGATAGGCCTCTCATACCCTTCTTAGGGGATAGTAGTGAGGATCGAACAAGTCATCCTGGCCGGGAATGGTCATTCTTTCCGAACTACTCTCTCTGTCCTCCCACGAGACAAAGTCTCGGGGAGAAGGTCTAAGAAGATGCATGAGAGGGGAACCCAAGGGTAGATCTCGCGCCACGAAATCTTTCCCTTAGAGTCCTACCATTCAGGAATGATATCTTCAGCCAGAGCTCAGAAAGAATGGATATGAAATCTCGGACTTGGCTGATGATGGATCTAGGCGGCTCAGCATTCCCTCTGGTGGTTGCCTCATTGACCGGGATGCAAGGGGAGCTGAAATCCCGGAGATTCTCCATGATCTCTTTTCCCTTAACAGCATCTAGGTGCACAAAGGATCCTCCGGAGAGAGCATTAAGCCTCATGGCATCATCCTTCCACAGTCCAAACCAGAAGTGCTAGAGCAACATCCAGTCGGGAATGTAGAGGACTGGGCAATCTTCCACCACGGAGGCAAAACGATTCCATGCCATTCCTAGTGATTCCTCCTCACATTACTTGAAACAGAGAATCTTCGTCCGTAACGAGATGACACGTCGTATTGGAAAGAAGTGGGAGCAAAAAGCTACTCTCAACCTTTCCCAAGTAAGGTAGTCTCTACCAAAACAACGGTGCCAATCCCATGCTTCCCCGGAGAGGGATAGCGGGAAAAACTCTCTTTTCCGAGCATCCGGCGATTCTCCGGTTTTACCCTGAGTTTCAATCAGACGCTCGTAGTCTCTCACATGATCAAAGGGGTTCTCATGACCTAACCTCGAGAAGGATAGGTCCTGAATTAGCTTCATGAGAGAGGGGCGAAGCCTATAGCCAAATGTAAGAATGGGTTTTGACGAAGATGGCTCTGAAGGTTCACTCCTCGATGGTGGAAGGTGTTTACAAGGACAACCTTCCATGGGTAGCGGGGGTAGAGGTAGAAGTAAAGAAAACAAAATGGGATATCTCAAAAAGGGTAACGGGGGTAAAGGTAGAAGAAAAAGGAAAAAAGATAAATACGAGGATAGACGGGCTCGAAGGTTAACAACAGCCGTCCCCGGCAACGGCACCAGAAATGCTTGTTGGTGTTTCTTAACCTCAACACTAGGCGCCGTGGTAGCGTGAGCGTGTAAAAAACTCCCGAGTACACAGACGAGTGTGAACGAATCCGCAAGCGCACGGATACACCGTTGTAGCACTTCTCCCTCGGAGAATGAGTATTCCCGTCGGGTTTCATTCCTAGGACGGGGAGTAACCAGAGAGGGTCTATCCAAGGACACCAGCTTCCGCTGGGATAGGTCGGGATACAAGAAGCACTTCCTTAAGGGACTTAGCTCTCAAGATGCATCTGTCAGGTCTCAGTCATCCCCGTGGGGTGACAGCACATCAATGTGCTGGCAAGCGAGCCCAACTCAGTATGCTTCGTAGAGGGTCGACAAAGGGTCCAACAGGCTGTCACCACTGCGGCCTACCTCTACACTACGATCGTACATGGTCTTCGCAGAAAAACCAGGGCCCAGACACCACATCTGTACCCCAGATAAATACTATAATGCGGTTACGTCTGTCGACCCGCTAACTACACTATAGCAACCGTATAGATACAGTCCCACGAACAAGAGAAAGATCGGATTCAGATCACCTTATCATTCATTGAGCTACGGAGCAGAAAGGAAGCTATGTATGCAAATAAACGAGATACATCGGACTTACTTAGCTAAATAGGATCAGAGCATGCAAACAAGTATATGAACTATGGGTCTGACTCTAAAGGATCGAAGCTTTGTGTCACGAAGAACACAAGCCTCTAACTTATGAACGAGCCACGAACATAAGAACAAACCAAGCATGCATGATGTCCACTATAGTTTAAATAAGAAATACTGAAATACTCACTTTGATCTAAATGAAGAACAGGCATCCACGAGGACATCAACTCACTCCTCACCCCTACTCTACCTCTCAACTAATCCTAATCTAGATCTCTCCTCATCACCATTCTACCACATAGAGGTGAGAATCACCTCACATGGGCAGAATTAGAGAGAGGGTGAGAGAGCTACACAAGAGAGAAGTGAAACTTGAGAGCTTGGTGGTGTGTGTGAAATAGAGCCCCTCCCCTCCTATTTATAAACAAGGGGGTGGCTTGCTCCGAGGCTCCAAGTGCTCCAAAACACCCCGGGATGCAGCCAAGGACCAATGAGCGAGCAACACGTGGAGGGGGGAGATCAACCGACCCTAGGTCGGTTCGGCCGATCCTAGGGTCGGCCGAAGCTCCCGGCCCTCCATCTAGGGTGTGCTTCCTCTGGCTCACTTCCATGTGGGCCCTAGTGCCTCTCCTCCGTGCATGGCAAGTTTCCTGGTGATTTAGTTGGCAAAGTGGGCCCATGGATCCATGTGATGCTAACATGGCAGCGTATGATTCGTCGAGAGTCACTCACATGGATTGGTGACATCATGGATCCAGGAGAATCCATGTGGCAGCCCCTGATTGTCCAGCAATTGAGTGCCTTGGATTGGAGTGGAGTGAAAGTGCATGGATTCCTCTCATTTCTTATGCTAAATACCTGCATTCAAATAGACATCGATACTGGTGGAAAGTATGAGTCTAAGCTCCTATTCTAGTGTGAATGTGCAATTCATGCCCCAATTTGCAGGAGTTGACAGCCATAAAAATGGCAAGTATCAGCCGTCAACTGTGATCAAAGTATATAAGAGAAGCTTTTCCTAGCACAAATGATCCAAAGATGGCTATCCTACCAGGTTTTGTACAGAAAGTAAAATGCATGCATGGAATGCAACAAAATGAAACATATGACACAAATATACATGAGATGCTCCAAGACTTAGATAGAAAGGAAAACACACCCCAAGTTCACCCCGCAAGCGAGTGAAAGTGACTTGTTCAAGTGGTTTGGTGGATATGTCAGCTAGCTGATCTTAGGTAGGAACATAGGACAAAGATATGTTTCCCTTCTCAACATTGTCCCTCAGAAAGTGGTACCTCACCTCTATGTGTTTCGTTTTGGAGTGAAGGACTGGGTTTTTTGCTACACTTATGGCACTGGTGCTGTCACAAAAGAGTGGAACCTGGGAGCACTCCTCACCAAAATCGCTCATAGTGTAGGTCATCCAAAGCAGCTGGGAACAACAACTAGCAGCAGCTACATACTCGGCCTCTGTAGTGGACTGGGCTACACTGGATTGCTTGCGAGATGACAAAGAGACCAAAGAAGAACCAAGAAACTGACAACACCCAGAGGTAGACTTGCGGTCCAATCGACACCCAACAAAATCAGCATCGGAGTACCCGTGAAGTCTGAGTGTCGAGGAGGCAGAATACCAAAGACCAAACTCAGGAGTGTAGTTCAAGTACTTGAAAATTCGCTTGACGGCATGCCGATGTGAAGTCCTCAGTGAAGCCTGAAAACGAGCGCACAGACACACACTGAACTGTATGTCCGGCCTCATCGCCGTCAAGTAGAGGAGGGAGCCGATCATGCTCTGGTACTCCTTTCGGTCCACAGGTTCACCATCCTCATCCACGTCCAATGCCATAGTGGTACTCATCGGTGTAGTCAGTGGCTTGGAGTCGTTCATGCCAAACTTCTTCACCATCTCCCTGGTGTACTTCGCTTGATGTACAAACATCCCGTCCTTGCACTGCTTGATCTGGAGTCCTAAGAAAAACTGCAGCTCGCACATCATGGACATTTCAAATTCCCTGCTCATGTCATCTGCAAATCTGGCAACAAGATCATGAGAAGAGCCACCAAAGATTATGTCATCCACGTATATCTGAACAATGAAAAGGTCATTCCCATGCTTAAGGAGAAACAGGGTCTTATCAACTGTACCCATGACAAACCCCTTACTCAGCAAAAACCCTCTCAACCTGCCATACCAAGCTCTAGGTGCCTGTTTCAACCCATAGAGCACTCTCTGGAGTTGTTATACATGGTGTGGGTATTTTTCACTCTCAAACCCCGGGGGTTGCCTCACATACACTTCTTCCTCTATCACCCCATTCAAGAAAGCACTCTTGACATCCATTTGGTACAACTTGAACCCTTTAGCCATGGCAAAGGTTAGAAGGATCCTAATTGCCTCCAAACGAGCCAGAGGAGCAAAAGTCTCCTCATAATCTATGCCCTCTTTCTGGTTGAACCCCTGAGCCACCAACCTTGACTTGTTTCTCACAACCATCCCATTCTCACCCTCTTTGTTTCCACACCCACTTGGTACCTATGGGACGGCAATTTGGTGGTGGATCGACTAACACCCAGACTTGGTTTATCTCAAAGTTTTCCAACTCCTCATGCATGGAATTCACCCAATTCTCACCAGACAAAGTGTGTCGAATATCTTTGGGCTCAAACAATGCAACAAAAGCAGAATGAGCGAAATGAGAAGTATTCCTTGACCTCGACCGTGTAGTGCATTCATGAAGGTCACCTATGATCGTCGTCGGTGGGTGATCCACCTGTACATGCCGGGGAGCCTTTCGCCTAGACACAATCTCCCCCTCAGCAGCAGCCTCCACTCGAACAGCCTCAGTCATAGTGGGTGTAGGGGATGGTCCATCCTCGATCGTCGTCGTAGTAGTGGAAGTAGCGTGTACACGATCAGCCACGGGAGCATCAGCACCATCATCGTCGTCGTCTCCTTGTCCATCCTTCTCATCCTCAAAGATCCTCGCTCCAATCTCCTCGTCACCTGCATACTCAAAAGCAGAAGAGCTACATGGCTGTGTCTTGTCGAAGGTTACCTCGCAAGTCTCCATGATTCGGTTAGTGTCAAGGTTGAGCACACGATATGCTCTAGAATGAATCGCATAACCAAGGAAAATACCATCCGAACATCTAGACTCAAACTTATCAACTTGCCCTTCTTCAGAATGAAACACTTGCAACCAAAAGCTCTAAAGTGACTCACCTTGGGTTGTCGCCCATGCATCAGCTCATAAGAGGTCTTCTTCTTAAAGGCACGAAGGAAGATGCGATTTGAGACATACTAGCAAGCGGTATTGACCGCCTCAGCCCAGAAATGCCTAGGAGTCCTATGCTCATCGAGTATCGTCCTGGCCATCTCACAAAGGGTCTGGTTCTTCCTCTCCACTACGCCATTCTGGCAAGCGACGTATGGAGAAGAGTACTGATGATCGAGACCAAGATCACTGCAAAAGGAATCAAAATGAGAGTTCTTAAATTCCGTGCCATTGTCACTGCGTATAGCTCGAATGGCATCACCATGTCTCTCATTCTTCAACCTCAAGATCTAGTCCCGAACAAAGCCAAATGTCTCGCTCTTATCCTCCAAAAAGAAAACTCAAGAGTACCTCGAAAAATCATCAACAACCACAAGAACATACCACTTCTCACCAGCAGAGCGAACACGAGCTGGCCCAACCAAATCCATGTGCAACAACTCACAAGGTCGCTCTGTCATGACCACAGTCAGAGGGGCATGAGAAGCAGCAACCATCTTCCCATGCTGACAAGAAGCACAAACCAAATCCTTCTCGAATTTCAACTTAGGCAATTCTCGGACAAGATCAAGACCACTCAAGCGGGAAAGCAACTCAAAGCTCAAGTGTCCCAACCTCCTATGCCATTTCCAAAGCTCGGCCAAAACGCCAGCAACAAAGCATCGAGGAGGACCAACAGACTGGGAAAAATCAGCACAGAAGATTTGACCCTTGGGGACGATCGTACAGATAAGATCGCCTCGAGAATCAAGCACACGAGACGCGCCCGACTTAAAACGAACCTCAAAACCTTCATCCAGTAACTGAGATACTGACAACAGGTTAAATCCAAGTGACTTGACCAAGGCCACACTTCTTAAGGTCACCTTTCTACTCACCTTCACCATACCTTTAGCAAGCACTCGTCCTCTCCCATTGTCCCCGAAAGTGATGTACTCCCTCGTACTCACCGGGGTGAGGCTAGAGGACCACCCACGATCTCCAGTCATGTGTCGTGAGCAACCGGAGTCGATCAACCAAAAGTTCTCCAAGCCTCCCACCTGTAATAAAAAATGAGAACGAGAGTGAGCAAGCGACTTAACACTGGGGTTAGTACCAAAGGAGTCAAACCAGTGTTGAGCCATTTGCTCAAAAGAAGGATTAGCACAATCCATCCTACCAAAACTTCTAGACGGAGCCCTCTCACGCCTACCACCAAAGGACCTGTCACGTCTCACTGGAGGAGTACGCGCACCACAAGGGGGAAAACGTGGCCCGTAGTCCATCTGAGACCCAAAGCTCCGATCGTGCCTCCCAAACTCGTAATGGTCACGAGAAGGAGCACATCGAGCCAACTCACCACGCCCAAACCCAACACGCCTGTCTCTCTGAGGAAAACCACCTCCACCTCCACGAGTGGGAACTGTACGCACGTACACCTCACCCCTAGGTAGAGGCCCCCTACGAGTCTCAGGCACACCACAAGAAAGGTGGTACCTGTCCTTGTTTGCCATCTCCCTAGCAAACCTCTCATCTCTCTTCCTCCTGAAACAGAACTCATCCTTATGCCCATCCCTCCCACAATACTCACAATGGAAGCAGATCGGCTGTGGCTTAGGCGGTGGCTTTTCTGTGGGCTTCTCAACAGCTTTCTCTCCTGACTTCCCACCAAAGACACTCCCCTGGGTGCTCACAAACTTGATGGGTTTCTGGTAGTTCTCAGACTTGTGGGGGAACACTGGTGGATCTGGTGTTGTGTCTAGCTTGTTTCTGAGGTGGTTTGGCTTGGGTGCAAATTTGCTCATGGGTGTGGTATGTGGTGGAATAGGAATCTCTCCAGCTTTCTCTTCTCCCTCACCACTCTTCTCACCACACTTGTCAGCCCCCAACGCCTGACCATCAAACCTCTTAAACTGAGCCAACATCAAACTTAATTGTGGCTCATGCCCAGACAACCACCCCATCATTTTTCTCAATTCATCATTTTCATCATGCAGACGATCAACATAGTGTGCAAGTTCCATGGTTTTCAAAGCATGCATTTCATAGGTAGAACATGATGTAGGAAGAGGAGCTTTCAATGCCGCCTCAAGAGAAACTATTCTAGTGTGAGACTCATCTAGCCTAGCATGCAACACAGGACATGAGGTACAAGCACCTAACAAAGCTGGCCTAGATTTCAATTCGTCACACTCAATCCTAACCACATCTAGTTCCTCAAGAGTAGAGGCATGCTTCTCCTTGAGAGCAGTCAAATCAGCAAGAAAAACTGAGCGATCACCACAGTCAATCTCATCAGACACCAGAGGAGCAGATTTCAAAGAGCCTATCTCATTTCTAGCATCCACAAGCAAGGATTCAAGTTCAGCTATCTTGTCCTTAGCATCACCCAACAAGGACCAAAATTCTCTCTTCTCCTTGTTGGTCTTTCAAAGCACATTATCACGGTTATCAAGCAGCTCATTTAGCCTAGCATTCTCCTCTAGCAAGAAGTTGGGATCTTGTCGTACCTCTTCCTCGGAGTCGGAGTTTGAATCCGAGCTATGCCTCCCACCCTTCTTGGAATGTGCCATGCCGCAAAAGCCTCCTTGTGCGACGAAGCTCAGGATGGTGAAGTTCTTGCCCGTGTGCCGCTTGTCCTTGCGCCTTTCTTGCTCTTCCTCGCTGCTCGAGTCGGAAGAAGCATCGCTTGATGTGGAGTCGATGTCGCTCGCTTCGGCAACCATCGCTCGAGCTGTCTTCTTCTTGTGGCCGCCACTCTTCTTGTGCCTTCTCTCGCCCTTGTCCTTGTGCTTGTCCTTGTAGTTGTTCCGAGAGCGGTGCTTGTTGTAGTTGTGCTTGGGCTTGCCCTTGTAGTCGTTCTTGATCTCCATGGCTTCAGGGCATTCGATGATGAAGTGCCCGTGCTTCCCGCACCGATAGCACATCCTCGAGCTCTGCCTTGCATTCTTGTGGTTCTCGTACATCCGCCCAAACCTCTTGCTCAACAAAGTGAGATCGTCCTCGCTCAGCACCTCAAAGTCCTCATCTAGCAAAGACACAAGACAAGATAAAGAGAAACCACCAGAGTTAGTGTTAGACCTTGATCCTGAGACAAGAGCCAAACTAGGAGGATCAGTGGGGCTCTCGCTCTTGGCTCTCAAGCCACGATCAACCTCTGAAGACCTGAGCTTGGAGAATAGCTCGTCCAGCGTCAGCGTATCATACACGCTCGACTCCTCAATGGCCTCGACCTTGGCACTCTATACAGACCTATCCAGGGCATGCAAAAGCTTGATAGCTTGATCATGATCCGTGTATGGGAGCACTGTCACATTGGCCCTCATGTTGTTGACTATGCTTGTGAAGCGCTGAAACATAGCATCGGTCGACTCACCGGGGAGATCAGTGAAGTTCTCGTACTCTCTCTGGTAAGTAGAAAACAAACGGGCTTGCACTTGGGCATTGCCAACATGAGCATTCCTCAACTTGAGCCAAATCTTTCCAACCACATTCTCTCCGTACACTCGCTCGAACTCCGAGGCATAGAGAGCACGAAACAAGTAATCAACAGCCTTACTGTTGGCCTCACACATGTCCCGCGATCCTAGAAGCAGAAAACTGTCTGGGATGACATAATGAGTATTCTGAGTGACCTCCCAGATCAGAGTTCCACTCCCTCGCAAAAACGCGCCCATGCGCCTCTCCCACATCGGGTAATTCTTGCCATCAAAGTGCGGAGGACCCGACCCCTTGCCATAATCGCCCATCTTTGGATCTTAGACTGGTTAGAATCAAGAAGATCTGTAACCTGCTCTGATACCAATTGAAGGACCGAATAGGCGACCAGAGAGGGGGGGGCGTGAATGGGAGCCAATAAAAATTCTTCCCGAAGGATGAACTCGGCCTATACCCCGATTGCCACTCCGAGTACTCGCACACACTAGAGAAACTCTAGACTAGGCACACACAAGCCCACAAGTCCTAGAGACAAGCCTTGAATCAAACCGCGGAAGCACAAGACAAGAACCAAAAGACTAGCCAAATCTGCGAGGCCCAGGCCGGACAGTCCGGACGAGTACGGCAGACAGTCCGCAAGCTTGGCGGACAGTCCGCGGACCCTCGGCGGACAGTCTGAAATTGGACCTCGAACAACCAGTGCTGCACAGGGAAAAATCGGACAGTCCGGGCAAGCACCGCGGACAGTCCGGCACAGCGCGGACAGTCCGGCACCGCCCGGACAGTCCGGCCACACCAGGCAGACAGTCCGGCGAAACTCGCTGGACACCCAAGACAAACCGCGAGCCACTCCACACAAAAACCAAGCCCCGCGGATAGTGCGCACAGCCCACGCGGACAATCCGGCAAACCCCCTGCAACAAAACCCTAGTGACAGAACGGATCGAAACGCGAACGTGCATGAACACGGATGAACACAGACTAACAGAGGTCACGTGGACAGTCCGCACAACGCTCGCGGACAGTCTGCCAGGTGCGGACAGAGCAGAAAAAGCCCGACCCCGCGAGGTCAACTCTCCAAATCCATCACCAGATCTCCCAAACGGCAAAGGCTCTTGAGACAAGATTTGGGGGAGATTATAAGCAACACAAGAGGAAGCTATGCCCCAAAAACCTTGACCTCTAACCCACTAAAAGGCCAGGAATCGCGGATCACACGAACCCACCACCAAGAACTCGAACTCCGGCCAAAAACTCACGAATCGAAGGCTTTCCCCGGCGTTTGAGGGGTCAAGATCACACACAAAGATGCACAAGGCATCCACCCATGATCCCCTCAAAGAAATCTGAAGGAAAACGCCCTCAAATCCCCGAATCGAGCGAAGAATGAAACTCCCTAAAAATAGCCCCGAAAATGACACGAAAATCACAGAGGACTAGGAGATCACCGCAACTCCAAAAGCTTCCATACATCCAGAGATCAGAGTCTATACAAGAATCTAGCCTAAGGAATACAGAGGGAAAAGAAGCAGTTCAGAGAAATCTACCGAGGGAGGAAACCCTAGAGTCCAAGAGAGAGAGATGCCATCCACCTCTCTGCTATTTATACGAAGTCCATCAGAGGGAGGTAAATGACCACGCTATCCCTACAACTTGAAATGAAGATACAACCCCTCAGGGGCATTTTGGTACTTCATCGAGCAGACACGCTTCCACCGCGGCCTTGCTTAGCATCGACGCAAGCCTTGCAATCACGCCACGTGCCCCCCGCCTCGAAGCTTCCCGAAGCTCCCGGATCACCGTCTCCGTCGCCTCGGGCCTCCAGACTTAGTTTTGAGGCCCAAACCAAGAAACCATCCACCAATGGTTTTGTGGGCAAACCAACAAACCCCACGTGCAAGCTTCGGGCTCGATCCGCTACCTTGCACCGGCCCATGTTCACGACTTCAGCCCGCCAGTCTTGCACCGCACGGCTCGCACTAGACCCCATCGGCCACCAGGTCCATCGAACCAAGCCTACTTGCCTCTCCATCACCTGGAGGCCGCCACGGCTAAGGCCTTTCGCGCTTGTTCTTCACCTACACTGACACGAGTCAAACCGCAACCTGTACCTGCACACTTAGCCAAGCATCAGTCCACACAACGTTGTCAATCACTCATCACTAAGGAGTGACCTCCACTGGTCCTCGGACACACCTGGTCGGCGTTCGAGGCGTTGTGCGAGGGGTACCTGCGGCAGGGAGCCCACTGGGACCTGTTCCGGTACTTCTACAAATTCGTCTGCCTGAAGGACGACCGCACCGCGACGGCGATCGGGTGCGCTGGACTTCGCGAGAAGCAGGGGAGGATGGATGAGTACATCCCCACCTCCTTGATGAGGTCCAACAGTGGGTGGCACTAGGATTGGTTCTACCTTAAGAACGACCCGAGCACCCGCTCCCCAAGTACACCGGCCTCTGGCACGACCGCGCGCCGGAGTACGGGCCGGAGAAGAAAGACCAACCCTGCTTCCTTCCGGACGCCCTCAAGGCCCTCAAGACGCTCCGCAACCATGGTGTGGATTTTGTCGCCGTGATTGCCGGCTACCACGCGAGGGGGATCGTTCCGCTCCGACGACACTCCCTGCACATCTTTGAGATGACGACCAATCAGGCTCCCTTCGTGGGGACAGTGACGGCCGACCCTCTGCCTTCGGGGAGGAGATCCAACACCGGGTGTCGCAGGCCACCGGAATCACCTACTTGTTCTGGCCGCCGTCGAACTCGCTGCCGATGCTACCTGACCCAACCACCTTGGCCTTGGTACGCCTTTCTTGGCACCTTTTGACTCGTTCTTGGGACTTTCGCAGCGGGTAATGATTTTCTTGCATTTGTCCAGATGGAGACGATGAGCATCCTTGCCTCGCGTCCCCCTCTGGAGGAGGACCGGACGCTCACCCGGATGCTCACCGCGAGGGACAAGCGGTGGGCCGAGCGCAGGAAGGCCCACCAACAGAAAGAGATCGAGAAGCGGTTGAGGAATGACCACTGCGCTTCACGTCGGCGTGCTCAAGAGGCTGACGTCTCCGAGAACAAGGATCCCTCATCACTGCCGCCATATACGGGGGATTCTGACTCCGAGTTCACCTGGACCAACGACGAGCTGCCGGTGACGTCGCGGCCATGCGTTGGGTCGGAGCCTGCCTTGGCTGCGGCGTGCGCCAGTTCGAGCCGGCAGGCGCCACCCCGGTCTCCCCAAGCGGATCAGTCCGGGAAGCGGAGCTGCACCTCTCAGCGGGGCCACCGCGAGAGGATTAGGAGTTCCCCCCGGCGTGGCGATCCCACTTGCCGCACGTCGGGGCACGAGACCTCGCGCCACCCTTCCTCACACCGGAGGTCAGACTCCTCGTCGGTGCGCTCGCCACGGGAGCGGAGAAATGTGCCGGGAGTTTCTCCTCCGCCCGCGACTCAGGGCGGGGGATCGACCACCACCCAGCGACATCTCCCATCCATCGTCGTCGCTGGGAACAGACCTGCGCCCTCTCTGACTTCTGCTCCATCCACGGGGAGCAAACGGGCGGCGCCCTCACCGAACCCGACCTTCTGTTCGAAGCGGGCCCGCAACGTCGCAGAAAGGTAGGCTCCGAGTTGTAATTTTTCAATCATTATTCCGAATTCTTGGGGAGCATGTCCTCCGCCTACTGTCGTCGTGACACCCTTTCTATTCTAGGACGCCCGACCCCAGCACGATGGCACCGGCACCGTGAAGATGTTACGCCGCCCGGCCCAGGCGGCCGCAGATGTGCCGCTGTTGGGTGGTCCGCCGCCAACCCTCCCATCGGGGGCGGTCGTTGTGGAGGCGGGAGGGTCCAGGACCCAGGAGACGGTGGTCCCACCAGCAGGAGCTGAGAGCCCTGCTCGAAGCGATTGGGGGCATATGGGATTGGGGGCGAAGCACCCACAGAAGAAGCGCTCTCGGCCCACGCCGCTGAGTTGGCGAAGTGCCGGTCCGGGCCTCGGGAGCAGCCCCAGGAGGACCCTGCTCCAGAAGCGCCGGTAGGAGATGTTGAACTGTCAGCCCCCGAGTCGTTGGCGGGGGCGGGAGATGCCGCGGTGAATGTCGAGCTGCCAGCCCCAGAGCCGTTGGCGGAGGCGGGCAGCGCTACGGTGGATGCTGGGACCCCAGCCCCCGAATCGTTAGCTGGCACAGGGGACGTGATGGTGGTCATGGAGCAGACCATCCCCGCCTTCGAGGAGACCCTGGCCACGACGATCGTTGAAGTGACCGAGGAGGTTGCTTCGGTCTCGTCAGCCACCGCTTCCGCGAACAGCGTTGTCCCCCCGCCGGACGCTCCGGAGGTCGTCGTCATCCCGAAGTCTCCTTCCCCCACCGCCTCCTCTCTCGTGGTGATAGAGGAGCCTGGGAGTGACCCCGTCAACGCTAGAGGAGCAGGAGCAGGCAGCGCGGCTCTGGCTGGTGCCTGTTTCTCAGATCGAGACTTCCATCGACCTCGACGTCGACGGCGGCATGGAAGCCATGGCCTGCCGGAACCTGGAGAGAGGGCTGCGCCAGAGTGAGCGGGCCCTACACCAATCGGAGTGGGTGCTCATGGAGATGGTTGTGCCTTCCGCGAGGGTGAGTCATAGATTTCGTATTTTCTTCTTCTGTCCGACTTCCAGATTTGTCATTTGTTTGACCGCGGAACTTACCCGTAACTTAGGAGCTCGTCAGGCGCAGCGGCGACAGGCTCTGTGCCATCGCGGCGCTCCGGGCGAAGAAAGCCCAGCTGGAGATGCAGCTGGCCGTGACCTGTCTTGTCGTGGCGGCCGGCGAGGTCGACCGGGCGACCGAACGTGTAGCCCCTGAAGCGAGGGCGAAATCCGCTGAGGATCGCGCGGTCGCTGCGCAGGCGGAGAAAGCCACCTTGGAGAAGAGGCTGGCTGAGGCGGAGCAGGTAGCATCGGAGCTACGTTCCAATGCTGAGGCTACCACCCGGACTGCCAACCAGGAGAAGAAGGACCTCGAGGCAAGGGTGGGGCGGGCCGAGTCCGACCTCCAGGTGGCCTGTGAAAGGGTGACCGCTCTTGAGGCCCAAGTCAGCAACGTCAGTGCTGAGAAGGGCCAACTCGAGGAAGTCGCCAAGAAGCACGAGGAAGAGATCGTCGGTGAGTGCCTTGCGACTTGTTGTCCTCGCTTTTTTGCTTGCACATAGTTGCTTGATTTGTGACGCTATCTTGCTTTTTGGGGTGAGTAGCCCTTCGTGTGGCCCGCACCAACTTGGAGAAGCAGGTCGTGGATCAGGAGAGCATTGCAGCCACACAGCTCGTCGAGAACGAGAAGCAGGCGGACCTTGCCCGCGAGGCTACTGCGAGACTCAACAGTATGAGATGCACCGTCTTCGTGCTCTGTTTTCCTTAAACAAGGTGTTTTTCGCTAACACTTGTCCCTCTTTTGCTTCAGAGGTCGTGGCGGAGCTCGAGAAGGAGCGAAAGTCACACGGGGAGACCAAGGAGACCCTCGTGCTGGTGCAGTCGATCTGCAACAAGATGGAGGACGCCATATCCAAAGTGATGGACGATCTTGGGGTCTCTTCTGGCTCCAACTTGAAGGACCGCCTGGAACGGGCCGCCGTGACGGCTCGCCGGCAATCAATGGACATGGCTCGCGACATTGTCTGCAAGGTGGTGGCCATCTTCTTGTCGCACTATCCAAGGCTGGACCAGAGGCTGCTGAGCCAGGGGTGGTGTCTGGGCTACGACGACGCCGGCTATGATCGCATCGAACGTGACGCCGTCGACTTTGCCTAAGTCATGATGAACCACGCCCTTCATGATCTGGGCTTGTAAGAAAAAACAAAGTAGCCTCGAAGGGGCTTTTGATTATGTCCGTGGCAACTTGTAATAAACTTGTGGGTCAGGTGACCGATTTTTGTTTTAAGTTAAGGATTCGTTTGTCTGTTATCCTTCCTCCGAGTAGTTAGGGAACTTGCGAGTCCGAGTAGTACAGCCTAAGACTTCATTGGTGGTGCCTTTGTTCTGTAACCGCGGGGGCATAGGAACCTGGCGACCCGGCCGAACTCAGCCTTGAAGTAGTACTGCTCGGTCAAGTAGCCCCCGAGTACTTTGAGAAGGACAGGCGAAAGCGTGTTTTTTGCAAACAAGAAAACTCTTCGGAGTTTATAGCTTAGACGGTTGCCCGACAACTTTCGAGGGAGCGAATGAGCAACAACTCGGAGTCATGAGCTTTGCTCGTGGGTCTTTGCACTGTAGCCGCAGGGGCGTAAGTACTCGGGGCCCGGACGAGCGCAGGTGCATGACCGCTCGAGTCGTCACCCATCTCCCTTTAAGGAGTGTGGGTGTACCGCAACGATCATATGAGAAACCGTAGATGATTTTTGATAGAAAAAGTTTTTGAAACGTGTGGGGAAGGGGTGCTGTGGCCCCAAGTAGCCCCCGAGCCCATGGGCAAGTCGGAGACTTGCCCATGGGATGAGACAAGCCTGAAAAACATTTTACTCGAGTAAAGGACGTAAGCTTGAACGAAGATATCATCTCACGAAACAAGAAAGTAGCTCAGAGCTCTTGCCTTATCATAAGATGAAACGAAAGAAATTCTTAAGGGTAAAAGTGGCGTAACTGCTCTATGTTCCATGCGTTGGAGATGACCCTGCCGTCCTCGTATTTGAGCTTGAAAGTTCCCGGGCGGACCACTTGGTCGACGATGAATGGACCCTCCCATGGCGGCGAGAGCTTGTGCCGGCGTTCATTGCTTTGAACTTGTCGGAGGACGAGGTTGCCGACTTGAAACTCGCGTTCCTGTATGTTGCGCTCGTGGTAGCGTGACGTAGATCCTGCTGGTACTATGATGAGTGGAGAAGAGCGATGCTGCGTGCTTCATCCAGCTGGTCGATGACATTTTCGAGGGCGACCTGGTTGCCTTCTTCGGTGTAGGCTTGAACTCATGGGCTGCCGTAGTCGATGTCCGTCGGGAGGATTGCCTCCGACCTGTGGATCAGGAAAAAAGGCGTGCAACCTGTGGCCCGACTAGGTGTGGTGCGCAGGCTCCACAGGACGAACGGGAGTTCCGCGGCCCACGTCACCTGAAACATCTCGAGGCGCTTGAAAATTCATGGCTTCAGACCCTGCAGGATCATGCCGTTCGCCCTCTCCACCTATCCATTGGTCCTCGGATGGCTGACGGCGGCCCAGTCCACGCGGATGTTGTTGTCGTCACAGAACTTGAGAAACTTCTTGCCGGTGAACTGAGTGCCGTTGTCGGTGATGATGGAGTTCGGGATCCCAAATTGATAGATGATGTCGGTGAAGAATGCGATGACTTCCTTGGAACGAACGTTTGTTATGGGCTTGGCCTCGGTCCACTTCGAAAACTTGTCGTTTGCCACGAGTACGTGTGTGTAGCCCCCGGGTGCCTTCCTCAAGGGTCCTACCATGTCCAATCCCTGTTGGCGTTTCTTAACGTCACCACCACTGGCGCACTAGCGAGAGCGTGTAAGAAACTCCCGTCTACACTAATGAGTGCGAACGAATCCGCAAGCGCACGGATACACCATTGTAGTACTTCTCCCTAGGAGAATGAATATTCCAGTCGGGTTTCGTTCCTAGGACGGAGAGTAACCAGAGAGGGTCTATCCAAGGACACCAGCTTTCGCTGGGATAGGTCGGGATACAAGAAGCACTTCCTTAAGGGACTTAGCTCTCAAGATGCATCTGTTAGGTCTCAGTCATTCCCGCGGGGTGACATCACATCAATGTGCTGGCAAACGATCCCAACTCGGTACGCGACATAGAGGGTTGACAAAGGGTCCAACAGGCTGTCACCACTGCGGCCTTCCTCTACACTACGATTGTACGTGGTCTTCGTAGGAAAACTAGGGCCCAGACACCATGTCTATACCCCAGATAAATACTGTAGTGCAGTTACGTCTGTCGACCCGCTAACTACACTATAGCAACCGTATAGATACGGTCCCATGAACAAGAGAAAGATCGGATTCAGATCATCTTATCATTCATTGAGCTACGGAGCAGAAAGGAAGCTGTGGATCCAGATAAACAAGATACAGCGAACTTACTCAGCTAAACAGGATCAGAGCATGCAAACAGGTATACGAACTATGGATCTGGCTCTAAAGGATCGAAGCCTTGTGTCACGAAGAACACAAGCCTCTAACTTATGAACGAGCCACGAACACAAGAACAAATCAAGTATGCATGATGTCCACTATAGTCTAAATAAGAAATGTTGAAATACTCACTTTGATATAAATGAAGAACAAGCATCCACGAGGACATCAACTCACTCCTCACCCCTACTCTACCTCTCAACTAATCGTGATCTAGATCTCTCCTCATCACCATTCTACCACATAGAGGTGAGAATCACCTCACATGGGCAGAATTAGAGAGAGGGAGAGAGAGCTACACAAGAGAGAAGTGGAACTTGAGAGCTTGGTGGTGTGTGTGAAATGGAGCCCCTCCCCTCCTATTTATAGACAAGGGGGTGGCTTGCTCCGAGGCTCCAAGTGCTCCAAAACACCCCGGGATGCAGCCAAGGACCAATGAGCAAGCAACACGTGGAGGGGGGAGATCAACCGACCCTAGGTCAGTTCAGCCGATCCTAGGGTCGGCCGAAGCTCCCGGCCCTCCATCTGGGGTGTGCTTCCTCTGGCTCGCTTCCATGTGGGCCCTAGTGCCACTCCTCCGTGCATGGCACGTTTCCCGGCGGTTTAGTTGGCAAAGTGGGCCCATGGATCCATGTGATGCTGACGTGGCAGTGTATGATTTGTTGAGAGTCCCTCACATGGATTGGAGACATCATGGATCCAGGAGAATCCATGTGGCAGCCCCTGATTGGCCAGCATTTGAGTGCCTTGGATTGGAGTGGACTGAAAGTGCATGAATTCCTCCCATTTCTTATGCTAAATACCTGCATTTGAATAGACATCGACACTGGTGGAAAGTATGAGTTTAAGCTCTTATTCTAGTGTGAATGTGCAATTCATGCTCCAATTTGCAGGAGTTGACGGCCATAAAAATGGCAAATATCAACCGTCAACAATCCCCAAACCGCGAAAGGCCAGGTGATAGGAATGGTTTGAAGTGCCTGCGCCGGGAGATGAGTTTGTCGTGCGTAGAATTGGCAGCCTTCGTAGCTGCACACGGTTCGAGTCGCGTCGGCGACTGCGGTTGGCCTGTAAAAACCTTGTCGGAAAGCTTTCCCGACAATGGTCTTCAGACCGGCGTGATGCCCGCACGTGCCGGCATGAATTTCCTGCAGCAGCTATTTGCCCTGGTCGGCCATGATGCAACACAGGAGTACGCCTCCGGCGCCCTTTCGTCGAAGCTTGCCATCGACCAGTCTGTACGACTTAGCCATACAAGCTATCTGTCGAGCTTCCTCCTTGTCGGGAGGCAACTTTCCCTCCACCATCCACTCGAGGATCGGGATCCTCTAGTTCGGATCTTCAAGATTAGGCTCTCGTACCTCGTCGATCTCCATGACTTCTTGTGTCGATGGTTCTGGCGGCTTGTCCTCCTCAGAGCGGACGGATGGCTCGTACTGGTCGCTGGTGAAGACCCCGTGCGGAACGGGTTTCTGATTCGATGCCGCTTTTGCGAGAGTATCAACTACTTCATTGTACTTGCGCAGCACGTGATTGAGCTCGAGCCCATGGAACTTGTCTTCCAACTCGCGCACCGCTTGGCAATACGCGACCATTTTTGGGCTTAAACGTGTTTTCTCCTTCATCACTTGCCCTACGACCAAGTTGGAGTCTCCCCGAATCTCGAGACGTCGAATCCCGAGTTCGAGAGCGATCCGAAGGTCGTTGACGAGCGCCTTGTACTCCGCGACATTGTTTGAGGCTGCAAAGTGTAGTCGGACCATGTACTCCATACGCACACCCAGAGGCGAGATGAAGACAAATCCAACCCCGGCTCCTTATTTCATGAGAGATCCATCAAAATACATAAGCCACATCTCGTGCTCGATGGGCACGGGGGGAGTTTGGATCTCCGTCCACTCGGCGATGAAGTCGGCCAACGCATGTGACTTGATGGTGCCATCAACTCGAGGGCCTATTTAGCAATTCTACCTTCTGCCTCCGGGCTCTGTATGACCTCGCCAAGCGAATATTTGGACACCATCGTTATGCGGTGGGAGTCGAAATAGTGCTGGAGCTTCCGCTTGGTGATGAGGATAGCATAGATCAATTTTTGGATTTACGGCTAGCGCGACTTTGAGTCAGAGAGGACTTAGCTCACAAAGTAGATGGGGCGTTGCACTTTCTGTGTCTTCCTGAGCTCATCCCGCTCGACCACCAGTGTCGCGCTCACGACCTGAGTTGTTGCGGCGATGTACAAGATCATAGGCTCTTCCCCTGTTGGCACGGTGAGCACAGGCGGACTCTTGAGTAGGTTCTTGAGCAAGTCGAGCGCTTCCTGCGCCTCGGGCGTCCACGTGAAGTGTTCCGACTTCTTCATGAGCTTGTACAGCGGCAAGCTGCGTTCACCTAGTCGGACGATGAACCTGCTAAGAGCAGCGAGGCATCTGGTGACACGCTGCACCCCCTTCAGGTTTTTAATTGGCCCCATGCTTGTGATCACGAAGATCTTCTCGGGGTTTGCCTCGATGCCGCGTTCCGACACGACGAATCCGAGTAGCATGCCTCTGGGGACCCCGAAAATGCACTTCTTGGGATTAAGCTTCACGCCATGCTCCATTAACTTCTCGAAGACTACGGTGAGGTCAGGGATCAGGTCGCCCACCTTTTTCGACTTCACCACGATATCATCCACGTAGGCCTCGATCAGCCGTCCGATGAGGTCGCCAAAGACACGTCGCATGCATCTTTGGAACGTGGCTCCTGCGTTCTTCAACCCAAACGGCATGGATGCGTAGCAAAACACACCGAAAGGGTGATGAACGAGGTCGCGAGCTGGTCGGCCAGGCTCATCGCGATTTCGTGGTACCCGGAATAAGCGTCGAGAAAACAGAGGGTTTCGCACCCGGCTGTCGAATCGACTACTTGATCTATACGTGGTAATGGAAATGGATCTTTTGGACACGCCTTGTTCAGGCTCGTGTAGTCAACGCGCATCCTCCACTTTCCATTCTTCTTAACAAGTACAGGATTTGCTAACCACTCATGGTGGTACACTTCACGAATGAAACCTGCACTAAGGAGCTTCTTGATCTCCTCGCCGATGGCCTTGCACTTGTCGGAGTTGAAGCGACGAAGACGCTACTTGATTGGCTTCGAGCTAGGCTTAATGTTAAGCTTATGCTCAGTGACCTCCCTTGGAATCCCCGGCATGTCGGAGGGCTTCCATGCAAACACGTCAAGGTTTGCGTGGAGGAAGTCGATGAGCGTGCTTTCCTATTTGGAATCGAGCGCCATCCCGATACGGATAGTGCGGTCGTCGTCAGCTTGCACTTTGGTCTAAATAGAAAATGCAGAAAGACTAGCCATACAAACAGGATACGAACTTGTGCACCTAATCAACTAGATCGAGGGGGGGTGTTCATGAAGAACACATGCCTCTAAATGATGAACAGGTGAAGAACACAAGAACATATCACTTGCACTTTGGTCTAAATAGAAAATGCAGAAATACTCACTTTACTCTAATTGAAGAACGAGCATCCATAGAGGTACATCCCTTTCACTCTCTCCCTAGCTTTGATCTAATAACTACTCCACACTTACACTCTAGAAGGAGGAGAGGAGAGCCTCTCCTCTCAAGAGAGAAAATGAGAGAGGAGGAGAGGAGTTATGTGTCTCTATTCTAACCCTCTCCACTTCTCTTTATAGGCCAAGGAGAGTAGGAGGAGCCCCCTTGGCTGCCATGGATGCCACCAATAGGGTGGTGACACGTGCCGAAGAGGAGTGGGGGCCAAATTGGTGTATCTTCCATGACAAGGAGCTGCACGATCCCGAAGGAATATTCAGGCAAGCACCTGGCACCGACTTTGGTTCGTCACGACAAGCCGACACATGGAAGGGCGACACGAGGGGCGACAAAGTGGGGTCCAGGTAGCTCCCCTCGTGCCGTCTTTCATCCAGGTGACTGCCAGGTGGGTCCCAATGTGGGTATGGGGGTGCATGCGGTATTTTTAGCCATTTATCTCGTGATTGTGGGCTCTTGGATCCGCGTACTGGCTCCTGATTGGTCGAGAGTGTGTTTCTTTGGATCGATGATGTGTCATGGACACGTGGACTCCTGTCTGATAGCACGTTGCCATGTGGCTTGGTGTGGGTCCCACCGGGCCCACATGTTATCTTGTGCATATCTCTTTCATCCGAACTCCAAAGTAGGCAAATGATATATCCATTTCGATCGTCTCGATGAGCCCATTGCAGTGGTGCAGACCAATTTGGCATTTGTGATTGTTTATGATGATGCCATGTCTAAGCCATTGGTGCACTTGCTCTCAACTGTGTCATTTAACACGTATTTCGGTGTGTCCTGCAACGAAAGCCAGAAACACCAACACTTGTGGAAATTGTTAGTATAAACCCCTATTCTAGTGTTGATGGTCACTTTCCATTTATTTTATGTAGGAGTTGACGGCATAAAAGTAGCACTTAACAGTCGTCAACAACACCCCCACACTTGACCTTTGCTCGTCCTTGAGTGAAGGAGAAAGGATCAAGGTGAAAGATGATATCCAAAGGTATGAAGCAAGCATAAGAGATATTCCAAATCATACCTTGTACTTGTGAACTCTGTGGAGTGTCTATCATGCCATCTTGGGTAGTTGAGGAATGGAACGGTCATGACTCAAATCACTTCTATTCCTCATGTAAAGTAACTTGGGGTTTTGTAATAAGTTTTCAAAAACAAAACCTTGCTTAGCTCCTCGTTTGATTCTCTCAGATCGCTCAATGTGTATATGTCCTCACCAAGGCATTAGATTTGCCTTTCTTTCATCCTACTTCTAATGATGGCTATATGTGGAGCTCAAGGTAGGATAAAAGATAAAGCATACTTGTATCACCTATATTGCAAATTCAAAGACTGGATCCAAGGAGAAAATCAAGTCATACAATCAGATCAAGAGGTGCACAAGTATGGACGTGATGGATATGGTAAGGTGGATACTAGACCGAATGGGTGCCAGATATTACCATATATATGATGAATGTTGTGGTGATGGTAAGGTGGACACTAGGCCCAGAGTGGGTGCTAGTTATTACCATCAGATTTATTGGAACTCCTTTTTACATGATTCCATCTCTCAATTTTTTCTTCTTTCTTTTGGACATGGGCTATCTCTCTATTTTTTCTCTTCTTTCTTTTCTCATGCTTTGAGCATGATTTTTTTCTTTCTTTTTTTCTTTTTTTTGCATAGCCCATGTCTTTTTTTTTACGGATACTTTTGGAGAGAGAGGTCACACCACATATGGAACTTTATTTTTGTAGAATGGATAGATGATACAATGCTAACTTCCAGTGTAGAAGCATAGCAAGGGGAACATGGAGTGCACATGAATCTTGATCATGAAAGCATGAAAAGAATTCTCACAAGGGTCACAACAATTTGACAAAGCTCAATGCAATAACAAGCAGCATATGAGTCTAAGGTTTTCAAGATAACTCATCATATGGCTTTGGTAGGATTTTGGCATATCAAAGAGGAGCTTTGCAAAGGGTTTTCATATTTTCAAATAAAATTCCCAAGCACTCGAACATTTAGAGAGAAGATCATATCATCAAACCATATCTCAAACACCAACTACTTAGATAAGCATGAGTTCCCTAATGATATTTGTTCACAAGCATCAAGATAATAAGTATGGAATAAAACATATGCAAGCCAACCACAGGAAACATGAAGAGCAAATCGAGCACGATTCCATGAGTTGATTCAACAGATAAGAATTGAAACTCATTCAAACTCATGAATCAGGGAGAGTGAGATAAAGGGTGCACATACCATCGCTCCTAAAGAAATGGGGATCAAGGACCAGCAGCAGTTCAGCTGACCCATGGGGCAGCCGGCTCACTCTAGTTTACCTTGTCCCTTGTCATGAAATCGTAATCAATGATGTGCAGCGCCTGTGTGGGAGATCTCAAATGTGTATGTCGATGATGGGCTTGAGAGATCTCCCCCACACTTGTTCTTGTACCTTGTGCTGTCTTCAAACAAAAAGGAAAAGCAAAAGATGGACTCTGCTGTTTCGAGAACCAGTGAGTCTTTATTCAAAAACAAACATACATTTTTTGGGTTTTTTTATTCACCATGAGTCCTAGCTCAGTAAGACTGACAGGTCTTGGCTTATCTTCCTTTTTGAATCAAGCTTGATGACTTACCCCATTTGGATTCGAAAATTCCTGCAAGGGTTAGTCCGCATATACAACCAATATCCATGAAAGCATTAACTATAAAGTTCATCAATCAAACTCGACACCATGTCCTGTTTAATTTAAGAAGACCGTTTCAACCTAAGCATCATGCTTAATTTAAAACAACCTATGAATGCACATAGCTAAACATGCACTCAAACCGTACCATCATGAACAAGGATAAAGGAAGCATAAAAGCATGATCAAGCTACTTTCGAAAAGGAACAAAAGTATGAGCATAAGACGGTGAACCTCGGGCAACCTCCCAGAAGGGCTTTGTTTAAAGTCAAAAGCAGGACGTACCTAGCTAGTTGGGCAAGATGCAAGAGCTAACATCATCTCCAAACTAGGATAAGATTTTGTGTGAGGGGAACTTTACTCAGGATACTCACATACCTCCCCCACACTTGAAGTTTACATTGCTAGATAACAAAACTCAAGTGTGTGAAGATCAAGCTTCCTTTTGTAATGTTCCCTCACCAAAAACTTAGCAAAGTGTTGAGGTGATGCAGCTCACATGTTCTTAGGTGCTACTTGTCCGTCGTACTTTATAATCTTCACCTGAAAGGGTTAGGACCAAAAATACCCGAAGGACAACCTATACTAAAAACATGCTCTTGCTTTTTATTTGAAAAGGGAAATAAAACAAACCTAATCCAGGCTATCTCCTGGTAGTGCTTTGTTTTTGGTCATAAGCTCGACCCTGGGAACTTCTTCTTGCAGCTATCATTGGTGATGTCATTCCCGCCTCACCACCAATTTTTAATGTATCATGGAAGCTTCAACTGCAAGGTTAGTGCCACAGTGCATACACGAAATCTACAATGCTTATGGTAAACATATGCATCAACAACCAACCTTCTAAACTTTTTACAGGAGAGGACCATAAGGTGGTTGTAGTCCTCGTGCGTGCTCCGTGCACTGAGCATAGCTGACTTTGGAGAAGGATGATGCAAGCATGGTTCCTGAGGTATATCAAGAGTGAAGCTACCATGCTTGTCAATGAAATCATTTCCTTCGGACTCTAGAGTCAGTGCCTCATAGATTTCCATGGCCCATGAATTCTCCAGCTCAAGAGATGCATCGTGGAAGCTCGATGTTGATTCTTGATCAAGGTCAAGAACAATATAATGCGGGCCAGTGGGAAGAGGCTCAAACTTGGTCGAGGGTGATGATGATCGTTCGTCTTCACAAAGGTGAAGAGGGTCTTCCGAGTTGTACTCCCGAGAAGTAGAGAATTCTACACCCTCAACGAGAATGGGCACGGATGATGCGAACTGAGATACATGCATCGTCTCCTCGAGTGGGTTTTGCTTGGGAAGAGGCTTTGCCATAGAAATTTCTGAAAACAAGAGAGTGGTGGCAGAAGCAGCTTCCCTAAGCTTTTCATCTCGGCTCCCTCGAGATGCACCGAGAAGTTTTTCTACAGGGAAGCCTAGGAGGACATCAAGATCGAGGATATCAAAGATGTAGAAATCTAGATTAACCTTGATCTTGTCTACTAGGAGTGGCACAGCACATGCAACCCCCTGACACTCAAGAATGCGTCCAGAGGGACAACTCTTGAGGAGCTTGTCGGATGGTCTTAGCGTAATGTTGCCCAAAAGAGTGTACGCTAGGTGCCATGGCATGGCATTAACCTCCAATAATCCCTTTTATGGAACAAGAAATGATCGTAGAGGGTGAACGAATCCAAAGTGCTTCAGAAAAGTGTCCCACTTCATTCAACCACTTCTTCTCCATAGCCTCCATGATAGATGTCTTGTTTGGAGGATCGGGAGACGAAGGAGGTACCGTAGGCCTAGAGGAAGGTTCTGTCAAAGGATTTCTAGATGGCTGGATTTGGACAGAAGAGGGCTCCTTCCCTATTGTGTCATCTAATAAATTCGAGGTGTTCTTGATATTTTTAGAAGGGTCATCCTCGAATTGATGAAGGAACTTTAGAGGTTGAATTTCTTCTTCCTCCATTGTTCCTGGTTCGGGAGAGGGCTCAACAGATGAATCTTGGGATGTGGAAGTCAAAGGCTCGGGTTCAGCTGTTGAGGGACTCTCATGGATCGACTCGGATTCTTGGTGGGGTCCGTTATGGTCGGCAAGAAAGGAAGAGTTTTCTAAGAGGCGATCTAGGATCTCTCTTCCTTCCTTTGAAGTTATGTCTGCGAACACACCTCCAGCAATGCTGTCGAGATATAGGGCAATGTCCATGTCTAAACTTAAGTAAAAAGTACACAAGTATACACAATCGGGTATAGACATGTTTGGGCTAGAATTCAACAGGTGTAAGAACCTAGGCCAAGCTGCACCTATGGTCTCCTCCTCTGATGGCTTAAAGTTGCGGATGTCACTCAGAAGGAACACCCTATGTCTTGCAAGGTTGAAAGAAACATAGAAGTCAATTCGGAGTTTTTCCCAATCGTTCACACGCCCTATGGCGCGAGTGTACCATTGCTCCGCCCTCTTTGTGAGAGAGAGAGAGGAAACAAATTGAGCCTCAAGGTTTCCTGTATCATTCCTCGGGGAGACAGGGATGAACACAACCTCTTAAACTCTATCAAATGGTCATGGGGAATCTCACTAATAGCTCCAAAGAAAGGGTCGATTCCGAACCATGGTCATAAGGTCGGGGTTGAGTTCATAGATGGGTGTGGAAGTTGATGGACCAGTGAACTCATCGGATGAGGTGGAGAAGCCGTGAAAGGAGGGGCTCTCCATGGGTAACAAGGGTAAAGGTAGAAACAAAGAAAAACAAAAGATACGATGACCACTGGGTACGAAGATAGATACAGCAACCGTTCCCCGGCAACAGCACCAGAAAGCTTGTTGGGTATTTTAGCACCACACGAAATAAATCTGTAAGCGCACGGATACCGTTGTAGCTTTCACCTCAGAGTATTCCAAGGGTATCGAATCCAAGGGAACAATGTGCACTAACTTCGTACTAGTCAGTCCAAGGACACACCCAGATAAAAGGCAAGGATAGAGAGGATTCCTAAAGATAGCACTATAGATAAGATTAAAGGTCGATCTCTAGATAGAACTTGGCTTAGGGTACCGATAGCCCTGACTTAACAGACGACTCCGGTACGCGGATCTATGTGGAACGGAGCTCTGACTATATCCAGCTGCGGAGGATCAACGAGCGCCAGATGGGCTGTCACCACCACCTGGACTGCCTCTACCTAACCTTGGGATAAGCCGAACGAATGATAACAGGTAGCGTGACACCACGTCTACGCTGTGGTTATTGCCGTAGCCAACGGACTACGGCACTCTGTACTAATAGAACTACGACCACGGAAGAGAACTGATCTCACTCACTATAGGTACTAAAAGCATACATGAGAGCACTTGGCCCCTTACTATGTTTCCAACGTATACGAACGACTTGCAGCAGACGAACGCATAAACCCAAGATCTACGCACTAGCAGAGGAAAACGTCTACTCATGCAACCTAGCATAAACTATTAAAAAGGAATCTGGAACACACTTTATTCTAATCAGAGTATGCAAGCACATCCACTTTATTCTAAAAGACTAGTCATACAAACAGGATATAAACTTGTGCACCTAATCAACTAGATCGAGGCGGTGTGTTCGTGAAGAACACGTGCCTCTAAATGATGAACAGGTGAAGAACACAAGAACATATCACTTGCATTTTGGTCTAAATAGAAAATGTAGAAATACTCACTTTACTCTAATTGAAGAACGAGCATCCATAGAGGTAAATCCGTTTCACTCTCTCCCTAGTTTTGATCTAATAACTACTCCACACTTACACTCTAGAAGGAGGAGAGAGGAGGAGAGGAGTTGTGTGTCTCTATTCTAACCATCTCCACTTCTATTTATAGGCCAAGGAGAGTAGGAGGAGCCCCCTTGGCTGCCATGGGCGCCACCAATAGGGTGGTGACATGTGGCGAAGAGGAGTGGGGGCCAAGTTGGTGTATCTTCCATGACAAGGAGCTGCAGGATCCCGAAGGAATATTCGGGCTAGCACCTGGCACTGACTTTGGTTCGTCACGACAAGCCGACACGTGGAAGGGCGACACGAGGGGCGACAAAGTGGGGTCGGCCGACCCCTAGGTAGCTCCCCTCGCGCTGCCTTTCGTCCAGGTGACTGCCAGGTGGGTCCCAAGGTGGGTATGGGGGTGCATGCGGTATTTTTAGCCATTTATCTCGTGGTTGTGGGCCCTTGGATCCGCGTACTGGCTCCTGATTGGTCGAGAGTGTGTTTCTTTGGATCGATGATGTGTCATGGACACGTGGACTCCTGTGTCACAGCACGTCGCCATGTGGCTTGGTGTGGGTCCCACCGGGCCCACATGTTATCTTGTGCATATCTCTTTCATCCGAACTCCAAAGTAGGCAAATGATATATCCATTTCGATCATCTCGACGAGCCCATTGCAGTGGTGCAGACCAATTTGGCATTTGTGATTGTTTATGATGATGCCATGTCTATGCCATTGGTGCACTTGCTCTCAACTGTGTCATTTAACACGTATTTCGGTGCGTCCTGCAACAAAAGCCAGAAACACCAACACTTGTGGAAATTGTTAGTATAAACTCCTATTCTAGTGTTGATAATCACTTTCCATTTATTTTATGCAGGAGTTGATGGCATAAAAGTAGCACTTAACAGTCGTCAACATGTAGTTGGGGACGGCCATGAACTTCGCGTACGCTGGCCTTCCGAGTATCGCGTGATACGTCCTCGGGAATCTGACCACCTCAAAGGTGAGGGTTTCCTTTCGGAAGTTGCTCAGAGTTCCGAAAGTGACAGGCAGATCGATCTGCCCGAGGGGAACCGCCTCCATCTTGGGTACGACCCCGTGGAATGGCGCTGTCGACGGCCGCAGTCGGGACCGCGGGATCCCCATGTCGTCAAGGGTCGAGACGTAGATGACGATGAGGCCACTGCCTCCGTCCATCAGCACCTTGTGCACGCGCTTGGTGTCGAACAAGGGTGCTATGACCAGTGGATAGTTGCCCGGCCGCAGAACATGGTCGGGATGGTCGCGCCGATCAAACATGATCGGTGTCTCCGACCACTTTAGATACATTGGCGCCACACGCTCAACGTGGTAGACTTCTCGCCGGATCAGCTTCTCCTGGCGTCTGGGCGGCCGCGCCGTCGACCCTCCGAAGATCATCATGACAGCTCCGTCTTCATGGGGGTATGCAGCCTCGTCGTTGCCATTGTCCATCCCTCCGTCATTGGTTGGAGCAGCGTCACACTTTTTCAGCGTGCCGGCAAGATAGGACTTCATGAGGTTGCTGTCCTTGAAGGCATGCTTGACCGGACCCTCGTGGTTGGGGCATGGAGCCTCCAGCAGCTTCTCGAAGTGGTCTTTGGGCGGGTTGCCCGTGGGCCTTGCTGTCTTCCGATCAACAGCAGCCACCAGGATTGCATCGCGGTACCGCTTGTCCATATTCTTCTTATTATTATTGGACAGAACGGATGGACCTCCCTCTGCCTCTACTGGTTGCTTTCCTTTGATGGTGCCGGGACTGAGCATTGCGGCTACGGCCTCTTCCCCGTTGGCATGGTATGTGGCTATGTCGAGGAGCTCCCGAGTAGATCGTGGCTTCCGTCACCCGATCCGGTGGATCAATGTGGCACACGTGGTGCTGTTCTGGAACGCCGAGACGATGTCTGTGTTGGTGGTGCTGGGCAACTCGGTGCATCGCTTGGAGAAGCACCGGATGTAGTCGCGTAGGCTCTCGCCCTTCATCTGCTTGCAGTTACGCAGGTCCCACGTGTTCCCTGGTCGGGCGTACGTGCCCTAGAAGTTGCCGATGAAGGTGTCGCGTAGCTGCGACCAGCTGTCGATCTTGCCCTGAGGTAGGTGCTCGAGCCATGTGTGGGCCGATCCGCGAGGTGTAGCGGGAGGTTCTTGATGATGAACAGGTCGTCCCGCGCACCACCGGTGTTGCACGCCAGTCGGTAATCTTCCAACCAAATGCTGGGGTTGGTTTCACCATCGTACTTGGGTACGGAGGTCGGAGCTCGAAAACGCGTAGGGAAACGCGCACTATGTACATTCTTCCCAAAGGCCCGAGGCCCTAGGGCGTCAGGCGAGTTGCTCTGGCTGCAGTCCTCGTCGCTGTCGTAACGACTGCCGCACCGCCGGTTGTACTCCTTGTGTGGCTGCTGCTCGTAGTTGTCGTCATGGCCCACGTCCGCCCTTCGCCGCGCCTTGATGGTGTCGCGTGCGTCGCGATGGGGACCCAGGCGGCTCTTGACAGGCACATTGACTTCCTCGGACCGTCGTGCCTGCTGCGACGGCGCTGCAGGTTGTCATGGCTCGGAGTGCCCGCGACCCTGCGAGCCCCGCTGATGAGAAGCAGAGCTTTCTGCCTGCTACACAGCGGCAGCCTCGAGGAGTGTCTTGATTTGTTGGTGCATCTCCTCCTGAGGCGTGGCAGGCTCTGGAATCTTCCGGAGAAGAACTGCTGTCACCGCCAGGTTCTGCGACGCCCTTTTAAAGACGGGCGTGCCGTTGACGATGTAGCGGTCGTCGTTGATGATGCGCTGTTGGACGTCTCGCGCACGCACGTGAGCAGGAGTCGGGTTCGGGTCCTGCCCGAGTTGTTGGTGGAGCTGAGCCCGCTCGTCGTCGAGCTGGCATTGTGCATCCTCCAACTCATCTAGTCGCGCCCGTTGTGTGGCGCCGTTGGGTGGGTCCTGCGCCACAGCCATGCTGTCTGCCGACGAGCTATGGGCGGAGTGGGCGACCCCTTCCGGAGTCTGGGCTGGTGTTGGCGCGACCGGGGTGTTGCCGATGACGAAGCACTCACGCGAGGGGTCGTATCCCCCAGCGTCGGAGTCATCAGAGTAGCCGAAGCAGTAGTCTGCCGCCGTCTGGAAGCGGCTGAAGGCGCCGGCGTCCTGGAGCCCGGAATAGTCCCACTCCGAGCCGAAGATATCGTCTGTGCTATCGGTGTCGAGGTACTACTCGTCAGGCGAGGTTGCCGGAAGCCTCATGTTGCACAAGAGACGATGGCTTGGGAGGTTCTCGTACACGGCCAGGTCTGTGCCTGACGACGAGGAGTATGATGTCGTCGTGTCGTGCATTGCGCAGGGGTGTAGCGGGCTAGCACATTTCCCCTGGCACGGCGCGTGATTGAGCTCGCTGACGGCAGGGTTTCGACCATTGTGTTGTCATGTTGTGGCTCACCGGCTTCAACCCGCGGAGGGGAGCCGGCACGCGCCGCCCTGCGTCGCTCCGCCTTGGCCTGTCACGAGCGCTTGCCCGAGCGCCTCTTACGCCGAAGGGATCGTGGAGTGGCGGCCGGAGTGGGAGCCAGCGCAGGTGTGGTAGCGCCCCTGTTGAGGAGGCGCATGAGATAGCCGTCTCCGGTCGCCTGGAAGTCCAGGCTCCCAAAATGGATCTCGAGTCCGGCCGGGAGTGGGTCGAACGATCCCATGGGGTAGCTCATCGGTAGCGGCTTGGCGATGATCACCGTCGAAGATGATGATGGAGGGGCCGTGCAGACCCTGAAATGAACGTCGAGACACGCGAGGCCCCTACCTGGCGTGCCAACTGTCGGGGTTTGTTACCGCTGGCAAGTAAATTTATACGAACGTGTGTCTGGATCCGCACGGTTGCACAAGAGACACTCGGGGTTATACTGGTTCGGGCCTCCGGAGAGTAACACCCTACGTCGAGTCTGAGAGGAAGTGTTCTTTATGCTCGGGGGTTTGTAGTAGGGGTTACAAACAAGTCGGGAGAGGGTTTTGAGCCGAAGTCCCTGGCGTGCGTGGGGTTCTTGTAGCAGAGTTCTGCATACACGAGTGTGTGAATGACTACGAGTGGGCGTGAGATGAGATATCGATACTAAGTGTGTGTGGGGGTGGAAATGAACGTGTGTTACAAGTGCTCCCCTCCTCCCCTTTTATAGTCACAAGGGAGAGGTCAATAGGGGTACAATCAAGGGTATAAACTAGGTTACAGCGTAGGGCATCCTTCCTCCGCATCGGGCTGTCAGGGCAGTGCGGCGAAGAACTGTTACGGGGTTATAAGAGATGGCGTAGGTCTTCCTAGAATTGCGCATCCTGAGTAGTTGCCTTTGGGGCTCCTCGTACTCCTCTTCGAGTAGTTCGTCGGGCGCAGGGCGTAGGATTCGTATCCTATCCCTGTCAGTAGAACAGGAGCACATCTTTTCCGGGTACTGTGGAGGTGGAGTAGTCTATGCCAAGGCGTTCAAAGTTTAGGGGGGAGGCGTACACTGTGCCGTTCGTGGCACAGCGCTCCCCATGCCGTCCGTGGTACGACACGCGCTGTGCCGTTCGTGGAACAGCAGACGAATCCGCCTTCTGACACCAGATCAGCCTGGTTAGGGTGGGCCGGCGCGGAGGAGCCGGCACGAGGCAGTACGTGGGTTAGTGTGCCCAGATATCACGAGATATCGGTGGGGGGCCCACATATCTGCAGCCTTTGTTGTGAAGCGCTGAACTTGTCGGGGGTGGAAAACTACTCGTGCGGGCAGGTAGTCCACGCCATGCCTTCCGATGCTTAGGGAGTAGCGCGCACTATGCCGTTCGTGGTGTGGTACGCACTGTGCCGTTCGTGGTACGGCGTGCATTGTGCCATTCGTGGCAGGGCAGATGGATCCGCCTTCTAACACCAGATCGGCCTGGGCAGGGCAGGCCGTCACAGAGGAGTGGACGCGTGGCGGCACGTGGGAGAATGCGCGCGGAGATCCCGGGATCTCAACCGGGGGCCCATGCCGTCGTTGCCTTCCATGCGAAGCCTGAGCAGGTCGATGACGGAAACTACTCGTGCGAGCGAGTAGTCGGAGAAGGACACGGAAACTACTCGTGCGAACGAGTAGTCGGAGGGGGAGACGGAAACTTATCGTGCGAACCGCCCAGCGGTGGTGAACTTGTCGCATGGGCCGCTATGTACTTGGAGGAAGAGGCGCTGGTGCGCATGGGCCGCCCAGCTCCTGGCCCGCGACGGAGACTGGTCGTACGGACTCCCAGGTACTCGGAGGCATAATAGTCGTTGTATTAGCCGCTAAGTATGCTGCGTGTGAGTCCGTACTGCGTTTTTCAGAGGTCGTGATGGGCCCTGGTCTAGGACCTTTTGATAGTTTTGCTATATTTGCATGATGAGCTGGCTAAGTTTTGAAAAATGCTAGATAGGCTCTCTCTTGTGAGTTTAAGACTTTGCATGATCTTAGTGTGCTTTGGTGGTTTATATCATGCTTAATTCATATTTGGATATCATGTGTTTTTCACTTGGGGTCAAAGACCTATTTATCATTATGAATGTTTAGCCCATGTGTTACCTTGTGGGGGAGCATAAGCTTCTTTTTGCCGCAAAGGCACTTCACGTACCATTTTGCGTTTAAATATGAAAAATGAAATTGGTATGAAATGCTCTTGCTTGAAGTTATGCTCTCACTTGTTTCATGTCATAAAATGCTTTAAAATTGCAATAATTTGGGTGCTAAACCATTGCATGATGTCTACCATGAGAAGTCTCATTTTAAGAAGTAGACACATGGCTCGGTGGCTTTAACATGACATGAGATACTTATGGGTGTTTGTAATGATCTTGTGATGAGGATATGTGACCTAGCATGAAGTTTGTGTGATCTAGATTCACTTTGACATGTTTTGCTCATGTTTAGGTCTTTGCTCATGAGAGGGAATTTTTTTTTACAAAAATACTTAATTTGATCATGCCTTTCTCATATGCCTATATAGCTTTACTATCTTGATGGCTATGTTTTTATGGAACTATGAACTATCTTGCTTGCTCATTATCTCACTTGTAGCATTTTATAGTGCTCTTTGTATATATTTGAGAATCTAGTAGTTGAATTTCTTGCAAAATTACCTTGATTCATGCATTGTCAAAAAGGAGGAAAAGTTGCATTTGGGGGAGAAAATATTTCAGTTTTCATGCATTTGTTGCATCCAGAGGGATACTCAATTCAGGGGGAGAACTAGAGTTTGCATGCACATGTTCAAGGGAAGTATGCATTTGTGTAGGGGGAGTTTTGGTGAGTTTCCTTTGTTTGCCTGAGTTGTGCTTTGGTGTTTTGCTCTTTGCTCTATCACATACATTTAGGGTGAGCTTTGTATGCCCTTTGTCCTTAGTGCATGTGTTTAGGGGGAGCTGGTGAGCTTGATGTTCTTTTTGCTCTATCACGTGTGTTTAGGGTGAGCTTTGTACGCTCTTTGGCCCCGATGCATGTGTTTAGAGTGAGCTTGTGAGTTTTGTGCTCTTTTGCTCTTTTGCCGGTGGTGTTGAGCCCCTTTTCCTCTTCTTGAGGAGCCGGTGGTTGATTTGAGTTTTCGATCATCACATGATTGGTGTTGAGCCATTTGTGCCTCTTCTTGAGGGATCATGTGCTTTCGTTTGTCCATGATCGGTGTTGAGCTCTTTGTGCCTCTTCTTGAGGGATCATGCGTTCTTGTCTCGGTTGTGTCGAGTCGTTACCCATGTCTTTGGGGACCGAGATTGTAAGTGGTGGTGGCCTTTGTGGTTTGTCTCATGCCAAGTGACTTTGTTCTTTGCTCTTGTGTGATTTTCGTTCACTTGGATGAGATTTTCGGCCTTTTTCCTCTCAAACCATTTCTTTGTGCTCGCATGTTGTCAATCCACTCCTCAAGGGGGAGAAATTTGGAAAATCAAGTTGATATGAACCTTGATTTGATGGTGATGAGCGGTTGACGAATGCTTTGTTAAGAGCTGAAATTGGTTTGATGGCTTTCGGGAATGCTTGTAGTTCTTGTGGGTTGCTTGACTCTTTGGTGGTGTTTAGCCTTTTTGTTTCCTTTGGTTCCGAGAGTTTTTGGTTGGAGTTCTTCTCATTTCAAGTTGCCTTGTGTTTGCTTTTTCTTGACTTTTGGGCACTTGGATGAGTTTTTCTTTTGCTTTCAAACCATCTTTTGTCAATGCACTCATCAAGAGGGAGATTGAGAAATCAAGTTGATATGTGCCTTGGTTTGTATATGATGAGCGATTGACCGGATGTTTTGAGGCTTTGTGTTGAGTGTGTTTCGTCGGGTTGTGTTGTCGGTTGTGTGTCTTTTATTCACATATTTATGTGGTGTGTTGTCAATGCACTCGTGAGGAGTGGTAGACAACGTTGTGTGGACTGACTCTTGGCCTAGTATTGCAGGTGTTGGTTGCGGCTTGGTTTGCGTTGGTGCAGGTGAAGAACAAGTGCGAAAGGTCCATGCCAAGGTGGCCTCCGGGGTGATGGAGAGACAAGTAGGCTTGGTTTGAGGGATCCGGTGGCCGACAGGATCAAGTGCGGACCGCATGGTGCATGAAGAGCAAGACGAAGTCGTGGATATGGAGCCGGTGCATCTGTGGCGGCCAAGTCAAGGAACGAGGCAAGACCGAGTAGACCGTCCGGGCACCGGAGGTGAAAGGCTTGACGGGCTCGACGCTTGGCGTGGTGAGGCCGGGCCGTGTACGCGGGGTTTGGTGGTTTGGCCACAACACCATCGAAGGACGATTTCTTGGTTTGAGCCACAAAACCAAGTCCGAAGGCCCAACACGACGGAGACGGGGATCCGGGAGCGTCGGGAAGCTTCGAGGTGGGCGATACGCGGCATGAACGAGGTGCTTGCGTCGGGAGGACGCGAAGGCCCGATGGATGCGCGGTCGTCCGATGGTGAACTTCATGTGTTGACCGAAATGCCTCTGTGAGGGCTTGTATTGTATCTCCTAGTGTAGGGGCACTTCGGTCTTTTTCAGAGGGCCTATATATAGGAGGAGGGGGCTGAATTTTCAGCCAACTCTTTGGCTAGAGGTGGGAGTGCTCTTTCATTTTGGGGTGCTCTTGGGAGAGAAGGAGAGAGGAGTGAGTGACTCTTTGTTTGGAGCTTTTTGCCATCCAAGATTTGGAATTCTTGAGAGTGGCTTGTAACCTGATATGTCAAAGTGATTCCTAGTGAAATCCATCTCCTAATCTTGTACCAAATCCTTTAATCCCGAGCGATTTTCTTTTATGCAATTTTCGGAGGTATTTTTGGAGGATTTTTCGTTCGTCGGATTTGAGTATGTTTTGGTGGGGATTTCTTTACGGGGATCACTCATAAGTCTTGTGTGACCATTCTCCTTGTGATCTTTTACCCACAAACCCCACGAATCGGCTCGGATTTGAAGTTATTCCTCTCTACCTCTAGTTATTGGTGTTCTTCACGAAATCCTCGATTCTGCGAGATTGATTGGGTTTGGGGCCATGATATTTTAGGGATAGCTTCTCCTTGAGGTAAATCCACTTCCCCTAAAGTTTGGCTTCAATCCATTGGGTGAATCGGGAGATCGGTGATTTTGAGGAAAAGCTCTCTCTTTCCAGGGTTCATACCTTAAATCTTTTTCTGGTGGTGATTCCTTGATGTTTTGGAGGATATCTTTTAAGAAAAGCTTCTTCGTGTTGTTGAGAAGCTATGGTTAAAGTTTCGTGATTTTTGGAGATCGTTTGATCGAGTTTTGTTTTTCTTCCTTCTCTCGCGAGCTGTTTTTCTCTGTTTTCTAGGGGCTGTCGGAACTTCCGACCTGACACAGGTAGTACTGATAACTAGACCTGAGCATTTTTCGGGTCGGGCCGGGTTCGGGTCGGGCCGAAAAAAATTTCTGTTATTTCGGGCCGAAAAAATCCTGCCCATGACCATCCCACTGGACGCGTCGGGCCTTAATTTTCGGGCCGGGCTCGGGCCGGGCCCGGGCTTGGGCGGGCTGCCCGCGCATTTTATAGTGTAAAACAACTAAAAACAGCATTTCGGGCCGGGCTCGGGCCAAAAAAAATTTTCGCGGGCTTCAAGATCTCTGCCCACGCCCGTCCAGTAAAGTTCGTGGGCGGGCCGGGCCCGGGCCGGGCCGGGCCGGGCTCAAAATGCTCAGGTATACTGATAACCTGACAGAAAGCTTTTATCGGAAGTACCGACCTTGGGCCGGTAGTACCGATGGTCGGAAGTACCGACCCTGAGCCGGAAGTTTCGATAACAAGTTTTTGACAGACAGAAAGCCTTTTTCGGTAGTTCCGACCTTGGGCCGGTAGTTCTGACAAAAACTGTTGTAGGTTGATTGAGCTCGTTCTTTTTCTTGTTTCCTTTTAAGCTTGCCTCCGCTTTGTTTCTAGGCTTGTCCTAATTTGTTCCTAGGGTCAGTAGGTCCGTTGTGACTACGTGATCTTGGCAAGTTTGTGCAGGATTCTTTAGAAGTGATTTTGAGGTTTAGGCCGAGTTCTTGAGAAGAATTTTTATCAGCTCCCATTCACTCCCTCTCTCTGGTCGCCAATTCGGTCCTTCACCCCTAATTTTTTTCGATATGCATATTATAACCGTGATCATAATTTCCTCAAAAACATAGAACAAGGTTGCATTCAGCATAACAAAACAGAAGGAAGAAGTCCATGTTATTAATATGAGAAATTTTAGAGTGCTTGAAAAAAATGAGAGCATTTGAAACCAACAAACTCAGAGAAAAAACATGCAAGACATTGTAGCTCATAATACACAAAACTGAATCTTTTCTCACTCAGTAAGAAACTTTGAAAAAAAAAATCATTGAAGACGAACAACACTGTACAGATAATTTCTCCTCTATGACTACACATCAACCCAATCCAAGGAGGAAAAGAAAGAGCCTCGAATATTTTTCATGGCGAGTTGTCCTGGATATGTTCCCCTTTTGGTCGAGAATCTCACGCGGGAGTACTTCGGGTTCTGGGATCACACCTGCTGAACTGCAACACCTTTTGCTATCCGGTGGTCACTGGTCAGTACTAGTACCCAGCACAGCAGTCAGTACGCACATGATACCCTTGCATACATCATACCTGCTGCTTACGCCATGAAATCTACGCGAAGGACTCCCAATCCAACTCGTTCTCCACGTCGGACTGTACAGTCACATCGTATCCCTACCTAGGTGTCTTTAGCAACAGCAAACAAAGCTAGCTTGCACTCATTGTCATTTGTAGAGAACCTCCGGAGTTGATTTTCGTAAGAGAGTACTTATCTTTTAAAAATGTCTAGCACTCATATCACACTACCAAAATACTCTCTCCCTCTTCAATAGTTAAGGTGCTTTTTTTTTTTTGTTATCACTCCTATAGTAGACTAATAAAAAACGATCTCCAATATCTTCCCAACGCGAGACCTACAAGTCAAAGTTTTTTCCACCCCTGCCGTCTTATCCTCCTGGCTACCCGCACCTCCCCTCTAGTCTCTCCTCTCAATCTGTCGTCCCCACGCCGATAACCTCTGCCCGATGACGATGGCAGCCACACCGAACCAAGGTGAGGTGGGGCTTAGCTGGATGTTGGGGCGGCCGATGCGGGTAAAGATAGCGCGAGGCCACCTAACCTTAGGCCCCCCCCCTTTGGGAGGGCTTCAGCGGCAACTTCTCCATCAGCAGGAGCAAAGTCCTGCCAAACAGGCAGCAATGAAAGTATGAAACAGCTACCCATGCGAAGCCCCGCGTTTTGTGCTGAGAGGAGCCAAACAAGGGGGAGGAAGCCAAAAATACTAGCTCTTCGCGGCTTCATCTCCTTTGTGGGGCCAGGGCCAATGTCCCCAGCTTTGCCCCTGGGTGTAGGGGCCGGACCGTCGGAGGACCCCGATGGCGCAGGCGTCGGGAGGCCAGAGCTCAATGGGGCGCGGGCTGGCAGAAGTGGATGTTGATGACGGCAGGGGCAAGGCGCAGTCTGAACAATGATGACAGCGTGAAGAGGTGGCCAGCCGGCGGCGAGGCTCGTGGTCAGAGGTTGGCGGCGCGACGAGGTGGCCGGCTGGGTGCAAGACGTGGGGCCAGAGGTGCCGGCAGGGCGGAGAGCAGCGCTGGGGGCGAGCGGGCTGGTGGCGCTGGGAGTCGGCACTAGGGACATAGGACGACGGCGCTGGAGCTTGCGGAGACAGCACTGGAGCAGAAACGCGAGGCGGAGGTGCCGGGGCGGCTGTGGAGTCGAGAAGCAGACCTGCAGGGCAGTCGTGTGAAAAAAACACTCCCCTTCTCGCTTCTTCCCAACAGTACCGGAGAAAGGCGAAACAGGGGCTCTCCACTTCCGCCGTCGATCCGCCTGATTCCCCTCTCCGGCGGCCTCTCCGGCGGCTATGCGGGCTGGGAATCGGGTGGATCGGTGGCTGGCGTACATATTGCTACTAGTATTAGGGTAGTTTAGTGCTAGGTAGCTAGGTTTGCCGGTGAAGCGAGCGGCGGCGTCTCCATCCGTGGCGGCGACGGTGGCGAGATCTGCTTCATGGCGGCGTCTTTTGCTTCTGCTGGTCCGTGAGGGTCCGGCGGTGGGCTGTGTCTACCTGTGCTGTTCCTCTGGCGGCGGACGGGAAGATGATGGATCCAGGGTCATCCTCGGCGTGGTGGGTTGCTTCATCTTCTTCTCCAACATCGCCGGTGACGGTACGAGGTTTTGTTTTCTTCGTCCTTGCGAAAGGGTGGAGATCTATCGCATCCCTGGGGATGCGCCCTCTGTCTGCGTCGCTACTAGGGCTACCGACGCTGGACTTCTGGTCTGCTCGTCAGCGGCGGTGTCGGCGGCTGTGGACTGCTTTTCCTCTTCCTCTCTCCGCGTGACGGCGGCCGATAATCGTTCAGCGTTTATGATGCGTGCTGGAGTGTCTAGGCGTTGGTTTATGCGGCGTATCCATGCTTTGGAGTCGTTCGTGGAGGAGGAAGGCGGATCGATCCTGGTCGTGGTGTTCGTCGCTGGTGGCCAGGAGCTTCGAGGCTTGCCTCATCGATGGGGGTGTTGTGCTGTAATTTCCAGTTGTTCCAGGGTGTTTCTTGTAATACTCCAGGGATGTACTGTACTTTCTTATTAATATAACCCCCTTTCGAAAAAAAAAAGCAGATGGTGTTGCTTGCGTGTGGATAAGAATGGTGTTGCTTGGAGTTGCGGTTGGATAAGAAGAGAACAGAGTGAGTAAAGAAAGATAAGAAATGAAGGAGTAGAAAAAAAAAGAAAGTAAAAGAAAAAAGTGGAATGAAAAAATAATGAAGAAACTCTTTTACCAAATATTTTTTCATCTAGACAGACCGAAATCAAAAAAAGCTACTTCACCAAAGAAGCCACAGCCGCAGCCGTTTCAGCCACAGCCGCAGCCGTGCCAAAGAGGCCCTTAGTGTAGCCGGAGGCAAGGGTGAACAGGGCGCCACCAAGCCCAGGTGCAATCAGAGGCTAAATCGTAGGTGCAGGATGGAGCCAGGCTACCGCTATATGCGCTAGGGGGTGGAGAGCGCCACACAGCCGGCAGAGCAACGACGCTAGGTGAGCCGAGATGTCCAGGGCATCAAGAGCAATTGCCGATAGGGGAGAGGGGTGGAGAGGGTTGCTCTCCCCTACATCAAGGGGAGAGGATGTGAGTTTTTGGCAATGACCGAAATAAATTATTTTGGAGAAAGGGTTAATAGTTTGTTGGAGCCCTCTTCTCTTCACCAAAATCTCGTAAATGGTTTTGATATTGAGAGTGGATATGGGCAATCTGCATGAGATGCTATAACACTTTCTTAGTAAATTCTCGCTCTTTTTATGTCCTGTTGATAATAACTAAAAAACGCTTGGACGATTTTCAGTTGGACATGGATCTTCTACACATGCAAATATCAATTAGTACGTTTGGTGAGAGTGTTTTGAGTTGTAAAATTAATTATCATGTTCCAAACAAGCTAACACTTTAGAAACTGGGTTGTTTCTTCGATACTTCTAACAAAAGGCCGTGTGTGTGTGTCATTCTTTTGCAAACACGGTGCTCAATCTGGAGCATGCATCCCACTATTCCAGTGATACTGAAGCCTGTCCGGTTTTGTAGCCCATGCACATCAGTACGCCCTTGTTCTTCGCTTTTTTTTATTCTTGCATCCAGAGTTAGAGAACCGTTTTGGGAAGAGAATGTGTGACAGAGAAAGAGCAGGAGGGAAGCAAAAGCAATGACCAAATCCAAGTTCTTGGGTGTTTAAATCAAAAGGTGAAAAATTTTACGGTGCCACATCAGATGTTTCATGTGATGTTCAAAGGGGTGTTCGGATAACAAAATACTAATTACAGAACATGTCTGGAACCGCGAGATGAATTTATTAGGTCTAATTAATTCATCATTAGCACATATTTATTGTAGCATGACATTGTCAGATCATGAATTAATGAGGCTTAGAAAATTCATCTCATAAAATTGTTGCAATCAGTACAATTAGTTATATTAAATATACATTTAATACTTCATATATGTAACCCAACATCCGATGGTGGAAAATTTTGAGGGAGGAACCATGTTCGTCTATATTATCAGCCACCAACTAACAATATTTTTCTCTTATAACAAATCAGTACCTACTAGCTGGTCAGCGGTACTTTTTCCCCGGAATAAATCAACACTAGCCAACCGAACAGAAGTGCAAAGCTTAGGGCATGACCCATTTTTCTTAACCAGCGCTATTTGTATTAGTAAATAGCACACGATTCGGGCGATCCGGCCACGACCCATGAATGAGCGGTAAAGAAAGAGAGATCTCTGCTGCTTCATCTCACTCCATGCCCTGTCTCTGCTGGAGACTGCCCTCTTCTTCCGAATCATTTCCAAGACCACGTCACTTTAGGTGTATAGATTCCTTTTACTGAAGCCAAAGAAGCTGACCACGTCACTGGCATTTCACGTCCGTCAAATCGGACGCGTGGACGGCTCAGATCGACCTAGGAACCACCATTTTGCAAAGAGATCTTTCCATTTAGCAAAAATTGATGCTCCAATCTGTGAATTTTTACAGATGAACTCCTGAACTTTCAGAAAAATATGTTTGTAATCCATAATTTTTCAAAAAGGACATCAAACTTCGCAACAATCCACCCGAAACCCCCACAGTCCACGAATTTTTACAGATGAGCCCCTCAACTTTCAGTTGAATATGTTTGCATCCCATAATTTTCTAAAAAGACCTTGAACTTTGCAACAATCCATTTGAAAGCCCTAAATTTTTGCAAAAAAAGACCTCTGATTTCTCACAAATCACAAAACTCCCAAAACTTGCTGAAACAACCTTAAACTTTACAACAACTACTCCGTACTCCACACTTACATAATGAAGGTCGTATACTTAAAAAAGCTAAGGTGTTTCATTTTCCATTCAACGATCCAATAGTCAACAATTTTTTTTACAAAAGGTACATTCGTATGAAAATACCCAATTCTTCACAGCAAATACAACTCTACCCATAATTAAATCTCGTATTCCCTCACAAACTAACCTCTCAACTTCACTGGAAACCTCTCAACTTCACTGAAATTAATCATTAATCAGTAACCCACCATTACGAAACCTCCCTTCCAACAACTACCTCAACCTGGATGACCCAAATCAACCATGCAACGACTTTCTTGCAAAAAAAGCCCTTCTGCTTACTGAAAATTGATTCCTCGGTCCACAAATTTTTACGTATCAACCGCTAAATTTCTAGAGAAAAAAGCTATGCATCCACGATTTTACACAAAAGGAACCGCACTCCAAAACAATTGAAACGAAGTACCGAGCTTATATCAACAAAGATCTCCGATTTTCCAAAAAAAACCAACATATAGCCTGAACTTATTAAAAAGTCCTAAATTTACAACAATCAATCCATAGTCCATACATTTCTACGAAACAATCCTATGCTTCCAAACTAACCCCTCAACTTTAGACAAAGGCAACAAATTAATTTGTTGTCCACCATTACGAAAAAATATCCCAAACTACCAACAAATAACTCGCAAATCTTAACTATTCTCATCTGTTAATCAGCAACACATACATCTTTATAAAGACCTCTACAGTTGCAACTTCTTGTTTTTTAAAAAAAGTGTCAATAAATGAAAGGCATTGGTCTAGCGCGATAACGTCGCGTTGCCTTTCTAGTTGCTCCTTTTTTAAGTAAATATAACATGCAAATGAATAAGTAAATAATTAGGTTAAATTATGCTAGCATATGACCAGTTAAAAACAAAATAGAATGTCCATGCTTAATAATTAGGTTATGCTACTGGAAACAAAAAGGGCCACATATACGGTGATATCTTCGCTCTCACTCCTGCAGCTGCAGGTCAGGGTCTCGGTTGAGAATCCAAGAGGACGTACGGACTACAGCACGGTGAAAACCTGCGTCCTGCTGGCACCGCACCGGGAAACGCAAGCAAACGTGCAGTACAGTTGCTCATGTGACGAGTCAGGTGCGAATTTTTCTACGCAAAGATTCATGTCGAGGTACTCGAGCTCCTAATCTCTCAGGAGGTAGCGTGAAACAGTGAACTCCAGGTACTGCATGGTACCTGCGTTCATGTAGAAACCGCACTGAAGTAGATGCTGTGTAGAATATCAAAATAACATGAGGTCACTGGTGGAAAAACGACCTTTGCTCCTAAGCATTTGTCCCGGTTCAACTTTGGAACCGGGACAAATGCTTTTGGGGCGACGTGGCCTCGGAAGGCTGTTTGCGACGCCTCCTCTTTAGTCTCGGGTGGTAATACCCTGGCGTCCAACGGCTCCGAGTCGCAATTATTAGCGCCAGACTTTAGTCCCGGGTGGTGTTACGACCCGAGACTAAAGGGTGAGCCTTTAGTCCCGGGTCGTAACACCACCCGGGACTAAAGTTTTTGTCCTGGGTGGTATTACCACCCGAGACTAAAGTCTCATCTTTAGTCCAGGGTGGTAATACCACCCGGGACTAAAGGGTGTGCCTATAAATACCTGCCTCCCTTCTTCTTCCTCTGCCCGAGCTCACATTCACCCGAGACTTAAGAGATATTTTGTGAAGAGCTAGCTAGTTCTTATCCTAGCCAATTTTTTCGTCATCCATTTGTGAAGATTTCTCTCCTCCAAAGTGTTGCTAAGGTTTGATTCTTCATCCTTCCTTCATTGTTATGATTAAATTTCGTTTTTATGGTTAGAAATGGAGAAAATATGGATTTAGATTTTTAGGTGGTAGGAGAAGCTAAGAGATGTTTTAGATTTAGCTAACATTGTATTTAGTTTCACATATTTTTTTAAGCATAGTTTCACATAGGGATTTATCCTCTGATTTTATAGTTTTTGCTATAGAGATAATTGATTTTAACTTTTAGATGAGAGATGCATTTAATTTTACATTTAGCTTAATTTATGAGAAGTTAGTTTATTAAAAAAAATGGTCATTACCAAACAAAAATATACTACCTACCTATTTAATTCATTTTTGTTAAGTATTTCTTGTTTTTATTTAGAATACATTTAGGCATTCTCTTATTTTTTTCTTTTTTCCATATATACAGTCGGTTGGACGTTCTGTACCAGTAGCCTTACATCCTACCTAGCTACAGTCCAACATCACCTACGAGCTGGGGCTATACGTGGCTCGGTGATGTTGGGCTGTAGCCAGGTAGGAGATGCAGGGCTGTAGTTTGGCGATGTACTGTAAGTGGGAGAGCGAGGTATGTGTATATGATGGTGAGGTGAGGTTTGTACTTCCTAAATGATCAGGGTGATTAGAAAAGGTATAGTACAAACTTACGTCGCCTCCGGGCTCACTGCACCTGAACGAGCTCTTGCACTTATCTGTTTAGTTATTAGAAAATGAGAAAATAGGTCTTATATATTATGTTTTTATATAGAATAGATTTAAGCATTCTCTTATTTAAGCATTATTTTATATATATTACAGAGTAGTCCAGAATAACTATGGCAAGTCATGGCAGCGGTCGTGGAATTAGTTTTGATGACCGGCCACCTTTGGCTCGTCGTCTAGGCATACGCTTCACCCATGGTGTGATTGAGTTACCTACTGGTGATCGAAGCCAGGGACCTCGTCCCAACATAGTAATATTCTTTCGTTGTATAAATTTCATGTTTACGTACTACACACGGATAATAATATTATTTTCATACGCTACAGGTTCTCAATCATTTGCAGTGGCTCGCACATATTGTTGAAAATTTAGGTGGTACCCCTCTTGTTACACAATGCACCATTGTCGGTCCAAACAATTGCATACAATTAAAAATCTCGTTTGACATAGCCGTTCGAGGACAAAATCACTCCTCGCTGTCTTGAGAACCCATCCAAATGGTATTGATTGTTGGGTGGGGTGCCCCTGCACTAGTTAAGAGGACTTATGAAAGGACCGCCGTGCAGGCATGCTTACAACAACTAAACGCTAATGGGTATTTTGTGCCAGATTACTCTTATTTTCTAATAAATTCACTCGAGGAAGGAGAAAGTGTCACCAGGACCGCAGAGAGACTTTGTTGGCTAAATGAACATGACATGGTATGGAGCACCATTTACTCTTATTCAGCATTTTTAATGCGTCGTAATAACATTATTCTTAATTGTAGGATATGTTTGGTCAAACTTTTGCGGCAATGAGCTTTCATGCAATTCTAGAGCAAGTGATGGATGTTGTGGGATTTTCTTACACAGATTCAAATGCTATACAAACAAGAAATTGGAAGTATCAGGCTCATCTTTCATTTTACAGGCCATATCAATTTGCCTCGCCGCCACTGTTTGAAATTTATGGAAGTCCATGTGACCGTAATTGTGAAGCGATAGAGAGTGCACTGATCCATTCTCTGGCATATTTCACTGAAGTTCTCGACTTCAAGATCGGAGACTTCAACTATATGGACTATCTAAGGAAGAAGAATGAAGTATGAAATATGTGTCGTGCATTGATGCACCCCTCTATCTTTGTTAAGACCGTACCTTAAGTATTCATGTATGAACTTTTTATGTTTGTAAGACCTTAATTAAGTATTGATGTACGAACTTTTTTATATTTTTTGTTAAGACCTTAAGTGTTGATGTTAGGCCAGTGACTAATTTATTGGAAACCTTAATATTAGGGTTCTCACCTCCAAAGTATTGATTAAGTCTTAATATTAGCCTTTATCACAAATTTTGGAGACCTTAATATATATTAAACTAAAAAAACAATAGGGTCATTGGGGGGGGGCAACCCTTTAGTCTCGGTTGGTAATCCAACCCGGGACTAAAGGCCAGCCCTCCACGGCCGAAATGATTGGGGCCGGCCTTCAGAGGCCTTTTGTCCCGGTTGGTACCCCTATACAAAATCGACAGCACGCTCCCTTCTTCTTCCCCTGCCCGACCATTTTTCACCGAGAGCTCAAAGAGCAAGCTCCTCTAAGCTCCATGGCGCCTCAAACCTAGGGAGGTGCTGCCCAAATTTTTCGTCATTAATTTGTGGAGTTTTCTCACCTCCAAGGTGTTGCTAAGGTATTATTCTTCATCCTCCATTCATTTGTTGTGTTTAAATTTCGTGTTATGGTTTAGAGAAGGAGAAAGTAGAAATTTTGATTTAAGAGCTAAGCGATGAGGTTTTTAGTATACTTTAGATTTAGTAACAAGTAGTTATCATTTGTTATGATAATCTTCTATCATTCATTTGTACTAAGATTTTTTTTAATAAAAATGTTACTTTTAGCTAGCTTTATGTATTATTAGAGAAAATAGAATTTATTAATTTAGTTATTAGAAAATGAGACCTAGGGATAGTGTATATTTTTTATACTTAAAATTTATGTCATAATTAAGAAAATAGAAAATTTGATTTAAGAGCTAAGAGATGTAGTTTTTATATTAGTATACTTTAGATTTGGTAATAAGTAGTTTTCATTTGTTATGATTATCTTCTTTCATTCATTTGTACTAAGATTTTTTTTTGTTTTTTATACTTTAGTGTTGTAGAATTAACATGGATATTTTTCACTTAATATGATGCAGATGAACCGGCAATGGATGTACAACACCGATAGACGGTCAGCGGAGTACATTACCGGCATGCATGGTTTTCTCGAAGTGGCGAAAAAAAACAAGGATGCGAGTGGGTTCATGTGTTGTCCATGCTCTGATTGCAGAAACGAAAGAGACTACCATGACCCGGGCACACTTCACCTTCACTTGTTGAAATACGGATTCATGCCGAACTATGTGGTTCGGACCAAGCACGGTGAAAGAGGGGTTGTGATGGAAGACGACGAAGAAGAGGAGGAGGGTATTCCGGACTGGGCCGCAGGTCAAGCTTTTGCAGTACTTTAATGGAAGATGCTGACGAAGAAGAGTTACCAGCACATGCTGACGGGCCTGCTGATGATCTCGGCCAGGTTCTACAGGATGCACAAAGGGACTATGAAAACAAAAAAGAAAAGTCAAAGTTCCAACGTATGATCGAAGATCACAGAAAACCGTTATACCCAGATTGCAAGCCAGGTCACAAAAAGCTTGGTACTACACTAGAAATACTGCAATGGAAGGCAAAACATGGTGTGTCTGATAAGGCATTTGAAGGGATGCTAAAAATTGTGAAGGACAAGCTTCCGAGAACAATGAATTACCGTCCACCACATATGAAGCAAAACAGACTGTGTGCCCTCTTGGGTTGGAGGTACAGAAGTTCAATGCATGCCCTAATGATTGCATCCTATATCGGGGTAAGGATTACGAGAATTTGGATGCTTGTCCTGTGTGTAAAGCGCTACGTTATAAGATTCGGCGAGATGAAGATGCTGGTGATCTCCAGGGGCACCGTGACAAGATGAAGAAAGTTCCGGCGAAGGTTATGTGGTATTTTCCTATAATACCACATTTGAAGCGTTTGTTTCGGAACAAAGCACATGCTAAGTTGATGAGATGGCACGCCGAGGAACGTAAGCAAGACAACCAGCTGAGACATCCGGCTGATGGGTCTCAGTGGAGAAAGATTGATAGAGAATTCAAGACATTTTCTGAGAACGGGGAAAGGAACATAAGGTTTGGTTTAAGTACGGATGGTTTCAATCCATTCGGGGAGTTTAGCAGTGGTCATAGCACTTGGCTTGTGACCCTATGCATGTCCAACCTTCCTGGTTGGATGTGCATGAAGCGAAAGTTCATTATGATGCCGGTGCTCATCCAAGGTCCAAAATAACCCGGCAACGATATTGATGTGTACCTAAGACCGTTGGTCGATGAACTATTACTGCTATGGCGGGAAGAGGGCGTACATGTGTGGGATGAGGATAGGCAAGAGAACTTCGATCTATGAGCATTATTGTTCAGAACCATCAACGATTGGCCTGCCCTAAGTAACCTTTCTGGGCAGACAAACAAGGGATATCGGGCATGCACGCACTGTTTACATAGAACACAAGGTATTCTTCTCAAAAACTGTAAGAAAGTCGTGTATAATGGTCACCGTTGTTTCCTTCCAACTAATCACCCCTTACGAAAGAAAGTGATGCATTGGAAAGGGAAGGCTGACCATCGTACGAAGCCACCCCATTTTAATGGAGATGCCGTATTTGAGATGGTAAATGATCTAAGGGTAGTCTTTGGAAATGGTGCTGGTAGTGAACCTATTCCAACTGACGCCAATGGGCGTGCACCAATGTGGAAGAAAAAATCTATATTTTGGGAGCTACCTTATTGGCGTAGCCTTGAGGTCCGACACGCAATTGACGTGATGCACCTTACGAAGAATCTTTGTGTGAATGTGCTAGGCTTCATGGGTTGTTACGGTAACCCGAAGGATACCAACGAAGCACGAGAGGACCTGAAAGAATTTCATAAGATTCCCAAAGTTCCGCGGGAGGGTGATGATGAAACTGATCCGGAAGAGGATGATGATGATGTTGATTACTATGGTCCTGCTAGTTACACTCTCACCAAGAAAGAGAAGGAAAGCGTGTTTGATTACCTGAACAGTATTAAGGTTCCGTCTGGCTACTCGTCGAATTTAAAGGGGATCATAAATATGAAAGAGAAGAAGTTCACAAATCTAAAGGCCCACGACTGTCACATGTTGATGACACAGTTGCTTCCAGTTGCGTTGAGGGGTGTTCTATCAGAGAATGTACGATTATTGGTCGTAAAGCTTTGTGCATTTCTCAATGCAATTTCACAGAAGGCAATCGATCCAGCCAAGCTAGGAAAACTACAGAATGATGCGGTTCAATGTCTTGTCGGCTTTGAATTGGCATTTCTACCTTCCTTCCTCGATGTTATGACGCACCTCCTGGTACACCTTGTGAAAGAAATTACTATTCTCGGTCCAGTATACCTTCACAACATGTGGCCTTTTGAGAGGTTCATGTCGATCCTCAAGAAATATGTTCTTAACCGTGCCCGTCCGGAAGGAAGCATTACTAAGGGATATGGAACTGAGGAGGTCATTGAGTTTTGTGTTGATTTTGTCGACACAATTGACTCGATTGGGCTTCCAGTATCACGACATGAGGGGAGGCTACAGGGAAAGGGTACCATCGGAAGGAAATCAAGTTTGAGCAATAATACTGATTTATTCCATAAAGCACACCTAACAGTCCTGCAACAATCATCACTGGTGACTCCGTATAGGATGGAACACGAGCAGATTATTGCTTCTCAAAATCCAACCAAATCCCCAGTCTGGATTGCACGCCGTCACTTGGAAACATTTCCCTCATGGTTGAGTGAACAACTAATCGGAAACTCAATGATTCATCCACAACTAGCTTTGTTAGCCAGGGGACCTTGTAGCACAATTACAAGATTTCAAGCTTACGATATGAATGGTTACAATTTTTACACGAGAGCTCAAGATCGCAAAAGCACAAACCAAAATAGTGGTGTCCGTATGGACGTCATCGGAAAAGATGGGGGCAAGACCTGCTATTATGGTATCATAGAAGAGATATGGGAGCTTGAGTACGGAGCGATGAACGTCCCTCCTTTTTTTGCCAATGGGTAAACCTGAATGGCGTAAAGAAAGATGAATATGGAATGACAATAGTGGACCTTACCAAGATTGGGTTCAAAGATGATACATTCGTGCTTGCCAAAGATGTGCATCAAGTTTTCTATGTCAAGGATATGACTAGCATACCGAAGAATAAAAATCCCCAAGAAGCAGGACCACAAGAGGCAAAGCGTCACATAGTTCTTCCAGGTAAAAGAGTAATCGTGGGAGTCGAGAACAAAACATATCAATCCGATGATTATGATCAGTTTGATGGCATGCCTCCGTTCGCTGTCGAAGTTGACCCAAGCATATTGCTTGGACGTGAAGAGACACCGTACTTACGTACTTGAGATTAATGTCGTAATGTAATGATTATTGATCAAATCAATTGTGTATCAGTCTCAAAATTTTTATGAAGCTTGAATATGTCATGTGAGATTGACCCACCAAGTTTGAGATTTTTCTGAATTAATTTACTATTTTTCGGTTTAATTGAATTTCCGTGCGACATCACCTAGAAATTAAATGTTGAGCTGAGAGAACCCCTGAAACGATCCAGAATGGTGCCAAACTTGGTCACAAGTTCTCTTGTGCCTTAGGAGTCTAATTTATCTGGAAGTCGAATCATAATTCTTGAGTTATTGATGTGTAATTCACAATATTCTAGCTCCTTTAGCACGAAGAAAAAACCTAAAATACATTTAGTCATCAGAAAAATCTAAGATCTTGCGTGAGCTAATATTTTGAGTGTAAATGACAACCAAAAAATTTCAGACCATTTCGACATAGAAGGAGTACACGTGCTTCACAAAGCTATATAGAACCTTTCATCGAACCATGTCTATACCACTTATGTCTTAACGATTCTGAAGTCCATGCACTTTGCAGTGTTGTATCGGTCTCAAAATTTTTATGAAGCTTGAATATGTCATGTGAGACTGACCCACCAAGTTTGAGATTTTTCTGAATTAATTTACTATTTTTTCGGTTTAATTGAATTTTATTGGGAATGCACATCAATATTGCAAATTAAAATTGGAAGTGAATGTTTACAACTCTAAAATATAATTTTGCATAGCAAAGTACAGTTTATTATATTTTAACTAAATATAATTTTGCATGGAAAAAATAGTAAAAGTTACTATATTTTTTTTGATTTCAAAGAGATAGAATGTGAAAATGAGAAAAGAAATGGGAGGGGAAAAACAGTTCCCGCCGAAAATTACACTTTAGTCCCGGGTGGTGTTACGACCCTAGACTAAAGAGGGGTCTTTAGTCTCGGCTGGTAACACCACTCGGGACAAAAGGCCGAAATTTTGCCCTTGCGGCCCTCCCGCGCGAAAGGGGCCTTTAGTCCCGGGTGGTGATACGACCCGGGACTAAAGGCTCTTTGCTCCCGGGTCTGATTACGACCCGAGACTAAAGAGGGGGGATATAAATCCCACGGATCCACCCCTTCTTCCCCAACTCCTCCACTTCACACTCTTCGTCGTCCAGCCATCGTCTTCCCCGTCGTCGTCCCTGCCTCCGTCGTCGTCGAAGCCTCCGTCGCCCCTGCCTCCGTCGTCGTCGAAGCTCGCACCCCGCCGTCGTCGACCCCGTCGCACCTCGTCGTCCCTGCCCGCGCCCGGCCGGCCCCGCGCCCTCTCCGCCGCCGGAGCTCCCGGCCGCCGTCGTCCGCACGCCGCCCGTCGACCCCGCCCGCGCCCGGCCGTCGTCCCCACGCCTGTCGACGTCGACGCCGCGCCCGGCCGTCGCCCGCCACCGCTCCGCCGCCGCCGACCCCGGCCGCCCGTCGACCCCGCTTCGCCGCGCCCGGGCGCCGTCTCCACGCTGGCCCCCACGCCCGGCCGCCGTCTCCCCCGCGCCCGGCCGTCGCCCGACGCCGCTCCCGGCCGCCGACGTCGTCACCCCCCTTAGCCTGCCGTCGCTGCCGGTGAGGGGATCCGCTGACGTCAGCCCCTGATGGCTGACGTCAGCAAATTTTTTTTAATGTTTTCAGTGAATTTATTTATGAATTTAGATTAGAATTAGAGATTTAGATTTGAATTTAGAGATTTTAGAGTTGAATTTAGATATTTTAGATTTGAATTTAGAGATTTTAGAATTCGAGATTTTAGATTTGAATTTAGAGATGAAATATGTATTTCGAGATGAAATGTATTTAGAGATGAAATATGTATTTAGAGATATTAATTTTTTCGCTCGCCCGACAATTAGGTAGTATCGCTCGACACGCTCAATTCTTTCCCGACTCGCTCGACCCCGTCCGACACTTAGGTTTTCTCGCCCGACTCGCTCGACTCGCGCCCGACACTTATGTAGTCTCGCTCGACTCTCGCCCGACTCCCGCCCGACACTTAGGTAGTCTCGCTCGACTCCTGCCCGACTCGCTCGACTCCCGCCCGACACTTAGGTAGTTTCGCTCGACTCTCGCCCGACACTTAGAAATCATTTATGTATTCAGAAATCACTTACGTAATCAGAAATTCATTTATGTGCTCAGAAAATTATTTATTTGCTCAGAAAATCATTTATGTAGTCAGAAATTCATTTATGTATCCAGAAAATCATTTATGTGCTCAGAAAATCATTTATGTATTCAGAAATTCATTTATGTATTCAGAAATTCATTTATGTGCTCAGAAATTCATTTATGTATTCAGAAATTCATTTATGTATCTAGAAATTCATTTATGTGCTCAGAAAATCATTGATGTGCTCAGAAATTCATTTATGTATTCAGAAATTTCTAGTTATGGATCACAATGAGGACGAGGAGCGGCTGATGGAGAGCCTTATTGCTGGGGGTCCAAATACCGAGGTTCCAACCTTCACCGAGGAGGAGCGTAGCCAGGCGGACGCGTTCCTCAACATAACCGGGGACATCGACACCCGCACCGCGGACATCGACTCCCGCACCGCGGACATCGACAGCCGCGCCGAGGACAATAATGAAGACCTTATCATAGTTAATGCAGAAGGTACCAACGAGGTATATATATCATGCATTAACAAATCCATAAATGCATTAACAACGAGGTATATATATCATTCTGGAACCCCGCGTGAATAACAAATCCGCAACTTGTAGGCTTCAACCTCGACAAGCAAAAAGACTAAGAGAGGCCGTACAAAAGTAATCGTCGATCATGACGTGAAGTTTCATATCACTGAAGTCAATGAGCTTGGCCAGCCATGGGAACCAAAGAAGGTCAGGGACAAGTTTGTGTCCTAATGCAGTGCTATTGTGAGGGACAACGTGCCCATATCATATAGAGAATGGAAGGGAAGGGAAGATAATCCATGGGTGGTTCCGGATCACGTTAAGAATATGTTATGGGATGATATCCTAAAACACTTCACACTTCCACCGGGCGTGAACGCAAACCTTGTGAAGCAGTGGACTCTCACGAAGATGCAACTCAATTGCAGAGTTTCAAGAAGCAGCTGCACAGAGATTATATCAAGCAGAAGCGAACTCCAAATTTTGATGATTATCCCAAGCTAAAGGATCACTGGCAGTCCTTTGTGGATTACAAGAATAGTGAAGAATTCACCAACAAGAGCGCACGAGCTCAGAAAAGTGCCAGTAAGAAGACGGATTACAACCATCGTCTTGGTCGTGGTGGTTACGCGGTTGCAGCACCCAAGTGGCGGAAGATTGAACAAGACCTCCTCAACAAAGGTATCGTACCAGCGGTCATTGACTGGGAAGAACGATCGAAGAATTGGTATTATGCCCGCGGTGGAAGATTGAACCCTGATGATGGTTCCCTCGAATTCCCATCCACGTTACGGGAGGCGGCACATGAGATAATGAAAAAGAATGAAGACATCAAAGCGGGCAGATTGGTTCCTGACAGAGACATGGATGAGCTCACTTTGGCGCTCGGGAATCCGGAACACCCAGGACGTTGCAGGGGCTACGGGGTAGTCCCGTGGAAGTTTGCTTTCAAGGGAAGTGCCGACACCTACAGAAGCCGCAAAAGAAGAAGGGAGCGTGAAGAGGGGCGGTGGCGTGCAATGATGGAGCAGAGACTTAAAGATCAAGAAGATCGTATGAATGCAGAGATTGAACGACGAGTGGCCGCCGCGGTAGCTCAGATCACCCCTGCCGGAGCACTGCCCCAAGCACCGGAGGATCCCGTCATTAGCCCTTCCGCTCGCAAAAGCAGTTGTGCTTCCACAGAAGCCCCCGAAGAACAAAGGGCGGCAAACCAAGAAGAAGTTCAAGTAGAGGACAACGAACGGTACCCTGTGGATGAACTCTGTCAGCGCACCGCATGTGAGCTGCACAAGCCGATCGGCAACATCACAATGAAGGTATATATAAACCTGATTATACGTGCAATTATCTCAACCTTTGATGCATGTCTCAGGCATTTAATAACTTCATCATTTCTCTACATATATATAGGTGGCGTACGGAATGGCTTTAGCACATCTCCCAGGATGTACAAGCCACGGCATGGAGATTCCAGCTGGCTACGCCTCAGTTGGTTTGGAGGAGATTGTTGACCCAAAGTTTAACGACATAGAGCTAGACATCCAAGGAGGTGACGGGGAAAGGACACTCCGTGATGCGCTTCACAGTATCATATTGTGGCCCAAATGTTACATCATAATACCTTACATGCCGCCACCGATCCCTCTGAGTGTTGCCGAGCAGCAGCCACTATCTCCTGGGCCGTCAACGATCCCTCCGAGTGTTGCCGAGCAGCAGGCACTATCTCCCGGGCCGTCACCGGGCCGGTCGTCGCCGAATGATTGGAGCTCACCGTCTCCACAACGAGGGAATTTTCCTGCCGCGAGTGATGACGGTCGTCAGTAATCACCACCAAAGCATCAATCACCACCAAAGCATCAATCACCACCAAAGCAGCCTTCACCAAAGCATGCCAAGAGGCGGTCCCGATCAAAATCTACCGCGTCTATGCCCGTGCCAAATCTGGATCCCCCGAAGAAGAAAGGGAAAAAGCTGCCTGTTAAAAGGAAGCTGCCATATGACATGACAGCATCAGAAAATGAGGTGGAGTGTGATAAGCAACTCAAGGCGTGGATTGAAGGGAATAAAGAGGCTGCTAAACAAAAACGGCTCGAAGAAATGGAAGCAGAAAAGAATAAAGATCGTCCGCAGAAACTCAAAGCTTTCATAGAGAAGAAGGAAGCAGAAAAGAGACAAGAAATTATAAAACCCCTACTAAGTGATTATGACCGGTCGCTGCACAAGTCCCTAAAGAAGAAGAGACAAGGAGGGTCACCAAATAGTTACATCAACCAAGTACCGGGGTCGACGATGCCACAGGATTATAGAAAGAAGAAGAAGGCAACACAAGCGTCGACGTCGACGAAAGAGCCTTCAACGAAGAAGGCAACACAAACGTCGACATCGGCGAAAGAGCCTTCAACGAAGAAGGCAACACAAACGTCGACGTCAGCGAAAGAGCCTTCAACGAAGAAGGCAACAAAAGCGTCGACGTCGGGAGTACAGACTTACGTCGCCTCCGGCCTCACTGCAACTGAACGAGCTCTTGCAGTTATGGACGCAGAACAACTAGCAAATGTCATTCAAATGCAAGAAGCAACAGGGCTCCCACTAGAATATGTTCTCGGCCATGAATCACCTCCTCGGGACAAAAACTTCATACCTAGATAGCACTACGAGCATGGGAAATCTTTTGTCAGGCCTGAGTTGGTGAAGAAACTCCCTACTCAGATGTGCAGATTGCATGACTTCTACATGAAGACGTCTAAGGCGGGCCTGGAGATGATTGGCATGCTTGTTAAACCGGGAGATTTTGCTGGTGAAGGCGAGAAGTTGTCCTGGCTGCGATTCAAGGATATTTATGAAATTTACCATCTTGACTCCTTGAATACCGATCTTGTCATGGCCTGGTGCCTGTAAGTGACGGTGCAATACATACCCTAATTAACAAATTTATTCATACTCTAATTATTAACTTTGTCTTTCATTTTCTGTAGCCTGAAAATGCATAACATGAGGAAGAATGGTTACCAACGAATAGGTTTCATGGACCCATCTTTAGTTAATCAAGATCAAGTAAACAAACAACCAGAAACAACATTCAAAACAATCCTAAGGACCTTGTGTGAATTGCATTACAAGGATTTGATACTTCTACCTTACAACTTCGAGTAAGTGTGATTACCATCTTAATTGCTAAGGGTTCGCATTTCTAATTATCTTAGTTAACATTATTTAGTTCTAATCTTTTGAGCTTCTTTATATACAGTTTCCACTAGATTCTTCTCATAATTGATGTCAACAGAAGCAACATCCTTGTCTTTGATTCGTTGAGAAGAGATCCGAACAAATACTCGGACCTTCAAGATATGTTTCAAGAGTAATAATTCTATCCATACGTTCCCTTTTATGCAATAGTGTGCTTTTACTAACACTATCTAGCTCTAACTTTCATTATTTTCTGCCAGAGCTTGGGAAAAATTCAAGGCTGTCAACCCTGGACAATGGAGACCTAGAATAAACTTCTCTACAAATTTTCCGGTACGTAAACCAAATAACAACTTCAGCTTGGGCAAATTAAAAATGTATAACACTAATTTTTCATAATTATCTTCTTCAATTCAATGTATGAGACAGGAACCAGGGACACATTTATGTGCATACTATGTGTGTGGTTCATCCACAATTTCTGCGAGGCAGACCTGTCAGATTATACTGTAAGTATTATTTTAAACCAATTAATAATACATCTTTTTTCTAACCGCTTATATATTTAATTCTTGTGTGTAATATATTAAATTATTTACACATTGCAGAACAATATGATTAGGGACGCAATCATTGAGAAGGACCGACTCTTGGCGATTCAAGAAGGTCTCTGCGGATTCATAATGGACCAGGTGATTAATCCATAAGGCAGAAATTACTATGACGGTCATCGAATTGATAAATTTTAATTAGCACCTCCGGTGGAACTTTAGACTAGAATTAGTATGAAACGGTATTTTGATGTGTGTGTGTGTGTGTGTGTGTGTGTGTGTGTGTGTGTGTATATATACTACTTTCAGAAAATACTATCTATGCTTTCGATGTAATATAATGTGTGTGTATATTTATTTATAAGTTTATTCTCTTCATATAGTACGTATAGTAGACACGTATAATTAGTGCAAACATTTATACGTATATGTAAATTACACCCAAATACGTGAGAATATACGCGTATAACATTATTAGAACAATTTGAAATGAAAAAAAAATTCACAGCGGGGTCTTTAGTTCCGGGTGGTAATACCACCCGGGACTAAAGGGGTGGCGCACAGGCGCTGGTGTGCCTCCCCTTTTGTCCCGGGCGGGGCTACCACCCGGGACTAAAGGGGTGGCGCACAGGCGCTGCTGTGCCCTCCCCTTTTGTCTCGGGCGGGGCTACCACCCGGGAATAAAGGGCACCCTTTATTCCCGGTTGCCCACCCGGTGACAAGGGGGGCCTTTTGTCTCTCCCTTTTCGTCCCGGGTGGGCTTTAGAGACTTAAAGCCTTTCCCACCCGGGACAGAAGGCTGTTTTTCCACCAGTGGGTAACCCATTATAAAAACACTGTAAAATAGCTCCCTAAATTTGCAACTAAATTGTCAACTACTAATAATTAAAAATAACTTAACATAACCCCTTAAATTTGTATCCATACTACCCACATATGTCATTATTAAAAATAACATGAGGTAACCCATGAATCCCAATCACCTTTACTAGAAATAGAAAAAAGTGTATTTTTCATCAAGCGAGTATTGCAAAAGTGTGACATTCATCCCTCATATTCCATTTGGTGCAAATCAATTTCTTAACTAACTAAATGGGTGAATTTGTCATCAAACTAAACCGGGGATGATAAATGCACCGATTTAGTTAGTTAAAGGGTTGATTTACATCAAATAAAACATGAGGATGAATATCACACTTTTACAATATTTGAGGGATGAAAATACATTTTTCCCAGTTATACACCAATACGTGACTTTAAACTGTCTATTTCTTACTCTATTGGTATATGATATAATAATTAAGACATATACACATGGCTTTGTGTCACCATTTATAAAGACATAGAGGAAGTGATGATAATATATATTTCTATGTAAAAAGTATAGCTCAATCCTAAAGTCCATAAACAAATTGAAGCGCATACCTGATATGTAAAGTGAAAAAAAAATCTTTGATGAACATTCTGGTTCAAGTGTAACGAGGGCTCAGACGATTATTTGAGTATTTGATAGGCAGAGATGGTGATTTGCATTCCATTATCCAAAGTTTATTAAGCTTAAAAACTTGCTTAATACTGATGTGATATCAGAGATTTCATTTCAAACCAAATAGGCAACCAATTATGCTTTCCCAAAGATTCACACAGAGCAGCAGTGATTTGACGTCACACAGCCGTTTGGGCGGGCTAGCATGTTGAACTTGCATGGATCGGTTGAGGCGTTGAGCCCACCTATAACCGGAAGTACGTACACTTGACCTTGATTGGGGTTCAAATACGATCGCCGTGTCTAGTACAAGGCGTCTATTGCTCAAAGCCTCCGTCCCCAAAAAGTGTTGTTTTAGTTTTAAACTAGTCAAATCAAAACATATTTAACCAATTTTATATAAGAATATATGTCTAACAAGTTTCAAGATGTTTCTTATTTAATGTTATAAATATTGATATACTTTTCATTGTAACCACTTGATCAAATTTAATAATGTGCACAAACTCAAATAAATAAACATCCTTGGGTAGTAACATGTTAAGTTGCCTTGGAAAATGGACTTGTAGGTTTTCTTGTCAGCTACTCAGCTATATCCAGTCAATTCCAACAGTGAGTTGTAAACAGGTTAGGAGTATTATGCAAAGTAAGTTTTGAGATTTTTATGTTTCCAATCTACATACTACGATATGTATTATGTATTCATAACGATAGTTAATATACAAATTATGATAATTATGATAATGTGGGTCTCCATGCTGTTTGAGTCTTTGCTTTACTATGTCCAATTTAAGTGTCTTTCTATTTAGAAACCATTCCAAACAAACAATGTTGTTAAACACGTGTTTGCTTCCTAATTGAGAAATCATGGAACTATATATCTATTGAAATTTAGTACTAGGCAAATACTATTTCTCATGCCCTCAAGAACTTTAAAAATATTACGTGTGACCGGTAAATATGTTTATTCCACGCTAATGAAGAAATTTTAAAAACTAAACACATTTTAAACAAATCATATACATATGCATTCTTGTGAACACTTTGGTCAGTTCGCACTCTTGACCCGTCAACCCACGGCCCTCACCGAATGCGTGCCCTTGTGATTACTGGGTGATCATCGCTTTATCGTGTATATAGTCACAGCGAGCACAGCTCACCCTCTTCGACCACCGCCCACTACTCTTTCGTGTTACTCTTCGCATCTTCACCCTTATTATCAGAGCTATTGCTCCAAAGGTCGAAGCTTCTCCGCTTCGGACTCTCCACCATTGTTGCTTCGAATGGGATCCGAAGAATTCGAGCTTGAACGCCTGATGTTGCTTGGTTATAGGTACGTAGTCCTTGATTTCTTTTGGTTTACCCGAAACGACCAACGATTTTTTTTTTTGGATAGATCCTGTTGCTCTGCTGTTTATGGGAACAGTAATGGAGAGCACGTCCAGGTGCATGATGGATCGAATGACGTGGAGTACACCTTGCTCCTTGATGTTTTCAAAGGTAAATCTACAGCCTGATGATCTGAGTATCTGACCTATTTTTTTTTCTCGTGTCGAGTTGTTCCTTCTTCTATTTTAGCTACACTTGAATTCAGCATCCTTGCTAGATTTGGTTTTAATTGCATGGCGAGAAGTAGTTTGCAGCTTTTTTTTTTTTTGACAATAAAGTAGTTCATTGGATCGGAGGTTGCTCTCTGATCTTAGCTTCCTTCCGAAGTTCCGTTATTCATGAGATCGTGTAAGGATACTCGCTCTCACCAGCGCATTCACACAATGAATGAAATCGATCGGGAGAGATACGTAGCGAGTAGTTCTTCGATCCCATTCATTAAAGGTCGTCTTATCTTCCGGATATTTGTATAACTCCAAATGAAAGTAGCTTTGGGAATCAACTTCTCCAGGCGGGCAATCCGGCCGTAGTACGTACTACAAGGACCGATCGAGACGCACGTCCCAGGTAGCGTGCCCTTGCGTGTTCGATCGATCCGGGCCGCGGCATGCACCGCGCACCGCCCGGGGCCCTTGGTCACGCTCTGCGCCCGCGCCAATGCAAGACGGTCGCTCGCTGGCGTTCCACGGCACCGGGCACCCACCCCCGGGCCGAAAACCGTTTCAGCTTTCCAACTCAGCCCCCTCCTAGCGTTTCCCCCTCCGGCCGGGTGACTCCAAACGCGGGTCGTCACGCACCGCACCCCGGCACGGCACGGCACGCCGCCGGCCGGGCGCGCACCTCGCCGCGCATGGCATTCGCATCCAAAAACGGGCGACGTGACGACGCCGTCGGCTTTCCAGCAAACGACGCCGGCCGGCGCAAACGCTTCCGTTCTTCTTTCAGTTGGCGTTGCAGGTGAGGTGGACGACGGCTGTTCACCGGAGTGAGTCACTGATCGAGCGCCAACGGAACGTTTTTGGTTTGGAAACTTTGGAGAGCCGGGAAGGCGCCGTTAAAGTTTTCCCCCCGATTTCTCGCCGGGCGCCAGCCAGGTCGCGCGCCTCGGGACCATGCCAAATGCCACGAGGGCCGTCGCGCGCGTTTCACACACTGGCCTGACCTCTGGCTGTGGCTGGCGGCAGGGGAGGAGGCTGCTTCGGTTCTCGTGGACTGGCCAGTGATTCGTTCGCTCGCTGCGGCCTAGCGAGAGAGGCCTACGGGGCGGGCGGGGGCTAGGCACAGCGCGCGACGCGTGCATGCTCCTGGACACGGTGCTGTGAACCCACGACACGAAACGGAGGGCCCGTCCACGGCGCGGTGCATGGCCGCGGGCGCACGGCGCGGAGTAACTGCACAGCGACCGCTGGGGAAGGAGGAGAAGGCGCGCGCGGCCGAGGCGGGGGTGCTCGGCTCGGCTGGGCCTTCTCTCGCTGCTGCACCACACCACATGCTTCCCGCATTTCTCAAAACGGATCGATTCCTTCCTGGGAAGAACCGGCCTGGCATGCTAAGGTCACACAGCCTCGCACACCAGGCAAAACAATGCCTCAAAAGATATTGCTTAACACTTCTACGCATTCTAGGAGAAAACAAATCTAGTTATATGTTGACTCTTTGTTGAGATAAGTGTACAATACATCCGATTACTGAACCCAAAAAAACACTTTAAAATATATTTCCACAAGCGAGAAAAAAATACAATGACTATTTTTTTAAAAAATATCACAATGACTATTTTATGGCGGCGACTTTTCTTACTTTGAGCAGACAAACCATTGGTTACTTGAATCACGCTCGGTCGTCATCCTACTATCAATGTGGTGGGCTTATCTCTGACGTCGTTTGTTGCTGCTACATAAATCCATCGATAACGTCTTCGATACCGACAAGTGCTTTAAAAAAATTTGACCCGTCAAGTGGGGAAGTCGATTAAATACGCAGCGACAACTGTACCGTGCTGACCTACTCAGGAAACGTGTCGTCCGCAACTCACTCGGTGCACCACGTCATTTTCCATCGGCAATGCATCTAGCGTCTCCCCGCGCGAGCCAACTCAGCCAAATTGCCTTAATGCGGCGCGACTAGTGACGTGTATTTTGCTGAATACCTATTTGGGTGTACACTCTCGGGGTCCCCTAGCGAAAAAACCTCTAACTTTCAATGTGCACTTTTTTCTAAGAGACAAAACCAGGGAGCCTTCCAATCCTGCGACGGCAAGGCAACTTAAAACCTCCCCTCCACCCCTACACTCCCCACTCTCTCCACCAGACCACCACCGTCCACCGGCGCGCCATGGCTGCCACCGGCCTCCTCCTCGCGTTCCTGCCGCTCCTGCTCCACGCCATTGCGGCGGCGGCCTCCTCCGACGCCGCGCACCTCCTCGCCGCGAGGTCCGCGCTCCGCGACCCCACCGGCGCGCTCGTCGGCTGGGGCGCCGGCTCCGGCCGCGCCTCGCCGTGCTGCTGGGCGCGCGTTTCCTGCGCCAACAACTCCGCCGCCGCCGTCGCCGGGCTCGACCTCTCCAAACTCTCCCTCGGCGACGCCTTCCCGGCCGCGCTCTGCTCCTTGCGCTCCCTGGAGCATCTCGACCTCTCCGCCAACGAGTTCGTGGGCCCGCTGCCGGCCTGCCTCGCCGCGCTCCCGGCGCTCGCCAACCTCAACCTCGCCGGGAACAACTTCTCCGGCGAGGTTCCGCCGGAGTGGGGAGCTGGGTTCCGGTCGCTCCTCGTGCTGAACCTGGTCCAGAACCTTCTCTCCGGCGAGTTCCCGGCGTTCTTGGCTAACCTCACCGGCCTCCAGGAGTTCAGCCTCGCCTACAACCTGTTTTCGCCGTCGCCATTGCCGGAGGCGATTGGCGACCTCACCGACCTCCGCGTGCTGTTCGTCGCCAACTGCTCCCTCAACGGTATCATCCCTGCTTCCATTGGACAGTTAAAGAATCTTGTCAATTTGGACCTATCAAGGAACAACATCCATGGCGCGATTCCAACAAGTATTGGGAATTTGAGTTCTCTGGAGCAGATTGAGCTCTTCTCGAACAACCTCTCCGGGAGTATTCCGGTGGGGTTTGGAGGCCTCAAGAGGCTTCACTCGCTGGACTTCTCCATGAACGGGCTCACTGGGATAATACCAGAGGACATGTTCGCGGCTCCGAGCCTTGCCAGTGTGCACATGTACCAGAACAATCTGTCAGGTCACTTGCCGGCGACGCTGGGGACGGCACAAAGTCTGAACGACCTGAGGATCTTCGCCAACCAGCTTTCTGGGCCGTTGCCACCGGAGTTTGGAAAGAATTGCCCCCTCATGTTCCTGGATACGTCGGACAACCGGCTGTCAGGTCCAATTCCAGCGACACTTTGCGCTTCTGGGAAGCTAAAGCAGCTCATGCTACTGGACAATGAGTTTGAAGGCGCCATTCCGGTGGAATTGGGGCAATGCCGGACACTGATCAGAGTGCGGCTGTCGAGCAACAAGCTGTCTGGTCCAGTGCCGCCGGAATTCTGGGGATTGCCCGGTGTCTACCTGCTGGAGCTTCGTGACAACGCATTGTCGGGGACGGTTGACCCTGCTATTGCTGGTGCCAAGAATCTATCCAAGCTGCTCCTGCAGGACAACCGGTTCACTGGTGCTCTGCCTGCCAAGCTGGGTACACTGGCCAATCTGCAAGAGTTCAAGGCTTCAAACAATTGCTTCTCGGGGCTGTTGCCGCCATCGATCGCCAACCTTTCCTTACTTGAAAATCTTGATCTGAGCCACAATTCTTTCTCTGGTGGGATCCCAAGGGAGTTTGGTAAGTTGAAGCATTTGTCACAACTGTACCTTTCAGATAACTGCCTCAGTGGGGAGGTCCCTTCAGAGCTTGGGGACGTTATTGAGATGAACTCACTTGATTTGTCAAACAATGAGCTTTCTGGTCAGCTGCCTGCGCAGTTGCAGAATCTCAAGCTGACTCATTTCAACATATCCTATAACAAGCTCTCAGGGAATTTGCCCGCTCTCTTCAATGGAGTACAGTACCAAGAAAGCTTCTTGGGCAACCCTGGCCTGTGCTATGGGTTCTGTCAGAGCAATGGGGATCCCGATGCCAAAAGACACAGCACTATCAAATTGATTGTATACATCTTCATTGCCGCTGCGATGATCCTACTCATCGGTCTTGCTTGGTTCGGTTACAAGTGCAGGTTGCACAAGATCAATGCTGCTGAATTGGATGATGGAAAGTCCAGCTGGGTGCTCACATCCTACCACAGGGTGGATTTCAGTGAGAGGGATATTGCGAATAGCCTTGACGAGAGCAATGTGATTGGCCAGGGTGGTGCAGGCAAGGTGTACAAGGCTGTTGTCGGACCTGAGGGTGAAGCCATGGCTGTCAAGAAACTCTGGCCTGTCGGTGTGGCAAGCAAAAGGATAGACTCATTTGAGGCTGAGGTTGCCACACTAAGCAAAGTTCGGCACAGGAACATTGTAAAGCTTGCCTGTAGCATCACAAACACAGTCTGCAGGTTGCTTGTATACGAGTACATGCCAAATGGTAGCCTGGGGGATGTGCTTCACAGTGCAAAACGCAGCATCTTGGATTGGCCGATGAGGTATAAGATTGCTGTTAATGCTGCTGAAGGACTCTCCTACTTGCACCATGACTGCGAGCCCCCAATCATCCATCGAGATGTGAAGTCAAACAACATCTTGCTCGATGCTGAGTATGGTGCCAAGGTTGCAGATTTTGGTGTTGCAAAGACTATTGGGGATGGCCCGGCCACCATGTCAGTCATCGCAGGATCATGTGGGTACATCGCACCTGGTGAGTTGTTGATGCTTAATCCTAGTTCTGCATGTTTCCATTAGTTGTTATGCTTAGCCTTTTTTTAATTTGTGCTTTCCCAGAGTATATTTTCCATCACTTGCTCTATAGTTTTTGAAATGTCTTCTAGTAAACTGAAGCTACAGTTTAGAGCTGACATATATCGCATAGTAGTTCTTATGCCCGAGTGATATGTTGTGCACTGCAGAGTATGCTTACAGTCTCCATGTGACTGAAAAGAGTGACATATATAGCTTTGGTGTGGTGATTTTGGAGCTTGTCACCGGTTTGAAGCCGATGGCACCAGAGATTGGAGAGATGGACCTTGTGACTTGGGTGTCTGCCAATATTGCGCAGAACGGGCTGGAGTCTGTGCTCGATCGTACTCTTTCTGAGTCCGAGCAGTTCAAGGATGAGATGTGCAAGGTTCTGAAGATCGCACTTCTCTGTGTCTTGAACGTTCCAAAAAGTCGTCCACCAATGAGGGCGGTGGTGAAGATGCTGCTGGAGGTCAAGGAAGAGAACAAGCCGATACTGAAGTTGGCACCTCTGTCCATCTGACCAGAGGCAAACCCATCTGAAGAATAATGAATAAAAGTTGCGTTTGCTCTTGTCGGATAATGTACTCCATACCAATTGGCATCATATCTGATCCTGAGAAGTGCATTCCTTGTAGCAGCTAGCTAGTTCTGAAACATCGCCAAAGCTTGTAACTGTACTATCCTTTTGCTCTGAATGAAAAGTACTAGTTGCTATCAATCTGTTCTGTGGCAAAGATCTGGTATTCATGATTGGGTGGTGCTATAGTGGTGGTCTACTTTCATCTTTTTGTGCTTAGCTTTCCAAACCTTTCCATCCAGTACTGGTAAGATACTTTGGAACATCTTGTGGAAATGCTAGTGTTTATGAACTAAAACTTGCACGGGTCGCAACCTGACTATAGAAAACATGATATCTTTATCAAAACTAACAGTTGACGTGTTCCCTGCACAGCAATTTCACTAGAGTTGTGGACAAAATAGTTCGATTTCCATGGAATTTATGGAAAATGTGAAAAAATTTCACCATTTTAACTCCCATGTAAACATACAACAGTACGTTAGGTACTAACCAATGATTGAGTTTGATGGCAAACGCTTTTTCTTAAAATGTGCAAGCAGCATATTTTTAATGCACACTTTGTGACAGTGATTGGAATTTATTTTTGGTAACTCGCTGATTGGATTTGAGTAGGCCTCTTGGTCCCATTGCTTCTTTTGTGACAGTGTCCAGGTTTCATGGCAGCTGCAGTAGAAACAGGAGGAACATAAGCTGCACAGTACCTACCCTTTTGCCATGCCCTGTGTGGATCCAGATGTTGTGGATTTTCCGTCTACTTTTGCAGCTCCAAATCATTTGGCCGTGCCACTGAGACTGTTATACTGTGGAATGGCATAACTACTACTCCCTCCGGTTCACTATTAAAAGTCGTTTTGGACAAGATTTGAGTCAAACATTAGAAATATAAATCATGAATAACTTTTAAGTTGTTGAGTTTGAAAATGTGAAAATCATATAAATAGATTTGTCTTGAAAATTACTTTCATAAGAATATACATATGTAACTTTCCAATAAATATTTTTATAGAAAAGAGAAGTCAAAGTTGTGATTTGGTGATCGTGTCGCTGTCCTAAACGACTTCTAATACGGAACCGGAGGGAGTACATAGTAGAACACGCACATGTCTGATTGGCAGAGTAATACGCAGAAGCTTCGGTTATGCATGGTAATTTATTTTTCACCATGCTAAATATTGTATATAAATCTAAGAAAAATCCAACTCTTCTATTCTTATGCATCTGGCAACACGTGGGTATTTTATTATCCTACAACAGAAAGTTGGAGGGACAGGGCACATTTTCTTTCAATAGCAATAACTTGATTGAAATACAGGCCTGTAGTTCTGAAGACATGAGGAGCCCAACTGTCCATGAGTCTTTGTAGGACAATAGGACCAGTGTGCCTAGACAAATGGATTGACCTTTGCGGCTTCTCATTGCATGAATTGACAGGATGATTGCGTGCTCAGCACATAGCACTTTAGCTTTAGCTTCTTCTATGGTACCTTCTTTTTTTTTTTTGTGTGTGTGTGTGATTGCACATTCGAATGCAACCTCGCACTTAATTGATGTTATACTCCATTCATGATGTGCACTTAATACATGATATACTCCATTCGTTGAACTGCTAAACTGCAGAGTGCAGATTTTTTTTTTTGAGATTACACAGTACAACGCAGACGCTCACAACACGCACGCACACTCACCCCTATGAATACACGTACGCAAACCCTACCCCTATGAGCACCTCCGAAGGACTGAGCACCGGCAGATCTGGAGATTCTCGAAGTCACCACTGGTGCCTCGTCGTCGACGGGAACGTCGCTTACCACTTAATGCATATCGTCGGAAAATCCCGGAATAAATCCAGGAAAAGGTGCGAGCACCAGGATTTGAACTCTGGTGGGTAGCGTCCCACTGGACCGTCCTACCATTGGACTTCAAGCCCATTCGAAGAGTGCAGATATTACTGAAAAGGTCAAAATTAACGTTCAACTGTGCCTGTTCCTTAGACAATCAACTGATGCTGTGAGTAAATTTCAGGCAGGACTGCAGGAGTGAGCACTGCATTCTGCAATGAACAGTGCATGATCTGCATGGAGCCCATTGAGATGTCACTCATTTAACACCCTCCTGAATCCATGATTGAAACTGGAGATCGATAGCATGCTTGTGGGCTCCATGATGAATCTCTTCTTGTCGATCGAAAGGCGCCTCTACCATACCCCACTAGGGTTCTAGGAGCTGCAATCTTGGACTCTCAGTCCTTCAGCAGCCAATGATACGCAAGCGCCGGCGGAATCCTGTGATTGCCAACCATGATGGCCAAAGCCAACACAATCGTTGGAGCACTTGCTGCTTGGTTAAGAGGGATGCAGTGACGTTTCCTTTTCTTCTAGCCTTTTGACATGGCCCACTCCAGATGTGTGAACGCACACGAAGCCATGCCTGCGTTGTCAAGGTAGTCATCATGCATGCCTTTGTGTTGTTCATCTTCCATGCGACACTAACAATTTAAACTTCTGCGCCTAGTTTGGGAACAGAAAATATGTCGTAGTGGAAAGTGGAAAATCCATAGAATAACCACATCTCCAACACAAAACGGTGCTGCCATACAAAATATGGTGCCTTGATTCTCAAATTCGAAATCTAGAGAAAATCAACAAATTGGGCAACAACTCTTACCCACTACCTGAATGTTTGCCATGGGACACTGTCTTCTTGGTTCATTCTCTATGTACTAGTATGTTACATACACAAAAAACATGTCAATAGCTTTTGGCTGCTCTTTTGTCAAGGTAGCCATGATGCATGCTTTTTATTTCTTTATCTTCCATGAGACACTGATACTCAAATCTCAGAATCTAGCTTGGGGCAGGTCGTGCTGAATGCTGATATACTAGTACTCAAGAAACCATCATACTGGCATACCGCAACTGTGCACTTTTCTCGAATACGCAAAAAAATGTGCGTATCATTGTATTCGAGAAAACGCAACTGTGCACTAGTTTTTAAACTCGTCATTTGGGGGAGCTCGACTGTAGAAATTTCATTGCCGATGCCATCGAAAAGCAAATTGGGAAAAAAAAACTACTGCTTGTCGAGAAAGTACTGATGGGCGGCATGACATTCAGAAAGAAAGGCTCCGCCTGATGATCGACGTGTCGTGCGTGGCGATATCGATGGTGGTTGGGGGCGGGCCTTTGCCTTGCTGCGCTCCAAGAGAGATATCTGCATTTTGTTTGAAGGCAGACTGCTCCTCGGAAAGAACCTGGGCCTCGCACATACTACGTAACCTCGTTGGGCCGGTCCATATGCTAACAGCAGGTCCGGCCCAAATTAAAGAGCACATACTAGTTTTTTTTTTTTGCAATATAAGTGTAGGCATACCTGCAAAATAAAAAAAGAGTCAAGGAGCAGGTACTAACTGGAAACAGTATCGCCCAGAAAATATTTTGAGGTTCTCAAATTTATGTCAACGGGTTTTTTCCGTAGCGAAAGGTCCTGCAGTTCTGCTAAGCAAATTGCAGTTGTGACAGAATTAGTAGAATCTGTAAATAACAAATTTACATCTTGTCTGGGTGGTGTAGTTGGTTATCACGTTAGTCTCACACACTAAAGGTCCCCAGTTCAAACCTGGGCTCAGACATTTCATCTTTTGTTTTCCTTTTCTCAATTTTTTTGTTTTTCTATATGCATCTTTCTCTCTATTTTTTTTGCGCTTCTTTTCTGGAGTATATAGTTTTGTTATCGTCCAAAAAAAGAGTTCATATGTTTGAGAAACAACACAATTATTTGCTCTGCTGATTGATGCAACCCTTTTGTGCTGGCTCTTACAAACACGGCACACACATGAGAACCCCCGAATGGCAGTCACGAGACGACGACGAGACGAGAGAGGCCTGCCCTGCACCTGCCCCGTGCACCGCAGATTCCGCAGGGGTTCCCGACACCACCACCTGCCCGCCGCGCCGATCACATCAGCCCAGCTGAGCTTGATCCTACAGCTTGCGCATGCCGCGGCACCGCTCGTCCGTCCGTCCGTCCGTCCGCAACCGGCCAACCCCCAAAACCTTCCGGACGCGCAGGCATGCCATGCGTGTCGACGCCACGGCTCTCGGCTCGCCGCGCGTGCCCCGCCCGCCGGTTCCCTCGCCCACGCGGCGCGCATCGCCGCACGTCCCACCAGCTGGAGCGCGCCAGCAGTCACAGCCGCGCTGTCCTGTCCTTCCAGCAGCGCCGCGCGCCGGGGGGCGGACACCTGGAGGCTGGAGCCGTGGAGCGGGACGGAACGGCCGCGCAGGGCAGGGAGGTTCCTTGTGCGGTTGTGCCTCGCCACCCACCGCGCTCGCCGTCCGTTCCTTGGCCGAGGAAGCAAAAGATCCGCCCGGACGCCCGGTGGCATGGCACCACCACTCCACCAGCAAACGGAACCACGTCTCATCAACTCAATAAGCGATCAAGAGACGATCGCGCGCCATGATGATCCTGATCGGATCGGAGTGCGCAGATTTTGTAAAGGCCACGTCCGCCCCGCCCGGGGCACGCACGGTCGCTCTAACAAAAAAGCGGGGAGAGATCCCGGGGGGAATCGTTCGTCTAGCTGTGCGCGCTGCTGGTTTCGTCTCGCTCTGGCCGCCACCGCCGATACAGCGAGCGGGCGAGAGATCACATCGATCCGGCGGTGACTCGGTGAGGGGGAGTCCCGAATCCCTGGGCCGCCCGGACGCGCGCGATGCGGAACAGCTGGGCGGCGCGGGGCGGAGGTGGAGTCGCACGCCACCGGGGGGCGGTCGACACGGCAGGGGTCGCGAGCTGCATCCACGTGGAGCCTTGGAAATATCTCCCTCCTCCTCCGGTCCGTCCGTCTCCCTCTGGCTCCTTGCCGAGTTCCAGCGGTAGTTTCTGATGAGCGTTCACGCTCGCAAACGTTGACGCCTTGAGAAGGGATGGAATGGAACTAAAAGAAACATGTGCGTGCACCTATGCATTTTTTAGTTGGACAAAAATCTCTTCCAGGGCGTATTTGTAGCTCTGAGAGGCGTATTGATCGGCTCTTTCTTCTCTGACTGACTGATGATCGATCGCCCTTTTCAGCGCCCAAATTTCAGCGCGTGTGTAGTTTCAATCAGCAAATCAAAGCTTGGATTGTCCGGAGATTACTGAAGGATGAAAAGATTAGGTGATTGCTGGAGGAGCAACTATTAAATAGAGTATACTTCAAGAATTACAAATCATTCTTTTCAAAGTCCCAACCACCGATTGGATAAATGGTCGCACGATCTGTTTCTCATTCGAGACGCACTGTTTTTTTCAGATGATTTGTTGTTTTTCCAGGCAAGATTTCGCTTCATTCAAGGTTGGATCCACATCAAGATCGTCGTCTGACCATCTCAAGGAATATTGCAAGATGATTTGAACACTCTTCATTCCCAATGGTATCCGGATCGAATTCCGGTTACACCAGAATAATAATAATTAATCTAAGCGCTCCTCTGAACTTTGATTCAGGGAGAAACAGCTAAAAAATGGTTTCAAAAAGGAAAGCCAAGAAAACCAATTAGTAGAATTACTAGCTAGCAAGTTGCTTTTTCTGTGCATCATCCCACTGTACTACTACCACGGACGGAGACGGGAGAGAGCTAGTGGTTCTTGCGCCGGAGGTCGACGACGACGACGGAGACGTTGTCGGCGCTGCGCCTGGCGAGGGCCAGCTTGGTGAGCAGCGCGGCGGCCTCGGCGCACCACTTCTCCCTGCCCCTGCGGAGGCACGCGCGCGCCACCTCGCAGGCGGCCTCGTTGCTCACCACGTCCCAGAGCCCGTCGCTGGCGAGGATCAGGCACTCGTCGTCGTCGGCGAGGTCCGTCACCGTCACCTCCGGCACCGACGACACGTACGGCTTGAGGTACCCGTCCCCGATGGCGCGGGACATGGCCAGCACGCCGAGCACGCGCGCGCCCTCCCAGAAGATGACGCGCCCGCCCGCCGACTCGATCCGCTCCTGCTCGTCGGGGCGGTCTGGCTTGTGGTCCGATGACAGCGCCACCGACGCCGCTGCGCCGCCGCGGCAGAGCACCGCGCGGGAGTCGCCGCAGTGGGCCACGACGACGCGGCGCTCCTCCACGACGGCCACCACGGCGGTGGATCCCACGTGGTCGCACTTGTGCGCGTCGCACCGGCAGCTGTCGCTCGCGGCGGCGGCGGCGCGCCCGCCGGACGAGGTCACCTCGGCGTCCATCCGCGCGAAGCACCGCTCCATCGCCGCAGTCCAGGCTGCAGGCTCACGCTCCTCCCGCGGCGCCGCTTCGTGACCGGCGGAGAGCTCCTCGGCGAGCAGCTCGTGCATCCGGTCCCGGCACGCCTCGGCGACGTGCGAGCAGCCGTGGCCGTCGAACACCCCGTAGAAGTCGCACCTCCCGCTCCTGCCGTCGGTGCGCCGCTCGCCCTCCACCGCCGCAGCGGAGGAGGACGGCGCGACGAACGCCTCGCGCACGGACACAGCGTCCTCCATCTCCCTACGTCGCCCGGCCACCGACGCCGCCCCGTGCTTCCGCGCCACGAGCAGCTCCCCGGCCTCGACGCGGCGCTTCCTCGTGGCCGCGACGGCCTCTGCTGCCGACCCAGCCGCGGACGCCGACGCCGCAGCCAAGGCGGCGTGCTGCTTCCACCTCCCGGCCTCCCCGGCCCGTCGCCGCCTCTCGGCGCGCGCCCTGGCCCTGGCCTCCGCCTCGGGCCCAACTACCGCCCCCGCCGCCGCAGCGGAAGCCGCTGCCGAGTCACAGCACACCTGCGCCATCGACATCAACCAGCGAGCACCACCACCACCAAGAAGGCAACCTCGAAGCTTCCCCCCACCAGCAGCGAAGGAAGAACACGCATAGAGGGGACGGCGAGAGAGTTGAGAGAGGGTCCCCCGGTGGCGTGCTCCCTTTTTAAAGCCTCCCGCGCGCGGCGCGGCAAAGGAGGAGGACGAGGGGGGCGCGTGGCGGGGCGCGCGATCTCTGAGGCGGGACCCGACAGCTGGGGTGGCGCCCACCCGCATCTGGGCCGTCCACGACGCGCACGGGGCTCCGTCCCGCCCGACACGTCCACCCCCCGGCCGCGACACGTGACGCGCCGGGTTGGTTCGTTCGGTCGTAACCGCACACGACGCACCCGCATTATTAACGCGACGCGCGGCACCACGTCCCTAATCTACTGGTATTATTATTCTCGTGGTCTAATCTAATCACGCAGCAGACCGGACCGGGACCGACGGCTGGTGGCGGGCGGCGATTGGGCCACGGGGGTGCTGGTTGACGCGACGACCGGATCGCGGTGGCGGATCCGGTGCGCCACGCAGCGCGACGTGTGTCCCCTCCGCGAGCGCGGTGGCAGCGGGTGGGTGCCTTTTTTCCTCTCTTTTTGTTAAACCACCCGGCAAAATGCCGCCCGGGTGGAAATGTCCCGTTCGGACGCGATCGACGCGAATCGAAAGGCGGTGGGTGCGTGCCGGGCGGGGATTGGCCGCCGCGCCGCCTCGTGATGGCGCGAGGACTCGTGTCCCGTTTGACTAGGCGCCTGGCGCGACCCTCGCCGCTCGGGGCACGTTGCTTTTGCGGTTTTGCCCGGGGATTGCCGGGACGATTCGGCACCTGGGGGGTTGTACGAGTACGTGCACGGTGGGGCCCCCGCCGATGGACGGACGGACGGACGACGCATGCACGCACTTTCGGCTCGGTTTCGTTTTCTTTCGTTTCCGTCCCGGGACGTGCCGTCCCCCGTCCCCCTCTTGTTCCGTGCGGCCGCTGGCATTCCTTGACACGTTTGTGGTAGGCTGGTAGCATGGGAAGGGCATCGGCAGTGGCCCGTCGCGATCGCGAAGGGGAGCCCCGGAGCGCGCGGCAATGTGAAAACCGCCGGATGGGGGCGCTGCCACCCGCGGCGCGCGCCTCTCCGGTTTTCGTCTGGCGGTGTCGGTTTCGTGGTGAGCGTAGCGACGACTAGCGAGGAGCGGAGCCGACAGCCGAGGATGGTTGGTGGCTGGCTGCTTCGGCTGCCGTGATCTCTCTCGCGCGCGCGGGTCAGCGGCGTCGTGACCACCGGCGTGGGCTGACGTGCCGCGAGCGGGGGGAGCGCGGGCGTGGTGCCACGCAAGGTGTGGGGGGCCCACGTGCGCTCGCTTTGAAAAAAAATGGTGCGGCGTCGGGACTTGCACTGTGGTGGGGCCGACGGGTGCGGAGACGTGGGGCGCAGGGGTGGGCGACCGCGCGACAGGTGGCGGGGGAGCGTGCGGAAAGGCCGCCGCGCGAATACGCGATGGTAGAGTGAGAGTGAGTCAGGGTAAAAAATGAGCGAGAGTCAGACTGAGAGCACGCTACCCCCTCCTCCACCGCTTCCCCCACCGCCGCCGGGCGGGCGGCCGGACTCTGCCGGCCTTCCCTCGCAGGAGGCCACGTTTACCACGGGCTTGGTTGCTCGCTGCCACCTTGGCAGCGAGCAAGCCGCGCTCGCTCTGTTCGTTTGGCTTATCAACCACCAGCCAGCAGTACTTTCCTCTCAGAACAAACTAGCCACCAGCAACCAGCCAACAGTACTTTTATCTCAGAACAAACCAGCATCAGCCACCAGCCACCAGTCAAACGAACAGGCTGAGATCTCTGATGAGCCGTCTTCTTCGCTTCGACAAGACAAGACACGGGAGGAGAAAGGTAAGCAGGTGGTGGCAGCTCATCAAGCTGCTGCTGTGGGCGAGAAGCGTGGACCTGGCGGGCACTGCGGTAGCTACCGGGATGCGCTGCTCCGGCCCCGTACCTTCAAGCCCCGCTTCCCGGAGGTGACAAGACATGGTGAGCAGCCTTGGCTCACTGAGTTAAACATGGGAGGTAGGAGCATGCCTCCACCCTCTGGGTGTGTTTAGATGTTAAAATTGTGATGCAAAATTCTGAGATTTTGCACGGATTTTGGGCTGAAAAGCACAGTAGTACTTTTCGTTTGTTTGTGGTAAATATTATCCTACCATGGCCTAACTAGGCTCAAAAGATTCATCTCGCAAAGTACATCCAAACTGTGTAATTAGTTTTTGATTTCATCTACATTTAGTACTCCATGCATGTACCGACATTTTTGATGTGATGTTTGATGTGATGGGAAATCTTCTTTTTACATAGTGTATTTTGGGGAAGTTGAGCTTCTACACACACCCTCTGTGTGGAACAGGTTGGGAGTTGTGCAGCGCATTCGACAAGACAAGACACGGGAGGAGAAAGGTAAGCAGGTGGTGGCAGCTCATCATGCTGCTGCTGCTGTGGGCGAGAAGCGTGGACCTGGCGGGCACTGCGGTAGCTACCGGGATGCGCTGCTCCGGCCCCGTACCTTCAAGCCCCGCTTCCCGGAGGTGACAAAACATGGTGAGCAGCCTTGGCTCACTGAGTTAAACATGGGAGGTAGGAGCAGGCCTCCACCCTCTGTGTGGAACAGGTTGGGAGCTGTGGGGCGCATTCAAGACAAGGATGGGGGCGTGGTGCCGCTGAGTAATGGCGGGTCTTGGGTGGAAACACTCAACGCAAAAGCTGGGAAGAGATGCTTCAATTGCTTGTCCGCCGGACATCGCATTGACGCTTGCAGGGACCCGCCGCGCTGCATCCTGTGTTTTCGCTTTGGCCACAAAGCACGGTGGTGTCGCTATTCCTCGCCTCCTGCTGCGCGTGCTGCTCCTGCTGCCCCTCGCTCCCTGTGCTGCGCCCACCCACTGCTCTGCTGCCTCGGACCGCTGCCGCCGCCACGCCCCTCGCATCCACGGCCACCGGTGCTGCATCTCCTTCTTCTGCGCCTGCTGGTGCACCTCCACACGCCATGGAGGACGACGGTCGGTTCCCGGGCGCGCCGGAGAGGCGACTGGCGGAGGTTCACGCTGGGGTGCTGAGGTCGACGGTTGTCCGTGAGGCGGAGCGGAGGCTGGAGGTCCGCTCCCTGATGGTCGTCCCGCTGGATGCGCGGGTGCAGCTGACGGCGTCACGCGTCTGGCATGAGGCGGCTCGCCAGCTCGGGGTGCCGCTCCATGGCGTCAAGGTCTCCAAGATGGCGGGCTCTTCCTGTTGAATATTGCTGTTCAACATAAGTAGCACATAAACACAAGATCACATAGCCTAAATCACAATCAATCTGCTAATGCGGAATTAGGTGGGATAAACTTATACCAGCGTTAGTAGCCGCCATGGGAGCCTTCTGAGACGATGTAGTCGGTACGGGTCTCAGCCTTGAAGTAGTAGAATCGATGACGAACGCCGACTCAAGAACTTGTGATGTTCTTGATCGGTAACTTGAACGTATCCCCTCTGGACGCCAACGGCACTGACCCGGACGTGGACGAGGAACTAGAGCTTCTACCTCCTCCAGCTCCCTTAGCAATCGGTGTTTGGTCTTTAGACTAAAGCAAATTGATTTGATGCGTTGGAGGCTTTGCCTTACCCTTAGTTTTATATGGAGCTGTGGAGGCAGGGCCTAGAGTCCTAATAGGATTCTAATTGTGTTCCTGCCGATTACAGAACACGAGTTCTGATCCATCACGTAGGGGAAAAACATGAGGAACAAGTTCCTCTCAGTTGGAGACCGAGAAGATCACGATAACAGTTTATTTCCAACATTCTCCCACTTGATCGAACGGTCTACAACTTGTTCGCATCATACTAATGTTCACACTCGGTAAAACAGTAAATACTAGACCAATACGTCGTCAGCAGCATTTAATTCGCTACCGGGACCCCATTCCCATAGTTTCACTGAGACACCTTGTTAGAACGCTTATACATTATTGGGAGTTCATAACGGCCCTGAACCAGGACCTAAAGACTATCCACCAGACCCATGTCTAGAACATGTTGCTTAAATAGATTAGGTGGTATGACTTTAGTGAGCGGATCCGCGAGCATCTCATTAGTTCTTATGTGCTCGACATTAATAGTACGATCCTGGTCTCTTTCAATAACAACACGATACTTAAGGTCAATGTGTTTGGAAGCACCACTTGACTTGTTGTTCTTTATGAAAAATATTGTTGATTTATTATCATAGTATAACTTAAGTGGTTTTGTAATGCTGTCTATAACCTTAAGACCCGGAATAAAATTCTTAAGCCACACAGCCTGTCCTGTCGCTTCATAACATGCTATAAACTCAGCCTGCATAGTCGACGCTGCAGTTAACTCTTGCTTAGAGCTTTTCCAAGAAATAGCTCCTCCTGCTAGAGTGAAGACATATCCTGATGTAGACTTTCTACTATCTTCACATCCAGCAAAATCAGCATCAGAATAACTAATAACTTCAAGGTTATCTGACCTCTTATATGTAAGCATGTAGTTTTTAGTGCCTTGGCAATAGCGTAATGCCTTTTTGACACCCATCCAGTGGACCTTTCCTGGATTTTGCTGATATCTTCCAAACATTCCGGTTGCAAATGCAAAGTCCGGACGCGTACAGACTTGAGCATACATTAAGCTCCCGACAGCAGAAGCATAAGGAATATTACTCATTTCACTTAATTCCAATTGGTTTTTTGGACTTTGTTCTTCACTAAATTTATCGCCCTTTCCTATTGGAACAGGTGTGGGCTTACTATTTTGCATCTCATATCTCTTAAGCATTTTATCAATATATGCCTTTTGAGATAATCCCAGCACTCCTTTGGTCCTATCTCGGTGAATCTCAATGCCCAGAACATAAGAGGCCTCACCGAGATCTTTCATATCAAAATGGGATGATAGAAATCTCTTTGTCTCATGTAACATTTGCTTATCGTTACTTGCTAATAGAATATCATCCACATAGAGTACTAGAATGACAAAATTTCCACCTTTTATCTTAATGTAGATACAATTGTCTATAGGATTTTCCTTAAATCCGAATTTCTTAATCACTTGATCGAATCTAAGGTTCCATTGTCTTGACGCTTGCTTAAGTCCATAAATGGATTTCTTTAATCTGCATCCCATATGTTCCTTACCTTTCACAACATAACCTTCCGGTTGTGTCATGAAAATTGTCTCGTCTAAGTGACCATTAAGGAATGCAGTCTTAACATCCATCTGATGTAGCTCTAAATCAAAATGAGCCACTAGCGCCATGACGATTCTAAACGAATCTTTCTTAGACACAGGTGAAAAAGTTTCATTATAATCAACCCCTTCTTTTTGTGTATAACCCTTTGCTACGAGCCTTGCTTTGAATTTATCGACATTTCCTTTAGAGTCACGCTTAATTTTGAAGACCCACTTACAGCCTACTGGTTTGACTCCATCAGGAATTTCGACTAAGTCCCATACATCATTAGTGCTCATAGACTTAAGCTCATCTTCCATAGCCTCAACCCACTTAGCGGAATGCTCACTTGAAATTGCCTCTTTGAATGAGACAGGATCATCTACCTTTCCGACATCATACATATCTTCACTTAAGTATGTCTCATAACAGTCAGGAATGGCAGACCTCCTTGGCCGTTGTGATCTCCTTATAGGCTCATTCACAACTGGCTCAGAAATGGGTAGAGGTTGCTCAACAGGGTTTTGCACTTCATTATTATGCACCACTTGCTCTTGCTGTGGCACAATCACTGGCTGTTGTGGTGCCTCAACTTGAGCTGTAGCACTTGAAGTCTGAACAGAGGGTAAGAACAATGGCACTAACTGAGGTGTCACTGATTCTTGAGTCACCAGAATAGGAAGCTCAGCCCGGATTTCCTCAAGACTTATTTCCCTCGTTGGAAAGCTCCCTGCATCCTCTAGGAACACAGCCTGTCTAGTCTCTACGAACTTAGTGTGGCGACTAGGACAGTAGAAACAGTACCCCTTAGACTGATCGGGATATCCAATAAAATGGCAGCTTATCGTCTTAGTATCTAATTTCTTTTGTTGTGGATTAAATAATCTAGCTTCAGCTGGACAACCCCACACACGTAAGTAATTAAGTGACGGTTTCCTTCCAAACCACAATTCATAAGGTGTTTTGGACACTGACTTACTAGGAACCCGATTAAGAATATGTGCAGCTGTTTTTAATGCTTCCATCCACAACTCCACTGGCAAACTAGAATAGCTAAGCATGCTACGCACCATGTCCATAAGTGTGCGATTGCGTCGCTCAGCCACTCCATTCTGCTGTGGTTCGCCCGGCATAGAATATTGGGCCTTAATACCATTTTCCTCAAGGTACTTAGCGAATGGTCCAGGAATCTGGCCATATGGAGCATGTCTCCCATAATACTCACCACCTCGATCTGATCTTACTATTTTAATAGTAATACTATGCTGATTTTCCACTTCAGCCTTATAAATCTTAAATTTATCTAATGCTTCAGATCGATTGCGAATGGGGTAAATATGACCATAACGAGAGAAGTCATCAGTGAAAGTAATAAATGAATCATAACCATCCACTGAAGTTACTGGGAATGGGCCACAAATGTCAGTGTGAATAATTCCTAAGAGGCCCGAACTCCTAGTAGCTCCTTTCTTAATTGTCTTAGCGAATTTCCCCTTAATACAGTCGATGCACTGTTCTGAGTCTGAGAAATCTAATGAATGTAGTATCTCTTCCCTAATGAGACGTTCCATTCTCCCCCTCGAAATATGGCCTAAACGATAGTGCCATAATTTCGAAGAAGTCTGATCATTTCGCTTACGCTTTTTAGACACATTACTCACATTCATCACAGAATAATCTTTATCAAGAGAGAGCATATAAAGCTTGCCTTGCAAATAACCAAGACCAACATTTATATTATGATACTTAATATTACACTTATTGTTGCCAAACTCACAAATATGTCCCGAATAATCTAATGCTGAAACTGAAATGAGGTTTCTCTTTAAGCTAGGAACATAAAGGACATCATCTAATTGAAGACTGAAGCCGCTTGGTAGCTCTAATGCGAAGTTTCCAACGCCTTCGACTTCAACTTCATTTCCATCAGCAACTCTAAGATTTCGCTCCCCCTTCTTATAGTTCTCATCGAACTGAATGCCTGTAATGAATTGGAAATGTGCACAGTGGCACCTGAGTCAATCCACCAAGTATTCGGGAAAAAATCAGCTAAGAATGATTCATCAATAAATGAAACAACATCAGTACCTTTGTTCTTTAGCCATTCCTTAAACGCTGCGCATTGCTTTTGCAGATGTTTAGGAGACTTGCAGAACTTGCAAACTTTAGCATCTTGAGCATTCTTATGTGAAGTGGTCTTATTCACCTTATTTTTCTTAAATTTCTTCTTAGGCTGCGTGCTGCTTCCTGATTCAGCTTGATTTTTAGAAGGATGGTTAAACCCAACAAGGTTAGCCACATTCTTCCCTTTTTCAGCCTTCTGCCTTTCCTCTTCCTCAACACAATAGCTGATGAGCTCAGCTATGTTCCAAGTCCCTTTCTGAGTGTTGTAACTTATCTTAAAAGGACTATATTGAGGAGGCACTGAAGTCATAATGAAATGCACCAGAAAACCATCCGAAATGGCCATATCCAGTGCCTTAAGCTTATTGGTCATATCACACATGCTCAAAATGTGCTCCCTAATACCACTTTGCCCATTATACTCAGATGTTAGCATTTTCATAATGAGAGTGCTAGCATAGGTCTTAGAGGAGCTCTTAAAGTTTTCTTCGACCTTATCGAAGAATTCCTTAGCGGTCAACTCACGACCATCCTCATGTTTATCAGGAATAGCACCTCTAATGGCAACAGAGATCGATTGCTTAATGATCATGTTGGCCATTCTGTTGTTCCTATCCCACTTATCAACATGAGAATTGTCAGCATTGGGAGCAGTAGAAACAACAGGCCTAGCATCACGTAAGACTGAGTCATACTCTAAAATGCCAAGTATGACCTGCACCTTTTCCTTCCAGCTAGGAAAGTTGGTGCCATTAAGTGGCTCAATGGTGTTTAGGTAGCCGGTCACATTGTTCACTGAAAATTATGGAAAATTATGTTTCAGTAAAATACACAATAAAGATGCACATAAAAGCATAATAATAACCTTACGATGGTCCGATTAAAATTATGCAATAAATTTCAATTTGCATCACCGATGGGCAGAAAACAAACGAAATTTATCATTAAACTCATAATTAAAACAACGATGGTCAGAATTAATTACAAGTGTACTCTAACTAAGCTTCTCGATGGTTCCACTTAATTAGAGAGCATCTTAATTGCATACTGGTGGAAAACATAATTTTTCAGCGAAAATAATGCAAACTAAACAGTAATTAAAACAATTATATGACTTATGGAAATTAAATAAGCTGGAAAACATAAAAGATAAAGGAAAACTTAACCGGGCTCAAAACCTCAAAACTAGCCCACATATGCTTTAGCCCACAGTAGCCCATCCCCTCTATTTAGCTAATCCGGCCCATCTTACGGCCTGTGCAGCAGCCCAACTATCGGCCCACTATGGCCCGGCCTGCTCGCGCCGCTGATCTGATGCGCACGATCCTGGCCGTTCGTCGCAGATCGGACGGCGGAGGGAAACCCGAACCGGGTCAAAACCGGCCGGCGACAGAGGAAACCCTAACTCCCCTCGCATTCCACCCGCACGCCGCAGTCACCCCGTCTCCCCTTTCTCCTCCCTCGGATCCCGAGCTTGCAAACGCCGCCGCCATGATCCACCGCCGCCGACCGTAGGCTCCGCCGCGGGCCCTCTGGCCGGAGGACGCGTGCGACTCGGTCACGCGCGCCTCGGTCCAGGGGCTCCGCCGGTGGTGCTGTAACGGGGCGAGCGGGGCGCGGGTAGCGTTACGGAGCGCGGGCGGCACTCCGGCCTAGCGACGGCAGGGACGGCCTGGAGCTGATGGCGCGCCGATAAAGGAGTCGCGAGGGCGGACTGCGGCAGTATGATGCCGCAATTGCTCGGCTCGGTGGCCCGAAAGCACACCGACGGCTGCACAGGGTGTGCGCACACGTGGTGGCGATTCATGCCGTGTGCGTGCCCCCTTGCTGATGCGGCCGGTGAGGGAGATGACTGTGGCGCGCGCGCGACGTCCTGATGCCGTGCGCCGCCATCAACCAGGGAAGCCCTTAATCCCTAGGGTTAGGGTTAGGGTTCGCTGATTTGGGGATTTTTGAATTTGGGGATCTTTTCTGATGAATCTTTGTAATTCGATTCGATTCCCCTCCTTCTACTTGCTTATGCACTTTCAATTTCACGAATTGATGAGTAATTTCGCGAGATTGAGTACTGACAGTGCCTAATTAGGGTTAACAGGGATGAACTAACCCTAATTACAATACTTAATCATGAACTTAACATAATTAGGATCTAATTATCATAATTAGGCATGCAATTAGGCACATGAACATCTAATACAGTACTTAACAGATCAAATTAAAAACTTAAAACTTGAACTGTAAATATCAACCGAAATAGATCATATCTGATTTGCTCATGATTTGCACTTTAAATCACTGCATTGATCTAATTGCACACTAACAAGCACAAATCAATCTAATTGCATATCTTAAACTAATCTGCAGGGCTAATGCATATCAAATTAATCTTAAACCGACTAAAACAGGGGCATAACCATGGCTTAGGATTAAGATTAGATCATGATAAGGCTAAGTACGGCTCTAGATGCCAATTGTTGAATATTGCTGTTCAACATAAGTAGCACATAAACACAGGATCACATAGCCTAAATCACAATCAATCTGCTAGTGCGGAATTAGGTGGGATAAACTTAAACCAGCGTTAGTAGCCGCCATGGGAGCCTCCTGAGATGATGTAGTCGGTACGGGTCTCAGCCTTGAAGTAGTAGAACCGATGACGAACGCCAACTCAAGAACTTGTGATGTTCTTGATCGGCAACTTGAACGTATCCCCTCTGTACGCCAACGGCACTGACCCGGACGTGGACGAGGAACTAGAGCTTCTACCTCCTCCAGCTCCCTTAGCAATCGGTGTTTGGTCTTTAGGCTAAAGCAAATTGATTTGATGCGTTGGAGGCTTTGCCTTACCCTTAGTTTTATATGGAGCTGTGGAGACAGGGCCTAGAGTTCTAATAGGATTCTAATTGTGTTCCTGCCGATTACAGAACACGAGTTCTGATCCATCACGTAGGGGAAAAACGTGAGGAACAAGTTCCTCTCGGTTGGAGACCGAGTAGATCACGATAACAGTTTATTTCCAACACTTCCTTCCTCCTGAGGTTCGAAACCAGGTAGCTTCGCGACGGAGCCCAGTTGCGGGTGCCTTCACGGTGGGCCATGTACGGATGCAACTCCGGCCATGTACTCGCCAGGTCGGGGCGTCCTCTCTCTCAAGGTTCAGGTATCGTACTCGCGTTTGCATTGAGGGTCTCCCCGAACTTGTTCGGCATGCAAAGGAGGTTGCAAATTTGTTCCCCTGTCAGTCCTTTGTGGATGACCCTGATTGTGACCCGGAGAAGCCGGAGGAGGAGGAGCAGTGGCGGACCTACACAGGGGCAAGCCCGGCCAGCCGCCCAGGCTCCGGCGGCATTGTTGTTAAAGTAGCTAGTGTTTGAATCAACTTTCTACGTAGTTGTAATCTTTGTACACTGAAGATAGGAAGATGATTCTTTAGTTTTGCCCAGGCTCTATCGATTTTCTGGGTCCGCCACTGAGGAGGAGTGCAAGGATCAATAAGGAGAATCACGCGCCGGCGAGGACTCAGGGGCGAGGCATTGCGAGGCTGGCAATTCCTCTGAAGAAATCTCTTCTACCAGCACCGGTGCCTCGCAACAAGGGGGCTGCTATCAAAAAAGCTGTTGGCAGTGCGTCTGGGCTTATGGATCGCAAGGGGGCTAAGCCTGCTTTTTCTGGGTCCTTATGCGCGCCTCCGATGCATCTCTGTCCGGTGAACAGCTGACTGATGTATCGAAGATGGCCTTCTATGGGCAGTTTGCTGAAGCGATGCAGGAGGGTCTGGTTACCAGCATACGACAGACATTTGGGCTCCCTGATGTTGGCCCCGGAAGCTTGGCGAGCTTGGCGGTTGATGATGAAGACAACCTCTGAAGTGCGGCTTCGGCCACAGGAGGCTCATCCACGAGCCTGTGTATCTTTAAGTTTCTTGTTATTCCTTTTACCTGTGTCTTGGATGGAGGGAAGTTGGTGGCTGCTGGCTTGCTGGCTGGGTTGGGAAAGTTGGTGGTGTTTTGTTTTCAAGTCTCAGTTGCTTCTGCTGGGAGTTTGCTCGTTTAAGGAGGATGTTGGTTATGCGTTCAGTTGGTGTTGGGGAGGCGGGCTCTGCTTGGCTGTGTGTGTTGTTTCCCCGGACTCTTGAGATTGTTTGTTTCCAATGAATGATCAGCAGTGTGTAATTTTAAATTGGAATGCTAGGGGGTTAAATAATCCTGCTCGTCGTCAGGTTGTCAAAGATCTGGTGAGGGATTCTAGGGCCACAATAGTCACAATTCAAGAAACAAAGTTAGCACAGATTGACAGGACCTTGGTTTTTGAAATCCTGGGAATTCAGTTTGTGGATCATTCTGTAGTGCTTCCTGCAGTGGGTACAAGTGAGGGAATTTTATTGGCTGTTAGCAGTGAGCACTACACCATCTCTGCAGTTGAAGTTGGTGTACATACTGTGACGGCTGTGATATCTACTTCTGATGGTTCTGTGTCCTGGTGCCTTACTGCTGTCTACGGACCACAGGGAGATGCTGAAAAGCTACAGTTTTTGGGAGAGCTGAGATGGGTCAGTATGAGTGTCACAGACAAGTGGCTCCTACTTGGTGACTTCAACATGATCTTGCAAGCGGCTGACAAGAGCAATACTAATCTTAACAGACGCCTCATGGGGGCCTTCAGAGATGTGGTTCGTGACCTGGAACTCAAGGAAATTGCGCTGAGAGCTGCAAGCCCTCTCCTCCCAAGTGTCTGATCATGCACCTTTGCTTATTGTCGGAAATGTGTCAGTAAGGAGTTTTAAGGGCTTTCGGTTTGAAGCCTTCTGGACAAGATTCTCAGGTTTCAATGAATGTGTGGCAGAGGTGTGGAGTAAGCCAGTCTCGGTGACAAATCCTTTTCTGCGCCTACATGTAAAGCTGAGGAGGCTAGGTGTAGCGCTTAGAAAGTGGTCCAGAAACCTGATTGGAAATAACAAGATACTCAGATGTGCAGCCCAGAAATTGATTGGCATTCTTGATGTAGTGCAGGATTACAGACCACTTGCAGAGAGTGAAATTTTGTTGAAACGAGACTTAAAAGCCAGACTCTTGGGGATGATGGCTGTGGAAAAATTAAGGGCCAGACAAGCTTCCAGGCTCACCTCTGTAACAACCCAGAAATTTAAGTTATGAAAATGTGAGGAAATTTGAACTTTTCATTTATTGAAGAAGTGTCACCCTAATTTAATCCCAATTCTAGCCTCTTCTCTTAATTCTAAATAAATGTAACCAAATTATAAAAAAATATAAATTCAAATTATGGTTTAATTATGTGATTTGGTTTTTATGGATTTTATTTGGATTTAATTGAGTGAGATATGAATTTGAATAAAATCAAATTAAATATAAAGTGTAAACCATATTCAAAACTATATTCAAACTCTAAACTAACCCTTGGGCCAACTAACCTATCCTAGAGTCTATCTATGCCCCCTCATCTTCTGGCCGCACACACCGAAACACCCCTGATCAGCTTTCAGCCCACCAAGGCGGCCCAACCAGCCCAGCTCGCCGCGCCGCCCCTGTTCTTCTTCTTCCCGCGTCTGTCCACGCCAGCGCGCCCCGCACCGCACCGCCGCCGCGCCACACGCGCGTGCACGCACCCCCGGCCAGGGGACAAGCCCCCGACCCCGGCGCGCACCGCCCGTGGCTTTGCCCCTTTTACCCTCGCCTGTTGATGCGCTCCCGCGCCCGCCAACCACACCCGTGCCTCCACGTCAGCATACGCGTCGTAGCAAGCCAATGGGGACCCAGCCGTGACCCTTCTACCCTTGCCTCGACGTGCTCGAGCTTCTAATCCCCCGGGCGAGGCCCCTGCTGCAAGGCATCAAGCAATTGGGGTTTTCCCCTTTGGTCCCCTATCCGCCGCCGTGTGAGAAGAGGAGGGGGAAAAAGGAGGAGAAGGGAGGAAGAGGAGAAGTGGGGGGCGCTTTGCCACCGCGACGAGAAGACGAAGCCAAGGAGTAGGAAGCCGGAGCCGTCCGTGGACCGGAGGAGGCCGTCCGCGTGCGAGCAGAAGCCGAAGCAGAGGAAGAAGCCGCGCCGCCGCGTCACCTCACCGTCGCCGCCGTAATCTTCATCGACGCGGTCGACACTGCTACGTCTACACCATCACCTCCCGGTGAGCTAGTGGACCGCTCCTCTTCCTCATCCTAGCACCATGGGAGCGTGCCCCTGCGCCAAGCCAGGGCGGTCTTCGGGCCGTGCGTTTCCGCGAGCTCGCCGCCGCGACGCACCCAGCGCCGCGCTGGACCTCGCTGTCCTCTCCATGCTTGTGAACCCGGCCATCGTGCCGTTTGTCTCGACGCAGGACCTTGCCTTGCGTCGCCTGCTCTGTTGACCGGCCTTCGCGCCATGTCGTTCGCGGGCGCGCCGCCGCGGTGCACCTCCACGCCGCGCCGAGCCTCGCCGTTCTACACCACCAGTTTTATCTGATGTTACCCTGTGCTCTGGCCTTCGTGCCGATGATCTTGCGCTTCATCTCGCTGCCCCGCGCTAACGCACCGCGCGCCGCGGCCCTGGCTTCCCAGGCGCACACGCGCCGACCACCCACGCCGCGGCTAGGGAAGTCCCTGCACGCACACGCGCGTCCATGCCGAGCGCACCCACGCACGTGGCTGAGGATGAGCGCCATGCACTTTTATTTCTAATCACGCCGTCGTTAACTCGCCTGTGCCCCGTGCTGTCGCCGCGTCGTCGCGCCGCCACGGTGCCGCGCCGAGAGCGCCGCCAGGCCGTCCCCGTGTGCAGGCCAGAGAGCCCCACCCCAGGGTTGTGGCCGCGCCGGGAGGACCACGTGCATCTAGAGAGCTCCAAACGCCGCTTGGATGAACGCCGAAGCTGTCGCTGCCGTCAAACACCGCACGCCGTCGCCGCCGGACTCGCGCCCAGGCGCGCCGACGTGCAAACGCGTGGTGAGGGAGCGCTTTCGTGCCCCAGATCAATTCGAGGGCCTCCACCAGACTTTTTTTGCGGGAGCCGAGGGACCGCTGGGCCAACCGGCCTGATAAGGCCCAGTGCGGCCCTTTTTCCTTATCTCTCTGGACTTTGATATTTGTTCAGGGGGATCAGATGGACTTGGACCTCTTGGCCCAGAAGGTTGAGTCCATTGGGCCGAATCCGGCCGACTGACACTTTCAGCCCATTAACGGCCCACTAACTCTGCTGCTGACGTCATGCTGACGTCATCAGCTATTTTCAAAATAAAAATCCTTTTTCTGTTTCATAAATGAATTTGGAAATTATTTTATAAATCCTATAACCTTTGGAAATTCATAACTAATTATTTATAACTCCGAAAAATATGAAACCAGTTTCTATATTTTTCTAAAAATGAGACGGTGTTGTTTGTAGATAGTTTGGTTCTGTTTGGATTTTTTAAAATTGGGTTTCTTTGGTTTTATGCTTAGTTGATTGCCGGTAATTTAGTGTCTCGTATCTCGTGCTGCACAGACCCGAGCTACGACCAGGAGGAGGCCTACGACCCCGACTTCAACCCAGACCAGGACTACGGACACCAGCCAGGTGTCATGTCACTCCCAACCATTTAGATCCTATGCATGCTTTAGATGCTAGTGCTTAATTACTTTTGATACATGTTTTTAAAATTGCATAGACAATTGATTAGCCATGCCTTGGAATTGTTTATCCTGTCCTTGGAATACCTACTTTTGGAACTAGCTACAGACCCCTAGCTAGTTCTCTGGCTTTATTCATCCATATATTTTACCCTTAGTTATGGATGGATCTCAGGATTGGACCGAGGGTGGGATACCTCGGAACACTTGCGTGTGTTTTGGGTGAGTGTGTATCCTTGACGTGTTACCGTGGGAGCGAGCCGCTTTGGTTACTTGTGAACGCCTGTCTAGGGGAGGTGCAACCTGGCCTCTCGCCCTAGCGGCGTGTCGGACGGTTGGAGTTGGTGAGTGCTCACTCTTGCAATTAAGGACCGATCGACAGTTTAACCGTGATCTTTGGGCTATTTACGTGCAAACCGTTCGCCTTGTTATGGGCAGGGTTTGGTCCGAGAACTACTATGTGGATGGCATCCAGCCTGTAGGCAGACCGGTGTGGTCGTGTGAGGGGGACGGGTATTACCCCCCGAGTAGACGTCGCCCCAGCTTCTCCGGGGATGGTTTCACAGCTTCGAGGCCCTGCTGGCAAGTTTCGCGCCCCAGATAGGATGAGTCAGGCTCGGAGAGGCAGGAGAGTGCCACCCACTGCTAGGTCTCCGGCCGTTAGGTAGAGAGGTGGATCGGGGGCACCTGATTCTGCTCTACTCGGCGGGTCCAGTTGTACAATCTCTGCAGAGTGTTAAACCTATAGCTATAGTCCATGTCCACTGGTATGGACAACCCACGGGTCTGTTACTCTGGCTAGTCTCTTCTTGTGGTGCTTTCTCTCCCTTGTGTGTGTGAGAGCCCGGCTTCGTGCCGTTGAGACGTGGGGATAGGAGTTGGTGACCCCACGTCGCAGATGAGAGTGGGATGCTATATCTTGGTTGAGATCCAATGCTTGGTGTTCTTTCCTTGTTGGGGTGTTGACCCCGGAGGCGCTGTCCTCGGAGGTGTGGATCTCCTCGGAGATGGAGACCTCTCGGCTAATTTGCTTACCTTGACGTTGCTACCGCTACTTGCATAACCTACTACAGCCATAAATAGGATTACTCATGCATATTAGAGTTATTCTCTTTTGCTTATGCTCTTTGTTGGGAAGCTGACATGACCTACTCGCTTATCGAGTAGATGACGGGTTTTCAGACCAGGAGCCGAACTACGACTTTGAGCACGATGGATGGGAGGACTGAGGCTTGCCCTACACTCGAGTTGCATGCAGATATGGTGTCTACTTCGCTACATGAGAGCCGTTGCGTAGATGTTTACTCTGTATGATTCAGTCCCGTTGGACTTGTACCCGGCATGTGCCGAAATGATGTACTCAGATGCTTAATTATTATAATATGGATCTTCATGTTTTTCTTTTGATGTACGGATTTGCTTTACTTTCTGAGACAGGGATTTGCACGTGATAGCCTCCTGGGACTATCACAGAGGTGCAGGGATCGGGTTCCCTTCTTTGGAAACCCGGTTCGTTTCAACCTCCATCAGAGCGGCTGAATCCAACTCAAGGCTTTTCTACCTACAAGCAAATGGCAGAAGGAGGAAGAAGCACATTCAATCCTTGGAAACTCCGGAGGGTATCTCTGTGCTACACGAGGATAAAGAGAGTGTGGTATTCGACCACTGCCGTTCTCATTTTGGCCAGAAGGAGCAGCGACAAGTCACACTGAACTGGGAGGAAATGGGCTTGCCAAGGCTAGAGTTGAGTCACCTAGAGGAGGATTTCTCTGTTGAAGAGGTTTTTGGTGTGATAAAGGATTTGGCTTCTGAAAAGGCACCAGGACCCGATGGTTATATAGGACTATTTTTCAAAACATGTTGGTCTGTTATCAGTCGGGATCTAATGCTAGCAATTAATTACTTCTTTCAGTTGCATGATCAACACTTCAGTAACCTGAACTCGGCACACGTGGTCCTCATCCCCAAAAAAACTGATGCAAGTTGTCTCAATGATTACATGCCTATTAGTCTCACTCACTCTGTGGCAAAGCTGTTTTCCAAGTTGCTCTCCTCAAGGCTAGCTCCTGAACTTAACTCCTTGGTGTCTCGAGCACAGAGTGCATTCATTCATCGCAGGGGCATTCAATAAAACTTTCTGTATACTCAGAACTTGATCAGAGCTCTGCATAGGACCAAACAACCAGGGTTGTTCCTAAAGCTCGATATTGCTAAAGCTTTCGACAGTGTAAGATGGGATTACCTCCTAGAAGTTCTGGAACAATTTGGCTTCGGGCTGAGATGGAGAGGTTGGGTTTCTATCCTACTGGCCTCAAGCTCCTCAGCAGTTTTTTTGAACAGGGCTAGAGGACGATGGTACAGGCACTTCACTGGCCTTCGGCAAGGGGATCCACTTTCGCCAATGCTTTTCATCTTAGCCATGGAACCATTGCAACGTTTACTGGAAATTGCTTCAGCCACAGGGCTCCTCACACCAATCAATAATCGAGTGGCCAAGCTGCGTGCACGTTTATATGCTGATGATGCTGCGATTTTCATCAACCCGAAAAAAGAAGACATTGATGTTGTAGTTGAGATTCTTGACCTGTTTGGCAAGGTTTCTGGGTTGATAACAAACAGGAATAAATGTGCTGTCTTCCCAATTCAGTGTGAAGGAATCAACTTAACAGATGTCATGGAAGGGTTCCCCTGCCCTGTGCAATCCTTTCCTTGCAAATACCTGGGCTTACCACTACATCTACGGCAGCTGCGAAGAGTTGATATCCAGCCTCTAATTGATAAAGTGGCAAACAGGCTGCCTACTTGGAAAGGAAGGTTCTTAAACAAGGCCGGCCGTCTTAAGCTTCTGAGCTCAGTGCTTACTGCTATCCCGACATACTTTCTGACTATGTTCTCACCTAAGAAGTGGACGCTGAAGCAACTGAACAAAATAAGACGGGCTTTTCTCTGGAAGGGGACAGATGAGGTGAAAGGAGGACACTGCTTGGTTGGCTGGAAGAAATTGCAAAGACCAAAGAACCGTGGTGGACTGGGTGTCCTTGATCTTGATCTGTTTAGCAGAGCTTTGAGGTTGCGCTGGATGTGGTTCCAGTGGGTCGATCCAGAGCGGCCTTGGGTTGGTTCTGACCTTCCTTGTGCTGAAATTGATCAACAGTTGTTCGGAGTGTCTACCTTGGTCCGGTTGGGTGATGGAAAAAAGGCTAGTTTTTGGAACTCACCATGGCTGGATGGGTGTGCACCACGGGACCTAGCACCTAGACTGTACAAACTTGCTTGGAGGAAGAACCAAACGGTGGCTGATGACTTACAGAATGATAATTGGACAAGGGGGCTCTGGCGAATGACTACTGCAGATGAGATGGCTGATTTAATCAATCTCTGGACACTTGTCTCAAACGTGCAGCTATCTCAGTCGGAGGACCAGTTGGTCTGGAGGTGGACTACTGATGGTTGTTACACTGCAAAGTCAGCATATGAAATTCAATTCAAGGGATCGTATTGCTCCTTAAACTCTACAGCAATTTGAAAAGCTAAAACAGAGGACAAGCACAGATTCTTTGCCTGGTTACTGCTCCAAAGAAAGATCCTCACGGCTGACAAGTTGCTACTGCGAAACTGGCCGTGTAACCCTTCCTGTCCGCTGTGTGATCAATCGCCGGAAACTGCAGAACACCTTTGCCTTCATTGTGTTTTCTCACAGGAAGTTTGGCTGCTAATGGCAAGTTGGACAGGAGGGCTGGTCCCTGTGCCTCAGCCGCTTCTCTCTCTGGAGACCTGGTGGAACTCGGCATTGCACTCGGCCTCAAAGGAAAATAGGCGACGGCTTGCCTCACTTTTGATTTACTCAGCCTGGAACTTGTGGAAGGAACGTAACCGTCGTGTTTTTGAAGGCACCACAGCTTCGCCGGCTCGCGTCCTAGCGCTGATCAAGGAAGAAATTCAGCTAAGAAGCTCAGCTTGTGGGGAAGAGGTGCTGCCGCGCGGGGGGTGGGGGGGTGTTAAATGCTTTCTAATGTTAGTCACAGATCTGAGAGTTGGTGTTTCTTTGTTTTTATGTAATATCGGATGTTGTAAAACCTCACATGCTCCCTCTCCTTATATGACATAGCAGTGCTCCTGCTAATTTTTCGAAAAAAAAGAATACGCGATGGTGACGTGCCGATGGTGGCTTGCAAGGAATTTTTCGGGGTCAGCCGAAAGAGAACCCGGCTGCTGGATTTGTGCTCCACCGATGCTTGACCTGCCCGGGGTCTTTAAATTAATTATTAACCGTTTGATTGCTCATTTCTTCTGCGATATATATAATATAATATTACAGTTTATATATCGATATCACAGGATCAACATCTGTGCTACTGTCAATTCTATTTGGACAAGCGCTTTCGTCCGCAAAATATTAAAATAATTCAACAAGCGCTTCATGTGTGTTTTACGTGACGCAAACCATGAGTAGCAATTGGCCAGTTGGGTATATTCATTTGACGCACGATTTTGCCACGTGTCTATTTTCCACTGGAATATAGTATATTCCACTTGTTAAAAGATCTACAGGAGCTCCGTGCATTGGAGCTTTCGAATGCTCTAGCAAGTTCTGTTCAACTTTTACATCGCATTAGTATTTGATCGCCTTAGAAAACACAAGTTGAAAACGAACCCAATGAAATGTGCATTTGAGGTATCTTTTCGAATAATCGTCAATTTTATAGTCACAAAGCATGGTATTAAAATAGTCACAAAAACATGATATTAAAATCGATCCGACACCAAACATTCTCTAGTCTACTTGGTTTGAGGAGTTAAGGTATGGTCGTAATCACGAGACCTAGGTTTGATTCCTTGACGGGGCTCTAGACCAGGGCCCACCACGACCACTAAAAAACGCAGTACGGCGGCCAGTACAATGAGTACTACGTCTCCGAGTACCTGGCAGCCCGTACGACCAGTTTCCGTCATAGGCCAGGAGCTGGGCGGCCCATGCGCACCACTACCTCCTCCTCCGAGTACATGACGACCCACACGACAAGTCCCCGACCACGTGGTGGTTCGCACGATAAGTTTCTGTCTCCCTCTCCGACCACTCGTTCGCACGAGTAGCTTCCGTCCCGCCTCCGCATCGAGGGCAACGGCGGCGTGGGTCCCCCGCCGATATCCCGGGATATCCGCACATGCTCACCCACGTGCCGCCACGTGCCCGCTCCTCCACGACGGGCCGCCCTGACCAGGCCGATCTAGTGTCAGAGGGCGGATCCGTCCACTATGCCACGAACGGCACAGTGCGCGTCGTACCACGAACGGCACAGTGCACGCTGTGCCACGAACGGCGCAGTGCGCGCTACCTCCTAATCCTCGAACAGCGTGGCGTAGACTACTCATTCGCACGAGTAATTTCCGTTCCCGACAAGTTTCAACCTTCACATCGAAAGCAACAACGACGTGGGCCCCCCGCCGATATCCCGGGATATCCGCGCACGCTAACCCACACGCCGCCACGTGCCAACCCCTCCGCGCCGGGCTGCCTTGACCAGGCCTATTTGGTGACAGAGGGCGTATCCGTCTGCTGTGCCACGAACGGCACAGTGTGCGTCGTACTACGAACAGCATGGGGTGCGCTGTGCCACGAACGGCACAGTGTACGCCTCCCTCTAAACTTCAAACGGCGTGGCGTAGGCCATTCCATTCCCACAGTATCTAGGAAAGACGTGCTCCTGTTCTACTAACGGGGGTAGGGTACGAAGCCTACACCCTACGCTCGACGAACTACTCGAAGGGAAGCACGAGAATCCCCGGAGACAACTACTCGGGACGCGTGATTCCAAGAGGCCTACCCCATCATCAGCAACCTCGTAACAGTTCTTCACCGCTCCCTCTGCACCATCATGACGACCCGACGCGGAGAAGGACACCCTACGCTGTAATCTAGTCCACACCCTTGATTTTACCCCTATTGACCTCTCCCTTGCGACTATAAAAGGGGAGGAGGGGAACACTTGTAAGACACGTTCACATTCACCCCCACACGTACTCAGTATCGATATCTCATCTCATAGCACTCCATAGCCATCCACACTCTCCCGTGTACGCAGAACTCTGCTACAAGAACTCAGAGCACGTGCACTAGGGACTTGGGCGTGGAAACCCTCTCCCGACCAGTTTGTAACCCCTACTACAGACACTTGAGCATAAAGAACACACCCTCTGAGACTGGACGTAGGGTATTGCTCTCCGGAGGCCCGGACCAGTATAACCTCGTGTGTCTCTTGTGCAACCATGCGGATTCCGACACGCGCTCGTATAAATTTACTTACCGGCGGTAACAAACCCCGACAGTTGGCGCGCCAGGTAGGGGCCTCGCGTGTCTCGACATTCATTTCAGGGTCCGCACGACCCATCCGTCACCACCTCCGACGGTGACCATCACCAAACCGTTACCGATGAGCTACCCCATGGGATCGTCCGACCCACTCCCGGCCGGGTACGAGATCCGTTTCGGGAGCCTGGAGTTCCAGGCGACCGGCAACGGCTACCTCATGCGCCTCCTCAACAGGGGCGCAGACGCGCCTGCGTCGGCACCGGCTCCAGTGTCTGCCCCGCGGTCACCCCGAGGCAAAAGGCGCTCGGGCAGGCGATCACGGCAGGCAAAGGCAGAACGGCGCAGGGCGGCGTGCGCCGGCTCCCCTCCGCGGGTCGAAGCTGGCGAGCCACAACCCGACGACGCAGCAGAAGAATTCCTGCTGTCAGCGGGCTCGACAGCGCGCCCCGCCAGGGAAAGCGCGCTGGCACCGCCATTCCCCCGCTCGACGCGCAACGCGACGGCAGCATACTCCTCATCGTCGGGCACGGACCTGGCCGTGTACGAGGACCTTCCGAGCCATCACCTCCTAGGGAATCAGAAGCTCGTTGGGACCTCACCCGATGAGTTGTTCCCCGACTCTGACAGCATGGACGACAGGTTAGGCTCGGAGTGGGACTACTTCGGACTCCGGGACACCGACGCTTTCAGCCACTTCCAGACGGCGGCGGACTACTGCTTCGGCCACTCCAACAACTCCGACGCCGAGGGGTACAACCCCACGCGTGAGTGCTTCGTCGTTGGCAACACCCCAGTCGCACCAGCACCGGCCCGGACTCCGGAAGCGGTCGCCCAGTCCGCCCACAGCTCGACAGCAGACAGCGTAGCTGTGGCGCAGGACCCACCCAATGACGCCGCGCAACGGGCACGACTAGACGAGTTGGAGGATGCACAGCGCCAGCTCGACGGCGAGCGGGCTCAGCTCCACCAGCAACTCGGGCAGGATGCGAACCCGACCCCCGCTCGCGTGCGCGCGAGGGACGTCCAGTAGCGCATCATCAATGATGACCGCGACGTCATCAACGAAACGCCCGTTTTCAAGAGGGCGTCACAGAACCTGGCGGTGACAGCTGTTCTTCTCCGGAAGATCCCCGAGCTTGCCACGCCTCAGGAAAAGGAGATGCATCAACAAATCAAGACAATCCTTGAGACCATTGTCGTGCAGTAGGCGGAGAGCTCTGCCTCTCGTCAGCGAGGCTCGCAGGTGTTGACGGTGGAAATTCACCATTTCTGTTGACGGCTGTTTTTCACTCACTTCTTACCCGTCAAACATGTACCTTTTGGCACGGAAATTGATCATCAACACTAGAATAGGGCTTAAACTAATCATTTCCACAAGTGTTGGTGATTATGCAAATACAGGTGAATAGCACTGGAAAGAGGAGTAAAAGCACAAGTCTTTGATCCAAGCCCTTCAAGCTCAGCCAATGAGGGGATGCCACCTAGGATTCCTCTGGATCACTGACGTCATCAATCCAAGAGAGGCAAGCCTGACGAATCACGAATCACCACGTGGACATCACATGGATCCAAGGGTCCACTCAGTACCCAAAACGCCAGGAAACTTGGCATGCACGGAGGACAAGCATCAGGGCCCACCAGTCAGCCACCTGGAGAAAACACAGGCCAGGAGGCCGCCCTAGGGGTTCGGCCGACCCTAGGATCGGCCGAACCGACCTAGGGTCAGTTCATCCTGGCCTTGCACGTGGAGGACTCCCATTGGCCACTTGCTGCGATCCCGTGCGTTTAGGGGCACTTTGAGCCTCCGAGCAAGCCACTCCCTCCTCTATAAATAGGAGGGGAGGGGCTCACATTTGGAACACTCTCTTCTCCTCCTCCTCCTCTTCATTTTGGCTTGGAGCCTCTCTCTTTAGGAGATGAGAGCTCTTTGTATAGGATTAGTGCTAGGAAGTGAGGTGGGAGGCTTGAGGCCATGTCATGTTCATGACATCTTCCTCAAGAACGATCCTCAGCGGTGCCTTTGTTCTTCAACTAGACTAAAGTGAGTATTTCGATATTTCCTATTTAGACTAAAGTCGTATGCATGTTTAGAATGATGTGTTCTTGTGTTCTTCGTTTGTTCTTGGTTTAGAGGCTTGTGTTCTTCGAACACAACCCTTTCGATCCAGTAGACTTAGATCATAAGCTTGCATCTAGTTTGCCAGCTTGTCTATTAGAGTAAAGTGAAGCTCCTGCATGTTTCTAGTTAGATCAAAGTGCATTCGTGATCTTGCATGAGTGATAGAGCATACCTTGAGCTAGTGCCAGTATCTCCCTCGCGGATTCGTAGGAATAGTGAGTGGTGTAGACGAGGTGTCTGGACCATAAGCTACCCTTCGAAGACCACGTACGATCATAGCGTAGAGGTAGGCCGCAGTGGTGACAGCCTGTTGGACCCTTTGTCAACCCTCTTACGTCGCGTACCGAGTTGGGCTCGAGCCAGCACAAAGGCCTTGTGCTTGGTGCCCTAAGTGAGTGTTATACCTGAGAGAACGTAACTAGACTCTGTGCTCGGTCCGAGTAGATCCTTTCTACCTATCCTATCCATCAGAGTTGTGTCCTTGGATCATCCATACTAGAGTAGGAGATAGTGCACACCGTTCCTTGAATTCGATACCCTTGGAATACTCTCCTTCCTTAGGGAAGTGCTACAGCGGTATTTCCGTGCGCTTGCGGTATACCCGGTTGTTCTTATACGCTCCCTCTAGGTGTACAACTAGTGGTGACGTTGAGAAACACCAATAAGCATTTCTGGCGCCATTGCCGGGGAACGGTTGCTGTATCTATCTTCGAACCTAGTGGTCCTCGTATTTATCTTTTCCATTTTCTTCTACCTTCACCCCTGTTACCCATCGAGATATCCTTTTTCCTTTTGTTCTACCTTTACCCCCATTACCCTTTGAGATGCCTTCCTGTCAAAGCCTCTCTACCCCTAGGAGCGAGTTCGTCTTAGAGCAACCATCAACTTCCTCATCTTGCTGCGAGCTTCGTCCCGGCTTTATAGCCATGGTTCGGAATCAACCTTTCTCTGGAGCGATCAGTGATGACCCTAATGTTCATTTAGAGGAGTTCGAGGACTTGTGTTCGTGCTTGGTAATTCCAGGCATGACACAAGAAACTTTGAGGTGGAAATTGTTCCCTTTCTCTCTCGTAGATAGAGCGGAGCAATGGTACACCCACACAGCAGAGCATGTGAATAATTGGGGAGAACTATGAGAAAACTTTTGTGACTCATTCTCCCTTTATGAACGCATAGAACTCTTGCAGTGTGAACTCCTTGACTTTGAGCAATTAGAGGGTGAGTGCATAGGTGCAGCTTGGGCTAGGTTCGTACGTCTTATGACATCTATCCTAGACATGTCTATACCCGATGATATAGCGACGTATACCTTTTATACTCATATAGACATGGAGTCTGCACAAGAGCTCAACCTTTTAGCTAGAGGTTCGTTCGAAAACCAAACTCTAGTGGAAAGAAGAGAGATCCTAGAATTCTTCTTGGAAACCTCTTCTTCCCATATCGTTTACAACGAACCCCATCTGGAGTCTGAGTTGATCCATGAGAGTCTCTCAATAGCCGAATCTGAGTTTTCATTCTATGAATTCCTTGATTCCTCTGTTGAGCCCTCTCCCGAATCACGAACATCGAAGGAAGAAGAAATTCATCATTCGGAGTTCTCTTCCCGATTTGAGGATGATCCTTCTCAAAACATCAGAAATACCTCAGATCACTCTTGGCACGAGAAGCCTACGGCATCGTTGGACTTTTATGAGGTCCTCGATGAAGTTTGGAATCAAGGGACGATAGTGGATTGGTCACCTCAGAAGCATACATCCGAAGCAATTTGGGTTAGCTCGACTTCTACGATCATCCACTGTTCCATGAGAGGAAACACCGTAGATGCTGTCCATGACCCTACTGTTGGGGCTTGCATCATACCAGAGACCCTTTTGGATACTCTGGTGGATGACGTGCCCTTGATCCCGACTGATGGACTTTTCCATAGCCCCAGGTGGCGCTGTGTTTTTCCATGTAAAGGGATTGCTAGGGATGTGCCAATCACCATTGATGACATAGAGGTGCGGTTAGATTTCCACATCTATGACATCATGGATTTTGATCTTCTCCTAGGTTTCCCCTTAGAAAAACTTCTTGATAAATCCCAAGGAAACCCGGAAGAAGAGCTTAGGGAAACCGTTTCTGTCCATGCTGAACCATCTAGACATCCTCTGATAGAGCCTTTCCCTAGACCTACGGTATCTCCTTCGCCTCCCGATCCTCCTGACGAAGTATTTCATGAGGAGGCCATGAAGGAGGAATGGCCAGATGGAGCAATATGCTTTTCCGAAGCATTTTGGGATAGTACATCCTCTCTGGTTATTCCTTGTTCTGTGAGAGGGATTACCGTAGAGGCCCTTTGTGACCCCATCATGGAGGTTAACATCATGCCATGGCACTTAGCGGAAACTCTTTTAGGCAAAGTTCTGCTAGCACCATCCGACATGCTCCTTGAGACTTGCCCCTTTGGGCATGTTCTTGAATGTCAGGGGATTGCAAGTGCCGTGCCACTCATCATAGACGGGATTGAGGCTGGCTTAGACTTTCACATCTTTGATGTCCTCGATCCTGATCTACTCCTAGGCTCCCCGCTTGAGAAATTCTTTGAGGAATCCATAGGGAGCCTAGATGGTAATCTTGGGGAAGCCACTTACGCCACTGCTACCCCTTGTTTGGGACATCTCATGGCAAGGCTTTTTCCATAGAAAAACCCGCTCGAGAAGATGACGCATACATCTCCGTTCGCATCATCCGAGCCCATTCTCATTGAGGTTGTAGAATGTTCTACCCCTCATCAAGGTGGCTCGGGAGACTCTCTTCACCTTTGTGAAGGCGAACGATCGTCACCATTCTCGACCGAGTTTCAGCCTCTTCCCACTGGCCCGTATCATGTTGCTTTCGATTATGATCAAGAGTTAACACCGTGCTTCCATGATGACTCTCTTGAGATGGAGAATTCATGGGCCATGGAACCTTTCGAGGCACTGACTCTGGAGTCCGGAGGAAAGGATTCCACGCACGAGTATGGTAGCTTCATCCTTGATTCACCATACAGACCATGCTCGCATCATGTCCCTCTAGAGTCAGACATGCTTAGTGCGCTGAGCACGCACGAGGGCTACAACCACCTTCTGGTCCTCTTTTGCAAAATGTTTGGAAGGTTGATTGTAGATGCGTATGTTTACCATAAGCATTACAGATTTCGTGTGTGCGCTGTGGCACTAACCTTGCAGCTGAAGCTTCACTGATACATCAAGGATTGGTGGTGAGATAGGAATGATACCACCAACGATAGCTGCAAGATGAAGTTCCCATGGTCGAGCTTATGACCTTAAATAAACAAAGCACTCCCAGGAGATAGCCTGGATTAGCATAGGTTTTATTTCACTTCATCGAATAAAAGCAAGAACATGTTTTTAGGATAAGTTGTCCTTCGGGTATTTTTGGTCACTAACCTTTCAGGTGGAGATTGAGAAGAAAGATGGACAGGTAATGCCTACGAACATGTGAGCCACATCATTTGCAACACCTAGATACGCTTTGGTGAGGAAACATTTACAAAAGGAAGCTTGATCACCACACACTTGAGTTTTGTTGCCTAGCAATGCAAACTTCAAGTGTGGGGGAGGTATGTGAGCATCCTGAGTAAAGTTCCTCCTCTACCAAATCTTATCCTAGTGTGGTGATGATGTTAGCTCTTGCATCTTGCCCACTAGCTAGGTAAGTCCTGCTTTTGACATTAAAGAAAGCCCTTCCGGGAGGTTCCCAAGGTTCACCGTCATATTCTCATGCTTATGTTCCTTTTGGTAATAGCTTGATTATGCTTTCGTGCCTCCCTTATCTTTGTTCATATGCTCTGGTTTGAATGTTTGAGTATACATGCATTCATAGATTGTTTTAAATTAAGCATGGTGCTTAGGTTAAAATTGTCTTCTTCAGTCAAAACAAGACATGGTGTCGAGTTTTGATTGATGAGCCTTAGAGTTATATTTTCATAGATCTTGGTTGTATGCGTGTGGACTAACCCCTGCAGAGAATTGTCAAATTTGAATGGGTAAGTCATCGAGCTAATTTCAAATGGGAAGGTAAGTTGAGGTGTTAGATTCATGTTGCACAACATCCATATGTGGTACATATGACCTCTCAATGGTCCAAGGTAAGTATATTCCCCTTCGGGTATGAAGTGTAATCTTGGTCTAACCCTTTCGAGCAAATGACATGGTGACAATAAAAAAACCCAAAAATATTTGAATTTGAATAAAGGCTCTATGGTTCTTGAACCAGTAGAGTCCCTCTTTTGTTTCCACTTTTTGTTTGAAGAACAGCACCAGGATCAACCACCAGTGTGGGGGAGTTCTCTTGAGCTCATCATCGACATATCCACTTGAGAACTCCCACACAGGCGTTGCACAACATTGACTACGCCTTCATGACAAGGGCAAGGTAAACTAGAGTGAGACGGCTTCCCTATGGTCAGCCGAATCATCACTAGTCCTCCTTGATCTCTTATTCTTCATAAACGATGGTATGTGCACCCTCTATCTCACTCTATCCTTATCCATGAGTTTGTTTGAATTTCAATCCATATCCTTTACATCAAACTCAGCAATTCTTGCTATGCTTGCTCTACATGATTCCTGTGGTTGGCTTGCATATGTTTTATTCCTTACTTATCATCTTGATGCTTGTGAACAAATATCATTAGAGAATTCATGCTTATCTAAGTAGTCAGTGTTTGTGATATGGTTTGATGATATGATCTTCGCTCTTTATGTTCGAGTGCTTGGGAATTTTATTTGAAAATCACGAAAACCCCTTGCAAAGCTCCTCTTTGATATGCCACCGTCCCACTAGAGCCATATGATATTCATAGTTGAAAACCTTTTACTCATATGCTGCTTGTCATTGCATTGAGCTTTGTCAAATCATGTGACCCTTGTGAGAATTCTTTTCATTACTTTCATGATCAAGATTCATGTGCACACCCATTTTCCCCTTGCTATGCTTCTACACTGGAAGTTAGCATTGTATCATTCATCCATTTCATAAAAATAAAGCTCCATATGTGGTGTGACATCTCTCTCCAAAAGTATCCTTCAAAAAGAGACATGGGCTATGAAAAAAAGAGAGAGACACATGCTCAAAGCATGATGAAAAAAAAGAAAAAAAAAGAAGAAGAAAGAACAGCCCATGGCCAAAATAAAGGAGAAATAGGAGAGAGATGAGATCATGCAAAAAGGAGTTCCATATCATAGATGGTAATAACTAGTATCCATTCCGGAGCTAGTGTCCACCTTACCATCACCTCAGCTTCCATCATATATGTATGGTAATATCTACCACCCATTCCGGGCCTAGTATCCACCTTACCATACTCACCATATCCATACACGTACACATCTTGATCTGATGGTATGATTGGATTTTCTCTGTGGATCCAGTTTTTGACTTTGCAATATATGTGATACAAGTATGCTTTATCCTTTACCCTACCTGAGCTCCACATATAGCCATCATTAGAAGTAGGGTGAAGAAAGGCAATCTAATGCCTTGGTGAGGACATATACACATTGAGCGATCCGAGAGAATCGAATGAGGAGCTAAGCAAGGTTTGTTTTGAGAATTTATTGTAAAATCCTAAGTTACTTAACATGATGAGTAGGAGTGATTTGATTCATGACCATTCCATCCTTCAACTACCCAAGATAGCACGATAGACACTTCATAGTTCACAAGTACAAGGTATGGTCTGGAATATCTCTTATGCTTGTTTCATACCTATGGATTTCATGTCTCACTTTGATCTTGTTCTTCCCTTCACTCGGGACGAGCAAAGGTCGAGTGTGGGGGAATTTGTTGACGGCTGTTTTTCACTCACTTCTTACCCGTCAAACATATACCTTTTGGCATGGAAATTGATCATCAACACTAGAATAGGGCTTAAACTAATCATTTCCACAAGTGTTGGTGATTATGCAAATACAGGTGAATAGCACTGGAATGAGGAATAAAAGCACAAGTCTTTCATCCAAGCCCTTCAAGCTCAGCCAATGAGGGGATGCCACCTAGGATTCCTCTGGATCACTGACATCATCAATCCAAGAGAGGCAAGCCCGATGAATCACGAATCACCACGTGGACATCACATGGATCCAAGGGCCCACTCACTACCCAAAACGCCAGGAAACTTGGCATGCACGGAGGACAAGCATCAAGGCCCACCAGTCAGCCACCTGGAGAAAACACAGGCCAGGAGGCTGCCCTAGGGGTTCGACCGACCCTAGGATCGGCCGAACCGACCTAGGGTCGGTTCTCCTGGCCTTGCACGTGGAGGACTCCCATTGGCCACTTGCTGCGATCCCGTGTGTTTAGGGGCACTTTGAGCCTCCGAGCAAGCCACTCCCTCCTCTATAAATAGGAGGGGAGGGGCTCTCATTTGGAACACACTCTTCTCCTCCTCCTCTTCATTTTGGCTTGGAGCCTCTCTCTTTAGGAGAGGAGAGCTCTTTGTACAGGATTAGTGCTAGGAAGTGAGGTAGGAGGCTTGAGGCCATGTCATGTTCATGACATCTTCCTCAAGAACGATCCTCAGTGGTGCCTTTATTCTTCAACTATACTAAAGTGAGTATTTCGATATTTCCTATTTAGACTAAAGTCGTATGCATGCTTAGAATGCTGTGTTCTTGTGTTCTTCGTTTGTTCTTGGTTTAGAGGCTTGTGTTCTTCGAACACAACCCTTTTGATCCAGTAGACTTAGATCATAAGCTTGCATCTAGTTTGCCAGCTTGTCTATTAGAGTAAAGTGACGCTCCTGCATGTTTCTAGTTAGATCAAAGTGCATTCGTGATCTTGCATGAGTGATAGAGCATACCTTGAGCTAGTGCCAGTATCTCCCTCGCGGATTCGTAGGAATAGTGAGTGGTGTAGACGAGGTGTCTGGACCATAAGCTACCCTTCGAAGACCACGTACAATCGTAGCGTAGAGGTAGGCCGCAGTGGTGACAGCCTGTTGGACCCTTTGTCAACCCTCTTACGTCGCGTACTGAGTTGGGCTCGAGCCAGCACAAAGGCCTTGTGCTTGGTGCCCTAAGTGAGTGTTATACCTGAGAGAACGTAACTAGACTCTGCGCTCGGTCCGAGCAGATCCTTTCTACCTATCCTATCCATCAGAGTTGTGTCCTTGGATCATCCATACTAGAGTAGGAGATAGTGCACACCGTTCCTTGGATTCGATACCCTTGGAATACTCTCCTTCCTTGGGGAAGTGCTACAGCGGTATTCCCGTGCGCTTGCGGTATACCCGGTTGTTCTTATACGCTCCCTCTAGGTGTACAACTAGTGGTGACGTTGAGAAACGCCAACAATTTCCAACCCTCAATATTCTCACATAAATGGAGGCATATGCATATTTCACTAGCATTTAGGTTTGAATAATGTAGTTCCACTTGTCCTTGAAGATTATTTGTATGTAGGTGATTTACCCCTTAAAAGAGATGGAAACTCAACTTTTATGAAGAAACCATACAACCTCAGTTGAGGAGGTGGCTGCCACCAAGGGAAACATGGCAATCCACGTCATCGATCCAGGGGAGGCACTCACCGACGAATCAGAGGACGCCACATGGACTTCACATGGATCAAAGGGCCCACCTCGGATACCAATTCAAGCCATGCACCGGGGATGGATCAGAGGGCACACATGTCAGCCAACCAGAGAAAACACAGGCCAGGAGGCGACCCTAGGGGGCCGGCCGATCCTAGGATCGGCCGAACCGACCTAGGGGCCTTTGATCTTGTCCTTCCACGTGTTGGTTGCTCATTAGTCCATTGCCTCACTCCCGGGTGTTTAGGGGTCATTTGGGCGTCCGAGCAAGCCTTGTCCTTGCCTATAAATAGAAGGGGAGGGGCTCCCATTTCTCACACACCACTCTCTCATTCTCCTCTCACTTTTAGTTTCTAAGGCTAGGGGGTAGGCTAGAGTAGCTCTTATTCAGGTTCCAAGTCCTCTTGGAAGTCTAGGTATGAGTTCTCTTTTATCTTTATTTCTTTGTATGACTTTTATCTACTTCAGTTATTCAGCTATTTCATATAAAGTCATGGTACATCATATTCTTGATATGTTCTTGAGTTCATCCTCTGTTCATCATTTAGAGGCTCGTGTTCTTCACGAACACGACCCTTTGATTTTATTGATTAGACATAAGAGAGTTCATATCTGTTCGTATGTCTAGCCTTAGTTGATCTTGTTAGATGGCATGAGAGTGTTGCATGAGGTCTGTGTTCAAGCTACGGTACTCGGTCTAGTTGACCAGTCTTCTGGTGGCTCTCACCCTGGGTCACAATAGCCCGGGCCGGGTGGAGTCTAGCAGCAACGTAGGCATGGTGCCTGGGTTGTCTGGCTACGATAGTTATGAACATACCCCCCGTAACGAGAGGCCGGTCCTCAGGTGGTGACAGCCTTGTTGGATCCTAGGGCAACCTCCGCGCTGGGGTACCTGCTGTAGGAGTCTAAAGTCTAGTTTCGCAGAGTGCTGGTCATCGCGGGCTAGCTCCCCGTTTGTACCTGGGTGCTGAACCTTATCTCTCTCATGCAATACTCATGCCCATCTCTTGTATCTTCTAGCTTTGTATATTTAGTACATTAGAACCTAGAGCTAACTCGTATGTTCCCCCTAAGCTGTAGTGTGCTAGAGTAGAGGTAGATTTGAGTGTGTGTTTCACACTACCCCGTATATCTTTTATCTTACCCCTGTCTTTGAGTGTGTTGTTCCCTATATCTATCTCTTGGTTTACATTCAGAGCAAAAGCATAAGTCTAAGATATCCGCCATTGCCTTCCACGGATACGATACCCTTGGAATACTCTCCTTCCTTGGGGAAATGCTACAATGGTTTATCTGTGCGCTTGCGGATTTGTTCATGATCGTTTAGATTAACCTTTGGCAAGTCTCGATGTTCACACTATCCGCGCAATTAATTGTGACATTGAGAGGTGCCTACAAGGTGTTTCCTGGTGTTGTCACTAAGGACGACTCCCAGATCTGTTCTTAAGATGACGACGCTATGAAACGCCAACAAGCATTTCTGGCGCTGTTGCCGGGGAAGGCACAGGATTATCATGACTATGCTTTGCATCTGTTTATAAACTCTGAGTAGGTTAGGACAACTCTCAATGCAGGCTAACCTTGATTATCTTCTTTTATCTTTGGATGATGAAGACAGGTAGTGTATGACTGGTTTCGACCTACCGGGGAATTTTACTGAAGATCCCGAGTCACTTGTGAGGAAAGCTCGAATTCATTTCGGCTCACCTCGTCGTACTCGTCCGGAGGGCAAACCAGCTTCCTTTCTACCATCCACGTCCAACGTTATGGCCCAGAAGACACTTCGTGAGTACTCAGCTCCTTCCGCTGACCAGGTGCTGCAAGGCCCTGAGGTGGCAATAGGGACTGAAAATTTTGAGATCAAGACGGGTCTAATTACGATGGTACAGGCTAGCCCATTCTGTGGCAAGCCAAATGAGGATGCCAATGCTCATCTGCAGCAATTCCTAGAGTTATGCAGCACTTTCGTCATCAGGGGTGCAAATATGGATGCTGTTGGTTTACAGCTATTTCCATTCTCCCTCCTGGGGAAAGCTAAGCAATGGTTCTATGCGAATCGTGAAGCTATTAACACTTGGAGTAAGTGTTCAGAGGCATTTCTCAAGAAGTTCTTCCCATTGGGTAAAACCAATGCTCTTCGTGGAAGGATTTCTGGTTTTCAGCAAGCAGCAAGTGAATCTATTCCAGAGGCTTGGGAAAGGCTTCAGGAGTATGTCCTGGCCTGTCCTCACCATGGGATGGAGGATTGACTTATTCTTCAAAGCTTCTATAATGGGTTGACTCCGACAGCCCGAGGCCATATTGATGCTGCTGCTCAAGGAGCATTCTTCTCACTCACTGTTGATGATGCTAAATTACTCATTGAGAAGATGGTCTCCAACCAAGGGTGGAGTGATGAAAGACTCCAACCACGACCGAGGGGTACTCATACTGTCAAGGAAGCAGACATGATTACTGCCAAGATGGATCTTCTTATGAAGAGATTGGATGACTACACCAGCGAGAAGGCTGCCATGGCAACCACTACTCTACCTATGGATTCTCACATGACTTGTGAAGTCTGTGGCAACACTGGGCACTCAGGCAACTGTTGTCCGGAGACTCAGGAGGAAGTGATGTACATGAACGGCAACAACAACGGTTATCATCCACCTCAACAAGGAGGCCAATCATGGAATCAACAACGCCCTTATTATCAAGGAGGTAACCAAGGTAACTCGTACAATCCCAACCAACCTTCCTTGAGAGATCTCATTTTTGGGCAAGCTAAGATTAATGAGGTATTAATAAGAAGCTAGCTGCCCTTGATAAAACTGTGGAAAGCCTCAACGTTGAGCTTGATAGCTTTTCTTCTGCCCAGAAGAGTCAGCTGAGTTTCAACAAAATGTTAGAAACTCAGTTGGCTCAGCTGGCCGCTTCTGTTCCCTCTGTTGAAAATGCAAATGCGGTAACCACGAGAGGAGGTAAATCCACTCGGGATCCATCGTATTCTAACCATGCAGGGACAGATAAGAAAGGCATAACAGAAGTTGAGAATATCCATGAGGATTCATCCGACTCGGAAGAATTCCCCCAGGTAAGGAAGGTGCCACCAACAGATAAAGCACCTGTAGGAGTGACGGCACATCCGGGTTTCGTAGAAGCCAATGTGATGTTGTTCCCTCAAAAGAGCAGGAAGGCAACAATAGATGAACAGTTCAATCGCTTCGTGGACATGATTCAGAAAGTTTATATCAACGTCCCATTGCTTGAGGCAATACGCGTTCCTACTTACGCGCGTTATCTCAAGGACATTCTAACCAAGAAGCGAGCTCTTCCCACAACTGAAGTAGTACGACTCACGGAGGAGTGCAGTGCTGCTATACTCAACCGCCTTCCTGAGAAGATGAAGGGCGAAAGCCTGGGCGACTACATCCGACGCTTCTCCAAGCGGTGCACCGAGCAGCCCAGCACCACTGACACAGACATCGTCTCGACATTCTAGAACGGCACCACGTGCGCCACGCTGATCCACCGGATCAGGAGACGGAAGCCGCAATCTACTCGGGAGCTCCTCGACATCGACACGGACCACGCCAATGGGGAAGAAGCCGTAGCTGCGAGGCTCAGTCCTGGCACTAGTAAAGGGAAGCAACTGGCAGAAACTGATGGGGGTCCGCCCGCTCCGTCCAACAAGAAGAAGAAGAACAAGCACAAGCGGTACCGTGATGACACCCTGGTGGCTGCTGTCGATCAGGAGACGGCGAGCCCAGGGGCAACCCACCTATGGACCACTTCAAGAAGCTGATAGATGCACCATGCCCCAACCACGAAGGCTCGGTCAAGCATGCGCTCAAGGACTGCAACCTAATGAAGGCCTATCTCAACAGCACGCTGAAGAAGCGTGACCCCGCTCCGACCAACAACGGGGGGAAGGACAAGGACAACGATGAAGTTGGCTACCCTGGTGAAGATGTTGCAGTCATGATGATCTTCGGGGGCTCGGTGGCGCGGCCACCCAGACGCCAGGAGAAGCTGATCCGGTGAGAAGTCTACCACGTCGAGCGCGCGACGCCGACATATCTGAAGTGGTCGGAGACGTCGGTCACGTTCGACCATCGTGACCATCCTGACCATGTTCCGTGGCCAGGCAACTATCTGTTGGTCGTGGCACCCTTGTTTGGCACTAAGCGCGTGCACAAGGTGCTGATGGATGGAGGCAGCAGCCTCAATGTCATCTACGTCTCGACCCTCGACGACATGGGTTTCCCGCGGTCCCGACTGCAGCCATCAACAGCACCATTCCACGGGATCGTACCCGGGATGAAGGCAGTTCCCCTCGGGCAGAACAACCTACCCGTCACTTTCGGAACACCGAGCAACTTCCGGAAGGAGACCCTCACGTTCGAGGTGGTCGGGTTCCCGGGGACGTATCACGCGATACTCGGAAGGCCAGCATACGCGAAGTTTATGGCCGTCCCCAACTACACGTACCTTAAGCTAAAAATGCCTAGCCCGAAGGTTCCAGCACGACGTTCCAGCACATGTACGAATGCGATGCTGAGTGCTTTCAGTTCGCTGAGGCACTGATCTGGTCTGAGAAGCTCGCCGCAGAGCCCCCCTCCGAGGACCCAGACATCCCCGAGTCGTCCAAGCGAGCGGCATGCTCTTTCGAGCCCGCCAAGGATGCCAAGGAGGTGGCCGTCACTGACGACGGCTGCACGATCCGTATCGGGACGGCGCTCGATCCAAAATAGGAAAGCGTGCTCGTCGACTTCCTCCGCGCAAACCTCGATGTGTTCACATGGAAACCCTCCGACATGCCGGGGATTCCAAGGGAGGTCACCGAGCACAAGCTTAACATTAAGCCCAGCTCGAAGCCGATCAAGCAGCGTCTTCGCCGCTTCAACTCCGACAAGTGCATGACCATCGACGAGGAAATCAAGAAACTCCTTAGTGCAGGATTCATTCGTGAAGTGTACCACCCCGAGTGGTTAGCAAATCCTGTACTCGTTAAGAAGAAGAATGGAAAATAGAGGATGTTTGTTGACTACACTAGCATGAACAAGGCATGTCCAAAAGATCTGTTTCCTTTACCGCGAATAGATCAAGTAGTCGATTCGACAGCCGGGTGCGAAACCCTCTGTTTTCTCGACGCTTATTCCGGATACCACCAAATCGCGATGAGCCTGGTCGACCAGCTCGCGACCTCATTCATCACCCTTTTGGCGCGTTTTGCTAAGCATCCATGGCATTCGGTTTGAAGAATGCAGGAGCCACGTTCCAAAGATGCATGCGACGCGTCTTTGGCGACCTCATCGGACGGCTAATCGAGGCCTATATAGATGATATTGTGGTAAAATCGAAAAAGGTGGGTGACCTGATCCCCGACCTCACCGCGGTCTTCGAAAAGCTAAGGGAGCATGGTGTGAAACTTAACCCCGAGAAGTGCGTCTTTGGGGTCCCCAGAGGCATGCTACTCGGGTTCGTCGTGTCGGAACGCGGCATCGAGGCGAACCCCGAGAAGATCTCCGCGATCACAGACATGGGGCCGATAAAGAACCTGAAGGGAGTACAACGCGTCACAGGATGTCTCGCAGCTCTCAGCCGTTTGATCGCCCAACTTGGTGAACGCAGCCTCCTACTATACAAACTCATGAAGAAGTCGGAGCACTTCACGTGGACACCCGAAGCGCAAGAGGCACTCGACTCGCTCAAGAACACACTCAAAAGTCCGCCAGTACTCACCGCACCGGCGGAGGAGGAACCCATGCTCCTGTACATCACCGCAATGACTCAGGTCATGAGCGCGGCGCTGGTGGTCGAGCGAGACGAGCCCGGGAAGACACAGAAGGTGCAATGCCCTGTCTACTTTGTGTGCGAAGTCCTCTCCGACTCGAAGATGCACTACCCGCAAATCCAAAAGTTGATCTACGTTGTCCTCATCACCAAGCGGAAGCTCCAGCATTATTTTGACTCGCACCGCATCACGGTAGTGTCCAAATATCCGCTTGGCAAGGTCATACAGAGCCCGGAATCAGAATGAAGAATTGCTAAATGGGCCCTCGAATTGATGGGATAGAATATCACATATGCGCCCCGCAGCGCCATCAAGTTGCAGGCACTGGCCGACTTCGTCGCCGAGTGGACGGAGATCCAGACTCCTCCCGCTCCCATCGAGCACGAGATGTGGCTTACTCCCTCCATCCCATTTTATTTGCACATCTAGGATAGGGGTGAGGTGCTTAAGGAAGGTGTGAAATTACCAAATTGCCCTTAAAAAGTAGGGTCTGACATCTACAGATCATGGTTACTCCAGCAGCAAAAAAAGTACCAGGGTCTGAACAGATGGGCGACAAAGAAAAAATCATGAACAAACTCCACAAAATTACAGAACTTTCCAGCATCCACGCCATCGAGAGTGAGCAGCCATGTCGGCGGCCACCGCAGGGGCTAGATCAAAGCCGGCAGCCCTATCCACGATCACTACAGGGACCAAATCGATACCCGCGGTGACCGTAGGGGTCAGATCGACGCCGGTAGCCCCGTTGACGACCAACGCAGGGGCCGAATCGATGCCGGCAGCCCCGTCCGCGGCGACCGTAGGGGCCAGATCGACGCCAGGAGAAGGAGACCGCGCCCTCCGGTCGCGGGAGGGGAGGAGGGAACCACGGCCGCCGTCAGGGATGGCGAGCTCGAAGAAGCTGCCGCGCCGCCCGCTTGATTCCTCGGCCGCGGAGAAGAACGCTGTGGGAGAAAGGGACTGTGACGCCCCAGGTTTTTAATTAACCCTAATTGCCGGTCAAACTTGTTGACTAGGGTCAAAGCACGGTCAACCTGGGTCATCACCTCGAAAACCTCACCAACACTCACCCATTAGCATCTTAAGCAAGTCTAGCACACTCTCCTTGGTCAAAACCCTAGCTAAGGGGGACAAACCCTTTGATGTCTTTGTGTCGATCTGGAACTTTTGCCGCGTTCTCCAAAATTCACCTAAACACTTCAAAATCCCCCAATATAAAAGTTGTCCAGTTTTTCATGAGACACAACTTTCATGTTGGGTGGCATTGCTGGTTTTGAGTGTAAAAGGTGCTAAATTGCCAAGAAAGCTCTGGGTTCCTGTTCACCGAGACATGAAAATTCCCCAAATTGGCATTCGAATTTCTCCTTCGATTTGAATCTATTTCAAATTCGGTTTCAGCCATGTTGTAGAGGATTAACTCACCTACAACTTTCCTATCTACAAGTTTTAGAGCTTACGTGCAAAGTTTTGAGAATCGTGCAAGCCAACAGGGGCACTTGCGACGGACCGGACCGGGGACGCACTCGGCGCGACGTCACGCCCGCGCGCGTGTCCACGCGTCGCCGCCGCTCCGCCGTCGTGCGCCGGCCGTACCACGGCGTGCCTGGGAGTCAGCGCGTGAGCACGGCTGACGTCCGCCTCATGCGCACACTCCAAGACGCGGCCTCGGTCGGTGAGCCCGCGCGCCACGCGGCGTGCGCGCGCTCGCCGCGGCGCCGTCGGTCCGCCTGCCGCGCACGCCAAGGCCGCCGTACCCGCGCATTGAAGCGGCGGGAAGGCTTATCCTCGAAGCGAGGTGCCTCCGCGCGCGCTCGGCTATAAAAAGCCGCCTCCCTTTCTCATCCCGCGCGTGAGCACCACCGCCGCCGACCCGCCATTGCCGCCGTCCCGGTGAGCTCGCACTCCCGCTCGCTCCCGCCGCCGGCCAAAGCTTCCTAGCCCTTCCCTAGATCCCACTTGAGCTTCCACCGCCGCACGTTGATCCTCCCCGCCTCGAGCCTCACCGGAACCCGAGCCGCAGCGGGCGCGACGCCGCGACCTCGCCGCCGCCGCTCGCCGGAGCCACCTCCGGCCACGCCGCCACCATCAATCAACCCGTGGTGAGCCCAATCGCACGCCAGTGTCGCTTGTTTGCCAAGCCCGGCCGCCGTTCGCCACCGGCGAACTCTCCCGCCGCCGCGAGGGCATATGTGTGAAGGCCAGGGGCATGTTTGTAAACTAGGGGCCCGGTTGCAATAGAAAGATTCTTAGTTTCTTTGCAAGTCAGTCCAGTGCCTTAGAAATAGCCTAGAAATTTACAGAAAATTCAGAAAAATGCAAACCCAATTTTGTTGGTCTCAGTAAGAGTAGATATGCAACTTCTACAAAGCATAACCATAGTTTTGACTTATAGATTTTGAATGAAAATTCAAATTCAGTTTGACACCTTTTTGCTATAATTCAAAATCTAGAAAGGCTATGGAGCTGAATTTTGGATATGTTACTAGACTTGTCATGATTAGACTCTGGACCAAAAATTTCACAAAGTTGTTGAACAGATCTTTTTATATGAATTACTTCATATTTATGTTATTTCTGCTTTACTGATTTTTGTAGCAAAATATGAATTGGTTTTTGTGCTCAACTTGTGGCAATGTTCATGTTATCACTAGAAGTAACTTTCCTGTTTTTATCATGAATTTATCTCTGTTAGAAATATTTAATCTTGTTTTATGCTTAGATATATATTTAAATGCATGGTTCATATTTCAAATTGGTTTGAGATGAACCCATGGGTGTTCTGATCTTGTTTAGGGCCAGAGTAGCTATAGGCTTGTTGTTGGGTGCAGGAGCTTTACTTTTATTTAATTATGCATTCCTTTAAGTTGCATGGCTAGGAAATGTAATCTTGCTTATATAAGTTTTATAGTTCTTTTAATGGCCAAGTTTGATCCAGTGGTATGTTTAGTAACTTTAGACCAGCAGGGGCTCCTACCCTTGTTTGTATGTTTTAAGTTTGGCATTTACAAGTTAGATGCATAAGCTTGCTAGTGGGAGTTAATTCCAAAAGTGTGACCTTTTGACCTTGTGACCCTTGTAAATGGATGCATGGCTTACTTTGGAACCTTTAAATTCACCCTTGCTGTTTTAAACATTTAAATGGAAATATTTACATTTATGTGCACACCTTTGCTATTGAAAGATTGAATAGTAAATCTCACATGAAATAACAATCATGAAAATGAACACTAGTTAATTGTTGGGCAATGATTAAACTCTTGTCCATAATAACCTTAATGAAAAAGAGTTAATAATTAATTGTTTGTTAAGGTGAATGTGGCCAACAAGAGTTGGTGAAATAATTAATCCATCACTCCACCTGAACCCTGCATTGCATTCCGTGTAGAGCTTCCTGACGGTAACTACGCGCTCGTGCCGGAAGCCGAGGAAGGAGGAGCTGACGCGGAGCTGCAGTACGTGGAGGTGATCGACGACACCGAGGACCCTCAGGCTAACCCTGCTGACGAAGGCAAGCCCCGGTGCATTAACCAAGTGTTTTTGAAATCTTATGCAACTATCTATGGATGATTGTGCATTTACGTTCAGGAATTGATATGAAACCCTAGATGCATGATCCCTAGGTACCTATGTCTTTACTAGAATAATAGGTCGATAGCTGCTATGCTATAGGACCGTTACAAGTCGAGTGATGCTTGTCACTCGCGAGAATAGGTTCTTATGTTGGAATCATAAGATCTCCTTAATTGGATTGCTCATGTGGTAAGAGCATGGGATGTGGGCTCCGGTCCAATGGCTTTCGTGGGTTAAGTGTTTGAACGTACTAAACACTTGTCGGAAATGGGTACGGTAAGCCTAGTACCTAAATGAGGCGGTGCGGGAACTTTGCGCTACTAATCTTAGGGTTGCGGCCCCGGGCTCGCCACCTGAGTACATGTGTGAGGCTAGGTGACCTTGGTGGCATAGCCTAGCAAGCCTTGTACTTAAGACTGTAACATCTTATCCCAATCCGAAGATTTTTGGGAACCGCCTGGTGGTTGTCCTCGCGGGGGCACCCTACCGTGTGTTTAGGTCTACCTTGCAAGGTTTAAATCAATCGATTGTCGGCCTCTCACCGTTATCTAAGACTACTTACTCCACTGGCCATGAGATCCCTAATGATGGAAGTTGATGAATATTATGCTTGATTAATTGTTTGTACAACTTATGCTTGCACTAGCTTGCGAATTTAGAAAGGAATAATCAACTAGAACTTGTGCTAAAATATTGAAAGTAAGGACATACTCTTTGTTGCTTTTCAGCAAAAGAAACCCCATTGGCCAAAAAGCCTTTCATGTCTAGAGTTGGTGATGTAGTTGTCACCGACGGGTAAGTCTTGCTGAGTATTAGTATACTCAGCCTTGCTATAATCTGTTGCTCCAGGTAATGCCTTTGCTGATGTGTGGCCTGGAGAGATCCCGCCTGGCTGGGAGCTGGAGTGGGTTGAAGACGATGAATGAAGGCATCATGGCAGGGCTCCCGTGATGTTTCCTCGTGCCGTTAGTTTAATTCCGCTGTGTCCAAAACTCTGAACTTCGTTATCATGTCAAAAACTCTGGTTTGTAATAATTAAGCCCTTCGGGGTAATTTTGGGATGTTAATCATATGTTGTTCTCTGGACTCGCCTTCGCGTGAGTTTTAATGCATATATGTCGATCCTTATTGCTTTGTAAGTGATTTACCGGGCGTTAACCCGGCAACTAACGACAGGATGATACTTTATTATTGCTTAATGACCAAAGTGGATTGGTTTAGGCGATAGTACGGTATTTTCCTGGGCGGGTTGTCACAGGGACGGAGAGCCGCTGTGCCGCGAATCCGCTGCCGCCGCGGAAAGGAAGAGGAGGAGAAAGACCCCGTCGCAAGGGAAAGGAGGAGGAGCTCGGGGGCAGCCGCAGAGGAGCTCGGGGACCGAGCCGGATTTGGGCGGCACGACGAAAGGGGCCGGAGAGGAAGGACTTGCGACGGGGAGAGGGCGGCGGGCAGGAGAGAGAAGGAGAGGGCGGCTGGTGCGGTGCCGAAGGAGATAGAGGTCGCGGCCTCAGAGACGTGGTGGAGATTTTTTGTTTTGTTTTTCATTTTCGTCTTTTTTTTGCCTCTGCGTTTGTGGACGAGAGCTGCAGACACTTTGCGTTTTTTATGGTCACATCAACTAACAGCAGTCCACCTGCTGCACTGCATGCCATGATGCCCGTTATTGTGGGACTTTTTTTGAATCGCAAACGTGCAGTTAAAACGGGACGGAGGGAGTATGTACTTTGACAGGTCTCTCATGAAAGGAGCCGGGGTCGGGCTTGTCTTCATCTCGCCTCTGGGCGTGCGTATGGAGTACGTGGTCCGACTACATTTCGCGGCCTCCAACAATGTCACAGAGTACGAGGCTCTCGTCAACGGTCTCCGGATCGCCCTCTGTCACACCCGATTTTCAAAATGAACCAAGTGCTACATATATGTATGCCAGGATCTAGTTTCATACATATAGTGACATCATTAGTGAATAACAGAAACAATATCACGTAAAGAAAGAGAGTTTATCAGAGATTTACAGTAGAATCTTGGGAAGCAAAGGCTCCAAACTTCACAGGCAATCGACTGGGGGTTGCGTACGCCTAGCACCATCTTCTGGACTTCATACACCTTCTTCTTTTTTTTCTGAGCAGCAGTTTAGCAAGAGTGAGCACACTTATGGTTGGAGCTCAGCAAGTGGGGGAAGATGCAAGGCAATCAAGGATAGGCTAAGGTTTTGCAGCGATTAGCATTTTAATGTTGGTCAAATTGTATTATCAAGCACCTATTTACTAGATGTAAGTTCATACCAACCCACTTAAGCATTTAGAAAACATCTCATCTCAAAACCATAAGAAAACCACGATTTAATTTCCATCTTTAAGTTTGATTATCATGTGAGGGTCCAAGCCGCTCTTGAATGTGAGCACGGCTGATCGATCAGTTTTCACTCTGCAGAGGTTGTACACTTTACCCACAGCTCGTGTTCCCCATGTCGCCCAGGTTAGCTAGACCCTTAAACACTTCCGAGGTGAGTGGCTAGGGATCCACTATGAAGCCTTTACAAAGGCATGCAAAAGACCAACAACCCGCATAGTTACAGATCAGGGCAGACCATTACCCTCCGTAGTGGTCAGCACCTTAGCAAAGACTGCTACCCCAAAAGGACCGGGCTATACCCCTGCAACCCCAACCCCCTCTGCTCCTTTCGGATAAGGTCACCAGTTCATTCGCACACCTAATTAATTGACTAAGCCAGAGCCATATGGACTGTGGTTGTAGTGTTTTCTTGGGTGGTTCTCCATGTTCCGATTAAATCAAGTGTTCTTGTATTAACCAAAAGTATCATCTTTTCACATAAAAGCCTTTGTGCAGAAAAACCACTTTTATCCAACATGAGTTAAGCAACTAGCATTAATCTACCCAAAAGCATTTATAAAACTGGATTGTTCCAAGGAATATGGGTAAAAAGTCTCGATATGTCCTTAAAAAGGGTTTTCCTGTCAGCTTTATGCAAATACAAAAATAAAAGGAAACTTTAATTTATCATGCAATTATATAGGACAAAAACAGAATATGCAGAGGGAGAAGACCACTTGCCTTCCTCCAACGAAAAGCTACTCTTATTGCTCTATGCTCTTGCTCTTTGATACTCTTGATCTTCAAGACTTCCGATCAACACCTCGATTCTCTACTCGAAGCAAACATCTAGCACAAACATGCAAAGGCAAACGAGCACAACTAAGAACAATACACCAATCAAGAAAGGCTTAAAAAGAGAACAGGGTTTGGTTCTAGGAACGCAAACGCAAGAAACGCTAAAAATGGAACTATGAAGAGATTTTGATTATTACACACAAGTTATGAGCTTGATATATTTTAATTAAATAAAATCATGTCAATAGGTTATTTCAGAAAAATACCCTATTTAGAATTAAGTAAATTATATATACATATAAAAGGCGATGTAAACTTAGTCCAATTTTATTTACAAATATTAAGTATGATTTATGCAAATTAAGCATTTAATTTTATAAGAAGCATGTAAAGCATCTAAGCGTATAACTTTATATTTCGAGTTCAACTGAGCAAATTATAATTCAAAACATATTTATATTCATATTAGTCAAATTAACATTTGATTATGAAAACTCGAGATATAGCCTATGTAGTTTTTATTTAAAAAGCAAATTGCATAAGTATTAATCAATTTAATATTTATATTATGAAAGCCGTGGTACAACCCTAGTTAGGTTTTAATTGAAATAATTATTCAAATAAGCATTAATCAAATTATTTTAGGATAAATTCTCAAAACATATTTTAGGGTAAACATCATGTCTAACACGTATTTTATCATGAGCCGGATCTAATGTAACAAGAACGAGGTTAAACGGAGCTAATCCGTGTGATCTAGGGATTAAACAAGAATTAGAGACCTAATCACGATTAATGGTAGATGTGGAGGGCTATCATAGAAGATTGGCAAGACACAAAGATTCGGTCAGATATTACAAGATTCTTCAGGACTTAGATGGTAGGTGGACATTTATAGAATTACACGATAAAAGATATTTTTCAAGGTGTATATGACATCAGCATGACAACATGATGACATCAAGCAAGGTATAAACTGAACGTACGAGTGATTCTATGAGTTTTATTAGCTTCTGTATACTTGTCAAAAGAAAGCACGTGCATGATTGTGAGCAAGATGATGTCGACAAGAATAAATCTATTGGAGTTGAGAGGTGACATGTACTGATTGCTTGCTTCCCAGCATGTACTCACATACTGCAAGCACATGCGTGCAAGCATGGATTTTAACAGGGTGTGCTAGATCGTGCTTGCTAGCATGTGTGGACTGATGTGCTACTGTCGATGACAGTGTTGCTAAACTACAGAGGAAAACTGGCTAGAGTGCTTGACATGTTTTTTTTAGACTAGTGCTTGACATGTTTCTATGGCATTGTTAAAGCGTCAAGATGCAAAAAGGAGAGCAGCACCAGAATACTTCTCACCAGTGCGTGATGGTCAACGATGAACTGACGATGGATAACAGGAGTCAGCAGTACTGAAAACGGATGGCAAGGCAGCGGAGGAGTATGTGATCGAGTTTTGAGTTCTTGACAGCAGTTCCAGCGTCTGGTTGCACGGAACGACAGCAGCTGCGAACATCATTGTCCTTGGAAGATTATGGCGAATCCAAAACATAAAGCACGATGAATATAGAGCGATCTCAGGGTCTGTACAGTGGCCGGAAGAAGACACAAGCAGACGGTTTTAATAGCGGACGGAGAAAAAAGAACGCAGCGGCTGGCAAGGACGCTGGAGCTCCGGTTGTTTCTACGGTGGCATGAAGGGGCTCGCCGGACGAGGCTCGGCCTCTGGATCCTCGCGGCGGCGGCGTCTTGCTCGGAGGGATGGCGGCCGCGACGAATTGGATGGACGACCGGCGGCCGGCGCTCTGCTCGGCTCCTCTCGGCGGCGCCTCGGACGAAGAAGACGGTGATGCTCCAGAGGCGAGACGGCGACGAGGAACGGCGGTGGTTCTTCGACTTGATGTCGCGCAGCTCATGGTGGTCGCGGCTTCGCTCGGCGGCTCTCCGGTACGGGAAACGGTGGGCGAGCTCCGGCGACGACGCACGGTTTCGGCGGCTTCTGCAGGCGGTGGCTGGTGGCGACGCTGCAGGGGCGCGAGAACACGAGGTGGTAGCGCTTGTGCAGGCGAACTGGCGAAGAGGGGAGCAGCGGGAGCGAGGTGCGGCGGACTGTGCAACGCGCGAGCCTCGGGCGCTCGGCTTTATAGGCAAGCAGGAGGCGGCGCGGACGAGAAGGAAACAACATGCGGCATTGAGGTAAGAGGAGGAACGGCCAACCATTAGTGGTCATGGTGACTGCGGATGTTACTAGTTGATTAAAGGGAAGCGACGGTTATTATATGGAGAGGAGGGTTGTGCCGACCGTGGTGGAGCTGGGGTGGTGGCCGGTCATGAATGGCTTGGTGGCAGCGGCCGTTACTGATGGAAAGAGAAAGTGGGCAACGGCCCGACATTGATGCCATTGTCCATTGAACGCCATTCAAGGCGGTGGGCGGCCGTTTCAGGTGCTGGATGCAGTGCATGGCTCGGCCATGCAAGCGGACAAGCGTGCTGGAAGGCGAGCGTCGCGGGTAGCATGCAGCATGGGCGCCGGCGCAACACACGAGCGCGTGCAAGTGTGGGCACGAGGTGGCGCTGGCCGGAGGTGGGAGGAAACCTGGCGTGAGGAGCTCACACGTCGATGGAGAGGAAGCGGTGCGGCGGAGAAGCGGATGAGTGCGTATTAGCTGAACGGCTCGAGCACGGGCGAGCAGACGCGTGCGGGAGCTGGGCAGGTGCGGCGACACACTATGGCTCGGTTCGACTCCGGTCGCGTGCGAGACAAGGGAGACGAGCTTGACGGGCGGAAGAAACAACATGGCGGCGCGTGAGATGCGGGCGTGGCCGGCGGGAGAAAGGGGAAGGTGTGAGACGCAGCACGTGTGGGGAGAGGCGAGTGGCCGTAGGACCGTGAGGCGAGACGCACAGGTGCCGACGACCGAGCGCGGGTCGGACTTGGACGGAGGTGGGGATGGGCGTGACAGGCGGGACCCAGCTGTCGGCGAGATAGAGAGGGAGGAGGGGGTTTGTGATTAGATCTTTTTGAAAGATTTTGGAAACACAATCAAACAAAAACAAAAGCCACAAAAAGAAAAAAAAAACAACAAAAGAACAATTTTATTTAATTTATAAAAACAACCAATGATTTTTCTTATACCAAATTTCCTGTAAAGAAAATAAATGTTGGCAAAATTTTAAAATTATGAGAAATAGTTGTTTTATTACTATTTCTATTAACAACCTGAAATCGGAAATTTCAGGGTGTTACACCCTCGAACTCGGGATTCGGCGTCTCGAGATCCGGGGAGATTCCGACCTGGTCGTGGGACAGGTGATGAAGGAGAAAAACTGTTTGAGTCCAAAAATGGTCGTGTATTGCCAAGCGGTGCGCGAGTTGGAAGACAAGTTCCACGGGCTCGAGCTTAATCACGTGCTGCGCAAGTACAATGAAGCAGCAGACACTCGCAAAAGCGGTATCGAATCGAAAACCCATCCCGCACGGGGTCTTTGCCAGCGACCAGTACGAGCCATCCGTCCGCTCTGAGGAGGACAAGACGCCGGAACCCTCGACACAGGAGGTCATGGAGATCGATGAGGTGCAAGAACCCAACCTCGAAGACCCAGACTGGAGGGTACCGATCCTCGAGTGGATGGTGGAAGGAAAATTGCCGCCCGACAAGGAGGAAGCCCGACGAATAGCACGTATGGCCAAGTCGTACAGACTGGTCGATGGCGAGCTCCGAAGAAAGGGCGCTGAGGGCATACTCATGTGTTGCATCCTAGCCGACCAGGGCAAGGAGCTGCTGCCGGAGATCCACGCCGGCACATGCGGGCACCACGCTGGTCCAAAGACCATTGTCGGGAAAGCCTTCCGACAAGGTTTTTACTGGCCAACTGCAGTCGCTGACGCGACCCGGATCGTGCGCAGCTGCGAAGGTTGCCAGTTCTACAAACGACAAACCCATCTCCCGGCGCTGGCGCTTCAAACCATTCCTGACACCTGACCTTTCGCGGTCTGGGGATTGGACATGGTCGTACCTTTGAGAAAAGCGCCCGGGGCTACACACACGTACTCGTGGCCATCGACAAGTTCTCAAAATGGATCGAGGCCAAGCCCATAACCAACGTTCGCTCCGAGGAGGCCGTCGCGTTCTCCACCGACATCATCTACCGCTTCGAGATCCCGAACTCCATCATCACCGACAATGGCACCCAGTTCAGCAGCAAGAAGTTCCTCAAGTTCTGCGACGACAAGAACATACAGGTGGACTGGGCCGCCATCAGCCATCCGAGGACCAACGGGTAGGTGGAGAGGGCGAACGGCATGATCCTGCAAGGCCTGAAGCCACAAATTTTCAAGCACCTCGAGAAGTGTTGGGCAACATGGGCCGCGGAGCTCCCGTCCGTCCTGTGGAGCCTGCGCACCACGCCTAGTCGGCCCACCGGTTGCACGCCTTTTTTCCTGGTCCACGGGTCGGAGGCAGTCCTCCCAGCGGACATCGACTACGGCAACCCGCGAGTTCAAGCCTACACCGAAGAAGGCAACCAGGTTGCTCTCGAATACGCCATCAACCAGCTGGATGAAGCGCGCAGCATCGCCCTCCTCCACTCAGCATAGTACCAGCAGGCCCTACGCCACTACCACGAGCGCAACATACGGAACCGCGAGTTCCAAGTCAGCGACCTCTTCTCCGACGAGTTGAAAGCAACAAGGGCTGGCACAAGCTCTCACCGCCGTGGGAGGGACCATTCATCGTCGACCAGGTGCTCCGTCCGGGAACTTTCAAGCTCAAATACGAGGACGGTAGGGTCATCTCCAACGCATGGAACATAGAGCAGTTACACCGCTTTTACCCTTAAAAAGTTCCTTTGTTGCATCTTATGATAATGCAAAAGTTTCGAGCTATGTTCTTTTTTTCGTGAGATGATATCTTCATTCAAGCTTATGTCTTTTACTCGAGTAAAACGTTTTTTAAGACTGTTTTATCCCATGGGCAAGTCTCCGACTTGTCCATGGGCTCGGGGGCTACTTGGGGCCACGGCACCCCTTCCCCACACGTTTCGAAAACTTCTTCGATCAAAAACCGTCTACGATTTCTCGCATGATCGTCATGATACACCCACACTTGCTAAAGGGAGATGTGCGATAACTCGCGCAGTCATGAACCTGCGCTCGTCCGGGCCCCGAGTACTTACGCCCCTGCGGCTACGGTGCAAAGACCCATGAGCAAAGTTCGCGACTCCGAGTTGTTGCTCCTTTGCTCTCTCGAAAGTAGTCGGGCAACCGTCTAAGCTATAACTCCGAAGAGTTTTCTTGTTTGAAAAAACATGTACACTCATCTATCCCTCTCAAAGTACTCAGGGGCTACTTGCCCGAGTAGAGCTACTTTAAGGCTAAGTCTGGCCGGGTCGCCAGGTTCCTACGCCCCCGCAGCTACGGAGCAAGACACCACCGACGAAGTCTTAGGCTACACTACTCGAACTCGCAAGTTCCTTAACTACTCGAAAGAAGGATAACGCACAACAAAACAACGAACAAGCTCCTAACATAGAACGACAAACGGTCACATGACCCACAAGTTTGTTACAAACCATCACAGATATAACCAAAAGCCCTTGCAAGGCTACTCTGTTTCTTTTACAGGCCCAAATCGTGAAGGGCGTGGGCGGTCATGGCTTCGGCAAAGTCGACGGCACCACTCTCGATACGGTCATACCTGTCGTTGTCATAACCAGGGCACCACCCTTGGCTCAGCAACTCCCGGTCCAACTTCGGGTAGTGCAACAAGAAAATCGCGACCACCTTGTGGACGACGTCGCGTGCCACGTCCAGCGATTGCCGATGAGCCGTCCCGACGGCCTGTCCCAGGTGGTCCTTCAAGTTGGAAGCAGTGGGGACCCCAAGATCGTCCAGTGTCTTCACGATGGTTTGGGCCATCTTGTCACGGATCGTCTGCACCATCGCAAGGTTCTTCTGGGTGTCCTCATGCGACTTCCGCATCTCCTCGAGCTCCGCCACGGTTTCTAAAGCAAAAGAAAGACGAACATTAGCAGAAAAGACATTGTTAACTAAGGGCAAAATAAGAAGAAGGTACGCCTCTTACTGTTCAGCCTCTCAGTAGACTCGCGGGCAAGGTCCACCAGCTTCTGGTTCTCGACGAGCTGATGGCCACGACACTCTCCTGGTCCGCGAGCTGCTTCGCCAATCCATCGCGGGCTACACGAAGAGCTGCTCACCCTAAAAAACAAAACAACGTCACGTAATCGAGCAACTACGCGTGAGGAAAAGCGTAAGGACAACAGGTCGCGGGACACTCACCAACGATCTCCTCCTCGCGCTTCTTGGCGACTTCCCCGAGCTGGTCCTTCTCAGCATTGACGTCGCTGATTTGGACCTCAAGAGCAGTCACCCTCTCACGGGCCACCTAGAGGTCGGACTCGGCCTGGCCCGCTCTTGTCTCGAGCTCCGCCTTCTCCTGGCTGGCGGTCCGGGTGGCAGCCTCGGTGTTGGATCGCAGCTCCGACGCTGCCTGCTCCGCCGCAGCTAGCCTCTCCTCCAAGGCGGCCTTCTCCGCCTGCACAGCAGCCACGCGGTCCTCCGCGGACTTCGCCCTTGCTTCAAGGGCCGTGCATTCGGTCGCCCTCCCGACCTCCCCGGCCGCCATGACAAGATGGGTCGCGGCCAGCTGCGCCTCCAGTTGGGCTTTCTCCACCCGGAGCGCCTCGATGGCACGAGACCTGTCGGCAGAGCGTCCAACAAGCTCCTGATCTGCAAAAAGTTCTCACGATCAGCAAAAATGACAAGTTTGGAGGGCGAGCGGAGAACAGAAAGATGAAGTCTGCAACTCAGCCTCGCGGCAGGCAGAACTAACTCCGTGAGCGCCCGCTCTAATTGACGCAACGCCCGCTCGCTCTGGCATAGGCCCCTCTCGAGATTCCGGCGGGCCGAAGACTACGCACCACCATCAACGGCAAGGTCGACGGAGGTCTCGGCCCGCGAGATGGGTACCAGCCAGAGCGATGGTGCCTCCACCTGCTCCTCAAGCGCCAATGGGGTCGATCCCGGGACCCTGGAGCTGTCCCCGACCTCAAGGGTCGGAGGTGGCGCCAGCTCCTCCACCACCTCAAGGGGAGAAGCGGTGGGGGAAGGCGACTCCGGGATAACGACGACCTCCTAGGCGTCCGGCGGGGGGACGACGCTGATCATGGAGGCGACCACCGACGAGACCGGAATGGCATCCTCGGTCACTTCGACGATCGTCGTGGCCGGGGTCTCCTCGGAGGTAGGGATGGGGTCCCCCGTCCCCGCCAACGACTCGGGGGCTGGGGTCCCAGCATCCGCCGTAGCGCCGCCCATCCCCGCCAACAACTCGGGGGCTGGCAGCTCAACATCTCCCGTCGGTGCTTCAAGAGCAGGATCCTCCTGGGCCTGCTCCTGAGACCCGGACAGGCATCTCTCCAACTCGGTCGTATGGGCCGAGAGCACCTCTTCTGTGGGGGCATCGCCACCCAGCCCCATCTGCCCTAGCGATAAGTCGCTGCGAGCAGGGCTCTCAGCTCCCCTCAGTGGGACCACCGCCTCTTGGGTCCCGGGCCCTCCCGCCTCCTCGATGGCCACGCCCGACGGGAGGGTTGGTGGCGGACCGGCCGACGGCGGCCCATCTCCGACCACCTGAGTCGGACGGCGTAGCATCTTCATGGGTGCCGGCTCCATCGTGCTGGGGTTAGGACCCCTGAAACGTAAAGGGCGTCATGATGATAACAAGCGACGAACATGATTCCAAGGAACTCAGAATGTTAATCGGAAAACAGCAAGTCAGAACTTACCTTGCTGCGATATGACGAGGCCGTTTCGAGCTCCCCGAAGACAAGCTCGGAGAGGGCGCCGCTCGTTTGCTCCCCGTAATCGGAGCGGAAGCCGGGGCGGGAGCCGGCCTGGACCCGGCAACGATCACGGACTAGAGATGCCACTGAGAGGTGGTCAACCCCCCGCCCTGAGTCGTGGGCGAGGGAGAAGCCCCCGGTGCGTGTCTCTGCTCCTGCGACGAGCGTCCCAACGGGAAATCCGACCTCCGACACGAAGAGGAGCGGCGCGAGGTCTCGCGCTCCGACGTATGACGAGTGGAGTCGCCACGCCGGGGGGAGCTCCTACTCCTCTCGCGGTCACAGCGCTGAGAGGTGCGGCTACGCAGCTCAAACTGGTCTACTCGAGGAGACCAGGGCGGCACCTGTCGGCTCAAGCTGGCCTCCACGGTGGCCGAGGCGGGCTCCGACCCAGCACGCGGCTGCGAAGTCGCCGGCGGCTCGTCATCACTCCACGTGAACTCGAAGCTGTCCTCCCCGGTCTGCGGCGACGACGAGGGGTCCTCGTTCTCGGAAACGTCGGCCTCCTGAGCACGCCGGCGTGAAGCGTGGCTATCGTTCCTCGACCTCTTCTCAATCTCTTTCTGCTGGTGGGCCCTCTTGCGGTCGGCCCGCCGCTTGTCCCTCACGGCAATCAACCTGGTGCGCGCCTGGTCCACCGGCAGAGGGGGACGCGAAGAGAGGATGTCCACCTTTCCCATCTGGACAAACGCAAAAAGATTAGTACCTGGCACGAAAATACTAAGAACAAGTCGAAAGATGTCAAGAAAAATGTACCAGGGCCAAGGTGGTCGGGTGAGGAAGCATCGGCAGCAGGTCCGGTGGCAGCCAGAACAAGTAGTTGATCCCGGTCGCCTGTGACACCCGGCGCTGGACCTCTTCCTCCAAAGACAGAGGATTGGCTGTCACCATCCCCACGAAGGAAGCTCGATCATCCGTCATCTCAAAAATGCGCAGGGGGCGCCGCCAGAGCGGAACGATCCCCCTCGCATGGTAGCTGCTGATGACGGCTACGAAGTCCACGCTGCGGCCGCGGAGCATCGCGAGGGCCGCAAGGGCGTCCTGGAGAAACCGGGGCTGGTTCTTCTTCTCTAGTCCCCACTTCCACTTCTCCAGCGTGCGGTCATGCCAGAGTCCAGTATACTTCGGGTAGTGGGTGCTCGTTGTCGTTCTTGAGGTAGAACCAGTCCCGGTGCCACCTGCTATTGGAGCTCATCAAGGAGGTGCTGATGTACTCGTCCGACCTCCCCTGCTTCGCCCAAAGTCCGGCACACCCAATCGACGCCGCGCTGCCGTCGTCCTTCAAGCACACAAACTTGTAGAAGTACCTGAACAGGTCCCAATGGGCCCCCTGGTGCAGATACCCCTCGCACAGCGCTTCGAACACCGCCGTCTGTTGGATGCCGTTCAGATTGAGGTTGTGGAGTTGAAGGCCGTACTCTTCAAGTACGGCGCGGATGAACCGCCCCGCTGGGATGGAGAAGCCACGCTCGTGGAAAGCCATGAACGAGACCACATACCCCTCCGGAGGGTTGGGAGCAAGCTCGGTCCCAGGAAGCTTCCACTCCTCTGCCTCGGTGTACGACGGGAGCATACCATCAGCGGCGAGGCGGTCAAGCTTGGACCAGGTCACGCTTGAGGGCGCCCAGTTCAACATGGCGGCGGCGGCGCAGGGCCAGCTCGTGGTTGGAATCGAAGAAGGCGTGAGAGCGTGAGCGCAGTGGATGCAGAGGCTAAAGAAGAGCGATGGCAGCGAAATAAGCAAGGAAGAAAAAGGGGAAAAAGGCCCAACCAGTGGCCGCGGTATATAAGGGGAAAACAACTGTGCTCCCAACAGTTATTGCCCGGGCCCGCCTCGGGCCACGTCCCCCACGCATCAAAGCGTCGCTCCTCAAAAGGCGCACCCACCGGCACCAACCGCGCACAAGCACGCAGCCACGTCATCTGTGGCGGGCCCACGAATCCTACAACTGGCATGGAATCTTCGCCATTTACCCCGCGGCACGCATTTTGCGCAAAGTGCAACAGTACGGAACTCTCACAGATTCGAAATCATAAACATTTACCCTATGCACAAGTCTTCAACTTGTCCGTGGGCTCGGGGGCTACCACCCGCGGGTGCGCTCGTGCGCCCTCGCGGGAAAACAGAACCAACCTCTTTGCCTTCACGACCACTGAACCTGGGAGCGAGTCCTTGACTCCCTCACCAGGCTCGGGGGCTACTGACGGGGCCCTAGACCAGGGCCCACCACGATCACTAAAAAACACAGTACGGACTGACACACAGCGTACTTAGCGGCCAGTACAACGAGTACTACGCCTCCGAGTACTTGGCAGCCCGTACGACCAGTTTCCGTCATGGGCCAGGAGCTGGGCGGCCCATGCGCACCACTACCTCCTCCTCCGAGTACATGACGGCCCACACGACAAGTCCCCGACCACGTGGTGGTTCGCACGACAAGTTTCCATCTCCCTCTCCGACCACTCGTTCACACGAGTAGCTTCCGTCCCCGACCAGTTCAGCCTCCGCATCGAGGGCAACGGCGACGTGGGTCCCCCGCCGATATCCCGGGATATCCGCGCACGCTCACCCACGCGCTGCCACGTGCCCGTTCCTCCACGACGGGCCGCCTTGACCAGGCCGATCTGGTGTCAGAGGGCGGATCCGTCCACTATGCCACAAAAGGCACGGAGCGCGTCGTACCACGAACGGCACAGTGCACGTTACGCCACGAACGGCACAGTGCGCGCTACCTCCTAATCCTCGAACGACATGGCGTAGACTACTCGTTCGCACAAGTAGTTTCTGTTCCCGACAAGTTTCAAGCTTCACATCAAAGCCAACGGCGACGTGGGCCCTCCGCCGACACAGTGCGCGCTACCTCCTAATCCTCGAACGACATGGCGTAGACTACTCGTTCGCACGAGTAGTTTCTGTTCCCGACAAGTTTCAAGCTTCACATCAAAGCCAATGGCGACGTGGGCCCCCCACCGATATCCCGGGATATCCGCGCACGCTAACCCACGCGCCGGGCCGCCCTGACCAGGCCGATCTGGTGACAGAGGGCGTATCCGCCTACTGTGTCGCGAACGGCACAGTGTGCGTCGTACTACGAACAGCACGGGGTGCGTTGTGCCACGAACGACACAGTGTACGTCTCCCCCTAAGCTTCGAACGGCGCGGCGTAGGCCACTCCATTCCCACAGTATCCGGGAAAGACGTGCTCCTGTTCTACTGGCGGGGGTAGGGTACGAAGCCTACACCCTACGCTCGATGAACTACTCGAAGGGAAGCACGAGAATCCCCGGAGGCAACTACTCGGGATGCGTGATTCCAGGAGGCCTACGCCGTCATCAGCGACCCCGTAACAGTTCTTCGCCGCTCCCGCCGCACCATCATGACGGCCCGACATGGAGAAGGACACCCTACGGTGTAATCTAGTCCACACCCTCGATTTTACCCCCATTGACCTCTCCCTTGCGACTATAAAAGGGGGGGAGGGGAACACTTGTAAGACACGTTCACAATCACCCCCACACGTACTCAGTATCGATATCTCATCTCATATCACTCCGTAGCCATCCACACTCTCCCCGTGTACGCAGAACTCTGCTACAAGAACTCAGTGCACGCGCACTAGGGACTTGGGCGTGGAAACCCTCTCCCGACCAGTTTGTAACCCCTACTACAGACACTTGAGCATAAAGAACACACCCCCTCAGACTGGACGTAGGGTATTGCTCTCCGGAGGCCCGAACCAATATAACCTCGTGTGTCTCTTGTGCAACCGTGCGGATTCCGACACGCGCTCGTATAAATTTACTTGTCGGCGGTAACAAACCCCGACATTCCTCATTGGAGCAAATTATGGAGCTGGTTATAAAAAAAATCCCTGGTTCGATTCCTCATTGGAGTGAATTATGGAGCTGGTTATAAAAAATCACTCGCCGGTGAAACCGGGGTTCGGGGGTTTTCTATCCCAGGTGAAGGTTTTTTCTTCTTAATGAAAACCCGTGGGGCGGTCTTACCCCACCGGGCCTAGTTTTTTAGTTTTTTTAATCAATCCGACCAAAATAGATGGCGTTAGAGCTTGACGAGAAGGTTTTTTATTCTTAATGAAAACCCGTGGGGCGATCTTACCCCATCGGGCCTAGTTTTTTTTTAAATCGACCTGACCAAAATAGATGGCGTTAGAGCTTGAAGAAGCTATGATTTGGTTCTCACACACACGTGATCTAGCCACCAAAGTGCCCCCGGAGAAGGTTTTCTTGGTCAGGAGAAGGTTCTTTCTTCTTAAATGAAAACCCGTGGGGCGGTCTTACCCCATCGGGTCTAGTTTTTTTTAGTTTTTTTTTGTAAATGGATCCGACCAAAATAGATGGCGTTAGAGCTTGAAAAAGCTATGATTTGGTTCTCACACACACGTGATCTAGCCACCAAAGTGCCCCTGGAGAAAGTTCCTCCTTCTTAATGAAAACCCGTGGGGTGGTCTTACCCCATCGGGCCTATTTTTTTAGTTTTTTTGTAAATCGATCCGACCAAAATAGATGGTGTTAGAGCTCGAAGAAGCTATGATTTGGTTCTCACACACACGTGATCTAGCCACCAAAGTGCTCAACAAAAAAGTAAGGCAAATAGCATAATGGTTAGCTCTCGGTTAGGTCTAATAGTGTATTCCTTTAGGGATTAGCCTAGAGTTAGGTGAGGTTTGCACACCACCTTTTGTATCGATGCTTGCACGCATCAAGAGTTGTAATTTGAGGCTTGCAAGTCTCGCGAGACCCTTCAATTGTACTTGTGGAGTGCCTACGGGTGCTTGTGATAGAGAGGAGATGCCTTTCTTGATAATAGATGCATCTTCAGCTGTTGTATTGCAGTGAATCTTTTTTCCACTATATGGGACTCAACTTAAAAGAGTAACCATTGAGAATGTTATAGCCTTTGGTTTCAAATCAAAATTATTAACAATCCATGAAACAAGAGCTTTCGATGTGAAAGAGCAGTTCAAATTAAGTATATCACCAAATCCAACTTTCTGAATTAGACTTTTTTTTCATTGTCCAACTTCTAAAGTCTAAACAACATTTAGAAACTGACTTGTTGAAAGCCTAGTATGTATGACTATGATATGAGAAATGTTTATTAGAAAAATGTGATAAATTTTAGATTTTAGAGTTGCAATTTAAATGTGATTTTTTATTAATATGTCTTAGAAACTTTTGTAAATCTTCTATAAGGAGAAAACATAGTATATATAGCATCATTACTGGACATGTTCATACGAGCAGACATACTAAAACAAATATAGAAAAATAATTATGAGGAATTTTGACAATAAGACAAAGAACATGTTATGTAGTTGAAAAGCATAGGACCTCCATTAGAGACAATTGTTGTAAAAATATATATATTTATATCAAAACTAGACGACGGCACATTACATCATATCAATGGTACATTGCACGTTACAATTCATATATCTTAAGGGCTTAAGGAATGGCAGAGATACATCTCATATTACAATTGAGAAGATAAAGATTGCGAGTGGGCTTGTAGTCCAATGGTAGGACGGTCCAGTGGGACGCTACCCACCAGGGTTCAAATCCTAGTGCTCGCACCTTTTCTCGGATTTATTCCGGGATTTTCCGGCGTTATGCATTAAGTGGTAAGCGACGTTCCCGTCGACGACGAGGCGCCAGTGGTGACTTTGAGAATCTCCAGATCTGCCGGTGTTCAGTCCTTCGGAGGTGCTCATAGGGGTAGGGTTTGCATACGTGTATTCATAGGGGTGAGTGTGCGTGCGTGTTGTGAACGTCTGCGTTGTACTGTGTAATCTCAAAAAAAAAAGATAAAGATTATTTTATTTTTATAATTGGGAACATATACAAAGATATTCAATCATGACGAACAGTTTGATTTCTATTAGGAAAGAGATCTTGAATGCAATAGAAGTGGCAAGCCTAAAACATTGACAACGCTCAACAAAAATTACAAATAATTATATAATGAAGACGGATTGCAAGATGAAAGCTGTAACAAAATTGATAAATGGACGGTGGATATTTACAAAGGTGAACATGGAACATAATCAGAATGTTGTCTCCACCTTCACACTCACAAAAGTTTTTTTCAAATCACTAAAGGATCACTTAAGGGGGAAAATTTCTCAAAGATTCTGCAACATGTAAGGATTAAATCGTTGAGGATAATGTAAATTTTTACAGAGATAAAGGGGACTGTCCATAATGTGTTCTTCACTTCAAAAAACTTGGATGATTTGAAGTAGAATGAACGAATATAGACAGTGGATTTAGATATAGATGCAATAGTGAATTATTTGAAGAAACTGTAGCTGCAAAACCTCGGATTTTACTACACTATGAGGATGGGTAGTAATAACACGGTGAGAAGCATATTCTGCACAGATATTCTGAAAATTAATTATTACCTATATAGAGATATCATGTCATTTGATACAACTTTCAACAGTAATACATACAACTTGCAATTTGCCCCTATTGTTGGGATAGATGGTCATAGAGCAATGTTAGATTTGGCTCTACTTGAAAATCAAACTAAAAACACTTTTGAATGAATGTGTTCAGTTCATTTGTAGAGGTAATGAAGGGTAAGAAACCCAAGATAATTACTACTGACAAAGATGCTGCTATGAAAAAGGCAATTTCAAAGTTCATGTCAAGTGTGATTCATAGATTGTGCATCTGACATATAAAGAATCTTCTAAAAAATGTGGATGCTATAAGCCAGAAACATAGAGAAGGCAAAAAGCGAGCTGAGAAAGCACATAGCAGGAAGAAGACGAGGTGAGGAAGTACATGAATGATGGGGGAAATGGTTCTGTAGCATTGAAAGTTCGCCACTTTCAAAAAATACCACTAAAAGATCTTGCCTCTTTAAAATAACACTAAAAGCTTGTAGCGAACATAGTCTCATATGTCATTTGTTCAAGTTTGATTTTGGTGATTAATGACAACATGATCAATGGGACTAACCATATTGTTTAGCATGTCCTTGTAGACATTTCTAGGTCCCAAAGATGCAAAAATATCACATACCAAAATGAGAAGATAGTATATATTTCAAGGGTCAAAACCGAGAAGAAGAAAAAGAAGAAAAGAGCACCGATACCTAGGAAGAGGTGTCGGTGCAAGCGTCGGAGTACTTGGTACACTGCGTGAAGAAGGCCCAGATTACACAGACCGTCGGATGAACCGACGATATGTTTTCTAGTTGCACTGGATGAATTCCTGGAGGAGAAGCAGCACGGTCAGCAGCACCGGATGAACTGACGGTCCATTGGTAGGAGCTGTCGGTCTATCCGATGATCCACTGGAACAAGACAGAGACGGCCCGAGTCAGAGTCCTTAAGCACCGGATGAACTGATGGTCACAAGGATATAAGCAACGGTTCGTCCGACGGCTATGAAGAAGCTAACAGTAAGGTTTTGGCGAAGAACCCTTCAGCACCGGATGAACCGAGGGTGTGTCGGTTGAAGAGTTGGATGATTTGTGTCAACGGTCATGTGCGGTGGAAGGCAACGACGAGTAGCACCAGATGAAGCGACACCCGAAAAAAGCATAGCGTCGGATCATCCGATGGTACTACTTTCTGCAGCTTTGGCCCAACGGCTAGTTTGATGCCTTGGCCTATTTATACCCCTTCCACCCCGTCATTTGAGCTTGCTGGATGCTGAGGAAGACTAGTGGAGTGTGAGACACATAGAAGATCATATCCAAATCATCCAAGTGCTAAATCGCTCATCCATAGACTTGCACATGCTTTGTGTGTGTGCTTAGTGCTAGGCTTAGGTTAGAGCTGAGTGAGTGCAAGGTGTGCCTACCTTGTGAGGTGATTCTTGAGTGGATCAAGTTGTACAAGGTGCGCCGGAAGCCTTGGAGCCTAAGGGGCTCTCCGGTAAACGTCTTCGACCCTCTGTCTTGGTGTGGAGCGGCGATGACACTTTGTGCGAGGGACGTGAAGACCCTCTTCCCTTGGTGGAGAAGCTCCTTAGTGGAGGCGGTATCAAGGTGACCAAGGAAGCTTGGCAAGTGTCTTTGTGGCGAGCCTTTATGGCAAGTCAAGTGGTGCTCTTGGGAGAGACTTGGTGACCGGGAAGCAATACTCTTGTGTGGAGTGCTTCAACAACGTGGACTAGGGGTGGCTTAGTGCCTACCGATACCACAGGATAAATCGCGTGTCAAGAGTTTGCTTCCTTTCATCCCCTTTATGTTTCCGCATTAGTTTCTTGCAATCCTTGCTTGTCTTTACTTTCCTAGAGTAGTATCTTGCTAGGATTGGCTATAGGTTGCAAAACTTGTTTTGGGATGGGAGTTTTACACTAGAACAACCATAGTTGCACATCTAGATAGTATGTTCTAGTTTATATTTTGAGCAAATAGTGATAACTCTAGACTTAAGGTTTTAAGTTGCTTAATTCACCCCCTCCCCCTCTTAGGGTACGAGCATCTGATTCCTTACAAAGCTATAATTGGTTACTAGAATTAGGCCCTGTTTAGTTCCCGAAAAGTCATCAAAATTTTCGCATCGCATACCGTGCCACCTCTCACAGAACACGTTTTCCAATGCAAAATTTTCACTACTTTCACCAAATTTTCCACCAACTAAACGGTGCCTTACCATTTCGTCAGATTTTGCTGCTAACTCTGTTAACTTGGAAAAATTACCCTAAAATGTGCTTCTCCAACTTTTAGTCGGTGCTCATGCTTTGCAGCAAGTAGCAGCTTGGTACACTGTGCTAGGAACGATGGTGTGAATTGGGGGACGACACGCTGGACGGTGGCCTGCGGATGCCATGGCATTGGCTGAGACACGGGACACGCCAGGTTGGAGGGTGTAGCCTGGGCCCTGGGGACAGCAGCTATGCAGGCAATGTCCCCACTCGACTGGGTCTTGCCGTGTTGCCTGCAGTGCAAACTCTGAAATTGATCTCAGAAGTCCAACAAAGCAAGTGCCAAAGTCTGAGCATTGGGTGTCGTTCCGTCAGTTTTGTACTTATTTTGCAGCTACAAAGCCTGATGCAGTGGCGGAGCTGATAGGTATGCCAGGTGGGGCCTGGCATACCCTAAGAATCGGCCCAGTCCAGTAGTAAAAAAAAACGGCCCACAAGTCCACAACTCCATCATATTCCCTTCCGTTGAGTTCCGTCGGCCACGGCCTGCCATCGGCAACTCGCGAGTTGCGAGCTCGTCCTCGTCGCCTCCTCCCGTCCGACGGCCGACGGGCGACGACAGTCTGCGGCGGCCGGTCGCCTCCTCGATTCGGCCTCCTCCGCCCTTTTGCCTCGACGTCCACACCTCCTCGCAGTCTCGCACCCTCATTCCCTCAACCTTCCCTTCCACACGTGCGGATCCAAGACCTATCAGGATTCAACCAAGGTATTTGATTTCAAACCCTAGCCTGATAGTTTTCTGATCTGAAATTGTGTAGAACTGTAGTCTGTAGATGTGTTCTTGGCTCTTGTCTCCTTGTGTTGATGTGCTCTACTAATTGATGCATTGCTCAATTGCTTATTTCTTGTTAGTTATCGCAGAAATTATTGTTGATACATTGCATAATTTTTTTTAGAATTACTGAATTATGAAGAGGGATGGAAACATTGTCACACTTTTTAGCAGACATGCTGCAAAAAAGCTTGCTGCTTCAGCATCACCTTCCTCAGTTCCGGTTCCAATTGTGCAAGAAGAGCAGACTCAAGAGGAAGAGAGTATAATAGAGGAGGTTGTGAATCCTATTTCATCTGGTCCTTCTGAAGTAATTGAAGATGTCTTTGCAGCACAACCAGAGGCACCATCACAGCCAGATGCATCTCCACAGCCAGAGCTACCGGTTTATGATGTCAATCGGCTTCCACATGATCCAGGTGAAAGGCTGCCAATTACAAGTTATCATGCTAATGATCAGGATGCAGTTAGAAGAGGATATATTATTAAAGGACCATTCCAACCATTCTCACATAATTTCCCAAAAAGAAAAATTGGAAGAAGAAATCGTTGTTGCACTCCTGTCTGGTTTTATAACTTCAAATGGACTGAATATAGCATCAAGAAGGATGCAATCTTTTGCTTCTTATGCTACCTGTTCAAGAACAAAAAATCAAAGGGCAAGAGCACAGATGCATTTACTGTTAAAGGCTGGAGAAATTGGAATGTGGGAGATGCAGCGCTTATCAAACATATGAAATCTGGTGCACACAAGGCAGCTGAAGAGAAATACATTGGCTTTATGAATCCAAAAGCAGCAATTGATGATCAAATTGAGAAGTGGAGTGATGTGGATCGTCGTCTTTATAAGACCAGATTGACTTATTCACTTCGTTGTTTGAAATTTCTTCTGCATCAAGGATTAGCATTCCGTGGCCATGATGAAAGTGAGAAGTCAAGCAATCGAGGGAATTTTATCGAACTTCTGAAATTTCTTGCAGCTAATTGTGAAGATGTGAATAAGTGTGTCCTCAACAATGCTCCAGGTAACTGCACCTTAACCAGCCCAGAGATTCAAAAGCAAATTATTCAATGTTGTGCCATAGAGACTAGAAAGAAAATAATTGAAGATCTTGGTGAGGAGCCGTTTGCAATTCTAGCTGATGAGTCTAGTGACATATCACATAAGGAACAACTATCTCTTTGTTTGCGTTATGTTGATAGTTTGGGAAGACCATGTGAGCATTTTCTTGGAGTTGTTCATGTAGATGATACTACCTCTTTGTCACTTAAGGGAGCAATTGAAACCTTACTTGTTAGTCATGGCTTGACACTAACTCAAATCCGAGGCCAAGGTTATGATGGGGCTAGTAATATGAAAGGAGAGATTAAAGGGCTGAAAACATTGATCATGCAAGAGTCACCTTCTGCTTATTATATCCATTGCTTTGCACATCAGCTCCAACTTGTTCTTGTTGCTGTTGCTAAGGGAAATGATGATTGTGTGTGGTTTTTTGATCAAGTATCTATGTTACTGAATATTATTGGAAGTTCTTGTAAGCGCCATGGCCTGCTTCGAGATGCTAGACTTAAAAATATCATGAAAGCAATTGAGTGTGATGAACTAGAAATCGGTAGTGGATTAAACCAAGAAATGGGGTTGGCTAGGCCCGGTGACACTCGGTGGGGGTCTCATTTCAGAACTGTTATGAACATCATAGCTATGTATCCCATAATTCGTGATGTATTGATCACTCTTGGACAAGATACTACACAAAGAAGTGACTGGCCAAAACTGCATACTATGCTTGGAGCATTTGAGTCATTTGAGTTTGTCTTTAGTGCACACTTAATGTTTGTTATTCTTGGATACACAAATGAATTGTCTCAATGTTTGCAAAGAAGAGAACAAGATATCTTGAATGCAATATCTCTTGTTAATGTGGCAAAGGGTAGAATGCAGCAATTGAGATCTAATGGATGGAATCAATTCCTTGAAAGAGTCACTTTTTTTTTTGCAACCAACATGGTGTTGAAGTTCCTCCAATGGAGATGAATTATGTGCCTTATGGAAGATCACGACGGTTTGCCCGAAATGAAACAAATGATGATCATTTTAGAAGGGAAGTGTATCTTGGGGTCATTGATCATATCAGTCAAGAACTTGATAATCGATTTGATGCAGTTAATATGGAGTTGCTTTCTTGTATGGCTGCCTTCAATCCTGTTGATTCATTTGCTTCATTTGATGCACAAAAGATACGCAGACTTGCTGAATTTTATCCGCAAGACATTACAAGCACAGATTTGCTAAAACTTGAATTGCAGCTCGATAATTATATTGATGATGTGGGACAAGATGATAGTTTTAAAGGCCTGCAAAATCTTGTTGACCTCTCAGCTAAGCTTGTTGAAACAAAGAGGCATAATATTTATGATTTGGTTTATTTGCTTCTTAAATTGGTACTGGTTTTACCTGTGGCGACAGCTAGTGTTGAAAGGGCTTTCTGGGCAATGACTTTAATCAAGAGTAAGCTGAGAAATAAGATGGGTGATAGCTTTTTGGATGATTGTCTTGTCACATTCATTGAGAAAGATAATTTCTTTGAAGCGGATGAAGAAGATATAATGAAGACTTTCATGTCCATTAGAAATCGTAGGCCAGAGAAGTAGTATTGTGATTTTCTTTGAACTGTAGGTATGTAAGCTTCTTTTGAACTATCTGTGGACCTTTAAATTTAATTGTCGGATTCATGATATTGTGAAACCTTTTATCTATATTACTATTGCTTACCAACAGTACTGCTTACCAATTTGATGCCAAATTATAAGTTCGATTTTACCGTATTGTATTCACCGATCTGTTACCTAGTTATTTGATTAATTTTACCGTATTGTATTTTGAATAATTGACTCGGCATACCCTAAGTTCAAATCCTAGCTCCGCTACTGCTGATGCATCCCCTTACATACAAGTTGAGCCTGGGGACACGAGGCCTGGGGATTGGGAAGGCTCCTCCCATGGTGGAATGACATGGAAAAGCATCACAGGATAGAGGAGTCGTTGCATTTGTAGTGGAGGTGGAAGGGCGTTGTCGCGGAACGTTACAGAGCATGGATAAGAGAAGGTCAGACATGACTCTTTAGTTCTTAGCCTAGGGGTACAACCATACAAGCGGCATTATATATCCACATTTTATGGTTAAAAGAATAGAAAATAGGTTTTTAGTGAACAAATCTAATGGTATGGTAAATTCAGTTATTGCAACTTTCAGTGATATTTTATGGGAAGGAACTCTTTCAGTGGTATTTCCTAGAAGTCACGATCTTTCGATGCTATGTAACCAATTTTCTCGTAGATAAAACAGAACGAAATGGGAAAAAACTCTCAGCAACTACACCATGCGGATGGGGGCGGACAGATGATGTACAAATTACAAACATCGAAATTTTCATCTCCTTCCTGTCTTACAGAAGATGGATATGAGGAATCCGGGCGAGGCGAGCCGCGCAGCAACAACTGGCTTTTGTCTTCTCTTCTCAGGACATAGCATCAGCTTCATCTCTTGTCTTCTCTTCTTGGGGAAGGAAGGCGGAATTTTTCATTTTATTTTTTTACAAATTTACAAAAAAAAATGCTCCTAACAAAATTTTGCAGAAAATATTCTCAACCACCTGCAGAAACGACGGTAAGGGAGTTACCGCTGTTTCATCTAGCGATCATTGGCACTGTAGCAGTCAACCATCATTTGGAACGGCGGTTATTGTAGCATGGGGTTACTGTAGCATGCTACCACTGTCCCAAACGGTGGTAACTCGTAACACATTTTCAAAAAATCATAACTATTTCAAATGAACTTGGACGAGGAAAAGCTAATGTAGACCTCGATGAGTTTACAACTATGTGGTTTAAAATTTTTGATTTAAAATCATCTTTGTGCCCAAATAATTGACGTAATGTTCAGTTCTATTGCCAGAAGAGTTTCGCTTATGTGGAGAGCACATTTTCAGAAAAAATCATAACTATTTCATATGAATTTGGATGAAGAAAATCTTTATACAAAAATTTTTGATCTCGACGAGATAAATATCTTTGTAGTTAGAGTAATTTTTTGAATCATCTTCATGCTCAATAATCAACACAATCTTCATATCTAAAATTTGAATTTTAGATCTGAGCGTCATGTTGATTATTTGAGCACGAATATGATTCTAAATGAAAATATTTTACTACAAAGTTGTAGATCTTGTCGAGATCTACAATTTTCATATAAAGCTTTTTCTCCATTCGAGTTTATATGAAATAGTTATGATTTTCTAAAAATATAACGAGAAGTTACGCCGGTTGAAACAACACTAGAGTGCTACAGTAACCCGTGCTACAGTAACTTCCGTTTCAAACGTTGATTGAGGGTTTAGGAATTACCGCAGTTTCATCCTGCGTTGAGGATTATTTTTTAAAAAATTTGCAAGGGACATTTTTTAATTAATACAAACATAAAAAAATTAAGAAAGGCAAAACGAGATGGGCCCACAACGTGCAAGTGGCAACGGCACGCCAATTGATGGGTCCATGGGCCATTCTCGGGCCTTCTTACGCGTCGTGATGGCGACGAGGCCATTGGGCTCTTGATAATCAACTTCCGCTAGTTTTTTCATCATGGAACATATCAATTCCATTTTCATTTGCTGGCTACTAATGCACCAAACGGCTAACACCCCATCAGCTAGTTTCACTGTACTTGATCCGGAAAATTTAAAGCTCAATTGGTGATGTTGCATCAATGAGCAGAGTACCACATTAGCGCGTAAAAGTTACCGGACTCACAAGTTTAACAGGCATCACCTCTTGGGGCTCAACAGGTGTACACTCTGCTCAACAGAAACACATCCCCAAACGAGGTTTCATTGATTGCCTAAGTTTCCCGGCATTTTTGGAGATACATTCGACACTTAACCAGGCCCTGTTATTACAAACTGGCATCGTGCCAATGCTAACAAGTTTGACAGGACCAGCGAAAACCAATCACACATGTTGCGCCAAGGTTTCACAACTACATAAGACGAACGATAGCTCGCTCAAGCTTTGTTCTCTTCTTCCCCTGATGCGTCAACCTTCGCTGCTGCAGATGCATAGCTCACACTACTGTCCCTCATGCTCTTGCACTGGCTCGACTGCTCATAGCGAACAAAGCCAATCTTAATCTTTGTGGAGCAATGCTTCAACATCTGAAAAGATTAATGCACACTGATGAGAACATGGTAAAATAAAGGATAAGCAATAAGCATTAACTATCATAACCAAGAAAGTTGGTTTACATACATGAAGGAAGACACTGATGGGGTGGCGTCCACATATGGTGTTCTCATACTCCTGCAGGTATAGTTTGAATGCAACTGGATCACCAGTCTCTATGATGTCCATGCCCATACGGTCCAAGGCCTCAATAGATTTATGAATGGCACCGTGTTTCTTCTCGTAGTATGTATAACTGAACCTGATGCGAGAATGGGATCAACACAATTTTATTTCTGTTTACCGGATGAAGAAAAATCAACAACAAAGAAATATTCATGTGCTTAAAGAGGTGATAACAAGATCTTATGACTGGGCCCTAAGAATGCGATCACTGACCCCAAAAAATTGAGCCCTATCAACCATGGTCAATTTTACCCTACGTAGGTACATGAATGTTGTCAGCCTTTCTTTTGGCAGGGTTTTTCCCCTGAAATTGGAGATGGGGTTCTCGAAGGATAGAAGGCTTCATGGGTAATGATCTTGGACCATGGCATTTTGCATTGGTTCTAAAAGAAGAGCAAAGAAAAGAGCTGTTCTTTTTTGAAAACTATACAGCAGGGGGAGCCCCTGCTGTGGTAAGAAATATTAATAAGGGAAAAAACTTACAAGGACAAAAGTCCAGAGGGCACCTCAATGCCCAAAACGAAAGAAAGACTTCAGAGGAGGCTAAGGCTATCTCCAACGACACAACCCAAACCCAAAAATAGGTCGTGCACAGTTGTTTTGGGTCAAAAAAAGCCTCCAACAGACAACGCAAAGGAGCGACGCATTTTGGCTCGTCTCCGACGCGCGATGCAAGTATGCATCCTCCCTCCGTCCTTCTGCGTGTCCACCCAGGCGTCGGGTCCACTAGCGACGATGCTACGGCGCTTGGCTCGGCGTCCTCCTGGCCGGCGTGGTCGAGCTCCCCTAGCCGCCGCGTCCGCCTGCGCGTTGCACCTCGCCCATCGCTCCCCTTCCCCGGCGCCCGAGTTGCTACTCCTCGACGGCACCGCCGCCACGAGCTGCTCTTCTTCCCGCTGCTCCCGCCCCTGCTTCGGGTCTGGCTTGCCACGCTGGGCAACTCCAGGGGCCAAGCTCCGCCATGTTCGGGCGACTCCAGGGGCCGAGCTCCACCATGGTCGGGCTCCTTCATCCGGGGCCGAGCTCCTCCATGGACGGAGTCGAGCTCCCATGGCCGGCCTGCTGCTGCTACTTGTGCGTTCCTGCTGTTGGAGAAGCTCAATTTTTGGGACGTGATGCATTCGCTGTGCACCACCTAAAACGGGGAATGGGTCTTGGTTTTGCATTTCCACGGTTGGAGACAGTCTAAGAGTAAGAGCTAAGGCTAAAAACTAATGCTGTACATTGGTTGGTGAGAGATTTCAAAACATAACACTCAATTCACGCGCCTTTCAAAATTTGACACCCCTATCACAATGACACGTGGGGTCACTCTTGAGTCAGTGACATGTGGGTCAGGGTGTCAAATTTTGAAAGGCTTGCGAATTGAGTGTCATGTTTTGAATTTTTAATGGTTGGTGACCCAAGAAAGGAAATCCTGTGAGCTTGATTCTGTGAGCTTGAAATCTTGCCTCATCTACAAATCTAGATAAACAGTCTCTAACTGTTGGCCTTTTTTCTTCAAAGAGCTGTTCTTGAGGCTCTCAGGTCTCACCAACAGAAGACCGATTTCAGTACAAGGGGTACTCTCTGTTAGAGTTATTGCAGGACTACTTCAACACTCTGACATCGTCCTAGCACTACAGTTTAGGCTCCTGGGACTACAAGATCATTATGCACTTATCTACCTATATATTGATATATTATGCACTTAGTGCACACAGGTAAATTCTAGCCAAGTTTATTTTTGGTGCCTTGCCTTTCTTTAACGATTTAATAGCACCAATACAAACCAGGACATGTAACCACAATAATCTAACCTAACAATAATGTTTATATAGCTAAATGAGCTTTGGTCTAAGATCAAGACAAAACACTAGCTAGTCTGGACACTAAATTACAGCTTAGTTCAGCGTACCATCCCCAGACCTACAGACAAGCTAATTGGTTATACTGAACCATTGTTTGGTAAGAGAGGTAATTTTTCCGATCCAGCTGATGTAGAGTTCTCATGGCTATTTGGGAATAGGGCATTATTGTGTCCTGCCCAAAAAACTTTGTAGCAGCAACTGGGGACAAATTGCACCTCAATGGGAGGGTGCTGTCACGCACGTCAGGTGAATCAGAGTGCTGTGCAACAAGAAAGAAGTGTTAGGAAGTAAAATGGGAATGGTTGGGGTTGTGTTGTAATAGACTTGGCATGGTACAAGAGTCATACCCTTTTGAGCTTATATAGGGGAAACTTGTAAGAGGAAAAAACATGAAATAAAATTGCAAAGGCTTCCTTCCCCATTCTATCTATACTCCCTTGGCCCTTTATCAGCCCTCTCAATTTTCTATTTCCATAGTGAAATTACCCTAGTTATCCTTGTTGCCCTGAGATTTTTACACAAATTATTGTAAGCTACAGGCTGCAACAACATGAGTATTGGACTACTAAAGTGGCTCAAGAACAACAATGGCAACTGATCTCTCTCATCAGATATGAAGTGGCTGTTTCTGATGGCAATGAAGTGGTGCAGAGGGGCAAGTGAGGTCAACCAGTATGTCCGACATGCCGTATGCCATAGACATGCACGAAATGCACTCAGGATGTCGAGAATTCATAATTTTTCTCCCATGGTAATACAAGCAAGAAACATGAGTAAGCAGACACATAAACGCCTAATCACTTACCGGGACCCCCAATGGCAGAAGTCTGACGACACAGAAAAAAAGTTACTTGGATCATCAACATATTTAGAGAGCAGCTGTCCAAACATGGCTTCACTTTGGGAGCTAAGTGCGCCAACAAGGATAGGGACAACTTTTACAGTATGTCTGTCAAAACAACATAGAAAAAGAGAAAAATGTAAGTATGTGTAGACATGAAAATTTGGCTCGAAAGAAACTACTAAATGGGTCAGACATATTAACAAAGTATTTACCCTTGAAAGACTTTAGAAAGGTAGGGCAAATGCATTTCCATGCTATGTTCAGCTTCATCTACACTAAGATCCATAAATTCAAATTTTCCAGTAGCGCTGAGTTCCTCAATGACTGCAAAGGTGGAAACCAATAGATTAAGGTAGAATACATTAAATTTAAACTTTTATGTGAATTGGTTCCTCAGTATCAGGAAAATTAGTATAATAATGTACTAAAATGTTCACAAAGAAGTGGAGTGGCCTCCTTGAAAAGGCAAACTCATTGTGTTCGAGAAAAAAGGAAAATTCATCATGCATAATTATAATGAATCAACATGGTGAGCTAAATAATATTCAAGGTTGTCACAAGCTCAAGCAACACCTACTGGCCCTATCAGAGAAATATCTAGAGATGTGTCATTATGCATGTTGATGACTATATCTAGTTACAACAGTGATGAATACCAGGATTATGTGGAATGTAGTTTTACAATCCCTGTAACACTGATCATATTGCATCCTATATTAGAACCAGGCAGCAGGCATCAATAATAGTAAAAAGGGAATATGCAGGCAACACCACACACACAATACCATTAGCAAACCATTCTTAATGAAAACTAGATGATTGATTATGTACAATATATACAGCATGTAATACAGAACTTGGCTGAAAAAATTCAAGCATCCAGATTGAGTCATCCACCTTCCTGGTCCACTGGCAAATCCCCAATTGGGGTGGAATAGACACTAGCCCTGGTTAGAGCACATTTTGGAGTGTAGTAGTGATGAGAAGGGCCAAGCAGAAACACCCGAGAACTGAAACACATGCAGAGAAGAAAAAAAAATATTATATGGTTAGGAAGCATTTGCACATGTTTTGAAAGTTGCTAGGATGATGTCAGAGTGTAGAATGAAGCACATTTTTTGTAAGGGGTAGATGAAGTACATTTATGGAATCAAAAGTGAAATAATGCACGAATATCACTTCACTTCACTTCTAGCCTTTACCAATTGCAATATACAAAGTAAAAGCCTGCCAAGTGAACACCAAATTTTCACGACCTAAGTCTGGCCTTCCCTGATTTTGGCAAGCCATGATTTTGGTTGGTCATGATTTTGGCTTGGCAATATTGGAATCGAACCAAGCAAGCTATAATACATTATATTTGAAATTTAACAATGTGAAAAATAAATGTTTTTGCATTAAAACATGTGTGGCAATGATACAGAATAATGCTTGCAATAAACTAACTACTGTTCACATCATCCAAGTGACGCAAGTGGTACATTCTGGTACAGGTAGCGAAAATAGTAAATTTACTCTCTAAAGGGGTTAGTGTCCCAGAGAGAGGACTAAATGCACTAGTGGCCAGTGGACAGTGCAGCAAAAACTTAAGAGGATAAAAATGGAATCCATTATGTTGCTTGCATTTTATGATATTTGTTTTCACTTAGATGAAGGACCACTATTGTGTTGACAAGACTAGCTTTTACATAGATATGAAAACATCCATGATACTGAGCACTGATTGAATAAACAAGAACATTGATTTGGTTTTAGAACTGGACATATTAGAAGAAAACTATGGTAATGTGTTAGATAACTCACATGTTAGTTGGATCAATGTTGCCAAAGGCATAAGCTGCACAGCGCCCCGAGTATGAATAGCCAGCATGACTGTAGTGGTAAGTAAAGAATGTTACAACAGAACAGCAATCAGCATAAATCTAACATCCTACAATAAACACTAACTTACGGTGCAATTACAGCCCTAACATCAGGAGACTTGATTAGACCAGCTGCCGCCAACCAACCATCGAGTTCCTCTTCTAGCTTCCTGGCTAATGGTGAACATCAAGCAGTACTTAGATTTTAGCAAAGGGCAACCAAAATAGCAAAACCAAAGATTTAATGAAAAGGAGAAATAGTAAGCATTGTTCACATCCCCAAAAGTTAATCAACAATTAACCCCTGCATTTGTTCGCTGAATTGAAAAGAATACAGGACGCAAATGCTACAGTGATTAATTTCATTTTTGTTATAAATATGATTAATGAACAGCAAAATACAATGTCCTGCATGCATCAATCGTTGATGTCCTGGAAGTTTATAAAACCAGTGGCCTGGTACTCAATGTTTCACCCACCATGTAATGATAAACTGATAATGCAGAACAATTAGGCTAATTATGCGGCCTCAGTACTAGTTTTACCTATATGGCCAAGAACAACTATTTATATAACAGACATTCTATAAAAAAATGTGGGAAGGAAATTTTAAAGGTGGCAAATGCAAAAATATGAATGTCATCTTGAGACAACTTTTGGGGCAATGCTAAAGTTGGTGAATACAAAACAAAAAAAAAAGATGTAGTTCACCCTATTCACATCACTTGTTGTTTTAGACTTGGATGCAAGAGCTGAGGAGGTAGATAAAATTACCATCATACCCTCAATTAATGTTCTCTAAAGCATGCATGCATGGGGAAACAAGTTCACAATGATGCAATCAAGGAAGGTAAGACTAGCAAAAAAAAATGGGCCAAACGTTCGTAGAAGTTGTATAACAGACATTTTAAAGAATGTAAAAAAGGCTAAAAGAACAAATAATTCAACCAGAGAGAGTATCACATTATTCCACTCCAAGCAAATAAACTGTCAGATAACTAAACGGTTACGGTTTTCTACAAAAATGACCAGTGTCAAAACTACATCAATTATTATGTAAATTAAGTGTTGAATAAGATAGAGCAAGCAAAACAAGCAGTACCTAAAATGCAATAAGATAAAAGATTAAAAGAATTGCAAAATTGTTATTACGGGGTCTGGAAGGTAAGTACCATTGTTTGTGTACCAAGAACCGGCATGTGCAGCCCTTCTCACACGCTCCATTGATTGATTCAGAGATTGCTATCCAGTAGCAGAACCTAGCACAAGACAGAGGGGGCCATGGCCCCTCCAACAATCAGCTGAAGTGTTCAAAATCTGAAGGAAATTTGGATTTGACTGTTCAAAGAACTGTAAACAGATCTATCTCCCATGGGAAAAAAAACTCTCAGTTAAAAACAGCTCTGTTTCATTTTGCATTTTCCTTGTAATACCAGCTTCTAGTTAGGATTAAACAATTATTATCTACAAAACAAGAACCTCAACAAACTGTAACTGCAACTGGGGCTGGTAATGGTCAATTAATTTTTTAGAGCTAATTGATCATCCCTATATATCAAATTTGGGTACCTGAGATATCCTATAAAAAGCCTTGTTGATTGATACAATTTCTGATATTGATCTATCCATTAGTGTTTTCAGAATTATTTACACCAACTTAAAACATATTTCCCAGTGTGATCTTTGACAGAATCAGCATATGCGTGTTATCAGCTCTCCAATTTGTCGATTTAGGTTTACCACTCGTCCACTCCAGCTTGGGCATGCCAATTAAATGTACAATTTAGGTTTACCACTCCAGCCGCTCTCCGCCCCGCCATGGAGCCCTCCCCCGACGACCCCGAACCGGAAACCGTAACCCAGCCGCCGCCACCATGCCTCAATCCGAGAGAGGAAAGAGGAGGAGGACCCGCTTCGTCGCCGGCCGTCTACCACCAACCACCAGAGTGAGCACGAACCGTCGGACGAGTGAGTGAGAGAGAGAGAGAGAGAGAGAGAGAGAGAGAGAGAGAGAGCTGTGGAGCAAGAGACGGCTGGGTCTTACCTCGCCGGCCTGTAAGAGAACGGCAGGCGCCCGGGTGAGCTTGGGGAGGGGAGGGGAGGGGAGCGTCGCCGTCGGTCTGGTGAAGCCTCGCGGTCCGACGGCCCTACAGGAGGAGCGGGGGCTAGGAGTTGAAATGTCCAGCGTACTCGCACTGTTTTCCTAAACAGAATTAAATTTCCATTGCAAAAAAAAAACAGAATTAAATTCCGTTTAAACGACGTCTAAAAAATAAATAAAATAGGTGACCACCCTCGTTTACCATTTGTCCCGTTTAAATGTTATTTAGTCCCATTTAAATCTGTTTAAACAGATTAAACGCTAAACGGTAGTTGACCGAGAAAACACTGCATATACTCGTTATTCTTCACTCCTTTTTTTCCTCAAAAGGTCATAAAAAACTACTTAACTGAAAAAATTGAACTAATACTTTTTTAAAAATTGACCGATATTTTATTTGAGAAAAAGTTGAGCCAACAATAAAAATGAGCTAATACTTTTTAAAAAAAGTTGAATCCAATATTTTTCATAAAAATAATTGGAAAGTTGCATGCGGTGCAGTCTAGGAATGGTGGTTGTGGTGGCTTAGACAATCTCTAGGAAGGTTCTGCATCAATTGATGCTGCAAAATGGTAGCGTTCCAGCGGATTGCGCATCACTTCTCGCATTCTCCTGCGGTCGTTGGCTCCCGCGGCCACCCGGAGGAACCGGGGCTGTCGTCGCCACCGCCGCACCACACGCACCATGGAGGCAGGGGAAGGAGACGGCCGCGGGGTGGAGGAGGAGGCCGCGCCGAGCCGCCGTTGCGCCGAGCTGCCGCTGCGCTGAGCAACCTCCAGTTGAGAGGCGGTCGGCGGAGGTGGACAGAGAAGTCGCCGCCGCGCCGAGTAGCCTCTAGTTGGGAGGCGGACGACGGTGGTGGAGGACGGACGCGAAGTAGGGAAGCCGCCGTCGCCAGCCTGGATCGGGCGCCGTGTCAAGAGGGCCCCGCCGCCGGCCTGGATCTCGCCACCCCGGATCTGGACCTTCGTCGCTGTGGTCGAGCCGCCTGCGCCACGTGCTCCACCGTGGTCGAGCCGCCTCCGCCGCATGCTCCTTCGACAGCCTCCGCGTGCTCCTTCATCCCCAAGCTGCCCCTGCCTCCAGCTTCCCTACCCCTGCACCAGCACCGAGCGCCGCCAGCGAATCAAGGCGTGGCAGCAAATCGAGGCAGGGCAGCGAATCGACGGCGACCGACGTGAGGAGAGGGAGGCCACCACTGGATCTCTGCCGCCCGTCGTCGAGGGAACAGGGAAAGGGGCGCTCTGCGCGCTGACCCCTGGAGCTCGGCTTCACCCTGCTCCGCTGCACCGACCGCTCGGGGTGACGAGCGCCGCCGCCGGTCCGCGCCTCCTCCACATCCGCTCGAGGGCGGAGGGGCACGTGCAGATGGAGCTACTCCGCAGCGGTGGAGGGAGGCGAGGCAGGGGTGCGGGGACAGAGGGAGGGGCGGCAGCGGAGGAGAGCGAGCAGGGTGGGAGAGGCGTGCGGGCCGGGAGTGGAGGAGGCAGGGGTGGGACAGTGGGAGGCGACGGTTGGTTCTGAATCTTTTGCAGCGAAGAGCGAAAACCCCATGAATGCGCGTTGAAGGGGGAGCTACTGCATTTTGCAGCATCTGATGCAGCATCTGTTGGAGGCTGTACAGTAGCATTTGGTTATGCAATTTGCAAATACAGCAGGGCATGCAGATGCTGCTAGAAACTAGTGGGTGCATGATCGTAGTTGCACCAACCGTCATTTTTCTCGCGGTGACGAGGATTTTGGCAAGGGAAGCATTGCACGGATACTTAGCGAGGCGAGGTACATGCGAGACTAGAGATTTACAATTTCGCCATCTTCAAAAGGGGTTTCGCTGAATTGCCATTCTGTAAATAGGTTTTGCTAAAATGTCATGCATTTTCATCCATTTCAAATATGTTATGTAATTTTTAGCTCTTCAGGCCACATGAATGGACCAGTATGCCCCTGTCTTCTTCCTCTCGATCTGTTCTCTGTCTCGTCTCTTCTTGCCGCTGGACTCCACGCGCATCACCGCTGCCTGTGAAGCGCCGCTCGTCAAGCCTGGCCCGCTAAACCGCATCCGAGGTCGACGCCGCCGTGACAGAGCAGCGCGCAAGAGTCGCCGCAGTGGGCCACCACCACCGGCGCTCCTCCCACCATGGCCATGGAGGTGGCGCATCTCACCGGCAGCTGGCGCTAGCGGTCGCGACGGCGAGCCTGCTGGCGGAGGTCACCTTGGCGTCCATCAGTGCGAAGCACTGCTCCAGCGCGGTCCCGGCCGCGGGCTCCCGCGGCAACACCGCCTCGTCGCCGCAGTATCATTTTCTCTCGAGCCAAATTGCAGCTCAAATCCCGCCTCTCCAATTATTTTTTTCACTTGGCTGACCCAAATTTCAGTCAACAAGAATCCCAGTGCCTTGGAGCTCCTTGCGCTCCTTGCTCTGTTCGTCATTGTCACTGACCGACAGTAGCACTCCAAGGCTAGCAGCTGAAACAAGCATCAGCTCCCAGGACTGCCAAGTGCATTCCCCCTATCGTTCTTGTCAACGAAGCAAACGCAGGTGACCGCCAAGGCCCAAGGATTGTGCGCTCGCACAACAGTACGGGCCAAACAAAGACTGCGGTGGCGAGGGACGGACGACGGCGTGGGATTTGGGGACGATGTACGGGCGAGCGAGACAGGTTTTCTATCGACCAGGGGCATAACAGTCAGCTGGTATGGCAAAAGATGAGGGAAATTACAAAACCAATTACAAAAGGAAGAAAAGGCATTCTAGCGTGTTGGCATTGTTTCATAATAGCATTTTAGCGAAGCCCAATTGTAGAATGACAATCCAGCGAAACTCACTTTTGATGATAGCGAAATTGCAAAAATCTCCATGCAAAACTGGGCGAGACATGGTCAAAAACCCATCTAAGCTGGCTAGTGGCGAGGCAGCGAGCGACAACATGGTCGTCGTGGCGAAGTCAGAAATGCCCATGAAAACTCGAGCAAAGGCGGGTTGAAGAGAGGTATGTGCATCAATAGCTCACCAGAGTTCGGTTTGAGTAGCTGATTGGCGCAGATGGGTCAGAGGATGAAGATTGATGATGGTTATGGAGCTCGAGCTCAGAGCATCAAATTGCTGAGAGCGGGCTGGGGGCTATATGCAAGCCCAGCGCCAGTAGATTATTTGGGCCGTCTTACGCTTTCGCTCCTTATGTCAGCTGATGGTGATGAATGCGCTCGGTCCTCCAGCATCTGAGTTTTGTTTGCCGGCAAAACCAGGCGATCATGAGCAGATTCTCACCTTCGTTACGAGATGAATTATACTAACTTCGCCCTTAATTATATCACATTTTTTGAACTAATTTTCTTATCTTAAACGTCATATATTTAAAAACGGAGTGAGTAATTGGTCAACTTCATCATCCGATTTTTCAAATTTTCAGGCCACCTTCGTTTCATCTGCAAAGCCTCACCGCGCCACAGTGGCCTGCCACGAGGCCCTGCCCTGCGCCGCCTTCGAGCACGACTGAGACCTCTGCTTCTGTGTTGCCAGGAGGGAAGCCCCTGCTACCTCGTGTCGCCGTCGGAGAGGGAGGCAGGCCCCGAGGCTCGTAGTTGCAGGATCCCCTGCTCGACGACGACAAAATGTCGTCCGCGCAGCCGTCCAAATTCCACCAACTCGGCTGTCTGGAGCAGAGGAGATCCACGGCCGTCCAAGATCCTCCCGGCACGCCTACCTTTGGAGCAAAGGATCTCTGCACAGGAAGCTCCATCGTCCAGCCAGGAGCACGAGGTTGACTTGGCCCCGAGACGGTGAGGATGGTCGCGGCCGGCTCCGCCCATGCCTCCGAACGGGAGTAGGAGTCGTGGGCGCTCCTCCTCCGCTGTGAGAGGGCAGGGGAGCAGGGGCCGCGGGCGCCCCTCCACAACAGCGGGCGCTCCCTCCCTCCTCGATTGGTCGGTGGAGCTCGACGATGCGTGGAGCAGAGACGCGAGCGCGTTCTCGCGCTGAACGCCGAGCCCGTTCTCCGCCTGGCGCCATGTCCCTGCTCCGCCGTCGCGCCCCTGCTCCGCGCACCACTGAGGAGGGAGGGAGGGCGCCAGGGGCCGACACACCGGCCGTCGGGGAGGGAGTGAGCAGGAGAGGGGCGGTGCCGTCACCTTAGACCATCAGTGCCGAATCGAGGCTGCTGGGGGAGGGGCGGAGGGAGGAGTGGTGGAGGAGGCCACACCGGACCTCGCCTCGCCAAACGGAGGGAGCGAGGAAGGGAGGAGGAGCGCAGAGAGGTTGCGCCACCGCGGAGGAGAGGGAGGTGCCGCCGGATTCAACATTGGCGAGCGGGCGTGCGCGGCGAGGGGGAGGGAAGTGGCCGGGGTAGGGAGGAGATGGAGCTCGATTCGGAGAGAGAGACGGGAACAGGAAGGATAAAAAGAGACGGAGAGAGACTGCCGGGTGGGGCCACTGCCGTGTAGTTGATATAGAGAAGAAGATATAAATGAATATGGATGCAGAGAAACCGGATATAAAGGAAAGAATCTTGATGACCAGGATAAAATATTCTCTTTTAAAGAAAGATATAAAGGATGATGAGTGCGGATAGTCTAAAGCGCTTTGTTCCTCTCTGTTCAGGATAATATAATGTACTTGTGACTTGAGTTCTACTTGTCCCCAGTTTCAAATCTTCATTGTTAAGAGTAGCTTTTCAGAATCAAGAGTAGTTTCTCTAATTTTTCAGCGCCTCAGTAAGAGATAACAAGATTATTGGAGGATATTATAGCACACTAGCTGAAATTATTCCAAATATACTTTTATGTAAGAATGACACCGAAACTTTTAAATTGTCTCCATTTTTAAGGTAGCCGGCGGGCCGTGGTGATTTGTGGACAGGGCAGCGAGAGGCGGGGATGTTGTCGTCGGTTATTGGTGGGAGACAATCAGGTTGTCAGTGAAGAAGTCGAGGATGTGTCTGAGTATTTCTAAGGCCAATTTGAGTTATGATGGGGGTGGTAGGGTGATTTCGGCGACTCTTACCGAATTAGTGCTACGACAGGCCGATGGAAGCAGATCCAATGACAAGGTTCGTCGAAGACGGTGAATCGAGTGGCGCAAGGGAGAACATTGAGAACGGGTGGGGGAGTGGTGTCATTGTGTCGGTTGCGAGAAAGACAATGGTCTATTGGGTTGTCTCGTTTGTGGGATGCATCCCAACGTAATTGTTTTTGGGATTGTTCTCCTAATGTTGGGATTGTAGCGTTGAATAATAAAATTATTATGGTATGAGATTATATATTTGTTATTAATATATGACCATGTATCTTCATTTTAAAAATATATTTTTATTTATTATGGTTTTTTAAACATGTGCTGACATGCACATGCATTTTACTAGTACTCCTAAACAAAATGGCTTTTGGGGTTCGTAGTTGGGCTTTGCCGGCCGGCTTGTTGTGTTTTGTCGAATTTTTTTTATATATATTTAATTTTTGACGATTTTCCAAAAATAAATAGTCGTTTCAAACTTTGTCAAAAGTAGTCTCGAACCGCAGTTTGAACTGGCGGCAGGAACCTGCCACCGCTTCAAACGGCGGCAAGCCCTGTAACCGCCGTTAGAAACGGCGGTAAGGACGTGGCCGTAGAGCGCGTGAACCAGCCGCCAGTTGGTTCGGCGGTTGGAGCAGCCGCCAAAGGAAATGGCGGTTGACCGACCAACCGCCACGTGAACGAGCGGCAGGTCGAACCGCCATTTCATCCGGCGGTAGGGACGGCCTACCGCCAAATCAGAAGGCGGTAGGTGCCCCTCCACCTATAAAAGCAGGTGCACCTCCTCCTCCCATCTCACTCCTCAGCCCATTCGTCGTTCGACGGAAGAGAAGGAGCATCCGGCAGGGAAGCTCTTCCGTTCCACTGGTAATATTTCTAGAACTTCTGAAAATATATTAGAAATTTAGAAAATAGTTTAGAAATCCTAGAATTAGCGTAGAAATTTAGAAAATAGTTTAGAAATTTAGGAAATAGTTTAGAATTTCAGAAAATAGTTTAGAAATTCAGAAAATAGTTTAGAAATTCAGAAAATAGTTTAGAAATAGTTGAATTAGTTTAGAAATTTAGAAAATAGTTTAGAAATTAGCGTAGAAGCAGTAGAATTAGCGTAGAAATTTAGAAAATAGTGTAAAAATTCAAAAAATAGTTTAGAAATAGTAGAATTAGCGTAGAAATTTAGAAAATAGGAAAATAGTGTAAAAATTTAAAAAATAGTTTAGAAATAGTAGAATTAGCGTAGAAATTTAGAAAATAGTTTAGAAATTCAGAAAATAGTTTACAAATAGTCGAATTAGTGTAGAAAATCGGAAAATAGTTTACAAATAGTATAATTAGCGTAGAAATTCAGAAAATAGCGTAGAAATTCAGAAAATAGTTTAGAAAATTCAGAAAATAGTTTAGCAATTCTTTAATTAGCGTAGATATTCAGGAAATGCCTTAATTACTTGCATAGTAGTATTAGTAGTTAATTTAGAAAGATCTTGTTGCTGAAAACTACTTTAATTACTTACATAGTACTATTAGTAGTTAATCCAAGTATTTGTACACTATATGATATCAGGGATGTCACAGACAGTCCAGGTTCAATTGTTTTATGGATCTGGGGAAATTAGATATGGTCCTGAAGGAGTTGATCTGTCACTGTTTAAAACAGTGACAAGAGATCTTACAAGAGCCGAAGAAAGACCTTGGGGGGTCATAACCAACTGGCTGTACAAGGCATTCAGGAAAGATGAAGAGCAATGGAAACTGTCGGTGATGGCTGTGTTCAACAGAAGTCAACCAGTGTTCTGGGAGCTTATGCACTTAGAAGGTACTGAAAATTAGAGGTGTTATGTCAGGAGTGCATGCACAATTGGTGCTCCAGTGGTTTTGCTTGTCCAGTTTGTACCGAATGTACAACTGAATGAGGAAGCAGATGGTCAAGGCCAGAGTAGCCATCATGGGGGAGAGGAGGAAGATGGTGGAGAGGAGGAAGAGGGTGGACAGGAGGAAGAGGGTGGGGAGGAAGATGGTGGTGCAGAGGAAGAACAAGAGGGGGATGAAGGAATTGGTGTGGTTGATGGGGGAGAAGAAGACCCTGAAGTAATGAGGCAGTTCAATGCAGAGATCGATGACTATGAACGTGCATTAGAAGATGACTCCTCAGATGATGAGGATGAATCCATTATGCCAAGTGACTGGGAGAGCTATGATTTCTCACAGCTTACTGTAAATCCTGGTGTGAATGTGGCTTGGGAGTACCGGGAGAATGCGGTGTGCGAAGGAGCTCTGTATGCAAATTCAGGAGAGCTTAAGGATGCAGTGAAGAGGTGGTCCACCTTGACCTTGAATAGGGAGTTTAAGGTATTGAAGAGTTCTCCAGCAGTGTATGATGTTCGTTGTGTGAAGCCCGACTGTCCTTTTAGAGTGCATGCTTATAAGGGTAAGTGGAAAGATTGCTGGAAGATCAGTATAGTTGTGGATCACACATGTACACTTGACCAGTTAGATGCAAGTCACCGGAATTTGACTGCCGGATTTGTTGCTAACCACATGTACTCCCAGATTGTGGAGAATCCAGCTGATGAGCCCAAGTCCATTATCTGTGCCATTGAGGAGAAATTTAGGTACAGGATCAGCTATGGCAAAGCATATAGGGCGAAGAAGAAGGTTATGGAGATGAGGTGGGGTACTTACGAAGCATCCTACAATAATTTACCAGCCTTGCTGAACACAATAGCTGTGTTAAATCCTGGCACCTACTATGACATCAAGACATATCCTTTGGTAGCTAGGCTAGGAAAGCTTGTTCTTCAGCGGTCATTCTTAGTATTGGGGCCCTGCATTGAGGCATTCAGACATTGTAGACCCGTCATTTGCATAGATGGCACATTCTTGACAGGGAAATGCAAGGGCACAATCTTGACAGCGGTGGCAACAGACGGCTTGCCATTGGCTATTGCATTTGCGGAGGGAGAGAATGGTGATAGTTGGTACTGGTTTCTGGAGAGGCTGAAGCAGATGGTGGTGAAGGAGGTGCCAAACGTGTGTGTCATACACGATAGGCACAAAGGAATTTTGCAGGCGATGAATGACATCAAAGAGGGTAGCCAAGAAAGAAACAGAGCAGCCCAGTGGCCTGATGGTCATAGCAGATGGTGCATTAGGCATATGGGAGCAAACTTCCACAGCCAGTTCAAGAACAAGCAACTGACTGAACTGTTCAAACGGTTATGCTCGCAGAATCAGGAGAGGAAGTTCAATGAGTTATGGAAAAAATTAGATGAACTCACAAAGAAAGCATCAGAAGAAATAGCAAAGAAACCAGTCAATCCTGAACCGGGGCAAGAGGCAATTTCTCTTGAGGATGTTGGGTTAGATACTCCTAATGTGAGAAGGAGAAGGGGACGTGCAGTTAAGACCTTCAGCCAGTGGATTGAGAACGAGCCGAAGGAGAAATGGTGTCTCTTACACGACACATGAGGTGTACGGTTTGGGATCAAGACCACTAATTTTGCTGAGGTATACAACGCAGTCTTGCGTGGGGCCAGGTGACGAGGACCCAGATTAGGGTCCCCTTTGACGGTAAGATTATCTTCCTAAAAACAACGGTAAAACCACAACCCTCGAGGTGGAGTCAACCGTTTGCTGACAAGCAGCTCGAGGATGGTCATACCCTTGCTGACAAACAATATCTAGAAGGAGTCCACCCTTCACCTGGAGCTGCGTCTCAGGGAAGGCATGCAGATCTTCGTCAAGACCCTCACTAGCAAGTCTCCGACCAGTCCTTGGCCGGACGGCTGCATCTCCGACTAGTTTCCCACTAGAGGAACCCTCACACGACAAGTCTCCGCCTCACACGACAAGTCTCCGCCTCGCATGACAAGTCTCCGCCTCGCACGAGTACTCTCCGCCTCGCACGACAAGTCCAGGCTCCGACTGGTACGTGGACCCGGGCGCACTACTCGGGCGGCGCTACCGATGCGCGGGGAGGAGCGAATCTCCACGTCACGCGGAAACAACAGCTGGAGGCCATGCAAGCGGCCCGCCCCGGCAAGAGCCTTAATGCAGGTCTGACAAGCTGCGCAGCCATCACATCGCCATCATCTCCTACTCTGCCACACGCAAGACTCAACCCGAGGCACTCAAGCACCCTCTACGACGCGCACGAGCCTAGGCTTAGGCTCGGGCGTGGCAAGCTAGGCAAGTACTCGGGAAGACTAAGACAAGCCCAAACTACTCGGGGAGAAGGCCAAGCGTCCCGGAGGGAACAGTCCAACCCGGCCACGCGGCGGCTTCCCCGACAAGGCATCGCGACTCGGCTTCAATACGCCCCGGCGGACAGCGACGTACGACGAGACGTACCAGCTGCTAAGCACTGTAACTCTTTTGTATTCCCCCTTGTGCCCCTCCCCTTGAGACTATAAAAGGGAGAGGAGGACAACGGTCACAGGGGTTAGACCTTCACATGACCAGACACCACCACCCGGGACTTGGGAACGAACTCCCTCTCCCGACTAGCTTGTAACCCCTACTACGAGCACACTTGGCTCAGGAACACGGCTGCAACACACTGGACGTAGGGTATTACTCCTCGGAGGCCCAAACCAGTATAAACCCCGTCGTCTCCTGCGCTAACCATCCGAGCCTGACACACGATCGATAAAAATTCATTGCCGGCGGTAGAGAACCCCGACAGTTGGCGCGCCAGGTAGGGGCACATCGTGTGTCTCGACGAACTCAGCGGATCGGATGGACGGTCGCGGGGTCACGTTGACTCCCGGGACCACCCTGCGCTTCGGCTCCCTCGGCTGCGTCTACACCGGGCCGGCGGAGTCCGTTGTCGGCCGTACCTTCGGCCGGCCGCCTCGCCCCAATGTCCTCTCGGGGGCTGCGGCGCGCGAGGCCTTCGTCCGAAGCTACTCAGGCGACGTCATCATCGGCATGTTGGGGCCAAACCCAACGCAGGAGCGTTTTAGGCTCGCCGCCTACTACCTCACCGACCTCGCCTTCCAGGCCAGCGGAGACGGACCGCTGGGCTGGGAGGAATTCATGGAGCGGTACTGCACAATGTACCCTCGTGGACAACCCGGCCTACTGGACGACCCGGTGACGGCCTACGTCGACAGCCTCCGCGCCACGAGCATCGTCCCCGGGTCTACAGCTACTCGGAGGGCGCCAACTGCGCGACGTCACGACCCCACAAGGGAGTGTAATGTCTGCGTGGCCACTGCGTCGAGCAGCTCCGAATCGGAGCACGCACCACGCCATCGTGGTGCCGATGCCCAGCGGCGGGCCCGACTCGACGAATTAGCGGAGGCAAGGCGCCAGCTCGATGAGGAGTTGGTCCTTCTGCATCAAGAACTCGGCACTGACGCCGAGCCTCGCGATCGACAACCTGTTCAGGACGAGCCCGGCAACGTGAACGGCAACCGGCGGGAGCGCCGTCCGGCCGCAAGCCAGCCGCACGGCCGTGCGCCAACACCACCCGCGCGCGCACCGGAGCCCAACAACGACCAGCGCGCCAACGAAGGCGCGAACGTCAATGCCGACGCACCGCCGCTTTTCCGGCGGGCATCCCAGAACCTGGCCGCCGCGGCCATGTTGCTGCGCGGCTGCCCGGAGCCAGCAACTTCGGAAGAGCAACGAGTACGCCAGCAGCTGAAAGCGCTGCTCGAAGTTGCAGTGGCGCAGCAAGCGGAAAGCTCCGCCTCGCGCCAACGCTCGGAGCGCGGACGAGCTGGAGCACCATCCACCCACGGTCCGAACCCGCCTCCTCCTCAGCAGCAAGGACACGGGGGCGGGGTTGCGGCCGCGGCATCGGCAGTCAAGAGTCGTCTAGGACCCAACCGCGACGCTCGGAATACCCTAGAAGCCCGGCGACGAGCGGAAAGCGTCGACAGCAATCACAACCACCACTCGCGCCAAGACGACGACCGTGGGCGCCGCCGACGCCACGACAGCGACGACGATCGCGAGCGCAGTTGGTCGCCAAGCCAGCGTGGTCCGAGGGCCTTTGGTCGGGGCATTCGCGACGCGAAGTTCCCCTCGCGCTTCCGGGCCCCGACCAATGTGCCGAGATACGACGGGGACACCAATCCCAGCGTATGGCTCGAGGACTACCGACTTGTGTGCCATGCCGGAAGAGCGACCGACGATCTCTTCGTGATCAAGAACTTGCCACTCTACCTCGGCGACTCTGTACGCACGTGGCTCGAGCACCTGCCCCGCGACAAGATCCAAGACTGGACCGACCTGCGGCGGGTTTTCGTCGGCAACTTTCAAGGCACGTACACACACCCTGGCAAACAGTGGGAGCTGCGCAACTGCAAGCAGCAGCCCGGGGAGAGTCTTCGCGAGTACATACGGCGCTTCTCCAAGCGCTGCACCGAGCTCCCCGGCGCGACCGACAACAACGCCATCTCGGCATTTCAGAATGGGACGACGTGTACCTCCCTCATCCATCGACTCGGACGTCGCATGCCGCGCACGACGCGGGAACTCCTCGACATCGCGAGCAATCACGCCGACGGCGAGGAGGCGGTGGCCGCGACGCTCAACACCCCTCAGGGCAAGGGGAAGCAAGTCGTGGACCATGCCGAAGGAACGTCCTCGCGTTACAAAAAGAAGAAGAAAAATGACAAGCGCCGCCGCGACGACAACTTTGTCACGGCAGCGGAGCGCAAGACGACGCGCCCAAAGGGCAACCCGGGTAAGCCTGCACCGACCAGGGACCACTTCGAGAAGCTCCTGGACGCACCATGCCCGCACCACGAGGTCCCCGTCAAGCACACGCTTAGGGAGTGCCGGCTGATGAAGAACTACGTCAAGAGCACCCTCAAGCCGAAGACGGCGGACCATCCCGACAAGCAAGGCCCATCCCACGACAACGATGATGGCGCGGGGGCTATGTTCCCCGGTGAAGACGGAGCGGTGCATATGATCTTCGGAGGATCACCGGCGAGGCCCTCGAGGCGGCGCGAGAAGCTCATCCGGCGTGAAGTCATGAACGCCGACGTTGCGAAGCCGTCCTACCTAAAGTGGTCGGAGGTTCCAATAACCTTCGATCGCGAGGACCATCCCGACACCGTACCCCAGCCTGGATCCTACCCACTAGTGGTAGCCCCCCTGTTCAAAACCAAAAGGGTCCACAAGGTCCTGATGGATGGGGGGAGCGGGATCAACGTGCTCTACGCGTCAACACTTGACGAGATGGGCATCCCGCGGTCCGCGCTGAGGCCGTCGATGGCGCCGTTCCATGGGGTCGTACCTGGAATCGAGGCACTTCTCCTCGGGCAGATCGATCTGCCCGTTACGTTCGGGGACGTGCGGAACTTCCGCACAGAAACCCTCACCTTCGAAGTGGTGGGGTTCTCGGGGACGTACCATGCGATCCTCGAGAGGCCGGCATACGCGAAGTTTATGGCCGTGCCTAATTATACGTACCTGAAATTGAAAATCCCCGGACCGAGGGGTATCATCACAGTAGGGCCTACGTACCAGCGCGCATACGAGTGCAACGCTGAGTGCTTTCAGTTCGCTGAAGCAACTGTCCGGTCCGCGAGGCTCCATGCTGAGCCTCGTTCCGAGGACCAGGACGTCCCCGAGTCGTCCAAGCGTGCGGCCTGCTCTTTCGAGCCCGCCAAGGATGTCAAGGACGCGGTCGTCTCCGACGATGGCCACAAGCTCCGTATCGGGACGACGCTCGATCCTAAATAGGAAAGCGCGCTCGTCGACTTCCTCAAAGCGAACCTCGACGTGTTCGCGTGGAAACCCTCCGACATGAAGGGGATCCCGAGAGAGGTTGCCGAGCACAAACTCAACATCAAGCCGGGATCGAAGCCGGTGAAACAGCGCCTACGCCGCTTCAACGACGACAAGTGCAAGGCGATTGTGAGGAGATCTTGAAGCTCCTTAGTGCAGGGTTCATCCGTGAAGTCTACCACCCCGAGTGGTTAGCAAACCCTGTACTTGTAAAGAAGAAGAATAAAAATGGAGAATGTGTGTTGACTATACGAGCCTTAACAAGGCGTGTCCCAAGGATCCGTTTCCTTTGCCTCGCATAGATCAGGTAGTCGATTTAACGGCAGGGTGCGAGACCCTCTGTTTTCTCGATGCGTACTCTGGGTACCACCAGATCGCGATGTGTGTAGCGGACCAACTCGCAACCTCGTTCATCACACCGTTCGGCACGTACTGCTATCAAACGATGCCCTTCGGGCTCAAGAATGCGGGCGCAACTTTCCAACGATGCATGCGACGCGTCTTCGGGGAGCTGATCGGCCGCATCATAGAAGCGTACGTCGACGACATTGTAGTTAAGTCAAAGAGAACAGGGGATCTGGTCCCCGACCTCACTGAAGTCTTCGTGAAGCTACGACAACACGGGGTGAAGCTGATTCCCGAGAAGTGCGTTTTCGGGGTTCCGAGGGGAATGCTCCTCGGCTTTGTCGTGTCGGAACGCGGCATTGAAGCTAACCCCGAGAAGATCTCGGCCATCATGGACATGGGGCCGATCAAGAACCTGAAGGGCGTACAACGCGTCACAGGCTGTCTCGCGGCTTTGAGTCACTTCGTAGCGCGGCTCAGAGAGCGCAGCCTGCCGTTGTATAAGCTAATGAAGAAGTCCGACCACTTTACGTGGACCCCCGAGGCGCAAGAGGAACTGGACTCACTCAAGAACCTCCTCAAGAGTCCCCCGATATTGACTGCTCCGGCCACGGAAGAGCCAATGTTACTGTACATCTCAGCCACGACCCAGGTCGTCAGTGCGGCTTTGGTGGTAGAGCGGGAAGAGCCCGGGAGGTCCCAGAAGGTGCAGCGACCAGATGAATTTCGTCAGCGAGGTACTCTCCGACTCCAAGACGCGCTACTCACAGATGCAAAAGCTCGTGTACGCGATCTTGATGACCAAGCGCAAGCTCCGGCATTACTTCGACGCACACCCCATCACTGTGGTGTCCAAGTATCCACTCGGGGAGGTCATCCGGAACCCCGAGGCCGAAGGAAGAATCGCTAAATGGGCGCTTGAGTTGATGGGGCAAAACATCACGTATGCTCCGCGCAGCGCGATTAAGTCCCAAGTACTCGCAGACTTCGTGGCCGAATGGACGGAGATGCAGACTCCACCAGCAAGAATCGAGCACGAGACCTAGATCATGTACTTCGATGGCTCGGTCATGAAGGAAGGAGCCGGTGTAGGCCTTGTCTTCATCTCGCCCCAGGGCGTGCGCATGGAGTACATGGTCCGACTACATTTCCCGGCGTCAAACAATGCCGTCGAGTACGAAGCCCTGATCAACGGTCTCCGGATCGCTGTCGAGATCGGGATCAAGCGTCTCGAGATCAGGGGTGACTCGGAATTGGTCGTGGGACAAGTCATGAAGGATAGGAACTGCGTTGACCCGAAGATGGTGGCATATTGCCAAGTCGTCCGAGATCTGGAGGGCAAATTCCACGGCCTCGAGTTGCACCACGTGTTGCGCGACTACAATAAAGCGGCCGATGTGCTTGCGAAAGCGGCATCCAGTCGCAGCCCGGTTCCACACGGCGTCTTCGCGAGCGATCAACATCAACCGTCCGTACGAGAAGAGGGCGAGAAACCACCTGAAGAGCCGGGGCCTGAGGTCATGGCAATCGACGAGCCACCGGAGGTAAACCTTGAGGATCCCGACTGGCGTTTCCCCATCCTCGAGTGGCTGATCGAGGGGAAGCTCCCTTCCGACCAAACAGAAGCCCGGCGCATCGCCCGCCGCGCGAAAGCTTTCGTCATCATTGATGGCGAGCTCTACAAGCGCGGGGCGGCCGGCATACTCATGCGGTGCATTCCCGGAGATCAAGGCCGCGAGCTGCTGCAAGAGATACACGCTGGCACCTGCGGTCACCATGCCGGGCCGAGAACCCTTGTCGGAAAAGCTTTCCGACAAGGTTTCTATTGGTCCACAGCGGTCGCCGACTCAAAGGATATTGTGCGGCGTTGTGAGGGTTGCCAATTCTATGCAAGGCAAACTCACCTCCCGGCGCAAGTGCTGCAGACGATCCCCATCACATGGCCCTTCGCAGTCTGGAACCTCGACATGGTGGGACCGCTCCGACAAGCACCCGGGGGCTTCACTCACCTCCTCGTGGTGGTCGACAAGTTCTCAAAGTGGATCGAGGCTCGACCCATAGTCAACGTCCGCTCCGAGGAGGCCGTTTCGTTCTTCACCGACATCATCTACCGTTTCGGCATCCCCAACACGATCATTACTGACAACGGCACCCAGTTCACGGGGAAGAAATTCCTCAACTTCTGCGACGACAACCACATCCATGTGGATTGGTCAGCTGTAGCTCACCCGAAGACGAACGGGCAAGTCGAGAGGGCGAACGGTATGATCCTGCAAGGCTTGAAGCCGAGAATCTTCAAGCGGCTCGACAAGTTTCGAGCAAGATGGGTGGCCGAACTGCCGTCCGTATTGTGGAGTCTACGCACTACGCCAAGCAGGGCCATGGGGTTCACGCCATTCTTCATGGTACATGGCTCCGAGGCGGTCTTGCCAACCGACATCGACTACGGCAGCCCGCGAGTGCGGGCATACACTGAAGAAGAGAACCAAGTCGCGCTCGAGGACGCGATCGACCAGCTTGACGAGGCGCGCGATGTGGCACTGCTGAGGAGCGCCAAGTACCAGCAGGCGTTACGACGCTACCACGAGCGCAACATGCGCCCGCGCGAGTTCCACGTCGGCGACCTCGTTCTCCGACGGGTTCAAGCCAGCAAGGACCGGCACAAGCTGTCGCCACCTTGGGAGGGGCCCTTCACCATCCACGAGGTGCTCCGACCAGGGACATACAAGATCAAGTATGAGGACGGGAGGGTCGTCACCAACGCATGGAACATCGAACACCTACGCCTGTTTTACCCTTAAGTAAATGTTCTGAACTCGTACGTCAATAAATACATGCTGTTTGCCTCTGTGCACCTGTCTCCGAGTTCAAGTTTATATTCGGTTGTGCGCTTTATTTCTTTATAGCAATACTTATGCTTGAGCAGGCAGCGTCTTTGCACCAAGTCAAAGACGCTCCCTTCTCGGGGGCTACCAAGGGCACAATGCCCTCGGGTCCTCAACATTTTTTCGAAATTTTTCAAAAAATTCCGACAACTTTGTCAAGACCGATCGCACGAGCGAGAAGTTTTTTGGTGGAAACTCAAACTCGGGAAAGGTGAAGATGACAGTTTGCATGAGATGGCGAGTCGCCTATTCGTTCAAAGCTCCTAGTGCTAACGCCCCCGCGGCTACAGCACGAAGACTTGCGAGTACTTCTCTAGTCTCCGGCTTTCATCCAACCCCTTTCCGAGAACATTCGAATGACCACTCGGGCTCCGGTCCAAAAGAGGAGTTTGCGCAACTAAAACCTCAGTTATCTCCCGAACCTTCTGAGGACTTGGGGGCTGCGAACGAACGGTTGAGCTTAGCGATTCGAAGGGGCCAAGCCTTACGACTCTTACGCCCCCGCGGCTCCGGAGCACGGTTTGACTGTTTCGCTTCTCTAAGTTCGACTGCGCGTGGCTGCAGTCGTCCTCGGGCGCTCGGAAGCGATCAAGAGATAACGCCAGATGAATAGCCTAGCTACGCGATAACCTGGCAACGTGTTCAAATTATTACAAATAGTTTGTGGCATGTTTAACTTGGGCGCCCGGGAACTCCTGGAGCCTCTGACTCGTCTTGTGGCAGCAGTTCCAGATCCTTCAATGCAGCGTCGGCCATCTCGCGGGCGAAGGCGGCGCAGTCCACCTCTAGTTCGTCGCATTGGTCGTCGGAGATGCCAGGGGCCCAGCCGTCGCTCAGCGCCATGCGGTCCAGCCCTTGGTAGTGCGACTCGATCATGGCGAGGATCCGGTGCACCGCACGACGAGCCGTCGACAACTCAAGTTCTCGCACCACGCCGGGAAGGAGGCCAGCCTCCTCGATCAGCGTCTCGGGCGTCCGCGGACCAAGCGATACACCGAGCGCGGCCATGGCCGAACTCATCGCCCTGCCCAGCTTGGCGATGTCCCCGATGGCCTTCTCGGCAATGGCATCCGACTTGCGCCGGGCCTCGCGGGCCTGGTTCAGGGCGGACGCATCCTGCTCTCGAGATGCCCGGGACTGCTCCAGCTCGGCCTAGACCTCTGAAGAACAAGCGGAGACAGGGAGTCACGGAGAGCTCGAGAGGAAGAAAAAGGACAACAAGATAACATCAAAGTTCGATACGTACTCTGGAGCTGCTCCGACAAGCGCTTAAGGACACCGTCCTTCTCGATAACCTTGAGGATGGCGGCGTTCCGCTCTTGCTTGACCGTCGCCCGCTGCACCACCATCCCCGCGCGGATCACGCGCGACCCTGCAACCAAGGTCATCAAGTCAAGTCCCGAAAAGAAGCAAGCGCTGGACTGGACAAGAACCGGAGATCGTCCGACTTACCCTCGAGATCCTGCGACAACTTGGCGTTGGAGCTCTGAAGCCGCGACGCTTCCTCGGTTGCCACCTGGAGCTGGTTCGTGGCCTGGGAAAACTGGCGGCTCGTCGTCGCCAAGTCCGTCGTGGCTGTCCTCAAGTCACTCTCCAGCTCCAACACCTTTGCCTCGAGGGACGCCTTCTCACGAGCGGCGGTCTGGGAGGCTTCTCGGGCGGTGGTCTCCGCCGTGGCCGTGGCGGTTTTGGCTCTCTCAGCCGCCTCCTCCGCGGACGCTGCGGCCGCTCGGAGCTTCTCGATCTCAGCCTCGGCAAGCGCGAGCCTCGACGCCAGCGAGTCCCGCTCGGTGGCAGCCGCTGCGGCGGCAGTCTCGGCGGAGATGGCTCGGTCTTCCGCGGACTGACGGGCGGCCTCAAGGGACGCCCGCGCAGACGTCTCGCTCGCCACGGCACCGGCTGCCGCTACCCGAGCCACGACAAGCTGCATCTCCAGCTGGGTCCGCTCCGCGCGGAGTCGGCGCACCTCGCGGGCGCGTCTCCGACCTGAAGACTCGAGGGTCTACAGCCAACAGAACCAAATTAACTGGCGTAGCTCGAGAAGATCGCGGAATCAAAAAAGAATCCTTGACAGGAAAACTCACCGAGGTCGCGGGGAGGATGAGCTCGTCAAAGGCCCGGCACGCCCAGGTCATCCCACGCTCCAAGGTGTTGCGCGCCGCGGCCTCCTCGTCGTCCTCGGAGTTAGAGTCAAGCCCGGAGGTAGCCGCCCACGAAGTGCACGCGAGCTCAAGCGTTCGGGCCTCGCCGCCTGCCGCGCCTTGAGAAAGAGACGCACCCGTCTCCTCGGCCACCTGGATCTCCGAGGTGGTGGCCCTGGCCACCGTCTCGGGGACGGCCGACTCTTACGCAACGGCGGCTGGCTCGTCAAGCACGCGAGCCTCGACACCCTCGGCCTCAGCGGCAACCGGACCGGGCGATGATTCCCCCTCTTCCCCGACAACGGGCTCTGCCACGCCAGGCTCCGGCACAGGGGCTGGAGTTTCGGCGGTTTCCACCAACTCGGGAGACGACGCCTCCCGACCTTCATTGACATGCGGCGGTGCGGACGCGTCTTCTGTCGGCTCCACACGAGCCGCGGGCGCCGCGAGGGCCACATCTTCCGCGTCTGTTGCAGCGGCTGAGGCGAAGCCGCCGGCGCGCTCGTACTCCTGCAGCGCCTTCGAGACCGACGCGATCGTCTCCATGGTCGTCGGCTCGTTGGACCTCCGCTCCGCCGCCACCTCGTACTCCTTCTCCGGGAGTTGGGGCGCTTCGATGTCGATTACCCCGACACCGGTGAAGTCGATGAACCGGCACGTCTCCAGATCCATCATCTCCTCGACCGTAAGGGAAGCTCGGACCGAAGAGGACTCCGCCACCTCCACGGTCGGGGGAGGACCTTGAACTGTCGCTGCCGGAGAGGGCACCGGCACCTCCACAGTCGGGAGAAGGCTCGACGCCACCTGCGCCTGGGCCGGCTCCAACGCCAGGGTCGTCGCGGCATCGTGACTCTCCGAAGCTGGGGGAGGCGCCGAGTCTTCATCCAAGACCACCACCACCCCCTCGACGCTCGGGCCAGCCTCGGACGGCGCTTCCAGGGCCGCCCGAGTGACGGTCGCCTCCGTGGCCGCCTCACCCTCCTCGACGGCGGTGGCGGGGACTGGTGGAGGTAGCGCGGTTGGCGTCCTCGTCTCGACGACCACCGACGGTGCCTCTTCGGCCTGTAACGACACCGGCCTGGCGCTCGGGGGCTGGGGCTGACTCGGGAGAGATCACCTGTGCCCTCAGTGCCAGTCGCTTCAGGGGCCCCAGGCTAAGCACGCTAGTATCAGCATGACTGTGAGAAGACAAATGCTAGCATCAACAAACAAGTCGGAAGAGACATGACAGGCAAAAGCTGAAGTCGGAGACTTACATCTTGGAGCGCACCCGGGTTTTCTTCACTGGGCGGTCCGATATGCCCTGCTCGGGGGCGGTGCGCTTCGAGCCCTGCTCGGGAACGGCGTGGCTTGAGTCCGCCGTCTCGGGCGCTCCTCTGCTTCGGCCGGCCGCCTCTACGGCGGCAACGTTCTCCCCCATTCGCTCGGGGGCTGTCCCTCCGGCCTCTGCTACGGCTGGGGTTGGACCTCGACCCCCGCCTGCGATTAGGGGTACATGAACATCCGGGGCCCCGCCACCCCGGATAAGCAATGACTGTAAGCGCCGCGGGGCAGCGCTCGGTTCTGCCACCGGCGCCGCGCTCGGCGTCGACGCCGAATCCGACGACCTCCCCCGCGACCGGCGCCTCTGCAAGGAATCGGAGTCCGGGCGGTCCGAGCCGTCATAGAACTGGCGGACGGACACCAATCGCTCCTCCGACCTCCTCGGGGGATCGATCTGACGGGGCGCGGATCTCTGCGGCTCGGGAGCGCCCGTCCCGCTAGGCACCGTACGGGAGCGGGTCGACCGCGGGTCCACTCGGGCAGGGGGAGCCGCCGGACGAGAGCTCGAGCCCACAGTCTCGTCGTGACCCGCCTCTCGCGGCTGACGCGACGACGACACTTCACCGCCACGGGGCGACGACGACGAGGACGACCCCGACATGTTGCTCCAGTCGACCGCCGCGCTGGCGACATCACCGCTCCACGACGGCTCGGGCGACGGATCCTCATCGGAGGAGACGCCCTGCTCCCCCGCCTTCCACCTCTTGTTGCGGTCGTCGTTGCGATCACGCTTGGCGATCTGGCGTTTCTTATGCTGCGCCTTACGCGCAGCGCGCCTCTTCTCCGCCGCGGCCTGGTTCTGGTTGAAGATCGCCTCCTCCGGGAGAGGCGCCTTGGCCGGAACGAGGTGGGCACATTTCAACTGCCGCAACAAGAACGCACCAAGGTCAAATCCGAGAAGATTTTCCCACGACAAAAGGCGAATGAAACTGGCCGAGAAGACGGACAACTTACAAATTTCTCTGTCCCCGCGTTGGGGAGCATCGGGAGCATCCGCGACGGCGGCCACGAGTAGGTCGCTCTCCCGATCGCCTGCGCCACGCGGCGCTGAACCTCGAGTGGCGATGGAAGCTCCGGCGTGGTCACCGTCCCGACCCATGGGGCCCTGTCGGCAGTCATGTCGCAGAGCCAGAGCGGCCGCCTGCGGAGCGGCACAACACCTCGGGCGTGGTACTGCCCGACCACCTCCGCCAAGGTGATCCCGGCGTTCCGAAGATGCCCGAGCACGGCCCAGTGAGACTTGAGCATCTTCTCCTGCTCTTTCTTGGCCGGGCCATCGACCCAGTTCCGCTGCGACTTCACGATGGAGCACCCGGTGTACGACGGGAGCGCGTGCTCGGGGTCGTTCCGCAAGTAGAACCACCCCCTGTGCCAGCCGCTGTTTGAGCTGGTCAGCGGCGCCGGGATGTAGTCGTCGCCGCGGCCTTGCTTCATTCGAAGGTTGGCGCAGCCAATCGTCGCCGCGCGGGAGCCTTCCCTCAGACAGGTGAACCTGAAGAAGTACTGGAACAAATGCCAGTGCGCGCCGATGCCAAGGAACCCTTCGCACATCGCTTCAAAGGCGGCCATCTGCTGGATGCTGTTCGGGTTGAGGTGCTGAAGCTGCAGCCCGTACGCGAACAGCACCCCGCGGATGTACCTGCCGGAGGGGACGGAGAAGCCGCGCTCATGGAAGACCACGAACGACACCACGTACCCACTGGGAGGGCGTGGCACGGACTCGTCGGCAGGGACGATCCACTCGACAGTCTCGGTGAGGGGAGGCAGCTGGCCCGCCTCAACGAGACGAAGGAGCTGCTCGCGGGAGACGTTGGAGCGCGCCCAGCTCGACATCACGCCGGCAAAGCCTCAGGCGAGCTGGAAACGCAAGCGGCGGTGGCAATGTGGAGGCGAAAGAACTCGGAGCTCAAGGGGCAAGCGCGGGGGAGAAAGGAAGCGAACGGAAAGCAAAGTCCCGAACCAGCGCTCAACGCGCGGTTTTAAAAGGGGACAGGCCTGACTCTTCATCTTCGGCGTCGGGCCCGCCGTGTCAGCAAGATTTTCGCCCACTCACGCGCGCGTCCCGACGAAACAGCCGCACGCAACCGCGACGCCTCGATTCCCGCGATGTGCAGACTTGCAGAGCCTGAGCGCGGTCTTGATGGGCGGTCACATCGGTCACGTCGGTCGAGATACCCGCACCCATGACCACGCCCACGTCATCACTACGGTCGTAACTGCCCCGATGAAACCTCCAAGGCTACAACGGCTACAATTACAAATAAAAGCTCGCGAGTGAGTCTCCAACTCACTCACGAGCTCGGGGGCTACATCCGGCGGATGCGCTTGCGCGCACCCACCGAGAACCCGAAGAACACCTCCAACTCCAAGATCCACCAACTGAGCCTGAACGCGACTCCCTGACTCCCACTCAGGCTCGGGGGCTACTGACGAGGACCCAGATTAGGGTCCCCTTTGACGGTAAGATTATCTTCCTAAAAACAACGGCAAAACCACAACCCTCGAGGTGGAGTCAACCGTTTGCTGACAAGCAGCTCGAGGATGGTCATACCCTTGCTGACAAACAACATCTAGAAGGAGTCCACCTTCACCTGGAGCTGCGTCTCAGGGAAGGCATGCAGATCTTCGTCAAGACCCTCACTGGCAAGTCTCCGACCAGTCCTTGGCCGGACGGCTGCATCTCCGACTAGTTTCCCACTAGAGGAACCCTCACACGACAAGTCTCCGCCTCGCACGAGTACTCTCCGCCTCGCACGACAAGTCCAGGCTCCGACTGGTACGTGGACCCGGGCGTACTACTCGGGCGACGCTACCGATGCGCGGGGAGGAGCGAATCTCCACATCACGCGGAAACAACAGCTGGAGGCCATGCAAGCGGCCCGCCCCGGCAAGAGCCTTAATGCAGGTCTGACAAGCCGCACAGCCATCACATCGCCATCATCTCCTACTCTGCCACACGCAAGACTCAACCCGAGGCACTCAAGCACCCTCTACGACGCGCACGAGCCTAGGCTTAGGCTCGGGCGTGGCAAGCTAGGCAAGTACTCGGGAAGACTAAGACAAGCCCAAACTACTCGGGGAGAAGGCCAAGCGTCCCGGAGGGAACAGTCCAACCCGGCCACGCGGCGGCTTCCCCGACAAGGCATCGCGACTCGGCTTCAATACGCCCCGGCGGACAGCGACGTACGACGGGACGTACCAGCTGCCAAGCACTGTAACTCTTTTGTATTCCCCCTTGTGCCCCTCCCCTTGAGACTATAAAAGGGAGAGGAGGACAACGGTCACAGGGGTTAGACCTTCACATGACCAGACACCACCACCCGGGACTTGGGAACGAACTCCCTCTCCCGACTAGCTTGTAACCCCTACTACGAGCACACTTGGCTCAGGAACACGGCTGCAACACACTGGACGTAGGGTATTACTCCTCGGAGGCCCGAACCAGTATAAACCCCGTCGTCTCCTGCGCTAACCATCCGAGCGCGACACACGATCGATAAAAATTCATTGCCGGCGGTAGAGAACCCCGACACCAGGTGTTATCCTTTAGTTGGCATCATTGAGTTCTTCCTGTACAGCACAATGAAGTACTTTTATGAGCGTGCAAATAAAGCACACACAGCAATGGCTGATACTCAGAAAGTGTACTCCACAGCAATGACTGAGTACCTGGACACAAAACAAAAGAAGGCTTTGAGTCACCGAGCAGAGCCTGAGCCTATACACCGTGCAAGTGCCTCTGATACTAGGGGGAAGTATCTGGTCGAGTGCAAAGCCAAATCACAGAAAACAGGCAATGAGAGAAGGAGGCAAATTGTGGTTCTAGGCAACACGACGTGCTCATGCTCCTACCACAAACCACAGCTACTACACAAGCCTTGCAGTCATGTGCTCGCTGCATGTTTCAGAACTAAAGGTTGGCACTGGGGTCGGTACGTGTCTAGGTACTACTTGAAGCAAACCATCCTAGACACTTGGAACCACACTCTGGAGGGCCATCTTTTCATCAATTCGTTCATTGAAGATCCCAAAGAAAATGCAACATACATACCCGATCCAAATCCTGAATTGTGCCAAGGCGTTGGTCGACGGAAGAAGAAGAGGATCAGGAACAACATGGATGAAGCTGAAGCTGGGCGTTCAGTGGCGCTCTGTTCAAAGTGCAACAACCCAGGACACACCTACAAGAAATGCACTGCAACAATGTACGCTTGCAATGCACCTAGTTCGTCAAACGCGGATGATGCTGCCCAACCTTCGGCTAGTGGAACTGCACCTTCTAGACGTGGACGTGGACGTCGTAGCCGCCGCAACGAAGGAATGCATTGAGTTTAGTTTTCTTATTTCGCTGAGTTGTTTGTAATAATGTCTTATTTGCCGTAGTCGGACGTGTTGTAATAATTGAACATGTATTTCCTTAGATTATGTTGTGTACGTACTTCTTCTAATATTTTTTTACTGCATTTTTTTAATTTCGTTAAAATATTTGGATTTCCTCATGTGGTAATATGCAAATAATAACTTCTTTTGCAGGTTGGGAATGGCTGCCTTAGGTCCTGACTTGGACTTGGAGTTGCTCACTACGAGTAAAGAGGTGGTTGCGGTGCCTAAGGGGATCCACACTCCTATGTGCTACTGCGGTGACAATTGCAAGGTTGTCAAGTGCAAGGCTCTCGGGTACGCTTACGGGATGCGGTTCTTCATGTGCGCCAACTATGCGCACGACCCGATCAAGCCATTGAACCGCAATGATAGACCCAAAGTAAGAAATTCGTGCAATTCTCGATTGTTCATTTATCAATTTTTTTAATTTTTTACTAACATGTTTTTGCAAAAAGAGTCCACCTCCTCTTTGTGATTTCATGCAGTGGCTCGATACCGAGCAGTCTGACGACGACAAGAAGTACGTCGAGTCAACGGCCCGTGATGCAAGAGAGAGGTGGTTCCGCATGATTGAGGCGGAAAAACAAGAGGAAAAACGCAAACAACAACAGGAGGAAATTCGCGTTCGTTAGTAGATGAGAGAGCGAGAAGAGGCCCAGGCCCGTGAAGCCGATAGAGAGAGGAAGAGGGAGAGGGCCCGACGGGCCAAGGAAGCTGGACCCGATGCCATTAGGAAGGGGAAATACCCTCGTTGTACTCAGTAGATCTAGAGTAGTAGCAGCGTAGTCGGATTGTATGAATTGTAAACCACGAATTCATCCAGAGATTTTTGTAGTAGGGAAAGATTTTAAGTACCTTCAGAGGAGCTTCTCTGTGAACTCGAAATCGTAGAACGGAAAGTACCTCTCATCCTCGTGGAGCTTGAATATGGGGTTCGTGTGTTTCCTCTGAGTCACTGCAAATTTCCTCTCCCACGGATCTAAGGGCCCACAACGCTACAATACCCTACTGCTAGGGTGTGTTTCCTCAGAGTCACTGCTTCGATTCCCTTCCCACGGATCGAAGGACCCACCACTCACCCTTCTTCTACATATATCACCCTTCTCTACGATGCCTCTTCACAACAAACTGCAATGACTTCCGAGAGTGGAGGTGAATATGGGTGTGGTCCTGAGTTCTGGGAGGAGCAAGATCCAGAGTTCAAGGGGGAATTTCCAGTCCTGCAAAAGAGGGACTTCCGTTCCATGCGTGAAGTTAGAAGCTACGCACCTAACAAACCGGTGTTGTGGCCAACATGTTCACACGGTGAGCGTTGCGTGATGCAAGTCTACGAGGGCTGGGGCAACTACGGTCGTCGCTTCTGGCACTGCCCACTAGCAAGGGTAAGCTATGGAAATGATATTTGTTCATCAACCATGCTTGGTTTGTTAACATTTTTTGGGTATTTTTCAGTTCTCCGACGATGATGACAACTGTGGCTTCTCGCAATGGGTGGATCCCCCAGCCATTGACCCCTATCAGGATTACATCAACTACCTCCACGACATCATCATCTACAACCTGCAGCGGCGCCTGGACGAAGCACTTGCTTCCCCAGATCGTCCCACCGACAACCAGTATTGCCCTTGTGCGACTAAACATGGGCGTGGTTCGGTTCGACCCTTCGGTTTGCCGAACCGATCCGGAAAAATAAACCTATTGGGCTCCTTTTCTGATCCAAAAGATGATGCTGGGTCAGCGGACTCGCCCCCACGGTTCGAGTGGTTCGACCCGCCGCCGCGGACGCCATCCCCGAGATCCCTCTCGAGCATCTCCTACCCACCCCCGTCTCCTCCGCTGGCATCCGCGACGCGCCGCCCGTGCCTTCTACTCCTGCTTCCGGACTCCGCCCAGCACGCGCTCGTCAGTTTCTCTGCTGTTGACTCAGGTCTGCCATTGGCGCTCTCCCCCGCTCGGACTCCCTCGCACCGAGACAGCTTCATCACGACGATATATCTGGAGGAGTCACTACTGTGGCTTGGTAGCACCATGTCCGCCGAGGAGGGCACCGCCATGGTCAACGCCAACAATGACAAACTCATTGACATCTTCGATGCAGTAGCCACATGCCAGCTCTGCCAGTCATGTCGCAGGACAGTGGCTCTGCCAATCTCCTAGACAACTTCCATTCAACGTCTCGCCGAGTGGAGGAGGTGGGGAGGGACATACCGGAGGCGTTCGACGTCCTCGACAACAAGGACGGGCTCGTCTCCATCGAGGAGCTCAACACCGTACAGGAATCTCGAGGCCTGTGTCGCGTCGGCGCCGGCAAGCCCGCCGCCTCGTCAACAGCAACGGTGACATCATGGTCAGCTTTGAGGAGTTCAAGCGCATGATGACCGTCGTCATTCGTCAAAGCCTGAGCTCCTCCTCTTCAGTGTTCTCCAGAGTGGAGGCTAGAGCTGGCGTTCCCAGGAGCACAAGACAGTCACATACCTTGGCATATGGTTCGACCCGCAGGATCCATCGGTGCTCATGGAGCAGCCTTTGGTTCGATCCATAGGTCCAAATTTATCAAATGGATCACGTGGTGCTCCAATGGAGCTTCCAAGGTTGGCCCACGCCCATCTTTATGTGCGACTTGCACTTGTGAATGCCACGCGAAGATGAGAGATTGGTCTCCTCTTCCTTCGCCTCCACCGCCACCACCGGGGTACTACATGCCGTCTCAGCAGTACTCAGGCGCCGGCTCCTTGCTCTCTGGCCAGTTCTCGTACAACTAGTTTTTGAATGTAATCCAGTATCTAAATTCCCTGAGGCATGTTAGGATTAGAGTTGTGTCGTGCATGCCATTGCAATTTCGTCGGTGATTTATCTTTAATTTAGATGATGTCATTTCCATTTCATAAAAAAAAACTACCGCCGTTTCGCACGGCGGTAGGCCCTGACCTACCGCCGTGTGACATGGCGGTTGACCGCAACCCCAGCCGCCAGCCCCAGCCGACCTGCCGCCCGCTACCTTAAGAGGAACCGTCTCGTTGTTTGGCGGTTAGGGTTACCGCCGCTTGAACTGGCGGCAAGTCCTTACCGCCGTTTCAAATGGCGGTTACAGGGCTTGCCGCCGTTTGAAGCGGCGGCAGGTTCCTGCCGCCAGTTCAAACGGCGGTTCGAGGCTACTTTTGACAAAGTTTGAAACGGCTATTTATTTTCAGAAAATCGTCAAAATTTAAATATAAAAAAAATCTGTTTTGTCTACAACTAGAAGCATTGTTACGGCCCGTTGGATCTTCCTTTCGTGGACGACCCTTTGGCCATGCGTGAATAGACCTCATCTTTTGAAAGATTTTTTCCAACATAACTTCCAATATTTAAGATTCGTGCAACTAATTATATCTTTTGGATCTCGTAACCATAAATCTCCTTTTTCCTTCTCCCTCCCCTCCCCCTCCCACCGCGTGCCGCTACCCACGCGCCGCTCCTGCTTCGTGCGCCCGCCTGCCATGGCCGCCTGTTCTCCGCACGCTGCTCCCCGCGGCCGTCGACCGCCGTCCCCCGTGCACCGCGGGGACCGCCCGCCGTGGCCACGTGCCCCCGTGCTCTGCGGCGCCGCCGCCATGGACGCTGCCTGCTTGCCCCGCACGGCCTCAGAATGGCCGGCTACCATGGCCGCCGCCTGCTTGCCTTGCGTGGCCACGGGATGGCCACTGGCGAGCTCCGCCGTCGTGCCTCCTGCGCGCTCATGGCCGTCTGCAGCCCCCCGCGCGCCATGGCTGCCGGTGTACCGCGGTCGGAGGTGGAAGAAAGAAATGTTGTCCAACATTTTTAAAAATGTTGACGAAAACGTGTTGAAAAAACCAACATTTCTATAAAATATTGTAACATTTTTTAAAAATATCAGAATATTTTTTAATGAATAATGATGAGGTGGGCTGGTGAGAAAGTAATAGGTAGCAAGTTAGATGGGCTTTGGTGGGCTGGAAGTTTCAATACTTATTCACCTTCTGGTAGCCATATAGGAGCCCCCGGGGGACTGGGGAGGGGCGCAAATTTAACCCTAGCGCACCTCCCCTTCCCTTGTACTCCTTCCGTCCCAAAATAAGTGCACATCTTACTTATCGAGAAGTCAATTTTTTTAATCAATTTGACCAAATATATATATAAATTAATAATGTTTATGACGTGTAATAAGTATTATAAATTAGTTGTGCAATATCCTTGCATACTAAACTTATTTAAAGATACAAATATTGATATTATTTTGTCTATATTTGATCAAATTTCAAAAGAGTTTGACTCCTCTATTCTCCTTTTGTACCACAAAGACTGTTCATATAGCTTTCAAAATTTGTCTCACAAAAACTGTTTATATAACTTGTATTAAATGTTTTTCAGATTAAATTAAAACCAAGTACTAAGAAAATATATATTGTATTGAGAAATACATAAAACTAATGAAATATTTATTTGATGTCTGCCCAGCCCCTTCCTCCCTTCAACGCGCTAGGGTTACAGCACCAGCTCCCCAACGCGTGCATATATACTCCAAGTACCGGCCTCGCCTCCCCAAATCGCGCCCGCCTCTCCCTGGAGCGCGGGCTGCTGCGCTCCTCCTATCGACGCACCAAAAGGTCTCCGATCTCCAGGTGAGATGCGTACGGATGTAATTTTTGTTTATTGTTAGATCTGCTTATTGGGCGAACTTACAGATCCAGTGAACCCAGGAGTATAAAACATACGGATGGGTAAAACGTGCTTATTGGTTTGCAGTTCGCACTCATCCTCATTCCAACTTGTAGTGCAATTAGTTGAGCAGCTGGCCGAATTAGCGCAGTAACAACACGAAATTACCAACCTGATTATTTATTTTAGTTTTGCTGTGACCAGTATGAAGGGCTGAACGCATTAGTAGAGCTTGCTACATTGTTTATCATCGGCTCCTGCTGATTATTGGGCTTTCTGGCATTTATTAGTTTTGGCAAAATTAGTGAAGGGCTGCTTTTGTTCATATAGCTGTAATAATTCTGTGTTCATGTTTTTGGCCTTAAATTAACAAGCCAACTTGGGTTAATGTGATGAGTACAATTAGCTTCTACAAAAATTAACTTTTTGTAAATACAATACCACCATCTGTGCCAGATTATAAGTCGTTTTGGCTTTTCTAGTTACATAACTTTTGCTATTGGCCTAGATTTACGATATGTCTAGATACATGATATAAGTTGTGTATCTAGAAATGCCAAAATAACGACCTATAAACTGAAATGGAGGGAGTACATTGCAGAAGTTTGTAAAAACCAACCAGCTTACTATTGGTTTGCACTCATCTATAGAATCCAACTTGTGTAGCATACATACTGGATAGAATGATGACATGCTATTAGTTTGCACTCATTTGTAGAACCCAAATTAGTGCAGTAACGATGCAAAATTAGCAACTTGTTTATTTATTGGTCTTCTATGGTCAGGACGAAGGTCTGAACGCATTAGTAGAGCTTGCTACATTGTGCAGCTGCTCGTGGTGATTATTGGTTTTCTATTAGTGAAGGAATGTTAGTTTTGACAAATCACGGAAGATCTGGTGATTATCGCTTTTGTTCATATATACAAGCTGTAGGATTTGTATGTTAATGCTTTTGGCCTTAAATAGCAAGCCGATTTGGGTTACTGTGTTTGATAGATGAGTATAATTAACCTGTACAAAAAATGAAGATCTCGTAAATACTATACATTGCAGAGTTTGTAAGCCAACCCTCTTATTACTGGTTTGCAGTGCACTCATCTATAGAACCCAACTTGTAGCGCACATACTGGATAGCATGATGACATGCTATTAGTTTACACTCTGAATTAAACATGTTTGCTTCTAAGTTTCAGAGTACATATATGCTTATGCATGATGTGATCAGTGACAGTGACATGGTTTATACTCTCTACTGCTACAGTTTATTTTGCTGCAACATAAGTCATGTCGGTGGAAGACCGTAGCTGGATGTACCAAGGTTGGAATGACAATGGCCGTCATTCGGAAGATTGGGTTCTCAACACAGATGCTTTTCTTGACCTTGTTTTTAGCGGTATCTCTAATCCTAATGCTGAAAGATCAGGAGTACCTTGTCCGTGCACCGACTGTCGAAATTGAGTGAGGCAGAGGAGATCTGTGTTAAGTATGCATCTGTGCAAGAGAGGGTTTATGCCTGGGTACACTAGATGGACAGAACATGGAGAGAGCCCTGTTAGTACAGTGCCTACTAACACTCCTGATGGATTACAAGCAACGTTAGCTGATGTTGGTAGTGCAAAGCATGCAGATAGTGTAGAAGAGGAACCGACAGCAGATGCTAAGTCATTTTCTGCGATGTTGCGTGCTGCACAAGAGCCGCTCCATAATCGCACTAGTCTTCCACTGCTAACATCAGTTTCACATTTGATGGCACTTAAGTCACGACACAACTTCTCCGAAGGATGCATTAATGCAATATTGAGTTTATTTGATGACGTCCTACCTGAGAACCATGGAATGCCAAAGACATTGGACGAGTGCAAGTCTCTTCTTAGTGGTCTAAAAAGGCCACATGATGCTTGTGTAGACAATTGTGTGATATGCGACCAAGAAGGTCAGAGCAAGGAAGAATGTGATGACAGCGAGGAAGAATAGTTTGCTAGGGATGTTTAGTAGAGTAGTAGCATGTAGGGATGTGTACAAGAGTATGAAGTGAATCTGTGATGTCACATCTTTTTAACTATATATATCTACTATGAACTCGTGAATATTTGGTTGGACGAAATTAATGCTTGTATTCCTATTAGCATGTTTGAAACTTGATTCAGAATAATTTCGTGTTTAATTCCAATTCAAAATTTATATCTGGATTCAGTTACCCAATATGTATTTGAATTGAAATACGAATTATGTGCTACTCCCTCCGTCCCAAATTATTAGTCGTTTTGACTTTTCTAGATTCGTGCATATTACTATGCATTTAGACATAATATATATCCAAGTGCATAGCAAAAGTCATGAATCTAGAAAAGCTAAAATGCCAAATAATTCATGAACCAACCACTCGCTGCTGTCCTGGAGCCGCCCCAAGACCTTGAGATGTGCTTGGTTAACGTGACGTGATTTTATAGTATTGGTTTTGTGATTTTTCCAAGGTTGATATTAATGACGAGAAAATTATTGAAAAATCTATCGGTTTAGAGGATTATTTTTTGATAAAATTTATCTCACTTTTTCCAAAAAATCGTGCTAATATTTTCAAACCATTTAACATAGCAAAACTACACATCATAATATTAAAATTTAGATAATATCACATGTTTATATGGGTTGACCAGTCAACTGTGTACAGAGTCAATGGAAAATTTAACTTTGTGTGCTAGAAATATTTGAATGGATCTTACCAACAAACAGGATTATCCAGTTTCTCAAAATTTAATCAATGATAAGTATTCGCTAGAATTTTCTAGATTGCGGATTCAACTGAAAATTAAAATGTTGGGTGCTAATTTTTTTACCAGACCTTACCAATAAACAGGATTATCAGGTTTATTGATGATTTATCGATGATAAGTTATTTCCTATAATTTTCTAGATTGGCTGGACGAGAGTAACTATGACTGTAACCTCTCTCTAGGCATGCAAACATTATTACCATCCAGAGCTATTTAGCTTCACTTAAACAGTCAGTCAATTGCCGGAACACATGGAGGATCACCAACAGATCCAAAGGCGAAAATTTGACCAGCTCTATACAATCCATCTTTCAATATTCACAGCTACTGCTTCTTAACTACCATAAATGTTGTGCTCACAAGATGGTATGGTTTAACAGTAGAATTCATAGACCATTGCTGTTTTTACACAAATTATAACAAAAAAATCATTACTGTCACAAATGATGGGGGCTGCATTTATCCGTCATATTCCCCATTTGCAAACTTGCCCTCAGAATAGTAGACCGCGGCCACTGGGTTCCCACTGAATTTTCTTCCATGCAACATCCTCTTTGCTTTGGCGGCACTGCCAATATCTGCATATTCCAAGAACACCTGAAACAGGACACTCTTGCATCAGTAATTACTCAACATCCTTCAACCGCTCCGCAAAGTTTAACCTCAAAAGTCAGTGCAACATAAGGCTCACCTTTTCGACTCCTGCGACTAGCTGTCCGCTGGGATCAGGACGTGGGATCACAACTTTCACCAAATTACCTGATGAAAGGCAGTTTTCTTTGGATGAGTACTGAGTACTGACTAAACAACATAACTTCTAGTAAGAATGCAAGGAAAACCAACTAACAGCAGTAATTTAAGGAGTGGCATATTAAGAAAATGTGGTAAAGACAAGGGAATGATGGGCAGTAAAAAAACTATAAATAGTATCCATTGACAAATTAGCATGCCATGCACGCTTTTATCGAGGATGTTAACCTAAGGGTGTGCTTGGTTGAGAGGATGAAGTGGGATGGGATGGGATGGTGCTGGTGCTTGGTAGGGAGGCGAAGTGGGACGGGTCATCCTCCGAGCGAATATTCGCTCAGGATGCAGGATGAGCCCGTCCGCCCAAAACGAGCGGACGGGGTCATCCCTTTTGCACGGCGTGAAGCCTCCGTCTGCCGACGCAGAGGAGGCTCCGCAGGTGGCTCCACAGCTCAGGGCGGCGCAGAGGAGGACGACGGCCGGCGGGGAGGACAGCGTGGACGACGACCGACCAACGAGGGAGCCGACGCTCGGCGTTGACCTTCGGGTGACGCGGAGGAGGTCGGGGCGTCGGGCGGCTGCGGCCCCGCGAGATCCCTCCGGCGGCCCGTCGAGTGGTGGCCCCGCGAGCTCCCTCAGAACCCCGCGAGATCCGGTGGTGGCCCCCCCTCGGCGGCGGGTGAGCTCTGACGGTGGCCCCCCTCAGCGGGCGGGCGAGCTCCTAGCGGTGGCCTGCGTGCTCCCTGGGCGGCCGCGAGAGCTCCTCTCGTGGGGGTCCGGCGGATGGCAAGGAAGAAGATAAAGATTAAGGGAGAAAAAAAGACAAAAAGAAAGAGAATGAATAGAGGATGACATGTGGGACCTCAACTAACATATGGGACCCAGAAATTGCAATAGCTAATGGTGTCAAGAAATCCATCCATCCCACCTATCTCAACCCCTTCAACCAAATACGAAATGGAACCATCCCATCACACTTCAACCAAACACGAAACGGAACCATCCCGTCCCAAAAAACGGAGACGGGACCATCCCATCCCATTCTGCCTCTCAACCAAGCACATGCTAAAGTAACAACTAAAATGCATATGGTACTATCCATTGACAATGGCACTGTAAATATAGTAGAAAAAAATCTGATCTGACATGGATAACTTTTTTAAAAGATAAATAATTTTATGAACAGCAACATGGTCAGCATATCCTGGCTGGGTGGGGCCCCACATGAACAGACCGAAATATACGGTATTGTGGGACTCACATGAACAGTTCCGTGGATCCATTGCTACAGTAGGACCCATTATAGGGCTTCAATATATGCAGTAGATAGATAACTCAGCACTCAGCAGGTGATGAAAAACGAACCAGAAAAGGTATTAATAGTGATGAGAAGTTGATATACCGTATCGACATGCTTCTACCCTCATGTCTTCCATAATATCCTCGTACTCTTCATCATCTTGTAATTCGTCAGCAGTTACCACCTGGATGAGGCAAACAACCTTTGTAGGTAACACTCCGACACCAGACACATGTATCTGTTCAAGCATATGTTAGTGTCAGAAACCCAAGAGAAATATAATTCGCACAAAAGGGAGTAAATAGGTGCAGGGTGACAATTACATAGTTCAGCTGTGCCTGTAGATGCGCCTGTTGTTGTGCCTGCGGTAGGATGCTTTCCATATCGGATTGGGGCTGGTTTGCTCGCCTGACAGTAAGGGTAGTGCTACCAAGCCTGGTACCATTTAGAGTAGCACAGGCAATGTCAGTGACAGTGAGGTCCTGGTAGATGCAGAAAGCGTAGCCCATTGGGTTGCCAGTCTGCCAATCCTTCACAAAATCAAACCCACGAAGATGCCCGAATGATTCAAGCAACTCCCGAAGTTGAGATTCTGTAATATAATCAGGAAAGCCACCAATGTAAACACGGCCTGGACCTTCTAGACCTTGGGCCGATCCTTCTGTTAGGCCCACTGCAGCAAGATTCATATGGCGGTTTGGCATGCTTGGGCCCATGGAAGCTGCCTGAGAAGGATTGTAGTCTGCTGGCCTTCTAATCGCCAGTGGAACCCCTTCAAATAAAATGCCATCCAGGGCCATCGCATTGCTGGCTTCCTCCACCAGTCTCATCTCCACATAAGCAAATCTGCGCTCCTGGTTTATGGAGACGTTAAGAACAACATCACCTGGACCACCAGTGTTTCCTCCAACAGCAGCCATGGATTGGTTAAAGAATGTTGCAACTGACCGCGGAGAAGAAAAACAATTTATTAACCAACAGTTCCAAACTATATGCATATTCACATTTAGGGTCAATTTTTTTTCCTTTTGATATAACTGACTGAAGTATGCGGACCTGTTCGTTGGCAGAGGGGGGAAGGCCACCAACATAAACACGGCGAACTTTCTGAACAGCCTGAGAGGTAAAACAATGTTGGTAAATTGTTCATCTGCCGCTGAAGCAAACTAACAAAAATAAGTCATACCTCTAGACTAGCCCTTAGGCTTAGGTCCAGCTGATTGTAGGGGAGATTGAACTGAATGAAACAAATAAATATGGTTAACAAGCAGTCTAGACAGCAATAAAAAGTCGATCAAGACAAAAAAAAATCTCTTAACATGGAAGAGACTAAATAAAAGAAGTAAAAGAACTCAATTTACCTGTTCATGAGCCGCTACTTCAGCCTGGATGTAACGGCGGCCGAACTGATTCAAAGATAGGAATATGGTTAGAAAGCTGTCCATACAGATTTAGATAGGTGGTTGAACTGATCCCAAGAAAATAACACATTGTATCCTTTTTGTAATCCTGGCATTGTGACCATACATGATACCTTAAGGTGTGGTTGTTAAAACTCTTTTCCTCTTACTTACTGAAATATATGCCTAGGCATGTTCTTACAAAAAGGCTGTTTACTTTGGTAACTTTTCTGAACAAACTTCATAAGCAAGCAGTGATTTCCCTCGGGTAACCTTGTCCCGAGCGATCATGCATTAGGGCCCGTTGCAGCTGTCCTTCCCTATCCAAAGGAAAGCTCAGTCAGCAGCTCCATCATTGGAATAGCTGTCCCAGCCACCTCCCTCTATTTCTGTCCCGATTCCGACCCCAATTTAGACACAATTCGCCGCATGTGGATTTCGAGGAGAACTACATTGCCGATCGGTGCCAAATTGTTTAGTATTCTCGTCGAATCTGAGATGGTATCTGCGTGGTCGGTTCTTTATGCTCTTGGAAAGCATCGAATTAGCGTAGCAGTTAAGTAGTATTTTAGACGGAAGAAGAATTATCGATCCCTAGCCCCGCAACACCAAACGAACGGGACCTAAATTAAAGAAGAGGATAGCGCTAGCGAGGAGGGATGGTCGGTAGTACGGTACCTCATGGCGGGAGCCCTCGACGGCGTCCGCATCGCCGCCGCCCATCTCCGGCGCCGCTCGTAGGAGGGGCTGGGGGATTTCGCTCGCTCCTGTACTATAGTTTTGTAAGTCGGCCGGCCTCTCTTCCTTTTCGTTTCCAAATCGATTCATCGATTTTTTTTTTTTAAAAATCTGATTAATTTAACGAAACGGCTTTTGTTAGAATTTTTTAATTTTTATATTATTTTTTTCGAATTTTCAAATATACGATGGATCTCAAATTTGACAAAACCATACTACAACCGCCATACTCCATAGCGGTAGGAACCAACTGCTATGAAACACGACGGTTGGAGTTGGAGGTGCTACAGTGTCCAACCGTCATGAGGTACTGCAGTTGTGAACAGTACCTCCACGTAGGGTTAGTCTGTTTAAAAAAATTATAACTTTTTTTTTAATAAACTCAGATGGAGATAAACTTTATATGAAACTTGTAGCTTTCGACGAGATCTACAACAGTAGTTCAATTTTTTTTTATTTGAAGTCATCTTGTGTCTCAAATAATTGATGTACTGTCCAGATCTGGATACCGAAAACCGAGATATGAACTATATTTTTTTTGTCACAAGATGACTTCAAATAAATTACTGGGACTAAGAAGACGGGCACCATAGCTAGGCCGCAGAGGCCCTAGGGTTGTGCTGTCACGTCCCTCTTAAAGTAGATGTAACCGCTCTCGCTAAAGTTGGATCCTCAAGAATTCTTGGTAATCTAGAAGGGATAGTGAAGACCAAAGGGGGCCATTGGCCCCGCCTCTCGCTCCACGTATTCTCAATTAAGTAAACTGTTGTTGTTCGTAGATATTTGGTGCTTAATTACATAGGTCGCCCTCTCATTTACTCGCTCCGTCCCGGAAACATAGTCGTTTTAGCTACAGCTGCTTGTCCCGAAAAGATTGTCGCTCTGACGCGTCTGCATACTCTGCCTCCTAGTCCCGCTAGCGCTGCTAGCTGTACCGCATGCCAGCATTCACACACTCTCCAAACTCCAACCACATATTCCCTCATGCTTTCCAAAAAAAAAATCTCTCTTTATCCCCAACCTCGTTGTTGTGCTTGCGGGCGAGCTGCTGAAGCATAAATGCGGCTAGCGTGGCCTCGACAGAGATGCGCGGCCGGCGCGGTGAGCTCCGGCGGGCGAGCGGGTTGCAGCTGAGTGGGCGCGGGTGCTGCAGCGAACCTGGTGCGGCGTGGCGGAGCCGAGCGGAAGCCGAGGACGCGGCGTGGCGGAGCGGAGCGGAGTCCGAGGACGTGGCGTGGCTGAGACGAGCGGCAGCGGGCGGCGTGGTGGAGCGGAGCAGGCGCGCGGGGACACGCGACCGTGGTGGACCGAGCTCCTCGTTGCCATCGACGAAGGAGATGGCGAGGGCGACGGGCTCCTCCTCTTTGGCCCCGCGGTACGGGACGGCGAGGTCGACGCTGCGGAGGTCGCCGATGCCGGCACTGGAGTCGGGCTCCTTGAAATCGCCCCACATCGGCGAGCTAGCAGGCGGCATGGCGAGGACTGGAACAGCTAGCTCGTCGTCGTCGTGCTCCCACGACGCTCCCCTTCCGCGGTAGCGGCGCGACGCGGCCGGCGCACGCGTGCCATAGCTTGAGGCACACCGCCGTGCCAGGCGTTGGCTGAGGCGGTGCGGCGTCCCCGTGGCCGCGAAGCTGCTCTGGCTGTGCTGGGAGCGGACGAGCAGAGGCGGTGCGGCAGCGGCAGGTACTGCTTCTTCGGCGGAAGGAGCGGCGGCGATTGATGCTGCTTCTTCGGTGGAAGTAGAGGCTGCGGCTGCTTCTGCTGGACTGCTGCTCCAGGCGCGGTGGTGGCTTCGGCGGGCGAGGGGGCAGGCGGCGGCTTCCTCGGCGGTGTTGAAGGTGCCGAGCCAGACGCGGCGGACGCGCTGCGGGTCGCGAATCTCCGCCATGACGCCGCACGCCCCTGAACCGCACCTCCAGCGGGCCCGCCGCCAGCAGCAAGCAGGGGTGCGAGGTTCCGACGAGCGGGCGCGCGAGGCTCCGACGAGCATCCGTGTGGGGCCGGCGGCGGACGGGGAAGTAGTTTGACGAAGAGAGGGGGGATTGGGAGAGGATGCCGAGAGAGTCAGAGAGATAGGGGTAGCAGGGTCATTTTAGTGTTGCGTTGGACCGTGGGTTTTTTGTCCGGCGACTATCTTTCCGGGACGGAGGGAGTAGGTGTCAAGTAGCTCTCTCATCTAGGTGTGAAGCTCCGCCACTTCTACTGGATGCTGCTTGTACCCTACCAAAGTCATCACTTCGTGGTTTCGCTGCTCAGAGCAGTGACGGATTTAGAAATAAATTTAGGAGGGGTTTTCTTCTCCTTCTTCTTTCTCTAGTCTCTCCTTCCCTCATTGTTCTTCCTCAAATTTACATGGGAGGCTTAAGAGGAGCTCCACTGAATTTCCAACGGTAGGGGGGCTCGAGCCCCGCCCGCCCCACCGCTGGATCCGTCCCTGACTCAGAGCAAGGACCGTCAAAAACCCCACCTCCGTAGCTGCCCGTACATGTTATGATAATATACAATTCAAATCCCAATGGGAATACTGCGTGATTTTGTTGTAAGATATAATGGCAGTTTGCATTGTGTTGCAATTTCTCCATAGCACCACGACAACCATTTTGCTTTTTTGACAATTTCCAACTGTTTTATATCCTAAACAATACTTCTCCCATCTCAAATTATTTATCACTGTTGACTTCTCGTCATAATGTTTGACCATTCATTTTATTCAAAAAATTAGTACATATACGTAAAAAGTAAGTTATACATAAAATATCTTTAATGATGAAGTAAGTCACAAACAAAACAAACGATACATGCATAATTTTTTTGAATAAGACGAATAGCCAAATGTGGTGATAAAAAAACAATAATGATAAGTAATTTGAAACGATGAGAGTATCAATTAAGCACGTACTCTGTTTATTTTCCATTTCTTTTTTAGTTATTTGGTAGATTGATTTGCTAGTGTTGTAGAGTTTTATAGAAGAGTTGGCTGTCAGGCTTTAAAACCGCATGCAGTCATCACCAAAGCTAACAGCTCTGGTAGCAGATCGAGCTGCTGGAGTGGAGCCAAGGGCGGATCTAGGATTGGGAAATAGAGGGCTCATTTTCTTCTCCTTCCTCTTCTTCTTTTCTTCTTCTTCTTCTTTCCTTCTTCATCTTCTTCACTCATGACTGAAAATGTTAGGAGGCTTGTGGGGGCTCCCATAGAGGGGGGGGGGGGAGGGGGGGGACGCTGAATTCGCCCCGGAGTGGACCATATAGTGTTGAGAGATGACGAAGAGAGCTGGCATGATAATTTTGTGATTGCTGTTTATTTTTTGCTTTTCTTGTAGAAGCCGGGAGGTTGTACTCGCGAAGCATGGAGTAAGGAACACCTGCTATTCTAATAGCTGCAAAATAAAAAGAACTACATGAAGGTGACGTCACTACCACTTGCCGACTCACCATTTGCTATCGAGTGTAGACGACATCAGCATCTGCTAGAGATTGTATGAAAAAAAGAAAAGGCTACTGTAACTTAGACCCCTGGAATCTCTCCAAGGTTGTTCAGTAGATCTTTTATTTATTTATATGGCAGATTTATTCTGAAAAAGAAAATATTGTACCCTGAAAGAAAAATATTGTACGTTGATTTATATAGTAGATTTGTTTTGAGAGAAGAATACTATGTAAGAAGCAGAGAAGCGGAATAGAGTCCAAATAATCCAAGAACTTTAGTATATGTATAGATCTAGTATTGGGTTGGTCTGGATTTTATTTTATAAAAATTTCAGTCCAAAAACTGAAAATAGTCCATGTGTATACCCATAAACCCTTCTTATTTGAAGTGGGTGTGGATTTGGGAGTGAGCATGGATACCCGACGACAGGCGTAATCAAGACCTCGCATGAGACGGAAATATATAGAAAGACGAAAGGAGAACTACTCGACTGGCAGTGCAAACCACCCCCTGCCTAGTGATACATCTCCCGTCAGAAATAATCAATATCAGTACTACATTACATCATTACATGCTTACTACCCTACGGAAATTTGTCAACGAAGTAAATCCCTTATGTACACTTTCAGCTTGCATATGTTCCCAATAGGCACGCACAATAGCTCAATTTCCCTACTCCCTTGCCGTGGGTCAACAAAAAGCAAATATCATCAATGAAAAAGCAAAAACCAGCAGTAACTTTCACTTATCAAACAATAAACAGATTTCAGCTATAAAAGCCACGGAAGCTATAAACCATCAAGAACTATCATCATAATCTCCATCATGTCAGTCCACGATGGGTTTCAGCTTTATATGTATTTATAATACGCTGAATAGCAACATCGTAATTAAGTTCCTAACACATTAATTAGCGCAGTGATCCCAGCTCATGCCTTGAAGATGGGCGGCCATGGCAGCTCGTACGGGTAGGCCTCCCACTCGTTGTACACGTTCCTCTTCCGAACGCGCTCCACCGCCATGGTCACGAGGTCGACGGAGAACAGCCACCTACTGTGTCGCGGCGCCACCAGGACGTACGCCTCGTGCGCCGCAACAATGATAGTGCGCCCCACCACGACACTCACGGCGGTGTCTTCCGAAAGCCGCACTAGATTCTCGAGCACCCACTCACCGTCGCCATGGAACCGACGAGCATAGACCTTGATGATGTCATTGTCTACCAAGCTTACGGCACGCAACGCGCCGTCTTCTCCGCCGATGACTCGTAAGCAGCTTCTTCCGTCGTGCAATGTCCGGATGCTCTCCGGGAGAGCAACCTGCGAGAACCCCGTGGTGGCCTCGTTGAGAACAAGCGCGGCGTGGGCTCCGTCGTCTCCGGCGACAGCCCAATAGAGGCAGCCATTGGCGCGGCCTGCGAAGAAGAACGCTCTGTTCGTCTGCCTTATCAGCTACCAGCCAGTAGTACTTTTCTCTCAGAAAAAACTAGCCACCAGCAACCAGTCAGCAGTACTTTTCTCTCAGAACAAACCAGCACCAGCCACCAGCAACCAGCCAAGCGAACATGCCGGAAGGATCTGACCGTGCTCGGAACGTCGATGCTGCCCTCCCGCACGCAATTCAGGTCGTGCCAGGTCCCATCCCTCCCGGAGTACACGCAGGCCGCCGGCACACCGCGGCGGTGCCCCGTGAGCAGGACGGCCATGACCCTGAAGTTGTACAGGCCAATTCTGCGTCCGCCTCCACCGCCGCCGTCGAGGAGGAACAGGCCGAGATCCGGGCGGCCGGCCAGCATGTCCGGCAGGACAGTGATCGCCACGTGTCGTTGCGTCCTCGGCTCGCACACGACGAGGTCAGGGTTGGAGCCGCGGCACCACGTCGTGCCACGCTTCTTGCGGAGGAGGAGGCCGCCGCGGCCGTCGGCGATCCGCCAGCAACCGTCGGTCTTGGGCACGAAGTCGAGGGAGAATAAGGCCTGGCGGCTGCGGATGATGCTCGAGGTCGGCGACGACGGCACGAAGACCGGGTCGCCGTGACGGTACACATAGTGGCCCAGGATGAGGCGGAGGCGGCGGAATCGGGCCTGGAAGCCGGTGTCCGCCACGACGCGGCGCCAGCGCTTGCACGCAGACGCGGCGCGCACGAGGAAGATGGAGGAGTCGAGGTGGAGGAGGATGAGCTCGATGACATGGACTGGGACGTTGTGCACGGTCGACGGCCTATTGGTGGAGGTGGGCATCGTGGGTGTAAGGAATCGGATGCTCGTTAGCCTAAGAGGGGGAGGGGGTGAATTAGGCAATCTTAAAACCTTAACCTATGGCTTCACTATTTTTACACAAAGATAAACTAGAACATACTATCTAGATGTGCAACTAGGGTTGTTCTAGTGTGAAACTCCCATCCCAAAATAAGGTTTGCAACCTATAGCCAATCCTAGCAAGATACTACTTTAGGAAAGTAAAGGCAAGCAAAGATTGCAAGAGAGTAAATGCGGAAACGTAAAGGGGATGAGAGGAAGCAAACTCTTGACACGCGATTTATCCCGTGGTATCGGTAGGCACTAAGCCACCCCTAGTCCACGTTGTTGAAGCACTCACACAAGAGTATTGCTTCCCGGTCACCAAGTTTCTCCCAAGAGCACCACTTGACTCGCCACAAAGGCTCGCCACTTAGGCACTCGCCAAACTCCCTTGGTCACCATGATGCCGCCTCCACTAAGGAGCTTCTCCACCAAGGAAGGGGGTCTCCACGTCCCCCGCACAAAGTGTCCTCGCCACTCCACACCAAGCCGGAGGGTCGATGACGATTGCCGGTGAGCCACTTAGGCCCCAAGGCTTCCGGCGAACCTTGTACACCTTGATTCACTCAAGAATCACCTCACAAGGTTGGCACAATCTTGCACTCACTCAGCTCTAAGCTAAGCCTAGCACTAAGCACATACACTAAGCATATGCAAGTCTATGGATGAGCAATTAAGCACTTGGATGGATTGGATATGATCTTCTAGGTGTTTTGCACTCCTCTGCACTTCCACACAATCCAGCCTCTTCAAATGGGCAGGTGGAGGAGGTATAAATAGCCCAAGGCATCAAACTAGCCGTTGGCTAAAAGCTGCTGAAAGTAGTACCATCGGATGATCCGACGCTATACTTTTCCGGGCGTCGGTTCATCCGGTGCTACTAGCCGTCGCCCTCCACCGCACATGACCGTTGACACAACTGCTCCGACACTTCATCCGACGCACCGTCGGTTCATCCGGTGCTGAAGACCTCGCGGCCAGAACCTTACTGTTAGCTTCTTCGAGACCGTCGGATGAACCTCTGCTCCACTGTTGGTTCATCCGGTGCTACTGCAAAAGTCTTGGCGCGTCTCTGTCTTGTTCAAACTTGACCACCGGATAGACCGACGGTTCCCTCCAATGGACCGTTGGTTCATCCGACGCTGCTGTCTTTGCGGCTTCTCTTCTCCAATTCATCCGACGCAACTAGGAAAGGGACCGTCGGTTCATCCGACGGTATCAAGTTAATTCCAGTCGTTGCGCAGTGTACCAACTACACCGACGCTATGTACCGATGGTACCGTCGGTTCATCCGACGGTGTCAGTTTTCTTCCTTTTCTTCCGCGGTTTTGACCCTTGAAAAATAGACTATCTTCTCAATTTGGCATGTGGTATTTTTGCATCCATGGGACCTAGAAATATCTACAAGGACATGGTAAACAATATGATTAGTCCCACTGATCATGTTGTCATGAATCACCAAAATCAAACTCGAACTAATGGCATATGGGACCATGTTCGCTACAGTGGGCTTGTCAGTTTGTCACAGCGCCGCCGCCTGTTTCTCTCCTCTATTCATGGAAGTGGTGGATAAACTAGGTGCGTCCGATCCATTTACACTTGTATTCCAGGTGATTGCCGTTCTAGCCGGGCGTCTCTGTCTTGCTTCACACGAAAGAGAAGATTTGCATCCTCACAAAAGCTGCATTTGAACCGCGCGATTGCAGTTGCACATCACAATTCGATTCATCTAGCCTGCTGGGAGAAAGTCTGGACTCTGCTTCAACATGCTTCGTAGCAGTGGCGGATCCATGATACAACTCTTGGGGGGCTCAATTTCTTCTTCCTCCTCCTCTTTCTTCCCTTTTCTTTCTTCTTCCTCCTCCTTTTCTTCTTCCTCCTCTTCACCTATGCATAGAATTTGTAGGGGGCTTGGGGGGCTTCCATGGAGTCCATGGGGGTAGGGGGGCTCCAGCCCCCTCTGCCCCCACGGTGGATTCGCCCCTGCTTCGTAGCTAGCTCACGCACGCTGGACTTCAAGACTTCAACATGCTAGCCGCGCTGCACGAGCACGACCACAAAAGGGAGGCCGACCGCGGTGTGCCGGTGGAAAAAAAAACACCGACAAAAGGCACGCGGCAGCAGTAACATTCACTTGACATCTGAGACCGTCCACACTTGTGCTCCTCTATATTCTTCCTCTAGACTATCCACACTCGTGGTACTTCATATCTTCCTTTAAAACAGAATATTCCTGCCAACTCATCAAGATTCTCTTCTTTAAATCTCACTCTCTCACACTCGTCATCATTTATATCTCTACTTTATCCTAACTATACTATATTTTAATCCACCATCTCCAACTACCCTTTTCTCTCTTTTCCCCTCCCATTCTTCGTCTCCTCCCCGGCTTCTATTTCTCCGCCTCCACCCCCTCCCTCCCCGCGGCCGCGCGCACCCCGGTGGTGTCCCCGGTCCGGAGCCCGTCGAGGATGTAGAGCGCCGGGAGCGCGGCGCCGACGACGAACCCCACCGTGGTGTGCACGGCGAGGCCCGGGAAGACGGGCGCGACCGGGTTGGGCTTGCCTGGGCGCTGCGGGAAGGCGACGCAGGCGAGGATGAGGAGGTAGGGGAGGAGGAGCACCGCGAACGCGATCTCTGAGAGCGGGACCGTGGTGGAGAAGGCCAGCACGGCGGCGGCGGCCAGCGTGTTGAGCTGCTTGATGGAGAAGAGGTAGTAGTGGTGGTGCGGACGCGCCGTCGGGGATGTGGGCGTCGGGTGCCCCTGCCCGCGGGCCGCACGATTCCTCTTCTTCGACAGGTCGGATCCATGCACATCCTCTTGGAGGCCACACCCTCCTCATTGCCGTCGGGTCGGCGGCGCACGGAAGCGGAGTAGGAGGAGGGCGGGAGCGAAGGCTGAGGTGGGGACGAGCTCTCCTCCCACGGCGCCGGATGGGCTCGACCTCGAGCTCAGGCGGAGGCCCTTGCGCGGGGAGGAGCTGGGGCCCTAGAGCCAGCGGAGCTCCTGACGCCAGCGGAGCTCCTCGGTCGAGCACCGAATCTCCAGCTCCCGACGCCGGCGGAGCTCCTCCGTCGAGCACCGAACCACAGTGGCGGCGGCTCCCTCCCGCGGTGGCCGGCGCCCTCCCTTGCTCCCTGCGTTCCACCGGCTTCCGGCGACGGCGACGACCACCCTGCAACATCTCCTCCTCTCCCCCGTCCTGCTCCCGGTGCGGAGTACCGACCCTCCTGTGGGCCCCTGTAACGCCCACGTTTTAACCCCAAATAAATCATCTGCTAAATCACGTGTGTTTTCAAAACCTTTCCGCTGAGCTCGATCGTCTCCCCCAAAACCCCGATCATCTTTTCCCTCTCTCCTTCCCTCGGCGCGTGTGCCGCGAATTCCGCCGGCACCGCCCATCCCGCCCGCCATCACTCAAGCCACCGCCGCCCTCCACGTCGTGTCGCACAGCACCGCTATCTGCCACCTCGCCGGGAATCCCGAGCCTGCGACGGTCCCGCCAGCCGGCCCGCTTCACCGCCGACACCGCACCAGCCCCGCGAGTGCTCGAACCCAGGGAAAATGCCACAAAAAATCCCTCCTAATTTTTTTCCTAGGTTTTCCCTAATTTTTTTCTAACCCTTCCTCCTCTTTTCTTTTCTTTTCTTTCCCTTTTCCCCTTTTTCCTATTTCCTTTTTCCTTTTCTCCTTTTTCTTTTTCCTTTCCTCTTTTTCCCCCTCCTTTCTTCTTCCTTCGGCCCGGCGCCTCTGCCCCTGGCCCGCGTCGCTGCTCGTTACGCCGCCCCCTCACCCGAACGCCCGGCTTCCCCCCTCCTTCTTCAACCTCGGGCCCGCACCCCCCTAGCCTCCTCTGCTCGCTTCCAAGCACGCCGCGCCAAGCCACCGGCCGGCCTAGCCACGCCGCAGCAAGGCACGCCACCATCGCACGCGCGCGCCGTGACGCCGGCGCACTGCTGCCGCGCCCTCGCCACAGACCGCGTGGCCGCCGCGTACCTCGCCCACGCCTGCGCTGCCCGCTACCGTCGCATCACCGGCCCTGCGACCGCGGACCGCCGGTCACTGACCCGCAGACGCTGCTGCCGCGCTGCCCGACGCGTCGCGTCGCTGGCCCCGCACCGCTGCCCGAGCCGTCCTGTCACCACTGCCGCGCCAGCCGGCGAGGTGACCACGCACTGCTGCTAGACGCCGCCGCCGCCATTACTTCACCACGCCGACCCGTCACCTCCACACCAACAGCGCCGCCGCACACCGCCGGCTGCCCCGCAGCACGCCGCGCCTGCTCACAAGCCGACGCTGCCCGACGGATCCCATCCAACAGCACCGCATTTACTCCTCCGCCATAATTTTCGCCAGACGAGGATGCCCTGTCGGCCGAACCGTCTTCTCCACCATTGCCGGCCGCACATGGACCGCGTGCTCGGCTCCCGGCCAAGATACCGGCTTTGCGCGGCTATAAGAAGGACGGCGACGCTCTCTACCCCGCCTCGCACCTCCACCACCACCTCCCTCTCCTTCCTGAGCTTCCCAAGCGCCGCCGCCCTAACCGCTACCGCCTACAGTCCGCCACCGCCCGTGGAGCCGCCTCCTCGCACCGCCCCAACCCAAGGTGAGGGTGGGAATCGAACCTCCACGGCCCCTCTCCCTTTTGCCCCTAACCCCGGCCACTGCCGTGCCCGGGAGCGCCGGCAATCGCCGCCGCCGGCCGGTCCGGCCGCCCCAATCCCCTCCCCTGTTTTGAACCGAGGGGAGGGAGGAGATGGCAGTTTAGCTAAAAACCCCCTGCCTTTTCCCTTTATACCGAGCCCCCATTTCTCTATTCCCTCTCTCTCTCCTTTCTTTCAAATAAACCCTATCCACTAAACCACACTACAAACCAGCCCCTACTATTCCAAAGGCAACTACAAACAGGTCCTTAGGCCACTTTGTTTTAAACCTCACCTTATGTATATACTGCAAATAAGCCCCTCTTCTATTAAATCTAATTATAACTAAGTCCTTAACCCCCGTAATCAATCCTAATGACACCTTTAGCGCGTCATTTCATGTCCATATTTTCGCCCGATCGATCCCAGCTCTTGCCCCGGCCCTTCACTTATTTTTTCCGCCGAACCATATATCCTTAAATAATACTTATTTCCCCCATTATCTTTTTATTTAATTACTTTCCCCTCGAGCTCAGTCGGTAAATCTTGTGTGCTGGTATTGATTGCTTGCTTGTTTATGTGTGTGCGCTATAGCCGACGGAATAAACGAGGAGGAGTACCGCGAGCCGGAGCTTAGAGCCAGGTACTACGAGTAGGAGACCGAGGTCCCGAACCGCGAGCAGGAACTCCCCGAGGACTTCGAAGACGGCAAGTTCAATCTCATCCTTTGATGCATGCTTTGATCCCAGTTTTATAAATACAACCCTATGACCTGTTTTAAATTGCATATTGTTTTACTGCAAAAACCTGGTAGGATAGCCACCCTTGATTGCTATGATTGACCTTTGTTTGGCCTAAATGATTACTTTAAAAATGTGTGAGTGCTCTAAAAATGGGAATGGGATATTTTGGAAAATGAGTAAAGAACTGGGTAGACGGGATGGACGTGTGTGTCAGGAGTATGGGTGAGCTCGTACCTTTGTGGTTGAGCGTGTTGGAGATGTCCATCTTGTCGTTAAGGACCGGGTTGTGTGACATCTCACCTGACCCAATTATCGTACTACCACTCGGCCGTTGTATGTGGCAACGGCTTAGCATAAATCCCACTAGTTAATCTACTTGCCGTCAGGAGTGCGGGTGAGCAGCGGGAGATCAAGGAGTAGGGGTACGATCTGTGTGAGGTACGCCCTGGTTATGTGAAATAACCCCTTGGTTGCTCCCGTGGTGGCTCGTAGGGTTAGCTAAGGTGGGTAATGGCTTTGATAGGATCTGCGCCGGCACTACGGTGTTTGTGTGGCGGTACCCTACTTGTGGGTAAAGATGTACAACCTCTGCAGAGTGTAAAACCTATTCGAATAGCCGTGTCCACGGTATTGGACGAGTCACGGTGTGGTCACAAAGCCAGTGTTTGGGTTTGGGATGATTTTCATGGCGTGAGTTAATTTCTGGAAAAGTGTGTGGCTGTGTGCCTGGGCTACTGCGGACGGGGAGTCCGGTAGTCCTCATTCGGTTTTCACAAAATAGCCGAGTTACTTGGGTTATAAAAACTGTTTGCGAAAACCTTTTCGAAAACAAACCCCTGCATGAGTAAATGTGTTTGCAAAATAAACCTTATCCGGATCCTTGATATATCCTGTGCATGATCTGCTTATTAGCCCCTCCGTGGGTGGGGTTGAACTTGTTGAGTACGTATGTACTCACCCTTGCTTGATTAACTGTTTTTCAGAGGAGGATCCCGACTTCGTTCCCGAAGACGTCGAGTAGGTTGCTGTCCTGCACCCAACCCGTGACTGTGGATTCAGGGTCTCCACAGGAAGCTTCCATGGCGCAAGACTCTGAAGATATCTTAGATGCTTTTGCTATCGTAGTTTGGTCTGTAGTTCTTATGTTGCATCTCGTGGCAGTGGCACTCCCATGCCCACAGCCCCGACCTGTTGTACGGCAATGAACCATCTGATGTAATAAATGTGTTACCAGCCTCCTGGGACTGGTATTTGTATCGCATTTAGTCACCTCTGATGAGGGGACGCTTCAGCCCCGCGCCACGTCGGCGTTCCCGGACGTCCGCGACTCCGCCAGATCTCCTGTTCGGGAGGGCTTCCTTCATTTTCCCATGGCGTTTCAAGTGCCCCGCTGCGGGCTGTTTTCCTGGAAACCGCGACGGGAAAACGGATAGCGCGACGATGGCGTACCCCGGTGTGGGTAGTCTTAGAGAGAATCTATGTTACACGGATACCGGTACGGGTATCGGATACGATACGTATCCGATACGTGGATACGCACTTTGTCAAAAAACACTGATACGGGGATACAGCTAGATGATTAATAAATATATTAAATATCACATAGATATTCACTGATTTAATAGAGAAGAATATAAAAGGGAAAGAAAAAATGAAGGAGATTAGGAATATTAGGCCACCGGCCTGCTGATTCCCGGCCCAGCCATCCCACCACTTGACTTACTTCAATCCAGTAGCTTCCTCCCATACGCACCATCCATCTGCCGCAGCATCCCTTTCTCTCCTCTCTCCACTACAATACCGACGGCGACGCTCCCCTCCGATTCCGGCGACGGCGCGCCCGATTCCTGGTGGGAGCTCTCCGATCTGGTCGCTGGACTGCCTCCTCTCCCTCCCTCTGGTCCGGATCCGGCGGCGAAGTCCCCGTCTCCCGCGGATTGACCCAGCGCCGCCACAGTCCCACCCTTCTCCTTCGCGGGCGGCGGTGGTAGGGCGCAAGGGGCGCGCATGAGGAGGCGGCGACCGACTTCTTCCTCAACTCCTATATCCCCTCTCCATGGCTCGCGTGGGATCGGAGGCCGTCGCGGGCTCGTGGCGTCTGCACAACGTGTCGGGTACTCGTATCCAGTTCAATACATATCCATTTTTCTTAGTACGGCTTGGATACGTATCCATGGCGTATCCGTGATGTATCCGTATCCGTGCAGTATCGGATACGCGATACGCACCCCCTGCCGTATCCGCGCATCGTAGGAGAGAATATTTGATCTGGTTATCGAGATTCTTTCCTTTATCTCTAATTTCTCTGCACTTATCTTTATTTAAATCTTCTCCTCTATACCAACTAACCGCACACGGATCCACATGTCATAATTATTTAACGCCACCCCAACCACCTTGACGGGTCACCCACTCACACTATCTCTCTCCCTCCTCCCTCCCCGTTCTCTCTGCAGGCGCTCCCTCTCTCCTTGCATTGGCGCCATCCCTCCCCGGTCGTCTTCCATCGTCGGCGGCCCCTCTCCCTGATCTCCTCCCTCCCCGTGCTACACCTCCCTCCCCCCACGGCAGAGGAGAAAAGGCCCCGGAGCTCACTACCAACCGGATCTCTTGAAGCTCCTTCCTCCTGTTGCGTCGACAGGCCCTCTCCCCCACCGTCCTCCGTCCCTGTCGCTCATCTCCTCTCCACCGTGCACATCCTCTCCCTTCGCTGTGGACGACCTCCTCCCTCCTTCGCACGTCCCCTTTCCCTCAGCCGCAGCTCGATCTCGAGTAGGCGGAGGCTATGGCGCCTCAAAATCGAGGAGAGGTGGAGCGGGAGTGCGGCAGTGAGGATGGAGGGGGAGTCATTACGCATGAGGAGATCCACGGCGGCGAGATCCAGCCGCGCTGCTCCTCCTTGACACCAGCGGGTGTTGCTCCCCACGGCGCTCGCGGATCACGTCCGGCCCTCTCCTCTTGGCGGTGCAGGACGACTGCGACGACGACGACCCACACATCTAGCTCTCGCATCATCCGGATGTAGAGACGGAGCACGGATCCGGCCAACCCTGGTCCGGGTTACGTCGGCTCGGCCTTGAGCAAGGACCATGAGTAGGCACGGCGGCAGCTCGGCCTCGAGCTCAGGCAAGGACGAGGCGCGGCAGAAGGGCGACGCGACACAGGTGGGCTCGGTCATGGCCATGGCCGGGCCACCCCGTCCCTATACATGGCCAAATGGGCCGGGCAAAACGGGCGGCACGAGGCCCGACCTGTTTTGGCCCGGCCCAAGCACGGCCTGGCACGAAATAAAAGCAGGCCGGGCCGGCACGGCCTGATGTTGCAGGCCGGACCTGGGCCGGAAGTATGGCCTGCCGGGCGGCACGCGGCTCGGCCTGTATAAGGGTCGGCCTGCCTCCGGCCCGTTAAGAATACACCCGCATATATACCTCCCACCAAATCCCCTAACCCTAATCCATTTCCTCCCCGAGCTCCCCCATTTCTCTGCCGCCGCCGCCTGTCGGTCGCCAGCTCGCCGCCGCCCGCCGGTCGTCGGCTCGCCGCCTCTCTCACTCAGCCGCCCCCCGCCTCTCGTCACCGGCGCCGCTTCCCATGGTCCCGCCCTCCCCCTTTCTGACTCGGTGCTCCAGTCGTGGCGGAGAGGGACGGTGGGAGCCGGGGAGCTCCACCGCCGCCGCGCTCCTCCCGTGGTGGCCACAACGAGCTCCGCGCCTTCGCCTTCGCCTCCGCCGTTCCGCATCACCCCCTCCTGCGCCGCCCCTCCATGGGGACATGGGTTTCGGCGATTCGCCGTTCGCCCCTCCTCCTGGCTCCTGCTCAAGAAGTCCGGGAGCTCCCACCGCCGCCGCGCCCATCCTTTGATGACTAGCGAGCTTCACTCCACGCTTCTTGCGACGCCCCTCCACAGGCATGGGGTTCGCCCCTCCTTCCCCTGCTGCCAGGCAGGAGAGGTCGCCGCCCGCCGGCGACGACGAGGATGGAGCCCCTTCTTTTCTGCATCTGTGGATGGTAATTTGTTAGGTGGGCTGATGGGCCGCCTGGCCTATCTAGCCTGGCAGGCTAATGGCTCGGCCCGGCCTGCATAAGCATCAAGGAGGCCGGGCCTGGGCCGAAAGGTCGGCCTGCCGGGCGGCCCGACCTGGCACGACTATAAGACCGGGCCTAGGTAGGCCGGGCCTATACAGGTCGGGCCAAAGCGGGCCCGGGCCAGGCCAGGCCGGGCCGCCCGTTTGGCCATCTATACCCGTCCCCTCCTGCTCACTTAGTCATTCGGGCTTCGCTGGCAGAGTGAGGCACAGAGCCACCACGTGAGACGAAGTGGGCCGACGCGTAGAGTTCCTCCTCGCGGCTGGCGCGGGTGCGAAGCATAGGCGGGCTTCCAACTATAGCGACGAGCTCCCGACGGCAGCTCCTTCTCTCTCTGTTGCGACATCCCTCTATCTCCCCCCTAACTGCTGCCGGCGCGAACGAATAACCACCATGCGGGCCCCACGTCACGTCGGCCTTTGACGTTCTCCGATTGAAGGAAATGAAAGGGTTTGGATGGTAGCGTGGTCTTTCCCGTCCACCGTTGCAGGGTTTTTACTCGTATATAAGGAGGAACGGAAAAGGGATAGCGGGAGATATCTCTGCCCCGTTGTATATAGTCTCAAACAATAAAGCTATCACGGTAGAAGGCTTTCATTGGCACGGCCTGCAAAGAACCAGGAGAATAACGCCCAGTTTCCGGTGTGGATATTGTCCTGCCACGCGCAATCCACGTCGTGCCAGCTCGCATCCTACCGCGAGTACACGCTGGACGCCGGCACGCCACGGCGGCGGGCCATCTTGTGGCATCTAAGGTGGATGGCCGTGACCTTGATTTTGGATAGGCCGACACCGTGAACAGTGGCGTAGTCAGGAATCGATTTTTTTCATTGTCAAGGGGGGCCATCAATGCTAATTTATCTGAAAATTTGATCCAAAATGAATTTTTAGTGCAAATTTGCAAATCATAGGGGGGCCATGACCCCTGCCAGCCCCCCCTTGGCTACGCCACTGGCCGTGAACGAAGCCGCCGCCAACCGCGGACGCGACGGACCCAACTGGGCGCCCGCTGGCACTGACGACGAAGCTGGTGATGTTCGTGCCCAGCCCCGCGGCGGCGCCGTCCGTCGTCGACAGCAGGCTCTTCTCCCTCAATTTCCTCTTCACTCGGATTACGCCCAAAGCGGGCGTTGTCCACCCACGGAAGTACCAATGGGCTTGCTACTACAACGACATCGTCTACAGCCGCGGCAGCCTCCTCCTCCTGCGCAGGGGCGGCGCGCGGTTGTGGCCCGACTTCATCGTCTGCGAGCCCGTCACGCGGCGGTTCCGGTGTATCGTGCGCACGAGAGGAACTGGCACAACGGGCCGGCGTTCCCGTGCGCGCTGCCGTGGCCTCCCGTTCTGCAAGCTTGCGTGGATCACGGTGATGACATAGTTGGTAAGAGAAGGCAACGCCGCAAGCGCTGATGGTGTAAACCCTGAGCAAAGTAGGATGGGGGCTTACCGTGAATCCATTGATCGAGGATTCCACACTCGATCATGTTTGATATTATTTCAATCTATATTCATGTTTGCAGCGAATTATTTGCAGGCAAAATATGCAACGTATGAAAATTGTAAGAGCAACTCCCAACAAATTAGGTATAATTCTAATTAAATTCAAAGTTAATTCTAATTAAATTCAAAGTTTTAGAAGGTCGTTTAGAAAAATAAAAGCTTCACAATCAGAGGGTAAACCAACAGACTCTCCAAATCTCTGAGCTAAGAGCTATCCATATTCAAATCTCCCCTCCACGCGGAGAGGAACGGCGGCACCCGCCGCCGTGGGGAGGGGAGCGGCGACGCCCGCCGAGAAGGACAAAAGGTCGGAGCAGCCGAGTCTCTCCCCGAGTTCCTCCCTGGCTCCCTGCCAGCCATGTCCATACCATCCCCAAAGCCCTCGCAAGTCGAGAAACAACGTCTCTCACTCAGCCTAGAGTCGAGCAGACGAAGAGATGATAGCCCAACAACAACTAAGGGCTTGTTCTGTTCGTTGAAAAAGAATAGTGAAGTTGCAAATAAATAGTACTGGAATAGTGTTTTTTTAAGAGAAGATGTGATGGATGTGATAGGTGAATAGTGCTATTCACTATTCCTTTTGAAGGAAAAGAACAGGCCTAAATAAGCCCATGCAGTACCAGAATAGTGTTGCTACGGAAATTATTTAAGCAAAAACTTAAGATGAACTTTGAAAGTAGAAAACTAAGATGAATGCAAAACAACATTTTTTCAAGCAACATTATACAAGAAAAATGTGTTCATTTTATTGAGAGAACTGCTCTTAAATTATTAATTTTTCATGTATTCTACTAAAATTAATAGTGTGATACTCGCAAAGTAGTCACACAAAATCGGTATAAGACATAAATAAATGTGCTAGTGGATGGTGACATAGATAACTTGAACGGTAATGGTACCCACCAGACGTCTGACGTGCGGCTCCTCCGCCGGACAGCGACGTGGCCAATGCTCGTCCACGCACGCTTCCTTCATAGTCCAGACTCCAAATCTTATCTGCTTCACTGCCACCAGACTCCCGTCCACACTCCCACCGCACAAACTCTCTCTCTCTCTCTCTCTCTAGTTCTCTCGCTCCTCTGTAACCTCCGCGGTGACAGTGTGCGAGGCCGGCGCGCCCACGCGAGGAGGAGCTCCGCGAGCAGCGGCGGGTGCTGCGCCTGGACCTCGCCCCTGAGCATCACCTCGCAACTCCTCGCATCGCTCTGTCGCGGACGTCGCCGGCACGCGCGCTCACGGATCCGGTGTTCATCTCGGTCCCTTTGCCCTCCCGCGGCGTGGATCCGGTGGCGGGGCGCACGGATCGGGGCGCGACAGCCACAGATCGAGAGGGCAGTGCTGGTCAACGCCGGGGCGCAGTCCGTCGAAGGAGCTTCTCCCGTGAGCGTTGTGCTGCGGGCTGACGCGCCCCCACGGCCAAGGCGAGGTGTGCTGGTCCCAGCGACCGTGGAGCTCCCTCCATGGCTGGTGGTGCGGCTAGAGGCGAGGTCCCCTCGACTAGGTGGGGGGGGGGGGGGGATCTTGTTGGTCGCCGGTCGCGGGCCACCGCTCCCTCCATGGTCAGTGACGCTGCCAAGGGCGGAGCTCATGCGGCGGTCAGGGGGTGAGCTCCCCATGGCTAAGGGGAGGAGCTCGGTTGCGGGCCACCGCTCCGTAGCTTCCCCGCGTCAGTCGGCAGAGGAGCTCTCGACGTTCATGGTGGGCAGCATGCAGTTTTGGTGCATGTTGCAAGCGTATGTTCAACGTGTTTCGGATGTTCAAAAGATTTTTGCAAATGTTTCAGGTGTATGTTGCAAAATAGATGTAGATGTTGCAGTGCATCTGTTTTACACGAATGTTGCAAACATTGAATCCGGATGTCGCATTTTCAATGGTATGTTTCATGTGGATTTTTGAATGTTTGATGCAACATGAAATGGATGTTGCGGTGGGTTTTTCTCATCATCAATGGATGGCTACCAACAATTTTTTTCGGATATTTTTGATGTCACAAATGTTAAGTTTCAATGTTGCGGGCAATATGTTGGGCTGTTGCGATGTGTGCGCGCCCACCGTACACTTGCTGGCACCCGGAAACCGTAGATGTTGCATGCAACACAGGGGTGATGTTGCGGTGAAATTTTTTGTTTAAGTAAATCTGACGAATCTAATGGCTATCTGATGACATCGCGTTCGTTCGGACGTCCGGGCGCCAGTGCTTCTGTAACTTGAATGTTGAGAAATAAAGTTATGATGTTTGCATCGTTGGTTGTAGGAATAGGTCACATGTTCAATTCTCCTGTGCACCTTTTTTTGTTTGTATTTTTTTCCCTTCCCTTTCTTATTTTGCTGGTCATTTTTTCTTTCCTATATGCAAAAGATGTTTAGAAAATTTTTGTCATTGTCTTCTAATAAAATACAAACAATTGCACAAAAATATTATTAGGCTCGTAAATTCCATTATAGTTCATGTCAACCAAACAAGAAGTGGTGTTGTGGCAGGGTGGGTAGGTTTAAACCTCTGGATCTTGAGTTCAATTCTCATGTGAACCACAACTTTTTGTATTTTTTATATTTCCTTACATACACATACATTTTTTTGTATTTCTGATTTTTCCCTACATACACATATTTTTTTAAAAAAAAGTAACACATTTAGTTTTTTTAAGTAAGAGAGGTATTTGTTTTTGTCAAAATTTTGGTTGAGTATGCTATTGGATCCATGGAAAATTAGGTTCATCAAGAAATAGAACTCGAATTTGGGCTTGGATAGACTATTTACAAGTCTATGACGTTCTCTGAAAATGTCACAAAAATTTCGTCTTAGACCACAATATTTTTTTATAGTGATAGGTTATATACATTTGATGTCCATGCATATGCTACCAAATATAATTCGGCTTCCTAGCCATCTATATATATCTATGTAATGACGATGGCTTCCATTTTATCAGGCAGTATTTGTATTGTATTGTGTACATGTTTATATATGACAGTGTCCCTCTTATTTAGGAACCAGAGCAACAATCTATACGTGTCCCTTTTTTCTATTTCATTTTGAGGGGCGTGTACTCAACAAATGTTGAATTGTTAAGGAATATAGTCCTGAAACTATACATATTCAACAATTATTTTTTCCGAGAATCTGTAAATTCAAATTATGTAAAAAATGGTAGAACGACAAAGTAAAACATGCACATGAAGGGATGGAATAAGAGATCAAAGCTAGCTAGTTAAGTCCAGAGCAATCGAGAACCGGAAGGAGCAGCAACAACATATGCAAATTGGGATAGACTAGAGATAAAACTCAAAAGAAACAAGAATAGAATAAACAGGAAAAAAAAGACAAGATAGTAGATAGCAGGTAGAGTTAAAGGTAAACAGAGAGAGAAGAAACAAAGGTCATACTTCAGCATCTTAGTTGTTGGACATGTCACTTTTTTAGACCAACATTGTAACATGAGTCGAAACAAATTAAGAGAAACAACCAGTAACATGAACTAAAACAATAAATGTAAGCAAATGTGATGAAAAAGTAGTACATCATTACAGACGGTATGTAGTTGGACGACACATATATACTACTCTACGTCCAATTTATTGTATGTAGAATATAATATACTATGTAACGGGGCGGCGAGTCGTTGGCGATTGATGGAGAGAATAGTAACAGCGCCGGACTAATGGCCGTGGCGGCGGTGCTTCTTGGCGTCCTTCTTCTGGTGGTGCTCGTGGAAGGCGAAGCCAGCACTGCCGACGGTGACGGCGGCCGCGACGCCTTCCTTGATCTTGTGCGAGTGCACGTGCTCGGGGTCCTTCTTGGCCTTGTGCTTCTCGTGGACGGCGTACGCTCCCGCTGTGACGGCACCGAGCTGGGCGAGCTGCTCCATATGCTTGTGGTGCTTCTCCTCTTTGCGCCAGTCGGTGACCTTGGGCTCGGCCTCGCCACCGCCGGCCTTGTGGTGCTTTCCCAGGAAGTGGTGCGCCATTTCAATGTGGTGACGAACTGACGATCGATCTAGCTCTGTGGTGCACTGGATGGCGGGGTGAATTGAAGCTAGCTGATGCTATGCGTTGATGGTGGAGATGGATGGATAGGTGATGGATCAGGTGCAAATCTGCCAATGTTTATATAGGATCGATCGAGGTCGGTGGAAAGCGCGTGTAGCTGTGGAGTGGATACAAATTACGTTCACGCGTTGTTTAATTTTGGCTGCGTAGTACAAGCGAGTGATGGATTTTTGTCAAAGGATGCCTGTTTATTAGCAATTGGTTTGCTTCGGAACGAATCCGTGCAGGGTAGACGAAGTCATGGACGACGCTCACTGGTAAGGAGAGGGGCTTTAGTCCCGGTTGGTAAGGGGTATAGGTCTCTTAAGTCCAACCGGGACTAATGATGAGAGACAAAAGGCACCCCTTTAGTCTCGGGTGAACCAACCTAGACTTAAGGGGTCCTTTACGAACCGAGACTAAGGGGGGGCACGCCAGCGCCTGCGCCCACCCCGTCTCGTCTCTTTTTTTTTCTGTTTTCGATTTGACCGTATATTGTAATTGTTGTCTAACCCGTATATGTACATATATGTATTTGCACTTGTATATATGTGTACTTGTCTATATATATCATATACGCACTTAGATTAGACATATATATAAATTAAACCCTATATATCTGCATATATAAACTTATAAATGTATATACACATAATAATTTATACACATGAAAATAAATAGTATTTTCTGAAACTAGTATATATACATCAAAACCCCATATAGTATATATACATCAAAATATCATTCAGTTCAAATTTTTAGTCTCAATTAGCTTTCCTCGGAGGTGAGTCGGTCAATTGGATGGCTGTCATAATAATGTTTTCCTTGTGGATTAACCACCTCGTCCATGAGGAATCCCATGAGAGTTTCTTGAATTGCCAAGAGACGATCCTTCTCAATGAGTGCGTCCCTTTTTATAATCCTCTGTAATTTGCAAATAGGTTGATATAATACACCAAGCGATTAAATATACAAAAAAGGATAAAAATGATGTATTATTAATAGTTTTATTTTACTTACACTATCATCATCCGCGTTGCCACTGTAATGGTGTATGTGCTCACAGACGTAGTACCCGCATAAATTATTTCCTTGTTCTTGTTTCAAACACTAAAGTGGAGAGGAGAACAGATTATGAAATTCTAGTGTTATACATTTTAAATATTCCCAATCTGAAGTTGTTATTTGTATACGTACCAGAAAATCATACACCCATCTAATTTTTTCTCGAAATGTTCCTCAGTGATTTGCAATGAACATGGTCCGAGCTCTGAGGCAAAATAATAAAAGATACAATATGTTAGTATAAAAGCTAAATATATATATTGCATTAAAAAATGTCATAGATAGAATTATTACTCGTGAAATACATCTTGAAGGTCTTGGTATTCTGAGGGATCTTTTCTCAATGAATCATACACATTGATGTTGCTATTGTCGATAGTGATTATGAGTAGAATCCAGTGGAATCTGTATGCATGCTCGTGGAGATTAGAATTGACTAAATAGAATTAACAAGGATAATTAGATGACAATCCTACTTACCTGAAGTTGTAAGGCGGTAGTATAAGGTTCTTGTAATGAAACTCATCTAAGTGCCTATAAATGGTCTCGATTGTTGTTTTTCGTTGGTTCCGGATCTCATCCTCGTTAATTTTAGATGGGTCCATGAAAGTAATTCTTGAATAACCCTTCCTTCGCATCTCAGTAAGTTGCAGTCTACACAAGAAGAAAGCCAAATGTTAATTAGTAGATCGACAAATGTAATAAATTTATTAATAAACATATGAAAATATGTCACTTACAGACACCAGGCCATCATAAGATCGGTATTCATGGCGTCAAGATGGTAAATTTCATAGATATCAATGAATCGGAGCCAGACCACCTTCTCGTTTTGAAGGGCAAAATCTCCAGGTCTCACGAGCATACCAAACATCTCCAGGCCCTCAGCTGACTTCTTCAAGTACCAGTCATGAAATCTACGCATCTTAGTTGGGAGTTTGTTGACCAATTCTGGCTTCACTAGAGGTTGTCCTAGCTCAAAGCGCCATCTAGGTACGAAATTATTATCTGCTGGTAGGTCTTCAAGGCCGAGAATACCACCAATAGGCATCTTTGTTTGTTCATAAAAGTAAATGACCTGAGCCAGTTCATCTGCAGACATGTTGTCAATTACTTTTTGTGCTTCTGCACTGAGGCCCGCAAACAAGTTAGTGCGATCGGTCGTGGATGCATCTATTTGCTTCTCCTTGTTCTTATTTGTGGCGGTACCCGACGTCGACGCAGGTATTTGCTCGATGTAACTATTCGGCGACCCTCGTTATCTCTTCTTAGCATAAGACTTGTCCACCGAACGCTCATAGTCCGTTTTCAACGGCGATTTCCTTCTCCTTATTGCTTCCTTCTCGTCTATGAAAGCCTTGAGTCTCTCCTTACGACCTTCATTTTTTTTTGGCCTCCAGCTCTTCCTGTTTTCTTTTTTCTCTCCAATTTGCAAAGAAGTCCTTGACTTCTTTATCTACAACCGAGTTTGTTTCTTCATTTGTCCTCTCCCATGGTAGCTTCTTTGGCTCGAGCTTTTTCTTTGCTGGTCGTTTTCGTTTTTTCGTTGGTGGTTGCACTGACTTGAAAGATTGCGCTCGAGACCTATGTGGCTCTGCGGCCGATGGTTGCTGAGGTGAATTGGGAGGGATGTCATCATCGTGATCGCTGGACCTCGCTTCTCCCGAATTATCGTATGGTTCTTGCGGAGAAGGTGAGCGAGCAGGTAGTGACGATGACGGCCCCGGAGACGATTGTAGAGGCTCGCGAGCGGATACTGACGATGACGACTCCGGAGACGATTGTAGAGGCTCGCGAGCAGGTAGTGACGATGACGGCCCCGGCTCCAGGGGGTCTCTCGGAGATCCATCATTCTCGGGGATTATGACGATGTAACGTTTTGGCCATAATATGATACCGTGTAACGCATCCTTAAGTGTCTTTTCCCCATCACCTTCTGGGATCTCTAGCTTTAGCTCCTCAAAATCAGGTTGACAGATCTTCTCTACACTAACTGAGGCGTAGCCAGGTGGAATCGGCATGCCGTGGCTCGTCTGTCCAGGAAACTACGCAAAAGCACTTCCGTCCGCCACCTGAGAAATAATAATTAATTAGTTATTATTAGCATGAATTATACCGTCATTGTGAATGCCTGTCCACAAAATTCAAAGTAATATATATGCATCAATTATCGAGCTAATAAAAGCATGAATTATACATACCTTCATTTTGATGTTGCCGAATGGCTTGTGAAGCTCACATGTGGTGCGCCGACAGATGTCATCCACGGGGTACCGTTGGCTGTCCACTTGAACTCCTTATATTGCCCTTTGCTCTTCAGGAACCGCTGCGGAAGCACAACTGCTTTTGTGAGCAGAAGGAACTTGTACTAGAGGCAGTCCTCCAGATGGGGCCATCTCATTTAATGCGGCGGCCACTCGCGTTCAATATCTGTCGTCACCTTTTCTTCGTGTTCTTTAAGTCTTTTCTCTGTCTCTTGCCGCCGTTCCTCCTCTTCGCGCTCTCTTCTTCTTCTGCGGCTTCGATAGGTGGCAATGTCTCCCCTGAAGGCAAATTTCCATGGTACCACCCCGTAGCCCCTGCAACGTCCTGGGTGTTCAGGATTCTTGAGCGCCATAGTGAGCTCATCCATCTCTCTGTCAACCTTCACTTTGCCCGCTCTGACATCTTCAATTGATTTCAATATTTCAAGTGCAGCCTCTCGTAACGAGGGTGGGTAATCAAGGGTACCATCTTCGGAGTTAATTGTGCCTCCATGAGCATAATACTAATTCCTCACTCGCTCGGGCCAATCATAGACCGCTGGTATGGTACCATGTGCGAGAAGGTCTTCTTCCATCTTCAGCCACTTAGGAACTGTAAATGCGTAACCACCTCGACCAAGATGATGGTCGTGCTCCTTCTTACCACGACTTTTCTTCCCTCGTGCACTCGCCTTGGCGAAATCTTCACTTTTCTTGTATTCCACAAAGACGTCCAGTGTTCTTTTAACTTGGGATATTCAATCCAATTTGGAGTTCGATTCTTCTTGATATAATCTTTATCCAGTTGCTGCTTGAACTTCTGAAATTGTGTTGCCATCCTCGTGAGAGTCCAACGCTTCACATTATTTGGTTCAACGCCTTCAGGAAGTGTGAAGTATTTTAGGATTTCATCCCACAACAAATTTTTCACTGAGTCTGGAACCACGTGTGGATTATCTGCTTTTCCCTTCCATTCTCTGTAGCTGATGGGCACGTTGTCCCTTACAATGGCCCCGCACTGTGACACATACGTGTCCTTGATTTTTTTGGAGCAGATGGTTGGCCAGCATCTGATACTTCTGTGATATGATACATGACATGGCTGGTGAGTACTTGTGTACGCCCTCTCTTTGTCTTTTTTGATGTGGAGCCTGAAACCTACAAGTTGCAGATTCGTTATTTAATTAATTAGTACCTAAGAATTGAGGTTAGAGAAATAAGAACTATGAAGTTAATGCATGAGATATATATATATATATATACCTCGTGGGAACATTTAAAACTTTCATTCACAAGACTTTCCTCATTGTTTCCAGTATTGTCCTCAATATTTGTTGTTGTGTCCTCGACAGGGGCGGCATGCTTCTCATTCGGAGGTATGTTGAAGTACATGTCCGCCTGACTACACTCCTCGTCGGTGAAGGTTGCAATCGTATTTGTACCACTAGCAATAATGTCGGCCATAAAGTTGTCATGGTTGTCATCCATCCGAAATAAATAAGAATTTTCTATGAATTTCTAGAATAAACAAGAATTTTCTAAGAATTTGTTGAATAAACAAGAATTTTCTTTGAATTTCTAGAATAAGCAACAAGTTTTTTCTTTGAATTTCTGGAATAAGCAACAAGTGTTTTCTATGAATTTATGTAATTTTCAACAATTTCTAAAACTTTATAGAATAAACAAGAATTTACTAAGAATTTCTTTATTGAACAAGAATTTTCTTTGAATTTCTAGAATAAGCAACAAGTTTTTTGATCTTGATTTTCTGGAATAATCTACAATTTCTAAAACTTTCTAGAATAAACAAGAATTTACTAAGAATTTCTTTATTGAACAAGAATTTTCTATGAATTTCTAGAATAAGTAACAAGTTTTTTCTATGAATTTCTGGAATAATCAACAATTTCTAAAACTTTCTAGAATAAACAAGATTTTACTCAGAATTTCTTTATTGAACAAGAATTTTCTTTGAATTTCTAGAATAAGCAACAAGTTTTTTCTATGAATTTTTGGAATAATCAACAATTTCTAAAACTTTCTAGAATAAACAAGAATTTACTCAGAATTTCTTTATTGAACAAGAATTTTCTTTGAATTTCTAGAATAAGCAATAAGTTTTTTCTATGAATTTTTGGAATAATCAATAATTTCTAAAACTTTCTAGAATAAACCAGAATTTACTAAGAATTTCTTTATTGAACAAGAATTTTCTTTGAATTTCTAGAATAAGCAACAAATTTTTTCTATGAATTTCTGGAATAATCAACAATTTCTAAAACTTTGTAGAATAAACAAGTATTTACTACGAATTTTCTTGAATAAACAAAGTCGAAATATTTCTACTAACTTGTGGACGAACGATGCTTGTTGGTGGCGGTGCCGTGTGGGAGAATGACAGAGGTGACGGGAAGTCACTTGTTCGAGACGACGTGGCAGTCGTCGACTTCAGAACTATCAAACTATGAAATTGTATATTAGAAAATAATTAAGAACTCAAATACACAGATAAGATTTTGGTCCATAGTTGTTGGTGCTAATAAATTTATATGTATGACTGTATATACACACAAAAATATACAAAGCATTACAATTTGTTTCTAATTAAATTTTCTTTCCATTCCTATAAATTTATAAAGTTTCATGCATATCTATGAATTTTTTATAACTACATATATATCAATTGATAAACTAAATCAAATAAATTTAATTAAAAATGCTTGCTGACGCAAGCATTTCACGAGCTGGCGTCAGCAAGGCAAAACCCCAGCGCGCAGCCCGGCCGGCCATCGGGGCACACGCACGCCGGCCGGCGGCCGCACAGGGGGGCCGGCAAGCGGCGGCGGCGACAGCGGCGCGGCATACTGGTCGGGCTGGCCGGCCGGTACGGTCCTGGATCCGGATCGAGCGGCGACGGCACGCATGGAGGAGGGGCCGACGGGGGCTGGCGCCGGCGCCGCGGCAGGGAGAGGGCGGCGAGTCGGGGAGGAGATGCGCGTCAGGGAGGGGCGGTGCGTCGGGGAGGAGCGGCGCGTCTGAGAGGGGCGGCGCGTCGGGGTCGTACCGCGCGCGGTGAGGGGCGGACGTCGGCGCGGCCGAGCGGCGGGAGACGGTGATGCGCGCGTGTCGGGGAGGGGCGTCGCGTCGGGGAGGAGCGGCGCGTCGGAGAGGGGCGGCACGTCGGAGAGGGGCCTCTCGTCGGGGAGGGGCGCGTCGGGGACGGGTGCGGCGAGGAGAGGCGGCGGCGACGACAGAGAGGAAGAGAGGCGAGGCGGCGATTTGGGGGAAAAACGGCTAAGTGCCGATCTGGAAGGCGACGGGGCTTATATAGAACCCCCACCTTTTGTCACGGGTCGTATTCCCAACCGTGACTAAAGGCCTTTTAGTCCCAGGTGGTGTTACCACCCGAGACTAAAGGCCCCCCTTTTGTCACGGGTGGTCGGGGTATTTCGCGCGGGAGCTCCCTAAAGGCAAATTTTCGCCTTTTAGTCCCGGGTGGTGTTACCTCCCGAGAAAAAATGAGTCCTTTTGTCTCGGGTGGTAACACCACCCGGGACTAAAGGGCAATTTTGCGCGGGAAGTTAACATTTCTCTTTTCCTTCCTCATTTATCTCATTCCTTTTTGCTTTGAACATTTAAAAAAATCATTAGTTAAAACATTTGTGCCATGCAAAATTATATTAAGTTAACACAAAAAAATACTTACTTTTCTATGCACATATTATTTCAAGAGTTGAAACAATTATTACTAATTTTCGTTTACAAATTGAAGGGGAACATAAATTAAATTGAAAATATTAGTAAACCAACTCAGAAAAATCTCTGCTTCAAACACATTTATGAATTTTACATTTACCGAATTTTTTACAATGACTTACGTATACACATATATAGCGCACGTAACCTCCAGTACCGACGGAGCAAGTCCCAAGCTGAAGCTGGTCAGCTTCTAACTTTTGAAGCTCTACTTCAAACACATTTATGAATTCGCGTATTGTCTTCGAATGATCAACATGCTCAGGAAGAATGTAGGTAGGCCTCCAGTTCTCATCATCCAGCTCATAACGGAATATATATCATCAAACTCACCCTTCTTCTCATCTTTGTCTTTGTTTACTTTTTGATATAATGATCCATATAACTAATTATCAATTTTACATTTACCGAATTTTTTACAATGACTTACGTATGCACATATATAGCGCACGTAACCTCCAGTACCGACGGAGCAAGCTGTTCAAGCAAGATGTCGACATTCTCTCTCTCACTCTCTGGAAAAGGTGTCTAAGAGCTAGTATATATATGCTGGAGCTGACCTCCTGAGAGGTGTCACCGAAAACACTATGCTTGGGTAGCTTGCTCCTATCGGTACTGGAGGTAGTGCAATATATGTCTGAATGCATGGTACTGGAGGTGTCACCAAAAACACTATCACTTACTAAACATGTTGAAGACAATACATGAATTCATAATAAAGTAGCTAATTAATAATAATTAATAATAAGTTCATAAAGGTTCACATAGCTAGCTAATTAATACAAGTTCATATAATAGGGTACGGTACAAAGCCTTATCCATGCATGCATAATGTTACTGAGCAGCACGCGCTTGTAGATATGGAATATGATTAATGTCTGCAATCTTCCAGCCTAGAACTCCCTCAAAATAAGCTAGAGCGTGTACTAGTGCACTCTCCTCTGCTTCCGGAGGAGTGTCACAAACAGCACTGCAGACATCAAACAATGGAACCTCGGGTTCTGCTGGCTTGTAGAAAGTTAGAATTGCTTGACTCTTCCAATTGTTGGTGAAAAACGGCTCCCCACCATAGTAATCCACCCCAACTCTTTCCACGACTTGATTAAGAATCGCACGGAAGCTAATTGAAGCATAGGTAGAACCAGAGCGATCCTGCACACAATCAGATGATGATGAGATATAATAACCTTATGAAAGTTCAAAATATATATGTAACAGAAACAAATTAATTAAGAATGAATAAAAATTCTTATATATATATATATATATATCGGACGAGTTTTATCTACACGCGCGTGTAGCTACTCTCATCATCAGAATACCATCATGGGTATGTCTACATACCCATTTATCATCTTGAGTATGTTTACATAATAATTCTAAGATAATTCAAAGGGATATATACGAAAAATTTCAAAAGCACCTCTAGTTTTTAATATATTTCTATTATACCATATTACTAGTATATAAAAATAGTATGCTCACATACTCTATGTATGAGCACATACTAAACATATATACCACAACAGATAGTCTAGTATCATCACATACTACGTGTACATACTTTTCGTTTAGTCAAATTCAATGTATATCATGAGATATGAAGGTAGGAGTAGTTACACGCGCGTGTAGAATGGATTTTTCCTATATATATATATATATATATTATACCACAACTCGATGAGTACTGCAAAGCCTCTCTGTAGTCTCAATCACATTGCCTTCACCCGCCTCGAGTTGCCTTAATTTAAAATAGGAAAGGTCCGGTACGCAGCACCCAACATTATTCTGGAGCTATTGTAGACAATTCTCCACGGCAGTCCTCTCTCGGGTTAACCGAATAGGTGATGTTGAGCCAACTGTTGCAATGGTAACCATCGGGTGTGGCGCGCCTACTGGCAACTAGCCGTAGTCTACATATCGAGCAGGTACGGTGAAAGATATATACACTCTTGCCATGTGCTCATCAACGTGCTCAGTTTGCACTATAGGAGGAGTACCATTCATATCCCCGATAATGTCTCTGAGCCATCTGATATTGTTGATAACCTACAATAATTATATATGTAACTAAAATTACAGATTTTCCATGTGAAATGAAAAAAGTTCTATGTAAAGTAAATTAATTTCAATTCTTATATTACCACGTTAGCTACACGTCCCGGATCACCCATTTGCAAGGTAATCTCGCGGTGAAAGTGCAATCCTGGACGTAGAGGCAACGGGTCCTCCAAAACACCTCCACGGCCACCAAGACCTCCACGGCCAATGCCACGGCCACCACGCCCGCCACGGCGACGGACTATGCCACGACCATAGGCGCCATTACCAACACCACTTGACGACGACATTGTTAGCTCAAACTATATCCAAATCAAAATAACACACATTATTCACAATAAATAGGATTAGTTTGCATATATAGATTGGATTCAATATATGCATAAATAGAAAAACAGAAGGGGATAGAATTCAACACTATTATTACTGTACATAACCTTTACGAACCAGCGACTCAGAAGACCCAGATGCTCCGGGAACTACAACAGTCTCACCTCACCGTCATATACACCTGCCTCTCCCACTTACAGTACTACACATGCCACACCTCCTATCTGGATACAGTCCAACATCACGGAGCTGCAGGCAGTCCTCACGTAGCCTGTGATGTTCGACTGTACCTAATTAGGACGTGGGGCTGTGTATAAAAAACAAGAAAAAAAGAAAATACTTACATTTATTGTATATAAAAATAAAAAATACTTAGTAAAAGAATTTAATCTTCTATTTCCTCCTATAGCTACCTAGAAATAAAAGTATTTCTAAACAATGAAAGAATGGAAATACATACCTAGTACATTTTCTGTATGTCTATTATTTTCTTTATGAGCATATATTTTATAAACTATATGTACAAGTAAAATTCAAATTTATGAAAAACAAGAAAATAAGAGAATACTTACATTTATTCTATATAAAAATAAAAAGCATATTTAACAAAAGAATTTAATCTTCTATTTCCTCCAATAGCTACCTAGAATAAAATCATTTCTAAACGATGAAAGAATGGAAATACCTAGTACATTTTCTGTATGTCTTCCTTTATGAGCATATATTTTATAAACTATATATATGTACAAGAAAAATTCAATATTATGAAAAACAAGAAAATAAGAGAATGCTTATTAATACAAATTTAACGAAAGAAGGAACAATGCAAGTACCATCCTAACTACATTTTCACGTGTATATACAAAATCTCATCTCTCTAATTAATTTAAGCTCCTCCTACCTAGCTACAAATTAACATTTCTATTTTCTCCATCTCTAAACCATAAAACAAATTTTAATCACAACAAATGAAGGGATGATGAAGATTCCAACCTTGACAACACTTTGGAGGAGAGAAATCTTCACAAACTAATGAAGAAAAAAATCGCAGCACCACCTTAGGCTTGAGTCGCCATGGAGGGGAGGAGCTTGAGCTCGCGGGTGACTGGTACGGTGAATGGCTCGGGTGGCAGGAGGAAGAAGGAGGTACGGTGCTTGTATGGATGCCGGCCATTAGTCTCGGCTGGTGTTACGAGCCGAGACTAAAGGGTACCCCTTTGGTCTCGGCTCGTAACACCAGCCGGGACTAATGCTTTAGTCTCGGGTGGTGTTACGAGCCGAGACTAAAGGGGCACCCTTTAGTCTCGGCTTGTAACACCACCCAGGACTAAAGACCGGAGGCAATTATTACCGGATGGAGCCGTTGGGAGCCCCCCTTTCGTCACGGTTGGTAATACGAGCCGGGACTAAAGGAGGGCCGGCTACAGCAGCCATTTCGGACCACGTCGACGAAAGGCCTTTAGTCCCGACTCCAAAGTTGAACCGGGACTAAAGGCCTGAACCAAAGCCTCGCTCCCTACCGGTGGCTGACTTGATGATGCCGACCGTCCATGATTTTCTCTCTTCAAATTGATGTCGACATGAACTAACTGACGGATCGACGCGGTTAAGCAACTAACAAGTGGCAGCCGAGACTTGTACAGCTCTCAGGCCTACAAACTGGGGGTGCCATGCATCATATGCATGAAGAGAAGTCACAAAGCAATCTCAAGTTAGGTGTGGACCCACATGTCAGCCACTTTTAGTGCTTACAGGGTCGGCTTCCGGTTGGGTTCGTCGAAGCAGCTCGGATCGACGCGTACGTGTACGCTATTTCACCGCGGCGCACGTAACTTAATTTGTGCAGCAAAGCAAAGTACCGTGAGAGAGCTACGTACTATACGCGTTATTGCTCCAGCCAACACGTACGTACTATATAAGTGGATGCACGGCAGCATATCCTCGATCATCATATCACAAACCAGCAGAAATAGATCTAGCAATTCTTTCTCGTGCAATAATCCTAGTCACACAAGACAAACACAATTCATCACACCCAGAGATCGACCAGCAGCCAGCAGCATATATAATGGGTCACCACCACCACGACGAGAACAAGAACAAGGCTGAGGCGGAGGCGGTAAGCCTGCTAATGGAGATTAACCCACCCCTACCCACATCAATGACACGACTGTGGGTTTGTCAACCCACCGCCCCACGAAAGGCGCCAACCCACCCCGCCCCGCCCCATCTGTGTGGGTTCGACCTTTTTGCTTTCTTCAGGTGGAGCTCTGGAGGACTACTGGCGGCAGACAGTGGCGGAGAACACGCTGGAACAGGAAGTGCAAGACTTGCTGCTGGAACTGCTAGAGGAGCTCGAGTCGGCGCGGTCGGTGTACGGCGATGTTGATCGTCCCGGCGCGTCGGAGAGCGGCGGCGCGCGGCGGCGCGCGGGCAGCGGGAGGCCAGGAGCCCAACTCGCGTCGCGAGAGAGGGCGCTGGAGGAGATGAGGACGGCGTCATCTGCCTTGCGCACCGCTACGCAGCAGGACATGCAGCGCGTCGTGGCCGGATTTGGCGCTCCGCCGGTGCACACCCAGGAGCGAGCTGGGCAGCCGGCCAACGCGGCTCCACCTGAGTGAGGCCACGAGCATCGTGAAGCCTGATTTGCTTGGGTCTGCAGCGGCTCCACCTGATCTGCCTTCTTCATGATCTAATTTCTTGATTCATCAATGGATTTGGAAGAATAGATAGGAGAAAGGAAGGGGATTGAGACACACGAGCTTCGCGGGAGGAGGAAGACGCACCTGTGATATTTCCCCTGTTGTGCGTGGGCCCCACGAACTTGCCCCTTTGCCTTTCCTTCCTTCCTTCGAGGCTTCGGCGACTCGCATGCAGAGAGACACGTGGGCGCACGGCACCCTGGTTCCACTCGCTCCGACCCGCATCTCAGTAGCCCCCGCCCCGACCCGCCCCGCTAGATTCTAATCCCCATTCCCACCCATGCTAACGAGCACCCACACGTGAACCCGCCCCAAAATACCCAATCCAACCCACCCCACTAGCAGGCCTAGGAGGCGGTCGCCGGCAGCGAGGACTCGCGCAAGAAGGAGAAGCACCACAAGCACATGGAGCAGCTCGCTCAGCTCGGCGCCGCCGCTGCGGGAGCGTACGCCGTGCACGAGAAGCATAAGGCCAAGAAGGACCCCGAGCACGCCCGCTCGCACAGAATCAAGGAGGAGATCGCCGCCACCGTCGCCACCGGCAGCGCGGGGTTCGCCATCCACGAGCACCGCAAGAAGAAAGAGGCCATGAAGCACCGCCGCGACGGGAACCATTAGCTAGCTGCTGCCTAGCCTAACTGCATATCCACCATAGATGATATATGTCCATGTTTGATAAATTATCCATTCATTTGTGTCTAGCGTGTCCTACATTCATTTCTCGAGCTCGATTGAGTATATAGTTGTTTACAGATTTTGATTACTGTACTGTGATACAATACTTTGCTTTGGTATCAATTCATTTTGTTTTCGTGAGCCTTCACTCCTTTTCAAGGTAATAATTGCAAAAAAAAAACATAATAGATCACTTGAAATTTAACATTTCTCCTCCTCAACTGTAAATCATCTTAGCTCATACTGTACCTGTGAGGGAAAAACAGACCCGCGTCTCCCGAGCCGCTCGAGGGTGACTCAGGGGGCGACGCCGCCACCCACGTCGCCGCTAGCCCTCCCACCGGCGAGCCTCCTCCCCACCGCCGCCGCGGCCATCCCTGGGGCCGACGGCGGCAGGCTTTGAGCCGCAACAGCCTCCCCCAACCGTCCTTGTGCACCCCTCTTCCTACTCTTCCGTTTTGAGCTTCTTCTTCCCCGGTGGCCGATCTTCTCCATTGGCGATGTGCAAGCTTCGGGGGGTGGCCAGCCGCTAGATCCGGTCCTTCTGGGGCTAGATCTGGCCGCACTACACCGTCACCCCCTCCTCCACGCATTGATGCGCGTAGGAGGGCTCCGCGGCCTTCGGCGATGTATCTACGAGCTGTTTGCACTGGGTTGCTGGCAGGTGTCGTCAGATCTAGGACCCTACGGTCTCGATCTGTTCGCTCGATGGTGGCACCACCCCCTTCTTCGCCTCCTCCTCCTCTCGCTACGGTGAATCTTTTCTACTTTCTTGTGGCTGTGCCAGGGTCGATGGGAGGGGGTCCGTGGCCGCCACTGGCCACTGCCAAGTGCGTCAGAGCATTGTGTCTATCTGCTAGCCATGGAGTTCGGTCGCCGACCATCGTATCCTAGGCTTCCCATTCGATGGGGGGGGGGGGCTTTGCCTGGTGGATGCATTCACCCCCATGCGTTCTTGATCTGGTGCCTGTGGCCGCACTACGAAAGTGCTGCGCTCGGTGCGCGAGGAGTGCCTCGCACCTCTGCGCGGTCTCGGCAGAAGGATTCTAGTGTTATGGCTATGCGGTCAACGTTTGTGCAGCGAGAGCACTATGCCCGGTGCATGGGGAGGTGCTCCACCTCCGCACAACCCGACGGTTTGCCTTCATCAACATCTGCAACTTTTCTTGGTCACCAATTCTTCGCCTACTGCACTTGTTTTGCAGATGCTCCACGGTTTCGCAAGGTTTCACCACTTGCTCTTGCATCAGCATCCTCCTCTATGCTCAAGTTGCTCTTGACCGCTAACTTTAGTGATATACCCATGGGGTTGAGCTCGATCGGTTCTCCAATGTGCGTGGATGGTCTCCTATAGGGTGGGCAAATTGGGAAGTTGTTCCTCTTACGACTTTATGCGGGTGGTCTAGGCCAACCAAGGCGAATTGGAGGTCTTTGTGCGTCGGTTGCTTTGTGTTGATCTCGCCGACCATTCAGTTGTTCGGCGATAAACTGGTGTTTCCTCGAGCAGGGTTTTCCCCTAGTTTTCTTTTGGTGTTGAGTGGGTGTGTTGTGATGTAATACGTTGTGGTTCCCTTTGTTTTTCTACTCGTTTGTATTCTGATCACCGCCTCTCAATTTGGAAGACGTATGCCTGATCTTGTAAGCCTACTTTGATGGAATGAAAATTGTTCAGATGGGTCTTCTTGGCTCCTTGTTGATTCCTAAAGAAAAAACTGAAAGTCATCTTGTCAAATTGATGAAAAAAAATTAAAGGAGCTTCTCTCATAATAATTGGTCCGCTTAAAGCAAGGCCCAATATCTAAAGGAGCTTCTCATGCATGATGCCTGTTCGACATTTGGAGGCCTAAACATACCTGGGCCCTAAGTTAAAGAAATCAGCTCCTCTCAAAAATGAAAGAAAGAAAGAAAGAGCACATTTCTTTTATAAAAAGGAAAAGGAAAAAAATCCAAATTACTCATTCAAGTATAGAGAAAGTTCATATGACCTCTTAACTATATTTTAGTTCAATTTACCATCTAAACTATGTTATTTGGTTCAACTTACCTCATAATGTAATTTGACATTTTTGTTTCTCCATACACACGTAAATTGAACTAAATGACATAATTTAGAAGGTAAATTGAACCAAGAATAACTTTAGAAGGTTATTCAGACTGTGCTTATACTTAAGGGGAGTAATTTTGACTTTTTCCAAAGGAAAATGACGTCTACACTTTCCGTAAAAGACAAAAAAAGGTGATAAGATTCAACTACATGGCAATGCAGTCGCGCTTCATTGCTGAATAAAACGTCACCTCATTGGATAGAATTTGTTTAGCCAAATTAGATTTTGTTTGGCAACACAATTTATAACAGTCAAAAGTGTTGATAGCAGCCGAAACAAAGAGGACAGATAAGTTGATGCTCTAGCTAGGAACTCTTCCAGAAAATTCCAGTAGCTCTCCTTTTAGATGTTCAAACTAGAAACACTGGCGCGTCCTTGCCGCGTCATGACATGTAGCCCTGTGATTGGTAAAAAGATTGAGGATATTTTGCAGGAATTTAGGTTGTGGATTAATTTCCTAAAATTTTAGGGTATTTTTTAATTAAAAGGCAGGGATTGTGATTGTGACAAAGTTGGGGGACTTTTTCACAAAATTTTGGACTGTGGGTAGATTTGTAGGAAGTTTAGGGTCTTTTCCGTAAAAGTTTGTGGACCATGTGTTAATTCTGTAAAGTTTAGGTTTGTGGGAGATGCATAGATCACGGGTTGTTTTTTTATAAAATTGCCTGTGAGGTGGCTCGATCGATAGAGATGTCGTAAAATTGACTGAGAGGTGGCTTAATAAATAAATGGTAGTTATATAAAATTTGAGGAGACTTCATTAAATTGTTAAAGCAGTGGTTGCACTATAGTTTTTTTATTAAGTTGGGGGGGGGAGGGGTTCTGTAAAATTGGCAGCTCTTTTGGCATTCCTCCAAAGCTCGAGGGGTTTTGTAAAACTGTTTAAGAGGTGGTTGGAATAAAATTGTATTTATATGAAGTTTGTTTGTAAAATTATCTGTGTGTGGGTTGGACTATATATTTATCTCGATAAAGTTTGATGGGGATTTTGTAAAATTTGCAGCCCTCTAGGCATTCCTTCAAAGCTCGAGGTGGTTTCCATGAAACTACATAAGAGGTTTCTGTAAATTTATTTGTGTGTAGATTGTACAAAATATTATTTATGTAAAGTTTGAGAGGGATTTTGTAAAATTTACAACCCTTTTGGCATTTCTTCAAAGCTCGAGGTGGCTTCCATAAAACTGCCTGCAAGTGATGACTTGAGCCAATGCTATCTCCGCAAAGTTCGAAGACATATTCATAAAATTACCTGGGTGTGGGATAGACTACATACTAATTTTGATAAAGTTCGAGGGCTTTTTGGATAGACTACATACTAATTTTGATAAAGTTCGAAGTTTTTTTTTTAAACTGCCGAACTTTATGGATGCATCTGGACCGTCCACATGCGATCCGACGGCTGTGGATTTCCTTTAGACGTGGCTCAATGAGAAGGCAAAAATTGCCCCTCTTTTAGGTCTTGTAAAGATTCTAACCATTTTGGAATTTGCCCTATTAAGAACATTATGTGTAATTGGCCCTCCTGGGCCAAACTTGCATATTTGTAACTGGCCCTCCTAGCTGCCCTAAACATTCGTAAACTTGCGGGTATTACCATTAATACTGACATATACAACAAAGAGCATCCAAGTTCAACAGTGTCATACTGTTGTGAAGTCGTTGTTCCACATAGTTGTGTACTGTCTGCATATTGTAAGTAGAAGCAGCAACACAAAAGCAAAACATTGGGGACAAGAGATAGAGAAGAAAAACAGTAACCTACAAAAGCATACGTTTTGCTACTATTAGCATCCCAAAGTGATTTGAGCAAATATACAATTGTAGCCTCATAAGAATTGATATTCTGCATAGCCTACTTAGTCAAATATGTGAAGGTCGTTAGCATCAAGATTACCAAGAGACAATACTCCCCACTACAACCCTCGAAAGAAATGTGGCAGTTCCACATGAACACCATCTTGCCTCTGTAAGAATGCATGCTGGACAAGGCTTTCCTTGAACCACTGACCATTTGGCCTTGGAAACACACGATCCCAATGGAAGTGCTGCAGCAACTTGCCCTTGCTGTCACAGTAAAACAGATGTGTGTCGCCATCGACCACAACCAGCATATCTCCATAATCAGACACAATGAACGGACTACAAAACTTGCTCTTTCCAATACTCCTCAATTCTGCTACTGGCAATTCTCTCTGATGCTTCAACCATTGTGTAATCACATCTGGTACAACTGATGCCAAGCATACCATCTATCTCCAGTACATCTGCGTAACACCAAGAATTGTGCGTTGCAGGAGGACTCATACACTTCAGTGATTCAAGAATGGTATCAAAAACAAGTAGCCCGCTTAAGCCAACATCATTGTGCCAGTGCAGGCAGTTGTGCAGCTAGACGGGTGGGCGGTCACTGGCCACAAAGTGCCCAATGTACCTTGGCTCCAGAGAAGAGCCCACAGTGAGAACGTAGTAGTGAGCTTTCGACAAACACCCCTTCCATAGAATGCGATACTCGCCTGACGTGCTGTGATGGTAGATCGCCGCAACGTTACAGCCTTTGAGCTGCGGAATCGAGGCCCAATGGCGCGTGGCCGGATTGCAGATGTAGTGGGGGTTCTTGCTTGGGAAGGAGACCACGAGCAGGCCGTCGCAGGAGGCGCGGACCTCGAAGAAGGAGGAGAGGTTATAGTCGTCATCGAAACGAAGAACGGGATGGCGCCGCTCGGCTGCGGCGGAAGTTCCTCCCCAGATGTCGAAGGCGTCGACGGCAAAGTCGCATCCGGATCCGTGGAAGCTGACGAGCGGGAGCGACGGCTGGCGGCGGTGATGGGCAAGGAGGAAGTCAGCAGCCGAGGTGCGGCGGCACCAGGAGCGGCAGACCGCGCGGCAGCGGAGGAGCGTCTTCGCCGGCACGCGGACGAGGATATCCCACACCATGAGCTCCTCTGGGAGTACGGGGGCGGCGGTGGCGTGTTGCCGTGTTTCTCTCGTGGTTCGCGCCATGGCCCTCGCACAATCCGCCGGCGGCGAGGAGGATCTAGGGATTTGGCTCGGGTGAGGGGGAGGGGAAAGAGAGGACAGAGGGAGGGGAGACGGCCGGCGGATTTGAGCCGCGGGCGCTCACCCTAGCCGTCGCCGGCGAGATGCCGGCCACGGGAGAGTTTACCCAGCCGCCGTGCGGCGCTGCTGAGTCGGGAGAGAGGGAAAGGGTTACGGGCGGCCGGCGCTAGCGCCGTTTTGTTCGCGCTTCGGCCGTCCGATGCCGATCCGCGGCGATCGACGGCTCGCAGTACCCAGCGGTCGAACGGGCCAGAATTGGCCCAGGCGGGCGAGGCATTCGGGCCGCTTCGGCGGCCTGTCCGTTGGTTGCTGGGCCCGGGCCCCGGGGGCCATGCGGACGCGCGGAGAAAGGCCGCGGGCCGTTTTTCTCCCGTGGGCCAAATGAACAGTGTTGCACAGTGTGAGTGATGAATTGTTTTACTTGTTTTCAGAAGCATATTTTGGTATTTATAGTCCAAATTTTGATAGAATTGTATCTCTATTCAATTGGAACTAATAAGAAAATTGCTTAGAGATTGAAAGTGACAGAAATACTTTTGAATAGTATATTTTTCATGAATTTTATTCATATTTCCGCTGCAAATTGTTTAAAGTGATGCTTGGAATTGATTCTTCCTTAGTAATTGAGTTAATGGTATAGCAATGACTCCATACTGCTTGACAAACTTCATGTTGTATCTAGTGAGCCCCAGAAAACCCCTTAAGGCTTGTTCAGCTGCAGCGGGTTAAATCCCTAGGATGTTTAATTACCTGCTGGTTTGGGTGGATCCCCTTGCTGCCACCCAACTGCGAGAGGATTGTTCCACGCTGTCAGAGTCGTGGGTGAAATACAGGCCGGGGTGAAGCATTTTTGCTGGGTTTGAGCCGGGGGCAAAACACCGCGTGGGCTAAACGAACGTCGATTTCACCGTGGGTTGAGATTGAACCCCTATTGCGTTGACCCACAGGGTTGGAGCGCGATCCCGGTCAATCCCGGCCCAACCGAACAAGGCCTAACTCAGTGACATTGGTTGGAACTGACCATTGTACTTGCTTGGATTAGTGGACACCCCATCAGCAGAAATAATATGGCTTAAATATTTCAGTTGGTGTTGAGCAAAATAACATAGCTTTCATTGAAGTCAGTTCCCACTTCCGATAACGGCCCAGTGATGAAACTACAGCCTACCAACATATAGCTAGGCCCAAGTCGAACAACACGTCGTCATCCAGTTTCACATGCCAGGGAAATGCAAGTTCTTCGCCTGGCTGATCTTGCACGGCCGATGCTGGACTTCGGACAGGCTACACTGTCACGGGCTCAGGGATTCGGATGTCTGCGCGCTCTGCGTACAGTAGTCTGAAACGCTGGATCACCTGATTGTGGGATGCGAAGGAAAGGCTTCGACACCTTTATCTGGTTGGTCGCTTGGTCGCTGTGGAGAGAGCGGAACAGGCGCGTCCACGACAGGGAAGCTCTCATGCCGGTGGCGCTTGTGCCGGCGATTCTGGACGAGGCTAGGTCTTGGGCGCGTGCCGGCTTTCTTCCGCTTGCTCGGCTGTTAGGTGTTCGCCCGGTGAGGGCGGTGTAGCCCCCTAAAACCCTTGGTTTCTTTTCGTTTGGTTTTGTGCCTGTCTGTAATCTAACCGGAAGACCTTTTTCTTCTCTCTTAATGAAAAATGTGCTTTGCACGTCTTAAAAAAATCTCCTCGCCAAATCTTCGACTATGTTTCGAACAGTGGATTTTTTTTTATAAAATGGTCCTTTTCGAAATCTTTTTTTACAAATGGACTCTTCTCTCGGCGCCACGATCGTTGGTGCCGAATGAAGACAGCACGACGCCGTAGAACTTGGCGTCGTAAACCACCACGTCATCAGGCAACTGTGCTGAGCTTTGCCACGGTGGCACATGTTGGGGAAATTCAGATCGAAGGTTGACCCGAAACAACAGTGACTCTCCTTCGAATGTGCTAAGGGGATGCCCCTTCGAAGCTCTACTCTCTACCAAACGAAGCTACTACTACTGACTAGAAATGTAAATGCTAAATAAACATAATAGCTTCGGAGCTCTCCTTTCATTCCCGTGCTCCCAATCTGTCCCATTAACTACAATGGTCCTCCTATTTATAGGGATAGGAGGAGCAAGTCATTTTACACCGAGCCCCTGGTAGACACAATATTTACAAAAATCCCCCTGAGCATAGTAAGAGGCCCATCAACCCTTACATGGGCTGGGCCTCTCCCCCAACAGTAGCCCCTCAGCTACTTTGGTTTGGTCGGTACAACAAAACGAAGTAGCTGAAAACAGGAGTGGCCCAGACCTTTCCTATTACTTCGGCCCTGAGGAACACCCTCACGACCTTCCGCCCGTACGCCTCGCTAAAAACTCCATTCCGAAAAACCCAGTGGGAAAAACCGGAATAGATAAAAGAGCATGTACGCTTCGCGGATTTACATACGAAGCTACCAGCTAGCCTAAGTAATGCTCATCTTCGGTGCTGTCTTGACGATGAATGGTGTCTCCGATGCTGACATCAGCTTTGTCGTCGTCGATGATTTTGCCTTCGAAGCTCTCCTCAGGCGAAGCAGACCATGCTGAAGTAGTTGATGATGTAGTAGTAGATGACGAAGCGGACTTCGCACGTCGTCGATGTTGATGAACCCCTCTCCTTCGGTCACGAGCACCGGGCAAAACTTCATCCTTCGGGTTGACGTCGCTTATCCCGATGCCACCATAACCCTCGTGGGTTCGAGCCCCACGGTGGGCGCCAAACTGTTGGGGAAATTCAGATCGAAGGTTGACCCGAAACAACAGTGACTCTCCTTCGAAGGTGCTAAGAGGATGCCCCTTCGAAGCTCTACTCTCTACCAAACGAAGCTACTACTACTGACTAGAAATGTAAATGCGAAATAAACATAACAGCTTCGGAGCTCTCCTTTCATTCCCGTGCTCCCAATCTGTCCCATCAACTACAATGACCCTCCTATTTATAGAGATAGGAGCAGGTCATTTTACACCGAGCTCCTGGTAGACACAATATTTACAAAAATCCCTCTGAGCATAGTAAGAGACCCATCAACCCTTACATGGGCTTTACATGGGCTGGGTCTCTCCCCCGACAGCACATACGGCGCCAGACTCACACTCGTTTCTTTTCTTCCCTGATGTGCTGGCTGTTCACAACAGCCCTGCGCCCCGTCAGTATTTCAAGCAGAACTACACCAAAGCTTTACACATCAGTTTCTTGTCCAACGTAAGCAGCTCTGAAAATCTCTGGTAAAGGAAAGTAAACCGGTTAGACCCCCCAAGAGCTCCAGCAATAGCCGAGCCTGCAGGATTCTGGACTATGTTCAGTTCAACTAGTGCCTGCACATTGGTTTTTAGAACCTTTTTGACAACGTTCCAAAAAAAAAAAACTTTTTGACAACTCCCTGCTTCACAAACCACTGACATTCCCCGTCCTTCAATCCAATTGACCGCAGCTGGCTTCTTATCAGAACAAAAGTTACCTGATTTCACAAGGTTCCTGTTAGCTTGGGAAAATATAATTGTGATTCAAATATGAGTGTTCTGTACCTAGAATTTATTAGACTTGTTTGACACAAAAAATCATGCCAGTGTAATTAGTTATATATTAGTAGTTTTCGAAGGTTTGGCACTGCTGCTCTCAGTAGTATTGGGCGAAATGCCGTTCTTCCTCCTCTGAACTCTTCTTGCCAGCCCCGCTGCCGGCCCCCTGCCTTCTCCCCGGCGTGCTCGCCGGCGACAGGGCAGGAGGGCCGGTTCCTCCTCTTTCCCTTTCTTCCCCTCTCCCCCTTCTTGTAATATTCCCTAGTGGAATAAGCCTCCTCATGGGAGTTTTGAGGACCTCTGTCCTCCTCTTCGCCGTCGCTTTGGAGTTGGGCGGGCTGCTCATAGCCATGGTGGCTGCCGGTGGCCTCTTCCAATCCGACGCGAGGAGTATTTCAATAACGCCCTTCTGCTTTGCAGGGCCTCCTCCTTCGCTCACTGGCTGTTTGGGCGGCATGGTGCCGTCCTCATCCAGATCGATGGAAGATGGAGGCGTCGACACCAACAGCTTCACCACCAGTGCGTTGCCATCGTCCTCTGGCTCTAGAAGCCGCGCGCTTGCCCATGGCGGGGCGGAGTGGATCCCGCCGAGCGCTCGCAGGCGGCGGAGCTGTGCGGAGCTCGCCGCGTACTCCCCCACGGTGGGACGGAGCGGATCTCGTGCCCTCGCCGACAGTGAGGCTGTGCGAGCGGAGGGCGCCTGTTCGACAGCTGCTCTTCTTCCTTACCGGCGGCAGGGCTGGTCGTGCGATGCTCTTCTTCCTCACCGGCACTACTCAATCTGGTGGGCCCCTTACTGTTCGGTGGGACCCAGCTACTGCAGTGGGGCCACCGCTGCATGTTCCATTTACCTGGGCATACGGCTGCTGGACAGCGCTGCAATGCAAATCAACGTGGCCTGCATGCAAGAGGACGTGGTGTCTCCGCCGGCTCCCTCAAAGCAAGTTTAAGGGTGCGTTTGGTAGAGCTGTGGCTGCGGCTGTGGCAGCTCCGGTTGTAGCTGTGTCGGTAGAGCAGATTCTCAGGTGAATCTGAAACTGTTTTAGAAAAACGTTTGGCAAAACAGCTTCTCCTGACTGTGTAAGGTGGATAAAAGGGTGAAATGCCCATAATACCCTTTTCTTTTTTTTTTCTTTTCCCTTTTCTTTTTTTCTCTTCACTTTTATTTTTCGTTTTTGTTTTCCTATTCAACTTTTTTTCCTTTTATTTCCTTTTCTTCCATCCTTATCTACTCTCCACCTTATCCTTCCGTCACCACCACCTCGGCATAGCATCGACCGCCGGCCGGCCCTCCTCCGCTCGCGCCGACCGGCCCCCTCCGCGCCCGCCGGCCGGCCCTCCTCCGCTCCCACCGACCGGCCTCCTCCGCGCCCGCCCGCCGTCGGCTCCACCGCCCAGCTCCCCCGTCGGCGGGCTGCGGCCACGCCGCCTGGCTCCACCGCGCCTCCTCCACCTCTCAGCTCCACCGCGCCTGGATCGACAGCGCCGGCCACCTCCAGCTCCCCCGCCGGTGGGCTCCGGCCGCGCCGCCCGGCTCCTCCGTCTCGCCCGCAGTGTGCCGTGGGCCCCTCCCCCAAGGGCAAACGGCGGAAAAGGCATGGCGGAGCTGCAGAGGGAGCGGGCGGAGCGGCAATTTTCCGCTCCCTCGCGCGGGTTTAGCTCTAGTCAGCCCATTTTCCCGGCGATTCTATGCGGGAGCAGTTTTTTGGACGCGTTTGGTAGAGCTGCTCCAAAAACAGCTTCGGAAGCTGCTCCCGGAGCTCTACCAAACGGACCCTAATAATAACGCCCGCTTGCCGGCGTCTCACGTGGTGATGTGGCTTGCTGTGTTGGTGGGCCCTCCAACAATTAATACCAAGCAAGTATCTCGGCCAATAGCAGGAGCTGCAGCACGCTTTGGTAGGTTATCGCCGGCTTCCAGCGGACGCATCGCGAGACGGTCGCTCTTGTCTCTCTCTTCGTTTCTCTCTCATACACGTAAGACTTCGCCGGCATCCCGCCCGTTATTATACTTGCTCTCATGTGGACAACACGTGCACAGCAACCTATGGTCCTGATGATCCATCTCCCAACTAGACAGCTGTTTCTTAGGTACTGGTTCGACGATCCTGCCTTCACCGTCTTCGCCTCCACGCCGCATCAGCCTCTGGTCTTGCACCTCGACTTCACAACTTGGTGGTTCAGATTCTGGCACCTGCTTGACGACGCTGCCTCCCCTTGGGATCCTGGTTTAAGCTTTCACCGAAGACAAATTATACCACATCTGCCGGTCATCGGTGTTCTTCTTCCTCCTCGGCTTCACCGGTCCCCTTTCAACCGACGCTTGGCGCGGTCAACACCTGGTTGTATGTGTCCTCGACGCCTCTGCGACCCCCCACCGGCGGCTTCTACGTCCTCGTCGCCATGGATTGCTCCGTCTTGTTCTTATGTAGTCTCAGGACTTGTTTGCAATTTGGTCTTCTTTAGGAGACCATTCTGTAATCGGCTGATGTAATTTCCTAATATCAATATATATGTTTGTTGTAAAAAAAAACCACTAAGAACGCTTATTAGTATAAGCTAGTGGTGGTATATACTCTGCTGTTCCTATCAGGACAAGTGCATCAAAGACGGATCTTTGTATTAGAAAAAAATGTTTCCAAAGCCTTTGTCACATTACAAAGCTTGCAAACAGGAATATGGAACAGATGAGTATATGATGTGTTATTAAGTCGATTCACTGACAATCTAAATTTAAAAGGCTACAGTTGGATTGAAGAAGCCAAAGTTCAGCATCTTGCTATCTGATAGCTTCCAGTGATTCAATAGGACAAATGGTAAATGTTGTTTTTACAGCCTAAAGGTGTTTCGTGGTAATTTTATTTGAAGATTCATCTATACAATCTGCTTTCAAATGTGTTAACAGTTGGAACAACATTGAAAGTAGTTTCTTACTTTAGTATAACCAAAAGGCAATCATGTTAGTCTGGTGCAGTAACTAAACTTTTTTCCAATGAAGACCAAATAGTAACTAACCTGAGATGCTAATGACATCCATGTCAGGGAAGTCATCCTGAAGGAAATCCAACACATTCTGCACGCCCTTTGAGACCATGTTCATCCCCATGTCAGGGGTTTCTTAAAGGCTACTGCCCTTTCCTGCAACCACAGAATTTGGAGCATCGGTGGCCTCTGCATTGCTCGACGCGTCATCGTCCCTCGGCAAGGAGGCCGTGCGAGCACCCCACGAGGCGTACTCTGCTGCCCTTCCCGCGCACCCTATGGATATGTTTCGAAAAAGACCTTCCATGTTTTCATAATCGTAACTCAGTCCAGCTCGTCCGGAATGCGCATACCACATTCGCATATTTTCCATGTAAACCCTCCAACTAAAGTTTGTTTCTACGTAAAGAACGAAAACTTCACTTTTTACATAAAACCCTCGCAAAGGTAATTTTCAAACACCCCCTCCCACCACCCCAAGTCCCAACCGGCCAAGACCCCAACCCCCCTCCGGTCCTCCCCGCCCCCCCCCCCTCGAACCCTAAGGGCAACTCCAACCGACACCTTACCTGAACTCTCATCTCGGATTTGAGAGTCGACGAGCAAAAAATGGCCTCCAACCGAGCTCTCACCCGACCCCGACGGATGAGAGACTCTCATTTCTCCCCTCTCGACTCTCACTTGTGGGAGGCCCTCACCCGTGCCCTCATCCGGCCACAGGCCAACCGCTGACGTTCCCGCGCCTCCCCGGAGGTTTCTCTGCGCCATCCATGGAGGGAGAGAGGAGAAATTGTACCTGCAGATCGGCACGGATGGGGTCGAGCCGCAGCGAGTCGGCGTCGATCCACCACCTGCTGCTTGCCCCTGGCACTGCACGCACGCGGCAAGCCAGCAAGGGGAGGGGGCGGTGATGTGTGAGGTCGCCAGGGGGAGCAGGGGATCGGGGAGGGTGGGGATCAGGTGGGAAAGGTTGAGAAACCAAGTTGATATGTGCCTTGGTTTGTATATGATGAGCGATTGACCGGATGTTTTGAAGCTTTGTGTTGAGTGTGTTTTGTCGAGTTGTGTTGTCGGTTGTGTAACTTTTTATGTATTGTGGTGTGTTGTCAATGCACTCGTGAGGAGTGGTTGACAACGTTGTGTGTACTAACTCTTGGCCTAGTATTACAGGTGTCGGTTGCGGCTTGGTTTGCGTTGGTGCAGGTGAAGAACAAGCGTGAAAAGTCTATGCCCGTGTGGCCTCCGAGGAGTGGAGAGACAAGTAGACTTGGTTCGAGGGACCCGGTGGCCGACGGGATCAAGTGCGGGCCGCATGGTGCAAGAAGAGCAAGATGAAGTCGTGGACATGGAGCCGGTGTATCGGTGGCGGCCAAGTCAAGGAGCGAGGCAAGACTGAGTAGACCGTCCGGGCGCCGGAGGTGAAAGGCTTGACGAGCTCGACGCTTGGCATGGTGAGGCCGGGCCGGGTACGCGGGGTTTGGTGGTTTGGCCACAAAACCATCAGAGGATAGTTTCTTGGTTTGGGCCTCAAAACCAAGTCCGAAGGCCCAACGTGACGGAGACGGGAATCCGGGAGCGTCGGGAAGCTTCGAGGCGGGCGACACGCGCATGATCGAGGTGCTTGCATCCGGAGGACGTGAAGGCCCGATGGATGTGCGGCCGTCCGATGGTGAACTTCATGTGTTGACCAAAATGTCCCTGTGAGAACTTGTATTATATCTCCTAGTGTAGGGGTATTTCGGTCTTTTCCGGAGGGCCTATATATAGGAAGAGGGGGCTGAATTTTCAGCCAACTCTTTGGCTAGTGGTGGGAGTGCTCGTTCATTTTGTGGTGCTCTTGGGAGAGAAGGTGAGAGGAGTGAGTGGCTCTTTGTTTGGAGCTTTTTGCCATCCAAGATTTGCAATTCTTGGAGTGGCTTGTATCCGATTGAACAAAAGATTCATAGTGAATTCTTCCTCTTAATCTTGTCCCAATTCTTCTATTCCCGAGTTCCTTTTGTTGCATTTTTCGGAGCTTTTTGGTTTGTTTCTTGTTCGTCGAGTTCTAGACCGTTTCTCTTCGGATTTCTTTGAGGGGATCATGGGTGGATGTCTTGCACATCTTTGGTGATGATCTTAACCCTCAAACGCCGGGAATCGGGCTCGATTTGGTGAGGTTTGGATGAACTCGAGTTGGTGCTTTGAGCGCACGAGATTTGCGATTCCGGTTGATTGGATAGGTTTGGGGTTCCAAGATTTTGGGCATAGTTTCTCTTAGAGACGCTTCTCATCTACTCAAAATTTGGACTCAATCCGTCTAGCGGTTTGCGAGATCTGTTGATCGGAAATTTGAAGCTGACCCGCGGGTCTGCATCAGTTCGTCTGCGATTTTCGCACAGACTGTCCGTGGGTGCCGACCAGATGGTCCGTGAGTCTCGGGTGCACGACGAGTTGTTTCCAGAGTTGTCGGGGTTCCTTTGCGGACCGTCCATGTCGCTCTGACGGACGGTCCGCCAGTGTTCAGTTTCTGCAGCAGGCGCGTCCGTTTCTCTGGTTCTGTTCGTGTCCCTTTCTCTGTCTTTGCCTCTTTTTGTCTGTTCGTGTGTGCAGGGGTGCGTCCATCAGTTCGACCGGAGCTCGAGGCAAGCAGTGCGCAGCAGGCTGAGCAGGTCAACGCAGGCCACCAGCGTGCAGTAGCCCAGGACGCATCAACAACCCACGCGGAGCAAGCGGGCGGGACGCGCACGCATAGCAGCTCGCACAACCCAGCTACGAGATTCAGGTGTGTCATTTTCAGGCTACATGAACTAATCATTTGCTTAGTATTTGTGGCCGTGCATGCCTGATTAGATTAGTCTATGAGATGCTACAGCATTAATGATTAGGTAATCATTGCTTGCTGTTTATTTGGTACTTAATCCTTGCATAATCTGCAGCTCGGCATAGGAGTAGCTTTTATCTTGATATGCTTTACTAATTGATTTAATTAGAAAGTGTTCTCTGTCACATGCTTTAGAGTTGGTTCAGTAGCATCTCTTGCTAATCATGCTTGGTTATTAATTAAGTAATTTATTCTTGCATGCTTAGTTCGTGAGCGCTTAATAGTAGTTGTGCTTTTTCTCGGTGCGAGCTTTTCGTGACTTGCTTCGTGTTGGCTTTCGCTACGCTTTGAGCGTGTCGAATTGTTCCTAGGGTGAACGTGTCACTAGTTGACTCGTGTCATCTTGGCAATTACACACAAAGTGCATTTTGGAGTAACAATCGGGATAGAAGCCGAGTTCTTTCAAGAATAGAATTTTTATCGACTCCTATTCACTCCCCCCTCTCTGGTCGCCAATCCGGTCCTTCGATTGGTATCAGAGCCGGTTGCGGGTCTTTGCGACTCTAACCAGTCTAAGATTCATAGGGCGACCAAAGAGAAGGGATGCTTTACTTGCGGATTTGGTTTGCGCGCTTTGAGTTTGTTTTTGGCTAATCCTAACCGGTGCGTTGATTATGGCACAAAGCTCTTCTCCTTGTGGTTCTTTGAGCAGGAGGAGTGTGGAGGCTGAGGAAGAAGCAGGTGTGGAGGAAATGATGTCCCTCATCGATGAGTATCAAGATGGTGACATCAAGAAAGACGAATTCTACCGCAAGCTAAGGGACATGAACCAAGGTACGCTTGCCAAAGGCATCTTGATCCTATGCGACAGGTTGGATGATTGTGAATGTGATTGTGGGGATTTGCATAGGAGAAACATAGATTTGTATGATGCCTTGTGTAGGAAGAATGAGAAGATGAAATGCTCCCTTGCTAGGTTGAAATGTGGTATGGCTCATTGGAAGTCTTGTGCTTTGAATTCCTGCACTTCTTGTAAAACCATGCATGCTAAGAATGATGTTTTGAACTCTTCTCTTGCTAGCTTGAAATCTAAAATTAAGTTGTTGAAATTCAATGCTTCTTTGCCATGCAAATCTTGTGATGCTTTGCTTGCTCAAATTGAGGTGCTAGAAGAAGATATGTTTGAGTTTGCTAGTGAATGTGGTAACTTGAATGATGATCTTGCTAAGGCTAGAAATGAGATTGCCTTGTTGAAGTCGGATGCCTCTATGTCATGTGTTTCTTGTGAGTCTTTGCTTGCTGATTTTAATCAATTAAAATTGACTCACACCACATGTGTAGATGAACTTGAGCATGCTAGGGCTGAAATTTGTGATATGAAATCCATGCCTTGTAGCAAGTGCTCTTTGTTGCTTGTAGATGATTCTTGCCATACTTCTTGTGATGATGATGATGCATTGGTTGATGTGAATGATGATACTTGCTCATGTGGTCTCATTTGCACTTCATGCATTGATTTGGAAAGTGAAGTGTTGGTTTTGAAAAAATTACGCGATGATATGAGCGCCAAGTTGGTTGTGCATGATGAGATGAGTGCCAACCTTGAGAAAGAAAATGAACTCTTGCGTACCACATATGCTAAGTGCATTAAAAAGGAAATTGATAATTTGAGAAATATGACATGTGGTACTTGTGAGCGCCTCAAGTTTGAAAACGAGGTTTTGTGCACAAGGTGCAAGAGTCTTTGTGCCAAGGGTTTGGATTCTCGCATTTCTTATCACTTCGATGTTGATGCTTTTAAAATTGCTTCTTCTCAACCGGAGTTGACTTCTTCTCTTGAGCGTGAGTCTTTGGTTGGTGTCACGTGTGGTGGTGCTTTGGATAGCTCTTTCATAGCTACTCCTAAGCTTGTTGTTTCTTCCGGTGTTTCCCAAGAGATGTCGGATGGCAAAGGTGCTTCTCACATATTTGGAACTCATGTTCCTAAACCGAAGTTCAAATGCACCTTTTGCAAGAAGGATGGGCATACCGTTGAGTTTTGCTTTCACCGTGTCAAGCACGAGCGACGTGTGCGTGCCAAAACTTTTAAGAAGCCACGTAGCCTTTCTCATGGTACGTGTGATTCTAATGTGGGCACCAAGTTGAGTGTTGGGGTTGATGCTTTTTGCTCTAAGTCCCAAGGGACTTCTCACTTACAAGAGAATGGTGATTCGTCCACTCGGACCGTACCTCCCGATAGGCCTTTGTACCATTGCTCTCATTGTGGGAAGGATGGGCATCAAGAGAGATTTTGCTACCGCCAGGCAAGGAGAATACGGCGAGGAGGTGCTTCTAGGCCTTTGGTTGTTCATAGCCCTTCTCATGGCATGAACATTTGTGAGCCTAAGAAGGCACTATCTATGGACGGGTTTTATGACACTCTTTTTAGTGAGTTAGGCCATACCCGTGGACATGTTTCTAGTGTTTCTTGTGTTGGTCCACGACATGCTTTCCATGGTGCTTGTGTTGGTTCTTCTCCTACGACCCCGAAGGATCTTTGTCTTTTTGCTTGTGGTAGCACTCGGTTGTCTTCGCGAGTGGCTCCTTTGAGGCATGGTTCTAAGGGTGTTCGAAAGTCTTTTCATTTGAACCGACATTTGCATCATGCTAACCCACATGATAAGTTGAGTGCTTCGTTTACCCGTGTGACCAAGTATTGGATTCCCAAGTATGTGCTTGCTAACCCTTTGGGATCCAAGACTCGGTTTTTCTCGTCTCCTTGTGTGTAGGTATGGAGACGCGGTTGGAGAACATGAGGTGGATGGTACTTGATCTTTGGACATGGGTTGATCATGACAGGATGGTTCTCCACACCACTTTGGATGGCTCTTGAAAGCCTTTATACACATGTATAGTGAGTTTTCTTTTCTCCTTGTTCTCACTTGTATATACTTGTGTCATGCTTGTGTGTAAACCATGGTAGGCTAGCCACTTTGTTCATGATAGCTTTGTGATCTTATATATCTATCTTGCTATCTTTTGTATGATATTGTGGTGGATGATATATATGAACATCATGTCATGCTTTATGGCAGCTCTATGGTGGTTATGTCATGTTGTTCATCCATATCATTTTTGTCTAGCTCTATGGTACCTTTCTTGTTAGCATGTTTGTTCCCCGTGTATATCTTGTCATGCTAGCTTTGTAATATATGTTGGTCGATGATTCATATGAACTTCTATCATGCCTTTGTTTAGTTCTTGTATCATGTTTGGCATGTTGTTCTTTGGTATCATTGTGGTTTAGTATCTTTGTATATGATTGCACCTTGTTGACATGCTTGCTAGCCCATACTTATATTCATAAATGTGGAATCATGTTACAATGCTTTATTTATCTTGATTAGTATTGTCAATGCATTGTGTAGTATGTTTTGAGCGTTCTTTGGGTTTTGGGCTTGCCTTGTCTTCGGGTTGTGTTTTGTTCCTTCTTTGGTTTTCTCCCTTTTTAGGTTGGTTTTATAGCTTCTCTTTTGCTCTTTCTTTTCCTACCTTTTGCTTTGCTAGTTGTCTTTGGTTGAGGGGGAGCTTGGCTTCTTTCGATGGGAAATTGGTTCCAAGGAGTGTTTTGGCTTTTGGTAGTATTTTGTGATCCTTCAATTAGTATCTTTTCTATGGTACTCAATTAGGATCTTTGGTGGTCTTGCAATTGGTATCTTTCCTATGGTACTCAGTTGGGACATGACTCTTCTCTCACTTGGAGCATTTCTTAGTTGGTGTTTCCCCTTGTGAGCCTTCTTGGTGTTAAGTCAAGTTCCTTGTCTCCTCATGCATTTTGCATTGCATATGTATCATATATCATGATGTATAGACTTTGGTAGGTTTGACATTGGTGTCTTGCATTGTGTCATATATCATGTTACATTTGTTGTACATATCTACCTTTGTTGCATTTGTATCATATGCATGGTAGGTTGAGCTTCTCCTATATGCCATGAATACTATGATATGCTATTTATGATCTTTTGAGCATGTTTGATATGATCCGGTGATGGATAGCTATGCTCTTGATAGTTTTGCTATGTGTGCATGTTGAGATGGCTATTTTTGAAAAATGCTAGATAGGCTCTCTCTTGTGAGTTTAAGGCTTTGCATGATCTTAGTGTGCTTCGTCGGTTTATATCATGCTTAATTCATGTTTGGATATCATGTGCTTTTCACTTGGGGTCAAAGACCCATTTGTCATTATGAATGTTTAGCCCATGTGTTACCTTGTGGGGGAGCATAAGCTTCTTTTTGCCACAAAGGCACTTCATGTACCATTTTGTGGTTAAATATGAAAAATGAAATTGGTATGAAATGCTTTGCTTGAAGTTATGCTCTCACTTGTTCAATATCATAAAATGCTTTAAAATTGCAATAATTTAGGTGCTAAACCGTTGCATGATGTCTACCATGAGAAGTCTCATTTTAAGAAGTAGACACATGGTTCGGTGGTTTTAACATGACATGAGATGCTAATGGGTGTTTGTAATGATCTTGTGATGAGGATATGTGACCTAACATGAAGTTTGTGTGATCTAAATTCACTTTGGCATGTTTTGCTCATGTTTAGGTCTTTACTCATGAGAGGGAAAGTTTTCGTAAAATTGCTTAATTTGATCATGCCTTTGTCATATGCCTATATAGCTTTCCTATCTTGATGGCTATGCTTTTATAGAACTATGAACTATCTTGCTTGCTCATCATCTCAGTTGTAGCATTTTATAGTGCTCTTTGTATATTTGAGAAGCTAGTAGTTGAATCTTTTGCAAAATTGTCTTGTTTCATGCATTGTCATCAAGGAGGAAAATTTGCATTTGGAAAAAAAAATTCAATTTTCATGCATTTGTTACATCCAGAGGGATACTCAGTTCAGAGGGAGAACTTGAGTTTGCATGCACATGTTCAGGGGGAGCTGGTGAGCTTGGTGTGCTCTTTGCTCTATCACGTGTGTTTAGGGTGAGCTTTATATGCTCTTTGTCCCTAGTGCATGTGTTTAGGGGGAGCTTGTGAGCTTGGTGTGCTCTTTGCTCTATCGCATGTGTTTAGAGTGAGCTTTGTATGCTCTTTGACCCTAGTGCATGTGTTTAGGGGGAGCTTGTGAGTTTTTTGCTCTTTTTCTCTTTTGCCGGTGGTGTTGAGCCCCTTTGTCTCTTCTTGAGGAGCCGGCGGTTGATTTGAGTTTTTGACCGTCACATGATTGATGTTGAGCCCTTTGTGCCTCTTCTTGAGGGATCGTGTGCTTTGGCTTGTTAATGATCGGTGTTGAGCCCTTTGTGCCTCTTCTTGAGGGATCATGTGTTCTTGTCTCGGTTGTGTCGAACCTTTGCCCATATCTTTGGGGACCGAGATATTGTTATGGCCTTTGTGGTTTCTCTCAAGCCAAGTGTCTCTGTTCTTTGCCTTGTGTGGCTTTCGTTCACTTGGATGAGTTGTTCGGCCTTTGCCCTCTCAAACCATTTCTTTGTGCTCGCATGTTGTCAACCCACTCCTCAAGGGGGAGAAATTTGAAAAATCAAGTTGATATGAACCTTGATTTGATGGTGATGAGCGGTTGACAAGTGCTTTGTTAAGAGGTGAAATTGGCTTGATGGCTTTCGAGATTGCTTGTAGCTCTTGTGGATTGCTTGACTCTTCAGTGGTGTTTAGCCTTTGTGCTTCCTTTGGTTCCGAGAGTCTTTGGTTGGAGCTCTTCTCATTTCAAGTTGCCTTGTGTTTGCTTTTTCTTGGCTTTTGGGCACTTGAATGAGTTTTTTCCTTTGCTTTCAAACCATCTTTTGTCAATGCACTCATCAAGGGGGAGATTGAGAAACCAAGTTGATATGTGCCTTGGTTCGTATATGATGAGCGATTGACCGGATGTTTTGAGGCATTGTGTTGAGTGTGTTTTGTCGGGTTGTGTTGTCAGTTGTGTAACATTCTATGTGTTGTGGTGTGTTGTCAATGCACTCGTGAGGAGTGGTTGACAACGTTGTGTGGACTGACTCTTGGCCTAGTATTGCAGGTGTTGGTTGCGGCTTGGTTTGCGTTGGTGCAGGTGAAGAACAAGCGTGAAAGGTCTATGCCTGTATGACCTCCGAGGAGTGGAGAGACAAGTAGGATTGGTTCGAGGGACCCGGTGGCCGACGGGATCAAGTGCGGGCCACATGGTGCAAGAAGAGCAGGACGAAGTCGTGGACATGGAGCCGGTGTATCGGTGGCGGCCAAGTCAAGGAACGAGGCAAGACTGAGTAGACCGTCCGGGCGCCGGAGGTGAAAGGCTTGACGAGCTCGACGCTTGGCGTGGTGAGGCCGGGCCGGGTACGCGGGGTTTGGTGGTTTGACCACAAAACCATCGGAGGACGGTTTCTTGGTTTGGGCCTCAAAACCAAGTTCGAAGGCCCAACGTGACAGAGACGGGGATCCGGGAGCATCGGGAAGCTTCGAGGCGGGCGACACGCGGCATGATCGAGGTGCTTGCGTCGGGAGGACGCGAAGGCCCGATGGATGTGCGGCCGTCCGATGGTGAACTTCATGTGTTGACCAAAATGTCCCTGTGAGGACTTGTATTATATCTCCTAGTGTAGAGGCATTTCGGTCTTTTCCGGAGGGCCTATATATAGGAGGAGGGGGCTGAATTTTCAGCCAACTCTTTGACTAGTGGTGGGAGTGCTCTTTCATTTTGTGGTACTCTTGGGAGAGAAGGTGAGAGGAGTGAGTGGCTCTTTGTTTGGAGCTTTTTGCCATCCAAAATTTGCAATTCTTGGAGTGGCTTGTATCCGATTGGACAAGAGATTCATAGTGAATTCTTCCTCTTAATCTTGTCCCAATTCTTCTATTCCCGAGTTCCTTTTGTTACATTTTTCGGAGCTTTTTGATTCGATTCTTGTTCGTCGAGTTCTAGACCGTTTCTCTCCGGATTTCTTTGAGGGGATCATAGGTGGATGTCTTGCATATCTTTGGTGATGAGCTTGACCCTCAAACGCCGGGAATCGGGCTCAATTTGGTGAGGTTTGGATGAACTCGAGTTGGTGCTTTGAGCGCACGAGATTTGCGATTCCGGTTGATTGGATAGGTTTGGGGTTCCAAGATTTTGGGCATAGCTTCTCTTAGAGATGTTTCTCATCTACCCAAAATTTAGGCTCAATCCGTCTAGCGGTTTGCGAAATCCGTTGATCGGAAGTTTGAAGCAGACCTGCGGGTCTGCATCAGTTCGTTTGCGATTTTCGCACAGACGGTCCGTGGGTGCCGACCGGTCGGTCCGTGAGTCTCGGGTGCACGACGGGTTGTTTCCGGAGTTGTCGGGGTTCCTTTGCGGACCGTCCGTGTTGCTCTAACGGACGGTTCGCCAGTGTCCAGTTTCTGCAGCAGGCGCGTCCGTTTCTCTGGTTCTGTTCGTGTCCCTTTCTCTGTCTTTGCCTCTTTGTCTGTTCGTGTGTGCAGGGGTGCGTCCATCAGTTCGACAGGAGCTTGAGGCAAGCAGTGCGCAGCAGGCTGAGCAGGTCAACGCAGGCCACCAGCGTGCAGCAGCCCAGGACGCAAGCATCAACGACCCACGCGGAGCAAGCGGGCAGGACGCGCACGCATAGCAGGGCCTTGTTTAGTTTGCTAAAGTTTCTAACGTTTTCTCCACTTTCTCCATCACATCACATTAAATACGTCAAAAGACATATGTTCAGAGTATTAAATATAGGTAAAAAAATAATTAATTACACAGTTTTGATGTATTTCGCGACACGAATCTTTTGAACTTAGTTGGACCATGGTAGAATAATATTTACCACAAACAAACAAAAGTGCTACAGTGTGCTACAGGAGTTACAAAAGTTAAAAAGACAAATTTTTCCAACAACTAAACAAGGCCCTGCTCGCACAACCCAGCTACGAGATTCAGGTGTGTCATTTTCAGGCTACAGGAACTAATCATTGCTTAGTATTTTTGTGGCCGTGCATGCCTGATTAGATTAGTCTAATGATTAGGTAATCATTGCTTGTTGTTTACCCTCTATGCCCCGCAAAGAGTGTCCCTTTAGCCTTGTCCTAAGTCCAATCGTCTTATGTTTGACAAAGTTTATATAAAAATATATCAATGATTTTGATGTTTAACAAGTTTAATTAAATTCATTATGAAATATATTTTCATAGTATACATATTTAGTGTGATAAACATTGATACTTTTCATATAAATTTGGTCAAACTTCAAACCATTTGACTGAGAATAAATCAAAGTGGACACTCTTTGCGGGACGGAGGGAGTATTTGGTACTTAATCCTTGCATAATCTGCAGCTCGCCATAGGAGTAGCTTTTATCTTGATATGCTTTACTGATTGATTTAATTAGAAAGTGTTCTCTGTCACATGCTTTAGAGTTGGTTCAGTAGCATCTCTTGCTAATCATGCTTGGTTATTAATTAAGTAATTTATTCTTCCATGCTTAGTTCGTGAGCGCTTAATAGTAGTTGTGCTTTTTCTCCGTGCAAGCTTTTCGTGACTTGCTTCGTGTTGGCTTTCGCTACGCTTTGAGCGTGTCGAATTGTTCCTAGGGTGAACGTGTCACTAGTTGACTCGTGTCAACTTGGCAATTACACACAAAGTGCATTTTGGAGTGACAATCGGGATATAAGCTGAGTTCTTTCAAGGAGAGAATTTTTATCGGCTCCTATTCACTCCCCCCTCTCTGGTCGCCAATCCGGTCCTTCAATTGGTATCAGAGCCGGTTGCGGGTGGGTGGATAAGGGGGAGGAGGTTGCTGACAGGTGGGGTCGGCGAATAAAAAAGGCGAATTTATTAGAAGTAAGAGGGTATATGAGAGTTAGGTTGGAGTTGGAAGGGAAGTAGGAGCCTTAAATTCAGATAAGAGGTCCTCATATAGGTGGATGAGAGCTAGAATTTGAGAGACAGGTTGGAGTTGCCCTAACCCTCCACTCTCCTCCCCGCGACCACCCTCTCTCCCTTCCTCCCCCTCCGTCCTCCTCCTGCCGCCTTCCTACCCTCCCCTTCTCCCTCTCCGCCAGCTCTCCGCCGCCCCTACCCAACACCGCACCGGGCTCTCCTCCGTCGCCGCCCGCTCCCCGCAGGATCCAGATCCGGCGCAGGGCGCGGCTCGGTGACCGTGGCGGCGCGTCATCGACTTCAGTCGCCACACCTTGCTTGCCCCGTCCAGGTGCCGGCGGAGGTGGGCGCCGCTCCGCCGGAGGCAGGGCAGAGTGCGCCTGGAGCACGGCATATGCGCCGCACCTGGAGATCGGCTCATTTACCCGCGTGTCTGGAGCTCTCCTCCCATTGAGCGTACCCTTCCGAAGCCAGTACTGCTCGAGCAGCAAGCTAGAGACGCATGTTCAATGTCTAGAACAAACTGGAGTTGCCTCTGTGCTTCCTCTGCTCCTGGACTCTTCTGCACTCCAGGCCATGAAGGTGAGGCCAGGTTCCTCCTCCCTCGGATCTGTAAAGAACTTTCTCGAAAATAGAATGTAACATGGATTGGTTAAGTCACCTGAATGAGTATATATTTGTTGGAATTGAATTGAACTTGACAGGTTGGAGATTGGAGAGGCCAGTGGTACCATATTTAATTATTTGCCACTTTTACAAGTAGCGCTCCTTTAGATATGACCTTTAGAATTGCTCTTATGTTTTTGTCATCGTCGAGAGTTTGAGGCAACACATTTGCCACTTTTGCTGACGTGGCGAGCCACGCCACCGCGCCAGCATGGATTGACCATGTGAAATGACCTCTGTGCCCCTGCCTTCCTCACCGTAGATATCCCTTTCTCCTCTCTCTCTTATCAATGGCATGTGGGACCCGCATGGCAGTATCATCTTCCTCACCGCTCCATCTCCTCACTCTCATGGCATGCCCCTCCGGCGGGGGAGCTTCACGGCCGGCGGGGGAGCTCCATGGGCCGGCGGGGGGTGATATTCACGGTCAGCGAGTGCGGGCTTCCTCGCCGCTCACGGTGCTGCGGCGCGGCGCCCTGCTCGGCCGCGTTGCTACGCCGAGCCGGATGCTCAGGGTGCAGAGGACGTGGAGTTTCGGACGGCGCGCGGCGGATCTTGTCCGGCCCTGCTGCGCGGAGTGAAGGGAGGAGGACCCAGGCCTGGATTTTTGGAGGATGGTGCCGTCAAGGCCAGCAGGTGGGCGCCTCATTGCTGCGGACCAGCTCCAGCCTCCTCGGCACCGCCCGCGGGGGCGCGGGAGGCTGACCGGGGATGGGGATGGGCGGCGCCGGCGGTATGCTCCTGTCCCAGTCGTCCTTCTCGTCCCTCGTCTCACCGCGCACACAGTACGGTGGCGTCGGGAGCGGCTTGCTCGCGGGCGGACGCGGACGGCGAGGCCGCGGTGCCCGCCGCAAACGGCACGGCGTGCCACGTCAGCAAAAGTGGCAAATATGTTACCTCAAACTCTCGACAATGGCAAAAACGTAGGAGCTATACTAAAGGTCCTATCTCAAGGAGCGTCCCTCGTAAAAGTGGTAAATAATTAAAGACTAGTTGTTGCTAATAACCCAGTCTGCTGTCCACACTTGGACAAAATCAATGGCCCACAATGTAATAAATCTGTGAGATTGCATCAAGGCCAATAATATTTCTTCGTCCATGCATTAGGTCCTGACCCTGATGCATTTTGAATAGTTTTTTTTCCAGACCGATTGCCACTGTCCATACACTGGATTAAATGCTAATGATGTCCTGTTAACTAAAGCAGCCTTCTTGCATGTGTTTTGTTCTTTCTTTCATCATGTTTTGAATAAAATGTAGTAATTTTGAATATGAGGTGAAAGGGAGGATATACACCATATGATTTTAGTGCCCCCATGTTAGAGCAAATTATATCAAATGTCATGTGTATAGTTCTACCACAAGCATAGTAATACTGAATCATAAGTATTGGATGTGCACATCTATGGTAGTATCCTGCTTATCAGCCCGCAGAGCGATTCTAATCATCTATTATCTTGATGTTGTGAGTGCCTTTGGATCTTGATGAACTGATATTTGGTCCATTTGCTCCTAGCATTCGTTTTAATTAGTGCTAGGCTGCTAGCTTAAGCAGTTATGCCAATTAATTTTTTCCTACGAATTTCAATTAACTGTGTTGCTGCTCTGTGTATGGTATGCAGTTGTGTCGTCTAGAGTTCCTAGAAGCCAATTACATACTCTAACGAATTTGTGTGTTCCTTACTTCTTTTGTTACTTGGTAAATATGTGATCAAATAAATATATAGTATGTGATGTGGGATTTATTGGTCTAGCCTTAGCTTTGTAATTAGCAAGGGGCATTTCTTGATGCCATCAAAGCTCCTCTCAGCTCAATTTTGTCGGACACCCTTCACTGATTCTATTTTATGTTTCTGTAGGCATGGCGCATCACAAAGCAGGAAACCATGGTATTGCCAATAAGCCATGACACACCGCAAAGCAAAAATGATTGAGAATATCTTCAAATTTCCATGATATATCTGAAATTGTAGCAAACAGGTTATATTATATTTATATCCTTTCAAAGATGAGCCTTTCATCGTGGCATTAGTGTGTAGCACCCATCAATGAAAATTGCCGGAGATAAAACGGGTGACATGAAGTCTAGAAATATACCAAGATTGCTGAAAGTGACTACAGTGCGGCAATCCCTGATCAGGAGAGGTAACTTCCTACAACATTTTACCTTCCTTACACAGCATCCAGTTGTAGCACGTGTTCATGATAGCAGTTCATTTGATTATTACTATCACATCTTCAAGTGACATGCTAAAGAAAAATTATTATACTTTTGCAGCCTGAGCAAGGATGCATGAGCAGTGGAGCTCATTCCTTGTTTGTGCTTTCGTCAGCCAGCTTTTGTTTCTGCTTCTTGTCCAGTAAAAAGTCTGATGCATGAGTTTCAGCATTTGCATAGACTTGTGGCTGCAAAATGTGTAGCATAGCCATAAGCCATTAGATGTTTTCAGTGCCGATCTCAATTAGTTCAAATCTACCAACAAAATTATTTGGTAGCAGTCGATGCTGATCGTGGCATGTCAATATCGGTGCTCGGATGTGCTAATGTTCAAAACATCGGATAGACACCTTTGATGGTTCGGGTAGGACAAACTGGTGCTGAGATGTGTTGTAATATTCATCTTGAGATGCTGGGCAGACACCTTTGATAGGCTAGATTGGTGATTTAATGTATTGAAATATTTATGTTCCGACATACACCTCTAATGAATTGTTAGCATATGCTGTGATTGTGTTCTCAGTTTCATGTATCTTTTGTTGTTAATTGTCCTTTTAAAACTTGTGTTTGATTGATTACCCTGTAGGGCGCGCAACGCGCGCCGAATGTTCTAGTCTCATTTAAGAAGATTTCTTTCCCACATCGATGAAATCTTCTTGAATGATATAATTTTCTTATGCAATGAGAACTCCTCATCGATGAAATGTGCTGTAACACCTAGATCTGCTGTAAGACTAATATGGGACTTCAACCTTCTGAATTTGTCCATTAGCTGCAACTTCTCCTCTTCATACAATAACATACAATCTGTGCGTACAATTTGACGGCCAACAGCTCTGAATGAATTGACGACCACCACTGTCAATTTGACATCCGCTATCATCGACTCGGCCTCCATAGCTGTCAGATTGATCTCCACCGTAGCCAGATCGACCTTCGCTACTACCGATTCGACGACATCGGATGTCAGAATAAACCGAGAGAGAGATGCCCGCCATGCGCCACCAGCAAAGAAGGAGCCGTCGGTGAGCAGGAAGAAGACAATAAAATAAAGGGGCGTCGATCGTGGACTGTGGGGAAGAAGGAACTTTGAAATGAGAGGAATAAGGTATTGTCAGATGGGACTATGGGAGGAAGAAAGAGATGCACCCAGATCGAGAGAAAGCTTCACAGTCGCCTACACCGACAACCAGCGTTGCACCCAGACTCTGCGTGAGGTCAACATCTGAGCCAAACTCATGAACTGCGGCATCAACAAGGCGGAGTTCGACCATCGATATTGGGCCGGGGGAGTGAGAGACGTTGTCGGTTGAGGTGGGGAATAAGTGATGAGGGGTACAATGAACAATGATTTCAGTCCATTACGTAGCTGCTGAGCTTGGCATTATATGCAGGGGTGCAACGAAGTGTCGAATGACATTCGTCATTAGGTCAGTTTTCATCCACCAATTCCAACATCATCCAAATAGCAGAATTCGAGTGTATCAATACCCGTTCTAAATTTCCGAGGTTCAATATCTACTTCGGTGTTAGTGATTTCAAAACGATGAATAACGAATTAAGAGAAATAAAAAAAATGTACAATGCCAACATATCATTTTAAAAAATAATTTATCAAACTTGCTCGTTTTTCTAGACAATGGTGTATGTACAAGCTAAGAGGAGTCATATCGAGAGTTCGAGACGAGATCTAGAGAATTCTTAGCAATATACTATGTGCAATGAACTAGTACTCAACTAAGTCGGATTCACATCGAGATATGGAGAAGCTAGCGCTGCCACCAACGCAAAACGAGAAAGCTATTCTACTCTGTCGCGTGAATAAAAATTTTGTACAATTTTAACGGAATCTTGATCCTCTCTGACTCGATTCTGTGATCCAATGAACATTACTGTCAATCGTCGAAAAGCCTAGCTAATAAGATCTTGATCCTAACAATCTTGCCCGGCCGGCGCGATTACTGTTGCCCTGCAAAGCGGGCAGGTAGTTTGCTGGTGCAGCCACTTGGCCACGCAGGGCTTGTGGAACATGTGGGTGCACCCCGGCAGCACGCTGCAGACCTCGCCGGCCTCGTAGGGCGTCACGCAGATGACGCACGAGTCTCTGTCGCTGCCGCCGCCGCCTCCCGCATCGTCCCGAGGCAGCAGGTTCCGGTGGTACGGCAACTCCGGGAATATTACCTCCAGGGCGGAGCCAAGTTATTGGCTCTGGGTGCAGCCGCACCCACAAAAAATTTAGAATCCCTTATAAATTTTGAATTTTCACCATGTTAAATTGCAAATCTATGAATACTATGAAGACGTCGCACCCCTCTTGATTCTGCTCTAGCTCCGCCGCGCCTCCTCGACGGACACCGGCAGCACCGGCGGCGCCGTCGCCTTGCCGCTGCGACGGCCTCGCTCTCGCCTGGAATGATGTTTCGCCTCGCAGACTGCGACGACGAGGAGCATGAGGGCCAACACCACCATGGCGAGTATAGAGGAGGCGGCGACGCCCCAGTGGAGCCAATCGTCAAATTATTCCCAGTCCATTGATGGATATGGCAGGTCGTCGTTCGTCGCTGAATCGATCACCGGATGCCGGATCAGTTAGCGGCGTTGATTTTCGTTTGGAGTTGTGCGTCGATCGTCGAGACCCTGTACATACATGTTAGCGGTAGCACGTCCGGTCTTCAGTTCGGACTCTGACAGCGACTCCGATTCCAATTCAGATCAGCAAGCAGAGGCGGCACAGCGAAACCTCAACGAACATAGGTGTGAGTATCATCGATCATGCATACGCTCTTAGTAGGCACAGCTAGTATATCGTATTGTTTTTAGATAATAGAAGATAATATTCCTGCGTCAGACATTCTTTTTTCAAAAATGCATCAAACCAAAAAGATTAAAAAAGAGCACATGTTCCAAAGAAAATGTAGCCAAAACATCATGAGATCTGATGTACCAAAGAGGAATAACAAATGAAAATACGACTCAAATTCTCAGACAAACTACTTTAGTAAACTTCATATACGTTTTGTTTTGTAAAGTCTCCTTCCAATGAATCAACTTCTCCTCAATCGATGAAATCGAAACCAAAGTATGAGCCAATCGTCTTCTTCGTCGCGCTTGACACCACTTAATGCTGTCTTCGCTACCGCCGATGACCCGGAAGCAACGTGTCCCGTACCAGTACCATCCCAAGGTGGTGTCGGAGAGAGCTTCCATCGACACCCTTGTGGTCGCCTCGTCGACAACAAGTGCGCCGGCGTTTCGGATAGCCCAATAGAGGGAGCTGCGGGTGGTAGGAGGCAGTCGCGCAAAGGATGTGGATGCTGCCCTTCCATGGGCAGTCTGCGGCGTGCCAGCTGCGGGTGCTCCACAGGTGCACCCAGACCTCCGGCACGCCGCGGCTGCGAGCCACAAAGTGATCTTTGAGCAGGACTACGAGGACCTTGAAGTTGGAGAGGCTAGTGCCGAGCTCGCCACAGCGTTGGTTGGTCAGGCCGCCCTTGAGGAGGAACCTTCCTTGGTGCATGGAGGGAAAATTTTATCGGCGAAAAAACGAGAAATCCGATAAACATGTTTCTCGTCGACCTCTGTTTTTTTATTTTCTCACTGAGAAGTCTTCTAAGACAATTAATCATACCTTTCGGTTTCACGTAACCCTAAAGTTTAGCCCATTTATATTCGTTGTGTCTTGGTTTTTATGTTAGATTGTGTGGAACCATCTAGGTTAAAGAGAAACAAAAAATCCAAATTTTTTTGAGAAATCCGATAAACACGTTTTTCACCGACCTTCGGTTTTTTCTCTTACCGAGAAAGTAAACCTTGGGTGCATGCAGCCACACAGCTGGTCCGGCATGGTGACCGGCTGGTGCCGTTGCATGTTGGGCCTGCAGACGATGAGGTCAGGGTCGAGGGCTCGAGGCGGTGGGTCCATGACGATGACCGGTTCTTGTTCAGGAGGAGGAGGAGGAGGAGGAGGAGGAGGAGGCCGTCACGGCTGTCGACGGTCTCCCACGTTCCGCTGACTTCGCTGGCATGATCTCGAGGGAAAACATCTGGCTGATGGGGATGGATGGCGTTGGTGTTGACGATATGAAGACTGGTGAGCTGCTTGAGTTGTTGTGGTAGTAGCCCGTGACGAGGGGCATGCGCAGGAGGCAGAAACGGGCTAGGAATCCGGCGTCTGCCACGACGCGGTGGCACCAGTGCTTGCACGCGGACGCGGCGCGAATGACTAGAGCTGGGACTTGGCCCAGGTCGTGCCGGCCTGGCCCGACGCTCTCGTGCCTCGTGCCCCATCGTGTCTAGACTTTTAGGCACGTCATGTCGTGCCGCATGGCACGAAAATGTAACTTGTAGCAAACATGGCCTCATGTGCCATTTGTTCAAGTTTGATTTTGGTGATTAATGACAACATGATCAATGGGACTAACCATATTGTTGAGCATGTCTTTGTAGACATTTCTAGGTCCCATGGATGCAAAAATACTATATGCTAAAATGAGAAGATAGCATATATTTTGAGGCAAAACCAACAAGAAGAAAGAAAAGGGAAAAGACACCGTCGGATGAACCGACGGTACCGTAGGAAGAAGCGTCGGTGCAATGGCCGAATGAAGTAGTACACTACGTGAAGACTCGAGTCAACATGATGACCACCGGATGAACTGACCGTGGATATTCTAGTTGCACCAAATGATTGCCAGAGGAGAAGCAGCTGGGTTGGTTGCACCGGATGAACCAACAGTGTAGCAGCGGTTCATCCGGTGACCGTATGTTTGCTAACAGAGAGGTTCGGGCGCGAAGCTCTTCAGCACCGGATAAACCGATGGACATAAGGGATTGAGCGACGGTTCATCCGACGGCACCAAAGAAGCTAACAGTAAGGTTTTTGGAAGAAATCCTTCGGCACCGGATGAACCGATGGTTAAGTGAGGAACCCGTCAGTCTATGTGTCGGAACAACTGTGTCAGTGGATTGCAACAGCTAAGTGACGTGGATGGGGCACCAGATGAACCGATGGCCTTGGAATACTAGCATCGGTTCATCCGACGCTATATTTTTCAGTGGCCATTAGCCAACGGCTCTTTGGACGCCTTGGGCTATTTATACCCCCTCCACTCACCCATTTGAAGAGGTTGGATGCTGAGGAATACCAGAGGAGTTCAAGACACATAGAAGATCATATCCAAGCCATCCATGTGCTAAATTGCTCATCCATAGACTTGCACATACTTTGTGTGTGTGCTTAGTGTTAGGCTTAGCTTAGAGCTGAGTGAGTGCAAGGTGTGCCTACCTTGTGAGGTGATTCTCGAGTGGATCAAGCTGTACGAGGTGCGCCGGAAGCCTTGGAGCCTAGGTGGCTCTCCGGTAAACGTCTTCGACCCTCCGGCTTGGTGTGGAGCGGCGAGGACACTTTGTACCTTCACAATAATATGTTTCTGAAGTTTCTAGAACTAGTGAGAATGAGCTTGGAGCTTGAGAAGACTCCTCGACACACGAGGACTCATTTCCTCTGCCAGGGGCGGTTAGACCGCCCTGGGAGGGCAGTTTGACCGCCCCCTCCAGAGGAGCAGTGTCTTCTCTTCTTTCGCCTTCTTCCTTCTCGAGAGTGGATGCTTGATGTTCAGTGAGGGTTGTAGAGGCAGTGCAACACTCCTCTATCTCATCTTCGTCTTCATCATCACTTTCATCTTCATCCAATTCGGAATTTACAAAGGATTTTAGTAAATTCCAAACGCGATGAGCATCTCGACAAATGTTCTTGTTCTCTAGCATAAATTCTTGAAAATCTTCGCATAGAGAACTACGCAAAAAGTTAACAATAGAGGCATTGAGTTGCATGTTTTCCAAATCCTCAAGAGAGACATATGTCCAATCTTTTGGAAGGATACTCACTACTACAATGCTCTCCGCAGTGGGACCCATAGCCTTAAGAGAATGCAGAACATTTGCTGACCAAGAAATGTAGTTTGAGCCATCTTGAGCTAGTGGCTCAAACGGTACCTCACATGTAGTCGACATCGTCAAACTCCGAGCGGTTAAGCTCGAAATGGAGCACTCGGCTCTGATACCAATTGAAAGGACCTTGATGTCGCCTAGAGGGGGGGTGAATAGGCGAGTCGACCAAATAAAACTTTTCTCCCAAAAACTTAAGCTCCCTGGCAGAGATGCTCAAACCGCCTTCACAGGGCGGTTAGACCGCCTTGCTGCTTTCTGCTGGGGGAGGACGGTTTGACCGCCCCCCTGGACGCGGTTAGACCGCCTCCACGCAGAAAGCCAGCTAAGGATGGCTCAAGCTCCTCTTGACTTCTAGCATGAACCAAACTTGGTGAGTGACCTTGGTAGATGGTCACAAGCAGGGTAATGATCCCTGCACATAAAGACAAGCACACCCAAGTAGATCGAAGCGGAAGCAAATAGTAATATGCTAGAAAGACCACAAGTGAAGCAAACCACAATGGAGACACAAAGATTTGTTTTCCGAAGTTCACTTCCACCAAGGAAGCTACGTCTCCGTTGAGGAGCTTGTAAGGGATTCGAGTTCTCAACTAACTCTTCCCACAACAAGCCGAGTCTCTTTCAACCACTTTCCTCAATTCCACTAAGGCAAGATCACAGCCCTCACAAACTTGCCGCTGCTCACCACAACTTGGGAGCTAGCCGGCGACGTCTAGCCGTCTAGGAGGCAAACCTTCAAGAGTAACAAATGCTTCAAGGCTTGTAGACGCGAATCACAAGTGCTCAAGCTATGGAAGGCTCTTGACAGCTCACAAAGCTCACACAAACTCACTCTCTCAACCCAACTCAAGGATAGAGCTTGAATATCACAAATGTCACAAAGAGATGGTTGGGGAGAGGTTCTATGGCTTTGGCTCAGCAAAAACAGCAGGGGAAGCACACCAGCAACCCTAGAATCAGCAGCTCCAACAAGTAGAGCTCGTGAGGTACTTATACCCCACTCAAGGAAAACTAGCCCTTAGAAAAGTGGCTAGGGTGGTTAGACCGCCTGGTCAGGGCGGTTAGACCGCCTACCCCCGGCCAGTTTGAAAAACTAGCCGTTGGCTGCCTGGGGCGGTCAGACCGCCCCCCAAAGGCGGTTAGACCGCCCTGGGCAGAGAGACCCCCGAAACCCTTTTTCTCTTCTCACAAACACTTCAAGATGTGTTGAAGTGGCTAAGGTTGGGTTAGAGGTTTGTTAGATCACTCAGGGACTCCCTCAAGGCTATTTCTCACATAGGACGACTAATGAGCACTTTTGATACTTGTCATAAAGCTAATGTTGCATCCCTCTTGATAGTACGACATTCCTATACTCAAGAATGAAAGTAAGTACCTAGTCAACCTCTTGAGCTTGTATATCTTTCATCTTGCCATACTTGAACAATTTGAACCTGAGAGCTTCCAACAATTTGCTATCTTCATGAGCACATCCATACTTGAGCTAGCAACTTAAGATCTTTCCATATAGCATAGGAATGCACACTTAGATCCTTAAGTCACTCCATATTGTCAAACATAATATGTAGATGAGTTGCATTGCTTCCCTCGGTTAAGGCTTGAGTATGATCCTTCGAGACCCCACGGATACTAGAACTTCACCTTAGCAAAACACAAATGGCAGCCTAGCTAGGACCCCAAAGATTGCTTAGTCCCTCACCCTAGTTATCTCGGTTGATCTCTTCATCACTTACCCAAACCATGTTGAGTTCGACTTTGCTTCATCCATAGTTGATCTTCATTTGAAATACCGCTTCAAATGCTTGTTCTTGATTGACAACGTATATGCAAGCTTCTAATTTAGGATCATCAAATATACACTCATCCTTGTATCCTTTCGCAATCATCACATGAAGCCTTGCATTTATTATTTAGTATAGAACACCATTTCTCTTCTTATGACCCATTTGATTTTTAATCAAGCTACCACAATCATTGGAGACTCGGAATCTTCATAAAATATCCCCAATATTTATCTTCATTTGATCACTTGACATTTATCATTTCTTATCAAGGGACCACACACTTGCTTGTCTTCATTATGTGAGCCATACAATATCCATTCTTAAATATATAGCAATACTAACTCATGAATAATTAAATAAAAACCTACTCACATTCTTAAACAAACAAGTTAGTTCTTTAATCGCTTTGTCATTCAATTCACCAAAATCCACTTAGGGGCTTAGATGCACTTTCAATGTTATTGCAAAGAGTATCATTTTATCCTCTCTAGATGTAGGTGTTTTCAATAGAGTTTTTACTAGTGAGAATGCTCATGTGCTATGGAACACCATCAAGGAACAAAATGAGGGTTCAAAAGAAGTAGCTAATGAACGCTACGGTTGTCTCCTTGAGGAATTCAATAGCTTTAAGCAACTTGAGAATGAAAATGCCGAATCTATGTACTCACGCCTAAATGTTCTTGTCAATGAGATTAATGCTTTAGGTGTGAAGGACATCAAGGACTTGAACATGAACCGCAAGATCCTTCAAAGTCTCTGGAAGCCCGACTATGACTTGGTGAAAGCTATCATCTATGAGAAGAAGCTTGAAGACTTGAAGCCTTCTCAAATCTTGAGCAAGATCATGGCACATGAATTACAAATCATGCCCAAGTCCAAGATAGCTTCCAAGGATGGGCTCAAGACAAAAGAAGAACCAAAAGTTGAGCTCAAGGCAACACCCCAAGAACCATCTTCTCCAACCGCAAGCCATGCTCACTCAAGTCGACAAGAGAAGAAGATGAGAAGGATGTCAATTCATGAAACCTCAACTGATGATGGTGATGACGAAGAAGGATCCTCAAGTGATGAAGAGGTCGAGTCGATGGTTGTCATGTACGTGAAGAAGATCTTCAAGTATGTGAAGAAAATCAACATGTACGGCTACAATGTCCACTTAAGAGAAGGGTGTCATCATCAACATATCAGGCTCACCAAGATCAAGCGAAAGAAGAAGGTGGTCAAGGAGAGGAAACCAAAGCAAGAAGCACTCACCACCATCGGTGAATGGACAAGTGGTGGAGAATCAAGTTCTTGTAGCTCAAGCGATGAATCAAGCAAGAACTTCACCATCCGCGTCATGCAAGGTCCCATATCATCATCACACATGTGCCTTATGGCCCAAGGTATGGAAAACAATGTGAGTGATGATGAATCTGATACCACCTCAATTGATGAACTTGTTGAGCTAGTCAATGAGCAAAAAGAAATCCTTGAAAAACAAGCTAATGAAATAAAAGAATTTAATGCTCTCAATAATCTTAGTGCTACCTTTGCTACAAATTATGAATATTTGTTGTGCAAATTCAAATTGCTTAGCGAGGAGTATGAAGAGCTAAAATCTAAGGAAGAAAGCATTGAGGTTAAAACTAATCATTTCTTTGAGCTCAATGAATCATCTATCCCTTGTGCAATTCCTATATCCAAGGTAGATGCTTCAACTTCTTGCATTGATTTAATTGATGAATCTTGCTCACCATCTTACAATGAGAATGTTATCATAGAAAAATGTGATTGTCTCATAAGCATTAAGAATGATGAGCTCAAGCAAGAAGTGAAATGGCTCCGAGAGAGGTTGGTTAGCTTGATGGGCAAGGGCAAGAACAATGAGGAACAAGTAGAAGCCTCTCAAGACATGAAGAACAACATCCAACCTTCTCAAGATAATCGTGATGACATGGTGAAGAAGCTTCAGAAGGGATCAACCGTGATTTGCTACAAGTGTCATGAAGAAGGGCACAAGTTCTACAAATGCCCTCAATTCATCAAGAAGATGGACAAGGGTGAGAAGAAGAAGATGAACACCACCATAAAGAGTTCTCTCATCTACACCAAGCCCAACCGCAAGAACAAAATCAAGAGCAACTTCTATGTCATCAAGAAGAAGGCTAATGGTAAGGTGGTTGCACACAAGGTTGCGAAGATAAAGGAGTGGGGTTGGAACCAACCCATTTGGGTGCCCAAGGAAGTCATCACCAACATGAAGGAGCCTCAAATGGTTTGGGTTCCTAAGGCCACGTGAAGGCCAAGAGTTAGGGGGACTTGGGAGGCTTGGCACAAAGAAGATGAGAAGATTCAAGTCTAGAAGCCAAGCTTGAAAGATTGGACATGTGTTGCCCAAGCTCCCCGGTTAAGGTAATGGAAACTAGAAGTCATCTTATATCATTGTAGCTCCATTGCCTTGTTTAGGTTGCATTTGTTGCTGTGCCTAGTCGTTTATATATGGTAGGTTGCTTGTGTCATGTGCTAACCCATGAGCAACCTACATGGTTTGATTAGTGTGTAGGAAAGCTACACTTGTTTCTTTCATGATGCATGCTTTCATATGTATCTCTTTGCATCATGAGCAAGCTATAGGGCTAGCTTCCCTTTTGTTGTCATAAACAATGTGCATACATTTGGTTAGTGATTCAAACACTAAATGCACACATTTAGGGGAAGCTCATTCTATGGTTTGTTTGTGGGACTAACATTGTTTCAAGCTTATCTTGTGTAGTCCCTTGGTGACGCGTTCCGGTGCGGTATTTCATTCTAAGAGAATGCTATTTCACTCTAAATGTGATCTAACATCTCTAAAAGAGTGAATATAGCAATACGAGCTTCATGCTATTGAGTCATGTCCTTGCGAGCTTATGTCTCTATATAAGTTCAAAGGCAATAAACTCATACATTCCTAATCCTTGTGGTACCCCAAGTGTATTCTTTGCAAGCTTCTTTCAAAATGGTGTCATCTCCAAGTGATATCTTTTCCAAGTGGCTTATCTCAATGTGGTGCCAACAACTTAGAAGAGGAAATCCCCCGGAGGTATATGCTCAAAATCTACAAGTGGTAATGTTACAAGAACTCTCTTGTCTTTTAAAGCTACCTCCTTGCATGATATGCTCTAAGCTTCCTCATCTTACAAGTGTTTTTAGTTGTGCACTTGATTTTCACACTATCATTTTGTGCACACACTTATGGGGAGCTTAGTTTATATCATGCTAGTCTCATGAGCTTATGATCCACCTTAGTTATCCACACATGTGGTATCTTCATTGATATCATACATATGGATCATGGTTCATGCGGCTTTCTCCTTTGTATTTGAAATTTCTCTTTGAGTTATGATTGCTAGGACTTGCTAAATTTCCTTTGGAGACCCTTTTGTTTTGGACACCTTTTGGAGATTTTATTCCAAAGGGGAAGAATTTGGAGCCAAAGCAAGCCAATGTTTAGCAAACTATATGTGAAGAGAAGATCATGGAAGAGGGAGAACACATCTAGGGGGAGTTGGATGATGGTAAGCATCCAAGCAAGTGTAAGTGGTTCAATTTTGTCAATTTTTGCAAATTTAGGCTTGCTTTGATTGTGTTGTCATAAATCACCAAAAAGGGGGAGATTGTAGCGAACATGACCTCATGTGCCATTTGTTCAAGTTTGATTTTGGTGATTAATGACAACATGATCAATGGGACTAATCATACTGTTGAGCATGTCTTTGTAGACATTTCTAGGTCTCATAGACGCAAAAATACTATATGCCAAAATGAGAAGATAGCATATATTTTGAGGCAAAACCAACAAGAAGAAAGAAAAGGGAAAAGGCACCATCGGATGAACCGACGGTACCGTAGGAAGAAGCGTCGGTGCAATGGCCGAATGAAGTAGTACACTACGTGAAGACTCGAGTCAACATGATGACCACCGGATGAACCGACGATGGATATTCTAGTTGCACCGGATGATTGCCAGAGGAGAAGCAGCTGGGTTGGTTGCACCGGATGAACCGACGGTGTAGCAGCGGTTCATCCTGTGACCGTATGTTTGCTAACAGAGAGGTTCGGGCGCGAAGCTCTTCAGCACCGGATGAACCGGTGGACATAAGGGATTGAGTGACGGTTCATCCGATGGCACCAAAGAAGATAACAGTAAGGTTTTTGGAAGAAATCCTTCAGCACCGGATGAATCGACGGTTAAGTGAGGAACCCGTCGGTCTATGTGTCGAAACAACTGTGTCAGTGGATTGCAACGACTAAGTGACATGGATGGGGCACCGGATGAACCGATGGCCCTGGAATACTAGCATCGGTTCATCCGACGCTATATTTTTAGTGGCCATTAGCCAACAGCTCTTTGGACGCCTTGGGCTATTTATACCCTCTCCACTTACCATTTGAAGAGGTTGGATGCTGAGGAATACCAGAGGAGTTCAAGACACATAGAAGATCATATCCAAGCCATCCATGTGCTAAATTGCTCATCCATAGACTTGCACATGCTTTGTGTGTGTGCTTAGGCTTAGCTTAGAGCTGAGTGAGTGCAAGGTGTGTCTACCTTGTGAGGTGATTCTCGAGTGGATCAAGCTGTACGAGGTGCGCCGGAAGCCTTGGAGCCTAGGTGGCTCTCTGGTAAACGTCTTCGACCCTCCGGCTTGGTGTGGAGCGGCGAGGACACTTTGTGCGAGTATAGTAAGGTTGACTTCAATTGAGACAAAAATGTCACTAGTCAGCTCCTTAGCGTTACAATTAACATCACTTTCTTATTACCTAAGAGATTAGATAAGGGAAGAAGGCAGGCCAAAGCTTATAGATTCGGAGATCGTACTTCTAACGCTTTGTCTGAGTCAGTCCTACGACCCCTTCCGGCTGAGACACGAATCCTAGCCTATCTGAGTCGCAGAATGAAGGGCTCTTCAGAAGGCGCCACCCAAGTCTCCTTTGAGACTTCGGAGTCAGGAATGATTTTTCCAAGGAAGGCGGATTTTCTTCGTTCCACAACACGAACAGGGTGTACACAAGATCGATGTGCCATCTTTCTAACCACGTTCATTTGTTGTATATCCCTTTATGTCACTGCCTTCACCAGTGGTCTGAGAGACGATATTAAGCATTTGGTGCTATCTATCTTAGCAGCACCAGACCCAGTTGAATTCAATATGCCCAACACATGGAAGTGGCTTTGGATTATCAATTTCAAAGTACTAAAGGGGCGATGCGGTGAATGCAGGTCAGTCTTTGGTGTGCTTATAAGGTACGAGTAATGTGAGTGAGGTAATCCACATCCTTGTGAACTTGGCATAGGAAGAGATCATCTCTAAAGGCCTTTTTATTTGTAGTAGGTGCAGTGCTTGGAGGGGCATCCATCACAAAAGCAATACATGTGTGGAGAGGTAGACAGGGTCCATGTATTAGGCTGTAAGAATCGCGTAAAGCTGCCAATCGGTGCATTTGGTAAATTTGTGTCACTAAAATCCTAACAAAACAGGGGACGTGGAGACCCCCTTCCCTTGGTGGAGAAGCTCCTTAGTGGAGGCGGCATCAAGGTGACCAAGGGAGCTTGGTGAGTGCCTTCGTGGCGAGCCTTTGTGGCTAGTCAAGTGGTGCTCTTGGGAGAGACTTAGTGACCGGGAAACAATACTCTTGTGTGGAGTGCTTCAACAACGTGGACTAGGGGTGGCTTAGTGCCTACCGATACCACGAGATAAATCGCGTGTCAAGAGTTTGCTTCCTCTCATCCCCTTTACGTTTCCGCATTACATTCTTGTAATCCTTGCTTGCCTTTACTTTCCTAGAGTAGCATCTTGCTAGGATTGGCTATAGGTTGCAAAACTTGTTTTGAAATGGGAGTTTCACACTAGAACAACCATAGTTGCACATCTAGATGGCATGTTCTAGTTTATATTTTATGCAAAGTAGTGAAAGTCATAAGTTAAGTTTTTAAGTTGCCTAATTCACCCCCTCATCCTCTTAGCCTATGAGCATCTGATTCATTACACAAGTTTTTTACTAGACCCAAGCACGGCCCTCGCGATATGTCTACATGTGACCATGCCAGAGCAGAATGTTATTACATTATGATGATCATTATCAGAATTTAATACATGTAAGGTAGATTTTGTGATCTACTTCTATTATAGTAGTTGTATTAGGCTATATAATGCATGAAACAAATGATATTATGATGATATAGTCTACGAATTTGCTAATGGATCATTTTCGTGTCGTGCCGGTCCAAGCACAGCTCAAAATACGTGTCATGACGTGTCACTTATCATGCCGAGATCTTAGGCACGCCACGGCCCAAAATTTTTAGTGCTGTGCCGTACTATGAGTCGTACCAAAATATCGTGCGACCTACAAAAGTCGCCAGCTCCACGCACGAGGGAGACTGAGGAGTCGAAGCGGAGGAGGATGTGCTCCAGGACATATATGGTCGGGGATGTGGTGCACGGCCGGCGTCACCCCTCCTATTACCTTGGGCACTTTTTTTTTTTGCGAATTTACCTTGGGCACTTCTCTTGACGCTATCGCCGGCTTCGGCGCGTCCCTGCGCCGCCGGGGCCGTCGCCGCCTATTAACCTCCATGGAAGTCGTGATTAAACAAAGATAATCACGGGCATCGTCCGATCCGATTTGATTTTCCAGATTCGAGATATGTATACATTCTGCACAAAAAGCACAAAGAGGAGTTTTTTTTTACACGGAGTCACGACGGACCCTGCTATGTATACGCCACGTATCGGCTGTACGTATTGGGCTAGCTTTCTTGGCCCACACGCTCACAATTGCCTGGATTAACGAAAATATATACCCCTGGTGGATTAACGTTTAGTTGAAAATGTTAGGTACTCATTCCATTTCAAAATGTAAGTCGTTTTGGTATTTCAAGATTCACATACATCTAGATTTATACTTGTTTTTAGATACTATGAATTTAGATTTGCTGAAATGAGATATAATTTGGAACGGATGGGGTAGATGTTAACAATCCCTACTAGTACGGGTTTATTATTAGTATGTAAAAAAATATCTAATCCGAGTAATGCAGAATCATAATTTTTGCAACATATAATTCGAGTATATTAGGTGCATATTGATCTAAAAACTTGTAAATTGATTAACTTAGATCCCTAAATAAAATGGTGCATTAACGATCTAAATGTTTGTTGTAAAAAAACGATCTAAATGTTATAATCAACAAATATGTGCTAATGTCGGGTCAGGACATATTTGTGTTGGAACGAATTATTGATCATTCTTTATCCTTGATAATCACGTCTCAAAGGAAATATATTTTGCATGACTATAATCTTCAGTATTTATGAAATTGTTGTTTATTATGTTATTATATTTTTGTACGGTGATTTAGTTTTAATTATAACTAGTTAATTTCATATTTAATATTGACAAGTTTACCCCCACTATTGTTTTTCATATTTCATTATATTTGTATTGTTTAATTAATAAACAATATAATTGCATATACTAACAATGCATTTTAGGAGTTTGCCACTACACTTACCTAACGGGGCTCGGTCCCTTCTCTGTGTGGCAGTTGATTCGACGGAGTCGCTACCATTGGTGTGGCCCACATTGCTGCTAGGTTTACTAGTGGTGGAGAGAGGCGGAGAGGTGAGGCATTAGAAAGATAAGGGAACGCTTTGCTTCGCGGAGCCCGGCTAGCGGAGAATGTTCATGGGATGCCTACTAGTCAAATCTGGTTTAGAACCCCTTTTGCAATGGTAGAGCCTGTCTAAGGGTTTTGTTCAGGCAACCAACAACCAAACATGGTGGTGCTGCATTTTTGGAGCGTGGCTAGCCTTTATGCAGGCAACCAATCACCATCATAATCTTTTCCAAAAAGATAGGCAGGCGATCAGATTTTTTTAGAACGTTTGACGTGACTGCCCAATCCCAATACGACTACTTGTACTACATCTAGAAGGTTGTTGTGTGTATAACCACTTCCTGTTCATTGTTGTTCATTGTTGTTCGAGGAACTTCACAACATCAACTCTCGCAACATCAATTTTGTTCGACTACACCGATGAGGTCAACCCAAGACCATGACGTACTATTCCAGTTGATAATAGAGCAACCAATACCACTTCATGTTTAAATTTATGTTTACAGGAACACTTGCACATATCATGTTATCTCTGAATCGCTCAACATAATCATCATAATATTGTACAAGCTTAATTCTGAATTGAAAATATATAAAATACTGCATAGATATCTAACAATGCAGAACCACGTACTGAGGACATGCATGGAAATAATATATAGCAGCACCGATCGAATAACCAAACGCGCAGAGGCGCTCATGCCTTCAAGATCGGCGGCCACGGCAGCTCGTACGGGTAGCCTGGCCCCTCGTAGTAGCGTTTCTTCCATTTCTGGACGCGCTCCACTGCCATAGAACCGCCACTTACTGTTCCGTGTTGCCAGCAGCACATACGTCTCATGCGCCGCGACAATCCTAGCGCGTCCCGGGAGCGTTTGGGTGTCCTCCGGCAACCGGAGTAGACTCTGGAGAACCCACTCGTCACCATTGTCGCCGCCGCCCTCCTTGAACCGAGCGAAGACCCTGAGGTCGTTGTCTACCAATCCGACGGCACGCAGCGTGCCGTCTTCCCCGCCCATGACCCGAAAGCAAGCCTCGGACCATCCCCCGATGCTCACGGGAAGAGCTTCCAGCGACACCCGCGCCGTGCCCTCGTCGAGAACAAGCGCCGCGCCGGCGTCTTTGATAGCTCAGTAGAGAGAACCATTGGCGCGGCCGGCGAAGTAGAAGCTGGCGATCGCGCGCGGGATGTCGATGCTGCCCTTCCACGCGCAGGTCACGGCGCGCCAGCTGCAGTTGCTCCCCAGGTACACGAACGCCTCCGGCACGCCGCGGCCGCGGGCCACCATGTGGTCCCTGAGCAGGACGACGAGAACCTTGAAGTTGGAGAGGCTGGTGCTGAGGTCGCCGCCATGCCGCTGGCCAGTCGCGCCGCCCTTGAGCAGGAACGTGCCGAGACGATGATGCAGACGCGTGCGGCGACGCACAGGTCATGCATGGCGATCAGCTCGTACCGCCGCGTGTTGGGTTCGCAGACGACGAAGTCAGGGTCGAAGCGGTGGCGGTTCTTGTTCCGGAGGAGGACGAGGCCGTCGCGGCTGTCGACGGTCTCCCAGGACAAAGTGCCGGCGGCGCCGGCCGTCGGCAGGAAGTCGAGGGTGGACTGGTTGATGGGGATGGACGACCGCGTTGGCGACGAGGGTACGAAGTCCGGCGGGTTGCTGGAGTTGTGGTAGTGGCCCATGACGAGGGGCACGCTCAGACGGAAGCGGGATAGGAACCCTGCGTCCGCCACGACGCGGCACCAGTGCCTGCACGCGGACGCGGCGCGCACGAGGGAGACGGAGGAGTCGAGGCGGAGGAGGATGAGCTCCAGGACATCGTCGGGGATGATGTCGTGCATGGCGGTCGGCGGCGTCGCCGCTCCTTCCGTGGGTACGATTTCACTACGCGCTATCGTCGGCGCCGTGGGTGGTCTGGACTCGTCCCTGCGCTGCTGCTGCCGCGGCGGCGGCCGCCGCCTATTGCTCTCCGGGTTCTCCATGGGTGTTGATTAACAAAGAGCTCACGTGCATTCCATAAGATTTGATTTTCCAGGATCCAGATATATATGTAGTACATCTGCAGTCAGCACAAGCACAAATTTGAGTTTTACACGTACCCGCCACGTATGGCTCCATTGAGCCGGCTTTAATTTCTTGGCCCGGACGCCATGCCTCTGGCACTGGGGCTTATACCGTTACAAATAATCATTGCCCGGACTCCGTGGATCCGGACAATCTCCGTGGTCTTTGGTGTAAAGGGATATAAATTCCATAGATTCCTGTTATAATGAAAGGATGTCTAAAATTAGATGCTGAGCAACCCAAACCTAGATAAAATACTAGGGTCGTGCCCGTGGGTTGCTACGGGCAACAACATATTTATGCTACAATACATGAAGCATATAATAAGATAATAATAACATAAAATCAGCTCAAATATTAAAAAGATATTTAATAAAAATGAAGTTACTAAACTAAACGAATCCAAATATTAAAAATTATTTATTCTCCCCCTGCCTCTGCTGTTTGAGGTTTCCTGCTCCTGTCGATCCATGCATCTTTTCGTAGACACACATGAAGCCTTCGGTTTTTGTTCCCAGATGATGAGTCAGGATCATCTGAAGCAAAAAAGATTAAAACAACAAACGATGAAGCCGACATAAAATTACTTCTTTCTTTACTCAGCAGGGGTTTACAAAGCTATCTGTTTTGATTGGGGATGCTAATATTTATCCTACTCCGAAACACCATATATGGTAGAAGGACCACTAATTATTGCACCACAAAAAGGTAACATAAGCAAATCTGTAGCGGTTTTCTTTTGTAAAGAAAGATCTTGTTCTTTTAGAAGAATATTATATTACATGGGGGAATAAAGGAATATTATATTATGGGGGAATATTATATTACTCTGCTCACACGATGTCAGGAGCAAGTAAATGGTTGAATTCTCCCAAGCTATGATTCCTAGACCCAAACTTGATTATTAACATTGCTTAGCAGATAAAAGTTTTGGGAAAACCAACTTGAGGCATTGGCATTTTCTGAACAAGTTCACAATGACCAGTAGTTATATCTACATTCATGTTCATTATTATTATGTAAGAATTACAAAAGTTTTTGGAAATTAAATGATAGTATTAAGATACTTCGCACCATAAAAGTAATATCATCTTGCTATGATATTCATGCTCTGATTTTCAACACCTCCTAACTGTATAATCAAGCAATGTAAAATAATATGGCAAGGCCCGCGGCAAGTGAAACGAGATGTTGTATACTCAGCATTCCTGCCCGCCCAATTGTGAAAGTGGGTTATAACTCATAAGCACAACTGGAAGCTGCATGAATAGTAAAGGTCAAAACTGAAACATGCTTGCAAGTCACTATGAAGTTAACCTTTGAGTAGTGTCTTCAAATTGTGTTTCCTTCCGGGTTTGAGCTAAGATCTGAACCAGTAGCGCATATAACTTATCACTGACTTGTATTTGCTCTTATAAAAACATTAAGTTTGCAAAGCAAGATCAATATTCTCTGAATATTCAGAAATCTGAATAACAGAACAAATTTCAGATAATCAACTCTACCATATTTGAATAGCAGCTTTGCAAGTACCTGGGAGGATATGAGTTCAATCAGAGAAAACATTGTTGATCTTCTAAATGATGAAAACAACACTATTAATTTATAATACACAAACATGAAAAATGACCCATGCGTCAGGCATATTTGGAGCAATACTTAGATTTGGTGCTGGCACAAGACACTGCGTTGCAGACTCATGCAAATTTCCCCTCTAGACCTAATCAATAGTCTCCTCTCCATCGATGGGTACAAAAATATCTACGTGTCGTAGAGAATTTTTGTTCATCAAGGTCAGCAGGCAATTTAATGGAAGCGCACATACAGTAAAAACGACACATGGGTCAGAGCAGTACCTGAATTTGGGGCTTGATTTAATTTTGATGGCTCCATCAACACGGTGCGTCCTGAAAGAATGATGGGAAGAATAGACAAATTATTGAGACAGAAAGGTTTTATGATGGTTCCATCTTCTCGGTTAGAAGACCTGAATCACCTCAACGTATGCCAGGCAAGGGTATAAGCCGGACGCTTGGGGACGGAAAGTTATGGCGACGGCGGGGTTGGGGACGGAAAGGAATGGCGACGACGGGGTAGAGGAAGGACGTCAACGTCAGCCAGGGGTAGAGGAAGGAAAGGTTGCCGCTGGTGACGGCGGCCAACGGTGGCGGCTGACGATCGTAGGAGATGGCGGCGGGGTAGACGGAGGCGGCGGATCGTAGGTGACGGAAGGGATGCCGACAACAGGGCAGATCGAGGAAGGACGCAGTGCCGGCAAGGGATACAGGAAGGATGGAGATTGGCGATGGTGGTGGCGGCCGGTCGTACGTAGGCCACGGAAGGGTTGGAGGGATACGTTGATTGTGCGTAGGGTTTGGAAGCGGAGGAGATGGCGTCACGGGACGTGTGGCCCCAGATCCATCGGAGGTCCATGGGACAGCGGGAGGGCACAGACGGGGGGAAGGCAAGCAAGGGAGGCCGCGCGGACGCGAGTAGAGGCGGACGCAAGCGGACGTGCGGGGGACGGGAAACGACGTACCAATTTTTTCTTTGGGTTCATTCTTTTTAGGAGTAGAGATTATGTAAGAATTACAAAAGTTTTTGGAAATTAAATGATAGTATTAAGATACTTTGCACCATAAAAGTAATATCATCTTGCTATGATATTCATGCTCTGATTTTCAACACCTCCTAACTGTATAATCAAGCAATGTAAAATAATTTGGCAAGGCCCACAGCAAGTGAAACGAGATGTTGTATACTCAGCATTCCTGCCCGCCCAATTGTGAAAGTGGGTTATAACTCATAAGCACAACCGGAAGCTGTGTGAATAGTAAAGGTCAAAACTGAAACATGCTTGCAAGTCACTATAAGTTAACCTTTGAGTAGTGTCTTCAAATTGTGTTTCCTTCCGGGTTTGAGCTAAGATCTGAACCAGTAGCGCATATAACTTATCACTGACTTGTATTTGCTCTTATAAAAACATTAAGTTTGCAAAGCAAGATCAATATTCTCTGAATATTCAGAAATCTGAATAACAGAACAAATTTCAGATAATCAACTCTACCATATTTGAATAGCAGCTTTGCAAGTACCTGGGAGGATATGAGTTCAATCAGAGAAAACATTGTTGATCTTCTAAATGATGAAAACAACACTATTAATTTATAATACACAAACATGAAAATGACCCATGCATCACGCATGTTTGGAGCAATACTTGGATTTGGTGCTGGCACAAGACACTGCGTTGCAGACTCATGCAAATTTCCCCTCTAGAGCTAATCAATAGTCTCCTCTCCATCGATGGGTACAAAAATATCTACGTGTTGTAGAGAATTTTTGTTCATTAAGGTCAGCACGCAATTTAATGGAAGCGCACATACAGTAAAAACGACACATGGATCAGAGCAGTACCTGAATTTGGGGCTTGATTTTGATGGCTCCATCAACACGGTTCGTCCTGAAAGAATGATGGGAAGAATAGACAAATTATTGAGACATAAATGTTTTATGACGGTTCCATCTTCTCGGTTAGAAGACCTGAATCACCTCAACGTACGCCAGGCAAGGGTATAAGCCGGACGCTTGGGGACGAAAAGGAATGGCGACGGCGGGATTGGGGACGGAAAGGAATGGCGACGGTAGGGTAGAGGAAGGACGTCAGCGTCGGCCGGGGGTAGAGGAAGGAAAGGTTGCCGCTGGTGATGGCGGCCAACGGTGGCGGCTGACGATCGTAGGAGATGGCGGCAGGGTAGACGGAGGCGGCGGATCGTAGGCGACGGAAGGGATGCCGACAGCAGGGTAGATCGAGGAAGGATGTAGTGCCGGCAAGGGATACAGGAAGGATGAAGATTGGCGATGGTGGTGGCGGCCGGTCGTACGTAGGCTACGGAAGGGTTGGAGGGATACGTTGATTGTGCGTAGGGTTTGGAAGCAGAGGAGATGGCGTCACGGGATGTGTGGCCCCAGATCCATCGGAGGTCCATGGGACAGCGGGAGGGCACAGACGGGGGGTAGGCAAGCAAGGGAGGCCGCGCGGACGCGAGCGGAGGCGGACGCGCAGGGGACGGGAAACGACGTACCAATTTTTTTCTTTGGATTCATTCTTTTTAGGTGTAGAGATTGATTTACTAGTTTATTCGAAATCAATCAGTGTTCGCAGCATTATTGTAAGAAAATTTCAAAGCATGTATTAGGTGGGGGAGAACCTGCTAGTGATGGAGGTGGGGGAGCAAACCAAACATATATGATTCCCGTAAAATATTGAATTAGATTATTTGAAATATTAAAATAGGATTAGCTGGTAGTTAAATCAAATATAAGAAAATATCAAAGCATGTCTGATGTGAGTAATTGATTGCTGCAATAGTTAATCCTATGATGAGCCAAATAGGTTTAAAACCTTGACCATTATTCACAAGTCAAGTAGAAGTCCCATATTGATCGTGCATAGTGGAGAGAGCAAAATCTATATGCCAATCTGTTAAACTCGAATTAGAAGAATTGATCAGGCGCCATGTGCTGCTGCTTTCTTCATGGCGACTAAAGCGCATAGAAGGGGGGCGACAACAAGTTTTCTTCGGGGCATGATTTTTCGGTTTTCTGCTAGAGATGCATCGATGACAACACTAGTTTCCATCGATTTTGTGTGATTGAGCAATACGATGATGACTTGGTCAATTATCAAAACATTTTATATTTTTATAGAACAATTTAATTTTTTACAAAACGATTACTGTTTTTATGAAACTTTCCTTTTGTTAAGTTGGAACCATTTGTTTCTTGAAACATTTATTTTGTCCTTGAAAAATTCTTTCTATGCTTAGGACATTTTGTTTTGTTCTTGAGCCATTTTCTATTTTTAGAGAACATTTTTTTTACTTATGTGGTTCTTAATTTGTTTCTTACAACATTTACATTTCTTATAGAAATGTTTTCTCTTTCTGGCTAACTAAAATATTTTTCATTAGATTGTATATTTATTGTTCAAACTGTCTACCCAGATTCATAGCATGTATAAGTGTTAGCATTTTCTGAGGTATGGCTATGCAAAATGAAGCGTTAATTTGTTTCTTAAAACGTGCTGTTAGTGCCCTCACGCTAGCTGTCCTCAAACAGTCGGACCAATATAATTCGTTATCTCATAGCAAACCTCTTGAACCAAAAAGATTGTCCTTACCTTCGATATATAAAATTGTATAAGTCTGCACAAGTAGCTTATCGTCGGCAATCTGATAAAATACTTTTGAAACACTATAGGGCACATCAGATTGATATTATTAAATTTAAGAAAGAAAACTACACTTTAATATAGAAACATAAGAATGAAAAAGAAAGGAAAAAAATACATGATCGATTACTTCTGTTCCATCTAATACATATATCTCTTTGTTTTCGTTTTTAAGGAAATGGTTATTTCTTTGGAACTTCCTAACTAACTGTTTCTAATGTTGTTTACATTTTTAGGCTGATGTTTCCTATCAAGATTGTCTTTCCTCATTTGAATTGAGCTCCTCTATATGGGTACCTAAAAGTAGGAAATTGACAATGTGTTTCTTTATTTGTGACGACAACATGTCACACCACTTGGTTTATCTCTTAGTTCATCACATCCTCTATCTAGGAGGGCAAAGCATGCCTATTTGTCTAGATATCTCTTTCTTCTGTTATAAAAGTTTATCTATGCTCTTTGTATTTCTATTAAGTGAATTTGACTAACTCTGAATAAGTCATTTCTTTATTTTTAAAAATCATAATCTAGATGATATTTACAAAAAAAATATTTTTTCCTTGAATGAAAAAAAACTATACATTATATGAGTTGTGGAAAAGTGAACACCCATATTGACCTTTTTCATGTCTCCTCCAACGAATAAATGTACAAAGTATATGTTTATCTCTCATGTTGATCACATGGATCTCCATTTTGACGTAGCCTATGATAAGCGCATGAAAGGAAGCTATAAACAGCTCCAGCAAATAAAACGGGTGAAAAGGGACTGAAGAGGTATGGAGGACAAGTTCACCAAAAGGATTTTTATTGTGAAAGAAGAGCTAACTAAGAATTGCAATTGTTTATGCTGCACGGCCTTATTTATAGATCTTGGTGATATTTCAATGGGTGAAGCACTCATTGAGATTGTTCCAAACAGCTTTGGTACTTTCATTGTGGACGGTACACTCACACAGGTACCAGGGTTACAATATGGTGCGAATCAGTACAAGCCTGGGGTACTGTAATTCTAAGAGGATAAAACTCACTATTGCATTGATACAATTGAATTCAATAATTTAGTTTTTTTCCTAAACGATACCGATCTAAGAATAAGCAATGAAGCATTGCCGCGGGAAGCAGGTGACTCTCTTGAGAGCCACCTAACATTGCTTACTTACTACACACTCTACATCGTACCATATATAGTTGTGCTCTATCTAAACAAGGAATGGATTAAGAAACTAGAGCAAAAGTCGTTCTGTTCTGGCGCATTCTCCATGTACATCTGTAGGATCGATGGCCTATAGAAGGGGGTTGAATATGGGCTTTCTTCAAATTTCTAGAACAAGAAACAAACCTTAACCTAGATCTCTAGTGTTACCCATCTAAAAAAGTTTCTTCCTACCAACTAAGCACACTAACAACAATGTTCCTTAGCAAGAATCACACTAACATGTGAAAGGCACCCTAGTCAAGATATGCAACAAGCAAAGCAAACTAGAGGGAGCAAAAGCAAAGGAACTTAAGAGCTGAAAGTAAATGCGGAATTAAGTGCAAGAAGGTAGAAAGGGAGGACACGAGACAACCGAATTTTTTTCTGTGGTATCGAGAAGTTGACGCTTCTCCCTAATCCACGTTGGAGCACTCACAAAGAGTTTTGCTCCCCCTCAAGCCACTTAGACTTGAGTGCTCACTAAGAGTACCCGTTCTCCATCTCCGGAATGGTGGGTCTCAATCCATTTACACCAAGAACTTCCCGGGGCTCCCACAATCTCCAATAGCTCACCAAGAACCCCCAATCACCGAGACCATCTAGGAGCTGTCAAACTCCAAGAGTAACAAGCTCACAACCTTTCACTTGACCAATGCACTCAGCTATGCCAATGAAAGCACCTTGAAACTCTTGATCACCGAGAAAGGATCCCTCTTGACTAGGAAGATGAAATCCAAATGATCAAAGCACAAACTCTCCTTCTCCTTGGCTGCAGTAGCAATTCAGAGTGGCAAAGGCAGCTCAAGAGATGCAGGGGGGAGGGTCCAATTTATAGGCCTAGCAAGGGAGGCTAGCCGTTACAAAAGTCTTCTGAAAAGTAGTACTGTCGGATGAACCGACGGTTCCCCCTGCGACAGCGTCGGTTCATCCGGTCACTCTGTGTCTCAAATTATAGCCGTTGAACACGAACGCTGTACCACTTCATCCGACGCTCACACCATTATAGCGTCGGTTTATCCAGTGCTGAAGCGTCTTCACTCAAAACGTCTCTGCGTAGAATAAACACGGTCGCCGGATGAACCGCTGGTAGTGTCCATGTGCGTCGGTTCATCCGGTGCTGAAGCAGGTTCACTTGGTGCGTCTCTGTATGAAATATATGCATGCGCCGGATGAACCGCTGCTGACACCGTCGCTTCATCCGGTGCTGAAGGCACTTGACTTGATTCGTTACTATTGCCATACCCTAGGTCACCGGATGAACCAATGCCTGTGCTGATACACCGTCGGTTCATCCGGCGATGCTGAACTCTGCTGAATCTTTCACATTAATCATCCGATGCAACTAGAATTGTCAGCGTCGGATAATCCGACGCGCCCTTTTCAATTTCAACTCATCCAATTCAATCTCCTTTGAGTTTTTCTTCAAGTCTTTTGCTTCCAATGTATTTCAATGAGTGTCTTGAGCTGTTTAGTGACCAAGGAGCTTGATAGTGCATAAATATGGCATAGCATTTGGCATGGTCAAGCTACTCATGTGTGAACCCCTCTTAATAGTACGGTCAAACACTACAAACTAGCAAATCCAAGTGTCCTTCATCTCCTTGTGACACTTGGAACTAAAAATGTCCTTAGCCTTGTAGTCTTTGTCCATTGATCATCCATAAATTCAAATTGAGGGGTCTCTTTTCATTTATTACTTATGACAATAACCTAAGGATAAACAAGGTTAGTCACAAGTATATGGTTGTCATTTATCACCGAAACACACCCTTACCAAAGGTGTGGTGGGGCCTTGATGCTTACAATCTCCCCCTTTTTGGTGATAGATGACAACACAAGTAGAGATACACGAAAATTTGAAATTAAAGCGTAAACTCAACAACTAATGCATGAAAGAGATAAGCACAAGCACACATGCATTAATTAAACAAACACACAAGCATGAGTAGACATGTAAACCATCAACATACACAAGATCCAAATACATGTCTCATCATGAACTCCACAAAACATGCAAGGGGCATAAAAGCTCTCAAAACAAACTCCCAAGCTCCCCCTATCTCTACTCCCCCTATCTATCTCCCCCTTTGGCAACGAGCACCAAAAAGGGTCCTAATCCTGCTGAGGTGGAGGAGAAACCGGCGGCGTCGAGGTAACAACCACTGAAGGTATGACGTGGTACTCGGAGGTGTCACCGCCGTCGGACTCGAACCCGGACAGCTCAGAAGATCGGACTGGCGAAGACCGGACAGGTGAAGGGATACGAGTTGTGTCGGTGCCGGTAGAAGTAGGAAGTGCCTGAGTGCTCACGTCTGCCATCTCGGACTCGATCTGCTGAGTGATGGAGTGAAGTGTGGTATCCTCGTGACCGAGTCGCTCTACCTGAGGTGTAACCATGGAAGGCATGGGTGAGGTGAACCCCAGAGAAGGTCGTGCTGGTGTCTCAAAGATCAGTGGTCCTGTCGGGAAGGGAGACATCAGCTGAGTCGACGGAGTCTGAGAGAACTGTCCTGCTCTGAGCTGCTCAAGCAAAGTAGTCATCTGTGGAGTAGAGAGCTGCTGAGTAGTAAACGTCCCTGACGGAAGGAGTGGTGAAGTCGAGAGCGAGACCGTCGGGATCGGGAGGCTCACCATACTGACAGGAGGTAGAGAAGCGGCCGGCTTAGGCTGAAGGAACTGCTGGGTAGGTAGAGATGGAAGCTGAAGCCTTGTGTGCTGAAAGAGCTGACCCAAACAGGTGGACATGAACGAGAACATCTGGGCAGTCATCATCTGGTGCTGCTGTAGCTGCTGCCTCTGAGCCTCCTGCTGCTGCTCGAACTGCAGTCTCTGTGCCTCCTGCTGCTGGCGTATACTGTCCAGTATCACCTGCTGTGCCTCCTGCTGCCTCTGAAACTGCGCTTGCATCTCACGCTGAATGTCTATCATGGCCTTCGACTAGTCGGCCAAAGACTGGATCACTGAAGCTAAGGCGTCGGGCTGAGTGACCTGAGAGGTGGAGATCGGTGGAATCGGCGACTCGGCCTCTCTCTGTCCTGGCAAACTGGAACCCCCAGCCTCGTCGTCATGAGTACGATGGATAAGAAAGATGGGCTGGGTCTCAGGCTCATAGTCCTCGTCCTCGCTCGAGTCCTCCTCTGTGTCGGTGGCCAGGTATGCAGGTAGAGGCCCCTTAGCTAGAGCAAGTAGCTCGTCCTGTCGAGCGGCCTCGTCCATCACTGCCTCAGCTACAGCACGAGCCTGGAGGTCCTCTACTGCTCATCTCCGTCCCCTGGGTCCCTGCCTCCTGTCCCCTGGCATCGGCGGCTGGTAAGTCTTGAACACATACTTGGATCGCTCCAAGACTGAGATATAGCGCTGAGACTCCAATCGTGAGAGCATCCAACTAATCCAGTGGGCAAAAGGAAACTGCCTGGTCATCCCCATCCCGTCCATAATAGCATCCTCGATCTCACTCAGTAGAATGTCCACAATGTCAAACGTCCGGTGAGTCATGATATACAAGAGTATCCACTGCTGAACTCCAGTGATCGACTCGGCATTCCCCATCCTGAAGAGAAGGGACCTCCTGAGTGCGAAATGGACCACGTAGGCCTCACGTGTCAGCCTGCCAGGAGTCCGAGAGGTGCCGGGGAGGAAGGGCTGCTGAAACAAGAAGCTGATCTCCTCGTGTGGAGGTACTATAGGAGTGTGAGCACGATGAGGAGCCTCAATGTCGGGGTAGGCCAGGTAGTGTATCGAAGTGTCGTCGACCTAAACCCCAAGGAACTCTGCTATCCCCTCTCGAGTGAGCCTGAACTGCTACCCCATAAACATAAATCTGATTGAGAGCCGGGCATCCTCAATGTAGACAGTCGAGTAGAACACTCTGACCCACTCTGGTACGTAACGCGGCCTCTCACTGACCAAAGCTGCAAGTCCCGGTAGGTAGTCGAAGTGTGGGAGTATCGGGACTTCAGCTGCTGCTGCTCTGAGTGCTGTCCACTGTAGCATCCTGTGCTGACTCAACTGTGATCCCTTCCTGACATAGGAGGCATAGAAGCTCTCCTGAAGAATAGTCCAGAACCGAGGGTCACAGTTCTCTCTCTGAGGAGGGAACCACTCGTCCTCCTCCACGAACCTCAGCTTCCGGATCTTCGGACCAGAAAGGCTCCTCAGATCACGGAGATAGACCCCGAAGGCCTCAACACGCTGTGCACCAATACGAATCTCAGAGCCCTCTCTAGACTGATCCTCCTGATCTTGCTCCACTTGCTGCTCTGCTGTTGTCCTCCTCTGCCTTAGAGTCGGCTAAGCCTGAGTGTGTCCACCACGAGTCCGAGGACCGGTACATGGTGCAGAAGGAGGTGACTGTGTCTCTGTCTCTGTCTGCCTGGTACCAGTGCGGCCTGAATGCCGTAACGGCTGCTACTCATGGGGCTGCTCCCCCTGACCCTGTGCACTGCTGCCAATCCGTATGCCCCTCTGTGGCTGACCCTGGGTGTCGGGCACTTGGAGCACACGCTCCCACTCCTTATCATGTTTGCTCTTCTTCTTCTTCAGCTCAAGCACAGCCTTGCCCTTCCTCTTGTCGCCTGCCATCTGTTAGAGAAAATGGTGGAAGATTATAGAATGGCGAGCGAAGTATATAAACAAGATAAGTAACTAAAGAAAGGGAGTCCATAAGCAAAGCATATGAATAGATAGAGCCTAAGCATGAAGTCTAGGGGATAAAACATGGCACAAGATAAGGAATGATGAGTCTAGGTGAGTCCTTAGGTGCACAAGATGTGTGTGTAAGTGCTAGAACAGGGTGCATGCTACTGTCATAAGAGAAAGGCACTGTTCAGGACACAACAGTAGCAAAACATGCTTAACAGACCATGAGATTGAGTATGACACAATCAATATGAGCAAGATATGTGATCTAGACCATGAACACAAGCTACTGTAAGATAGGAATAGTGCCAAATAGTAGCCTGTAGTGCTCAAAGGCATGGGATAGCAGAATCTAGATAAAAATGAGCACCAATCCTGAATAAATGAGTACTCTAGGTGCAATCCAGACATCATAGCTCAGAAACATGGTCTAATCCCTCAAAAACATAAGCCAAGAACAGAGGAGGGAAAACTGACGGAGCTCACCGCTGCTCAAGAAGGGAAGAGATGACGAGCACTGGTGGTGAGAAAGCCTTCCATGCGCCCACAGACGAACGTTGATGAGCTCAGGCGGCGGCGATTGGCCGAAAAAGGCGGCGGTGGCCGTAACCCTAACCTAGGGTTGGCGGGTGCGCACGCGCGAAATAGCCCGGAGAAGGCGGTGGCGCGGCGGCGGAGCTTGCCGGCGGCGAGCCTGGGAGGCCGGCGGAGGTCGCAGGCGCCGTGACTCGGACGGATGTGGCCGGAGGCGGACGAATCGCCGGCGTACGGGAGGGATCGGGTGGCGGCTCGATTTGATTTGGGGAAGAACAGGGGAACGAACCGTTATGACATGTGGGGCCACGCTGCAGAGAAGCGCCGGATGAACCGACGGAAGAAAACACGCAGCGTCGGTTGATCCGTCGGACGATATGGGCAAAACTGTGAAACGCATCACGGGATGATCCGGTGGCCTTGATTTTAGATTCGTCGGATGATTGTCACGTGGGTCTAAATTTTCCTCAGAATTTAGTAGCACCGGATGAACCGCTGCGTCCACAAAGGTGAGCGTCGGTTCATCCGACGATAGCTAACAGAGGCGCGCTGAGCAAAATTCAAATTGACCCGGCCACCGGATGAACCGACGCTGGAACATACTTAGCAGCGGTTCATCCGATGAAGAGAAAAACATAATGTTGAACTAAAGCTCATTTTTTGATCCGACAAATGCCACATACAAGCCAACTCAAGCACATTTTTGGATCAATCCTGAGTGACAACTTCACCCCTCAAGCACTCCTTTGCAAAATAGAGGTATATACACCATAGATTCCCTACAAGGGATAGACCTTATAACTTTTTAGAAAAATAGGCGAATAAGATCCAAAAAGGGAATGCATGAGTTATTACCTTTGAACTTAGAGATAGAAACTTTAAGCTCATTAGGACATAACTCAATAGGCATTAAGCACCATCATTTGTCTTAGCACACTTTTGGAGATGTTGATTTGCATTGAACGCTAAGCAACTTTCTCATAGTGTGATTTTCCTTTGTGACACCTCTCACGCAATGCAATGCAAGAACAAATGCATGAAAATAAACATGAATGCATACTATATGACAAGCAAAGATGCAAAGCGGAAAGATAAACTATCTTGCCAAGTTTGAACCCTTGTTAAGCTTACTCATGGTGAAACTTTCAACATGCCTTGAGCGAAACTTTGGAACCACCGGCTCAAGCAAGACCCATACTCACCACTATCTTAACAAGGTTAGACAAGCCCCTACACCATGTACATATACAAATGCAAACTATATGACAAGCATCACATGATGTTAGACGCATCAAGAACATTTAATTCACTCCTTAGCCTACAAAAGGTGTTTTCATCAAGAGGCTTAGTGAATATATCCGCCAATTGCTCCTCGGAGCGAACACCACAAAGGAGAATATCACCTTTAGCCACATGGTCTCGCAAGAAGTGATGGCAGATATCAATGTGCTTGGTGCGTGAGTGTTGAACCGGGTTGTTAGCAATTTTTACGGTACTTTCATTGTCACAAAGGAGGGGAACCCTATCTAGAACCACACCATAATCCAAGAGGCTTTGCTTTATATAGAGGATTTGAGCACAACAAGCCCCGGCGGAAATGTATTCCGCCTCCGCGGTGGATAAGGCCACGGAGTTTTGCTTCAGAGGACCAAGCCCCTACACCATGTACATATACAAATGCAAACTATATGACAAGCATCACATGATGTTAGACGCATCAAGAACATTTAATTCACTCCTTAGCCTACAAAAGGTGTTTTCATCAAGAGGCTTAGTGAATATATCCGCCAATTGCTCCTCGGAGCGAACACCACAAAGGAGAATATCACCTTTAGCCACATGGTCTCGCAAGAAGTGATGGCAGATATCAATGTGCTTGGTGCGTGAGTGTTGAACCGGGTTGTTAGCAATTTTTACGGTACTTTCATTGTCACAAAGGAGGGGAACCCTATCTAGAACCACACCATAATCCAAGAGGCTTTGCTTTATATAGAGGATTTGAGCACAACAAGCCCCGGCGGAAATGTATTCCGCCTCCGCGGTGGATAAGGCCACGGAGTTTTGCTTCAGAGGACCAAGCAACCAAAGATCGACCTAGCAAATGGCACGCACCCGAGGTGCTCTTACGGTCTACTCGACATCCGGCAAAATCCGAATCTGAATAACCCAAGAGCTCAAAACAAGCACCATGGGGGTACCACAAGCTAATGCTAGGGGTGTATTTTAAGTATCTAAGGATCCTTTTCAAAGCACTTAGGTGAGATTCTTTAGGGTTGGCTTGAAACCGAGCACACATGCAAACACTAAACATGATATCGGGCCTAGATGCGGTAAGGTAAAGAAGAGAGCCGATCATAGAACGGTAAAGCTTTTGGTCAACTGGTTTACCTCCCTCATCTAAGTCGAGATGTCCATTGGTAGGCATTAGTGTCTTGATTGGCTTGCAATCATCCATCTTGAACTTCTTGAGAATATCATTAGTGTACTTTTCTTGATGGATGAAGGTTCCTTCCTTCAATTGCTTGATTTAAAAACCAAGGAAGAAATTAAGCTCCCCAATCATAGACATCTCGAATTCCCTAGTCATGAGCTCACTAAAGTCCTTGCACACTTTAAGATTGGTAGAGCCAAAGATGATATCATCAACATAGATTTGACATATGAAGAGCTCTCTGTTGATGATCTTGGTGAATAGAGTATTGTCCACTCTTCCAATCTTGAAGCCTTCCTTGATGAGAAAATCCCGGAGCCTCTCATACCATGCCCTAGGAGCTTGCTTGAGTCCATACAAAGCCTTAATCAACCTATAGACATGGTTAGTATGTGTGGTATCTTCAAAACCGGGAGGTTGCTCAACAGACTTCTTCATTGATGAAGCCATTTAAGAAGGCACTCTTGACATCCATTTGGAACAATTTCATTTTGTGACAAGAAGCATAAGCAAGAAGGATACGGATTGCTTCAAGACGTGCAACCGAAGCAAAGGTCTCTCCATAGTCCAAGCCTTCTACTTGCGAGTAGCCCTTGGCGACAAGCCTTGCCTTGTTCTTCACCACGACTCCATGCTCATCTTGCTTGTTCCGGTAGACCCACTTGGTGCCAATTACGTTCTTGTTCTTGGGGTGCTCTACTAGGACCCAAACTTCATTTCTTGTGAAGTTGTTGAGCTCATCTTGCATAGCCAAGATCCAATCCGGGTCCTTAAGAGCTTCCTCTATAATAGTGGGTTCTACAAAAGAAACAAATGCATGATGTTTGCAAAAAGAAGCATATTGTTTGCGGCGAGTACGTGTACCACCCTTGGGATCACCCAAGACAAGATCGATGGGGTGGTTTGATGAAGTCCTTGTACGCCTTTCAAATGTGGTTGGATCGTCTTGAGGTTGCACTACTTCCGGTTCTTCTTCTCCTTGATCTTGGGTGTCTTGTGATGTAGGAGGTGGTCCATTTGAGGAAGATGGGCTTTCTTATCTTGTACGCCTTTGATGATCATCATTATCATCATCGGAAGAGGATGAGTCTTCATGGTTGTGGGAAGTAGAAGGTGCATTATCATCCTCTTTGGGCTTGATGTCCCCAATAGCTATCTTCTTCATTGCTTCTCGTAGAGGTTCTTTTCCTACATCATCACAACAATAGCCATCTCCTTGGGAGCCATTAGATTCATCAAACTCCACGTCACATGTTTCTTCAACTTCACGTGTAGTGTTGTTGAATACTCTATATACCTTGGAGTTTGATGCATAACCAAGAAACATGCCCTCATCTACCCTACTCTCAAACTTCCCTAGGTGCTTCCTCTTCTTGTAAATGAAACACTTACACCTAAAGACTCGGACGTAGGAGATGTTGGGCTTCCTCCTAATGAGAAGCTCATAGGGTGTCTTCATTAATAGTCGGTGGAGATACACCCTATTTGAAGCATGACACGCCGTGTTGATAGCTTCCGCCCAAAATCTTTGAGAGATACCATAATCATCCAACATAGCTCTAGCTAATGTGATGAGAGTCTTGTTCTTCCTTTCTACCACACCATTTTGTTGTGGTGTGTAGGTTGAAGAGAATTCATGCTTGATGCCTAGCTCATCACAATATTCTTCCACATTAGTGTTCCGGAATTCCGACCCATTGTCACTCCGGATCTTCACAATAGATGACTCAAATTCATTTTGAGCCCTTTTTGCAAAGTTCTTGAAGATCCCGAATGTCTTGCTCTTGTCCTTCATAAAGAATGTCCAAGTGTAGCGTGAGTAATCATCAACAATGACAAGACAATAGAGATTACCCCCAAGACTCTTGTATGTAGTAGGGCCGAAGAGGTCCATGTGCAAAATTTCCAAAGGTCTTGAGGTAGATACATAAGCCTTCATAGGATGGTGACTTGCTACTTGCTTGCCGACTTGACACGCTCCACATAACTTGTCCTTCTCAAAAGTGACATCCTTCACACCAAGAACTAAACCTCTTTTGAAAGCCTTCTTGAGTTGACTCATGCCTATATGTGCAATTCGACGATGTCATAGCCAACCCTTGGATGCCTTGGTGAAAAAACAAGTAGTCAAGTTTGCTTCATGAGAGGAGAAGTCCACAAGATAGATGTTCCCATGGCGAAAACCTTTGAACACAACTTCATTAGATTTCTTGTTAGTAATGATAACTCCCTCATCATCAAACAAGCAAGATAAGCCAAGATCACAAAATTGAGCAATGGAAAGCAAGTTATAACTACAAGAGTCTACAAACAAAACATTGGAAAGAGAGAGATCTTTTGCAATGGTTGTCACCCAAATCGGAAACTCTTCCTTTAGAATTATCACCAAAGGTGACTTGCTCATGATTCCCCGCATCATCCACTAGAGAGGTGAACATTTTACTTTGGCCGGTCATGTGTTGAGTACATCTACTATCAAGAACCCAATGACTTCCCCCGGCCTTGTAGTTCACCTACACACAAAGAGATCAAGTTGAAGATTTAGGAACCCAAGCAAGTTTGGGTCCAATCACATGAGTTACTAAAGCTTTGGGAACCCAAATTTGCCTAGGTTGATTCACTTGAGCCTTGGTCCCTATGAACCTTGCCGCCACTTTGCCCTTGCTATTCTTCAACAACAAGAAATGGTTATTGTTGAACATGGAACGATAGTTGCAAGGTAATTTAGGCAAAGGACGTGAAGGTAAAGGACACTCCCTTGTGTGATGACCGGTGATCTTCCTTCACAAAGCACCCATAAAGTTCCTTTGACTTGCGAGTTTCTTGATGGGTTGAGGGAAGGAGCCAAGTCCCCTAGTGCCATAATCTCTTGCATTGTGATAGAGGATCTCCTTATGCAATGCATCACCCTTGGCCATTTTCTTCACACAAGATCTTAGGCTTCTTACTTCCTCTTCAAGTGCTTTCACCCTATCATGGTTAGTCTTGGAAGAGGAGGCAACATTCTCATCATTAGGCAAGATCTTAGGTTCTTCAATCAAATCATCACAAGAAGTAGAAGCATTTGTCTTAGTGATGTCTCTAGCAATTTCTTGCCCACTAGCACAAATAGCCTCATAAGCAAGCTCAATCTCTTGATACTTCATCTCTAAGACCACATGATCTTTCTTAAGCATCTTTTGATTTGACTCAATGTTGATGGTCAATATTTGCCATTTTCAAGGCCATCAACTCCTACAAATCTGAGCATGAATTGAACATCCACACTAGAATAGGTGCTTAAACTCATACTTTCCACCAGTGTCGATGTCTATTTGAATGCTGGTATTTAGTACAAGAAATGAGAGGAATTCATGCTCTTACACTCCACTCCAATCCAAGGCACTCAAATGCTGGCCAATCAGGGGCTGCCACATGGATTCTCCTGGATCCATGATGTCACCAATCCATGTGAAGAACTTTCGACGAATCACACGCTGCCACGTCAGCATCACATGGATCCATGGGCCCACATTACCAACTAAACCGCTAGGAAATGTGCCATGCACGGAGGAGAGGCATCAGGGCCCACATGGAAGCGAGCCAGAGGAAGCACGGGCCAGGAGACCGCCCTAGGGGGTCGGCCGACCCTAGGTTCGGCCGAACCGACCTAGGGTCGGTTCATCCTGGCCCTCCACGTGTTGCTCCCCCATTGGCTCCTTGCTACAGTCCCGGGCGTTTAGGGGCACTTTGAGCCCCGGAGCAAGCCTCCTCCTTGTCTATAAATAGGAGGGGAGGGGCTCCATTTCTCACACACCACCTAGCTCTCAAGTTCCACTTTCTCTTGTGTAGCTCTCTCTCCCTCTCTCCAATTCTGCCCATGAGAGGTGATTCTCACCTCTTTGTGGTAGATTGGTGATGAGGAGAGATCAAGATTAGGATTAGTGTGTGGTAGAGGAGGGGTAAGGAGTGAGTTGATGTCCTCGTGGATGCTTGTTCTTCATTTAGATCAAAGTGAGTATTTCAGCGTTTCTTATTTAGACTATAGTGGACATCATGCGTGGTTGCTTTGTTCTTGTGTTCTTGGCTTGTTCATAAGTTAGAGGCTTGTGTTCTTCGTGACACAAGGCTTCAATCCTTTAGAGCTAGAACCATAGTTCATTTACTTGTTTAGCATGCTCTGATCCTGTTTAGTTAAGTAAGTTTACTGTATCTCGTTCAGCTGCATCCATAGCTTCCTTTCTGCTCCCAGTTCAATGATATGATCTGATTCAGATCTTTCCCTTGTTCGTGGGACCATATTTATACGATTGCTATAGTGTAGTTAGCGGGCTAGCATACGCCGCACTATAGTATTTATCTGGGGTACAGACGTGGTGTCTGGGCCTTGGGTTTCCTACGGAGACCACGTACGATCGTAGCGTAGAGGTAGGCCGCAGTGGTGACAGCCTGTTGGACCCTTTGTAACCCTCTTACGTCGCGTACCGAGTTGGGCTCGCAGGACAGCACCTCTGAGTGTTGTCGCCCCGCGGGGACGACTGAGACCTGACAAGAATACATCTTGAGAGCTAAGTCCCTGAAGGAAGTGCTTCTTGTATCCCGACCTATCCCAGCAAAAGCTGGTGTCCTTGGATAGACCCTCTCTGGTTACTCTCCGTCCTAGGAACAAAACCCGAAGGGAATACTCATTCCCCTAGGGAGAAGTGCTACAGCGGTGTATCCCTGCGGTTGCGGATTCGTTCACACTCGTCAGTATACCTGGGAGTTTCTTACACGCTCACGCTACCACGACGCCTAGTGTTGAGATTAAGAAACGCCAACAAGCATTTCTGGCGCCGTTGCCGGGGACGGCTGTTGTTAACCTTCGAGCCCGTCTATCCTCGTATTTATCTTTTTCCTTTTTATTCTACCGTCACCCCCGTTACCCTTTTTGAAATATCCCTTTTTGTTTTCTTTCTACCTCTACCCCCGCTACCCATGGAAGGTTATCCTTGTAAACACCTTCCGCCTTCGAGGAGTGAACCCTCAGAGCCATCTTCGTCAAGACCCACTCTTACATCTGGCTGTAGGATTCACCCCTCTCTCATGAAGCTAATTCAGGACCTATCCTTCTCGGGGTTGAGTCATGAGAACCCCTTTGATCATGTGAGAGACTACGAGCGTCTGATTGAAACTCAGGGTAAAACCAGAGAATCACCAGATGCTCGGAAAAGAGAGTTTTTCCTGCTATCTCTCTCTGGGGAAGCTCGGGATTGGCACCGTTGTTTTGGTAGATACTACCTTACTTGGGAAAGGTTGAGAGCAGCTTTTTGCTCCCACTTCTTCCCGATACGACGTGTCATCTCGTTAAGGGCAAAGATTCTTTGTTTCAAGCAATGTGAGGAGGAATCACTAGGAATGGCATGGAATCGTTTCGCCTCTGCGGTGGAAGATTGCCCAGTCCTCCGTATTCCCGATTGGATGTTGCTTCAACACTTCTGGTTTGGATTGCGGAAGAATAATGCCATGAGACTTAATGCTCTCTCCAGAGGATCCTTCGTACACCTAAATGCTGTCAAGGGAAGAGAGATCCTAGATAATCTCCGAGATTTCAGCTCCCCTTGCATCCCAGTCAACGAGGTACCCACTAGAGGAAAAGTTGAGCCACCTAGATCCATCGTCAGCCGAGTCCGAGACTTCATATCCACTCTTTCTGAGCTCTGGCTGAAGATGTCATTCCGGAATAGCAGGAGTCTAAGGGAAAGATTTCGTGGCACGAGATCTACCCTTGGGTTCCCCTCTCGTGCATCTTCTTAGACCTTCTCCCCGAGACTTTGTCTCGTGGGAGAACGGAGAGAGTAATTCGGAGAGAACGACCATTCCCGGCCAGGATGACTTGTTCGATCCTCATTACTATCTCCTGAGGAGGGTATGAGAGGCCCATCGTGTTTCTACGTCAAGGTTTGAGCTAAAGTGCTTTGCACTGAAGTTTCGTATAAACCGAGACATCGGTCTTTGCTCTTTAATCCATTGGATCCATCCATCAGACCGAAGGATCACGATCATTTACCGACCGAATGGAGTACATTCATTTTTTAGCTCAAGCACATCAATCGATGCCGATCAATCAGGAGAAGCTTGCACTTTGTATCCTATGCCTGATTTGATCGATGCCTAATGGGAGGTGCGCTTTTCAGTTTATTCATAATCCCCCATTGGAAGCTTAGGACAGACTTGGGAATGTTTTCATCACTTTGATGAGAACATCGAACCCTCCGCCTAAGGTAAGAGTGAGTAAATCTTGCTCTTCATCCAAACTCTAGTTCTTGATCGTACACCGGCCTCTGGAAGTCCACGCTTCATCCTTTTGAGAGCCGAGTGTCCTTCCGAGCTTGAGTTCACTCAGAGATCGGTACCTATTGGTGAAGCACTAGCCTCAGTGCTTGATCTATTCATCTCCGAGTTCCATGATCCCAGTGCTACGGTCCTCGAGTCCCATGACCACCTCAGGAAAGGCCTCAGCCTCTCTGGGATGATCATGCTTGCTCTCAGCCTCGATATATCTTTTTGGGCTCGAGTTCGTATATGCACTACCCTTGCAGAGTCATTTCAACATCATCTGCAAGGACACGGTCATAAGTTGAGACAGGAGATCACAAGACACCCACACCCTAAGTACTCTTGGGATTCATCTCGTTTCCCCGGGACGAATTATCCTTCGGGTATCTTGTGGACCGTGGTCATACAGGAGAAAGAAATTGCCAAGATTAAGAGGAGTAGCAAAAGGTCCACAGGAAGGCAGCACCGTTGTGGTGACACGGACGCTTCGTCATTACCGCCGGAAGTGCCTACACTTCTGTCGAACCCAGTGTGTCGTCAAGGTGATTTCCCCCAGATTCTCTTTGGGTATATCGTGGCTTGGCCAAGGCTGGTATATAGTTGAGGATGAAATTTCAACCTCGACCTTATCTTAGCCTAAGGCCTAAGCCAAGTTTTCCATCTCGGGGAATCCACCTGGGCCGTCGATCCTGAGACCTGCTAGAGCCCACACGAGAAGGGGAGGACCAGAGGGGCCCATAGGGGGCCGGCCAAACCCTGGTTCGGTCGAAACCCTGGTGCCTCCTCTCCCCTTCTTCTTTCGCGTGTGCATCTCATTCTCCTCTAGAACCCTTCTCTCTACCGCCCGACGAGTTTTCGCATCGTGAAACCCATCTCCTCCACCTCAACTCCTCAGCATCGCCGTATCCATGGCCGGCCACGGTTTCGCTCGGCTCTGTAGGGAGGCCTCGCCCCTCACTTCAGGAAGAGGGAGCCCCTCTCATCTCATCGACCTCAGCAACTTGGATGAGGTGATGGGGTCGCCGGAGGCCATGACCCCCGAGAGAGGCAGGAGTGTGGAAAGTACTCGCAGGATGCGCACCGACTCTCCGGTGTAGTCGTCCCGGCGAGGCTCCTCCTCCCCACCTTCGTTCCTGGCCAGGATGGCCACCATGGGGGACAAGACCGCTACCAAGCGCGTCTTGTTTGATGATCCCCCTGGGCCACCCTTGACGCCAGGCGAGCACTACGTCGGGTCTGACTTCAACAGCTACGGAGAAGCCTTCTGCCATACTTATGAGCAGGATGTGTGGGACGAGTTCCCGCTTCCACAGACCCGGTGCAAGATCTTCGGGGTGAAGACAGCCACTGGAGGCTGTGGTACATCCTACCATAAGCCCCCTCAGTGGGAGCGGATCCTCGTCAAGATCATTGCAGACATCCGGGCGAATGGCGCTAAGAAGACCCCGGCCCTAGCAAAGCTGGCAGACAGACTAGCTGAACTGTTCTTAGAACATGAGAAGCTAGTTGAGGAGCTGGCTAAGCAAAGGGAAGAGTACCATGAGCTTAGGCTCGAGTATCGCCAGCTGGAGGAGGACATGACCCAGAAGCTGCAGAGGTTGGCAGTTGCTGAGGGAGAGGAGCAGATCCTCTCCGAGTAGTGGGGATTAGCCACATCTTTAGTTCATTAGGTGCTAGTCTAGGTCTAGGTTGATTTCCCTTTATTTTCCTTTATTTCATTTATTTCTTTTGCATGTGTGTGTAAGCGCCTAATCATTTTGATTAAAACATTTTGGTTTTGAATAAAGTGGCTCACCGGTCATGTAACCCGGTTTAGCCACCCTTTATGTCGTTACTTTGGTCTTTTTGAATTCGATGACATCTAGGTTTGAGACAGTGTGGGGGAAGAGCCACGACTCTCCCAACGCAAGCACGACGTTTTCGTACGTACCCGAGCAGTCCGCGCTAGCCGATCGATCACCTACCGAGAACCTGAACGGGACCCGCACGAGTTCACTCCTGTGGAGAGCCTCTCACGGTTCATCTTCTGTGCATAGCGCTGGTTTGCATCTCAACAACTCACTCTCTTTCATTCCTGAGTTTTATAAGCTATATCCTTCTATCTCTAAACTAAAACTCGAATGATGATGCTAAAGATCACCCAGTTCATTTGTACCTAAGTAGACTTACATATGTTTTATTCCTTATTTTCTGCCTGATGCTTGTGAACCAAAATCTTCTTAAGGACAAGCATGTTCACCTAAGTAATTGATGAGTATGATATGGCTGGATGATATGATCTTTTGCTCTGATGACTAACTCTCTTGGGGAGTTTATTTTTGAAAACTCAAAACCTCTTAAAGGCTCCTCTTTGATATGCCTCCGTCCCATTAGAGCCTTATGATCTCTGTAGGTAAAAACCTTCGATTCATATGCTGCTTGTCATTACTTTGAGCTTTGTCAAATTCTGTGACCCTTGTGAGAATTCTTTTCATTACTTTCATGATCAAGATTTATGTACACCCCACCTAGTTTTCCCCTTGGTATGCTTCTACCTTGGAAGTTAGCATTGTATCATCTATCCATTTCATAAAAGTAAAAGTCCATATGTGGTGTGACATCTCTCTCTAGAAGTGTCCTTCAAAAAAGAGACATGGGCTATTAAAAAATACATGCTCAAGGCATGATGAAAAAAAAGAGAGAAAAAAATAGCCCATGTCCAAAATAAAGGAGGAATAGGAGAGAGATGGGATCATGTAAAAAGGAGTTTCATATCATAGATGGTAATAACTAGTGTCCATTCCGGGGCTAGTGTCCACCTTACCATCAACCCACATTTCCACCATATATATGTATGGTAATATCTAGCACCCATCCGGGCCTAGTACCCACCTTACCATACACACCATAGCCATACTAGTGCACATCTTGATCTGATGGTATGATTTGATTTTCTCTGTGGATCCAGTCTTTGACTTTGCAAAATATGTGATGCAAGTATGCTTTCTCTTTATCCTACCCTGAGCTCCACATATAGCCATCATTAGAAATAGGATGAAGAAAGGCAAGAGCGATTTGAGAGAATCAAATGAGGAAGCCACCAAGAGTTTTGTTTATGAAAATCTCGCAAAACCCCCAAGGTGTTTATCATCAGGTGCATAAGTGACTTGATTCACAGCTGTTCTACTTTTCAATCACCCAAGGGAACATGATAGCCACTACACAGAGGTTCACAAGGGCAAGGTATGACTTGGAATATCTCTTATGTCTGTCTTACTTTTCAGTATTTATGACCCGCTTGGCTTTGTTTCCTCTTCACTCGGGACGAGCAAAGGTCAAGTGTGGGGGTGTTGTTGACGGTCAACATTTTCCATTTTCAAGGCCGTCAACTCCTGCAAATCTGAGCATGAATTGAACATCCACACTAGAATAGGTGCTTAAACTCATACTATCCACCAGTGTCGATGTCTATTTGAATGCAGGTATTTAGCACAAGAAATGAGAGGAATTCATGCACTTACACTCCACTCCAATCCAAGGCACTCAAATGCTGGCCAATCAGGAGCTGCCACATGGATTCTCCTAGATCCATGATGTCACCAATCCATGTGAAGAACTTTTGACGAATCACACGCTGCCATGTCAGCATCACATGGGTCCATGGGCCCACATTACCAACTAAACCGCCAGGAAACGTGCCATGCATGGAGGAGAGGCATCAGGGCCCACATGGAAGTGAGCCAGAGGAAGCACGGGCCAGGAGACCGCCCTAGGGGGTCGGCCGACCCTAGGTTCGGCCGAACCGACCTAGGGTCGGTTCATCCTGGCCCTCCACGTGTTACTCCCCCATTGGCTCCTTGCTGCAGTCCCGGGCGTTTAGGGGCACTTTGAGCCCCGGAGCAAGCCTCCTCCTTGTCTATAAATAGGAGGGGAGTGGCTCTATTTCTCACACACCACCTAACTCTAAAGTTCCACTTTCTCTTGTGTAGCTCACTCTCCCTCTCTCCAATTCTGCCCATGAGAGGTGATTCTCACCTCTTTGTGGTAGATTGGTGATGAGGAGAGATCTAGATTAGGATTAGTGTGGGGTAGAGGAGGGGTAAGGAGTGAGTTGATGTCCTCGTGGATGCTTGTTCTTCATTTAGATCAAAGTGAGTATTTCAGCATTTCTTATTTAGACTATAGTCGACATCATGCGTGGTTGCTTTGTTCTTTTGTTCTTGGCTTGTTCATAAGTTAGAGGCTTGTGTTCTTCGTGACACAAGGCTTCAATCCTTTAGAGCTAGAACCATAGTTCATTTACTTGTTTAGCTTGCTCTGATCCTGTTTAGTTAAGTAAGTTTGCTGTATCTGGTTCAGCTGCATCCATAGCTTCCTTTCTGCTCCCAGTTCAATGATATGATCTGATTCGGATCTTTCCCTTGTTCGTGAGATCGTATTTATATGGTTGCTATAGTGTAGTTAGCAGGCTAGCATACGCCGCACTATAGTATTTATCTGGGGTACAGATGTGGTGTCTGGGCCTTGGGTTTCCTACGGAGACCACGTACGATCGTAGCGTAGAGGTAGGCCGCAGTGGTGACAGCCTGTTGGACCCTTTGTAACCCTCTTACGTCGCGTACCGAGTTGGGCTCACAGGACAGCACCTCTGAGTGTTGTCGCCCCGCGGGGACGACTGAGATCTGACAGGAATACATCTTGAGAGCTAAGTCCCTTAAGGAAGTGCTTCTTGTATCCCGACCTATCCCAGCGAAAGCTGGTGTCCTTGGATAGACCCTCTCTGGTTACTCTCTGTCTTAGGAACGAAACCTGAAGGGAATACTCATTCTCCTAGGGAGAAGTGCTACAACGGTGTATCCGTGCGCTTGCGGATTCGTTCGCACTCGTCAGTGTACCCGGGAGTTTCTTACACGCTCACGCTACCACGGCGCCTGGTGTTGAGATTAAGAAACGCCAACACTCAAGAGACTTGTTAAGCACAATTATATCATCATGTTTGACGATTAGCTCATTGTGCTTATCAAGTAACTTGTTGTGGTCATCTCTAAGTGACTTGTTAGACACTACCGAAGCTTCATGCTCTTTGCTAAGGTCATTGTGTTTCACAAGCAACTCATCATTGGATAGCTTAAGCTTCTTCATGGGTCTCTTCAAGAGCTTTGAGCTTACTCTTTTGTTTCTTGATCATGTCAGTGTATTGATCTAGAAGTCCCTTAAGAGCTTGAGGTGAAAGTTCATTATCACTATCCGATGAGTCACTATCTTCACTATCGCTCACCTTGGAGTGTTTAGCCATGAAGCACATAGGTGGTGGAGGAAGAGGAGGTTCTTCATCATCCATGATCACAAGACCGGCGAACTTCTTGTTCTTCTCATCTTCACTTCCGCTTGATTCACTAGAAGTTTCACCATCCGTGATCCACTCATTTGCCAAGAGAGAACGATGACCACTCTTCTTCTTGTTGTAGGGCCTGCTAGAAGACTTCTTCTTGTATGAGTCCTTCTTGGAGTGCTTGTCATCCTTCTCATCATCATCATCATTGTTGTTCTTCTTGCTTGAGCTTGCCGCTCGCTTGTCGGGCTTGGGACAATCATATGATAGATGATCATAGCTTTGGCAATTGTAGCACTTCCTCTTGCCACCTTCACCACTTCTTCTTGATGAGCGAAACTTGTTCTTCTTAGGATCATAGTTGTAGCCTTTCTTGCCAATCTTAGAGAGCAATTTGGTAGTCCTCCTCATGAGGAAAGCAAGTTCACCATCATCTTCATCACTTGAGTCACCCTTGTCTTCACTTTCACTTGAAGAGGGAGGAGGCTTTGCTTTTGACTTTGACTTGGGCTTGGGCTTGTCACTAGCCTTGAGTGCAAGATCCTTCTTAGAGCTTGATGTTGAAGAAGATGACTCCATTTTACCCATCAAGAACATCTCATGAGACGGAATCTTGTTCACAACTTCGGTGATGGTGAGAGTTTCAAAGTCCTTCTCAAAGATGAGTGCGTTCACGATGTTGTACTTAGGCTTGGGAAGCATTTGAAGAATTTTCCGAATAATTTCCTGCTCGGACACGTTAGCAACATCGAGAGCATTGATATTTTGAATAAGAACACCCATCCTAGAATACATTTTCTCTACACACTCATCATCCTTCATTGTAAACTCATTGAGCTCAACCTTAAGCAACTTATACTTCTCCTCACGGATTTTCTTGTTGCCCACATGGATAGTTTTGAGCTCCATCCAAACCTCATGAGCGGTATCCAAGGCAAACACCCTATCAAACAAATCCTCCTCAAGTGTCTCAAAGATAAAGTTTCTAGCACGATAGTTCCACTTGAGTTCACTTTCGGTGGGTTCATTAGGCATGGGATACATGGTAGTGGTCCATGCATCATGGTGTTGTGCTTGAAGAAAGCTAGTCATTCTATGTGCCCAAAAAGTGAACCGTTTCCCCGCCAACTTGGGAGGGCCATTTCCACTCCCCTTGCCCATCTCTCTAGGCAGCTAAGCCACCAAAAAGAGAACTTGGCTCTGATACCACTTGTAGGTTCGATGGCCTATAGAAGGGGGGGGGGTTGAATATGGGCCTTCTTCAAATTTCTAGAACAAGGAACAAATCTTAACCTAGATCTCTAGTGTTGCCCATCTAAAAAGGTTTCTTCCTACCAACTAAGCACACTAACAACAATGTTCCTTAGCAAGAATTACACTAACATGTGAAAGGCACCCTAGTCAAGATATGCAACAAGCAAAGCAAACTAGAGGGAGCAAAAGCAAAGGAACTTAAGAGCTGAAAGTAAATGCGGAATTAAGTGCAAGAAGGTAGAAAGGGAGGACACGAGACAACCGAATTTTTTCCCGTGGTATCGAGAAGTTGACACTTCTCCCTAATTCACATTGGAGCACTCACAAAGAGTTTTGCTCCCCCTCAAGCCACTTAGACCACTTAGACTTGAGTGCTCACTAAGAGTACCCGTTCTCCATCTCCGGAATGGTGGGTCTCAATCCATTTACACCAAGAACTTCCCGGGGTTCCCACAATCTCCAAGAGCTCACCAAGAACCCCCAATCACCGAGACCGTCTAGGAGCCATCAAACTCCAAGAGTAACAAGCTCACAACCTTTCACTTGACCAATGCACTCAGCTATGCCAATGAAAGCACCTTGAAACTCTTGATCACCAAGAAAGAATCCCTCTTGGCTAGGAAGATGAAATCCAAATGATCAAAGCACAAACTCTCCTTCTCCTTGGCTGCAGTAGCAATTCAGAGTGGCAAAGGCAGCTCAAGAGACGCAGGGGGTCCAATTTATAGGCCTAGCAAGGGAGGCTAGCCGTTACAAAAGTCCTCTGAAAAGTAGTACCGTCGGATGAACCATCGGTTCCCCCTGCGACAATGTCGGTTCATCCGGTCACTCTGTGTCTCGAATTATAGCCGTTGAACACGAACGCTGTACAACTTCATCCGACGCTCACACCGTTGTAGCGTCGGTTTATCCGGTGCTGAAGCGTCTTCACTCAAAACGTCTCTGCGTAGAATAAACACGGTCGCCAGATGAACCGCTGGTAGTGTCCATGTGCGTCGGTTCCTCCGATGCTGAAGCAGGTTCACTTGGTGCGTCTCTGTATGAAATATATGCATTCACCGGATGAACCGCTGCTGAGACCGTCGCTTCATCCGGTGCTGAAGGCACTTGACTTGATTCGTTACTGTTGCCAATCCCTAGGTCACCGGATGAACCGATGCCTATGTTGATACACCGTCAGTTCATCCGGCGGTGCTAAACTCTGCTGAATCTTTCACATTAATCATCCGATGCAACTAGAATTGACAGCATCGGATAATCCGACGCGCCCTTTTCAATTTCAACTCATCCAATTCAATCTCCTTTGAGTTTTTCTTCAAGTCTTTTGCTTCCAATGTATTTCAATGAGTGTCTTGAGCTGTTTAGTGACCAAGGAGCTTGATAGTGCATAAATATAGCATAGCATTTGGCATGGTCAAGCTATTCAAGTGTGAACCCCTCTTAATAGTACGGTCAAACACTACAAACTAGCAAATCCAAGTGCCCTTCATCTCCTTGTGACACTTGGAACTAAAAATGTCCTTAGCCTTGTAGTCTTTGTCCATTGATCATCCATAAATTCAAATTTAGGGGTCTCTTTTCATTTATTACTTATGACAATAACCCAAGGATAAATCCGCTACAAAACAAAGGTTAGTCACAAGTATATGGTTGTCATTTATCACCGAAACGCACCCTTACCAAAGGTGCGGTGGGGCCTTGATGCTTACAACATCTTGCCAGTTTGAAACAGAGAATCAATTTGGCATGTCTAATGCTTTCTCCCTACTCACCCTCAATGGTTCTGATCAATAATTCATAAAGTTGTCAACGTGTGATATGGCTAAACTAGATACAAATTTATTTGTGGCTGATCTCTCGATCTATTGGACACATGTATAGGACCGTCACTCACAAAAAATCCAATACTAAGATAAGATCTAATGATGAAATCTGGAAATACTAATTCAAAACAAAGTGATATCAATGTATACAGAAAAAGCAAAACTACACTTGAGAAAATCGACCTTGAACGTACCAGACAACACTTTGTTATTGTCGATCGTTGTAATAGGACTTTTACAGGATATTATTAGCAGGACACAATATAGAAATCAACAATACATCAAATGAAGTTTAACAAATTCCAAACTGGTCAAAATATAAAAGAAAGAACAGAAATTATTTGTCTTTTGGAGTACGTCCAATGTAGACTGACCGTGTTTGGCAGGCTCCTCCAACCTCTAGCTCCATCACTGTAGAGTGTAGAGCAACTGTAACAGGGCTGGATGAGCCAAGAAAATGTGGCTTCAGGTGCTCCTCTTATTGTCCCCCCTGTCAAATTGGTAAAAGCTGGTTCTTGGTTCTTTCAAGTGAACTGCTGAAGACATGGTAAGAGTTGTAAACGATGGATGCACCACGTGTAAGTATCAGCGCCTTGATCTCCTACCGCGCTCAGCGCAGGTCTAGACTGGCGGCGACGGCAGCTCGTATGGGAACACCGTCCCCGCATACCTATTCCTCTCCCGTGCACGCTCCACCTCCATCGTCTGAAGGTCGATGGAGAAGGGCCACGTCTTCTCCTGCGGCGTCACAAGGACGTGCGTGCTCTCTGCTGTAACAATCAAAGCCTCATGCTGCCGGAGGAGCCGGTCCTCGCACCCTGGCAGCCCACGAGTGGCTTCCGTTAGCTGAACAAGATTCTCGAGCACCCACTCGCCGCTGCTATGCCACCGTGCAAAGACCTTGAGCTCGTTCTCCAGCAACTGGACGACACGTAGCGCGCCGTCCTTGCCGCTAGTGACCCGGAAGTTGTATCTGTCGTACGACCGGAGCAGGTTCTCTGGGAACATAACCACCGAGATTTCCACCGTGGCCTCGTCAAGAACTAGCATGGCGCCGTCTTCTCCGATCGCCCAATAGGCCGAACCACTGGCGCGACCTGTGAAGTATATTTGCTCAACGTTGTACGGCACAGTGACGTTGTCAGGCGCCGCACTCTGCAGGACGCGCCAGCCACCGTCGGTCCGTCGCTACCCGAGGAGAACACGCAGGCCACCGGAACGCCGCCACGGCCGTACAACCACGAGTGGAACTCGTGAAGCACGGAGATGATCTTGAAGTTGGACATGCTGATTCAGCGACCGCCGGAGCAGCGGGTGCCGTCGTCGCCGTCGCCGTCGCCGTCGCCGTCGAGTAGGAACAAGACGATGCACTTGCCATGCAGGTGCCGGCCAATCATTGATGGTGGCAAACAGCAACACTCGTAGATTGAAGGTCTCTTGTTTGTCCTCATCCCACACAGGTACACCTTCTTTCTTCCATAACGTTTTAAGATCCTCAACCAACAGTCTCAGATAAACATCGATGTCATTGCCTGGCTGCTTTGGGCCTTGGATGATTATTGGCATCATGATGAACTTTTTTTCATGCACAGCCATGGCGGAAGGTTGAATATGCATAAGGTCACAGGCCAAGTGCTATGACTGCTACTGAACTCACCGAATGGATTGAATCCATTCGTACTTAAACCAAACCGAATGTTCCTTGCGTATTTTGCAAATTCAGGGAATTCTCTATCAATTATTCTCCACTGCGACCCATCAGCGGGATGTCTGATCTTGTCATCTGCTTTACGATCTTCTTTGTGCTAACGCATCAACTTTGCATTAGCCTTGCACCAGAATAAACGCTTCAGCCGTGGTATCACTGGAAAGTACCACATTACCTTTGCAGGAATTTTCTTCTTCTTCTTCTTCTTCTTCTTCTTCTTCTTCTTCTTCTTCTTCTTCTCCCCCTCAACATCGTAAGGGTCATCTCGTGAGATCTTATAATGCTGCGCTCCGCACACAGGTCAAGCCTCCAATTTCTCATATTCTTTTCCTCGGTAAAGGATACAGTCATTAGGGCACGCATGTTTCTTTTGAACCTCCAAACCCAGAGGACAAACGACCTTTTTAGCTTCGTATGTTGACTCCGGCAATTCGTTCTCCTCTGGAAGCATGTCCTTTACGATCATCATTAACTCATCGAAGCCCTTGTCAGAAACTCCATATTTAGCCTTCCATTGCAGCATTTCCAATGTGCTACCCAACTTCTTGTGCCCCTCTTTGCAATTTGGGTACAATGGTTTCTTGTGATCTTCTAACATACGGTCAAACTTCTTTGCCTCCTTCACCTTTTTGCAATCTTCCTTCTGCTCTCGCAACACCTGACCTAGATCATCAAGCGGCTCATCTTCTCCTTGTTCAGGCTCTCCCTCAATTATTGCAACATCATCCTCACCCATTGGATCATCTCCCATTGCAAAGGCACCTTCTTGAGTCCAATCAGGAATATTGTCGTCTTCTTCTTCGTCATCTTCCATTATAACCCCTCTCTTCCCATGCTCTGTCCAAACAAAATAGTTTGGCATGAATCCCCATTTGTATAGGTGATCGTGAAGAGTCTTTGTCGTTGAGAAATCCTTAAAATTCCTGCACTTTCTGCATGGACAAATAATGAAACCGGATGGGGGCTTGTTCCATTCTGCTACTTCTAGAAATCCACGAAGCCCATTAAAGAATTCATTGGATATTCTCTTGTCGGTGTACATCCATTGCCGGTCCATCTACAAATAAAGAATATATATAACCGAACAAAATATATTATTATCATGTAACAAGTTCAAGATTATGTCTTACACTAATTCATAGTGTTCAAATCCATATTCCACATGAAATATAAAAAAAGATTATAGTGAGGTGACTCTTTTTCTAACTAAGAAAGTATTATTGTAATTGGGATACTATTTTTCCAATGAGTACATACAAGTGAGTATGTTACATAAATCCAATCTGTTCAAATCCATATTCCACATGAAATATAAATTTTTTACTAATTTTCTAATGAGCAAACAATTTTTCTAATGAAGAAAACTATTTTTCTATTGAGGAAACTATTTTTCTAACTAAGAAATAACTATTGTAATGAGAAAATCATTTTACAATTTTCTAACTAAGAAATAACTATTGTAATGTGAAAACTATTACACAAATTCAAACTACTTAAATCCATATTCCACATCAAGTATAAACTTCTTCCTAATTTTCTAATGAGAAAAAACTATTTTGATGGTATTGAAGAAAACTTTTTTCTAATAAAGAAACTATTTTTTCCCTAAGAAAATGTTTTTCTTACCAGAAAAATATTTTTCTAGTGAGAAAATATTTTTTATAATGAGAAAATTATATTTCAATTCAAATTATTATTATTATAAGCAAACTATTTTTTGACTAATAAATTATTTCTCTAGTTCTAATATTAATATTCTAGTCGTTTCTCTTAGTAAGTACATCTAAAACATTTAATATATTTATTTCTATAAAAAATAATGCAAAAAAATTAATTTTTATCATCATATAGAACATCTCATCCAACTAACACGGCACATCCATTTCAATCAATTCTATTAGAACATACTCCTATTTCAAATGCTAAAATCATCCCTATTCTTAGTTCATTTTAAAGTGCTAAAATACTTCTATTTCAACCAATGAAACTCAGCAAAATAAGCATGAATCAAGGGAGGATGAAGTAACTAACCTCTAGACCACTTGAACGAGTGAAATCGTCGAGAAATGGTCGCAAATCCGGCAAAAGCTCCTCTAGGGCGCCATGGAGAAGAAGGAGCTCGAAGTGAAGAGAAAGAAGGGGAGGCTCGGGTTGGAGGAGGAAGAAGCTGGGATATAGCCGTTGGACATTAGTACCGGCCCGTATTACGAGCCGGTACTAATGTGGGGTACTAATGTGGGAGTACCGGTACCCAATACGAGTCGGTACTAATGTTTGTCACGGGATGGCCCCGCCCGCCTTCTTTTTGGTACGAGACATTAGTACCGGTTCTCTGTAACATTAGTACCGGTAGGAAAAAAACCGATACTAATATTATTTTTCTCCTGAGACGAAAGTTTTTTTCTCTAGTAGTGAAATGCCACCGAATAAATACGTAATCGTAGCCTGGCGCATCTACACCTAGCAGCCGCATCCTATGCCATAACGAGCACCACGGCTCAGCCGCTGCCCGTCTACTCACGTCAATCGATCGTGTCAAGTACTCCTTTGCCAGGCAACCGGTCCCGGGTCAAAAAATCATTGGGAAAAACAGCTCCGATAGTTTAGTGCAGCAACTATAGGCAATAAAACCACCGATGAATACTATTGTGACTTCCTCTGGTAGAAATGGGGGCATATGAGCTTGTGACACTAAATTAGTATCATAAGTTAGATTAAAATCTAGACAAATTATAGTAGTGCTAGATTTAAGTACTGTAATACGCTAGAACAACGCAAAACTCATAGTTGAAAACTATGGTAATAATATAAAATAAAGATGATGAGGCATAGTTTCTGAAAGGACTATTAGAATCTGGTCCATGATAGTTCGGTGCTTTCATACAATGATCCCACAGAAATCCGCGGAAAATATGAAGGTGGAATCAACATGGGTAGCGAACCACCGCCCAGAAGGCCATGCATCGGGCCGTGCTTGATGCATATGCATTGCTGCCCTGCTGGGAGCGCAGAGCCACATGCACTAGGCTGGTATATGAGTAAGATAAAGTCAAGGTTGAACGGAGTTTCATGACGCCAAATCGCCAATCTACGACAAAGATGCGTGTCAGCTAATAGAGTATCAACCACTAAAATTCTCGTGAACTATGCTACAACACAGATAAAAGCTGATGACGCTCCTAGTTTAATCATCAATAAGAAAGATTCAACCAGGATGACACCAGTTAGCTATTTAAATTATGTAACACCTTAATTTTATAAAAAATTGTTTTCAATAAAATTTGAATAGAAACAAGGTTATGTGTCTAAGGCATATAAGGTGTATTTAAATTTTTAGACATTTAAATATATTTTTGAAAATTAAATAAATAAATATAGGAGTTTATTGTTGCATTACATGCTGGTGCATTATTTATGTTTGGTTGAATTCAAATTCAAATTTGAATTCTATGTTTGAGTCCCCTTTTCAAAATTTAAAAGCGCTTTCCTTTTATCCCTTAAACCCTATCCCTTTCCGGTCTGCTTCGTGTTTCGGCCTAGCTCGCCAAGTCCATCGGCGCCCCTCCTACTCCTTCCGCCCGTTCGCTTGTGCTCCCGGCCTAGATAGCATCCAGCCCAACGCGGCCCGCCTGAACACAGCTGTCCCGCAGCCGCTGACGTGCAGGCCCGCCCTATCATCCTCTACCCGGCGTCGTCTTCGTCCCGGACTCGCCTGCGCCGCCGAGCTCGAGTCCCGCTCTGCCCCGCCTCTGAGTCGCTTTGAGGGCCACGACAAGCTTTGCCCGACCCTTTATAAGCAGCCGAGCACCCTCCGCCTCCTCCCAATCCAATTCGCCGCCGCCGCCTTCGAGCTCCAGCCGCGCCGCGCCGGAACCCTAGCCTCCGCCGCAGTTGACCCGCCGCCTCGCCGCCGCTCCGTCGTCGAGGAAGCCATCAGGAGGACCGCGAGGAGGTGAGGATTCTCCCGGAGCCGCTTGTTCACGTCCAGGTGCTCCGCAGCGTGAAATCGAGCTCGCCGGAGTTGATTTTCCGCCACCGCCCGCCTCGCCGAGCACTGTGTCGTCGCCGTTGGCCGCGCCGCCTCCCTGGTGCCCTAGATCAAACCGCCATAGCACCAGCAACCTCCTCGGCCGCTTCCCGTCGCCAAACGAGCCCCCCAGCTCGAGTTCCTTGCTCACCGGCGTGCTTGCCCGCAGCGCCACCGCTCGCCGTCGTCTGCGCCGCCGTCCATCGCTCGCGTGCGACCGCAGCCACCAGATCAAGATCCAACGGCCCGGATCTGATCCAACCCAAGTCAATAACGGTCAAAGGCCGCATGACCGTGCAGTTTTTCAAAAACGCCCCTGAGCTTTTAAATATAACAAGCCGGTCCTTCCACCTTGAAAAGATCTTTACAGGTAGGTCTGTTTTCTTTTGTTTTAACCCCTGAGTTTTATAGAATTAGTGCCCGAGGTCCAAAACCTTAGTTTTCACCGAAGCTCCTCTGTTTTTAAGTTTCTTTTCGTTTTAGCCCTCGGTTTCTTGCAGTTAGGCCCCTGGAACCTTAGATTCTTCACAATATGCCCCTGCACCTTCTTTTAGCCATATCTTTTCCGTTTTAACTCCATTTTTAGTGTTCTTTATGTCCAAACGATCGTATCGAAGAGTAGAATAGCTTTTTGCCTCTGTTTTGCTCTAATAATACTATTTGGTGATTGTTTCTTATTTTATTCTATTGTGTGCTTGTATGTACTTGATGTGATGCGTAGAGAACGTTTGGGCTGAAGGATTTGAAGACCAAGAAGCTCAAGTGTCTGAACAGCAACAGGGATCTGTTGAAGGCAATTCTTCCTTGATGCATACCCGTTTACCTATACAACATGCATTTAATTCACTATTCTTACTTTTGCTGCATTAAGTTGATGGGACCCTATTAAGGATTTGACTAGATTATTTTATCTCTTTACCTTGAACAACCTTGGTTTTAATTTATTGTTGGGTAGCTCTCGCTATGCTTTACTTGGTGGATGGTATTAATGAACTTTATGAAACTTGATTTATTTATGTTATACCTTCATTAATACAAGATCACCTTGCGTAATTGGAACATGGAGCGACCACCCAGGACAACAGTGCAACCACAAGGGCATATGGCTCTGCCTTGGCTAATTAATTAGGGACTCTAGTGTTGGGGTGACTTTACCTGATAAGGGCAAGGGGGAGCGTTAGTCAAGGTATAGACTCGCTCTAGTAGGGAGTTGGGCTTGCTAGTATTTATGTTGCTAATAAAACTTGGCTAACTAAAATGCTGAATGCTTAAACCCATCAGCCTCGACTATAAAGACTTGCATGTTATATTATGTTTCCGCTTCCTGAGTACGGCATGTGCTCACGCTTGTTTTCATTATTGCAACGACACTATCCGGATGCTGTTCAGACTTGGAGAGATTTGAAGATTTCCCTGGAGACTTCGCCGAATTCTAGGCGGGCGTGCCACCAGTCAACTGCCTGTGATGTTGACCCTATCCGCTGTGTTGCTACTCGTTAATTATTAGTTCGTTTATGAGACATTTTGGTCTGTAATAAAGCTTAATACTCTCTTTACATTTTGGCACTGTGTTTTGGTTATCACTGAGTCGTTGTATGTGTGAACTTTGATCCTGGCGCACATATAATATGAGCATTCGAATTTACCTTTAAATTCAGGTGTGACAAATTAGAAGTCAACCAAGAATTCACATAAGTATATAATTATGAAACCAGCTTGATTTACACATTGTAGCTACTACAGCATGTATTTAGCAACATCCTTCCTACGGTACAGTAAATATGGTCATTCTGTGCGGGAGCGCGATTGCAAACAAAGTAGTGGTTTTGTGGCACATGAGGGGGCCTGCACGTCTTTGCACCTGCTTCCTCGGAACACACATGCAAAAAAATGGAGGGACTACGAGTCGAACCTGTGACAGAACCGCTCAAATTAATTCCGTATTATTGCCTAAACCGGTCCATCTGTTCATTAAGCAATAATGCAGAAGTAACTTGTCACCTCTGCCGGGTCAAGCTCGGTAAATCACTTTAACTAGGATCGAAGACTTGTACATTAAAACTCACACGACGGCGAGTCCAGAGATAACATTTCACAAATCATTACATCAAGCTCCATAAGGTTTTAATATTACAAACCAAGTCCTTTGCATAAGGTAAATAGTTCAGAGTTCGAAACACAGCGGAAATAAAATACTAAACATCATATGTAACGTCATAGGAGGCCATCCATGACGTCACTAAGCACTGTCATCCTCCCACTCATCTTCCCAACCGGGTGGGAGAGAACCAGGTCACGGGAACCCATCATCATTCGTATCACCTGAAAACAACGATAAAAGCAAGGCTGAGTATACTAATACTCAGCAAGACTTAACCGTCAGGTGATGAAAAATCACCAACTCTCTAGACATGCAATGCTTTATGGCTAGTGGGTTGTTTTGCTGAAAAGCAACACAGAGTATGTCCTTACTTTCAAGTTTTAGCTCAAGATTCTAGTTGATTAATCATTACTAAATAAGTAACTATTGCAAGCATAAGTTGTGCACACAATTAAGCATATATCCAAATTACTTCTCAATTCCATCGTTAAGGGACATAGAGTGTATGGTTAAGCAATCTCGGGTAACGGTGAGAGGCCGACGATCGATCGATTCATAACCTTGCAAGGGAAACCTAAACACACGGGAGAATGCACACCTCAAAAATAATTCAACTAGAAACCAACAGGGGGTGGGGTATGCACCAACCAGGCGGTTCCTGTCAATCCTCGGTTCGGGAACAGGGGCTACAGTCCTTGGTACAAGGTGGTTGGTTCGGCCTCACCTCCCCAAACCCACACATGCACCACAATTAAGCTGCAGCAGGGGACGAACCTAGGAGTAGTAACACTAAAGTTCCCTTGCCGTGCCAATCGGGTACTAGGCTTACCAGTCCCATTCCCGGCAAATGTTTAGTACGTTCAAACACTTAACCACAGACCTACTGGCCGGAGCCGGTCCCATGCTCTTACCACATGAGCATATCCATTTATAAAATCTTATGATTCCAACATAAGAGACCTATAGCTCGCGAGTGACGAACATCACTCGACTTTTACCGTGTCCTTAGAGCATGGCAACTAGCGACCTATCATGCTAGTACTTGAGCACAGGAACCTATGATCATGCATCTAGGGTTTCAAATCAACTCCTGAAACGTAAATGCACAAACATTGCATAACATAATTGTAAGAGTTAGAAGACTGGGTTATGCTCCGGGGCTTGCCTTCACTAGAAAAGTCAGTGACGAAGTCCTCCGAACTTTGGTTCGGGTCTTGCTGCACTTCCACCACGTTCACTTCTCCTTCCGCAAGATCTCCCTCGGATTCCGGCACCAACTCGTAGTTCCCGTCCGGAAGTTCTACACGACATGCATATGCATTAACTTCATGTATTCATATATGAGGATTGAGAACGTAGCTTTGAATTGAAGGGTAAACGTGGGGTACATGAGTGACCACATCCACCTGGATAAGGATATATCCAGCATACTCTTCCTATCAAAGGAAGGGGTATGTGTGCGTGGTTTAACTCCTTATTTGCTGGTGATTGTGTGCACTTTTCATCACCAAAATATAGGGTGCTGTTCATGGTGTGATTTGGTGAAGCTTAATCCAAAGATTAAAATGAAAACCAAGGTGATTTTTATATTCCTTTCATTTCTTGAATTAAGCTTGATTTACTTCGAAAATTCATTCTAGAAGAAATACAAACAAGATGACCATGAAACTTTGCAGGGAGGCACAACATACTACACATGAGCTACTGCCAAAAATTTAGATCAATCCAAGCCATATGTTTAGCATGAAAAATACAACTAGATTCATTAATCAAAAACAAGAATAAATCATACAAAAATAAATATGCCACATCTTGAGCTAGAAATTCATGTAGAGGTGCAAAACATATAATCATGAAGAGATATGCACTTGCTCAGCAAAGAAAATGTAAATTACTTTAAATTTAGGAAATAAGGTTAAACTTGTGCAAAAATTACTTGACCCTATAAAACATGGTAAAAACATCTCTAATATTTATCATGGTGCAAAAATCATGAAACAGGATCATAGCAAAAAGATTGGGTCCAAAAGATCAACAGATTAATTTACAAAAATCAGAAACAGGAACAATGCTGAAAATGAACTTTAATTCATAACTAAAGATCTACTTAATAACTTTATGCCAAATTTGTACCAGAAGACCAACATGTCATGGAAAACAACATATCTAAAATTTAGCTTCAGATCATGCACAGAATTTGAATGATTTCAGATCTATCCAAACTGGTAAATTCAAAATTATTTAAAATCTACACAGAAATTTGAAAACTCCCTTTTTATAAAAGTTTCTACTATTCACAAGGATCACAACACATTTTAGTTTGCATTTTTATGGTTTTTGTGTGAATTGTTATCGATTTTACAAGATTTAGGAGACTTAAAACAAAAGAGGAAGAATCTATTTGCCGATAGGTCCCTGGTCAAAGATTTTTATTCACAACGATGCCCTTGTCTTTACAGAAAGGCCCTCGGTTTCACGGTTTAAACCCCAGGAAGATTTGGGGGCTTGCAATTGGGTCCTTGGGGTCGCACGGCAGCGCGGCCGACCGGATTCCGGCGAGCTCGCCGCCGGTGCTGGCCGGGGAAGTGGCCGGGGACGTTGGCGTGCTCACCTAGGGTCGGATGGCGGCCGGAGTTCGAGTCGGGGGTGGTCCGGCGAGGTGCGGCAGCGGAGCCGTGTGGCGGCGGGCGCTGCGGGTCGGCTTCCGGCGAGGTACGGCACGGGGTTGTGCAATGTGCGGCTCGGGGAGCACCAGTGGTGGCGTGTGGTGGTGCTCGGCTGCTCAGGCGGTTGCGGGCTAGTGCGGGAGGGAGCGTTCAGCGGCGGCGCTTCAATGGCAGGCGGCGGAGCGGTGGACGCGTCGCGGTGCAAGGGCTCGGCCTTTTTATAAGCGGTGGCGGTGAGCAGGGCAGTGGCGCGCGACTGGCCGCCTTCCTCATTCCGCGACGCGCGTGCAGAAGGCCGCCACAGCGCGCGTGCAAAGCTGGCGGGAGCAGCGCGCGGGCGGCGAGGCTGGGCGTGGCTTCGTCCGGGCGCGGGCCACCTGGGCAAACGTTGCCTGGGGAGGTGGCGCCCAGGCGCGACTCAACCCGTGGCACGGTAGAGCCCAGCGGTCTGCGCGGCACGGACGCCAGGGCACGACGCGCGAGAGCGCGCGGCCAGAGCGCCGGCCCAAAACAGGGCGGCGAAGCCCTGTTTGACCGCCTAAATCTCCCAAATCTTGAACTGCGTGGTAAAATCGCCAAAAACAAAACTTGTAGACCAGCTAACCAGCTCCAACTTTTGCAAAGGCCGTCCTATGTAAAACTCTATAGATTTGGAGATACAGTGGCTTGAAGTTTGGGATTTTCACTGTTTGGTCGAAACTCTGCTCTGAACTTTGACTAACTTTTTGAGGGTTTTCCACTTCGAATTTCAAATGCCGCCAATTGAATGAAATGTGTCCCATGTGAAAATGAACAACTTTCATATTGGCCGATTTTGAAGTTGTTATGTGAAAAGTGGAGAACGTGCTAGATTACCAAAGATAGGTATGGAGCTTTAGGGTTTTGACCTTAGTTTGAAGGGGTTTGACTAGGGTTAGGGATTTTGACCAAGTCAAACAAGTTAATTACCATACTTAGCCTCACTAATGATGGTGATTAGTGTTGCTTAAACATCAGGGGTGTTACAGAACCCGCGACCTTGCCTCGAAAGTCACCAACCCTAACTGGGCTAACCAATCGAAGTTGCGTTATGTTGTTGCCTATCAGTACGTACGCCTCTTTTTAATAGGGGTATAGAGGGAAAACTTACACCTAATTAATCACTCATTTTTATGTGCGATCTGGTCCTAAACGACCTAATTTACTGTAGGGGGGAGTATGTCCACCAAGATTATTATGATTAGACAAAAATCAGCGCATGGGTGATTCAAATATGGTAACGACTTAAATGTGGGCCTTTAACCATATTTGCTAATAGATGCAATCACAACACCGAAATGTTGGGTTGGAATGTTTTTTTAGATAGATGGTAAATAGATTAACAAAGACATATAAACATAGAATTTCCGATTCACTATTACAAGGATTTAATTGGATATATATATACATAATACACGCGTGGGGCATCGATACATATGTCAAAACTAAGCAACCATATAGATATATATACTTGTGTTTGTGTGTGTGCATAAAAATTATATATATTTATACATGTAAATAAAGATATATATACACACATATATGTATATAAATATATATATAAGTATATATGAATATATATATATGTACACTAACAACAAAAAAATTTGTTGAATCGCATATCTAACAAGTATGTCCTGGCATACACGCAATAAGTTAACTTAAAGAAAGATTAACCTATATAGCTATCCGTATCACATGAGACTCAAAAAGAATAAATGTATACATATTAGTAACACTGAAGTTCTACTAATAAAACACAAGAATTATTAGAAGGTACTTTGTCTCGTAGCATACAGATTTGCCACGCGAGTAAAGACTAATGAATCAAATCATTTCAACCGAATTGCCTAGGGCGAACAAGTACATCGACCAAGCACCGGCCTGTAAATTCAATAGTGCACACGAATAGTAAGCAGTTAGACCATCCACACTCGTTATCCTTCATTTTCTCCTTTAAAACAGAATATTTCATCCTCGTCATCAAGATGCTCTCCTTTATATTCACTTCTCTCGCATCCATACTCCTTCGTATCTCTCCTTCATGGCCCACACAAATTTTTTAATCCCCTCCCTCCCCACCCCTCAACCCTCCTCCTCTCGGGCTCCCCACCCCGGCTCTCTCCTATCTACTCTCCCTCCGCCGGCGAAGAACGAGGCACAGCAAGGCCGGCCTCGGGCGTCCCCTCCTCCCCTACGCCGCGGACGCCTCCATCCGTGACGCCGAGCACGCACGGCACGGCGCAGGCGGCCTCGGCTCGGCATCATCGACGGCTCCTTCCCTCTCCCGGCCAAGCAGCAGCGGCGGCGGACTCCCGAGGCGGCGCGCCAACGAGGTCGTCGACGGCATCCGCGTGCATCGGCTTCCTCACCTTCTCCTCGAGCTCCGTGGGAACACGGGCGGCGAGCCCCACCGCGCAGCGCCGCCAGCCTCGAGGAGCAGCCCGGCGGCGCGGTGGAGCTCCCGCTCCCTCCTCCCGCGGCGGCGCGCCCGGATCCGGAGCCCTCCCTCCTCTCCGACGGCGGGGAGCTGCAGGCGGCCTCGAGGGCGGCCCGGAGCTCCTCCTCGAGCTCCCGCCATGGAGGTCCTCCTCCAGCGCGGCGGCCCTGCTCGTGCGGCGGTGGCGGCGGCGTGCGGCGGCGGCGACGACGGCGTCGTGCGGTGGCGGCGGCGTCTGCTCACCCTCTGGCTCGTGCGGCTCCGGCGGCGGACGAACGGCTCCGGCGGCCCTGCCCCGACCTCTCTTCTCTCTCCCCATCTTGGCGCGGAAAAATGGCCGTCGCGGGGGCGGTTGTCACGAGGTCCGGCGGCGCTCCCCGAAGATCCGTCCCCGCCGGCGGTGGTCACGAGGTCCGGCGGTGAAGGACCGATTAGGCGAACCAGAGAGGGGGGGGAGTGAATGGGAGCCGATAAAAATTCTTCTCGAAGGAGATGGGAACTCCAACAAGACGAACACGGCTTCCAACTCACGTCTCCGACCCAACTACCCAAGTTGGTCAAGACCACGCAGCCACTAGAGTGCTACTGGTCCTAGGAACCAACACTCAACCTTCCTAGCCAAAACTCACCAAAACACACAGCGGAAACTTGCACGGCTTGCTGCCTGTGCTACACCGGTCAGACCGATGGCCTGCGCCGGTCAGACCGGTGACACCGGTCAGACCGGTGGACAGAGCCGGTCAGGCCGGTGGCTACAGCAGCCGCACAGCAAACGTTCCAGGAAGCCTCAGTGAATCCTCTAGGCCCTGGAACAAAAACCACCACGAAACACAACCTGTGAGGAAGAAGAACCCCTCACAAATCCTAGCAAAACAACTCCAAACACTCCAAGAACTGAACAGCAGGACCACGGGACAAAACCACACGGACAAGGCTGTTCCCCGAGACAAAAACCCACCAAGGGCTAGCACCGGTCAGACCGGTCAAGAGCACCGGTCAGACCGGTCGTGCCTGGGCAGCTCGGGAAGAACAGCGCCCGCGAGTCAACTCCTCCAAATCCAACTCCCGATCTCCCGATTCGCTCCACGGTTTTGCACAAGACTTTGGGGATAGTAGGAACACCTCATGGGTACTCCATAGCCAAGATTTGGTCCACCAAAACTTGTCAAATCAAGAGGAATCGAAGAAATCCCACCAAGAACGCCTCTAACCCTAGAGCCACGAAAACCCCAAAATCGAGCCCCTTTGCTCACGGATTTGGAAGGGGAATCAAAGGGAAAAGAACCACGAAGGGTTCATGCATACATCCCCCACCAAATCCCAAAGAGAAAGGCCTCGAAATCGCTCCAAGAAAATCGCCAAGAAAGGGCTCCGAAAATCACCAAAAAGGAGAAACGGGAAAGACACATCCAAGCCTTGAGGAACCACGCCGAATCATCTATACATACCAAAGAGGTTCATACAAGGTCTAGCTTGCCGCCCGATCATCCTTCCCTCTCACAAGATCTCACCATGAAGCTCTCAAGCTAGTCCTACGAAAATCCTAAGAAAATAGGAAGGAAAATAGGAAAACCAAATGAGCTAGGGTTCCAAGAGATGGCTGCCATCCTCTCACCACTTGGGTTATATGGAGGCAACCGAAAGACTAAAATACCCTTACTAGCTAACTAGGGATACATGCCCCTCGAGGGCGAAATTGGAAGTCTTTGTCTTCGCACCATCGGACGGATGCCCAGCGACCGCAAACTTGCTTAGCCTCGACGCAAGCCTTGCGATCCCGACGCGTGTCCTCCGCTTCGAAGATTCCGGACTGCGTCGTCGCACACCGGTCAGACCGGTTCTCCTCACCGGTCAGACCGGTACCCACCGGTCAGACCGGTCAGACCCACCGGTCAGACCGGTCTGGAGCTGCTGCACCTCCGTCTTCGGTTCTTCGGTCTTGGCTTTGTGGATCAACCAAGGAACCCAGTGGTTTTCTGGTGAACCACCGGAAACCCCGCGAACTCGGTGTAGCCTCCGCCAATCACCACTCATGACTCGGCTCCCACGTAGTCCCGGCTCGACCTTGGTTTTGAGGCTCAACCAAGAAACCGTCCATGACTTCATCTTGCCGTTCTTGCCACCATGCGGCCCGCACTTGACCCCGCTGGCCACCGGGTCCCTCGAACCAAGCCTACTTGTCTTCTCCACACCTGGAGGCCTCACCGGCAACGACCTTTCACGCTTGTTCTTCACCTGCACCTGCACCAGTCAAGCCGCAACCTGCACCTGCAATACTTAGCCAAGAATCAGTCCACACCACGTTGTCAATCACTCATCACACCAGGAAGCGACCATCCACCGGTCCTCGAACCACACCTGGCTCTCAATCTCCCCCTTGATGAGTGCATTGACAACACACACGTTTTGGTAACCAAGAGAAAAGGAAAAGAAAAGAAACGACTAAAAGAAACTCCAACAAGCGATCGAAAGCCAAAGAAAAGGCAAAGAGCAAGATCACTTGAAGAAGACAAGTCTCGGACCCCTTAGGCAAGGGCAACGGCTCGACACATCCGAGACAAAACATGCTCAAGCAAAGAGCACAAACCATCAAACCAAAGCTCGAAAACCACAAAGAGCTCCCCCTGCACACATGCAAGCTCCCCCTGAACCGATGCAACTCCCCCTGGACAAATGCATGCGAACCACTTCACAAAACAGAGCAGCTGCAACAGCTCAGCTCTGACCGGTCAGACCGGTCGACACCACCGGTCAGACCGGTGGGCAACATGTGAACAGGACCAGCACTCTGACCGGTCAGACCGGTGACCTCAACCGGTCAGACCGGTGCACAACAGAGCCCAAAAATAGCTCGAAACCACCTGAAAACCTTCCAAATGCATTCAGTAGGCCAAAACATGCTCAAACTTCTCCCCCTTGTTGACAATGCATGAATCAAGCCAAAAATGCAAAAAATGCAACCTAGAGCTTCTCAAATAGACAAAATTCAACATAGGATGCTACACATGTCCAAACGAGCAAGTTAGATACTCTATAGCTTCGTAAAGACATAAACTTCATGATTACCAAGTTTCACAACCATTGGGCGAAGCTAAGATAGAATTTAGCAATTTTGCGAAAAATTCACCCTCTCATGAGCAAAGTCCTAAACATGAGCAAAACATGTCAAAATGGCAAAGCCACACAAACTTCATGCTAGGACAACCATTCTAAGCATAAGACCATCATAAACACCCACAAGCACCTCATGTCATGTCAAAGCCACCGAGCCATGTGCCTACTTCTATATATGAGACTTCTCATTGGTAGGCATCATGCAACGATTTAGCACCCAAAGCAAATTAAAATTAGCACATATGACATGGGAGCACATTTTTCAAGCAATTTACATTTCATTTTCAGATTTATAATTGGTACATGAAATGTCTTTGCGACAAAAAGGAACTTATGCCCCTCCACAAGATGAAGCATGGGGGCTAAACATTCATGATGGCAAATGAGCCTTTGGCCCCATATGATCAAAATAAGCTATCCAACCACAAATTAAGCATAGCCAAGCCACTAAAACATGTCAAGATCATGTAAATGCATTTACTCACAAGAGAGCATATATATGAAATTTTTCAAAAAACATAGCCATCAACCATGGATACAAACCAAGATTATCAAGAGCTAAGCCAAACTAACCATAGCTTACCAAATTAGCTCACAAAGACATATATGTCATTCCATGGTGAACAATGTGTATAAGAGAAGCCTTTCCTAATCAATGCATATGATACAAAATGCATGCAACCTAAGATACAAAGATGCCTATACATCATGCTACATATGCTATGCCAAATGCAAGAAATGCACAAAGGAAAGCTATACATATGCTACAAAGGAGCTCCCACACGCCAACTCAAGAAATCAAGCAAACACCAAGCTCCCCCCGCAAACGAGTGAAAGTTGCTTGATCTAGGGGTTTGGTGAAAATATCGGCTAGTTGTTCATGTGTGGGTACATGGATCAAAGCTATCTTCCCTTTCTCTACGTTGTCTCTCAGAAAATGATACCTCACTTCTATGTGCTTGGTTTTGGAATGGAGCACTGGGTTCTTTGCAACGCTTATGGCACTAGTGCTATCACATTGAAGTGGGACATGGGTATACTCCTCACCAAAGTCACTCATGGTGTATGTGATCCAAAGGAGCTGAGAGCAACAACTAGCTGCGGCCACATACTCTGCCTCGGTAGTGGATTGAGCAACACTCGACTGTTTGCGGAAAGACCAAGATACCAAAGAAGAACCCAAGAACTGGCAAGTCCCAGAAGTGGACTTCCTATCCAACCGACACCCGGCAAAATCCGCGTCTGAAAATCCATGAAGCGCCAAAGAAGAAGACGCAGAGTACCAAAGGCCGAAGTCGGGAGTGTGTCGCAAATACCTGAAAATGCGCTTGACTGCTTGCCGATGCGAAGTCCTCGGAGAAGCTTGAAAACGAGCGCACAGACACACCGAGAATTGAATGTCCGGCCTCGTCGCCGTCAAGTAGAGGAGTGACCCGATCATGCTCCGGTACTCCTTCTGGTCCACGTGTTCACCTTCCTCGTCCGCATCAAGAACTGTAGTCGTACTCATAGGCGTCGCCGTGGCCTTGGAGTCCTCCATCTTGAACTTCCTCACAATGTCCTTGGTGTACTTAGCTTGGTGCACAAATGTTCCTTCCTTTGATTGCTTGATTTGTAGCCCGAGGAAGAACTGCAACTCACCCATCATGCTCATCTCAAATTCCCTGCTCATGTCTTCTGCAAACCTTGCAACAAGAGAGTTAGACGAGCCACCAAAGACAATATCATCCACGTATACCTGCACAATCAGGATATCTCTGTCCTGCCTGAGGAGAAACAAGGTCTGGTCGACCTTCCCCATCTCAAACCCTCTCTCAAACAGGAACCCCCTCAACCTACCATACCAAGCTCTAGGCGCCTGCTTCAACCCATATAGCGCCTTCCTCAACTTGTAGACCCGGTGAGGGTACTTCTCACTCTCAAACCCCGGTGGTTGCCTCACAAACACCTCTTCCTCCAATACACCGTTCAGAAACGCACTCTTCACATCCATCTGGTACAACTTGAACCCTTTAGCCACGGAAAAGGCTAGAAGGATCCTGATCGCCTCCAAACGAGCTACAGGAGCGAAAGTCTCCTCGTAGTCGATCCCCTCTTTCTGACTGTACCCCTGAGCAACAAGTCTCGACTTGTTCCTCACCACTTCTCCTTTCTCTCCCTCTTTATTTTTCCACACCCATTTTGTCCCAATCGGCTTACACCCTGGGGGAGGGTCAACCAACACCCAAACTTGGTTCCTCTCAAAATTCTCCAACTCCTCATGCATCGAGTTAACCCAATTATGATCAGATAACGCATGTCCAATGTCTTTGGGCTCAAAAGTGGCAACAAAAGTAGCATGAGCGAAATGAGAATTGTTCCGAACCCTCGACCGTGTAGTACGTTCATTCATGTCGCCGATGATTCTCGAAGCTGGGTGATCCACTTGCACTCGTCGGGGAGGTTCTCGCCTTGATGCTACCTCCCCCTCAACAGCAGCTTCGCCTTGATCTGGGTTTGTCGTTGTAGGTGTGGGAGAGGGTCCATTCTCGATCGTCGTCGAAGTAGTAGGTACATGTTCAGCCGCGGGCATCACACCGCCATCTTCATCATCTCCATGTTCATGCTCCTCCTCCTGAAAGATCTCCTCGCCAAGTTCGTCGTCACCTGCACACTCAAAAACAAGCTGACTACGTGGCTGTGTCTCGTCGAAGGTTACCTCGCAAGTCTCCACGATTTGGTTAGTCTCAAGATTGAGCACACGAAATGCTCTGGAATGAGATGCATAACCAAAGAAAATACCATCGACAGACCTAGCCTCGAACTTATCCAACTTCTTCCCTTTCTTCAGAATGAAGCATTTACAACCAAAGACATGGAAGTGACTCACCTTGGGTGTGCGACCGTGCATCAACTCGTAACAGGTTTTCTTCTTGTGAATCCTGAGGTAGATCCTGTTCGACACATGGCACGCGGTGTTGACCGCCTCAGCCCAGAACCTTCTCGGAGTCCTATGCTCGTCGAGCATCATCCGAGCCATCTCGCACAAGGTCCTGTTTTTCCTTTCCACCACGCCATTCTGGGGAGGCGTATACGGACTCGAAAACTGATGTTCAAGACCCAAGTCATGGCAAAAGGTTTCGAAGCGAGAGTTTTTGAATTCCGAGCCATTATCACTGCGGATCGCTCGTATGGCATCTCCGTGCCTCTCGTTTCTTAACCTCAAGACAAGATCTCGAACAAAACCAAACGTCTCCCCCTTCTCCTCAAGAAAGAACACCCACGCATACCGAGAGTAGTCGTCCACCACAACAAGGACATACCACTTCCCACCCGCAGATCGCACACGAGCTGGGCCAACAAGGTCCATATGGAGCAGCTCGCATGGACGCTCAGTCATCACATCGGTGAGAGGCGGGTGAGAAGAGGCTACCATCTTGGCATGCCTACACGGCGCACAAACCAACTCTTTCTCAAACCTCAATCGTGGCAATCCTCGGACCAAATTGAGTTTACTCAAGCGAGACAAAAGGTCAAAGCTCAAGTGACCCAACTTCCTATGCCACTTCCACAACTCACTCGAAGAACCAGCCAAGAAGCAACGCTCCACACCAGAAGACTGAGAAAAATCAGCTCGGAACACTTGACCCTCGGGAACGACCATGCAAACAAGATCCCCCCGAGAATCTAAAATCCGAGAACCACCAGGCCGAAACAACACCTCAAAACCCTCATCCAACAACTGGGACACAGAAAGCAAATTGTATCCAAGCGATTGAACAAGAGCAACACGCCTGAGAGTGATCTTGTCACTTACCTTAATCTCACCTTCTGACAGCACACGCCCTCGCCCATTGTCCCCAAAGGTGATGTACTTCCTTGTCACCACCGGGACGAGACTTGAGAACCACCCCTTGTCTCCGGTCATATGCCTCGAGCAACCGGAGTCAATCAACCAAATGTTCTTCAAGTCTCCCACCTGAAATTCAAAAGCGAGCACGTGAGTGAACAAACGACTCAGCACTGGGGTTAGTACCAAAAGAGTAAAACCAGTGCCGAGCCATTTGCTCCAAAGTGGGGTTAGCACAAACCAAATCATCACGCCTATCAAAGCTACCACCACGGTAACCACCACGAGGGAACCAACCCTCTCTAGCTGGAGGAGAACGAAAACCACGAAAGGGAAACCGTGGATCGTACCTCCGCTCCATCTCAAAGCTACGACTCTTCTCACCCTCGTATTGAGCACGAGGTGGAGAACGCCTAGCAAACTGACCACCTGCAAACTTTCCAGACCAACCACCAGAACCACGACCTCCAGAACCAAACCGAGCATCCTCACGAGCACGAAACCTGACTCGCTGTCTGCCCAGACCTGCACCGGTCTGACCGGTGTAGTACACCGGTCTGACCGGTGTGGCTCGGCCAGCAGCAACACCTGCAGCCTTCCGGTCTCCCCAAGCCGGAACCGTCCTCACAATCGCCTTGGCCCTGGGCATCTGCATACGAGGCTCAGGTACACCATTAGAGGGGTGGTACCTGTCCCTGTTAGCCCACTCTCTAGCCATTCTCTCCTCACGCTTCCTCTTGAAGCAAAACTCATCCTTGTGACCATCTCTCCCACAATACCCACAATGGAACTTTATGGGCTGTGGCTTAGGCTTAGGCTTGGGTTGGGGCTGCCCACTCGGCTTCTCACCCTTCTTCTCTCCTTCCTCACCTCCCTTTGGGCTCACAAACTTCACCGGTTTCTGAAAATCATTTGTTGGGTGAGGGAATATGGGTGGATCTGGAGTAGTGTCAAGTTTGTTTCTGAGATGGTTGGGCTTGGGCTCAAACTTGTTCTTGTGTCTGTTTGGTGGTGGGATAGGAATCTCTCCAACTCTCTCAACTCCCTCACCACAGTTCTCTCCAAGCTTGTCAGCCCCAAGTGCCTGACCATCATAGCGTTTGAAAGCCGCTATCATGATACCGAGCTGAGGCTCCTGACCCGACAACCAGCTCATACATTTTCTCAGCTCATCATTTTCATCCTGCAGGCGATCAACATAATGTGCAAGCTCCAAATTCTTAACCGCATGCAATTCACAAGTAGAGCAAGAAGTGGGAATAGGCTCTTTCAACTTAGCCTCAAGTGAAACAGTGTAAGCATGCATCTCATCAATCTTTCCATGCAAAACAGGGCAAGAAGTGCAAGCACCTAGCAAAGCAGGTCTAGACTTAAGCTCAGCCACTTCAACCCTAAGCATATCTAGTTCATCACAAGTAGAAGCATGCTTATCCTTAAGAGCAGTAAGATCAGCTAGGTACACAGAGCAATCACAGCAATCAATCTCATCAGAAACCACAGGAGAAGCCTTAAGCGAATCAATCTCAAGCTTAGCATCTAGGTTCTAGGTTTCTAGCTCAGCCACACGGTTCCTAGCATCTTCTAGTGAGGCCCTAAGCTCTTTCCTCATCTTCTTGGCCTCTCTAAGCATGTGATCGCGGTTATCAAGCAAGTCAACCAACTCATCATTCTCCTTGCGCAAAGAAGAGAGCTCATCACATACCTCATCCTCGGAGTCAGAGTTCGAGTCACTCTGGTGGCTCTTCTTGCTGCCGGAGCTACGGGCCATGCCGCAGAAGCCATCTCTCGCGAAGCAGCTCAACCCGCTCAAGTTCCTGGATGACTTCTTGTTCTTGCGCCGATCACCTTCATCTTCACTGCTACTCGAGCTTGAGGAAGAGTAGGCGGAGCTGGAGTCGACGTCGCTTGCTCCGACCATTGCTCGGGCCTTCCTGCCGCGGCCATCCTTCTTCCTCGACCGTCGCTCGTCCTTGTGCTTGTTCTTGTGCTTGTGATCGCGCCTCGATCGGTACTTGCCATCCTTGCTCGATCGGTGCCTGTAGCCGTCCTTGTAGCCGTCCTTGTTCTCCGTCTTCTCCGGGCAGTCGGCAACGAAGTGTCCTGGCTTGCCGCACTGAAAACACGTCCGTGCTGTCCTCCTCGTGTTCACCCGGTTCTCGTGCAGCCTCTCGAACCGCCTGGTCAGCAACGCCAGCTCGTCCTCTCCAAGCACGTCGAACTCCTCATCTGGCAAAGACATCAAAGAAGACAAAGAGTACATCCTGGAGGATGCGTTAGCATTAGACTTGGCTCCTTTGCCACTAACAAGAGCGAGACTATGAGAATCAGTCGGGCTCTCGATCTTGGCTGTCATACCACGGTCCAACTCAGCCGACTTGAGCTTCGAGAACAGCTCGTTCACCGTCAAGGTGTCATACTTCTCGGACTCAACAATAGCCTCAAACTTCCCGTCCCATACGGTACGATCCAACGAGTGCAAGAGCTTCACGGCTCTATCATGATCATTGTATGGGAGGACGTCCACATTGGCTCTCATGTTGTTCACAACGACCGTAAATCGCTGGAAAAGGGCATCGACGGACTCGCCGGGGAGATGAGTGAAGTTCTCGTACTCTCTCCGGTAAGTCGCGTACATCCGAGCCTGAACCTGAGCATTCCCAGCATGAGCATCCTTCAACTGCTCCCAAATCCTACAAGCTAAGTCCTCTGTCTGAACCCGATCGAATTCAGGCTGACACAGAGCACGAAACAAGTAGTCGACAGCCTTGTTGTTGGCTTCGAACATATCCCTCGATCCTGGAGCAAGGAAGTTCATCGGATGAACATAAGCTGTGTTCACCGTGACATCCCAAAGGATCTGACCCTTTCCGCGGAGGAACGCCGCCATCCGCCTTTGCCACATCTGGTAGTTCTTCCCATCGAAGTGCGGAGGACCCGAACCCCGTTCCTGGTACGCCATCTTTGGATCTTAGACTGGTAAGAGTCAATAAAGACCCGAACCGGCTCTGATACCAATTGAAGGACCGATTAGGCGAACCAGAGAGGGGGGGGGGAGTGAATGGGAGCCGATAAAAATTCTTCTCGAAGGAGATGGGAACTCCAACAAGACGAACACGGCTTCCAACTCACGTCTCCGACCCAACTACCCAAGTTGGTCAAGACCACGCAGCCACTAGAGTGCTACTGGTCCTAGGAACCAACACTCAACCTTCCTAGCCAAAACTCACCAAAACACACAGCGGAAACTTGCACGGCTTGCTGCCTGTGCTACACCGGTCAGACCGATGGCCTGCGCCGGTCAGACCGGTGACACCGGTCAGACCGGTGGACAGAGCCGGTCAGGCCGGTGGCTACAGCAGCCGCACAGCAAACGTTCCAGGAAGCCTCAGTGAATCCTCTAGGCCCTGGAACAAAAACCACCACGAAACACAACCTGTGAGGAAGAAGAACCCCTCACAAATCCTAGCAAAACAACTCCAAACACTCCAAGAACTGAACAGCAGGACCACGGGACAAAACCACACGGACAAGGCTGTTCCCCGAGACAAAAACCCACCAAGGGCTAGCACCGGTCAGACCGGTCAAGAGCACCGGTCAGACCGGTCGTGCCTGGGCAGCTCGGGAAGAACAGCGCCCGCGAGTCAACTCCTCCAAATCCAACTCCCGATCTCCCGATTCGCTCCACGGTTTTGCACAAGACTTTGGGGATAGTAGGAACACCTCATGGGTACTCCATAGCCAAGATTTGGTCCACCAAAACTTGTCAAATCAAGAGGAATCGAAGAAATCCCACCAAGAACGCCTCTAACCCTAGAGCCACGAAAACCCCAAAATCGAGCCCCTTTGCTCACGGATTTGGAAGGGGAATCAAAGGGAAAAGAACCACGAAGGGTTCATGCATACATCCCCCACCAAATCCCAAAGAGAAAGGCCTCGAAATCGCTCCAAGAAAATCGCCAAGAAAGGGCTCCGAAAATCACCAAAAAGGAGAAACGGGAAAGACACATCCAAGCCTTGAGGAACCACGCCGAATCATCTATACATACCAAAGAGGTTCATACAAGGTCTAGCTTGCCGCCCGATCATCCTTCCCTCTCACAAGATCTCACCATGAAGCTCTCAAGCTAGTCCTACGAAAATCCTAAGAAAATAGGAAGGAAAATAGGAAAACCAAATGAGCTAGGGTTCCAAGAGATGGCTGCCATCCTCTCACCACTTGGGTTATATGGAGGCAACCGAAAGACTAAAATACCCTTACTAGCTAACTAGGGATACATGCCCCTCGAGGGCGAAATTGGAAGTCTTTGTCTTCGCACCATCGGACGGATGCCCAGCGACCGCAAACTTGCTTAGCCTCGACGCAAGCCTTGCGATCCCGACGCGTGTCCTCCGCTTCGAAGATTCCGGACTGCGTCGTCGCACACCGGTCAGACCGGTTCTCCTCACCGGTCAGACCGGTACCCACCGGTCAGACCGGTCAGACCCACCGGTCAGACCGGTCTGGAGCTGCTGCACCTCCGTCTTCGGTTCTTCGGTCTTGGCTTTGTGGATCAACCAAGGAACCCAGTGGTTTTCTGGTGAACCACCGGAAACCCCGCGAACTCGGTGTAGCCTCCGCCAATCACCACTCATGACTCGGCTCCCACGTAGTCCCGGCTCGACCTTGGTTTTGAGGCTCAACCAAGAAACCGTCCATGACTTCATCTTGCCGTTCTTGCCACCATGCGGCCCGCACTTGACCCCGCTGGCCACCGGGTCCCTCGAACCAAGCCTACTTGTCTTCTCCACACCTGGAGGCCTCACCGGCAACGACCTTTCACGCTTGTTCTTCACCTGCACCTGCACCAGTCAAGCCGCAACCTGCACCTGCAATACTTAGCCAAGAATCAGTCCACACCACGTTGTCAATCACTCATCACACCAGGAAGCGACCATCCACCGGTCCTCGAACCACACCTGGCTCTCAGGCGGCACTCCCCTCCGACGACGACGACGGCGGATCGAGCAGGGACTCGAGCTCCATGGGCGAGGGCGGGGCACATGCAGGCGCGGAGCGCGGCGGCGGGCCGAGCGCGCAGGGAGGAGCAGGGTGGAGCTCCGCCGCGGCCTTCCTCCCTCCCTCCGGCGCAACCTCGTCGCTGGAGCTCCGCCGCAACCTCGTCGCTGGAGCTCCGCCGCCGCACTTCCCCTCTACTCCGACTTCGGGCGCGAGGTCGTTGGGCGGACGCGTGGTGGGCCCGTCGCAGGCTGGCGGAGGCCCTCCATCACGCCAGATTCAAAGGAAGCAAGGGGGCGACGCCTTTTTGGCGTACTCCTCCAGGACGCCGTTGCGGACGATTTCACGCCAAAAAGTCTCTGAAGGAGGCGATCGCGTTTTTTTAAAGGAGCCGGTGCGGATAGTCTTATACCATGTTCACACATACTTCGTTTTACTATCTTGGGTCACTTGTCTTGCATGCGAAGACGTGCCTGCGTGAGAGAGATGGATGGGGAGATCTGTTGAGCATCTGTGAGGGTGGATCGTGTTGTCCCATCTGCGCCGCCGGCCCCCCCCCCCCCCCCCCGCGCGCGCGCTGCAGAAGCTGGTCGCCCGCTGGTCTGGTGTTGCGGTGGCAGGTCGGCGCCGTACCCCCTCGCGATGCTCGATGACGCCTGCCTAGACTAAGCACTGCACCGATTCGAAGGCACTTGGACAGATTCAACCCATGACAGGATTATACCCACCAATGGGCGCATAGAAAATTTACTGGGTCCACATCGCAGCGACGACGAGTCTTCCCTGCCCATGATATAAATTCCACTACCAGGACATCAAGAGGATGAACCAACCCACACACCTCTCCACCCACTTCGCCTGCACACCAAAGAAGCAGCAAACCACCCAACTTGCTTCCATGGATCACAGCCATAGTGCCACCGCCGGCGGCAAGGGCACTCCTGCTCAAGCTGCTGGAGCCAACCCATCACCAATGACACCTTCCTCCACCATGACAGACATCTACTTCAACGGCGATGCGAGCATGTCTGCTGCATCGAATCCTGGTCGATCTGTTCCGTTGGTGGACCGCATCGGTCAGCTCATGGCCGGAGTGAAGCATGTGGGCTGGGGAACTAGGGCGACCCAGCCAGATGCCGGAGGCTACATCAACTCCGCCTGTGGGAAGGTGGCAAACAAGATGCATCCACTGTTCTTTCCCCTACAAAATTTACCTACACTGATATATCTGCTTGTTATGAGTTCCTCGATCTAACTGTGTATCCAAGATGAAGATGTTAGATCTGATACATTTCTGTTTTCGATTCGCAGGGACCAATGGTCGATCCAGTCATCGACAGCGCCGGCAGAGTGTGCACCCAAGATGAAAGCGCCCTCCAAGCCATGGCTGCTCACGTCCTGAAGCCTGGAGGCCTGCTGGAGTCACTGATGAAACCTACACCATCTGCAGGCTCCCCCCTGCTGCGCCAAAGGACTTCTTCCTTTCTAAGGTGAAGCAAAAAACCAACCACTCCTTGATATTGGTCGTGCAACTGAACATGATTATGCGATTAAAAGATATCCATGATTAGAGATAATTTAACATTAATCCTTTCCATGGTAGAGCTAGCTGTAATATATATAAAAGGGCTGCTAAGCTTAAGCGCTTAAATATGCTGCATTGTTTGGATACGGTACAAACCACATTCTATGTGTTTTTTATTTAGCTCACAATGTAAACACGTTATAACTCGGTGACAGCACGTGTGCTTCTTTTTGTTTAACACTAATCCAATCATTGTATCTAGATCACTCAACCAAGACGTATGCAACCATCAAGGCAACTGTAGATTAAAAAAAACGTGCAAGCAATGTACTTAACAAAAACCACGAGTACATGGTATATAAGTTGCTGATTTGAGATACCATATTATCTGCACGTGTAACTATGTATTAATGGCTGTGAGAAATATAGGCTAAATTTGTATTCAACATTTAGTTGGATAATAGCTCCTGCAGAGCAAAACTCCATCGAACTTGACTGGATCTCTTGATGGAGTGCAAAGCAATGGGACTACAGTGCATATCATCTTCGATGGGCTTTTCACCCACCACACGGTATAAAAACTGACACCCCCTAAAACAAATTGTTATTCATATACAATTTGCCTATTGCCGATGATTGGATAATAGATCTGAAGGTACTACAAAGCAGATACTAGGAGTTTTTTTTTTCTAATAACAGGTGATCCCAGCGGGTTTTGCTTCACCGCACCTAGTTGAACTGCTGCCAACAATCAAGCTCACGGGTGCATCCATGGTGGACTTTCCCGTGTGCATTGACTTCAAAGACGGGACAACAAAATTTGGCCTGGGATGGCATGACTTCGTAGTTGGCTAGCTGCAGAGAGGATTGTCATGGGTGACATGGGCTTCTTTGTGCTCAAAGGGCCTAACACCATGAGCATGCGCCTGTATGACGCATCTGGTGAGGAAAAGCCTATGGACAAGTGCCCTCCTGTTTGGAACATGTGGGTGGCATACCATGAAGGTATGACTCCTGCTCCAGCTGCAACACCACCTCCATCGCCTACTCCGGCTGTGAGTGATCATCAGAACACTCCAGCAGCCGACAACAACTTCATTGGTAAGTTTTGCTAACCTGAGATTTACCATGCAACACTAGACCCAAGTACAACAAAACCATGTTAAGAGGCTAACTAAAATAAAGAAGTAAATGCAAAGATAGTTTTAAATTGATGGTTTCATTAATTGATGGTTAACAATCATAAGCGGGATTTCTATAATAAGTGAGTACCATGTAAATATAACTATTTAAAATCAAACAAATGCACCCTTGTTATGAAAATGTGATGAATCAATCTGTTGTTCTGGTTATGTAGAAGTAGAAGCATCAAGAATAAATTGTAGATGCTACTGCAAGAACAATTTATATAAATGTAACGAAATTGACTTGTGAAATGTTCGTTCATGCCGGGATTTCGCTTATGTGATACTGAATCATATACGCTGATCATTTTCTGGTGAAGACACTAATCAATACAAATATATATTCAGTGCCTGAACACGTCAGAGTGATGAGGTACAACCTAGGGCCTCGCCTGTCAATATCTGAACCACTGATGGAGAAGCTAGGCCAAGTTTGGGTGAACAACAACACTGACTACCCGCTTTACGCGGTGACAATGATCAAGAGCCACCTCTCATCTGGGATATTCGTATGAACCTTCGACAGGCTCATAAAGCTATATTTATCATCTTGCTAATCATATCTTGAAACCTATAGATCTGCAAGCTTGTTTTGACATTGCTGATATACTTCGTTGTGGATGATTTGCAGTACTTCTGCACACCTTTCTCGGAGATGCTGCCATATATGCCCAAACTCCTGGTGCTGTACTTCGGGAACGCAACAGAAGGGATCCATGGCAAGCTCAAGGAACGCCACGGTGACGGTCTGGCACAGATCACAAGGGGCTGGCGCACGTTCGCCCGCATCAACGACCTCCAGATCGATGAAGTGTACATCATGACCTTGAAGAACACCAGGACTGGTATGGTGCTCAGGGCCTTCCCGGTGGCGATGGAGTAGCTCGGCAAGAGCACAGTGGAGGGTGAAGCTTGCTTGTACAACATCAGCATGCTACCAGCCTTCACAATTATCTACGTTGGTTCTGCAATTTGCTATGGTTAGCCCTTAAGGCTGTAGTGATTTCGGCCCTTCAGGCATTAGAGACTTTGCCCTTCAGGCATTAAGTGTTTGGCCCTTCAGTCGATGGTGTGTTAGGCCCATGTGGCATGAATGTACTCGTGGATTGTGTTTCATCAGAACTCGCCCCTCAGCATAAAATTGTTGTTTCGATCTTAGCTCATTTCTTTTTTTTATTTTTGGTCGCGTTACAAGGGTCTTGACTACCATGGAATGGAAAGAAAAACATAATGAAAATACTAGTAGCATAACACACCCACATAGCTTTCCACAGAGTTAGCCTGGAGAAAAAGGAATCATCCATGTAGCTAAGAAATTAATCTGCTGTGCAATATTGCGTCCTGTGTTCGGAGGATAAATCAGACTTTAAGCAATCATCCTAATCTCCATAATTATAGAACAGCAAAAAAACTAGTTTTGAACTAACATAGAGTAAGCGAGCAGTTTCGGTTGCCTGACGGTGGACCAATTGGTCATCTCCTGCATGAGGCAAAGTGCGCGGCAAAAAATCGTTACACATATGGAAACATGGCCCGCTCAACCTATCACGCAAAGCCCAATCCTTCTGTGTACCGGGCTTCCGCATAGAACCCACTGAAAGTGGTTAAACTGCGGCCACGTGCCACCTCAATAAATTCACAGCCGCCAACTTCTCTCTCTTTCCCTACTTTAGCTTCGTCTTCGCCCAATCTACAGGAGAAAACCACAACAGCCTCCCCTACCCTCGCCGGATTCGCTGCTTCCACCACCGCCCCTTTGCCCTGCTACCATGGCGAACTTCGCCGTCGATCCTCACCCTCACGCACCAGTTGGCTTCGAGGTGATCCCGCATGACCCAGAGGAGGCATCGCGTCGTCTAGCGGTGTTCCTTGGCGGGTACTTGGATGCCGTCAATGACAATGTGGCAATTGCCATGTTGGTGCCTGCGGTGGCCAAGGAGGACTTCAATCCCATGGCGGAAGCTATCAAAGACTACTTCCTCCATTATCATCGTGTTGGCCTCCTCGAGGTACAGCCCTGTGCGATTGGTGATGCTTATGTCAGATTCCCTAGTTCAATTGAGCGCGAGCATTTCCTAGATGTCATCCATCAGCTTAGTCTAGAATACCAGATGTACTTTGTTAAGCATGATGAGGGGGTAAATGCTCGTAGCCATCCTGGTGATAGGGAAGCTTGGGTTATGTTGCTGAACTACCCATTAGATGCAAAATCAAATGCTCTGGTGGCCAAGTCAGTTGCTGGTTTTGGACTGCTTCGTTATTGGCATGATACGAACTATATGGCTCGGATTGTTGTGCATGTTTTTCTCAAGGAGGATGCCCAGATTCCGCATGATGTGACCGTTTCGGTTGGTATGCCGCCGAATATGAAGTCTTGGACTTGCCCTATCTTCGCCCTTAAACGCAAGAACGTCACCATGCTGCCTGATGAAGATGAACTACCTGGCAATGGACTACTGCACCCACTTCCTGTTGGGCCTCCCAGATGGACGGGGCTTGTTCAACCGGACCCATCGTTGTCACACCCGTTTTTCCGAAGAAAATCGAATGCATCTCATATGTGCGTCAGGATCAAGTTTACACACATATGATAGACGTCATGAGTGAAATATCCATAAACAGCATTAAAAACGTACAAGAGTTAAACCATTACATTATCTTTAATTACACTCAGACGTTAGACTCGAAGGTCTTTAAAACGAACATACGATAACTAGACGAAGTAACTCCGTCTTCAGCTTTCACAGGCACATGACTGGGGGCACGCAAGCCTCAGAACTCATCGTAGTCACTGAAGTACTCTTCTCCAATGTTCTCCTCTGAACAACGAGTAAGCAAGGGTGAGCACACTTATGGTTGGAGCTCAGCAAGTGGGGGAAGATGCAAAGCTATCAAGGTAGGCTAAGGTTATGCAGCGGTTAGCATTTTTAACATTGGTCAAATTTTATTAGCAAGCACCTATTTACTAGATGTAAGTGTATACCAACCCACTTTAAAACTTTAGAAAACTTTCCATCTCAAACCATACAAAGCCACAATTTAATTCCATCTTCAAGTTCATTAATCATGTGAGGGTCCAGGCCGCTCTTAACCGTGAGCACGGCTGATCGATCAGTTTTCACTCTGCAGAGGTTGTACACTTTACCCACAGCTCGTGTTCCCCATGTCGCCCGGGTTGATCAGACCCTTAAACACTGCTGAGGTGAGTGGCTAGGGGTCCACTACGAAGCCTTTACAAAGGCATGCAAAAGACCAACGACCCTCATAGTTACAGATTAGGGCGGACCATAACCCTCCCTAGTGGTCAGCACCTTAGCAAAGGCTGCTACCCCAAAAGAACCGGGCTATACCCCTGCAACCCCGATCCCCCTCTGCTCCTTTCGGATAAGGTCATCAATTCATTCACACACCTAATTAATTGGCTAAGCCAGAGCCATATGGACTGTGGTTGCACTGTTTTCCTGGGTGGTTCTCCATGTTCCAATTAAAACATATGATCTTGTTATTATCAAAGACATCATCTTTCACCAAAGTTATCATGATCATCAATCATCATTTTGTAAAATTCCATTTGAACCATCCCAAAGTATAGCAACTAAGCATTTCTACCCAAAACATTTATTTAAAAGGGTTGTTCAAGGTAATGGGGATAAAATTATAGTCATGTCCTTAAAAAGGTGATTTTCCCATCAATTTATGCATAGCAATAAAAGTAAATATTAATTAATATGCAATTATTTAGGACAAAGAGGAACATGCAGAGGGAGAAGTCCACTTGCCTTCCTTGCTTAAATACTAGGGTTCTTCTTCTTCAAAAACTTGCTCTTGATCCACTCCAACTGGCTGATCACTTGAAACCGGCACGATGTCTACGAGCACACATGAAAACATATAATAAATAAAATAATACACCAAGCATGAAAAGCTTAAAGAGAGGACAAGGTTTGACTCCAGGACCGCGAACTCAAAACACTCGGAACTATCGGGAGATTTGGATTATATCACACAAGGCTATGTGCTTGGTATATTTTAATTCAATAAAGATGTGCATAGGTTATTTCAGAGAAATACCCTATTTAATAATTAAGCAAGTTATAATTATATAAAAGAGACGGTGTAAGACTTAGTCAATTTTTATTTATGAATATTCAAGTATTATTTATGTAAATTAAACATTTACTTCTAAAAGAAGCATGTAAAACATCTAAACGCTTATCTTTATATTTCGAGTTGTACTAATCAAATTATAATTCAAAAACACATTTATATACATATTAATCAAATGAACATTTAATTAAGAAAACTCGGGATATAGCCTATGTTGCTTTTATTTAGAAAGCAAATTGCATAATTATTAATCAATTTAAGTTTGATTATGAAAGCCGAGGTATATCTCTATTTGGCTTTTAATTGAAAGAAATATTTAACTAGTATTAATCATATTAACTTTCTTATGAAAACACGTGTTGAACTCTAATTAGATTTTAATTAGAAAAACATGTGTATAAGGATTTAATCATATTTAATATTTAAATAAATTATAAAACAAAGAACATGTTCAACATTGGTCCCAACACGTACTTTGAGTTGATATGAACCTAACGCAACTTGAAACGGTGGAAACAGAGCTAAAACGCAAAAGATACGGCCAAAACAAGGTTCAGGGACCTTTCTGTGAAGAAACTAGGCTTCCAGGGGCTTAACTGCAAGAAATCAGGGGCTAAAACATAATTACATATATAAATCAAAGGTTTATAACGTAAAAAGGCAAGTTTGGACCTCGGGTGGGAAAAACTAGGAAGGTTAGGGGCTTAAACAATAAAAACAGGACCTAACTGAAAGGTTCTTTTTAGGTGGAAGGACCGACTTGCGAAAAGGAAGAAAGCCGGGGTCTCTTTTGCAAAACAGCCACGGCGGGGCTCTGTTGACCGGTACGAGTTTAGGATTGACTTGATCTGAGCCACAGATCAAGCCATGGACGGCTGGGGAGAAAACAAAGAACTCAGGGGTCTATACATAAAGAAAAAGGACTTGACTGCAAGGGTTTTTACTGGTGGGAGGGTATTGTTGTGATATTTAAAACTACGGGGGCCTTTTTGCAAAACGACGGTGGCCGCGCAGGGTTGACCGGTATTGACTGGTTTGACTCGGTGGGGTGGGGCTGATCCGAGCCATCCGGATCAGATCCGACGGCGCACGTCGTCTACACGTGAGGGAGCGGCGGCGGTGACGCCGGAGGACGGCGGCGCGCGGCGGCGCTTCACCGGAAAACTTGTCGGAGATGGCCAAAATGGCCTCCCGAGCACAGTTTTCAACGTGGTTTGGCTCTACGGCTTGCTGGAGAGGTGGCGAACACAACCAAGGCATTTGCGAGGGGGCTCGGGCGATGGAGAGAGCACCGCGGCGGCCGTGGCGGACGGCTCAAGTCCGGCGAGCAGGCGAGGGTGGAAGAAGGCACGGGAGCGGTTGGATTTTGATGGGCGCGAGTTCCTCACCTTGATGCGAAGCTCCAGGAGAACTTCTTGGTGGGAGAGAGGCGGAGGGGAAGGAGATCGAGGTGGGCGGCGGAGCTTCGGCCGGTGCTCTGGCTTTGGACGACGGCGCGTGCGCGAGGGCAGAGAGGGTGCAGGGCGTGCACGGGTGCGGAAAGGGTGAGGTAAGGGGAGTCAAGCTCGGCTTTTAAAGGGCAAAGGAGGGGAGAGGGAGCAACAGCCGGGCAATGGCCATCAATGGCCACGGGACGGCCGGCGGCTTCAAGGCATTCAAGAGGGGGCGCTTGATTGAGGTGAAACGAAAGGGATTGATGACGGGGAAGTGAAGAGGGAGCTTCAATGCCCCTTGATGGCGGCTTGAAGACGGAGGGGAGGGAGGCGCACGGCGTGGGAAACGGCCGGCGGTGCGGTGTTGCGAAGCAAGGGAGGGGAGGGGGCTGGAGGTTGGGGAAAGGCCCGACAGGTGGGCCCCACGTGTCGGTGGCCGAGAGAGAGAGGAAGGGATGGAGTGGGCCGGCGGGGCAAGCTGGGCCGCGCGGTGAGCTGGGCCACCTGGGCCGAAAGGGAAGAGGAGAAGGGTTTTGGGTTTTCTTTTTTTTCCTTTTTTCAACTCCTTTTTATTTCAAAACTTTTTCAAACTTTCCAAGTTTTCAAATTATTTAAAAAAAACTTTTGAAACTTCACACCATCACACATAAACACCATGCAAGGCCAAAAGATGATGCACAAGCACTTGTTGCTTCTAAAATTTTATAAATGATATTTAAATATTTAAAAGGCCAAATTTATTTGATAAATTATTTATTTCCTTAGAAAATAAAAACTAAAACACCATGTTGCTACATTATTTTAGTGTTGAAAATTTAGGGTGTTACAATCGTCGGTAATGCAAAACCCTCCTGATGCTTCAGTGGCAGATGTGCCAATGGAAGATGGGGATGTTTCTGTCCGGGGCAATGCCCAGGTGGCTTTGGCAGCTAGACGTGCACACAACGGGCTTGCTGTCCAGGTTTTGCCTTCTCGGGGTGTGCAAGCAAAACATGCTGCTCAGGAGTTGGAGGTACCTCCGGTAATGACAGATAAAGCTGTGAATCACTCAGTGACTGTTGCTGATGCTGCACAAGCTATGATTGCTGTTAACGTGGCTCCTACTGCTGTTGATGTTGTTGCAGTTCTGGATGATCAGGTGATTCACCTCTCAATAAACTATTATGTTCCTTCCTTCCTTTTCAAAAACAATTTCTTTAACATCAATGATTTTGGTATGAAACTGGATACTTTTGTACGTCCTAGTAACTCAGACGATGATGTTATGTTTTCTCTTCCGTAAATTGCCTTGTACCAGAGTGATCAAGTGGCTTCACCCTTCATTGGGCCTCTTCTTCCTACTACGGGACTTCCACTTTTGCCAAATGTTGACAGTGAAGATGATGATGAAGTGGTAGAGGTCCAGGGGCCAATGACACCGCTTTCCAAGAAGTGCAGTGCACATAAGCTGAAGGAGCCTCTTGAGGACTCGTTTCTGCGTCGCAGCAGGAGGCTCAACCCTGAATTGGCTGGGCGCCGCGATCGTGCCAGAGATCACACCACTCTAGCTCAAGCTGCTCAGGCCTCTCCAGATCGTGATCAGGGTGCAGCCCAGGAGTACTAGTCACTTGAGAAGAATTAGGGTGCAACCTAGGAGTATGTGAAGATGCAGACTGCTGCTAATCCTGCAGCTCCCCTGCTCGATCTAAATAAGAATGATGAAGCTTAATCACTTATGTAATAGGCCTGCCTTTCTATCGGTAGTCAACTGCTTATTGGGGCTATCTTTTGCTACTAAAACAATTTGCGTTTCCAGTATGGTTTGTGAACCTTAGTGCTACCTGTCTAGTGAACATGTTATACTTAATAAGCTTTTGTTATGGCTTATTCTGTGGATGTTCTGTTCTGGGTGAAATGCTGATGTTGCTATGTTGCTATGCAGTGAGCCTAATTGTTTTTTATTGCTTTTTCCCCTCTGATGAATCTTTCCTGATTCGACAAAATTTTAGATATAGCAAATTAGAAGCATCATTTCCAAATATAAGAAGTGTATGCTTTGGGTGATAAAATTGCTGATTTCTCAGCTTCAGCAGTATGCCTACAGCAAACATAGATACTTTCATTCCACAAAAACAAACTAAAACATCAACTTCATCAGCTTGGATACACATATTTTCAGTAATTAGAAATAGAAGTATATAGAGGTGGTGCTTGCAAACCAAATTAACAATTATATTCCAAGAACAAGCAAGCACCAAACTACTAGAAACCTCATATCTGGAAGAGGAATACATTCAAACAAACTAACATACAACTTGCCCTCACATTCTTGAAATTCTCTTCATCTTCTTTTTGCAGGCTTCTCCTCTTCCAGCCATCCTTCCAGAACAGCCTTCTCCCTACATTGGGCATCTTTTTTATTTTCTCTATTAATACTAGCAACCCAAGATTTGGAACCAGTGTTCGGCGGCCTGCCACCGACATACAAACTTGTAGGACATTGTGTTCCACCAGGTAGTTGATCAAGTTGGGATATGGTCCTGCAAATAGGGTGAACCTTAGTTGGAGCAGTAACTTGTGATCCCTTTTGGCCAATAGCCTCCATAGCTTGAATAAACCCACTTTCACTCAACCGACCAGTGCCGTTAACAAATTCATAAATTTTGTCAAGAAACATCTTCTTCCTTTTAATATCAGATGACGAATTTAATTCACTTTCTTCAACTATAGCTTCACCACTAATATCTTTGCCCCACCTAGGTAAAATGTTCTCCTTGGGAATAAGCCTCATATCCAAGTGCATCAGCACCTACAAAAATGATTATGTCAACAAACATATAAAAATATTTTACCAAAAATGAAAATTAATACCTAATTCGGATTAAAATTTCAAAAACATGATAACCTATAGTGAATATAGTAGATTCGAAATCAGAATTTATGAGATGTACACCAAAAGACATACCTTCAATCCATGTCTGCAAATCAGCCCCATATGTTGGAAAAAATCACACTGACAAATAACCTTGCCAGACTCTGAGATGGAAACCTCAACTTTATTACAGTATATCAACTCATCGTCACGTACATCAATAAGTGTAAATTTAGAGCCACCACATCGCTCATCTATGGCAAAGTTGGCAGCTTCGAATAGCTCAGCAAAAAACCTCTCATACATAGCACGAGTAAAAATCAATTCAGCATGCCTCTCCAAAGGACCACCAACCCTAAGCTTTCGTCGGACCTATACAAAAGAAGATTAAGAATATGCCTTAAGAATCAAAGTAATAAGTGAAATGATATATGCAACTAATAAAAAATATAAGAGTAGTTATATACATAAGTTATTCACTAGAACCAATAAATTTTATTGTTAGGTTATACTAAAAATTCCATGCTAGCAATTGTGATATAAAATTAAACACATACACGGTACATCTCTATCTTACAAACAATATATTAACATAAATGGACATCATATATCAAAAATATAAGTAAGCAAATGAACACAAAAAAATGGTAAGAATAGGGTTATAATTTTTGCATTTTAGACCTTTTTAGTAAGAATTCTACATATGGACCCCTGGGGGAAAGAATTTCAAAAATGGACCCATAGCACGGCGCCAAAAGTCACGGCGCCGTTGTATAACAGCACGGCGCCAAAGGGCATGGCGCCGTGCTGTTATACAATAGCGCCGTGGCTTTTGGCGCCGTGCTATTTTTAGGTGATTTCGGATGACGGTGGCGTTGACGTGTCATAGAACGGCGCCACAAGCCATGGCGCCGTTGTAGAGCAGCACGGCGCCACCATGGCGCCGTGCTGCTCTACAACGGCGCCGTGGCTTGTGGCGCCGTGCTATGGGTCCATTTTTGAGATTCTTTCCCACGGGGGTCAAAATGTAGAATTCTTACTCAAAAGGGACCAAAATGCAAAAATTATACCAGTGCACCATATCATTGAATTAACCTTTAGATCCTGATCAATCTTGATCCTTAGTTCAAAATTTGGATCGAGCTTCTTCATATCCTGTAATAGTTGGACTGTACGGCCAATATCATCCTTCATATTAGCATTTGACAACTTTGCACATAGAGACCTGACCTTCTCCTTCCTCAAAGGAACACTAGCTGATGGATCAGATACACGCAATATGCTACAAATCCTACCAATTGATACATTAAACTCACGTAATCTTTTTACCAAGTCACGAGTTGTGGGATCAATTTGGTTGTGAGAGTTCCACTGCTTCTTCTGTGAATAACCTTCAGAAAAAGGATGGTTGTGTTCATCACAGACTCGACTAACATACCATCCGTGATCCTTGGTCCTAAGAAGCCTAATCATTGCCTTACAATCAGTTCTAGCTGAAGCTGAATTCTCATTCTTATCACGCCCCTACATAGTTTTAAGATAATGTCAATTCAATCGACCATCTGTGACATGGAACAACTGAAATGTAGCAGGAGATAGAGTAAAAATCGACAAACCTCACATGAGCACACTATACCGAGTATACAATTTGTGCGAAATTTACACAAGATTATATAACCCTGATAAGCAGGAGAAAGGCTTCTCAAGCAAGAAACTCTAACTTGGCAGCTACATATGCTATTGGAAGCCATCATATTGTGAGCGTGAACGTATCCTGGGTAGGGCTAGTAATGGTTGACCTAAGATACAAATACAGATACTAAAAAGCGTCCACCTTGGAACAACAAGCGCCATGTCATCGTTTAGTTTACGTGGCGGTGCGAATCTTAAAGAAATCCCATGCGTCAACAAATGGGATATCTAACACGGTGGGTAGCAGAACATTCTCGCTCCCACATCTTGCTGTCCGGGAGGAAGTCGAGGGAGAATCCGTGGGGGTTGGTGGTGGCGGCCGTCGTCGTCGCTGACGGGACGAAGATAGGCATGCCGCCTGCCGGCGGCGGCGAGCGGTCGAAGAAAGGGTCAACGGTGTGGTAGTGGCCAGCGAGGCGGGGCGCACGGAGGGACCCGAAGTGGGTCAGAAAGCCGGCACCGGCGAGGATGCGGCACCTGCGCTTGCAGGCGGACGCGGCGCGCACAACGGTGGCGCACGAGTTGAGGCGGAGGAAGATAAGTTCGAGGACGTGGTCTGGGACGTTGTGCACGGTCGTCGCCGGCCCGCTCGCCTCTTTCCTCGACGCTGTCCGCCTTGTCTTGGGCCTCAGTGGCGGACAGAAATCATTTTGACACCTAGGGCCACTTGCCAAAGCGACTAGACAACCAAAATTCTCCAACATGACAATATAACGGTAATACGGTACGATAGCGCACAAAAGCAACTAAAATCATGATTTCGAGTATATCTCAATTCAAAGTATATCTCCTTCCGGGCTCCGGCGAGCGGCGACCGCGACGCAGGTGCGGCGGGCCGACCGGTCAGCGGCGCAGGCGCGCAGCATAGCAGGCCAGCAGGCAGCAGGTGCGGTGGGGCGCCCGACGGGCGTCGGCACAGGCGCGCAGGCGCACAGCCTGGCCGCGCTGGTCCGGCGTTAGTAGTCCTGGGCGCTAGGGTCAGGCGGCGCGGCGGGAGCTTGGGGAGTCGGGGCTGGCAGGCGGCTCGGGGGTCGGGGCAACCCAAGAGCGAGGGAGAGTGGGAGAGATGGTGCTGGGTCGCTGGCTGCTGGGCCAAGGAATGGAGAGTGGGAGAGATGGCACTGAGCCGCTGGCTGCTGGGCCGAGCGAAGTTGGGCTGAGGATTAGGGCCAATTAAAAAAAACATAGTTAGATTAAGGGAAATTGAAGATATTATGAAGGGTTTTTTGGCCACGCCTAGGGCCGTGGCCCTAGTGGCCCTAGGCCCCTGTCCGCCCCATGGGTCTGTCCCCGGGTCGTCGCCGGCGTCTACCTGCCGCCATGGACGCTGGCACTCCCACATGTGAATCTGTGATCGATGCATGTTCCTGTGGCCCTACGCAGTTTATGGTTATCGATCCGGTGTTTGTTGGAGATTTGGAAGCTGACGACACGTTTTTTTACTGGTTGATCGTTTCGTTTGACTTCGCGCCGTGTACGTGCCGCGCCCTCCAAGTTGTTGCATTCACCATTTCTTTTTAGCAATTTTTAATTGAAAGGATGTCGAAGATAGGATATACCATATGACGTCGAATATTGTTGAATATCCATTGTTAGAGAGGTGTTTGGTTGAATTTGCCTAAGGAGCTCGGAAGCTCGCCACGACAGTCGGGTAAGGATGGCTCTCGTCTCCTCGTCTCCTCCCCCCTCCCGGCACCTCCCTCCCCACTAGCCCCACGCCGGTGTTCACTCCCGGCCCGGCGGCCACCCCCAAGGGTGCGACTCCTCGCCGGACGTCTGTCCTCTCTTCCCCGGCGCCAAGGAAACTCTCCCTTCTCCCTGGACTCCTCCGTCCCTAGTTTCACTACCGTAGGAAGGTTCAAGGCGGAGCGCTGGAGTAGCGACTCCCCTCCCGCCGGGAAGTCTGACGGCAGTGCTCCGATGTTTCTGGAAGCCCTCCTCCTCGATGCGCGTCCGGCCGCGGTCCCGCAAGCCTCCCTATCCGGCTCTGCTCCTCCGGCGACGGCCTCGCAGGCCTCTGGTGTTGCCAACCAGTTGGCCTCGGCTGTCGCCGTCAAGGCCTCTCCACAGGCGGCGCCTCGTATTGTCCTCAAGGACGAAACGTCTCCTCGAGCGACGGCGCGTGCTCCCGGTCTTGATGGGTGGTCGCCGGTCGTGAGCCGTCGTCAACGCCGGGAACGTAGGCGCCAGGAGCTCTGCCCCCGCCGCCGGAGCTCCACCCCTACCGTCTTGTTCCGACGGACCTCCGGGGTAGATGTTTCAACTGCTTCTCTCCCGATCACCGTGCAGCGGACTGCAGGTCGAAGACGCGCTGCTTCCACTGCCGGGCCACTGGGTATCGCTCCTCTGACTGTTTGCGGCAATTCACTCGCCGCGACACCGAGACGGTTGGGCCCGTGCATCGGTTGGTCTCACGGCCTAAGCTTTGCACGGCCAGAATGGAGGTTTCTCCGGGGCATCCTGTCCCGCAGCAGGAGCCGTCGGCGGGCTCCCATGGTCGCAAAAGGAGGTGCAAAAATCGGAGGAAGCGCAGCGCTAGCTCCGGAACTCCGGACAAAGTATCTGGTAATGAAGATGAAGTCTCGGCTCCTGCTGTGTCCTGTGGTGGGGATGAACAGCCGACCAGATCCCATCCTCAACCGCGGAAGATCCTTGATCGTTGTGCCTCCGTCTCGCGGCGAGAAGACGATCTCTCCAGGGCTTTGGTCATCACCGTTCTCGGCGGCAATGTTGATTCAATTCTTGCCAGCATCGCTAGTAGGTTTGAGATCGAGGTTTCCTTGATGTCCCTGCGACGTTTCGGGGATGCGAGGTTCCTCTTGATCTTGCCCAATGTCGACCCGGCCGAGCGGGTGTTCAATGGCGGACATAATTTCACTTCCACGTGTCCACACCTTCGGCTCCACGTCCAACGTTGGATTCGCCGCCTGGACTCCAAGGCGGCGACCCTCACATCCCCGGTGGAGGTGGACATCCGAGGCATCCCTGCCCATGCTTGGGAACTGTCAACGGCGGAGTTACTCCTCAGTGATTATTATTGGATTGGTGGTATTCATCCTGATGTGACTGATCAGCGGGACATTTTCAAGGTGTTGGCTTGGTGTTGACGCTTTTTCGGTCAACAACATGGGAGCGCTAGATCGCACTGCAGCAGGAACTGAACTCGCCGGAGCTCCTGTCTTGACCGGTCTGACCGGTCAAGTCCACCGGTCTGACCGGTGGGCGTCGGGGCGCCGGTGAAAGCCTACGAGCACCACCTCGGGAGGGACCCCGTCAGAGGTGATGCGCCTAGGATTGCTCTGAGATCAGCAGACCACTCAGAACGTCCTTGATCGCCATCGAGACAAACAAGGAAAGCAAAAGGGGTTGGAAAAGTTAGGGCTTGAGAGACAAAAGTTGTAAAAGGATATGATCGATTGGGTGATAGCCCCTCAACCGGCCGTGGCCCTTTATATTTATAGGGTGGGGAGGTCTTGCCCCGCAAGGAAGTCCTTTACAACTCGAAAACGACAAGAACTCCTCAATTCTACTCGGACTCGGGGTCCACCGGTCAGACCGGTCAGCCCCACCGGTCAGACCGGTGTGGCGTTTGCCGGATCGGCTACAGGGCCTGACCGGTCAGTCCGTCCGAGTACACCGGTCTGACCGGTGGTGCTAGCCTGATCGGCCTTGTGCCAAATTTGGGTGCGAACATATGCCCCCCTGTTTTTTAGTAAAGCTTGCGTATTAAAAAATATTTCTAAGGTCGATGTGACAGATTTCACCGGCCATTTTTTGTTCTAAGGGAGATTTTTGTATAAATCGGCCATAGTGCTATCAAGCATCTTGCCAAACACTTGGGTAAAATTTCTTGAAGTATCTCCCATTGAGAGCCCTTGGAAGTTGCTGTCCTTGCAAAGTCCCCACCATGTAAGAATTTCCAGAACATATCTCTACAATCTTATATGGACCTTCCTAACTTGGAGACCATTTACCAAATTTATTGCTTTTAGTCCCAACAGGCAAAATCGTCTTCCAAACCAAATCACCTACCTGAAAAGATTTGGCCTTTACCTTTTTATTATAAGCTCTAGCAACTCGCCTCTTGTCTTTTTCAATCTCCTCTAAAGCCTCCAAGCGCTTGTCGGTCACCTCATCAATATTATCCATCATCAAAGCATTATAGGTTCCAACATCAAGATTATTTTGCTTTGCAAGTCTATATGCGCCTAGATTCACCTCAACGGGCAAAACGGCCTCTTGACCATACACAACCTCATAAGGAGTAACTTTAGTAGCACCATGCCTAGAAATACGATAAGCCCATAAACCTTCAGATAATACCTCATGCCATATTCTAGGATTGTCCTCTATCTTCTTCTTAATGAGCTTAATCAAAATCTTGTTGCTAGACTCGGCTTGACCATTTGCTTGAGCATAATATGGAGATGAATTGAGTAATTTAATACCATAGGAATTGACAAACTCACGCACCTCTTTTGAAACAAATGAAGTCCCTTGATCTGTAGTCAAAGTTTGTGGAATGCCAAATCTATGTATAATATGCTCTGTAATAAACTCAATCATCTCTCTATGTGTCATATTCTTCAAGGGAATCGCCTCCGTCCACTTGGTAAAATAATCAGTTGCCACAATCACAAAACAATGTCCCTTCGACGAAGGAGGGTGAATCTGACCAACAAAATCCAAACCTCATCCTCTAAAAGGCCAAGGCTTACTAATTGGATGCATCAACGCAGCAGGTACCAACTGAACATCTCCATGTTTCTGACACTTTTGCATCCCTTGTAGTATCTAAAACAATCAGCTATCAAGTAGGGCAATAAAAGCATGCTCGCTTAATGAGCCACTTTATCTTAGCAGCCGATTGATGAGTACCACAAATCCCTTCATGAACCTCTGTCATAGCCAACCTAGCTTGATCAGGACTCAAGCATTTGAGAAGTAAATCATCCATTGTCCGACGATACAATTCACCATCATCAAGAATAAACTTGAGAGCCCAGTGTCGAACTTTTTTATCAATTGAACTGTTAGGATCCTGCAAATAATTTACCAGAGGTCTTCTCCAATCATCCACTTCGTCCTTATTATTTTTAGAATGAATAATAGCCGAAGAAGATTTCTGACCAAGGGACCGGTCAGACCGGTCGGTCCCATCGGTCAGACCGGTCAGAGGTACCGGTTGGACCGGTGCCTCCAGAGCAAAACACTCGGCCATAAGCATCGGTTTGTGTTCTTGAAAATTTCTTTTTCGAACATTATAACCAGATGCTTGTTGCGCCAGAGCATTAGCCCTTGGATTCTCTTCTCGTGGTACATGATAAATAACAAATTCATCCAGACAGGATATGATATCTAAGCATTTATGAAGATATGCATTTAAGAAACCATTCAAACATTGACATACCTTGGAAACTTGCTGTACCACTAATAAAGAATCACCATAAGCTTCCACATGTTTCACTCCCATGCTATGCAAAATCTCCAATCCAAATAAAAGAGCCTCATATTCGGTTTGGTTATTAGTACACTTATGATCCAATCGGTTAAGAGCTTCAAAAACAGCCCCACTTGGTGAAACAAAAATAATTCCAACACCACGACCATCTTTACAAACCGATCCATCAAAATGTAATTTCCATGGGGTAAGAGTAACATAACCGACATTTAAATTAAGTTGCTTATCCACTCTATGTCCAACAATAAAGTTGGCAACAATTTGACCTTCCATTGAATTTAATGGCTCACAATGTAAATCATACTCAACTAAAGCATAAGCCCATTTGCCGACTCTACCACTTAAAATTGGTTTATGCAGCATATATTTAATAATGTCGGTTTGACATGCTACTATGCAAGTGCTAGGTAACAAATAATGCCTCAACTTGGTACAAGTATGATATAGTGATAAACACAACTTTTCAATAGGAGTGTACCTTGTTTCGGCGTCCAAAAGTCTTCTACTTTCATATGCAACAATATATTCCTTCCCTTCGGTCTCTTGAGTCAAAACACCTCCAATGACATCTTCCTCGGACGCCACATATATAATTTTAAAGGAACACCACTCTTGGGTGCTTGAAGAACGGGCGGCGAAGATAAATAATGCTTAATCTCATCAAATGCCTCTTGTTGTTTTGCCCCCCAAGTAAAATCAACATCACTTTTCAACCGAAGTAAAGGAGTAAAAGCATTCACCTTCCCAGACAAGTTACAAATGAACCTCCTCAAGTAATTTATCTTGCCCAAGAACTTTTGCAAATCTTTCTTGCAAGCAGGAGCTTTTACATTTTTAATAGCTTCAATCTTCTTAGGATCTATCTCTATACCCTTCTCATGTACAACGAAACCCAAGAATTTTCCAGCCGATACACCAAAAGCACATTTGAGTGGATTCATCTTCAATTTATATCGACGCATTCTCTCAAATGCAAGTCTTAAATCAGCTAAATGAGAATCTACTCTAGCCGATTTAGCAATAATATCATCGATATAAACTTCTACTATGATGCCATGTAAATCATGAAAGATTAAATTCATAGCCCTTTGGTAAGTAGCACCCGCATTTCTTAATCCAAAGGTCATAACCACCCACTCAAATAATCCAACAAAACCCGAACATATGAAGGCCGTTTTGGATATATCCTCTTCGACCATAAAGATTTGATTGTAACCAGCGTTACCATCAAGAAAACTAAGACTTCTATGTCCGGATGCAGCATTAACAAGAAAATTGGCTATAGGCATAGGATATTCATCTTTAGGAGTAGCTTTATTAAGATCTCTAAAGTCAATGCAAACACGAAGCTTTTTTGTTCCTTTTTTCTCAACAGGCACAATATTAGAAATCCAATCAGCATAACGACAAGACCTAATAAACTTAGCATCCAACAACCGATTGACTTCCTCTTTCACTTGATCATAAATGTCAGGATTAAAATTTCTACGAGGTTGTTTATAAGGCCTAAAACCAGGTTTAATAGGTAAATGATGCTCTACTAAATCTCTACTTAAACCAGGCATTTCATTATAACTCCATGCAAAGCAATCAATATACTCCTTTAATAACTTTATAAATTCAGATTAAAACAAAGGATCAAGATTCTTATTTACAAATGTCGGCCTAGGTACAGTGCCATCACCAATGTCTACCTCCTCTAAAGGATCGACCGACGTAAACCCTTGTCCTAACTTGCTCAAATCATCAAAATCTTCAATGGCCTCACACATATCGTTCTTATGCGCCCGATAGTGTTCACATTTCCGCTGTAACCACTCTAGATTTGCATCCATCAAATCCCAAAAAGTGATGTAGCCTGATCTTCAACCGGCTTCATAACAGCAGTAGCAAAACCATCTTTGGTAGAAGTAATAATTTCCAATCCAGATAAATCTAGACCAGATAAGCATTTAAGATTTTCATGATCATTCACAGAGGTACTATCAGCCACTGCAACACAAGCCGACATATCACCATAAACAATCTCTACCTCGTCGCCCACCCATTGGATTAAAAATTGATGAAGAGTAGAAGGCACACATTGATTTACATGAATCCAATCACGACCAAGGATTAAGCTAAAGTTACCTTGGGTCTCGGCGACGAAGAAAGTTGTAGCCAATGTCTTGCTCCCGATGGTGAGCTTCATCGACACAACACCCTTGGCACCCATTGGCTTATCTCCCGATACACCACAGATCGTCATGTTGGTCTTGATCAACTCTTCATCCACACCTCCCAGCTTCTTGAACAAAGAATACGGCATCAAGTTGACGATCGCTCCTCCATCCACTAGCATGCGAGAGATAGGCTTCCCATTGATGTGACCCTTCATGTACAAAGCTTTAAGATGATTTTCAGTGGTCATGGGCTTCTGGAAAATAGCTTCTTTTGGCCCGAAATCGAGATGAGCAATATCCTCCTCTGAAAGCACATAACCATCCATTGACATATGCACCACGTTGATGTCCAAATTCATATGCTCAGGGGAAGAACTGTAATCAACAAGCCCTTCATCATCTTTTGGAGCAGGAACCGATGTAGACTTGCCATCACAAACCATAGAATCAGAGGAAGAAAAACCGGGCGGCACCTCTGGGTCATCGGTCTGACCGTCGACCTCCACCGGTCTGACCGGTGTGACCGGTCTGACCGTCAGCTCCACCGGTCTGACCGGTGATGTCTGTGAGCTGGTCTTGATCCTCCACTCTCTTTGCCTTGTGGTACCATGGGTCTGTACTGGTTGAATGTCTCATCTCTCTGTCTTTCTAGCTCTTTCTCCTTATTTTCTCTGAACCTTAGGCGTTGAAGCTTCCTCCTTTGTGTTCGAGTCAATCCGGGAGGACACCACCTTGTTAAGAAATATTTAGAGTTAGAACCACTCCCACTGGCCTCATGGTCATTAGCAGCAGTAGATGCTCCCAATATTGGTGTCACAACCTTATTGTTTGGAACAATCGGTCTTTTGCCACTATTCTCAATAGGAACATCCATCGACCCAATTTGGATGATATCTCTGCTCGTAGTCCTCTCTGAGTCGATATCCATTTTCTGCACCTCCTCCTTCTGTTTTGGCATATAGATTTGCTTCATAGGAGATGGTACAATTCTTCTGGGAGCACCGATCTGACCGTTGGACTGCACCGGTCTGACTGGTGGGGTCTGGTACCCCTGACCAGAATGACGAGGTGTCAATCGGTCCTGGAACGGCCTAGAAATCCTGTCCATAACAGATCTTGGTCCTCCCCATCCAGGATGAAAAGCTTGCTGGAAAGGCACCCACATAACTCCATTGTCATCATAAATTGGGCGAGGTGTATTTGAACTTGACGGCGCCCATGATGGAGTAAAATGTTGCCTTTGCTGAGATGATTCACCCTTAAACCGTATAGCAGCTCTTGGAGGTGAAGATGATCCTCCTTGATGTGTAGGTGACCTCATCCTTTTTTAATGGCCGATCACTTGTAACGGCCTTTTGCTTGGAATCCTTGCCAAATAGCATGTCGAAATTGACCTTTGGCTTAGGATCACTCCCCTGATTCTTTGCTACATTAAGCTTCCAATTACCAATCTCCGGACGGCTCGGTTTGATCATCCTCGGACGACCCTGGGACACACCGGTCTGAACGGTCAGCACCACCGGTCTGACCGGTCTGGCCTGGTCAGGCTCAGACAGTCGCTGCTCGGTGGGTGTGGACGATCCTTGCCCCCATGTCCAGAGGCTCTGACAGTAACCTTGAAAGTTTCCTTGCCCTCAGGAGTCTTTTCATAAGCAACTTCTCGAACTAGCTCCTTTCCTCTCAAATCGGGCTTAGCTTCCCCAATCACCACGTTCTTGCCCTTAGTTGCTTCAGCTTGACTCGACCAAACCAATACTTTGGGCTGCTGTAATTCCAGAGTGTTGATAGGAAAAGGAGTCTTGTCCACTTGCATCTCATAAAACGGCAAACGACCTTCATTTATGGCCGATTGAACCTGTCGACGAAACACATTGCAATCATTAGTAGCATAAGAATAAGAATTATGAAACTTGCAATATGCACGCCTTTTTAATTCATCAAGTGGAGGCAAAGTATGAGTCAATTTAATGTTTCCAGACTTATGCAATTCATCGAATATACGATCACATTTAGAAACATCAAAAGTAAATTTAACTTCTTCTTGCCGACCTTTACTAGCCGGCTTAAGAGATGAGCAAGAATAAGATTTTTCTTTAGAAGGCCAAATAAATTCAGCAGCATAAATTTCTTTATCTCCGTCGCTCGAACTATCAGAATCATAGTCAATGTGATGCACATTTGAACGACGTGATTTAAAATTATCTTTCTCTTTATTCAATCGGTTTTCAACAATTAAAGCCCTTACTTGAACTTGTGCAACCGAAAAAAAATCTGAACCCTCTATTCTATCTCTGATAGAAGATCTTAAACCTTTTAAGCAAATGTCAGCAAGATCCATATCAGTAATTGACAAATTAAAGCAACGATTTTTAGTTTCTTTAAACCTTTTAATGTAAGAAGAGACGTTTTCATCCCTTTCTTGCCTAACCGATGTCAAATCTGTCAATTTTAATTGCATGCTCCCACTATAGAAGTGATCATGAAATTTACGTTCTAACATATCAAAAGATATAATAGAACTAGGAGCAAGTGACGAAAACCAAGCGAAAGCAGTACCAGTCAAAGATAAAGAAAATAAACGTACTTTTAATGCATTAAACGCACCTGCTTCACCTAGCTGAGCTGTATACTGACTAATGTGTTCCCACGTGGTTCGATCATCATCACCACTAAATTTAATTAAATCAGGCATACGCCAACCACGTGGGAGAGGGAAATTATCAAACTCAGGATCATATGGTTTCTGATATAAATTTGTATTTCCAATATCAACACCAAGCTTAGTTTTTACCACATTAGCCAAATCTTCCTTAAATTTACTAAATTCTGCCCAATTAGGATTATTTGGCTGTTGTGGAGCTGGATTCACCATATTCATCTTATTTAGATAGGGAGACATCTTAGCATGAGCAAGCCTATAACTCTCATAAACATCATCAGGAATTATGTTCTTTTGAGCCATTGAATTAACAGTCGTGCTATAATATGGTCCAAGATTAAAAGTATTACTAAAATTGGGCATGACAGAAATCGGCTCAGGCTGTTCATACACAAGATCCAGTGCACTGGTCTGACCGGTACCCTGCACTGGTTCGACCGGTGCGGCCATATTTGGCCTGAACGTTTGAAACGGCAGGTTTTGACCAATGGGATCATACGGCATGCCATACTGATAGTTCATGTTATTAGTAACAGGCAAATGTGCTAAGCTAGGATGAATCCCTTTATTAGTATTAATCTTAGGACCACTGCTATTAGTTTCATTATTATTAAAACCAGCATTGCTCCTATCTTTTTCAAGATCCTCTAAGCGTTCTAAACGAGCAATGTAAGATGTAATCAAACCATCGCTATCAGTAGTAGATTTCTGAGAAGACGAAGTAGGGGGTGGTTTGCTTACATTGGTTACTACCTCAACCATATTGTCGTTTAGCTTGATCGGTGGCAGCTCAAATTCTTTCAATCCTGCTACTTTGCCGTGACGATCCTTCTTGACGCCTGCGAGGAACTGGACTTGAAGGTACTTCTGCAACGCCTTGAACTTCTGCTGCTCCTCCGGAGAGAGATCTTCCATTGAAGCCGTAATGATGTTGTTCATGCCGAGGTCGCAACGAGAACCCATTTGAGCTAGGTTAGATTGAACGGTCTTTGAAACCTGATCTTTCTTCCCCAGCGGAGTCGCCAATTTGTTGACACTTTTTCGGTCAACAACACGGGAGCGCTAGATCGCGCTGCAGCAGGAACTGAACTCGCTGGAGCTCCTGTCTTGACCGGTTTGACCGGTCAAGTCCACCGGTCTGATCGGTGGGCGTCGGGGCGCCGGTGAAAGCCTACGAGCACCGCCTCGGGAGGGACCCCCGTCGGAGGTGATGCGCCTAGGATTGCTCTGAGATCAGCAGGCCACTCAGAACGTTCTTGATCGCCGTGGAGACAAACAAGGAAAGCAAAAGGGGTTGGAAAAGCTAGAGTTTGAGAGACAACAGTTGTAAAAAGATATGATCGATTGGGTGATAGCCCTCAACCGGTCGTGGCCCTTTATATTTATAGGGTGGGGAGGTCTTGCCCCGCAAGGAAGTCCTTTACAACTCGAAAACGACCAGAACTTCTCAATTCTAATCGAACTCGGGGTCCACCGGTCAAACCGATCAGCCCCACCGGTCAGACCGGTGTGGCCTTTGCCGGATCGGCTACAGGGCCTGACCGGTCAGATCGTCTGAGTACACCGGTCTGACCAGTGGCGCTAGCCTGATCGGCCTTGTGCCAAATTTGGGTGCGAACACTTGGAGTTTTAATCCTTCCCTGTTTTCGCCGGAACTGGACCTGGAGATTGTGGAGCCGCTCATGGAAGAAGAAGATCGTCGACCTGTGAAGCGTACTCTGGTGTATTCTATCAAGCTGTCTGTCGCCCTGGTTGCCCCGTCGTCGGAGCCGGAGAATCCTTCTCCACCTCCTGCCGCTAATGGCGGAGGGCGGCGCGGCACAGACGCCATCGTTCGCGCTCGCCTCTGGCGCCCCCTGCGGCGCGTGAACCTCCTCGGGCCCCGGTGCACGACAGGCTGGGCCCACGACTGAGGGCGAGCGGCCACATGGCTCGGCGTGTGCCCGACGTCCCCTCGTGCGGCGACCCGTCTACCCCGGCCACCATTAGGGCATGTACAGCCCTTAGACAGCAGTTCGTCTGTAGAATCTCGAATTGCGCATACAGACAGATTTATAGACAGCTCATACAGCCCATAGACAGAGAAGTCGTCTGTAAGCTGTTTAATGCTTTGCATGGAGTTTAAGGTCTACTACAAATGTATTTGTGTATATCATTATGTGGCTATTTGATAGAATAATATCAAACATAAATAATAGAAACATGATTACAATAATTTTTAGAAATTATTAATATAATAATTATATTATATATGGTTATAACGTCTTTGTCTAATGTTCTTTACTTCCACGTTGTCATATACTCATATGTGCTCGATTAGATCTTTTTTGAGTTGCATATGTGTTGGCGAGTTTTGATTGCCGAATTTCTACAAAATGTCTTTGCAAAGATTGAATTAGGGTGCCATTTGTGCAATATATTTTTCCTCTTACAATATAGTTTTTCTCTTGTCTTACAACAATTTTTCTTCCTTATTTTCTTTATTTCTCTCTCATTTTCCTTTTTTTCAGATGTTGTCATTTTACTTGCAAAGTTTGGACGATACGTGGCTGATTCCTATCCATATGTTGAAATCTTATCCCCGCACGCGACCCTGCCCGGACCCCTGCATCGGACGCGGCAATACGGCATGGACGGCGGGCAGCGGAGCCCGAGCTCCAGCTCGAGAGCCACGACGACCACCACCTCCTCCCGTGCGCCCGGCCCCTCCTCTTCTTGCCCGCCGCCTCCCCTGCACCCACCCCACCTCCCCTTCCTATTCGAGGTCCTGCTCCCATGCGCCGGCCCCGGTCGCCTCGCCCCTGCCGCAGCGCTCCTCCCCAACACGAGGAGCTCCGGCGGCGCCCCAGCGAGCTCTGTGGGCGGATCCCGACGGCGGCACCCGGCGAGCTCCTCCAAGCGCATCCCGCGGCATCGACGGTGAGCTTCCCTGCTCCATGGCGCGACGGAGCTCGAATCTGTTCTCGCCGAGCTGCATCCCCTACGGCCTTGAGGTGCGACGGTGGGCCCCGGCGAGCACCTCCCCTGCGGAGGTGTCCACCTCCCCTGCGACGGCCTGCAGGTACCTCCAATTTTTGCAGTTATCTCCTTTGGTGATACCCTGTTCTTCTGATTTTGGCCATCATCTCCTTGGTGAAGGTCGATGCAGCCACCGTCGCCATACCCTTTGCCCTTTGACGCATGGAGGCAGAGCCTTTGGCAGGGGAAACTTCCGCGTGCGGGTCGGTGGAGGATTTGGCGGGGGTGCGCGGGATCCAGGACGCTAGCGATGGGAGACGACGACTTGTACAGCCCGGGTGGGTCGTCTGCTCAGCATCGGGCAACGAGACGAAAGCGTCGCCTGGTGAGGCGACGCGAGCCCCGTCTGTAGGCAGACACGGGGGGCAAAATGCAAAAACGCCGCTATACCGACGGGTGCTGTAGACGTGTTACTCCTCTGGCGGCGGCTACAACTCCCAACATGCTCCAACCATCTGCTGTGTGTTGCCACATGAGGTGAACGCTTCGAGGTCTGGGGCTCGCATGCATGCGGGAGTGGTCCTATCCTTCCAGTCAAGCGCTGCAATTGATGGATCGCTTTCTCCCGAGGTGGAGGAGGAGTTAACTCCAATCCTGTCGTTGCGGCTGCGGGGACGGCGGATGAGGGAAGTTTGTGTCCGGCTCCTCCGGGGCTGTCGAGTGAACTTTCGCCTGCTGCCCCCCTCCTGAGTTGAATGTTGCGGCCCATGATGACATCAACGACCCTCTTCACCAGGAACCCTCGACCTCGGCCCAGGCGGACACATCTACAAAGCAAGGCTTGGCTTTTGAACCTATGGCCTCTTCACTGGACGCGCCGGCCGAACTGGCGGCCATGGATTCTGATTCTGCGGCCTCAACACTGGAAGCTCTTGAAGCCCTCGTGTTTGTGGAAACTATGGCTGCATCATCTACTCTCAGCATGTCGGCTGGGGAACTAAAGGACTATTTTAGACGCAGATGGCGCATTAGAAACTCTCCTCCCCATGCACTGATCCACCTCAACCACAACCAGACGTGGCTCCACCTCCACCTCCCCAAGACAATTTGGCACCGTCACCTGTTGATGAAGACCCTGCAGCCTTGTGCAGGAAGGAGTTCATTGATAATCTCACACAGAGTACCGGGGCTTGATGGCTCAGCCTCCGCCTGTCCAGAAGCGACGGCCAAGGGCGCCTCCCCCTGCGACAGCCCCACGTAGAAGCAGAAGAACTGCAGGACTGGGGGCGGAATTTGCAGGTATGCCGGACAACTTTGGAGCACACAAGACAGTTATCCGGTCGCTCCACCTTGCGATGGAACAGGAGCATGTTGATCAAAAGATCCTAAACGACTATGCTAAACTCTTTAGGCACCCTCTCTCGGAATCCCATGTTGAGGCACTTGCGGCCCTCTTTGGTTGGTCTGTACCAGAGGGAACCAGGAGCATTGCCTTTGCAAGTCAGCTCTGAATATTGTTGGGGTCGCTTCATACAAGTTGTTTAATGGATCCTTCCAAAATATTAATCTGGAATGTACGTGGACTAAACTCAGTGGCACGTCAGGATGCGGTGCGTAGTTTGGTCGAATCAACCAAGGCAGATAATGTGTGTGTCCAGGAGACGAAGATGGAACACATGTCTAGTAGAGTCATACGCTTGGCATTGGGTTCCAGTTTCAGTCACTACTCTGCTGTCCCCTCTGTTGGTGCAAGTGGTGGCATCCTTGTTGCATAGAAACATAATCTAGGGCCTGCGATGTCTATCCGGATTGATACTTATAGTACTTATGTACAATTCCAGCCAACTGATGGGGATCCTTGGTGGCTCACATGTGTGTATGGGCCACAAGGAGATGAGGAGAAGATTCAGTTTCTACAGGAGCTTCGTGATATTCGTTCGTTTTGCTTGCACTGGTCCTTGGGTTGTGATGGGAGATTTCAATCTTATTTATAGAGAAGAGGGCACAAATAATGCAAACCTTAACTGTGCAACGATGGGGCGGTTTCGGCAAGCTTTGAATGATCCAGCACTAAAAGAATTGCCTCTTACTGGTCGCAAGTACACTTGGAGTGGGGGTGGGACTTCCCCAACTCTAAGTAAACTGGACAGGGTGTTCTGTTGTGTGGAGTGGGAGAATGAATTCCCTAATTGCTAGTTACAAAGCACAGCTTCAATGGATTCTGATCATGTAACACCCGGTTTTATAAACACAATCAGGTGCCACTTTATGTATGCCAGGATCATATTTCATACATAAAGCACAACTTCATCAATGGTACATTTCCATATCACGTTTAAATAATACAAAATGACCCGTGGGTCCAAAAGAAAAGTACAGCTAAAACTTAATATCTTGTGCGGAAGCAGCCTCCATGACCACAGGCAATCAACCGGGGGAAACGCACTCCTAGGTCTTCATGGCCTCCATAATCTGAATAGCATTTATGGGGGAGAGAAGGACAGCAGGGGGTTGAAAGGGAAACGGTGAGTACATCGAAATGTACTCTGCAAGTGTAGGAGGTAGAGCTATGAGGGCTTAGAACAAGAAAGGCTGACACAACTGGCTGCAAGCATTGATTTTAGTTGGTCACATTTTATTAAACAACCTATTTACTAAGATGAGAGTCTTCCCAACCCAAACCCACCCTAAAGGTAAAACAACTATCATCTATGGCCAAACAACCCATCCAAACCAACCATTCCACCAGCTAACATGTGAGGGTCCAGGTTGCTCTTGACCGTGAGCACGGCTATCATGATAGTTTTACACTCTGCAGAGGTTGTACAACTTTACCCACGAATCGCGTAAACGTTCACGGAACGTTAAACCCAACCATGCTGTGCTTGCTGGGCACATTCACACTTCCTTAGGTGTGATAGCATAGGGACACTACGAGGCCATTACAAAGGATCTCCCAGTCGCAGGATCGCCATGCTACAGGTTTCATCCCAAGGAAAAACACCTGAGAACCCCTCTTGCCCATGCGGTACCTTCTCCCGCTCAACCAGAGGCTCCTACTGACTGGGAGTGCTCCTAATTAATGAGCCAAGACCAGAGCCATATGGTTCTCATGGTTGTATGATAAGTCCTGGGTGGTCACTCCACGCATCAACCTTAAGGTGGCTCGAGCAAGACAAGCATCAACCCAAAAAAACACCGTCCACCAGACAAGCATTTGCTCGAGCCCCTAGAATTCCATATTTCTAAAAGATCAACCACCCATGTGATTAAATAGTTCATTAGTCAAAATAAATAATTAAACCCAGCCCAGATGTTCAGCACACTAAGCAATTAACTACCCATAACCACACTCTCTAAGGGCTTCAAGGAAAGTCATATCAAAATCTAGTAGAGACCCTACATAGGATTCCCATCAAATTGACTCGAAGCATGCATAGAGCGTAAAGTAAAGTGTGGTATTAATGTAAATGCAGGGAAACAAGGAGTATGCATCAAGGACACTTGCCTTCTTCACGCTCTTGCTTGATCTTCACGTACACTTGATCTTGATCACGAACCGCTACTCGTAGCAACTACCGGAAACAAGCATACATACAAAGTATAAGAAACAGTACACCAAACAGAGTCAAAACAGTATGAAAAGTATTTTAAAAGAATGGGCTTGTCGCTACGATCGCGTGAGCTCAAGAATCACCTGAAACGGAGCTACGAGCAAAAAGTATTGATTGTTTTACTAAACTAGGGACTAAACTGTAAACCTAGTATTTCTGGAATTATTTTAATACTGGAAAAGATGAATTTTGACGTCATCAGAAGAATTTATGATGTCAGCAAGGATTTATGGAAAATCAAAATATACAAATTGAAATTTTGGTGAACTTTTCTGGTGATGACGTCAGCATGACGTCATCAGGGACCAAGGTGTAAAAACAAGATTCAACAGGGGCTGTTTTGATTAATGTGCAAGACACAGAGAATAAGTGGTTGAAATACAGGGTTTTACAGGGGCTAGAAAGCAAAAACGGCGTTGACTGGGTGGCTGTGGCCGACAAGGCGACACGCGGCGCGACGCGATTGGCCGGGGCGGCTGGCTTGGCGCCACGTGGTGCTGGTGTGGCCGTGGACCGGCGGTGGACCGCGGTCCAAGGGTCCACAGTGCACCGGCTTTACACCCCGAAGGGGTACGTGATCTGGGGCATCTGTGCGAGATCCGACGGCCCGGAGCGCGCCGTCGGTCTTCAGTCGCCGGCGCCGCCGGAAACAGGGCATCCGCGGCGGCGCTTCACCGGAGGAGAATGGCGGCGGTGCTGCGGTGCACTGGAGACGACGGGAAGTGGACGAGAAGAGAGAGGAGGAGACGGCGAGCTCACCAGGAAGGAAAACACGGGCGGGGGTAGGTGCGTAGGCGGCTGACGGCGGGCGGTGGCGGAGGTGCTCCGGCCGTGCGGGGAGGACTGCGCTGCGGCTTCGGTGAGGGGTCCCTGAGTGCCTAGTTCGCATCGCAGGGTGCCTGCGAAGCCAAAGGAGGGGAAGAGGGGGATCAGGAGCGTTCCGCACGGGGAAAGAGACGGTGGCGGCGTGCTTACCCGAGCTCAGAGGAGTGGTGGCTCCGGCGAGCAACCAGCGGCGGAGGGCGGAGTGAGGGTGGCGTGGAGAGCAAAGGGAGGGGCGAGGTGTGCCGCAGGGGTTTTGTAGGGGCGGGGGCGTGCGGGATAGTGAGGAATTCGAGGGGCGGGGGTCACGGCCTTGACCGGCCTTTGATGGCCGTCACCTGCCATGGAGGGAGCGGGAGAAGGGGGAAGGGGAGAGAGAGTGCGGGAGTGAATCAGGGGCGGCGATTGCGGCCGTGGGACCGGGCGGGCGCGGCATTGACGCGAGGTGGCGGGGATTTGAATCCCGGGCGGCGGTGTGCAGCACCGTGAAAGGAAAGGGGGGAGGAAAAAGGAAAGGGAGGGGGGCCGGCGGGAGGTAGGGGGTGGTACTGACCAGCGGGGCCCGCGTGGCAGTGAACTGAGAGAGAGGGGGGGCGATGGGCCGATGTGGGCTGGCCCAAGAGGGAGATGGCGGCGGGTGAGGGAGGTGGGCCGGATTAGGCCTGCTTCGGTTGGCTCTTGGGCTGAAAGGAGAAAGAAAAGACGGGGGGAGGGAGAAAGGACTTCTGGTGTGGGCTTTGAGGAGGAAAAGGAGATTCAGCCCAAAGTGGATGGGAGGGAAGTTTAGTATTTAAACAATTCCAGATTCAAACCCTATTTGAAAATTTGAAAAGCAAATTCATTTTTCATACAAGAAAAATTATGCAGGGCAGCATGTATGCATACAAACAAAAATATACCCTAAGGTTCATTTAATTTCTTTTAGAAATTAATTCCTACTTACCAACATTTAAATTTACAAGCCAACTATTTCTAGCAAAATTTTAAACTATTGCCAAAAATTAGAAATAAGGTGTTACAAATCCTACCCCCCTTAAGATGAATCTCGTCCTCGAGATTCGGAAGAGTCGGCGAAGAGCCCTGGGAAATCAGCCTTTAGGTCCTCTTCTCGTTCCCACGTTGCTTCATCCTCTGCATGGTAACTCCACTGCACTTTGCACATTCTGATAGTTTTGCTTCGAGTGATCCTCTTAGCTGTTTGTGTGATCTTGATTGGGTGCTCCTTGTAGGTCAGATCTTTCTTTAGATCGAGCTCCTCCATTGGTAGGCGTTCCTTCTCGGGTTCTCGAAGACACTTCTTCAACTGAGACACATGGAACACATCATGCACATCGGAGAGCTGTTCTGGCAATTCTAACTGGTATGCCACTTCACGTCTTCTCTCCAAGATCTTGAATGGTCCAATGTATCTTGGTGCAAGCTTTCCCTTGACCTTGAATCTGCGAAGACCTCTTATTGGTGATACTTTGAGATATACAAACTTCCCAACTTCAAAGACCAGCTCTCTGCGTCGTACATCTGCATAACTTTTCTGTCTAGATTGGGCAGCCCTCAGATTTTCCTTAATTGTTTGAACTTGTTTCTCAGCTTCTTGCAATATTTCAGGTCCAAATACCTGACTTTCACCTGTCTGGTTCCAAAATAGTGGAGTTCTGCACCTTCTGCCATACAATGCTTCGAATGGAGACATCTTGAGACTCGCTTGGTAGCTGTTGTTATAAGAGAATTTTGCATACGGAAGACTCTTATCCCAACCTTTGCCATACTTCAATGCGCAAGCTCTAAGCGTGTCCTCAAGAATTTGATTTGTTCGCTCTGTCTGTCCATCTGTCTGAGGATGATAGGCTGAGCTGAAGTTGAGATGGGTGTCCATGGATTCATGAAGCTTCTCCCAGAACCTAGAGGTGAACTGAGTACCACGATCTGACACGATCTTCTTAGGTACACCATGCAGACAGACAATCTGTGCCATATACAGCTCTGCTAGCCTTGCTCCCGTATAGGTAGTCTTCACTGGGATGAAATGAGCCACTTTGGTGAAACGATCCACAATGACCCATATAGAGTCATAACCACCTTGCGTGCGTGGTAAGCCTACTATGAAATCCATACTTATTTCTTCCCATTTCCATTATGGTACCTTCAGAGGTTGCAACAATCCTGCAGGTCTTTGGTGTTCTGCTTTCACTCTATGACATGTGTCACACAAGGCCACATATTCTGCAACATCTCGCTTCATACCGTACCACATCTTTGTGCTTCCTGGGTGAATGGAATAAGCAGACTCATGTGCCTCTCGTAGAATGGTGTCCCAGAGGGGCTTCAAGTCTGGCACACATATCCTTTCCTTCAGCCACAAGGTTCCTTGATCGTCGACTCTAAATCCCGGGGCTTTACCAACCTTGATAAGTTCCTTGATCTCATTGATCTTCTCATCTTCGAGTTGCCCTTTTCTGATGTCTTGCTCTAGTGTTGGCTCTACTTCCTTGGTAATACCATCCATGTTAGTGATGAGGCCAAGGTTGAGTCGTTCAAACTCTTTGCATAGTTCCGCTCTAGGCAGCCATGCCATAGCCATGTTAGCATAACTCTTCCTACTCAATGCATCTGCAACCGCATTTGCTTTTCCAGGATGGTAGTTAATACCGAGATCATAATCCTTGATCAGCTCCAACCAACGGCGTTGCCTCAAGTTCAGATCATTTTGGGTAAAGATATATTTCAGACTCTTGTGATCTGTGTAGATTTCACAATGATTGCCAAGGATGTAATGTCTCCAAATTTTCAAAGCATGAACAACCGCTGCCAATTCTATATCATGAGTTGGATAATTCTTCTCATGTTTCCGTAACTGCCTTGAGGCATAGGCTATCACTCGACCTTCCTGCATAAGTACGCAACCAAGACCAGAGTGGGAAGCATCACAATATATATCAAAGGGCTTATGAATATCCGGGAATTTCAATATCGGAGCTGAGGTCAAACGTCTCTTGAGTTCCTCAAAGCTAGCATCACAAGCTGCAGTCCATTTGAATTCCCTTGTCTTCTCCAATAATTCCGTGAGTGGCCTGGCAATTTTTGAAAACCCTTCGATGAATCTGCGATAATATCTAGCTAGTCCAAGAAAACTGCGGATCTCCGAGACATTCCGTGGTGGGTTCCAGTTTAACACATCTCGGACTTTCCCTGGATCAACTTTGACACCTCCTTCAGTAATTACGTGACCTAGGAAAGAGACTTCCTTCAACCAGAAGTCACATTTGCTAAGCTTGGCATATAGTTGGTGCTCTCTCAACTTCTGCAATACAAGTCTCAGATGCTCTTCATGCTCTTCTTCATTCTTGGAGAAAACTAGAATATCATCAATGAAAATCACAACAAATTTATCAAGATATTCCATAAACACCTTATTCATTAGATTTATAAAGTAGCCTGGGGCATTAGTCAACCCAAAAGACATAACATTGAATTCATATAGCCCATATCTGGTTGTGAAGGCTGTCTTCTGAATGTCAGACTTTCGGATCTTAAGCTAATGGTACCCTGAATGAAGGTCAATCTTGGAGAATACACATGCTCCTTTCAGCTGGTCAAATAAATCTTCGATTCTAGGGAGAGGGTACTTGTTCTTGATGGTTACCTCATTCAATGATCGGTAATCAATACACATCCTCTGAGATCCATCTTTCTTCTCCACAAACAAAACTGGGGCTCCCCAAGGTGAAGAGCTTGGACGAATGAAATCCTTATCCAACAATTCCTTCAGTTGCTTCTTTAGTTCCTCTAATTCATTTGTAGCCATTCTGTATGGTCTCTTTGCTATAGGTGCCGTTCCTGGTAAGAGATCAATGATGAACTCGATTTCATGATCCGGTGGCATACCAGACAGATCATCAGGAAACACATCTGGAAAGTCGCATACCACTCAAATATCCTCTATAGGGGTTCCCTTTGTCTGGTAGAGAATACCTTCCATTTGGTTATCCATGTATTCCCCTGTGGGTGATGCGGCCCCTAACTCTACTCTTTCACCCTTCTCATTCGATACCGACACTACTCGTCGTGTCTCATCAACTTTACCATTGCTACGTGACAACCAATTTTCCCCAAGAGTGATATCAATTCCAGGGGTTTGTAGCACAACAAGATCCACCAAGAAGTCTACTCCCCTTATTTTAAGTGCGACCCGAGGACAAATAAATTTTGCTCTTCCTTCTCCATTAGGAAGGGTAACAAGCATTGGCCGCCTCATGGGGCATTTGGTTAACCGATGAATCTTAACCAACTTGGCGCTGATGAAGGAATGGGCAGCCTTTGGGTCCACTAGAATTGGGGTTGGTAATGAATTAAGAAAGGCCATACTCTGTATAGGCGCCTTGACTTCTTTTGGAGTTCTAACAAATGTTTGATTCGTCCTAGCCACCAGAGCAATCAACTTCCATTGAGGCGCTTGATAGTTGGAGCGCAGAAGTTGGGCTTGACCTGGCCTCCTATCATGTCCCGTATTTGAGTGACAGGGGCGAGTTTTGCTTTCTCCTGGTTCATGGGAAATTGCTTTCCTCTTCTTAGATACCATTTCCTTGAGTTTGCTCTCCAAGGCTAGTGCCTTCCCAAACATGTGTTGGAGATTCGGGAAGTCGTGTGGTAGTAAGTGGTGTTGTAATGCATCATTTAGCCCTTCTACAAAAAGCTCTTGCTTTTTCTGCTCACTGTCCACATCCTCTAGGGCATATCTTGACATCTGGATGAATTTATCATGATATTCACTAACTGTCATGGCACCTTGCTTTAACCTTAGGAACTCCTTCCTTCTGAACCTCATGATTCCATCAGGAACATATTGAGTAATGAAGTTATCCTTGAACTCTTGCCATTCTATCCCTTCCGGATCCCCATGATTCTTGAGATAGTTGTCCCACCAATCAGAAGCTAAGCCATACAATTGTCCACTCGCATAAATCACCTTTTCTCTCTCATTGCACTGCGCAACAATTAATTTCCTTTCAGTATCCTTCAGCCAATCATTTGCTACCACTGGGTCTGACGTGTGTTCAAAAGTGATCGGCATGGATTTCAAGAATTCAGTGCGTGCATCCATTTGGGGTGGTGCATGTACTGCCTGTGCAATGCTTTGAAGGATTTGGGTCTGATTTTCCATGGCTTGCTCCATCTGGTTGAAAATAGTGGAAGAGAGGGTATAAGCAAGGGTATATAATGATAAACGAAAGCAAGAAAGGTTCCCAACTATAAGATGACTTAATTAACTATAAAAGATGACAACATGAGTATGAACTCATAATTCATCACAATCATTACAGAAGAAACAAATCACTCTGAGCACAATAACAAGGTCTTAGCAAGCAACTAACACAGCAACTCACAACGCAGGGTGTAGATAGTTTTTACGATACTAAACGTTCTTATTATTAAGGCAAGGGTGCATCCTAATCCATGCGACGAGAGCAAGCGGTGTCGTTCATCGACTCGGTGGTGTCTTCAGAAGCAACACTGGTCCGCGTGAGCACGACGAAGCGACCGATGCGACGCTCGGGATCTCCAGCACTGCTATCTTTGAAGTCTTCTGGCGGTGGTGATGGTGGTGTAGCCTGACGTGGCTCCATGGGTGCCTTGCCCTTGGGGTTGAGGGTCGGTGCTGGCGACTCATCTTGCTTGAAGTCATTTTCATATGTCTTGAGCAGCTCGGGGTGCTGGGTGCTGACGCCCTTCATGCGTAGGCGGGGTGCATCTTCATCGAAGCTAGTAGGCGGGGTAGGAGCTCTCTTCTGAAGCTTGCTCTTAGAGGCGAGGCGATGGCGGGGTACACGTCCTCCAGTAGCCTTACGAGCCGTCTGCTTCGTGCGCGCCACCTATTTCATTTGAAGTAGAAAAGACTTAGCAACAATTTTATAAAGTGAATTTTAAACAAGACAAATAAATGACAAGGATATAATATGAATGAAAACAGTTTAGAGCGTTAAATACAAGGCGTATACACGAAAGAAGTTTTGCAATAAACCTTAGAGAACGACCATCTTTATCTAGGGCTGCGTCCTACGGTCGATATGGCTCTGATACCACTTCTGTAATACCCGATTTTATAAACACAATCAGGTGCCACTTTATGTATGCCAGGATCATATTTCATACATAAAGCACAACTTCATCAATGGTACATTTCCATATCACGTTTAAATAATACAAAATGACCCGTGGGTCCAAAAGAAAAGTACAGCTAAAACTTAATATCTTGTGCGGAAGTAGGCTCCATGACCACAGGCAATCAACCGGGGGAAACGCACTCCTAGGTCTTCATGGCCTCCATAACCTGAATAGCATTTATGGGGGAGAGAAGGACAGCAGGGGGTTGAAAGGGAAACGGTGAGTACATCGAAATGTACTCTGCAAGTGTAGGAGGTAGAGCTATGAGGGCTTAGAACAAGAAAGGCTGACACAACTGGCTGCAAGCATTGATTTTAGTTGGTCACATTTTATTAAACAACCTATTTACTAAGATGAGAGTTTTCCCAACCCAAACCCACCTTAAAGGTAAAACAACTATCATCTGTGGCCAAACAACCCATCCAAACCAACCATTCCACCAGCTAAACATGTGAGGGTCCAGGTTGCTCTTGACCGTGAGCACGACTATCATGATAGTTTTACACTCTGCAGAGGTTGTACAACTTTACCCTCGAGTCGCGTAAATGTTCACGGAACGTTAAACCCAACCATGCTGTGCTTGCAGGGCACATTCACACTTCCTTAGGTGTGATAGCATAGGGACGCTACGAGGCCTTTACAAAGGATCTCCCAGTCGCAGGATCGCCATGCTACAGGTTTCATCCCAAGGAAAAACACCTGAGAACCCCTCTTGCCCATGCGGTACCTTCTCCCGCTCAACCAGAGGCTCCTACTGGTTGGGAGTGCTCCTAATTAATGAGCCAAGACCAGAGCCATATGGTTCTCATGGTTGTACGATAAGTCCTGGGTGGTCACTCCACGCATCAACCTTAAGGTGGCTCGAGCAAGACAAGCATCAACCCAAAAAAACACCGTCCACCGGACAAGCATTTGCTCAAGCCCCTAGAATTCCATGTTTCTAAAAGATCAACCACCCATGTGATTAAATAGTTCATTAGTCAAAATAAATAATTAAACCCAGCCCAGATGTTCAGCACACTAAGCAATTAACTACCCATAACCACACTCTCTAAGGGCTTCAAGGAATGTCATATCAAAATCTAGTAGAGACCCTACATAGGATTCCCATCAAATTGACTCGAAGCATGCATAGAGCGTAAAGTAAAGTGTGGTATTAATGTAAATGCACGGAAACAAGGAGTATGCATCAAGGACACTTGCCTCCTACACGCTCTTGCTTGATCTTCACGTACACTTGATCTTGATCACGAACCGCTACTCGTAGCAACTACCGAAAACAAGCATACATACAAAGTTTAAGAAACAGTACACCAAACAAAGTGAAAACAGTATGAAAAGTATTTTAAAAGAACGGGCTTGTCGCTATGATCGCGTGAGCTCAAGAATCACCTGAAACGGAGCTACGAGCAAAAAGTATTGATTGTTTTACTAAACCAGGGACTAAACTGTAAACCTAGTATTTCTAGAATTATTTTAATACTGGAAAAGATGAATTATGATGTCATCAGAAGCATTTATGACGTCAGCAAGGATTTATGGAAAATCAAAATATATAAATTGAAATTTTGGTGAACTTTTCTGGTGATGACGTCAGCATGACGTCATCAGGGACCAAGGTGTAAAAACAAGATTCAACAGGGGCTGTTTTGATTAATGTGCAAGACACAGAGAATAAGTGGTTGAAATACAGGGTTTTACAGGGGCTAGAAAGCAAAAACGGTGTTGATTGGGCGGCTGTGGCTGACAAGGCGACACGCGGCGCGACGCGATTGGCCGTGGCGGCTGGCGTGGCGCCACGTGGTGCTGGTGTGGCCGTGGACCGGCGGTGGACCGTGGTCCATGGGTCCACGGTGTACCGGCTTTACACCCCGAAGGGGTATGTGATCTGGGGCATCCGTGCGAGATCCGACGGCCCGGAGCGCGCCGTCAGTCTTCGGTCGCCGGCGCCGCCGGAAACAGGGCATCCGCGGCGGCGCTTCGCCGGAGGAGAACGGCGGCGGCGCTACGGTGCACTGGAGACGACAGGACGTGGACGAGAAGAGAGAGGAGGAGACGGCGAGCTCACCTGGAGGGAAAACACGGGCAGGAGCAGGTGCGTAGGTGGCTGACGGCGGGCGGTGGCAGAGGTGCTCCGGCCGTGCGGGGAGGACTGCGCAGCGGCTTCGGTGAGGGGTCCCTGTGTGACTGGTTCACGTCGCAGGGTGCCTGCGAAGCCAAAGGAGGGGAAGAGGGGGATCAGGAGCGTTCCGCACGGGGAAAGAGACGGCGGCGGCGTGCTTACCCGAGCTCAGAGGGGTGGTGGCTCCGGCGAGCAACCAGCGGCGGAGGGCGGAGTGAGGGTGGCGTGGAGAGCAAAGGGAGGGGCGAGGTGTGCCGCAGGGGTTTTGTAGGGACGGGGGCGTGCGGGACAGGGAGGAATTCGAGGGGCGGGGGTCACGGCCCTGACCGGCCTTTGATGGCCCTCACCTGCCATGGAGGGAGCGGGAGAAGGGGGAAGGGGAGAGAGAGCACGGGAGTGAATCAGGGGCGGCGATTGCGGCCGTGGGACCGGACGGGCGTGGCATTGACGCGAGGTGGCGGGGATTTGAATCCCGGGCGGCGGTGTGCAGCACCTTGAAAAGAAAGGGGGGAGGAAAAAGGAAAGGGAGGGGGGCCGACGGGAGGTAGGGGGTGGTACTGACCAGCGGGGCCCGCGTGGTAGTGAACTGAGAGAGAGGGGGGCGATGGGCCGATGTGGGCCGGCCCAAGAGGGAGATGGCAGCGGGTGAGGGAGGTGGGCCGGATTAGGCCTGCTTCGGTTGGCTCTTGGGCTGAAAGGAGAAAGAAAAGATGGGGGAGGGAGAAAGGACTTCTGGTGTGGGCTTTGAGGAGGAAAAGGAGATTCGGCCCAAAGTGGATGGGAGGGAAGTTTAGTATTTAAACAATTCCAGATTCAAACCCTATTTGAAAATTTGAAAAGCAAATTCATTTTTCATACAAGAAAAATTATGCAGGGCAGCATGTATGCATACAAACAAAAATATACCCTAAGGTTCATTTAATTTCTTTTAGAAATTAATTCCTGCTTACCAACATTTAAATTTACAAGCCAACTATTTCTAGCAAATTTTTAAACTATTGCCAAAAATTAGAATTGGGGTGTTACAGATCATTGTCCCCTCATCTTGGGACTGGGCGATTTGTTGCCGGGCAAAGGCAGGTTTCATTTTGAATCTTTTTGGCCCCGACTTGATGGTTTCTAGGAAGTGGTCGCTGAGGCGTGGAACTCTGTTGAGGCGAGAGCTTGTCCATTGGAGACATTGTCCCTGAAGCTTAAGAACCTCACCAAAGCTCTATAGAGTTGGAGCCAAAAGAAAGTTGGCCATGTCAAGACACAGCTGGCCCTTGCCAAGGAAATTCTCCACCAGTTAGAGATTGCCTAGGATAGCCGAGAGTTGTCTGACAGCGAGGTCAGGCTATTGTAGTCCCTGAAGAAACATTCTCTTGCTTTGAGTTCCCTACAGCGGACGATTGCTCGGGTCAGATCAAGGATAGGATGGCTAAAAGATGGCGATTCTAACACTGCTTTGTTCCATTCTCATGCATGCCATAGGAAGAGAAAGAATTTTATTTCAAAACTAATTTCAGATGACCGGGTACTCACCAGCCATGAGGAAAAAGCTAACGAAATTTTCTTGTTCTATGAAAAGCTGCTGGGTTCCTGCGAACAGAGAAATGTTTCTATCAATTTGGATAATTTGGAGCTTAGTCAACATGACCTCCCTGATTTGGAGGTACCTTTCAGTGAGGAGGAGGTATGGAACACCATTAAGCATCTACCTTCAGACAAAGCTCCAGGACCCGACGGCTATACAAGTCGTTTTTATAAGATGTGTTGGCCTACAATCAAGCCTGATGTGATGGCAGCCCTTGCTGCAGTGCAATGTGGAAATTTCAGAAATCTTCAACTCCTCAATACTGCCCTCCTTACTTAACTACCCAAGAAAGAAGATGGTATGATGGTCAAGGATTTCCGGTCTATTAGTCTCATTCATAGTTTTGCCAAATTGATCACTAAGCTCGTGGCTAACCGGTTGGCATGCAGGCTCAGTGAGATGGTGACTGCCAATCAGAGTGCGTTTATTAAAGGCCGGTGCATTCATGATAATTTTGTCCTAGTGCAACAAACGGCAAAATTTCTGCATCAACAAAAACAGCCCTGCATACTCTTGAAGTCGGACATTTCTAAGGCCTTTGACTCGGTCTCGTGGCCTTTTTTTACTGGAAATCCTACAAAAGAGAGGTTTTGGTCCTAAATGCTGAGATTTGATTAGTGGAATTTTGGGTTCATATACAACTCGGGTGCTGTTGAATGGGATCCTTGGAGAGACCTTATCTCATCGGCGTGGACTGAGGCAAGGTGATCCCTTATCACCCATGCTCTTTATTTTAGTCATGGATGTTTTAAACTGCATGGTGGAGAAGGCCAATGGTGAGGGTCTGCTGCAACCACTGGCAACACAGAGCATATATCATCGGGTTTCACTCTATGCAGATGATGTGGTTTTATTCCTTTGCCCGGAGGCCACTGATTTGCTTATGGTTGAGGAATTATTGCAGTTGTTTGGCTCGGCTACTGGCCTTAAAACCAATATTAAGAAAAGTAGTGTCTTGCCAATTCAATGCTCTGAAAATGATCTAACAATAGTGCAGACTCATCTCTCTTGCGAGGTGCAGAATTTTCCTTGCAAGTATCTCGGCCTCTCACTCTCCATCAAGAATTGACCCGTGCACAGCTTCAGCCGCTCAGTGATAAAATTGCTGATCAACTTCCGGGATGGAAAGCTGATCTGCTGAACCGGGCAGGAAGAGCCATTTTGGTACAGCATGCCCTCACATCAAGGCTAATTTATATCACTACGGCCATGGATCTTCCACCATGGTGCTTAAAGGCCATCGACAAGATCCATAGAAATTTTTTGTGGCGGGGAAAAAATGAAGCTAACAGAGGACATTGCTTGATAGCATGGCTCAAGGCCAGTAGACCAAAGGAGCTTGGAGGTTGGCATTTTGGACCTCAAGCGGTTTGGCTGGGCACTCAGGGTGAGATGGTTGTGGCTGGGGAAAACAGAGCCTGATAGGCCGTAGAGCGCCCTCCCAGTTCTAGTTCATAGCTGCGCCCGCTCCTTATTTGCCACTGCCGTCATTTCAGTAGCTGGAAATGGAGCTACCACAAAATTCTGGATAGATAGATGGTTAAATGGGTGCTCCATTGAGATGCTAGCTCCCAACCTCTTCGCCTGCGTCCCAAAAAGAAGAGCCAATAGGCGAACTATGCAGGAAGCATTGACCGACGATTCTTGGTTAGAGGACATCCAGAGCCACTATTCGGTTGTTGTTCTATCTGAATATTTGGATGTTTGGGACCTACTACAGGAAGTGGTGCTTCAACTAGGACTGGAGGACATTCACAAACGGCATTTTGAGGCTTCAGGTCAGTTTTCTACCAAATCAGCGTCTGAAGCCTTCTTCAATGGATCGGTCTACTTCCAGCCTTACAATCTGATCTGGGGAACCTGGGCGCCGAGGAAATGCAAATTTTTCTTGTAGCTTGTTGCTCAGAACAGATGTTGGACGGCGGACAGCTTGCCCGCAGGGGCCTCTCCCACCCAGATCGTTGTCCCCTTTGTGAACAAGAAGAAGAGACGATCAACCACCTCCTCTCAGCATGCGTGTTTGCCTGCCAGTTTTGGCATGAATTGCTCGCTTGTTTTGGTATGCAAGCCGTTGTTCCTCAAGCGCATAATGTGGACTTCTACTCATGGTGGCAGCAGGCCAGTGACAGACTACATACCAGCGTGCGACGAGGTTTCGACACATTGGTCATGTTAGGGGCATGGACTATTTGGAAAGCAAGGAACGACGCTGTATTAATGGGATTGTGAAAGTGCATCTAGACCCCTAATTATTTTGGTGATAATGACAATTATAATTTGAGTATTTGATGGTTTATCTAAGATGTGTGCAGGAATAAAAGAGACAAAATTTCATTTATGAAAGGAAGGACCTCAATTTCTCTTATTTGTGTTGAAGCTCAAATGGCGATTTAAATTTAATTTCTATTTCGAATTTGAGTTCAGGGAACACCGTACTATAAAGAGGGTCGAGATCAATCAATCAAAGTTTGCTACAAGTGCTTATCTTGACAAGACCTAGCCTCAAAATCCCAAACAAACCCTTAACCACCTTAAAAAGAGCTTTTCCTAGCTCCCTGTACCTAGCCGGGTCAACCGGCCCATCTAGCCGGATCACCCGGCACGGCTCTGGTGGTTGCCGGGTGACCCGGCCCCTCTGGCCGGATGACCCGGCCCTGTTGCTGCAGCCAGCCAACGGCTCTTTGAAGGAAGGGGGTATTTATACCCCCTCACTTCTTCTTCCTAGGGCTGCTGCCTCCAACGAAAAGAACACCTCCTCAAGCTCCATTCCCCCTCTCTCCACTCCTCTCCAAGCCACTCCAAGCAAGGATCTTCCTAGGGTTTGGGTGTGAGAGAGTTTTGAGGTGCTAGTGTGTGCTCCTTGAGCTAGCTCTTCACTTGTTCATCTCAAGAAGCACTTGTGGCGGCCAATATCATTTGATTCTCGTTTGTTACTCTTGAAGCATGCTTCTAGACGGTTAGGCGTCGCCCGTTGAGTGCCCTCTCCGTGTGGAGCACCCGGGAACGTTTGTATTACCCATCCTTTGTGGATTTCTCTTAGTGAGCACCAATCTTCCTTTGTGGGGATTGGGTGAGGCAAGAGGCTCTTGGTGATAGCCCTCCCTTTGTGGGATCCTCAACGGAGACGTAGCTTCCTTTGTGGGAGTGAACTTCGAATTAAATCTCTTGTCTCTTGCTTGTTTGAGTTCATGCCCTTTTCTCTAACCCTAGAAGCTAGGTTTGGATTGATCTACATATTTGTGTTGTTTCTTGTGAAATCCTTTGTTGCAGGTGGTTACAAGCTCAAATACACAAGTTTTGATTCATATACTTTCTGCAAATTCAAGTTTTATTAAGCTTATTATACTCTATCTTCGCGCGTTGGTTGATCCGGCCCAAGTGACAGGGTGACCCGGACCCCCCCGGGTCATCCTGCCTGTTGAGCTGGGTCATCCGGCCCCTGATCCGCTGCTCAGATTTTGCAGAATTTTAAAGTGATCCTATTCACCCCCCTCTAGGCATCACAAGATCCTTTTGATTGGTATCAGAGCCTAATCCCTTGATTTAGGCTTAACCGCTAAGGGATCAAGATGTCGGGGAGTGGTGGAAACCTCTCCGCTCAAGAACTCGCCGCCAAGGAAGCTCAAGAAAGAGAGCTCAAGGCCGCTCAAGACCAAGCCGCGGCTTTAGAGCTAATGGGGAAGGCCCCAAGTCGTACACCATCCAACGTCGCAAGCTCCGACGATTCCGACTCAGACTCCGACTCGGACTCTGATTCGAGCAATGAAGATGTCAAGGATGGTGACGATGATGCAAAGAAAGCGGTGAAGAAAAGAAGAAAAGCCAAAAAGAAGAAGAAGGCAAAGAAGATGGCCAAGAAGCTCCTTAAGAAGATGATCAAGAAGGAGCAAGCAAAGCACTCTCATTCCGGCTACTATGAAGTGTCATTCCACTATGGACACATATCGGGCAACAATCCTAACGAAAAATTTTATTCCGTACATTTGGGAAAGCCTCCCCACTTCGATGGGAAAGACTATCCCAAATGGGCTAATGATATGCAAATGCACCTTTACGGGCTTCACCCTTCTCTTTAGAAGATTATGTGTGTAGGTGTGACAATACCCGCCGAAGGTGAAGCTATGACAATCGAGCATGAACAAGACCTCCACCGCAATGTTTAAGCAACAAGAGTCATCACATCATCCTTGTGTGTTCAAGAGTTCAACAAAGTCCGGAACATCCAAATTGCTAAGGTGATTTGGGATACACTCAAGGAGGCACATGAGGGTACCGATCATGTGAGAAGAGGCAAGATTGACTTGATTCACGGAGAGCTTGAGCTTTTCGTCATGAAAGATGGAGAGACCGTGAGGCAAATGTATGATAGGATAATACTCCTTGTCTCGGATATCAAAGCACTAGGAAGCAATGATTGGGATGATGAGAAGGTCACAAAGAAGTTGCTAAGAGCCTTCACACCGAAGAACCCAAACCTAGCAACCATGATAAGAAGAGACCCAAACTATCACAACATGACTCCCAATCAACTTCTTGGTGAGATCTTGCATCAAGAGCTAGTTGATCAAGATATGGAGAAGTCACTTACCTTGAAGGTGAACAAGAGTCTAGCCCTCAATGCTAGCTCTAGTGAAGTGGTGGAAGTAAAGCCCAAGACTTCCAAGACTAAGAATGAAGAGTCAAGTGAAGAAGGAAGCACGGATGAAGAAACCGCCTTTGCCATAAAGAAGTACAAGAAGTTCTTGAAGTACAAGGCATCAAATAAAGGTGGTGATGATAGAAAGAAGAAGTCACAAAGAAAGTGCTATGAGTGTGGAGAGTATGGACACTTCATTGCCGAGTGTCCCAAGAACAAGAACAAGGACAAGAATGAGAAAGAGAAGAAGTATAAGGAGAAGAGCAAAGAGTACCAGAACAAGTACCAACGGCGTGCTCACGTGGGTCAACAATGGGACTCAAGTGATGAAGATGAAGCACCAAAGAAGAAAGGCATGGCAACACTTGCCATGGCACAAGGAGCATCTTCACCACGCCTCTTCAACAACTTCTCTGATGATGAGGACAACTCTCACTTTTGCCTCATGGCAAGAGGGAGCAAGGTACAAGAGTCAACCACCTCATCCTCTCTCACATCATCATCATCCACACCTAGTAATGACATAGACAACCTAGATGAGGAAAAAGAAATGGAGGCAAACATGATAAAGCAATTTGGTAAAAAAGGCCATAAAGAAATTAAAAAGCTCTTGGACAAATTAGAGGAAAAGAAGGAGATTCTCCATGAGCAGGAAGATTTACTTATCCGTGAAAAGGAAAGGAACCTTGCTCTAGAGAAGACCCTTGCCGAGGAGAAAGCTAAGGTGGAGAAGTTGACTGTAGGCTTGTCCTTGGCCAATGACTCTAACAAGAGAATGCTAAAGGATTACTCTTTGGCAAATGAATCTTTAGTTTCCCTAAAGGCCACTCATAGTGAGCTTCAAACAAGCTTCTCATGCTTGACGGATAAGTACAAAAATCTTGAAGCAAACTATAGTGCTCTTTGGGAAAGCACCAAAGCCAACCCTAAAGCAAACTTTGACTCTAATGCCTCCACTAGCAAAGGTTGCTCTATATGCTCTAATGTTGATATAAATGCTCTTAAGACTAACCTTGCAAGGCTAGAAGAAACAACAAAGAGCAAAGATAAGTAGATTGCTCGGTTGAACATGTTGATCAACCAAGGTAAGTTAGGTGCCAAGTCCATACCAAAGGCAATCGACACAAGAGGACTTGGGCACTACAAGGACAACAAGGTCAATGGTAGAAGGGTGGTAAAAGGGCATGAGATCCCCTTGTGGAACAAGGGTGGCTACCTCAACACTATTATGGATATTGCCCATGGAGTAACCACCTCTACCACAACAAAAGAGAAGCCAAAGGTTGTGAACACTACAAAAGGAAATGGTGGGATTAATTCTCCATCTAAGGCATCGAAGAATGTGGTGGAACACAAGCCTTCTCCCAACTACACGTGTGACTATGTTGTGACCTTGGACCACAATGGTAAAATAGTGGTCAAGTATGTTAGAGCCTATGCCAAGAAGGCTATGAGAAAGAGTGTGTGGGTTCCAAAAGTTTATGCTTCTAACCTCCAAGGACCCAAATCTTTTTGGGTACCTAAACCAAAAGCTTAAACTTGTTTTGTAGGCCTACTCCTCCGGTGGAACCGCATGGTTAATTGATAGTGGTGCCACTAATCATATGACCGGAGATGAAGGCTTGTTTGCATCCCTTGAGCATCATGACACCCCTATGGAAACTATCATATATGGAGATAATGGTCAAGGAGATATGATTGGTTTAGGTAAAATTGCTATCTTAACAACAAATTCAATTGAAGATGTTTTTCATGTTCAAGGTTTAGGGTACAACTTGTTGCCGGTTTCACAACTTTGTGAGAAAGGCTACAATTGTCTCTTTATCAAAGAGGGTGTGACCGTCTCTAGAAGCGAGGATTCCTCTATTGTCTTTGCGGGTCACCTAAGGGGAAAGCTTTACTATGTGGATTTCACAAAAATAAAGGTGGACCCTAAGGCTTGCTTAGTGGCAAAATCCGACATGGGTTGGCTATGGCATCGCCGACTAGCCCATGTTGGCATGAGGAACTTGGCCAAACTTCAAAAGGATGAGCACATCCTAGGACTAACAAATGTTGTTTTTGAGAAATATAGGTTGTGTAGTGCATGTCAAATGGGAAAGCAAGTTGGAGCGCATCATCCCGCCAAGAACATCCTTTCAACATCAAGACCGTTGAAGCTTCTACACATGGACTTGTTTGGACCAATTACCTACATAAGCATCGGTGGTAACAAATATGGCTTAGTAATTGTTGATGACTTTTCCTGTTTCACTTGGGTATTCTTTTTGCAAGATAAAAGTGAAGCAAAGGGAGTGGTCAAGAAGTTCATAAGAAGAGTTCAAAATGAGTTCGAGCTTAAGGTCAAGAACATAAGAAGTGACAATGGCTCGGAGTTTAGGAACACTCAAGTTGAAGAATTCCTTGATGAAGAGGGCATCAAGCATGAACTCTCCGCTCCATACACTCCTCAACAAAATGGTGTTGTTGAGAGGAAGAACCGTACGTTGATTGAAGCGGCAAGAACAATGCTTGATGAGTACAAGACTCTGGACTCATTTTGGGTGGATGCCATCAACACCGCGTGCCATGCCGCCAACCGCCTCTACCTCCACAAGTACTTAAACAAAACTCCCTACGAGATCATCACTGGTAAGAAACCTAGTGTGCACTACTTTAGGGTCTTTGGGTGTAAGTGTTTCATACTTAACAAGAAACCCAAAGCCTCAAAGTTTGCATCCAAGGTTGATGAAGGTTTTCTCATTGGTTATGGAACTAACGAACATGCCTATCGTGTTTTCAACAAGACCACCGGTTGTGTTGAGACCACGGTAGACGTGAAATTTGATGAATCCAATGGCTCTCAAGGAGAGCAAGTTAGTGAAAACCTTGTAGATGATGAAGAACCTCCAAGTTTATCCATCTTTAGAATGGGCACCGGTGAAGTGATGCCAAGGGAAGTTCAAGTTCAAGCTCCGGTTGACACAAGCAATCAAGATCCACCATCATCAACAAGAGTTGAACCACCTAGTTCTCAAGTTCATCAAGATGAAAGTCAAGCTCATGGTGACAATAATGGGAGTGGCTTTGATCAAAGGGAAGAACAAGGTGGTGAAGCTCATGAACAAGCACCTCAAGTTGAAGATGATGATGATGGACCTATTCAATGTCAATCTCAAGCACCACATCCAAGGGTTCATCCCATGGTTCAACGGGATCACCCCGTTGACAATATTCTTGGGAGCATCCAAAGAGGGATAACAACTCGCTCAAGATTGTCAAACTTTTGTGCGTTTTACTCCCAGATTGGATTATTGCCATGGAGGAAGAGTTTAACAACTTCAAGAGGAATGAAGTTTGGGAGTTGGTGCCAAGACCCAAGCAAAATGAGATCGGCACCAAATGGGTTTTTAGGAACAAGCAAGATGAATTTGGTGTCGTCACAAAGAATAAGGCAAGGCTCGTGGGCAAAGGCTATACTCAAGTTGAAGGCTTGGACTTTGGAGAGACTTATGCGCCGGTGGCTAGGCTTGAGTCAATTCATATACTCTTGGCCTATGCTACTCATCATGACTTCAAGCTTCATCAAATGGATGTGAAGAGCGCATTCTTGAATGGACCTCTCCAAGAAGAAGTTTATGTTGAACAACCACCGGGCTTTGAAGATCCAAACTTCCCCAACCATGTGTACAAGCTCCATAAGGTGCTCTATGGGCTCAAGCAAGCTCCTAGAGCATGGTATGAATGCCTTAAGGATTTTCTTCTCAAGAACGGTTTTGAGATAGGCAAAGCCGATTCTACTCTCTTCATTCAAAGAAGTGGAAAAGATATCTTTGTTTGCCAAATTTATGTTGATGACATTATCTTTGGGTCCACTAATGATAAGTTTTGTGAAGAGTTTAGTAGGATCATGACCAAGAGGTTCGAGATGTCTATGATGGGTGAATTGAAGTTCTTTCTTGGGTTTCAAATCAAGCAAATGAAGGAAGGGACTTTCTTATGTCAAACCAAGTATGTGAAGGATATGCTCAAGAGGTTTGACATGGCCGATTCTAAACCCATCAAGACTCCTATGGCATTAAATGGATATCTTGATCTCAATGAAGAAGGGAAGTCGGTCGACCAAAAGGTATATCGCTCCATGATTGGCTCCCTCCTTTACCTTTGTGCATCTAGGCCCGATGTCATGCTTAGTGTGTGCATATGTGCAAGATTTCAAACTAATCCTAAGGAGTGTCATCTAATGGCCGTTAAGAGAATCTTTAGATATTTGGTACACACTCCTAACTTTGGCTTATGGTATCCCAAGGGTTCCACTTTTGACTTACTTGGCTATTCCAATTCGGACTATGCTGGTTGCAAAGTAGATCGAAAGAGTACAACGGGGACTTGCCAATTCCTTGGTAGGTATTTGGTGTCTTGGAGTTCTAAGACACAAAATTCGGTTGCTTTGTTCACGGCCGAAGCCGAGTATGTGGCAGCCGGTGCGTGTTGTGCACAACTCTTGTGGATGAAGCAAACGTTGAGTGATTACGGTTGTATGTTTAGCAAGATTCCACTCTTGTGTGATAATGAGAGTGCTATCAAGCTAGCAAACAATCCAGTGCAACACTCTAGAACAAAGCACATAGATATTCGACATCATTTCTTAAGGGATCATAAGGCTAAGGGAGATATTACTCTACGTCATGTAAGCACAGAGAGGCAACTTGCCGATATCTTCACTAAGCCTCTAGATGAGCAAAGGTTGTGTGCTTTGAGGAGTGAACTAAATATCTTGGATTCTCGTAACTTGGCTTGACATTTTGCACATAATTGATTGTTGCCTAGATAGGTTGAAAAAGCTTTATTTTCTTTCATTTGTGTGAGTCTTTCGAAAATTTGGATTTTGAGATCCTTGGATCAATCTTTAGCCCAAGTGACTATTGTTATGGATTGTTGATTGTGGGTAGTCACTTGTGGTTAAAAGTTTATTATATGTCCACTAGCTATATCTCTATATATCTCAATCTTCAAATCTATCAAAATTTCCATATCTTTCACCCCTAAGCTTTTTGGGCGTCCTCTGAGCACGCCGGATGACCCGGCCCATCCAACCGGATGACCCAGCGTGGCTCTGGAGGATGCCGGGTCATCCGGCCACTTCCGGCCAGGTCACCCGGGCTCGTCGCAGGGGGTATATAAACCGCACGCCGACGGCTTGAAACCCTAAACTCCTCACTTCTCAACACTCAAACCGCCGCCGCCGTTCACTCTCTCTGCTAGGCGATTTTTGAGCTCCACCGCGGGATTTGGCCGTGGTTGGGGGCATTGGGTTGCTCTCCTCCTCAAGAGCGCCTTCCTCTCCAGATCATCCGGAAACTTCGCGGGAATCCAACGATAAAATCGATTCAAATCCCCGAATTTCCGATCTCTTAATGTGGTTCGTTCTAGATGATTTCCTTCTGTCAAATGCTTCTATATAGACCCTAGAACATACCCCTATGATCTTGTTTCGATTCATCAACTCCATCCATGCCTAGCTCGATTTAGGGTTCATCCCGACCGGCCGGGTCACCCGGCCCCTCTGGCCGGATGACCCGGACAGGGTCTGGACAGCCCAATGAGGGTTGTTTCAAGCATGTCCTTTACCTTCTTATCAAAACCTCTACCTATCTTAATTCCTTGTATACATTCTCTTTCCACAGATGGGTAGAGACAGAGGAAGCGCTCGAGGCAAGGAAATTGAATCGGAAAGTGAGGAAGAAGAAACTCGTGCTAGTGATGAAGAGGAATACCGTGCTTCGGATGAGGAGTACGGTATTCACTATCATTCCAAGTGGTCCAAGCCGCAAGCTCCTCCCGCTCGTGCACAAGGTCGTGGCCGTGGACAAGAAGGCAATCCCATCCTCAAGAAGAAGACCACCTCCATTGGCGCGAGGACGAAGAGAGCAAGCTCAATTGAGGTTGAGGACCGCTATGATGCGGATATGGACATTTCCAACTAGTTGAACATGGTGATTCCTATTCACACCCCGGAGCGTTGTAGGCGTGATCCTCCTATGGTGAATTACATGAGAAGTGGCACCGACATGAGACCCCATCACTTTCAAGACCCAAGGTGGCTCCAAAGGTCTTTCTTTGGTGATGATCGGTTTTGGCATGCTTATCAAGCGGATTGGTATGAGTCCACTATCTTGAACAAAGGGCGTGTCACCGCGGAGATGAAGTGGATTGATTGGCAATTTTTGCTTGATTTACCTCCTCCTCTTCAAGAACTCACTCAAGCTGTGTATACTCGCTGCCGCCATATGGGAGTTTCTTATCTCATGGGTTTGTCTTGTGATTGGTCAGAGGAAGTGGTGGCTCAGTTTTATGCAACCCTTTATGTTGACAACGACAATAACACCATGCACTTCACTCTTTGGGGTTAGAGATTCTCCTTCTCCGTTTGGGAGTTTGCCAATATCTTCAAATTTAGAGGTGCCACTTCCACAAATTGCTTCTCTAGTGATCTTATGCGCATTCATAGTGGAGATGAGCTAGAAGTGACAAAGATGAAATTCATGTATGATAGAGCCTATGGAAACATCAAGTTTGGTCATACTAGTGGTCTCACTCCTTACTACAAGATGCTCAATCTACTTTTTAGGCACACTCTCACTCCTAGAGCCGGTGATTCCGATAACATCTCCCATAGAGCTAGAAACTTGCTTTATCAAATGGCTCCGGGTTTACCACAATTCAATACTTGTCATTATCTTTGGACGGAGATCATTACATGCTCTTACACTACTTCTAGTGGTTGCCACTATGCTCCATATATCTTTATGCTTGTCAAACATGCCACCAAACTTGACCTTCCAACCGACACTCATCATGAGAAGTATCAAACAATTAAGGGCAATCTCATTCAAACTTTCAAGCTTGGCAAGCATCAGACTGGCATTGACCCTAAGGGAGATTATCCGGGCATATATCCTATTGATGGACCCGGTGATGCGGGTGCCTCATCCTCTCAAGCTCAACCTCCAAGGCGCTCATTTGATCCCCTTCCAATGGAAGGTGCCTCTCACTCTCAGGGGGTCCCAAGGAACAAGAAGGGAAAGCTGAATTTTCTTGCCAAAGGGATCTTTGCTTGCTTCAACATTGGTCGTCAAAATGCAAGAGAGCGTGAAAAGGATAGAAAGTGGCACGCCGAGGAGTTTCATAAGGCTGAAGTGGAGAGAAAGGCCATGATGACAAAATTGGATATGCCACACTCTCCTGTTCGTGAGCTTAGGACTTTTGATCCTCCCTCTCCCATTTCTAAGGCCTTTGACTCGGTCTCGTGGCCTTTTTACTGGAAATCCTACAAAAGAGAGGTTTTGGTCCTAAATGCCGAGATTTGATTAGTGGAATTTTGGGTTCATCTACAACTCGGGTGCTGTTGAATGGGATCCTTGGAGAGACCTTATCTCATCGGCGTGGACTGAGGCAAGGTGATCCCTTGTCACCCATGCTCTTTATTTTAGTCATGGATGTTTTAAACTGCATGGTGGAGAAGGCCAATGGTGAGGGTCTGCTGCAACCACTGGCAACACGGAGCATATATCATCGGGTTTCACTCTATGCAGATGATGTGGTTTTATTCCTTCGCCCGGTGGCCACTGATTTGCTTATGGTTGAGGAATTATTGCAGTTGTTTGGCTCGGCTACTGGCCTTAAAACCAATATTAAGAAAAGTAGTGTCTTGCCAATTCAATGCTCTGAAAATGATCTAACAATAGTGCAGACTCATCTCTATTGCGAGGTGCAGAATTTTCCTTGCAAGTATCTCGGCCTCTCACTCTCCATCAAGAATTGACCCGTGCACAGCTTCAGCCGCTCAGTGATAAAATTGCTGATCAACTTCCGGGATGGAAAGCTGATCTGCTGAACCTGGCAGGAAGAGCCATTTTGGTACAGCATGCCCTCACATCAAGGCTAATTTATATCACTACGGCCATGGATCTTCCACCATGGTGCTTAAAGGCCATCGACAAGATCCATAGAAATTTTTTGTGGCGGGGAAGAAAGGAAGCTAACGGAGGACATTGCTTGATAGCATGGCTCAAGGCCAGTAGACCAAAGGAGTTTGGAGGTTGGCATTTTAGACCTCAAGCGGTTTGGCTGGGCACTCAGGGTGAGATGGTTGTGGCTGGGAAAAATAGAGCCTGATAGGCCATAGAGCGCCCTCCCAGTTCCAGTTCATAGCTGCGCCCGCTCCTTATTTGCCACTGCCGTCATTTCAGTAGCTGGAAATGGAGCAACCACAAAATTCTGGGTAGATAGATGGTTAAATGGGTGCTCCATTGAGATGCTAGCTCCCAGCCTCTTCGCCTGCGTCCTAAAAAGAAGAGCCAATAGGCGAACTGTGCAGGAAGCATTGACCGACGATTCTTGGTTAGAGGACATCCAGAGCCACTATTCGGTTGTTGTTCTATCTGAATATTTGGATATTTGGGACCTACTACTGGAAGTGGTGCTTCAACCAGGAGTGGAGGACATTCACAAATGGCATTTTGAGGCTTCAGGTCAGTTTTCTACCAAATCAGCGTCTGAAGCCTTCTTCAATGGATCGATCTACTTCCAGCCTTACAATCTGATCTGGGGAACCTAGGCGCCGAGGAAATGCAAATTTTTCTTGTGGCTTGTTGCTCACAATAGATGTTGGACGGCGGACAGCTTGCCCGCAGGGGCCTCTCCCACCTAGATCGTTGTCCCCTTTGTTAACAAGAAGAAGAGACGATCAACCACCTCCTCTCAGCATGCGTGTTTGCCCGCCAGTTTTGGCATGAATTGCTCGCTTGTTTTGGTATGCAAGCCGTTGTTCCTCAAGTGTACAATGTGGACTTCTACTCATGGTGGCAGCAGGCCAGTGACAGACTACATACCAGCGTGCGACGAGGTTTCGACACCTTGGTCGTGTTAGGGGCATGGACTATCTGGAAAGCAAGGAACGACGCTGTATTAATGGGATTGTGAAAGTGCATCTAGGTCCCTAATTATTTTAGTGATAATGACAATTATAATTTGAGTATTTGATGGTTTATCTAAGATGTGTGCAGGAATAAAAGAGACAAAATTTCATTTATGAAAGGAAGGACCTCAATTTCTCTTATTTGTGTTGAAGCTCAAATGGCGATTTAAATTTAATTTCTATTTCGAATTTGAGTTCAGGGAACACCGTACTATAAAGAGGGATGAGATCAATCAATCAATGTTTGCTACAAGTGCTTATCTTGACAAGACCTAGCCTCAAAATCCCAAACAAACCCTTAACCACCTTAAAAAGAGCTTTTCCTAGCTCCCTGTACCTAGCCGGGTCAACCGGCCCATCTAGCCAGATCACCCGGCACGGCTCTGGTGGTTGCCGGGTGACTCGGCCCCTCTGGCCGGATGACCCGGCCCTGTCGCTACAGCCAGCCAACGGCTCTTTGAAGGGAGGGGGTATTTATACCCCCTCACTTCTTCTTCCTAGGGTTGCTGCCTCCAACGAAAAGAACACCTCCTCAAGCTCCATTCCCCCTCTCTCCACTCCTCTCCAAGCCACTCCAAGCAAGGATCTTCCTAGGGTTTGGGTGTGAAAGAGTTTTGAGGTGCTAGTGTGTGCTCCTTGAGCTAGCTCTTCACTTGTTCATCTCAAGAAGCACTTGTGGCAGCCAAGATCGTTTGATTCTCGTTTGTTACTCTTGAAGCTTGCTTCTAGACGGTTAGGCGTCGCCCGTTGAGTGCCCTCTCCGTGTGGAGCACCCGAGAACGTTTGTATTACCCATCCTTTGTGGATTTCTCTTAGTGAGCACCAATCTTCCTTTGTGGGGACTGGGTGAGGCAAAAGGCTCTTGGTGATAGCCCTCCCTTTGTGGGATCCTCAACGGAGACGTAGTTTCCTTTGTGGGAGTGAACTTCGGATTAAATCTCTTGTCTCTTACTTGTTTGAGTTCATCCCCTTTTCTCTAACCCTAGAAGCTAGGTTTGGATCGATCTACATATTTGTGTTGTTTCTTGTGAAATCCTTTGTTGCAGGTGGTTACAAGCTCAAATACGTAAGTTTTGATTCATTTACTTTCTGCAAATTCAAGTTTTATTAAGCTTGTTATACTCTATCTTCGCGCGTTGGTTGATCCGGCCCAAGTGACAGGGTGACCCGGACCCCCCCGGGTCATCCGGCCTGTTGAGTCGGGTCATCCGGCCCCTGATCCGCTGCTCAGATTTTGCAGAATTTTAAAGTGATCTTATTCACCCCTCCCCCTCTAGGCATCACAAGATCCTTTCCGATTGCTCCTAGAGTTGATAGAGCCCTTCTCCTGGCGCGGGAGGAGGCTGATATCTGGATTCTTGCGGGCGCCGAAGGACTAAACGCCGTGGTCGCTGCTAGGCTCCACAACTAGTAGTTGGAGTGTGTAGCCTTTTTGGTCAGGTTGGTCATGTTGCTGCCTGTTTAAGGCGCGTCGGGTGGGTGGGTGTGTGTGCGTGCGGGTAGGTGTTTGTGTGTGGTGTAAGGCTATTTTGGTCCAACTCTCCTTCTTAATGCAATGATATGCAGCTCTCCTGCATATTCGAGAAAAAAAGAATTTGCCTAAGGATTTGAATATTTGAACAAAGGAAAAGACTCGAGTTTTTCATATTTTGGATTATACAGTATAATAACTTATTAATTTCAAAGTAAACCGATGTCATTTATAACCATTGATCCGACCTCCATTTGTTTTCTTGGCTAGCCCAATAATCCCATGTGAGTAGGAAATACATGATGCATATTTTTTTTATCTGGATTAATATATATAACTATATAGATGGACCCACTAACTATTTCTCTCAACATGTAAGTATTCTACATCATAACCCATTATACGCCATGTTAATATTCACTATACCTCATGTCACCATCCACCAAACCATCTATTTATGTCTTCAACCGATTTTCTGTGGCTAATAGCATGTATTTATTAGTAACACACCACAAAATTCCCGCAACTGAAATACATATAAGATCTATCATTTTAGAATGGTTCACTGTCAACAAAATAACATGATTTCATATATAATATTAATTGTTTACAAATGAATGTTCTGATATAATTACTTTGGTGTTTCTACTTCCACATTTCAGCTTAAAATTTTGTTTAAACAATTTCCGCAGCAACGCGTAGGGTGTCACCTAGTTAAAGATAGAGATAGATGTGCAAAACCTCCATCCAAAAAAACGACATATATTTATGGCATGAAATATTTTTTTAGAATTTTGTCCAAAGTCAAACTTTTATAAGTTTGACCAACATTATAGAAAAAACTATATTATTTATTGAATAATTATTATTAAACTTAGCATGAGATCATTTTATAGTATACCTATTTGATTCCATAAATATTGATATTGTTTCCTGTAAATTTATGACAAACTAAAAACAACTCACAAGCCTACTTTGTTGACAATTTTTTTCAGTAAATTTCTTGTTAGAAGACTTACAAACATTGATTTTTCATTTTGTTTCATGTATTATGAAATCTACGTGTTTAACTATGCCATTCTTCTATTGATTTTTACAAATATTGTGCCATTTTGAAAAACCATACGGAAAAGTGACAAGGCTATATATTGTGCAAGTATCGCACAGCTTGTTGACTACCGAAGCAAAGTACCAACTTTCATCCTTTTTATTTTGTCCTTTGTAGAATTTTAATTACGGTCATCACAACAGAATTTATTTTATGCGACAAAGACAGATCTTGATAGTTTAAAGATGTATATATGCACCAGGGGGTGTTTGGATGGAGGAGTAAATGGGACAAATGAGACAAATTTACTCAAAATTTACCCATAAAGCGTCATGTGGAGCAAATGTGGTAGAGCAAATGAAAGGAGCGAAACATTTACTTTGGGGTAAACATTTACCCTTACATCCAAACAGACCTAGACCATTCAAAAAATGACCAAGAAACAACAAGAAGAAGGGCGCAACCGCGCAAGTATATAAATACGTACGGACCGCAGACGTACAGTACACACCGCCAATTGCATCTGCAGCAGCACACACAAACAGAAGGGTGTCTCTTTCTGTGTCAAATACTCAAATGGGGAAGGGCACAAGGCGCCACAACCACAACCACAAGACCAAGGCCAAGAAGAAGAAACGGAGGGGCGAACCGCTCGACGGGCCGACAAGCGTGCACGGCCTCCCCGACAAGCTCCTCGTCCGCGTCCTCCTTCACCTCGGCTCATCGCTCCACGTCGTCCGCGCTGCCGGCAACGTGCAGGCGCTGGCGCCGCGCCATTGCCGACGCAGGCTTCCTCGCCCGCTTCCGCTCCCTCCACGGCGCCTCAAGCGTCGCCGGCCACTACTACGTTACGGAGACGCTTCATCCCAACTCGAGGCAGCAGGTACCGGAGAAGATGCCGGCCACCTTCGTGCCTGTGTCGCCGGCCGTCGTTGACGCTTCCCACTTCTCGCTTGACTTCCTCTACGTCCCTCCTGCCGACGGCGACCGCCCGTGCTTCTCGTACCAAAGCCCCAGGCGTGTACGTACTACGGGAAATTGAGCCTTTGCTGAGAGCTCCGAGCTTTGTCGAGAGCTAAATAAAAAACTCTCGGCAAAGAGGGCTTTGTCGAGAGCTAAATAAAATACCCTCGGCAAAGAAAAAAACTCTCGGCAAAGAAAATGCTCTCGGCAAAGAAATTAGAAAAAATCACTTTCTTACCTCAAAATTTTTTCTATGCTCAACATACACTTATACAAAACTTATGCTCAAATTTGACATGATTTTAACTTTATTTGCTATATTTAACAATTTTACATCATTCTAGGCAATTTTTTCGTACACGTCCGATATGAACTGCAAGTGCATGAAATCCTAGAGTAAAGTTGGTGAAAAAATGATATTCATGTTCATGAGACATCTCTAAGACCATGTACATGAAATGAAACTAAAATTCAAACATCTTGTTATCCGGTCATGATGAAGATCGTGTCGTAGAAAGGTTTTAAAATTGTATAAAATTCAAATGAAGTTTGAAAATTACGAAATTTGTCGAGTGATCATGATCTCATATGTGGAGGTTGTGATAAAAAAATTGAGAAGGTTTTGAACACTTCGACACATACGTTGTTTAGAAACCGGAACATCTCACGAGAAGTTTCTAAGAAATTGAACCAATGTCACTAGGTTTAGAGTCTAAGAGAAATTCAAATTTGAGTTTGATTACAAAAACTTTTCTATAAGTGATATACAACATAATTGGTGTCATGTTAAATTTTAGATTTTTTTTGGATTTGTTTGCTATTTTTAATAATTAGTTTGATTAAAAAATTTCTTTGCCGTGAAAAATCCTCTCGGCAAAGAACTCACCCTGCTGGGCTCGAAGCCCGCAAACTGACGAGAAGGCCGCCGAATTGGCCCACGCGCCAATCCCACCTGGGACGAATGCGAGCCCATTTATCGGCCGGCCGCCTGGAGTCGTCGATCTCCGGATCGACGGCCCTCATTCACCTCCGTCGATTCGCTCCTGGTATAAAGGCCCTCGGCCGACGAAACCCTAGCCCCCTTCTCCTTTCTCTCCCGGCGCCGTCTCCTTCTCCCTCCCTCCTCCCGGCCTCCCGGCGCCGCCCCCTTCTCCCTCCTCTCCCGGCGCCGGCGGCGGAGTCACCTCCCCTCCCCACCCATCCCCCTCCTCTGCCTCCCCTCCCCTCCCCCCTCCGCTCGTCCCTCACCGGCGGTGAGGAGCAGCGGCGGGGTGAGGTACGGCGGCGGCGCAAAAGAGGACGACGGCGTATCGGCGTGGTGGAGGCTCGAGCTCCCTCGCCGGAGTGAGGTGTGGTGGCGGCGGTGGACAAGGAGGTGCGGCCTCTTCTCCACGGCGCGGCGGCGGCTCCTTCCCCCGACGCGGCGGCCTCGTCTCCTTCCCCGGCGCAGTTCCCGGCTCGACGGCCTGCAGCTCCTCCCGGCGTGGCGGCCGGATCTGATGGCGGCGAGCGGATCCGGGTTGAGGGCGGCCGGATCTACGGCCGGGTGAGCTACCCCCCTCTCTCTGTGTGTGTGGTGTGTGCGGCGGCCGGCCAGTGCGTCGGGGTGCGGCTGGTGGTGCTGGGGTGGCTTTCGTGGCGGCGGCATCAGTGTGGTGGCGGCGGCGGCGGTGGTGTTGGTGGGGGCGTGCTGGCGGCGGCGGCGGTGACGACGGCCGCGGAGGTCCGGCGGCGGTGGGGCACGGCAGGACGGCCAGTGGGCCCGTGCTGCGGATTTTCTTTTTTTTTAATTTTGGGAAAATCTCTTTGCCGAGAGCCATCCCTGCTCTCGGCACATGTGCACGGAGAGGATCTGGCGTGGCTCTCGGCAAAGGAGCCTTTGCCGGCTGGAGTTCGCCGAGTGGCCTCTGCCGAGAGCTTCCTCTCGGCCGAGGCTCTGCCGAGAGGAAAAGAGCCTCTGCCGAGAGGATTGGGGCTCTTGGCAGAGGCTTCGAATCCGGCAGTGACGCCACAGCCGGAGCCGGGATATCATCGACAGCCGCGGCAGCCTCCTCCTCATGACCAACGGCGTATCGGAAGGGCGGCATTGGTCGCCGGACTTCATCGTCTGTGAGCCCCTCACACGGTGGTGCTAGGGGATCGCGCGTCCGTCTATCCTGAGCCGTCTCCATTTCCTCGGCGGCTTCTTGCTCGACGGCAGCGGCAGCGGTGGCTGCTGGGACGCCATGTCAAACTTCAGGGTGCTCTCCGTCCTCTACGAACAAGATGGGTCATTCGGCACACCACGGGCGTGCGTATTCAGCCCAGGCAGCGACGGCGGGTGGGACTTCTGTTGGCACCCTATGGACGACGACGACGACGATGTCGAACTCCCGACCATGGACAAAGTTCACTTCGCCGGCCGAGCTGCCGAGAGGATCTACTGGGGGATCGAGACCGGCACCGTGGGGGCAAAACCTCCCCCTCGCGTCGCCCACCTGGGGCGACTCGAGGGGCACCCCCGTGCGCCGCCGCCAAGACCCCGCCGACGAGCTCCGCTGGCCGTCGCCGTCGCCGATGTGTGCGGGCGACGGCGGCGGCCTCGCCCCTCCCCTCTCCCACTCTCCTCCCCTCCCCCTTCCTCCTTCTCCCCTTCGAGCCACACCACCACGCCGGTCGCAGGCATCTTCCCCTCCTCTCCCGGCGCTCTTCCTGGCCGGCGCCGGTGCGCGCAAGCCAGAGGCGGCCTCCTACCCCTGCCACCGCCCTCCCCCCTCTCCCGGTGCCGCTCCCCTGCCTGGGTAGCCCCGGGCCCGATCTGGGCCGGCGGGCCCTTTGACCCGGCGGCGCTCCGCCGGCTGGCGGCGAGCGTTCCCGGCCCTCGTCCACGGTGAAGCTGCTGCAGGCGTTCCAGGCGCCCGTGCTCCGGCCCTTCCGGGCGGCACTCCTCACGTGCGTGGCCGCGTCCGGGGCAGGGCGTGCGCCTGGCCGGTCTGCCCGGCGCATGGGCGCCGGGCGCCGGTGGCGGGCCGCGGGGGCTCCGGCCACCTGCTGTCGTCGGCCGGCTGCCCTACTCGTCGTCGACCGGATGCCCTGCTCGTCGTCGGTCTGCCCCTGGCCGGCAGGCCCAGCGGCAACCGAGGCTCCGCTCGTCGTCGGCCGGCTGCCCTGCTCGTCGTCGGTCTGCCCCTGGCCGGCGGGCCCGGCGGCGCCCGGGGCTCCCCCGGCCAGGACACTGCGCACGGTGCAGGCCCCCCGGCCTCCCCTGCCCTGCACCCTGCTCGCTACCCTGCGCGGGTTGGGGGCCTCGGGGCGTGTGGCGACGGAGGCACGTACGGTCACTCATGCAGGAACCGGCACCGGCGGACGTCCCCCGCGCCGTCCGCCCATGCCGCGACCCTCCTCAACGTCGACGGTGCGCGGCGGGCTGGGCGCCGGCTAGCCAAGATTCTACCTTTGCGGTCTCGCCTGCTCCGGCGCTCCTCTGCCGGTTTGGCCCACCCATGTGACTACTCCGTTCCGGCCTCCTCGGCGGCCTCGGCTCCTCCTCGCCATCGTCGGCCGTCTGCGCCCCTTCCCGCTGACCTTGTTGACTGTGCCTACTGTTTGTTCCTCACCATCGGCTCCTGCGGCCCCTCCTGGGCGGTCGGCTCCCCCTGCCGGCGTCCTCTATGGGCTGGCGGCCGCGGTCCCTCCCCCGTACCGGCGGTCGTTGTGCCCCCCTTCTGCTGGTGGCCGCTGTCCTTCCTCCTGTCAGCGGTCACGGCTCCTCCCTCTTCTCAGGGTCCGCGGTCTGGCGGTTTGGACCCTTCTTCAGGCGGCAGTCGGCAACTAGGCGGCGAGGTGGTTCGGACGACTACGTTTGGTCCAGGGGGAGTTGTTGCCGTCGTCGTGGTTGCGGCGGCTCCCTGCACCTGCACCTATTCTTCTCGCCTACCCCGAGGCTTCTTGCTGCGTTCTCCATCGCCTTGCCCTCTTCTTGTTTGCGTTGGCCAGTCGTGGATTGGCATCTGAGGCCGGGGCGAAAGCCTTGTCTAGCTTCTGCTGGGCCGACAATGGACTTACCCTGTTGGGGGCATTGTCGCGGCCTACAAACGCCTTGGTTTGCCGGGTGAAGACCTGGCCTGCCCCTTCGCGGGTAGGCGGATGATGGCGGCGTCGTCGTCGCTCCCTTCCTGGAGGCATCGTCTTGCGGAACCTCCACTTCGGTCCACGCTGTTGCAAGTTGTTTGGCGAGCGGTGATGTGCGGGTCTCCTCGGTGTTCGTCTGTACAGGTCCTGGGCTGTCCTTGGGGGCCCCTCCGTTGTACCTTTCTCTGCTTCCTTGTGGTAGTCTAGCCTGTGTCGGTGGTGTGGGATCTGTTCTCTTTTTTCCTTTTCCTTTGTTCTTTTCAGGCTTAATCTTGTTGTTCCTCGCTCTTTGGAGGTTCTCCCATCGTGACGCGTTGTAAAACTCTCTCTTCTCTTAATGAAAAACGTGCTTTGCACGTCTTAAAAAAAAAGAGACCGGCACCGTGCTCGTCCTCGACGAGAGCGCTCATGTTCTCGGTCCTCACGTTGCCGGTGCACATGCGGTGGCCGTATCGGAGGACCAGCTTCCGTGTCGTCGGTGGCGTGGACGGTGACACGGCAGCGCGCCTCGTGCGCTTGGACGGCCAGGACCTTGTGGTCTACGGGCAGATCCGGGACTCCGGCCAGTGGGTGGTTGAGAAGAGTGTCCGGCTGAGAGATGCTGCGGCCGGATTGGCAGGTTGGAGAGAGAGTTTCTCGGTCAAGCCGGCGAGGATCGTCACCGCGGGCGACACGTTCGTGGTGCTGACGCGAACGGAGAAGATCTGGCTCTTCACTGTGGAGCTGGAGACCATGGAGGCGGAGCGCCGGCACGAGAGGAACCGGCACGCCGGCCCGGCTTACCCGTGTTCACTGCCGTGGCCTCCTCTTCTGCAAGCTGGCTTATGTCAGGGTGACATTGCTGTTCGTAAGAGTAGTCAACGACGCAATTGCTGATGATGCATTGCTTTTGTTATTAAAAAATTATGTATACATCTCTTGTTTTTGTATGTGACTTACTTCATCATCAAACTATATTAAACATAATTTGATGTTTGGCATATTTGCACTAATTTTTAAATAAAATGAACGATAAAATGTTATGATCAAAAGTCAACAATGACAAATAATTTGAGATGGAGAGAATAACATGGTTTCTTGAGTAGTAGCTAGTATTGGTGACATAATATATTGCTGCTAATTTGTAACAGCAGAGCCCATAATCATATCACACCTCAAATGCAAAAACAGTGTAAGAAATTTTATGTCAATATATGTCAGCATAATCTCATCATTATCTTACTATTATCAATTACAGACTCTTCTTGGAGCCGACGACATAACCCACCCATAACTATAAAAGTTTTGCCTGGGAAAATAAAGTCCCTTTAAATATCAACCATTCTAATGATAACCTTGTTAAAAGAAGTGTACCAGTTTTGCAGCTCGGATGAGAACACATTCAACATTTGTTTTTTGTTGTCATATGCCACTGTGGGTGTGGAATTCTGTCAGCATCTCTCTTCTCGTCTTCAACTTCCGACTAGCATGGCTAATTTATTCGGTCCTTAGCATTGAAACTTTTACTTTTTAAACTGAGAAATCAAAAATTAATTGGCCCGGGTGCATTTTTTGGGTTTTGTGATGAGTAAACGATGTGGTCTTTCAAAGATTTGAAACCCAACTCGTAGTTGCAAGACGTCTTCAGATGGTTACTGCTCTCTAAAGATGATGAGAGAGACAGAGTTAGAAGAAAGGGTGTCAAAGCTTTTGATGTCACGGTCATGGAAGTCTAGCAAAGTTGGGTGGAATCTCATATTATCATGTGAGCAGAATCAATAGCTAGATACCGCCTGGTCTTCATCACGCGGTCATGCATGAATGTCTAGGCTGTGTGGTTTTTAGACTGTTATTCTTTTAATTATTCAATCTTTCTGTATCGTATCGTATCGTATCGTTTGAGTTGTATCTATGCAGTTTAGGTACTGAAGTGTCTGTACGAGATTTATTTTCTTATAATTATATATAAAAAAGGAGGTTGACTATCGGACACCGTGGCGATCAAGTGTCAGCTACTCAGCCCCAACGCAATTTGCGGCTACCTGCCCGATGATTCGAAGCTGACTCTTCATTATGCGTGTGTTCATAAATTATGATTAGCAAATTAGTAATTAAATTAAACATGGTATAAAGATTCGATGATCCATTATTATAAGAGAGGTAGTGATCTGGCAACTTTGAGCTAGCAAAAATCGAGATATGATATCATGATTCTGATCTTCAAAATTATTGGAGTGAGCGAGAGGATGGTTATAATTCGTTAGCATAGCAGCATTAGCGGCTTACAGAAAGAATGGATATTCATACTTGGAAAAAAAATCTATTTTACTACCCTCGCCTATCTACTTTGTCTACGGAACAAAATTTTAACCCACATTACCTCAAAACTATTTCATTTTGTCCAATCTACCCTTAATTAGATTTACCATTTTATATTTATTCATGTATGAGTTGAATATTGGGTTCAAATTTTGTGAGCAGATACAAAACATGATACCTTTATTAAAATATATAATAATAAAATTTTCATGGTTATTTTCATATGTAGGGACATTTAGTATGAAATCGTTCTTAGATGTACAATACTAATGTAGAAGAGAAGTAATCTTGAAAAAAAATTTCTGATGTATTTTCTTATAGTAGAGCATCATGTTGTAAGTGAACTGACAACATTGGAACGCGAAGAAACAAAAAGACAAATCCAATTTGGAGTTAGATTGGACCAAATGAAAATACTTCAGAGAAAAGTGAGTCTAAATTATGTTGAGGAGGTTAAGTGGAAAAAGTAAATAGGTTTAAGGAGTAAATGAACTTTTTTTCGTTGATACTCTCAACCTTCTACTTTTTACTTTCTTTTTGACTGGTTCTACTTCTTATTGACGGTCTATGAATTTGCCAAATCAATTTAGTTGATGTTAAGTTTATAACCAACGTGCTGCCCCCTGATCACTTCCCTTAATAACTCTACATCATATATATTGAGCCAGCGTAAGTAGAGAAATGTAGTAATCTGACATGAATACGTGTAGTACACTAGTACTGCGCTGCAGCAATCATGCATATATATAGTCACTGTTGATAGTTTAAACTTATGATTAGTCAGACAGTGTGTACTCGAGACAAACAAGAAAACGAAGGGAGCATGTGTATATACATGCCATATCGATTCTATGTCTCAAACCGGCAAGGTGTGGAAAATGTGCTAGAACACAACGACTTTTGCTCTATTTGCTTAATCCATTCCTTGCTTAGATAGAGTACGAAAATGTGTTTTGCTCTATTTGCTTAATCCATTCCTTGCTCTATTTGATCTTTGAGTACTTCATAAAGTTGTCAACGTGTGATACAACTAAACTAGATACAAATTTATTTGTGGCTGATCTCTCCATCTATTGGACACATATAGGACCATCACTCTCAAAAGATCCAATACTAAGATAAAATCTAAAGATGAAATCGGGAAACAATAATTAAAAAACAAAGCGATATCAATGTATACTGCAGAAAAAGCAAAACAATAACACAAGAGAAAATCAACCTCGAACGTACCAGCCAACACTTTGTCGACGGCGCGGATCATTGTAATAGAAATTTTACATCATATTAGCAGGACACAATATAAAAATCAACAATACATCAAATGAAGTTTAACAAATTTCAAACTGGTCAAAATATATAAAAAAGAACAAAAACTATTTGTCTTTTGGTATACGTCAATATAGATGTCCATTTGGGCTAACCGGCCCGGCCTTGGCACGGGCCCGGGGTGGCCCGCTCAACTTCGTCCTGGGCCTAGCCTGGCACTACGTCCCACCGTGCCGTGTCGTGCCAGCCCACAGGTGGCGACGACGGCCCAAGCACGAGCCCGCGGGCTTATTTCATGCCAGGCTAGCCCGAAATCGCACGGGGCCAACACGGGCGGCCCAAAGCCCGCACCAGCTCATCGATAGGGGGAGGCGGGGAGCTCTGGCGACCGCGCCAAGCGCCAATTCGCGCAGTGGGACAACCAAGCAGGGTAGATGGGCATGGCGGCGCGCCGACAGCCTGCGGAGGTAGGAGCCTCGAATGGGAGTGGCCGGCGGCCAGCTGCATCCTGTGTGCGAGAAGGTTGATGCCGGGGGCCGGGCGACGGACGGGAGGGGGAAGAGTCAAAGAGGGGCAGCGGAGCCGGCATCGCGTAGAGGAGGTGGCGCCGTCAGCCGTCGGGATGGGGACGTCGCGTAGGGGAGTCGACAACTCGTGAGAGAGAGAGAGAGAGAGAGAGAGAGAGAGGGACAGAGGGGGGAGAGGGGGCGGCGGCGGCGGGGTGGAGGTAGGAGCTGAGTGAGTGCCTGAGTTAGGGTTTGTTGTTTCTTTATATATGACGTTGTTATGCGGGCTGTTGCGGGGTTGTACTGTTACCAGCATGTCAGACCGGGCCACCTGCGCCCCACACGTGCTACGGGCTAGGCTAGCCTGAGCCCGACGCGGTGCGGGCCGTGCCGGGTTTGGGCTGGACCAAAAAAGCGTGCTTTCGTACGTGCCTCCGAGCTGCGACGGACTAAATGAACACCTATATACGTCAAATATAGAATGATCGTGTTTGGCAGGCTCCTCTCTCTATAAGTTGGCCAGACGGGCTGCCCAGCCTGCCTAGCCTGGCTCGGGCGGGCCTGTTTAGGCCGAGCCTGCGTAGGCCTGACTCTTATTAACCGTGTCAGGCTATGGGCCGAAACAGCGGTCTAGGCCCGACCTAACGGCCTATTTGCCATGTCGGTCCGACTTGTGGTCATGAAGCCCGTGAGGATGCGAGGCGGCGCGGTCGACGAGTGTGGCTGAGGGAGGCGGCGAGGCGGCGCCAACGAACTTAGCTCGCGTCCGCTTGCTCGTCCTCGACGAGAGCACGCTCATCATGTTCTCCCTTCTCACGATTGCCGAGCACATGCGGTGGCAGTATCGGAGGACCAGCTTCCGTGTCGTCAGTGGTGTGGACACGGTGCGTATTGTGCACTTGGACAGCCAGGACCTTGTGGTCTACGGGCAGATTCTGGGCTCTAGCCAATGGGTCGTTGAGAAGAGTGTACGGTTGAGAGAAGCTGCGGTCGGATTGACAGGTTGGAGAGAGAGTTTCTCGGTCCAGCCGGCCGGCGAGGATCGTCGCCGCGGGCACGCGACACGTTCATGGTGCTGAGTGCTGACGCGAACGGAGAAGATCTGGCTCTTCTCCGTGGAGCTGTAGACCATGGAGGCGGAGCGTCGGCACGAGAGGAACCAGCACGCCGGCCCGACTTAAGTCGAAGTTATGCAAGCTGGCTTAAGTCAGGCTAACATTGTGGTTCGTAAGAGGAGTGTCAACGCCGCAATGCATGGCTGATGATGCATTGCTTTTGTTATTTAAAAAAATATGTTGTTTTGCTTGTGACTTGCTTTATTATCAAAGATATTTTAAATATAACTTCATGTATTATCTATTTACACTACTTTTTAAATAAAATGAATGGTCAAATATTGTTATAAAAAAATAGTGACAAATAATTTGAGACGGAGAGAGTAATATGGTTTTTGAGTAGTAGCAGGTATTGGTGGCATAAGATATTGCTGCTAGTTTATAACATCATTACCCACAATCATAACCTCAAATGCAAAAACAGTGTTATCAATATAGTCAGAATAATCTCATCATTATCTTACTATTATCAATTACAAACTCTTCTTGGAGGCTTGGAGCATAAATAAAGTTTTGCCTGGGACAATAACCCACCCATAACTATAAGAAGTTTTGCCTGGGAAAATAAAGTCCCATCAAATATCAATCATTCTAATGATAACCCCGTTAAAAGAAATTAAAGTGGAAAGGGTGTACCAAATGTAGTTTTGCAGCTCTGATGAGAACATTCAATAGTTGTTTTTGATTGTCAATTTGTCATATGGCACTATTGGTGTGCAATTCTATCGGCATCTCTTTTGGTTCAACTGCGGACTAGCCTGGCTAATTTATTTGGTCCTCAGTATGGAAGTTTCCCTTTTAAACTGAGAAATAATCGGCGCAGGTGCATTTTGTTGGACTTTGTGGCTACTTGAGTAGTGGTGTTTAAAAGGTCGAAACCTAACTCGTAGTTGCAAGACGTCTTCAGATGGTTAGAAGAAAGAGTGTCAAAAGCTTTGGATATAACGGTCATGGATGGAAGTCTAGCAAAGTTTGGGTGGAATCTCATATTCTCATGACGAGCTAGGTATGTACTGCAGGGTCACCATCACGGACTCACGGTCATGCATGAATGCCTAGACTGTTATTCTTTTATTCGATCTTTCTGTATCGTATCGAGGTTTGAGCTGTAAGCAGTTTGGTACTGCAGTGTCTGTTCCTCTGTTCTAGGCTGTTGAAACACTGATTGCTGATACCAGATTTATTATTTTCTTAATTAGAAAAAAATGGTGGTTGACAATCGGACACAGTGGTGATCAAGTGTCAGCTCCAACGCAATTTGCGGCTACCTGCCCGATGATTCGAAGCTGACACTCCATTGTTTTCGTACCAGCACACCACCGGCCGTTTCCTCTGTTTGACCAAAATAAAATCGTATACGTAACGCGCCCTCCAAGTCACTGTGTTCATAAATTATGATTAGCAAATTGGTAATTAAACTAAACATGGTGTAAGGATTCGATGATCCATTATTATAAGACATGGTATCATGAGTCAGATCTTCACAATTATTGGAGTGAGCGAGCTGAGAGGTTAGTTATCATTTGTTAGCATAGTAATATGCCCATTTAGTTTGGTGAAATTTTTTGGAGAAATTTTTGTAGCCCTCTTTCAAAGTCTATTAGAAGTATTAAACGTAGACCAATTACAAAATTAATTATACGGATGAAAGAGAAATTGCGAGACGAATCCATTAAAACTAATTAATCTGGCATTATAGATTGTTTACTGTAGCATAACATTGTCTAATTATGACATAATTAAGCTTGTTAGATGCGTTTCGAAAAATTAGAAAAGTTATGAAATAAGTTTTGTTATTAATCTATATTTAATACTCATAACTAGTGTTCGAAGATAGTAGTTAGAGAAATTTTTGCAAACTAAACATGCTCGGAAAAAGTTAGGTTTTACTCCCCTCACCTCTACTGCTGAACCATCCGAACAAAATTTTGGCTCACATTACACCTCAGATCTATTTCATTTGGTCTAATCTACCCCTAATCCTATTTATGTTTTATATTTCTTCATGTATGAGTTGAATTTTGAGTTCAAATTTTGTGATAAAATGCAACACATGATGCCTTTATTTAAAAATAATAATTTTTCATAGTTATTTTCATAGATTAGGAACATTATTTAGTACAAAATTTTGATATACAAAACTGAACAAGTAATGAAAACTTTCAAATGTATTTTTCTAAAGTAGAAAATCATGTTTTAAGTCAACTAACGATAACAATATTTGAATTCAATTGAACGTTAAGAAATAAAAAAGAGAAATCTTATTAGGGGTAGATTATTGGACCTAATGAAATAGATCAGAGAGTAAAGTGAGTCTAAATTATGCTTAGGAGGTTAAGTGAATAACGTAAATAGGTGAAAGAAGACTCTCAAATTTCTACTTTTTTATTTTATTTTTTCATGGGTTCACTTCTCATTTACAATCTATGAATTTGAATTGATGTTCAGTTTCTAACCAACGTGCTGCCCCTGTTACGTCAACTCGATTTCATGTTATATGAGATAATATAATAAATATTTATTTTGCATGGTTACAACATTGAGATATATTCTTCTTATTTGCTGAAATTTTTGTACCAAACAAATTTAGAAACTTGATCCTGATCACTTCCCTTAATAACTTTACATCATCTAGGAGTAGGTTTGGCTGTGGGTACAAACGAAAAAACGTAGTACTGGAGCAATCATATAGTCAATGTTGATAGTTTAAACTTATTATGTATTGACCAGATCAGACAGCGTGTACTTGAGACTAAAAAAACACAGAGAGAGAGATGGGAGCAGGTAAATAAAAAGGGGTATAGTTGGCCACCGTGTCGTGCCGACACGACACACGGCACGGTCGTGCCGTGCCGTGCCGGCACTGCGCTGTGCCGCGCCGTGCCGCCGTGCCGACCGTGCCGTGTCTAACCGTGCTATGGGCCAGGCCTTCGGCCCACGACACGGCACATGGGCCGTTTACCCGTGCCGTGCCGCCCATGGGCCACGGCCATTTTCGCCGTGTCGTGCCGGCCCATGGCACGACTCACATGGTACACCGGAGGAGGAGGAGGGAAGGGCGGAAAGGAGGTAGGAGAGGGACTGAGGGAGAAGGAGTGGCCGACGAGGTGTCTGAGGTCACCGGAGCAGGGACGGCGAGCTCAAGGCGAACGACGGTCGGCGGCGGCGGATCGGATCGGATGAGAGTGAGAGAGGCAGAGAGCTGCGGCTGCACGGTGGGGGGAGTGATTTAGGGTTAGGGATGGGGCGGGGCGGCCGACGGCTTTATATGGGCCTGCTGCGCGGTGGGGTGGGCTGGGCCGGCCAACGGCCAAAAGAGCCGTTGGGGCAATGGGACCGTGCCGGCCACCGTGCCGCGCACTTGGCCGTGCCGTGCCCGTGTCGTGTCATGGGCCAGGCCGGCGGCCCATGCACTGCACTGGCCTTCGTGCCGTGCCGGCACGGGCACGCTGCCTGCCGTGCCGTGCCGCCCATGGGCCGTGCCGTGCCGCCGTGCCGTGGGCCGTGCCGCCGGCCCATGGGCCGTTTGGAAATATATAAAAAGGGGCGCACACCGTTGTTCATTCTTGAAGGTCCACAGTTTCGTCACTGTTTCTATCGAACACAAACCAGAAGAGCGAAAGAGTCATTCGTTCCCTTTCTGCATCAATGGGAAAGGGCACGCGTCACAACAAGTCCAAGACGGTCAAACAGAGGAGGACGGCGCTGCCCGCCGTGCCGACAACCACCGTTGTCGACCTCCCCGACGAGCTCCTCTATCTAGTGCTCCTAGGCCTCGGTTCGTCGCTCGACCTCATCCGCGCCGCGGCCACATGCGTGCGCTGGCGGCGTGCCATCGCCGGCGAGGGCTTCCTCGGCCGCTTCTACGATCTCCACGGCGCGCCGTGCGTTGCAGGCCACTACTACGTCACGGACACGCAGCGCCCGGACGTGACGGGTTTACTGCGCTGGCCGCCAAAGGAGCCGGCGGCAACTTTCGTGCCCTCGACGTCGCCGGCTGTCGTCGATGGTGGCGGTCTCTTCTCCCTCGACTTCCTCTACGCCCCGCCGGTGACCGACCGTCCTCGCCGCACGTACTACAGACGATCCCGCCGCAAGCGGATACAGCACAACCAGTGCAGGGAGATCGTCGATAGCCGCGGCAGCCTCCTCCTCATGACCAACGGGCCGTGGTGAGAGTCAGTGCACCCGAGGCGCTGGTCACCTGACTTCATGCTGTGCGAGCCAGTGTCAGGGCGATATCAGGGGATCGCACGCCCGGCGGACCTCAGCCATCTCCCGCTCCTTGGCGCCTTCCTCCTCGACGGCGGCGGCGGCGGCGGCGGCGGTGACACCATGTCGAACTTCAGGGTGCTCTCTGTGCTCTACGAGTCCGACAGGTCGCGATACGAATTCGGCACCCCACGGGCGTGCGTGTTTGCTCCGGGAAGCGACGGTGGCTGGCACATATGTTGGCACATTGTGGACGACGACGATGTCGAGGTCCCACTCATGGAGACGATCCACTTCGCCGGGCGAACCGCCAGGAGAGTCTATTGGGGGATCGAGGACGGCACCGTGCTCGTGCTCGACGAGACCACGCTCAAGTTCTCCCTCCTCACGTTCCCGCTGCAGATGCGGTGGGCGTACCGGAGGACGAGCTTCCGCATCATCGGCAGCGGCTTGGACAGAGAAGACAGGGTGCACATCGTGCGCGTGGACAGCGAGGGCCTCGAGGTCTTCGGCCAGCTCCCGGACTCCGGCGAGTGGGTGGTGGAGAAGAGCATCGTCGGGCTGAGGGACGCAACGGCTGGGCTGTCAGGTTGGGAGGACTACCGGTTCTTCCGGCAGCCGGCGAGGATCGTCACCGTGGGCGACACGTTCGTGGTGTTGACGCCGGTGGAGAAGATGTGGCTCTTCTCTGTGGAGCTGGAGACCATGGAGGTGGAGAACGAGCACTTGCGGAACCGGAACATCGGGCCGTCGTACTCGTGCTCGCTACCATGGCCTCCCCTTCTGCGAGCTTGTGTACGTCGCGGTGACGACGACGACGTCGTTGGTAGGAGAGGGCGACGCCGCAGCAAGCGATGATGCCCCGTGATGCTCAGCAGGAACATCGGGCCGTAGTACCCATGCGCACTTCCATGGCCTCCCTTGCTGCGAGCTTGTGTACCGGTGACGACGACGTCGTTGGTAATAAGGGGCAACGCCGCAGCAAGCGGGATGATGGCGTGATGCTTACCGCTGTTTTATGGGTTAATGAAAATCTGCTATCAAGGACTAGGTTAACTCCAATTAGTCGAACTTATTGTCTGATTAGTTATGATTAGTCACGATTAATCATTCAATCAGGTACTTATCAGTGCCATGGCGGCGACTAGAATGTAAGGAATCGGATGCTCGTAGACTAAGAGGGGGAGGGGGTAAATTAGGTTTTTAAAAACCTTAACATATGACTTCACTACTTTTATACAAAGATAAACTAGAACATACTATCTAGATGTGCAACTAGGGTTGTTCTAGTGTGAAACTCCCATCCCAAAACAAGGTTTGCAACCTATAGCCAATCCTAGCATGATACTACTCTAGGAAAGTAAAGGCAAGCAAATATTGCAATAGAGTAAATGCGGAAACGTAAAGAGGGATGAGAGGAAGCAAACTCTTGACACGTGATTTATTCCGTGGTATCGGTAGGCACTAAGCCACCCCTAGTTCACGTTGTTGAAGCACTCACACAAGAGTATTGCTTCCCGGTCACCAAGTTTCTCCCAAGAGCACCACTTGACTCGCCACAAAGGCTCGCCACTTAGGCACTCGCCAAGCTCCCTTGGTCACCTTGATGCCGCCTCCACTAAGGAGCTTCTCCACCAAGGAAGGGGGTCTCCACGTCCCCCGCACAAAGTGTCCTCGCCACTCCACACCAAGCCGGAGGGTCGAAGACGATTGCCGGTGAGCCACTTAGGCCCCAAGGCTTCCGACGAACCTTGTACACATTGATTCACTTAAGAATCACCTCATAAGGTTGGCACAACCTTGCACTCACTCAGCTCTAAGCTAAGCCTAGCACTAAGCACATACACTAAGCATATGCAAGTCTATGGATGAACAATTAAGCACTTGGATGGATTGGATATGATCTTGTAGGTGTCTTGCACTCCTCTGCACTTCCACACAATCTAGCCACCTCAAATGGGTGAGTGGAAGGGGTATAAATAGCCCAAGGCACTCAGCTAGCCATTGGCTAACGACCACTGAAAAAGGTAGCATCAGATGAACCGATGCTATGCTTTTTCAGGGCGTCGGTTCATCCGGTGCCCTCCACGTCACTTAGCCGTTGAAGATCTGCTGACACAACTGCTCCGACGCTATACACCGATGATGCGTCGGTTCATCCGGTGCTGAAGACCTCGCGCCCAAAACGTCTCTGTATGCTGCTTCGTGACCGTCGGATAGACCGATGCTTCCACTTGACCAAGGCATCGGTTCATCCGGTGCTGAAGAGGCTGTCTTGGCGCGTCTCTGTCTTGATTCAAACTGAGCGTCGGATAGACCGACGGTGTCCTCTCTCAGACCGTCGGATCATCCGGTGCTACTGTCTTCGCTGCTCCTCCTCTGCAATTCATCCGGCGCATCTAGAAACTGGACCGTCGGATCATCCGACGGTGTCATCTTCATTTTGCCTGCTGCGCAGTGTACCAAGTACACCGATGCTTGCACCGATGGTACCGTCGGTTCATCCGACGGTGTCAATTTCCTTCTTTTTCTTCTGCAGTTTTGACCCTTGAAAAATAGTCTATCTTCTCAATTTGGCATGTGGTATTTTTGCATCCTTGGGACCTAGAAATGTCTACAAAGACATGCTAAACAATATGGTTAGTCCCATTGATCATGTTGTCATGAATCACCAAAATCATACTCGAACTAATGGCATATGAGTCCATGTTCGCTACATAGACTCGATTAGAGCAAGTATTATAACTAGTTGGGAGCCGGCGAAGTCCGATGTGGAGGAGAGAGAGGAGAAGAGAGAGAAGAAAGCGAGCGCTCGCCTCGTCGCCGGCTGAAGCTCGCACACGGTTCGCTGCTCGTGGGCCTGATAGCCCCGATCTCAGACTTGCAGCCAGCAGCTGGCGCGGAGGCAGGCGCATGGCCTCGCATGCAGCCGTCTGGTGGGCGGAATCATAATACTTGCTCTTATACGACTTGAAACCATTGGTAGTCTCATTTTGACGGCATTGATTCAATTCTTCAGTTGAAACTCACCAGAGTTGGGGACATGAGTTCTCAGGATGAACTATCGTGACTGTTCATTTGCCTCTTGGGACCCGCGACCAAGATTTTCCTAGCACGACATCGTAACATTTGGTGTCACAAGTACACATCACTGCACGGCACCAAAGGTCATGACACTGTGCTATTATCTAACGATGTCGTGATATGGCGCAGTGCTTTTTGAATATTATAAAGAACCGACGAATGTGCCCTGGAACTTGATGAGCGGTTGAGATAGCTGGTGCTAAGAACACAAGCTTTGAAAAAATCAGGTTACTGCCCCTTGGGCTCAATCCAACTCGATAGGAAGCGTTTGTGTTACGCCTTCTAGGGGTCAACAAGCACGCGGAGGAGCTCCTTGCAGCACCTCCGCAGGCACCGGTCAGACCGGTCGCCGGTGCTCTCGTCGGTAGACCAACGAACGCCCGCCCAGGTGGGACCCCGTCGGGGCAGACGCACTTTGGGTTGTCCTAGGCTCGGCAAGCCAGCTAGGACATCCTTAAGCGCCATGGACATGAGAGAAGAACAACATGGTAAAGCTGGAAAAGTAAAGGGAAAGAAATGTAAAAGATAAAAGTGTAATTGACAGATTCAATTGTGATTAATTCCTCAATCGGCTGTGGCCCTTTATATTTATAGGGTGGGTAGGTCTTGTCCTGCAAGAAAATTCTTTTACAAGCCTAATCTACCAGGACTCCTTGATTTAACTCGGACTCGGGGGGCACCGGTCAAACCGGTCAGACCGGTCCACCCGACGTGCAGATCTTGCAGAAGTCATATCTCTCTCGTCCGGACTTCGAATTGGACGTTCCATATATGAATCTTGATCTACTCGACGAGAGCTGTCCAATGATGAAGTCCAAATTGCCTTTTGACCAACTTGACCACACCGGTCTGACCGGTTGGGGCCATTGGTCTGACTGGTCCGCCGATACCTACCAAATTCGGGTGCGAACATATGCCCCCTGTTTTTTGGTGAAGCATGCCTGCCAGGAAACATTCTCAATGTGCAGAGTTGTCTAAATACGATGATAGACAACACATCGCCCATATAATGGTCTCTAAACCTTTATGAATGCCATTGTAGCCGAAACAAAATACTAATAGGTACAACATGAATAAAACTACATTTTCGACTTAATTGAAGACCTGATGTGACCATGGTGGCCAACCGTAACTCTTTGGTGCATCACAAGCATAATATTGATAATTGTAAAAATAAGACCAAGGATTATACCAAAACCATGAATTGCATTTGTTTATACCTGAATAAACGTTCCATGGCACATGCATCGATGGAATAAATGATGAAGACCAATGTGATGACTGTCGATGCTTCTTTGCTTTTGGTGATGAAGAACTCCAACTTTGATCTCCTAACCAATTGATTTGCTTTTGCCCGTCCATCCTCTGAAATTTATGTAACAACTCAGCAAAGTTTGGCTTTTTCTTCATCACCTTGTTGTTTGGTGTGACACTCTTGGCTCTACCAATTTTGTTGACATGACCGGTCAGACCGGTCGGGTCACCGGTTAGACCGGTTCCTTCGGAATCAGCCACTTTGAGGTCATCTTGCCCCCCAGCCGAACTTGATTGATGCTCACCTTTATTTCTTGAAACATGTTTATCATTAGAGACAATTTGATCATTAGAATTATAGCCTATTCAGCTTTTCTATGTGTAGTGTCAAATCTGATTTTTTATTTATTCTACCATCCTTTTGACACGATAGACTTGTTTGATCACCTTTTTGTGTGTTGACAGATTCTTTTGATGAAAATGGTCATTATGCATATGTGATGACTCACTAATTGTTGATTCTCTATTTGTAATATAATCTGAACTTAAATATCTCGGAAGAGATGACATATAGGAACTATACGACCATGGAGAATAAACATAAAGCATATTGAAACAAAATCCACCTGGCACGGGTGTAGGTGATCCATATGGTGGAAACGTCATTGATTTGTGAGAATTACTTCATTGCTGATTCTGGTTATGGAAATTCTCTCTAGGAGAAGATTTTGGGCATTTGGAATTTTTAGACCGACTAGCATCATTGACATTCTTTTGTCTTTGAGACTTAGCCGGATGTCTATCATTACACTTCGACTTTTCTCTTTGATGCTTATAACGACCTTTGGATTCAATGGTTTTCCAAACACCAATCTCGGGTTTTATAGGCTTCACCACCTTTAGTTTAGATTTATTTTGCAAAACCCTAGAAGAAGCGGTTAGACCGGCTTGAGAAGCGGTCAGATCGGTGTTGACACAACTAGCACCTTTTCCCTTGTTTTGTTGCCCCCGAGCGTACTAGGGGGTTTCGGGTCAACAATTTCAGCTAGAGACCGCCGATTTGTTTTTTGACCAACAACATCACAATTTGGCAAAACTTTGCAAGGATCAAAAATATCAGTGGTCAGCTTTTCAATAATCGACTCTTAATTAAAAGGAATCAGATCTATACTACTCTTCTTATTAAGTAAGTCATCCACAAGTGCAAGTAAATCTCTTATAATATTAGTAAAGAACTTACGATGCCTTGGTAGATCATACATCCTCAACTCGTCGATGACAACTATATTCATCATGATGACACGTCGTTCTGCTACTTGGTAAAAATGAGGAAGTATTTCTTCATGGATGCCCTTGCGTAGATCTTTGGGTAATCCTTCAAGTGCCATCAAATTGCTGGAGCTTGATAGATCGGCCATGGTAGCTAGATTCTCGTTCCCCAGCGGAGTCGCCAATTTGTTGACGCCTTTTAGGGGCCAACAAGCACGCAGAGGAACTCCTTGCAGCCCCTCCGTAGGCACCGGTCAGACCAGTGCGGGTGACCGGTCAGACCGGTCGCTGGTGATCCCAGTGGTAGACCAACGAATGCCTGCTTGGGAGGGACCCCGTCAGGGCAGGCGCACCTTGGGTTGTCCTAGGCTCGGCAGGCCAGCTAGGGCGTCCTCAAACGCCATCAAGACGAGAGAAGAACAACATGGTAGGGCTGGAAAAGTAAAGGGAAAGAAAGGTAAAAATATAAAAGTGTAATTAATAGATTCGACTGTGATTAATTCCTCAATCGGTCGTGGCCCTTTATTTATAGGGTAGGGAGGTCTTTGCCCGCAAGGAAATCGTTTTACAAGCCTAATCTATCAGGACTCCTTGATTTAACAAGGACTCGGGAGTCCTTCTCATTCTCCTTCACCTCTTTCAAAGGGGAAAGGGACACGGGGCCTGCCTTGCCGACCACCGTCCACGACCTCCCCGACAAGCTCCTTGACCGCGTGCTCCTGCACCTCGCCACGCGGCTTCACCTTGTACGCGCTGTGGCAGCGTGCAGGCATCGGCACCGCACCGTCGCTGACACAGGCTTCCTCACCTGCTTTCGTTCCCACAACGAAGCAGCACGCGTCGCGGGGCACTACTACGTACCGGATCATCTCCCCCGAACGCAGGGCAATATTCGCGTGGGATGCCCGAGAAGCCCGCCGTCTTCGTACCCACCATGTTGCCACCTGCCGTCGGCAGCGGCCACTTCTCCATTGATTTCCTCTACGTCGAGCCGACAGAGGTCGAACAACGCCGACGACGGTGGATTACCTTGGGCAGGACGACGGTCGGGCTCGACACAGCCACAACAGGGATATCGTCGACAGCCGCGACAGCCGCAGCAACCTCCTCCTCCTCCTAAACAATGGGTCGTGGCTATTCGGCTTCTTGGATGGGCCGGTCGCCGGACCTCAGCGTCTGCGAGCCAGTGACGCACCGCTGACAAGTATCACGCGCGTGGCGGACTTCAACGTCAGGATATGCTTATGGGCCATTCTATTAGGCCGTGTAACATAGTTTATTGCTTGGGCCCAAGCCCAGAACTAAATAAATAACACTTGATCATGACCTTGATGATGTAACATGACCTTATACATAGCATCAACAGATCTAATGTGATATTCTGCCACATCACTAGCATGTTTAATGGCTAAGAGATCCCTCATATAATATGGTACATTTCCTTGCCAAACTTTGGTTCTACTGCTCCACACAATTCTACCCAACTATAATTTGTATGCTGAGCTTGAAATGTTTGCAGCCAATATGCACCATGACTATGGAAATGCAAGGTAGCAAAAGAATCCCACAAATCATTAGGCACATGATACATCATGAAATATTTTTCACATTTCTCTTTTCAAATTCTAAGATGTTCACCATCAGATCTAGGGAAACCAATTCTAGGCATTCTAAAATATCCATTAGATCCTCTAGGTGAATACCCTCTATATGACCCTCATCCTGGGACTGACTCATCGACTAGCAAGATAATTTGTGTGCAAAACATGAGGTTGAGTTGGACTTGTTTGTGCTCACCCTTGACCAGGGTGGAGTGAGCAAGTTGATTGCCAACATGAACACCCTGGTTATTTGTTTGATCGCCGTGGTCATTGGCCCACCCCCTTCCTCGCATGATGAGGCAATTGGCAGAGCGGTTTGAGATGCTGATTCCAACTCCTTGACGCACGACGTGAGACCTTGCAGCGTCGTGTCCAGCTGCGCGGCGAGCTTGTCGGCACCGCAAACCAGTGGTCGACGACAGTCACCTTGTCGAGCACAGTTGTGACCGAGTCCACCAGCTTGGTGACATTCGTTGTGAGCTTGTCGATGTTGGTGGTGATGGCGTCGACATTGGTGGGTTGAGACCAGCGCCGTCCTCATCCTGGACGAGAGCACGATCTAAGTTCTCCCTCCTCACGTTCCCGGAACACATGGTGTGGCCCTATAGGAGGACGAGCTTCTGCATAATTAGCGGTGTGTGTTGTACTTAATGATCAACACATACACAAACACTAGTAGAAGATCTAGTCGGGTAGCACTTAACTTAGATAGATACATGTGAAACACACTTAGATCTAAACCTAGAACTATTACTCTAGCACATCTACACTACTGCATAAAAGAAACAGAGGAGGGTGAAGGGGAGCCAGACCATCCATTGAAGCCTGGGGAGCTCATTCACTAGACATGGTGGCGGTGGTGTTGGTCGCTGGGGCGGCCGGCACTGGTCGGAGTTGAGGAAGGGGATCCGCCTGCTCGGTGGTGACGGCGGCGGCGTGTCGGAGTTGAGGGCATCAGAGTGGCGTCGATGGGCAATCCCGCCGCTCCAGCGCTCCCTCAGTCGGTAGGGTTTGTGGGGTGGGTGGCGGCGGCGCAGGGGAACCTCGTGGTGTGCGCCCATGGCCCCCACCCCCTTAATATAGCGCTATGTGTGTAGGGGCCCACCAACCATCTATTGGTTGGGCGTCCCCGACTAGGGCGCAAGACCGAGTCCGCAGCGGCCTTTGGGCCGTTGCAGGAGGGAGATCGAACTAACATTCTCCCTCTCGATCTCACTTAACTCCTTTACTTAATCTCGAGTTCCTTAATTGATATCCTCTTCATCATGAATAGAACATATCGAGCATGGGTGATCTTAATCGTAATCACAACCAGATTAACCAGCCACAATACACTCATCCATTCTGAAAGGATCTTAACCTGGGCCCAGTCCAGGAATCATAGGCTTTCCCTTAAACCCATACTGGTAACGTGTTCCTTAAACACATTGGGTGGTAAGCCTTTTGTAAGCAGATCCGCAATCATCTCTTTAGTACTTAAATGCTTCAGACATATAGTTTCATCCCAGACTCTATCTTTCACCGCATAGAACTTTATTTCTATCGGTTTGGTAGCATTAGTTGACTTGTTGTTGTGAGTGTAAAATACTGCTGGAGCATTATCACAGTACAACTTTAGTGGTCTACGAATACAATCCACCACTCTAAAGTCGGGTATAAACTTCTTTAGCCACATCACCTGTCCCGTTGCCTCATAACATGCTAGAAACTCTGCATACATCGTGGATGTTGCAACCAATTCTTGCTTAGAGCTTCTCCAAGAGATAGCTCCCCCTGCTAGAGTGAAGACATATCCTGACGTGGATTTTCTATCATCTCTATCTCCCGCATAATCAGCGTCTGAATACCCTACTATCTCTGGGGAATTAGACCTTCTATATGTTAGCATCATATCTTTCGTGACTTGGAGATATCAAAAAGCTTTCTTTACCATCATCCAATGCTCTTTGCCTGGATTAGACTGATATCTACCAAGTACTCCTGTAACAAATGCCAAATCAGGGCGAGTGCACACTTGTGCATACTGTAAGCTACCAACTGCTGAAGCATATGGAACCATCTTCATTTGATCGATCTGATATTGGTTCCTTAGACATTGATAAAGTCCAAACTTATCGCCCTTAATTATGGGAGCAGGTGTGGCCTTACTCACATGCATATTATATTTCTTAAGGATCTTTTCCAAATATGCCTTTTGTGATAAACCTAAGACCCCATTCTTTCTGTCTTGATGAATCTCAATGCCTAAAACATATGAGGCTTCACCAAGATCTTTCATATCAAATTTTGAGGACAAAAACTTTTTCGTTTCCTGTAGCAGTCTGACATCACTACTAGCAAGCAGGATATCATCCACATACAATATCAGGAAAACAAATTTCCCATCCTTAAACTTTGCGTAAACGCAGTTGTCCTCAATATTTTCTTTAAAACCAAACTTTGTAATCATTTCATCAAACTTTAAATTTCATTGTCTAGAGGCTTGCTTTAATCCATAAATGGACTTTCTTAAATGACATCCCAAATGCTCCTTTCCTTTCACGACAAAACCTTTGGGTTGAGTAATATATACATCTTCATATAAATCTCCATTCAGGAATGCCGTCTTTACATCCATCTGATGTAATTCCAAATCATAGTGAGCCACTAAAGCCATTATGATCCTAAAAGAATCCTTACACAAAACTGGAGAAAACGTCTCATTATAATCTATCCCTTCTCTTTGTGTGTAACCCTTAGCCACAAGCCGTCCCTTATACTTTTCAATATTTCCTTTGGAGTCATACTTAATTTTGTAGACCCATTTACAGCCTACTGTCTTAGCTCCTTTAGGAATTTCTTCTAAGTCCCAAACTTTGTTGGTACTCATTATAAACTTCTAACCATATCCATCAAGGTACGATTCCTTCTTTCAGCTACTCCATTATGCTGAGGTTCACCTGGTGTACTATACTAGGCAATTATGCCATTTTCCTGTAAGAACCTTGCAAAAGGTCCAGGAACTTGGCCATACGGGGTGTGTCGACCGTAGTACTCCCCTCCTCGGTCCGACCTCACCACTTTTATCTTTAGGTTGTGCTGATTTTCAACTTCAGCCTTAAAAATCTTAAACTTATCTAGCGCTTCTGACTTCTTGCTTGGTGCATTGGAAGGTCCACTCTCCGATTGATTCTTAGGTTGAAAGTTCTTACTCGGGAAGCTTCTCTTCTGTGGCTTCTTACCATGATGCACATAGTTAACAAGACCACCACCTTGAGCCTTAAGCCTCTCCTCCTCTTGGACAGACATAGCAATGAGCTTATGCACGTCCCACTTATCTAGAATGGTGTTGTAGTTAACCTCAAAAGCTGAGAACTCTGGAGGCAGGGACTTAAATATCAAGTGAATGACAAACTCAGTGGGAAGGACCATGCCCATCTCAGCAAGCTTGCCATTCATGTTGCTCATCTTAGGAATGTGGTCCCTTATACCACCACTAGTGTACTTCATTGCAACCAAACTGCCAATAGTGGTACTGGCATATGTCTTAGTGTGGTGAGAGTGCTCTCTGTCCACTATTGCAAAATATTCGGCAGCAGTGTGTAAAACTCTGTCTTTATCCTTCTCAAGAATAGACGCCTTAATTGCCTTAGTCATCTTAGTCTGTGTAATCACTAGACACCTTTTGTTGTCTAGATCCCACCTCGCTTTGGCGAGTTGATGCTCACTTTCTGCCTTAATATGGACACTTTCCTGTGCTTCCCAAGCATCATCAGTCTCATCTGCACCTCTGACCGGTGCCTCAGGTGCGTCAGGATGCTTTGTGGTGATCACATACTCCATACCCATCATCAGAAATGCCAGTTTCAACAGCTTGCGCCAAGCCGTATAGTTGTTGCCAGACAACACAGGGATCTGGCCAACATAGCCAGCTTGTGCTGAAAATTAAAATTTAGTAAGGAGCAGGGGCGTAGCCAGGATCCAGAGATAGGAGGGGCCAAATGAACAATACCAATAACGATTATATGACATATGTACAAAATTTATTAAATTAGTTGTCTACTCCCACGGTTCCAAATTCTAGATGTTTTAGCATTTCTAGATGCATAATTTTTGCTAGACATATGTAGATATATTATATGTCAATACTCTATATGCATAATAATGTCAATAAATCTAAAAACTAATTAAACCGGCCTACAATTTGGAATTGAGAGTACTAATTAGCATGCAAAGATAAATAAGATAGCTCAACACGCTCAACACAAAGTAATTGGAGATTATGATATATCGAGTGTGGAGCTCGTGATTTCGCAGCCTATCTAGTGCTGCATCCTGTGGACGGTGGCCTGGAGTCCAGAGTGTGGATCACCCGAGCAACATCAATTTTTACTTCATAAAAAAGTGTGACAGCTAGCGGCGTGAAGAGAGTAAAGAAAACACAAGTATCTAAGCGTCAATTAATTGCCATTCTTGCTTAACACAAGTGTAATTAACAAGGAGATTAATAGGTTCTCTTGTGAAAAATAGTAGCGTTAGGGGGGCCAGGCCCCTGCCCGCCCCCTGTGGCTACGCCCTTGGTAAAGAGTGAGAACATTTAACAATAAATATTGCATGCATCATTTTAACTTTGGTCAAAATTAATACATACAACATACTTCTACATTAATTCTATATCACCTTTGGGCAGAAAAATAGAACTAATGCATGAAAACTTTAGTTTGATAGTTCATAATTTTGTAATTATCAGCTTTGGCCAGAAAAATAACAATATCATAAATTACTCATAATTAAAAACTTCTTCTCTAATTAAATATCCATTTGGTTCAATTTAACTAGAGAATATTAAATGCAGCGGAAAAACAGGACAAACAACAAGAAAAACTTAATTTCAGAAGCATCTAACTCTCTGTAAAATTTTATCTAATTACACAAAATTTAACAGGGATGTAAACATAATTAAAAAACCAAACAAAAACATAAAACACAATTCAAATATACTCCTGAAATTCGAAACTTAAAAGATAAACACTACTGGTCATGGCCTCAACTTCCGGCCTAGCAGCGCTTCAGGCCCGCGGCCTGCTCACGCTTACTCGCATGGGCTCGCAGCCCGACAGCCAACGACCAGGCCGGCGAAGCGGCCCACGGCTAACTGCCGCATGGGCCATTTCCAGCCCATCACAAGCCAACTCGCCATCGACCGTCAATCTTTGGATCAAAGGTCCAGATGCATCCCGCCGAAAAACATGGCGGTATAAAAATCGACTCGGCCGCAACCCCTGAAACCCTAGGGCATTCTTTCCTCCCCCCGCGTCCTCTGTTCAGCAGCACGACTGTCTTCTTCCCCGCGGCCGGCAGCCTCGCCAGCGGCGGTGGGGAACGGCGCCGCCCGGTGCGACACCGAGACGAGCTCCACTCCCCTTTCTACTGTCCCCTCCCCATCTCCCCTCACCCGCCAGAGCGAGGTCCAGAGAGGAGTAGCTGCCGACGGCAGCACCGTGGAGGATAGTGGCGCCGCCCTTGGCCCCCTCGCCGGCGCACGCGTCCACCTTAGGGTGAGCGCGTCGCCGTCGAGCGGCTCACGGGTGGCGCCCAAGTTCGCTTCGCCGCGCACCGGAGATGCGACGGCGGGATCCAACCCGCGCGGTGGCGGTGACAACCCGCACGGCGGTGGTGTTGTGGCAGCGAGGTAAGGCCATATAGGTAGGTCCTCCTCCCCATGTTCTTGTTCGAGGGTTAGGGTTTCTTGAATTTGGTGAAAAAATTGGGATCTAGGGTTAGGGTTTTGATTCTTTTCGGTAAGTCCACCATTTCTTCCCCTAATCCGAGGCTGATCTAGGATTAGGGTTTTCTCAGTTTGACTCGATTTTACTTTACTTCCCCTAACCCGAGCAAGATCTAGGGTTAGGGTTTGATCATTCAATTCGAAATTTTTCATTTGCAGTGCACTTACCCCCGGATCTCATGATCCAGGATCACCTCCTTCTATTCTCTGCACTGACCCATCATCTATACCACAGAGCTAGAATCAAATAACTAGTAGGCTAACTGATACCATTGTTGTACTTAATGATCAACACATACACAAACACTAGTAGAAGATCTAGTCCGGTAGCACTTAAATTAGACAGATACATGTGAAACACACTTAGATCTAAACCTAGAACTATTACTCTAGCACATCTACACTACTGCATAAAAGAAACAGAGGACGGTAAAGGGGAGGCAGACCATCCATTGAAGCCTGGGGAGCTCCTTCGCCAGACATGGTGCCGGCAGGGTTGATCGCTGGGTCGGCACTGGTCGGAGTTGAGGAAGGGGATCCGCCTGCTTGGTGGTGACAGCGACGGCGTGTCGGAGTTGAGGGTGTCGGAGTGGCGTCGATGGGCAATCCCGCCGCTCCAGCGCTCCCTCAGTCGGTAGGGTGTTGGGGATCAGCTGAAAACGCCACCCTCAGGATCTTCCAAGAAGACACACGTCACTAGATTTATCAGCAGATATGAACCCCCTGAAAGTTCTGAAGTTCCTCAGACCTGAGAACGCATCTCGAATCGCCATTTCTTATGATCGAAGAAAGTTTTCTAATAAAAAAGGTAGTTTGAGGAAATGATTTTTCATAAATAAACGTATTACTGACCCTCGGAATTCCTAAGAAACCAGGATTCCTTTCGTTCCTATGTATGTTGTGTAATGTCCAGGAAGCAAGGAGTTCCGGGAAAACTTCTCCACTCCGAAGGTATTAAGAAAGAACAACAGAATGGCGTGAAAGGGCGAAGAACTTTTCCGAGGCTGATGAATGAGGATTCCAGAAGCTCATAAAGATATCCCGAAAATCCCAAAAGTCAACTCAGTCAATGGCGTACAGAAGAAGACACAAAGAAGCGTGAGAAGCTTGGCTACGCAAGAAGAAAGAAGCTGGAATACGCAAGGACATATATGTAAATAAGATGAAGTCTCTGTGATAACCGAGGACAGAAATACCCTTATCATTTCCTTGTATACACAACATTGTAAAGGGTATATTCGAAATGTAAAAGTGACCTTCGGGCACTATAAAAGGAGCCCCCATGCCTCCGTGTAAAGGGATCACACTTTTTCAGAGCGAACAGAGCCTTTTGTCAGTCCATTTCTACTTTTTGTCTGGAGATTACAAAATTTCCAACATTAGCGCCCACCGTGTTCTTAGTCGTCAGAAACCCATGATGGCACCACCGAAGAAAGCTAAGAAACCCACCACACAAGATCCTGAATCCTGAGAGCGAAGATAACCAAGAAAGCACAGAGCAAGACCACGTCCTTCACCGTAAGGCCAACACCACTCAAGACCCAGAACAACTCCAAGACTTGCAAAGTGACAAAAATGAGAAAGGGAAGGAACCAGAAGGAACACCGGAAGCCAGCAGTGAGCATAATGAAAATGAAGCACCAGATAAAGAGCTAGAGGTCGCTTTAAAACAAGTCCAAACTTTGAAAAGGCAGAAAGAAAAGTTGGCCATACAGCTCAAAGCAAAGAAGCAAGCAACTGATAAGCTTCAGAAGCTAGAACAAGCGAAAAAAGAGATAATGCAGCTACAAAAAGAGCTGGATGAGATGACCGACACAGAGAACAATTCTTTCAGGAGATTCACACCAGATCCAAACTCCGCAAACAAGAACCAGTCAATCAAAGAAAATCTTATCTTCACGGAAATTCCAGAACCAGCAAGCAACGAAATTGCCCAATTCAATGATCTAAACTCCCCACTGTCTGTGGGTCTCCAAACAGCTCCATGGCCATCCAAGTATAAGCCAGTCTCACTTCCAAAATTCAGTGGTTTTGGTAATTCCAGACAATTCCTTATGAGTTATGAAGCGGCAGTAGCCTCAGCAGGAGGAGATGATGCTGCTCTGGCAAAATCTTTCATTATTACATGCGAAGGCCCAATACTCAATTGGTACTCACTTTTGCCACCCTACTCAATCTACAGCTGGCTGGACCTAAAAGCCAAGTTCCTTCAAGTGTTCCAAGCTTTTCATCATACTACCACGAAAACAGCAGATCTGTACCAGTGCAAACAAAGAGACAAGGAACCACTCACTGAATTCATAAGAAGGTTCATGCAGTTGAAATCCAAAACTCCGGATGCTAATGATAAAGCAACAATATCTACTCTCATAAGTGGTCTAACTCCGGGGCAAACTGCCGGTCATTTCTCCAGATTGGATCCCAAATCCATGGATGAGCTGTTCGAAGAACTGGAAAAATATTGCAAATCTGATGAATACCACAGAAGAAGAGTGGCAGAAAGATATCAGCAAAGACAATCCCAGAAAGGAAATAACTGCATGGGACACCAACCCATCATGAATGTGCAAGGCAATGCACCAAGTAATCCAACACAAACCCAGGATTATCACGATCAAAACGCTATGCGAGGAGGCCATTCTGGAAGAGGAGGAAGGGGACGAGGTAGAGCACCTTCAAAACTACAAAACCATGACAACAGAGATCCACACTTTCAGTGCATATATCATGGTAGGGGTCATAGCACTGAGGCATGCCCAGAAACCAAAAAGAATTTCCAAAGAATCCAGGATCAACAGCGCGTAGCTCAGATAACAGCCTCGCAACCCAAACTAGTGCAACACACTTATTGGCAACACCAATCCTTTCCTCAAACCCAACCTTTCATCCAACCATACCAGACAACTTGGCAACCTTCACCGCAATTTTACCCACAAACCCAATTCTCACAACCACAACCCACGCAGCAATTCTTTCACCAATCCCAAACTCCACCAAACCAACCTTCACAACAAGTCTTTCCACAAACTCAAGCCATACAGGTCATTGAGCAAGCTCAACCACTTCAAGTGAAGGAAACTCTACCACCACCACCAGCTCAAACCCCAAAAATCGAGCCGAACAACCCCCAAAATAATTCGAGAGCTTTACCCTCCTTCGGAATGATAATGCCAATAACTGGAGGATCATCCATGGAATTCGAAACCAAGAGACAAAGAAATGATTACTACAGACAAGTTAACGTAATTATTGATGATGGCCCAGCAGCAAGGCCAGAGTGGGCAAAAGTTCTAATAATCTTCACCGAGGAAGATTTTAAGCTAAAATCAACTTCTCACAATGATGTAATGGTTGTAGAGGTCAATGTTGCCGGATGGATCATAGGAAATGTCCTGATAGGCAATGGAAGTTCAGCGGACATCATTTTTAGCAGCACTTTTCAACGAATGGGTTTCGCTCCTCACATGTTAGCACCACCAGAAAAACCACTGGTTGGTTTTGGAGGAAAACCAATCAGGTCCAATGGAAAGATTTCCTTACTAGTATCCTTCGGGAATTTGGACAATGCAAGAACAGAACACATCATGTTCGATGTTGTTGACATGTACTACCCATACAATGCTATCTTCGGGAGAGGATTCATCAATAAGTTCGATGCGGTATTCAGACAACTCTTCCTATGCATGAAAATCCCAGCTCCTCATGGCGTAATCACAATTTTCGGTGACCAAAACGAAGCAAGAAGAATCGAAGCAGGAAGCACTCCCGGGCAAAAGAATCTGCATCATCTGGAAAATAAGGAAGGAAAGGAACAACCCTACACCGAAGCCAAAAGAGACAAGGAAAAAATTGAAATAAGTGCAGACGGGGAGACAAAAAAAGTATTCTTGGATGGCATGCCAGACAGAGCAGTAACAATTGGGGCAGATCTAAGCCCTCAAGAAGAAGAAGAGCTAATTTGTTTCCTAAATCAAAACAAGGATGTCTTCGCCTGGTCAGCGAAGGATTTACAGGGTGTTGATCGAGATATCATCGAACATAAACTTGACACAGATGATAGAATCCATCCAAAGAAGCAAAAACTCAGGAAAATGTCTGAGGAAAAAGTAAAAGCTGTGGAAGCAGAAGTTCAAAGGCTACAAGATGCCAAAGTCATCAGAGAAGTAATCTATCCAGTTTGGCTAGCTAACACAGTACCAGTCAAGAAAAAGAATGGAAGATGGAGAATGTGTGTAGATTTCACAGATCTAAACAAGGCATGTAAGAAAGACGATTACCCACTAGAAAGGGTAGACAGAGTAGTGGACGATGCTGTAAATAGTGAAATGTTGTCATTTCTCGACATGTTTTCTGGATATCACCAAGTAAGGGTGAGGAAAGAAGATGAGGAGAAAACCAGCTTCATAACTCCGTTCGGAACATACTACTTCGTGAGAATGCCAGAGGGGCTGAAAAACGCAGGATCCACATTCTCAAGAATGATAGCAATAGTGCTACATTACCAGCTTCGGAGGAATATCCTAGCATATGTTGATGACATCATAGTCAAAAGCATTAGAAGATGTGACCATATCAGGGATCTTGCAGAAACTTTTGCAAATCTAAGAGCAGCAAATCTCAAACTGAATCTAGAAAAGTGTGTATTTGGCATTCAGAAGGGAAAGGTGCTAGGATGTCTAGTATCAACAAAAGGCATTGAAGCCAATCCTGACAAAATCAAGGCAATTGTAGAAATGCAAGAACCAGCCTCGGTCAAAGACATACAGAAGTTGACAGGAAGAATAGCAGCATTAAACAGGTTCATCCCTAGGGTAGCAGAGAGAAGTTTGCCATTTTTCCAACTTCTCCGAAGTTCCAAAAACTTCTAATGGAGCGAAGCCCAAAGTCAAGCATTCAAAGATCTTAAAGAATACCTGACAAACATGACAAAATTATGCCCACCAGAGCCAAAGTCACCTCTATTATCATACCTCGCAGCTTCTAGTTCAGCCGTAAGTGCTGTCCTCGTTCAGGAAAAAGAAGAAAATGGAAAATTAAGACAAGTGCCAGTCTACTTTGCATCCGAAGCTCTCTCAGGATCAAAGTTGTTCTATTTCGAACTAGAAAAAATCGCTTATGCAGTTGTCATGGCAGCAAGGAAACTTAGGCACTATTTCGAGGGACATCAAATTCGTGTCATAACAAATCAGCCGCTGAATGATCTTTTCTCAAACAAGGATGCAACCGGAAGAATTGCAAAATGGGTTGCGGAGCTATCCGGTTATGTGGTGGATTTTGAAAGAAGGAATGCAATAAAATCTCAAGTCCTAGCTGACTTTGTTGTAGACTGGACTTCACCAATAATGGAAAGCAACCGTTGCGAACAAGTGCCATGGATAATCTATTGTGACGGGGCATGGTGCGGAAAAGGCGTAGGAATCTCGGCAATAGTTACTTCAACCTCGGGTATCAAAATAAGATATGCAACAAGGCTAGATTTTCCAGATGAAGTCATCTCAACCAACAACACTACAGAATACGAAGCTCTGTTACTTGCACTTAGAAAAATGAAGGCTCTGGGCCAACAAGCATTTGTCATAAGATCAGATTCCAAAGTGGTCCAGGAACATGTCGAGAAAGAAAGTGAAGCAAGAAGTCCGAAACTTATCAAATATCTGAAAAAAGTTAGAGAAATGGAAAAATATTTCAAGGGTTACACTGTGCAACATATTCCAAGAGCTGAAAACAACGAGGCAGACAAGCTAGCAAAAGCTGCAGCCCAGAATCAGCCATTACCCCCGGATGTTTTCTTCGAAATCATCACCTCGCCTTCAGTAAAAGAGCAGGAAGAAAGAATGGTGAATATCATAGAACCATTAGACTAGAGAGCACAGATCATGGCATTCCTAAGAGATCATTATGAACCCATCGATGAAACAGAGCTGAACAGACTCAAACAAAGGGCAAGGGGCTATGCCATAGTAGACGGAGAACTATACAAATCAGGAGTTTCCGAACCATGGCTAAGATGCATTACTTCTGAGAAAGGGAAGGAACTCTTAGTAGAAATCCACAGTGGATTTTGCGGAGCACATATCGGCACAAGAGCACTAGCAGGAAAAGCAATAAAACAATGATTTTTTTGGCCTTCCATGATTGTCGATGCAAAAAAGCTGGTTCAAGAATGCGAGGCATGTCAGAAAACAGCCAGACATCAGAAAGCACCTTCGCTGCCAATTCAACTCATTTCACCATCATGGCCATTACAAAGATGGGGAATGGATCTAGTAGGACCATTACCCACAGCACAGGGTAATTGCAAATTTGCAGCAGTAGCTGTTGATTATTTCACCAAGTGGGTTGAGGCAAAGCCATTAGCAAACATTACCGCTACAACTGTACAAAAATTCTTCTGGCAAAACATAATCTGCAGATTTGGAGTTCCAAGAGAACTTATCGTGGACAATGGAAAACAATTTGATTGCTACACCTTCAAGGAATTTTGCAGAACCATAGGCACACATGTCAAGTTTTCATCAGTCTATCATCCTCAATCAAACGGAGCAGTAGAAAGGGCAAACAGAATCATATTCACAGGTGTCAAGAAGTGCTTGTTTGATCAAAAGAAAGGCACATGAGTGGACGAACTACCAAGAGTCATCTTGTCTCATAATACTACTACTTCAAGAGCCACGGGGTTCACACCTTTTCGCTTATTATATGGTACTAAAGCCATGACACCAGAAGAAATCAAGAACGGAAGTATAAGAGCCACTAGAAAATCCGAAGATTCTCAGGAAACTGAAAAATTAGAGAAAGATATGATTGAGCTAGATATTCTGGAAGCCGCTAAGAACTTGGAAAAATACCAGCAAGAAACCAGGAAGTGGAAAGACAAGAAAATTATAAGGAAGGAAATCAGAATCGGGGACTTGGTCATCAAAAAAAAGATGGATTGGGAAAATCCAGGGAAGCTGCAAGAAACTTGGGAAGGACCTTACATAGTGAAAGAAAGCAATTGGCCGGGTTCTTTCCGCCTAACTGATGAACTGGGAATGGAGCTACCACATTCATGGAACGTGGAGAGCTTAAAAAGGTACTACCCCTAAGAAAGGATAGAACTATAAGCTTAGTTAGGTCGCAATTTAATTAAGAAAAAATGTAAAAAACCTCAGCCTGTGGATCTATAAACAGTGTCGAGGGGAAAAAGAATTTTACTTCTACTGCATTTTTACTTTACCTAAGGGGACCGTACTCTTTTCCTTGCAAGGGGAACTCCATCATGGAGGCAAGGTTTTTAATGAGGCGGGTCTCGTGTAAATTTTCTTTCTATCATTAATGAAAGAATCTTTCCCCTAAATGCATTCTCATTCTTGTCATTTCTTCATCTTTATTCTCACAAAATCTAAATAAACGAAGGCCGTGGCAACAAGAAGTTGCGGCCATATTCCAAACAAAGTGATTACCCACGAAAATCACGAAGGACGAGGCAACAAGAAGTTGCGGCCATATTCCAAACAAAGTGATTACCCACGAAAATCACGAGGGCCAAGGCAACAAGAGGTTGCGGCCATATTCCAAACAAAGTGATTACCCACGAAAATTACGAAGGCCGAGGGCAACGGAAGGTTGCGGCCACTTTCCAAAAAAGGGTATGGCTAAGTTACTTTTCAAGTTTTTACTGAAAGGGTACGGACTATATTCCACCTTTCATTGAAAATATCATGACACGTTACCAAGCAGATAAGATTCATAAAGATTTATCTCTACCAAAGCAAAATTCACAAGACATGTTGAACCCAACCAAGAGTTGCCATATCAACACAGATTCCACCAAGACTTAAGTCCATAAAACTAAGTACAAAGTTTTATCGACTTATCTTTAGATTTTTTTTAAAACTTCTGAAATAATCATCAAGACTCCTTACCTTCCAATGAAATTACACACCCTCGTGCTACGAAACGCAAGATAGGGAGGGTGACATTTTTTGCAAAAACTTTTTTCTCAAGTTGATTTTTCGCATCGCGAGGAATAACATTTCATTACAACAAGTTATACAAAACTCAAAAGAACTTCACAAGGGAAGTTCTAGTACATGACCGGGCTTTGAACCACGCTGTTGAACAATATCACAAACATACGCAAAGTCATCATCCATGGCTAAGAGGCTAAGGGGCTCCGTCTTCACAGAGTACATAACATCTTCTTCCAACCTTGAAACAGCAAAGTCGTCTCGAGAAGTAAAGAACCATCCTAAAGGGAAGCTGTGCATCGAAAAATATTCGCAACAAAAGATCCAAAAATCTCTAAAAGAGCTTTTAGGGTAAACTTCTCTATACAGACACCAAGAAGCACCACTGGCCATGACCCGTTCATGATATATTCGGAGAGGAATAACGTCCTGCGCAGGCCCCCCTTCAAGGACCTGCGTAGGAATAGTGTGTCACAAGTTTACATACATCTCAAAGTGCCCAAAGTTAGTTCTAAGAACACCACAAATCCTAAACCTGCTCTTCGTTAGCCGGAGCCATGTCGGGATCAACAACGTTTTCACCTCCAGCTCTCTCCCCACCAGCTTCCTCAGCATCATCTCCAGGATTCATCTCTAATGCCACCCGGAGCTCCTCCTGCGCTTCATCTTCCAAAATCTGAGAAAGATGGGCAAAAGCATTTATAAGCAGGGCATGGCACGAGCAAAGAAAAAGAGTCAAACAACATATGAGTATAGCAAAAAGAAGTAAATACCTTGGCAAGCTTCGCACGAGCTATTTCCTTAGCAAAATCTTTGCCTCCGGCCATCCAAAATTTCTTGACAAAGTTCTTCTTTATATTCTTCACATCCTCGTTAGCACGAATCATTGATACACTAGAAGATGAAGAAAACTCAAGTCCAGAGGAGCAAAACTTCCCAAGATCAGCACAATCTTTAATTTCCAGAAGCTTTATAAGGCTCTCTGTACAGAAGGCAGCGACAAAATCGCTAGCAGAACCAATCAATTCAGGAAGATTTTCAAACTCCTCTACAAGCCAGCCAATAATCACCTACGGATCCTCTACATCTGGAAAAGGGCTTGGCCTAGCACCATATTCCCCAAGAGCTTTGCTATACCTCTCAAATAAATTTTCAAAGTTATCCTTTATCTTCTTTTCCCCATCATTCATAAGCTTAATCTTTTCAGCAAGCTCCTTTTCCAAAGAAAGGATCCTCAAGTATTTCTCCCCATTTGCCTTCGCAAGATCGGCATTCTGTTTCGTGGCTTCAGCATTCTTGGCCTTCAGATCCGAAATTTGGTTTGCATCGCGTTCAACCGTCCCGCGCAGCCCTTCAATAATCTTCAAATCATCAACATGGGATTTCTGAAGCTTCGCATACTCAATTTCCAGACCCTTATAGGCGTCATCGGCATGTTTCTTTCCCTCCTTAGCAATGTGCACCATCTCCTTCAGAGTCTTGTTATGAACTTCGAGTTCCTGAGAAAGCTTCTTGAAAGAAGATAGTTCCTGCTCAAGGTTTAGAAGCTTACCACGTAATGAAAGAGAATAATTCTCGTCAGCTCGGGTCTTTTCAGAAGAAATCTTGCCAGCAATCACGGATTTCAAACCGAGGGTGGTGCTAATCATTGACAAGTCTCTAGCGGGAAGCTTCCGCAGAGCATCTTCAAAAACTGCACACAGCAAAAGGCATAATAAGTAAAGCCAAAAAACTAAATAAAAAATACAAGTCAGAGCCAAGGTACCCGCAGGATCAAAGTAGTTTCCAACATCTTCATGTGCTGATCTCACAATCGCATGAGCATCATCCTGAACCGTCTCTATTCGAGATTCTGGAATTTTTCTCTAAATCTTGAATAGAAAAAGAGGGCTTCTCCAAAGCCTCACCCCCGGATGAGCATGCGAAGGCGGCAAGCGATCCTGGAGCATGCCATAGCATATCAATCCCAGCACCACCAACAAACAACAACTTACCCTTCAAGATGGCACCAAAAGTCTGATTGTAACCATAAGTTTCGGAAGAAACATCCTCGCCTTCAGGAGCATCTTGCCGACCTTGAATAAGAAGTGGAAAATGAGAAGGAGGACCTCACTGCACAGTTTTTTCAAGTTCATCCATAAATTTAGAAGAAGCATCACCATCACCGATTTTATCCACCGAAAGCACAATCTCCTTTTCCAAAATCTTTGAAACCTTAGAAGTGATGGGTGCGCCAACCTCTTCGGCAACAGCAGGCTCCTTATCTGAAAGAGACTCAATATCAACAAAAGTGTTCTCTGAAGAAGGGGAACACACAACATGACTCGAAATCACCCCACAACAGAGCAAGGAATCACCTGAGTTTCGGCCGTCATCGTCCTCATCCGATAAAGCAGACGCAATGCGAGCACGAGGCTTGGAAGAAATAATTTTCACACTTCCCTTCTTCTTCTTCTTCAGATCTGCCAAGGCAGCCGCAGCAGCTTTCTCAACCTCGGAAGTACGAGGAGGTGAGGAAGAACTCCCGGAAGCTAGTTTCCTCTTCTTAGACATTTCCAAGGACCTGGTTTTCCGAGGAACTTTAATTGGCCCGGAGGACTTGTCAGAGGCCTTTTCAGAAATTGCCAAAACCTTGGAACTCTTTCTCTTACGACACTTTGCAGGAGCACCAACAGCAACCGACCCAGTAACTCCTGGCGCCTGCATCATTTTTTTAGGACCAGGAGGCCTCGGGCGTAAAGCCGGTTCCACGCCAAGCTCCAAGAAGACACGGTTCACCCGACGTTTATGCTTCACAATATTCTTGAACTGCTTATACTCACTCAAATAACACTTTCCAACCATGTCAACGACTAGCTCCTCCACAAGGTAAATAAAATCCTCTAAAGTCTGACCCTCAGAAAGGCGAAGATCAAATCTTGGAAAAGGAACCTTGCACGGCGCCCAATCCACAGAAAGATAAACAATCTTCTTGGGTTTCCACCCAAAAGACAACAACCATACACTAGCAGCAACGTATTCTTCGATCACGTCTCGCCCACCGAGGATGGTGCAAGCGAACTAGAACATATCTTCACCCTTTTTGAAGTCTTGGGACTTCCTGTTGAAAGAAACGGTAGACACTGCGGTCATTGGACTGATAGGTCCATAGAAAGGATTCAGAGGACCGGTGAGACCTTTCTCCTTAGACATATCAACCTTAACATAAAACCAAAACCTCTGCCAGTCATCAGCCCATTTGCCATTACTACAAGGAGCAAGCTGAATCCTTTCAATTTTCTGACTTGCATTCTTCCACCGAGTATTAAAAGTACTGCATCCATAATGAGCTTCATAGAAGTTATCATCATCAAGTTTGATAATCTTCCGCTGAATGTGAAGTTCAAAGAGATGTGCGAAGACATCAGCACTTATATGACCCTCGAAGGTTTTCTGAATGCAGAAAAATTTCGATAGTTCCAGAAAAGAATTGGGTGTAATATGATGAATCTTTACTTGAAATCGATCCAAGATTGACGGAAGACGCTCATCGCACGGAAATCTGAGTCCGGCAGTAAAAATGTCCCTGAAAACCACAACCTCATCAGGTTGTGACTGAGGAACCTCTTCATCCGTTGGTGCACGGCCGCAGCCAGAAGGGAAGAAGTTTGCTTCTTCAAAATCCTTGATCAGAGTGGGAGTCACTAGGGATTTCCCAAAAACAAAAGTAGGAGGGTACGCCACCTTCGGCGGCATCAATTCTTCCATCTCAACCTCAACCTGAGAGATATCCTCCTCGGTCCCAGAATCTTCACCCGAACTCACTTCCCCTTCTTCAGCAGTTGTATCCTCAGGACATAGGAATAAGGAGGCGCCACTTGAGGGAGGCACTTCAGAAGACTGCGGAATGTCGGAACCCAAGGCGGCAGCAGCCTGGGCAATTTCTTCTTCCGTCATTGGCTTAGCAGTACTTTTCACACGAGCCACCTGCAAACCAAGAAAGCAGAAAAACAAAGAGCTACTAAATCAAAAAATAAATCTTTTCACCGACAAGCAGAACTAAGGAAACAAGGAAATAAGAAAGTTACCTTCGGAGAAACAGAAGCAAAGCTCAGGAAATAGGGAGTCTTCAAGAATTTGAGAAAAATTCCGAGAAAATTCAAAAGCAGGAAAGCAGTGAAATCAAAAGTTACCCCAGGCCCCCTATTTATAGGAACAAGGGGATGCATCGAGAAGGTGCCTCAGGAAATAAGCCGACACCCTATGAAACATCGACACGTGTCTCCTCCGACGCCCGAGGGTGACGTTTTTAACCAATCCTAAAATCATTTTTCGTGGAAACGAGTCATCGGAGTCAACCCGCTTCCCCGAGGGGCTACTGTTGGGGATCAGCTGAAAACGCTACCCTCAGGATCTTCCAAGAAGACACGCGTCACTAGATTTATCAGCAGATATGAACCCCCTGAAAGTTCCAAAGTTCCTCAGACCTGAGAACGCATCTCGAATCGCCATTTCTTATGATCGAAGAAAGTTTTCTAATAAAAAAAAGGTAGTTTGAGGAAATGATTTTTCATAAATAAACGTATTACTGACCCTCAGAATTCCTAAGAAACCAGGATTCCTTTCGTTCCTATGTATGTTGTGTAATGTCCAGGAAGCAAGGAGTTCCGGGAAAACTTCTCCACTCCGAAGGTATTAAGAAAGAACAACAGAATGGCGTGAAAGGGCGAAGAACTTTTCCGAGGCTGATGAATGAGGATTCCAGAAGCTCATAAAGATATCCCGAAAATCCCAAAAGTCAACTTAGTCAATGGCGTACAGAAGAAGACACAAAGAAGCATGAGAAGCTTGGCTACGCAAGAAGAAAGAAGCTGGAATACGCAAGGACATATATGTAAATAAGATGAAGTCTCCGTGATAACCGGGGACAGAAATACCCTTATCATTTCCTTGTATACACAACATTGTAAAGGGTATATTCGGAATGTAAAAGTGACCCTCGGGCACTATAAAAGGAGCCCCCATACCTCCGTGTAAAGGGATCGTACTTTTTCAGAGAGAACAGAGCCTTTTGTCAGTCCATTTCTACTTTTTGTCTGGAGATTACGGAATTTCCAACATAGGGTTTGTGAGGTGGGTGGTGGCAGCGCAGGGGAACCTTATGGTGTGCGCCCGTGGCCCCCACCCCCTTAATATAGCGCTGTGCGTGCAAGGGCCCACCAACCATCTGTTGGTTGGGCGCCCCTGACTAGGGCGCAAGACCGAGTCCGCAACGGCCCAAGGCTGTTGCGGGAAGGAGATCGAACTAACAATGTGGACGATGACAGCACGTTGTGTGTCGTATGCGTGGATGGCCAGGACCTCGAGATCTTGGGCCAGATCCCGGAGTCTGGTCAATTGGTGGTGGAGAAGAGCGTCCGGCTCAAGGACGCCGCTGCCGGTGGGCTGCCCGGTTGGGATGACAAGTTCTTGGTCGAGCCAGCCAGGATCGTCACGGCAGGTGACGCGTGTTCGTGGTACCGACGACACGTCGGGCCGGCATACCCATGCAGCTATGGTCACTGCCCAGTCCCTGTCCTGCGAGTCTGCGTTGGTCACGGTGGCGTCGTTGTTGGTAAGAGGATGAATCACTACAAGGCATGATGCTTTGTTATGTTCTTTGGTTTTATATCTCTTTTGTGTTTAAGAAAAAAAAGAGTCAATATATTTCTGCACTATGAAGAGGCCTAGAACGGTACTTAACAAATCTGGCTTCAGCATTGGTCCTCGTATCAGGTATATACAAATGTATTTTCTGCTAATGAATGGTCAGATGGGAAAACTATCTCGACAACTGTGGTGCCAGCACAAAGTCATTTGTAAACAAGAGTATATATTTCAGAATTTTGCTTTGTTTCAAATTGGTGTAGTTCTATTTCAGCATCTCGGGATTCTTTACCAATATCGATCCTTTTATTAGGTCATGCCTTGAATTACATACTACTACATGGACCCTTGCGTCGCCTACCCTGGCCGGCTCGAGGGGCGATAGCGCCCGACACCAACTCCCCACAAACCCTAGCTCCAATGGCTGACGCCGCCAGCCCTGCCTCCGGCGGCGGCGGCAGCCCGCATCCTCCTACTCCAGTCTTCTTCTCCTCCTTCTCCTCCCTCTCCCACCCTTCCCTCCCTCTCTTCTCTCCATGGTCCATGGTCGTGGGTGGCGGGTGGCTCCATATCCGGCGCCGACATGGTCGATTCCGGCCGCTGTTCGCCGGATCCGGCCTCCCTCGGTGCGGATCTGTGCCCCTGGTCGTGGGCGGCGCACGGCAGCCTTCCTGGTGGCGGCGGCGCGGGGTCGGCTGCACGGCTTGCGGCAGCGCGGTCGGAGGCGCGCTCCTCCCTCTCCTGGCTTGTGGTGTGGCCCTGGTCGGGGGTGGCGCGGGACAGGTCCCCTAGCGTCCTCATCCGGGATGGCAGCACGAGACGGGCATCCGGTGCGGCTCCTTCGGAGGCACAACAGGTCGGTTTCGGTGCTCCCCTGGCACGGATCAGGTGCCCCCGGCAGAGATTCAGTGCGGTCGGCAACGGATCTAACGCGGGTCAGGGCGGGCAGCCGTGTTGACTTGGCGGGTCCGGCTCCGGCGTCACCTTGGTTGCTTAGGTCATGGCCCCTCGTTGACTTGTTGTGTGGTTGGCGGCGGGCTCGTCGTGTGTCTTCTATGCCACTGGAGGTGGTGGTGGTGGGAGTGTTCATCTCCTTCCTTTAACTCTCCCCTCCAACTTCTCTACTGCTGGTTGTCGTACTCACGGGACCATGCCTCTCCAGTCATCTTCTTTGCCGGCAGAGATGGGAGGATGGGTCTTCGTCTTCTCCATGGTGCTTCGGGTCGACACCCCGTCGTCGTTGATTGTGAGGAAGAGTTTGGGCTTTGGCGTGGACTCCTTTACCTGCTTCGCCTTCGATCGCGTGGTCGTTCAATGGTCGGTTCTCCTGGTCGTGATGGTGGCTCCTTTCACTGTGCTTGCGGATGTTCTACATTGTCGACATCGTCTTGGATTACATGCTGCTTCTCCATCGACTTGTCTTACGCTCAAGCCTCGGCGATCTTTGTGCGGAGTTAGTTTTGGAGGCATACGGCGAAAGCTTGGCCCATTTGGGTGGATGACGGTTGCGTCCTTGGACGTATCTCACCTTGTTGGAGGCGTTGTTGCTGCCATCGAAACTAGTTGTTGCTGCCAAGTGAAGACTTGGTCTACCTCCCGGGGTAAGACGGACGCTGGCGGCATCGATGCTGTTCCCTTCTTGAAGGCAGGGTCTTGCAGGACCTCCTAGCTCTATCTCGGTTGGCCTTTGTTTGTGGGAGAGACGGTGATGTGTATGTGTTCAAGATGTTTTTCTCTCTCTGCATGCTACAGTTGTTTTAGGTCGTGCTTTATGTGTTTCTGTTGTGGTCGTTGTAGTTGGTGTTTCCTTTGTTTTTCAGCGTCTCGAGGGCTCTCCTAAGATTATTTAGTTGTTATTCTTCTCCGCTTAATAAAATACGTGCTATGCATGTTCTTTAAAATTACATACTACTACATTTTTTCATTATTTATATATAACAATTCACCTTTCCAACATACCCTTATGACTTTTTGACATGTACTGAGATGCAGTCAAAGCCCAATGAAAAGAGCATATGGAATCCTTGGCCTCGAGAATAGACTCAAATGTTACTCTAATTTTATTTGTATATGGTGTGCCTCTACCTTCTGACATTCAGAATTATAGCGTCCTTGGTGACACCAGCAGCAGCATCAACGAAATCATACTTGCACATACATTGCATTTTCCATATTTGCCATCCCGTGAACTGCCATCTATCGTTGTTCTTTGTATGCACAAATTTAAGGAATTATATCTCTACCGACAACTTAAAAACAATCCATTTTACAGGCTATATGTTGAGTCATCTCAAAATTACCTATGTACCTACTCTAACCAGGTGACACCGGAGTAAGGCTGGTCGCACCGCGGACCTGGAAAGGCCACAGTACGGCAAATATGCCGGTCGACGAGCTGCACCGCGGACCTGTAAAAAGGATCCCTATGCTCCAAGTGGCTACAGTGAATCTATGTCTAGCGTTTCTGAGCTCGGCCTCTATACTCTCTCTCTCTGCGCGCCCCGCGTGCCACGACACCTTCCCCAACCTCTCGCCCCACGCCTGGGAAGTGTCCCGGCCCTGCCGCCGTCCGGAGGATCAACGATGCCGCGCCGGGGAGGAGGAGTAGTGAGGCCGCGCCGTCGGCCTCGGACTTGACCTCGCCGCCGCTGTCGGCCTCGACCTTGACCCCGCTTCGCTGTCGGCCTCGCCACACGCCGGAGAGGGCGCCGTCGACGAATTTGGAGAGAGGAAGGAGCAGGAGATGTCGATTCGGGCGAAAAGGAGGCCGTCTGCTGTCGATTCGGGCGGAGGAGCAGCGGCGGGGGAGGAAGGCGTCGATGGAGCCGCGGAGGATGCCGAGGTAGGGGAGGAGGGCGCCGCTGGAGGAGGCTAAACTGACAGGAGGCGGCCGCGTCAGCGGATCCGGGGAGGCCTCACGCTCGAGCTCGATGCGGCGGGGAGCTCGAGGACGGCATGCGCGGCCTCCTCCACTCCCCCGGCCGTGACGGTCAACACAAGGACGGCGACCTCCTTCACTTCCCCGACCGCAGCAGCGGCGGCGACCTCGAGGATGGCGAGGGCACTTCGCCAAGGAGCGCTCCTCGCCCGCTTGATTCCCTGGCCGCGGAGGAGTGCGCCGCGAGAGGGAGGGACGGAGAGACGCCATGCTTAGTGCGCTGCCGCCGGGGAAAGGAAGACGAGGAGCAGCCCACCGCCGGCCTTGACCCCGCCGCTGCCGAGGAAAGGAGGAGTTTGAGGGCCGCCGCGTAGCAGGCCGACGAGAAGAAGGCCAGCGCGGAGGAGCTCGGGACCGTGCCAGATGTGGCTCGACGGAAGGGGGCGGAGAGTAAGGAGCTCACAGTGGAGAGAACGAGGCTCCACGGCCGCCGGCGGGGAGGAAGAGGACGCGGCTGTAGCGCGCGGCGGTGGCGTTGGTGAGCGGACGGCGAGCAGTAGAGAAGAGAGGGCAGGTGCGGTGCCGATGGCGATACAGGTCGTGCGGCCACTGAGACCTGCGCGGTCTCATCTGTAACCGGGCTCTGTCAGGTGGTCCCCACCCCCTGTGGAGGTGCGGTTGCAGGTTGACGGTGCGACTAGCCTAAGGTAGTAAGGTAGCTAAGAGCAACTCCAAGAGACTAATATAATTTTAGTCATATTTAGAGTTTTACACGGTTTGTAATATAATATACAACCTCTAAACAGTGAGGTAAACTAACATACTCTTCAAAACTAATTATCTATATTCAAAACACCTTTTGAGCCCATCAAAAACTATGATCATTTTTTCCACAATCGGGGGGATTCGTACGTCCCTGGCGCCGCCGTGATGGAGTTCCTGCCTTCCTGGCCGCCGCCACTGCTGCTAAAAAAATGCCGGCATGCCACGACTTGGAGCCTGGAAGCTGGTTGCTGGAGGCTACCGCCGCGCCATCGACGCCCGGCCACACTGAAAGGTTCAAGTAATTAATTATCGATAATGCTCCGGTCCGGACGTCCGGACAGGGCGAAAATATCGGACGCTCAACCGTCCACGTGACCGCACCGTATCAGATTAGAGAGAGAGAGAGGGTCGAAGGGCCTCGGTGTAGAAAGGAAAAAGGGGGAGGGGGCTCAAGGCAAAACTGCTTTCTTCTTCCTCCCTCAACCCAGAACAGAGGAAGGGCGGAAGGGGGCGGCTCTGACCGTGGTGGGCGGCGGCCTTCCCGGGCACGGCGGTGGCCGGGAGGTGGGGGAACGGAGAGAGGAGGTCGAGGACAACCGATTCCTATTCTCACCTCGGGCTGGGATGGCTCGTGGAGGCAGATCGACGGCGGTGGGCGGGCGGTGGTTAGGGGCGGTGGTGTTGGGGAGTTCGCGAGGTAGAGAGAGGTGGCCTGGGAGATGGGTGGCGGCGTGAGGAGCGGTGCCGGTGGGAGCACGCGCGTCTCGAGGAGAGGGATCAGCAAGAGTGGCTCAACGGCGAGCGGTTCTCGCCGAACGGCCGCGCCAGGGTGGCACCTGAGAGGAGGCTAGCGGCCACCGGCGGCGGCGACGGGCGCAGGCGAGGGCGGTCCCGCGCCCCATCCCCGGCCTCTCGTCCAGCGGCGGCGACGATGGGCGCGGGATCCACGGCCACAGGATGGCGCTCCCCGCGGCCAGGGGCGCGGCTCGCGGCTGGCCGTCTCTCCCCATGGCTTCCTCCATGCGTGCCATCGAACGAGCTCCGGGCGGTTTTGAAGGAATGTTGGAAAGGTTTTGAAGGAATGTTGCAAGTTTTTCACGTTGATGTTGCAAAAATAGATCTCGATGTTGCAATGTTACAAAATTAGTTCTAGGATGTTCCTATGTTGTAATAGCTATGTAAGTTTGTTGCAAATGTGTGTTTCAAATGTTGCAATTATTTTTAAACAGGGATGTTGCAAGTGTTTTTATCTTGATGTTGCAAGTGTTTAAAATGTATGTTGCAAGTGTTTCAAATCTGTGTTGCAAGTGTTTCGGGCTGTTTCGGATCTTTTGTGTTGCAAATTCTTCAACTGGATGTTGCAAGTGTTTTGTCTCTGTGTTGCAAACGTTTCGTCTCTCTGTTGCAAGAAGCGCCTGTGGCCCGTGGATGAACAAGTACTCGTGATGTTGCAACCAACATACCTCGCAACACGGTCGCAACACCCTGGCGCTTGGATGTTGCTCGCAACATAGCTCGCAACATGCCCCCAACACGCTGATGTTTGGATGTTGGTTGCAACATGCTCGCCACAAGCTCGCAACATGCTCGCCACAAGCTCGCAACATGATCATCACATGCTCGCAACATCGCCGAATCGCTCGGGCAGTAGGGAGGGGGGCTCCGAGGTTGAATGTTGGTCGCAACATGGTTCGCAACATTTCAAAACCGTTCGGAACATGCTTCGCAACATCAAAACGCTTCGCAACACGATCCGACGACTGATATGCTTCATGACCCCGATCGTGTGGCTGCGAACCCGTCCGACGGCTAGCGCCCGGAATGGACGTCCGGGCACTAGCAGTGCCGATTAATTATTCAATAGCACACAAACTGATTCATTGGCTTGGCATCAGTGATTACACAGGACCAAAGGAGGCTTCTGTAAGATAATTATCATTCTTGAAATACAAAAAGATGAATTGCAGTCTTGATGCAAGTATGCAACTAGAATACGAAAAGATGAATTGCATGACTAAATAAAGTATACACAGTGCAGTGATCATGTAAGGAATCGGATGCCCGTAGCCTAAGAGGGGGAGGGGTGAATTAGGCAACTTAAAAACTTATCTCGTGGCTTTCACTACTTGCATGAAACATAAACTAGAACATACTATCTAAATGTGCAACTAGGGTTGTTCTAGTGTGAAACTCCCATCCCAAAACAAGTTTTGCAACCTATAGCCAATCCTAGCAAGATACTACTCTAGGAAAGTAAAGGCACACAAGGATTGCAAGAATGTAATGCGGAAACGTAAAGGGGGATGAGAGGAAGCAAACTCTTGACACACGATTTATCCCGTGGTATCGGTAGGCACTAAGCCACCCCTAGTCTACGTTGAAGCACTCTACACAAGAGTATTGCTTCTCGGTCACCAAGTCTCTCCCAAGAGCACCACTTGACTTGCCACAAAGGCTCGCCACGAAGGCACTCGCCAAGCTCCCTTAGTCACCTTGATGCCGCCTCCACTAAGGAGCTTCTCCACCAAGGGAAGGGGGTCTCCACGTCCCCCGCACAAAGTGTGCTCGCCGCTCCACACCAAGCCGGAGGGTCGAAGACGTTTGCCGGAGATCCACCTAGGCTCCAAGGCTTCCGGCGCACCTCGTACAACTTGATCCACTCGAGAATCACCTCACAAGGTAGGCACACCTTGCAGTCACTTAGCTCTAAGCTAAACCTAACACTAAGCACACACACAAAGTATGTGCAAGTCTATATATGAGTAATCTAGCACTTGGATGGATTGGATATGATCTTCAATGTGTCTTGAACTCCTCTGCACTTCCACACAATCCAGCAACTCCAAATGGGTGAGTGGAGGGGGTATAAATAGCCCAAGGCGTACAAAGAGCCGTTGGCTAAAAGCTGCTAAAATTAGTACTGTCGGATGAACCGCCGCTATAACTTTCCAAGGCGTCGGTTCATCCGGTGCCCTCCACGTCACTTAGCCGTTGCATTTCCACTGACACATATCCTCTGACGCTTGCACCGACGGTCTTCTTTTCCTAGCCGTCGGTTCATCCGGTGCTGATAGGTTTGCTTCCAAAACCTCTCTGGTAGCATATTCAAAGCCATCGGATGAACCATTGCTTAATCCTTGTATCCATCGGTTCATCCGGTGCTGAAGAACTTCGCGCCAGAACTTCTCTATTAGCAAACACATGGCCATCGGATGAACCGCTGCTACACCGTCGGTTCATCCGGTGCTGCTGATTCCTGCGAGCTGACTGTTGCTTGGTCTCTTGAATTCATTCGGCGCATGTAAAACTGGGGGCGTCGGTTTATCCGGTGATGCAAGCTGACTTGCGTCTTCTTCCGCATTGTACTACTTCATCCGGCCATTGCACCGACGCATGTTTCCAAGGTGCCGTCGGTTCATCTGACGGTAGCATTTCTTTTCTTCTTCTTCCGCAGTTTTGACCCTTGAAAAATACATTATCTTCTCATTTTGGCATATGGTATTTTTGCATCCTTGGGACCTAGAAGTGTCTACAAAGACATGTTAGACAATATGGTTAGTCCCATTGATCATGTTGTCATTAATCACCAAAATTAAGCTTCGAACAAATGGCATATGAGGCCATGTTCGCTACAGATCATTCAAACCAAATGAATCAAACACAGTGAACTGAAACTGAACTAAAACGAGAAGGCTACAAATTAAAGGAAAAAGCTGGAATTCATGTATTGCTTTAACTATTCAGAGGAAAAAGCTGGAATCCAACAAGAATTTACCATTTGTGTGTCTAGCAAACAACTAGCACTAGCAGATCAACTGCAAAGGCACTCAATGTAACATTTGTGTGTCTAGGATTTCTACATTATGCCCACTGAACAACATATACACAAGAATCCAACAAGCAGAGCTGAAGAAGATAATTAAAACCTCATCTCCTGTACATTGAGCCACAAATTTTCCCAGAGATCAATCCAGCATGTCAACAGTACCATTCATTACTGAACAAATGGACAGATGAGCAACTATTCAAAATCATGTAGTGAACCAACATCTCACCTGTGTGGCTGTGTATGCATCTTCCCCGTCGAATTGCACAGCATTGAGCACATCCTCAGCATTCCGGCCATAATCGAAGCTTCTGGGAGGAACGACTCGAGGGCGCATCGATCAAGATTGGTCCATCTCTCCCTCCACCGTTGAACAGGGACACACCGGCCAGAACATGGCGACACAACTGGACGTCGGGAGGGCACAGCAGTGCAGGGGGGATGGAGCTGCAGCAGACGCCGCGGTTGTCCAGCAGATCTCGATGCCATTGCCGCCGGCGTCATCCTCTTCCGTGGGCACCACCTCCGCCGTTCGGGCGGCACCAGAGCCGGCCTCCTCGTCCGGCCGCGGCGCCTCTTCGTCAGCGGACTCCAGCGACCCTGTCAACAGCCGTGCGCGGGAACGACGAGCGAGCGCGGGAAGGAGGACCGCGACTGCAGGATTTCGGTGGATGGTGAGGTACGCACGGTAGCCAAAAATACCTAGCCGAGGAATGGGGATACCGAGCGCGAAACATGGGTGAGAAAAATAGAGAGTCTGTTGGATGAGCTTTTCACCTGATTTTTTGTTTTCTTACATAATCAAGTCCATTTACCTAATCTGTTGGAGTTGCTCTAACGATGCTACTTTTTTTTATTATGGGTATATAGAAGAGCAGCAGCCAGTGTCTGTACGTAAAGAAAACAAAGCAGCACGTCTTCTAGGCTGCAAATCCTCAACTCTTTCCAGAAATATGGAAAACTCTTTTCCAGCACGTCTTCAGCATTTTAAAGTTTCTCTTAAAATTATGTTTTATAAAACTCTCTTCTTTAGAGCAACTCCAGCAAGAGCGTCTAAATGGGTCTTTACTGCAAATTTTAGAGTTTAGATGTAAAAACGCAACTCCAGCAAAGCCTCCAAATAGCCCTCTATTTTTGAGGTCCCTCCAAATCCCCCCTCCAAGCCTCCATTCCTAGAGACCCTCTACTCCCCCTCCAAATTGTGAGTCCCACTATTTTTATTTTCTTTTTCTTTTCTTTTATTTTCAATTTCTTCTCCGCCCACGCCCAACGCCCTTCAGCTAGCCGCCACTGCACTCTCGGCGCTCGCTGCCCACCTCACCACCCGCCCCACCTCGCTTGTCGCCACCGCCCACGCGGCGCTCGCGCTCGCCACACTGCCCGGCCACGCGTTGGCGTTCGTCGCCTTCGTCTGAACGTGCGGCGGACGCTCCGCCGCACACGTAGGCGCCGGCTCCGGTGCTGGAGCGAATCTAAGCGAGCATCTACGACCCCCGCGACGCAGGTTCTGGGTGGCATCTACGACCCCCGCGACGGCCGGTGGGGGCGCCTAGAGCTGGTGGAGGGAGAATTGGATCGACATGTGGGCGTCTTCCCAATCCAGCAGGGAAGATGAACGACCTCATGACCGATTCCTTCATCGCTGCCGCGGCCAAGGTGCGACAGGGCGGGGCGCCCGCCTTCTCCGCCGACGATGACGCCCCGAAGCTCCGCGCGTTCCTGACCGAGGCCGACGCGGCCAAGGCCGAGATGGCAGCGCTGCAGGACGAGCTCTCCCGTCTCCGGTTCGCGCACGAGGCGTCGAGGATCTTCTTAAGAATGTACTCGCACAGCATCTCCCGGACCGGCTTTAGATCTTCTATAGAAACATTTAGGGTATTTTTGAAATCCTGCAAAATACAATCATTATGAGAATACAAGTACAAATCAGTTTCTAAAATCAAATGGAGAATATGAGCATAGACAAGCCTGAGCATTATCTACTTACAGCAGCCTTCTTGATGTGAGGTATGTCTTCAAGTAGTCTGAACATATTGAATGCCACATGGAATCCATGCAAAAAGGACCCCGATGGCTGCTGAGCGCACTGCGCACTGAGGTACCAAAATGACAAGTTAATGCAGTACCAAATTGGTACGAAGGTACCATAAAAAAACTCGGTCTTACAGTGGTATTTGGGTTGTGCTTGAGTGTCTAATTGGTTTTTAGTTTTTTCTTCTTTCCTTTCATCTTTTCATCATTTGGGCATTTTGTCAAACACTGAAATTTCCAATTTCAGGATGTGAATAGGAAAAATAAATTAATAAATGATTTTCTCTCAATTTTAAAATTTTCCAACCTTTTATTTTCTTTATAGGGAATATAGTGTAGAATAAAGCTAAAGCATTGTTTTCTTTTCAAAAAATAAATTATAGGCTTGGTGTTTGTTGCATCCATGCTATTGCATAAATTTTGGTTGCTTGGATTCAAGTTTGAATTTTGAATTCAAATGCTTGGAGGTTTTTTCAAAACAAATCAAAAAAAAGGAAAACCTTCTTTCCCTCCCCCACCCTCTCTTTGCTTCGGCCCGTTTCAGCCCAGCACCGCACAGCCCGTTAGCTGGCAAAGTCCGGCGCGCCCCCTTCTTCTCCGGCCTGGTTCACTCGCTCCCCCTTCCCTCTCCGCTTCTACGCGCGGCCCAGCTGAACATCCGGCCCAGCTCCGGCCCGCCAGCGCTCTGCCTCCCGTCAACCGCTGACGTGTGGGTCCCTGGGTCGTCCCCAACCTCCCACTGCGGCTCGAACTCGGATCCGAGTCCGTACGCCGGCCGCATTGCGCGCCACCTTTTGGCGTGGCCCGCACACCAAGGGTGCCTCCCTGGCCGTTTATAGGCCGCCGCAGCACCTCAAGTCTTCCCCTTTTCCCCTGAAACCCTAGCTGCCGAGCTCCGCAGCGCCGCCACCTGGAAACCCTAGAGCCGGCTGCCGCCGACGACCTCCACCGTCACCGCCTCTCCTTCGACGTGAAGCTGCTCCAGAGGTCCGCGTGGAGGTGAGGAAGCCCCTGGTGCTGCATGTTGTCATCCTCGCGCCCTGTACCCCACACACGAGCTCGCCGGAGTGACTCCTCCGCCGTCGTCCGCCATACCGAACCTCGCGCCGTCGCCGTCGCCCGCGTGTACACCCCGGTGATCTAGATCGACTCGTCGTGTCGCGCGCTACGTCCTGGTGCAAATCCCGCCTCAAATCGAGCACCCTAGCTCGATTCGACCTTGCGCCGGCGGGTCTGCCGCCGTGTGCCGCTGCTCGCCGCTGCAGTCGCCGCCGCCGGCCGCTTGCGCAAGTTCCCAACCGTCGGATCGCATCTCAACGGCCCAGAACCAATCTAGACCCGGGTCAAACCGACCATACCGGTCAACCCCCGCTGAGTCGCTACCGTTTTACAAAAAACCCCCTGGCCTTTCAAGTTTTACAAGCCAGTCCTCCCACCGTTCAAAGACCGTTACATATAGGTCCTGTTTCTTACGATTTAAACCCTAGGCTTTCTGGTTTTAGTAGCCGAGGTCCGTAGCTCAAGTTTTGCACGTTAGCCCCTGAGTTTATACATTTAATTATGTTTTAGTCCTCGGTTTTTAGCAGATAAGCCCCTGGAACCTTAGTTTTCTCACAGTTTAGCCCTTATACCTTGTTTAAGCAATATCTTCTTTGTTTTAGCTCCGTTTTTAGCGTTCTTTATGTCCAAATGATCGTATCGAAGAGTAGAATAGTTTTACGCCGTTGTTTTGCTCTATTAATACTGTTTGATGCTTGTTTCTTATTTTAGTCTATTGTTTGCCTGTATGTGAATGATGTGGTGCGTAGAGGACGATCGTTACTTGGACTACGCTGCTGTTGAAGAATTTGAAGATCTTGAGCAGTCATCCGAGTTTGTGGAAGGCAAGTCCTTGCTGCATGCCCTTTTTCCTATACAACTGCATTTTAATTACATTGCTTACTTTATTGCTTTGCATTAATTTGATGGGACCCTATGATTAAGGATTGACTAGTGTTGTTTACCATGTCCTTGATAACCTGGGTATTTTATTTATGTTGGGTAGCACATGCTTAATCGCTAACTACAGGTTGAGGGTGGTTTTACTGAACACAAAGTGAACTTGATTTATTTTATGCTCCACCATCATTAAACAAGACTACTCTTATTAATCGGAACACGGAGCGACCACCCAGGACAATAGTGCAACCACAAGACAAATGGCTCTGTCTTGGCCAATAAATTAGAAACCTTAGTATGTGGTATGCTTTACCTGATAAGGGCGAGGGGGTGGTGGTAGATGATGTATAGCCCGGCCCTCAACCTGATCTGCTCTGTGGTAGCTCCGCAGTTTGAGAGAGGCTTATGCGTTGCACTAACCATGAAACCTAGCGAGCAGCCCATACTAGGGAATCTTTGTAAAGGCCTCGTAGTGAATCCCTAGCCACTCACCAAAGGCAGTGTTTAAGGGCTTTGCAAACCCAGGCGACATGGGAAACACGACTTGTGGGTTAAGATGTGCCACCTCTGCAGGGTGTATAAACTGATCGATCAGCCGTGCTCACGGTCACGAGCAGCCTGGACCCTCACATGAGTAACTTATGGAACATGGACTTAATTTGTGCATTGCATTTTTATTACTGTTGCATTTATTAATCTTTGGGTTGGTATACACATACATTGCTAGTAATCAGTTGCTTAATAAAATCTGACCAACAAAAATTGCTTACCGCTTTAACCATGTCAGCCAACCACCCAAAGAGCCTTGCATGTTGTTGTAGTTATATTCCCTTGTTGAGTACGACATGTGCTCACGCTTGTTGATTTTTATTATTGCAACTACACTACTCAGACTGCTGCTCAGACGGACACTTTGAAGACTTCCCTGAAGACTTTGAAGAGTTCTAGGCGCGTTTCTCCGGTTGACTGCCTGTGGTGGACGACTTTATTTATTTTCCGCTGTTAGCTACTTGTTCGGTGTGTTAGACTATTGGACAATCAGTTTGTAATAATAATAACGATGTAACACTGCGATTTGGAATTCCACTATGTCGTTCGCTTGTGTGAACATGATCCTGGACACATGTAAGCTTATGATCTGGTTTTGCTTCCAAAACTAGGTGTGACAAAGTGGTACCAGAGCCGTGTTGACTGTAGGACGTTCGCCTAGTTAGTAATGGTCAAAATTAAGGATTATAATCTTTTAGAAGCCACACATTCTTTAAGCTTGCTTTTAAACTATTCTATAATGCTCATCCTTGACTTTCATCTCATCCTTAGCTATCTTTTGGTTCTCTACCTTGATTTTGGCTATCTTTCTCATCCTTGCATTTGGTTTCACTTGGCACCTGACTTCTTTATCTCTAGATGGTTCGATGCATGAAGACTGCCCGAAAGAGCTCAGTTCCTCAGTACAGGCTGCAAGAAGACTACTACCACTACCAATCTGATGATGAGACCGAAGAAGTAGCTTCGGAAGAAGAGGAAGAAGAGCAGGCACAAGAAGCTGATCAGGGTGACCATCAAGACCCAGTGGAGGAACTGGAAGAACAAGCTGAAGCAGAAAGAGAGCTAGCTGAAGAGTTAGTCTGGACAGTGAGCTCGTACAAGAAAGATGAGAGAAGCATTCTCATGGCTGACAATCTAAGGAGGACAGTGTACCGTTTGGACTATGGTGAAGATCCAATCTACCAGTGTGAGATGTGGACCCATCCTTGGTTTGAGCCTCACTGGGAGGTAATGGTAATTGTTTATAAGAGAGTTCAACACTATGGACCTATGGAGATATCCAGTCACAACGATGTTGCTACTAGAGACACTATGGAAGCTGGGATTGCCGAAGCTACTAGGAGAGCACTCTATGTTCTCTCTCACAGGGAGCGTTTTGAGTTGGCACGCACTCGCAGTTTGTACACCCCTTACAGAGCTAGTGGTGAAGCCAAGACCTACATCGCATCAGCTAATGGCCACAGCCCCACCTTGGACAACCTCCGTGAATTGCTGGCCGCTGTCAACACTGCTTTGGATAACATCAACAACATGTTTGTCATAGCTCAACAGAGGATCTATACAATAGAGGTACAGAAGCGTCAGCTAGAAGCTACTTTGGAGGGAAGGGAACCCCCTGTGATCCAAGACGGTGGAATAGAAGCTCATCACTCTCCAATACCAAAGAGACCCCACTACAACTCCCCAGACGCCCGCACTGAAGAGCTTCCTTAGGATCTAGGAGTTCTAAGCTTAAGATCTATGTAATCATTAGTTTCGAAATGATCGTATAAGTGTGCTTAGCTTAGTGGTGTGTTTGAATGCTTGTTCTTATGTTAATGATTGATTTGGATTTTTGTTTGAAGTGCAATGTGTTGTGGAGTAATGACGACAATGACATTGGTTTGTTAATGAGGTGTTTAGTTGGGTTTATCCTTGTCTCAATAATCTTTCTTCTACCATAATCCTTTTCTTTTCTTAATTCTACCCCTAGTGCAATCTAGTAGTTCCGAATCTGTTCACGCAGTTCTCTGAGTCAGCAGTACTGTTCTAATTTTATCTCGAGCTACAGAACTACAAATGCAGTAAATCCAATTGGAACAGTTCAGAAACTTTATATATGGTTCTTTGTAAAAATTTCAGAAATTTAGGATCCATATACAGAGAGTTATGCATGAAACTTTGGGGTCATCAGAATCTGTAAACACGGCTGAGACAGTCGCCTTATTTATTTCATATCTCGAGTTGCAGACATCCAATTGAGTTGATTCCAGTTGGGTTGGTTCTGAAATTATGTACACTTTGTCTCAGAATATTTGCACAATTTTTGGCTGTTCACGCAGAGAGTTACAATTAGTTCTTTGGATCAACAGACTCTCTTAATCTGGAAACCTGCATTGCATAACTTTTAAACTTTTCTCTTGATTCAATCATCTAAATCTATGATCCTAACACTTAGATGGTGACAACCAGGTCAGGATCAGGAGTTGATCAACCCCCAGTGATCCGTCCAAGGCGAGGCAGTAGTTCCAGCAGTGCACCTCGTCAACCACAAATGGATCCGGTCATGCAGCAGTTTCTGCAAGCTCAGACGCAGTTTCTCCAGAACCTGACCAACACAGTGGCCAATATGCAGGCCCAAGCCAACAACCTACCCCATGCTCAGCAGCAAGCTCCTGTGAACAGGCACAGGGTGTTCATGAGCCATCAGCCTCCAGTGTTCTCTCATGCAGCAGATCCATTGGAAGCTGAGGACTGGTTGAAGACCATTGAGAAGATGCTCACCATAGCTCAATGCGATGACAGAGGGAAAGTCCTCTATGCTTCAGGGCGACTTCAGGGATCAGCTTCAGCATGGTGGGATGCATTTGTCGCCGCTCATGCCAATCAGAATGCTATCACCTAGTAGGAGTTTACTACTAACTTCAGGAGCCACCACATCCCTGCCGGTCTCATGAAGTTGAAGAAGAAGGAGTTCCTTGCTCTCAAGCAGGGAGGGATGTCCGTGACAGAGTTCAGGGACAAATTCATTGAACTATCACGCTATGCTCCTGAGGATACCGATGAGGATAGGAAGAAGCAAGAGTTGTTCCTGGAAGGGCTAGCTGGACCACTTCAGTACTAGCTTATGTCCCACACCTTCCCTACCTTCCAAGAGCTAATTGACAGGGCCATATGCTTGGAGTCCAAGCGTAGGGAATTGGGAGATCTCAAGAGGAAGGCTACTACTTATGGACAGTCTGGGAACATCACTCGCCCACGTTTTGATCCACAGCAGGGAGCACCATTCCGCTTTGGAGGTCCGAGTGGTAATATTGGGCAGAATCGGATACACCGTAACAATCAACAGTTCAAGCACCCCATTCAGCAATTACAGCAATCCACTCCGCATACTCCACGTCCCAATGATCAGCAGACTAGTCAGAACACCCCTGTAGGAACCCCAGTGAGATCTAGTGTGCCTAACACCCCTGTTGGCAATTCATGCTTCAAGTGTGGAGAGATTGGTCACTTTGCCAACCTTTGTCCTCAGAGAAGTGTTCAGAATACTCCAGTGCAGAGTCAGCAGATGAGGAATGGGAACCAAACCCCTCAGAGCAACAAGGGACGGCAGAACTACATGCGTGGGAAGCTAAATCAAATGAATGCAGGGACCACTACGAGAGTATCCAATCAGCTTGGTATGTCCTTCATCATTCTAAATTCCTTATCTTTCACTCTTGGACTGGGAGTCTAATTTACTCAATCTTGCTAAATCTATCCGAATCTCGAGGACGACATTCTTTTAAGGGTGGTAGATTTGTCACACCTTGGAATTTCCAATTCCAGGATGTGAATAGGACAAATAAATTAATAAACGATTTTCTCTCAATTTTAAAATTTTCCAACCTTTTATTTTCTTTACAGGGAATATAGTGTAGAATAAAGCAAAAGCATTGTTTTCTTTTCAAAAAAATAAATTATAGGCTTGGTGTTTGTTGCATAAATTTTGGTTGCTAGGATTCAAGTTTGAATTTTGAATTCAAATGCTTGGAGGTTTTTTCAAAACAAATAAAAAAAAGGAAAACCTTCTTTCCCTCCCCCTCCCTCTCTTTGCTTCGGCCCGTTTCAGCCTAGCACCGCGCAGCCCGTTAGCTGGCAAAGTCTGGCGCGCCCCCTTCTTCTCTGGCCTGGTTCACTTGCTCCCCCTCCCCTCTCCACTTCTACGCGCGGCAAAGCTGAACATCCGGCCCAGCTCCGGCCCGCCCGCGCTCTGCATCGCATCAGCCGCTGACGTGTGGGCCCCTAGGGTCGTCCCCAACCTCCCGCTGCGGCTCGAACTCGGATCCGAGTCCGTACGCCGGCCAGGTTGTGCGCCACCTTTTGGCGTGGCCCGCACGCCAAGGGTGCCTCCCTGGCCCTTTATAGGCCGCCACAGCACCTCAAGTCTCCCCCTTTTCCCCTGAAACGCTAGCTGCCGAGCTCTGCAGCGCCGCAGCCTGGAAAATCTAGAGCCGGCCACCGCCGACGATCTCCACCGTCACCGCCTCCCCTTCGATGTGAAGCTGCTCCAGAGGTCCGCGTGGTGGTGAGGAAGCCCCTGGTGCCGCGTGTTGTCGTCTTCGCCCCCTGTACCCTGCACACGAGCTCGCCGGAGTGACTCCTCCGCCGCCGTCCGCCATACCGAGCCTCGCACCGTCGCCGTCGCCCGCGTGTACACCCCGGTGCCCTAGATTGACTCATCATGTCACGCGCTATGTCCTGGTGCAAATCCCACCTCAAATTGAGCACCCTAGCTCGATTCGACCTTACGCCGGCGGGTTTGCCGCCGTGCGCCGCTGCTCGCCGTTGCGGTCGCCGCCGCCGGCCGCTTGCGCAAGTTCCCAGCCGCTGGATCGCATCTCAATGACCCAGATCCAATCTAGACCCGAGTCGAACCGTCCATATCGATCAACCCCTGCTGAGTCGCTACCGTTTTACAAAAAACCCACTGGCCTTTCTAGTTTTACAAATCGTTCCTCCCACCGTTCAAAGACCGTTACATATAGGTCCTGTTTCTTATGGTTTAAACCCTAGGCTTTCTGGTTTTAGTAGCCAAGGTCCGTAGCTCAAGTTTTGCACATTAGCCCCCGAGTTTATATGCTTAATTATGTTTTAGTCCTCGGTTTTTAGCAGATAAGCCCCTGGAACCTTAGTTTTCTCACAGTTTAGCCCTTATACCTTGTTTAAGCCGTATCTTCTTCGTTTTAGCTCCGTTTTTAGCATTCTTTTTGTCCAAATGATCGTATCAAAGAGTAGAATAGTTTTACGCCATTGTTTTGCTCTGTTAATACTGTTTGATGCTTGTTTCTTATTTTAGTCTATTGTTTGCCTATATGTGAATGATGTGGTGCGTAGAGGACGATCGTTACTTGGACTACGCTGCTGTTGAAGAATTTGAAGATCTTGAGCAGTCATCCGAGTTTGTGGAAGGCAAGTCCTTGCTGCATGCCCTTTTTCCTATACAACTGCATTTTAATTATATTGCTTACTTTATTGCTTTGCATTAATTTGATGGGACCCTATGATTAAGGATTGACTAGTGTTGTTTACCATGTCCTTGATAACCTGGGTATTTTATTTATGTTGGGTAGCACATGCTTAGTCGCTAACTACGGGTTGAGGTTGGTTTTACTGAACACAAAGTGAACTTGATTTATTTTATGCTCCACCATCATTAAACAAGACTACTCTTATTAATCAGAACATGGAGCGACCACCCAGGACAACAGTGCAACCACAAGACAAATGGCTCTGTCTTGGCCAATTAATTAGAAACCTTAGTATGTGGTATGCTTTACCTGATAAGGGCGAGGGGGTGGTGGTAGATGATGTATAGCCTGGCCCTCAACCTGATATGCTCTGTGGTAGCTTCGCAGTTTGAGAGAGGGTTATGCGTTGCACTGACCATGAAACCTAGCGAGCAGCACATACTAGGGAATCTTTGTAAAGGCCTCGTAGTGAATCCCTAGCCACTCACCAAAGGCAGTGTTTAAGGGCTTTGCAAACCCAGGTGACATGGGAAACACGACTTGTGGGTAAAGATGTGCCACCTCTGCAAAGTGTATAAACTGATCGATCAGCCGTACTCACGGTCACGAGCGGCATGGACCCTCACATGAGTAACTTATGGAACATGGACTTCATTTGTGCGTTGCATTTTTATTACTGTTGCATTTATTAATCTTTGGATTGGTATACACTTACATTGCTAGTAATCAGTTGCTTAATAAAATCTGACCAACTAAAATTGCTTACCACTTTAACCATGTCAGCCATCCACCCAAAGAGCCTTGCATGTTGTTATAGTTATATTGACTTGTTGAGTACGACATGTGCTCACGCTTGTTGATTTTTATTCTTGCAACTACACTACTCGGACTGCTGCTTAGACGGATGCTTTGAAGACTTCTATGAAGACTTTGAAGAGTTCTAGGCGTGTTTCTCTAGTCGACTACCTATGGTGGACGACTTCATTTATTTTCCGCTGTTAGCTACTCGTTCAGTGTGTTAGACTATTGGACAATCGGTCTGTAATAATAATAACGCTGTAACACTACGATTTGGAATTCCACTATGTCGTTTGCATGTGTGCACATGATCCTGGACACATGTAAGCTTATGATCTAGTTTTGCTTCCAAAACTGGGTGTGACACATTTATTATCAAAGGCCCTGCATGATCAGCAATACCGAATAGAAACACTGAGAGATTGAATTTTGTGAACAAAATCTACAAGATACGGACCAATTCACAAGCATTCGGAGGTCATCGAACTTTCGCGCGGGATGAAGTTTAGCAGAATCTAGATACCAAACCTCTTTGAACTTCATACAGGTGATCAGTGTTACCCAGTGGCCACCGGACAGTAGGCACGCACCACGTAGTCCTTCATCATTGCATTTGTCAATGCTTCTACTACAAGGGTAGCCTGCTTAGAAATCTTTGTGGTCGTGAGAACCTGTGGATCCAAAAACCCAACAATGATCTTCATCTCCGCTGCCTTGTCCATCATTTTCCTACAAAAAATCCAAATGTTAGCTTGGATGAACTTTGTTGTCAAAATAAAAGAAATATTTTTTTGGTTTTAAGGGACTTACAATGTCCACAACTTCAAGAAGGTAACATCTAGAGCAACTAGGGTTATAAGGTCATACACGCCATTGAATGCAATGTTTAACATTAAATCACCATCACCTTGAAAAGAGTTCTTGTAACTTTGCTGGAAAACTAAGTTTATCCTTACTGTGTTCCATGGCATAAGCATGCAACCTGGCACAATTTGGTCCAGCAGCCTGTAAGTCCGCTTCTGACAACATAGGCACAACAGCCTTGTATTTTGGATTCAGTTTTGTCCAAATACAGTTAACAAGCTCATGTCTAGGCAGAGGTTTCCTGGCCCTCTTCTTCTGCGGTGGCTGCTGCTCAGGCGGAGATTGCCTATCCTCCACCTCCGGTTGCGGCTGCTGCTTAGGAGGAGATTGACTGTTGTTGGGTATTTTAGCATCACACGAATAAATCCGCAAGCGCACAGATACCGTTGTAGCTTTCACCTCAGAGTATTCCAAGGGTATCGAATCCATGGGAACAGTGTGCACTAACTTCGTACTAGTCAGTCCAAGGACACACCCAGATAAAAGGAAAGGATAGAGAGGATTCCTAAAGATAGCACTATAGATGAGATTAAAGGTCGATCTCTAGATAGAACTTGGCTTAGGGTACCGATAGCCCTGACTTAACAGGTGACTCCGGTACGCAGATCTATGTGGAACGGTGCTCTGACTATATCCAGCTGCGGAGGATCAACGAGGGCTAGACGGGCTGTCACCACCACCTGGACTGCCTCTACCTAACCTTGGGATAAGCCGAACGAATGATAACCGGTAGCGTGACATAATGTCTATGCTGTGGTTACTACCGTAGCCAACGGACTACGACACTCTGTACTAATAGAGCTACGACCACAGAAGAGAACTGATCTCACCCAACTACGAAACTACTAGCTTATACTAAAGGTATGCAAGAGAGCACTCGACCCCGTACTGTGCTTCCATCATATACGAATGACTTGTAGCAGACGAACGCATAAACCCAGGATCTACGCACTAGCAGAGGAAAAAGTCTACTCATGCAACCTAGCATGAACTATTAGGAAGGAATCACGAATGCACTTTATTCTAATTAGAGCATGCAAGCACATCCACTTTATTCTAAAAGACTAGTCATACAAATAGGATACAAACTTGTGCACCTAATCAACTAGATAGAGGGGGCGTGTTCGTGAAGAACACGTGCCTCTAAATGATGAACAGGTGAAGAACACAAGAACATATCACTTGCACTTTGGTCTAAATAGAAAATGCAGAAATACTCACTTTACTCTAATTGAAGAACGAGCATCCATAGAGGTACATCCCTTTCACTCTCCCCCTAGCTTTGATCTAATCAACTACTCCACACTTACACTCTAGATGGAGGAGAGGAGAGCCTCTCCTCTCAAGAGAGAAAATGAGAGAGGAGGAGAGGAGTTGTGTGTCCTATTCTCTACCCCCTCCACTTCTATTTATAGGCCAAGGAGAGTAGGAGGAGCCCCCTTGGCTGCCATGGGCACCACCAATAGGGTGGTGACACGTGGCGAAGAGGAGTGGGGGCCAAGTTAGTGTATCTTCCATGAGAAGGAGCTGCAGGATCCCGAGGGAATATTTGGGCAAGCACCTGGCACCGCCTTTGGTTCATCACGACAAGCAGACACTTGGAAGGGTGACACGAGGGGCAAAAAAGTGGGGGTCGGCCGACCCCCAGGTAGCTCCCCTCGCACCGACTTTCGTCCAGGTGACTACCAGGTGGGTCCCAAGGTGGGTATGGGGGTGCATGCGGTATTTTTAGCCATTTATCTCGTGGTTGTGGGCCCTTGGATCCGCGTACTGGCTCCTAATTGGTCAAAGGTGTGTTTCCTTGGATTGGTGATGTGTCATGGACACATGGCACCCAACGTGGCAACACGTCGCCACGTGGTCTGGTGTGGTTCCCGCCGGGCGCACATATCAAGATGGTGATCTTGTCTTGTGCATATCTCTTTCATCCGGACTCAGAAGTAGACATATGATATATCCATTTCGATCATCTCGATGAGCCCGTTGCAATGGTGCAGACCAATTTGGCATTTGTGATTGTTCTTGATGATGCCATGTCTATACCATTGGTGCACTTGCCCTCAACTGTGTTATTTAACACGTATTTCGGTGTGTCCTGCAACAAAAGCCAGAAACACCAACACTTGTGGAAATTGTTAGTATAAATCCCTATTCTAGTGTTGATGATCACTTTCTATTTATTTTATGCAGGAGTTGATGGCATAAAAGTAGTACTTAACAGCCGTCAACAACACGCCCACACTTGACCTTTGCTCGTCCTCGAGTGAAGGAGAAAGGATCAAGGTGAGACATGATATCCAAAGGTATGAAGCGAGCATAAGAGATATTCCAAACCATACCTTGTACTTGTGAACTCTGTGGAGTGTCTATCATGCCATCTTGGGTAGTTGAGGAATGGAACGGTCATGAATCAAATCACTTCTGCTCATCATGTCAAGTAACTTGGGGGTTTGCAATAAGTTTTCAAAAACAAACCTTTCTTAGCTCCTCATTTGATTCTCTCGGATCGCTCAATGTGTATATGTCCTCACCAAAGCATTAGGATTGCCTTTCTTTCATCCTACTTCTAATGATGGCTATATGTGGAACTCAGGGTAGGATAAAAGATAAAGCATACTTTTAACACATATATTGCAAAGTCAAAAACCAGATCCAAAGAGAAAATCAAGTCATACAATCGGATCAAGATGTGCACATCTATGGATGTGATGGATATGGTAAGGTGGATACTAGGCCCGGAATGGGTGCTAGATATTACCATATATATGATGAATGTTGTGGTGATGGTAAGGTGGACACTAGGCCCGGAATGGATGCTAGTTATTACCATCAATTTTATTGGAACTCCATTTTGCATGATTCCACCTCTCTCCTTTTTCTTCTTTCCTTTGGACATGGGCTATCTCTTTTTTTTTCTTTTTTTTCTCATGCTTTGAGCATGATTTTGTTTCTTTTTTTTCTTTCTTTTTTCTTTTTTTTTTTGCATAGCCCATGTCTTTTTTTTCAAGAATACTTTTGGAGAGAAAGGTCACACCACACATGGAGCTTTGTTTTTATGAAATGGATGGATGATGCAATGCTAACTTCCAGTGTAGTAGCGTAGCAAGGGGATATGGAGTGCACATGGATCTTGATCATGAAAGCATGAAAAGAATTCTCACAAGGGTCACAACAATTTGACAAAGCTCAATGCAATAACAAGCAACATATGAGTCTAGGGTTTTCAAGATAACTCATCATATGGCTTTGGTAGGACTTTAGCATATCAAAGAGGAGCTTTGCAAAGGGTTTTCATAATTTTCAAATAAAAATCCCAAGCACTCAAACATTCGGAGAGAAGATCATATCATCAAACCATATCACAAACGCCAACTACTTAGATGAGCATGAGTTCCCTAATGATATTCGTTCACAAGCATCAAGATAATAAGTATGGAATAAAACATATGCAAGTCAACCACAGGAAACATGTAGAGCAAGTCGAGCACGATTTCATGAGTTGATTTAGCAGATAACAATTGAAACTCATTCAAACTCATGAATCAGGGAGAGTGAGATATAGGGTGCACATACCATCACTCCTTGAAGAATATAAGAAACAAGGAAGACCAGTGGTGGTTCAGCTAACCCATGGGGCAGGCGGATCACTCTAGTTTACCTTGTCCCTTGTCATGAAAGCGTGATCGATGTTGTGCAACGCCTGTGTGGGAGATCTCAAGTGTGTATGCCGATGATAAGCTTGGGAGATCTCCCCCACACTTGTTCATGTACCTGGTGCTGTCTTCAAACGAAAAGGAAAAACAAAAGATGGATTCCACCGCTTTGAAAACCAGGGAGTCTTTATTCGAAAGCAAACATATTTTTTTTGTTTTTGTTGTTTTTTCTTCACCATGAACCTAGCTCAACAAGACTGACAGGTCTTGGCTTGCCTTCCCATTTGGGTCAAGCTCGATGACTTACCCCATTTTGATTCGAAAATTCCTGCAAGGGTTATTCCGCATATACAACCAATATCCATGAAAGCATATACTATAAGGTTCATCAATCAAATTCGACACCATGTCTTGTTTGATTGAAGAAGACGGTTTTAACCTAAGCACCATGCTTAATTTAAAACAACCTATGAATGGACATTGGCTAAACATGCACTCAAACCATAGCATTACGAACATAGATAAAAGAAGCATGAAAGCATGATCAAGCTATTTCGAAAGGGGACGCAAACATGAGCATAAGAAGGTGAACATCGGGCAACCTCCCGAAAGGGCTTTGTTTAAAGTCAAAAGCAGGACGTACCTAGCTAGTTGGGCAAGATGCAAGAGCTAACATCATCTCCAAACCAGGATAAGATTTTGTGTGAGGGGAACTTTACTCAGTATACTCACATACCTCCCCCACACTTGAAGTTTGCATTGCTAGGCAACAAAACTCAAGTGTGTGGAGATCAAGCTTCCTTTTGTAAATGTTCCCTCACCAGAGCTTTCCTCAGGCGTTTGCATTTGATGCAGCTCACATGTTTGTAGGCATCACCTGTCCATTCTTCTTTTCAATCTCCAGCTGGAAGGTTAGTGACCAAAAATACCCGAAGGACAACTTATCCTAAAAACATGTTCTTGCTTTTATTCGAAAAGGGGAATAAAACCTAACCTAATCCAGGCTATCTCCTGGGAGTGCTTTGTTTATTTAAGGTCATAAGCTCGACCATGGGAACTTCATCTTGCAGCTATCGTTGGTGGTGTCGTTCCCGTCTCACCACCAATCCCTTGATGTATCAGTGAAGCTTCAGCTGCAAGGTTAGTGCCACAGTGCACACGCGAAATCTGATATGCTTATGATAGACATATACATCTACAGCCAACCTTCTGAACTTTCTAGAAAAGAGGACCATAAGGTGGTTGCAGCCCTCATGTGTGCTCGGCGCACTAAGCATGTCTAACTTTGGAGGGACATGATGCGAGCATGGTCTGTATGATAGATCAAGGATGAGACTACCATGCTCATGTGCGGAATCCTTTCCTCCGGACTCCAGAGTCAGTGCCTCGAAAGGTTCCATGGCCCATGAATTCTCCATCTCAAGAGAGTCATCGTGGAAACTCAATGTTGACTCTCGATCATGATCGAAAGCAACATGATACGGGCCAGCGGGAAGAGGCTGAAACTCGGCCGAGAGTGGTGACGGTCGTTCGCCTTCACAAAGGTGAAGAGAGTCTTCCGAGTCGTACTCATGAGGAGTAGAAGATTCTACAACCTTAATGAGAACGGGCTCGGATGACGCGAACGAAGATGTATGCGCCATCTTCTAGAGCGGGTTTTGCTGGGGAAGAGGCTTCGCCATATGTTGACGGTGGAAATTCACCATTTCCAACCCTCAATATTCTCACATAAATGGAGGCATATGCATATTTCACTAGCATTTAGGTTTGAATAATGTAGTTCCACTTGTCCTTAGAGATTATTTGTATGTAGGTGATTAACCCCTTAAAAGAGCTAGAAACTCAACTTCTATGAAGAAACCATGCCAACTCAGCTGAGGAGGTGGCTGCTACCAAGGGAAACATGGTAATCCACGTCATCGATCCAGGGGAGGCACTCACCGATGAATCAGAGGACGCCACATGGACTTCACATGGATCAAAGGGCCTACCTCAGATACCAATTCAAGCCATGCACCGGGGATGGATCAAAGGGCCCACAGGGCAGCCAACCAGTGGAATGCCACCAGGTGGGGCCACCCTAGGGGTGCGGCCGATCCTAGGATCGGCCGAACTACCTTAGTGGCGCCCCATCTGGCCCCTACACGTGGCAGCTCCACATTGGTCCATTGCCTCACTCCCGGGTGTTTAGGGGTCATTTGGGCGTCCGAGCAAGCCTTGTCCTCGCCTATAAATAGAAGGGGAGGGGCTCCCATTTCTCACACACCACTCTCTCATTCTCCTCTCACTTTTAGTTTCCAAGGCTAGGGGGTAGGCTAGAGTAGCTCTTATTTAGGTTCCAAGTCCTCTTGAAGTCTAGGTATGAGTTCTCTTTTATCATTATTTCTTTGTATGACTTTGATCTACTTCAGTTATTCAGCTATTTCATATAAAGTCATGGTAGATCATATTCTTGATAAGTTCTTGAGTTCATCCTCTGTTCATCATTTAGAGGCTCGTGTTCTTCGTGAACACTACCTTTTGATCCACTTGATGGGTGATAAACTCCTTCCTTATGTGTTTGTTCATAAGTTAGAGGCTCGTGTTCTCCACGAACACGACCCTTTGATCTTATTGATTAGACATAAGAGAGTTCATATCTGTTCGTATGTCTAGCCTTAGTTGATCTTGTAAGATGGCATGAGAGTGTTGCATGAGGTCTGTGTTCAAGCTACGCTACTCAGTCTAGTTGACCAGTCTTCTGGTGGCTCTCACCCTGGGTCACAATAGCCCGGGCCGGGTGGAGTCTAGCAGCAACGTAGGTGTGGTGCCTGGGTTGTCTGGCTACGATAGTTATGAGCATACCCCCCATAATGAGAGGTCGGTCCTCAGGTGGTGACAGCCCTGTTGGATCCTAGGGCAACCTCCACGCTGGGGTAGCTGCTGTAGGAGTCTAAAGTCTAGTTTCGCAGAGTGCTGGTCGTCGCGGGCTAGCTCCCCGTTTGTACCTGGGTGCTGAACCTTATCTCTCTCATGCAATACTTGTGCCCATCTCTTGTATCTTCTAGCTTTGTATGTTTAGTACATTAGAACCTAGAGCTAAGTCGTATGTTCCCCCTAAGCCGTAGTGTGCTAGAGTAGAGGTAGATTTGAGTGTGTGTGTCACACTACCCCGTATATCTTTTATCTTACCCCTGCCTTTGAGTGTGTTGTTTCCTATATCTATCTCTTGGTTTACATTCAGAGCAAAAGCATAAGTCTAAGATATCTGCCATTGCCTTCCACGGATACGATACCCTTGGAATACTCTCCTTCCTTGGGGAAATGCTATAATGGTTTATCTGTGCGCTTGCGGATTCGTTCATGATCGTTTAGATTAACCTTTGGCAAGTCTTGATGTTCACGCTAACCGCGCCATTAGTTGTGACATTGAGAGGTGCCTACAAGGCGTTTCCTGGTGTTGTCACTAAGGACGGGTCCCAGATCTATTCTTAAGATGACGACGCTACGAAACGCCAACAAGCATTTCTGGCGCCGTTGCCGGGGAAGGCACAGGATTATCATGACTATACTTTGCATCTGTTTATAAACTTTGAGTAGGTTAGGACAACCCTCAATGCAGGCTAACCTTGATTGTCTTCTTTTATCTTTGGATGATGAAGACAGGTAGTGTATGACTGGTTTCGACCTACCGGGGAATTTTACTGAAGATCCCGAGCCACTTGTGAGGAAAGCTCGAATTCATTTCGGCTCACCTCGTCGTACTCGTCCGGAGGGCGAACCAGCTTCCTTTGTACCATCCACGTCCAACGTTATCACCCAGAAGAACTCAGCTCCTTCTGCTGACCAGGTGCTGCAAGGCCCTTAGGTGGCAATGGGGAATGAAAATTTTGAGATCAAGACGGGTCTAATTACAATGGTACAGGCTAGCCCATTCTGTGGCCAGCCAAATGAGGATGCCAATGCTCATCTGCAGCAATTCCTAGAGCTATGCAGCACTTTCGTCATCAGGGGTGCAAATATGGATGTTGTTCGTTTACGGCTATTTCCATTCTCTCTCCTGGGGAAAGCTAAGCAATGGTTCTATGCGAATTGTGAAACTATTAACACTTGGAGTAAGTGTTTAGAGGCATTTCTCAAGAAGTTCTTCCCATTGGGTAAAACCAATGCTCTTCGTGGAAGGATTTCTGGTTTTCAGCAAGCAGCAAGTGAATCTATTCCAGAGGCTTGTGAAAGGCTTCAGGAGTATGTCCTGGCCTGTCCTCACCATGGGATGGAGGATTGGCTTATTCTTCAAAGCTTCTATAATGGGTTGACTCCAACAGCCCGAGGCCATATTGATGCTGTTGCTCAGGGAGCATTTTTCTCACTCACTGTTGATGATGCTAAATTACTCATTGAGAAGATGGTCTCCAACCAATGGTGGAGTGATGAAAGACTCCAACCACGACCGAGGGGTACTCATACTGTCAAGGAAGCAGACATGATTACTGCCAAGATGGATCTTCTTATGAAGAGATTGGATGACTACACCAGCGAGAAGGCTACCATGGCCACCACTACTCTGCCTATGGATTCTCACATGACTTGTGAAGTCTGTGGCAACACTGGGCACTCAGGCAACTCTTGTCCGGAGACTCAGGAGGAAGTGATGTACATGAACGGCAACAACAACGGTTATCATCCACCTCAACAAGGAGGCCAATCGTGGAATCAACAACGCCCTTATTATCAAGGAGGTAACCAAGGTAACTCGTATAATCCCAACCAACCTTCCTTGAGAGATCTCATTTTTGGGCAAGCTAAGATTAATGAAGGTATTAATAAGAAGCTAGCTGCCCTTGATAAAACTGTGGAAAGCCTCAACGTTAAGCTTGATAGTTTTTCTTTTGCTCAGAAGAGTCAACTAAGTTTCAACAAAATGTTAGAAACCCAGCTGTCTCAGCTGGCTGCTTTGGTTCCATCTCCTGATAACGGGAGGATCCCGAGGCAACCCGTATCCTCTTGTGAGAATGTTAGTGTAATGTCAACCAGGTGGGGTAAGCCACCTAGGAAGACACATGCTTCTGACTATGCAGGAAAGCCCATACAACAAATTCTTGATCCATGGGAGGAATCAGCAGTGGTGCACAAGAAAGATCCAGGCTACCCGACTTTTACTTGCACAATCTATTACAAGAAGATCAGGCATGCCCTTTGTGACCTTGGTGCAAGTGTTAATCTCATGTCCAAGGCCATGTTCGAGCAACTTGGATATCCAGCTCTCTCTCCAACAGCACGGACTATCCAACTCGCAGATTCAACGATACGATATCCAGAAGGAATTGGTGAGAGCATATTGGTCAAAGTCAAGAGCTCTTATGTCTTCGCGGATTTTGTGGTCCTTGATATGGATGACGAGGGAGGAATGCCGCTCATCCTTGGGTGACCATTTCTCAGTGATGTCCGAGCTAGGATCAATGTGGGGTCCGGAATCATCCGTTTCTGCTTTAGGAAGAGGAACTTGAAGTTCAAGTTTCAGAACAAAGAAGAGCAATGCTATTTAGTGCAAGATAGTGTTGAGCAGCTTGGGGGAAGGACGGAGCCTTCGCCCCCAAGGAAGAAATCTCCGTCGAAGAGGTTAAAGAAAACTCGGAAAGAATGGTGGAAGATTGAGATGGCACCACCCTCTACTTCTCAGGAGTGGGGTGCTGAATGGAATTGATCGCTGAGAAGAGTCCCACTCGTCGGACTAAAAATGATGGGTCCTTTCTACCAAAAAGGTTAAAGCTGGTACTTATCTCATATTTCCCTTTCCAAAATTTTATTTTCAAAAAAATTGCATATTTGATTTTCCAAAACTCTGCATTTGCATGCTAGATTTATCTAGCCCTTTTCCCTTTTCCAAATAAAATTTCTGAAAATAATTTCTGAGTTTGAAAACCATAGAAAATTCATTTGGGCAATTTTTGGAGGAAACTTTGGCCGGTGCACCTTGGCATATCTTCATATAGCCGTTGGGGGCACACCTGCCAAAGGGGACCAGCACCGGGCCCACCACTGGGCCGGCTGAACCAGGGTTCGGCCGAACCCTGGCAACGGTCAAGTGGGCCCAGCTTTGGCCAACGGCTCCTAGCCGTTGCCCAACGGCTAACCCACAATGTGCTGCCCCTTTGCTCTATAAATTGGACTCGAGAGGGGGTGTTCTTCACCCATTCAACTCATTTCACTCACACTCCCCTCTCTACTCCTTGCTCTCTTGGTTTTCTTGGATTTCTTGCTCAAGATTGGATCATCAAGTATTCTCTCTAGTGTGTTGCTGAAAATATTGTTATTGGTGGGGCAAGCTCGGTAAGAACTTCATTCGATTTCAGTAACCCATCACCGAGTTGCTTTTGTTGTCCCTTGTTGTTGTGCTAGCATGAATTGGATGGCGAACACTCTCCGGAGGGTGACACGCTCACGCTCCCGTTCGTGGGCAAGCACGAGTGCATCCACCCCCGTCGAGCCGACACCGAGCCCATCGACGATGGATTATGAAGAAGAGCAAGAAGAGCAAGCCGAGCCACAAGCCGCGGAGGAGGTCGTCGACGACGCCCCCTACCTCAGCTTGCGGGGCGATCGAGAGGAGCAAGCCTATGCTCTTCTGAAGGACCGAGTCTTTGCCCACACCAGGGACTTCGACCCGGCTCTCATGGAGAAAATAGGCAGGTCCACCAGGAGCGCGGCGAAGAGAGCACACATGTAGCAGCAGCAGCAGTCACAGCCACCACCACCACCTTAGCCATAGCCTGCTACGCCACTGGTGGCAGGAGGGGCCCCTGCGGGGTATATGTTCGGGGTTACCCCTGGGTATACACCTGGCTGGGATCAGCCCACCTACCAGCCGAGTGCGAGTGGCACAGCTTGGGCGAGTGCGAGCAGTGCTCAGTGGGCCACACTCGCTAGTTCCAGCTCCGGTGGTCCATCTCCATTTCGTCCTTCCGGCGACACTCCTCAGCCTCTGCACGCGATGCTCAGCTCGCGCAGCAGATGGGAGAGCTCACCGTCCAGGTCACGGGACTGGAGGAGACGCTGAACACCCACGTCGAGTCTACCTCAGCATGGCAGCGTCAGGCTGGTGAGAGGATAGCAGCCATGCAGCAAGATCAACGGCAATACATGGAGGCGCAGAGGGCTTACTACGCGAGTCAGGGTTTCTTCTACCCTCCTTCGCAGTGAGCCTGAAGCTAAGGTAACTTGTATCTTCCTTCGTTTTCAGAATATCTTATAAATGAAAATCCAAAAAAATCTGCAAAATAAAAAGACCAAAAATATTTATTTTCTTTCATCATCATCGTTTGCTTAGTTTGCTTTGATATGCTTAGTAAGAATGCTTTGCCTCTATGGTTGAAATGATGAATAGTTGCTCTGTTTATTTTCCTCGTATGTCTTGCCTACAACTTTGTATCCTACCTAAGTTTTGAGTTTGTTGGCTTGTATGTTCAAACCTTAGCTTGAAAACTGTAGGTAGCAAAAAGCATGATCCTTGCCTAAGTTGTTGTGAGACATGATATGGTATAATAGAGTGCTATGATCTCGTGCTTATTGATGCTTGACATCTGGAGTTTTCCTTTTGGAAAAATCAAAACATGATGAGTTCCTCAATGATGAGAAATTTCCTATCCAAGGCCATATGTAGATTCTAGTTCTTAGCCTCCACATATGCAGCTTGTTCTCTCATTGAGCTTTGTCAAATTGTTGTGACCTTTGTTAGAACTCATACTCCCCTGATCAAGATCACGTACACGTTCATTCTAAAACTTCTACACTGGAAGTTAGCATTCATCATTTGTTCCATATGCCTATGCATTCTTCCTCTAATAAAACTCTATGTATCTTTGCATTATTCATCCCTCTCCAAATATCTCCAATAGAGACAAAGGGCTAGCTAGCTAAAAAAAGCATGCTCAAAAGCATGGAAAAAAAATAAATAAAGAGAGCTAGCCCAAGTCTCGAAAATTCCAAAGGAGAAAAAAGGGATTGATATGTGCAGGAGAAAGAGTTCCACCATATAGATGGTAATAACTAGTACCTGCTCCGGGGCTAGTGTCCACCTTACCATCAATCCCTCATAAAAAGCATGGTAATATCTAGCACCCACTTCCGGGCCTAGTATCCACCTTGCCATGCTCATATTCATCACACACATATGCACATCTTGATCAGGATGTATGTTTGTTTCTTCCAAGGATCCGGTCTTTGACTTAGCAAAACATGAGAGGCAAGTATGCCACATCTTCCCTACCTACAGCTCCACATACAGCCTATTAGGAGTAGGATGTGAAGAAAGGCAACATTGATGCCTTGGTGAGGAACCATACACTTTTGAGCGATCCGAGAGTATCATTTGAGGAACTCTGATTTTCTTTTGAAAATTTTGCAAAACCTCCGGATTGCTAAGCTGATCAAGGTATGAGTGACTATGCACATGCTATATAACCATTCTGTCTCTCAACCGCCCAAGGCAGGTGAAGCTATATGCCCCACGTATCAGGTGAAAGGTAAGAACATTGCCAACTTGTTCAACTCTTGGTAGAGTACTTTGCTGAATGTTTGCCATAAGTTGAGAATACAACTTTGTAGCAACTCCTGATCAACCAACCTAAGTCTCTAATGTCTTGCTTCGAGATGAGCAAGAGGTTAGCTTGGGGGAGTTTGTTGACGGTGGAAATTCACCATTTCCAACCCTCAATATTCTCACATAAATGGAGGCATATGCATATTTCACTAGCTTTTAGGTTTGAATAATGTAGTTCCACTTGTCCTTGTAGATTATTTGTATGTAGGTGATTTACCCCTTAAAAGAGATGGAAACTCAACTTCTATGCAGAAACTATGCCAACTCAGCTGAGGAGGTGGCTGCCACCAAGGGAAACATGGTAATCCACGTCATCGATCTAGGGGAGGCACTCACCGACGAATCAGAGGACGCCACATGGACCTCACATGGATCAAAGGGCCCACCTCAGATACCAATTCAAGCCATGCACTGGGGATGGATCAAAGGGCCCACAGGGCAGCCAACCAGTGGAATGCCACCAGGTGGGGCCACCCTAGGGGTGCGACCGATCCTAGGATCGGCCGAACCACCTTAGTGGCGCCCCATCTAGCCCCTACACGTGGCAGCTCCCCATTGGTCCATTGCCTCACTCCCGGGTGTTTAGGGGTTATTTGGATGTCCGAGCAAGCCTTGTCCTCGCCTATAAATAGAAGGGGAGGGGTTCCCATTTCTCACACACCACTCTCTCATTCTCCTCTCACTTTTAGTTTCCAAGGCTAGGGGGTAGGCTAGAGTAGCTCTTATTCAGGTTCCAAGTCCTCTTGGAAGTCTAGGTATGAGTTCTCTTTTATCTTTATTTCTTTGTATGACTTTGATCTACTTCAGTTATTCAGCTATTTCATATAAAGTCATGGTAGATCATATTCTTGATATGTTCTTGAGTTCATCCTCTGTTCATCATTTAGAGGCTCGTGTTCTTCGTGAACACTACCTTTTGATCCAATTGAAGGGTGATAAACTCCTTCCTTATGTGTTTGTTCATAAGTTAGAGGCTCGTGTTCTTCACGAACATGACCCTTTGATCTTATTGATTAGACATAAGAGAGTTCATATCTGTTCGTATGTCTAGCCTTAGTTGATCTTGTTAGATGGCATGAGAGTGTTGCATGAGGTTTGTGTTCAAGCTATGGTACTCAGTCTAGTTGACCAGTCTTCTGGTGGCTCTCACCCTGGGTCACAATAGCTCGGGCCGGGTGGAGTCTAGCAGCAACGTAGGCATGGTGCCTGGGTTGTCTGGCTACGATAGTTATGAGCATACCCCCCGTAACGAGAGGTTGGTCCTCAGGTGGTGACAGCCCTGTTGGATCCTAGGGCAACCTCCGCACTGGGGTACCTGCTGTAGGAGTCTAAAGTCTAGTTTCGCATAGTGCTGGTCGTCGCGGGCTAGCTCCCCGTTTGTACCTGGGTGCTGAACCTTATCTCTCTCCTGCAATACTCGTGCCCATCTCTTGTATCTTCTAGCTTTGTATGTTTAGTACATTAGAACCTAGAGCTAACTCGTATGTTCCCCCTAAGCCGTAGTGTGCTAGAGTAGAGGTAGATTTGAGTGTGTGTGTCACACTACCCCGTATATCTTTTATCTTACCCCTGTCTTTGAGTGTGTTGTTTCCTATATCTATCTCTTGGTTTACATTCAGAGCAAAAGCATAAGTCTAAGATATCCGCCATTGCCTTCCACGGATACGATACCCTTGGAATACTCTCCTTCCTTGGGGAAATGCTACAATGGTTTATCTGTACGCTTGCGGATTTGTTCATGATCGTTTAGATTAACCTTTGGCAAGTCTCGATGTTCACGCTAACCGCGTCATTAGTCGTGACATTGAGAGGTGCCTACAAGGCGTTTCCTGGTGTTGTCACTAAGGACGGGTCCCAGATCTGTTCTTAAGATGACGACGCTACGAAACGCCAACACCATAGGATGTCCCGGACAAGGGGTAGCAGTGGCAGAAGCGACTCCCCAAAGCTTATCATCTAGGCTACCTAAAGATGTATCGAAGAGCTGCTCGAAAGGGGAGCCTAGGAGAAGATCGAGATCAAGGGCATCGAAGATGTGAAAGTCTAAGCTTGCCTTGATCCCGTCTATGATAAGCGGCACGGCACTTGCGATCCCCTGACATTCCAGAACGGGTCCAAAGGGACAAGTCTCGAGGAGCTTGTCAGATGGTGCTAGCGGAACTTTGCCCAGAAGAGTTTCCGCTAAGTGCCATGGCAAAATGTTAACCTCCATGATGGGGTGACAATGGGCCTCTACGACAGTGCCTCTAATAGAGAAAGGGACAACCAGAGAAGGTGAACAATTCCAAATTGCTTCAGAAAATCATGTCACTCCCTCTAACCATTCCTCCCTCATGGCCTCCTCAGGATATGCTTCGGCGGGAGGATCAGGAGGTAGAGGTGGCATCACAGACCTAAGGGAAGGTTCTGTCGAAAGATTTCTAGAATGATCGGTGTGGACAGAATAAGGATCCTCCCCTAATTGGGCATCAACAGAATTTGAGGTGTCTGAAAGGTTTCTAGATGGGTCATCCTCGAATTTGCAAGTGAACACCGGAGATTGAATTTCTTCTTCCTTTGGTGTTCAGTGTTCAAGAGAGGGCTCAACAGACAAGTCTTGGGATTCGGAAGATGAAGGCTCGGACTTGGATGCTGAGGGGCTCTCATGGTCGACTCAGATTCCTCTCGGTAGGATACAGGATCGACTTCGAAGTAGGAGATCAGGAATTCCCTACATTCAGCCGGTTCCCTCTCAAGAAATGGTTTCCCGAAATCGAGACGACACACAGACCTTTTGTCGAGACCATCATAGAATTTGCGAAGGAACTGAGACTCAGTCATCGACAAGGGGGGGGGCCAGAATACGCTAAGCGTAATAATCTAGACCAGGCCATGTATATCGTTTCCTTCTCTTTCTGTTGAAAACAATGGATATCCTCCCGTAGAGCAGCAACACGAGATGGAGGGAAGAACTCAAGGCAAAACTTGTCTCTAAGCTCTTCCCAACTATCGTTCATGCTACCTACGGTATATGTGTACCATTGCTCCGCCTTCCCAACAAGACAGTACAGAAACAACTTCCCCTTGAAGGTATCCAAAGTCATACCCATAGTGTAGATGAGAGAACACAGGTTCTCGAAGTCACGAAGATGGTAATATGGGTTTTCGCTCAATAGACCATAGAAGATAGTGCGTCGAACGAGATCGATAGTCACAGGGGGAGGCTCACAGCGAGATGTGAGAAAAAGGTGCACCGAAGGTGGTGGCTCTGGGAGCTCATCCCTAGGGGTAGTGATGCTTTTACAGGAAAGCTTCACCATGGGTAGCGGGGGTAAAGGTAGAAGGAAAGAAACAAAAAGGATATCTGATGGGTAACAGGGGTGAAGGTAGAAGAAAACAAAAAAAGATAAATACGAGGACCACTAGGTTCGAAGATAGATACAACAACCGTTCCCCGGCAACGGCACCACAAAGCTTGTTGGGTATTTTAGCGTCACACGAATAAATCCGCAAGCGCACGGATACCATTGTAGCTTTCACCTCAGAGTATTCCAAGGGTATCGAATCCAAGGGAACAGTGTGCACTAACTTCGTACTAGTCAGTCCAAGGACACACCTAGATAAAAGGTAAGGATAGAGAGGATTCCTAAAGATAGCACTATAGATGAGATTAAAGGTCGATCTCTAGATAGAACTTGGCTTAGGGTACCGATAGCCCTGACTTAACAGGCGACTCCGGTACGCGGATCTATGTGGAACGGAGCTCTGACTATATCCAGCTGCGGAGGATCAACGAGGGCCAGACGGGCTGTCACCACCTCCTGGACTGCCTCTACCTAACCTTGGGATAAGCCGAACGAATGATAACCGGTAGCGTGACACAACGTCTACACTGTGGTTACTGCCGTAGCCAACAGACTACGACACTCTGTACTAATAGAGCTACGTCCACGGAAGAGAACTGATCTCACCCAACTACGGAACTACTAGCTTATACTAAAGGCATGCAAGAGAGCACTCGACCCCGTACTGTGCTTCCAACGTATACGAACGACTTGTAGCAGACGAACGCATAAACCCAGGATCTACGCACTAGCAGAGGAAAAAGTCTACTCATGCAACCTAGCATGAACTATTAGAAAGGAATTACAAATGCACTTTATTCTAATTAGAGCATGCAAGCACATCCACTTTATTCTAAAAGACTAGTCATACAAACAGGATACAAACTTGTGCACCTAATCAACTAGATAGAGGGGGTGTGTTCGTGAAGAACACGTGCCTCTAAATGATGAACAGGTGAAGAACACAAGAACATATCACTTGCACTTTGGTCTAAATAGAAAATGCAGAAATACTCACTTTACTCTAATTGAAGAACGAGCATCCATAGAGGTACATCCCTTTCACTCTCCCCCTAGCTTTGATCTAATCAACTACTCCACACTTACACTCTAGAAGGAGGAGAGGAGAGCCTCTCCTCTCAAGAGAGAAAATGAGAGAGGAGGAGAGGAGTTGTGTGTCCTATTCTCTACCCCCTCCACTTCTATTTATAGGCCAAGGAGAGTAGGAGGAGCCCCCTTGGCTGCCATGGGCGCCACCAATAGGGTGGTGACACGTGGCGAAGAGGAGTGGGGGCCAATTTGGTGTATCTTCCATGAGAGGGAGCTGCAGGATCCCGAGGGAATATTCGGGCAAGCACCTGGCACCGCCTTTGGTTCGTCATGACAAGCCGACACATGGAAGGGCGACACGAGGGGTGACAAAGTGGGGTTGGGGTGACGGCCGACCCCCAGGTAGCTCCCCTCGCACCGCCTTTCGTCCAGGTGACTGCCAGGTGGGTCCCAAGGTGGGTATGGGGGTGCATGCGGTATTTTTAGCCATTTATCTCGTGGTTGTGGGCCCTTGGATCCGCGTACTGGCTCCTGATTGGTCGAAGGTGTGTTTCCTTGGATTGGTGATGTGTCATGGACACATGGCATCCAACGTGGCAACACGTCGCCACGTGGTCTGGTGTGGGTCCCACCGGGCCCACATATCAAGATGGTGATCTTGTCTTGTGCATATCTCTTTCATCAGGACTCAGAAGTAGACATATGATATATCCATGTCGATCGTCTCGACGAGCCCGTTGCAATGGTGCAGACAAATTTGGCATTTGTGATTGTTCATGATGATGCCATGTCTATGCCATTGGTGCACTTGCTCTCAACTGTGTCATTTAACACGTATTTCGGTGCGTCCTGCAACAAAAGCTAGAAACACCAACACTTGTGGAAATTGTTAGTATAAACCCCTATTCTAGTGTTGATGATCACTTTCCATTTATTTTATGCAGGAGTTGACGGCATAAAAGTAGTACTTAACAGCCGTCAACAATTGTCCTCCACCTCCGGTTGTGGCTGCTGCTCAGGCGGAGATTGTCTGGGCTCCTCCTCCTCCCGTTGCAGAGGCTGCTGTTGCTGCTAGTGCTTAGGCGGAGATTGCCTGAGGTCCTCCTGCTATTGCTGATGCTCCTGTTGCATAGTTTTGTTGATCTGCTGCTGCTACTACTGAGCTTTCTCTTGTTGACGCTGAGCTGCAGTACCTCCATCTGATGTTGTACCCCTGCTACCTGATGTGGGTGCAGGGTTGGTATTTCTCGTCATGGGTGGTACATGGATCCAGTTCTTTGACCATTGGATCCTTAGAGAGAGAGCCTCAGCTAGGGTTGTTATTTCACCCCCCAATTTGTATAGGCAGAGGGTAGTGACCCGTATTGCCCCACACATAACTAGGTTGCACCACAGCATACCCATCCTGCACCGGTACTATATGGTGAGTTTTTTGCAATGGAAAGACAGTGGCTAGTGTGAGCTCCACTTTATTCCCGGTGCCATCCAAAAGGCTGCACTTGGTTGGCTCTCTCAGCTTATCTATTGTGTCCAGCATAGGTGATGGACTATCAATGTGCTGTTTACTACCTTCCTTCTCGTTGACATGCCAATGGTCTTCCTCTCTGCCACGTGCTTCTTCCTCGCTGCCATGCACATCTTCTTCCTTGCTGCAATGCACATCTTCTTCCTCGCTGCTATTGACATGTGGTGATTAGGAAGGACAAAGTATACTTTCCAGTATATCGACCACACCTAATCGTCTTAGCATGTTGACAACTCTGATGAATGCTTCACTAACTATCTCTTCCCTCTTCGTATCAGACTTCTTGTTCCTCTTCTTCCTGTACATTCTACCAAACTCTTCACCAAAGCCTTTACCCCAGCCAAGTGAACTAGACACGCCTCGGACCTGACCTCGATGCTTTGGAGTCGCAAGTGCTGTGGTGAGGATATCATTCTCCCTAACCCCATGGAAAGAACCATCGCTAGCCTGAGCTGCAAGTGTTTTCACCCTAGTTGCTACCCCCACCACCGTAGGGTTACTGAATGTTATGTCCCCGCTTCCTTCACTAGTGGTCTTCCTCTTCACTACCCTTGCCCGCAGATAAGGTCTCGAACATGCAGGAAATTGGTCCCAAGGGTTCTGTTTTCCTTCTTCAGCTAGCTTTGCATCCTCCTCCCACTCTTTCCTTTTATGAACATAACCTGTTCTCCCATCCTGTGTTGCTTATTATGTAATGCTCTCTTTTCTTTCATCCCCTGGCTCAATTGTTGAAATCTAGGAGAATTGGTTTCCTGCACAAACATGGGCCAGTCTTCTGACTGCAAAAAGGCATGCTTGACAAAGGGAGTCTCCTCTTGGCTCACATTTTTTTCTTTTGAATGGGCTTTGAACCGCCGTTGCAAGGTTGCAATGTCTGACATAGCTGCCTTAACTGCATTCTTGCGAACAGATTCTTCCATATTGGCTGGGTAATCTAGCTTTTTCTCTAAAACTGTGAATAACTGTTCCTTCTCAATTGGTGAGAGATCATCAACCGCCTTGTTGATTGACACCCTCTCTCGAGCAATAAGGCCACAGACCAATACAAATCTATCCCTCGCAACATCTGGGGTAGGCCAAAAATTGTTATCAAGTTCAGTTGCGGTCAACTTGTCTTCTGGCCATTTGGTTTCTGTCCTTGACCCGCGGGATTGAGTACTACTCGCAGCAGTTTGTGCTGAGTGACCCGATGAAGAAGGATCACCGTCAATGGGCTGTGAACAAGGTTCACCGTCGATGGATTGTGATGGTGCACTAGAGGTAGAGGAGTTTGTTGTTGTGGGAGACTGCATAGATGATATGTCAGGTTATCAGTAGAGCAACATAAGCTAGACTGGAAAACTAAACAAAATTAGATAAATTCTTATTCTCTAACAGGAAAAATAGCTGATATTAGCATAAAGATTGGGGATAGGTGCTAACCATTTTTACAGGGTGAAGTAATATGCTTATATATCAAAGCAGAAACTAAATTCCTTCAACTGCTTCCTTGTCCAACATCAGCAGTAATGAATTGTGTGTTCCATGTGTACATGCAATAAGAGGATAAAGCAACCAGAATTAAAGTATGCTAACAGGTCCAAAGCATAACTGTCGATCTGGTACATTCAAAGCATAACAGAAGTGAAGCATAACAAAAATTGGAGCACCAGGTACATGAACATGAATTTCAATAGTTTATATAAGTTCATATGTTAGCAACAATTTATTCAAACAGACTTGGAGCAATAAAATTCATTCGTCAAATCCACAGCCAATCAATTAAAAATGAACTATTAAGGCATATTGTACTAATACAGGCAATTCTAGGAGAATAATCCTATGTGAATTGACCCTAAAGGCCTAAACAACCGTAAAGTAGCATGTCTCCCTAATCCACCTTGACAGGAACAACAGATTGGGTGGCCGAGAAGAGAGAGGGTGTTGGGGGTTCAAGTAGCACTAACCTCTATCGCGAATGAAGTAGTTGTTCTCGTGGTGGTCGGAGAGGCCAAATCCGCGTCGCCTCATTGCCTGAGGTGGCCGGCTCGTCGTCGTGGCCACGGATGCCGGATCTGTGTCACCATCTTTAGGTTGGTCAGGACGTCGTCCGCACACCAGTAACTGCGTCCTCATCACCGTCGTCATGCCTGGAGCCACTTCACCGACGTCATGCCGGCACCGGTGGGGCTGGAGAAGAGCAAGGCTGCGGCGGGGAGAGTGGTGAAGGCGAGCGGGGAGAGTGGCGGTGGCGGGCTAGGGCTGGAGAAGGAGCAGGGCGGCGGCGGGAGAGTGTGGCGTGGTGGATCTGTCTAGGAATTAGACTCCCGAATATGTCCCCTGATGAACTGCGTGCGTTACTGTATTTACGGAAATTACAGGCGTGTACTTGAACGACCCTCTAGTGGAATTGGAATTCCATGGGCATTGTAATCAATATAGGTGGGAATTTTTGAACAGCACGCGCAAGGTTTGCCTGCTGACGCTGACAATGGACAGTCATCGGCGACGTGGGTTAGTAAACCTGCGTCTCCTTTGTGGGCCGGTGGGTCCGGGCGGGCAGGCAGCGGTTATCTTTTTATATAGGCTGCTGACACTGACACGTGGGCTCGACACCATTTTTTAAAAATGAAACTTGCATCCCTAAAATATTAGAGCCCGTAAAACAACACCTAAAATTCATTAAAAATAACATCAATTCATATTTGGACATTTAGTATTTTCATAAAATATTAAGAGTCACACTTGTGTACCCAACATTCTTATAATTCGATTATGCATCTCATGTTTGTGATATAATAATTCTAATAACATCTTAGTTTGCTCCAAAAATTCTACAAATTGACATGGCAACATAATTTGGGTACCTAAACTTGTCATAAAAAATTCAAATGGTTTGGATAAAGGAAGAATATACTTGTGTACAAATGTCTACATCTCTTACATAGTTTCCTAGAATATTGCTTGAACATTGAAGTTTTCCACACTTTGCAACATGTTCGAACTCATACGCATTTGAAAATTTAACACAAGCTTGTGTTCACCTTAAGATTTCGAAATGCAAAGTTTCATTACTAATGGTCGTGGAAAACAAATATTATTTCTATGTTGTACTTACAAAGAACAAGATAAAGCATATAAACATTATTCACGAAACAGAATATACACTAAACAATGAAATTAATGAAAAGATGGGGATTTAAAAAAAATAGAAAAATTTGGACTAAGCACGACGGAGAAATACATATTACAAAATTTGACTGCAGATTAAAAGGAGAAATGCGAACTGTTCTTCATTCCAATAGAACAGAGGGGATGGTTAATCCGCGTCTCCTTTGCCCCTCCAATCCTCGTCTCCTTCGCCCATCCAATAGAACAGAGGAGGAAGCAGAGGCCGCCGCTGCCGCTGCCCACGCCGTGCCCGCTTTGACACCCAAGAGGGCACCCTAGGCCTCTAATGCGGCAAATGAGACCACGGCAACCTTCGATTTGACTCAGAAACGTGACAAATCAAATCTTATCTATCAAAAACTAATTAAAAAACCTCATGTAATATGAAATAATTTACATTCAAGATACAAAATTTTTACTGATGCTTCCGCCTACATCCCGATGTTCATCCTGTTGACAGCGTACTCCACAGCGACGCTGAATTCACGCGTCCAGAGGTCGAACTCATGACGGATGCGACACTCGGCGCGGTAGTAGTGGATGATCCCTGGGGTCTCCGGCCCGTAGCGCCTACATCCCGCTACCCAAATGCAAACGTGGGGTGTGGGGACCGCCCTATAGGGGAGGACCTGGATGCCATTTTGTATCATTCCCTGGATCAAAAGATGATACAAGCACTTTTCACAAGAAGTATCATAGCAATACTGTGTTCATTCCATTGATATAATACATTAAATTGAAAAGAGAAAGCACATTCCATAGCCCAACCTTAATTCTGCAACGGAGCACTACGCAGTGGCCCAAGCTGCAGGCAGCTTGACTCCTGGTGTGGATCCCTCGGATCCTTGCCCTCATCTTTGCTTGGCTTGCGTCTGGAAGAAAGGGTAAGGGAAGCAAGAGTGATTACCGGTTAAGGTACTCAACAAATTCCACAGCGGGAAAATGACCACGACGGAGGGGATCGGCCACTAGTGGGCCTAAACACACATTCAAGGTACTGAATGTGAAGCATAGAATGTAATAGCTAAAGAAAGAAGTATGTAATGCAGCAATATAATATAATTTTGGTCCTGGAGGGCATTCACCTCCCTACCAGTCCCCCAATAATAAGAGATCTACCCGGGCTCCATCAGGGATAACCCGATCCATCTCTAAACCACACTCGAGTTCCAGTTAAGGACAAACCCGATCCATATCCATATTAAACATAAGGTGGGCTAATCCATATAAGCTTTAACCAAGTGGGCTCGTGACCGTGAGCCACGGCTATTCGAATAGATTTACTCTGCGCAGAGGTGCACGCTTTACCCGCACGGTCGGTCAGCCCATACCTCGCGCTAAGGTGGTACTGACCTACGAAACCCGTACTCACCGACGTCACTTCATGGATTACATTTTCATCCAATTTTGGACAACATTCCCTAGCTCCACCCCTGTCTACACTAGGCTCTAAACAGGGGTCATTCCACCACCATCCGCGACGCGGATCTAGTTTCCTGAGAAAAGATGCATCGATATAAATGTGGTATACGATACCACTGCGTCACCCTGATGCCATAAGATACCTGATGACTCGTGCCGACCAGACCTGGGACTATGCGAAGGTCCTGCTCCAGCGTATCCGTTGCCCACCGTGGTCCCTTGGGGTGGTTTACTAGGTGCAGTGGTGGGGTGTGGATTAAGTCCTCACATAATTAGGCATTCCCGGAGGCTATGCCTTTTTGGCCCGTGCGGCCGTACAAAACACTAGAAAGACTTTCCCATGAACCGGATCTTATGTGACTAGAGTAAGCATGGACAATATCCTCCACTGAGGTTGCCCCCATACTCCCAAGTTCATCCTTAAGAATTCTATTACTTAGTCCAATTCATGCAACTACCATACTCTAGTTAAAAGTATAACTAATCAAAAGTAAATAAAATATGTAGAATTGGTAGTATTTAAGAAGGAAAGCATGAAGTACAGGTGAGAAGTTATCTAGATGGTAGAAGCCAAGGGGTTGCTGTGGAACTTGCCTCTTTCCTTAGTAAGAAAACTAAGGATTAGTCTTGAGCTCCTTCGTTGAATCCTTGATTGCTTCCTTGATCGTCGTTTGATCCTTCGGTGCTATTACCCATTCTATAGTAACGTAGTCATTCGCATAATTAAAAAGCAATCAAACAACCATAGCAATTCATCAATCATAAGTTAGAGAGAAAGATTTTGTGATCTAGATAACTAGGGTAGGATCCTAGGGTGGCTTTTCTAATAAAAAGGAGGGTGTTTAACCTATCTAGGGCTAAGGAAGATGAGATTTTGGTGTGGTTGCTACTCTTTTGGCCTTAACTATTTTTGGGAATTTTATGGGGATTTATGGGTCTAAAGATAAAGAAGTGCAAATTCTTGGGTGCACTAAAAGGAATTTTCCTATTGGATGAGATAACCAAAATTGAAATCTATATCTAGAAAAGAGATATGGAGATTTGGGTAGCATATCTAGGGTTCTTAGGTCTTCTAGTATTTTTGGTGAATTTTTGGAATTATCTAAGTGCTCTAACTAAAGTTGTGTGTACACTTAGATGGGTGTACTTAGCCAAAAGGAGGGGGCTGACGCAGCGGGGAAGGGGCTGGTGCACTGTGCTGTGAGTCGTGGACCAGGGGCTGTAGACCGGGGCGGTGCAGGAGTCTTTGGTCTACGTGCACCGGGTCTAGGGCAGAAGGGGAGGGAGGTGGCAATGGCGGGGTGGACGGCGTTGGCCTCGGACCCACGTGACCGCGAGGGGCAAGGCAACGGCGCGGGACAGGGCCGAATGATGCCGCCCAAGATAGGCCGGGGCGCGGTGACGGAGGCAGCGGACTCACCGGAGTTGGCGATTCCCACAGCCGTGGCTCGCCGACTGGAGTTCAGGCTCGCCGTGGAGGCACTACAGGCCACGGCGGCTCTAGGGAGGGTAGTTAGGCCAGCGGGGGGGAACCGACGGTGGCGCACGGGCTCGCCGGAGCAGAGCATTGGCGCGGCCGCAGATAGAAAAGGGCCTAGGGGTGGTGTTGTGCCTAATTGAAGACGTGTGCGTGTATGTGGGGACTCGGTGAACATGGCGGCACATTCAGGCGGCATGTCGGCTCGCCGGGGATATGCCAGCGGCGAGCACATGCCCGGCGGACGAGCAGCGGCAGCGGGGAACACCTACGACGCTACAGCTAAGGGACCCGGGGGGATTTTGGCAACATAATGATGCTTACCAGCTAAGAGTGGCGGCGGAACAGCGCAGGAGGGCACGGATGCGGCGGAGCAGCGTGGCAGCGATGGGGTTCAGCGGCGGTGGTCCTACGGTGACGATGAGCTACGGCGAAACTTGCCACGCATTCGGGCAGGCCTTCGCTAGGTGAGGAGGTGTCTACGCCGTGCAGAGCCCCTCGACTTTGACCTAGGCCGGCCCTGGCGGGCGGCGGCCCTCAGGTGGAGGAGTGCTCCGGTGGGGTCCTAATTCGGCAAAGGAAGGGCTGTGGGAGGAGTGGGGTGAGGGGCAAAGGTGGTGGAGGTGCTCGAGGCGCTATTTATAGGGCGGAGGAGGCAAGGGAAGGTTTGGCTCGGCCGGGGTAAGGTGGCGGGCCCGAGCTCTCGCGGCGACATGCGACGCTGACGCGGGAGTGGATAGAGTAGAGGAGGAGAGGAAGTTGAGGGGATAAGCATGGGGTAGCCTAACCTGGTGCGGACGGATGTGGTGCTCACACCAGGGAAACAATTGCGGTGGCAAGTGGGGAGATTGAGCAAGCTCGCCATGAGGCGGAGCGCTGGTGCGCGGCGGCCGTACTACCGTGGTGCGGGAGGTAAAGGCGGGGTACGAGCTGTGGGCGAGGGGATAGGGGCGCATTAAATGTTCCTTGTGCAGGCGGTTGCGGCCTTGAGCCAGACGGGGGCATCGGGCGGTAGAGCTGCAGATCGAGCTTGCATGTCAGCGGTGGTGTTCCAAAGCGCGGTGTGGGCTTCAGCGCTGCGGCCTTCCGAGTGAAAAAGGAGGGGAAAGTTTTGCGGCGGTCGCATAGGCGTTGACGACGCACGAGCTTCGAGTGAGCCTAGGGGCCTAGGTGGCTGGGGGGAAGAGATGGCAGCACGATGTGGTGTCGGGGAGGTGGGGAATAGGAGGTGATGGGGGAGGAAGGAGACGATGACGTCATGATGATGTCATCGAGGCGGGGGTGCCGTGGGCCGCTGGCTGGGCTGCGGTGGGTTGCGCGTGTGAGAGGGAAGAGGAAGTGGGTTAGCTGGAAGTGATGTTGGGCCAAAAAGGAGGTTTTCGGCCCATTTAGGTTTGAAAAACTATTGATAATTGTTTGAATTGATATTTGGATTCAAATTTGAAATGACATTTCAAATTTGAGTTGACCAAGAAATAGAGTTTCTCTAGAATTTCCGTAGGACTAGTTAGAGGGAATGTGAGGTGAGGAGAGATGTTAGCCACTCAAATGCATATGCTTCCTAGGGGGTTTTGATGCAATTAAAATTTAAAAATAAGGGGTGTTTTATAGTGGAATTGCTATATGGTTTGAAAAGAAAATTTTAGGGGTTGTTTTTAAATATTTGAAAATTTGGGATGTTACATGGACATTCTGGACGGGACGCAACGGAATGTCGTCGTCACCGTCACGAAGCCAGTACCACCACGCAATGTTCTCGAGATCCCGGCGGACGAGGAAGCACAGCCACCGCAGGTTGTGGTTCTTCCACCCTGTCAGGGGGTGACGGGCCGCCGCTGATTTCGTGGAACAGTGCCATCGCTTCGGGCTCCGCAGGGTTGCAACGGTACTTCAGCATCGCTAAGAAGTACTTCACACTAGAGTCTTTGGCAGCGGCCTTTCCGACGAGCTTCAGACCCTTATCGGGATTCTGCCGCCTCATCAGCCTCTCCAGCCCCTCAAGCATAAGGCCTCTGGATGTTCAGTGAGGCAGAAGCGCTACTCCAACAATGACCTGACATAGTGATTCCTGCACACATCACGAAGCTCACACCGCGACACGTGCAGGAGTACCTAATCCAAGTTGCAGATGCGCCGGAAGGTGCCGCAGAACCGATTACGAAGGATCAGGAAACGAATGACGGACTCATCCTTGATGGAGCGGAGGATGATCTAGGTGATCAGTTCATCTGGCAGCAGCTCCATCAAGCACACTGCGGCCATCATGGAGAAGTGGAAGGAAATGGAAAGGCGACGGGATTTGGAAATTGAAAGGCGACAAGGTTTGGAAATTGAAATGCGACGCGACCATCTATAAACACCAGTTACTAATAATATGGAAATTTAATAGCGACGCGATTTGGTTGCTGATGTGGGAGCCGGACAACTGCCCCTGCCCCTCCACCTTCCCTTGAAATTGAAAGGCGATGCGTGTTTTGGACGGTTTCGCTCCCCAAAAAGGGTTCCCGAGGCGTAGTGGGATGTGGGGGCGTGGGAGGCGCCCTGACGGTTCGCGTCTTGTCATCATAAATCCCTGGCTGGTTTCTCCATAATCATATCATTTCTTTCGCTTCTTGTTCTTCCCCCTCGCCATCACCACCACAATCTCCGGTCACTGAGAGATCACCAACAAGGAGCGTGAAGAGCATGGCGTCGAGTGACCCGTCGGTGAAGTAGGGACGAAAGCCACCGTCGGATTGGGAATCAATGTTTTCCCATTGTTTGCCATCTACGGGGTGCTTAATCTTGCCTTCTTCCTTCTTTCGACCTTCCTTATGCCAATGCAAGAGTTGGGCCTCCTTTTGTGTGTCGAACCATCTTCTCCGAGGAATGATGCAAACATACCATGCTACCCTCACAGGAGTCCCTTTGTTAACCTTCTTCTTCTTCTTGCCTCTGATCTCCACGGGCTCATTCTCATCATCATCAGCATTGTTATCATCTCCACCATCTTTTTTCCTCTTGTACCGATCGAACCCACACTTGGGGCACTTGTCAAGGTCTTCAGAATCTCCACGGAACAATGCACAACTGTTCTTGCAAGCATGAATTTTTTCAACCTCTATTCCCAGAGGACAAATTATCTTCTTTGCCCCATAGACAGACTCGGCTATTTGGTTTCCCTCAAGTAGCATGTCCTTAAGGTGAAAGGATCAATGCAAGTGGCCTAGAGGGGGGGGTGAATAGGCCTACAAAACAAATTCAAACTTTTCTGCCAATCTTCTGTCAGTGTCCGGAACCTCCGGGAAAATGCACAAACAGTGAATTTTTCTGGAGCTTCTGATTTTTCAAACCTGCACGAGTTAGATAGCTAAGAGCTGATTTCACAAGCAAGATACAGATAATTGAAGCTATGAATTTGAAGCATAAGCTACTAAACAACCTTAGAGCAAGGAGAACTTATAGATCTAGAGCAAACCCTAATAGATCTAGTTGAGAGCAAACAAGAACAAGCAAGCTTTATAAGTAAAGGATGTAAAGCACAAGAGACACAAATTTAACCCGTGTTTCAGCTCACCACAAAGGTTAGCCTACATCCACGTTGTTGAGGTAAGCCACAAAGGCTTTGGGATCTCTCTAGATCCACTCCTCTCTCACACCTATCACCAAGGTAATAGATGGAGTGTTCCACTAGTCACAAAGGGTAATACAAACAACTTGGGGCAGCCACACAAAGGTAGGAAGCTCTCAAGTAACCTCTAGCCCTCTAGGAGTAAAACTCCAAGAGTAATAGATCCACCAAGTAAGCTAGGGTTTCACCAAGTGCACTAGAACTTCATGAGAGTGAAAGGATTTGCTTCTTCTCACAAGGAATCACCCAAGACTTGAATGCTAAGGGTGGATTTTGGATTCAAGTAGGTGGGAGTGAATGCTATGAGTGAGAGAGAGGTAAATACTACTGTTTCGGCGCAGGGAAGAAGAACAGGACTGTTGGGGGTCAAAGGGGTATAAATACCCTCAGATCTAGATCTGCAACGGCTCTATTCGAAAACCCGAAACCTCCGGAAAAATCTCGAAACTTCCGAGGTCTGGGAGTCTTCAGCTAGCAGATAGAATGCAGTCCGGAACTTTCGGGAAAAACGCGGATGTTCTGGGGACAGAGAAACAGAGCTGCAGCTGATAGGACTTATGTGGCTGGGATGATTTGTTGGTTTGTAAAGAACATAATGCACTTGGTTCTACCCCAAAGCCACCATTAGTATCCCTCTTGATAGTATGGCTTAACCTATACTCAATTTCTAAATGAAAATAAATTAAACTAGCATCCTTGGACAAGGGCAAGCCTTCCTTTTGATTTAGGTGTCTCCTTTTGTTCCTTTGCACCTTATATGAATCATTAACCTGAAACATACATTTAGAGGCTCATGAGACCTTTAATTGGGTGGTCAACATCACCAAAACCCACTTAGGGCTTGATTGCACTTACAGTCTCCCCCTTTTTGGTAAATGTTGACAACCTAATTAAAGCATATATTTAATTATAAAGATTGAGCTTTTGATGACATGAATACAAGGCTCCCCCTTAATGTGTGCCTTTCTCATTAGAATAGAGTGGAAATGTTTTCCAAGACATGTAGGCATACATTATGAGCATGTGAAACAACTGCATTGTATTCAGTTCATCGTGGAGTGCAAAGAACAGTGTAACAGGTATACGTGATGCATATGACATTTTAAAATCAACCAGGGAGCTGACTGTGACCAGACCTCGGAACTTCCGGGAAAAATCTGGAATCTCCAAGTTTTGGCACCATAGCCCGGAACATCCAGGAAAATCCCGGAACCTCTGAGCTCTGGTAACACAATAACTCTATCAATCATCAATCAACACAGACATTGAATTATAAACCAACAGTAATAGAACTAGATTAAGCTAGGTAACTTAAAGCACAGCTAGCCTATTACATCACATCACATCACCAAGTTTTTAAAAGTTTTCAAATCCCACAAATGTTGTCCATGACCATCATCCACCACTTGCCAACAAATGCAAGCACATAAGTACCACAATATTACAGACCATAACAGAATGAATTCAGCTGAGATAAAATAAAGCATGAGTAGCCAGCAGCATCTTTCACAACTCACAAAAGCCAGTCAAGTCAACTCAATCTTTCCTCTTCTCTCCCTTTGTCAACATGTTAACAAAAAGAGAAGAAGGAGAAAGAGAGGAAATCACTCTTCATCCCAGGTGCAGTCAGAGGTCTCAGGCTCTTTATTAGAGGGAGGCTTCTTGCCTCTATGAGCTGCAGCCTTGTAGTTCTTCTTGGCAGGAACCTTGGGACTCTTGGATTGGGGCTTCATCTTCTTGATCTTGGCGGCCAGAGTCTCTTGGTCACTATCAGCATCAGATTGGGCATCACTAGGCTGATTAGGATTAGCCTTAGAGTAAGTCCTAGGCTGAGCATGGAAATCCTCCTCATCACTAGATATGTCCACATATAAATTTGGAGGAGAGACAGGGGCTGGACAGCAAGACCATTATGAACAAGCAACCTATTCATATCTTTTCTAGTCTCAAAAGCCTGATTTGCTGAATATGTACAGAGCATAAGGCTGTACTTAAGCAATTTCTTCATCTTGTCAAGCTTAGACTCCTTGGTGCTGCTGGGGCCAACCTCATGATCATGTGCTGCTGGAGTGGCTGCTGGTGTAGCTGCTGGTGTAGAAGGAGTGCCAGCCTCAGTCCCAAGGACTTGCCTCACAGTTCCATCAGTCTTTTGGTGCTTCCACTGCTTGACCTGGTATGAGCAATGCTCACAATCTTTCTTGAAAATCTTGCCAGTGACAACTTCAATGATGTACATGACATAGGGGGCATATGGGAAGTTGTCCACTCCATTCTCCATACTCAGGATGATATCCAACCAAATGAATTTGCTAACTGAGAAGGGGTGGCCTTTGGTAGCATTCTGAAGATGAGATTTGTTGCCAGACTCCTTAGAGAAGTGGAGTCACTACCAGCCTTGTCCCTGAGTATGTTGTTGAGCACATAATACACTGGTTTCAGTCCCACAGTGGAACCAGTAGCCAACTCATCCACATAGTAAGCATCTGCAATCTGATTTGGCTTCATGTGACTCTCAAAGTTGATGACATCCCTGTCCCTGTCTTCCTTATTGAACCCCAACAGTCTAGCAAATGTGACAAAGTCAAGCTTGTAGTGAACTCCTTGGGTCATCTAATGTATGGTGTCCTTGGTGTCATCATAGAAGAATGTGGCATGGAACTGAGCTATTATCTCTGCATTGCAATCATACTTGAACCCTTGAACCCCATCAGATCCTTCATATCATATTTGTTGACTATCTCAAGCACTTCTTCCACTTCTAGCCTGTCAATTTCCTCAAAGTGCTGCCAATCCACCCATTGCATCTTTCTGATTTTTGGCTTGCTTATCAACACAGAGCCATAGAAATTGAAGTGAAACACTGACCAGAATCTTTTGTCAATTGCTGCAACCTTGGGCAGGAGATAGGGATTCTGCAGTCTAGCTTTCCTAACAGGCTGATTAGCACCCTCATAATTCTGATACTCTAAGGTCATGGTGCTGTCATATTTTGTGGGTGGCCTCTTCTTAGGCATGATATCCACATGAACTAGATAAGAGGTGTCAAGTTCACCAGGCTTGACGGCCTCAGTCACCTCAATGGGAATGGTCTTCCCTTCTGTTCCCCCATTATCAGTCACATGGGCAGCAGCCCCAGACCCTCTACCTCCTGTCATACTGCCAGATCCTCTGCCCCTTTTTGGTGTTGCCTTCTTGGGTGCAACAATCCTGACAGCAATGTTGAAGGCTTCTTCACCCTCTAAATCCTCAAACTACAGGGGCCTCTTGTCCCTCTTCCTTGAAGAGTCCCCAGCCATCTAGATAAAAGGATGTGCAGATAGATAAGGAAATGATGGAAGAATGAATTAGAAACAAAATGTACAAGAGTTCAATTGAACTTTGAATCAGATTCAGAGTCTCTGTTGCTGCAGACCCCGGAACCTCCGGGAAATTCCTGGAACCTCCGGATTCTTTAGTGACAGTGACTAACAGTTTCTGATTCATCTTTCAATTGAAATCTCAACACAATGCATCTAAACATCTAGCATCAGAGTGCAACTACAATCACTTCTACACCAGGAACTTAGTCATGAGCGAGGAAAGAGGACGAACTTGGATAGATTAGGGTTAGGGTTTACTCTGGTCAGGGAGAGGAAAGAGAAGCTTGTGAAGTTTTTCACACCGAGGACATAGCCCAGAGGCCCTCTCTAGGTCACAAAGTGACCTAGTGGTGCTGGAGTTAGCCTACCAGACTGGATCTGGATTGCAATGGCTAGATCTCGTACTTCACAAAGCAAGATCCTTCGGGACAGAGAGAAGGAGGTCGAAATGTTGAGGACGATGAGCAGGAACACGTTCGGGACCCCTTCTTGTTCACGAGCAGCAGGAACCATCGGTGCAGATCCAGGCTTGCACGAGCGGCTCCCCCTTCTTTGACCTTCAGCATGGACGGAGGATGCGCGCCACACCGCGGAGCTTCACGGACGACTTGGCCGGTGGCAATGTGGCGGCGGCGGCGCACGGTGGTGGAGGAGGATGTGAGCGCGCGAGAGCGAGGGAGAGAGGCGTGCGGAGACGTGTGGTGAAAAGGGGATCTACTACGGTAAAGATTAGGGTTGAAGGGGAAGTTACCATAGAGGGGTAAAGATAAGGCACAGAGAATATTCCAAAGTTGATTCCCTTCTGACTCTGTTTGACCATCAACTGTATAAGTGCGGAACCTCCGGATTCAGACCTAAATACTGACTGAAGCCTTGACTGAACCAGATATGGATCTGGAACCTCCGGGTATTTCTGGGAACCTCCGGAGACTGCAACAAGAGACAGTGCACTGCTGTTTTGATGAGATTTGGTACTTTTTACTCAACTTTGCTATTAGATCATGGACTCCTTGTCCCAATAGGCTAGAAAATAAATAATCAACACACAGCTATAGCCTTTTGGAACAAGTTGGGATATAAATAGATTTTGAAACACATGTATTAAGGTTTTTCAAAAAGATTTTCAGCAAAGCAACATATCAATCAAGATGTGCTATATATCAAACCACAGAACGAGAATCAAGAATATTTAGCTCATTCCTCAAACTGTAAAACCTTGACTCATCGAGAGGTTTAGTGAAGATATCGGCTAGTTGTTTTTCGGTGCTCACATGACTTAGAGCGATATCTCCTTCGGTTTCGTGGTCTCTCAAGGAGTGATGACGGATGTCTATATGTTTTGTACGAGAGTGGCTTACAGGGTTATTTGCAAGCTTTATGGCACTTTCATTGTCAGACAAAAGTGGGATATGGGTAAAATGACATCTGTAATCTTTTAAGGTTTGCTTCATCCAAAGTAGTTGAGCACTACAAGCACCGGCTGCAACATACTCGGCCTCGGCGGTGGAAAGGGCTACTGAGTTTTGCTTTTTAGAACTCTAAGACACTAGGAACCTACCAAGGAATTGGCATGTCCCCGATGTACTCTTTCTATCTACTTTTCAACCGGCATAATCGGAATCCGAATAGCCAAGTAGATCGAAAGTGGAGCCCTTAGGATACCACAAGTCAAGGTTAGGGGTATGAACTAGATATCTCAAGATTCTCTTTACGGCCATAAGATGACATTCTTTCAGGTTAGCTTGATATCTAGCACACATGCACACACTAAGCATAATATCCGGCCTAGATGCACATAAGTAAAGAAGAGAGCTGATCATGGAGTGATATACCTTTTGATCCACGGATTTCCCTTCTTCATCAAGATCTAAGTGTCCATTGGTAGGCATTGGAGTCTTGATGGGCTTGGCCTTGTCCATGTCAAACTTCTAAAGCATATCTCTTGTGTACTTGGTTTGACATATGAAAGTCCCTTCCTTTGCTTGTTTGATTTGAAATCCAAGGAAGTACTTGAGCTCACCCATCATGGACATCTCAAATCTTTTTGTCATAACCCTACTAAACTCTTCACAAAAAGCTTCATTAGTACTACCAAATATTATGTCATCGACATATATTTGGCAAACAAAGATATGACCATCAACTTTTCTAGTGAAGAGGGTAGCATCGGCTTTGCCTATCTCAAAGCCTTGCTTGAGCAAGAAATCTTTAAGGCATTCATACCATGCTCTTGGTGCTTCCTTAAGCCCATAGAGCGCCTTATGGAGTTTGTAGACATGATTAGGACACTTGGGATCTTCAAAACTGGGTGGTTGCTTCACATAGACTTCTTCGGAGAGTGGAACATTGAGAAATGCACTCCTAACATCCATTTGATACAACTTGAAGTCATGATGGGCAGCAAAGGCAAGAAGAAACCGAATTGCTTCATGTCTTTCGACCGGTGCATATGTTTCTCCAAAGTCAAGTCCTTCAACTTGAGTGTACCCTTGAGCAACCAACCTTGCTTTGTTCCTAATCACAATGCCAAACTCATCTTGCTTGTTTCGGAAAACCCATTTGGTGCCTATAATATTTGTCTTGGGTCTTTCCACTAACTCCCACACTTGATTTCTTTCAAAGTTGTTCAACTCTTCTTGCATAGCCATCACCCAATCCGGATCCCCAAGAGCTTGCTCTACCTTGATAGGTTCAAGAGAGGAAACAAACGAGTAAAATGCACAAAAATTTTTAAGACGAGATCGTGTTGTTACCCCTCTCTTTATGCTCCCAAGGATATTGTCAACGGGATGGTCTCGTTGCACAACTTGATGTACACAAGGATGTCCAAGGATGTGTTCATCTTTCAAGAGTTTGGCCAAGTTCCTCATGCCAACATGGGCTAGTCGGCGATGCCATAGCCAACCCATGCTAGATTTTGCCACCAAACAAGTCTTAGGGGAGTCTTTACTTTTGTTGAGATCAACTAGGTAAAGCCTTCCCTTCAAGCGACCCGTAAGGACAATAGAGGAATCATCCCTCTTTATGATGGACACACCCTTATCCGAAAAGTGACAATCAAATCCAATCTCAGTAAGTTGTGAAACGGATAGTAGATTGTAACCCAACGGATCAACTTGAAGCACATTTGTAATTGAATATTTAGAAGAGATAGGAATATCACCAACTCCAATAACTTCTTCACTTGCATCTCCACCATAAGCAATTCTTTCTCTTGGTCCTTCTAGGTGGAGATAGGTGGAGAACATACTCCTTTCTCCAGTCATATGACGTGTACATCCGCTACCAAGCACCCAACTTGATCCACCGGAGGAGTATGCCTACAAAACAATTTAGTTCCTTCTTTTAGGTCCCCGATTTGACTTGGGGCCTTCTATGTTAGCAACCAAAATCTTAGGAACCCACAGCGACCTTTTCACATATATGTTAGACTCGTTTCCAACATACGAGGCAACAACTTTACCAAGGTTGTTGTGTCTCAACACATAGCTAGGTTGAGTTTCAATGGATGCATGAGCCTTGGTCTTGTGTGCAAACTTGTTTCTCATGGGCAGGATGTGATTGTTCTTGACCTACAAGAGAGTGTTAGATGCTTTAGGAACATGCTTGGGCTGAGACTTGGCCTTGTTCTTGCTTCTATCCTTGCAGACCCCGGAACCTCCGAGGTTTTTCTCGGAACATCCAGGAAATGCATTTTGTGCAGTTTTAGCCTTCCAGACTCCGGAACCTCCGGGCATAGACACCGGAACCTCCGGACTCTGGGTGAACAGGAAGCCCTTACTGTTGAAGTTGAGGCATTCCTTCCCCTTGATGATCTTTCTTTCAGAGGTCTGACTGTTCTCAATATACCCAAATCAATGTCTTGAGTTCTTATAAAGCATCTTCTCATATTTGATATCAATTTTCCTCTTGCTCTCATCTTTCATGCACCCATTGGCTATGATTGTGTTGAGCCTAGCAATTTCTTTCTTCATTGCATCCATATTAGCAAGGTTAGTAGCATAAGATTCAACATCCATATTATGACATTTATCACAGCCCTTGCTAGTAGGAGAACGAGATTCACCCTTTGCTTTGGAGGGGTGTGAGGTACTACTCCAAAGGAGACTAAATTGCTCCTCAAGCTCTTCATTCCTTGTCTTCAGAGAATTATTTTGAGCTTGAGAGGCAGCAAGTTCTTCCGTAAGAGTAGTGATGCTAGCCAAAGTTATGATCAACTTCCAATCTTAAGGCCTCAACCTCATTCCTCTCCGAAACAAGAAGACCTTGGTGTTTTTCTAGTTCAATCACTAGCTTAGCCATGAAGTCTTTTGATTGTTTCTCAATTTTACCAACTAGTACTTCTATTTCTTCATCACTAGATTCATCACTAGAGTCTTTGTCCGAGCTATCACTAGGTGGAGAAGAGGGTTTAGAGGAGGATTCTACCTTTTCTCCCTTAGCCATAAGACAATGAATGGTGATGCTTTCTTCATCGTCACTTAAGTTGTTGAAGAGCCTTGATGTAGAGGAAGGGTTCTTGATAGCCACGGTTGCAACATTCTTCTTCTCCTCTTCATCACTAGAACTCTCATCACCGGAATTCCATTCATGTCCAATGTGGGCTTCTACACCATAGCTCTTCTTCTTGAGATATGACTTTTGATCTTTCTTGTATTTATCCTTGCTCATGTCATGTTTGCCATCTTTCTTCTCATTGGGGCAATCCGCAATGAAGTGCTCCGTGTTTTTACAATTGTAGCAAGTCCTCTTCTTGTGATTGGGATACTTTCTCTTGGAGAACTTGTAGCCTTGCTTCTTTAAGCCCTTCTTGTATCTTCTCATAAATAAGGCTATGTCACCAATCTCAACTTGAGGACTTTCATCTTCGTCTTCACTTGATTCACTTGATGAGCTCTCTACTTCAATTTTCTTTGACTTTGACTTGGACGGCCTTGATGAAGTTGAGGGCTTGCTTGACTTGCTAGCTTGGAGAGCCACATCTTTGACCTTCATGTTGTTCGTCTTGGACTCTAGGTCTCCAATCTTCTTTCTATGTTGTATCTCTATGTCCATGAGCTCATGTGTAAGAATTCTTCCAAGGACATCATTTGGAGAGAACTCTTCAAATCTTTTCTTCTCTCTAATCAAGGTGACTAGAGTAGGATTTCTAGGAGCAAAGGCCTCCAACATCACTTTCACAACATAGTGGTTATCCAATTCATCACCACCCAAGCCTCTAATCTTGTCAACAATGACCATCAATCTATCAAACATATCTTGAGGTCCTTTACCCTCCAATATAGAGAATCTATTGAGCTCGGACATCATAATGCTTATCTTGGACTTCTTCACTTTATCAACCCCTTCATGTGCAATATGGAGAGTGTCCCATATTTCCTTGGTAATCTCTAAGACATTCACTCTATTGTACTCTTGTCCATTCAAAGCACTAAGGAGAATGATGGTGGCTTGGGCATTTCTTCTTATGTTGCGGCAATCTTGTGATGTAAGCTTCTCTTCATCTTCGGGGTCTTCAAAACCTACACACACAATATTCCATAAATCCAAGTGCAAGCCCGGAAGGTAGGCTTTCATTAGATGCTTCCATTTGGCCAAGTTAGTGCCATCAAATTGAGGCAATTTGCCAACGGGAATAGACATGTTATCTTTGGAAGTAGTCAAGCAATCATAGTTAAAGGATACACTTCCATAGCTCTTCTTGGACTTGGACTTGGGCTTGAGCATTCTCTTGGGCATCCTTGCACCATAGTACTCATCATCATCATCTCCATTCTCACTTGATGAGGATGAGGGCACAGAAGAAGATGAAGATGAAGGTGGAGGTGAAGGTTCTTTCTTCTTCTTCTTCTTCTTCTTCTTCTTTGCTTCCTTCTTCTTCTTCTTTTCTTTCTCCTTCTCTTCTTTTTCTTTCTTCTTTTCTTTTTCTTTCTTGTTGTCTTCCTTCATAACCTTCTTGAGCTTTTCAAACTTCTCATGAGCAGAGGATGAATCACCATCTACTCCCGAAGCTTTAGTTGCTTCCTTGTTGGTTGGTTCATCAACTTCTTCTTTGTCTCCTTCGGGTCTTTCATCTCCACTTGCCATTTCCTCACATAGTTAAGTGCAAACTGAGGATCCAAGCTCTGATACCAATTGAAAGGATCAATGCAAGTGGCCTAGAAGGGGGGTGAATAGGCCTACAAAACAAATTCAAACTTTTCTTCCAATTTTCTGTCAGTGTCCGGAACCTCCGGGAAAAATCAGGAACCTCCGGGAAAATGCACAGACAGTGAATTTTCCTGGAGCTTCTGATTTTTCAAACCTGCACAAGTTAGATAGCTAAGAGCTGATTTCACAAGCAAGATACAGATAATTGAAGCTATGAATTTGAAGCATAAGCTACTAAACAACCTTAGAGCAAGGAGGACTTATAGATCTAGAGCAACCCTATTAGATCTAGTTGAGAGCAAACAAGAAAAAACAAGCTTTATAAGTAAACGATGTAAAGCACAAGACACACAAATTTAACATGTGGTTCAGCTCACCACAAAGGTTAGCCTACATCCACGTTATTGAGGTAAGCCACAAAGGTTTTGGGATCTCTCTAGATCCACTCCTCTCTCACACCTATCACCAAGGTAATAGATGGAGTGCTCCACTAGTCACAAAGGGTAATACAAATAACTTGGGGCAGCCACACAAAGCTAGGAAGCTCCCAAGTAACCTCTAGCCATCTAGGAGTAAAACTCCAAGAGTAATAGATCCACCAAGTAAGCTAGGGTTTCACCAAGTGCACTAGAACTTCATGAGAGTGAAAGGATTTGCTTCTTCTCACAAGGAATCACCCAAGACTTGAATGCTACGGGTGGATTTTGGATTCAAGTAGTTGGGAGTTAATGCTATGAGTAAGAGCGAGGCAAATACTACTGTTTTGGTGCAGGGAAGAAGAAGAGGACCATTGGGGGTCAAAGGGGTATAAATACCCTCAGATCTAGATCTGCAACGGCTCGATTCGAAAACCCGAAACCTCCGGAAAAATCCCGGAACTTCCGAGGTCTGGGAGTCTTCAGCTAGCAGACATAATGCAGTCCGGAACTTCCGGGAAAAACGCGGAGGTTCCGGGGACAGAGAAACAGAGCTGCAGCTGATAGGACTTATGTGGTTGGGATGATTTGTTGGTTTGTAAAGAACTTAATGCACTTGATTCTACCCCAAAGCCACCATTAGTATTCCTCTTGATAGTATGGCTTGTCCTATACTTAATTTGTAAATAAAAATAAATTAAACTAGCATCCTTAGACAAGGGCAAGCCTTCCTTTTGAATTAGGGGTCCCCTTTTGTTCCTTTGCACCTTATACAAATCATTAACCTAAAACATACATTTAGAGGCTCATTAGACCATTAATTAGGTGGTCAACATCACCAAAACCCACTTAGGGCTTGATTGCACTTACATAAGGAGATCCAATAGTTGTTTGAAACTTTTGTTGCTTCAACCATGATCTGCCTTAAGCTGCAGAAGTTTTAGATCACCAGAAAGGTGAGAGTACTTCTAGCAACCAGGATAGAGGGGTTTCTTTGAATATTCAATGAACTGCTTCAGCCTCGCTAATTCAGAAGTTATATACACTCCGTGAAACTCAACATCCTGCAACATTTGATCAACATTGTGCACATGTTGCAACACCTCACCATCATTGAAGCCCGTAACTTCTTGATCAGTGATATCCTCAGGCCTCATCACAATTAGTGGGAATGGTTCATTTTCCTCGAAAACTCCACCTTCATCAAGGTCTTCATCATGGAATCACGCTGCCCCTTCATTAAGGCCGATAGCATGGTGTCGCGCTTCACCTTCATTTAGGCATCCTGCTTCGACTTCATTAAGGCCTTCCTCACCATGTTTATTCCAACACGTGTAATTTTTTGTGAAACTACGTGTGATCAAATGATGAAAAATGTTATCCCGTTGTCCGAACTTCTTCTGGTTGAGACAATCTATACAGGGGCAAAGCATTGTCTGAACACCACGGTTTCTCATATCCGCCTCTGCTTGATCTAGAAAACCATTATCCCCGCTTAAGAAACTATCCCAATCTCGGGACTTACTGTACATCCAAGCCCGAGCAGCAGCAACCATCTGCAATTTCCATACATCAAATGAGCATAATTCATCACCAAAACCGATGAGTAAGAGGATTAGGACAGCGAAGTTCAATAAAAGTGGACAATTTCCATCTTGACGAGGACTGTCTACGAGGCGAGCGCGCCCGAGGAGGAGGACGAGGCATCGCGGCCGCGGCGACAGCGACAGCGTGGAGGACGGCGTCGAGCTCGAGGAGGAGGATCAACTGCTGCTTTGGAGGACGGCGACATACGACGCGGAGGGACGCCGCGGTCGACGTCTACCGGCCCCTTTTGCCGTCGCGCACGCGGTCAGCCGGCCTGCTGCAGCCCCGGCTTTCTGACGAGAGAGAGTGCGCGCAGCGCTATAAATTAGCCAGCGGCGGCGGGGAGAGAGGGATTGGCCTTCAGAGGAGAGAGAGCGAGTGTAGTTGTCGGAGATAGCAGAGTGGTCAGAACGTAAAGACAGACGCGTAATAACAACACGCGTCTCTGATGTGAGAAAACAAAGGAGCTGCTGGCTCCAAATAAGCGTCTCCAATTGGGTTGTCATCAGAGAAGATGCGTCCTAACAATCACACGTCTCCAATACGAAAGTGATCGGTAACGGACATAAAGAGCCCGTTACCGATAGGTTCACTTTCGTATCGGATGCATTTTAACGTCCGTTACAAAGAAAATATGCAACATGCGTTTAAGAAGCCCGTTACCACAAGTCATCATTGGTAACGAGCGTTGTGGTGGTGAGGTTGGGGTCGAGCCTGCCGCGCTTATGCGTAACGGGCGCCAAACAACAACCGTTACAGATGTGGGTCCATGTAACGGGTGTTAAGGACCCGTTACAAATGCTGCGTGACCTACTCGAGGTTTTCACGTAGTGGCCGTGCCTCGGCTCGCTGGTAGGAGCCACCGCCGGCGGCGGCCTCCCCTGCCTCTGCTCTGTTCGTTCTGAGGAAGATAGCCCCTTTTATCTATGGCATACGGGGTCCACGTCAAAAATTAGAGGCCCAAGTTGAGTTTCTTGCTGGAGTTGAGATCAAGTTTTGAGCCTCTATTTTTTACAGTTAGGCCTGCAAATAAGGTTTGGAGGTCTCAATTTGTAGGCACTTGCTGGAGTTGCTCTATTAATGAAAAACGTGAAAGAAACAAATATGGAAAAGCAAATCTTTAATTTGAAGAACAAATCACTAAAGCAGTATCGATGATCTTATTGGAAGTAGGAATCCGACGGCGTTCCATTATTCACATGATAAAACCTGTGATGTTAAAGTCTGAATATTGTTTGCTAAAACGATGCTACTGGTATGACACAATCACAACGATGACAACGTAGCAGAACTTTTTCTTCTATTGAGCAATGGAGATACTTTTGTTTCTACGACCAGCGGATTATGTATCCATGTATCCAACAAAGGCACGGGAGAGTTGACAGAAATAACTCCTGGACATGAGCCAGACAACAAGTAGAAAATTCAGACATCACGAATTCACGACTAGTGCAGGCGTGCAAAGGTCGGTGGCCATGGCAGCTGGCAAGGGTACTCCTCGGCCATGTCAGGGTCAGGCGCTGGCGCCACCTCCATGGTGTCGATGTCCAGGTGAAACCACCACTTCTTCCGCAGCCACGGCGAGACCAGGATCACCGGCGTTCCCTCGTCAGTGTGGATCAACGCGGAGTCACTGTGGATGAAAACCGACGAGTCAAACCCCGGCAGGTCGCGGGCCGCCTCCGACAGACGGATCCTTCTCGCCAGCGCCCACTCTCCACTGCTCTTGAGCCTCGAGAACACCACAAGGTTGCCGCCGGAGCTGCTGACCACAACGCGCGCCGTGCCGTCATGGCCGGCGGTGACGGCGTAGTCATACGCTCCCTTGTTGTCACTCCACTCCTCGACTTCCGGTAGCTTGACGCACGAGAACTCGGCGGTGCTCCTGTCAATTGCAACCAGATTCCTTGGCGCGTCGAACCAGTAAATAGAGCCTGGTATGAGCTCACTTGAGGGTTTTACCCTGCCCATGAGCTCCTTGATGCTTTCATTGGACCAGGATTGTTGCCGGTTGCTGCCCATGGTGAGGATGCCAGCGACGGATTGCACGCCTCTGACGTGAAGCCTGAACACCACCCGGAAGTTTTCCATGCCGATGCCGCCGGACTCGCCGTCGACGAGGTAGGCGTTGGCGATGCTGTATCCCCTGTCGAACCTCCACGTGAGCGGATCGACCTGCTCGTATCGCCTTGTCAGGGGCTCGCAGATGACGATGTCTCCGCACGAAACGGATCCTCGTGGGTCGCGTAGGCGATCCAGGAGCAGGAGGCTGCCTCGGCTGTCCTGAATTCTCCAGGGCCATGGATCGAGCTCGCTGTCCGGGAGGAAGTCGAGGGAGAAGAAGCGACCGTCGATGCCGCCGGCACGTGGCGAGGGGACGAAGTCTGGGCGCGGCCATGGGTGACGGGGTGTGTGGTAGTAGACGCCGGCGACGGGCGGTGATCCATGGAGGGAACGGAACTGGCGGAGGAAAACGGCGCCGGTGATGACGCGGCGCCATTGCTTGCACGTCGATGCTGCGTGGAGGAGGCACAAGGGTGAGTCGAGGCGAAGGAAGATGAGCTCGAGGACATCGTCCGGGATGGCGGGCGTGTCGTCCATGGCTGTAGGCTCGATTGTGCACTCCACGTCCTCCTCCAGACACACCCTAATTAAAGTGGCATGACGTCCATTGCTCCTCTGCTCATAGATTTGCCAAAGAAGGGCAGGAAACAGGTATTTGAAGATGATCTATATCGTGTCCGACACAGTTAGAGTCCGCATGGAACCCGTAACACATTGAGATTTAGCCGTGCTCTACCCGGACTCTATGTTCGCCACTTCGCCTTCGCCTTCGCCGTATGCAGTACTAATCCACCGGCTGGTCTCGTGTACTGTTTTCCCTGCTCACTTCCATGCCAACTTCATTAGCTCCCGGATAAGATTGTCTTCTTCTAAATATTTTTTTTTGAGGGGAATCGACGGAGGGGACGAGAGTCCCCACCTGTTCATTTACCACAAATCCCGGCAAGCCGGTAATGGACGGAGCATGGCCCCGAGTACAAAGTTATCGCCCGAGGCGGAAGAATTACATAGCGGGAAGAGGGGAGATACTCAACGCATTACAAATCGGGCACACCAGTAGTCAGCAACATGGTGGAAACGAGTTGGGAGTCGGTGCTTCCACAGAAGGGCGTCTTCCTTACATTTGGCGAGGAGGTTCACAAGGCTGGGAGATGCACCCCGGAACACAACCTCATTTTTGTGCTTCCATAGGTGCCAGCAGCCCAGCAGGAGGAGCGTAGATTGAAATTCCTGGGGTTCCCCAGCCCGATATACAGTTTCCCAAAGCCGCACCACCGGCGCGGGCCCGGACCCGCTCCATCCCAAGTGAGTCCAGAACCTTTGTGCGAAGGGGCAGCCACTGATCAGGTGGTCACATGTCTCTTCTCCGCCATGGCAGAGATCACAGCGTGCATCATCCACAATGTGTTTGTGGAGCAGGTTGCTCTTGCACTGAATTCGTTCCTATAGGAGCAGCCATCCGAAGAACTAGACACGCGGGGGAGCGTGGCTGCGCCAGACGAACCGGAACAGGTCGCTATCTGGGCTGACCCGAGTGGACACTCGATACAGTTGGGCGGTGTGAAGCCGGTTGTTGTCCTTCTCAAAGCAGCTCAAGCGGGAGTCCTCATCAGTTGTCAGGATGGTAGAGTTGATGAGGTCCAGGACGGCTTCCAGATCCTCAGCAGCCTGTCTGCTCAAGCGTGGAACCAGGAAGTGCTCGAGTCCCTGGAGCATCACCTCCTCCACCGTCGTTTCCGGTGCCGTCGAGTGGCTGTGCAGCGCCGGAAACAGGACAGCAAGTGACTCCTCCCCGGCCCAGACATCCAGCCAGAACGAGCAGGAGCGCCCGTTGCCCACCGCCACGCGAGTTATGCGCCGGTAGGCGGGGAGGAGCGAGCGCAGAGCTTTCCAATGGCAGCCGTCCGTGTCGCCTTCCAGAGTGGCTAGGTTCACCTGTTCCCATGCCCAGGAAGCCCAAGCAGATCCATCAGGATGGTGGAGGCGATGCAGCAACTTGAGGAGGAGGAGGCAAGCGTTCTGACAGTCGAGGCGCCAAATCCCAAGGCCGCCATCTTCTTTGGCCAAGCACGCTTTTGCCCAGGCCACCAGACATTGAGCCCCAGAGACCTGCCCCGTGCCAGCCCAGAGGAAAGCGCTGCGGCGGGCATCCATTTTGTCCTGTACGCCCGGCGGTAGCGGGAGAGCAGCCATGAGGTATGTGGGTAGCCCGTCCAGAACGGAGTTGATCAGAACCAGGCGACCCGCCGGGTTGAGCAGGAGAGCTTGCCAACTCGCCAGGTACCGGTCGACTTTGGCGATCAGAGGGGAGAAGGCTGACAGCGGTAGCTTCTTATTGGACAGTGGCAGTCCCAAATAAACTTGTGGGAAGGACTCTTCCTTGCAGCCCAATATCCGGATGAGGCGAGGGAGGAGACTGGCAGAGACATGCATGGGGACAGCAGTGCTTTTGTTGAAGTTGATTCTGAGCCCTGTGGCCTCCGCAAACATGTCAAGGACCTGCTTCAGTCTTCTGACGTCCGCAACCTCAGCCCACACCACTATTAGTGTGTCATTAGCATACTGGAGAACAGGGCAGCTATCTTCGGAGAGGGGGTGGCGAATACGGCGGTCATCCTTGATCAGTCGCTGCAGGACATCGGTCATGAGGAGGAACAGGTAAGGGGACAGTGCATCTCCCTGTCGCAGCCCGCGTTTACAGGCGATCCAGGGGCCGGGGCATCCATTCACCATGACAGCAGACCGTGAAGTGGAGAGAAGGGAGTGGATCCATGAGCACCACTGATCCGGGAAACCTCGGGCAGCAAGGACTTGCAACAGGCTGGACCAAGAGACAGAATCGAAAGCCTTGGCGAAGTCGAGCTTCAGGACCATTGTAGGACAGCCACGGCGGTAGCAGCACTGTACAAGCTCAGTTGCATATACGAAGTTCTCGGAAATGGACCGGCCTTTCAAGAACCCCGTTTGGTCAAGGTCGATGAGGTTGTGGATTTGGAGCTGCAGCCGTGTGGTGAGGATTTTGGTGATGATCTTGTCTGGACAGTTCTGTAGGGACACTGGTCTGAAGGCATTGGGTGTCGAAGCCCCTTCACTTTTGGGTAGCAACACAATATGTGTTCTGTTTATCCGCTCCAGATCCACAGAACCATCATGGAACCCAGCGAGGAACGCCATAACCGCATCCTGAACCGACGACCATGCTGCAGCATAGAAAGCTGGCCCAATCCCGTCGGGGCCAGGCGCACTGTTGGCGTTCATGTGTTGGACAGCTTGTTTGGCTTCCGCAACCTCAAACGGAGCAATTAGTGCTCCAGCATCCTTCTAAATATTATTAATTTATCATCATATGCGTTATCTTAGTGGATTCCGCAACCTCAAACGATTTCTGCTTGGCTTTTGCCATGTTCCGAGTTCTGACTGGCATGATCTTTACGGAGTAGTTAACTTCCACAGCCATCCCGAATTAATATTGACAATATCTCAAATCCCTCCAACAATTAATTACACGGTACGGGTGTCGGCCTAACACAAACAGGAGACCCCTATCGGGGCAGGGTTCACATTAATTATATTCTTATAAAGAGTATGTTTTGCTCTAAATGGACATTTCCATAATACTTGCACGAAACTTAAAGCGAGCAGGTTAGTAATTAATTGGATTTATTCGATATATGCCATTACAACTTTCACGTTTCGGAGATATGCCATTACAATTCGTCTATTTGGAAATATGCCATTACAATTCGATGTTGGTTTGAATCGTGCCATTTTGTACGTCTTTGATTCCATTTGATCCGTCTTTGACTCCATTGGACCTACCGGAGCCCTTCGTCTTTTCGTATGGTCCAAAATGACCCTACTACCTCTCTCCTCTCCACTCACTGACGTGTGGGTCCCATGTCATCTTCTTCCTCCCTCCCTTCCCTAACCCGCAGTCCATCATCAGTCCGCCATGGCCACGAGCTCGCCGGAGATGTGGACGCCCTCTTCTCGCTCCTCTCCGCCTCCGCCATGGCCACCAACCCACCGCACCCTCCCCGCCGTCACGATGCCCCATTCTCCGTCGTGGCCACATTCCCGCCCGTCCTCCGCCGCCATGGCCACCGACCTCACCTCTTCCGCGCGAGGGCGAGTGCGGATGGGAAGGGGAAGGAGGAGCTCGCCCGCGCCGGCCATGGATGCGCCGCCGCCATGGCCGCCACGCCCTGCCCGCCATCAGTCCGAGATACCCCGCCCGCCGCCGCCCCTTCTTGCCGAGCTCGCCGGAGCTTGCCGTCGCCCATCCGCCGGTCCTCCTGAAGCTCACACCCCTCCTCTGCCCGACCCACGCTGAAGCTCTCCACCCCGACCCACGCCGCCCTCGCCGAAGCTCTCCACCCCGACCCACCACCACTACCGGGCTCTCCGCCGCGGCCCACTCGACCTCCGCCCCTACTGCCGTCGTTGTTGGTCCTGACGGCGGCGGGCTTCTCCACCGCCGTCGGCTCCTTCACCGCAGTAGGCTCCGGCTTCACGGACGACGCCCGCCTCAGCCGCCGGCATGAGCCACGACCGGGCGCCTCCATTGAAGGGAGGAAGAATCGGGATTGGGGAAGAAGTAGAAGGAAGAGGAATGGAATGACATGTGGGACCCAAGAGTCAGTGAGTGAAGAGTAGAGATGTAGGAGGGGCATTCTTGTCCATACTAAAATATCAGTGCCTGCAAATGGGTCCAAGGGCATCAAACACATATAAAATGGCAGATCTCAAGGAAGGAAGGAATTGTAATGGCATATTTCCAAATAGACGAATTGTAATGGCATATCTCCGAAACGCGAAAGTTGTAATGGCATATATCGAATAAACCCTAATTAATTACGTCCTGGATCGTGTTTGAGCCCGGCCCTACCCTTGCGGGATTTGCCCGGCCTATACCCAACCCAATAGCGATCCGTTGTATTTGCGGCAGAAACTGCAGACTCATTTCGTCGAGTTCGCAGCGACTGGGGCTTTGCTACCACTGTGCGATCGAGGCTCCGGAATCCGCGGATGGGGACGCCACGCCGTGGTGCGGGCGTGTGGTTCTCACGGCTCGAGATAGACGATGACAGAGGACAGAGGACGCTCCACAGCAGCAGTGGTGTGAACTGGAAGGCGTACAACAACCAACAACGGAACATCGAGTCGTCGCAGCAGCGAGCGCTCAACTTGCTCATCATCTCCGGCGTCTACGTCCTTTCCAAATTCTAGCTTCTTCCTTCTCATCTATGGCATATGTGACTACTGCAGAGCCGTACTGTGTGTTCTTGTTTGATTCCAAGATTTCATAGCGTACGTGCAAACAATCAGATGGAATTTGGGATTAATTTGACGATTTCATCTCATTTCTGTTTCAACAATTTCATCCCTAAGCAAACAAAACATTGAATTGCAGTCCACTTCTACTTCCACTGTTCCACCTAGATTGAATTTGAATGTCAATTCAATTAATTCACGCTACTTAATTGTGAGAACCGAAAGCCTAAGAGTCTTGACTGCTAATTCAGTTTTTATGCTTTATATATTTCTGCATACACGAGAAAGCAGTTCATGATGGCAAAGATGGGAGGAGGTCTACTACGCTTCTTGCTTAATTTCCGTCGCCGCTGTGTCCAGGTGTTGCCACCGGCCACCGCCACCCATGCCGGCGAAGGAAGCTGTGCAATTGCGCAGTCCTCGAACATGAGGTCGACAAGAGAAATAAGGTCACTGTTAGATGCGTCTGTCCACTACTGGAGGACGCTAAGGATAAAAAAAACTCATGCAATGACTTTGTCGTGCGTTTATGTCCCCGGGGCACGGCAAAGGGCGCTCGGCAACGATCTGCTCGGCAAACAGCTCTTCGCCGTACGCCAAATATTGTGGCGTACGGCTAAATTGTTTGCCGTGAGTTAAAGACTGCGCACGGCAAAGAAAAGTTGCTCACGGCGCGAGATGGCGCGCACACGTACACGGAGGTGCGGGGCCCGCGACTTTGCCGTGCGCCAGAGGTAGGACGCACGACAATCGTCTTGACGGCGCCGTTAGGGTCCGTCCTGGGTTAACGGACGAGAAACGGCCTTTGCCGTGTGCTGTCCTCCTCAACGCATGGCAACCGGGCCCTAATTGCCGAGTGCCGACCTCCTCCGCGCACGGCAATGGGCCCTGATTGCCGAGTGTCGGCACCCTCAATGCACGACAAAGAATGGTATGCTTTGCCGTGCGCCAGTCATTGCGCACGACAAAGGCACTATTCCAACCTACAGGAATGGTCACTTTGCCGTGCGCTGGCTGTTCGGCGCACGACAAAGTGACCTTTTTTCTTGTTTTATTCGTTTTCCGCGTATAAAAAATCCCTCTCAACAACGGAAAATCACATCCATCATATATATTTCATAATAATCATCACAAGCATGACATATATATCACAATAACCATCACATGCAGTTTATATAGATAAATCCACAAATCGACAACAACAACTCCTGCAGTGCGTCCACAAAGTTCATCGACAAGTCCACAAATTGCACAAAGTTCATCGACAAGTCCACATGTCATCCACACGTCCAAAGTTCATAAAAAGCTCACTAAGAAGGAGGTGCGCCTCCCGTGGGCGGCAGAGGTGGGAACAAGTTCTCTTGGGGAAACGTCAGTGATATGCCCGGTGACACATCGAGATTATTAGATGCCGCCGATTGATTCTACCAAAAAAGGGAGTAGATTGCACGTGAGACATGAATCAAGTTCTCTAAGTTATAAACTAAGTTCTCTAAGTTCTAATGTAATTTCTCCAAGTCTCAACTATCTCTAGGTCTCTACGTTCTCTAAGTTTGTAATCATTGAAATGAAATAACAAAATAGTCAAGTAACTCAAAACAGGAGTTGCAGGACCCGGCGGTGGAGTCGGAAAGATCATCATCTGGGGAGGAGGGGGAGGAGGTGGCGCCTCGGGCATCGGGGGCATCAGTTCACCCCTCCGAGCAGCTAGAATGCATGCTAGCATGTGCTCTTGCTGTTGTCGGGCCATCTGCTGATTATGCAAAACCACCGCCTGTTTCTAACTTGCTATCTGCTGGGCCATCTGCTGCTGCTACAGGGCCCACCGCTGCTCAGCCGCCTGGTGTACCACTTGTTGCTCATCCAGCCGGACCTACAATTGTTAGTTCCAATGTTAAATGGAAAGGAAACCTATGTACAAATTCAGTAACAAAGAATAAAACAAAAATAACCAGAAGTCGCTCCATTTGGGCCAGTGCAGGGGACAACTGTCAGAGTATGGGAGTGCTATTGCCCGTGTCCCTTGCTCGGATCTCCGCTAGAGTGGGAGTACTGGCTGTGTCTATCATGTTGTCTCCAATGTAGTAATGGCCATGTGCCTTTCTGTCGGAGTTTTATATCCGGCAACCTCCATAGGGGGTGCCCGTCGGAGGATAGATAGTGGACGATCGTCATGACCTGGAACTCGAAGGTAAAGGCAAGGACACAAGACACAGATTTATACAGGTTCAGGTAGCCAGAGTAGCTACCCTATGTCCTGTTTGGTGTAGTATATTGCGCCCTGCGCTTGGTGTTGTCCCCGGAGGGATTGTGTGTTGGTTGATCCTCCTAGGTACCCAACCCTCATTTATATAGTCCAGGGGGCGGGTTCGTAGTCGGTTACAAGGTAGGAGTCCTAGTAGGATTACAAGAGATTTCTAGTAGGAGTCTGTCTTCATCCTTCCTTGTATGGGTACCTAGGGGTGCATGGTCGACAAGCCCCCGAGCATTTTGTAGTCGAGTATAGTAGTTCGAGTAGTTTTGAAGCCTCTTCGAGTAGTTCTTGAGCGTCCTCGAGTACTGCTTGGAGAAGGTCTTCGATAGTACTTGAACTACCACGAGGCTGGAAGGTGGTCCAGCTCATCTGTCTTGAAATCGAGATATATGGAAGTGCGATTGAAAAATCGCACTCTATATGGAGTAGCCCCCGAGCCTTAGGTTGAGTCGTGGACTCTAGCTGAGAGTCAATCTTGATTCTGTATCTTCCGTCTTGAAAAAAAAATCAACTGATGAGTGTAGCCTAGTAGCCCCCGAGCCTTGGAACGATTGAAGAATCAATCCAAGGGTCTTCAGTGTTTGCGGAAGTCATCATCCGAGTACTCTTGTAGCGTCCAGCCCCCGAGCACGTCGCCGGGCGAGCCGTATGAGCCACATCAAGTAGTTGTTGGTGTCGAGCCCCCAAGCTAGAGAGCTAGCGAAGACTACTCAAGTCGTCGTCGAGTAGTGATTTGGCGTGTAGCCCCTGAGTTTGGGAACTAGCCGCACTGATGAAGGTACACGAAGCGTCCTCGAGGGTCATCGCCAGAGCATGACCTGAAAGTAAAGATGCGTACATTATGTAGCATATTTGTAGAAATTGATTCTACTAGTGACAGATACAAGATACACATGTAAATGTAAATGTCATGTGTCATTCTCTTGTTGCAGTCGTAAGGCATCGAGTAGTTAGCCTGATGCGGTTAAGCGCCCGGTCTCTAAGGTAGCTGTTTAGCCATAGCCGCTGGGGGTGTGGAGGCATGACAGTAGAGCCGGTTAAGCACTCGGTCTCTAAGGTAGCTGTTTAGCCATAGCCGCTGGGGGCGTGGAGGCATGACAGTAGAGCCGAGGCTTTGCGCGGATCGAGGCATGTGCTACTGGAGCGAGACCATTAAGAGGTAGACGAAGGTAGTCGGCATGGTGACAAGAGAGAGTGTGATTGCTCATAAAGTAGTCATTGAGACTGTTCCGCGTGGCGGAGAGAAGAGAGCGCGTGTTGTGCGCAGTGTAGCTCTGCTGGCAAGTAGCCGTCGAGAGGTGTACACGAAGTAGTCTTTGGCGTTGGTTCTTGTACACGGAAAACAAACCAAAGAAAAAATTGTTGAAATAAGTGACTTAGCTTTATTCATGGACGAGCGTCGACGAAACCGTAACGGTCGGTGATGGTTTCGCGACAGTTGTTGCTGAAGTCAACTAGTCGGAGGCGGATCCGACTAGTTGTTGATGGCGCGAGAAGCCGTTCACGACTAGTTTCTAGTTGAATCTTGTCGAGAGGAGTAGTCGAAGTAGTCGATGATGAGGTGGCGTTGCCGAGTGTCGATGTAGTTGTACTCGAGTACGTCACTTGTGTGCATCAAGTGTTGATGTTGGAACTTCCTGGTATCTTTCTCCGTGTGCGACTAGCAAAGAGACTGTCTCCATGGTATTCACGTGCGTGGTTCACAACCAAAACAGAGACGCTTTGCTCGAGTTCTGTTTGATCCTGAAACGCGTGCGTGCCTGCATGGAGATGCATCCGCAGGTCTGAGCACTTGTCGACTTTGATACAGACGCAACAACAGACCGAATTCGCCTTGGACTCGGCAATGACTTCTGCTGGGCACGAATCCGGATAGGACAATGACGAATTTGTTGGCCATGGACACAGATTCCGCTGTCCACTCCGATTTCGAACCCGACGACTGATGTGTGGACAGGAACAGGGGCACGAAATTTGAATCCGATTGACAAGAACTCCACGACTTGCTCCGAGTTGAAACTCGGTGACTTGCTTGCCGTGGAGTTGATCGATCTTTGCTTGGGACGCGAACTCGACAGCATGCCGACGGGCAACACGGTAATTGATTCCGCGACGGATGGGTGTTTTCTCTGAGCCGCCGAGTTGCGATTTGATGACGAGGTCCTTCGATTTCGCCCAATGATCTCGATGATCGCCCCACGGTGGGCGCCAATGTCGGAGTTTTATATCCGGCAACCTCCATAGTGGTACCGGTCAGAGGGTAGATAGTGGACGATCACCATGACCTGTAACTCGAAAGTAAAGGCAAGGACACAAGACATAGATTTATACAAGTTCAGGTAGCCAGAGTAGCTACCCTACGTCCTGTTTGGTGTAGTATATTGCGCCCTGCGCTTGGTGTTCTCCCCGGAGGGATTGGGTGTTGGTTGATCCTCCTAGGTACCCAACCCTTCTTTATATAGTCCAGGGGGTGGGTTCGTAGTCGGTTACAAGGTAGGAGTCCTAGTAGGATTACATGGTACGAGTCCTAGTAGGATTACAAAGGAATTCTAGTAGGAGTCTGTCTTCATCCTTCCTTGTATGGGTACCCAGGGGTGTATGGTCGACACTTTCCTCCTCCAATTTTCGTGATCACCTCTCCATCAAGTGACGCACGGGTCGGATCTCACTCTGGCCCATGGACCTGCCTTCTCATCTCTGTGTAGGTAGTGATGCAGTTGTGGATGGAGGAATCGCAATACGCCTCGGGGGGGGGGGGGTCGTCAGGGTTCTAGGTGGTCTCGGCCGCGGACGCCTTGCCCTTGTGGGACAAGATCCATCCCACGAACTCGTTGCAGTCAGTGTCTCCATGTGCCTTGGAGTGAGGAAAAAACAACAATTTGATCAAAACTATGCATAATTGAACTTTACAACAAATACATGAATGACATGAATATTCATACCCATCTAGCCCTGTATTGCTTGTTGCTAAGGTTGCCTTGATGGTGCGTTGGGAATGGGTTCAGCAAACGCTTCACTCGGCCATCTTCGGTGGGGGGTTTTCAACCACGACCCCTTTTGTAAAGTTCTTGGTGCCTCGTCAGAAAGGATGGCCAATCAGGAGGAATTGTCGGTGTAAGTCGAAACAAGAATACTTCGTACCCTTCGCCAACCAGTTGAACTTCAAAGCTGCCTTACATACTGGGCATGGGTACTTCCCGTGGACACACCAGCTGCAGAATAGCCCATATGCCAGATGGTCATGCAGGGAATACATGTACCGCACGTGCATTGTGAAATTTGTCTTTGTAGCTCGATCATATGTGTATTCCCCATCCTCCCAAGCATGGACCAAATCATCAATCAGAGGCTCTATGTACACACTCATATTATCCCCCGGGTATCCAGGAATTATCAATGACAAGAAAATGTTCTATCGCTGAAACATGACGCCGAGGGGGGGGGGAGAGATTGAGGGGGATAACGAACACAACCAACAAGTGTGTGGCGCAGCTGTCATTCCATAGGGATTGAACCCATCTATTGCCAGCACAACTTGTACATTTCGAGCTTTGTCAGCTTTATCACTATGACGTGCGTCAAAAAATTTCCAAGCATCAGCATCGACTAGATGTACCATGTTATCTGGATGGTATTGTATGCCTTGTTTGTGCCATGTCATCTATTTCGCGGATTCCTCGGTCATGTAAAGCTGTTGAATCCTCGGTATGAATGGAAGGTACCTTAAGATTTTCACTAGGACATCGAGTTGCCTCTTAGGACCCTTACCAGAGACTACCTCCATGTACCTAGAGGATTTCCATTTAGGGTAGTACTTTGCAGCTGCATGGTCTTTCCAAAACAAGATGCATCCATTCGGACAAGCATCTATCGGTGGGTATGGCATCTTAAGTACACGAAGGAGTTTTTGTGACTCATACATGTTGCGTGGCATATTGTGACTTTTTGGAAGCAGGGTGCCAATAACCAGTACAAGGAATGTGCCGACTAGTGACGCAAAAAAGGGCGATTCTCATCATAAACCACGATTAATGACGCCGGTTGTTATGAAAATGCTCCGTCATTAATTGAGCGTCACAAAACACGATTAATGACGAAACCTTATTTCGCGGCATCATTAGTTTAATGATGTGTATAAATTCATAACACTAAGGCATCATAAGGGCAGTCCCAATGGTCCACGTAGGATGGAGTCCATCCCTAATAAATGAGGTGACACATCAGCAAATTGGTGACATGGCAGCATAGTTAGTGAAGAAAGAGGAGGAAAACACATGACCTGGTTTCTTCCTCTAGACTTAGCCTCCTCACGCGAATCAAGGTCGCAAGACCCAGCAAAATCGCCATTAGGAAGACTTGACTAGAGTCATGTGGGTTTGGTCCTTCCCTCCATTGGTTAGAGATAAGGGAGAGAGAAAAGCGACATTTATTAGGTGAAGACACCAACTGTTGAGGAGAGGTAGGTCTATAGATGAATTTTGATGATGTGGCTCTCTTGGACTTCGCACATGATTTCTACCATAAGGACTGCCCTAAGCTACATGGCACGTGGAACCAAAATCTGATGTGGCACGACGTTTTGTGACAAACCATTTCGTCATTAAGTAAATTCAGCCCATATTTTGTTGGGTCAAGCCCCAAAAACCGTGTCGTCATAGATTGAATTTGGACCACCTAATGCTATGCTGAGCCTAATAGTTTTGGTCATCATAAATTGGTTTTAGGTCTTATCAAGGTTGGAATGAGCCCAATAAATGTGGTCGTCATGGATTGTATTAAACCTTATTAAGGTTGGATGGAGCCCAATAATTGCAGTCGTCATAGAATGTTTTAGGCCCCATTTTAGTTGGACCGAGCCCAATAATTGCAGTCGTCATTACTTTGTTTTACGTCCAGTACTGGTTGGATCGAGTCCAATATTCGATGACGTCATAAATTGATTTAGGCCCAAATGATGTTGGATCGAGCCCACCAATCGCTGACGTCATTTTGGATTCGGCCCAGTTCATTTTGGATCATTTTTTTGTAAAAAATAATGGGCCAAGGGGGCAAGCCCACATAATTTTTTGCCCTGTTATTTTGGGCTACAATCCAGGTGGTGCTTAATTAAATATAATTCAATCTCATATTACATGCTAATCAATTCAGTAATTGACATCACAGCTAATATTTTCATACCACTGATACAAATAAATGTTTCGGATCACACATGACACATTATTATCAAGGAACACAGAACAACCACAAGTAGATTGTCAGTAGGAGCTCACAAACCAATACACATGATATCTCCCTGCTCACAAATAAAGCTGGTCTTGAAATAGAACCCACTAAGATAACAAAGTTCAATACTCACAAACCAGCACAACTAGCTGGGAGGACACAAGCAGAAGACTAAGAAACTTAGTGGACTTACCTAAGGCGCGAGCTTAGCAGTTGACGAAGGAGGGTCTTAGTAGTTTCTACTTGTTTCTTCAACCTCTCAATCTCATCAGTCTGCACTTTCATTGCTACATCTGAAGCTTGTGCCTTGATCTTCAAGTCTGTCAAAACATGGTCCTGTTCAACAAAGATTTCACCAAGGTCAGCAGTTTCATCTAGCCCTCCCAAAGAAACTTCAGGTCTTGACCATGTAGCGGCAACTGGATAATCTCGAGGCATGTAATCAATAAATGGCTTTGACTTCACATTGGAGGGACAAGAATTTGATATTTGAACCGCAAGGATTGTCCTCAATATTTCAGCCTAAAAATGAAAGGTGAAGTCAAACTTGAACCTTAAACAAAGCAAGCAAATAAAATTAAGAATAAAGTAGCAGGATAATCATGTGTTCTGTTACATACCACGACATGTGATTGAATCTCAGCAATGCAGGAGTGGGATGCTAGGCCCTGCACAATAAGTATTAGGTCAGTTACCTTAGATATCTGGAACAGAGTGTACCGTGACCATTAGTAGACTTGTAGATAGATCTAGAAACTGGTCAGCTATCAATTGCAAGGAGTATTGACCATGTACAAATTGATGCTTAGAAATTAAAAATTGAGTTCACGAAACAACATATGAGAACTAATGGCCCCCTCCTAACTTGTGTTACAAACCAGGAACTGGATCTAGGGCTGTCAAGGTAAGAGAAGGATCTCAAATCTAACACAATAAACAAAGCAAATTACTTTCTAAGCATGGCTCATCGATTAAGTTGTGTTACAAATCAGTAACTGGATCTAGAGCGGCCAAGGTAAGAGAAGAATCTCAAATCTAACACAATACACAAAGCAATTTACTTTCTAAGCATGGCTCATCGATTAACTTGTGTTACAAATCAGTGACTGGATCTAGAGTGGCAAAGGTAAGAGAAGAATCTCAGAACTAACACAATACACAAAGCAATATACTTTCTAAGCCAACAAAAATACTCCTAGGGGACTAGAGAGAAAAGGAATGAGATTCTCACTTGTGAAGCTCCAAGATTTAGGGGCCCATGGATTGAGGGGGCATCCGAAGTCGGTTCTTGTGCTGCATCCTCGCTCAACTGCTCAGCTTGGCCAGCACAGCAGATGCAAGCAGAACACCGATATCTGCCGCCCACGATCTCGCTGAGATACCCCTCCCCCTCCATCGGCGACGGCGAGGTCAAACCGCCACCGCAGATCTAGCTGAGCAGACTGATGCTTTTTGCAAATGGAAGGTGGGAGTTTAGTGGCGCAACATGGTAGCAATAGAGTAGAGTATTTATTATTTGGGGGAGGCGATGGAATGCAAAATTTGAAAATGCCGCTTTCCACTTGCTGACCGCAAAATGAAAATTGGTAAGCTGCACTTGCTTTTGGGCCACTGACAAGAGGGGCCGTGCAAGCGCGTCCCCATATTGTCAGCGAGTTTGGGTGGGATTCCGGTGGTGTACAATATAGGCGGGAGACGGATATCTGGAAGAGGCCCACGCTTCAGTGAAACTGGGTGTGTTTCCAGTCGTAGATCACAAAGCCTAACAACTGCTTCTCCCACTATAATGCCTACATGTCTATTTTTTTAAGTCATCCGGATATAAGGATCTTCCTTCGGAGTTCTTATCCGGACCAAAGCACACTCATGTACCCACCAAATATTTCACATGTCTACTAGTGAAAAAGCCTGCATATTCCGCCCTATACTTGTGACAGGATTCCTGAGCAGTGTAGGCCTGCGTATCCCGAGCATCCCACGTATTTTCATGGCTACTGTAATCCCATGAGGCATGCTCTGCCACAAGGTGCACGCTGCCATGTGATCGGTCATGGTTCGATAAATAGGCATGCCCCCAAGGCCTTTGCTCATCGCCTCTTCATCCTCCACACATTGTGCTAGCAGACCACTATTTGGTTCTGCGTGCTGTCAAAAGAGGTGAGCTCTTAGCTTCCGCGTCGTGTTTTTACAGGTTACCATCATTGTTTGTGGTTAGTGCTTATCATGTTTACTTTGTTGGCGAGTGTGTGTAGGAGGCTGGCTTATGATACAAACGGAGGAACCACCAACTTCCATGTTGTGCCACCTCCGCAGGGGCCAGGATACATGGATCCATATGATCTATACGATATGGTCGAAGCAGACGAGGAAGAAACAGAGGAGATGAAGAAAGATGCCTTGGCTGCAAGAGTAGGGATACACTCGTGTGCTTTGCCATGGTCGCTGTGTGTGCCTTTACTGCAATCTTGCCCATCGGCAGTGGGGTTTCCGTGACATCCTGCAGCATGCTTCTGGCATTGGTCGCTCAGGACGTACCATGAAGTCAAGGGGTAGGTATCATGCATTGGAGGAATATCTCTGCATGGTTCCTCGTTATGCTACATTCCATCGTGCATTAGGTGTGGAGGAATAGGCGTGTGCCATATCCATCTCCATGACTGTGTTTGTTGTCTCCTCGTTGCCAAGTCCGAAGCTTTCGTTGCTGGGTGTGTGTGTGTGTGCCAGTGCCACTGTACGAGTGTGGGTCTATGGGGATGTATCATGTATGTGCACATTTAAGTCGAATAATTTGGGCAAGGTGACCATCATTTACGTTGTGTATATTCTTGGCAAAACTGTGAATTTGGTCAAACAGTAAATTGGTGAAATTGGTCATTGTTGACATTTGATTATCGTTGCAAAGTTCGTTTGGACTTGCAAGCGGACAAATCCTCCGTCGTAGTCAAGGGACCCTTCTTCCCTTGAGTGGTGAACCCAAGGTATTGAATCTGTGGAACAATGTGTAACGCAAGATCCAATCTAATAAGCAGAAAATACTTCGATCTTGAAAAGGGGTTTTGCATCTAATCTATGGAAGAACCATGAAAACACATCTAATCTACTAAACACCGGAGGTAGCAAGAGAAAGAGAGGGGAGGTAAAACCAATCTAGAGATTGGATCGGGTCTTTTGTTGAAGTTCCAAAACCAAGAAGAATAAAGCAAACGAATCTCATTAAAAGCCTCTTTAAATCATGGCTTTCGTTCAAATCCTCAAAGGCACCTACTATACACGTGATCAACATCCTGTCACGATGTCCCGCTTATTGTGTAGGTGAACCTAAGAGCACGTTTACGAAGAATGTGTTGAAAATGCTCGGTAGGTCAGGTATGCACCTCTAGCCACCATGGCTACAAGAACATCCTATGCAATCTATCCGCGGAATAGATTGGAGAATAAGAAAACCCAAGCAAAGACAATATCATAGTGAAAGCACTTGATCGCTAGAAATTAGATTCAATCTTGCAAATTCAACATGAAGTATGATACATGGACAAGATCACCACCGGGATCCTACCTTGATCTTGATCCTAGCTTCTAGAACTCCGACGTGATCTTCCATGCAAGGTTCCCACGTCGGCTAGGGAAACCCTAGTCAACCATCTCGGCCCTCTCCTCTCCGGAAGGGTGTCCCTCTCTTCTCTGCTCCTCGGTAGCAGATGACAAATTGCTTGATGCGTGGCTCGAGGCACGGGGGCATTAAATAGCCCCAGGATCACCTAGGTCAAAGGGGGTGCCGAACCGGGCCCGGAATGGGTTGGGCCGGCCAGCCTGGGCCCATTTCGGCCCAGTTCGGCCCCGGCTTCCTTCTAGACGCTTCTCGCGACTTCCTTACTTTTTGCCGAGTTGCATGTGGGTCCTTGACGTCATTTTCCTCGCAGTTTAGATAAGGGTGGTTGGTGTATGCACTCCCGCATCTTCTGTCTAGATCCTCGGCACTTCTCGGCTTCACGCTTTAGTCCTTGGTTCATTTGGAGTCATGTTCATCTTGTATCTTGACTTATCCTGGGGTCCATGATCTTCTCATAAAACCCTTGATGAACTTTACCCGAAAGTCCTAATTTAGGCTCTTGATTCCTGTGTAAACAATAAACTCCAAATACCATGCACGAGTGCGAACTTGACATATAATGAGGGTTAGGATCGTTAGTGTGAATATCAAATTAATACCAACATAGAAGGTAAACATGTGGCTAGATTGACGGAAATCGACTGCCAACATCCCCCGATGCTTAATTTGCTCGTCCTCGAGTAAGCCTTCAATGGATATCAATGTTGCCTTTCAATGTTCATACCCTGCACTTGATCATACATGAGAAAACATAATGCTCTCTAGATTTATATTCATTAAAGTTCCATAATGTACTAACTTTTATCTTTATGGAGGGTAGATATCATTCAAGCTCTTTCCACAAGTACTTGATCATGCTCTCAAACTTTTAAATAAATCTCAGAAATTTTGAAAAATAAAGAATGAGATCAAGAGAAAAATTACTTTACCAAGATAAAAAATAACCATCTTGCACTTTGCTCATATACTCTCATCTCATTTTGTCTCTCAAGCCTACTTGTTCTACTCCTTTCCTCCCTCAAAGTATATGGTGGAAAGCTTTATATGGAGCTATAGGAAAGTTTAGTCCTACCAAGATATTATAGTTGTGATGTTATCAAAACAAGACTAGCTTCTCATGGTCTTACCGAGACTCGTCAAAAAGGTCATTGGAAAAATAATGTTATCAAGAAGGGGGGAGAGATGAACACACACACTTTTAGATAGGTGGACATGTGCAAATGGCAAAGAGTGATCCCGAGGCACAAACGAAGTCCTCGTTATCGGATTGCACATGGTTGGAAAGATGAGTATGGGTCTTGATCTTGAATCCTCTTGAATACTCAAAAAACACTAAACATAGTTAGAGAACCGGGGAGCTTTATTATTATTTTTTTCTTTCTTCTTTCTTTCTTTCTTTTTCTCATCATACTTTTTCTTCTTTATCATTTTTTCAACATTTTTTTTCTTTCATCATACTTTTTCTCTTCTTTTTTTATTTGCTCCCCTTGAACTCTAGACTATACTAGTACTTCTTTGGCAACCCCCCCATGCTTAGATGTTTGCTCGTCCTCGGGCAAAAGAGGTGATAAATATGCCAAGGTGGAAATTGAAGCTCTCATATTTTCTTAGGGAGAGATACTTGAAAAATCTTTTAAGGATCCTTTTGGAAGTCTCCCTTACTCACTTGAAGCACCTTCCTTGTAATCTTCCTTGAAATATTCATCCATACTCATATATTGGGTTGTGGTCAAGGAGGTGAATACAAAAAAGATATGTTTGGGTTTTGCGGTTGGATATCCGGTGAGGTTTGCGAAATTCCCAATGTGGAAACTCACAATGCACGGATAGAAGAGGCTAGCATAAAGAACGATACGCAAAAACGGAATGACCAGCTTCTTAGTCTCGGGCCAGAGAAATCAGGCCTTGAATTAATGCACCCAAAAATAAATCTTGTATATACTAATGTTTTGCACTCAAGTAAGTTTAGGCTTTGGATGGGTAGAGCAAAATGCAAGCGGTACTCATGACAAGGTTAGCATAACTTTTTGAGAATAAAAACGTTCTTTGATTCATTCAAAATTGAAAGCAACGAAAAAGAACTATGGGACTTGAGTTATCACAACCTCCACACAAGATTTAAGCTAGCTTTTAATTAAATTTCAGATTCATATTAAAAGAGAGCACTAGCTTAAACATGCATAAAACAAGCACAAAGATGAGTAAAGCGGCAATTTTCATCATATATCAACATGGCATCAACTTATTATATTCACTAAAGGTGATAATCATGGTGGCAAACTTTATTCATGTTGATTTAAAGCAAACACTACTACTAACACACATGCTGAAAATAAATAAAAACAGAAAAATGCTACGCACACACAAATTTGCATAAAAGCTGAAAATGAAGAAAAGGAAAGAGCGAAAATGGAACCGAAGTTGAAGGCATCATTATTATTTTTCTTCTTCCTCCTCCATTCTTCATCTTACGGTGGTTGATATTGATGATCTTGCTTGTAGCATGGTTGCGCCGGTCCTCCTCGAAATTATTCCGGTGGTGATATGTGAAGGCAACCAACTTGATAGGCAATGTTTGCGGTCCCTTCTTCCATTTGACTTGCATTGGTTTGGATGGGGTGCCATGAAAACTTCGTTAGGCACCATGTATAGTGGAGGATGTGGTGGCGTGGCTGCCCCACTCCCCCATGCTTGCATTGGCATACTTCCTCCATATGGTGGTGGCATCAGAATCCCTCCATGTGGTTGTTGATTATCTTGATGTGCAGCCTCTCCTTCGTCTTGGGCCGCGGAGGATGATCCCTCTCCCACAATTTTCTTTTTTAATCTTCTTTGCTGGTACAAGAAATCCTTCCTCTAACCAATTTTGTCTTCATTCAATCTCAACCTCATGTTGGGAAGAGGAACATTAATCTTTGTCAACTTGTACCTTCTCCTCTCATCTCCACTAATGAATTTTTCTTGCTTCATGTACTCGATCCCAAAGAAATACTGACAAGGAGAAATTTTGGGTTCCTTGTTATCTTCTCCCGAAATCATTCCCCAAAAATCCTTCTAACATATTTTCTTGGACATCAACTTGCTCCGGAGCTTCCTTCTTGCAACCGAGTAGTTCTCCAATATATCCATAAGGAACTAGTTGGTCTTTATCTTCAAGGCGGAATGAGAGGCATGACACCCTTTCATTAATGACTGGTGCCAATATATAGAAATTTCTAAGGCAAGCTCCTTGCGAGTAGTCACACCAACTCTATTAAAGAATTGCACCCATCCAAGGTTGCTCAAGATTTGATATCCGAGTAGAATCCTATACTTGGAGGGCATCATTGAAGTTAACATTTGGCACAAGCCTCCTCTCAAGATGAACAAGTCTCTCCTCCTCCTCCTCCGTCTTCATGATGAAACAATTTTGGAACGCCTCGGAGTGTATGGTGGTGGAGCGGATAAACGAGTTGAGTGTCGTGGTGGAACGAGTGGCTCCTCCATGTGTCCTTGCGGTTTGGTGTACCGCATGGACGAGCTTCGTGTACTCCTTATGCCACCAAGGGGGCAGCGTGCCACACCTTGGTGGTGCCACGTCTTCTCCCACGCTTCAGGGAGACTCGGAGACTGAGTGCCTCCTCGAAGAGCTCGATGATGACCTTCGATGATGATGAACGTGTCTTCTCGGTGAAGACATTGGTGGCTCTCTTCCACATAGTTGTTGCATAAACTCACAACGAGTGCACCGGGGGTTGCTTGCCGGTGGGAGAAACACACAAGGGAAGAATATGGAGGGTGGAGAGTGAGGTGCACAAGATAGGAGGGATGATTGCCCATAGGGTTTATGAATGCTTGAACATGCAACCGCCTATTGTGGTGAAGCTAAACCAATCTATTGAGGTGTGACACGATATGTTGACGTGATCTACAGGAGCAACCCCGAAAGCAAGGTAGCTAACCTTAATCATCAAAGCATCATCAACATGAACAATAGATCGAAAACAAAAGGATCGGCGATTACATGACAAAAACCTACAACCTCATGGAACTCAATTTTTTTTCTAGGTTGTTTCTGGAACATATGGGCTATGAACTCAAGAACATGAATTAATAAATAGATAAAATACGTACCAGGCAAAGGGGAGCACCGAGGGTCATCAATGGAGGCCAGGCCGGCCAGCCTAGGCCGGCCGGCCTAGGCCGATCGGCCTAGGGGCCCTCCTGCTCCATTTGCTCTGATCTTTCTCCGAGATGCTCCTTGCTCCCTTGTTGCCTTGTGTCCGCGTGATCCATGAGATTCCATCACCCAAATTTTCGCAGCCACTCCTTTCCTTGGACAATTAAGGGTTCCACCTCCATTGTTTTTCTTTCTGTCACTTCCTTGTTCCCTTATCTCATGTGCTTCCACTAATTTCCTGCAAAACAAAACCCTTGCTTCCCCCATGCTTGTCCTTTCCATATGCCCAAGATACCAAACGACTAATACTTTCCCAAGATGCATCATGGGGCACTATATGTTAATCAAGCTCAAAAACCTCCCCTTGATCATGTTTAGATGCTAATTACTCCTCTAATTTTAAAAATTTTAAAATTAACTCAGCGCTAGCGATGAGTCCAAATATATCATTAGAGGAGATTTTAGGCATCCGAAACAATTGTAAAATTTATTTTGGTTGCATCGGGATCGATTGCTTTCATTAATTGATAGCAAGCTCCTCCGACTTGACCGTGAGGGCATAGGTTTAGGTTCTAATTTTGGCCAAACATGAGAGAGAGAGAGAGAGAGAGATTTTGAATAAAAACAAATTCAATGGGGCTTTGAAAAATTCTAATTCTAGAGAAACCGGTAGATGTCAAGAAAACTAGCCAACCTTAACATCATGGAGAAGATGAAAGGCTTAGATAGGATCTGAATTTTTGGTACGAGTTTCTCAAAAAGAGGCAAATAAAACATAGGATGGCTCATGTCATTGGTTTATGATCGAAAAATCCAAATAAAATGACTAAGCAGACAAAAGGTTCTCCGAAACTTGTCCAACCACTTAAGAGTTAATAAAATGTTTTGCGTAGCAAATTCGAAGACTCGCTTACTTGAAATTTGGAAATCTTCCGGGTTGTCCTCCCGGTAGCTTATTCTTGACTCGACGAACGGGTTGCCTCTCGCAAAGCGCTTCGTTTATAGTCTATAGCTAGACTTCTTCTCTTCTTCACTTCGGATCAACGTTCTTTGTGGGCGTTGCAATCTTGGGGACCCCACTTCTACACCATCCTTGACTTTGGTGTAGGTTTATTCTTCGGCTTAGTCATCTTTTTGGTCTTCACAGGCGGGCGTTGATTCTTGGTCTTGACGGATGCAACAACTTTTGTGTCTTCTTTGCTTCGTTCTCCTTGACTCTTCGCTTCCGATGCAATGATGAGGTAGGATGTATTTTATATTGACCATGTTACATACCTCGAATCGTGGTCAACTTGAATGCACTCCTCTCGCCATCACTTGATCTCCCCCTTGTCGACGTCGATTGTTGCTCCGACGGTCTTGAGGAACGATCTCCCTAGGATGATTGGCGGATGAGGTTGATCTCCTTTTGATCTTGGAGGTGGAGTTTCTCTTGGAGATTCCGACGATGTCCGGCCTCCGCTTTTAGATCTTCGTGTTGCACGTCACCTTTGCCTGCAAATTTTTTTTCTAGACCATCCACAAAATATATGTTTTTTTGTTGGAGATGTAGCCGTCAACCTCCCATTAGGGTTAGCCAAATATATACAAAAACTAAAAGAAAACTAGGGTTTAGCAAAACCCTAGATTAGATTGATTTTTTTAGGAAGGTCAAAATTAAGAGATGCAAAAAGAAAAATCAAGAGGAAAACTGAAAATATTCACAAACACAATACTAGATTGAATCTTGATTACTTGTTCCCAGGCAACGGCGCCAGAAAAGGGGCTTGTTGACGTTTGATTATCGTTGCAAAGTTCGTTTGGACTTGTAAGCGGACAAATCCTCCGTCGTAGTGAAGGGACCCTTCTTCCCTTGAGTGGTGAACCCAAGGTATCGAATCCGTGGAACAATGTGTAATGCAAGATCCAATCTAATAAGCGGAAAACACTTCGATCTTGAAAACGGGTTTTGCATCTAATCTATGGAAGAACCATGAAAACAGATCTAATCTACTAAACACCGGAGGTAGAAAGAGAAAGAGAGGGGAGGTAAAACCAATCTAGAGATTGGATCAGGTCTTTTGTTGAAGTTCCAAAACCAAGAAGAATAAAGCAAACGAATCTCATTAAAAGCCTCTTTAAATCATGGCTTCCGTTCCAATCCTCAAAGGCACCTACCGTACACATGATCAACATTCTGTCACGATGTCCCGCTTATTGTGTAGGTGAACCTAAGAGCACGTTTACGAAGAACGTGTTGAAAACGCTCGGTAGGTCAGGTATGCACCTCTAGCCACCATGGCTACAAGAACATCCTATGCAATCTATCCGCGGAATAGATTGGAGAATAAGAAAACCCAAGCGAAGACAAAATCGTAGTGAAAGCACTTGATCGCTAGAAATCAGATTCAATCTTGCAAATTCAACATGAAGTATGATACATGGACAAGATCACCACCAGGATCCTACCTTGATCTTGATCCTAGCTTCTAGAACTCCGACGTGGTCTTCCATGCAAGGTTCCCACGTCGGCTAGGGAAACCCTAATCAACCATCTCGACCCTCTCCTCTCTGGAAGGGTGTCCATCTCTTCTCTGCTCTTCGAAGGCGGATGACGAATTGCTTGATGCGTGGCTCGAGGCACGAGGGCTATAAATAGCCCGAGGATCACCTAGGTCAAAGGGGGCACCGAACTGGGCTCGGATTGGGTTGGGCCGACCGGCCTGGGCCCATTTCAGCCTTGTTCGGCCCCGGCTTCCTTCCAGACGCTTCTCGCGACTTCCTGACTTTTTGCCGAGTTGCATGTGGGTCCTTGACGTCATTTTCCTCACGTTTTAGATAAGGGTGCTTGGCGTATGAACTCCCGCATCTTCCGTCTAGGTCCTTGACACTTCTCGGCTTGATGCTTTAGTCCTTGGTTCATTTGGAGTCATGTTCATCTTGTATCTTGACTTGTCCCGGGGTCCATGATCTTCTCGTAAAACCCTTGATGAACTTTACCCAGAAGTCCTCATTTAGGCTCTTGATTCCTGTGTAAACAATAAACTCCAAATACCATGCACGAGTGCGAACTTGACATATAATGAGGGTTAGGATCGTTAGTGTGAATATCAAATTAATACCAACATAGAAGGTAAACATGTGGCTAGGTTGACGGAAATTGACCGCCAATAGTCATCATTTACGTGTGTATCTTGCAATGCAGTGCGGTGGGATAAGAATAAAATATCACATGACAAGACATTACATCTCAGACTATGACAACGCATCATGACTAGGGAAAAACACTGAAGAAAGGAAGGTGATCAAGGAAAAGAAGAGCACCAATGTTCTTCATGGATAACATGGGATACAAGGGCTTTTCCTACCACTACAAGATTCATAGAGTAGGAAAACAGGGGATCGATCTTTCCATCCAAAAGAAAACAAACCATTAATCTTTTGATCCACAAGACCACCTATATGAACATGGAAAAGAAAACCCAAATCCGAGTAATCTACGTCGACCCCTCCGAGGAGTTCCCGGATGACTCTGGCGTCGCGGGAGCTTCAATGGCTGGGGGAGCCACGGGACCGGGATTGGTGGGGCCGGCATTTGAAGGACCAGCACCGATGTCCATCTTCTTCTTGGTCATCTTCGAGTCTACATCCTCCTCCTCCTCGTCCTCCTCCTCCTCCTCCACACCCTTCTTCTTCTTCACCCACGGAATGTCCTTGAATGAATCAAGCTTACCGGCCTTGTCATCCTTCAAAAGCTGCCTCACAAACACCTCCGTCTGACGATTCATCTTCTTGGCCTCCACCCGCTTCCTCTTCTTTGCCACCAATCGCTTCTTATCAATGGCCCCCCATGTCTCCACCTCATCCTCGTCCTCTTCATCTTCATCTTCATCTTCATCTTCATCCCCTTCCACGTAGGGAGACAAACGCCTCCGTCTGACGATTCATATTCTTGGCCTCCACCCGCTTCCTCTTCTTTGCCGCCAATCGCTTCTTCTCAATGGCCCCCCATGTCTCCACCTCATCCTCGTCCTCTTCCTCTTCCTATTCCTCATCTTCATCTTCATCTTCATCTTCATTTACATCTTCATCTTCGGATGTTTAGGAGACTGGATGTTTGGGACTAGGAAAAATGTACAGAAAGGACAAATATTTCCAGTCTGGTAAAAGATGCTTGTTTTGATTTTGGGCAAATGTGATCTAGGATTTCATAGTTTATGAGAGAGATCTAAAATAGGATAACATTTAGGGAGACAAGGAAGAGAGATGGTTAGGGAAACAAAGCAGAAACAAGGGGATTGATCAACAAACAAATGATAACCAAAATCACAAACATGGTTTGGGTTTGGGATGCATTAGCATTTCAGATGTTTGGCAATAAGAGACCCGATGCTTGTTTTGAATTTGTTCAAGGTGAGCAACAGTCACATTGCTATTTCTTATTAATCGTCCAATATTGACCTTCAACCTCTCCAGATACGTGCATTATTCCAACTACTTCGTACATAGCTGTGGCTTAGCTAGAGCGTTTTGATGTGAGGGGTGTGGTACACTGCCATTGGATATGAAGTAAGACAACAAATTGGTTCAAGTAACCATGGCTACTCTGCCTAGCATACACTACATGGGAACAAGACATGGTCAAGACAACCAAGTAGACCCACCGTTTCATCCATAGTTTTTTCCTTATGCATGTGGCACGCTAGGAAATGACCAAATGAGATCATGCAATTCCATAGGCACGACCGAATGTTTGGGTATAGGAAAAATGTACAGAAAGGAAAATTATTTCCGGTCCTGCAAAAGATGCTTGTTTTGATTTTCGGCAAAGGTGATCTAGGATTTCATAGTTTCTGAGAGAGAGCTAAAATAGGATAAAATTTATAGGGAGAAAAGGAAGAGGGATGGTTAGGGAAACAGAGCAGAAATAAGGGGATTCATCAACAAACAAACAATAACCAAAATCACAAACATGGTTTGGGTTTGGGATGCATTAGTGTTTCGAATGTTTGGTAATAAGAGACTAGATGCTAGTTTTGAATTTGGTCAAGGTGACCAACGATCACATTGCTATTTCTTATTAGTCGTCCAATATTGATCTTCGACCTCTCCAGATGCGTGCATTATTCCAACTACTCTGTACATAGCCATGGCTTAGCTTGAGCGTGTTGATGTGAGGGGTTTAGTACACTGCTATTGGATATGAAGTAAGACAATAAATTGGTTTGAAGTAACCATGTCTACTCTGCCTAGCGTACACTACATGGGAACAAGACATGATCAAGACAACCGAGTTGACCCAATGTTTCATCCATAGTTTTTTCCTTGTTCATGTGGCACACTAGGAAATGACCAAATGAGATCGTGCAATTCCATAGGCACGACCGGATGCTTGGGTCTAGGAAAAATGTACAGAAAGGAAAAATATTTCCGGTCTTGTAAAAGATGTTTGTTTTGATTTTGGCCAAAGGTGATCTACGATTTCATAGTTTCTAAGAGAGAGCTAAAATAGGATAACATTTATAGGGAGACAAAGAAGAGAGATGGTCAGGAAAATAGAGGAGAAATAAGAGGATTGATGAACAAACAAACGATAACCAAAATCACAATCATGTAGGTCCAATAGGGGCGGATGTTCTTGTCTACGAAACACGAACATGCCGGACAAACATGAGACCATGTTTCATGGAAATGTAAAGTTACTAATTAACATCACAATGTTCACATACATAAGACAATGTTCCCACGAAATCTAAAGATACTAATTAACATCACAGATAACATAACAGCATATATCTTCCACTGGCGCGACTCACTCACTCCATCTACATCCATCACTCATTTCTGGCCAGGACGCGGTGGCGGCTCCACTTCTTCATGTTGTCCTCCCTCACGGCCTCAGACCTGGCCATCCCAAGGACGTGGTCCTTGATCTCATTTAGGTTCCTCCACCAGTGCATACGGTTGGGGCAGACAGGGCACCCGTAGGTGTTGGTAGTGCACTGGAAGACGCACAGAGCAACGGTCTTCAGATGGTCTGTGTCAGTTTGGGTGTCAGAGTTGGAGTTGGAGTCGGAGTCCAACTCTGCAAGTGGTGGAGGAGGCTAGGAATCCGCCGGCGACCTACAAGCGGCTCCGGTCATCGGTGGGTCGACATTGACGGCGTCGTAACGGGGCGGCTTCATGTCGTGGAATTGACACCCTAGCCACTCTAAGTAGGCACGAATGAAGTCGAGGCTACGCGGTGATAGCCAGGACCTGGATTTGTCTCCTGAGAAGGTGGTGGCCGGGAGGCTGGCAACGCCACCGGACCGATGATCAGGGACGGGTATGGCCATGCGCGTGAGCTCTCTGTGTCTGGGGGAGACTGATTGCTTCATTGCGTCGGACGGGTAGTAGGACTGAAATGGGATTGTTTGGGAAGAGAACTATCGGTAGAGTGGTTCGGAACTGGCGAGGACGCTGATGGTGGTAGGAATACAATGGCCAACTTCCATCAGAAGTTGTGCAAGCTTATGTAACAAGCTAAGCAACAGGCCTCTAGATCGAGTGGCTGCCATTCATCTTCAAGCTTCGAGTGGCTGACGTGTGGGTACCATCTGGGTATACCCACACGTCACTAACCTCTTGATGATGGCAACCACCTTCTATGGGACGATGTGGCAAGCTTCCCTGGGAAATTAGGCAACAGGCGCCTTGGCCTGTCGAGGAAGTCTACAGCCGGATGCTACTGAAAAGAAAAAGTGACCAGGCCGGACTAAATTGTTTGTTGATTTGTGGGCAAAACAGGATGACAACAGCCATATCTTACTGATTTGCAAAAGTGACCAGACCGGACTGAATGGTTCATTGATTTGTTAGGAAAATATGATCGCATTATTCAAAGAACATCCACCGAAAGTAGGAAACAGAGTCCACATAGACAAGACAGTGTTCCAACGAAATCTAACGATGTTAATTAACATCACAAATAACATAACATCACAATGTTCACATACATAAGACAAAGTTCCAATGAAATCTTAAGGTACTAATTAACATCACAGATAACATAACAACATAGAGCTTCCACCGGCGCGGCTCGCTCACTCCATCTACATCCATCCCTCGTTCCTGGCCACGACACGGTGGCGGCTCCACTTCTTCTTGTAGTCCTACCTCTGGCGCGCAGACCTGGCCATCCCAAGGACATGGTCCTTGACCTCATTCAGGTTGCACCACTGGTGCATACAGTTAGGGTAGACAGGGCACCATACGTGTTTTTGGTGGTGCAGGAAGATGCGTCTGTGGGATGTAGCCGTGGCGACGGTCCTCAGACGAGTCTATGTCAGTTTGGGAGTCGGAGTTGGAGTCAGAGTCGGAGTCAAACTCACCAGCTGGAACGGTAACCGTAAACGTAAGGTTATGAGGCGGTGACTGTGAAGGAGGCTGGATATTCGCAGGTGAGCCACCACCTACTCTTGGCAAACCGCCGGCGATCGACAGCGGTCGATGTTGGCGGCGTCAGAGGGTGGCGACAGCGGCGGTGGAGGAGGCTGGGAATCCGTCGGCGAGCCACCACATGCGATGTAGTGGCCGTCGCGCGGCGGCACCCAGTCATGGGCGCGCGAAGAGGATGTGGTGCCAGAGGATCGGTTGATGGGCAACGGTGAGAGCCGGCACGACAGGGAGCCGGTGGAGGATAGCCAGCATGACGGGGAGCCGATGGGGAATAGCCGGCACGACGGTGAGCCGGTGGGGGATAGCTGGCGCGACGGGGAGCCTGATCGCTTCATTGCGTCGGCCGGGTAGTAGGAGTGAGGCGCGAGTGTTTGGGAAGTGGTAGAGTGGTTCGGAGCTGGCGAGGACGCTGACGGTGGGGGTAGGAATGGCAATTTATGTGGAGTTACTCGCCTTGCCTGGGAAGTTGTGCAGCTTCGGTGAGAAGGTAAGCAACAGGCGCCTCTTGAGTGGCTTCCATTCATCTTCTACTATTGAGGGGCTGATGTGCAGGTCCCCGCACCTTATGACCAACACGTCTGTGATCTCTTGATGATGTCAACCACCTTTCATGGGAAGTTGTGGCACGAGGATGGCAACGGGTGGAAGTTACTGATAAGAAAAAGTGACAAGACCGGACTATATTATTTGTTGATTTGTTGGAAAAATAGGTTCACATTTTTCGAATGAACATCCATCCAAAGTACTCTGTAGGAGGAAACAGAGTTCTCTGATCTTACAATCAGCATAATCAAATATGGAGGGACCAAACTTAATTAAAAACTAATAATTAGCATTATAGCAAAGTGACACTTGTTATTGTTGGCAATTAGCTTTTCATCCAGTTTGGTTCGTCGAGGATCAAAGGTGCCGCCTCACCATCGAGCAAGAATGGCTCCAACATCAGTGGATGAGTGGCTTGCAACGCCGCCGGCCTTCAACCAGAGACGGTAACGGCTGTGCCCTTGAGCTCTCCGGGACAGTCAGCGCGGCGGGCACACTTGACATCAATGGTCGCGCGGCTGGTAATGCCGTCGGCTTGTGGAGCAGGGACGGGAATGGTTGTTCCCCTGAGCTCTTCGGGACAGTTAGCGCGGCGGGCACACTTGACATCAATGGTCGAGCGGCTGGCAACGCTGCCGGCCTGTCGAGCAGGGACGGGAACAGCCGTGTGCCTGAGCTCTCCGAGACAGTCAATGCAGCGGGCGCACTTGACATCAATGGTCGAGAAGCTGGTAACGCTGCCAGCCTGTGGAGCAGGGATAGGAACGGTCGTGCCCCTGAGCTCTTCGAGACAATTAGCACGTCGGGTGCACTTGACATCAATGGACGAGCGGCTGGCTGTTGACGGTGGAAATTCACCATTTCCAACCCTCAATATTCTCACATAAATGGAGGCATACGCATATCTTACTAGCATTTAGGTTTAAATAATGTAGTTCCACTTGTCCTTGGAGATTATTTGTATGTAGGTGATTTACCCCTTAAAGGAGATGGAAACTCAACTTCTATGAAGAAACCATGCCAACTCAGCTGAGGAGGTGGCTGCCACCAAGGGAAACATGGCAATCCACGTCATCGATCCAGGGGAGGCACTCACCAACGAATCAGAGGATGCCACATGGACTTCACATGGATCAAAGGGCCCACCTCGGATACCAAATCAAGCCATGCACCGGGGATGGATCAGAGGGCCCACAAGACAGCCAACCAGAGGAAGCACACCAGGTGGGGCCGCCCTACGGGGTCGGCCGATCCTATGATCGGGCGAACCGCCTTAGTGGCGTCCCATCCTGGCCTTCCACGTGGTGGTTGCTCATTGGTCCATTGCCTCACTCCCGGGTGTTTAGGGGCCATTTGGGCATCCGAGCAAGCCTTGTCCTCGCCTATAAATAGAAGGGGAGGGGCTCCCATTTCTCACACACCACTCTCTCATTCTCCTCTCACTTTTAGTTTCCAAGGCTAGGGGTAGGCTAGAGTAGCTCTCATTCAGGTTCCAAGTCCTCTTGGAAGTCTAGGTATGAGTTCTCTTTTATCTTTATTTCTTTGTATGACTTTGATCTACTTCAGTTATTCAGCTATTTCATATAAAGTCATGGTAGATCATATTCTTGATATGTTCTTGAGTTCATCCTCTGTTCATCATTTAGAGGCTCGTGTTCTTCGTGAACACTACCTTTTGATCCACTTGAAGGGTGATAAACTCCTTCCTTATGTGTTTGTTCATAAGTTAGAGGCTCGTGTTCTTCACGAACACGACCCTTTGATCTTATTGATTAGACATAAGAGAGTTCATATCTGTTCGTATGTCTAGCCTTAGTCGATCTTGTTAGATGGCATGAGAGTATTGCACGAGATCTGTGTTCAAGCTACGGTACTCGGTCTAGTTGACCAGTCTTCTGGTGGCTCTCACCCTGGGTCACAATAGCCCGGGCCGGGTGGAGTCTAGCAGCAATGTAGGCATGGTGCCTGGGTTGTCTGGCTACGATAGTTATGAGCATACCCCCCGTAATGAGAGGTCGGTCCTCAGGTGGTGACATCCCTATTGGATCCTAGGGCAACCTCCGCGCTGGGGTACCTGCTATAGGAGTCTAAAGTCTAGTTTCGCAGAGTGCTGGTCGTCGCGAGCTAGCTCCCCGTTTGTACCTGAGTGCTGAACCTTATCTCTCTCATGCAATACTCATGCCCATCTCTTGTATCTTCTAGCTTTGTATGTTTAGTACATTAGAACCTAGAGCTAACTCATATGTTTCCCCTAAGCCGTAGTGTGCTAGAGTAGAGGTAGATTTGAGTGTGTGTGTCACACTACCCCATATATCTTTTATCTTACCCCTGTCTTTGAGTGTGTTGTTCCCTATATCTATCTCTTGGTTTACATTCAGAGCAAAAGCATAAGTCTAAGATATCTACCATTGCCTTCCACGGATTCGATACCCTTGGAATACTCTCCTTCCTTGGGGAAATGCTACAATGGTCTATCTGTGCGCTTGCGGATTCGTTCATGATCGTTTAGATTAACCTTTGGCAAGTCTCGATGTTCACGCTAACTGCGCCATTAGTTGTGACATTGAGAGGTGCCTACAAGGCGTTTCCTAATGTTGTCACTAAGGACGGGTCCCATATCGGTTCTTAGGATGACGACGCTACGAAACGCCAACACTGGCAACACTGCCTGCCTGTCGAGCAGGGACGGGAACGGGCGTGCACCTGAGCTCTCCGAGACAATCGATGCGGCAGGTGCACTTGACATCAATGGAGGAGTGTGTTGACGCAGAAAATGGAATAAAGTCCTCCGCGGCAGCACGTAACGGATCCCCGGGATGTAACAAGCGTGCCAGCCGATCTGACCTTTTGATCAGCACGAAAGAGGATAAGAAGTTAAATATGAGGTTGATCGGCTAGGGAACCGATAGATGTCTTCCACGTGGGCACAACGCAACAGCCCGATCGACCGATGCGAGATCGAACGAGATCGGCCAGCCGATAGGCAGCCGAAGTGCAAGTATGTTCAGAACGGCTAAGGTCAGCCGATCTGGTAACGTCAGTGGCGAGGCGGGTCTGGATCGGCTGTGGGACCGGTGCGTCTGATGATGCGGCGAGAGCTAGCCGATACGATCGAGCCTCGAGCGGGATAAGTTGGTGATAAAAGCTAAATAAACAAGAAAAGACTTGCAAATATAGCTGATATCGATAAATTGTGAATAAATCAAGATGAAACTATAGTGATGCGCCCGGAGGTTAAAGCCTAGATGTTATTTGGTAAAGCGGTTCTCTCAAGCCTGTTGGAGGTCGATCGATGTAGCCCGACGAACTCGAAGGACGACGCTTGAAACAGGAAAACAAGAAGTAGAAAACTTTTTGGCAAAGTCGCCGACTTGAATGGTAAATTGCTTGAAAAGTAAAGGTTTGTGTTTGTTGGCCTGTACCAACTTTCTTGACCGCGCAGGGTCGCTACTTATACCCTAGGACATTACAGACTCATAGTCGATTAGGACAAAGCTTACTTAACTAAAAGAAACTGCAACTACTAAAAATAAACGACTCGTGCAAGAGTTGGACTCACTAACTATCTTTGACCCGTTGTCAACCGATGTTGACCCGCCTGAGCCTCCTTTTTTCTTCCTTGGTGTATTTCTTCTCTTGCCGCTTTCTCTTCTTTACCTCAGCCGATCCCCTATCTTTGACTATCGGTTGTCTCTGTTGACTCCTTTCCTAGACGGCCAACTGATTGGTTGTTCCTTTTCTCTTCACTACTGACCCTGTGTCTTGCCCGGTGCCTTTTCTCACCAGCTCTTTGCTTCTTATCGACACGTGTCAAAAAGCGGTGTCAACGCATGCCCCCCAGTTTCGGAGTAAATATGTTTTGCTCCGAAATTCTCTCGATTTCGGTTTCCTTCTCCGAGTCGAATGTGATCAACGGATAGATCTCTTAACAAACTTTGAGTCTTTTAGAGGCCATAAATATCAACCCCCTTGGCTGTTTTCTGCATGCGTTCCCTTTTGCTGTCGTTTCATAGCTCACAAGTTGATTAGATCTGTAACTGATCTTTCGTCAAAATTGATGGCTTCTGCACGGGGCTCTGCTGATGATGGCCGTCACACAAACACAGGTAACCTCTTCATTGACACTCGTGAGCCAAAGTGGTCGACCGATTGATTATTTTCCTTTGCGATGTCATCCATGGTTTGGTCATAAGGTTTTAAGGATTGCTGACATCTTTAGGTATCACTGTTCCTAAGGCTCCTCAGAAAAGAAAAGTAATTACTAGGAAGATCTTGATCAAGGATTCGAAGAAACTCAAGGTGTCTGCCGATGCTTCTGCTGGTGATGTATTTGTTGATGCTGGATCTGCGGCTGGTATATCAGTTGATGCAATGATGGTGATCATTCTATCTGGACCCCTTATTCCTTTCTTTTGACATATTCTTTATTCCCTTATTCTTCTCTATTTGTAGCATTCTGGTCTGTTGAGCAAATTTTCCCAGGAGAAAGCAAGGGTTTCATCAGCGCAAGCTATTGTGCCAGAGTTAAGTAAAAGGCGGACCAAAGAAAATCCAAAATCGGCCAACTTTCCTAGAAAGGAATACCAAACCTAGAGTTTTAAACCAATTGATGATCCTCAAGGTCAACCTGCTACCGAAATTGAAGTAATTGATGTTGACACAGAATCGGCTGCTTATTTTGAAAGCCATAAAGAGCCTGTCGACGTTATCTTGATTGAAGAAGATGAACAAGTCACATCAAGATCTGATCCAGTTTAAGCATCTCCTTTTCTTTGTTAATCTTGCTATATGTTTTCTTAATAATACCTCCTTTTGACCTCCCTTTTGTCTTTTGTAGATCCAAAATAATCCCTCCATTAGTGGTTCTTCTCATGTATTATCTTTAAGTCCTCTTCCTGACAATGTCTGGGCACGTCTTTGAGATATGTTGCTTCTCCTTGATCAGAACATCAATCAATTGGTTCAAGAGGCAGAACCAGTCAGACAAATTTATAAGCAAATCAGAGGACAACTGCCAGTTGAAGTAAAAGATAGGCTCCATCCAGTTGCTTTTATTGAGAGTCATCAGCTTCGTGTTGAGCATGCACAACATCGCCTGGAGGAAAGGATTCGTCAGGAGCAGTTGGTTCAGAATCGAGAAGTTCTTGATTCTCAAATGGCCGATTTAGATAGCAGAATCCAGATTTTGTCTTCTTCTCGTCCTGAGATTGCTGCTATTGTTGATCGAATGAAGAGCAGACGTGTGGATCTTCTTACAGAATTAAAGCAACTTGAGGAAGATTTATCCCTTGAGGAGAAAAAGCTAGTAGATCTTCCAAACATGATCAACAGTATGGAGCGTCACAAGGATGTTATTGCCAAGATAGCTCAAAACATCAGCCAAGAGAAACAGCCGATTTCTGGTTCAGCTGACGCCGATCATCAAGAAATAGAAGAAGTTGACCAACTTTGTTTGCATGCCATCAATGCTATTCATTCGTTAGGCATAGCTTAAAAGTCCTTGTATATGTAACTCTAGAGTTTGGTCCTTCTGTGGCTGGCTTTTAAATGTGTTGACCAACTTCCAACGCTCTTCTTTCATTGCTTTGACCTTCTCTTTTGACCGAATGCTTGATCGGCCTATAAATAAGCCACTGCCATCTCTTTTCTTTTATCTCTGACGTGATGTCTTCTTCTTCCTCTTCTGTGAATCAGGTTTCTTTCTATCTTTGCATTCCTCTATGGTTTTCGCATGATGGTTTAACCATTTCTTCTTCTCAGTCTCCCAGCCGTGAGGATGTAGAAAGGATCCTGACGAACATTAATGCTCATGGTGCGAATCAACGAGCGTCAATGTCAAGGTAGAAGCGAGGTCTTCGACTTGTAATTTCCACAGATGAGAAGAAGTTAGAAACTCTAGAAGCCAGGAGGGCACATCTTCTTGAAGAACTGAATCAAGTAGATGGTGAAATAGCCGTCACCAAGATGCAGTTAGAGAAGGCCAAAAATTTAGAAAAATCTTAGTGTAATTTTTTCTTTAGCCGATGTGACCGGCTTTTAATAAATTCTAGCCAACGTAATCAGCTTTCGCTTCATTGTGTTTCATCTTAAAAACAATCATATGTATGATCCATGCATTTCTTCTGGATGATTCCTTTTCTGACAATATGCACTATTGATCTTCCTGAATCATGACAGATGAATGCTACCCATCTATTCTTGAATGCCATTAGTTTTTTAATACTGGCATGTGACCCTGAAATGTCTTCTCTTCTTTCTCCATAAAATGTACTTCTTTGTCCAATGGTCTTTCCAGGAGTTCACCATAGTCATAGCAAGTTCTAGCTGATGATTAAGATCAGCTGTTTCAAGACTTTGGGAACGAGAGGCGTTCACTCTCAAAAGTGTTTTCAGGAAGAAATAGCTATCCATCCCAAGTAATAAGTTTTTACTTAGAATGACTTTGCTCCTTGATGGTGCTATGAAGATTGCTTTCTCTATCTGCACTTCTGAGGGGACAACAATATCACTGTATGCTCTACAGTTTGTAGACGTGCATAATTTCCCAATTTAACATATTAGCTCTGGCCTCATTTTTTGGGAAACGTATCGCTGAATCAATGCCAGCCTCTTGGATGCCGAGTCATTCACGGGGAGTTTGTTCCTCTCCTTGACTGGATCTGACGCTTCTGTTCCTATCTCTTCCGTTCTCCTCATCCTTATCTCTTCCTGGTGTTCAGGCTATAAGTAGACCCTGCATCCTTCGATGAGAAAAGATACTTTCCAACCATGCCTCAAAATATAAGTCTGATAGATTGCCAACTTCTTCTCTTCACCTTTCTCCTTCTTCCTTCTCATCTCTTGATGGCTAGAAGAATTCTTGCGAAGTAGTATGGGACATGCTTCTCTCCCTGGTCTCATCTTGCGAAGCCAGGAGGTCCAACAGCTAGAAGAATCCTTGTGACGTGTCTTGGGTTCATCAGTTGGTGGAGGAGAGTTTGCATATAGTCCCTTTGGCATCAGGAAGAAGATCAAGCCTATGTCTTGTTCATCAGCGAGTTTAGCATGAAGGCCACAAAATAGTGATTCATCTTGTCAACTTTGCACTTCCTTTTGCTTTTTAGTATCTGCCTGTATATTTCCTCTGGTAACTACAGATTGCCTAGTGATGATGAACATAATCAGCTATTCTTTCTATTCATATTCCTTGTCAGACTTTGTAATATCACTATGTACTGAAATATGAGAGAAAGAAATAATATATATATATGTTTCATATTTTTTTGTTCTAAGGGCGATTGTTACATCGGCCATTATCCGAATCAATAGATCGGCTATAAGTGTTTGAACACTTTTGATTTTACAATTTTTCCACTAAAGGTGATAACTCAGTATCGGCTATCATCCGAAATCTAAATCGGGTAAGAAGCCAGAAGTAGTAATCGACTAAATATTGTAATTTTGCTTTGTCTTTGATGAGCATCGGCCTTATCTTGCTATGGTCCAATCCTCCCAATCGGTCGATGCAGCTTTGTGCTCTTTCCTTTATATTTGGGAACCGATTGTTTGGATCGGTTGAAGCTCAAAGTCAGACATCTTGAGGAAATCTGTCTCCCATGCTTTCCCTGATATGCAGATGACTTTATCAAAATTCCATTGCATATCGGCTGCTGCAATGTGGAAGGAGGAATCGGCGTTGACTACTGTCAGTGTTTTAGACACCGAGCCTACGACGGGGTTCCCGAAGTAGTAGATTGTGCGGTGGGGCTTGCCGAGATAAGGAACACGATGGTGAGACACGGGGCACACAATTAGACAGGTTCGGGCTGCAATGTGCGTAATACCCTACGTCCTGTATGCTGCGTGGCTCTGTATTGATTGCGTCTGTTTTGAGAGGGGTCCCTACCTCGCCTTATATGTCATGGGAGGCAGGGTTACAAGTCAGATTAGTACAAGGGTACTATTCGAGTAGGACCCAGAGTAGCCTATATAGGGTATGGAAAGCTATCCTAGTCTTAGTACAAGTCCTTGTCCGCCTTGTCTTGCCTTGTGGTCCACGGTACCAGCACCGTGGCCCACTAGTCGAGTAGTCCAAGTGTGTAGGAACTCATCTCCCGGGTATGGCCCACAATGTGTTGGTGGGCCCAGGGATGCCCGGTCGACAAGCCCCCGAGTACTTTGTAGTCGAGTGTCATGCTCCAAGTAGTCTTGAAGGTCTCCACGAGTAGTTCCCAAGCGTCCCCGAGTTCTACAAGCTTCCATCTTCAATAGTACTTGAATCATCACGAGGCTGGAAGGTACTCCAGCTAACTCCATGAGTAGTCTCGAAGTCTTCTCGAGTTGTTCCCAAGCATCCCCGAGTTCTTCCCTTGAAGATCTTCAATAATACCCGCTTCGTTCTTGAAATCTTTGCATCAAAGATCCATATGGAAATGCGATTACTGAAATCGCATTCCATATGGAATGTAGCCCCCGAGCCTTAGGTCGAATCCAGGATTCAAGCTGAGGGTCAATCTTCTACTCTTTGATCTTGCTCCGAAAAATCTGTAGACAATCCGAAGAAATAATATAGGAACGCGATTTGCAAAAATCGCATCCTATATGGATGTGGCCCCCGAGCCTTAGTTCGAATTGACAATTCAAGCTGAGGGTCAATCAGTAGTCTTCGTCAAATAATCTCGTAAAATCTTGAGAAAAAACTGAAGGCCACGTGGCACGGAGCCCTCGAGCCTTGAGTCGAGTACTTTCTCGAATTGAAGGGTCCAATCTGACTGTAAAATAGTGGCCTAAATTCAGTGAACTGTAGCTGAGTGAAATCCAATTCCATCGAGTAGTCGAGCCCCCGAGATAGAGCCGAGCAGGTCTTGGATTTTAGTCCTCTGACTTAGCCAAAAATTTCGCTTGTGTGAAACCAATCTGTTGAATTCGAAGGGTCACCAGGCCGAACCATTAGGGTTTTGGTTTTATAAATACCCGAAGGGGTATCCCTTAGGGTTTCATTGATTCCATTCGCCCTTAGATCCAGAAAGCCTTAGCATCCGTAGCCGCCGCAGAGTTCGAGCGTCCACATTGCCAAGAGTTTGCGCCTCCAGCCCCTCGCAACCCTTGAGTCGATGCGAAAGAAGACTCTCGTTACTGATAGGATGAAGCCAGCACCGTCCAAAGGTCAGAAGAGGAAGTCCAACCGCGGCAAAAATCAGTTGCCGGAGCCGAAGTACAAGACAGTGGTCATCACGAAGCCCCCGAGCCAGGCCGTCTCTTGGAAGAAGTCAAAGATGAGGGAAGAAGATATCAAGACCCTCGAAGCCGTTGGGTTGCTGCGTGAGAAGGCGATTGCCGGTTGGAGCTCTGCCGCCGGAGATGCGTGGCCGATGGAGAAGAGACTGGATGAGATCCCGATGTTCGGCCACTTCGTCGAGCGTGGGTTGACGTTGCCGTCATCAGATTTCTTCTGCGGCTTCCTCGATTTCTTCAAGCTAGAGCATGTACACCTCAACCCCAACAACATCTTCCAGATTGCAGTGTACGTGCACTTCTGCGAAGCCTTCCTCGGAATCCGCCCACATTGGGCTCTGTTTAGGAAGATCTTCCGCTTGAAGCCACAGCCCAATGCCAACTTCCAAGTTGTAGTCGGTGGAGCCGGTGTGCAGATGCGTCAGAAGGCACAAGAGTTGTACTTCAAGTACGACTTGATTGACTCAAATCAAGACTAGAAGAACAAATGGTTCTACATCGAGAACGCCCCGCCTCAGCTGCCGAAGCCCAGCATGTTCGCGCCAGTGTATGATAGGCTTTGGAAGGTTGAACCAACAATGTAGGAGTGCATTCAGATCCCAGAACTGCTGGCGAAGATTGCACTAAAGAAGGCGCAAGGCTTGACTGCTGAGAGAGTAGCCTTCAGCTTCATGAAGCGATGGGTACAACCCTTGATGCAGCGGGAGCATCTTGGGTTCGAGTACACTGGAGCGGATGATGGCTCCAAGCTATCTACTGAAGAGATCAGTGATGATCTGGAGATGGAAAGACTGCAGAAAATCTTCAAGAATCTTCACGAAATTCCTGCAGCCGTCTGTGAATATAGTGCCGACAATCCTCCGCGTATGGTAAGTTTCCAAGTACTAGCCCCCGAGTACTTATTGTAAGTAGTCGTGTAGTTTAACTTTTATCTTGTTTCAGAGGAGGATGTCTTGAAGTTTGTATCCAACCCCCCTCCTCGTCCCCAAGACCCACTACAAGCGCCCGAGGGAGAGCCAACAGGAGTGGAGGCTCAAGCCCCCGAGAGTAGTCAATCTGCTCAAGGGGAAGAAGAAGAAGTCTTGGTGGAGGACGCCTCCTCAAGCGACGATGACGGCCAAACACTTCAACAGCGTTTTGAAGTGAAAAGCCGCTATGGGTACTCTGGGGCGCCAATCCCCAGTGGCCTCGCCGCGGGGGCATCGAAGAGGCCGGCATCGTCTCTTGCAGATGATGTGACGCTGCCACCGTGGAAGAAGAGGACCACGGTGGGGAAGCGGGTTTTAAAGAAGATGACAGGCCTCCCCTCCACTACAATAAGTGTTGGAGAAAATTTAAGTAGTCAATGTCGTATTGAATACTTATTCTCTGCTGTAATGTCTTGAATTTTGACTTGCGCAGATTATCGAGAATGCAGCCAATGTACCCTCGAGTAGCCCTCCAAGAATAACAGAACCCGAGGTGGTTCCGGCGTCAACCGTTGAGACGGTGACGCATGAGCAACAAGAAGCCGCGGTACCAGGAAGCGTGCCACCGGTGGAAAGGGTGCCAGAGGTGCCGGCAGCGCCTTCTTTTTTCGACATGCTTGGGCCGAAAGTCTCAGTGCCTCGAGCTGCTCTATAAGTACTCAAGTACTCGAGTACCTATTAAAATTGCTCACTTTGAATTTGCTGACCAATCTTGTTGATGCAGAAAATCCACTGATGTGAAGTGGGGTGCCTCTGGAAGTAGTGCTGCTGGAGAAGACCAAACTCCTCGAGAGCAACAAGAAGATGTTCTTCCAGAGTGCCAAGAAGTACCCGCCGAAACTGATGCTGCAGAAGCACTACGCTTCTTGTGGAGCGACGTGGTCAAGGCGGCAGTGGGGGCAGCTTCCAAATCCAAGGCTCAAGAACTCGAAGATATTGAAGCCGTGGTAAATGAGGGCCTAGAGGCTGATCCAGAGGCCGTGCTGCGCCACGAAGAAGTCCCAGTTGCCAAAGCCCCCGTGCGCCAAATAGATGCGCAACTAGCGCTTGAAGACAACCCGGAGGGCCGCATAGTGCCACACGAGCCACTCATTGAAGACCCAGCTCCTCTGTGCAGCGCTGCGCAATACTCTGCAGCGAGCGCAAGTACTCAGTCCATGACAGAAGATTTGATGCCATACGACGACTCGTGCCTGGATGAGGATAACTTGCAAGCTCACAGCGAGATGTTCCGCAGCGTGGAGAAGATGTTCGCGGTAAGTGTGTAGTCTCTTAAAGAGAACTTTTTTAGCCAAGGACAACTTGTCTCTAACTCTTGAATTGCTTTGCTTGTTGCAGGAAATAGTCAAGCAGTCGAAGCGCAAGACTCGCCTGCTTGAGCAACATGCGACTGACATCGAAGAAGTTTCGCGGCTCAGAAAAGAACTCAAGGAGCAAAAAGCTTTGTCTCTGAAGCTGCAAGAGAAACTTGATGGAAACACCGCCGAGTACCACAATGAGATCCAGAAGCTGACGGCCCAGAAAGATGACGTTGTTGGTAAGAACAAGTCTCTGCGCCAGAAGAATAAAGGTATTCCCCCTTTCTGAATTCATCATAGAGTACTTTTGTCCTTGCATATGGTATCTGATAAGTAGTCTTGATCTCCTGCAGAGCTGACTCAAGACATTGAGAAGTTCAAGAACAAGGCGCTGGACTGGCAGCTGGCCTATAATCGCGAAGAAGCAACTCGCATGGATCTTGAGGTAGACTATAAGGTGCGATGCTTCGAACTTGAGCGTGAAATGGAGATTCGCCTAGCGGGCTGGAATGACTTGTTGACATGTATGCGGTTTGTTGAAGATCAAGATCGAAGAAGCCGAAGGCCTACGCACAGAGTTGAAAGCCTTGACTGAAGCAGCTGAGCCAGTAGCCAATCTTTTCGAGCCCAGGGTTGCTGGAGTCCAGCCTCGTCCACTTGTGGAGAGACTGAAAGACACGCCGAAGAAGGTCCTAGAATACGCTCAAAGGCCGGCTTGCACTATTCCCAATCAAGTCTTGAGCTTTATCAAGTCATTCTATGCCGAGGCAGATTTGACAGTCATCATGAACGGACGATCTGGAGATTGCACCGACGATCGGCTCAACGAGTTAATGCAACAGACTTCTCCAATCGCGGAAGCAGTCTCCAAGTTCATCGATCTCCGTTAGATGTACCTGTAGATTAGAAACACTAGGGAAAAACAAGTGTAATCCCGAACAAGTGTTTATGTAATATAATTGAAAACTTGAGTAAGTCAATTATCTGGATCCCTTGTATGCTTATGTGTTGGCCATATACTCGAGTTGGTATTGAGTGTGAGGCTGCAAAAAGAGATACGATACACGAGTAGAAATACTCAAGTGTAAATATGTTCCGAAGAACGTTAGCTTAAATCATGACAAGTTGAACACCTTAGCGGTAGCAACATAAAAGAAGGCTTTGTCATGAAATAAGCGAAAAATAGTTACAAGTCGATATAAAGTAGCGACTTGAACTAAACACATTGTACAGAGTTTACAATGTCTTAAGTACCTCTGAGGCTTTAAGCCTAGTGAGAGAGTACTCGAACAGAACTTATTCATAACGAGTTGAACACCTTAGCCGTAACAGCGTAAAGAAGTCTTTGTTATGAACAGGTAAAGGATAGAAACAAGTCGGTATAGAGTAGCAACTTTATTACTGAATACATTGTACAGTGTTTACAATGTCTTAATTACCTCTGAGGCTATGCGCCTAGCGAGAGAGTACTCGCAAGGATGTTCCGAAGAACGAGTAAGACCATAGGGGACAGTGTGATGAACTCATCCTTGCTATAGCAGCAACTTGTATGAGAGTTCCATTGAAACCCTACCAGAAGGGTGTTACTCTAGGCCGAAGCCTCTTATTGAAAAGTAGAGACATGGACAGCATGTGCCACTTATTGTTCTACACGATACAGGATTGTCTGGAGAGAGTTATCATGACTCCCTACGAGGTCGCAGAATGAGACTGCCTGGAGAGGGTTGATGAAGCCCCCTGCGGGTGCTCGCTGCTGAAAACCACGAGAAGATACAGCCGAAACTGTCTAGAGAGGATTATCTTGATCCCCTACGAGTGGTGACAACCATAGCTGTCTATTGAGTGGTTGCAACCGAAGCTGCCTGAAAAGGGTTGATGAAACCCAATACGAGTTGTTTACAGCCGAAGCCGTCTAGAGAGGGTTGTTGAGACCCCCTACGGGTACAAGCGACAAAACTGGTCGATGTTCCAAGAGTTGTCGACTTCCTCGCCTTCAAGAGTTTGGAGACGATATGAGCCTGGGCCAGTAACCTTTGCAACAGAGAAAGGACCTTCCCATGGCGAGTTGAGTTTGTGTAGCCCTGTCGTATTCTGGATGCGACGAAGGATTAAATCACCAACGTTGAAGGAGCGTTCCTTAACGTTGCGGTCATGGTAGCGGTGAGTCTTCTCAAGGTATCGAGCGGATTGAACGAGTGCGTTGCAGCGAGCTTCCTCGAGACTGTCGACATCTATCTGTCTTGTTTCTTCAGCTACGCCTTGTTCGTACTGGTCAACCGTCGGAGAACGCCACATGACATCAGCAGGCAAAACGGCTTCAGAGCCATAGACCAGGAAGTAAGGTGACTGCCCTGTTGGGGTAGTAGGCTGAGTACGTAGCCCCCAGAGTGCATTGGGTAGTTCCTTGATCCACTTGCCGCCCTTGGTATTTGCTGCATCATACAGTCGCTTCTTGAGAGGATCGAGTATCATCCCATTGGCGCGTTCCTCTTGGCCATTGGCACGTGGGTGAGCAACAGAGACGTATCGGACGTCAATTCCACAGTTCTCGCAGTACTCCCACAACTGGTGATTGTTGAAATTCGAACCCAGGTCTGTGATGATGCGATTAGGGAACCCATAGCGATGTACGATTTCATCTAAGAAGTCGAGGACTCTATCAGCCTTGGGGCAGGTAACAGGCTTGACCTCAATCCTCTTGGTAAACTTGTCGATAGCCACCAGAACTCTGTTGAATCCCCCTGGCGCATTTGGGAGAGGACCAATCATATCCAGCCCCCAGCAAGCGAAGGGCCAAGTTGGTGGTATCGTGATGAGCTTGTAGGTAGGAACGTGTTGTTGCTTGGCGAAGAATTGGCATCCTTGGCACTTCTTAACTAGTTCCTCTGCATCAGCAAGAGCTGTAGGCCAGTAGAAAGCACGTCTGAACACTTTTCCCACCAAGGTGTGGGAAGAAGCGTGATTGCCACAGATTTCTTTGTGTGTCTCCTCCAAGATTTCCTTGCCTTCTTCGCGAGAAACGCACTTCATGAGTACATCAGAACTTGCGCCTCACTTGTAGAGTTGATCTCCGACTAGAGCATAAGTCTTGACGCGGCGTAAGATGCGCTCGGCTTCTGACTTGTCTTCAGGAATCAACTGATGTTTAATGTAATCAATGAAAGGGGTTCTCCAGTCCACATCAATCATAAGCACTTCTCGAACAGGTTGAACTGAAGTAGTCGTGGGTGCAGATGATTGCTCCGGAACTGATGGTTTGTGGAGTTCATGGACGAAAATTCCAGCTGGCACTTGAGCTCGTGTAGATCCCAGCTTCGACAAGACATCCGCAGCAACATTGTTATCACGGATCACATGATGGAACTCGAGACCATGGAATTTGTTCTCGAGTTTGCGTACCTCCTGACAATACGCATCCATATTCTCAGCATTACGATCCCAAGAATCATTGACTTGATTGATGACCACCAAAGAATCACCATAAACAAGTAGTCATGTAATGCCAAGAGAGACTACAAGGCGAAGACCATGCAGTAGAGCTTCATATTCAGCTTCATTGTTTGAGACCTTCCAGAAGATCTGCAAAACATATTTGAGTTGTTCGCCCTTGGGAGAAATCAGAAGTACCCCGGCACCTGCGCCTTCCAACTTGAGGGAACCGTCAAAGTACATGACCTAGTGTTCTGGACACTCAATTGGAGTTGGGACTTGATTTTCTCGCCACTCAGCCATGAAATCAACCAAAGCCTGAGACTTGATAATAGTGCGAGGCTTGAACTCGAGCGATAGAGCGCCAAGCTCTACGGCCCATTTAGAAATCCTTCCTGTGGAGTCCCGGTTGTGCAATAACTCGCCAAGCGGGTAGCTAGTGACCACAGAAATTTTGTATTCATCGAAGTAGTGGTGGAGCTTCTATGAAGTAATCAGAACCGCATAGAGTAGCTTCTGTACCGGAGGGTAGTGAGCCTTGGACTCTGAGAGTACTTCACTGACGAAATAGACAGGCCTCTGGATAGGGTAGCCACGGCCTTCTTCCTGCTGCTCAACGACAATAGCAGTACTGACGACATTAGTAGTCACAGCAATGTAGAGCAAGAGCTCTTCATAGGGCAGAGGAGCTGTGAGGACTGGAGGCTTGGATAAGAACTCCTTGAGCTGAGAAAGAGCTTGATCAGCTTCAGTTGTCCACGTAAACTTCTCTTGCTGCTTGGGTAACTTGAAGAAAGGTAGACCCCGTTCTCCAAGTCGCGAGATGAAGCGATTGAGTGATGCCATACAACCAGTAAGCTTCTGGACATCTTTGATAGTAGTCGGAGCTTGCATGTTGGAGATGGCAGTAATCTTCTCGGGATTTGCTTCGATGCCACGATGGCTGATGATGAACCCGAGTAGTTTTCCAGATGATACGCCAAAGACGCATTTGTTGGGGTTGAGCTTCCATTGGTACTCGCGTAGCGAAGCGAAAGTTTCCTCAAGATCTGTGATAAGCATGTCTGCATCCCTAGTCTTTACAACGACGTCATCCATGTATGCTTCCACGTTCTTGTGAAGCTGCTTCTTGAAGCACGCTTGGATAGCCCTTTGATATGTAGCACCAGCAATTTTCAACCTGAAGGACATTGTTGTGTAACAATAAGCACCAAACAGGGTAATGAATGTGGTCTTCTCTTGATCAGATTCCTTGATTGCAATTTGATGATATCCAGAGTAGCAATCCAGGAAACAGAGTAGAGCACAGCCCGTCATAGAGTCAATGACTTGATTAATCCGTGGCAACCCAAAAGGATCCTTGGGGCAATGCTTGTTGAGATCAGTGTAGTCGACACACATCCTCCAATCATTAGAGTTCTTCTTCCTGACGAGCACATGGTTAGCAAGCGATTGCGGGTGAAAGACTTCCCGGATGAAGCCGGCCGCGAGTAGTTTAGCGAGCTCTTTCTTGATAGCAGCCCTGCGGTCATTAGCAAAGCGACGAAGATGTTGTCTCTTGGGGGTAGCATTAGGATCGACGTTGAGTGAATGCTCGATCAACCTTCTGGGCACACCTGGCATATCAGATGGCTTCCACGCAAAGATATCACGGTTAGCCCGAAGGAAGTTGACGAGCGTGTCTTCCTATTTAGGATCAAGCTGTGCACTGATCATGGTCGTCTTGCTGCTGTCACCAGTACTGAGGTCAATGGCTTTGAGCAGGACATCACCAGACGATGCAGGCTTGTTGTTGTTGTCAGTCTTCTCAGGAACCTCCAGCTCGCTCGGAGCAAGCTTTTTAGCGGCAGTGAAGACTTCCATCATCGCATTGGGTACTTGAGTAGTCGAGGCAAGTTCTACGGCTTCTGTATCGCAGTCGTAAGAACGCTTCAGATCCCCTTGCAATGGAAGAACTCCTTTGGGGCTCGGCATCTTGAGAACCAAGTACACATAGTGCGGAATAGCCATGAACTTAGCGAGACCAGGCCTGCCGAGGATGGCATGGTAAGAAGTCTCAAAATCAGCAACCTCAAACTTGATGTACTCGGTGCGATAGTGATCCTTAGTCCCAAAGGTAACGGGTAGTATAACTGAACCCAAAGGAACAGCTGCGTTGCCCGGGATGATACCATAGAACGGTGAGTTGGTCTTGGTAAGCATATTGGTGATATCCAGGCCCATCTTCTTCAGAGTTTTGGCAAACAGGACATTGAGACTGCTGCCACCATCAATGAGAACCTTGGTAAGCCTGGAGCCTACCACCACTGGATCCAGAACGAGAGGATATCATCCTGGCTCAGAGAAACTAGTCCATTGATCCGCCCTTGAAAAGGTAATGGGGGTTTCAGACCACTTGAGAAAAGTGGGAGCTGCTGGTTGGATGGACATGATCTCCCTGAGTGCTAGCTTCTGCATGCGCTTGGCTGGAATCCCACCAAATATGACATTGACAGTGTTGGAGGGGTGCTGAAACCCAGTGTCTTTGTCGGTGTTAGCCTTCTTCCCCTTGTGTTTACGAAATTGTGGGTTTGGGTGCGTTGGTTCGGGTGTGTTCTTCAATGCACGTCGAAGTTGGTAACACTGCTCTGTAGTATGATCGCCCTCTGGGTGCCATGGGCATTTCTGCTTGGTCTATGTTGCCCAGTGAGGATCATCTTCAGGCTTGGCGGTAGATTCCATGGCAGCAACAGTGTTATCGGGCTTGCGCTTGCGATTAGGATTGCTCAAGTAGTGAAGGACTGAATAGGGCGACCAGAGAGGGGTAGGGAGTGAATGGGAGCCGATAAAAATTCTTCCCTTAGGTCGAACTCGGCCTATACCCCGATTGCCACTCCAAACGCTCGCGCACACAAAGGAAGCTCCAAACAAGGCACACACAAGTCTAGAAGATCAACCAACAAGCCTAGGAGCAAAGAGCGGAAGCAACTGCACAAGAATCAAAACACTTGGCACAATCTGGAAATGCCAGGCACGGACTGTCCGTGCAGTACGGGCGGACCGTCCGCTAGGGTATAGCGGACTGTCCGCAGGTACGACGCGGATTGTCCGTAATAAGCACCAGAGCTACTAGAGCTGCACCCCGAAAATACAGACTGTCCGTGGAGGACTCGCGGACCGTCCGCCAGAATCTCGGCCACGCGGACTGTCCGTGAAACCCCCGCGGACTGTCCGCAAAACCTCTTGCAACGAAACCCTAGGGGCAAACCGGATCGAAACGAAGACGCACAAGAACACGAAGAACACGTGACAAACTCCAGCACACGCGGACTGTCCACGGCTATCGTGCGAACTGTCCGCGAGCCACGAACAGAACCAAAGAGCCCGACCCGCGGGGTCAACTCCAAGAACTCATCACCGGATCTCCCAAACGGTAGAAGCTCTTGAGACAAGATTTTGGGGAGATGATATGCGTCACACAAGGATGCTATGCCCCAAAAATCTCGACCTCTAACTCCCTAAATCACCGGGAATCGCAGATCACACAAGCACCACCATGAACTCGGGCTCCAACCAAAAACGAACGAATCGAAGGCTCTCCACGGTGTTTGAGGGGTCAAGATCACACACAAAAATGCACAAGGCATCCACCCATGATCCCCTCAAAGAAATCCGTGAGGAAACGTCCTCAAATCCCTGAATCGAGCGAAGAACGAAACTCCCCAAAAATAGCCCCAAAAATGACACGAAAATCACAGAGGACTAGGAGATCACCGGAACGCCGAATGCTTCCATACATCCAGAGGTCAGATTCTGTACAAGAGTCTAGCCTAAGGAATCCAGAGGGAAAAGAAGCAGTTCAGAGAAATCTACCGGGGGAGAAAGCCCTATAGTCCAAGAGAGAGAGATGCCATCCACCTCTCCGCTATTTATACGAAGTCCATCGGAGGGAGGTAAATGACCACGCTACCCCTACTGCTTGAAATGAAGATACAACCCCTCAGGTGCATTTTGGTCAAGTCTTCATCGAGCGGACACGCTTCCACCGCGGCCTTGCTTAGCATCGACGTAAGCCCCGCGATCACGCCACGTGCCCCCCGCCTCGAAGCTTCCCGAAGCTCCCAGATCACCGTCTCCATCACCTCGGGCCTCCGGACTTGGTTTTGAGGCCCAAACCAAGAAACCGTCCACCGATGGTTTTGTGGGCAAACCACCAAACCCCGCGTGCAAGCTTCGGGCTCCGTCCGCTACCTTGCACCGGCCCATGTTCACGACTTCAGCCCGCCAGTCTTGCACCGCACGGCTCGCACTTGACCCCATCGGCCACCGGGTCCATCAAACCAAGCCTACTTGCCACTCCATCACTCGGAGGCCGCCATGGCTAAGGCCTTTCTCGCTTGTTCTTCACCTGCACCAACACGAGTCAAGCCGCAACCTGTACCTGCACACTTAGCCAAGCATCAGTCCACACAACGTTGTCAATCACTCATCACTAAGGAGCGACCCTCCACTGGTCCTCGGACACACCTGGTCCTCAATCTCCCCCTTGATGAGTGCATTGACAACACCCATAGTAACCATGATAGAGAAAAAGAAAATAAAATAACAAACCTCCAAGCAAGTGATCCAAAGCCAAAGAACAAGCGAAAACAAGATCACCCGCCAATCCAAGTCTCGGCCCCCTAAGACAAGGGCAACGGCTCGACACAGCCGAGACAAAACAAAGCTCACAAGGAGCACACCACAAAGCACAAAACTCAGGCAAACCAAAGGAGCTCCCCCTACACAAATGCAAACTCCCCCTGAGCAAATGCAACCTCTTCTTCTCAAATTTTTCTCCTCACATGCAACATCTTACAAATGCATACCAATTTTGCATAAAAACTCCCAATGCATGAAAATTCTCCCCAAATGCATGTATATCTCCCAAAATACCCCCCTTATCATACAAAACTCTCCCCCTTGTTGACAATGCATGAATCAAGGTATATGAAACTCTTCCCCTTGTTTTCATGAAAAATGCATGTCAAAGCATATAGACAGTCTACCAAGCTTCTCAAATATACAAAGAGCACAACAAAATGCTACACATGAGACAGAGAGCAAGCAAAGTAGACATGGTGTAGTAAGCACATTGCCATCAAGAAGGTAGAGACATATAAGCATGTGACATGGCTAAAAGCAATTTTAAGCAATATTTTCACAAATAAGCATTCATCTCATGAGCAAGAGCCTATCCATGGCAATTTGAACACAAATGCACTAGATCATTCAAAATTTATACAAGATCACAAATTCTCATCACAAGATCATTATAAATGCCCATAAGCTACTCAAGTCATGTTAAAGCCACCGAGCCATGTGTCTACTTCTTAAAATGAGACTTCTCATGGTAGACAACATGCTACGGTTTAGCACCCAAGATATGAATATCAACACATAAAAACATGATTAGGAGCTCATTTTTCAAGCACAAAGCAATTCATACACCAATTTCATTTTCAAGATTAAACATGGTAAGAAGAAGCTTATGCTCCTCCCTAAGCAAGAAAAAGGGCTAAACATTTACAATGACAAAAGATCTTTGACCCCAAGCAAAGAGAATATGATCCTCAAGCACAAACTGAGCATGATACAAGCATTTGAGCACAAATTTTGAAAAGACAAACATCTACTCATGAGAGAAGCAATTTTATCATTTTTACAAACAAAATGCTATCTCATCATACATATATGGCAAAACCATCAAGAGCATAGCATTCACATCCACCAATTACCACACATGCACAAGTCTCACAAATAGCACATCAGTGATCCATGTATATAAGAGAAGCTCAATCCTAGCTCAAGTGATCCAAAGATGGCTATCCTACCAGGTTTTGTACAGAAAGTAAAATGCATGAAGGAAATGCAACAAAATGAACATATGACACATATATACATGAGAAGCTCCAAGACCCAAGCTAGAAAGGAAAGCACACCCCAAGTTCACCCCGCAAGCAAGTGAAAGTGGCTTGGTCAAGTGGTTTAGTGAAAATGTCAGCTAGCTGGTCTTGGGTAGGAACATAGGACAAAGAGATGTTTCCCTTTTCCACATTATCTCTCAGGAAGTGGTACCTCACTTCTATGTGTTTCGTTTTGGAGTGGAGGACAGGATTTTTAGCTACGCTTATGGCACTGGTGCTGTCACAGAAAAGTGGAACCTGGGAGCACTCCTCACCAAAGTCACTCATAGTATAGGTCATCCAAAGCAGCTGGAAACAACAACTAGCAGCAGCTACATACTCAACCTCGGTGGTGGACTGGGCTACACTCGATTGCTTGCGAGATGACCAAGAGACCAAAGAAGAACCAAGGAACTGACAACACCCAGAAGTGGACTTGCGATCCAATCGGCACCCAGCGAAATCTGCATCAGAAAAACCATGAAGCCTGAGTGTCGAGGAGGCAGAGTACCAAAGACCAAACTCAGGAGTGTAGTTCAAGTACCTGAATATCTGCTTGACGGCCTGCCGATGTGAAGTTCTCAGTGAAGCCTGAAAATGAGCGCACAGACACACGCTGAACTGTATGTCTGGCCTCATCGCCGTCAAGTAGAGGAGGGAGCCGATCATGCTCCGGTACTCCTTCTGGTCCACGGGTTCGCCGTCCTCGTCTGCATCTAAAGCCGTAGTCGTACTCATCGGTGTAGTCAGCGGCTTGGAGTCGTTCATGCCAAACTTCTTCACCATGTCCCTGGTGTACTTCGCCTGATGTACAAAGGTCCCGTCCTTGCACTGCTTGATCTGGAGACACAAGAAAAACTGCAGCTCGCCCATCATGGACATCTCAAATTCCCTGCTCATGTCATCTGCAAATCTGGCAACAAGATCATGAGAAGAGCCACCAAAGATTATGTCATCCACGTATATCTGAACAATCAAAAGGTCATTCCCATGCTTAAGGAGGAACAGGGTCTTAACAACTGTGCCCATCACAAACCCCTTACTCAGCAAAAAGCCTCTCAACCTGCCATACCAAGCACTAGGTGCCTGTTTCAACCCATAAAGCGCTCTCTGGAGTTTGTAAACATGGTGTGGGTATTTCTCGCTCTCAAACCCTGGGGGTTGCCTCACATACACTTCTTCCTCTATCACCCCATTCAAGAAAGCACTCTTGACATCCATTTGGTACAACTTGAACCCTTTAGCCACGGCAAAGGCTAGAAGGATCCTAATTGCCTCCAAACGGGCCACAGGAGCAAATGTCTCCTCATAGTCTATCCCCTCCTTCTGGTTGAACCCCTGCGCCACCAACCTCGACTTGTTTCTCACAACCATTCCATGCTCACCCTCTTTGTTCTTCCACACCCACTTGGTACCTATGGGACGGCAATTTGGCGGTGGATCGACTAACACCCAGACTTGGTTTCTCTCAAAGTTTTCCAACTCCTCATGCATGGAATTCACTCAATTCTCATCAGACAAAGCGTGTCGAATATCTTTGGGCTCAAAAGAAGCAACAAAAGCAGAGTGAGCGAAGTGAGAAGTATTCCTTGACCTTGACCGTGTAGTGCGTTCATGAAGGTCACCAATGATGGTCGTCGGTGGGTGATCCACTTGTACTCGTCGGGGAGCCTCTCGCCTAGACACAACCTCCCCCTCAGCAGCAGCCTCCACTCGAACAGCCTCAGTCGTAGTGGGTGTAGGGGATGGTCCGTCCTTGATCGTCGTCGTAGTAGTGGAAGTAGCACGTACACGATCAGCCGCTGGAGCATCACCACCATCATTGTCGTCGTCTCCATCTCCGTCCTTCTCATCCTCAAAGATCCTCGCCCCAATCTCCTCGTCACCTGCACACTCAAAAGTAGAAGAGCTACATGGCTGTGTCTCATCGAAGGTAACCTCGCAAGTCTCCATGATTCGGTTAGTGTCAAGGTTGAGCACACGATATGCTCTAGAATGAATCGCATAACCAAGGAAAATCCCATCCGAACATCGAGACTCAAACTTATCCAACTTGCCCTTCTTCAGAATGAAACACTTGCAACCAAAAGCTCTAAAGTGACTCACCTTGGGTTGTCGGCCATGCATCAGCTCATAAGAGGTCTTCTTCTTAAAGGCACGAAGGAAGATGCGATTTGAGACATAGCAAGCGGTATTGACCGCCTCGGCCCAGAAACGCCTAGGAGTCCTATGCTCATCAAGCATCGTCCTGGCCATCTCACAAAGGGTCCAGTTCTTCCTCTCCACTACGCCATTCCGGCAAGTGACGTACGGAGAAGAGTACTAATGATCAAGACCAAGATCACTGCAAAAGGCATCAAAATGAGAGTTCTTAAATTCTGTGCAATTGTCACTACGTATAGCTCGAATGGCATCACCATGTCTCTCATTCTTCAACCTCAAGATCAAGTCCCGAACGAAGCCAAATGTCTCGCTCTTATCCTCCAAAAAGAAAACCCAAGAGTACCTCGAAAAATCATCAACAACCACAAGAACATACCACTTCCTACCAGCAAAGAGAACACGAGCTGGCCCAACCAAATCCATGTGCAACAGCTCACAGGGTCGCTCAGTCATGACAGAAGTCAGAGGGGCATGAGAAGCGGCAACCATCTTTCCATGCCGACAAGAAGCACAAACCAAATCCTTCTCGAATTTCAACTTAGGCAATCCTCGGACATGATCAAGACCACTCAAGCGGGAAAGCAACTCAAAGCTCAAGTGTCCCAACCTCCTATGCCATTTCCAAAGCTCAGCCGAAACGCCAGCAACAAAGCATCAAGGAGGACCAACAGACTGGGAAAAGTCGGCGCAAAAGATTTGACTCTCGGGGACGATCGTACGGACAAGATCTCCTCGAGAATCAAGCACATGAGAAGCACCCGACTTGAAACGAACCTCAAAACCTTCGTCAAGTAATTGAGATACTGACAATAGGTTAAAACTAAGTGACTTGACCAGGGCCACACTTCTTAAGGTCACCTTGCTACTCACCTTCACCATACCTTCAACAAGCACTCGTCCTCTCCCATTGTCCCCGAAAGTGATGCACTCCCTCGTACTCACCGGGTGAGGCTGGAGAACCACCCACGATCTCCGGTCATGTGTCGTGAGCAACCGGAGTCGATCAACCAAAAGTTCTCCAAGCCTCCCACCTGCAATAAAAAACGAGGACGAGAATGAGCAAGCGACTCAACACTGGGGTTAGTACCAAAAGAGTCAAACCAGTGCTGAGCCATTTGCTCAAAAGAAGGGTTAGCAAACTCCATCCTCCCAAAACCTCTAGGCGGAGCTCTCTCACGCCTACCACCAAAGGACCTGTCACGTCTCACTAGAGGAGTACTGCACCACGAGGAGGAAAACGTGGCCCGTAGTCCATCTGAGACCCAAAGCTCCGATCGTGCCTCCCAAACTCGTAACGGTCACGAGAAGGAGCACGTCGAGCCAACTCACCACGCCCAAACCCAACACACCTGTCTCTCTGAGGGAACACACCTCCACCTCCACCTCCACGAGTGGGAACTGTACGCACATACACCTCACCCCTAGGTAGAGGCCCTCTACGAGGCTCAGGCACACCACGAGCAAGGTGATACCTGTCCTTGTTTGCCATCTCCCTAGCAAACCGCTCATCCCTCTTCCTCCAGAAACAGAACTCATCCTTATGCCCATCCCTCCCACAATACTCACAATGGAAGCGGATTGGCACTGGCTTAGGCGGTGGCTTCTCTGTGGGCTTCTCAACACCTTTCTCTCCTGACTTCCCCTCAAAGACATTACCCAGGTTGCTCACAGACTTGATGGGTTTCTGGTAATTCTCTGTTTTCTGGGGGAACACTAGTGGGTCTGGAGTTGTGTCAAGCTTGTTTCTCAAGTGGTTTGGCTTGGGTGCATATTTGTTCATGGGTATGGTGTGTGGTTGAGTAGGGATCTCTCCAAGTTTCTCTTCTCCCTCACCACTCTTCTCACCACACTTCTCAGCCCCCAACGCCTGACCATCAAACCTCTTGAACTGAGCCAACATCAAACTCAATTGAGGCTCATGCCCAGACAACCAACTCATCAATTTCCTAAGCTCATCATTTTCATCTTGCAGACGATCAACATAGTGTGCAAGTTCCATATTCTTCAAAGCATGCATTTCACAGGTTGAACATGATGTAGGAAGAGGAGCTTTCAATGCCGCCTCAAGAGAAACAATCCTAGTGTGAGATTCATCTAGCCTAGCATGCAAGATAGGACATGAAGTACAAGCTCCTAACAAAGCTGGCCTAGACTTCAATTCATCACACTCAATCCGAACCACATCTAGTTCCTCCAAAGTAGAGGCATGCTTCTCCTTGAGAGCAGTCAAATCAGCAAGAAAAACTGAGCAGTCACCATAATCAATCTCATCAGACACCACAGGAGTAGATTTCAAAGCAGCTATCTCATTTCGAGCATCCACAAGCAAGGATTCGAGTTCAGCTACCTTGTCCTTAGCATCACCCAACAAAGACCTAAATTCCCTCTTCTCCTTGTTGGTCTTTCTAAACACATCATCACGGTTGTCAAGCAACTCATTCAGCCTAGCATTCTCCTCTAGCAAGAAGTTGGGATCTTGTCGTACCTCTTCATCGGAGTCAGAGTTCGAATCCGAGCTGTACTTCCCACCCTTCTTGGAGTGCGCCATGCCGCAAAAGCCTCCTTGTGCGACGAAGCTTAGGCCGGTGAAGTTCTTGCCCTTGTGCCGCTTGTCCTTGCGCTTCTCTTGTTCTTCCTCGCTGCTCGAGTCAGAGGAAGCATCGCTTGATGTCGAGTTGATGTCGCTCGCTCCGGCCACCATCGCTCGAGTGGTCTTCTTCTTGTGGCCGCCACTCTTCTTGTGCCTTCTCTCGCCCTTGTCCTTGTAGTCATTCCGGGAGCGGTGCTTGTTGTAGTCGTGCTTGGGCTTACCCATGTAGTCGTTCTTGATCTCCATGGCTTCAGGGCATTCAGCGATGAAGTGCCCGTGCTTCCCGCACCGATAGCACATCCCTGAGCTCCGCCTTGCATTCTTGCGGTTCTCGTACATCCGCCCAAACCTCTTGCTCAACAAGGCGAGATCATCCTCGCTTAGCACCTCAAAGTCCTCATCTGGCAAGGACACAAGGCAGAACAAAGAAAAGCCAACAGAGTTAGCGTTAGTCCTCGATCCTGAGACGAGAGCCAAACTATGAGGATCAGTGGGGCTCTCGCTCTTGGCTCTCAAGCCACGATCAACCTCTGAAGACCTGAGCTTGGAGAACAGCTCATCCAGCGACAGTGTGTCATACACGCTCGACTCTTCGATGGCCTCGTTCTTGGCTTCCCAGACAGATCTATCTAGGGCATGCAAAAGCTTGATAGCTTGATCATGATCCGTGTATGGGAGCACTGTCACATTGGCCCTCATGTTATTGACTATGCACGTGAATCGCTGAAACATAGCATCGGTCGACTCACCGGGGAGATGAGTGAAGTTCTCATACTCTCTCCGGTAAGTGGTAAACATACGGGCTTGCACTTGGGCATTGCCAACATGAGCATTCTTCAGCTTGAGCCAAATCTTTCCGGCCACATCCTCTCCGCACACTCGATCAAACTCCGAGGCACAGAGAGCACGGAACAAGTAATCAACAGCCTTGCTGTTGGCCTCAAACATGTCCCGCGATCCTGGAAGTAGAAAACTCTCTGGGATGACATAATGAGGATTCTGAGTGACCTCCCAGATGAGAGTTCCCTTCCCTCACAAAAACGCGCCCATGCGCCTCTCCCACATCGGGTAATTCTTTCCATCAAAGTGCGGAGGACCTGACCCCTTGCCGTAATCACCCATCTTTGGATCTTAGACTGGTTAGAATCAAGAAGATCCGTAACCGGCTCTGATACTAATTGAAGGACCGAATAGGGCGACCAGAGAGGGGGGGAGTGAATGGGAGCCGATAAAAATTCTTCCCTTAGGTCGAACTCGGCCTATACCCCGATTGCCACTCCAAATGCTCGCGCACACAAAGGAAGCTCCAAACAAGGCACACACAAGCCTAGAAGATCAACCAACAAGCCTAGGAGCAAAGAGTGGAAGCAATTGGACAAGAATCAAAGCACTTGGCACAATCTGGAAATGCCAGGCGCGGACTGTCCGTGCAGTACGGGCGGACCGTCCGCTAGGGTACGGCGGACTGTCCGCAGGTATAGCGCGGACTGTCCGTAATAAGCACCAGAGCTACCAGAGCTGCACCCCAAAAATATGGACTGTCCGTGGAGGACTCGCGGACCGTCCGCCAGAATCTCGGCCACGCGGACTGTCCGTGAAACCCCCGCGGACTGTCCGCAAAACCTCTTGCAACGAAACCCTAGGGGCAAACCGGATCGAAACGAAGACGCGCAAGAACTCGAAGAACACGCGACGAACTCCAGCACACGCGGACTGTCCGCGACCCACAAACAGAACCAAAAACGCCCGACCCGCGGGGTCAACTCCAAGAACTCAAGGATGATATGCGTCACACAAGGATGCTATGCCCCAAAAATCTCGACCTCTAACTCCCTAAATCACCGGGAATCACGGATCACACAAGCACCACCATGAACTCGGGCTCCAACCAAAAACGAACGAATCGAAGGCTCTCCACGGTGTTTGAGGGGTCAAGATCACACACAAACATGCACAAGGCATCCACCCATGACCCCCTCAAAGAAATCCATCAGGAAACGTCCTCAAATCCCCGAATCGAGCGAAGAACGAAACTTCCCAAAAATAGCCCCAAAAATGACACGAAAATCACAGAGGACTAGGAGATCACCGGGATGCCGAATGCTTCCAAAGATCCAGAGGTCAGATTCTGTACAAGAGTCTAGCCTAAGGAATCCAGAGGGAAAAGAAGCAGTTCAGAGAAATCTACTGGGGGAGAAAGCCCTAGAGTCCAAGAGAGAGAGATGCCATCCACCTCTTCGCTATTTATACGAAGTCCATCGGAGGGAGGCAAATGACCATGCTACCCCTACTGCTTGAAATGAAGATACAACCCCTCAGGGGCATTTTGGTCAAGTCTTCATCGAGCGGACACGCTTCCACCACGGCCTTGCTTAGCATCGACGCAAGCCCCGTGATCACGCCACGTGCCCTCCGCCTCGAAGCTTCCCGAAGCTCCCGGATCACCGTCTCCGTCACCTCGGGCCGCCGGACTTGGTTTTGAGGCCCAAACCAAGAAATCGTCCACCGATGGTTTTGTGGGCAAACCACCAAACCCCGCGTGCAAGCTTCGGGCTCCATCTGCTACCTTGCACCGGCCCATGTTCACGACTTCAGCCCACCAGTCTTGCACCGCACAGCTCGCACTTGACCCCATCGGCCACCGGGTCCATCGAACCAAGCCTACTTGCCACTCCATCACCCGGAGGCCGCCATGGCTAAGGCCTTTCGCGCTTGTTCTTCACCTGCACCGACACGAGTCAAGCCGCAACCTGTACCTGCACACTTAGCCAAGCATCAATCCACACAACATTGTCAATCACTCATCACTAAGGAGCGACCCTCCACTGGTCCTCGGACACACCTGGTCCTCAAGTAGTTATTACCCTGGTGGTTGCCCTGCTGTTGCTTGCCACTACTGCTTCCACCAGCATTGTTATTGTTGTTGTTATTGTTCTGGTTGTTGCGAAGATGCTTGAACCGATTCCGAGCCTTATCTTCCTCGTCCGCCCAGTGAGTGATCACCTCCTTGAGCTTGGTGATGTTAGCTGGGTGAGCGCGACCGAAGTCTTGGAAAAGCCTATCGTCATAGAAACCATCCTAGAAGGTATCAATGACTTCTTTCTCGGTAACGTCAACAACAGTAGCCCTTTTCTCAAAGAAGCGGCGCATGTACTCGCGAAGAGTCTCGCCTTGTTTTTGTTTGATCAGGGCAAAGTCCATCCTGGTACCATGACGGCCCAAAGAACCCGCGAAGTTGCTGGGGAAGCGATGCTTGAGTTGTCCCCAGTTGTCAATAGAGCCACGTTTGAGAGACTCAAACCATGTGAAGGGCTCTTGTTCTAGGACAAAAGGGAAATAGATACACTTGGTATCATCGTTGCCCCCGGCAATGGAGATGGACAGAGCATAACAGCGCAACCACTGCCTAGGATCTTGCTTGCCATCATATTTAGAGATGCCGTAAGGCTTGAATTTCTCCGGAAGAAACAGAGCTTGAAGTCGAGCAGAAAAGGCAGGAAAAGAATCAGAATCATTATCCTTTTGCTTCTCACGCTCAGCGCGTCTGGCGTTGATAGTTGTACGAGCGTCGTAGCGAGTGTCTCCCGACTTGCTGTTGACACTACCATCATCGCCTTTGCCCTTATTGCTAGCTTCCGGACGTGTGCGTTGAGGAGTGGGAGTGGTACCACGAGCACCACCACTGCTGCCATGGTGACTAGGAACACTGGTATTTTGACGTAGCATAGTGTAGGCTAGTTCAGCCAGCTTTGCGACTTCAGCAGCCGCCCTGTCACGAGGCATAGAGCGACCAAGTAGATTGATCGCATTGATAGCTTCCTCTGGAGTATGATATTCACAAGTAGCTACCGCATCCAGAGCCTCTTGAAGATTACGGGTAGGTAGAGCTTCCGCGAGTTCCCGACGAAGGGTTGCACGATCAGCATTGCATTGGCGACGTGTAGTCTTGGCCTCCGCGGTTTCATCAGCAGGAGCATTGGCAGAGAGTTCATCATCAGATACATCATCCGGATAGCGATAATTGGCATGATGCCCTTGTGGAGTAGTTGCACCAACAACGAACACTTCTCGATGCGATGAATAAGTACCCGTACTCTGAATGAGCTCATTATCAGTGTCATAATCAACAAGCTTGACACCTTCCTGGAAGGGTAAGTTGTCGAGACAAGCGATAAAGCGCTCCTGATCATCCAAGGTGAGATCAGCAGGCATATGCTCAGGCCAGTAGATGAATCTACCCTCAGGTGTCGATGTGATCACCAGTCCTTGAGCAGGGCCAGACATTTGTTGTACTTTAGCAGAATCCGAACCGTAGTCGAACTCGAACTCAGATGAATCCGAAGAGTAGTCGAAGTTGTCGTCCGAATCTGAAGAGTACTCGAGCATGATCTTCGAGCCAAGGCACATGAGGCGCTTCAATGCGGCTTGGTAAGCGGCACTGACATGGCGATGACAGAAGAGAGGTGGTCCTGGGATGCTATCCAGGCTGAGTGCAAGCTGTGAAGCCGAAGGGAGCAACTCGGGCTGAATAAGAGACGAAGTCGAGTTGTACTCGGATTCCAACTCGAGTTCTCTGAGCGGGTCAGAGATTGAAATTTCGCCGAAATTTTCGACGAATTCTTCCATCGAAGCTTGCGTAAGAGTCGAGGACTTAGCTTTGACTCCGGAGTTGATGCTAAGAAACGATGGAACGATCCGGCGCCGTCAGCAATGCAAACCCAAGAGCCAAAGACGAAAGTGTCACCTTGCTGGAAAGCGACGGTCGGCTTGATGATGATGAGAGCCATCGAGTTCGCCAGTGGATCAACGACGAGATCTCCTACCTGGCACGCCAGCTGTCAGTGTTTTAGACACCAAGCCTACGACAGGGTTCCTGAAGTAGTAGATTGTGCGGTGGGGCTCGCCGAGATCAGGAACACGATGGTGAGACACGGGGCACATAATTAGGCAGGTTCGGGCCGCAATGTGCGTAATACCCTACGTCCTGTATGCTGTGTGGCTCTGTATTGATTGCGTCTATTTTGAGAGGGGTCCCTGCCTTGCCTTATATGTCACGGGAGGCAGGGTTACAAGTCGGATTAGTACAAGGGTACTATTCGAGTAGGACCCGGAGTAGCCTATACAGGGTATGGAAAGCTATCCTAGTCTTAGTACAAGTCCTTGTCCGCCTTGTCTTGCCTTGTGGTCCACGGTACCAGCACCGTGGCCCACTAGTCGAGTAGTCTAAGTGTGTAGGAACTCATCTCCCGGGTATGGCCCACAATGTGTTGGTGGGCCCAGGGATGCCCGGTCGACAACTACTTCCACCGAGTCTTCAATCCATTGAATCACGCATTGATGCATAATAGATGGAATGCAGCAATTGGCGTGAATCCAATCTCGCCCAAGTAGCATACTGTATGATCCTTTCCCCTTGATGACGAAAAAGGTAGTTGAAAGGGTCTTGCTGCCGATTGTCAGATCTACACAGATAGCACCCATTGCAGATGATGTGTTTCCCTCAAAGTCGAGCAGCGTGATATCGGTCTTGGTCACATCTTGCTCACTCTTTCCAAATCTTCGAAGCATTGAATAAGGCATGAGATTGACCGATGCACCACCATCCACTAGGAGCCTTGTGACTGGCTTCCCATTGGCATGTCCTTTGAGAAATAGAGCTTTCATATGTTGACGCTTTTCTTCATCTAGTTTCTCAAAACTAGCCACCATTGGATCCAAGGTTAACTAAGCCATCCCTAGTTCTTCATCTGAAGTTTCTTCATCTGAATTATCTTCGAGAGTCATGGATTCATTGGGTAGCATGAAGACCATGTTAACGCTTGCCATTGGTTGATCTTCTTTCTTATTATCGACTTTAGGTTTGGGTCGCCAAATCTGTGATCGGATCTTCTTTTTGTCAAGTTCTTGCTTCTCAATCTCTTCTTGCTGTTCCAATTGTCGCAAGCACTGAACTCTCCTCTTCTGAGACTTGGTCAACCCTTTTGGGCACCACCTAGGTTGACAGGTTTCGTGTTGACTTTTGTCTTTGTATGTGGCATTACGCCTTTCTGGATTTCTTGCCAACACGTCTTCATCAGGGACCCTACTATCAGCCATATCTTCTACTCGATTGGGTCGACTGTCTTGGCGCATGCCTCTAAGCCGATCATGTACACTGGCCTTGCCCCCCAGCCGATCATGCATGCTGGCCTTGCCCCCTAGTCGATCATATACCGAAATGCGTTGGTTGGGGTGCTCTTGCTGATCTTGATTGGTAGACTTTCTATCCCTGTTATCAAAGCAAGGCCTTTTGGATGACTGCCCTTCTGAATAAAAGCCTTCGCATTCTGGACAATTGTCAGATGTTGGAAGCTTGTTCCCTTCTTCCCAGCAATATCTGAAGAACGGACATCTCCAGTGCCTTGCGTTGCGCCTTGCCCATTCTTCCTTTTCCCTGATCTGCCTCTGTTGGCATTGGAACTTGCTCAGAAGAACCTGCGATGTAACTTGCTGCTTTGAACCCTTTGAACTGATTCCTTCTTCAAGCAATCCCTTCCCTTTGGCTTCTTCAGCTGTCATCTGGGTTTTAGGATCGATAGTTCCTTTATTTTAGCCGATTCAGACGTCAACACCTTTGCTTTGGTTGCTTCAACCGTGTTGGTAGGAAAAGGGTGTTGATCGATCTTCATCAGCTTTCCTGCTTTGGAAGGTGTCTCAAACTTCAGCTGTTCTTGATCTATTGTACTTTGGATTTGTTGACGAAACACCTTGCACTCCTCAGTGTTATGAGATGTAGCATTATGCCACTTGCAGTACTTGATCTTCTTCAATTCTTCAGCACTTGGTATAGTATGATTTTGTGAAAGCCTAATCTGTCCCTGCTGAAGGAGAAGATCAAATATCTTATCAGCTTTGGTTGTGTCAAAACTGAACTTCTCAGGTTCCTTTTTGCCGAAGGGACATGCAATCGGCTTCCTGTTCGGAACCCACTCAACCAAATTGACTTCGGCTTCTTCTTCATCATCAGAGCAATCTACATAGGACACTCACTTTTGAAAGTTCCTTTTGGGTTTGTATGAGCGACTACTCTCATGACTTAGCCGATGGAGTAACTGGCTGATGTTCTCAAACTCTTGTGAAGCATACTTCTCTCTGATAGATGGCAAGATTCCTTGAAAAGCCAATTCTGCTATTGTTTGTCATTCAGTGATAAGCTGTAGCATTTGTTCCTCATCTCTCTGAACCTTTGGACGAAGTTGGGTATTGTTTCATCATTCCTTTGTCTTAATCTAGTAAGATCAGTAAGCTTCATCTCATGAATCCCCGAGAAGAAGTACCCATGAAACTGCCTTTCCATATCTTCCCAACTCTAAATCGAATTGGCTAGGAGCGATGTAAACCAAGCAAAAGCTAGCCCTGACAGAGAGGATGAGAATAATCAAACTCTCAATGATTCATTTGTTCCTGCCTCTCCACATTGGATGATGAAGCGAGTAACATGCTCAATGGTGGAGGTGTCATCTTGGCCAGTGAACTTGGTGAAGTTGGGCACCTTGAACCTTTGAGGAAATAGGATTTGATCAAAGGATGCAGGGTAGGGTGTCCGATACATGTGTGTTTGCTAATTTGTCTTTAACCCAAACTAATTTTGCAGAATATCTATAACTTCAGCCATCAAACCTTTTTGATCAATCAGCTGAGGACCTGCCGAAGGATATTGCTAACCTGAAGCCACAACAGTTGTTTTTGGCTGCTCCTGAACAATCGGCTGGATAACCGAAGGATTAGGAGGAGACCAATACTGCTTTGGGATCTCAATGCCATGTGGTGACCCCTGAAATACTTGTTCAGCCGAGAAACCCTGATTTGCCTAGTTTGTTTGTGGAGCAATCGGCTGTTGCACATACTGAATATTTGGAAAATCCTGGATCTGTTGCTGTTGATATGGTGGTGTAGAGAACAGAGGAGGATCTGTCATTACTTCCAATAGTGCAGCTTGACTCCTAGCCTCGTTGTATTCCTCTTGAAGTTTAGTAGCATAACTCCTGACTGCAGATGCCTTCATGGCTGAGGTTATCTGCTCTTGCTCTATCTGGTGACTCATAATCCGCTAGCTAACCAAAAATCCACCTGACATATTTGGATGGAGTGTCATCTCTTGAGTTTTCGGAACCCTTTGAGGAGCAGGTAGTGGTTTAACCATGTAAGCATGCATGGGTGATACATCATAACTCTGCTGACTCTGGGATCTTTGATCAAAGAATGTGAATGTAATACCCTTGTTATGATGAAAAGCAGTACCAACCAAGTTATTGAACTTTGCTGCATAAGGGCCAGTGTACTTGGGTATCACTGTAGTCTTTTGGGTTGACTCTAGTGCAGAACTAACAGACATGCCGTATTTTGGATCTGTAAGAGTAACAGTTACAAAACCTTGAGATCCTAGTTGATTAAATCCCACAGTTGTTGACGGCAACATGGTAGAAGGAGGACTTTTTGTAACAATATTAGGAGTACAAGTTGTAACTGGTTGAGAAACTGGCAACACCTCCTTGAACTTCTTGTTAGTCATGAATGTGAAAGCCATGTTAGGTTGATAATATGATGGTCCCTTGAATGAGCTCATGACTTCTTCCCTGAGAACCTCCTTCACACTATTCTGCATTGAATTATTGAAGACAAGATTGATCAATTAAAGCTTCATGCATAGCTTTTGTCGTCATGTCTTGGAGTCTTCTGGGATCGGCTTGTATTATGATCTCTGTAGGTTTTGGAAGGGGAACTTTCTTCACTGCTCCTTCCCTGGTAAGGCCCAAACTGCCCATTAGAAGCCGACCATATTCCGCCATGCAACTCTCGTACTCGGCTTTGTCAGCTTCCTTGAGTTGATCTACAGTGATTGGTTGGTGTTGTCCTTGTGGACTTCATCAGACTTCTTGAGTTCTTTAGACATCGTGGTGATTCTTCATGTCCCACCGGGTGTGCCAAGATGTGTTGATGCAGAAAACAGAATAAAGTCCTCTGCGGCAGCACATAACGAATCCCCAAGATGTAACAAGGTGTGCCAGCCGATCTGACCTATTGATCGGCACAGAAGAGGATAAGAAGTTAAATACGGGGTTGATCGGCTAGAGAACCGATAGATGTCTTTCACGTGGGAACAACGCAATAGCCCGATCGGCTGATGCGAGATCGAACGACATCGGCCAGCCGATAGGCAGCCAAAGTGAAAGTATGTTCAGAATGACTAAGGTCAGCCGATCTGGTGACATCAGCGGCGAGGCGGGTCTGGATCGGCTATGAGACCGGTGCGTCTGATGACGCGGCGAGAGCTAGCTGATACGATCGACCCTCGAGCGGGATAAGTTTGTGATAAAAGCAAAATAAACAAGAAAAGACTTGCAAATCTAGCTGATATCGGTAAATTGTGAATAAATCTAGACAAAACCACAGTGATGCGCCCAGAGGTTAAAGCCTAGATGTTACTCGGTAAAGCGGTACTCACAAGCCTGCTGGAGGTCGATCGATGCAGCCCAGCGAACTCGAAGGACTATGATTGAAACAGGAAAACAACAAGAAGAAAACTTTTTGGCGAAGTCGCTGACTTGAAAGGTAAGTTACTTGAAAAGTAAAGGTTTGTGTTTGTTGGTGTGTACCTACTTTCTTGACCCCGCAAGGTCGCTACTTATACCCTAGGACATTACAGACTCATAGTTGATTACGACAAAGCTTACTTAACTAAAAGAAACTACAACTACTAAAAATAAATGACTCATGCAAGAGTCGGACTCACTAACTATCTTTGACCCATTGTCAACCGAAGTTGACCCGCCTGAGCCTCCTTTTTTCTTCCTTGGTGTATTTCTTCTCTTGCCGCTTTCTCTTCTTTACCTTAGCCGATCCCCTATCTTTGACCATCGGCTGTCTCTATTGACTCCTTTCCTAGACGGCCAACGGATTGGTTGTTTCTTCTCTCTTCACTACTGACCCTGTGTCTTGCCCGATGCCTTTTCTCACCAGCTCTTTGCTTCTTATCGACATGTGTCAAAAAGTAGCGTCAATAGAGTGGAGGGCCACAACTGCCACAATGGCCGGCCTCTCGGGCACTCCACCTATTGCACGCCAGCTTTATTGCTCTGGTGAGAATGGCACCTACCCCACTGCTCCTCGGCATGCCAGCGATGACTGCCGCAATTGGCGCAGAGCGTGTCGGGCCCCATCGGGCCGGCCCTCCATTGAGGCATTTTTGTCCTGCCGCAGTCGCCGCATCTCCACCCCGCTGGACTTTAACTAGCGTGGATGGTAGGAGAGCGAGCTCCACAGGAGGCAGACGATGATTATCGCCGGCCATTGGGGGAGATGCTCTGAAATGCACATAGAAATTAGTTTGCTCAAAGAGGCGGAAAAGGTCGAAGAACAAAGAAATCAATTGATTTGGGAGAGAGGAAGACCGTACTTGCGCCGATAGGAGGTGATGCCGATGGGGTCTTCTTGTGCCGAGAGGAGGAGATGCCGATGGCATTTTCTTATGTTGAGGAGGAGATGCAAAACTGTTTTCCAGTATATATTAATAGATCTCATTTGCCAAAGGAAAGGCACAGGGTCGCATCAGGGATCGTGTCAGTCAAGTGGAGCAAACTTAATTCACTTGAACATGATGAGATCGAATGTTGCCATGAGACTGATTATTCTGGTTTATGAAACATTATCAGATCGGACTAAAGCATTTGCTATGAAATAGGCAATACAAGAAGGGCACAAAAGGAGGTCGGATGTTTGGGTTTACGAACCATGAGTAGACCAGAGAAATATGTTTAGTCATTTGATGGCGAAAGATGCTTGTTTTAAATGTGGACAATGTGAGCTATGATATAATCCTTCTTAGGGAGAGCCAAATATGTGCACAATTCGAACGTGAAGCCGTGGCTTAGCTAGAGAAAATTGAAGCGATGGGCAACAAATTGGCTTTTAGTAAAACCGTGTCTACTCTATCTATTGTACACTACCCCATCTAGCAAATATTTGTTTTTCCATGACTTGGTTAGCAGGAAAGAATCGTGAAGACAAGCAAGCTGACCTAGAGTTTCAACCACGACTTCATTTTTCCTTGTTGACGAGGCATGCTTGGTAACAATCCGACCAGGACCCAGAGTTTCAACTATATGTATTTTTCCTTGTTTTTCTAAGACTGGTTAGATAGGCAATACAACCCGGGCAGGACCAGATGTTTGGGTTCTGGATACATGAACAGGCTAGAGAATTATTTTTGATGTAGATATCTAGTTATTTTGCTAAAGAACAGATCACATTTAGCGTGAATTCTACATTCCTCGTTACAAAAATGTGACCATTCTTCCCAGCTCCTCTTGAAGCACAGGAAGCCTACGCACTGATGATTGCCGCGCGCCACTAGCGGCGATAGTGTTGCCCGTCGACACCACGTCACTCGCTGGATCACCTTGTAGTCAACATGGCCTCATACGCCATTTGTTCAAGTTTGATTTTGGTGATTAATGATAACATGATCAATGGGACTAACCATATTGTTTAGCATGTCCTTGTAGACATTTCTATGTCCCATGGATGCAAAAATACCACATGCCAAAATGAGAAAATAGTATATATTTTGAGGGTCTAAACTGTGGAAGAAGAAGAAGAGAAATGACACCGTTGGATGAACCGACGGTACCTTGGAAGGAGACGTCGGTGCAATGGCCAGATGAAATGGTACACTACGGAGGAAGACTCAAGTCAGCATCCACCACCGGATGAACCGACGCCCCTAGTTTTACATGCACCGGATGAATTCAAGAGACCAAGCTACAGTCAGCTCGCAGGAATCAAAAGCACCGGATGAACCGACGGTGTAGCAGCAGTTCATCTAGTGGCCGTGTGTTTGCTAACAGAAAGGTTCTGGCATGAAACCCTTAAGCATCGGATGAAACGATGGTCACAAGGATACAAGCAACGGTTCATCCAACAGCTACGAAGAAGCTAACAGTAAGGTTTTGGTGAGGAACCCTTCAGCACCGGATGAACCGATGCTGCGTCGAAGCGTCGGATGATTTGTGTCAACGGTCATGTGCGGTGGAAGGCAATAGCTAGTAGCACCGGATGAACCGACACCCGGAAAAAGCATAGCGTCGGATCATCCGATGGTACTACTTTCTGCAGTTTTGGCCCAACGGCTAGTTTGATGCCTTGGCCTATTTATACCCACTCCACCCCATCATTTGAGGATGCTGGAGTGTGTGGAAGTGCAGAGGAGTCCAAGACACATTGGAGATCATATCCATGCCATGCTAGTGCTTAAGTGAACATCCAAAGGCTTTGGACATACTTGGTGTGTGTGCTTAGTGCTAGGTTAGCTTAGAGCTAAGTGAGTGCAAGGTGTGCCAACCTTGTGAGGTGATTCTTGAGTGGATCAAGCTGTACAAGGTGCATCAGAAGCCTTGGAGCCTAAGGGGCTCTCTGGTAAACGTCTTCGACCCTCCGGCTTGGTGTAGAGCGGCAAGGACACTTTGTGCGGGGGACGTGGAGACCCCCTTCCCTTGGTGGAGAAGCTCCTTAGTGGAGGCGGCATCAAGGTGACCAAGAGAGCTTGGCGAGTGCCTTTGTGGCGAGCCTTTGTGGCAAGTCAAGTGGTGCTCTTGGGAGAGACCTGGTGATCAGGAAGCAATACTCTTGTGTAGAATGCTTCAACAACGTGGACTAGGGGTGGCTTAGTGCCTACCGATACCACGGGATAAATTGTGTGTCAAGAGTTTGCTTCCTCTCATCCCCTTTACGATTCCGCATTACCTTCTTGCAATTCTTATTAGACTTTACTTTCCTAGAGTAGTATCTTGCTAGGATTGGCTATAAGTTGCAAAACTTGTTTTGGGATGGGAGTTTCACACTAGAACAACCATAGTTGCACATCTAGGTAGCATGTTCTAGTTTATGTTCTGAGCAAATAGTGATAACCGTAGGCTTAAGGTTTAAGTTGCCTAATTCACCTCCTCCCCCTCTTAGGCTACGAGCATCCGATTCCTTACACACCTCTGAGGCTGCCTCACGGCACCGCAGGCAACCCTTGTTCGTCCGCATCATCATCGCTATCGCGGCCGCCGATTCTTCCTCGCCCTCTTCCTGTCTGATGTACCGCCTCGTAGTGTCATCATCATCGGCGCCGCCATTGGCCCTGTACAGGACTATGGTGGCTACATAGGCCGCCACATTGTGCCCGGCCTGGGTGGCCTCCTCGAGGTCGGCGATGGATGACCGAGAGCTGTAGTTTTACCCGAACAGGATGTCCATCCCGGAGAGGAAACATGCCTTCGGGTTTCTTATGCGGGTTAGGCAATCGAGGAGGGTGTCGTAGCCCTTGCGGTCGTTCCACTGCAACTCGACAGCAAATCGCTATAGCGCCACACGCCGACCAATAGTCGTGTTCTTGCACACACGATGCATATCTCGGCAGGTCGCCCGTAGGCTGCGGAGGTCGTCCATGGCCCGCTCCGAGGTCACAGCGAGGTGGTCGGCGATGTCAATGTTCACCTCGGTAGGGAGCACCACCAGCGATAACAGCAACTGCCTTTACGGCATGATTATTGACCTACCGGCGTCCTGAAAATAGTTTGATCAAACATCAGGGTCCCAGGTCAAATGCACATTCAAATTGATACAGATACTAGGAAGAGAGGACTGTAATCTCACGGATCTTCCTTCTGAGAGGAGGAGATGCAATTGCAAAAAGGTTTTTTGTACGCCAGGCGGAAGAAGTCGAGAAATGCCCCATTTACAACAAATCCACCGCTCCTTTCTCTGCATTACAGTAAATTCACCGCTCCTTCACCACCCAAAACAACCGTTGCTGCTGCTTCCTTGATTTCGGGATAACAATACCAAAACAACCGTCGCTGCTGCTCCGTTGATTTTGAGATAACAATAATAATTCATTCTGACTGTTGGCGAACCTAACAGAAATTATGTTCTTGGAAATGTTAAGAGGTTGGACTGAATCCTCAATACAATGTGGTGGATACTAACTGCCGCCATTTCTTGGTGGATTTTGGCAATACATCATCAGTACAATGTTCAGAATCATAAGGCACAATGTTCAGAATACATGATCGACACAATGTTCACAATACCAAAGTGACACTTGCAGAATACGTGATCGACAGAATGTTCAGATACATCTAATTAGCCTTTCCACCAAGCATGAATCCCGCCATTCCCGCGACAACAACAAATAAAGCAAGCAGCACATGCGCGAGTTTGACATTGTGCCTATAATTCCCAATTGACTTCATCTCGGCGGTAGCCTTCTGAAGTTTTTTTCGCACTATCTTGAGCTCATTCCTAATCTCTCTAAGCTCATAGTTAGCTTTTCCCAATTCTTCCTCCTACTGCTTTGCATCCTCTTCAGCTTTCGCTTTCTTCTTCATGGGCTTCTCCATAACAGCATACGACCTTTCATCCCATTCTGGATCAATCCAGCAGAAGTAATCGCATTGCTCTTTTTCTTCCTGCAAATTAAATGCCCCATTAACAATCACCGTTGATCACAGGAACCACATATGCAGGTAGCGAACTAGCCATTACCTTTGGGCAGCCAGCAAACCGGCGGCCAGGGTTGAGAAAGGTCCAAGCATACTTCACCACAGCTCTCAACTCGTGTTTGCACTTGTCTTTAGGATGCCAATGGCTACTATTGCAGGAAGATGTCTCCGAGTAGTAACTACCAATGGAAGAAGATGCTGGAGTACACGGATGCTACAAAAAATTCATTGCAACTTGAAATTAATGCTTAGTTTTGCACTTTCTAAATCAACCAACTTATAACAACAGTCGTGCTTCAACCAAAATCCCCGATTCCAAATATCACTTTCCTCTGACGGAAGGGGAAAGCAGAGGCACAAAAGAGGGTACTGACCTGACCGTAGCTCACTCTCCTCCCTTCGATGCGAGGATGCTCCATTCCCGTCGTGGGTTGAAGATCTGCGCACCAATGCCTCTAGGCTAGATATTTGCCACAACGATCCACAGGAGCGTGCTGGCGAGCCCCTTGCAGTGTATGCAGTTAGAGATATATATACTTATTAAACTAGGTCTACTACTTTGTTTAGATATACACAAAATGCATTATGTCTCCGTGGTTCTGTGTACCCTTTTCAGAATCAAACGTCACGGGTTCGACCCATGCTATTGACATTGTATCCTTTTATTTTTCCTCTGTTTTTTATCTGACTGACTTGTGGGACCCTATTAAATTTTATGACGAGTTGGAACCACAGTAGGAAACAAGCAGTTACGCGATTGTTACTCAGAAACGTCCTGCCAGCAAAACATCAACAGGCCGGACCTTTCTCGTCCACCGAGCAGCAAACATCATATTATGATCAGGTAGCAACAAGTTTCTCAACTCATGACCACAAAGTTCACAAGACCAAGTAGCAAATATCATAGGATGATCATCATTACAATTTTTACAATAATCACTACTACCCATTTGTAATCATAACAATAAGAACTAATCATCAATTTCCATTTGTAGACGTTGATTCTCCTTCTATAGCTCCATCCTGCAGCTGTCCCGTCACCTTCTGCAGCTCAGCGGCAGTAGCTTCAAGCTTCATGTTAGCATGTGAGGATCCTTCCAATTGTTGATCCCTTTTTCGCTTGGCTGACCTAAAGAAAACATAAGTAGCAACAAGTTTCATAACACTACGTGTCATGGCAGTTCATCACTATGAAGTGCACAGGAGCAACAACTAGTAATGAAACATCAACAAGGAACAAGTTTCATAATAATCAAGCACTACCTATTTTTATGTTTCTCGCACAGTATCTGCTGCTTCTCCTTCTGCATCTGGATAACACTCTATTGTATCGATTGCTTCTCCTTCTCAATCTCGATAATTACCTGCTCAACTGATTGCTTATACACTTCCATTGCATGGATGGACTATTTCAGCTTTCCCTTCACGTTTTCCAGGTCAGTGGAAGTTGCCTTAAGCTTGATGTTAGCCTTTGCACATTCTTCCTTCCATGACCTTGCCTCCTCTTTAGGTTTTTCCTTCCAATCCAGTACCAGGTCTTTCGACTCCTGGTAAAGAATCTCACCAATTTCTTTCAACAAGGCATTGTCCTGGCGTAACATTTGGGCACACATCTCCTTGTATTTGTTGGTCTGTTGCAATTGTTCATGTAACAATTGATCAGTCATCTCTTTGAATTCTCTCATCTCTTGCATATTTTTATTTATAATTTCCTGACATAGCCCCTTATATTTTATAGCCTCTTGCTGCGCCATGAGTTCTCTACCTTGTTGTTCTTGCAGGTCTCTCTTCACCTCCTGCAGCCTAGCTTTTGTGGCTTCAAGCACCTCTAGAAGCTAGTAGAATACAAGAACCTATCAATTCATCAAACGATGCAAATTGAACACTAACTGAATCTAACACCTATTGTATATGCTTATCAATCCGTTAGATCCCCAAATCTAGAAATCCCTAGGACGATAGGGGAAAATATAGTGGCCCAAACTAGAGAACCGACCTTGTCGAGCTGTTTCAGCCTCTCATAGTGGGGAGGTGGCGGCGCAACCATCTTCCCGTCACCACTAGGATCTGCCATTCCTGCCACGAGCTGTTGCAGATCTACGCGTAGCAAAAGTCGAGAGTCTTTGCGAAGGTAGTGAAGTGTTTCCCCTGTGAATTACTGATTTATATTAAAGACCTTCCTCATTCCTAACTTTCACCTGGCACAACCATAAGGAAATTGTTTCCCACCAAATTGACACAACCAAGAGGTGGTGCAGTGGTAAACAACACAGTCTTGTTCCTATAGTTCTCTAGTTCGAACTCTTGCTATGGCAAATTGTTTTTGCAACATCTCGTGACTGACAGTAGGAAACAAGAAGTTTCGTGATTGTTACTCAGGAAGGTCCTTCCAGCAAAACATTAACAGATCAGACCAGCAAAACATCAGCAAAATTAATTCAGAATGGTGAGTATGCTCGACTCAATTTGAAATAGATTAAATCAAATCGGCATAATAAGATGGCATCTCATAGCACTCATCACCACAAAGTTCACACCACCAGCAAGTAGCAAACACCAAAATACAAGCAACTCATCACCACAAAGTACACACCACCTATGAACCATCTTGGTAGCAATAACACCATACATGTTTTATCGATTGTCTGTAGCTCAGTCAGAGTTTGATTGCTCTTCTTTCAACAGGGCATTCTCCGCTAACAATTGCTTACACTGGTCTGTCCATTTGTGAATCTCTTTTAGCTGGTCATTCTCCTGCCGTAACAATTGATTAACCTGGTCCCTGCATTTGGTCAGCTCTTCCATCAGGGAAATGTAGTCCTGCCGTAACAATGCCATTTCATTCAACCGGGTAATCTCCTGTTGCAGCAATTGATTACACTGTTCCCTGCATCTGGTCAGCTCTTCCATCTGGGCAATGTTGTCCTGCGGTACCAATGCCATTTCATTCAACCAGGTATTCTCCTGTTGCAGCAATTGATTACACTATTCCCTGCATTTGGTCAGCTCTTCCATCTGGTCAATGTTGTCCTACCGTAATGATACCATTTCATTCAACCAGGCATTCTCCTGCTGCATCAATTGATTACACTGGTCCCTGCATTTGGTCAGCTCTTCCATCTGAGTAATGTTGTCCTGTAATGATTGCTCATACAGGTTCTTGTAATTTAGAGCCTTTTGCAGTGACTTAAGATCGCTGACTTGTTGTTCTTGCAAGTCTCTCTTCACCTTCTGCAACTCAGCTGTAGTGGCTTCAAGCACCTCCAGAAGCTAGAAAAATACAAGAAACTATCAATCCATCAAACAATGCAAACTGAAAACTAATTGAATCTAACACCTATGAATTGTCTATAGCCTATCAACTTCTAACACCAATCAAAGTGCAAATCTAAAGGTACGATGTAATCTGAATCTAACATATATGATCATCAATCCTCTAGATCCCTAAATCTATCCCCAACCCTAGGAAGATAGGGGAACATATAGCAGCTCAAACCAGAGGACTGACCTCGTCGTGCTGTTTCGTCCTCTCGCTGCTTGGATGTGGCGGTGCAACCATCTTCCCGTCGCCGCTAGGATCCACCATTCGTGCCACGAACTGTTGCTGATCTGCGTAGCAAAAGTCGAGAGTCTTTGCTAAGGCAATGAAGCGTTTCACCTTCGAATTACCGATTTATATTAAAGACTCACATGAAATTTATAGGTGGGACCTGGTCAATGTAAAAAATTCCTCTTTGATTTGTAATAGGCTCGACCCACGGGAGGAGGAAATTTTCTCCTTATTTTACCACCATATTTATTTGCTTTAACTTACATGGGGCATGCAAAATAATATAAACACAAATAAACTATATAAAAAATCTTCTTGGCTCAAATAACACAAATTGCATCATGTCTTAGTGGTAGTGCCGCCATCCTCTTCAGAATCAAAGGTCCCGGGTTCGACCCCTGCTAATGACATTGTATCCTTTTAATGTTCCTCCCTTTTTTACTAGACTGACTTGTGGGACCCTATTAAATTTTATGACGAGTTGGAACACTCTATTTTTAAACAGATGCTTACATGTGGGACCCTGCAAAATTTTATGATGAGTTGGAACACTATTTTCGAAAGAATACTTACATGTGGGACCCTTCCGAATTTTATGGCGACTTGGAACACTCTATTTTTAAAATAATGCTTACATGTGGGACCAAAGTTGGTTTATGACGCTGTTGTGGAGCTTATAGTGTCACAAAGCTGCTTGGAACAGGGAATGCTCGGCTATGGTACCAACCGTTATGACAAAAGTTTTTTTTTGTCACTAAATTTTCTCAGAAGTAAAATTTAATGACGAGATCAGCAAGGAACATCATAAATCAATGATGGCAAAACTAAGTTGTGCCACTAGTCAGCGATTTTCTTGTAGTGGTATCTGTGGAGCTATGGGTAGGCACAATATGGTAGCAAAGATTAGCAAATAACGAATGCAGATTAGCAAAGTTCAATAAGTGTCCAAAGCACAAGTCACAATTGCTGGCTAAGACGTGTCCTAGTCATAGCACAACAAGGTAAAAGTAAAAAGGAATGATGGACAGAAAACTCTGAAAATCACTAGAATGACAGTTCTGTAAATAATGCTGAAAACCTTGCCAAAAAGGCACTACTGGAAATCACAAAATGACGTTTCCAAAAGAGTACCAGCAAATGAACTCATCTTTTTTTTGAAATTTTTACCTCTGAACAAAGGGCATAAAACATGGAAGCACGCGAAATTTCACATGAACCAGATGTGTATTGCAGCCTAGGGAAATTCAGGAACTTTTTATGAAAACCCTCAAAACACTTAAATGATTTTTTCTTTATCTCCCCGATTTTTTTTGAACTTTTTTATAACGGCCTGACCGAAAAAGTTGGCAGATGTATGTCCAAATTTTGGTTGCCAAGCTCCTATAAAAATTTGAGCAAAAACGGAGCACCAAGCGAAAAGTTATGCCTGTTTTATGAAAGGTATCTCAACCTATGATTTCAGAAAGGCACAACTCGGCAGGAAGCACAGCGGCGGCTAGGGCAAAACTTCCTCCTAGCGGCGTCAGAAACAAGCACAGGGGCACTATCCTCCCTGGTAGTAGATGCAAAGCAATACGTATTCGCCAAATAAAGAATCAAGGATCAAGTATGCGATGCAAAAACGATCAAAACGGCTTGCAACCTATCTAGGGCTTGCACGGCGAGAGTTCACACAAGGCGGCTTGCGTGGGAAAATTGAGTAATGTGGTGGCTCGACTTGTTGTATGGCTAATGGTGGATGGGATAGCGGCAGAAACAAAATAACAGTGATGGGCACATTGAACTATGATGACGAACACAACCTAAACCAGCAATAAGACTCGACCACTAACACAAACTCAACAAAGCAATCTGAAAACGAAATTGCAAGGCTAAAAGGGGTGGTAGGACAGAGGAAAAGTAAATATTTTTGGGCTTTTTATGGACTATAGGTGATGAACAAATCTAAAGGGGAACAAGATAATACCTCACGGGAAACCTAGGAATCTGATACCAAATGATAGGCGATGGTCCGGTCTTCCGAGAGGTAGGGGATAAACTCGATTGGGTGGAGAACTCGACATTGATGATTTGGCTTCGAATCAGCACAATTCAGACCCTGCAACCGCTACACCACTGCTCCGCTGGTTATCAACCAAGCACAACTTGATTGACCTCGCCAGGAAGGCTTTTCCCTGCAAGCGAATCGAGAACACAAGCAAGAAAGTAAAGCACGCAATCTGATAAATGCAGATACGAATTGAAGCAAAGAAAAAAGGGTTCAAGTTCTGATCACAAAAGGAGTAATCAACACACTAGTGACGAACAAGAACGGGGGCCCTGATTCACAGCAGAAGACCTCGATGGTACAGTGGCTATGAAGAAAGTTTGATCCTCGACGGAAATCGCAACCTATTAAATAAAACCTGAGTCTAAACAATGGCGGCTACTGAGTTTAAACCCTGAAGGGGAGACCTGGGGTTGAGGGGTGACAGGGGGGGCGTCCTCAACCTAGGCTTAAGACCCGACATGATACACGGCTAAATTGGCCCAAAAAAAGGTGACACATCATCTTGTCGTGGTCACACAGAACGATCCACGAACCTTCTGGAGATGGGACCAAAACTAAAATGATGGTGTGGTCGCCCCCTTTCCAACGTATCCTAATACGCCTCGTTTCGACGCCGAATGAGGGAGATATCGCTGAAACCGTGCAGAGATGTCGGCTGAATCCGAACCGAACGTGGCACCTGAGTTGGAGATGACTTGTAGCGTGGGGAAGAACGTGGCGTGCGCGCATCCAGCGTGTCGATGTTCTCATCAGGGGACGTTAATGAAGATGAAGGTTATTAACATTCTATTAGTTAATAATGATAATGTATAATAAGTTTTAATAACTTATGGTAATGTAACAAAGTACTGTAATATTTAGTTATGACTCAGTAACAAGAACATGTGTTTTATCGGTGAAAATATTAATTATTTTAGTTTTTTTATTCATCATTTAGTATTAAATAAATAATTTAACATAAAAATGTACACAAGTAAGACTAAATCGAGGTAAACATGTTAATAACACGACATTTACTAGTTATATATAATTTTGCATGACAAAAATGTATTTTTGTTCGATTTTAAAATTCAGCATGAATTTTTTACCAAAATAGCCACATTACTAAGTGTAATTAACAAATTTGACAAGTTTAAGATCTAACTTCACATTCCATAGTATATTCCTAGATTAAGCACAATCAAATCTGTTTTTTCATTTCACCGTGTCAAATATGATTTATAATAAATTTAATAGAGATTTTCAAAAGATTTGGAAATTAAAAGAAAACAAAAGGAAAAAGCACATTAGTACCGGGCCTAGATAGGACCCGGTACTAATGTGCTTCTCGTTTTGTTGCGGAACCCCCCCCCCATTAGTACCGGGTCTCAACTAGCACCGGTGCTAATGTGCACATTAGTACAGGGTCCTATTTAGGCCTGGTACTAATGTCAGTTGAGGCCCGGTACTAATGTGGGGGGGAGGGGGTATATCAGCCGTGCCGCTCCCCTCCCTCCTCTGCCCAACACTTAGCCAATTCCTTCTCCCCGCCGCCGTCGAATCGTCCGCGCCGCCGCCGCCGTCGTCTTCCCCCTCGTCGCCGACCTCATTCACGCTGCCACCGTCGTCGTCTTTCCCCTCCTCGCCGACCTCATCCGCGCCCGCCACCACCATCTTTGTCGTCCCGTCCTCGTCGACCTCCACCGCGCTGCTGCCGCTGTCGTCGTCGTCTCCCACCTCGTCGCTCGTGCTGCCGCGCCCGTGTCGATCCGCCGTCGTCGTCGTCGTCCCCCTTCTCGACGACCTCGTCCGCGCCACCATACCCGATCCATCCGCTGCCGTATTCGCCCACCACCGTCGTCTCCTCTTCGCCCGACACCGTGCTGTCGTCCACTACGCGCCCCAACCGCACCTGTGGTGAAGATGAAGATGGGAATGCTGAACAGGCACTGGTGGTGCGGGAAGATGTGATCGCGGACACGGACAAAGACATGCTATGGAAACAAGTGTTAGATCACTTTGTATTCCCCGACTTGGATCAAGAAAAGTTGGCAAGCGTGCGTCATTGGGCGATGCAAAAGGGTGCAAATGGCTTTCAGTCGTATAAGAAGCGTCTGACCAGAGACTACATCAAGAAGGGGCTTACACCAGATTTCCAGCAGAAGGGATTTGGGAAGTTAAGAGATCTCTGGGATGCATTTGTGCGGCACAAGGAATCGGTAGAAGCCATGAAGATGATTTAAACCAACACCATCAATGCACGTAAGAAGAAAGAATTTCATACGCTCGGGCCCGGAGGTTACAAGAAGGCCATTCCCAAATGGGATCAGGAGGAACAAGAACTAGTAGCTAGAGGAATCATACCCGCAACTCTAGATTGGACCGAGTGGGCAAAGCATTATTATTTTGCACATGGTGGCAAGCTCAATCCGGAAGATAGATCTTTGGTACCGTGCGACCAATTAAGAGAGACAACTGCAAGGCTTGGTTAGTTAATAAGGCTTGCGATAGAAGGATCTTTCGTGCCTGATCGAGAGAATGACGAGCTTACTATGGCACTAGGTACAAAAGAACACCCTAGACGTTGCAGAGGCAAAGGTGTCATTCCATGGAAATTTGCATTTCAGGAGCACATTGATTCCTAAAGAAGCCGCCAAAAAATTAAGGAAAAATAGGCACGACAGATACGAGAGCTGCAAGAGCACATCTATATGAATGAGAAGAAAATGGAAGCCATCATAGACCAGCATGTGGCGGTTGCTCTTAGCAAGTAATGAAGTGAGCAAGCACTTGCAGCTTCAGGGCCACATGATGAAATGAGCCCATCTAATAGGCGTAGAAGTAGCGTCTCTTCCACAGAAGCAACTCCAACCTCCACGGAAGCAGCTGCCCCGTTAGAACAACGCCGCTACCCCGTGGATGACATGACTGTGAGGTCCGCATGTGACATTCTGTTTCAAGTCAGAAACAAGAAGATTGTGGTGGCGTATGGTGTGGCTGAGGTACCGAAAGCAGGGGATATATTTTTGAACATAGATTATTCTAGTCATGGGTGCGCCAAAGTCTTTGTGGAATGAGTGGTTGATATCTAGGATGACCTCGAGCTGGAGTTCCTGGGAGCTGATGAGGCAAATACTCTAGGGGAAGCAGTGCACACTTGGATTTTGTGGCCCAAGGATCTCATAAAGATAACGAAACTGACCGTGGAAACATCTCCTGCACCTGACCAGCTAGAAGGGAACATAGCAGCAGTCCAAGATCAGCTACAGCCTTCACCAGCTAGAAGGGAATGTAGCAGCAGTCCAGAACATGCTGCAACTGATGGGGGCAGTCCAGAACATGCTCCTTCTCCTCCTCCTTCTCCAAAGAAGCAGGGTTCCAAACGAGGACATCCTTCTCCTCCTCCAAAGAGTATGGGTTCCAGATGAGGACATCTGTTGACGGTTCAATAACGCGTCAAGGTTCACCGCAAGCGCACGGATCGCTTGTAGCCTTTTTCACCTAGGGGAGTCCCAAGGTTCTTGTCAACCCAAGGAGCAAGTGGATTACAAGCGTTTAACCTAACACTAACCTAGTTGATTGAAGACTTATGATAGAAAGATTAATCTATAAAGTAAAGACAATCTAACCCTAGATTACGTTAAAGAGAGATGAGAGGTTGACATGTATGAAGAGCGTATGCCCATAGAGTCTAGGTACTTGAAGATGCAATCACCCAAAACATGATAAAGCACCGATCCAATCTATCTAAGCATGTGGACAAAGAATTAGGTGTTTCCCTTCCCTCGTACATGTCACTACGCGAAGGTAATCGGTACTAATCCTAGTGAACACGGTATGTTGACGCGATCTACGGGATGAACCCCGAAAGCATGGTAGCTAGCCTTAAACATTAAGCATCATCAATAAAGGAATGATAGACATATGATCCAAACAAGAGTGGGTGACTACACATCAAGTTCCATTACAACTCCATGGACAAATAATAACTTTACCCCATGAAGACTCTAGGCATGGCACCGTTCAGCATGGTGGATGCCTCCGATGGAGCTCGTTCCTCGTTGTCCTTCATCTCCGGCGGTGCCGTGGCAGGGCCTCGGCGTCCTCCTTCCTTGTGGTGGCCTCCCTTGACCATGGCGATGATTTCTCTTGAATGCTCTCTCCCTCGATCGACTCTCTCACATGTGGTCGATCTCCAAGGCTTCTATGTTCGTCTTTCACAAATGGCAGCTCCCGCAGGCAATTAGGGTTCCATGTACTTAACCCCGAACAAAGGGGGCGGCGAACCGACGCCAGAAGACGGTGGGCCAGCCAGCCTGGGTCTTCTTCGGCCCGGTTCTGGCTCGTCTTGCTCCACGCTTCATCTTTTGCACTTTGGGTCTTTTGCTCCTTCAATTATGGACTTTGGACGTCATTATCCCTGTGACGAAGTTGAGGGATCTTTATGCATGAACTTCTGTTCTTTTCATCTCGGTCCTCTGGAATTGTCCATTGAAGCATATTGGTCCTTGCCACCTTTGGAGGCAAGTTCGCACACGGTCGGAGCTCCTTGATTAACTTGGAAATCGTCCTCCAAACTAAGTGCATCTCCCCTCATTAAGTACTTGAATTCCTACAAAAACACTATACTCCAAAATGCACATCCAACGGTGAACTTGTTATATCATTAGTATGCCTAATGGCGGGTTAGTTCCAAAATGATGTTCAAACCATAACATAACAAGTGTTCTTGGTTGACGGAAATCGACCGCCAACATCCCCCCACACTTAGATCTTGCTCGTCCTCGAGCAAGTCGCTCACAAGTTGTTCATCCAAGGAGTTGAAACATGCCTCGTCATATCTTTCCTTACAAGTTAGTCAATCCTCTATCTTTAATATAAGAAACATGAAACAAAGATCATAATGTAAACACAAGCGTTTAGAAATTTACCAATTCAAGGCTTACCCCATAGCTCATACCTTTTCACTAGAGATCATCAACTTCATCCATACTCAATGTCTTACTTCCATCAGAGGGTTTTTACAAGATTTTAGAAATAAAACTCCTGCACAAAGTATTAGACAAAGTCCTTCTCCAAGCTCTCACATGTCACACATTTAAAGTGGCTATCCTAGATAATTTCATAAACTCTCACCTCCCACAAGTCTCTCATTTATAATGTAAGGTGGAGCTATAGGTATGGCTAGTGAAGCTAGCACAAGTATTATCAAGCTAGGAAAATCCTCTAGTGGTTGTTCACCTTCCAAGCCAATGATCCTGAGAATTAAACCATAATGTAAGGGTATCAAGGATGAGAAGATTTAGAATGGTGGACATGTGCAAAGGGAAAAACAATAATGACTTCAAAGCACTAATGATGTCCCTAATGTCGGATTGCACATGGTATGGAATATCAAAGATTCGTTCTCAACATCGTCGCATCCTTCCTTGCACTTCTCTTGATCATCACTTGACTAATCATCCCTCATTATACCTTTCTTGTTTTGCCTTGGATTTTTCTCCTTTTTCTTCTTTTCTTTTTTTATTTTTTTCTTTCTTCTCTCTCTCTTGTGTGTGCGCACACACATATACACATATATACCCCTCTTCTTTTTTTCTTTCCTCTGCATCTTTATCTTCTTTTCTGAAGCCTTTCACCTGTCTTTTTGACATGAATACCAATCTGAATTTTAAATCAAACCTTGCCTAAAAATGGAACGAATCTTCGGACATGGGTTGTGTTCAAGGAATAAGATGATAAAAAGATGTTTATGGTTCTGGGTATGGAATCAGGCGATGTACGTGGCATTCAATGTGAAATTCCAGTTACCGAATGTATGACGAGGCTAGCAATAAAAAGATATACATCAAGGACATGATCATTGCTCGAATTAGATCTCCCAAGAGAGTAAAGTCCTAACCCAATTCATCATGCTAAACAACACTTATGGCGGAGTAAATATATATTGTAGGTCTTGTATAGGATAGACTTTGTTTCTCAACTCAGAGAAAGAAATCGCTAACCTTCATTGCAAGGGTTTTTTTTCATAATTTTCAGAAATAAATACCTCCAATATTAGTGTTACTCAAAGAATAGGTAAAGCGAGGTCCTAGATCAAAGTTGAGCATGGATACTTTCAAAAGTAAACTTCCACTAAGCACCACGGTAAACAGTTATTCATGATGCTCAAGCTCAAATGATAAGGATAAAAGAAAGAAATAACAAGTAAAAAAACAAAAGTCTTGCACGAGACAAAATGTATAAGACACTTTTTATTTCTTTTTCTTGACTCAACGCTAATTTAAGACACATCACGAGCTAAAAAATTAAAAACAATACTCAAACTTGACTCGGCTTAAAGACTCGACCTATCACCACTTGAACAAAAATTTTAAAAGAGTAGCTAGCTCCTCCCCCCCCCACGCTTAGATTTTACAACGTCCTCGTCGTAATTTTACAAGAAGTACAAGAGGGAGATAAGCTAGCTACTACACCTAATGAAACTTTCTGCAAGAAGAGCACCACTCCTTCTTAAAGTTCTTGTTCATCCTGAAAAGCTTCCTCACATTCTGGTTATGGAACTTGAAGTCGTCTTCGACCACGCGCTCTAAGTCCTCCATCCTTTGTCGCATGGCATTGATGGTGTGGAAGCACTCGTCAAGGGAAGTGTAGATATCCGCTATAGCATTGCGGCAAATCGCACAACACATTTGATGCACCTCCGCCGGATCGTAGTCACTTCCGTCATCTCCGTCATCCGGGTTGTCACCGCCGTTGGGGTCACCTCCTTCACCTTGCTCGTGGCGGTCTTTGGACTCCTCTTTAGGTACTTCCTCCCAAATATAGAGGTCATTGTCATCTCTTCCGCCAGCTCCCCACGAGCTCGGGCTCCGGTCATCAGAGAAGTCGCTATCCCCATACATATCTGCCAGCTCGGAAGTCTTCTCCTTGTAGTTTTTCCTCTTCATCCCCAAGAGCCTCTCCGAACAGCGTACGGGAGTAGCGGGCTTCTTCTTCTTCTCTTCTCCCCTTGGATTGTGGCTAGCAATTTGCTTCGTCAGGACACAACCTCCACAACGGATCTGTGTTGTCCCCTTCACTTCTTACTTGGGCTTGGGCACCATGGCACACCGATGAAGCTCTTCGGTTGCTGGTGTCGGAGAAGGGAGCCGTGTTTCTTCTTTCGTCGCTGCCTTGACCTCCTGCTTCTCCTTGGTGCTGCTCGGGATTGCCATGGGTGCTTCGAATGCTTTTGTGGAGGTGGAAGATTGCAAATGAGATGCATCCTTAAATATCCTGAGAAAACTTGGTCGAAACCCTATCCTTCCTAATTTTGAAATTCCTAAAAAGGTAGGCAAGGAAAGGAAATAAACCAAGCCTTGTCCCAGAGAAAAACAGGCAGAACCCGATGTGGGGAGGGGGTGCTGGGTCGGTCGGCCTAGGCCGTCCAGCCTACCCCTTGGTTTGGGCCCCCGTGGCCCATCTTCTATGGGCCTCTATATTTCGTGTATACTAGCCTATGTGGTGAAAAGATCCAGCTAAAAATCGCAAAAAGGATTCGATAAAGATAAGAAAACGAAAACGAATTTATTTACAGAAAAGTTACCTTGTTTTACGTCTTAGGCTTGACACTTGGGCTCGTCCTCCACAGTGTATATGTCAATGTAGTCGATGGGCACAATGTCTTGCTCAAGAAAAACCTTCAATCGCTGTCCATTAACCACATATTGATCTCCTTTTACATCCATAATCATTACCGCTCCGCTTGGCCAGACCGAGTGAACAACATATGGTCCATCCCATTTTCTTTTCAATTTGCCTTTCCCGAAAATCTTGAACTTAGAGTTGTAGAGAAGGACCTTGTCGCCTTCTTTGAATTCCTTTACTCGAAGCCTTTTATCATACGATCTCTTCATTCTTTCCTTGTAGATGGTTGCACTCTCATAAGCTTTAAGCCTCATCTCCTCTAATTCACTTATTTGAATTCTCTGTTTGATTCTCTCGGCATCGATATCGAGATTCATCTCCTTGATCGCCCAATATGCTTTGTGCTCTAGTTCCAAAGGCAAATGACAAGATTTCCCATAAATGAATTGATATGGTGTCATACCTATTGGTGTCTTGTGAGATGTCAGATATGCCCATAATGCTCTGTTCAACTTTTTCAACCAATCCTTACATCACTTTTCAACGGTCTTGTTATGAATACTCTTGAGTTGCCTATTTGAAGTTCCCGCTTGACCATTGGTTTGTGGGTGGTAAGCCATGGCCACTCTATGCTTGATCCCCAACTTGGACAAGCACTTTCTGAAACTATTTCCTGTGAAGTGTGTTCCTCCATCACTTATCAAAACTTGCGGGACTCCATAGCGTGGGAATATAACATTTGTGATCATTGATATAGATTCCATCGTTGAAGCTCTTTGACAAGGGATGGCCTCTACCCACTTAGATACATAATCAACCATGACTAAAATATGCTCATATCCATTTGAATTAGGGAAAGACCCCATGAAGTCAATTCCCCACACGTGGAATAGATCAATTTGCAAGTTGTAATTTAAAGGCATAGCATTCCTTTGAGATATATTCCTCGTTCTTTGACATTCCGGACAAGAAGCAACATACCTTTTCGAGTCTTCATACATCTCTGACTAATAGAATCCACTAGCCCACACCTTTGCTTGAGTCCTAAAATGTCCATAGTGTCCTCCATATTCGCCCGAGTGACACTTTCTTAATATTTCGCCTCTTTCTTCCCTTGGTATGCACCTTCGTAAGACTCCATCCGCTCCAAGCCTAAAGAGGTAAGGTGCATCCTAATAATATTTTTGGCTCTCGGAGATCACCCTTCTTTGAGCATTCTTATCTAAGTGATCAAGTGGCATCCTTCGTATGGCTCTAATAATGTTGATCATCCAAGTGTCTTTGTCAAGGATGTGATAAAGGAGATCGTTTCTCATCTTGTGTTCAATGGGCACTTTATCTTCCTCACAATTCATCCTTGATAGATGATCGGCCACAACATTTTCCGACCCCTTTTTGTCCCGAATCTCCACATCGAACTCTTGCAAGAGAACGATCCACCGAATCAACCTTGGCTTGGCATCTTTTTTAGACAAGAGATATTTGATTGCCGCATGATCGGTGTAGACAATTACTTTAGGATTCACAATATATGATCTGAATTTTTCGTAAGTGAATACTACTGCAAGCAATTCCTTCTCTGTTGTTGCATAATTCAATTGAGCTCCATTAAAGGTTTTGCTAGCATAATATATAGCATGTACCTTGCCTTCTTTTTGTTGTCCCAACACAGCTCCAACGGCAAAGTCACTAGCGTCGCACATGACCTCAAAGGGTTGACTCCAATCGAGCAGTTGAATGATTGGTGCGGTTATGAGAGCTCTCATTAGTGTCCGGAATGCCGCCAAGCACTTCTCATTGAAATTTAATGGCACATCTTTTTGGAGTAGATTAGTCAACAGCTTGGTAATCTTTGAGAAATCCTTGACAAATCTTCTATAGAATCCCGCATGGCATAAGAAACTCCTCAAAGACTTGATATCCGTTGGTGGTGGAAGCTTCTCAACCTTTCCAACTTTAGCTTTGTCCACCTCAATCCCCCTCTCGGATATCACATGTCCCAACACTATTTCTTGTTTCACCATGAAGTGACACTTCTCCTAATTTTGCACCAAATCAACCTCCGCACACTTCGTGAGAACTTTATCCAAATTTGTCAAATAATCTGCAAAATTTTTACCATAAATGAAGAAGTCATCCATAAATACCTCAACAATTTCCAAGATGAACTCTGAAAATACCGCCATCATGCATCATTCAAAAGAGGCTGGAGCATTGCATAAACCAAAAGACATTCTTCTATATGCAAATGTTCCATGAGGGCAAGTGAATGTTGTCTTATGTTGATCATCAGGGTGAATAGGTATTTGCATGAACCCCGAGTATCCATCAAGAAAGCAAAAATATGCATGATTTCCTAACCTCTCAAGCATCTCGTCGATGAACGGTAGGGGGAAGTGATCCTTCTTCATTGCTTTGTTCAATTTTCAATAGTCAATACACATCCTCCATCTGGTCACGACTCTTTGCGGTATTAATTCATTCTTCTCATTCTTCACCATGGTCAAACCTCCTTTCTTAGGCACACAATGTACGGGGCTCACCCATTCGCTATGCGGCACCGGGTAGATGATTCTGGCATCCAACATCCGGTCACGGCTCTTTGCGGTATTAATTCATTCTTCTCATTCTTCACCACGGTCAAACCTCATTTCTTAGGCACACAATGTACAGGGCTCACCCATTCGCTATGCGGCACTGGGTAGATGATTCCGGCATCCAACAACTTGATAACCTCCTTCTTCACCACCTCTCGCATGGCATGGGTTAACCTCCTTTGATGGTCCACTACGGGCTTGCATTGATCCTCCATAGGTATGTGGTGAGTGCAAAATGCTGGGCTAAGTCCTTTAAGATCATTTATCGAATATGCCATCACCTTCTTGTGCTTCTTCAATAAATTCAGCAACATATCATTCTCCTCGGGACTCAATTCGTCACTCACAATCACGGGATAAGTCTTGTCCGGCCCCAAAAATTCATATTTCAATCCCTTGGGCAATGGTTTGAGATCCACCTCCGGTACTTGTGGTTCCTCGTTTTTAGCTTCCCCAATGTCTTCAAATTTATCTTCCTCAAGGCTTCCGTCTTGTGGTTCTAGTCCTTTGGTTGCTTCCGCTAACTCTTAATCTAGCTCATCATTAGATATCCATTGCTCTTTGTAGTAGATCCCTGAAAGTTTCAACAAAACGAAGGCTCCCTACCTCTTCGTCATCAAGAGGTAGGGGTGTGGCAATTCTAGAAGCGGGAAGAAAATTATAAGTGTGATTATCCCCATCAAGATTAATGGTTACTTTTCCTTTTCCGGCATCTAAAATGGCATTAACCAACTTGAGAAACGGTCTACCAAGAATTACATGATCATTTTTATCATAGTAGACATCAACAATGAATAAATCGGTTGGAATGTATTTTCCGGAAATTAAAACTTCTAGGTTACGGGCAATTCCTAGAGGTTTAACAATCCTACCATCTCCCATGATTAATTTAGTAGAGGTTGGAACTAGGTCAATGGTGCAATCATGAATTTCATCAAAAATTTTAGAAGACAAAACACTTACTTGTGCTCCAATGTCGCATAACACCTTGCAATCAATGTCGTTAACCTTGCAATCTATACGCGGTGATGTCTTCTCTTCTTCATCGGATCCCATGGCATAAATTTCAGCGAGGCGAGTGAATGGTGATGCCTCGGGCTTGATTCCCATAATTCTTTTAGCTTCGGCCACATGGTCCAGATCCACTTCTTCTTCGCTAAAGAGTTTTTGAAGGACCTCCCTGGTTGTCTCTTGGTTGTATGGATGTTCCACTTGTTTCTCCGGCGGGAAGTCTATCTCCAAAGCTTTTGCCATCCCCTTTTGATTAGGGAACAATCTTCTCTTGTCAAAAATTTCTCCAAAATCAATTGGGACCCAATCCATTTGCTTGAACTCCCTTAGTGGCTTCGCGCTCGACATAGTCCTTTCACTTGCTTTGCTTGTCTCGGCGTGATCACTCTTCGGGGTAGTTCTAGTTTCCTCATGTTTGGCTTCTTCAACCTTTTTCGGGATTGGCTCATCTTTCTTCTCTTCCGGGGCCGTATTTCTAAAAATTGCAGCAAGTGGCCTCACACTTGTGTCACATTCCGGCTTTCCCGAAAGTCATGTTTCCAATCTCTTCGCATGGCCGCCGCTTTGCTTATTTCTTGTAGAAGTTGGGCAGCTTCCGTGAGTGTTTTCTCCATGAGATCCCCTCTTGCACACATTTTAACGTACTCCATGCAACTAGGGGTTAGGGAAAAGAAAAATGTATGCAAAAGTACATCATCAGGAAATCTGAGTCTTGGTCCTTGTTCAACTAGCTCGTTGAAACGATTCCACGCTTGATCGATCCCTTCTTCTTCTCCTTGCTTGGAAGTAACCACTTGCCTCATTATATGCTGAATCTTGCTTATAGGGAAGAACTTGGCACAACATTTCTTTATCAATTGATTCTAATTTCCCTCGACTTTGAGGGACGCAAGTGAATACCACTTTGTTGCTTCATCGGCAAGTGAGTAGGGGAAAGATTCCATTTAAACCAAGCATCGGGGACTCCCTCTTGTCGTACCGTATTGCATAGTGTGGTGAAGCGCTAGATATGTCTATATGGGTTGTCCATCTCCACCCCTTGGAACAGATTAGTTGCTGCCATCTCGATGATTCGAGCCTTGATTTCATTCCTTGTCGCTTCGAGAACCGAATCCGACTCTTGTACCTTGATGTCCTCACATCCAGGGCTAGCATAGTCTCTTAGTGATTTTTTCGGTTCCTCCAAAGGATTTCGAACGAACACCATCTAGATAATCAAAAACAAAAATAAAAAAGAGTGTTTTCTAGAACACAAGGGTTAGATGTTAGTAATCAACAAAATTAATGAAAGATTGAACAAAGTAAACAGGCTTGCTCCCCGGCAACGGTGCCAGAAAAAGGGGCTTGTTGACGGTTTAACAATGCGTCAAGGTTCACTGCAAGTGCACGGATCGCTTGTAGCCTTTTTCACCTAGGGGAGTCCCAAGGTTCTTGTCAACCCAAGGAGCAAGTGTATTACTAGCATTTAACCTAACATTAACCTAGTTGATTGAAGACTTATGATAGAAAGATTAATCAATAAAGTAAAGACAATCGGTTACTATATTGCGTGAAAGAGAGATGAGAGGTTCACATGTATGAAGAGCGTATGCCCATAGAGTCTAGGTACTTGAAGATGCAATCACCCAAAACATGATAAAGCACCAATCCAATCTATCTAAGCATGTGGACAAAGAATTAGGTGTTTCCCTTCCCTCGTACATGTCACTACGCGAAGGTAATCGGTACTAATCCTAGTGAACATGGTATGTTGACGCGATCTACGGGAGGAACCCCGAAAGCATGGTAGCTAGCCTTAAACATTAAGCATCATCAACAAAGGACTGATAGACATATGATCCAAACAAGAGTGGGTGACTACACATCAAGTTCCATTTACAACTCCATGGACAAACGATAACTTTACCCCACGAAGACGCTAGGCATGGCACCGTAGAGCATGGTGGATGCCTCCGATGGAGCTCGTTCCTCGTTGTCCTTCAACTCTGGCGACGCCGTGGCAGGGCCTCGGCGTCCTCCTTCCTCGTGGTCGCCTCCCTTGACCTCGGTGATGATTTCTCTTGAATGCTCTCTCCCTCGATCGACTCTCTCACTTGTGGTCGATCTCCAAGGCTTCTTTGTTCGTCTTTCGTGAATGGCGGCTCGCACAGGCAATTAGGGTTCCACGTACTTAACACCGAAGAAAGAGGGTGGCGAACCGAGGCCAGAAGAGGGTGGGCCGGCCGGCCTGGGCCCTCTTCGGCCCGGTTCTGACCCGTCTTGCTCCACGCTTCATCTCTTGCACTTTGGGTCTTTTCCTCCTTCAATTGTGGACATTGGACGTCGTTATCCCTACGACCAAGTTGAGGAATCTTTATGCATGAACTTCTAGTCTTTTCATCTCGATTCTCAGGAATTCTCCTCTGAAGCATATTGGTCCTTGCCACCTTTGGAGGCAAGTTCACACACGGTCGGAGCTCCTTGATGGACTCGCAAATCATCCTCCGAACTAAGTGCATCTCCCCTCATTAAGTACATGAATTCCTGCAAAAACACTATACTCTAAAATGCACATCCAACGGTGAACTTGTTATATCATTTGTATGCCTAGTGGCGGGTTAGTTCCAAAATGATGTTCAAACCATAACATAACAAGTGTTCTTGTTTGACGGAAATCAACCGCCAACAACATCCTCCTCCTCCTCCAAAGAAGTAGAGCATACCCAAGAAGAAGCTACCTCCACCGAAATTATCTTACAAGAAGACGCAAGAGGAACTGGTTGCGTCAGTCCAGGAGGAGCTGGATAGACAAATATTCAAAAATAAGAGGCCTCCACCCGAGAAACCATTTCACCGTGTCAAATTTCATCACTTCACGAAACATATGGAGGAAGAAAAAAGGAAAAAGCTAGAGCGACCTTCATTGTCCAACTATGATCTTACGAAGCTCAAATTCCAGAAAGTCAATAAGGCACAAAAGTTGGGAAAACTGTTCCACAACTAGGGACCTAATGAAAGCAATCTATCCCGGACCTAAAGGTGCTCTCAGAAGCGGAGCGTGGATTGCTTGAATTTGGTTTGGATGCAAATCTGACTAGGATGTATGCTCTGCACAAATGGCACATGGAAATGGCGGGACAGGGGCTTGAATTTCTCGAAGTTAAAATTGAAGAGGAACATTTTTTCCAAGGTCGCACTACTTTCAATATTCCTATGAAGGAGTTCTGGTTCCTATTCAATATGGATGCAGTGGACGTCTCATTCGCCACTTGTTGGGTTCTGTAAGTATTTATTGTACCATAATCTTAGAATCACCGCTCTAGCCATTTTCTACCGTACCTGATCTTTTTTTGTATCATGCAACATGGAGATGCAAGCTTGCCGGAGGCTTGGAATGCATGACATCGGCTTCATGAATCCTACCATGGTAAACGAGACGCTTGTCCGTGATTTCCCTGCACCTACAGTGGAGAACTTATACACGTTTCTGGACAGGCAACACTTCAAGGACTACATACTTATTCCATACAACTACCAGTGAGCAACGTGTTTCTCAACTCTTTATCTTTTTCAAAATACATTGAATATTTCAGTTAACTAATTCTTCCCTAAAATGTATTGACAACTTCCACTGGATTCTTATTATTATTATACCTGAAAGCCTTGCCCACGTCTTTGACTCTATTGACAGATATAGAGATTGGTACGAACCTCTCGTAGAACTGTTGAACGCTGCATGAGATATGATCCGTGTAAAGTTCAGGGGGGCCCTTGAAAGAGAAACTTCAATTCTACCATGATTTCCCGGTATGTGTTTTCTTCGCTGATCTCATGTCACATTTTTCAATACAAGTTAACAAATATTTCTTAACTTTTATTTTCACATATGTGCAGTGCATTAAACAGCCACGGTACCAATCTATGCAGATTCTATGTATGTGACTTCATCCATCACTTTGCAAGTGGTAGCTTCGGCTCCTTCAGTGATAAGGTGCATACACAAAAATGCAGACAAACATATCCCTAGTTCTTATTGTTTATATACTTTTTTCTAACAATTAATAACTTCTTTTGTAGATTGCTAACATCAAGTAAAGATTACTCGAGACACAAAGAATCAGGTTAATTCAAGAACAACTCTGCGGATTTATTCTAGACGAGGTGATTAATCCCGCGGGAGAGTTTCATACCGGTGACTCAATGGTAACAGTGAGCAAAGAAGACACTGCTAGCATTGCTAATGAAGCTCAGCAAAGCACAGACAAGAACAAGAACAAAGACGTCGAGGATAAAGAAGGATCTTCTTCTAAGGACAAGAACAAAGACATCGATAAAGAAGGGTCTTCTTCTAAGGACAAGAACAAGAACAAAGACGTCGATAAAGAAAAGTCTTCTTCTAAGGACAAAAAAAGTAGGAACTTCTTCTAGGGTCACTACCAGAGCACATCAACGACGAGGAGGATCTTGATTCTGTGTGTGTGTGTATATATATATATAGGAAAAATCCATTCTACACGCGTGTGTAACTACTCCTACCTTCATATCTCATGATATACATTGAATCCGACCGAACGAAAAGTATGTGATGATACTAGACTATCTATGGTGGTATATAAGTTGAGTATGTGATCATACATAGAGTATGTGAGCATACTAATTTTTATGTGGTATCAGTAAGGTATAATAGAAATATGTTAAAAGCTAGAGAGGTTTTTGAAATTTTTCGTATATATCCATTTGGATTGTCCTAGAATTAGTATGTAAACATACTCAAAATGATAAATAGGTATGTAGACATACCCAGGTGGTATTTTGATGATGAGAGTAACTACACGCGTATGTAGATAAAACTCATCATATATATATATATATATATATATATATATATATGGAGCTGACTAGAGGGAGAGGCCTCTCCTTTTAGTCTTAGGTGGAGAGCCCTCCATAAATAGTAAGATTTCCAGATTTGAAAACCTAACCCAACCGGCCCTCCCCCCGGTACCCCGCGCACCCGCCCCTCCCCCCGCAAGCCGCGCGCGGGAGGGAAGTTATCCTGCCGATCGCAAAGCGCGGGAAAGCGTGAGATGCAGTTCCTGCTTCGCGCGGGGAAAAAACAAAACAGAAAGTAACTACTTGGGATAACAATGGGCCAGCCCATGAAACCTTGAACATAGACAGCCCAACAAAAGTGTAAACAGAGAAGAAAAACCCTTGGCAGAGCCTGGAGCTTCTGCATCGACACAGACGGTGTCGTATTCCGTCTGCCGCCGCCGCCGTGACAGAAAAGCTCCAGGATTCCAAGGCATGAATCTGAGAGAAAAATCAACAGATGCATTGAAAAATAGAGAGGAGACAAACTCTTCCAAAGGTTAGGATTCTTCTCAATCAACAGAGTTTGGATCTTCACAAAAATTCTAAGTTTGCATCCAACAAAAGAGATTCTGGGCAAAAAACAAAGTAATTGCATTCAACAGATTTGATTTGTAAGCCTTGCATCCTGTACAGATCGCCATATGCATAGTTTTTGTCTGTGGAGATGGATACGTTTCTGGATGTTGACCTCTATACATAGATTCTATGCAGATCCCCCATATGTTTTGATCCCTGTACATTAGATTTAGATCCCTGTGGAATTGAAAATCAGAAACAGATTAGAAAATGAATATCCAACCATGAGGAATGTGACAAAACTTTGGAGAAAATGCATAAAACGTAACATTCAGCTATACAGTTGTGACAAAAAACAATGTAGCATGAAGCAATATTATATACATACAAAGGAAAGTAACAAAAACACTAGTTCAACTAGCAAATTCCTCTTATTTGGATATGTTTAGCCCTAGAGACTTATTAGTTGCATACATTTCCTAGGTACAAAATAACTGGTTACACAGCCTCAATGGTTTGCATTGTTACTGATCACTACTTTGTTTATGTGCAATTGCAGGATTGAGCATGTTTGATCTCAATGTACCTCTACATGAGGATGACTGGGAGGAAGATGGTAATCAGCTATTGAAAGAATCTAGTGAGCCACCAGGCACAATTGCTCCTCAGGAATTACTTCCTAGCGACGACCTACATCCTATCAGTGTGTGCTCAGGCAACACATGCAGCACACTGTAGTGCACAGTTGCAACAGGACAGACCATTGACAGTGAGGAATCAGATGGAGACGGTGAGGTTCAATCGCAGTCACAAGAATTCATTTGTTCACCTTCTGATCCTTTTGTGCTAAGCTCCATGGTTTATGACACATGGGAGGAAGCCAGAGTCTGTTACAACAAGTACGCAAAAAAAGTTGGATTCTCTATCAAAATTGGAAGCTCCAAAAAGAAAGAGAAGCAAGGGGAGAAGGATAAGGTTATGTTTGTGTGCAACAAGAATGGGTCGAACAAGGAGGAGAATGACGGGCCAGTTGTGAAGCAGAGGAAATGCAACAAGACTGTAAAGACGGGTGCACTGCAAGGCTGACTCTGAAGAATAGAGATGGCAAGTGGCACGTCACAACCTTCCATGAAGATCACAACCATCCGGTGTGTGACAAATTTGAGCTGAAGAAATTCCTAAGGTCACATAGGGGCATCCCGGATGAGGAGAGGAGATTCATAGAGCTACTACACAATGCAAATATTTCATATGGCAGGATGATGCAAATTATGACTGAGATTCACGGAGGCCACAAGTTTACTCCCTTTGTGAAGAAGGACATAACTAAATACAAAGCAAAACTTGGAAGAGGATCAAGATATGAAGACATGGCGGAGACACTATCCTACTTTGAGCAGCTAAAGAAGGATGATGCAACCTCTTATTATAAGGTGAACATAGACAAGAAAGACAGGGTCAGGAGCTTGTTCTGGGTAGATGGCGCAGCTAGACAAGTGTACAAAGAATTTGGTGACTGTATCTCATTTGACACTACTTACATGACTAACCGGTACAAGATGCCATTTGCGCCATTTATTGGCATAAATAACCATGGACAGTCAATCCAGCTGGGGTGTGGTTTTATGAAGGATGAAACAACAGAAAGCTTCAAGTGGCTATTTACCAGATTCCTGGAAGCAATGGGTGGCGTCCATCCCAAGACAATCATCACCGACCAGGACCAGGCCATGGTGGCTGGTATAGCATAAGTGTTTCCCCATATGGTTCACAGAAATTGTAGGTGGCACATAGTGAACAAGGTACAGGGTCCTCTGGGTACATACTTGAAGAAGAAACCCGGAATGGCTGCAGAACTTAATGCGTGCATGGACTACAGTGTTAGCGATGCGGAATTTGAGAGTGGATGGATAGCTATCATACAGAAGCACCTAGCTGCTGATAATAGAAACCTGCAGTATCTGTTTGATCTAAGGAAGTGCTATATACCAGCATACTATATTGGCGACTTCTTCCCATTCCTACAGAGCACGGCACAAAGTGAGGGGTTCAATGCTGTTCTTAAGCGCTATGTCAACCCACAGATGAGTATACTGAATTTTGCTAAACAGTACATGAAGATTCAGGAGAAAATTTTGAGTGTTGAGCATGAAAATGATTTTACATCATTGGAGAAGGTGCCAAGCCAGTTGTCAAGTGGATATCCTTTTGAAGAACATGCCTGTCAGTTCTACACAAGGGCAATATACTATAAGTTTCATCATGAGCTAAGACAGTCTACGAGCTACAAGATAACAGGCCTTGCTGATAAAACCTACACCCTAACCCCAACAAAGGGGTTTGTCCCTGACTATGGGTGAAGAGATTACATGGTATATGCTAATGTGGATGCGAGAAGTTATGCTTTTGAGTGTTCGAAGATGAAGAGGGACGGTATACTTTGCTGCCACATCCTTAAAATCATGACACAACTCTACATTGAACAGATCCCAGCTGATTACCTACTGCGCAGATGGCCGAATAAGGCAGGGGTGGTTGGCACTCCACCTGCTGCAAATGAATCACAAATGCCGTCTGAAAGTAGGGCAGAGAATGAGTGCACGATGCCGAACCAGAAGCAGCCCCTTAAGACAATTAGATATGTTGACATGTGCAACAAGTTTTCAAAGGTTGCGAAAGAAGCATGCACCAATGAGAAAGCTACGGGAATTGTTAGGAAGCACATGGAGGAGATGAAAGCTGAGGTTATGTCCTTCAAGTTGAAGAACTCTAAGAAGCAAAAGACCACTACAGCTGAAGAAACACCTAGCAAGGTGAATGACCCTCCGGTGTGCAAACCAAAGGGGTGGCCCATTTCAACAAGAAGGAAGCCAGGCTTCAATCTGGAAGGGGCCCCGAAGAATCCAATCTGTTGTGTTTGTGGTACAAAAGAGCACATGGCAGACAAGTGTACCAACAAATTGAATAAAAGTAGAGTGAAAAGAAACAATAAATACAGGAGCGTTGGCTGAGAATTTTTGTTGCTTATTGAAGGACATAAGTTACATCATTGTATAACTTATTAATCTCTATGATATGTATAGTTTGTTACTGCTGTAACTATGCTTTATATACGCATCTTCATCCCTCTTCTATGAGACAAAGACTGATATTATGGCTACTATGCCTTATAATTTCAGAAGTTACTTCCTTGTAATATTTCTCTTAGCATAAGTTACTTTGTAATTCATGTGGATGGGTGCTTAGTTACTTCTGGTTTCATGAAGATTGATAATTAGTTACTTCCTAGCCTAGAATTATTCATAACATGTTACGTCCATACAAGCATGAGCTTCCCATGTGAAGCATGGGATGCATGGCAAAAAAGTTCATACAAAAAATGCTAGACCCCATAGACCAACAGAAATGACAGAAGTACTTGCTAGGCATATAACCAGCATGAGAAGGTACTTCCTACTCATACAGGCAGCATGAACAGTTACTTCCTAATCATGTAGCATTGCTGAGAAGTTACTTCCTAGTCATACAGGTAGCATGAACAGTTACAAATAATGTAGCCATGCTGAGAAGTTACTTCCTAGTCATGCAGGCAGCATGAACAGTTACTACCTACTCATGTAGCCATGCTGAGAAGTTACTTCCTAGTCTTACATGCATGATGAGAAGATACTTCCTACTCATGTAAGCATCAGGAGAGGTTCAGCTAATATAGAAAAAATAGCTCGTGGGGCTTTGATGGTTACTTTTATTAACTCTTAAGAACTTGATGCCAAGTACAAAGATTGAATTTAAAGTGAAGCATTGATGACATGAATTTTATTCTGATGTTGTACATGTCTGTTTGGTCAATTAGCGGCATTGTTTTACCATCCCGGTATTCAATATACTTGAGCATATAGTATCCGCAATCATATCTGGGAAACAAAAAAAGGGTAGGGGTTAAAGCTTGTTTGTAAGGATATGGTGGCGTATGCAAAAAAATGAATTAAATCTTGTGTGACTTTCAAACTAAACTGAAGTTAGTTTAGATATGATTCAAATCTAGTTGCTTCTTGAATATCCAAATAAGGGAAGCTGCTGATATTCACTAAATAATAATTCAAAATTCAGATATAGACAAGGTGTATGTAAAAAACTCAAAGGCTAATGATATATAATGTACAAGTATTTAGTTACTTTATACAACATTCAAAATAAGACCAAGTTGCTTCTGATATGATTCAAATGAACATCTAGTTACATCCTCAATGTTTAGATAAGTGCACTATTTACTTTCTACAACCTTCAACCTAAAATCAAATTACTTCCGATATTATTCAAGTGGATGCCTAATTACTTCAATAAAATTCAGATGAGCACAACATATTAGTTACTTCCTAGAACATTGAAACTAAAATGAAGTTACTGACAAACTGGTTCAAATGCATGATTACTTACGACGTGCTTTGCTTGGAAGCATCAACATAAAGCAACTTGTAGCTACTGATATCAACTTTTGACTTTCCATGGTGTTCCTTCCACAGAGCCTTGATGCTTTGTACAATTTTATTTGAGATTGATAGAAGAGCCTGATCTTTCGAATCCCTGATGGAGTCCATCACCTCAAAATGCTCAGCCCTTAGGTTGAGGACCAAGAGAAACCAATGACTGAATCTACCGGATTGATCAACTTGAAGGGTAGGGAAGAAAATCTGTTTAAACACAGATAACAAACATGCAGTTGATTCAGAAATACAACATGTAGGAAAATATGACATCCTAAATAAGAAATGATTAAAATGCAAAAAATTTGAAGAAAGACCACAGATTACTGACCAGATTATAGTGATCGAGACATTTAGAAAAGACGAAACTGCTCTTCATTTCTTTCCTTTCTAACTGTCCAGACATGGCGAATGTCTACCAAAAAAAGGAAAATCGTATTGTTCAGCAGAAATATATTTACAGAAAAATGTTATGTGAAAAAGAGGGTGAATGCTAGAAAACTTACTGCAATTCTATAGGAGAGTACTAGTTTCCCTCTTGACTTTAGTTGATCTTTCATGATGTGAAGCATGCAATTAGCAGTTTCAGTAGACAGTTCTCCTCTAGGCTTCAAGGAATCGGCAAAATCACGTACAGTGGTGTGCACCTCACCGTAGTTCACAATTATTAAACTGGAAAAAAGGAATGCAAAGTTAGCATGGCACTAAAAATTAAAATGTTTTTTGTTGTAGCAGTGGATGAAATATACATAGCCAATGAGAAAAAAGGGGAAAACAAGTTACTTGCACTATAATGCAGATGCATCACTGGTTACTTCATAAGATGTTCATGATACTTTCTACAACTTTGAAATCAAAATCAAGTTATATGCAATATAATCGAGAAGCATTACTAGTTACTTCCTAAAATATTCATAATACCAGCTTTGTTACTTTCTACAACACTCAAATTAAAATCAAGTTACTTGCAATTGGTTCCAGATGCATCACTAGTTACTTCCTAATATATTCATAATAGGACCTTGGTTACTTTGTACAAGATTCAAAATAAAATGAAGTTACTTCTCATAGAATTCAAATGCATGATTACTTACTTGCTGCTTGTTAAATATCAAAAAGGGAATAATTTGGTTGTAAAAGCTTACTTGTTCTTTTTGGATCGACTATGTCTTCCATATTTTGTGATCTCGTTATAAGCTTCCTTTTCATATTTGGTGATGATGTATGCATTCTTTCTGCTGTAATCAATGAAAGGTGATCTTTTCCAAGCTGCTGGTTTAGTTATCCTCTGGTGACGAACATGCGGCACTGGGGTGATTTCATCCAATGTTGCAACAAATGGTTCTTTTCTCACTACCTTGCTGGCTGGAGCCACACCAACAGGGGTAGCTGCATTAGTGTTGTAGGAAGGATCCAACATAAGCAGCTCTTCATCTATTATGTACTCATTGTTGAGCAATGGCTTGAAAATGTGCTCGCCATCTTGACTTTGAGAATCCACTTGTATTGGGTTCCCTTGAATGCCATCCTCTTGACTTTCTGAACCAATACAAATTATCCTCCTAGCATCTTGGTTCTTAGATTGACCTGTTACCACACCATCCACATCACAAGCAAACTTGTCCACTATGATGTCTTATTGTGATGTCACGAGATGCTGAACTTGAGTCCTTATAGATAATTGGGCACTTGCCTTTGAAGAAGAACTTGGATGGCATGGGGGTAACTGCACACAATGGGGGTTGGCTTGGAGATCTGGATTTGCACTACGAACACCTCCCTGGCTGTTGATCTCCTGTGATGATGGCTGGCTGATGCCCAAGTCAAAAGATGGTGGCTCAAATGACAAAGGAGCATTACTTGTGTCCTTTAAATCTACAGCATCTTTGTCTTTGCTGTTGTCAACCCCGGTACAATTGAAGGACAGAATACAACCAACCATTGTAGGGCTAGAATCATGTCCTTGGTTGCCCGCCCCCACAATCTCTGATTCTTCAATGCATGCTGCCATAACAACAGTGTTGTTCTGCACCTTACCCACCTTCCCTATCTTTGCATCACTTGGAGCTCCTATGTCAACAAGTTTCCTCTTCTGACCTCTTATCTTGGAGATTGAATCTGCAAGTTGGACCTTAAGTTCTTCTGTGACAAACTTGTCATCAATGGTGGAGTCCAAATCCATCACCTTAATGTTATTTGTTACTTCATTCACAAGATTCTCGTTGCCTGTAAAAAGAGGAAACATCATGAATTAACTTGTTGTTCAGTGTGGAAAAAAATGACATAGCATGTAATTTAATAATCTGGAAAAAAGTTTGGATTAGCTCATGTGTTACTTCCATACAGATTACATTTCTAAAAAATATTTGGCTCCTTGATATAGTGTCTCCAGAATCTAGCTTCTAGAGATAGCAGGGAGGCATCTTCAATCTCTTATACACTTTTGACCAGACGCCTACTAGCTACTCAGGTCTGAATAATTTCTGTATTGACGGTAGCATTTAGCACTATAAAAATAAGCTACTAGCTACTCTGCTCTGAATAGTTTCTGCAACTTTTGTGCACTGACGGCCGTTAGTGCTAATTACATGGAGGGTCTCTGGTGCTTCTATGATACAACAGACTGAATGTTATAGAATGCAGCAACCCATACATAACCCACTATCGCTGGCACGTGGCATGGAGTGGGTTGATTAATTAAACATCTGGGTTGGGGCGGGTTGGCAGAAATTGGTCAGCTACTTCGGGTAGGGGCGGGTACAGCCCCATTAGCAGGCCTAGAAGTATAGCTTAGTTACTTAATAATACAGACTAATGATAGCATGCTACTTTTTTTGCAGTATGTAAAACAAGCAAAAACCAACATTAATCACAACATACCTGTGTCAATGTCGTCATCTGTGATTATTGCTGCAGCTTGAGTTAGCTGGGTTGGCATGCCCAAGCTAATAAAACTCTGCAAAGAACCTTGTGTATTACACAATCCTTCTTCATTTACTTCCTCTTTAGCAAGGGCTTCTTTTTCATCATCTGGTGTTTTTGGGACTTCATATTCAAACCTTTGATCTTCTGACATATAATTGGGTGGTGAGTTCACAGTGGTATCCTTTGCTGCAAAAAAAGAGAATAAACATCCATAGTTAGAGATTTCGTACAATGCTCCAAATTGAAATGTTGTTACTTATTGTATGATTCAAAAAGTAAGCCTAATTACTTCATGGATATTGACACCATTAGGGCATTTTGATAAGGGCAAACAAAAATATTCTTTTATGATATCATATTCTTCAAGGAAAAAATTATCCATGAAAATTCTATATAATCCGACAGTAAATAAGTAAAAAGGCAAAAAAGAATACTTTAGATAAAATGATAGGAGGAAATCTTGTGTGGTAGAAAAAATTGTTACTTTCTGGGAGTATAAAAATGTTGAATGGTTACTTTTAAAAACATTAATTATATTAACAAGTTACTTTCAGCTCTACCAAAAATTCACTTTCTAAAACTACTTAATGAGGTATAGATGTGTGACAAAAGAAAGAATTTAGCTTATACCAAGAACCCACAGATAATTCAACTACACCAAAGAAAAAGTTGGTACTACTTCTCTGTAAATGTAACGGCAGGGGAGTAGTAGTACCTGATTTCTGATTAACTTCATGCTCTGATTCCTTCTGATTATCCATAGCAGCACCAGAACCTCCTACATTCTGATTCTCTCCATGCTCTGCATCCGTGTGATTGTCCACCACAGCAATAACCCCTCCTTCCTTATGATTCTCTCCCTGCTCTCCTTCCTTCTAATCATACGTGTTACTTTCAGCACCATGTAAAAGTATTTAAAGTTACTTCCTTGTACACATAAAAGTATTTAAAGTTACTTCCTTGTACACACAAAATAATTTAAAGTTACGTCCTTGTACACATATTTTCAAAAAAAAAGATTGGCATAAGATACTTCTTTTTCTGTGTCAAATTCTAATTAGCTACTTCCATTTTGATACAAAGAATAACAAATTACTTTCCAAGAAAATAAAAATAAAATAATTAGTGACTTGTTACGGGACTGTGTATAGGAAAAGTTACATCCTACAGTAAACTAAGATGGCCACCAGACCATATCAAGCACCTGTGGTTTCATTACCATCCACGTTGTGAAGGTCTTGTTTGTTTTCATTGTCCACGGTAGGACCACCACTTCATCCTTCCTGTTGACTATTAGTGGCAGCAGCAGGAAGCTCTTGAGCCTTTTGACTACCCATACCAGCAGCACCACTCTCACCACCCTTTTGACTATCCACGGCAGCATGACTGCTCTCTCCTCCCTTTGGACACTCCGTGAAAGCAGCACTGCTATCTCCTTCCTTCTGCGTCTGAATCACCGTATCTGCAACATATGAGGCAAAAAAAATTTAGTCACGGCTTGGGATCAAACTAAACTGAAAAAATGAAATAGAAACCCACAATGGGTGTGCACCTGTTTCTTTTTCATGATCTCCATCATCACTTTGTTCATACTCGCTTACTTCTTCCTCTTCATCCTCATCATCTTCAGCTTCTGGACCACCTTCTCCTTCGTCCTCAAAGAGTGGATCATCATTATCACTTCCTTCATTTTCATCTTGATGACCTCCTCCAATAACAACACCAGCATCGGTGGCAGTGGTTGGCTGGTAAAATCCATGAAGGAAGTTACTCACTAACTTTGAGAAGCCAGTGCACATTTCTTGCACAAGCCTTTTTGCTTTGACCCTCTCCTGCAAAAGAAATGTAGAAATTACGTGTTGAACTAATGTGTTATGGGCACACACACTTTACAACAACCATTGACGCTATGCTACAAAAATAGTTAAAATATATGTACCTGCTGCCCAAAGCCCTCGGGGACGTGGTTGGTGATGAATGCATCAAGATTCAGTGCGTGTCCAAAGAATATGTTATCTTGGCCGGCAAACTCTGCCTTCAACTGAAACAAGAATACAAGGAAAAAATATTAAAATATGTTTCCATTGAAATAAAAGAAGAACATCAACTTGCACTTGCACAATTGCGAGGCAGGAAAAAAAAGAACAACAAACAAAGGTCTGGATACCTGCAGTGCACCAAAAGAGTCATCTGGTTTTGTATCCAATTCTATTGCTCTCTTAACTAGCCTTGTATTCCATGCACTAACATGACATCCTCTGGGAGAAATCCTTCGTAAGCCAGTTTCCAAAGAGTCAACATAAAGAATTTGCAAAAACAATAGCAGTCAAAACTTATGTATGATAAAAAAGAAGAGAATTAGCACTCATAGACAACGATACATAATCAGTGAGAATATACAACACAAGTAGAGTTATGTTACCTGCAAGAAAGTGAGGCAAGGCTTGAAAGGATGCTTCTTCGGCCCACCTTTCCGACAATCATTGAGCACTCTAAGGACAAGCTCACACCAATTCTTGCTCCGAATCAAAGCAGAATCCACTACAGCAGGGTATAGTCTAGGACTAACTTTTGTGCTAAAAGTAGGTGTGATTACAGAACATGCAGCAAGAAGGGTCCAGTTCCTAAGGAACTTTTGGTCAGCTATTTTACTTTCCTTCAGCATCCGAAATAGCTGTTTGATTTTAGGATGGCTACCCTTTGAAACTCCAAAATCAGCAAGCATAACAGAAGTGGCGCCAACATCGATCTCACATTGAATTTTTGAAGCGCCCATTGGGATACCCATCACTCTGTGCACAGATGCTTCTGTCACAGGGATAATTCCTCTTCTAGGAAACACTAGTGCTGAAGCCTCTGGGTCATAACACTCTAAGAGGAAATGGCTCAAATCAGGGAACACTTGGGAGCAAGAACAGTTCAGCAGACCGCCAAATCCAGCGCTATCAATCATTTGTTGCTGATGGTCAGTCATATCTTCATACAGCTTGACTATTGTCATGGGGGACCCGCGATTGTTATCTTGCTGAATGAAACAAAAAATAAACATTAAAATGCAAACATAGTGAGAAAAGAAAATAATAGCAGAAAACAAGCAAAGCTATAGCTCATAAAAAACATGCTGTCATAAAAACAAACAAACCTTAAGACTAATCTTTCCAGATGTTCCCTCATTTTGTTTCTTCATTTTTGTAGCATTGGGTACAAGCTTGCCCTTCATCTTATAATTGGGGTTTTTGCTTCCAGATTGGCCACCACCTCTACCACATTTATTGGATGATGACTTCATAGTGGTCAACTTCACTAAAAAAATGTAACGTCATAATTAGTTACAATGTACAATATACAAATTGATTTATTGTTACTTATTGTGTATTCAAATATATACCTAGTTACTTCCTAGGTTTTAAGATCAGGGGGGTTTCGATGAGAACAAGAACTATGCCTAGTCATTTCCAAAATATTACGTATGACCATAATATTGTGTATGACCAAAATATGCCTAATTACATCGAGGTAAATGAAAATATTGTGTGTTCAAATATATGCATAGTTAATGCAACTCATACACCATAAATATGGGAAAAAAGACATAACAGGCCATCTATTTAAAATGACTAGAACTCATACAACATAAAACTCAAAAAAAATATATGGCTCAATAAACTACAACTGATAGACCAGAACTATATATCACTTTCAGATTGAATATATATGAATCTATAAGGTACATGTTGTCAAAATAAGGCATCTACTAAATCTTACGTGAATTTTTCTTATGAACTATATATATTTGTGAAACTAAAAAAAACTTCCTGTCTAATTTTAATTTATTAATAGTTACTTACTGTGTGTTTAATTTCATGATTAGCTTGCTTTCATAACATAAATAGATTGAGATCTTGTTTTATATAAAATGTTGTTACTTTTTATTTGATTCAAATCTATATCCAGTTACATCCTATATATTAAGATCAGGGGGAGCTTCTGATAAAAAGAACTAAGTAGTAAGGTCAAATTACATCCTATATGCTTGGAAAAACCTTCACACCGACGAAAAATAGTCAACAGATATGCATACCTTTAAAGCTCCTCAAAATTATATTACACATGCTACATCCAACGTGACTTAATATATAGATAATGTGAAATAAGGTACATCCTATGTGTGTCAAGACCAAAAGACATGCTACTTCCTATCTCATCTCAATTAGTCATTAGTTACTTTCAGATATCATACAAATCAATATAAATTACTTCCTACCCCGATATTTCTAGTGACAGATTACTTCTTAATTCAAAACACAAAAATAAAAGAATTTATCACCTTTTAGTGTCCAAAATTGCCTCATAGCTGCCTCCTCTGTCAACTCCTCCTTGTACATGAGTATATGGCACAAAAAGTGATAACAGGAAGTCAGTTAGAATAAGATTGTCATAGCAAAAAACAACTCCTTGGCCTGATGATAGAGTGACCCATGTAGTACCACCACACCGGGCGTTACAGGGCACAAGCGATATGGAAAAGATCGCTCATTCCAATTCCCATCGGTGGATTTTTATTGGCTATGCTTACATGGTTCAAACTATCATTAGGCCAAAGAGTGAAAAAATAGGAACAGCTGTTTGCACAAGGAGACTCACCTACGTGGATGCACCTTCTCCCCAACTAGCTCCTCTACCACGAAATCCTCATCAACAACCCTTGAAGCCCCCTGCGTGTGGATTCCAGTCAAAATTCGTCAAGATGTATAGAATTTGTTAGACATAGTGAAAAAAAACATAGTTAACCAACTATAAATATTATAGTTACTTCCTACTGAACTAATTATATGTTAAGTTACATTGTATTTTATAATACTACCCAAATAGTTACTTCTAGCAAAACTAATTGATTGTGTGGAACTGATAAACAACAGAAAAACAAATTAAATAGCGTAACTTCCTAGGAAATAAATGTACATAATAATGAACAAAATATAATACACATGCTAGGAAAAAAGCACTAAAAAGTATGGCAAATCAAAATTTAACCAACATCAAAAGAGAGATGGCATCAATTTTAGAAACTTGATATAATAAAAATTTCAGAAACTATTCAATAAGTTCCTAGAACATGTTTTTCATTAACCAAAAGGACATGAAAAGTCACTAAACCTAAGCATGCTAATTAGTTGCTGAGTTTGAGAGGAAAGGCTAATTAGGGCTCTATTTAAATCATTATTCCACGCAGAGCCACTAAAAACTATTCAATATACATCTACTGTCAAACAGTTTCCGCTATCAATACACTAATGACAAAAGTAGTCCCCCCCCATTCCCCCACCTCGATAAAAAAAACCCAATCAAATGACACAAATGAATTAGCTAAGTTCCTCAAACAAGGTAGTTTTCCGTCCTTCTGTATAACACGTTCAAGAAAAAAAAGAATTTATCACCTTTTAGTGTGCAAAATTGCCTCCTAGCTCCCTCCTCTGTCAACTCCTCCTTGTACATGTGTATATGGCAGAAAAGTGATAACAGAAAGTCAGTTAGAATAAGATTGTCATAGCAAAAAACAACTCCTTGACCTGATAATAGAGTGACCCATGTAGTGCCACCACACCAGGCATTACAGGGCAGAAGCAATATAGAAAAATTGCTCATGCCAATTCCACTCTGGTGGATTTTTATCGGCTTTGCTTACATGGTTCAAACTATTATCAGTCCAAGGAAAAATTAACATCATAAGAAGATATCTGGGACCATGATGTCTCACCTATGTACGTGCAGATACCCTTAATCACTCCTTCGCGACACAATCGTCAAGCACCTCCTCCACAGAAACCTTGAAAAACCTACCTGTGTAATTCAAACAATCCAATTCAGAACAATGCAAAAATAACACCTGTGGTATGGTAGTATGCATTCAGACCAGAACATAGCAAAAATTCAAAAAAGTCAAACAAGATCAAAGTTAAAAGGCGATAAAAAACTACAGAACCAGTTACTTCTTATGATATTGCATATATGATAAGTTACTTTGTATGAAATATAACTACATAACCAGTTACTTCTTATGATATTGCATATATGATAAGTTACTTTGTATGAAATATAACTACATAACAAGTAACTTTCTTATGATATTACATATATGCTAAGTTACTTTGTATGAAATATAACTACAGAACCAATTACTTCTAATTAGATGCCACATGTGTTAAGTTACTTCTCATATCAAAATGCTAGTGAGATATATACATCTTATGAAAATAATAGAATGAGATACTACCAAACAAAAACTATTTGCAGCATAAGCATAATTCTGAGATCAATGATGTCTCACCAGCATGTGTCTAGCTTCCCCTTCTCGTTCCTCTACCACAGCATCCTAAAAGCCACCCTCACATGCACTGATCATCATCAACAAATCCTTGAAGCCCCTGTATGTAAATTTCAAGCAAAATGTGTCAAAACTTGTAAAGAATTTTATATACTTTTTACTTAATGAGGATAAAGATTAGTTACTTCTAAGATTATGTAAACCATCAACAAGTTACATGTGTTACATATTATTTTAGAATAAAAAAAGAACTGAAATAGTTACTTCTATGCCTGACATACAATCTGATGTAGATTCAGGTCAAAACTGATGTAGTAGAGCAACAAAAAAAAAGAAAGGTACAAAAAAAATGTGGTATGGCAAAAAAGCAGTTAGACAAGCACATCACAAAAAATTAAAAATGCTCAAGCTGGACCAAAAAAAGAAAAGGCATAGAAACAGTCAATTTAACACAAAGAAATCTTTATTGAGCCTATTCAATTTTAAAAATTAATTTCTACACATATGACAGATTTTCAGATATACAAAATGCACCAAAAAATAGATAATGCTTATTAATAAGAAATAAAATTTATTATAAACAGTTAAGCAATTGATGTCAAAAATATATCCCTAAAGGTAGTGATGTTTAATTCCATAATTTCAGTTTGATTAGTTGCAGCTACAGAATCCCTATAATGCACCATAATATACATGAATCATGGTTTTATGGTGCTTACTTGATTAACCTATAAACTCAACTATAATATATAAATGAACAACAACAAAAATTGGATAAAGTGAACAACTAAAGTGTGATACTGGTAATCAAACAATAAAATAGAGGATGTACTGCTCACAAAACATTCAGAACTGAAAGGAGTATGCTTGGGTAACTTATTAATCAACATTTTCTCATCTCATCTCATATCAGCTCATAAAATCAAACTATCAACACACAAGACTAAAAATATTGGGTAACTAACTTATTTAACCTATCAACTATACTATCCTTGTACCAAAAAATGTAGAACAACAGAATGCAACAACGTAAATAGCCACTTGTAAAATATTGTTGTTACTTTATATTGCACTGATTACACGTTAAGTTACATTGTATTTTATAAGACTACCAAATTAGTTACTTCTTATAGTACAGAAATGTATATTGAACTAGTTATTTGAGACAAAGAACTAAAGACAAAGCAAAACTGAAACAGAAGTCATAAAAACTTAACTTATATCCTACACGCTGCATCCAAAATGACTCACAAAAACACACAAGAATATATAGCTGCATATTACATAACATGAAGTGCACTAACTACTGCAAAAACACAGATGAAATGAACTGCACAACACACACAAGACAAACTGCACTAGCTAATGCAATAACTTTGAGAACCTAATGGTCAGCATAATAACACACAAGACGAACGGCACTAGCTAATGCAGGAATAAGGTACGGAAAAGATGAACAGATAGGGGTGGAGCCAGCTTCACAGATCACCGATGTCATCACCATTTTCTACTGATGTCATTAACGTTCTAAATAGTGTTTCTACAGTGATTTGCACTAGATTTTCTAAAATCCATTGATGTCAATTGACAGCAACAGCAAGCTTTGGCTCCGCCACTGTGAACAGAACCCTAATGCTCAGCATAACAATTGATGCTACATAACAAACCCTAAGGGGGATGAAGAACAAGAGGAAACGAGTGAAAAGAGATGAAATACGAAAGGGAAAACAACTTCAGTTACCTGGGTTCCTGCCTGAGGTCGAGATGCACGAAGTAGCAGGTCGGAGAAGATGAGCACTCCATAGATCCGGCGCCTCCAGCACGCTAGGAGCCGAGTCTGCTGGCGGATCTACAGGAAGGAGGTTGCCGGGGTCGCAGGGAAGACGCCGCCGTCCAGAGTCCGCTCCAAGCCGACGATGCGCGACCTTGAAACTGTCGGGCCACCGTCGCCACTGCTAATCGTACCTCCCTCCTTCGGTAGCCGCCGCCGCAGCCGCTGATGGCACCTCTGTCCTTCGGTAGCCGCCGTCACCGCCGCTGCTCGCCTCCCAATCTTCAGACCCGGCGGAAGCGCGCACCTTCATCCTCCCTCAGAACCCCCCGATGGAGGTCGAATCCATGTCGCCGCTGCTCTAGACCTCCCGCTGGGTGCCGCCGATTCACCTCTCTCACGGCAGAATCACTGGAAGAAGAAGAGATCTCGCCGGCACTCCCCTCGGCTCCCTCGCCTCCCCTCCGAAACCGAAAAGAGGAATGAATTCCCTCTGCTTGGCACGAGTCCCAAAATTCAAATGGCGTCCAGATCCGTTGATTGGAGTCCGCGAGACACTGACAAGTGGGTCCCACGGGACATTAACTACACGCGCAGCACGCGGGTGGAGCCTCGATTCCGCGGGGTAGACTGCCGAGCCGTGCGCGGGTGGATCGCAAATAAACAGCGATCGTGAGGGGTGTCGCTGTAAGACAAAGGGGAGAGCCCTCTCACAATAGGATTTGCGTGTATATATATAGTATTTATATTCTATACACTAGGTATGGAATAACTATTCCATACCCGAGCCACCCAACCTAGTCCATCGGTTTTTTTCCGACTCTCTGGTTCTTTGGGCCGCACGTCTCCCGGCGGTTCCGCCTAGACCACACGGTAGTGGGATGGGGAGATTCGAGCTTATCGCCAGTTTCATCCCCCGTCCATCCGCTCACCTGCAGCGCGACGGTGGTCCGAGTCGGCTCTTCTTGGATCCCATCGCGGCTCCTGCAGTGCCGGCGGCCGTCGTGCTATTGCCGTTGCTGGCGAGTGGCGGGTTCCCAGCAGACAGGCAGAGCCAACCCGCACCCACGCTGGCCGAGCTGGGCGCTGCTGTCGGGGCCGCGAAGAACTGGCGCACCATGGCGTTCGCGGTGCTGGCGGAATTATCATGTGCGTCATTGGGTGATGCTTGCAGTCGCGTACAAGAATGAGGTGTCGTAGCCGTGGGGGCAGCGGTGTGGCTTCGGGGGCGCACTGCCTCTCCTCCTCGACTAGCTCCGGGCATTGAATCGCGGCGGCGTAGATTCATTCCCCTCAGTGCTAAAGCTTCCAATTTCCTCAGCAGTTCCCCCGTCTGATTCCAGTTGACTATAATCGAATCGTATCTGTAGTGTTCTGCATCGGTGCCGGCTGCATCCTATCCCTCCCCTTCGCCGTGGATTTCTTCGGATTAATAAGCTCTGATTTTTGCCATCTCAAGGTGCCCTTTATTCTTCTCCCGAACCACTTCTATATATTTGATTTTTTTTTTGATTTCCCGCATTGGTACCAATATTGTTTGCAGGCAATAGAGCATTACTGGCCGTAGATTACTGCAATCTCATAGTTGCGGGATGCTTTCCGATGTCCCCCATTTGATTCCTTACTTAAGATCTGATTGTTTCAAATTCAATTTGGATCTCCAGGATGTTTTTTTTTGTCAAAGGTTGGTGCATCCGATGCTTATCAATCCTCTTGATGCTTTGTTTTGTGTTCCAAACCAGATTGTTGAAGACTTGAGATGCAAAGTAGACTGGATAATATAAAGTATTACCGATTCTTTTACTCACTCCTATTTCAGATGTAAGTTTCCTATGTGGAAATCCATGTTTATTTACTTTTAGTTTAGTATAGCAGTATAGCTAGTGGCCACTATATGTCATACTCATTTATAAACCTTTCTGATATGGGAAATCACACGGTGCCCTACCACCAACACTCATCCTAGCTGGCCCTCCACTAGTTTTATTATTTGTGGTCCAATTTCATTAGAAGTAAAATTTCGACATTTTTGTGTTTTGCATCTGAAATGGCATCCAACAATCTCTGTCCAATTTAGATGGTACTACTGTTAATATGAGTCTCTCTATATAGTGTCAGCATTATTGCATTGATGGAATGATGACGGTTAGAGAACATGTATTATATTAGGGAATATAAGAATAAACTAAATAAGTGATCAAAAAAATCATTGATTAGTAATATGCTGGATTGGACAAAAATCAGTAGTGTTGTGTCGGTGTCTAGACCTAAAGCTTTAGCTCGATACGTTCCCCCCTGTCTGCAGCTAACCCAACTAGTTGTTGAACATCTAATTGACCTGAAAGTATTTCCAGGGTTCAGTGCTACACAGAAGCACAGGTCAATATGATCCTTAGTGTTTATGTACATGCAGCAGTTGTTGCCATGAGCTTTTTGCCCTGCCATGAACCTGGACTACCTCTCAGAGTATGTATACGGCATAGTGCTACATACTGCACGGATTTTTTTTGTTCTTAACTATATTATTTGTCGACTATTTCCATATAATAAGAAATCAAGCATGCTATGATGGTTGAGTTCAGATCTGGTAGTAAGAAATAAAAATAGTCAGTGCTAAGGTTAATCCGATTCGGATCATGTGGAAACTAGTGACTGATAATGTTCTTTAAAAGAAAAGAACAGATAAGGAGATGTGGAGCCACATAGTGCTGATAATAAAAATTCAGAACAGATAAGGAGATAGGGAGAATGCTAGATTAAGAATTGAAGATTAGATGATATTAACTTGTTTGTTTCCATCTGATTTCAGAATATTGGTTAAATATGATGTATTTCAACTCTTAGATGCATGGAAGGATGCCGATCTTAGCAAATCAGATTTGGTGATCTTTCAAGAAGCAGAGGAGCTGGTCCGTCAGTCCAGTTCCTGGATTGGGTTGCTCAAGTTATGCATGAAGCCTCATCGGTCATTGCAAAATGTCCTATTTTTTGTTCCTAATGTCATTTTCTACAAACTTATTATTAATGGTTTATCTGAGTGTCGATTCCATATCTCCATGATTGCTATATGAACTTACCTTTTGTTTTGTTTGTGAAATTCTCAGAAATCCAGGTATAATATTTTGATTTTTTTGTGATGATTAGAACGGATATCATGAAGCATTGTGATATCCTCGGTTGGCCATAGCAAAATCTGCATGAGTCCATGCATGCCATCACCGCATAGAATTAGAAGGCCATCCATGGTGGTAGTCCAGTTCAAGAGGCTACCAGGTGAATGCTCATGTCACCACCGTTTCTTGCTTGTTGTTTATGTGTTAACTATCGCTGATACTGATGCACACTCTGTTTGAGCAAATCCACTAGTATTGATTGCCCCCGCATGGTTGGTTCAAGGACCTACGAGATGTTTTTCAGGTGCATGGATGATAAAATCACAACACATGCCTAATCTAGTTATCTGTAATGCTAAACTAGGCATCATTTTTCATGTTGATTTTATTTAGCAATTTTTTAAGGAACCTCTGTACCTCTGTGTTTCGAAGGAACCTCTGTATTTCTGTTTTGAAGGAACCTCTGTATCTCTGGGTTGTTGTGGTACTTTGACAGCTTGTATATATATTTCTTTTCAAAATGCACCTCCATATATCTGAAAGCAGATAATTTGCATATACATAAAGCTGTTGTTTCTTCAGATGTCGATTTGGGCAGCTTGCTTCTGCAGTCTTGTTTTCAGGACGATTGGTAGTGGGATATCTATACCTTAATTGATATATGGAAAGAGCAAGTTCATTATTGATTAATTAATTTACTTGGCCATGCATATCAAGTATTCAAGTGCCAACATTAATTTTTCTTGCACTTATCCTGCTGACGTGGAATGAATAATTCGCTGACTAATTCCTATGTCAGGCAGCTAGTTCATGCCATGTTTCTACTGTTGGTACATGACCCTGAGTATATCCTCTTACAAGTAGAGTTGTTTGTCCCTCCTGTCTTAATTTGATCTGAGTTCGTAAATCTGCTATTTTTTGTCAGTTATCCTGTCATCTTCCTTGCATCAATCTGAATGTAGTTAACTATCTTGTGCCTGGATAACAAATCTAACTCTTGATCATTTTCCATCTTACTTGGATCATTGTGCAGATCTGGAAGAAGCCTCATCCTACACCTGCATATGCATCAAAAACCTGGATCTAGGTGAGCCGCAGGTGAAGACACAAAATGTCCAGTATTCAGATTGAAGAGCTGTGATAAGCTAACGATGTTCCAAAATAGTGATAATACTCCCTGCGATCTAATTGTCTATCTTGTATGAAAGAATCTGAAGCTTGTTCTCCTCAAGGTGCCTTTGACCGATGCAGCGTTTGCGAGAGCAAGGCTTGCTGGTTCTTTTTACACATTGTAATGTTCATCGCATCCTCTAATGGTTCTACATTTGTAAATTCTGGGTGATGTTTGGTTACCGATCCAAAGTTTGATTACCTGAAATATAGTATTATGCAAACATGGTCTGTTTTGAAGGGCTAAATTTGCAATTAATGTTGTTTTTTGTTTAAAAGTATCTTCAATCAAAATCAAGGTTCGGAACAAAATTCAATCATGTATGATTTGTGATTAGGATACTTTAACTCTCGGGCCTAAACAGTGTACTACTGATGTGAAGTTTGTATCTTAGTTTTGAAAAAAAAAAGATCGAGCATTTTTTGCTATTAAAGGTTCACAAATCATCTTGTAACAAAAATTTTAATTAAAAAATATGTTCCTCTTACACATGACAAAAGCGTACTATGCAACGAATCAATTTAATCTGAGTGCGCAGTTTGTTTTTATTATTACAAAAAGCACTTAACAAACTTGGGTTCTCCACCTGCAAAACCGTATGTGCACTAACACCACGTGGTGGATTAAAATCATGTACCGGATGTGGACCTGGAGCTCGAAAACCGGATGTGGGAAAAAATACCAGGAACCGGAGGTGGACCTAGAGCATGGAAAACCGGGATTAAAAAACCGAGTCGGCACGTGAGGTGGTGCGTGGACTCTGTAAAAAACGGAAGGCAGGAGGGCTCCGAGAAAATCGGAGGGAACGCGCGCTGCGGGGTTCGGATCACGGGGCGCGCCGAGTCGGAGGGCTTGCTACCCAGGGTGGTAGTAGTGCACCCCTGGGTGGGTAGCTGCCCACAATAGATCAACCGTCCAAAATGTGCATCCATACAGTGATGGAATATATCTGCAAGTCAAAAATTGAACATGGTTGTCTATAGTTCAGCAGTTGCCACTTCAAGGTACAGTACCTATATTTACAAGTAAAAGTTCGGATATAGAAACAATCAAGCAAAGTAAAAGAGCTAAATAAATTAGAAAATTTCCCTAATCGATCACAGAGACCAAAAAAGTACACACTTTTTTCCTAAATTATATAATAGTGGTTAACAGTATACGTAAACATGTGAATTTCCATGCGGGGTTAGCTACCCACCGGGGTGGGCTCCTACCACCATGGGTAGAAAATCCGGGTCCATTTTGGGGTGAGGCTAAAATGCAATAAGGTGTAATCTGTACAACAAATGCACAAACCCCGTAGTTTCAACCAATTACAACAAGTTGACTAGAGCAATTGCAAGTGTAACACCATATCAATTGCAACTAACTCGACGGAAAAGCATTTTGCGCAACAAATGTGCAGACTCCCGCGGTTTGGAATGTGCGGCTGCACTAATTGCAACTAGACGGGCCATTTGCAATTGGATGCGGACCAATTGCAATCGGTCCCAACTAGTTGCAACTAGGCGCTCACTGTGTGTAAACCAATTGCATCAGTGAGACTAGATCAATTGCAACCATGAGACTATACTAATTGCAACTCGACAGAACTAATTCCAACAGATCTAGCCCGTTGCAACTAGATACAAACCAATTGCAACTAGACCACCCAATTGCAGTCCGACACGAACCAATTGCTACCAAATTAAGTCCAATTGCAACTGAGCAAAAATCAATTACAATCAGGATGGGTGCACTCTCTATACAGAATGCACCTAGGTGCATTATAGCAAAACAATATATATATATATATATATATATATATATATATATATATATATATATATATATATATATATATATATATATATATATATATATATATATATCGGTAATGTATATTAGGCACACAGTGTGTTGAATAATATTCAACACCGTGGATGGAGTGTTAGTCCTCCATCCATGGTTGTTAAATTGTCACTAGTGTACTTAGTTTTTTTAAAAATTTTTACTCCTTTTGGCCACCTGCATTCATGTACCTACGTATTCATTGGAATCACATTAATTGACTTAATCAACTCCGCATGCACACACATTCAAGAAAATTTCATACCGAATAGCTATAAAGTACAGAGGCCATGCATGTCTATTTGTCATTTGTCTCTCTTTCTACTCTCTTTTATCCTCCCACGTCGAGCATTCTATAGCTGGCCGTTCGGTGATGGCGGCGTACCGCTCATGGACAAGATTGTCGGTCGGCACCTTCACCGACTTGCTGGATTTCTTCGACCTCTTTCTGCGTGGTCACAAGAAGACGGTTCTTGTACGGAGAGACTTCTACGACCCTTCGTCAGTGTGTGCCAGCTATCTTCATGAATCAGCAAGCGGCACTACGCCTAGAGCTATGGTAAGCCGTGTTAATCACATATTTACTATTTTCACTCCTGAGTTGTAAAAATGTATCCAGGTGGCCTTTCCCATCTATTTTTTATGTTTCGAGATAAATTATGAGAGATTGAGATGTTTCCGCCTAAAATCATGTTGCTGAATTTTTGTTGAGGTGATAGATTTTGCATATTTCAATGAATGTTTCTGGAGAAAAAATGAATCCAAGTCACCTCCACGAATGTAAGAAGATTGATGGCATGTCGTCGTAGTGTAGGTGAGCCGCGCTCGGGGGCCACTGCTACCCACCGATGGGAGCCACCGTTGTCCCTCCCTAGGAATCACCACTGTATGTGGAGGGGGATGTCGTTGAGCTGCCCAGGGGAAAGGGCTGCCGTCGAGTCGATCGTGGATCTCCAATTTTTGTTTTGTTTCAATTTTTCTGGTGATGAAAAATTGTTCTAGTTAATCTGATTGGTTGAAGATGTAATCATGCCCTTGCTACAAGGGATAGATGGATTTTTAAGAAGTTAATGCTTGCTTGCTTGCATGCATATCCTCAATTGTAAATTTCTTGTTAGATTTTTACTCCTCAAAAATTAGAAATACCATTCATGGTTGGAGTAATTATCTTATCTCAAACATTACGTTTGTGAAATTCATAAATTCCATTTTCATGAATAATAACTCCCGTACATCTCAAGAAAGTAAATAATACAACAGAGGAATAAGAAATAATATTGAGGTTTCACCAAACCATGTTTGACGATAATTTCCTCCTTTTCAGTCGTGAGGAGTAAAAACGCATGCCTGTCAGAGGTTCATATGACAATCTATTCCTTTCAGTAAAGAGGGGTAAAAAATGGAATATTTTTCCTTTTAATGTTAGGGGGAATTTTCCATATTATTGCTCCCTGAAATCTCTCATGTTGTGCATGCAAGTGTTAACTGGACATAAATTTTGTGATACTAAATATGGGTCAATATATTGCTTGCATGCAAGAAGTCAACATGTTTTACACAGAGCTCGACGACTCTCTTGGTTGCAATCCCACCCGCTGAGGTCCCTGGTCCTACGAATAACATGGATTTTTAAGAAGTTAATGCTTGCTTGCGTGCATGGATATCCTCAATTGTAAAATTCTAGTATGATTTTTACTTCTCAAAAATTAGAAATACCATTCATGGTTGGAGTAATTATCTTATCTCAAACATTAGGTCTGTGAAATTCATAAAATCCATTTTCATGAATAATAACTCCCATGCATCTCAAGAAACTAAATAATACCACAGAGGAATAATATTGAGGTTTCACCAAACCATGTTTGCCGATAATTTCCTCCTTTTCAGTCGTGAGGAGTAAAAACACATGCCTGTCGGAGGTTCATATGACAATTTATTCCTTTTAGTAAAAAGGAGTAAAAATAGAATATTTTCCCTTTTAATGTTAGGGGGGATCTTCCAAATTATTGCTCCCTGAAATCTCTCATGTTGTGCATGCAAGTGTTAACTGGACATAAATTTTGTGATACTAAATATGGGTCAATATTGCTTGCATGCAAGAAGTCAACATGTTTTACACAGGGGTGGACGACTCTCTTGGTTGCAATCCCACCTGCTGAGGTCCCTGGTCCTACATCAACATTCGGCAAAAATAGAAGTAGGTCTAAATCTGGCTGGCTGCTTCACACACACGCACCACAAATTGGCATTGAGCATTAACTGCATATCCTTAATTTTTTCACTATCGTACATGCATGCCAACTTAATAACACCCTGAAATCCCTCTCGCTTTAACCACTTGTTTGAACGTATGTCACGCGAGTGGTTTATTGCCTTGCATGTGATGCTCTAGTTCATAAACGAATCGAATTACCTTTGTATTCATTGGATGCATTCTACCGCTCCGCCATGCCGGACATTTTTACTACTCCGGAGTACTCGTGAGCGAAAAGTAGTAATTATATCCAGCAACTGCAACTTGCCAGCACAACCGGCATCTATGGCGGTGCCACCCTCTGTGCACAGCAGGAGATGGTAGTCCAATCAAGGAATCAGCAGAGATTTCTCGGCACCACTACTCTCCGCGCACCGTGGTAGATGGTCAAAGACTCGAGGGATGTAAAATCAGATGCAAAATCGTGCGCGAGTAGATGAGATTCGATTTTTACTGCCTGAGATATAAACAGAGTAACTACATGATCATAAGGGTTCACAGGTGCATCTTCGGTGGGCTGCAGCATCATCGCACCGTTGTAGAGCCCCCGAGCATGGTTCGCGCAAATCCGTCGAAAGTAAAAAAAACAACATGCTGAAAAACGGATTTGAGAAATAACTTAGATATAATTTTACTCCCTACAACTGAGAAAGAAGTAATTTTATGATTACCCAACCTTACCAGACCTCCGTCCATGCAAACGGCGCGCGCTAAATAATATTCACCACGCAGCGTGGTGAATATCCATGTCCTATATATATATATATATATATATATATATATATATATATATATATATGCACAAACGACTTTATAACGCTGCGTATTAGATTAGTATACGTGAACCAAACAAATACATCTAAATACGTTCAAATACGAAACAAACTAAAAAGAAAAGGGAAAAGGAAAATTAAGAAAAATACATTCGTACCGGGTGGGGACAACACCCGGTACTAATGTGGAGGACACCACGTCACCGTGGGAAGGCCACATTAGTATCGGGTGTTATCCCTACCCGGTACTAATATCGCATTAGTACCGAGTGTGTTGAACCGGTACTAATGTGGCCTCCACATTAGTACCGGCTGGCCAGTACCGGTTCCACAACCGGTACTAATAGGGGTTTGGAACCAGTACTAAACGTTGTTTTCCTAGTAGTGACTCCAACCGTTCCAAAATATAAGCATTCTAGTTTAGTCTTTAGTCAGACTTCTTTAATTTTGATGAAATTTATGTTGACATATATTTACATCGTACAATATCAAAGGAAGTAAACTTCCATTCGTTATTCAATTATTTCATCAATCAATTATTATAGTTTGTCAGAACTGATAAACTTAACTATGTTCTTTTTCAGTATGGTAAGTACTCAATATCTTCAGTTGCTTGTATCAAGGAAATCAGGCATGAATATATGCAGGCCATATTGATGGCTTTAGCAATATTTATTTTACTTAATGTACTTTATTTGTCTCTCTGGGCTAATAATCTCAGTGTTCTATGAAAGTATGGTAGATATTTTGTTGTTTCTTTGCTATACTACTACTACAAATATAGTCAGGTGGTCTTTGGGTTGAAAGATTAAATTATTGTTAGGTTTCATATATGGGGTATTTGACATGGTCTGGAACTGAACTCCAACAACTCTAGCTAATTTTTAGCCAAACATTCCAACTCCAAAATTCTATCGAGTTGGCAACTTCATGGAGTTGTACTGGAGTTTTGCAGCTCCAAAACCATCCAATATGAACATGCTTGTGGAGTTGGTCGGTAATTACCCACCAATACCACAGGTAAGTGGACAAAACGATTCGGTTTTAATTTTTCTCATCCTGTAAACACACACACTCTCTCTCTCCCGTGACTGCCTCCACCTCCCGCCGTCGGCCGGGCACCCGCGGTCGCCCTCGTCTCGCCGGCCTCCATGCCCCGGCACTAGTCCTTCTCCTCCCACCGGCCTCCGCCACCTCCTCCTCCCAATTTCCCCATCGGCCTCTGTCGTTGCCCGCCCAACACATCACAACGCCGCCATCCTCCTCCCTACCCCTCCCCCTCGTGGCCTCCCATTGCCTCCCTCCGACCTCCCTCTGTCTTCCAGCTTGTGCCGTGTGAACTGCAAGGTGGACACGTGCGTCAGGAATAGGACGCAGCGGCGCACATCTCAGATGCGCATCTGCGGGCGGGCGGCATAGGACGTGGCGGCGCGCGGGCTGCTGGCCGGAGGCGGCACACAAAAAGTTGGCTGGCGGCGGCGTGCAGAGGGTTGGGGCATGGAGCATCCATAAAAATGAGAAAAATAGATGTGAAGATCGTTAGGCTGACAAGTGGGACCAACTGAAGAAGATTGAGGCCCACACGTCATTTCTAGAGCTGGTAGCCAAACACCTCAATTTGACACTTCCAATTCCGCTCAGAGTTCGCTCCGTCTGGATGTTTGGAGTGGAGTAGCTCCACCCAGAGTCGGAACCATCCCAAACATCCACTTGAACTTCCATATATCTTGGACGGTTGTATCAATACTGGATCTCCTCTTTTATATTGTACCAAAGATATATATAATTCATTGCCTCCACCTCCCAACATGGGATTGTTTAACAGCCAAGTAAAATTAGCAACGGAGATCATTTTAACACATACCTGAACTATAAGAGAAAAGTTCATTTTTGGTCATAGACTGCCTGTTCTATTTTTCGGTCAGCTGTTTATTTTAGGCAAAAATCGAACGCTAGCGACAGTTGGCTGACCAATAAAAAGCATATTTCTCAGTCCATAATCATAAATGTTTTTTGAGGTGAAACAATAATTGTATACTTTCTCCGTCTCATGAAAAGTGCAATTCTAATTTTTCTAGGACAGAGGTGGGGTGAAAAGACTTTAATACGCTCATTTGTTATTCACATGCAATAAGTTTTGGCATACAAATCGGATCTGATTACTTAATTAGACAGGCAATTAGATCTATTTTCTAGAATTGCGCTTTTCGTGAGATTTTTTCAAATGTTAGGATTGCACTATTCACGGGATAGAGGAAGTATGATTTAGACGGTCATTTCATACTTCATAGCTTTACCGCAAACAACTGTCTACTCAAGGAAAATATATGTGTGTTGGTAATAACTTGGTATGTTCTTATCTGTACTATAAAGATCGAAAACAATTGAAAACGTTTCACCAAATCAGATCCACCATACTCCTCACGCTGGACCCATGTTGGGATCCCTCAAATCCACAGCAGAACGGACAGAAATACAATGAACAATGAACAATTAACACAATGGTCACACATTCAGGTTCAAATGTTCTAGGTTATCAACTTTCAATAATACATTACTTCATCCTCTTTCTAAAAGGTCGACCCCCTTTACAATGAGGAGGGGGCCTCCTTTTATAGTGCCGAAAGACTGAATTTACATTCCAATTTTGCCCTCAAAACCCTAGCACCTATGAAGAATATTGGTGACATAGTTGATTACGAGGTGTCACCAAAGGTTAAGGATGTATCTTGCAGTGAGGATCTTTCTGCTGTTGAGGCTTCCCCATCGGATCTCATGGCCGGTAGAGAGCCCAAGACTCCGTCATTGGTCTTTGGGGCTTTGCTGGTTTCAGAAAATTTGATGAAATATTATGAAGAAAAAGGGTTTTTTCTAGAGAGGATTGCCCGACCTCCGGATGGGGAGACAATGCCGAAGCCAACAAAAGGTGAGCTGTGGTTTTCCGTGACTTCTTCAACGCTGGTTTCAGGTTCCCTTGCTCGAAATTGCTTCCTGAAATACTGGATAGGTACGGTGTTAAACTGCACCAGTTAACCCCGAATGCTTTCGTTCAACTATCCAAATTCTTTTTTGCGGTGTGTACGTGTGACGGTTGGGTAGACGCCGAAGCCTTTGTTCGGTTCTACGAGCTTCACGTGCAAAAACAAAATTTTCAGCTGGAAGGGAGAACTACTATTTATGAGAATCATTTTGGGTGTATTACCTTCACCACTTGGAGGAAGAACACCAAGAAAGATATTGAGAGAGTGGAGCTCAGCCCTGCCCACAAGAATAAGTGGGACGATGACTGGTTGTCGTATTGGTTCTACGTGAAAGTGCACATGCCTCGCGGCTCCGACGGTGCTGGATACTATATTTTCAGCATCTCGACCATGATGCCCCTGAATTACATAACGGGCCCGGACTTTGCAAAGACCAGGGGTTTTAAGGATTGCGAGAAAGCTTTCTGCCTGGCTACTCAGTTTATCCCCGGTCGTGATGTCGTGGATGAGTTCGTAGCTACCGAAGTTTGGCCTCCTGCTACTGGTTGGAATCCAAGAGAGATAAAGTGGTTGTCAGTTGATTGGTTTGACAGAGAAATCCCTTTTCCTCGTTTTGGGTTGAAGATGCCGGAGGGCAAGAATGCTCATGAGTTTGTGGGGGAAGTTGAGCGGCGAGTGGTGGATATGCTTGGTCCCTATACCGAAGCGGAATACCAAGCTTCGCGAAAATTGGTAACGGGAGGTCGCAGGGTTAACAAAATTTTCTCGGAGCTTGGTATTGAAGTTGATGCTCGACCGAAGCCCAAGGCTTTGAGTAAGAGGGCTCGTGACTCGACCCAAGCAACTGTGGATCAGACTAATGATGCCCGTAAGCAGAGGGAACCGGTGGTCGGTCAGGCGATGTAACGGCGACTGAAGTTCAAAAAGTGGTGGCTCCGGTGTCTTTTTCAAAGACAAGTCAACTTGAGAGGGCTAAGAAGAAGATGGTTGCGAACAAGGATAATGATCCCCGTGGTACTCAAGGAAATGAAATATCAGGGGCGGGCGTTTCTTTAGTGGTTGAGAATGTGTCGAAGCCGGCACCTTCTGGGCTGCATCGCAAAAAATCTGGTTCTAAGCCAGGGCGAGCCTGCCGCATTGTGAAGATTATTGACTCCACTGATAATTTGTAGTTTCTGGATTCTTTGGGTACTAATGTTGCAGATGAGGCTAGTGGTCGTTTGAGGAGGTTGAAAAGACCATAGTGTCCAGCTCAGAAGGGATGGCACCTGCGGTTTCAGGTGCTAAGGGCACTAGGGTTTCTAATCAAGCTGCTGCAGATTCAGAACTTCTCGGAGCCAAGAAAATATTGGATGGGGATAATAATGTTGCTCGTCCAAGTGAAGCGGCTCAAGCCATGGCTGATACCCGGGCTTCGCCTAAATTCATGAAGTCTCTGGCGGAGACAGTGAGCACAACAAGCACCGTGGAGGGACCTTCGCTGGAACTGGTGCTCGCGGAAAAGTGTGCCTTCGATCCCTCAACATATTCGTACAACACGGCTGTTGGTATGGAAGATCTGAAAACTTTGATATCTGTCTGTATGCCTCTTTGTAAGAAGCGCGGGGTTGTGGAATCTCTTGTGCTTTGGGAACTAAGAGATTCCTCTCGGCTTGCAGGCTGGTGATCCCCCGCTAGCTGAAGGCAAAGCTCCCGAAGGTCAAGAAATGGAAGATGGAGAAATCCTCGGAGCTCATGCTTCTGTAATCATGAAGCAGTAGGGGACCAGTACCGCTGCCGGACCTTCGGCGTCTTTTGATGCTCAAGGTTTGTTTTTACTTTTACTTTCTTTTTATGTTGCTGCTTTGTTGTACCGAAGCTGAGGTTTTTTTAACTTTTTGCAGCTTATGAGAAATCTTTGGAGGACATGGAGGTTGGCCTTTTAGCGGGCCTTTCCGCTGATCTTTGCTACAAGTCGATGATCTCCAGCAGGATGGCGGTTGATAAATATCGTGTGCAAGAGCAAAAGTTTCTACAGACCGAAGCTGAAAACATTCAGTTGTCTCGAGACATTCTGCTACTTAAAGAGAGGAATGCGACTTTGGAAAAAATGTGTCAACTATATCCGGAGCAGATCGCACTTTTGGAAGATAACGTGAAAACTTTCAAGACAGCTTCAAAGAACTTGACCAAGGATATGGAGAAGTTGGAAAAAAGTGGCGGATGACCTGAAAATGGTGGTGGAAGATGATGTTGAAGTCAAAGATTCCCTAAGGAAGGAGAACAATGAGCAAAAAACAGTTGTTGAAAAACTGACAAAGGAAGTTGAGGGGCAAAATGCTTTTATTCAAGCGGCCGAAGGGGTTTTAAAAGAGCGTTTCCAGACTCAGTCACGCTCTTGGGGAGTTTGGCGCGGAGCCCCTGTCTTTTCCTAGAGACAAAGGGGCCAAAGAGATCTTTGAGTGGATGGAGCAAGAGTTTGATCATCTTCCCGGTGTGACGACCGGAGCTAGTGACTACGCGACTTCGATGTGCGTGGAAGTCTTGCTAGATCTACTGGAGAAAAATAGATGTTCAGACTTTTTGTCCTTGGGTGCTAGAAGCTTTAACTTTCCGAGGGCGGAGCTTATTGAGTCTGAAATTTCTTCAAAGAACATACAGGTTGTCAAGAGGAATTTCTTGACTTTGTTTTGGGAGGCATCAGGACAAGAGCATGCCAAGGCCGTGGCACGCAGGCTTCTAGCGGAGGTGGGGAATTTTCTCAACAGCTCTCTCTCTCTCACTCTCTCTCTCTCTCTCTCTTTTTAATTTTTTGGCGCACTGGTTTTGTTATTTGCAGGCTAAGGATAAAGAGGCATTGGAATCGAGATCGTTGGAGGACTCGAGCCAAGAAGCTGGATCCCCCAAGGATGGAGCCCCTAGTGAGAGAAGCTCTGGTGAAGAAAAAGATGGCGAAGCTATGACATCTTCCTGATTTGTTTTACCTTGTTGCTTTTGAAACGCCCTGCGTGGCGATGTCCAGATGATGTAAAAATACTTGGGGCACTATTCTTGTAATATATTACGGCTTCGGTACCTTTTTTTTGTGAATCATGTTCTCTTGCTTCGAGAAAGGAGCAAAAAATAGCTTTGTTTTTGAAGAAAACGTCAATCCCCCCCCCCCCCGTTTTTGTTTTTTTCTCAAAGCTCACGATTTTTTGTAGAGTCGCAACATCTTGTAGGAGGGTTTTTCCTTATCCCAAAGCCTGAAGTCTAGCGAAACTTGCTTCGAGTTTCGCAGACTTCCTTTGACATTGTGGTCGAATTTAGCAATCTTGTTGCTTTTCGACCTTTTGACTTGCGTATTAGCGTCAGGTCGAAAGACCGTTTTGAACAATGAAAGTTAAAATTTAGAGAAATTGATCCCGCAACTTAGTCTGTTGCCTTGTGGGGGTTTTTGGTACTTAGGCATGATGCTAAGATTTTTGTGAGACAACATATATAAGCTTATTGCTTTTTGTTGCTCTTGGGCAGAAACCCCCTCGCAGAAAGTAAATTACTGAAAGTAAAGAGTAGTAAACGATAGACACAATGCTAGGGGGAAGATAATTTCATTGAAACTGAAACTTGATACATGGATCTGCCTCATTAAAAACCTTGCCTCCTGATTTGGAGTCCCCTTTAGCAAGGAAAAGAGTACGGTCCTTGAGAAATGTAAAATGCTGAAAAATAAAATCATACGATAGCTAGGCTCTAGCTTCGTTTATATGTTCACGAAGCCAGAGGCTGTACACTATATGCTTCTAAGGGTAATACTTGCGAAGGATGTCTGTGTTCCACGTATGTGGCAACGTGTTGCCCAGCTGATCCGCTAAGTGAAAAGATCCCGGTCTTAGACTTTTAGTTACTATGTATGGGCCTTCCCATGCCTCTTGCAACTTTCCTAGATTGTCGAAATTCTTTTTCTTTGTGATGACCAAATCCCCTACTTGTATTTCTTTTCTCACGACTTTTTTGTCCCTCCATTTCTTAGTTTCTTGCTGATACTTGTCTAAGTTTTCAACGGCTTGAAGCACACCTACATCGATCAAATCTTTCTTTGCTTCTTCAATACTTGTATCTGCTTGCGCTTTCAACACACATAAACTTTCATTTTTTATTTCCTCCAGAGTCATGGCTTCGGAGCCAAACAGCAACTTGAACGGGGAAAAGCCGGTGGTCCTTGAGGTGGTGCTGTTATGAGACCATGTTACCTTCTACAGTTCTTCTACCCACTTTCCCTTTTTCTAATTGAACATGCATTTTTTATGCTTGAGAATATCAACCCATTTGCTTTCTCAATCACACCGTTTGACTGTGGGTGGTATACCGAGGCGAATTTTAACTTGGTCCCCATAGTCAGACAAAATTCCCTGAACTCGTTACAGTCAAACCTCTTTCCGTTGTCCACGGTTAGCTCCCTTGGTACTCCGAATCTACAAATTATGTTCTGCCAAAAGAATTTCTGGATGTTGCGGGACGTGATACTAGCCAACGGTTTGATCTCAATCCATTTTGTGAAGTAATCCATGGCAACAGCCACGAATCTGCAATTTCCCTGTGCAGCTGGAAGCGGTCCAACTAGGTCCATCCCCCATCTCTGTAAAGGCCAAGACGGTGGTATTAATTGTGTGGGCATCGATGGATTTTTCTGATTGTTGGCATTTTTCTGGTAGGCTTCGAAAGTTTTCACCAAATGATGAGCATCATCGATGATGGATGGCCAATAGAAACCCTGCCTTAGAGCTTTTTGTACCAAAGCCCTTGAGCTGATGTGAGCACCGCAAAAACCGGAATGAATTTCCCTTAGCAACTCTTTCCTGGCATCGAAGCTAATGCATTTCAGGGTCGGAGCTGATATGCCAGATTTGTAAAACTCTCCATCAATTATTTCATAACCCCGAGCTCTTTTCTTCATTCGGTTCAAGGATAATTCTTCGGTAGGCTCATAGTGACCTCTTAGGAAAGCCAGGATCAGAGCCCACCAATCATACTTCTCTATGACGTTGATTGTTTTGGCTTTGGGCTCTTTGACTATGGGCGAAGTTAAAACTTCATAAAAAACATACGGAGGTAAAGCTTGGTTTTGTGCTGCGGCTTTTGCCAACGCGTCAGCCTCGTTGTTTGAGTTCCTAGGGATGTGTTCCACAGTGAATTCCTTGAAGTGTTTTCCATTGATCTTACTGCCGCAAGATACTTTATGAGCTCCGGCTCCCTGGCTTCGCTATCTTTCTCTACGTGTTCCTGGATGACCTTGGAGTCCGATCTTACGATGAACCTATGTTACCCTAGTGCTTTCATTTTCCTCAAAGTGAGGCACAATGTGTAACATCCTGGAATTTCTCCGGAATGTTAGCAATACAAAAATGTGGATTTCAAAATTTCGATTTGAAATTGAGTGCATAATTGAAATATAAGGATGTCTTCTTTGATCCTTCCATAAAATTCCTAGATTTATTTTGAGCAAAAGAATTAAATTTAGGAATTATAAAATGTTAGTGTGAGAACCTTGGAGTTTCTTGGATTTATTTTGGATCTTAATTGTGTGGGATTCGAATTTGAATTCTTATTCAAATTTGAATCATAGTTCAAATAGGAGTTAAGGCTTTAGGAATATAGGAGAACCTCCTTTTCAGGTTGGGCCCTAATCTCTCTGGTAAAGTCCACCGGAGCACCCTCAGTTTTCACAACCGGCCGGCCAATCTCTTTCAGCCCACGGCCCATCTAACCTGTCAGCCCGCCTTAAGCCGCGGCCCACTTACCACCTACCCCCTTGCCTTCTTTCACCGCCATGTGGGCCCAGCCGGTCAGCCTCATCCTCTCCGCTGCTTTTCTTCTTCCCTGGATGACGCACGCCGTGGGGCAGGGAGGCGACGCGAGCACGCGCCGGCCCCCATGGCCACCGCCCCCTGCAGCGTTGGCAGCCGCGGATGGCCTCCGCGTGCCCTCGCCTCGCATCCCCGCCGTGCACCCGCACCCCGCGAACCCTAGGGCGCCGCCCTACAAATACCCAGTCCCCAGCCTTCCCTGTTCCGCGCCGCCCCATTGGGGTTTCTTTCCCCAAGTCCGCCGTAGCCACCACCAGGTTTAGGAAGGAGGGAGGAGTTGGAGGAAGGAAGGAGGCGGGGAAGAAGCCGGGCGCAGCTGCGGTGCGTGGACCGCGACGCCGCGCTGGAGCCGCCGTTTCGCCGTTCGTGAAGAAGAAGACAGAAGGGGAAGAGGAGAGGAAGAAGGAGCCGGAGCTGCTCAAGCCAAGGTCGCCGACACACCCAAGCCCGGAGCCGTCTGTGCGCAACCCCTGCTTCCTCTTCACCGAGCCGTGCCCCTGCTCCAAGCCGAACCCCTGCATCCTCTGCTCTGCGCCGCACCGTCGCCGCACCTTCTTCACTGCCGCCTCGTCGTCGCGTCCAGGAGCACGAGGTGAGCCTCACCACCCTCTTCTTTGTGCTGTGGACCCGGCCATCGAGCCGAGGCTGGACCGAGCCTTGTGAGCTCGCTGTTTGTCTCTTGCCCGCTGCCTGCTCGCGCCGTCGCGCAGACCCGCCGTCGCCTGAGAGCCGGCCATCGAGCCGAGCCGGTCGCTTGCAGGTGCCGCTGCCGTCATCGCCGCGCGCGCTCCTTTGCCTTGCAGTTGTGTCGTTCCTTTGTTTCGACGTGCGTTGCCGAGCTCCGGTTTGCCGCCGGCACCCACACGGCTGAGCACGCCAACGTCAAGCCAAGGTCTTGACTTTCCTGGCCGAACCTGTGCACGCACGCGTACGTGCGCTCTCGCAAGCGGAAGACACCGGCGTCACACAAGACCGTGCCGCCGACCGGTTCCTCGGCTCTGCACTCGCGCGCACGCCGTGCAGCCAAGACAAGGCCGAACTTTCGGTCGTGCCTGTGTCGAGGCATAACTGGCCGGCCGTCCCCAGCCGGGCGCGTACCCCGGCGTGCCACCGCGGAGCTCGCCGCCGTGGCTAAGCCACTGGCATGCCCGCGCGCTCACGCACGCACGGGAAGGCATGGACGCCGCCTTTGGCCAGCCCAATGCTCACCGCCGCGCACGCTTCTTCCCCGCGTGCAAGCAAAGCCGAGTCGCGACCCAGCGCGTGCTGTGGCGTTCGCGCCTCCCGTGTCGAACCTCACCGCCTGGTCCTTCCCCCTGGTCTTGTACGCTGTCGTGCACCCCAGCGCGCCGGCACACGCGCACATGTCGTGCGGATGCACACAAGGCCGGGCCTTCTGGCTGTCTCGACCCCCTTTTACGCAGCCTCGCTTTCCTGTTCGCCTGGGGTATTCCCCTGTTTTCCGCCGCACCGTTGTGCCGGCCGGGGCCTTGTCTCTCGGCCAGATGCACGCGCGTGCACGCGACCGAGCCATCGCCGAGCAAGCCCCGTTCTTGACCATGATCTTCTGTTCGCAAGACGGCGTTCCCGCCGCGTAGTGCGCCGCCTGTGTCGACCTCCGCCGCGCCGTGCCGCCACCGCGCACCCCCGCGCACCGGCGCACGTGCTTGACGAGCTGCTCTGACGCGTACGCCACGCGAACGCGCCCAAGGTCCAACCTTTCCGTGGCCGCCAGGACCCCTGGTGCCCGCCTCGCCCTGTCTCGCTCGGGATTTCCCCGTGCTCATCGTCGTTGCGCACGCCGCCGTGGCCGAGCCGGCCGGCGAGCCAACGCCCAGACGCACGCCTGTGCGCGCACGAACACGCGTTTCGCCGCACACCTTCGTGCGCACGCGCACGCGCGTCCGCATGCGCGCACACCGCCAAGCCGAGCCTTGGGCTCCTTGATCCACGTCGTTCCGCACGCACGCACGCGTGTTCTCCCCGCCGGCGCCGGCCACCCCAGCCGCGCCGTCGGTGGCTCTGTTTTCCGCCGCCACGGTTGTGCCGTCGCGGGTCAAACCCCGGCCAAGACCGAACCTTTCTTTGCCCTGGGCGCATCCTTAGGAACCCTTAAACCGCGCCTTGCCGCTTGTTGTCCAGCCGCCGAAGAGATCACCGCCGGCGAACTCTTTTCCCGTCCGCCGCTCCATTGGGGCATAGTGTCGAGCACGTTCCGGCCGACCTTAGGTACCCGGTGGGGTTTTCTCGCACACGTTGGGGCACATGTCGATCTCGCCGCAGTGGATCCCGTGGATCCCATGCGGCTGACCTATCACGAACCCGCCACAACACCGCCTGCTCAAAGCCGAACCGCACCGGATCCAGGGGATCTTTTACTCCGGACCAACCACAGCCGAGCCGCGCACGGGCCTGCACCGCTCCTGGCCGCAGTGGATCCGGCCGGGATCCCGTGTGATGGCCCCGCAAGCAGCCCAGTCAGCCGCCACATGTGCATGGGCTGGCTTTAAGCCACCCACGTGGCAGCCACGTGTGCAGCAAGAGCTAGCCAGCAGCCAGCCAGTAGTTAGCTTAAAGTCCTTTAGAGCTAGCCTGTAGATAGCTTATAGTAAAGTGTATTGTGTATGCGTATTTTAATTTCAGAAAATGTATTTTGCCTTTGGAAAATCCTAGAAAATTCATTTCAACACCGAAAATTATGAAACCTTTTCCAAAGCTCTTCTAAAATTATAAACTCCGTGCTAGGATAGTGTTTGCTCTCTTTTGGCTCTTAATTGTCATTCATTTGGAGTTAATTGCAATAGGATCCGCCTTTATTTTGTTTACGCGTCAATAGGAGCAGTTGGAGCCGGGGAGCTGAGCTCGGAGATCGACTACACCGACGACTACGCCGCCGACGACTACTCGCACGCAGGTGTTCACACCCGACCATCTTTGAATGCCCATTAGGCATGGCTATTTTAGAACTGCTAGTGCTTTATTTAATGCATAGAGATGGATATGATGAACCCGTGCATAGCCTCTTTTACATACTTGTCCTTGATTGACCTACTACTACTACTTTACTTATGCGTGATGATACGCTGAGCTTGCTATGCATGTGTTGGGACTATTGTGGTAGTTTCTTGGCGTGTGTTGGGAAAACCGGCAGGAGAAGGCGTTTTGGGATATTTTGGCGGGGGTGAGCTCGAGACAACCTGATCTGGGATCGGGGGCCAGGGATCGTCTTCTCGGACGTTGCCCGAGTTGGTACCTATGGCGGGTACACCGTTTTAGGAGCACAGGTGTTGGGGATTTTGTGATGACTTGGAGGATATGAGCTCGCCCCGGTCTGAAACCGAGTGGGTCGCCTGTTACACGGGACTTTCGTACACACCACCTCGCCGAGAGTGGGGATAGGGCCGGTCGACCCTAGCAAGTGCGGTACCATACCTGCCAGCAGGATAGCGGGGTATCAGTGGGGGAGAGGTGGGAGTGAGTCCACCCTCTCAGTGCGACTCCCGTGTGGCCACACGGGGGCATTTTCACAGTTCTGGGGTGGTCTTCTGCGGGGGACCGCATCGAGACCCGGATGCAGGATGGAATCGTAACTCCTAGGTGTTCGTCCGGTAGGATGGGCTTGGTTGGCTGATCACCGCCGGGTGCCATTCCGAGTTGGGTACAGGTGTACACGCTCTGCAGAGTTTAGATCTATACGTATAGCCGCGTCCTCGGTTATGGACATGCCCGTTGTTTCTCCGACTCTTACGTTTTGGGATTTCTACCTCCCCCTTATAGGATGAGTGTGATTGGTGAGCCGTGGTTGTATTCGGGGAGAGGAGAGTTGCTCCCTCTACCTCGCGGATCCGGGTGCAACCATTGAGGTGCGAGGAGTGGGAGTTCTCGCACCGACCCTAGATGGAGATAGGTGATGGTGACGGTGATCTGGGTGACCAGATGTATCCGCATGTGGATGAGAGATATGGGATATGGTGAACTTATGGAGATATTACTCTATTTTTGCTGTTGCTGCATAGGAAACCCTGCTGCTACCTTGATATACTCTTTTCCCCTTAGAAATAGGCCACTTAAAGCTTGCATACGGTTGGTGACGTGAACCTATCCCACTCCTTGGGGATAGACTTTAGGTGTGCAGGGTACGAGTCTGACCTCGACAACAACGCCGATGGATGGTACGACTGAGGGATGCGTCGCTGCGCTCAAGGATGCCTGTGGGTGTGAAGAATAAAAGATGGAGACCCTCCTTAGATGCTAGCTACCGTTGCGTAGAATTTCACTCTGATTCAGCCAAGAGGCTTGTAATGTTGTACTCCATTATGGACTTGTAATAAATTATGTACTAAAATTTGTGTGATGCGATGTATGGTTGTGATTTACCTTCTGTGATGAGATCTGTACGCGATAGCCACTGGTCCCGGGACTATCGCAAAGGTACAGGAACTCGAGTTTTCCTCACCGAAAATCCGGGGTGTTACACAATGCTTCATACTCTGTCGTATTGTTGGTTGCTCTTTCATTCTCTGCAAAGTCCAACCTAACCGCGAACCACATTTTGATCCCGGCTGGTGAGGTGATCATTGCCGAAGCTCTAGCTCCCTTGTGGCAGTTGGCTCCATCACAATATGCGATCCATGGTTGCTCTATATCTGCGGAGCTCGAGTTTGCTGGAGATGTCTAGTCTGCAACGAAGTCTGCCAAGACTTGTGATTTTATCGTACTTCTTTTCTTGAAATCAACCACATGTTCTGACAGCTCGAGTGCCCATTTGGAAATTCGTCTTGAAGCCTCTCTATTGTTGAATAGCTCGTGCAAAGGCTGGTCTGTGACTACTATGACTCTGTGGGACTCGAAATAATGCTTAAGCTTTCGCGCTGCCATGACCACTGCATATGCGATTTTTTCTAACTCTGAGTAGAACACTTTTGACCCTGTTAGTGTCTCGGAGACAAAATAGACTGGGACCTGAGCTGGCTTCCCTTCCATTTCCTTTTTTTGTATCAGGGCTGCGCATACCGTGGTCCTTGAGTTTGAGATGTAAAGTAAGAGCGGGGAACCGGGCTCCGGGGGACACAGCTTTGTCAAACTAGCAAGATAATCTTTGAGCTCGACAAATGCTTTGCTTTGCTCTTCCCCCATTCGAACTTCTTGTTGTTTCTGAGCACTTGGAAGAAGGGAAGGCTTTGCTCGGCGGCCTCAGACACGAACATGTTCAACGTTGCGATTCTTCCAGTGAGTTTCTGAACATCTTTTAGGGGTCTAGGTTCTTCCATCCTAACTACTACTTGGATTTTGTCGGGGTTGGCCTGTATCCCCTTGGTTGTTACGAGACATCCGAGTACTTTGCCACGTTGTACTCCGAACACATATTTCTCAAGATTTAGTCTCAAGTTCGCGGCTCTCAAATTTGCGAAAGTTTCCACTAAGTCTGAGATATGGTCGCCACACTTGTTGCTTTTGACAACTATGTCATCCACATATGCCAACAAATTTCTACGCAACTATTCAGGAAATACCGAAGCTGTCATTCTTATGAAAGTTGGCCCCACATTCTTGAGCCCCTCAAGCATCCTTAAGAAACAAAAAATTCTGAACGGGGTGATGAAGCTAGTTTTTTCCTCATCCTCTTTTCTTATTCTGACATGATGGTATCCTGAGAACATGTCAAGTAGCGACAACATCTCGCTGTTGGCTGCATCATCAACTATTTTGTCCACTCTTTCCAATGGGTAGTCATCCTTTGGGCAAGCTTTGTTTAGATCTATAAAATATATACACATCCTCCATTTACCGTTTTTCTTCTTCACTGGGACCGTGTTTGCAAGCCAGGTTGAGTATTTTACTTCACGGATCACGTTGGCATCCAACAACCTTTGCACCTCTGCTTTTACAGCCTTGACTTTTTCGTCTGACATCTTGCGGAGTTTTTGCTTTTTGGGTCGGATGTTTTTGTCCATCTCCAGCCATTGCTCGATGATGTCCCGATCGACCCCTTTTAAATCATGGGCTGACCACGTGAAAACATCCTGATTTTTACTTAAGAATTTCATTAATTCTTGCTCCTCATGCGGGTTCAATTCGGCTCCGATCGTCACTGCCCTATCTGGCATGTGGACATCTAGCTGAATTCTTTTGGTTTCGCAGTCGGTGCTTATCTTTACTTTTTCCTTGTCTCTTTTTTGGCTCTGCGAACTGTTTCTTTTTCTTTTTTTCCTCGGCTTCGTCAGCTTCCGCCTGAGTTAAGTGGTGGATACTTCTTTGGCTTGACGCTATGCCCCTTTCGATATCCCGGGCAGTTTGTTGGTCACCGTATACAGTGATGACTCCTTTGAGCGTCGAGATTTGCATGCATAGGAACAACTGCCTAAACACCGCATCAAACTTTTTTATGAATCCCCTGCCTAAGATGGCCAAATAAGGGTAATGCATTTCCACCACATCAAATGTGATTAGCTCGGTTCTTGGATTATCGAGATTTCCAAAAGAGACAGGTAATGATATTTTTCCTAGTGCTCTGACTGGCTTCCCCCCGAAGCCCAGTAGTGGTATATCAGCCTCTTGCAACAAGTGCGGGTCTATTTTCATTTCCCTGAAGGTTTTGGCGAAAAGGATGTCCACGAAGCTGCCGTTATCGACTAAGACCTCTCCAATTTCCCAACCCACGATGATAGTTTTGATGACCATGGCATCATTGTGCGCGGCTGTCTTTAGCGTGAAATCCTCTTCTGTAAATGTGATGGGCACATGTGCCCAAGGTGGTTTTACTGGTGGCCCATCTTGGACTATGGTATGAACTTGTCTGAAATAATTCCTTCTCATTTTTTTGTTTTCGAATTCGAGGACGATCCTCCAACAATGGGAAACATCTGTCGGTACACGCTTTCCTGGTTTTGGGCCGCACTTTGAGAAATAGCCATGATAGAGCCGAAGGTTGGCAAAGCTTTAGGATCGTTCCTCGGGTTTGCTGGCTCCTCTTTTGGAACCACGTTTGGCATGCCAGGGGCGGGGGTGGAATCTCTTGCATGGGCTAGATGTTTTGCCGATTTTGTGGTTGGTATTGGGGCTGGTTGTGTTTGCCAGGGTGGCTGTGGCTGATTATAGGCACTAGTTTGGAAAAAAACTTGGGTTTCCTTGGTTGTACGGATGCAATGGCGGTGCAGTGGGATATGGGTTTTGTTGGAAAGATTGTTGAGGCCAGGTATGGTTGATAGGGTTAGGTGGAACAGGTTGAGGTTGGGTTTGAGCAGCTCGCTTTTCCTCGGCCATTCTTTCCAAGGTTCTTTTGGTTTCGGCACAATTGTCAGTGGAATGGTGAGGTTGCTTTCCATGGAAGGAACAATAAAACAGCTAAGGGCGGAAGTTCTGATTCTGAGGGGATGGTCCATTGCCTCTTCCTCTTCCTCTTTGGTTGTGCCCCCCCCCACTAGAACTTGGCGGATCTGGGTGCGGCCCTTGGTTTTGTGGGTGGACTTGATTTTGGTTTTGGGTATTTGGCACAACTTCGATTGGGAGTATTTGGTTTGAGGGGTATGGTGCTGTATTGTTTTGCACACTTTGATGCGAAGGAACCCAGTCGTGCTCCCTCTGGTTTTTCCTTAGCCGATTTCTCTCGGCTACTCTTCTCTTGTGATCTTCATCAGATCTACGGTTATACCAAAAGTGCCTGCATTGTCTCTCGGCTACTCTTCTATTGCTGATCAGGAGGAGCCGATTTCTTCAAGTTCTACCAAAAGTGCCTGCATTGTCTTTGGCTTTTTTCTGGATAGATGAGATGCGGTTTGCCCTGGATTTAGCCCCTTGATGCAAGCGGCTATGGCAACTTTCTCCGCTACATCTGGAGTTTAGGATTTTAACTGGAGGAATCTTCTCACATAATTTGCTAGAGGCTCCTTATCTTTCTGGATACAATAAAATAGGTCACCCTCGTCTGTGGTAGCAGCTTTAAAGCCTTGGAAATTTTGAATAAGTTTGGTTTTCAAGTCAACCCAACTGTAGACTAAATGCGGGGGTAGCAGTGAATACCAATTCAAAGCTGCACCTTCGCACGCTATGATGAAAGATTTCGCCAAAACGACTTCGTCACCCCCGGCCGAAGCAACCACAGCTTCGTAGCTCATGATGAATTGCCTAGGGTTTGTCAAGCCGTTGTACTTTGGTAGGGAGATTGTTTTGTAGGTGAAGGGTCATGGCGCTGTTTGTAGACCAAGGGATAGAGGAGATGTTGGATCGACAGACATATATGCTCCTACCATATTTGGGATCAGGAAATTAAACACTGGGTTTTCGCTTTGTGGAGGTGGATCTTCTCCGTGATTTGTAGTGGGACTTGGTGGAGTATGGCGATGGGAGTGTATTCATCCAACTCTTCTTGCATCTGCGCTAAACGCAGCTTCTCTGCCATTAGTTTCTTGATTTTTTCGTCGGCTTTCTTTTGTGTTTCTAGTTCTAAAGCAATTCTTTCCTACTCTCGCTTCATGGTCTCGATTTGCTTTAAGATCAAAACTAGCACTTTCTCGGTCGCTCCCTCTTTGTCGTTTATCAGGCTAGTTTCTGGGTCAGCACCCTGCACGGACTTTCCCGCCACCTTCCTCTTCTCACTTCGAGTGCGCGCTGAGTCCTCGTCCTCTGGTCTAGGCTCCGGCGCGATTATGATTCTCTTTTCTTTGGCAGCCGGTCTTGGCTCCTCCTGGTCAGCGGATTTTTTCTTTGTGGGTGGCATCATGGGTTCTTTGAAGGCTAAGTACACGGTGGGCGCCTCTGTTGGGATCCCTCAAATCCACAGTAGAACTGACAGAAATATGGTGAACAATGAACAATTAACACAATGGTCACACGTTCAGGTTCAAATGTTCTAGGTTATCAACTTTCCATAATACATTACTTCATCCTCTTTCTAAAAGGTCGACCCCCTTTACAATTAGGAGGGAGCCTCCTTTTATAGTGCCGAAAGACTGAATTTACATTCCAATTTTGCCCTCAAGACCCTAGCACCTATGAAGAATATTCGAGGTTAAACTTGTACATGTACATGACGTGGATTTAGCGCCGCAGACAGTGGAGCGCAGAAATCGCCGGGGACAGCGGAGCGGGCGATGCGCCACGAAAAGCGGAGATGTAACAGTTCCGTGTCGTAGAAGTTTTGACCAAGTCCAAACAGTCGAGGATCTCTAAAACTCTGGGCTTCGCGGCTTCTTCCCCCTGATTCCTTGTGTGAAAGTCCTCGGCTTCGGTGGCTCCTCTCGGCGCTTCGCGAGCTGGAGAGGTTCGCGGCGTCGGGTTCCGGAGGACTCTTGGCGGAGCCCAGTTTGTTGATAACCCTTTTCCCCAGTCGAAGATCTCGAAGCCCAAAACTTGTCCTGCAGAAAGAAGACTCATTCTTGGTTAAGTTTCATGCTTTGGTATACGTTTTCCATACGGTTCGGTGTGCGGAGCCCAGGCTTCTTATGCAATTTCTTAAATCAAGCCGGAGCTGAGTAATTTTTAGGGGTAAAATCCCGGAGCCGAGAGATGATGTTTTCTGCCGCCCCAACAACCCACCTGTCATATATTTGAGGAATGGATAGGGTGAAAGACCCACGCAATTTGTATGATGATTCTGCACAATCGTAATGTTTTTGTTACTCGATGTCGTCTTACCCACCCACCGTACCGCATCGGGGCCACCTTGGCCACCAGCCATCCCCCACCCTCCGGCTCGACGCGCTACGGCTTCTCTGCACTCATCGCGATCAACCGCATCAAGGCACATGTATGATGTATCTGACATTACATGTAATACCTTCAGCTATACGTGGCCCTGCATGACCTCTTCAATTTCTTTTGCTCTTGCCTAGGGTGCAAGCAAGGCACCAATACGTACCATGCATCTGTCTTTGTTTTTATCGACCTTCCATTCAATTATTTTCTCTTGGCAAGCAGCAGCATCTACGAGGTGAGGAAGACGAAGAGAGGATAGAGCAGAAGATCGAGGTGCGCGGGGAGGAGGTCCTCTCGTGCGATGAGGGGAGGGGACGACATGGCAGGGGCCTTCTCCGCCACCCAAGGATCCTCGCCAACGCTCTTGTCGATCCCACGACATTCGCCGCCAGCTTCTTGCGAAACAGCATGGAAGCCGGTGTTGTCGCCACCGTCGGTGCCGCGTGGACTCCGGCTCTCCACCGCGCCCCCTCCCGATGCCCGCCCCACCTCCCGAGCCCGGGCGCCAACGGCCACACTCCAGACTCATTGTAGGCCTTCTGGTACAGGCATGGCCAGCCACGCAGGTCGCAGCCGCCCGAGTCCAGCTTGTGGCACAGCGTCGGTGCAGTCGACGGCGCCGTACAAGCTAGAGCGTCGCGGTCGAACACCATGTCGGAGCACTAGCGGCACGGGGCATGCTGCAGCCACACCATGTCGGCATGTCGTTGCCGGTGTCCAGCACCATCAGCACCGCCGTGGAGCTTGCAGTGGTCAGCAACACCGCTCCTGATAAGGATGCTCGACATGGCCCCAACACAGCCGCTCGGATCCGCACACCGAGGTAGCTCCCCACTGCCGCCGTCGTTGGAGGGAGTCGTGCGCTGCCACGGCCGCACACAAAGGGGAGCTACCTCGGTGTGCGGATCCCAAAGGGGAGCTACCTCGGTCGACATGGCCCCAACACAGCCGCTCGCGCTGCTCGCCGTCAATCCCGCAGGCAGCACGACTGCCGTCTTGGTGCAATCAGCCGGCCGTCACTCTTGCCTGGAGCCTCACTGGTCGAGGGGCCTCCACCCGTTGACTAGATCGGGAGAAGGATGCAGAGAGGGAGCGGTGAAAGAAAATGGAAAAGCAGTGAGTCCTACCCTCCATGTACTATGCTACCGGCGAAAGTGGTGGATGGGAAAGTCATGGGTGGTGCTTGGCAGGGGCAAAAAATGGTAGACATGCGACTTTGTGGGTCTATGTTTTCGTCAAAATGAGTTGGCCATTTGGGTAACAATGGTGCACGGCAAAATTGGGTCAACAAACGCCATGGTTGACAGTTTTTTCTGGAGTGGATATGTTAACTAATTAAAAAATATGTTAATAAGCTGGTCATTCATATACATCCCTCCATCCTTAAATATATGACATTTAGGACAAGAAACTAGTTTTGTTGTCCTAAACGTCATATATTTAAGGACGGAGGTAGTACATGATAACATCCACTTCAAAAAAATCTCCATGATAACAAAAGTTAGTTAGCTTGTGCACAAGTTATCATAAAAGTAAATTATTAATGGTTCAAACAAAGGAAGGTAATTACCGAATGAGTTAGGTTTATTATTGAATAATTTTAATGTGCAGATTGAATAAAATGGTTATTTCTTATATTCTTGTATTCTAGAAAATACATCTTATTATTACATTTCATAAAAAATATAATATGTTTTTTGTAACTTTGAAACCACGTGTGTGTCGCAGCTACGTCTGTGCTAGTAAAGGAAAACGTGCTAATAGTTTGTTTACCCATCATCCGAATCAGAAGTACTTTTGTGACATCTCTACTCCCACACGTCGTCCGTCAATTGGCGTGGTACTTCGTGCGTCCTCCGCTTGTGCATGCGTTCACCCCTCCGACGCATCCGCCCCCAAATCCCATTTCCAACGGCTCCGTGCCTCCACACCGTCATCTCCCTTCGAGCCTCTGCACCCCTTCAGCACGCGTCGATCCAATCCGATCCGCCCCACCTCTCCCCTCCTCCAGCGCACCGGCCATCACCCCTTCAGCTGCCTTCCTCCTCCTCCTCCTCCTCTCCCCGCGACACCGCTGCCCGGCCCTCCTCTCCTCTTCTAGCGCCGCCGCCGCACGTCCCTCCTCTCCTCTCCCCACGCCGCCACCGTCTACCCTCCTCCTTTCTACGCGGCACCGCCGATCCGTTTTCTGCGGTCACGTTTCCTCGTGAGATCCCAGTGCCCTTTCCTACCCTCATCCGCTTCTACACTGTTGCAGGTGGAGGTGGCGTGCCACCTATCGCCAGCGCGGGCACGGCGGTGATCGGCGTCCGACGCAACAGAGGTGGCCACGGTGCTGCGCATGGCCGGAGGAGCCAGAGATCACCCGGAAGGAGGAGGAGAAAATCGAGGAAGGTGCAGCGTGCAAGGAGTTCGAGCCCACCATGGTACGTTCTTAGATCTCCCGATTTCGGTGGATATCTCGTCGCAATTCCTGTTCACCCGAATGCTAGGTTGATCCATCCATCTATGGCGCTACCCCTTCCTTCCTAGCAATGCACCGGAAAACCGCTCAAACGAAGCCCCCACAACCTCCTGCCCCCTTCCTTGTGCCTCGCTGATGCCCCCCAAGCACTCTTGGTGAACCACCGGCGCACATGGCCATGAGCGGCCAAATTGTTCTTAACCACCAGCGACACATGTACTGCTTCTCATCTACTCCGTTGTTCTGGTTGATTTATGATTGGCATTGGTTGCATTAGGAAGTCAGAAACCAACTGTGCATATCCTTTTGCTGCATGCCTACTTACTTCGCTGCCTGCTAAGTGTTGGAAAAAATGGCTGAACCAAATTGCTTGACCTCCTTGCCTGAAAACAAGTTTGGCTATCAGGAGATTATTTATTTTTTATCATTTGCACTACCAAATCAGATCTTAGCTCAAAGTCAAAAGGAAACAAAGTTTTGAGAGGTAACTATCATGTAACTTGGTTATATATTCCATGGTTCCCTACACTACCTGAAAACTATAGAAGATTATGTTTCTGCACGCCTATCTTTGCCTGTTGTTTTTTATACTAAAGCTGGGAAGCTCATCAAAAGATGGACTTCCAAAGTTCTTTAAAAAATTGGCTGGCCATCAAAGTTATGCTATCATCATAGTTACTCCTGTGTTGCTTAATAAGCTGCACATAACAAAATATTTTTGATGCTTACTATGAGATCATATATATGCAATGGAAGCAGCCAAAGCTTTTTGCTCCTGTTGCCTCCTTTATCACTCTATCAATTTGTAGTCTCAATTGTGTGCATCATCTGTTAGGGTAATAACTCACACTCCGTGAAAACCTCAAATAGGTCACGTAGCATTTGTAACGGGCCCTTAACACCCGTTAAATGGACCCCATCTGTAACGGTTGTTGTTTGGCGCCCGTTACGCATAAGCGCGGCAGGCTCGACTCCGACCTCGCCCTGACCTCGCTACCACAACGCCCGTTACCAATGAGGACTTCTGGTAATGGACTTCTTAGATGTCCGTTACATGTTTTCTTTGTAACGGATGTTAACATGCGTCCGTTACGAAAGTAAAACCTATCAGTAACGGGCTCTTTAAGTCTGTTACCGATGATTTTCCTATTGGAGACACGTTGTTTCTAGGACGCGTCTCATTTTATGACGACCCAATTGATGACGCTTGTTTGGAGCTAGCATCTCCTTTATTTTCTCACAATAGAGATGCGTGTTGTTATTACGCGTCGTTGTCTTTGCGTTCCGACCACTCTGCTATCTCCAACAACTACACTCGCTCTCTCTCCTCTGAGGGCCCCACTCGCTCTCACCCCGCCGTTGCTGCAGCAGCATTTTCGCGCGCTCTCTGAAGGCCCCACTCGCTGCGCGCGCGCTCTCTCTCCTCAGAAAGCCGGCGCTGCAGACGGCGAAAGGTGCCGACAGACGTCGACCGCGGCGCGGCGTCCCTCTGCGCTGTACGTCCTCCAAAGTAGTAGCTTATCCTCCTCCTCGGGCTCTGCGCCGTCCTCCGCGCTGTCGCTGTCGCCGTCGCTGTCGCTGCGGCCGCGACGCCTCGTCCTCCTCCTCGGAAGCGCTCGCCTCGTAGACAGTCCTCGTCAAGGTGGAAATTGCCCCCTTTTATTGAACTTCGCTGTCCTAATCCTCTTACTCATCGGTTTTGGTGATGCATTATGCTCATTTGATGTATGAAAATTGCAGATGGCTGCTGCTGCTCGGGCTTGGATGTACAGTAGTAAGTCCCCATATTGGGCCAGTTTCTTAAGGAGGGTCAATGGTTTTCTAGATCAAGCAGAGGCGGATATGAGAAACCGTGGTGTTCAGGCAATGCTTTGCCCCTGTATAGATTGTCTCAACCAGAAGAAGTTCGGACAACAGGATAACATTTTTCATCATTTGATCACACGTGGTTTCAAAGAAAATTACACGTGTTGGCATAAACATGGTGAGGAAGGGCTTAATGAAGTCGAAGTAGCGTGCCTAAATGAAGGTGAAGCGCGACACCATGCTACGGGCCTTAATAATGAAGGGGCAGCACTATGCCATGATGAAGAGCTTGATGAAGGTGGAGTTTTTGATGAGGAAAATGAACCATTCCCACCAATTGTGATGAGGCCTGAGGATATCACTGATCAAGAAGTTACAGACTTCAATGATGGTGAGTTGTTGCAACGTGTGCACAATGTTGATCCAATGTTGCGGGATGTTGAGTTTCAACGAGTGTATACAGCTTCTGAATTAGCGAGGCTGAAGCAGTTCGTTGAAGATTCAAAGAAACCCCTCTATCCTGGTTGCAAGAAGTACTCTCGCCTTTCTAGTGATCTAAAACTTCTGCAGCTTAAGGCAGATCATGGTTGGAGCAACAAAAGTTTCAAACAACTATTGGATCTCCTTAAGGACATGCTACCCGAGGGAAACCAAATAGCCGAGTCTGTCTATGAGGCAAAGAAGATAATTTGTCCTCTGATAATAGAGGTTGAAAAAATTCATACTTGCAAGAACAGTTGTGTATTGTTTCGTGGAGATTATGCAGACTTTGACAAGTACCCCAAGTGTGGGTTCGATCGGTACAAGAGGAAAAAAGATGGTGGTGATGATAACAATGCTGATGATGACGAGAACGAGCCCGTGGAGATCACAGGCAAGAAGAAGAAGAAGAAGAAGGTTAAAGGGGCTCCTGTGAGGGTAGCATGGTATTTTTGCATCATTCCTCGGTTGAGAAGATGGTTCACCACACGAAAGGAGGCCCAACTCTTGCGTTGGCATAAGACACAAACGAAGGAAGTTGGAAATATTAAGCACCCCGCAGATGGCCAACAATGGCAAAACATTGATTCCCACTTTGATGAATTTGCCGGTGAAAGGAGGAACATTCGGTTCGCTATGAGCACAGATGGCGTGAACCCATTCGGTAACCAGAGCTCAACACATAGCACCTGGCCTGTCGTGCTGTCAATGTACAACCTTCCACCCTGGCTATGCAAGAAACGGAAATACATGATGCTAATAATATTGGTCTCTGGGCCAAAGCAACCTGGCGACCGTATTGATGTCTACTTGAGGCCACTAGTTGATGACTTGAAGATACTTTGGAAGACTGGTGTGAAGGAGGTTTGGGATGAGTTCGGCCGTGAGGAGTTCACATTGCACGCCATGTTGTTCACCACCATCAACGATAACCCGGCTCATCACAACCTTTCTGGCCAGAGTAAAAGGAAAGGTGCAGCTTGCCCACACTGCTCGGAAGAAACTTGTCACACCCTGAAATCTCCAATTTCAGGATGTGAATAGAAAGAATAATTAAAACAATGATTTTCTCTTAATTTTAAAATTTTTCAACTTTTATTTTCTCTACAGGAAATATAGTATAGGAAAAACCTTTGTTTGTTTTTCAGAAATTAAATAAAATGTTTATGTGAGTGTAGCACTCATGCCGATGCATCTTGGTGTTTCTGAGTGCAAAAGGTTTTAAGAACACGCTTAGGTGCTGACCAAATCCTCCCGAGAATTTTCCGGATTCTTCTGGAATTAGTTCTCACTTTTCCTGAGCTATTTCTATTTATTAGAAGGCTCTAGAATCTTTTTCATGAGCTCCAAATATTTTATTTAGAATGTTCGTAACTCAATTTGTCTCTGGGAATTTTCCTAGAATTTTTGAGATTTTTGAAGTATTTTTCGTGGTTTCCTGAATTATCTAGCTATTTCTAGATTATTCTTTTCACAAAAATATATTCTGAAAATCCTTTCTCTTTTGGCCCATCAAACCTTTTAGCCCAGTCCACCAAGCAATAGCCTACAGAAGTCTGGAGGACCTCCCTGATTTCTTCATCCTCGTTCGCTCGGCCACCCTAGCACCGCCCCGGCCCAGCTAGCCTTTTGGCCCATTGCCGGCCGAGTTTGCCTCCCCAACTCTAGCAGGCCGCAGCCCAGTCCGACCCGCTCCGACCCTGGCCCGCTCCAAGCCCTGCCGCCGGCCCACGCAAGCCCATCCGGCGCAGCTCGTGTCCGACCGCCGCCGCCGCTTTTTCCCCGGCGTGCGCGCCCCAGCCTCTCTGGCTCCTGCGCCCATAAAGCGAGAGCCGGCCCCTGCGTGCCCTGCCTGCCTGCTCCAGCGCCGCATCCTACGCCGCGCCTCTGCCTTGCTCGCGTCGTCGTGTCGCCGGAGCTTGAAGCCGAGCCGAGCGCCGCGGTCGCCGTCAATTGGCTGCACCGGAGCGCCAGCAGGAGCAAGCTGCAACCACGGGCAGACGCGTGACGCCGAGGCGTTCCCGTCGAGCACCAACCCATCACCGGAAACATCCTGGAGCGCCGCCACTGCTTCAACCCGAGCTGGTCGCCGGCCGCAGTTCCGGCCGCCCCTCCTTGTTCTCCAACGTTGGTGAGCTTTCAATCAAGATCCCCTACCCCTCCTCTATTCCATGCGCCTCCCAATCGAACTCTAGGCGGCCAAAGCACCCCTATCCCGCCGCACGGGAGCTCCCTGTTCGCCTGTGCGAGCTCTGCCCGGAGGTAGAAGATGAGACACGGCAGTTTTGCGAAACACCCCCTGAGATCTCCTGAAATCCTTGAAAGTTTTTATGAGTCATGCATCTTTTCCAGAAAACCCCCTGTAAAGACTAGATTCCCTAGATCCAGTCCAATCTGGAGTTTTTGCATAAAAGTCCTCGGGTTTATGTACATAATTATGTATATGCCCCTGGTTTTTCACAGTAAAGTCCCTGGAAGTTTCCAATCCTTGCCAGTAGGTCCCTGCACCTTGTTTTCTCCATAGTTTTCACGTTTTAGCTCCGTTTTAACCCGTTCAAGTTGCGTTAGGTTCATAATAATGTGAAGTACACGTTAGTGGTGACTTTTGATCATGTTTGTTTTCTGAAAAATAATTTGATATTAATTTTGATTAATACCTAGTTAAACGTGCCTTTTCTAAATAAAAGCTATATAGTGCTATACACTGTTTTTATAATCAATTTTAATTTGATTAATGATTATTTTATATGCTTTTCTTAATAAAATCTAATTAGTGTTACACCTCGGTTTTTCATAGATCAAATGTTAATTTGTTTAATATTTAATTAACCTTTCATAATTAAAAGTTGATAGGCTTTTACACCAGCTTTTATAATAAATATTAATTTGGTTAATGCCATACCATAAAGTTTTTAATAATAATGTGATCCACTCTAATCATAAACTTACGTTTAGATGATTCATATAGTTTAGCTTTTCTAAATTAAATGTTTAATTGTTATAACTTATATATGAATCTTTATAAATAAAAGTTGACTAGTTCTTTACACCGGTTTTGTAAATAAAGTTTAATTCGTCTTAATTCCAACTTAGGGTATTTTCTTTATGAAATATCCATTACATATCTTTGTTAATTAATTAAAATAAACCTAGCTCATAGTCTCTTGTTGTGTGATAAAAATCCCTCGATAGTTCTTGTCTTTTCAACCTTAGTTACGTTCTCAACGTTGCGTAACCATAGTTTTGAGCCTATCCTTTAGCATGCTCTTTTAGTGCTTTTCTTTTGATTGGTGCATTGTTCTTAGTTGTACTTGTCTGTTTGCTTTGTATGATTGTTCCCGATGACTACTTCAAGTAGAAGAAGTGTCGTTCGTTTGCTTTGAAGATAAAGAGTTCCAAGAAAGCACAAGCTGAAGAGCATTAAGAGTAGCTTTTCGTTGGGGAAAGGCAAGTGTCCCTAACCATCCTTCTACCTATGCTTTATTTACAAGAATATTATGCTTCAGTCGGAACATGGAGCGACCACCCAGGAAAACAGTGCAACCACAAGACATATGGCTCTGTCTTGGCTGAATAATTAGAAACCTTGATGTTATAGCGATCTTACCCGAAAGGGACAAAAGGGGAGGCGTTGATAGAGTATAGACTCGCTCTAGTAGGGAGTTGGGCTTGGCTAAGACACGGTACCTACTAGGGAATTTATGCCCTACTACGGCCTGAAACCTAGTGGGTTGCTATACATTCGGGAATCTTTGTAAAGGCCTCGTAGCGTCCCTATGCAATCACACCTAGGTAGTGTGGTATTGTGCCTACTTTTGCACAGCATGGTTGGGTCCAAAGTTCTTCTGAACTTTTACGCGACTTGTGGTGAAAGTGTACAACCTCTACAGAGTGTAAAACTAATCGATTAGTCGTGCTCACGGTCAAGAGCGGCCTGGACCCTCACATGATTAATATACTTAAAGATGGACTTTAAATTGCTTTCTGGTTATTTCCTGCGGCCTTGCTAAGTACCAACCATAAATGTACTCAACCTTGCTAAACTGCTGCTCAGAAGGAGAAGAGGTGTGAAGCCGTTGAAGATGGTGCTGTTGCTAGGCGTACGCAGCCCCCAGTCGTTTGCCTGTGAAGTTTGGTGCCTTCGTTTCCAGGATAAAGCGTAAATCTCTGATAATCTTTGTTTTTCTTATGTGATATTGCTTCTGTTATTCACTTATGTCAACTATATGCATGAAACTTGATCCTGACATGCATATAGATCTGCACTTGGTTTTCTTTAGAAAAATAGGTGTGACAAAACTTGTGCAGTGTGGCTAAGAAATTCAAAGAAATTCTCATTTATGGGGCACCGTCGTTTCCTCAGCAAGAAACATGCCTACCAGGACATGGATTGTCAGTTTAATGGGGAAAAGGAGAATCGACAGGCGCCAATGCATGTGACTGGAGATCTGCTCCACTTACAAATCAAAGACATTGAAACTATCGAGGAGTTACCCAAATTGTCTAAAAAGAAACTTCGCAAAAGAAAGAAGCGAGATGGTGAAGAAGAAAAAGAAGATGGGCGAGGAATGTGGAACAAGAAATCAATTCTATGGGAGCTAGAGTATTGGCCGCTTTTGGATGTGCGTCATTCGATTGACAACATGCACGTCAAGAAGAATGTGTGTGAAGCTACTTTGGGAACATTGCTACAACAGAAGTCGAAAGGAAAAGATCATAAAAATGCAAGGGAGGATCTTAAAGAAATGGGCATTAGGCCGGAGCTCTATGCAGACGAAACAGACACGGGGATGGACCTTCCCGTTGCTGCAACCACCTTGTCAAAAGCAGAGAGAAAAGAATTCTGTGAGTTTTTGCATGGTTTGAAAGTACCTTCAGGCTACTCATCGAACTTCAAGAGGCTAGTGTCGGTGAAGGACATGAAAATGAATTTCAACTTGATGAAATCTCATGATTGCCATGTGTTGATGTCATCTATTCTTCCTGTTGCACTAAGAGGTATCAAGACAGAACTGGTTCGTGACGCGGTCACGAGCTTGTGTTTATTCTTCAATGAAATAGAACAGAAGGTGATTGATGAGGAAAAACTATTGGACTTAGAGAGGAGGCATTTCGAGACCCTATGCCTGCTTGAAGCTACCTTCCCACCATCATTCTTTGATCTCATGCTGCATCTAACAACACACCTCGCGAGGGAGATCTGGTACCTTGGCCCATCTTACCTTCATCAGATGTTTCCATATGAGAGGTACTTTGGATTCCTCAAATCATTGGTACATAACAGGTCATTTCCGGAGGGAGCCATTGTTCGTGGCTATGAGACCATCGAAGCAGTGGAGTGGGCCATGGGTTATATGGACCACCAAAACCCCATTGGTGTGCCTCGTTCACGGCATGAAGGTAGGCTTTCAGGTGTTGGGACCCTGGGGAAAAAGTCAATCACTCCGCACCCAGAGGACTTCAGGAAGGCTCATTTATCAGTGATAGAACAGAGCGTAGAGGTAACACCATTTGGCAATGAGCACAAGCAACAACTACGTGAACAAAACCCTGACTGTACTGAGGATTGGGTTGCAAAGAGGCACATGCAATGCTTCAACAGGTGGCTCTGAGATTATGTCCAGCAGAGTGGCAGCGCTGCTATAACCGACGATCTAAGAAAACTAGCAGCAGGGCCATTATTCACTGTTACAACATATCAAGCAATGGATATCAATGGATACACGTTCTACACCATGGCCCAGGATGGCAAGAGCGTCTATCAAAATAGTGATGTGCGTGTACGAGCCGTCGACAATAAGAAGAACACATCCACATATTATGGTCAAATAGAGGAAATTTGGGAGCTTGATTATGTAGGATTCAAGGTAGCCTTGTTTCGGTGTAGATGGGTCACCAATGCGAAGAGAGCTATGATCAAGGAGAAATTTGGTTATGTTAGTGTTGATCTCCGGGTCTTTGGTTACAAAACCGAACCGTTTGTCTTCGCCAAGGATGTTGAGCAAGTGTCCTATGTACCTGACCTTGCAAAGAATAACTGGAGTGTGGTTTTGCCTGGAAAAAAAAGGATTGTTGGGGTTGAAAATGTTGTTGAGGAGGATGAATACAACAAGTTTGAAAGTGGAATCCTTTTTGTAATATATATAGGATGTGTATTGGTGGAATTTGAATGAATCTCCTTTCTGTAATATATGATGCCTAAGATACTGCCTAAGATGCCTATATATTCTGCCTAAGATACTGCCTAAGATGCCTAAGATACTGCCTAAGATGCCTATAAGCGAGATGTGGAATTAGTAGTACCACTCATCTGAGAGTATTGATATTATTTTGTCTACATTTCGTCAAACTTCAAAGAGTTTGACTCCTCGATAAGCGAGATGTGCAATTAGTAGTATCCACTCATCGGTGACGCGTCTCCTGTATCTTCTCTCCAAAATAAATAACTGTTGCCCCAACCCCTTCTACTCGCGAAACCACCACAGCCCATTCATCTACCCGCGAGAAAACCACAACTGCCTACACTCCTCGTCGTGCCCCTCCGCCGCGCGCCCTCCGTTGTGCCTCCTCCGCTCCACGCCAAGCGACTTCCCTTCCATGCCGGCACTCATGGCATCGAGGGAGCACCCGCGGTCGCTCACGGAACTCCCGGCGGAGGTGCTGGCGATCATCGTTGTCCGAGTCGGTGCGACATCGAATCGGCCTATGGAGGACCTCTGCAGCCTATGGGCAACCTGCAAGGACATGCTCCGCCCCTGCCGCGATAGAGACGTCGGTAGGCGCCTGGCACTGGATCGGGTTCCAGTCGAGCAGATGCAGAACAACGAACCCCGTCAGCTACGACGTCTTACTTCGTAGCCTGGCTGTAGCTGGCAACCCGGTGGCCTGCTTCCTCACCGGGATGGACGACATCTTCAGCAGGAATTGCAGCCCTCAGCCTCCCCTCGACGAGCTCCACCACGCTGCCAAGACGGGCACAGAGGGGCGGCCTATGTGGCCGCCGTCTTCCTCTATAGAGTCAACAGCGGGGCCGACGCCGACGCCACTGCAATTGCGTCCATGAAACAGGTTGAGGGCGAGGAGCAAGGGCAGTGGCATCCGTGTTTGATCAGTAATGTGCAATCCCTAGATTTCCGGCATCGTGGGGTCAATCTGGCTTGGCAAATTAGGTGTGTCGTCCTTTGCCGTGGCCTTCGCCGGCCGACGCTGCCAACGGCGGTGGCGCGAGGCAACATTCAACATTGCGCAGGCAAAGCATTCTGCGGTACAGCGCCGAGCGGGAGGGGGTTTTGCATGTATTTCTGTAGTGATGAATGTAGGTTTCGTTACGAATGTAATGTCTTATTCTATCGTGTAAAGTATCGTCCAATCGGTTATTGATAGACAAGATTTGATTTCTCACATTTCTGAGTCAAATCCAAGGTTGCGGCACCCTTTGCTTCCTCCTCTGTTCTATTGGAATGAAGAACAGTTTGTGTGGGAAAATAAGACGAGGATTAACCATCCCGCGTCTCTAATTAGGGTGGGGCCCAGATCTATTGGAATGAAGAACAGTTCTCATTTCTCCTTTTAATCTGCAGTCAAATTTTGTAATATGTATTTCTCCGTCATGCTCAGTCCAAATTTGATGATTCTTTTTCCTAGTTTTTCTAAAATCCCCATCTTTTCATTAATTTCATTGTTTAGTGTATATTCCGTTTCGTGAATAATGTTTATATGCCTTATCTTGTTCTCTGTAAGTCCAACATAGAAATAATATTTATTTTCCACAACCATTAGTAATGAAACTTTACATTTCGTGATCTTAAGGTGAACACATGCTTGTGTTAAAATTTCAAATGCGTACGAGATCGAACATGTTGCAAACTGTGGAAAACTTCAATGTTCAAGCAACATTCTAGGAAACTATGTGAGAGATGTAGCCATTTGTACACAAGTATATTCTTCCTTTATCGAAACCATTTGAATTTTGTATGACAAGTTTAGGTACCCAAATTATGTTTCCACGTAAATTTGTAGAATTTTTGGAGCAAACTAAGATGTTATTAGAATTATTATATCACAAGCATGAGATGTATATTCGAATTATAAGAATGTTAGGTATACAAGTGTGACTGTTGATATTTTATTAAAATACTAAATGTCTAAATATGAATTGATGTTATTTTTAATGAATTTTCAGGTGCTATTTTACTGGTTCTAATATTTGATGGATGCGAGTTTCAGTTTAAAAAATAGTGTCGGGCCCACGCGTCAGTGTCAGCAGCCTATATAAAGAAGAGAACCGCCCGACCTACCTGCCAACGAAGGCAACGCGAGTTTACTAACCAGCGTCGGCGATGACTATCCATTGTCTCCAAGATCGAGTTCATCACAGGAGGCTGTGATGAACAGATACTGTAGGCGACGCTGATGGATCTGCCCGCGTCTCTTAGATCGAGTTCATGTGACATGTATACAAAATCCAACAACCAAACTAACCAGTTCATGATCGACAAACAAACTAAGCAGTTCATGATCGACAAACTAAGCAGTCCAACAACCTGACGAACACGTAATAATCACAAACACATTATTAATGGTACAGGAGTGGATCAATTAGTCGGTCGCCGCTGTCGGAGTCCCGCCGTCGGAGCCGTCGTCGTCGCCGTCGGAGCCGTCGTCGTCGCTACCGTTGGAGTCGTCGTCATCGCCGAGGAGAGACCGCTGGACCATGGGGAGCTTCTCAAGCTTTTCAGCCAACACGTCGATCCTGAAGGCGAGACCCTTGACGTTGCGATCCTTGTAATGGTCAGGCGCCTCGATCTTGAACGCTGCGCCAACATCTCAGAGCTTCATGAACGCGCCCTGGAGCAGTTCGACGATGAAGCTGATGTCGGCGGCCTCCGAATTCTTCTCCTCCTTCTCCTTGGGCGCCATCGGCTGCTTCCCCTTCTCCTTAATGGTCAACTTCCTCCGACGGCGGCTTTCGTCGTCGTCGTCATCCTCCTTTCGTCCCCGCTTCGCCGACGGGTCACTCGATGCCATGCTCTTCTCGCTCCTTGTTGGTGATCTCTCGGTGACCAGAGTTTGTGGTGGTGATGGCGAGGGGAAGAAGATGAAGCGAAAGAAACGATATGATTAGGGAGCAACCAGTCGGGTATTTATGATGACAAGACGTGAACCGTCAGGGCACCTCTCCTCCCCACGCCCCACGTCCCCCTACGCCTCGGGAATCATTTTTTGGGAGCAAAATCATCCAAAAACACGCATCGCATTTCAATTTCACGGGAAGGTGGAGGGGCAGGGGCAGTTGTCGGGCCCACGCGTCAGCAGCCAAACCGCGTCGCCTTTCAAATTCCATATTATTAGTAACGGGTTTTTATAAATGACCGCGTCACATTTCAATTTCCAAACCCCGTCGCCTTTCAATTTCCTGATCCCGTCACCTTTCCATTTCCTTCCCCTTCTCCTTCATGGCCGCGGTGTGCTTCACGGAGCTGCTGCCAAATGAACTGGTCACCCAGATCATCCTCCGCTGCATCAAGGGTGAGCCCGTCATTCATTTCCTGATCCTTCATAATCGGGTCTGCAGCATCTTCCGGCACATCTGCGACTCGGATGAGGTACTCCTGCAGGTGTCGCTGCGTGAACTTCGTCAAGAGTGCAAGAATCGCTACGTCAGGTCCTTGTTGGAGGGGCGCTTCCGCCTCGCCAAACATCCGGACGCATTATGCTTCGAGGGGATGGAGAGGTTGATGAGGCGGCAGAATCCCGATGAGGGTCTGGAGCTCGTCGGAAAGGCCGCTGCCAAAGGCGCCGGTGCGAAGTACTTCTTAGCGATGCTGAAGTACCGTCGTAACCCTGCGGACCCCGAAGCAATGGCACTGCTCCACAAAATGTGCGGCGGGCCGTCGCCCCCTGACGGGCGGTGGAAGAACCACAACCTGCACCGGCTGTGCTACCTCATCCGCCAGGATCACGAGAACATTGCGTGGTGGTACTGGCTTCGTGACGGTGATGATGACATTCTGTTGCTGCCCATCTAGAATCCCCATGTCTGCATTTGGGCAGCAGGATGTAGGCGCTACGGGCCGGAGACCCCAGGGATCATCCACTACTGCAGCGCCGAGTGTCGCATCTGTCATGAGTTCGACCTCTGGACGCATGGATTCAGCGTCGCGGTGGAGTACGCCGTCAGCTGGATGAACATCGGGATGTAGGCAGAAGCATCAATAAAAAATTATGTATCTTGAATGTAAATTATTACATATTCTGTGTCACATCCACAAGATTTGATTTGTCACGTTTCTGAGTCAAATCAAAGGTTGCGGTGGTCTCATTTGCCGCATTAGAGGCCTAGGGTGCCCTCTTGGATGTCAAAGCGGGCACGGCGACAGCGGCGGCGGCGGCGGCGGTGGCCTCTGCTAGTCTGCTTCCTCCTCTATTCTATTGGGTGGGCGTAGGAGACGAGGATTGGAGGGGCAAATGAGACGCGGGTTAACCACCCCCTCTGTTCTATTGGAATGAAGAACAGTTCTCATTTCTCCTTTTAATCTGCAGTCAAATTTTGTAACATGTATTTCTCTGTCGTACTTAGTCCAAATTTGAAGATTTTTTCCTATTTTTTTTCTAAAATCCCCATCTTTCATTAATTTCATTGTTTAGTGTATATTCTGTTTCATGAATAATGTTTATATGCCTTTATCTTGTTCTTTGTAAGTACAACATAGAAATAATATTTGTTTTCCACAACCATTAGTAATGAAACTTCGCATTTCGTAATCTTAAGGTGAACACAAGCTTGTGTAAAAATTTCAAATGTGTACGAGATCGAACATGTTGCAAAGTGTGGAAAACTTCAATATTCAAGCAACATTCTAAGAAACTATGTGAGAGATGTAGCCATTTGTACACAAGTATATTCTTCCTTTATCGAAACTATTTGAATTTTTTATGACAAGTTTAGGTACCCAATTTATGTTGCCACATCAATTTGTAGAATTTTTAGAGCAAACTAAGATGTTATTAGAATTATTATATTACAAGCATGAGATGTATATTCGAATTATAAGAATGTTGGGTACACAAGTGTGATGGTTGATATTTTATTAAAATACTAAATGTCCAAATATGATTTGATGTTATTTTCAATGAATTTTTAGGTGCTGATTTACCGGCTCTAATATTTGATGGATGCAAGTTTCATTTCTAAAAAATAGTGTTGGGCCATGCATCAGTGTCAGCAGCCTATATAAAGAAGATACCTGCCAACGAAGGCGACGCGGGTTTACTAACCAGCGCCGACGATGACTATCCATTGTCAGCGTGAGCAGGCAAACCTTGCGCGCGCTTGTCAAAAATTCCCACCTATATTGACTATAATGCCCATGGAATTCCAATTCCACTAGAGATTCGTTCAAGGGCACGCCAGTAATTTTTGTGAACATAGTAACGCGCGCGCAGGGGACATATACTCGGGAGTCTAATTCAGACAGATCCACCACGCCAGCACTCTCCCCGTCGCCGCCATGCTCCTTCTCCAGCCCTAGCCCGCCACAGCCGCTCTCCCCGCGCGCAGCCCTGCTCTTCTCTAGCCCCACCGTTCCCGGCGTGACGTCGGCGAAGCGGCTCCAGTCGTGATGATGGTGACGAGGACGCGGTTACTGGCGTGTGGACGGCGTCCCGACCAACCTAGAGACGGTGACGCGGATCCGGCATCCCCGGCCACGACGATGAGCTGGCCACCTCAGGCAACGAGGCGACGCGGATCGAGCATCTCCGACCACCATGAGAACAACTACTTCATTCGTGACAGAGGTTAGTGCTGCTTGAACCCCTAATGCCCTCTCTCTGCTCGGCCACCCAATCTGCTATTCCTGTCAAGGTGGATTAGGGAGACATGCTACTTTACGGTTGTTGACATAGGATTATTCTCCTGGAATTGCCTGCATTAGTACAGCATGCCTTAATAGTTCATTTTTAATTGATTGGCTGTGGATTTGACGGATGAAATTTGTTGCTCCAAGTCTGTTTGAATAAATTGTTGCTAACAGATGAACTTATATGAACTGTTGAAAATCTGTTATGCTTCGAATGTACCAGATCGACAGTTATGCTTTGGACCTGTTAGCATACTTTAATTCTAATTGCTTTGTCATCTTGTTGCATGTACACATGGAACACACAATTCATTGCTGCTGAAGTTGGACAAGGAAGCAGTTGAAGGAATTTAGTCTCTGCTTTGATATATAAGCATATTGCTTCACCCTGTCAAAATGGTTAGCACCTATCCCCAACCTGTATGCTAATATCAACTATTTTGCCTGTCAGAGAATAAGAATTTATCTTATTTTGTTTAGGTTTTCAGTCTAGCTTATGTTGCTCTACTGACGACCTGACATATCATCTACGCAGTCTCCCACAACACCAAACTCCTCTACCTTCAGTGCACCATCATAGCCTATCGACGGTGAACCTTGTTCACAGCCTATCAACAGTGATCCTTCTTCACAGGGTCACACAGCACATACTGCTGCAAGTAGTACTCGATCCCGCGGGTCAAGGACACAAACCAAATGGCCAGAAGACAAGTTGACCGCAACTGGACTTGATAACAATTATTGGCCTACCCCAGATACTGCGAGGGATAGATTTGTATTGTTCTGTGGCCTCATTACTCGAGAGAGGGTGTCAATCAACAAGGCAGTTGAAGATCTCTCATCAATTGAGAAGGAAGAGTTGTTCACAGTTTTAGAGGAAAAGCTAGATTACCCAGCCAATCTAGCTGAATCTGTTCGCAAGAAGGCAGTTAAGGCAGCTATGTCAGACATTGCAACCTTGCAACGGCGGTTCAAGACCCATTTAAGAAAAAAATATGTGCGCCAAGAGGAGACTCCTTTTGTGAAGCTTGTCTTTTTGCAGCCAGAAGACTAGACCGTGTTTGTGCAGGAAACCAATTCTCCTAGATTTCAGCGATTGAGCCAGGGGATGAAAGAAAAGAGAGCATTACATGATAAGCCACACAAGACGGGCAGAAAAGGTTAGGTTCGTAAAAGGAAAGAGTGGGAGGAGGAGGATGCAAAGCTAGATGAAGAAGGAAAACAGAACCCTTGGGACCAATTTCCTGGACGTTCGAGGCCTTATCTGCGGGCAAGGGTAGGGAAGAGGAAGACCACTAGTGAAGGAAGCGGGGACATAACATTCAGTAACCCTGCGGTGGTTTGGTGAAGAGTTTGCTGGAATGTACAGGAAGAAGAGGAACAAGAAGGCTGTACCGCAGATGGAAGAGCTAGTTGGTGAAGCAGTCACCAGAATTGTCTCCATTCTAGCAGAATCAGGCTTTGATATACCGAAAAATGTACTTCATCCTCCCCAATCACCACCTGTCAGTAACAGCGAGGAAGATGATGTGCATGGCCTCGAGGAAGAAGATGTGCATGGCAGTGAGGAAGAAGAAGCATGTGGCAGAGAGGAAGACCATTGGCATGTCAGCGAGGACGAAGGTAGTCAACAGCACATTGATAGTCGATCACCTATGCTGGACACAATAAATAAGCTCACAGAGCCAACCAAATGCAGTCTTTTGGATGGCTCCAGGAATAAAGTGGAGCTCGCACTAGCCACTGTCTTTCCATTGCAAAAGACTCTCCATACAGTACCGGTGCAGGATGGGTATGCTGTGGTGCAACCTAGTTATGTGTGGGGCAATACGGGTCTGTACCCTCTGCCTGTACCAATTGGGGGGATGAAGTAACAACCCTAGCTGAGGCTCTCTGTCTAAGGATCCAATGGTCAAAGAACAGGATCCATGTACCACCCATTACGAGAAATACCAACCCTGCTCCCACATCAGGTAGCAGGGGTACATCATCAGATGGAGGTACTGCAGCTCAGCGTCAGCAAGAGAAAGCTCAGCAGCAGCAGATCAGCAAAACTACGCAGCAGGAGCATCGACAATAGCAGGAGGAGGACAGGCAATCTCCACCTAAGAAGCAGCAGCAGATCAGCAAAACTACGCAGCAGGAGCATCGACAACAGCAGGAGGAACCCAGGCAATCTTCACCTAAGCAGCAGCAGCAACAGCAGCCTCTGCAACAGGAGGAGGACAGGCAATCTCCGCCTAAGCAGCAGCAGCGATAGGCGGAGGACAGGCAATCTCCGCCTGAGCAGCAGCCACCGCAGAAGAAGGGGGCCAGGGAACCTCTGCCTAGAGATGAGCTTCTTAATTGTTTTTGGACAAAACAGGATCCAAAATACAATCCTGCTGTGCCTATGTTGTCAGAAGCGGACTTACAGGCTGCTGGACTGAATTGTGCCAGGTTGCATGCTTACGCCATGGAACACAGTAAGGATAAGCTTAGTTTTCCAGCAAAGTTGCCTGAAGACTCCTTTCATGGTGCTGGTGATTTAATGTTAAACATTGCATTCAGTCACGTGTATGACCTTATAACCCTGGTTGCTTTGGATGAGACCTTCTTGAGGTTGTGGACATTGTAAGTGCCTTAAAACCAAAATAGATATTTCTTTAATTTTGACCACAAAGTTCATGCATGCTAACATTTGGATTTTATGTAGGAAAATGATGGACAAGGCAGCGAAGATGAAGATTAGTGTTGGGATTTTGGATCCACAGGTTCTCATGACCACAAAGATTGATAAGGAGTCTAACCTTGTAATACAAACATTGAGAAATGCAATGACGAATGACTACGTGGTGGGTGCCTTCTGCACCGGTGGCCACTGTGTAACACTGATCATCTGTATGAAGTTCAAAGAGGTTTGGTATCTAGATTCTGCTAAACATCATCCCACGTGAAAGTTCGAAGACCTCCGAGTGCTTGTGACTTGGTCCGTACCTTGTAGGTTTTGTTCACAAAATTCAATCTCTTAGTGTTTCTAATCGGTATTGCTGATCATGCAGGGCCTCTGAAAATATATGCACAAAGGACGAAGTGATGAAAGGAAAGAAGAAAAAGCTAAAATCCAATCAGACATTCAAGCACAAGCCAAATACCATTGTAAGACCGAGGTTTTTTTTATGGTCCCTTCATACCAATTTGGTACTGCATTAACTTATCATTTTGGTACCTCGATGCGTAGTGTGCTCAGCAGCCATCGGGGTCCTTTTTGCATGGATTCCATGTGGCATTCAATATGTTCAAACTACTCGAAGACATACCTCACATCAAGAAGGCTGCTGTAAGTAGATAATGCTCACCCTTGTCTCTGCTCATATTCTCCATTTGATTTTAGAAACTGATTTGTACTTGTATTCTCATAATTATTTTATTTTGCAGGATTTCAAACCTGCCCTAAATGTTTCAACAGAAGATCTAAAGCCGGTCCGGGAGATGCTGTGAGAGTACATTGTTAAGGAGATCCTTGACCGAAACGGCAACCTTTATAATGGTGCACCGTGAGTTGATTGTACTACCTGACAAACTTGAAACTTGCTGCATTCAGGCTAGTTTAGTACTGCCTGAGAAACCTGCTTGGCTGGGGTCAGATGTTGCCTGGTTTAGGCAGTTTTCTCAGGACTCCATCCAAACAAAGCACTGATGATGAACTTGAAACTTTAGCATGCATGTCGATCTGATAAGGACCTTGATGTGATCTCGCATTGTGTATATATATGTGATCTTGCTTGTGTATATATGTGATGAGAATGTGTTTGTGATGTCTTCTTGCATTGCTATGGTGGCTGCCAAATCCTGGCTGTTTCCAGGATGTAGCCCCGGATCTGGTGGCTGCCAAATCCTGGCTGGTTCCGGGATGCAGCCAGAAAACGGGCAGGTTACTGTAGGTGCCCTACGTATCGGTCACGGGCGTTAAGTAAGGCACGTTACAAAAACTGGTCCATGAGTAACGGGCTTCACTTGGAACGCCCGTTACAAGTATGACAACACTGTAACGGGCCGCATAAAGGCCCGTTACTAATACTGACCGGTGGGCCCTAGAAGTTGATGCTTTCATCGAGACAGAGGAGACACCCTTCCAGAGCACGCGTCTCCTGTCGCCGAGACAGAGGTGACGCGCGTCCAGAGCACACGTCTCCTTTTGTGGAGACAGGTGAGACGCGCGTCCAGAGCACGCGTCTATTTTTGTCCAGACAGAGAAGATGCGCGAAAAAAGATGCACCTCCTTACGTGCAGACGCGTGTCCACAGCAAACGTCTCCGATATTGAGTTCATGTAACGGGCTCGGATTCTATGCATGTTACCAAAGGTCCATGTGGGTCCAGAGAAACAGTCATTCCAGGTGACCGGTAACTAGTTTCGGTAACGGTCTTTGTTAAACGCCCGTTACAATTACGTGGCATCAGTAACGGGCATCCGCCCGTTACCTTTCTTGGCTTATTTGTAATGCTTGATCAGTAACGGGCGTTTTGCCCGTTACCAATGGCCATCCGCGCCCGTTACCAATGTCTGTTTTTCACGTAGTGTTAGTGGTTGGATGTGAGCATGTGACTGACAAACTGGAAACATATTGATTAGTCTTAATTGTGTGCATCATCTATCAATGATTTCAGGTTGTGCAAATCATTGGTTAGTATAGTAGGATAACTAAATAAGCATATTGATTTGAATAAGCACGACACAGGTTATTCGTAGGAGGCACTACGTGAAAAACAGACATTGGTAACGGGCGCGGATGTCCATTGGTAACGGGCAACCAGCAGTCAGGGATTTATGATGACAAGACGTGAACCGTCAGGGTGCCTTCCTCCCCACGCCCCACGTCCCCTACGCCTCGGGAACCATTTTTTGGGAGCAAAACCGTCCAAAAACACGCGTCGCATTTCAATTTCGCGAGAAGGTGGAGGGGCAGGGGCAGTTGTCGGGCCCACGCGTCAGCAGCCAAACCGCGTCGCATTTCAAGTTCCATATTATTAGTAACGGGTTTTTATAAATGGCCGTGTCGCATTTCAATTTCCAAACCCCGTCGCCTTTCATTTTCCAGATCCCGTCACCTTTCCATTTCCTTCCCCTTCTCCTTCATGGCCGCGGTGTGCTTCATGGAGCTGCTGCCAAATGAATTGGTCACCCAGATCATCCTCCGCTGCATCAAGGTTGAGCCCGTCATTCGTTTCCTGATCCTTCGTAATCGGGTCCGCGGCACCTTCCGGCGCATCTGCGACTCGGATGAGGTACTCCTGCAGGTGTCGCTGTGTGAGCTTCGTCAAGAGTGCAAGAATCGCTACGTCAGGTCCTTGTTGGAGGAGCGCTTCCGCCTCCCCAAACATCCGGAGGCGTTATGCTTCGAGGGGATGGAGAGGTTGATGAGGCGGCGGAATCCCGATGAGGGTCTGGAGCTCGTCGGAAAGGCCGCTACAAAAGACGCCGGTGCGAAGTACTTCTTAGCGATGCTGAAGTACCGTCGCAACCCTGCGGACCCCGAAGCGATGGCACTGCTCCATGAAATCAGTGGCGGGCCGTCGCCCCCTGACGGGCGGTGGAAGAACCACAACCTACACCGGCTGCGCTACCTCGTCCGTCGAGATCCCTAGAATATTGCGTGGTGTTACTGGCTTCGTGACAGCGACGATGACATTCCATTGCTGCCCGTCCAGAATCCCCACGTCTGCATTTGGGCAGCGGGATGTAGGCGCTACGGGCCGGAGACCCCAGGGATCATCCACTACTGCAGCGCCGAGTGTCGCATCCGTCATGAGTTCGACCTCTGGACGCGTGGATTCAGCGTCGCGGTGGAGTACGCCGTCAGCAGGATGAACATTGGGATGTAGGCAGAAGCATCAATAAAAATTATGTATCTTGAATGTAAATTATTACATATTCTGTGTCGCATCCACAAGATTTGACTTGTCACGTTTCTGAGTCAAATCGAAGGTTGCGGTGGACACATTTGCCACATTAGAGGCCTAGGGTGCCCTCTTGGATGTCAACGCGGGCGGTTATCTTCTTTATATAGGCTGCTGACACTGACGCGTGGGCCCGACACTATTTTTTAGAACTGAAACTCGCATCCATCAAATATTAGAGCCGGTAAAACAACACCTAAAAATTCATTAAAAATAACATCAATTCATATTTAGACATTTAGTATTTTAATAAAATATCAACAGTCACAATTGTACACCTAACATTCTTATAATTCGAATATACATCTCATGCTTGTGATATAATAATTCTAATAACATCTTAGTTTGCTCCAAAAATGCTACAATTTACGTGGAAACATAATTTGGGTACCTAAACTTGTCATAAAAAATTCAAATGGTTTCGATAAAGGAAGAATATACTTGTGTACAAATGGCTACATCTCTCACATAGTTTCCTAGAATGTTGCTTGAACATTGAAGTTTTCCACACTTTGCAACATGTTCGATCTCGTACGCATTTGAAATTTTAACACAAGCATGTGTTCACCTTAAGATCACGAAATGTAAAGTTTCATTAGAAATGGTTGTGGAAAACAAATATTATTTCTATGTTGGACTTACAAAAAACAAGATAAGGCATATAAACATTATTCACGAAACAGAATATACACTAAATAATGAAATTAATGAAAAGATGGAGATTCTAGAAAAAACTAGGAAAAAGATCATCAAATTTGGACTAAGCACGACGGATAAATACATGTTACAAAATTTAACTGCAGATTAAAAGGAGAAATGAGAACTATTCTTCATTCCAATAGAACTGGGCCCCACCCTAATTAGAGACGCGGGATGGTTAATCCTCGTCTCATTTTCCCACACAAACTATTCTTCATTCCAATAGAACAGAGGAGGAAGCAGAGGGCGCCGCAACCATGGATTTGACTCAGAAATGTGAGAAATCAAATCTTGTCTATCAATAACCGATTGGACGATACTTTACACGATAGAAGAAGACATTACATTCGTAACGAAGCCTACATTCATCACTACAGAAATACATGCAAAACCCCCTCCGGCTCGGCGCCGTACCGCCGAATGCTTTGCCTGCGCAATGTTGAATGTTGCCTCGTGCCACCGCCGTTGGCAGCGTTGGCCGGCGGAGGCCACGGCGGAGGGCGACACTCCTAATTTGCCAAGCCAGATTGACCCCACGATGCCGGAAATCTAGGGATTGCACATTGCTGATCAAATGTGGACGCCACTGCCCTTGCTCCTCGCCCTCAACCTGTTTCATGTACGCAATTGCAGTAGCGTCGGCCCTGCTGTTGGCTCTGTAGAGGAAGACGGCGGCCACATAGGCCGCCCCTCTGTGCCCGTCCTTGGCAGTGTGGTGGAGCTCGTCGAGGGGAGGCTGAGGGCTGCGGTTCCTGCCGAAGATGTCGTCCATCCCGGTGAGGAAGCAGGCCACCGGGTTGCCGGCTACAGCCAGGCTACGAAGGAAGACGTCATAGCCGACGGGGTCATTGTTCTGCATCTGCTCGACTGGAACCTGGTCCAGTGCCAGGCGCCTACCGACGTCTCTGTCGCGACAGGGGCGGAGCATGTCCTTGCAAGTTGCCCGTAGGCTGCAGAGGTCCTCCATAGGCCGATTCGATGTCGCACCGACTCGGCCAACGATGATCGCCAGCACCTCCGCCGGGAGTTCCGCGAGCGACCGCGGGTGCTCCCTTGATGCCATGAGTGCCAGCATGGAAGGGAAGTCACTTGGCGTGGAGCGGAGGAGGCACAACGGAGGGGCGCGGCGGAGGGGCATGACGAGGAGTGTAGGCAGTTGTGGTTTTCTCGCAGGTAGATGAAGGGGTTGTGGTGGTTTCGCGGGTAGAAGAAGGGGTTGGGGCTATGATTATTTATTTTGGAGAGAAGATACAGGAGACGCGTCTCCGATGAGTGGATACTACTAATTGCACATCTCGCTTATCGAGGAGTCAAACTCTTTGAAGTTTGACGAAATGTAGACAAAATAATATCAATACTCTCATATGAGTGGTACTACTAATTACACATTTCGCTTATAGGCATCTTATGCAGTATCTTAGGCAGAATATATAGGCATCTTAGGCAGTATCTTAGGCATCATATATTACAGAAAGGAGATTCATTCAAATTCCACCAATACACATCCTATATATATTACAAAAAGGATTCCATTTCCAGCAATAGACATCCCTGCATTTTACAAAAAGGATCGGATTCAGCAGAAATCAATCTTGCTTCTTTTTCTTCTTTGATTTTTGTATATGGATCTTTTCACGATGGTCGCTTCGCAAGTATGGTGTTTTGTCAGCTCCCAAGACTCGAGGCATGTATGAAGTGTGAAAGGATGGACTTTCGTCAAACTGGTTGTATTCCTCCTCCTCAACAACATTTTCAACCCCAACAATCCTTTTTTCAGGCAAAACCACACTCCAGTTATTCTTTGCAAGGTCAGGTACATAGAACACTTGCTCAACATCCTTGGCGAAGGCAAACGGTTTGGTTTTGTAACCAAAGACCCGGAGATCAACACTAACATAACCAAATTTGTCCTTGATCATAGCTCTCTTCGCATTGGTGACCCATCTACACCGAAACAAGGCTACCTTGAATCCTACATAATCAAGCTCCCAAATTTCCTCTATTTGACCATACTATGTGGCTGTGTTCTTCTTATTGTCGACGGCCCGTACACGCACACCACTATTTTGATAGACGCTTTTGGCATCCTGGGCCATGGTGTAGAATGTGTATCCATTGATATCCATTGCTTGATATGTTGTAACAGTGAATAATGGCCCTGCTGCTAGTTTTCTTAGATCGTCGGTTATAGCAGTGCTGCCACTCTGCTGGACATAATCTTGGAGCCACCTATTGAAGCATTGCATGTGCCTCTTTGCAACCCAATCCTCAGTACAGCCAGGGTTTTGTTCACGTAGTTGTTGCTTGTGCTCATTGCCAAATGGTGTAACCTCTACGCTCTGTTCTATCACGGTGAAATGAGCCTTCCTGAAGTCCTCTGGGTGCGGAGTGATTGACTTTTTCCCAGGGTCCCAACACCTGAAAGCCTACCTTCATGCCGTGAATGAGGCACACCAATGGGGTTTTGGGGGTCCATATAACCCATGGCCCACTCCACTGCTTCGATGGTCTCATAGCCACGAACAATGGCTCCCTCCGGAAATGACCTATTATGTACCAATGATTTGAGGAATCCAAAGTACCTCTCATATGGAAACATCTGATGAAGGTAAGATGGGCCAAGGTACCAGATCTCCCTCGCGAGGTGTGTTGTTAGATGCAGCATGAGATCAAAGAATGATGGTGGGAAGGTAGCTTCAAGCAGGCATAGGGTCTCGAAATGCCTCCTCTCTAAGTCCAATAGTTTTCCTCATCAATCACCTTCTATTCTATTTCATTGAAGAATAAACACAAGCTCGTGACTGCGTTGCGAACCAGTTCTGTCTTGCTACCTCTTAGTGCAACAGGAAGAATAGGTGTCATCAACACATGGCAATCATGAGATTTCATCAAGTTGAAATTCATTTTCATGTCCTTCACCAACACTAGCCTCTTGAAGTTCGATGAGTAGCTTGAATGTACTTTCAAACCATGCAAAAACTCACAGAATTCTTTTCTCTCTGCCTTTGACAAGGTGGTTGCAGCAACAGGAAGGTCCATCCCCCGTGTCTGTTTCCTCTGCATAGAGCTCCGGCCTAATGCCCATCTTTAAGATCCTCCCTTGCATTTTTATGATCTTTTCCTTTCGACTTCTATTGTAGCAATGTTCCCAAAGTAGCTTCACACACATTCTTCTTTACGTGCATGTTGTCAATCGAATGACGTACATCCAAAAGCGGCCAATACTCTAGCTCCCATAGAATTGATTTCTTGTTCCACATTCCTCGCCCATCTTCTTCTTCTTCACCATCTCGCTTCTTTCTTTTGTGAAGTTACTTTTCTGACAATTTGGGTAACTCCTCGATAGTTTCGACGTCCTTGACTTGCAAGTGGAGCAGATCTCCAGTCACATGCATTGGCGCCTGTCGATTCTCCTTTTCCCCATTAAACTGACAATCCATGTCCCAGTGGGCATGTTTCTTGCTGAGGAAACGATGGTGCCCCATAAATGAAAATTTCTTTGAATTTCTTAGCCACACTGCACAAGTTTCTTCCAAGCAGTGTGGGCAAGCTGCACCTTTCCTTTTACTCTGGCCAGAAAGGTTGCGATGAGCCGGGTTGTCGTTGATGGTGGTGAACAACATGGCGTGCAATGTGAACTCCTCACGGCTGAACTCATCCCAAACCTCCTTCACACCAGGCTTCCAATGTATCTTCAAGTCATCAACTAGTGGCCTCAAGTAGACATCAATATGGTCGTCAGGTTGCTTTGGCCCGGAGACCAATATTGTCAGCATCATGTATTTTTGTTTCTTGCATAGCCAGGGTGGAAGGTTGTACATTGACAGCACGACAGGCCAGGTGTTGAGCTCTGGTTATCGAATGGGTTCACGCCATCTGTGCTCATAGCGAACTGAATGTTCCTGCTTTCACCGGCAAATTCCTTAAAGCGGGAATCAATGTTTTGCCATTGTTGGCCATCTAAGGGGTGCTTAATCTTGCCAACTTCCTTCGTTCGTGTCTTATGCCAACGCAAGAGTTGGGCCTCCTTTCGTGTGGCGAACCATCTTCTCAACCGAGGAATGATGCAAAAATACCATGCTACCCTCACAGGAGCCCCTTTAACCTTCTTCTTCTTCTTCTTGCCTGTGATCTCCACGGGCTCGTTCTCGTCATCATTAGTATTGTTATCATCACCACCATCTTTTTTCGTCTTGTACCGATCGAACCCACACTTGGGGCACTTGTCAAGGTCTGCATAATCTCCACGGAACAATACACAACTGTTCTTGCAAGCATGAATTTTTTCAACCTCTATTCCCAGAGGATAAATTATCTTCTTTGCCTCATAGACAGACTCAGCTATTTGGTTTCCCTCAGGTAGCATGTCCTTAAGGAGATCCAATAGTTGTTTGAAACTTTTGTTGCTCCAACCATGATCTGCCTTAAGCTGCAGAAGTTTTAGATCACCAGAAAGGCGAGAGTACTTTTTGCAACCAGGATAGAGGGATTTCTTTGAATCTTCAACGAACTGCTTCAGCCTTGCTAATTCAGAAGCTGTATACACTCCTTGAAACTCAACATCCCGCAACATTTGATCAACATTGTGCACACATTGCAACAACTCACCATCATTGAAGTCCGTAACTTCTTGATTAGTGATATCCTCAGGCCTCATCACAATTGGTGGGAATGGTTCATTTTCCTCATCAAAAACTCCACCTTCATCAAGCTCTTCATCATGGCATAGCACTGCCCCTTCATTATTAAGGTCTGTAGCATGGTGTCGCGCTTCACCTTCATTTAGGCATCCTGCTTCGACTTCATTAAGCCCTTCCTCACCATGTTTATTCCAACACGTGTAATTTTCTTTGAAACCACGTGTGATCAAATGATGAAAAATGTAATCCCGTTGTCCGAACTTCTTCTGGTTGGGACAATCTATACAGGGGCAAAGCATTGCCTGAACACCACGGTTTCTCATATCCGCCTCTGCTTGATCTAGAAAACCATTGACCCCCCTTAAGAAACTGGCCCAATCTCGACACTTACTACTGTACATCCAAGCCCGAGCAGCAGCAGCCATCTGCAATTTTCATACATCAAATGAGCATAATGCATCACCAAAACCGATAAATAAGAGGATTAGGACAGCGAAGTTCAATAAAAGGGGGCAATTTCCACCATGACGAGGACTGTCTACGAGGCGAGCACTTCCGAGGAGGAGGACGAGGCGTTGCGGCCGCGGCGACGGCGACGGCGTGGACGACGGCGCCGAGCCTGAGGATGAGGATAATAAGCTGCTGCTTTGGAGGACGTACAGCGACGTACGGTGCGGAGGGACGCCGCGCCGCGGTCGACATCCGCCGGCACCTTACACCGTCGCGCACGCGGCCGGCCGGCCTGCCTGCTGCAGCGCCGGCTTTCTGAGGGGAGAGAGCGCGCGCAGCAAGTGGGGCCTTCAGAGAGCGCGCGCGCAGCGAGTGGGGCCTTCAGAGAGCGCGTGAAAATGCTGCTGCAACAACGGCGGGGAGAGAGTGAGTGGGGCCCTCAGAGGAGAGAGAGCGAGTGTAGTTGTCGGAGATAGCAGAGTGGTCGGAACGCAAAGACAATGACGCGTAATAACAACACGTGTCTCTATTGTGAGAAAACAAAGGAGATGCTAGGTCCAAACAACCGTCGCCAATTGGGTCGTCATAAAATGAGACGTGTCCTAAAAACCACACGTCTCCAATAGGAAAGTCATCGGTAATGGACGCATGCTATCTTCCGTTACAAAGAAAACATGTAACGGACGTTTAAGAAGTATGTTACCAGAAGTCCTCATTGGTAACGGGCGTTGTGGTGGCGAGGTCAGGGCGAGGTCGGGGTCGAGCCTGCCGCGCTTATGCGTAACGGGCGCCAAACAACAACCGTTACAGATAGGGTCCATGTAACGGGTGTTAAGGGCCCATTACAAATGCTGCGTAACCTATTTGAGGTTTTCACTTAGTGAGGGGCAAAGGAGTTGGTACTCGAATTGGCTGGTCAATTTACAGGTAAGCCTACTTAACCTTACATCAGTTATAGCTCATTCGATTTCTACAAAAACTGCATGTGTACTTCTGACTTCGGGAACAATGAGCAGAAAAATGTAGCCCTGGAAGAATGTAGTATATCTGAAATTATGTATGCATACAGCCACACACCAAGTTTCATACATGGAGAACTGGATTACGTGCTTCATGTGAACTGCATCTGTCAATTTATCCAGAGCATGCTAATAAGCTTTGTCACGAGAGCCTAATAATTTTCTGTTTTTAGAAAGGAGTAGTATTAGTCCTGAATGTGTTCTACAAGTGACCATTGTATCATGTACCTTTCCTTATTTAGTTGTTTGCTTTTACAACAAGATTGTATGATTTCAGTTCTGAAAGCAAACTTTGTTTAATTTCTAGCCTGAGTATCTTCACATGAAGTTTTTATTTGATATTTTTCCTTCTTCCTGTATGCTGATCCTCAGGTTTGCTTCAGTCAGGGTCCAATAGAAGGCTTATCCATTCAAAATTTCAGAGGTAAATAAAATATAATCTACCGCCTTATTTTAGCAAGACTTTTTCATATGATATGCAGCTCTCAATAGCATGCGTGCTAGAGATTTTAATTTTTGGTTTAATGGACTCCGAAATTATTAGTAACAAATAAATAACTTCATAGATCAGTAAGTATCTTGTGAACCAACAATTTGTTTGTTTTCTTTACAGGAGTGAAGGCTTGTTAACTGGTTTTCTGTTGCATATCGTTTACAAATCTGAAGTATAAAAGAAGCCCATTACAACAGGAAAAATTGTAAAGTTTTTTCGGTACATTGCTCATCTATTCAGAATGCCAATATGTTGATTATTTGATTAACTCAGTGTGCCTTTTTATATGCAAGCATCTATTTTTCTTATATAGTTTGCTTAACTCTTTGTTCTATGCTTCAGTTTTGCTCTTGCAAGCTTATTAGTAACTCATGGTTTATTATCACAACATGTAGAAGAGATCCACCTATACTTTATTTGTGTCGGAATTTGATGGGTCACCAAAGTACCGCACAATCTCAGAGCTGTTCAAAGTGGAAAATGAACCACCAGAGTTATCTCCAGGAAATCTACTTTCAAGATAAATTGTTGTAGAAAATGCTATCAATAAGTTTTGGATCGCTTAGAGTTTCGTACTTCCATAAGAAGTAGGGAGTATGATTCTTTTCATTAACATGGGAAGTGATGAGCTATGAAGTGTGGATACTTGCAAGCGCCAGGAGCGCTTTCGTATTAGATATTGATACTCATATGGTGTTGTCTTGACACTAATATTCATTCAGTTTTTAAATAAAATACTTTATTTTGAGCTATTGTACATTGTTCAATGAATAAATTGTATTTCTTATATAGCTCGTAGCAACGTACGGGCACATACCTAGTTCTAAATAAATTACAAAACAAGACCTCATAGCGAACTTTTTTTTAGATAAGAGTCTCCATGATGGTCTTATAGAAGACTTCGTGAACATTAAATTGCATGACACGCCCGCATGAAAAACTTCCATAATCACGTTTTATTACCTTTGAGATATCAAACATGTGTTCATAAAGTGCACGTGCGTCACGCACGTGTTTGAAAAAAAATATCTTGAACATGATCTATAAACATCCGATGTGTTGAACAATGTCTTGTTAGTTTCATTTCCATTGGTGGAACTTGACTGTGCACCATACTCTAACCCTTCTCCAACTACTTTACCATTATCCACCTTGTTCAAACAGCTTGGTAATACTTGTATATCAAGTAGAATCGTACTATCTATGAAACATGTAATCCTGGAATAACCCCATTGACGGCTATAAAGCTAGCTACAATGATAGCAGTACCAATACAAGCATATCGATGTTTTTGAACCTGATCCTCAAGAATAGTGTATTCATGAGGTGGAAGTATATCATTAAAGGGGCTCCGAAGACGATATACTGATATAACTCTGTCAAGTAAATCATTATCAGTTATGAACAAATTAATCTTTTTGTAACCCTCAACAACGGCATAAGGGTTAAGAAAAGTTTCACAAGCATCAGGTGGGAAAGCAGATGCTGGTATGGGGGTTGGGTCCGAACCCACTGATTGATTCATCGCCTCACCAGTTGCCTTGATAACAAAGAACTTTGCATATGTACTAAGTATCCACCTGGAGATCATTACTGTTGTCGTTAGGGTACGAGTAGATCAGAGAAGGGAAAGGGAGGAAGAACATGACAACAATAGGGAATGGCAGAGGAAGATTACAATTCAGTATTCAGTTTACAACTCTTTGATGATTCTCTCCAAGCGATCTGTTATACTCATATACTCACGCACACAACACATTATCCTACTGGGCCCATTCTAGACCAGCAACTTGTGGGTTGGGCCGGCCCACCCGCTTGCCTCTGCCATTCACCATGCTTCTTCAGTATCTTCAGTTGTAGTGGTAACAATTGTATCCGTTGGTACTTGATTTTCCCCTGTGTTACCGACAAGATGACATAGAGCTCCTCTGATTGCCCGGCTTCTGCGAATCACCTAAGCTACATTTTGTCCATGACCATTTAGATTAGCACTCTATTTTGAAGAAGGCTGAAATTTCTCAACAACAGCCGACTTTTGAAGATCAGATCTAGTATATCCAAAGCAATTTTTTCCAAACAATTTCGCCTATAATGAATGTTTCGTGTTAGATATTGGCCTTTCAATTAAATGTGCTTATGCCTGCCATAAGCAAAAGACAAACCGGTTTGAGATAGATGAAACAGTACATAGTGGAGAACTTTCTAAAGATGCTATAATGAACACCCGTTCAGCCAACTAATGGAACATGCAAAAGGGTTCTGAATTTATTACTCTCAATTGGTAGTGAAACATGCAAAGAGTTATAAATTTTTTTAGTTTTTCATCATTTACTCAAGCATATTTTTTTCTGAAAGTTAAACTTGTAAATAGTTATGAACTTTATGAAACAGGCATATTTCTCCTGAATTTTCAGGCCAAATAAAACATGAAAAGAATTCCGAATTTTCAGCAGAGCTACGACTTCTAAAAGTGTACAACTTCTGAACTTCTAGAATTGTTTACAGACCCTTGCCCTGAAATTGAACCTATCACAGAATAGAAAATGAAAAGTGAGCTAGGAAATGAGCTAAATAATATAAGTTGAACAAGGTAAACATAAGATAGAATGCTAACAAACTACTATCCTTCTGTTATGTGGGGCAAGATACTCCAAGCGCAAGAGGTAGAGAGTTGCCCAGTCAGCGCCTGACGATAATTAGTAGTTAGTTAGGATCTTAGTTTCAGATTGGTTTGTTAGAGATAATTGATATCTCGGTTAGGAGTTTGTTCAGATTAGGAGTAGAAGTCTTGAGAAAGGGGCAGAGATTGGCCTATAAGTATAAAGGCCTTGTAACCGATTCCAATCAATTAATAGATCAATCTTTCCCTACCTTCAGCGTCAGCTACCCGTCGGATTGTGCCGGCCACTACACCTTCTCTGCGACGAGGCATCATCCTGGAAATCATTGCATTGATAGTTTAGTGCAACTCTATATATCTCAGAACAAAACTTAACCAGTATGACTCTAGTTTACTATAAACAAAATTTAGTAATAACCAAACATGTCTACAGTTGAAGAAGAGGTGCATTTACTTGCTCAGTAGAAGTGGAGGTGACCCCAGATTTCATGAATGGAACATTGTCAGGATATGATATTGACCAGAGTATTATCCCTCCCCTTGAAAGCAAAAAAAGATCAACTGAAGTTAAATGGCCAAGTGGTCGCAATAGAAGCTCTCATTTTGTATAGAAGATCAATACTAATGCAGGAAGCGGGATTGAGTAGTTTGTAGAATTCAGCGAACACACTAAAAATAAATTGGCCAGTACAAGCAAGGTAGTAGGATTTAGAGAACACATTCAAAACAAATTTGCCATTACAAGGAAATTCTGAGAAAAAAAATAGTCTCCTACGAAGCCAGATACAAGCACAAAAAATAAGCTATCTACAAATTAACACCTATTAAGAAGTTTAGTTTACATCATAAACCTTGAAAGTAGGAGTAATTTTTTTCCCTTTTGTAAAGATTAGAGTCCCTGAATGTTTTAAGAACGAATGGAGCATATATTATACATCAAAATGCATTCATTACCCTATCTATATGGTTCCGTTTCTATTCATGCTGCCAATCATCAAGACAGTCTGGTGGGTAAACTGATCAGTTCATCAACTCACTGGTTTATCTGTTCAAAATCAATCTACAATGTACTTCTTCCTTATCTTTGAGAAGTGTTTTAACTCACATTGATGTACACATGACAGGTTTGACTTTGCATATATACTTAGATTTTGTATGTACATGTGCGAGCCTCAGATTTGGAGTTCCTCATTAAAAATGTGCAAGCTTTAGCATCTTTCAGCATACCTTGTTTTTGCCTTAAGTAGTACCTTCGGTAGTACCTTAGCTTCGGTAGTACCTTATAACTTGCTTGCCCTGTGAGCAAGCTGTCGTCTTTAATTTCAGAATCAACATCTGCATGAAGAAGATCCCCACTTTGGTCTTGGCTATCTGTACTTAGAGCTTACATTTTCCTACTGCCCTCCTAATCATTGGAGCACAATTCTTCTTGCATTCTTATGTGAAAGCACATCATTTTCATCAGATTCAGCATGAGTATCACCACGTACTTACAAATTGTCCCCATGGCCATGTATACAATAGAATTAACAGAGCTTTCACCCCAGGTCAGCTTGACAATAGCAGCAGTGGCAGGCTAGCAGAAGAGCCTGCTTATCTGCTTTATCTGCAGAACAACAGAAGTCACACAACACATAGATGTAATCACACAGATATACGATGTGATCATGATCGTGCCCGCCGTGCCGGACCAGGGGATGCGCGAGTGTTAATCGGCCACGTGTGGTGACCCACCAATGTCGCCCCTTGTGCTATGATGCCCGTGGACGTGCTGGATCTGTCTTTGAGGCAGCAGTGGGAAAGGGGCTATGGCGGGCTTGATTGGGGAGCAGAGCGACACGGACGAGGTCGGTGGCTGATGCGACCGCGGTCGGCAGTGGGTAGCGGGGTCACGCCGCCGTGCTACAGACGGAGGAAGACGCAGGCAGACGGTGGGGCAGAGGCAGAGGGCGGCAAGACAGACCGGGCTGGCGAGATGGGGAATATGTTCTCGCCGCGAGGGAGGAGGAATGTGAGGAGATCGAGCTCACCCTTACGCACTTGGTCGGCGACGGGGAGGCCGATGACACCGGGCTCTTGCCCCTCCCTCAGCCACCCTTCCCTCCATCGCTTCCACCACAGCCCGCGCCCGGGCTCGCCGCGGCCCCGGCCAACACAGGGCGGACGGGGGCTGGAGGACTAACGGGTGTGGATACGGAGGTCGCACAGAACTCGTCGGCGGATGGCGCGGGAACCACGGGGAGGCTGGAGCCGGCGGGCTCAATCTCTACCGCGCACACCGGGAGTACCTCCTACGGTTCCAAAGCCTTCCCGAGGTGTCTAGCGACGGCGTTGCGTGTGCTATCCGGAAACGAATGGGAAACGGAGGGCGGAGGCCACAGCACGCTGCGGAAGAAAAAAAATCGGTGGGCCCAACGGGTATGGCGGGCGGGTACGCCTGGCGTGGGTGAAAAAAGTTAATCGTTTTTGGCAGAAACACTCTCCAAATTGCGATTTTTCGGTCCTTTCATAGTCCTTCCACCTATCCACTTCAAAAAAACATATGACGGATGGGTCCGGCGTGAGGGGTACGGCAGATCCGATTTAGGTGAGAAAAGTTTTCAATTGTCTTCGCTCCTTATAGTATAGATATGGATAGGTTAAAAGTTTGGCGTTTGTCACAACAGGTAGTACACAAATAACGGTCGTTGTCAACCAAGACACTTTGTTTAAAAACTTGGACGTATAATCTGTAACAGACAATATAAGCGTCATTCTCATGCAAAAACCCTTTTAATACAAAAGCAAGGAAAACAAGAGGGAAAAAAAACACATCTATTATCAATCACGAATCCGAGCAGAGGCAGGCATGGGCATGGACGCCATCCCCGACGATCTCCTGGAGCTCATCCTCCTGCTCATCTCCTCGTCCGTCTTCCTCGTCCATGCGGCATCGACGTGCAAGCAATGGCGCTGCATCATCGCTAATTCCGACTTCCTCCGGCGATTCCGCCGCCTCCACAGACCACCCGTCGCCGGCTACTATTACGACAGCAAACGCTTTTGCCCCTCGCCGCCTTCCGCCGCCGCCGTCGACGGCGGCCCCTTCTCCCTCGGCTTCCTCCCAGACAGTTATCCCTACCCTAGTACTCGGAATTGGAGAATCTTGGCTAGCCGTGGCAGCCTCCTCCTCCTGGATCACTACAGCCACATGGATATGATCATCTGCGAACCCGTCACAAAACGTTTCCAGAAGATCCCTCCGTCGTCTACTGTATCCGCACACCGCGATGACAATGTATTCCTCCTCGACGGCAGCAATGGCGTCAGCATGTCAAGCTTCAGGGTGCTTTGTCTGGCTGACGACGACGGCAACCCAATACACGCCGGTGTTTTCACGTCGGGGGAGGATTCCTGGAAAGAGACAAGCACGGGGAGCAGGAGCATGACCGTCATCGGCGTCTCCATGGGCTCAATTTACTGGTACACCGGGGGTAGGAAGTTGGTGACCCTAGACCAGAGCTCGGCCGAGTTCTCCTCTCTCAAGTTACCAGCTGGAATTGAAGATTGGGATGGCCTGGTGAGCCAGCATAGGCTAGCAGTGACTGCTGCCCACGATGGCAGGGTTCGCATCGCCGTCGGAGTTACCGGAGGCGACATGAAGGTCTATGCAAGCCTACCAGGAGGCATCAGCCGCGAGTGGGTGCTCGAGACGAGGATACCGCTGCTCATGGCGATACGCAGCCTGCTGCCGTGGCGTGAGCGCTGGTATTTCAATCGGTTGCCTGTTTCTTACCATAGGACCGGAGCAGTGGTGGTTATTGCGACAGGAGTAGTGTCCCTGTCGCCGGGACCGGCGACACCGTTCATGGTCCGTTTGGATATTGAGACGATGGCGGTGGAGCGTATGGCGTATGGCTGACCCTAATATGGGTACAGCATACCCATGTGAGCTGCCATGGCCTCCGGTCTTCCGTGCCTGCATCGATGATGGTGACCGTGCTACGTAATGGCTTCTCTGAACAATCATGTATCAGAAACGTTTGCATTATTCAGCGGGGCATTTTAAAAATCTGTTCCTCCCTATGCCCCTATGTCCAGTAACTTCCATGAAATATTCTTTTCGGTTGGTTGCGATCGATTTATACTACCTCCGTCGTCCTCAGATATATGCCGTTTAGAACAATATGAACTAACTATCTTGCCCTAAACGGCATATATTTAAGAACGGAGGGAGTAATTTATAAACATAAGCGAGCTACTGTGTTTCTATGTACTACAATTGATGATCATATCTTCCCTCAAGTAGCCAAACATACTCATCAATCCTCAACATCTCTAGTTTCTTTGCCATTATTAAGTCTCATAACGGCTTGATAAAACACCTAATTTACAGTAGAGTGCCATTTATACCTCAGGGCCTTTCAGTAATTTTATATATTCCTCATATTGTTTTCTATTTCCTAGACAGCATCTCTCTTGTCGTCTTTGTGATCTTATTCTCGCTCCTTGTGACGGGTCAAACATTACCATAATCCAATGGATAAAAAAATAAAATGATTTGATAGATCTGTTAAGTTTTAGGAAAAAGTCCAAATTACTCCTCTCAAGTATAACTAAAGTTTGAATAACTCCCTAAAGTATTTATTGGTTCACTTTACCCCTAAACTATGCACATTAGTTCCATTTACCTCTTAACACAATTTGTCCTTTTTGTTTCTCAATGTACAAGTGGAGTTTTAAGTTCAAATGTTGCAAGTTTATGGCACGCAACATAAGGTATGTTAGAAAAAAATATCATGAATTTTCATCAGTATTTTGATGGGGTAATATATTTAATAACAATATTATACTTAATATATAAAATTATATAAAAAATAATGATGAAAAATTCATCAAATATTTTTTAATATAGATTATGATGTCCACTACCATCCTGCAAAATATCAAATTAAAATTCAACTTGTGTATGGAGGAACAAAAATGACAAGTTGCATTATGATGTAAGTCGAACCAAATAGCATAGTTTAGGGGGTAAATTGAACCAAAACATACTTTACCATAGTCATAAGTTACCTATCTCTGGTAAGGATGTGATGCTAGTTACATGTGGCTATCTACATTCATTACCAATATTAAAGTTCTATATGTAGTACCGACTGGATAGAGGAGTCTTCTTCTTATCAAAATGCTTGGGGGGGAGGGGGGGGGTTGCGGCTCGCCCCTCGCAGATCGAGTTTTTTTTTGTTGAGACAAATCTATCATCTGTTTGAATAAAGTTTATAGAAAGGAGTATTAACTGTTGAAGACATCGCTATGCCGGACACGCACACACCATGGTCTTCTTTAAGTTACAAGTCGTCTTGTCATCAGCTCAGTCGCCGCGTTCTTGGATTCAGCTAGCACCTTGCATGGTTTCAGTGGTATCTTCCACATCGAACATTCAAACAAGACATTTTTTGATGCGTTGAAAAGAGGACGACAACAGTGTAGTTTTGGTTTCAATCATAGCCTCCAGAACCTTTGGTGGGTCTTGTTGTGTGACCACGCTAAGGTATTGCATCACTTGGGCCAACTTGGTGATGTATCATGTCAGGCCCTTGGCCCATGTTGCCCCCCCCCTCCCGTTCGCCCTCAACCCTAGGTCGTTGTTCCTGGTTCACTATGTGAAAAACAGACATTGGTAACGGGCGTGGATGGCCATTGGTAACGGGCAAAACGCTCGTTACCGATCAAGCGTTACAAATGAGCCAACAAAGGTAACGGGCCGAAGCCCGTTACTGATGACACATAAGTGTAACGGGCGTCTACTTATCGGTCACCTGAAATGGCTGTTTCTCCAAGCCCACCGGAGCTTTTGGTAACGGGCACAGTCACCGAGCCTGTTACTAATAACACATATTTGTAACGGGTATCTAACAAAGACCGTTACCGCAACTCATTACCAGTCACCTGAAATGCCTGTTTCTCTGGGCCCACAGAGACCTTTGGTAACGAGTACAGAAACCGAGCCCGTTACAAGAACTCAACATCGGAGACGCGGAAAATACTTCCATAACGCGTATCCTCTGCCTCGACGAAAGGAGACGGGTCTTGTCAGTGCGCGTCTCCTCTGTCTCGACGAAAGGAGACGCATGTTGTCTACACGCGTCTCCTTTGTCTCGACAAAAGGAGACGCGTGCTGTGAACCCGCGTCTCTCTCTGTCTCGAACAAAGGAGATGCATCTTGTCAGTGCGTGTCTCCCTCTGTCTCGACCAAAGGAGACGCGTACTGTGTACGTGCATCTCCTCTGTCTCGACCAAAGGAGACACGTTGTCTACTTTCATAAAAATTAGGTCCAACATCCACATTCAAAAAAATCCAGAAACTGAACAGAAATCCACAAAATTCACATGCATCATCTGACAAAATTTAGGCATTCAGCATCCTCATCTAACAAGTAATGTTCACAACAATATCACTGGCTTAACCATAAGGATTGGTAGTGTATACAATGTGAGCCATCAGAGCATCATCAATGTGAAATTTTCCCGAGGGTCTGATCACCTGGTTCATCAGGAATAAGGCATTTCTTTCCCTAACGTGGACCAGCGTGTCTTTGTGGAGCTGACAAGTAGGTAGGTGAAATACCTGAATATAACAATGTCAACAGTCAGCACACATATGTGATTACCAAACATGTGTAGTGCTAATAAGCAAGAACTGTGCTCAGTTGCAGGTGTTACAAATGTAGATCCCAAGAAAGTACCTCAGGGTCCTTCAATTTATTTTTTACTGCAACCATGTGATAGGCACAATAGAAGTCGCAGACTCTACAATCATGAGGTTGTTGGTGGCACTACGATAAATATACAAAGACAAACAGTGGTGATAAGAAATAAACTCAAGCTTTAGTACTAGCTTCCACAGGCAGGAAATACTAAGTAATACGTACCTTAACATCCTTGTCATGCTTCAAGGCGCGGAAGGGCAACTTGTTGTCGTTGCAGTAACTATTCCAAGCACTACAACAAAACATGAAACAATGGTTAGGGTACCATTAATGAACTCTGCATAGTTTGTTGAGGAAGTTTGCAGGTTAAGAAAGAAAGAACTTACTCATCAATGGCAACTACCAACTTGGAGAAATCAGTGCTTATGCTCCTATATGAATCAAGATACAAGACCCTGTTCTGCTTTGGAAGGATCGCCACTGCAATCTAGTGCTTCCCAGTGTTATATGCGGAAATGATGACTCTCTTTCTAGCATATGACTGGTAGGCACACTTCATATAGGAAAGAAAAAAAGAATAGTTATTTTCTATATTTGACTTGCTAAAGCATTCAGGATCAAGGAAGGCAACTCCATCCTTCTTCTTCTCAACTTCTACAGCCATATTCCTAATATTAAGAAAAAAACAAAGTGTAAGGAGGCAAAATACATAGTAAAGATGAACTGAGGCATAAAGCATATTTAGATAGAAAATGATTAGTGAGAAGCATATTAAATTTAGAAGCATATTAAATTTTCAAGCAACTTACAGGATGAAACAGCAGAGAAATCCCATATCCAAAGCATCCAACTTGAAGAGATCGTACAAGTCACTAATGCTCACAGTGAACAGCTCGTATTCATCATCTTCTCTCAGAAGCCACCAGCCGAGCCTGGCCCATATTACGCCCATAATCGGAGACTCATCCTCGTCCTTACAACGTTCCATGTAGAAATCATGGAGATCAGTGACACAAGGATCAGTAGCCGAATTCTTGAGTTCAGCAGCACTAAGCATTTTATTTCCAAATTTGTAGCCTAGGTTAATCTCAGTCCAAGCATTATTGGCCGCCTTCTTCTTGGTGTTTCTCTCAGATGGCTTTCTGGTAGGCTTATTTTCTTCCTGCTTTGAGATGGCTAAAGAAGGTTTCTCAAGGGCTTTCTTGTCTTATGAAGAAGGATCCTCAGATGGCTTTCTGGTAGGCTTCTGAGACCTTTTATTTTCAGGAAGTTTCTTTTCCTAGTGCTTTGAGATGGCTGAAGAAGGTTTTCAAGGGCTTTCTTGTCTGATGCAGAAGGATCCTCAGATCGCTTTGTGGTAGACCTTTTATTTTCAGCAAGTTTCTTTTCCTACTGCTTTGAGATGGCTGAAGAAGGTTTCTCAGGTGGTGTCTGACCAGGAACTATTATAGAGATATTGGGCCCAAATGTACCTGCAGCTTTCTTCGAATAGTCGTCGACAGATTTCTCAGCATCAGCCAACACATGACTCTGGGCTCCTGCTTTGGCATCATTGTTTTGAGCACTTTCGTTTGGGGATGGAGGTTTTGTTGTTTGATGATGAGGAGGAGGAGGAGCAGGTGGGGATGTAATTGGTGGTTGTGGGGTGGAGGAGGAGGTGGTGGTGGGGAACCATGTGAGGAAGGAACCTATCCCGTATTTTGCAGTTGTGGGGGTGGAGGAGGAGGTGAGAAACCATGTGAGGAAGGAACATGTCCTGTATTTTGTGGTTCTGGGGGTGGTGGAGGAGGAGGAGGTAGGGAACCAGGTGAGGAAGGAACCTGCCCTGTAATTTGCGGTTCTGGGGATGGAGGAGGAGGAGGACGTGGAAAACCATGTGAGGAAGAAACCTGTCTTGTAGTCTGTGAACTAGAAGGAATCTGTACCGTAGTGTGCGAACAAGATTTTGGAATTGGTGCTCCCTTGATGTGAATGTGACACCTCTTCCATTGTATCCTCTAGTGTAGAGCTTGTCCAAGTGTCCTCACCTCGTCATTAGGAGGGTGTTCCAGCACTTGATCCCTAAAGACAGCATATACATGCAGCACTTCGACCACAGCACAATATTCATGGATCGAGACTGTATGTAGCGTAGTCTGCTCTGGTTGAACCACACCAATTGCAGCTTCACATTCAATACCTCGAAACATGATCCATAGGCCACAGTCTGTGGGTTCAGTCAACGTGCCTATAAGGTCTTCCTGTGTAGGATAGTTATAGTGCACTACCTCTGTCGACAACTCTGTAGTGCCATTGATCAAACCTACATTATCTGTGGACGCACAGCTACTCTTCAGTCCGGCGGGTGAAGGGCTTGTGTGATTGGACATTGGTGCAAACACCACCTGGTACCCTGGTGCCATCATGTCAAGCATACCCTTCTCCATCTCAGCCTTGAGTTCTTGCTTGATTTCTTCCTTCATCTATTGCTTATCAATTGATGAGTCGGTACTCGCCCTCTTCTTCTTCCTGTACATGGAAGCGTGCTGACGCCATGCAAACTTCCAGCCCTGGTAGCTGGAGACACCACGCACGCGACCTGGTTGTACGGGGCGGCCCAAGTACTGACTTAGCACATCATTCTCCCTCGGCCATGAAGTCATTCCTAAACATTCTGCATATGCATTCTTTTCCTTGATGTCTGCAGTCAAATTTTCATTTGCTTCTTTGTTGTACACTATCACGGCAACGCCGTCTTCCACCACTAGCTTACTCCTTGCTCGTACCCAATTCCTAGAACGATCGTCAGGGTAGGCATCAGATGGGTTGACGATCCCAGCTGTAGCTAATTTCCTGCCCTCTTCCTCCCAGTGTGGTAGTTTCCCAGCATAACCAGCTGGACCCATGCTGTGCTCGTTTGTGTTCAGGCTTCGAAGTGACTTGAACTTGCCACTAACAGATGAGGCGTCCTTGATTTCCTGCTGTTTCACGAACTCTTTCCACTGTTTCGGCTTGATAAAGTCATGCTTTCCAAATGGCTCGAGTCCTTTTCTGAAAAAATCTCGCCTAAGCTGAAATCTGAATTGTCTCCATGGCTTGGCTGCAATCTTCCACAAAAGCATGAATGCCTGCTCTTTCATGTCATCCTGGAACTCCAAGTGTTCCTGCATATAGGTTTCGAACAAGTACCACTTTTGTTCATCACTTAGTTTTTTGATTTCTGGCAAATCCAAAGGTATCTTTTGTCTAGCAATGAGCCCTGCAAGTGCCCTGAACCTGTGCTTTTGTGTCAATGGTACCGGCATCCCCCCCTCTCTCAACCTCCGTGACTACCATTTTGTCTCCTGGCCACTTTGTGGCTGTCCTTAGCACTCTGGCTCAGCCCAGAGCCCCGCCCACCTGCTCTTGTTCTTCACTAGCAGTGGCATATCCATCTTCTTCATTATGTGCATCTTCTTCAAATTGCCCAGGTCTATAGTCCTCGACAGATTTATCCTGTGAATTAATTGGCAAGGGATTATGAGAAAGGTCAGCTTAGTGTCTAAGATAGCACAAAAAACAGACCATACTGCTAGCTCTCCCAGGAGACATGCTACAACAGGAGACAAGTAGAGCACATTTTTAGTTAACCATGCATAACAGCTGAGCATTTATCTAATCAACACCCACAGAACTATGTACAAGACCATACAAATGAGAAAACAATTACAGTAACTAGTTTAGCCCACTATAATCTTATTAGTTCTATGGTAAACCATTAACATAAATGCAAAATTCAGAAACCAAAACATTAGTTTAGGCAACCTTACCGTTTTAAAGAGGAAGATGCTCGCTGCCTCCGTTGCTGATGAGGTACTTATTCAACTTGGAGAGAATGTCCAAATATACATATGGAACAAGAGCAAAACCAAATATATGAGTGAATCTAAACGGAAATGCCAAGTATATGTTTTGAAATTCGAAACCCTAACTGAGCATAGTCAAGAAAGTATCTTAATGATGTAGGAGGGATTTCTAGCATGCAGTTCACCTTGTCACTGTCGGAGTAGAGGGATCTCTAGTCGTCACATCCTCGCGTCGACCTCGTGGCTGGATCCCTCCTCCTCCTAGTCGTCGTCGCCGGAAGGTGAGGGGTGGTGTGGTGTGCATCTCGACGAAGGGGTGTAGCGTGCGTCACGTCGCGGGAGGGGGAGGTGAGGGGAGGAAGGCGAGGGTGAGGAAGCAGTGGCGGAGGGGGCGAGGGGAGGAAGCGGCGGCGCGCGAGAGGGAGAAAGACGACAGTGCGAGGGGAGAGAGAGGAGGCAACCGCATGAGAGAGGCATCTTTCCCTACTAACCCTAGCGCGAGTGGCCGTGTGTGGTCCTTAAAACTGAAAGGCCCAATATTATTAGGAAAACACGTCAGACCGGAGCCAGTTCTATTCGAACGAAGAACAGTTCGCTTTTCCCCTTTTAATCTGCAATCAAAATTTGTATCACGTATTTCTCTGTCATTCATAATCCAAATTTGATGGTATTTTTTTTTGAATTTTTCTAAAATGAAATTCTATTCATTTATGATATTTTTTTATATAACTCCATTTCCTTGATGTTGTTTATACGCATTTATCTTGTTCCTTACAAGCACAACATAGAAATAATATTTATTTTACACAACCATTACTAATGAAACTTTATATTTCGTGATCTTAAGGTGAACACAAGGTTGTGTTAAAATTTCAAATGTATATGAGTTCGAACATGTTGTAAAGTGTGGAAAACTTCAGTGTTGAAGTATAACATTCTAGGAAACTATGTCGGAGATGTACACATTTGTACACAAGTATATCCTTCCTTTATCGAAACTGTTTGAAATTTTTATGACAAGTTTAGGGACTCAAATTATGTTGCCAAGTCAATTTGCAGAATTTTTAGACCACACTAAGACTTTATTAGAATTATTATATCGTAAATATGAGATAAGAAAATCTAATTTTAAGAATTTTGGTTACACAAGTGTGGCTGATGATATTTTATTCGAATACTAAATGACCAACTATGAATTATTCGTATTTTTAATGAATTTTTAGGTGCTACTTTATGGGCTCTAATATTTGAGGGAAGCAAGTTTCATTTAAAAAATAGTGTCGGGCCCACGCGTCAGTGTCAGCAACCTATATAAAAAAGATAACCCTCCTCGCCCAACAAAGAAGACGTAGGTTCACCAACCCGCATTGCCAATAACTCTCCATTGTCCGAAATGCCCCTGGCCGAATGAATATTCATTCACCCCGCCCCGGCCCCCTTCTTCTTCCCCGCTCTGAGCTCCACCGCCACCCGCCCGTCCTTTCCCCACCGTCATGTACATGTCGCACTACGCCGATTCATCTGGAGGTGGACGTGGCAGGAGCAGGTTTCAAGGTGGCCGAAGCAGCCGCATTCACTCCATCCGCTTGGATCCAGTCGGTGAGCTAAGCGGCTTCCCACTGGTCTCTTGCCCGGACTATGGTATGGCTCGGGTGCTGGAGGGGCAGATGCAGAAGGAAGGTGAAAACCATGGTCGTCTTTATTTCAAGTGTGCAAGGAACACGGTGAGTAGTCTGTGCTGTGTTTCCCAAATCTGAGTTAGGGTTCTTATGTGCTTTTGATTTGCACAGTTTCCCAAGTTTTGTGGATATTATCGTTTAGAGAAGGAGTATCTCCAGATGCTAAAGGATGATGGCGTCATTTTTTTCGACCGTCGAACTGGGCGGATGTGGTCGATGAAGTAGTTGATTCAGTGGATTGTCAACTTGGGAGCGACAATCAGAGGAAAGCACCAGACGACAAGCAGAGGAAGAAAGCACTGGAGGAGAAGATGGACAATGTGATCTGGAAGATGAACTTGATTATTGTGGGTGTTGTTTGTGTAGTATTTGGATGTTTACTGGGGATGTATGCTGCAAAGAAGTAATTGTGATGTGAAAAGTGGTGCTTTAATTTGTTTCATCTGTGTGAATGAAGAATGAAAAATTTGTCACAGATGACAAACTTAAATGTATGAATGAAGAATGGAATGGAATGACAATTGGGTCACGAATCTTAATGTGACATAGCACAAATTTCATCAATTCATCTGTGCTGACATTTCAGTGTGAAATTAACCAACCCGCACCCACACCTCTATTGATTTTATACAAAGTTTTTCGAAACTCAGAATCTTTCATTAACAAATAGAGTAACAAGCATTGCAATTCATTGTAAACTGCTGCCATAGATATTGCAATGCGTTAGGAGGCACGGATAGATCTACCCACATCTCTTAGATGTAGTTCATCACAAGTTCAACAAACACACGGGAGGAACACATATTAACAGAGGAACATGTTCATGACAAACAAGCAGAGTTCGACGAACAAACAAAGGAGGACGAACAAACAGAGGAGGAACAAATTAATTAAGCAAAGGTAGAGGATGTGTCGCCGCCACCGGAGGAGCCCCACTGTCTGAGTCGGAGTCGGAGCTGGAGCCGTCGAGGCTGTGTTCATCACCGCCGTTGAAGCCGCCATTGTTGCCGTCGTCACCGTCGCTGTCGGCAGCGGCGCCGACCACAACTCTCTCAAGCTCCCCAGCCAACGCATGGATCTTGAAGGTGAAATCCTTCACGATCCTCTGCAGTGGATTGTTGGGTCGTCGCAAGTCGAGCTCAACGGCCACCTGTTGAAGCTTCTTGAAAGCTTCGATGAATATTTGGATGGACCAATGGTTGTCCAAATGTAGTTGAAGAAGAAGAGGGTCGGCCTCCTCGGGTGGCGGCGTCGGTGCCTCCTCGTGCTCCTCGCTCGGCGACGCTGGTGCCTCCTCCGGCATCAACACCGGCACCTCCTCAGCCTTCTCGAACTTCGGGGCCTTCACCTCCTTGATGAGCCGACGGCGACATCTTTCGTCGTCGTTGCCCTCCTCCCTTCCCCACTTCCTGGATGGCTCGCTCAACGACGATGTCATGCACATGCTTGAGGAAGAAGAAGCTCTTGGTGATCTTCTTGGTGACCGAAGACGGTGGTGCTGGGGTTTTCTTGGTGGCACGCTTGAGGAAAGCTTATGGACGAAGCTCTTGGCCGGCCGGGGATTTATAATGACAAGACGGCGAACCGTCAGGCAGCCAGTCTTCCCACTACGACACGCCACTACACCTCGGAATGCGTGTACGCTGCTGAGACACGTGTTCACTAACCAGCATCGCCAATGACTCACCATTGTTTTGGGCAAAAGACTACTGTATATAAATCTCACACACAGATGGATTGATTTTTATATATCTCAAATAAATGGATTTATTTGCTTTCATGTTGTGGCACAAAATCAAAGTTAATAAGGAAGTTATGATCTGCGTCGAAATGGTGCACGTGTGGATAAAAAAACCGATATTCGCTGGAAACTGACCACAAAGGAAATAGTTCTCATTTCTCCTTTTAATCTGCAATCAAATTTTGTGTCATGTATTTCTCGTCATACATAATCCAGATTTGATGATTTTTTTCTGAAGTTTTCTAAAATCGCCATCTTTTCATTAATTTCATTATTTAGTGTATATTTCCGTTTTGTGAGTAATGTTTTTATGCCTTATCTTGTACTTTATAAGTACAACATAGAAATAATATTTGTCTGACACAACCATTACTAATGAAACTTTGTATTTCATAATATTAAGGTGAACACAAGGTTGTGTTAAAATTTCAAATGTATATGAGTTCGAACATGTTGTAAAGTGTAGAAAACTTCAATGTTGAAGTAACATTATAGGAAACTATGTGAGAGATGTACACATTTGTACACAAGTATGATCTTCCTTTATCAAAACCATTTTAAATTTTTATGACAAGTGTAGGGACCCAAATTATGTTGCCAAGTCAATTTGTAGAATTTTTAGACCAACCTATGCCGTTATTTGAATTATTATATCACAAACATGAGATAAAAATTTGAATTTTAATAATTTTGGTTACACAAGTGTGGTTGTTGATATTTTATTCGAATACTAAATGACCAACTACGAATTGTTCGTATTTTTAATGAATTTTTAGGTGTTGTTTTATAGGCTCTAATATTTGAGGGAAGCAAGTTTCATTTAAAAAATAGTGTCGAGCCCACGTGTCAGCGTCAGCAGCCTATACAAAAAAGATAATTGTTGCCTGCCCGCAAGGACCCACCTGACAACAAAGGAGATGAGGGTTCTCTAACCCGTGTTAGCAATGACTCTCCATTTTGCAAAATGAATATAACATAGCGAATGGATTAGCGCAGCACACACGACGCTTTCCTTATTTCTCACTAGGGTTATCGAAGGTGAGAGGAGGCGGTGCCGGCGAGGTAAGCGGAGGCGGGGAGACGACAATGAGCGCCGGTGAGGGGCCAAGCAGCGGACGACCCCACACACCGTGGATCGAGGAGGAGAAGCCGAACGCGATGCGGTGCCGCAACTGGATCCGCTCGCGTGCCGGCAAGATGGCGGCGAAGACGGAGACGATGACGAGCGTCGGAGAGGGGCCAAACGGCGGTGGAGCGCACCCAAAACCGGAGATGAGCATCCTTGACAAGATCCTCTCGGGTTCCGACGAGGGGCCAAGCAACGGCACGGAGGAGCGTGCCGGCGAGGGGGCAACGAAGAGGGCGAGGCGCCTGCCTCAGTCTGCGACCACAAATGTCTTGCAACGACGAAGAGGGGTCAAGGGAGCAGTGAAGGTGTAGAGGACCTCATATCCGACTCTGGCAATGACCACGACGACGGCGAGGCAAGTTTCTCTGAATCACAGTGCCTTTTACTTGTTCTATAGATGGAGCAGCTTGAGCTTGAGCTTGATCAACTTTTCAAAAAAAGCTTGGTCTTGATCAAGTTAGTGCCTATGATGATTACTTTGCTTATGATTATGACTGTGATTTGGTCTGAGTTCTGAGGCAAATCAGTTCTGAACTAAGTTCTTCTTGTACTTGTCACCCTGCTAGGATAATTTTTCAAGTTCTTATACTTTGCCTATGATGATTACTATGCCTAATACTGCTCGTTATGATCTTATACTACTCCAAGTTCTGAGGCAATTTAGTTGTGAACTATGTTCTGCTTATACCATGTTTAACCCTATTTTAGCAAACACTCCTCTACCTGCGAGCAGAACCTAAGACACTACTAAACTTTCAAGTCTGGGAATATGTGAACCTGAGGTTGATAATATTATGAAAGAAATGCGCATCCTCCTCAAAAAGGCTACGTTCATGAGGAGGTATAAGTTTGTGGCTGAACAAAATCTGGAGCCCATAGAAGATGTGCTCCAAGTGTTTCAAGATACCTTGGTTGCATTTGAAGAGGCTGCAAACAAAAGAAAATCTTAGTTCAAGATATCATGCTTTGTTGATGTTCAAGGGGGCATGCTTTTGTTGATGTGCATGGTCAGATAGCATGACCATTGTAAAAATGTGATGGGCAAGTTAAGGCCTAGCTAGATGGACAAGTTAACTATTTGTAATAATTATGTATATCTGTGTGGATCTATGTGGACAAGTTATCTTTATCTATATATGTGGACAAGTTATGATGTCTGTTTTGTCTCGAAAGATATGTGTTTATTGTGCCTGTATGTCGAAATGGGAGCCCTAAGAGATCGAGCTGACCTGTCAACTAAGACAGGCACCAAGGAGACTACGCGGGATGGTTAATCCGCGTCGCCTTTGCTCCTCCAAACCGACAAGGAGCAGCCGGCCCCACGCGCCGCCCCATGCAATTGAGACGCGGCTTGGCTAATCCACGTATACTTTGTTCCCAATGTTTGACCAAAGCCACTCTCCCCTGCCACTCTGCCATTCTGTCTTCCTTCTTAAAACTTCTGCCTTCCTCGTCTCCGTCACCTTCTCTCCCCTTCTCCTTCCTCGTCTCTGTCGCAGAGATGGCCGGTGGAAAGCAGTCGTTCTGCCGTGACTCAAGAGGGAGGTTCTGCAGCGAGGAGGAGAAGGCCCCGCCCGTCGCCCCAGCCAAGAGAGTGAGGTTCCGCAGCGAAGAGGAGTCGCTCCTGTGCGCCACCCCCGTGCGGTCTCCTCGACACTCCAAGGGAGAGGTCGGTTCTTCGTCGGTCGTACACGCGCGCAAGCGCCAAGGAGGTGCACTCCGGCGACACCCGGCAGGCAGAGGCCGAGCCTTTCTCGGGCCGGAGGAAGAAGCCGTGCACGCGCGGCAAGGGGGTGGATCAGGCCCAAGACGTCGAGGTCGTACACCTCGAGTCCAGCGAGGACGATTACCCCGACGCCAGCGAAGACTCCGGCCACCCCCCTCCAGTCGAGGTAGTTTCTGTTTTGTTCAGGGTTTCGAGTAGAAATTTTGTTAACTGCAGAGGCTATAGGTTTATGCTTGAAGTTAGGTTTATGCTTGAAATTGAACTCCTGGTACTCATCATATGCTGCTCACAAAATTGTTGAACTTATTCTATATACTACTTCAATTTCTGAATCTCCATGCTACATCAACTTTTATTAATTGAACATCCAGTGCCTTTGTTTAGGGAGTTGCTGTAACTCGGGAGGACCTTGACATGATCTGTAAAGAAATCCACAGGATCAACCAAGCCCTTGACTACACCGGGAAAGACATAAACAAGCTGGAAAGAAGGAGTGATCACTTTGTTGAGGCAAGTTCTGAACCCAGTTACAGTTAAATAGCTTTCTTGTTTGATTAGTTACATCTTTCATGAATTAAACTTGGCAATCTAATTATGAAACTTGCATCAATTTATCTTTTTTTAGAAATGTGTTGTTACTCTGGAGGATCTTGAGTGGATCTGGAAAGTACTCGGCAAGGTGGTTAGAAGGATGGACGAAAAGGTTGTGGACGACATAAGTCTCCTAGCAAATGGTCAGAAAATATTAGAATCTAAGGTGGATTAGCTTAAAGGCGCACAGAAGATGAAGGATATTCAACTTGCCGAAGCTGCAAAGAAGAATACTGGGCTGCAGGAAAGACTTGTAAAACTAGAGGCAAAGATAGCTGAACTTGAGGCTGTAGCACAAAAAAAGTCATCTAACTAGTGCCCCTGCTGATGCATGTCAGATGTGATCATGTGAATATGTTTGTTCTGAATATTATGCATGTCATATGTGGACATGTGATGCTATATATGCATCTTAAATATGTAGAAAAATATAGAATATGCTCTTATGACTACTATCTATGTGTGTGGTTTTGCATCTTAAGAGACATGATTATATGTTTGTGTGATATCCAATATTTGTTATGATAACATAGTCTAATATTTGACGGCAGTGAAGAGTGCTAATGGACTTTAATTATTGAGCTCTCAGTCTAGTAACGGGCATCATCGGTAACGGACTTAAAGAGCCCGTTACCAACAGGGTAGTGATCGGCAACGGACTTAAAGAGCCCGTTACCGATAGGGCAGTGATCGGTAACAAACTTAAAGAGCCCGTTACTGATAGGTTTCACTTTCGTAATGAACGCATTTTAACGTCCGGTACAAAGAAAACATGTAACGGGTGTTTAAGAAGCCTGTTACCAGAAGTCCTCATGCATAACGAGCGCCAAACAACAACCGTTACAAATGAGGGTCCATGTAACAGGTGTTAAGGGTCCGTTACAAATGATGCGCGACCTATTTGAGATTTTCACGTAGTGGTTATAAGTTCGGTAGCCGCTGCCAATTAGACACGGGTTTTGTTTGATTCTTTTGTTTTCGTTCGAGAAACTATCTTCATAACCATAATAATGTTGAGTTCTTTTGTTGTGAACCAGGGTCTCGTTCTTGTTTTTTTCACTATTGTGGTGGTTAGTGGTTTTATTGGTAGAGCTTGAACCTCATACTCATTCATTTCAATTCATATTTGCAATTATCAGATTGCATGAGTACTTTTTCATGTTGTGTTCTTCAATTTGGCTGCAGAGAAAAAACTTTCTGGGCGAGGTCTATCAAGTTATGCTTGCATTGGTTGATAACCAACAGAGTGTAGCGGTTGCAGGATCCAATCGTGTTTGATTTCGAAACCAGATTGGGAAAGTAGGGCTGGTGTACCGGTGTATTTGTGCGCGCTAGCAAGGGATCCTCGTTCCCCTTCCGCTCCCCACTTCCCAAAACAACACAGCAGCTGCGTACTCGAGTGAAAGACTTCCTTCGTGAAAACTTGGCTCTTCATCAGTTAATTGTGATTATCCTCAATGCCCTAAGCTCGCTCTTGTCTCCGCTCTTTTCTCCTTTCTCGTGTGTGGCACAAAACATGCTCCTGCATCTTTTTTTTTTAATCTTAGCGTGTGATGGCAAATTGGAAATCATAACCATGCGAGGGAGGCTGAAAGAAGTTCGGCTTACAGCTGATTCTTGATGTAGTTCGTTAGAAGCCTACTAAGTTGGTCTTATATGTATTAATAGGTATCTACATGGCAAGATATATATGATAACGACTAGAATGGAATTATTTAGAATAATATAAAACTTGGTTGATTCGAAAAACATAAGAAAAGGAACATGTTCTATCTAAAAAAAATTGATGGAAAAAAATGGAAGCGCTTGACAAATTTTCAATTAAACATGAATAACCTACATGTACGAGTTAGCTCAATATTTTCATACGGAAATTATTTTTTCCTTTTCAAATTAGCGATATTTATTTATATTTTATCACGGGACTTTCAATTTTGATATCATCCCGGGCCCTCAAAATGACAGGACCGCTAGGTGAACGTCAAGTCTTCACCAATCCATCCATATTCGCATTAATTATGCACTGATTCAAAATCTATGCTATGCAACGGGAGAGGTGAGCTGCCAATAAAGTCGACTAGATCTCTTATTAATTCCATCCAGCTGAACCTTTACATACATAGGCCTTGCTTGGTTCTCTAATGGTAGTGTTAGTGGTAGTTTTGTGCACCTTCAAATAACGCCTAACAAACTAACACCTTTAGATATTTGGTTCCATGTGTTAGTTTGCATTTAATGCTTCTTTTGCAATCATTTGCTGTGGAGGAAGAGAGGGGGAAAAGGAGTAAATTAGGGTGGGGTCCACCAAACTAACACCAATTACCACCTCTTGGAGATGTTAGTTTTTTGAGGGGTGTTAGTTCCAACTAACACCAAACTAACACATGTGTTTGGGAGCAAAGTGTTAGATTTGGTGTTAGTTTGCTTCAAACTAACACTAACACCCCCATCCAAGCATGCCCATGGTTATATAGAAATCGGACGCCTAAGAGCAACTCTAACAGTTTCCCATCTCAAGTTGACATTTTTATTTTTTTAGCAAAAACAGAAAAAAAACATTTTACAACAGTTCAGTTCAGGTTGTCATTTATCCCAAGTTCGGAAAAACAAACTCCACGCGCGTATATATGCGTGCAGCTATCCGCGGCGCATCCTTCCGTATTAGAAGAGGTGGAAGGGTATACAAATAATTTTATTTTTCTCACAGTTCCTGATTTAAGTTTACAAGAGATGGAAGGGTATAAACATAATTTTGTTTCTCTCTCAGGATTCCTGATGTAAGTTAGATCTGGATTTGACAACTGAATTATGCCAAACTGTTGGAGATGAGCTCTTTTTTTACTTACCATATCGTTTTAGAAGTTGGCAAAATACAAAATTTGCCAAGTAAAATTTGGCAAATAGTTGGAGATTAAGAAAATACATATGCACACAATCGATACGCACGACCGTAGCGAAAATGAAGCGCTCATCATTCGCGTGCCGTCCTCCGATGGGGAAGGAGATCCGCACGGCACTGTCGGAGGCCCAGCTGGGCACGTTCTCGTCGTGGTCGTAGAGCGCAGACTGCTGCGTCGCGAGTGTTCCACCTTACCATCGATCTGGATCTAAAGAACATGTGGGGGCACTCATGTTGGGTAGGGGGCATGAGCTCCCGCCGTCTAATACAAATGATGCGCCTCCGCCGAGCTCCCGACTGCCGCTCTCTGGGCCGTCGCGCTAGACTACAGCGCCTTACGTGAGGGGCCAAGGGGCCCTCGCCGTGCTTCTAGGACATGCCTCCGCCCTGGTTCCCGGCCACCAGAACATGATAGAACATGATTTTAGAAATTTTTAGAAAAAATAACAATCAAATTTGGAGTTCACATGAGTGAGAAGTACAAATTCCAAAATTTAATTCGGATCAAAAGGAAAAAGATGAATAGGACATGCTTTCTTTGAAGGTTGTAGCAGATTTTTTTTTTTTTGGTTAAGTATAAAAGCGTACCAATCAAAGTTGTAAATGTAGCAGCAACCTAGTGGTGGTTGATGCCTCTTCTAGTGGTGAAATTACCTTTGTTTAGCTGCAAGGTCCAAGGTTTCCAGAGCCCTTATTTGCTTTTTTTTTTTTTTTTTTTTTGCTTAAGGGCAAGGTCCCAGGTTCGAATCTCCGGAGCCCTTATTTGCTTTGTTTTTATTTTTTACCCTCCTCTTTCTTCTTTTTTTCTCTATTTTTGGTTTTAAAAAATGTTGTATGCTTTATTTTTCCCCTCCCTTTTCTTCTTTTTGTCCCTATTTTTGGTTTAGAAAAAAATGTTCTTAGTACTAGTTCTTCTTTTCTTCCTTATTTTTGGTTTTTAACAAATGGTCGTGTGCTATGTTTTTGTTTTTTTCTCCTCCCTTTTCTTCTTTTCTTCCATATTTTTGGTTTAGAAAAAAAATGTTCTTGCTACTTGTAATGCATACATGTGGGACCAAGGTTGTTTATGATGTTTTTGTGAAGCTTATTGTCAGAGTTGTGACCTAGATAGATCCAAAAGGGGGCTACCCGAGTGGTTTGTAGGTTGACGAGGGGCGATCTAGGAACTAAGAGCGCAATAGTTATGCGAGAAGCACACAGAAATCACAGCTAGAGACACGGGGGACAAGGCGATTTATACTGGTTCAGACCTCCGAAGAGTAAAACCATACATCCAGTTGTTGGTGGAGATTGTATTGATCGTGAGGAACTTGTCATCGGGAGGACGCCCTTGGCCACCTTATATACTCTGGCGGACAAGATCGGTAGACCTGGAGTCCGAGTCGGTTACAACAGGGAAACCTATCTCTACGTATTACAAGTAGTATCCCACAATATCTAGACTGTTTGGTAGCGCTGCTGATGTCTTGGAGTGCACGCCAAGTGTCCGGACGTAGAGGGTAAGGTCTTCCGTCATCTCCGGGGAGAGGACGAGGTCTGCCGGGCCCACCAGCAGGTCATTTGCCAGGTCAGGCCCACAGGGCAAGGACCTCTGTTACCCTGGTCGGTGGGAACCCATGTCTCTCTAGCCCCCGATCAACGTGTAGGCGGACGACCTCGAGGAGGGGCCACAACAAAGCTTGAGAAGACGAGCTGAAGACTTGGCACCACCCAAAGGTCGGCAAGGGTGCACGGTGATCCAAAAAAAGAAAAGAAGAAAAGGTTCTCTGTTGCGAAGTTGAACGCCGAACTGTTCGAAACAGGCTTCCAGGAGGTCGGAGCAGAAGACGAGCTGCCCAGTCTGTAGGACAGACGACCTAATGCAGATTCAGAAATGAACCTACGACCTTCTGATTAATCAATGCAATGCTCAGACCAACTGAGCTAATAGGCCAAAACACCAAGAATCTCCATGGGGGCGCCCGACACCAAGAGGCTCTGTGACCTGAATCGCGTGAACATTGTGCAACCACGGGAGCACACTCCAGTCGGATAGGACAAGGGCGCCACAGGATTGCGGGGATACTGTATCCACGTGAAGGCTGCTAACCAAAGAGGTGTCAGGTTGTCGTCAGGTAGGGGAAAGGTGCGCCAACTGTCAGAGCAGCAGCGAGGTCCGCCGACCTGGAAACGGCGACGACAGAGCTGCAAGGAGGTCCGCCGGCCTAGAGACGATGACGACGGAGCCACAGGGAGAACTGCCGACCTGAAGCAGGCGACGACAGAGCCGCAGGGAGGGACGCTGACCTAGAGACGGCGACGACGGAGCCGCAGGGAGGGCCGCCGACCTGAAATCGACGACGACGGAGCCGCAAGGAGGGCCGCCGACCTAGAGACGGCGACGACGGAACCACAGGGAGGGCCGCCGACCTAGAGATGGCGACGGAGCCGCAGGGAGGGCCGCCGACCTGAAGCCAGCGACGATGGAGCTGCAGGGATTGTATTGATCATGAGGAACTTGTCCTTGGGAGGACGGCCTTGGCCGCCTTATATAGTCTGGCGGACAAGGTCGGTGGACCTGGAGTCCGAGTCGGTTACAACAGGGAAACCTATCTTTACGTATGACAAGTAGTATCCCACAATATCCAGACTATTTGGTAGCGCCGCCGATGACTTGGAGTGCACGCCAAGTCTCCGAACATAGAGGGTAAGGTCTTCCGTCACCTCCGGGGAGAGGACAAGTTCTGTCGGGCCCACCGGTAGGTCGGCGGGTCGGGCCCACAAGTCAGGGACCTCTGAGACCCTAGTCGGTGGAGACGCATGGATACTCATGTCTCTCACTTATGTCCTCACAAATCCACCTTGTAACAGGGAATGCATGGCTAGAGTAGCAACCTTTATGACGTTAATTTTTTGTCACTAAATTTGCTCAGAAGTGAAATTTGGTGACAATATCTGCCAGATACGTCATAAATCAATAACACTACCATTAGGTTGTGTCAGTAATCAACATTTTTCTTGTAGTGTTTCCCTTCGGTGGCGTGGCCACAACGGGGGCCACGTCGGCATGGCCTCGGTGTCTCCTCTAGTGGCAACACAGCCTCAGCGCCTCTTCCAGTCTTCCAGTGGCGAGCCCACCAGCAGCGGCGCGGCCGGGTCACTGGCAGAGCAAAATGTTTTTTATTTTTGAAGAAATTCTTTGCCAAGTGTCAACTCACACACCGTAAAACTTTCGTGAGCATCTGCAATAAAACACTCAGCAAACAACACTTTCGGTATCAGGTTGCCGAGTGGGGTTCGTCGAATGCAACACTCACTCAGCGAAGTGTTTCTAACCACGACAACTTTGCAGTTTTCTGTAGTGCATAATACTCATTTTCCTTTTCCCAAACATGGTTCTCTCGTCCTATATAATTGTGTTTTAGGATTCAAAACGCAAAAATATTTGAGGCCCACCGAACTGGGCGAAATTTGGATTTTCTGAAAATTCGGGTCAATTCCCGGTTGAGTTGACTGGTCAGACAATTTGAATTGTTAATGAATTTCAGTAGAATTTGAACAAATTGTAACCGAAATTGGAAAAAAAGTTTCACAGAAGATAACAACCAAATATTTTTTTACCAATACATATGGAGCGCCATCGTGCAAGGAAATAAACTAATACTTCAAACATTAATCGAAGGTTACATGAACGGTCAATTCACTATTGCTTCAAAGTGACACTACACATCAAACGATTTTAGCTTGTACCCTGAATAGCAAACAGCAACTGCAAACCAAAGTGAACTAGCTGCAGTCACAACTAGCCTCCTGCTACTATAGCACTAAGCTGAACCATAGCTTTTACTGGAGCACATTTAGCACATACCTCCCTTCTAAAAAACATAAGAAAGTTTCTATTGAATTTCGCTTGGGACTAGAATTCATCCAATTGAAATACAAGGTAGGAGGGAATGAGCTTGTAGTCCAATGGTATAACGGTCCAGTGGGACACTAGTCACCAGTGTTCAAATCCTGGTGTTCGCACATTTTCCTGAATTTATTCCGGGATTTTCTGGTGTTACGCATTAAGTGGTAAGCGACGTTCCCGTCGACGACGAGGCGTCAGTGGTGACTTGGAGAATCTCCACATATGCCGGTGCTCAGTCCTTCGGAGGTGTTCATAGGGGTAAAGTTTGCGTACGTGTGTTCATAAGGGTGAGTGAGCATCTGTGTTGTACTGTGTAATTTAAAAAAAGAACTACAAGATAGACAAAATATACAGTCCTATCCAAATTGTACCAAGATATATTGTTGTAATCAACGAGAAACCATATCCTAAACCGATCTGTGAGACAAGCAACAAAATACACCTTTCAGCTTTCACATCGCAAGTCACCATACACAAACAGCATATTCTATTCAAGCATGAAAATAATTAAATTCGAGGGCTCATAATGACTAACAAATCCCAGTAGAGATGAACAAGAATAATAAATTAATAAACAAAATTTGTAATTCATTATACCTATACTAATAATAAAAGAAACCACTCCGAGCTCCAACGGGTCTCTAATGCACACACGATAAAAAAGCACCGGGTGTACATGGACTTATTCGATACAAAGAAGACTCCCCCACGCCCTCCTTCCTTCTCCACCGAATACCAACCCCCTCCTCCCTGGCACGCCTCTCCCTCTCCCTCCCCTAGATCCAGATCTCGCCGCCCTCCCTCCCGGCTCTGGCGACCTCACCGCAGCGGGAGGGGAGGGCGGCTCCGGCTCCGCTTCGTATAGTAGTTTAGTAGTAGTAACTTCGCTCTTTGTAGTACTGGCCGCTATGGCGTTTTACTGCCGCTTCGTCGTCTCCGCCGCCGCCGGCCGCATCTTCTCCTTGGTCCTCCTCGGAGATTTGCTCGCCGCCGCCGTCGCCGATGCTACGGTATGTGCTAATAAAATAATCTCCCTCCTCCGCTTGGATCTCTCTTTGCCTCCCCCCGCCCCTTCATCTCCACCTCGTCAAGATCCAAGCTCCACTGTTCCGCCACCACCGCCGCCCGTTTTCGCCCCGCCTCCGGTCAACGCAGCCACGTCAAGCAGAAACCGCAGATCTCGACTACAAGAGGCACTTCTACACCAGGTGCTCCGTCGACGACCTCGCCTTCCCCCTGGATTTCGACGAAGAGCCTTTTCTTCAATCCCTGGCGACGACTTTACTAGTATCCTTCGGTCGCCCGGTGCACGCCTCCTCGAAGGCTCCGTCGATCCTCTTCAACCGATGCATTGCACGGTCTTCCGCCCGGCAGTAGTGTCTACTGCTTCTCGCCGGCGAGGTCGCCGTCGTCTGCCTCTCTGTAGAAGATGTTGTTCTTATCTGGTCTCTGGACCTAGTTGTAATTTAGTTCTCTTCGGAGGACCTTTCTGTAATCTAACTGCTTAATATAATATAGCGTACTTGTCAAAAAAAAAAGAATGGTGTACTGTGTACATGAATCTTATCCTCAACATGGGGCTCCTCGCCCCTACATTTTGACTCAAAAACATCAATTGTCTCAACGAGCTCAGCCCCATCCTTCACGCCTCGACTATATGTCGCTTACACGACAAATCTGTGCTTGTCGCCTACTACGAGGGGGTGCAGGGCACGATGTTTTTTTAAAAAAAAACAGGGGGAAGGGGTCCATGTGAGGATCGGAGTGTCCGACGGTCGGTGGATGGCCACTTTTTAGTGATGAGTGATTGACAATGTTGTGTGGACTGACGCTGTGCTTTGTCTTGTGGATGTAGGCTGCGGCTTGATTTGCGTTGGTGCAGGTGAAGAACAAGCGCGAAAGGTCTTAGCCTTGCGGGACCTCCAAAGGACTGGAGGAACAAGTATGTTTGGTTCGATAGACCCGATGGCCATACGAGATCAAGTGCGAGTCACATGGTGCGCGAAGAGGAAGTCGAAGTCGCTGACCAGCCAGGCGGTATGACCACCTGATAGGTACCGAACTGCTATCGGTACATGGATGGCCCGATCTTCACGACAGTAGGTCACGAACAAGACAACTTGCAAAGGTAGCGGGGAGAACTTGTTGTAAAACAGCGGGTAACTAGCTTTATACCTGGCCAAGGTTGGATGCGACCAAGCGCGGGGAGAGAGGTACCGAAACCACGAAGACTTCGACTCGATCTCCGAACGACCGCAGAACCACAACCGGAGCTAATCCACACAAGGCGAGGCAGCCGTACTGGAACTTACAAAGCACGAACTAGTGAATCTTAAAGAGATCTCTTCACAAGTCCAAGTAGAACAAGGAAGAACAAGGGCTGAGTAAGACACTCGGCTGCAATTTCACTGGAATAATCTCAATTCATCAAAAGTTGTTTATGGCTTACACATAATAAGGGGTATTTATCCTAAAAACAAATCTCTAAGGTAGATGTGAACTGAAGGAGCCACGTGGGAAGATGGAAGGCCAACTGGCTTGAGCATTCACGAAGTGGTCTTCAGTTTCCGCACGTCTTCTGGCCTTCTGAGTGGACTTCAATGTTTTGATCATAACTCCCACTAGGAACATCCAAAAGACGTGATTCCGAATGCGTTGGAAAGTTAACTTGATAACCTTTCACACCATGTATAGTGTGCATCACGAAATATTGTAGAACGACACAGTTTTGCACACGAACTTGAGCATTAGACTGACAATTGATCTTCTGACCAGTCTGCACCAAAACCACTCGGCTGCCAAACTGGTAGCTCTAAACCACTTAGCACTAGTGGCATTACAAAGTTGACTTCAAGATCTTTCCAACGTGTACTCATGGACCTTCATATCTTTTAGGAATCAAAAGATATGACTGATTCTTCGTGACGGTTCTGCGAGGCCGAACTGACTTGACATGGTTCTTCTCTCTGGTTCAATCTTGATGTGTTATTGTCATCCTCCTTGGTGAATCTGAGTAATAACAACATGCATGATTTAGGAAGTATATAATTCTCATTAATAATTGGAATTTCACAAATTAGCACGTGCACCTCTTGTTGTAGCTTTTTAGCTCGGCTACGTATAATTGGTCCATCGAAGACATGAGTTGGTGCAGCTTGACTTGATGATTGTTCCATCTTACTTGATGTAGTTGGCATACTTGATGGTGTGGTTAGCGTGGTCATATCACCACCCAGGAGGGGCGGTCTGACCGCCCTGAGTGCCGCGGTGCGCCGGGTGCTTCGAAGCGGAGGACACGGGTAGGGATCGTAGACTTGGCGTTGAAGGAACGCAAGGTGCGGTTGCTGGGGGTCTGTCCGATGGAAGAAAGCTTCAAGTTTCTGGATTTGCCCTTAAGGGGTATGTATCGCCTTAGGGGTATTGGAGTCATTTTCCACCACTGAGGTGTTGACACCGTTTTTTAACACGTGTCAAAGAATAGCCGAATAGACGTCGGGAAGACTTCAAAGCCGACGAAGAAAGGAAAGAAGCAACCAGCCGATCCAGGATCGGCCGATTGGTGAAAGAGAAACATGGCAGAAGAAGGATGCGCCAGAGGAAAGAAGACGGAGGCGGGTCAACAATCAAATTGACATCGGGTCAAATCAGTTTAGAGAGTCAGATTCTTTTCGAGAATCGTTAAGTTTTTGGTAGTTTTATTTCTTTAGATTCAAGTAAACTTTGTCATCATCGACTAGGAGTCAGGTTGTCCTCAGGACATAAATAGCGACCCTGCGTGGTTAGGGAAAGATTGTACACACCAATATCAACAAAACCTTTACTTATTCAAGTCGGCGACTTCGTCACCCCTTTTTTACTTCTTCTTATTTTCTTGTTTCTTCAAACACCGTTCTTCTAGCTCGTCGGGCTGCATCGATCGACCTCTGGCAAGCTTGTAAGTACCGTTTTATCGAATAACAACTGGGCTTTAACCTCCGGGCGCATTGCTGTGGTTTCGTCTAAGTTTTATTCACAACTTATCGATATCAGCTAGGTTTGCAAGACTTTTCTTGTTTATTTAGCTTTTATCACCAATTTATCCAGCTCGTAATCTCATCGTATCGGCTATCGTCGCTCTTGCATCGTTTCACTACGATCTAGCCGATTCAGATCGGGTTTCGAGTGTTGTCTCGTAGTGCTTAGTTTGCTCTGCTTTTTGCTCGCGCTTTGCCTACGTCATCAAATAGGCTGATCTAGCCGTTTTGGTTATACTTGCACTTCGGCTACTTTAGCTAGCCGATTCGCTCTACAGTTGTATCAGCTGATCGAGTTGTTACTTGTTGACGTTTGATTATCGTTGCAAAGTTCGTTTGGACTTGCAAGTGGACAAATCCCTCATCGTAGTTAAGGAACCCTTCTTCCCTTGAGTGGTGAACCCAAGGTATCGAATCCGTGGAACAATATGTAATGTAAAATCAATCTAATAACCAAGAAACACTTGCTTCTTTGAGAGGTTTCGAATTGCATCTAATCTACTAAGATCAAAAGAGGTAGCAAGAGAAAATATTGAGGTACCGATCTAGAGAGGGTCTAGATCGTGTTTATGTCGTCGTTCCGAGCAAGATAAAGAGAGAGTAAAACGAATCTCATTGAAAGCTTCTTTAAACCGTGACCTTCGGTCAAACCCTCTAAGTCGCCCCGCCGTACTCGGTGTTAACATCCTGTCATGATGTTCCCCTTTCTTCGCGGTCGAATCTTAGAGCACACCCACAAGGAGTGCGTTGAACTACTTGGTAGATCGGGTATGCACCTCTAGCCACCACGGCTACAAGAACATCCCAAGTAATCTATCTCGAGAATAGATTGAGGAAGAAAACACCCAAGCAAGAACAAGAATTGCAAACGAAAGTACTTGATCGCTAGGAATCGGATCCATTAAAACTCCATCAAAAGTATGTATACATGAATAAGATCCAACCGGGATCCTACCTTGACCTTGATTCACGCCTCCGGAACTCCGATGTGGTCTTCCTTGCAAGGTTCCCACGCCGGCTAGGCAAACCCTAGACGACAAACACGACCCTTCTCTCCGGGGTGGTGTCCCTCAAGCTCCTCTGCTCCTCGGTAGCGAATGACGAATGGCTTGATACGTGGCTCGGGGTACCGGGCTATAAATAGCCCGAGGATCAGCTAGGTCAAAGGGGGCAGCGAACATGGCCCAGAATGGGCTGGGCCGGCCGGCCTGGGCCCATTTTGGCCCAGTTCGGCGTCGCCTTTCTTCCGGATGCTTCTCGCGACTTCTTGAGTTTTTGCCGGGTTGCATGTGGGCCCTTGACGTCATTTTCCTCGCGGTTTAGATAAGGGGGCTTTGCGAATGAACTCCCGCATCTTCCGTCTAGGTCCCCCGCACTTCTCGGCTTCATGCTTTAGTCCTTGGCTTGTTTGGAGTCATGTTCATCTTGTATCTTGACTTGTCCCGAGGTCCATGATCACCTTGTAAATCCCTTGATGAACTTTACCCGGAAGTCCTCTTTTAAGCTCTTGATTCCTGTGTAAACAATAAACTCCAAAAACCGTGCACGAGTGCGGACATAGCATATAATGGGGGGTTAGGATCGTTAGTGTGAATATCAAATCAATACCAACATAGAAGGTAAACAAGTGGCTAGGTTGACGGAAATCGACCGCCAACATCCCCCCATGCTTAAACCTTGCTCGTCCTCGAGTAAGCCTTCTATGGATATCAGCGTTGCCCTTCGATGTTCAAACCCTACACTTGATCATACATGAGAAAACATAATGCTCTCTAGTTTTATATTCATTAAAGTTCCATAATGTACAAACTTTTATCTTTATGGAGGGTAGATATCATTCAAACTCTTTCCACAAGTACTTGATCAAGCTCTCAAACTTTTAAACAAATCTCAAAAATTTTGAGATAAAGAGAAAAAATGCTTTACCAAGATAAAAAAATAACCATCTTTGCACTTTGCTCATGAACTCTCATCTCACTTGTCTCTCAAGCTTACTTGTTCTACTCCTTTCACTTGTCTCTCAAGCTTACTTGTTCTACTCCTTTCCTCTCTCAAAGTATATGGTGGAAAGCTTTATGTGGAGCTATAGGAAAGTTTAGTCCTACCAAGATATTATAGTTGAGATATTATTAAAACAAGACTAGCTTCGCATGGTCTTACCGAGACTCGTCAAAAAGGTCATTGGAAAAATAATGTTATCAAAGAGGGGGGAGAGATGAACACACACTTTTAAATAGGTGGACATGTGCAAATGACAAAGAGTGATCCCAAGGCACAAATGAAGTCCTCGATATCGGATTGCACATGGTTGGAAAGATGAGTATGGGTCTTGATCCTGAATCCTCTTGAAAATTCAAAAACACTAAAACATAACTAGAGAATCGGAGAGCTTTATTATATATATATATACCAACCAGGCTGTTGAATAATATTCAACACTAACGGCGTCCTGCCCCTCCGTTTGTGCACAAAGTTATATATGGATCCTAATGCTTCCGATATTTACTCCATATAAATTAATTGCATGGAGCAATAACTACACGTTCATGCAGGCACACACATCACCAGCAGAATTGAGATCATGTTAATTGACGTAATTAATGCAGTAATAATCAAGTTGGAAAATCTTCACTATAAAGATGCAGTTCGGGTCGACAGCCATCATCTTGTAGCACACATTGCGCCCTGCAGGAGTTGTAGATTGTCGTCATTCCTGATTTCTCTGCAGCCTCACCCTCATCGTGTGTGGTGCTGACATGGTGGTGGTGGCGGCATTGATGCAGGCCGCAATCAACAAAGATGTGGAGGCATTGCCTGCGACCAAATGTGCTGAACTGCTGATGTGCATGCATGCGGCACGGTGTGGTGGTCTGACCTGCTTGCAATCGTCATTCATCGACGCAGTAGAGAGGTGGTCTTCCTCGACGGCTATGCCGTGGTGTTCATCAATGGCGACTGCACAATTCCTCCCGGACGTGCGCATATATGACAATTGGTAAGATAGGTTCAATCATATTAAAAATGGAAGGAGTTCGCTTCCGTGTACATGTCAGTCGATTGCCTTCTAGTGTTGTTTATGGTTGTCATTGAAATTACTTCTTTAAATATAGACCACATCTCTAATAGAATATAGAAAATACTATCCAATATGGAACTGTAGTCCTAAGGAAGTACTCTCAATTAAAATTGAAAGTACTCTAATATAATTAGAAGAAGTAATTTTCAGGATTACTCTTTTTCAAACCTAGGAGTAAATTCAAAAATACTTTGAAGAAGTCATTTTCATAATCTGGAGTAGTATTTTTGTGAGATTAAGAAAACTTCCTTCCTCGCGGGCTGAAACATGCATGCATGCTTACGTTTATCCCAAACAAGATCGGTTGGTGGGCCAATTGCGTCCTAACTGAATCCATATATTTAGGACGCAGTTTTCGGAAACAAATCCATTGTTCCTGAGCTCAGGCCAGTAGCATGCAGAAGTAGAACGAAGGGCTCGAAATATGGCCGCCGATGATTCACTACCAGGATCCACGATGAGTCGTCACCGAATCATGCATTCCTACCAAAGAAAATCATTAAATGGCTCGTCGGCATTAAATACAATCCATTTTTAAACTTGTAATTAGTTGGAGCAAATGGAGGATTTCAAAATGATTTTACTACGGACGATGAGATTGAAGTAATCCTCTGTGGAAAGAAAAAAAATGATAACAATCAAGTAATTATTGGCGGGCATACCCATGCACCTCAACAGCCATCTAGTGGGCAACGTTGTGCAAGGTACTCCCTCCGTCCCACAAAGACCGTTCGTTTAGAAAATTTAGGACATGATAGTAGTTGTGACAAATGACCTTGTTGCCCCTAATTAATATGCATTGGAACTTGAAAAGAGGCATCAAATAAGCATTTCATTGGCTCCATGTGTTTCTCAATGCAATATTTTCTTGGTACTTGGTGTTAGTTTAATAAGAAGAGCATTTACTACAAGCTAAAAGAACACTTTTTGTGGGACAAATTTTGAAAGCTATATGAACAGTCTTTGCGGGACGGAGGGAGTAGTTAGTAGAGGACTCCATGACCAATGGAGAGATTACTTTGCATAGACTCTGATCATAGATTAGTCATGCAATCGTTTAACTAATCGAGAGCCAAAAGGAGTAAATATGGGTGTATTTTTAAACAAATCACTCCTCTTACTAAAAAAATACTACAACACGGAAATTTACTCCTACGGTTAGAAAAATGATCTCATCGGAATATTATCTAGCTTAGAAAATCAGTTCAAGATCTAAATCAATTATAGCTAATTGCACCTGTCGCATGCACAGAGTGATGCATGCCAGTGCCAGAAGAATAACATCAGTCAAAAATTGTCTTCGAGAGATGTTTTTACTACTATTTTGCAATGATTTTACGGTTGCCTCACACCTGCTCTGCCTCTGACTGCCTTGCACACCTGCTCTGCAAATTGGTATTTATTAACCGCATATCTCGCTCACCAGCTCTACGTTAACCACACCCTTAAATCTTTCTCGCCATAACCATGTACGACCATCAAGCATTAACAGCAAAAAGCATGCATGGTGGATTATCTCCATGAAGAATAATGAAAATTACTAACCCAAGTAATTAGCTGGAGAAAATCAAGCATTCCTGGTTTAAAGTAAAAAATTTATCACGTCAAGTAATTAGCTGGAGCAACTTGCACTACCCGAAACGCGGAGGCTCCTGACGGCAGGAAGGCCAAACGACAGGAGCTCGGCGGACCGACGGGAGCTCAATGGGCCAAGCCCAAAGTCCCGCACCTCACCGTTGTCCAGCAAAATAAAAGAAAAACAACAAGAACCGCTCCCACAAACCCTATCCCCTCCGCTCCAGGCAGAAGACGCCGCCGCCGCTTGCATCACGCGACTCCGGCCTCCGCCGCCGCTTGCATCACGCGACTCCACGGCCTCCGTGCCGCTGTCGGTTCCCATCTCGCACGCCGTTGCCTCACCTCCTCCAACATTCAGCCCATGCGCCCCATCCTGTCCTCCCATTCAAATTGGATCTGAACCTCGGTGCATCTGTCGCCGGTGCCGGCCAAGCGGGAGGAAGCCTGCGGTGGTTTGCGCCTTGCAATTGGAGGTGGCGCCGGTGCTGTGACACACGCGAGTCCTTGCCCCCCCCAGGCGCGCCGCCACCAAGCCAGATGCAGGGCTATTCATCATGACAGGGGCGTGTCTGGTAAGCCCGTATCCCTCAGATGTGCTGTTAAATTCGCTGTAGGTATCCGATTAGTGATTTGATTTTGAAACCATACAGATTTGGTGAGCCTTCATGGTTTTCTATGTTTCTCAAGGTGACCATTTACTTGTCTAACAGAGGTAAATAAAATTTGCAAAATAATGTATCAGGGCATGTGGTTTAGTTTTTAAGTAATTTTCTGAAAATTAAGCATAATTTACTTTGCCTTGTATGATACTGTCCCTGTAAAAAACCTATGGTCTTTTGTTCAGATCCAATATGGTGAACATAAAATTTTGCAAATGTTGGATCTTGGAATAGTCTGAGGTTATATTTCATACCGTGGATGTCTTGTAGCCCCTTTTTTTTGACAACAGATGTCTTGTAGCCTTGTTTGAGCACTGTTATGTGTTATCTAGTTTGCCATCTCATCACTAGCTAGGAGTCATGTACTTCAGTCTTTTATACATATAAGTGTTTACTGAATTTCCTTTTCTCAATGCTTGCTCTGCCTTAACTTGAAACTTCTTCTCAAGTCAGAACTAGATATTGGCAGGTGGATGGATTGGTAGTTCTATCATTGACTAATTCTTTTATGTTTTGGCAACTTGAACATGACTGCCACCTAATTGAATTAATTTGTTTTTTGGTTAGGTATAAATACAGTTAGAGGGAACTGCCATTGTCATTTACTTTAATTTCTAATGGGTGCTCTTCTCTATTGTCAAGCAAAAATTTGTTAATCTAGATAATTCAAAATTTACTAAAGAATGATTGGCTACAAACATCTGATTCGGCAATGATTGGCTCAGCTTTTTACATGAGCACTTGTTTTCTTAAACTGACTAGTGACTAGTAAGCCTATATATTTTCTTCAACTGATAGTTGTTTCTACTTCAGGAGTAGATAAGTTATTTAACTAGCACTAATTTAAGGCCTTTTTCTGCACCAGATTGAATCAAACTGAACTTATGTATGATTTGTGCTCAGATTTAATTAATTTGGTCACTTGATCAGGTAAAAATATACAATGGGAAGGAGCTAGCAGAACGTGTCATCTTTCTTTCGCTTCAACTTCAAGGTGAACTTTTAGTTGAACTTCCAAGGACAATTAAATTTGATACTTTCATTGTTACTAAACCTGATATTGGCAGCAGGTCTGATTCATTTAAGTTTATCACATTGTCAGGTAGAAAAATGCAATAGTTGGAGATAGAAGAAATTGACATCTTGCTTCAGTTCAACTTCTAGGTGAACTTCAATTTACCTTCAGTTTACTTGATTTCAGATAACTAGCTGGAATTCTCTAGGCTAGTTTTTAACTGAACTAGATATGTGCGGTAGAGTGAACAAGATGCTGTAAATATAGGGCAATAGTCATTATATGCCAATAACTTGATGGATGCCAATGTGACCTCTGTATGTACAAATTATAAGACATGTATAGGTAACTATCATGCAAATTGTAACTGTGGATGACATGTATATATATGAGACCATTGTACAAATTGGATTTGATGGTGTTGAGAAATTGTGATCATGTATGCTTTTCTGCATATTTGTATAGCATTATATATTTTTTTTATCAATTTTAGTGGATTTCCTGAGGAATCAGTTTTCAAGAGCACCCCAGGGTTGCTGTCAGGGAATGCCGTCAGGAAACAAATCCTGTCGGCCATCCGTCAGGAGAAAACAACCTTTCCTGTGCAGCTGTTCCTGTCGACAGTTTCCTGACGGTGGGCCGTCAGGAACCATATTCCTGACGGTTTTCGATGCTTTCCTGTCAGATTTTGGCCGTCAGGAGCCTCCGCGATTCGGGTAGTGTTGGTGCATTTTGTATGCGATGCATGAATGCTCCGGTTAATGTTCAGACGCACTAGATTTCTTTGCGCCATGCAGGACGGCTTCACCCTAATGATCTACTCCATGGGTGATACTGTCTCCTACCCTGGCCGGTCGCCTCGTACCCGGCCTTGCTACTGCTGCCCCAACCTGGCTGCCAGAGTGGCGTCGGTCCGTAATCAATGGGGATTACGGTTCCACAGATGTCCACCGGCTACCGTGTGCCGTCGTTTGTGATCTGCGAAAAGTTAGGTAGATCAACGATGGTAAAAATCGGATGGTAAAATTGTTTGCAATATCTCCTGCATCCGATTTTTACGGTTGGTTTGCTAGATTGATTTAAAAATAAGGCTATAGGACCTCACCGGAGCTGGACACCGGACCTCCCCGCGCTGCCGCACTAAGCAATCGATTTTTACTACTTGAAGATGAAAATGAGTAAGTCTGTGTTTAAAAGGACTTGTCTGAGCTCCGTCCATGGTAGACGGTGCGAGTTGAATATTATTCACCACGCAGCGTGGTGAATATCCATGTCCTATATATATGTATATATATATATATTCTTTCTTTCTTTCTTTTTCTCATCATTCATTTTTTTTCTTTTTCCTTCATCATACTTTTTCTCTTTTTTTTAATTTGCTCCCCTTGAACTCTAGATCATACTAGCACTTCCTTGGCAACCCCCTCATGCTTAGACGTTTGCTCGTCCTCGGGCAAAAGATGTGATAAAATGCCAAGGTGGAAATTGAAGCTCTCATTTTTTAAGAGAGAGACACTCGAAAAATCTTCTAGGGATCCTTTTGGAAGTTTCCCTTTCTCACTTGAATTACCTTCTTTGTAATCTTCTCCATAATATTCATCCATACTCATATATTGGGTTGTGGTCAAGGAGGTGAACACAAAAAAGATATATTTGGGTTTTGGTTGGATATCCGGCGAGGTTTGCGAAATTCCCAATATGGAAACTCATAATGCACGGATAAAAAGGCTAGCATAAAGAATGATAGACAAAAACGGAATGACCAGCTTCTTAGTCTCGGGCCAGAGAAATCAGGCCTTGAATCAATACACCCAAAAATAAATCTTGTATATACTAAGGTTTTGCACTCAAGTAAACTTAGGATTTGGATGGGTAGAGCAAAATGCAAGCGGTACTCGTGACAAGGTTAGCATAACTTTTTGAGAATAAAAAGGTTCTTTGATTCATCCAAAGTTGAGAGCAATGAAAAGAACTATGGGACTTGAGTTATCATAACCTCCACCCAAGATTATGCTAGCATTTAATTAAATTTCAGATTCATATTAAAAGAGAGCACTAGCTTAAACATGCATAAAATAAGCATAAGATTGAGCAAAGCGGCAATCATCATCACATATCAACATGGTACAAATTTTCCATCCATATTAAGATCATAAAGCAATGGTGAAACTTATTCATGATGATGGATAACACTACTACTACCACACATGCTGAAATAAAATAAAAACAAGAAAATACTACGCAAACATAAACGCACACAAGATGAAAATAAAGAAAAGAAAAAGGAAAAATCAAACCACACTTAAAAACTCAGTCCCTTTCTTCTTTCTTCATTCTTCATCCGATTGTCCTTTCTCCGTTGGTTGGCTTTCATTGAATCCTTGCTCATAATATTGTTGCATGGCCCCTCCATGAAATTGATGAGGCGGCACGAGTTGAAGACGTCCCAATTGATGGGCGAGTCCCGCCGTTCCTTCTTGCCAATGGTTGACATGGCTTCAGATCCTCTCGACGTCTTGTTCGTTCCTTTGCATATACACCCCAATAATGGCTGCACTTTGTTGGGGTTGGGGCATGCTTGTATAAGGTGCCACAAATGCTTCATTGGGCACAACAAAAGTTGGTGAAAAATTTGTTGGAGGAGGTGGTGGCATGGCTGCACCACTCCCCCATGCTTGCATTGGCACACTTCCGTAGTGAGGTGGTGGCATAGGAATTCCACCATAGGGTTGATGGTAGGCCGTTCCTCCTTGCTCTTGGGCTGCGGAGGATGAACCTTCTTCTACGATTCTTCCCCTCTTGTTCTTCTTGGCCGGTACGAGAATTCCTTCTTCTAACCAATTCTCTCTCCCTTCAATAAATAATTTCAGCTTCATGTTGGGGAGAGGAACATTGACTTTTGCCACCTTGTACCCTCTCTTCTCATCTCCACTAATATATTTTCCTTGCTTCATATAATCAATTCCAAGTGAATTTCCTGCAAGGATGAATTTTGGATTTCTTGTAATACCCGGCTTCACGGAAATTGCTATCATAGAGAGATAGCATCCCGAACCAATTTGTCCACTCCCCGATATTGCCTCACAACACCACCGATTGATCATCATATATGACGGATCAATGGCTTGTCTTGCAATCAACGCCGAATAAAGCCAATTAACTTCCATATCAGTGACTTTGGACTCCTTCATTCTTCCCAAAATCCTTTTGCTCATCCAAGAATGAAATATCCGGATGACGGGATTCCGAATGCTATTTCTTTGCCGGTTATCTTCCCCTGAAATTATGCTCCAAAATCCTTCCAACACACTTTCACTAGCATTAACTTGCTCCGGGGCTTCCCTCTGAAAACCGAGAAACTCTCTAATTTGCTCATTAGAAACTATGTGCTCATCATCCTTCAATCGAAATGAGAGGGATGGCACCCCTTCATTAATAACCGGTGCCATGGTCATGAGAATCTTCATGGCAAGCTCCAAATGAATACTCACTCCTACTCCATCGGAAAATTCCTCCATCCAAGGTGGTTCATCATTTGATAGATATCCTGGACAAATCCCAATACTTGGAGGGCATCATCATCAAAGTCAACATTGGGCACAACCCTCTTCTCTAGGCGCCCAAGCCTCTCCTCCTCCTCCTCCGACATCATAAGAAATCCATACTTGCAACGCCATGGAGTGTATGGCGGTGGAGCGGATGAACGAGTCGAGCGACGAGATGGAACGGGCGGCTCCTCCATTTGCCCTTGCGGTTCGGTGTACCTCATAGACGAGCTTCGGGTGTCTCTCCTTCCACAAAGGAGCATGGTGTCGCTCCTTGATGGTGCCACGTCCTCTTCCATGCTTTGCGGCGACTCGGAGATCGAGTGCCTCCGCGAAGAACTTGTTGATGCCGGATTTGATGATGATGATTGTGTCTTTCTCCCAATAACCTTGCCAAAGACCTTCTTCATCTTGTAGTTTCTGCACAAATTACAAACAAACTCTCCTGAGGGTTTCTTGCCGGTAGAAATACACACAAAAGAAGTATATGGAAGAGCAAAGTTTGTGATGCAATTCTCTGAATTTTTGGACTCAAGAGAGGAGAACAAATTTTTCTGGAGAGTTTCTGGAGGTTCTGGACTGAGAGCTCAAGAACACGAACTAGTAAGCAAGCAAGAGACTCACCTGTGAAAGATGGAGGCAGGGGGCGCAAATATAGGGCAGGCCGGTCGGCCTGGGGTCCCTGCCCCCTGCCTCGGCTCCAGCTTCCTCCCACTTGATGTTTGGTGCATCATGACCTTGTGTCCTCGTGCTCCACGCTGATCCACCGCCCAAACTCTCTCAGCCATTCCTTTTTCTTTCATGGTCAAGTCCTCATCTTGATCATTTTCTTTGTGTCACTTCCATGCCTCCTTGCCTCCCATGTTATCATTCATAACCTGCAAAAATCAAAGCCATGCTGCCCCCCATGCTTGTCCCATGCATGCCAAAAGATTCTTGAATGATGGTGTGTTCCTGTGATGCATCATGGGTCATTAGAGGTTCAATTAAGTTCAAAACCTTCCCTTGATCATGTTTAGATGCTAATCACTCCTCTAATTTCGAAAATTAAAAATTAATTCAGAGATATCATTGAGTTCAAATGTATTTTTAGAGGAGTTTTTAGGCATCAAAAACATTTGTAAGTCGAAACTTTTCGACTACATTGATTTTGGTTACATCAGGATCACTTGCTTTCATTAATTGATAGCAAGCTCCTCCGGCTTGACCGTGGGGGTATGGGTTTAGGTTCTAATTTTGGCTAAATATGAGAGAGATGTTTTGAATGAACAAAAATAAATGAGGCTTGGAAAAATTCTAATTCTAGAGAAACCTAGGTTCACGCGAGTTCTAGCATGCGTCAAAAATTAAAAATCATTAAGAAACAACACGGGGCTCTACTCGTGTGTTTTTATGATGTAAAACAAACCAACCTTATCGTCACGAGGAGGATGAAAGGTGTGGGTAAGTTCTGAAATTTTGGAGTTGGTTTCTCGAAAAGAGGCAAATAAATCGTAGGATGACTCATATCAAAGGTTTATGTCAAATAAAATCCAAATGAAACATCCGAGCAACTTAAATGTCTCAAAAATAAGTTCAACCACTTAAGAGTTTATACCAAGTCTTGCGTAGAAAATTCTAAGACCAACTTACTTAAAAATCGGAAATAATCCGGGTTGCCCTCCCGGCAGCTTTATTCCTCAACGGGTTGTCCTCCCGGTAGCTTATTCTTAACTCGACGAACAGGTTGCCTCCCGCCTACCGCTTCGTTTATAGTCCATGGCTAGACTTCTTGTCTTCTTCACTTCAGATCAATGCTCTTTGCGGGCGTTGCAATCTTGGGTACCCACTTCCGCACCATCTTGGGCACAGGCTTATTCTCCGGCCTAGTCATCTTTTTGGTTTTCACAAGCAGCTTTTGTTCTTTGGTCTTGACGGATGCAACGACTTCCTTGATCACCTTCGCTTCCTTCACCTTGGGCTCCTCTTTCTTTGGCTCTTCCTTTCTAAAACGATGATGAGGTGGAATATATTTAGCATTGATCATGTTGCATACCTTGAAACGTGGACGAAACTTGAATATGCTTCGTGTGCCATTGACGTCGAACTTAATCTCCCCCTTGCCAACGTCGTTCATTGCCCCGACGGTCTTGAGGAAGGGCCTCCCTAGGATGAGGGGCGGCTTCTCCCTTTCTCCCATCTCAAGTACCACGAAGTCGACGGGAATGAAGTGATCTCCAACTTTCACGGGCACATCTTCGGCAACTCCCACGGGATAGCGGATGGAGTTGTCGCCCAACTCTAAACACATACCCATAGGCTCAAGTGGTAAGTGTAGCTTCTCGAACACATCTCTTGGCATGACACTCACGCTTGCTCCAAGGTCGCATAATGCCTTCTCGAACGTGAATGAGCCAATAGAACATGGGATAGTTGGACATCCAGGGTCTCTTTGCTTCTCGGGCCCTTGATTTGCGATAGCGGCACTACATTGTTCGGACATCTTGACATGGTCTGCTCCAAGTGTTGCCATCTCATACTTGTTTGCAAGTATGTCTTTGAAGTAGCGAGAATATGTAGAAACTTGGAGAGCGTCTAATAACGGCATGTTGATGCTTAACCTGCGCACCACTTCCACAAACTTTTCAAAATGATTATCAATTTTACCTCGAAAGTAGCATGTCTTTAGTGTTGTCATCTTCGTGTCATCACTTGGCACTTCGAATTCCGGCTCTTCGGTAGCAATCTTCGGAATAGTAGTCACTTTCTCCTTAGTGTGATCATCCGCTTCAACGGTTGGCTTAGGCTTCCTTACTCCGGCTGGAAGTTCGGGATCCTCAGTCTCCTTTCCCGACCGAGTTTGAATAGCCTTTGCCATCTCGGGACCTTGGGGCTGCCCCGGCAATCTTCCTTCATTAGCGGTTAAGCGCCCGGCAAGTTGTCCCACTTGCGTTTCCAATATCTTCATTATGTTGAGCACTTGTTGGTTGGAGCTCCCGACCTCCGTCACCTTGCCATCAATATTCTCCAAGATTTTATCCATAGCCTTGAACTTAGTGACGGTGTCCTTGTTGATCTTTGCTTGCTCGTCCATGAAATCCTTCAATTGTATACGAAGAGGCACCGAATTTTGAATAGACAAACTTGCATTAAATTGAGGTCTACCTTGCCCGTAGCGGAAGTTCGGCAAATCTCCCTTTCTCATGTAATCAAGCACCTTTGCTTCCTCTGGACAATCTCTTTGGACATGGTCGTACTCCCCACATTCTTCACATGTGGATCTTGCTTCGGCGGCCTTCAAGTCTTGGGCGGCCTTCTTTTCTAGCTCCATCTTTTCCAACCTTCTCATGAGCGAGTCAATCTTGCCTTCTAGAAGTTCTTCCTTTTCAACCTGCAAAATACTTTTAACATTGCCTGTTGGTTGAACCGGAAGTAAGCGTCCCGATGACGCCCATGTATCATTATCCGCAATCTTCTTGAAAAGAGTGAATGCCTCCGTCGGAGTTAGCTTAATAATAGATCCTCCCGCCGATGCGTCAATTATAGTCCTTGATGCTAGATTGAGACCTTGGAAGAACTTTTGAACAAGGTCTTCCTTCGGGAACTTGTGATGTGGCACGGCTCGGGTGTACTCATTGAAACGCTCAAAAGCTTCCGTGATAGTCTCCGTAGGATATTGAGCAAAAGTAGCAATCTTATTATGCAAGCTTTGAGTCTTACCCGGCGAATAGTACTCCTTCATGAAAGCTCTCATCAATGCTTCCCAATTTTGCACCGTCTCCACCGGTAGAGTATAGAATCATTGCAAAGCTTTTCCGAGAAGTGAGAACGGGAAAAGTCTTGCCCTCAATTGATTTTGATCCAGCCCTTCCATCGTGAATGTCTGACAAAGTTGAATGAATGCTTGGATGTGAAGGTTAGGATCCTCTTTACCGGTGAAAGGTGTATGTTACACCGTGCGGATGGTTGAAGTCTTGATCTCAAACGGCCTTCCGATGTCGGCTAGGTTGAGGATGGGTAGATCACCAAGCTCCGGGATGCAAAGCTCCCCGATCTTCCTCTCCTCTCCCAGTTGAGTTTGATCTCTCCTTGGACTTGTGGGTGGTGATTCTTTCTTCGGACTTGTGGGTGGAGATTCCTTTGGAGATCCTGATGTTCCTTCGTCTCCGGTGTTTGGATCTACAATCCCCAGCTTCCTAGATCGTGCTTCGCGTCTCCCTTATCTGTAAAGTTTTTCTGGATCATCCACAAAATTTTCTGGTTTGTTGGAGAGGTGGCCGTCCATCTCCTGTTAGGGTTAGCGATAAACAAAATATACAAAAGATCTAAAAAGAAAAGAAAATTATAAAAAGGGTTAGTCAAAAACTATATTAGATTGGTTTTTGAGGATGATCAAGTTTAGTAGATGCAAAAGAAAAATCAAAAAGAAACTAAAAATACTTACAAACGAGATATTAGATTGGATCTTAATTACTTGTTCCCCGACAACAGCGCTAGAAAAAGGGGCTTGTTGACGTTTGATTATCGTTGCAAAGTTCGTTTGGACTTGCAAGCGGACAAATCCCTCGTCGTAGTTAAGGAACCCTTCTTCCCTTGAGTGGTGAACCCAAGGTATCGAATCTGTAGAACAATATGTAATGTAAAATCAATCTAATAACTGAGAAACACTTGCTTCTTTGAGAGGTTTCGAATTGCATCTAATCTACTAAGATCAAAAGAGGTAGCAAGAGAAAGCATTGACGTACCAATCTAGAGAGGGTCTAGATCGTGTTTATGTCGTCGTTCCGAGCATGATAAAGAGAGAGTAAAACGAATCTCATTGAAAGCTTTTTTAAACCGTGACCTTCGGTCAAACCCTCTAAGTCGCCCCGCCGTACTCGGTGTCAATATCCTGTCACGATGTTCCCCTTTCTTCGCGGTTGAATCTTAAAGCACACCCACAAGGAGTGCGTTGAACTACTTGGTAGATCAGGTATGCACCTCTAGCCACCGCGGCTACAAGAACATCCCAAGCAATCTATCTCGAGAATAGATTGAGGAACAAAACACCCAAGGAAGAACAAGAATTGCAAACGAAAGTACTTGATCGCTAGGAATCGGATCCATTAAAACTCCATCAAAAGTATGTATACATGAATAAGATCCAACCGGGATCCTACCTTGACCTTGATTCACGCCTCCGGAACTCCAACGTGGTCTTCCTTGCAAGGTTCCCACGCCGGCTAGGCAAACCCTAGACGACTAACACGACCCTCCTCTCCGGGGTGGTGTCCCTCAAGCTCCTCTGCTCCTCGGCGGCGAATGACGAATGGCTTGATACGTGGCTCGGGGTACCGGGGCTATAAATAACCCGAGGATCAGTTAGGTCAAAGGGGGAGCGAACAGGGCCCAGAATGGGCTGGGCCGGCCGGCCTGGGCCCATTCTGGCCCAGTTCGGCGCCGCCTTTCTTCCGGATGCTTCTCACGACTTCTTCAGTTTTTGCCGAGTTGCATGTGGGCCCTTGACGTCATTTACCTCGCGGTTTAGATAAGGGGGCTTTGCGAATGAACTCCCGCATCTTCCGTCTAGGTCCCCCGCACTTCCCGGCTTCGCGCTTTAGTCCTTGGCTTGTTTGGAGTCATGTTCATCTTGTATCTTGACTTGTCCCGAGATCCATGATCACCTTGTAAATCCCTTGATGAACTTTAGCCGGAAGTCCTCTTTTAAGGTCTTGATTCCTGTGTAAACAATAAACTCCAAAAACGGTGCATGAGTGCGAACATAGCATATAATGGGAGTTAGGATCGTTAGTGTGAATATCAAATCAATACCAACATAGAAGGTAAACAAGTGGCTAGGTTGACGGAAATCGACCGCCAAAACTCTGAAACCCTTACCCGAATCACTAACCACGCCGGAGTTCACCGGAGTTGGAGAAGAAAGGGCGAAGATGGAGAAAAAATGGTGGAGATGGGGGGAGACAAATTTGGGTGAGCAAACTCTCAATTTCACATGGGTGACATATAAGCTTTCCTATTTTTAGAGATATCTTTTTATTTAGCAGTGGCCCGTAGCAATGCATGTGTATATTTACTAGTAACTCTGAGATGCAATAGACTTCGGTGCACAACCCCTCTTGCGAAATATTACATTCTCTATAGGATTTGTGTGACAAGAATTCATTCATATAAAACCGTACATTGACAAGAGTTGGTGAAAATAGAGCATGTCTCATGTTCTCCATATGAGCATCTACTGATTAGTAGCGTACTTAGCATATACGTAGTACCTCTGCTCTCAAATAGGCCTATATAAGAGAACGAAGCTGCTAGCACTTGGACGTCTGATCCGGGCGCTGTTGTCCAGACGGTGACACCCACAGTTCGCAACATCTAAAAACAGCATCCACAACATCAAAACTTACCATATGCAAGACTGAAAATCATTGTTTGCAACATCAAAAACATATTGATAATCAACCGTCGAAAATGGAAAAAAAACTCACCGCAACATTTGTTTCATGTTGATTGGAACATTCAAATCTCTTAGTGAAAATGCAACATCTAAAAAATACACTTACAACATGGGCATAAAACATATGCAACATTGCAACATTCACATGAAACATTTGCAACATCCGTATCAAACATCCTAATGACCGGAACCTAAGCTTGCAACATGCAACAAACCTGGAAAAAAAAGAGAAGCACTGCACAGGTGGGGAGGAGGATGACGAGCCAGCGTGGGGAGGTTGCCCGCCCCTGGCCGTGGGGAGCGGCGGTGCAACCCCCGTGCCCAACCAGGCCGTGGGGAGCGGTAGGCCACACTGCGACGAGCTCCCATGCCTCTGGCCATGTAGGAGAGCGGTGACCACACCGGCCCCGGCTCACATGGCCGCAAGGAAGCGATGCCCCTGGCCGCTCTGCGGGAAGTAGCGCTCAGCGTCCGCCTAAAGCTCCAGCCCGCATAGCGGAGCAGCTCCTCCCCCGACGCACCCGTCCGTGGGGGAGCGGCGCACCTGGCTGGCGGGGAATATAATAGCTCCTTCTAAAGATGGCAACGGGCGTACTGCCCGCGGATAGTAGCTTCACGCGCCCACACCCGCAACCAAAATTCCACACCCGTGCCCGCGCCCTCCACCCGCCACGGGTAGCAAACCTTGCCCCCGCCCTCCATCCGCGGGCATCACGTGCCCGCGGGCGTGCCCTCACACCCGTCAGCCGCTGCTTCACAGGCATGCGAGGAGACGAGGCTGGTGCCTGGTGGCGTTGCGACGCAGACTGGGAGGAGCCGGGGCCGTAGAAATCGCAGAGCAGACGGTGAGGAGCCGGGGGTCGCCGTTTCCTTAGCATGGACGGGGAGGAGCTGGGAGCCGGAGCCATCGACATCTTGTCGCGGACGGGGAGGAGCATGGCCGCATGGGGGCGCCGCTGTCTCATGGTGGACGGGGAGGAGCCGAGAGCGGTGGCATCTCGTCACGGATGGAGGAGCTGGGGACGTCCGGGTCTAGTAGCGGCAGGTGGCAGGCGAGCTTGAGAGGAGCAGCACGAGAAAACGAGATGCAGATGTGTGCGGCAGCCGGCGGCGGCAGGGTGGGGAATAGACCTGATCATTTCACGGGCCGGGCCGGGTTCGGGCCGGGCCGAAAAAAATCTAGGTTTTTCGGGCCGAGAAAATCCTGCCCATGACCGTCCCATGGGACGTGTCGGGCCTCAATTTTCGGGCCGGGCTCGGGTCGGGCCCGGGCTTGGGCGGGCCGCCCGCGCAGTTTATAGTGTAAAAGAGCTAAAAACAGCATTACGGGCCAGGCTCGGGTCAAGAATTTTTTTCGCGGGCTCCAAGATCTCTGCCCACACCCGTCCAGTAAGGTCCGTGGGCGGGCCTGGCGCGGGTCGGGCCCGGGCCGGGCCGGGCCAAAAATGCTCAGGTATAGTGGGGAACGGGTGGATGGAGAGCATCAGAGGATGAAGACCCTGTGTTTTTTTATATATACATGGGTGTTTATGGGTCCACCTGTCAGCCATATGAAGCGGGTTTGCGGATATGCGGATGTGGATACTAATTTTCGTCGCCCGTTAGTGAATATCCGTTGGGTCTAGGATGGGATCCACATCCGCGCCCGCGGGCAGAGATGCACACCCGGATCCTCGCCCATCGGGTTTTTTTGCCCACGGGCATGCGGATATTTTGTACCCGTTGCCATCTTTAGCTCCTTCGCTCGACGTCTAGGTCCTGTTATGCCGTGGTGCTTGAGCTGCTGCATGACGAAGAAATAGAGATGCGAGAGATGTGAATGAGAAATGGATGGACCGGTCGGTGAGGTCAGACGAGCATGTGGATCAGAATAGATGATGTGACGGGCAGGTCTCGCTGGATGGAGCGTCCAACACACGGACGGCTACGGCCTAGCATTAGGGAACATATCAGGTGCAAACCAGATACGCTGTAAAAACTTAGAAACTTCGATCAAGGCCCATGCTCATCCAAGGGGTAAAGGGGAAGGGGGTTATTTTGTACATAACCGCCCGCTGCCATCATCTCTAATGAAATTTGCCATAACTCCCCTCCCCTCTGCCGCTTGGATGAGCATCTTGTGACCTTGGTTGAAAGTTTTTAAGTTTGCACTAGATATGTTCCCCTAGCATTACCACAAGAGAAACTACATTGGTATTTTCAAGTACCTTTCGATATTTGACTGTAACAAATAAGCATAATAAATAAATATGGAAATATATCGCAGTTGATATGTTTTGGATGAATGAAAGGGAAATTTATTGGGGGTCAAGGAATCAACCGAGCCGTAAGGCCCGTAACAACAAACTGATTTGATCTGTTCCATATCCAGATTAAACCCTAGACATATCTATATCTCTAACTACGATGCGCACATCGGCACATGCATGATTTAGTCTCCATGTAGCTGACATATAAAAAGGCAATGATTTTCTGCGTAGTCTTCCGAGGGAAGACGATAGCCGCCGGAGAAAGGTAGCCATGAAGCGGAAGAGGAACCTACTCCCAGCCGTGTCGACGAGCTTCCACGACCTCAGCGACGACCTCCTTGATCTTGTCCTCCTCGGCATTGACTCGCCCGTGAGCCTCGTCCACGCAGCGGCCACCTGCAAGCGGTGGCACAGCGTCGTTGCCGGCACCGACGGCGCCTTCCTCCGCCGCTTCGGTCACTCCACGCTCCCCCGGCCATCGGGACCTACTACAGCATCAACTGTGACACGCCGTGTTCGTATGGCCGATTCCACCTGTGGCCGGAAGTGGACCCTGTCTACGTTCCCTCGTCGGAATCTGCATCCGATGGACTCCAACTTTCGCTGGATTTCGTCCCGGCCGCCGATAGCCCGAGGGAGCTCGTCGACGGCCGCGGCAGCCTCCTCCTCCTCCTCAAGGAGAAGGACGGCACCCAACTTCCTTATCCTAGCTGTGGCTGCTGCGACCACCGTTGTGACGACATCATCCCTGATCTAGTTGTCTGCGAGCCCCTCACGCGGCAGTACCAAGCGATCCCGCCGCCCGAGAACCGTGTCTGCATCCTCGGCGCCTTCCTCCTCGCCGACGAAGCCAGTGGCGGCGACATCGGCATGACAAACTTCCGTGTGCTCCTCGTGCTCTACGATCATGACTACGGCGGCACCTGCATGGACGGGCACAACGGGCACGGCTACCCGTCCGCCACCATGTTCACCTGCAGCAGCAGCAGGCGGCGGATGGCACCACGGCGAGAACAACTACGACGACGGTGGCGTGTACCTCCCGCGTCTTGACGAGGTTCACCTCGCCGGCCGCACGGGCGGTCGCATCTACTGGGTCTGCAACGACAGACAGGTCATCGTCCTCGATGAGCACACGCTCGAGTTCTCCACCATTGCGCTTCCAGAGCACATGAAGAAGATGGGCACCTGGGATCTTGGTAGAGATAATTTCCGGGTCGTCAGTGTGTAAGGAATCGGATGCTCGTAGCCTAAGAGGGGGAGGGGGTGAATTAGGCAACTTAAAAATTTATCCTATGGCTTAACACTATTTGCATCAAAGATAAACTAGAATATACTATCTAGATGTGCAACTAGGGTTGTTCTAGTGTGAAACTCCCATCCCAAAACAAATTTTGCAACCTATAGCCAATCCTAGCAAGATACTACTCTAGGAAAGTAAAGGCAAACAAGGATGCATGAATGTAATGCGGAAACGTAAAAGGGGATGAGATGAAGCAAACTCTTGACACGCGATTTATCCCGTGGTATCGGTAGGCACTAAGCCACCCCTAGTCCACGTTGTTGAAGCACTCTACATAAGAGTATTGCTTCCCGGTCACCAAGTCTCTCCCAAGAGCACCACTTGACTTGCCACTAAAGCTTGCCACGAAGGCACTCGCCAAGCTCCCTTGATCACCATGATGCCGCCTCCACTAAGGAGCTTCTCCACCAAGGGAAGGGGGTCACCACGTCCCCCGCACATAGTGTCCTCACCGCTCCACACCAAGCCGGAGGGTCGAAGACATTTGTCGGAGAGCCACCTAGGCTCCAAGGCTTCCGGCGCACCTCGTACAGCTTGATCCACTCGAGTATCACCTCACAAGGTAGGCACACCTTGCGCTCACTTAGCTCTAAGCTAAACCTAACACTAAGCACACACACAAAGCATGTGCAAGTCTACGGATGAGCAAATTGCACTTGGATGGCTTGGATATGATCTTCTATGAGTCTTGAACTCCTCTGCACTTCCACACACTCCAGCAACTCCAAATGGGTGAGTGGAGGAGGTATAAATAGCCCAAGGCGTCCAAAGAGCCGTTGGCTAACGGCTACAGAAAACTGTACCGTCGGATGAACCGATGGTCTCTTTTCCATAGGCGTCGGTTCATCCGGTGCCCTCCACGTCACTTAGCCGTTGCAAATCTGCTGACGATATTCATCCGATGTTTGCACCGACGGTCATCTTGCCTAGCCGTCGGTTCATCCGGTGCTGATGGGTTCGCGGCCAAAACCTCTCTGTTAGCAAATACGCGACCGTCGGATGAACCGCTGCTAAAACCCATATGTCCATCGGTTCATCCGGTGCTGAAGAGCTTCATTCCCGGACCTCTCTGTTAGCTGATATGACGCCGTCGGATGAACCGCTGCTCACCCATCGGTTCATCCGGTGCTACTGGTTTCTGCAGGCTTGTCCTCTTGATTCATCCGGCGCAACTAGGAATGGGAGCGTCGGATGATCCGGTGATCACAGTGTTGACTCGAGTCTTCACGTAGTGTACCACTTCATCCGGCGGTTGTACCGACGCTGTCTTCTAGTGTACCGTCGGTTCATCCGACGCTACTCTTTTCTTTCTTTTTCTTCCACGGTTTTGACCCTTGAAAAATACACTATCTTCTCATTTAGGCATATAGTATTTTTGCATCTTTGGGATCTAGAAGTGTCTACAAAGACATGCTAGACAATATGGTTAGTCATTAATCATCAAAATTAAACTTTGAACAAATAGCATATGAGGCCATGTTCGCTACAATCTCCCCCTTTTTGGTGATTTATGACAACACAATCAAAGCAAGCATAAATTTGTAAAAATTGACAAAATTGAACCACTTACACTTGCTTGGATGCTTACCATCATCCAACTCCGCCTAGATGTGTTCTCCCTCTTTTATGATCTTCTCTTTACATGTAGCTTGCTACTTCCCCCTTGGAAACATTGACATTGGCTTGCTTTGGCTCCAAATTCTCCTCCTTTGGAATAAAATCTCCAAAAAGTGTCCAAAACAAAAAGGTCTTCAAAGGAAATTTAGCAAAACCTCGCAATCATAGCTCAAAGAGAAATGTTAAATACAAGGGAGAAAGCCGCATGAACCACGATCCATATGTATGATATCAATGAAGATACCACATGTGTGAATAACTAAGGTGGACCACAAGCTCATGAGACTAGCATGATATAAGCTAAGCTCCCTCTAAGTGTGTGCACAAAATGATAGTGTGAAAATCAAGTGCACAACTACAAACATTTGTAAGAAAAGGAAGCTTAGAGCATATCATGTAAGGAGGTAGCTTAAAAGACAAGAGATAAGATCACTTGTAGAATTTGAGCTTTGCATACCTCCGGGGGATGTTCCTCTCTACCTTGTTGGCACCACATTGAGATAAGCCACTTGAAAATGATATCAATTGGAGATGACACCACTTTGAAAGAAGCTTGCAAAGAAGACGCTTGGGGTACCACAAGGATTAGGAATGTATGAGTTCATTACCTTTGAACTTATATAGATACATAAGCTCGCAAGGACATGACTCAATAGCATGAAGCTCACATTGCTATATTCACTCTCTTAGAGATGTTAGATCACATTTAGAGTGAAATAGCATTCTCTTAGAATGAAAAACCGCACCGGAATGCGTTACCAAGGGACTACACAAGATAAGCTTGAAATGATGTTAGTCCCACAAACAAACCATAGGATGAGCTCCCCCTAAATGTGTGCATTTAGTATTTGAATCACCAACCAAATGTATGCACATTGTTTATGACAACAAAAGGGAAGCTAACCCTATAGCTTGCTCATGATGCAAAGAGATATATATGAAAACATGCATCATGAAAGAAACAAGTGTAGCTTTCCTACACACTAATCAAACCATGTAGGTTGCTCATGGGTTAGTACATGACACAAGCAACCTACCATATGTAAACAACTTGGCATAGCAACAAATGCAACCTAAACAAGGCAATGGAGCTACAATGATACATGAGATGATTTAGTTTCCATTACCTTAACCGGGGAGCTTGGGCAACACATGTCCAAACTTGCAAGCTTGGCTTCTTAGACTTGAGTCTTCACTTCTTCTTTGTGCCAAGCCTCCCAAGTCCCCGAGCTCATGGCCTTCATATGGCCTTAGGAACCCAAACCATTTGAGGCCCCTTCATGTTGGTGATGACTTCCTTGGGCACCCAAATGGGTTGGTTCCTACCCCACTCCTTCATCTTCCCAACCTTGTGTGCAACCACCTTGCCATTAGCCTTCTTCTTGATGACATAGGAGTTGCTCTTGGTCTTGTTCTTGCGGTTGGGCTTGGTGTAGATGAGAGAGCTCTTGATGTTGGTGTTCATCTTCTTCTTCTCACCCTTGTCCATCTTCTTGACAAATTGAGGGCATTTGTAGAACTTGTGCCCTTCTTTATGACACTTGTAGCAAGTCACGATTGATCCCTTCTCAAGCTTCTTCATCATTGTCAGATGGTGAGATCTGAACAGCCCACCAGGGTGTTAATCCCTGTGGTTTAGTTATTCGGCGAGGGGGAATCTAAGGCTAAGAACTCGAGGGTTGCGCACGAGCACACGGAACACAGAGAACACGGCGGGTTTATACTGGTTCGGGCCTCCGGAGAGTAAAACCCTAAGTCCAGTTGCTGGTGTAGATTGCTTGAGGATTGCGTATTGATACAAGGGGTCACCCGCCCGCCTTATATTGGCCAGCGGACAAGGTCGGTTCCCAGACTCCAGGTCGGACACGACCAGGAGACCTAAACCTAGCTGACTATGACACTTGCCATATCCGTCGATCTGCTTTGATCGAAATCCACCGATGTCTTGTCTTGCACGCCAAGTCATGTGGTCGTTCTGGATAAGGTCGTCTGGAATCTTCTGGAAGGTCTTTGGGAGGTCGTGTGGGCCGCCAACTAGGTCGGTTGGGCCCACTGACAGGTCGGCGGGTCTTCTGGTAGGCCGGACCCACTTGTCGGGGACGGCCGTGAGCCTGGTCGGTGGGGACCCAGGGGTACCCATGTCTCACAAGCCCCCGAGCGAGGTGTATGCACAGCGACCTTAGAAAGGTCATGACGGAGTCGTGGAGCACTCGACAGGTCGAATAGCATGCACGTCGGTCAAAAAGAACAAATCAGCTTGGCAGCCGACCTGTTATAGTCTTGCCGAACGAAGAGAGGTCGAGTGACGACCTATAGGAAGCAGGCTTCCGATAGATCGAAACGATGATGAAAAAATCCAGAGGGCGTCAAGGACGCACTCATAGAGTAGTATCCGAGCATCATGGCGGGCAGGATGGCCGGTATGATGATCCAAAAAAGAAAGAGAAGAGAAAGAAGGTAGGTCGAGTAACGACGTGATGAGAAACAGGTTTCCCAACAGGTCGGTACGACGAGGGAAACTAAGAGGGCGTCGAAGATGCACTCATAGAGTAGTCCCCGAGCATTGAAGCAGACAGCATGGCTGGTTTGATTCTCATAAAAGAGAAGAAAACTGAGTCATGGTTATGATCAAAACAAAGTGTAGAGACACCCAGATCTCCTAGCATAACTGCCAGGAGTCTGGCAGGGCCGACCTCAAGGAGGCCTTGTAGGCGTGTCGACCTAGAAGAGGCCTCAAATCAACTATGCCCAGTATCCGAGGATACCCAGCAAGATTTTGAAACGCACGTCGCATGAAGAAGTCATCTATGGTGGTCGAAACGATCTACGATGAAGCTGTAGAAAAATATTGATCTTGAACATATGGAGTGTAGAGACATCCAGATATCCCACAAAGCTGCAGAGAGTCTGGCAGAGCCACCCGAGGCATGCCGACCTCAGGAAGGTCTCAAATCAAAAAGCGCCCAAGCATCTGGAGATACTTGGCAGGGCCATTAGGCGCGCACCCCACAGGGAGGCCTTCATTCCCGACGTAAAATCCTGGGTGTCTAGAGCAGGCTGGCAGGGCTACAAGAGCACACCGACCTCGGAAGGTCACGCATCTAGGGCACCCAACTAGGTTGGTAGAGCCGTAGAGATACCGAGGTATTGGAAGACCTAGGTATTAAGGCACGCCGACCTCAGGGAGGTCATTTTGGTGCCCAGACGACCAACATAGCTGCTGACCATCCAGCAGAGCCATGGCACTAAGGTATTGACGACCTCAGCAATAGGCACACCGACCACGGGGGCCCGACGAAAATCATAAATGTGATGAATATGGTCTCCAGGCGCCCAGACGGATCTGGCAGAGCAGCGAGGCACGCCTACCCCGGAAGGTCTTCAATCGAACCTACGACCATTCTGCTCAGGAAACAGAAATATAGGCTAATTGGAATAGGTCCATTTACATGCAGAGCCATAGCGGGTGCATCAGTACGCAGAGCCTAGCGGGTGCAATAAAAACGTCGAGTCGTAGAAGGAGTGCATATAATCGTCGTCGTCATTCGCAGTTATAACGAGGCGCTGAGCCCTCTGACACATGGTCAGGCTTTGTCTTGTTCCGTAGACTGCAGGGTCATGGGTCAACAATGGTCGGAGATTCCCTTGCCACCCAGAAAATGACAAACTACCCACGAATCGAGGAGGGTACTATAGTCATGTGACTCTGCGGCGGGCTCAGGCATCATTGATGCACTAGCGACAAAGACGTCGCGAGACAGGGTATAAAGTCGTCACCTTTAATCACTCACATGTCCACAGGCCTACTGGACCCATGTGGTTTCAGTGTCATTACTTCGCCAGCTACCCCGGGTCCTGGCTTTTGGCTATAAATAGCACCGTGATGCTGAAGGAGGCAAGCACCAAGCATTGTTGAGCTATGAAGCTGCAGAGTAGTTTTGAGGCCATGCCATGGGCATGTGTCCGTCCACCAGATTGTAGGATGTCGTGTTTGTAGAAGCTTGGAGCTAGAAGAACTCTTGCGAAATGTAGGCAGCACCCCCACTCTTTGTACCGTACCTCTACGTGGTACCAGGTAGAGTTTGGAGGTGATGCTGTAGAGGCCCGAGGTGAAGCTGTAAGTCCTCGACGACCATGTGGTGCTCGTCGAGGGCCTGCAGTCCGCGCCGAAGAGCAAGCTCGTATCTGCATTCCATAGTCAGGCACAAAGTGTGCCCAACTACGTGCAGTGTCGTGCAGTTGTTCACCGCAAGGCCACCATCGAGGTCCTGAGGCTAGAAGAATTCTTGCGACGTGCTCTACTGTATCGGAGTACGCCTCAAGGATTACTCTAGGTAGATCAGGTCTTCGAGTACGTTTATATTTTTGTGCCGGGTTCTAGATCCAATAAGGTCGCTGGCGACCTGTGTACCTTCGGAGGACCCGTGTAATGCTCGCTCTCTTCTGTCATGCACTGGTCGATTTGACGAATTGATTCATCAAAGACCTAAATGTCATGATTTTGGGGGCTTATCGACTTTGTGGAGACCAAAATGTGAAATCAGGACGACCTGATAATTTGATGTTCCTCACGACCTAAACCCGGGGTTCAGGTCGCTGTACTATCCGTTGGCACAAAATCCGACGTGATCAACTCGCGAAATTACCGGCACGGAGCCGTTGCGGTGATCTCCGTACAATGGAAGGAGCCGCAATGGGCGGACCCGGTGGGACCCATATAAATAGGCCGCCATAGACCGCGGTTGACCGTACGCTTCATCTTCTTCCTCCCGTCGCCGTCAGCGCCAGAGCCACCACGCCTTAGCCTCCATGGTTCCGCATCCATTCTCCTCCCTATCTTCCCCAATCCGCCACCATCTCTAGCCGGCTGCGCACCAGCCCCGCCATCCGCGCCCTGCGCCACCGCGCATGCGCATCAAAACCCTGGTGACATTTAGATCCAGATTCATTCCAAGTCGAGAAATGGCGGCGCCGGCTCGTCCAATCCCAGACCCGCGGATGGTGTGGGAGCCTTCAACGATGACAGAGGCGAAGATTCAAGCCCTGGTGGACTGCGGGCTGTTGAGGCCTAAGGCGAAAGTGGAGTGGAAGGCGCCGACGGGCGAGGCTTTCCCAACGGAAGACGTCAGGGAGCAGGTCGTCTTTGGTTCCTTCTTCGAGCACGGGTTCAATATCCCCACTGGGGATTTCTTCTGAGGTCTTCTCTTCTACTACAAGTTGGAGCTGGTACACCTCGTCCCGAACTCCATCACTGTAGTGTCGACGTTTATTCATTTCTGTGAGGCGTATCTGGGGATATCGCCTCACTTCCTTCTGTGGAGGCATCTTTTCTGTGTGAAGACCACCAGCAAGCGTGCTGGTGTTATAGGGGCTGTGATGTTCTGCTTGAGGTGGGGCCTCAAGTCAAAGTGGATTGACACAGACCTGCCGGACTACACCGATGGGTGGAGGTCGGATTGGTTCTATGTCGCTGATAAGTTGCCGGCGCTCCCGAAGCGAACTGGGCACAAGCCCGTGAAGATTCCAGAGTGGGACCTGGGGCTGTCTTCGCGTGAGGCGGACGACGTCAAGGAGGTGCTTGCACTGGTCACCGACCTCAAGGAGAGGGGTGTGACAGGAGGTTCCGTCGCTAGGTCTTTCTGCCGGCGCCTGATCCAACCGATCAAGGATCGGGTGCACCCGGCGTACGAGTACTGGGGGCAATCAGACCCCACTCGCGAGGTAAATCGCAAGGTCCCCAAGGAGGAGATGGCGGCCTGGGTTTCTCAGATCTACGTTGGGAAAGCACGAATCAAGAAGTGCCCGAAGGCGTATTCGTTGAGCCGGCCAGCTGACCCAGTAAGTCCTGGAACTACTAGGTCGTTTACTATGTTCTTTTACTTTTACGTCGTTCTTACTTCTTTGCTCTTCATCCGTCGCAGGAACGAGAAAGGCAGTTTTGGTGCCCAGCCCCTCTTCCGGAAGGCGAAGAACCTCGTCAGAAGCTAAGGTCGGACAAGTACCGACCTCCGGCAGCGGGGCTGCTGGAGAATTATGAGTCTGACTCATCGGTGGAGGCCGATGAAGACACTGACCCGGAGGTCGGTGATGATGCCACGAATCAGCAAGAGGTGAGCAGCGCTGCGAAGCCCAAGCGCAGGACCAGGGTGGCAACGGCGAAGCAGTCAGTCTCAACAGCTGCTGTGAAAGTCAAAGCAGTGAAGACCGCCAAGCTCGAGGCGGAGAAGAAGAAGAAGAGGAAGAGGAAGACGAGCCCTCCACCGGCGGTCGAGACGCCGGTGATTCCTACACCATCGACCAGGGAGGTCGAATCCGATGAAGATGAGGTCACCGATGACCCGCCGGTTGTTGAAGACCAGACGGCGAGGAGGTCGTTGAGTCCTGCGGCCAAGAGGCAGCGGGAAGTGACACAGAAGATGACGGAGGACGACCTCCATCAAGGGATGGAGGCGCAGCGAGCTACTGCAGGAGCGCAGGCGAGGATGCCTGTGCTAGTGAAAGTGCAGCCTTTCAGGCCTAAGTTACGCGCCCCAGCTACTGTGAGGTAGGGTCGTTTTTCTGAAACTTGCTCATGTCTTGGTCTATGTTGGTTGTTTGTTGATGAAGACGGCGGCAGGCCGGTTGTCCAGCCTCAGCATGGCCTGGGCGATCAAGGGTCTCCTTCCCGAACTAGGTTGGATGACCATGTGGTCGAAGCTCGGACCCTAGTTGACGATGCCAGGACAGCAACTCCGCCGCCTGCTGCTGACGCTGGGGCACAGGGCTCTGTGGGCGACGTCGGGGCATCGACCTTCCCCCCCGTCATCAACGTGGACCCTATCAATGCGGTGCCCAGCACGTCGGATCAGGACCTTACTAGGGACCCGATTCAACTCGAGCAGCCGCCAAAGAATCCAGAAACATCCGGCGCGCAGGTACCGAGTTCGCCATCGACAGGGCCAACATTGAGACGTAGAGAGATTGGCTAGAATGGTACTCCTTGGCAGGAGGATATCTTCGACGATAATGAGGATATGCGGGCGGTCCGGAACGCGATCTTGACGCTTAACGAAGCGTTGACGGTAAGTCTTTCCCCTACGCTTATTTGTGAAGATGTAATTTCAAACTTGTATTTGATGACCTAGTTCCTTGGAGTAGTCGCTGGCTGATCGTGCGAAGGGCAGGGCCGACCTGCTGAGGAATGCTGCGGCGACGCAGCTGCGGGTGGTCGAGCTTGAGCAGGAGCTCAAGCAGGTCCGTAAGGCGGCAGCGGCGGACAAAAAGAAGCTCGAAGACGAGCTAGCTGAGGAGAGGCGCAAGACCCATGAGGCCAATACGCAATTTAATGCCGCAAGCGCTGGTAAGGCTTTTTGCTTATTGGTTTTTCACCGTTGTTGTAATGTGCTGCCGGGGGTGTGATCTTTGGAGTACATCGGTGTGTTGTAAATTTTCACAGGCGTGAGGATGACCTCAAGAACGACCTAAAGAACACCAAAGAAAGGGTTCGAAGCTTGGAGGTAACCCTGGGAGAGGCCGATGCTGGCGCAAACGAGCTCAAGCGGGTGATGAAGGAGAAAATAGACAGTGAGTTGGTCGTAACTCAAAAGCTGACTTATGAGAAACAGACTCGGCAGGATCTCGAGGTCAGCCTCAAGGTAGCGTTGAAGTCATTGCAAAATGACCAAGTGATCATTGCAGGGCAAGAGGTGGAGCTGAACGACCTGAAGAACGCTGCCCACTATGCTATGGACATGATAGCATTGCAGGTCGAGGAGGAGGAACCCAAGTCTGCTCTTGACCGTCTCATAGGAATACCCGAGGAGCTTCTCGACCTGCTGAGGGCGACAAGCTTGGCGGCGGCCACGGAGGCATTAGTGCGGGTGAAGTCGCACTACCCCGAGGTTGACATGGTCAAGGTCGGGGAGAGTTCTGATACGACGAAAGACCTCAAGGCCTTGGAGCTTGAAGTGCACGATGCCGCTACGGCGGTAATGGATGCTCTTGACTATGAAGGTGACGACGGCGAAGAGTAGTCTTAGTCTAGGAGCTGTACCTCCTCCTCCTCTTAGCCATGTAAAAATATCATTTGATGAAACCTTATTTTGTTGCCTACATAACGTACTTACCTTGTGTCTGTGCGAACTTGGTAGTCTTCAAAGTGACGACTTCTTATAGCATATCCCGCTGACCACTACTCACAGAGAGGCTGGCTTACCGACCTCCACGGCTCAGTAGGGAGGCTTACACGAGGTCGGCGCGCGGGAGGGAGTCTGGGACTCAGGTTTAGCAACCGTTACGACCAAGCAGGCTCGCAGTGACACAAGGCAGGTAGTCATGAGGGATAATGTCCTCAGGTCGAACGACCCTTAGGTTGGCTTTGAGCCAAGCCCCCGAGCATGTCAAGGGGGAGGATCCGAAATTTTAACCCCCGGGTCTCGCGACCCTTATGTTGGCTTTAGCCAAGCCCCCGAATGTGACGAGGGGGAGGGTTGAAGACATGAGGGAGGAGAAGGTAGAGCTCGTGGTGAGAGGTCGTCGAAGCTTCTTGAGCACACGACACTGGCGAGCCGTGTGTTTGGGGTTCTCATGGATGGGGCAAGGGTCGTCGAGGTGGCTCCTGCAGTTTCCACGATCTGGTGCCTTGGGTCCAGATTCGATCTGGATCTTGCGCTTCATGTAGCGAGACGCTTCATGAGTTGCGTTCCGCAGGCCAAGAGGCATGCTGAATGAGGACGGAGGGGTCCTACGAGGGCGTTTGACGCATTCGCAGACCTTGATCGTGTCGGAGAGCATGCCTTCAACACGATCGAGCCCCGCGATCAGGTCGCTAGGAGTGGGCGGGTGGGTTTCCGCCAGCAGATCTGTCCCGACCTACTGGTTTGAGGTGACCGCGTTGCTCTCCATGAGGAGACAAGCGGCTGGAGCAGTGGATTTCGCCGGTATGGAGCCGAAGCAGATGTCGACGGGATTGGCGAGGATGTCCTCCATTTTCTCTGGGAAGATGACGCCATTGGTCGAAGCCATCGAGTTGCACGAAGAACCTCGGACTCGGCCCCTACCTGGCGTGCCAACTGTCAGATGGTGAGATCTGAATAGCCCACCGGGGTGTTAATCCCTGTGGTTTAGTTATTCGGCGAGGGGGAATCTAAGGCTAAGAACTCGAGGGTTGCGCACAGGCACATGGAACACAGAGAACACGGCGGGTTTATACTGGTTCGGGCCTCCGGAGAGTAAAACCCTATGTCCAGTTGCTGGTGTAGATTGCTTGAGGATTGCGTATTGATACAAAGGGTCGCCCTGCCCACCTTATATTGGCTAGCGGACAAGGTCGGTTCCCAGACTCTAGGTCGGACACGACCAGGAGACCTAAATCTACCTGACTACGACACTTGCCATATCCGTCGATCTGCTTTGGTCGAAATCCACCGATGTCTTGTCTTGCACGCCAAGTCATGTGGTCGTTCTGGATAAGGTCATCTGGAATCTTCTGGAAGGTCTTTGGGAGGTCGTGTGGGCCGCCAACTAGGTCGGTTGGGCCCACTGACAGGTCGGCGGGTCTTCTGGTAGGCCAGACCCACTTGTCGGGGACGGCCGTGAGCCTGGTCGGTGGGGACCTAGGGGTACCCATGTCTCACAACCATGTCATCACGATTATCTTGAGAAGGTTGGACATTGCTCTTCCTGTCTTGAGAGGCTTCTTCTTGTTCTTCATTGTTCTTGCCCTTGCCCATCAAGTTAACCAACCTCTCTCGGAGCCATTTCACTTCTTGCTTGAGCTCATCATTCTTCATGTTTAAAATCTTAACATTCTCATTGCAAGATGGTGAGCGAGATTCATCAATTAAATCCATGCAAGAAGTTGAAACATCTACCTTGGATATAGGAATTGCACAAGGGATAGATGATTCATCAAGCTCAAAGGAATCACTAGTTTTAATCTCAATGCTCTCTAGCTTAGATTTTAGCTCTTCATTCTCCTCACTAAGCAATTTGAATTTGCACAATAAATGTTCATAATTTGTAGCAAGGGTAGCACTAAGATCATTGAGAGCATTAAGTTCTTTAATTTCATTAGCTTGTTTTTCTAGCATTCCTTTTTGCTTATTTACTAGCTCAACAAGATCATCAAATGAAGTGGCATCGGATTCATCATCACTCACATTGCTTTCCATACCTTGGGCCATAAGGCACATGTGTGATGATGATAGGAGACCTTGCATGAAGCGAGTGGTGAAGTTCTTGCTTGATTCATCACTTGAGCTACAAGAACTTGATTCTCCACCACTTATCCACTCACGGACGGCGGTGAGTGCTTCTTGCTTTGGCTTCCCTTCTTTGACCACCTTCTTCTTGGCCTTGTGCTTGATCTTGGTGAACTTGATATGTTGATGATGACGCCCTTCTCTCAAGTGGATGTTGTAGCCGTACATGTTGACTTTCTTCACATACTTGAAGATCTTCTTCACGTACATGGCAACCATCGACTCGACCTCTTCATCACTTGTGGATCCCTCATCATCACCATCATCATCTTCACTTGAGCTTCCATGAATCGCCATTCTTCTCAACTTCTTTTCTTGTTGGCTTGAGAGAGCATGGCTTGCGGTTGGAGAAGATGGCTCTTGGGGTGTTGCCTTGAGCTCAACTTTTGGTTCTTCCTTGGTCTTGAGCTCATCTCTGGAAGCCTTCTTGGACTTGGGCATGACTTGAAATTCATGTGCCATGATCTTGCTCAAGATTTGAGAAGGCTTCAACTCTTCAAGCTTCTTCTCATAGATGATAGCTTTCACCAAGTCATAATCGGGCTTCCGGAGACTTTGAAGGATCTTGCGGTTCATGTTCATATCCGTGATATTCTTCACACCTAAAGCATTGATCTCATTGACAAGAACATTTAGACGTGAGTACATAGATTCGGCATTTTCATTCTCAAGTTGCTTAAACCTATTGAATTCCTCAAGGAGACAACCGTAGCGTTCATTAGCTACTTCTTTTGAACCCTCATTTTGTTCCTTGAAGGTATTCCATAGCACATGAGCATTTTCACTAGTAAAAACTCTATTGAAAACACCTACATCTAGAGAGGATAAAATGATACTCTTTGCAATAACATCAAATTATTTTTCCTTCCTAGTACCATTTCTAACACCCTCATCGGTGACCCTCCAAACATCAAGATCCTTAGCTTGTAAATAAGCTTCCATAAGGACCTTCCAACGAGAGTAGCCCGTGCCATCGAAATGTGGAGCCAAACCAATGGTATCCACCCCTTTCATCCTCTAAAGAGCAACTCACTAGGCGGTGAAGCCTAACCGATCCAATGAGCCGGTTTTCACAAATTGCCAATCGAATTGGCGTATCCTTGTGAAGGAAGTGAGTCCCGGCTCTAACACCACTTGTAAGGAATCGGATGCTCGTAGCCTAAGAGGGGGAGGGGGTGAATTAGGCAACTTAAAAATTTATCCTATGGCTTAACACTATTTGCATCAAAGATAAACTAGAACATACTATCTAGATGTGCAACTAGGGTTGTTCTAGTGTGAAACTCCCATCCCAAAACAAGTTTTGCAACCTATAGCCAATCCTAGCAAGATACTACTCTAGGAAAGTAAAGGCAAGCAAGGATGCATGAATGTAATGCGGAAATGTAAAGGGGGATGAGAGGAAGCAAACTCTTGACACGCGATTTATCCCGTGGTATCGGTAGGCACTAAGCCACCCCTAGTCCACGTTGTTGAAGCACTCTACATAAGAGTATTGCTTCCCGGTCACCAAGTCTCTCCCAAGAGCACCACTTGACTTGCCACTAAGGCTTGCCACGAAGGCACTCGCCAAGCTCCCTTGGTCACCTTGATGCCACCTCCACTAAGGAGCTTCTCCACCAAGGGAAGGGGGTCTCCACGTCCCTCGCACAAAGTGTCCTCACCGCTCCACACCAAGCCGGAGGGTCGAAGACGTTTGCCGGAGAGCCACCTAGGCTCCAAGGCTTCCGGCGCACCTCGTACAGCTTGATCCACTCGTGAATCACCTCACAAGGTAGGCACACCTTGCGCTCACTTAGCTCTAAGCTAAACCTAACACTAAGCACACACACAAAGCATGTGCAAGTCTATGGATGAGAAAATTGCACTTGGATGGCTTGGATATGATCTTCTATGAGTCTTGAACTCCTCTGCACTTCCACACACTCCAGCAACTCCAAATGGGTGAGTGGAGGGGGTATAAATAGCCCAAGGCGTCCAAAGAGCCATTGGCTAACGACTACAGAAAACTGTACCGTCGGATGAACCGATGGTCTCTTTTCCATAGGCATCGGTTCATCCGGTGCCCTCCACATCACTTAGCCGTTGCAAATCTACTGACGATATTCATCTAATGCTTGCACCGATGGTCATCTTGCCTAGCCGTCGGTTCATCCGGTGCTGATGGGTTCGCGGCCAAAACCTCTCTGTTAGCAAATACGCGACCGTCGGATGAACCGCTGCTAAAACCCATATGTCCATCGGTTCATCCGGTCCTGAAGAGCTTCACTCCCGGACCTCTCTGTTAGCTGATATGACGCCATCAGATGAACCGCTGCTCACCCATTGGTTCATCCGGTGCTACTGGTTTCTGCAGGCTTGTCCTCTTGATTCATCCGGCGCAACTAGAAATGGGAGCGTCGGATGATCCGGTGATCACAGTGTTGACTCGAGTCTTCACACAGTGTACCACTTCATCCGGCGGTTGTACCGACGCTGTCTTCTAGTGTACCATCGGTTCATCCGACGCTACTCTTTTCTTTCTTTTTCTTCCACGGTTTTGACCCTTGAAAAATACACTATCTTCTCATTTAGGCATATAGTATTTTTGCATCCTTGGGACCTAGAAGTGTCTACAAAGACATGCTAGACAATATGGTTAGTCCCATTGATCATGTTGTCATTAATCACCAAAATTAAACTTTGAACAAATGGCATATGAGGCCATGTTCGCTACACAGTGGCGGCGATGCTGGCGCAACGCGGATTGTCCATCTCACCAGCGGTGGTGACCTTGAGGTCTTCGGCTAGCCTCATGGCTACCAGCATGGCACTGACGACTGGGAGCTTGAGATGAAGGTCTAGATCATGGAAGCGAGCCGAGGGCTTCCAAGGCACAAGGAGAAGTATTTTTCCACGAGAAGTAAAATCATCGACACAGACGAGGGGTTGGTCGTGCTGTCTCTGGGCAAGAAGACATGGTTCTTCTCTGTGGATCTTGAAACAATGGAGCTTATGTGTGAGTACAGGAGGAAGAAATACACTGGGCCGGCGTTCCCGTACACGCTGCCGTGGCCGCCGGTTATGTGTGCTTGTGTAGAGAATGGTAGGAAAAGGAGAAAGAGAAGACGTAAGAGAAGAATGAAACCTTCAAGCTAGTCAGCTACTAGATACAAAACTTTTGCTAAACCGAGCAGTTTGTAAGTAGCTAGCTAGATGTTTTTTCGTCTTCTGCAGAATAGAATGGAGGGATGGATTCAAGCAATCTATATCGGAGTATGTTAGACTTAATCTTGTTGCTTATGTGTTTTAGTGTAGCTCTATATCAGAGTATGTTAGACTTAATCTTGTTGCTTATGTGTTTTAGTGTAGCATTCACTACCGAAATCGAACGCTTTCCCGAGAGCCTGGTTCCTCTCGGCAGAGGGCCTTTTTCTCTCGGCAGAGGCTCTGCCGAGAGGGAGCTCTCGGCAAAGAGCTCTCGGCACAACTGGGCCGGTAGAGGCCGCTTTGCCGAGAGCGTGTGGACATCCTCTCGGCAGATATGTGCCGAGAGGCCCACCTGGCCCTCGGCAAAGGCATTCACACTGTCCCCCGGGTCACGCCGTTACGCATGGGGCCCAGGTTCTTTGCCGAGAGCCGGGGCACAGAGCTCTTGGCAAAGAGCGGGCTTGTGCCGAGAGCCGTTGACCACCACTCTCGGTAGAGGCCTGCGCAGGGCCCCATGGCACGCGGCTTTGCCGAGAGCCACGTGGCTCCTGCTCTCGGCAAAAAGGGTGCCTGTGCCGAGAGTCGTGGACCACCGCTCTCGACAGAGGCCTGCGCATGGCCCCACAACACGCTCCTTTGCCGAGAGCCACGTGGCTCCTGCTCTCGGCAAAGGAGCGTCCCAGGCAGCCACGTCACGCACCTTTGCCGAGAGCAGTGGATTTGGCTCTCGGCAAAGAGGCATCTGTGCCGAGAGCAATGGATTTAGCTCTCGGCAAAGCCTATTTCTTTTTTTAAAAAATTTACCAGCAGCTTTAAAACAGCCCACAAATCACAGAAATCATCACAGATATACAATATTCATCACAGACAGCTAATATTCATTGCAGGCATATTATAATCATCACAGGCAGCTAATAATCATCACAGGCAGGTAATATTCATCACATAGTCCACAAATGCAAATAATGAGTCCAAATGCAAGTACAAGTCACGAAGTGGAAGTCACAAAGGTCCAGCAACTTACAAATGTCCAAATGCAAATAAAAGGTGCGTAGTTCATGAACTCACTCGTTCGCCGCGTCATCATGCGGCGACTAGGAACCCGACCCCCCCGTCGGCTGCTGCTGTCGCCACGACCCCCACCCAGACGCCTGTGGCTGTGTCATCATCCCCGGCCAACTATGAGGCGGCTGCTGAGGGTGAAACGGCTGCTGAGGGCCAGGCGGCACCCACTGTATCCCGCCCCAAGGACTCTGCTGAACTGGCGGCGACCACTCGTTTGATGCCGCCGATAGATTCTGCGTAAGATTTAAAGTGAGAAATGATAACACGAGTCATTTGTACAAGTCATTTTTGAATTCTATGTCATTCTAGGTTTTGCTAACATTTATAAGTTGTATACCATGATGAGAAATGAATGTAAGGTTTTGAGCATTTATATGAAGTCATTATAGGTCACTACGAGAAACAAAAAGAGGAGGGTTCGAAAGTAGCTCACTAGAGAAATAGTAGCCGGTCGAGGGACTGGAGTCAAGTACACCTACGGTAGTGGAGGGAGTTGCGCCTGTGGCGCCACCGCGTGACCAAGAGTCTGCATGTACTGAAACACGGAGGCATACTGCTGATTGTGGGCCTCTTGTGTCGCATCCATCTACCTCTGGTGGGCCTCGGCCATGTGTCGCATCTGCTCATCGGCGCGCCTCTGCGCCTCTTCTACCTGCCTCTCCCGCTCGGCCCTCTCTGCCGCAAGCTGGGCCTACAATATTTGATCTACACATTAGAATACAAAGCAAACATATGAAAATGTCAATGGACGACGCAGAGAACAGAAATAACCTGGAACTGCTCGTGTAAGCTCTCCGTAACGGTGGGCCACCGTTGTATGGGCGGGCCTGAGCTCGTGCCCCTATCTCGAGATCGAACCTGCGAGAGCGACGGAACCTCGGACGGGACCAGGAGACTGTCACCAATCCAGTACCGTCCATGCGTCTTGCCGCCTCCACTCCTCATGACGCTTTGTCCATCAATAGGCTGTGTCACTGGATCGAAGTCTAGCTCACGAACCTCCCTTGTCGTCGTGACGTAATTTGTGGTGCGGAGCTGGATTGTCGGGTTGCTGTACGCCTCGGGCGGGTCGTCCACGTTGAAGGTGACATCGGACGTCGCCTTGCCCTTGTGTGCCGTGCCATATACCTGGAGCTCGCTGCAAAGCTGATCCTCATGTGCCCGAGACTGCAAGAAAACAATAGAGTGGATGTTAGACTAATTGAGAGTTAGATAACAAAAAATTGGAATAAACAAATAAATTAACGTACCCATCTACGACCATACTCGCGAAGGTTAACGGGGCCTTGGTGGTGTGCTGGACCTGCCATGGCCAAACGCCGCCGCCGGCGCTCGAGGTGCTTTGCCTCCCAATCTGACATAAACCACTGATCCACAATCGCTCTCCAAACCCGAGGCCGGTCGGCAACCCACCACGGAGGCACCTGCACATCATCAAGAACATCAAATTGACCAAATTTAATCGAAGAAAAATGAATTGAGCATATTTACCTCCATGTATTCTTCTGGAGTGAGCCCGCACGAGTTCTTTGCCGAGAGCCAAGCTGGCAGCTCTCGGCAAAGGGGACCTCTGTGCCGAGAGCATTACTCTCGGCACAGAATTTCTGAACCAAATTTAATTTTTAAAATAGCAAACATATGAGAAAAAATACCAACACTTAACATGGTACCATTTATGTTGCATATTACTTATAACAAAGTTTTTGTATTCAAACTCAAATTTGAATTTGTCTAAGTCTCTAAATCAAGTGACATTAGTTCAAATTCTTCGAAACTTCTCGTGAGATGTTCCGGTTTCTAAACAGCGTATGTGTTAAAGTGTTCAAAACATTCTCAAATTTTTACCACAAACTCAACATATGATATCATGAGCGCTTGACAAAATTCGTGATTTTCAAACTTTATTTGAATTTTATACAATTTTACAACCTTTCTACCTCACGATTTTCATCACGATCAGAGAACCCAATGACGGAAACTTAGGTTCATTTCATGTACAGAGTGTTAGAGATGTCGCATGAACATGAATATCATTTTTCCAACAACTTTACTCTATGATTTCATGCACTTGCAGTTCATATCGGACGTATACGAAAAAATTACGAAGAACGAAGTAAAATTGTTAAATATAGCAAACAGAGTCGAAATGGCGCCACTTTTGAACATGTACTCTTTATGAGTGTATGTTAAGCAAGGAAAAAGTTTGAAGCCGAAAATTTGAAGTTTTCTTCAATGTTTTGCCGTGAGTAGCTAGTATGCTCTCGGCCAAGAGCTGAGGCTCTAGGCAAAGGTGCGAAAGTGCCATGGGTACCTTCTTTGCCGAGAGCCTGGGCCTCGTGGCTCTTGGCAAAGCTAACAGCCGGGGCACGGCCGTGACGGCGTCGCCCATGCGCCGTCTGCTGCGCGCTTTGCCGAGAGCCTGGGCCCTCTGGCTCTCGGCAAAGAGATCCTGCGCCGTGGGCTTTTTCTCTGCCGAGAGCCAGGGGCTCACGCTCTCGGCAAAGGCCCTCTGCGCTGTGGGCTTTTTCTCTGCCGAGAGCCTGGGTCTTGGCTCTCGGCAAAGCCAGGAGCTCTCGGCAGAGGCTCCGTTTCCGGTTGTGATTGAGTCCATGTTAGTTGTGTCGGCGGTGCGTGCCTGAGTTTGTTTTGGTTAGAGTGGCCATGATATGCATGTAAGTGACTACATGCAAGGAGTTCTACACGTTGGCTTGGAGGAGTGGCCAAGTCAATTGGTGAGTGGAGCCATATATGGCTAGACTTAGAGAAGTGGATCAGATAAGCTCCTGCATGTGGCCGTTAGTTGGTGGTGGTGTGCATGCAGCGAGTAGTGCCTTGCACGTAGGAGAGTGGAGTTAGTGCTAAGCCACGGAATATTACTTGGCCGGGTCGTGCTGCCAGACGTGGACATTCTGTGCATGAGTGTGTGCTTATTTAAACCATGTAATTAGGTGTGTTTAGTGTTGTGCCGTGGTGAAGAGAAACAAAGTGCTTGTGAAAGGTGCTGGTGTGCAGTGCCATGAAATACTTCTTCTCGTGTGTGTGCCTCTGCTTGTTGTATCTGTGTCCATCGATTCCATCCACCGTGAAAGCTGTGTGAGTGATCAGAGTTTGCGTGAGAGCTGCGGGTCATTTTTATCAGTTCCAACAGAGTAAAGATTGTGTTTGCTTAAATTCTAAGATCGTGAAACTACTATAATTAGTAATTAGAGGATGAGGATATTCATAATAGGAGCCTTGATTGTGGATCTAGTAATATAAAGTTACGGTTGTTCTTTATGTTAGAGATACCTTCAAATGATCTCATGTTTTGGGTTGCTCTGTAATCTTAAGTAACGGTTCTTATATATATTAGAATTTAAAGTGTTTTGTTTTTTATTTGATAAGGACAATGCACTTTTCGAAAATAATAATTATAATACATGAGCGTTATATATGGAAAACTGTCAAAGGTGAAAAACTCAATGACAACATACGCATTCATCACATGGGAAAGAATGCAGCTCTGCTATGACAGCAGCATCACAGCTCTGCTATCACAGCAACAACCTTAAAAGCTCATTTGCTAGTTTTTTTGTCTGCTCTGCAGAATAGAGTGGAGGTGGGATGCATTAAGCAATCTAGCGGAGTGAACACTGTCTTTGCTTAAATTATAATGCTTAAATTATAACATCCTAAAATTATTGTCATTAGTAATTAGAGGATAAAGATATTCAAATGAGCTTTGGTTGTGTGGATTTAGCAATCTAAAATTACGATTGTCCATTGTGTTAGAGATACCATTTAAATTAATGATCTCATGTTCTGTGTTCCTCTGTAATCTCAAGTAATTATTAGCAATGATTGTTGCAGGACAGTTAGGTGTGCTTTAATGAACAAATCAGTATTATTGCTCAAACTTGATTTCCTTCCAATGGTGCCCTTTCCCTGTAGCCTCCCCTCGTGTCGTGATACTGGAAGCCCAATCGAGTCAATTGAGTCGACAAAATCAACGCAAAACTCAATTACATCCTCAGTTCCATATCCCTTGGTAATACATCCTTCCGGACGGGCACGATTAAGAACATATTTCTTGAGGATTGACATGAACCTATCAAAAGGCCACATGTTGTGAAGGTATACTAGACCGAGAATAGTAATTTGTTTGACAACGTGTACCAGGAGGTGCGTCATAACATCGAGGAAGGAAGGTGGAAATGCTAACTCAAAGCCGACAAGACATTGAACTGCATCATTATGTAGCTTTCCTAGCTTCGCTGGATCGATTGCCTTCTGTGAAATTGCATTGAGAAATACACAAAGCTTTACGACCAATAATCGTGCATTCTCTGATAGAACACCCCTCAACGCAACTGGAAGCAACTGTCATCAACATGTGGCAGTCGTGGGCCTTTAGATTTGTGAACTTCTTGTCTTTCATATTTATGGTCCCCTTTAAATTCGACGAGTAACCAGACGGAACCTTCAAACTGTTCAGGCAATCAAACATGCTTTCCTTCTCTTTCTTGGTGAGAGTGTAACTAGCAGGACCTAAGTAATCATCATCATCATACTCTCCGGATCTTTTTCATCATCATCCTCTTGCGGAACTTTCTCATTCTTATGAAAATCTTTCAGGTCCTGTCGTGCTTCCAATGTATCCTTTGAGTTACCGTAACAACCCCTGAAACCTAACACATTCACGCGAAGATTCTTCGTAAGGTGCATCACATCAATTGCATGTCGGACGTCAAGGATTTGCCAATAAGGTAGCTCCCAAAATATAGATTTCTTCTTCCACATTGGTGCACGTCCATTGGCGTCAGCTGGAACAGGTTCACTACCGGCACCCTTTCCAAAAACTACCCTTAGATCCTTTACCATCTCAAATACGGTGTCTCCTTTATAATGGGGTGGCTTCGTACGATGATTAGTCTTCCCTTTCCAATGCATCCCTTTCTTCCTTAAGGGGTGATTAGTTGGAAGATAACAACGGTGACCCATATACACGACCTTCTTATAATTTTTGAGATGAATACCTTGTGTTTTATGTAAATAGTGTGTGCATGCCCGATATCCCTTGTTTGTCTGCCCGGAAAGGTTACCTAGAGCAGGCCAATCGTTGATGATAACAAACAACAATGCTCGTAGGTTGAAGCTCTGTTGCTCATGCTCATCCCACACACGTACACCTTCCTTCTTCCACAGCAGTAATAGTTTATCGACCAATGGTCTTAGATACACATCAATGTCGTTGCCGGGTTGTTTTGGACCTTGGATGAGCACCGGCATCATAATGAACTTTCGCTTCATGCACATCCAACCAGGAAGGTTGAACATGCATAGGGTCACATGCCAAGTGCTATGACCACTGCTAAACTCGCTGAATGGATTGAAACCATCCGTACTTAAACCAAACCTTATGTTCCTTGGATCGTCATCAAACTCTTTGAATTCTCTATTAATCTTTCTCCATTGAGACCCATCAGCCGGATGTCTCAGCATGTTGTCTTCCTTACGGTCCTCTTTGTGCCATCTCATCATCTTAGCATTTGCTTTGTTCCTGGACAAACACTTCAAATGTGGTATTATAGGAAAATACCACATAACTTTCGCCGGAACTCTCTTCATCTTGTCACGGTGCCCCTGGACATCACCACTAGGATCTTCATCTCGCTGAATCTTATAACGTAGCGCTTCGCACATAGGACAAGCGTCTAAATTCTCGTAATCCTTGCCCTGATATAGGATGCAATCATTAGGGCAAGCATGGAACTTCTGTACCTCCAACCCAAGAGGGCACACAGTCTGTTTCGCTTCATATGTGGTGGACGGTAATTCATTGTTCTCGGGAAGCTTGTCCTTCACAATTTTTAGCATCCCTTCAAATGCCTTATCAGACACACCATGTTTTGCCTTCCATTGCAGCATTTCTAGTGTAGTACCAAGCTTTTTGTGACCTGACTTGCAATCTGGGTATAACGGTTTTCTGTGATCTTCTATCATACGCTGCAACTTTGCCTTTTCTTTTTCGTTTTCACAATCCCTGTGTGCATCCTGTAGAACCTGGCCGAGATCATCAGCAGGCCCGTCAGCATGTGCAACTCTTCTTCGTCAGCATCTTCCATTAAAGTATCTGCCAAAGCTTGCCCCGCGGCCCAGTCTGGAATATCCTCCTCCTCTTCTTCATCGTCTTCCATCACAACCCCTCTTTCACTGTGCTTGGTCCAAACCCCATAGTTCGGCATGAATCCATATTTCAACAAGTGCAGGTGAAGTGTTCCCGGGTCATGGTAGTCTCTTTCGTTTCTGCAATCGGAGCATGGACAACACATGAATCCACTCGTATTCTTGTTTGTCTTCGCCACTTCGAGAAAACCATGCATGCCGGTAATGTACTCCGCTGACCGTCTGTCGGTGTTGTACATCCATTGTCGGTTCATCTGCATCATATTAAGTGAAAAATATCAATGTTAATTCTACAACACTTCATTTTCTTAATTATGGCATAACATTTAAGTATAAAAACTATACACTATCCCTAGGTCTCATTTTCTAATAACTAAATTAATAAATTCTATTTTCTCTAATATTAAATATAGCTACCTAAAAGTAAAATTTATATAAAAACAAAAAAAATCTTAGTACAAATAAACGAAAGAAGATAATCATAACAAATGATAACTACTTATTACCAAATCTAAAGTATACGAATATAAAAACGTCATCTCTTAGCTCTTAAATCAAATTTTTTATTTTCTTAATTGTGGCATAAATTTTAAGTATAAAAAATATACACTATCCCTAGGTCTCATTTTCTAATAACTAAATTAATAAATTCTATTTTCTCTAATATTAAATATAGCTAGCTAAAAGTAAAATTTATATAAAAAACAAAAAAATCTTAGTACAAATGAATGAAAGAAGATAATCATAACAAATGATAACTACTTATTACTAAATCTAAAGTATACTAAAAACCTCAACTCTTAGCTCTTAAATCAAAATTTCTATTTTCTCCTTCTCTAAATCATAAAACGAAATTTAATCACAACAAATGAATGGAGGATGAAGAATAATACCTTAGCAACACCTTGGAGGTTTGAAAACTCCACAAATTGATGAGGAAAATTTTGGGCAGCACCTCCCTAGGTTTGAGGTGCCATGGGAGAGGATCTTGCTTGAGCTCTCAGTGAAAAATGGTCGGGCAGGGAAGAAGGGTGTGTGCTGTCGAATATGTATAGGGACGGCCTTTTGTCCCGGTTGGTAAAACCAACCGAGACAAAAGGGAGCCTTTTGTCTCGGTTGGTTTTACCACCCGGGACAAAAGACCTCTGAAGGCCGGCCTCCTACCCTTTTGTCTCGGGTTGGTTTACCACCCGGGACTAAAGGCCGGCCCCAATCATTGCGGCCGTGGAGGGCAGGCCTTTAGTCCCGGGTTGGTTTACCAACTGAGACTAAAGGGTCGCCCCCCAATGACCCTGTAGTTTTTTTAGTTTAATAAATATTAAGGTCTCCAAAATTTATGATAAAGGCTAATATTAAGGCTTAATCAATACTTTGGAGGTGAGAACCCTAAGATTAAGGCTTCCAAAAAATTACTCACTGACCTAACATCAATACTTAAGGTCTTAACAAAAAATATAAAAAACTTCATACATCAATACTTAATTAAGGTCTTACGAACATAAAAAGTTCATACATGAATACTTAAGGTACGGTCTTAACAAAGGTAGAGGGGTGCATCAATGCACGACACATATTTCATACTTCATTCTTCTTCCTTAGATAGTTCATATAGTTGAAGTCTCCGATCTTGAAGTCGAGAACTTCATCGATATATGCCAGAGAATGGATCAGTGCACTCTCCACCGCTTCACAATAACGGTCACATGGACTTCCATAAATTTCAAACAGTGGCGAGAAAAACTGATATGGCCTGAAAAATGAAAGATTTGCCTGATACTTCGAACCTCTTGTAAGTGTAGGATTTGAATATGTGTAAGAAAATCCCACAACATCCAACATTTGCTCTAGAATTGCATGAAAGCTCTTTCCCGCAAAGGTTTGACCAAAGATATCCTACAGTTAAGAATAATGTTATTACGACTCATAAAAATATTAAATAAGAAGATTGAAATAACATTAAATGATGCTCCATACTATGTCATGTTCATTCAGCCGACAAAGTCTCTCTGCGGTCGTGGTCACACTTCCTCCCTCCTCGAGTGCCTTGATTAGAAAATAAGAGTAATCTGGCACAAAGTACCCATTAGCGTAAAGTTGTTCTAAGCATGCCTGCACAGCGGCCCTTTCATAAGTCCTCCTAACCATGGCAGAGGTACCCCACCCAACAATTGAGACCATTTGGATGGGTTCTGAAGACAGCGAGGAGCGAATTTGTCCTCGAACGGGTATGTCAAACGAGATTTTTAATTGTATGCAATATAAAAACAAAATATATAAGACCTATTTTCTCATTTTCTAATAACTAAACAGATAAGTGCAAGAGCTCGTTCCATTACAGTGAGGCCGGAGGCGACGTAAGTCTGTACTATACCTTTTCTAATGACCCTGATCATTTAGGAAGTACAGCCTCACCTCACCATCATATACACGCACCTCGCTCTCCCACTTATAGTTCTCTACATCGCCAAGCTACAGCCCTACATCTCCTACCAAGCTACAGCCCAACATCACCAAGCCACGTACAGCCCCAGCTCGCTGGTGATGTAAGACTGTATCTAGCTAGGATGTAAGGCTACTAGTAGAGAACGTCCAACCGACTGTATATGGAAAAAAGAAAAAAAACAAGAGAATGCCTAAATGTATTCTAAATAAAAACAAGAAATACTTAACATGTTGATGATTTGAAGACAATACGTGAATTCAGAGATGTGTTTGAAGCAGTGGTTCAAAATCTAGAAGCTGACATAGTGCACTACCTCCAGTTCTAATGGAGCCAGCTGATCAAGCATGATGTCGACAACCTCTCTCTCACTCTCTGAATAAGGTGTCTAAGAGCTGTTGTATATGCTAAAGCTAACATCCTGAGAGGTGTCACTCAAAACATTATGCTTGAATAGCTGGCTCCTATCGGAACTGGAGGCGGTGCACTATATGTCTGAATTTCCAGATGTTGCAGCAAATAACATTTTAATTTTTTTCTATATAAATACAAAGAGCCTAAATATAATGAAATAAAATTTCTATTGTCTCTAAAAATAAGAGAATGCATAAATGGATTCTAAATAAAAACAAGAAATACTTAATAAAAATGAATTAAATAGGTAGGTAGTATATTTTCGTTTGGTAATGAACATTTTTTTAATAAACTAACTTCTAATAAATTAATTCTAAATGTAAATTTAAACGCATCTCTCATTATTTCTAAAACTAAAAATCAATTATCTGTATATCAAATACTAGAAAATTAGAGGATGCTTAAAAAATATGTGAAACAAAATACAATGTTAGTAGCTAAATAACTACTTGTTTCTAAATCTAAAACATCTAAAAAACCTCATCTCTTAACTCCTACTACTACCTAGAAACTAAAATTGTTATTTTCTCCATTTCTAAATCACAAATCAAAATTTAAACACAACAAATGAAAAGAGAATAAAAAATCTAACCTTGGCAACACTTTGGAGGTGAGAAATCTTTACAAATTGATGACTAAAAAATTGGACAACACCTCTCTAGGAGAGAGGCGCCATATGGAGAGCTTGAGCTAGCTCTCGGGTGTGAAATGGGCAAATGGTACAGGCAGATGAAGAAGAAGGGGAGGGTAGGGACTTATAGGCGTCGGCCTTTCGTCCCGGATCGTTTTACCACCCGAGACAAAAGGCGACTCTTTTGTCTCGGGTCGTAAAACGATCCGGGACGAAAGCTTTTGTCCCGGGCGGTGTCACCACCCGAGACAAAAGGGCACCCCTTCAGTCTCGGGTGGTGACACCGCCCGGGACAAATTGTTGGGGCCAATAATTGAGCTGCAGTAGCCGTTGGAGACCTCCCCATTTGTCTCGGTTGGTGTTACCAACCGAGACAAATGGGGAGGGGTCATTCGGAGGCTTTTCGAGCCACGTCGCCCCAAAGCCTTTTGTCCCGGCTCCAAAGTTGAACCGGGACAAAAGGCCTGGATCAAAGATCCGTTCTCCACCAGTGTAATTTTATTTAAAATTATACCCACGTGAGTAAGGAACAAAATTCACAACTAGCAATCCACAATTTTCAGTATCATGTGGCGTATAATGATAATTAAACAGTACACTAGCATCATTGCAATCAACTAATTCCATTTTACAAACTATCATCATTGTTTATATCCGATCTTCTGAGGATGGTGGACAGAGAACGACATAGTAGATCGCATGCGATGAGAGGGGAGAGGACGTGAGTCACCTCGTCATAGCAGGGGCAGTTTGGCCTGCACGGCTCGATGGAGGAGTCAAGCCAGGACCGAGGAGCGTCGGCGGCCAGTGGGGAACGGACGAGCACTGGCCTCAGCCGTGGCACCGGCAGCCGAGCTCTGCGGCCCTGCGGGAGAAACAGCTCGCAGATACAAGGAAACGTGGAACTGCCTTTCTTAAATCGAGTGCTAACTAGGAAAGAAAATCATTTTCCCCCTAAATACATGGACCGGCAGAAATTTCAGGGTATGCCATGGCCCACCTGGCATACCCCTTGGCTACGCCCTAGCGTTTGGGCGAGCGAAAAGAGCAGAAGGGGTAACTTCTATCTGAATGGCGACTGTTGGTCTGGATGGATCATCAAAGGATCATGGATGTGCGTACCATCCTATTCCTAGCCACACAGAAGGACAGCAATGGTATGTTCTTTTGGGCGAAAAGGAATAGTGAAATTGGAAAGAGTAAAATGCACCAGAGGTCCATCAACTTGTAAGAAGGTGTCACTTAGGTCCATCAACTTTGAAAATGCATTTTTAGGTCTATAAACTTGTTGAGTCGTTCACCGCAGGTCCATAACTGCCCACATATACTTCTACTGGTGACATGACATGATGACTTAGCTAAAAGAAGCATAATCTAATTGAGGCATTTCATCGAGCAGCTTATGAGTGACACATACTTGATATTTTCGGAGCTAAATGATAGCAGCCTACTCCTGTCGTACACGCGAGGAGGCTACCGTTATTCAACCCAAGGAATGTCTAAGTATATGTGTCGCCCATTTGTAACCTACTCATTGAAATGTCTCGGCTAGAAGATGCTTCTTGAGCCAAGTTATCATGTCATGTCACTAGTACAAGCATATCTGGACAGTTATGGACATGCGGTGAATGACTCAACAAGTTCATGGACCCAGAAATGCATTTTGAGAGTTGATGGACCTAAGTGACACCTCCTTACAAGTTGATGGACCTCCGGTGTATTTTACTCAATTGGAAATCAATAGTGTTGGAAAAGTGTTTCCTGTGAGAGAAGATGTGATGGATGTGATAGGTAAAAAGTATTTTTCACTATTTGTGTGAGAGAAGCCTGAATACAAGAGGAAGAAGTACACCGGGCCGGTGTTTCTGTACACGTTGCCGTGGCCGCCGGTCATGCGTGCTTGCGTAGAGAATGGGGAAAAGAAAAAAAGAGAAGACGAAAGAGAAGAAGCAAAAGAACGGAGGAGGGATATATGGATTCAAGCAATCTAGCGGAGTAATAAACATTCTGTTTGATTAAATTATAAGATCGTTATCATTAGTTATTAGAGGATGTGTGTATTCGAATAAGCTTTTTTGGTGTGGATCTAGTAATCTAAACTTACTGTTGTTTTTTAATCTATCCTAGAGATACCTTTAATCTCATGTTTTGGGTTGCTCTCTGTTAACTAGTAGCGGTTGTTCTTAGATTAGAATTTAAAGTGTTTTATTTCTTATATGATACTGTAGTTATAATGTATTTTTAGATCAAGAAAAACGAGACGTCGAGATAAAACATGGATTGCTTCTTGTGCTCCAAGATGAGCTGCCATGCAGGATGCGGCGACCTACAAATCCCTAGATGATTAGTAAAAGTCTAGAGCTACAGTCCTAGAAAGATGACTAAATTGAAAGATTAGCCTGCATCTCAATGCATAGGGAATTGAAAGAAGGGAATTTATTCCACATGACGGTTTTTGCTTTGAGAGACCAGATCAAAGTCTGTGCATGCATCAGGGAAATTGCCCAAATATTTTGTATGTACTATCTCTGTCCCAAATTACTAGTTGTTTTAAACTTTTTCTAGTTATATTCTTTTTGTTATGTATCTAGATATAAGTATATATTTAGGAATTAGGTACATAACAAAAGAACGTACTCCTATCTAGAGAAGTCAAAATTACCAGTAATTTGGGATGGAGGGAGTGCTGTTAATTAATACGAGTTAAGTAAACATTGAATCGGACTTATTCAAAGCAATGATGCTCAAGCAATAACTATCCAAAGTCCAATTGTAGAAAAATGGGACTTGCATATACTGTATACACACTAGTGTAGTAGTGTGCAAGATAAAAATGGGATGGCATCCCAGCCTCCAAACGTTCTAGTCATATGCATGTATGTGGAGAACAGAGCCCGGTCAGGACCAATATCTTTTCTTTGGATACTCCTCTCCAAGTCAACTTGTAACTTCTTGTTTTAAAAAAGTCAACTTGTAACATGCACATGATGTGTAATCTACCTTAGATCACTGATCTGTGTTTGTATAAACTTATTTTTATATGTTCTTCATACTTAGGGGTGTTAGATATTGTGTCGAATATTTGTACGAGTCCGGTTACAATGAGACTTGAGTTGTATTAGCAGTATAGGTAGAGTCCGTGTCATACTCTATAACCCGAGCCTCCTCATAAATATGAGAGGGGGTTGCTGTTGTAACTATGATGACATACCGACAGGCTCGTGGGAGGAAGGCGGCACGATGCCGGGATCCTAAAGCGGCCAGTATTACGGTATTAGGGAGGAGCGCCCGTAGTCATGCCCGGGAATGTAGTCTTCGGCTGAACCTCATTAACAAAGATCATGTCTCCGTTGTCATCTGTGATCGTGCAAGTTCGTCTTGGTAGATCCAATCGTCGTTCCGCTGCGTGGAGATTAACAGACGGCTCGTCGCCGCGGAGGGCTTATTTCTTAAAAGGGGCTCTATAAATAGCATACATCTCCACACTGCACTATATAATAAGCACCAACGTTATTCCCATCTTAGCTTTGTGCTATTATCCTCTTTCTCCATTGCTAGAATCCAAACCATCCACAGCAATGGCTTCAAGTGCAGCTGCTCTTAGGGCAGTGACCGCCGTTGCCGTTTTCACCATGCTGGTCATGTCATGCCGCGGCCATCCAAAGACGAAGCCATTGTGCAAGGACTGCGCATCGCAGTGCTCTACAAACTGCTCCGCTTTCGCAGCCGCAAACTGCAGCAGTTTCTGCAGCCCACCACCGGGGTGCGAGAGTTGCAGAACCTTGGTCCTCCAGCTGTGCCAGGACTGCTGCAACAGCAACGGCACAAGCACCCTTTCCTGCTGCAAAAACGACTGCATCGGCGACTGCGGCACTTGCGGCTGCACCAGCTGTGACATCGCCGTCCGGAACAGTTGCATGTACGCCTGCGAGATCAACTATTCAGGATGCCAAGCCTGCAGGGACGCCGTTCTCCAGAAGTGCGATACCTCTTGCAACACCGCCTGCGATGATAACTGCGACAAGAAAGAAAAGGATTGTTGAAGATGCAGCATGATCACCTTGTGCATCTAAGTGTTGATGTATGTGTGTGTCTATGCTTTAGTGTTTTAATCTTGTAACAGGCCAGTGTTTATTACTCCTTGTTTCAATGTCGAGTGTTTGTCTGATTGCTTGACACCACAGATTAGTTTTTTGCCAATTGTCCTAACGAATCTTTAATATTATTGGCTGGACTAGGAGCATCTCCAAGAGTTTACCAAATTTTACTTCGCAAATCTTGTGTTCTGCCAACTTCTAAAAAGTATGTCAAGTAAAAAAAAGAGTTCATCTCCAACAGTTTGGCATAATTCACTTATCAAATCTAGATTTAACTTACATCAGGAACTGAGAGAGAAACAAAATTATGTTTCTTCCCTTCCACCTCTTAAAACTTAAATCAGGAACCTTAAGAAAAAAATAAAATTATTTTTATACCCTTCCACCTCTTCTGATAGAGAAGGATGCGCTGCGGATAGTTGTGTGTATATATGCGCGCGGCGAGGGGAGGGATGCCAAGTTGCTATTGATGTCAAGTTGTTTTGCCAAATTGTTGGAGGCTAATTTTTCATGTTTTGCTAAAATTAGATGGATATCAAACTAAGATAGCAAACTGTTGGAGTTGCTCTAAGCTGATTTTCAGACTGTTTTGCTTCCAAGAAGTTTCGCTCTCGCATTAAGATAAAGTGGAGAGGCATGACCCATGCGCCCGAATTCTCATTCACCTACATGCCGCAACAAAATGGAGTCGCTAGCAATAACGGAGTCCACGACCGTTTTCTCTGGTGATGTGAGGAACTGCCCGCGATCGTGTCAGGTGCGCCGCCGGATCTCCCGGCTCCGGCGTCCCCTCCCCTTCTAAGCCCAGATCCGGTCTCCCCTCGGCATCTTCTCTCCACCTAGCCTGGTCTCGTTTCCCCTCATGCGGTGTGCAAGGAGATCGATGCCGGCCGCCGCCCTGTTGCCTCCCCCTTCGCTCCTCCATGCCGGAGCTCCGCAAGCTTGAGGACGACGACGATGACCTCCTCGATGACGAGGGCCTCCTCTCCGCTCATGCTGCTACCCCTATGGCGGTGAGCACCTCCTTCCATGCGCCGGTGGTCTTCCCGGCACAGGCGGCCATCGCCAGCCCTTCCACCACCCTCTCCCTCCCTGCGGTGGCTGGTTCTACCTCTGCCCCACCTCTGGGAGCCGGGCAGCGCTCACATCCCCTCTCCACGGCGGCGCACTCCTTCTACTCGGGTGAGTCTTTCACTGCCTACCGCGGAGATCTCTTGTGGGATGAGGATGGTGAGGCAGAACTAGACTGTGTCAACTATGACTTTTCGCCTACGCCCTCCTCCTATCCGTCTCCACGTCAGGCCAGCTACCACGACACCGTCGTTCAGCACCCCTCCTCCACACCTCTTGTGTCGGCGACTCCGATGAGTGACCCTCTGCCGGCTTCCCCCATGCCGGCGGGGAAATGTCGTGGCCGGCACCGTCCTTTGCACCACGCCTGCAAGTGTCATCTGCCTCCCCCGCTCCGGGTGTCGGCTCCGGGCGGATGGGCCCGTCCTACTCCGGTGGTGGTGGTCCGCGCTTCCCCTCCACCGCCGGAGGGCCATCACCACCACCGTGTTGACGAGGATGGCTTCCAGGAGGCCATGTCGTGTGCCACGTGGCGTCACCTACGTCGTGCCGAGGTCGAGGCCAAGGCCCGGCACACCCCACCGCAGGCAACACGGCGCATCCCTCCCGAGTTGGCGGATCGCTGCCTCAACTACCTCTCCTACAACCATTGTGTCGCCACTTGCCGTCTCCCTCGATGATGCCTCCGCTACCATAGGTTCTGCGACCTCGCGCAGGACTGTTGGTGCCCTCGGCGTGTGTCTCCTGGTCGTGCGGCTGCCAGTGTCACGGTTGAGGGCGCGCTGCCTCGACATGGGCACGGGTCTCCACACGTCTAGGCGGCGGTCGACATGACCAGCAAGGGCGCTGACGTGGCTACCAGGGGCGCTGATGAGGAACGACGCTTCTGCGGAATCAGTGCATCGACGGGTCCCAATGCTTCGGTACCGGAACCGGAGTGCTGCTATGTGGAGTGAAGCGGTGAGAACTGGCCTCAAAGGGAGCTAGATCCAATGCTTCTCGAGTTTGTTGTTGTCTTCGCTGAGGACGGGAGGGATTCACTCCCTGCGGTGGCGATCCTGGCGGTTGACGTGGTCTCCGCGACGGATGATTGCCCTCGAAGCCCACCACTCATCTACTCCATCAACACTGCGATGAGCCTTGACGATACTACGGGCCTTGCTGGACCGCCATCAGTTTTGGCATCTTGCACACCATATGAGGAGGATCGGGCGCCCATGGGCCAGGAGGTCACGCTCGAGCAGGAGGCTAAGCCGCTGTGACTGGGGGCCAAGCGATCCAGGTGGTTGACTCGGTCTCCGCGATGGATGTTCGCATGCTGCCAGTTGCAGTCTCGGCGACGGTTGATGACGACACACCTTTGGGCTTCAGTCCGCCACGCCCCGCCATACCACTGCAAGTGGCAGCTCAGGTGACCTTGGAGGACTTCATCAGCAAAGTTATGAAGGATATTACGCCTCCTCTTGTGGACAAGCCGCCTCGGTGCCGTTGAGTTGACCCTGTCCTCATCGACGCGCCTCCTCAGTTACGTGCGTCTAAGGCATATGGCCTCAGGCGAAGCCATCGCCAAGCTCTAGACCCTCTCTCAGCCATCAAGCTGGCACAACGAGGTGTGGCGCTCTTGATGGGTTGGCTCAATGAGGTTGGTGCGCCTCTACCTTTGGCGGCTTCGGCAGAGCATGTGGTGGAGAATCTCTTTCGTGAAGAACCTCTACCACACTACATGGACGCAATGCAGGACATATTTCCGATGTTGAAGAGTAAGCGTAAGGGCTCACCTTTAGTGGGATGGAGTGTCGATTCAGGGCTACTCTTAGAGTCAGTTGTTTTGGTTGTGTGGGATGTGAGTAGTTCAGGTTAGAGTTTATCTTTCGGGTTGTGTTCAGTTGCCTTGCCGACTCGTGTCCATCATGAGTCTGTTCCATTTGGGTTGTAACCGAATGCTGTAACAATTTCTTCTTCATATTAATATAATGATACGTTGTTCGCGTATTCGAGAAAAAAAATGGAGTCGTGAAGATTGTAAAAGCCCCAAGCCCCCAAGAACAAGATATTGTACATGGTGTGAAGCTAGTCGTTTCGAAGATGGAGAAGTGGTTACCTAACTGAAGAACTAAGTCTTCGTGGCTTCAGGAAACAAAAGTGAAGAACCATAGAAGGGTCTATCAATACAGACCGTTTGATGAAAGGCTGGTCAAATCTATACTACAAAGAGCGAAAACAATTGAAACTCTTCTCACTCAATTCAGGGCTGCCGTACACCTTACGCCGAACCCGCCCATCATCTAACTAAAAGGACCGGATAGGATGGAATACTCATAGAATCGCAATTTGGAGAGCGTTTATGCTAAAATCGTAATGTTTTTATCACGCAACGTCGTGTTACCCACCCTCGCGTACCCCGCGTCGTGCCCATGCCCACCCACCCGCGCCTGGGTACCTAGTCTTCCCGTGCGGCCCCATGCATGCATCTCCAATCCGTTGGTTTTGTCTATGTGCCCGGCATCTTCACGAGCTCAACAACATGAATATAGCCATATAGGTGACAGAAAAGAAAGAGGAGATTTCTATGGACTCTGGATATAGGACTACTTGGCATCTGCATGCACGATGCGAATCATCAATTCCCTTCTCTTGATCGGATCTGCGCGAAACAAGGAACCCAACCCACGTCAGGATAGCGGCGGCGGCGGCGGCAACCGAGTTGACGTAACCACCGCTAGATGCTGCTTGAGAAGAGCGTCAAAGATTAGGAGGCCGTCGTGGGCTCCTGCTCCACCACCGAAGCTAGGACATTGGCAACTGCCTGCACCTCAACTGGCCATCCCATAGGCGTCTCTCTCCATCTGCGTCTGCTTCCCTCCCGGTGTTAGGAATACATCTCCATCACCACCAAAACAATATGACTCGCTCTACAATCCTATATCTCCATCGCTGCCAAAACAATACGACGAGAAACGTCTTGCTCTTCCAAACCTGAAGATGAAGCATGTCACAATGGAGGTTCATATGCAACTGTTGCTAATTTTTCATAAATTCTTTTTCACAAAAAACAACATTGGTTGGTTTAATATTGCATCTAGAGCAAGGTGTCATGTGTTAATTCAAACGTGGTGCAGGGAGAGAATTCGCCACTTGTTCTCAGTGAGGTGTCAAGCAAACAGGAAACACAAGTAGATGTTGAGATGATTAACAGAGAGGACAGCCAAGAGATCAATCTAGAGTTGGACACGACCGATGGATCAACTATCAAAACAATACATGTAACACCAAATTTATTTTACGGATGTAATTGTGATTATTTAGTATAAACTACAATAATATCGAGTCAATTAGAGATGTTAAATTTATGCTTTTTAAATTATTGTGGTCCAACAAGATCAACCATGAGATCAAGCGTGACACACCGCGGAAGAAGGTGACCGTTGGCAACGAGAAGCTGATGGGCACCTGCGCCAAAGTCCACAACATCGTAGACAACATTATGGAAGATGACGAATCACATCAAGAAGAAGAGGATGACCGTAGCTCCAAACAAGAAAAGGCTCACAGTGAATGGCAGCCGGAGGACGAGAAAGAAGAGGATAAAGAATATGATGATGAAGACTTAAGGGAGGAAGAGCTGCAGGCATTATTCAATATAACATACATAGAGTCCAAAAGGAAGTCTTCATGTTCTTCCCTAAAGTACATGTTTTATTACATATATCACAGGTCACGCCTTTCGCGATCAAGATGAAATGTTGTAGTTTTTTATGTGTCTTTATATGAATCGGTTAATTAATTGTCACGCATTGTTAAAGTTATGAATTGTGTCCTTGCAGCGGTATTACATATATTTTTGTATTGTTATTTTTATTACATTTTCGCAGCGTTCTCTTACCCCACATCGCCTCGTACTTGTCAACGTCGTCCTATCCACAACGTGGCTTGCCGTTGTCACCTCTTGTGACGGCTCTGATCACCGTGCGGTCGTCTTTATCCTTCAAGTTCTCGAGCGGGGTCGTCGTGCCCCCGGTCACCGACGCCACTGGAGCAAAGCCTTCCCTCCTATTGAGCACCACTCACCACCATCGTTTTATTGTCCGCCTCGTGCCACGGTGCTCCTCCCAAGTCCCACCCAACAGCAACCAGAAAGCTTGTGCGACACTGACTGATAGCTAGGTGGGATCAAGAGATATTGTTTGGTGCCATGACGTCCATGCAGAGGAGCACACGTTGTCCACGACGTAGAAGGCAGCCGACGAGCTCGCCGCGTTGACGCGGGAGCGGGCCGGGACTAGGTCCACGAGGCGCTGCACGTCATCCTTCCTCAGCAGCGTGCGAGAGAGCACGCGGTCCGCCATGGGCGCCGTCTGCTGCACATTCTCCGACGGTGCCGGGCACGATGACAGTGCTAAGACCGACACGACGGCTGGCAAGACGGTGTCGACGGTGACGCTGGAGAGCGCCTAGGAGTATGCAGCGAACGCGAAGGGTCGTCACTGGTGCTAGCCAGTGACGTCGTGGGGAGAAAAGGCGAGACGAACGAGTCGGCGTGGCAGCAGGGGCAGGACGTGCGGTGGAGAAGGCTAGGGAGGAGGCCGCATGCATGCACGAGCGGTCTGAGGCAGAGAAGTACGTACTGGACTACTCATCCGACCGTGAAGTGCTCGTGAATGTCATCGTCATGCTGGATGTTTGCTCAGCTTGCTGTGCTTTTTGCAGGGGTCGGGCGGCAACAGAGAACATCTACAAGTAGGCGATGGGCGCGATGGGCGCGTTCGGGGAGAAGATGGTGATGCCGACGGACGTGGTGGAGCGGAAGCGGGCCGAGGCGGCCGCCGGCGATGGCCGGGTCCAGGGGCGGCGAGGAGTCCGGGAAGGACACGTGATGCTGCGGTTGAAGGCGACGGACCATATGGCGCGGCAGACGTTCAACGACTACGTCGGCCTCATGGGCGAGGAGGGCATTGCTGGCTGATGTTTGAACCAGGTGGCCCAGGAAGTGGGGTGCGATTAGTTGTCACCATGGTGACAAATTAGCAAATCATCACCGAGGGGGGCGTGCGGACGCGGGTGGGTGTATTATTATCTGCAAACAAACAACGGAACTACTAGCGCCCGGACGTTCGGAGGGAGTAGAGCGTCCGGACGCTTTCGTGGCATTGTGTGATTGGATAAACGGTATATTCCAACAGGCAACAGCCCCACCCACGTGCATCCTCCCACCTACCCAGTGGTTGGGTCCACCCACATGATAGCTCCTCTCACCCGCCGGGTGTGCATTTTCCCCACCTACCCCGTGGCCGGGACCCACCCACGTGATGGATGCCTATTGCATGTGGGGATGGACATCGATAGACATTCGAAACACTTGGAAAAACAACATGTTTCACGAAAATACGATGCAACATTTGGAGCAAACGCTTGCAACATGCGTGTAAAGCCATTGCAACATATGCAAACATTTGGTTCGGCTTTTGCAACATTCATATGACACGTTTGAAACATTTGATTGCAACATCGGGAACATTTGAAACAACCCATTGCAACATCCGCATGAAAAACACTACCCATGAAACACTTGAAAAAAGTCACTGCAAAGTCCAAAAATATGCAACATCCGCATGAATGTTGCAACACCCGTGATGCAACATCGATCGTCAATTATTGCAACATTTGTAGATAACGTTTGCAACATCTTAATAGTCTCAAGTCAATATCGCAACATAAACATTGTAAACTGCAACATGCCAAGAACACGGAGAACACAGATGCAACATCAGGAAAACATCCGTAGGCAACGATTGCACCATGCCAAGAACACTGATGCAAACATTGGAAACATCCATAAACAACGATTGCAACATGCCAACAACCCTAATGCAACATCGACATGAAACCCTTGCAACATTCCCTCGAACCCTCCGGAACACCGAAAACATACGCTTGCAACATGGAGGCCATGGAGGCCTCCTCCTCAGCGGCGGTCTTCTCGTCCTCGCCCGCGGCCATGTAGGCCTCCTCCTCAGCGGCGGTGTGGTGCGACCAGGCGAGCTCCCCACGGCGACAGCCCGCATGCCCGCGCCCGGCCGCGTCGCCGCCCGAGGAGAGGCCGCCTGCGCCCAGCTCCGTCGGAGGAGAGGCCGCCCATGCTCGGCTCCGCCGCCGGAGGAGACGCTGCCCGAGCTCTGCGCGGCGGCAGCCCCGCACGCCCCACGCTCGGCCGCGCCGCCACTGGAGGAGAAGCCGCCCGTGCCCGGCCGCCTCCACCCTGGCCTGCTCCTGGCCGCGGAGAGCGCGCGGCCCGCGACGCAGGCGAGCTCCTGCCTACCGGGTGACATGGCGTCCGGTGCGTAGCTCCCCCTCACCCCTCGTTGCAGTGGAGCGGAGGACCTCCTCCCGGCAGCCGGCGTGCCCCCGGCGCTCGGGCCCGCACCCCCGCGAGGAAGCTTGCCGTCCGCAACGCCTCGGCCATGGCCCTTCCTCGTGACTGCATCCAGATTTTACGGTGCGTGGTTGAGAGATTGGCCTTCGGTGGGTGAAGAGATAAGGTTGAGGATGTGTAGGTGGGGCCCGCATCCAGATTTTATGATGCATGGTTGAGAGATTGGCCACGTAGCCGTCCGGCGCGGGAGCCGCGCGTCGGACGACCGGTGGGAAGCATTCTATAAATCATAAACCGAGTATCAAAATTAAATTCCAATTATACCATGGAATTTCTGACAATAAAAACTTCGAAACAAGATCTCACTTGACTATGTTTTAACAAACTTCTTATTCGTATTTTTTAATTAAGGTTATATATTCTATTATAGTCAGAATAAAACAAATGAAGTGTTAGAACAAACAAGAAAAACTGTCCGAACAAGATCATGTTATAGCTAGAACAAATTTATATGTCATCTCGAGCAAGACAAATGTAGTGTCAGAACAAATTATTATTATAGACAAAATAAGTTATTATTATAGCCAGAAGAAGATAGTATTTAGCCAGAACAACTTATTATTATAGCCAGAACATGTTTGTATGTCATCTCGAATAAACAAAATAAAGTGTCGGAGCAAATAAGAACAACTGTCAGAACAAGATCCTATCATAGTCACAACAAGTTTGTATGTTATCTTGAACAAATAAATAAGTGTCAGTATAAATAAATATACTAAGAGAAGAAAATTTAAAAGAAAGGAAAGAAAAATTGAAAAAAGAAAGAATAAAAGATAAAGAAATAACAGGAAATAGAAAATAAATTAAAAAAGAAGGAAAGAAGAAATAAAAAATAAAAAACAGAAAAAGAAAGAAAAACAAAAAATAAAAAAGAAAGAAAAAGAAAAAAAACTGAAACCTACCTACCCACCGCGCCCCGCGACCGGCGTGACACCGAGTGAATTTGTCGCTTCGGCGACGTATATGATTCCCACTGGGAAGTGTGCCTTCCATCCAATTGTAACACCCTAATTTTCAATTTATGGTTTTTATAAAATTTTGTTAGCAACTTGTGCCTATGCTTAAGGATTTTAAGGTTGTATTCAATTTCCTAGGCATTTAAATAATTTTCTTTAGTAAAATAAATAAACTATAGGGGTTGAATGTTGCATACATGCTGGTGCATTGTTTTTGAGTGTTTGAATTCAAATCTGAGTTGAATTCAAATTTGTTTGTGGTTTCAAAAGAATTCAAAAAGTTTTCTTTTCTCCTTCCTTCTCTTCTCTTGTTTTTGTTGCGGCCCGTTTATAGGAAGTCTACTGGAGCCCCTTTGAGTTTGTGGCCCAGCTCGTTGTTGCCCCCTCCTCTTTTCGCTTCTGCACGCAACCCAGCTAGTTTAAGGCCCAGCTCAGCCCAGTTCGCGTGCCCGAGCCCCGCTTCGCCTCGGTCACCGACGGGTGGACCCCCCGGTCATCCCCGACCTCCGACCGAGCCGGACTCGCCCCGAGTCCGTGCGCCGCGCCACCCCGCGTCCGAGCCACCTCCTTCGCGTGGCCCGCACACCAAGGCGTGTTTCCTTGCCCTATGAATACCTCCGCCGCCGCAGCCCCTGAACCGCTTTCCCAAAACCCTAGCTCTCGAGCTCCAGCGCCGCCACCCAAACCTAGCCGCGCCGCCGCTATTGATCTTCGTCGTCGCCGCCTTCTCGTCGTCAAGAAGGAGCTCCGGAGTTTCGCAAGCCCGCAAGGAAGCTCCCGGTGCCGCTCGTTCGTGTCGCCGTGCCTTGCAGCGCCCGTTCAAGCTCGCCGGAGTCGCAACGCCGCCGCCGTCCGCCCCGCCGTGCCGTATGCCGTCTCCGTCAAGCCTTAGGTCGAACTAGTGCCCTTGTTTAGTTCGCGTTGTTGCGCTCTATGTTTTAGTACAGTTCCTGCATCGAATCGAGCCCCCTACCTCAATCTGGCTCCTCGAAGGCGAGTTCGCCGCCGCGCGCCGCCGCTCGCCGTCGCGTCCCGCCGCCGCTCGCGCTTGCGCTGCACCTGGGCCACCGGATCGAAGATCGACGGCTTGGATTAGATCCAACCGCGGGTCAAACCAGCCACATACTGGTCAACCCCGCTGAGTTGTCGTCATTTTGCAAAAGAGCCCCTGATGTTTTAAGTTTTACAAGCCGGTCCTCCCAGCGTTCAAAGATCGTTACATATAGGTCTTGTTTCTTACGGTTTTAACCCTAGGCTTTCTGGTTTTAGTAGCCGAGGTCTGTAGATTAAGTTTTATGCGGTAGACCCTGAGTTTATACGCTTAATTATGTTTTAGCCCTCGGTTTTTAGCAGTTAGGCCCCTGGAACCTTAGTTTTCTCGCAGATAAGCCCCTTAGCTTGTTTTAGCCATATCTTCTTCGTTATAGCTCCGTTTTTAGCGTTCTTTATGTCCAAACGATCGTATCGAAGAGTAGAGTAGCTTTACGCTTCTGTTTAGCTTTGTTAAATCTATTTGATGCTTGTTTCTTATTTTATTCTATTGTTTGCCTGTATGTGAATGTTGTGGTGCGTAGAGGACGATCGTTACTTGGACTACGCTGCTGCTAAAGAATTTGAAGATTTTGATCAGTCATCCGAGTTTGTGGAATGCAAGTCCTTACTGCATGCCCTTTTTCCTATACAACTACATTTTAATTACACCGTTTAATTTATTGCTTTGCATTAATGTGATGGGACCCTGTGATTAAGGTGTGACTAGTTTAGTTTACTATGTCCTTGATAACCTGGGTATTTTATTTATGTTGGGTAGCACATGCTTAGTTGCTAACTACAGGTTGAGGGTGGTTTTATTAAACACAAAGTGAACTTGATTTATTTTATGCTCCACCATCATTAAACAAGACTACTCTTATTAATTGGAACATGGAGAACTACCCAGGACAACAGTACAACCACAAGACAAATGACTCTGTCTTGGCTAATTAATTAGAAACCTTAGTGTGTGGTATGCTTTACCTGATAAGGGCGAGTGGGTGGCGGTAGATGATGTATAGCCCGGCCCTCAACCTAATCTGCTCTGTGGTAGCTTCGCAGTTTGAGAGAGGGTTATGCATTGCACTGACCATGTAACCTAGTGAACAGCCCATACTAGGGAATCTTTGTAAAGGCCTCGTAGTGAATCCCTAGCCACTCACCTAAGGCAGTGTTTAAGGGCTTTGCAAACCCGGGCGACATGGGAAGCATGACTTGTGGTTAAAGATGTGCCACCTCTGCAGAGTGTATAAACTGATCGATCAGCCGTGCTCACAGTCACGAGTGGCCTGGACCCTCACATGAGTAACTTATGGAATATGAACTTAATTTTGTGTATTGCATCTTATTATTGTTGCATTTATTAATCTTTGGGTTGGTATACACTTACATTGTACAACATGTGCTCACGCTTGTTGATTTTTATTCTTGCAACTACACTACTCGGACTGCTGCTCAGACGGACGCTTTGAAGACTTCCCAGAAGACTTTGAAGAGTTTTAGGCGCGTTCCCCAGTCGACTGCCTGTGGTGGACGACTTCGTTTATCTTTTCCGCTGTTAGCTGCTCGTATGGTGTGTTAGACTATTTGACATTCGGTCTGTAATAATAATAACGCTGTGACACTGCGATTTGGTACTCCACTATGTCGTTTGCATGTGTGAACATGATCCTGGACACATGTAAACTTATTATCTGGTTTTGCTTCCAAAACTGGGTGTGACACCAATGATCCAAGTGCTGACTAAATTGCACGAATCATAGTTTTGTAGTTGGGGCACTCGGTGCTTTTGTTTGGAGGGAGTGAGGTGGATCAACAGAAAGATAAATGATCCCATCAGTTTGAACTGGGAACCAGTAAAATTGTGAAAACATGGTTACTTAACAAACTTTTGAAACTTAGATTGAATCATTCCCATATGTAGCACCATTGTCATGAAATCGTCATTCCAACATATAGTATCAACTCATCCCAAGAAGCCACCACATTTATTCATACTTTATCAAAAAGCTCTCTCAAATCCCGCAGCAACGCGCGGGGAATCACCTAGTTTTTGCTGTAGAAAGGCCCAAGGTGGAAGTACAACTACAGACCAAGCTACTGCTAATAATTAATAGATATGTGTTGTTGTACAACATCATGTGCAATTTAGTTCCTAAAGTATAAAACAATTTGCCTTTGCATGAGTTCAAAAGTCATGCAAATTGTTATATGTTGTACATGTTCTCATGGAATCAAACAAAACATTGGATTGTTGTCAAAAAAACAAAACATTGGATTTAGATAATCTATATTTAATATGTGCGTGTCGCACGTGCATTTTACTAGTCAAAGGTAAACGGTCCAAAACATATTGCCCATATCCTTATTTTTCTCGAACAAATATTTAACTCTCAGAAACAAATAATCTAGCGAAGGTACTCCACGCAAAAATTAAAAAAAGAAAACAAGAATATCCAACTATAGATATCCAATCCAACTTCCAAGGTTCTTTTCCATCTGCTAGGCGGCCTTATCCCACCTATAGATGGCCAAACGGTTCGCCCGGCCCGGCACTAGCACGAGCACGGTCAGGCCTAGCCCTATGTGGCTCGGCGGCACGCCGTGCTGTGCCATCTCGGACCACTGTGCCCAACTCGCGGCACAAGCATGGTCCTATGGCACCTTAGTGGTGTCGTGTCGTGCTCACAGGCATGGCAGCCTGCAATGGCCGCGTAGCGGCCCGTGGTTGCAACGGAGCTGAGGAGCTCGCCACGCTGCCACCGCCGTCGTCGTCGACGCTGCTATGCCACCTACGAACGCCGCCGCCGTCGCTGCTGGGCCACCCGCGAGCGTCGTTGCGCTGCTGCCGCCACTGGGCCACCCACGAATGTCGTTGCGCCGCCGCCGCTGTGCCACCCGCGAAGCCAAGGCGGAGGGGGGGCCGGTGCGGCGTCGAGACGGAGAGGGAGAGCGCGATCGCGCAGAATCAAGGCAGAGGAGCGGAGGGGGCCAACGCGGAGCTGAGGTGGAGGGGCGGAAGGAGACGGCGACCGGCGGAGTGGTGCCCGGGCAGTGTGGCGGCGGAGGCAGAGGGTGGCGGCGGCTGGGTGAGGAAATGGGAAGCGGAATTGAAGATTAAGGTTTTGAAGGGTTATTTATATACTAGGTAATATATGGGCCTTTAGCAGGTCACGTTAACGGGCCACTATCGTGCCAAGTACAATAATCGTGTCGTGTCCGTACCGGCACTACAGGCCGAAGTGATGGCTCAGGCACTGGCACTATGCCGTGTCGTGCCTGGCACTGGCACTATCGTCATTGTGCCATGCCGTGACCGTGCTTTTTTTGGACCGTGCTCATACCGGTCCATCGTGTTCATGCCAAATGGCCACCTATACTCCCACCACAATCCTCACCTCGGCCCGGCCACCACTTCTCCAACTTCTCTAAGGCTGGCACGCATCGAGTCCATGGCTTCTCCTCGCGGACACCGCCTGTGTTTCTGAGGAACCAAGTTGAGACGTGCCTTGGTTTGTATGTGTTGAGTGATTGACCAGATGATTTGAAGCTTTGTGTGTAGTGTTGTGTTGTGTGTGTTGTGTCGTGTGTGCATGTTTGTTTACCTTATTGCCTTAGTGGTGTGTTGTCAATGCACTCGTGATGAGTGGTTGACAACGTTGTGTGGACTGACTCTTGGCCTAGTATTGCAGGTACAGGTTGCGGCTTGATTCGCGTGGTGCAGGTGAAGATCAAGTGTGAAAGGTCTATGTCTGTGTGACCTCCCAGGAGCGGAGAGACAAGTAGGCTTCGATCGAGGTACCCGGTGGCCGACGGGATCAGGTGCGGACCGTATGCTGGCGAGAAGAGCAAGATGACGTCGAGAGCGATGGAGCCGGTGCAAGGTAGCAGCTGAAAACTGAAGCTTGCACGCGGGGTTTGCAGTGGTTTGGCCACAAAACCACTGGGTTGCTTGGCTGAGCCACAAAGCCAAGGCCGAAGGCTCGACAGGGCGACCAGCCTGCTCAGGCCGGTCTGACCGCCTAGGGGAGGCAGTCTGACCGCCCAGGGGAGGCAGTCTGACTGCCTGGCCCAGAGTGACCGGGGGAGGCCGGTCTGACCGCCTAGGAGGGGCGGTCTGACCGCGTGGGCCGCAGCGCGTCGAGAAGCTTCGAAGCGGAGGACGCGTGGCGCGATCGTGAGGCTTGCGTGGAGAGGAAGCGGATTGCGGGCGTCCGTCTGATGGAGAAAATTATGTGTTGACCAAAACGCCCTTGCATGGGCTTGAAATGTAACTCCTAGTGTAGGGGCACTTCGGTCATTTGTCCGGAGGGCCTATATATAGGAGGAGTGGCTGGTTGGGCAGCTATCTCTTTTGGCTTGGCTAGGTGGGTGTGCTCCTTCTTCTTGGAGTGCTCTTGGTGAGAGGGAGAGAGGAGAGAGTGGCTCTTTGTTTGAGCTTTTTGCCATCCAAGATTTGTGATTCTTGGGAGTGGCTTGTAACCGAGTATGGCTGCATGATTCATAGTGATTTCCCCTTCTTCATCTTGTGCCATATTCTTTATTCCCTGCGTTTTTCTTTTTCGGAGCTATTTTCGGAGTCTTTTCTTGGGATTTTCGTGGGGAAGATTTGGAGGAGTTTCTTTGCGGGATTTGTAGTGGGAATCACACATGAGGACGTGGTGCCTCTTTTCTTGGTGATCTTGCCCCTTCAAACCCGTGGAAAGGCCTTCGATTTGGTGGTTTTCGGAGTTGCCCTAGTTCTTGAGGTAGAGGCGCAAGATTTGCGATTCCCCATGATGAGAGCGTTTTGGTGGATATCCTTTGAGGGAGAGATTGTTCAGGAGGTAACACATCCATCCCCAAAGTTTCACTGCAATCCGTTGGGTGAATCGGGAGATCGATCGATGCGAAGTTGAGGATTGACCCGCGGTTCTTGTTTTCTGAGGGAGGGCGGTCTAACCGCGTGGGGGACGCGGTCTAACCGCCCCGGGACCTTCCCGGAGAAAGTTTGGTCTTTCGAGGAGATCTTCTAGGAGCAAGTTGGCCTTGATCAGAAGAACTCATGGTTAAAATCTCAGCTCATTTCGAGTTCGTTTGGTCTAGTTTTTTACCTTTTCTTGGAGCCAGCCAGAGGAGGTCTGACCGCCCCGGGGAGGAGGTTAGACCGCCCCAGGTAGCCCCTGGTCAAAGTTTGGTTGTTCCAGGAGATCCTCTGAGAGCATGATGGCCATGATCAGAGAAAGCCATGGTTGAAGTTTGAGCAAGTTTCGAGTCCGTTTGCTTCGGTTTCGGTCGATTTGGTGTTTCTTGTCCAGGGAGGTCTAACCGCCCCCCTTATGCGGTTAGACCGCCCCCTGCTGGACAGAAGTGATTTCGAGATTTCCAGAGTGCGTTTTGGTCTTGGTAGTTTTGGTTTGAGGTGGGACTTGTTCCTAGGATCAGTAGTATTCCAGTGACTACGTGATCTTGGCAAGCAAGAGGTTTTGGAGTTGGAAGTGTTTTTGGGTGGAGGCAAGATTTCTGAAGAGGGAGGTCTGACCGCCCCTGGACCGCGGTCTGACCGCCTCTGGAAGAAGTTTTGCTTTTTGGTTGGATTTCTCTGTGAGCCTGTGGGTCTTGACCAGAGGAAGCCATGGTTCATACATGAGTGGATTTTGAGTTCGTTTGGGTTGTTTTTAAGCAAGTTCTTAGTGACTCCTGTAGGGAGGTCTGACCGCCCTGGCATAGAGGTCTGACCGCCCTACCCTGGAGCGAGATCGTTTTGTGTTGTCCGCTACGTGCTCGATCTCTTTGGGTTGGATACTTGCTCCTAAGTCCAGTAGCACTCCAGTGGCTACATGGATTTCGCAAGTGAGGTACTTAAGGCTTTGGAGTTAGTTTGGGACCATAGGCCGAGTTCTTACTCTGTGTGAGAAGAATTTTTATCGACTCCCATTTACTCCTCCTCTCTGGTCGCCAATCCGGTCCTCCAGTTTCATACGGTGCCATCGATGCCATCATTTTTTGCCTCTCCAAGGTCAAGCTCCGGCTCCCGGGCTCGAGTGCGGCCTCATCACGTCCCTCCTGCGCACGCTTCGACTCCTTCGTCGTCTTTCGCTTTTCTCCGTGCTGCATCCTGCTTCTCCGTTTCAGGAGCTGCATCCAGCTTCTTCTTCTCCGCTTCAGGAACAACACTTGGAGTTGGAGATGCTGGAAACTTGACATGACTTGGCGAAGTTCCCATGGCGATGGTCGATGGATGTCCTGGACGCAGGCGGCCGGCGGCGGCGCGGGTGTGTTTGATCTGTTTGAGTCCCACGATGGCCATGTATTTTATATTCAGGGCGTACCAACAGTCACGGTTGGTTATGATAAGGCCCGGAATATTGAATTGCAACCCTGAAATCCAGGGATAATTTGTTGGTGCGCAAGGTAACTTTACGTTTGTTTCGTCTTTACCAAGTTACTCCGTAAGCTAGGATTAGCTTGACCTCAACTACGAGAGGCATTCGTTTCGTTTCATGTGTTATTTTTACCTACTATTATTATTCTTGATGAAGACATGAGCTACGAGCAAGCAAGAAACAATAACATGTTGCATATGGGGCTTCATGATTACAAGAGAATTCGGCTATGTGCGCTCGCATAAATAGGAGACATTAATTTCCTTTTTTCAGAAAAGAGACGACCTTGATGATAACAGCCTAATAACATAACAGTGTGCAAATTGAGCGTAGCTCAGTTGTTAAGGTTTCTTGTTCACCGAAGTTCAGTTCTCCACTCGGCATGGTACTCGCATTTTTCAGAAATTATTGGATTTAACTGACGTACAAAAGATTCCTATGCAAAGATGGCCAGTGGAAAATTTTAATTAGTTGTTTGCTTCTTATACTAATCTAAGATTAGAACAAGAAGGAATAGGAACGTTCCCAATTACTCGCTTGAATATTTTGTTACATTAGTTTATTTTATTTTGTCATAGGGTTTTTTTATTTTGTCCCAGGGTTTATTTTTATTTTATTTTTCATGTCGATGCACATCGATTGACCTAGGTGGTTAGAACAGAGGTTCAAAGTGTAAATGAGAACCATAGGTGTGCAGTTCTTTTTCCATATCGGGTCAAACATACTGGGTCTAACGATGAACATGGCCTACTGCACAAGCTTATTTTTGGAGAGAGATTTTTGTAGTGTTTGCAAAAAAGAAAGAGCCTCATAAACTTATTTTGACGAGAGATTTTTTGCGTAAATAAAAATAACCCGCTAGAAGGAGGGCTTGAACCTCCGACCTTGTGGTTAACAGCCACACGCTCTAACCAACTGAGCTATTCCAGCTTGTTGCTGCATTCCATTCTAGAATTATAGTAATCCTTTCTTCCCGTTGCTATCACGGCGACCGCACCGACCGAGCCCATCCCGCCCGCTGGAACGAAGTCGTCGTACTCTGGACACGCTGCTGAATATATTGTCTTTTTTGTAATCCTATGTCTACTTCTGATTCACAATTCTGAACATCCGTGCTATTCAGCAACGTGTGTATCTTTCGAAAAAAATATGTCTATATGCTTTAGAAATGTTTGTGATCCAATTAATTCATCTTAATATTAACGTTTACACTTCCGTGATCAGTTTGATATCTTTATGGATGCATCCTCGGACCTCGGTAGTTTGCGTGAAGCTGTAAGGTTGTTATCAGACTGTGGAAGAAGGAAAACGTGAGGAAGGAAGAGGAGAAACAAGAAAAAGATGGGGTTGCTTGGTCGCATGTGTAATATTGAGCCATTAATTAAGAGGTTGACAAAAACAATTTTCTAGTTTTGCACTTTTGTGAAGCTGAGATGGAATTTTTATCTTCTGACAATACATTAACCGCGTTTGATGGCGTATGCACGGAGAAGAACATCATGTGTACTGAAAATAATACAAATTTTGCATGTTTTCGTTCCAAACATGTTTTAAGGCCCAGACTATTACAAAATTGTTCAGACAACTGAACATGTTGTTTGCCTTTAGGACTCAATCATTTTGTGACTGACTCATACATAGTAGAACCATTTCTGTTGGTTGGTTCTGGGGCAAAATGGGGTCTGTTCACTGAGTTATTGGTATCATCAAGTGATTTCTCCCTGCAGAACAGTGATCGTCCTCAAATAGTACACAAAGAAAATACGATGGGCGACAAGGTTGTACACTCACGAGTGAGCGATGGACAGGCTTGTCTCTTCACTGAGTGATGAGTAGTGAATCGACATCAATCATGGTCAAGTAAACATCAGCTCTGACGTAATTACTCCATCAAGATTGGCAGTAAGAGCTTCTAATGGAAGAAACTGGCACGGTTTCCATAGCACAAGAAATCATCTATAGAAACTATCTTCCACAATAGTAGTGTCTTCGAGTAATAATTGTTTTCTTTTTCTCTCTTTCAACTCTAACTTCTTCCTCCAATGAGAGAGTGCCATGAGTCCTTTAGAAACTAGTAGTTCCTTCCCAATGGTAATTTCATGGTTTCTTGATGCATTGGTTCAAGAGGAGACTTAGTTTCTTTATGAAGAAATCATTTCTATGATTCTCTATCTCTTTCCTCATTAAATAGGCTGCCACATCACAATTTTAATTAATTGATAAGCTATTTAATAGAGATAGAAACTATCATTAATGCATCGTTAGGAGTGCCCTAAGCTTTTCTTCTGATAAAAACAGAGAGCAGTCAAATATTAATGCAGTGCAGGGGTGCCGATAGGCTGCTTGGTTGCCAGCCTATTACCAACCAATCCACGCCACACCAACCAAGTAGCACCTCTGCATTTGTTTGTTAGATGTGTTAGGATAAATGGCTGTTAGCAATAATCACGTCATGGTGTGTTCCGGGCGTGCCTGATTCGGTGTGTGTGTCGAGCGTGTCACGTTCGTGCGTGTGGGCGCCTGCAGGGAAGCTGCGGCGCGGTCCGGCGCGAGGACGTCGCGGACCGGGTCCAGGCCGGTGCGTAGGAGGTTTTGGCTCCACCGCCATGCGTCGTGCGACCGAGTCGTAGGTGAGTAGGAGTACGTGGTGTGCGTGTGCGCGGATCTCGCAGAGGAAGCCGTCGTGGCCGTTATGAGCAGTGGCTCGCGCCCACGACTGAGCGCGCTCCGCGGAGATCATGGTGCCGCGGCCAGTGTGAGTCGTGTTCCCCGACCTATATGAGGCCCCTTTACTCCCACATCTCCGTTTGCCAGTTGAAGTGCCAAGATACAGGAGCTAGTGGCTCCGCGGCATTCGCCGGCCAAAGGTAATGTTCATCTTCAACCTCAGGCTCCCGGCGTGTGTGCGAGCTGTAGTGAGCGAGGCGAGGGGGAGCTACGGGAATGTGCATTCCCGACCGTTTCCAACAATTGGCATCAGAGCCTGGTCGCGATCGTGAAGGGAGAAGTTGGCGACAGTTCGAGCTCGAACGGCGTCGTGGTGCGCGGCGCGCCCAACTCCGACGTGGTGGGGCTGCCACTGCTGACCAAGGGGAGCTACCAAGAGTGGTCCCTTGTGATGCAAGTGTCCCTGGAGGTGTTGGAGCTCTGGGAAGTCGTCGAGGCGGAGGGCAAGGACCGCGCCATGGATCGGCACACGCTGGCCGCGATCCTCCGTGGCGTTCCGCCGGAGATGAGGGCCGGGCTCGTCGTGAAGAAGACGGCGAAGGAGGCTTGGGACTCCGTGAATATGATGTGTGGCGGCGACGAGCACGTGAAGGCGGCTAACATGTAGCGGCTAATGAAGGAGTTCGAGCTCCTGAGCTTCCGCGACGGCGAGACGGTGACTGACTTCGCCGTGCGCGTTGATCGCCTGGTTGACCACGGGGAGGTGCTGGGCGATTCTCGCGTGGTCAGGAAGGTGTTGCGTGTCGTCCCAAGGCTGTTGAAGCAGGTGGTAGTCTCCATCGAGATCCACGGCGACCTTGAGGCCATGACGCTGGGCGAGGTCGTCGGGCAGCTCCAGGTCACGGAGGATGCGGACACCGAGGACGAGCCGGCGTTCAAGGGCGGGAGCGGCGAGCAGCTGCTGCTCACCAAGGCCCAGTGGGAGGCGCATTCACATCTTGGAGGCGGCAGGCACCACAGTGGCGGCGTTCATGGTGGCGGGTACGACGACGATGGCAGTAGTAGCGTGAGCTCTGGGCGCAGGGGAGGTCGCTACCGTGGCCGGTGCTTCGATTGCGGCACGCGCAGGCACATAGCGAGGGAGTGCCCGAAGAAGAAAGAGAAGGCTCTGCTCGCCGGCGTCGACGAGGAGGCAACCCTCCTGTGAAGTCCATCCCCACCATGTCGTGTTAGGGTGAGATTGTTAGCAATAATCACGCCATGGTGTGTTCCGGGCGTGCGTGAGTCGGTGTGTGTGTCGAGCGTGTCGCGTTCGTGCGTGTAGGCGCAAGGAAGCTACAGCGCGGTCCCGCGTGAGCACGACGCGGTCCCGCACAAGCACGGTGCGGTCTGGGTCCAAGCCGGTGCGCAGGAGGTTTTGGCTCCGCCGCCATGCGTCGTGCAACCGAGTCGTAGGTGAGTAGGAGTACGTGGTGTGCATGTGCATGGATCTCGAGGAGGAAGTCGTCGTGGCCGTTATGAGAAGTGGCTCGTGCCCACGGTCGAGCGCGCTCCGCGGAGATCATGGCATCGCAGCCGGTGTGAGTCGTGTTCCCCGGCCTATATGAGGCCCCTGTACTCCCACATCTCCATTTGCCGGTTGAAGTGCCAAGATACAGGAGCTAGTGGCTCCGCGGCGTTCGCCGACCAAAGGTACTTCATCTTCAACCTCGGGCTCCCGACATGTGTGCAAGCTGTAGTGAGCGAGGTGAGGGAGAGCTCAGGGAACAATGGCAGCAGCAATATACCAATTAATCCGTCATCTTGTGATGATCAATGAGGATAACATCTACCATCAGATATGCAGCGGAATAATATAAATCACATGCACAAAGACACAAATATTTACGTGGGAAACCTCCTCAAGATGAGGAGTAAAACCCACGGGACGGACCACTCCAAGCTTCCACTATAATCAACAAATGGTTACAAGGAGTCTTCTCTAGGACCTCTAGAGGATTACACCAGTAGCAACACATTCACCATAATGAAACTAGGCATTTGCAACAACAACAACCACTTAGCAAGAGGAACTACTTTGAAATAGAGAATACGCAGATTCTGTCCCCTTCGGTAATCAGTTCATATCTCACAAACTACATATCCTCTGTGCACAAATTTGGGTAGGATTGTGGTTCCACAAGTTCCCGGACCACTGACAAAATTTCAGCTCAATCGGACACTGTTTGACCACCCAAACAGATCATCTACCGAAACTGCTCTGTACTAAAATTGCAATCATTCGAACTGACAAAACTGACCCCAAATCTGATGATAATTTGTTGAACCAAACCTCAAACGAACTGACCAAATCGAAGTACCCTATGTGTAGAACGAGCTCACCAAGTTTGGCGCGAATCCAAGCACGTTTGAGCCTCCGATCACAAGTTTGAGTCAGATCTGCCCGGAGCCACCAAATCTGGACAGATTTGCTTCTCCTTCTTCTTCCTATCCTCTCTTGGTTGTGTTGTGTGTGTGCTACTCTCCCTCTCTCTCCAAGTGACGTCCAACCCAGGAAGAGAATGGGGGCTAGGGTTTTCTTACTTGCACTCCCTCTCTATGAGCAATCTCAACCATTGATTCAAACACTAGATCAACGGTGCACAAACACTTGGGTTTGTGGGCTTTTTTCTTTAGTTGTTGGGCTTCCAATCATCCTCCGTGTAGAGGAATAGCCCAACATTATGCGCTCATGGCCAATTAATATAACAATTGCTCCTTTATTCTTGATCTTCATTTGTGGCTGAAAAGGCCAAGCTGCGTGATAGAACATAATTTCAACACTTCTAGGGCGAGACCAGGAAAATTGACGTGCATTGGAACAATCCCCCTCCCTCCCTCCGCGTCGCCCTCCCAGGCGACTTGGGGGGCGCTCCCTCTTGCCGCCGCCGGTAGCCCCCTCCGCACAGGCTGGCCGTTGTCGTCGCCGCTGGCGTGCGTGTGGCGGCGGCGGCCCCGCTCCTCCCCTCTCTCCTCTCTCCTCTCTCCTTCCTCCTTCCCCCTTACCCCTCCTTCCCCTTCTCCACACCACACCACGCCGGGTCGTGCCCCTGGGTCTCCTCCTCCGCCCTCCTCTCCCGGTGGCCGGGCCCGACGCGCGGCGCCGCTGCCCAAGCTCTTGCGCCGCCGACGGCTCCTCCCCTCCCCCTCACCCCACGTCCCAGCCCTAACCCTCGGTTCTGGATCTAGGGCGTCGGGGGAGGACGTGGCGGCGACGGCTTCTTGGGGATGGGTGTCGTGCGTCCTCGCGCTCCTGCTCGTTGCTTTGCGCGTCGGCCGCCCTCTAGCGCTCCCTTGCCTGGCCGCGGCGGTGCTCGAGATCTGGCGCGCGTGGGGCGTCTCGGGCGCGCTCGCGTGATGCGCTGCGGCCGCTCTCTACTGCTGGCGCCCTTCTTTGTCGGGTGCGACGACACGGCCGGTGCCTCTTCGTCGGCTCCACCGGGTGGTGCTCGCGCAGCTGCTGGGTGAGGACGGGCGTGGCTATGAGCTCGCGCGGTGGCTGGAGGCGTGCGGCACGTGGCTGGGCAACGACGCCACGCTCGCGCAGCACCTCACGTCCCCGGCCACATGGGACAACTTCCTCACCCCCGCCGCCTCCCCGTCGCCGCCCCCGCGCCCACTCCTCCTCCTCCAGCTCCGCGTCCGCACGCTCCTCTTCGACAAGGCCTCCGCTGCGCTCCAACTTGCCCCCCGCGGCGCGGGCGCCGCGGCCGCCTCATCATCTTCCACCTCGTCCGTTCGCCGACGGGGGTCTCTCCCTAAGGTGCGGGCGGCCCGGGTCGGCCCAACCCTAGATCTGGGCTCAGTGGGCCCGGTGATGCCGGCCCCCCTCCCCGTGTCGACGTCACCGGTGCCCCCCGCCGGGCCTAGATCTGGGCCTGGGCCTGGACCTTCCCGGGTCCTCCCCCTGCGACGCCGGCGGCCCTCCGTGGACCTGTCCCCCCCTCCCGCCCCGGATCCCACCCTCCCTCTTACGGATCTGGCACGGGGCGCAAGGGGCCGGCGCGGCCACCCCTCCTGGCCGTCGCGCGTGGTGCCGTCGACGCCGCCGCCTCTGGGCTGCACGGGTCCCTACCTAGGTTGGGTGGGCCACCTTCGGTGTCCGCCCCTCCTCCACGCCGCCGCCGTAGGTGTCCGCCGCTTCCCATCGTTTGGGCCCAGGGCACCGCCGACCCGCTCGTCGCCGACCTCCCCCCACTAACCCACCGCCGCCGGCCGCCGCGGCTGCGAACGGTCCTCGACGACTCGACAACGACGACGCTCCTCCTCCTCTTCGCTGGCTGGGGGCGTGCCACCCCTCCCCGCAGGTGGTCGAGGCCCCTCACCTTCGTCCCTCCTTCGACCGCGGGGGAGTCTGTCCGACGGCGCCCCTCCTCCCCGTCTCCGGCGCGTCGCCGTTCCTTCAGCGCCCCGCGGCCCACCCCCTTCCTCGCCGCCGCTCGTGCTGCTCCCTTCCTCGGCAGCCCTGTCGGCGACTCTCCACCTCTACACCCCGGCCCCCAGCCCGCCGGCTCTTCGTCGTCGTCGTCCTGTGTTGCCGCTGACCGGTTCTGCCTGCCGTCTACGCCATCTGCGTGGGTCGTGGTCTGCTAGCCTGCCCGTGCTTATGTTGGTGTCGCCTCGGTGCTTTGACTGCTTTCCCATCGGTGTGCCTGCTGCCCAAGCCTTGAAGATCGCCGGCGAAGAGTTGGTCTTAGGGTTCGGCGAAAGCCTTGCACGACCTCGGTCGGTGCCGGCAACGGCTGCACCCTCGGTGTAGCTTCCCTCGCTGGAGGTGTTGTCTTTACGCTCCATTTCCATTTCGTCAGCCCGGTGAAAACTGGGTCTGCTCCCCCCTTGAGCGGACGGACGATGGCGGCGTCCTCGTCGCTCCCTCCTTGGTGGCTTCGTCCTGCGCGACATCTTCGTATGTTCTTCTTAGGCTTGTGTTGTAGCCTCCATGTGATGAGCTAGTGCTCCGAGTGCCCTCTTGTGCAGGCTAGGCTTCACCTTCTTCTCCTTATTTCGGTGTGGTTGTGGTGTTGGGTTTCCTCCTCTCCTCTGGCTTCTTTCGGTCGTTTGACCTTGTATTCGGCGCTTTAGGGTTTCTCCTAAAGTTACCTTGTTGTAACCTTCTCATCTCTTAATGAAAAACGTGTTTTGCACGTCTTAAAAATTTTTTTAACACTTCTATTGCAGTCGTGATAGATTTGTTTTAACTATACTTCACATAATGCAAGTTGAAGCTTATTGGAGGTACACGTCCATGAGAGGAAGGAAGATTGCCACACGTCAGACGCACAGCTCAGGCGTCACTTAGCTGACGAAGACGTCGAGCTCGAGCACAGCGTTGGGGTGGTCGAGGCTGACGGTCTTCCAGAGCACGTACCCTCGCGCCATCCTGAACTGCCCCGTGCCGCCGACCACGGGAAGCTCCCGCACGGCCGCGCCGATGTCGTCCCTGCCGACGACGGTGACGGAGCTGCCGGCGTACGGCCCCGACGTGAGCACCACGTTTATGGTCACCAGCAGCTCCGGGTTCCCCGTCGACGCCCAGATGTAGTGCCCCTGCGCCCGCCCCACCGCGTCCGACGACCGCAACGCGCCCTGCGTCAGCACGTCGTCGATCACGACCGTGTCGCCGAAGTGGCCCCGGGGACCGTTCAGCACCTGCACCGCCGTCGGCGACGGCCCCGTAAGCACGTCGTGCATATAGAAGTGGAGGTGCGCCGACGCGGCGGATACGGGCCGCGGCGCCGCCGGTCCGGTGGCGAGGACGGCGGCGACGGCGACCAGCATGGAGCAGAGCAGCTTGCAACGAGCCATGGCAAGAGGGAGTGTGTGTACGTCGTAACTCTATCTGTACGATGCGGTATGGCTGCTAGGAGCTAGTATAGTCGCCTGTTTATATAGACAGTTGCATCAGATCAGCGGGTGAATGGGGAATAAAAATCCATAATGTTCATCAAATTTGAAAATTTAATTAGATGTCTGCAGCTGACCTGTCGCTGCCAGTCGTTTGTCTTATAGTTGATGTTGTCGACAACAATACAACATCATGCCAGTGTCGGTGGGCCTGCTGGTACAGGACCAGTGGAGACTGGATCTATCCGTACTGTTCCTTTACCGGCAAGATCTATCAAGACCTGTAGAGTGAATTCGCACAATAAATCAATAATCATGATCAGCCCTAATGGCAGCTTTGCATGTGTCAAAAATTCACAAGTCTACTATTTTGTCATGAACTTTTTGAGCTGCACAGCCCACGGCTGTTTCAACAAGACAACAATAGAGCACAAAATGTTTGTCTATGCTAAGTTGTGAACTTTTTCTTTTGTGCAACTATCTTTTCAAAGAACGTGCATTATGCACGTATTTCATTAAGCAGAATAGAGTTAAAACAACGAGTTCACACGTCGTTAGGTTACAACAGAAAGAGGAGAAAGAGGAGGAAACAGACACACAGGCACAGACTGGCGTCAAAAAAAGACACACAGGCACAGACACAGACACGAAACAAAGAAAGAGGCCTTGAAATCTAAACCGCAGAACTTGACCAAGGCCCCAAAACCCTGCTCTGAACCAGAGTTGGGCCTCGCTCGGCCAGGACATGCGGCGCCAGGGCAACGACGACCTTGTTTATTTCGACAATCCTTTGTTGTCGTGAGCCCCGCTGCCCAGCTCACGGCGAACGTGTCCCACAGGCTCACGTTTCAGCGACTGTGTGGCACATTTTCTGTGAACTGTGCTGTCCCAACTCATAGCAAACGTGACCCACAGTCCACGCGGCAAACAACCCACGTTTGCTATGAGTCCCAGATCTGGCTCACGGCAAAGATCCGGCGCCTCCTCAGGAAACCCTAGGCGTGTGCGGCTGACATGTAGGCAAGCCGGCCCTTTGCCGTGAGCTAGATCTGGGGCTCACGGCAAAGGCCCGGCGGCCCACACGTCAGCTGCACTCACCACTCTTCTACTCCACACACAACCACACACGCACACAACACTACTCCACACACACTACACACACACACACGCCGCACCACACTCACACAGCAACCGTCGTCGTCCTCCCCGCCATCCCGCCGCGCCCGCACCGCCGCCGTCCTCTCCGCCGTCCCTCCTCCCCGCCATGCCCGAGGCCGTCCTCCCCGCCATGCCTACGGCCGCCCTCTTCGTCGTGCCCAAGGCCGTCGTCCCCGCCGTGCCCGCGACGTCCTTCCCGCCGTGCCTGCGGCTGCCCTCCCCGACGTAATTAACACATGTAGTCCACATAAGATGTTGCCATGAGTAAACCTGTCTTTGTCGGCTACTCACGGCAAAGACGTTGCCGTGAGTAAACCTGTCTTTGGCGTGAGGAACCGGCTCACGACAACTTTGTTGTTTTCCGTTGTGGAAGAAGCCTTAAAATCTAAACCGCAGACCTTGACCAAGGGCCCGGAACCCTGCTCTGAACTAGAGCTGGGCCTCGGCCAGGATATGCGGCACCAGGGCAACGACCTTGTTTATTTCGACAATGTACTATATAAACAATACTAGTACCTAGTTCATCAGCTTTTCTATTCTGGTTTTTTGGGCAGCGTCAGTAACCTCTATCTATCTCCATATACTTTATGAGATGCATAAATATTGAAAATACTGATTCACACGGTTCGGCTGTCCAATTAACGGTCCAGCATCAATCTCAGGGACCACTTGGAATAAAGGAACGCCTGTCCTAACAGAAATGTATTTTTTAGTTTTCGTACAGATAAAAAAAACCAAAGTGAATTTTTATCAGGATTACAGATTTTATTTTTCCCGTCCTCCATATCAGAACCTCCAATGTATTTGTCAACAATAAGTTTTCGTTCTGATCCATGCACTAAAGTTAACTTACTCCCTCCATTCTAAATTATAGCTCGTTTGAGTTTTTTTGACCTCAAATTTGACCACTTGTCTTATTCAAAAAATCTGTACAAATATAGTCAAATTAAAATCACTCTCGAAGAACTTTTATAAATAAAACAAGTCACAACAAATGATGTGATGTTTTGCATAATTTTTTGAATAAGACGAGCGGTTAAATTTGATGTCAAAAAAAGTCAAACGAATTATAATTTGGAACCGAGGGAGTAGTTTTGAGCCAACCTTAGTCTTCAGGGAGATTATTAAAACTCATAGCTAACCAAAACGGTAAATGAGTTTGAGCATGTCTCTTGTGGTCATGTTTAAAATTAATTAATAAAAAGAATAACAAAGTAAAAAATAAAACACTAGTTTGGTTGGACATGAAATGGTCGAGCTCACCACGCCTGAAAGGCCATGAGGCCACATCCTCAGTGCAAGGATTTTGACAGTGACGGCGAGAGGGAAGAAGGTGCGGGAAAGTTACGTCGCATGGGCCAAATGGGCTTGTTTCGGCAGAGGAGGTGGGTGGGGCCTTGAGCGCCACTCAAGCAGTGGCGACGACGCCCAGTTGAACCCATTTCGATGTACTTCCTCGATTCATCTGTGTAATGCCTATTATAAAATCTCAAAAACTCACTAGTGAAACACATGGCGGGAGTAATCGAATCGGCAATAAAATATTGTCGGTTGTTTTTTCTTATAGAAAACTAATTACGAGAGTGTTTCCCTTGATTTTTGAGTTAAGCATAAATAATCGTTGTATAGATGAATGAAGAGAGTAATCACCAGGAGCACAGCTAGTGAGCTCATGCTAAAAACCACTAGATGTGTCATCAAACTCAACTAATCAAATGGCAGACGGAACCGACAACTGAACTGAGCAATTACAAATGTTATTATCATAAGAGTTGGAAGTACGGGGAAGCAACATGGACAGCGCAACGGAGCCGTTGACTGCAGATGATTTGTCTGGCGTGCAATTGGTCAAAGAGACAGAACACCAAAGTGTTTTAACTAAACGGTGTGGATGCTAGAGTCCTATACAAACCATTTGCACACGATTGTCAACCCTTCTTCTGACATTAAAGTGTTTTTAAGTAAACGGTGTGGATGCGAGTCCTATACAAATCATTTGCACCACAATTGCCAATCCGCCGGGCCCCGTTTAGTTGGAAGAGAAAAATTTTAGGCGCCTCTTTCCAAACCTATTAGGACTAAATATAAATTAATTAGAAACCTAATTACATGAATGGACGGGAAATCGCGAGACGAATCCAATAAGCCTAATTAATCCGTCATTAGGAATTGGTTACTGTAGCATGATGTTGTCTAATCATAACATAATTAGATTCGTTAGATTCATCTCGAAAATTAAGATTGGGGTTGTGGAATGAGTTTTATCATTAATCCACATTTAATACTTCTAACTAGTGTCCGGAGATTGATGTGACAGATAGTTTGTGAAATATTTGGGAACTAAACATGGCCGTTATTGTAACACCCCAGGTGTTTATTAAAGATAAATAACTCGATTAGTTGGGTTAATCAAGATTAATTAGTCCCTAAGCATGTTTTGCTTGATTGTGCACACTTTTGCACAAAAGACCTTGGTCGAAGTTCAAATTCCCGGTCAAACCCTAGATCTCCTTTAAGGCTGAAATGGTTTTCTTACGTGTTCTCCAAATTTCACTATAGAAGTTCAAAATCGGCCAATACGAAAGTTGTTCATTATTTCCGGGAACACATTTTTCGTAATTGGCGGACATTCCAATTTTGAGTGAAAATTGGCCAAAAATCGGTTTGACTGCGCTGTGAACAGTAATTCGAGCCGTGGAAAATCTGCAAATTCGGTCGACGTTCCCGGGCAAACGGTTGATCAAAACATATGACGCCCTTTGGGAAAGTTGTAGATCTATGGCTCCTCTACAACTTTGCTTGTTGGAGATTTTCAAGTTTCATTCAAGAATTTGGAGTTTCGCGTTTTTGAAAAGGGCCAAACCGAATTAAACGGGCGCCGGGCGCCGGCGACGCCGCGCTCCAGCATCGCGCGTGCGTGCGCCGCGTCCTGCAGTGCCACACGTCGGGCCGTGCGCGCTCCGGTGTACGGACGCCTTGGCGTCTCCGCGATGGACCGCTCGCGTCGTGGACCCTCTGCACGACCCACTGGGCCGTACGCCGCACCTAGGCGTCGGCCGCACACTGCGCGCCGCCACGCGCCGAGCGGCGCCCGTGCCACCCGCAGCCTCGCATGCGGTCGGGGCCAGCTGGCCGTCCCCGCTGGCTACCAATGCGTCGAGGACTCCGCCATGACCCTTCAACGCCGCTGCCTCCTCGTTCTCCCCTCCTTTCTTTGCAAGTCGAGCAGAGCCGAGCCTGTGCCGTTCGTCCGCCGGCCGCCATAGCCGCCGCCGCGGTACCTCGCCCTTGACCCCAAACTTCACCTCCCTAGCACCCCTAGCCCTTCCCTAGACCTCCCCGACGCCTAAGCCGTCGTCGCCGCCCCGTTTTACGGCCGCCACGGTCGGGCCAGCAAGCTCCGGCGGGAGCTCTGCTCCGCCTCCGCCGCGGGCAACCGGCGGCGCCTGTTCCGGCCCCGTCTCCACCTCCTCTAGACCACAGGTGGGCCCAGGTACATCCCCACGCCGTTACCCGACGAAGGCCGGCCGGCAATCGCCGCCGGTGAGCTCGCCCGGCCGGCGGAGGGTCACATTGCAGTGGTCGTTTTCTTTCCAGAAGTTCTTTCGAGGTCTCCTCTGTAAATGTGTTTTAGGGTTTCAGCAGTAACTTCAAAAATCCGTAGAAAAGTGTAGAAAAATCGAAAAATGCAAATCCAATTTTGTTGGGTTCCTGGTGAAGAAACCTACCTTTTCTAGAAAGCATGTATAGGGTTTTTCTGTGTAGTTTTTGAATTAAAAATTCAAACTTAGTTTGATGTGTTTTTAGTGTAGTTTAAAATATACACATTCAATGAACTTGAATTTTGGATATATTGTTCTTTATGGCATGTTTAGATCTGTGATGAAAGTTGGCATGAGTTTGATGTGTAGATCTTTAATTATGATTTATGCAAGTTTTATACTAGATTAATCTTGATGCTTTTTATAGCCCCTTTAATAAACTTTTCTTTGAGCACAAGTGCACCCTAGGGCTTTGTCTTGATGAATAGTGCCTCTGGTAGAATGGATGTGATTTTAGTATGTGTTTTGACATGTGTTTTGGAATTAATCTTGTGTAGGAGTTTAAATTCAAATTTTCAAAAATAATTTGAATCTGCACCTATGTTTTGGCTAGAGGCTTAGATTTGACATGTATGACTTGTAGGAGAAAGTTGAGATCAAAAAGTTTAGTAAATCTTTTTATATGAATTAATGGTGATTTACTAGGCTAAAATTTGTCTTTTTCATATAAATTAATTTATAAATGATCTTAAGCTATATTTTGGTTTGAGAGCTTAAAATAGGCATATGTTGCTGTGTGCAAAAGATTAGGCTCATTTGAAGTGTTTTTTATTTAATTTGGGTTTATGGTTGAAAGGCTTGTTTTAAGTAATTAAAGAAAGAAATGGAAATTAAAAGTGCTAAATTGTGAAATCATGTTTGTTTCTGTTTTTATTAATTTAAACGCACCCCCTTACTGTTTGGTGAAGTTAAATAGCTCATTTTGCTTAGATGTGCACACAATCACCATCAAAGTAGTGTTTTGCTTATCATCACACACCCTAATAATTTCTGTTATGAAATGATAATGTTTGGATGAATGTGTCCAACAAGAGTTGGTTTTGTGGTAATTCTCCCACCTCCACCATAATCTAATGCATGTGCATGTAAACGTGTAGATCTTCCCGACGGGACATACACGCTCACCCAGGAGGAGGAGGGAGCAGCTACTGGAGAGTTGAATCAAGTTAGTGTGCAGCAAGACCTGGACCAAAGTCCAGAAGAGCCCAAGGCTAGTGTTAGTGTTGAGTCAGAGGAAGGCAAGCCCCGGATACATCTAACCCTTTTTCTAAACTCATATCTTTACTTTTCGTATTTATGTTATGATTTGTGCATTTAAGTTTCAGGAGTTGCTTTGAAACCTAGATGCATGATCCTTAGGACTCCTATGCTCTTTTACTAGTATGTTAGAAACGCTAGTGCCATGCTTTAAGGACACGGTACAAGTCGAGTAATGACTCATTGCTCGCGAGATATAGGATGCTTATGTTGGAATCATAAGTTGGTTAAAATGACTCGCTCATGTGGTAAGAGCAATGGGTTCGGTCTCGACCGAGTAGCATGGTGCTGGTCTAAGCTATTGAACGTACCAAGTGCTTGTCGGAAATGGGACCGGTAAGCCTAGTACCTAATGAACCAGTGCGGGGACTTTATCGTTACTACTCTTGAGATGCTTCTCCCGGTTTGCTCCCGGTAGTGCAAGTGTGATCCTGGACGTGCCGTGTGAGGGCGTTCCAGTAACCTTGTACTTAAGACTGTTGCGCCTGTCCCTAATCTGGGGAATGACGGGAACCGCTTGGTTGGGGTAGACACTGCACTTGGTCTACCTTCTTCCGTGTATCTTGGGTTTACCTTGCAAGGATATAAATCGATCGATCGTCGGTCACTCGCCGTTATCTGAGTCGGCTTGACCACTGGCTACCCCATGTTTATTTATGGAACATTTCGGATTAATATTGTTGGATGATTAATCTTGTTTGTACAATCATGCTTGCTTAGCTAGGTGCTTACCTAGAATGGTTAACATACTAGAACTTGAGCTAAAATTTGAAAGTAAGGATCAACTCTTAGTTGCTTTTGGCAAAACAAACCCACCAGCCAAAAAAAAAAAAGCCTTGCATATCTAGCTGTGTCTTTTATTTTTGTCGGGTCAGTCTTGCTGAGTATTAGTATACTCAGCCTTGCTGTTGTTGTTGTTTTCAGGTAATCTCATCTGGCCTGGATCTATTCCAGATGGGTGAGAACTTGAGTGGGAAAACGATGTTGATGAGTGATACTCCATGGATGGCCTCCCATGTGTATCTTCCGCTAGTTTTATTTCCGCTGTTTAAACTCTGAATCACCTTTACTTTTATGTAGTCAAAACTTGGTTTGTAATTTTAAGTACTTATGAACTTTTATGTAATGTAATGTTGTACTCTGGTCCCGCCTTCGTGTGGGCTTAGCGCATAAATCGATCCTGTGTAAGTGATTTACCGGGCATGCCCCGGCAGAGGCGACAGAATAGTTCTTTATTATTGCTTAATGGCCACGTGGACCGGCTTAGGCGATAATACGGAATTATTTTAGGCGGTTCTGTCACAGCTATCCATGCCTTGGCATATATAGATGAATGTAAATAACTACAATATGCACGTACTATACTCTACTCCACACATACGATTTTCAAATAATCCAGTTATGATATTCGGATAATGCATTTTAAGACATAATGGATCCACACATACGATTTATATATTTTTAGAAAGAAAAACATACATTCAACTAATTGGTTTTAATTAATTATTAAAGCAAACTTTGCTGGAAGCGCGTCCAGTACAATGGTGTCATGAACGCATGCATCAAACTGAGGTGTTTCGTTGACTTAAATGTAAAAACGTAATCTGATTATGGAAGGTAAGAAAATTCATTACATATGTTTGGTTGTGGCGGTTTGTAACTAACTTACACCGTAATTGAATCCCTTACGTAATCAATATATATAGAAGTTTGTTACCCCTCCTCCTGAAAATCCTATCCGGCTTCCGGCCCATATGTTATATGGCTTCCAGTGAGATTCGTGCATGTATCCTCATCCGTTGGATGGTCTATCCCAAACCCTATCTTCTTCTTGCTCCAGGCTATAAGTGCTGATATGAATTGGCAAAGGGATGTCCCGATCTTCACGACAGTAGGTTTAAGAACAAAAGATAAAATTGTTGTAGAACAGCGGGGATAACTAGCTTTATACCTGATTAATGTTGGTTGTGGCCAAACGATGGGGAGAGAGGCACCGAAACCGCGAAAAACTTCGACTCGGTCTCCGAACGATCGCAAAACCACAAGTCGGGACTAATCCACACAATACGGCGCGACCAAATGGAAGCTGTAGAGCACGAAGTAGGGGACCTCATAGAGATCTCTCACAAGCCCAAGAAGAATTCACAAGAACAAAGGAGTGTAAGAAAACTCAGTAGCTCGGCTGCAACAAACCATATGAGGCTATCAATTCATGATAACCAAAACTGAGTTTTTAATAGTACATAGAGGTTATTTATACTAGGAAAACCTCCTAAATGGGTGTGAATTCGAGATAGAAACAAAAACACTAAGTATGTGAAAAGACTTCCACGAAATCAAGTCCAGAAGTGGCCTCGCATGGCTGTTGGCCTTCTGTGCAGCCCTCACTAAATCTGTCATAACTTATTGAGAAGTCCAATGGACATGCGGTTTGTTGCATTGGAAAGTTGACTTCAAGCCCGTTCCATCAAGTACTCATGAAGCTCCAGAGACATCGAGGCCAAAGAGTTATGATCGATTCATTATGTAGGTCCAAACTAGTCCGAATTGATCGTAGCTTGTAGTCTCGAACTGATCATGGCTTGCAGGTTCGGACTAGTCTGAACTGATACATTTCTTCTTGTTTGCTTCCTTTCCAAGTGTAGTTGCACCATCCTCCTCACATATATACCTAAGTACAACCAATGTAGAACATTTAGATAGTATAACATTCACAGATGTATTAAAGTTAATTTTAGCAAGGAAAGCATGCACCTCGTGTTGGAGTTTCTTAACACGGCTGCGTGTAATAGGTCCTTGAATCACTTGAGCTTGTGCGCCCGATGCATGATCTTGTGTAACTCGTGAGATGTCCACATCACCAGCCGCGCCTACCGTACCCGTATGACCGCCCCTGGTGCCAGCACCGCCCACGGCCGCGACCTCGGGACTACTGCGTCCGGGGCTCCTAGTGTCTTTGCCACCGCCCACAACCGTCGGCGACCTCGAGTTGCTGCGGCCGACGTCCCGACCCCTGGTGTCGCCGCCTCCGCTGGCGGCGGCCGCGACCTCGAGCTACGGCGGCCGCGGCTCCGGGCTCCGCCGCCTCCGCCGCCTCCGCCCACTGCCGCCACCACCTGCGCCCCCCATCTCCGCTGCCTGCAACTCGTGCACCGCCACATCCTTGCGCTGCGTCGCAGCCCGGTGAACACCTCTCGCGTCGCAGCCCTGTGAACACTCCCGCATTGCTCATGCCCATCACCGGAGAAGAAAATGATGAAATGTTGATGTTTGTTCAAAACTGTTGAATTCATTCCTTTCAAATGTTGATGCAATTATCCATAATTGTTGAAATTAGGTGTGAAAAATGTTGAAACTGGTATACATTTACTAGAAATGTTGAGTGTAGTATTTCTAATTGTTGATCTATTTCTAAAAAAATGTTGAACACAATATTATGAAATGTTGAATTTTTGAACATATTAGTTGGGCTTAATAGACTTTAAAGTCAAGTTGCTTATTCAGTATACGGAAGCCATATAGGACACCCCCTCCACCACTGTAATCAGATATAACTCATACACTATAATCTGATTTACATTTTTTTTTTGAAACGAAAGACCCCGCAGAGATTGCGGGACTTGTATTAATTAATAGAGGAGAAGTTTACAAGACCTAAGCCGAAAAGTGTGAAAGAAAAAAAAAATACTGTACAGGTCACTCTGCGAAAACTGTGATCGCATAATCTGATTTACATTACCAAAGTGCAATCAAACAAAGGGTGTAATCACCAACATTCCAATGCCAAATACATTATAATCTGATTTCATTTGTGTTTACATTACCATTGCACGAACCAAACACTTTCTAAATATTGTGCTACGATATAGAAGCACATCAGCTATCGCCCATCTGCAGTGCCTGGATGACGATGCCACGCCTCGTCGTCGTCTTCCCTCTGCTCGCTTGCCTCTGCTTCCTCGCTCGCCAGCCGCATCTCGCAGGCGCACGGGGAGACCTCGCCCGGCCTCCACCCGGTCGTGCTTGTGCCGGGCTACACCTGCAGCAATCTCGACGCGCGACTCACGGATGAGTACCGGCCGCCGCCGCGGATGCCCTGGTGCGGTGCGAGGAAGGGCGAAGGATGGTTCCGGGTTCCGGCTGTGGAAGAATCAGTCGGCGGTGCAGGACCCTAGGCTGCTGCCCTGCTACGCCGACCAGCTGCGTGGTTGTAGACCAGCTGCGGCTCGTCTACGACCACGCAGCCAGCGACTACCGCAACGCGCGGGACGTCCAGACCCGAGTCGTGGACTTCGGTTCCACCCACGGCTTCGGCTCCGATGATCCTGCAATGAAGTAAGTAAATAAAGTTGTTGATTGTTGTGAGTAATTAACATATATATATTTAGATGCTAGTGGAGAAAACTAACCAATTGTTCGTCAGGAACAATTGCATGGAAAAACTGGTGACGACACTGGAAGGAGTCGGGTATAGAGACGGCGAGAACCTGTTCGGCGCCCCCTACGACTTCCGGTACGCGGCGGCGCCGCCTGGCCAGCCGTCCAGGGTCTTCAACTCCGACCTCTCCCGCCTCCGGCATCTAGTGGAGGACGCGAGCATGAGGAACGGGGGCAAGCCAGTGATCCTCGTGTCCTGAGAAGCCATGTTCCCGTTTCTGTTCCTGGAACCGGAATTTCTCGGAACGAACAATAATGCTTATGAAGTATTTTTACACTAAATTATTTCCGGAATGAGAACGTTTCCGTTCCGGAACGAGGAACATGATCACGTTTCACATTCTCGGCTTCTAAGCTCGTGTCGCACGCCTTCGGCGGACATTACACGCTCCAGCTCCTCTACCGGAGCCCGCTGCTGTCGCGGCGGAGGCTGATCAAGCACTACCTCATGCTCAACACCGGCATAGGCGGCGACGTGGCGGTGCTGAAGGTCATCGCCTCCGCCGACGCCCGCCCGTTGAGCGATGTGCTGTTCTACGCCAACACTAGCCGGAGCTTCGCGTCCCCACTCGGGGTGCTGCCGTCGCCCAGGGTATTCGGCCACACGCGGCCGCTGGTTGTCACGCGGGGCAAGAACTACTCCGCCTTTGACATGCCGGAGTTCCGCGCCGACGTCGGCTTCTCCACCAGTGATGTGGCGCCGCGATACCTGAGGAGGGCGCTGCCGGTGACGCTGGGTATAAGGGTGCCGCTCGTGCCGACGACGAGCGTCATGGGCGTCGGCTTGCGCACGCCGGTGAGGCTCACCTACTGGGACGACGACTTTGGGAAGATGCTCAGGTAGAGAACGACGACGGTGACGGCGCCATCAACTTGGAGGTGGTGTTGGCATGGCCATGGCGCAAGGTGATTGAGAAGAACCCGGTCAGGGATACTTCAAGTTCGCTCTCCTCCCCAATGTGACTCACTACGGCATGTTCTCAGATGATTTCGCGCTCAAGTGGTTGGTTGAGATTCTTGCGGCGGCAAATCAAGCAAATTATTAATTCAGTTAGAGCAACTCCAAAGAATGAGCAACTCCAACAGCTCCTTTAAACTATTTTGCATCGCCAAAATATAAAGAAAAGAAGAAAATCATAGTTCTAACAGGCTCACCATTCTTCTTCCTCGCAATCCGCCTCGCCAAACTCTCTCCGCGGCTCGCTTCCTGTGGCGAGCTCCTCCGCCTCGCCAAATCGCCGGAATCCGTGGCATGGACTCATCCTGTCCTCCTCCTCACACCAAATCGCACTCCTACCCCTCCCCTCCTTTCCTGTGAACACAAATCCACAACAACCATCTCCGTCCCGCCGGCGACGGCTCCTGGGAGCCCTGGGTCTGCCGGGGGAGGAGGAGCATCAGGATCTCACCGTCTGGAGGAGCTTGGGCGGAGCTTGCGCGCTGTCGGGGGAGGTGGTCGAGCGGCGCCAGGGAGGAGGAGCACGGGCCGAGTCGGGGTGAGGAGCTCAGGCAGAGGATGGGGCGGTGGAGCTCGGGCGGCGCTCAGGGGAGGCGGTCGTACAACGGAGCTTGGGCGGCGCCGGGGAGGAGGACCTCGGGCAGAGAATGGAGGAAGAGGAGCACGGGCCGAGCCGGGGGGAGGCAGAGGAGGTTCGGCGGGGTGCAACCGCTGACCGTCGCGGAGAAGCATGACCTTGGAACAACCAAAGAGGAGCTCCCCGTGGCGCCGAGGGCAGGGGCGCCATGCTCGTTCCGCCGGCCGGATCTTCCCGTGACGCAGAGGGTAAGGGCCGTCGTGTCGCGCCGCCGGCCGCCCATGACCGGAGCTCCTTGCTGCCACATGCAGGGAGGGAGAGCCGCGTCGCGCCAGGAAGCTGTGGACGGAGGGGCCGGAGCTCCGCGCCGCCACCGGGGAGGAAGGAGCCGCGCTGCCCGGGAAGCTGTGGATGGAGGGACTGGCTCCGCCGAGGAAGAAGGGAGTGAGGGGTCGGCAGAGAGAGAGAGAGTCAGAGCATGGATGCGGTGGGGGTGGTGGAGGGGATGGATAAGGTTGGTGGGTGGGGTGGTTAAGAATGACATGTGGGCTCCACTCATCATGGAGAGTTTAGTTTCAAGAGTCGGCTCTTGGAGTTGCTCTAAACCATTCCTAAGTTCTCTTCTGGCAACAAAATTGGAAAAAAGAGGCTCCAACACCAACAGCTCCCGTAAATTTACGCGAGCCTTCTCCTTCCTCAATCGCCATGTAAATTTACTCCAGCCTTCTCCTCCCCCAATCGCCCCCCCCCACGCGTCCTTTTTGGCGCACACTGATTCATTCCCGCGTCATCTTCTCAACGACGACGTCCATCCCGCCAAGATTTGCCCCCGGCAGAATCCCCTCTCCGTCCCCTCCCATCGAATCTGGTAGCGGAGCGCCCCCACAACCGCAAGCCCATATCCTTTTTGCCCCTCCCTCCCTCACTCACTGCATGGACGAGGAGCTCGCCGACGAGAAACAGCTGCCGCCGCGGTCCTTTGAGAGGATGTGCCCGCTGCCGTTCCACGGCTTCAAGCCTCATCACGCGAACGCATCGCGGAAGCCAGCGCTAGGCTGGCTGCGCGCACTGTCGAAGCCTCCACTGGTCGCACCATGCGGGCTGCCGAGCCAAGCTGCCCCTCGCTTCACGACGCAAGCTGCGAACTACTGCTCCACACACACGCAGCCACGTGCGGGAGCGGAGGGCGAGTAGAGGGGATGACGGATGATGACCGGATGAGAGCAACTCCAACAGACTAGGTACAATCTTACCTAAATTTTGAGTTTTACAAACTCTGTAAAAAATAAAAGACTTCAAATAAGATGGGCAAACCAACAGACTCTCCAAATATTAACTCTCCATTTTACAAATTAACTCAAGTTCTTGCAGATAGGTCCCTAGATTTTGCAGAAAGTACCCTAGAAGTTTTGCAATCAAAGCAATCGGGTCCCTAGTCTCCTGTTCATGGCGGGGGAAGCTCTTTGCGGCCGAAATCCGGCGAGCTTGCTCGCCGGCGGGGAGGAAAAGGTGGGGGAGGAGCAAGAGGGTGTCGATGGCTACCTTTTGGTGGGTTTTTGTGGGTCAGGTGTGGGGACCACCCTTTTATATACATAATTGAATACACATATATAAGGATGTCCGGTTGCCAATAGTACCATTCCCTGTATCGGCTGATGGTACCGGGACTTCTCAAAAGAAGTATCTGATCCATATATCGAAAAGCAAGCAACACATTATTTTAAAGAGGTTTGAGGGTAAGAGAAGAATTCTACCATAAGTGAAATGTCAAACTTACAGCGGAGTCCTACTTAGCAGACCCATTACCACAGGTAGCTTGTCCGAAAATGGGTTGCGCAGACCCTCCCCTGCGACAAGCTTGTCGTCTCTTTCTTCTAAAGAGAAAGGATAAGGGAAGCAAGAGTGAGCACCTAAAATAGGTACTCAGCAAATCCCAGCATATGAGAAAATAACCTATATCTACATGTAGGATTTCCAACGGAAAGGAAGCAGGTCTTCATTATTATAAAATGAAAACTAATGCAAGTGAAGTAAGTTTCAGAGAAAAACAGAAAGTAAATCAAGTATAAATAAGTAGGTTGGTCCTAGAGGGGGAACACGTAGCCTCCCCTACCAGTCCCCAATTTTTATTAAACTCAGTGACCATTGGGGTCCTACTGAGCCGGCACCTGCCGTATCTCTCTCTTTAAGGGTCATTGCCCTATCTAACCACCAACCTATCTTCACAAAGCATGTGTGCTAATCAACGGAAGCTTTAACCAAAAGGGCTCATCACCGAGAGCCACAGCTAGTCGAATAGATCATACTCTGTGCTGAGGCGTACTCTGTACCCATACGCCCGACCAGCCGATACCTCGATAATAGGCGGTGCTGGCCGCAAGAACCATACCCACCGGCATCTATATGTGGACTACATTCTCATCCACACCTAGACAACATCCCCTAGCTCCATCCACGACTACACTGGGGCCTAAGTAGGGGTCATACCACCACCACCCGCCTCGCGAGTCCAGTTCCCCGGGGAAAGATGGCAAATAAAAATGTGGTATACAATACCACCGCGCCATTCCGGGCGCCATAACAAACCCGATGATCCGTATCGGTCGGACCTGTGACTCTGCGAAGGTCCTGCTCCAGCATATCTGTTGCCCACCATGGCCCCTTGGGATGGTTTACTAGGTTTAGTAGCGGGGTTTTATCCAAGGCCGCACATAAACAGGCATTCCCGACAGGCTATGCCTTTTTGGCTACGTATGGTCGTACTTAGTATCTGGAAAGACTTTCCCATGAACCGATCCTTATACGACCGGAGTAAGCATGGACAAGATCCTCCACCGAGGTTGCCCCCATACTCCCATGTCTGTCCTTAAGGAGTCTAACTCTCTTTAGTTGGTTCATTTTATTATTCTCTCAAACCCTATCTGTCCCTAACAACAGAGCTTCCTTCATGAGTATATATGAGTAAGCAAAACCAAAGATGATGCTCGATCATCGACTGAGTCGAGATCGAGATCATCAAGTCATTAAAGCAGAATGCATGTCAAATTGTTATCTTTGTTAGTTTTAATTTATAAAACAGTGGATAAAATATGATCAAGAGGGGTGTTGCTGGGACTTGCCTCTTTCCTAAGCATGGAGGGTCTATAGAACTTGTCTTGAGCTTCTAACATCTTGATCCCGGTTCACTCTCGATCTTTACTTGATCTTCCGACGTTGTCACACACGGTCTATAGTAGCGCAGTTATATGTATCAAATAAATCAATCATTCAATTAATGCAATTATCAAACATAAGTTAGAGGGACTGGAATTGTATTCTAGCGAGATCGAGCGAGATCCTAAGTTCTATTGTGATGGATGTGATGGGGTTTGATCCTATCGGCCACATAAAATATAATATGGACCTTTCTATAAGGAAAACGGGTGCTTGGATAAAACTAGGGCTAGGAATGGGAGATTTCATGTGCCTAAGATGTGGTTGGGCTTCTATTGTCTCTTAGGAATTTTGGGAATTTATTGGGGATTTTTGGAGGTATGGATATGAAAAGGTGGATGTTTGGGTACACTAAAGAGGCTTTCTTATAGGTTGAAAAAGGAAAAATATAATCTAGTGCCTAGAAATGTGCCAAAGTGAATTGTCAGCATTTCTAGAGTTTTTAGGGCTTCTAAGATTGTGATTTTTTGGGGATTTTTGGGAATTTTTAAAGTGGCTAACTAAACTTTGGTGTACACTTGCTCGGGTGGATCTAGCAAAAACCAGAGGGATCAGCGGCTGACAAGCGGGCCGGGGGGTGACGTGTGCGCGGGGAGGAGGGGGTTGGCGTGGCGCGCATGTGGCTCACGCGTGGCAGCCACGTGCTGGACCGCAGTGACGCGGCCGTGGACGTAGCGTGTGTGTGTGTGGTTCACGTGGACCATGTCCACGCGGGGAGAGAGAGGATGCGAACAACGGGGCTGACTGCGTCTTTGCCAGACCCACACGTCAGTGAGGGTGGGGGTGAGACGGCGTGGAGTTGGTGTGACGGGGCCGGGCGGCACCGCCCTAGATTGACCGGGACATGGCGGTGCGGCGGAGGAGGTCACCGGAGCTCTCACCGCCGGCCGCTGTGGATGGTTTCCGACGAGGGGAAGTGGCCCCAAGGGCTCTACGGCCTACGGCGGAGCAAGTGGGGGTGGTGTGGTGGACGAAGGAGCCTTCGTGGCGTAGCGCGAGCTCGTCGGAGTTGCCTGGCGGCGCGGCTGCATGCGGTAAGGAGTCCGAAGGGGATTTTGTGCCCGTGTGAGGGTGGGTGATTGTGCGTGCGTGCTCAGTGAGTGCAGGAGGGATGCCACTGAGGTGCGTGGTGGCCGGGGCGTAACCAGAGGCTTGCACAGTGGCGGCGCCTTGATATCGCTGCGACGGAACTGGGGACGGGCAAAGGGGAAAAGGAGTGGCGGGGCAGCTCCAAGGCTTACCTAGAGAGGTTCCAACGCAGCGGCCGGCTTAATTTCGGCAGCCTTTCGGCCGGAAGAGCTTGGCGGCGACGGGCTCTCCTCGGCGGAGCAGCGCTGCGCCGGGAGAGAGGGAAGGGGAGAGGAGAGGCTGTGGTGGTGTGTGTGGTGGGGTTGGGGAAGAGGAGTGAGGTGAGGAGCTCGGCGAGGCCGTGGGGTGCCTTTTATAGGCCGGGGAAGGAGTGCGCGGCCGTGGTGGGGTGGAGCGGCGAGCTCTCGCGACCGCGATGCGTGTTCCCGTGGATAAGGCCGAGGGAGGAGATGGGAGAATGGGGAGAGGGGCTTGGCTTGCCATATCGGCGTGGGCGGCCATGATGCACGCGCCGGTAGGCGGTTTTGGGGAACAGGGGTGGAGATCAAAGGCGGTCTGCCCGCAGCGGCGTTCTGGCATGGCGGGGGAGAAACCAGGGTGGCTCGGGTGGTTTGCGGCGGAGGAAGGAGAGGGGCGGAGTTCAAACGGTTTGGGGGAATTTGGTGGTGCGGGCGACGGTGATGCGTGCCTCTGTACGACGGTTGGGGTGGGGGAGAGGAAGATCGACGGTTCGGCGGAGCTCCGGGCCGCCATTGTGGTTTCGAGGTGGCGTGGTGGTTTTGGTGTCGAGGGGGCTCGGGATGGCGTGCACATGGGCGGAGCACGTGGAGGAGGTGAAGGTGGTGGCGGCGCGCACACGTCTTGGCTGGAAGGCAGCCTGGGATGGCGGATTGCGGTGCGCGGCGGCGGTGCCGGTCGGGGAGAGAGGGGGCAGAGGGGGATGGGGGAGGAAGAAGGGATGACGTTGGCGTGACGTCATCCAGGAGGGGGATGTGGGTCGCGCGGCTGGGCCGGGCTGGGCCAGGCGAAAAGAGAGGGAGAGGAGGCGGGCTGAGCAGGGGAAAAGAGATGGAGGGTGTGGGGCAGACTTCGCTAGGCTGGAAGGAAGGGAGGAGGCCCAATTGCAGTTTGAAAGCTTTTGAATTTATTTAAAGGATATATTGAATTCAAATTTGAATTTGGGGTTTCAAATTTGAATGTGCCAAGTGTGTGAGTGCTCTAGAAAGTCCTTAGGACCAGATAAAAGTGGTTTGGTTAAAAAGGGTTTGGGAAGATTTCCTAATTATTTGAAAAGGAAAAGAATTTCAAATTTGAATAGGGTTTCAAATTTGAATTGGTTCAAGAAGTGTGGATGCTCTAGAAATCCTTAAGGCTTGTTAGAAAAGAAATTTGGGGTGAGAAAAGATGTTAGCCACTCAAATGCATATGAATCCCTAGGGTTTATTATAGGGTGTTTCATGCAAATAAAATAAAAAATGCAGGGGCTTTCGTGTTAATATTACTATATGTTTTAAGATAAAATTTTAGAGGCTATTTTTAAAAGTTTTGAAGAATCAGGATGTTACATCGGGGATGGCCGGGGTAGGGGGCACAACGGAGGCCGGAGCTCCGGCGGCGGGGAGCTCGACTCCGGCGATGGTTCGGCGAGGAAGAGGCGGAGGGGATGAGTCAGGGAGCTTCAGGAGACCACGTGGAGTCGGTTCAGAGGCTTAGACCGGACGGAGGATGGCTGGGAGGAAGGCTTCGGCGTTAATGGCGGCGGAGGTGGTGCTCGGCGCGAGTCCGGTTGGGGCCGTCGCTGCTCGACCCGTCGCTTGGGGCAGTCGCCGATTCCGCCCCGCCACAGCCTCTAGCATGGCCTCGGCCGTCTCCAGTGTCGCTACCGCCGCCGATTTCGCTCCGCCACCCGCAGCCTCTAGCGCGGCCTCGGCTGCTGATTTGCCGCCACTGTCACCTCCAGTGCCGCCGCAGCTACCGATGCTGCCCCCCGCCGCCGTGGTGTCTGCTTCGCGCTCAGGGTAGTGGCGCCTGCTGCCTGCTTGCGCGGGAAAGGAGGGGAAGGACGCCCGAGGGTGCAGTGAGCTTTTCTGAGAGCCGTCCGCTCGTCATCTTTGACGAGTGAGGAGCTGTTGGATTGCAGTTTTTGAGTGTTTTTTAAAATTTTAGCTAGTCAATGCTTTTAAAGAGTCTGTTGAAGTTGCTCTGAGAGGAGATAGTAAAGAGCACCACTATGCAGCATCCAAGACGGAAGTCTGCGGCTTGATTCAGTGTTCAGAAGCGTGTAACATGAGTGGAGAGGAGAAAAGCATCCAACTAATGGATCCATCATGGTGACATGGCTGCCACTATGTAAGAAACAAAGAAAGAAGACATCATCATTAGAGACGCAGTTTTAACAAGCGTCTTCAATGACTCAAAGGAGATGCGTGTTAAGAAAACATGTCTCCTATAAGTTTGTCAAAAACTAGTATATTTAATTCGCGTCTCCTATGTACACACATAGGAGACGCGTTTTCTCAACCCGTGTCTCCTTTGAGTTCGCTTGTTATTGGAGACGCGAATTCACAAAACGTGTCTCTTTTGTGAGAAATTAATGAAGACACTTATAAATAAAAACACGTCTCCAATCAAAGTGACCCCATCTGCTCGCACACGAGCTCGCCACCGCGCCCGCCTGCACCCGTGTCGTGCAGCCAGCTCCCGCACCCCCACGGGACATTTTGCAAAAAAGCTCCTGACGTTTCAGAAATTACAAAAACTCCTCCCGCAGCCAAACCCTACCCTCCCCTCGCACCCCGCGCCGTTCTACTCTCCCATCTCTTCCCCGCCGCCTGCCCGCCTCCCCTTCTCCTCCCCGCTGCCTGCCCGCCTCCCCTTCTCCTCCCCGCCATCGCACTCTCCCCGCTCTCCGCTGCCACCTCCCCTACCGGTCTTCCTCTCCGGCTGTATCCCGTCGCCCCTCCCTGCTCTTCTCCGCCACCACCGCTCCACCCGCTCCTCTCTTCTCCGCCACCACTGCTCCGCCTGATCATCTCTTAACCCCTGCACCATCGCCCCGGCTCGGATCCTCCCGCGTCGCCGTCGCTCCCGCAGCCCACCCTCCCTATTCGTCTCCATGGCCACGCGCAGGTGTGGATCCCACCGGTGAAGACCCCGTTCCTCGCCTCCCTCCCGCACCCGGCCTCGCCGAGGCGCGTCGCCGCGTTCGCCTTCTCCCCAGCCGCGGCGGCAGCCCGGAGGACACGCTCGCAGCCACACACCAGGAGCTCTCGATTGGTACCGGGATTTCCCTCTGCTCTTTGATTCCATAGGGTTCTGTTATGGTTTGCGAATGTTTGGGCTTCGATTGGGTTCCAATTTTGCACAAGGATGTCAGATCGATCCATGTGTAGTCTATATTCGGTTTGGATAGTAGCAATTTCTCAAACTATAATGTAATTCATTATTGGCTCATACTTTCCCTTTGCATTACCCCTGTTACTCTGTTTTTAGGCAAACCGGTCTATTTGTCTGAAACAGAAACTGTATTTCTGCTTACACAAAAAAAAAGAAACTGTATTTCTGTGTGATGATAAATCATATCATTGTTCTGTCTAATAAATATCATGACTGCGTTGCAAGTAAGTCCTATGAGCTGTGGACAGATATCAAGAATTCTATTGTACCTGGTGGTGGTTTATCAATTTTTTCAGTTAATGTTTGTGCTAGCTATATTGTAGCTATCTATCAGTATGTTTACTGCTTACTGGGCTCAAGCAAGTCTTAAATTAAGCCGTGTTCATTTCACCACTGACTGTGAATCCATACTGATACTTCTACAATTTGATATTCATTTTGCTCTGTTGTTTTACGTCCTTTGGTCAGATTACTGTGTCAAAGGTGTCTGATATGCATGTCCATGAACAAACTGAATTCCTTGAATAACATAGGTGCGGAAGATATCCACCGGTAGTTAAAACAGCTGTGCCTGTCGTCTGTCGATGGTAGATTTGAGCACATAGTTCTTTCCTGCAACGCCACAGCAGACCATGCCATTATTTGGATTCAGAGGAAAGCCCAGAAGGCTTTGGATGTGAGTTGCTTATGCTACTAGTTATCTTTATTGGGAAAGTTAGTATTGGGGAACTGTTGTGGGGTAATATGATTTTGGGGAAACAAAATTTTAAGAGTGCTCCCAATACACACTTTTTGGGGACAATTTTTTAGCATATATAACTTAGGTGATCGATCAACTTTGCTTCTCTGTTGTAAGTGAATTAATAAATATATGATGTTGGCTCCAGCTAGCAAATGTAAGGGCAGCTCCGCAGCTCTATATATGAGCTTGTACAACGTAAACCAATAAAAAAACCAGCATTTCCAGTTTGAACCATGCCACGCCTATACCCAAAGACCATGACCGTTAATCGGACAAACACGGCGTGAAGTCTTCACATGTTCGGAAAAATCTTCATCGTAAAAATTGCAGCAAGTTAGTTGAGCGAAATTTTCTGTATTAAATTTGGAGAATGCATTATTTGATTATTTCTTGGTCAGAAAGAGATAGAACACGACATATAGAGCTATAGTCTATGACCAGCTATAAATTTATAATATATGTTACGATACGAATCGTGTGGATATTTAAAACACCGCAATAGTGATATACTCCATATATATCTTAGAATGTTGTCACCTACACCCACCTCCACATAAATTGTAACACTCAATGAGGTCCAAAGGTATAAAAGTATATATAAATAAATGAGTATTTGTATGATTACATATGTTACTGTGTAAGTATATGTGAATGTATAAGTATATATGAATTAGTTAATAGATGAATTTTTTGAATACAAACTTTTTCATACCATCTCGTATGAATATAAATTTTATATCAAAATTGTATAGCTCAATGAGAATAAATTTTGTAGTTGACAACTTTTGCAATTTGGATCGTTTAATAGCTCAAAAATAAATTTTAACATTAAAACAAAAATTGAGAAATATCTAGGTGCGCCTGGAAATCATTTCCAGGTGCAGGTGACGCCATGACCGGCTCCTAAAAATGGTTCCGTCAAAAAAATTATATCTTTTTTATATGATTTCGGATGAAGATAAAGTTTATATAAAAGTTGTAGAACTGGAGAAGATCTAAATCTTTGTAGTTGACAACTTGTTTAGTTGCAATCGCTTGATGGTCCGAAAAATAGTTATAAACACATGAAACAAACACAAAATGCCATGTAAGCAATCTGTGGCTACAAAGTGAAGGTCTCTCATTGGCCCGACTCACTCACTCATCTTATCCTCCCACTCTCGGTCTCCTCCACCATCCACTTCTCTCTTTCCTTTTACCCCTCTCTCTCTACCCTTTCCACAGACTGGCACAGAGGCAGTGTCGGCGTGGGCGGCTAGCCGGTGTGGCCGCGACCCCAGTGGTCACTGGTGGACAAACGACCTTTGATCCCAAACATTTGTCCCGTTCAACTTCGGAGCCGGGACAAATGCTATTGGGGCGACGTGGTTTCGGAAGGCTGTTTGCGCCGCCCCCCTTTAGTCTCGGGTGGTAATACCACCCGGGACTAAAGGCCTGGCGTCCAACGGCTCTGAGCCGCAATTATTGGCGCCAGACTTTAGTCCCAGGTGGTATTACGACCCGAGACTAAAGGTTGAGCCTTTCATCTCGGGTCGTAACACCACCCGGGACTAAAATTTTTGTCCCGGGTGGTATTACCACCCGAGACTAAAGGCTCATCTTTAGTCCAGGGTGGTAATACCACCCGGGACTAAAGGGTGCGCCTATATATCCCTGCCTCCCTTCTTCTTCCTCTGCCCGAGCTAACATTCACCCGAGAGCTTAAGTTCTTCTCCTAGGGAGGTGATGTCTAATTTTTCCGTCATCAATTTGTGAAGATTTCTCTCCTCCAAAGTGTTGCTAAGGTTTGATTCTTCATCCTTCCTTCATTTGTTATGATTAAATTTCATTTTTATGGTTAGAAATGAAGAAAATATGAATTTAGATTTTTAGGTGGTAGGAGGAGCTAAGAGATGTTTTAGATTTAGCTAACATTGTATTTAGTTTCACATATTTTTTAAGCATAGTTTCACATAGGGATTTATCCTCTGATTTTATAGTTTTTGCTATAGAGATAATTGATTTTAACTTTTAGATGAGAGATGCATTTAATTTTACATTTAGCTTAATTTATTAGAAGTTCGTTTATTAAAAAAATGGTCATTACCAAATGAAAATATACTACCTACCTATTTAATTCATTTTTTTAAGTATTTCTTGTTTTTATTTAGAATACATTTAGACATTCTCTTATTTTTTTTCTTTTTTCCATATATACAGTCGGTTGGACATTCTGTACCAGTAGCCTTACATCCTAGCTAGCTACAGTCCGACATCATCGACGAGCTGGGGCTATACGTGGCTCAGGGATGTCGGGCTGTAGCTAGGTAGGAGATGCAGGGCTGTAGCTTGGCGATGTAACTGTAAGTGGGAGAGCGAGGTGCGTGTATATGATGGTGAGGTGAGGTTGTACTTCTTAAATGATCAGGGTGATTAGAAAAGGTATAGTACAGACTTACGTCGCCTCCGGGCTCACTGCACCTGAACGAGCTCTTGCACTTATCTGTTTAGTTATTAGAAAATGAGAAAATAGGTCTTATATATTTTGTTTTTATATAGAATAAATTTAAGCATTCTCTTATTTTCCTGCAGAGATTGTAATAATTTTGGAAAACTATGGCAAGCTATTCTGGTCACGGTGGTCACCGTGGCGGTCGCCGTGATGAACGGCCACCTTATGCTCGTCGTCCATGCATACACTTCACCCATGATGTGATTGACTTACCTATTGGTGATCGAAGCCAGGGATCTCGTCCCAACATAGTAATATTGTTTCCTTGTATAAATTTGATGTTTACGTACTACACACGGATAATAATATTATTTTCATACAATGCAGGTTCTCAATCATTTGCAGTAGCTCGCACATGTTGTTGAAAATTTAGGTGGTACCCCTCCTGTTACACAATAGGTCATTGTCGGTCCAAACAATTGCATACAATTAAAAATCTCGTTTGATATACCCGTTCGAGGACAAATTCGCTCCTCGCTGTCTTCAGAACCCATCCAAATGGTCTCAATTGTTGGGTGGGGTACCCCTACCCTGGTTAGGAGGACTTATGAAAGGACCGCTGTGCAGGCATGCTTAGAACAACTTTACGCTAATGGGTACTTTGTGCCGGATTACTCTTATTTTCTAATCAAGGCACTCGAGGAGGGAGAAAGTGTGACCACGACCGCAGAGAGACTTTGTCGGCTGAATGAACATGACATAGTATGGAGCATCATTTAATGTTATTTTAATCTTCTTATTTAACATTTTTTATGAGTCGTAATAACTTTATTCTTAACTGTAGGATATCTTTGGTCAAACCTTTGTGGCAAAGAGCTTTCATGCAATTCTAGAGCAAGTGTTGGATGTTGTGGGATTTTCTTACACAGATTCAAATCCTACACTTACAAGATGTTCGAAGTATCAGGCAAATCTTTCATTTTTCAGGCCATATCAGTTTTCGTCGCCACTGTTTGAAATTTATGGAAGTCCATGTGACCGTTATTGTGAAGCGATGGAGAGTGCACTGATCCATTCTCTGGCATATATCGATGAAGTTCTCGACTTCAAGATCGGAGACTTCAACTATATGAACTATCTAAGGAAGAAGAATGAAGTATGAAATATGTGTCGTGCATTGATGCACCCTCTACCTTTGTTAAGACCGTGCCTTAAGTATTCATGTATGAACATTTTATGTTTGTAAGACCTTAATTAAGTATTGATGTATGAACTTTTTTATATTTTTTGTTAAGACCTTAAGTATTGATGTTAGGCCAGTGACTAATTTATTGGAAACCTTAATATTAGGGTTCTCACCTCCAAAGTATTGATTAAGCCTTAATATTAGCCTTTATCACAAATTTTGGAGACCTTAATATATATTAAACTAAAAAAACAGGGTCATTGGGGGGGGGGCGACCCTTTAGTCTCGGTTGGTAAACCAACCCGGGACTAAAGGCCAGCCCTCCACGGCTGCAATGATTGGGGCCGGCCTTTAGTCTCAGGTGGTAAACCAACCCGGGACTAAAGGGTAGGGGGGGCCGGCCTTCAGAGGCCTTTTGTCCCGGTTGGTTTTACCAACCGAGACAAAAGGCTGCCCCTATACAAAATCGACAGCACGCACCCTTCTTCTTCCATGCCCGACCATTTTTCACCGAGAGCTCAAAGCAGCAAGCTCCTCATCTCCATGGCGCCTCAAACCTAGGGAGGTGCTGCCCAAATTTTTCCTCATCAATTTGTGGAGTTTTCTCACCTCCAAGGTGTTGCTAAGGTATTATTCTTCATCCTCCATTCATTTGTTGTATTTAAATTTCGTTTTATGATTTAGAGAAGGAGAAAATAGAAATTTTGATTTAAGAGCTAAGAGATGAGGTTTTTAATATACTTTAGATTTAGTAATAAGTAGTTATCATTTGTTATGATAATCTTCTATCATTCATTTGTACTAAGATTTTTTTGTTTTTATATAAATTTTACTTTTAGCTAGCTTTATTTATTATTAGAGAAAATAGAATTTATTAATTTAGTTATTAGAAAATGAGACCTAGGGATAGTGTATATTTTTTATACTTAAAATTTATGCCAAAATTAAGAAAATAGAAAATTTGATTTAAGAGTTAAGAGATGTAGTTTTTATATTAGTATACTTTAGATTTGGTAATAAGTAGTTTTCATTTGTTATGATTATCTTCTTTCATTCATTTGTACTAAGATTTTTTTTTGTTTTTATATAAATTTTACTTTTAGCTAGCTATATTTAATATTAGAGAAAACAGAATTTATTAATTTAGTTATTAGAAAATGATACCTAGGGACAGTGTTGTAGAATTAACATGGATACTTTTTACTTAATATGATGCACAACACCGACAGACGGTTAGCGGAGTACATTACCGGCATGCATGGTTTTCTCGAAGTGGTGAAAAAAAACAAGGATGCGAGTGGGTTCATGTGTTGTCCATGCTCCGATTGCAGAAACGAAAGAGACTACCATGACTTGGGCACACTTCACCTCCTCTTGTTGAAATACGGATTCATGCCGAACTATGTGGTTTGGACCAAGCATGGTGAAAGAGGGGTTGTGATGGAAGACGACGAAGAAGAGGAGGAGGGTATTCCGGACTGGGCCGCAGGTCAAGCTTTTGCAGATACTTTAATGGAAGATGCTAACGAAGAAGAGTTACCAGCACATGCTGACAGGCCTGCTGATGATCTCGGCCAGGTTCTACAGGATGCACATAGGGATTGTGAAAACGAAAAAGAAAAGACAAAGTTCCAACGTATGATCGAAGATCACAGAAAACCGTTATACCCAGATTGCATGCCAGGTCACAAAAAGCTTGGTACTACAGTAGAAATGCTGCAATGGAAGGCAAAACATGGTGTGTCTGATAAGGCATTTGAAGGGATGCTAAAAATTGTGAAGGACAAGTTTCCGGAGAACAATGAATTACCGTCCACCACATATGAAGCAAAACAGACTCTGTGCCCTCTTGGGTTGGAGGTACAGAAGTTCCATGCATGCCCTAATGATTGCATCTTATATCGGGGTAAGGATTACGAGAATTTGGATGCTTGTCCTGTGTGCAAAGCGCTACGTTATAAGATTCAGTGAGATGAAGATGCTGGTGATCTCCAGGGGCACCGTGACAAGACGAAAAAAGTTCCGGCGAAGGTTATGTGGTATTTTCCTATAATACCACGTTTGAAGCGTTTGTTCCAGAACAAAGCACATGCTAAGTTGATGAGATGGCACGCCGAGGAACGTAAGCAAGACAACCTGCTGAGAAATCCGGCTAATGGGTCTCAGTGGAGAAAGATTGATAGAGAATTCAAGACATTTTCTGAGGACGGTGAAAGGAACATAAGGTTTGGTTTAAGTACGGATGGTTTCAATCCATTCGGGGAGTTTAGCAGTGGTCATAGCACTTGGCCTATGACCCTATGCATGTTCAACCTTGCTGGTTGGATGTGCATGAAGCGAAAGTTCATTATGATGCCGGTGCTCATCCAAGGTCCAAAACAACCTGGCAACGACATTGATGTGTACCTAAGACCGTTGGTCGATGAACTATTACTGCTATGGCGGGAAGAGGGCGTACGTGTGTGGGATGAGGATAGGCAAGAGAACTTCAATCTAAGAGCATTGTTGTTCATAACTATCAACGATTGGCCTGCCCTAAGTAACCTTTCTGGGCAGACAAACAAGGGATATCGGGCATGCACACACTGTTTACATAGAACACAAGGTATTCATCTCAAAAACTGTAAGAAGATCGTGTATAATGGTCACCGTTGTTTCCTTCCAACTAATCACCCCTTACGGAAGAAAGGGATGCATTGGAAAGGGAAGTCTGACCATCGTACGAAGCCACCCCATTTTAATGGAGATGCCGTATTTGAGATGGTAAATAATCTAAGGGTAGTCTTTGGAATGGGTGCTGGTAGTGAACATGTTCCAACTGACGCCAACGGGCGTGCACCAATGTGGAAGAAGAAATCTATATTTTGGGAGCTACCTTATTGGCGTAGCCTTGAGGTCTGACATGCAATTGACGTGATGCACCTTATGAAGAATCTTTGCGTGAATGTGCTAGGCTTCATGGGTTGTTACGGTAACCTGAAGGATACCAACGCAGCACGAGAGGACCTGAAAGAATTTCATAAGATTCCCAAAGTTCCGCGGGAGGGTGATGATGAAACTAATCCGGAAGAGGATGATGATGATGTTGATTACTTTGGTCCTGCTAGTTACACTCTCACCAAGAAAGAGAAGGAAAGCGTGTTTGATTGCCTGAACAGTATTAAGGTTCCGTCTGGCTACTCGTCGAATTTAAAGGGGATCATAAATATGAAAGAGAAGAAGTTCACAAATCTAAAGGCCCACGACTGTCACATGTTGATGACACAGTTGCTTCCAGTTGCGTTGAGGGGTGTTCTATCAGAGAATGTACGATTACTGGTCATAAAGCTTTGTGCATTTCTCAATGCAATTTCACAGAAGGCAATCGATCCAGCCAAGCTAGGAAAGCTACAGAATGATGCGGTTCAATGTCTTGTCGGCTTTGAGTTGGCATTTCCACCTTCCTTCCTCGATGTTATGACGCACCTCATGGTACACCTTGTGAAAGAAATTACTATTCTCGGTCCAGTATACCTTCACAACATGTGGCCTTTTGAGAGGTTCATGTCGATCCTCAAGAAATATGTTCTTAACCGTGCCCGTCCGGAAGGAAGCATTGCTAAGGGATATGGAACTGAGAAGGTCATTGAGTTTTGTGTTGATTTTGTCGACACAATTGACTCGATTGGGCTTCCAGTATCACGACACGAGGGGAGGCTACAGGGAAAGGGTACCATCAGAAGGAAATCAAGTTTGAGCAATAATACTGATTTGTTCCATAAAGCACACCTAACAGTCCTGCAACAATCATCACTGTTGACTCTGTATAGGACGGAACACGAGCAGATTATTGCTTCTCAAAATCCAACCAAATCCCTAGTCTGGATTGCACGCTGTCACTTGGAAACATTTCCCTCATGGTTGAGTGAACAACTCATCGGAAACTCAACGTTTCATCCACAACTAGCTTTGTTAGCCAGGGGACCTTGTAGCACAATTACAAGATTTCAAGCTTACGATATGAATGGTTACAATTTTTACACGAGAGCTCAAGATCGCAAAAGCACAAACCAAAATAGTGGTGTCCGTATGGACGTCATCGGAAAAGATGGGGGCAAGACCTGCTATTATGGTATCATAGAAGAGATATGGGAGCTTGAGTACGGAGCGATGAACGTCCCTCTGTTTTTTGCCAATGGGTAAACCTGAATGGTGTAAAGAAAGATGAATATGGAATGACAATAGTGGACCTTACCAAGATTGGGTTCAAAGATGATCCATTCGTGCTTGCCAAAGATGTGCATCAGGTTTTCTGTGTCAAGGATATGACTAGCATACCGAAGAATAAAAATCCCCAAGAAGCAGGACCACAAGAGGCAAAGCGTCACATAGTTCTTCCAGGTAAAAGAGTAATCGTGGGAGTCAAGGACAAAATAGATCAATCTGATGATTATGATCAGTTTGATGGCATGCCTCCGTTCGCTGTCGAAGTTGACCCAAGCATATTGCTTGGACGTGAAGAGACACCGTACTTACGTGCTTGAGATTAATGTCGTCCTGTAATGATTATTGTTCAATCAATTGTGTAATGCTAATTTGATCGACTCTGTTATTGCAATGGTCTCAAACTTATGCTAATGTGTTGTATTTTGGTCCCAAATGTTTCGGAATGCTTGCATATATCTTGTGAGAATGAACGAACCACCAAGTTTGAGAATTTTTTTTGAATAAATTCAATATTTATTTTGATTTAATTGAATTTCAGTTGTGATGCACATCAATATTGCAAATGAAAATTGAAATTGAATATTTCAAACTCTAAAACATATTTTTGCAAAGCAAATTAGAGCTCTTTAGATTTTTCTGAATTTGTTTATTATTTCTTCGGTTTAATTGAATTTAAGTGGTGAGGTACATCAATATTGCAAATAAAAATTGAAAGTGAATGTTTCAAACTCTAAAATATATTGTCTCATAGCAAAGTAGACTTTATTAGGTCCTAACTAAATATAATTTTGCATGGTTGAAATAGTAAAAGTTACTATATTTTTTTGATTTCAAAGAGATAGAATGTGCAAATGAGAAAAAAAATGGGAGGGGAAAAACAGTTCCCGCCGAAAATTACACTTTAGTCCCAGGTGGTGTTACGACCCTAGACTAAAGGGGGGCCTTTAGTCTCGGGTGGTAACACCACCTGGGACAAAAGGCCGAAATTTTGCCCTTGGGCCCTCCCGCGCGAAAGGGGCATTTAGTCCCGGCCGTTTGTCTCGGGTCATATCTCCACCCGGGACAAAAGGTTCTTTGCTCCCGGGTCTGTTTATGACCCGAGACTAAAGAGGGGGGGATATATATCCCACGAATCCACCCCTCTTCTTCCCCAACTCCTCCACTTCACACTTCACTCGATCTCCGGCGGCGTCCCCCTACTGATCTCCGCCGACCGTCGTCATTCCTCGCCGTCGCCCCTGCCTCCGCCGTCGTCGCAGGTCGCACCCCACCGTCGTCGACCCCGTCGCACCCCACCGTCCCTACCTGCGCCCGGCCGTCGACACGTCCCCGCGCCCTCCGCCGCCGGAGCTCTCAGCCGCCGTGGATCTCCGTCGTCCGCACGCCGCCCGTCGACCCCGCCCGCGCCCTGCCGTCGTCCCCACGCCCATCCACGTCTCCGCCGCGCCCGGTCGTCGCCCGCCGCCGCTCCCGGGCGCCGTCGCCCCCGCTCTGCCGCGCCCGGGCGCCGTCTCCACGCCGGCCCCCACACCCGGCCGCCGTCTCCACCGCGCCCGGCCGTTGCCCGCCGACGTCGCCCCCCTGAGGCCGCCGTCGCTCCTGGCCGGTGAGGGCATCTGCTGACGTCAGCCCCTGATGGATGACGTCAGCAAATTTTTTTAATGTTTTCAATTAATTTATTTATGAATTTAGAATAGAATTAGAGATTTAGAATTGAATTTAGATTTTAGATTTGAATTTAGAGATTTTAGAATTGAATTTAGAGATTTTAGAATTGAATTTAGAGATTTTAGATTTGAATTTAGAGATTTAGATTTGAATTTAGAGATTTAGATTTGAAATTAATTAGTATTTTTAGATGAAATGTATTTAGAGATGAAATATGTATTTAGAGATATTAATTTTTTCGCTCGCCCGACAATTAGGTAGTATCGCTCGACACGCTCGATTCTCTCCCGACTCGCTCGACCCCGCCCGACACTTAGGTTTTCTCGCTTGACTCGCTCGACTCCCGCCCGACTCCCTCGACTTCCGCCCGACACGCTCCACTCCCACCTGACACGCTCCACTCCCGCCCGACTCGCTCGACTCCCGCCCGACTAGCTCGACCCCGCCCGACACTTAGGTTTTCTCGCCCAACTCGCTCGACTCCCGCCCGACACTTAGGTAGTCTCGCTCGACTCCCGCCCGACTCGCTCAACTCCCGCCCGACACTTAGGTTGTCTCGCTCGACTCTCGCCCGACACTTAGAAATCATTTATGTATTCAGAAATCATTTACGTATTCAGAAATTCATTTATGTGCTCAGAAAATCATTTATGTATTCAGAAAATCATTTATGTGCTCAGAAAATCATTTATGTATTCAGAAATCATTTATGTATTCAGAAAATCATTTATGTGCTCAGAAAATCATTTATGTATTCAGAAATTCATTTATGAGCTCAGAAAATCATTTATGTATTCAGAAAATCATTTATGTGCTCAGAAAATCATTTATGTATTCAGAAAATCATTTATGTGCTAAAAAATTCATTTATGTATTGAGAAAATCATTTATGTATTCAGAAATTCATTTATGTGCTCAGAAAATCATTTATGTGCTCAGAAATTCATTTATGTTTTCAGAAATTTCTAGTTATGGATAATAATGAGGACGAGGAGCGGCTGATGGAGAGCCTTATTGCTGGGGGTCCAAATACCGAGGTCCCAACCTTCACCGAGGAGGAGCGTAGCCAGGCGGACGCGTTCCTCAACATAACCGCAGACATCGACACCCACACCGCGGACATCGACATCCGCGCCGAGGACAATAATGAAGACCTTTTCATAGTTAATGCAGAAGGTTCCAACGAGGTATATATATCATGCATTAACAAATCCATAAATGCTTTAACAACGAGGTATATATATCATTCTGAAACCCCGCGTGAATAACAAATCCGCAACTTGTAACCTTCAACCTCGACAAGCAAAAAGACTAAGAGAGGCCGTACAAAAGTAATCGTCGATCCTGACGTGAAGTTTCATATCACTAAAGTCAACGAGCTTGGCCAGCCATGGGAACCAAAGAAGGTCAGGGACAAGTTTGTGTCCCAATGCGGTGCTATTGTGAGGGACAATGTGCCCATATCATATAGAGAATGGAAGGGAAAGGAAGATAATCCATGGGTGGTTCCGGATTCAGTTAAGAATATGTTATGGGATGATATCCTAAAACACTTCACACTTCCACCGGGCGTGAACGCAAACCTTGTGAAGCAGTGGACTCTCACGAAGATGGCAACTCAATTGCAAAGTTTCAAGAAGTAGCTGCACAGAGATTATATCAAGAAGAATCAAACTCCAAATTTTGATGATTATCCCAAGCTAAAGGATCACTGGCAGTACTTTGTGGATTACAAGAATAGTGAAGAATTCGCCAACAAGAGTGCACGAGCTCAGAAAAGTGCTAGTAAGAAGACGGATTACAACCATCGTCTTGGTCGAGGTGGTTATGCGGTTGCAGCACCCAAGTGGCGAAAGATTGAACAAGACCTCCTCAACAATGGTATCGTACCAGCGGTCTTTGACTGGGAAGAACGATCGAAGAATTGGTATTATGCCCGCGGTGGAAGATTGAACCCTGATGATGGTTCCCTCGAATTCCCACCCATGTTACGGGAGGCGGCACATGAGATAATCAAAAAGAATGAAGACATCAAAGTGGGCAGATTGGTTCCTGATAGAGACATGGATGAGCTCACTTTGGCGCTCGGAAATCCAGAACACCCAGGACGTTGCAGGGGCTACGGGGTAGTCCCATGGAAGTTTGCTTTGAAGGGAAGCGCCGACACCTATAGAAGCCGCAAAAGAAGAAGAGAGCGTGAAGAGGGGCGGTGGCGTGAAATGATGGAGCACAGACTTAAAGAACAAGAAGAACGTATGAATGCAGAGATTGAACGACGAGTGGCCGCCGCGGTAGCTCAGATCACCCCTGCCGGAGCACTGCCCCAAGCACTGGTGGATCCTGTCATTAGCCCTTCCGCTCGCAAAAGCAGCTGTGCTTCCACAGAGGCCCCCGAAGAACAAAGGGCGGCAAACCAAGAAGAAGTTCAAGTAGAGGACAACGAACGATACCCTGTGGATGAACTCTGTCAGCGCACCGCATGTGAGCTGCACAAGCCGATCGGCAACATCACAATGAAGGTATAAACCTGATTATACGTGCAATTATCTCAACCTTTGATGCATGTCTCAGGCATTTAATAACTTCGTCATTTCTCTACATATATATAGGTGGCGTACGGAATGACTTTAGCACATCTCCCAGGACGTACAAGCCACGGCATACAGATTCCAACTGGCTACGCCTCAGTTGGTTTGGAGGAGATTGCTGACCCAAAGTTTAACAACATAGAGCTAGACATCCAAGGAGGTGACGGGGAAAGGACACTCCACGATGCGCTTCACAGTATCATATTGTGGCCCAAACGTTACATCATAATACCTAACATGCCGCCATCGATCCCTCCGAGTGTTGCCGAGCAGCAGCCACTATCTCCCGGGCTGTCAACGATCCCTCCGAGTGTTGCCGAGCAGCAGCCACCATCTCCCGGGCCGTCACCGGGATGGTCGTCGCCGAATGATTGGAGCTCACCGTCTCCACAACGGGGGAATTCTCCTGCCGCGGGCGATGACGATGACCTCCATCGTCAGCAATCACCACCAAAGCAGCCTTCACCAAAGCCTGCCGAGAGGCGGTCCCGATCAAAATCTACCGCGTCTATGCCCGTGCCAAATTCGGATCCCCCGACGAAGAAAGGGAAAAAGGTGCCTGTTAAAAGGAAGCTACCATATGACATGACAGCATCAAAAAATGAGGCGGAGTGTGATAAGCAACTCAAGGCGTGGATTCAAGGGAATAAAGAGGCTACTAAACAGATACTGCTCGCAGAGAAGGAAGCAGAAAAGAATAAAGATCGTCCGCAGAAACTCAAAGCTTTCATAGAGAAGAAGGAAGCAGAAAAGAAAATAATAAAACCCCTACTAAGTGATTATGCCCGGTCACTGCACAAGTCCCTAAAGAAGAAGAGACAAGGAGGGTCACCAAATAGTTACATCGACCAAGTACCGGGGTCGACGATGCCACATGATTATAGGAAGAAGAAGAAGGCAACACAAGCGTCGACGTCGATGAAAGAGCCTTCAACGAAGAAGGCAACACAAACGTCGACATCGGCGAAAGAGCCTTCAACGAAGAAGGCAACACAAACGTCGACGTCGGCGAAAGAGCCTTCAACGAAGAAGGCAACACAAGCGTCGACGTCGGGAGTACAGACTTACGTCGCCTCCGGCCTCACTGCAACTGAACGAGCTCTTGCACTTATGGACACAGAACAAGTAGCGCATGTCATTCAAATGCAAGAAGCAACAGGGCTCCCACTAGAATATGTTCTCGGCCACGAATCACCTCCTCGGGACAAAAACTTCGTACCTAGATGGCACTACGAGCATGGGAAATCTCTTGTCAGGCCTGAGTTGGTGAAGAAACTCCCTACTCAGATGCGCAGATTGCATGACTTCTACATGAAGACGTCTAAGACAGGCATGGAGATGATTGACATGCTTGTTAAACCGGGAGATTTTGCTGGTGAAGGCGAGAAGTTGGTCTGGCTGCGATTCAAGGATATTTATGAAATTTACCATCTTGACTCCCAGAATACCGATCTTGTCATGGCCTGGTGCTTGTAAGTGACGGTGCAATACATACCCTAATTAACAAATTAATGCATACTCTAATTATTAACTTTGTCTTTCATTTTCTGTAGCCTGGAAATGCACAACATGCGGAAGAATGGTTAAGAATGGTTACCAATGAATATGTTTCATGGACCCATCTTTAGTTAGTCAAGATCAAGTAAAGCTCCAACCACAAACAACATTCAAAACAATCCTAAGGACCTTGTGTAATTTGCATTACAAGGATTTGATACTTCTACCTTACAACTTCGAGTAAGTGTGATTACCATCTTAATTACTAAGGGTTCGCATTTCTAATTATCTTAGTTAACATTATTTAGTTCTAATCTTTTGAGCTTCCATGTATATACAGTTTCCACTGGATTCTTCTCATAATTGATGTCAACAGAAGCAACGTCCTTGTCTTTGATTCGTTGAGAAGAGATCCGAACAAATACTTGGACCTTCAAGATATGTTTCAAGAGTAATAATTCTATCCAATACGTTCCCTTTTATGCAATAGTGTGCTTTTACTAACACTATCTAGCTGTAACTTTCGTTATTTTCTGCCAGAGCTTGGGAAAAATTCATTGCTGTCAACCCTGGAACATGGAGACCTAGAATAAACTTCTCTACAGATTTTCCGGTACATAAACCAAATAACAACTTCAGCTTGGGCAAATTAAAAATGTATAACACTAATTTTTCATAATTATCTTCTTCAATTTAGTGTATGAGACAGGAACCAGGGACACATTTATGTGCATACTATGTGTGTGAGTTCATCCACAATTTCTGCGAGACAGACCCGTCAGATTATACTGTAAGTATTATTTTAAACCAATTAATAATACATTATTTTCTAACTGCTTATATATTTAATTCTTGTGTGTAATATATTAACTTATTTGCACATTACAGAACAATATGATTAGGGACGCAATCATTGAGAAGGACCGACTCTTGGCGATTCAAGAAAGTCTCTGCGGATTCATGATGGACCAGGTGATTAATCCACAAGGCAGAAATCACTATGACGGTCATCCAATTCATAAAATTTAATTAGCACCTCCGGTGGAACTTTAGACTAGAATTCGAATGAAACGGTATTTTGATGTATATATATATACTACTTTCAGAAAATACTATCTATGCTTTCGATGTAATATAATGTTTGTATATATTTATTTATAAGTTTATTCTCTTGATATAGTACGTATAGTAGACACATATAATTAGTGCAAACATTTATACGTACACGTAAATTGCACCCATATACATGAGAATATACACGTATAACATTATTAGAATAATTAGAATTGAAACAAAAAAATTCAGAGCAGGGTCTTTAGTCCCGAGTGGTAATACCACCCGGGACTAAAGGGGTGGCGCACAGGCGCTGGTGTGCCCTCCCCTTTTGTCCCGGGCGGGGCTACCACCCGGGACTAAAGGGGTGGACTAAAGGGGTGGCGCACAGGCGCTGGTGTGCCCTCCCCTTTTGTCCCGGGCGGGGCTACCACCCGGGACTAAAGGGGTGGCGCACAGGCGCTGGTGTGCCCTCTCCTTTTGTCCCGAGCGGGGCTACCACCCGGGAATAAAGGCCACCGTTTATTCCCAGTTGCCCACCCGGTGAAAAAGAGGGAGGGGGGCTTTTGTCTTTCCCTTTTCGTCCCGAGTGGGATTTAGGGACTTAAAGCCTTTCCCACCCGGGACGAAAAGCCCTTTTTCCACTAGTGGGTGTTGGCGGTCTCGAGCAGCCTCATGCGGCAGGTCGGCCACCGGTGTGGACGCCCCCTGGCCGGAGGCAGCGTGTCCCCAATCTGGCACGGGCGCACGACACGGTGGTGCACTAGTGTAGCGCGGCGGCGGGCGACCTGCAATGATAGGGTGTAAACGAGTCCCCAACGGGGACTACTTTTTTTTAATATGTTACTAGATGCAGGTGACGGGGTGACCCGCTCCTTGAAATGAGTTTGCATGGGAGGGCCACCCTATTGCCTGTTCTTGGAAATGGCTTGAAGGAGCCGATCTTTTACCCGCTCCTGCAAACCGCTATTTATAGCAGATCTTTTCCTCCGCTCCTACAAACGTTTTTTTATACTGATGGTAATACTCTTTTTTATCAAAATATTTGTTACCCTTCACTTTTGGTCATGAGTTTGACTGTCCGTAGTGTCAGAAAATTGTCAACCCTTCCAGCTGTTTCTTAAATGGGAAACATAGAAACAATATAGGAGTACTCCCTCCGTCCCAAAAAGAATGTCATTCTAGAAATTTTAAGACAGATTATTAAGGAGGTGAAATGACCTCGATTGCCCCTATTTATTTGCCATATTAGGTGCTAATTGATTGTTGCATGGCTACATGCACATGCACACATGCCAAATTAAGTAAAACATCATTCTTTTTGGGACAAATTTTGAATCCTAAAACGTCATTCTTTTTGGGACGGAGGGAGTACATCTTTCACTCGTTGTACTCCAAAGGACTCATTGGAATCCAGGATTCCAAAATGCAGGAATAGAAACAGGAATCCAATGAAAAATTGATGATTGCAAAATAAAGGAAAAAACTTTGGCAAAGACGTGTGATCCCAGATTCCTTGAAGCTGCACAGTTTGAGCGACACGTAAAATTAGTCCAACGGCACCCTGTTATTTAGGATGTGTGTAAAATTATAGAATGCCTGTGTTTAAATTGCAGGGACGTGGACTTTGGTTGGAAACAATTCATACACGTCTACCCTCCAAAACAAAATCGTGTCTGATATTGGGCGATTCTATAATGCTCGTACCCTTCACTTGGAACCTAATCTCAGATTCCATTTCAAGAACAAAAATTCCAATTTCTTGTACGGAGTACAGATTCAGAACGGCCAACATATAGTACGTAGATACCTGACGAGCAAATAAAAGGGATCTGCAAGGGGTCTGCGCCGCGCCGCTGCTCCAACTCCAATGGACGCCATCCCCGACGACTTGCTCGAGCTCATCCTCCTGTACGTCGATTCGCAAGTCAGCCTCGTCCATGCGGCGTCAACCTGCAAGCGATGGCGTCTCATAGTCGCCGGCGACTTCTTCCTCCGCCGCTTCGACTCCCTCCACAAGCTCCCCACCGTCGCCGGCTCTTACCACGGCAGCTACCACCTCCGTCCCGAACGCCCACGCTTCGAGCCTTCGCCGCGTCACACCGACGTCGTCGACAGCGGCTGGTTCTCCCTGGACTTCCTCCCTGAAAACAACACCAGGACGTCGTGGAGGCTCATGGACAGCCGCGGAAGCGTCCTCCTCCTCTTGAGATCAAGTGAGGTTGGCAACAGAGAGTGGATTCGGGACTTCATCGTCTGCGAGCCCCTGACACGACGGCACCAGACAATTCCTGCGCCGCCACCGCCGGTGTCCCCTGATTACTTCCACCCACAGGCCTTCCTCCTCAGCGGCGACAACGACGGCTCCAAGCCAGGCAGTAGCATCATCAGCATGTCAAACTTCAGGGTGCTCTGCTTTGCTTCTGATGCAGATCTCAACAACTTCGACGTGTTCACCCCGGGTGGATCCTGGCGTGCAATAAACATCAGCAGGCGTCATTTGTTCCCGCGCTTCATAGGGTTCGGCTCCCGATCGCTCTACTGGCTCGGTTTCGAACACACGGTGTTGTCCGTGGACGACCAGGGCACCACCGAATCCTCGTCTTTCTTGCTTCCCGAGCCCGTCGTCGAGGACTGGGATCCCTTTAATCCCAGCGCACTCCAGATCACGGTGGCGGTCGGCAGCGACGGCGAGGCACGCATTGTCGATTGTCCTCGGTGACGGTGACGAACCTGGCATCCTTAAAGTCTTTAAGAGGCTGCAAGATGCCGGCGGCCAGTGGGCGCTGGAGAAGAGCATAGAGCTGACAGCGACCATGCTCCACGGGCAGCGGTTGGCTGCATGGTCCTTCTTGGATGGAGTCGTCCGTGGTGTCCAAAGCACAAGGACGGTGCTTATCCAGATTCACACGGACACGGCAGTATCACTACAACGGTTCTTACCAAAGTTCAGCATAGACATCGAGACGATGGAGGTGGAGCGCCTGCAGCATAGTGTGTACATGGCAAAGGCGCATCCGACCAAGCTTCCATGGCCTCCCTCCTTGCATACCTGCACTTATCATGCCTGATCACAATATTTGTCTCTTAGGAATTTTGCATACTTACCTGGTACGACCATTTAAGTCTACCATGCTCACAAAAATCCTACTCTATTCTATCTTAATTTATTAGGAGTTGAACTTCATCTTCTTCCTTTTTTTGTACCCCTACAAACAGCCTAAGCCAAGAACTCCTATTTTCCATCGATATTACACACATTTTCTTATTTATCTAAAAAATACTAGAACATATTTTGACATGCAGCCAGATAGATTCAATCTATTTTTGAAGTAGACAACTCGCACAACACGATTCCTATCATCAAAAGAAAGAAAGTGGCAACTTACTAATCAATATTGATAGGTAGAGTTATCTTCCATACCGATCTCACACCTGCAATGACTTCTCTTTAACCTTCTTATTATGACCTCTAGAAACTTGGATTTTATCTTTCTCAATCTCCTTTGAAGCTTTTAAACGATTATTGAGCACCTCATCGAGTCCATCATAAAACCATGATAATCAATAAATAGAAAGATCATTACCCTTGGCCAATATGTATGCATCACCTCAATGGAAAAACAACATCTTGAACATAAACAAGCTCGAAAGGAGTAGCTTTAGTAGCAACATGTTTAGATATGTAATGATTTGATAAGGTTTAAGATAAAACCTCATGCCACCTTCAAGCAGTATGATCTGTATTTTTTTTAATGAGCTTAATCAAAATCTTGTTTACTAGACTCGACCCAACCATTGCCCTGAAAATAGTATGGGGATGAACTGAGCAATTTAATTTTTAAAAAATAGAAAAATCATGGATCATATTCTTAAAAGAGGAACCACTGCAGTCCATTTGGTAATTAAAGTAATAATCGTAGCCACCAAGACAAAATGATGCTCCCTTGATGATGCACATTAAATATGTCCAATAAAATATAATCTGCATTCTCGAAAGAGTACGTCATCATTTAGTAATAGGGTGCATCAATGTTGACGGTTCAAAACCGTGTTGAAGTTCACCGCAAGCGTACAGGTGACTTGGTGCCTTTTCTCCAAAGAGGGTCCCCAAGGTTTGTCAATCCAAGGATCGGAAGCAAACCGCTAAGGTTCTCTACCTTGTCTAGCCAAACTAACCTAACATGAAGCATTGATTGCATACAAAGGATAACCTTGATATATATGAGTGATAGCACAAGATTGATCACATCCATGAACAACGGCTAAGGTAAAGCTCCACCGAAGGGGTAGCTAGGCCTAGCGCCTTTTAGTTGAAGCTCCGACAAACAAGCAACGAATCGAACATCTCATCTACTAGCATCCTTAAACTCCTACCTCTGGCCTACCTCCCGAAGATATCCGCTCTTTCGGGGGAAATCACCTTGTCACGATGCTCCCTTAATGAAGCGGGGATCTAGGGGGCACGTCCAAACATGAACGTGTCTACAAACCATGAAGAGTCGACATGCTAAACCTAATTGCCACGATTACATAGAGCATGCTATATAGCCCAACCGATGCATTAGACTAGGGATCAAATCACATTCACAATAAGTAAAAGGTATAAACGGAGACATGGAATCGCTAATAGATCGGATGACAAGATTATCATTACTCACATGAAAGTATGTGTTACACCATCACCACCGAGATCATACCTAAGATGATGAACACGTAGCTCCGGAACTCCGCCATGGCACAACCACGCAAGGCGGCCATGGCAGCTAGGGTTGGCCTAGGCCATCCCCTAGACAACTTCGAGGACTCCGCCGCCGTCGTCTCCCTCCGGTGCTCACTTCTAGGTTTCACCGAGTTCTGGTGATTGGATGTGGCGGCCGTCGAAGACAGGGGATATAAATAAGCCGAGGAGCATGTAGGTCCAAGGGCGTCGCGAACCGGGCCCAAAACACCCTAGGCCGGTCGGCCTGGGCCGGCCGGCCCAGGCCCTTTTCGACCTGATTCGGGCCCATCTTCCTCCACGATGCTTCTTGCACTTTCTTGAATATTTTCCGAAGTGCATGTGGGTCCTTGACGTTGTTTTCCCTGCGGTTTAGATAAGGGTGCTTGGCGCGCAAACTCCCGCATCTTCCGTTCGGGTCCTTGGAGTTTCACAGCTTCGTGCTTCGGTCCTCGGGTCATTTGGAGTCATGTTCACTTCGTGTCTTGACTTGTGCTGGGCTTCGTGATCTTCTCATAAAGTGCTTGATGAACTTTTCCCGGAAGTCCTCATTTAGGTACTTAATTCCTGCATAAACAACATACTCCAAAAACCACATGCAAGTGTGAACTTGTTACATCATTAGTGTGCCTAGTGGCGGGTTAGTTATAATTCAAAGCTCAAGCCAAAATGTAACAAGTGCTCTTGGTTGACGGAAATCGACCGTCAACAATCAATGTTGTACAATACATTCCTCACACACCTTTGTAGGAGTGAAAAGAACCGGCAATTATACTAGGCCAACAATCGGACCTCCTAAGCAACCATTTCATCCTAGGAGTCAATCGATGTATTCCACAAACATCTTCGTGAACCTCACCCATAGCAACTTTAGCATATTCATCATTTATGCATTTAATAGCAAATCTTGTGTGGTCCAATGCAATGATACAACTAATCGTCGAACAGAGTATACTTAAAATCCAAACCAACAATATGCTTTCTCCAATATCAAACTTCATCCTTAATAACCTTTGATGGTCCGATGATCGAAGACACATTTTGTGTCAATTGGATACTCACAACTGGCCTAAATTTGTATACCTTGTGAATGACTTTCCTGATTATGAGGCAAAAATGTCTCAAATTAAGTGCTAAATACAACTTCTATCAACCTGGTCAAGCCAAATTTCTCATGTACATATCTTGTTGAAGTAAAAAAAACTCTCTTATCTCTGAACTCCAAATTTATTTGCATTATGACAAAGTCACACAAACATGTCAGGCTGGTTTTGCACACTGGTCATACCAATTTTTCTAGCCTTCTCACTTTTGGTTGTCAATAAAAAAGGTAACCTTTCTCAATTCTTAAATGGTTTTGCCGTTTTGGGGATGAAATGCTAAATCACCTAGTTAGCTGGTGCCAAGCTAGAAAAGTAGAAACTGATATTAATTTATTGATTCTTTCCGACAACGATCATGACAGTGTGCAGGAAGGATGTCACAGTACCGATATCTCGGGCTGCCATGCAACAAACTGGGGGGACTTGCGCTCGAAAACGCAGTAGGCAGCCGCATTTTGCACTCGAAGCAGGAGAGGAAGACGAGCGACGTTTCAGGATGAGAGAATTTCCGAGTGGAAGGAGGAAACATTGTCGGGGTTCTCTACCGCCGGCAGTAAATTTGTATCGGATCGTGTGTCGGACCCGGATGGTTGGCACAGGAGACACGAGGATTTATACTGGTTCGTGCCTCCTAAGAGTGATACCCTACGTCCATTTTCGAGCGATCGTGTTCTTATGCCAGGAAAGTCTGTAGTAGGGGTTACAAACTAGTCGGAAGAGGGTGTTGGAACCCAAGTCCCTGTGGGTGTAGCTCGAGCTACGTGTGTATGGTGAGCGGGTGTTGAACGAACAACTAATCACCAACCAGTCGATCCATCCCTAAAACAGTTGCCCTCCTCCCCCTTTTATAGACGCAAGGGTGAGGGGCAAAAAGGGAATACAAATACGTGTTACAGTGCTACGGTGTTGGGAGGTCTTTTCCCTTGTCGATGTCTGTCAGGAAGCATTGAAGGGCGCTGAGCTGTAGTGGTGTTGGCGATTGCCACATGTGCAGGCGGCACTGTACAGTCCGAGTACTTGTCGCCTTCTCTGAGTTCTTCCTTAGATGACTCAGCTCTCTTGAGAGTTGATTATGCCCGCCACGTTACGGCCTAAGTATAGGTAGGCGCCACCCGTAGATGGTCATTGAGTACCTGCTCTGACGGGGTGGCGTGCCGCAGAGGTTGGACAGGACGGCGTGTTGGAGGCCGCGCGGGTGCACAGTGCAGTGTTACGACTCCTGTCAGAACAAGCCGTCCACGCGTCCTGCTAGCTGGGGTATTTGCATGGCATGGAGAACTGGAGCCTTGCGTGTCGTCGTGGGGAAGTTCGAGCGTCGGGGCAGTGCCACGTTCGTGTGGGGCCCCTGATCCCATGCTCCGACCTCCATGTGTGGGCCCCACCTTAGTCGTAGGCGGAAACTACTCGTGCGAACGGGTAGTCGGAGGCGGAGACTACTCGTGCGAACAAGTAGTCGGAGGCGAGGCGGAAAGTTGTCGTGCGAGGTGGAATGTTGTCGTGCGAACCGCCTACTAGTCGGAGATGAGGTGTCTTGTTGATGAGGGTCTTTGATGAAGATCTGCATCCCTCCTTGTCCTGGATCTTAGCCTTGATGCTGTCAATGGTGCAGAAGACTCCGTCCCAAGGGTGATTATCTTGTCGCTTAGGGGGCCCTAATCCAGGCCCTCATCAGTAGCCCCCGATCCCACTAGGGAGTTGTAGACTCACTTGTGGGGGTTTTAATCTTGAAAATGTTGTTGCCGTTTCGAAATCTCCGGTCAAGGCGGTCGTGGCCGCATCAGCGGTCATGCCCGTCGTGGGGGTCGTGCCTGACGTGGTTGATATGACGGGTTGAGGGGACGGCGCGTAGCTGGTTCAGATTCGTGGGCCCACCAGGCATCGAACCATCACGCAGGCGTGCGCCAGTTTACCCGGGGGGCGCGCCCTCTGAGTGGGCGGCTTTTCGGCGCGGTGGGGCCAACATTTAAGGTCGGTGACCACGTCTGCTCCTTATTAACCGTGCGCCAGTAGAGTTTCAAACCATTTGCTCCCCCAATCTTCGCCACAGCCAACGCCGCCTGCTCCTCTTCTTTGCGCATCTGTTGCGCCGTTGCCGCCGCTTCTTCCACCCGCGCCGCGTCCAAGAGCCTTGACGGCGCCATGTCGAACTGGACCCGTTCCAATGTCACCCGCGTGACTCTCCACCACCTCGTCGCCGCTGGGCAGCTACCGGCGCCCACCGCTACTGAGGAATGGAAGCTACCGAAGGATGAGTCCATCCCGTGTCTGCCTCCGGGCTACGTCATCTCGTTCGTGGCATTCCACGAGCACAGCTTCTCCGTCCCCGCCGAGCGGTTCATCCGCGCGGTGCTCTGGGAGTACGGGCATCAGCTCCAGCACCTCAACCCGAACAGCATCTAACAGATGGTGGCGTTTGAGGCGCTGTGCGAGGGGTACCTGGGAGTGGGAGCCCACTGGCACCTCTTCCGGTACTTCTTCAAGTTCGCCTGCTTGAGGGACGGCAAGATCCCGGCGTTGATCGGATGCGCCAACCTCCAGATGAAGCTGGGTAGGGGGGAGGAGTACATCCCCTTCTCGCTGACGAGCTCCAACAGCGTCTGGCATAAGGGTTGGTTCTACCTCAAGAACGACCCCGAGCGCCCGCTGTAGGAGTACACCGGCGTCCCAATCGCCGAGGCGCCGAAGAATTGGAGCCACGGGCCCCCGGAGGCGGAGTAGTCGAAGCTGCTCAAGGATTGCTGGGCGGTCCTAACCTGGCTCCGCAATTCCGGGGTCGATTTGGCAGCTGTTATCGGCCAGTACCACGCGTTGGGGATCGTCCCGCTCTGGCGGCGGCCCCTGCGCATCTGCGAGATGACGCCCAACAGGGCGCCCTTCGAAGGGACCGTGACGGCCCCCGAGCTGCCCTCATTGGATGAGATCCAGCGCCGTGTGGGGCTGGCCATCGGGAAGGCGTCGTACTCGTGGCCACCATCCCGGCTTGTGCCCATGCTTCGCAACGAGGGGACCAAGAAACATGTAAGTTTTCCCCCCTTTCCGTCTAGCCTTCCGACTAGTTTTGGAGTCTTCGTTGATAGAGTCTTCCCGGAGCTCTTGGCCATCGTAGTGATTTCTCTCCTTTTTCTTGTTTTTAGCTGAAGTCCGCGGACCCTGTCCCCGCGAAGCATCCTCTTCCCCAGGATGCGATACGGAATCGCTCCAACACCGCCGCGGAGAAGAGGAGGGCCGACCGCAAGGCCAAGCCCAAGAGAGAGGAGATCGCGAAACACGAACGGAACGACCACCGCGCCAAGCACCGAAAGCTGAAGGAGATCGTCGTCTCCTCGGATGAGGACCCCTCGTCGTCGCCACCGTGGACCGGCGACGAGAGGCTAGTGCTGACTGGAACGCTCTGTCTACGCCGTCTGCATTGCCCCCTCCTCAGCAGACCACGGAGGCCAGCCCGAGGCGGCGGCCAGGGCCGACCGTTCGTGAGCGGGGGTCGAGCTCTAGCTTACAGCCGAACCCCCATCCCGCCCAAGAGGACCGGAGGATGACCCGCTCCCGGGCGGGCCCCGTCAGCCATCAACCTCCGAGGAGGGACTCTCTGCGGCGGGACGACCCGTCCAGGCGGCCGGCGGACCGCGATTCGTCCTCCCACCGCTCTCCCGACGACACAACATGGCGGGAGTCGCGCTCCCCGAAGAGGCGGTCGCCACACGAGGCGAGATCAACACCACCAACGTCTTCCCCGAATGCGCCGCAGGAGGAAAACACGAGCACACCCCCGTGACGCCTTCAATCCTTGGTCATCCGGGGCGGCGGAGCCCCGCCCGTGCGGGTCCCCCTCGTCCCAGGTGAAGGTCAAAGACTACCCTCCGACGCGGCGGCGGGCAAGAGGTCAGCCCCAGAGTTGTCGGGCGTGGCTGTTAGGCCCGTCAAGCGGGCCCGCATCACTTCCTCCACGTACGTACTGTCTCGCAGCATCTTGTTGTTTCGCTCTTGCTGTTCTTCGTTCGCCTTTCAATTTGCTTTTTCGTGCCAGCGGCTCCGATACTGGCGCACTCAGCATCGCGCCGCAGAAACATGTGGTCCTGGCCGCATGCGATCCTCCATCCGAGCCCCGCCCAGCGACCCCTCCGCCCGTGTTGGCAACAGCGCAGGCCAAGAGCGGGAGCGCTGAGGCGGTCAAGGTCCTCGAAGTGGCGGCACCTTCACTAGCGTCTGAAGTTAGTGGAGTGGTCGGGGGGCGCCCGGCGGTGCCCACCGTCGATTGCGATGCCGGCGCGTCGGCTGCTCCCGAGGCGTTCGTCTAGCCCCAGGAGGCCGCTAACCTTGAAAGGCCCAACCTCTCAGGCGGCGACATGGTAGCCTTCGAGGCCAAGCTGGAACGGTGCCTGTCCGGGTTGGAGGAGCCAGCGGCCGTGGCGTCTGTGCCGTCCACCTCCGCGATTGCGGCCGCGGTCGAGATTGCTGCACAGGTGGAGCCGAGTACCGTCGTGCCCCCAACGTCCACCGCGAGTGTGGCGGCGCCTCCTGCGAGCGTGATGGTGCCTGCCGTGAGTACATCATTGGAGCCATCACTCCAGCCCGTCGTTCCTGACGCGGAGGTGGTGGTGGTCACGAACTCGCCCCGCCCAGACCCGCAGGTGCCTGCCACTCCCGAAGATGTGGCGGGCAGCGTCTCCCCGGATACGATCTAGGAAGTTGGGGAGAGCTCAGGAGCTCGCCCCTTCTCGGCCGAGGGGTTGCTGACGACACCGCCGGAGGGGGGAGAGCACATCCTCAACCTCGTGCGCTCCTCATGGACTGGGGCCCGTGAGGCTGAGCCGCACGACGACAAGGACGAAGAAGCCGCGGCCCATCACCGCCTCGAACGGGGCTTAAGGTGGGCAGAACGGGCGTTCGATGAGCTCGTCCTCCCCGCCACAACGGTGAGTTTGCCGAGCCCGAGCTTGGTCTTGTTTCTTTGTCTTTGCAGACGTCGCCGTAGATAATATTCTACTCGGAACAGGTGCTCGCAAACTACGGCGCCAATAAGGCGTGCACCATCAAGGAGCTCCGGGCCAAGAAGTTCCAACTGGAAATGCAGTTGGCGGTCGCCCGACTGGCTGCTGCAAGGGTGGTGGTGAACGAGGCGTCGTCGAGGGCCGCGCTCGAAGTCGTGGTAAAGTCCGCGGAGGATCGTGCAGTAGCTGCGCAGTCGGCTGCAGACGCCGCCGTGACGGAGAGGACGACCCTTGAGGCGAAGCTTGCCCAAGAGGAGTGTTGACGGCTGTTAAGTGCTACTTTTATGCTGTCAACTCCTGCATAAAATACTTTAAATATGAGCATCAACACTAGAATAGGGGTTTATACTGACAAATTCCACAAGTGTAGGTGTTTCTCTATTTTGTTGCAGGACACACTAAAATACGCATGAGATGGTATAGCTGAGATCAAGTGATCCAATGGCATACATAGGACGTCATCATAAACAACCTCGAATGCCAAAATGGACTACACCATTGCGACGGGCTCGCCAAGATGATCAAAATGGACATATTATTTGTCTACTTTGGAGATCGGACGAGGAAGATACCGAAAAGACAAAATATATAGGAGGTGCCGACGTCATGCTGACGTCATCACCCCCGATGCCATGCATGCAGCAGCGCGGGAGACGTCCAGGGAAGGCCGCGTGGTAGGTAGCTATTAGCCACCAAACCTCCCTTGGACCGCAGCAGGGCGTGCCCGGGGCCGGACAGACCCACCAGGGGACACGCGGCGCCGCCGGGTTGGTGGGGGACGGCGCGAAGTGCGTCCGCGTGCGACTGCGCGGGCGGACCCCTGGACCGGGACAGGTGGCAAGCGGTGGTTGGCGTGGACCACGCCTGCGCATGCACGCGCGTGGGAGGTGCGCGGGGCGCGGACCGCCGAGCCGCCACGAGGCGCTCTGGGGTAGGCTGGCGCAGGGTCGGTTCCCCAGTTCGTCCGTTAGCCTCTGGTTTGCCCGTGGTTTTCTCCTTTTCTGCACCGGTTCACGCACCCAATCATCGGTTCAGGCCCGGTTCAGCCCCCTAGGATCCGGTTTTTGCCCGCTTTTCACCTCCACCCTCCAGGAACAGTGCAACGCAAGATTCCTTGCCAGATGGCGCGTAGCGAGCAGAGGAATGAGGGGGAGAAGCACTCTTCCCTTGCCTATAAATAGAGAGGGGGGTAAAGAAAGAGACACAATCCCATCCTAGGATGAGAGCGTCCCTTCAAAGGAGAGGCCCTCTCCTAGTGTGTATCTAGATTATAGAATAGGAGGAGTGAGAGTGTGTGTTGTACCTCTACGGATGCTTGTTCTTCAATTAGAGTAAAGTAAGTATTTCCACATTTTCTATTTAGACTAAAGTTTGAGTGATATGTTCTTGTGTTCTTTGCCTATTCATCATTTAGAGGCACGTGTTCTTCATGAACACGCCCCCTCGATCTAGTTGATCAGGTGCACAAGTTTGTATCCCGTTTGTATGATTAGTCTTTTAGAATAAAGTGGATATGCTTGCATGCTGTCATTAGAATAAAGTGCGTTCGTGATTCCTTTCTAATAGTTTATGCTAGGTTGCATGAGTAGACTTTTTCCTCTACTAGTGCGTAGATCCTGGGTTTATGCGTTCGTCTGTCGCAAGTCATTCGTATACGTCGGAAGCATAGTACGGGGTCGAGTGCTCTCTCATATGCCTTTAGTATAAGCTAGTAGTACCTATAGTGAGTGAGATCAGTTCTCTTCCATGGTCGTAGTTCTATAAGTACATAGTGCCGTAGTCCGTTGGCTACAGTAGTAACCACAGCGTAGACATTGTGTCACGCTACCGGTTATCATTCATTCGGCTTATCCCAAGGTTAGGTAGAGGCAGTCCAGGTGGTGGTGACAGCCCGTCTGGCCCTCGTTGATCCTCTGTAGCTGGATATAGTCAGAGCTCCGCTCCACATAGATCCGCGTGCCGGAGTCGCTTGTTAAGTCAGGGCTATCGGCACCCTAAGCCAAGTTCTATCTAGAGATCGACCTTTAATCTCATCTATAGTGCTATCTTTAGGAATCCTCTCTATCCTTGCCTTTTATCTGGGTGTGTCCATGGACTGACTAGTACGAAGTTAGTGCACACACGTTCCCATGGATTCGATACCCTTGGAATACTCTGAGGTGAAAGCTACAACGGTATCTGTGCGCTTGCGGATTTATTTCGTGTGTCGCTAAAATACCCAACACGGACGCAATAGACACGGAGCTGCGCACCGCCGTCGTGACCGCCGCCGAGGCCGCTCAGGCTGCTACCACTGCAGCAACTACTGCCGAAGCCGCTTCCCAAGCCGCCGCCCAGGAGAAGGCGGTGCTCGAGAAGAATGTGGCCGAGCTGGAGCAGGACCTGTTCCTCGCCGAGGAAGACCTCAACAAGGCCAACAAGCAGGTGCGTGACCTCGCCACCAAGCTGCAGGAAGCCACCGACGAGGGGACCCGGCTCCGCGACGGCACTGCCAAGCTGGAGCAAGACCTTCAAGGTGAGCATCCGAGCACTTTCAGCTTCCGTAGTGCTTTTGGCTTCGTGTTACTTGTCAGCGATGTTGAGTTGTCTCCTTGTATCGGTAGGGCTTCGTGTGTCTCGCGCCGCATTGGCCACGAGGCTCGTGGAGGAAGCAGGCAAGGTCACCGCCGCTGAGCTCAAGATCCACGAGATGACTGGGGTGGCCAAGAACTTGTCGGACCAGCTCTCGAGTACGATCCTTTAGCCTTGTCCTTCCCTTCTTTTGCTTGTGCTCCTCACAACTAACCTCCAGCTCATTTCCCCTCTTCAGCGGTCAAGGCTGAGCTCGAGGAGTCCCGGAAGGCTCAACGCAAGGCGGAGGCAACATGCCAGAAGGACCTCATGGACCGCGCCAAATTCGGCCGGTTTGTCGAACGGATCTTGTCGAATCTTGGCGTTCCATCCGTCCAGATGCCTCCCCAGATGTTTGGGGATTGGGTGGTGCTTCTCCTGAGCATAGTCAAGGAGCGAGAGCTGGCGATGGCTCGAAAGGTGGTGCACCGGGTTCTTGCCATGTTCGACTCGCACTACAAGGGGTTGGACCGCAAGGCATTGAGCGGCGGCTGGGCCCCTGGCTACTCAGACGATGAGTACGACAAGCTTGAGGAGGACTGCACCACCTTCGCTCGCGCCATGGCTGATGCGGCAATGAAGGACCTAGACCTGATCCCAAAAGACACACCAGAAGCCGAAGACAACTCCAGGCCTTCTAGTTAGATGTATCATTTTGTATCGTAGATAGCCAAGACAAACTTGTATGCACATTGCCTCGAACAATTTTCGTTTTGTTCAAACCTGTCACTGCTTAAACATTCCACGAGCACTCGGGGACGACTATAGAATGGAGTAGTGGTACTTAGAAACTCAGGCCGATCGAACTTTACTCTGGAGCCACGGGGGCGTAGGAGTCGGAGAGCTCGACCAACCTGAGCTGCAAAGTGACGCCACGTGTTTGCAGCCCCCGCACATTTTTCGTCAAAATCGTTTTGGGTCGGAGCCCGAGCAGTTACCCAAGCACTTTTTGAAAGAGGTCGGACGGTGACCTGCGGGTCTGGGCCGCGCTTGCAAGTCTTCGCACCGTAGCCGTGGGGGCGTGGGTGCTAGGAGCTTTGAACGAGCGACAACGCCGAGACGCGCACAGATCGACATCTTTTTCTTTCGCAAGATAGGGTGCTCCGCCAAAAAACTGTTCGCGTGTGCGATTGGTTACGACACGTTTGTCGAAGAATTTTGTTTTAAAAACAGGAAAATTAAAGGAGTGCATCATGCCCCGCATAGCCCTCGAGCGGTGAGCGTTTCTGCATGGGTGCAGTGATGCTTGCCGCTCAGCCTTAGAAAATGTTGATGCATGCAGAGAAGATGCCAACGCGAAAGCTTGCGAACTTATGAAATTGTGAACAAAAGCATATGGCATTATTCATTGATCATAAGATAAAACGAGGAACGTTACTCAAGGGTAAAAATAGTGCAGGTGTTCTATGTTCCATGCGTTGGAGATGATTCTGCCGTCCTCGTACCGAAGCTTGATTGTCCCCGGTCGGAGCACTTGATCAACAATGAATGGCCCCTACCACGGGGGCGCGAGCTTATGCCGATCCTTGTTGCTCTGAACTCTTCAGAGTACTAGGTCACTGACCTAGAACTCGTGGTTGCGCACGTTACGCTCGTGATAGCGTCGCAGAGCTTACTGGTATCGAGCCGAATGTAGGAGTGCCACATCGCGTGCTTCATCAAGCTGGTCGATAGCATCTTCGAGTGCGACCTGGTTCCCCTCCTCAGTGTATGCTCGAACTCTCGGGCTGCTATAGTCGATGTCCATCGGAAGGACAGCTTCCGACCCATGCACCATAAAGAATGACGTGAAGCTGGTGGCCTAACTAGGCGTGGTGCGCAGGCTCCAGAGGACGGATGGCAACTCAGCGACCCATCTTGCCCAAAACTTCTCGAGTCGTTTGAAGATCCGAGGCTTCAATCCTTGCAGGACCATGCCATTGGCCCTCTCCACCTGGTAATTGGTCCTCGGGTGTGCAACAGCGGCCCAGTCTACGCGGATATTGTTGTCGTCGCAAAATCTGAGGAATTTCTTTCCTGTGAACTGTGTACCGTTGTTGGTGATGATAGAGTTCGGGATCCCAAAGTGATAAATGATGTCGGTGAAGAATGCCACAGCTTCCTCAGAGCGGACCTTCGCTATGGGTCGGGCTTCGATCCATTTGGAAAACTTGTCGACAGCCACGAGTAGGTGTGTGAAGCCCCCGGGCGCTTGCTTGAGCGGCCCGACCATGTCCAGCCCCCACACAGCGAAAGGCCAGGTGATGGGGATGGTGTGGAGCGCTTGCGCCGGGAGGTGGGTTTGTCGAGTGTTGAACTGACACCCTTCGCAGCGTCGCACGATGTCTTTGGAGTCGGCCACAGTGGTCGGCCAGTAGAAACCTTGTCGGAAAGCCTTTTCGACAAGGGTCCTTGGGCTGACATGATGTCCGCACGTCCCAGCATGGATTTCTTAGAGCAGCTCTCTGCCTTGGTCCCTCAAGACGCAACGCATGACTATGCCTGCCGCGCCTCGCTTGTAGAGCTCGCCGTCGATGAGGACGAACTCCTTGGCTCGCCGCGAGATGCGGCGCGCCTCCGTGTGGTCGGAAGGCAGCTTTCCCTCGACTAGCCACTCAAGGATCGGGAACCGCCAGTCTGGATCTTCTAAGCTCGGCTCTGGTTGTTAATTGATCTCCATGACTTCCGGCACCTCTGACTCTTGTGGTTGTTTTTCATCGACCCGGACGTACAATACGTGCTGGTCGCTAGCGAACACACCATTTGGTACTGGCTTGTGGCTCGATGCCGCCTTAGCGAGAATATCAGCAGCTTTATTGTAGTCGCGCAGCACGTGATGGAGCTCGAGCCCGTGGAATTTGTCTTCCAGCTCACGCACAGTCCGACAATACGCCGCCATCTTCGGATCAATGCAATTTTTCTCTTTCATGACTTGATCTACGACAAGCTCTGAGTCTCCACGGATCTCGAGACGGCGGATCCCGAGCTCGATCGCGATTCGAAGGCCATTGATGAGTGCTTCATACTCGACGACATTGTTGGAGGCGGGGAAGTGCAGTCGAACCATGTACTCCATACGCACGCCCAGAGGCGAGATGAAGACAAGGCCTGCCCCCACTCCTTCCTTCATGACGGAGCCATCAAAATACATTATCCATGTCTCGTGCTCGATCGGTGCTGGCGGAGCTTGGATTTCTATCCATTCAGCGACAAAGTCCTCCAATACTTGTGATTTGATGGCACTGCATGGTGCATATGCTACATTTTGCCCCATCAACTCGAGGGCCCACTTGGCTATCCTTCCCTAAGCCTTAGGGTTCTGGATCACTTCTCTGAGCGGATACTTGGACACCACCGTGATGGGATGCGCGTCGAAGTAGTGTCGAAGCTTGCACTTGGTGATTAGGACAGCATATACTAGTTTCTGAATTTGCGAGTAGCGGGTTTTCGAGTCGGAGAGTACCTCGCTTACGAAATAGACCGGCCGCTGCACCTTGAGTGACCTTCCAGGCTCTTCTCGTTCGACCACCAGCACAGCGCTCACCACCTGGGTTGTCGCGGCCACGTATAAGAGCATCGGTTCCTTTGGCGCCGACGCTGTGAGCACTGGAGGACTCTTCAGGAGGTTCTTGAGCGAATCGAGCACTTCCTGAGCCTCGGGCGTCCATGTAAAGTGGTTGAACTTCTTCATCAGGTGGTACAACGGCAAGCTGCGTTCTCCGAGTCAGGCGATGAAACGGCTAAGAGCCGCGAGGCAGCCTGCGACACGCTGTACGCCTTTCAGATTCTGGATTGGTCCCATGTCAGTGATAGCCGAGATCTTCTCGGGATTAGTCTCAATGCCGCGTTCCGACACGACAAAGCCGAGGAGCATGCCCCTCGGAACCTCGAAAACGCATTTCTCGGGATTAAGCTTCACCCTGTGTTCTCTCAGCTTCGCAAACACTTCCGTGAGGTCGGGGATCAGATCGCCCGTTTTCTTTGACTTGACCACGATGTCATCGACGTACGCCTCGATTATCCGTCCTATAAGATCTCCAAAGACGAGTCACATGCATCTTTGGAACGTGGCGCCCATGTTTTTGAGCCCGAACGGCATCGAGTTATAACAATAAGCGCCAAACGGAGTGATGAAGGACGTCGCGAGTTGATCCGCTATGCACATCGCAATCTGGTGGTACCCGGAGTATGCATCGAGAAAACAGAGGGTTTCGCACCCTGCTGTTGAATCGACTACCTGATCTATGCGAGGCAAAGGGAACAAGTCCTTGGGACATGCCTTGTTAAGGCCCGTGTAGTCAACACACATCCTCAATTTCTTATTCTTCTTCTTTACAAGTACAGGGTTAGCAAGCCACTCGGGGTGGAATACTTCTCAAATGAACCCTGCACTAAGAAGTTTCTTGATGTCCTCGCCGATGGCCTTGTACTTGTCGTCGTTGAAGCGGCGGAGACGTTGCTTCACCGGTTTCTATCCCGGCTTGATGTTCAATTTGTGCTCGGCAACCTCTCTCGGGTTTCCCTTCATGTCGGAGGCTTTCCATGCAAACACGTCGAGGTTCGCTTTGCGGAAGTCTACGAGCGTGCTTTCCTATTTAGGATCAAGCACCGTCCCGATACGGAGCGTGCGGCCATCATCGGAGACAGCTGCATCCTTGACGTCCTTGGCGGGCTCGAAAGAGCAGGCCGCACACTTGGACGACTCAGGGATGTGTGAGTCTGTTGACGGCTAAAAAGTACCACTTTCAGCCATCAATATTCTCACATAAATGGAGGCATATGCATTATTTACTTGCATTTTGCTTTGAATAATTGTAGATCCACTTGTCCTTGGAGATTATTTGTATGTAGGTGATTTACCCCTTAAAAGAGATGGAAACCCACCTTCTATGAAGAAACCATACCAACTCAGCTGAGGAGGTGGCTACCACCAAGGGAAACGTGGCATTCCACGTTATCGATCCAAGGGAGGCACTCACCGACGAATCAGAGGACGCCACATGGACTTCACTGTATCAAAGGGCCTACCTCGGATACCAAATCAAGCCATGCACCGGGGGTGGATCAGAGGGCCCACAGGGCAGCCACCCAGAGGAAACACACCTCGAAAGGAGGGCCGAAGGGGCCGGCCGATCCTAGGATCGGCTGAACCGCCTCTGCCTCCTTTCATCGTGTCCCTCCACGTAGTTGCTCCTCATTGGTCACTTGCTACATCCCGGGGTGTTTTGGAGCACTTTGAGCCTCCGAGCAAGCCTGGTTCTTGCCTATAAATAGAAGGGGAGGGGCTCCCATTTCCCACACACCACTCTCTCGTTCTCCTCTCACTTTTAGTTTCCAAGGCTAGGGGGTAGGCTAGAGTAGCTCTTATTCAGATTCCAAGTCTTCTTTGGAGTCTAGGTATGAGTTCTCTTTTATCTTTATTTCATTGTATGACTTTGATCTACTTCAGTTATTCAGCTATTTCATAGAAAGTCATGGTAGATCATATGCTTGATATGTTCTTGAGTTCATCCTTTATTCATCATTTAGAGGCTTGTGTTCTTCATGAACACTACCTTTTGATCCACTTGAAGGGTGATGAAGTCATTCCTTATGTGTTTGTTCATAAGTTAGAGGCTCGTGTTCTTCACGAACACGACCCTTTGATCTTATTGACTAGACATAAGAGAGTTCATATCTGTTTATATGTCTAGCCTTAGTTGATCTTGTTAGATGGCATGAGAGTGTTGCATGAGGTTTGTGTTCAAGCTACGGTACTTGGTCTAAGTTGACCAGTCTTCTGGTGGCTTTCACCCTGGGTCACAATAGCCCAGGCCAGGTGGAGTCTAGCAGCAACGCAAGCATGGTGCCTGGGTTGTCTGGCTATGTTAGTTATGAGCATACCCCTCGTAACGATATAGGTAGGTCCGCAGTGGTGACAGCTGTTGGATCCTTGTGCAATCCTCTGCGCTGGGGTACCTACTGTAGGAGTCTAATGTCTAGTTTCGCGGAGTGCTGGTCGTCGCGGCCTAGCTCCCCATTTGTACCTGGGTGTTGATCCTTATCCCTCTCATGCAATACTCATGCCTATCTCCTGTATCTTCTAGCTTTGTATGTTTAGTACATTAGAACCAAGAGCTAACTCGTATGTTCCCCCTAAGCCGTAGCATGCTAGAGTATAGGTAGATTTGAGAGTGTGTGTCACACTACCCTTATATCTCTTATCTTACCCCTGCCTTTGAGTGTGTTGTTTCCTATATCTATCTCTTAGTTTACATTCAGAGCAAAAGCATAAGTCTAAGATATCCGCCATTGCCTTCCACGGATACGATACCCTTGGAATATTCTCCTTCCTTGGGGAAATGCTACAATGGTTTATCTGTGCGCTTGCAGATTCGTTGATGATCGTTTAGATTAACCTTTGACAAGTCTTGATGTTCACGCTAACCCGACGTCATTAGTTGTGACATTGAGAGGTGCCTACAAGGCGTTTCTTGGTGTTGTCACTAAGGATGGATTCCAAATCTATTCTTAAGATGTCGGCTCTACGAAACGCCAACAAGCATTTCTGGCGCCGTTGCCGGGGAAGGCACAGGATTATCATGACTATGCTTTGCATCTGTTTATAAACTCTGAATAGGTTAGGACAACTCTCAATGCAGGCTAACCTTGATTGTCTTCTTTTATCTTTGGATGATGAAGATAGGTAGTGTATGACTGGTTTCGACTTACCGGAGAATTTTACTGAAGATCTCGAGTCACTTGTGAGGAGAGCTCGAATTCATTTTGACTCACCTCGTCGTACTCGTCCGGAAGGCGAACCAGCTTCCTTTGTACCATCCACACCCAACGTTATGGCCCAGAAGGCACTTCGTGAGTACTCAGCTCCTTCCGCTGACCAGGTACTGCAAGGCCCTGAGGTGGCAATGGGGACTGAAAATTTTGAGATCAAGATGGGTCTAATCACAATGGTACAGGCTAGCCCAATCTGTGGCAAGCCAAATGAGGATGCCAGTGCTCATTTGCAGCAATTCCTAGAGCTGTGCAGCACTTTCATCATCAGGGGTGCAAATATGGATGCTGTTCGTCTACGGCTGTCTCCATTCTCCCTCCTGGGGAAAGCTAAGCAATGGTTCTACGCGAATCGTGATGCTATTAACACTTGGAGTAAGTGCTCAGAGGCATTTCTCAAGAAGTTCTTTCCATTGGGTAAAACCAATGCTCTTCGTGGGAGAATTTCTGGTTTTCAGCAAGCAGCAAGTGAATCCATTCCAGAGGCTTGGAAGAGGCTTCAGGAGTATGTCCTGGCCTGTTCTCACCATGGGATGGAGGATTGGCTCATTCTTCAAAGCTTTTATAATGGGTTGACTCCGACAGCCCGAGGCCATATTGATGCTGCTGCTCAGGGAGCATTCTTCTCACTCACAGTTGATAATGCTAAATTACTCATTGAGAAGATGGTTTCTAACCAAGGGTGGAGTGACAAAAGACTCCAACCACGACCGAGGGGTACTCATACTGTCAAGGAAGCAGACATGATTACTGCCAAGTTGGATCATCTTATGAAGAGATTTGATGACTACACCAGCGAGAAGGCTGCCATGGCCACCACTACTCTGCCTATGGACTCTCATATGACTTGTGAAGTCTGTGGCAACACTGGGCACTCAGGAAATTACTGTCCGGAGACTCAGGAGGAAGTGATGTACATGAATGGCAATAACAATGGTTATCGTCCACCTCAACAAGGAGGCCAATCGTGGAATCAACAACATTCTTATTATCAAGGAGGTAACCGTGGTAATTCTTACAACCCCAACCAACCTTCCTTGAGAGATCTTGTTTTTGGGCAAGCTAAGATTAATGAAGGTGTTAACAAAAAGCTAGTTGCCCTTGATAAAACTTTGGAGAATCTCAACGTTAAGCTTGATAGTTTTTCTTCTGCTCAGAAGAGTCAGCTGAGTTTCAACAAAATGTTAGAAACCCAGTTGGCTCAGTTAGCTGCTTTGGTTCCATCTCCTGATAACGGGAGGATCCCGGGGCAACCCGTATCCTCTTGTGAGAATGTTAGTGTAGTGTCCACTAGGTGGGGTAAGCCGCCTAGGAAGACACATGCTTCTAACTATGCAGGAAAGCCCATACAACAAATTCTAGATCCATGGGAGGAATCAGCAGTGCTGCACAAGAAAGATCCAGGCTACCCGACTATTACTTGCACAATCTATTACAAGAAGATCAGGCATGCCCTTTATGACCTTGGTGCAAGTGTTAATCTCATGTCCAAGGCCATGTTCGAGCAACTAGGATATCCAGCTCTCTCTCCAATAGCACGGACTATCCAACTCGCCGATTCAATGATACGATATCCAGAAGGAGTTGTTGAGAGCATATTGGTCAAGATCAAGAGTTCTTATGTCTTCACGGATTTCGTGGTCCTTGATATGGATGACGAGGGAGGAATGCCGCTCATCCTTGGGTGACCATTTCTCAGTGATGTCCGAGCTAGAATCAATGTGGGGTCCGGAATAATCCGTTTCTGCATTGGAAAGAGGAACTTGAAGTTCAAGTTTCAGGACAAAGAAGAGCAATGCTATTTGGTGCAAGATAGTGTTGAGCAGCTTGGGGGAAGGACGGAGCCTTTACCCCCAAGGAAGAAATCTCCGTCGAAGAGGCTAAAGAAAATTCGGAAAGAATGGTGGAAGATTGAGATGGCACCACCCTCTACTTCTCAGGAGTGGGGTGCTGAGTGGAATTGATCACTGAGAAGAGTCCAACTCATCGGACTAAAAATGATGGGTCCTTTCTACCAAAAAGGTTAAACTGGTACTTATCTCATATTTCCCTTTCTAAAATTTTATTTCCAAAATTGCATATTTGATTTTCCAAAACCTTGCATCTGCATGCTAGATTTATCTAGCCCTTTTTCCCTTTTCAAAATAAAATTTCTGAAAATCATTTATGAGTTTGAAAACCTTAGAAAATTCATTTGGGCAATTTCTGGAGTGAACTTTGGCCGGTGCACCTTGGTTTACCTTCATGTAACCATTGGTGGCCTGCCAAAGGGGGCCAGCCCCGGGCCCACAGCTGGGCCGGCCGAACCAGGGTTCGGCCGAACCCTGGCAACGGTCATGTGGGCCCAGCTTTGGCCAACGGCTCCTAGCCGTTGTGCAACGGCTAGTCCGCGGTGTGCTGCCCCTTTGCTCCATAAATTTGACTCGAGAGGGGTGCTCTTCACCTATTCACTCACACTCCCCTCTCTACTCCTTGTTCTCTTGGTTTTCTTGGATTTCTTGCTCGAGATTGGATCATCAAATGTTCTCTCTATTGTGTTGCTGTTGGCATTTCTTAATGCAATCACCTAAGAACAGGTCTGGAACCCATCCTGGTAATAGCGCCAGAAATGCTGGTTGGTAAACCTTAACATTACAGAGATCCGCAAGCACACGGAAGTACCATTGTAGCATTTCCCCAAAGGAGTATTCCAAAGGGTATCGAATCCAAGGAAGGCATTAGCGGAATGACAAGATCAACTCTATTGCAATGAGTATAGATCATAGACGGAAATAAACCAGACACTCAATTGCAGGGGTAAAGATATGATAATGGGGTAGTGTGATCACACACACACACTCACTCTCTCTCTAAAGGGTCCTAGGCATAGGAGGCAACACACAAGTTAGTTCTAGGTTCTTATGTACTACACACATAAAGCTGGTAGGAACGAGTTAGATACACTAGTGTTGAAGAACATTGACTTGAGCACCCAGGTACCACGAGGAGATAACCTCCCGTGTTGCTTCTGCACAACTCCGGTTGTTATATTTTAGACTCCTACAGCTTATACGAACATGGGGGATTTCGGAGGACCAACGGCTGTCACTACAGCGGCCTACCCCAAGACAAACCGTCGGATAAACTCATAAGTAAGGTAGCTACGCAACCCAAGCACCATGCTTACATTGTTAGCCGGACTTGACCAGCCCGGGCTATTGGGACCCAAGTCAAACCACCAGACAAACCAGCCAATTACACCGAGTACCGTAGCTCAAGCACAGACTTCATACAACGCAATCATGTCATCTAATTAGATCAAACCAGATTAAGTACACAAACAGATTCGTGTTTTCCTATGTCTGTTCAACTGGATCAAAGGGTCGTGTTCACGAAGAACACGAGCCTCTAACTTACGAACAAACACCAGAAACATGTAAAAGTCACCCGTCAAGTGGATCGAAAGGCCTTGTTCATCAAGAACAGGAGCCTTTAAATGATGAACAGGTGAAGAACACATGAACAAATCACTCATGCATACTAACACAACTTTATATGAAATAGATAAATAACTGAAGTAGATCAAAGTCATACAAATGAAATAAGACACAAGACAACTCATACCTAGATCCCAAAGTAGACTTGGAACCTGAATTAGAACTACTCTAACCTACCTCCTAGCCTTGAGACTAAAAGTGAGAGAGGTGTTGCAAGTGTGGATGGTTCATAAGTGAGCCCCCTCTCCTTCTATCTATAGGCCCGTGCACCGGCGAGGAATGGAGGCAAACACCCCGGGGATGGTGCCTAGGACCAATGGAGAGCCACCACATGAAAGCACAGGAGAGGCCCAGCCAAGATCGGTTCGGCCGACCTGTGGGGCCGGCCGACCGCCTGGTGGGCCCCCCTGGCTCGTGCTTTCTCCTGGTGGCTGCCCTGTGGGTCCTTAGGTCGGTTCCCGGTGTCCACCCTGTTTTGGCATGGTTTGCTTGCCTTTGTGGGCCCATGGATCCATGTGAAGTCCACATGTCACACTCTGATTCGTCGGGGGTTGCTTCACTTGGATTGCTTGCATGGCATGCATGCATGGCTCCCTAGTTGGCAGGTTTGCATGCATGGCATCCTTGTTGGCAGTCCACTAGGATGAGGTGATGTGGCATGGACCATAGAAGGTGAGTTTAGCACTATTTTCTTGCTTATTTTCCTGCAATCAAATAATCTCTAAGGACAAGTGGAACTACATTATTCTTAACTAAATACATGTAAGAAATGCCTTATGCTCCTTTATTCATGAGTATATTGACGGCTAAAGTAGGCACTTAACAGCCGTCAACAACTCCCCCAAGCTAGCCTCTTGCTCGTCCCGAGCAAGAGATTAAAGACTTAGGTTGGTTGATTAGGAATTGCTACGATGTTGTATTCCTAATGTATAACAAGATACAGCTAGGTACTCTATCAAGAGTTGAAAAAGTTGGCATTAATCTTACCTTTCACTTGATTGATATGGGGCATGTAGCTTCACCTGCCTTGGGCGGTTGAAAGATAGAATGGTTGTATAAAGATTACCACTCACTTGTATCTTGATCAACTATCAATCCGGAGGTTTTGCAGATTTTTCAAAAAGAAATCAAAGTTCCTCAAATGATACTCTCGTATCGCTCAATGTGTATGATTCCTCACCAAGGCTTTGATTTGCCTTCTTTCACTGCCTACTCCTAATAAGCTGATATGTGGAGCTGTAGGTAGGGAAAACATGTGGCATACCTATTTCTCATGTATTGTCGAGTCGAAAACCGGATCCTTGGGAGAACAAGTCATACACCCTGATCAAGATGTGCAACAGTGTGTGTATGGTGGATGGATAATGAACTCCTATTTGCATGATTTTACTCTCCTCCTTTTCGAAATTTTTGAGACTTAGGCTATGTCTCTTTATTCTCTTTTTCTTCTCTTTTTTTATGCATGCCCTTAAGCATGTTTCCCTTTTTTTTAACATAGCCCATAGTCCTTGCTGAATATTTTTGGAGGGAGAGTAATCATGGAACATGCGCAGAGCTTTATTTTGTGGAATGGATGGGAAATGGATGAAATGATGATTGCTAACTTCCTGTGTAGAAGTTTCGCATATGGTGGTGTGTACGTGATCTTGATCATAGGAGTATGACAAGTTACTCGCCGAGGGTCACAACAATTCGACATGACTCAATGAAGAAATCAGGTAGCATATGTGGAGGTTTAACATAAGCTAAAATCTACATATGGCCTTGGATAGGAATTTCTTATCATTGAGGAACTTATCATTTTATCATTTTTCAAAAGAAAACTCCGGATATCAAACATCACTTAGTACTATCTCATAGCAACTCTATTATACCATATCATACCTTGCAACAACTTAGGCACAGATCATGCTTTTTGCTACCCACAAATTTCAAGCTCAGGTTCGATCATACTAGCCAACAAACTCAAAACTTGGATAGGATACTAAGTTGTAAACAAGGCATACAAGAGGAATAAACAGAGCAACTATTCATCATTTCAACCATGGAGAATAAGAACACTCTTACCGCGCATATGAAAACAAACTAATTTAAGAAAGCAAATAAATATTTTTGGTCTTTTTAACTTTTCAGATTTTTATGTGTTTTTTAGCATATGGGGTTCTGAAAACAATGAAAGATACAAGTTACCTCAGAAAGGGGGTCCTCCCCCAAGCTAGCTTCAGGCTCACTGCTGCGGAGGGCGGTATCCCAACCACGCGTAGTAAGCCCTCTGCTCCTCTATCTGTCGCAGCTGTCTCTGCTCCATGGTGTGAATCCTCTCGCCCGTCATACGCTGCCAGTCCCGAGTGGACTCAGCCTGCTGGTGCATCGTCTCCTCCATGGTACTGACACGGATGTTGAGCTCGCTCATCTGCTGAGTGAGGGTGGCCCCACGAGATGATGAGCGCAATCCAGACGATGAAGACGCGTCTCCGTAGGTAGTACCGGCGGGCCGAACCCACTCGCCATTCCCTGCACTAGCCCAGGTCGAGCTACTCGCACCTGGCTGACTCATGGGTTGGTCCCAACCGGGGGCATATCCGGATGTAACTCCAGACATGTACCCGGTCGAGGCCCATGCGCCAGACAACGGTGGTGTAGGCTGAGGCTGTGGCTCAGGTGACGGCTGTGGCGGCGGATGTTGTGGTGGTTGTTGTGCTGTCGCTGCCCTCCTCGATGCACTCCTAGTGACCCTGTCTCCAGAAACACTAGAACGACGAGGTTCCTCAAGAGGAACGGTCAGTGGCCCTTGGCCGTACAAACGAAAATCCGGGTTAGGTAACCGAATCTGGTTTGCGTGGCCAGGGTAAAAGAAAACCAAGGAATCATCTGGACCCTTTTTAAGAGTATGTCCTTGAATCAGATACGCCTCATCTATCATGGCCCGGGAAGTATCAATGTAGGGAACCTTAGCCCCTATTGAAATCCCAAGACTCGAAATGATACGTGTGATCAGGGACGTACACTCAATAGAACCCGTCATCCTAAAATTTGTCAACCACTGCCGAATCATGGCTTGCACTGGGGCGATTTTGATTCGTCTGACCGTGGCGTATAATATCCTCATCTTGCCAGTGCGCACGGGTCGAACATCATCCCTTGGAAAGAGAGTGATGGCGAGCCACTTGTGCCACAGTCGGAGAGTAGGATGCAAGATATCGTTGCACCGAGGTGCTAACTTGCCACGGACAGGCCGACCAGAAATCTCTTTCCCCAAAACTATCTCGAACAAAATCACTACATGCTTGATCGAGGGAAATAGCACAACGACGATGAAAACCGAGAGCACAACTAAGATCATGCCATGAGACTCGATACGATGTTCCATGGAAACGAAACGTAATATCGGTCTCATCCTCCCGAAGAGTACAGAGGAACTGAATGGTGAGAGACCTAGAACCGATCTCCCACACCGGAACAAAGTTCTCCCAACCAAGAGCATGCCAAATGGAATCGAACTCGGAGTCCATACCTGTTTTCTCGAGAAGGGCCGAATCGAACTCCTTGGTGTTGGCAAAGACTCGATCCTTGATGAGAGCATAGGCCTGTCTCTCCCGGTCGTCCCTCAAGTCGATGAAGGCGGCATCGGTGTTGATTACCCCTTCGGCTCGTGGTATGGGTAGCTCCTCCTCTTCCTCTTCTTCACGGTCGGTTGACATTGGACTTGGTGTAGCTCCGGAGTGGTGAGACGAGCCCTCTCCGCCTCTAGAACGGTGTGAGTGGGTCACCTTCCGGTACGCACCGGCAATCCAACTCATCTTGCACAACAGTGGGACAACATGAGCAACTCGGTGATGGGTTAGTGAAATCGAAATGAAATCCTTACCGAGCTTGCTCCACCAATATTCAATATTCAGTGACAAATAGGAGAGAGTGCTTGACACTTCCACTTGAGCAAGAAATCCAAGAAAACCAAAGAGCAAGAGCAAAGAGGGAGAGAGGGTGATGGAAATGAGTGAATGGGTGAAGAAACCCCTCAATCCCCCTTCTATTTATAGGCAACCGAGCCAGGCACCAGGGTAGAGGACAAGGGCAACGGCTAGGAGCCGTTGGAAGAGGCGGGGCCCACATGACCGTTGGCCAGGGTCGACCTGCTTCCAACTTTTTTGCAACGGCTCTCTAATGGCTACCTGATATCCTGCCCAGATGTCTAGGTCCAGATTCGCCCAAAATGTTGCTCGAAAAAATTATTCTTTGATTTTCCACTCAAGAAACTATTTTCAGAAGTTTATTCGAAAAGGGAAATTGGCTAGAAAAATCTAGCATGCAGATGCAAGGTTGGAAAAATCAAATATGCATTTGGAAAAATCAAATAAAACTTTGGAAGGGAAATATGAGATAAATACCAATTTTACCTTTTGGTAAAAAGGACTCATCTTTTTAAGTCTGAGAGCGAGACTTTTCTCGGCGATTAATTCCACTCGTCACCCCATTCCTGAGAAATTGATGGAGATGACTTCTGTATTTCCCGCCACACCCTTCTTGTTTTCTTAGGCTTTGTTGGAGTGGTGGAAAGTCGCGGGGGCTGTGGCTCCGTCCATGCCCCTGATTGCTCATTTCTGCCCTGCAGTGTATAGCATTTCTCTTTTGGTGTTTGAAATCGGAACATCAAGTTCCTCTTCCCAATGCGGAATCGGATCATTCCGGCTCCCACATTGATCCTTGCATTGGCGTCACTCAGGAATGGTCTCCCAAGAATGAGAGGCATTCCCTCATCATCTTGCATATCAAGGACCATGAAATCCGCAAAGAAGCCTGAACCTTGGACGAATACCAATAAATTCTCTACGATCCCCTCTGGATATCGGATCGATGCATCAGCAAGTTGGACGGCTGTCGCAGTTGGAGTTAGAGCTGGATACCCCAATTGTTCAAACATGGCCTTGGACATGAGGTTAACACTTGCACCAAGGTCACAAGAGCATGCTTAATCTTTTGGTAGTAAATCTTGCAGGTGATAGCCGGATAACCAGGATATTTCTTGTGTGTAATTGTTGAAGATTCCCATGGGTCAAGTACCTGCTGTATAGGCTTCCCTGCATAGTTAGTGGCTTGTGTCCGCCCAGAATGCTTACCCCATCTGGTGGACACTACACAAACATTTCCACAGGAGGACACGGGTTGCCCCGGAATCTTCCCGTCTTCAGCAGAGGGAACCAAGGCAGCTAACTGAGCCAACTGGGTTTCTATCATCTTATTAAAGCTCAACTGGTTCTTAAGAGCAGACGACAGGCCCTCAAAGGCCTTATCATAGGCAGTTGTTTTCTTATTAAAGCCTTCATTAATCTTAGCTTGCCCAAAGACTAGATCTTTCAAGGTTGGTTTGGGTTGAAAGAATTACCTTGATTACCTCCTTGATAATAAGGGCATGATTGATTCAACGTTTGACCTCCTTGTGGACGATAACCGTTGTTATTACCGTTCATGTACATCACATCCTCCTGAGTAGTAGGGCAGTAATTCCCTGAATGCCCAGTATTACCACAGACTTCGCAAGTCATGCGAGCATCCATAGCTTGAGTAGTGGTGGCCATGGCAGCCTTCTCATTGGCTAGATCATCCATTCTCTTCATCATTAGGTCCATCTTGGCGTGCAACATATCCGCTTCGTTGATGGTATGTGTACCCCTTTGACGTGGCTGGAGTCGATCATCACTCCACCCTTGATTGGTAACCATCTTCTCTATCAGTGTAGTAGCTTCAGTGATAGTAAGAGAGAAGAAAGCCCCTCCAACTGCAGCTTCAATATGGCCTCGGGCTGTCGGAGTCAGCCCATTATAGAAACTCTGAAGAATAAGCTAGTTGTCCATCCCATGATGAGGACAAGCCAGGATGTACTCCTGGAGTCTCTCCCAAGCTTCGAGGATAGTCTCATTTGCTGCCTGCTGGAAACTTGAAATTCGCCCCCGAAGGACATTGGTTTTGCCCAACGGAAAGAATTTCGCGAGGAATGCTGCGAAGCACTTTGCCCAAGTGTTAATCTCTGCACGGTTAGCATAAAACCACTGATTTGCCTTTCCCAAGAGGGAGTAGGGAAACAGTCGTAGACGAATAGCATCTTCCTCCACTCCTCGTATAGTGAAGGTACTGCATAGTTCCAGGAACTGCTGTAGGTGGGCGCTCGCATCTTCATTAGGCTTGCCACAGAATGGGCTAGCCTGTACCATCATAATTAAGCTAGTCTTGATCTCGAAGTTTCCATTCCTAGTGTTGATCACGGGGCCTGTCGGCACCTGGTCAGCAGAGGGAGCGGAGTACTCACGAAGAGTCTTCTCGATAGGGTTGGCCATGGAAGTTGATGTGGATGGCACAAAGGAAGCTGGATCGACTTCCGAATGTTCACGAGAAGGAGAGCCGAAATGATTTCGTGCCTTCCTTATGAGTGACTCAGGATCTTCAGTAAAATTCGATGGCAAGTCGAAACCAGTCATGCACTACCTGTCTTCATCATCAATAGATAAAGAAGACAATCCAAGTTAGCCTGCATTGAGAACTGTTTTATTCCTGTCATGATTATAAACATATGCAAAGTGTTGATATGTCATCCTTAAGCCTTCCCCGGCAATGGCGCTAGAAATGCTTGTTGACATTTCTTAACGCAATCACCTAAGAACAGGTCTGGAACCCACCCTGGTAATAGCGCCAGAAATGCTGGTTGGTAAACCTTAACGGTACAGAGATCCGCAAGCGCACGGAAGTACCATTGTAGCATTTCCCCAAAGGAGTATTCCAAAGGGTATCGAATCCAAGGAAGGCATTGGCGGAATGACAAGATCAACTCTATTGCAATGAGTATAGATCATAACGGAAATAAACCAGACACTCAAGTGCAGGGGTAACGATATGATAATGGGGTAGTGTGATCACACACACACTCACTCTCTCTCTAAAGGGTCCTAGGCATAGGAGGCGACACACAAGTTAGTTCTAGGTTCTTATGTACTACAGACATAAAGCTGGTAGGAACGAGTTAGATACACTAGCGTTGAAGAACATTGACTTGAGCACCCAGGTACCACGGGGAGATAACCTCCCGCGTTGCTTCTGCACAACTCCAGTTGTTATATTTTAGACTCCTACAACTTATTCGAACGTGGGGGATTTCGGAGGACCAACAGCTGTCACTACCGCGGCCTACCCCAAGACAAACCATGGGACAGACTCATAAGTAAGGTAGCTACGCAACCCAAGCACCATGCTTACGTTGTTAGCCGGACTTGACCGGCCCGGGCTATTGTGACCCAGGTCAAGCCACCAGATAAACCAACCAATTACACCGAGTACCGTAGCTCAAACACAGACTTCATACAACGCAATCATGTCATCTAATTAGATCAAACCAGGTTAAGTACACAAACAGATTCGTGTTTTCCTATGTCTGTTCAACTAGATCAAAGGGTCGTGTTCGCGAAGAACACGAGCCTCTAACTTATGAACAAACACCAGAAACATGTAAAAGTCACCCGTCAAGTGGATCGAAAGGCCTTGTTCATCAAGAACAGGAGCCTCTAAATGATGAACAGGTGAAGAACACATGAACAAATCACTCATGCATACTAACACAACTTTATATGAAATAGATAAATAACTGAAGTAGATCAAAGTCATACAAATGAAATAAGACACAAGACAACTCATACCTAGATCCCAAAGTAGACTTGGAACCTGAATTAGAACTACTCTAGCCTACCTCCTAGCCTTGAGACTAAAAGTGAGAGAGGTGTTGCAAGTGTGGATGGTTCATAAGTGAGCCCCCTCTCCTTCTATTTATAGGCCCGTGCACCGGCAAGGAATGGAGGCAAACACCCCGAGGATGGCGCCTAGGACCAATGGAGAGCCACCACGTGGAAGCATAGGAGAGTCCGAGCCAAGGTCGGTTCGGCCGACCTGTGGGGTCGGCCGACCCCGTGGTGGGCCCCCTGGCTCGTGCTTTCTCCTGGTGGCTGCCCTGTGGGTCCTTAGGCCGGTTCCTGGTGTCCACCCTATTTTGGCGCAGTTTGCTTGCCTTTGTGGGCCCATGGATCCATGTGAAGTGCACGTGTCACACTCTGATTAGTCGGGGGTTGCTTCACTTTGATTGCTTGCATGGCATGCATGCATGGCTCCCTAGTTGGCAGGTTTGCATGCACGGCATCCTTGTTGGCAGCCCACTATGATGAGGTGATGTGGCATGGACCATAGAAGGTGAGTTTAGCACTCTTTTCTTGCTTATTTTCCTACAATCAAATATTCTCCAAGGACAAGTGGAACTACATTATTCTTAACTAAATACGTGTAAGAAATGCCTTATGCTCCTTTATTCATGAGTATATTGACGGCTAAAGTAGGCACTTAACAGCCGTCAACAGTTGCTGAAAGTATTGCTATTGGTGGAGCAAGCTCGATAACAACTTCATTCGATTTCACTAACCCATCACCGAGTTGCTCTTGTTGTCCCTTGTTGTTGTGCTAGCATGAATTGGGTAGCGAACACTCTCCGGAGGGTGACATGCTCACGCTCCCGTTCGCGGGCAAGCGCGAGTTCATCCACCCCCGCCGAGCTGACGCCGAGCCTATCCACAATGGATTATGAAGAAGAGCAAGAGGAGCAAGCCGAGCCACAAGCCGAGGAGGAGGTCGTCGATGACACCCCCTACCTCAGCTTGCGGGGCTCTCGAGAGGAGCAAGCCTATGCTCTCTTGAAGGACCAAGTCTTCGACCACACCCGGGACTTCGACCCGGCTCTCATGGAGAAAACAGGTATGAATCTCGAGTTCGCTTCCATTTGGCATGCTCTTGGTTGGGAGGAGTTTGCGTCGGTTACAGAGCTTGGCTCTCAGCCCCTCACCATCCAGTTTCTTTGCTCTCTTACCGAGATTCCGAATGGCATTCAGTTTCATCTTTTCGGGACCGATTATCGTGTTTCTTGGAAGGAACTTAGTCATCTTCTTGGTTTTAGTCCTCATTGTGTTGTTTCTCTGAAGAAGGCTTGTGAGGGTTTTGTTCGAGACTCTTTTTGGGCAGACATCTCTGGTCTTGTTTACAGTGGCAAGTTTGTACCTCGGTGCAACGATATTGTGCATCCCACTCTCCGTTTGTGGCACAAGTGGCTCGCCATTACTCTCTTTCCACGAGAGGATGTTCAGCCCGTGCGCAGCGATGAGATGATGCTATTATACGCTGCTGTCAACCAGATCAAGGTCTCTCCCGTTAAAGCTATGATTCGGCAGTGGATGATGAATTTCAAGATGATAGGTCCTATTGAGTGTACATCTTTGGTGACTCGTATTGCTCTCAGACTCGGGGTTCTTAGCGGGAATCCCGTACCCTTCATCGGGACGCCCCGAGTTCTCATTGATGAGGCATACCTGATCCAGGGGCATATACTCAAGAGGGGCCCGAATGATTCTTTGACTTTCTTCTTTCCGGGTTATGCAAATCAAATCCCGTTACCTAACCCGGGGTTTGGATTGTATAACACGGAGTCACTAACCATTCCCCTTGTTACACAAGAGGAAAACCATCGTGCTAGTGTTTCAGGCAGGTCCACCAGAAGTGCGGCGAAGAGAGCACACATGCAGCAGCAGCAGCAGCAGCAGTCACAACCACCACCACAGCCTCAGCCTTAGCCACAGCCTGCTACACCACCAGTGGCAGTAGGGGCCCCTGCGGGGTACATGTTCGGGGTCACCCCTGGATATGCACCTGGTTGGGACCAGCTCACCTACCACCCGAGTGCGAGTGCCACGTCTTGGGTAGATGCGAGCAGTGCTCAGTGGGCCACACCCACTAGTTCTAGCTCCAGTGGTCCACCTCTGTCTTCGTCCTTCCGGCTGCACTCCTTAGCCTCTGCACGCGATGCTCAGCTCGCGTAACAGATGGGAGAGCTCACCGTCCAGGTCACGGGATTGGAGGAGACGCTGAACACCCACGTCGAGTCTACCTCAGCGTGGCAGCATCAGGCTGGTGAGAGGATAGCTGCCATGTAGCAGGATCAGCAGCGATACATGGAGGCGCAGAGGGCTTACTACGCGAGTCAGGGATTCTTCTTTCCTCCTCCGCAGTGAGCCTGAAGCTAGCTTGGGGGAGGACCCCATCCTGAGGTAGCTTGTATCTTCCTTTGTTTTCAGAATCTCTTATAAATGAAAATCCAAAAAAATCTGCAAAAATAAAAAGACCAAAAGTATTTATTTGCTTTCATCATCATCGTTTGCTTAGTTTGCTTTGATATGCATAGTAAGAATGCTTTGCCTCTATGGTTGAAATGATGAATAGTTACTCTGTTTATTCTTCTCGTATGTCTTGCATACAACTTTGTATCCTACCTAAGTTTTGAGTTTGTTGGCTTGTATGTTCAAACCTTAGCTTGAAAACTGTGGGTAGCAAAAAGCATGATCCTTGCCTAAGTTGTTGTTAGACATGATACGGTATAATAGAGTGCTATGATCTTGTGCTTAGTGATGCTTGACATCCAGAGTTTTTCTTTTTGAAAAATCAAAACATGATGAGTTCCTCAATGATGAGAATTTCCCATCCAAGGCCATATGTAGATTCTAGTTCTTAGCCTCCACATATGCAGCTTGTTCTCTCATTGAGCTTTGTCAAATTGTTGTGACCCCTGTTAGAACTCATACTCCCCTGATCAAGATCACGTACACATTCATGCTAAACTTCTACACTGGAAGTTAGCATTCATCATTTGCTCCATATTGCTTATGCATTCTTCCACAAATAAAACTCTATGTATCTTTGTATCATTCATCCCTCTCCAAATATCTCCAATAGAGACAAGGGGCCAGCTAAGAAAAAAGAGAAGAAAAAGAAAAGCATGCTCAAAAGCATGGCAAAAATAAATAAAGAGAGCTAGCCCAAGTCTCGAAAATTTTAAAACGAGAAAAAGGGATTGATATGTGCAAGACAAAGAGTTCCACCTTATAGATGGTAATAACTAGTACCTACTCCAGGGCTAGTGTCCACCTTATCGTCAATCCCTCATTCCCTCATATAAAGCATGGCAATATCTAGCACCCATTTCCGGGCCTAGTATCCACCTTGCCATGCTCATATCCATCACACACATATGCACATCTTGATCAGGATGTATGTTTGTTTCTTCCAAGGATCCGGTTTTTGACTTAGAAAAACATGAGAGACAAGTATGCCACATCTTCCCTACCTACAGCTCCACATAAAGCCTATTAGGAGTAGGATGTGAAGAAAGGCAACATTGATGCCTTGGTGAGGAACCATACACTTTTGAGCGATCCGAGAGTATCATTTGAGGAACTCTGATTTTCTTTTGAAAAATTTGCAAAACCTCCGGATTGTTAGCTGATCAAGGTATGAGTGATTATGCATCTACTATATAACCATTCTGTCTCTCAACCACCCAAGGCAGGTGAAGCTATATGCCCCACGTTATCAGGTGAAAGGTAAGAACATTGCCAACTTGTTCAACTCTTGGTAGAGTACTCTACTGTATGTTTACCATAAGTTAAGAATACAACATCGTAGCAACTCCTGATCAACCAACCTAAGTCTCTAATGTCTTGCTTCGAGACGAGCAAGAGGTTAGCTTGGGGGAGTTTGTTGACGGCTAAAAAGTACCACTTTCAACCATCAATATTCTCACATAAATGGAGGCATATGCATTATTTACTTGCATTTTGGTTTGAATAATGTAGTTCCACTTGTCCTTGGAGATTATTTGTATGTAGGTGATTTACCCCTTAAAAGAGATCGAAACCCACCTTCTATGAAGAAACCATGCCAACTCAGCTGAGGAGGTGGCTGCCACCAAGGGAAACATGGCATTCCACGTCATCAATCCAAGGGAGGCACTCACCGACGAATCAGAGGACGCCACACGGACTTCACATGGATCAAAGGGCCCACCTCGGATACCAAATCAAGCCATGCACCGACGGTGGATCAGAGGGCCCACAGGGTAGCCACCCAGAGGAAATACACCTCGAAAGGAGGGCTGAAGGGGCCGACCGATCCTAGGATCGGCCGAACCGCCTCTGCCTCCTTTCATCGTGTCCCTCCACATGGTTGCTCCTCATTGGTCACTTGCTGCATCCCGGGGTGTTTTGGAGCACTTTGAGCCTCCGAGCAAGCCTGGTCCTTGCCTATAAATAGAAGGGGAGGGGCTCCCATTTCCCACACACCACTCTCTCATTCTCCTCTCACTTTTAGTTTCCAAGGCTAGAGGGTAGGCTATAGTAGCTCTTATTTAGGTTCCAAGTCTTCTTTGGAGTCTAGGTATGAGTTCTCTTTTATCTTTATTTCATTGTATGACTTTGATCTACTTCAGTTATTCAGCTATTTCATATAAAGTCATGGTAGATCATATGCTTGATATGTTCTTGAGTTCATCCTTTGTTCATCATTTAGAGGCTTGTGTTCTTCATGAACACTACCTTTTGATCCACTTGAAGGGTGATGAACTCATTCCTTATGTGTTTGTTCATAAGTTAGAGGCTCGTGCTCTTCACGAACATGACCCTTTGATCTTATTGACTAGACATAAGAGAGTTCATATCTGTTTGTATGTATAGCCTTAGTTGACTTGTTAGATGGCATGAGAGTGTTGCATGAGGTTTGTGTTCAAGCTACGGTACTTGGTCTAAGTTGACCAGTCTTCTGGTGGCTCTCACCCTGGGTCACAATAGCTCGGGCCAGGTGGAGTCTAGCAGCAACGCAGGCATGGTGCCTGGATTGTCTGGCTACGTTAGTTATGAGCATACCCCCCCGTAACGATAGAGGTAGGTCCGCAGTGGTGACAGTTGTTGGATCCTTGTGCAATCCTCCACGCTGGGGTACCTGCTGTAGGAGTCTAAAGTCTAGTTTCGCAGAGTACTGGTCATCGCGGGCTAGCTCCCTGTTTGTACCTGGGTGCTGAACCTTATCCCTCTTATGCAATACTCATGCCTATCTCTTGTATCTTCTAGCTTTGTATGTTTAGTACATTAGAACCTAGAGCTAACTCGTATGTTCCCCCTAAGCCGTAACGTGCTAGAGTAGAGGTAGATTTGAGAGTGTGTGTCACACTACCCTTATATCTCTTATCTTACCCCTGCCTTTGAGTGTGTTGTTTCCTATATCTATCTCTTAGTTTACATTCAGAGCAAAAGCATAAGTCTAAGATATCCGCCATTGCCTTCCACGGATACGATACCCTTAGAATATTCTCCTTCCTTGGGGAAATGCTATAATGGTTTATCTGTGCGCTTGCGGATTCATTCATGATCGTTTAGATTAACCTTTGGCAAGTCTTGATGTTCACGCTAACCCGGCATCGTTAGTTGTGACATTGAGAGGTGCCTACAAGGCGTTTCTTGGTGTTGTCACTAAGGATGGATTCCAGATCTGTTCTTAAGATGACGGCGCTACGAAACGCCAACAGGGTCCTCGGAGGGAGGCTCGGCGCGGAGCCTCTCGGACCGGATGAGCGTCTCAGCGAACTGAAAACACTTCGCATCGCATTCGTACGCATGCTGGAACAAAGTCCCCACTGTGATGACCCCCCTCGGACCAGGGATCTTCAGCTTGAGATACGTGTAGTTGGGCACGACCATAAACTTCGCGTAGGCCGACCTCCCGAGGATGGCGTGGTACGTCCCCGAGAACCCCACCACTTCGAAGGTGAGGGTTTCTATGCGGAAGTTCCGCAGAGTCCCAAATGTGATGGGCAGATCGATCTGCCTGATTGGGAGTGCCTCCAACCCAGGGACGACCCTGTGGAATGGTGTAGGCGATGGGCGCGGTCGGGACCGCGGAATGCCCAAGCTGTCGAGCATCGACACGTACAGGACGTTGAGGCCGCTTCCCCCGTCCATCAACACCTTGTGGACCCGCTTGGTCCCGAACAAAGGAGACACCACGAGAGGGTAGCATCCTGGCTGCGGCATGCGGTCGGGGTGGTCTGTACGGTCGAAAGTGATCGGAGTCTCCGACCACTTGAGGTATGACGACGTCGCGGACTCGGTGTTGTAGACCCCACACTGGATCAGCTTCTCTTGGCGTCTTGAGGGTCGTTGACGACCAGGTGTGTCCGAGGACCAGTGGAGGGTCGCTCCTTAGTGATGAGTGATTGACAACATTGTGTCGACTGATGCTTGGCTAAGTGTGCAGGTACAGGTTGCGGCTTGACTCATGTCAATGCAGGTGAAGAACAAGTGCGAAAGGCCATAGCCGTGGCGTCCTCTGGGTGATGGAGAGGCAAGTAGGCTTGGTTCGATGGACCCGGTGGCCGATGGGGACAAGTGCGAGTCGTGCAGTGCAAGACTGGCGGGCTGAAGTCGTGAACATGTGCCGGTGCAAGGTAGCGGATGGAGCCCGAAGCTTGCACGCGGGGTTTGTTGGTTTGCCCACAAAACCATCGGTGGACGGTTTCTTGGTTTGGGCCTCAAAACCAAGTCCGAAGGCCCGAGGCGACGGAGACGGTGATCAGGGAGCTTCGGGAAGCTTCGAGGCGGAGGGCATGTGGCGTGATCGCGGGGTTTGCATCGAATTGAAGCGAAGCCACGGTGGAAGCGTGTCCGTCCGATGAAGACTTGACCAAAATGCCCCTGAGGGGTTGTATCTTCCTTTCATGCAGTAGGGGTAGCGTAGTCATTTACCTCCCTCCGAGAGACTTCGTATAAATAGCGGAGAGGTGGATGGCATCTCCCTCTCTTGCTTCCTAGGGCTTTCTCCCCCGGTAGATTTCTCTGGACTGCTTCGTTTTCCTCTGGATTGCTTAGGCTAGACTCTTGTACAGACTCTGTCCTCTGGATGTATGGAAGCTTTCGGCGTCCCGGTAATCTTCTAGTCCTTTGTGATTTTTGTGTCATTTTTGGGGCTATTTTTGGAAGTTTTCGTTCTTCGCTCGATTCGTGAGTTTGGAGGCGTTTCTTCACAGATTTCTTTGAGGGGATCATGGGTGGATGCCTTGCGTATGTTTGTGTATGATCTTGACCCCTCAAACGCCGTGAAGAGCCTTCGATTCGTGAGTTTTTGGCCGGAGCTCGTGTTCTTGGTGGTGCTCGTGTGTTCCGTGATTCCCAGTGATTTAGGGAGTTAGAGGTCGATATTTTTGGGGCATAGCATCCTTGTGTGACGCATATCTTCTCCCCAAAATCTTGTCTCAAGAGCTTCTACCGTTTGGGAGATCCGGTGATGAGTTCTTGGAGTTGACCTCGCGGGGTCGGGCGTTTTCTGCTCTGTCTGCGTGTTGCGGACAGTCCGCACGACTGCCGCGGACAGTCCACGTGTGTTGCTATTCGTCATGTGTTCTTCATGTTCTTGCGCGTCTTTGTTTCGATCCGGTTTGCCCCTAGGGTTTCGTAGGAAGAGGTTTGGCGGACAGTCCGCAGGGGGTTCACGGACAGTCCGCGTGGCCGAGTTTCTGGCGGACGGTCCGCGTGCTCTCCACGGACAGTCTGTAATTTCAGGGTGCGGCTCTGGTAGCTCTGGTGCTTATTTCGGATGGTCCGCAAGGTAGGGCCGGACAGTCCGCTGTACACACGCGGACAGTCCGCTCGTACCGCACGGACGGTCCGCACTGGTCGTTTCCAGAACTGACCAAGTGCTTTGATTCTTGTCCTGTGCTTCCTCTCTTTGCTCCTAGGCTTCTCTAGTGTTCTTCTAGGCTTGTGTGAGTCTTGTTTGGAGCTTCCTTTGTGTGCAAGGATTCGTGGAGTGGCAATTAGGGTATAGGCCGAATTCAACCAAAGGGAAGAATTTTTATAGGCTCCCATTCACTCTCCCCCTCTCTGGTCGCCCGATTCGGTCCTTCTGTCGTGCCGGCGTCCCGCCAAAGATCATGTGTACGGCGCCGTCCTCGCCGAGGTACCCAGCCTCCACCTCATCATCATCGTTGTCGGGGAGAGGCGCAGCCTTCTTCATAGGATCCGTCGTCTTGGGCTTGAGCGTGCCGTTGACTTAGTTCTTCATTAGGCAGCAAACCTTGAGTGCATGCTTGACGGGCATCTCATGGTGGGTGCACGGCGCCTCCAAGAGCCTCTCGAAATGGTCCTTCGGTGGACCATTCTTGGGCGGATTGTTCTTGGGTCATGTGGCCTTGCGCTCTACTGCTGCGACGAGGTGGTCATCACGGCTACACTTGTCGTTCTTTTTCTTCTTCTAGAACCGCGAGGAGGGCCCCTCGCCGTCATCCATGACTTGTTTCCCCTTTGCCCTGAGGGGTGTTCAAAGTTGCTGTGACCGCCTCCTCCCCGTCAGCATGGTTGGTCGCGATGTCGAGAAGCTCCCGAGTGGTCCTCGGGGTCCTGCGCCCTAGCCGATGGATGAGGGTGGTGCAGGTGGTGCCGTTCCGGAACGCCGAAATGGCGTCGTTGTCGGTCGCACCGGGAAGCTCGGTGCAGCGCTTGGAGAAGCTTCGGATGTAGTCACGCAGGCTCTCACCCGGCTTCTGCTTGCAGTTCCGCAGCTCCCACTGCTTGCCGGGGCGGGCGTACGTGCCTTGAAAGTTGCCGATGAAGGTCTGACGTAGCTCCGCCCAGCTGTTGATCCTGCACGTGGTAGGTGTTCGAGCCAGGTTCGCGCGGAGTCGGCGAGGTGGAGCGGTAAGTTCTTGATGATGAAGAGGTCATCTGTCGCTCCTCCCGCGTGGCACGCGAGCCTGTATTTTTCCAACCAGACGCTAGGGTTGGTCTCCCCGTCATACTTGGGGACTATGGTCGGCACCCGAAACCGTGAGGGGAAACGCATGTCACACACCTTCTGGCCGAAGGCGCAAGGTCCCTTCGGATCGGGCGTCAAGCTGTGGCCAAGATCCTCCTCGCTGTCGTAGCGCTCACCACGCCTCTGGTTGTACCGCCGGCATGGGCGGTGCTCGTGGTGGTGGTCACGACCGTCGTCGTGATTGCTGCCGTAACCGTACTCGTAATCATCGTCACCGACAGCTCGGCGGCAGGCTCAGAGCGTGTCGCGGACGTCACATTAGGGTCCCAGGCGCTGCTTGACCGTCACTTCGCCTGTCTCCCCGTCGTGGCTCCGACGCCTTGATGGAGGTGGGTCCTGGCGCCGCTCGAACCGCGCCGCTCGCGCCTCACGTGCCGAGCGTTGCCGCGACGCTGAGCTTTCCGCCTGTTGCATGGCCGCCGTCTCAAGGAGGGTCTTGAGCTGCTGGCGGACCCTTTTCTCCTTAGGGGTGGCCGGATCGGGGCAGCCACACAGGAGCATGGCCGCCGTCGATGGCGGCGTCCTTGTTGATGCGCCAGTTAACATCACGCACACGTGCGCGAACCGGTGGTGTCTGATCGCGAGGCCTGGACCGCTCGGGCTCCTGGTGGTGGTCTCGCTGCTCATCCTCTTGCTCGCGGCGTTGTTCACGCTGCTGGTCACTCTGAAGGTCGCATGGCCTCTCCTCCTCTCGGAGCGCTTGGTGGAGGTTTGCCAGCTCTTCGTCGAGCTGGCGCCTGGCCTCGGCGATCTCATCGAGGCGCGCCTGACGTTGGGCGTCCGTGGCACGGTGGCGAGGGTTCTCTTCGCCATCTGTCGAGCTGCTAGCGCTCCGGATGTCGCAGACATTGCATTCGCACGTGAAGTCCGGCAGAGGCGCCGGTGGCCCCCGCCGCGCAACCACGGAGCCCGGGGTGGTGTAGGAAGCCCTCAGCGTGTCCACGTAGGCCGTCACTGGGTCGTCCGGGAGGCCCTGTTGCCCATGGGGGTACATGGCGCTGTACCGCTCCATGAACTCGCCCCAGGTCAACGGCTCGGACCCGCTGGCTTGGAAGGCGAGTGTAACACCCTAGTTTTACAAAAAAAATGTTTTAATAAAATTTGAATAGAAAACAAGAGTATGTGTTTAAGGAATATAAGGTGTATTTGAATTTTTAGGCATTTAAATATATTTTTAAAAATTAAATAAATAAATATAGGAGTTTATTGTTGTATACATGCTGGAGCATTATTTTCGAATGGTTGAATTCAAATTTGAATTCAAAGTGTTTGAGTTGTTTTAAAAATTCAAAAGCTTTTTCCTTTTAATCCCTAACCCTATCCCTATGCGGCCTGTTTTCTTATTTCGGCCCAGCCTGTGAAGTCTATATGTGCCCCTTCTTCTTTTTCCACCGTCCGCCTTTGCCCGGCCCAGCTAGCTTACAGCCCACGGCGGCTCGCCTTCTCCCGCTCCGCTCTCAGCTGCTGACACGCGGGCCCACCCTGTCATCCCCCACCTCCAGACGTCTCCGCCCTAGACTCCTCTCCGCCACCGAGTCCCGCCCCGCTCCGCCCCGCCTCTGAGTCGCCTTGCCCCGTACGCCAAGCCTTGCGCCGGCCTTTATAAGCTCCTGAGCCCCGCCGCTTCTCCCAAAACCGAGAAGCCCTAGCCGCCGTCTGCAAGCTCAGCGCCGCCGGAACCCTAACCCGCCACCGTAGCCGATCCGCCGGTCCGCCGTCATCCCGTCGTCGAGAAGCCGCCCCGGAGGACCGCAAGGAGGTGAGGATCCTCCCGAAGCCTCTTGTGCGCGTCCCGATGCCCCGCAGCGCGCACATGAGCTCGCCGGAGTAGCTCTTCCGCCGCCGCCCGCTTCACCGAGCGCTGCTCCGTCGCCGTTCGCCGCACCGCCTCCCTGAAACCCTAGATGAGTTTGCTGTCGCCCTAGCTACCTTCCCGGCAAAACCCCGAGGCCAACCGTGCACCCTAGCTCGGTTCCAGGCAAGCTCGCCGGAGTTGCCGTGCTGCGCCGCCGCTCGCCGCCGCTCGCGCCGCCGCCCGTCGCTTGCAGTGCACCATGATCGTCCGATCAAGATCCAACGGCCCAGATCTAAACCGACCCGGGTCAATACCGGTCAAAGGCCGCGTGACCGTGCATCTTTTCAAAAAAATCCCTGACCTTTTAAATATATCAAGCCGGTCCTTCCACCATATAAAAATCCTCACAGATCAGTCCTGTTTCTTTTATTTTAGCCCCTGGACTTTATAGATTTAGCGCCCGAGGTCCAAGTCTTTAGTTTTTCAACCAAATCCCTCTGTTTTTAAGTTTCTTTACGTTTTAGCCCTCGGTTTCTTGCAGTTACCTGTCACACTAGTTTCTTCACAGATATGCCCCTGCACCTTCTTCTAGCCATATCTTTTCCGTTTTAGCTCCGTTTTTAGTGTTCTTTATGTCCAAACGATCGTATCGAAGAGTAGATTAGCTTTTTGCCTCTGTTTTGCTTTGATAATACTTTTTGGTGATTGTTTCTTATTTTATTCTATTGTGTGCTTGTATATGTACTTGATGTGATGCGTAGAGAACGTTTGGGCTGAAGGATTTGAAGACCAAGAAGCTCAAGTGTCTGAACAGCAACAGGGATTCGTTGAAGGCAAATCTTCCTTGATGCATACCCGTTTACCTATACAACATGCATTTAATTCACTGTTCTTACTTTTGCTTGCATTAAATTGATGGGACCCTATTAAGGACATGACTAGATTATTTTTACCCCTTTACCTTGAACAACCTGGGTATTTACTTTTATTGTTGGGTAGTTCCTGCTATGCTTAACTTGGTGGATGGTATAAATGAAACTTTATGAAACATGATTTATTTATGCTATACCTTCATTAATACAAGATCACCTTGTTTAATTCGAACATGGAGCGACCACCCAGGACAACAGTGCAACCACAAGGGCATATGGCTCTACCTTGGCTAATTAATTAGGGACTCTAGTGTTGGGGTGACTTTACCTGATAAGGGCAAGGGGGAGCGTTAGTCAAGGTATAGACTCGCTCTAGTAGGGAGTTGGGCTTTGCTAAGACACGGTACCTACTAGGGGACTTTATGCTTTGTGGCGGCTCAGAACCTTCGCGAGTTGCTTCACACTGGGGAAACTTTGTAAAGGCCTCGTAGCGTCCCTATGCAATCACACCTAGGTAGTGTGGTATGATGCTTGGCCGGCATCGCATGACTGGGTTTAAAGTTCCTAGAACTTTTACGTGACTTGTGGTGAAAGTGTACAACCTCTGCAGAGTGTAAAACTAATCGATTAGTCGTGCTCACGGTCAAGAGCGGCCTGGACCCTCACATGATTAATCAATGGAAGTTAATGATTAACTTGATGCATCCATCTTTATGTTGTTTATTCTCTTATGTTAATTGTGGGTTTGGTATAAACTTACACTTGCTAGTAATTATGTTGCTAATAAAACTTGACCAACTAAAATGCTGAATGCTTAAACCCATCAGCCTCCACTATAAAGCCTTGCATGTTATGTTATGTTTCCGCTTGCTGAGTACGGCATGTGCTCACGCTTGTTTTCATTATTGCAACGACACTACCCGGATGTTGTTCAGACTTGGAGAGGTTTGAAGATTTCCCTAGAGACTTCGACGAATTCTAGGCGGGCGTGCCACCAGTCAGCTACCTGTGGTGTTGACCCCATCTGCTGCGTTGCTACTCGTTAATAACTAGTTTGTTTATCAGACATTTTGGTCTGTAATAAAGTTTAATACTCTCCTTACATTATGGCATTGTGTTTTGGTATTCACTGAGTCGTTATATGTGTGAACTTTGATCCTGGCGCACATATAATATGAGCATTCGAATTTGCCTTTAAATTCAGGTGTGACAAAGTGGTACCAGAGTCGTATTGATTGTAGGACGTTAGCCTAGTTAGAAAATAGTCTTATTTAAGGATTATAATATCTTAGAAGTCATTCTTGCCTTATGCTTGCTTTATTTCTAATAATTTCCTCCTTGCTTTATCTCATCCTTGATCTCTACTTGGTTCTCTCCTTTCTAGTATCTATTCTTGACATCTATCTCTTCCATCACATGTTTCTTTTTAGATGGTTCGTCGGTTGCAGACATCCCGTACAGGCTCTTTTCAGTTTCCCCATCACTTGGAGGACCAAGATTATTACTATTATCCTATGGAGAGTAGAGAGCATGAAGGGGACACTGACGAGGAGATAATGATGGAAGCACCACCTGCAATGCAGTCTCCAACACCTGCTCCGGAAATCATCCTAGTGTCTGATGATGAAGAGCCAAAGGAGGAACCAACTGAGGAAGCCGCTGAAGAACCTGAGGAAGACCCAGAAGAGGTGATTCTAGAGGGAGAGGATGGTGATCAAGGAGATCATCAAGATCAGATGGAGGAGCAAGAGGAGCAAGCTGAAGAGGGAAGAGAGTCAGCTGAGGAAGTGGAATGGAAGGTGTTCCACTACAAGAAAGATGGAAGAGGCATTCTCATGGCTGACAATCTAAGGAGGACAGTGTACCGTTTGGCCTATGGTGAAGATCCAATTTACCATTGTGAGAGGTGGACCCATCCTTGGTTTGAGCCTCACTGGGAAGTAACATTCATCGTTTATAAAAGAGTTGAACACTATGGATCTATGGAGATATCCAGGCATGACGACGTAGCTGCCAGAGATACTATGGAAGCTGGGATTGCCGAAGCTACTAGAAGAGCACTCTATATTCTCTCTCATAGGGAGCGTTCTGAATTGATACACACTCGCAGTTTGTACACTCCTTACAGAGCTAGTGGTGAAGCCAAGTCGTATATCGCATCAGCTAATGGTCACAGTCCTACCATAGACAACCTCCGTGAGTTACTGGCTGCTATCAACACTGCTTTGGATGACACCAACAACATACTTGCCGTAGCTCAACAGAGGATCTATGAAGTGGAGATAGAGAAGCGTCAGCTAGAAGCTACTCTGGCAGGAAGGGAATCCCCTGTGATCCAAGATGGCGGAATGGAAACTCATCACTCTCCATCACCCAAGAGGCCCCGCTACAACTCCCCAGATGCCTGCACCGAAGAGCTTCCTTAGGATCTAGGAGTTTTTAAGCTTAAGATCTTTTGTAATCATTAGTTCTAAATGATCGTTTAAGTGTGCTTAGTCTAGTGGTGTGTTTGGATGCTTGATCTTGTGTTAATGATTGAGTTGGAATTTTGTTTGAGTGCAATGTGTTGTGGAGTGATGACCACAATGACATTGGTTCTTTAGTAAAGTGTTAGTTGGGTTTATCTTTGTCTCAATCTATATCTCTCTTGTCTTAATCTCTTAATCTCTATGCTCTACCCCTAATACAATCTAGTAAATCTCAATCTGCTCGCGGAGTTTTCTGAGTCAGCAGTACTGTTCTATTTCTATCTCGAGCTACAGAACTCCAAATACAGTAAAACCAATTGGAAAAGTTCGGCAATTATATGAAGGTTCATCTGTAAACATTTCAGAAATTTAGGAGTTATATACAGGGAGATATATATGAAACTTTGGAGCTATCAGAATCTGTAAACTCAGCCGACCCAGACGTCTTGTTTATTTCATAACTAAAGGTACAGACCTTGGATTGAAGTGATTCCAGTTGGAATAGTTCCTTAATTTCATTATACTTCTCAGGTTAAAATTTCATAATTTTTGGATTTCTGTACTGAGAGTTACATCCCATTGTTTGGAGTCAACATAATCTATCCAGAATTGAAAGTCTTTACTGCCTTGTCTTTCAGAATTTTACTCTTAGTGCAAACATCTAAAGTAATGTTCGTAACACACACATGGTGAAAACCAGGTCAGGATCTGGAGTCGATCAAACCCTAGTGATTCACCAAAGGAGAAGCAGTAACTCCAGAAGTTCATCTCAGCAACCACAAATGGATCCAGTCATGCGCCAATTTCTGGAAGCCCAGACTCAGCTACTGCAGAACTTGACCAACACTGTGGCCAACATACAGGCTCCAGGTAATAACCAACCCCAACAGCAAGCCCCAGTGAACAGGCATAGAGTGTTCATGAGCCATCAGCCACCAGTGTTCTCTCATGCTACTGATCCGCTAGAAGCTGAAGACTGGTTGAAGACCATTGAGAAGATGCTTACCATTGCTCAATGTGATGATCGGGAGAAGGTCCTATATGCTTTAGGACGACTCCAAGGATCTGCATCGGCATGGTGGGATGCTTTTGTTGCCGCTCATGCCAATCCAAATGTTATCACCTGGCAGGAGTTTACCACCAACTTCAGGAGTCACCATATTCCTGCTGGTGTATTAAAGCTGAAGAAAAAGGAGTTTCTTGCTCTCAAGCAGGAAAAAATGTCCGTACCAGAATTCAGGGACAAGTTCATGGAGTTGTCTCGCTACGCGCCTGAGGATGTGGATACTGACAGAAAGAAGCAAGAGCTATTCTTGGATGGGTTAGCTGGTCCACTTCAGTACCAGCTAATGTCTCACACCTTCCCGACTTTCCAAGAGTTGATTGATAGAGCAATATGCCTGGAATCTAATAGCAGGGAGTTGGGAGAGATGAAGAGGAAGGCTACTACTTCAGGATCATCAGGAAGCAGCACTCGCCCTCACTTTAGCAATCAACAGTGGACACCATCTCGCTATGGAGGCTCAAGTGGGAGCTATGGACAACAGCCGTATCAGCGCTCAGCTCCACAGACTCAACGTCCAGTTCAGCAGACCAATGCCCCCGCTTATCAGCAGAATCAGTAGACTGTTCCAATCAGTACCCCTATGAGGCCAAGTGGACCATATACTCCTGGGAATAACACATGCTTCAAGTGTGGAGAGGTTGGCCACTATGCCAATAGCTGCCCTAAGAGGACTATTCCCAGCACTCCAGTACAAGGCACACCTACCAAGAATGGAGGGCAGACACCCCAAAGTAGCAGAGGACAACAGAACTATGCACGTGGCAGAGTGAATCATGTGAGTGCAGATTCCGCTCAGGAGAATCCACAAGTAGTGCTTGGTATGTTCCTTGTTAACTCCACCCCGCATCAGTCTTGTTTGATTCTGGAGCATCCCATTCATTCATTACTTCCCAGTTCGTAGCTCAGCATAATATACCCATTAGTCCTATGACTCGCAACATGCTAGTTAGTTCACCTGGGGGGAATTGAAGGCATCATATCAGTGTGAAAAGGTCAGTCTCAAAATAATGGGCAAAGATTTTTGGGCTAATCTTATAGTGTTGGAATCAAGAGGGATTGATGTGATACATGGGATGGGATGGTTAGCTGCATGTGATGCAGTGATCCAGTGCTCTAACAGATCAGTACTACTCACTAGTCCTGCTGGAGAGAGGATTGAATTTCCAGCTACATCATCACCATCTTCTGAGAGCATAGTGAACCGGCTTGATGGGAAAGTTCTGAAAGATATTATAGTGAGGTCTAATTATTCAGATGATCTTCCAGATAGGATGTCAGGTATGCCACTTGATCAAGAAGAGAGGATAGGTTGAAGAAGAGTCTCCCAATCTTTTTCTCAATCTTTCTGAATCTCGAGGACGAGATTCATTTTAAGGGGGGTAGGATTTGTAACACCCTAATTTTACAAAAATTTGTTTTAATAAAATTTGAATAGAAAACAAGAGTATGTGTTTAAGGAATATAAGGTGTATTAGAATTTTTAGGCATTTAAATATATTTTTAAAAATTAAATAAATAAATATAGGAGTTTATTGTTGCATACATGCTGGAGCATTATTTTTGAATGGTTGAATTCAAAATTGAATTTGAATTCAAAGTGTTTGAGTTGTTTTAAAAATTCAAAAGCTTTTTCCTTTTAATCCCTAACCCTATCCCTATCCGGCCTGTTTTCTTGTTTCGGCCTAGCCTGTGAAGTCTATATGTGCCCCTTCTTGTTTTTCTGCCGTCCGCCTTTGCCCGGCCCAGCTAGCTTACAAACCACGGCGGCCCGCCTTCTCCCGCTCCGCTCTCAGCCGCTGACACGCGGGCCCACCCTGTCATCCCCCACCTCCAGACGTCTCCACCCCGGACTCCTCTCCGCCGCCGAGTCCCGCTCCGCTCCATCCCGCCTCCGAGTCACCTTGCCCCGTACGCCAACCCTTGTGCCGGCCTTTACAAGCTCCTGAGCCCCGTCGCTTCTCCCAAAACCTAGAAGCCCTAGCCGCCGTCTTCAAGCTCAGCACCGCCGGAACCCTAACCCGCCGCCGTAGCCGATCCGCCGGTCTACCATCATCCCGTCATCGAGAAGCCGCCCCAGAGGACCGCAAGGAGGTGAGGATCCTCCCGAAGCCGCTTTGTGCGCGTCCCGGTGCCCCGCAGTGCACACATGAGCTCGCTGGAGTAGCTCTTCCACTGTCGCCCGCTTCACTGAGCACTACGCCGTCGCCGTTCGCCGCGCTGCCTCCCTGAAACCCTAGATGAGTTTGCTGTCACCCTAGCTACCTTCCCGGCCAAACCCCGAGGCCAACCGTGCACCCTAGCTCGGTTCCAGGCAAGCTCGCCGGAGTTGCTGTGTTGCGCCGCTGCTCGCTGCCGCTCGCGCCGCCGCCCGTCGCTTGCAGTGCACCACGATCGTCCGATCAAGATCCAACGGCCCGGATCTAAACCGACCCGGGTCAATACCGGTCAAAGGCCGCGTGACCGTGCATCTTTTCAAAAAAAATCCCTGACCTTTTAAATATAGCAAGCCGGTCCTTCCACCATATAAAAATCCTTACAGACGAGTCCTGTTTCTTTTGTTTTAGCCCCTGGCCTTTATAGATTTAGCACCCGAGGTCCAAGACTTTAGTTTTTCAACCAAACCCCTTTGTTTTTAAGTTTCTTTACGTTTTAGCCCTCGGTTTCTTGCAGTTAGGTCCCTGTAACCCTAGTTTCTTCACAGATATGCCCCTGCACCTTCTTCTAGCCATATCTTTTCCGTTTTAGCTCCGTTTTTAGCGTTCTTTATGTCCAAACGATCGTATCGAAGAGTAGATTAGCTTTTCGTCTCTAGTTTGCTTTGATAATACTATTTGGTGATTGTTTCTTATTTTATTCTATTGTGTGCTTGTATATGTACTTGATGTGATGCGTAGAGAACGTTTGGGCTGAAGGATTTGAAGACCAATAAGCTCAAGTGTCTGAACAGCAATAGGGATTCATTGAAGGCAAGTCTTCCTTGATGCATACCCATTTACCTATACAACATGCATTTAATTCACTGTTCTTACTTTTGCTTGCATTAAATTGATGGGGCCCTATTAAGGACATGACTAGATTATTTTTACCCCTTTACCTTGAACAACCTGGGTATTTACTTTTATTGTTGGGTAGTTCCTGCTATGCTTAACTTGGTGGATGGTATTAATAAAACTTTATGAAACTTGATTTATTTATGCTATACCTTCATTAATACAAGATCACCTTGTTTAATTGGAACAGTGCAACCACAAGGGCATATGGCTCTGCGTTGGCTAATTAATTAGGGACTCTAGTGTTGGGGTGACTTTACCTGATAAGGGCAAGGGGGAGCGTTAGTCAAGGTCTAGACTCGCTCTGGTAGGGAGTTGGGCTTTGCTAAGACACGGTACCTACTAGGGGACTTTCTACTTTGTGGCAGCTCGGAACCTTCGCGAGTTGCTTCACACTGGAGAAACTTTGTAAAGGCCTCGTAGCGTCCCTATGCAATCACACCTAGGTAGTGTGGTATGATGCTTGGCCGGCATCGCATGGTTGGGTTTAAAGTTCCTAGAACTTTTACGCGACTTGTGGTGAAAGTGTACAACCTCTGCAGAGTGTAAAACTAATCGATTAGCCGTGCTCACGGTCAAGAGCGGCCTGGACCCTCACATGATTAATCTATGGAAGTCAATGAATAACTTGATGCATCCATCTTTATGTTGTTTATTCTCTTATGTTAATTGTGGGTTTGGTATAAACTTACACTTGCTAGTAATTATGTTGCTAATAAAACTTGACTAACTAAAATGCTGAATGCTTAAACCCATCAGCCTCCACTATAAAGCCTTGCATGTTATGTTATGTTTCCGCTTGTTGAGTACGGCATGTGCTCACGCTTGTTTTCATTATTGCAACGGCACTACCCGGATGCTATTCAGACTTGGAGAGGTTTGAAGATTTTCCTGGAGACTTCAACGAATTCTAGGCGGGCGTGCCACCAGTCAGCTGCCTGTGGTGTTGACGCCATCCGCTGCGTTGCTACTCGTTAATAACTAGTTCGTTTATGAGACATTTTGGTCTGTAATAAAGTTTAATACTCTCTTTACGTTATGGCATTGTGTTTTGGTTTTCACTGAATCGTTATATGTGTGAAATTTGATCCTAGCGCACATATAATATGAGCATTCGAATTTGCCTTTAAATTTGGGTGTGACAGCGAGGTCGGTGAGGTAGTAGGCCGCGAGCCTAAAATGCTTCTGCGTGGGGTTCGGCCCTAACATGGCCATGATCATCTCACCCGTGAAGCCACGGACGAAAGCGGCGCACCCCGCCGCCGCCGTCAAGGCGGTGGGGTGCGCGGGTCGGGTGAAGGTCTTCCCGATGACGGACTCCGCCGGCCCGGTGTAGACGAAGCCGAGGGAGCCGAACAGCATGGTGGCCCCGGGAGTCAACGAAACTCCGCGACCCTCCATCCAGATCGCAGGTGAAGTTCGGCGAGACACACGATGTGCCCCTACCTAGCGCGCCAACTGTCGGGGGTCTCTACCGCCGGCAGTAAATTTGTATCGGATCGTGTGTCAGACCCGGATGGTTGGCACAGGAGACATGAGGATTTATACGGGTTCGGGCCTCCTAAGAGTAATACCCTACGTCCAGTTTCGAGCGATCGTGTTCTTATGCCAGGAAAGTCTGTAGTAGGGGTTACAAACTAGTCGGAAGAGGGTGTCGGAACCCAAGTCCCTATGGGAGTAGCTCGAGCTACGTGTGTATGGTGAGCGGGTGTTGAACGAACAACTAATCACCAACCAGTCGATCCATCCCTAAAACGGTTGCCCTCCTCCCCCTTTTATAGACGCAAGGGTGAGGGGCAAAAAAGGAACACAAATACGTGCTACAGGGCTACGGTGTTGGGAGGTCTTTTCCCTTGTCCATGTCTGTCAGGAAGCATTGAAGTGCGCTGAGATGTAGTGGTGTTGGCGATTGCCGCGTGTGCGGGCAACACTGTACATTCTGAGTACTTGTCGCCTTCTCCGAGTTCTTCCTTAGATGACTCAGCTCTCTTGAGAGTTGATTAGGCCCACCACGTTACGACCTAAGTATAGGTAGGCGCCGCCCGTAGATGGTCATTGAGTACCTGCTCTGACGGGGTGGCGTGCCGCAGAGGTTGGACGGGATGGTGTGTTGGAGGCCGCGCAGGTGCACTGTTGGGGACACAAAACCCCCAAACAGAGAAATGGAGATCCGACGAACAATTCACTATCAATACGTTCTATTCAAGAGCATCAAATGAACAACTTTCCTCACTACATTACACGCTCAGCTTTCCAAAAAGTCGACCCCCTTACAATGAGGAGGGGGCCTCCTTTTATACTGCCAAAAGATCAAATTTACATTCCAAGTATGCCCTCAAAACCCTAACACCTAACCAGAAACATTCGAGGGCAAACTTGGTTTTTTATGCATGTTGCGGAATTGACGCCGTAATTTGTGGAGCGCAGATCAGGCCGGAGACAGCGGAGCAAAAAATACGGTGCGAAGACCGGATGTAGTTCCGTGTTGGACCATCTTTTGACCGAGTCTTTGCTCTCGAATCTTTGAGAAGCCCCCGGGCTTCGCCATCTTGCTCTCCTTGGTGCCTCCTTCTCGCTGCAGCCCAGTGCTTCGGGGCCTTCCAAGCGGGGAGCGAAGAACTGGCTCGGCTTTTAAATCGGAGCCGGGACCTTCGCCATTTATTGCCCTTGTTCGAGAGCTCCGGGTTGTTTCCTGCAGCGACACATCTCGTAATAGTGTTAAATCCTGAATTTAGCTGATGGACGATAAAGATGCCGGAGCCCGGACTTCATAGTTGTTCCCGAAAGAAATTATCAAAATCACGTGCTTGTGGGGTAAAATAATTGGCCCGGAGCCCAATTTCCTTCTTTTGCTGAGCGTGCTCTTGGTTGTGAAGCGACCGTTAACTTCTTAACAAACGCTAGCGAAGCCCGTGACTCTTGTTTCCCCATATTGGATCCGAAGCCCAAAAGTTATTTTAGCTCGCGCAAACCCCCGGTGCCTATAGGTGAGGTTTTCTACAGCCCCAACAGTAGCCCCTCGAGGAGAAGTGTTTGAACAACGAGATTTAACCTTCTCCTCGACTTTTGTTTCGTGATCTGATGAAGAAAACGTCACCTTCGGCTCCGGGGAGTTTGCTGGTTTTAGTAGACTTTTGGCTTCGCGTGATCAACTTCCTGAAGACTACAGTGAAACCGCTCCTTCCCGAGGCGTCCGTTCGTATTTCGAGACTGTTGTGCTTCCTTCTCTCTCCTCGGGCTATATAAAGGGGGGGTCGGGGCTCCCTCGGTTTCTTACTTTCGCCGAAGCCAGGACTCCGCCACGCACACCTCAGTTGCTTTAGGATTCGTGTGAGCTGTGTGATTTCGACCGAGCTTCGCCGCTTGTTTCTATTGCGGAGCTTGGTTTTTTCTTCTCGCTCTGGCGCGTATAAGACAAACTGCACGGCTGATGACTGAAGAGGAGATTGTTGCCTCAGTTGTGCCAGCTGTTGCCCCCGAAGAGCCGGTTGGAGACATAGTTGATTACAAACCGTCGCCGTCGGTGAGGGGGAAGGAGACTGACCTTGGCGAAGATATTTCCAGAGTCGAAGCTTCACCATCGGAGCTGATGGCTGGAAGGGAGTCTAAAGTTCCATCGTACGTTCTTGGACCTTCGCTTGTGTCCGAGAACCTGATCAAGTATTATGAGGAGAAGGGTTTTTTTCCCGAAGGTGTCACCCGTTATCCAGAGGGCGAAACTACTCCTGAGCCAAAAGCTGGCAAAGCTGTGGTTTTTCGTGATTTCTTCAACACCAGTTTAAGGTTTCCCTGCTCCCGACGCCTGCCGGAGATCCTTGATCGCTACAGTGTGAAGTTGCATCAATTGACACCAAACGCATTTATGCAATTGTCTAAGTTCTTTTTTGCTGTGTGCTCTTGCGACAGCCGTGTGGATACCGAGGCTTTTGTTCGGTTCTATGAACTCCATGTTCAGAAGCAGAATTTCCGAGTGGATGGTGACCCTGTTGTTTATGAGCATCATTTTGGGTGCATTACTTTCACCACCCGGAGGCGAAACACGAAGAAAGATATAGAGAGAGTAGAGCTCAGCCCTGCTCGTAAGAACAAGTGGGATGATGACTGGCTGAATTACTGGTTTTATGTGAAGGTCGACATGCCTCGCGGCTCTGATGGTGTTGCTTACTATCCTTTCAGTATTACAAGTATGACCCCTCTGAGTTACATAACAGGCCCTGACTTCGCGAAGACCAGAGGCTTTAAGGACTGCGAAAAAGCCTTTCTTTTGGCTTCGCAATTTCTCGTAGGGTGAGATGCTGCAGAAGAGTTTGTTGCCGCCAATATTTGGCCTCTTTCTTCTGGTTGGAATCCTAAAGAGGTTAAGTGGCTCACTGTTGACTGGTTTTCGAAGGCCATCCCATTTCCGCGTTTCGGGTTGAAAATGCCTGAAGGGAAGAATGCTCACGAGTTCGTGGGCGAAGTGGAACGCCGCGTGGTGGACCTGCTTGGACCTTACACTGAGGCAGAGTATCAAGCTTCGCGAAAGCTGCTTACTGGAGGCCGCCGTGTGAACCGCATCTTTTTTGAGCTTGGCATTGAAGTGGAGGATCGCGCGAAGCCCAAGGTTTCGTCTAAGCGTGCTCGTGATCCGGCCCAGGTCGCGCCTGACCCAGCTGACGCAAAAAAGAAGAAAAAATATGTGACTTCACCGGAGGCGTCTGGCGAAGCCGCTGCTGCTGACCAACGAAAGCCTTCAGCCCCGCTTTCTTCTTCAAAGACAAGCCAGCTTGAGCGTGCTAAGAAGAAACAAGCTGTGGCGCAAGAGAAAGGTTCTTCCGCTGAGAAGTTGTCGAAGCCCGGTCTTTGCCATAAGAAGGCTGGCTCGAAGCCTAGGCAGCAATGCCGTATTGTGAATATCCTTGGCTCTTCTGATAACTTGGAATTTCTTGACTCAGGGGCTGAAGATACTGGGAAAAAGGAACGCGGAGCCGCCCCTGAGCTCGAGGTGGAGAAAACTGTTGTTCCCAGCCCGAAGGAGGTTGTCACAGATCCTCCTGCCCCGGGGACCTCTGGTGGGAAGGACCCAGTTGATGAGGGTGTGAAACTTCCCGGAACCGAGAACACACAAGACAAAGGAAAAAGCCCTGCTGGCCTCAGTGAACATCCTGAAGCTTTGGAAGATACTAAAGCTTCGCCTGAGTTTATGCAATCTCTGGCGGAGACCGTGAGCTCGTCTGGCATCGTGGAAGGACATACCCTGGAGATGGTGCTCGCGGAAAAAGGCTCTTTCGACCCTTCAACCTATTCTTATTACAAGGCCGTTGGTATGAGGGATTTACAAACTTTATTATCTGTTCATTTGCCGTTTTATAGAGAAAATGGGGTGATTGAATCTCATGTGCTCTGGGAGCTAAGGGATTATGCTCGGCTTGCAGGAGCCCCATCAGAAAATGCTGTACGGGCGGAAGGTGGCGCTCTTGATGACCAAGTTTTGGAGGAGGGGGAAATTCCCGGGGCTCCCGGTTCTTCTCTGATTGTGAAACAACCAAGCACTAGTACCAGTACCGGGCCTTCGGTGCCTTTCGATCCCGAGGGTTAGTTTTTTTTGTGGTGGTTGAAGCGTGCTATTTTGTTGCAGCTTATGAGAAGTCTATTGAAAACATGAAGACAGGTGCCCTGGCTAGTTTATCGGTTGAGTTGTGCTACAAAGCCATGATTTCGAGTCAAAAACTTCTTACAAAATACCGCTCCCAAGAGCAAGAGTTTTTTATTACCGAAGCTGAGAATGTTGAACTGAAGCGCGAGATTACTAGGCTGAAGAAGGAAAACGAAGCTCTGGTCAACATTCGTGAGCTACAAGAAGGAAATATTGAGATCCTGAAAGACAGCGTCAAGACCTATCAGGCCGCGGCGGAAAAGCTAAACGAAGATGCTGAAAAGCGTGACAGTTTGCTTGAAGAATTCAAGAAGATAGCCGAAGATGACAGCCGCACTATTGAGACTTTGCAAAAGGAGAAAAAGGCCCAGCAAACTGAAATTGAAGAACTTAAGAAGGAGGTTAAGGGTCGCGATAATTTTATAAAGGCGGTTGAAGATGTTTTGAACGAGAACTTCAAGGGCTTGCATGAAAAGTATGCACGCGCCCTCGGGGAGTTTGGTGTGGAGCCCCTGCCTTTCCCTGGTGACGAAGACACCAAGGCTATCTTTGAATGGATGGGACAGGAGTTCGATCATCTCCCAGGCGTGATGACTGGTGCTAGCGACTACGCTGCTTCGATGTGTGTGGAGACCTTGCTCGGGCTTCTTGAAAAGGTCGGATGTTCAGATTTTCTGTCGTTGGGAGCCAGGAGCTATAAGTTCCCGACCGCGGAGTAACTTGAGTGTGAGGTCGCTTCGAGGAATGTTCAGGTGATCAAGAAAAATTTCTTGACCTTGTTCTGGGAAGCTTCTGGGCAAGAACACGCCAAGGCTGTTGCGCGTCGTCTTCTCGCGGAGGTAAATGTTTCTGTTATCAATTTTTTACTTGAACTTCTGCCTTTCTCTTTTGGATTGCTTATTTTTCTGCTTTGCAGGCTAAGGAAAAGGAGGCATTAGGATCTGATCTGAGCGATGGTGACAGCGAGGGTGATGGAAGTCCTGCGAGTGTGGCCCCGGGAGGTTCGACCTCTGGTGTCAATAGAGATGCAGCCGATGATGACTTTGAAGACAAAGATGCCGAAGCTTGAGAACTTCTTGTTTGAATGATCACTTTTCTGTGACGCCCTGCGTGGCGATTTGAGCTTTAGGGTACAAAGACATATGTTTAAGTATGACAAGTTGTAAATAATGCTATTGGCCTTGTTGCCATTTTCTATCTCGCTCATAGGTTTTTTATTTGCTGCTGGCCTTGCTTGAAGAAAACGTCGCCTTCTTTTTGGAATAGCTTTCTTTTTGTAGTTGACTTCGTGCGAGGGTGCCAATTTCTGATGTTTCTTAGCTTCGGAAAAAAGAGCGAAAAATCAAGTTTGTTTTTGAAGAAAACGTCACCCCCCTTTTTTGGTCTTTTTCCCGAAGCCATTAGCTAGAAAGATATCCGCGAAGCTCTTTAACTTTCTCATAGGTAGGTTGTTCTTTCTTAATAAGAGCTCAAAGTCTAGCGAAGCTTATTTAGAGCTTCGCAGACTTTCTTTCCGACGGTCGAATATCGGCAATCTTGTTGCTTTTTCGACTGAATTTTTGTACCTTTTGTTTTCAAGAAACGTTTTTGAAAAAGACAGAGCTGATCTGCTACTTTTTCTGCGGCTAGCATTTTTCTTAGTATAGGCAGCCCCTCTGAAGAGGTCAGAATTCTGCGAAGCTTATTTCGAGCTTCGCAGTTTCCTTTCTTGTAAACGAATAACAGTGATTTTGTCTTCTTTTTTGAACACAAGATTGACTTCGAGTTTTTGCACTCCCTTTTTTGGAAGAATTAACTGATCCCGCAACTTAGCCTGTTGCCTGTGGGATTGTTTGATACTTAGGCATGATTGCTAAGATTTTTATGAGTCAACGTGTGTAAGCTTGTTGCTTTTTCGTTGCTCTTTTGGGCAGAAACCCCCTTTGCAATAAGTAAATGACTGTAAATAAGCTGCTGAAAGTAAATAAGACTGGAACTTAAGGGGAAAGAAATTTCATTAAGACTGAAATTTGATACACAGATCCACCTCTTTAAAAACCTTGCCTCCTGATTTGGAGTCCCCTCTTTGCAAGGAAAAGAGTACGGATCTTGAAAATATAAAGTGCTGAAGAAATGTAAAAAGAAAAGAAAAGAAACATAAGATAACTAAGCTCCAGCTCCGTTTATAGGTTTACGAAGCTAGAACTTTTACACTGCCTTGTTCTTACGGGTAGTATTTGAGGAGGCTGTCCGCGTTCCAAGTGTGCGGCAATGTGTTGCCCAATTGGTCTGCCAAGTGAAAAGATCCTGGCCTAACACTCTTTGTTACGATGAATGGTCCTTCCCAGGATTCTTGTAGCTTCCCTGGGTTGTCAAAACTTTTCTTTTTCTTGATGACCAAATCCCCCACCTGTATTTCTTTCCTCACGGCCTTCTTGTCCCTCCACTTCTTGGTTTCTTGTCGATATTTTTCTAAGTTGTCCGCAGCTTGGAGTATGTCGACTTCGATCAAATCTTTCTCGGCTTCTTCAAAGCCCACGTCTTGTGCTTTCAATACTCGCAAGCTTTGGTTCTTTATCTCTTCTGGTGTCATGGCTTCGGAGCCGAACAGCAACTTGAAAGGCGAGAAACCTGTGGTCCTTGAGACACTGGTGTTGTGAGACCAAGTAACCTTCGGCAACTCGTCCACCCATTTTCCCTTTCTCTGGTTGAACAAACATTTCTTTATGCCAGAGAATATTTGGCCATTTGCTCTCTCTACAGCTCCATTTGATTGTGGATGGTATACAGAGGCAAATTTTAACTTGGTTCCCATGGTGAGGCAGAATTCCCTGAAATCATTGCAATCAAATTGCTTTCCATTGTCCATAGTTAATTCCCTAGGAACCCCAAATCTACAAATTATGCTTTGCCAAAAGAATTTTTGGATGTTGCGAGATGTGATGCTAGCCAGCGGCTTGGCTTCGACCCATTTGGTGAAGTAATCTACAGCGACAGCTGCGAATCTACAATTTCCTTGCGCTGCTGGTAAGGGTCCAACTAGATCCATTCCCCATCTTTGGAGTGGCCAAGAAGGCGGTATTAGCTGTATAGGCATTGATGGGCTTCGCTGGTTGTTTGCATTTTTCTGGCAGGCTTCGCATGTTTTAACTAGGTGATGGGCGTCGTCAATGATGGATGGCCAGTAGAAACCCTACCTTAGTGCTTTCTGAGCCAAAGCTCTGGAACCTATGTGGGCTCCGCAAAACCCCGAATGAATTTCTTTCAGTAGCTCTTTTCCTGCATCGAAGCTGATGCATCTTAGGGTTGGAGCTGATATGCCAGATTTGTATAATTCTCCATCGATTATTTCGTAGCCTCGGGCCCTTTGTTTCATGCGACTCAAGGAGACTTCCTCTGTAGGCTCATAGTGACCTCTTAGGAAAGCCAAGATCGGAGCCCTCCAGTCATACTTCTCTATGACATTGATTGTTTTGGCCTTGGGCTCTTTCACAGCAGGTGTGGTGAGGACCTCATAAAAAACATCTGGGGGCAAAGCTTGATTTTGTGCAACAGCTTTTGCTAATGCGTCCGCCTCATTGTTTGAGTTTCTTGGGATGTGCTCCATTGTGAATCCCTTGAAATGCTTTTCCATAGATCTTACTGCAGTGAGATATTTGACTAGCTCTGGCTCTCTGGCCTCGCTATCTTTTTCTACATGCCCCTGAATGACTTTGGAGTCTGATCTCACAATAAAACTTTGTTGGCCTAGAGCTTTCATTTTCCTTAGTGTAAGGAACAGAGCTTCGTATTCTGTTGTATTGTTGGTTGCTCTCTCACTATCTGGGAAGTCCAATTTAACTGCGAATCGCATTTTGATCCCAGTTGGAGAGGTTATGATTGCCGAAGCTCCGGCTCCTTTGTGACAATAAGCCCCGTCGCAGTACGCAATCCATGGCTCATCGACGTCTGGGGAGCTCGAACTGACTGGAGAAGTCCAATCTACAACAAAGTCTGCCAAGACTTGAGATTTGATGGCGCTTCTTCTTTCGAAGTCAACTACATGTTCTGACAATTCAAGAGCCCATTTGGATATTCTCCCCGAGGCTTCTCTGTTGTTGAATAGCTCGTGCAGAGGTTGATCTGTTACAACTATAATTCTGTGGGACTCAAAATAATGCCTGAGCTTCCGCGCTGCCATAACGACTGCATATGCGATTTTTTCAAGTTCTGAGTAGAACACCTTTGATCTCGTGAGTGTTTCGGAGACAAAGTAAACTAGGACCTGAGTTGGCTTCCCTTCCATCTCCTTTTCTTATATCAATGCTGCGCAGACAGCAGTTCGCGAAGCCGAGATGTAGAGTAATAAGGGGGAGCCGGGCTCCGGTGGGCACAACTTGGTTAGCTTGGTGAGATAAACCATGAGCTCCGCAAATGCTTTGCTCTGATTTGGCCCCCATTCGAACTTTTTGTTGTTTCTGAGAACTTGGAAGAAATGGAGGCTTCGCTCCGCAGCCTTGGACACAAATCTGTTTAACGCTGCAATTCTCCCGGTGAGCTTCTGCACATCTTTCAGAGACCTGGGCTCCTCCATCTTTATTATTGCCTAAATTTTGTAGGGATTAGCTTGTATTCCTTTTGTCTCTACCAGGCACCCAAGCACTTTTCCTCGGCGAACTCCGAACACGCACTTCTCGGGGTTCAATCGCAGGTTTGCGGCTCTCATGTTCGCGAAGGTTTCCGCAAGGTCAAAGATGTGATCGCCACGCTTGTTACTTTTGACGACAATGTCATCGACGTATGCCAATAGATTTCTGCGTAATTGGTCAGGAAACACCGAAGCTGTCATTCATGTGAATGTTGGTCCTGCGTTCTTGAGCCCCTCGGGCATTCGCAAGAAGCAAAAGATGCCGAAAGGGGTAATGAAGCTAGTTTTGTCCTCATCTTCTTTTCTAATTCTTACTTGATGGTAACCCGAAAACATGTCAAGTAACGACAACATCTCGCTGTTTGCCGCGTCATCCACAATTTTGTCTACCCTTTCTAGCGGGTAATCATCTTTTGGGCAAGCTTTGCTCAAGTCTGTGAAGTCTATACACATTCTCCACTTCCCGTTTTTCTTCTTTACAGGGACCGTGTTTGCGAGCCATGTCAAGTATTTGGCTTCGCGGATTACGTTGGCATCCAACAACCTTCGCACTTCGGCTTTCACGGCTTCGGCTTTTTTGTCAGACATTTTGCGGAGCTTTTGCTTTTTGGGCCTGATGTTCTTGTCCATCTCCAGCCTGTGCTCGATGATGTCCCGGTCGACTCCTTTTAGGTCTTGAGCTGACCATGCGAACACATCTTGGTTTTTGGCCAGAAATGTTAGCAACTCTTGTTCTTCGTCTATGCTTAACTCGGCTCCAATTGTTACAGTTCTATCTGGGACGTGTGCGTCCAACGGGATCCTTTTTGTTTCACCGTCGGTGCTGATGTTAACTTTCTCCTTGTCTCTCTTGGGCTCCACAAACTTTTTCCTTCTATCCCTTTCTTCAGCTTCGTCAGCTTCAGCTTGGGTAAGATGGTGGATGCTTCTTTGTCCTGGCGATATACCTTTTTCAATGTCCCTTGCTGTCTGCTGATCCCCAAACACGGTGATGACTCCTTTGAGTGCTGGGATTTTCATGCACAAAAACAGTTGTCGAACCGCGGCATCGAACTTGTTGATGAAGCCCCTGCCCAAGATGGCCAAGTAAGGATAATGCATTTCCACTACGTCAAATGTGATCAACTCCGTTCTTGGGTTGTCAAGGTTTCCAAAGGAAACAGGCAATGTGATCTTTCCCAGTGCTCTGACGGGTTTCCCCCCGAAGCCCAGGAGCGGAACATTCGCTTCTTGTAACAAGTGCGGGTCTATCTTCATTTCCCTGAAAGTTTTGGCGAACAAAATGTCCGCGGAGCTGCCGTTGTCTATCAGAACTTCCCCAATTTCCCGACCTGTGATAATTGTCTTGATGACCATGGCGTTGTTGTGTGCAACTGTTTTCAGTTTGAAGTCTTCCTCTGTGAAGGTGATGGGCACATGCGCCCAATGTGGCTTGACCGGAGGTCCGTCTTGGACTATAGTGTGCACCTCTCTGAAGTAATTCCTCCTCATCCTTTTGTTTTCGAACTCGAGGGATGACCCCCCACTATTGGGAACACATGGTGGTAGGAATTTTCCTGGTTCTGAGCTTCTGTTTGGGAAACGGCCATGATAGACCCGAAGGTTGGTAAGGCTTTGGGATCATTTCTTGGGTTTGGCGGCTCCGCTTTTGGAATTACATTTGGAATGCCGGGTGGCGGAGGTGGGATTTGCTGTATTGGCTGAGAGCTTTGTTGGTTTTGCGGCTGGTATTGCTGTGGCATCGGTGCTTGCCATGTTGGCTGCGGCTGGCTATATGTGCTGGTTTGGAAATAGCTTGGGTTGCCTTGGCTATAGGAATGGAGCGGAGGTGCGGTGGGATATGGGTTTTGCTGGAAAGGTTGCTGAGGCCAGGTGTGATTGACAGGTTTAGGTGGTGGGGGCTGGTGCTGGGTTTGAGCGGCCCTTTTTTCTTCGGCCATTCTTTCCAATGTTCTTTTGGTTTCGGGACAGTTGTTCGTGGAATGGTGAGGTTGCTTTCCGTGGAACGAGCAATAAAACAGGCATGGGCGAGAGTTTTGGTTTTGAGGGTACGGTCCGTTGCCCCTTCCTCTTCCTCTTTGGTTGTGACCCCCACGGTTCGGGGCTTATGGAGCTGGCGGTGGAGGCTGGTTTTGTGGAGGGTTTGGGTTTTGAGGGTTTGGACTTTGATTTTGGGTGTGAGGTGCGGCTTCGATTGGGAGCACTTGGTTTGGCGGGTATGGAGCTCTGTTATTTTGTACACTTTGGTGGGAGGGAACTCATTCTTGCTCTCTTTGAGCTTGCCTTAGGCGATTTCTTTCGGCCACCCTTCTCATGTGGTCTTCGTCTGATCTGCAATATTCTTCGAGCTCCGCCAAGAGTGCTTGCATTGTTTTTGGCTTTTTCCTTGAGAGATGAGATGCTGTTTGCCCTGGATTTAGCCCCTTGATGCAGGCGGCTATGGCAACCTTTTCTGACACGTCAGGAGTTTGGGACTTCAGCTGCAGAAATCTTCTCACATAACTGGCCAATGGTTCCTTGTCCCTTTGGATGCAGTAGAACAAGTCCCCTTCATCTGTGGTTGCGGCTTGAAAGCCTTGGAAGTTCTGGATGAGCTTTGTTTTCAGGTCGACCCAGCTGTATACTGAGTGTGGCGGCAGTAGTGAGTACCAGTTCAACGCTGCACCTTCGCATGCTATGATGAATGATTTGGCTAGAACAACTTCGTCACCTCCGGCTGAAGCTACAGCGGCTTCGTAACTCATTATGAATTGCCTTGGGTTTGTTAACCCGTTGTATTATGGCAGGGAGATTGTTTTGTAGGAGAAAGGCCATGGCGCTGTTTGTAGACCAATGGATAAAGGTGAGGTTGCGTCGACGGTCATGAACATCCCTGCGGAGCTGTGTGGTGGGAAGCTAAACATAATGTTTTCATTTTGTGGGGTTGGACCTTCCTCGTAGTTTCGCGTGGGACTTGGCGGTGTGTGCCGGTGGGATTGCAAATCATCCAGTTCCTACTGCATTCGAGCCAACTGTAGCTTCGCAGCTTTTATTTTTTTGATTTTTTCGTCGGCTTGCTTTTGGGCTTCGAGTTCCATAGCAACCCTCTCCTTTTCTTTTTTCATGGCTTCGATTTGTCTCAACACTGAGTCCAGCTCTCTTTCAGCTGCGCCCTCTTTATCATTTGTGAGGCTGGTTTCCGGGTCTGAATCTTGCGTGCCCTTTCCTGCCGCTTTTCTTTTTTCACTGCGGGTTCGCGCGAGGTCCTCGTCCTCCGGCCTAGGCTCCGGAGCGACTATGATTCTATTTTCCTTGGCAGCCACTCTGGGCTCTTCTTGGTCACCAGTCTTTTTCTTTGGAGGTGCCATTTTGGGTTCCTTGGTGGCTAAGAACACGGTGGGCGCCTTTGTTGGGGACACAAAACCCCCAAACAGAGAAATGGAGATCCGACGAACAATTCACTATCAATACATTCTATTCAAGAGCATCAAATGATCAACTTTCCTCAATACATTACACGCTCAACTTTCCAAAAAGTCGACCCCCTTACAATGAGGAGGGGGCCTCCTTTTATACTGCCAAAAGATCAAATTTACATTCCAAGTATGCCCTCGAAACCCTAACACCTAACCAGAAACATTCGAGGGCAAACTTGGTTTTTTATACATGTTGCGGAATTGACGCCGTAGTTTGCGGAGCGCAGATCACGCCGGAGACAGCGGAGCGAAAAATACGGCACGAAGACCAGATGTAGTTCCGTGTTGGACCATCTTTTGACCGAGTCTTTGCTCTCGAATCTTTGAGAAGCCCCCGGGCTTTGCCATCTTGCTCTCCTTGGTGCCTCCTTCTCGCTGCAGCCCAGTGCTTCGGGGCCTTCCAAGCGGGGAGCGAAGAACTGGCTCGGCTTCTAAATCGAAGCTGGGACCTTCGCCATTTATTGCCCTTGTTCGGGAGCCCCGGGTTGTTTCCTGCAGCGACACATCTCGTAATAGTGTTAAATCCCGAATTTAGCTGATGGACGATAAAGATGCCGGAGCCCGGACTTCATAGTTGTTCCCGAAAGAAATTATCAAAATCACGCGCTTGTGGGGTAAAATAATTGGCCCGGAGCCCAATTTCCTTCTTTTGCTGAGCGTGCTCTTGGTTGTGAAGCGACCGTTAACTTCTTAACAAACGCTAGCGATGCCCGTGACTCTTGTTTCCCCGTACAGGATCCGAAGCCCAAAAGTTATTTTAGCTCGCGCAAACCCCCGTGCCTATAGGTGAGGTTTTCTACAGCCCCAACATGCATAGTGCAGCGTTACGGCTCCTGTCAGAACAAGCCACCCACGCGTCCTGCCAGCTGGGGTATTTGCATGGCGTTGAGAACCGGAACCTTGCGTGTCGTCGTGGGGAACTTCGAGCGTCGGGGCAGCGCCACGTTCATGTGGGGCCCCTGATCCCGCGCTCCGACCACCATGTGTGGGCCCCGCCTTAGTCGTAAGCGGAAACTACTCGTGCGAACGGGTAGTCGGAGGCAGAGACTACTCGTGCGAATAAGTAGTCAGAGGCGAGGCGGAAAGTTGTCGTGCGAGGCGGAATGTTGTCGTGCGAACTGCTTACTAGTCGGAGATGAGGTGTCTTGTTGATGAGGGTCTTTGACGAAGATCTGCATCCCTCCTTGTCCTGGATCTTAGCCTTGACGCTGTCAATGGTGTCAGAAGACTCCGTCCCAAGGGTGATTATCTTGTCGCTTAGAGCATCTCCAAGAGTTTGCCAAATTTTAATTGGCAAATCTGGTGTTTTGCCAACTTCTAAAAAGATATGCCGAGTAAAAAAAAGTTCATCTCCAACAGTTTGGCATAATTTACTTGCCAAATCTAGATTTAACTTACATCAGGAACCCTAAGAGAGAAAAAAATATGTTTCTACCCTTCCACCTCTTAAAACTTAAATCAGGAACCCTGAGAAAAAAACAAAATTATTTTTATACCCTTCCACCTCTTCTGTTACGGAAGGATGCGCCGCGGATAGCTGTGCGCATATATGCGCGCGGGGAGGGGAAGGATGCCAAGTTGCTATTGATGCCAAGTTGTTTTGCCAAACTGTTGGAGGCTAATTTTTCATGTTTTGCCAAAATTAGATGGATGCCAAACTAATATAGCAAATTGTTGGAGTTGCTCTTAGGGGGCTAATCTAGGCTCTCGTCAAACATCATCCAGTCTCCTCCAAAAATCATGAGTGTTTTATAAAATAACAAATGATGATTGAAAATGTGGATGTATCTTTCCATTTTATTATTAAAATTCACCAAATCATACTAATGTTTAAGCATATTTGGATTTTAAGAAACCAAAAAATACTTTTATTATTTTTTTTTGGAAAAACAACTAACATTCATTACACGATATGTAGACATGTAGTCATTATAAATTTATTTCCTATCTCAAGTTACGAAGAGATTACAAAGTTCTTTAGACTTTTCCCAAATTTATGTTCTTCATAATTCTCTATGTAAGGTTTTCTATGAAATAAGTTAATAAGTTCAAACATCTAATGTGATAAATATTAGTTATTTATTATAAAATTTTAAAAGTGTTTATAGTGCCATAAAAATTCAAATAATTCATAAATGTATACTAAGTTGGTGTATTTATAATTTTAAAACTATAAAGGTATATGTTTTCTTTTAATAAATATTGTTTCATATTCATTTGTTGTATCACTACAAAAATGATTTTTGGAGGTGATTTGAAAATCATCTCACTTAACTTAACTAACACAAGTGACGAAAATGTCAAATAAGGAATGAAAAGTTAGAAGTCGCTGTCATAATAGGAAGGAAAACTTTTTTAGATCAAAACGAAATTAGTTCAACTTCCGGTTTCAAATAAGGAATTTTCTCTATCATATTTTTGGGCACCCGATGGATATGCATGGTAAATTTCCCCGCGGACATAAATTTACACCTCCTATGGTAGAAATTCAAAGCATGTTATAGAGTACGAAATCCACAGGTACCCAGTACAATTTGCATCCCTAATTGTGCTTATGAGCAGGGACGGATCCAGCGGTGGGGCGGGCGAGGCTCGAGCCCTCCTACCATTGGAAATCCAATGGAGCCCCCTTAAGCCTCCTCTACAAATTTGAGGAAGAACAATGAGGGAAGGAGGGGCTAGAGGAAGAAGAAAGAGAAGAAAGCACCTCCTAAATTTATTCCTAGATCCGTCACTGTATATGAGTGGTTAAAATGTTTCCTTAGGAAACTTGACCTTTCACATACGCACAAGGGTGTTTGGGCTACGAGCCGGTCAACACAGCCAAGTACAAGCAACGGCTAAAAATAGGGTTGACTGAGGGACATATAGCTAAATATAAAGTCGATCTATCCTCGAACCAAAGAACCGATGTTCATGTTTAAGGCCACGAATCTTCCTGGTGAATTTTGTTCAAAGGAAAAAAGAACATTCAGCAAATCCTAAAATGAGCAATCCATCCAGCACTTGTAGGGTCGGTCCCATGGCGACGATTCATCACTCCTGACATCAGCGAGATTCGATCAAAATGGATGGATCCCACTGTGACGTGATGTTCTTGCTTGTGAAGAAAAGGAGTTCAGAGTTGACGGTTCTCCGTTTCCCCACTCACTCTGCTTCTTCCCCAAGCACATCCAACTCCTCGATGTACATAAACGCCATTGGAGAAGCTCAATCGCACCACGCCTCCCGCCAATCACCACCCACCGTTGAGCGCCAGCCATGGACGACGCGCCGCAGCTCCTCCTAGGCGCCCTCCTCTTCCTCCTCCCCGTCGCGCTCCTCCTCCTGCTACTCCGCGCGCGGGGCAAGCACGGCCGCCCGCGCCTCCCGCCGGGCCCGCCGTCGCTGCCGCTGCTCGGCAGCGTGGTGTGGCTCACCAACACTCCCTCCGAGATCGAGCCCCTCCTGCGGCGCCTATTCCAGTGGCACGGCCCCGTCGTGGCGCTCCGCATGGGCGCGCGCCTCAACGTCTTCGTCGCCGACCGCCGCCTCGCGCACGCGGCGCTCGTCGAGAGCGGCGCGACTCTGGCGGACCGCCCCGTGCTCGCGTCCGCCAGGCTCCTCGGCGAGGGCGACACCATCATCTCCCGCGCCGGCTACGGGCCCGTGTGGCGCCTCCTCCGCCGCAATCTCGTGGCCGAGACGCTGCACCCGTCGCGCGTCAGGCAGTTCGCGCCGGCCCGCGCCTGGGTGCGCCGCGTCCTCACTGTGAAGCTCGGGGCGGCGGAACCTTCCGGAGCGGCTGACGCGCTGCCGCCCCGCGTCGTCGAGACGTTCCAGTACGCCATGTTCTGCCTCCTCGTGCTCATGTGCTTCGGCGAGCGTCTCGACGAGCCCGCCGTGCGCGCCATCGCCGCCGCGCAGAGGGAGGCGCTCATCTACCGCTCCAGGAACATGCCCGTCTTCGCCTTCCTCCCGGCGGTCACCAAGCACCTCTTCCGCGCGCGGCTCGACAGGGTACGGGCGCTGCGGCGGCGCGTCGACGAGATCTTCCTGCCGCTCATCAGCGCGCGGCGCGAGTACAAGAACAGGAAGTCGGGCGGCGAGCAGAGGAAGGAGACGACATTCGAGCACTCGTACTTGGACACCCTGCTCGACCTCAAGCTTCCCGAGGACGGCGGCGTACGTCCACTCAATGACAACGAGATCATCCTCCTCTGCTCCGAGTTCCTTGACGGCGGGACGGACACCACGTCCACCGGGCTGCAGTGGATCATGGCCGAGCTCGTCAAGAACCCAGCCATCCAAGAGAAGCTCTACGACGAGATCAAGGCTGCCACCGCCGGCAAAGATAAGGAAGAGGTCTCCGAGGAGGACGTCCACAAGATGCCGTACTTGAAGGCGGTGGTCCTCGAGGGCCTCCGGAAGCACCCGCCGGCTCACTTCGTGCTACCGCACAAGGCGGCAGACGACATGGAGATCGGCGGGTACCTGATCCCCAAGGGCACCTCGGTGAACTTCATGGTGGCCGAGATGAGCCGGGACGAGCGGGAGTGGAGGAACCCGACGGATTTCTCGCCGGAGCGCTTCCTCCCGGGCGGCGACGGCGAGGGCGTGGACGTGACGGGCACCAAGGGGATCAGGATGATGCCGTTCGGCGTGGGGCGGAGGATCTGCGCGGGGCTCAACGTAGCCATGCTGCACCTCGAGTACTTCGTCGCCAACATGGTGCGGGAGTTCGAGTGGCAGGAGATGCCCGGCCACGAGGTGGACTTTGCCGAGAAGAACGAGTTCACTGTCGTCATGAAGAAGCCGCTGCGCCCGCGCCTCGTGCCCAGGAGGATTCAGAGCACCAAACGTATCTAGAATTATACTAGGGTTCAATAGCAGAGTGATTCTATAGTTTCTTGTTTGTGATGCATGTAAAAATCGATTCAGAGCAATGTTTTTAAGTCGTCCTACTAATCGCGATTACTTGGAGTTTTCACCATAGAGAACCATTTGCAAACAAGACCAATCCATACGGACCGTTGTGGTCTTGTCGAAGTACTATGCTTATGATCCAGATCAGCTAGGTCAAAAAAAAAGTTGGGAAAAGCACTTGACTTAAAAAAAACAAAAGCACTGCTATGTCATATAAGAAGAAGTAGCAAAAGTAAATAACGCGCCGAAGTAAACACCACCACACGAACACACCTCTGAAAAAACAACAAACGCACCCGACACACCACCATCCTCAACCACCTAGGAGAGAAAATCAAAACAAGCCGCCAGCACCTGTGTCGTCGTCACCAACGTTGTGTCACACCAGAGGCGCAACCCGCTGCATGTCCGAACGGCCCCGTGAGCTCCTCCGCTATGGGACTGTCACCCTCAAACTGCACACACACGATCTTCGATCCCTCTAATCCAGTGAAGCTTCAGAAAACACTCCCATCTCAGTTCAGGGGCAACCACTGATCCTGAGACCACAATGTGTGGGGCCTCGCCTCTCCCACCGTCTCACTTCTCTGCCAAGAACTCAGATATCTAAGACCGCAATGAGAGCATCTCCTCCGCCCAACCGTCACCGAGATCACCACTGCACCATGCACGATAACTCAAGCCCTCAAACACCCATGGACCCTCTGCACCTTTGACAGCTGCACGGACAAAGTGCGCATCCCGCGGCAACTCCAGACAACCTCCACCACCACTAGCACAAACGACGAGACTCCAAATACGATGCCTCCAAGAAGGTCACGATGCCAAGACGCCGTCGTCGCACGTCCAGATGGACAGGGTCTTCACCCTCAGAGCTCCACACGATGAGAGCGTAGTGCCTCGCCATGATGCCCCAGCAGGGAGGTCGATGCCCCAAGAGGGCCGCCATCATGCCCACCGTGAAACGGTGAAGGCTTTCGCCCGACTGCACCACACCTTATGTGCAACACAAATAAGCATGTAGGTAGGCGCACCTGCGGACAGTGGGACACCCTGAAATTTCTAATTTCAGAATGTGAATAAAAAGAATAATTAAACAATGATTTTTTCATAATTTTAAAATTTTCCCAAGTATTATTTTCTTTATAGGTAATTTAGTATAGAAAAGTGATTGATTGTTTCTTTCAGAAATAAATAAAATAGTTGTGTGTTGCATTCATGCCGATCATGGTGTTTCTTGAATGCAAAAGGTTTTAAAAAAATATGTTTGGATATCAATCATGTTTTTTTCCAAATCTAAATCTATCGGTTAGAGAACTCTAAAATCTTTTCAACGAGCTCCAAATATTTTAGAGTAAATTCCCTGTATGCCATTGAGAAATATAACTCATCCCTTATGTGCCATTGGAAATTAACTCATCCCCTCAGTGCCATTGGTTATATTTTCTCATCCCCTCTATATCATTGGTAGAATTTTTCATCCCCTCTGTGTCATTGAAAAATACGACACATCCCTTATGAGCCATTGAAAAATTTAACTTTCCAGTGGCATAGAGGGGATGTAATGGCATGAGGGGATGAGAAAATATAACTGATGGCACTGAGGGGATGAGCTAATTTTCATTGGCACATAAGGGATGAGTTATATTTCCCAATGGCATACAGGGAATTTACTCAATATTTTAACCGGATCCATCGTGTCCTAAGCTATCTTTGAGCCGTTGACCTCCTAGGCCCCCTCCGGCATTGCGGAATCTCTTTGAGGCCTAACCTCTTCAAGCTTTTGTAATTTGGCCATCATCAAGGAACTCTAGACGTCTTTAAGTTTATGCTCTTTTACTATTCTCCCAAATAAGACGTAGGTCATGTTTGATCTCTTTGCTCTATCTCTGCCGGCCCATTCGTTTCTTTATTTTAAAAAATCTGATGATTCCAGCAGCCCAGCTAAGCTCTAGCTGCCACGCTGGGCCTTCTTTGCAATCATCATCTTGCCTCCTCCTCTCCACAAGACGAAGGTCCAACTCAACATCGACTCACAGAGCTGCGGCTTGGAGTTGTGCTTGTGCACGTCAAGGCTCAAGAAGGCCGGCCCACCATGGAGTTTTGTCCAGCCACGTCATGCTCTTAAAACCCAGTTTTGCATCGGCAACAGCCTGTGCGGCTATGCCCTAGCTCAATGCCCTATCCTTTTACGAGCCACCGCCACCGACCTCATCATAGACCTAGCATTGTGCCGCCGCGTGAAGCCTTAAAGCTCGAAGGTCAGAGGTCCGCCTTGGCGGTGCTGTTTTGCAGCATCTGGGTGCCGTCTCGCAGCAACCGGAAGCCGCCCGGACCTCTACAACGTCGTCGAGCCGCATGTCCGGCGAAGTTCTCCATCGAAAACTTGTCGCTGTGTTCTCCTCGTCTGATTTACCGCACCAAGAATCCACAACCTAGTTGCGCGGCCTGTCGTCGCCCACGTTGGTTCGCATGGCGCTACATCCGGAGCATCCCTAGCGCCGGTGATATACGTCTCCTATGCCACCGAAGCACTGCGTCTGAACTCTTGGAGCATCTACGATTGGTCGGGAAGCCTGTTCCGCCGACCACGTCGCCGATCGAACCTCCGTCAGAGATCGCTGCAGCCCATCCGCTCCATCCCGACCACCGCTCCGATCCGTGGCTTTCGTCGTAGCATCTCGGTGAGAAACCGTCCAGACCTTTTCTCTCTAGTTTCTCTATCTTGTTTCTCCATGATGATCGCTGTTGTCGCACTCTGACACCGCCGTCCATTGATCGACCATGCCGCCCCCGCAGGCAACGATCGCCGCTTCTATGAGTTTCACCGGGCCGGGGACTCACGATGATCTCACTCGTGATCAGCCGCCGTCTCGATCTGCTGTCCGAGCTCTCGTCCTAAGACCTAGCGTTGCATGCGCAGCTGCCAACAACCTCCGTCTGCCGCAGCGTGTTCGAGTTTGCCGTGAGAGCTTCGCCGCCAGGAGCATCGCCGCGGCACCAGGAAAGTTGTCCGCCGTATGTATGGTCTCGTTAGACCTAAGCATTCCACGGGCCGGGCCGGGCCGAAAAAAACCTGTGTTTTTCGGGCTGAGAAAATCCTGCCCATGACCGTCCCATGGGACGTGTCGGGCCTCAGTTTTCGGGCCAGGCTCGGGCCGGGCCCGGGCTTGGGCGGACCGCCCGCGCATTTTATAGTATAAAGTAACTAAAAACAGCATTTCGGGCCGGGCTCGGGCCAAAAAAATTTTTCGCGGGCTTCAAGATCTCTGCCCACGCCCGTCCAGTAAGATCCGTGGGTGGGCCTGGCGCGGGCCGGGCCAGCGGGCCGGGTTGGCCCGGGCCAAAAATGCTCAGGTATAGGCCTCGCTGATCCATCCACGGCAGCCAGCCGTCCACCGTCCATGACTCCATGTATGCCGGCCGCCAGGAGGACATCACCCCGAGGATAGCCAGCGAGAGGTGATCCAGAAGTTCAAGTTGTCGTCCCTGTGATCGAATCTTCGATGTCGTCATCATCAAGTTCTGTCTCTGCTCCGTCGAATTCTATATCTGCTTGTCGCCGGTGGGCGTGGGTGAGAACTCCATCGTATTCCCATCTCTTCCTTTTCTTTGTTCTGTTTTTCGGCTGATCCATGCATCTTGTGTGTCTCTCATGGTCTGATCCTCTATATAGTTTTTTTTGTGTGCTAGAACATGATGAACGTCTCCACCTGTGCTCTCAATCAGTATTTCTGCGGCCAAGCTTCTGTTGTCTGCGCGTCGAGATCTCGCCAAGACAGATCGACTTCCTTCCGAAGCTATCCACCAGCCATGCAAAATCTACATGTTGAGCATGGTAATTAGTAATGCTCTTAGCTTCTTAATAGCTAAACCTCTTTTCTGTGCCCTCTGGAACATCACTGCTGATATGTACTGCTGTTGCAAGCATCTAATCTGTTATCGTCATCTCCAACTGTTAAATTAATCAAAACCTTTGCCGGCCACTCATGATGTGTGTCTCCTTTGCCTTCTACGCTATGCCCTGCCTCCAAGCATGCAGGTCATGAGTGCCCATCTCTGTCCCTGTGCAGGGCATCAACCTGTTGCCGAAAGTAAGTTCTAAGCTCTCTTTTCTTGCAACATTAATTGAGGAGAATTAAATCCGACGGTTGCTGTTTTCTGATCTCAGATGAGTAAGTGTTTCCTTAGCCCTAACTCGTGTCGATCAACAAGGCGAGTAGCTCAGTTTCCATCGACAAGCTAATTTTCCTGCCCTTCCATGAGATCAACAGAAGCCAACGTGATAGAAGGTGCTATTTACCTCTTTAATTCCTTTGCCACAATATTTTATTACCTAAGTACCTTGATGATGTCATGCCTGCATCATGCTTATAATAAGCAATAATGATTCGGCCTCTCAATTTACATGCACATATGCACGACCAGCATGCAACATGATTTATTACCTATCTGTTCCTTTGCGTGCAGCCATGTGACGGATGCCTATTCACCATCATGTTTAAATAAATATCTTTTTCTTCTAAAAACTCATATCTTATTCTATTCAATTCCTATCATTCTCTTAAATCTTTTATCTTTGATTGGTGTATTGTTCTTAGTTGCTTGTTTGTTGCTTTGTATGCTTATGCTGATGATTAATGCGAGTAGAATGAACGTTGCTCGAGAGCATTGAAGAGCTTGAAGGTGAACACACTCTGAGCAACCATATTATTTTGGTTAAAGGCAAATGTGTTCTTATTCTTTTGTCCTAATAACTATTTAATCACCATTGCATACATTAATATTGATGGGTCCTATTAAGGTTTATCATAGACTTTGTTATCATTCCTTGTCAACCTGGATTTATATTTCCGTTGGGTAGCTATGCTTAGTTGCTATACTTGGTTTATGATGGTTTAAAGAACTTAATGATGAACTTGCTTTACTTTATGCCGTATACCTCTGGTTAATACAAGATCACAATGCATTAATTGGAACAAGGAGCGACCACCCGGGACAAACAGTACAACGACAAGACATATGGCTCTGTCTTGGCTAATTAATTAGAAACTTTAGTGTGTGGTATGCTTTACCTAATAAGGGCGAGAGGGTGCCGGTAGTCGGTGTATAGCCCGGCCCTTAGACTGATCTGCTTTATGGTAGCTTCGCAGTCTCGAGAGAGGTTTATGCATTGCGCTGTCATGAAACCTAACGAGCAGCCTATACTAGGGAATCTTTGTAAAGGCCTCGTAGCGTCCCTATGCTATCACACCTTGGTAGTGTGGTATGATGCCTGATCAGCATCGCGTGGTTGGGTTTAAAGTTCTTTTGAACTTTTATGCGACTTGTGGGTAAAAATGTACAACCTCTACAGAGGGTAAAACTAATCGATTAGCCGTGCTCACGATCAAGAGCGGTCTGGACCCTCACATGATAATTGAACTTGAAGATGAACTTAAATTGTGGTTATGATTATGCTTGACATATGCTTATGGCATCTCTTTATAATTGTGGGTTGGTATATACTTATATCTTAGTAATCAGATGCTAATAAAATTTGATCAACTAAAAGTGCTTAATGCAGTCAACCTGTCAGCCTTTTCTTGTTAAGCCTTTGCATTCATACTTTTCACACACTTGCTGAGTACGACATGTGCTCACCCTTTCTATAAACAATGTTGCTCAGAAAGAGGAGTCTGCTATGGAGTTTGCTGAAGATGTTGATGAGTTCTAGGCGTATGCAACCCCCAGTCGACTGCCTGTGATGTTTGGAGCTTTCGTTTCCACGATTAAGCGTAATACTCTGATAATTTTTGTTTTTCTTACGTGATATTGTTTCTGTTATTCACTTATGTCTACTATATGTATGAAACTTGATCCTGACATACATATAGGTATGCACTTGGTTTGCTTTTATAAAATCAGGTGTGACAGACAACCCGCACGACACCTGTAACAACCACTAATATATTTAGACTTTGCTTGCAGATTTCTGTTAGCACATATTCTCTGCAAGCTGTCTGCGTGTGCCCGCCTCGTCCACCTGCTCTGCTCAGCGGAGCTGCTCTACGTGTGGGTTTGGGCGGCGGCGGTGCGATTCGGCGGTGGAAGAGACCATCGCAGGCGAAGGTGGGGGCAGCACCATCCACAGCAGGGATCTCCCAGACTGTGCCTCGCTCCACGCCACGGGGCTCTCCTCTGTCGGCTCCCCGGCAGGTTGTGGTGAACGGCGGCGACAACTCCCTCTCCTTTCTGCTTCCCCTCTCCCGACACCCCTCCTCTCTCTCCCTCTCTCTCCATCCCTCTCTTGCTCTCTCTCTCTCGGCAGAGGCGGTACAAGTCGGCTGTGACCTCTGCTGCAGCGATGGGATCTTGGGCGCAGGGCTGGCTCCGCGTGCTCCGGCTGGAGCAGCGGCTCTTCTGGCGACGGCGATGATGTCTGGTTGCGTGAGGAGGTGTGATCAGTCTGACGGAAGATGCAGGTGCTAGCCGGTCTTGCAGGTAGTCACGGCTTGACTTGCCTGCAAAAGCCCAGCGGACCTAGCATGTTTGTCTGCAAAAGCTCACAACAAAATTGTAAACGCCCACAGGTGCCCACTAAGCCTTTTTTGCAAGCGGGCTTGACAGGCTCGCAGTTAGGTCTACAGGCACTTGCATCCGTATCTCTACTACTCCTAAAAAAATGAAAGTAAGACAAAAATTTGGTCATACTTTTTTTTCGCTCCGTGCGTCTGTCCCTCCCCCGCCGTGCGTCTGCCTTATACCTGAGCATTTTGAGCCCGGCCCGGCCCGGCCCGGGCCCGGCCCGCCCACGAACCTTACTGGACGGGCGTGGGCAGAGATCTTGAAGCCCGCGAAATTTTTTTTTAGCTCGAGTCCGGCCCGAAGTGCTGTTTTTAGTTGTTTTACACTATAAAATGTGCGGGCGGCCCGCCCAAGCCTGGCCCGAAAATTAAGGCCCGACGCGTCCAGTGGGATGGTCATGGGCAGGATTTTTTCGACCCGAAATAATAGAAATTTTTTTCGACCCGACCCGACCCGAATCCGACCCGACCCGAAAAATGCTCAGGTCTAGTCTGCCTGGCGCAAATCTGCCCCCCACGGCTCCACATCCGCGGCACGAAATCAGCGGCACAAAATCCACGGCAGAAAAAAAAGAAACAAAGCCACCTGGGAAAAAGGAAACAACGTCCGTGAGAAAAAAAAGAAAACAGCGTCCGTTTCTGATCCGCCTTCCGCGCCGCCCCCTCGACTCGCCGTCCACGATGCCCATCGACCGCGCCGCCACGGAGCCCCCGTAGGTGCCGCTGCTCCGCCCTGTTGTCTGCGCCGCCGCTCCGGTCATCCACGCCGCCGCGGAGCACCCCCGTCGGCTCCGCCCCGTCGTCTGCTAGCGCCGTCCGCTCCGCCGCCGTCATCCGCGCAGCCGCGACCATCGTCGTGGTTGTCGCAAAAACGGATCGGCGACACCATCTCCGTCCATTACTCGCCGCTGGTAACCGGCCGTCGTCACCGTCGCCTACGATCCGACATCGTCTTCTACGAGAACCCGCCACCGGGTAACCGGCCACCGTCGCCGCCGCCTGTAATGGGTCGCCGTCGCCGCCGCCTGTAACCCTGTCGCCGTCGCTGTTGTGCTTCCTTGCTGATCCTGTGCGACGCACGGACCTCCTCGATATAAGTGTAATTTATATAGCACGACATCGCTACCTGAGGTAATTATTAATCTCCCTTCACATGTGAATTTCATCTGAGTATTTGTTGGCTACATGTTAATTATTAGGCCATTACTTTCATGTGCAAAAGTAGTACTCTTCAATTCATAATACTTTGTCCCGCACGTGTGAAAATTGAATGGATTTTTACTGCATCTGGTTATTCCATAAGATATCATGTCCAGTTTTTCCCCAAATGTCTATTTTGACTGATTTTCTGGCAGTGAAAATCTGTCACTTGGTGTAATACGCCTCCATTGTCCTGTCATTTATTTGGAGCACTGATCATTTTTCTCAAAGTTTGAGTTTGAGAGGCTAATCAGAAAATATGTCAGTAGAGACAGCAAAGCTTGATTTTTGAAGTAGAAGCACTATTTTTTCTTTGCAGAAAGCACAATCGAACCCTTCATACCTTGAACTAGCTTTATTATAAAAGTATTCCTGAAATTGTTGTTCACAATTTGTGTTCATGATTCCTGAGCTACATACGGTATATCGAGAATGGTACAAGATTATTAAATAAGTTAGACATTTGCTGCCCAAATTTTCTTGAAACTTCTAAAATGATTTTTCACACTTGTGCCAATCTCATTCTCTACTACTAAAAGGTTCAAAAAGGTTCAAAGAGGAGAAAAAAAGGTGTCAATCTCATTTTGAACATTTCAAGTTTTGCCTTCCTAAATATGACTTGCAGATATGACTATATGTTTGCCTGCTTTATATGGCATTATCACAAATTAATTTCTGTTGTACTAGCTTTGATCATTAGTGGTCCAAATGTAGGTTTAATATCAGAAAGTGGGGTCTTGAGTTCTGAACTTCTGATTTTGTACTCTGCACACTAGCAGATGTGTTCTAATGTTTGGCACAAAAATTATGGGTTTAAATGCTAAATTGTTTTTAGCACTTTTAATGTTACTTATAGAGTATAAGTAGAGCAGTATTGAGGCAGGCTAACTTTGACTCCTTCACTTCGAGGCCTTCGATCATTCTTGACAGCACATGTTGTATCAATTTTGTTGGAGCTATATACGATCCGACACTGATTAGTCATTTTTTCGTTTGCATTTCTCATTTGTTTTCATAATTCTATCATTGAGAAAATTCTCTTGCAGTTCAACTACCTTTATCTTGTGTACATGTATATTCTAATCCAGTGTGACCTTGTGTCACTACATGTTGCCAGAATTGCATCCTGCTGCTGGTAAACTGGTGGTTAATTATGGCTTCATTGAAAGCATGGCTAGCTGTGTGGACTGTTTTTCAAACATGAAGAAATGCTTTTAGTTGCTATGGATCTCAGTTTAGTTGTAGAGCATAAAAGAGAGCCATTATCATGTATTTGTAAAGAGATCAAACTTTATCATGTATTTTCCAATCTGATTGGCCTCATTACCAGCGAGCATCATGAGCAACAATTGCAGATCATGCTGACTTCTTCTTCTTCTTTTTTGCAGAGTTGGACCTCTTTGATTCAACAATTACAAACAGATTGTACTGTCAAAGGGTGAGTAATAACTGTTGTAGGGGATGGAAACAGTCCTAGAACCCTATTGTGTGAAAAGATATCTAATCAGTCATGGCAGAAGCTCCTAAATTTTGTATTGGTTTTAAGTTCATTCTTTGGCTCATAATTATCAAATCTAAATATGAGGTGACTATATTGTTTAAGCCTTTAAGGCAATTAAACAGGTGGACATAAGTGAAATTTTGTTTTGCACGTAGCACGGACCACGGTACTCTGCTGTAAAATTTAGGATCTGACTAGCTGATCCTAATTTTGGTGCTAATTCCTCACCATTTAAGTAATCAATTTCTGTTGCAAAGTTTCTATAATTTTTTTGGACCTGCACATGAATTCTGGAAATGACCTTCAATCTTCTTAATTTATGTGCAAGGACGTTTTATTAATTAAAGGGATATGAATAACCATTACTGCAAACTAAGTTGGGAGCCCATACTGAGATAATTAAATCTGTAGTGTTCTAATTTTCTAATTATAATGTTCTCATGTGTTGCAGGCTCGGCCATGGAACATCAGTCACCATCAAGACGGTCTGGGTCCCTCTTGGCAACATCTCAAATACATATCAAACAGGTGATGATTCTTAATTCAAATGTCATCTCAGCATGCATCTTCCTTTTTCTATGGTCTAACCCATATTTGGTAGAGGGGCTGCAACAAGGATCGACTTCTACAGATCGTAAGAGGCAGAGGGAAAAAGAACGTTATGCAGCAATGTCAAGGGAGAAGAAAGATGAAAGAAACAGGAAGCAACGTGAGAGGAGGATGATGAAGAAGGCCCTGGCAGATGACAATCAGCTAGGTCAAGTCCATGTCCCAATGGAAGAAAATGATGATAATGATTGTCTACAAAGTGGACCATTGACTGAGCACTGTCAAATAGGTTCGTCTTATTGGTTGTTTGGTATTACGAGGGTTTAGTTGTCGACCTGATCACCTGTTTGTTTCATGTAGCTGGGGGTGAGGTATTGACCTACGCAGATAGCAACTTCCAGGGCATAAATGACAGTTGCATTGATAAGAGTGTTCATGGAGGTATTGTGCTCTTAATCCGGCACATACTAGGTCTAATTGTACCAGTTCATTGAGATTATTTTTACTAATGCTCTTTTCTTAGCAGATGTTAGAGTAGCAGTGGATGGAGACGATAATAATGAATGGCTCCATAGGTTTCAATTGACTCAAAACAATCAAAAGACAGGTAAGTCTTATATGTTGTTCTATATTACAAGGGTTTATATGTGGACTACAACACCTGTTTTATTCGTGTAGCTGGTGATGGCGTATTGATCAACTCGGACACCAATGGTAAAGCCATAAATGACAGTTGCATTAATACAACTATCGATGGAGGTAAGTGTGTTGTTAATCCCAAATGTTTTTATAGTACCACCAATAGTACCACCAATTGGTGACGACCTGCTTGTGTCTCGTATAGCTTGGGGCGAAGCTTTGAACAACACAGAGATCGGCGACGGTGTCAAAGATGACAGTTGCATTGGGGCAAATGTGGATAGAGGTAAATGTGTTGTTAATATTGTTACCTCTTATTTTCTTATCACTAAGGTCAGATGTATGTTTTTTGTTTGGGCCACTTAGGCCATACCCCAAATATTATCACAAACATCAGTAAGTTCTATTTTCCCCCACTTATTACTGACGTCTGTAGTTTTTCTGTTAACTATTGAGAGCTGTTGTTTAATCTGATAATTGTTAGTTGTTGTGCATCCTTAATTTAGACCCATAGTTTCTGAAGTGGAGTTTGCATATTTAGACTGGGTAAAGAAGCAAACCGGGATCTGTATATTTGCATCCAAAAAGAATAAAAAAGACCATGGCAAACTATAATTCTCTCTGAAAAGATTAAGATCAATAATTAGAATGGGCCATCTCTGCCAAACCCCAAATACTTTGTATCTAGCATCAGTACCTCCTTTGTTCTAATGATTAATGACAACAGTTTTTAAACTAATCACTATTAATTGTTGTGTGTCCTTAATTTACTTTGTAAGGATTATCGTAGTTGTCATATTTAGCACCAATTGGTAATATGGATTTTAGGAGGCAATGATGATCCCAACACTGTGGACGACCAAAACCTCTCTCCTGGCAAACGCGGTCGTAGGAGGAATAGGGCGCGTTATGCGGAAATGTCACCTGTTGCGAAAGAGGCACTACTGAAGAGGAGGCGTGATGCAAGAGCTTCAAAGAGATTATTTAAGACGCCGCAAGAGGTGAAGGAGAGTAGGAGGCAAGTCAACAATATAAAGAGGAGGAAGGAGCACCGTGCAAACAACTTGCACCCTGGCTCCATCGCCATGGCAAACCCTCAATGGAAACCACAACTTATATTCCCTCCTGGTGATAAACCCTCGAACAAGATGGAAATCCTTGAGATTGGTGGTACACCTTTTTACTTCGAACCAACTTTTCAAGAACCCCCTCCTGAAGTAGGGACCTCCGAGACCTTTCTATCCAATACTATCCATGTGTCCCACTTGACTCCAGGATTGAGGAATTCTCGACGAAAGTGTCATAATCAAGAGTTCGAAGGTACCATTGGGAGAAACACCAAAGGGACCACTGGTGATAGCGAGAATTTTACGAGTGAGCCGACACAGTCCTGTGTCGTTGACAATGGTAAGGAACTAGCCAACTTGTGTATTATTACAACTGATGAGTTATTGATCACTTAACCAGACTGCGTTTTACTTTTATATATAAAGGTATCACACAAACCGACCCTCTGGGTGACAGAATTGTGATTTCATCTGATGCCGGAGTAGCAGGTGACAACATTACCTGATCTGGGGGGAAGGGTTGGCACTTTATATGTGTCTCACCTACCATTCTACTTCTGCAGGGACTTCTAAACATGTTGATGTTCATGAGAGGTGTACTGCCACTCAACCATCGGTTGTTGAAGGTATGTGCCCATGAATTGTGAATGTCGTGAGACATGAGAGCTCTTCCGGTTCATATTTTGCAAGTTTACCTATGTCCGTCTCACCAATGTTGTCCATGTGTTGCATTAGATGGTGATGAGAACGTCGTGTTCGAGGACGACGAGGAAGTGGATGAAGGCTACCTTTTTGCAGGACAAGGTAGTTTACCTCGATGCAATTATCCCGCATTATTAAATTACCAACATAATATAACACCCTTGACCTATGATTTATATTATAAAAGAGGATGATGATCAAGCCGACCTGGAAGCCGATGTCACGATGGAAGATGAAGATACCATCGAACCCGATGTACCGGATCCATTCGGTGCGGTCTATGCCAATGTCAAGGACGAGACCCACTTGCTAAAGCCTGTGGATAATTGCGAGTTCTGCAATGCAAAGAAGTTTGAGGGAGAACCGAAAGGATTCTGCTGCCGTAGTGGAGCTATTCATATAGCCCCCACCGACCCGCTCTCGGAAGAACTCATGTGGTTGTGGACGGCCTTAGACGCTGATGCCAGACATTTTCGTGAGCACATCAGACATTTCAATGGCCATTTTTCATTCACTTCTCTGTACTGCCAACTTGATGGTGCGACCACCGACACCCAGAAGTGTGGTATTTACACTTTCCGTGCGCATGACGCTCTTTACCATAATGTAAAAAACTTTGGAAAAGAAGAGAAGTATGAACCATCTCACCTCGAGCTTTATTTCTACGACAATGATCCAGCTCTTGATTATAGGCTACAAAAGTGTCGTGAGAAGACCGAACAAAGAGATAGAGAGGTCATTTGTACGTTGGCTGGCATCTTAAATAGTGGCATTAATCCTTACTCCGATCACCTTCACCCTATGGGAGAGGTAGAGGATTTTTTGGATGTCCATATTGAGTTCAACCTTGATCAACATCTAGACCAGAGAGTATATAACAAGCCTGTAACATCTGAGGTGGCGGCCGTATGGATCGAGGGAAGTGAGCATCGGGGTCAGTTCAATAATAGCGTTGTGCTCCATGGGAAGGATAGGTCATGGAAAGGCATCCGATCGTATCATGCGTGCTACGACCCCCTCTTGTACCCTCTCTTCTTTATAAGAGGAGAGTTCGGGTGGCACAACTACATTCCCAAAGTTGGTGTGACTGATGCGCAGGTGCAGGCGGCCCGAGCCAAACGCAAGGCACGTATGCTGGAGGGTGGAGATGATGACTTGGGTAATTGCATAAATCCTTCTTAATGGACTAATATGATTCGATGAATGTGTCTCACGACTGAACATCTGTATGTGTGTAGGTTCTGCTGGAAATTTATATGTTTCCGTTCGTGATTACTATGCCTACAAGTTTCAGATGCGGCTTGGTATTTTCAATCCAATATTGTACAGCAAGCGTCTGTTCCAGCAGTTTTCGTCGACACCTATGTGAAGATAGAAAGCTCGCGTCTTGACTACTACCGCTTCAATCAGGATACAGTGAGGGCTGACTTATACCAGGGTTTGGTTGACAGCTACCGTACGGGTGTGGAAGACACGAACGAGGTTGGGAAGCGTACAGTGCTATCACCGACTTTCATTGGTGGTCCTCGTGATATGCGGCGGCGGTACATGGACGCGATGGCTCTGGTGCGAAAGTATGGCACACCAGATATCTTCCTCACCATGACGTGCAATCCAAATTGGGAAGAGATAAAGAATGAGCTGTATCCAGGACAGCAGGTGCAGGACCGTCCAGATATCGTGTCTCGAGTGTTCAAGGCGAAGTTGGATGAGCTGAAGAGGCGGTTGTTGCACAACAACATACTTGGAAGGGTGCGTGCATACGTATATGTTGTTGAGTTCCAAAAGAGGGGCTTGCCACACGCACACTGGTTGCTGATAATGCAAAAGAAGTTCAAGATCACTTGCCCTGAGCAGTATGACATGCTTATCTCTGCGGAGCTGCCAAACAAGAAGAAATTCCCTGAGCTCTACAAGATGGTGACAAAGCATATGATGCATGGACCGTGCGGGGTGCTTAATCGTGAATGCCCGTGCACAAAGGACCGTCCTTCATGCAAGAATCATTACCCTCGACCATTCTGTGATTCAACATCGCAAGGCAAGGACTCATACCCGATGTACAGGAGACGTGATGATGGTCGTAGGGAAATGATTCGAGGTCACATGCTGGATAATCGATGGGTTGTTCCGTACAACCTGTACTTGATACATACTTTCAACTGCCACATAAATGTTGAGGCATGCAGCAGCATTAAGTCTGTGAAATATCTTTTCAAGTACATCTACAAGGGCCATGATAGAACATCCGTTGCTGTTAGGGAAATTGGGAAAAAGGATGCCAAAGGAAATGTTGATGAGATCGAGGAGTACAGAGAGGCCCGGTGGGTAGGGCCTCCAGAAGCGATGTGGAGGATATACAGTTTTGACTTACACCAGTGTCACCCACCAGTTCTCGTGCTGCAATGTCATCTCCCCGACCAACATATGGATTCATTTCATAAACGTGACAAGGTTGAAAGGGTTATAAAGCGTCCGCGTATCGAGGAGTCAATGCTCACAGAATGGTTTAACTTCAACATGCAGCATCCGGAAGCCCGCGGAATCTTGTATCGTGACTTTCCAAAGTATTATACATGGAACACGAAAGATAAAGTTTGGCAACCAAGAAAAAACTCAGTATACCAGGTCGGGAGAGTCGTATCTGCGAATCCAGCGGAGGGCGAACGCTATTTTCTTCGAATTCTCCTGAACAATGTCCCTGGAGCGACGTCGTGGGACGACCTCACGACCGTTGATGGTGTGCATTATCCTTCGTTCCGTGATGCTGCAATGAGGTGAGATCTGATCGTAGAAGACAAATCGCTGGATGAATGCCTTACTGAAAACAGCCTATTCCAGATGCCATTCTCATTGCGTGGGTTGTTTGCTACAATACTGGTGTTCTGCGAGCCGAAAGATGTACGAGGTTTGTTTACCACACATTTCGATGCGATGGCGGAAGACTACAAGCGCAACAATCCAAACCCGAACACAGTGGAGCAGATGGTTCTGGTTGACATCAGGAAAATACTGCAATCCATGGGTAAGGACATAAAATCGTTCCCTCTTCCAGATACCGATGATGCATTTGACGATGCTAGCGGGGTCCCTCGTGAGATATTTGAGGAGTCAAGCATTGAGCCGAATCAGGAAGATGTGAGACTAGCTGATATGCTAAACAAGGAGCAGAAGGTTGCTTACGATGACATTATGTCAACTGTCGACACGGAACGAGGTGGCATTTTCTTTGTTGATGGACCTGGCGGCACAGGCAAGACGTTTTTGTACAGAGCACTTCTAGGAACCGTCCGCAGTCAGAACAAGATTGCAGTTGCTACAGCTACATCTGGTGCCGCAGCATCTATAATGCCCGGAGGGAGGACGGCACACTCACGTTTCAAGATTCCCCTTACGCTTGATGAGAAGTGTTGTTGTAGCTTCACGAAATAGAGTGGAACCGCCAAGCTGCTGCAACAAGCGTCTCTCATCATTTGGGACGAAGGCATCTATGACAAAGAGGCAAGCCGTTGAGGCGCTCGACAACAGTATGCGTGATATAATGGGACGGCTAGATCTTCCATTCGGTGGCAAGACGGTTGTCTTTGGTGGAGATTTTAGGCAGGTCCTCCCTGTTGTACGGAAAGGATCTAGGGCTCAGATTGTCGGTGCTTCCTTACGGAAGTCGTACCTTTGGGAGGACATGCAGCATCTTAAGCTTGTGCACAACATGAGGGCCCAGAGTGACCGTCCGTTCGCGGATTATCTGCTGCGCATTGGTGATGGCACGGAGGAGATAAATAAAGATGGTGATGTACGCCTTCCCGACGAAATATGTGCCCCCTACTCTAGGGATTCCGAGAAAGATCTTGACACGTTGATCGAGAGCATCTTTCCAGATCTCAATGCAAACATCACAAACAAGGACTACATCACCTCCAGAGCCATTTTATCAACACGTAATGATTGGGTGGACGATATTAATTTGAAGATGATCAACCAGTTCCAGGGTGGGGAGATGGTGTATCATAGTTTCGATGAAGCCGTGGATGATCCGCATAACTACTATCCGGAGGAGTTCCTTAACACACTGACTCCCAACGGTCTACCTCCACATGTCCTAAAGCTAAAGATCGGCTGCCCGGTAATATTACTTAGAAATATAGACCCTGCAAACGGACTCTGCAATGGAATGAGGCTGGTGGTTAGAAGGTGCCAAAGAAACTCAATAGATACCGAAATTGTTTTGGGAGATCATGCCGGAAAGAGGGTTTTTCTTCCTCAGATACCCTTGTACCCCTCTGATGATGAGATGTTCCCATTTCAATTTAAGAGGAAGCAGTTCCCTATTAGGCTCAGCTTCGCCATGACGATCAACAAGTCACAGGGCCAAACAATACCCAACGTAGTAGTGTACTTGCCCGCACCTGTGTTCTCCCATGGTCAGCTGTATGTTGCTATGTCTAGAGCAACGGCTAGAACGAACATCAGGATCCTCGCCCTCCCGCCTAACGCAGAGACAGAAGAGGAAGAGGCTAGAAGGCAGGAAGAAAAAGATGCAAAAAAGAAAGCGAAGGGCAAGGGTAAAAAAATGATGTGGTCAAAAACAAAAAAGAGTACTATCAGTGAATGGCACATATACAAAGAATATCGTATACAGAGAGGTTTTGACACTGTAGCTGAGGTAAAATTATGATATTTATTATTCCAGGTTAATTCGTATCTGGAATAGAATGATGTAATTTAATGCTTCTTACTTTCTCTCTAGGTAAAATTAAATGCTTTATGATACTGTGCGTGGGATGGCGTTTCCGCTTCATATGGTTTGTGTCAAATCAATCATCCAGGTAAACAAAGGTCCATTTTGCACATCATTGGCACCAAGATAAAATAGATGGAGGGTGGTATTTTGGGTGACTTATCATAGTTACTAAGACAAATTATCTGTTAAACATCAAAATGTGCGCTCAATTTCAAGATATTTGCATGATATATTATGATTTAATATTGACAATGTTTCCATATTTTATTGTATTGCTTTACAAATATTTGATGCCCGTAGCAACGCACGGGCACTATCCTAATAAGTATAAAACGTCTGAAACAACTAGTTGACGAAATCCTAGGAAAATCAATTAATCTGCCTGCCTTGAAGGAATATTGCGACAGGTAATGTAAGAAAACAAAACAAAAGCTAATGAGACACTCAAGCCTGCTACACATTCAGATTGACATCGAAAGCTCTAGTTCACATTAATTAGAGCTTAGAGAAACCCAGAATCAGCATCATTAAATAGTAGGCAACATGTAGAGAACTAAACAAAATTAAGTCGATCTGAGATTTAGAACATTTGCTTGGGAGTAAGTATAATATAGTCAGAAGTGTGGGAGAAGCGGGTATGCTGGATCTATGCTTCACGTAAGTGACAACACTTGTAACTTAGTAACTAATAATAACTTAGAAGTCAAATCAAGACTTTTCTATATTGTTACAACTTGGTGGGGTGAGATATCCATGATATACTGAATACAACAATGGAATGTACATAAGGAAAGGCAAGGAGAGCATGCTCGACCTTGTTCCGTTTTGTATGACATGTTTTATGTTAGTTTAAATGTATAACTAACTAGGAAAGTGCTCATAAGTTGCTACGGGCAGCAAAAATATTTACTGAAAGACAATGAAAATATGAAATATCCAAATAACGTGATCACACTATAAAACGACACAGCAGAATAAGTTAAGATGAATCTATAATATCAGTATTTGATTTTGCATGAGAACATGAAGCATCCATGTCCAGCAGATCATCCTCATGATTTAAGCATTACAGTGACACGATCATTCCAATCTAATAATCGAGTCATCCAACTACACCACCGAATGAAAAAAAAACAATTTCCAGGCGCAAGGCATGCTAGCTAGGAATAGGAAGTACTAGATATCGATCACTAAGACAAACTAAACGATGTATTTTACCCATTTTCTTGCCCTCTTGCCTCCCAATAATCTCCAGTATTGCGAAATCCCGCCTTCCCTCAGGAACCATCTTGGTTTCCATCCATTTTCCTATAAGAAAACATCATATAAGAAAATTCCAATTAGACAAAATAAAACATCATATAAGAAAATTCTCACCAATCAAGATAGCCAAACTTATTTAGTGCTCAGCTTACCCAGCTTATCACTACTGTACTGTTGAGCAAGTGTCTGCAAAGCAAATTACATTTTTTGGTTATACATGGCCCGCTGTCAGAAATGCCAATAAGTTTCCATAAGTAGCATAAAGCATAATTTAATGTAGCATAAAGCATAATTTAATGCCAATCAGTTTGTCATGAATGAAGTGATTGATCTCTCCTCTTTGGATGATGAGAGTGATCTATTTTTTGGTGCTGCGCACATGATCATCATCAAGGATCAGTTAGTCATCCGGGTTGATTTGGTTCTGTTGAGGGACATGAGGTAGTGGATCATGAAAGATTATTACACCATGGTTCTTTACAAAGACTATTTCTTAGATAATCTGTTCAAAGCAAAGAGTTTTAGATGGAGGTTCATATTTTTTCTGTAATTGTTACTAATTGTTGTTATGGTACGTCTATTATAGTATTGCTAATAAATTTTTAATTGTGTCGTGATATAGTTTCGAATAAGGGCGACCTGTATTTCTTCGCATAATGAAGACTATTGAGGAACATGATGACTATTTCATGCAGAAAAGGAATGCAGCTGGTGTGCTAGGACAATCTTATCTGCAGAAGGTGTCACACTTGTTTTTCCAAAGAAAACCAAGTGCAGATCTATATGCATGCTAGGATCAAGTTTCATACATATAGTTGACATAAGTGAATAACAGTACAGTATCACGTAAAGAAAGAGATATCAGAGTATTACGCTTAAATCCTAGAAACGAAGGCACCAAACATCCACAAGCAGTCGACTGGGGGTTGCGTACGCCTAGCACCAGCAACATCTTCACAATGTCTTCATAGCAGTTTCCTCTTTCTGAGCAACATTGTTTATAGCAAGGGTGAGCACATGCCGTACTCAGCAAGTGTGGGGAAAGTATGAATGCATAGGCTTGACAAGGAAAGGCTGACAGGTTGACTGCATTAAGCACTTTTAGTTGGTCAAATTTTATTAACACCTGATTACTATGATATAAGTATATACCAACACACATTAACATAAAGAGATACACCATAAGCATATGACTAACATAACCATAAACCACAATTTAAGTCCATCTTCAAGTTCAATTATCATGTGAGGGTCCAGGCCGCTCTTGACCGTGAGCACGGCTAATCGATTAGTTTTACACTCTGCAGAGGTTGTACACTTTCACCACAAGTCGCGTAAAAGTTCAAAGGAACTTTAAACCCAACCACACGATGCCGGCCAAGAATCATACCACACTACCGAGGTGTGATTGCATAGGGACGCTATGGGGCCTTTACAAAGAGTCCTCCCATTTGTATTAGTCCATAGTAGCATATGCCATAGAGGCTATCTTTCGTACCACACTTCTATTCACGGACGGTCAGCCATAGAGTACTTCCATTCCAATACCTATCCGGAATAGAAGAGCCTTAAAAGCATTCCTCCGTACCCAAGCTACTATGCGAGTAATGGCCACACAAGACTTCCCTAATTACTCGGCCAAGACCAGAGCCATATAGTCCTTGTGGTTGCACTGTTGTCCTGGGTGGTCGCTCCATGTTCCAATTAATCATATGATCTTGTATTAACCAGAGATATAGCATAAAAGTAAAGCATATTTATCATTGTTGTTCATTAGAACCACCATAACCCAAGTAGAGAAACTAAGCATAGCTACCCAACATAAAGGTAAACCCAGGTTGACAAGGAATGACAATAAAACTAGGATAAACCTTAATAGGACCCATCAATATTAATGCAAAGCAATGCAATGAGTGATTAAACACAGTTATTGGGACAAAAGAACAAGGACACACTTGCCTTTAACCAGTGTAATGATGTTGCTCAAAATTCTTCAACCTCTTGCTCTCCAAAGCTCTCGAACCACGTTCCTTCTACTCGCATCAATCATCGTGCACAAGCATACAAAGCAAACAAACAAGCAACTAAGAACAATGCACCAATCAAAGGAAAAGCATTAAAAAACGCACTAAAGGATAGGCTCGATTCTAAGGATCACTGAAGCACACAAACCGTGCTGAGAAAAGAAAAGGCTTGGTTAGCTTTATGAAAGACACTAGGTTTGAGCATGGACTAGGATCAAAAGATCTAGAGCTTCAAAGAAGATTAGCTCTACAACAGAGACACACTAAGACAGAGCTTGGTAAAGAACGACTAACGATTGATTTGCATATAGGAGGGAACAGACTATGAGCTAGGTTTATTTTAATTAGCAAAAGATATGTAAATGATATTTCATAAAGAAAATACCCTAAGTTGGAATTAATGCAACATTATATTTTTATTTGCAAAAATCGAAGTAAAGAACTAGTCAAGTTTTATTTATAAAGATTCATATATAGATTATACCAATTAAACATTAACTTATAAAATCTAAACTATATGAATCATCTAAACGTAACTTTGTGATTCGAGTAAACTAATAAAGTTATAATTAAAAACTCATTCATGTTGATATTTAAACAATTTAACATTTATTTATAAAAGCCGATGTAAAAGCCTATTACTTTTAATTAGAAAAGTTTAATTAAATATTAAACAAATTAACATTTGGTTTAAGAAAAACTGGTATGTGGCACTAAATAGATTTTATTTATAAAATTATATGAAGTAAACATTAATCAAATTAATATTAATTATGAAAAACGGTGTATAGCACTATATTGCTTTTATTTAGAAAAGGTATGTTTAATAAGCATTAATCAAAATTAATAATAAATAATTTTTCAGAAAACAAACATGATGAAAACTCACCACTAACGTGTGCTTTACATAATTATGAACCTAACGTAACTTGAACGGATTAAAACAGAGCTACAACGTGAAAGATATGACTTGTCAAAGTGGGCATAACTGCGAAAAACCGAGGGCATATACGGAATTATGAATGTAAACCCGAGGGCTCACACACAAAATCCGTAGGATGGATTGGATCAAGAGAATCTAAAGATTCTGAGGGCCTTTCTGCAAAATTTGCATGACTCAAACTTTCTTATGAGGATTACCCTTTTCTCCAGGGACCCAAACGTAAAGTGACCCTTTCTTCTTCCTTTGGACAGGGGCGGACGACGGATAGGGGAGCACTGGCCGGCGGGGGCGGGGGCGCTGGCGACCTGGGCTGCGAGGGCTCGAGCGAGCGGGGTGAACGGAGAGAGGAGAGGAAGGGGATCACAATGAAGGGCTCACCCATGGTGGAGACGGACGGGAGACGGCCGCCGGCGGAGGACTGCGGCGGCCGGCGCGGGTCTCCACGACGGTGACATTTCGGTGAACCTCCAGCGCCGGGGAGAGGTGGCGGAGTTGCAGCTTGTCGACGTGGTCCCCGTGGTGGTACAGGATTGCTCCGGGGGTGCTTCTAGCCGGCGAATCAACGATGAGGAGCTGGCGGCGGCGCTCGGCTCGGCGCAGCTCATCGCGGCAGCGTGGCACAGGGAAAGCGGCGGGGTGCAGCAGCTAGGGCACGTGGGGACGCGGGCTCTCAGATTTTATAGGGGCGCGGGGCTCCTCTGCGGCTTGGCGTGGCGCGGAAGCCAAGGACGGTCGCGGCGGCGGTCGTGTCCGCCATGGTCACGCCATGGCCGGGGTCCGGACCCGGATGGGCTCCGCTGGGCCTTAGCGGGCTGGCGGGTCGGTACGGGTCGGGTCTACGGGCTCAACCCAAACAGATAGGATAGTTTTTCCTTTTATTTCCCGAAATTATTTTTAGTGCAAAAACAATTCCAGAAAAATTCTAGAAAGTGTTTTAAGGCACGAAAAATACTCAGAAAATACCAAAAATTCCAGGAAAATTCTCAGAGATAGATTGAGACACGAACAACCCAAGTAAAATATTTGGAGCTCATGAAAAGGATTTTAGAGCCTTCTAATAAATAGAATAAACTCAGAGAAAATGAGAATAAATTCCAAAAAAATCCGGAAAATTCTTGGAATGATTTAGTCAAGACCTAAGCGTGTTTTTAAAACATTTTGCACTCAAGAACACCAAGATGCATTGGCATGAATGCGACACACATAATCATTTTATTTAATTTAGAAAAAAACAAAAGCTTTTTCCTATACTATATTTCCTGTAAAGAAAATAAATGTTGGAAAATTTTTAAAATTGAGTGAAAATTGTTGTTTAAATTTTCTTCTAATTCACATCCTGAAATTCAGAAATTTCAGGGTGTGACAGAAGGTTGTTGCGACTTTTTGTATGTTAGCTTATGGCGTATCGGCCGATGCTTTGTACAAGTACATTCGTATTTGAAGGACCGAATAGACGACCAGAGAGGGGGGGAGTGAATGGGAGCTGATAAAAATTCTTCTCCAAAGAGAGAACTCGACCTATACCCCGATTGCCGCTCGGATCACTCACACACACAAGAGCGGCTCTAAACTAGGCACACACAAGCTTACAAGTCCTGGAGACAAGCCACGAATCAAGAAGCGGAAGCACAAGACAAGTACCAAAGCACTTGGGCAAATCTGCCAACACCAGACGGACAGTCCGCAAGAGCCGGGCGGACGGTCCGCGAGGGCCGGGCGGACGGTCCGCGAGGGCCGGGCGGACGGTCCGCGGCTACAGGGCGGACAGTCCGAAAACGCACCCCGAACCTCTAGTGACTCCCGAGGAAATTTAGACAGTCCGGGCAAGCACCGCGGACGGTCCGAGCCTCACGGACAGTCCGGCCACCCCGGGCGGACAGTCCGGCAAACTCCTTCCAACCGAAACCAAAGCACTCGACGGATCGAAGCGAAGGGACTCAAGAACTCGCGATGAACTCGAAGAACTGACACCCGGGCGGACGGTCCGCGAGGGCCTCGCGGACGGTCCGCGAGAGCTCCAGAAACAGCCACCGAGCCCGCGCGAAAAACACCTCTAACTTCCGTTTGACAGATCTCTCAAACCGCTGGACGGATTGAGCCCAAATTTTGGGTAGATGAGAAGCGTCTTTAGGAGAACTATGCCCAAAATCGTAGAGCCCCAAACCTATACTATCAACCAGAATCGCAAATCTCGTGCGCTCAAAGCACCAACTCGAGTTCATCCAATCCTCACCAAATCGAGCCTGATTCCCGACGTTTGAGGGGTCAAGATCATCACCAAAGATGCGCAAGACATCCACCCATGATCCCCTCAAAGAAATCCAAAGAGAAACGGCCTAGAAATCAACGGACGAGGATCGAACCGAAAAGCTTTGAAAATGCAAAGAAAAGCAACTCGGGAAAAGAGAAGGAGATAGAATTAAAACCACCGGGAGCAAAGGATTTGGCACAAGATTGAGATGAAGACTTCACTATGAAACTCTTGTCCAATTGGTTACAAGCCACTCCAAAAATTGCAAATCTTGGATGGCAAAAAGCTCCAAATAAAGTGCCACTCACTCCTCTCACCTACTCTCCCAAGAGCACCCCAAAATGAAAGAGCACTTCCACCACTAGCCAGTTGGCAGAAATTCAGCCACTCCTCCTATATATAGGCCCTCCGGAAAAGACCGAAGTGCCCCTACACTAGGAGATACAATACAAGCCCTCACAGGGGCATTTTCGTCAACATATGAAGTTCTACATCAGACGACCGCACACCTATCGAGCCTTCGCGTCCTCCAGATGCAAGCACCTCGATCATGCCGCGTGTCGCCCGCTTCGAAGCTTCCCGACGCACCCGGATACCGTCTCTGTGTTGACATTTTTTAACGCAATCACCTAAGAACAGGCCTGGAACCCATCCTGGTAATAGCGCCAGAAATACTGGTTGGTAAACCTTAATGGTACAGAGATCCGCAAGCGCACAGAAGTACCATTGTAGCATTTCCCCAAAGGAGTATTCCAAAGGGTATCGAATCCAAGGAAGGCATTGGCGGAATGACAAGATCAACTCTATTGCAATGAGTATAGATCATAGACGGAAACAATCCAGACACTCAAGTGCAGGGGTAAAGATATGATAATGGGAGTAGTGTGATCACACACACACTCACTCCCTCTCTAAAGGGTCCTAGGCATAGGAGGCGACACACGAGTTAGTTCTAGGTTCTAATGTACTATACACATAAAGCTGGAAGGAACGAGTTAGATACACTAGTGTTGAAGAACATTGACTTGAGCACCCAGGTACCACGGGGAGATAACCTCCCGCGTTGCTTCTGCACAACTCCGGTTGTTATATTTTAGACTCCTACAGCTTATCCGAACGTGGGGGATTTCAGAGGACCAACGGCTATCACTACCGCGGCCTACCCCAAGACAAACCGTGGGATAAACTCATAAGTAAGGTAGCTACGCAACCCAAGCACCATGCTTACGTTGTTAGCCGGACTTGACCGGCCCGGGCTATTGTGACCCAGGTCAAGCCACCAGATAAACGAGCCAATTACACCGAGTACCGTAGCTCAAGCACAGACTTCATACAACGCAATTATGTCATCTAATTAGATCAAACCAGGTTAAGTACACAAACGGATTCGTGTTTTCTTATGTCTGTTCAACTGGATCAAAGGGTCGTGTTCGCGAAGAACACGAGCCTCTAACTTATGAACAAACACCAGAAACATGTGAAAATCACCCGCCAAGTGGATCGAAAGGCCTTATTCATCAAGAACAGAAGCCTCTAAATGATGAATAGGTGAAGAACACATGAACAAATCAGTCATGCATACTAACACAACTTTATATGAAATAGATAAATAACTGAAGTAGATCAAAGTCATACAAATGAAATAAGATACAAGACAACTCATACCTAGATCCCAAAGGAGACTTGGAACCTGAATTAGAACTACTCTAGCCTACCTCCTAGCCTACCTCCTAGCCTTGAGACTAAAAGTGAGAGAGGTGTTGCAAGTGTGGATGTCTCATAAGTGAGCCCCCTCTCCTTCTATTTATAGGCCCGTGCACCGGCGAGGAATGGAGGCAAACACCCCGGGGATGGCGCCTAGGAACAATGGAGAGCCACCACGTGGAAGCACAGGAGAGGCCGAGCCAAGGTCGGTTCGGCCGACCTGTGGGGTCGGCCGACCCCCTGGTGGGCCCCCCTGGCTCGTGCTTTCTCCTGGTGGCTGCCCTGTGGGTCCTTAGGTCGGTTCCCGGTGTCCACCCTATTTTGGCGCGGTTTGCTTGCCTTTGTGGGCCCGTGGATCCATGTGAAGTCCATGTGTCACACTCTGATTCATCGGGGGTTGCTTCACTTGGATTGCTTGCATGGCATGCATGCATGGCTCCCTAGTTGGCAGGTTTGCATGCATGGCATCCTTGTTGGCAGCCCACTAGGATGAGGTGATGTGGCATGGACCATAGAAGGTGAGTTTGACACTCTTTTCTTGCTTATTTTCCAGCAATCAAATAATCTCCAAGGACAAGTGGAACTACATTATTCTTAACTAAATACGTGTAAGAAATGCCTTATGCTCCTTTATTCATGAGTATATTGACGGCTAAAGTAAGCACTTAACAGCCGTCAACAACTCCCCAAAGCTAGCCTCTTGCTCGTCCCGAGCAAGAGATTAAGGACTTAGGTTGGTTGATCAGGAGTTACTACGATGTTGTATTTGTAATGTATAACAAGATACAGCTAGGTACTCTATCAAGAGTTGAAGTTGGCAGTGATCTTACCTTTCACTTGATTGATATAGGGCATGTAGCTTCACCTGCCTTGGGCGGTTGAAAGATAGAATGGTTGTATGAAGATTACCACTCACTTGTACCTTGATCAGTTGTCAATCCGGAGGTTTTGCAGGTTTTTTTTCAAAAAGAAATCAAAGTTCCTCAAATGATACTCTCGGATCGCTCAATGTGTATGATTCCTCACAAGGCTTTGATTTGCCTTCTTTCACTACCTACTCCTAATAAGCTGATATGTGGAGCTGTAGGTAGGGAAAACATGTGGCATACCTGTTTCTCATGTATTGTCGAGTCGAAAACCGGATCCTTGGGAGAACAAGTCATACACCCTGATCAAGATGTGCAAAAGTCTGTGTATGGTGGATGGATAATGAACTCCTAGTTTGCATGATTTTACTCTCCTCCTTTTTGAAATTTTTGAGACTTGGGCTATGTCTCTTTATTCTCTTTTTTTATGCATGCCCTTGAGCATGTTTCTCTCTTTTTTTTACACAGCCCATAGTCCTTACTGAATATTTTTTGGAGGGAGAGTAATCATGGAACATGCGCGGAGCTTTATTTTGTGGAATGGATGGGAAATGGATGAAATGATGATTGCTAACTTCCAGTGTAGAAGTTTCGCATATGGTGGTGTGTACGTGATCTTGATCATAGGAGTATGACAAGTTACTCGCCGAGGGTCACAACAATTCGACAAAACTCAATGAAGAAATCAGGTAGCATATGTGGAGGTTTAGCATAAGCTAAAATCTACATATGGCCTTGGATAGGAATTTCTTATCATTGAGGAACTTATCATTTTAACATTGTTCAAAAGAAAACTCTGGATATCAAACATCACTTAGTACTAGCTCATAGCAACTCTATTATACCATATCATATCTCGCAACAACTTAGGCAAAGATCATGCTTTTTGCTACCCACAAATTTCAAGCTCAGGTTCGATCATACTAGCCAACAAACTCAAAACTTGGATAGGATACTAAGTTGTAAACAAGGCATACAAGAGGAATAAACAGAGCAACTATTCATCATTTCAACCATGGAGAATAAGAACACTCTTACCGCGCATATGAAAACAAACTAATTTAAGAAAGCAAATAAATATTTTTGTTCTTTTTAACTTTTTTAGATTTTTATGTGTTTTTAGCATATGGGGTTCTGAAAACAATAGAAGATACAAGTTACCTCAGAATGGGGGTCCTCCCCCAAGCTAGCTTCAGGCTCACTGCTGCGAAGGGCGGTATCCCAACCATGCGTAGTAAGCCCTCTGCTCCTCTATCTGTCGCAGCTATCTCTGCTCCTTGGTGTGAATCCTCTCGACCGTCATACGCTGCCAGTCTCGAGTGGACTCAGCCTGCTGGTGCATCGTCTCCTCCATGGTACTGACACGGATGTTGAGCTCGCTCATCTGCTGAGTGAGGGTGGCCCCACAAGATGACGAGCGCAACCCGGATGATGAAGACGAGTCTCCATAGGTAGCAGGCGGGCCGAACCCACTCGCCACTCCCTGCACTAGCCCAGGTCGAGCTACTCGCACCCGTCTGACTCATGGGTTGGTCCCAACCGGGGGCATATCCGGATGTAACTCCAGACATGTACCCGGTCGAGGCCCATGCGCCAGACAACAGTGGTGTAGGCTGAGGCTATGGCTGAGGTGACGACTGTGGTGATGGCTGTTGTGACGGTTGCTGTGCTGTCGCTGCCCTCCTCGATGCACTCCTAGTGACCCTGTCTCCAGAAACACTAGAATTATGAGGTTCCTCAAGAGGAACGGTCAGTGGCCCTTGGCCGTACAAATGGAAATCCGGGTTAGGTAACCAAATCTGGTTTGCGTGGCCAGGGTAAAAGAAAACCAAGGAATCATCCGGACCCTTTTTAAGAGTATGTCTTTGAATCAGATACGCCTCATCTATCATGGCCCGAGGAGTATCAATGTAGGGAATGTTAGCCCCTATTGAAATCCCAAGACTCGAAATGATACGTGTGATCAGGGACGTACACTCAATATAACCCGTCATCCTAAAATTTGTCAACCACTGCCGAATCATAGCTTGCACTGGGGCGATTCTGATTCATCTGACCGCAGCGTAGAATATCCTCATCTCGTCAGTGCGCACGGTTCGAACATCATCCCTCGGAAAGAGAGTGATGGCGAGCCACTTGTGCCACAGTCGGAGATTAGGATGCAAGATATTGATGCACCGAGGTGCTAACTTGCCGCGGACAGGCCGACCAGAAATCTCTTCCCAAAAACTATCTCGAACAAAATCACTGCAAGCTTGATCGAGGGAAATAGCACAACGATGATGAAAACCGAGAGCACGACTAAGATCATGCCATGAGACTCGATACGACATTCCATGGAAACAAAACGTAATACCGGTCTCATCCTCCCGAAGAGTGCAGAGGAACTGAATGGTGAGAGGCCTAGAACCGATCTCCCACACCGGAACAAAGTTCTCCCAACCAAGAGCATGCCAAATGGGATTGAACTTGGAGTCCATACCTATATTCTCGAGAAGGGCCGAGTCGAACTCCTTGGTGTTGGCGAAGACTCGATCCTTGATGAGAGCATAGGCCTGTCTCTCCCGGTCGTCCCTCAAGTCGATGAAGGCGGCATCAGTGTTGATCACCCCTTCGGCTCGTGGCGTAGGTAGCTCTTCCTCTTACTCTTCTTCACAGTCGGTTGACATTGGACTTGTTGTAGCTTTGGAGTGGTGAGACGAGCCCTCTCTGTCTCTAGAACGGCGTGAGCGGGTCACCTTCCGGTACGTACCGGCAATCCAACTCATCTTGCACAACAATGGGACAACACGAGCAACTCAGTCATGGGTTAGTGAAATCAAAATGAAATCCTTACCGAGCTTGCTCCACCAATATTCAATATTCAGCGACAAATTGGAGAGAGTGCTTGACACTTCCACTTGAGCAAGAAATCCAAGAAAACCAAAGAGCAAGAGCAAAGAGGGAGAGAGGGTGATGGAAATGAGTGAATGGGTGAAGAAACCCCTCAACCCCCCTTCTATTTATAGGCAACTGAGCCAGGCACCGGGGTAGAGGACAAGGGCAACGGCTAGGAGCCGTTGGAAGAGGCGGGGCCCACTTGACCGTTGGCCAGGGTCGGCCGACCCCTGGGGTCGGTCGACCCCCCTACCGGGCCCGCCTACTTCCAACTTTTTGCAATGGCTCTCTAACGGCTACCTGATGTCCTGCCCAGATGTCTAGGTCCAGATTCGCCCAAAATGTTGCTCGAAAAATTATTCTTTGATTTTCCACTCAAGAAATTATTTTCAGAATTTTATTTGAAAAGGGAAATTGGCTAGAAAAATCTAGCATGCAGATGCAAAGTCGAAAAAATCAAATATGCATTTGGAAAAATCAAATAAAACTTTGGAAGGGAAATATGAGATAAATACCAATTTTACCTTTTGGCGAAAAGGACTCATCTTTTTAAGTCTGAGAGCGAGACTTTTCTCGGTGATTAATTCCACTCGTTACCCCATTCCCGAGAAATTGATGGAGATGACTTCTGTATTTCCCGCCACACCCTTCTTGTTTTCTTAGGCTTTGTTGGAGTGGTGGGAAGTCACGGGGGCTGTAGCTCCGTCCATGCCCCTGATTGCTCATTTTTGCCCTGTAGTGTATAGCATTTCTCTTTTGGTGTTTAAAATCGGAACATCAAGTTCCTCTTCCCAATGCAGAATCGGATCGTTCCGGCTCCCACATTGATCCTTGCGTTGGCGTCACTCAGGAACGGTCTCCCAAGAATGAGAGGCATTCCCTCATCATCTTGCATATCAAGGACCACGAAATCCGCAAAGATGCATGAACCTTGGACGAATACTAATAAATTCTCTACGATCCCCTCTGGATATCAGATCGATGCATCAGCAAGTTGGACGGCTGTCGCAGTTGGAGTTAGAGCTGGATACCCCAATTGTTCAAACATGGCCTTGGACATAAGGTTAACACTTGCACCAAGGTCACAAAGAGCATGCTTAATCTTTTGGTAGTAAATCTTGCAAGTGATAGCCGAATAACCAGGATCTTTCTTGTGTGTAATTGTTGATGATTCCCATGGGTCAAGTATTTGCTGTACAGGCTTCCCTGCATAGTCATTGGCTTGTGTCCGCCCAGAATGCTTACCCCATCTGGTGGACACTACACAAACATTTTCACAGGAGGACACGGGTTGCCCCGGAATCTTCCCGTCTTCAGCAGAGGGAACCAAAGCAGCTAACTGAGCCAACTGGGTTTCTATCATCTTATTAAACCTCAACTGGTTCTTAAGAGCAGACGAAAGGCTATCAATTTTAACATTAAGGCTCTCGAAAGCCTTATCATAGGTAGTTGTTTTCTTATTAAAGCCTTCATTAATCTTAGCTTGCCCAAAGACTAGATCTTTCAAGGAAGGTTGGTTTGGGTTGAAAGAATTACCTTGATTACCCCCTTGATAGTAAGGGCGTGATTGATTCCACGTTTGACCTCCTTGTGGACGATAACCGTTGTTATTGCCGTTCATGTACATCACATCCTCCTGAGTAGTAGGGTAGTAATTCCCTGAATGCCCAGTATTACCACAGACTTCGCAAGTCATGCGAGCATCCATAGCTTGAGTAGTGGTTGCCATGGCAGCCTTCTCATTGGCTAGATCATCTATTCTCTTCATCATTAGGTCCATCTTGGCGTGCAACATATCCGCTTCCTTGACGGTATGTGTACCCCTTTGACGTGGCTGGAGTCGATCATCACTCCACCCTTGATTGGTAACCATCTTCTCTATTAGCGTAGTAGCTTCAGTGATAGTAATAGAGAAGAAAGCCCCTCCAGCTGCAGCATCAATATGGCCTCGGGCTATCGGAGTCAGCCCATTACAGAAACTCTGAAGAATAAGTCAGTTATCCATCCCATGATGAGGACAAGCCAGGATGTACTCCTGGAGTCTCTCCCAAGCTTTGGGGATAGTCTCATTTGCTGTCTGCTAGAAAGTTGAAATTCGCCCCCAAAGGACATTGGTTTTGCCCAACGGAAAGAATTTCGCGAGGAATGCTGCAGAGCACTTTTCCCAAGTGTTAATCTCTGCACAGTTAGCATAAAACCACTGCTTTGCCTTTCCCAAGAGGGAGAAGGGAAACAGTCGTAGACGAATAGCATCTTCCTCCACTCCTCGTATAGTGAAGGTACTGCATAGTTCTAGGAACTGCTGCAGGTGGGCGCTCGCGTCTTCATTAGGCTTGCCACAGATTGGGCTAGCCTGTACCATCGTAATTAGGCCTGTCTTGATCTCGAAGTTTCCATTCCCAGTGTTGATCACGGGGCCTGTCGCCACCTGGTCAATAGAGGGAGCGGAATACTCACGAAGAGTCTTCTCGACAGGGTTGGCCATGGAAGTTGATGCAGATGGCACAAAAGAAGCTGGATCGACTTCCAAATGTTCACGAGGAGAGCCGAAATGATTTCGTGCCTTCCTTACGAGTGACTCAGGATCTTCAGTAAAATTCGATGGCAAGTCGAAACCAGTCATGCACTACCTGTCTTCATCATCAATAGACAAAGAAGACAATCCAAGTTAGCCTGCATTGAGAACTATTTTATTCCTGTCATGATTATAAACATATGCAAAGTGTTGATATGTCATCCTTAAGCCTTCCCCGGCAACGGCACCAGAAATGCTTGTTGACATTTCTTAACGCAATCACCTAAGAAGAGGTCTGGAACCCATCCTGGTAATAGCGCCAGAAATGCTGGTTGGTAAACCTTAACGGTATAGAGATCCGCAAGCGTACGGAAGTACCATTGTAGCATTTCCCCAAAGGAGTATTCCAAAGGGTATCGAATCCAAGAAAGGCATTGGCGGAATGACAAGATCAACTCTATTGCAATGAGTATAGATCATAGACGGAAACAAACCAGACACTCAAGTGCAGGGGTAAAGATATGATAATGGGGGTAGTGTGATCACACACACACTCACTCTCTCTCTAAAGGGTCCTAGGCATAGGAGGTGACACACGAGTTAGTTCTAGGTTCTAATGTACTATACACATAAAGCTGGAAGGAATGAGTTAGATACACTAGTGTTGAAGAACATTGACTTGAGCACCCAGGAACCATGGGGAGATAACCTCCCGCGTTGCTTCTGCACAACTTCGGTTGTTATATTTTAGACTCCTACAGCTTATCCGAATGTGGGGGATTTCAGATGACCAACGACTGTCACTACCGTGGCCTACCCCAAGACAAACCATGGGATAAACTCATAAGTAAGGTAGCTACGCAACCCAAGCACCATGCTTACGTTGTTAGCCGGACTTGACCGGCCCGGGCTATTGTGACCCAGGTCAAGCCACCAGATAAACCAGCCAATTACACCGAGTACCGTAGCTCAAGCACAGACTTCATACAATGCAATCATGTCATCTAATTAGATCAAACCAGGTTAAGTACGAAACGGATTCATGTTTTCCTATGTCTGTTCAACTGGATCAAAGGGTCGTGTTTGCGAAGAACACAAGCCTCTAACTTATGAGCAAACACCAGAAACATGTGAAAATCACCCGTCTAGTGGATCGAAAGGCCTTGTTCATCAAGAACAGGAGCCTCTAAATGATGAACAGGTGAAGAACACATGAACAAATCACTCATGCATACTAACACAACTTTATATGAAATAGATAAATAACTGAAGTAGATCAAAGTCATACAAATGAAATAAGATACAAGACAACTCATACCTAGATCCCAAAGGAGACTTGGAACCTAAATTAGAACTACTCTAGCCTACCTCCTAGCCTTGAGACTAAAAGTGAGAGAGGTATTGCAAGTATGGATGCCTCATAAGTGAGCCCCCTCTCCTTCTATTTATAGGCCCGTGCACCAGCGAGGAATGGAGGCAAACACCCTGGGGATGGCGCTTAGGACCAATGAAGAGCCACCACATGGAAGCACAGGAGAGGCCGAGCCAAGGTCAGTTCGGCCGACCTGTGGGGTCGGCCGACCCCCTGGTGGGCCCCCCTGGCTCGTGCTTTCTCCTGGTGGCTGCCCTGTGGGTCCTTAGGTCGGTTCCCGGTGTCCACCCTGTTTTGGCGCGGTTTGCTTACCTTTGTGGGCCCATGGATCCATGTGATGTCCACGTGTCACACTCTGATTCGTCGGGGGTTGCTTCACTTGGATTGCTTGCATGGCATGCATGCATGGCTCCCTAGTTGGCATGTTTGCATGCATGGCATCCTTGTTGGCAGCCCACTAGGATGAGGTGATGTGGCATGGACCATAGAAGGTGAGTTTGGCACTCTTTTCTTGCTTATTTTCCTGCAATCAAATAATCTCCAAGAACAAGTGGAACTACATTATTCTTAACTAAATACGTGTAAGAAATGCCTTATGCTCCTTTATTCATGAGTATATTGACGGCTAAAGTAAGCACTTAACAACCGTCAACACTCCGTCATGCTGGGCCCTCGGGCTCGGTTTTGAGACCCAAACCGAGAAACCTTCCTACTGATGGTTTTGTGGCCAAGCCCCCAAACCCCGCGTACAAGCTTCGGTCATTAGCCGCTACCTTGCACCGGCTCGGTGTTGGTTTTGTGGCCAAAGCAACAAACCCCGCGTGAAAGTTTCAGTCATTAGCCACTACCTTGCACCGTCTCCATGTCCATGACTTCGTCTTGCTCTTCTTGCACCATGCGGCCCGCACTTGATCCCGTCGGCCACCGGGTCCCTCGAACCAAGCCTACTTGTCTCTCCATCACCCCGGAGGCCACCTTGGCATAGACCTTTCGCGCTTGTTCTTCACCTGCACCAACACAAATCAAGCCACAACCAACACCTGCAATACTAGGCCAAGAATCAGTCCACACAACGTTGCCAACCACTCCTCACGAGTGCATCAACAACACACCACAACACATAGAAAGTTACACAATCGACAACGCAACCTGACGAAACACACTCAACACAAAGCCTCAAAACATCCGGTCAATCACTCATCATATACAAACCAAGGCACATATCAACTTGGTTTCTCAGTATTGGTGAGAGTATCGCTCTAGAACCTTTGAGAAAATTTGTAGTAGTTGTTGAGGTGTTTGGACCAAAGTATATAAGGCTGTGTAATGAATAGGATACTGCCAGGTTACTTTCAATTGGAGCAAGCAGAGAATTTCCTAGGGTGCTTGGGTCCATAAATTGTATGCATTGGAGTTAGAAAAATTATCCTACTACATGGCATAGGATGTAGATGGGACATAAAATAGAGACAACAATTATACTTGATGTAGTTTCAACTAAAGATCTATGGATATGGCATGCATTCTTTGGCATACTTGCTTCACACAATGGCATAAATGTGCTTCAAAGATCTCATATATTTTCAAGCCTTGCTGAGGGGAAAGGTCCACAATTTCACAACAACATCAATAGACATGATTATTCAACATGTTATTATCTAGCTAGTGTCATATCTCTCGTGGAAAACTTTTACGAAGATCATTCCATAGCAACAAGGTAATAAGAAAAATATTTTGCAAAGGCACATGAAGCATGTTGGAAGGATGTGTTGAAAGGGCATTTAGAGCTCTACAATCTTGCTTTGCTATTGTTCGTGGATCGGCTGGTTTGTGGGACGAAGACAAGCTCCACAATATTATGATGGCTTGCAACATATATAATGCATAACATGATTGTAGAAGATGGGCTAGATGAGCACGCGAGACAATATGTGTACAACTTCAACGATGAGGGACGATATGTTTGCAACTATGACAACATGGAAACAATGGTGACAATTTCACATAGTGATGCACCTGAACTTGATGCTTTCATTCAAAATTACAAAAACTTTGAGGACAACAAAACCCACCATCACCTTAAGGCAGACCTAATTGATACATGATAAATATTTGAGAGTACACAAAATGAATCAACATTAATTATATTGTATAACTTTGAATGGTTTTGCCACAATTGCTCAATCAGGTTCCCTTTGAGCTGTTTGTGGGTTTCGTTGTCCTTATTATGTTTTTGTAATTTTTAATGAAAGCATCAAGTTTAGGTGCAGCACTATGTGAAACTATCACCCTTGCCCCCGTGTCATAATAATTGCATGCATATTGTCCTTCATCATCAAGGTTTTACACATATTGTCCCCCGTGCTCATCTCGTTCATCTTCTACAATCATGTTATGCATTATGATGTAAGCCATCATAATATCGTGGAGCATGTCTTCATCCCACAAACCAGCCAGCTCACGAACAATAACAAAGCGAGATTGTAGAACTTCAAATACCCTTTCAACATCCTTCCAACATGCTTCATTGGCCTTTGCAAAATATTTTTCTTATTACCTTGTGGCTCCGGAATGATCTTCACAAAATTTGCCCACGACAGATATATGCTATTGGCTAGATAATAACCCATTGAATAATCATGTCCACTGATGGTGTTGTTAACTTCTAGACCTTCCTCCTCAACAAGCCTTGCAAATACATGGGATCTTTGAAGCACATTTATGTCATTGTGTGAACTCGGCATGCCAAAGGATGCATGGCATATCTGTAGATCTTTATTTAGATGCAACTACTACAAGTATAATCGTAGGCTCCTTTTATGTCCCTGTACATCTTTTAGATGCAACGGCTACAAATATAATTGTAGATTCCTTTACATGTCCCTGTGCATCTCGTGCCAAGTAGTAGGTCATTTTTCAGCTCCAATCCATACAATCTATGAACCCAAGCATACCAGGAAATCCTCTGCTCGCTCCAACTGCATGTAACATAGTGGTATCCTCATATCAATGAAGAGCTTTCAGATATGAGGAACAAATGTTTCATGAGTTTATTTCCTGGTGATGAATTAAGGTCCTATTTGGATCTGGGGACTAAACTTTAGTCGGCTTAAAATTAGGCTCTGATCATCCAAATGGTGGGGCTGTTGGCGGTCGATTTCCGTCAACCTAGCCACTTGTTTATCTTCTATGTTGGTATTGATTTGATATTCACACTAACGATCCTAACCCCCATTATATGCTATGTTCGCACTTGTGCACAGTTTTTGGAGTTTGTTGTTTACACATGAATCAAGAGCTTAAATGAGGACTTCCGGGTAAAGTTCATCAAGGGATTTACAAGGTGATCATGGACCTCGGGACAAGTCAAGATACAAGATGAACATGACTCCAAACAAGCTAAGGACTAAAGCGTGAAGCCGAGAAGTGCGGAGGACCTAGACGGAAGTTGCAGGAGTTCATTCGCAAAGCCCCCTTATCTAAACCGCGAGGAAAATGACGTCAATGGCTCACATGCAACTCGGCAAAAACTCAAGAAGTCGCGAGAAGCATCCGGAAGAAAGGTGGCGCCGAACTGGGCCAGGATGGACCCAGGCCGGCTGGCCCAGCCCATTCTGGGCCCTGTTCTCCGCCCCATTTGACCTAGCTGATCCTCAGGCTATTTATAGCCCCGGTACCCCGAGCCACGTATCAAGCAATTCGTCATTCGCCACCGAGGAGCAGAGGAGCTTGAGGGACACCACCCCGGAGAGGAGGGTCATGTTAGTCGTCTAGGATTTGCCTAGCCGACATGGGAACCTTGCAAGAAAGACCACGTCGGAGTTCTGGAGGCGTGAATCAAGGTCAAGGTAGGATCCCGGTTGGATCTTATTCATGTATTCATACTTTTGATGGAGTTTTAATGGATCCGATTCCTAGCGATCGAGTACCTTTGTTTGCAATTCTTGTTCTTGCTTGGGTGTTTTCCTCCTCAATCTATTCTCGAGATAGATTGCATGGGATGTTCTTGTAGCCGCAGTGGCTAGAGGTGCATACCCGATCTACCAAGTAGTTCAAATCACTCTTTGCGGGTGTGCTCTAAGATTCGACCGCGAAGAAAGAGGAACATCATGACAGGATGTTGACACCGAGTACGGCGGGGCGACTTAGGGGGTTTGACCGAAGGTCATGATTTAAAGAAGCTTTCAATGAGATCCATTTTACTCTCTCTTTTATCTTGCTCGGAACGACAACATAAACTCGATCTAGAACCCTCTCTAGATCGGTATCTCAATGCTTTCTCTTGCAACCTCTTTTGATCTTAGTAGATTAGATGCAAATCGAAACCTCTCAAAGAAGCAAGTGTTTCTCAGTTATTAGATTGATTTTACATTACATATTGTTCCACGGATTCGATACCTTGGGTTCACCACTCAAGGGAAGAAGGGTTCCTTAACTACGACGAGGGATTTGTCCGCTTGCAAGTACAAACGAACTTTGCAACAATAATCAAACGTCAACAAGCCCCTTTTTCTGACGCCGTTGCCGGGGAACAAGTAATTAAGATCCAATCTAATATCTCATTTGTAAGTATTTTCAGTTTCTTTTTGATTTTTCTTTTGCATCTACTAAACTTCGATCATCCTCAAAAACCAATCTAATCTAGTTTTTGACTAACCCTTTTCATAGTTTTATTTTCTTTTTAGATCTTTTGTATATTTTGTTTATCGCTAACCCTAACAGGAGATGGACGGCCACCTCTCCAACAAACCAAAAATTTTTTTGGATGATCCAGAAAAACTTTACAGGCAAGGGAGACGCGAAGCACGATCTAGGAAGCTGGGGATTGTAGATCCAAACACCGGAGACGAAGGAACGTCGGGATCTCCAAAGGAATCTCCACCCACAAGTCCGAAAAAAGAATCACCACCAACAAATCCAAGGAGAGATCAACCTCAACCGCCACCAATAGGAGAGGAGAGGAAGATCGGGGAGCTTTGCATCCCGGAGCTTGGAGATCTACCCATCCTCAACCTAGCCGACATCGGGAGGCCGTTCGAGATCAAGACTTCAACCATCCGCATGGTGCAACATACACCTTTCATCGGTAAAGAGGATCCTAACCTTCACATCTAAGCATTCATTCAACTTTGTCAGTCATTCACGATGGAAGGGTTGGATCAAAATCAATTGAGGGCAAAGCTTTTTCCATTCTCACTTCTCGGAAAAGCTTTGCATTGGTTCTATACTCTACCGGTAGAGATAGTGCAAAATTGGGAAGCATTGATGAGAGCTTTCATGAAGGAGTACTATTCGCCGGGTAGGACTCAAAGCTTGCGTAATAAGATTGCTACTTTTGCTCAATACCCTACGGAGACTATCGCGGAAGCTTTCGAGCATTTCAATGAGTACACCCGAGCCGTGCCACATCACAAGTTCCCAAAGGAAGACCTTGTTCAAAAGTTTTATCAAGGTCTCAATCTAGCATCGAGGACCGTAATTGACGCATCGGCGGGAGGATCTATTATTGAGCTAACTCCGACGGAGGCAGTCACTCTTTTCAAGAAGGTTGTGGATAATGATACATGGGCGTCATCGGGACGTCTACTTCTGGTTCAACCAACAGGCAATGTTAAAGGTGTTTTGCAGGTTGAAAAGGAAGAACTTCTAGAAGGGAAGATTGACTCGCTCATGAGAAGGTTGGAAAAGATGGAGCTAGAAAAGAAGGCTGCCCAAGACTCGAAGGCCGCCGAAGCAAGATCCACATGTGAAGAATGTGGGGAGTACGGCCATGTCCAAAGAGATTGTCCGGAGGAAGCATAGGTGCTTGACTACATGAGAAAAGGAGATTTGCCGAACTTCCGCTACGGGCAAGGTAGACCTCAATTTAATGCAAGTTCGTCTATTCAAAATTCGGTGCCTCTTCGTATACAATTGAAGGATTTCATGGACGAGCAAGCAAAGATCAACAAGGACACCATCACTAAGTTCAAGGCTATGGATAAAATCTTGGAGAATATTGATGGCAAGGTGACGGAGGTCGGGAGCTCCAACTAACAAGTGCTCAACATAATGAAGATATTGGAGACGCAAGTGGGACAACTTGCCGGGCGCTTAACCACTAATGAAGGAAGATTGCCGGGGTAGCCCCAAGGTCCCGAGATGGCAAAGGCTATTCAAACTCGGTCGGGAAAGGAGACTGAAGATCCCGAACTTCCAGCCGGTGCAAGGAAGCCCAAGCCAACCGTAGAAGTGGATGATCACACTAAGGAGAAAGTGACTACTATTCCGGAGATTGCTACCGAAGAGTCGGAATTTGAAGTGCCAAGTGATGACACGAAGATGACAACACTAAAGACACACCACTTTCAAGGTAAAATTGATAATCATTTTGAAAAGTTTGTGGAAGTGGTGCGCAGGTTAAGCATCAACATGCCGCTATTGGACGCTCTCCAAGTTCCTACATATTCTCGCTACTTCAAAGACATACTTGCAAAAAAGTATGAGATGGCAACACTTGGAGCAGACCATGTCAAGATGTCCGAACAATGTAGTGCCGCCATCGCAAATCAAGGGCCCGAGAAGCAAAGAGACCCTGGATGTCTTCTATTGGCTCATTCACGTTCGAGAAGGCATTATGCGACCTTGGAGCAAGCGTGAGTGTCATGCCAAGAGATGTGTTCAAGAAGCTACGCTTACCACTTGAGCCTACGGGTATGTGTTTAGAGTTGGGCAACAACTCCATCCGCTATCCCGTGGGAATTGCCGAAGATGTGCCCGTGAAAGTTGGAGATCACTTCATTCCCGTCGACTTCGTGGTACTTGAGATGGGAGAAAGGGAGAAGCCGCCCCTCATCTTAGGGAGGCCCTTCCTCAAGACCGTCGGGGCAACGATCGACGTTGGCAAGGGGGAGATTAAGTTCGACATCAATGGCACACGAAGCATATTCAAGTTTCGTCCACGTTTCGAGCTATGCAACATGACCAATGCTAAATATGTTCCACCTCATCGTCGTTTTAGTAAGGAAGAGCCAAGGAAGAAAGAGGAGCCCAAGATGAAGGAAGCGAAAGTGATCAAAGAAGTCGTTGCATCCGTCAAGACCAAAGAACAAAAGCTGCCTGTGAAGACCAAAAAGATGACTAGGCCGGAGAATAAGCCCGTGCCCAAGATGGTGCGGATGTGGGTACCCAAGATTGCAACACCCGCAAAGAGCGTTGATCCGAAGTGAAGAAGACAAGAAGTCTAGCCATGGACTATAAATGAAGCGCTAGGCGGGAGGCAACCCGTTCGTCGAGTCAAGAATAAGCTACCGGGAGAACAACCCGTTGAGGAATAAAGCTGCCGGGAGGGCAACCCGGATTATTTCCGATTTTCAAGTAAGTTGGTCTTAGAATTTGCTACGCAAGACTTGGTATAAACTCTTAAGTGGTTGAACTTATTTTTGAGACATTTAAGTTGCTCGGATGTTTCGTTTGGATTTTATTTGACATAAACCTTTGACATGAGCCATCCTACGATTTATTTGCCTCTTTTCGAGAAACCAACTCCAAAATTTCAGAACCCACCCACACCTTTCATCCTCCTCATGATGATAAGGTTAGTTTGTTTTACATCATAAAAACACACAAGTAGAGCCCCGTGTTGTTTCTTAATGATTTTTAATCTTTGACGCATGCTAGGACTCGTGTGAACCTAGGTTTCTCTAGAATTAGATTTTTTTCCAAGCCACATTTATTTTTGTTCATTCAAAACATCTCTCTCAAGTTCAGCCAAAGTTAGAACCTAAACCATACCCCCACGGTCAAGCCGGACGAGCTTGCTATCAATTAATGGAAGCAAGTGATCCCGGTGTAACCAAAATCAATGTAGTCAAAAATTTTCGACTTACAAATGTTTTTGATGCCTAACAACTCCTCTAAAAATACATTTGAACTCATTGATATCTCTGAATTAATTTTTAATTTTCGAAATTAGAGGAGTGATTAGCATCTAAACATGATCAAGGGAAGGTTTTGAGCTTAATTGAACCTCTAATAACCCATGATGCATCATGGGAACACATCATCATTCAAGAATCTTTTGGCATGCATGGGACAAGCATGGGGGGCAGCATTGCTTTGATTTTTGCAGGTTATAGATGATAACATGGGAGGCAAGGAGGCATGGAAGTGACACAAAGGAAATGATCAAGATGAGGACTTGACCATGAAAGAAAAAGGAATGGCTGAGAGAGTTTGGGTAGTAGATCAGCGTGGAGCACGAGGACACAAGGTCATGATGCACCAAACATCAAGTGGGAGGAAGCTGGAGCCGAGGTCTTTGGCAAGGTTCTTGGGAGGAAGACACAATCATCATCATCGAAGCCGGCATCAACAATTTCTTCGCGGAGGCACTCGATCTCCGAGTCGCCGCGAAGCATGGAAGAGGACGTGACACCATCAAGGAGCGACACCATGCTCCTTAGTGGAAGGAGAGACACCCGAAGCTCGTCTATGCGGTACACCGAACCGCAAGGGCGAACAGAGGAGCCGCCCGTTCCACCTCGTCGTTCGACTCGTTCATCCGCTCCACCACCATACACTCCACGACGTTGCAAGTATGGATTTCTTATGATGTCGGAGGAGGAGGAGGAGAGGCTTGGGCGCATAGAGAAGAGGGTTGTGCCCAATGTTGACTTTGATGATGATGCCCTCCAAGTATTGGGATTTGCCCCGGATATCTATCAAATGATGAACCGCCTTGGATGGGGGCAATTTTCCGATAGAGTAGGAGTAAGTATTCATTTGGAGCTTGCCATGGAAATTCTCATGACCATGGCACCAGTTATTATTGAAGGGGTGCCATCCCTCTCATTTCGATTGAAGGATGATGAGCAAATAATTCCTTATGAGCAAATTAGAGAGTTGCTCGGTTTTCAGAGGGAAGCCCCGGAGCAAGTTAATGCTAATGAAAGTGTGTTGGAAGGATTTTGGAGCATGATTTCAGGGGGAGATAACTGGCAAAGAACTAGCATTTAGAATCCCATCATCCGGATATTTCATTCTTGGATGAGCAAAAGGATTTTGGGAAGAATGAGAGAGTCCAAGGTCACCGATATGGAAGTTAATTGGCTTTATTCGACGTTGATTGCAAGACAAGCCATTGATCCGTCATATATCATGATCAATCGGTGGTGTTGTGAGGCAATATTGGGGAGTGGACAAATTGGTTCGGGATGCTATCTCTCTATGATAGCAATTTCTGTGAAGCCGGGTATTACAAGAAATCCAAAATTCATCCGTGCGGGAAATTCACTTGGAATTGATTATATGAAGCAAGGAAAATATATTAGTGGAGATGAGAAGAGAGGATACAAGGTGGCAAAAGTCAATGTTCCTCTCCCCAACATGAAGCTGAAATTATTTATTGAAGGGAGAGAGAATTGGTTAGAAGAAGGAATTCTCGTACCGGCCAAGAAGAACAAGAGGGGAAGAATCATAGAAGAAGGTTCATCCTCCGCAGCCCAAGAGCAAGGAGGAGCGGCCTACCATCAACCCTATGGCGGGATTCTTATGCCACCACCTCACTACGGAAGTGTGCCAATGCAAGCATGGGGGAGTGGTGCAGCCATGCCACCACCTCCTCCAACATATTTTCCACCAACTTTTGTTGTGCCCAATGAAGCATTTGTGTCACCTTATGCAAGCATGCCCCAACCCCAACAAAGTGCAGCCATTATTGGGGTGTATATGCAAAGGAACGAACAAGACGTCGAAAGGATCCAAAGCCATGTCAACCATTGGCATGAAGGAACGGCGGGAATCGCCCATCAATTGGGACGTCTTCAACTCGTGCCGCCTCATCAATTTCATGGAGGGGCCATGCAACAATACTATGAGCAAGGATTCAATGAAAGCCAACCAATGGAGCAAGGACAATCGGATGAAGAATGAAGAAAGAAGAACGGGACGGAGTTTTTAAGTGTGGTTTGATTTTTCCTTTTCCTTTTCTTTATTTTCATCTTGTGTGCGTTTATGTTTGCGTAGTATTTTCTTGTTTTTATTTTCTTTCAGCATGTGTGGTAGTAGTAGTTTGTTATCCATCATCATGAATAAGTTTCACCATTGCTTTTATGATCTTAATATGGATGGAAAATTTGTACCATGTTGATATGTGATGACCGTTGCCGCTTTGCTCAAATCTTATGTTTGATTTATGCATGTTTAAGCTAGTGCTCTCTTTTAATATGAATCTGAAATTTAATTAAATGCTAGCTTAATCTTGTGTGGATGTTATGATAACTCAAGTCCCATAGTTCTTTTCGTTACTCTCAACTTTGGATGAATCAAAGAACCTTTTTATTCTCAAAAAGTTGTGCTAACCTTGTCACAAGTACCGCTTGCGTTTTGCTGTTCCCATCCAAAGCCTAAGTTTACAAGTTTACTTGAGTGCAAAACCTTAGTATATACAAGATTTATTTTTTGGGTGCATTGATTCAAGGCCTGATTTCTTTGGCCCGAGACTAAGAAGCTGGTCATTCTGTTTTTGTGTATCGTTCTTTATGCTAGCCTTTCTATCCGTGCATTGTGAGTTTCCACATTGGGAATTTCACAAACCTCGCCGGATATCCAACCAAAACCCAAATATATCTTTTTTTGTGTGTTCACCTCCTTGACCACAACCCAATATATGAGTATGGATGAATATTATAGAGAAGATTACAAGGAAAGTACTTTGAGTGAGAAAGGGAAACTTCCAAAAGGATCCCTAGAAGATTTTTCAAGTGTCTCTCTCTTAGAAAAAAATGAGAGCTTCAATTCCCACCTTGGCATATTTATCACCTCTTTTGCCCGAGGACGAGCAAACGTCTAAGCATGGGGGGTTGCCAAGGAAGTGCTAGTATGGTCTAGAGTTCAAGGGGAGCAAATAAAAAAATAAAAAGTATGATGAAGGAAAATGAAAAAAATGAAAAAAAATGAATGATGAGAAAAAGAAAGATATATATATATATATAGGATAAATCTATTCTACTCCTGGGTGTAGTTACTCCCACGTTCAAAAAAGCACTTTACGTATGTGTACATACCCATTTATCAATTGGAGTATGTAAACATACCTAAAATAAGATTTATCAAAGTGATAACCATCAAAAAATTTGAGTGGAACTCGTAATTTTTTGCACCTTGTGATGTATGTCATTTCCTATATTGAAACATGAGTATGTTCACTAACTTTATGTTTCCTCATATATAAAAAGAGGGTATGTCCACATACCACTTTTAAAAATCAAGTATGTGTACATACTTATTTTAGAAACCTCAAGTATGCAAAGATACCCTATAATTTGTGAGATACAAGTATGCGAGTAGCTACTCTCGGGAGTAGAAAAACTCGTCCTATATATATATATATATATATAATAAAGCTCTCCGGTTCTCTAGCTATGATTTAGTGCTTTTGAGTTTTCAAGAGGATTCAAGATCAAGACCCATACTCATCTTTCCAACCATGTGCAATCCGATAACGAGGACTTCATTTGTGCCTTGGGATCACTCTTTGCCATTTGCACATGTCCACCTATCTAAAAGTGTGTGTTCATCTCTCCCCCTCCTTGATAACATTATTTTTTCCAATGACCTTTTTGACGAGTCTCGGTAAAACCATGAGAAGCTAGTCTTGTTTTAATAATATCTCAACTATAATATCTTAGTAGGACTAAACTTTCCTATAGCTCCACATAAAGCTTTCCACCATATACTTTGAGAGAGGAAAGGAGTAGAACAAGTAGGCTTGAGAGACAAGTGAGATGAGAGTACATGAGCAAAGTGCAAGATAGTTATTTTTGATCTTGGTAAAGCAATTTTTCTCTTTATCTCATTCTTTATTTTTCAAAATTTCTTAGATTTGTTTAAAAGTTTGAGAGTTTGATCAAGTACTTGTGGAAAGAACTTGAATGATATCTACCCTCCATAAAGATAAAAGTTAGTACATTATGGAACTTTAATGAATATAAAACTAGAGAGCATTATGTTTTCTCATGTATGATCAAGTGTAGGGTTTGAACATCAAAGGGCAACGCTGATATCCATAGAAGGCTTACTCGTGGACGAGCAAGGTTTAAGCATGGGGGGATGTTGGCGGTCGATTTTCGTCAACCTAGCCACTTTTTTACCTTCTATGTTGGTATTGATTTGATATTCACACTAACGATCCTAACCCCCATTATATGCTATGTTCACACTCGTGCACGGTTTTTGGAGTTTGTTGTTTACACAAGAATCAAGAGCTTAAATGAGGACTTCCGGGTAAAGTTCATCAAGGGATTTACAAGGTGATCATGGACCTCGGGACAAGTCAAGATACAAGATGAGCATGACTCCAAACAAGCCAAGGACTAAAGCGTGAAGCCGAGAAGTGCGGAGGACCTAGACGGAACATGCGGGAGTTCATTTGCAAAGCCCCCTTATCTAAACCGCGAGGAATATGACGTCAAGGGCCCACATGCAACTCGGTAAAAACTCAAGAAGTCGCAAGAAGCATCCGGAAGAAAGACGGCACCGAACTGGGTCAGTATGGGCCCAGGCCGGTCGGCCCAGCCCATTCTGGGCCCTGTTCACCGCCCCCTTTGACCTAGCTGATCCTTGGGCTATTTATAGCTCTGGTACCCCGAGCCACATATCAAGCAATTCGTCATTCGCCGCCGAGGAGTAGAGGAGCTTGAGGGACACCACCCCGGAGAGGAGGGTTGTGTTAGTCGTCTAGGGTTTGCCTAGCTAATGTGGGAACTTTGCAAGGAAGACCACGTCGGAGTTCCGGAGGCGTGAATCAAGGTCAAGGTAGGATCCCGGTTGGATCTTATTCATGTATTCATACTTTTGATGGAGTTTTAATGGATCCGATTCCTAGCGATCGAGTACCTTTATTTGCAATTCTTGTTCTTGCTTGGGTGTTTTCCTCCACAATCTATTCTCGAGATAGATTGCATGGGATGTTCTTGTAGCCGCGGTGGCTAGAGGTGCATACCCGATCTACCAAGTAGTTCAACGCACTCCTTGCGTGTGTGCTCTAAGATTCGACCGCGAAGAAAGGGGAACATCGTGACAGGATGTTGACACATAGTACGGCGGGGCGACTTAGGGGGTTTGAGCGAAGGTCATGATTTAAAGAAGCTTTCAATGAGATTAGTTTTACTCTCTCTTTTATCTTGCTCGGAACGATGACATAAACTCTATCTAGACCCCACTCTAGATCGGTACCGCAATGCTTTCTCTTGCTACCTCTTTTGATCTTAGTAGATTAGATGCAAATCGAAACCTCTCAAAGAAGCAAGTGATTCTCAGTTATTAGATTGATTTTACATTACATATTGTTCCACAGATTCGATACATTGGGTTCACTGCTCAAGGGAAGAAGGGTTCCTTAACTACGACGAGGGATTTGTCCGCTTGCAAGTCCAAACGAACTTTGCAACGATATTCAAATGTCAACACACTACGTGAAAACCTCACATAGGTCATGCAGCATTTGTAACGGGCCCTTAACACCCGTTACATGGACCCCATTTGTAACGGTTGTTGTTTGGCGCCCATTACGCATAAGCGCGGCAGGGTCGACCACGACCTCGCCCTGACCTCGCCACCATAACGCCCATTACCAATGAGGACTTCTGGTAACGGACTTCTTAAATGCCCGTTACATGTTTTCTTTGTAACGGACGTTAACATGCGTCTGTTACGAAAGTAAAACCTATCGGTAACGGGCTCTTTAAGTCCGTTACCGATGACTTTCCTATTGGAGACGCGTCTCATTTTATGACGACCCAATTGGCGATGCTTGTTTGGAGCTAGCATCTCTTTTGTTTTCTCACAATAGAGATGCGTGTTGTTATTATGCATCATTGTTTTTGCGTTCCGACCACTCTGCTATCTCGGACAACTACACTCGCTCTCTCTCCTCTGAGGGCCCCACTCGCTCTCTCCCCGCTGTTGCTGCAGCAGCATTTTCGCGCGCTTTCTGAAGGCCCCACTCACTGCGCGCGCGCTCTCTCTCTCCTCAGAAAGCCGGCGCTGCAGCAGGCCGGCCGGCCGCGTGCTCGACGGCGAAAGGTGCCGGTGGACGTCGACCGCGGCGCGGCGTCCCTCTGCGCCGTACGTCATCCAAAGCAGCAGCTTATCCTCCTCCTCGGGCTCGGCGCCGTCACTGTCGCCGTCGCCGTCCTCCGTGCCGTCGCCGTCGCCGTGGCCGTGATGCCTCGTCCTCCTCCTCGGAAGTGCTCGCCTCGTAGACAGTCCTCGTCAAGGTGGAAATTGCCCCCTTTTATTGAACTTCGCTGTCCTAATCCTCTTACTCATCGGTTTTGGTAATGCATTATGCTCATTTGATGTATGAAAATTGCAGATGGCTGCTGCTGCTCGGGCTTGGATGTATAGTAGTAAGTCCCGAGATTGGGCCATTTTGTTAATGGGGGTCAATAGTTTTCTAGATCAAGCAGAGGCGGATATGAGAAACCGTGGTGTTCAGGCAATGCTTTACCCCTGTAAAGATTGTCTCAACGAGAAGAAGTTCGGACAACGGGATAACATTTTTCATCATTTGATCACACGTGTTTTGAAAGAAAATTACACGTGTTGGAATAAACATGGTGAGGAAGGGCATAATGAAGTCGAAACAGGATGCATAAATGAAGGTGAAGCGCGACACCATGCTACAGGATGCCATGATGAAGAGCCTGATGAAGGTGGAGTTTTTGATGAGGAAAATGAACCATTCCCACCAATTGTGATGAGGCCTGAGGATATCACTGATCAAGAAGTTACGGGCTTCAATGATGGTGAGTTGTTGCAACGTATGCACAATGTTGATCAAATGTTGCGGGATGTTGAGTTTCAAGGAGTGTATACAGCTTCTGAATTAGCGAGGCTGAAGCAGTTCGTTGAAGATTCAAAGAAATCCCTCTATCCTGGTTGCAAGAAGTACTCTCGCCTTTCTGGTGATCTAAAACTTCTGCAGCTTAAGGCAGTTCATGGTTGGAGCAACAAAAGTTTCAAACAACTATTGGATCTCCTTAAGGACATGCTACCCGAGGGAAACCAAATAGCCGAGCCTATCTATGAGGCAAAGAAGATAATTTGTCCTCTGGGAATAGAGGTTGAAAAAATTCATGCTTGCAAGAACAGTTGTGTATTGTTCCGTGGAGATTATGCAGACCTGGACAAGTGCCCCAAGTGTGGGTTCGATCGGTACAAGAGGAAAAAAGATGGTGGTGATGATAACAATGCTGATGATGACGAGAACGAGCCCGTGGAGATCACAGGCAAGAAGAAGAAGAAGGTTAAAGGGGCTCCTGTGAGGGTAGCATGGTATTTTTGCATCATTCCTCGGTTGAGAAGATGGTTTGCCACACGAAAGGAGACCCAACTCTTGCGTTGGCATAAGACACGAACGAAGGAAGTTGGAAAGATTAAGCACCCCGCAGATGGCCAACAATGGCAAAACATTGATTCCCACTTTGAGGAATTTGCCCGTGAAAGCAGGAACATTCGGTTCGCTATGAGCACAGATGGTGTGAACCCATTCGGTAACCAGAGCTCAACACATAGCACCTGGCCTGTCGTGCTGTCAATGTACAACCTTCCACCCTGGCTATGCAAGAAACGGAAATACATGATGCTGACAATATTGGTCTCCGGGCCAAAGCAACCTGGCGACCGTATTGATGTCTACTTGAGGCCACTAGTTGATGACTTGAAGATACTTTGAAAGCCTGGTGTGAAGGAGGTTTGGGATGAGTTCGGCCGTGAGGAGTTCACATTGCATGCCATGTTGTTCACCACCATCAATGACAACCCGGCTCATCGCAACCTTTCTGGCCAGAGTAAAAGGAAAGGTGCAGCTTGCCCACACCACTTGGAAGAAACTTGTGCAGTGTGGCTAAGAAATTCAAAGAAATTCTCATTTATGGGGCACCGTCATTTCCTCAGCAAGAAACATGCATACCGGGACATGGATTGTCAGTTTAATGGGGAAAAGGAGAATCGACAGGCACCAATGCATGTGACTGGAGATCTGCTCCACTTGCAAGTCAAGGACGTCGAAACTATCAAGGAGTTACCCAAATTGTCTGAAAAGAAACTTCGCAAAAGAAAGAAGCGAGATGGTGAAGAAGAAGAAGAAGGTGGGCGAGGAATGTGGAACAAGAAATCAATTCTATGGGAGCTAGAGTATTGGCCGCTTTTGGATGTGCATCATTCGATTGACAACATGCACATCAAGAAGAATGTGTGTGAAGCTACTTTGGGAACATTGCTACAACAGAAATCGAAAGGAAAAGATCATAAAAATGCAAGGGATGATCTTAAAGAAATGGGCATTAGGCCGGAGCTCTATGCAGAGGAAACAGACACAGGGATGGACCTTCCCGTTGCTGCAACCACCTTGTCAAAGGCAGAGAGAAAAGAATTCTGTGAGTTTTTGCATGGTTTGAAAGTACCTTCAGGCTACTCATCGAACTTCAAGAGGCTAGTGTCGGTGAAGGACATGAAAATGAATTTCAACTTGATGAAATCTCATGATTGCCATGTGTTGATGACATCTATTCTTCCTGTTGCACTAAGAGGTATCAAGACAGAATTGGTTCGCGACGCGGTCACGAGCTTGTGTTTATTCTTCAATGAAATAGAGCAGAAGGTGATTGATGAGGAAAAACTATTGGCCTTAGAGAGGAGGCATTTCGAGACCCTATGCCTGCTTGAAGCTACCTTCCCACCATCATTCTTTGATCTCATGCTGCATCTAACAACACACCTCGCGAGGGAGATCAGGTACCTTGGCCCATATTAACTTCATCAAATGTTTCCATATGAGAGGTACTTTGGATTCCTCAAATCATTGGTACATAACAGGTCATTTCCGGAGGGAGCCACATATTATGGTCAAATAGAGGAAATTTGGGAGCTTGATTATGTAGGATTCAAGGTAGCCTTGTTTCGGTGTAGATGGGTCACCAATGCGAAGAGAGCTATGATCAAGGACAAATTTGGTTATGTTAGTGTTGATCTCCGGGTCTTTGGTTACAAAACCGAACCGTTTGTCTTCGCCAAGGATGTTGAGCAAGTGTTCTATGTACCTGACCTTGCAAAGAATAACTGGAGTGTGGTTTTGCCTGGAAAAAAAGGATTGTTGGGGTTGAAAATGTTGTTGAGGAGGAGGAATACAACCAGTTTGACGAAAGTCCATCCTTTCACACTTCATACATGCCCCGAGTCTTGGGAGCTGACAAAACACCATACTTGCGAAGCGACCATCGTGAAAAGATCCATATACAAAAATCAAAGAAGAAAAAGAAGCAAGATTGATTTCTGCTAAATCCGATCCTTTTTGTAAAATGCAGGGATGTCTATTGCTGGAAATGGAATCCTTTTGTAATATATATAGGATGTGTATTGGTTGAATTTGAATGAATCTCCTTTCTGTAATATATGATGCCTAAGATGCCTATATATTCTGCCTAAGATACTGCCTAAGATACTGCCTAAGATGCCTATAAGCGAGATGTGCAATTAGTAGTACCACTCATCTAAGAGTATTGATATTATTTTGTCTAACATTTCGTCAAACTTCAAAGAGTTTGACTCCTCGATAAGCGAGATGTGCAATTAGTAGTATCCACTCATCAGAGACGCGTCTCCTGTATCTTCTCTCCAAAATAAATAACCGTTGCCCCAACCCCTTCTTCTACCCGCGAAACCACCACATCCCCTTCATCTACCCACGAGAAAACCACAACTGCCTATACACTCCTCGTCGTGCCTCCTCCGCTCCACGCCAAGCGACTTCCCTTCCACGCCGGCACTCATGGCATTGAGGGAGCACCCGCGGTCGCTCGCGGAACTCCCGGCGGAGGTGCTGGCGATCATCGTTGGCCGAGTCGGTGCGACATCGAATCAGCCTATGGAGGACCTCTGTAGCCTACGGGCAACCTGCAAGGACATGCTCCGCCCCTGCCGCGATAGAGACGTCGGTAGGCGCCTGGCACTGGATTGGGTTCCAGTCGAGCAGATGCAGAACAACGACCCTGTCGGCTACGACGTCTTCCTTCGTAGCCTGGCTGTAGCTGGCAACCCGGTGGCCTGCTTCCCCACCGGGATGGACGACATCTTCGGCAGGAACCGCATCCCTCAGCCTCCCCTCGACAAGCTCCACCGCGCTGCCAAGGACGGGCATAGAGGGGCGGCCTATGTGGCCGCCGTCTTCCTCTACAGAGCCAACAGCGGGGCCGACGCCGACGCCACTGCAATTGCGTACATGAATCAGATTGAGGGCAAGGAGCAAGGGTAGTGGCGTCCGCGTTTGATCAGCAATGTGCAATCCCTAGATTTCCGGCATCGTGGGGTCAATCTGGCTTGGCAAATTAGGAGTGTCGCCCTCGGCCGTGGCCTCGGCCGGCCGACGCTGCCAACGGCGGTGGCGCGAGGCAACATTCAACATTGCACAGGCAAAGCATTCTGCGGTACGGCGCCGAGCCGGAGGGGGTTTTGCATGTATTTCTGTAGTGATGAATGTAGGCTTCGTTACGAATGTAATGTCTTCTTCTATCGTGTAAAGTATCGTCCAATCGGTTATTGATAGACAAGATTTGATTTCTCGCATATCTGAGTCAAATCCAAGGTTGCGGCGCCCTCTGCTTCCTCCTCTGTTCTATTGGAATGAAGAACAGTTTGTGTGGGAAAATGAGACGAGGATTAACCATCCCGCGTCTCTAATTAGGGTGGGGCCCAGTTCTATTGGAACGAAGAACAGTTCTCATTTCTCTTTTTAATCTGCAGTCAAATTTTGTAACATGTATTTCTCCGTCGTGCTTAGTCCAAATTTGATGATTTTTTTTCTAGTTTTTTTCTAAAATCCCCATCTTTTCATTATTTTCATTGTTTAGTGTATATTCTGTTTCATGAATAATGTTTATATGCCTTATCTTGTTCTTTGTAAGTCCAACATAGAAATAATATTTGTTTTCCACAACCATTAGTAATGAAACTTTACATTTCGTGATCTAAAGGTGAACACATGCTTGTGTTAAAATTTCAAATGCGTACGAGATCGAACATATTGCAAAGTGTGGAAAACTTCAATGTTCAACCAACATTCTAGGAAACTATGTGAGAGATGTAGCCATTTGTACACAAGTATATTCTTCCTTTATCGAAACCATTTGAATTTTTTATGACAAGTTTAGGTACCCAAATTATGTTTCCACGTAAATTTGTAGAATTTTTGGAGCAAACTAAGATGTTATTAGAATTATTATATCACAAGCATGAGATGTATATTCGAATTATAAGAATGTTTGTTATACAAGTGTGACTGTTGATATTTTATTAAAATACTAAATGTCCAAATATGAATTGATGATATTTTTAATGAATTTTTAGGCGCTATTTTACCGGCTCTAATATTTGATGGATGCGAGTTTCAGTTCTAAAAAATAGTGTCGGGCCCACACGTCAGTGTCAGCAGCCTATATAAAGAAGATAATCGCCCGGACCTACCTGCCAACGAAGGCGACGCGAGTTTACTAACCAGCGTCGGCGATGACTATCCATTGTCTCCAAGATCGAGTTCATCACAGGAGGAACATATATTGTAGGCGATGTTGATGGATCTGACCGCGTCTCTTAGATCGAGTTCATGCGACATGTATACAAAATCCAACAACCAAACTAACCAGTTCATGATCGCCAAACAAACTATAAGCAGTTCATGATCAACAAACTAAGCACTCCAACAACCTGACGAGAACAAACTGACGAACACACAATAATCACAAAACACATTATTAATGGTACAGGAGTGGATCAATTAGTCGCTCGCCGCTGTCGGAGTCCCACCGTCCTCGCCGCCGTCGGAGCCGTCGTCGTCGCCGAGGAGAGACCGCTGGACCACGAGGAGCTTCTCAAACTTTTCAGCCAACACGTGGATCCTGAAGGCGAGACCCTTGAGGCTGCGATCCTTGTAATCGTCATGCGCCTCGATCTTGAATGCTGCGCCAACATCTCAGAGCTTCATGAACGCGCCTTGGAGCAGTTCGACGGCGAACCTGATGTCGGCGGCCTCCGAATTCTTCTCCTTCTTCTCCTTGGGTGCCGCCGGCTCCTTCCCCTTCTCGATGGTCAACTTCCTCCGACTGCGGCTTTCGTCGTTGTCGTCATCCTCCCTTCGTCCCCGCTTCACCGACGGGTCACTCGACGCCATGCTCTTCTCGCTCCTTGTTGGTGATCTCTTGATGACCGCAGTTTGTGGTGGTGTGGCGAGGGGGAAGAAGATGAAGCGAAAGAAACGATATGATTAGGGAGCAACCAGTAGGGTATTTATGATGACAAGACGTGAACCGTCAGGGCACCTCTCCTCCCCACGCCCCACGTCTCCCTACACCTCGGGAACCTTTTTTGGGAGCAAAACCATCCAAAAACACGCGTTGCATTTCAATTTCGCGGGAAGGTGGAGGGGCAGGGGTAGTTGTCGGGCCCACGCGTCAGCAGCCAAACCGCGTCGCATTTCAAGTTCCATATTATCAGTAACGGGTGTTTATAAATGGCCACGTCGCATTTCAATTTCCAAACCCCGTCGTCTTTCAATTTCCAGATCCCGTTGCCTTTCCATTTCCTTCCCTTTCTCCTTCATGGCCGTGGTGTGCTTCATGGAGCTGCTGCCAAATGAACTGGTCACCTAGATCATCCTCCACTACATCAAGGGTGAGCCCGTCATTCGTTTCCTGATCCTTCGTAATCGGGTCTGCGGCACCTTTCGGTGCATCTGCGACTTGGATGAGGTACTCCTGTAGGTGTCACTGCGTGAGCTTCGTCAAGAGTGCAAGAATCGCTACGTCAGGTCCTTGTTGGAGGAGCGCTTCCGCCTCGCCAAACATCTGGAGGCATTATGCTTCGAGGGGATGGAGAGGTTGATGAGGCGGCGGAATCCCGATGAGGGTCTGGAGCTCGTCGGAAAGGCCACTGCCAAAGACGCCAGTGCGAAGTACTTCTTAGCGATGCTGAAGTACGGTCGCAACCCTACGGACCCCGAAGCGATAGCACTGCTCCACGAAATCAGCAGCGGGCCGTCGCCCCCTGACAGGCGGTGGAAGAACCACAACCTGCACCGGCTGCGCTACCTCGTCCGCTGGGATCTCCAGAACATTGCGTGGTGGTACTGGCTTCGTGACGGCGAAGATGACATTCCGTTGCTGCCCGTCCAGAATCCCCACGTCTGCATTTGGGCAGCGGGATGTAGGCGCTACGGGCCGGAGACCCTAGGGATCATCCACTACTTCGGCACCGAGTGTCGCATCCGTCATGAGTTCGACCTCTGGACGCGTGAATTCAGCGCCGCGGTGGAGTACGCCGTCAGCAGGATGAACATCGGGATGTAGGTGGAAGCATCAATAAAAATTATGTATCTTTTTTTTGCGAGTGAAAAATTATGTATCTTGAATGTAAATTATTACATATTCTATGTCGCATCCACAAGATTTGATTTGTCATGTTTCTGAGTCAAATCGAAGGTTGCGGTGGTCTCATTTGCCGCATTAGAGGCCTAGGGTGCCCTCTTGGATGTCAAAGCGGGCACAGCGGCGGCGGCGACGGCGGCGGCGGTGGCCTCTGCTAGTATGCTTCCTCCTCTGTTCTATTGGGTGGGCGTAGGAGACGAGGATTGGAGGGGCAAATGAGACGCGGGTTAACCACCCCCTCTGTTCTATTGGAATGAAGAACAGTTCTCATTTCTCCTTTTAATCTGCAGTCAAATTTTATAACATGTATTTCTTCGTCGTACTTAGTCCAAATTTGATGATTTTTTTTCCTATTTTTTCTAAAATCCCCATATTTTCATTAATTTCATTTTTTAGTGTATATTCTGTTTTGTGAATAATGTTTATATGCCTTTATCTTGTTCTTTGTAAGTACAACATAGAAATAATATTTGTTTTCCACAACCATTAGTAATGAAACTTTGCATTTCATAATCTTAAGGTGAACACAAGCTTGTGTAAAAATTTCAAATGCATACGAGATCGAACATGTTGCAAAGTGTGGAAAACTTCAATGTTAAAGCAACATTCTAAGAAACTATGTGAGAGATGTAGCCATTTGTACACAAGTATATTCTTCCTTTATCGAAACCATTTGAATTTTTTATGACAAGTTTAGGTACCCAATTTATGTTGCAATGTCAATTTGTAGAATTTTTGGAGCAAACTAAGATGTTATTAGAATTATTATATCACAAGCATGAGATGTATATTCGAATTATAAGAATGTTGGGTACACAAGTGTGACTGTTGATATTTTATTAAAATACTAAATGTCCAAATATGAATTGATGTTATTTTAATGAATTTTTAGGTGCTGTTTTACCGGCTCTAATATTTGATGGATGCGAGTTTCATTTCTAAAAAATAGTGTCAGGCCCACGCGTTAGTGTCAGTAGCCTATATAAAGAAGATACCTGCCGATGAAGCCGACACGGGTTTACTAACCAGCGTCGGCGATGACTATCCATTGTCAGCGTCAGCAAGCAAACCTTGCGCACGCTGTTCAAAAATTCTCACCTATATTGACTATAATGCCCATGGAATTCCAATTCCACCAGAGAGCCGTTCAAGGGCACGCCAGTAATTTTCGTGAACATAGTAACGCACGCGCAGGAGACATATACTCGGGAGTCTAACTCAGACAGATTCAGGAGTCTAATTCAGACAGATCCACCACTCCCGCACTCTCCCCCCGCCGCCGCCCTGCTCCTTCTCCAGCCCTAGCCCGCCGCCGCTGCTCTCCCCGCCGCAGCCCTGCTCTTCTCCAGCCCCACCGTTCCCGGCGTGACGTCGGCGAAGCGGCTCCAGTCGTGACGACGGTGACGAGGATGCGGTTACTGGCGTGCGGACGGCGTCCCAGCCAACCTAGAGACAGTGACGCGGATCTGGCATCCCCAGCCACGACGTCGAGCTGGCCACCTCAGGCAACGAGGCGACGCAGATCAGGCCTCTCCGACCACCACGAGAACAACTACTTCATTCGCAACAGAGGTTAGTGTTGCTTGAACCCCCAACGCCCTCTCTGTGCTCGGCCACCCAATCTGCTATTCCTGTCAAGGTGGATTAGGGAGACATGCTACTTTACGGTTGTTCACATAGGATTATTCTCCTGGAATTGCCTGCATTAGTACAGCATGCCTTAATAGTTCATTTTTAATTGATTGGCTGTGGATTTGACGGATGAATTTTGTTGCTCCAAGTCTGTTTGAATAAATTGTTGCTAACAGATGAACTTATATGAATTATTGAAATTTTGTTATGCTTCAAATGTACTAGATCGACAGTTATGCTTTGGACCTGTTAGCATACTTTAATTCTAATTGCTTTGTCCTATTGTTGCATGTACACATGGAACACACAATTCATTGTTGCTGAAGTTGGACAAGGAAGCAGTTGAAGGAATTTAGTCTCTGCTTTGATATATAAGCATAATGCTTCACCCTGTCAAAATGGTTAGCACCTATCCCCAACCTGTATGCTAATATCAACTATTTTGCCTGTCAGAGAATAAGAATTTATCTTATTTTGCTTAGGTTTTCAGTCTAGCTTATGTTGCTCTACTGACGACCAGACATATCATCTATGCAGTCTCCCACAACACGAAACTCATCTACCTCCAGTGCATCATCACAGCCCATCGACGGTGAACCTTGTTCATAGCCTATCAATGGTGATCCTTCTTCACAGGGTCACTCAGCACATACTGCTGCGAGTAGTACTCGATCCCGCGGGTCAAGGACACAAACCAAATGGTCAGAAGACAAGTTGACCGCAACTGGACTTGATAACAATTATTGGCCTACCCCAGATGCTGCGAGGAGATAGATTTGTATTGGTCTGTGGCCTCATTGCTCGAGAGAGGGTGTCAATCAACAGGGCAATTGAAGATCTCTCACCAATTGAGAAGGAAGAGTTGTTCACAGTTTTAGAGGAAAAGCTAGATTACCCATCTAATCTGGCTGAATCTGTTCGCAAGAAGGCAGTTAAGGCAGCTATGTCAGAGATTGGAACCTTGCAACGGCGGTTCAAGACCCATTTAAGAAAAAAATTTGTGAGCCAAGAGGAGACTCCCTTTGTGAAGCATGCCTTTTTGAAGCCAGAAGACCGGACCGCGTTTGTGTAGGAAACCAATTCTCCTAGATTTCAGCAATTGAGCCAGGGGATGAAAGAAAAGAGAGCATTGCATGATAAGGCACACAGAACAGGCAGAAAAGGTTATGTTCGTAAAAGGAAAGAGTGGGAGGAGGAGGATGCAAAGCTAGCTGAAGAAGGAAAACAGAACCCTTGGGACCAATTTCCTGGACGTTCGAGGCCTTATCTGCGGGCAAGGGTAGGGAAGAGGAAGACCACTAGTGAAGGAAGCGGGGACATAACATTCAGTAACCCTGCGGTGGTGGGGGTAGCAACTAGGGTGAAAACACTTGCAGCTTCGGCTAGCGATGGTTCTTTCGGGGTTAGAGAGAATGATATCCTCACCGCAGCACTTGAGACTCTAGAGCATCGAGGTCGGGTCCGAGGCGTGTCTAGTTCACTTGGCTGGGGTAAAGGGTTTGGTGAAGAGTTTGCTGGAATGTACAGGAAGAAGAGGAACCAGAAGGCTGAACCGCAGATGGAAGACCTAGTTGTTGAAGCAGTCACCAGAATTGTCTCCATTCTAGCAGAATCAGGCCTTGATATAAGGAAAAATGTACTTCATCCTCCCCAATCACCACCTGTCAGTAGCAGCGAGGAAGAAGATGTGCATGGCCTCGAGGAAGAAGATGTGCATGGCCTCGAGGAAGAAGATGTGCATGGCAGTGAGGAAGAAGAAGCACGTGGTAGAGAGGAAGACCATTGGCATGTCAGCGAGGACGAAGGTAGTCAATAGCACAATGATAGTCAATCACCTATGCTGGACACAATAGATAAGCTGATAGAGCCAACCAAGTGCAGCGTTTTGGATGGCTCCGGGAATAAAGTGGAGCTCGCACTAGCCACTATCTTTCCATTGCAAAAGACTCTCCATACAGTGCCGGTGCAGGATGGGTATGCTGTGGTGCAACCTAGTTATGTGTGGGGCAATACGGGTCACTACCCTCTGCCTGTACCAATTGGGGGGATGAAGTAACAACCCTAGCTGAGGCTCTCTGTATAAGGATCCAATGGTCAAAGAACAGGATCCATGTACCACCCATTACGAGAAATACCAACCCTGCTCCCACATCAGGTTGCAGGGGTACAGCATCAGATGGAGGTACTGCAGCTCAGCGTCAGCAAGAGAAAGCTCAGCAATAGCAGCAGATCAGCAAAACTACACAGCAGGAGCATCGACAACAGCAGGAGGAGGACAGGCAATCTCCGCCTAAGAAGCAGCAGCGGATCAGCAAAACTACGCAGCAGGAGCATCGACAACAGCAGGAGGAACCCAGGCAATCTCCACCTAAGCAGCAGCAGCAACAGCAGCAGCAGCGATAGGCGGAGGACGGGCAATCTCCGCCTGAGCAGCAGCCACCGCAGAAGAAGGGGGCCAGGAAACCTCTGCCTAGAGATGAGCTTCTTAACTGTTTTTGGACAAAACAGGATCCAAAATACAAGCCTGCTGTGCCTATGTTGTCAGAAGCGGATTTACAGGCTGCTGGATCGAATTGTGCCAGGTTGCATGCTTACACCATGGAACACAGTAAGGATAAACTTAGTTTTCCAGCAAAGTTGCCTGAAGACTCCTTTCATGGTACTGGTGATTTAATGTTAAACATTGCATTCAGTCATGTGTATGACCTTATAACCCTGGTTGCTCTGGATGAGACCTTCTTGAGGTTGTGGACATTGTAAGTGCCTTAAAACCAAAATAGATATTTCTTTAATTTTGACCACAAAGTTCATGCATGCTAACATTTGGATTTTTTGTAAGAAAATGAAGGACAAGGCAGCGGAGATGAAGATCAGTGTTGGGTTTTTGGATCCACAGGTTCTCACGACCACAAAGATTCATAAGGAGTCTAACCTTGTAATAAAAGCATTGAGAAATGCAATGACGAATGACTACGTGGTGGGTGCCTTTGGCACCGGTGGCCACTATGTCACACTGATCATCTGTATGAAGTTCAAAGAGGTTTGGTATCTAGATTCTGCTAAACATCATCCCCCGCGAAAGTTCAAAGACCTCCGAGCGCTTGTGACTTGGTCCGTACCTTGTAGGTTTTGTTCACAAAATTCAATCTCTTAGTGTTTCTAATCGGTATTGCTCATCATGCAGGGCCTCTGAAGATATTTGCCCAAAGGACGAAGGGATGAAAGGAAAGAAGACAAAGCTAAAATCCAATCAGACATTCAAGCACAAGCCAAATACCACTGTAAGACCGAGATTTTTTTATGGTCCCTTCATACCAATTTGGTACTGCATTAACTTGTCATTTTGGTACCTCAATACGCAGTGTGCTCAGCAGCCATCAGGGTCCTTTTTGCATGGATTCCATGTGGTATTCAATATGTTCAAACTACTCGAAGACATACCTCACATCAAGAAGGCTGCTGTAAGTAGATAATGCTCTCACCCTTGTCTCTGCTCATATATTCTCCATTTGATTTTAGAAACTGATTTGTACTTGTATTCTCATAATTATTTTATTTTGCAGGATTTCAAACCTGCCCTTAATGTTTCTACAGAAGATCTAAAGCCGGTCCGGGAGATGCTGTGCGAGTACATTGTTAAAGAGATCCTCGACCGAAACGACAACATCTATAATGGTGCACCGTGAGTTCATTGTACTGCCTGACAAACTTGAAACTTGCTGCATTCAGGCTAATTTAGTACTGCCTAAGAAACCTGCTTGGCTGGGGTCAGATGTTGCTTGGTTTAGGCAGTTTTCTCAGGACTCCATCCAAACAAAGCACCGATGATGAACTTGAAACTTTAGCATGCATGTCGATCTGATGAGGAACTTGATGTGATCTCGCATTATTGTGTATATATATGTGATCTTGCTTGTGTATATATGTGAAGCCCGTTACTCATGGATCTATGTTTGTGATGTCTCTTAGCATTGCTGTGGTGGCTGCCAAATCCTCGCTGTTTCCAGGATGCAGCCCCTGATCTGGTGGCTGCCAAATCCTAGCTGGTTCCGGGATGCAGCCAGAAAACGGGCAGGTTACTGTAGGTGCCCTACGTATCGGTCACGGGCGTTAAGTAAGGCACGTTACAAAAATAGATCCATGAGTAACGGGCTTCACCTGGAACGCCCGTTACAAGTATGACAACACTGTAACGGGCCGCATAAAGGCCCATTACTAATACTGACCGGTGGGCCCTACAAGTTGATGCTTTCGTCGAGACAGAGGAGACGCGCTTCCAGAGCACGCGTCTCCTGTCGTCGAGACAGACGTGACGCGCGTCCAGAGCACACATCTCCTTTCGTGGACACAGGCGAGACGCGCGTCCAAAGCACGCGTCTCCTGTCGTCCAGACAGAGAAGACACGCGTACAAAAAATGCGTCTCCTTACGTGCAGACGCGTGTCCACAGCAAACGTCTCCGATAGTGAGTTCATGTAACGGGCTAGGTTTCTGTGCCCGTTACAAAAGGTCCATGTGGGCCCAGAGAAACAGACATTTCAGGTGAACGTTAACTTGTTTCGGTAACGGCCTTTGTTAGACGCCCGTTACAATTACGTGTTATCAGTAACGGGCATCCGCCCGTTACCTTTCTTGGCTTATTTGTAACGCTTGATCGGTAACGGGCGTTTTGCCCGTTACCAATGGCCATTCGCACCCATTACCAATGTTTGTTTTTCACGTAGTGACAGGGGCTAAAGGTACGCTAAAAATTAGCCAACTCCCAACTAAACTTTTAGTTCATCAGCCCTCAAAAGCCAACAAATGGGAGCTAATTTTAGACATAAACAACAAAAGACTGAAAATACGCTCCACTAAAATTTTAACATTTTCTCTATTACACACCATAAGGATAGAATGGACCTTTCTAATAAATGATCTATAAATTAGCTCCTGCTCCAAACAAGACCGGTAATTTTAGCCAACAATAGTTTAGACGTCTAAGCTTACGTCAGGACTAAACTTTAGTTTTAGTCCATCCAACAAGCAATAATTTGCTGATTTTTCTTTGTTTGGAAATGAATTTTATTCATGAATCAATTGAGGATAGAGTTCACCTAGAGGCAAAGCAATACATGTTGGGGAATTCATGGTAACTCTGCTACTGAGTCTAGAAAGTTGGCATTCAGATTACTTGGGGAGCCAACAACCTCTTCTTGTGCTGAAAGAAATCAGAGTACTTATGAAATTATTTATAGTTCCGTAAGAAACATATTCTATTTATTTTTCTTCATTTTTGATTAATTTATTCAGCCCACCAGCATTAAATTTGACTAAAATTAGATCATTGTTGCATGAATCCTTGACGCGCTGAAGATTTAGTTTTTGTACACCAGAACTTGCATCTTCTTTCAAGAAAAACAAAAGAATATTACCAATGCCGTTATGTGGGATGGTGGAGGAGATATACCTTCAAGTTTGACCTTGACGGTGGTGCTAATTTTCTTCAGCGGGCTCAACTCTCACGGGATGAACCAAACCTTGAGAGAGTGCTAGATGATATGGGGCTTTGGATCTATCCGATACTGGAGGACCTCATCCACCAAGCAACAATTAGATTTATCTTTTACATACTATTTTTATATCACCAAATTATGTAATAATGATTCTTTGAACTTGACCTGAATGATTCCCTTAGTTAATTATAGTTGAGTTGCAGTATTATCTTGAAACTAGTTTTTATCATATTACAAACTAAGTGCACAACTACTAATTTGTATTCTATGCACTGCTTTTTTTGTTTTTTTCATCTGTTCAGGTGTTTGGCTTTTGAGTCAACTGAAAAATGAATCACTTGAGTTGTTGGGTAGCTAGCTAGGTGTTATGGCCCGAAGGGACCCAGCCGGGCCTTAGGAGGCCACCAGGAGGCGCGCCCGGGCAGCAGGCGCCCTCATGAGCAATGAGGAGGAGCGCGCCTAGCAGGGTAGGCCGGCTTCACTGGCAAGTATCTTCAGAGATTGGAAAGTCGAGATTAGGTAGTTTACAATAAAAGGTAAGAGTGTGTTAGGAAAGACTGGATCCAGTATATAAGGAATCCAAATCTAAGTACCTTAGGAATGAAGTCATGAGGTCCTATAAAAGTGAGAGAATTGTAATCCAAAAGCAAGAAAGGAAGAAAAATTCTCTCAACTCTCTGTCTCCCGGCTCCCTGCACACACTCCCATACGCCGTCCCATTCCCCCTCGCAACATCTCCCCCTCCCCTGTGCCCCTGGCCGCCCCTCCACTAAAACCATAACATCTGGTATCCAGAGACCAGGAACCAGCACACCATGTCACAACCCGTTACCGTGGACAATCTAACCAAGCAGATTGCCTCCTTGCAGACCAATGTTGAGAAGCTCCTTACTGGAATGAAGGCTAATGGCGATCGCATCACAGCCTTGGTGAAAAAGCCCGCAGTAGAGGAAGCTGAGCAGAGCGACAAGACCATAGCCGACACCGACGCCAAGGCAAAGGCGGAGGCCGAACTGCAGAAGAGAGTAGCCACCATCGTCGGGTGCAACTTCCTCCTCGACAAGGCCAAGCAGGACGACAATGGCTTCAACCCCGAGATCATCGAGAAGGTGACTAAAACTCTCTTCCCAACACCAGCTGACCACCCCAGAGTAGCGGAAGGATTCACCCTCGAGCTTCTACCCCATGTTGGTGCCTTGCTTCCACAAGATGAACTTCCCGAAGTATAAAGGGAAGGGCGACCCACTGTGGTGGCTCAATAGATGCGAGCACTTCTTCACTAGGCAGTGGACGCCGGATCATGAGAGGGTTTGGTATGCAACCTTTCATATACAAGGTGCCGCACAACATTGGTACATGCACTTGTCACAGGAACTGCCAATCACAGATTGGAAGGAGTTCACGCACCGCGTCAACGTCTGCTTCGGCCCCCTCCAGGCACAACCCACTGGGCGAGTTGGTCGCACTATGACACACGGGCACCGTTGATGACTACACGGAGGACTTCCTCGCTCACGTGGCGCGCGCGGGACAGCAGCAAGTGAACATCTACACCGCTGGGCTAGCAAGCCCCTTTGCACCGACATTGAGCTGCAGGACCCCAAGGACATGGAGCACGCGATGGCGCTCGCCCATGCATATGAGAGGAGGGCGTCTATGGTGGTGGAGCTCCCTAAAGCGATTTCAGCAGCTACAACATGGAGTACGACTACACCGACACATACCTCGACGACACTTGAGAGTACGGCTACACGAACAACATCTACTATGACGACATTGACTGCACCAACGACGCCAACTGCACCGACAACTACTCCAACTCTGCTGAGCACACGCACCTTCAAGCGCCTGACTCCAGATGAGATGGTGGAGTGGAGACGCTTGGGCCTATGCTTTAACTGTGATGAATAGTTTAGTAGAGGTTACAGGTGCAAGCATCTATTCGAGATCACCATCGTCAATGACTTCAACAATGATGACGATGATGGAGCATCTCTGATGGTGCTAATGGCAGGACAGGAGAGACCCTTGAGAGGGTGCCGCACCATGTGCCTCATGGGCTCCTTCTTGGGGGAGAGGGCATGGGTGCTCTTCGACACGGGTGCTACGCACAACGTCATCGACCTCACCTTCGCCCGACAGGCAGGAATTTCAGAACGACGCATCAACAGCGGCATCACCATCGGCGACAGGTCCACTATGCGCATCTGTGGCCTTTGCCGAGACCTACCCATTCGACTGGGACAGGAGGTCTTCATCATCGATGCATACATCTCCACGCTCGACGGCATGACATACGTCATACTTGGCACTCCATGGTTTGGGCAGCAGGCGTGCACACCAGAGGCCCGAGGGTGGGTGTCACCACCCCCATGTGTGCCAACGTGGAAGCAAGCAGAAGAGGAAATGCCTTCGACATGATCTCCCCACGCATGGCCATCTTCAACGACATACGACGAGTAGTTCGGGAGGAGCTCGAATTAGCCGTTGTCAGTCAGGCGATAACAGCTCATCAAGCCGCTCCTGTATGGACGACGGACGACGAGGTGATTTTCTTTGATGGATGCATCTATCTACCGACTTCCTCACCACTGCTGACAGCACTCATCACCTCGCTCGTGGCTACCGGAGAGTGGAGGCACCTACGTCTACTTGCAGTTGGAGGCCACACAATGGCAACTATAGCAGCCACCCGTCTTTTCCCTCTACAGTGATCATGACACAAGAGTGGCCACAAGGGAGATTGGTACAAACTGACACTATATTCATGGATCTAGCAGGTTGTGAGTTTCTGATTACAGAGATATTACCGCTTCCATGGGACCCTTCAGCAGTTCTCTTCAGTGAGTTACTAGACATCACGGCACCATGAGTACAACCACGCATATCATTTGTTTATAGTGTGCCAGGCATCATTCTTCCTCGAGAGGGACTACAGACGCGCATCTTCATCAAGCCCCCACCGCCGACGACACTCACACTAGACTGGGGTGTCCCTCGACAGGCCATAGTTGCGCCAGGGGCAACAAATGTCCAGGAGAGAAGCCACCATATGCTAGCTGCTCAGGACTTCACCATCCATGGCTACATCGACGACCTACGCTACCACTTCCACTTCCATGTCGACCGTACGTTGCGCAACGTCACCTCCATAATGCCGATAGGAGTTCTACAGATGACAGTGGCAGCACACCCCATAGCAGACCCTCTTCCACTCGCAGGAGTTGAAGGATGGACACCACTGCAGCATGAGGACACGCTGCTCGTAAATCCGACGGGTATTGTTATGGCCCAAAGGGACCCAGCTAGGCCTTTGGAGGCCACCAGGAGGCACGCTTGGGCAGCAGTCGTCCTCCGAGGTGATGAGGAGGAGCAGGCGCCCTAGGAGGGGATGCCCAATAGGGTAGGCCAGCTTCACCGACAAGTATCTTCAGAGTTTGGTAATTTTAGAGTTTGGAAAGTGGAGATTAGGTACGTAGTTTACAGTAAAATGTAAGAGCGTGTTAGGAAAGATTGGATCCAGTATATAAGGAATCCAAATCTGAGTATCTTAGGAGTGAAGTCATTAGATCCTATAAAAGTGAGGGAATTGTAATCCTAAAGCAAGAAACGAAGAGCAACCCTTATAGGTTCGCTGAAGTGTGGGAGGATATATATACCAACTCAAATCTGTGATCGCGGGAAGCTTTAGTAGCTTTTTATGTAATTTCACTCCTAGAACATGTAATAAGGTAGCTCACGCCCTTGCTGCATAAGGGAGCTGTGTAACCACGGTGATGATGTGCTTTGGGACATCACACCATCTTGTGTAACTGTCGTGGTGGTCAGCGATGCTGTTGAGCCGTTGAGTTAATGGAAGTCTCCTTCTATGCAAAAAAAAGAAAGAAAGGAAGAGAAATTCTCTCAACTCTCTGTCTCCTGGCTCTCTGCGCCCTCTCCCTCACCCGATTTTCTGAAGAAAACCGAATGCATCTCATATGTGTGCCAGGATCTCAATTTCACACATACGATAGACATAATGAGTGTAATAATAGAAACAATGCTCAAAAACGTACAAGAAGAGGTTTATTAACTTTTATTACACTCATGGATAGACACGAAGGTCTTTACACAAACATCGATAGCTAAGACGATCTAGCACCATCTTCAACTCCACAGGCATCTGACTGGGGGAAACGCATCCTTAGAACTCATCGTAGTCACTGAAATACTCTTCTCCGGTGTTCTCCTCTGAACAACGCTATGCAAGTGTGAGCACACTTATGGTTGGAGCTCAGCAAGTGGGGTGAAAGTATGCAAGGCTATCAATGATAGGCTAAGAGTTTGCTGCGGTTAGCATTTTAATGTTGGTCAAATTTTATTAGCAAGCACCTATTTACTAGGTGTAAGTTTATACCATCCCAAAAGATTAAGCATTTGAAACATTATCTCAAAACCATATAAAACCATGATTTAATTTCATCTTCAAGTTCACTTATCATGTGAGGGTCCAGGCCGCTCTTGACCGTGAGCACGGCTGATCGATCAGTTCACTCTGCAGAGATCGTACACTTTACCCACAGCTCGTGTTCCCCATGTTGCCCGGGTTGATCAGACCCTTAAACACTTCCGAGGTGAGTGGCTAGGGGTCCACAATGAAGCCTTTACAAAGATATGCAGAAGACCAACAACCCGCGACAGTTACAGCAGCGGAGCGGACCATAACCCTCCCTAGTGGTCAGCACCTTAGCAAAGGCTGCTACCCCAAAAGAACCAGGCTATACCCCTTCAACTCCGGCCCCCTGTGCTCCTTTCGGATAAGGTTGTCAGATAATTCCACAAACCTAATTAATTGGCTAAGCCAGAGCCATATGGACTGTGGTTGCACTGTTTTCCTGGGTGGTTCTCCATGTTCCAATTAAAGCATATGATCTTGTATTAACAAAGCATCATCTTTCACCAAAGTTTCCATGATCATCATTCATCATTTTGTAAAATTCCATTTGAACCATCCCAAGGTATAGCAACTAAGCATTTCTACCCAAAACATTTATTTAAAAGGGTTGTTCAAGGTATAGGGGATAAAATTCTAGTCATGTCCTTAAAAAGGTGATTTTCCCATCAATTTATGCATAGCAACATTTAAATGTAATCTCAGTTATCATGCAAGTTGTGTGGGACAAAATAGAATATGCAGGGGAGGAAATCCACTTGCCTTTCTTGCTTAAACACTGTGATTCTTCTTCTTCAAAAAGTTGTTCTTGATCTTCGATCGGTAGCTCTGCTCCAACTGGAACGATATCTACGCGCATAGCAAAAATCATACAATAAATAAAAACAATACATCAAACATTACAAAAGGCTAAAACAAGCTATTAAAACTGACGGGCTCTGAGAGACGGTCGCATGGACACCAAGAACGCTTAAAACGGATAAAAGACGGAAAAGATATGGCTAAAACAAGGTTTAGGGGCTAGATTGTAAGAAAACTTGGGCTCCAGGGACTTTTCTGCAAGAAACCAGGGACCTAAACACAATTATGCATATAAACTCAAGGTTTATACCGTAAAAGGATAGGTTTGGACCTCGGGTGGGAAAACTTAAGAAGTCTAGGGGCTTAACTGTGAAAACCAGGACGTGTTTGTAACAATCTTTGGAGGTGGGAGGGCATTTCTGTGATATTAGAAACCACACGGGGGTTTTTGCAAAAAGATGATGACTGGCTGCGGTTGACTGGTATGGGTTTTGATTTGACTTGGTGGGCGCGGATCTGGGCCGTCGGATCCAGAACGGGCGGCAGCGGGCGGCCCTGGCGGCGCGCGGCGGCGGACGGGCGGCGCCCGGCGCGGACTACGCCGGAACTTCGCCAGAGCACGGCCAAATGGAGCTCCCGTGCACCATAGACGACGGGGAGGGCACCAAAATGAAGAGTAGGACACGAGAGACTCACTGAGGACCTTGAGACGGCGAGAAGGGCGGCGGAGATGGAGATCGGAGAGCCGGCGGCGGAGCTTCGGTGACCCCTCGGGGCAGCGGTGCTGCGAGGCGAGGAAGAGGGGAGGAGCTCCGGGGAGAGGTGCGGGAGATGCTGGGGCTGGTGCCGCCCTTTTATAGGGTAGAGGAGGGGGAGAGGAGGCGGCGCAGAGGCGGTGGGCGGCGGGCACTCCGGCGGGCGCCATTAAAGCTCGGTGGGGAGCTTGGTGGGCGGCCGTTTCTGGGAGAGGAAAAGGTGGGGCGGCGCGAGTGGGTGCACGCGCACTCACGCATTCAAGGGGAGGAGAGGAGGGGGCGCCGGGGAAGGGAGGCGCCGGGGAGGGCCGGTGGCCACGACCACGGTGAGGAAGGGCGGCCGGCGGGAGGTTGGGGACATCCCTGACGAGCGGGGCCCGCCGGTCAGCCACTGGCAGAGAGGGAGGGTGAGGTGGGCCAGCGGTGCGCTGTGGGCCGAAAGAGGAAACGTGGGCCGCTGTAGAAGAAAAAAAAAGGGTAAAGAAAACGGAGATGGGTCGGCGGGGAAGTGGGCTGAAAGGGGAAGGGAGGGAAAAAAGGTTGGGGGTTTTTGTTCTTCTTTTTTTTCCTTTTTCAAACTTTTTATTTCAAAACTTTTCAAACCTTAAACACTTAAAACCTTTAAAGTTTTCAAAATTATTTTTTAAAAAACTTTTTAAACCACACACAACAAACAAAAACAAATGCATACAAAAATGATGCACATTCACTTGGGTGTTTTCTAAATTAATAAATATTCTTTAATACTTTAACAGCAAATTTAATTAGTCAAAATTAATAAGCCCTTAGAAAAAAATCTAATCATGTTTCTAGCATTTTTAAAGTGATGGAATTTTAGGGTGTGACAAATCCTACCCCCTTAAAAAGAATCTCGTCCCGAGATTCGGAGAGATTGGAAAACAACTAGAGGAGATACAAACTGATCTTGAAAGGTGTTGGGGTACAACCACAGAGCTTAATTCACTTCTCCTTCTTCTTTGGGCTTGTGGTGGCAGCAAACTCAATCCTATCTCCTTGTGGGCTTGTTAAGAGCACCGACTTCTTGGCACACAGAATAATCCCATCATGTTTGCCTAACCAATCCATTCCAAGGATCACATCTATTCCACTGGACGTTAGAACTACTAAGTCAGCTTGAAAAATCTATCTCTCCGATCTTAAGATTGACCTGTGGGCATACATGGGTGGATTTCATTTCACCGTTTGGGGAACCAACTAGCAAATGTGTCTTCATAGAACTCATGGGTACATCATGCTTTGCCACGAATTGTTCAGTAATAAATGAATGTGATGCCCCGGAATCAAATAAAATTGTTGCAGGTATAGAGTTGATAAGAAATGTACCAAGCACAACATCTCTGGCCTCTTGGGCTTGCTCAGCTGTCACATGGTTCACCCTACCACGCATGTAGTTCTGTTGGCCTCTGTTACCTTGAGAATTTGGATTCCCCGTGCGTACTTGAGAAGATGACTGTCCGAGTCTCTGACCATTGCCTTTCTGAGGTGTGCGCTGGGGACAAATGCTGGCATAGTGTCCCAATTCTCCACAGTTAAAACAACCACTAGCTCGAACTGGGGTGTTGTTCCTACTGGTGCATCTGAACGATTCTGAGAAGGATTTGGAACATGTGGTGTCTGCTGGCTGGAATGCTGGGGTGATTGAGTTGAGTGCTGCAACTACAAATTCTGAGTATAAGTTCCACTTGATCCTCCAGAGTGGAACTGAGAACCCTGCGATGAGTTGAAGCGGGGACGTGTGTTGCTGGATTGTCCATGAGATTTAAACTTGCGCTTCTGCTCAACAAGTTCTGCACGTTTGCTTTCCAAGCCTATGGCCTTGTCTAGCAAAGTCTGGAAATTAGGAAAAGTATGACTCTGGAGCTGGTAGTTGAGTGGCCCAATGAGACCATCCAAGAAACGTTTTTGCCTCTTTGGGTCAGTGTCTACCTCATCTGGGGCATAACGAGATAACTGAGTGAATTTATCCCGATACTCACTAACAGACATGTTGCCTTGCTTCAAAGCTAGAAACTCCTTCTGCTTGAGCTTGATCACACCAGCTGGGATGTGATGTGTGCGGAAACCTTCCTGGAACTCCTGCCAGGTGATGGTGTTGGGAGCGGCATGTGCAGCAGTATACGCATCCCACCAATCAGCTGCTGCGCCCTCCAGGCGTCCTGCAGCGTACAAGACTTTCTCACGATCAGTGCATTGTACTATATCCAACTTCTTGTTAACAGTCTTGAGCCAATCATTAGCATCAAGGGGTTCCACAGAATGCGAGTAGGTAGGTGTGTGGTGGCTCATAAACTCTCTGTGTTTGTTTGCAAGTGGTGGAGGTGCTTGAGGTAATGGTTGGTTTTGTTGAGCTTGCATGTTCTGAACGGTAGTTGTAAGTGCTTGCAACAACTGTGTCAGAGCTGCTAGGAATTGCTGCACTGCTGGATCCATTGCTAGATTATGTGGTGGATGTGGTACATGATTTCGCCGATTAGCGATGTGGGCACGAATTACTGGCGGAACATCCTGTCCTGCTCCTGACCTGGTGTTTACCATCTGATTGTTAGGAAAGATACTCAGATAAGAAGTTGAACTAATAAAGATAAACAAGGGGTAAAGACTTAAATTTAAACTAATTATTTTATTAATGCACTTATGGCCATCACTCCATAAAGCATTTCAAACATAACAAAGATCCAACTCAAACATGTTTTCACCCAACAAGCATTATTACATCGTATACGTCCTCGCAGGAACGGATCTATCGATCAACTCAAAAAGGTAGGCATCCTATTCAAGAAGATCGGTTGACGCGATGGACGAGCCGTAGCGGAGCCTCTTGCGGGGTGGTGACATCGCAGCGCAAGGAAACTCGGCGGGCTGCTCTGGTGGCTCCCTGCCATCACGCTCGGCTTCCAACCGCGCAATCTTGGCGTAGGCATCCTTCAGCATCCCATGGGTCTGATCCAACTCAGCAGTAGCAACCTCCAGATCAGTGTTGAGTCCTGCAACGACTTGGACGAGGATGTTGATACGATTCTCCCCGGGATATCCAACTTGAACCATCGTTTGCTCAGTGCCACTGATGCGTCGAGGAACATGACGGAAGTCACTGATGTTCAGCTGATGGTGGCGTCTAGAACGAAGAGACCATAAAGCTCTTCTTGCAGCATTGCTGACAGAAGCACTGTAGGTGGAGTGGGGTGTAGTGGAGTCATGTGCCTTGATCGTTGGGTAGCCTCTGGTAGTCTCTTCACATGCCCTGACGTGAACTCGAGTCATGTAGAAGGTACTAAGTGGTGGTTCTGTCCAACTGTGAGTGACGTAGAGCGGCTTCACCATGTTTCCCAATTCCCGCAGCGTCTGATGAAGCAGGTAGGGAAAGTAGCCCGGCTCATTTTCCGAGGAATGAATGCGACAGGCCGGATCCCCTTCACGAGGACCGTCGTAGTAGTACTCTTCTGCATCACCGTCGCTGCCACTGCCATCACTGAGATTCTCCACGACTGGGTCAGCCAACGGAGGCAGCTCTATTCCGTTGTTTCTATACGGATGAAATCCGGCCATCTGATAGAACAAAGCTGAACTTAGAGCAGAATAAAACAAAAGGGTACAATTTTAACAAAAGACAAATAAGATAGATTTTTAGGTGGAATTAAGATTTATTTTGAAGAGCTGACACGGCTTTCTAGAAAATGAGTCCTTATTACGACCATTTCTATCTAAGGCTGCGTCCTACAGTCAGCATAGCTCTGGTACCACTCTATCACACCCGATTTTCCGAAGAAAACCTAATGCATCTCATATGTGTGCCAGGATCTCAATTTCACACATACGATAGACATAATGAGTGTAATAACAGAAACAATGCTCAAAAACGTACAAGAAGAGGTTTATTAACTTTTATTACACTCATGGATAGACACGAAGGTCTTTACATGAACATCGATAGCTAAGACGATCCAGCACCGTCTTCAACTCCACAGGCATCTGACTGGGGGAAACGCATCCTCAGAACTCATCGTAGTCGCTGAAGTACTCTTATCCGGTGTTCTCCTCTGAACAACGCTATGCAAGTGTGAGCACACTTATGGTTGGAGCTCAGCAAGTGGGGTGAAAGTATGCAAGGCTATCAATGATAGGCTAAGAGTTTGCTGCGGTTAGCATTTTAATGTTGGTCAAATTTTATTAGCAAGCACCTATTTACTAGGTGTAAGTTTATATCATCCCAAAAGATTAAGCATTTGAAACATTATCTCAAAACCATATAAAACCATGATTTAATTTCATCTTCAAGTTCACTTATCATGTGAGGGTCCAGGCCGCTCTTGACCGTGAGCACGGCTGATCGATCAGTTTTCACTCTGCAGAGATCGTACACTTTACCCACAGCTCGTGTTCCCCATATTGCCCGGGTTGATCAGACCCTTAAACACTTCCGAGGTGAGTGGCTAGGGGTCCACAACGAAGCCTTTACAAAGATATGCAGAAGACCAACAACCCGCGACAGTTACAGCAGCGGAGCGGACCATAACCCTCCCTAGTGGTCAGCACCTTAGCAAAGGCTGCTACCCCAAAAGAACCGGGCTATACCCCTTCAACTCCGGCCCCCTGTGCTCCTTTCGGATAAGGTTGTCAGATAATTCCACAAACCTAATTAATTGGCTAAGCCAGAGCCATATGGACTGTGGTTGCACTGTTTTCCTGGGTGGTTCTCCATGTTCCAATTAAAGCATATGATCTTGTATTAACAAAGCATCATCTTTCACCAAAGTTTCCATGATCATCATTCATCATTTTGTAAAATTCCATTTGAACCATCCCAAGGTATAGCAACTAAGCATTTCTACCCAAAACATTTATTTAAAAGGGTTGTTCAAGGTATAGGGGATAAAATTCTAGTCATGTCCTTAAAAAGGTGATTTTCCCATCAATTTATGCATAGCAACATTTAAATGTAAACTTAGTTATCATGCAAGTTGTGTTGGACAAAATAGAATATGCAGGGGAGGAAATCCACTTGCCTTCCTTGCTTAAACACTGTGATTCTTCTTCTTCAAAAAGTTGTTCTTGATCTTCGATCGGTAGCTCTGCTCCAACTGGCACGATATCTACGCGCACATCAAAAATCATACAATAAATAAAAACAATACATCAAACATTACAAAAGGCTAAAACAAGCTTTTGAAACTGACGGGCTCTGAGAGACGGTCGCATGGACACCAAGAACGCTTAAAACGGATAAAAGACGGAAAAGATAGGGCTAAAACAAGGTTTAGGGGCTAGATTGTAAGAAAACTTGGGCTTCAGGGACTTTTCTGCAAGAAACCAGGGACCTAAACACAATTACGCTTACAAACTCAAGGTTTATACCGTAAAAGGACAGGCTTGGACCTTGGGTGGGAAAACTTAAGAAGTCTAGGAGCTTAACTGTGAAAACCAGGACCTGTTTGTAAGAATCTTTGGAGGTGGGAGGGTGTTTCTGTGATATTAGAAACCACTGGTGGGTTTTTGCAAAAAGATGATGACTGGCTGTGGTTGACCGGTATGGGTTTTGATTTGACTTGGCGGGCGCTGATCTGGGCCGTCGGATCCGGAACGGACGGCAGCGGGTGGCCCTGGCGGCGCGCGATGGCGGACGGGCGGCGCCCGGCGCGGACTTCGCCGGAACTTCGCCGGAGCACAGCCAAATGGAGCTCGCGTGCACCATAGACGACGGGGAGGGCACCAAAATGAAGAGTAGGACACGAGAGACTCACTGAGGACCTTGAGACGGCGAGAAAAGCGGCGGAGAGGGAGATCAGAGAGCCGGCGGCGGAGCTTCGGTGACCCCTCGGGGCGGCGGTGCTGCGAGGCGAGGAAGAGGGGAGGAGCTCCGGGGAGAGGTGCGGGAGAAGCTGGGGATGATGCCGCCCTTTTATAGGGTAGAGGAGGGGGAGAGGAGGTGGCGCAGAGGCGGTGGGCGGCGGGCACTCCGGCGGGCGCCATTAAAGCTCGGTGGGGAGCTTGGTGGGCGGCCGTTTCCGGGAGAGGAAGAGGTGGGGCGGCGCGAGTGGGTGCACGCGCACTCACGCATTCAAGGGGAGGAGAGGAGGGGGCGCCGGGGAGGGCCGGTGGCCACGACCACGGTGAGGAAGGGCGGCCGGCGGGAGGTTGGGGACGGCCCTGACGAGCGGGGCCCGCCGTTCAACCACTGGTAGAGAGGGAGGGTGAGGTGGGCCGGCGGTGCGCTGTGGGCCGAAAGAGGAAACGTGGGCCGCTGCGGATGAAAAAGAAAAAAAAGGGGAAAGAAAAGGGAGATGGGCCGGCGGGGAACTGGGCTGAAAGGGGAAGGGAGGGAAAAAAAGGTGGGGTTTTTTTTTCTTCTTTTTTTTCCTTTTTCAAACTTTTTATTTCAAAACTTTTCAAACCTTAAACACTTAAAACCTTTCAAGTTTTCAAAATTATTTTTTTTAAACTTTTTAAACCACACACAACAAACAAAAACAAATGCATACAAAAATGATGCACATTCACTTGGGTGTTTTCTAAATTAATAAATATTATTTAATACTTTAAGAGCAAATTTAATTAGTCAAAATTAATAAACTCTTAGAAAAAAAATCTAACCATGTTTCTAGTATTTTTAAAGTGATGAAATTTTAGGGTGTGATACCGCCCCCTCCCCCTCGCGACATGTCCCCGTCCCCTGCGCCCCTAGCCACCCCCTGCACTAAAACCATAACACTAGGCTACACACTTGTTTTAAGTATTGAACAACTGGAATTGTTGGGTAGCTAGCTAGGCTACACACTTATTCTCTGCATAAGCATCATGGGTCTATGAGTTGATTCTGACAGGGCCGTTCCTAAGGGAGTGCAACCGGTGCGACGGAATAGGGCCTCCGATTTACAAGGGCCTCCAGTTCTGAGCATTTAAGCTCATTACATTCGTGTTTAGTAGCCTAAATACTCTTACAACAAACAGTAAAAGAATGAAAAGTGCTTGTTATCAACATTTTGTTTTCTTACTCTCGTTCGTGTGTTGTTTGCTTGTCTCTTGATATGCTCATTCATCCTTTATTACCAAGGATGGGAGTATGGGTGCCTATTGCAAAGGCTGGGATGACACATCATGTATGGTGCATGCGGCTCAAGCTCGTGGTTAGCAGCTGCTTCATATGCATGCTCAGCGCAATGCATGCCTACCCATGATGCTCAATTATTGTTGTGTGCTTCAACGAGTTAAGAGAACTAAGTTTACTGCAGATTAGGTGCCAACTGCTCATTGCCCAATCTTAACGCTAGGTACATTTAATTTTCTTTCATCTAGAATTCAGAGGAACTTAGACACCTAATACAATTTTATTCTTTTCATATTTTGTGTATGTAAAATATGTATCAATTGATTTAGATGTCTATTATTTCAAGATTCAAGTCATGTTTACCTAAAGTCTTTAGTTGGTAAACTGATTTCAAAAAATACCAAAAGTACAAATTATGCAACTAGAAGATCAGTGTATACAATTCTTGATATTATCAAGATGCTATATAATATATTATATAGTTCTTTTTTATTTTGTCAGGCCTACTTTTTAGATTCCGTACAGGGCCTCAGATTTTTCGGGGACGGCCCTGATTCTGATTATTTGTATTCATGTGTACTAATTTGGTAATTCATTCACCTGTTATTCGCAGCTTGGTTCCATGTTCACAGTAATAGTGACTAATGAGGACGAATCACAGAAGACATGATGAAATATAAAATAATAAGAAATCAGGTACTCCAACGAGCTTTTAAGTGATTTTCTTATTCTATTAAATACAATATAATATTTGTGTATCCCGTGTCGGTGTTTTTAGAAAAAAGTAGTCTATCGAAATTAACACAGCTGTGTCGCGTATCCGTATCCATATCGTAGTATCAACACTACCATATCGTACAAGCACGGACTGGTTAATTACTATACTTCCAAAGTCTGAAACCTAGCTTAGAGTATCATTAGGATTAAACATGTCCTAAGCAAGCATTACTCTGACTTAAATGGCCTGACTTATAAGTTGCATAAGTAGCTCCACTCCTACTTAAAGTGACTTATTTCCACTTTTTCCCTCTCCCACCCTGTGTGGAGCCCACTGACTTATAAGTCACTGCAACCAAACAGGACTGACTTAAATCCAACTGACTTATAAGTTTGGTGACTTATAAGTCAGGTGACTTATGGGAACCAAACAGGACCTAAGCCTAGTATGCACGGGAACAAAAGGGGCATCGAAACTAAGAAATGAGAAGCTATACACTACTAGTAAACTAAGTCGGTGGGGGTAAGACCGTTCCCACGGGTTTCATTAAGAGAAGAAAGCTTCCTCCCAGCTTAGAAAACTCCCGAACCCCGGTTTCATCAGCGAGGGGATTTTTTTTTGAGATACAGTCTGATGAGATAAACCTGCGTCCGAGAGGATTCAAACCCAAGCCGGCGGCATGCTCATCTGCGATGCCTACCAACCCAGCTAATGCTCGTTCTCGCTATACACTACTAGTAAATAGCAATGCAGCTCGCGTAGGCTGCTGGCACCATGGCTAGGCGGGGTCGTGGCGCTGTGGTCGCTGCGTCGGGAAAACAAAACGCCGAACGTACGATGGGGCTAATAAGCAGAACACAGGATGGCAACAATGAGCGATGTGCGGGACGGGGGAGCGCTCACCTACGGTCTGGCTCGCTGGGGAATCCAAGATGGCGGTGCCATGGCGAGGCGGGCGGCCGATGCATCTCGGAGAACACGGGGGCTTAGTGTGTCTACGGCTCTCGGCATGCAACAGCGTGGCGACTATATGTCGCGCCCGCGATGGTTAACAAACCATCGCGCCGCGGGACCCACCTGTCATTAGCTTCTTCATCCTCCGTCCAAGAGCTGCGTGCTTCATCCTCGAGGTCCCCGGCGGAGCCGGGTTAGGGCGGCAGAGGGTGGTGGTGGTGGATCCGACGGCGGGAGACGCCGAAGACGGTGGAGGAGGGCGGCGCGGGGGCACGAAGCTCGCCGCCGGTAGGGTTAGGTTAGGTTAGGGTTTGGGGCTTCGGGTTGCCAGGCTGGGTCTCCAATGACCTCCGGCTCTAGAGGGATGGCTGGGGCAGTGGCGGACCGGCAGCGGTGGCGGGTTGTGGGCGGTGCAGCGAGACGGCGGGAGTCGCCGGCTGCGGGTGGCGGAGGACAACCGGTGGGCGGTGTTGGAGGCGGAGGCGTGATGGAGAGCTCCCCGGCGGAGCCGGGTTAGGGTGGCGGCGGCCGGCGGTGGCGAATTCGGCGGTGGGAGCTGTCGGAGAAGAGCTGGAAGGTGGCGCAGGGGAGGAGAGCAGCGGCGCGAGGTCGGGGAAGGAAATGGTCTGTGTTGTAGAAAGAAAACAATAGGGTTGGGGAGTAGTCGTGGGCCGTGATGGGCTTTCGGTGATGGTTTGCAAACCATCACCGAAGCGATGCATATTCGCACCCATGCAACAGTGTCTCGCTCCACCCTCCACCTCTTGTGCTTCGCAATCTTCCTTTCCCTCGGCTCTCCTCTCCTCACGTGTTTGGTGGCGGCGGCGGCTAAGGGAAGAAACCCCAACGGCCCCGGCTCAAGGGTTTTTTTTACGAGATGAGGAGGGGCATCAATTTTATAGCCAAAGGCTGGGCTCGAATAATCTTATAATGCATCCCGTCCATGGTGGTGATATTTTCTAAGGCGTGGCGAGGCCGATTGCTGAAGGGAGAGCGTTGCAGGTTGGGCTGTATGGTGCGCGCGTAAATCGGCCGGATTAATTGGGCCTCCGCAGTCAGTGGCCGGCGTTCTTCTGAATTTTTATGTATATTTTTTTCGATTTTGTAAAAATATATGATGGTCTAGGACTTTGTCAAATCTATACAACAATCGTCGTGGCTCACAGCGGTTAGTTCCAACCGCCGTGACCTACAGCGGCTAGAGCGGGTAACCGCCGTGAGCCACGACGGTAGGCCTATCGCCAACGGTCGGGTGGTCTGACTTTGGGCCTGCGAGAACCTATCGCCGTGGGTTACAACGTTTTGCTTTTGCAACCGATGTGGCCCACGGCGGTAGACTTTAACCGGGTGATGGCGGCCGCTGTCCCCCACCCCTCCCGCCTCCGGCGCCGTCGCCCCCAGCCGAACCTCCTAGGTATGTTTTCTTTTTCTTTTGAATTTGTTTTTAATTAGTTTAGGATTAGTTTATTTAGGTTAGAAAATTTAGAAATTAGTTTATTTAGTTTTAAAAATGTAGAAATTAGTTTATTTAGTTTAGAAAATTTAGAAATTAGTTTATTTAGTTTAGAAAATGTAGAAAATAGTTTATTTAGTTTAGAAAATTTAGAAATTAGTTTAAATTGGTTTTTTAATTAGTTAGAATTAGTTTATTTAGTTGTACATTAGTTTAAATTAGTTTATTTAGTTTAGAAAATTTAAAAGTTAGTTTAAATTAGTTTATTTGGTTTATAAAATTTAAAAACTCATAGAAATTAGTTGAAATTTGTGTATTTAGTGTAGAAAATTCAGAAAATAGTTCATTTTTTATTATTTAGTGTTGATAATTTAGAAAATAGTTTTTTTAGTCTTTACAAAATATTTCAAATTTATTTGTTTAGTTTAGAAAATATAGAAAATAGTTTATTTACTTTAGAAAATTCAGAAATTAGTTTAAATTTGTTTATTTAGTGTAGAAAATGTCGAAAATAATTTATCTCTCGGTAGAAAATTTAAAAATAGTTTATTTAGTTTAAAAAATTTACAAAATAGTTTAAATTTGTATATTTAGTTTAGAAAATTTAGAAAATAGTTCAAATTTGTTTATTTGGTTTAGAAAATTTAGAAATTAGTTTAAATTTGTTTATTTCGTTTAGAAATACGACATTGAATTATAATTTGTGTGTGTACGCAGCTGCAGTTATGGTTCAGGCTTAAGATCAGGTGCCAGTAGAGTACGTGCGGCCAAAGTTGTTGGATGCTAGGGTCGACATCAAGCACCGCTCGTACCTGTCCGCCATTCTTGGAGAGGATTTTGGGCATGTACGTTCTCGCACTACGCGCATGTTGATGCCGATACACGACCTTTGCAAGTACGTGAAATGATGCTCTATTAATGTATTTATCTTTCTTTGTAGTTATGTTTTTACTAATAAAATAGTCTTTTTTGTTTCAGACTATGCGCAGCAGGACTACTGCCTCAAGCGCGGTTAGTCGAGGGGGACAAGCTGCGGCCCGCGGTTCCTCGTGCGGATCGCATGACATGGTTCACGTACGACTTCCCCCTGCTCTACGCACTTCTAGACCAGTGGAGGCCCGAGACACACACGTTCCACTTCCCCGTCGGCGAGCTGGCAACGACTCTTCAGGACATGGCCCTCTTGATGGGCCTTTCTTGTGCGGGCGAGGCGATGGGGCTGTGGACATCGCAGCCACTTGGCATGAAGACTTCCTTGCTCGGTTCGCGAATGTTCCTCGGAACGATTGCGCCCCCGCGGCGTACCAGCCGTTCGCGAACTCTCACGGACCCACCTTGGTCTGGTTGCAGCAGTTCAGCGTACGTACCTTGACTTCTTATTTTTATTTGTTTTTATAGCTGTGGAGGTAATGTAACGAACGATTGAATTTATTTGTGCAGGCTGATTACCTAGCAGATGACGCCCAGCCCGAGATAGTCAACAAGTTCCTAGAGGCGTACCTGTTGTGGCTGATGTTTGGGTTTGTGATGTATAGCAGTTCTCAAGGAGACGCGGTGCTGAAGTTCTTGATCCCCTACGCTCGGAGGATCGCCGACGCGCCATTGGACGTGGTCCCCCAGATCAGTTGGGGCTCCGCTATTCTTGCTGGCAAGTACAGGGGGCTGTGCACAGGGTGTCCAAGTGCCGTTCAGAGAAGGTGAACCTTCTCGGTTGTCCTCTCCTTCTGCAGCTCTGGTGCCACGAGCGCTTTTTGGTTGGTCGGCCGAAGATCGACCTCAGGCCGTACAAGCACCTACCAAAGGGCCACGCCCCCGCCGACTGTTTAACCATGGGTTCACTGTGGTGACTACGGACGGTAATTACTCACCTTTGACTTTTGATTTGACTTTGAATTTTGTTTGCTCAATTCGCATGTAGGGTTCACATTTTGTTTGCAGTCCTCGTGGGTTCACGACCAGACGAAGAGGGTCTACAAGAACTTCGTCGGTCAGTTCGACTCTCTCACGGACGACGACGTCAGGTTGACGCCGTACACAGAGGAGGCTATCGCGGTCCGCGCACCACAGGGCCTCTCGTCTTTGTGCTTCTGAGACTAGCACTACTAGAAGACGAAGACACCCTTGGTGTTCGACATCTTCGTGGAGGAGTACGCCATCCATATGGTGATGAGGCAGTTCGGCCTCTACCAGGAGTCGCATGTGCCTGTTGCGCACACTATTACTCCCGACGTGCATAAGTAAGTTATCTCAATTTCTAAATTAAATTTCGCGTACGAAGATTGAGCTGCTGACAAATTTGTTTAATTTCTGATAGGTGGTCTTGGAAGGGAGTTGAGGTGACGACTGCTTGGGCCGACAAGATGCAGCAGTATGTAGTAGCTTGGGCTGCCGCTGCCACGTCGGAGAACGTCATCACCGAGGACCGGCCCCACGACGACAGGGTGTGAGAAGCGTACATCGAGTGGTACACCCTGAGGACTCGGACGCACGTGATGCATGTTACAGCGCAGCCACCACTGTAGGTTCCGGACGTGTAGAGGACCCTTCCTTCTGTCACATACCCGGTGCAGCGGGATCAGAACTACGACCAGGCGGTGAGTTTGCAGATGCAATGAAATTTTTTTATGCTACTAAACATTATAACATTTACTACTAATTTCGTTTGCAGTACGACGTGATTGCAGAGCTTTCGCATATGTTAGGGGAGGCGAGGAGCAAGCTGCCCCTTATGGGATATCAAGAGCACGAGCAGACGTACGAGAGGATGCATGACATCACCATGAGGTTCCTTGCCGCGGTCAACTACGGCGGCAACGTGGCTCTACCTATTTTTCCATGTTACCCCCAGTCGTCCTCCAGCTCCACCTCGACTGGTCGTTCGTACCAGGCACCGTCGTCCTCATCATGCCCACCCTTCCCGGCCACTTTCTCTGCTCCGTCGTTTGTGCCTCGCCCTCCGATGCAATCCTGGAGAATGCATCCTCCGGTGCATCTGATGGGACAAGGACCTTCCGTGTTGCCTCGACCTGCACATACTACGCCAGCAGCACCACCACCAACAACACCAGCACCACCACCAGCAGGAGATGTTCCTTCCTCGTCCACTGCCCCTGCTCTTCAGTCAGGTAAGGACCACAATTCTATCTCCAGCCACATACACTTTTAATACAACATGCTTTTAAATTCCATACGTGCTTTAATAATACTATTTGTTCCAGCTTATGGCGACGGTGGCACTCCTGACTCGACCCTAGATGGAGAGGGGCAGCAGATGTTAGTGTACGACGAGTTCAGCTTCGAGTTGTTCGACTACTTGCGTGGGGTGCCATGCACCGGGACGTGGGAAGAGCTTGGAGGGTCGCAGCTACTAGGCGCACCACCCATGGGGACACATGTCACACCTGTTTTTCCAAAGAAAACCAAGTGCAGATCTATATGCATGCCAGGATCAAGTTTCATGCATATAGTTGACATAAGTGAATAACAGAAACAATATCACATAAGGAAAAGAGAGATTATCAGAGTATTACGCTACATCGTGGAAACGAAGGCTCCAACCATCACATGCAGTCGACTGGGGGTTGCGTACGCCTAGCACCAGCAACATCTTCATAGCAGCTTCCTCTTTCTGAGCAACAGTGTTTATAGCAAGGGTGAGCACATGTCGTACTCAGCAAGTGTAGGGAAAGTATGAATGCAAAGGCTTAACAAGGAAAGGCTGACAGATAGACTGCATTAAGCACTTTTAGTTGGTCAAATTTTATTAGCACCTGATTACTAATAATGTATAAGTATAAACCAACCCACAATTAACATAAACATAGGCCATAAGCATATGGCAAGTATAACCATAACCACAATTTAAGTCCATCTTCAATTTCAATTATCATGTGAGGGTCCAGGCCGCTCGTAACCGTGAGCACGGCTAACCGGTTAGTTTTACACTATGCAGAGGTGGCACATCTTTACCCACAAGTCGCGTAAAAGTCCCGAAGAACTTTGAACCCAACCATGCGATGCCGGTCAAGCATCATACCACACTACCGAGGTGTGATTGCATAGGGACGCTACGAGGCCTTTACAAAGATTATCTAGTACGGGCTGCTCGCTAGGTTACATGACAGTGCAATGCATAAACCTCTCTCGAGACTGCGAAACTACCATAGAGCAGATCAGTTTGAGGGCCGGGCTATACACCGACTACCGACAACCCCTCGCCCTTATCAGGTAAAGCATACCACACACTAAAATTTCTAATTAATTAGCCAAGACAGAGCCATATGTCTTGTGGTTGCACTGTTGTCCTGGGTGGTTCTCCATGTTCCAATTAATGCATTGTGATCTTGTATTAACCAGAGGTACATAGCATAAAGTAAAGCAAGTTCATCATTAAGGTTCATTAAAACCACCACAACCCAAGTAGAGCAACAAAGCATAGCTACCCAACGGAAATATAAACCTAGGTTGTCAAGGAATTATAATAAAACTAGACAAACCTTAATAGGACCCATCAATATTAAATGCAAAGCATATGCAATGTGATTAATAAAGTTATTGGGACAAAAGAACAAGGACACACTTGCCTTTAACCAGTGTAATGATGTTACTCAGAATGTCTTCACTTCTTGCTCTCCAAAGCTCTCGAACCACGTTCATTCTACTCGCATCAATCATTATGCACAAGCATACAAAGCAAACAAACAAGCAAACTAAGAACAATGCACCAATCAAAAGAAAAGCTTTAAAAGAACGTACTAAAGGATAGGCTCGAGTCTAAGGATCACTAAAGCACATAGACCGTGCTGAGAAAAGGAAAGGCTTGGTTAGCTGAAAGGATCAATTTAAGTGGCCTAGAGGGGGTGGAATAGACCTGCAAAATAAATTCAAACTTTTTCTGTTGTTTACTACCAGATCGCAGAACTTCTGCGTTTATTCGCAGAACTTCTGCGTTCTGCAGCCTGCCCAAGAACAGCTGTGGATAACAAAGGGGAAAACAGATCTGGTGCACAAGAGATGTTAGTTAGGAGGTAAATGAAAGGTATAACCACTTAGACCCTTTACCAAACTAACCAACAAGTAGATCGAAGCCAAACCCTAGATAAGCATGCTATAGCAAGACAAACCGAAATAACAATGCATAAAGGAATTTAAAGCACAAGAGACAAGATTTATCCTGTGGTTCAGCTCACCACAAAGGTTGGCCTACATCCACGTTGTTGAGGTAAGCCACAAAGGCTTTGGGATCTATCTCAATCCACCCCTCTCTGAAACCTATCACCAAAGTAATATGAGGAGGGTTCCACTATCACAAAGAGGGTAATACAAACTTCTTGGAGCTTCCACACGAAGATTGGAGAGCTTCCAAGCAACATCTAGTTGTCTAGGAGCAAGGCTCCAAGAGTAATAGATCCACCAAGAGAGCTAGGGATTCACCAAGTGCACAAGAACACAAGAGAGGGATTTCTTTTTGCTTTTCTCACTAGGAATCACTCACAACTTGAATGCAAGGGTTGGATTTGGATTCAAGTGGGTGGGAGTCAATGCTTGGGTGAGAGAGAAGCAAGGAGGCACTGTTTGGCCGCATGGGAGGAACGGGAGACTATTGGGGAAGAAGGGGATTAAATACCCCTTCAGATCTGGACTGTAACGGCTCTATTCCAAAACTGTGAAAATATGCAGAACATCTGCGTTCTACATAACTGACAGCCTGACACAGAGAAACGCAGAACTTCTACGAAAATATGCAGAACTTCTGCATTCTGCAGAGAAACAACAGTAGGCTGACAGAGCTTTTGTGGATGGGTTTAGGATTGATGGATATGGTTTTTATGCACTTGGTTATACCCAAACCACTATTAGAATCCCCCTTGATAGTACGGCTTGTCCTATACTCAATTTCAAAATATAAAATGAATTTAAACCTTCATTTGAACCAAGGGAAGCCTTCCTTTTAATTGAGGGGTCACCTTTAACACTTTTGCATCCTTGATGAATGGTTAACCTGCAGCTCACACTTAAAAGCTTATTAGTCCTTTTATTGTGTGGTCAACATCACCAAAACCCACTTAGGGCTTGATTGCACTTACATTAGCTCTATGAAAGACATTAAGTTTGAGCATGAACCATGATAAAGAAGATCTAAAGCTTGAAAGAGGTCTAGCTCTACAACAGAGACACACTGTGACAAAGCTTGATAAAGAACGGCTAACGATCGATTTGCATATATGAGAGAACAAAACTATGAGCTAGGTTTATTTTAATTAGCAAAAGGTATGTAAAGGATATTTCATAAAGAAAATACCCTAAGTTGGATTAATGCAAATTATATTTTATTTGCAGATCGAAGTAAAGAAACTAGTCAAGTTTTATTCTTAAAATGTTTATGTATAAATTATACCAATTACACACTTTATTTAGAAAGGTTAGAACAACTAATCGAATCAAAGCATATGCTGTGTTGAGCTAAATAGATTTTATTTAGAAAACACATGCATGTTGTCATTAGTCAAGTTAATGTTTATTTATAAGAACCAGGGTAAAAGCCTAAGCAACTTTTAATTAGAAAAGTTAATTAAATATTAAGCAAATTAACATTTGGTTTATGAAAAACTGAGGTGTAGCTCTAATTAACATTTATTTACCAAAAGCATATGAAATAAACATTAATCAAGTTAAAATTTATTGCAAAGCAGTGTAGAACACTATATAGCTTTTATTTAGAAAAGACATGCTTAATAGACATTAGCAAAATTAATATTAAATAATTTTCAGAAAACATACATGATGAAAACTCACCACTAACGTGTGCTTTACATTATTATGAACCTAACGCAACATGAACGGATTAAAACGGAGCTAAAACAAAGAAACCGCAGAGAAAATAAGGTGATAAGGACATATATGAGATTACCTATAGATTTTAGGGCTAACAGAGAAGATCTGCAAGACACATGAAATAGTGCTCGCGAAAAGGATAAAGCACAGGATTAAATCTATAAAACGTCTCGGGTGGGCTTTATGTGAGAAAGTGAGATTTTTGTAGGGGGTTATCTGTAGATTTGTATAGACACAAGATTGGATCTAAACATTATAGAAAAGCCTAGGGGCCTAAACACAAAACAACCTTATCTTCTTCAACCTTGGTTCGATCCAGGGATGGAGCATACATGGGCGGACGGGAGCTCCTGGCGTCAACGTCACCAGGGCTCCGGGCAGCTAGGGGCTCGGCTTAGTCGCGGAACGGTGAGAGGAGTTCGAGGGGATCGTGAAGGTGGTCTCACCTGCGACGGGGACGGAAGGGAGCGACCGGACTTCGGCGGTGGGCGGAGCTTGGCCAGCTCGGCAACGCGCGCACGACAACGCAAGCACGCGAGGCGACGCAACGCGACGCGACGCGGTCATGCACGCAGGGGATGGCACCTTAAGGCAGCTGGCACACGGGCAGGCAAGGCTGTTGCAGCTCACTCCAGCCAGAGGTGCACGGGAGGCCGACAGACACGAGCTCGAGGAGTGCCGGTCATGGTGATTGCGAACAAAACAGAAAGAGGAAGAGAGATGAGAATTCGATGGGGACGACCTCCAAACGTGCATGGGAAAAGCAAAACGGAACAAGATCGACGAGGCGAACACGATGGTGTGCTCACCTTCGGCTAAAGATGAACGATGGCCACAGAAGGGCTCGCCGGAGTTGGAGAGGAGTCACAGGCGTTGGGGAAGAACTTGCCGAAGTTGGGGAAGATGACGGAGCCGACATCTGATCCAATCAATCCACCACAGAACAACGTAGAGATCGACGAGAGAAACTCCATGATGGTGTCCATTTGCATCGGAAGTCCACGGTTTCGCCGGAAAAGCTCGCCAGAATTTAGTAGATGCATAAGTTCGGCGACTGTTTGTGGAAGCTAGGGTTCTCAAAACGTGATAAGATTGGCGGCGTTGGAAAGAGGATATCAGGGAGATCACCGGCAACTATTTATTGGCCGAGATAGAGTCCGGTTTTATTTTCCCTTCTTTTTCTAATTTTGAGAATTAATTTCGGATTAGAAAACAATTTCTGAAAATCCTGAAATCATAATTAAATCACAAAAAATACTCCAAAAGCTCAGAAAAATTCGAGAAAATCACTGGAGATGAATTGAGACACGATGGATCCAAATAAAGTATTTGGTGCTCATGAAAAGAATTTTAGGGCCTTCTAATAAATAGAAATAGCTCTAGGGAAAAGAGAATAAATTCTAAAAAAAGCTGGAAAATTCTCGGAAGGATCTGACTAGCACCTAAACGCATTTTAAAAGCTTTTGCACTCAGGAAACACCAAGATGCCTCGGCATGAATGCAACACACATCGAATCATTTATTTATTTAATCTAGAAAAACAAACAAATGATTTTTCCTATACTATATTTTCTGTAAAGAAAATAAATGTTGGGAAAATTTTAAAATTGAGTGAAAATTGTTTCTTAATTATTCTTCCTATTCACATCCTGAAATTTGGAAATTTCAGGGTGTGACAACACATGACGGCAGACGGACGCAACCGTCTCCAGGAAGGTGGCCGGAGGTCGCAGCTGGAGGTGCAAGGTCGTCGCAAGCCCCCATAGGAGAGTCCCACCGGTTGCAGGGTTGACACCGCCGTCGCCGGCGGCAATGGCGACACCGCCTGCCGACGATGCTCGGCGTTGGCAGATCCACCCACGTGACCAGTTCACGTACCCTCGTGACCAGATGTGGGCCGCAGCCCGAGCAGACAGCAGGCAACAACAGAAGAAGAGGTGTTGCTAGGTTAGGTTAGATATGTTAGTTTACACAGCAGCACTCTTATTCATGATCTTGGACATACTATCTGTATGAACTAATTTTCTGTTATGTCACTTTGCTTTTCTTTGTTAGTAGGAAGTATTTCTTTGTACTATGCAAGTATTTATTTTACAAACAACATTTAAAACCAACATAAAAAGCATAAAGTGAAAAAATTAAATGAGCCAACTGCACTATGCCACGACGGTTAAGGCCAGCCGTCGTACGCCACAGCGGTTGGTGCTAACTGCTGTACGCTACGATGGTTAAATCTAACCGCCGTGAGGCTCCAGCAACCGCCATGGAGGCCGCCTAACGGCCGCTGCAACCGCCATGGCCTACGGCAGTTAGTTTCAACTGCCCCATGCCATGGTGGTTGCACTCAAACCGCCGTGGGCCACGGCGATTGTTATATAGATTTTACAAAATCCTTGGCGATCATATTTTTACAAAATCAAAAATATTTAAAAAATTCTCTTATCCTAAACATTATATATATTTAAGAATGAAGGAATGTGTATTTCACAATTATCTAAGTTCAAGGCTAAAGACACAAAGCAGTTATATAATATAACAAGCTAACACTACTAGAGAATCTATTATTGGTCTTTGGCCTCAAATTGGATTGGTACCGGGTAGTTTTACACCCGGTGCTAATGTGTGCATTAGTCCCGGGTCTAGCCCAAGCCTGGTACTAATAGGGGTCACAAGAGGGCGCACTGGGGCCATCCCTCCCCACCTGGTACTAAGAGCATCTCCAAGAGTTCCCAAAATCTTTTTCTAATCCTTGATTAGTAAGATGGTAAAAAAATACCTCTGCAACAACTCCTAATCCACACTCCTAATCTTTTAGGACTTCGGAAAAATGAATCCGTTCCGCATAAAGTTATGTGCTTTTGGTCGACGTGTATCTTCTCCTAAAACAAGGTGGAAGGGCTCAGAAATAATAAAGAGTAAAAAAAGGGTTCCTAATACAAATGTACAAGAGAGAAAGAATCCACAAAAGTGGTTAGGATAATTTATGAATAATATAAGATTCCTGATACAAATTTGTCTTCTACCCTATATTTTAGGAGTGGATCTCTTGGAGATGGCCTTCTTTTATTCTTTCCAATACCTTTTTAGAAGTCCTAAAACTTCATATTTTTAGGAGAAATATATTATATACACTTGGAGATGATCTAATATCTCACATTAGTATCGGGTGGAGCTAGATCCGATACTAATCGATCAAACCCCATTAGTACCGGGCCAAGACACAACCCGGTACCCAAGAAAACACATTAGTACAGGGTAAAGAAAAGGCTCGGTACTAATACCCCTCCCTGCCACGTGCCTCCGCCACTCGATAGATCTCTCTGGTTTTTTTCTTTGCCCAAGTGTGTCGTCATCCATCCCTTTATCTCCATCCACCTAGTCTTATCCCCTCCACCTGCTCTCTCTATCTCTCATTTCTTTCTCCTTCCTTATCTTATTTTCTCACCTTCTTCTCCTCTGTTTTCTCCAGGGCTGCCGGCGGGAGCTGTGTGCAGCGCCGATTGGCAGCATGGAGACACGACGGTGCGCCCGCATGGAGGCGCCGGCCACTTCGCGTGCGGAGGCCGGGTCGCTGACATTGGCACGACGGCGCCTGTGGCTGGTGCGACAGGGCCTGGAGGCCGGCGCGGCAGGGCCCATGGCCGGCGGGCGGCCGTGGTGGCGCCCGAGGCCGACGAGGCAGCGCCTGTGGCTGGTACCACAGAGGTCAGGGATGCCGGTGCTGCGGCGGCCTAGGGCTTGCCATGTGGTGGTTTGAGTTCGTGATTAATTTGTGAGTTCGTGATTTTGTGCCACAGATGGCTTGAGATGCTTGTGAATCTTGAGATACATGCCAATTTGTGATATTTGTGAGATGTATGTGTGATTGGTTTTGTGAATCTTGGTTCTATAATTGTAATTTTTTCGGAAAATCTATGTTGTTATTCTTGCTGTGAATTTGTTGTTGTGCAACACATTATGATACTCTAGATGAGATGAGATGAAAAGAAATAAAATGAAAAGAAGAAAAGAAAAGAAAAAGAAGAAACAGAGGAGAAACGGAGGAGACGGCAAGGGGCACTCCCACATTAGTACTGGGTCTGGTGTACACCCGGTACTAATGCCCCCTCACATTAGTACTGACGTGGGTATACCGGTTTGTCAGGGGGTGAGACCTAGACAGATCCGCTAGGGGGTTACCCTAGAGGTTTGCAGGTTAAAGGAGGATCGGGACCTAAGAGCGTAGGTGGTAGTCCACGTGGTGAACTCGGAACTTAGGCGAGTATGGCGGTGAAAACAGGGAGACAAGAGGGTTTAGACTGGTTCAGGCCTCCAGAGAGTAAAACCCTACGTCCAGTTGTGGTGGATTATGCGTGAGGTTGAAGATGAGTTGTCCCCTTGAATGGAGCCCTAGGCCGCCTTATATGGGGAGGACGGGCTTGGGTTTCCATTCAAGGTCGGTTGACCCATGTCTGAGTCAGTTACAATTGCAGGAAGCTGCGCAAAACCAAGTTGGTTTCCTCAACAGAGCGACACCCGCCATACCTTCGGTGGCAAACAGCTTAGCGTCAAACTGGCAACCCATGTATCAGCCGCCACCGTAATATTTCCAACCCCTCCCATATCCACCACAGTTTCACCCAGCATACACATCAGCACAAGGCCAAGAGCCAAGCGCTCCATATCAGCCAAAAGAAAACCCATCGCAATCCCAGCAGCAAAACGCCCAAAGGTCAGAACAAGATGACAGATACCAAAGAGTCAACGTCATAAACAACGATCCAGATGATAGATACCAGTGGGTGAATGTCATAAATGCAATAACAGGGGGATGCTGCTTCCCCGAGTTCCCATCGAAGAGGCAAAGGAAGGTCACATATCCCAATCACATTCACGGAGGCTGACTTGAAATTAGAGAGGTACCCACACGAAGATCCGTTGTTGATCAGAGCAATATTGGGAAAGAACACAAAGTACATCCTGGGAAATGATGTAGGAGGAATTTTGGTAGACAACGGAAGTTCCGCAGATGTACTCACTTACGACTTGTTCAGGAAAATGGAATTCAGGGACGATCAATTGCAAACGTCTACGAAACCGTTATATGGCTTCGGCAACAAGCGAGTTGAAGCTTTGGGAACCATCGAAATGAACGTTACGATGGGCGAAGGGGCTCTAATGAGAACAGAAATGGTCAACTTCGACGTAGTGGACATCCCTTATTCTTACAAGGCCATCTTCGGAAGAGGAGTCATAAACAAATTCGCAGCAGTAATTCACATGCCCTTTTTATGTATGAAAATCCCAACGATCAATGGGGTGTTATCAGTCTATGGTGACCAGGAAGATGCATGGGACAGGGAGTACAATACAGGTGCAGACCGCAAGCCAGTACACTTAGTGAGAATAAACGAAGGTAACTAGGAAACCGAAGATGACATACAAGAGTCACAAATAATAAAGCAGAAGAGGAAAGAAGAAGAAAATATAATCAAGCCCATGCAGCACACGAAGAGAATGAAGTTGAAAGGCGGTACGGATGACAAAATAGTCATAATTGCAAAGGACCTCAGTGAAGAAGAAGAGGCAGACTTGCTCAACTGCTTGAGCGAAAACCAGGATGTCTCCGCATGGAGTAAAAAAGATCTCAAGGGCATACCGCGTGATGTTATTGAACATAGTCTAAACTTAGATCCGAAGGTCCCGCCAAGAAGACAAAAGTTAAGAGTGATATCACCAGAAAAAGAGAAAGAAGCACTTCGTGAAGTACAGAAGTTGTTAGACGCTGGCGTCATACGCGAAGTACACTTCACTACTTGGCTATCCAACATAGTTATGGTTCCCAAGAAGAATGGAGATCAAAGAATGTGCATAGATTTCACATCTCTCAATAAGGCTTGCCCAAAAGATGACTACCCGCTCCCAAGAATTCATGTTTTGGTAGACGCAGCAGCAGGATCCGAAAGGATGTCACTTCTTGATTGCTTTTCGGGATATCACCAGGTGTGGATGCGAAAAGAAGACGAAGACAAGACAAGTTTCATAACACCATTCGGGGTATACTGCTTCGTAAGAATGCCCGAAGGTCTGCGCAACGCAGGCCCAACCTTCAACAGAATGGTACATATAGTTCTTGGTCCACAGTTGAAAAGAAATGTGTCCGCGTACGTCGACGATGTGGTAGTGCACAGCAAGCATAAAGAGAGTCACATCGAAGACTTGGTGGAAACTTTTTAGAATATGAGGAAGTATGGACTCATGTTGAATCCAGAAAAGTGCATCTTCGGTGTCAGTAGGGGGAAATTATTGGGATGTATGGTGTCAAAATCAGGAATACAAGCGAACCTAGAAAAAATAGAACCAATAAGAAACATGAGACCGCCAAGAACGAAGAAAGAAGTCCAAAAACTCACCGGCACACTCGCAGTGCTAAGTCGTTTCATCTCCAAATCAGCAGAGCGAAGCTTGCCGTTTTTCAAGCAATTGGCGGGGCAGAAAAATGTAATATGGGGAGAAAAGGAACAGGAAGCCTTCGAAGACCTAAAAGCATATCTGGAAAAGTTGACAGTAATGGCAAGCCTAGGGCCCGAGGCGAAGCTGTTGTTATACGTGGCAGCATCAATTCATGCGGTCAGTGCAGCATTGGTTGAGGAGAAGCAGAACGGCAGCAATTTGAAACAAATGCCAGTATACTTTGTCTCCGAAGTGCTCAATGGAGCAAAGAAATTTTACTCAGAGTTAGAGAAAATGGCATACGCAGTGGTGATGGCAGCAAGAAAGTTGAAGCATTATTTCCAAAGTTTCAGAGTGGTGGTACCAACCAGTTTCCCGCTTCGTGAAATGTTCGAGAACAAGGAGTCCTCAGGAAGGATTGGCAAGTGGGCAGCAGAGCTGTCTCAATATGACATAACCTTCGCACCAAGAACAGCAATAAAATCTCAAGTGCTGGCAGACTTTGTTGCAGAATGGGCACACTCAGATGAAGACGGAGCAAAGCCACCAAATGAAGAAAAATCATGGGAAATATTTTGCGATGGTGCGTATTGTAATGATGACGCAATAGCTTCGGCAATCCTAACATCTCCTTCGGGAATAAAAATGAGATACGTGGTAAGGCTAGAGTTTGATGGGTACACAAACAATGTCACAGAGTACGAAGGATTGCTATTGGGCCTCCGAAAGGCAAAAGTTGTAGGGGCACGAAGGTTGATAGTGAACACAGATTCAGAGCTCATTACAAACCAAATAGGCAAAGCATACAGAGCAAAAAAAGACGAAATGTCTTCGTATTTGAAAGCAGTAAGAACAATGGAGAAACATTTCCTGGGGTTCACAGTTAAGAAAATACCGAGGGAGCAGAACAAAGAGGCATATGCTTTAGCAAAAGCAGGGGCCACAAAGCAGCCGCTACCACTGGATGTGTTCTATGAGACATTGAGAAAATGACTGCACACTTCACAGAATCAGAGCCGAAGCTTGTCAGCGCAATTACCAGCGAAGATTGGAGGACACAAATAGTTGCATATCTAAAAGGGCATTACGAGCCAGAAAGCGAAGCTGACAGGAAAAGGATGGCAGCGAGAGCAAGGTCATTCGTGTTGAAGGGAGAAAACTTGTCCAAGGCAGGCGTGTGCGCACCATTACTCAAGTGTGTATCACGCGAAGAAGGCAAAGAGTTACTCAGAGAAATCCATGCGGGCATGTGTTCTTCTCACATAAGAACAAGAAAACTGGTAGCAAAGGCATTTCGCGAAGCTTTTTATTGGCCAACACCAGTGAGAGACGCCGAAGAGATTGTAAGGACATGCGACAACTGCCAAAAGCACGTAAATTACTCCAAGTTTTCACCATATGAAATACAACTCCTTCCTTCGGTATGGCTATTTGCAAGATGGGGGATTGACATCGTGGGACCTCTGCCAACGGCTCTAGGAAATTACAAATACGCAATAGTGGCTGTAGAGTACTTTTCAAAGTGGATTGAGGCGAAGGCAGTACAGACTATAACTTCGGGGTAATACAGAAATTCTTTTGGCAAAATGTGGTTTGCAGATTTGGAGTGCCGTACGAGATAACAGTGGACAATGGCAAGCAATTTGACTCAACAGACTTCCGCAAGTTTTGTTTCCACATAGGCACAAAGTTGTGTTTTGCTTCGGTATATCACCCGCAATCCAACAGAGCTATTGAAAGGGCCAATGGAATAATTTTCACAAGGATAAAACGAAACATCACAGGCATGCCAAGAGGCAAGTGGGCAGACGAGTTACCAAGAGTCATATGGTCTCACAACACAACAGAATCAAGGGCCACCAAATTCACACCGTTCAAGCTGCTATATAGCGAAGAGGCAATGGTGCCAGAGGAGATAAAGCTGGGGTCCATTCGTACCGAAGGCACACCTGAAAACGAAGATATGGCACCAGCACTGGACACATGCGAAGAAGCTAGGCTTCAAGCATTGCAAAACATTGAGTATTACCAGGAAGAAACCAGAAGATGGAAAGACAAGAAGGTACGAAGGAGGAACATAAAAACAGGGGATATGGTCTTAAGAAAGAAAACAAGAGGGGTGGGAAAATTACAAGAAAAATGGGATGGTACATTCATAGCGACAGAAACAAGACCAGGGGCTTTCAGGTTGACCAACCTAGAAGGGCTGGAGGACCCATACTCGTGGAACGAAGATATGCTGCAAAAGTACTGGCTGTGAAAGGAGGAACAAGCTTCGTTGTATCTTAGTTTTTTTCATAGTTTCTTTTCATTTCGCATTTTTGTAACAAACATTTCAATTTGAGTTCCCGAAGCCGTACTCTTTTCCTCGCGGGGAGAGTCTCTAGTTGTGTAATCATCAGCACAATAGGGATGCGAGGTTTTTAACAAGGTGGTCTTCATGTGTAATATCTCCATGGAAATTATAACAAGGACTCCCCAAAATATCATCGGTGTGCATCAGGAAGTCCGAAGTGACGCAACTCAAATGAAATGAGTTGTCACTTTTGGCACAGGTCGCAGAAATGCACATCGCGTAAGTGAACAATTACGTTTGAAGTTGAGAACGCAAAACGTAATTGGTTCACTTAGGGTGCTCGCATCGAAGTCGAGCACAAGAATAACAAAAAGTCTTCGGCGGCCAATGCGCGAAGCCCCCGGGAAAAAAACCCACAGGGATAAGTCGACTCGTTAAACAGCGTAGTTGCAAATCATCTCCTTCTCTGGCAAGGAAAGAAGCCTTCGGCACCGTATGCGCGAAGCATAATGCGAGATCTGACTGACGAGTCATCTCGAGGATAAAAACATTCTTTTATAACGCAACCAAAAATGTCGCGTTATAGCACTACATAACGCAGAACTGCGCGGAGGCAACGCGTGAGAGAAAAAGAACAATGTTCCTTAGATAAGAGAAAATATGTAAAAAATTCTCAAACATGCCAAGACTGGTTGTGAAACACGAAAATGGAAACTAGGGGGAGGCGCTTCGCAGTTTGAGTTCCCTTTTTTCCGAAGTTCCAAAACCGAGGACTTCGCGGATATGATAATTTATTACAACAAGCAAATGTATAAACAGTACCGGACTTACAGACACAACAGCATGACTCGGTTACAGCCAAACACACACAAGGCAATCCGCTAACTCATCAGTTAGAACGCTTGTATATATATTCGTGCATGTCATCTTCGGTAAGATCAACAATCTCAATCTTCAAAATAGAAACAGAAGAGCCGTCACCAGACAGAGAACTACTCAAAGGTTGCACAGCAATCGAAGAATCACTTTCACGGAGGAGTCGTCGCGAAGTTGAATCATGAATCAGCCGGTTCCGGGTGTATTGCTCGAAGAAATTCCAAGACACGTTATTGCGTTCATCGTAGTGGTCAATTTTATAAGACCAAAACTCGTCGAAGGACACGTGGGGAAATTTCAAGTGAAATTTTCGCCATATGGAACCAGACATAAAATAGTCACCACGATTTATAACAATTGGGTAGGCATCTTCGTCTATCTGCTCAAGGCACAACTCCGGCACCTGCGCAGATTCGCAAAATAGTTCAGTTACACATGCAAAATATGTCCTAACACTCCCCGCCTAACACTAGTCACCGCAGCCCCAATCTTCACACCTCTTCATTTGTATGGGGAGCGGCTGAAGTAGTTTGCGCGGCAGAAGAAGTGCCGCTGTCACACCTGTTTTTCCAAAGAAAATCAAGAGCAGGTCTATATGCATGCCAGGATCAAGTTTCATGCATATAGTTGACATAAGTGAATAACAGAAACAATATCACGTAAAAAAAAGAGAGAGATCATCAGAGTATTACGCTTAAATCCTGGAAACGAAGGCTCCAAATATCCACAAGCAGTCGACTGGGGGTTGCGTACGCCTAGCACCAGCAACATCTTCATAGCATCTTCATAACAGCTTCCTCTTTCTGAGCAACATTGTTTATAGCAAGGGTGAGCACATGTCATACTCAGCAAGTGTGGGGAAAGTATGAATGCAAAGGCTTAGCAAGGAAAGGCTGACAGGTTGACTGCATTAAGCAATTTTAGTCGGTCAAATTTTATTAGCACCTCATTACTATGATATAAGTATAAGTATATACCAACCCACACTTAACATAAAGAGATACGCCATAAGCATATGGCTAACATAACCAGAAACCACAATTTAAGTCCATCTTCAAGTTCAATTATCATGTGAGGGTCCAGGCCGCTCTTGACCGTGAGCACAGCTAATCGATTAGTTTTACACTCTGCAGAGGTTGTACAATTTCACCACAAGTCGCATAAAAGTTCAAAGAACTTTAAACCCAACCACGTGATGCTGATCAGGCATCATACCACCCTACCGAGGTGTGATCGCATAGGGATGCTACGAGGCCTTTACAAAGAGTCCTCCCATGTGTATTAGTCCATAGTAGCATATGCCATAGAGGCTATCTTTCGTACCTCACTTCTATTCACGGACGGTCAGCCATAGAGTACTTCCGTTCCAATACCTATCCGGAATAGAAGAGCCTTAAAAGCATTCCTCCGTACCCAAGCTACTATGCGAGTAATGGCCACACAAGACTTCCCTAATTACTCAGCCAAGACCAGAGCCATTTAGTCAATGTGGTTGCACTGTTGTCCTAGGTGGTCACTCCATGTTCTAATTAATCATATGATCTTGTGTTAACCAGGGATATATCATAAAAGTAAAGCAAGTTCACCATTGTTGTTGTTCATTAGAACCACCATAACCCAAAGTATAGCAGCTAAGCAAAGCTACCCAACAGAAAGGTAAACCCGGGTTGACAAGGAATGATCATAAAGACTAGGATAATCCTTAATAGGACCCATCAAATTAAATGCAGGCATATGCAATGTGATTAAACACAGTTATTAGGACAAAAGAACAAGGACACACTTGCCTTTAACCAGAGTAATGATGTTGCTCAGAGTGTCTTCAACTTCAAGCTCTCCAAAGCTCTCGAACCACGTTCCTTCTACTCGCATCAATCATCGGGCAACAAGCATACAAAGCAAACATACAAGCATAACTAAGAACAATGCACCAATCAAAAGAAAAGCTTTAAAAGAACGCACTAAAAGATAGGCTCGATGCTATGGATTACTGAAGCACACAGACCGTGCTGAGAAAAGGAAAGGCTTGGTTAGCTTTATGAAGGGCACTAGGTCTGAGCATGAACTAGGATCGAAAGATCTAGAGCTTGAAAGAAGATTAGCTCTACAACAGAGACACACTGTGACAGAGGTTGAAAAAGAACGACTAACGATCGATTTGCATATGTGAGAGATCAAACTATGAGCTAGGTTTATTTTAATTAGTAAAGATATGTAAAAGATATTTCATAGGAAAATACCCTAAATTGGAATTAATGCAGCATTATATTTTATTTGCAAAAGACCGGAGTAAGAACCTAGTCAAGTTTTATTCATAAAGATTCATATATAACTTATACCAATTAAACATTTATTTTAGAAAAGGTAAACTATATGAATCCTCTAAACGTATCTTTATGATTCGAGTAAACTAACAAAGTTATAATTAAAAACCCATTCATGTTGATATTAAACAAATTAACATTTGTTTATAAAAAGCCGGTGTAAAAGACTATCAACTTTTAATTAGAAAAGTTTAATTAAATATTAAACAAATTAATATTTGGTTTATGAAAAACCGGGTAAAAGATCTAATTAGATTTTATTTATAAAAACACATGAAATAATCATTAATCATATTAATATTAGTCATGGAAATCGGTGTATGGTTCTATATTGCTTTTATTTATAAAAGGTGTGCATAACTAAGCTTTAATCAAACTTAATATTAAATTAATTTTCAGAAAACAAACATGATGAAAACTCACCACTAATGCGTACTTTACTTCATTATAAACCTAACGCAACTTGAACGGATGGAAACGGAGCTAAAACATGAAAGATATGGCTATATAAAGGTGTAGGGACTTGTTAGCAAGGATTGGAAACTTCCAGGGGCCTAACTGCGAAAAACTAGGGGCATATACATAATTATGGATACAAACTCGAGGGCTTACTTGCAAGATCCTCAGGGTGGATTTATGTGTGAAAGTGGGATCTCTGTAGGGTGTTATCTACAAAATTTGCAAGACACATAGAAAACTATGAAAGATTAAAGGATTCATCGGGGGGCTGGGCGCAAAACCGAAGGGGCCTTCTTCTACCTCTGTCCCTGGCGAACAGAGGCGGACGGCGGCCACCGGTGGTTCAAATCCCCGGCCGTCTAGGCCTCTAGGGACTCGGGTGAGCTGGGGAAAAGGAAGAGGGGGTCGAAGAGGTCTTGTGAAGGTGCTCACCATGGCGGATAATGAGGAGAGGCGGCCGGAAATTGCAGAGGGGCGGCCGGCGACGGAACTTGAGCAGCGGCTGGTTCTGGTCCAAGCGGCGGCGTTCCGGTACTTCACCAGCGACGGGAAGCGGCGGAGCGCGTGTAGCTCGACACGGCGGAGTCCCTGGTAGCCTCAGGCTACTCCGGTTGTACTCCTGTGTGTTGAATCGAGGCGGCGGGCTCGGCGCTCCGCCGCACTGCGCACAGGGCGGAGCTCCTCCGGTGGCGCAACAGGGACTGCATCCGGCGGCGGACACGCGGCTCGACGAGGCAAACCCCAAGGCGGTGCCAGCTTGCTCCGGCGGTATCCCGGCGCGGCGCAACGGCGACGTTCCGGCAGGCTCGGCCTTGCGGCTCCGGCGACAATGCTGCACAGGGGAGGGCGCGAGGCGGCGCTGGACGAGGCAGGAAGAAGCAGGCGCGTGCGGGCCGGGGCTGGTTTTATGGGGGCGCATGGCTTGATGTGCAGGGCATGGACGCCGAGAACGACCGGCGGCGGTGGTCGTGTCCGCCACGGTCTCGCCATGACCGGGGTCCGGATGGGCTCCGATTGGGCCTCGGCGGGCTGGAGCGGGTTGTGGGTTGGAGAGGCTGGGCCAAGGCGGAGCTAGGGTGGCCGAGCGAGCGTGGCTGAAGAATTCAGGGAGTACAAGTGGACTTCGCCATGACGGCCGTTGGCTATGGGCTGAACTGACAAAAAAAGAAGAGGGAGCAGAGATAGACTTTTTGCTGCTTGGGCTCGGCCCATAAAAAAGGAAAAGATTTTTATTTTCCGAATTTAATTTCCGATGCGAAAACAATTCCAAAAAAAATCTAGAAATTGTTTAGAGGCACGAAAAATACTCGGAAAATCCCAAAAATTCTAGGAAAATTCCCAGAGCTAGATTGGGGCATGATCAATCCGAATAAAATATTTGGAGCTCATGAAAAAGATTTTAGAGCCTTCTAATAAATAGAAAATGCTCAGAGAAAATGAGAATAAATCCCGAAAAATTCCGGAAAATTCTCGGAAGGGTTTGATCAGCACCTAAGCGTGTTTTTAAAACATTTTGCACTCAAAAACACCAGGATGCATCGGCATGAATGCAACACTCACATAAACATTTTATTTAATTTAGAAAAATCAAACAATGCATTTTTCCTATACTATATTTCCTGTAAAGAAAATAAATGTTGGAAAATTTTAAAATGGAGTGAAAATCTTTGCTTAATTATTCTTTCTATTCACATCCTGAAATTAGAAATTTCAGGGTGTGACAAATCTACCCCCCTTAAACGGAATCTCGTCCCAAGATTCGAAGAGAGAAGAAACAAAGAGTAGGTAGACAAATAAGAATATTGCTGCTGAGATAGGTAGGCGGTCATCCTCTTTTGTCTTCAGGGTGTAGGATCCTCAGTATTCACCTTTCTTGGTCGTTGAGGTCTTCATTAGAACAAGCACAAGATAGGAAGGAAGGTAGAGTGAGGTCTTCTTTTCTTCGACTTACTGCTCACTTCTAGATAGGGATGGTGGCAGTAGCTTGTGCTTGTTGGCATTTGATGCTGGCTTCAATTCCTTCTTCTGATGTCCTTCATTCGATCAGGTAGGGAGAAAGAGAGATGACAAGGATGTGGGAGCCACAAAAGAAGAACCCAACTAGGCAACAGATGTTATTGCAGATATAAGACCTACAATACACCAACACTCACTACAAAGAAACGAATCAAGCAAGATCATAAAACCAAACACTATCATACAAGCACTGAATTCCACCAATCAAGACATAGTTAATGGAACGGTACTACACGTTGTTAATAGAGTCAAAGGGCATCCTCCTAATGGATTAGATGTAGCTCCCAGTAAGAATATCCATAAATAATGAATTTCTCACAGATCATGGAGTACGAGATTATGAGTTCATCCCAACTGGAATCACCTCAATCAGAGGTTTAGAACCCGAGATGTAGATTGGTCAAGATGGCTATATCAGCAGTGTTGTCAGATTCTGAATGCTCCACTAATTCGCATGTATCTCTCTTGATACAGAACGAATACTGCTGAATTTTTGACAGAAATTGACCCATGAAATTCTGGAACTAACCCAACTGATTTCATGTCAATCGGAGTTCTGTAGCTCGAGAAAGAATTAAAATAGTAACAATGTGTCAGAGAGCTGCGCGAACAGATAGAATATCAAGGGTAACAATTCCACCAATAAATCAAGGGGGTGTCATTGCTTGAGAGAATGCACAGTTGAGGTCGAAGAAGTGTTCAAGGAGAGTGAATATAAATATACAAGAATCCATGGTTTAGCATTTGTAAAGAAAGAAAGTGCAAATGCTAGGAGTCTACTAGAAAAGCAGAGTTACCATGGTGGGGAGAGAAGAAGATGGTTGAGAAGTGAAAACATTTATCAGAGAGGTCAAGGATAAGGTAAGAATGAAATGTAGGACAAAAGAGACCTTAAGAAACGGTCATTGCTAACTAGGCTTACGTCCTACAGTCGATACAGCTCTGATACCACTCTGTCACACCTGTTTTTCCAAAGAAAACCAAGTGCAGGTCTATATACATGCCAGGATCAAGTTTCATGCATATAGTTGACATAAGTGAATAACAGAAACAATATCACGTAAAAAAAAGAGAGATCATAAGAGTATTACGCTTAAATCCTGGAAGCGAAGGCTCCAAACATCCACAAGCAGTCGACTGGGGGTTGCATACGCCTAGCACCAGCAACATCTTCATAGCATCTTCATAACAACTTCCTCTTTCTGAGCAACATTGTTTATAGCAAGGGTGAGCACATGTCGTACTCAGCAAGTGTGGGGAAAGTACGAATGCAAAGGCTTAGCGAGGAAAGGCTGACAGGTTGACTGCATTAAGCAATTTTAGTTGGTCAAATTTTATTAGCACCTAATTACTATGATATAAGTATAAGTATATACCAACCCACAATTAACATAAAGAGATACGGCATAAGCATATGGCTAACATAACCAGAAACCACAATTTAAGTCCATCTTCAAGTTCAATTATCATGTGAGGGTCCAGTCCGCTCTTGACCGTGAGCACGGCTAATCGATTAGTTTTACACTCTGCAGAGGTTGTACAATTTCACCACAAGTCGCATAAAATTTCAAAGAACTTTAAACCCAACCACGCGATGCTGATCAGGCATCATACCACACTACCGAGATGTGATCGCATAGGGATGCTACGAGGCCTTTACAAAGAGTCCTCCCATGTGTATTAGTCCATAGTAGCATATGTCATAGAGGCTATCTTTTGTACCTCACTTCTATTCACAGACGGTCAGCCATAGAGTACTTCCGTTCCAATACCTATCCGGAATAGAAGAGCCTTAAAAGCATTCCTCCGTACCCAAGCTACTATGCGAGTAATGGCCACACAAGACTTCCCTAATTACTCAGCCAAGACCAGAGCCATTTACTCATTGTGGTTGCACTGTTGTCCTGGGTGGTCGCTCCATGTTCCAATTAATCATATGATCTTGTGTTAACTAGGGATATATCATAAAAGTAAAGCAAGTTCACCATTGTTGTTGTTCATTAGAACCACCATAACCCAAAGTATAGCAGCTAAGCAAAGCTACCCAACAGAAAGGTAAACCTAGGTTGACAAGGAATGATCATAAAGACTAGGATAATCCTTAATAGGACCCATCAAATTAAATGCAGGCATATGCAATGTGATTAAATACAGTTATTAGGACAAAAGAACAAGGACACACTTGCCTTTAACCAGAGTAATGATGTTGCTCAGAGTGTCTTCAACTTCAAGCTCTCCAAAGCTCTCGAACCACGTTCCTTCTACTCGCATCAATCATCGGGCAACAAGCATACAAAGCAAACATACAAGCATAACTATGAACAATGCACCAATCAAAAGAAAAGCTTTAAAAGAACGCACTAAAAGATAGGCTCAATGCTATGGATCACTGAAGCACACAGACCGTGCTGAGAAAAGGAAAGGCTTGGTTAGCTTTATGAAGGGCACTAGGTCTGAGCATGAACTAGGATCAAAAGGTCTGGAGCTTGAAAGAAGATTAGCTCTATAACAGAGACAAACTGAGACAGAGGTTGAAAAAGAACGACTAACGATCGATTTGCATATGTGAGAGATCAAACTATGAGCTAGGTTTATTTTAATTAGTAAAGATATGTAAAGGATATTTCATAGGAAAATACCCTAAATTGGAATTAATGCAGCATTATATTTTATTTGCAAAAGACCGGAGTAAGAACCTAGTCAAGTTTTATTCATAAAGATTCATATATAACTTATACCAATTAAACATTTATTTTAGAAAAGGTAAACTATATGAATCCTCTAAACGTATCTTTATGATTCGAGTAAACTAACAAAGTTATAATTAAAAACCCATTCATGTTGATATTAAACAAATTAACATTTGTTTATAAAAAGTCGGTGTAAAAGCCTATCAACTTTTAATTAGAAAAGTTTAATTAAATATTAAACAAATTAATATTTGGTTTATGAAAAATCGGGTAAAAGATATAATTAGATTTTATTTATAAAAGCACATGAAATAATCATTAATCAAATTAATATTAGTCATGGAAATTGGTGTATGGTTCTATATTGCTTTTATTTATAAAAGGTGTGCATAACTAAGCTTTAATCAAAATTAAAATTAAATTAATTTTCAGAAAACAAACATGATGAAAACTCACCACTAACGTGTACTTTACTTCATTATAAACCTAACGCAACTTGAACGGATGGAAACGTAGCTAAAACATGAAAGATATGGCTATATAAAGGTGTAGGGACTTGTTGGCAAGGATTGAAAACTTCCAGGGGCCTAACTGTGAAAAACCAGGGGCATATACATAATTATATATACAAACTCGAGGGCTTACTTGCAAGATCCTCAGGGTGGATTTATGTGTGAAAGTGGGATCTCTGTAGGGTGTTATCTGCAAAATTTGCAAGACACATAGAAAACTATGAAAGATTAAAGGATTCATCGGGGGCTGGGCGCAAAACCGAAGGGGCCTTCTTCTACCTCTGTCCCTGGCGAACAGAGGCGGACGGCGGCCACCGGTGGTTCAAATCCTCGGCCGTCTAGGCCGCTAGGGACTCGGGTGAGCTGGGGAAAAGGAAGAGGGGGTCGAAGAGGTCTTGTGAAGGTGCTCACCATGGCGGATAATGAGGAGAGGCGGCCGGAAATTGCAGAGGGGCGGCCGGCGATAGAACTTGGGCGGCGGCTGGTTCTGGTCCAAGCGGCAGCGTTCCGGTACTTCACCAGCGACGGGAAGCGGCGGAGCGCGTGTAGCTCGACACGGCGGAGTCCCTGGTAGACTCAGGCTGCTCCGGTTGTACTCCTGTGTGTTGAATCGAGGCGGCGGGCTCGGCGCTCCGGCGCACGGCGCACAGGGCGGAGCTCCTCTGGTGGTGCAACAGGGACTGCATCCGGCGGCGGACGCGCGGCTCGACGAGGCAAACCCCAAGGCGGTGCCAGCTTGCTCCGGCGGTATCCCGGCGCGGCGCAACGGCGACGTTCCGGCAGGCTCGGCCTTGCGGCTCCGGCGACGATGCTACGCAGGGGAGGGCGCGAGGCTGTGCTGGGCGAGGCAGGAAGGAGCAGGCGCGCGCGGGCCGGGGCTGGTTTTATGGGGGCGCATGGCTTGACGTGCAGGGCACGGACGCCGAGAACGGCCGGCGGCGGTGGTCGTGTCCGCCACGGTCTCACCATGACCGGGGTCCGGATGGGCTCCGATTGGGCCTCGGCAGGCTGGAGCAGGCTGTGGGTTGGAGAGGCTGGGCCAAGGCGGAGCTAGGGTGGCCGAGCGATGTGGGTGAAGAATTCAGGGAGCACAAGTAGACTTCGCCATGGCGGCCGTTGGCTATGGGTTGAACTGACAAAAATAGAAGAGGGAGCAGAGATAGACCTTTTGCAGCTTGGGCTCGGCCCTTAAGAAAGGAAAAGATTTTTATTTTCCGAATTTAATTTCCGATGCGAAAACAATTCCAAAAAAAATCTAGAAATTGTTTAGAGGCACGAAAAATACTCGAAAAATCCCAAAAATTCTAGGAAAACTCCCAGAGCTAGATTGGGGTATGATCAATCTGAATAAAATATTTGGAGCTCATGAAAAAGATTTTAGAGCCTTCTAATAAATAGAAAATTCTCAGAGAAAATGAGAATAAATCCTGGAAAATTCCGGAAAATTCTCGGAAGGGTTTGATTAGCACCTAAGCGTGTTTTTAAAACATTTTGCACTCAAAAACACCAGGATGCATCGGCATGAATGCAACACTCACACAAACATTTTATTTAATTTAGAAAAATCAAACAATGCATTTTTCCTATACTATATTTCCTGTAAAGAAAATAAATGTTGGAAAATTTTTAAAATTGAGTGAAAATCTTTGCTTAATTATTCTTTCTATTCACATCCTGAAATTAGAAATTTCAGGGTGTGACAGGCGCCTTGCGTTCTGCCAGCCGAAGAGGAAGGAGCAGCAGAAGCAGCAACTTGATCATCAGTGCCAGAAGCAACAGCAGTAGCCGAAGGAGTAGAAGACGGTGGAGCTGTCGCAGCACCGGAGATAACGCCAACTTGCTCAGAAGCAGTGGGGCTGGGGCTCGTCTGGAAAAAGAAATGTTGTATGTTAAAGCAAACGAAAGCAGAAGACAGGAACGTTACAAACATAAATAATAACTTTGCGAAAGAGCATAACAAAATAACCTTGCGCAAAACACGTTGGGCTTCAGCAACCGCATAATTAAAGCCAAACTTGCGATAAAACTCTTTCACAAAGTTTTTCGCAATATTCTTCGGAAGGGCGGGTATCCGATCAACGTTGGATTCTTGAGGCCATGCAAAGGAACCATCACGCATCTGTCGAAGAGCAGTCTTGGAAACAGCAGGCTCGGATCCATCAGTAGGAGTGCTCAAAAGAGAATACACAGAATGACAAATGGTTCGGGCAGCAACTCCAGCGCTCAGTTCACCAAAAGAACGGCCAGACGAAGCTAGAGAGGAAACACCATCTGACAGCGACTTAAAAATGTCACTGATGTATTGATCTTTGATGCTGTACGGGCCAGGAGCAGTGCCGAAGTCCACTAGAAGATCATGAACCTTCTTGCAAACAGGAACAATATGCTTTTGCATTTCGTCACAGTATTCTTCATGTTCCTTCACAAGAGCAGCATGGGTAGTTTTCAGTTCATCAAGCTCCTTACGCTTACCTTCGTACAGACCCTTCACTCCCTCGCTTTTCTTCTTTTCACTCTCAACAGCTTCTTTCAGTTTGGCAACTTCATTTTGAAGAGAATTATTCTTCTCCGAAAGAGAAGCTATTTCCGAGGACAAAGCCACACTTTTCTTTTTCTCATCTTCCAAAGCAGCAGCAAGGCTATCCTTATCCTTCTGAAGGTTCTTGACAGTAACAATTTCCTTCTCAAGAGCGGAAGAGGTAGTCTGAGTATGAAGGTCGAACTGGCGGATATCTTCACGGAACCGACGCTGAGCAACTCGGCAAGCAACGAAGGTTTTCATGGCAAGATCTTGTGCCTGCGTTAAAACTTCATCAGCACCTTCGCGACCCAAATCTTCTTCCATGATAGGGAAACTAAAGGATTGGCCAGCCTCCTAAAGCAAAGCACGTTCGCGGTCATCACTACAGAACTGAAGCAACTTCCTTTTGCGATCACCGAAAAAACGTGAGTTCTGAGGAATTCCGAGACGGCGCGCAACAACAGAGGGAGAGTCAGCACTAACAAAGACACCACAACTTTGCTGATCGCTGTCAGACTCAGTGTCAGAGCTACTGTCACTGTCGCCGGCATCAGTAGTGAAGGCAGCAATAACCTTGCGCGAAGAAGAAGGAACCAGGCCTCTAGAAGGAGCAGAATCTTTAGGTACATCTTCGGTGGTAACAGGTGCTTTACCACTTGCTTTAGAAGGGGCAGCAAGCTCCTCATCACTCTTCGGTTCACAGTCGCTAATATCAATATCGAAAGGTTGAGCAATGGTGCTGGCATCGGCATCTTGAGGCGGTGACAACGAAGTCACGTCAACTTGTTCTTCTGTATGCTCCAAGTCAGATGATCGGATGCTTCACCCGGACAACACAGGATCAGCTGCATTCTCGTTGCTCTTGTTACCTTCGCTACGGTTACCGTCACTACCATCGGGGCTAGATGATACAGTCTCAGGTGAGGCAGATCTTTGCTTGCGGCGGCGCTTGGGCTGGCGGTTGCTCGCAGCCTTCGCACGTCTCTTCCCAGGACGAGAAGACATGGCAATAGCCAAAGGCTCTGCAACGCTGCCAGAACCTTTCTTCACGGCAAGTTTGGCGGCAGCTTCGCGCCGAGTGATGGTGACTTGACGATCGCCAGCAGCAATACCAAAGAACTGGAAGACACAATTATCGCGACGTCCACCAATTCGGTTGATAATGTCGTGGTCCTCTTTAAGGCTGGCAGGGCCAAGAATTTCATTGGCGGCATCTTCGATCAGCAGAACATCAATATCTGAGAAGAATGCAAAGATCAGTAAGGAAAAAATAACACAAAAAAGCACAATATACAAACACAAAAATATGTATGACAAAACAAAACAAAAGCCACAAACCTTCGAGTTTCAATCCGAAGCTTTTAGTAAAATCCGGAATCTTGATAGGGCTTGTAAAGTCGCTCCATGCAACAACAAACCAGCCGGACTTCACCGGAAAAACCTTGTAGCAACAATACTCCTCAACGAGATCGCGAGTGCCCATGATTTTTGCAATCTCCCGAAAAACTACCAGAAATAGCCGAGATTGATCAGAATCATCGGGAGTTAGGCCAACACCCTTCAGAAGATCTTGCATCTCCTTGCTAACCAACGACGCAACGGTGTCATCCACCTTATGATAGAACCAGAAGGTGTTCCAGTCATCCTCCCACTTATTCTTGTAGCAGACAACAGGGACATCCACATCAGATCTATATCTAAAATTCAGCGAAGCAAATTGGGTCTCCTCCTTGACATATGTATCACCTTCGGTGCGTTCCATATACAACGGCTGATGATGGATAGTGTGAGCACGAATGAAGTTGGCCACAGTAGGATTGACACCCATGGTTTTGCACGCCCACATAAACAAACTCAACCGAAGTATGGAATTTGGTGTAAGGTGATGCACGTACATATCGAAGTTACGAAGAATTGCAACGACAATGGGATCAAGGGAAACCGAAGACCAGCAGCAAAAAGGTCGCGGAATACCACAACCTCATCATCTCTCGGAGTCAGAATCACTTCGCTTCCGGGAGCCCTAGCTTGACCGCTTTCAAAATACTCCCATTTCGACTGCAGGCCTTCGGGTCGAGGACAAAACAGCTGTTCCTTGTTTTTGGTGGTTGAGCAGGTTCGGCACCTTCGGGGCGACGAAGCGAGGCGCCTGATGTCTCAGGCGCCCGAAGTGATGGCTCTTAAGGAGCGAAGGGAGGCCAAAAGATCGAAGGTGTTGGTCGCTCGAGGACGGAGGGAACCTTCGGAGGGTGACCGAAGTGATCCAAGAAGATACGCGCAAGCACCAAGGGGACGAAGGGAGGCCTCGGGTACGCAAAGGTTGCGACGTCGACTACAACGCGAAGTGGTGTGGATCCTCGAGGCAGTGACATCTCGCCGAAGGAGAGCAAGGGAATTCGGGCCCACATGAAAAGCGCCACGGTGTAAAGTGTTGAGTTGTAATGGGAGTAGTTGGTCGCGTTGGTGTGAAAGTACTGTAATGCCCTCAAAGATCCTTCGCACGATGTAAAAAGTGAGGGTAAGAGTGTAAAGTGTAAATGATACGGGCCTATTTAATGGACCCGGATGGAATGAAAAAAGGGGGGAGAGGGGTCTAAGGGAAGGCTTTTCTAGCTCGCCCGAAGACATGCCTCGGTTTACATGAGTGTTTGAGCATACTAGTTAATCACATTTGTTGGCCCCTCTTCGGGGACGGGTTTCTCCCCAACACTAATGTGATTGTCACCACGACACAAGTATGACAGTGTCCTTCAGGATTTAGACTAGAGCACCAACATCCAGTGGAAATAGGCATTCAAGAAGACGGAGGCTTTGGAACAAGATGATGTAGCCACCCTGAAAAGAAACATTAAGAAAATTACTGCAAATGTTTTGCTACAGACAGTATGCAGTAATCGAACACCAATAGTCCAGTGCATGTGTGAACACCAAGTATCTAACGAGCTTTGCATTTAAAGGAAAAAAATGCAACTTTCATATTTTTAAACATGTTCAAGAAAATCTTGGTGAACTCAAAGTTGAATCTGAAGCTAGTCAGTAAAGGGCTGTTTTTGCTAGTCCTCAAAATAAATCAGTAAGCATGTATGGAAGGTAAGTGCAATTGTCAAACAGGAGGAACAATACATCATCTATAGAAGTAGTCTGAGAAAGATACATCATTGGTTGTTAGCAGTGTATCAGCCTGATTCCATTCCAGCAGTGGACTATCTAAGGAACACAAACTAGACAATGAAAATATACAACTGATGCTATACGGACAGTCTGCAACTCCGACTGCAATTGGAGGGCACTATACATACTAGTGTAGTAGTAACAAAAATGCCATATAGCAATTGGAAATCCTAACATTATTTAGTCACAAATCATTTGAGGAAAAAACTATCAGCTTTGGTTTTGTGACAAATCCTAACACTATTTAGCTGATTCTGACATTCTTTCATTTCAAACAATAATGCAAGTACTCCTATGCTGCAGCCAGCACTCTGCAGTCTGCGTCAGTATGCATAATGTTTCAGAACAAATTAGGAAAGGGGCATTGATTGATAAGAGTTGTGCTTCCCATCCAGCTTAACTAATAGAAGAACAGAACCATTAGCTCAAAGTCATCATCCAGTGGCACTTGATTGCCTTCAGTAATTTGTAAATTTGTTTGACATTAGTAATTTTGTAATGGCACTTGACAAAGATACAAAAATAGTCAATATCATCAACAGGTCAAAGCAGTAGGTAAAAGAATGACTGATGATGAAAAATAAGTAACCATGCTTTGTCCAGTAGCAGGTCAAATATCATTAACATGAAGCATATCATAACCAAAAAGTGTCTATTGCATATCGATAATAGTAGGTCAAATGCATAATTGGATATACCTTTTAACACATCATTCTTCTTCACCAATTGGCTCCATGTAGTCATCAATCGCCTTCATGCAGAATTGGGATGAATTAGAAGCACGAATCCAATCTTGCACACATATTAATGCTTCCACATTTTTTGAAGATAACCGGCTACGAAACTCTAATATTATTTTCCTTCCGGTGCTGAAGGCTGACTCTGATGCTACTATTGAAGCTTGAATTGCCAAAATATCTCGAGCCATGCGAGAAAGGGTTGGATACTCTGTTGAGTAGCTCTTCCACCAAGCAATTATATCAAAGGAATTACTTCAAGGAACTGTAGGCTTTGCTAAATACATTTCAAGCTCAAGCTCAGAGGCCATGCTTGTTGAGGATGTACTATTGCTCAAGTATTCGTCCCAATCTGAATATCTATCACTTCCAGGATCAGCAGACGGCATATCTTCTCCCACCATAATTGACTTGCGAATAATCCTTATACAGAGAAAGCAAAACTCTCCTTAGTGTAGCAATCTTGGAATCAGCTTCATTCCCAAATGCTTTTTTTCAATCGAAATTCACCGGGAATGAGATCTATAGCCATGTGAACTTCCAATATCTATTAAACTTCCTCCTCATATATTCCACTGTATCAAATAGTGCAGCATTTGGCTCAATAATACATCTTTCTAAAGCAAGCTTGACCTCCCACATCTCATGAAAATACAGATTGGATGTAGGGTAAAGCGATCCCGAAATGACCTTCGTTGCATCATAAAAGGGTTTCAGCAATGCACATACCTCCCTAGCCTTTTCCCACTCTTCATGTGAGGGTGCATACTCGTACTCTAGCTCCTGCTGGGTGAGGGACTCAAAAGCTCTCTTTAACATCAGACACCTTTCTAGCATGATGTAGGTCGAGTTCCAGCGGGTGGATGTATCAGTGTTAGGGTGCGTTTTCTCTTGGATACCTAGTTGTTGAATGATTTCCTCGAACTTTTGCTTTCGTGATGTAGACCCTTCAATGAATTTCACACTTTCCTAATCTTGTGCACAACCAGACTGATAACTTGAAATCTAGCTTTACATATCAAATTGAGAACATAGGTTGTGTATCTATGATGAAGCAAGTTTCCTTTACCATACAGTATGTGTTTCTCTAGTAGATTATGTCTCAATAGCTTGACCATGGTATTATTGTTGCTTGCATTGTCCAGTGTTATTGTGAATAACTTATCCTCAATCTTCCAATCTTGGATGGATTTGAGAAAGACATTGAACATTGCAACACCTGTGTGTGGTGTTTTCATGAAAGAGAACTTGATAATCCTCTTTTGCAGCTTCCAATCTTCATCTACGAAGTGACATGTGACACACATATATCCAATAGTTTGACTCGATGTCCACATGGCCATTGTTAAGGAGACTCTATTGTTGGTACTTCTAAAAACATCAAGAAGTGCTTGTTTTCGCTCTTGAAATGACTTCAAGCAATCACTTGAGATAGTCCTCCTTGAAATCATTTTGAAGATTGGGTTCAAGCTAGAGACGAACCTTCGAAAGCCATCTTAATCAACAATTTAAAGTGGTAGTCCATGAAGTGCAATCATCCTAGTTAGCTCTCTCCTTGAGACGTCTTGGCTGAACCTCGAGTTATCCAAAGCAACTCCTTCTGGAGACATCACAACAGATCTGCGTTGATGGGACATATTGGTCACATTTCTTCTGATTTTGCATCTCTTCAAATGAGTTAACATGGCACTAGTTCCAGCTCCTCGCTTGGCACTGATCTCAACATTGCAATAAATGCCATGTCCTTTCGTAACTAAGCCTCCCACATGGATTTTGGAGATTTCATTCCAAACTTTGGATCTGAACTGCCTATTGTCCTCACCATGTACATAGCCATCCACCATTCTTGGTTCAATTGAGCCCTCAACACAACCAGTTGTAGCACGTTCGTCCATGTCAACTTCCTCTCCTTGCCAATAATTAGCATTGCCCTCATCCTCCCAATCATGACCATAATCATCACCCTCATCCTCTTCAATCAATGGATGCTCGGCTACTGGAGTGTGTGGGTTGGACTGCATAGTCTCATCTGCTCTTGTTTCACTACTAAGCTGCAAATGTTTAGATACTGGAGTACTAGTTTGATGAGTCCTCTTCCGCTTTCGACCACTGAAATAGGTAAAGAAAACATTTCAGACAACCAAGGGAAGGGAACAAAAAAATTAAGTCTGGCAATTGTGATTTATCAAACAGAGTACTTAATTTGCAAGCAACCCAATGGGATTTCTTCAAGCATATTATTTTAACAGTTCAATGTTCTTGGCTATCCAAGTCTCAGGTTAAAGAAGCCACAATAAACTGACAGGCATGCATACTAAAGATAACTAAGATGAAACAAGCAGCTAAAAAATTGATTTAGGAAATCAAACACCATGGAGCAAGACTCCATCCACCATAAGAAACACTAGCCTCAGCACTGGATAATGTGATTCAGATGCAAAAAGTGAAGTTAGTTGAACAATTTGATATTCCATTCTAGTTTCCAAGTCCTAGACACCACTAATTTCAAGTTACACCCTCAATTGCCACATTTGGGGATAAGTAAGCAGAAGATCACGCAGTTCAACAATAATATGCACCTGTTCTGCAATTTCAAGAAAAATAGAGACACCTAACCAGGAACTGAACTCATCACAATTACCAAGAGGCCAAAGTAAAATAGTTGCACACTAAGTTTGCTATTGCAGTGAATTATCCCAGTGTCTAATCGTACCGGGAGAGATCTGCTTAATAATACTAATAGCAGCCCACTTGCAGCACCAAGAATTCCAGCACCCTATCGTATACAAGTCACGTAATAGTGAACCGTCTCAAAATTAGATGGTCTGATTCTGATGCATCTACTTGATCTGTGAAACCATTTCATCATAATATCCCAGCCTTACAATTTCTAGGGGTTCGAATCAATCACCCCACTCACTACATGTAAGCAGCAGATCAACCTAAACCTTCGAAAGCAGCAGATGAACCCAAACCTTTGATCAAAGCATGCCAACCCAACCAGTTCAATCATGATAGTGATTTGATGGGGTGGAAATGGCAAGGATGCAAACCTGGGGGTAGCCATGGCAGTGGGGACGCCGGCTTCCATGGGGTACCGCTACAGGAGGCACGGCCGGCAGGGAATCGGACGGCGACTCGGTCAGCGGGGAATGCGGACGGCGACTCGGCGGGGAATCTTGTAGAGGTAGGAGGTGCCGCCGGTGAGGTTCCTACGGCGGCTGGAGGTGGCGTCGGTGAGGGAGTCCGGGCGGGAGCACAGGGTCGACAAGCTCGATCCGGGGTGGCCCCCGAGAGCGCGCGTCGGTGACGAAGCCCGGGTGGGTGCGCACCACGGCGGGGTTGGCGTCAGCGGAGGAGACGACGGTTGGGTTCGGGGAGGAGGTGGCGTGGGCGACGGTGAGTCGGCGAGAATGGAGGGGAGGTGGCGTTGGCGGCGGCGGTGCGGGGGTCGAACCCCTCGACCCTAGGGTTCGAGTCTGTCGAACCGGTGGAGTATCGTGGACTTTTACTGTAGCCCAGTAGGATAGTTTTCGTGGGCCGGTTCGGCGAACCGATGGGCCGGGGGTAACGTGCGACGGGGCAGCGGTAGTGGACGCAAGTGCCTGCGCGCGGGATGGGAAACCAGGGGAGGAAGAAAAAGGGGTGGGGGAGGAAGGAGATAAGGTAGAGAGAGAAAGGTGGGGATGGGGGGAAGATCGAGACCACTGATTTTCAATCCAGTGGTTCAAAAATTCGTGTGAGGAGGGGCTTTATTTCACCCGGGTGAGCTATAGACACTCCCTAATTATCACTATGTAGACTGCAGCCTAAAAAACTGAGTCAAAAATTACATAGGCTTGGCACACAAGGCCCATAGTCTCACGTGTTGTGGGCTATCAATCCAACCGGAATTGGACCAAAACCAAATTATGACGACCGCACTTATTGGGCTCGGTCTAACTAGAATAGACCTAAAATATTCTACGACGACCACAATTATTGAGCTCGATTCAACTATAACAGGGCCTAAACATTCTATGACAACCGCACTTATTGGGCTCGGTCCAACTAGAATAGGACCTAAACCATTCTATGACGACCGCAATTATTGGGCTCGGTCTAAGACTATCCACACTCGTCATACTTCATATCTTCCTTTTATCTCCACTTCCTGGTAAAGACATGTAGATGCAGTTTGAAGATATAATGCTTGAAAAATAAATATAGATGTGTAGCTTCCTACGAAAACTATAATGCTGTAGATAAAGAATCATGAATATCAACATATTCTAATTTGATAAAGCATATTTTAGTTTGATGATGCAGATAAATATTGCTGTTTCATATCAAGTCTGCAGTATTTTTCAAACCTGCTGATGGGGGCAGTGTTGCTTGGTATATTTCAAACATATAGAGACTATATTTGTAGCATTGCATCCATTCCCCTAGTATGATTATGTTTTATAATTTTTTGCATGAAAGTATTTCGACGAATTGAATTAAAAAATACATGTATTATGGTTGGGACAAAAAAAAATACAAGAATTCAACTTGTGGGGAAACACGCCGCCGCCGCCGCCAACAGGAATTTGTGCTCTCCCACCATGGCTCCCCTTGCTCGGGGAGGAGAACGAAAGCGAAATGAATCGCTCAGCCAGGCACACACAGAGTAAACAGATCGATTCACACACGACGATCCGATAACAGTTAAACAGGCGCACAATAGGTGCCACTGCGGGCCCGAACCGAAAAAATTGCACACTTGTTTTTGCACCGTCTGATGCAGATCTAAGGACTTTGAGAAAAGTGATTGAGAGAAAGTTAAAAATCAAGCATTTGATGTATAGTAAATCTGATTAATTATTGCAAATCTTCTTTGAACAAGTTCAAAAAACAAAATCAAGCATTTGGACAAGTTGAAAAAACAAAAAAAAATCTTCTTGTTTTATTTTGTTTTCAAATATCCTTGTTATCTGCTTTCTATATATTTTTTTCTTTTTTACATGTGTACATTGTACAGAATTCTACTTCTATGAATATTGCATGCACATTCCATGATAACCAGCAGCAGTCCATGCTAACTGCCATCTAAAACTTTAAGAAGTTTGTATATTCATTATTATGCTTTCAGCATTTGCAAATTTTATAAAACAGTATGTAAAACATAGTGCAAAAGCTAGGATTTTCTCTCTCTCTCCACACCTAAGCAAATTGCTATTTTTTTGCACCAGGATTCTAATCATGAACCATCGATGCAAATGTAGATAGTCACTCATAATTCCCATCTGTTATGCGGAAATGAAAAAGGTATACATAAAGTGCCAACGCTCCAAGCTTACCATTTTGAACTAACTATGTGTTTTATAAAAGAACACACGCACCGCAATTTTATTCAAATCTTGATATATCTCAAATGAATTGGGATACCATGATTATTTTGAGTTTCTTATTTGTTCCATCATTAGCTTGGTGTATCAACCTAGCATAAGCATACTTGTGTTTCTGGTAGAAACCTTTGCCCCAACTATCCATTCTTTTCTTGTCCTTGTGGTGCCTACCTTTTTGCCTGTAGGGAACAAAAGATAAATGTATATGACTTTTTTTTGTCCCTACCATAATACATGTATTTTTTAGTTCAATTCATTGAAATACTTTCATGCAGAAAATTATAAAACATAATCATACTAGGGGAATGGATGCAATGCTACAAATATAATCTCTATATGTTTGAAATATACCAAGCAACACTGCCTCCGTCAGCAGGTTTGAAAAATACTGCAGACTTGATATGAAACTGCAATATTTATCTGCATCATCAAACTAAAATATGCTTTATCAAATTAGAATATATTGATATTCATGATTCTTTATCTACAACATTATAGTTTTTGTAGGAAGCTACACATCTATATTTCTTTTTCAAGCAGTGGCGAAGCCAGGATCGAGCCTGGGGGGGGGGGGGGCTCTTCTGTGCTTCTTCCACCTCCGGCTCCTCCTTCCTTTATTCTTTTGCTCAAAATCTGTAGGAGGGACTCAGGGGGGGGGGGGCGGCTTCACAGCATTTCCGGCGGTAGCCGGGGCTCGAGCCCCGGCCGCCCCGGTGCTGGATCCGCCACTGTTTTCAAGCATTATATCTTCAAACTGCATCTACATGTCTTTACCAGGAAGTGGAGATAAATGGATCTTGCAAGGAAAACAAACAAGATCACAACTCAAAAGGAAGGTGATGTAATGCATGTACTAGTGTGGTTAAATAATGAGTTTTTTTTTTCTGTTTCAGGACCTGATGTGGCATTGTCATGTGCAACACAATTTTCATAGTGTCATGTAGCATGTCTAATATCATCACATGTGTGTATGTTCTTGCTGTTGTATGATGCCTTTGGAGTTTGGACTTTAGTTAAGAACTTAAGATAGGCTGGGCACTGTAATACATGTGTCACATCTATGCTCCCAGCCATCTAGGGCTGACCTTGCATTCTTGGACTTTGTTGTCAGTTAAAAAATTTACCCGCAGCTTTTTAAATTTATTGTGATTTTTTTGTTGACCAAAAACCCACAAAACAGTCCTTGTATCAGTCTATTTTATTTTCATTTTTACCATAAAGTTTGCATGAATGTTTTAAATTCTTTTCCTGTTATTTGGTGTTTTTACTCCAGCAGTTAAAAAAATCATGTGTAACTTTTTAAATTTTTGTTTGTTTTTAGTAAGAAAAAAGGATAAAACAACCCTTATAAATTTTTTATTTGTCATTTTTTGGAATTTTTTAAACCAAATTCTAGATGTAAGTTTTTCATTTATTTTGTTGTTTTTACTTTTTAAGTTCGAAAAAAACCACAAAACAACCTGACCTTTTTACTTGTTTTTTTCTGAATTTTTACCAAAAATTGTACTGAAGCTGAAAAAATAACACATAGGCAGGTGTGTACAACTACCACCATCCCCAACCATTAGGGACAAAACAAAGTTCAATAACTAATGAGTCCATTAACAACAAGGGCGTCCGGTATGCCTTCTTAACGGGTGTGAAACAGCCAAGATGTGGGCCCGGTAACAGAAAGGATGCTAGCTGGGCAGTGGGCAGACAACCGTGGGATGATAGATGAATCAAAGGTTAAAATAGGTGATTAAAAGAAAACAAAAAATCAATCGATTGACGGGGAGACACTCCCATAATCGATTGACGTGTTAGCCTGATCTGCTGCACAAGATCCCACACGGTAAGGTATTGGACGAGGACCTGCACTGTCCGAGCGTGGGTGATATCGGTCACCCAGCGTAGCCCTGTCATGCCGATCTGCAGCCCCTCACCGACTGTGTGAGAACGTTGGATCCGCGGCGAGGCGGCAGCCCAGAGATTAGGAGCCAAAGTTTTGATCGAGCAGCCAGGGATCCAGCTGTCCTCCCAGAACAACGCCCAGGCACCATCCCCCACCTCCACAGAAATGGATGCGTCAAAAAAGTCATGTGCAGCCCGATCAACCAGAAACCGGAAAGCCGCCCAGGTCTAATCTGGGTCCGTACGTGCCAGCCAAAGCCAACACAGACGCAGAGCCGTCCCGAAGGCGCGAAGGTCGGCAAGCCAAGGCCACCACAACGCGTGGGGCAGGCAACGTTCACCCAAGCTACCAGACAACGACCGCCTAAGGCCACCTCAGTACCGCACCAAAGGAAGCCTCGGATAAGAGTTTCGACCGCTCGCAGAGCCCAGGGTTCAATGGCTATTGCCATCGAGATATGCATAGAGATGGCCGAGAGGGTAGATTTGGCAAGGATCAAACGACCACTGCGGCTCAGCAGTTTACCCTGCCAAGGAGGGAGACACCTAGCGACCTTGTCGACCAGTGGCTGCAATGCAGCCTTGGGTAGCCTCCTGATAGAAAGAGGGGCCCCCAAGGTAGGTGCACGGGAAGTCAACGATGATGCAGGAGAGGATGGAGCGAACCAAGGAGAGGTGGTCCTCCGAGCAGTTAATGAGGTAGACCTGGCTCTTAGTGAAATTGGTAGCAAGGCTAGAGGTGTTCTCGAACAGCGACAACACCGCCTTGATGACCAGTAAGTCCAGCTCGTCCGGAGAAAAGAAAGTGACCACATCGTCCGTGTAGAGGGAGGTGCAAAAGCGGATGTTCCTGCCTAGCCCCTGAAGGAGACCATGGGACTCCGCCTTGCGGACGAGGGCGTGGAAGCATTCCATGACCAGCAAAAAAAGCATGGGAGAAAGGGGGTCTCCCCGGCGAAGGTCGCGCCCATGACAGATCCGCTACCCCGGGACACCATTAAGAAGAATTTTGTGCTGGCGGTCGAAAGAATGACGGAGATCCAGTTAGTCCAAGTGTGTGGGTAGCCGACCGCAGAAAGGAGCTCCAGGAGAAAAACCCACCCGACCGAGTCGAAAACTTTGGCTAGGCCAATCTTGAACATGATCCTAGGGAGCTTCCGACTAGAGAGCGTTCGGATCATGCCAAGAACATACCGGAAGTTATCGTGAATGAGGCGACCCTTGATAAAGACACTCTAATTTGGGGAGATGAGAGAAGGAAGGTTGTGCCAAGAACATACCGGATCTTGTGCAGCAGGTCAGGCTCACGTCGGAGCCTGATAGGTTTATTTGGAAGTGGTCGTTCAGCGGTGTTTACTCTTCGGCTTCAGCCTACTCTGCTCTCTTTCTTGGTCCTGTTGACATCCTCGGAGCGTGAAAGATTTGGAAGGTCCATATGCCTGGGAAATGCAAGTTCTTCGCCTGGTTATTCTTGCACGGTCGCTGCTAGACGTCCGACCGACTTCACCGTCATGGACTGAAAGATACGGATACCTGTGCGCTCAGCGCGCAGGAAGTGGAAACACTAGACCACCTGATCGTGGACTGTGTTTTTAGTCGCAAGGCTTGGTTTAGGGCGCTCAGGCATATTCTCCTGCAGGACCTTGCCCCTGACCGCCTTGTGAGCTTCGCGGCTTGGTGGTGCTCTGCCAGGAAGCAGATCGCTAAGGTTCGAAGGAAAGGCTTCGACACCTTTGTCTGGTTGGTTGCTTGGTCGCTCTGGAAGGAGCGCAATAAGCGTGTGCACGAGAAGGAGGCGCTCATGCCGGTGGCGCTGGTGCCGGCTATTCTGGAGGAGGCCAAGATTTGGACACGTGCGGATTTCCTTCCGCTAGCTCGACTTCTAGGAGTGCGCCCGGTCAGGGCGGTGTAGCTCTTAGTTTCTTGTTTTGGGTTTGTGCCTTGCTGTAATCGAACTTAAAAACTTTTTCTCCTCTATTAAAGAAAAACGTGCTTTGGCTCATTGTTTACAACTTTGGATGGTGTTTATTTCATCCGCGTCAAAAATGTGTGAGGTGCATTTTGATTTCAAAAGGTCATATACTTTTGTAACTTTTGACTAATATTTAGTCAAAATATATACACGTATACAGTGTCCAAAAGGCAGCATCCATACGTTCATGTTCAAAGGAACTTTAACTAGTCATCACGCTGTAACTCGAACTTTCACCAACATTTCCGCTCATATTCAATTGCACAAATCTAACCCACTAGGACGAGTTGCTTAATTAGGGGCCAAGTTTACCTAAGCCACGCGCGTTTAACGAATTAATTAGTAATCTATATAACTTATATAATTGGTACCCACTAACTATCATTAACTTCCACTAACTATCATTAACTTCATTTCTCTCTTCATGCAAGCTACCCACATCATCTCCCACCAAACTAAGAGTTATTAACTCTATCTCTTTCTCTCTTCATAACCATCCATGTCATCTTTCACCAATTCTTTCTTCATGCAAACTGTCCACATCATCTTCCACCAACTAAGAGTTATTACATAAACTGGTTCATAATTTATCAAAAAAAATTCTCAAATCCGCAGCAACGCGCGGGGAATCACCTAATTTGTGTAATGGTTGGTGGCGTTATTACCGGTTACCCCATCTCCGTCAACTCTCCACCATACTCACACTGCCATCTCGGGGTGGGGGATGCAAAAGTCCCAAAAGTTACTCGAGGTCAATATACTGTGCGAACTTCTTTCCTAGATATTTTGAAGTATCTCGCGGAACATTTGTGACTAGAGGCTAATAATAGATTAGTAATATATAGTATACGCGGCGCATCTCTTTGTGACTTTATCAAATGTGCAAACACGGCTTCAGCTGCTTGGAGGGCGCGTTACGCTTGCAGATCAGGCTGATTCAAGACACTGACTGAACACGCTTGCAGACTGACTGCTTATTAAGGCCCGGTCCTGTAGTATTAGCATTCGGGGCAGCCGCCCAGGGCCCCCAAATTGCAAGGGCCCCCACCCATGTATTCACTGGTATATAATATGCTACACATGAAGTCCATCAGGCAAGTGCTAACGTCAAACAACAAACACATTGACGTGGAGATTGGAGAAGGACGAAGCTAGGAAGGATGGACCCCCCAGCTAATAGCTTTTAATAAGGCCATATGTTATTTTTGCTTAAGTACTTCACTTCTTTTGGGTATACATGAAATCCCAAACAATTTTGTAATATTGCTTGTTCTTTCATGTACTCTCTAAAATCATCTTTGCAAATGGTTCAGCAGGGCCCTCAATTTTAGTTTCGCCCTGGGCCCCCGAAAACTCAGGACCGGCCCTCTCTCAAATAAGCTGCTGGCCAGGGCAGGACAATCTATCACACACGCAGGGAAAGAGAACAAAGAAGTAGCAACAGCACGAGAGCCAGCCATGGCGTGCAATGCCAAGACACGTCGGCGGCGGCACAGGGACAACAAGAAGCCCAAGCGCAAACGTGCATCGAGGAACAAGAACGAGCAACTGGCTGCCGGGGCGACGAGCATGCACGACGTCACGGACCACCTCCTCGAGCTCATCCTCCTCCGCCTCCGCTCCCCGGCCTGCCTCCTGCGCGCCGCGGCCGCGTGCAAGCGGTGGCGCCGGGTGATCACGGCCACCGGTTTTCTTTCCCGCTGCCTCCACGCGTCCTCCTTCGTCGCCGGTTACTACCACGCCTTCGACCCGGACTGGGTCGACTACGACTCGCCGCCCATCACCGGCAACCCGGTGTTCGTCCCCTCTCCGTCCCGCGCCGACGTTGACGCCACCCGCTTCTCCCTCGACCTCGGCGGCTTCCTCCCGGACAGCGACAGCGAGTGGGCGCTCGCCGACAGCCGCGGCAGCCTCCTCCTCCTCTTCAAGAGGCGGACCGGTTGGGCCGCGCGCGCCAACATCCGCGACTTCCCCGACGTCGTCGTGTGCGAGCCCCTCACACGGCGGTGCCAGGGGATCCTCAGCCCGTACGCGACGTGTCTCGGCGTGTTCTTGCTCGACGGCAGCGAACGGCACCGCATCGGCATGTCTGATTTCAGGATCCTCGCCGTCCTCCACGAGTACCACGAGTTGGAGGAAGGCCGCACCATGCCGACGGCGTGCGTGTTCTCGTTGTTGAGTCTGAAACTCCTGTAATCGTGTCAGAGTGTGTATCCATGTTAGGTGCATTAGACTTGTTAAGTTAGGTGATGCATGTTTGTAATCGCGTAGATATCTGGGTGTCACGTTGAGTGCACACGTGGACATGCCAGACCGCGTCTTGTGGATCTCCCTACCATGGCGAGTGCGCCGTGCATGTCGCACGAGTGGCCGGAAAAAGTGCCGCATCGTGCAGCGCCTGGCGGTGGTGGGGGGTTGCGGCCTCAGGCCTTGATATGGAATATGAAATGTATCAGAAAGAGCTGCGCAGTTGCAGTGAATATCTCTCTCTCTCTCTCTCTCTCTCTCGCTTGCTCTCGCGTTCCAGCACATTCGCCGTAGAACACTCGCCGCCGCGGTTACCACTCGCCGGGACCGTGACGTTGCCGGGCTCCTCGCCGGAGTTCGGTCCCAACAATCTGGTACCAGAGCCGGTTCATGCAGTATAGTGGATCGGTGAGTCCTCCGAAGTCGCCGCCGAGGAAGAAGTTCGTCGTCCCGCGCCGCCGGACACCGGAGGAGAAGATGGGAGACGGGCCAAGCACCGGCGGCCATGTCGTGAAGGAGACGTCACTGATGTGGCCGATGCTGACGCGGGACAACTACACTGAGTGGGCCATGATCATGCAGTGCAATCTCGAGGCGTTGGAGATCTGGGAGGTGATCGACCCGGGGATCAATGTCAAGAGGTCGCACGATCGTCAGGCCATGAGCTCGTTGATGCGCTCGGTGCCGAAGGAGATGTTGCAGATGCTCGGCTGGCACAAGACGGTGAAAGAAGCCTGGGAGGCGGTGGAGAAGATGCGGCTGGGCGCCGATCGCGTGAAGGAGGTAAACGCACAGAAGCTCTTGAAGGATTTTGAGAACATAATGTTCAAGGATGGGGAGTCCGTGGATGATTTTGCGATGAGAATCACCAATCTCGTCGGCAATCTCGAGGCCTTGGGGGAACGTGTCGAAGATTTGCGCGTCGTCAAGAAGTTCTTGCGCGTGGTGCCGGCGCGTTTCAGCCAGGTCGCGGTCAACATCGAGATGTTCCGAGATCTCAAGAAGCTGACTGTCGACGATCTGGTGGGGCTGCTGCGGGCGGCCGAGGATCGATTTGATGACAAGGTCGACCAGATCGTGGACAAGGCGGGCCGTCTCCTCCTCGCTGAGGATGAATGGCTGGAGAAGCACAAGCATCGTTTCCAATCTGGGAACAAGCCTGGAGGAAGCAGTTCGGGTGGCGGATCCTCGAAGGGCAAGGCGGTGGCGCGCTCGTCGGCAGATGGTGGCGGCTCTGGGGGTGTCAAGCTGACATCCGAGGGCACACCGCGTCGCAAGGGGCGGTGCCGTAACTGTGGCATCTATGGCCACTAGGCGGAGGACTGCAAGAGGCCCAAGAAGGAGAAGAAGAAGGAGGCGCGGCAGCAGGAAGTGAATGTTGCAGTCGGCGCTGAAGATCAGGGCGGTGCACTGATGTTGGCATCATGCGACGTCGTGCACGACCTCACTCCAAGTGTGCACCTGACGGAGAAGGTGATTCCTGTTGCTGTTCCAGATGACTCATGGGTGCTAGACACAGGTGCAAGCAATCACATGACTGCAACAAGGTCGATGCTGTCACAGCTCGATGAAAGCATTCAAGGAACAGTGCTCCTGGGAGATGGCTCTCGCGTCAAAATCCAAGGTATGGGTTCAGTGGTGATACAAGATCGTAGTAAAGGTCATAAAGTGCTAACTGATGTTTACTACATACCTGAACTGAAAAGTAACATAATAAGTTTGGGTCAACTTGAGGAGAAAGGATTTAAGTTTGAAGGGAATAATGGTAAACTCTGTGTGTTTGATCAAGAACATGTACTTCTGATTTCTGCACCAAGAATTGGCAATAGACTGTATTTAGCAAAGTTTGGGTTGGCTGCACCAGTCTGTTTTCTTGCACAGTCTGAAAATCTGTCATGGACCTGGCATGGGAGATTTGGGCACTTGAATTTCAGAGCTTTGAGTGACCTTAGTGCTAAGCAAATGGTTATTGGCCTACCTACTATTTCCAAAGTGGAGAAGGTGTGTGATGGGTGTGTTCTTGGGAAATAGCATAGAAAACCATTCCCTCAGGTGTCAAGCTATAGAGCAGAAAGGGGCTTAGAACTTGTGCATGCTGATCTGTGTGGGCACATAACTCCAAAGACCATAGGAGGGGCATCCTATTTCTTGCTAGTAGTTGATGACTATAGCAGGTACATGTGGGTGGAGATGCTCAAGACCAAAGATCAGGCCCTGGAGAGTTTCAAGAAAATTAAACTCAGGGCAGAAATGGAATGTGATGGCAAGTTGAAGTCACTGAGAACAGATAGGGGGGTGAGTTCTTATCCAATCTGTTCTCTGTTTTCTGCAGTGAGGGTGGCATTAAGCATTTCACAACCACTACATATTCCCCACAACAGAATGGAGTAGTAGAAAGAAGAAATCAAACTGTGGTTGAAATGGCCAGGTGTATGCTTAAAACTATGGGGATGCCATCTGAATTTTGGGGTGAAGCAGTCAGGGCTGCAGTTTATGTGCTAAACAGGTGTCCTACTAAGAGCTTGAATAGAAAGACCCCATATGAAGCTTGGCATGGCAAGAAGCCAAGTGTGAGTCATCTCAGAATTTTTGGTTGTGTTGCTCATGTTAAACAGGTTGGTCCAGGACAGAGCAAACTGTCAGACAGATCCAAGAAAATGGTCTTTATAGGCTATGAGTCTGGCACAAAAGGCTACAGGTTGTTTGATCCTTCTACCAGGAGATTGGTGGTAAGCAGAGATGTTATCTTTGATGAAACACAACCTTGGAACTGGACAGATGCTACTGCAGACAGTGAGCAACAGTCAGACAGCTTCACAGTTCATTACGACTGGTCTGACAAAAATCCGACAACAGAAGCTGAGGGTGATTTCCAAGTGGCAGGGGGTGATGTGGGTGGCTCTCCTGCACATGATGGTGATGTGGTTCATGATGAAGCATTACCAACACCCCAACACAGTCCAGGATCAGCTGTAGCACAGAATGTGGATTTTGTGACTCCACCAAGTCAATACTCTGAAGATACATTTGGAGGACCACTGAGATTCAGATCACTGAATGATCTTTTTGATTCAACTGAGGAATTGCAAGATTTTCAGTACAGTGGTGTTTGTATGGTAGCAGCTGATGAACCAATTTGTGTAGATGAAGCACTGGAAGAGAATTGCTGGGTTGAAGCTATGAACAGTGAGCTGAAGTCAATACAAGAAAACAACACATGGTACTTGACTGATTTACCAAAGGGTCACAAAGCTATTGGACTAAAGTGGGTCTATAAGGTGAAGAGAGATCCAGATGGCAAGATTGTTAAGTACAAAGCTAGGCTAGTTGCAAAAGGCTATGCTCAGAAGTTTGGGGTGGATTACGAAGAGGTATTTGCCCCTGTGGCTAGAATGGAGACAGTGAGGCTATTTTTGGCACTTGCTGCAAGTGGTAAATGGGAAGTGCATCACATGGATGTAAAATCAGCCTTCCTAAATGGTGAGCTGCAGGAGGATGTTTATGTACACCAACCTCCAGGTTTCCAAAATCCAAAGCATCCAGGGAAGGTGTTGAAGCTAAAGAAGGCATTGTATGGTTTGAAACAAGCTCCCAGAGCCTGGAATGCTAAGTTGGATCAGGAGCTGATCAAGCTGGGTTTCTGCAGGAGTGAAGAAGAGCATGCAGTATACAAAAGGGGTAGTGGTACTTCTCTACTACTTATTGGTGTATATGTAGATGATCTCATCATCTGTGGGCCTAACAGTAAGAGCATCTCTGAATTTAAGCAACAGATGAGCAGAACATTCAGTATGAGTGACTTGGGCTTACTGAGTTACTATTTGGGACCGGAGGTGAAGCAACAACCTGGAAACATAACCATCAGTCAAAGAGCATATGCTGCAAAGATTGTAGAACTGTGTGGCATGACAGGGTGTAATCATGTTGACACACCCATGGAACAGAACACAAAGCTCTTGCCTGGCAGACCTGATCTTGTCAAAGATGTAATCAAATTCAGAAGTCTTGTGGGTAGCTTGAGGTATTTGGTGAACTCTAGGCCTGACATTGCCTATGCTGTCGGCGTTGTAAGCAGATTCATGGAGACTCCTACCTCTGAGCATTGGGCTGCCATAAAAAGAATTGTAAGATATGTGGCAGGAACCACTGAATATGGGTGCAGATATACTTGTGGATCTACTGCTAATCTGAAACTGTTGGGGTTCTCTGACAGTGATCATGCAGGAGATTTGGAGAAAAGGAAGAGTACCTCAGGTGTTGTGTTTTTCATGAATGGCAATGTTGTGACATGGACATCACAGAAGCAAAGGGTTGTTGCTCTGTCAAGCTGTGAGGCTGAATACATAGCAGCAGCATCTGCAGCATGCCAGGGAGTGTGGTTGAGCAGGCTCATAGCAGATCTCGTTGGAGAGAAGAAGAAGTTCAAGCTTTTAATGGACAGCAAATCAGCTATTGAGCTGAGTAAAAATCCAGTGCATCATGAAAGGAGCAAGCACATAGATACTAGGTATCATTTTATCAGAGAGTGCGTTGCTGATGGAAAAGCAGAGGTGGAACATGTGAGTACTGACAGACAACTTGCAGACATCCTCACGAAGCCTTTGGGAAGGATCAAATTTGTGGAGATGCGTCAAGCGATTGGTGTCAGTAGAGTCTGTCACGATTAGGGGGTGATTTGTTGAGTCTGAAACTCCTGTAATCGTGTCAGAGTGTGTATCCATGTTAGGTGCATTAGACTTGTTAAGTTAGGTGATGCATGTTTGTAATCGCGTAGATATCTGGGTGTCACGGTGAGTGCACACGTGGACATGCCAGACCGCGTCTTGTGGATCTCCCCACCATGGCGAGTGCGCCGTGCATGTCGCACGAGTGGCCGGAAAAAGTGCCGCATCGTGCAGCGCCTGGCGGTGGTGGGGGGTTGCGGCCTCAAGCCTTGATATGGAATATGAAATGTATCAGAAAGAGCTGCGTAGTTGCAATGAATATCTCTCTCTCTCTCTCTCTCTCTCTCTCTCTCTCTCTCTCTCTCTCTCTCTCGCTTGCTCTCGCGTTCCAGCACATTCGCCGTAGAACACTCGCCGCTGCGGTTACCACTCGCCGGGACCGTGACGTTGCCGGGCTCCTCGCCGGAGTTCGGTCCCAACACTCGTTGGGGAGCGAGGACGGCGGCTGGAGCGACCTTCCGACCGAGTCCACCAACAGCGCCGCCATCAGTCTTCCTGGATCGATGGAACGCATAAGCTTTGCCGGTCGCGCGAACGGCTGTCTGTACTGGGTGATCGGAGGAGAAGAAGACGGCGCTTCCATGCTGGTCTTCGACGAGGCCGTCATGGTGTTCTCGCGCGTCCCGCTGCCGACCGACGATGACGACGACGACAACGACGGTGGCTTGTTATCGTTACACGACAGGTGGAGCTTCCGGATCATCAGCGGCGGGGGCGACGGCGGCGCTCTGCGCGTTGTCCGGCTGGTACGAAACGAGCTGAGGGTCCTCGCGCGCCGCCGGGGCAGCGACGCCGACGCGTGGGTGTGGGTGATGGAGAGGCTCGTGCGGCTTCGGGAGGCCACGCTCGAGCTGCCGGGCCTCGACGAGAGGTTCTTCCAGCGCAACACGCTATGATCATGGCGGCGCACGAGGGGTACGTCCTCGTCACGCCTCAGGAGAAGACGTGGCTCTTCTCCGTCGAGCTGGAGACGATGCGGTTGGAGCGCGAGCACGAGAGGAACAAGTACGCCGGGCAGGCGTACCCATCTCAGCTGCCGTGGCCGCCGAGCTTGATGGCCGCCTGCACTGATGAGCGCGGTAGGCGAAGGAGATCATCCCGCTCACATGTGTGATTGCAATTACAACTCAATCAAACAAGCACAAAATTCAGCCATGGACATTTCTTTATGCTGCTGCTGCAGCCCACGAACATGCCGTCAAAAATCCTGCAGAATTTAGACATCTTAAACAAGAAGAGGTCATCATGTTCCCCATGCAATAGGACATATATACAATAGGACCTGCTTCTAAAAGCAATGTTTTAGTTGATGAACACATAACACTGAGTAGAACATATATAAACACTAATTCTATAAAGGACATTTTTTGGAAACATTAGCAGAACCACGAATTGTCTTGACGGCCTAAAACGTACTGTCAAGGTAATTATTTTTTTGGCAGCCGACCGCCAAACAAAGGTCGCCAAAGTATGGAGAGCCAAGAAAAATGATACACTTGGCAACCACTTAAAATAGACAGACATCAAAATATGCAATGTGCCAAGGAAATGTTCCGGCCTCCAAGGATAATCTTTCCTTGCGGTGGTCGACAGCCAAGCTAAGACAGACTGCATCATCTCGGTTGCCCTCGCGTCCTACAGCAGTACCCTAAAAAGGGTCCACTCAAATTATTCAGAAAGCCAGTCCATTCCGCCAAAATTAGGGGTGCAGTTCGCCCACAATATCAATCCACCCATCATGTGGATCCCACCATTCCCTCGCTTTCCCCTTCTCTTTTCCAGTTCCTTCTCTCTCCACAAGATCCACCACCTGGAGCAATGCCACCGGACGAGAAGAGTGGTTCACCCTCTGAGAGCTGGTCATGATGTTGGCGAAGGAGAAGAGAACGCAGTGAAATTTTTTTTATTTTTTAACCCTTTTTAATCTAAAATTTTAAAACTAACCCCTCACCAACTAAAATTCCAAGAAGTAGTCATTTTGGTCGCGCTAAACCACGTAGCGCGACTAATACTTGAGTCACGCCACATGAAGTGGCGCGACTAATATCCACGGTGGCGTTGGAAAAAGTCGCATCTGACGTGGCGGATGGAGTCACGCCACACTGCGTGGCGCGACTCGTACTGAGTCACGCCACGATCGGTCACTGCTAGGATCCGGGAGTTCTTGGTCTCATTTAGCCGTGTTTACTTACTCCTTTTAATTAGCAAATGAGCTCCTAAATTTGTGAAACTCGAGGTGTATGATCTATAGAGTGCATACGTTCCATTTTAACTATGTGCACTACAAATCATGATGTATAAAATGAGAAATATAATTTTGAAATAGCCTAAGTGTTATTAAATCAACACATGAAAAATGCTAAGTCTGAAAATAGTCAACTAGTCAACTTTGGGCATACTTTTTGAGAAATTTTACACTAATATCTTAAATACTTTAGGGCTACAAGTGAATTTCGATGTTCATAGGAAAGTTTGGACAAGTTTTTTGTCAAATATAACAAAGAATTCATAATTTAAGGGAGGTTTAAAGTTGGAAAGTTGTGCTGTTTTACACTAAGACATTAAACAGCACAACTTTCCAACTTTAAGCCTCTCTTAAATTATGAATTCTTTGTTATATTTGACCAAAAACTTGTCCAAACTTTCCTATGAACATCCAAATTCACTTGTAGTACAAAAATATTTAAGATATTAGTGTAAAATTTCTCAAAAAGTATGCTCAAAGTTGACTGGTTGACTATATTTTCAGACAGTATTTTTCATGTGTTGATTTAATAACACTTAGGCTATTTCAAAATTAGATTTCTCATTTTATGCACCATGATTTGTAGTGCACATAGTTAAAATGGAACGTATGCACTCTATAGATCATACATCTCGAGTTTCACAAATTTAGGAGCTTATTTGCTAATTAAAAGGAATAAGTAAACACGACTAAATGAGACCAGGAACTCCGGGATCCTAGCAGTGACCGGTCGCGCCACGCAGTGTGGCGTGACTCCCTCCGCCACGTCAGATGTGACTTTTTCCAACGCCACCGTGGACATTAGTCGCGCCACTTCATGTGGCGTGACTCAAGTATTAGTCGCGCCACGAGGCTTGGCGCGACCAAAAGGGCTACTTCTTGGAATTTTAGTTGGAGAGGGGTTAGTTTTAAAATTTTAGATTAAAAAGGGTTAAAAAATAAAAAAAAATTCCTCGCATGTCCTCCCGAGTCGGTCGAGGACCCAGGAAGGTGTTGAGGCCCTGTTTAGTTCCCCAAAAAGTTCTAAAATTTTCACATCGCAGACCGTGTCACCTCTCACAGAACACGCTTCCTAATGCAAAAAATTCACCACTTTCGCCAAATTTTCACTGAACTAAACGGTGCCTGAGTTGGTGCCACATGATCTCCTTATTCTCGTCCAAGACATTGCATTCCTCGGGAGTAGGGATGAAAATAGATCGAATACAAACGGATACTGCGGATACAGATACAGATAATTTTTATTTCTCAGACTGAATTCTCGAATCGAAATTCAGATACATACAATATATTTTGTCGAATAGTGATATTCATTATATTTGGATCATAGAAATTCAACTTTGAATTTCCAGATACTAATGCGGTACGGATAGTTACGGATATTAAGTGTCCGGATTCAGATACGGTCTAACCATTTGAGTGTCTGATCCTTTCGGTCGGTCGGTCGGTCGGACGGATAATATATGTACCACTTTCATCCCTACTCGGGAGTGTAAGCCTCCGAGGAGCGCAACTGCAAGCGCTGGAAAACCTTGACAGTGGTGTCGAGGTCAGTCGCGTGGTGAGGGGAAGGTGGTACGTGGGTTAGCACTAGCTCACCCTCCGTGATGAACTCTAGGCTCTCAAAGTGCAAGAGCGCACCCGGTGCCCAGCTCACAGCACGATCAAGCATCTGAAACCTGCTAGAAGATGAAACGCGACGCGCAAAGTCCCCTACCTGGCATGTCAACTATTGATGTTCTGAACCACTGACTAATGATTACGGATTGCAACCACCTAGCAGTGGGGTCTATAAAATGCATGGAAGACACTTTTATCTAATCTTCATGAAGCACATCATACAACTCAAAATAGTCCTCACATCTACTATTCCAAAGTTTGGGACTATTAACATCAAACACAGGGAAGTTCAATAATTTATGCAACTTGCTATGAGAACCACACCCGGAACCATTAAAACCAGAACTTCTAGCATGCGAGTGGGACTAATGATAATAAGCTTGATCCATCATATGGGATGAATCCGGTAACGCACCATTGAATGGGAGATGAACTAGGGTCGTCATGACTCCCGGAGCATCCTCCCAGTGGCTTGTATCCACGCTTACCCATTAGGCCTGTCGGCTCCGCCATAGCCAGATGGACGTCCGACAGCCGAAGACGATGGAGGTGGAGAAGGGCCGGGGGTGGCGGCGATCAACAGGGGAATCCGGGAGTCACGCTCGAGCGAGCACTCCTAGTGCGTGTTCAACTTGCGCACCTCCAATTTGACATCATCAATTGTTGCCCCCGGCTCCATCTTCCACGAATCGAAGTTCTCTGCGGCCTTCTCAAGCGAGGACACACAATTGCCGCTGGAGCTCTCCAATCAGTGGCGGAGCTACGTTGGGGCGAGGTGGGACGGCCGCCCCAGCTAGTTCTGAGCTTTCTCAAGTACTCCCCTTCTTCTCCGGCGACATTTCGAAGCTCTGGCGTCACCTTGGAGACCTGGACGGTGCCATGGCGGCTGCCTAGCTGATGTCTGTCCAAGGTAGAAGATAACTCTTTCATTGGGCCTTTATTATCTACTTGCCTCAGGCCCAGTAGAAACAGCCCAAAAGCTCAAAGGCTCATGGCCCATCTCTGGAATGTGAAAATAAAGGATCCCCTTCTCTGAATTAGTGCACACCGGGACAGCTCTAAGGAGCGGCAGCAGCAGCACCGAGCGGCGGCTCCGGGCAGCGGCGGCGCTGAGCGACGGCAGCTCCGACTTCCGTCACTAGAAGTTCGTCCCAGCTATTTTTTCTTTCTCGCTACGCCACTGTCTCCAATTGGGAGAAGCAGCGCTATCACTTGTCATCGTACTCCATGAGACGCTTGTCCCAGCGCATGTCTTACTCATCCATCTTCTTCAACAAGTCGTTGAGGAGTAATTTGGTGTTTGGTTTCATGACTCCTTGGCAACATTGTAGACGGGTGAAATGCTCGTGAGAGGGAATATGATTGAGATCGACGATTTGCCACAAACTGCCCCGTGTGGATTGGAATCCTAGGCTATCAAATTCAATCCAGGGAACGAACTCGAAATCAACATATCGGATCCGTCTGTGGGTGCAATCGATGGAATAAGGAATGCGATTTAAAGTTGCTCAAAGATGGAACGAATCTGATACTAAATGTTAGTAGCAGGGTAGTTGGGATAGGAGATAGAGAAGAATTGGGGATCAAGGCAAAGGAAGTAGAGGCAGGAAGGAACACGGAAGGGAGGAGGAGGAAGGATTAACTTGATGTTCAAGTTGATGGTTCATACATGATGTCTTCTCCCCTCAGTCGATAGTGTATTACTAATAGCTATTACATGGGCTCAGCCTCGATAGAATGCGCGCAGACATTGGATTTAGTTGGCCCATTCTTCACTGGTGAGTCACAGGTTGAATTTTGTGGGTCTTGAACTCTTTCTCGGGCTTTTCATTGATGACAAGGGATTTTTTTTATTTTTTTAATCATTTTGCAAAATTATACTACCATCTCAAAATTTTGCAAATTTGACCATCAACCGCCATGGGCCACGACGGCCGCCGCTGTGGGCTACGGCGGTTGGGCCTACCGCCATGGGCCCGGCCGACGGAAAGGCTAGCCGCAGTGGCCCACGGTGCTTGACATTGAATCGCCGTGGGCCATGGCGGCAGGCCCTACCACCGTGGGGCACGGCGGTAGGGATTTGCGACCGCCGTGGCCCACGACGGCAGGTCGTCAGCCCCTATAAGAGCCGAAAATTTGCCCAAAATTGTCATAATAATTCGAAAAAAAAGGAAGACAGGGTTGGGAGGGAAGGAGAAGAGAGTGAGGGAGGGGAGCAGCGAAGCTCTGCTGGTCCTTCGCTTCATTGTAAGTATTTCGTTGATTTCAACCCTTTTAGCACCGGTACTTAGATGTAATGAGATCATAATTAGTATTGATTATTTAGATTGTTTTAGATCTGTAGTATTAAATAGTTCATTTCCGTAGGGTTTAGTGCTTAGAAGGAGAAGAGAGTGAGGTGGAGGCGGCGGAGCAGCGAAGTTTTGCTACTTCTTCGCTTGATTGCAGGTATTTTGCTGATTTGAACTATTTTAGTCATTTTTGCTTAGATATAATTACTATTAATTATGTAGAGTTTTCTGTAGTTATGGATTAGATTGTAGATCTGTAGTTATAGATCTGTAGTTATGGATTAGATTATACTTTACATGTTTGCCACTGATTAGACTAAATTACGTAACATATTTACTGTTAGTTTAGATAATAGTCTTTTTGTTTGTTAGTCCCTGGATGTAGTATTTGATAGTAGTTATTGGTTTTTAGTCTCTGGATGTAGTATTTGAAAGTAGTTATTGGTTTTTATTATGAATCAGACATGTCGAAGACAGTCACAGTCAAATTGTATTATGGATCTGGAGAAATTATATATGGTCCACAAGGAGTTGACTTGTCAAATTTTAGTTCAATTGAGCAAAATATTAAAAGAGCAGCAGAAAGAAGTTGGGAGGGTATAACCAAGTGGCTGGTCAAGTCATTTGTAGTAGATTTAGAGCACCAATGCATGTCGGTGATGGTACTAATCAACAGAAGTGAACATGTGTATTGGGAGCTCATGCCACTTGAAGGAACTCGACAATGGAGGAGTTATATCAGAAATGCATACCGAGTTGGTTTGCCCATCATTTTGTTTGTCCAAGTATACTTGAAGGGTGGGTCTAGCAGTCAAGTACATGAGGAAGCTGAGGATGCGGATGAGAGGGAAGGTGATGATGAAGGGGAACAACAAGAGGACGAAGAAGGTGATGAAGAAGAGGAACAACAAGTGGAGGAAGAAGGGGATTCTGAAAGTCATGAGTCATCTAGAGGTTTTGTTGTCACTGGTTTTGTTGATGAGAGAGAAAGAAACCCTGAGGTGATGAGACAGTATGAGAGATAGTTAGAAGCTGATGAACGTGCATTGGAAGAGGACTCTTCAGATGATAATTATGATACTGATGATGATGATGATGATGATCTGTCTGAGGATCATGTGCCCTGGGATTGGCAGAACTACGATTTCTCACAGTGTACTGTTAATCGTGGTGATGATGTGCCCTTGGAGTACACGGAGAATGAGGTTACAGTAGGCGCCATGTACCCCACTTCTGCACATGTGAAGGATGCAGTCAAGCAGTGGTCCACCTTGACTCTGCATAGAGAGTTCAGGGTAGTGAAAAGCTCTCCGAGGATATACGATGTGCGTTGCAAGAAGGAGGATTGTTTTTTTCGAGTGTATGCATATAAGAGGAAGTGGGATTATTACTTAGAGGTGAAAGAAGTGGTGTCTCACAGTTATACTCTTGATCGGATTGATGCAAAGCACCGAAACATTTCAGCCGATTTTGTTGCAAGCCACATGTACCCTACCATTGTGAAATGTACTTCATATGAGCCGAAGGCCATTATCGGTGCAATTCAGAAAAAATTTGGGTACACCATCAGTTACAGCAAGACATACCAAGCAAAGAAGAAGATATTGGAGCATAGGTGGGGTACTTATGAAGCATCCTACCACAATTTGCCTAACTTGCTTTATTATTTGCTGACATGTCTTTGGAAAAAGACTCCACCTCCTCTTTGTGATTTCATGCAGTGGCTAGATACCGAGCAGTCTGAGTTCGACAAGAGCTACGTCGAGGCAGCGGGCCGTGATGCAAGGGAGAGGTGGTTCTGCATGGTTGAGTGGGAAAAGAGAGAGGAAAAAAAAGGAGGAGGAGAAGGAAATGTGCATTCGCCAGGAGATGAGAGAACGTGAAGCGGTCCAGGCCCGTGAAGCCGACAGAGAGAGGAAGAGGGAGAGGGCTCACCGGGCCAAGGAAGCTGGGCCTGATGCCATCAGGAAGGGGAAATACCCCCGTTGTACTCAGTAGACCTAGAGTATTAGTCGGACTGTATCAAATAATTCGGGATTTCGTGACATCGGGATGTAGGGTCCTCGGTTTGTATCCTTAAGAATTTTAATCGAACTGCATTAGAGTGTGTTTTCTCCGTTACGTTTGTTTCGTTAGAGTCATGATCATATGCAGAGTCCTTGTGTTTCCTCCGAGTCACTGACGTGTTCTCCTCCCACGGATCGACTGGCCCACAATGCGCCAGTGCCCTAGTACTAAGGTGTGTTTTCTCTGAGTCATTGCTTCGTTTCTCTTCCCACGGATCAAAGGGCCCACCACCCAGCCAGGCTCCTTCTTCTGCCTATATGTAGCACCATTCACTCCATTGCCTTTTTCTCACAGCATTCAACAATGACTTCCTGGAGTGGGGATGAGCATGGTTTCGGTCCTATGTTGTGGCATCAGCAATCTCCTGATTTCGTAGCCAATTTCCCATTGAAAGTCAAGAGTGACTTCAGATCGATGCGTGAAGTTAGAAGCTACGCACCGAAGCAAACGGTGTTGTGGCCTAGGTGTTCACACGGTGAGTTTTGCGTGATGCAAGTGTACGAGGGATGGAACAACTCCGGTCGTCGCTTTTGGCACTGCCCACATGCATGGGTAAGCAATGTTCACAAATTTGCTCATCATCTTTCTTTGGTTTGCTAACGTTTTCTTGCCTTTTGCAGTACTCCACCCAAACAGAGAACTGCGGTTTCTCGCAATGGGTGGATCCACCAGCTATTCGCCCCTATCAAGAGTACATCGACTACCTCGAGGACGTCGTCATCTTCAACCTGAAGCGGGAGCTGTTGGAGGCATTGGCTTCCCCTGATCGATCGTCCAGTGCTGGAGACAGTCGATGCTACAAATGTTCGACCTGCACTTGTGAATGCCACAAGAAGAACAGCTCCCCTCCACCTTCACCACCTCCACCCCCACATGGGTACTACTACATGCCGTCGCAAGACTCCGGCGGGTCTTTGCTCTCCGAGCAGTTCTCGTACAACTAGATTAAGTACACCTGTTGTAATCAATTTTCTAAATTCCCTAAGGCATGTTATCAGTACGTAAGGCGCTTTGTTAGGGTTTTTCCAGCGCCATACATGCCATTACAAAGGTGTGTGTTGGACTTCTAAATATTAAAAAAATAAAAAAAAGATGCCGCCGTGGGCCACGGCGGTTGGGTTGCAACCGCCGTGGCCTACGGCAGTTGCATGTACGCTGTCTGCCGCCGAGGTCCACCGGCAAACGCCGTCCCCGACCGCCGCGCGCTACGGCGTTTGGCCTAACCGCCGTACGCTATGGCGGTTAGGCCTAACCGCGGTAGCCCACGGCGGTTGCCTGTGGAAATGCAGTGGGCCACGGCGACCACCGTGGGCCATGGCGGTCCGTGGTCATATTTGCAAAATTTGAGATGATCGTATAATTTTGCAAAATGATTTTTAAAAAATATAAAAAAAATTCATGACAAGGAGCTTGTCATGCTGTCTCCGGCTGAGGAGAGCTCTTCTTGTGGACGAGCACGAGCACCGAGAGAAACAGGAACAAGGGGATGGCGTACCCGTGCGCGCTGCCATGGCCACTGGTTATGCGTGCTTGTGTAGTTGTGTGGGGAGTTAAGGTGGGAATAGAAGACAGGATAGATAGTAGAAGCCTATAAGACGTGGAAGGTTTCAGCTTTCCGGCAATGTTCAGTGAGGTAGTCTCTGATTGCAGTGATTGCAGTGATTTTACTGTGAGGTAGTTCCTGAATAATGCAATGTTTTTTAGAGTGAGGTAATTTTTTATTGCAATTTTTAGAGTCAGAGCGAATTGTTTTGTCAAGGTTTAGTTCTTCACGTGACTCTTACAATGCAACAGATTATATATGTAGTCACCTTTGTTAGAGTTGCTTTTTTACTATACATCTAGCATATAAGTTTTTTCAATTTACAATTACTTCAGAGCAGTTCACAATTGCCTCTTTCTTTTGCTTGATAATTTTTTTATTTGTTGTGATTTAGACATACTGAAAATTATGATGAAATAAAATTTTCTTGTGATTTCAACTTTGCAGACACTACTAGAAAAGGGGGCTTCCGTCCAGGACATCAGTACCGGGTGTTTTGCCCCCCGTACTGATGTCCACATCTGTACCGGGTAGGAAGGGAGGACCCCGACGCACCCCCAGAGAGCCACATCAGTACCGGTCCGTGGCTAGAGCCGGTACTGATGTGGCGCATCAGTGCCGGGCAGGGGCCAGGCCCGGCACTAATGTGGAGCTGCCACATCAGTACCGGGTCCAGCCACGGACCGGTACTGATGTGGGCCACATCAGTACCGGCGGCAGCCAAGGACCGGTACTGATGTGGAGCGGCTCACATTAGTACCGGCGCCAGCCACGGCCTGGTACTAATCGCCTCGCGTTTAAAAATGCTAGCCTTCTTCTTCCTCTAGCCCGAGCCACTCACTCACTCTCCCCATCTCGAGCTGCCCCATCTCCATGGCGCTCTAGAGGAGGTTTTGCCGGATTTACGACGATTCCTCGACGATTTCACCTATTGAAGTGGTGTAGAGGTTAGTTACTTCATCCTCTCTCGATATATGCAACTTATTTCGAGTTTTAATGGTTGAAATAGGAGTATTTTGTGATTTTTAAAATGAGGTAAAGATGGGGATTTTTTCTTATTTCCATGCATTTATGTGTATATTCAATTAGAATGTTGTAGAGGTTAGTTGGATGAGATGTTGTATGTGATGGTAAAATTTTTTTTAGTTTTATCTATTTGAACATATGATTTACTTTTTCAAATTAAGCTAGCATTAAATAGTATTTTAGAAATGATAGATAAATTAATTCTTCCATTAAATAATATTTTAGAAATACTTGAAATGCTAGAGTTAGTTTAGAAATATTAGAAATTTGTCTACAATTACTCTTCTGGAAATATGAAACATCGGTTAATTAGCATTGATTTTATTTAATTTTTCATATATATGTCGCACTTTGTAGATGAATCGGCAATGGATGTACTCCGACAAGAGAATCTCCATGGAATACATTAATGGGTTGCGTGAATTTCTAGATGTGGCAGAAGCAAACAAGCCCCCGTCTGGTTTCATTATTTGTCCATGCAAAAAGTGCAATAATCTGAAGGATTACTCATCGATAAAGAGTCTTCACGACCACCTATACAAATGGGGATTCATGCCGAATTATTTTGTTTGGACAAAACATGGGAAAAGGGGGGTCATAATGGAAGATGATGAAGAAGAAGATGATCAGATTCCAGATTGGACTCAAGAAGGTGCCATTGCAGATGATCCAATGGGAGAGGATTACATGGGTGACACTCAAGGAGCTGCTCCGGCCGATGAGCCTCTCGACGAACTCGGTGAGATGTTACGCGGTGAAAAGGAAGATTGCGAAAATGTGAAGGAGTCCAAGAAGTTTGAGCGTATGTTGGAAGATCACAAGAAACCGTTGTACCCAGGTTGCAAAGAGGGGCAGAAGAAGTTGGGTAGCACACTGGAAATGCTGCAATGGAATGCTAGACATGGACTTTCAGACAAGGGCTTCGATGATTTGATGCAGATCGTAAAGGATATGCTTCCCGAGGGAAACGAATTGCCAGCGTCAATGTACGAAGCTAAAAGGGTTGTTTGTCCTCTGAGTTTGGAGGTACAAAAGATACATGCATACCCTAATGATTGTATCCTCTACCGAGGTGATGATTATGAGAAATTGGAGGCTTGTCCTGTGTGCGAAGCGATGCGTTATAAGATCCCACGCAATGAGAGTGATGAAGTTGAGGGGGGTAAGAAGAAGAAAATTCATACGAAGGTAATGTGGTATTTTCCAGTGATACCACGACTGAAGCGTTTATTCAGGTGTGTGCAGTCAATGCAAAGTTGATGAGTTGGCACAAAAAAGAACGCAAAGCAGATGCAAAGATCAGGCACCCCGCTGACGGGTCACAGTGGAGATTAATTGACACAGAATTTAAAGACTTTGCAAGGGAAGCAAGAAACATTCGGTTCAGTTTAAGTACGGATGGATTCAATCCCTTCGGTGAGTTTAGTAGCGGTCATAGCACTTGGCCTGTGACCTTATGCATGTTCAACCTTCCTGGTCGGTTGTGCATGAAGCGGAAGTTCATTATGATGCCAATAATCATCCAAGGTCCAAAGCAGCCAGGCAATGACATCGATGTGTATCTAAGACCATTGATTGAAGATCTGCAAAAGTTGTGGAAGAAAGAAGATGTACCAGTTTGGGATGAGGACAAAAAGGAGGTCTTCAATCTACGAGCATTGCTGTTCGTAACCATCAATGATTGGCCAGCACTTGGTAATCTATCAGGACAAACAAACAAGGGATATCGAGCATGCACGCACTGTTTAGATGATACTTGCAGCATGTATCTAAAACACAGTAAAAAGATCGTGTATTTGGGCCATCGTCGATTTCTTCCTCCTAAGCACCCATTAAGAGAAGAAGGAAAGCATTTTGAAGGTGTTGGAGAAAAACGTAAGAAGCCCTTGCACCGTGCTGGTAAAATTGTATTTTCTATGGTGAAAGATTTGAAGGTAGTGTTTGGCAAGGGTTCGGGTAGCCAACATGTACCAAACGACGCTGACGGACATGCACCCATGTGGAAGAAGAAGTCGATATTTTGGGAGCTACCTTATTGGGAAGTACTTGAGGTTCGCAATGCAATTGATGTGATGCACGTGATGAAGAATTTTTGCGTGAACTTACTTGGCCACCTAGGTGTATATGGAAAGGCAAAAGATACAATTAAAGCACGTAGGGACCTGAAAAATATAAAGCAACGAAAAAGCCTACATCCCGAGAAGAGAGATAAAGGAAATTACTTGGCTCCTGCTAGTTACACCCTAAGCAAGGAAGAGAAGCAGAGAATGTTTGATTGCTTGAACAGCATGAAGGTCCCAACGGGCTACTCCTCAAATATACAACGAATAATAAATTTTAAATAGAAAAAATTCATAAATCTAAAGGCTCGCGACTGCCACGTGTTGATGACACAACTCCTGCCTGTTGCACTAAGGGGTATTCTACCAGAGAATGTGAGACTAGCGATCGTTAAGGTGTGTGCATTCCTCAACCAGATCTCTCAGAAGGCAATACATCCACGCAATCTATTGAAGCTACAGAATGATGTCGTGGAATGCCTCGTCAGCTTTGAGATGATCTTTCTACCTTCGTTCTTTAATATCATGACCCACCTTATGGTCCATCTAGTTGAAGAGATTTTTATCCTTGGACCTGTATATATGCACAACATGTTCTCTTTTGAGAGGTTGATGTCTGTTTTTAAGAAGTATGTCCATAATCACGCCCGTCCTGAAGGAAGCATCACAAAGGGATATGCTACGCAGGAGGTGATAGAGTTTTGTGTCGACTTTATTGATGACATGTCTCCGATTGGACTGCCTGTATCACGCCATGAGGGGAGACTCAGAGGAAAGGGCACACTAGGGAAGAAAGCTCGGATGGACATGGATGCAGAGTTATACGATAAAGCACATTACACTGTCCTGAAACAATCATCCCTTGTGTCTCCATACTTGGAGGAGCACAAGTCCATTGTTCGGGCCTCAAATATAGGGAAGACAGAAGCTTGGATGACACGTAAGCACATTGATACTTTCGCGTCTTGATTTTGGCAGAAAATAAGGGGTGATAAAACTATTCATGAGCAACTACGATGGTTGGCTAGGAGCCCATCTATCTCAGTAGATACATTCCAAGGATACCAGATAAATGGGTACACATTCTACACGAGAGACCAAAACCAAAAGAGCACAAACCAAAACAGCGGTGTCCGTATAGATGCAATAATAGACAATGAAGGGAACAGTTGAACCTAGCATGTGATATGCTCTTCGTACAGTACAAAGGGAAATTCAAAGAGAAACTTACGTACCTTCATGACGTCGAGGTACGTCTTTTTGTTCTTCGATCTCATGTCACTTCTTCTTTGAATACAAGAAATCATATTTATTAACTTTGTTCCCAAATATGTGCAGTGCATGAAGCAGCCGAAGGGTACCAATCTATGCCCATACTACGTATGTGAGTTCATGCATACCTTTGCAAGTAACTACTTGGGTGGAAGCCGCCAGCGAGCGGTGCGTACTTATCCCTAGTTCTTAATTTTTGTATACTTCGTTCTACCAATAATACTTATGCAATTAATAACTTCTTCTCTAGATTGAGCGCATAGAGAAAGGATTTCTCGAGACAAAAAAAATCTGGCTAATTCAAGAACAATTGTGCGGATTTCTTCTAGACGAGGTGATTAATCCAGGGGGAGAGTTTTTTTCCGGTGCATCAAGGTTCACAAGGACCACTGACGCCACTTCAGGTCCTAGCATTGAAACCGGTCAGAAAAACGAGGAGGAGAAGGAGAAGGACAAGGACAAGGAGAAGGCTGACAATGAGAAAGAGGAGGAGAAGGACAAGGAGAAGGAGAAGGACAAGGAGAAAGTGAAGGAGAAGGAGAAAGGCGACAATGACAAGGAGAGGGTGAAGGAGAAGCCGAAGGAAATTCCTTCTAGGGTCAGTACTAGGAGTCAGCAATGACGAGAAGGATCTTCAAGCAAACGGTCTTAGAAGGATTCAAACTTTAATCTTCTCTGACAATTGATTTATTGTAAATATTTATCGTATTTTCATATGCACAATATGCTTATATATATGTATTATATGTTGTATGCAATCTATACGCTTCGCATTAGGATTAGTATACGTATACCAAACACATACGATAAGCATATTAGTATACGTATACCAAACAAATACGATTGATATTAGAAATAAAGAAACTGAATAAAAAATAAAAAAATAAAAAAACATTAGTATCGGCCCGTGTTAACAACCGGTACAGATGTGAGCCCACATCTGTACCGGCTGGTAACACGGTCCGGCACTAATGTGGGCAGCCACATTAGTACCGGGTCACACGACCCGGCACTAATATGGGCGGCCACATTAGTGCCGCCTTAGCTGTACCGGGTTGCCACCCGGCACTAATGTGGGTTGCCACCCGGTACAGATGCCCCTTTCCCTAGTAGTGAGAGTATCATTAGTCAAGCTATTTGACATTTGTCTACTGTAAAAGCAAGAAACATCCGTTGTTCCATATTTCTCACTGAGAAGCAGACGTCATTTTACAGTTTTTCTATTGTTGTTGTTAGCCTTTTCCGAAACATATGGTATATGTCACTTCCTGTTGTTCTTTGGATCGGATGGAGGCGTCACGAATTTCTCTTTTTATTTTTAAAGATTTGTATATTGATGTTTTGATGGAATCACAGTACTGTGGTGCTATGGTGCGATCCCGTGTATCATCTATTTGTTTTCTTTTTCTATTTTTCATGCGATGAGTCATTTGAGATATTTTTTAAAAGTTCTAGCATCTTTAAGAGTTTGTTAAATTTTACTTGACAAATCTTGTGTTCTACCAACTTCTAAAAAAATATGATAAATAAAAAAAGAGCTCATCTTTAATAATTTGGCATAATTCACTTGCCAAACTTAGATCTACCTTACATCAGGAATCCTGAGAGAGAAACAAATTATGTTTATGCTCTTCCACCTATTGAAAACTTACATCAGGAACCCTGAGATAAAAATAAAATTATTTTTATACCCTTCCACCTCTTTCGATACGACGGGCGCGCTGTGGATCGACGCGCGCATATATCCGCGCGTGGAGGCACTTTTTCCCAACTTGAGATAAATAGCAACTTAGGATATGGAACTATTGAAGAAGGTTTTTTCTACTTTTACCAAAAAAATAAGAATAGCGACATGAGATGGGGAACTGTTGGAGATGCAAAATCGAGTTATCTTTTTAATTTTTGGCAAAAATGTTAAAAATATTTCTCTAACAAATTGGCAAAAAACTTGGTAATTTTTAGCAACTTGGGAAAAACTAGTCTCCAGCGCGCAAATATATGTGTGCGACGCGCTTGACATCGTGGTATATAGACAGGTGGAAAGGTGAAAAAAAGAAATAAATAACAAAGAATGGTTCCTAATGTAAGAGCAACTTCAGCAGTTTGATATCTTAGTTTGGTATCCATTTAATTTTGGCAAAACATGAAAAATTAACCTCCAACAGTTTGGTAAAACAACTTGGCATCCCTCTCCTCGCCGCGCGCATATATGCGCGTAGCTATCCGCGGTGTATCCTTCCGTAACAGAAGAGGTGGAAGGGTATAAAAATAATTTTGTTTTTTCTCAGGGTTCCTAATTTAAATTTTAAGAGGTGGAAGGGTGGAAACATATTTTTGTTTCTCTCTCAGGGTTCCTAATGTAAGTTAAATCTAGATTTGGCAAGTGAATTATACCAAACTGTTGGAGATGAATTCTTTTTCTTACTTGGGATATCTTTTTAGAAGTTGGCAAAACATCAGATTTGCCAAGTAAAATTTAGCAAACTCTTGGAGATGCTCTAAGTTTTCAAGAGGTGGAAGGATATAAACATAATTATGTTTCTCTCTCAGAGTTCCTGATGTAAGTTAGATCTGGGTTTGGCAAGTGAATTATGCCAAACTGTTGGAAATGAGCTCTTTTTTACTTCGCATATCTTTTAGAAGTTGGCAAAACACAAGATTTGGCAAGTAAAATTTGTCAAACTCTTGGAGATGTAATTTTATTTCTCTCTCAGGGTTCCTGATGTAATTTAGATCTGGGTTTGACAAGTGAATTATGTCGAACTATTGGAGTGAGCTCTTTTTTTACTTGACATATCTTTTTAGAAGTTGGCAAAACACAAGATTTGACAAATAAAATTTGTCAAACTCTTGGAGATGTAATTTTATTTCTCTCAGGGTTCCTGATGTAAGTTAGATTTGTGTTTGGCAAGTGAATTATGCCAAACTGTTAGAGATGAACTTTTTTTAGAGCATCTCCAACAGTTTGTCATATTTTACTTGGCATATTTTGTGTTTTGCCAACTTCTAAAAAAGATATGTCAAGTAAAAAAAAGAGTCCAGCTCCAACAATTTGACATAATTCACTTGCCAAACTCAGATCTAATTTACATCAGGACCTGAGAGAAACAGAATTATGTTTATGTCTTTTCACCTCTTGAAAACTTACATCCGAAACCTTTCTCTATTATTTATTTCTTTTTCACCCTCCCACCTAGAGGGAAACGTCGTGCAAGTCGCGATGGCAACCAGAGTCGCGGCGCACATATTTGCGCGTGGAGAGGCCTGAGATGCTAAGTTGCTATTAATGCAAAGTTGTTTTGCCAAACTGTTGGAAGCCATTTTTTCTTATTTTGCCAAAACTAGATGGATGTCAAGTTGAGATATCAAACTGTAGGAGTTGCTCACTTGCCATATCTTTTTAGAAGTTGGCAAAATACAAGATTTGGCAAGTAAAATTTGTCAAACTCTTTGAGATGCTCTTATGGACTGTTTAAATTCACTTTTGCTTGGTAAGTATCGCTCCTGCCACATGACTTTTCAAATGATTAGATAAAAAAGAATTATATCCCCCACGATGGAAGGGGGATTTGGTGGTACACGGGGGATCCACCGCATCCACACGTGGGTGATGCCCACGGTGGGTGCAAACATATATTTTGGCAAAGGAAGTTTAAGTGCTCGCTCCTGTGATCCTTGCAATAACTAATCGTTTTTCTTTGTAGATGTTGGAATATTCAAAATATGTGAGTGCATTTTGATTTCGGGTCATACTTTTATAACTTTTGACTAATATTTTGTCAAATTATATACACGTACAGTGTATAAAAAAAGCAGCATTCATAAGTTCATGTTCAAAGGAACTTTAACAACCATTTCAGCTCATATTCAATTGCACAAAGCTAATAATTGTAGGATCGATGACCTATAGAAGGGGGTTGAATATGGGTCTTTTTCAAATTTCTAGAACAATAAGCAAACCTTAACCTATATCTCTAGTGTTGCCCATCTAAAAAGGTTTCTTTCTATCAACTAAGCACACTAGCAACAAAGTTCCTTAGCAAGATTCACACTAACATGAGAAAAGCATCGTAGTCAAGAAATGCAACAAGCAAAGCACACAAGAGGAACTAAGAACTGAAAGTAAATGCGGAAATAAGTGCAAGAAGGTAGAGCAAGTGGACAAGAGACAACCAATTTTTTTCCCGTGGTATCGAGAAGTTGATGCTTCTCCCTAGTCCACGTTGGAGCACTCAAAAAGAGTTTTACTCCCCCTCAAGCCACTTAGACTTGAGTGCTCACTAAGAGTACCTGTTCTCCATCTCCGGAATGGTGGGCCTCAATCCATTTACACCAAGAACTTCCCGGGGCTCCCACAATCTCCAAGAGCTCACCAAGAACCCCCAATCACTGAGACCGTCTAGGAGCCGTCAAATTCCAAGAGTAACAAGCTCACACACTTTCACTTGACCAATGCACTCAGCTAAGCCATAGAAAGCACCTTGAAACTCTTGATCACCAAGAAAGAATCCCTCTTGGCTAGGAAGATGAAATCCAAATGATCAAAGCATTAACTCCTCTTCTTCTTGGCTGATGTGGTTCTTCAGAGTGGCAAAGGCAGCTCAAGAGACGTAGGGGGGTCTTATTTATAGGCCTAGCAAGGGTGGCTAGCCGTTAGAAAACTCCCCTGAAAAGTAGTACCGTCGGATGAACCGACGGTTCCCCCTGCGACAGCGTCGGTTCATCCGGTCACTCTGACTGAAGAAATATAGCCGTTGAACCTAGACGCTGTACCATATCATCCGACGCATGCACCGACGATGCGTCGGTTTATCCGGTGCTGAAGCAATCTTACTCAGTGCGTCTCTGTATGAAATAAACGTAGGCGCCGGATGAACCGCTGGGTCTTCTGAGTTGCGTAGTTTCATCGGGTGCTGAAGCAAGTCCTCTCGGTGCGTCTCTGTATGATTTATAAGCACACGCCGGATGAACCGATGCTTGGACCATTGTTTCATCCGGTGCTGAAGGCATTTGACTCCAATCCTTACTGTTACCAAACCCTAGGTCACCGGATGAACCGATGATGCACCGTCGGTTCATCCGGCGGTGCTTTTTCTCTGAGATAGCCGCAGAAATCATCCGGTGCAACTAGATTAGGTGGCGTCGGTTCATCTGACGCGCCCTTTTGTAGTTCAACTCATCCAATTCAATCGCCTTTGAGTTTTTCTTCAATTCTTTTGCTTCCAATGTGATTCCATGAGTACTTTGAGCTATTTAGTAACCAAGGAGCTTAATAGTGCATGAATTTAGCATTGCATTTGGCATGGTCAAGCTACTAGTGTGTGAACCCCTCTTAATAGTACGGTCAAACACTACAAACTAGAAAATCCAAGTGTCCTTCATCTCCTTGTGACACTTAGAACTAAGAATGCCCTTAACCTTGTAGTCTTTATCCATTGATCATCCATAATTTCAAATTGAGGGGTACCATTTCTCTTATAACTCATGACAATAACCCAAGATTAAATCCGCTACAAAACAAAGGTTAGTCACAAGTATACGGTTGTCATTTATCACCGAAACACACCTTTACCAAAGGTGCGCTACGGCCTTGATGCTTACAATCTCCTCCTTTTTGGTGATAAATGACAACACAAGTAGAGATATACGAGAATTTGAAATTAAAGCATAAACTCTACAACTAATGCATGGAAAAGATATAATCAAGCACACATACATTAATTAAACAAACACACAAGCATGAGTAAACATGTAAACCATCAACATACACAAGATCTAAATACATGTCTCATCATGAACTCCACAAAACAAACAAGGGGCACAAAAACTCCAAAAGCACACTCCCAAGCTATCCCTATCTCTACTCTCCCCTATCTATCTCCCCCTTTGGCAACGAGCACCAAAAAGGGACCTAGTCCTGCTGAGGTGGAGGAGAAGCTGGCAGCGTCGAAGAAGTAGCGGTCACCGAAGGCGCGACGCGAACCCTGACGTGGTACTCGGAGGTGTCACCATCGTCGGACTCGAAACCCGACAGCTCTGAAGATCGTACTGGCGAAGAGACTAGAGTTGTGTCGGTGCCGGAAGTAGGAAGAGCCTGAGAGCTCGCCACTGGAGGATCCTCTGCCATCTCTGTCTGGATCTGCTGAGTGATCGTGCGAAGAGTAGTATCCTCCTGATCGAGGCCCTCTGTCCGAGGTGTGGCCATAGTCGGCATAGGCGTGGTGAAACCCAGGGAAGGACGTGCCGATGTCTCAAATATAAGAGGCCCTGTCGGGAACGGAGACATCAGCTGGGTCGAAGGAGTAGTCATCTGTGAGACCTGACCCGCCCTGGGCTGCTCGAGAAAGGAGGTCGTCTGTGGAGTAGAGAGCGGCTGAGTGGCAAACGTCCCCCTCTGGAGTAGAGGTGAGATCGGAACTGTCGGTATGGGGAGGCTCACAAGACCACTAGCTGGAGGGAGAGAGGCTGCCGGCTCTGGCTGGAGCAACTGCTGGGTAGAAAGAGTAGGAAGCTGGAGCCCCGTGTGCTGAAACAACTGACCCAGGCAGGTGGACATGAAAGAGAACATCTGAGCGGTCATCATCTGCTGCTGCTGGATCTGCTGCCTCTGAGCCTCCTGCTGCTGGCGAATACTATCAAGTATAACCTGCTGAGCCTCCTGCTGCCGCTGAAACTGAGCCTGCATCTCTCGCTGAATCTGCATCGTGGCTCTGGACTGGTCTGCCAAGGACTGGATCACTGTAGTAAGAGAGTCTGGCTGAGTAACCTGAGAGGTAGAGATCGGAGGAATTGGTGACTCAGCCTCTCGCTGTCCTGGCAAACTCGAGCCGCCAGCCTCGTCATCATGGGTACGACGGACACGAAAGACGAGCTATGGCTCGGGCTCAAAGTCCTCATCCTCACTAGAGTCCTCGGTGTCGGTGGCAAGGTACTGAGGTAGAGGTCCCTCTGCTAGGGCAAGTAACTCGTCCTGATGTGCTGCCTCATCCATGGCTGCCTCAGCTGCGGCACGAGCCTGAAAGTCCTCGACTGCTCTCCTCTGTCCTCTGGGCCCCTGCCTCCTGTCTCCTAGCATCGAAGGTGAATAAGTCTTGAAGACATACTTGGATCGCTCCAAGACAGAGATGTAGCGCTGTGACTCTAAGCGAGATAGCATCCAGCTGATCCAGTGAGCGAACGGAAACTGTCGAGTCATCCCCATGCCATCCATGATCGCATCCTCGATCTCAATGAGCAGGATATCCACAATATCGAAAGTCTGGTGAGTCATGATATAGAGAAGGAGCCACTGCTGGACACCGGTGATCGACTCATCATTCCCCATCCTGAAGAGCAAAGACCTCCTGAGTGCAAAGTGGACCACGTAGGCCTCACGAGTCAACCGGTCAGGGGTCCGAGGGGTGCCGGGGAGGAACGGCTGCTGGAACAAAAAGTTGATCTCCTCGTCTGACGGTACTATCGGAGTGTGAGCACGACGAGGTGCCTCAACGTCGGGGTAAGCCAGGTAGTGAATAGACGTGTCGTCGACTGGCATCCCAAGCAACTCAGCTATACCCTCTCTGGTGAGTCGGAACTGCTGGCCCATGAACATAAACCTCATAGACAGTCGGGCGTCCTCAATGTACACAGTAGTGTAGAACACACAGACCCACTCTGGCACGTATCTCGGCTTGTCACTGACCAAAACTGCAAGTCCCAGAATGTAGTCGAAGTGGGGGAGTATCGGGACTCCAGCTGCTGCTGCTCTAAGTGATGTGCACTGAAGCATCCTGTGCTGACTGAGCTATGACCCCTTCCTGACATAGGAAGCATAGAAGCTTTCCTGAAGGATCGTCCAGAACTAGGGGTCACAATCCTCTCTACAAGGAGGGAACCACTCATCCTCCTCAACAAACCTCAACTTCCGGATCTTCAGCCCGGATAAGCTCCTCAAGTCTCGGAGATAGACCCCAAAGGCCACAGCTCTCCGTGCACCAATTTGAATCTCAGGGCCGTCCGGTGGCTAATCCTGCTACTCCTGCTCAACCTGCTGCTCTGCTGTTGTCCTCCTCTGCCTCGGAGTAGGCTGAGTGTGTCCACCACGAGTCCGAGGACCGGTGCGTGGTGCAGAGGAAGGAGATCCTATCTCTGTCGGACGTGTACCGGTACGTCCTGAACACCGTAATAGCTGCTGCTCCTGGGGTGCTCTCCCTGACTCTGTGCACTGCTACCGATACAAATGCCCCTCTGTGGCTGCCCCTGTGTATCCGGTATGCTCCGCACACGCTCCCACTCCTTGTCCTGCTTGCTCTTCTTCTTCTTCTTCTTCGGCTCAACAACGGCCTTGCCCTTCCTCTTGTCTCCTGCCATCTGTCAAAGAAACGGTGGAAGATTATAGAATGGCGAGAAGAGAATAAACATGATAAGTAACTAAGGGTGAGAGGTCCTTAAGCAAAGCATATGAAAAGATGGAGCCTAATCATGATTTCTAGGAGATGATCATGTCACAAGATAAAGAAAGGTGAATCTAGATGAGTCCTTAGTTGTAGCAAGATGTGTGTGTGAGTGCTGGACTAGGAAATATGCTACTGTTTTAAGGATAAGGGCTGAACAGAGCAAGAACAGTAGCAAGTATGCTCAAAAACCATGAGATTTAGCAAATTCTAAAGGAATTTGAGCAAGATCTATGAACAAATGAACATTTGTAGATACAATTAGTTCACAGTTCAAAAAATCCTCGGCCAAACACCCTGATTTCCTCCCTAAATCATGCAGAGCAGGAACTGAGAGGGAGGAGAAGGGGGTGCTGCTCACCACTGCGAAAGATGGACGACGCGAGATGGCAGTGGAGCAATGAGGACGCCTGTGCGCACCTCTGGGCGGCGGCCGACGAGCTGCGGCGGCGCCGGCGGGCCGGAATCGGCGGCGGTGACGCAAACCCTAGCTAGGGTTGCTGCGGGCTGCGTGCGAAATTTCGTGCGAATGAGGCGGCGGTGCAGCGGCGGAGATCGCCGGCGGCGAGGCTGGAGGCCGGCGGAGGTCGCGGGAGTGGAAGCTCGGGCGGAGGTGGCCAGAGGCGGCGGGATTCGCGGCGTACGGTTGAGAACAGCGGCCGCATGTGTGATTGCGAAAAGGGGAAGAAAGGCCGTGAACCGTTATGACATGTGGGGCCGCTTCGCAGAGATGCACCGGATGAACCGACGATAGGAAAAGCACAGCATCAGTCAAACCGCCGGATGAAGTGAGCAGATCAGAGAAAGGCATCATCGGATGAACCGATGGCCAGAAACTTAGATTCGTCAGATGAATTCTTCGCGGGTCTGAATTAGCCTCTAAACTCAGTAGCACCGGATGAACTGTTGCGTCCACAAAGGAGAGCATTGGTTCATCCGACGATAGGAACCAGAGGCGCACTAAGCAAAATTTAAACTGGCCCGACCACCGGATGAACCGACGCATGGAACCTATACAGCAGCGGTTCATCCGACGGTGACAAAAACAGAACACCGATCTAGAGCTCATCTTTGATCCAACAAATGTCACACACAAGCCAACACAAGCACATTTTTGGACCAATTCTGAGTGACAACCTCACCCCTCAAGTACTCCTTTGCAAAATACAAGTATATAAACCATAGATTCCCTACAAGGGATAGACCTTATAAATTTTTAGAAAAATATGCGAGATAAGATCCAAAAAGGGAATGTATGAGTTATTGCCTTTGAACTTAGAGATAGAAACTTTAAGCTCATTAGGACATAACTCAATAGGCATTAAGCACAAACATTTGTCTCATCACACTTTGGAGTTGTTGATTTGCATTGAACGCTAGGCAACTTTCTCATAATGTGATTTTCCTTTGTGACACCTCTCACGCAATGCAATGCAAGAACAAATGCATGAAATTAAACATGAATGCAAACTATATGACAAGCAAAGATGCAAAGCGGAAAGATAAACTATCTTGTCAAGTTTGAGCCCCTGTTAAGCTTACTCATGGTGAGCCTTTCAACATGCCTTGAGCGAAACTTGAAAACCACCGGCTCAAGCAAGACCCATACTCACCACTATCTTAACACGGTTAGACAAGCCCCAACACCATGTACATATGCAAATGCAAACTATATGACAAGCATCACATGATGTTGGACGCATCAAGCACATTCAATTCACTCCTTAGCCTACAAAAGGTGTTTTCATCAAGAGGCTTAGTGAATATATCCGTCAATTGCTCCTCGGAGCGAACACCACAAAGGAGAATATCACCTTTAGCAACATGGTCTCACAAGAAGTGATGGCGGATATCAATGTGCTTGGTGCACGAATATTGAACCGGGTTGTTAGCAATTTTTACGACACTTTCATTGTCACAAAGGAGGGGAACCCTATCTAGAACCACACCATAATCCAAGAGATTTTGCTTCATATAGAGGATTTGAGCACAACAAGCCCCGACGGAAATGTATTCCGCCTCCGCGGTGGATAAGGCCACGGAGTTTTGCTTCTTAGAGGACCAAGCAACCAAAGATCGACCTAGCAAATGGCACCCACCCGAAGTGCTCTTGCGGTCTACTTGACATCCGGCAAAATCCGAATCCGAATAACCCAAGAGCTCAAAACAAGCACCATGGGGGTACCACAAGCCAATGCTAGGTGTGTATTTTAAGTATCTAAGGATCCTTTCAAAGCACTTAGGTGAGATTCTTTAGGGTTGGCTTGAAACCGAGCACACATGCAAACACTAAAAATGATATCAGGCCTAGATGCGATAAGGTAAAGAAGGGAACTGATCACAGAATGGTAAAGCTTTTGGGCAACCGGTTTACCTCCCTCATCTAAGTCGAGATGTCCATTAGTAGGCATTAGTGTCTTGATTGGCTTGCAATCATCCATCTTGAATTTCCTGAGTATATCATTAGTGTACTTTTCTTGATGAATGAAAGTCCCTTCCTTCAATTGCTTGATTTGAAACCCAAGGAAGAAGTTGAGCTCTCCATTCATAGACATCTCGAATTCCTTAGTCATAAGATCACTAAAATCCTTGCACACTTTGAGATTGGTAGAGCCAAAGATGATATCATCAACATAGATTTGACAAATAAAGAGCTCCCCGTGATGATCTTGGTGAATAAAGTATTGTCCACTCTCCCAATCTTGAAGCCTTCCTTGATGATAAAGTCTCGGAGCCTCTCATACCATGCTCTTGGAGCTTGCTTGAGTCCATACAAAGCCTTGACCAACCTATAGACATGGTTAGTATGTGTGAGATCCTCAAAACCGGGAGGTTGCTCAACATAGACTTCTTCATTGATGAAGCCATTTAAGAAGGCACTCTTGACATCCATTTGGAATAATTTCATTTTGTGACAAGAAGCATAAGCAAGAAGGATATAGATTGCTTCAAGACGCGCAACCGGAGCAAAGGTCTCTCCATAGTCCAAGCCTTCTACTTGAGAGTAACCCTTGGCGACAAGTCTTGCCTTGTTCTTCACCACAACACCATGTTCATCTTGCTTGTTTCGGTAGACCCACTTGGTGCCAATTACGTTCTTGTTCTTGGGGCGCTCTACTAGGACCCAAACTTCATTTCTTTTGAAGTTGTTGAGCTCTTCTTGCATAGCCAAGATCCAATCCGGGTCCTCAAGAGCTTCCTCTATAGTAGTGGGTTCTACAAAAGAAACAAAGGCAAGATGTTTGCAAAAAGAAGCATATTGTTTACGGTGAGTACGTGTACCACCCTTGGGATCACCCAAGACAAGATCGATGGGGTGGTTTGATGAAGTCTTTGTACGCCTCTCAAGTGGAGTAGAAGTTGGATCATCTTGAGGTTGCACTACTTCCGATTCTTCTTCTTGATCTTGGGTGTCTTGTGATGTAGGAGGTGGTCTATGTGAGGAAGATGGGCTTTCTTGTCTTGTGCGCCTTTGATGAGCATCATCATCATCATCGGAAGAGGATGAGTCTTCATGGTTGTGGGAAGTAGAAGGTGTATCATCATCCTCCTTGGGCTTGATGTCCCCAATAGCCATCTTCTTCATTGCTTCTCGGAGAGGTTCTTTTCCTACATCATCACAACAATAGCCATCTCCTTGGGAACCATTAGATTCATCAAACTCCACGTCACATGTTTCTTCAACAGCACGTGTAGTGTTGTTGAATACTCTATATGCCTTGGAGTTGGATGCATAACCAAGAAATATGCCCTCATCTACCCTACTCTCAAACTTCCTTAGGTGCTTCCTCTTCTTGTAAATGAAACACTTACACCCAAAGACTCGGAAGTATGAGATGTTGGGCTTCCTCCCAATGAGAAGCTCATAGGGTGTCTTCATCAATAGTCGGTGGAGATGTACCCTATTTGAAGCATGACACGCCGTGTTGATAGCGTCCACCCAAAATCTTTGAGAGACACCATAATCATCCAACATTGCTCTAGCTAAGGTGATGAGAGTCTTTTTCTTCCTTTCTACCACACCATTTTATTGTCGTGTGTAGGTTGAAGAGAATTCATGCTTGATGCCTAGCTCATCACAATACTCTTCCACTTGAGTGTTCCGGAATTCTGATCCATTGTCACTCCGGACCTTCACAATAGATGACTCAAATCATTTTGAGCCCTTGTAGCAAAGTTCTTGAAGATCCCAAACGTCTTGCTCTTGTCCTCCAAAAAGAATGTCCAAGTGTAGCGTGAGTAATCATCAACAATGACTAGACAATAGAGATTACCTCCAAGACTTTTGTAGGTAGTAGGACCGAAGAGGTCCATGTGTATGACTTCCAATGGTCTTGAGGTAGAAACATAAGCCTTCATAGGATGGTGACTTGCTACTTGCTTGCCGGCTTGACACGCTCCACATAATTTGTCCTTCTCAAAGGTGACATCCTTCACACCAAGAACTAAACCCCTTTTGAAAGCCTTCTTGAGTTGACTCATGCCTATATGTGCAATACGACGATGTCATAGCCAACCCTTGGATGTCTTGGTGAATAGACAAGTAGTCAAGTTCGCTTCATGAGAGGAGAAGTCTACAAGATAGATGTTCCCATAGCGAAAACCTTTGAACACAACTTCATTAGATTTCTTGTTAGTAATGATCACTCCCTCATCATCAAATAAGTAAGATAAACCAAGATCACAAAATTGAGCAATGGAAAGCAAGTTATAACTACAAGAGTCCACAAATAAAACATTGGAGAGAGAGAGAGAGATCCTTTGCTATGGTTATATCACCCAAACCGGAGACCCTTCCTTTAGAATTATCACCAAAAGTAACTTGCTCATGATTCCCCGCATCATCCACTAGAGAGGTGAACATTTTAACTTGACCGGTCATGTGTTGAGTACATCCACTATCAAGGACCCAATGACTTCCCCCGGCCTTGTAGTTCACCTACACACAAATAGATCAAGTTGAAGATTTAGGAACCCAAGCAAGTTTGGGTCCAATCACATGAGTTACTAAAGCTTTGGGAACCCAAATTTGCCTAGGATGATTCACTTTAGCCTTGGTCCCTATGAACCTTGCCGCCACCTTGCCTTTGCTATTCTTCAACAACAAGAAATGGTTATTGTTGAACATGAAATGATAGTTGCAAGGTAAGATAGGCAAAGGACGTGAAGGTATAGGACACTCCCTTGTGTGATGACCGGTGATCTTGCAATATTGGCAATAAGACCCAACTTCCTTCACAAAGCATCCATAAAGTTCCTTTGACTTGAGAGTCTCTTTGATGGGTTGAGGGAAGGAGCCAAGTCCCTTAGAGCCATAATCTCTTGCATTGTAATAAAGGATCTCCTTATGCAATTCTTCACCCTTGCCCAAATTCTTCACACAAGATCTTAGGCTTCTTACTTCCTCTTCAAGGGCTTTCACTCTAGCATGGTTAGTCTTGGAAGAGGAGGCAATATTCTCATCATTTAGCAAGATCTTAGGTTCTTCAATCAAATCATCACTAGAGGTAGAAGCATTTGTTTTAGTGATGTTTCTAGCAATTTCTTGCCCACTAGAACAAATAGCCTCATAAGCAAGCTCAATTTCTTGATACTTCATCTCTAAGATCACATGATCTTTCTTAATCATCTTTTGACTTGACTCAAGTGACTTGTTAAGCACGGTTATATCATCATGTTTGACGATTAGCCCATTGTGCTTATCAAGTAACTTGTTGTGGTCATCTCTAAGTGACTTGTTAGACACTACCAAAGCTTCATGTTCTTTACTAAGGTCTTTGTGTTTCACAAGCAACTCATCATTGGATAGCTTAAGCTTCTCATGGGTCTCTTCAAGAGCCTTGAGCTTACTCTTTTGTTTCTTAATCATGTCGGTGTATTGATCAAGAAGACCCTTAAGAGCATGAGGTGAAAGTTCATTATCACTATCTGAGGATTCACTATTGTCACTATCGCTCACCTTGGAGTGTTTAGCCATGAAGCACATAGGTGGTGGAGGAAGAGGAGGTTCTTCATCATTCATGATCACAAGACCGGCAAACTTCTTGTTCTTCTCATCTTCACTACTGCTTGATTCACTTGAAGTTTCATCATCCGTGATCCACTCATTTGCCAAGAGAGAACGATGACCACCCTTCTTCTTGTTGTAGGGCTTGCTAGAAGACTTCTTCTTGAATGAGTTCTTCTTGGAGTGCTTGTCATATTTCTCATTATCATCATCATCGTCGTTCTTCTTGCTTGAGCTTGACACTCACTTGTCGGGCTTGGGGCAATCATATGATAGATGATCATAGCTTTGACAATTGTAGCACTTCCTCTTGCCACCTTCGCCACTTCTTTCTTGATGAGTGAAACTTGTTCTTCTTAGGATCATAGTTGTAGCCTTTCTTGCCAATCTTGGAGAGCAATTTGATAGTCCTCCTCATGAGGAAAGCAAGTTCACCATCATCATCATCACTTGAGTCACTCTTGTCTTCACTTTCACTTGAAGAAGGAGGAGGCTTTGCTTTTGACTTTAGCTTGGGCTTGGTCTTGTCACTAGCCTTGAGTGTAAGATCCTTCTTGGAGCTTGATGTGGAAGAAGATGATTCAATTTGTCCCATCAAGAACATCTCATGAGACCGAATCTTGTTCACAGCTTCGGTGATGGTGAGAGTTTCGAAGTTCTTCTCAAAGATGAGTGCCTTGACGATGTTGTACTTGGGTTTTTGAAGCGTTTGAAGGATTTTTCGAATGATTTCCTGCTCGGACACGTTAGCAACATCGAGAGCATTGATATTTTGAATAAGAACACCCATCCTAGAATACATTTCCTCTACACCCGCATCATCTTTCATCTTAAACTCATTTAGCTCAACCTTAAGCAACTCATACTTCTCTTCACGGATTTTCTTGTTGTCTACATGGATTCTTTTGAGCTCCATCCAAACCTCATGAGCGGTGTTGATGGCTGTTAAGTACCTAATTTAGGGCCGTCAATCTCTGCATTTTATCATAAGAAATAAGCATCCACATTAGAATAGGGGTTTAAACTAACAACTTCCACAAGTGGCTATGCTGAGTTGAATGCAGGTGTTTAGCATAAAAATGGAGAGAAAAGACACCCTCATGATCCTAGCAAGTTAGGCTCAGCCAATGAGGGACTGCATGCAAGCATCCCCTGGATCCATGACGTCACCAATCCAAGGGAGGAAGCCTCGGCGAATCAAAAGCCGCCATGCAGGCATCACATGGATCCCATGGCCCACCAGAGCGCCTAAACCGCCTCCAAATCACGTGGACACCAGGAACCGACCTCAGGACCCACAGGACAGCCACCACGCGAAAGCACACCCCGAGTGGGGCCCACAGGGGGTCGGCCGACCCCACAGGTCGGCCGAACCGACCTTGTGGTGCCCACTCAGGTGCTTCCACGTGGTGTTCGGTCATTGGTCCTAGAAGCTATCCCCGGGGTGTTTAGGTGCTCTCACATCGGTTGCTCAAGCCTATAAATAGGAGGAGAGGGGGTAAGAAGAGGATGAACACACTTGAAGCCATTTCTCACCTTTGCCTCTTTCTCCTTCTCTCATTCTCTCTTGGTGGAGGTGAAACCTCATCCCACCATGAGTATGTATGTGTGTGAAGGATCTAGATTAGGTGGTGCTAGGTAGAGAGGAGTGTGTGGATGAGTAGAGGTGAGGTGGTGATGATCTGTTCATCATCCATCGTCCCCTTGTACCTCGTGAGTGATGTTGTTCTTCATTTAGACTAAAGTGAGTATTTCAGTATTCTCTATTTAGACTAAAGTGGCTCTCGTGCATGAATGAGTTGTTCTTGAGTTCTTCGTTCGTTCATCATTTAGAGGCCCGCGTTCTTCATGAACGTGTTTCCTCAATCTAGTTGACGAGCAAGTTATTCATACTTTTGTGTTTGTTCATAAGTTAGAGGCTCGTGTTCTTCACGAACACGACCCTAGATCTTCTGTTATCATCGCATAAGTTTGCATCTCGTTTGTGTGATTGCCTGTCTATTAGAATATATTGAAGCTCATGCATATCTGATTTAGATCAAGTATAAATCATATCTCCTCGCGCGAATCGATTCAATGACGAGTAAGGTCTAGCTCAACCTCGCGGGTTCGTCGCTCCGTATTTATACGGAGTGCTATAGTGTTTCTACGAGACGTCAGACGTAGCCATGCTATAGTAGTAGTCGGTGGTGTAGACGTGGTGTCTAGACTGCTGGTTATCCTTTGAATGCCCTGTATCCCACGGTTTGTCTTGGGGTACACCGCGGTAGTGACAGCCGTTGGACCCTTTGAAATCCCCCACGTTCGGATACAGCGTGTAGGCAACCCTTTGCCGTGAACCAACTATTATAGCCAGGAGGGGCCGGTGTCCGAAGCGAGATCTTATCCGAGCTTGTTCCTCTCTAAAGTCGAGAACCTACAGGAGACTTCACATCACTCACCTACCTCAACAGGGACTGTGTACCCTTGGATAGTCACTCGTAGAGTCCCCAATACCGTTCCTTAGATTCAATACCCTTAGGAATACTCCTGAGGTGAAGTGCTACAACGGTGTATCCGTGCGCTTGCGGATTCGTTCGCACCCGTCAGTATACCCGGGTGATTCTTACACGCTCACGCTAACCCGGCGCCATAGTGGTGACGTTAAGAAATACCAACAAGCATTTCTGGCGCCATTGCTGGGGACGGATTCCAAATCCGTTCTTAGGTGATTGCGTTAAGAAGTGTCAACAAGCATTTCTGGCGCCATTGCTGGGGAACGGTTGTCGAGAATCTACGAACCCGACTATCCTCGTATCTTTTGGTTTTCTTTTACTTCTGCCTTTACCCCCGCTATCCCAGGATGGTTATCCTTGTACACACCTTCCGCCCATTATGAGTGAAACCATGGAATCAACTCTCTAGAGACAACCCGCTCTTCTAACACCTTGTATGGTTCACCCATCTCTCATGAAGCTAGTTGAGGAAAAACCCTTCTCAGGGATGAGTCGTGAGAATCCCTATGATCACGTAAGAGACTTTGAGCAATTGTGTTCTACCCAGGGTAAAACCGGGACAACACAAGATGTCCTTAAGAGGAACATGTTTCCGTTCTCCCTCTCTGGGGAAGCAAGAACTTGGTACCGTTGTTTTGGTTGGAACCACCTACGCTGGGAGGAATTAAGAGCATCTTTTTGCACTCGATTCTTTCCGGTGCGGTGTGTCGTTTCCTTAAGAATGGCGATCCTTAGTTTCAAACAAAGAGAGAAGGAAACCTTAGGCATGGCATGGCATCATTTTGCCTCTTTGGGTGAAGCTTGCCCAGTCCTTGGTCTGCCCGACCCAGTGCTTTTGCAGCATTTCCGGTTTTGTTTACGAAGAGATTGTGGCATGATGCTTGATGCCATTTCAGGAGGCGCCTTTGTGCTCTTAGAGCCAGAACAGGGACTGGAAATTCTAGGAGAAATCCGAGATTTCAGCTCCCCACCTGACTCGAGTGACGAGGTAGCCAAACGAGAAAATATCGAGTTACCTAAGCCTATCCTCGAGAGAGCCCGAGCTTATATGCCAAATTTCTCTATGCTCTGGTCGAAGGTATCACTCCTCACTGGCAGGAATCTATGGGAAAGAGCACTTAGTGCAAATTCTGCCCTTAGATTCCCCTATCGTTTCTTCTCTTAAAACTCGGCCTTCGAGACTTAGTCTCGAGGGAAGGAGGAGAGTAGTAGTCGAGGAAGAAGAATCGTTCCTGGCGGGGACGATCACTTCAACCTTGCCCACAACTCTCCAAGGGAGGTCACGATGGATGATTTTCGTGCTTCATGTCAAGGCTCAATCCGAAGTGCCGCCACACTGAGGGTTATGCTAAGACACGAGCCCAGGTGCAGTGAAACTTCCATATCTTTGGCTTACGGAAGCACGATCTTATATCCGGTCTAGTTGAGCAATCCATCTCATTATCTTAAGCTCAGCTAAGACCGATGCCGATCAAGTCAAGTGGATGTAAATCCTACTCTTCACTTCTTGACCTGATCGATGCCCTGCGGGAGTATGGTTACATGCCTATCTTTTACACTTCCGTTGGAAGCTTGGGTTAACTTATGTGTCATCCCACTTAGGTGAGGGTGAGGTTCTTTGTCAACCCAAGGAGAGGATGAACTAGCAAGTTCGTCACTCTCGACCTTCAGCTCGAATGATCGTTCGACCCATAAACTTTCACTCACTCAATCTGGGGTCCGATCATACTTGAGTTCTAGAGGTGAAAGCTTCACTCTTAGAGCACTCTAGGCTTTAGGCCCGGATTTTGTGCTCAACTCCATCACCTCTATCATCTCTCGTCCGTAGTGCTATAGCCTTGCTAGCTGCGCTCTCCTCCTAAGGTTACCCATCATAGTTCCCTTAGGATTGTTGTGAGGATCACCTCTGTTTCACCATATATACAACTTGCATCGTACATATGCACTAACCATGCAGGAAGGAAAATACATCCTATTATAAAGAAACCTGCAAGAAGGACCACAGGGCAGAGTAGGAGGATATCACCAGGAGAAAATGGACGATATGAGCAATAGGGCAACAATAACTCTTCATCCAAGTATGAGTCCAGGTAAAGTCCCCAAGTTGAGCTATTAAGGTATAAAGAGGTTTAAGTAAAGTTGTCTGGGGTAGAAGGCAATTATATGCCCGAAATTCCATTCTAGCCCTTGCTGAAGCCTCCAACCTTAGAATTGGTGGGCCACCTGACCCAGAGACCCTGAGCCCCGCAGGGGCCCACACGCCGAAGCAGAGGCCCAACAGAGCCCAGATGGGCTCGGCCGACCCCCTAGGTCGGCCGACCCACTAGGGCCGCCGCCGCCTCTCGTTTTTCGCGTGCACACTCTTTTGTCCTCCAGAAACCCTTTCCTCGCCACGTGACGGAGTTTTGCGTCGCGCAGAACCCCATCTCATCTGCTCGATCCTCCTCTCGGTCACCGCTCTGCCGCTCTGCACACCTTTGCCTGATGGCTCCCTCTGGCTTCGATGGGGAGAAGTCCTTCTGCTTCAGCGACCTCGGAGGCAGCGAGCTTCACCCATGGGACGGAACTCAGGACGATTTGATGACTCCGGAGCGAGGGAGGAAGGGGAGAAGCCCTACTGGAGACTCGGTAGAGCCCCCAGCTAGGCGCGGCTCATCCTCACCTCCTACCTTCGCCAGTCACTGCTCCCTGTTCAATGTCCTAGGGAAGAAGTCGGCCCCTGGATCAAGCAAGAAGGTGCTTTTTGATGATTTGCCAGGACCGCCACTAAAGGCTGGAGAGCGCTACTCAGGATCTCTGTTTGACGAAGATGGCGACTCCTTTTGCCATAAGTATGAGCAGGATGTGTGGGATGAAGTCCCGCAACCACAGACTAGGTTTCGCATCTTTGGAGTAAGGACCCCTAAGGACAGCTGCGGGGTGCCCAAGCCATACCCGCAAAATTGGGAGACCGAGCTTGGCGACATCCTAGCTTCGTTGCCTAACAGGAAGAATCTCTGTGTGGGCAAGATGGCAGATGATCTGATAGAGGCGTACTTTGAGTTTGACCTCTTAATAAAGACTGTGAGAAGGCAGCGGGCGGAATATCGATAGCTCAGGAACCTTCTCCTCGAGACCCGTGAGGAGATGAATGCCAAGCTGCAGCGGTTGATTGAGGTAGAGGGTTTGGAAGCCCTCTTTGCTGAGTAGAGGGTCGTGTCCCGCTTTTATTTCCCTTTATAGGCGCTTAGTTAGTTTAATTTATTTTCCTTAATTTATTTCCCTTCCAATCATTTCCTTTATTTCCATCATTTATGTAAGCGCCTATTTCTTTAGTGAACTTGAATGAATAATTTTGGCTCCACCGGTCATGTAACCCGGTTGAGTCACTCGTGTGTTAGCTATTTTTATCTTTGTTTTTGTTTGTATCAAAGAACTGAACCCAGGTACAAAACAGTGTGGGGGAGAGCTGCACTCTCCAAACGTGAACACGACGGATCATTATTGCACCCACACTACGCTCACACAGCACTCACGATCGACCATGCTTAGAGAACCTGAACGGGACATGCATTCGTGCGCATCACAGGAATCCCCATCTGGTCCACACAGAACCAGCGCTGGTTTGCATCTCTTCCTCATTTCACCATGATTTCTGAGTTTGTACGCTCATGCTTGATAAGTTCCCCAAAAATCAACTTAAGAAATCTATGGAAATGCTTACTCCATGCCTAGGGTTGACATGCGTAAGTTTTAATCCTCGTTTATAACCTTGAGGCTTGTGAACAATATCATCATAAGGACAACATGCTTATCTAAGTAGTTGACAAGTGAGATATGACTTGTTGACATGATCTTAACTCTGTTGGTTCTAGTCCTTGGGATAATTTTATTTTTGAAAAAAAATGCTCTTGCAAAGCTCCTCTTTGATGTTCCACCATCCTACCAAAGCCATATGATGTTTATAGTTGAAAACCTTATACTCATATGCTGCTAGTCATTGCATTGAGCTTTGTCAAATCCTGTGACCCTTGTGAGAATTCTTTTCATTACTTTCATGGTCAAGATTCTTGTCACACCATCATTTTCCCCTTGCTATACTTCTACACTGGAAGTTAGCATTGTATCATTCATCCATTCCACAAAATAAAGCTCCATATGTGGTGTGACATCTCTCTCCAAAATTATCCTTCAAGAGACATGGGCTATATATATAAAAAAAGAAGAAGAAAAGAGAAGAGAGACACACGCTCAAAGCATGATTTTATATATATATATATATATAGGATAAATCCATTCTACTCCCGGGTGTAGTTACTCCCACGTTCAAAAAAGCACTTTGTATATGTGTACATACCCATTTATCAATTGGAGTATGTAAACATACCTAAAATAAGATTTATCAAAGTGATAACCATGAAAAAATTTGAGTCGAACTCGTAATTTTTTGCACCTTGTGATGTATGTTATTTCCTATATTGAAACATGAGTATGTTCACTAACTTTATGTTTCCTCATATATAAAAAGAGGGTATGTCTACATACCACTTTTAAAAATCAAGTATGTGTACATACTTATTTTAGAAACCTCAAGTATGCAAAAATACCCTATAGTTTGTGAGATACAAGTATGGGAGTAGGTACTCCCGGGAGTAGAAAAAACTCTTCCTCTCTCTCTCTCTCTCTCTCTCTCTCTCTATATATATATATATATATATATATATATATATATATATATATATATATATATATATAGCCCATGTCCAAAATAAAGGAGAGAGATGGTCATGCAAAAAGGAGTTCCATAACTTAGATGGTGATAATTAGTATCCATTCCGGAACTAGTGTCCACGTTACCATCAACCAACATTCATCATACATGTATGGTAATATCTAGCACCCACTCCGGGCCTAGTATCCACCTTACCATACTCACCATACCCATACAGGTGCACATCTTGATCTGATTGTATGATTTGATTTTCTCTGTGGATCTAGTTTTTGATTTTGCAATATATGTGATACAAGTATGCTTTACCTTTATCCTACCCTGAGCTCCAAATACAGCCATATTAGAAGTAGGGTGAAGAAAGACAATCTAATGCCTTGGTGAGGACACATACACTTTGAGCGATCCGAGAGAATCAAAGAAGGAGGGCAGACCAGTTCTTTTTCTTTAAAAATTATTAAGAAAACCCCAAGTGCTGACCAACAGGAGCTTAAGAGACTCGATTCATGGTCATTCCCCATATCAACTACCCAAGATGGCATTGTAGCCAATCCACAGAGTTCACAAGAGCAAGGTATGACCTAGAATAACTCCTATGCTTGTCTTATACCTTTGGTTTAAACCCATGTGATCTTCCCTTTCGCTCGGGACGAGCAAAGGGCAAGTGTGGGGGAGTTGTTGACGGCTGTTAAGTACCTATTTTAGGGCCGTCAATCCCTGCATTTTATCATAAGAACTAAGCATCCACATTAGAATATGGGTTTAAACTAACAACTTCCACAAGTGGCTATGCTGAGTTGAATGCAGGTATTTAGCATAAAAATGGAGAGAAAAGACACCCTCATGATCCTAGCAAGTTAGGCTCAGCCAATGAGGGGCTGCATGCAAGCATCCCCTGGATCCATGACGTCACCAATCCAAGGGAGGAAACCTCGGCGAATCAGAAGCCGCCATGCAGGCATCACATGGATCCCATGGCCCACCAGAGCGCCTAAACCGCCTCCAAATCACGTGGACACCAAGAACCGACCTCAGGACCCACAGGACAGCTACCATGCAAAAGCACACCCTGAGTGGGGCCCACAGGGGGTCGGCCGACCCCACAGGTCGGCCGAACCGACCTTATGGCGCCCACTCAGGTGCTTCCATGTGGTGTTCGGTCATTGGTCCTAGAAGCTATCCCCGGGGTGTTTAGGTGCTATCACGCCGGTTGCTCAAGCCTATAAATAGGAGGAGAGGGGGTAAGAAGAGGATGAACACACTTGAAGCCATTTCTCAACTTTGCCTCTTTCTCCCTCTCTCATTCTCTCTTGGTGGAGGTGAAACCTCATCCCACCATGAGTGTGTGTGTGGAGGATCTAGATTAGGTGGTGCTAGGTAGAGAGGAGTGTGTGGATGAGTAGAGGTGAGGTGGTGATGATCCGTTCATCATCCATCATCCCCTTGTACCTCGTGAGCGATGCTATTCTTCATTTAGACTAAAGTGAGTACTTCAGTATTCTCTATTTAGACTAAAGTGGCTCTCATGCATAAATGAGTTGTTCTTGAGTTCTTTGTTCGTTCATCATTTAGAGGCTCGCGTTCTTCATGAACGTGTTTCCTCGATCTAGTTGACGAGCAAGTTATTCATACTTTTGCGTTTGTTCATAAGTTAGAGGCTCGTGTTCTTCACGAACACGACCCTAGATCTTCTGTTATCATCGCATAAGTTTGCATCTTGTTTGTGTGATTGCCTATCTATTAGAATATATTGAAGCCCATGCATATCTGATTTAGATCAAGTATCAATCATATCTCCTCGCGCAAATCGATTCAATGACGAGTAAGGTCTAGCTCAACCTCGCGGGTTTGTCGCTCCGTATTTATATGGAGTGCTATAGTGTTTCTACGGGATGTCAGACGTAGCCGTGCTATAGTAGTAGTCGGTGGTGTAGACGTGGTGTCTAGACTGCTGGTTATCCTTCGAATGCCCTGTATCCCACAGTTTGTCTTAGGGTAGGCCGCGGTAGTGACAGCCATTGGACCCTTTGAAATCCCCCACGTTCGGATACAGCGTGTAAGCAACCCTTTGCCGTGAACCAACTGTTATAGCCAGGAGGGGCCGTTGTCCGAAGCGAGATCTTATCCGAGCTTGTTCCTCTCTAGAGTCGAGAACCTATAGGAGACTTCACATCACTCACCTACCTCAGTAGGGACTGTGTACCCTTGGATAGTCACTCGTAGAGTCCCCCATACCGTTCCTTGGATTCAATACCCTTGGGAATACTCCTGAGGTGAAGTGCTACAACGGTGTATCTGTGCGCTTGCGGATTCGTTCGCACCCGTCAGTATACCCGGGTGATTCTTACACGCTCAAGCTAACCCGGCGCCATAGTGGTGACGTTAAGAAATACCAACAAGCATTTTTGGCGCCGTTGCCGGGGACGGATTCCAAATCCGTTCTTAGGTGATTGCGTTAAGAAGTGTCAACAAGCGATCTCCAAGGAAAACACCCTATCAAACAAATCCTCCTCAAGAGTCTCAAAGATAAAGTTTTTAGCACGATAGTTCCACTTGGTTTCACTTTCGGTGGGTTCATTTGGCAAAAGATACATGGTAGTGATCCATGCATCATGGTGTTGTGCTTGAAGATAGCTAGCCATTCTATGTGCCCAAAAAGTGAACCGTTTCCCTGCCAACTTGGGAGGGCCATTGCCACTGCCCTTGGCCATCTCTCTAGGCGGCTAAGCCACCGAAAAGAGAGCCAAAGCTCTGATACCACTTGTAGGATTGATGGCCTATATAAGGGGGGTTGAATATGGGCCTTCTTCAAATTTCTATAACAATAAGCAAACCTTAACCTATATCTCTAGTGTTGCCCATCTAAAAAGGTTTCTTTCTACCAACTAAGCACACTAGCAACAAAGTTCCTTAGCAAAATTCACACTAACATGAGAAAAGCATCCTAGTCAAGATATGTAACAAGCAAAGCACACAAGAGGAAAACTAGGACAAAGGAACTTAAGAACTGAAAGTAAATGCGGAAATAAGTGTAAGAAGGTAGAGCAAGTGGACAAGAGACAACCAATTTTTTTCCCGTGGTATCGAGAAGTTGACACTTCTCCCTAGTCCACGTTGGAGCACTCACAAAGAGTTTTGCTCCCTCTCAAGCCACTTAGACTTGAGTGCTCACTAAGAGTACTCGTTCTCCATCTCCAGAATGGTGGGTCTCAATCCATTTACACCAAGAACTTCTCAGGGCTCCCACAATCTCCAAGGGCTCACCAAGAACCCCCAATCATCGAGACCGTCTAGGAGCCGTCAAACTCCAAGAGTAACAAGCTCACACACTTTCACTTGACCAATGCACTCAGCTAAGCCATAGAAAGCACCTTGAAACTCTTGATCACCAAGAAAGAATCCCTCTTGGCTAGGAAGATAAAATCCAAATGATCAAAGCATTAACTCCTCTTCTCCTTGGCTGCTGTGGTTCTTCAGAGTGGAAAAGGCAGCTCAAGAGACGCAGGGGGGTCTTATTTATAGGCCTAGCAAGGGTGGCTAGCCGTTAGAAAAGTCCCCTGAAAAGTAGTACCGTCGGATGAACCGACGGTTCCCCCTGCGACAGTGTCGGTTCATCCGGTCACTCTGACTGAAGAAATATAGCCGTTGAACCTGGACGTTGTACCATATCATCCGAGGCAAGCACCGACGATGCGTCGGTTTATCCGGTGCTGAAGCAATCTTACTCAGTGCGTCTCTGTATGAGATAAACGTAGGCGCCGGATGAACCGCTAGGTCTTCTGAGTTGCGTCGTTTCGTCTGGTGCTGAAGCAAGTCCTCTCGGTGCGTCTCTGTATGATTTATAAGCATGCGCCGGATGAACCGATGCTTGGACCGTCGTTTCATCTGGTGCTGAAGGCATTTGACTCTAATCCTTACTGTTACCAAACCCTAGGTCACCGGATGAACCGATGATGCACCGTCGGTTCATCCGGCGGTGCTTTTTCTCTGAGATAGCCGCAGAAATCATCTAGTGCAACTAGATTAGGTGGCGTCGGTTCATCCGACGCACCCTTTTGCAGTTCAACTCATACAATTGAATCGCCTTTGAGTTTTTCTTCAATTCTTTTGCTTCCAAAATGTGATTCCATGAGTACTTTGAGCTGTTTAGTAACCAAGGAGCTTGATAGTGCATGAATATAGCATTGCATTTGGCATGGTCAAGCTACTAGTGTGTGAACCCCTCTTAATAGTACGGTCAAACACTACAAACTAGCAAATCCAAGTGGCCTTCATCTCCTTGTGACACTTAGAACTAAGAATGTCCTTAGCCTTGTAGTCTTTGTCCATTGATCATCCATAATTTCAAATTGAGGAGTACCATTTCTCTTATAACTCATGACAATAACCCAAGATTAAATCCGCTACAAAACAAAGGTTAGTCACAAGTATACGGTTGTCATTTAATTTATCACCGAAACACACCCTTACCAAAAGTGCGCTAGGGTCTTGATGCTTACAATAATCCACTTGGGCAAGTTGCTTAGGACCCAAGTTTACCAAAGCGACGCGCGCGCGTTTAGCAAATTAATTAGTAATATATATACGCGGTGCATCTCTTTGTGCCTTGTGCACACACGGCTTTGAGGTCAGGTGAGTCAACACGGCCAGGTAATACATAATAATCTCAGTGTCACCTTTGTTAAAAGCTCGCAAATATATAAGTTGCTGGCCAGGGCAGGACACTATGTCACTATCACACACGCAGGGAAAGATCAAAAAGTAGCAACAGCACCAGAGCCAACCATGGCGTCCAACTCCAAGATGCGTGCACGACGTCCCCGGCCACCTTCTCGAACTCATACTCCTCCGCCTCCGCTCATCTACCTGCCTCATCCGCGCCGTGCGGCCGCATGCAAGTGGTGGCGCCGGCTGATCGCGGGCACCGGATTCCTTTCCCGCTGCCTCCACGCACCCTCCTTCGTCGCCGGCCACTACCACGCCTTCGACCCGAAATGGGATGACTACAGCTCGCCCCCCATCACCGGCAACCCAGTGTTCATCCCCTCCCCGTCGTCGCGCGCCATCGTCGACGCCACCCGCTTCTCCCTCGACCTCGGCGGCTTCCTCCCGGACAGCGACAGCGGGTGGGCGCTCGCCGACAGCCTCGGCAGCCTCCTCTCCTCTTCAGGAGGCGGAACGACTGGGCCGCGTTCCAAAACCCCTACCTGTTCCCCGACGTCGTCGTGTGTGAACCCCTCACGCGGCGGTGCCAGGGGGATCCTCAGACCGGAGGAACTCGCGACTTACTCGATGTTCATCGGCATGTTCTTGCTCGACGGCAGCGAACGGCGCTGCATCGCCGCATCGGCATGTCCGACTTTAGGGTTCGCCGTCCTGCTCCAGGACCACGTGTCGGAGCAACGCCGTGACATGCCGGTGGCATGCGTGTTCTCGCTGTTTAGCGATGCCGGTGGCTGGAGCATCCTACCGACCGCGTCCACCAACAGCGCCGCCGTCAGTCTACCTGGGGCGATGACCATGGTGCTCACAAGCTTTGCCGGCCGCGCGAACGACTCTCTGTACTGGGTGATCAGAGCAGAGGAAGACGACACCGCCATGCTGGTGCTCGACGAGGCCACCATAGTGTTCTCGCAAGTCCCGTTTCGGGTCAATCACGACACTGACAACGGGGGCTCGTCAATCCGTCATACGACAGGTGGAGCTTCCGGGTCATCGGTGGCGACACGCTGCGCGTCATCCAGGGCAGGGGTGGATTCGGGCCTAAGGCCACCCAGGCCATGGCCATAGGCGTGGCCCATAATACTACTTATACACCTTGTATATTTTCAAGGCCCAGAGAATAGTTTTGTGCAATGGCCCTAGTCAGCGTGGCCCATGTTGGTTTCTGGCCCAGCAAAACACCCCGCCGGCCTACTCCTTTCCCTTCGTCATTCCGCGTTCCTCCCCCAGCCTCCCTCGCGAGTCGTCCACATCGGCATCCCGGACCCGCATCTGCAACCCACCCTAGCTGGCTCCGGCGGCCGTCGGCGGCACTGGCGTGCAGCACTGCAGTGTGCAGGCCTGCAGCAGGGCGAGCGGCAGCAGGGTGGCTCCGCGGCGGCGTCCGGCAGCAGGGCGGCTCCGCGGCTGGCCTCCCTACACGGCTGCGCGCTAGGCCCCAAGGCGCCGGCGACCTGGGCACCTGGCCACCCGGAGTCCCGGACCCGGCCGGCGGAGGGCAGAAACAGGTGCCAGCGATGGTGCATCTGGAGGTTGGCTGGAGTGCCGTCGCCTGTGCTGATGTGCTTGTTCCTATGTGCGAGATAAGTGCAGTTGCTAGCTTATTTTTGCCCTCTTGTGCAACATAAATTAGAAATCGTGATGTGACGCTGCAGCTAAAAAGCAATTAATATAGGCATAATTTTTTTATATAAAATAGTCTTATTAGCATGTAATATTAGTAAAAAAATAGAGAAACTATAATTGCCTTTGGAGAGCAACACTGAATGCCGCCCTCCACTACCAAGCCCAGCTCACCGGTCCGAATGCCTCACCCGGCGACCTTCCCCCCAAAGCCGGTGCTGCTGACCCCCACACCGGCCGCCGCCCAAGCTTCCAGATCTAGCTCCCCCCTTTCCCCAGCCGCGCGTCCCTTCTTCCCGAGCGGCTCCATCTCCGGCGAGCTGCGCCCCCTGGTGCTCAGCGACGACGACCTGGACCAGGTAGACTACAGCTTTACCCCCTCCCCCTCGCCATCCCCGCGACCGAGCTACCGGGACATCGTCTGCTGCTCCCCCAAACCGGCTCCCTCTGGGACAACGGTGCCGGAGATGCCGCAGACAGGTCCAACGGTTCCGGTTGCGGCGCCGGTGCCTGCTGCTGGCCGGCGCCGTCGTCGCCGTCGGCCATCTCGCCGGGTGAGACAGCGTCAACTCCGTCAAGCAGCCGCCGCCGGTCCGCACCACCAGCCGTCTCGCAGGATCTCCCCCGAGTTGCAGAGCAGGCTCGAACCTATCCCGGCGCCGCAGCCCGCCAACCTCGGTCGTCGCCCCAGGGTCGATGCGGATGGGTTCGAGGAGGTGGTGCCCCGCTCCAGGCGGCGACTCCGCACTGGCCCGGCCACCCCATCGGCGGCCACGACGCCACGACGACCCTCCCCCCCGGAGCTCGACGGGAGGTGCCTCAACTGCCTCTCCTACACCCACCGCATTGCCACTTGTCGCCGCAGTCGTCGATGCTATCGCTGCTTTGGAATCCTCCACATCGCCAGGGACTGTCCTCTGCCCCGGTCTCCGCCCGCCGCCGCGGCGTCAGGCTCTGCGTCGGGCCGCCAACCCAACGCCCAACGCTTCGTCCGTGCGGAGGGGGCCGAGACGCCTTCGGCGTCTGAGGCACCTAGCCGTACACCCTCTCCACAGCCGTCATCCGCAGACAACTACCCAAGACCGGCGATGAGCACCTCCACGGGTCCCTCCTGCGGCCTGCAGGAGTCAGAACCGGACTACTGCTACATCGACTTCACCGAGGAGATGGCGGCCGAGGAAGCACGGCTCCGCTTCGCGTTGGTTGCCCAGGTGGGGAACGCCTCTTCTGCGTTCTCGTCGGCGGATGCCGCCGCCGCGGTCACGGCCTCCACTGGCATCGCCTTGGACGACATCGCGGTCAGGGCATTCTTCCTGGAGAGCTTCTTGGTGGTGTGCACATCGCAGGCCGTCCGCGACCGCCTCCTGGCGGCAAGCCCGCTGCCCCTGGCCGCGACTTCGCTGTCGCTCCGGCCATGGACCCGGCTGGCGCACGCCGAGTCGGTGCCCCTGTTCAACAAGATCAAGCTGGAGTTGGTGGGAATCCCGCCCCATGCCTGGAGCCTTGACACGGTTCGTAAGTTCCTCGCGCCTTTCTGCTGGGTTGAGTGCCTCCACGACGCCACCCTCCGCAAGGAGGACCTCAAGGAGTTCGTCCTCACCGCCTGGACTGAGCACCCGTTCGCGATCCCGCCATCGAGGAAGCTGTGTATCGCCGAGCGCGAGATACCGGTGGTGCACTCCGACCCGGACTTGCAGATGATCTTTGGGAACCTGCCTCCCTACCTCCGGCAGAAGCGCACCCTCATCTACAACGTCAGCATTCATCTTCGTTCCATCGCTGACTTCCAGCCACGAACTCCGTCAACCTCAAGCTCTTCCATGTCCGATGATGGAGACAGTGGCCCTGACGGACATCCGGATCGCCACTATGGATGCCGGCAAGGGCACGCCGGCCCGCGCTACTCCGGCTTCCCTCGCCGGGACGCGAACGCCCCCGCCGATGGCCCTGCCGCGGGGAGGCGTGCGCCAGTGGGGGCCAGTTGGCTGGCCGCTGCCGTCATGGGTTGCGTCAGGGCAATGATGCCTCCGGCCCCACAGGTCTTCCCGGTCGAGGATTCAAACTCGTCGGATGGGACAAACAACACATCGCAGCTGCAGGGGACACCTGTCCAGCGATGCATCGTGGAGGCAGTCAAGCAGACCGGCACCTCTCTTGCGCGGGAGGCGCAACGGTCAGTCAAGGCGGGCCCGCTCTATGACGAGGCTGCTGATCTCTGCACCCACGCCACGCTGCTTTGCTTGGCGGGACCCGACCCCATGCTGGAGGAGGCTGCTCTGCTGCGGCTGCTTTCGGTGCAAGACGACGCGCCACCCTCACCGCGAGTTGCTGAACCGGTGGGCGAACCCACTACGGTTTCCAGTATTCCCGCCACACTCTGTGCGACGGATGTGATGCATTTGGGGGGCGACGCGGCCGGCCCATCAACCGTGCCTGCCGACGGCCCACCTGCTACTGAGCGTGATGAGGCCCATGAGCCGACCACGCCGGTAGCTATACCGCTTACGGAGCACGACCTCCTCGCTGACGCCGCAATGCCGCTGGAGGCAACATCGGCCCTGCGCAACTTCACTGCGGCTGTGCAACGCAAGATCGCTACACCGCTCGTCGAGCTACCGCCTAGACAACCACGCACCAAGGCGCCCACTGTGACGGCTGCTCAGATCCTACAGAAGCGTAGCCAGCGCCAGGCCACGATGGCGCTGGCCAACGTCCCCCCGGCGCGCCGGGCTAAAGTCCTGCTCTCCCAGCGCCTTGGCATGGAGCTAAAGAAAGGAGCGGCCTCCCCCTCCCCCGGTGCGTGCGCTGATGCGGCACGACAGGCCTGCGCGGAGTACTTTGGGAACGACAAGCTCTCTGAATCCCACAGAGAGGCCGTGAACCATCTCTTTCCTTCTCTTGGTCGGGTCACTCCCGCTCTGGGAGTGCTAGTGGCTTGAGCTGGCTGCTCGCCGTTCCAGATGGACGTGTTTAAGAATGGATCAGTACACCATGCTTTCGTGGAACGTGCGCGGCCTAAACATGCGGGCGCGCCGTGATGCTCTGCGGGTGTTGGTGGGGGGATATCCGGCCGGCGATCCTGTGCATACAGGAAACCAAACTCGCTGAGATTTCCCAGGCTTTGCTACAATCCTTACTAGGTGCTCAATATAGTGATTTTGCATACCTCCCTGCGTCTGACACTAGAGGTGGCATCTTGATCGCTGGCCGCCGCTCATTGCTAACGATCTCCGACCCCCATGTTAGTTGCTTCTCTCTAACGGTGAAGGTACGCGGTGTGGACAGCGATGTAGAATGGTGGTTAACGTCTGTCTATGGGCCGCAAGCTGATGGTGATAAAGCACTCTTTCTTGAGGAGCTTGAGGCTGTCCGGGATTGCTGCCCGGGGCTGTGGGCAGTCGTCGGCGATTTTAACCTAATTCTTGATGCGGCGGACAAGAATAACTCACGCATCAACCGACGCAACATGGCGCTTTTTCGCAGGGTCGTCGATCGCCTTGAACTCTGCGACATGCATCTTCACGGCCGGCTCTACACCTGGAGCAACGGGCGTGACCGTCCGACGCTCGTCAAGCTTGATCGGCTACTTGCATCGCTTGATTGGGAGGACCTCTTTCCATTTTGCTACCTGGAAGCGCTGTCATCTGACATTTCAGACCACTGCCCGATACTGATGCACTCCAATGCATCTATGGTCAAGTCCAAGCCGAGGTTTCATTTTGAGGTTTTCTGGCCTAAGTTCCACGACTACAATGACGCTGTTCAACGGGGGTGGCAGTGCCCTCCAGACGTGACGGATCCGTGCCGGCGCCTGGACTGTCTGCTCCGGAACATAGCCAAAGAACTTCAGAGCTGGGCAGCAAAGAAGATTGGTAATGTCAAAGCGCAACTACTGATGGCCAAGGAGGTGATACTGCAACTCGACCGGGCTCAGGATCGGCGGGAGCTATCTGTGGAAGAAATCGAGCTACGCCGACAGCTGAAGGGCCTTTGTTTGGGTCTGGCCTCTCTCGAGCGTACAATTGCGAGACAGAGGTCCAGAATCACATATCTGCGCGAGGGGGATGCAAACACGAAATTCTTCCATCTTCACGCCAGCTACAGGAAGCGACGAAACCGCATCTCCTCACTTGAGGCCGATGGCACCAGAACTACTAATCACGATGAGATGGCCGCTATGCTCAAATGCTACTTTGACGACTTGTTGGGGCAGGAGATTCCAAGAGACGCCACAATCAATTTTGAAGCAATTGGGATCGTGCAGCTCGATCTGGCAACCCTTGAGCTCCCTTTCACGCAAGAGGAAGTCTGGCAAGTAATCAAGGAACTGCCCGCCGACAAGTCCCCTGGGCCCGACAGAATGACTGGTACATTCTTCAAAACGGCATGGCCGGTGATCAAGCTCGATGTGATGCGTGCGATCAACGCCTTTTACTGGGTGGATCGTCGGCAATTTCACTGCCTCAACGGAGCTTATCTCACTCTCATCCCCAAGCTGCCAAACGCTACTGCACCGCGGGATTATAGACCTATCAGCTTAATCCACAGTTTTCCCAAATTGGTCTCTAAGCTCCTGGCCAACCGGTTTGCTCCGAGGCTTGATGAGCTCATCCAGCAGAACCAGAGTGCATTTGTGAAAGGGAGATCGATCTTGGACAACTTCAAGTATGTCCAATGCGCAGCCAAGTTACTAAAGAAAAGGAAGATACCGAAGGTACTGCTCAAATTAGACATATCCAAGGCGTTTGATACGGTGTCCTAGCCGTTCCTGTTCGAGTTGATGATGGCTTGGGGGTTTGGAAGCCGCTGGCGTGACTGGATTGCCCTTCTCCTCTCCACGGCGTCCACCCGCATTCTCCTCAATGGCGTACCAGGGGAGCAAATCGACCACCGGCGGGGACTAAGGCAAGGAGACCCCTTGTCCCCCATGCTTTTCATCCTGGTCATGGACGTCTTGAACCGTTTGTTCGCCAAGGCCGCTGATCAGGGACTGCTACAGCCGATTGGGCACCCCGCCATCAAGTACCAATGCAGCATGTACGCGGACGATGTCATTCTGTTTGTGTCGCCTACGCTGCAGGAAGCTCAAGCCATCGCTAGGATCTTGGAGATCTTCGGGGACGCGTCTGGACTCCGCACAAATATTGCCAAGTGCTCGATCACCCTGATATATGGTGCTGATGAGGCGCTGCAGCACATCCAGGCCGTGCTCCCGTGTCAGATAAGCCAATTCCCGATCACCTACCTCGGCATTCCCCTATCGACTGGCGTAATTCCTCGATCATACATCCGACCCATTGTGGACAAGGTAGCTTCGAAGCTGCCTGCTTGGCAGGGGCCCCTCATGCCAAAGAGTGGGCGCCTGGTGCTCACCAAAGCCGTCCTCTCGACAATTCCAACATACACACTCATGGCGGAGCAATTGCCGTTGTGGGCAATCGAGGAGATTGACAAAATACGCCGCAAGTTCCTCTGGGCGGGCCACGACAGCTCGGTGCGCGGCAAGTGCCTGGTTGCCTGGCGCACTGTTTGCGGTCCGACAACACAAGGCGGTTTGGGAATTGTTGACCTAAAACTGGCTGGTTTCGCTCTGCGTACTCGTTGGCTCTGGCTTCAGCGAACCGACCCAGACAAAGCGTGGGCGGCACTACCGATAAAGATTGAGCCAGAGGTGCAGCAGCTTTTTGAAGCTTCGATCGTCGTCCATGTCGGGAACGGATCGCAGTCCTTCTTCTGGACAGATAATTAGCTAGTTGGTGAGTCGTTGGTTGACCTTGCACCGGAACTGACCCTGTTGGTGTCCCCGCGAATTAAGAAGACGCGAACAGTCCAGCAAGCGCTTCATGATCGGCAATGGGTGCGAGATATCACCGGCGGGCTGTCTGTCCTCGCCATTGTGGAGTACCTGCACCTTTGGGATCGCTTGGAGGGTTTTCAGTTGCAGCCAGACCGAGAAGACGTCGTGCGTTGGCGCTGGACGGCAGATGGCCGCTATAGCGCGCGCTCGGCGTATCGATTGCTACATCAAGGCCGCTGTCCATTCGGAGGCGCTGAACTCATTTGGAAGTCTTGGGCGCCGCTTCGAGTCAAGCTTTTCCTGTGGCTTGCCTGCCGGCGCAGGATCTGGACCGCTGATCACCGCCGCCGGCGTGGACTTGAGGCGCACGACACGTGCTGGCTCTGCGACCAGCAGCCCGAAACAGCCGATCATCTACTCGTCGCCTGCCCGGTCGCTAAAGAGGTCTACTGGTGTGTGCTCTCTTGGGCAAGGTGCGTCTGTAATTTCGGCGGCGAGGAAACTGTCCGAGACTGGTGGGAGCAGCTCACCGCTATGCAGCTACCGCGGAGGAGGAAGGGTGTCGCCACCCTATTCATGATCATCGCCTGGCACCTGTGGAAGGAGCGAAATGCTAGGCTCTTTGAGCGTCTCACGGCGCCCATGAATGTGCTCATAGATAGGACCAAAGCTGAGGCTGACTTGTGGGTTGCAGCCGGAGCGCGTAAGCTAGGACGTCTGTTTTGTGAGTAATCCGCATGACGAAAGCACGTGCGCGTGCATTGTAAACTAAATTTTCATTCTACTTAATACAAAGATGCGCAGCTCTCCTGCGTATTCAAGAAAAAAAAGAGCAACACTGAATCCATAGTACCCAACCTATTATTGGTGATCACGTTAGCTTTCATGTAGAAATTTTAATACAACAATAAATTTGTAAATAAGTTAACATGATATACATGTGGCTCGGGTGGATGCATGGCCATGGGCTTACAAATAGCTGTGGCGTAGCCAGCTCTCTTATGGTTTGCAAATCTCTACTAAAAAATTTGATTTCGGTCAATTTTTTTTGATAAATTAGCATTGTTGGCTCCCTCAATAATGAAAAAAAATCAATTTTTGTCTATGCCACTGAAGAATAGTGCTATAAATCATAAAATAAATCATGCATTTTATACTTTACTATTGTTATATCTATCATTATGTGCTTTGGTTAGGGGCTTCAGGTAGTTTAGGCGCTTCGATATTGGCCCTAGGCGTAGAAACTCGCCAGCTCCGCCACTGATCCAGGGCAGCGACAACAAGGACGAGTGGGTGGTAGAGAGGCTCGTGCGGCTTCGGGAGGCCACGCTCGGGCTGCCGCGCCTCGACGAGAGCTTCTTTCAGCGTAACGCAATGTTCATGGCGGCGCACGAGGGGTATACATGCTCGTCACGCCGCAGGAGAAGACGTGGCTCTTCTCCGTCGAGCTGGAGACGATGCGGGTGGAGCGCCAGCACGAGAGAAACAAGTACGCCGGGCCGGCGTACCCGTCTCAGCTACCGTGGCCGCCGAGCTTGATGACCTGCACTAGTGATGAGCGCGGTAGGCGAAGGAGATCATCATGCCGCTGAGACGTTTGTGATTACAACTCAATCAAATCAAACAAGCACAAAATTCAGCCAGTATATCGTTGGACTGGCTTTCTTTGATGTTAAAGTGGGTTGATCCTGGGCCGTTGGGTGGCCCACTAGTACGAGGCCCAAGGACTTTTTCTTTATACTGCTACGGCCTACGGCCCGCAAAGAAGCCATCAAAAAACCAGCAGAATTCGGCCCTGTTCTCTTCATTGGAGAGGGGGTGTAAAGAGTACTATTTACATATCATATTTATCACATTTTCTCTCAAAAAAACACTATTTCAGTACTATTTATATATATGCGAATGGGCTTGTAGTTCAATGGTAGGACGGTCCAGTGGGACGCTACCCACCAGGGTTCAAATCCTGGTGCTCGCACCTTTTCCTAGATTTATTCCGGGAATTTCCGGCGTTATGCATTAAGTGGTAAGCGACGTTCCCGTCGACGACGAGGCGCCAGTGGTGACTTCGAGAATCTCCAGATCTGCCGGTGCTCAGTCCTTCGGAGGTGCTCATAGGGGTAGAGTTTGCGTACGTGTGTTCATAGGGGTGAGTGTGCGTGCGTGTTGTGAACGTCTGCGTTGTACTGTGTAATCTCAAAAAAAAAGTACTATTTATATATCTTTTCACTATTTCTTTGCAACGAAGTGAACGAGACATCTTCTACTGCTAGAAGCATGTTCCCCGTGCAAAAGGACATACAATGAACCTGCTTCAGAAAGCAATGTTCTCGTTAATGAACAGACAACACTGAATAGAACATACAGAGACTATTAACAAATCCTTTGCACTAAAGGACTGCATCAGACTGTTACTACAATCCAACGTATAGTAACCATTCACAGCAGTTCTAAATTATCCTGGCGGCTGAGCCATTCTAAATTCCTAACTACCGCGAGCTCTGTCGGTCCGACGTGAACAGTTGAAATGTCAACCACCACATGAGCAGTCTGAAATGTCGACCACGAGCCACGCTTACCATTCCACGGGACTTCCCCAATCCTCCGCATTATTGTTGTTATTTTGCATCTCTGCTTGGGCCTGCACTGGTAGGGAGCTTCCTGGCTGCTGGCATCAATGTAAAGTTTTCAACTCTAGCAGCCGCTGACATTGCCTGCAATCACTTGTCCTCTGTAACCAAAAGACACGTGAAATTAAACAAGAAAACTTACTTTGCCATCCCTGCCGAGTGCCAAGAAGCTATCACTTGCTCACAACGGCCGCCCACCGTATCTGGAGAAACCAATGCGCGCGCAATGGATTGGTCAGCGCTAGTCCTCATCGTCGTCCTCCTCCAGCCTTCGCCATGTGTTTCCGACAACCGGCTCGACCTCGGCAAGCCGCTCACCCCCGGCACTACCATAGTATCCGACGATGGCGGATTCGCCTTGGGCTTCTTCTCCCCCACCAACTCCACCTCCGCTCCGGCGGCCAAGCTCTACCTCGGCATATGGTACAATGACATCCCAACGCGCACCGTGGTGTGGGTCGCCAACAGAGAAACCCCGGCCACGAACACCACCTCCTCCGCGCCGACGCTGTCCCTCACCAACACGCCCAACCTCGTCCTGTCCGACGCCGCCACCGGCGTCGTCCTCTGGACGACCAACGTCACCGCCGTCTCCGGCACGGGCGCCGCCGCCGCCGCCACGCTTCTCAACAACGGCAACCTCGTCGTCCGGTCCCCGAACGGCACCGTCATGTGGCAAAGCTTCGACCACCCCGCCGACACGTTCCTCCCCGGCATGAAGATCCGGCTCGCGTACGCCACTCGCGCCGGGGGGCGCCTCATGTCGTGGAAGGGCCCCGGCGACCCCTCGCCGGGGACCTTCTCCTACGGCGTCGACCCCGTCACGGCCCTGCAGCTCTTCCTCTGGAACGGGACGAGCCCGGTGCTGCGCGACGGGCCCTGGTCGGGGTACTCCGTCTCCAGCCGGTACCAGGCCAACGCCAGCGGCTTCGTGTACAAGGCGATCGTCAGCACGGACGAGGAGATCTACCTCACCTACACCCTCTCCGACGGCGCCGCCCGCGCAAGGTTCGTCTTGACGGCCGGCGGCAACTACCAGCTCCAGAGCTGGAACGGCGGCGGCTCGTCGGCGTGGTCGGTCCTCGGCCAGTGGCCAGCCTGGGAGTGCAACCGCTACGGCCACTGCGGCCCGTACGGCTACTGCGACAACACCGTGGCCGCGCCGACGTGCAGGTGCCTCGACGGCTTCGAACCAGCCGACGCCGAGGCGTGGAGCGGCGGCGCCTTCTCGCGTGGGTGCCGGCGGAAGGAAGCGCTGCGGTGCGCCGCCGGCGACGGCTTCTTGCCCCTGACGGGGATGAAGTCGCCGGACAAGTTCGTGCGCGTCGCGAACCGGACCCAAGACGAGTGCGCGGCGGAGTGCGCCGGCAACTGTTCGTGCGTGGCGTACGCTTACGCCAACCTGAGCACCACCACGACGGCGGGGGACGCGACGAGGTGCTTGGTGTGGGGCGGTGACCTGATCGACACGGAGAAGTTGGGTGACGTGGTAGGCACCGACACGCTGTACCTCCGGCTTTCACGCTCGGATGCAGCACTGCAAGGTAACAACCATTTCATCTTGTCCGATCCATATTCAATTTGAATTTTGAATGTAGGTTTGGATGCAGCCGTGATAAAAACTTTATAAATACCGAGTTTGAATATAGATGTCAGAGGAAAGAGCAACAACAATGCACTGAGGATTGCTCTGCCAACAGTCTTGACGAGTAGCATTCTGATAATCACAGGCATATTTGTTGCCTGGTTTAAATTCAGAGGTACAAACTACAAATTTCAATTGTACTCGTCGTCGGAAAGGATTTGGTTAGTGATGAATTTGTCTGTAGGTAAAAGAAGAAGTAATAATAATAAGGAACATAACAGTAAGATAAGTATGATTACTACGAGTTCGTCAGATGTACTCGTTGAAGGAACCCCTGCCCAAGATTTTGAACTTCCCTTCATCAAATTTGAGGACATTGAGGCTGCAACACAAAATTTCTCAGAAGCGTATAAGATAGGACAAGGAGGCTTTGGCAAAGTTTATAAGGTATTTTGCCCCACATTTACTAATAGACTGGTAGTAGCTTTCTGATATCAATTTAACTTCAGTAATTACATTAAGTTGTCCATATGACTGACTGATCTTAAGTTTTCTTACATTTTGACAAGGCAATGCTAGGTGGTCAAGAAGTAGCTATCAAAAGGCTAAGTAAGGATTCAGAACAAGGAACGGAGGAATTCAGGAATGAAGTTATTCTAATTGCCAAACTGCAGCACAGAAATTTGGTTCGACTGCTTGGTTATAGTGTTGAGGGTGATGAAAAGATCCTCATATATGAGTATTTGCCTAATAGAAGCTTAGATGCTATCCTTTTCGGTATGCTTTGGTAACACACACTACAAACTGTTTTTATTTTCATAGCAACAAACATCTGAAAATGCTGCGCTTTGTTTGGATATGCCTGCAGATAGCTCAAGCAAAATGTCATTGGACTGGCCAACGCGATTTAACATAATGAAAGGGGTAGCAAGAGGGCTTCTTTACCTCCACCAAGATTCAAGATTGACCATAGTTCATAGAGACCTCAAAGCTGCCAATGTTTTGCTAGATGCAGAGATGAGACCAAAGATAGCAGACTTCGGCATGGCAAGGATCTTCAATGATAACCAGAAAAATGCAAACACGCGGCGTGTCGTTGGAACATAGTGAGTATATGATTGAATTAAGTGCTCAATGATTGAATCCAATGTTTTCGCAATAATTTTTTGATGTGAATTATAAATACAGTGGATACATGGCTCCTGAGTATGCAATGGAAGGAGTCTTCTCTGTCAAGTCTGATGTCTATAGCTTTGGTGTCCTAATATTGGAGCTTGTAACTGGTGCAAGGAGAAGCAGTTTTAACACAAAAAAGGATTTTCCAAACATTATGATCTACGTGAGTATATGACTTTTTATAAAGTTTTTAAATTAAAACTAGTATAAACGTTTCAAAGGCATCATCATTACAGTTCAACTAATTGTTCTTGTTATTTCAGGCATGGAATATGTGGAAAGATGGGAAGGGAAAAGACTTGGCTGACCCATATATCATGGATACTTGTTCACTGGATGAAGTTTTACTTTGTAGTCATATGGCACTTTTGTGTGTCCAGGAAAAACCCGATGATAGGCCACTTATGTCATCTGTTGTGTTGGCCTTGGAGAATGGAAGCACCAGTACACTGCCGACACCTAAAATCCCTGGGCACTATGGCCAGGGGAGTAGTGATATGGAGCAAATCAGAGATAGAACTGACAATTCCATGAATTCCCTCACTCTCACGAACATAGAGGGACGATAATATTCTCCATCTTCTTCTTTAGAGAACTTTGATTGACTGAGGATAAAAATTAAACTGAATTGAAATTCCGAAGGCAAGGAATGTTATACGGGTACTGTGACGCCCCAGGTTTTTAATTAGCATCATTAGTGCTAATGACCGAGTCAAACGTGTTGACACCAGTCAAACCATGGTCAACCTGGGTCATCACCTCGAAAACCTCGCCAACAATCCCTAATGACCCTCTTGATCAAGTCAACGCACACTTGTGGTCAAACCTTGGTCAAAGGCACGGTCAAACCCGACTTAAACCCTAATGTCTTTGAACTCCCTCCGGAACTTTTGTCGCGTTCTCCAAATTTCACCTAAACACTTCAAATTCTCCCAATATAAAAGTTGTCCAGTTTTTCGAGGGACACAACTTTCATGTTGGGTGGCATTTCAAATTTGAAGTAGAAATTGGTGTAAATACTGGTCAACGCCAGTCGGCACTGTTCACCGGTGCCATGAAAACTAGCGACTTTGCCTGCAGTTCATGCTTAAACGGTTGCTCTAAACACCTGTCGGCCTTTGTAAAAGTTGTAAAGGGATCTTTGATCTACAACTTTGCTATTTACCACTTGGTGCCCTTTAGTTTCAAAATCTAGAGTAAATCACGTTCAAATGGGGCTGCACCGAAACATGACGTGCCGGAAAGCGAGCGCGCGCCGCGACGTCGCCCGCGCGCGCCGCGCCGCGCCGCGCCGTACGCCGTCGTACGCACGCCGAGGCGGGCCCGCGACTGCCGGTCCGTGCGCCGCACTCTCGGGACGCACCCCCTGCCACGCGGAGCTCCCTCGCGCGTCGGCCAGGACCGCACCGCCGTTGCCCGCCGGTCCGTCCGCGTCTCCTCCCTGCCACGCGCGCGCCTGCCGATGCCGTCGCCGTACTGCGGTTTAATGGCCAGGGCGTCCCTTCGCGACGAAGGCACGGCCCTTTCCCACTCGCCCGCCGCGGCTATAAAACGGTGCTGCCCATTGCCTCCCCGCGCGCACGCCTCCGTCGCCCTGCCATCGTCGCCGCCATGGTGCGCCCACCCTTCCGCAAGCTCCCGTCGCCGGCCAGCACCTCCAGCAGCTCCTCTAGCACCTACCCGAGCTCGTACCGCCGCGTGTTGCCCCGGGCGAGTTTGCCGTTCACCGGATGTCCAGCCGCCGCGGCCGCCGCTGTCCTGCTCCGCCGGCCACGCTCGCCGCCGGTCCTCCCGGACCCAATTCCGCCAAGAACCGACCCGTGGTGAGCTCCTACTTCCCCCAGCCCCCTTCCCCGGCCAAGGGCGCCGTCGGACCCGCCGGATTCCGGCGAGCCCCGCCGCTCCCCATGGCCAAGGGCCGCATTGCAGGGCTTTTGTTCTTCCCAGGGTGTTTTGTGCAAGCTAGGGTCATATCTGTGAAGGATAGAAAAGTTCCAGGGACCCCGTTGCAAAAGGAATCTTCAATAGTACTTAGTGTTTTGCTGATTCTTGTAAAATCTGTAGAAAATCATAGTAAAATCAGAAAAATGCAAACTCAATTTTGTTGGATTCCTTGTGAAGATAAATACAACTTTTGTAAAGCATGACCATAGCTTTTCCTGTTAGTTTTTGCATGAAAAATAGGAAACTAAAAAACCTAGATCTGTTGTATCTCAAAATATGCAAGTCCACTGTAGCTGAATTTTGGATATGTTGGGTGTTATGTCTTACATAGCTCCTGTACCAAAAATTGCACAAAGTTATGTTGTAAATATTTTTATATCAATTGTTTTCTATTTATGCAGAATCTGTCTAAATGATTTTTGTAGCTAAAAATATTTAGATTTCTGTGCTCAACTTCTGCATGTGAACTTTTTATGCCAAAATTCACCTCTGGTGAATTAATCAGAATTTTATAATTGTCATAAATATTTATTCTTGAAATATGCTTGATTTTCTTTGAAATTGCATAACCCAAGATCTATGGTAGTTCTAGGTGTATATGTTGCATTTCTAGGTTAGTTTTTGACCAGAGACAATGTGTGAGAAAGTGGGGATCATTTTGATGTGTATTTATTTTTGTATGCATTTATCTTGCTTTAGTAGCTAGCCTTTGTTATTTTCGGTGTAATTAATTTCCTAGCTATCCTAAGTGTGCATGTGTGTGCAGTGCCTTTGTTTAGGTTTGTAGTGCTCCATAAAACACCTCACTGAATTTTATTAATTAATTTTATGAATAAAAGCTAGGGAAGCAATTTAAAGCTTAATAGTCAATTAAATGGGAAAATCACCAACCACACCCCTAATAACCCTATGTGTGTGATGTGAATCATTTTAAAAAGATCAAAACCAACCCATTGCTGTCTTGTGAAATTTAATTTAATTTATTTACATAAATATGTACACAGTCACTATCAAAAAGAATAAATAATAAAGAACCGCATATTGTTCCTTTTTGGAAGAGTATGTGGAATGTATTCTTATCTAGATGAATGTGGTCAACCATGCACCCCATGGTTGTCATTTGTGGTTTGTAATTAATTAAATTAAAAATCATCAATTAAATCTTGCATTGCATCCTCGTGTAGATCTTCCCGACGGTAGTCGTATGCCTGTGCCGGAAGGAGGAGACGGAGGAGCTGACGGAGACGTACACTACGTCGCTGTAGAACAAGACCTGGACCAAAGTCTAGCAGGGCCCAAGGCCAACCTTGCCAGCGAAGGCAAGCCCCGGATCATTAACCCTTCTTTTAAAATGTTGCAATTATCTTTTGCTATGATTGTGCATTTACGTTTTAGGAGTTGAATGAAACCCTAGATGCATGATCCCCTAGGTACATATGCTCTCTTACTAGTATGCTAGGTCGATAGCTGCTATGCTATAGGACCCGGTAGAAGTCGAGTGATGTTCGTCACTCGCGAGAATAGGTCCTTATGTTGGAATCATAAGATCTTTATAAATGGATTGCTCATGTGGTAAGAGCATGGGATTTGGGCTCCGGTCCAGTGGCTTTCGTGGGCTAAGCGTTTGAACGTACTAAGCACTTGTCGGGAATGGGACCGGTAAGCCTAGTACCTGATGGACACGGCAAGGGAACTTTTCCCTACTACCCCTAGGACACATAATGTGTCCCCCTGCTGCAACAGCAACAGTGGGGTACCTGTGCGATTCTGGGCGGTCCGACGGGATGTACCAGTAAGCCTTGTACCGAGGATTGTAGGTCTGATCCCGACCCGAAGAAAGATGGGAACCGCCTGGATGGTTGTCCTCGCGGGGGCAACCTACCATGTATTTAGGTCTACCTTGCAAGGTTTAAATCAATCGATTGTCGGCCTCTCACCGTTATCTGAGACTGCTTAATCAACTGGCCACGATATCCCTTAATGATGGAACTCGGTGAAGTTTACTGCTTGAATTAATTGCTTGTACAATTCTTGATTGAATTAGTGGCACACTTAGAAATAGTAATCAACTAGAACTTGGTGCTAAAATATTGAAAGTAAGGACATACTCTTCTTGGCTTTTCAGCAAAAGAACTCCACCGGCCAAAAAGCCTCTCATGTCTAGAGTTTGGTGACGTAGTTATCACCCGACGGTTAAGTCTTGCTGAGTATTAGTATACTCAGCCTTGCTTTAAAAATGTTGTTGCAGGTGTTGTTTGATCTGGTGAGATCCACCCGGCTGGGAGCAGGGATGGGTGGATGACGAGGTGTGATGGCATCACGGACGGCCTCCTGTGATGTTACCGTTGCGCTAGTTTATTTGTATTCCGCTGATTTTCGAACTCTGAACCTTTACTTCCTGTCATGAACAATAGTTTGTAATAAATTGGATTTAATTCGTGTTGTACTCTGGACTCGCCTTCGCGTGAGTTTTAATGCATATGTCGATCCTCTGTATGAAATTCCAAGTGATTTACCGGGCGTTAACCCGGCAACTAACGACAGGATGATACTTTATTATTGCTTAATGACCAAAGTGGATTGGTTTAGGCGATAGTACGGTATTTTCCTGGACGGGTTGCCACAGGTACTTCCCTGAAGAGTAATGTATTAGAGGTAGCATTAGCTGTGTTTTCGAATAACATTATCTCTCCATCCTAAAATAAGTGATGTTGTAGAGTTCCAAAAAAATTGAATATTTTATCTGAAATTTTATAGGAACACTTATTTTGAGTACTAAGGGTGTGTTTAGTTGGGTAAATTTACCTAATTTTTCTCTATTCACCCGTCACATGGAATCACATCTTCTTTCACAGCACACAGTCCTCCAATGTGATAATTTTTTCCTATTCCAACACTATTTATACGCACGATTTGCCAAACTAAACAGATCCGATACAACATTATGACACGGTAGGCCCTGTAATGAGCAATGCAGTCTGCTATCAAGAGAGTGAAACAACTGAACACGTGTGCTTGCTTTTGCCCGTATGCCAAGGAAGTGTGGAGTCTGGTGGCGACTTGGACTAGCAATCTCATCATGGTAGCGCAGTCTGATGGGGGAGTGGAGAAATGGGTGGAATATTAAACATGTTTAGATTCTTCTTCAAAAATTTTTGGAAAAAGAAATCTTATATGCATGGAGTACTAAATAAAGTTTATTTAAAAAAAATTCACAAATGAGTGCATCTTTGTGTGATGAATCTAATGAGCGTAATTAATTAATGATTTGCTACAATAATGCTATAGTAACCATCATCTAATTGTGTGGTCAAAACCCTCATTAGATTCCTCTCGCAAATTTACATAGGTGTGTGGAGGTAGTTTTGTAAACTGCATTTATTTAATACCCTTAATTAGTGGTCAAAGTCGTATTTAATAAAAAAAAGTTTTGGTAAACACAATAACAGAGCTACAAGGTCTAACTAAGAGTAACTTCAGCAATGGCCCCTACTCAGAGCCCTTACTTTCTTGAGTAGGGACTGATCTCAACTTTCTGAAGCTCTAATTTTACACCCAACTCCAACAATACTCCCTACTATTGAGCCCCTACTTTCAATCTAACAAGTTGGGCCCATATGTCAACATGTGATTTCCCCCTCTTATGACACTCGGGGCCGCTCTCCTCTCTCTCCCACCTCTTTCCCATCTCTTCGAGTGCGCCGGTCATGCCCATCTCGCAACGCCGTCGGCGCCACTGCTCCATTGCTCTGTCGCGCCAACCGAAGGAGGGCAGCAGCTCAAGTAGTGCCATAGGGAGGCGGCCAAGGATCAGCTCGGCGCGGGGAACTCGAACCTGAGCTCGAGGTGGCCGGCGTGTCACATAATACTCCGAGTGGTCAGCGTGCTCGTGCCTCCTCCTTGCTCCGATTTGACCCCATCAAAGCTCGATTCAGTTTCACTCGAGCTCAATTTTCGGCACCAGTGCTCAATTTGATGGCGGGTGAGCTCTACTGGCCGGCGGGGGTGTTCGTTTTGATATGGTGGGTGAGCTCTGTGGAGGAGCTGGAGCTATCACGGCCGGTCATGGAGGAGCAGAGGAGCCGGATCCGCGGCTGGCCTGTGCGGCAATGCAGAGGAGTTGGGCTGCCGCAGTTGGCCCGTGCGACGGCGTGAAGTAGCCGGAATCACGGTGCAGAGGAGTCGAGGTCCGTGCCAAGGACCAAAGGAGCCGAAGCTCGTGGCCGCCCGTGCATCGCCGACGGCAGCGACGAGCTCGAGCTATGACGCGGTGGTGACAGAGGAGCTCGAGGTCCAGCTCGGGCCGACCGCGGTGGGAGGGAGTTCAACCTCCGGTCCGTCGCGACGGGAGGGAGCTCCGGGCGGCCGCAGAGGGTAGCTTTGGGTAGCGCTTCGTGGGAGGGACCGACGGGGGAGGAGGCTCCGCTCGGTAGCGCGCAGGAGGAAACAGCCAACCACCGAGTAGGGCCTTCTTTCTCCACCCGCAGGAGAAGGGCTGAAGGGGAGGATTTAGGTGTCCCCTTAGAATAGGTGCCCGAGTAGAGAGCTTGTTGGAGTGCGTTTTTTTTCAGCCTCTACTTTTTGAGTTGACGTTCAAGTAGAGAGTTTGCTGGAGTTGCTCTAAGGAAGAGAAAGAGTAAAGACGGCAATGATGATGTATGCTGCCTGAAATATTTGAAAAGAAAGAAATATGAAAACTTTTGGAGGGAGATGTGTGCAACCACCAAGTGTTCGTAAAAGATGAAATGCCTTTGAAAGTAAAGGCCACTGGAAGAGCTTAGTTTTATGATTAGTGTTTATGTTGTAGAGTTTTCCCTTGTGGAAGGTGTTTTCAAGTTTATTTATATAGCTTCTGTGTAAAATTGAACTTGCTCTCATCTCTTAATGATATGCTCTCTTAAATGATAAAGCATTGCTCCTTCTAATGTTTCAAAAAAAACACGAGCAGAAGAATACCACGTTAGAGCGAGAGAAACTTGAGCAGGTGTGACACGTGCAAGAAGACGAGCGTGTTAGCGCCGCTACATCTACATCTGCTAGTGGGACACCAGTTGAGCCAGATGGGCCTCCCAAGTCTGCTCGCAAGAAGACGAATGTGCGCGTGACGGGCCCAGACTGGGTGTGAATGCGAATACCGGCTGCGTCCGGATGACTATATGAGTCGTGTGCGAGTAAGCAATAGGCATCGATGAACAAGTTGTAAAAACTATCTCCTGAACCTAATCATTCCTCTGCTCTTCCTCTGATTCTTGCTATCTATCTCGAATTCTTGTGCTTCACTCTGTGCTACCGATCCGCTGCTAACATATTGGTATCAGAGACACCAGTTTTGGGTGTGAATTCATCAATTCTGTTGCTCTTTTGCATATCGTGATTGAGTTCTCAGGTTGATTTGGTGAGCACGATTCGTCGTGGCCAAATCAGTCCCTGAGCTTCGATTCATAGAATTGTAGTCAAGTGCGTACTGGATCCGCACCAGATCGACCACGAGCACTTCACACGGTTCAGGAAGAAGTTGGGAGCCATGGATCCGGTCTTGAAGCAAATTCTGGATGAGATCAAGACCATGAAGGCGTCTGTGGATGAGCTCAAACCCCTGAAGACGTCTGTGGAGGAGCTCAAGTCGTCGATGAACACCCGCAATGACGGTGTGGAGAAGAATCTCGGCGCTCGTTTTTCTGCCATGGAGGCGGCGGTGGAGGTGTTCGATGATTGGAAGCTGAAGGTAGATGCGAGCATGGAGGATCTCAAGATGGAGGTTGGAGCTCTGCGGAAGACGGTGAATCGAGTAGTTCTCGAGTCGACTCCTTCCACATCGGCGGGGATCTTCACCAAACCTGAGTCGACTGCGGCGGTTCCATCCGACAACTTGGTCGACGGCCCCAGTGGGCACCGCTCTCCAATTGGGAACTAGGAGAATGTATTGGGCAAGGTTTTCACCCAGATACATTCCCCGGACAAGGGTATGTTTGATCTTCCTCCTAAACCTCTGCATAAATCGCCTTCTCTTCCGCAGTTTGAGTATAAATTTGCTAGGATGGATGGGTCACCAGCTCTGAATGGGAATCATAGTTTTCCTAGTACTGGTAGGATGCCTAAGCTCAACTTTCCTGAATTTGATGGTGACAACCCCAAATTGTGGATCAAACGTAGTCAGGACTACTTTGAATTATGCCAGGTTGAACCCAATGCTTGGATTAAGATAGCTTCCATGTATTTCACTAAAGCTGCTGCTAGATGGTTGCAATCTATGGATAGGAAAATTAGGCATATTTCTTGGGTGGAATTCTGTTAAATGGTGTTAGATAGATTTGGCAAGAAACACCATGAGTTACTGATTAGGTAGTTATTTCATATCAAGCAACTTTCTAGTGTGTCAGAGTATATAGAGAGGTTTTCTGAGTTGGTTGATCAGTTGACAGCGTATGAAAGTCATACTGATCCGCTTTATTATACCATGCGTTTTGTTGATGGGTTGAAAAATGAATTTAAAGCAGCTGTTCTGGTTCAGCGACCTCCAGACTTGGATATTGCTTGTGTGCTTGCATTATTGCAGGAAGAAGTGTCTGATGGTGAAAAAAGGAAGGAGGCACGTAAATCTGATTTTTGTCAAGGTAACAAGGCTGTGGGACGTAATCCTTTGCCTCTTCCACCCCCACCCAAGACTAAATTTCAGACTGGAGTTCGTATGCCTGAATCTACCAGTAAAAGCCAGCCTCAGGATGATAATTGGGCTGCTCTTCGGGCATTTCGTCGTGCTAAAGGCATGTGTGTCAAGTGTGCTGAAAAATAGACTAGAGATCATAAATGTCCAGAACTGGTGCAGTTACATGTGATCCAGGAGTTATGGGATACTCTTCAGTTGCAAGAAGAGCCAGAGGATTACCTCAAGTCTGCTTCAGTGGCAGCAGCAGAAGAGCAGCTATTTGTGGCTATATCTGAGTCAGCTTATTCTGGTGTGGATGGGCCAAAAACTATGAGGTTCAAGGGTTTCTTGCAAGGCAAAGAAGTATTGATATTAATTGATTCAGGAAGTTCCCATACATTTGTGAGTTCAAGTTTGGCTGCTATGTGTGAGGGTGCTAAGCTATTACAAGATCCAGTAGTAGTACATATTGCAAATGGGGGCAGAATGCAGTGCAACTCCCACATTCCTGATGTTGAGTGGTGTATCCAGGGGAGTTCTTTCAAAACCAACATGAAGATTTTGCCTCTGAGTCATTATGATATCATTGTAGGTATGGACTGGCTTGAGCAATACAGTCTTATGAAAGTTCACTGGAAACAGAAGTGGATGTCAATTCCTTACCTGGGTGCTTATTCTTGCTTACAAGGGATACTGCCTGTGTTACCAGAAAGGTCTGTGGTGGAGGTGTGTGCAATCTTGGTGACTGACACAACAGTCATTAAGCTTGATGTTCCACAGGAGTTGGCAAAATTGTTGGAGGAATTCAGTGAAGTTTTTGAGAAGCCATCTGGGTTGCGACCAGGTAGGGATTGTGATCATTCAATTCCACTTGTGGAGGGTGCCACTCCAATATCTGTTAGACCCTACAGGTATCCACCAGCAATTAAAGATGAGATTGAGAGACATATAGTGCAGATGTTGAAAGAAGGAATCATACAACACAGCACAAGTCCTTTTTCTTCATCTGTTCTACTGGTTAAAAAGAAAGATCAAACATGGAGATTTTGTGTTGACTTTAGGCATTTGAATGCTATTACACTCAAGTGTAAATACCCAGTGCCTCTCATTGATATTTTTTGGATGAACTGGGCCAGGCAAGTTGGTTTACCAGTTTAGATTTGACAGCAGGGTATCATCAAATTAGGCTCAAGAATGGGGAAGCTTACAAGACAGCCTTCCAAACTCATACTGGGCATTATGAGTTTAGGGTAATGGCCTTTGGGTTATCTGGTGCTCCAGCCACTTTTCAGAAAGCTATGAATACAACTCTTGCTCCTCTGCTGAGGAAATGTGTTCTGGTATTTTTTTGATGACATCCTGATTTATAGCAGAACATATGAGGAGCATTTGGAGCACATCAAGTTGGTGTTGCAACTGCTGGAAAAAGATCAATGGAAAGTTAAGCTATCTAAGTGCTCATTTGCTCAAAGGCAAGTTAATTACTTGGGTCATATAATCAGTGAACATAGGGTGTCTATTGACCCTAAGAAGGTGGAAGCTATCTTGAAGTGGCCAGTTCCTGCTAATGTAAAAGAGTTAAGGGGATTCTTAGGCCTTGCAGGCTACTATAGGAAGTTTGTGAAGCAGTTTGGGATCATTGCCAAGCCATTGACTGAACTGTTAAAGAAAGGGTCCTTATTCATCTGGACAAAGGATCATCAGATGTCTTTTCAGGCTTTACAAAAAGCTTTAAGCTCTACTCCAGTCTTGGCACTTCCTGATTTCAGTACTCCTTTTTGCATTGAGACAGATGCAAGTGGTGTTGGTATTGGGGCTGTTTTGATGTAGAAAGGTCATCCCTTGGCATACCTCAGTAAACCTTTGGGTCCAAGATCAAAAGGTTTATCTACCTATGAGAAAGAATATATGGCTATCTTAGCAGTAGTTTAGCAATGGAGGTATTACTTGCAGCATGGTGAATTTCGCATATTTACTGATCAGCAAAGTCTTGTCCAACTATCTGAGCAAAGGCTGCATACTCCTTGGCAGCAGAAGGTTTTTGCCAAACTGTTGGGTCTCCAATATAAACTCATATACAAGAAGGGAGTGGATAATAGAGCTGCTGATGCCCTGTCAAGAAGAATTATTTCTACTGAAGAATGTCTGATTATTTCTTCTAGCTCACCTCAGTGGTTAGAGCAAGTGCAGCATTCTTATGAAGGGGATCCACAAGCCCAGGATTTGATCACTAAGCTGGCTGTCAATGATCAGTCAGTTGCTCATTTTACATTCAAGGATGGTTTGCTTAGATTTAAAGGCAGAATCTAGGTTGGCAAGAAGGAAGATCTTCAATTTAAAATTATACCTGCTTTGCATGATTCAGCCATAGGGGGTCATTCTGGTGTGCCAGTGACCTACAGAAGGCTCAAGCAGTTGTTTGCATGGTCAGAGATGAAGAAGGCAGTGCATTCCTTTGTGCAATCTTGTTTGGTCTGTCAGCAAGCAAAGCCTGACAGAGCTAGGCTCCCGGGTCTTTTACAGTCACTGCCTGTTGCTTCTGGAGCATGGCAAATAATCACAATGGATTTTATTGATGGCCTGCCCAAGTCTGGTGGTTTTAATTGTGTTCTTGTAGTGGTGGATACCTTTACCAAGTATGCGCATTTCTTAGGCCTGCGTCACCCCTTTACAGCTTCTATAGTGGCTAAGCTTTTCCATAACCAAGTATATAGGTTGCATGGTATGCCCATCGTCATCATATCTGATAGAGACAAGATATTTATCAGCAAATTGTGGAAGGAATTGTTTCGTTTGGTGGGTGTTACTCTGAATATGAGCAAAACATACCATCCGCAAACTGACGGCCAGACGGAGCGAGTCAATCAGTGCTTGGAAACATTTTTGCGATGTTTTGTTCATACCTGTCCTGCCTCTTGGAGTGAATGGATCACCTTGGCTGAGTTCTGGTATAACACCTGTGTGCATTCGGCGACTAGTCAATCTCCATTTGTGGTGTTGTATGGCTATGAGCCTCGTCATTTTGGCATATCAGCTAATGATTCTGTGGCAGTAGCTGGATTATCTGATTGGCTACAGGAGAGGCAATTGATGACTGAGCTGGTTAAACAACATTTATACAGAGCCAAAGAAAGGATGAAGAAGCAAAGTGACAATAAGCGATCTGAGAGGATGTTCCAAGAGGGTGATTGGGTTTTTCTCAAAACTCAGCCATATGTGCAATCGTCTCTGGCGCCAAGAGCGAATCAGAAGTTGGCTTTTAAGTTCTTTGGTCCATATCAGGTTATGGCAAAAGTTGGAAGCGCGGCCTATCGCTTGAAGTTACCTGATGCATCCATGGTTCATCCTGTTTTCCATGTGTCTCAATTGAAACCGCTGGTGAGCAAGGACAAGGAAGTCACTGCAACATTGCCCGATGCGTCTTTTCAGCGGAGCGTTCCTATGAATATCTTGGACAGGCAGATGATTTCTCGTGGTGTCCATCAAGTACGTCAGGTATTGATCCAGTGGTCTTCAGTTCCTGCTTCGTTGGCTACCTGGGAAGATCTTGAAGCTCTGCGTCAGCAGTTTCCTAAAGTAGCTGTATGGGACATCCAGCAAGCCAAGAAGGGGGGGGGGTGTTAGCGCCGCTACATCTACATCTGCTAGTGGGCCGCCAGTTGAGCCAGATGGGCCTCGCAGGTCTGCTTGACCCAAGAAGACGAATGTGCGCGTGACAAACCCAGACTGGGTATGAATGCGAATACCAGCTGCTTCTGGATGACTATATGAGTCGTGTGCGAGTAAGCAATAGGCATCGATGAACAAGTTATAAAACTATCTCCTGAACCTAATCATTCCTCTGATTCTTCCTATCTATCTCGAATTCTTGTGTTTACTGTGTGCTACCGATCCGCTGCTAACAGAGCGTGATCGCGGTTTTGTATAAACAAAAAAGCTTACTTGAGCGACAAAGAAAAGATTGGAAAAGAAAGCGAAAATCGGCATGACCGACACGTTGTTCGTGCCTGGAAGCGGAGCGAGCTACTCTCTCCTGTCATGCATACACCAGGTCCATAGACCAACCCTTTCTCTGGCTGCTACCTGGCCACGCAGGCTACGCAGCCACCGAGTCCTATCGTCCACGGACCAGGTCCAGGGAGCGGCAGCTGGGACACCCACCATTCCCTTCTCTGGAGACGAGACGAGATGAGGGCCATGAGGCGAGGAAATGGGCTCTGGGGTCGCTGTCGCGAAAGGGACCTCTGCTCTGCCGGGTTGCCTCCCCCTCCTCCCCTCCCCTCTTCGACTCCTCGTGGCCAGGGTCAGCACCCCCAGTCCCCCAGAGACCGCCGCCGCCGGTAAGGGAAGGGAGCGCGTCGGTGCGGTGCCGGATTGGTTGGAGGAGCTCGGCGATTCGGTGAGTTCTCGCGTCTCCTCTCACGTTCCGCGCTCGAGCACAACTGCTGGAGTTTCTGTGTGTGTTTCCTTTATTTATTTATTCATTTATTTATTAAAACAACCCTTGTGGAGAGGCGCTAAGGACTGTGATATGAGGGGTTAGGGTGGGGTGATTTTTTGGCTAAAGTTTGAGTTTGATTCTGTTGGGGGCAGGAATCCTGCCGCGGGATTGAAGTGATAAGAACTGCTGGTGGTGTATTCTGAATTATCCCATTAGAAAGAGATCTGTAGGGTTTTGTAGTAGGGCTCGTCTTGCGGTTATGGGATTAAATTCATGGCACCTATTCTTATTCTTTCGTGTAGGTGTGATTACTAACCTGAGTTCATGTTTATGAGTGAGCAGTGGAGTTTATCGTTGACCCTTTGAGTACAGGGCATAGGAGTGAAGCATTTCCTTGCTACTCCTGAACCTGAATTATACTGGAAGAGTTCTGGGGTTTGAGCTGACAGCATTGTAGCTTGCCGTGAGATACATTAGCTACTGATGAATCTGAATTCTAGCCAAAAAAATGAAAATAAATAAAATCCTTCCACATCAAGGTTACAATCTGAACTGTTTAGACACTTGCCAATATGATTATTATAACCCCATAAATGATGGCCTTCCATAGTTGTCGACTCCTGTACCAACCAATTACAGCTTACCGCTCTAACTTCGTATGGCAGTTCAGTATATGTATATTCATGAATTACTCTACTACCTCAGTATGTATGCTTAAAGTTACATGAGGATCCATTGTTTCAAATTTGTAGTTTAGGTTACCTCTGTGGAGATCGTCCATGAAGCAAATGAAGTTACCTAGCACACTGCTCAAAGATCAGTAGACTATTGGGGATCAACATTTCAGCCATATGTGCTTTTTCTAACATGATGACTAGTGGTAACTGCCAGTTAAAACAATAGTGACTCATTATTGAGCTAACAGATGGTTGGCCATAATGACAGTTAGTGCCCTTTTGTCGTAAGAACTAAGCTGGCAATTGATAGATCAAAGTTAATGATGGAGCAAGTTTGCTGTGATGATGTACATGAGCATGTCATAAATGTAGCACATGGGGAAACTGCATCAACATCAACCAGTCATCAAGATATGTACAGTGACTCAGATGAACCACATCAGGAAGATAGACCTTCAACAAGCACACGAACCCCATCATCACAGTCTTCTCCTTCAACATCGCCAACGTATAGCTCCAGAAATTTATCTTTTCCTAGAAGAGATAGTATATATGGTCATGGAAGAAGTCCTTGGAACTCTGGTTTATGGATCTCGTTTGAAATTGTCATGTACATAGCTCAGGTTGTAGCTGCTATTGTCATCCTCATCTTTTCAAGACATGAACATCCCCATGCTCCATTGTTCGCATGGATAGTTGGATATACGGTTGGCTGCATTGCTAGTCTTCCTCTTATTTATTGGCGCTATGTTCATCGAAACAGACCTTCAGACCAAGAACCTCAGCAGCCACCCACAACATATCCTACTTTGACTCCTTCTCAGTCATCTGAAGGACGCAGTCATCGTACCAATGGTGTTATCTTGCATCTTGGATGTACCACAATTACCTGCCCCAGGTAAAAGTTTGTCCATACCACTTTCCAGTTTGAATTTCCTGAGCTTACAAGGTGTGCAATGCTTTCGCAGTCTTATGTGTTGTAAATATTTGCTTATTTATTACAAGACTTATCAGAAACCTGGCAGATTCAGTGAACAGATTGTTAGTTTAATTGGATATTGTTATCGCCAGGGTGTCTAAGAATTTAGTTATTTTAGTAATATGTTTAGTTTACAGAATTATATGTTAGTTGTTTAAGGAGAAAATTTGAAAAGAGTTGATTGCACCATTAATAATCAAGACTAACTTATGATACGGAAAGGCCATTGTGACCTGTTATTTTGTCATTATAGCTGTAGATGCATACTAAAATGCATGTCCCATGTGGAAGACATGTTAAGTGTTGCATCTCAGCCATCAAAACTACCCGATGGCCTCATCCAAAGCATCAATCCAAGTACGCTGACTAAAATGCTTAGTTATGTGGTTCTGTGAGCTCTGGTGTATCTGAACCACTGGGGCAATTCTGATGCCCTGCATTGCGACCAATTAATTGATGAAAAAACCACAACAGCAGAAAGTTTAGAAATCAGCAAATTAATTTCTCGGTTTCTGTATACGTTTATTTGGTTTATGAGGTAGCATTATGTTATTTAAACCAGTATGTGGTTGCATGGTTAGTTTTAATATGCCTTTCTGTAGATACTCTCTTTTTTCGGTAGACCTGTTCTTTTGCTTTGCTTGAGTTTGTCCAGCAATTTAAACTAAATAATATTGATGTGTTTAGTTAAACAGGACAAAGACATACATTTAGACCTGAGTTTCAATTAAGATGTGTACCAACTTTAGTGTGCCACAGAGAATCACTTCAAATTTGAGAAATAAACAATAAATTACAACACATTCATATTGTTTTGAGTTTTGTCGCTTTTAATAAAGGATTACACACCTTAATATATTCTTGAGTCAAATTTTGTCATCTGTTCATATCTTATGGAACAATCTAAGACTTGCCTGCATTTATTGACCTTTAAATTTGGAAATCTGTACTGTAGCATTTAGCATGGACTTTTTGTGTTTTATTAGAAACATATGAGTGGATTATGACGTGTATTTGTTGTGGACTCTTATTACTTCCGGAAAACATAATATTGCTCACCTGAAAATTCAACCTTTGGTAGTTTCAGTACTCCAGTGTCTTCAAAGTTGGCTAGTACCTTCCTGAACACCCGATATATTAGTTGTATGTTAAATTGAAATGAACATTGTTGTCTGAACTCTGAAGGGATTTGCATGCATCACAGGCTTAGTGTACTGGCTTATCATTTCAAGACAGCTGTAGACTGTTTCTTTGCTGTATGGTTTGTTGTTGGCAATGTGTGGATTTTTGGTGGGCGCAGTATTTCATCCGATGCTCAGGACGCTCCCAATATGTACAGGTACATGCATTTCTCTCTGTTTCTTTCGTAGTCTGTTGAACTCAAACCTGACTTTGCTCCTTTCTTTAGGCTATGTTTGGCATTCCTTGCACTTAGCTGTGTTGGGTATGCCATTCCTTTTATCATGTGTGCAGCAATTTGCTGCTGCTTTCCGTGCTTGATATCTGTCTTACGCCTTCAAGAAGATTTGGGTCAAAGTAGAGGAGCCACTCAAGAGCTAATAAATGCATTGCCAATCTACAAATTCAAACCAAAACGAAACAAAAACTGGGGAATGGACCATGCTTCAAGCTCGGAGAATCTTGATGAGGGCGGCATACTGGGCCCAGGAACTAAGAAGGAAAGAGTTGTTTCAGCTGAAGATGCTGTGAGTAATATTTCTCATCCTTTTGCTGTCTTACAGGTTTGCTTTAATGATGTTCTTTCTATGTGTGAGTTATCATTTCATATAAATGATGCATATATGCTTGTGATGCTGTTTGCCGACATGTTCTCTAGGGATGCATGGATATTTACTATTATTCTCATGTAAAAAAGAAACATAGTTCTCTTAAGTGCTCTAGGTGAATAATTCCTGATCCGAGTAAGACCTTGTACTAGTCTGTCATTGTAGTATTCTGATATACCTGTATACTACTCTGTTCACTTTACAATATAGGTTCTTTTTTTACTAATGAGTCTCTAACAATAGAAGTTCATTGGTATTTACAGCACTACTACTAGAGAAATGAAAGATTTAAGCGGTTCTTGCATGCCGTGCCATAGCAGCTATTGCTATTCCTCTTTTTTTTTTCTGATATAGTGGCACCCTGGTCTGTCATCTGTACACATTACAGTTATCGACTAATATTGCAAAACAAGAGGAGTATTGTAGTTATGTGCTCATGCGTGCTTGCATGTTTCAACTATGTTTCGAAGCCTTGACATTTTTCAACAACTGGGCACTCTCTTAGATCAGTCCATGTTGCATTCTTTATTCTGTACTCGATCATTATTTGTTAACACACTTCCCCATAACGAATTGTCAGAAGCAACTAGATACCAAGTTGCCCAAATACCCACGCCATTTCTATTTCCATAATTCAGTCACATAGTTTCGTCTCTCTCAGTATGGTAAATGTAAAGTCTATTGATAATGATGCAGGTGTGCTGCATCTGTCTTACCAAGTATGGCGATGATGATGAGCTCCGTGAGCTTCCTTGCACACACTTCTTTCATGTGCAATGCGTCGATAAATGGCTCAAGATAAATGCAGTATGCCCACTCTGCAAGACAGAGATTGGGGGTGTGGTTCGATCTTTCTTCGGCTTGCCCTTTGGCCGCCGACGTGTCGATAGGATGGCAGGAAGAGGTGTAGCTAGCTCAAGATTTAATGTATAGGACATGTTTTTTCAGTGATATCCTTTCTTTCACAAAAAGAGCCCTGCTCATTGTGCTGCGATGGTTTTATTGATTATTAAGATAAGGACTGATCCGCATTTGATGTGCTCAAGATGACAACTCAAGGTGGAGACCTGGTGCTTGTAAAGGCAAGTTTCTGTATTACTGTGGAGGTGCTGCTATATTCTCATGCAACCAGTTTTTTCACCAAGGATGTAAAGGAGCATGAAGTTCACTTGTCAGGTGTATATTGCAAGGAACTTCACAGGTGATCTATTACTGCCAGTTGTGATTCTCTTTGTTCACACAATGCACCGCGTGCTTGGTGAAATATGTTATAAAAGGCATCAGCCGTCAAAGCCAAGGCATTGAAACTACCGCCACGCCATTTTTCTTTCTATTTTGTTGATTTTCATTTCCTTTTATGTTTCGCGGCAAGGCAAACATATCAATTGACAATGCAAAATGTTGTGAGCCAATGCTTGTTCATGTACAGCTCTTGACTGGAAAGCTGTGAAAACAATATCCTGAAGGAAGAGAAGTGCTGTCACCTGCCGTTTGGTTCCTGACACGGAGTCATCTGGGACCAGCATCACATGAGTTTGCTGGTTTTTTGTGCGCTAGAATGATATCAGGTCATGGATTGTGGTTGTGGCCACCACTCCGGTCCAGACTGAGTCCTGGTCGGTTGTATTTTGAATAGCCTGAAACTTTTGAACTCACATTTGGCCGGTTGTATTGCTGGATGCAGGTTCTGTCGGCCAGTCGGCCAGGTGCCAAATAAACCATTTAAAATTCTGAATTCGAGATGAGTTGCAGATATTGTTGACCACATATTGTTGCAGATATCCATGACCGTCAAGCTAGTTGCAGATAAACCATTTAAACTTTTCTTTAACTATTCGTTACGAGAGCTGCTGCCTGCTGCACGTGTTTATGCTTTCTATTCTATTGGATGCCAGGTTGCTCTTTGAATAATCCATCACCTATTCTTTTTAGCAAAATCCATGACCTATTCCTTTCTCCGTTTGGGATGCACACATTCTGTAACGCAAAGAATCTGCAACGCACTACAGCAAAGGGCCACAGGTCGTAGCAATTGTTTGGTAGATGGCCTACTTTTGCATAGTATTTTGTTTCTATTTTTCTCTTGATAATACATTATTTCTCTACATATATATATATATATATATATATATATATATATATATATATATATATATATATATATTAAAGCAAGGATTGCTTCTGCTCCTCAATTTCGTCCGTCAACAAGAACCGACAAAAAAAACCACGTAAACCGGCGGACGGGGCACCGAACCGTGGAAAAAACAATTAAACCAACAGCAAAAGGCACCGAACCGGAAGAAAACACCGCGGTCGCGGCACTTAACCGGAAAAACCGCCGTCCCTGCTTGCAAACCCACGGCCCCACGCAGATACCGAAACCCACCCCACCATCGTCCCCACCACGCACAGGCAGCAAAAAATTCATCAATAAAAAAACATTGATGAATTTTTCCTAGGAAGGGAATCGAACTCAAGTTATTCCTAGGAAAGGTGCCTACCATCTAGGCTAATCTTCTATGATGATGCATCCTAGGATCGTATTATGTAATAGTAGGGTCAAAAACGCTGGCCAACCAAATCTTTAAGGCGTGAAAATAAATATAACTGCATTCCTTTTGTCACTTCGGTATATTAAAACTCCCCGCTCAACAAGGATGTACATGAATCCACTTATGATATTAATTTTACTTAAAAAATAAGCTAGATGTTTAGTGTTGTCAAGTTCGAAATGAGCATAATGTTTATAGATAATCTAATATACTAAAATACAAACTTATACTTCTCTGTTTCTAATTGTAGGTCATTTTATTTTTAAAAAATTTATAAATGTTTGTATCATCTAGACATAGTACACTATATATTTAGGTGCATACAAATATTTATGTCTGTACAAAAGCCAAATGACCCAATATTTAGGAAGAAAATTGATCTCATAGCATCAAAAGATCGTTGTATCCGAAAAATACCATAAAAATGTCCCGCTCTGTAAAATAGGACCAAAAGAATTCAACATTACCTCAAAATAATATTTTGTTACGTTTGCCGTCCAAACGTCGTCACATCATTTACACCACATCATTTGCCATCCAAACCTCCTTCAAATGACCCCTGGTCGCCGTTTCTTTACACCACATCGTTGCCCCCCCCCCCCCCCCCCGGTCCAGAGAACGGTGAGGGCAGAGCTGCAGGCTGAGTCTGTGGGTTGCGGCGAGGGCGCACGCTAGCTCACTGACTGCAGTGGAGACGCATGCCGACTCACTGGCCGGTGGTGAGCCCGTGTGATAGCGAGGGGCGCGTGGTGATGATGAGGCCACGGCGGGGCCTGCCGGAGGCATGCAGGGGGTGGAGGCATGTGGTAGTGGATGGCGAGCAGGTCAGCGCAGGGTGATATCGAAGCCGCGCTTCCTCCTTCTCCGCCTCCTATGCCACATCCGACGGGAAGGAGCCTCTGGCGACGCTGTCCGGCAGCGAGGATCTCCAGAGGCGGTATCCAAGCAACACAGGGTCGTCAGAGCGAGGCGGAGCAGGTCAGGATCGGCGCCCCGCGCAGCACTCAGCAGCCGACGCAAGACTCGAACGGTGGCACATGCAGGGGCAGCAGTCGGTGGCAACGCCTAGAGCACCGACTGCGGACTTGGCAAGTGGCCGGCCGACATGAGTTTGAGCGGGTCTGGCAGCACTGTCGCCCGTACCTCAGAATGAGAAGGTGAGGAGGTTGACGGAGCTAACGCCAAACATGATACAATGCTATTTTCAGACGTTGTAGTCTTTCGATACTATTTTACGGAGCGTTAATCTTTTAATGATATTTTTTTAATATAGCGATCTTTCGATATTATGAGACAAATTTTCCCATATCTAGGAGTACAAGACAATGTCGCACGCCCGATGCTTAAGGTGCTTCCATGCACTAGAGCGCTTGCAACCGTTGGATGTCAGATCCACGTCACACTTAGCAACACTTAATAGCTAGTAGTGGTGATCTCAACAACTCAGAGACGTTGTCGCATTGTATAGTGCAATATCATCGTGCTATTTTTTTTATCTCTAACAAAAATCTTTATTAACAAAAAAATATATAAATGAATGATTATTTGACTATAAAATATGTTGAGTGAAAATTCTATCAATTTTCTAGAAAATGTGTAGAAATACACCAAGTACGATAAAATTATGAAAATATAGGAATAGAAAAAAAATACAAGTTTCATAAATACAATTAGCATTACACATACCGTAGCAACGCACCGACATCTTGCTAGTATTAACATAACATGGTTAAATTATAAAGTTGTGAGTACCTCCGACAATAAATCTACTGGGGTAAATATGTAATCCCAAAGTTTTTTGTGGGCAAAGAAATATCCCAATTTAATGAGATAAAGAAAGTATGATCACATTTATTGCACTATCAAGGAGTAAGTGGTGTATATTATAACACGGAAGGTTATATGAAAAATGTCAGGAGGGAGTGTAATTCCCACCGTGGATCGTAAATCTTCGATGTGATGGTCCGTGGTGGGAGTTTCCAAGAAACTATCCACCAAGTGGTTTGCACTACATATTTTATCATTTCTTGGATCAATTGGCAATTGTAAATATTTTGACCCTACCGGCTAAAATTGTTGACGTGTCTGTTGAACATATTTTTGCCAATATCTATTGTCTATGGGGAAGCTGGATGACAAATACTTTCTCTGTTTGAAATTATAAGTCGTTGTGATATTTTAAGGTTCATAATTTTTTTTATACATTTAGATATGTAGTTGTATCCGGATACATAATAATTAATATGAAAATTTGGAACGGAGAGAAAGGACGCGTGCTCTCATTTTTACAATGTACGTAACCATCTTAGACTAAACATGCAATTGAAAATTTCAATGACATTATTTATTCTGGTTTTGTCTTGGATAGCTCCATTTATCGTAGAAGAAGCAGCGCACGTACATTAATCAGTCATAGTGCATTTAGCTAGGAGATAGACAACTCTGTTTTTTTTTTTTGAAAAGATAGTAGGAGCAGTGGAGCACTACTCTGTCATTTAAGAAGAAAAAGTAATTGTACATCACGTGCCGAAGCCAACACCACCACCACACAGACAACGAACACAAACAACGCACACAACAAACACTACACCACAAGTCCACAACCTGAGAGAGGAGCTAAAAGTAAGTCAGTAAGCCACCGCAAATTGCACTGTCATCTCCAACGTTGTGCCACGTCAAATGCACGCCTGAGTGATAACTCTGTAAGAAGGTCTTCTGGTAACTTCACTTGGAACGGGACAATGTCATTATTTGACCAACCTTTTTAAGCTTTAAAATAGCAAAAAGAAAATATCAAAAAATAGTGTTCTCTCCATCCATATTACTAATTATTTTAGCTTTTTATTAGGTACATAGTTTTTTTACTATGTATCTAGACATACCAGAGTATATAGCAACACTTATATTAATAAAACAAACTTAAGAATAACATGAAGAAGAAAAAGGTTGAATCTTATCGGTCCTATTTAGAACCGCAACTAGAAAAAGTGATTCTCAGGTAAGCTGTATAGATATGGAAATATCGCTTATTTGAGAAGCGGGTCCGAACCAACTTTTGCGTTTTAGTGCAAATGGAAGTGGTGGGAGAATCGCGGCAGAAAAAAGCTGTGAAAAAAGGAACTCATTTGGCTTCTAGTTTCAACTTATTTTGATCATAAGCTGCATTTAAGTTGTTCCAAACAGGACTTAGTCCCTAATGTAAAATCATTAGCAGTACATTACTCCATCAGTCTTAAATTATAAGTCATTTTTATAGCTTTTCTAAATTTATAATTTTTGCTAAACACATAGATATAGCCATGTTTAAGTACATAGTGAAAGCCTTGTATCTACAAAAGTCAAAACGATTAAAAATTTTACTGATTAATAAATAATGGCTCGGTTGAATGCTTCGATGAAGCTCATAGATTTGGAATGGAATCTGCCATAAAAAAAGATTCGGAGCGGAACCTGGCATTGCCTAGCGTGGCTAAGCATAGACAAATGTGCTAACCTTTCCATTGTACTCGCATGCGTAGAGTACGTCATAAAACAAATGTGCTAACCTGGTATCCTATCTATTTTGATTTATTTTATACATAAAATCAATTGCCCAACTCACCTTACTAACTTCTCCGCCGATTACCTTCACAAGGGCTGCTATGACAGATTCAGATTGGGGAAGGGAACGGAATGTTAGTGGCAGTGGAGAGATGATACACTTTATAATGGCTTGGGTTGCAGTGGAAGGCATAGCATTAAGGGCACATGAGGTTACTTAACACTAGACCAGAATCGATTTGTACTAACACATGACAATTAGCGTGCTGCCGGGCACAATTGGCACCCGCCAGCACAGTGGTGCGCGGGGGCGCCAGGTCTGTGGCCGCCAGGGGTAAAGACACAGTACTGGCGGTCGACATAAGACAGCCGTCAGCACAGATCGATCATCAGTGCTGGCGGTTGACTTATGCCGCCCGCCAGCGGTATTTTCATAGTGCTGGCGGACGACGGAAGCCAGCCGCCAGCACAGATCGAAGCACCAGTGCTGGCGGTTGTCTAATGTCACCCGCCAGCACTGTGCACAGTATAACTGTTCCGACACCTTCTTCTTCCCAGCCAACCTTCCATTGGAGCTTTGTCCGAGTAGAGCTCGGGAAAAGCTCCAAAAACACCAAATCAAGGGGGGAAGGTTTTGCTCTTGTTTTCCTTGGAGGAGGTGGCTATATAAGGTGAGTTTTTGCTATTCCAACCTTCTTTTTCACCTTTAATCCATCATTTCTAGCTTATCTAGAGATCTAGATCTAGACCTAGGGTTAGCAAGGGAGAGATAGGAGTGAAGAGAGAGAAAACGAATTAATGATTTATTTTTTAAGAAGAATTATATATGTGACTAATATAATCATTGTAGTGATATGTTTGTCATTTTATCATTAGTTGTCATTATTAAATAAAAATCTAGATTGAGTTTTCTTTTATTTATTATAATTCAAGAATTTAAGTTAGTTTATATATTTGAGTTTAATTGAGGTTTTAATTGTTGTGACTCATATATTTACATGTATATCATTAAATTAGTTTATAAAATGTAGATTTATTTTTTAAGTTTTTTAAGATGGCTATGTTTGACATTTTTTATTAGTTTCATAAATTAAAATTATAGAATTTAATATCGTTTAATTTTTTACATATTAATTAGTTTCTAAGATGTAGAATTATTTTATAGGTAGTTCGAAATGGATAATAGAGCATGGATGTATGGCACACAAAGACATTCGTCTACATTCATGTCCGAGTTATCAAAGTTTCTCGAGGTTGCGAAGAAGCATGCCCAAATTTGCAAGACAAAGCAAATACGTTGTCCGTGTTCTGACTGTTGCAACAAAGTAGTTTGAGAAGATATTAATGTCATGAAGATGCATTTGGTAAAGCGAGGTTTTGTGAAAGGATACACAACTTGGTCCCACCATGGTGAAGCAGTAACTACTGTCAACACTGCAGGCACCGACACTAGGTATGATGAAGTGGGTGGCGAAGATGAAGATGAAAATGATCATGTCATGATGGATGATGCTTTTGACTGTGGAGATCGAAATGGCGATCAAACAGATGCACCACAGGTGGACGAGGAATGTGATGTTGATATAGAAGAAATGTTGCGCCACATTGAACTGGAGGTGTTGCTAGGGAATGCTAAAGGGTTAGAAAATTTTGAGACACTTAAGAAGGCAGCAAAGGATCGTATGTATGAGGGTTGTGGGAAGGAGTGGACAGTGTTGCGTTTCATCCTCCAGCTTCTGATTGTGAAAGCTAAATTTGGATGGTCGGACAATAGTTTTAACGAACTCCTTACTTTGTTGGCCAAGCTGCTCCCGAAGCCAAATTTAGTGCCAAACAACACATATGAAGCAAAGAAGATTATCAACACATTGAATATGCGAGTGCAAAGAATACATACGTGCAGGAACCATTGCATATTGTACCGCGGTGACTATGCAAACATGCAGAAGTGTCCAAATTGCATACAAAAGCAATGCAAATTTCGATGCGGAACGTGTCGCTACCTCGAAAGGCACGAAGAGGAAGATGGGTGGAAAGAAAAGTGCAGGCGCTCAAGTGGAGGATGAGTCTAGTATTGGTACTGACACAGCTGGTCAACGTAAAGTCCCTGCTTTGGTGATGTGGTACTTGCCAGTGGAGGACCGTCTGAAGCGACTGTTCTCGAACCCAAAGATCGCTAAACTAATGACTTGGCACGCCGATCGCCTAGACAAAAACGATGGGAAGCTTCGACATCCTTCGGATGCTCGGCAGTGGAAGTCCTTTGATTCCAAGTAACAAGTTTAGCAGTGAAAAAAGAAATATACGGTTCGCGTTAAGTATAGACGGCATGAATCCATTTGGTGAAAGAAGCAGCACACACAGCACATGGCCAGTGTTGATGAGCATATACAACCTTCCCCCCTGGCTATGTCACAAGAGAAAGTTCCTTTTGCTAACCATTCTAATCCAAGGACCGAAGCAACCTGGTATCAACATAGATGTTTTCCTGGAGCCATTGATGGAAGAAATGGAGAAGCTTTGGATACATGGGATTAAGATGTGGGATGAGTACAGACAGGAGCAATTCACACTTAAGGCCATTATCTTTGTTACCATTAATGATTACCCTGCCCTATTTTCTGTGTCAGATCAGGTAAAAGGAAAGACAGGATGTGTAGTATGCTTGAATGATACAATATCTTTGTACCTTAAAGGATCTACGAAGACAGTGTATATGGGCAACAGACGATGGCTATTAAAGACTCACAAGTACCGCAAGATGCCGGAGTATTTTGATGGAAAGATTGAGAATGGTTCTGCCCCACAACCGGCCACAGGTAGAATCGTATTTGAAATGTGTCAGAAGGTCAAGTTCAAACTTAGTAAGAAGTCAAAAGTTGGTGTTGATGAACCTACGAAAAAGGGAAGGAAGGAGGCTGAAACTACGGAGAACGTCGACGTGCCTTTTAAGAAGATGTCTATCTTCTTTAAGTATTTGCCATACCGGAAAGATTTGGCGGTGCGCCATGCCATTGATGCGATGCATCTTAAGAAGAATGTGTTTGAAAGCATCTTGGGTTTCTTAGGTTTATCAGGCAAGGTAAAGGATGGACTAAAGTCACGTAAGGATCTTGTTGACCTAAAAATCAGGCCAGAGCTACACCCGCAAGAACGTCCTAATGGTAAACAGTACCTTCCCCCGGCCAGCTACAACTTGACACAAGATGAGAGGTTGGCTATTTGCAAGTGCTTTGCGCGGTCTGAAAGTGCCTACCGGATTCTCATCCAACATCAGATCACTAGTCTCGTTGAAAGACATGACGCTTACTGGTTGTAACTCTCATGATTTCCATGTGATGATCACTGTTTTTCTCCCAATTGTGATTCGAGATGTTAAACCAGTATTCCTTAAGATGGTTATCACAAGGATGTGTTACTTTTTCAATGTGATTTCGCAGAAAGTGGTCGATTGTATAGAGTTGGCAAGACTGCAGCTTTTTATGGCTGAAACACAGGCCCAGCTCGAGATGTGCTTCCCTCCGTCCTTTTTTGATATCATGGAACATTTGATGATCCACATGGTTGAGAAAATTATAGAACTAGGACCTATGTACTTCCATCAGATGTGGACCTACGAACGATTCATGTCGATTCTGAATGGATACATGAGAAATAAGGCATTTCCAGAGGGCAGCATAATCGAGAGCTACCATATAGAAGAGAGTGTTGATTGTTGCATAGATTACATAAAAGATACGAAAGCAATCGGTTTACCGGAATCTCGACACAAGGGCAGATTGTCTGGGACAGGTACCATTGGAAAGAAAAGATTCATTGATGAGGACAACCAAGAACTGGAGAAAGCACATTCAAGTGCTCTACAACAACTTGCAATTACGGAGTCATTCATCGTGGAACACATAAAACAGATTAGTGAAGAAAATGATGGTCGGTCCGATGATTGGGTCCTCAATGAGCAAAAGCGTTGTTTCCCATCCTGGTTAAAAGAACATGGGCATCTATTTGAAGACGATGCAGTAATGACCAGATTAGCGTCCGGCCCATCAAGTAATGTCACCTCATGACAAGCATACGAAATTAATGGGTACACCTTTTATACCAAGGCAAAAGACAACAAGAGTGTCGCTTATCAAAACAGTGGTGTTCGCATAGATGCGATTGATGCCCGCGGAAACAACAACACTTTCTACGGTTTCATAGAGGAAATATGGGAACTTGACTATGGAGCGAATATTCGTATCCCCTTGTTTCGGTGCCAATGGGTCAAACACCCGAAGGGCATTACAGATGACAACTATGGGCTGACACTTGTAGACCTTGCCAATGTAGGTTACAAAGATGACCCATGGGTACTTGCTGAGCGTGTTGCATAGGTTTTCTACATAGCTGATCCTATGAATGTAAAGAAGCACATTGTCGTCTCCGGAAAACAAAGAATTCTTGGAGTTGAAGGTGTAGTTGACGTTGAGGATTACAATCAGTATGAGGAATTAGTCTTGTTCAAAGATCATGAAAAAAGAATCAAAAGAATTGAAAGCAACATTCCTAAATCGGAGAAGCCATGGTTACGTACAGACTGCGAAGGAAGAATTGTTAAAGGATAAATTAGCACTTGTTATTAGTCTGTCTTGATGTATCTCTTGTAAGACTTTATTAATCAATGTCGTTGTAAGACTTCTTATTAGCACTTCAAATTAAGTCACATTTTGAAGTCATTATTATATTGTATTGGGTTCGATTTCATGTCATTGAAAGCTCACAAGTAAAATCATACAAATACAACAATGCATGATTAATACATCAGTACTTTAGTCTTAGCAAAGACTAAAAGTTCAAATCCATACAATTAAAAGGGTACAAATTTCATACTTAATTAAAATCTAGGATCGTTCACATCATGACCCTGAATCATCATGAGGTACAAAGTATGATTAATATCGATGATGTTGATTCCTAAGAACCTATCAATATAATCCAGTGCATATATGTATGCACTATCTCTGGCCATGTAGGGCGTCATGAATATCTCTCCAAATATTTGCACCGAATTCGTAGACGATGATAGGGTAATGCCAGCTTGCCAACCGCTACGTACTGGACATGGGTGCGGTGTCGTGAATGTCCATCCAATGTTATGCAATACTTGACGTAAGACCTCATGCATACCTTGATCAGCGTGCATGAAACTATTATACAATGCGTCCTGATTCAATTGGCAAGCAAAACATAACGTGTAAGTACAAGGTTCTTAAAAAACAAATTGCAAAAATAAAGAGTAAGTTTTAGTTACATACAATGAACAATGCATACGATGGTGATATCCGTTTAGGCATTTCAGTGACGGCCATGTTGTTATGTTCTAAGGCATTAATCTTAAAGTAACTGTAGTTTGGGATTACATGTCTTGTTTGAGCTTCTATTTCGATAAGTGCCTTCCTCACGGCATCAGAAGCGGCAACATGTGGTTGTATTGCAGCAAAAGAATTGACATGGATAATAACTGTATCACCAAGTGTTTGCTCTCGCATGCCCGCAGCATTAATTGATAGAGAAACAGTAAACCTTCCTCGTGATGAAGTCGTTTGTTCATGTCTCACCATTGCAGCTTGTCCAGTCACATAATATATAACTCGTTCTAACCATTGCATTGGTGAAACCAGCTTCATAATTAACAATGCAAATAATACACATTATTATCATTGTAAAAACAATGACAAATTCAAAAAATAGAATATCTAAGTACATACCACATTTTGACGTAACTCGCGTTGGGTAATGGGCATGGGTTCTTGACCGACAGGGAAGGAAGCACCAACAGGTTGCCCTGGGGGTGGTGGCGGAGGGTCTGGGACTGGGGGACCACTGCGAACAGGACGACGACCACCTCCACGGCCGCCATCACGATTAAAAAAGGCAAACCGATTTGCCATCGTTATCCCTAAAATATACACGATATTTTATTTAAAATTTTCGACACAAACTTAAGTTAACAAAAATTTGCTACACAATCTATTTCTAAATTACTACACAATTTATTTCTAAATGTATACAAAATTACTACACAATCTTTTTCTAAATTCTACTCCCTTCTATGTAATTTAAAAAAACACTAATCTAAACTAACAATTTTTTTTTATAAAAAATATCACTTACGTTGGCGGGCAGGGGAGGTCTGGCGGCGCGGGCAGGGGAGCAGGCGAGCTGGAGGCGCGGGCAGGCAAGCTGGCGGCGGCGCGGCGCGCGACAGTGTGCCGGAACCGGCGAGGCGGCGAGAGGCGGCCGCGGGACGGGAAGACGGCGAGGCGGCCGGCGTTGGAGCCGGAGCCGGCGGGGAGCACGGATCGAGGCGTCGACGGCGCAGTCTGGCAGCCTGCCGGCGTCGATCCGCTCGCGCTTAAGCCCACCGCCAGCACTGATACACACTGCTGGCGGGTGACTTAAGCGCCCGCCAGCATAGTGCATTTTGAAAAAAATCAAAAAATTCGAAATTTGGTCCAAACCTTCTTAAATTTGTCTGAAACTTTCACATCTTTTATAAAATGTGTCAAATTTAAGTTTGGAAATGTGTTATCTCATAAAAAATTGTTGGTTTGAAAAACTTAGTTCAAATTTGACTCTTGGGTGAAACACCTCAAGTGTTATAGGAGGTTTCACCCATGAGTCACATTTGAACTAAGTTTTTCAAACAAATAATTTTTTATGGGCACACAAACTTTTTAAATTAAATTTGAAACATTTTGTTAGAGTTGTGGAAGTTTGGGACATATTTCAACAAGTTTGAATAAGATTTTGAATTTTTTAATTTTTCAAAATGTGTCAAATTTTTTGAGTGTCTTCTAAATAGACTAAAATTAGAAACTACTAGTTCTTTGTTAGGAAGCACACTTCCTAAACTTAATATTAAGAATTTTACTTCACTTGTATAAGTTTCAAACAATTTTGAATTAATTTAGGCAAGATTTCAAATTTTTTGAACAAAATATTCGAAAAAATCAAAAAAATCGAAATTTGGCCTAAACCTTCTCAAAATTGTCTGAAACTTTCAAATCTCTTATAAAATGTGTAAAATTTAAGTTTGGAAATGTGTTATCTCATAAAAAATTGTTTATTTGAAAATTTTAGTTCAAATTTGACTCTTGGGTGAAACACCTCAAGTGTTATAGGTGGTTTCACCCTTGAGTCACATTTGAACTAAATTTTTCAAAAAACAATTTTTTATGGGCACACAAACTTTTTAAATTAAATTTGAAATATTTTGTTAGAGTTGTGGAAGTTTGGGACATATTTCAACAAGTTTGAATAAGATTTTGAATTTTTTTATTTTTCAAGATGTGTCAAATTTTTTGAATGTCTTCTAAATATAGAAACTACTAGTTCTTTGTTAGGAAACACACTTCCTAAACTTAATATTAAGAATTTTACTTTACTTGTATAAGTTTCAAACAATTTTGAATTAATTTAGGCAAGAGTTCAAAATTTTTGAACAAAATATTCGAAAAAAATCAAAAAATTTGAAATTTGGCCCAAACCTTCTCAAAATTGTCTGAAACTTTCAAATCTCTTATAAAATGTGTCAAATTTAAGTTTGAAAATGTATTATCTCATAAAAATTATTTGTTTGAAAAACTTAGTTCAAATTTTACTCTGGGGTGAAACACCTCAAGTGTTATAGAAGGTTTCACCCCTGAGTCACATTTGAACTAAGTTTTTCAAAAAACAATTTTTTATGGGCACACAAACTTTTTAAGTTAAATTTGAAACATTTTGTTAGAGTTGTGGAACTTTGGGACATATTTGAACAAGTTTGAATAAGATTTTGAATTTTTTGATTTTTCAAAATTCACAGCGCTGGCGGGCGCTTAAGCCACCCGCCAGCACTGATGCACACTGCTGGCGGGTGGCTTAAGCGCCCGCCAGCACAGATGCTCACCACTGGCGGGCGAGTTAGGTCACCCGCCAGCACAAATCCTACCTATATAAGCCCGCAACGCGCTGAAATTTTCTAAGTTTGGCGCGGAATTGGAACGACGCCGGGAGGCTGCCAAAATTTCCCGCGCCTCCCCCCCTCCGCCGCCGCTGTCAGCTCCGCTGCCGTCCTGCACGCTGGCCGCCTCCTCCCTCAAGCGCCGACCTCCTTGTGCCGCGCCGTCGCGTCCCCGAGGACCACCGTCGTTCTCCCGCCGCGCCGTCGCATCGTCTCCCGTCGCCGCGCCGCCGTCCACCCCCTCTTGCGCCGGCCGCCTCCTCCCCTCCAGCGCCGGCCGCCTCCTTCCTCCGCACAGCTCGGGATGGCCTCCTCCCCGCACGCCGGCGACTTCCCCGCCGGCCCGCAACCACCGCCGCCGACTAGTGCGGGCGGAGGATCCGGGGCCGGGGACAGGGCCGCCGGCGCCGCCGCCGCCGCGCCCCATGCGGCCCCTGCCCTGGACGGGGATGGGGCCGCCGGCACCGCCGCCGCCGCGCCCGACGCCCAGGACGGGGACGGGGCCGCCGGCGCTGCTGCCGCTGCCGCCGCGACGGGGTTCGTTTTTTTTAATTTTGTTGCTAAATTTTGTTGCTCCGGATTCATTTTTCTATGTGTTAAAAAATTTAGATATGTATAAATATAGATATAAATATAGATTTGTATGAATATAGATATGAATATATGAATAAATATAGATATGTAATTTAGTTTTCTATGTACAATTGTTTATGGATTGAAAAAAATTTATGGATTGTAAATATAGAAATGCATATTCATATATATATGGAAAATTCAAACATATTTATGGATTGTAAATATAGAAATGTAAATTCATATCTATATGGAAAATTCAAACATATTTATGGATTGTAAATATAGAAATGTAAATTCATATCTATATGGAAAATTCAAACATATTTATGGATTGTAAATATAGAAATGTAAATTCATATCTATATAGAAATGTAAATTCATATCTATATGGAAAATTCAAACATATTTATGGATTGTAAATTAAGAAATGTAAATTCATATCTATATGGAAAATTCAAACATATTTATGGATTGTAAATTAAGAAATGTAAATTCATATCTATATGGAAAATTCAAACATATTTATGGATTGTAAATTAAGAAATGTAAATTCATATCTATATGGAAAATTCAAACATATTTATAGATTGCAAAATATATGTACAATTATTTATGTTTATCAATTATGTCTGAAATTATATTTTGTTAATTAATCAGTGGTAATCTGAAAAACAAACATGTGAACAACATATTTTGTTAATTACAGTGTGGAATCCTCAGAGGATTCCAATGATTTTAATGGAGACTATGAAACTCCACCTGAGTACGAACCAAGCGTACCGCGGCCACGCAGACGTCTTGAAGATGAAGATCTTGACTACGAACCAAGCGGAGATAATGAGGTCTGCATGCACATTCAGTACGAATAATGTATGTTGTTCAAATTTAGTTATACTGAAAATGATGTTTTCCCTGTAGAACGATGAGAGATCCCCGCGACGACGTCGTCGTAGAGCACCTATCATTGTTGTCCAAGAGGCAGAAGGTTCAGGACCACAACCTTCGGGTACTACTGTTTCTAGTAGTAACCCGAAAAGGAAACGTGGGCAACGAAGAAGAAACCAGATCCCTGATAGAGGACAACTTGTGATAGAACAATTGGGTGACAAAGGCGAGCCCATTGAACCTGAGAACATAGGTGCTAGGTTTCGGAACATCGTTGGTGCAATTGTCAGGGACATCATGGCGCCTTGGATCACAACTGATAATTGGAAGAAGGTGCCTAAGGCTACAAAGGATGTATTGTGGGCCAAAGTGAAAGAAAAGTTCCTTTTTCCGGAAGGCACAGAGAATGAAGGTCGAAAGTATGTTGAGGGCTTTTGTGGAAGAACCCTCAGAAATTGGAGGTCTGTGCTTAACACTGAATTTGTTAAGAAAGACAAGAATGCTAGGGATGTGTATGGAAACATCCCGCTAGATGTGTGGGAAGAATTCAAAGAACAGAAGAGAACAGAGGAAGCTCTAGCTCAGAGTCTCCAAGCTCAGGAGAAGGCTAAGAAAACTGCTGAGAACCCACATCACTTGGGTTCGGGAGGATATGCTGCCATGTTAGCAAAATGGAGGCAGGAGGAAGAAGAAAGGAGGGTAGCTGGTTTACCAGAGTTGTTTGAAGGCATGGATGAGCGCAGCAGGAATTGGTGCCTTGCTCGAGTTCCTACTGTGAGACCTGACAACACGGTGACATTCGAGAAGCCCACAACAGAACAGATCTATGAGAAGTTGGGAGAGCTCGCCGAAATGCAAAAGAAAGGTCTTTTCAAGCCCGACAGGGAGAACGATATGCTAACCGCCGTGATCGGTACCCCTGAGCACTCTGGGCGTGTTCGAGGGATGTCATCTACCTTGCCATGGGGTAAAGCATTTGTTGAACACCGGTCAAGCTACAAGAAGCGGGACCGTTATAAGAAGGGCCTTGAAGACAAGATGAGAGAAATCGCCAAGCAAGAGTTGTTAGGCTTCTTCGTAAGCCAACAGATTTCTGCCGCACAGAGTGCACAGAATGCATTTGATGGTCCAAACTTGCAGCTTGCTGGCCTCCTTCCAAACTTGCAGCTTGCCCAGATCGGAACCGTCGTGCCTCTAAGTAGTGCGAGTTCTATTGCAAACGCCACGTATCCTGTCAATGAAATTAGAGAGGATACACCATGCAAGTTGGTTATACCTTATGGAAGAAAACAAGATAAGTTTCGAGAGGTTGCAACAGCCATGGCACTATCGGGTCATGTGTTTCTGAATCCACCACCGACAGAGTACGCATGGGTGTAAGTTGTATCGGTGTCTGATGAGTCGTGCGAGATTGATATCCCTACTGATGAGGGGATCGAGCTTCTCGGTGATGCGAGGAACCAATACATACTATGGCATCGCCGAGATATCATTCTTAATGCATCACCAAATCCCTCGCAACCTAGCCAAGAACGAGTACCCCTCCCAGATTTAGACCCTAGCCAAGCCCTCCAAGATTCTAATGCTGCAGTCGTCGAGAACACGGAACAACCTACGATGGGTGTTGAGCAGGGAGGTAACAATGAGAACGACATGCCAAGGCTATCACCCGTCCAAGAAACTCTCGATGAAGGGGCATTAGCAGAATCTGCAGACGACGTGGATAATTTTCTAAGGTCATCGTCTCCTACGCCATCTCCACCTACCAAGAGGCCAGCAACAATACCACGTATGATAGCCTCACATGAACCAAAGAAGGTCACATCAGATGCTGACATGTTCTTCAAAGCACTCAAGAATACAAAGAATGTAAAATCCGGTGCAACTACTAGGAGCCGCCGTAAGCAAAAGAAGGGGCTTGGAGATTTATTGGGTCGGATGATGTCCCCGACAAGTATGAGCATGGCAAACCATTCTTGCATTCGTGGCAACTGAGCGAGGGGCCACAGGAACTGAAAAACCTACACCAATGGATCATGAACGCCATGAAGGAAGGCATAAACTCTATCACTACGTCTGTCCCAACATGGGTGTTCGGTGCCTCTCAAGTGAACAAGCTTGTAATTGATTTCCAGGATTTGCACGCGATGTACCGTCGTGAACGCCTCGACGTGAATCTCATCACCGCTTGGTGCATGTAAGTCAACATGCATGTACCATACTATATCTTTTTCAAATTCATATGTATTTTTGGTAACCATCCTAAGCGATCTATTCTGCAAGATGCAAGCGTTGGATGAAAAGAAGACAATTGGGAGGTGGAGTGTAGCATACTGTGACCCGCAACAAATATACGAGGCGGAACACAAGTTCGTAATGACTAAAAAGGTAAGAAAGGAAATCGAAGATCAAGCGCAGACACTAGAGGAGAAAGATCTTATGATAAAGAAATACCATACATCCTTTAGTCATGGGGTGTCTGTATACATTGGAAAAAGAATGAAGAAAATGCAGCATAAGGAGAGTATCATGTGTGCTTACAATTTTAAGTAAGTTCGTTCTAATTACTAGATATATATATAAATAGATATATTCTGTGGTTTATTTATATTTATTATTTAAATATAATGCAAAGACCATTTCATTGCCCTCCACATCTGTCCAAAGCTAGGAGAAGCAATGGTCTACGACTCATTACACTATGAAGAGGATTCTTACATACCATTCATCGACATTGTAAAAAAGTAAGACAACCCATTGCAATAATTAATAATGTGTGTATCGGTTAAATTTGTATTACTAATTTTTGTCTTTGCATCCTTAAAGTGCGTATCGGCTATACATAAGGAATGGTGGGGAGCACCCTCCAAATAAGGATACATTGTTGATACGACATGCTAAATGGGTAAGAACATAACAACTTGGTTTTTATCAGAGTTGTACACTTTTGTTAATAATTTCTGATCATTTTTTATTTGTTTGCAGTGCTACAAGCAACTTCTCGGCACTGTGCTATGTGGATATTACGTGTGCGAGGTCTTGAGAAATAATGGGAGGTACCGAACGAATCCTCAAGACGTAAGCCTCTTGTTGTTTGTGCAAATTATCTTCCTATAATGATAATGCATTTAGAATCTTTATTTATTGTGTGTACGTGCACAGATGCCTACCATCAAGGGATTGTGGGGGAAGCTGGGTGACAAGCAAATCGACAACATTTGTGCGGACATGGCGAGGTTCATCCTACATGAGATTTGCCATGAGAAAGGCGTATTCTTCGACAAAGAAGGAGTGTTGATTGTGGACGAGTGCGAACATTTACGTAGATGGGCCGGGTTTAATTGAAAACTAGTATTATCTATTCGACATGTTGGATGTCGATTATCTATTACGTACGATGTTTTCTGATAACGTGACTTATGTATTATAATATACTAGTTTGAATTATGTGGTTATGTGGTATTTGAATTTGGCGGTCAAATACAAATAATAATAATTTCATGTGAATTTAGCATACAAATACAATTAATAATAAATACCAGCGAATTTAGCGGGCAAAATCAGATAATAAACAAAAATATAATAATAAATGATTAATGTGAATTATTAATGCGAATTATATAATAATAAATAGTAAAATGGAAAAATCATTTCGCTGGCGGGCGGCTTAAGCAACCGCCAGCACAGAAGGACTCTGTGCTGGCGGGCGGCGTAAGCACCCGCCAGCATAGATGTCCTCTGTGCTGGCGGGCGGCCTAAGTGCCCGCCAGCACAGATGTTCTCTGTGCTGGCGGATAGGGCAACCACCAGCACAAAGGGTCATTTCTACTGGCTCAAGGTCGCTGGCGGACGCTCTACCCGCCAGCAAAGACCGGTTTTAGCCGCCAGCACAAATAGTTTCTGGCCTAGTGTAAGAAAATCTATTTTCCCTATCAGTAGCTCTTGTTTGGGGTCTACATAAAAATATGAATCATATTTTCTTGGTGTCATCCATTTGACAAAAAAATGCAAGTTATGATGCATCCTGAAATATAAATGATTCTTTGTTCCAAATCAAACAATTTTAAGCTCATCATGCTTACATAAAAGAATAAACTCATTTTTAAAAAATGAAATGACAAAAACTCATTATTTCTTTGGTACTGCATACAACACGATAATACTGAGAAAAATTTTAGTGCCTGAAATTAATGACAATCGTCCATCTGGTGAAATCTAAAGGTGAAAGTATGAAGTACTTAAAGGGAAGTTCCCACGAACTAACAAAAATAGTGAGATCAACAACCAATTTTTTTTATCGTGTAACTTTTCATTAAATTAACTGGTGAGAAAATCATAACACAAGATACTTCTAAGTACCTTCCAGTACTTTACAAGTGAAGGACCGGATTGAGCGACCAGAGAGGAGAGGGAGTGAATGGGAGCCAATAAAAATTCTTCTTGAGAGAGATGACTCCTCTAACAAGATGAACACGACCTCGATCCCAAAATCACTTTCACCACTCTATCCGCACGTTTGCCAAGACCACGTAGCCACTGGAGTGCTACTGATCCTAGGAGCAGACCTCACCTGCAAGCTACCCAACTACGCACACACCACAGCAGAAACCACACACGGGAAAACTTCCTGCCAGGGGCGGTCAGACCGCATGGACAGGGCGGTCAGACCGCCTCGGCCTGGAGTTTTCTCAAAACCACAAATCGAAGCTCACGACTCCAAAACGACCCAAGATTTCGCCTGGAGACTCCTCTGATCAAGGCAAACTAGCTATCAGAGAAATCCCTTGGAAAACCAAAACTTTCCTCGCGAAACCCCCAGGGCGGTCAGACCGCGTGCCCTGGGCGGTCAGACCGCGTGCTCTCCAGAAAACTAGCCGTGGGTCAACCTTCAACTTCCCTTCACTCGATCTCCCGATTCACTCCACAGATTGCAACGAAACTTCGGGGATAGATGGGTCACCTCATGGACGACCTCTCCACCAAAGGATATCCACCGAAACCCATCCAATCAAGAGGAATCACGAATCTAAGGGCTCTATGTCATGAACTCGAGGAACTTTGAAAACCACCCAAATCAAAGGTCTTCCCGAGAGATTGCCAGGGCAAAATCACCAAGAAAAGAGGCACAAAGACCTCATGTGTGATACCCAACAAGAATCCCTCCAAGAAACCCCTCAAAAAAGCCATCACGAAAATCTCCAAAAGGAGCTCTGAAAATCACCAAAAAGGAAAATACCGGGAAATAAAGAGAGACAAGATGAACCACACCGAAGCTTCCATACATGTCATGAAAGGTTCATACAAGGTCTAGCAAGCTGCCCAAGCATCCATCCCTCTCTCAAGATCTCTCATGAAGCTCTCAAGCTAGCCTAGGGAAAACAAAAGAGGAAGAGCAAATGAACTAGGGTTCCAAGAGTTGGCTGCCATCTCCCCTCAAGTGAGTTTATATGGAGGGCACCAAATGACCAAACTACCCCTACTTACTTAACTTAAGATACAAGATCACCAAGGGCACTTTGGGAACTTCGGTTGAATTCTCCATCAGACGGACGCCCGTTAACCGCAATCCACTTCATCTCCACGCAAGCCTCACGATCGCACCGTGTGTCCTCCGCTTCGAAACTTCTTGACGCGCTGCGTGCCACGCGGTCAGACCGCCCCTTCTGGGCGGTCAGACCTCCCTGCCCCCGGTCACACCCGGCCAGGCGGTTAGACTGGCCCAGGCAGGCTATGAGGCTCAGTCAAGTAACCCAGTGTTTTTGTGGCCAAACAACTGTAAACCCCGCGTGCAAACTTTAGTTGTTAGCTGCTACCTTGCACCAGCTCCATCCCTCTCGACGTCGTCTTGCTCTTCTTTCCAGCGTACGGTCCGCACTTGATCCCGTCGGCCACCAGGTACCTCGATCGAAGCCTACTTGTCTCTCCGCTCTTAGGAGGTCACACAGACATAGACCTTTCGCACTTGATTTTTACCTGCACCACGCGAATCAAGCCGCAAGCTGCACCTGCAATACTAGGCCAAGAGTCAGTCCACACAACGTTGTCAATCACTCATCACCAAGGAGCGATCATCCACCGATCCTCAGACTACACAGGTCCTCAACAAGTACGGTAGCGAACTACTGAATGTTTTAGGTGGTGGGCTAATAAGCCATTTAGCCGCATCCTCTTCCAAAAGCTATAAAAGATATAGTGGAAGCTATTTCATTTTGCAGTTTTATAAACAATATGATTTTTTAGTTAATTGTGCACATAAATATGGACCTAGTGAATTTTGTGAGTACTATGCATGTAGAGGGCTACATAACAATATGTCTTTGTTGTGTGTCTATCACTTTAAAATTAAAAATTAGAATTAGAGGTGTGTGTTGTTATCATAATTTCTTTACAACTAATGATCTTTTGAGCCTCTAGTGTGGAGAAAATGACACATAATTAACCCACATAATAGATAACAGGATTAGCAGTGTTAAACAAATTTCACGGCTAAGTCGAATTGCGGTGTTTAACGGAGCTAAAGTTTTTTAGTTGCCAAAGCAGAATAATTGGTGATAACGTAGCGTCCTATCTCTAAAAAAGCTATAGCTGGCTATTTAGAACACTAGAAATACTTTAACTCCGCTAGACATGGCTATAAAAAAAAGCTTTATAGGTAAATTTAATAAACTTCAAAATAATTTAACTAGTATTTTTTAGAAAATAATTCAACTAATAATTAATGTTAGGATAATTCAGCACAACAAACGGAGGCAATGCTATCAATTTTATTTTTTAATAAATATACTTGAAAAGTTCGTATTAATTGCTAATAGAGTTGTTTTTTTAAAGGTACATTACACATGGGAGTATGAGACGCACACAACTAGCCACACCACACTCACAACCCGCACAACCATGCACACCACACGCACCCACACATGCACGTCCACACACGTTAGAGAAGAGATTGAACAGACCACCACCTTTATTACACGAAAAAAGAGATTGAAGAGACCACCACTTTTATTACACGAAAAACACATAGTACCACTGAACGTACATGTGTACGTGTGCCTAAGCAACTTCAGAAATAAATCTTGAAAATTCCATCAGAATTCGCCACATGAACCTATGACCTCTTGGACCTGTTCGTAGCAGACATGTTTAGTTCGGTAGAAATTTTTGGAGTCCCCCTTTCAAGACCTATTAGGAGTATTAAACGTAGACTAATTACAAAACTAATTACACAGATGGACGAGAAATCGCGAGACGAATCAATTAAAACTAATTAATCTGACATTAGAGATTGTTCACTGTAGCACTACGCTGTTGACATAATTAGCTTTGTTAAATTCGTCTTGGAAAATTAGAAAGTTACGAAATGAGTTTTTATTATTAATTCATGATTAAATTTTTAATTAGTGTCCGAAGATTGATGTTGGTAGTTGGAGAATTTTTTACAAACTAAACCGACAAGATTCTTAAGCAAATGGCGTTTTAAAACCGTGGGATTAATGCTGTTAATTAATGCGGCGACGGGCGAACCTGAATGCTCCACCGACGAGCGACGAGCAGGGTTCATCGTACCGAACCGGAGGGTCGAACCGCCACCCTCCAGTACCGGTATACCGAGCGGTATACCGCGAAAACCGCTCAAAACCGGACAAATTCGAAAAACCAAATTTGAACCCTCATTCATTCGGTACGAATCGGTATACCGCGCGGTATGCCGGGCGGTTTCAGTGGTTTACCAATGAATTAGCCTAAATTACCGACTCAATAAAAAAATTTAGCATGTTTTTAAATTTGAATTGAAAAATTGAAAAATAAAAGAAAAATTCCTAAAAATATTTCAAGATGCAGAATCTAATGGTGTCGAAATTTTTGAAATATTAGTGCATTTAGTATTTTTTGCGGGCATTAGAAGTTCAATCGGTCGAATTTTTTTCTTTTTTGGGTTGAACTTCTAATGCCAAAAAAAATACTAAAGGAACTAATATTTGAAAATTTTTGACACCATTAGATTTTATAAATCTTGAAGTATTTTAAGAATTTTCGTTTTATTTTTAAATTTTTTGAATTCAAATTCAAAATTTTTTAAAACCACCGATTTGGAACCGGTGTGAACCGGTACCCGCCACCGGCTGTATACCGGCCGGTGAACCCTGGCGACGAGTCGTCGCCTCGGCCGGGAGCAGAGCGAGAGCACGCGAGGCAATACAGCCCCACCGACACCCCCCAGAGCAGGCCCCGCGGGCGGACACGTGGCGGTGGCCCCGCCGGTGGTGGACCCGCGCGGGCCAGGCGGCGACTGGTCCTCCTGTCCTCGGGGCCATGCTGCGGCAACCCCGGGCGCATTCAAATTTCTTCCTCCAATCCTCCTCGATTCTCTCTCTCCTCCCCCACTCCTCGCCTCCCCGCTCGTCCACGCTTCCTCCCATTCGGACACTTGGTCGTCGTCTCGTCCCCGACCCAGCAGATCCGAAAGCGCCGGGGCTCTAGAGAGAGAGAGAGAGCGAGAGAGGGAGAGGAGGGAGCGTGGGGGAGGGGGCCGGGTGGAGGAGGAGATGGCTGCGGCGAAGGAGGCGGCCGGGCCGAGCAGCGGCAGCGGCAGGGCGGTGCTGGTCACGGGCGGGGCGGGCTACATCGGCAGCCACGCCGTGCTGCAGCTCCTCACCGCGGGATTCCGCGTCGTCGTCGTCGACAGCCTCGCCAACTCCTCCGAGATCGCGCTCCGCCGCGTGCGCGCGCTCGCGGGGGACCACGCCAGGAACCTCGCCTTCCACAAGGTAATTAATATGACCGTATTTCCCTGTCTCCTCGCAATGTGGCCGCGCTCTGCTTTTGTGTCGTCTCGCGCGTCGGGGCGGAAGTAGATCAGCGTGCTGCGTACGTGCCGTTGAGTGTGCTGGTGAATTTTTTGCGTTGCATCAAGGATAATTATTGTGCGGAATTAGCGGGCTTTGTTCATGGGAAAATTCCGATTCAGTCGGTAAGTGTGAGAATTAGCCTATGGGTGCCCACTCTGGGGCATCGCTTTCGCGGTGATCCGGGTTAGTCTCTGCACATCTTTCCGTCCGCTGTTGTGGACCTGTAGTCAAAATTATTATTCATGACTGATTTGATTGTTTTGCTAGCGGTGTATTGCAGAAGGAATTTTTGTTTACCTGATACGGAGGGATGTTGCTGGGTGTAAGATTAATGCAGGTTGATCTTGGGCTGTAGTAAAGTATGAGTAAGTCTGGTGTGGAGAATGTACTACGCCTAACTTCCCATGATTTGTTATTTGGATGTTGGTCGATGATCTAGGAGGCAGATCCTCTTATTCTGTGGTGAGCCCTTGGATTCTGTTACTTTTGTTTGGTCGCCTGATGTTGTACTTGAGGGCGGTAGATGGATGATGGTTGATGGTAAGCAGAGCTTTGGTAATTTTTAGCGTGATTGTGATTACTCAAATTCACACTCTGAGTTTATTGTGAAGTTTGAGCTGCAGTTATTTAGGATTGGACTTGACATTTTGGAGTTACTTGATGACTTAATTTGCAACCGCCTATTGGGAAAGTTTCCATGGGGTCAGTAGCTTTGCAGGTCAATGCTTCAACATGTGTCACATCAGCATGGTTACATTTGTACAATTGGCTCCAATAATGTGAGCTATTTGTTATTGCCATTGGCCAAATAAGTTTGTCCTGACTAATGGATCTGGAAACTTGATTTATATGTGGAAGAATCAAAGGGTTGGTATATAAATAAATGGAATGTCCTTGTTCTTGAGGACTTGGTTCATGCATTCAGGGTGACGAAATCTGCATTCTTTTCTTTTATCTAGGTTTTTCAAAGTCACTGCTCGTAGTCATGGGCCGTTAATAATATCTTAGGGAAAGTATCACTTCATTGCCATGGATGGACCTGGGAGTCAATATTATATAATGTATTTGACCCCTAGATTATCGATCTTAGTCATGAAATTAATTTATGACCTTTTGGGACATACAAGCAATATTATACATTTCTGCTTCTGCAGGTTGATATCCGTGACAAAGATGGACTAGAAAAGGTTTTTGCTTCAGCAAGGTAAAGTTCACTGCAAAATAGTATTCAATATGTTTCTGTTCATTAATTACTTGTTCGATGTTTAGCTTGTCTTCTATGTGTAAATGCATCTGCACTGAGAACTTATTAATATTATGTTACCATTTTCCAGATTTGATGCTGTTATTCATTTTGCTGGACTGAAAGCTGTTGGAGAAAGTGTGCAAAAGCCATTGCTCTATTATGATCATAATGTTGTCGGTACAATAAATCTTCTGGAAATTATGGCTGCTCATGGATGTAAGAAGGTATTTACCATACCTATATCTGGTATACCTTGTGCTCCATGAGGATATTTTTTGATCTAGTTAGGTTCCTGATACATAAGTATAACCATTGTTAATGGACTCTGTTCTTATTCCACAGTAGTATGCTCCTAAGTCCTGACATATTGATATTGCCAATTATTTGAATGCTCATGCAACATACATTTTCTCTTTTCTTTCACAAGAAGTACATACAATTCTTTATTTTGAAAATACTAATGGAAAATATGTTTTTTAATGCAGTGACAGACTTGTTCATATACACTTTTACTTATGTCTATGTAATATGAGTGCCAAATTATTAAAAAGGAACGTTGCTCTGTGTAATTGATGTGCTAGACTGCTTCCGATTAATACATTGTTAACAAACACCATCCTATGCGGGTTTAGATCAAATTTTATGAATTGTAAAAATGCATCCATGCACCTACTAGACATTGGTCACCAGATTCTTAATTTTCATTGTACATCTAGGTGACACTCTTTGCTTAATAATTCTGTTAACCATAACATTTTGTTTGAGTATAAGCTGGCTGTTCATTTGTTGTCCAGATTAGGCTTATACTGACAATGTTATTTCACCTTTTGTGTTCTAATGTTGCAGTTAGTGTTCTCATCATCAGCTGCAGTTTATGGATCACCTAAGAATTCACCATGCACAGAAGATTTTCCTCTCATTCCACATAACCCTTATGGAAGAACCAAGGTATGGTTCTTCACCTCCCATGCATAAATCTTTGCATCAATCTTTTAACTTATTGCAGTTGTATATATTTCTTGCAGCTTATGGCTGAGGAGATATGCCGTGATATCTACCATTCAGATCCTGAATGGAGTATCATTTTGCTTAGGTACTTCAATCCAGTTGGGGCTCACCCCAGTGGATATGTTGGTGAAGACCCATGTGGAACTCCTAACAACCTTATGCCCTTCGTTCAGCAAATTGCTGTTGGGAGGAGGCCATCGCTAACAATATTTGGAAATAATTACGCAACAAAGGATGGGACAGGGGTACTCTTTCATCATGCTAGTTGATACTTACATTAGCATTTGCATTTTTATTATCCATTTGGTATAACAATACTTGCATTTTTTATACAGTTGGTCTATTCATTTCACGTTCCAATGTCACAAAACTATAATTGATAGTAGGTCTGTTATACACATTATGTCTTTCTGTAGACAGCATTTACAAAAAAATATAAGCAGAGTGCATAAGGCTCTTCAATTTAAAAGCTAGAGTAACAGATGAAATATGTAGTCCAGTAGTACTTATCAGATTGTAAGTTCTTCAAAGCAAATAACTGGAGTGAAAAGTTCCATAGCTTCTTTGTTCAATCATGCAAAGTGTTTTGTCATCTTACTGTATCCACTCAGGAAAACATGTTATCATCTAGGCACTCCTGATGTTATTACTAGTTGCACTTTACTGTAAAAGAATTTGCCCCAGCCTCCACTGAACAATACTATTGGGCCCCTAATGCCTGGTTTACAGAAAAAGGATCAAATGAAGAGGGGAGCGCAAACTAATGCATAGTTTACTTTAAAGATAGGCATGTTTCACCTTTTCAATCTAATGATGTCTAGCATTTACTTTTCAAAATGCAGTTGAAAGTGGACGATATCATGGCCAAAGGGCAACAAAGATATTTTAGGAATACTGTTGTGAGAACTGCAGTAATATGTTATTGAACATTCCCATGTACTGACAACACTTCTGCATGATTGTAGGTTCGTGATTATATACATGTGGTTGACCTTGCTGAAGGACATCTTTCCGCATTACGGAAGCTTTTTGAAAGCTCATCTAACATAGGTTTGCACAAATGTCTGCCCTCTCATATCCTTTTGCTTATACCACTTCCCAGATGTACACTAAAGATGTAAATACTAGCCTCCTTTTCCCTTTTGGACTATCTATTTTCAGGTCAAAAACTGAACAGTAATGTATCACTGAAAATTTTTCTTATGCTTCTAAATGTATAGAAAACTATGTCCATTGCATATGATGCTTTAACTTTCATTTCAAACCCAGTTACTTCCACACATGAGTTAATTTGATACTCACAAAACAAACCTTCACTAAGTTTTATTGTTGAATCTGGTTCGAAATGAAACTCTTCTTGCAGGATGTGAAGCATACAACCTCGGAACTGGAAAGGGAACTTCAGTTTTGGAGATAGTCAATGCATTTGAGAAGGCTTCTGGCAAGGTATACCTGATTAGATCTACTCATGTTTCTTGCCATGATATCTTTTTTGTTGGTTAGCGAAACTACTTTTTCTAATAAACCTCTACTCTTCCCCTAAAAAAACCCTCCACTCTCCTGAATTTTAGTGGTATAAAAGCAAATCCTTGGATTTATCCAGTGGATCATGTATGATTAAGAGGCTGATAATAAGAGTTAAACTATGTGAAAGTTCACAACTAGAACACAGAAATTTGTGCAGGCTGATTCTTGGAACAGGCAACTAGAACATAGAAATTTGTGCAGGATTCTTGGAATAGGCAACTAGAACATATAAATTTGTGCAGATTGGTTCTTGGAATAGGCAACTGCAATTTAATCCAAAGAGTTAACCCCGTTGCCAAGTTCCAACAGTAGCAATATAATAGTTGCATTTTTTGCGACTTATATCTTATCTGTATTTGTTTCCTTCTAGAAAATCCCTTTGGTCATGGGTCAACGCCGCCCTGGTGATGCTGAGATTCTCTTTTCGTCGCCTGCAAAAGCAGAGAGAGAGCTCCACTGGAAGTAAGATAAAAAAAACCATTTACATTTTTTTAATGAATGAAATCCATTCGTTTGGTCATTTAATATGAACGTTAATTCCTTCTTCAGAGCGAAATATGGCATCACAGAAATGTGCAGAGACTTGTGGAACTGGGCTAGCAAGCACCCTTATGGATATGCAGCATCTGAATCTCCCAAGCTGAATGGCAGTTCACGCTGAGCAACACCGGTTGTTCCATGTGGACTATTACTTGTACATGCGACATAGTGCCAACCAGGATAAACGTAGATCTATTCGGTCAGTCATACAGAGAAAAGATCTATAGGCTTAGGAAAGAATGTTATCATGTTCCTCCCTAGCATAAGTGCTCCTATAAATGGATCTTCCATATGCGTATAGTTTGTCAAACTTGTTCTAGGAGCATCGATATAGTCAATCAGCTAATTCCATTCTTCTAGTACTAATTGAGTTGCGTTGCCTTCAACAGAGCATGATATAGATTTCAGCATCACAAAAGATTGCAGCTTTATACCTTCTTTTCTTTTGTACATGTAATTTCTTTTCTTTGCGCCGACTGTACCTGTAATATTAGTGAGCTGAACCACAGTTATGCATTGATTTCTGTATTGTAGTTTGAATCACAATTAAATGGGATGTTTAAGTATATATCGGTATTGAAAAGTATCAGCGTGTTTGGTTGATTGGCTTACAGCAAGCCTGGGTAGAAGCTAGCCATAGCTAGGTTCAGTCTGGATGGTGTAAGAAAAGAGCTTAATGTTTGGTTTGCTGGCTTAAGTCAACCTGGTTATTGAAGCTCACGTTTGTTTTGCATGACTTGTGTTTTGTGTTGTGTATAGTTACTTCTTATTTGCTTTGGGTGAGTTTACCATGGGATCAGCATTTCCACGCTGAAATTTCGTTCTCTTTCTCTGTTTTGTATAATTTAATTTATTTTTTGTGAAAGTTATGTATTTGCCTAGGGTTGGACGCCGAGCCGGCTCGGCTCGGCTTGGCTCGGCTCGGCTCAGCTCGTTAATAGCTCGAGCCAGCTCGTTCAGCTCGCGAGCTAGATGTAAATTTAGAATGATATTAGCACCTTAATATATATGAAACACAAAATAATATAGTAATCAAACATATTTAAGTCTCCGAAATAATGTAGTAATCGCATATGTAATCAGTTGTGACTTGCACGTTTTATTTGCCCTTATGCATAGTGTATTTCAGAGACTTAAAAATTTATGATTACTAAAACCTAACTGTCACTCCCCTTTCTATCCATTATCTAATTGAACAAATTTTAAATAAAACAATTACGTAGATGGGAAGTCGAACAGACGTCAGACGGAAATTAATTAGGGATTTGGAGGAGCGAATGAGTGGATTTAAGCCCGCCTCCTTATCGACTCTTTATATTTGATTCTACTGTTTAGCTTGATTGGCTCGCGAGCAGATCGCGAGCTGACTTGAGCTAGCTCGTTAATGAAACGAGCAAAAACAGCTGCTTGGCTTGTTAAAAAATCGACCAAGTTGAGCCGAGCCAAGCCGAGCTACCATCAAGCTAAGCCAGCTCACGAGTTTTTGGCTTGGCGTCCAACCCTATATTTGCCTAACTTTCTCTGCATCCACTTTTTTCTAAAAGAATGTGCATAGCACGTATTTCATTAAGCAGGAGAGTTTGGACAACAAAAAACACAACAAAATGTTCACCCAGCAAAGGCCCGAAAAAGGTGGAAAAGAAAGGGAGCAAGCCTCAAACACTGAACCTAAACACCTGACCTAAACCCCTTGTTGACGTTTGATTATCGTTGCAAAGTTCGTTTGGACTTGCAAGCGGACAAATCCTTCGTCGTAGTCAAGGGACCCTTCTTCCCTTGAGTGGTGAACCCAAGGTATCGAATCCGTGGAACAATGTGTAATGCAAAATCAATCTAATAACCGAGAAATACTTGCTTCTTTAAGAGGTTTCGAATTGCATCTAATCTACTAAGATCAAAGGAGGTAGCAAGAGAAAGCATTGAGGTACCGATCTAGAGAGGGTCTAGATCGTGTTTATGTTGTCGTTCCGAGCAAGATAAAAGAGAGAGTAAACCGAATCTCATTGAAAGCTTCTTTAAACCTTGACCTTCGGTCAAACCCCCTAAGTCGCCCCGCTGTACTCGGTGTCAACATCCTGTCACGATGTTCCCCTTTCTTCGCGGTCGAGTCTTAGAGCACACCCGCAAGGAGTGCGTTGAACTACTTGGTAGATCGGGTATGCACCTCTAGCCACCGCGGCTACAAGAACATCCCATGCAATCTATCTCGAGAATACATTGAGGAAGAAAACACCCAAGCAAGAACAAGAATTGCAAACAAAGGTACTCGATCGCTATTCGCTAGGAATCGGATTCATTAAAACTTCATCAAAAGTATGTATACATGAATAAGATCCAACCGGGATCCTACCTTGATCTTGATTCACGCCTCCGGAACTCCGACGTGGTCTTCCTCGCAAGGTTCCCACGCCGGCTAGACAAACCCTAGATGACTAACACGACCCTCCTCTCTGGGGTGGTGTCCCTCAAGCTCCTCTGCTCATCGACAGCGAATGACGAATGGCTTGATAGTTGCAACTTCGCACAGGGGCTATAAATAGCCCGAGGATCATCTAGGTCAAAGGGGGCGACGAAGCGCCCAGGGATGGGCCAGGCCGGTCAGCTTGGGCAGACCGGCCCAGGGCCTCCTCGGCCCGGTTCGTCCCCGGTTTTCTTCGTGAAGCTTCTCGCGACTTCCTGAGTTTTTGCCGAGTTGCATGTGGGCCCTTGACGTCAGTTTCCTCGCGGTTTTGATAAGGGTGCTTTGCGTATGAACTCCTGCATCTTCCGTCTAGGTCCTCAGCACTTCTCGGCTTCACGCTTTAGTCCTTGGTTCATTTGGAGTCATGTTCATCTTGTATCTTGACTTGTCCCGGGGTCCGTGATCACCTTGTAAATCCCTTGATGAACTTTACCCGGAAGTCCTCATTTAGGCTCTTGATTCCTGTGTAAACAATAAACTCCAAAAACCATGCATGAGTGCGAACATAACATATAATGGGGGTTAGGATCGTTAGTGTGAATATCAAATCAATACCAACATAGAAGGTAAACAAGTGGCTAGGTTGACGGAAATCGACCGCCAACATCCCCCCATGCTTAAACCTTGCTCGTCCTCGAATAAGCCTTCTATGGATATCAACGTTGCCCTTCGATGTTCAAACCCTACACTTGATCATGCATGAGAAAACATAATGCTCTCTAGTTTTATATTCATTAAAGTTCCATAATGTACTAACTTTCATCTTTATGGAGGGTAGATATCATTCAAGCTTTTTCCACAAGTACTTGATCAAGCTCTCAAACTTTTAAACAAATCTCAGAAATTTTGAAAAATAAAGAATGAGATAAAGAGAAAAATTGCTTTACCAAGATAAAAAATAACCATCTTGCACTTTGCTCATGTACTCTCATCTCACTTGTCTCTCAAGCCTACTTGTTCTACTCCTTTTCTCTCTCAAAGTATATGGTGGAAAGCTTTATATGGAGCTATAGGAAAGTTTAGTCCTACCAAGATATTATAGTTGAGATATTATTAAAACAAGACTAGCTTCTCATGGTCTTACCGAGACTCGTCAAAAAGGTCACTAAAAAAATAATGTTATCAAGGAGGGGGGAGAGATGAACACACACTTTTAGATAGGTGGACATGTGCAAATGGCAAAGAGTGATCCCAAGGCACAAACGAAGTCCTCGTTATCGGATTGCACATGGTTGGAAAGATGAGTATGGGCCTTGATCTTGAATCCTCTTGAAAACTCAAAAGCACTAAAACATAGCTAGAGAACTGGGGAGCTTTATTATATTTTCTTCTTTCCTTCTTCTTTCTTTCTTTTTTTTCTCATCATACTTTTTCTTCTTTTATCATTTTTTTTCTTTCTTCATACTTTTTCTCTTTTTTTATTTGCTCCCCTTGAACTCTAGACTATACTAGCACTTCCTTGGCAACCCCCCCATGCTTAGACGTTTGCTCGTCCTCGGGAAAAAAGGTGATAAATATGCCAAGGTGGAAAATGAAGCTCTCATTTTCTTAGAGAGAGACACTCGAAAAATCTTCTAGGGATCCTTTTGGAAGTCTCCCTTTCTCACTTCAAGTACCTACCTTGTAATCTTCTCCAAAATATTCATCCATACTCATATATTGGGTTGTGGTCAAGGAGGTGAACACAAAAAAGATATATTTGGGTTTTGGTTGGATATCCGACGAGGTTTGCGAAATTCCCAATGTGGAAACTCATAATGCACGGACAGAAGAGGCTAGCATAAAGAATGATACACAAAAACGGAATGACCAGCTTCTTAGTCTCGAGCCAGAGAAATCAGGCCTTGAATTAATGCACCCAAAAATAAATCTTGTATATACTAAGGTTTTGCACTCAAGTAAACTTAGGCTTTGGATGGGTAGAGAAAAATACATGCGGTACTTGTGACAAGGTTAGCATAACTTTTTGAGAATAAAAAGGTTCTTTGATTCATTCAAAGTTGAGAGCAACGAAAAAGAACTATGGGAGTTGAGTTATCATAACCTCCACACAAGATTAAGCTAGCATTTAATTAAATTTCAGATTCATATTAAAAGAGAGCACTAGCTTAAACATGCATAAAACAAGCATAAGATCGAGCAAAGCGGCAATGATCATCACATATCAACATGGTACAAATTCTTCATCCATATTAAGATCATAAAAGTAACGGTGAAACTTATTCATGATGATGGATAACAAACTACTACTACCACACATGCTGAAATTAAATAAAAACAAGAAAATACTACGCAAATATAAACGCACACAAGATGAAAATAAAGAAAAGGAAAAATCAAACCACACTTAAAAAACTCTGTCCCTTCCTTCTTTCTTCACTCCTCATCTGATTGCTCTTGCTCTGTTGGTTGACTTTCATTGAATCATTGCTCAAAATATTGTTGCATGGCCCCTCCATGAAATTGATGTGGCGGCACGATTTGAAGACACCCTAATTGATGGGCGATTCCCGCCGTTCCTTCATGCCAATGGTTGACATGGCTTCGGATCCTTTCAACGTCTTGTTCATTCCTTTGCATATACGCCCCAATAATGGCTACACTTTGTTGGGCCTGGGGCATGCTTGCATAAGGCGCCACAAATGCTTCATTGGACACAACAAAAGTTGGTGGAAAATATGTTGGAGGAGGTGGCGGCATGGCTGCACCACTCCCCCATGCTTGCATTGGCACACTTCCGTAGTAGGGTGGTGGCATAGGAATCCCGCCATAAGGTTGATGGTAGGCCGCCCCTCCTTGGTCTTGGGCTGCGGAGGACAAACCTTCTTCTATAATTCTTCCCCTCTTGCTCTTCTTAGCCGGTACAAGAATTCCTTCCTCTAACCAACTCTCTCTCCCTTCAATAAATAATTTCAGCTTCATATTTGGGAGAGGAACATTGACTTTTGCCACCTTGTACCCTCTCTTTTCATCTCCAGTAATGTATTTTCCTTGCTTCATGTAATCAATCCCAAGTGAATTTCCCGCAAGTATGAATTTTGGGTTCCTTGAAATACCCGGCTTCACAGAAATTGCTATCATAGAGAGATAGCATCCCGAACCAATTTGTCCACTCCCCGATATTGCCTCACAACACCACCGATTGATCATGATATATGATGGATCAATGGCTTGCCTTGCAACCAATGCCGAATAAAGCCAATTAACTTCCATGTCGGTGACCTTGGACTCCTTCATTCTTCCCAAAATCCTTTTGCTCATCCAAGAATGAAATATCTGTATGATGGGATTCCGGATGCTACTTCTCTGCCGGTTATCTTCCCTTGAAATCATACTCCAAAATCCTTCCAATACACTTTCATTAGCATCAACATACTCCGGGGCTTCCCTCTGAAAACCGAGCAACTCTCTAATTTGCTCATTAGAAATTATGTGCTCATCATCCTTGAGTCGAAATGAGAGGGATCACACCCCTTCATTAATAACTGGTGCCATGGTCATGAGAATCTCCATGGCAAGCTCCAAATGAAAACTCACTCCTACTCCATCAGAAAATTGCCCCCAACCAAGATGGTTCATCATTTGATAGATATCCGGAGAAAATCAAAACACTTGGAGGGCATCATCATCAAAGTCAACATTGGGCACAACCCTCTTCTCTAGGCACCCAAGCTTCTCCTCCTCCTCCTCCTCCTCCGACATCATAAGAAATCCTTACTTGCAACGTCGCGGAGTGTACGGTGGTGGAGCGGATGAACGAGTCGAGCGACGAGGTTGGACGGGCGGCTCCTCCGTTCGCCCTTGCGGTTCGGTGTACCGCATGGACGAGCTTCACGTGTCTCTCCTTCCACTAAGGAGCATGGTGTCGCTCCTTGATGGCGCCACGTCCTCTTCCATGCTTCGCGGCGACTCGGAGCTTGAGTGCCTCTGTGAAGAACTTGTTGATGCCGGCTTCGATGATGATGATTGCATCTTCCTTCCAAGGACCTTGCCAAAAACCTTCTTCATCTTGTAGTTGCTGCACAAATCACAAACAAACTCCCCCGGAGGTTTCTTTCCAGTAGAAATACACACAAAAGAAGTATATGGAAGGGCAAGAATTGTGACGTATTTCTCTGAATTTTTGGACTCAAGAATGGAGAACGAATTTTTCGGAGGTGTTTCTGGAGGTTCTGGACTAGGAACTCAAGAACAAGAATTAGCAACAAAGCAAGTGGCTTACCTGAGAAAGATGAGCGCCGGGGGCCAAATAAATAGGCCAGGCCAGCCGGCCTGGGCCGACCGGCCTGGGGCCTCTGCCCCTCCTCTTTTTCTCCTTTTTCTCCCACTTGTTGCTTGATTGATCATGGTGTTGTGTACTCGTGCTCCACGCCATCCACCGTCCAATTCTTCTCAGCCACTCCTTTTTCTTTCATGGTCAAGTCCTCCATCTTGATCATTTTCTTTGTGTCACTTCCATGCCTCCTTGCCTCCCATGCTATCATTCATAACCTGCAAAAACAAAACAATGCTACCTCCCGCCTAGCGCTTCGTCGTTTATAGTCCATGGCTAGACTTCTTATCTTCTTCACTTCGGATCAACGCTCTTTGCGGGTGTTGCAATCTTGGGTACCCACTTCCGCACCACCTTGGGCACGGGCTTATACTCCGGCTTAGTCATCTTTTTGGTCTTCACAGGCAGCTTTTGTTCTTTGGTCTTGACGAATGCAACGACTTCCTTGATCACCTTCACTTCCTTCTTCTTGGGCTCCTCTTTCTTCCTTGGCTCTTCCTTACTAAAACGACGATGAGGTGGAACATATTTAGCATTGATCATGTTGCATACCTCGAAACGTGGACGAAACTTGAATATGCTTCGTGTGCCATTGACGTCGAACTTAATCTCCCCCTTTCCAACGTCGATCATTGCCCCGACGGTCTTGAGGAAGGGCCTCCCTAGGATGAGGGGTGGCTTCTCCCTTTCTCCCATCTCAAGTACCACGAAGTCGACGGGAATGAAGTGATCTCCAACTTTCACGGGCACATCTTCGGCAATTCCCACGGGATAGCGGATAGAGTTGTAGCCCAACTCCAAACACATACCCGTAGGCTCAAGTGGTAAGCGTAGCTTCTCGAACACATCTCTTGGCATGACACTCACGCTTGCTCTAAGGTCGCATAATGCCTTCTCGAACGTGAATGAGCCAATAGAACATGGGATAGTCGGACATCTAGGGTCTCTTTGCTTCTCAGGCCCTTGATTTGCGATGGCGGCACTACATTGTTCAGACATCTTGACGTGATCCGCCCCAAGTGTTGCCATCTCATACTTGTTTGCAAGTATGTCTTTGAAGTAGCGAGAATATGTAGGAACTTGGAGAACGTCCAATAGCGGCATGTTGATGCTTAACCTGCGCACCACTTCCACAAACTTTTCAAAATGATCAATTTTACCTCGAAAGTAGCATATCTTTAGTGTAGGCATCTTCGTGTCATCACTTGGCATTTCGAATTCCGGCTCTTCAGTAGCAATCTCCGGAATAGTAGTCACCTTCTCCTTAGTGTGATCATCCGCTTCAACGGTTGGCTTAGGCTTCCTTGCACCGGCTGGAAGTTCGGGATCCTCCGTCTCCTTTCCCGACCGAGTTTGAATAGCCTTTGCCATCTCGGGACCTTGGGGCTGCCCCGGCAATCTTCCTTCACTAGCGGTTAAGCGCCCAGCAAGTTGTCCCACTTGCGTCTCCAATATCTTCATTATGTTGAGCACTTGTTGGTTGGAGCTCCCGACCTCCGTCACCTTGCCATCGATGTTCTCCAAGATTTTATCCATAGTCTTGAACTTAGTGACGGTGTCCTTGTTGATCTTTGCTTGCTCGTCCATGAAATCCTTCAATTGTATACGAAGAGGCACCGAATTTTGAATAGACGAACTTGCATTAAATTGAGGTCTACCTTGCCCGTAGCGGAAGTTCGGCAAATTTCTTTTCCTCATGTAGTCGAGCACCTTTGCTTCCTCTGGACAATCTTTTTGGACATGGCCGTACTCCCCACATTCTTCACATGTGGATCTTGCTTCGGCGGCCTTCAAGTCTTGGGCGGCTTTCTTTTCTAGCTCCATCTTTTCCAACCTTCTCATGAGCGAGTCAATCTTCCCTTCTAGAAGTTCTTCCTTTTCAACCTGCAAAACACCTTTAACATTGCCCGTGGGTTGAACCGGAAGTAAGCGTCCGGACGACGCCCATGTATCATTATCCGCAACCTTCTTGAAAAGAGTGAATGCCTCCGTCGGAGTTAGCTCAATAATAGATCCTCCCGCCGATGCGTCAATTACGGTCCTTGATGCTAGGTTGAGACCTTGATAGAACTTTTGAACAAGGTCCTCCTTCGGGAACTTGTGATGTAGCACGGCTCGGGTGTACTCATTGAAACGCTCGAAAGCTTCCGCGATAGTCTCTGTAGGATATTGAGCAAATGTAGCAATCTTATTACGTAAGCTTTGAGTCTTACCCGGTGAATAGTACTCCTTCATGAAAGCTCTCATCAATGCTTCCCAATTTTGCACCGTATCCACCGGTAGAGTGTAGAACCATTGCAAGGCTTTTCCGAGAAGTGAGAATGGAAAAAGTCTTGCCCTCAATTGAGTTTGATCCAGCCCTTCCATCGTGAATGTCTGACAAAGTTGAATGAACGCTTGGATGTGAAGGTTAGGATCCTCTTTACCGGTGAAAGGTGTATGTTACACCATGCGGATGGTTGAAGTCTTGATCTCGAACGGTCTTCCGATGTCGGCTAGGTTGAGGATGGGGAGATCAACAAGCTCCGGGATGCAAAGCTCCCCAATCTTTCTCTCCGGTTGTGCCATTGGTGGCGGTTGAGGTTGATCTCTCCTCGGACATGTAGGTGGTAATTCCTTCTTCGGACTTGTAGGTGGTGATTCCTTTGGAGATCCTGACGATCCTTCATCTCCGGTGTTTGGATCTACAATCCCCAGCTTCCTAGATCGTGCTTCGCGTCTCCCTTGCCTGTAAAGTTTTTCTGGATCATCCATAAATTTTTTTTGGTTTGTTGGAGAGGTGGCCGTCCATCTCCTATTAGGGTTAGCGATAAACAAAATATACAAAAATATTTAAAAAGAAAAGAAAACTATAAAAAGGGTTAGTCAAAAACTAGATTAGATTGGTTTTTGAGGATGATCAAAGTTTAGTAGATGCAAAAGAAAAATAAAAAAGAAACTGAAAATACTTACAAACAAGATATTAGATTGGATCTTAATTACTTGTTCCCCGGCAACGGCGCCAGAAAAAGGGGCTTGTTGACGTTTGATTATCGTTCCAAAGTTCGTTTGGACTTGCAAGCGGACAAATCCTCCGTCGTAGTCAAGGGACCCTTCTTCCCTTGAGTGGTGAGCCCAAGGTATCGAATCCGTGGAACAATGTGTAAAGCAAGATCAATCTAATAACCGAGAAACACTTGCTTCTTTAAGAGGTTTCGAATTGCATCTAATCTACTAAGATCAAAGGAGGTAGCAAGAGAAAACATTGAGGTACCGATCTAGAGAGGGTCTAGATCGTGTTTATGTCGTCATTCCGAGCAAGATAAAAGAGAGAGTAAAACGAATCTCATTGAAAGCTTCTTTAAACCTTGACCTTCGGTCAAACCCCCTAAGTCGCCCCGCCGTACTCGGTGTCAACATCCTGTCACGATGTTCCCCTTTCTTCGCGGTTGAATCTTAGAGCACACCCACAAGGAGTGCGTTGAACTACTTGGTAGATCGGGTATGCACCTCTAGCCACTGCGGCTACAAGAACATCCCATGCAATCTATCTCGAGAATAGATTGAGGAAGAAAACACCCAAGCAAGAACAAGAATGGCAAACAAAGGTACTCGATCGCTAGGAATCGGATCCATTAAAACTCCATCAAAAGTATGTATACATGAATAAGATCCAACTGGGATCCTACCTTGATCCTGATTCACGCCTCCAGAACTCCGACGTGGTCTTCCTTGCAAGGTTCCCACGCCGGCTAGGTAAACCCTAGACGACTAACACGACCCTCCTCTCCGGGGTGGTGTCCCTCAAGCTCCTCTGCTCCTCGACGGCGAATGACGAATGGCTTGATAGTTGCAACTTCGCACGGGGGCTATAAATAGCCCGAGGATTATCTAGGTCAAAGGGGGCGACGAACCGCCACAGGGTAGGGCCAGACCGGTCGGCTTGGGCCGACCGGCCCTGGGCCGACCGGCCCAGGGCCTCCTCGGCTCGGTTCGTCCCCGGTTTTCTTCGTGAAGCTTCTCGCGACTTCCTGAGTTTTTGCCGAGTTGCATGTGGGCCCTTGCGTCATTTTCCTCACGGTTTTGATAAGGGTGCTTTGCGTATGAATTCCTACATCTTCCGTCTAGGTCCTCAGCACTTCTCGGCTTCATGCTTCAGTCTTTGGTTCATTTGGAGTTATGTTCATCTTGTATCTTGACTTGTCCCGGGGTCCGTGATCACCTTGTAAATCCCTTGATGAACTTTACCCGGAAGTCCTCATTAGGCTCTTGATTCCTGTGTAAACAATAAACTCCAAAAACCATGCACAAGTGCGAACATAACATATAATGGGGGTTAGGATCGTTAGTGTGAATATCAAATCAATACCAACATAGAAGGTAAACAAGTGGCTAGGTTGACGGACATCGACCGCCAACATCCCCCCATGCTTAAACCTTGCTCGTCCTCGAATAAGCCTTCTATGGATATCAGCGTTGCCCTTCGATGTTCAAACCCTACACTTGATCATGCATGAGAAAACATAATGCTCTCTAGTTTTATATTCATTAAAGTTCCATAATGTGCTAACTTTCATCTTTATGGAGGGTAGATATCATTCAAGCTCTTTCCACAAGTCCTTGATCAAGCTCTCAAACTTTTAAACAAATCTCAGAAATTTTGAAAAATAAAGAATGAGATAAAGAGAAAAATTGCTTTACCAAGATAAAAAATAACCATCTTGCACTTTGCTCATGTACTCTCATCTCACTTGTCTATCAAACCTACTTGTTCTACTCCTTTCCTCTCTCAAAGTATATGGTGGAAAGCTTTATATGGAGCTATAGGAAAGTTTAGTCCTACCAAGATATTATAGTTGAGATATTATTAAAACAAGACTAGCCTCTCATAGTCTTACCGAGCCTCGTCAAAAAGGCCATTGGAAAAATAATGTTATCAAGGAGGGGGAAGAGATGAACACACACTTTTAGATAGGTGGACATGTGCAAATGGCAAAGAGTGATCCCAAGGCACAAACGAAGTCCTCATTATCGGATTGCACATGGTTGGAAAGATGAGTATGGGCCTTGATCTTGAATCCTCTTGAAAACTCAAAAGCACTAAAACATAGCTAGAGAACCGGGGAGCTTTATTATATTTTTTTTCTTTCCTTCTTCTTTCTTTCTTTTTTTTTTCTCATCATACTTTTTCTTCTTTTATCATTTTTTTCTTTCATCATACTTTTTCTCTTTTTTTTGTTTGCTCCCCTTGAACTCTAGACTATACTAGCACTTCCTTGGCAACCCCCCCATGCTTAGATGTTTGCTCGTCCTCGGGCAAAAGAGGTTGTAAATATGCCATGGTGGAAAATGAAGAAAGCTCTCATTTTTCTTAGAGAGAGACACTCGAAAAATCTTCTAGGGATCCTTTTGGAAGTCTCCCTTTCTCACTTGAAGTACCTTCCTTGTAATCTTCTCCAAAATATTCATCCATACTCATATATTGGGTTGTGGTCAAGGAGGTGAACACAAAAAAGATATATTTGGGTTTTGGTTGGATATCCGACGAGGTTTGCGAAATTCCTAATGTGGAAACTCACAATGCACGGACAGAAGAGGCTAGCAATAAGAATGATACACAAAAACGGAATGACCAGCTTCTTAGTCTCGAGCCAGAGAAATCAGGCCTTGAATTAATGCACCCAAAAATAAATCTTGTATATACTAAGGTTTTGCACTCAAGTAAACTTAGGCTTTGGATGGGTAGAGCAAAATACAAGCGGTACTTGTGACAAGGTTAGCATAACTTTTTGAGAATAAAAAGGTTCTTTGATTCATTCAAAGTTGAGAGCAACGAAAAAGAACTATGGGACTTGAGTTATCATAACATCCACACAAGATTAAGCTAGCATTTAATTAAATTTCAGATTCATATTAAAAGAGAGCACTAGCTTAAACATGCATAAAACAAGCATAAGATCGAGCAAAGCAGCAATGATCATCACATATCAACATGGTACAAATTCTTCATCAATATTAAGATCATAAAAGTAACGGTGAAACTTATTCATGATGATGTATAACAAACTACTACTACCACACATGATGAAATTAAATAAAAACAAGAAAATACTACGCAAATATAAACGCACACAAGATGAAAGTAAAGAAAAGGAAAAGGAAAAATCAAACCACACTTAAAAAGCTCTGTCCCTTCCTTCTTTCTTCACTCCTCATCTGATTGCTCTTGCTCTGTTGGTTGACTTTCATTGAATCCTTGCTCAAAATATTGTTGCATGGCCCTCCATGAAATTGATGCGGCGGCACGATTTGAAGACACCCCAATTGATGGGCGATTCCCGCCGTTCCTTCATGCCAATGGTTGACATGGCTTCAGATCCTCTCAACGTCTTGTTCATTCCTTTGCATATACGCACCAATAATGGTTGCACTTTGTTGGGGCTGGGGCATGCTTGCATAAGGCGCCACAAATGCTTCATTGGACACAACAAAAGTTGGTGGAAAATATGTTGGAGGAGCTGGCGGCATGGCTGCACCACTCCCCCATGCTTGCATTAGCACACTTCCGTAGTAGGGTGGTGGCATAGGAATCCCGCCATAAGGTTGATGGTAGGCCGCCCCTCCTTGGTCTTGGGCTGCGGAGGACGAACCTTCTTCTATAATTCTTCCCCTCTTGTTCTTCTTAGTCGGTACGAGAATTCCTTCCTCTAACCAATTCTCTCTCCCTTCAATAAGTAATTTCAGCTTCATATTTGGGAGAGGAACATTGACTTTTGCCAACTTGTACCCTCTATTTTCATCTCCAGTAATGTATTTTCCTTGCTTCATGTAATCAATCCCAAGTGAATTTCCCGCAAGTATGAATTTTGGGTTCCTTGAAATACCTGGCTTCACAGAAATTGCTATCATAGAGAGATAGCATCCTGAACCAATTTGTCCACTCCTTGATATTGCCTCACAACACCACCGATTGATCATGATATATGATGGATCAATGGCTTGCCTCGCAACCAATGCCGAATAAAGCCAATTAACTTCCATGTCGGTGACCTTGGACTCCTTCATTCTTCCCAAAATCCTTTTGCTCATCCAAGATTGAAATATCTGGATGATGAGATTCTGGATGCTACTTCTCTGCCGGTTATCTTCCCCTGAAATCATACTCCAAAATCCTTCCAATACACTTTCATTAGCATCAACATGCTCTGGGGCTTCCCTCTGAAAACCGAGCAACTCTCTAATTTGCTCATTAGAAATTATGTGCTCATCATCCTTGAGTCGAAATGAGAAGGATGGCACCCCTTCATTAATAACCGGTGCCATGGTCATGAGAATCTCCATGGCAAGCTCCAAATGAAAACTCACTCCTACTCCATCGGAAAATTGCCCCCAACCAAGATGGTTCATCATTTGATAGATATCCGGAGAAAATCCAAACACTTGGAGGGCATCATCATCAAAGTCAACATTGGGCACAACCCTCTTCTCTAGGCGCCCAAGCTTCTCCTCCTCCTCCTCCGACATCACAAGAAATCCTTACTTGCAACGTCACGGAGTGTACGGTTGTGGAGCGGATGTATGAGTCGAGCGATGAGGTTGGACGGGCGGCTCCTCCGTTCGCCCTTGCGGTTCGGTGTACCGCATGGACGAGCTTCGCGTGTCTCTCCTTCCACTAAGGAGCATGGTGTCGCTCCTTGATGGCGCCACGTCCTCTTCCATGCTTCGTGGCGACTCGGAGATTGAGTGCCTCCGCGAAGAACTTGTTGATGCCGGCTTCGATGATGATGATTGCATCTTCCTTCCAAGGACCTTGCCAAAAACCTTCTTCATCTTGTAGTTGCTGCACAAATCACAAACAAACTCCCCCGGAGGTTTCTTTCTGGTAGAAATACACACAAAAGAAGTATATGGAAGGGCAAGAATTGTGACGTATTTCTCTGAATTTTTGGACTCAAGAATGGAGAATGAATTTTTTGGAGGTGTTTCTGGAGGTTCTGGACTAGGAACTCAAGAACAAGAACTAGCAACGAAGCAAGTGGCTTACCTGAGAAAGATGAGCGCCGGGGGCCAAATAAATAGGCCACGCCAGCCGGCCTGGGCCGACCGGCCTGGGGCCTTTGCCCCTCCTCTTTGTCTCCTTTTTCTCCCACTTGTTGCTTGATTGATCATGGTGTTGTGTACTCGTGCTCCACGCCGTCCACTGTCCAATTCTTCTCAGCCACTCCTTTTTCTTTCATGGTCAAGTCCTCCATCTTGATCATTTTCTTTGTGTCACTTCCATGCCTCCTTGCCTCCCATGCTATCATTCATAACCAGCAAAAACAAAACAATGCTGCCTCCCCCATGCTTGTCCTTGCATGTGCTCAAGATGCATTAATGATGAAGCCTTCTCGTGATGCATCATAGAGCATTAGAAGTTCAATTAAGCTCAAAACCTTCCCTTGATCATGTTTAGATGCTAATTACTCCTCTAATTTTGAAAAGGCTTCACGCTTAGGAAGCTTCTCGCGACTTCCTGAGTTTTTGCTGAGTTGCATGTGGGCCCTTGATGTCATTTTCCTCGCGGTTTTGATAAGGGTGCTTTGCGTATGAACTCCTGCATCTTCTGTCTAGGTCCTCAGCACTTCTCGGCTTCAAGCTTTAGTCCTTGGTTCATTTGGAGTCATGTTCATCTTGTATCTTTACTTGTCCCGGGGTCCGTGATCACCTTGTAAATCCCTTGATGAACTTTACCCGGAAGTCCTCATTTAGGCTCTTGATTCCTGTGTAAACAATAAACTCCAAAAACCATGCACGAGTGCGAACATAACATATAATGGGGGTTAGGATCGTTAGTGTGAATATCAAATCAATACCAACATAGAAGGTAAACAAGTGGCTAGGTTGACAGAAATCGACCGCCAACATCCCCCCATGCTTAAACCTTGCTCGTCCTCGAACGGCACAGTGTACACCACCCCCTAGCTCTCAAACACCGTGATGTAGACCAACCCATCTCCACAGTACCCGGAAAAGACAAGCCCCTGTTCTGCTGACTGGGATAGGATACGAATCCTACGTCCTGTGTCCGACTAACTACTCGGAGAAGGGTACAAGAAGCCTCAGAAGCAGCTACTTGGGACGCACGATTCCAGGAAGACCTACACTGTCACCTGCGTCCCCACAACAGTTCTTCACCGTCTCGTCCTGACAGCCCGATGCGGAAGAAGGATGCTCTACTCTGCAACCTTGTTTTACACCATCGATTTACCCTCTACGCCTCTCCCTTGTAACTATAAAAGGAGAGGGGGGAACACTTGTGAGACTTGTTTGTTCCCACCCCCACACGCCCTCAGTATCAATCTCACAATCCACCACAGACTCACTCGCACTCATGTACGCAGAACTCTACTACTAGAACCTCACGCACACGCACCAGGGACTTGGGCTCAAAACCCTCTCCCGACTTTTTTGTAACCCCTACTACGAACTCCTGAGCATAAAGAACACCCCCTCTCGGACTAGACGTAGGGTATTACTCTCCGGAGGCCCGAACTAGTATAATCCCGAGTGTCTCTTGTGCAACCGTGCGGATCTACACATGCATTCGTATAAATTTACTTGCCGGCGGTAACAAACCCCGACAGTTGGCGTGCCAGGTAGGGGCCTTCACGTGTTTTCGACGTTCATTCCAGGGTCCGCACGGCCCATCCATCGTCCTCTTCGATGGCAATCATCGCCAAGCCACTGCCGATGAGCTACCCTATGGGATCATCCGAGCCGCTCCTGGCCGGGCTCGAGATCCGTTTTGGGAGCCTGAACTTCCAGGTGACCGGAGACGGCTACCTCATGCGCCTCCTCGACGGGAGCGCTCGCGCGCCCACATTGGAACCAGTTCCGGCCACCGCTCCACGATCGCCTCGGTGTAAGAGGCGTTCGCGGCAAGCCAAGGCGGAGCGGCGAAGGGCGGCACGCGCCAGCCCTCGTCCACAGGTCGAGGCTAGCGAACCACGACCTGCCGACGCGGCGGAAGACTCCCTGCCGTCGGACTCGACGGACCGCGTCGCCAGAGAGAGCGCACCGATGACATCACTCCCTCGAGGGACGCGCTACACGGCGGTGACATATTCCTCTTCATCAGGCACGGACCTGGCCGTGTATGAGAACTACCCAAGTCATCGTCTCTGGTGTTACCAGAAGCTTCCAGCAACCTCGCCCGATGAGCAGTACCTCGACTCTGACAGCACGGACGACACCTTGGGCTCGAAGTGGGACTACTCCAGGCTTCAGGACGATGGCACCTTCTGTCGTTTCTAGACGGCGGCGGACTATTACTTCAGCTGCTCCGACGATTCCGACGGCGGAAGTTACCACCCCTCGCGCGAATGCTTCGTCGTAGGCAACGCTCCGGTACCAGCCCAGACTCCGGAGGGGGCCGTCCACTCCGCTCACAGCTCAACGGCGGATAGCATAGCCGAGGCGCACGCCCCACCCAATGGAGCCACGCAATGAGCACGACTAGACGAGTTGGAGGACGTGCAGCGGCAGCTTGACGACGAGTGGGCCCAGCTCCACCAACAGCTCGGACAGGACCCGGATCCGACTCCCACTCGCATACGCGCGAGGGACATCCAGTAACACATCATCAACGACGACCGAGACGTCATCAACGACACGCCCGTCTTCAAGAGGGCGTCGCAGAATCTGGCTGTGGCTGCAGTTCTTCTCCGGAAGATCCCGGAGCCTGTCACACCTCAAGAGAAAGAAATGCACAAACAAATCAAGACGCTCCTCGAGACCGCCGTCGTGCAGTAGGCAGAAAGCTCTGCTTCTCGTCAGCGGGGCTCGCAGGGTCGCGGGCACTCCGAGCCACGACAACCTGCAGTGCCGTCGCAATAGCCACGACGGTCCGAGGAAATCAACGTGCCGGTCAAAAGCCGCCTGGGGCCCCACTGCGACGCGCGCGATACCATCAAGGCACGGCGAAGGGCGGACGCGGGCCAAGACGACGCTTACGAGAAGCAGCCACGTAAGGAGTACAACCGGCGGCGCGGGGGTCGTTATGATAGCGACGAAGATCGAAGCCGGAGCAACTCGCCTGACGCCCAGGGGCCGCGCGCCTTCGGAAGAAATGTGCGCAGCGCCCGTTTCCCTTCGCGTTTCCGAGCTCCGACCTTCGTACCAAAGTACGATGGTGAAACTAACCTCAGCGTTTGGTTGGAAGATTACCGACTGGCATGTAACGCCGGCGGAGCGCGGGACGACTTGTTCATCATCAAGAATCTTCCGTTACACCTCGCGGACTCGGCCCGTACGTGGCTTGAGCACCTACCACGGGGCAAAATCGACAGCTGGTCACAGCTACCCGACGCCTTCATGGGCAACTTCCAGGGCACGTACGCCCGACTAGGGAACCCGTGGGACTTGCGCAACTGTAAGCAGATGAAGGGTGAGAGCCTGCGCGACTACATCCGGCGCTTCTCTAAGCAATGCACCGAGTTGCCCAGCACCACCGACACGGACATCGTCTCAGCCTTCCAGAATGGCACCACGTGTGCCATCTACCCGGGAGCTGCTTGACATAGCAACCGATCATGCCAACGGAGAGGAGGCCGTGGCCGCGACGCTCAGTCCCGGCACCAGCAAAGGGAAGCAGCCGGCCGAGGCTGATGGTGGTTCGTCCGCTCCAACCAACAAGAAAAAGAAGAACAAGGATAAGCGGTACCGTGATGACACCCTGGTGGCGGCTGTCGACCGAAAGACAGCAAGACCCAGGAGTGACCCGCCAAAAGACCACTTCGAGAAGTTGCTAGAGGCTCCGTGCCCCAACCACGAGGGCCCGGTCAAACATGCCCTCAAGGACTGCAACCTGATGAAGTCCTATCTCGCTGGCACGCTGAAAAGCGAAACATCGCTCCGACCAGTGATGGAGGTTAGGACAAGGGCAATGACGAAGGCACCTACCCCCGTGAAGACGGAGCTGTTATGATGATCTTCGGGGGTTCGGAGGCACGGCCGCCTAGATGCCAGGAGAAGCTGATCCGGCGAGAAGTTTTTCGCGCTGAGCACGCAACTCGAACGTACCTAAAGTTGTCGGAGACACCGGTCACGTTCGACCGCCGTGATCATCCCGACCACGTTCCACGCCCAGGCAACTTCCCGCTGGTCGTGGCGCCCTTGTTCGGCACCAAGCGCGTGCACAAGGTGCTGATGGACGGAGGTAGCGGCCTCAATGTCATCTAAATGTCGACCCTCGACGACATGGGGATCCCACGGTCCCGACTGCGGCCGTCGACAGCACCCTTCCACGGGGTCATACCCGGGATGGAGGCGGTTCCCCTCGGGCAGATCGATCTGCCTGTCACGTTCGGAACTCCGAACAATTTCCAAAAGGAGACCCTCACCTTCGATGTGGTAGGGTTCCCAGGGACATATCACGCGATACTCGGAAGGCCAGCTTACGCAAAGTTCATGGTCGTCCCCAACTACACGTACCTCAAGCTGAAAATGCCCGGCCCAAAAGGCATCATCACGGCAGGTACATCATTCCAGTACGCGTACGAATGCGATGCTGAGTGCTTCCAGTTCGCTGAATCACTGATCCAGTCCGAGAAGCTCACCACAGAGCCCCCCTCCGAGGACCAAGACATCCCCCGAGTCGTCTAAGCGAGCGGCATGCTCTTTCGAGCCCGCCAAGGACACCAAGGAAGTGCCCGTCTCCGATGATGGCCGCACGATCCGTATCGGGACGGCGCTCAATTCCGCCTAGGAAAGCACGCTCATCGACTTCCTCCGTGCAAACCTCGACGTGTTCGCATGGAAGCCCTCCGACATGCTGGGAATTCCAAGGGAGTTCGCTGAGCACAAGCTTAACATTAAGCCCGGCTCGAAGCCGATCAAACAGCGTCTTCGCCGCTTCAACTTTGACAAGTGCAAGGCCATTGGCGAAGAAATCAAGAAGCTCCTTAGTGCAGGATTCATTCGTGAAGTGTACCACCCCGAGTGGTTAGCGAACCTTGTACTCGTTAAAAAGAAGAATGGAAAATGGAGGATGTGCATTGATTACATGAGCCTGAACAAGGCATGTCCAAAAGATCCATTTCCTTTACCGCGTATAGATCAAGTAGTCAATTCAACGGCTGGGTGCGAGACCCTCTGTTTTCTCGACGCTTACTTCGGGTACCATCAAATCACGATGAGCCTGATCGACCAGCTCGCGACCTCATTCATCACCCCGTTCGGTGCGTACTGCTACACTTCCACACCGTTTGGGTTCAAGAATGCAGGGGCCACGTTTCAGAGATGCATGCGATGTGTCTTTGGAGACCTCATCGGACGGCTAATCGAGGCCTATGTGGATGATATCGTGGTTAAGTCAAAAAAGGTGGGCGACCTGATCCCCGACCTCACCGTGGTTTTTGAAAAGCTGAGAGAGCACAGTGTGAAGTTAAATCTCGAGAAATGCGTTTTCGGGGTCCCCAGGGGCATGCTACTCCGTTTTGTCGTGTCCGAACGCGGCATCGAGGCCAACTCCGAGAAGATCTCTGCGATCACAAGCATGGGGCCCATCAAAAACCTGAAGGGAGTGAAACGCGTCACCGGATGCCTCGCTGCTCTCAGTAGGTTCATCGCTCGACTAGGTGAACGCAGCTTGCCACTGTACAAGCTCATGAAGAAGTCGGAGCATTTCGTATGGACACCTGAAGCGCAAGAAGCACTCGATTCACTCAAAAAGCTACTCGAGAGCCCACCAATGCTCACCGCACCAGCGGAGGAGGAGCCGATGCTCCTATACATCACCGCAACGACCCAGGTCGTGAGCGCAGTGCTGGTGGTCGAACGAGACGAGCCCAGGAAGACGCAGAAAGTACAGCACCCGGTCTACTTTGTGAGCGAGGTCCTCTCTGACTCGAAGACGCTCTACCCGCAAATCCAAAAGTTGATCTATGCGATCCTCATCACTAAGCGGAAGCTCCGGCACTATTTCGACTCACACCGCATCACGGTGGTTTCCAAATATCCGCTCAGCGAGGTCATATAGAGCCTAGAAGCGGAAGGTAGAATTGCTAAATGGGCCCTCGAGTTGATGGGACAAAACATCGAATACGCGCCCCGCACCGCCATCAAGTCGCAGGCATTGGCCGACTTCGTCACCGAATGGACGGAGATCCAAACTCCCCCTGCTCCCATCGAACACGAGACGTGGCCATGTACTTCGACGGGTCGCTTATGAAAGAAGGAGCCGGGGTCAGACTTGTCTTCATCTCGCCTCTGGGCGTACGAATGGAGTACATGGTCCAACTACATTTCGCAGCCTCCAACAATGTCGCAGAGTACGAGGCGCTCGTCAACGGTCTCCGGATCACCCTCGAGCTCGGGATCCGACGTCTCGAGATTAGGGGAGGCTCCGACCTGGTCGTGGGGCAGGTGATGAAGGAGAAAAATTGCTTAAGCCCAAAAATGGCCGCATACTGCCAAGCTGTGCACGAGTTGGAGGACAAGTTCCATGGACTCGAGCTCAATCATGTGCTGCGTAAGTACAACAAGGTGGCGGATACCCTCGCGAAAGCAGCATCGAATCGAAAACCCGTCCCACACGGGGTCTTCGCCAGCGACCAGTACGCACCGTCCGTCCGCTTCGAGGAGGACAAGTCGTCGGAGCCGTCAACACAAGAAGTCATGGAGATTGACGGGGTGTGAGAGCCCAACCTCGAAGACCCAGACTGGAGGATCCCGATCCTCGAGTGGATGGTGGAGGGAAAGTTACCACCCGACAAGGAGGAAGCTCGACGGATCGCTCGCGTGGCCAAGTCGTACAAACTGGTCGACGGCGAGCTCCGACGAAAGGGTGCTGAGGGCATACTCATGTGTTGCATCCTGGCCGACCAGGGCAAAGAGCTGCTGTAGGAAATCCACGCAGGCACATGCGGGCATCACGCCGGTCCAAAGACCATTGTCGGGAAGGCTTTCCGACAAGGTTTCTACTGACCAACCACAGTCGCCGACGCAACTCGGATCGTGCGCAGTTGCGAAGGCTATCAATTCTACGGAAGACAAACTCATCTCCCGGCGCAGGCACTACAAACCATTCCTATCACCTGGCCTTTCGCGGTCTGGGGATTGGACATGGTCGGACCTTTGAGAAAGGTGCCTGGGGGCTACACCCACGTGCTCGTTGCCATTAACAAGTTTTCAAAGTGGATCAAGGCCGAGCCCATAACAAATGTTCGCTCCGAGGAGGCCGTTGCGTTCTTCACCGATATCATCTATCGCTTTGGGATCTCGAACTCCATCATTACCGATAACAGCACCCAGTTCACCGGCAAAAAGTTCCTCAAATTCTGCGACGACAACAACATCCGCATGGACTGGGCCGCCGTCGGCCACCCGAGGACTAATGGACAAGTGGAGAGGGCGAACGACATGATCTTGCAAGGCCTGAAGCCGCGAATTTTCAAGCGCCTCGAGATGTTTCGGTCGACCTGGGCCGCAGAGCACCCGTCCGTCCTGTGGAGCCTACGCACCACACCTAGTCGGGCCACCGATTGCACGCCTTTCTTCCTGGTCCACGGGTCGGAGGCGATCCTCCCGACGGACATCGACTACGGCAGCCCACAGGTTCAAGCTTACACCGAAGAGGGCAACCAGGTCGTACTCGAAAACACCATCGACCAGTTGGATGAAGCACGCAGTGTCGCCCTCCTTCACTCGGCACAATACCAGCAGGCTCTACGTCGCTACCATGAGCGCAACATACGAGAACGCGAGTTCCAAGTTGGCGACCTCGTCCTCCGACGAGTTCAAAGCAACGAGGGCCGACACAAGCTCTCACCACCATGGGAGGGCCCTTTCATCGTCGACCAGGTGCTCCATCCGGGAACCTTCAAGCTCAAGTACGAGGACGACAGGGTCATCTCCAACGCCTGGAACATAGAGCAGCTACGCCGTTTTTACCCTTAAGTGTTTCCTTTATTTTCATCTTATGATAATGCAAGAGCTCCGAGCTACTTTCTTATTTCGTGATATGATATCTTCTTCAAGCTTGCATCTTTTACTCGAGTAAAACATCTTTTATGCTTGTCTCATCCCATGGGCAAGTCTCCGACTTGTCCACGGGCTCGGGGGCTACTCGGGGCCACGACACCCCTTCCCCGCACGTCTCGAAAACTTTTTCTGATCAAAAACCGTTCACGGTTTCTCGTATGATCATCGCGGTACACCCACACTTCTTAAAGGGAGGTGAGCGACGGCTCTAGCGGTCATAAACCTGCGCTCGTCCGGGCCCCGAGTACTTACGCCCCCGCGGCTACAGTGCAAAAAACCCACGAGCAAAGTTCACGACCTCGAGTTGTCACTCATTTACTCCCTCAAAAGTTGTCGGGCAACCGTCTAAGCTATGAACTCTGAAGAGTTTTCTTGTTTGCAAAAACACGCTTTCGTTCACCTTCCCCAAAGTACTCGGGGGCTGCTTGCCCGAGTGGTGCCGCTTCGAGGCTAAGCCTGGTCGGGTCGCCAGGTTCTTACGCCCCCGCGGCTACAGAGCAAGACACCACCGGCAAGGCCCTAAGCTACATCGCTGGGATTAGCAAGCTCCCTAACTACTCGGGAAAAGGCTAACGAACAAACAAACGAAGTGCTTAACTTGAAATAAAAATGGGTGACTGACCCACGAGTGTGTTATGAATACTCAACCCATAAGTTTGTTACAAGTCGTCACAAGCATGACCAAAAGCCTCAGCGAGGCGACTCTATTTTTCTCTCATAGGCCCAGGTCGTGGAGGGCATGGTTCATCATAGTCCGGGCGAAGTCGACGGCGTCTTGTTCAATACGGATGTAGCCATCGTTGTCGTAGCCCGGACACCACCCTTGGCTCAGCAGCTCCCTGTCCAGCTCAGGGTAGTGCGACAAGAAGATGGCCACCACCATGCGGACGATATCGCGAGCCACGTCCATTGACTGTCGGCGAGCTGTCGTGGCGGCCCTTTCCAGGCGATCCTTCATGTTGAGATCGGAAGGGACCCCAAGGTCGTCCATCGCCTTGGTGATGACCTCGGCCATCCTGTCACAGATCGTCTGCACCTGTGTAAGGTCTTTCTTGGTCACCCCGTGCAACTTTTGTTCCTCCTCAAGCTCTACCACGAGCTCTGAAGAAAAAGAGGGACCAACGTTAGCAGAGGACATCTCGATCAAAGAAGGCGAATCAGGAAGAAGACACGGCTCTTACTGTTGAGCCTCTCAGTGGACTCGCGAGCAAGCTCCGCCAATTTCTCGTTCTCGACGAGACAGGTGGCTGCGATGCTCTCCTGATCCGCCACCTTCTTCTCCAAGTCAGTGCGGACCACGCAGAGAGCTGTTCACCCCAAAAAACAAGATAACATCACGAATCAAGTGACCACGCGCAAGCAAAAAGCGAGGACAACAGGTCGTGAGGCACTCACCGACGATGATCTCCTCACGCTTCTGGGCAACTTCCTCGAGTTGGCCCTTCTTGGCGTTGACGCTGCTGACCCGGGCCTCGAGAGCAGTCACCCTCTCGCGGGCCACCTGGAGGTCGGACTCGGCTCGGCCCGCCTTTGCTTTGAGCTCCGACTTCTCCTGATGGGCAGCACGGGCAGCGGTCTCGGTGTTGGAATGCAGCTCTGCTGCTGCCTGCTCCGCCGCAGCCAGCTTCTTCTCCAAAGCGGCCTTCTCTGCCTGCGCTGCGGCCACGCGGTCCTCGACGGATTTCACTCTAGCTTCAATGGCCGTGCGCTCGGTCGCCCGGTCGACCTCGCCGACTGCCGCAACAAGACAGGTCGCGGCCAGCTGCGTCTCCAGCTGCGTCTTCTCTGCGAGGAGCGCCTCGAGGGCCCGGGACTTGTCGTCGCAACGCCCAACGAGCTCCTGAACCACGGATGGACTTCACGGTCAGGAAAAATGAGGAAGCACGCACGGAAAACAAAAGGACAGGGAACAGTAACCATGTCTTACCGTGGAAGCAGGCAGGACCAGTTCCATGAGCGCCCGCTCCGATTGGCGCAGCGCCCGTTCGCTTTGACGCAGGCCCCGCTCCAGATTGCGGCGGGCCAGGGACTCCGCGCCCTCATCGATGATCAGGCCAGCAGAGGTCCGGACCTGCGAGACGGGCACCATCTAGAGCGGACGCGCCTCTGCCTGCTCCTCCGCCGTCGACGTAGTCGACCCCGGGCCCCTCGAGCTCTCTCCGACCTCCAAGGTCGGAGGTGGCATCTGCTCGTCCGCTGCCGTGAGGGGAGAAGCGATCGGGGAAGGCGACTCCAGGATGACAACCACTTCCGCGGGGCTCGGCAAAGGGATGGCGTCATTCTTGAGAGCGGCGGCCGACGAAACCAGAACGGCCTCCTCGGTCACCACAATGTCCTCGGCCTCCTCGGATGTGGGGATGGCCGGCTCCACCACCATCGTGGTGTCTCCGGTACCTACCAGTGACTCAGGGGCTGGAGTCCCAGAGCCCGCCGCTCGCCCCCTCGAACGACTCGGGGGCTGGCTGCTCGACGTCTACGGCGGCGTCACCCACCCCCACCAGCAACTCGGGGGCCGGCTGCTCAACATCGCCCGCCGGTGCCTCAGGAGCAGGATCCTCCCGTGGCTGCTCCTGGGCCCCGGACAAGCACTTCACCAACTCGGCGCGTGGGTCGAGAGCACTTCTTCTGTGGGGGCCTCGCCCCCCAAACCCATCATGCCCATTGACAGGTCGCTGCGAGCCGGGCTCTCAGCTCCCCTCGAAGGGGACGTCATCTCCTGGGTCCCGGACCCTCTCGTCTCTTCGACCGCCACCCCCAATGGGAGGGTTGGCGAAGGGACCGCCCAACGGCGGCACATCTCCGGCCACCTGGGCCGGGCGGCGCAATGACTTCACGGGCACCAGCCTCATCGTACGGGGGTCGGGCACCCTGAAACGGAAAAACGTCACGACAACAACAAGCGGGGGGCATGCTCCCCGAGGATGTGAAGTAACGATCAAAAGTTACAACTCGGAACTTACCTTGCTGCAATGTTGCGAGGCCGCTTCGAACCAAAAGTCGGGTTCGGGGGAGACGCCACCCTTTTGCTCCCCACAAACGGAGCAGAGGTCGAGGAAGGTGTCGCCCCACCCCCAGCGACCACGATAGACGGAAGATGCCGCTGGGTGGAGGCCTGTCCTCCACTCTGGGCCGTAGGCGGAGAGGAAACCCGCGGCGCAGTCCGTCGCTCCCGTGGCGAGCGCGCCAAGGGAGAGTGCGACCTCCGGCGTGAAGAGTGGCGGCGCGAGGACTCGCTCCTCGACGTGCATCGAGTGGGGTCGCTGCACCGCGGGGAACTCCTACTCCTCTCGCGGTGGCTCCGCTGAGATGTGCGGCTGCTCGACTCGGGCCGGTCTGCTCGAGAGGACTGGGCCGGCGCCTGCTGGCTCGAGCCGGCACCAATCATGGTCGAGACGGGCACCGACCCGCCGCGTGGCTGCGACGTCGCCGCCATCTCGTCGTCGGTCCACACGAACTCGGACTCAGAGTCCCCTGTGTTCGCCGGCCGCGACGAGGGGTCTTCGTCCTCGGAGATGTTGGCTTCGTTGGCACGCCGGCGCGAAGCACGGCTGTCATTCCTCGACCGCTTGTGGATCTCTTTTTCTGATGGGCCCTCCTGCGGTCCGCCCGCCGCTTCTCCCGCGCGGCGATCTCTCGGGTGAGCGCCCGGTCCTCTTTGTTGGCATTTCATAGTGTCGTCACTTTAAGAACAGATTTGGAATCCATCCTTAGTGACAACACCAAGAAACGCCTTGTAGGCACCTCTTAACATCACAACAAACGATGCCGAGTTAGTGTGAACATCAAGACTTGCTCAAGGTTAATCTAAACGATCATGAACGAATCCGCAAGCGCACAGATAAACCATTGTAGCATTTCCCCAAGGAAGGAGAATATTCCAAGGGTATCGTATCTGTGGAAGGCAATGGCGGATATCTTAGACTTATGCTTTTGCTCTGAATGTAAACTAAGAGATAGATATAGGAAACAACAAACTCAAAGGCAGGGGTAAGATAAAAATATAAAGGGCAGTGTGACACACACACTCAGATCTACCTCTACTCTAGCACACTACGGCTTAGGGGGAACATACGAGTTAGCTCTAGGTTCTAATGTACTAAACATACAAAGCTAGAAGATACAGGAGATAGCCATGAGTATTGCATGAGAGGGTAAGGTTCAGCACCCAGGTACAAATGGGGAGCTAGACCGCGACGACCAGCACTCTGCGAAACTAGACTTTAGACTCCTACAGCAGGTACCCCAGCGCGGAGGGTTGCAAAGGATCCAACAGTTGTCACCACTACGGACCTACCTCTATCGTTACGGGGGTATGCTCATAACTAACGTAGCCAAACAACCCAGGCACTATGCCTGCGTTGCTGCTAGACTCCACCCGGCCCGGGCTATTGTGACCTAGGGTGAGAGCCACCAGAAGACTGGTCAACTTAGACCGAGTACCGTAGCTTGAACACAAACCTCATGCAACACTCTCATGCCATCTAACAAGAGTAACTAAGGCTAGACATACGAACGGATACAAAATCTCTTATGTCTAGTCAATAAGATCAAAGGGTCGTGTTCGTGAAGAACACGAGCCTCTAACTTATGAACAAACACATAAGGAATGAGTTTATCACCCTTCAAGTGGATCAAAAGGTAGTGTTCATGAAGAACACAAGCCTCTAAATGATGAACAAAGGATGAACTCAAGAACATATCAAGCCTATGATCTACCATGACTTTATATGAAATAGCTGAATAACTGAAGTAGATCAAAGTCATACAATGAAATAAAGATAAAAGAGAACTCATACCTAGACTCCAAAGAAGACTTGAAACCTGAAGAAGAGCTACTCTAGCCTACCCCCTAGCCTTGGAAACTAAAAGCGAGAGGAGAATGAGAGAGTGGTGTGTGGGAAATGGGAGCCCCTCCCCTTCTATTTATAGGCAAGGACCAGGCTTGCTCGGAGGCTCAAAGTGCTCCAAAACACCCCAGGATGCAGCAAGTGACCAATGAGCGGCTGCCACATGTAGGGACAAGATGGGCGGCCCCTAGGTCGGTTCGGCCGATCCTAGGATCGGCCGGCCCTCTAGGGTGGCCCCACCTGGTGTGCTTCCTCTGGTTGGCTGCCCTGTGGGCCCTCTGATCCATCCCCGGTGCATGGCTTGATTTGGTATCCGAGGTGGGCCCTTTGATCAATGTGAAGTCCATGTGGCGCTCTCTGATTCGTCGGTGAGTGCCTCCCTTGGATCAATGACGTGGAATGCCATGTATTTCCTTGGTGGCAGCCACCTCCTCAGTTGAGTTGGCATGGTTTCTTCATAGAAGGTGGGTTTCCATCTCTTTTAAGGGGTAAATCACCTACATACAAATAATCTCCAAGGACAAGTGGAACTACATTATTCAAACCAAAATGCAAGTAAATAATGCATATGCCTCCATTTATGTAAAAATATTGAGGGTTGAAAGTGGTACTTAATAGCCGTCAACACTCTTCCAGTGGAGGACGCGAGGCGAGGATGCGCACCGACCCCATCTGGACAAACGCAAGAAAATCATTACCCACAATCACAACAAGCAAAGTTGAAAGGGGCAAAGAGAGGCGTACCAGGATCGTGGTGGTCGGGTCAGGAAGCATTGGCAACACGTTCGGCGGCGGCCAGAACAAGTGGGTGATCCCGGTGGCCTAGGACACCCGGCGCTGGACCTCGTCCATCGAGGGCAGAGGATCGGCCGTCACCGTCCCCGCGAAGGGAGCCCGGTCATCCGTCATCTCGGAAAGGCGCAGAGCGCGGCGTCTGAGCGGGACAACTCCCCTCGCGTGGTAGCCCCCAATCACGGTGATGAAATCCACACCATTGTCACGGAGCGTCTTGAGGGCATTGAGGGCGTCCGGGAGGAACCGGGGATGTTCTTTCTTCTCCGGCCCGTACTTCCACTTCGCCGGCGCCCGGTCGTGCTAGCGGTCGGTGAACTTGGGCAGCGAGTTCTCGAGATCGTTCTTGAGATAGAACCAATCCCGGTGCCACCCGCTGTTAGAGCTTGTCAAGGCGGTGGGGATGTACTCATCCATCCTCCCCTGCTTCCCACGAAGTCTGGCGCACCCGATCACCGCCGCTGTACCTTCGTCGTTCAAGCAGACGAACTTGTAGAAGTACCGGAACAGGTCCCAGTGGGCTCCCTGTCCCAGGTATCCCTCACACAATGCTTCGAATGCCGCCATCTATTGAACGCCGTTCGGGTTGAGATTGTGGAGCTCGAGGTCGTACTCCTCGAGGACGGCGCGGATGAACCGCCCCGCCGGGACGGAGAAGCCGCGCTCGTGGAAAACCACGAACGAGACCACGTACCCCTCCGGACTCGCCTCCAGGGACTTTCCACTCCTCCGCCGCAGTCTGTGGCGGCAGCATGCCATCGACGGCGAGGTGATGGAGCTTGGACCAGGTCACGGTCGAGGATGCTCAGTTCGACATAGCGGCGGCGGCGGCGGAAAGAGCAAGCTTGCGCTTGGAGCCGAGGGGGGCACGGCAGCACGCACACGGTGGGTGCGGAGGCTGAGGCGAAAAACAACGGTGGCGGAGCGAGCAAGAAAGAAGAAGGGGAAGGATCCCAGCCGGCGGCTGCGGTATAAAAGGGGAGAAATGATTATGCCCCTAGCAGTTAATGCCTGGGCCGCCTCGGGTCACGTCCTCCACTCGCCGAAGCATCGCCCCTCAAAAGACGCGCCTGCTAGTGTCAACCGCCCACGACCGTGCCGCCACGTCATCCGGAATAGGGCCCACGAATCACACACCCTGCGCGGGTCTCCGCCATTCACCCCATGACGCGCACTGCGCAACGAGCAACAACACGATAACTTCCCCAAATTCAAGACTTCAACATTCAACCCCACGCACAAGTCCCCGACTTGTCCGTGGGCTCGGGGGCTACTACCTGCGGGTCCGCTCGCGCGTCCCCGCCGGAGAAAACACATCTGACCTCTTTGTCTCCATGGCAACTGAACCTGGGAGTGAGTCCTTGACTCCCTCACCAGGCTCGGGGGCTACTGACGAGGTCGTGGACCAGGGCCCACCAGGACCTCTAACAAAAGCAGTACGGACCAACACACGGCGCACTTAGCGGCTAAATACGGTGAGTATTAAGCCTCCGAGTACCTGGAGGTCCGTACGACCTGTTTCCGTCACGGACCTAAAGACGGATGGCCCATGGCCACCGGCGCTCCATCCTCCGAGTACATGGCGGTCCACACGACAGGTCTTCATCTCCATCTCCGACTACTCGCTCGTACGAGTAGTTACCGCCTCCTCCCCCGACTACTCGTTCGCACGAGTAGTTTCCGTCACCGACCGGCACAGGCTTCACGTGGAAGGTGAAGGAGGTGTGGGCCCCCCGTTGAGATCCCAGGATCTCCGCGCGTATTCTCCCACGTACTACCGCGCGTCCGCTCCACCGCAGCGGTCTGCCCGGGCCAGGCTGATTTGGTGTCAGGGGGCGGATTCGTCCACCCTGCCACGAACGACACAGTGTCCGTCGTACTGCGAACGGCGTAAGATGTGTTGAGCCATGAACGGCACAGTACACGCTATGCCCTAAGCATCGGAAGGCGCGGCGTAGACCACCTGCTCGCACGAGTAGTTCCACAGCCTCCGACTAGTTCAAGACTTCACTGCCGAGGCTGCGGGTACACGGGCCCTGTCAAGATCCCGTGATATCCAGGCATGATAACCCGTGCTCCGCCACGTGCCGGCCCCTCCGCTCCGGTCTGCCCTGACCGGGTCGATCTGGTGTCAGAGGGCGGATCCGTCTGCTGCTCCGCGAACGGGGCAGCACGCGTCGTACCACGGGCGGCATGGGAAATGCTGTGCCACAAACGGCACAGTGCACGCCACCCCTATCTCTCGAACGTCGTGATGTAGACCATCCCATCTCCACAGTAGCCGGAAAAGACAAGCCCCTGTTCTGCTGACCGGGATAGGATACGAATCCTACGTCCCGTGTCCGACTAACTACTCGGAGAAGGGTACAAGAAGCCTCAGAAGCAGCTACTTGGGATGCATGATTCCAGGAAGACCTACACTGTCACCTGCGGCCCCGCAACAGTTCTTCGCCGTCTCGTCCTGATAGCCCGACGCGGAAGAAGGACGTTCTACTCTGTAACCTAGTTTTACACCATCGATTTACCCTCTACGCCTCTCCCTTGTAACTATAAAAGGGGAGGAGGGGAACACTTGTGAGACACGTTCGTTCCCACCCCCACACGCCCTCAGTATCAATCTCACAATCCACCGCAGACTCACTCGCACTCGTGTACGCAAAACTCTGCTACTAGAACCTCACGCACACGCACCAGGGACTTGGGCTCAAAACCCTCTCCCGACTTGTTTGTAACCCCTACTACGAACTCCTGAGCATAAAGAACACCCCTCTCTGACTGGACGTAGGGTATTACTCTCCGGAGGCCCGAACCAGTATAATCCCAAGTGTCTCTTGTGCAACCGTGCGGATCTACACACGCGTTCGTATAAATTTACTTGCCGGCGGTAACAAACCCTCACAACAGCGGAAATAAACTAACGATAACTTGGCATCATGGGAGGCCACCCAAAACACCATTATTCTTCGTCATCCACCCGCTCCAGCTCCCAGCCGGTTGGGATTTCACCAGGCCAAACATTATTACCTGAAAACAACATATATAGCAAGGCTGAGTATACTAATACTCAGCAAGGTTTACCCGTCTAAAATAAAAGACTTAACCTCTAAACATGCTTGGATTTTGGCAAGTGGGTTTGTTTTGCCAAAAAGCGACTAAGGAGTTAATCCTTAATTTCAATATTTTAGCTCAAGTTCTAGTAGATCTAGTTATTACTAGATAAGCAACTAATACAAGCATAATTGTGCAAACAATTAATCAAACATCAAGTTTATAAACATTTCATCATAGAGGGATTAACATGGTGAAGGACCGAATAGGCGACCAGAGAGGGGGGAGTGAATGGGAGCCGATAAAAATTCTTTCCAAGAACTCAGCCTATGTCCCAATCGCAACTCTGAGGATCACACACGATCAAGCGGGAGCACAATTAAACCTCTCTCGAACCTTAGGAACAAAGCACGGAAGGCTAGGAAGTAAAGCGGAAGCAAACACGAAAGAGCTCGAGCAACAAAGCAAAAGGCTGAGTCCTACCGGATCATCCTGTCACTTGGGCCGGATAACCCGTTAGCCTCCAGAGCCGGTCCGGGTCACCCGGGCACAAGTAGCCGGATCAACCGGCCCCCTTCGGGTCACCAGGGCACTTGGGCCGGATCACCCGAAACAGCCCAGAAAACAGCCCGCGAAATCGCCTCAAACTTTCGATCGATGGATCTCCCAAACCACTTGGAGTCTTGAGACGAAATTTTGGGGAGATGATGAACACCCTAAGAAGATGCTATGCCCCAAAAATCTCGGTCTCAAACATCCTACAACTCCCGGAATCATGAATCTTGGCCAAGAACACTATGAACTAGGGTTCATCCGAAAATCAACGAATCGAAGCCCAAATCCGGCATTTGAGGGGTCAAGATCATCCACAAAGAGGCACAAGGCACTCACCCATGGTCCCCTCAAAGAAATCCGGAGAGAAACAGCCTCAAATCGACGAATCGAGCGACGAACAAAAACACCCAAAAATTGCTCCGAAAATGACACGAAAATCACAAAGAGCTAGGAGAGGGAAATCATCACAACGCCGAATTCTTCCATACATCCAGAGGTCAGATTCTATACAAGAAATTGTCTATCCTATGGATTGAAGAAAATGGAAGCAAATCATCCGGGAGAGAGAGAGCTCGAGTCCAAGCGAAAGAGATGCCATCCACCTCTCCGCTATTTATACAAAGTCCATCGGAGGGAGGTAAATGACCACGCTAACCCTACTGCTTGAAATGAAGATACAACACGTCAGGGGCATTTTGGTCAAGTCTTCATCGAGCGGACACGCTTCCACCGCGGCCTTGCTTAGCATCGACGCAAGCCCCGCGATCACGCCACGTGCCTCCCGCCTCGAAGCTTCCCGAAGCTCTCGGATCACCGTCTCCGTCGCCTCGGGCCTCCGAGCTTGGTTTTGAGGCCCAAACCAAGAAACCGTCCACCTGATGGTTTTGTGGGCAAACCACCAAACCCCGCGTGCAAGCTTCGGGCTTCAACCGCTACCTTGCACCGGCCCATGTTCACGACTTCCGCCCGCCAGTCTTGCACCGCACGGCTCGCACTTGACCCCATCGGCCACCGGGTCCATCGAACCAAGCCTACTTGCCACTCCATCACCCGGAGGCCGCCACGGCTAAGGCCTTTCGCGCTTGTTCTTCACCTGCACCGACACGAGTCAAGCCGCAACCTGTACCTGCACACTTAGCCAAGCATCAGTCCACACAATGTTGTCAATCACTCATCACTAAGGAGCGACCCTCCACTGGTCCTCGGTCAAACCTGGTCCTCAATCTCCCCCTTGATGAGTGCATTGACAACACCCATAGTAACCATGATAGAGAAAAAGAAAAGAAAACAACCACGAACACAAACCTCCAAAACAAGTGATCCAAAGCCAAAGAACAAGCGAACACACGATCACTCGCCAATCCAAGTCTCGGCCCCCTAAGACAAGGGCAACGGCTCGACACAGCCGAGACAAAACAAAGCTCACAAGGAGCACACCACAAAGCACAAAACTCAGGCAAACCAGAGGAGCTCCCCCTGCACATATGCAAACTCCCCCTGAGCAAATGCAACCTCTTCTTCTCAAATTTTTCTCCTCACATGCCACATCTGACAAAAGCATACCAATTTTCCACAAAACCTTCCAATGCATGAAAATTCTCCACAAATGTGCATAACTCTCCCCCAAACTCTCCCCCTTGTTGACAATGTAAGAATCAAGGTATATGAAACTCTTCCCCTTGTATTCATGAAAAATGCATGTCAAAGCACATATATAGTCTACCAAGCTTCTCAAATATACAAAGAGCACAACACAATGCTACACATGAGACATAGAGCAAGCAAAGTAGACATGGTGTAGTTAGCACACTGCCATCAAGAAGGTAGAGACATATAAGCATGTGACATGGCTAAAAGCAATTTTAATCAAAAAATTTTACAAAGAAACATGCATCTCATGAGCAAGACCCTATCTATGCCAATTTGAGCACAAAGGCACTAGATCATCCAAAGTTTATGCAAGATCACAAATTCTTATTACAAGATCATTATAAACGCCCACAAGCTACTCAAGTCATGTTAAAGCCACCGAGCCATGTGTCTACTTCGTAAAATGAGACTTCTCATGGTAGAGCAACATCCTACGGTTTAGCCCCCCAGATATGAATATCAAAACATAGAACATGATTAGGAGCTCATTTTTCAAGCATAAAACAATTCATACACCAATTTTATTTTCAAGATTAAACATGGTACATGAAGTGCCTTTGTGGCAAAAAGAAGCTTATGCTCCTCCCCAAGCAAGCAAAAGGGCTAAACATTTACAATGACAAAAGATCTTTGACCCCAAGCAAAGAGAACATGATCCTCAAGCATAAATTGAGCATGATATAAGCATTTGAGCACAAATTGAGCATAGACAAGCATCTACTCATGAGAGAGGCAATTTTATCATTTTCACAAGCAAAATGCTATCTCATCATACATATATGGCAAAACCATCAAGAGCATAGCATTTACATCCACAAATTACCAAACATGCACATATCTCATCCATAGCACATCAGTGATCAATGTATATAAGAGAAGCTCAATCCTAGCTCAAGTGATCCAAAGATGGCTATCCTACCAGGTTTTGTACAGAAAGTAAAATGCATGAAGGAAATGCAACAAAAAGAGCATATGACACATATATACATGAGAAGCTCCAAGACCCAAGCTAGAAAGGAAAGCACACCCCAAGCTCACCCCGCAAGTGAGTGAAAGTGGATTGGTCAAGTGGTTTGGTGAAAATGTCAGCTAGCTGGTCTTGGGTAGGAACATAGGACAAAGATATGTTTCCCTTTTCCACATTGTCTCTCAGGAAGTGGTACCTCACTTCTATGTGTTTCATTTTGGAGTGGAGGACAGGATTTTTGGCTATGCTTATGGCACTGGTGCTGTCACAGAAAAGTGGAACCTGGAAGCACTCCTCACCAAAGTCACTCATGGTGTAGGTCATCCAAAGCAGCTGGGAATAACAACTAGCAGCAGGTACATACTCAGCCTCGGTGGTGTACTGGGCTACACTCGATTGCTTGCGAGATGACCAAGAAACCAAAGAAGAACCCAGGAACTGACAACACCCAGAAGTGGACTTGCGATCCAATCGACACCCAGCGAAATCCGCATCAGAAAACCCATGAAGCCTGAGTGTCGAGGAGGCAGAGTACCAAAGACCAAACTCAGGGTTGTAGTTCAAGTACCTGAAAATCCGCTTGACGGCCTGCCGATGTGAAGTCCTCGGTGAAGCCTGAAAATGAGCGCACAGACACACGTTGAACTGTATGTCTGGCCTCGTCGCCGTCAAGTAGAGGAGGGAGCCAATCATGCTCCGGTACTCCTTCTGGTCCACGGGTTCGCTGTCCTCGTCCGCGTCCAAAGCCGTAGTTGTACTCATCGGGGTAGTCTGCGGCTTGGAGTCGTTCATGCCAAACTTCTTCACCATGTCCCTGGTGTACTTCGCCTGATGCACAAAGGTCCCGTCCTTGCACTGCTTGATCTGGAGACCCAAGAAAAACTGCAGCTCGCCCATCATGGACATCTCAAATTCCCTGCTCATGTCATCTGCAAATCTGGCAACAAGATCATGAGAAGAGCCACCAATGATTATGTCATCCACGTATATCTGAACAATCAAAAGGTCATTCCCATACTTAAGGAGGAACATGGTCTTATTAATTGTGCCCATCACAAACCCCTTACTCAGCAAAAACCCTCTCAGCCTGCCATACCAAGCTCTAAGTGCCTGTTTCAACCCATAGAGCGCTCTCTGGAGTTTGTAAACACGGTGTGGGTATTTCTCGCTCTCAAACCCCGGGGGTTGCCTCACATACACTTCTTCCTTAATCACCCCATTCAAGAAAACACTCTTGACATCCATTTGGTACAACTTGAACCCTTTAGCCACGGCAAAGGCTAGAAGGATCCTAATTACCTCCAAACGGACCACAAGAGCAAATGTCTCCTCATAGCCTATCCCCTCCTTCTGGTTGAAACCCTGAGCCACCAACCTCGACTTGTTTCTCACAACCATCCCATTCTCACCATCTTTGTTCTTCCACACCCACTTGGTACCTATGGCGGGACGGCAATTTGGCGGTGGATCGACTAACACCCAGACTTGGTTTCTCTCAAAGTTTTCCAACTCCTCATGCATGGAATTCACCCAATTCTCGTCAGACAAAGCGTGTCGAATATCTTTGGGCTCGAAAGAAGCAACAAAAGCAGAGTGAGCAAAAATGAGAAGTATTCCTTGACCTCGACCGTGTAGTGCATTCATGAAGGTCACCAATGATGGTCGTCGGTGGGTGATCAACTTGTACTCACCGGGGAGCCTCTCGCCTGGACACAACCTCCCCATCAGCAGCAGCCTCCACTCGAACAGCCTCAGTCGTAGTGGGTGTAGGGGATGGTCCGTCCTCGATCGTCGTCGTAGTCATCACTACAAGAAAACCAACCTTCTATGACGAAAATGCTCATGACGGGGAGGAATATCATCATACAATGTGTCATAATATGACGCCATGATAAGAAGGGTCATAAATTTAGGAAGCTCTAAACTATATATGACGGTAGATTTTTGTTCGTCACATATAGGTAGCCAGTACCGTCATAAAATGTGGTTGTCAGGTATCCGACTGACTGTTGTGAATTTGTGACGGTAAGTGTTGTCTTAATGTGACGACAATGGAGCATCACTGAATGTTTTTGCAAATATGATGACCCTTAGTGGGAATATTCCCTCCATGCCATATGGATCCAGCACCATGACCTTGAGCCGTTGACCAATTCATTTGTTCCCTGAAATCCCCCACTCCCACACGGCGGCGGCCGGCGGGCGGTGTCTGGCCTGGGTGAGCGGAGCGCGGCGACCGGCGGGCGGTGTCTGGCCTAGGTGAGCGGAGCGCGGCTGCCGGCGGGGGGCTGGACCGAGCGCGGCAGGCAGCCTAGTGGAGCGCGGGCGGCAGATCTCGTCAGGCGGGTGGCCTCTTGGCGAGCGTCGGTCAGGGTGGTGGAACATAGCTGCCGATGTGCAGCCTCTTGGCGACTCCGGCGAAGACGACACTATGTCCAAGAGGGGAAGCTCAGCTAGTCAATCAAGGGCTACTGGAGCGTCCATCCATGGTGGGAGGCAGGTTGAGCGGCATCTGGAGCCAAGGTCAAGGTGGGATGTGGTGTCGTATCCCCTTGGTAAGGAGACAGGGCTCCCCTTGATCCCCTGCCCTGATTGTGGGCACGCGACGGTGGTAGAGAGGCGGTCAGCGAAGGAGACGACCGACAACTATCTGCGTGTGTTCTTCAAATGCCCAAGGAACTCGGTGAGCATCCACTTGTTTGAATTGAGTTGAGAATTTCTGCAACCCTATGTATCCAGTCATGGTGAATGCAATTGTTCTTTTATTGTTGTAGTTTCCTAAGCTTTGTGGGTTCTACAAATTCTTAAGGCAGTATTTGGATAAGCTGGAGGAGCTTGGCATTGTTGCAATCCAAAAATTCCCCCTGGCAGTGGACATTGGTGATGAAGCCAAAGAGGTAGAAGATGCATCATCTGGTGGGAGAATGATCATGAATATGCAGGCTGCTGAATTGAAGATTGAGGCCAAGGTGGACAATCTGATGAGGAAGTTTAACATTTTGGTGATTGTTTTAGCATTTTGTCTTAGCTGTGTGGTGATGTATGTTGGAAACCAGAAAGTTTTCACCACCTAATGTATCTTAGTCTTGGTAGCTTATGCAGTGTAGTATGAACAATATGCAATCCAGTGCAATTGGTCTAGGCTTTTGTAATGTATGATGAATCTGATGTTTTCTCAAGCAATGCAGTTTATACAATTGTGAAACATTATGTGCCAATATTGGATGGAAATTGTTGTCAACAATAAATGTTGGATGAAAATTTGGCAGAATGTTTGTTATTTGCAGCCTATGCATTTTGTGGGAAATACTTGGCAGCAGAATATGTCAATTAAAATTTTGACAGCATGTAACAGCCATTCCATACAATAAAATTTTATTTTAATAGAACCATTGCATACAAGGTAATGGTTCAGAATTTGAGACATAAATTCACATACAAAGGTTCAGACATAAATTTCAGATACAAAGGTCTTGATACAATGCAGCAAGGCATACAAATTTCATATGCAAATTCAGATACAAAGGTTCATGGTTCACTAAAAGCTCCAGCAAGCTCAACATTCAGATACAAGGCAGCATGAATCAGGTACAAGGTCAGTCATCATCACTGTCATCTTCTGATATACTCGCTTCGTCAGGACTATGGTACTCAAGGAAGGTATCATCTTCATCTTCACTCCATGTATCTCCACGTTCAGGTGTTCCTTGATTTACACGGATGCTCTGAAGAAGGTGTGCACTAACAGGGCTTCCTGGCTCATTATGTTGCAACAAATCTATATCAGGACCAATGTCTTGGATAGTACAATTTTCAGGCGAAGTATTTTCCTCTTGGTATGCCTCCTGAGATCTCATCTGTACTTGTTCATGGATTTCTTGATTTTGGGCAGCCTCTTCAACATCATATATATGTCGGTGGCCAAAATCTTGTACAACTCGCCAACTATCACCCAATTTGGTATCTTCCAAGAAAAATACCTGTGATGCATCTGTGGCTAGAATGAATGGATCATCCTTATACCATCGACCTTCAATGTTAATGCTTTTGAAGTAACCATCATCTTTCATTTCGTATGTCTTTCCCTCAAGATTGTACCATTCACAGCGCAGTAAGATAACAGATCTAGGTCCTCTGCTGTTTTCAGTGTAATTCAACTCAATAATTTCTTCCACTTTCCCATAGAAATCAATAATATGACCTTTGTGCTCACCTAAAGTCTTAATGGTGCAGTTCTGTGTTTTCCTTTGTGCCTCACGAGCCTTGGTGTGGTACCGTATCCCATTAATTATACACGCTGAGTATGATCGCACACGCTTATCAGGTCGACATGCTAGTGAGTACAGGTCTTCATCAACACTTGTGCCTTCATTTTTTAGTCTGGAAAGCTGCAGGAAACAAGAATAAAAATGTAAGCTGCAGGAAACAGGAATGAAAATGTAAGCTTACTCACACTCTACACTAGAGGTAGAAGAAGAAGGAGCAAAGAAGAAAGTAGAGAAGACAGACACACACAACCCAGTTGTGCTGCTCGACTGAAGTGAGCTGCAGCTGCTCCATGACAGCATACATACAAGTAGAGCAGTCAAGCTACTCTAGGTAAAAGATAGTGAAGGAGCAAGGCTAATTATCTAACAAGAATGAATAGGTAAGTTGAAGGACATACATGTTTCTCAAACCATGTTGAAAATTGTGTTGACATCATTTTCTCAATATTGTTGACCTGTTGCTGTTCCAACTCTGCCCTATACATGCTACAAAGAAGGTGGTTAATTTACTTCAATTATTATTAGTAAATAAGGTTGCAAAGAGGATTTGTGCTCAAAAATAAGTCTGGCAGAAATGAAATGACATAATTTACTTACTCTTTATACTCATCGACCTCTTGGTAATTATTTAGAACAAACCAAGCCATGGAGTCATAGTCATCATCTTTATGAAGTGTAGAAGCACCCAGCAGGTTAATACTATGTGCAAAAATGGAAGAATCATTAGGTAAGATGTTCTGTCCTCCATCTAAGTTTCTCTCAGGTCTTGTGAACCTAGTAATAATGTCACTGAAATATGTTGAGCATTGGGTTAGACACTCATATGCAGTGTATGCCTCTGCAATAGATCCTTCAGGTCTTGCTCTATTGCGGATGAAACGCTTAAAGGTGCCCAATCTTCGCTCTATGGGGTACATCCAACCATACTGAACCGGCCCCCGAAGCAATGCCTCGTCAGGTAAGTGTACTGCTAGGTGAACCATAACATCGAAGAACGCAGGAGGATAAATTTTCTCTAGTTTGCAAAGAATAATTACAATATCTTTCTTCATCTGATGTAGTTTATCAACCTTTAGAGTCTTGGAGCACAGTTCTCTAAAAAACCTACCCAATTCAGCAATTGCTTCATATACATCTTTCCTCACCAACCCTCGCAGGGCAACTGGTAAAATTCTCTGCAACAGTATATGGCAATCATGTGTTTTCAGCCCATTCAATGTTTTTGCCTCCATATTGACACATCGTGATATATTAGAGGCATAGCCATCTGGAAATTTAACATTTCTAAGAAACTCCAAGAACTTCTTCTTTGCTTCTGGTGATAGAACATAACAAGCCCTTGGCTTTGTGAAGGAATCACCATCTTGCACCAGATGAAGCTCTTTTCTTATACCTCTATCTTCCAAATCTAGTCTACCAGCGACCGTGTCCTTTGACTTCTTGTGATTAGACAGTAGAGTTGCCAAAATGCTTTCACAAATGTTTTTCTCTATGTGCATAACATCTAGGTTGTATTGCAGCTTCATTTTGGACCAGTATGGCAAATCATACATGCTAGCCTTCACATGCCATACCGGTTCTCCTTTTCGTCGTCGTTTCCTTGTGTTTGCCTTTTCAGGATGTTTTCCTGGAACATAGGATGCTGCATCCACCCTTGCCATAACCTCATCTGCTGTGAACTTCCTTGGCTGCTCTCTATTCTCATGGTGGCCATTGAATGATTTGTTTTTCCTCCATGGATGGTCACTTGGGAGGAAACGTCTATGACCTATGAAACCAATTTTGTTTCTCAAACACTCAGAGCATGGATTCTCATCACAGTGCACACAAGCAAAGTAACCCCCAGTGCTTCTGCCTGACATGGTGCCTAGTGCTGGGTAGTCATGGATTCCCCATAGAATTGCTGCATGCAGTTTGAAATCTTTGCCTTCATATGCATCATAAGTAGAGACACCCTTCCAGAGTTCTTTGAGGTCCTTCATCAAAGGTTGCATGAACACATGGAAATCTTTGCCTGGTGATTTCTTGCCGGGAATAATCAAAGAAAGCATATAATTGGATTGGTCCATACACATCCATGGTGGAAAATTGAAAGGAACCACTATCACTGGCCAGATGCTATATGAATTAGTCATCTGACCGAAAGGGTTAAATCCATCAGTAGCAATGGCTAACCTCAAATTGCGAGCATCATCAGCAAAATCTGGGTAGGTATCGTCAAAATCTTTCCAAGCATTGCCATCAGCAGGATGTCTCATTTCATTCTCAACTTGGACCCTCTCCTTGTGCCATCTAGCAATTTTTGCCCGCTGCTTTGAGATAAATAGCCTTTGAAGGCGTGGTATTATTGGGAAGTAACGCAGCACCTTGTGAGGAACTTTCTTTCTACCCACCTGATTCACTTTCCATCTTGATTCACCACAGACTGGGCACTGCTCAAGGTCTGCATCGTCCCCCCAAAATAAGGCACAATCATATTTGCACACATGAATACAAACATAACCAAAACCAATCTTCCGGAGTAGAGCTTTAGTCTCATTAAAGGACTTAGGGAGGCTAACATTGCGGAACGTTGTCGATAGCAACCCAAGTATTGCATCGAACCCAGAAGTTGTTATCCGATTATACACCTTTATATGCCACAGTTTAATGATGAATGTCAACCTAGACTCCTCAGTGCAACCTTCAAAAAGTTCACGCTTTGCCTCTTCCATGAGTTGTTGATACAAGTTTCCACTAATGCCATGGCTAAGTGCAGTGTACAGATCTTGAATCAGCCCCTGAACTCCCCTTGCGCTATCATCGAGCTCATCTTCAGGTTGTTCATCATGAACCGGTGCATGGTCATTTCCATCCCATTGCATACCCTCAGCACCCACAGGGGCAATACCATCAGCTTCATTATCAGTATCTCCCTCTCCATGGTGAATCCAATGTGTATAGGACCTACAGAACCCGTTCACATGGATATGATCCTCTACGACAGCTTGACTAAGTCGGTTGTGATTCAAGCATCGACGACATGGGCAACTGATTTCCTCATCTGTACTAAAACGGATTCTGACAAATCCCATGAATTGTTCAACACCATTCAGGTAGGGAGCACTAAATGGCAAACTATCATTTATCCAGCTTCTATCCATTTTTTCCTAACAAATGCAGGGGGGATGTTGGAACTGAAAATTTGCACAAGAGGGGAACAAAGGTGAAGAACTGTGGTTGGGGTAAGCTCACCTTGCACAAGATCTGGCCTCAAGCCTGTGAGGCACTGCAGATCTGCCTCAAGCCGACGCAGAGGTTGCAGAGGTGCCGCCGGTGAGGCCACCTCAAAGTGGACGTGATGTGGCGTGAGCTTCCGGCGAGGCTGCAGTGGTTCCGCCAGCGAGGAAGCTCCGGGGTCGCCGGTGAGGAAGCAGTTGCCGAGATTCGGGTGACGCCAGCTCAACGTGGTGGAGATGTGGCGTGCTCTTGCCGCGAGGCTGTAGCACTGGCGAGATAGCAATGGGGTCGCTGGCGGCGCTGAAGGTGGGCTCGCCGGCGAGGAAGAAGTGGGCTCGCCGGCGAGGAAGATGTGGGCTCGCCGGCGAGGCTGCGGGTGAGCCCAGCTCAAAGGGGCTGAGATGTGGCCACTGGCCACTGATACCCACAGCCTCACCGCTGAGGCAACCCGTTGTGGCCTCTCCTTGTTGGTAGCCACAACAGGGTATGACATGTGGGCCCAACGTTTGGATGACATGTGGGCCCTTCTATTTCAAACTGCATTTTGGAACTCTAAATCATTTCAAATGAAAAACTTATGAATACCAATGTTGTGCATCTCATCAATACCTACAACTTTGGTATTGGTCGTTTTTTCATGTGACTTTGTTTGGATAGTTCAAAATTTGAATTTAAAAATGTTCAAACTTCAAACACTAGTTTAGGGTACTAAGAAACTTCAAATGATCAACTCATGAATACCATTTTTGAACATCTCATCAAGATGGACAACTTTGGTATTGGTCGTTTTTTCATCCGATAAAGTGATGTTACAAGTGTTCACAAATTTTACTAGTCTCCCTTAGTGTTTATGAAACCATAAGAGAGATACCTAAAATTTGTGAACACTTGAAACATGACTTTATCAGATGAAAAAACGACCAATACCAAAGTTGTCCATCTTGATGAGATGTTCAAAAATGGTATTCATGAGTTGATCATTTGAAGTTTCTTAGTACCCCAAACTAGTGTTTGAAGTTTGCACATTTTTAAATTCAAATTTTGAACTATCCAAACAAAGTCACATGAAAAAACGACCAATACCAAAGTTGTAGGTATTGATGAGATGCACAACATTGGTATTCATAAGTTTTTCATTTGAAATGATTTAGAGTTTCAAAATATATTCCTGAAAAACTATTTGAATTCCAAACACTACTAATATTGTCACTGACATGGTGGACCCAATGCAGTAGACCAAAATTTCCTCACCCCGCGCCCCCGCTCTCCCGCGCTCAATTCCCTCACCGACACATGGGTCCCACCGCGCCAGAAAAAATAAGCACACTCACCTCCCGCGCTGATTTCGTCACCGACAGACGGGCCCCGCCTCGCCTCCCGCTCAAGAAGGGAAAATCTCCCTAGCATCCTCCTCCATTATCCACCCGCTCGCGCGGCCAAAGGGGAAAAAATCCCCAAAGTCCCAAGTCGCATGGCCTCTTCCCTCTAGTGCCGCCACTCGCCTCACCGTCGATCCACCGCCCGCCGTCGAGCCTAGCCCCACCGACCTCCTCCTCGCTCCACTGAACCCTAGCGCTGCCACTCGCCTCACAGCAGATCCACAGCCCGCCGTCGATCCTAGACCCACCGGCCTCCTCCTCGCTCCACTGAACCCTAGCGCTGCCAGTCGCCTCACCATAGATTCACTGCACACCATCGAGCCTAGCCCCACTTGCCTCCTCCTCACTCCACAGAACCCTAGCGCTGCCACTCACCTAACCGCAGATCCACAGCCTGCCGTCGAGCCTAGAACCATCGGCCTCCTCTTGCCTCCACGGGTGAAGTTCATCAGATCTGACAATAAATGAAGTAAGTCAAACTTCTTGGTTGAAATCCACCTTCTCTCTTGCTGCATTTTTACTGGAACTGAATCGAGTTGCTCTTTCTGCATTCCGTCATAGTAGTGTTACAAGAAATGCCTAAGTCCAAGTATGAGCGGGAGAGGGATGCAAACATTAAGAGTATTCAAGATGTATTTGCGTCCTTGGGTATTGACGTGTTAGCTGAAACTATTAATTCGGCGCTATCAAAAGAGCAAGTGGGCAAAGGGAAGGCATTAGAGTCGGAGAAACCAGAATTTGACAATGACTATGATCCCAAATCTGACCTTGATAACCTCTCTGACAGCGAAGAGGATTGTGATTATGATGATGACCTCAATACTGAGGTGAGATGTATTAGTAGGTCACTTAACAATTTAACTTGTCTCTATATTTGTTTTAGGGAACCCTTTGTTCTATGCCTGCATATATCACAATTGCTTGTTACTTGTTGAACTGTTGCCTACATATATCACAATTGCTTGTTACTTGTTGAACTGTTGCCTACATATATCACAATTGCTTGTTACTTGTTGAACTGTTGCCTACATATATCACAATTGCTTGTTTCTCTTGCTAGGTAGGAACAATGCCTCCAGGATCTCGACAAGCAAACAAGAAACAAAAGGCGGCCCCAATGGCCCCAATCCCGGCTAGCCCAGTAAGAGTGACTAGGGCAAGTCTTAGCAAGATGCAAACCCCACCCAGATATACCCGAGCCACTGCATCTATAGTTACGGCGCTTCAGAAAAATGCTACACCTAAAGACGGAAACCAAGCGAGGCCACGAGCAAACTTGTCCACTAGCAACCTTGCAGCACCTAGCCAGAACACAAACACCATACCCACTGCTCCTAATTTGCACCATGCGCCAGGTAGCCAGAAAACAAAATCCATACCCACTGCGCCAAATTTGCACCAGGCGGCAAGTAGCCATAACACAAACACCATACCCACTACTCCAAATTTGCAACACACCTTATCTACAGGCAGCAGCCTGCCAACAAATAGTATGAACCGAATGCCTACTCCCACAAGTCCTATCAGGATTACAAGGTCCACTGCTAACTTGTTCCACCAGCCTGCTTCCACAACTGGTACGGTGCCATCAACTGCTGTGGACAACTCACCAGGAGGACAGAGCTCTAGGCAGAGCAATGAAATGAATGAAGTGAATGAACACTTTGATGGTGCTAACTGTTCACAAGATCAAACAAGTGGAGAGATGCATGAAGACAGTGAGCCAGGTACATGATATTTCCCTCCAAGCATTGTCTTCTACATTAAGTAACTATAACATCGTTACTAAATAACCTTTATTGCTAATGCAGTGCCTATCCAGATAAGGAATGTCCGCAAGAAAACCATGGGTCATGGCTTAGAGAGGATGATTAGACGAGGAAACAAGATGGCTATCCAGGTGGCTGAAGGGAAGCTGAGACCTGATGTCCCTGTTCAAGCTGCTAAACTGGCATCAGAGTGTGGTGTTGCCCTTAGAGATAATCTGCCTATCTACACATCTTGGAAACAATACAAAGATAGGGATGGGCAGGAAGAAGTAGCAAAAGTCCTCAGGAAAGTAGCGGTGAGATAACTTTTTCATTGACCCTAACCTTTACATTATATACAAGTTTCCTTCTCCAATAGTTGTTAGCATTAATTCATTTTTGGTTCCAGTCAAGGTTGGATGTGGATGTCAAGAATGATGGTCCAAGCAAAGCGGCATGCACTGATATCATTAAGAAGGGAGTAAAGCAGCAGAGGTATCTCCTGAAAAGGAAGTACTTTGATGATCAACTTACAAGAGAACAGTTGTTGGCCAAAGAACCTCCACCTAATATGAAGGCAAAAGAATGGGAAAAGCTGGTTGACTATTGGTGCGATCCCAAAGTTCAGGTCCATGATTGCATTATCCTACTATTTTTCTTTAAATCCTATCTGACATGCTTGCATTACCTAGATTTGTAGAATAATTAATGGCTACAAGTTAGTAGAACATAGCAGAGACATGCATGTTGTAATGAACTACTTAGAATGTCTGTTATTTTATAACTTTGAGTGCCAGTTAGTTTAGCATTTGCCTCCTATTATCGTTTGATAGTCAGAATTAATATCTGCATATGCTTCTTTGTATAAGGTTACAGAGTTAAGATAGATAAGTCATTGCTTCAGAAACCTATTTACTACACAGAAGCACTAGAGTTTAGAGCTATTGCTTTGCAAAGTGAAAATGATAAAAAAAATTTAGGAGTGATTACCTGCAGATTTGTTCATCTTTTATGAGAACACTAGTATATCTGTATGTAACCCTTATACTGCATTTCTGTTCCAGGACCATTGTGTTCAGAATAAATTTAACCGCGGTCAAGTTCGGCTTCATCAAAAGACTGGAGCTAGGTCCTATATTGCCCACCGATACAGTCTGGTATGAGAATTAACAGTTCTTGTGTATCCCCTTTACAACTGTATGTTCCTGTGTATCCCCTATAGCTGAAAAAACTGAGATCCAAATTATATGAATGCTGTAGAGGGCTAAGTACAACAACAGGGAACCAGATCCTGTTGAATTTTTTGGGGAATGTATGACTAGTCCACGAAATGGTCGTACTCCGCTTGCAAATCAGATATATGTAAGCTCAATGCTTTGAATCATGTCATTTAGTAAAATCATTTGCAGATTTGGTACTTGAATGAAGCTTATAAGTGGAATTATTCTGTGTAGGAGGATATGCTTGCTGAGAAGGAAAGAGAACCAGAAGAAGGTGAAGCATAGAAGTCTCCCACTCAAATTGTTGCTGACAGTCTTAGCCAGATTAGTCCTGCATCAACCTTCCTTCCAAACATCGGTGTCACTCCACAATCCAAGCCTCCCAGGTCTACTGCAGCCACGGAAGCACGGCTGCGTTCTGAGTTTGAGGCCACAATCCAAGCAGAAAGAGAGGAAGCTGCAAGGAAGCAGGAACAATTAGAAGCACAACTTCAGGCTCAACAAGTCACGATTCAAGCAAACCAAGCTGCACTTGAACAAAACCAAAATTTGCTACGCCAGACCCAAGAAGATATGAAGGGGATGCAGTCCAAGTTTGAAGAGACTAATGCACTACTGCGAGCTATGCTGAATCTACAGAGAGATGGGGCAGGTAGGTCCACCTGATTGACTTGATGATGCCTAGTCTTTTGCTGCATTGCTAGAACAGCAAACTTTGTCATTGTCGGAACTACATGTGCCCTCTGTGGTTGGAAACTTGTGTTCTTCAGTTGGTATGTTGCAACTGTGTGTGATGAAACCTGGAACTTGGTATTTGTGTGTTGAAACAGGGAACTTGGTAGTTGTGTGATGTTTAAACCCATCTGTAATATATTATGCTTTGGATTATCTATGGATGTATCTGCTATTGGATTGTATGTGGATGATGAGTTCTTTGTGATGAGTCATTGAAAATATGTGCTTGGAATGAATATATTAGTTTGACAGCAGTGATCATGTTAATGTTAATTAACAGTGACAGTCATACATTACATGACACACTAGAACCGGTCATAAATTCTGCTTGCCAATATATGACGATGTGAGATGGTCACAAAAACCATGCTGAATAAGGGTCTGGGGGCACTTATTGCGACAGTTTGACTTAAATTATGTGACACTTCAAGGCGTCATATAATGTCAACAATATGTGACGCCTTAGTGCACCGTCGCATAATGTCTCACATTATGTGACGGTACACAAAATATCGTCACAAGGTACATTTAGCGACGGTTTATATGTGACGCCTCTTGTGACGGTGGGTTTTCGTCATAAGATACTTTTTATGACACTTTATGTACTTTATATGACCATATCTTTTTGTCATGAAAACCAGTTTTTTTTGTAGTGCATGGAAGTAGCACGTACATGATCAGCCGCTGGAGCATCACCACCATCATCGTCGTCGTCTCCATCTCCATCCTTCTCATCCTCGAAGATCTTCGCTCCAATCTCCTCGTCACCTGCACACTCAAAAGAAGAATAGCTACATGGCTGTGTCTCGTCGAAGGTAACCTCGCAAGTCTCCATGATTCGGTTAGTGTCAAGATTGAGCACACGATATGCTCTAGAATGAATCGCATAACCAAGGAAAATCCCATCCGAACATCGAGACTCAAACTTATCCAACTTGCCCTTCTTCAGAATGAAACACTTGCAACCAAAGGCTCTAAAGTGACTCACCTTGGGTTGTCATCCATGCATCAGCTCATAAGAGGTCTTCTTCTTAAAGGCATGAAGGAAGATGCGATTTGAGACATAGCAAGCGGTATTGACCGCCTCGGCCCAGAAACGCCTAGGAGTCCTATGCTCATCGAGCATCGTCCTGGTCATCTCACAAAGGGTCTGGTTCTTCCACTCCACTACGCCATTCTGGCAAGCGACGTATGGAGAAGAGTACTGATGATCGAGACCAAGATCACTGCAAAAGGCATCAAAATGAGAGTTCTTAAACTCTGTGCCATTGTCACTGCGTATAGCTCGAATGGCATCACCATGTCTCTCATTCTTCAACCTCAAGATCAAATCCCGAACAAAACCAAATGTCTCACTCTTATCCTCCAAAAAGAAAACCCAAGAGTACCTCGAAAAATCATCGACAACCACAAGAACATACCACTTCCCACCAGCAGAGCGAACACGAGCTGGCCCAACCAAATCCATGTGCAACAGCTCACAAGGTTGTTCGATCATGACTGAAGTCAGAGGGGCGTGAGAAGCGGCAACCATTTTTCCATGCCGACAAGAAGCACAAACCAAATCCTTCTCGAATTTCAACTTAGGCAATCCTCGGACAAGATCAAGACCACTCAAGCGAGAAAGCAACTCAAAACTCAAGTGTCCCAACCTCCTATGCCATTTCCAAAGCTCAGCCGAAATGCCAGCAACAAAGCATCGAGGAGGACCAACAGACTGGGAAAAATCAGCACGAAAGATTTGACCCTCGGGGACGATCGTACAGACAAGATCGCCTCGAGAATCAAGCACACGAGAAGCACCCGACTTGAAACGAACCTCAAAACCTACGTCAAGTAATTAAGATACTGACAACAGGTTGAAACCAAGTGACTTGACCAGGGCCACACTTCTTAAGGTCACCTTGCTACTCACCTTCACCATACCTTCAGCAAGCACTCGTCCTCTCCCATTGTCCCCGAAAGTGATGTACTCTCTCGTACTCACTGGGGTGAGGCTGGAGAACCACCCACGATCTCCGGTCATGTGTCTTGAGCAACCGGAGTCGATCAACCAAAAGTTTTCTAAGCCTCCCACCTGCAATCAAAAACGAGAACGAGAATGAGCAAACGACTCAACACTGGGGTTAGTTCCAAAAGAGTCAAACCAGTGTCGAGCCATTTGCTCAAAAGAAGGGTTAGCAAAGTCCATCCTACCGAAACCTCTAGGCGGAGCCCTCTCACGCCTACCACCAAAGGACCTATCACGTCTCACTGGAGGAGTACGCGCACCATGAGGGGGAAAACGTGGCCCGTAGTCCATCTGAGACTCAAAACTCCGATCGTACCTCCCAAACTCGTAACGGTCACGAGAAGGAGCATGTCGAGCCAACTCACCACGCCCAAACCCAACACACCTATCTCTCTGAGGGAACACACCTCCACCTCCACCTCCACGAGTGGGAACTGTATGCACATACACGTCACCCCTAGGTAGAGACCCTCTACGAGGCTCAGGCACACCACGAGCAAGGTGGTACCTGTCCTTGTTTGTCATCTCCCTGGCAAATCTCTCATCCCTCTTCCTCCGGAAACAGAACTCATCCTTATGCCCATCCCTCCCACAATACTCACAATGGAATCGTATTGGCACTAGCTTAGGCGGTGGCTTCTCTGTGGGCTTCTCAACACCTTTCTCTCCTGACTTCCCCTCAAAGACATTACCCAGGTTGCTCACAAACTTGATGGGTTTCTGGTAATTCTCTGTTTTCTGGGGGAACACTGGTGGGTCTGGAGTTGTGTCAAGCTTGTTTCTCAAGTGGTTTGGCTTGGGTGCATATTTGTTCATGGGTATGGTGTGTGGTTGAGTAGGGATCTCTCCAATTTTCTCTTCTCCCTCATCACTCTTCTTAGCCCCCAACGCCTGACCATCAAACCTCTTGAACTGAGCCAACATCAAACTCAATTGTGGCTCATGCCCAGACAACCAACTCATCAATTTCCTAAGCTCATCATTTTCATCCTGCAGATGATCAACATAGTGTGCAAGTTCCATGTTTTTCAAAGCATGCATTTCACAGGTTGAACATGATGTAGGAAGAGGAGCTTTCAATACCGCCTCAAGAGAAATAATCCTAGTGTGAGATTCATCTAGCCTAGCATGCAAAATAGGACATGATGTACAAGCTCCTAACAAAGATGGCCTAGACTTCAATTCATCACACTCAATCCTAATCACATCTAGTTACTCCAGAGTAGAGGCATGCTTCTCCTTGAGAGCAGTCAAATCAGCAAGAAAAACTGAGCAATCACCACAGTCAATTTCATCAGACACCATAGGAGCAGATTTCAAAGCAGCTATCTCATTTCTAGCATCCACAAGCAAGGATTCAAGTTCAGCTACCTTGTCCTTAGCATCACCCAACACAGACCTAAATTCCCTCTTCTCCTTGTTGGTCTTTCTAAGCACATCATCACGGTTATCAAGCAACTCATTGAGCCTAGCATTCTCCTCTAGCAAGAAGTTGGAATCTTGTCGTACCTCTTCATCGGAGTCGGAGTTCGATTTCCGAGCTGTGCTTCCCACCCTTCTTGGAGTGCGCCATGCCGCAAAAGCCTCCTTGCGCGACGAAGCTTAGGCCGGTGAAGTTCTTGCCCGTGTGCCGCTTGTCCTTGCGCTTCTCTTGCTCTTCCTCACTGCTCGAGTCGGAAGAAGCATCGCTTGATGTCGAGTCGATGTCGCTCGCTCCGGCCACCATTGCTTGAGCGGTCTTCTTCTTGTGGCCGCCACTCTTTTTGTGCCTTCTCTCGCCCTTGTCCTTGTGCTTGTCCTTGTAGTCGTTCCGGGAGCGGTGCTTGTTGTAGTCGTTCTTGATCTCCATGGCTTCAGGGCATTCGGCGATGAAGTGTCCATGCTTCCCACACCGATAGCACATCCCCGAGCTCCGCCTTGCATTCTTGCAGTTCTCGTACATCCGCCCAAATCTCTTGCTCAACAAGGCGAGATCATCCTCGCTTAGCACCTCAAAGTCCTCATCTGGCAGGGACACAAGACAAGACAAAGAAAAGCCAACAGAGTTAGCGTTAGTCCTCGATCCTGAGACGAGAGCCAAACTATGAGGATTAGTCGGGCTCTCGCTCTTGGCTCTCAAGCTACGATCAACCTCTGAAAACCTGAGCTTGGAGAACAACTCATCCAGCGACAGCGTGTCATACGCGCTCGACTCCTCAATGGCCTCGATCTTGGCTTCCCACACAGATCTATCTAGGGCATGCAAAAGCTTGATAGCTTGATCATGATCCGTGTATGGGAGCACTGTCACATTGGCCCTCATGTTGTTGACTATGCAAGTGAAGCGCTGAAACATAGCATCAGTCGACTCACCGGGGAGATGAGAGAAGTTCTCGTACTCTCTCCGGTAAGTGGTAAACATACGGGCTTGCACTTGAGCATTGCCAACATGAGCATTCTTCAACTTGAGCCAAATCTTTCCGGCCTCATCCTCTCCGTACACTCGATCAAACTCTGAGGCACAGAGAGCACGGAACAAGTAATCAACGGCCTTACTGTTGGCCTCAAACATGTCCCGCGATCCTGGAAGCAGAAAACTCTCTGGGATGACATAATGAGGATTCTGAGTGACCTCCCAGATGAGAGTTCCCTTCCCTCGCAAAAACGCGCCCATGCGCCTCTCCCACATCGGGTAATTCTTGCCATCAAAGTGCGGAGGACCCGACCCCTTGCCGTAATCGCCCATCTTTGGATCTTAGACTGGTTAGAATCAAGAAGATTCGTAACCGGCTCTGATACCAATTGAAGGACCGAATAGGCGACCAGAGAGGGGGGGAGTGAATGGGAGCCGATAAAAATTCTTTCCAAGAACTCGGCCTATGTCCCAATCGCAACTCTGAGGATCACACACGATCAAGCGGGAGCACAATTAAACCTCTCTCGAACCTTAGGAACAAAGCACGGAAGTCTAGGAAGTAAAGCGGAAGCAAACACGAAAGAGCTCGAGCAATAAAGCAAAAGGCTGAGTCCTACCGGATCATCCTGTCACTTGGGCCGGATAACCCGTTAGCCTCCAGAGCCGGTCCGGGTCACCCGGGCACAAGTAGCCGGATCACCCGGCCCCCTTCGGGTCACCCAGACACTTGGGCCGGATCACCCGAAACAGCCCAGAAAACAGCCCGCGAAATCGCCTCAAACTTTCGATCGATGGATCTCCCAAACCACTTGGAGTCTTGCAACAAAATTTTGGGGAGATGATGAACACCCTAAGAAGATGCTATGCCCAAAAATCTCGGCCTCAAACATCCTACAACTCCTGGAATCACGAATCTTGGCCAAGAACACTATGAACTAGGGTTCATCCAAAAATCAACGAATCGAAGCCCAAATCCGGCGTTTGAGGGGTCAAGATCATCCACAAAGAGGCACAAGGCACTCACCCATGATCCCCTCAAAGAAATCCGGAGAGAAACGGCCTCAAATCGACGAATCGAGCGACGAACAAAAACACCCAAAAATTGCTCCGAAAATGACACGAAAATCACAAAGAGCTAGGAGAGGGAAATCATCACAACGCCGAATTCTTCCATACATCCAGAGGTCAGATTCTATACAAGAAATTGTCTATCCTATGGATTGAAGAAAATGGAAGCAAATCATCTGGGGGAGAGAGAGCTCGAGTCCAAGCGAAAGAGATGCCATCCACCTCTCCGCTATTTATACGAAGTCCATCGGAGGGAGGTAAATGACCACGCTACCCCTACTGCTTGAAATGAAGATACAACCCCTCAGGGGCATTTTGGTCAAGTCTTCATCGAGCGGACACGCTTCCACCGCGGCCTTGCTTAGCATCGACGCAAGCCCCGCGATCATGCCACGTGCCTCCCGCCTCGAAGCTTCCCAAAGCTCCCGGATCACCGTCTCCGTCGCCTCGGGCCTACGGGCTAGGTTTTGAGGCCCAAACCAAGAAACCGTCCACCTGATGGTTTTGTGGGCAAACCACCAAACCCCGCGTGCAAGCTTCGGGCTTCAACCGCTACCTTGCACCGGCCCATGTTCACGACTTCAGCCCGCCAGTCTTGCACCGCACGGCTCGCACTTGACCCCATCGGCCACCGGGTCCATCGAACCAAGCCTACTTGCCACTCCATCACCCGGAGGCCGCCACGGCTAAGGCCTTTCATGCTTGTTCTTCACCTGCACCGACACGAGTCAAGCCGCAACCTGTACCTGCACACTTAGCCAAGCATCAGTCCACACAACGTTGTCAATCACTCATCACTAAGGAGCGACCCTCCACTGGTCCTCGGACACACCTGGTCCTCACATGGCCAGATAATTAAGCACTCTCGGATAACGGTGAGAGGCTGACGATCGATCGATTAATAACCTTGCAAGGTGAACCTAAACATACGAGAGAAAACACCCACAATGAGTGCATTCAACTAAACGGTTCCCGTCATCCCTCGGATTAGGATCTGATGCCACAGTCCTAGGTACAAGGCTAGCTGGCATACCTCACACTAGCATCCAGCGTCACACATGCACCACAGGTAGCTAGCCTGGGGCCGCAACCCAAGATTAGTAGCCTAAAGTTCCTGCACCGCATCATTCAGGTACTAGGCTTACCGTACCCATTTCCGACAAATGTTTAGTACTTTCAAACGCTTAATTTCTTAACCACTGGTCCGGGCCCAAAATCCCATGCTCTTACCACGTGAGCAATCCAATTTAACAAGTCTTATGATTCCAACATAAGAACCTATTCTCGCGAGCGAAGTACATCACTCGACTTGTACCGGGTCCTTAGTGCATAGCAACTAGCGACCTAGCATACTAGTAAATGATCATAGGTACTTATAGATCATGCATCTAGGGTTTCCATTCAACTCCTGAACGTAAATGCACATAGATAATCAAGCATAAATTCAGAATTTAAAAAGCAAACGCATAGGTGAATGTTAAACCGGGGCTTGCCTTCACTAGCAAGTTAGTAGGAAAGTCTTCCGAACTTTGGTTCGGGTCTTGTTGCACTTCCACGTAGTTCACTTCTCCCTCGAACGGTCCGTCACCTCGTTCCGGGATGAACTTGTAGCTACCGGCAGAAGGTTCTACACGTACGATGCATATGCAAGAGTTAATTGGTGAAGTGAGTTATTTAATTAAAAGTAGCATATGACAAGCGTAGTGTGTTAGTTGTCCATATTCATTTAGATAGAATATATTCAGCATACTCTTCCATAGAGATCATTCAAGCAACATTTATTAATTATTATTTTGACGGTGATTGTGTGCACATTTATACAAATAAAGTAGAAACACTTCACAAAGGACCAATTGGGTTTTCAGAGACGAAACAAGGCATTTCCTAAAGATAAAGCACACATAAGTCTTTAAAAGAGATGGTTTCTTTATTTATCTTTTTATACACTTGTTTCATTCCAAAAATCATTCAGCTAAAACCATGCAATAAAACACAGTGAGAATTTTTGTACAAGCACACAGTACCGCAACAGAGTTACTGCTAAATTTCATGGTCAACAGAGCTATACACTGAGCATGAAAAATGCGACAAGTTATTCCTAGCAAAAGCAAGAATATTTAATACAGAGAAAACTACTCATGCACTGGAGCTCAAATTTTACACAGAGCCTCTATGGACTAAGACTAGGTTACACACCAAAAATTAGCTCCAGAACCTAATTCATTCATGTTACACAAAAATAACCATTTTCAGCCTAGTAAATCCTAAAGAAATTATACAGGAATATATATAACTGAAAAGTAGCCCAACTTTCTCCTATAGCGCAATCATGGTATAAACATCTACTGGACCAAAGATAAGCACCACTAGAGCAACAAAAGCTGAGATATAGATTTTACTTTATAAACAAGCATCATTCAGAAACAGATATATAGACAGTTCATAAATACATGATAAATTTACCAGGAGCATATATAAGCCTAACAAGATGATAGTCACAAGATTAGCCATAGAAAGCATACATATGAAGCCATACAAAATATATACCCAGATCTAGCATAAATACAAAATAAATCATATCTAGAGATTCACTCAGCAACTTTGCGGAAAAACTTAGGTATAGCCTATTCTAGTCATGACTACCAACATATCCAAAGATCAAGCCTAGCACAGTAGTACAACTCAAGTTATGAACAAACACATACAAACTGGATTTGAATTTTCATTCAAAAACTATTCATCAAAAGTAGATACGTCTTTCTAAAAGATGTAGATCTACTCACAAGGAAACCAGCAAAATTAGTTTTGTAGTTTTATGATTTTTCTTTGATTTTCTGTGATTTTTCAAAGATACTGGACCTATTCAAAAGAACTCAAGAATCTATTTACAGAAGCAACCCTGGAAAGATTTTTGGCTTCACAACTCTGTCCTTAGATTTACACAACGGTCCAGGAATTTACACCGTAGCTCCTAGCAAGAAATAGAGTTTCGCAATTGGGTACAAGGGGAAAAATGGCGGCGCGACCGACCGGATTCCGGCGAGGCCGGCGGCGGAGGGGACCGGGGAAGGAATGGGGCGCGGACAGATGCTCACCCTGGGTGTGCTGGTGGCCGGAGAGGAAGCGGGAGCAGCGCCGGCGAGCACGTACAGTGGCGTAGCGGCTCGACGGCCGCTGGAGCGTTGCTTCGGCGACGGGGACGGCTCCGGCTGGACCACACGCGACTCGGGGATGTTTTGGGAGGTCGAGCGGATGTCTTGGGGAGCTCAGGCTGCTACGGCAAGTTCGGGAGGATGAGGTTCACCGCTGGGCGCCAATGGTGGGCACGGCAGCGGTGGAGAGGGCAGCGACGGTGTGCACGCGTGCATGGGCGCTCAGGGTTTATAAAGGGGCAGTTGACGACGACTCCCATCCATGCCGGTACAGAGGCGGTATGGCGGTGCGTGGGAAGACCGGGTACGGCGGCGACGTGAGCGGCTGGCCGGCGCGGTGGTCGGTGCAGTGGTCGGAGGGGCGCGCGGCACGTGGCGGCGGCGCACAGGCACAAACGTCGGTGCGGACATGGGCCTAGTGCTCGCACGCAGAAGGAGGCACGGCACACGGATCGGCAGGCGGAAGAGCGCCTCGGCGTGCGCGCACTCGGCGCCCGACGTGGCAGGGTGCGATGTCGTGCGCGGGGCGCGTTCCGGCGCAGAAACAAATCAGGGTGGCTCGGTTTGACTCAAAGTTTCTCCAAAATTCGAAACTAAACTGACCCAAGGCCTAATTAACAAAGTGATAGATGAGGTAACCCTCTACAACATTTGCAAAGGCCGATTGGTGTTTTGATCAATGGATCGAGCATAAACAGCAGGAAAAAACCAGGGTTTTCACGGCGCTAATGAATAGTGCATGCAGTCGTTGACCAAAGTTTTTCACTATTTTCCACTCCAAATTTGGCATGCCACCCAAAAGCAAAGTTGTGTCCCTTTGAAAAACTGAACAACTTTTGTATTGACAGAATTTGAAGTGTTTAGGTGAAAGTTGGAGAATGCGGCAAAAGTTCTAGAAGGGTGTGGGATTCAAAGGGATTTAAAGGGGTTTTGACCATAGTTTGACCAAGGTTTGACCATGGTTTGACCACTAGTGAAAAGGGGTGTGGTTTTCGAGGTGATGACCCAGGTTGACCAGTGTTTGACCAAAGTCAACGTGTTTGACTTGGTTGACCAGTCATTAGCGTTAATTAACCCTATTTGAAAAGCCTGGGGTGTCACAATGAGCGGGCGGCAGGCGTGGTGCATTTGGGCGAAAGTCTTCACCGGTTGACGGTGGGTATGATGGCGGCGCCCTTGGGGCGTCGGTCTCCCCGCTGGGGGCATCATGGTGAGGCACTGTGCTCTCGTCGTGTGGGGCTCTTAGGGTGAAAACCTTGTCCATCTGGACGTGCGACAGCAGCGCCTAGGCGTCGTGACCTTCTTGGAGGCGTCGTAGTTGGAGTCCTACCATTTGTTCTATTGGTGGTGGTGGCTGGCTGGAGGTGCTGCGGGGTGTGCGCTTGGTCCGTGTTGCTGCTAGGGTGTAGAGGATCCATGGAGCTGGAAGGTTTGAGCTGTCATGCAAGGTGCAGTGGTGATCTCGGTGACGGTTGGGCGGAGGAGGTGCTCTCATTGCGGTCTTAGATATCTGAATTCTTGGCAGAGGAGTGTGAGGCGGTGGATGTGGAGAGGCCCCCACGCAGAGTGGCCAGGATCAGTGGTTGCCATGGTACTGAGATGAGAGTGTGTGCTGAGGCTCTCTGGATCTGAGGGATCGACAATCGTGTATGTGCAGTTTGAGTGTGACAGTTCCTTGGTGGAGGAGCTCATAGGGCCGTTTGAGCCTGCAGCGGGTTGCGCCTCGGCGTGGCACAACGTTGGTGACGATGGCGCAGGCGTCGGCGGCTTGTTTCGGTCTTCTCTCACATGTGGTTGAGGATGGTGGTGTGTTGTGTCGGGTGCGTTTGTTTCTGTTCTGGGGTTTGTTCGTGTGGTGGTGTCTGCTTCGGCCCGTTGTGTACTAATACCGTTTCTTCTTATATAACATAGTTGTGCTCCTACTTTATTTTTTTTAAAAGAAAAGAAACCCGAGTGGAGGGGGATACAGGTGGGATATGAGTTAGGATCTTGTGATATCATCATTTTTTCCCTTTGTTATGTTTTCTTTCATTGGCACATTTGTTTTAAAGGGGTATTATAATCATAAAATCCATTCCCCTATCCTAACGTCACCATACCAAACAGTGGAAGGTGATAAAATCAAAATATTATTATCCCATACCCACCTTCTTTTGTCCTATTTTATTTCCATTTCCCTAAGCTAAGTCATATCCAAACACCACAAGGCTATGAACCCATGGTAATCTTAACATGTCACATTAACACATACTCCTTCCGTCTCAGAATGATTGTCGTTATTAGTTTTTTGCCACAAGTTTGACCGAGTTCGTAGAAAATATGTGCAACATTTAAATTATTAAAAAATTTTATAAAAAAACTAAATTCAAATATTTATATAATGATATTAATTTTGTACTATAAATATTAATATTTTTTATATATATTTAGTCAAAATTATTTTTGAGAAAGCGTAAACGATCATTTTGAGACGGAGGAAGTACACGTTATCCAATTTTTGCTCACACTGGGCACCCGAGCTTACATGACACCACGTCGAACCGGCTATTGGAAATATTCTCACATTGTGCGGTTTTTCTTGCAATGTCGTCGTCCACTATAAAAATGATATCTTATTATCTTTCGGAAAAAAATATATATTCCTAAGTGTGAACAAATTGTAGCAATTTAAAAATCAAAATAATTTCTAATCAACTAAAGACTCCACGCTACACAACAACAAAATTAATCCTCAAAAGTCTTCAAATGCTTTTTGTCGGCTATCCACAACACCTGTTGCCGGAAGCAAAAAACCACACTGTCGACGCGATATTTGTGAAGTTTAATTTTGGAAAAGATTCAAATTCCTTTAAGTATAACTAAAGTTTGGCTAATTTTTTAAAGTATTTTTTATTCTATTTACCTCATAATATAATTTATTTTTTCTCACATGCACAAATAGAGTTTTAAGTTCAAATTTGGTAAGATAATAGCAGACAACATAAGATATGTTAAAAAAGTATATCATACATTTTTTATTAATATTTTGAAAGGGTAGTATATTTAATAATAATATTTATCATTGAGATACAAAATTATATAAAATAATATAAATTATTTTCCTAATATATATTATAATGTTCACTACCACCTTGTAAAGTTTCAAACTAAACTTCAAAACAAAAAATGACAAATTGTATTATAAGGTAAGTTGAATTAAATAGCTAAGTTTAGAGGTAAATTAAATCAAAATATAGTTTAGAAAGTAATCTGAAGTTTCGTTATAGTTTAGTTTAATTTGGATTTTTTTAATTTTCTTAATGAAGAAAAGACAAATTTGTCCTCTACCATTTCCCGATTTCGCCCGGTAGAAAAAAGCGTGCGAACAATCGCCGACGATATCCACTATGGCAACCATCGCCGCTGCCGCCGCTCGCTGCTGCTGCATCTCCCCAACCCACCGCCAGCTCCTCAACCGCCGCCGCCTCCCGTTCTCCGTTTCCTTCTCTTCCGCCGCGCCGCCCGCCGCCATGGCGGGCTTTGGCTGGGCCGACGCCCTCCGCGTCGCCGGCGACGGCGGGTGCGACGACGAGTCCGACCTCTCCGGGTACTTTCGGAAGGTCGACACCTGCAACCGGGGGATGGTGAGTTCCTCTCGTGCTCTCACGTGCGTTCGCGCGACTGTATGCGTATGCTGTGCCTGTGCCAACGCCTCATATTTGGCTGCGCGGATTTGCGTGGGGATTTTACAGGACAAAAAGGGGGAGTTTGTGAAGTTCTTGGTGGAGGATCAAGTCGTGGGATACATCCACAAGGGGTGAGTATAATTTCTACTTTGAAACCTTGTATGTCCGTATCATCTCAGAAAGAAAATTTTCTGCCCATGTTTTTTTTGAGTCATGTGATTTATGTGAGCAACTCAAATGTTTTATTTATTTACTTAATGATAGCGTATCAGTGTATACTGTTTAACATATAAGAGGCATCGAGATTACGTATGGTACTGAAAAACTCCAATGTTTAGTATGTGATCAACCAAGGAAATTTAGCTGAAAAGGAGGAAGACAAAATAAAGAAAGGAAAATGACATTATCTACTCTTTTTTTGAGCTGAGTTGACAACATGGCTAAACTCCAGCCCAGTATGTTGCAACATCCTTCATCAGAATGGAGCTATTAGGTTGTGGTTTGCTTTACCCCTATATTCTTCAGGACATCATGGCTGCACTCCTTCATATCTAGAACACAAGGTGCAGGCATGATGGTGAGGACAAGTTGGGCCATGGGAAGATGTTAATAGTGCTGGTGGAGGGTGAGGGTTGATGACACAGTAGAGATCTTGTGGGTGGCAGGGGCATTGGAGGTTTGGATTTGTGTGCTTGAGCTTAGGTTGATTGAGGAAGAAAGATCAGGTTGAGAGACATGGCATTGGCAAAATTTGTCGGAGTTAATGGCAATGTGGTTAAACACTTAAACTTGGAGGAAATAGTACAACAAGGCTAAACTTTTGCTGTATTAAAGTGCACCAGTTTCTTTTTATGATTACTGAAGTCATCTTTAACTGGCATGTAAGCGATTTTTCCTAAATGTTAGGGAATAATGTTCCAATGGTATTCCTCCAACCCTAGAAGGGTGGGTATATAGACAGTGATACATGGGCCTCTATATGGGCTATACAAGGCCATATGGGCCACACACACATATACTCTAACACCCCCCGCAGTCTAGACTACTGGCGCAGCGGTGTACGAGACTGGCCAACAAAGAAAGAAACTCACACACAGGCCCCCCCGCAGCCACAACTAGCCACTGGCTACGTTGAGGCTGGACCGAAACTCCGAGAAGGTCGAGGAGGGAAGACCCTTGGTGAAGATGTCAGCGAACTGGGAAGTGGTCGGTACATGGAGAACCCGAACATCGCCGATAGCCACCCGGTCACGAACGAAGTGCAAGTCAATCTCCACATGCTTCGTCCGCTGGTGCTGAACCGGGTTGGTGGAGAGGTACACGGCGCTGACGTTGTCACAGTAGACGAGCGTGCTCTTGGCGAGCAGGCTGTGAAGCGCAGCCAAGAGCTGCCGGAGCCAGGACGCCTCAGCCACGCCGTTAGCAACAGCCCGGTACTCCGCCTCAGCACTCGAGCGGGAGACAACCGGCTGTCGCTTGGACGACCAGGAGATCAGGTTGCCGCCAAGGAAGACGGCATAGCCTGAGGTAGAGCGGCGGGTGTCCGGACAACCTGCCCAGTCAGCATCAGTGTAGACAACCAGCTCAGCAGGAGAAGACCGGTGGAGGACCAAGCCGAAGTCAAGTGTGCCTCGGACGTAGCGAAGAAGGCGCTTCAGCGCAACAAGATGTGACTCCCGAGAATCATGCATGTGGAGACAGATCTGCTGGACAGCATAGGTGAGGTCCGATCTGGTGAAAGTGAGGTACTGTAGAGGTCCAGCAAGATTCCGATAAGCAGTAGGATCAGCCACAGGATCACCCAGAGTAGCAGACAGCTTCGCCTGAGAGTCAACAGGAGTGGAGCATGGCTTGCAATTAGTCATCCCAGCACGCTCTAGGATATCAATGGCATACTGACGCTGGTGAAGGAGAAGGCCAGCCTGACGGGGCTCAACTGTCACGCCCAGGAAGTGGTGAAGCTTGCCCAGATCCTTCATAGCAAACTCCTGCTGAAGAGAGGAGATAATCCGCTGGAGCAACTGTGGACTGGAGGCAGTTAGAACAATGTCATCCACATAGAGGAGGAGGTAGGCAATCCCATCAGCATGGTGATATATGAACAATGAAGTGTCTGACTTGACCTCAACGAACCCTAGTGTCAGCAAGAAAGTAGCAAACCGAGAGTACAATGCCCGAGGAGCCTGCTTCAGACCATAGAGAGACTTGTTCAGCCGGCAGACCAAATCCGGACGACTGGAATCCACAAAACCCGCTGGTTGGCTGCAGTAGACTGTCTCGGTCAGAGTGCCATGGAGAAAAGCATTCTTAACATCGAGCTGGTGCACAGGCCATGAGCGAGAGAGAGCCAGAGAGAGAACAGTGCGCACTGTAGCAGGCTTCACCACTGGACTGAAGGTCTCATCATAATCCACACTAGGGCGCTGAGTGAACCCACGAAGAACCCAACGCGCTTTATAGCGCTCCGGAGTACCATCAGCTCGACGCTTGATCGTCCAAATCCACTTGCTGGTCACCACATTGCCACCAGACGGACGCGGCACAAGGTCAAATCTGGTTGGCAAGAAGAGCTCCATACTCCTCTTCCATCGCACGACACCAGTTCGGATCTGCTAGAGCCTCACGAACTGACGTTGGGATAGGAGAGAGCCGCAGCTCTCCCTCGGTGGTGGAGAGAGTCGCGGGCCGAAGAACCCTGGCCGCCTGCCGAGTCACCATGGGATGGGTGTGACGAGGATCCCAATGATGACCGGAGGGTGGTACACAGCCGGCTCCACCCGAGAACGGCGTGGTGGAGGCGGCGGTGGCGGCGGCGGTGGAGACGGCTCTGGAGAAGGTGGTGGAGGAGGCGGAGCCGTCGAGCGGCGCTCGTAGACATAGCGCACAGGAGGCGCATAGTCTACGGGCACCTCCGGGACCGGAGTCAGAGGAGCGGGCAGCTGTGGACGGCGTCGGTACACCTGCACCGGCTCGGCGTAGCGTGCAGGTGGCGTCGTGGCCGCGCGTGGCGCGGCAGGAGGCACCGGGACGGTGCTGGGCGCAGTTGAAGGCGCCGGGGCCGCGCGTGGGCCGGCGGGAGGCTCCAGGGGCGCGACAGAAGGCACCGGGGCCGCGTGTGGCGCGGTCAGAGGCACCAAGCCCGCGTCAGGTGCGACAAAGGGCACCGGAACAGCGGGTGGTGCAAGAAGAGGCTCAGGCGCCGCGCGTGGCGCAGCTAAAGGCGCCGAAGTTGGTGGTGGATCAGAAGGAAAAACAGAAACAGGTGGCTGAACCACCGGGTCAGAAAACATGGACTCAAGGTCAGGATCAGGAGAAGGTGTAGATGTGGAGGAGAAGGGGAAGTCCGATTCGTCAAACACAACATGTCGGGAGATAAGAACCCGACGAGAGGTGAGATCATAGCAACGGTACCCCTTATGGTCAGGGGAGTAACCAAGGAACACACAACGTGTCGAGCGATGTGCGAGCTTGTGAGGAGCGGTGGCATCAAGGTTCGGGTAGCAAGCGCACCCGAAGACATGAAGGTGAGTGTAGGTGGGAGGGGTACCGAAGAGAGCGTGGTGAGGAGTCGGAGCGGGTGAAGCTGTGGAAGGAAGACGGTTGAGAAGGTAGGTGGCAGTGTGAAGGCTCTCTGCCCAGAAGCGCGGGGGCAGGGAGGCCTAGAGCAGAAGAGTGCACATGACATCGTTTGTGGTCCGAATCATGCGCTCAGCCTTGCCGTTCTGTGGAGAAGTGTACGGACAAGACATACGCAGCTGAACACCTCGGGAGAGAAAGAAGGAGCGAACTCACGACCGTTGTCACACTGGACGGCCTTAACGGTGAGACCGAACTGAGTGGACACCCAGGCAAAGAAGTGAAGGAGGGTGGGGAAAGTGTCAGACTTGGCACGCAAAGGGAAAGTCCAGGAGTAGTGAGAAAAATTATCAATGATCACAAGATAATACTTATAACTAGACATGCTGAGTACAGGAGATGTCCACAAATCATAGTGAATAAGATCAAAACCATGCGACGCATGCGAAGAAGAAAAAGGAAGCCGAACATGGCGACCAAGCTGGCACGCATGACAGGGGTGCTCAGCAGTAGTCCTAGTACAAGAGACATCCGCACTACAACTAATCTGAGCCAAAACATCTCGGCCGGGATGACCAAGACGGCGGTGCCAGGTGGTGGTGGACGGTGTCGCGGCAAGAGCAGCTGACGAGGAAGAAGACGAAGGTGAAGCAGCAGAGGCCGGAAGGCGGAGAGTGTAAAGGGGCCCGGAGCTATCACATCGGAGGAGTGGACACCCGGTAGCCAAATCCTTCACAGAAAGACCAGAAGTGTCAAACTCGACAGAACAAGAATTGTCAGAAGTAAATTGACGAATGGAAATAAGATTGTGGACCATCTGAGGAGCAACAAGAACATCAAAGAGACGGAAAGGACCAGGAGCCGAGCCCACAGAGGTGACGGGAAGGCAAGAACCATCACCGACCATGATGGAGGAAGGACACGATGGGTGGGGAGGTCGGACAGAAGAAAGAATACCCGCATCAGGTGTGGTGTGGTAGGAGGCTCCCGAGTCAGTGATCCACTCGGTGCCAACCGGCGGCGTCAGCCCCACGGTGCTGAAAGACTGCGCCAGAGCAGCCTGATCCCACCCCCCCGGCCACGTCGAGCTGGGCTGAGGAGGAGGCGGAGTCCAGGACGGCGCGTAGGTGGCAGCACTCGTGACCATGGCAGCCGGCTGGTGCGGAGGACGAGGCCCCCCTCCCTGACCCTGGAAGGGCCACATGGAGATGCGCCCTGACCACGGGTTGGCGAAGGTCGGCCAGGGCGCACTCCCGGGAAGAGGAGCGAGAGCAGGGGTCGGAGTCTGGGTGGGCGTCCCACGACCCCCACAACCGCGTCCTCGGCGGCCCCCACGTCCCCCCACCCCCGCTCGGATCGGGAGGAGGAGCACCAAGGAGAGAGGCGGGCGGCGAGGCGGAGGACGGTGGCGGGGAAACGACGAGTGCACGGGAGGTGGTGGAGGGCGAAGACGTAGTCGAGGCAGGCGTGTGGAGGCCCCGGGTGAGCTCCTCCAAGGTGAGAGCATCACGGACCTGGAGGAAGGTGGGAGTCGGCTTCTGGTGGGTGATCAACGTCCACAGGGCCTCGTAGCTGGTGGGAAGGCCCCGCACGACGTTGAGCACCAGGACGTGCTCCGGGACCTGGTACCCAAGGTCTCGAAGTCCATCAGCCGTGCTCTTCATCTTCCTGCAGAAGTCACCCACGGACATGTCGCCCTGCTCGAGGGTGCGGAGCTCAGTCTCGAGCTGGAGGGCGCGTCTGGGCGTTGCCGAGGAACTGGCTCTCGGGAGCCAGCCAAGCCTCGCGCGCGGTGCCGCCGGGAGTCCGCACGATGTCCTGCAGATCAAGGGAGATGGTCCCAACGATCCAGGACATGGCGATGCTGTCGAGACGCTACCACGCCAGGTCGCGAGCCCGGACCGTAGTGTCGGAGAGGACGTGGTCGTCGAGGGCGTAGCGACGGAGCGCAGGGAGAACCTGGTCCCTCTAGCGAGCGTAGGAGGTGGAGGTGGAGTCGAGGAGGATGGTGACCAGGTTCTTGATGCGGGACCCCGGCGGCCTGGAGGTGGAGGTAGGAGACCATAGGGTCGGTCAGGAGGGGTCGGGGTCCAGCACTTGACGGGGGCGGAGCGGGGGGCGGCGCCTGGTAGGAGGAGGAGGCGGCGTGGTCGGTGGTGAGGACGCCAAGCGACGCGGAGGGAGTGCGGAGGAAGTGCTCCGCCTCGGCCACCTGACGAGCGAGAGCATCAGCCATGTCGCACTCACGCTGCCAGGCGAGAGCCGCCGCACGAACCCGCTCCTGGGTTGTGGCGGCCTTGGCCTTTGCCGCAGCGAGGGCCACGGCGAGAGCCCCATCAGGTGCAGCGTCGCTGTCGACAAGCGGCTGCTGTCAGGCGAGGAAGGGAGGCGCGAGGGGCAGCTGGGGGCCAGCAGAGAACGCCGGGAGGAACCCCCCGACCCCCGTGGTAGCGGCGGTGGAGGCAAGAAGCCCTGCCCCTGCGCCCGAAGTCGTGCTCGATCCGCCCGCGGTCGCACGCAGGGCAGCATCAGCCATGGCAGCGCGACGAATGGAAGCAGCAGTGGGATCCTCGCCGGGAAACTCCAGCGGTGCCTTGCCCCGGGTGAAATTGGCAGCTGAAGTAGTGGGCATGCCGTAGGAGAAGGCAAGGGGCATGCCGTAGGGGAAGGGAGCCCCGGACGACAGGGGAAGAACTGGCGGTGAAGGCCCCCTGCATCTGCGGACTGGAAGTCCCCGTCCGCGCCCGCACCGGTGTCCAGAGAAGAGGCGGCGGTCCCGTCGGCGGCCGTGGCAGAGGAGTCGGCGCCCAGGAGTGGCAGAATCGGGGGCGGCACGGTCGGCTGCGAGTCGGTGAGGAGGGGCGGAGCACAGGAGACCGGCGGAGCAGAGGATGTGCCGGGGAGGACGGGCGGAGCAGAGGAAACCAGCGGAATCGCGGCTGCGCCTGTCGCCGGAGCAGGGGCAGCGGCCACGAAGGCCGCCGCATCGGCGGGCGGAGCGCCTGCGCCCGCGGGCCATGCACCTGCGTCGGCGGGCAGGGCGCCCGCGCCGGCGAGCAGGGTGCCCGTGCCAGAGGCTGCGCCGGCGGCGGCGGGAGATCGCACGGCCGCGGCATAGGAGGGGAAAGAGGGGAGAGGTGGGAAGGAGGAGAGGGAGGGCGGCCACGGCGGCCGGCCGGCCTTGGCAGGCACCGGCGACGGCGGCTGCTACTAGAGGAGAGGGGAAAAAGGAAACCCTAGCTGATACCATGTTAGGGAATAATGTTCCAATGGTATTCCTCCAACCCTAGAAGGGTGGGTATATAGACAGTGATACATGGGCCTCTATATGGGCTATACAAAGCCATATGGGCCACACACACATATACTCTAACACTAAACATAAACAATCTCCAAACATAATCATTGTGGTCTAGGCATAAGTTGCGCACAAGTCCTACCGTAAATGGTACATTGTTACACTGATGTAGGGGACTAAGTTTTGGTTATCGGGACTTGGAATTTAGATAGACGAAGTCACAGGGGCATTTATGAGCATACTGAACTTCTGGTCAAAATCACATCATTTATGTGCACTTAAAGGCCAGATTCTTCCTATGAGGTGTCTAAAATAGCGATGCTAATTTCAGATTTGTCGAGCACCTCCGAGACTTCCATGGTGTGTTCACAATTGTCTCGGGCAACAATGGCAGCAACACTCTGGAAAATGTGTCTCTCCAGTCATCGCTTAGGACACCAGAGGAAAGAACACATGCTGTTGGAGATGTCATAAAAAGCCTTGGAGAAATGATTCCAGGTATTCGGAATGAGGTACTTTGGTATTCAACTGTTTTGTGAAATAATTCAGTTGAATTTGTTGATTTTTCACCTTGTTTGAAATTTGAAAATAGTTTTTTTATTAGTACTTGTCAAATTGTCTACAGTAGTAAATCATTTGCATATCTAAATAAACTAATACTGAAAATACTAAGAGCCATCTAACCTAATGGTTTGTCAACACATTGTTATGTGTTTCACTCTTGTAAAGAAAAATGTATTTTGAACTTATTCTCACTTCTGCTGCTGGGGTTAAAAGACTTGTTTGCTGGTGATAATAGTTGTTTGGGATGGTCTATGTCTATGCCTCATTCTTTCTTCATCACCCACGCACCACAAGCTGGCATTTTTGTCAAAGCAACAACTAAATTTCTTCAAAACAAGTTGTGGGTATTTTTTTTGTCATATCACTGGCACTGTATCTGTTTTTACTGATGCTTTTACCTTCATAGAATGTTTTACTTGTAGTCACTTTATACATGAAAATTCAACTCCAGTTTCATATATGTTTTAGTTTATTGTTCTGATAATGTTTTTCAATCTAACAGCTCTACCCAGTAACATCATCTTATGGCATGCCTGTGTACTTCTCTCTGGAACGTGCTGCTGCTCCCTACTTTGGTATAAAGGTATGTTGTTCATGTATTGCATTCTTCATGAATGTCTTTTCCAAATATTGTACACCTCTAATGGTGCTATCCGAGTGCTAATCTTGCCCCCATGTGCCCCAAATTTACTCTCTTTTTTTATGTCTATATATGGTATCTATTCTCCTCCCTCAAGGCCTCAATTTGTAACAGTTAGATCCTTGTCATTTGTCAATGATGTTATATCCATGACAGGCTTACGGAGTTCATATGAATGGATATGTTGAGAAAGATGGTCAGAAATTTCTTTGGATTGGTAAGAGAAGTGATGTGAAGCAAACATATCCAGGAATGCTTGATCATCTTGTTGCTGGTGGCCTGGTGTGCATTCCCATTCTTCTCTTGAATTTTTTTATGTTTACCTTATTAACAAAAAATTTTGCTGCTACAGATGGGTCAATAAATTATAAATTATTTCCAGCCTGTCTATGTGCACCATAGGACCATTGATGCCATTTTCATTCTAAAACTGTTAAACTGGACTCTATATAATTCTGATGATGGCATTTCAAAGCTCCTATTAGAGAATGTTCAACCATAAATTAATAAATGCACATCATTTATGTATTCCTTTCCATTCCCTTGAGATCTGAATTTGGAGTTAAGCGACATAGGGAGTTTTCTGTGTTGTTAATCTGTATACGGATGTATGTACACCTGGTGTTTTGTAATTGTAAGACAAACATGTAGTGGACTCTTATTAGTAATCTTAAGCTCTTTTGGACATTCTGAAATGATACATTAATCTTGCATGTATACTCCCTCCGTCCCTAAATATAAGCATTTTTCGATTTATGTGCATCATGTTTGACCGTCCGTCTTATTCAAAAAAAATCATGAAAATATAAAAACAATTATGATATACTTAAAATATATACGATGATAATACATGTCATAGCAAAATAAATAATATTTTCATAATTTTTTTTAATAAGACGAACGGTCAAACGTGCACAGAAAAAGTCAACGAATGCTTACATTTAGAGACGGAGGGAGTACTTTTCTAGCCTGTAATCATTTCCTGGTCATGTCAGGCGTAAATGAATTTTGGACCAAAGTACCTGCTTGGTCTGACATATGGACTTTAGAGGAAAGAAGACGAGCGGTGGTGCTAGGATTTATTTTTTCATACATGTTATTCATTTTTTCACATTATGTCAATCTAAAATGAACATAATAGACAAAAGGGACAGAATTTTAGACAGCTTTCCTGTACATATTTTAGATGGGAGCAATCAGGATGTGACTAGAAAAACTGGCGCGGCGTTGCAGCGCCATGACATGTAGCTCAGTGATTGGTAGGAAGGTTGTGGATATTTTACAGGATTTTAGGTTGTGGATTAATTCCTTAAGAGTTTGTGGTATTTCTTAGTTAAAAAGTAAGGACTGTGGATTCATTATGATAGAGTTAGGGGACTTTTTCGTAAATTTTTCGAGTTGTGGTTAGATTTGTAGAAAGTTTATGATCTTTTCCATAAAAGTCTATGGACCATGTATTAGTTCCTGTAAAGTTCAAGTTTGTTGTAGATGCGTGGATCGCGGGTTAATTATTATAATAAAATTACATGAGAAGTGACTTGATCGAGGTAGATGTCGTCAAATTTTCTGTGAGATGGCTTAAAGAAATGTTAGTTTTTTAAGCTTGAGGGGGCTTATATAAAATGTCGGAGCAATGGTTGGACTACTATTTATTTGCGATAAAGTTTGAGTGGGTTCTATATAATTGGCAGCCCTCTTGGCATTCCTTCAAAGCTCTAGGGGGTTTTCGTAAAGCTCTCTGAGAGGCGGTTGGAATGAAAATATATTTTTGCAAAGTTTGAGGGGGTTTTCATAAAATTATTTTTGTGGGTTGGACTACATATTAATTTTGATAAAGTTTTAGGTTGACTTTGTAAAAGTGGCAGCCCTGTTGTTATTGCTTCAAAAATCGATGTACTTTCCACAAAACCTGAGAGGTGGTTTGATCAAATACCATTTCACAAAGTTCGAGAGGGTCTTTGTAAAATTACCTGAGTGATGGCTGGATTATATACTACATAGGCTGCTACACACGCTACACTGTGCCGGTCATAATGATTTACATCATAATTTTATGTAAATAAAATAAATAAGAAGTTTGTAAAATTATATATAATTTATGTAAATATATAGTTTTGAAAGCACTGTTTTTTGAAGAAGTTAGAACACAAATTCGATGGAGCGAATAATATGATTTGAGATGTCGTTTGTAACTGAACAAAATCCGAGAAAAAATATTAAATAATATAATTTAGAAATGAAATTAGGAATACATAATTTTAAAAATCGTTGTTAAGGACTTTTCCGCTTACAGAATGAGAAAATATAATTTTTTAATCATAAATCCCACAATATAATTGTGGGACCCAGAAACCAAAAATGTGTGGATCCCACCTAATGTGGGTCCTATACGAATATCTCATGAATCCACGTGGGTCCCGCACATGGGTCCCACCTAAACATATTGTGGGTCCCGCATGAACAATATCTGTGGATGATCTGAGCCATCTGCGAGCGATCAGACGCTCTCCCTCTGTTGATAATGTGGCTTAATGGGGTGGCAAAAATCCCCCCACACAATAGAATTGTGGGTCCCACAAATAAAAAATGTGTGGGTCCCACCTAACGTGGGTCCCATACGAATATCTCATGAATCCACGTGGGTCCCGCACGTGGGTCCCACCTAAACATATTGTGGGTCCCGCATGAACAGTATCTGTGGATGATCCGAGCCATCCACGAGCGATCAGACGGCTCTCCTTTTCCCGCCGACGTGGCGCAATAGGGGGGCAAAAATCCCCCCCCCCCCCCCCACTTTAGGTCTTGTAAAGATTATTTAAAGTTAGGCTGCATGGCAGGGTGAAATATGGATTGTTTGTTGATTTTTACTGATAAGTTTTAACATATTCTGACTGAAAAGCTGTAAGCTGACCTAAAAAAACTTAACTAACATCTTATTGCTCCCTTTTCTTTCCATGTTCCTCTCATGTAGAAGTAGAACTGCGTATCTATTAACTTATGTTAGCTCCACTTGGAAATTTTTAGCCATATGGAATCTCATGCAAAGAGAACATCATCAAGGAATGTGAGGAGGAGGCTGGAATTCCAAGATCTATATCAACCAAGTAACATGGCTAACTTTTGTCTTAGAAATTGCTGCTTCCATTTGTGAGTCTCGTTCTATGTCTATTTGAAATATTTAAATAATAAGTATCATACTTTACTAGTGCTACTTCTGTTGGAGCGGTTTCTTACATGGATATTGAAGGCTTTAGATACAAAAGGGACGTCCTCTTCTGCTATGACCTCAAACTTCCTGCAGATTTTGTTCCTAATAATGAAGGTAGGTGCTGAATCTGAAACTAGAAATCATTAATTCTTTTTTTATCAAACACAGCAAGCTAATTTTGTATATTCACATTGATATAAATTGCTATCTGCTGCACATTCTTTTTTTTTTCCAGATGGAGAGGTTGATAGCTTCAGGCTAATCCCTGTGCCACATGGTGCAAACATTATCCGGAGGACAGAATTTTTCAAGCCAAACTGCAACCTTGTGATCATCGACTTCCTCTTCCGTCATGGGTACTATATACGTTCTTGATTTCTTAGCCCTGAAATTTCAAGGAAAATAATTTCTTTGATGCTGAGTTGCTGAAATTTCCTTGTCGTAGGTACATAAACCCAGATTCTCGTGGCTACCTAAATCTGTTGGAAAGCTTGAGGAGCGGTGATTGTTCTTAGCTGCCATTTGCTATTAAATTTTTCACTGACAAATCATTTCTATGAAATAGAAAAATCGTGGAGTAGGCTGGAAAGACAGCTGATCATTTATCAGAACTATTTATGCGACTTAATTGTCAAATCTCACTATTGATTACCCGTTTGAACCCACCCCGACCCCAGGCGACCGCGCCGCCAGCGGGCCTTGCCGGAGCAGGATCTCCCTGCTCCGGCCGTCCCCGCCCAGGCCGCGACCAGATCCGCACTCCCCGCGCCACCCTCTCTCCGTTCCTCCCTCTCTCGGCCCTCCTCGTGCCCTGGTGAAGGAGATCGGCACCCGCCCTCTCCCGGCCCCCCTCCCTTCGCCGGCCTCCGACTGTCCGCCGCCGGCCGGCGGAGATGCTCCTGGTGGAGCTGCCGGATGACGCGGGGTAGTCCGCGTCGGGGCCCCCGCCCCCGGCCGCCGGGGCTGCGCGCTCCGCTGACACCGGCCGCCCGACGGTCGCCGTCCAGGCCGTCGGGGCTGCGCGCCCCGCCGACGCCGACCGCCCGTCTGTCGCCGTCCAAGCTCTCCTCTTCGACGCCCTGGACGACGGCCTCGACCCTTCTTCCCTGCCTTCGGTCGCTCCCCCGCTGCTCTGGTCGTCGTCGCCCCCTGTGGGGACCCCGACCCTCGCCTCCCTGGTCGGTCCCATGTCCGCTGCTGGGGGCACGCCGGCCACGCGCGCGCATCCCCTGGTGGCCGTTGGGAGCGACGCCGGCCGCCCTGCCACGGCTGCCCGGCCGTCCTCCGGCCCGGCCGCGGCCGGCCACCCTTCTGCCGGCGCCTCCTGCCTGCCCCTTGCGGGCGGTAGCGGCGGGCTGGCAGCCGCTGGCCGCTCCGGCGCGAGCGCCCTCACCCTGACCGCGGCGGTCACCGCCGCTGCCCCGCGCTCTGCCGGCACCCGCCGCCGGCCATCCTCCCCCACCCCCGCCCCTGGCCGGTCTGATGGCAGCCGGAACGGGCCGGGCCGCCCCCTTCTCCTCGCTGCGCCCGGCCCCCTCACCGCCGGGGCGGCGCCGTCGGCCGCCCCGGTGCGGAGGGTCTGGCCGCGGGCTGGCCGGCCGCTGCCCGGTCGGCCGTGGCCGCTGCGCGTGGCGCTGCCGGCTGCCCCGGCGCAGGGGGGATGGCTTCGGCTCGACCTGCGCCGGCCTCTGCCCCGCCTGCTGCCTGCGCGCGCGGCCGCACGTCGCCGGCAGCCGACCGTCGCCGGCAGCCGACCGTCGCCGGCAGCCGACCGCCATGGTACGGGGGCCCGGCCTTGGCCGCGGCTGTGGCCACTGCCCGGCCGGCCACCGGCCCGCCGCCTGCCGCCGTGCCGCAGCCGCGCCTCCTCGCGGGGGCTCCCCTGCCTGCTGCTGGAGCTGCTGCTCGGCGGCCGCGGCCAACTGCCCCCCTATCGGCTTTCCCCCTGCCGGCGCCGGTGCCGCTCCGCCGGCCGCCCCGGTCTCCCTCTCCCGGTCGCTGCTCTCCCTCCCGTTGCTGGCCAGGTGCCTCCTGGTGCCCCGCTGCTTCCCTCCCCGGCGGTGGCGCCGGTGTGCGCCGGGGATGCCCTCACCGCACTCGCCGCCGTCCCGGGCCTCTCCCCCGCCACGGCCGCAACGCTCGCCGCCGCCGGGCCGGCCGCTGTCACCTCCGCCCTCCGCGTGTTGGAGGCGTGCGCGGGGCACGGCGGTGGCAAGGTGTCGTCCTCCCCCTCCACCCCCTCTGCCTGGCTGCGGCCTCTACGCGAGCTGGAGTCGTGCACGAGGCACGGTGGCGGCGGGGTGCCGCCCCCACCTCCCTCTCTGCCTGGCCGCGTCCTCTGGATGCGGCGGGCACCGACTGCCTGCCGCTCGTCTCTGCTACAGGTGCTGATGGGGTGCGCTCTGCAGTGCCGGCGGATGACGGCCGGGGTGGCCTCGCTGTCCCCTCTGGCTCCCGTCTGCCTCCGGTCGCGCCGGTGGATATGTTGGAGCCGGGCTCTGCGGACCCTGGCCCCTCCATTCCCTCCTCCCGAGAGCTCTAGGACCTTGAGGCTTCGGGCTCCTCCGCCTCGGGCTCCTACTCCCCGGTGCCCCGTGGTCACTCCCCCTCTCCCACCTTCTCAGAGCAGGTGCAGGCGGCCGGCATCTCGGTGCCGGGGCGTACCCCCTCCCCGCCTCCACACCCGCCCCGGTCGCCTCCGCTGATGCTGAGCTTTCGTCGACGGTCGCGCCGCGGCCCGTGGTCGGTTCCGCCAGGGGGATCCTGGGCAAGCGACCGCTGTCCCCACCTCCGCCGCCTCCGCCCCACCCTCGTCGGCGCGCCAAGGCGGGTGGCGGCCGCGCAGGCCGTCCTGCTGGGCCGCCCGCAGCTGCGACCCACCACGCTGGTGGGCGGCCGTGGGGCCGCCACCGCGCTGGGGGGCGGTCGTGGGGCCGCCACCGCCTCCGACGGCCATGCCCGGGGGCCCCGGGTGGACGCCGACGGCTTCGTCGAGGTGCGGTCGTGCAAGCAGCTGCGTGCGGAGCGCTCACCGCCGCCACTGCCGCCTCCACTCCCGTCCTCCATCCCCTCGGATCTGGTGGGGAAGTGCTTCAACTGCTTCGGGGAAGATCACATCGCCGCCTCTTGCCCTCACGCGCCACGCTGCTTCCGGTGCTACCAGCTCGGCCACCACGAGAGCTCGTGCTGGCGCCCGAAGGTCTGCCTGGTGACGGTGGAGGGCGCCCACCCACGTCCGGGGGGTCGCACCCCATCCCCACCTCTGGTCGCTTTGCGCCCTGCCGCCGGTCGCTCCCCGCCACCACCTCTTAGGGGCGCTCGGTCGCCTCCGCCTCCGCCACTCCAGTCTAGGCGGGAGGCGCGGCCACCGCCGCCTCCGGAGCCCCGTCATCATCCTGCTCCAGTGGCCCGCGACCCTTCGCCGCCTCCTCCACCAGAGGGGCGTCGCCGCCTCCCTCCGGCGGCCTGTGACGCCCCGTCTCCGCCGCCGCAGGCGGCCGCGGGCGTGCCCCCCTCTCCGCGACGCGCCTCAACGCGGCACCCCTGGAGGGGGCGCCATCGCCGCCGCTGCCGTCTCGTCACCCCGCGGCTAGGGCGGGCGAGGTGGCCTGGGGGGCGCCGCCCCCTCCTCCGGTTCCCGCGGGAGCCACCGCTGGTGCCCCCGCGTTTGGTGCCGCGGATCACCGCTCTCCGCCCCCGCCCCTCCCCCCGGCACCCCTGGGGCACCCTTCGCGTCGCCCGCAGTTGGAGAGGTGCATCGTCCCACGCATTCCTGATGTCGTGGCGAATGAGGTCGTTTTGGAGCGCGCTCTGGTCGAGATGATCGTGGGCACTCGTCTGTTCGCCTCTACGACGGACGTGGTTGCCTACCTCACCGGTCGCTTGGGCGTTCAGCCGGGGTCGTTCATGCCCTACCCTACCACCCTGAGGACTTCCTCATCGTCTTCCAGGACTCCTCTGTGATGCTGCGGGTTCTCCAGGAGCCCATCTCGGATGGGCCCCTTCGCCTCACCTTCCGCCGATGGCGACGGGAGAAATGGGCGGTCGACGCGCCGATGCGCTACCAGGTGCGGGTGGGCTGAACGAGCTGGCTCGAGCTATTACGAGCTGAGCCGAGCCAGTGTTTTTGCTCGTTTTGTTAACAAGCTGAGCCGAGCTAGCTCGTTAAATTAACGAGCCGGACCAAGCCGAGCCAAGCCGAGCCGAGCCGGCTCGGCGTCCAACCCTAGACGTGCCTGCGCACCTGTGGCTGCAAACCACGACGCAGGACGTCCTCGGCCCCTCCTGCGCGGTCATCACTCTAGCTCCTGAGTCGGAGTCGAAGGCCAACCTCAAGGAGCTCTTCGTCCTGGCAGGTTGCATCGACCCGGACTTGATCCCGGTGCAGAAGGACATGCTAGCGCCGATCGAGTTCACCGGGATGGGCGCCACCCAGCCTTGCTTGCGCTACCAGGCGACGATCGACATCGTTGAGATCATCGACACTCAGGCTCCACCGGTTGACGGAGCCTCCCATTCGGGAGGGCCGTATGGTGGCCCTTCTGGTACTTCTGGTCGCTCTTTTGCTCCTCCGCAGCCGGGGCCCTCGGCCGCCGGGGGTGCCGCCCCGAGGGGGGCCTCTACCCTCGTCCGGCGGACAGTCTGGTCGCGCTGTAGGAAGGTGGCGGGGATCCGCCTGCTGGGGTGCCCCCACCTCTGCTCCTCCGCTCGTCCCTCCGGCTCCTTCCTACCCTACTGGACGCTGCAGGGCATTCACTGCCTGCCTGTCGTCCTGCCTTGGTCATCTCACCTTTCTGCCGCTGTTGCGCCGTTCGTCGCTCGTGCCGCGCCCTCCCCTGCTCGGGCGGAGCGTCGACCTGCGGCCGAGGTACACGCGCCGACGGTGGCGGCCCCGCTCGCTGGGGCCTCCTCCGCCTCCTCTTCGGTTCCGGTCGCACGACACCTCTACTGTGGCGAGAGGCCGCGGCCGGAGCACCTCCCTCCTCTTCGTGAGTCGACGCCGCCCAGGGGCTTCACCGACGACCTGATGCTCCTTGAGGCGGCGCTCCTGGTCGCGTCTTGTGCTTCGCCTTCACGTGCCACGGGCGCCGTCGGGGGCCCGGCCGCCGCCAGCCACGACCTGGACGCTGCCGACCGTGGTCTGGCCGCCGCCAGCCACGACCTGCCTACTGTCGGCCGGGGCCAGGCCGCTGCTGGTCGTCGCCCGGTCGCTGCTGGCCGCAGCCTGGGTGCTGCTGGCTGCAGCCTGGCTGCTGCCGGCCGCAGCCTGGACGCGGCTCGCCGCAGCCTGGCTGCTGTCGGCCGCCCTTGTCCCAGCCGCTACTGGTCGTCACCCGGTCACCGCTGGCCGTAGGCTGGCCGCTGCCGGCCGCAGCCTGGTCGCTGCTCGCGGCAGCCTGGCCGCTGCCGGCCGCGGCTCGACCGCGCCTGACCCCGGTTTGGCAGCCGCTGGCCACACCGCCCACGACCGGGGCGCGGCTGGCCACGGCCGGCCTGCTGCTGCCCCCGGCATTGCCGCCGCTGGCCACAGCCTGCCCGCGGCTGGCCACGGCGCGGCGGCGGTTGGCCATGACCCGGCCGTGGCTGGCGCCGGCTTGGCCTCCACTCCCCCCTCGCCGGCCTTCAACGGCTGCGGTTTTGACGAAGGTGCCATTGTGACAGCCCCCGCGCGCGGGATGGAGGGCTCCTCCTTGGTCGCTCGCTCTCCGGACTCCGCACGGGTGGTGCCTGTGGCGGATGTCTTCCGCAGGTTGCTCTCCCCCTTGTCGGCACGCCAGCTGCTGTTGCCCGAGGACTCCTTGCCCGACTCCTCCCTCGTGGTCGCCCCGCCATCGCTCCGGTCGCCTTCTCCTTCTCCGGCCCCCGCCGAGTCGTGTCCCACTCCTTCTCGACACTCGCCTGACGTCTCTTCGGTGGCCGCGGAGATGACTCCTCCCTCCACGGCACTCAGGTTGCGTTCCCCACCCCCTGCTGTGGCTAAGGGACCCTCTCAGGGCGACCTGGAGTCGCTGGTGGCGGACTTCTGCGCCTCTCTGCAGCGGCCACCTCCGCCACCGGTTCTGGGGGCACCGCGCCGTCGCTGTGCGAAGGTCTGCCCGCCACTCGCCACGCTTCGCCGCAGCAGTAGTCTCACCGCGGCCTCCAGGGCCCGAACCCGGTCACCGCGGGGCAGAACCTGCTGATGCGGAAGCTGGGGGTCGTGGGGCCGCGCGAGGCGCCCGACGCCGACGCGTTTCAGCGTTACACCAGGCTCTTCGCGGTAGGCCTGTCAGAGGAGCACTGCAGAGCTATCCGAGAGCTCTTCGGCGCACAGGTCGAGGGGTCGTTCCAGTGGTCCGTGCTGGAGGACGACGAGTTCCAGGCGGCAGTTCGAGAGCTCTTCCCCGAGGAGCAGCTGGTCGTCGACGCGCAGGCCTGAGTCTGCGTCAGACGCGTGGTCGTCTCTTTTAGTGTTTTAATGGATGTAAACCTAGCTGTTTGGAATGTCTGTGGACTTAACCAGCGTGCTAGACGCTCGGCGGTCCGCGAGTTGGTAGATTCTGAGCGGGTCTCTCTTCTTTGTCTGCAAGAGACTAAGCTCACGGTTGTACCCCCTTCTTTCATGCTTGATATGTTAGGCCTCAAGACTATGTTGCGTTGCCGGCTGTGGGCTCTCACGGTGGCATTTTGGTTGCTTGGCGCAAAGACACTTGGCTCGTCTCCTCACCCTCCACTGGCCTTCATCACGTTACGGTGAAGGTCGCGCTGCTCTCTGCACCCTCTCAGTCTTGGTGGCTCTCGTCCGTTTACGGCCCGCAATCAGATGCGAATAAAGTCTCCTTCTTAGTAGAGCTTCATACCCTTCGTCCGACGTTCTCTGGACCATGGGTCCTCTGCGGGGACTTTAACCCCATCTATCAGGCGACCGACAAAAACAATGGCCGCCTTTCGCGCAGAATGATGGGTCGCTTCCGCCGTTTCCTTAACGACCTCGAGCTTCTTGAACTGCACCTTCAGGGCCGTCTCTTCACCTGGAGCAACGAGAGGTCGCATCCTACGTTGGAGCGTATTGACAGAGTCTTTGTCTCCCAGGACTGGGAGCTTCTTTTCCCCTCCTCCGATCTACATGTTGTCTCTTCTAGATGCTCCTATCATGCCCCCCTCCTCCTCCTTCTCGACTGCGGGGTGCACTCCAAGAAACGCTTCACCTTCCAGGCCTTCTGGCCCAAGGTCGAAAGCTTCTTGGACACCGTTAAGGCGGTCTGGTCAGGGCCGCGCCCTGACGCAGACCCCCTCCATATGATCGACCACCTGCTTCATGAGACAGCGAAGGCGCTGGTAAAATGGAGCTCCAAGGCGATCGGTAGCATTCGCCTGCAGATCCAGATTGCCAAGGAGGTCATTTTCCGTCTAGAGGTCGCACAGGATTCACGGTCGCTCACTCTTGAGGAGCTGTCTTTACAGCGATTCCTCAAACTCCGCTACTTAAGCCTGACTTCGCTGCAATGAACGATCGCTCGGCAAAAGTCTAGCCTTAGGTGGCTCCGCGAGGGGGGCGCTAACACCAAACTTTTCCACCTCCATGCCAACCACCGCAGAAGAAAAAATTTCATCCCCTCCCATTTGATCGATGGTCGCCTGTTTTTCGGGAAGAAGATAAGGCCTCGGCAGCCTTTGACTACTTCGACAGAATTCTGGGTACCAACCATGAGCATTCCTGCGCCCTCGACTTTGACGAGCTGGGACTCCCACGGCTGGACCTGAAGGACCTCGCCCTTCCCTTCTCTGAGGCCGAGGTCTGGGAGGTGGTCAAAGACCTCCCGCTGGACAAGGCCCCCGGCCCGGATGGTTTCACGGGTCGCTTCTATAGAACTTGCTGGTCGATCATCAGGGGTGACGTGCTGCGGGCGTTCAATGCTCTCTCTGACATGGACTTCCGCAGCTTCCACCACCTGAACGGTGCTCTCCTCACACTCTTACCCAAAAAACCAGACCCGATCGCTCTTTCTCATTTCCGACCCATCAGTCTAATTCATAGCTTTGGGAAAAAATTTTCCAAGGCGGCTGCTAACCGTTTCGCCCCGCACCTCTCTTCCCTAATCTCGCCCAACCAAAGTGCTTTCATCAAAGGTCGCCTCATCCATGATAACTTCCGCTACGTTCTTGGCACGGCGAGAACGCTCACTAGTCGAAAGCTTCTAGGATCATGTTCAAAATTGTTCTAGCCAAGGCTTTCGACTCGGTCGGCTGGGTTTTTCTTATTGAGCTCCTTTCGGCAGTCGGCTGCCCTCGCAGATGGACTGATTGGATCTCGGTTATTCTGTCCACTGCTAGCACCAGGGTTTTGCTTAATGGTGCCACTGGGCAGCGGATCTGCCACGGTCGAGGCCTGCGCCAGGGAGACCCCCTATCCCCCATGCTCTTCGTGCTGGTCATGGAATGCTTCCATGCCCTCTTCCGCAAGGCGGAATCCCGTGGTCTACTTGTGGATCTAGGGAGGAACATCCGCTTTCGTGCCTCTCTCTACGCAGACGATGTGGTCGCCTTCTTCTCTCCGGTCGAGCTCGATCTGCGGGTCGTCAAGGCGGTGCTGTCGCTCTTCGAGAGCGCGGCTGGCTAGGCGGCAAACTACACCAAGAGCCAGGTCTACCCCATAAACTGCTCCGAGGATCACTTGTCTTTGGTTCATTCTTTCCTCTCCTGCACGATCGCCGACTTCCCTTGCACCTACCTTGGGGTACCCCTTTCTATCAAAAGACTACCCAAGGCGGCTTTGCAGCCACTGGTCGATAAGGTCGCTAGACGCCTACCTCCTTGGCAGGGCAGACTGTTGAGCCGCAGTGGTCGCCTCGTCCTCGCCAAATCCACCCTCTCTGCCATCCCGGTTCAAATTTCGATGGCGATCTCCATCTCCCCTTGGGCACTACGCGCGGTCGAAACTATCATCCGTGGCTTCCTCTGGTCCGGCACAGAGGTGGCATCGGGCGACCGCTGTCTGGTCGCTTTGGTGAATGTCACCTGCCCCACACGCTGCGTAGGACTCAGCCTACCCAACCTCTGTGTCTTTGGCACGGCGTTGCGCCTTCATTGGCTCTGGCTGGCGAGGACTGACCCGGACAAGACGTGGGCGGCGTTCCGCTTCCCTGTTGACCAGGCCACTCAAGCCTTCTTCAACGCCTCCATCTCTGTGGAGGTTGGGGACGGTACCCGTGCACTCTTCTGGGAGGACAGCTGGATCTCCGGATGCTCCGTCAAATCCTTGGCACCCAACCTCTGGGCCGCGGTCTCGCCAAGGGTGCGTCGGTCCTGCACTGTCGCTGAGGCCCTGCAGATGGGGGCGGCCGGAATTCGTTGGGTCACGGATGTCACCCACGCCCGGACTGTGTAGATGGTCTTGCAGTACATTCTCATCTGGGACCTACTGCAGGAGTGGAAGTGCTCGCCTAGCGGAGTTTACTCCTCGGCTTCGGCCTACTCCGCTCTCTTTCTTGGTCGCGTGGACATACGCCAGATTTGGAAGGTTCACATGCCAGGGAAGTGCAAATTCTTCACGTGGCTGGTCTTGCACGGCCGTTGCTGGACCTCTGACCGACTCCACCGTCACGGGCTTAGGGATTCGGACACCTGCGCGCTCTGCGCACAGGAATCTGAAACGCTGGACCACCTGATTGTGGACTGTGTCTTCTCTAGAGAGGCTTGGTTCTTGGTGCTCAGGCATATTCTCCTTCAGAGCCTTGCTCCGGATCGCCCAGTGAGGTTCGCAGAGTGGTGGTGCTCCGTCAGGAAACAGGTCGCTAAGGCGCGGAGAAAAGGCTTCGACTCCTTCGTATGGCTGGTCGCTTTGGTGGGAGCGGAACAGGCGTGTTCATGACAAGGAAGCTCTCATGCCGGTGGCGCTCGTTCCGACGATCCTAGATGAGGCTAGGTCTTGGGCGCACGCGGGCTTCCTCCCGCTCGCTAGGCTGTTAGGTGTTCGCCCGGTGAGGGTAGTGTAATTCTTTTGCTACGTTTCGTTGGGCCCCGTGCCTTGTTGTAATCTAAACCGGCTACTTTTTCTCCTCTCTTAATGAAAAATGTGCTTTGCACGTCTTAAAAAAAAGAGTTCTATTGATTAGAATTAGCAACGGATTATAGTTTGATTTTAGGGGACAAAATAAGGAAGAAATGATACTGAATATGGAACTCTTGTTATTCAGTTCTCTGTTTGTTTTTATTTTTTTGGTTTGCTGTAGTTCCACTACCTGTATATAGATGGTGCTGATATATCATTGTGAAACTTGTTAAAGATGTAATACTATCTGCTCTCGTCATCCTCTATTTCCTCCTTTAAAAAGAATATATTGATTCTCTTCTTTATATTCATTTCTTCCGCATCCATCTTCCTTTATATTTCTTCTTATCCCAACAACCCGCTAGTGGGGTCCACACGTCAGCCGTCGTGCCCTCTTTTACTCCCCAGCGCTCTCGCTCCGTTGGTTCCTCTGCCTCCCTTCTCCACTGCGCGCAGCCACCCCATCCTTTCGGCTCCTCCTTAGCTGGCGTCGTTCTCCCCACTCGTGCTGACCAGCCAGCGCAGCGGCCTCCCTTCCTCCCGAGATCCCCTTCTCGAGCTCCCCGCCACGGAGCTCCTCCACGACGGTAGGAGTAGCAGCGCTGCTCGTGGCGGCGGTCGGCCTCCTCCCCCTCTCTCGACGGCTGCGGCTCGGTGGAGCAGGGGCCCGCGGCTCGACGGCGGCTCCAGCACAGGAGGTCCTCCCTGGTGCCCTCCCTGCGGGCACGCTCCAACGCAGGAGGTCCTCCGCTGGCGCAGCACAGGTGCAGGACACCCTCCCTGCGACACTAGCGGCGGCAGCAGAGGTAGGGGCCACAGGCGAGCGTGTCGGCCCTCCTCCGAGCTCGGAGGCGGGGCCAGCTCCTCCCATGGCGGCGAGAGGCGAGGCAGAGCACAGTGGCGCGACAAGGTCCCCCTCCTCCCCTCCGGCTCGCCTCTACCTATTCAGGCGCGGCAGCGGAGCGGGGGCGGGGACGACAGGGGAGAGCGGCGGAGGAAGCGAGGTGCATGCACGATGCCAAGATCTGTCCGCGAGCATCCCTCTTCGACGACGGAGTAGAGGCAGCAGGAATCGGGGAGGAGCAGGGCTGCCGACGGCAGTGGAGCAGGACCTCCTCGCGGCGTGACCACATGATCCCGTGGATGGGCGGCGCAGCGGACCCGGTGGAGGGCCGAACCACCGGCCTCGATCAGCGCCGCCTGCTCGCCGTCTCTGCGCCCACCTGCTTGCTGGTGTCGGATCCGGATCTCTCTAGGTCAACGCGGCGGCCTCGAGCTAGCGGTCGTCGCCTCCTCTCCTTCCTCCTCGGCGACGGCCCTCCCTCATCGTTCCTTCCTTGAGCTCGGGCGGAGGCCATGCCTCTCCAGCCCCCGCCGCCGCCGCTGGACTTCCCTTCCATTCTAAGCACGGGCACGAGGTCATTGAGCGCAAGCCGCAGCGGGACGCGTGGTGGGGCCGGCGCAGCCAAGCAGAGGGTCTTCGGCCACGCTGGATCTAGAAGAAACTGGGGAAGACGGGATTTTCTGTCCCCTTTCTCGTCGTCCGCTGCAGCTGCTTTTCCTGCAAAAGGGGAAAGGGATAGCATGGGTGATCCGTCCCTCGGTGTGGGTAGTCTTAGGGCAACTCCAACCGAGCCATTAGCAGTGCTCTCACCTCATCTTTGAGGGCCGAAATGAGAAAAAAACCCTCCAACGGGCCTCTTATCCGCCCCTCAACGGATGAGGCGCTCTTATTCTGCCCCCTTCGACCCTTAGTTGTAGGAGCTCCTCTTCCGCCCTATCATCCGGCGATGCGCCAACATCCAAGCGCAGCCCGCGCTTGGACAGAGCTTTCCCCGCATCGCTGCCCTGTCCACGGGTGGAGGCCGACACAGATCCCAACGGTCGGCACGCCTGTGGAGGTCGGCGCAGATCCCGCCGGCTGGTGCGCCCGTGGAGGCCGGCATAGATCCCGGCGGAGGTCGCGCCCGTGGAGGCACCTCCCTGCGGCGGCGGCAGAGGACATGCCCGTGGAGGCCGGCGCATATCCGGACGGTGGTCTCCCTGCCCTCGTGCGATGGGGTACGGCCGCGTCTCCTCGCGCGGTGGGGGCGCAGCTGCGGCGATGTGCGGTAGGAGCGACAACTGCGGTGATGTGCGAGAGAGGGAGAGGAGGAGGGACCGAGGTGGAAGGAGGGTGGTCGGGTGGGGAATCGGGAGAGGCAGGTGGGGAGGGGTCCAGGTGTAAGAAGTGAATAAAAAAGAGAATCGCATAGAAGTAGGGAGGTATATAAGAGACCGGTTGGAGTTGGAGGAAAATAAAAGCCTTAAACATAGATTAGTGATCCTCATATTGTTGGATAAGGGCTCAATTTTAGGAGCTCGGTTGGACTCATATGGTTAGATGCTTGTGAGTTGTGACCAGTCCCAGTGTCTACGGTTGCACAAAATTTATGAAAAATGCCAACTACTTAGCACATATTTTGTTTGTCCTTGTGATAGAACTCCTTGAATTTGGTCTGGTCTATAAGCAGCCTGCTGTTCTTATGGAGTAGATGGATATTCTACTCTAGTAATCATATAGATATTCATAATTTTGGGCGTTGCTTGATAGTTCGATGGATAAATCAGTGGATGGATGCATGGAAACTTACCTCATCAGAGTTCATATAACTGGTGAATACAATACTGGTTGCACCCATCTACATATTAGTCATCACTCTGTGGAATACTGGATGCAACTTTATGCAAGACGTATGTACTTTGAGGAAAGTACATCCATAGTATAGGAAGTTGCAATGTTGTTTCGTTTTGATCCCGCAAGTTGGAAATGTTGCACCCACCATACATGAAACTGTATTATTGTTTCACTTTGGTCTAACAAGTTGCAAATGTTGCACACATCATACATGAAGTTGCATCATTGCACTTTGGTCCAATAAGTTGCAAAGGTTGCGTCCACAATACAGTCATGTTTGGCATGACTCCAACTCCTAACTTCAGTATTGAGTTGAGTGGAGCTAGCCAAACACTCCAACTCCATTCCATTTTTTGAGCAATCCAACTTGATGAAGTTGGTAGAGCTCTAGTTCATTTTCTTGGAGAACCTCTTTCCCAACTCCAAACTCTTGCGAAATGAACCTAGACGTGAAGTTGGGGGGTTAAATCTACTAAAGCCACTCGTTACACAGAAAAAAGTTCGTTTTCTTTCTGTTATGTCCAACACCTCCCTAAGTCCCATGTCTTAACCCAGCTCCTCCACCGTTCTGTGTCGCCGCCACCGTCCCCATCCCATGCCGCGAGGAGGCCACCAGCCCACCGTATCAAGAGTCAAGTGGTGTTTTATAACAGCCCACCGTATCAAGAGTCAAGTGGTGTTTTATAATCAAATAGTACATCTACTAAGAAGTGAGCTTCCTTCCACGCAAATCCTAACAGCCGTCGTCGCCTGCCCTCGTCACCGCTCGCGCCCGCCCCCGTTGGTCCCCCTCCTCTGCCCTCCGGTGGCCTCACCGACGCCGGTAGGGAGAGGAGCGGGGACCTGTTCCTTTCGTAGGTTAGTTTTTTCCTTTAGGTTTGGTTTCCAGCAACATCAATGAGGTGGTGGTGAAGATGACGTTATGGAATAAGGTCTCTCCGGCCTCTCCAGCAACAAAGGAATGACGACGTTCTTTACGGCGCTTGCACAGAGCTAGTGAGAGTTGGTTCTGCTAGATCTGTAGATTCTCTTCAGATCTTTGCAGTTGATGTGTTCGTCAGGAGATGCAGTTGACTGTCCTTTGTTGTGGCAGTTTTGATCTCTTTGTTTGATCTGTTCTTCGTCAAGTTCCGGTTTCTTCAACCCACTGGCTTGGTAATGAAGGATTGCAAGCCTGCGTTGCTTGGGGTGTTGCCCCAGCCGATGTTCTTTCAGCGATTGCTAGATCTCGTTGTAAACAACGGGTGGTTTTTGCGGCCTTCAAAATCTTGTGTGGCGATAGCGTTTGCAGGTGCTCCTCTCCCTTGTTGCCTTTCCGGTGTATTTTTCAAGCTCCGGTGGACGACGAACTTTGGAAGGAACAAGACGACCAGAGTGCTCTTCAATGTAATTTTATTTTCTTTGTGTTGTTGTGTGTCGCAGGTGCTCCTCTCCCTTGTTGCCTTTCCAGTGCATTTTTCCTCTGGGGGACGACGAACTTTGGAAGGAAGAAGACGACCAGAGTGCTCTTCAATGTGATTTTATTTTCTTTGCGTTGTTGTGTGTCAAGCTGTCATTCCTTTGTACTGCCAATTATTTTCCTTAATATGAACAGATATGAGTACACCCTTTTTTTGTCTCTCTCAAAAAAAAAGAGTCAAGTGGTGTTCAAAATCAAAATAATGATGCTATAATCAATGTTCTAACTACTTATGAAAAATGCTAACTACGTACAAAGAGTTGATAAGAACATTCTACATTCTCCCTCCAATGATAGGGAGCGCATTGACAGATAGCAATGACTGAAGAGCAGACATGTTGGTTTGCTGCATGTGAGCATGGAGATGGCCTTGGTACAGGTGTTGGTCATCAGAAGTTCTAGCAAATTCTACACTACGTTGTAATCTTGGATCAATGTACAATAGTTTTGCAAGGCCCTTTTCAAGCATCCCCTTCTTTATCTCAAGACAAATCTGAAATATGATCCAGAGCAAACAACATAATCATTAATGACAAGTTACCATAAATCCATGTTGTGTGCTGGTTAGCAGAAAGGATAAAATGGGTTAATGTAGAAGAACAATGGTTGAGTGGTTACTTTGATTCAGGAAAACAGTCATCTTCTTTGGAGTTGTCCACTTTCCAGCGAGTAAACTTGAGAGCTAGGTGTGGTTCGAGGACCGGTGGATGGTCGCTTCCTGGTGTGATGAGTGATTGACAATGTGGTGTGGACTGATTCTTGGCTAAGTATTGCAGGTGCAGGTTGCGGCTTGACTGGTGCAGGTGCAGGTGAAGAACAAGCGCGAAAGGTCGTTGCCGGTGAGGCCTCTAGGTGTGGAGAAGACAAGTAGGCTTGGTTCGAGGGACCCGGTGGCCAGCGGGGTCAAGTGCGGGCCGCATGGTGGCAAGAACGGCAAGATGAAGTCATGGACGGTTTCTTGGTTGAGCCTCAAAACCAAGGTCGAGCCGGGACTACGTGGGAGCCGAGTCATGAGTGGTGATTGGCGGAGGCTACACCGAGTTCGCGGGGTTTCCGGTGGTTCACCAGAAAACCACTGGGTTCCTTGGTTGATCCACAAAGCCAAGACCGAAGAACCGAAGACGGAGGTGCAGCAGCTCCAGACCGGTCTGACCGGTGGGTCTGACCGGTTTGATCGGTGGGTACCGGTCTGACCGGTGAGGAGCACCGGTCTGACCGGTGTGCGACGACGCAGTCCGGAATCTTCGAAGCGGAGGACACGCGTCGGGATCGCAAGGCTTGCGTCGAGGCTAAGCAAGTTTGCGGTCGCTGGGCATCCGTCCGATGGAGCGAAGACAAAGATTTCCGAATTCGCCCTTGAGGGGGATGTATCCCTAGTTAGCTAGTAAGGGTATTTTCGTCTTTCGGTTGCCTCCATATAACCCAAGTTGTGAGAGGATGGCAGCCATCTCTTGGAACCCTAGCTCATTTGGTTTTCCTATTTTCCTTCCTATTTTCTTAGGATTTTCGTAGGACTAGCTTGAGAGCTTCATGGTGAGATCTTGTGAGAGGGAAGGATGATCGGGCGGCAAGCTAGACCTTGTATGAACCTCTTTGGTATGTATAGATGATTCGGCGTGGTTCCTCAAGGCTTGGATGTGTCTTTCCCGTTTCTCCTTTTTGGTGATTTTCGGAGCCCTTTCTTGGCGATTTTCTTGGAGCGATTTCGAGGCCTTTCTCTTTGGGATTTGGTGGGGGTGTATGCATGAACCCTTCGTGGTTCTTTTCCCTTTGATTCCCCTTCCAAATCCGTGAGCAAAGGGGCTCGATTTTGGGGTTTTCGTGGCTCTAGGGTTAGAGGCGTTCTTGGTGGGATTTCTTCGATTCCTCTTGATTTGACAAGTTTTGGTGGACCAAATCTTGGCTATGGAGTACCCATGAGGTGTTCCTACTATCCCCAAAGTCTTGTGCAAAACCGTGGAGCGAATCGGGAGATCGGGAGTTGGATTTGGGGGAGTTGACTCGCGGCCGCTGTTCATCCCGAGCTGCCTAGGCGCGACCGGTCTGACCGGTGCTCTTGACCGGTCTGACCGGTGCTAGCCCTTGGTGGGTTTTTGTCTCGGGGAATAGCCTTGTCCGTGTGGTTTTGTCCCGTGGTCCTGCTGATCAGTTCTTGGCGTGTTTGGAGTTGTTTTGCTAGGTTTTGTGAGGGGTTCTTTTTCCTTCCAGGTTGTGTTTCAAAGGTGGTTTTTGTTCCAGGGCCTAGAGGAGTCACTGAGGCTTCCTGGAATGTTTGCTGTGCGGCTGCTGTAGCCACCGGCCTGACCGGCTCTGTCCACCGGTCTGACCGGTGTCACCGGTCTGACCGGCGCAGGTCATTGGTCTGACCGGTGTAGCACAGGCAGCAAGCCGTGCAACTTTCCGCTGTGTGTTTTGGTGAGTTCTGGCTTGGAGGGTTGTGTGTTGGCTCCTAGGACCAGTAGCACTCTAGTGGCTGCGTGGTCTAGGCCAACTTGGGTAGTTGAGTCGGAGACGCGATTCGGAAGCCGTGTTCGTCTTGTTGGAGTTCTCATCTCCTTCGAGAAGAATTTTTATCGGCTCCCATTCACTCCCCCCCTCTCTGGTTCGCCTAATCGGTCCTTCAATTGGTATCAGAGCCTGTTCGGGTCTTTATTGACTCTTACCAGTCTAAGATCCAAAGATGGCGTACCAGGAACGGGGTTCGGGTCCTCCGCACTTCGATGGGAAGAACTACCAGATGTGGCAAAGGCGGATGGCGGCGTTCCTCCGCGGAAAGGGTCAGATCCTTTGGGATGTCACGGTGAACACAACTTATGTTCATCCGATGAACTTCCTTGCTCCAGGATCGAGGGATATGTTCGAAGCCAACAACAAGGCTGTCGACTACTTGTTTCGTGCTCTGTGTCAGCCTGAATTCGATCAGGTTCAGACAAAGGACTTAGCTTGTAGGATTTGGGAGCAGTTGAAGGATGCTCATGCTGGGAATGCTCAGGTTCAGGCTCGGATGTACGCGACTTACCGGACAGAGTACGAGAACTTCACTCATCTCCCCGGCGAGTCCGTCGATGCCCTTTTCCAGCGATTTACGGTCGTTGTGAACAACATGAGAGCCAATGTGGACGTCCTCCCATACAATGATCATGATAGAGCTGTGAAGCTCTTGCACTCGTTGGATCGTACCGTATGGGACGGGAAGTTTGAGGCTATTGTTGAGTCCGAGAAGTATGACACCTTGACGGTGAACGAGCTGTTCTCGAAGCTCAAGTCGGCTGAGTTGGACCGTGGTATGACAGCCAAGATCGAGAGCCCGACTGATTCTCATAGTCTCGCTCTCGTTAGTGGCAAAGGAGCTAAGTCTAACGCTAACGCATCCTCCAGGATGTACTCTCTGTCTTCTTTGATGTCTTTGCCAGACGAGGAGTTCGACGTGCTTGGAGAGGACGAGCTGGCGTTGCTGACCAGGCGGTTCGAGAGGCTGCACGAGAACTGGGTGAACACGAGGAGGACAGCACGGACGTGCTTTCAGTGCGGCAAGCCAGGACACTTCGTCGCCGACTGCCCGGAGAAGACGGAGAACAAGGACGGCTACAAGGACGGCTACAGGCACCGATCGAGCAAGGATGGCAAGTACCGATCGAGGCGCGATCACAAGCACAAGAACAAGCACAAGGACGAGCGACGGTCGAGGAAGAAGGATGGCCGTGGCAGGAAGGCCCGAGCAATGGTCGGAGCGAGCGACGTCGACTCCAGCTCCGCCTACTCTTCCTCGAGCTCGAGTAGCAGTGAAGATGAAGGTGATCGGCGCAAGAACAAGAAGTCATCCAGGAACTTGAGCGGGTTGAGCTGCTTCGCGGGAGATGGCTTCTGCGGCATGGCCCGTAGCTCTGGCAGCAAGAAGAGCCACCAGAGTGACTCGGACTCTGACTCCGAGGATGAGGTATGTGATGAGCTCTCTTCTTTGCGCAAGGAGAATGATGAGTTGGTTGACTTGCTTGATAACCGCGATCACATGCTTAGAGAGGTCAAGAAGATGAGAAAAGAGCTTAGGGCGTCACTAGAAGATGCTAGGAACCGTGTGGCTGAGCTAGAAACCCAGAACCTAGATGCTAAGCTTGAGATTGATTCGCTTAAGGCTTCTCCTGTGGTTTCTGATGAGATTGATTGTTGTGATTGCTCTGTGTACCTAGCTGATCTTACTGCTCTTAAGGATAAGCATGCTTCTACTTGTGATGAACTAGATATGCTTAGGGTTGAAGTGGCTGAGCTTAAGTCTAGACCTGCTTTGCTAGGTGCTTGCACTTCTTGCCCTGTTCTGCATGGAAAGATTGATGAGATGCATGCTTACACTGTTTCGCTTGAGGCTAAGTTGAAAGAGCCTATTCCCACTTCTTGCTCTACTTGTGAATTGCATGCGGTTAAGAATTTGGAGCTTGCACATTATGTTGATCGCTTGCAGGATGAGAATGATGAGCTGAGGAAATGTATGAGCTGGTTGTCGGTTCAGGAGCCTCAGCTTGGTATCATGATAGCGGCTTTCAAACGCTATGATGGTCAGGCACTTGGGGCTGACAAGCTTGGAGAGAACAGTGGTGAGGGAGTTGAGAGAGTTGGAGAGATTCCTATCCCACCACCAAACAGATACAAGAACAAGTTTGAGCCCAAGCCTAACCACCTTAGAAACAAACTTGACACTACTCCAGATCCACCCATATTCCCTCACCCAACAAATGATTTTCAGAAACCGGTGAAGTTTGTGAGCCCAAAGGGAGGTGAGGAAGGAGAGAAGAAGGGTGAGAAGCCGAGTGGGCAGCCCCAACCCAAGCCAAAGCCTAAGCCACAGCCCATAAAGTTTCATTGTGGGTATTGTGGGAGAGATGGTCACAAGGATGAGTTCTGCTTCAAGAGGAAGCGTGAGGAGAGAATGGCTAGAGAGTGGGCTAACCAGGACAGGTACCACCCCTCTAATGGTGTACCTGAGCCTCGTATGCAGATGCCCAGGGCCAAGGCGATTGTGAGGACGGTTCCGGCTTGGGGAGACCGGAAGGCTGCAGGTGCTGCTGCTGGCCGAGCTACACCGGTCAGACCGGTGCAGGTCTGGGCAGACAGCGAGTCGGGTTTCGTGCTCGTGAGGATGCTCGGTTTGGTTCTGGAGGTCGTGGTTCTGGTGGTTGGTCTGGAAAGTTTGCAGGTGGTCAGTTTGCTAGGCGTTCTCCACCTCGTGCTCAATACGAGGGTAGGAGGAGTCGTAGCTTTGAGATGGAGAGGAGGAACGATCCACGATTTCTCTTTCGTGGCTTTCGTCCTCCTCCAGCTAGAGAGGGTTGGTTCCCTCGTAGTGGTTACCGTGGTGGTGTTCGTGGTGGTAGCTTTGATAGGCGTGATGATTTGGTTTGTGCTAACCCCACTTTGGAGCAAATGGCTCGGCACTGGTTTTACTCTTTTGGTACTAACCCCAGTGCTGAGTCGTTTGTTCACTCACGTGCTCGCTTTTGAATTTCAGGTGGGAGACTTAAAGAACATTTGGTTGATTGACTCCGGTTGCTCGAGGCATATGACCGGAGACAAGGGGTGGTTCTCAAGTCTCGTCCCGGTGGTGACAAAGAAGTACATCACCTTTGGGGACAATGGGCGAGGGCGTGTGCTGTCAGAAGGTGAGATTAACGTAAGTGACAAGATCACTCTCAGGCGTGTTGCTCTTGTTCAATCGCTTGGATACAATTTGCTTTCTGTGTCCCAGTTGTTGGATGAGGGTTTTGAGGTGTTGTTTCGGCCTGGTGGTTCTCGGATTTTAGATTCTCGGGGGGATCTTGTATGCATGGTCGTTCCCGAGGGTCAAGTGTTCCGAGCTGATTTTTCTCAGTCTTCTGGTGTGGAGCGTTGCTTCTTGGCTGGTTCTTCGAGTGAGTTGTGGAAGTGGCATAGGAAGTTGCGTCACTTGAGCTTTGACCTTTTGTCTCGCTTGAGTAAACTCAATTTGGTCCGAGGATTGCCACGGTTGAGGTTTGAGAAAGAGTTGGTTTGTGCGCCGTGTAGGCATGCCAAGATGGTAGCCTCTTCTCACCCGCCTCTCACCGATGTGATGACTGAGCGTCCTTGCGAGCTGCTCCATATGGACCTTGTTGGCCCAGCTCGTGTGTGATCTGCGGGTGGGAAGTGGTATGTCCTTGTTGTGGTGGACGACTACTCTCGGTATGCGTGGGTGTTCTTTCTTGAGGAGAAAGGGGAGACGTTTGGTTTTGTTCGAGATCTTGTCTTGAGGTTAAGAAACGAGAGGCACGGAGATGCCATACGAGCGATCCGCAGTGACAATGGCTCGGAATTCAAAAACTCTCGCTTCGAAGCCTTTTGCCATGACTTGGGTCTTGAACACCAGTTTTCGAGTCCGTATACGCCTCCCCAGAATGGCGTGGTGGAAAGGAAAAACAGGACCTTGTGCGAGATGGCTCGGACGATGCTCGACGAGTATAGGACTCCGAGAAGGTTCTGGGCTGAGGCGGTCAATACCGCGTGCTATGTGTCGAACAGGATCTACCTCAGGGTTCATAAGAAGAAAACCTGTTACGAGTTGATGCACGGTCGCACACCCAAGGTGAGTCACTTCCATGTCTTTGGTTGTAAATGCTTCATTCTGAAGAAAGGGAAGAAGTTGGACAAGTTCGAGGCTAGGTCTGTCGATGGCATTTTCTTTGGTTATGCATCTCATTCTAGAGACTTGCGAGGTAACCTTCGACGAGACACAGCCACGTAGTCAGCTTGTTTTTGAGTGTGCAGGTGACGACGAACTTGGCGAGGAGATCTTTCAGGAGGAGGAGCATGAACATGGAGATGATGAAGATGGCGGTGTGGTGCCCACGGCTGAACGTGTACCTACTACTTCGACGACGATCGAGAATGGACCCTCTCCCACACCTTCAACGACAAACCCAAATCAAGGCGAAGCTGCTGTTGAGGGGGAGGTAGCATCAAGGCGAGAACCTCCCCGGCGAGTGCAAGTGGATCACCCAGCTTCGAGAATCATCGGCGACATGAATGAACGTACTACACGGTCGAGGGTTCGGAACAATTCTCATTTCGCTCATGCTGCTTTTGTTGCCACCTTTGAGCCCAAAGACATTGGACACGCGTTATCTGATCATAATTGGGTTAACTCGATGCATGAGGAGTTGGAGAATTTTGAGAGGAACCAAGTTTGGGTGTTGGTTGACCCTCCCCCAGGGTGTAAGCCGATTGGGACAAAATGGGTGTGGAAAAATAAAGAGGGAGAGAAAGGAGAAGTGGTGAGGAACAAGTCGAGACTTGTTGCTCAGGGGTACAGTCAGAAAGAGGGGATCGACTACGAGGAGACTTTCGCTCATGTAGCTCGTTTGGAGGCGATCAGGATCCTTCTAGCCTTTTCCGTGGCTAAAGGTTTCAAGTTGTACCAGATGGATGTGAAGAGTGCTTTCCTGAACGGTGTGTTGGAGGAAGAGGTGTTTGTGAGGCAACCACCAGGGTTTGAGAGTGAGAAGTATCCCCACCGGGTATACAAGTTGAGGAAGGCGCTGTATGGATTGAAGCAGGCGCCTAGAGCTTGGTATGGTAGGTTGAGGGGGTTCCTGTTTGAGAGAGGGTTTGAGATGGGAAAGGTCGATCAGACCTTGTTTCTCCTCAGGCAGGGCAGAGAAATCCTGATTGTGCAGGTATACGTGGATGATATTGTCTTTGGTGGCTCATCTAACTCTCTTGTTGCAAGGTTTGCAGAAGACATGAGCAGGGAATTTGAGATGAGCATGATGGGCGAGTTGCAGTTCTTCCTCGGGCTACAAATCAAGCAATCAAAGGAAGGAACATTTGTGCACCAAGCTAAGTACACCAAGGACATTGTGAGGAAGTTCAAGATGGAGGACTCCAAGGCCATGGCAACGCCTATGAGTACGACTACAGCTCTTGATGCGGACGAGGAAGGTGAACACGTGGACCAGAAGGAGTACCGGAGCATGATCGGGTCACTCCTCTACTTGACGGCGACGAGGCCGGACATCCAATTCTCGGTGTGTCTGTGCGCTCGTTTTCAAGCATCTCCGAGGACTTCGCATCGGCAAGCAGTCAAGCGCATTTTCAGGTATTTGAGACACACTCCCGACTTCGGCCTTTGGTACTCTGCGTCTTCTTCTTTGGCGCTTCATGGATTTTCAGACGCGGACTTTGCCGGGTGTCGGTTGGATAGGAAGTCCACTTCTGGGACTTGCCAGTTCTTGGGTTCTTCTTTGGTGTCTTGGTCTTCCCGCAAACAGTCGAGTGTTGCTCAATCCACTACCGAGGCAGAGTATGTGGCCGCAGCTAGTTGTTGCTCTCAGCTCCTTTGGATCACATACACCATGAGTGACTTTGGTGAGGAGTATACCCATGTCCCACTTCAGTGTGATAGCACCAGTGCCATAAGCGTTGCAAAGAACCCAGTGCTCCATTCCAAAACCAAGCACATAGAAGTGAGGTATCATTTTCTGAGAGACAACGTAGAGAAAGGGAAGATAGCTTTGATCCATGTACCCACACATGACCAACTAGCCGATATTTTCACCAAACCCCTAGATCAAGCAACGTTCACTCGTTTGCGGGGGGAGCTTGGTGTTTGTTTGATTTCTTGAGTTGGTGTGTGGGAGCTCCTTTGTAGCATATGTATAGCTTTCCTTTGTGCATTTCTTGCATTTGGCATGGCATATGTAACATGATGTATATGCATCTTTGTATCTTAGGTTGCATGCATTTTGTAACATATGCATTGTTTAGGAAAGGCTTCTCCTATATACATTGTTCACCATGGAATGACATATATGTCTTTGTGAGCTAATTTGGTAAGCTATGGTTAGTTTGGCTTAGCTCTTGATAATCTTGGTTTATATCCATGGTTGATGGCTATGTTTTTGAAAAATTTCATATATATGCTCTCTTGTGAGTAAATGCCTTTACATGATCTTGACATATTTTTGTGGCTTGGCTATGCTTAATTTGTGGTTGGATAGCTTATTTTGATCATATGGGGCCAAAGGCTCATTTGCCATCATGAATGTTTAGCCCCAATGCTTCATCTTGTGGAGGGGCATAAGTTCCTTTTTGTCGCAAAAACATTTTATGTACCAATTATAAATCTGAAAATGAAATGTAAATTGCTTGAAAAATGTGCTCCCATGTCATATGTGCTAATTTTAATTTGCTTTGGGTGCTAAATCGTTGCATGATGCCTACCAATGAGAAGTCTCATATATAGAAGTAGGCACATGGCTCGGTGGCTTTGACATGACATGAGGTGCTTGTGGGTGTTTATGATGGTCTTATGCTTAGAATGGTTGTCCTAGCATGAAGTTTGTGTGGCTTTGCCATTTTGACATGTTTTGCTCATGTTTAGGACTTTGCTCATGAGAGGGTGATTTTTCGCAAAATTGCTCAATTCTATCTTAGCTTCGCCCAATGGTTGTGAAACTTGGTGATCATGAAGTTTATGTCATTACGAAGCTATAGAGTATCTAACTTGCTCATTTGGACATGTGTAGCATCCTATGTTGAATTTTGTCTATTTGAGAAGCTCTAGGTTGCATTTTTTGTATTTTTGGCTTGATTCATGCATTGTCAACAAGGGGGAGAAGTTTGAGCATATTTTGGCCTACTGAATGCATTTGGAAGGTTTTCAGGTGGTTTCGAGCCATTTTTGGGCTCTGTTGTGCACCGGTCTGACCGGTTGAGGTCACCGGTCTGACCGGTCAGAGTGCTGGTCCTGTTCACATGTTGAGCACCGGTCTGACCGGTGGTTTCGACCGGTCTGACCGGTCAGAGCTGAGCTGTTGCAGCTGCTCTGTTTCGTGAAGTGGTTCGCATGCATTTGTCCAGGGGGAGTTGCATTGGTTCAGGGGGAGCTTGCATGTGTGCAGGGGGAGCTCTTTGTGGTTTTCGAGCTTTGGATTGTTGGTTTGTGCACTTTGCTTGAGCATGTTTTGTCTCGGATGTGTCGAGCCGTTGCCCTTGCCTAAGGGGTCCGAGACTTGTCTTCTTCAAGTGATCTTGCTCTTTGCCTTTCTTTGGCTTTCGATCGCTTGTTGGAGTTTCTTTTAGTCGTTTCTTTTCTTTTTCTTTTCTCTTGGTTACCAAAACGTGTGTGTTGTCAATGCACTCATCAAGGGGGAGATTGAGAGCCAGGTGTGGTTCGAGGACCGGTGGATGGTCGCTTCCTGGTGTGATGAGTGATTGACAACGTGGTGTGGACTGATTCTTGGCTAAGTATTGCTGGTGCAGGTTGCGGCTTGACTGGTGCAAGTGCAGGTGAAGAACAAGCGCGAAAGGTCGTTGCCGGTGAGGCCTCTAGGTGTGGAGAAGACAAGTAGGCTTGGTTCGAGAGACCCGGTGGCCAGCGGGGTCAAGTGCGGGCTGCATGGTGGCAAGAACGGCAAGATGAAGTAATGGACGGTTTCTTGGTTGAGCCTCAAAACCAAGGTCGAGCCGGGACTACGTGGGAGCCGAGTCATGAGTGGTGATTGGCGGAGGCTACACCGAGTTCGCGGGGTTTCCGGTGGTTCACCAGAAAACTACTGGGTTCCATGGTTGATTCACAAAGCCAAGACCGAAGAACCGAAGACGGAGGTGCAGCAGCTCCAGACCGGTCTGACCGGTGGGTACCGGTCTGACCGGTGAGGAGCACCGGTCTGACCGGTGTGCGACGACGCAGTCCGGAATCTTCGAAGCGGAGGACACGCGTCGGGATCGCAAGGCTTGCGTCGAGGCTAAGCAAGTTTGCGGTCGCTGGGCATCCGTCCGATGGAGCGAAGACAAAGATTTCCGAATTCGCCCTTGAGGGGCATGTATCCCTAGTTAGCTAGTAAGGGTATTTTCGTCTTTCGGTTGCCTCCATATAACCCAAGTGGTGAGAGGATGGCAGCCATCTCTTGGAACCCTAGCTCATTTGGTTTTCCTATTTTCCTTCCTATTTTCTTAGGATTTTCGTAGGACTAGCTTGAGAGCTTCATGGTGAGATCTTGTGAGAGGGAAGGATGATCGGGCGGCAAGCTAGACCTTGTATGAACCTCTTTGGTATGTATAGATGATTCGGCGTGGTTCCTCAAGGCTTGGATGTTTCTTTCCCGTTTCTCCTTTTTGGTGATTTTCGGAGCCCTTTCTTGGCGATTTTCTTGAAGCGATTTCGAGGCCTTTCTCTTTAGGATTTGGTGGGGGATGTATGCATGAACCCTTCGTGGTTCTTTTCCCTTTGATTCCCCTTCCAAATCCGTGAGCAAAGGAGCTCGATTTTGGGGTTTTCGTGGCTCTAGGGTTAGAGGCGTTCTTGGTGGGATTTCTTCGATTCCTCTTGATTTGACAAGTTTTGGTGGACCAAATCTTGGCTATGGAGTACCCATGAGGTGTTCCTACTATCCCCAAAGTCTTGTGCAAAACCGTGGAGCGAATCGGGAGATCGGGAGTTGGATTTGGGGGAGTTGACTCGCGGCCGCTGTTCATCCCGAGCTGCCCAGGTGCGACCGGTCTGACCGGTGCTCTTGACCGGTCTGACCGGTGCTAGCCCTTGGTGGGTTTTTGTCTCGGGGAATAGCCTTGTCCGTGTGGTTTTGTCCCGTGGTCCTGCTGATCAGTTCTTGACGTGTTTGGAGTTGTTTTGCTAGGTTTTGTGAGGGGTTCTTCTTCCTTCCAGGTTGTGTTTCGAAGGTGGTTTTTGTTCCAGGGCCTAGAGGAGTCACTGAGGCTTCCTGGAACGTTTGCTGTGCGGCTGCTGTAGCCACCGGCCTGACCGACTCTGTCCACCGGTCTGACCGGCGCAGGTCATCGGTCTGACCGGTGTAGCACAGGCAGCAAGCCGTGCAAGTTTCCGCTGTGTGTTTTGGTGAGTTCTGGCTTGGAGGGTTGTGTGTTGGCTCCTAGGACCAGTAGCACTCCAGTGGCTGCGTGGTCTTGGCCAACTTGGGTAGTTGAGTCGGAGACGCGATTCGGAAGCCGTGTTCGTCTTGTTGGAGTTCTCATCTCCTTCGAGAAGAATTTTTATCGGCTCCCATTCACTCCCCCCTCTCTGGGTTGACTAATCGGTCCTTCAAAACTTTCCAGGAAGTGCCTTATCAGCAGAGGAATATTGGAGTGAAGATCTTGCCTGCATGATTCACTCATTCAGTTCTTGTATTGACACTAGTGTAAGAAAGAGGATCAACATTAATTAATTTTCTCAGGGAATAGAAATCCTCACCTCTACTATCAAGGTATCAAATCTTACACCGTCAAAACTGACAAGGAGAGATGTGATGTCAGAAAAGGGGATATCAACCCTTCTAATCAGTTTTCTGTAGCACAACTTGCACACGACTTGCTGTGTAACGTAGCAGAAAGAAGCGAGTATGTTGCAATCCGCCGTACGAATGAACTACATGCATATATAGGTTCAGAGGCATGAAATTAAAGAGCATATTATTACACTGATCTTGAAAAGAATTAAGCACGTAAGTGTCAGGAAATATTCTGAACACATACATACTATACCTTCTTGTTGCCGATTGTAAGTGTCAGCAGAGGCAGTTCTGTCGAAACTCTCTTGCAATTCTTAGTACTTGTAAGCTGATTCTGTGCAGTTGTGAGCTCCTCATATTTGGTCCTGTCATTATACTTGCTTTGGAAAAAAGCATTCCTGTCCCAAGCCAGCATGAGCCTAATGCAAGTAAGAAACGAGCCGCTTATTTCGAGATTCAGACATTGAGTTGGCTGGTGATCTGTCTTGTCATCTGCATCGTCCTCTCCCTACATATATGAAAAATTACAAATGTTAATCGAGGAGGAGAAATCAGACTAGTATTCCCACAAAATTCGTTCAGAAAAATGAAACGGGAACATGCATAATAAATTTCAGGAAGGCCTGAGGATTGAGGGCAAAGAACCTGATCTACTTGCATGTAATCGGCACCACTGTCCAGCTGCTCAGAGATTCTCATGTGAGCCTATGCGTCCTAGGCTCCTAGCAGAATCCAAATCTTCTCAAGTCAGATATCTCTGAAACAAACTAGGGATGGTAACCAAATAAGCATATGTAATACTGAAAGAAGTTGTACAGAGCGTGATCCCTATCAGTGTTTTAACATGTAAAGTTATGCTTTAGAAACATTTTGGTCTTCATATATGGTTGTGTTATCCTCAAAAAAAAATTTAAAATTAAAATCATGGGGCAGGCCGTGCAAGAATTGAAAACGAACTGCCATATATAACTATATATATGTATATGTATATATATGTATATGTATATATATATATATATATATATATATATGAAAAATCCATTCTACTCCCGAGTGTAGTTACTCCCAAGTTCAAAAAACCACTTTGTGTATGTGTACATACCCATTTATCACTTGGAGTATGTTCACATACCTAAAATAAGATTTATCAAAGCGATAATCATGAAAAAATTTCAGTGGAACTCATAGTTTTTTGCACCTTGTGATGTATGTAGAAATATGAGTATGTTCACTAACTTTATGTTTCCTTGCACATAAAAATAATAGTATGTCCACATACCACTTTTAAAAATCGAGTATGTCTACATACTTTTTTTAGAAACCTCAAGTATGCTAAGATACCTTCTAATTTGTGAGATACACATATGAGAGTAACTACACCCGGGAGTAGATAAAACTCGTCATATATATATATATATATATAAGAAACCTTGACACGGAAAAGCAAAGAGGGTGGGCAATACCACTATCCATCCACACGAACACAAGCAGCAACGATCTCGAACCGGTTACTCACATCACAGAAAGTAGAAGATATCGCAGATTTAACAAATCTAGCTCGCATGCAGAGAACAATCGAGCAAGAAAGGTAGTAGGGATATGCCTTACGTACCCAGAACCTAAGAGATCGAACCGAGCCGGGAAGGAGAACGGAAGCGACGAGGCGGAGAATAAGACGAACGTGGTGCGCGGCGAGGTTGTTGGCTTTGGTGGCGGAAGCATGGGCGGCTCAGCTCCCGCGTGCCTGTTCGATCGGTGTGGCGGTCGCCGAGGGAAGGGGAAGACCAAGGGGGGAAAGAGTCTCGGCACACGTATGTGCTGCAGACATACTCGTCTGGATTGCGGCGGCGTGAGAATTCTCGTATCGAAACCAGGCAGGCAGGCGCGAAGCAGTTGGGTCGGAGGCTCGGAGCTGCGGCGTATCGAGTTGGCCGATACGAGAAGTGAAGATTTGGAAGCGGTGTGCCCCGGCGGAGGTGTTGAGAATTGTGCCAGTGTTCAAATTGATCCAGGGACAAAACGCCACGTTGTAGAAAGAGAAGATGCAAGGGATATTAATTTTTGCCAAGGTGCTGCAAGTCCATCAGAGAGAGGAAAAGCATGTCTTTTTTAAATAAAGAGAATCATAAATTTTATGACTAAAACATTTTTAATAAGAAGGACCACGAAACATAAATTTTATGACTAACTATACATTTTTAATAAGGGCCACGGAAACTTCATAACATTTTCTTCTCATCATTCTTATTTCTTACCACCAGAAATTTCAAAAAATTATCACAAAACTTTACATACTTTTTCATTTATTCACATGACATGTACAAAATGTAAGACATAGATTCTCTCATCTAAAAAATGGTACAAATTATCCTCAAAAGCATGAGCATACACAAAACTAAATAGGGCTGGTTCTTTTTTGTACAATGCAAAAAATTAAAAAAAATGCGGATTTGTAAAAAACATCCTTTCATATTTGATGGTTTGAGTTTTGAAAAGAAAATGGGACCTGAAAGTGTCAGAGGAGGTCGGATGAGAGACACGAGGCAAATAAAATATATGGATCTCTCTCATCCCTCCAACCCTGTCACTCTCTGACAAGCCTAGCTGACTAGGTTGTAGGTCTATATCGGTGAGAACCGTTCGGTGAGGATCCAACGATCCCTGAGACCGACGCCCGAGCACACCGATGCCAAACTGAATTTCCGATACGAGAGCCGAGTTGCTCGTTCTGTCGCTTGTGGATCCGATACGTGGCATCCGTTTGCAGCCCGGCCACACAGAATATGCCAATAGTTCAAAGTCCAGGGTTTTTTCCCACAGTACTGGGGCTGCAATTACAAAATACTATATAATCACTAAAGAAATTCATGTACTTCGTTAAATTTTTCCTTACAACTTTGATTTAGCAAAAATTTCTCTAACTACAATTTTCGGATACTAATTAGAAGTATTAAACGTGGATTAATGACAAAATCTATTTCAAACCCTACTAATTTTTCGAGACCAGCCTAATTATGCCATGATTAGACAACGTCGTGCTACAATAAACAATCTCTAATAAAGGATTAATTAGCCTTAATAGATTTATCTCGCGATTTCCCGTACATCCGTGTAATTAGTTTTTTAAGTACTCTATGTTTAATACTCATAATAAACCTTGAAAAGAGACCACAAAAATTTCTTCAAAACTTTTCACCGAACTAAACGGGCCCATAGAATTTGTTCAAACATACAACAAGATAAGACATGCTAAAAATACCTATAATAGTAAATCATGTCACAAAGAAAATAGATGACAATTACATAATTTTTTAATATGACGAATGATCAAAGTTTTTAAAAGTCAATTGTGACAGATATTTCGACAGGGGGAATATAACGTCGCGTAAACAATACAACGAATCCTCTCCTTTTAAGCTCTATTTGAATCCACCAACTAAAATTTAGCTAGCTAAAGTTTAGCAGTTTTCTTTTAGCTAGCTAAAGTTTACCTTCCTCAAATTTAAGTGGGGGTGTTTGGATCGTCTAGCTAAATGGTAGTTGAAAATGTATTTGTTTATGAGTAAATTTCATGGCCGGTCTCTAAAGTATTAGGTGATTCTCATTCAGGTCTCCATACTATGAAATTGCATTTTAGGGTCCTTAAACTATTGAAGTGGGTCATCTAGGTCCAAACCAGCCACATCACACCCATAAGCTGACATAGCATGTTGACTTCGCAACGACGTGGAACCTGACATGTGGGACCCACATGACAAGCCCACTAATCCTCTTCTTTCTTCCTCACCGCATCTCTTTTTTGGCGGCGCGTCCAGCAGACACCGGCTCCTCACCGCCGCCGCCCAAGACACCCCATGGTTGTCGCCCCCACCTGCAGAAAGCCGCAATCGAGCCGCACCCCACCTTTGCTCCCTCCGTCGCCAGCATCTACATCTCCCACCGTTGAACAGGGGTGCTCGAGCTCGAACCCTCGTCGACGGTGGATTGGTGTGCGAGCTCGAGTTTTAGGCGGTGGCGGATGAGGAGAAGTCGCCCCGCTGGCACTGGTCGCGGCGCGTGGAGCTCTGTCCTCTTGCCGCACCGCCAGGGACCCAGCCGCGCCGCCTGAGGACCCGTCCCCACCGGCCTCGGCCGCACCGCCTAGGGGTCTCACCCCTGCCGCCCGTGCTGGATCTCGTCATTTTGTGACCGGTACTGGCCCTTGGCCGCGTCGCCTAGTGACCTCGCCTCCTCCGCCCTAGTTGCCTCCTCCACTGGTCGCCGCCTCGTTTGCAGCCACCAACTACCACCACCACCCCCGCCACCATTGGAGCTCCCCCGTCCCCCGCTGGACATGCGGTCGCCTGAGCTTTCCCCGCTCCCCTGATAGATGAGCTGCCGGAGGAAGACATACGCGGTGAGGAAGAAAGAGAGAAAAAGGAGAGGATTGGTGGGACCCACATGTCAGGTTCCACGTCACTACGAAGTCAGCATGCCATGTCAGCTTATGGGTGTGACGTGGCTGATTTTGGACCTAGATGACCCACTTCAATAGTTTAGGAACTCAAGAACGCAATTTCATAGTATGCGGACCTAGATGAGTACCACCTCATACTTTTAAGGACCGACCATGAAATTTACTCTTTCTTTATCCTATCCCTTACTCCCACTTTAAATACCTATCCCGAGGAAGGTGAAGGGGTAGTTTGGTATGTTACCTCATACTTTTAAGGACCGACCATGAAATTTACTCTTTCTTTATCCTATCCCTTACTCCCACTTTAAATACCTATCCCGAGGAAGGTGAAGGGGTAGTTTGGTATTTTATCATTTAGCTGGTTTAGCTGAGTTCAACCTAGCTAAAGAATCTTTAGCCAGCTAAAATTTTAATTTTAGCTGAGCCTATTTTGATCCATAACAACTAAATTTAACTAGATAAACTTTAGTTGGTGATCCAAACAGAGCCAAACTTATCAAGTTATCATGAGAGCTCTCCCCATCACCACCATTGGTTCTTGATCCAACACGTTCGCGTGCCTAGCTTTCAACTTTTCACGCAAGGTTCACACACCAGGGTTGTAACACTCTAAAATTCCATCACTAATGCAATATAAGCAACATGGTGTTTTAGATTTATCTTTCTAAGAACTTAAATAAATTATCAATTAAATTGAGCCATAAAATATTTAAATATCATTTGAATAATTTTAGAAGCAACAAGTGCTTGTGCATCATATTTTGGTTTGCATAGTTTTTATTTGATGTGTGTAGTTTTCAAAATCATAAAAGGTTTAAACGCAAACCTCTAAACCCTCTCTCCCTCTTTCTCTCCTTTTCAACCCAGCCCAACCGGCCCCTCTTCTTTTCCGGCCCAAGACGCAGCAGTAGGCCACCGACCTCTCTCTTCTCTCGTCCAGCCCAGCAGCCAACTCCCGTTAGGCCCGTTTCTCTCTTCGCGGCCCAGTGAAGCCCACCGTGCGGCCCAGCTTTCCTTCCCCTCTCCTCTCGCTGACAGCCCGGGCCCGCCTGTCAGCACCTTCTCCTACCTCCGGCCGCTCCACCTCCCTCGCGCCGCAGCAACCGCGCGCCATCCGGCTGTTTTCCCTGCGTCCCTCGCGCTCCTCGCCTTCAATTGACGCACTCAAGGCGTAGTGGAGCACCAGCTTCACTTTCCCCCTTCACTCTCTTTCTGTTTCATCTCCAATAAAGGTTTCCCCTTGATTGCAATCAAGTTGGCCGCCCACCATGGCCATTGATGGCATTGCTCCCCTAGTCGTCGCTCCCTCTCCCTATCTTGCTCTATAAGAAAGCCAAGATCAAGCCTTGCGCATCCTTTTCCACCCCTCTCTCGCTCCGCACCTCTCCACCCTCGCGCACGTGCCGTCGCCCTTCGAGGTCCCACCACCGAGCTTTGCCGGTTGTCTTGGAGCTCCTCGTCACAGGTGAAAACCTCCTCGAGCTCCCTTCGTCTTCGCTCGTCGCACGCGCCACACGCACAAGGACCCCGTACCCCTGAGCCATCCTCTTCTTCGTCACCGACCGAACCGCGAGCCGCCACCTGAAGCTTTGACCGAACCGCATGCTGGAGCCTCGCCGCCGTCGGTCCTCACCACCGCTGCCTCCTCATCACCGTTCTCTTCGTCTGGAGCATCATGACAAGGTGAGGAAGCCCATCCTCCTCTTTAGCCGCGCGTCCCGTGTCGTCTCCTGCCACTCTGCGCCTCGCCGGAGTTGGCCGAGTCGCTCCCTTTTGTTGTGCGACACCGTTACCGCCCGAGCCACCGCCTAGAGCCCCTAGATAGCTTCGTAGTGTTCCCAGCTTCACATAGGATCAAACCGCGCCGCGTTTGGTGCCCGGACACTCGAATCCGGGCAGATTCCGGAGAACCCACCGCCGCCCGCTCGGCCGCAGCCACTGCCAACCGTCCATGCCAAGATCAGCGGCCTAGATCTTCCCCGGTCGTGAGTCAACAAACCACGTAACGGTCAACTAGAGCCCGCCGCTGCTATTTTTCTAAAGAGCCCCTACAATTCCTTCTTTTCACAAGCCGGTCCTTCCACCTAGAAAGATCCATTCAATCAGGTCTTGTTTTTATCATTTAAGCCCCTGATCTTCTCAATTTTAGCGCCTGAGGTCCTGATTAGGTTGTTTTGCATTATAAACCTTAGGTTTATATGAGTAATTAGGTTTTAGCCCCTGGTTTCTTTCGGTTAAGTCCCTGGAAGCCCATTTTTCTCGCAGTTAAGCCCCTAGATCTTGTTTTGGTCATATCTTTAGCGTTTCTTATTCGTTTTTAGTGTTCTTGGTGTCCTTGCAATCGTCTCAGCAAGCCTGTTTGTTTTAGCTGTGTGTTTTAGCTTTCAAATTTGTTTGATGTACTGTTTTATTTATTTATTGTATGCTTCTTGTGTGCTCGTAGATATCATGCCTGTTTCAGAGCCTGTTGGTGTTGATCAAGAACAACTTTCGAGGAAGAAGGATCTGAGTTTTTAGGCGAGGAAGGCAAGTGGTCTTCTCCCCCAACATATTCAACTTGTCCTATTTACATGCATGTTATCATACTTTACTTTTATTGTCGTATTGCATAAATTTGTTGGGAAAACCTTTTTAAGGATATGACTAGACTTTATCCTTTTCCCTTGAACAACCTGGTTTAAATAAATGTTTTGGGTAGATAATGCTTAGTTGCTATACCTTCGGATGGTTTAAAAATGAATCTCCATGACAATGGAAGTTATGCTTAATTTTGATGAGTCGTGGTAAACAAGATCATAAGTTTAATCGGAACATGGAGAACCACCCAGGAAAATAGTGCAACATCAGTCCATATGGCTCTGGCTTAGCCAATTAATTAGGTGTGTGGATCATCTTATTGCCTTACCGAAAGGGCAGAGGGGGTCGGAGTTGCAGGGGTATAGCCCGGTCCTCTTGGGGTAGCAGTCTTTTTTAAGATGCTGACCATTAGGGAGAGTTATGGTCCGCTCCGCTACTATAACTCTTGCGGGTTGTTGGTTTTACGCGTACCTTTGTAAAGGCTTCGTAGTGGACCCCTAGCCACTCACCTCGGATGTGTTTAAAGGGTCTAACTAACCCGGGCAACATGGGGAACACGAGCTGAGGGTAAAGTGTACAACCTCTGCAGAGTTAAAACTGATCGATCAGTCGTGCTCACGGTCAAGAGCAGCTTGGACCCTCACATGATAACTAAACTTAAAGATGGAATTAAATTGTGGTTTTCATATGGTTTTGAGATGAGATCTTTTCAAATGCTTAAGTTGTTGGTTGGTATGAACTTACATCTAGTTAATAGGTGCTAATAAAAATTGATCAAGATTAAAATGCTAACCGCTGCAAAACCTTAGTCCATCCTTGATAGCCTTGCATCTTCCCCCACTTGTTGAGTACCAACTATAAGTGTGCTCATCCTTGCTTACCGCTGTTCAGAGGAGAACAACGGTGATGAGTACTTCAGCGACTTCGATGAATTCTGAGGCTTGCATCCCCCAGTCAAGTGCTTGTGGAAGCTGAAGACGGAGCTGCTTCGTCTTAGTTATCATCTGATCGAGTTAAAGACCTTCGTGTCTACCGTCTAAGTGTAATAAAGATATCGTAATAAAGTTGTTAAATCTTGTACGTTTTAAATACTGTTTATGGTTATTTCACTTATGACGTTTATCATATGTGTGTAAACTTGATCCTGGCGCACATATGAGATGCATTCGATTTTCCCTGTAAAATCGGGTGTGACAGAAGTGGTACCAGAGTAGTGTTTGACTGTAGGACGCAACCTTAGTTAGAAATGGTCGAAAATAAGGATTCTACATCTAGAAAGCCATGTCAACCTTCAAAATGGTTATTTACGCGTAAAAAACTAATTTATTTTTCATTTCATTGTTAAAATTCTATCTATTTGTTTTATTCTATACTAAGTTTGGTTCTTGTTCTATTAGTTGGATCCACCACCGGTGTTTTCTAATATAAGTTCCTAGGTTGTCTACCCTCTTATTAATTCGATAGAATCGTTCATGTGAGGACGTTTGGTGTGAATGTTTGCTACTTGAACACATGTTTAATTTGAAGTTTTTATTTGTGTGACTTGTATTATGCAGTGATGGCTACAAATGCAACAAAATTTTTTTAAGTTAATAAAGTTATTTTGGGTCTAAATCTGGTTATCTTCTACTTTATCTATCTTGCAAATATGGTTGGTGCAAATCTGTTCTCGCAGTTATCTGACACAGCAGTATTGTTTTAATATTTTCTTGAACTATAGAACCCCGTTTGATGTAAATTCAGTTGGGATAGTTCACAAATTTCATGGATGATTTTATGTCAAAAATTCAGTACCATAGTGTTTATATTCAGGGAGATATGTACGAAACAATAGAGCTATCAGAATCTGTAAACTTTGCTGACACAGTTGCATTGTTCAAATTATATCTGGAGTTGTAGACCTTTGATTGAGGTGATTCCAGTTGGAATAGTTTTGTAATTTTGAACTCAATATCCTGGTAAAATTTCATAATTTTTTGGGCAAAACTAATGGGAGTTACATCTGAATTATTGAGACCAACAGAATCTGTCTTAGTTGGAAGTTCATGCTGCTTCATCTTTTCGAGTTTATCTCTTAGTGCACCAGTTCAATATTCTTGTCCGAAATACCTTTCTCTAACAATTAGATGGTAAACACCAGGTCAGGAGGAGGTCAAGACGTGCTACCAGTTGTACGTGCTCACATTGCTAATCAACGGAATCAAGTTCCACCTCCGCCACTCAGTTCGGCAATGGATCCAGCTATGCAACAATTCCTAGCAGCCCAGACGCAGTTGTTGCAGACCCTTACCGCCACTATTCAAAACATGCAAGCTCAACAGAACCAGCCACCACCACATGCACCCCACCCACCTGCAGACAAGCATAAGGAATTCCGAATCAGAAAGTTAGATGCGGATGATTGGTTGAAGACTATTACAAAAAAGCTGGAAACAACACAGTGTAATGATCGTGAGATGGTCTTATATGTTGCAGATTGTCTAGAGGGTTTAGCAGCTGATTGGTGGGATGCATATACTGCCGTGCATGCCGCTCCCAATACTATCACCTAGCAGGAATACAGGGATAGTTTCCGTGCACACCATATTCCAGCTGGTGTAATGAAGCTCAAGCAAAGGGAGTTTCTTGCTTTAAAGCAAGGCAACATGCCTGTTAATGAGTATTTGGACAAGTTTACTCAATTATCTCATTATGCACCTAATGAAGTCAACATAGATGCAAGGAGGCAAGAAAGATTTCTGGATGGTCTGATAGGGCCACTTAACTATCAGTTGCAGAGCCACACATTTCTTGACTTCCAGACATTACTGAACAAAGCTATAGGCCTGGAAAGCAAAGTAAGGAACTTGGTGAGCAGAAGTGCAAGTTTCAATCCCAGAGGCAGTCTAGCAGCAACACTCACCCCTGTTACAGCTCTCCACATGGTTCTCAGTTTCGCTCTAGTGGATCGGGTGGAAATTATTCACAGAATTTGTAGCGCCCAATCCAACAACCCTAGCATTCCAACCAACAGACACCACATGTTCCAAGTCCTCATCAGGATTGCTCAGGTGCACCAGTGAGAAAAAACTCCCCGGTTCATCCTAATGGTTGTTTCAATTGTGGAGAATTGGTACATTATGCCAACATCTGCCCGAAAGCGCAACATGCAGACTCCTCAGAAAGACAATGGTCAAAGGCTCAGACAACTACCATCTCGGGTACGCCATGGAAATGTAAATTCTCAGGTCAACAAGGGTCGACGGAATTACGTGCGTGGTAGAGTGAACCACGTGACAGCTGAACAAGCCCAAGATGCTCATGGTGTTGTGCTGGGTATGTTCCTTGTTAACTCCGAACCCGCAATAGTTTTATTTGATTCTGGAGCATCACATTCATTTGTTACCGATCAATTTGTGGCAAAACATAACCTACCTATGAGTTCTATGAAGACACCTTTGCTTGTTAGTTCCCCGGGCGGTGAAATGAAAGCCATTCATTTATGCCCGCAAGTAAATATTAAAATAATTGGGATAGATTTCCTAGCTGATTTAATAGTCTTAAAGTCCCGGGGTATAGATGTGATCCTAGGAATGGATTGGCTGAATAAATGTGATGGAGTTATTCAGTGTCGCAAGAAATCAGGGCTCTTAACTAGCCCGCAAGAAGATAGGATCGAGTTTGTCACTACTGCCCCATCCAAAGAGGAAGAAAAAGTGAATCAAGTTAAAGGAAAATTTGTGGAGGACCCACTACCATTGGAAGAGCTCAATGTGCAAGGTGAGCTTATGGAAGAATTTCCTCAGCTGTTCTCCAATCTCTCCAAATCACGGGACGAGATTCTTTTTAAGGAGGGTAGATTTGTAACACCCTAAAATTCCATCACTAATGCAACATAAGCAACATGGTTTTTTAGATTCAATTTTCTAAGAACTTAAATAAATTATCAATTAAATTGAGCCATAAAATATTTAAATATCATTTGAATAATTTTAGAAGCAACAAGTGCTTGTGCATCATATTTTGGTTTGCATAGTTCTTGTTAGATATTTGTAGTTTTCAAAATCATTAAAGGTTTAAACCCAAACCTCTAAACGCTCTCTCCCTCTTTCTCTCCTTTTCAGCCCAGGCCAACCGGTCCCTCGTCTTTTCCAGCCCAAGACGCAACAGCAGGCCACCGACCTCTCTCTTCTCTCGTTCGGCCCAGTAGCCAGCTCCCGTTCAGCCTGTTTCTCTCTTCACGGCCCAGTGAAGCCCACCATGCGCCCCAGCTTTCCATTCCTCTCTCCTCTCGCTGACATCTCGGGCATGCCCGTCAGCGCCTTCTCCTACCTCTGGCCGCTCCACCTCCCTCGCACCGCAACAACCGCACGCCATCCGACCATTTTCCCTGCGTCCCTCGAGCTCCTCGCCTTCAATCGACGCACTCAAGGCATAGTGGAGCACCGGCTTTACTTTCCCCCTTCACTCCCTTTCTATTTCCTCTCCAATCAAGGTTTCCCCTTGATTGCAATCAAGCCAGCCGACCACCATGGCCATTGATGGCATTGCTCCCTCGATCGTCGCTCCCTCTCCCCATCTTGCTCTATAAGAAAGCCGAGATCGAGCCCTGCACATCCTCACTCCTCTCTCGCTCTGCACCTCTCCACCATTGTGCACGTGTCGTCGCCCTTCGAGGTCCCGCCACCGAGCTTTGATGGTCGTCCTAGAGCTCCTCGTCACCAGTAAACACCTCCTCGAGCTCCCCTCGTCTTCGCTCGTCGCACGCACTGAACGCATGAGGACCCTGTGCCCCTGAGCCATCCTCTTCCTCGTCGCCAACCGAACCGCGAGCTGCCGCCTAAAGCTTGGACCGAACCGCACGCTGGAGCCCTGTCGCCGTCGGTCCCCGCCACTGCTACCTTCTCGTCACCGTTCTCTTTGCCTTGAGCATCACGACAAGGTGAGGAAGCCCCTCCTCCTTGTTAGATGCGCGTCCTGTGCCGTCTCCTGCCACTCTGCGCCTCACCGGAGTTGGCCGAGTCACCCTCTTTTGTTGTGCGACGCCGTTACCGCTCGAGCCACCTCCTAGAGCCCCTAGATAGCTTCGTAGTGTTCCCAGCTTCGTGTAGGATCAAACTGTGTCGTGTTTGGTGCCCGAACGCTCGAATCCGGGCGGATTCTGGCAAACCTGCCACCGGTGCCGCCGTGTGCCCGCCGCCACCCGCTCGGCCGTAGTCGCTGGCAACCGTCCGCGCCAAGATCAGCGGCCCAGATCTTCCCCGATCGCGAGTCAACAAACCACGTACCAGTCAACTAGAGCCCGCCGCTGCTATTTTGCTAAAGAGCCCCTGCAGTTCCTTCTTTTTGCAAGCCGGTCCTTCCACCTAGAAAGATCCATTCAATCAGGTCATGTTTTTATCATTTAAGCCCCTGATCTTCTCAGTTTTAGTGCTCGAGGTCCTGGGTAGGTCGTTTTGCACTCTAAACCTTCAGTTTATATGCGTAATTAGGTTTTAGCCACAGGTTTCTTTCGGTTATGTCCCTGGAAGCCCAGTTTTCTCGCAGTTAAGCCCCTAGACCTTGTTTTGGTCATATCTTTAGTGTTTCTTATCTGTTTTTAGTGTTCATGGTGTCCTTGCAATCATCTCAGCAAGTCCGTTTGTTTTAGCTGTGTGTTTTAGCTTTCAGATTTGTTTGATGTACTATTTTATTTATTTATTGTATGCTTCTTGTGTGCTCGTAGATATCGTGCCTGTTTCGGTCGAAGAGCATGTTGGTGTTGATCAAGAACAGCTTTTCAAGGAAGAAGAATCTGAGATTTTAGGCGAGGAAGGCAAGTGGTCTTCTCCCCCGGCATATTCTACTTGTCCTATTTACATGCATGTTATACTTTTATTGTCGTATTGCATAAATTTCATGGGAAACCTTTTTTAAGGACGTGACTAGACTTTATCCCTTTTGCCTTGAACAACCTGGTTTAAATAAATGTTTTGGGTAGATAATGCTTAGTTGCTATACCTTGGGATGGTTTAAAAATGAATCTTTATGTCAATGGATGTTATGCATAATTTTGATGAGCCGTGGTAAACAAGATCATAAGTTTAATCGGGACATGGAGAACCACCCAGGAAAACATTACAACCTCAGTCCATATGGCTCTGGCTTAGCCAGTTAATTAGGTGTGCAGATTATCTGATGGCCTTACCAAAAGGGCAGAGGGGGTCGGAGTTGCAAGGGTATAGCTCGGTCCTCTTGGGGTAGTAGTATTTGCTAATGTGCTGACCATTAGGGAGGATTATGGTCTGCTCCGCTACTGTAACTCTTGCGGGTTGTTGGTTTTCCGCGTACCTTTGTAAAGGCTTCATAGTGGACCCCTAGCCACTCACCTCGGATGTGTTTAAAGGGTCTAACTAACCCAGGCAACATGGGGAACACGAGCTGAGGGTAAAGTGTACAACCTCTGCAGAGTTAAAACTGATCGATCAGCCGTGCTCACGGTCAAGAGTGGCTTGAACCCTCACATGATAACTAAACTTAAAGATGGAATTAAATTGTGGTTTTTATATGGTTTTGAGATGAGATCTTTTCTAAATGCTTAAGTGGGTTGGTATGAACTTACATCTAGTTAATAGGTGCTAATAAAATTTGACCAAGATTAAAATGCTAATTTCTGCAAAACCTTAGCCTATCCTTGATAGCCTTTCATCTTCCCCCACTTGCTGAGTACCAACCATAAGTGTACTCATCCTTACTTACGTTCAGAGGAGAACAACGGTGAGGAGTACTTGAGCGACTTTGATGAGTTCTGAGGTTTGCATCCCCCAGTCAAGTGCCTGTGGAAGCTGAAGACGGAGATGCTTCATCTTAGTTATCGTCTAATCGAGTTAAAGACCTTCGTGTCTACCATCTGACTGTAATAAAGATATTGTAATAAGGTTGTTAAATCTTGTAATTTTTAAATACTATTTATGGTTATTTCACTCATGATGTCTATCATATGTGTGTAAACTTGATCCTGGCGCACATATGAGATGCATTCAATTTTCCCTGTAAAATCGAGTGTGACAAGGGTAAAGCACTCTATTTGTGGGGGTGTCTCAAGGTAGTAGATTGGTTGATGAAAAATTACCAGATCTTAAATTTAAAGTTAAAAGTGAGGATACAAAACACAGATTTATACAGCCGTCAAAGTAGCATAATTACTTACACCATGATTGAAGTGTTGTATATTGCGCTTTGCCCTTGAGTGGTGATGTATGCGTTGAGGCATCCGATCTAGGGAATCCAACTCTCCTTTATATACTCTAGGGGGCAAGATTATTAGTCAGTTACAAGGTAGAAGTTCTAGTAGAATTACATGTTTTGAGTCCTATTAGGATAACAGGGAATTGTAGTAGGAGCTGACTTTCTTCCTTCCATGCAGGGAACTATACCCAACACTAAAAAATAATATTTTAAGTAAAAATGTTATGAAATTCTTCCAATTTGTTTATTAAATAATACAATACAAGCATCTCTTTAATTCCGAGGCACCAACCATTACTAGAGAAACAATCTTTAATCCATTGTCTTAGTACCGGTTATTTTTGACCCGGTAATAATGTGAGCTTTGTGTCTAAAGTGCTGTCCCTCAGGTGCTTCCCGTGACCTAGTACTAAAGGGTAATAATGTTTATTATTACCCGTTGGAGTCTCTAACCGTACCAATGTGCTTGACCTCTTTTAGTACTTGGTGAGGGTTCCACTCGGTAGTAAGGGTAGCAAATTAGTACCGGGTAAAAAAAGCCCCTTACTAATGCCTCCCACTGCTGGCTTCCATACTCCTCTTATCTCCCTCAGATCTTTCCTTTTCTTCCTTATCTTATCTTTTCTCCCTCTCACTTGTCATTTCCCCTTATCCTTGTCTCATTGCATTCCTCTCTTCTCTGTCCTAGGAGCGGTGGTGTAACAGATCGAAGGCCAACCACCGGGCACGACACAGGTGGAGTCGTCATGGGGGCTTGGGGCATGGCAGAGCCAGGGCGTGGCTGGCAGGGGTCTTGGAGGCGCAACAACCTATCACGATAGTATCCAAGGCAGAGCTACTTGGCACCGGCGGGCCCGGGCGGCTGGGCCTAGTGTGGCGGGACTTGGAGCAGAGCTGCCGGCGCGGTGCACGCCCTGACGCTAGCAAGCACAGGCGGAGCGCTGCTTAGCGCGGCTCCAACAGGCGAGGGTAAAGTATGGTGCAGGCAGCCTCGACCCGGTAGTGGCGACCTATGAATCTTGTGTTTGTGACTTGTGAATCTTGTTTGTGATTTTTGTTGTTGAATCCACCGTGTGTTGAATCAAATCAAGCTCGATCATGTGTTGCAACTAGTGAATCTTGTGCGAATGATTGGTAGTGATAGTCATGTAAAATAGCATGCATGTTACTACTTGTGTTAGTTGCAGGCGCGACCTATCGGACCTTGGAAAAGAACAGAAGAAAATAAAAAAAACAAGAAAAGGAAAAGAAAAGAGCTCAGGAGGAGCTGGAGAGGCATGCAAATTAATATTGGTTTTTTTTGGACTGCAAATTAATACTAGTTGGAAACTAAGGGTGCCTTTGGCACGGCTCCGCGTGCGGTTCCGGGCGAAGCCGTGCCAAACGGTCTCAAAAAAGAGCTCCCGCGGAGAAGCGCCTCGAACGCCTCAACTCTAGGGCGGTTCGGCGGGGCGGGAGCCAAAAAATGTAGCTTCCCCCACTCCGCCTGCGGCTCCTCCCTGCGGTTCCCCACCTTGCCCCCACGGGACCCACAGCCGGACCCTACGATTCCCCGAGGAGGAGGCCGTCGGACCTTGCAAAAGAAGGGCGCGGCGACCGGCGGCGTACCTAGCATGGCGGCACCGCGGAGGAGGCCACCGGCGATGGAGAGGATGGCGACGGCGCTTGGTGGACGGCGACATCCCTTCCCCTTCCCCACGCTTGGTGCACGGTGATGGCATGCAGCAGAGAAGTCTGCGACGGCGTCGGAGCTGGATCCGCGGTGGGCGTGCGACTTTCGTTGGGGCCGGTCGGGTGCAACGGTGCCGGAGTTGTTCCGCGGGCGGGCGGCCGTGCGTGCAGCGTCCGTTGGATCCGCGTGCGAATGGATAAGGCTGGGGCTTGGCCGACTCGCGGTGAAGAGGTAAGGAAGGGAAAAAAGAGAAAAAAAAGAAAAAGGAAAAAAAGAAAAGGAAAATGAAAAATAAGAGGTAAGGAAATAGAAAAAGAAAAGAGAAGGGTATTATGGACATTTCACTCCTCTTATCCACTTTACACATCCAGGAGAAGCTGTTTTGCCAAACGTTTTCCTAAAACAGATTCAGCTCCCCCACAGAATCCACTTCACCAGCACAGCCACAGTCGGAGCTGCCACAGCCACAGCCGTAGCCCTGCCAAACGCACCCTAAGTCTCCTTTATACTGATTATTTGACTCTCGGTGCTAAAGATTCTCCTTTAGGACCGGATTAGCGGTATCGGTTCAACCGATACTACTGGGGGGGTTGGAATTGAGAATGAATGCCATTTCCTTGGCATCAGTTCCATGGTCGCCGATGGTGAGCTGATCAATGTGAGTTCCGCACTCCAAATCCTCTCCCATCAGCGCACCCGCCGTCGCCGCCACCACCACCTGAGCATTGCTTCCCAAACCAAGAAAACCCCATCCCTACTACAGTGTCTTCGTCCCCGGCGGAAGATTCAAGTGGAATGGCGTACCACTTCGTCGACCCGGCTCCGTTCATCCCCCAGGGCTTCCAGGGAGTCTTGGTCCCCAATCGAAAGCCCATGTCCAGAGTCATTCTTGGTAGGCCTGCACAGCGGAACCCGGATGTTGCCATTGTGACCATCAACCCAATGCCGACAAATCAGGTAGCCTTTGACAACATTTGTGATGTGCTGCATGATTTTCTACGTAATCAAGTTAGGGTGGGTTACTCCTTCATTCAGCCATGTCCGCTTGGTCAAGCTTATGTCAAGTTCAATTTCTTCCATGATCGTGATCAGCTCATACACAATAGTCCTCACCAATTTGATGATGTCCAAATCTCCTTCGCTGAGCATGACAGGGGAATTAACCATCGTGCTATAAATCTAAACCATGAAGTTTGGTTGATGCTTCTTGGTTTTAATATTGATTTCTGGTCTGATGTTCATGTCAACAAAGTGTTGGGGGATCATGGGCAAATGATAGCCTGGGAAGAAGACCCAAACCATATAGGCAGGCTGCTAGTGAAAGCCAGAGTGGTGAATCTGGAAGAAATCCCATGGTTCATTGTTGCAACTGAAGGGCTTGACTTCAATGGGGAATCCTGGGACAATTCAGACTGAGATAATTTAGTCTAGATTACTTGGTGGTTTGGCTGCTAATGAAGACCTTCCTCCTGGTCCAGATGACATTCAGCCAGAGTTCTTTGATTTCTTTGGGTTTGGTCAGCAGGGCCAAGGTCCCTTTCAACCACAACACGATGAGGATCCACTGCTGAATAATCAGGCGGGTGACTGGGGATTATGGCCTCAGCAGGATAATGATCAACCTCAAGATAACATCCAAGTTGTCCAAGCCCTCCCAAATGCGCAACCCCTGGACTTTGATCTGAATCAGCAGTTAGAGGCACTTGTAGATGACTTCGGCATGGTGGAAGATGTCCATGCTACTCCGGATCCTGCCCAACAGTTGGAAGCTGATCATATGGAGGAGGATGTGATTGTAGCTAGCAGTGATTCTGAAGGAGGAGATGTTCACCCTCCTCTGCAGCCGCAGCCTGCTGAAGACTTAGATGTCAATGTCTTTATTCCCATGGAGGATGGTGTCCCTCTGCAGTTGATCCCAGAGGACATCCAAGAGCATGAGCTGATGAACCAGCAAGAAATGCAGGAAGCACAGGCAGTAAACAATAACATCCAGTTGGGTTTTGTGGAGGTTCCCTGGGAAGGTGCAGATCCAGTGCTCAGGGAGAAATGTTTTCAACCAACACCACTTTTTGCTGACTTTTGCAAACAAAACCCTGAGGCAATCAGGCTTTGGGCCAAGCACCTAGCCCCAGGCCTTGGAGCTCCTCATGTGGAGGTTCCCAAAAGGTGGGCTGATTTCTTCACAATGATGCTTTTGAGCCCGGCTACTTTCAAATGGGCCAAAAATTTCCTTGCCTCACCTGCTATGGATCATCTGTCTGCCAGTGCTCATTCAACATCCATTCCTTTCTGTCTGCCTCAATCCCTCCCCCAGACGGGGCAACAGTTTTGTGACAAGAACCTACCTAAAGCTTTAACTCCTGAGTCTCAGTCACCTCAGCAGTTTTCCCCAATAGCTTCAAACCCCAAGTCGCCATTAACACCTCCTGATGCTTTGCACAAAAAAGTTCGTTCCTCCCCTGGTCCATGGTCCAAAAATCTGCTTGATCTGGCAGCAAAAGGCAAACAAAAAGTGGATGTTTCTAATGCCAATACCAGGAAGAGTTTAAGGCAAAAGAGACTCCACAAAGGTTACAAAGGATCCCCATGTGCTAACAAAAACTGTCTGGGGTGCACCATGGACCCACCATCTCTATCCCCATCAGTTATCAGGAGTTTGGGATCTGCTTTTTGTAAAATAAGCTCTGACAAACTTTTAGAAGAAGAACTTTCTAAAGTTAAGAAGCCTGCAGCCCCTGGGGGGAAGAACCCTGGAAAGAAGAAAAACAACCTAGATGTTCCAAATGAAGATCTCCAGAAGGCCAATAAGAAGAAGCCCAAGAAGCAGTGATGAAGCTCCATCCCATGAGGAGCCCTCTTTTGTTGCTTTTACTTTATCCTTAGACTCTTTATTTTGTGGTCCTATAATATTTTTGTGTGAATCTCTCTAGAACTTGAAATCTGCCCTATCCTTTTCTGATAACCCGGCTGTTAATCAGCTCTTGTGGTTCTGCTCAACTCCTTTTAGTACTTAATGAATACATCACAATAGACAAAGAAATGGAAAGTGTTGTGCTGGAATGTGAGAGGGATAAATGCTAAAGAAAAATGGGATGCCATCCGTGACAGGATCTCTGAAAGTGGCTATGATGTTATTTGTCTGTAAGAAACTAAAAGACAGCTCTTTGATCTTAAAATCATTAAAAACTTTTGTCCTTCTTGTTTTGATGCTTTTGAATACTTGCCATCTGTGGGTGCTTCTGGTGGCATTATTAGCATTTGGAAATCTTCACAATTTAGTGGGGCTTTGGCTTACAGCAATAACTTTGCCATCTCTGTTGAGTTCCAGTCAAACCTTGATCAATCTGATTGGTTACTGACAAATGTTTATGGGCCTTGTAATCCTGAGGGCAAGCAGGAGTTCATTCAGTGGATTAAGAATATACAAATACCTGAAGAAACTGACTGGCTAATTGTTGGTGATTTCAATCTCATCAGAGGGCAAGAAAATAGAAACAAAGCTGGGGGTGACTTGCATGAAATTCTTCTCTTTAATGAGGCTATTAGTGCTCAAGGCTAGGTTGAGCTTCCTCTACATGGTAGAAAGTATACTTGGTCAAATAAGCAACAGTCTCCTTTACTGGTCAGACTAGACTGGTTTTTTAGTTCCTGCTCATGGACACTAAACTGCCCAGACACCTCAGTCTCCACTTTGGCTATGGAGCCTTCAGATCACATACCATGTGTTATCAATATCAACACAACAATACCAAAAGCTAACATCTTTAGGTTTGAAAATTACCGGTTTGAGCATGAACACTTCATGGAGGTTGTGTCTCATGGTTGGTCAGTACCAACACACCAAGTTGACTCAGCCAAGATTATTTCAGCCAAGTTCAAAAACTTAAGAAGAGTACTGCGAGCTTGGCAAGCTCACATCTCCAATCTGAAAGCCAACATTGACAATGTCAAGATGGTGCTAATTTTTCTGGGTGTTCTAGAAGAATACAGAGACCTGTCAGTTCTAGAATGGAACTTCAGATTAATTCTACAGAAAAAATACAACTCCCTACTCAAGCAGCAGCAAATTTATTGGAAGCAAAGAGGTACAATCAAGTAGGTGAAATTTGGTGATGAAGGTACAAAGTTTTTTCATGCTAATGCTACCATCAGGAAAAGAAGAAGCTTAATCACCATCCTGGAAGACAATAATGGTGTTCAGCAGGCTAATCATCATATCAAGGCCAACATTATTTGGGAGGCCTTCAAAGAAAGGCTTGGCACCTCAGATTCACCTGAAATGCTCTTCAACTTAAACCAACTCCTTCATAGGTCTGATGCTCTGGATTATCTGTCTGAACCCTTCACTCATGAGTAGATTGATGCAGTAATAACCGATTTGCCATCTGACAAATCACCTGGGCCTGATGGCTTCAACACAGGCTTTGTCAAAAAATGTTGGAATATCATTAAAGAGGACTTTTATAAGCTTTGTGATGATTTCCAATCAGGGAATGTCTGTCTACAAAGTTTGAATGGTTCACACATAACTTTGCTCCCAAATGTGGCTGCTCCATCCAAGGTTTCAGATTTCAGGCCTATATCTCTATTAAACACCTCCATCAAGGTCCTAACCAAGTTACTGGCAAATAGACTGCAACAAGTCATTATGGATCTAATCCATCAGAATCAATATGGGTTTATAAAGTCAAGAACAATATAGGATTGTTTAGCATGGGCCTTTGAGTACTTACACCTCTGTCACAAGTCAGGAAAAGAGTTGATCATTCTTAAGCTTGATTTTGAGAAAGCCTTTGATAGAATAGAACACTCCACAATGCTGCAGATCATGGAACATAAAGGTATTAATCCCACTTGGTTACAATGGATGAATTCTATCTTCACCTCTGGTACATCAGCTATCCTCTTAAATGGAGTGCCTGGAAAAACATTTCACTGTAAAAGGGGTGTCGGGCAGGAAGGCCCCCTCTCTCCTCTACTCTTTGTCTTGGCAGCTGATCTCCACAGACCTTATTGAATAAAGCCAAGGATCTAAATTTGGTACATCTGCCCATTCCAGTGACATACACTCAGGATTTCCCAATAATCCAATATGCTGATGACACCCTAATTATTATGGAAGGATGTGCTAGGCAACTGGTTTTTTTGAAAAGTCTGTTGCAAACCTTTGCAACCTCCACAAGGTTGAGAGTGAACTACTCCAAGTCCTTGATGGTGCCTTTAAATATTGATGAGGAAAAAACCCAGCTGTTGGCAAATACTTTAGGATGTTCCATAGGAACAATGCCTTTTACTTATTTGGGTCTACCCCTGGGGACAACCAAGCCAAAGGTAGTGGACTTTCTTCCCCTAGTCTCAAAATGTGAAAGAAGGTTGGTCAGCATCTCAACTTATCTCTCACAAGCTGGAAGGCTGTAAGCATCAAGGCCCCACCGCACCTTTGGTAAGGGTGTGTTTCGGTGATAAATGACAACCATATACTTGTGACTAACCTTTGTTTTGTAGCGGATTTATCCTTGGGTTATTGTCATAAGTAATAAATGAAAAGAGAGCCCCTCAATTTGAATTTATGGATGATCAATGGACAAAGACTACAAGGCTAAGGACATTCTTAGTTCCAAGTGTCACAAGGAGATGAAGGACACTTGGATATGCTAGTTTGTAGTGTTTGACCGTACTATTAAGAGGGGTTCACACTTGAGTAGCTTGACCATGCCAAATGCTATGCCATATTCATGCACTATCAATCTCCTTGGTCACTAAACAGCTCAAGACACTCATGGAAACACATTGGAAGCAAAAGACTTGAAGAAAAACTCAAAGGAATTTGAATTGGATGAGTTGAAATGAAAAAGGGCGTGTCGGATGATCCGATGCTATCATTCCTAGTTGCACCGGATGATTAATGTGGGAGTCTCAGTAGAAATTAGCACCGCCGGATGAACCGACGGTGTATCAGTAGAGGCATCGGTTCATCTGGTGACCTAGGGTTTGGTAACAGTGACGAATCAAGTCAAGAGCCTTCAGCACCGGATGAAGCGACGGTCCCAGCATCGGTTCATCTGGCGCACGCATATAAATCATACAGAGACGCACCGAGTGAACTTGCTTCAGCACCAGATGAACCGACGCCCACGAAGTTTACCAGCGGTTCATCCGGCGACTATGTTTATTCTATGCAGAGATGTTTTGAGTGAAGTTGCTTCAGCACCAGATAAACTGACGCTACAACGGTGTATGCATCGGATGAAGTGGTACATCGTTTGTGTTCAACGGCTATATTTGGAGACTCAGTGACACCGGATGAACCGACGTTATCGTAGGGGGAACCGTCGGTTCATCCGATGGTACTACTTTTCAGAGGACTTTTCCAACGGCTAACCTCCCTTGATAGGCCTATAAATTGGATCCCCCTGTGTCTCTTGAGCTGCCTTTGCCACTCTGAAGAACCACAGCAGCCAAGGAGAAGGAGAGTTAGTGCTTTGATCATTTGGATTTCATCTTCCTAGCCAAGAGGGATTCTTTCTTGGTGATCAAGAGTTTCAAGGTGCTTTCATTGGCATAGCTGAGTGCATTGGTCAAGTGAAAGGTTGTGAGCTTGTTACTCTTGGAGTTTGATGGCTCCTAGACGATCTTGGTGATTGGGGGTTCTTGGTGAGCTCTTGAAGATTGTGGGAGCCCCGGGAAGTTCTTAGTGTAAATGGATTGAGACCCACCATTCTGGAGATGGAGAACAGGTACTCTTAGTGAGCACTCAAGTCTAAGTGGCTTGAGGGGGAGCAAAACTCTTTGTGAGTGCTCCAATGTGGATTAGGGAGAAGCGTCAATTTCTCGATACCACGGGAAAAAATTCGGTTGTCTCGTGTCTTCCCTTTCTACCTTCTTGCACTTAATTCCGCATTTACTTTCAGCTCTTAAGTTCCTTTGCTCTTGTTTTCCTCTAGTTTGCTTTGCTTGTTGCATATCTTAACTAGGGTGCCTTTCACATGTTAGTGTGATTCTTGCTAAGGAACATGGTTGCTAGTGTGCTTAGTTGGTAGGAAGAAACCTTTTTAGATGGGCAACACTAGAGATCTAGGTTAAGGTTTGTTCCTTGTTCTAGAAATTTGAAGAAGGCCCATATTCAACCCCCCTTCTATAGGCCATCGATCCTAAAAGTGGTATCAGAGCTTAGGCTCTCTTTTTGGTGGCTTAACCGCCTAGAGAGATGGGCAAGGGGAGTGGAAATGGCCCTCCCAAGTTGGCGAGGAAACGGTTCACTTTTTGGGCACATAGAATGGCTAGCTTTCTTCAAGCACAACACCATGATGCATGGACCACTACCATGTATCCAATGCCAAATGAACCCACCGAAAGTGAACTCAAGTGGCACTATCGTGCTAGAAATTTTATCTTTGAGACTCTTGAGGAGGATTTGTTTGATAGGGTGTTTGCCTTGGAAACCGCTCATGAGGCTTGGATGGAGCTCTAAACAATCCATGTAGGCAACAAGAAAATCCGTGAGGAGAAGTATGAATTGCTTAAGGTTGAGCTTAATGAGTTTGCAATGAAGGATGATGAGTGTGTAGAGGAAATGTATTCTAGGATGGGTGTTCTTATTCAAAATATCAATGCTCTCGATGTTGCTAACGTGTCCGAGCAGGAAATTATTCGGAAAATCCTTCAAACGCTTCCCAAGCCCAAGTACAACATCGTGAAGGCACTCATCTTTGAGAAGGACTTCGAAACTCTCACTATCACCGAAGTTGTGAACAAGATTCGGTCTCATGAGATGTTCTTGATGGGTAAAATGGAGTCATCTAGTTCCACATCAAGCTCCAAGAAGGATCTTGCACTCAAGGCTAGTGACAAGACCAAGCCCAAGTCAAAGTCAAAAGCAAAGCCTCCTCCCTCTTCAAGCGAAAGTGAAGACAAGAGTGACTCAAGTGATGAAGATGATGGTGAACTTGGTTTCCTCATGAGGAGGACCACAAAATTTCTCTCCAAGATTGGCAAGAAGGGCTACAACTATGATCCTAAGAAGAACAAGTTTCACTCATCAAGAAGAAGTGGTGAAGGTGGCAAGAGGAAGTGCTACAATTGCCAAAGCTATGATCATCTATCATATGATTACCCCAAGCCCGACAAGCGAGCGGCAAGCTCAAGCAAGAAGAATGACAATGATGATGATAATGAGAAGGATGACAAGCACTCCAAGAAGGACTCATACAAGAAGAAGTCTTCTAGCAAACCCTATAACAAGAAGAAGGGTGGTCATCACAAGAAGTTTGCCGGTCTTGTGATCATGGATGATGAAGAACCTCCTCTTCCTCCACCACCTATGTGCTTCATGGCTAAACACTCCAAGGTGAGCGATAGTGAAGATAGTGACTCCTCAGATAGTGATAATGAACTTTCACCTCAAGCTCTTAAGGGACTTCTAGATCAATACACCGACATGATCAAGAAACAAAAGAGTAAGCTCAAGGCTCTTGAAGAGACCCATGAGAAGCTTAAGCTATCCAATGATGAGTTGCTTGTGAAACACAATGACCTTAGCAAAGAGCATGAAGCTTTGGTAGTGTCTAACAAGTCACTTAGAGATGACCACAACAAGTTACTTGATAAGCACAATGAGCTAATCGTCAAACATGATGATATAACCGTGCTTAACAAGTCTCTTGAGTCAAGTCAAAAGATGCTTAAGAAAGATCATGTGGTCTTAGAGATGAAGTATCAAGAGATTGAGCTTGCTTATGAGGCTATTTGTGCTAGTGGGCAAGAAATTGCTACAGACATCACTAACACAAATGCTTCTACTTCTTGTGATGATTTGATTGAAGAACCTAAGATCTTGCCAAATGATGAGAATGTTGCCTCCTCTTCCAAGACTAACCATGATAGGGTGAAAGCACTTGAAGAGGAAGTAAGAAGCCTAAGATCTTGTGTGAAGAACATGGCCAAGGGTGAAGCATTGCATAAGGAGATCCTCTATCACAATACAAGAGATTATGGCTCTAGGGGACTTGGCTCCTTCCCTCAACCCATCAAAGAGACTCGCAAGTCAAAGGAACTTTATGGGTGCTTTGTGAAGGAAGTTGGGTCTTATTGCCAACATTGCAAGATCACTGGTCATCACACAAGGGAGTGTCCTTTACCTTCACGTTCTTTTCCTAAATTACCTTGCAACTATCGTTCCATGTTCAACAATAACCATTCTTGTTGTTGAAGAATAGCAAGGGCAAAGTGGCGGCAAGGTTCATAGGGACCAAGGCTAAAGTGAATCATCCTAGGCAAACTTGGGTTCCCAAAGCTTTAGTAACTCATGTGATTGGACCCAAACTTGCTTGGGTTCCTAAATCTTCAACTTGATCTCTTTGTGTGTAGGTGAACTACAAGGCCGGGGGAAGTCATTGGGTTCTTGATAGTGGATGTACTCAACACATGACCGGCCAAAGTAAAATGTTCACCTCTCTAGTGGATGATGCGGGGAATCATGAGCAAGTCACCTTTGGTGATAATTCTAAAGGAAGAGTTTCCGGTTTGGGTGACATAACCATTGCAAAAGATCTCTCTCTTTCCAATGTTTTGTTTGTAGACTCTTGTAGCTATAACTTGCTTTCCATTGCTCAATTTTGTGATCTTGGCTTATCTTGCTTGTTTGATGATGAGGGAGTTATCATTACTAACAAGAAATCTAATGAAATTGTGTTCAAAGGTTTTCGCCATGGGAACATCTATCTTGTGGACTTCTCCTCTCATGAAGCAAACTTGACTACTTGTCTTTTCACCAAGGTATCCAAGGGTTGGCTATGGTATCGTCGTATTGCACATATAGGCATGAGTCAACTCAAGAAGGCCTTCAAAAGAGGGTTAGTTCTTGGTGTGAAGGATGTCACATTTGAGAAGGACAAGTTATGTGGAGCATGTCAAGCCGGCAAGCAAGTAGCAAGTCACCATCCTATGAAGGCTTATGTATCTACCTCAAGACCTTTGGAAATCTTGCACATGGACCTCTTCGGCCCTACTACATACAAGAGTCTTGGGGGTAATCTCTATTGTCTTGTCATTGTTGATGGTTACTCACGCTACACTTGGACATTCTTTTTGGAGGACAAGAGCAAGACATTCGGGATCTTCAAGAACATTACTAAAAGGGCTCAAAATGAATTTGAGTCATCTATTGTGAAGATCCGAGTGACAATGGATCGGAATTCCGGAACACTAATGTGGAAGAATATTGTGATGAGCTAGGCATCAAGCATGAATTCTCTTCAACTTACACACCACAACAAAATGGTGTGGTTGAAAGGAAGAACAAGACTCTCATCACATTGGCTAGAGCTATGTTGGATGATTATGGTATCTCTCAAAGATTTTGGGCGGAAGCTATCAACAATGGCCCTATTCTATGGTGAATGTATATTTTTCATGTCAAAATGCAGGCATTGACGGCCACAAATATGGTACTTAACATCCGTCAACAACTCCCCCACACTTGACCTTTGCTCGTCCCTGAGTGAAGGTGAGAGGTTCAAGGTGGAAAAACTACTCAAGGTGTGGAGCAAACAAGAGATCATTCCAAACTTTTACCTTGGACTTGTGAGCTTGTGGAGTGTCTATCATGCTATCTTGGGTAGTTGAGGAATGGAATGGTCATGAATAAAAATCATTCCTGCTCATCATGTCAAGTAACTTGGGGTTTTGTGATAAATTTTCAGAATAAACCTTACTTAGCTCCTCATTTGATTCACTCAGATCGCTCAATGTGTATATGTCCTCACCAAGGCATTTGATTGCCTTTCTTCATCCTACTTCTAATGATAGCTTATGTGAGGGTAGGTATGAATAATAAGGCATACTTGCATCACATATATTGCAAAGTCAAAGACTAGATCCATAGAGAAAATCAAATCATACAATCAGATCAAGATGTGCACGTGTATGGGCATGGCAAGTATGGTAAGGTGGACACTAGGCCCGGAATGGGTGCTAGATATTACCATACATGTATGATGATAGTCGGTAGATGGTAAGGTGGACACTAGCCCCAGAATAGGTACTAGTTATTACCATCTAAGTTATGGATCTCCTTTTTGCATGATTTTCTCCGCTCTCTTTTTGAAATTTTCGAGACATGGGCTATCTTCTTTTCTCTCTATTTTTTTCTTTTTTTACATATAGCCCAATCTCTTTTAGAGATATTTGGAGAGGGATAACTCATGAAATAATGCATGGAGCTTTATGTTGTGGAATGGATGAATGATACAATGCTAACTTCCAGTGTAGAAGCATAGCAAGGGGGAAAAGGTGGTGTGCACATGAATCTTGATCATGAAAGTAATGAAAAGAATTCTCACAAGGGTCACAAAATTTGACAAAGCTCAATGTAATAACAAGCAGCATATGAGTATAATGTTTTCAACTATGAACATCATATGGCTTTGGTAGGACAGTGGTATATCAAAGAGGAGCCTCGCAAATGGGGTTTTATGGTTTTCAAATAAAATACCCAAGCACTCGAACATTTAGAGCGGAGATCATTTTATCAAGCCATATCACAAACACCAACCACTTAGATAGGCATGAGTTCCCTAATGATTTTTGCTCATAAGTGCCATGATAAAAAACAAGGAATGAGCCTAGCGGCCCACTATCCTTGAGATTTATGAGGTAAGGAAAATAAAAATTCAGAGGCATAGCCTTTATTTAGTTAAAGTGCGGGTGGCGTACCTTTGTGTGCTTCTGGGTGGTTGTGTGCGGGTTTCCCCCACACTGGTTTCTTACCTGATATTTTGGAAGGCCATGATCGGAAGCTTATAGCCCCTTTGCGAGCTTGATGATCTCATACTCCTTATCACCCGGCTCCAGGAAGATCTTCAAACGATGACTGTTTACCTTGAAGGTTTCTCCTTCATCATTTTGTATGGTGATTGCTCCATGTGGTGCAACTTCAATGACAGAGAATGGTCCTTCCCACTTGCTTCGCAGTTTCCCATGTCCAAAGAGTTTCACCCTTGAATTATAGAGTAGGACTTTATCTCCAATAGTGAATTCCTTTCTTTTGATCTTCTTGTCATGCCACCTCTTGGTCCTTTCCTTATAGATCTTAGAGTTGTGATATGCTTTGTCTCTCCATTCTTCCAACTCCGAGATCTGCTGCTGCCTTTGCCTAGCTGCCTTGGGAAAATTTAGGTTAAACCTCTTAATGGCCCAATGAGCTTTATGTTCAATCTCCACTGGCAGATGGCATGTTTTTCCATAGACCAGTTGATAGGGTGACATTCTGATTGGCGTCTTGAAAGCAGTCCTATATGCCCATAATGCATCAGGTAGATGTCTCTTCCAACAATTCCCTGCTTCCTTTACTGTCTTCTGCAAGTATACCTGAGCATTTTTGGCCCGGCCCGGCCCGGCCCGCTGGCCCGGCCCGGGCCCGGCCCGCGCCAGGCCCGCCCACGGACCTTACTGGACGGGCGTGGGCAGAGATCTTGAAGCCCGCGAAAAAAAATCTTGGCCCGAGCCCGGCCCGACATGCTGTTTTTAGCTATTTTACAGTGTAAAATACGCGGGCGGCCCGCCCAAGCCCGGGCCCGGCCCGAGCCCGGCCCGAAAACTGAGGCCCGACACGTCCCATGGGACGGTCATGGGCAGGATTTTCTCGGCCCGAAAAAACCGAATTTTTTTTCGGCCCGGCCCGAACCCGGCCCGGCCCGTGAAATGGTCAGGTCTATCTGCAAGATATTTTTGGTTTGCTTGTTCAACGTTTCAGCCTGACCATTGGTTTGAGGGTGGTATGCTGTGGAAATATTGTGATGTATCCCTAGTTCTGCTAGGAACTTTCTGAACTTTTTATTGATAAAGTGTGAACCTCCATCACTGATCACCAACCTGGGTGTGCCGAATCGGGGTAGGATAATATCCTGGAACATCTTTTTGGATTGTTTGGAGTCTGCCGAAGGACAAGGTATTGCTTCTACCCATTTTGACACATAGTAGACTGCCACTAAGATGTGCTCGCAGCCTTCTGATTTCGGGAATGGTCCCATAAAATCAATTCCCCAAACGTCGAAGAGTTCCACTTGCAGGTTGTCGTGCAGGGGCATGGCATCTCTTGTAGTAATCCCCCCATGTTTTTGGCATCTGCGGCATCTTCGAATAAATTCCTTGGTATCATCATACATGGTCGGCCAGAAGAAACCGCTTTGCCAGATTTTTGCATGTGTGCGGAAAACCCCATGATGCCCTCCATAGGGCCCTGCGTGGCATTTCTCAATGATTTGCAGTCCCTCTGGAGAGGGCACACATCTTCGTAGCAACCCGTCATTACAAACTCTGTATAGGTATGGATCATCCCACATATGCTTTCTGCTATCATGTATCAACTTTTTCCTGTCCACCCCTGGTGGTATATATCCTGTAACCATGTAATTAACAATATTTGCATACCAGGGGGTGGAGTCGGTGACCTTTAGCAGCATATCATCCCGGAGGTAGTCGTTTATTGGCAGGTCCTGCGAGTTAGTAGCATGCATACACGATAAATGATCTGCTACGGAATTTTCTACTCCCTTTCTATCTTTGATTTCAATATCAAATTCTTGGAGTAGCAAAATCCATCTAATCAGCCGGGGTTTTGCATCTTTCTTAACAAGCAGGTATTTTAAAGCAACATGATCAGTATAAATGATTATCTTAGACCCTACCAAGTAAGATCTGAATTTATCTAGCGCAAAGGCTACTGCCAGGAGCTCCTTCTCAGTTGTGGCGTAATTTAGCTGAGCTCCGGTCATAGTCTTACTAGCATAAGCAATCGCATGATGCTTCTTGTCCTTGGTTTGGCCTAGCACGGCTCCTACGGCATAATCACTGGCATCACACATGATCTCAAAAGGAAGCGTCCAATCTAGGGGCTGAGATGAGAGCTTCCTTAAGGGTGAGGAAAGCTTTCATGCAATCTTCGGTGAACTCGAAAGGAGTGTCTTTGGCCAGTAGGTGCGTGAGGGGTCTAGCTATTTGGGAAAAGTCTTTGATAAAACGACGGTAGAACCCTGCATGGCCTAAGAAAATGCGGATTCCCTTTACATTGGTGGGGGCTTCCATGCTTTCTATAACTTCAATTTTGGCTCGGTCTGCCTCTATCCCACGCTCAGAAACTAAGTGACCCAAAATGATGCCTTCGCGGACCATGAAATGACATTTCTCCCAGTTTAAAACTAGGTCCTTATCCTGGCATCGCTGCAAGACTTTATCTAGGTTCTCTAGGCAGTCATCGAAAGTCTTCCCATAGACAGAGAAGTCGTCCATGAAGACCTCCATGATCTGCTCAATCATGTCTCAGAAAATAGACATCATACACCTTTGGAACGATGCGGGTGCATTACACAACCCGAACGACATTCTACGATAAGCATAGGTTCCATAGGGGCATGTGAAAGTAGTCTTGCTTTGGTCATCTGGATGGATGGGGATTTGATGGTATCCGGAATACCCATCAAGGAAACAAAAGAAGGAGTGGTTTGCTAATTGTTCCAACATCTCATCGATGAAGGGTAGAGGGAAATGGTCCTTCCTTGTGGCCTTATTGAGCTTCCTATAGTCTATGCACATCCTCCATTTGTCGGGGAGATGCTGAGCGATCACCTCACCCTGCTCATTGGTGGTTTTTGTCATCCCTTCTTTCTTGGGCACAACCTGGACGGGACTAACCCACTCGCTATAAGGCACGGGGTAGATGATTCCAGCGTGCAAAAGTTTTAGCACCTCCTTTTTGACTACCTCCCTCATATTGTTATTCAACCTTCTCTGAGGCTCTCGCGAAGGTGGAATTTCTGAATCTATGGGGATGCGATGGGTACAGAGAGAGGGACTTATCCCTTTCAGATCTTGGAGGGAATATCCGAAGACAGCGTGGTGTTTTTCTAAGATGGCCATAAGTCTTCTAGTTTCCTCTCCTGTGAGTTTGTCGCTAATGATCACTGGGGTTTCAGTATCCCCATGTAGGAAGACATATCGAAGCCCGTCAGGCAAAGGTTTTAGCTCAATAGGAGGCTTAGGAGGAGCTTCGCACTCCGAAATATCTATGGGTGCAGCGGTTTCTGCTTCTTCCTCTACGAATTCCCCAGCATTTTCATCGAGAAAAGCTTCCGGGAATTGTCCAGGGATAATGGCTTTCACTTCCTCAATCACTCCGAGATCAGGGGGAGGATCTGTCGCGGCATATTTAGCTTCGGCAATCTTAACTGACAGGACTTCCTCTCCTAGTCGGACGCCAACTTTCCCTAGCGCTGGGGCCTCTTTGAGAAATTTCTCAAGGGGGAGTCCTATCATAAGATCGAAATCCTCGATGTCGAAGACATGAAAATCAAGGACGGAATGGACACTGCCGCAGATGACGGGTATCTGGTTGAGGATTCCTATCCCTTCCACGGTTTGTCCGTCGAAGTCCGTGGCGGATATGCTGGACGGAATTAAGGGTTCATCTCCCAAAACTTCTATCGCGTAAGCACTTGAGATGATGTTAGCTCCAACCAAAGGGTTGTAGAGGGCGTCTATCTGCCTCCCACGCATGGTACATGGGAGGGTCGAATGAGATTGTCCAATCTGGAGGGCTTTGGATGAGCACTCTAGCTCTTCCGACCACTCCCGAGTCATGATAGCGGTTAACTCCTGAACAGTGTCCTTGAAATAAGCTATCTCGTCAGGATCTGGAGGAATGTTCGGGATCGGTGATTTCCCTCTACATTGGTAGGTTGAGGTGTTTCCATAATCTTCAAAAAGGTCATCCTCAAGCATCAATTGCGGCACTAATGATTGAGAAGTTTCCTCTTCTGATGCCGATGGTTTCGGGAGGGTTGTCTGCGGCTGGATCTACAGATGTGGACAGTGTAGTGCTGGTCTCAGCTGCTAAGGCATCCCCTACTTCGGGTACACTTTCTTCCGGGGGAGGTTTAGGTTCGGTTGAGAAAGGGAGATCATGTAGGATTTTCTCCAGGATGTTCTTCCCTTTACTTATGGGCATTTGCATAAATGATCCTCCAGAAGATGCGTCCAGCTGTGAAGCTGAACTCTTGTTCAGGCCTATGTAAAAGTGTTCGAGCAACACGTGCTCTGGTAGGTGTAGGACCGGACATGAGTTCACCAGATGTGAGAATCTCTCCCAGGTTGCTCCTAGGGTCTCCTCCTCTCTTTGGCTAAAGTTGAAGATATCCCTACGCAGGGCGGCAACACGAGAGGCAGGGAAATATTTCTCGCAAAACATTTTTACCAGGGCATCCCAATTGCCCTCGACTTTACTTACTTCACGTGTGTACCATCGCTTCGCGTCTCCCACTAGGGAGAAGGGAAATAATTTCCACTTGAGGGTGTCATGTTTCATGCCATCAACGGCGTGGCATGAACAGACACTGCCAAACTCTTGTAGGCATTCATAAGGATTCTCACTAGCTATCCCCGAAAAGGAACAAGTCCTCTGAACCAAGTCAATCAAGTTAGGGCCGAAACCATAGCTCGTCGTGTGAATTGGGTGCTCAGAAGGTGGCGGCTCAAATGATTCAGCTCTGGGGGCGGAAAGATCTTGAATAGACCGATCCTCCATGGTAAAGGTAGAAGAAAAGAAACAAAAAGGATATCTAATGGGTAACGGGGGTGAAGGTAGAAGAAAAACGAAAAACAAAAGATACGAGGACCACTAGGTTCGAAGATAGAAACAGCAACCGTTCCCCGGCAACGGCGCCAGAAATGCTTGTTGGTATTTCTTAACGTCACCACTAGCTGCGCACCTAGTGTGAGCGTAAGATCCACCTGGGTATACCGACGGGTACGAAATAATCCGCAAGCGCACGGAAATACCACTGTAGCACTTCCCCAAAGGAGTATTCCAAAGGGTATCGAATCCAAGGAACGATGTGTACTACCCTCTATCCTAGACTGGTGATCCAAGGACACAACTCTATAGGATGAGATGAAGATGGAAAGGATCTTGCTGGTAGCGTGAGGGTTGAGAACAGCCTCTCGATTAGGGACTTCTCGTTTCGGACACCGGCCCCTCCTGACTATAATAGTTGGTTCATGGCAAATAGTTGCCTACACGCTGTATCCGGACATGGGGGATTTCAGAGGGTCCAACGGCTGTCACTACCGCGGCCTACCCCAAGACAAACCGTGGGATACAGGGCAAACGAAGAATAACCCGAAGTCTAGACACCACGTCTACACCACAATTACTACTATAGCACGGTTACGTTTGTCGACCCGTAACAACACTATAGCACTCCGTACGAAGACGGAGTGACGAACCCACGAGAGAGAGACCCGAACTCACTCAGATATATGCTAACCTATGTAAGGGATCACAGATGAACTTGATCTAGATTAGGGTAAAGGAGCATCCACTAACTCTGATCAGACTAGCAGGCATACAAACAGGTTACAAACTTATGTGTTTATAACAGAAGATCAAGGGTCGTGTTCGCAAAGAACACGAGCCTCTAACTTATGAACAAACACAAAAGTATGAGAAACTTGATCATCAACTACATCGAGGAAGCGTGTTCGTGAAGAACACGAGCCTCTAAATGATGAACGAACGAAGAACACAAGAACACAGTATGAATCCCAGTTTAGTCTAACTGAGAATGTCGAAATACTCACTTTATTCTAAATGAAGAACAGAAGCATCCGTAGAGGATCGTTCTTGAGGAAATGTGCCAAACACCATGGCACAACCCCAAGACACCACCCCACCTTCCTTCTAATCTCTAAAGCACTAGCAAGTCAGCACTAATCCTATGCAAGAGCTCTCCTCTCCTAATGAGAGAAGCCAAAAGGCAAAAGTGAAAAAGGAGGAGAAGAAGTGTGTGTCCTATTCTCTACCCCCTCTCCTTCTATTTATAGGCCTGATCACCGGCGTGGAAGCACCCCAAACACCCCGAAAATGAAGTAAGGGGCCAACCAGGAACCACCACGTGGAAGGCCAGGATTGGGCGCCACAAGATCGGTTCGGCCGACCTGTGGGGTCGGCCGAACCCTTGTGGGCCCCACCTGCCTTCTGCTTTCTCCTGGTGTCTGATGTGTGGGTCCTTATGGTTGTTCCAGGTGTTCACGTGTTTTGGAGGCGGTTTAGGCGCTCTGGTGGGCCGTGGGATCCATGTGATATACGCGTGGCGACTTCTGATTCGCCGAGGCTTTCTCCCTTGGATTGATGACATCATGGATCCAGGGGGTGCTTGCATGGCAGCCCCTCATTGGCTGAGCCTAGATTGCTTGGACTGGTGAGGTGGATGGATAAGGTGTGCTTTTGCTCTCTCTCTTGTGCTTATTGCCTGCAATTGAATATACACCGCAACTTGTGGAGATTATCAGTATAAGGCCCTATTCTATGGTGAATATATATTTCTCATGTCAAAATGCAGGCATTGACGGCCACAAATATGGTACTTAACAGCCGTCAACAGCCGCCGCCGTCTTTTCCGGCTCGCCGGCGACGCCGCAGTCCGTCGGCCGCCATCCAGAGGCTCACACAGGACCCCTTCGTGCTCCCCTGCCGCTTCTCGTCGTTCTCCTCCTCGCAGCAGTGAGCACCTGCCATTCCCCCCTCTGTTCAGTCTTCAGTTCACAATCTTGAGGGAAATCGTTGGTGATTCTGTGCAATTAGGCTACATTCATGAGCTGTGCTGCTTCTATTTCATTCAGATTGCTCATTTACTCAGAGATGATGCTCAAATCCATTGAAATCTTGCTAAATCTCATGTTTTTGAGCACTTTTACTACTGTTTGGCACTATTCATGCCCTGTTCACCACTTACAGTAGCCTGTGATCACATATCCTGCTCATGTTGTTCATGTCATGCTCTTTTTCATGGTCTTCTAGTATATGAGCTACTGTTCCTGCTAATTATGTGCACTGTCCTCTACAGTAGCTCACATATTCATGTTCTAGCCTTCACACACATCTGTACACATAAGGACTGTCCTAGACTCATCACTTCCATATCATGTGCCATGATCATCTCCTAGGTTCCATGCTTAGGCTCTATCTACTCATATGCTTTGCTTAAGGACCTCATCCCTTAGATATTTATCTCGTTTATATACTTCGCTCGCCATTCTATAATCTTCCACCTTCTCTTTGACAGATGGCAGGCGACAAGAGGAAGGGCAAGGCCGTTCTTGAGCCCAAGAAAAAGAAGAGCAAGCAGGATAAGGAGTGGGAGCGTGTGCTCCGTGTGCCTGACACCCAGGGTTAGCCACAGAGAGGCATTCGTATTGGGAACAATGCACAGGGACAAGGGGAGCAACCCCATGAGCAGTAGCCGTTACGGCGTTCAGGTCGTACTGGTACACGACAGACAGAGACAGAGACACAGTCCCCTCCTTCTGCACCACGTACCGGTCCTCGGACTCGTGGCGGACACACTCAGCCTCAACCGACTTCGAGGCAGAGGAGGACAGCAGCAGAGCAGCAGATGGAGCAGGAGCAGGAGGATTAGTCGAGAGAGGGCCCTGAGATTCGTATTGGTGCACAGCGTGCAGAGGCCTTCGGGGTCTATCTCTGTGATCTGAGGAGCCTTTCTGGTCCGAAGATCCAGAAGGTGAGGTTCGTTCAGGAGGACGAGTGGTTCCCTCCTCAGAGAGAGAATTGTGACCCCCCGGTTCTGGACTATCCTTCAGGAGAGCTTCTATGCCTCCTATGTCAGGAAGGGGTCACAGCTGAGCCAGCACAGGATGTTGCAGTGGACAGCGCTCAGAGCAGCAGCAGCTGGAGTCTCGATACTCCCACACTTCGACTACCTACCGGGACTAGCAGCTTTGGTCAGTGAGAGGCCGCGTTACGTGCCAGAGTGGGTCAGAGTGTTCTACTCGACTGTCTACGTTGAGGATGCCCGGCTCTCGATCAGGTTTATGTTCATGGGGCAGCAGTTCAGACTCACTCGAGAGGGGATAGCAGAGTTCCTTGGGGTTCAGGTCGACGACACTTCGATTCACTACCTGGCCTACCCCAATGTGGAGGCTCCTCGTCGTGCTCACACTCCTATTGTTCCGTTAGACGAGGAGATCAGTTTCTTGTTCCAGCAGCCGTTCCTTCCCGGCACTCCTCGGACTCCTGATAGGTTGACACGCGAGGCCTACGTGGTCCACTTCGCTCTCAGGAGGTCCCTTCTCTTTAGGATGGGGAATGCAGAGTCGATCACCAGGGTTCAGTAGTGGCTACTTCTATATATCATGACTCACCGGCCGTTCGACATCATGGATATCTTGCTCAGTGAGATCGAGGACGCTATCATGGATGGTATGGGGATGACCCGGCAGTTTCCTTTTGCCCACTAGATTAGTTGGATACTCTCACAGTTGGAGTCTTAGAGGTATATCTCAGTCTTGGAGCAATCCAAGTATGTGTTCAAGACCTACCAGCCGCCGATGCCAGGGGACAGGAGGTAGGGACCCAGGGGACAGAGACGAGCAGTTGAGGACCTTCAGGCTCGTGCTGCAGCTAAGGCAGTTATGGATGAGGCCGCTCGTCAGGACGAGCTTCTTGCTCTAGCTGAGAGTCCTATGCCTGCGTACCTTGCCACCGACACAGATGAGGATTCGAGTGAGGACGAGGATTTTAAGCCAGAGCTACAGCCCGTCTTCCGTGTTCATCGTACTCATGACGACGAGGCTGGGGGCTCTAGTTTGCCAGGACAGAGAGAGGCTGAGTCACCGATTCCACCGATCTCCACTTCTCAGGTCACTCAGCCTGACGCTTTAGCTTCAGTGATCCAGTCCTTGGCCGACCAGTCCAAGGTCACGATGGAGATTCAGCGTGAGATGCTGGCGCAGTTCCAACGGCAGCAGGAGGCACAACAGGTTATACTAGACAGTATATGCCAGCAGCAGGAGGCACAAAGCCAGCAGTTCCAGCAGCAGCAGGAGGCTCAGAGGCAGTAGCCACAGCAGCACCAGATGATGACTGCTCAGATGTTCTCGTTTATGTCCACCTGTTTGGGTCAGCTCTTTTAGCACACGGGGCTTCAGCTTCCGACACTCCCGACCCAGCAGTTTCTTCAGCCTGAGCCGACCATTTCTGTACCTCCTGTCAGTGTTGTGAGTCTCCCGATCCCAACGGTCTCACTCTTGACCTCACCACTCCTTCCGTCAGGGACGTTTACCACTCAGCAGCTCTTGACTCCACAGACGACTACTCTTCTTGAGCAGCTCAGAGCAGGACAGTTCTCACAGACCCCGTCGACTCAGCTGATGTCTCCCTTCCCGACAGGTCCACTGCTTTTTGAGACACCAGCACGTCCTTCTCTAGGGTTCACCTCGCCCATACCTTCTATGGCGACTCCTTAGGCAGAGCGACTCGATCAGGAGGATCCTACACTTCGTTCCATCACTCAGCAGATCGAGTTAGAGATGGCAGCAGCGAGCTCTCAGGCACTTCCTACCTCTACCGTCACCGACACAGCTCGTATCTCTTCGCCAGTCCGATCTTCAGAGCTGTCGGGGTTCGAGTCCGACGACGGTGACACCTCCGAGTACCACGTCGCTCCTTCTGTGGTTGTTACCTCGACACCGCCGGCTTCTCCTCCGCCTCAGTAGATTAGGACCCTTTTTGGTGCTTGTTGCCAAAGGGGGAGATAGATAGGGGGAGTAGAGATAGGGGGAGCTTGGGAGTGTGATTTGAGAGCTTTTGTGCCCCTTGTCTGTTTTGTGGAGTTCATGATGAGACATGTATTTGGATCTTGTGTATGTTGATGGTTTACATGTCTACTCATGCTTATGTGTTTGATTAATTAATGCATGTGTGCTTGTGTTTATCCTTTCCATGCATTAGTTGTAGAGTTTATGCTTTAATTTCAAATTTTCGTATATCTCTACTTGTGTTGTCATCTATCACCAAAAAGGGGGGATTGTAAGCATCAAGGCCCCACCGCACCTTTGGTAAGGGTGTGTTTCGGTGATAAATGACAACCATATACTTGTGACTAACCTTTGTTTTGTAGCGGATTTATCCTTGGGTTATTGTCATAAGTAATAAATGAAAAGAGACCCCTCAATTTGAATTTATGGATGATCAATGGACAAAGACTACAAGGCTAAGGACATTCTTAGTTCCAAGTGTCACAAGGAGATGAAGGACACTTGGATTTGCTAGTTTGTAGTGTTTGACCATACTATTAAGAGGGGTTCACACTTGAGTAGCTTGACCATGTCAAATGCTATGTCATATTCATGTACTATCAAGCTCCTTGGTCACTAAACAGCTCAAGACACTCATGGAAACACATTGGAAGCAAAAGACTTGAAGAAAAACTCAAAGGAATTTGAATTGGATGAGTTGAAATGAAAAAGGGCGCGTCGGATGATCCGACGCTATCATTCCTAGTTGCACCGGATGATTAATGTGGGAGCCTCAGCAGAAATCAGCACCGCCGGATGAACCGACGGTGTATCAATAGAGGCATCAGTTCATCCGGTGACCTAGGGTTTGGTAACAGTGACGAATCAAGTCAAGAGCCTTTAGCACCGGATGAAGCGACGGTCCCAGCAGCGGTTCATCCGGCGCACGCATATAAATCATACAGAGACGCACCGAGTGAACTTGCTTAAGCACCGGATGAACCGACGCCCATGAAGTTTACCAGCGGTTCATCCGGCGACTATGTTTATTCTACGCAGAGATGTTTTGAGTGAAGTTGCTTCAGCACTGGATAAACCGACACTACAACGGTGTATGTGTCGGATGAAGTGGTACAGCGTTTGTGTTCAACGGCTATATTTGGAGACTCAGTGACACCGGATGAACCAACGCTATCGTAGGGGGAACCGTCGGTTCATCCGACGGTACTACTTTTCAGAGGACTTTTCCAACGGCTAGCCTCTCTTGCTAGGCCTATAAATTGGATCCTCCTGTGTCTCTTGAGCTGCCTTTGCCACTCTGAAGAATCACAGCAGCCAAGGAGAAGGAGAGTTAGTGATTTGATCATTTGGATTTCTTCTTCCTAGCCAAGAGGGATTCTTTCTTGGTGATCAAGAGATTCAAGGTGCTTTCATTGGCATAGCTGAGTGCATTGGTCAAGTGAAACGTTGTGAGCTTGTTACTCTTAGAGTTTGACGGCTCCTAGACGGTCTCGGTGATTGGGGGTTCTTGGTGAGCTCTTGGAGATTGTGGGAGCCCCGGGAAGTTCTTAGTGTAAATGGATTGAGACCCACCATTCCGGAGATGGAGAACGGGTACTCTTAGTTAGCACTCAAGTCTAAGTGGCTTGAGGGGGAGCAAAACTCTTTGTGAGTGCTCCAACGTGGATTAGGGAGAAGCGTCAACTTCTCGATACCACGGGAAAAAATTCGGTTGTCTCGTGTCTTCCCTTTCTACCTTCTTGCACTTAATTCCGCATTTACTTTCAGCTCTTAAGTTCCTTTGCTCTTGTTTTCCTCTAGTTTGCTTTGCTTGTTGCATATCTTGACTAGGGTGCCTTTCACATGTTAGTGTGATTCTTGCTAAGGAACTTGGTTGCTAGTGTGCTTAGTTGGTAGGAAGAAACCTTTTTAGATGGGCAACACTAGAGATCTAGGTTAAGGTTTGTTCCTTGTTCTAGAAATTTGAAGAAAGCCTATATTCAACCCCCCTTCTATAGGCCATCGATCCTGCAAAGGCTACAAATGACGAATGCAGTCCTTTCAGTCTTGCCAACATTTCATCTTTGCACTTTCAAAATGCACAAGACAGTAATCCACCAAATTGATAAGTACAGGAAGCATTGTCTATGGAGAGGTGCTGACATCAATGCTAAATCTCCTCCAAAGGCAGCTTGGGATTTGGTATGCCTACCTAAGTCTGAAGGTGGTTTAGGGGTGTTGCAGTTGGAAACACACAATGATGCACTCCTCCTCAAAAATCTGGACAAATTCTTCAACAAAAGAGATACTCCATGGGTCCACCTTGTTTGGGAAAAGTACTACAGAAATGGCAGATTACCGAATCACACTCTGAAAGGGTCCTTCTGGTGGAGGGATATTCTCAGGCTCCTAGACAACTTTAAAAGGTTAGGCTCTGTTATTGCTTCTTTAGGTGACACATGTTTTCTCTGGCATGATTCTTGGAATGGCTCTATTCACAGTCAGGCCTTTCCTGAGCTCTTCTCGTTTGCAAAATCACCCAATATTTCATTATGCAAAGCCAGAGCAGTCACAGATGTAGGACAGCTGTTCCACTTACCAATCTCTCCAGAAGCGTATGACCAACTTTTGTCCCTAGCACAAGACCTGAATGATTTGCCTGTCTCTGATCAATAAGACGTGTGGACATATTCTTGGGGGTCTGCTATTTTCATACCAACAAAGGCCTACAAGCAACTCATTGGTACCAGACAGGTACACCCAAGTTTCAAATGGTTATGGAAATCTTCAACACAGAAAAAACATAAAGTTTTCTTTTGGCTGTTATTAAAGGACCGTCTTAGCACAAGAAACATTTTAAGAAGGAAAAACAGAGTGCTTCCTACCTATGATTGTGTCCTATGCCAATCACAGGTAGAAGAAACACTGGAACACTTATTTTTGAACTGCCCTTTCTCCTCTGACTATTGGAATTTACTGCACCTGAATGTCCCTTTGGGGGATCCTTTCCAAGTACTTCAGTCTTTCCGGGCACAACTCAATGTGGATTTCTTCATGGATATTATTATTCTGATGAGCTGGTGCATCTGGATGGCATGAAACGATCTGATTTTACAAGGAATTCAACCTCATCTCCAATCAGTCCACAGATTCAAGAAAGAGTTTGCCTTAGTTATTCTAAGAGCAAATCCAAGGGAGCAACAACCAATGTCTACATGGATAGAAACAACTTTGTAATTGATTTAATTTTTCCTTACTTTCTTTGTTTCCTGAGTTCCATTGTAAAATCTTGCTCTTTAAATTTATAAATATATTCAGTAGGGGGACACCCCTCCTGTTCCATAAAAAAAATGTGAGTTCCAGTTTAAAACGGAAGTGAGATGGGGAACGATTGGAGATTGCGTCCAGCTTTTCTAGAATCTATGGACAGAGCGTGCCTTTGTGGGACTTCCTTTCGGCAGAATTTGAGATATACCTTTTTTTTGTGCATAATATGGTGTTAAATCTTTTGAAATTGTGCATTTATTGCTGGCTCTCTTTTTTCGAACAACATTCCTGGCTCTCATTTTTTTCTCGCTCTCTCTAAACAAATATTCTAGTTCATGTTAGGAATAATATTAGACGCAAGACGTACGTGTATGTACAAGGACGATGGCCCATATGTTTGAAGGTCTCCGATCCCTACCTATTTTACCATTCGCTCCTACGCTTAGATTCTATATGAAAGTGCGCCGACAACCTGATTGACCTCATGTATTTCGCTACAAGGGCGGCGACGGTAAGCAGCTCGCCGCCGCTGCTAAGCTGCTTGGCATGAGAATTCGCGGTGCATTCTTCGGCAACGGAGCACAGCATCTGCGCCCACACTCGGCAGATCATCTCCAGCGTGCCAGTGGTGCCACAGCCAGGCCCAGGCGAGGAGTCTCGCTGGTGGATTAGGAATCCACCGAGCGAGCATCCTCCCCTCAGCATCTTGTCTCCACGCCGATTGGTGTTCTTACAAGTTAACTCAAACTCCGGTGCAGAGCTGTTAGCCCACAACGCTTCTGCGTAGCGCTGCAGCAAGGAGAGCAAGTCCTCAGCCGTGCTGTACCTCATGTGATTGGTAAGAGCGTAGCACAGCACAAGATAATCGTTGCGGCTCGCGTCCGGAGGCAGCATGTGCGGACGCGACGCGAGCAGGAAAAGCATGTAGTTGGACAGCGCCTGAGCCACCTCGACGAGCTCGACAGCGCCATCGGCGGCGGCGGCCTCTGCCGCCTGCTGCTCCTGGTCCTTCTTGTACCAGAACAGGTAGATCTCGGTGGCGATGTGCCAGATGAGGATCCTCTCATCCAGCTTGGAATCGGCAACCCAGGACGGGTCGCCGTACAACCCTCTGCTCTCGAACTCCTCGCGACCCCATGGCCTCGCCTTCATGCTCTTCAGTAGCAGCTTCTTGGCGCACGCCGAGATGGGGACGGACGGGCCCGAGTAGGCCACCGTGTTCCACCAGTCCTCGACACGCATCCATCTAGCGATCTTCTTGTATCGGCTGGCCCTGCTGCGCACGCACATCTTGATCAGGTTGAGCTGCCCCATGGATCGCTTCCAGCTGCGTCTCCTCCGCCACTCCGCCGCCCGGACCAGCCGCCGGAGATACAGACAGGGGTACAAGGGCAAGAGAGTTACACAGGGCACTTCCTTCGGACCCGTGCTTTACAAGGAGAGCGCATGTCCAGCTCGAGAGCATGGCCCTCAGGAGCGATGCAGTCTCCAGCACGACGGCGCCAATGAAGAGCACGTAGGTCACAGCGACATCTGCTCTGCTGCAACCGTTCAGCTCTGGATGCCGAGTGCCCAACAGCAGCACGTTGAACAGCGAGAACGCGACGGCGGTGGCGAGCGTCGAGAGCACGCGGACGCAGAGGCCGTGCCATGTGTGCGTAGCCTCCGCCTTGGTGTAGAAGACGTCGTGCAGCAGCGAGAGCTGCATCTCGGCCACCTCGTAGAGCTCCTCCTCCCCGCGCAGCCGCGAATCCTCGTTGCCCGGCCCACACAAGAACAGGCGTGGTAACGGCCCCTTGAACCTGTCCTTGGCGAGATCCAGCAGCATGTGACCATTTAGCAGCAAGGCTTCTGCTGGATCCAAGCGGCGTATGACAGAATCCGGCACCGCTAGAAAAAGCCTTCGGTTCGCTATATCACTCTTGTAGTTTCCAGCCGATGGGTTACTGCCAGCGCACTTCAACGACCACACTCGCTCGGCGTACCTGACCACACCGACCATGAACATGGCGACGGTGGCCGGAAGGAGCAAGGGGGACCGGCGCTTGTCCCCGACGGCGATGATGGAAGACCCAGAGATGACGTAGGCGGCCGCCGCCACCTGCACAGCGAGCGTCTGCAGGTGGCGGAGCCACAGCTTGTTGTCCTCGATGGCATAGGCGGTGATCTTGTCCTGCCCACCGAGGTGCAGCAGCAGGAACGGCGCCCAGAGGGCCAGCAGCTCGTGCTCGGGCGACCTGCTGGTCACGGACAGGTGGCCAAGCACGTAGATCGCCGTCGCGTCGGCCACCACGTACGCTGACCATGCCAAGGCCTTGAGCACACCGGAGTCGATGTGCCGGCGGAACTCTGCCACGATGAGGAGAGTAACCTGGACAGTTAGGCTGAGCAGCACCAGCGCCCGGAGGCCCCATTCCTTCCATGCTCATGGCTTAGCGGGGAAGAACGGACAACATGGCTTTCTTGTATGTGGCATGATGAGCCACCTAGCTTTCTTGTATCTTCACTTCTTAGTGATTGTAATCAGAGTGATGAATGAATGAAAGCTAAGTTTCCTCAAAAAAAAAGTACTAGTTCCATTTCAATGAATTTTAAGTTCTTTTTTCTTGTCTTACCGTTGAGTACACAACACAACCAGCGGAGCGCGGAGTATAGCTAGCGTGTGGCATAGTAGTAGGATGGGCTCATGCTCAAGGCTTAGCGGGGAAGAACGGACAACACCGCGGGGAGCTTGCATGGCGCTGTAGCTTGTCGTGTGTGTGCGAGCGGCGGGCCATGCGCCCCGCCGGGTGGAAGGCGTCGTAGTCTCACGTTGGCGCCGAGGCCGTGGGCGACGGCGGAGGAGAGAGAGCGCGGAGGTAAGGTTTTTTCAGTGGTGTTTGCAGACTCGGTCGGAGCGGCGGCGGCGGACGTCGAGGACGGGTCGTGGCGCTCGGAGGAGGCTTCGGGGTCGGACGAACGGCGGAGTTGGAGCGGCCCAAGGTCGAGCGTTGGCTCGTCGTCCGATCCGTTGCGGGGTCTGAGAAACACGGGGTACGGCTCACGCTTCTGGGTGCTATCTGATGAAGAGAGCTCAGATGGCGACTCGGACGGTGACGGGAGTTTCGACGGCAAGTCTGCGGCGGCAGAAATCCATCTTGGCAGTGGGTTGCTGAGTGCATCCCTAGAGGATGGTTGTGTTTCACGGCAGCAGGATGCAGCAGATTGCAATGTTTCGGGTCATGGCGGCTCGGTGTTGTCCGGTCGGCCGGTGAGTCTTGTTCCCAGGAAGAACGGGCACCTGAGAATGCAGTCTGGTTTAGACGAGCGCCGGCTAAGCTCGGCGGGCAAACCATGGCGGGGTCCCTTACCGCCGGCGAGGGTCTCTCCCAAGATATCACTAGGGGATATTTGGGTTAGAGATTGCCGACGGGGGAGAGAAGGAACGGCATCGCGATTGGCAAGTGTGGAAGCTGGCAGTAGGGCGCCGTTGAACTCGGCGTCGCCGGCGGCGAAGAAGACGAAAGGGGCTGTCCGAGATCCAGATGGTGAATTCGAATTTCGAATCCCTGTGTCGAGTCGTATTCCGAGTGTGGAAGGGTGGGCCACCTCGGGCCGAAGCAAGGCCCAGCCGGTCTTTGTTTTTGCGAGTGGACTAGGGTTACTCCTGGGAAACGCCGGCAAACCAGTTTGCATATCGCAAAAAAAATCCAGTTTCTCGTCTGCTCGTGTCTCTTGCTCTTCTGAGGCGGCGCCGACAATGGAGAGGCGGCGCCGACAATGGAGAGGCGACAGTGGGAGGAGAGGGAGTTCCGGGCTGGACGAGGTCGCTTGGAGAGAGGGTACGGGCTGGAGAGAGGAGCCAGGCCGGTGCAGGCAGCCCCAAGGCCCGCTCCTTGGGCGCAACAGGGAAGCAAGGTGGAGGCGGATGGGGGTTTTCAGTTGCAGGCTAATGGGCGCGGCTATGGTGGTCACGGTGGTGGAGGCTTTGCCCCAAGAGGTCGTGGTTTCTTCCGAGGCCGCGGCGTAAGAGGTGGCAGAGGGAGCGGCGGCCGGTCATGGCAGCGTTCTGGGCATCAATACCAGCAGGAAGGAAGACAGGGGGATGACCCGTCGTGGGATGGGCGCAAAGGCAAACAATTTGTTGTTGGTTCAGGGACAGGTGAGATGGAGGAGATGGTGAAGGTGCAGCAAGGGGGGTCTGATGGAGGAGCTTTGAGATGGGGGAAGCAGAAGAAGGGGAAAAGAAGGATGGGAAGGAGGGTATGGCCGGGATTAGATGCCTCCGGTGTACCAAGAAGGGTCACATGGCGGCAAAGTGCACAGCCGAGATTTACTGTGTGATATGTGACAGCCATGAGCATGTTAATCACAAGTGTCCGGTGTTGAAGATGCCTAGGCCGGTGGCGCACGCGGTGGGATACGCTGTGCACGGTTTGGGGTTTTACCATATCCCTCGTCCCCCACTTGCTAAGGCAAGAAGAGAGTCTAGGATGGCACTTGTTTCTGCTGAGGGAGGACAGATTGCTAAGGAAGATGTCAAATTGCAGTTGGAGAGGCTCTTTCCCGGTAAATGGGTGTGGGAATTGAAGGAGCATGATGGGAACTGTTTTCTCACTAATTTCCCCTCTAAAGTGGAGTTGCAGAGGGCAATAGCTTTTGATGGCGCTGATGTTAAGGGAGCGGGAATCCCAGAGGGAGTGCGTATCAAGTTTGAGATGTGGCATGAGAAGGAAGTGGGTTTTCTACTTCCAAAAGTTTGGGTCAGAATTGGTGGCTTGCGGAAAGAGCTTAGGGAGTTTTTGGAGCTCTGGGCGATCGGCTCTTTGCTTGGGTCGACTCAGATGGTGGATATGGAGGTAACTAGAAAGAATGATTTTGGGCGTGTTTTGGTTGCTGTCCTTAACCCTGCTTTGATCCCTGGTAATCTTGATGTGGTTATCGGTGATCACTATTTTGAGCTTGATTTTGAAGTGGAGAAAATGGGGTTTGACGAGAATGGGGAGGATGCGGTTATAGAGTGGAATGGGGGTGGAGGCAGTGAGGGAGAAGGAGAGCATGAAGGTGCTGAGTTGCAGGGTGGGGAGAAGAGCCTTGGGCGCGAGGCAAAGAGGCAGAAGAAGGATGTGGCACAATTGGAGGAGAACAAGGGTGATGCAGCTGATAACAGCAACATCACTAAGCTGTCACTTCGGGAGCAAGTGCAGGGTATGAATGAGGAACAGTTGGAGGCTTTTCTAAGGAAGAAGGCCATGGAGATCTCGAAGGTGGCTGCTGCCCCGATGATTGCTGTTCCTGCAAACAAGGTGGTGGAAGAGGAGATGGTGGATAGGCAGCAGCTCAGGGATGAGAGTGGGGAGATAATGGAGCATATTGTGGAGAAAAATTTGGAGAAGATGGCTGCAGTTCCAGAAGCAAGCTTGGGGCAGGTTCGGTCTAGTCCGCGGCTGCAGCGTTCTAGAGTTGAGCACACTTTGGCTAAAGCCAAGGAGAGGGCAGCAAAGAAGAATTTGGAATTAGGAGGAGGTATGCTTTCTTCTAACTCCTTACTTAATGTTGATAAGACTTTTGCTTCAGATTGCTTGAAACATATAGGGATTAGTTGTGGAGATTCAGATCATGATAAATTAGACAACATCCAAAAATTTTTAGACTACAACTTAGAGCGAGATAATCTAGAACAAGATGATAGAGGTTATTTTGAGTCGGATAGTGACAGTGATGGAGAAGGTATTGATGAGTTTGAAATTAATGCTTTAAAAAACCTTTGTGAGGAAATGATGGAAGAGGTGTTTGATGAGACAAGTTTCCCTTTAAGTAGTGAACTTAATGGTCACTTGAGAAAGGGCAAGTTTCATGCTAAGTCGTGCTTGAGAAAAACTTGTAAGCTTAGGAGAGCCAATTGTTTTAAAAGTGTTCCAAAATGAAGGGTATTTTTTGGAATAGCAGAGGTCTTAGTGACTTGGCTAAATCTAGATTTCTAGGTGATATGGCCAGAGAGTACAACCTAGAGTTTATTGCTCTTCTGGAGACGTGCAAGAACGATTTCTCCCAAGAGGTACTGGATAATTTCAGCGGTGGGAGAAATTTTATTTGGCATTGGACTATGCCTCATGGTAGATCCGGGGGTATTTTGTTAGGTGTAAATTTGGAAGGTTTGGATATTGGCAGCATAGAAGAAGGGGAATTCTTTGTAAAATTCAGATTGAGAAATAGGAAGGACGATTTCAAGTGGGTGCTGGTGGCGGTCTATGGGGCTGCCCAACCCGAGTTTAAGGAGTCATTTTTGACCGAATTAGTGCAATCTTGCAGCAAGGAAAACCTCCCATTATGTGTGAGCAGAGATTTTAACATCATTCGGAACAGAAATGAAAAGAATAATGATAGATTTGATGAGAGATGGCCTTTTCTCTTTAATGCTGTGATTGATGGGTTAGATTTAAGAGAAATTGAGATGTCGGGGCGTAAGTACACTTGGGCCAACTCTAGGAGGATTCCAACTTATGAGAAACTAGACAGGGTGTTAGTGAGTACGGAGTGGGAGCAAAAATTTCCTTTAGCCACAGTGGTTGTGCTTAGTAGAGAGATCTCAGATCACACACCACTTCTACTTGATACCGGGGAGAAGGGTATGGGCAAAGACAAGAATTCTTTTAAGTTTGAGCTGGGTTGGCTTCTGAAGGATGGCTTTTTTGAGCTGGTTTCAGATGTATGGCATAAAGAGAATAAAGGAAATACTCCCATGCAGAGATGGCAAAACAAGATTAGAAGGCTATGGCAAAACAAGATTAGAAGGCTACGACAATTCTTAAGGGGTTGGGCAAAAAATATGATGGGGGCATATAAAAAAGAGAAGCAGGAACTTTTGAGAAGAGCTGAGGAGTTAGATAAAAAAGCCGAGTCTCAGCTGCTGAGTCAGCATGAGTGGGACTTAAGGCAGTGCATTAAAGATAGGATGGCGCAACTCCTCAGAGAGGAGGAGCTGAGATGGTTCCAAAGGGCTAAGACCAATAAAATTCTCAAAGGGGATAATAATACGAAATATTTTCAGATGGTCGCTAATGGGAAAAGAAGGAAAATTAGAATTTTCCGACTTGACCAAGAGGAAGGCACTATAGAGGGAGAGGATCAGTTACAAGAATACATAACAAAATATTACAAAGAATTATTTGGGAAGCCGGAGAGAAATAATTTCTCAATGGATGAGTCCTTGATTGAGGATGTTCCTCAAGTCACTCCTGAGGAGAACGAAGCACTAGTGGCGGAGTTCTCAGAGAAGGAGGCGCGAGATGTAATTTTTCAAATGAAACATAACAAAGCACCGGGACCGGATGGCTTCCCTGCTGAATTTTATCAGGTTTTCTGGAGTCTCATTAAGAATGACCATATGGCCATGTTTAAAGACTTTTATAATGGTAGCCTCCCTCTGTATTGCCTTAAATTTGGAACCATAACTTTGTTGCCTAAGGCACAGGAAGTCACAAAAATTCAGCAATATCGCCCTATTTGCATGCTTAATGTGAGTTTTAAAATTTTTACAAAAGTGATCGCGAACAGGCTTTCGCTAGTAGCTAGCAAAGTGATTGGACCATCGCAGTCGGCTTTCTTGCCGGGGTGTAATATCTTGGAGGGAGTGGTAGTCCTGCATGAGACTCTGCATGAGTTGCGAAGGAAGAAACAAAAGGGGATTATCTTAAAGCTTGACTTTGAGAAGGCATACGATAAAGTCAACTGGGCTTTCTTACAACAGGTGTTAAGAATGAAGCGGTTCTCTAGTAAGTGGTGCCAATAGATAGAAAAGATTGTTTCCGGCGGCAGTGTTAGTGTTAAGGTTAATGACGAGTCTGATCACTTTTTTCAAACTAGGAAGGGTTTGAGGCAGGGTGACCCCCTTTCACCCGTTCTGTTTAATGTGGTGGCAGACATGCTGGCTGTGTTGATTGAGAGATCAAAAGCGCAGGATTTGTTTGATGGTTTGGTCCCTCACTTAGTTGATGGCGGCCTCTCCATACTATAGTATGCAGAAGACACAATTTTGTTCCTGGAGGATGATTTGGTTAAGGCTAGGAATATAAAGTTGGTGCTGTGCGCATTCGAAAAGCTTTCCGGTCTAAAGATAAACTTCCGTAAGAGTGAGTTATTCGGTTTTGGAGAAGCAAAAGACAGAATTGATGATTACGTGGAACTGTTTGGTTGTAAGGAAGGAGAAATGCCTTTTAGGTACTTAGGGATCCCGATGAGCCATCACAAGCTCTTAAATAAAGATTGGAGTGCAATTGAGGAGAGATTTTAGAAAAAATTGAGTAGCTGGAAGGGCAAGCTTCTTTCTTCAGGGGGAGGCTTGTGCTTATTAACTCGGTGCTTTCGAGCTTACCTATGTTCATGATGTCCTTCTTCAAAATACCTAAAGGTGTGTTGGAGAAGCTTGACTATTATAGATCTTGTTTTTTCTGGCAATGTGATGAGCATAAGAAAAAGTATAGATTGGCTAGATGGAGTATTTTGTGTAAACCGAAGAGTGTAGGGGTCCTTGGTATTATTGATTTGGAGGTGCAGAATAAATGTCTGTTGAGCAAATGGCTATTCAAACTATTGAATGAGGATGGCTTGTGGCAAGAAATTCTAAAGAAGAAATACCTAAAAAACAAGATGCTATCACAAGTGGAAAAGAAAAAGGGGGACTCGCAATTTTGGTCTGGGTTAATGGAAGTTAAGAATCTGTTTCTTGAAAGGGGCAGGTTCGTGGTCCAAGACGGCACCCAGACTAGATTTTGGGAGGACCTCTGGGTTGGTAATCAACCGTTGATGAAGAGCTTCCCATCCTTATATAACATCGCTAGGAAAAAGAGTGTTACAGTGGCTCAAGTTTTAAGTACGGTGCCACTTAACATTTCTTTTAGACGGGCGGTGGTGGGAGAGAATTGGGTTAAATGGTTGGAGTTAGTTGGGTGTCTTTTGGATAAACGCCTTACTAGGAGAAAAGACACTTTTGTTTGGAATGGAGGCAAGACTTTCTCAGTGCGATCTATGTACAATGATATTATGACTAGGGAGGGGGTTCCCTTTGATATTTCATCATGGAAAGTTAAAGTGCCATTAAAAATTAAGATTTTCTTGTGGTATTTAAGAAAAGGAGTGGTCCTTACTAAAGATAATTTGGCTAAGAGGAATTGGAAAGGAGGCACCGAGTGTTGTATTTGGGGTCAATATGAGACGATTCAACACCTTTTTTTTGATTGCCCGATTGCTATGCAAGTTTGGGGCACGGTTAGTATAACTTTTGATATTAAAAAACCAAGAAGTATAAGTGATATATTTGGGGCATGGATCAAAAGCTTTAGTGCTAAACAGAGAAAGCATGTATTGCTAGGGACATTAGCAGTGTGTTGGGCTATATGGCTTAGCAAGAATAATTCAGTCTTTCAAAGATCAAAACCTTGTTCATGCTTGCAGGTAATTTTTAAAAGCGCCTTCTGGATCAGGAGTTGGTCAATTCTGACCAAGGAGGAAGAGCGGAGGTGCTTACTACTTGGTAGCCGTTGTTTGGAGACGACGGCGTTGGAAATCTTCAACAAGTTTGGATGGAACTCATTGAGAAGGATTACTAATTAGTAGTAGCGTATCGCTAGAGTGTGTGGCAGCAAACTTGTTGCGTATGTGCTTTGCTTTCGGTCACTCTTTAGCGTCTGGTGAACTTGTTGGTTTTGTGATGTGGTGTCAGTCTAAGTACTACATTTGTAACCTTTTGGGCCTTGTATGGGCTGCATACATTCCCCCGGGAATGTAGAGGCCGGGTTATTTTAATCCAATTTCTAAAAAAACATAGAGACAGGAATAACAGCAGAAGCATGTCTAGCACAAAGGTGGGCTGCTACATTTGCTAATCTCCTAGTATGAACCCAATCAAAAAGATCTAAGTCCATCGTCAATTCTTGTATGTCCTGCAGAATAACTGCAGCTTCCGATCTCTGTCTTCTATTCTTCCATAAGGAGACCAGCTCCAGAGAGTCCGTTTCAACCACCAATCTTCTGAAACCTTTCGCTAGCGCCAGGCGTATGCCATCCCTGCACGCTTCCGCTTCGGCCACAAGAGCAGAAGATGTCGCCGGCAGCCATCTCGCTAGAGCACCCTTGAAGGATCCTGTAGAGTCCCTTAGCACAGCTCCTGTCGCACCTGATCGATTTTCAGCACAGAAGCCCCCATCACAATTCACCTTGATCACCCCATCCGATGGAGGAGCCCATTTTGTCGGACGGTCTGCAGTAGGTCGATTTTGCCGGATCGACAACAGAAAAGACGAGGCGTCGAGCACCCAATCAATTGCCAGCTTCTGATTAATCGGAGTTCTTCCATGATTCCTATCATTTCGAGCATTCCAGAGGGACCACATGGCACACATGATTACTGCTCTGTCCTGTTCTCCGCAACACGAATCATCAAGCAGATCAGCAGCCCATGATCTCGGACAGAGTCTAGGTAATTTGATCCCTTCGGTTTCTTTTAGCCTCCTCCAGAACTCTCTTGCAGCTGGGCATTCAACCAGAGCGTGAAAAATTGTTTCTCTCGGAGTACCACAGCTCTCACAGTTAGCAATCGGATCAATGTGCCTTCTATTCAAGTTTGCCCGGCTCGGCATGAAGTCATGCATAACCCTCCACCAAAATACGCGCACCTTTGGTGGGACTTTTTGTTTCCAAAGCTTTGTCCACCTTGGGTCTCTTGATGCTGCAGAGTGTGATGGCTGGCGACCAGCAAAAGCTCTTTCTTGGGCTTCAATCTCTGACAAGAGGCGGTATGCAGATCTGACTGTGTATAGGCCATGTCTCTCCGCTGACCATCCCCAGAAATCCTCTCTCACACACCCAAGGGGAATAAGTTTGACAGCTTCCACATCGAGGGGTAAGAGATTTTGGTTGAGAGCATCATCATTCCAAGATGTTCCAGCATCATTTAAAAGTTCAGAAACCCATATGGCTGAAGCTCCTTCATTCATGCAGAGGGGTTTATTTCCAATGGCCGATGGGATCCATGGATCATTCCATATCTTTGTTGATGTTCCATCTCCAATTCTTTTTATCAGACCGAGCTCAAGAGCCTTCCTTCCTGCGAGGATTGCACGCCACGTGAAGGAGGAGTTCTTCTTCTTCCTGGCTGTCATGAAATCGCCTTGGGGGAAATATTTTCCTTTAATCACCCTGGCGCATAAAGAGTCTGGATTCGACATGAGTCTCCACCCCTGCTTCTCGAGCATAGCAAGATTAAAATTCTTGACATCTCTAAATCCCATGCCACCATGACATTTCGGCAGTGTGAGATCTGGCCAGTTCCTCCAGTGAATGCTTCTCTTGTCAGCCAGCCCACTCCACCAATAGTTTGATGTGGCAGTAGTGATCTTCTTGCACGTGTCCGGGGAGAGTAGAAAGCAACTCATGGAGTAAGTCGGGATCACCTGTGCAATGGACTTGATCAAGGTTTCCTTTCCAGCGCCGCTCAATTTTTTCTCACTCCATCCCCCCATGAGGTTTTTTATTTTCCCGGGTATGTACTCAAAGGCTTCCTTCGAACTTCTTCCCACTGCTGTAGGTAGGCCCAAATACTTCTCACATAGAACTTCAGTGTTAATCCCGGTTATTTGCATCACATCAGCTTTCACAGGATCTTGGCAGTTGGTGCTGAAAAAGATGGCCGATTTCATAGTATTTACCATTTGTCCTGATCCCCGCTGGTACGCCTGCAAAATATCCATTAAGCACTGAGCCCCATTAGGACTCGCCTATGTAAAAATAAGGCAATCATCTGCAAACAAGAGGTGGGATACCCAGGGTGCATGAATCCCCACTCTGATACCCTTTGCAAGATAGTTAGGGCCGGAATTTTTCAGCATACAAGATAGTCCTTCAGCACAAAGCAAGAACAGATACGGGGAAAGTGGATCACCCTGTCGAATGCCCCTCGAAGGTGAGAACATCTCAGAAAAATGTCCATTAACTCTCACTGAGAATCTGACTGATGCCACACATTTCATGATTCGATCAACCCAATTGTCACTGAAACCAAGTTTCAACATAATGCTTCTTAGATATGACCATTCCTCCTCAGGTAATGAATACTTTCATAAGCAACAAGGACATTATCAGTGATTAGGCGACCCGGGACGAATGCAGATTGTTCCTCTGAAATTATATCATCAAGAACCAGCCTCAGTCTATTCGCAATAACTTTGGAACAGATTTTATACAAGACATTGCAGAGGGCAATGGGTCTGAACTGTGTAACCTCTTGTGGGTGCTGCACCTTGGGAATCAGTACAAGAACCGTGTCATTTACAGAATCTGGCATATCCCCTACATTCAAGAAGGCAAGTACTGCCCTGCAGACATCCTCACCAATCAACTGCCAATGCCTTTGGAAAAATCCTGCCGTAAAGCCGTCAGGGCCTGGAGCCTTATTTGGCCGCATCATGAAAAGAGCTTTCTTCACTTCTTCTGCAGAAAAAGGGGCGTCCAGCAGGAGGTTCATTCCGTCAGACACTTTCCTTGGAACAAACTGTACAACATCATCAGGGATGGTTAGATCTTGTGCTGTAAACAGAAGCTGATAGAAATTGGCCGCCAGAGGTTCTAGCTCATCTTGTGCCGTGCAAAAAGAGCCATCTGGGCGTTTAAGAGATTTAATTCTATTTGTCCTGGCCCGCTGTCTAGCCTTGGCTTGGAAGAAAACCGTATTGCAATCCCCTTCCTGCAGCCACTCAACACGGAAGCGCTGTTTCTCCATGACTTCTTCACGAGCTAGTAGCTCTGACAGTCTCCTAGTGAGTGGTCGTTCCTCTAGCGATGGACCACTATGCAAGTTGTTCTTCCTTATCTCCTCAAGACGCCGTCGGAGGCTGGCCAGTTCTTTCCTAACAGAGCCAAAATGGTCCCTGTCCCAGGCTTTCAGTGTACGTTGCATGCTTCCCAAGGAGGAATGTACCTCTGCTAGTGAATTGCAATTTCCATTCCAAGCCACCCGGACCGTCTCATCATAGAGTTCATGACGCTACCACATATTTTCCTAGCGGAAGGTCCGATCTCGCCTGTGGTACTCCCCTTGTTCAAAACGACCCAGTCTAATCAAAAGAGCGCAATGATCAGACTCGGTGGTCTGGACATGCTGTACAGAAGAGGCGCCAAACAGAGCAAGCATATTATCATCAGCCAAGGCCCTGTCCAAGCGCACCTTTACATTGCTGTTGCTCTCTCTTCTATTATCCCAAGTATATGGCAAACCGGAGAAACCAAGATCAGTGAAGCCCGCATAGTTCACCACTTCTCTGAAGCCCTCCATTTTCCATTCTTCCCTTTCATTTCCACCCAACTGCTCATGGTCATACAGTATCAAATTTAAGTCCCCCGCGCATAGCCAAGGGAGGTCGAACTGATTCCTCAAGAATCCCAACATTCTCCAAGACTCTGTCCTTCTAGAGCGTGATGGGTCCCCATAGAACCCCGTAAAGCGCCATTGCTGACCATGCCCGTCACTCTCCGACACCCACACATCAATATGGTATTTGGAGTATGATTTGAGGTCAACAACCACGTCTCTTGTCCACATAAGTGCAAGGCCACCACTGAACCCTACACAATTAACACCCAGTGCATTTGCAAAGCCTAAACGTTGGCGTAGCTCCGTTTCGGCCTTCTTTGCTGCCATCTTCGTCTCTGACAAAAACAACAGTTTGGGATGATTAAGCTCCACAAGGTTGCGAAGCTCACGAACTGCCTCGGACCTCCCACAGCCCCGGCAGTTCAAGCACATGAGATTCATTGCGCGCGGCGGGGACTGCTCTCAGCAGCCGCCGCCGATCTTGCATTTTTGTTGGAAACTCTCTGCTTTTTCTGTACCTTGATCGCTTCATGGGCTCGGCCGAGAGTGTTGCCAAGCTGAGCGAGCCTGTTGTGGACCAGTCCAGTAGGGACCATGCTGTCATCTTGCACTGGCACATTCAAATCAGGTCGTGCACCAACCTCATTAGATTTCCTCTTATGAGGGCTCTCAGTAACTGAATTCTTCTCCTGGGATGGGGGCCTTCACTGCCCAATGTCCTGCTGCTCTTTCCCCTTCTGCTGTTGTGTGTTTCCACACTCCTTCCGCAGGTCCTCAGCACCTTGACTGCTTGGTTTGCTAGTCTCCTGAGTGCGACGCTCATTGCTGTGCCAGCCGCTATTGCGTCGTGGGGATAAAGTTCGTCGGCCTGATTCAGACGAAAAGCCGAAGGCTTCTGCTGCTGCTGCACCAAAACTTTGTGGTTTCCTTTTCTTCTCCTCAGTTGCCCGCAGCTTGACCTCGTAGGGGAGCTTGCTCGAGGCATTCTTCGGTGCAGGCGTTGGACACTCCAAATCCATATGCCCAAGGAATCCACAAGAGTAGCAGTAGAAGGGAAGTTTTTCAAATTCAATATCAAACCATTCCGGTGGCAGGTCCTTGCTCGTTTTCAACATCACACCTCTTCTCAGTGGTTTATGCAGATCCACGGCCACTCTAGCACGTAAGAATGGACCACTGGCCTTTCCATCAGGACCAACATCAACTTTCACCATGTTGCCAATCAGTCCTGCAGCACGAGATCCCCTCTTCTCGTTCATCCACCCAAATGGCAGGTTCAGGATATGCACCCACATCTCCATTCAGGAAGAACACACATCAGAGGGTTTGAGAGTTGGGTTATACTCTTGCAGAATTACCGCATGCTTTCCGATCATCCACGGTGATCCCTCAAGAGCTTTCTTCTTGTCCTCGATGCATCCAAATTCGGCGATGAACAGATTCTCCCTCTTCTCTCCCACCGATCGCAGTTTGAGTCCGCGCTGGTTTCCCCAGGCCGGCCTCATCGCACCGGTGATCGTACTGATGTGGAGAGCGGACGGCGAAAGGGCTTTGCCAATCAACGCCCAGTCACCTGATCCGTCCTCAACGTCTTCTTCGTCATCACTGAATGCAGCGATCTCACCCTCATCCTTGGTGAGATTTAAGTTCTCCAGGAGGGACGCTACGTGCGCCTCTTCCTCCGGCGATCTGCGAGGTCCCGAACGGTCAGCTCCGCTGGCAGCCGACGCCATGGCGCAGCAGGCGACCGGGGAAAACATGTGTGACCGCACGAAAAAACCACGGCGGCACAAAGGTTCCTAAGCGGCGCTCTAGCCCCAGCAACACTGGGGTTTTGGTGGCCTCCGGCGCGGAACAAGCTAACCGGAACTTTTTGCGGTGGTCAACAGTGACAGAAGAGTCACCGGCGATATGGGTGGGGACGCCACGGACCTAGTGGTCCACGGCGGAGCAGGAAACCTCGCCGGCGGCGGCTAGTTCCCGAGCAGTTGCACGATCGCCTCACAGATCGCCAGGGGAGACGTGGAGCGAGAAAAGTGGACGGACGGTTCCATCTCGATTTTCTCGAAAAATGGAACTAGTACTGAAAACATTGGAAGAAGCCTGTTGGAAATCATGGAAAGAAGCATACTATTGTTTTCCGGTACTAGTTCAATTTCGGTGAAATAACACATAGAGCTTGTGGAAATAAAACGAAAATATCACTTCTATGAGCGACCGCGGAGCCGATTCGAACCACGTGATTGGTTGCATGAAGATGTGGAGCCCATGTTGCATGCGGCCAGATTCCCCTTTGCTATATTTTATATTACGTAGGTCCCAGCTGGTCAACTAATCAAAATCTTGAAAAAAACAAAATTGAATCAAATCTTGAAAAAAAACAAAAGATCAAAATCTTGAAACAAGAAATCAAAATCGAAATATTGAAACATCAAGGGGCTAAAAACAAAAACGAATCAAATCTTGGAAAAAAATGAATCAAATCTTGAAACAAAGATGTGTTTGACCCGATGTAAGACCGAACCATATTTTATAACCCGCACCCTGTGATGGGGCCCACGGCCGCATGCGGCCAATCACGAAGCCGCAATATGCTCCGCGGCCGGTGTTACATGCGGCAGTGCCTTTCTGCTCATGGAAAGCATGCATGAAAAAAGCCTAACAGATACTAGTTGCAGACTGGAGTCCGAAGATTGTCTAGTGGATGAAGGAGAGCCTTGTATACACAAATGGCAGAGAAATAATCCTTCTCTTAATGTATTGATTGTAAATTGAATGTCTCCCCTCCTGAGTCGATTGAAATGTCAATTTTCCATCAATAACAGTTGCCGTCCGTTGGATGTAGATCCAACGATCCAAATTCATGTCCCTTTCTCTTATATTTGCTTCCTCGTGTCTCTTTTTCCTCCTCATAGCGCACCCGTCCTCCTCTACCGCCCAATGCTAATCCGTCCGAATTTGATGCCCCTACCATCTCGCTGCCCACCGGGGTTCCTTCACCGCATGGGCTCCGTTGGCGTCATCACTGCCTCCACTCCCTGCCATCTCTCCCGCCTACACCGCCGGTCAGTGAGCCTAGGCCTCCTGGAGCTCTCTCTAGGCCCGCAAGGCACATGTAACCTCCTCCAAGCCTGGAACCCCTAAACCCTAACCCCAGATTCCCAAATCTCATTCATTTTTTTCTAGTAGAGATTTTGATGATCGATGGATAAGCGATATTTCAATCGATTCACGATGAGTAAATCCCTTGTAAATTTTCCTAAGCTCCAACTCCCCGACCCAAGGTATAGTGTCCATAAGGCGTGCTAATGCACACCTTTAAAATTGAAAAACGGTGATTATGTCCAAATTTTCATCATATATGCACCCTTCAAAACTCAAACATGCGCCCACCAAGCAAATGCACCCTCTTCCAATTTGCTCAAACTTCACCACTCGTTCAGCATTATTAATGATAGGGTCAAAGGTGCAAACTTGGTCCAGTTCATATATACTATGTCCTATAACATAGACATAGGCAACTTGTTCCACTTGTGCGTGAGGTACAAGTTTCTTGTGAAGTCAGTGCCCATTTGTATAATGAAAGTCTACGGTTGCGCAACATCTTCAGAACTCATTCCACGTGCTGCACCACCACCAATAATATAAACTAATTAAAGTTGATTAATTTATTATACCCTTTCTGTTGCCACCAAAGATACCTTCCATAGCAGGTACTATAGATATAGTAGAGTCAAAGCCTAGTAGAGTTAAAAAGAGTGTTGACAGTCTTTTGATCAGACCAAATGTTAAGTGATTTGCTAAAACTATAGTTACAGTAGCAAAACACTAGCCATCAATTAGGCAAATTGACTATGCACTTGTTGCAACATTCAATGCTGTTCTTACAATTATTGGAGCCCACGTCTTGAACGGTCACCTTCACCAACTCACATTTCTTCATGGTATAGAGGCCAACTTAATTGAAATAATTGTAGGCCAAAGATTTCAAGGAATAAACACAAATCCGAACTTCCTTGCAAGAAAACCACGAATTTGGAAATCTGATCTTCAAGTTGCGCTGAACCATAAAACCATCAGAATTACTACCAAGGATATATAGATTGAAGAGCGATCTCCAGTGAATCTTCCGCTAAATCTGAATCTGTGTAGAGATGAAAAGAGACCAGGGGGTGTTTGGATGGAGAGGTAAATAGGTCAAATGGGGTAAATTTACCTCAAATTTACCTCTAAGGTGCGGGCAAATGTTTTGCCCCTTAATTCCATTTACCCCTAAAAAGTAGCAAATTGGAGCAAATTGTGGTGGATCCCAACTCTCTCTCTCACATCCACATTTACCCCTCAATCCAAACACCCTAAGGAGTAAATATTATTAGAGGCAAATAGAAGGAGCAAAACATTTACCTTGGGGTAAATATTTACCCCTTGCATCCAAACAAACCCCAGGATATGGAATTCCTGAAGGCTCAAAGCTTCTGAGAATACCACATGCATGGACTCCAAAAAGCTAGTACTCCGTAATTTATATGTCGCCTACAGGAAACAAGTTCAGTTTCCCCTGCTTGCATCCCGTTGGAGGCCGGGAGAAGGAAGGATGAAGTAGAGAAGCTAAAGATCTAGGAAGAATCACTAATTGTGCCCTCCTCTTTTTCTTTTTTTTTCTTTTCTGGAGACAGAACAAACTGGCAGTACCAAGAACAACCACAGAAAATGCATTCCGAATCCGAAACTAAGCAGAAAATTGCAGAGAGAAAGGAATGCGAACCTGGAATGAATATGCAGACGCTTTGCTCCTGCAGCTACGAAACAGAGAGAGAGCGCTCTAGATCTCGAATGGGTGGGAGAATGGAGTCACCAACGGCGCTACTAAGCTTTTAATGGAGATAAATTCATGCGCGGACCCTGAACTTGGCACTAGTGTCATCTGGGTCCCCAAACTTTCAAAACGCACATCTAGACCCCTAAACTTGCTAATACATACATGTGAGGTCCAAAACTCCAATTACCCACAGTTAAACACGCTTACGTGGACCTCCACCTTCTACCTTCCCTCTCTCTCCCTCCCCACCGTCGTACGCTACTGCCGCCGCGCACATCTGCTCCACCGGTCCACCCTCACAGGGCCGCGCGCAGCTGCGTGCCGCCACCGCCCCCGCGCACATCTCCCGCTGCCGCCGGCGCCGGGCGCTGCTGCCGCCGCCACCTCTCCGGCTCGGGTCTTAGCCGACGTCTTGATGGACTGGACCTGCTTGTACCTGTACATGGCGCTTAGCGCAAGGAAGGCGAAGAAGTTGAGGCCACCGAGCACGGTCAGTAACGTGTAGTAGTAGTTGAGGTTGGAGGTGTTGAGGTTGTTGGTGACCCAGGCGTTCCTTAGCTCGGTCCCTCTCCCTCATGATGCACGTCAACGTGGACAGCAGGAAGCTGCTGAGCTTGTTGTCGATGCCGTACGCCGTCAGGGACATTGTCGTAGAAGAACTCGACCTTGCCCACCAAGGCCACCACCACCAGGGAACGGCGCATCGGTGAGAGCCAGGTGTGGTTCGAGGACCGGTGGATGGTCGCTTCCTGGTGTGATGAGTGATTGATAACGTGGTGTGGACTGATTCTTGGCTAAGTATTGCAGGTGCAGGTTGCGGCTTGACTGGTGCAGGTACAGGTGAAGAACAAGCGCGAAAGGTCGTTGCCGGTGAGGCCTCCAGGTGTGGAGAAGACAAATAGGCTTGGTTCGAGGGACCCGGTGGCCAGCGGGGTCAAGTGCGGGCCGCATGGTGGCAAGAACGGCAAGATGAAGTCATGGACGGTTTCTTGGTTGAGCCTCAAAACCAAGGTCGAGCCGGGACTACGTGGGAGCCGAGTCATGAGTGGTGATTGGCGGAGGCTACACCGAGTTCGCGGGGTTTCCAGTGGTTCACCAGAAAACCACTGGGTTCCTTGGTTGATCCACAAAGCCAAGACCGAAGAACCGAAGACGGAGGTGCAGCAGCTCCAGACCGGTCTGACCGGTGGGTCTGACCGGTCTGACCGGTGGGTACCGGTCTGACCGGCGAGGAGCACCGGTCTGACCGGTGTGCGACGACGCAGTCCGGAATCTTCGAAGCGGAGGACACGTGTCGGGATCGCAAGGCTTGCGTCGAGGCTAAGCAAGTTTGCGGTCGCTGGGCATCCGTCCGATGGAGCGAAGACAAAGATTTCCAAATTCGCCCTTGAGGGGCATGTATCCCTAGTTAGCTAGTAAGGGTATTTTCGTCTTTCGGTTGCCTCCATATAACCCAAGTGGTGAGAGGATGGCAGCCATCTCTTGGAACCCTAGCTCATTTGCTTTCCTATTTTCTCTTCCTATTTTCCTTAGGATTTTCTTAGGACTAGCTTGAGAGCTTCATGGTGAGATCTTGTGAGAGGGAAGGATGATCGGGCGGCAAGCTAGACCTTGTATGAACCTCTTTGGTATGTATAGATGATTCGGCGTGGTTCCTCAAGGCTTGGATGTGTCTTTCCCGTTTCTCCTTTTTGGTGATTTTCGGAGCCCTTTCTTGGCGATTTTCTTGGAGCGATTTCGAGGCCTTTCTCTTTGGGATTTGGTGGGGGATGTATGCATGAACCCTTCGTGGTTCTTTTCCCTTTGATTCCCCTCCCAAATCCGTGAGCAAAGGGGCTCGATTTTGGGGTTTTCGTGGCTCTAGGGTTAGAGGCGTTCTTGGTGGGATTTCTTCGATTCCTCTTGATTTGACAAGTTTTGGTGGACCAAATCTTGGCTATGGAGTGCCCATGAGGTGTTCCTACTATCCCCAAAGTCTTGTGCAGAACCGTGGAGTGATTCGGGAGATCGGGAGTTGGATTTGGGGGAGTTGACCTGCGGGCGCTGTTCATCCCGAGAACTCAGGTCACACCGGTCTGATCGGTGCCTCTCACCGGTCTGACCGGTGCAGACTCTTTGTTGAGTTTTGCTCGGGTGAACGTCTTGGTGAGTTCTCTGTTGCCCCGTGTTGCTGCTGTTTCGAGTTTGGGTCAGTTTGGAGCTCGGTAGGCCTGTTTGGAGGATTTGGGGTTTCCTGGCTTGAACCGGTCTGACCGGTGAGCTACACCGGCCTGACCGGTGTAGGGGCCTTCTGTGGAAGTTCCCAGGTTTTGCCAGCAGGGACCGGTCTGACCGGTGGTGCTTACCGGCCTGACCGGTGTAAGTCAGTAGCGCTCGAGTTGCTAGTTCTGCTGCGTTCTCGAGTCTGTGAAGGTGGTTGTTGGTTCCTAGGACCAGTAGCACTCCAGTGGCTGCGTGGTCTTGGCCAACTTGGGTAGTTGGGTCGGAGACGTGATTTGGAAGCCGTGTTCGTCTTGTTGGAGTTCTCATCTCCTTCGAGAAGAATTTTTATCGGCTCCCATTCACTCCCCCCCTCTCTGGTTCGCCTAATCGGTCCTTCAATTGGTATCAGAGCCGGTTCGGGTCTTTATTGACTCTTACCAGTCTAAGATCCAAAGATGACGTACCAGGAACGGGGTTCAGGTCCTCCGCACTTCGATGGGAAGAACTACCAGATGTGGCAAAGGCGGATGGCGGCGTTCCTCCGTGGAAAGGCGTTATCTCCCCAAGAGGTTTTCCTCTAATCTTGTGTTGAATCTCGAGACGAGATTCCTTTTAAGGGGGGTAGACTGTAACACCCTAGGTGTTTATTAAAGATAAATACCTTAATTAGTTGTGTTAATCAAGTTTAATCGTCTCCTAAACATGTTTGACATGATTGGGCACACATTTGCACAAAAGACCTTGGTCAAAATCCCAAATCCCGGTCAAACCCTAGATCTCCTTTAAGGCTGAAACGGTTTTCTTGCGCGTTCTCCAAATTTCATTATAGAAGTTCAAAATCGGCCAATACGAAAGTTGTTCGTTATTTCCGGAAACACATTTTTCGTAATTGGCGGACATTCCAATTTTGAGTGCAAATTGGCCAAAAATCGAGTTGAACGCGCTGTGAACAGTAACTTGGGCCGAGAATTCTGCCAACTTCAGCCGACGTTCCCAGACAAACCGTTGATCAAAACATATGTCGCCCTTTGGGAAAGTTGTAGGTCTATAGCTCCTCTACAACTTTTATTTTTGGATATTTTCAAGTTAGTTGGCTCTTTTTGAAGTTATTCATTTTCGAAGACGGGTACTTGAAATAAAATCTGGGTGCAGCCACCGGCGTCGCGCACTCGGCGCGTCGCCCCTGCGTGCGCGGCTGGACTTTCGCGTCCACGTGGCACCAGCAGGCATCTCCGGCGTACTGACACCTTGACGATCTCGCTATGGACCGTGGACCTGCTGTGGACCCTCCGCCCTCGATTTTTTTTTTTCCTCCGTAGACCGCGCTCAGGTAGCGTGCAGCGCCATGCCGAGGCCACGCGCCCACGCGCGAGCGCGCCCAAGCACGGCCGGCGCATGCAGCTGGCCACCTGGCCGCTTTCCTAGTCCCGTCATGCCCCTATCCTTCTACCTGTCATGCCGTATCGTACATCCGCCGCCTGCTGCTCACGCGCCCTCAACCCGATCGCACGCACCCGTGTTGTGCCGCACAGAGCAGAGCTCCGCCGGGCAACCACACGGCGCTGCTGTCGCCGTCCAAGTCAAATCCCCGTCGAGCTCGCCGCCCTCCTTCGTTCCCTCTACTCCTACTTCACCCTTGGGGCGAGCCGAGTACCGGCCGTGCGCACCACGATGCTGCACGCCGTAACAGCAACGGCGGCCACCAGCCACCTCCACGCCGTCGGCCGCACGGAGCATCCTCCGACCTCCGGAATGCCTCAAATGGAACCCTAGGTGAGCCTACACCACTTACCCGCCCTTTCCCGGCCAAGCCCGGCCTTCCCCTAGCCGGATTCCGGCGATCCCCGTCGCTGGCCGCGACCAGGGGTGACATTGCGAGATCTGAGATCTTTTCCGGTGCTAAAACGCAAAACCCAGGGACCTGTTTGTAAGAACCCAGTTTTCAGATCTAGGGTGTCCAGGCTGAACTTTGTAAAATCTCTAGAAAATCGTAGAAAAATCATAAAAATGCAAATCCAATTTTGTTGGATTCCTGGTGAAGAAACCTATCTTTTCTAGAAAGCATGTATAGAGTTTTTCTGTGTAGTTTTTGAATGAAAATTCAAACTCAGTTTGAGGTGTTTTTAGTGTAGTTTAAAATATACACATGCTATGGACTTGAATTTTGGATATGTTGCTCTTTATGGCATTTCTAGATCTGTGACCAAAGTTGGCATGTTTTGGATGTGTAGGTTTTCAGATATGATTTATGTAAGCTTTATGCTAGATTAAGTTTGATGCTTTTTATAGCCTCTTTAATGAACTTTTCTTTAAGCACAAATGCACCCTAGGGCTTTGCCTTGATAATTAGTACCTCTGGTAGAGTGTATGTGATTTTAGGATTTTATTTGATAAAGGTTTTGTATTTAATCTTGTGTAGGAGTTTAAATTCAAATTTTCAAAAATAATTTGAATCTGCACCTATGCTTTGGCCAGAGGCTTATATTTGAGATGTATGACTTGTAGGAGAAAGTTTAGATCAAAAAGTTTAGTAAATCTTTTTATATGAATTAATGGTGATTTACTAGGCTGAAATTTGTCTTTTTCGTATAAATTAATTTATAAATGATCTTAAGCTATATTTTGGTTTGAGAGCTTAAAATAGGCATATGTTGCTGTGTGCAAAAGATTAGGCTCATTTGAAGTGTTTTTGATTTAATTTGGATTTATGGTTGAAAGGCTTGTTTTAAGTAATTAAAGAAAGAAATGGAAATTAAAAGTGCTAAATTGTGAAATCATGTTTGTTTCTGTTTTTTGTTAATTTAAACACACCCCCTTGCTGTTTGGTGTAGTTAAGTAACTTAAATTGCTTAGATGTGCACACAATCACCATCAAAGTAGTGTTTTGCTTATCATCACACACCCTAATAATTTCTGTGAGAAAATGATAATGTTTGGATGAATGTGTCCAACAAGAGTTGGTTTTGTGGTAATTCTCCCACCTCCACCATAATCTAATGCATGTGCATGTAAACGTGTAGATCTTCCCAACGGGACATACACGCTCACCCAGGAGGAGGAGGGAGCAGCTACTGGAGAGTTGAATCAAGTTAGTGTGCAGCAAGACCTGGACCAAAGTCCAGAAGAGCCCAAGGCTAGTGTTAGTGTTGAGTCAGAGGAAGGCAAGCTCCGGGTTCATCTAACCTTTTTGGATTAAAAGTTCATACCCTTTTTCTTTTCGGTATTTATGTTTTACTTTGCGCATTTAAGTTTCAGGAGTTGCTTTGAAACCTAGATGCATGATCCTTAGGACTCCTATGCTCTTTTACTAGTATGTTAGAAACGCTAGTGCCATGCTTTAAGGACACGGTACAAGTCGAGTAATGACTCATTGCTCGCGAGATATAGGATGCTTATGTTGGAATCATAAGTTGGTTAAAATGACTCGCTCATGTGGTAAGAGCAATGGGTTCGGTCTCGACCGAGTAGCATTGTGCTGGTTTAAGCTATTGAACGTACCAAGTGCTTGTCGGGAATGGGACCGGTAAGCCTAGTACCTTCTGAACCGGGGCGGGATCTTTCTAGCTACCGGCTTGGGTTGCGTCTCCGGGCTAGCTACCCGTGGTATAGTGTGTGAGTCCGGACTGGTCGGGTTAGACCCTCCGGATAACCGTGTACCAGAGTTTGTAGCGTCTGATCCCAAACTGTGGGATGTTGGGAACCGCTTGGTTGGGGTAGACACTGCACTTGGTCTACCTTCTTCCGTGTATCTTGGGTTTACCTTGCAAGGATATAAATCGATCGATCGTCGGTCACTCGCCGTTATCTGAGTCGGCTTGACCACTGGCTACCCCATGTTTATTTATGGAACATTTTGGATTAATATTGTTACCTGTTTAATATTGTTTGCACAACATGCTTGTTTAGTGCAGGTGCTCACCTAGAATGGTTAACATACTAGAACTTGAGCTAAAACATGAAAGTAAGGATCAACTCTTAGATGTTTTTGGCAAAACAAACCCACCAGCCAAAAAGCCTTGCATGTCTAGATGTGTCTTTATTTTGACGGGTCAGTCTTGCTGAGTATTAGTATACTCAGCCTTGCTTTTGTTGTTGTTTTCAGGTATTTTTCATCTGGCCTGGATCTATTCCAGATGGTTGGAAACTTGAGTGGGAAAACGATGTTGATGAGTGATACTCCATGGATGGCCTCCCATGTGTATCTTCCGCTAGTTTTGTTTCCGCTGTTTAAACTCTGAATCACCTTTACTTTTATGTAGTCAAAACTTGGTTTGTAATTTTTAAGTACTTATGAACTTTAATGTAATGTAATGTTGTACTCTGGTCCCGCCTTCGTGTGGGCTTAGCGCATATCAGCGATCCTGTTGTATGTGATTTACCGGGCTTTACCCGGCGGAAGCGACTTAATAATTCTTTATTATTGCTTAATGGCCACGTGGACCGGCTTAGGCGATAATACGGAATTATTTTGGGCGGTTCTGTCACAAAAGGGTCAGATCCTTTGGGATGTCACGGTGAACACAGCTTATGTTCATCTGATGAACTTCCTTGCTCCAGGATCGAGGGACATGTTCGAAGCCAACAACAAGGCTATCGACTACTTGTTTCGTGCTCTATGTCAGCCTGAATTTGATCGGGTTCAGACAGAGGACTTAGCTTGTAGGATTTGGGAGCAGCTGAAGGATGCTCATGCTGGGAATGCTCAGGTTCAGGCTCGGATGTACGCGACTTACCGGAGAGAGTACGAGAACTTCACTCATCTCCCTGGCGAGTCCGTCGATGCCCTTTTCCAGCGGTTTACGGTCGTTGTGAACAACATGAGAGCCAATGTGGACGTCCTCCCATACAATGATCATGATAGAGCCGTGAAGCTCTTGCACTCGTTGGATCGTACCGTATTGGACGGGAAGTTTGAGGCTATTGTTGAGTCCGAGAAGTATGACACATTGACGGTGAACGAGCTGTTCTCGAAGCTCAAGTCGGCTGAGTTGGACCGTGGTATGACAGCCAAGATCGAGAGCCCGACTGATTCTCATAGTCTCGCTCTCGTTAGTGGCAAAGGAGCTAAGTCTAACGCTAACGCATCCTCCAGGATGTACTCTCTGTCTTCTTTGATGTCTTTGCCAGACGAGGAGTTCGACGTGCTTGGAGAGGACGAGCTGGCGTTGCTGACCAGGCGGTTCGAGAGGCTGCACGAGAACCGGGTGAACACGAGGAGGACAGCACGGACGTGCTTTCAGTGCGGCAAGCCAGGACACTTCGTCGCCGACTGCCCGGAGAAGACGGAGAACAAGGACGGCTACAAGGACGGCTACAGGCACTGGTCGAGCAAGGACGGCAAGTACCGATCGAGGCGCGATCACAAGCACAAGAACAAGCACAAGGACGAGCGACGGTCGAGGAAGAAGGATGGCCGCGGTAGGAAGGCCCGAGCGATGGTCGGAGCGAGCGACGTCGACTCCAGCTCTGCCTACTCTTCCTCGAGCTCGAGTAGCAGTGAAGATGAAGGTGATCGACGCAAGAACAAGAAGTCATCCAGGAACTTGAGCGGGTTGAGCTGCTTCGCGGGAGATGGCTTCTGCGGCATGGCCCGTAGCTCCGGCAGCAAGAAGAGCCACCAGAGTGACTCGGACTCCGACTCCGAGGATGAGGTATGTGATGAGCTCTCTTCTTTGCGCAAGGAGAATGATGAGTTGGTTGACTTGCTTGATAACCGCAATCACATGCTTAGAGAGGCCAAGAAGATGAGGAAAGAGCTTAGGGCCTCACTAGAAGATGCTAGGAACCGTGTGGCTGAGCTAGAAACCCAGAACCTAGATGCTAAGCTTGAGATTGATTCGCTTAAGGCTTCTCCTGTGGTTTCTGATGAGATTGATTGCTGTGATTGCTCTGTGTACCTAGCTGATCTTACTGCTCTTAAGGATAAGCATGCTTCTACTTGTGATGAACTAGAAATGCTTAGGGTTGAAGTGGCTGAGCTTAAGTCTAGACCTGCTTTGCTAGGTGCTTGCACTTCTTGTCCTGTTTTGCATGGAAAGATTGATGAGATGCATGCTTACACTGTTTCGCTTGAGGCTAAGTTGAAAGAGCCTATTCCCACTTCTTGTTCTACTTGTGAATTGCATGCGGTTAAGAATTTGGAGCTTGCACATTATGTTGATCGCTTGCAGGATGAGAATGATGAGCTGAGAAAATGTATGAGCTGGTTGTCGGGTCAGGAGCCTCAGCTTGATATCATGATAGCGGCTTTCAAACGCTATGATGGTCAGGCACTTGGGGCTGACAAGCTTGGAGAGAACAGTGGTGAGGGAGTTGAGAGAGTTGGAGAGATTCCTATCCCACCACCAAACAGATACAAGAACAAGTTTGAGCCCAAGCCTAACCATCTCAGAAACAAACTTGACACTACTCCAGATCCACCCATATTCCCTCACCCAACAAATGATTTTCAGAAACCGGTGAAGTTTGTGAGCCCAAAGGGAGGTGAGGAAGGAGAGAAGAAGGGTGAGAAGCCGAGTGGGCAGCCCCAACCCAAGCCAAAGCCTAAGCCACAGCCCATAAAGTTCCATTGTGGGTATTGTGGGAGAGATGGTCACAAGGATGAGTTTTGCTTCAAGAGGAAGCGTGAGGAGAGAATGGCTAGAGAGTGGGCTAACAAGGACAGGTACCACCCCTCTAATGGTGTACCTTAGCCTCGTATGCAGATGCCCAGGGCCAAGGCAATTGTGAGGACGGTACCGGCTTGGGGAGACCGGAAGGCTGCAGGTGCTGCTGCTGGCCGAGCTACACCGGTCAGACCGGTGCAGGTCTGGGCAGACAGCGAGTCGGGTTTCGTGCTCGTGAGGATGCTCGGTTTGGTTCTGGAGGTCGTGGTTCTGGTGGTTGGTCTGGAAAGTTTGCAGGTGGTCAGTTTGCTAGGCGTTCTCCACCTCGTGCTCAATACGGGGGTGGAAGGAGTCGTAGCTTTGAGATGGAGAGGAGGAACGATCCACGGTTTTCCTTTCATGGCTTTCGTCCTCCTCCAGCTAGAGAGGGTTGGTTCCCTCGTAGTGGTTACCGTGGTGGTGTTCGTGGTGGTAGCTTTGATAGGCGTGATGATTTGGTTTGTGCTAACCCCACTTTGGAGCAAATGGCTCGGCACTGGTTTTACTCTTTTGGTACTAACCCCAGTGCTGAGTCGTTTGTTCACTCACGTGCTCGCTTTTGAATTTCAGGTGGGAGACTTGAGGAACGTTTGGTTGATTGACTCCGGTTGCTCGAGGCATATGACCGGAGACAAGGGGTGGTTCTCAAGTCTCGTCCCGGTGATGTCCAAGACATACATCACCTTTGGGGACAATGGGCGAGGGCGTGTGCTATCAGAAGGTGAGATCAAGGTAAGTGACAAGGTCACTCTCAGGCGTGTTGCTCTTGTTCAATCGCTAGGATTCAATTTGCTTTCTGTGTCCCAGTTGTTGGAAGAGGGCTTTGAGGTGTTGTTTCGGCCTGGTGGTTCTCGGATTTTAGATTCTCGAGGGGATCTTGTTTGCATGGTCGTTCCCGAGGGTCAAGTGTTCCGAGCTGTTTTTTCTCAGTCTTCTGGTGTGGAGCGTTGCTTTTTGGCTAGTTCTTCGAGTGAGTTGTGGAAGTGGCATAGGAAGTTGGGTCACTTGAGCTTTGACCTTTTGTCTCGCTTGAGTAAACTCAATTTGGTCCGAGGATTGCCGCGGTTGAGGTTTGAGAAAGAGTTGGTTTGTGCGCCGTGTAGGCATGCCAAGATGGTAGCCTCTTCTCACCCGCCTCTCACCGATGTGATGACTGAGCGTCCATGCGAGCTGCTCCATATGGACCTTGTTGGCCCAGCTCGTGTGCGATCTGCGGGTGGGAAGTGGTATGTCCTTGTTGTGGTGGACGACTACTCTCGGTATGCGTGGGTGTTCTTTCTTGAGGAGAAAGGGGAGACGTTTGGTTTTGTTTGAGATCTTGTCTTGAGGTTAAGAAACGAGAGGCACGGAGATGCCATACGAGCGATCCGCAGTGACAATGGCTCGGAATTCAAAAACTCTCGCTTCGAAACCTTTTGCCATGACTTGGGTCTTGAACACCGGTTTTCGAGTCTGTATACGCCTCCCTAGAATGGTGTGGTGGAAAGGAAAAACATGACCTTGTGCGAGATGGCTCGGACGATGCTCGACGAGCATAGGACTCCGAGAAGGTTCTGGGCTAAGGCGGTCAATACCGCGTGCTATGTGTCGAACAGAATCTACCTCCGGGTTCACAAGAAGAAAACCTGTTACGAGTTGATGCACAGTCGCACACCCAAGGTGAGTCACTTCCATGTCTTTGGTTGTAAATGCTTCATTCTGAAGAAAGGGAAGAAGTTGGACAAGTTCGAGGCTAGATCTGTCGATGGCATTTTCTTTGGTTATGCATCTCATTCTAGAGCATTTCGTGTGCTCAATCTTGAAACTAACCAAATCGTGGAGACTTGCGAGGTAACCTTCGACGAGACACAGCCACGTAGTCAGCTTGTTTTTGAGTGTGCAGGTGACGACGAACTTGGCGAGGAGATCTTCCAGGAGGCGGAGCATGAACATGGAGATGATGAAGATGGCGGTGTGGTGCCCGCAGCTGAACATGTACCTACTACTTCGACGACGATCGAGAATGGACCCTCTCCCACACCTACAATGACAAACCCAGATCAAGGCGAAGCTGCTGTTGAGGGGGAAGTAGCATCAAGGCGAGAACCTCCCCGGCGAGTGCAAGTGGATCACCCAGCTTCGAGAATCATCGGCGACATGAATGAACGTACTACACGGTCCAGGGTTCGGAACAATTCTCATTTCGCTCATGCTGCTTTTGTTGCCACCTTTGAGCCCAAAGACATTGGACACGCGTTATCTGATCATAATTGGGTTAACTCGATGCATGAGGAGTTCGAGAATTTTGAGAGGAACCAAGTTTGGGTGTTGGTTGACCCTCCTCCAGGGTGTAAGCCGATTGGGACAAAATGGGTGTGGAAAAATAAAGAGGGAGAGAAAGGAGAAGTGGTGAGGAACAAGTCGAGACTTGTTTCTCAGGGGTACAGTCAGAAAGAGGGGATCGACTACGAGGAGACTTTCACTCCTGTAGCTCGTTTGGAGGCGATCAGGATCCTTTTAGCCTTTTCCGTGGCTAAAGGGTTCAAGTTGTACCAGATGGATGTGAAGAGTGCTTTCCTGAACGGTGTATTGGAGGAAGAGGTGTTTGTGAGGCAACCACCGGGGTTTAAGAGTGAGAAGTACCCCCACCGGGTGTACAAGTTGAGGAAGGCGCTGTATGGGTTGAAGCAGGCGCCTAGAGCTTGGTATGGTAGGTTGAGGGGGTTCCTGTTTGAGAGAGGGTTTGAGATGGGAAAGGTCGATCAGACCTTGTTTCTCCTCAGGCAGGGCAGAGATATCCTGATTGTGCAGGTATACGTGGATGATATTGTCTTTGGTGGCTCGTCTAACTCTCTTGTTGCAAGGTTTGCAGAAGACATGAGCAGGGAATTTGAGATGAGCATGATGGGCGAGTTGCAGTTCTTCCTCGGGCTACAAATCAAGCAATCAAAGGAAGGAACATTTGTGCACCAAGCTAAGTACACCAAGGACATTGTGAGGAAGTTCAAGATGGAGGACTCCAAGGCCATGGCGACGCCTATGAGTACAACTACAGCTCTTGATGCGGACGAGGAAGGTGAACACGTGGACCAGAAGGAGTACCGGAGCATGATCGGGTCGCTCCTCTACTTGACGGCGACGAGGCCGGACATCCAATTCTCGGTATGTCTGTGCGCTCGTTTTCAAGCGTCTCCGAGGACTTCGCATCGGCAAGCAGTCAAGCGCATTTTCAGGTATTTGCGACATACTCCCGACTTCGGCCTTTGGTACTCTGCGTCTTCTTCTTTGGCGCTTGATGGATTTTCAGACGCGGATTTTGCCGGGTGTCGGTTGGATAGGAAGTCCACTTCTGGGACTTGCCAGTTCTTGGGTTCTTCTTTGGTGTCTTGGTCTTCCCGCAAACAGTCAAGTGTTGCTCAATCCACTACCGAGGCAGAGTATGTGGCCGCAGCTAGTTGTTGCTCTCAGCTCCTTTGGATCACATACACCATGAGTGACTTTGGTGAGGAGTATACCCATATCCCACTTCAATGTGATAGCACCAGTGCCATAAGCGTTGCAAAGAACCCAGTGCTCCATTCCAAAACCAAGCACATAGAAGTGAGGTATCATTTCTTGAGAGACAACGTAGAGAAAGGGAAGATAGCTTTGATCCATGTACCCACACATGACCAACTAGCCGATATTTTCACCAAACCCCTAGATCAAGCAACTTTCACTCGTTTGCGGGGGGAGCTTGGTGTTTGTTTGATTTCTTGAGTTGGTGTGTGGGAGCTCCTTTGTAGCATATGTATAGCTTTCCTTTGTGCATTTCTTGCATTTGGCATGGCATATGTAACATGATGTATAGGCATCTTTGTATCTTAGGTTGCATGCATTTTGTATCATATGCATTGTTTAGGAAAGGCTTCTCCTATATACATTGTTCACCATGGAATGATATATATGTCTTTGTGAGCTAATTTGGTAAGCTATGGTTAGTTTGGCTTAGCTCTTGATAATCTTGGTTATATCCATGGTTGATGGCTATGTTTTTGAAAAATTTCATATATATATGCTCTCTTGTGAGTAAATGCCTTTACATGATCTTGACATGTTTTTGTGGCTTGGCTGTGCTTAATTTGTGGTTGGATAGCTTATTTTGATCATATGGGGCCAAAGGCTCATTTGCCATCATGAATGTTTAGCCCCCATGCTTCATCTTGTGGAGGGGCATAAGTTCCTTTTTGTCGCAAAGACATTTCATGTACCAATTATAAATCTGAAAAATGAAATGTAAATTGCTTGGAAAATGTGCTCCCATGTCATATGTGCTAATTTTAATTTGCTTTGGGTGCTAAATCGTTGCATGATGCCTACCAATGAGAAGTCTCATATATAGAAGTAGGCACATGGCTCGATGGCTTTGACATGACATGAGGTGCTTGTGGGTGTTTATGATGGTCTTATGCTTAGAATGGTTGTCCTAGCATGAAGTTTGTGTGGCTTTGCCATTTTGACATGTTTTGCTCATGTTTAGGACTTTGCTCATGAGAGGGTGATTTTTCGCAAAATTGCTCAATTCTATCTTAGCTTCGCCCAATGGTTGTGAAACTTGGTGATCATGGAGTTTATGTCATTACGAAGCTATAGAGTATCTAACTTGCTCATTTGGACATGTGTAGCATCCTTTGTTGAATTTTGTCTATTTGAGAAGCTCTAGGTTGTATTTTTTGCATTTTTGGCATGATTCATGCATTGTCAACAAGGGGGAGAAGTTTGAGCATGTTTTGGCTTGCTGCATGTATTTAGAAGGTTTCCAAGTGGTTTCGAGCTAGTTTTGAGCTCGTGCAGTTCCCATATTTTCCCAGGTGGCATCGGCCTGACCGGTGAGGTACACCGGTCTGACCGGTGTAGTTCCCAGGTGCTGGACGATCTTGTCCACCGGTCTGACCGATGAGGGTGACCGGTCTGACCGGTCGGAGCAAAGCTGAAGCAGCTGCTCTGTTTGCGAGGTGGTTTGCATGCATTGGTCCAGGGGGAGTTGCATTGGTTCAGGGGGAGATTGAGAGCCAGGTGTGGTTCGAGGACCGGTGGATGGTCGCTTCCTAGTGTGATGAGTGATTGACAACGTGGTGTGGACTGATTCTTGGCTAAGTATTGTAGGTGCTGGTTGCGGCTTGACTGGTGCAGGTACAGGTGAAGAACAAGCGCGAAAGGTCATTGCCGGTGAGGCCTCCAGGTGTGGAGAAGACAAGTAGGCTTGGTTCGAGGGACCCGGTGGCCAGCGGGCTCAAGTGCGGGCCGCATGGGGGCAAGAACGGCAAGATGAAGTCATGGACGGTTTCTTGGTTGAGCCTCAAAACCAAGGTCGAGCCGGGACTACGTGGGAGCCGAGTCATGAGTGGTGATTGGCGGAGGCTACACCGAGTTCGCGGGGTTTCCAGTGGTTCACCAGAAAACCACTGGGTTCCTTGGTTGATCCACAAAGCCAAGACCGAAGAACCGAAGACGGAGGTGCAGCAGCTCCAGACCGGTCTGACAGGTGGGTACCGGTCTGACCGGTGAGGAGCACCGGTCTGACCGGTGTGCGACGACGCAGTCCGGAATCTTCGAAGCGGAGGACACACGTCGGGATCGCAAGGCTTGCGTCGAGGCTAAGCAAGTTTGCGGTCGCTGGGCATCCGTCCGATGGAACGAAGACAAAGATTTCCAAATTCGCCCTTGAGGGGCATGTATCCCTAGTTAGCTAGTAAGGGTATTTTCGTCTTTCGGTTGCCTCCATATAACCCAAGTGGTGAGAGGATGGCAGCCATCTCTTGGAACCCTAGCTCATTTGCTTTCCTATTTTCTCTTCCTATTTTCCTTAGGATTTTCTTAGGACTAGCTTGAGAGCTTCATGGTGAGATGTTGTGAGAGGGAAGGATGATCGGGCGGCAAGCTAGACCTTGTATGAACCTCTTTGGTATGTATAGATGATTCGGCGTGGTTCCCCAAGACTTGGATGTGTTTTTCCCGTTTCTCCTTTTTGGTGATTTTCGGAGCCCTTTCTTGGCGATTTTCTTGGAGCGATTTCGAGGCCTTTCTATTTGGGATTTGGTGGGGGATGTATGCATGAACCCTTCGTGGTTCTTTTCCCTTTGATTCCCCTCCCAAATCCGTGAGCAAAGGGGCTCGATTTTGGGGTTTTCGTGGCTCTAGGGTTAGAGGCGTTCTTGGTAGGATTTCTTCGATTCCTCTTGATTTGACAAGTTTTGGTGGACCAAATCTTGGCTATGGAGTGCCCATGAGGTGTTCCTACTATCCCCAAAGTCTTGTGCAAAACCGTGGAGTGATTCGGGAGATCGGGAGTTGGATTTGGGGGAGTTGACCCGCGGGCGCTGTTCATCCCGAGAACTCAGGTCACACCGGTCTGACCGGTGCCTCTCACCGGTCTGACCGGTGCAGACTCTTTGTTGAGTTTTGCTCGGGTGAACGTCTTGGTGAGTTCTCTGTTGCCCCGTGTTGCTGCTGTTTCGAGTTTGGGTCAGTTTGGAGCTCGGTAGGCCTGTTTGGAGGATTTGGCGTTTCCTGGCTTGAACCGGTCTGACCGGTGAGCTACACCGGCCTGACCGGTGTAGGGGCCTTCTGTGGAAGTTCCCAGGTTTTGCCAGCAGGGACCGGTCTGACCGGTGGTGCTCACCGGCCTGACCGGTGTAAGTCAGTAGCGCTCGAGTTGCTAGTTCCGCTGCGTTCTCGAGTCTGTGAAGGTGGTTATTGGTTCCTATGACCAGTAGCACTCCAGTGGCTGCGTGGTCTTGGCCAACTTGGGTAGTTGGGTCGGAGACGTGATTTGGAAGCCGTGTTCGTCTTGTTGGAGTTCTCATCTCCTTCGAGAAGAATTTTTATCGGCTCCCATTCACTCCCCCCCTCTCTGGTTCGCCTAATCGGTCCTTCAATCGGCACTCGGCAAGGCCCATCAGCACGAACTGCGGTAGGAGCGCGAAGATGGTGAGCCGGAGCTCGCCGCCTGGTTCGACGTGGCGAGGCTGGTGGACCGTGGACGCTGCGGCGGCGGCGGCTGCGCACGGGGACGACTGAGAACCGGGCGGGAGCGACGGCTGCAGTTGCGTGGCGGCGGGGAAATGCGCGCGGGGGCGGCGAGGGCAACTGCGCGCGGCCCCGTGAGGGTGGAGCAGGCGGCGGCGGCGGCGGCGACAGGAGCGTACCGTGGCGGTGAGGGAGAGAGAGGGAGGTAGAAGGTGGAGGTCCACGTCAGCGTGTTTATGGGTAATTGGAGTTTTGGACCTCACGTGTACGTATTAGCAAGTTTAGAGGTCTAGATGTGCGTTTTGAAAGTTTGGAGACCCAGATGACACTCTGTGGCAAGTTGAGGGCCCGGTCATGAATTTATCTCCTTTTAATGAGTGGCTTGTGTGGATAAAGTTGGGAAACGAGCAATGATGAATCCTGCCTGATTGGTTCGCAACCCTGTCCCTTCGCAGTACCTCATTAGCAGGCTTTAGGGTATGTACAACCCACAGACGGCGGGTTATCTGCAGAATCTCAAATTTAGCATACAGATAGATGTACAGACATGGCATACAACCCACAGCCAGAAAGATTGTCTATTTAATACTTTGCATGTAACTTTAGATCAACTACAAATGTATTTGTGTGTACCATTGTGTGACCATGTGATAGAAAATGTATCAAACATAAATAAGAGAAATATTGTTACAACATTTTTCTTTTTATTTATATTTTCTATTTTCATTCTTTTTTCTTCCCTCCTTTTCCTTGTCAAGCATTTGAATGCTGTCCCAAAAAGAATGCAAGCTTACCATGACATGGGACCCACATTTGGATGACGCTTTATGGCTCGTTCTTTTGGGTGAAAAGGAATAATGAAGTTAGAGATGAATAGTGCTGGAATAATGTTTCTTGTGAGAGAAGATGTAATGAATGTGATAGGTAAATAATGTTTTTCACTATTCATTTGTGACCGAAAGAACAAGCCCTTAAACAAATAGATGTCGGAGCACACGTGAAAAGAAAAGCAAAGGAAAAAATGACCATGAGTGTCTGTCTTCTTCCCGAACGCAACCCACAGCCCCCAGGATAGGAGGACGCGGTTTTCTCGTCGTCTCCATCCTCCTCCCTTCCCCTTCCTGATCTGCTTCAATCCATCTTGTCCTGCTCCTCAAAAACCAAAAATCGATCTCATTGCGGCCGAATTTGAAGGCTATGGTGGCAGATTTGAAGAAGATGGTCGGAGCGAGCGGGATTTGGCCGGCGGAGGAGCACTGCTCGGAGCAAAGCAGGCTCTGTGTGCCACCGGAGGAGTACTGCTCGGTGGCCGGTGGTGCGAGGGCCAGTACCCGGTGGCGGAGCAGGGGCCTCTCCTCTCCACGCCGGTGGCCTCCTCTCAAGGTCAGCCTCCTCCGCCCTCTCCCGCCGCCGGTGGAGGACCCGATGGAGCAGAGGACTCTCCTCCCCACGCCGGCGACCTTCTCCTCCCGGCGACGAGGTCGATATCGGTGTTGTGCTTCCCCCCTCCCTCCCTTCTCCCCTCTCTCCTCTGCGTCCTTCACCGTCTGTCTTCCCTAGCGGGCAAGGGTGGTCTTGGCGGGAGAAACTCCCCCGCGCGCGGGCGCAGGGGATCCGAGTGCGCCGTCGCCTGGAGACGACGACGGCATACAACCCGTCCGCGGCCGTCTACTCCGCCTGGGACAACGGGACGGTAGCGTCGCCTGGTGATGTGACAGGAAGGCCGTCTGCTGGCCGCACAGGGGGCTATTTGCAAAAAGACCAGCTTACCGACGGACTGTACATGCCTTTAGGCTCTGTTCTTTTCATTCAAAAGGAACAGTGAAAAAGTACTATTACCCATCACATTCATCACATTTTCTCTCACAAGAAACACTATTCTAGTACTATTCATTTGCAATTTCATTATTCCTTTTCACCCAAAAGAACGAACCCTTAGGGACGGAGAGTGGTACAAGAATTCGTTGGTTCGTCCAACCAAAAGGGTACACTCAAATTTCAAATTGTACGTATTTGAATCCGAACATTTAATATCCACATGTATCGCTATTGTATTCGTATTCACACATTCAAAGTTGAATTTCTAAGATTTAAATAGAATTGGATATCAATATTCGATACATCATGACACTATATGAGAGAAAAAAAAATATTTGTATTTCATCCCTAAGCAGGCCCCATCTGCTTGTCGTTTCGGGCAAGACCGCAAGAGTCCCTTCATCCTGCATTGGCGTGATCGATCAAAAGATATTTAATCCTTACCAGTAGGAGGACGTTTAGTCTTGATAAACTCAGTTCTCTCTATTTGGTCTATATTAATGATTTTTTAAATCCTGAGAGAAGTTCTAAAAAATTGAATATTATAGGTCCATGTTTTGCGAAAGGGCCTGTAGCCTAGTGGTTACAGGAGCCCCGGTAGCACCTCATGTCCTGGGTTCGACTCCCCGTGGGAGCGATTTCTCAGGATTTAACGGCGTTTGTGCTTTCAGTGGTAGGCGACGTTCCCGTCGACAGCGAGGTGCCTGTGGTGACTTCGTCAATCTTGAGGATTTGCCGGCCCAGTCTTCAAAGATGCTCCTAGGGGTAGGGTTTGCGCTCGTGTGTTCTTAGGGTTGAGTGTGCATGTGTTATGAGTGTCTCTGATGTACTGTGTAATTCGAAAAAAAATATATGTCCATGTTCGATTATTTGGTGTGTAGCTTACAAAAGACGGAGCTTTCACAGTTAATTCAATGTACACCTAATCAATAACGGTATTAAAGCTATGCAAGAAATTTGGCATATGCGAATTTCTCTCAAGATAAATTTTTTCGGTATCTTAAAAGAGGAGCAAAAGTTGCTATAAGAACAAAGCAAAAGTTACTGCAAAAGGTAGCCAATACAAGGTAGATGATGGGCGCAACCCCTCAATCCATTTTTTGGCATGGCAGGATGCAAATCCGTAGATGGCACCAAATTTGCAGATGCAAAATCTTGAAGCAATGTCGAGGTGAATCGCAGCAAGGACGGCGGATTTATCTCAATCTAGACTAGTTCGAGGGATTCCCCTTCTTCTCCAACATGATTTTGCAAGTCGCACAGCGATGGCAGCAGGTCGAACGACGGTGAGAAACGGCGGCGCAGGCGCACGTGGAAGGGGCCGCGCCGCCGAGTGGGGGTGGGAGCCGCGCCGCCGGGTCGGGACGGACGGGAGCCGCGCCGCCGGCCGCACCAGCAATTCCTTGGCGTGCCGCGCCTCCTCCTGTCCGTGCCCACGCCGTGCACGCCCGTGATCCGTGCCTTTCCTTGGGAAAGGGGCGTCGGCCAGTAAAAGGAAGGTGGCCCAGGTCGCGCGCTCGTGCGTACTCCCTCCGTGCCGCACTGTCGTTTTCTCTTTTGAGAAATAACTTTGACTAAATATATATAAATATATATTATTATTTGGCAATGACTTCTTCACAGTGGGCTGTAATTTGCACCAACAGCACAACCGCTCGATTAACGAGAGTGTTGGAGCTGCCGGGTCACATGGTGGGGCCCATGTGCTAAACCACCCTCTTCTTACCGTCTCGTCTCCTCCTCCACCAGTCAACTCTCTCTCTCTCTCTTTTAATTTTTCTCTCCTGCTTCTCAACTCGTGCGTGCTAGGGTTTCATCAGCGGGCGGCGGAAGGCGGCGACAGCGGATCCCTGGCGAGGGGCGCAGCTGCCCCTGTGAGGGCGCGCGGCATCCCTGGCAACAGCCCCCAGCGCGGCAACACCCGACAAGGCCGCGATGCATCGGCGATCCTTGACGCGTCGTCCCCAGGCGAGGAAGCTCCCCGGCGGTGGCGGCTTTCCCGCAGCCACTGTGCCGGCAAGGTGAGGTCTGCTCCTCTTCTTCCTTTCTGGTCCAGAGGCGCGCGCCTCCTCCCTTCCTCTCTCTAGGCTCAGTCTCTCTCCCCCTCACTTTCCTCGTGTTCCCTCGGTGATTCATCCTCGTAGACATCAGATCCATCGATTTAACACGCACGTAGTTCTAGACGAGGATCGCACCCCTTTCCTCGATGGTTGAACCATCAGTCCTCTCCCTGTAGAGGGACATCACCGGTTCTGTGATCTGCTTCCAGCTACAGTCCGCAAGGGTGATGCAGATCTGCCATTTTGCGTCTCTCTTAGACCTTCATTCAGTAATCACACATTTAGAGATAAAAAATCACTGAACTAGGCATTTTCTTGCAATGTGTATGCATGTCTCAACAGCAAATTGAGCAGTTTCCATACTATGTTCCATTCCAATGCTACTATGTGGTTATGTTGAACTAAGCAGGTTTCTGAACCATTTCTTCAGAATACATTCAGCTTAGGGAACTGCATCATAGATTGCTTACGTATATCATGAAGTGCTCTAAATAGATTTGTTGTTTTTACTCTTCTTTACTTTTCATTCACAGGCGTCAATGCAATGGCAGAAATTGACGTGCCTGGTCATGCAGAATTATGGTGAGTTTGCCTGTAGCATTTTTATGATCTTCATAGAGATAGAGAGCCTTCTCCCTCTGTTTCAGTGGAGCTTTTTGTCAGTCATCAAGTACAAGTGTAACCTAGTTATGTCCTATGCAAATGAACAAATTAGGTTTTTTACTGTCACTTTGGTGTTACAAGTATTGATTGATCATTGAGTTGGTTTCTCTTGGACTCTTGGGTGCAGCATATGTCATATGATACTCACAACAAGAAACTATTGTTACTTTCCTTATTTGACCCATTGATTTACATTTCAACTGAAAATAATGCATACCTGTCCACATAATTCTAATTAGTATATCTGATTAGACATCCAGATGTTTCCATTAGTAATGATATTTTCTCCGTTTTCTGCTCTTAAAGTTTTGTACCCAAATTTTCATTTCTGCAAGGCAAATGGATACCCACAACTTTGGCCTTCTCACAATTGTACAGATCCATTAGATGTCTCTAGCAATTTCACATTTGAAGTAATTTCTGGATTTCTATCTGGTTAGTTCCTTTCATACTTCTTTCTCAGTCCGGTTAACTCGTACGATGACAGGGGCTTGAATAATAATCAGGAAAACATTCATCCCTTTTCATATGTGTCCTTTTTCAAAGATGTACTTCTTTATCTAGAAGTAGTCTTCTACAGGTCAATAACCAATATGGACTAACCAAATCAATATCAGGTTTTGTTTTACTGCAATATGCTCCTCCACAACTCATCAAAGGAACTTAAATAATTAACCATTTACATTACATCAAAGAACTATCAATTCAGAAATTCATGGCATCCTTTTGTATGACAAGTAAAAGATGATACAATATTGTTTCTTAGAATAGACTGGACTCTTGGATTGCTTTAGGAGCATGTGTGGGCAATCATAAGAGCAGATAAATGTTCATAAATAAAATCCAGCAATAGTTGGACCATCTTCCTGTACAAAATTTATCCACCACATATTGACAGTGACCATTATAATTTTGCTGCAGACTTTTGTAGATATCAACTTGTTCATTACTGCATTATAACAAAAAGTTGACATCATTATGAACCTTTTTACCTTCTCAGATATGAGGAAAATCTTTCCATTCGGGGCTGTTTCACTTGGGTGGTGATGAAGTATATACAGGTTAGCTGATAGTGGCAACTTAAATTCTAATTTAGAGTGTAAGACTTTGTTTTGAAGAAGGTAGCTTTATGTGTTTCCAGTAATGTTTTGAAGAGGATTGAGGAGGGAACATGTACGCTCGAAGGTGATGGGGCTTGAGGATTCGGTGGCAGAGGATGAGCGGGGAGGTAACTCAGACGCTCGAAGGTGAGACATGCGTTCGAGATTCTAGGAGGTATGATGCATAATAGTTGGTCGGGGTGATCTGACAAATTCGAGTCGCTCCATCTGTTTTCATTTTGGATTTTGCGACGATTTTTACTCAACTGCTTGCTCAATCCATTTTAAAACCCAGCTGCCTAAATTTTGCGAACTTAGCAAGCTGCAGATACCACTACCTGACTGAATTTTCATGTTCACCATTTTTTTCAACTTCTTATACAACTTGACGTATTTAGGCAACAGTTTGTTAGAACTTAGGCAACAGTTTGTTAGGAATTTGCCAGTAATATGGTTATAGATAGGCAATGACATGGGTTTAGGTATAAAATTTTGATACAACTTGACAGATTTTTTTTCAACCATTTAGTTTAGTTTTGATGTTCTGTCATGTTTTTGCAAACTGATTTGAGCTCCTGATTTGTGCCTTGTGTAACAGTTGTCCCACATAAAACTAAATGATGCAAAACAATCTGTATACTCCCATATTGTCTCAACAACTCCATATGTTTCTGTTCTGGCTTGAGTTACCAAACAACTCCTTTTCCCCTCTTTGTTTATTCATAAATTTTCCATTAGTTAATGATTTTTGTTGTAACTGTTGACCTCATCCACAATCAATATGTTTTGCGTGATATCGATTAGTCTGTGTTGATGCTAACTGTGATGTTGGTTCCTTTTTGTGATCTGAACTGTGATCGGTGACTTAGCGTTGCAATCAATGTGTCAGTTGTCAAAGTTGTTCATGGCTTCATACACATTTTTTCCAACTTATTATACAACTTGACGTATTTAGGCAATAGTTTGTTAGGAATTTACCAATAATATGGTTATAGATAGGCAATGATATGGGTTTAGGTATAAAATGCAGATACAATTTGACCCATTTTTTCGAACCACTAGTTTTGATGTCTGTCTTTTTCTCAACTGGTCGACCTCCTTATTAGCGCCTGGTGTTATTCCCTGTAATTCCCGGTGCGGTGGTTCCTCTCGATGCATACAGCTGCAACACCTTACCCATGTTTCTTTTATTTTTTTTGCACTGTGTGATTATCTAATTTCCATCTATCGCAAACCTGATTCACCAGATAAAACTCAGACAATGCATAGAAGAAAGAAGAATGATCTGGAACGCCCACCAGGGACAAATGCGGTACGTCTATTCTTGTTTTCTTCACACGAGATGGTGCTCTTAAATGCATTATAAATGATTACAAACTTTCACTTTTTATTACGAATGCCTAGATTTGCGTAATATCATTCAAGTTTGGAGGGCTGCTCCAGATAGCATGCCATACTATCCCTGGAGATCTTGCAAACTGGCTCATCACGGAATGTTTTCAGGCTGAGACAATGGAGCTTGTGCTACCTGGTAGGGGTAGAATATCTCTGACTGCATAGTCTGTATCATATATATTGGGTTTGCCAAATAGTGGGGAGGAAATAAAGTACGAACTTGAAGTGGAAGCATAAATTTTTGCCTAAGATGAGGTATGTCTACCATCTCCATTCAACAACAACTTAGTATACGTATTACTCAGATTATGTGTTTTTACCCACCTGTTTATATGAGTGCAAAAAGCAACTCACTCAGTCAGATACATAAATACATGTGTGTCCAAATCAGAAGTGTTTTTCACTGTCCAACAAGTTGGCCTTAGAATCTTTTAGTTGTTTAATGTAATATAGACTTTACATATCATAGGATCGCAGGTTTGTGCACAGATAGCACATTGTACCACCAGCAACATGTTGGCTCTCATCAGGATTGGGGCTACTGTGCACTAGTGTTTGTGTAGCATCAGTAGCAAACATATTATTTCAGGCAAGCAATAATATGATCCCTAATTAGCAACATAATACTTCAAGGTTTGAGATGTCAACGTACATGAACTATCATTTTGCGGATATGTTCATCTCTGTATGTGAAAGTGAAATACATAGTATACTTTTTTAAAAAAGATTTCCATTGCCGTCCCAATACTTTTGCCATGGTGAATGATGGCTTAGCAGGCTCTCCAGGTGGCTAACTAATCACTGGACACAATGGGGAGGGATGATTGGGGTAGTAATCCCTGCCATGGCGCCTTGCTTTGTGTGTGATTGCTGCTGATCATTGTCTTGCTTGTTTTTAGTTCCTCACCAAAGTGAAACAGTGTTGTTTGGTTCCTCACCAAAATGTATCTAGCATTTTATCAGATACAAATATGAAGTTTAATTATTATCTTTACCATTTGTTTAGTTTTTAGGCAACAATTTGTTAGGATCTAAGCAAAAGTTTGTCAGGAATTTGCCAATATTATGGTCATATGTAGGCAATCACATGGGTTTAGGTATGTTCTACTCCCTCCGTTCCTAAATATAGGCATTCCTAGTATTCAAACTCAAGAAATAACAGAAGTGATAAAAGATATCTATACCCCTCATTTTACACTACCCACCAACTCTCTACCAACCCACCTACCCATTTAGTTTTGTTCTATCCTTAGAAATGCTTATATTTTGACAAAAAATTTGAACCCTAGAAATGCTTATATAGTGGAACGGAGGGAGTACTAGTTTTTTTTCAAACTGATTTTTTGATCTGAATGGTGCTAGATGTTAAATGTACCTTGGCATAATGATCATTTGAACTATGTAAGCATAGCCAACTAAAACCCGCCAGAGTGGTTTGGGCATAGGCGATTTTCTCCCGTATCGCTGGTGCCCTGTAATGCCCGGCGTGGTGGCACTATATGGTTCACTCAATCATCTGGCCAAGGGATTGTTTGTAGCTTATTTAGATCACATAGTTTTTTTTGATGTGACGATCATATACTAACTGATTGCTTTTTTATCCTTTTTGTTGCATGTACACATGGACTGCATAATCCATTGCTGCTGAACTTGAACAAGGAAGCAGATGAAGGTATGTGGACACTTTGTAGGAATTTTAGGAAACATTTTTTGTTTCAGTTCAGCCAACATTTTGCTAGGATGTAAGTAACACTTTTTGTAGTGGACTGTTTGGCTGGGTGCTAGCTGGGAAGTGCATGTGATGTTTTGTTCAACTTGCAGTCTTTGGCATTTTTGCACTACCTGTATCTGATGAAAGTTACACTTTAACCATTTCTATAGAACCAACTAGTCATCAGTGTATTTTCTGCCATTTTTTAAAAATTGATTGAACTCACAACAAACTAACTAAAATGAATGCAAGTAATCTGTATGTCCATGTATTTGTTTCAACTGGCCCATATGCCTTTTTTTTAACACAAAGCAATCAAGTGTGTGGCAACAACTAAATGATCATGATATTTTCCTTTTTTCAGCCACTGCATCAGCATAAATCTCAAGGAAAATCATTCCACTGTATCTGATTGCACAAAAAAAATCATTCCATTGCAGCAAGGAAGTATGCCATGTCTACGACATGATCCTGAAAACTCATGTACATTCACCCAGATCAAGGGACTTAAAACATCAAAGAGTATGTGCTCCTCCCCCCCCCTTTGACCCACAAAAGCTTGCTAGATTTTAGACAACATTTTTAGGCAATGTCTTGATGCATGTAGGCAACATTTTGTTACAATTTAGGCAAAAGCTTGCTAGAATTTAGGCAAGTGTTTTGTAGAATTCAAGCAACTAAGGTCTTTTATCATCAACAACATATTGGTTGACATCAGTGTTTTGGCTACTATGAACTAGTGTCTTTGCAACATTAGCATCAAGCACACTGTTTGTAATTCGAAGTCTGAAGCTGATTGGCAGCATCTGTTGACTCTACTTGAGTACAAAAGGTAGGATTGGCAACCTTCGGCGGCAACTGGGTTCAAATCCATTGTACCTGACACAACCAACCGCTGCTAGTGTTATGAAACTTAATTCAATTCAACAGCCAGAACAATAGAATCCAACTATGTATGCATATAATCCATGAGATATTGTATCCATTGGCATGTAACTTAATTCAGTTTACCAGCCAGTAAAATAAAAACATGAAGCCATGTTAGTATACTTATCTAGCCAACTATATAATGTTGTCCTCTCCTTTTTTTTGTTTCCGGCAATAACCATATCTTTTTCTTTTTTTCATTTCCTTGTAGCAGTGCACTCACTAACCATCTATGTTGCTTATTTCGGTTTTTGCAGATTTGGCAAGTGAAAATACAGGCAGCTAGAGGGTGGGAGAGACAAGTTTGTGCAGATTGGATAATGTGGGGTGAAAATTTGATGAAGGGAATTGATGTGGAACGGTTTTTTCGAACGCACCTCTGTTTTTTTCTTTTCTGTTGGATCTTTTGATTTGGGGATTTTTGCTTGTATCCCCTTTGTCCGCCGCTGTTTTTTCGGTGCTCCTGTTCTGCGCCACCAGACAACGACATGGCAAAGAGCACGATTTAATTATGTTTCACGCATATTCTTTTCCCCCGATCCAACTATGTGTTTTCGTGCGCAAAAATGTGGGCTTGGGAAGCTGACCAGAAATGTGGGCCTGGTAACATATCGTCAAACCTACCCAAAAACAGCCGGCTGTACTCTAAACTATATTACAGCCGGCTGTAAAATAGCCAGGTCCTATTTGGCAATGACTTCTTCACAGTGGGCTGTAATTTGCACCAACAGCACAGCCGCTCGATTAACGAGAGTGTTGGAGCTGCCGGGTCACATGGTGGGGCCCACGTGCTAAACCACCCTCTCCTTACCGTCTCGTCTCCTCCTCCTCCTCCACCACCAGTCAACTCTCTCTCTCTCTCTCTCTTCATTTTTCTCTCCTGCTTCTCAACTCGTGCGTGCTAGGGTTTCATCGGCGGGCGGCGGAAGGCGGCGGGGGCCGCGGCGGCGGATCCCCGGCGAGGGGCGCAGCTGCCCCTGTGAGGGCGCGCGGCATCCCTGGCAACGGCCCCCAGTGCAGCAACCCCCGACAAGGCCGCGATGCATTGGTGATCCTTGACGCGTCGTCCCCAGGCAAGGAAGCTCCCCGGCGGTGGCGGCTTCCCCGCAGCCACTATGCCCGCAAGGTGAGGCCTGCTCCTCTTCTTCCTTTCTGGTCCAGAGGCGCGCGCCTCCTCCCTTCCTGTCTCTATGCTCAGTCTCTCTCCCCCTCACTTTCCTCGTGTTCCCTCGGTGATTCATCCTCGTAGACATCAGATCCATCGATTTAACACGCACGTAGTTCCAGACGAGGATCGCACCCCTTTCCTCGATGGTTGAACCATCAGTCCTCTCCCTGTAGAGGGACATCACCGGTTCTGTGATCTGCTTCCAGCTACAGTCCGCAAGGGTGATGCAGATCTGCCATTTTGCGTCTCTCTTAGACCTTCATTCAGTAATCACACATTTAGAGATAAAAAATCACTGAACTAGGCATTTTCTAGCAATGTGTATGCATGTCTCAACAGCAAATTGAGCAGTTTCCATACTATGTTCCATTCCAATGCTACTATGTGGTTATGTCGAACTAAGCAGGTTTCTGAACCATTTCTTCAGAATACATTCAGCTTAGGGAACTGCATCATAGATTGCTTACGTATATCATGAAGTGCTCTAAATAGATTTGTTGTTTTTACTCTTCTTTACTTTTCATTCACAGGCGTCAATGCAATGGCAGAAATTGACGTGCCTGGTCATGCAGAATTATGGTGAATTTGCCTGTAGCATTTTTTATGATCTTCATAGAGATAGAGAGCCTTCTCCCTCTGTTTCAGTGGAGCTTTTTGTCAGTTGAGTTGGTTTCTCTTGGACTCTTGGGTGCAGCATATGTCATATGATACTCACAACAAGAAACTATTGTTACTTTCCTTATTTGACCCATTGATTTACATTTCAACTGAAAATAATGCATACCTGTCCACATAATTCTAATTAGTATATCTGATTAGACATCCAGATGTTTCCATTAGTAATGATATTTTCTCCGTTTTCTGCTCTTAAAGTTTTGTACCCAAATTTTCATTTCTGCAAGGGAAATTAGGCCTGCTAGTGGGGCGGGGTGAGATGGGGATTTCGGGGCGGGTTCAAGAGTGGGGATTCATTTGCGTGGGTAGTAACAGGTTGAAAGACCAGCGGGTTGGGGCGGGGTGGGGATTCTTCATTTGCGGGTTGGGGCGAGTGGGGATTCTTCTACCTCGCGCATCACGGCGCGTCTCGCGACTCGCGTACTTGCGAGGCGACACCGCCTTCGGCTGCCCTGCCGCCGCCGCCGCCGCGGCACCTCCCATGCGAGGTCCTCCTCCGACGTCCACGGATCGAGGTACTCCTATTGCACCTCGCCTCTTCATCTTCTCCACATCACCTCTTCCTCTTCCTCAATGGATCAGTCACTTCCTCTTCTTGCAAGATCTATGGGGGAGGTGCTGTAGGCATTCAATTCTTCCTTCACGGTACTGAACGCCGACGGCATCACGGCCAAGCCGCCGCTGACCACGCCGTACAGATCCCGTTCCCTTCTCTCTCCAATCCCTACTATCTGTTTCCTGATTAGGCATTAGGAATACTAACAGTGTTTTTGGAGAAGCATCAGACGAGTCCTTCTCGTGCTTGTAATTCAATACGCCAGACGAGTTGTTCTCGTGATTTTGGAATATTTTTTTTTTCAAATTGACTGCACTACTTCTCATTGGCAGAGCTGATAGAGGAAGACAGCTTCTGCTGATGTGCTTTGCTCACGGCTACTGCTCATCATGCTACTGGAGTTATCCAAAAAAAAGATAGAAGCTTGTCATGTTCATTTTATTTTCAATTTTTCCATGTAATTTGAGATGGGCAGTAATAATTTGGGGATGAGATTTTATGTCTTCACCGTCTCTATTTCAGCTTCCTGCAACTGAGCATAGGCTTCAATTGGCCTCGCTGCTTGTAATATATACTAGTACGAAGATAATGATGATGAAAATTTCTGGCTGTTCATCCAAGCAAGTGAATCTGTTTCTGTTCTATTGTGATAAGAAATTAGCACCCACAACTCATGCTGAACGACTCATCAGATTTCAGATGCTAGCTACTAGTACCACAAATGGTTCATTGAACAGGGCAGGACGTTGTGACAGCGACAGCTCTCTACTCTGTTTTGTGACAGCGACAGCTCTCTACTCTGTTTTGTGACAGCGAACCCGCACAAACGGGGCGGGGTGGGGTGGGTTGCTACGTTTGTGGGGCGGGGCGGGTTGACCAACCCCATTGTGTCATTGCAGGCGGGTTGGGGTGGGTTTGGGGTGGCTTAATCCCCATTAGCAGGCCTAAGGGAAATGGATACCCACAACTTTGGCCTTCTCCCAATTGTACAGATCCATTAGATGTCTCTAGCAATTTCACATTTGAAGTAATTTCTGGATTTCTATCTGGTTAGTTCCTTTCATACTTCTTTCTCAGTCCGGTTAACTCGTACGATGATAGGGGCTTGAATAATAATCAGGAAAACATTCATCCCCTTTCATATGTGTCCTTTTTCAAAGATGTACTTCTTTATCTAGAAGTAGTCTTCTACAGGTCAATAACCAATATGGACTAACCAACTCAATATCGGGTTTTGTTTTACTGCAATATGCTCCTCCACAACTCATCAAAGGAACTTAAATAATTAACCATTTACATTACATCAAAGAACTATCAATTCAGAAATTCATGGCATCCTTCTGTATGACAAGTAAAAGATGATACAATATTGTTTCTTAGAATAGACTGGACTCTTGGATTGCTTTAGGAGCATGTGTGGGCAATCATAAGAGCAGATAAATGTTCATAAATAAAATCCAGCAATAGTTGGACCATCTTCCTGTACAAAATTTATCCACCACATATTGACAGCGACCATTATAATTTTGCTGCAGACTTTTGTAGATATCAACTTGTTCATTACTGCATTATAACAAATAGTTGACATCATTATGAACCTTTTTACCTTCTCATATATGAGGAAAATCTTTCCATTCGGGGCTGTTTCACTTGGGTGGTGATGAAGTATATACAGGTTAGCTGATAGTGGCAACTTAACTTCTAATTAAGAGTGTAAGACTTTGTTTTGAAGAAGGTAGCTTTATGTGTTTCCAGTAATGTTTTGAAGAGAAGGAGTGAGGAGGGAACATGTACGCTCGAAGGTGATGGGGCTTGAGGATTCGGTGGCAGAGGATGAGCGGGGAGGTAACCCAGACGCTCGAAGGTGAGACATGCATTCGAGATTCTAGGAGGTATGATGCATAATAGTTGGTCGGGGTGATCTGACTAATTCGAGTTGCTCCATCTGTTTTCATTTTGGATTTTGCGACGATTTTTACTCAACTGCTTGCTCAATCCATTTTAAAACCCAGCTGCCTAAATTTTGCGAACTTAGCAAGCTGCAGATACCACTACCTGACTGAATTTTCATGTTCACCATTTTTTCCAACTTCTTATACAACTTGACGTATTTAGGCAACAGTTTGTTAGAACTTAGGCAACAGTTTGTTAGGAATTTGCCAGTAATATGGTTATAGATAGGCAATGACATGGGTTTAGGTATAAAATTTTGATACAACTTGACAGATTTTTTTCAACCATTTAGTTTAGTTTTGATGTTCTGTCATGTTTTTGCAAACTGATTTGAGCTCCTGATTTGTGCCTTGTGTAACAGTAATCCCACATAAAACTAAATGATGCAAAACAATCTGTATGCTCTGATATTGTCTCAACAACTCCATATGTTTCTGTTCTGGCTTGAGTTACCAAACAGCTCCTTTTCCCCTCTTTGTTTATTCATAAATTTTCCATTAGTTAATGATTTTTGTTGTAACTGTTGACCTCATCCACAATCAATACGTTTTGCGTGATATCGATTAGTCTGTGTTGATGCTAACTGTGATGTTGGTTCCTTTTTGTGATCTGAACTGTGATCAGTGACTTAGCGTTGCAATCAATGTGTCAGTTGTCAAAGTTGTTCATGGCTTCATAAACATTTTTTCCAACTTATTATACAACTTGACGTATTTAGGCAATAGTTTGTTAGGAATTTACCACTAATATGGTTATAGATTGGCAATGATATGGGTTTGGGTATAAAATGCAGATACAATTTGACCCATTTTTTCGAACCACTAGTTTTGATGTCTGTCTTTTTCTCAACTGGTCGACCTCCTTATTGGCGCCTGGTGTTATTCCCTGTAATTCCCGGTGCGGTGGTTCCTCTCGATGCACACAGCTGCAACACCTTGCCCATGTTTCTTTTATTTTTTTTTTGCACTGTGTGATTATCTAATTTCCATCTATCGCAAACCTGATTCACCAGATAAAACTCAGACAATGCATAGAAGAAAGAAGAATGATCTGGAACGCCCACCAGGGACAAATGCGGTACGTCTGTTCTTGTTTTCTTCACACGAGATGGTGCTCTTAAATGCATTATAAATGATTACAAACTTTCACTTTTTATTACGAATGCCTAGATATACGTAATATCATTCAAGTTTGGAGGGCTGCTCCAGATAGCATGCCATACTATCCCTGGAGATCTTGCAAACTGGCTCATCACGGAATGTTTTCAGGCTGAAACAATGGAGCTTGTGCTACCTGGTAGGGGCAGAATATCTCTAACTGCAGAGTCTGTATCATATATATTGGGTTTGCCAAATAGTGGGGAGGAAATAAAGTACGAACTTGAAGTGGAAGCATAAATTTTTGCCTGAGATGAGGTATGTCTACCATCTCCATTCAACAACAACTTAGTATACGTATTACTCAGATTATGTGTTTTTACCCACCTGTTTATATGAGTGCAAAAAGCAACTCACTCAGTCAGATACATAAATACATGTGTGTCCAAATCAGAAGTGTTTTTCACTGTCCAACAAGTTGGCCTGAGAATCTTTTAGTTGTTTAATGTAATATAGACTTTACATATCATAGGATCGCAGGTTTGTGCACAGATAGCACATTGTACCACCAGCAAAATGTTGGCTCTCATCAGGATTGGGGCTACTATGCACTAGTGTTTGTGCAGCATCAGTAGCAAACATATTATTTCAGGCAAGCAATAATATGATCCCTAATCAGCATCTTAATACTTCAAGGTTTGAGATGTCAACGTACATGAACTATCATTTTGCGGATATGTTCATCTCTGTATGTGAAAGTGAAATACATAGTATACTTTTTTAAAAAAGATTTCCATTGCCGTCCCAATACTTTTGCCATGGTGAATGATGGCTTAGCAGGCTCTCTAGGTGGCTAACTAATCACTAGACACAATGGGGAGGGATGATTGGGGTAGTAATCCCTGCCATGGCGCCTTGCTTAGTGTGTGATTGCTGCTGATCATTGTCTTGCTTGTTTTTAGTTCTTCACCAAAGTGAAACAGTGTTGTTTGGTTCCTCACCAAAATGTATCTAGCATTTTATCAGATACAAATATGAAGTTTAATTGTTATCTTTAACATTTGTTTAGTTTTTAGGCAACAATTTGTTAGGATCTAAGCAAAAGTTTGTCAGGAATTTGCCAATATTATGGTCATATGTAGGCAATGACATGGGTTTAGGTATGTTCTACTCCTTCTGTTCCTAAATATAAGCATTCCTATCATTCAAACTCAAGAAATAATAGAAGTGAGAAAAGATATCTATACCCCTCATTTTACACTACCCACCAACTCTCTACCAACCCACCTACCCATTTAGGCTTGTTCTATCCTTAGAAATGCTTATATTTTGACAAAAAATTTGAACCCTAGAAATGCTTATATAGTGGAACGGAGGGAGTACTAGTTTTTTTTCAAACTGATTTTTTGATCTGAATGGTGCTAGATGTTAAATGTACCTTGGCATAATGATCATTTGAACTATGTAAGCATAGCCAACAAAAACCCACCAGAGTGGTTTGGGCATAGGCGATTTTCTCCCGTATCGCTGGTGCCCTGTAATGCCCGGCGTGGTGGCACTATATGGTTTACTCAATCATCTGGCCAAGGGATTGTTTGTAGCTTATTTAGATCACATAGTTTTTTTTGCTGTGACGATCATATACTAACTGATTGCCTTTTTATCCTCTTTGTTGCATGTACTCATGGACTGCACAATCCATTGCTGCTGAACTTGAACAAGGAAGCAGATGAAGGTATGTGGACACTTTGTAGGAATTTTAGGAAACATTTTTTGTTTCAGTTCAGCCAACATTTTGCTAGGATGTTGGTAACACTTTTTGTAGTGGACTGTTTGGCTGGGTGCTAGCTAGGAAGTGCATGTGATGTTTTGTTCAACTTGCAGTCTTTGGCATTTTTGCACTACCTGTATCTGATGAAAGTTACACTTTAACCATTTCTATAGAACCAACTAGTCATCAGTGTATTTTCTGCCATTTTTTAAAAATTGATTGAACTCACAACAAACTAACTAAAATGAATGCAAGTAATCTGTATGTCCATGTATTTGTCTCAACAGGCCCATATGCCTTTTTTTTAACACAAAGCAATCAAGTGAGTGGCAACAACTAAATGATCATGATATTTTCCTTTTTTCAGCCACTGCATCAGCATAAATCTCAAGGAAAATCATTCCACTGTATCTGATTGCACAAAAAAAATCATTCCATTGCAGCAAGGAAGTATGCCATGTCTACGACATGATCCTAAAAACTCATGTACATCCACCCGGATCAAGGGACTTAAAACATCAAAGAGTATGTGCTCCCCCCCCCTTTGACCCACAAAAGCTTGCTAGATTTTAGACAACATTTTTTGGCAATGTCTTGATGCATGTAGGCAACATTTTGTTACAATTTAGGCAAAAGCTTGCTAGAATTTAGGCAAGAGTTTTGTAGAATTCATGCAACTAAGGTCTTTTATCATCAACAACATATTGGTTGACATCAGTGTTTTGGCTACTACGAACTAGTGTGTTTGCAACATTAGCATCAAGCACACTGTTTGTAATTCGAAGTCTGAAGCTGATTGGCAGCATCTGTTGACTCTACTTGAGTACAAAAGGTAGGATTGGCAACCTTCGGCGGCAACTGGGTTCAAATCAATTGTACCTGACACAACCAACCGCTGCTAGTGTTATGAAACTTAATTCAATTCAACAGCCAGAACAATAGAATCCAACTATGTATGCATATAATCCATGAGATATTGTATCCATTGGCATGTAACTTAATTCAGTTTACCGGCCAGTAAAATAAAAACATGAAGCCATGTTAGTATACTTATCTAGCCAACTATATAATGTTGTCCTCTCCTTTTTTTGTTTCCAGCAATATCCATATCTTTTTCTTTTTTCATTTCCTTGTAGCAGTGCACTCACTAACCATCTATGTTGCTTATTTCGGTTTTTGCAGATTTGGCAAGTGAAAATACAGGCAGCTAGAGGGTGGGAGAGACAAGTTTGTGCAGATTGGATAATGTGGGGTGAAAATTTGATAATGGGAATTGATGTGGAACGGTTTTTTCGAACGCACCTCTGTTTTTTTTCTTTTCTGTTGGATCTTTTGATTTGGGGATTTTTGCTTGTATCCTGTTGGGGATCGGGTCAGAAATATCATCCTCGGAGTTCTCCAAGGAAACACGCGTCGGCGGTTCCAGGGATTTCCTGAAGGTTCTGAAGTTTTTCGGATACATGAATAAGACTAAGAGGATCAATTTCTTATGATTTAAGAAGACTTTCTGGAGAATTCAGTAAATGGATAGGATATTATTTCATGTATGAGTGTGTTGTTGACCCTCGGAGTTCTCGGGAAAACGCGGAACCTCTCTTTCTCCTATGTTTTGTGATGTTCAGGAGTTCGGGAGTTCTAGGATTTCTTCCTCGGCTGGAGAATCTGGGAAAGGATAAAGGAACGCTGCAGCGGAGGAATGCTTGCCCGAAGCTGCTCAAGGAGGATTTCTGAAGATTGGGCGCCGCTCCGAAGCCGCTCAAGGTGGATTTCCGAAGATTACCCGAAGATTCTTGGGAACCGAGGCTGACCAAGTCAAAGGCGTAACGAGGAAGATTCAAGAAGACGTGAGAAGCTTGGCTACGGAAGAAGAAGGAAGCTAGAACACGTAAATGGCACACTTGTAAATTGAAAAGGATCTCTGTGATTACCGCGGACTTATGTACCCTCTACATTTCCGTGTGTTCGTAACTTTACAAAAGGTATTTTCAGAATGTAAAAGTGACCCTCGGGCACTATAAAAGGAGCCCCTCAGCCTTCGTGTAAAGGCATCAGCTTTTTCAGAGAGAATTCACAGGTTTTTGTCAGTTCGCTCATACCTTTTGTCTGGAGATTCTTGAATTTCCAACATTGGCGCCCGTCGTGTTCTTAGCCGTTAGAAACCCACGATGGCTCCACCGAAGAAAACCAAGAAGCCCACAGCGCAAGACTTTGAGAGCGAGGATAACCAAGAAAACACAGAACAAGGCCTCGTCCTTCACCCCAAAACCAACACCGCACAAGATCCAGAACAAGTCCAGGATCCACAACACAACGAGAAAGAGAAAGGCAAGGAACTGGAAGAAATCCCCGAAGCCAGTGATGAACGCAATGAGCACGAAGTGCCCGATGAAGAGTTACAAGCGGCCCTAAAACAAATTCAAACTCTGAAAAGACAGAAAGACAGGATAGCCATGCAACTCAAGGCTAAGAAACAGGCCACAGAAAAGCTGCAAAGACTAGAACATGCAAAGAAGGAAATAATGCAACTTCAGAAAGAAATTGATGATTTGGCTGAGGGAGAGGACAATTCCTACAAGCAATTCACACCAGACTCAGAGTCTGCAACCAAGAACCAGCGAAACAAGCAGAGTCTCATTTCTCCAGAAAACACAGCACATAAACAACGGGATTGCTCAGTTCAACGACCTCAACTCTCCACTTTCTGTAGGCCTCTAAACAGCTCCATGGCCATCCAAATACAAGCCAGTTTCGCTTCCAAAGTTCAATGGCTTCGGCAATTCCAGACAATTCCTGATGAGTTATGAAGCCGCAGTAGCTTCAGCAGGAGGAGATGATGTCGCTCTAGCAAAATCCTTCATTATTGCATGCGAAGGCCCAGTGCTTAATTAGTACTCACTTCTACCCCCGCATTCAGTATACAGTTGGCTCAATCTAAAATCCAAGTTCCTACAAGTCTTCCAAGCTTTCCATCATACAACTACAAGAACAACAGATTTGTATCAATGCAAGCAAAAAGACAAAGATCCACTAGCAGAATTCGTGAGAAGATTCATGCAGCTAAAATCTCAAACTCCGGAGGCAGATGACAAAGCAACCATCTCAGCTCTCATAAGTGGTTTGATTCCAGGACAAACAGCTAGTCATTTCAATAGACTCAACCCCAAATCAATGGATGAACTATTTGAAGAATTGGAAAAGTACTGTAAATCAGATGAAGACCACAGAAGAAGAGTGGCAGAAAGGTATCAGCAAAGGCAATCCCAGAAAAGCAACAACTATAGGAATCAACCTGTCATGAATGTGCAAGACAATTCCTCAAACAATCCATCACAGGCTCAGAGTCACAACAACCAGAGCTCTCAGCGCGGTGGCTATTCTGGAAGAGGAAGAGGAAGAGGTTGAGGAAGAGCACCCTCAACACTCCAAAATCATGATAGCAGAGATCCACACTTTCAATGCATATATCATGGAAGGGGCACAGCACGGAAGCATGCCCAGAGACCCAGAAAAACTTCCAAAGAATCCAAGAACAACAACGCGTAGCCCAAATAACAGCCGCACAACCCAAACAAGTCCAACACACTTATTGGCAACAACAATCCTTTCCTCACACCCAGCCTTTTATCCAACCACATCAAACGGTTTGGCAACCTTCGCCACAATTCTACCCACAAACCCATTTCCCACAACCACAACCTTCGCACCAATTTTTCCAGCAAACCCCAGTTCCGCAAAACCAAAATTCACAGCAAGCCTTCCCTCAAACCCAAGCCATACAAGTCATTGAACAACCACAGCCGATTCAAGCAAAAGAAGCATTGCCACCACCACCAGCCCAGGTCCCAAAGACCAAGCAAAATAATTCCCAAAACACTTCAAGGGCACTACCATCCTTTGGCATGATCTTGCCAATAACCGGAGGGTCATCCATGGAATTTGACACCAAGAAGCAAAGAAACGATTATTACAGACAAATCAACGTAATCGTTGATGATGGTCCAGTAGCAAGGCCAGAATGGGCAAAGGTTCCAATAACCTTTACTGAAGAAGACTTCAGAATAAAATCGGTTTCCCATAATGACGCAATGGTCGTCGAAGTCAATGTCGCTGGATGGGTCATAGGAAACGTCTTGATAGACAATGGAAGTTCAGCAGACATTATTTTCACCAACACCTTTCAACACATGGGCCTCGCGCCTCACATGCTAGCACCACCAGAGAAGCCATTAGTTGGTTTCGGAGGAAAACCAATCAGGTCCAGAGGAAAAATCTCTCTACCAGTATCATTCGGAGATTTGGACAACGCAAGAACAGAACACATCATGTTCGATGTTGTTGATATGTACTATCCATACAATGCAATCTTTGGAAGAGGATTCATCAACAGATTCGATGCCGTATTCAGACAACTCTTCTTATGTATGAAAATCCCAGCTCCGCACGGAGTAATCACTATCTTCGGAGACCAGAATGAAGCAAGAAGAATAGAAAAAGGAAACACTCCTGGGCAACAAAACATCCATCATCTAGCAGATGATAAAGAAAGACAACAGCCATACTCCGAAGCAAAGAGAGATAAAGAGAAAATTGAAATAAGTGCTGACGGAGAAACAAAGAAAGTATTCCTAGATGGCATGCCAGACAGAGCAGTAACAATTGGGGCAGATTTAAGTCCTCAAGAAGAAGAAGAGCTGATTTGTTTCTTAAATCAAAACAAGGATGTCTTCGCATGGTCAGCAAAGGACTTGCAGGGTGTTGACCGGGACATCATTGAACACAAGCTTGACATGGATGAAAAGATTCATCCAAAAAAACAAAAGCTCAGGAAAATGTCAGAAGAAAAAGCAAAGGCAATGGAAGCAGAAGTCCAAAGATTACAAGACGCTCAGGTCATCCGAGAAGTAATCTATCCAGTATGGCTGGCCAACACGGTACCGGTCAAGAAAAAGAATGGAAGATGGAGAATGTGTGTGGATTTCACGGATTTGAACAAGGCTTGCAAGAAAGATGACTACCCACTAGAAAGAGTAGATAGAGTGGTAGATGATGCTGCAAACAGTGAAATGCTGTCCCTCCTGGACATGTTCTCTGTGTATCATCAGGTCAGGGTAAGAAAAGAAGATGAGAATGCCAGAGGGCCTCAAGAACGTAGGATCCAGATTCTCAAGAATGATAGCAATCCTGCTACATTATCAACTTCGAAGAAACATTCTAGCATATGTTGACGACATCATTGTCAAAAGCATTAGAAGATGCGATCACATCAGAGATTTGGCAGAAACATTCGCAAATCTAAGGGCAGCGAACCTTAAACTAAATCCAGAGAAATGCGTATTTGGCATTCAGAAGGGAAAGGTTTTGGGATGCCTTGTATCAACAAAAGGCATTGAAGCTAATCCTGACAAGATAAAAGCAATTGTAGAAATGCAAGAACCAGCTTCGGTCAAGGATGTACAAAAGTTAACAGGAAGAGTGGCAGCACTAAACAGATTCATTCCCAGAGCAGCAGAAAGAAGCTTACCATTCTTCCAGCTCCTCCGAAGTTCCAAGAACTTTCAGTGGAGCGAAGCCCAAAGACGGGCATTCCAAGAACTCAAAGAATATTTGACAAACATGACAAAGCTATACCCACCAGAGCCAAAGTCACCTCTCCTCCTATACCTCGCAGCTTCCAATTCAGCCGTAAGCGCAGTTCTTGTTCAAGAGAAAGAAGAAAACGGGAAATTAAGGCAAGTACCAATCTACTTCGCCTCCGAAGCTCTATCAGGATCAAAACTATTTTACTCAGAGCTAGAGAAGATCGCCTATGCAGTCATCATGGCAGCAAGAAAACTCAGACATTATTTTGAAGGACACCAGATTCACGTCATCACGAATCAGCCTCTCAACGACCTCTTCACAAACGGGGATGCAACTGGAAGAATTACAAAATGGGCTGCAGAATTGTCTGGATACGTGGTAGACTTCGAAAGAAGAAACGCTATAAAATCACAAGTCTTGGCGGACTTTGTCGTAGACTGGACTTCACCAATCATGGAAAACAATGCCTGCGAACAAGTGCCATGGGTAATCTACTGTGACGGAGCCTGGTGCAGAAAAGGTGTGGGAATTTCAGCAATAGTAACATCACCCTCGGGTATCAAAATAAGGTACGCAGCAAGACTAGACTTTCCAGATGAAGCAGTCTCCACCAACAATACCACGGAATATGAAGCTCTGCTACTAGCACTAAGAAGGGTCAGCAAACTTTCATTATCAAATCAGACTCCAAAGTGATTCAAGAACACGTTGAGAAAGAAAGCGAGGCAAGAAATCCAGAACTTATCAAGTATCTGAAGAAAGTTCGAGAAATGGAAAAATATTTCAGGGGCTATACTGTGCAACATATCCCAAGAGCTGAAAATGGTGAAGCAGACAAGCTAGCGAAAGCAGCTGCCCAGAATCAACCTTTACCCCCAGATGTTTTCTTTGAAATTATCACTTCTCCATCAGTAAAAGAGCAAGAAGACAGAATGGTGAATGTCATAGAAAGCGCAGATTGGAGAGCTCAAATCATGGCATTTTTAAGAAACCATTATGAACCTATGGACGAAAATGAGTTAAACAGACTCAAGCAAAGGGCAAGGGGCTATGCAATAGTAGCTGGAGAGTTGTACAAGTCTGGAGTTTCCGAACCCTGGCTACGGTGCATAACCTCCAAAAAAGGAAAGGAACTTCTGGCAGAAATTCATAGCGGATTATGCGGAGCTCATATCGGTGCAAGAGCACTTGCAGGGAAGGCAGTAAAACAGGGATTCTTTTGGCCGTCCATGATTATTGATGCAAGAAAATTAGTTCAAGAATGCGAGGCATGCCAAAAAATAGCAAGACATCAAAAGGCACCTTCGCTCCCAATTCAGCTCATTTCACCATCATGGCCACTGCAAAGATGGGGGATGGATTTAGTGGGACCACTACCCACAGCTCAAGGCAATTGCACATTCGCAGCAGTAGCTGTTGACTATTTCACAAAGTGGATTGAGGCAAAGCCACTAGCAAACATCACAGCTGCAACTGTTCAGAAGTTCTTCTGGCAGAACATAGTTTGCAGATTTGGAGTTCCAAGGGAACTCACAGTGGACAATGGAAAGCAATTTGACTGCTACACTTTCAAGGAATTCTGCAGAACCATAGGCACGGATGTCATGTTTTCCTTAGTCTATCATCCTCAATCAAATGGAGCAGTGGAAAGAGCAAATGGAATCATATTCACGGGTGTCAAGAAGTGCTTATTCGATCAGAAGAAGGGCAAATGGGTCGATGAGCTACCTAGAGTCATCTGGTCTCACAACACAACTACGTCAAGAGCTACGGGGTTCACACCTTTTCGCCTACTGTACGGTACCGAGGCCATGGCACCAGAAGAAATCAAGAATGAAATCATAAGAGCAAACAAAAAAGCTGAAGATTCTCAAGAAAAAGAAAAATTAGAGAAAGACATGATCGAACTAGACATCCTGGAAGCATCCCAGAACTTAGAGAAATACCAGCAGGAAACCAGAAAGTGGAAAGACAAGAAAATTGTAAGGAAGGAAATCAGAGTCGGAGACTTGGTCATCAAAAGAAAAAAGAATTGGGAAAATCTAGGGAAACTGCAAGAAACTTGGGAAGGACCATACATAGTGAAAGAAAGTAACAGGCCCGGTTCTTTCCGCCTAACTGATGAGCTGGGAATAGAATTACCACATTCATGGAACGTGGAAAGCTTAAAAAGGTATTATCCTTAAGAAATGATAGAATTTTAGTTAACTCGCATTTAAATTAAGAAAAAGTGTAAAAAACCTCGGTCTGTGGATCTATAAACAGGCCAAGGGAGGAAAATAGGTTTACTTTTCCGCAATTTTACTTTACCTAAAGGGACCGTACTCTTTTCCTTGCAAGGGGAACTCCACCATGGAGGCAAGGTTTTTAATGAGGCGGGTCTCGTGTAAATTTCCTTTCTATACGTAATGAAAGAAGTTTTCCCCTGAATTTCCTGCATTCATGTTGATATCATTTCTTTATCATTACAAAAATCCAAAGAAACGAAGGCCGAGGGCCATGTTTTAAAACCCCGTGATTATCCAAGAAAATCACGAGGGCCAAGGCAACAGAGAAGTTGCGGCCTCATTCCAAAAAACCCGTGATTATCCAAGAAAATCACGAGGGCCAAAGCAACAGAGAAGTTGCGGCCTCATTCCAAAAAACCCATGATTATCCAAGAAAATCACGAGGGCCAAGGCAACAGAGAAGTTGCGGCCTCATTCCAAAAGGCCGTGATTATCCAAGAAAATAACGAGGGCCAAAGCAACAGAGAGGTTGCGGCCTCATTCCAAAAAAAAACCCGTGATTACCCAAGAAAGTCACCAAAACCAAGGCGACAGAAGATTGCGATCATGTTCCAAGAAGTGTTCGCACAAGTATACAAAGGCATAACGCCAGTTGGATAATTTTCCATAAATTCGTTTTCATCAGAAGCAAAGTTCGCAAGACGTGTTGAACACAACCTAGAGTTGTCATATCAACACATTTTTTTCACCTTAAGTCCATAAAACTATATACAAAGTTTTATCGACTTATATTTAGAAATTTTTTTTTCTAAAGCTATCTAAGTAAACTTCAAAACGTATACCCTCCTGGAAAAGGACGACACTCCCTCGTGCTACGAAACGCAAAGTAGGGAGGACGACATTTTTTGCAAAAACTTTTCATAAGTTGCTTTTTCGCATCACAAGGGACAGCGTCTTATTACAACAAACTTTCATAATGCAAAAGATCAGAGCACAAAGGGAGTTCTAGTACATGGCCAGGTTTCGACCCTCGCTGTTCAGCGATATCACAAACATAAGCAAAATCATCATCCGCGGCTACGGGGCTGAGCGGCTCTGTCTTCACAAAGTGTGGCGTGTTTTCTTCAAGCGTCGCAACAGCAAAATCATCTCGAGAAGTAAAAAACCAGCCCAGAGGGAAGCTATGCTTTGAAAAGTACTCGCAACAAAACATCCAAAAATCTCTGAAGGATTTTTTAGGAAAGGCTTCTTTGTACAAACGCCAGGAAGCACCGCTGGCCATCACACGTTGATAATACATACGAACAGGGATGACGTCCTGCGCAGGCCCTCCTTCAAGGACCTGCGCAGGCCCTCCTTCAAGGACCTGCGCAGGAATAATATGTTACAAAACTTTTTACAAGTTGTCTCAAAGTCTTCAAATCATGAACATCCTAAATTCTAGACCTACTCTAATTCAGTTGGAGCCGCGTCAAGATCAGCAACATTTACGTCTTCACCACTTTTTTCACCAGTCTCGGCAGCAGCAACATCGTCGGAGTTGAGCTCTAGCGCCGCTCGAAGCTCTTCTTGGGCCTCGTCCTCCAAGATCTAAGAAACAAATCAGAAGATGACTGTAAGCAAACAATGGCACAAGCAAACAAAGAAGCCAAGTCATTCTCGAGAATATCAAGAAGAAGGAAAACACCTTAGCAAGCTTCGCACGTGCGATTTCCTTGGCAAATTCTTTGCCGCCAACCATCCAAAACTTCTTAACAAAATTCTTCTTAATGTTCTTTACATCCTCATTTGCACGAATCCTGGAAACACTAGATGCCGCTGGAAATTCAAGACCAGAAGAGTAAAATTTCCCAAGATCCGCACAATCTTTTATCTCCAACAGTTTCAGAAGACTCTCGGAGCAAAATGTGGCAGCAAAATCACTGGCAGAACCAATAAGCTCGGGAAGACTTTCGAATTCTTCAACAAGCCAGTTGATGATTGCCACTGGGTCTTCAACATCAGGAAACGGATTTGGTCTAGCACCATACTCTCCGAGAGCTTCGCTATATTTTTCAAACAAAAATTCAAAGTTATTCTTAATTTTCTTCTCCCCATCCTTCATAATTTTCAACTGCTCGGCAAGATCCTTTTCCAGAGAAATAATCCTCAGATCTTTCTCACTGCTGGCTTGGGCAAGTTCTGCATTTTGCTTCGCAGCCTCAGCACGTTTAGCCTTAAGATCTGAAATCTGGTTAGCATCACGTTCAATCGTGTTCCGCAATTCTTCAATAATTTTCAAGTCATCCTCTCGAGACTTCTGAAGCTTCGCATGTTCAATTTCCAAACTTTTAAAAGCATCATCAGAATGTTTTCTCCCCTCCTTAGCAAGTTCTACCATCTCTGTTAAAGTCTTGTTGTGAATCTCTAGTTCCTCAGAGAGTTTCTTTGAGGAGGCCAGATCCCTTTCAAGATTGAGAATCTTGCCTTGTAGCGAAAGGACATGGTTCTGATCAGCACGAGTTTTCTCAGAATAAATCTTGCCAGTGATCACAGATTTTAAGCTGAGGGTGGTACTGATCATTGATAAATCTCTGGCGGGAAGCTTTCGCAAAGCGTCTTCAAAAACTGTAAGTAATAAAAGGCCAGATAAGCAAAACCAAAGCAGAATAAAGAAAGAATGAACGCAACTCAGAACCAACATACCTACGGGGTCAAAATAATTACCAACTTCCTCATGCGCAGATGTCACAATCGCATGAGCATCATCTTGAACTGTCTCAATCCGAGACTCCGGAATTTTCTCTAAGTCTTGAAGGGAAAAAGAGGGCTTCTTCAAGGCTTCACCTCCAGATGAGCTTGCGAAGGAACCAAGCGTTCCTGGGGCATTCCACAGCATTTCAAAGCTATACAGATCATCATCCCTCCCAATCCCAGCACCACCAATGAACATTAACTTACCCTTCAAGTTCGTTCCAAATGTCTGATTGTATCCATAAGTCTCGGCCGAAACTCCCCCATCTTCAGGAATGTCTTGACAACCTTGAATAAGAAGTGGAAAGTGAGAAGGAGGGCCTCGCTGCACGGTTTTGTCAAGATCAGCCATAAATTTGAGAGAAGCGTCACCGTCACTTGTCTTGTCTTCCAAAACAATAATTCCCTTCTCCAGGGATGAACCTTCGGAAACTTTGGATGCCTCAAGCATTTCAATAGCCGCGGGTTCCTTATCTGAAAGAGATTCAATATCAACAAAAGCATTCTCTGAGGAAGGAGAACCCACCACACGACCCGGAATCACCTCACAACAAAGCAAAGAATCACCTGATTTCTGGTTATCATCATCATCATCATCATCAGACAAGGCAGATGCGACCCGAGCGCGAGGTTTGGAGGAAATGACCTTCTTGTTTCCTTTCTTCTTCTTCAAATCTGCCAAGGCAGCGGCGGCAGTTTTTTCAGCTTCGGAACTACGAGGCGGCGAGGACGAGCTCCCGGAAGTCATCTTTCTCTTCTTGGAAATTTCTAGAGTTTTCGTCTTCTCGGAAGCCTTGCCAACCGCAGAAGATTTCTCAGAAATCATCATAACTTTAGGACTCTTCCTCTTTCGGGACTTCGCAGGAGCTCCAATAACAATCGACCTAGTAACACCAGGCGCTTGCATCAACCTTTTTGGGCCAGGAGGCCTCGGCCGAAGAGCCGGATCTGCGCCAAGTTCTGAAAAAACGCGGTTCACTCGGCGTTTGTGCTTCACGATATTCTTGAACTGTTTATACTCACTCAAGTAGCATTTCCCGACCATATCAACCACCAGCTCCTCAATAAGGAAGATAAAATCATCCAAAGTCTGACCTTCGTAAAGGCGAAGATCGAATCTCGGAAAGGGAACTAGACATGGCGCCCAATCCACAGAAAGGTGAACAATCTTCTTGGGTTGCCACCCGTAGGACAATGGCCATACACTGGCAGCAACGTATTCCTCAATCACGTCTCTCCCGCCAAGGATAGTGTAGGCAAAATAAAACTTGTCTTCACCTTTCTTGAAATCTTGAGATTTTCTGCTAAAGGAAGCAGTGGAAACAGCCGTCATCGGTCCGATGGGCATAAAAAAAGGGTTCATGGGGCCAGCAAGTCCCATCTCCTTCGACATGTCAACCTTGACATAAAACAAAAACTTCTGCCAGTCATCTGCCCATTTCTCATTGCTACAGGGAGCTAACTGAATTCTCTCAATCTTCTGACTAGCATTCTTTCAACGAGTATTGAAAGTGCTGCAACCATAGTGAGCTTCGTACAAATTGCCATCGTCAAGTTTGATAATTTTTCGCTGAATATAAAGCTCAAAAAGCCGAGTGAAAACATCTGCACTTATATGACCTTCGAAAGTCTTCTGGATCCAGAAAAATTTCGATAACTCCAGAAAAGAGTTAGGAGTAAGCTGATGCATCTTCACTTGAAATCGATTCAGGATTGCTGGAAGACGTTCATCACATGGAAATCTGAGACCAGCAGTAAAGAAGTCTCTAAAAACAACTATCTCATCAGCTTGAGGTTGAGGAATTTCTTCGTTTGTTGGCGACCGACCGCAACTAGGAGGAAAAAATTTCGCATCCTCAAAATCCTTAATCAGCTCAGGGGTCACTAGAGATTTTTCAAAAACAAAAGTTGGAGGATACGCCACCTTCGGAGGCATCAACTCTTCCATCTCAACCTCAACCTGAGAAATATCTTCTTCAGTTCCGGAGTCCTCGCCCGAGTTCACCTCTCCTTCCTCAACAGTCGTATCCCCAAGGCCCGGAACCAAAGGAGCGCTACTTGAAGCAGGAGCTTCAGTAGATTGTGGAACTTCGGAACCCAGGGCGGCAGCTTGGGCAATTTCTTCCTCCGTCATCAGCTTGGCAGTATGCCTCACTCGAGCCACCTGAAAACAAGAAATATCGGAAAAAGTATAAAAACCTCTATCCCAAAAAATCAAAAAGCAAAACTAAAGAAATAAGGAGTTCAGAAGATTACCTTTGGAGAAGAAGAAGAGCAGAACTCAGGATACAGACCGCCCAAGAGTACCCTTAACAGAATTGAAGAAAAAATCTAAGAAGATTCAAAAGCAGCCGAACGGTGAAAGCAAAGGTCACCGTAGGCCCCCTATTTATAGGAACGAGCGGACGGCTCGAGAAGACGCCTTGGTAAACAAACCGTCACCCTATAGAAAGCCGACGCGTGTCTCCTCCGACGCCCGAGGACGACGTTTTTATCCAATCCTTAGAAACTTTTTTCGTGGAAACGAGTCGTCGGAGTCAACCCGCTTCCCCGAGGGGCTACTGTTGGGGATCGGGTCAAAAATATCATCCTCGGAGTTTTCCAAGGAAACACGCGTCGGCGGTTCCAGGGATTTTCTGAAGGTTCCTAAGTTTTTCGGATACATGAATAAGCCTAAGAGGGTCGATTTCTTATGATTTAAGAAGACTTTCTGAAGAATTCAGTGGATGGATAGGATATTATTTCATGTATGAGTGTGTTGTTGACCCTCGGAGTTCCCGGGAAAACGCGGAACCTCTCTTTCTCCAGTGTTTTGTGATGTTCAGGAGTCCGGGAGTTCTAGGATTTCTTCCGCGGGGCGGAGAATCTGGGAAAGGATAAAGGAACGCTGCAGCGGAGGAATGCTTGCCTGAAGCTGCTCAAGGAGGATTTCCGAAGATTGGGCGCCGCTCCGAAACCGCTCAAGGTGGATTCCGAAGATTCTTGGGAACCAAGGCTGACCAAGTCAAAGGCGTAACGAGGAAGATTCAAGAAGACGTGAGAAGCTTGGCTACGGAAGAAGAAGGAAGCTAGAACACGTAAATGGCACACTTGTAAATTGAAAAGGATCTCCGTGATTACCGCGGACTTATGTACCCTCTACATTTCCGTGTGTTCGTAACTTTACAAAGGGTATTTTCGAAATGTAAAAGTGACCCTTGGGCACTATAAAAGGAGCCCCTCGGCCTCCGTGTAAAGGCATCAGCTTTTTCAGAGAGAATTCACAGGCTTTTGTCAGTTCGCTCATAACTTTTGTCTAGAGATTCTTGAATTTCCAACATATCCCCTTTGTCTGCCGCTGTTTTTTCGGCGCTCCTGTTCTGCGCCACCAGACAACGACATGGCAAAGAGCACGATTTAATTATGTTTCACGCATATTCTTTTCCCCGATCCAACTATGTGTTTTCGTGCGCAAAAATGTGGGCTTGGGAAGCCGACCAGAAATGTGGGCCTGGTGTGGGCCTGGTAACATATCGTCAAACTTACCCAAAAACAGCCGGCTGTACTCTAAACTATATTACAGCCGGCTGTAAAATAGCCTGGTTCTTATTATTTATGATATAAAATTAATATTATTAGATATATATTTGAATATAGTTTTTTAACAAATTTATTTGGAGATACAAATGTTTCATATATTTTCTACAAATTCGGTCAAATTTGTGACACGAAAACAACGGTGACCACCTTTTAGGGACATAGGGAGTACGCGCCACTGGTCGCGGGTTGACCCGGTCCTGATGAGGTACTGCTGAAACAACGTTTGGGTATTACCTATTATCAGGTGGGGTCCATTTCATATAAATTGCATTGGTGAATTATATTTGTACTTCCGCCGTCCAAAATGTGGGTCATTTTGTTATTTCTAAATTCATAGATTTTTCTATTTGTACAGGTATAGAAATGCTAAAAAGAACACAATTTGGGACCCAAGGAGTAGTTGCACCCATCTACATTTTCCGTGAGATGGCTCTGCAATTTAACAAGAATCTACAAGTAACATTGCTGTATCAACGACTACTCGACTACTCCACACGTCAGTGTGAGCAAAAGCCATGATGTGAATTTTGTCACTTGATACCGTCAATGCATAGATGCAAAATTTTTTAAGAAAAACATGATTTAGATTGCAAGGGATGCTCATTATGTCGGCATCGAATAGCGACATGGAGCACCGTGCTGGAGTTGCTCAATGCAAGAAAAACGTGAACTGTGGAGGCGTGCAGCAGCATGGATCAACAAAAAGTGTCTTGAAAAATATGCATGGGGTCAACTTACGATTTCCAATAACACGCTCAGAGTTCTTTTACAGACAAATTTAAACGATATACGTCAAACACATCAGTTTTAGGACTCCCAGTGATCAAACTGCACACTTCTTCATAATGATGAAACGACCACAGCTAGCTTACAAGCTTCCATCTTCTAACCCGTGCCTGGCAAGGCACCTTCAAGATGACTTGCCGCATGAAAATTTTCAAAACTTCTAAGTATGACATGCAACACTATTTCAATAAGCTCCGCGGTCGCTTATACCTGCGGTATTTTCACTCCGCCAATATAAACCTTCCTCATGTTCCAGTTTCCCAAGTATTTCTATCAATCTCTATAGGTTAGTCAACTTGAGCTCTGCACATGACACTTCTAGCTTCTCGAGCTCTACTGCCCACAGAATAAGATGACCATAGCAACACGTCAGAAATATATGTCAAGAGCACGACTTGCTGACCACATAATTGATATGAACAAATGGGGATTCAACTTGGATGATTGATACACATCTCTATTGTCCTTAAAAAATACTAGCAGCAGGTACGTTGTCATCACCTAGGCCCTGACAGCTAAACCGAGCGAAGTTTCTCGGCCGAGTCGACAATACAATCTGCTGTATGATGCGAGTCTATCTCGTCCTGATCATCTGCTACCTTCAGCCACTCCTCCCATCTCTCGGCGAGATCACCACCGCCTTCAAGCATCATCACCACCTCTGACATCTTAGGACGTTCTATCGGGTCGCGCTGCGTGCAGAGAAGCGCGATCTGGACCAGGGATTCCACCTCAGCTTCGTAGTTGTTTCCTAGATCTGGATCAGCGATTAGCTCCAATTTCTTCTCCTTCATCAACCCCTTGACCTGCTCAAAGCACATAAGCACTATTAGCTTGCTAGTCAAACCAGGTGTTTTATCATAACAACAGATCCAACAACTCCGGTAAAAGCCAATGTGATATTGTTATCATGGAGCATGTGCATGTGTGCGTGATATGTACAGACGTCTGTGCCTGGAGGTAAAGCCAGCATACCCTCTGATTAAGAGATAGGCAAGTAACCACCTCCAGGGTTCTTGCATATCCTTAAATCAATCAACAATCTAGAGCAACCTCAGTAGCCTTCATACTATCAAAGCTTTCAGATATGTCAATGAACAAAGAATGTTCCAGAGACATGCCACTCTATCATATGCTTAGCTTAGCTGTAAACATGGCACCAATTCAGAAACAATTTGTTTTTTACAATTGTACAGAAAAAAGTGAGCATCCAAATCCAACACGGCATCAAACTGCAAAACAGCATGAATATCTACACTGCAATTTGAACTAAGGAAATGTCATTAGTAAATTACCCAATCAAGCAGCATGGCATTATCACCCTTGGCAAGGCGAGTACGATCAAAGGCACGTTCTCCTGTTATAAGCTCCAAAAGCATAATTCCATAACTGAATACATCAGTTTTCTCAGAGGCTTTTCCTGTTGAAAGATATTCTGGTGCTATGTGGCCAATTGTTCCAATAACTGCAGTATTTACATCGGTATCCTTGTGATCCACTAGTTGGGCCAAACCAAAATCCCCCACTACAGCTTCGAAGTCTTCATTTAGCAAAATATTTGCAGCTTTGACATCACCATGGATAATCTTCGGATCACAATTATCATGTAAATAGGACAGGCCCCTGGCAGAGCCCAATGCAACCCTCCTCCATGTCTGCCAATCTAGTGGAGGTTCAGATCCTGGCCGTTCTACAGAATTAAATAAAATAATAAATGCCTTCCAGTCTGATATTGTTGTGAACAAAGTACGACAACCTAAAATACACAAAGAAAAGACTATATGACTGGAATAATCAGAGTACCTTTTAAATGCGGCGCCACACTTCCATTGGCCATGTATGGATACACAAGCAACCTTTCCTTCGATGTCATACAGAATCCGTGAAGATGCAAAATGTTTGTGTGTACAACCGTACTAAGTACATCAACTTCTGCTTGAAATTGCAGTTCCCCAGTTCTCTGCTCCTTTTGTCTCTTAATAGCTACTAATGAACTATCTGCCAGCCTCCCTTTGTAGACTTTGCCAAATCCACCTCTTCCCAGAACGTTCTTACTGCTGAAGTTATCTGTTGCAACTCGTAGTTCTTGTAGTGAAAACCTTTTAAGCTGGCCAAGATGCACCTCTGGATCTTCTTTGTCTGCAACATTCAAAAGCTCACCTTAAGTTGACTCAATGTTATTCCTGAACTTATTCTCCTGCTGTTTTGCATGCTTACCAGATACATCAGAGAAATGCTTTTGTAGTTTCCTGCGTGGCCAACATGCAAAACAAAATCCTCCAGTACTGGAGTAATTACTTCCTGCTCAAAATAAGATGTCACCAGCAAAGTCATATTCCTTAGCCTCAATTACCCTCATACAAACACAGGAAAGAGAAAAAGGAGGGGGAAAAAGTATGCCTGTTGTTTTTATCCATTATTCATATCCAAAATCCACACCCACCTCAAATGGGGAGGGTATGAGTAGAAAAAAAGTATCCATTAAAGAAATGGGGAGGGTAGGGTGTGGAGAGGGTACAAATAATCGATTGGATATGTATAGAATCTAGTACAAAATTAATTATCTATTGGGTATGGGTGGGATTGGGGAGGGTAAGAAGTGGATAATAATTATTTGAATTTGGGTATGAACAAGAGTGGATTTGTCCATACCCTCCCCAGTGGCAACCTTAGAAAAAAGGAAAGAAGCTAGTTTTTTTATTTGTGCTGCATCACATGCATGGTTGCCAAAATTGTCATACCTACATCTAATTAAGGGGCTCCATTCTAATATTCTATTCATCACTATAATCTATGCTTCAACAATCCTATAGTTTCCATCTTACCTAGAGAGCCCTGGCCGATTTTGAATCTACGACATTCACGACCTTAATCAGATGAGAAATTTTTTCAAAACAAAAAAATTAAACCCCAGAGGTTCCCTGTGTCATATATAAGAGAGAACAATGAGTACAAAACTCATGAAACACACTAGCCAATAACAACCGACAAAAGATGCCAGCCTCAAACACCAGTTGTAACAAATGGAGCAATCCACCTGCCAACAACCTCTGCAACTGGCCTCCAGTGCCACCCGGAAACTTTTCAAATGAGAGGCCTAAGTATTTTTACTGGTCCTCTGTTCTGCTGAGGCACCAACAAACAGAGAGAGAATAAAGACATGGCCAGCACAGGGAAGGTGCACGTGTGAGTAGCTGAATTTTCACTCATGGAGAGTGTGGATGACACTGGAGTTGGGAATTTTCTGGATTTATTTCTCAAATTCTACCACAATGCCATGCCAACCCAAGGGGTTGGGGATACATATTTATAGGGCTGTTGGGGCTGCTAGCCAGCCAAGCATATGCCGAATTCTAGTCTAAGATGCCAGTCTAACTGCTGTCCTAGATGCTGCCTAACTGCTGTCCTAGATGCTGCCTAACTGCTGCCATAAAGCAGTCTAAGATGCTGGGGGGGAACTACCCTGCTACCCTGCAGCAGCCCCACACAAGGACCATGTGCTGCTGCAGCCCCACAAAGACCAACAGTACAGAGACTTATCCATCATTCTCCCCCTAAGTCTTGTGCGTCGTCTTGTGGGAAATCTGAACCATCCCGGTCTTGGAGCAGAGTTCCAAGAACTTGATCCTCCCAAGAGGCTTGGTGAGCAGGTCTGCAAGCTGATCCTTGGTGTTGATGTAGCCTGCCTTGATGCTCCCTTCCTCCAAACAGCCTCGGATGAAGTGGTACCTCACCCAGATGTGCTTGCTTCGTTCATGGAAAATGGGGTTCTTGGCCAGGGCCAGAGCGGACTTGCTGTCCACTCGGAGTTCCATTGCCTCAGTGTCTCTGCCGAGAAGATCACTGAGCAGTCGAGCGAGCCAAATCGCCTGAGTCGAAGCGGTAGAAGCCGCAATGTACTCGGCCTCGCAACTGGACAGAGCCACCACCTGCTACTTGATCGACTGCCAGCTCACAAGGCACTTGCCAAGGAAGAAGAGGATCCCGCTGGTGCTCTTGCTGGTGTCGATGTCGCCGGCGTGGTCGCTGTCGCTATACCCGACGAAGTGTGCCGCTCCGGGGCACCTCGGGTAGAAGAGGCCGTGATCGAGAGTCCCTGCCACGTAGCGGACGATCCTCTTCATAGCCTGCTGGTGCTCCGTCGGCGGTCGCTGCATGAACCGACTAACATAGCCAACGGAGAACGCCAAGTCCGGTCATGTGTGGGCGAGGTAGCGAAGGCTCCCCACAAGATGCTGGTACTGGGTAGCGTCCACCTCCTCTGCCGTGCTGTCACGGCTCAGCTTCAGCCTCTCCTCCATCGGAGTGAGAGCTGGGTTGCAGTCTGTGAGCCCAGCGAACTCGACGACGCGCTTGGCATAGGCGGTCTGTCGAAGTGTGATCCCGGAGTCAGCCTGGTGCACCTCGATCCCCAGGTAGAAGGAGAGGGGCCCCAGGTCACTGATCTGGAAGGTGGCCTTCATCTCTTCCTTGAACGCCGCCACCTCCGCATCCTTGGTGCCGGTGATCACCAAGTCGTTGACGTAGACGCCCACCAGCAGGACATTTCCTCCACTACCCCGCCAGTAGACGGCCACCTCGTGCGGGCTTTGCTCGAAGCCCATCCTCCTGAGAGTGGAATCCAACTTGGCATTCCACGCCCTCGGTGCCTGTCGCAAGCCATAGAGGGCCTTACGCAGGCGCAGCACCTTGCCCTCCGTGCCGGGGATCGCGAACCCCGGTGGCTGGTGCACGTAGACCTCCCCCTTCAAGTCACCGTTAAGAAACGCCGACTTGATGTCCATGTGGTGGACACGCCAGCCCTCCTGGGCAGCCAGCGCAAGGAGGAGTCGCACGAACTCCATCCGTGCCACGGGAGCGAAGGCATCGTCGTAGTCGATCCCCTCCCGTTGTAGGAAGCCGCGTGCCACCAAGCGAGCCTTGTGCTTGATGATGGCACCGACTTCATCCCTCTTCAGCTTGAACACCCACTTAAGGGTGATCGCGCGGTGACCACGAGGGAGATCAACAAGCTCCCAGGTGCGGTTCTTCTCAACCGCATCCATCTCCGTCTTCATCACGACACGCCATAATGCGTCTCTCTCAGCTTCTGCGAAGGATCGAGGCTCGCCGTCATTACACGCTAGGTGCAACTACCCCTCCAGGTCGTGGGGCACTAGTCCCGACACCGGCTGGTCGCCGAGAAGGTCCTCCATCGTGCGGTACCGCAGTGCCTCGCCGTCGTAGCACGCGTCGATGCGCTCCTCGTCGTGAGAGAACGGGGTAGCAAACTCCACCAGGCTGGGCTCAACATGAGCTGGTGCTGGAGTGGACATGCCCGGGGAAGTGGCTGTCGGCGACGGAGTATGTGGCATCAGCGGCTCCAGTGGAGTCGGCGAAGAGCTTGTCGTAGCCTGAGTCCTGGCGGAAGAGCGTGGTGCTGCCAGGGTAGTAGGCACCGGGGACGTTGGAGGCTCGGGGATTGGGGTAGGCACGCTCGTCGAAGAGGAGCTGCCTACTCCCCCAGCTTCCTCGAAGTGGAAGTACTCGACAGTGAAGTCATCGTACGTTGGAGTCAAGCCGTCGTCCATCCTCGGCCTTCATTGAACACAACATCGCGCGCAGTGCGCACACACTGTGTCTTCGGGTCGAGGATGCGGTAGGCCTTCGAGCCCTCGGCGTAGCCGATGAACACTCCTGGAGTGCTCCTGTCGTCGATCTTGCTGACGTGGCCAAGCTCCTTGGCGAATGCGAGGTAGCCAAAGACCCGCAGATGGGAGACTGTCGGCTTGCGCCCATGCCAAGCCTTGTACGACGTCCTGCTGTCGAGTGCCTTGGTAGGCGAGCGGTTGAGGATGTAGACAGCTGTCACCACGGCCTCTCCCCAGAAGACAGCCGACATCCCTCTCTGCTTGAGGAGGGCCCGAGGCATCCCCACAACCGTCTGGTTGCACCGCTCGACGACGTCGTTCTGCTGCGGGCTGTACGACGTGGAGTAGTGGTGCTGAATGCCCTCATCGGCACAATACGACGCGAATTCAGCCGCTATGAATTCGCCACCGTTGTCGGTACGCAGCACGTGCATCTTGCGGCCGCACTCCGCCTCCGCCGCAGCCTGCGTGCACCTGATGGCGTCCGCAGCCTCTCCCTTGCTGCTGAGGACCATCACCCACATGTAGCGGGAGTGGTCGTCGATGAGTAGCAGGAAGTAGCGTCGTCCTCCCGGTGTGGCCGGTGTCACCGGCCCACACAAGTCCCCATGAACGAGCTCGAGCCGCTCCGTGGCTCAGAAGCTCGCCTAGTGGGGAAAGGGGAGGCGTCTCTGCTTCGTCAACACGCAGACATCGCAAAACTGCTCCACATGGTCGAGGCATGGAAGGCCTCGCACCATCTCCTTGGCACTGAGCCGCTCCAGGGCCTCGAAGTTGAGGTGCCCGAAGTGCTCGTGCCACTGCCACGCCTCGTCGTCCCAGCGAGCAGTGAGACAGAAGGGTTGTGCCACCTGCACATGAAGAACGTAGAGCCGATTGGTGCCCCTATTTACCTTGACAATAAGGTGACGCTGGCGGTCCCAAATCTTCATGACTCCGTGCTCGATCATCACGCGTGAGCCATTCTCGTCCAGCTGGCCCACGCTGATAATGGAGTTCCTCAGCGCGGGAATGTAGTAGACTCTGGTGAGCAGCCTGTGCTCACCGGACTTGCCGTGAAGACCACGGAGCCGACACCCTTGATCTCCATGCCAGAGGCATCCCCAAACTTGATGGAGCCTCGAACGCTAGAGTCAAGCTCGGTGAAGAACTCCCATCGACCGGTCATGTGATGGGTGGCGCCGGTGTCGAGGCACCACCCGTCAATCTTGTCGTCGCCAGAGCCATCGCCGAGGAGGGTGTGTGCCTTTTGACTCGTCGAGGTGGAGGAGAGCCGTTGCAGCAGGCGCTGCTAGGGGTAGCTCAATGCTTGCGTGTGTAAGGAGCAGAGCCGGCTCCTCCTCCTTCGCCGCCTGTGCGATGTGGGCCTGGGCGCGTCGCAGCTGTCGACAGTCCTTGGCCCAATGGCCAAGCTTGCCGCAGTTGCAGTAGGCATCGTCCTGTGTCGGCTTGGGCTTGTCAGCAGCACCTCCTTGGGCACTTCCTTGCTTTCCAGTTTTGCGCGGCTTCCCGCGCTTGTGGCTGCTCGTCGTGGAAGAAGACTCCCCCTTCTCCCCATCACCTCGACAGACCTCCCACTGCTTCCCAGGAAAGTGGAGCCTCCCGCCAATGGGACAGGCCTCGAGGGAGGCTGTGGCTTGTCGACGTCGACAACCTTAAGGCGACCGATCGCCTCCTCGATCGTCATGGTGGAGAGGTCAATCAGACCCTCGACCCCGCGAGCCATCTGCTTGTACTTCTCGGGGACACATCGAAAGAGCTTCTCGATAGCTCTCTCCTAATTGTAGGAGATGTCGCCGAACTGCACCAGCTTCTGCATCAAAGTGTTGAGGCGGAGAGCGAAGTCGTCGATGTCCTCACCTGGCTTGAATGCCAGGTTCTCTTACTTCTAGCAAAGGTCTTGTAGTGTAGACTTGCAGGCGCGGTCACTGCCGATGCGTGCCGCAGCGATGGCATCCCAGGCCTCCTTGGCAGTCGCCTTCTGGGAAAGCGAGAACTGCATCTCGGGTGGGACTGCAGCGACAAGGGCGTCTAGCGCCCGTCGATCCTCATCAAAGTCGACATCGTCGTACTGGACCGCCTCCCACATATGCCGCACCTGGAGCCTGATCCTCATGATCGCGGCCCACTCGATGTAGTTGGTTTTGGTGAAGGTAGGCCATCCACCATCCCTGACGACGGCTTAGACCTGGCGCCGATCCGGGGAGAGGGAACCACGCCTGTGAGGAACGCGCTCTCTGTCGAACCTACCATGCCGTCGGTCACAGGCCATCTCAGCCTCCAGCTGAGCGACCCTCTCCCACAGCCGCTGGACCTGCAACGCACGGCCATCAGGTGCGCCTCCACCATTTGCGCCTTCATCTGGAGCACCGCCGCCGTGCGCGCCTCCGGCTGGAGCGCCACCGATGGGTGCGCCCCCGCCTGGAACGCCACCGCCGTGCGCGCCTTCGGCAGGAGCGCCACCGCCGTGCGCGCCTCTAGCAGGAGCGCCGCCACCGTGCGTGCCTCCGCTTGGAGCGCCGCCATGGGCGTAGGCGGCTGCCCACTGCGCTACGCGGTCCCGCGCAGCATCCCTGGCTAGCAGCTCGAGGTCGGCGCTGTCGTCAGCACAGACAGAGCTGCTGGTGTTGCTGCGCAAAGCGTCGGCCTCCGCTGCCACCACACGTGCTGCAGCCGCCGTCGCTTCCGCCTCCACCTCCGCTCTGGCTGCTGCCAGTCTCGACGTCCTTGCCGCTGCTGCAGCGTTCTCTGCAGCCACTCGTTCGCGCTCCTCTGCTGCGGCGAGCTCGGCCTCCTGCCGGCGCCGCACGCTCGAGGCGACCGAGTGCTGAGAGTGACCTGCGGACATGGCTTGCTGTCGGTGGGCTGCTGCTGCGGAGGGAGGTTCCTCCATCAGACGAGTTGCTGCTCGTCTGCACAGAGGGAGGAGAGTGGACAGGGACAACCGGAGCTGCTACTGCTACTGGCTGGAGCTGCTGCGAGGCTATAGAGGGAGAGGAGCAGGAGATGGTTAGGTTACAGGACAGTACGACCCTGATACCAGTTGTGAGTAGCTGAATTTTCACTCTCATGGAGAGTGAGGATGACACTGGAGTTGGGAATTTTCTGGGTTTATTTCTCAAACTCTACCACAATGACATGCCAACCCAAGGGGTTGGGGATACATATTTATAGGGCTGTTGGGGCTGCTAGCCAGCCAAGCATATGCCGAATTCTAGTCTAAGATGCCAGTCTAACTGCTGTCCTGGATGCTGCCTAATTGTTGTCGTAGATGCTGCCTAACTGCTACCATAGAGCAGTCCAAGATGCTGGGGAGAACTACCCTGCTACCCTGCAGCAGCCCCACACAAGGACCATGTGCTGCTGCACCCCCACAAAGACCAAACAGTACAGAGACTTATCCATCAGCGCGAGGGGCATTGTTTGTGCACCGTGCGTACGTGCATACACAGTCAATACACATATGTGACTAAGAACAAAGCCTTGCCAAATCGAAATCCACACATATATAAAAAAAAGGGTCAAAGCCTTGCCTTCTTTGGTTTCCCTATCAACTCCTGTAGAAAACGTATAGTAGTTGTCACCAGCAGCATTAGCTTTTTTTTCTCGAACACGCAGGAGAGCTTCGTATCTTTATATTAAGGGAGAGAAAAGGTCCAATTACAAGAATTAGCTCCACACTATGAACTAGAGCGTGGGCTATATTAAACACATAGCACTATTACAGACAAGGCAATTAGGACTTGACCACAAACACCTAAGGCTAAGCCGAAGCTATCGACCTTCCTGGGCCTAAGGCCGCAAGACCCTTAGCCCCTGAAAATTGCGGGAATCCTATCTGCCTTCCGGAAGGTAGTAATGGGTTCAACCTTCCACTTCGTCAAGATTCGTGAGAGCTACCACAGCCATCGGATTCCATCCTAACCCTAGCACACTCTTTCTCCTACCTCCCTCGCACCGCCGCCTGAGCGGGCTTCGCCGCTACCGCAGTGAGCTCGCCGGAGGGGTGGGAGGTGGGCGGGGGCGGTCGGCGGTGCATCGCCGCCGGTCGGGGGCGGTGGTCGAGGCGGCGGTTTTAAGCTCAAAGGGATCACTAGTTTTAATCTCAATGTTCTCAAGCTTAGATTTTAGCTCATCACACTCCTTGCTAAGCAAATGGAATTTGCACAACAAATGTTCATAATTTGTAGCAAGGGTGGCACTAAGATCATTGAGAGCATTAATTTCTTTAATTTCATTAGCTTGTTTTTCTAGCATTCCTTTTTGCTCATTTACTAGCTCAACAAGATCATCAATTGAGGTGGTGTCGGATTCATCATCACTCACATTGCTTTCCATACCTTGGGCCATAAGGCACATGTGTGATGATGATAGGGGACCTTGCATGAAGCGGGTGGTGAAGTTCTTGCTTGATTCATCACTTGAGCTACAAGAACTTGATTCTCCACCACTTATCCACTCACGGACGGCGGTGAGTGCTTCTTGCTTCGGCTTCCCTTCCTTGACCACCTTCTTCTTGGGCTTGCACTTGATCTTGGTGAACTTGATATGTTGATGATGACGCCCTTCTCTCAAGTGGATGTTGTAGCCGTACATGTTGACTTTCTTCACATACTTGAAGATCTTCTTCACGTACATGGCAACCATCGACTCGACCTCTTCATCACTTGAGGATCCTTCATCATCACCATCATCATCTTCACTTGAGCTTCCATGAATTGCCATCCTTCTCAACTTCTTCTCTTGTTGGCTTGAGAGAGCATGGCTTGCGGTTGGAGAAGATGGTTCTTGGGGTGTTGGCTTGAGCTCATCTTTTGGTTCTTCCTTGGTCTTGAGCTCATCCTTGGAAGCTTTCTTGGACTCGGGCATGACTTGAAATTCATGTGCCATGATCTTGCTCAAGATTTGAGAAGGCTTCAACTCTTCAAGCTTCTTCTCATAGATGATAGCTTTCACCAAGTCATAATCGGGCTTCCGGAGACTTTGAAGGATCTTGCAGTTCATGTTCATGTCTGTGATGTCCTTCACACCTAAAGCATTGATCTCATTGACAAGAACATTTAGGCGTGAGTACATAGATTCGGCATTTTCATTCTCATGTTGCTTAAAGCTATTGAATTCCTCAAGGAGACAACCGTAGCGTTCATTAGCTACTTCTTTTGAACCCTTATTTTGTTCCTTGATGGTATTCCATAGCACATGAGCATTTTCACTAGTAAAAACTCTATTGAAAACACCTATATCTAGAGAGGATAAAATGATACTCTTTGTAATAACATCAAATTGTTTCTCCTTCCTAGTACCATTTCTAACACCCTCATCGGTGACCCTGCAAACATCAAGATCCTTAGCTTGTAAATAAGCTTCCATGAGGACCTTCCAATGAGAGTAACCCATGCCATCGAAGTGTGGAGCCAAACCTAAGGTATCCACCCCTTTCATCCTCTAAAGAGCAACTCACTAGGCGGTGAAGCCTAACCGATCCAATGAGCCGGTTTTCACAAATTGCCAATCGAATTGGCGTATCCTTGTGAAGGAAGTGAGTCCCGGCTCTGATACCACTTGTAAGGAATCGGATGCTCGTAGCCTAAGAGGGGGAGGGGGTGAATTAGGCAACTTAAAACCTATGGCTTATCACTATTTGCATCAAACATAAACTAGAACATACTATCTAGATGTGCAACTAGGTTGTTCTAGTGTGAAACTCCCATCCCAAAACAAGGTTTACATCCTATAGCCAATCCTAGCAAGATACTACTCTAGGTAAGTAAAGGCAAACAAGGATTGCAAGAAAGTAATGCAGAAACGTAAAGGGGGATGAGAGGAAGCAAACTCTTGACACTCGATTTATCCAGTGGTATCGGTAGGCACTAAGCCACCCCTAGTCCATGTTGTTGAAGCACTCTACACAAGAGTATTGCTTCCCGGTCACCAAGTCTCTCCCAAGAGCACCACTTGACTTGCCACAAAGGCTCGCCACAAAGGCACTCGTCAAGCTCCCTTGGTCACCTTGATGCCGCCTCCACTAAGGAGCTTCTCCACCAAGGGAAGGGGGTCTCCACGTCCCCCGCACAAAGTGTCCTCGCCGCTCCACACCAAGCCGGAGGGTCGAAGACGTTTGCCGGAGAGCCACCTAGGCTCCAAGGCTTCCGGCGCACCTCGTACAACTTGATCCACTCGAGAATCACCTCACAAGGTAGGCACACCTTGCACTCACTTAGCTCTAAGCTAAACCTAACACTAAGCACATACACAAAGCATGTGCAAGTCTATAGATGAGCAATTTAGCACTTGGATGGCTTGGATATCATCTTCTATGAGTCTTAAACTCCTCTGCACTTCCACACACTCCAGCAACTCCAAATGGGTGAGTGGAGGGGGTATAAATAGCCCAAGGCGTCGAAAGAGCTGTTGGCTAAAAGCTGCTGAAATTAGTACCGTCGGATGAACCGCCGCTATACTTTTCCCAGGCGTCGGTTCATCCGGTGCCCTCCACGTCACATGACCGTTGCTTCTTTGCTGACATACTTCTTCTGACGCTTGCACCGACGGTCCATCTTGCCTAGCCATCGGTTCATCCGGTGCTGATAGGTTTGCTTCCAAAAACCTCTCTGGTAGCATCTTCGAAGCCATCGGATGAACCGTTGCTACACCGTCGGTTCATCCGGTGCTACTGATTCCTATGAGCTGACTGTTGCTTGGTCTCTTGAATTCATCCGGCGCATGTAAAACTGGGGGCATCGTTTCATCCGGTGGTGCAAGCTAACTTGCATCTTCTTCCGCAGTGTACTACTTCATCCGGCCATTGCACCGACGCTTGTTTCCAAGGTGCCGTCGGTTCATCCGACGGTAGCATTTCTTTTCTTCTTCTTCCGCGGTTTTGACCCTTGAAAAATATACTATCTTCTCATTTTGGCATGTGGTATTTTTGCATCCTTGGGACCTAGAAGTGTCTACAAAGACATGCTAAACAATATGGTTAGTCACATTGATCATGTTGTCACTAATCACCAAAATTAAGCTTTGAACAAATGGCATATGAGGCCATGTTCGCTACAGATGGGCAAGGGCAAGAACAATGAAGAACAAGAAGAAGCCTCTCAAGACATGAAGAGCAATGTCCAACCTTCTCAAGATAACCGTGATGACATGGTGAAGAAGCTTGAGAAGGGATCAACCATGACTTGCTACAAGTGTCATGAAGAATGGCATAAGTTCTACAAATGCCCTCAATTTGTCAAGAAGATGGACAAGGGTGAGAAGAAGAAGATGAACACCACCATCAAAAGCTCTCTCATCTACACCAAGCCCAACCGCAAGAACAAGACCAAGAGCAACTCCTATGTCATCAAGAAGAAGGCAAATGGCAAGGTGGTTGCACACAAGGTTGGGAAGTTCAAGGAGTGGGGTTGGAACCAACCCATTTGGGTGCCCAAGGAAGTCATCACCAACATGAAGGGGCCTCAAATGGTTTGGGTTCCTAAGGCCACGTGAAGGCTATGAGTTCGGGGACTTGGGAGGCTTGGCACAAAGAAGAAGTGAAAATTCAAGTCTAAAAAGCCAAGTTTGCAAGATTGGACATGTGTTGCCCAAGCTCCCCGGTTAATGTAATGGAAACTAGAACTCATCTCATATATCATTGTAGCTCCATTGCCTTGTTTAGGTTGCATTTGTTGCTATGCCTAGTTGTTTACATATGGTAGGTTGCTTGTGTCATGTGCTATCCCATGAGCAATCTACATGGTTTGATTAGTGTGTAGGAAAGCTACACTTGTTTCTTTCATGATGCATGTTTTCATATATATCTCTTTGCATCCTGAGAAAGCTATAGGGTTAGCTTCCCTTTTGTTGTCATAAACAATATGCATACATTTGATTGGTGATTCAAACACTAAATGCACATATTTAGGGGGAGCTCATCCTATGGTTTGTTTGTGGGACTAACATCATTTCAAGCTTATCTTGTGTAGTCCCTTGGTGGAGCGTTCCGGTGCGGTACTTCATTCTAAGAGAATGCTATTTCACTCTAAATGTGATCTAACATCTCTAAGAGAGTGAATATAGCAATATGAGCTTCATGCTATTGAGTCATGTCCTTACGAGCTTATGTCTCTATATAAGTTCAAAGGCAATGAACTCATACATTCCTAATCCTTGTGGTACCCCAAGTGTCTTCTTTGCAAGCTTCTTTCAAAGTGGTGTCATCTCCAAGTGATATTATTTTCAAGTGGCTTATCTTAATGTGGTGCCAACAAGGTAGAGAGGAACATCCCCCGGAGGTATGCAATGCTCAAAATCCACAAGCGGTAATGTTACAAGAACTCTCTTGTCTTATCTCTTGTCTTTTAAGCTACCTCTGTGCATGATATGCTCTAAGCTTACTTATCTTACAAATGTTTGTAGATGTGCACTTGATTTTCACACTATCATTTTTTGAGCACACACTTAGGGGGAGCTTAGTTTATATCATGCTAGTCTCATGAGCTTGTGATCCACCCTAGTTATTCACACATGTGGTATCTTCATTGATATCATACATATGGATCATGGTTCATGCGACTTGCTCCCTTGCATTTAACATTTCTCTTTGAGCTATGATTGCTAGGACTTGCTAAAATTCCTTTGGAGACTCTTTTGTTTTGGACACTTTTTGGAGATTTTATTCCAAAGGGGGAGAATTTGGAGCCAAAACAAGCCAATGTTTTCAAAGAGGGAAGTAGCAAGCTATATGTGAAGAGAAGATCATGAAAGAGGGAGAACACATCTAGGGGGAGTTGGATGATGGTAAGCATCCAAGCAAGTGTAAGTGGTTCAATTTTATCAATTTTTGCAAATTTATGCTTGCTTTGGTTGTGTTGTCATAAATCACCAAAAAGGGGGAGATTGTAACGAACATGGCCTCATATGCCATTTGTTCAAAGTTTGATTTTGGTGATTAATGACAACATGATCAATGGGACTAACCATATTGTCTAGCATGTCTTTGTAGACACTTCTAGGTCCCAAGGATGCAAAAATACCATATGCCAAAATGAGAAGATAGTGTATTTTTCAAGGGTCAAAACCATGAAAGAAAAAGAAACAAAAGAGTAGCGTCGGATGAACCGACGGTACAATAGAAGCAAGCATCGGTTAAATGGTCGGACGGACTAGTACTCAAGTCAATAGGCATCGTCGGATGAACCGGCGGCCCACATTTTAGATGCGTCAGATGAATTGCCAGTGAAGGAGCAGTGAAGATAGAAGCGCCGAATGAACCGACGGTGTGTTGACTGGCACCATCGGTCTATCCGATGAACCATGAAGTCAAGACAGAGAGGAACTGGCGTGGAAAGCTATAGCACCGGATGAACCGGCGGGCTATGCATCGGTTCATCCGGCGGCCTCATTTTAGCTAACAGAGACACCCGGAGAAGATCTCCTTTAGCACCGGATGAACTGACGCATCGTCGGTTGAAGCGTCGGATGAATGACGTCAGCAGGATTCAACGGCTAAGTGCGGTGGAAGGCAACGGTCAGTAGCACCGAATGAACCGACACCAGGAAAAAGGACATCGTCGGATCATCTGATGGTACAATTTTCAGTAGCTTTGGCCCAAAGGCTAGATTGATGCCTTGGCCTATTTATACCCCTTCCACCTCGTCTTTTGAGCTGGCTGGAGTGTGTGGAAGTGCAGAGGAGTTCAAGACTCATAGAAGATCATATCCAAGCCATCCAAGTGCTAAATTGCTCATCTATAGACTTGCACATGCTTTGTGTGTGTGCTTAGTGCTAGGCTTAGCTTAGGGCTGAGTGAGTGCAAGGTGTGCCTACCTTGTGAGGTGATTCTCGAGTGGATCAAGTTGTACGAGGTGCACCAGAAGCCTTGGAGCCTAGGTGGCTCTCCGGCAAATGTCTTCGACCCTTTGGCTTGGTGTGGAGCGGCGAGGACACTTTGTGCGGGGGACGTGGAGACCCCCTTCCCTTGTTGGAGAAGCTCCTTAGTGGAGGCGACATCAAGGTGACCAAGGGAGCTTGGCGAGTGCCTTCGTGGCGAGCCTTTGTGGCAAGTCAAGTGGTGCTCTTGGGAGAGACTTGGTGACCGGGAAGCAATACTCTTGTGTAGGGTGCTTGAACAACGTGGACTAGGGTGGCTTAGTGCCTACCGATACCACGGGATAAATCGCGTGTCAAGAGTTTGCTTCCTCTTATCCCCCTTTACATTTCCGCATTACTTTCTTGCAATCCTTGTTTGCCTTTACTTTCCTAGAGTAGTACCTTGCTAGGATTGGCTACAGGTTGCAAAACTTGTTTTGGGATGGGAGTTTCACACTAGAACAACGTTAGTAGCACATCTAGATAACATCTTCTAGTTTATGTTTTATGCAAATGGTGATAAGCCATAGGTTAAGTTTTTAAGTTGCCTAATTCACACCCTCCCCCTCTTAGGCTACGAGCATCCGATTCCTTACAGGAGGCCGCCGCCGCCACCAAGGAGCGTGATGCCGCCGCTGATCGCGCCCGCGACGCCCTCAAGCGCGCGGCCCTAGCGCGCGCCGAGGCCGCCCTCGGCGATCCGGACGCCGACTGGGATGACCAGTCCCACGTCTCTGACGTGGCGGCACCTGACGACGCTCTCCAGCAGGCCATGCTGGCCTATGAGGCCGCCGCCGTCGTCAACCTCCACCACCACGCTGCTGTGTTCAGAACATCCACAACCTTGTGCTCGTCATCCTCGACCTCACCGACGACAACTACAAGCACTGGCGCGATCAGCTTCTTCTCGTCACCGGCAAGTACTCCCTGAAGGATCACATCCTCCAAGACACCCCAGCGCCCGGCTTCCCAGATTGGCGCCGCATGGACTGCGTCGTCAAGTTGTGGATCTCCGGCACTATCTCCACCGACCTGGAGGAGGTCGTGATGGCTCGCGACGCCATTGCTCGCGACGTCCGGCTCGCGCTCGAGGAACAGTTCCTCGGGAACTAGGAGACTCGCGCTCTTCACCTCGACTCCAAGTTCCGCCACTTCTGCCAAGGTGATCTGTCCATCACCGATTATTGTAGGCACTTCAAGAACAGGGCGGACGCCCTCAGCGACCTTGCCGAGCCCGTCACCTACCGTACGCTGGTGCCCAACGTCATCCGCGGCCTCGCCGATCGCTTCGAGGCTGTCGGGCGTCACCTGCGGCTCTCTAGGGACTTTTCGACATTCCTGGAGGTTCGCTCCGCCTTGATCCTGGAGGAGCTCACCATGGACTCGCGCCCCTCGTCAACCTCTACCGCCTTGCTAGCCTCTAGTGGCCAGCCACCGGCCGACAGGACTTCGTTCGCCAACCGCCTGCCGGCCAAGCAGCACGGTGGCGCCAACACCAAGGGCTCCAATTCCAGGAGCTCCCCATAGAAGCCGCATGCCGACCGCCGCAGCACACGCGGCGGGATAGGGCGCCCTCAGCAGGGCTCCAAGGCCGCCCCTGGTGGCGCCTCGTCGAGCGCGCCACCTCCGCGCGCTGGCCCATGAGGGGCCAGCGGTCCCTGGCCGTCGCCCCAGTACCCATGGTCGGGCGCCATCCACATGTGGCCCGGCCAGCAGGCGCCATCCCTGACGCTACAGCAGCAGCAGGCGCTCATAGCTCAACAGCAAGCCTTCCTGGTACAGCAAGCGCAGCAGCAGGCCGCCTATGCCAACCCTGCTGCGATTGCTCAACACCAGGCCCTCCTTGCTCACCAGCACGGCGCGGAGGCCAACTCCTACGATCCGGTCCCTGGCTGGGACCAGCAGAGTCTCGCCTCCGCCTTTAGCATGGTGTCCCTGAATCAGCCTTAGCACACCGACTGATACTTCGACTCAGGTACGACCTCCCATATGACCTCCGATGCCAGTAAACTCTCTTCCACGTCTGTGCCTCATTTTCCAGCTCCTTCATCCATTGTTGTTGGTAACGGTTCCTTTTAACCTGTTACGGCCACTGGCGCTGCTGCTGTCTCCTTTGCTTCTTAATAATGTTCTTGTCTCACCACCGCTTATTAAGAATCTCATCTCAGTTCGCCAGTTTACCATTGACAACAATTGTTCTGTCGAGTTTGACCCATCTGGTTGCTCTGTGAAGGATCTGCAGACACGGAACGTGATCGCAAGGTGCAATAGCTCCGGGTCCCTGTACCCCTGCGCCTTCCTGCTGCCGCCTACTCTCTCGTCGCCGGCTCCGGATCCTCGCTCTGGCATCGTCGTCTTGGGTACCCTGGTCGAGAGGCTCTCTCCAAGCTGTCGTCCATCATTCCTTCATGTACTCTGGACAATTTTGGTTCCCTGTGTCATGCTTGTCAGTTAGGTCGACATGTTCGTCTCCTGTTTCATGCTTCAACATCATGTGCCACTAATAATTTCGACCTTATTCATTGTGATTTATGGACGTCTCCGGTTATTAGTGTATCTGGCTACAAATATTACCTAGTCATTCTTGATGATTGTTCTCATTTTTTGTGGACATTCCCTTTGAAGCTGAAATCTGACACTCTTTCGACCCTGTCACAATTTTTTGCCTATGCCTGTACTCAGTTCGGCGCCTCCATCAAGGCGGTCCAGTGCGACAATGGACGCGAGTTTGACAACTCCAGCTCCCGCACGTTCTTCCTCACCCATGGCGCCTAGTATGTCCTGCCCCTACACTTCCGCCCAAAACGGTAAAGCTGAGCGCATCATTTGATCCGTCAACAACATGGTTCGCTGCCTCCTTTTCCAGGCTCGCATTCCACCAGCCTACTGGGCCGAAGCTCTACACACGGCTGCACACCTGCTGAACATTCTCCCAACCAAAACCCTGTAGTTCTCCACATCGCATCTTGCCCTCTTTGGTGTCGCGCCGTTGTACGATCACCTGTGTGTTTTTGGCTGTGCCTGCTATCCAAACCTTTCCACCACCGCCGCACACAAGCTAGCCCCTCGGTCCACTCTTTGTGTTTTCCTGGGATACTCCACTCACCACAAAGGGCATCGGTGTCTTGATCTCGATAGCAATCGGATCATCATATCTCGTCATGGCACCTTCGACGAGTCCACCTTTCCCCTAGCTGAGGAGTCCACCCCACCGGCTGCCGCGGACTTCGATTTTTTGGATACTGATGACACCAGTGTGATGCCCCCCATAGGCACCCCACTGTTTTCTCTTGCAGGACACCCCGTCGCCGTGCCTCCAGCGCCGCCCGCTGCGCCCCGCGCGACCACGACCTCCTCGTCGGTCGCCTGCACCACGCGCGACCACGACCTCCTCGCAGTCTCTCATGCCACGCGCGGCCACGGCCGTCTCACCGATGCTCTACACCGTCGCCACCCCATCGCCCGCTGTGCTGCGTGCGGCCACACCCTGCGTGTCTCCCCTGGTTGCGGCGCCCGGCGGCCACCCGCCTGGCTTCCCGGTGCGGCCCAACCGCCTGGTGTACGGCCGCTGCCCTGTCCCAGTCGTGCCGCCCACCCCTGCCTCGACGCCAGCACCTGCTGCCTCGGCCTTCACGCCGCCAGCGTCGGCCGCCCCGACCGCACTTCCGTGCGGTGCATTCCGCCTGTGGTCAATCAACATCGGATGATCACCAGAGCCAAGCAGGGCATCCGCTTCCCGGTCACGTACACCGCCGCCCCTCTGTCGCCGATCCCCAAGACGTATCGCGTCGCCCTGGCTGATCCGAATTGGCGGGCTGCCATGGAAGAGGAGCACAATGCCCTGCTGCTCAACAAGACTTGGGATCTGGTCGATCGTCCTGCATGGACGAATATTGTCTCTGGCAAATGGATCTTGAAGCACAAGTTCAACGCCGACAGCACACTGGAACGTTACAAGGCTCGCTGGGTTGTCCGGGGTTTCACTCAGCGGCTAGGCATTGACTTTGATGAGACCTTCAGCCCGGTGGTCAAGCCGGCCACAGTCCACACAGTCTTGTCACTTGCCTTATCCCGTCAGTGGCTCGTTCATCAGCTCGACGTGAAGAACGCCTTCCTTCATGGGACTTTGACTGAGACCATGTATTGCTGTCAGCCTGCTGGGTTTGAGGACTCTTCACGCCCCGGCCTCGTCTGCCGTCTCAACAAGTCATTGTATGGTTTGAAGAAGGCACCACGGGCATGGTACAGCCGCTTCGCCACCTTCCTGCTGTGCCTCGGCTTTGTGGAGTCCAAGGCCGACACCAGTCTGTTCGTGCTTTGTCGCGGTTCCGACACAGCTTATCTGCTCCTCTACGTCGATGACATTGTCCTGACTGCTTCCTCCATGGCTCTTCTCCAGCGCATCATCTCAGATTTGCAGCAGGAGATCTCCATGAAGGACCTTGGGCATCTTCATCACTTCCTGGGTATGCACGTCCAGCGCCGATCAGATGGTTTTCTCCTCTCACAACATCAGTACATGTTGGACATTCTGGACCGAGCCGGCATGGCCGATTGCAAGTCCTGCTCTACTCCGGTTGACACTAATCCCAAGCTGTCCGCCATCACTGGCACACCTCTTCGGGATTCTGAGGCGACTGATTTTCGCAGCCTTGCCGGAGCCCCTGCAGTACCTCATTTTCACTCGGCCAGACATTGCTTATGTAGTTCAGCAGGTCTGCTTGCACATGCATGCTCCGCGGGATATTCACCTGGCTGCCTTGAAGCGAATACTTCGCTATGTTTGTGGCACTCTGCACCTGGGTCTTCACCTTCGTCCTTCCAGCATTGACGACCTTGTGGCTTATTCCGTTGCAGATTGGGCTGGTTGTCCGGACACTCGCAAGTCCACCTCGGGCTATGTTGTGTTTCTTGGCGACAACCTCATCTCTTGGTCTTCCAAGCACCAGGCGACTGTTTCCCGCTACAGTGCTGAAGCTGAGTACCGTGCCGTCGCCAACGCGGTTGCTGAGGCAACCTGGCTCTGTCAGCTCTTGCTAGAGCTTCACGCCCCCCTCCGCCGTGCTACAGTAGTTTTCTGTGACAACATCAGCACCGTCTACATGTCCAGCAACCCGGTTCAGCATCAACGCACGAAGCACATCGAGATTGATCTCCACTTTGTCCGTGAATGCGTCGCTCTTGGACAGGTCAAGGTCCTGCATGTTCCCACAGGCTCTCAGTACGTCGGCATCTTCACCAAAGGCCTACCATCGTCGGTCTTCACGGAGTTTCGGTCCAGCTTGAACGTCGATGGCAACGACGATCAAACTGCGGGGGGTGTTAGCAAGTTGTATTAGGCCGGCCCTATGGGCCTTGGGTTTCCTGCCGCCAGCCCCCTGGGTTGTGCGCCTGCCCCTAGAGGGCAGTATAGATAGAGATAGGATAGGCAAGAATCACCTTCCCAGGTCATCCCTGCCTATATATGTACTTGAGCCCCCGGCTCCCTATCAATCAATCTATTCATTCCCAATTATATTGCTTTCAATATACATCCTCAGCTACCAATCCTGACTCAGCCTATCATATTTCTATTTGTGGATTTTAAGATATTCAACTTGTGCTATTTATAGTTCCTTAGCTACAGTATCATGATGGCTTGTCTGAAGAACATTTCCCCTAAAAGGTGTGATGGACCAAAACTTTCTTGCCCTCATGGAACCTGTTTTTTTCTTTCATCAAATCTTCGTACCAGTAGGGATAGTGCAATGTTGAGGGACGTCATGACTTGTACGTGCAGAGGAATCCTTAAAGAGTTCCTGAAAATGTTAGAAGTATAATTTTTTTATTTTAATTCTAGTGAATCACTAGAAGACTTGTAAAATTTCAAAAATCAAAAACTAGAGACACTCATAGCTAGGTAGAATTACCTTAGTGGTACATTCAGAGTTACCAGTTTGTTGGCATGATTAACTTGCCATTGCTTCCTCAGATTCCGCATGCACAGGCACATGCAGCTCCTCGCTGATCTCTACTTCATTGTGACTACGACATACTTGCCTTTCTATAATTAAGCGTTGAATTTGTTCATCGCAGGTTTGTAAACATTTGGGATGTAGTTTAGGGAAGTTTACAGTCCACCCAGGCTTAGCATATATCTTGCGACATCCATCCACATTAAGATTCTCTAGATTATTATTTGGTACCATTCCAAGGTTCATGTGAAGATCCACACAGCCTGCAAGGTCTAGAATCCGTAAGAACACAATGTCAGTGAATGATTGAGGAAGCTTTTGAATTCTGCTGCATCCTGCAAGTATTTGAATCTCCAAGCTAGCAAGCCTTCCGATAGATGCAGGCAATTCTTCAAGCTCAGAGCAATTGGATACATTCAAGAACTGAAGAAAACAAAGTTCACCAAATGATTCTGGTAACTTCTTGAGTCTGGTGCATTGGGACATGATTAGTTCCTCTAAATTTGTTAGCCTGCTGAGGGATTCTGGCAATATTCGAAGTTCTGTGCAACTTGATATATCCAAAAAACGAAGTCTTTCAAATCCACTGATAGATTCGAGTAGACGGAGAGCTGCGGGACAGCATGACAGGTTAAGATGCTGCAAACTCTTAGTATCATTAAATTTTGAGGGCAGGTGATGTAGTTTGCGACATCCTTCTAGGTTAAGATATTTTAACTTCTGAAAAGTTCCAACAAAACCAGGTAGCACCTGAACACACGTCTCTGAGAGATCCAGTGCTTCAAGGTTTTGCAAGAAACTCATTTGATCAGGCAGTACCTGAATTGCTGAGTTAGAAACATCAATGTACCTCAGATGGGTTAACTGGTAAATAGAATTAGTATCTCGAGAAACGAGCATCTACTGAGGTCCAATACCTGTAGGTGCTTTAGAGCAGAGAATAAGTTCTCTATAAGCTTTGCCCCCGTACAGTCCTTCAAACATATCGCCCTTACACTTGTGAGAAATGCTTTGCAAATTTTGGATTCGTCATGGCATCTAGTCAATATTGCATATCGGGCAGTACATATCTCAATGGTATCATTATTTTTCCTTTCACCGTCCATAATTAACAGATCATCACTGCTAATATATCTGGCAAACTCATGTACTAAATTGTGAATGTTGAGGAGCTTTGAGGCACTAGCATAATTTAGTCTTCTACCCTGTACAGAGGTATAACTTAATCATGTACAGTAGTTAATTATAAATCACCATCCTAATAGAACCCAGAATTGCTAATTATTGTTCTATTGTGACATATATCAAGGCCAATGGCAGACCTGCAAAATGTTCAGCTGGGGCTCCATATTTTCTAATATTCCCCTTGCAGTATCGAAGTTTTAAGCTGGTGGAAACAAGTCCACAACATTGATCCTCTAAAACACAGGCACCACATATCCACACACACACATCAAAGAGTCTGCACATCGTGAATCTAATCATTGTGTGGTTTGGACTTTGCATATGTTTACACTTGTAATAGTGTACCCCCCCCCCCACACACACACACCCCCACAAACCCCACGATATGGTAAAGCTAAACCTTCAATCATCATGAGGTGGCCGGATAAATCATAAGAAGACACATCACTGACCCAAGTTCAGCACACTACCAGAGAACCGGGAGTCACTCCTGGTTGAGCAAGAACTGGTAGTGATCGTAGCATAACAACTGACAGATTGTCGCTCGGAAAATCTTGAATTTCTGACCTACAGTATATTGTGCACCTTTGGTGTTGTGGTAGTGGCAATGATCAGATGAAGTGCAGGTTGAGTACATGAGCCAAATTATCCGGTGACTGAAAAAAAAATACATTGTGGAGTATTTAAGTTGGTGCTAAGTGATGAAGATCTACATGCCGGATGATGAACAATATGAGAGATGGACAAATCGTCGGTGGATTAATGGCTATGAGATGATTTGAATGGAAATGATCCCCCGGTGAAGACTTAAATGTGCCATAGTAATGCAGATAAACAACACAAAGAAGAGTTGGCTTCGAGAGATAAGTAAAGGTGCCAAAAAATGCACCATAGTTTCAACTCAAATGTTTGAGAGTGAGAGCTCAACAGTCATATGGAGTGCTAATATGTGCCTGTTCTGAGTTTCAATTAAAATAAGGACAATATAGCCGCAATGCGTGTTACATGGACACACTTCCAGTAATAGTTCCCAAGGCACAACCACTACAACAAACAACAAAATTTTGATAGTTTATCGGTGAGGATATTACGTCAATAATAGTCTATATATTACCAAAGGTTTCAAATTAGTTTAATTACGGTATTCTTAATTGTATCATTTAGTCACAGTGTTTCAAAACTCATGCACATTCAAAAATTCATTTTGATACAGGGATTAGATTGTCACCAGTTTTATGATGCAAATTATTAGTATTGCTAAAGCAATTTTTATAGTTATCCTACTTTGTTCTTATAACTTTATTTTGCAATTTTGAAACCATTTTAGCTATTTCATCCATGTTTTGCAATGTTTACACCAAATTTACAGAATTTTTTATTTCTTAAAAAACTGGTAGGTGGATTTTCTTAAGCTCTTATTCATTCGAGTATTGAGAAAATCGTGAGGTGGGTTCTTGGTCTGATTTTCTTTTAGCTGCAAAACACTTACTTTTAAAATGCAGTATCGACAATACTGTCAGTTTGCCAGATATTACGACAGTCAGAGTATCATTGTCTGCTCAAAAACTGTTAGGAGATCCAACTTTCTGGTAGTGTCTTCTACTCGAATCAGTTGCCAATACTCATCATGTAAAATTTGCTGCAATATCCAAAGTTCAATAGAAGTATCGTGCAGAAGGCGTATGTTCTTTTTATGAACTTATCATCAAGTTCAAGGACATGTCAATGAAGAAAGGTGGGTCCTTATGAATAATTAAATATAGGTCCAAAATCTAATCCAACACATTATGCTGAAACTGGTAGATGTCCAAACTTAAGAGGAAGATGCTAGTCAAACATCAGAAAATCTGCTCTTAACATATTGAACTATAAAACTCCAAAAATGCATTAGTCATTTACTGAGGATTTATTGGATGCTTCAAGGAAGAATACAGAAAGCAGCTCCTGGATATACTTCTTCCCCTGGGAATAAACAGGCAAGGACCCATGTGTTGATCCAAGGATGCCAAGTGCATCCCATTGTTTAATCAGATTTTCTGTACGAATATCAGATCCTTTAGGAAACATTGATAAATGGTCAATGCATAATTTCAATGCTGACGGCATGTTGTAATATATCTGTTTAATTGATGAGAACAGATTGACCTGGAATGGAAACTGTCTCTCCAATTTCCACAATTCTTGCTTTTCATCTTTCCAAACACTTATGCCTTTATCATGCACCAATGAGCCGAGACAATGAGCCGCTGCTGGTATACCTTCAAACCTATTAGCAATCTGCTTTCCCATTCGTGTGAGGTCTGAGTTACCTCCACCACAAAATACCCTGCGCGAAAATATTGTCCAACAATTTTCGTCAGATGAAGGACCCAATTTGTAGGGCTGAATAGTATGCATCAGCTTAGCAACATTTATACTAGAAGTAGTCACTATAATCTTGGTACTCTCAGTGCCCCGTAGCATTTTCTTGAGATGAAGTAACTCCCCTTCATCTGTGCTCCATAGGCCGTCCAAGACAATAAGGCATCTTTTGCCATGAAGTACTTCTCGAAGACAATTCACTAGGATCTGAGGATTATCTTCGATTTCCTCTTTGACTAGTGACGTGCCTTCCTCTACTCTGTTAGCTTCTGATACTATTGCACTAGCAATACTATTAAGATTATAACTCATATTCAGGTTGATCCATACATGGAGGTCAAAATTATATCGTACATCTTTGTCACTGAAAATGAGCTGGGCAAGAACGGTTTTCCCCAATCCCCCAAGACCAACTATAGGAATAACGGAAAAATTTTCTTCAATGTTACTCAAGAGCAAGGCTCTTAAATTTTCCTTATCGTTATCTCTTCCAATTATTGCAGTTTCATCAAACACATCTTGATCTCTAGTTTTGTCTCCATCTGCCCTGTGGTGCAGTAACCTGAATATGAAGGAGTCTCCTGACGCTTTATCCAAACTTTTTCTAATCTTCTTCATTCTTTTCACCATACGACAACGCAGAACTGAGTGGTTGTACGAGAAGAAAAATACTGCCTGAAATTTCACCAAGTGATCATTAAGTAGCTATGTGGTTTCTAAATGTCCATTGGTGTGGCATATCGGGATAGCTGTTAACTCTTTATTAAGAATAATTAACAGCACAGAAAATCAAATTAGACTTGAAGATGGCAGTTTTTAAGTGAAAACGGGGGGGGGGGGGGGGTACACCTGAAAAATAGGAAGATGCCTAGATGAAATGTTTTGAAAATGTCAAGCCAAAAATCTTCCAGCTGTAATATAAGACTATAATGACAGAGGAGTTTCTAATCCAAGCGGAAAGTACCAACATATATTTAATCTATACTAGTTGTTATGCTACTCTGCCCTAGATTGACTTTTTTTTTTTTGCGAATCTAGATTGACAATCACAGATTGAAGTGAAAAGATTAGATGCTTGCGAATCCCGAATAAAACAACGAAACCAGTTGCATAATAAAGCGTCACTACATTTTTTTCCCAATTAGGACTCTTCCGAAATAACATATAACTTCGTGCTAAGGTAAAGTAAACACAAAGGGAATCAAATTACAGTATATTTGGCACTGGAATGAGTGATTACCCTCTTTGTTTGGTTGCACTCTGGTAACGTAATCAAATTATGGAATGAGTGTCATATGTGATTGCAGTGGGAGAGGAGGGGTAACAAGCTTATATACATATTATTTAGGTAAGGGATTCGATGACGATGTCAATTGATTACAGACCACCCCAACCAAACATATGTAATGGAATTTTTTTTACCTTCGGTGATTCGATTACATTACATTTGTGCCAACCAAACACTAGAGATGAAGGTGGCCTAATTATGCGGGATATTTAACTATTTGTCATTTTTACAAATGGTGCTACTTGAGATAGGACTTTTACGTTGGCTTCTACATTTTTGCCACCGTCGAACGAACGAAGCAACACATTCGCCACTTTTGCTGACGTGTCACGCCATCTCATCTATGCCAGCGTAGATTGGGATGGGAAAAGACTATGGTGCCCCTGCCTTTCTCACGTTAGACTTATCTCTTCTCCCTCATACCACTGACGCATGGGACCTTTGACCGTGCCCTTCTTCCCCATCTCTCTCCCCGGCTGCTCCTGCCTCTCCGGCCCCTGGTGCCTCCTCCCTCCTTCCCCATCTCTCTCCCCGGCGCCCTCGCTCACTCCCTCCCTCCTTCTCAGGCCGTGGCAAGATAACAGGGGCGCTACCGGTGGTGAGGAAGAAGCGGCGGCCAGAGTTGAGGAAGAAGCGGCTGCCGGAGTTGAGGAAGAAGATGATGTTGGCCTGAGCCATCAACAAATCAACGTCGTGCTGCAGCAATGACCTCCACTATCGCTGGATTGAGGCTAACCGCCGTAGCCGACACCAATTCGAGCTCTACCCCAACGAATTGAGGCTCATCGGTGTCAATGGAGGGGCGACGCGTCTCATCGTCGAGGAAGAAGGTGGGGAGGGGCAGTGCGGCTCGCCCTTGGAGGCGCCGACACATCCTGCCGCGTTGACGGAGGTGGAGAGGGCCAACACGGCCCGCCCGTGGAGGCGCCGGTGCATCTCGTCGTGGCGCATCCCGACGGAGGAAGGTGAGGAGGGATGCGCGTGGCGCGGCGAGCTCGCGGGCAAGGCCGCCGCCGCCGGAGCTAGAGGGGAGGTAGAGGGACGGCGTGGCGCGGCAAGCTCGCGGGCAAGGCCACCGCCGCCGCCTGGTACAGAGAGAGGAGAGGTGAGATTGTAGATGACTTACACGTGGGTCTCACATGTCAGTTGTGGAAAGAAAGGAAAAATGGTAGGCGAGTGGGATAAGGCAGGGGCACTATTGTCTTTTCTCATCCCAATCCACGCTGGCACAGATGAGATGGCATGACACGTCAGCAAAAGTGGCGAATGTGTTGCTCTGTTCGTTCGACGGTGGCAAAACGTAGAAGCCAATGTAGCAGTCATATCTGAAGGAGCGTCATTTGTAAAAGTGACAAATAATTAAATATCTCTAATTATTCTGCAGATACACAATCGTCAACAATAGAGAAGATTGGCAAAACAGGCATTTCCCGAAAAAACTAACATATAGTCAATCTGAGAAGCGGAAAAGGCGCTTCCGCTGAATAATTTGAAGATTATTTCTTCGAATCGAAATTAAGGCCACTAAATATGTGCCCAGAACCATCCATACACTCACCTGTGACCAGAGATCTGAAGCCCCAGCAAAATTCTGCCCCCTGCTTCTGCTATCTTCGAGCTCGTCCAGAAGATCCTCCACATCGGAGACATTCTGTTTGACCTTCCTCAGGCGGGCCTCCCTGCTCGGTTCAAACGGTTGTTTCTCCGCAATTGTCAGCCTTGCAATCTGGAGAGAGCTCTCGTTACGCGCGATAGATCCGCCACTATATTGGAGGGAAGCTCCATTCGATGGCCGCCGGAGGCAAGCCTGCTTTGGAGTCGATCTACATCAGCGCTGAGGGCACCCGCAATGGGGCCGTTAAGCATGCTACAAGCATGCCACGTAGGAGTGAGGGAGGAGGAGAGAGGAACGCAGGGCGCTAGATGTGGCGAGAGCGCTACGCAAAATTCCATGCGCTGGGAGAGAGGCAGAGGCAAGACCGCAGGGTGGGAGATGGAACGTGTGGGCCCAGCAAAAATTTCGGAATCCGTGCTCTGTAGCTCATCTGTTGAGAGATTCATCTAGAGCACTTACTATAGCTGACCTGGACAAGTATTGTTGCGGGTGCCCTAACAGTGGCCATGGCTGGCTGATCTTCGAGCTCAAAAGTAGGGGTGATGATTCGTTTATTCCGTAGTATTTCCGTGGCGCTCTGCAGACAGACAGTAGCCCTGCCTGTTGAACAACAACTCTGCCTGTTGGTTGTGCAGTTGTGCTTATCCAGATGACATAAAATAGATCATTCGTGGCTCTGTTTAGTTTTACAAATTTACTATTCACACCTCACATCACATCGAATGTAGACACAATAATTAGAATATTATGAATTAGTGAAAAAATTCAATCCATAATCTCGAGTAAAATTGTGAGATGAATTAATAATACCATAGTTAGATAATATCATGCTACAATAAATAATATCTAATGATAAATTAATTCCTCATGATTGGCCGTCTGTCTTTGTAATTAGTTTTACAAATTCATCTATGTCCAACACTCCTAATAAACCTTGAATGTTGTCCAAAAACTTTGCTAAAAATTTTTGGCAACTAGTGGGTGTTTGGTTCTTGAGAATTTATAATAACTCATGTCATATTGAATGAGACGGAGCTATTTAGGAGGATTAAATATAATTTAATTATAAAATTAATTATATAAGTACTGAACGAGATGACTCTAATAAACCTAATTAATTCATAATTAACACATATTTACTGCAGCATCACGTTATCTAATCATGATGTAAATAGACTTAATAGATTCATCTCGCGGAAAAACCAAAGATTATGTACCATTGATCTATATTAATACTCTTAATTAGCTTTTTAATATTTGATGGAACATAACTTATATTTATTACCGCAGAAAGCAAATATGGTAAAAAAAAGGCCTTTAAGGCACTCCCAAGGTTAAAAATTACCATATTTTTTATACTTTAGAGCATAATTATCTTTCACAATACAATTTTTTATCTAGTACTCATGACTCATTTGTCTCTCTCACAGACGGCTTTAATTTACATAAAGACTTAGTTTCTCAATTAGACTTAGTTTTTTATGTTTTCGCTCTTTTTTTTCACTAAATACAGCATCATATTAGCAAAAGTATATCATTACTAACAAGAAATCTAATGAAGTTGTGTTCAAAGGTTTTCGCCATGGGAACATCTATCTTGTGGACTTCTCCTCTCATGAAGCAAACTTGACTACTTGTCTTTTCACCAAGACATCCAAGAGTTGGCTATGGCATCGTCGTATTGCACATATAGGCACGAGTCAACTCAAGAAGGCTTTCAAAAGAGGTTTAGTTCTTGGTGTGAAGGATGTCACATTTGAGAAGGACAAGTTATGTGGAGCGTGTCAAGCCAGCAAGCAAGTAGCAAGTCACCATCCTATGAAGGCTTATGTATCTACCTCAAGACCTTTGGAAATCATGCACATGGACCTCTTCGGCCCTACTACATACAAGAGTCTTGGGGGTAATCTCTATTGCCTTGTCATTGTTGATGATTACTCATGCTACACTTGGACATTCTTTATGGAGGACAAGAGTAAGACATTCGGGATCTTCAAGAACTTTGCTAAAAGGGTTCAAAATGAATTTGAGTCATCTATTGTGAAGATCCGGAGTGACAATGGATCGGAATTCCGAAACACTAATGTGGAAGAGTATTGTGATGAGCTAGGCATCAAGCATGAATTCTCTTCAACCTACACACCACAATAAAATGGTGTGGTAGAAAGGAAGAACAAGACTCTCATCACATTGGCTAGAGCTATGTTGGATGACTATGGTATCTCTCAAAGATTTTGGGCCGAAGCTATCAACACAGCGTGTCATGCTTCAAATAGGGTGTATCTCCGTCGACTACTCATGAAGACACCCCCTATGAGCTTCTCATTGGGAGGAAGCCCAACATCTCCTACTTCCGAGTCTTTGGGTGTAAGTGTTTCATTTACAAGAAGAGGAAGCACATAGGGAAGTTTGAGAGTAGGGTAGATGAGGGCATGTTTCTTGGGTATGCATCAAACTCCAAGGCATATAAAGTATTCAACAACACCACACGTGTCGTTGAAGAAACATGTGACGTGGAGTTTGATGAATCTAATGGCTCCCAAGGAGATGACTATTGTTGTGATGGTGTAGGAAAAGAACCTCTACGAGATGCAATGAAGAAGATGGCTATTGGGGACATCAAGCCCAAAGAGGATGATAATGCACCTTCTACTTCTCACAACCATGAAGACTCATCCTCTTCCGATGATGATAATATGACCATCAAAGGCGTACAAGACAAGAAAGTCCATTTTCCTCAAATGGACCACCTCCTACATCACAAGACACCCAAGATCAAGGAGAAGAAGAAGAACCGAAAGTAGTGCAACCTCAAGACGATCCAACCACACTTGAAAGGCGTACAAGGACTTCATCAAACCACCCCATCGATCTTGTCTTGGGTGATCCCAAGGGTGGTACACGTACTCACCGTAAACAATATGCTTCGTTTTGCAAACATCATGCGTTTGTTTCTTTTGTAGAACCCACTACTATAGAGGAAGCTCTTGAGGACCCGGATTGGATCTTGGCTATGCAAGAAGAGCTCAACAACTTCACAAGAAATGAAGTTTGGGTCCTAGTAGAGCACCCCAAGAACAAAAACGTGATTGGCACCAAGTGGGTCTACCGAAACAAGCAAGATGAACATGGAGTTGTGGTGAAGAACAAGGCAAGATTTGTCACCAAGGGCTACTATCAAGTGGAAGGCTTGGACTATGGAGAAACCTTTGCTCTGGTTGCACGTCTTGAAGCAATCCGTATCCTTCTTGCTTATGCATCTTGTCACAAAATGAAATTGTTCCAAATGGATGTCAAGAGTGCCTTCTTAAATGACTTCATCAATGAAGAAGTCTATGTTGAGCAATCTCCTAGTTTTGAGGATACCACACATACTAACCATGTCTATAGGTTGATCAAGGCTTTGTATGGACTCAAGCAAGCTCCTAGGGCATGGTATGAGAGGCTCCGGGACTTTCTCATCAAGAAAGGCTTCAAGATTGGAAGAGTGGACAATACTCTATTCACCAAGATCATCAACGGAGAGCTCTTCATTTGTCAAATCTATGTTGATGATAACATCTTTGGCTCTACCAATCTTAAAGTGCGCAAGGACTTTAGTGATCTCATGACTAAGGAATTCGAGATGTCTATGAATGGGGAGCTCAACTTCTTCCATGGGTTTCAAATCAAGCAATTGAAGGAAGGGACCTTCATCCATCAAGAAAAGCACACCAATGATATTCTTAAGAAGTTCAAGATGGATGATTGCAAGCCAATCAAGACACCAATGCCTACCAATGGACATCTCGACTTAGATGAGGGAGGTAAACCGGTTGACCAAAAGCTTTACCGTTCTATGATCGGCTCCCTTCTTTATCTTACCGCATCTAGGCCCGATATCATGTTTAGTGTTTGCATGTGTGCTCGGTTTCAAGCCAACCCTAAAGAATCTCACCTAAGTGCTTTGAAAAGGATCCTTAGATACTTAAAATACACACCTAGCATTGGCTTGTGGTACCCCCATGGTACTTGTTTTGAGCTCTTGGGTTATTCGGATTCGGATTTTGCCGGATGTCGAGTAGACCGTAAGAGTACTTCGGGTGGGTGCCATTTGCTAGGTCGATCTTTGGTTGCTTGGTCCTCTAAGAAGCAAAACTCCGTGGCCTTATCCACCGCGGAGGCGGAATACATTTCCGCGGGGGCTTGTTGTGCTCAAATCCTCTATATGAAGCAAAGCCTCTTGGATTATGGTGTGGTTCTAGATATGGTTCCTCTCCTTTGTGACAATGAAAGTGCCGTAAAAATTGCTAACAACCCGATTCAACACTCGCGCACCAAGCACATTGATATCCGCCATCACTTCTTGCGAGACCATGTGGCTAAAGGTGATATTCTCCTTTGTGGTGTTCGCTCCGAGGAGCAATTGGCGGATATATTCACTAAACCTCTTGATGAAAACACCTTTTGTAGGCTAAGGAGTGAATTAAATGTGCTTGATGCGTCTAACATCATGTGATGCTTGTCATATAGTTTGCATTTGCATATGTACATGATGTAGGGGCTTGTCTAACCTTGTTAAGATAGTGGTGAGTATGGGTCTTGCTTGAGCCGGTGGTTCCAAAGTTTCGCTCAAGGCATGTTGAAAGGCTCACCATGAGTAATCTTAACAAGGGTTCAAACTTGGCAAGATAGTTTATCTTTTCGCTTTGCATCCTTTCTTGTCATATAGTATGCATTCATGTTTAATTTCATGCATTTGTTCTTGCATAGCATTGCGTGAGAGGTGTCACAAAGGAAAAACACACTATGAGAAAGTTGCTTAGTGTTCAATGCAAAACAACATCTCCAAAAGTGTGCTAAGACAAATGATGGTGCTTAATGCCTATTGAGTTATGTCCTAATGAGCTTAAAGTTTCTATCTCTAAGTTCAAAGGTAATGACTCATACATTCCCTTTTTTGGATCTTATTCGCCTATTTTTCTAAAAATTTATAAGGTCTATCCCTTGTAGGGAATCTATGGTGTATATACTTCTATTTTGCAAAGAAGTGCTTGAGGGGTGAAGTTGTCACTCAGGATTGATCCAAAAAATGTGCTTGTGTTGGCTTGTGTGTGGCATTTGTCGGATCAAAAATGAGATTTAGTTCAACATTCTGTTTTTATCTTCACCGGATAAACCGCTGCTAAGTAGGTTCCAGCGTCGGTTCATCCGGTGGCCGGGTCAGTTTGAATTCTGCCTCGCGCGCCTCTGTTAGCTATCGTCGGATGAACCAACGCTCACCTCTGTGGTTGCAGCGGTTCATCCAGTGCTACTAAAATCTGGGGCAAATTCAGACCCGCGCAATGTTCATTCGACGAATCTAAAAATCTGGCCATCGGATCATCCGGTGATGTGTTTCACAGTTTTGCCCATATCGTCCGACGGTTCGACCGACGCTGCATGTTTTCTCACCGTCGGTTCATCTGGCACTTCTCTGCAGCGTGGCCCCACATGTCATAACCGCTCTTCTCCGTTTGGATCTCAAATCCGTTCGAACAGCCTGTGCCCGCTCCTGTACGCCGGCGAATTTCCGCTGCCTCCGGCCACCTCCGCCCCACGCCGCCGCACCTGGAGCTCCGCCGGCTCGTGGACCTCGCCGCCGGCCACCTCCGCCGCCGCGCCGCCATCTCCTCCGCACGGAATCGTGCGCGCGCCGCCCGTGGCTCCCTGCTAGGGTTTCCGCCGCCGCCGGCTGCTCTGGCTTGCCGGCGCCGCTGCGATTCGTCGGCCGCCGTCCAGGAGCTCGCGCAAGCCTCCGCCGCCCTCCACTGCCAGTTCTCGTCGCCCTTTCCTTGCAGTGGTGAGCACCGGCCCGTTTTTTCCCTTCTGTTCTTTCTTCTGATGGAATTGATGAACTTTCTGTGGATTAAGGACACAATCTGAGCTATGCTTCTAGGATTACATCCATCTTGCTCGTTTATTCACACATCCTGCTCAAATCCCTGGAAAACTTGCTAAATCTCATGTTTTGAGCACTGTTTATGCCCTATTCTATCACTATTCAGCACTGTTCATGCTATGTTCAGGATGTGTATGTCACAATAGCCTAAAATCTTGTTCCTGATCACATACCTTGCTCTATCTCATTATCTTCGTGCATATGTGCTACTGGTTCTTGCTCCTGTTGGCATATCCCTGTCAGTTGTTCATATTCATGACTTTGCACACACATTCACATCTTGTGCACCTAAGGACTGTCCTAGTCTTTATCTTTTCATGCCATGATCATCTTCTAGAACTCATACATAGGCTCTATCTATTCATATGCTTTGCTTAAGGACCTCTTCCCTTAGATATTTACTCTCGTTTATATACTTTGCTCGCCTTTCTATAATCTTCCATCGTTTTCTCTGACAGATGGCATGCGACAAGAGGAAGGGCAAGGTAGTTGTTGAGCCGAAGAAGAAGAAGAGCAGACAGGAAAAGGAGTGGGAGCGTGTGCTCCAAGTGCCCAACACTGAGGGTCAGCCACAGAGGGGTATACGGATTGGCAGCAGTGCACAGGGTCAGGGAGAGCAGCGCCATGAGCAGCAGCCGTTACGGCGTTCAGGCCGCACTGGTACCAGGCAGACAGACACAGAGACACAGTCACCTTCGTCTGCACCACGTACCGGTCCTCGGACTCATGGTGGACACACTCAGGCTCAGCCCACTCCGAGGCAGAGGAGGACAGCAGCAGAGAAGCACGTGGAGCAGGATCAGGAGGATCAGTCGAGAGAGGGTCCTGAGATTCATATTGGAGCACAGCGTGCAGAGGCCTTCGGGGTCTATCTCCGTGATCTGAGGAGCCTTTCTGGTCCGAAGATCCGAAAGCTCAGGTTCGTGACAGAGGACGAGTGGTTCCCTCCTCAGAGAGAGAACTGTGACCCCCGCTTCTGGACTATCCTTCAGGAGAGCTTCTATGCCTCCTATGTCAGGAAGGGATCACAGTTGAGCCAGCACAGGATGCTACAGTGGACAGAACTCAGAGCAGCGGCAGCTAGAGTCCCGATACTCCCACACTTCGACTACCTACCGGGACTTGCAGCTCTAGTCAGTGACAGACCACGTTACGTGCCAGAATGGGTCAGAGTGTTCTACTCCATGGTCTACGTTGAGGATGCCCGGCTCTCGATCAGGTTTATGTTCATGGGGCAGCAGTACAGACTCACTCGAGAGGGGATAGCAGAGTTCCTCGGGGTTCAGGTCGACGACACTTCGATACACTACCTGGCCTACCCCGACGTTGAGGCTCCTCGTCGTGCTCACTCTCCTATAGTACCTCCACACGAGCAGATCGACTTCTTGTTTCAGCAGCCTTTCCTCCCCGGCACCCCTCGGACTCCTGACAGGCTGACACGTGGGGCCTACGTGGTCCATTTTGCACTCAGGAGGTCCCTTCTTTTCAGGATGGGGAATGCAGAGTCGATCACCGGAGTCCAGCAGTGGCTACTTCTCTATATCATGACTCACCGGACGTTCGATATTGTGGATATCCTGCTCAGCGAGATTGAGGATGCTATTATGGATGGGATGACACGACAGTTTCCTTTTGCCAACTGGATTAGTTGGATACTCTCGCGGTTGGAGTCTCAGAGATATATATCTGTCTTGGAGCACTCTCGGTACGTGTTCAAGACATATCAGCCGCCGATGCCAGGGGACAGGAGGCAGGGACCCAGGGGACGGAGACGAGCAGTAGAGGACCTCCAGGCTCGTGCTGCAGCTGAGGCAGTGATGGACTAGGCCGCTCGACAGGACGAGCTACTTGCTCTAGCTGAGGGGCCTCTGCCCACGTACCTCGCCACTGACACAGAGGAGGACTCGAGCAAGGATGAGGACTTTGAGCCCGAGCCACAGCACGTCTTCCGTACTCGTCATGCTCATGATGACGAGGCTGGGGGCTCCAGTTTTCCAGGACAGAGAGAGGCTGAGTCGCCGATTCCACCTATCTCCACCTCTCAGGTCACTCAGCCTGACGCCTTAGCTTCTGTGATCCAGTCCTTGGCCGACCAGTCGAAGACCACGATGGACATTCAGCGCGAGATGCAGGCACAGTTTCAGAGGCAGCAGGAGGCACAGCAGGTGATACTGGACAGTATACTCCAGCAGCAGGAGGCACAGAGACTGCAGTTCGAGCAGTAGCAGGAGGCTCAGAGGCAGCTGCTACAGTAGCACCAGATGATGACTGCCCAGATGTTCTCATTCATGTCCACCTGTTTGGGTCAACTCTTCCAGCACACGAGGCTTTAGCTTCCGACTATCCCGACCCAGCAGCTCCTTCAGCCTGAGCCGGCCGTTTCAGTGCCTCCTGTTAGTCTCGTGAGTCTCCCGATCCCGACGGTCTTGATCTCGACTTCACCACTCCTTCCGTCCAGGACGTTCACTACTCAGCAGCTCTCGACTCCACAGACGACGACACTACTTGAGCAGCTCAGGGCATGACAGTTTTCTCAGACTCCGTCGACCCAGCTGATGTCTCCTTTCCCGACAGGACCACTGATCTTCGAGACACCAGCACGTCCTTCTCTGGGGTTCTCCTCGCCCATGCCTTCCATGGCTACTCCTCAGGCAGAGCGACTCGATCAGGAGGATATCACACTTCACTCTATCACTCAGCAGATCGAGTCCGAGATGGTAGCTGTGAGCACTCAGGCACTTCCTACCTCTACCGGCACCGACACAGCTCGTATCACTTCACCTGTTCGATCTTCACCGGTCCGATCTTCAGAGCTGTCAGGGTTCGAGTCCGACGACGGTGACACCTCCGAGTACCACGTCGCGCCTTCTGTGGTTGTTACCTTGACGCCGCCGGCTTCTCCTCCACCTCAGCAGGATTAGGACCCTTTTTGGTGCTTGTTGCCAAAGGAGGAGATAGATAGGGGAGTAGAGATAGGGGGAGCTTGGGAGTTTGTTTTGAGAGCTTTTGTGCCCTTGTATGTTTATGGAGTTCATGATGAGACATGTATTTGGATCTTGTGTATGTTGATGGTTTACATGTCTACTCATGCTTGTGTGTTTGTTTAATTAATGCATGTGTGCTTGTGCTTATCTCTTTCATGCATTAGTTGTTGAGTATATGTTTTAATTTCAAATTTTCGTGTATCTCTACTTGTGTTGTCATCTATCACCAAAAAGGGGGAGATTGTAAGCATCAAGGCCCCACCGCACCTTTGGTAAGGGTGTGTTTCGGTGATAAATGACAACCATATACTTGTGACTAACCTTTGTTTTTGTAGCGGATTTATCTTTGGGTTATTGTCATAAGTAATTAATGAAAAGAGACCCCTCAATTTGAATTAATGGATGATCAGTGGACAAAGACTACAAGGCTAAGGACATTTATAGTTCCGAGTGTCATAAGGAGATGAAGGACACTTGGATTTGCTAGTTTGTAGTGTTTGACCGTACTATAAAGAGGGGTTCACACTTGAGTAGCTTGACCATGCCAAATGCTATGCCATAATTATGCACTCTCAAGTTCCTTGGTCACTAAACAGCTCAAGACACTCATGGAAACACTTTGGAAGCAAAAGACTTGAAGAAAAACTCAAAGGAGATTGAATTGGATGAGTTGAAACTGAAAAGGGCACGTCGGGTTATCAGACGCTATCAAATTTAGTTGCACCGGATGATTGATGTGAAAGACTCAGCAGAATTCAATAGCACCGGATGAACCGACGGTGTATCAGCAGATGCATCAGTTCATCCTATGACCTAGGGTTTGGCAACAGTGACAAATCAAGTCAAGGCCTTCATCACCGGATGAAGCGACGGTTGAGGCAGCGGTTCATCCGGTGCATGCATATATTTCTAATAGAGACGCACCGAGTGAACCTGCTTCAGCACCGGATGAACCGACGCACATGGACTCCATCAGCGGTTCATCCGGCGACCCTGTTTATTCTACGCAGAGACATTTTGAGTAAGGAGGCTTCAGCACCGGATAAACCGACGCTACAACGGTGTGAGCGTCAGATGAAGTGGTACAGCGTTCGTGTTCAACGACTATAATTCGAGACACAGAGTGACCGGATGAACCGATGCTGTCGCAGGGGGAACCGTCGGTTCATCCGACGGTACTACTTTTCATAGGATTTTTGTAACGGCTAGCCTCCCTTGCTAGGCCTATAAATTGGACCCCCTGCGTCTCTTGAGCTGCCTTTGCCACTCTGAAGAACCACAACATCCAAGGAGAAGGAGAGTTAGTGATTTGATCATTTGGACTTCATCTTCCTAGCCAAGAGGGATTCTTTCTTGGTGATCAAGAGTTTCAAGGAGTTTTCATTGGCATAGCTGAGTGCATTGGTCAAGTGAAAGGTTGTGAGCTTGTTACTCTTGGAGTTTGACGACTCCTAGACGGTCTCGGTGATTTGGGGTTCTTAGTGAGCTCTTGGAGATTGTGGGAGCCCCGGGAAGTTCTTGGTGTAAATGGATTGAGACCCACCATTCCGGAGATGGAGAACGGGTACTCTTAGTGAGCACTCAAGTCTAAGTGGCTTGAGGAGGAGCAAAACTCTTTGTGAGTGCTCCAACGTGGATTAGGGAGAAGCGTCAACTTCTCGATACCACGAGAAAAAAATCGGTTGTCTCGTGTCCTCCCTTTCTACCTTCTTGCACTTAATTCTGCATTTACTTTCAGCTGTTAAGTTCCTTTGCTTTTGTTCCCTATAGTTTGCTTTGCTTGTTGCATTTCTTGACTAGGTTGCCCTTCACATGTTAGTATGATTCTTGCTAAGGAACATTATTGTTAGTGTGCTTAGTTGGTAGGGAGAAACCTTTTCAGATGAGCAACACTAGAGATCTAGGTTAAGGTTTGTTCCTTGTTCTAAAAATTTGAAGAAGCCCCATATTTAACCCCCCTTCTATAGACCATCGATCCTACACATTACTTTGTTCATACTTGAATCCGATTACGGCTAGAGTATGGACAGTCAAAAGGATGATTTCTGAGACAAAGAAGCTGAATTCAGCCATCAAGTTACATGAAAGATATGGTACTGGACCTACTAGTATTGGTTTAGAGTCAAGGAAGTTTGCTGAGAAAGAAACAACCTCATATGATGGCCCAGATGAAGTCATTGGTAGGGCGACCGACCTGGAGGCAATTGTGGACAGTGGACACTATGAAGGAACACGCGAAATAACTTTCCATCATTGCAATAGTTGGGCCTGTAGGTGTTGGAAAGACATGTCTTGCACGGCTGATATACAACCACCTAGACAGTGGGAGCAGATTCACTCGCAGAATTTGGGTTTATGTCCACAAGTCCTGTTCCAGAGTTGATATCAAAAGAATTGGGAGACAAGTAGTTTCACAGTGTCTTTTGGTGGGTGAGGAAAGACCGAATGCTGATTACACAGTGCAGGAAATTACGACTAAGATTCATGATATACTCAAAAGAGAAAGATGCCTCATCGTACTAGATGGCTTGTGGGGCACAGATGATGATGTGCATTCACTGAAACAGATGTTCACAAGATGCGGTGAGGAGACAGGAAGTGTAATCTTAGTAACCACACACAACGAACAAATTGCTCAACAGATGTCAACTCTTCCGTTGTACAGGTTGGCCCCTATGATTGAAGGTGACTATTGCTCAGATATCTTTGTGAGTGCATTGCGTGGTCGCAATTCATTGTTCCCTAGGTACAGAAAGGAAATTATTTCAAGGTGTGAAGGCATACCTCTTGTTGCCGATTTCCTTGGTGGTATTGTACGTAGCGGTGGATGGGATCAGCATGCTGTTTGGGAAAATGCTAGGGCCAAAGACTTGTGGAAATTAGAGGAGGATTATGCTGCTACACTAAGCAAGGAGTTGACGTTGTTTGCTCCCTTCAGGCTAATGTTCTATAATATACCTCATGGTCTGAGACTGTGTTTTGCATATTGCTCAGTCTTCCCTAAAGGATCTCGTATACACAGGAGAGCTTATTCAGCAATGGATTTCACTTAACATGGTTGAGCCTGCTACACATGGGTCTGTTACAGCTGAAATGAATGCAGAGAACATTATAAAGCAACTAAAGGCTATTCATCTCCTTCAGGTATGATTGGAGGCCTTTGCCACATGCCAAATAAGCCCTTTTTGCGTATTGGGTGCAACTGCCTTTTATTTTATCTTACCACGTTGTATCTTTGCAACATAGATCAAATGATCCATCTTCAGTGCTTCGATCCGGTCCAACTATTTTTACTCAAGAGAACACAAATTGACACGGAGAATTGAATTAATCAATCTTTCATGTGATCTATGTTGAGTAATTGCTGAAGCTCCCTCTTAATTCCCTGCTTAGCAAAGGTCAATGGAGTTGGTAAAACTCCTCCAGTGCTCTGCCCAGCCGTATATGGCAGCAAGCACTCATTGTATCAGGGCAAGTATGCCCCTGTAGTGTCATGTATATAGTCTAGTAGCTGTACAAGTAGGAGTACTAGTAGTTGGTAGAAGTAGTGAGTATTTTCTGTACCTAGAGTGGACTTTGGCCTCTACAAAAGTGTAGCAAGGCAGCAATGCAATTCAGTTCAGAAAAGCACAAGTGCAGCAGCAGCTAAGAGTTGTGTGTGTGTGTGTGTTTGAACTCACCTGGTGAGCTGAGAGCTCGGCACTGGAGGCAGCAGGGCTGCTCCATTGCCAACAAGTGGCATCAGAGCCGCGGTTCGGCGCAGGGAGGAGGTGATGGCGGAGCAGGAGCGCGGGCGTGATGGCGGTGGGCGCGAGCGTGGCCTAGGGCGCAGCCGCTCCGTCGGTCGCCGCGGCGGCTCCATCTCGCCGCATCGTGGGACGACGTACGTTGTGAAGAAGACAATCTGCGACGTCGGGAACGCGCAGTTCCCGACCCTCACCCGAACGAACTACGCCGAGTGGGAGGTCCTCGTCAAGGTGATGTTCAGGGCGTGCGGGCTCTGGGCGGCCGTGAGCGTCGGCACCGACGACGAGGAGGAAGACCAGCTTGCCATGGAAGGCATCCTGAAGGCCGTGCCGTCGGAGTACCGCGTCGCGCTCGGCAACAAGAACTCGGCGAAGGAGGCGTGGGACGCCCTGAAGACCATGCGGCTCGGCGGCGAGCGCACGCGCGAGGCGAAGGCGCAGCAAGTCCGCCGCGACTACGAGGTGCTCGATTTCCGAGACGACGAGGCCATCGAGGACTTCGCGCTGCTCCTCACTGGCATGGTCATCGAGCTGGGAGTGCTGGGCACCCCAGTCAGCGAGAAGGACGCCGTGCGCAAGTTCCTGCGTGTCATCCCAGAGAAGTTCGATCAGGTAGCGATCTCAATTGCGACGTGCCTGGAGATGGAGGCGATCACCATCGAGGATGTGTCAGGGCGCCTCAAGGCGGCTGAAGATCGATTCACCTCACGGGCGGCGAAGACGGCCACAGCAGTTGCCGGAGCCAAGCTGCTCCTCACCGCACAGGACGAGCGAGCGATCCAGGCGCGTGGGCGCGAAGCAGGGGAAGGATCCTCTGCTCCGCGAAATAGCGGCAGAGGAGGGCGCAGCAGAGGCCGCGGCCGCTCCAACACGCGCGGCCGCGGTGGCGGCGCCGGCGGACGCAGCGGAAGCAGGAAGGTCGGCAAGGACCAGTGCCTCAACTGTGGTAAATTTGGGCACTGGTCCAGGGACTGCAAGCAGCCCTAACGAGAGCGCGCACACTTGGCGCAGGAGGACGACGACGAGCCTGCACTGCTGATGGCGCAGGTGTGCGCCCTCCACGACGCCGAGGAGGATGCCGTGCCGCATGCCCCCGTGGTGCTCGACGAAAGGCGTGCACAAGTCCACCTCGGGGAGGAGGACGACGACGGTGGTGATGACAAGAAGAGAAAGATGTGGTACCTGAACTTCGACGTCATTGTGGCACCCTTGACCGCGCTGCTCCGAAAGGAGGGCTTCCGTTGGTCCGACGAGGCGGCGGCCGCGTTCCAGGCTCTCAAGACCGCCCTCACAACCGCCCCGGTGCTCCAGCTCCCAAACTTCGACACCGCGTTCATGGTGGACTGCGACACGTCGGGGTCCGGCTTCGGTGCCGTGCTGCACCAGGGCGCCGAGCCACTCGCGTTGTTCAGCCGACCCTTCGCCGCACGACACCTGAAGATTGCCGCATATGAGCGAGAGCTGATCGGGCTCGTCCAAGCCGTACGCCATTGGCGCCCGTACCTCTGGGGATGCCGATTCATCATCCGCACCGACCACTACAGTTTGAAGTACATGCTCGACCAGCGTCTCTCCACGATCCCCCAGCACCAATGGATCAGCAAGCTATTCGGCTTCGACTTTGCCGTGGAGTACCGCCCTGGCCGCTTGAACACCGTGGCGGACGCTCTCTCTCGCCGCGGCGAGGACGACGTCGCTGTGTCCGCGCTCTCCGGCCCCACATTCCAGCTCTACGACGATATACGCAAGGAAGTGGCCGAGGACGTCGACACGAGCCGCATGCGCGAGTAGGTCGAGTCAGGCGCACTCGGTGATCCTTGGCGCATCCATGACGGCCTCATGCTCAACGGCAACCACGTCTTCCTCCCCAAGACGTCAGCACACCTGCAAACGGTCTTGGAGCTGGCACATGGCGCGGGCCATGAAGGCATACAGAAGACACTGCAGCGCCTCCGCAATGACTTCCACATTCCCCATGACCGGGCGTTGGTGCGTGACCATGTCCGGGCGTGCGCGACGTGCCAGCGCAACAAGACAGAGACGATGCATCCGGCCGGGCTACTGCAGCCGCTCGATTTTCCCACCCAGGTGTGGGCCGACATCTCCCTCGACTTCGTGGAGGGTTTGCCCAAGGTGCACGGCAAGTCTGTCATCTTGACGGTGGTCGACCGCTTCTCCAAGTACGGCCACTTCATCGCGCTCAGCCACCCGTACACTACGGTGACCGTCGCCAAGGCGTTCTTCGAGGGGATTGTTCGACTCCATGGCTTCCCGACGTCGATTGTCAGCAACCGCGACCCAGTCTTCACCGGCAACTCCATGGCGGGACTTGTTCAAGCTCGCCGGTGTCAAACTCCGCATGAGCACGGCGTTCCACCCACAGACGGATGGCCAGACCGAGATGGTGAACAAGACCATCGCCATGTACTTGCGCTGCATCACAGGCGACCGTCCGTGCGGCTGGGTGGATTGGCTCCCTTGGGCTGAGTACTATTACAACACGTCCTATCACACAGCGCTGCAGACCACACCGTTCCAAGTGGTGTACGGCCGGGAACCCCCGGCGCTCGTCCCGTTCTCCCCCAGAGCGGCCCGCACCAGCACCGTCGACGACATGCTCCGTGAGCGCGAGGATTTCCTGGCTGAGGTTCGCGATCACCTTCTCCAAGCCCAGCAGTATGCAAAGAAGTACTACGACGCCCATCATCGAGACTTGGAGTTTCCCGTCGGTGCTTGGGTGTGGCTTCGCCTTCTGCATCGCCAGGCACACTCGCTGGACGACCGGCCGCAGGGGAAGCTCGGACCATGCTACGCCGGACCATTTCAAGTGGTGGAACGTGTTGGCACGGTGGCCTACCGCCTGCACCTGCTAGCCGGCACCCGCATCCACGATGTGTTCCACGTCAGGCTGCTGAAGCCCTTCCACGGCGAGCCGCCGACCGAGCTAACAGAGTTGCCACCAATGGAGAACGGCCGTCTGCTTCCTCAACCGGTGCGTCTCCTGCGTGCCCATTCCCTTCGCGGCGTGTGGGAGGTTCTGGTGCACTGGGCCGGCATGGAAGAAGCCGAGGCCACATTGGAGCGCCTCGACATGTTCAAGCAGTCCTACCCAACGTTCCAGCTCGAGGACGGGCTATTTTTGGAGGCCGGGAGAGATGTTATGACCGGTATCACATATAGGCGGCGTGGCAAACGTGCCAGGGACAATGTGGCGCAGGGTTAGTTAGGATAAGAGAGAATTAGGATTTGCTTTTCAAAGATTTGGTTTGTTGGGAGATTTGAGATTGGTTTGTTAGGAGATTTGTTAGGAGGCTTATATAAGCCAAACACTTGTCATTGGATCAATTAAGCAATACAACAGAAGTTATTGCTGTTGCTATCCCCTGCGCCCTCTTCCTTTCCCATCTCCTCGCCACGACGCCGCCGCGGGTTCAAGTCCCGGCCACCGGAGAACCACCGGTACACCCTGCGGAACCTAGGTGGTTCTACCAGTATTCTAGCGTGTGTTTTGGGTGAGTGTGACTCCTTGATGTGTTACCGCGGGAGCGAGCCGCTTGGTTACTTGTGAACGCCTGTCTAGGGGAGATGCGACCTGGCCTCCTGCCCTAGCGGCGTGTCGGACGGGTAGAGTTGGTGGAGTGCTTGCTCCCTGCAATTAAGGACCGATCGACTGTGTGACCTTGATCTTTGGGCTATTTTCGTACAAACCGTTCGCCTTGTTATGGGCGGGGTTCGGTCCGAGAACTAGTATGTGGATAGCATCCAGCCTGTAGGCGGATCGGTGTGATCGTGTGAGGGGGACGGGTTATACCCCTCCCCGAGTAGACGTCGCCTCGGCTCCTCCGGGGATGGTTTCACAGCTTCGAGGCCCTACTGGCAAGTTTCGCGCCCTAGTTCAGGACGAGTCAGGCTCGGAGAGGCAGGCGAGTGCTATCCACTGCTAGGTCTCCGGCCGTTAGGTAGGGATGTGGAACGGCTGATCCCCGTTTCTGCCCTATCCGGCGGGTTCAGTTGTACAACCTATGCAGAGTGTTAAACCTATAGCTATAGTCTGTGTCCACTGGTATGGGCAGCCCTTTCGATCTCTCACCTGGCTAGACTTTTCTTGTGCTGCTTCTCTCCCCTGAGTGTGTGAGCCCGGCCTCGTGCCGTTGAGATGTGGGGATAGGAGTTGGTGACCTCACATCGCAGATGAGAGTGGGATGCCGTGTCTCGGTTGAGATCCAGTGTGTTGGTGTTCTTTTCTTGGTTGGGGTGTTGACCCCGGAGGCGTTGACCTCGGAGGTGTGGATCTCCTCGGAGATGGTGACCTCTCTGCAATACCGCTTACCTTGATATTGCTACCGCTGCTTGCATAAACTTTCTACAACCATATATAGGCTTATCCATGCATACTAGAATTCATCCACCGCTTTTGCTCTTTGTTGGGAAGCTGACATGACCTACCCGCTTATCGGGTAGATGGCGATGCTTTCAGACTTGGTGATCGACTACGACATCGACGATGATGAATGGGAAGACTAGAGCTGGTCCTACACTCAAGTTTGTCTGTGGAGCTGGAGACGCTTCGCTTCGATAGATCCCTTGCGTACATGTTTTACCTTTCTTGTTTAGTCCAGTTGGACTTGTACCCGACATGTGCCGAAGAGATGTACTCTGATGTTATAATAAAAATTATGTAATGTTCCCTTTATTCCTGTGTTGTATGGATTTGTACCAATTGAGACAGGGATTGCACGTGATAGCCACTTCCTGGGACTATCACAGAGGTGCAGAGGATCGGGTTTCTAGTTTCGGAAATCCGGTTCGTTTCAGGTGGTGTTCATCCTGAACCGCTCGCCGACGAAGAGCTTGAAGGGGATGACCCCCTTTGAGGCATGGCACGGCCGGAAGCCGGACGTGTCGTTCCTGCGCACGTTCGGATGCGTGGGACATGTGAAGGAGACAAGGTCGGGCCTAACGAAGCTGGAAGACAGGAGCACTCCGATGGTGTTCCTGGGCTATGAAGCGGGGAGCAAGGCATACCGCCTCTACAACCCACGTGCGCGGCGAGTCTGCATCTCACGCGACGTGGTGTTCGACGAGAAGAGGGCGTGGCGCTGGGCGGAGCACGGCGACGGGGAAGATGGAGACGGAAGCTCGTCGAGGAGCACCTTCACCATCGAGCACTGGGTGACCCGTGAAGCAGAGGAAGTGGCGGAAGAAGAAGATGCATGGGCGGCAGCTGAAGCAGAGGAAGCCGACGCGCCCGCCGAAGCAGAGGAACCAGGATCACCTGTTAGACAGGGATCACCGGCGCCGAGAACGCCTGTGGGACAGGGTTCGCCTGCAGCAAGCGCGCCCCCAAGCACGGCCTCGCCGGTCTGCTACACCTCGCCGCCGCCAGAGGTATCCGACCTCGTCGACGACGACTACGACGGTGAGCCACTTCGATTTCGGGCGGTGGACAACATCGTCGGCCATGGAGCGCCCCCGGGGTTTGCAGAGCGCATCCTCGACGATCAGGAGCTGCACCTAGGCAGTGCAGAGGAGTCGACGACGTTTCTTGAGGCGGAACGCGACCACCGCTGGCGGAAGGCGATGATCGAGGAGATGGACTCGATTGAAGAGAACAAGACATGGGTGCTCGTCGATCCACCGGCGAATTGCCGGCCAATTGGGCTGAAATGGGTCTTCAAGGAGAAGAGCAACGAGCACAGCAACATCGTGAAGCACAAGGCGAGGCTAGTAGCCAAGGGCTACGTGCAGCGGGAAGGAGTGGACTTCGAGGAGGTCTTTGCTCCGGTGGCGCGGATGGAGTCCGTGCGGCTGCTGATGGCGATGGCGGCGACCAAGAACTGGGAGATTCATCACATGGATGTGAAGTCCGCCTTCCTGAACAGGGAACTCGAGGAGGAGGTCTTCGTGTAGCAGCCGCCGGGGTTCATGGTCGCCGGCTGCGCAAGGCGCTCTACGGTCTGTGACAGGCGTCGCGGGCATGGAACATCAGTCTCGACGAGAGCTTGATGACACTCGGCTTCGCCAAGTGCGCCAGCGAGCACGCGCTCTACACCAAGCAGGCGGCGCACGGCTCGGTCATCGTCGGCGTGTACGTGGATGACTTGGTCATCACCAGCGAGAAGAGGGCGGACATCGACACCTTCAAGAAGCAGATGACGAAGATGTTCCGCATGAGCGATATGGGATTGCTCAGCTACTACCTCGGAATCGAGGTGGAGCAGGGGAGCCGCGGCATCACCCTGTGCCAGAGCGCGTACACGAAGAAGCTCCTGGAGCAGAGCGGCATGAACGGCTGCAATGGAGTACAGGCGCCGATGGAGGAGAAGCTCAAGTTGTCAAAGGATAGCACAACGGCAAAGGTCGACGCCACGCGGTACAGGAGCATCGTCGGCGGCCTGATATACCTCACGCACACACGACCCGACATAAGCTTCGCCGTGGGGTATGTGAGCCGCTTCATGGAGGATCACCTCGCCGCGGTCAAGCACCTGTTGCGCTATGTGGGAGGAACAAGCGGATACAGTCTCATCTATCCGCGGCGAGGAACGGCGACGCTGAAGCTAACGGGGTACAGCGACAGCGACATGGCGGGCGACAATGATGGAAGGAAGAGCACCTCCGGCGTGCTGTTCTTCCTTGGTGATTGCCCCATCTCTTGGCAATCACAGAAGCAGAAGATCGTCACGCTGTCCACCTGCGAGGCAGAGTACATCGCGGCGGCGACGGCAAGCTGCCTGGGAGTTTGGCTGGCCAGATTGCTCAAGGAGCTCACCGGAGCAAAGCTCGAGGGGCTAGTCCTGCTGGTGGACAACAAGTCCGCCATTGGTCTAGCCAAGAATCCCGTCCTACACGATCGCAGCAAGCACATTGACACCAAATTCCACTACATCAGGGACTGCATCGAGGAAGGGAAGATCAAGGTTGAGTACGTCGAGACTGCAAGGCAGCTTGGCGACATTCTCACCAAGCCTCTTGGGCGGCTTCGGTTCCAGGAACTGAGGAACAAGGTGGGGATGGAGGAGATCAAGAAGGAGCATCACACTTAGGGGAAGAATTGTTGAGTAATTGCTGAAGCTCCCTCTTAATTCCCTGCTTAGCAAAGGTCAATGGAGTTGGTAAAACTCCTCCAGTGCTCTGCCCAGCCGTATATGGCAGCAAGCACTCATTGTATCAGGGCAAGTATGCCCCTGTAGTGTCATGTATATAGTCTAGTACCTGTACAAGTAGGAGTACTAGTAGTTGGTAAAAGTAGTGAGTATTTTCTGTACCTAGAGTGGACTTTGGCCTCTACAAAAGTGTAGCAAGGCAGCAATGCAATTCAGTTCAGAAAAGCACAAGTGCAGCAGCAGCTAAGAGTTGTGTGTGTGTGTTTGAACTCACCTGGTGAGCTGAGAGCTCGGCACTGGAGGCAGCAGGGCTGCTCCATTGCCAACAATCTAAGCTTAATCTGATTTGCTTCTTCAGGTTGATACCAATGCTGAAGGAAGCTCTGGCGCAACAGGTGAGGTATTACGCATGCATTACACGGCATACGAACTAGCCCGTTTCATCTCGAACAAAGATATCCTTGTGGTTTTAGAAGGTGAAGAGGCGATCAGCTCTTTTCCTCAAGAAAAAGGAGAGGCCAGTCAGACATGTTGTTTTTCTCAAGAAAAGGAACACACCAGTTTGACTTGTTGTGACCATCGCTATGCACAGCTCCCGGTTTGTACCCAGCATCGTCCACAGAAGGTCAGGTCACTAATTCTGATACCCACAACCAACCTGCAGGAACACAAACCTGAGATTCCTGTTGTTGTCAGTGAAGTAATCTCGGGAAATAAGTACTTGCGAGTCTTGGATCTTAGCGGATGTGGTATCACAGAACTGCCAGCTTGTGTTTGCCAGCTGAAGCAGCTAAGGTACCTTGATGCCTCTAACTTGGACCTGAAAGAACTGCCTAGTGTGGACAACAGTTTGAGAAAGCTCATTTATCTGAACCTACAAGTCTGCCGCAACCTTCAACGCGTGCACCAATCATTTGGCCTACTTCCTAGTCTAAAATATCTTAACTTATCACTGTGTGTTGGACTCACAACATTGCCTGCATCATTCAAGAGACTTAGATCGCCTCGGCAAGATTGCATAATTGATTTATCAGGCTGCCAGGAGACTGTAGTGTCACAGTTCAATTCTGAACTCCAAGGTGACCGAAATCAGCCAAACCAGGTTCCAGATCCTCAACCTGATCAGCGTCCACAGCCTGACAAGGCTGCAGATACCCAACCCATTCAGTACCATCAGCCAGCAATATCTTCCATGGAAGACAAAATTACAGGAGGCCATCCAGAGCTTCCGTTGGAGTCAACTTCTCTGGTAGATCTAGCTGATGAACAAGAGGAATCTCAGGTACTATATCATTTTTCAGACACTATATATGCTTGCTGTGAAATTGTGACATGCTAAAAATAGATATACTGATTGAAATCAAAGGAAGCTATATAATTATAACCTCATGCTCGTTCTACTTGTTTTTCTTGTGCATATATAATCCCAATGCTGTTTTGGATAATGTAACTTGAAGTTAACAAGTTTAGTTCTATAAAATAGAACACCAAAAGAGGAGGCATAGTTAGCCAAGTAACTTTCTATTGTGAGTGTATGAGTCAGCAACTAGGCTTCAAATCCTATTGTTCTCATCTTTAGATGTTTGGGAGTTATAGTGGCTCCTAATTGGTGAGGGGCAAGAATTTCCAATTCATACAAAAAGTAGATCTTTTCTATACTTTTTTGACCGGAAACACAGCGAGGGAGGCCCCCACGGTGAAGATTTTATTGAAACTGAGTGAAAAAAAAGAGGAAAGATAAAAACTTATAGTATAACAAAGAGGAAGATAAACAAAAACTTGTAAAAAGCTAGCTAAGCTGACTATCGCTCTATCTGACAAACAGGAGGCTAAAAAAAAAAGGAGAGAGCTATATAACAGAATTGACCCAAGAGGGAAAGGGGGTCTTTAGAGAGTCTTTCATCCTATGAGCTTGATTAAGGCATTCTTCTTTGAAATTTCTCTTCCACAAACTGACATTGGCTGGACAATTGTCAAAAATTAGACCATTTCTTTGTTTCCAAATCTGCCATGCTGCAATGATGAAGGTTTCCATAAAGAAGTTGTTATTGAAATCACTTCTAGCCATCACGATTGCAATGATCTTTTCTATACTTACTGCTGCAAAATAGGATGTTATGTACCAACCCTGGATGACCCTGAACCCTAGCAGCCCGACCTCGCCGATGGCGGCAGCCGGACCACACGGGCAGGGATAAAGGAGCTAACCCTAATAGATTGATATTCTCATTACTTTTTCTCAACTGGTACAAATCCCCTCCTTACATAGAGAGGCTAACTTAACCCCTAAGAAATGATCTAACCTCATCTCTAATCTAACCCTAATGAGCTTGGCCCTAACAGCTCAGCCGAACAGCCCATGACACTACTCCATCCTTTTTTGAGCAGCTCGTCCTCGAGCTGCACTACAAGAAACAAACCTTTTACATCTCGACTTTATTTTTATAACTAAAAGCAAATAATTAAATATGCCGATCACTTGTGCTAGGAAAATTTCCCACGAGATGATGTCCTTTGATTATGCACGTGAGTAGAAGTCCCTGGCCCAAATGCATAAGGATCTCCCAAGGAAAGTGAAGGACCGATTAGGCGAACCAGAGAGGGGGGAGTGAATGGGAGCCGATAAAAATTCTTCTCGAAGGAGATGAGAACTCCAACAAGACGAACACAGCTTCCAAATTACGTCTCCGACTCAACTACCCAAGTTGGCCAAGACCACGCAGCCACTGGAGTGCTACTGGTCCTAGGAACCAACAACCACCTTCAAGGACTCGAGAACGCAGCGGAAAAACCAACTCGAGCAGCTATTGGGCTACACCGGTCAGGCCGGTGAGCAGCACCGGTCAGACCGGTCCCTGCTTGTAAAATCTGAGAACTTCCACAGAAGGCCTCTACACCGGTCAGGCCGGTGTAGCTCGCCGGTCAGACCGGTCCAAGCCAGGAAATCCCAAATCCACCAAACTGACCTACCGAGCTCCAAACAGGACCAAACTCGAAACAGCAGCAGCACGGGACAACAACGAACTCACCAGAACGTTCACCCGAGGCAAAACCCACAGAGCCTCTGCACCGGTCAGACCGGTGAGCAGCACCGGTCAGACCGGTCAGGCTGGGCCGCTCGGGGATGAACAGCACCCGCGGGTCAACTCCCCCAAATCCAACTCCCGATCTCCCGAATCGCTCCACGGATTCGTGCAAGACTTTGGGGAAAGTAGGAACACATCATGGGCACTCCATAGCCAAGATTTGTCCACCAAAACTTGCTAAATCAAAAGGAATCGAAGAAATACCACTAAGAACACCTCTAACCCTAGAGCCACGAAAACCCCAAAATCGAGCCCCTTTGCTCACGGATTTAGGAGGGGAATCAAAGGGAAAAGAACCACGAAGGGTTCATGCATACATCCCCCACCAAATCCCAAAGAGAAAGACCTCGAAATCGCTCCAAGAAAATCGCCAAGAAAGGGCTCCGAAAATCACCAAAAAAGAGAAACGGGAAAGACACATCCAAGCCTTGAGGAACCACGCCGAATCATCTATACATACCAAAGAGGTTCATACAAGGTCTAGCTTGCCGCCCGATCATCCTTCCCTCTCACAAGATCTCACCATGAAGCTCTCAAGCTAGTCCTAAGAAAATCCTAAGGAAAATAGGAAGAGAAAATAGGAAAGCAAATGAGCTAGGGTTCCAAGAGATGGCTGCCATCCTCTCACCACTTGGGTTATATGGAGGCAACCGAAAGATGAAAATACCCTTACTAGCTAACTAGGGATACATGCCCCTCAAGGGCGAATTCGGAAATCTTTGTCTTCGCTCCATCGGATGGATGCCCAGCGACCGCAAACTTGCTTAGCTTCGACGCAAGCCTTGCGATCCCGACGCGTGTCCTCCGCTTCGAAGATTCCGGACTGCATCGTCGCACACCGGTCAGACCGGTACCCACCGGTCAGACCCACCGGTCAGACCGGTCTGGAGCTGCTGCACGTCCGTCTTCGGTTCTTCGGTCTTGGCTTTGTGGATCAACCAAGGAACCCAGTGGTTTTCTGGTGAACCACCGGAAACCCCGCGAACTCGGTGTAGCCTCCGCCAATCACCACTCATGACCCGGCTCCCACGTAGTCCCGGCTCGACCTTGGTTTTGAGGCTCAACCAAGAAACCGTCCATGACTTCATCTTGTCGTTCTTGCCACCATGCGGCCCGCACTTGACCCCGCTGGCTACCGGGTCCCTCGAACCAAGCCTACTTGTCTTCTCCACACCTGGAGGCCTCACCGGTAATGACCTTTCACGCTTGTTCTTCACCTGCACCTGCACCAGTCAAGCCGCAACCTGCACCTGCAATACTTAGCCAAGAATCAGTCCACACCACGTTGTCAATCACTCATCACACCAGGAAGCGACCATCCACCGGTCCTCGAACCACACCTGGCTCTCAATCTCCCCCTTGATGAGTGCATTGACAACACACACATTTTGGTAACCAAGAGAAAAGGAAAAGAAAAGAAACGACTAAAGGAAACTCCAACAAGCGATCGAAAGCCAAAGAAAAGGCAAAGAGCAAGATCACTTGAAGAAGACAAGCCTCGGACCCCTTAGGCAAGGGCAACGGCTCGACACATCCGAGACAAATCATGCTCAAGCAAAGAGCACAAACCATCAAACCAAAGCTCGAAAACCACAAAGAGCTCCCCCTGCACACATGCAAGCTCCCCCTGAACCAATGCAACTCTCCCTGGACGAATGCATGCAAACCACCTCGCAAAACAGAGCAGCTGCTTCAGCTTTGCTCTGACCGGTCAGACCGGTCAACCACACCGGTCAGACCGATGTGCTAGATCGCCCAGCACCTGAACCTTACACCGGTCAGACCGGTGTGCCTCACCGGTCAGGCCGATGACCACCTGGGAACTACCCGAGCTCAAAACTAGCTCGAAACCACTTGGAAACTTTCTAAATGCATGCAACAAGCCAAAACATGCTCAAACTTCTCCCCCTTGTTGACAATGCATGAATCAAGCCAAAAATGCAACCTAGAGCTTCTCAAATAGACAAAATTCAACAAAGGATGCTACACATGTCCAAATGAGTAAGTTAGATACTCTATAGCTTCGTAATGACATCAACTTCATGATCACCAAGTTTCACAACTATTGGGCGAAGCTAAGATAGAATTGAGCAATTTTGCGAAAAATCACCCTTTCATGAGCAAAGTCCTATACATGAGCAAAACATGTCAAAATGGCAAAGCCACACAAACTTCATGCTAGGACAACCATTCTAAGCATAAGACCATCATAAACACCCACAAGCACCTCATGTCATGTCAAAGCCACCGAGCCATGTGCCTACTTCTAGATATGAGACTTCTCATTGGTAAGCAACATGCAACGGTTTAGCACCCAAAAGTAAGTAAATTAAGCACATATGACATGGGAGCACATTTTCCAAGCAATTTACATTTCATTTTCAGATTTATAATTGGTACATGAAATATCTTTGCGACAAAAAGGAACTTATGCCCCTCCACAAGATGAAGCATGGGGGCTAAACATTCATGATGGCAAATGAGCCTTTGGCCCCATATGATCAAAATAAACTATCCAACCACAAATTAAGCATAGCCAAGCCACAAAATCATGTCAAGATCATATAAAGGCATTTACTCACAAGAGAGCATACATATTAGATTTTTGAAAAACATAGCCATCAACCATGGATATAAATTAAGATCATCAAGAGCTAAGCCAAACTAACCATAGCTTACCACACTAGCTCACAAAGACATACATATCATTCCATGCTGAACAATGTATATAGGAGAAGCTTTTCCTAAATAATGCATATGATACAAAATGCATGCAACCTAAGATACAAAGATGCCTTTACATCATGTTACATATGCCATGCCAAATGCAAGAAATGCACAAAAGGAAAGCTATACATATGCTACAAAGGAGCTCCCACACGCCAACTCAAGAAATCAAACAAACACCAAGCTCCCCCCGCAAACGAGTGAAAATTGCTTGATCTAGGGGTTTGGTGAAAATATCGGCTAGTTGGTCATGTGTGGGTACATGGATCAAGGCTATCTTCCCTTTCTCTACGTCGTCTCTCAAGAAATGATACCTCACTTCTATGTGCTTGGTTTTGGAATGGAGCACTGGGTTCTTTGCAACGCTTATGGCACTGGTGCTGTCACATTGAAGTGGGACATGGGTATACTCCTCACCAAAGTCACTCATGGTGTATGTGATCCAAAGGAGCTGAGAGCAACAACTAGCTGCGGCCACATACTCTGCCTCGGTAGTGGATTGAGCAACACTTGACTGTTTGCGAGAAGACCAAGACACCAAAGACGAACCCAAGAACTGGCAAGTCCCAGAAGTGGACTTCCTATCCAACCGACACCCGGCAAAATCCGCATCTGAAAATCTATGAAGCGCCAAAGAAGAAGACGCAGAGTACCAAAGGCCAAAGTCGGGAGTGTGTCGCAAATACCTGAAAATGCGCTTGACAGCTTGTCGATGCGAAGTCCTCGGAGACGCTTGAAAACGAGTGCACAGACATACCGAGAATTGGATGTCCGGCCTCGTCACCGTCAAGTAGAGGAGTGACCCGATCATGCTCCGGTACTCCTTCTGGTCCACGTGTTCACCTTCCTCGTCCGCATCAAGAGCTATAGTCGTACTCATAGGCGTCGCCATGGCCTTGGAGTCCTCCATCTTGAACTTCCTCACAATGTCCTTGGTGTACTTAGCTTGGTGCACAAATGTTCCTTCCTTTGATTGCTTGATTTGTAGCCCGAGAAAGAACTGCAACTCGCCCATCATGCTCATCTCAAATTCCCTGCTCATGTCTTCTGCAAACCTTGCAACAAGAGAGTTAGACAAGCCACCAAAGACAATATCATCCACGTATACCTGCACAATCAGGATATCTCTGCCCTGCCTGAGGAGAAACAAGGTCTGATCGACCTTCCCCATCTCAAACCCTCTCTCAAACAGGAACCCCCTCAGCCTACCATACCAAGCTCTAGGCGCCTGCTTCAACCCATACAACGCCTTCCTCAACTTGTACACCCGGTGGGGGTACTTCTCACTCTCAAACCCCGGTGGTTGCCTCACAAACACCTCTTCCTCCACCACACCGTTCAGGAAAGCACTCTTCACATCCATCTGGTACAACTTGAACCCTTTAGCCACGGAAAAGGCTAGAAGGATCCTGATCGCCTCCAAACGAGCTACAGGAGCGAAAGTCTCCTCGTAGTCGATCCCCTCTTTCTGACTGTACCCCTGAGCAACAAGTCTCGACTTGTTCCTCACCACTTCTCCTTTCTCTCCCTCTTTATTTTTCCACACCCATTTTGTCCCAATCGGCTTACACCCTGGGGGAGGGTCAACCAACACCCAAACTTGGTTCCTCTCAAAATTCTCCAACTCCTCATGCATGGAATTAACCCAATTATGATCAGATAACGTGTGTCCAATGTCTTTGGGCTCAAAGGTGGCAACAAAAGCAGCATGAGCGAAATGAGAATTGTTCCGAACCCTCGACCATGTAGTACGTTTATTCATGTCGCCGATGATTCTCGAAGCTGGGTGATCCACTTGCACTCGCCGGGGAGGTTCTCGCCTTGATGCTACCTCCCCCTCAACAGCAGCTTCGCCTTGATCTGGGTTTGTCGTTGTAGGTGTAGGTGTGGGAGAGGGCCCGTTCACGATCGTCGTCGAAGTAGTAGGTACATGTTCAGCTGCGGGCACCACACCGCCATCTTCATCATCTCCATGTTCATGCTCCTCCTCCTGAAAGATCTCCTCGCCAAGTTCGTCGTCACCTGCACACTCAAAAACAAGCTGACTACATGGCTGTGTCTCGTCGAAGGTTACCTCGCAAGTCTCCACGATTTGGTTAGTTTCAAGATTGAGCACACGAAATGCTCTAGAATGAGATGCATAACCAAAGAAAATGCCATCGACAGACCTAGCCTCGAACTTGTCCAACTTCTTCCCTTTCTTTAGAATGAAGCATTTACAACCAAAGACATGGAAGTGACTCACCTTGGGTGTGCGACCGTGCATCAACTCGTAACAGGTTTTCTACTTATGAACCCTGAGGTAGATCCTATTCGACACATGGCACGCGGTATTGACCGCCTCAGCCCAGAACCTTCTCGGAGTCCTATGCTCGTCGAGCATCGTCCGAGCCATCTCGCACAAGGTTTTCTTTTTCCTTTCCACCACGCCATTCTGGGGAGGCGTATACGGACTCGAAAACTGGTGTTCAAGACCTAAGTCATGGCAAAAGGTTTCGAAGCGAGAGTTTTTGAATTCCGAGCCATTGTCACTGCGGATCGCTCGTATGGCATCTCCGTGCCTCTCGTTTCTTAACCTCAAGACAAGATCTCGAACAAAACCAAACGTCTCCCCTTTCTCCTCAAGAAAGAACACCCACACATACCGAGAGTAGTCGTCCACCACAACAAGGACATACCACTTTCCACCCGCAGATCACACACGAGCTGGGCCAACAAGGTCCATATGGAGCAGCTCGCATGGACGCTCAGTCATCACATCAGTGAGAGGCGGGTGAGAAGAGGCTACCATCTTGGCATGCCTACACGGCGCACAAACCAACTCTTTCTCAAACCTCAATCGTGGCAATCCTCGGACCAAATTGAGTTTACTCAAGCGAGACAAAAGGTCAAAGCTCAAGTGACCCAACTTCCTATGCCACTTCCACAACTCACTCGAAGAACCAGCCAAAAAGCAACGCTCCACACCAGAAGACTGAGAGAAATCAGCTCGGAATACTTGACCCTCGGGAACGACCATGCAAACGAGGTCCCCTCGAGAATCTAAAATCCGAGAACCACCAGGCCGAAACAATACCTCAAAGCCCTCATCCAACAACTGGGACACAGAAAGCAAATTGAACCCCAGTGATTGAACAAGAGAAACACGCCTGAGAGTGACCTTGTCACTTACCTTGATCTCACCTTCTGATAGCACACGCCCTCGCCCATTGTCTCCAAAGGTGATGTATGTCTTGGACATCACCGGGACGAGACTTGAGAACCACCCCTTGTCTCCGGTCATATGCCTCGAGCAACCGGAGTCAATCAACCAAACGTTCCTCAAGTCTCCCATCTGAAATTCAAAAGCGAGCACGTGAGTGAACAAACGACTCAGCACTGGGGTTAGTACCAAAAGAGTAAAACCAGTGCCGAGCCATTTGCTCCAAAGTGGGGTTAGCACAAACCAAATCATCACGCCTATCAAAGCTACCACCACGAACACCACCACGGTAACCACTACGAGGGAACCACCCCTCTCTAGCTGGAGGAGGACGAAAGCCACGAAAGGAAAACCATGGACCGTTCCTCCTCTCCATCTCAAAGCTACGACTCCTCCCACCCTCGTATTGAGCACAAGGTGGAGAACGCCTAGCAAACTGACCACATGCAAACTTTCCAGACCAACCACCAGAACCACGACCACCAGAACCAAACCGAGCATCCTCACGATCACGAAAACCAACTCGCTGTCTGCCCAGACCTGCACCGGTCTGACCGGTGTAGTGCACCGATCTGACCGGTGTAGCTCGGCCAGCAGCACCACCCGCTGCCTTCCGGTCTCCCCAAGCCGGAACCGTCCTCACAATCGCCTTGGCCCTAGGCATCTGCATACGAGGCTCAGGTACACCATTAGAAGGGTGGTACCTGTCCTTGTTAGCCCACTCTCTAGCCATTCTCTCCTCACGCTTTCTCTTGAAGCAAAACTCATCCTTGTGACCATCTCTCCCACAATACCCACAATGGAACTTCATGGGCTGTGGCTTAGCCTTAGGCTTGGGTTGGGGCTGCCCACTCGGTTTCTCACCCTTCTTCTCTCCTTCCTCACCTCCCTTTGGGCTCACAAACTTCACCGGTTTCTGGAAATCATTTGTTGGGTGAGGGAATATGGGTGGATCTGGAGTAGTGTCAAGTTTGTTTCTGAGATGGTTAGGCTTAGGCTCAAACTTGTTCTTGTATCTGTTTGGTGGTGGGATAGGAATCTCTCCAACTCTCTCAACTCCCTCACCACTGTTCTCTCCAAGCTTGTCAGCCCCAAGTGCCTGACCATCATAGCGTTTGAAAGCCGCTATCATGATACCAAGCTGAGGCTCCTGACCCGACAACCAGCTCATACATTTCCTCAGCTCATCATTCTCATCCTGCAAGCGATCAACATAATGTGCAAGCTCCAAATTCTTAACCGCATGCAATTCACAAGTAGAACAGGAAGTGGGAATAGGCTCTTTCAACTTAGCCTCAAGCGAAACAGTGTAAGCATGCATCTCATCAATCTTTCCATGCAAAACAGGGCAAGAAGTGCAAGCACCTAGCAAAGCAGGTCTAGACTTAAGCTCAACCACTTCAACCCTAAGCATTTCTAGTTCATCACAAGTAGAAGCGTGCTTATCCTTAAGAGCAGTAAGATCAGCTAGGTACACAGAGCAATCACAGCAATCAATCTCATCAGAAACCAAAGGAGAAGCCTTAAGCGAATCAATCTCAAGCTTAGCATCTAGGTTCTGGGTTTCTAGCTTAGCCACACGGTTCCTAGCATCTTCTAGTGAGGCCCTAAGCTCTTTCCTCATCTTCTTGGCCTCTCTAAGCATGTGATCGCGGTTATCAAGCAAATCAACCAACTCATCATTCTCCTTGCGCAAAGAGGAGAGCTCATCACATACCTCATCCTCGGAGTCGGAGTCCGAGTCGCTCTGGTGACTCTTCTTGCTGCCGGAGCTACGAGCCATGCCGCAGAAGCCATCTCCCGTGAAGCAACTCAACCCGCTCAAGTTCCTAGATTACTTCTTGTTCTTGCGCCGATCACCTTCATCTTCACTGCTACTCGAGCTCGAGGAAGAGTAGGCGGAGCTGGAGTCGACGTCGCTCGCTCCGACCATCGCTCGGGCCTTCCTGCCGCGGTCGTCCTTCTTCCTCGACCGTCGCTCGTCCTTGTGCTTGTTCTTGTGCTTGTGATCGCGCCTCAATCGGTACTTGCCGTCCTTGCTCGACCGGTGCCTGTAGCCATCCTTGTAGCCGTCCTTGTTCTCCGTCTTCTCCGGGCAGTCGGCGACGAAGTGTCCTGGCTTGCCGCACTGAAAACATGTCCGTGCTGTCCTCCTCGTGTTCACCCGTTTCTCGTGCAGCCTCTCGAACCGCCTGGTCAGCAACGCCAGCTTGTCCTCTCCAAGCACGTCGAACTCCTCGTCTGGCAAAGACATCAAAGAAGACAGAGAGTACATCCTGGAAGATGCATTAGCGTTAGACTTAGCTCCTTTGCCACCAATGAGAGCGAGACTATGAGAATCAGTCGGGCTCTCGATCTTGGCTGTCATACCACGGTCCAACTCAGCCGACTTGAGCTTCGAGAACAGCTCGTTCACCGTCAAGGTGTCATACTTCTCGGACTCAACAATAGCCTCAAACTTCCCGTCCCATACGGTACGATCCAACGAGTGCAAGAGCTTCACGGCTCTATCATGATCATCGTATGGGAGCACGGCCACATTGGCTCTCATGTTGTTCACAACGACCGTAAACCGCTGGAAAAGGGCATCGACGGACTCGCCGGGGAGATGAGTGAAGTTCCCGTACTCTCTCCGGTAAGTCGCATACATCCGAGCCTGAACCTGAGCATTCCCAGCATGAGCATCCTTCAATTGCTCCCAAATCCTACACGCTAAGTCCTCTGTCTGAACCCGATCGAATTCAGGCTGACACAGAGCACGAAACAAGTAGTCGACAGCCTTGTTGTTAGCTTCGAACATATCCCTCGATCCTGGAGCAAGGAAGTTCATCGGATGAACATAAGCTGTGTTCACCGTGACGTCCCAAAGGATCTGACCCTTTCCGCGGAGGAACGCTGCCATCCGCCTCTGCTACATCTGGTAGTTCTTCCCATCGAAGTGCGGAGGACCCGAACCCCGTTCCTGGTACGCCATCTTTGGATCTTAGACTGGTAAGAGTTAATGAAGACCCGAACTGGATCTGATACCAATTGAAGGACCGATTAGGCGAACCAGAGAGGGGGGGGAGTGAATGGGAGCCGATAAAAATTCTTCTCGAAGGAGATGAGAACTCCAACAAGACGAACACAGCTTCCAAATCACGTCTCCGACTAAACTACCCAAGTTGGCCAAGACCACGCAGCCACTGGAGTGCTACTAGTCCTAGGAACCAACAACCACCTTCACGGACTCGAGAACGCAGCGGAAAAACCAACTCGAGCAGCTACTGGGCTACACCGGTCAGGCCGGTGAGCAGCACCGGTCAGACCGGTCCCTGCTGGCAAAATCTGAGAACTTCCACAGAAGGCCTCTACACCGGTCAGGCCGGTGTAGCTCGCCGGTCAGACCGGTCCAAGACAGGAAATCCCAAATCCACCAAACTGACCTACCGAGCTCCAAACAGGACCAAACTCGAAACAGCAGCAGCACGGGACAACAACGAACTCACCAGAACATTCACCCAAGGCAAAACCCACAGAGCCTCTGCACCAGTCAGACCGGTGAGCAGCACCGGTCAGACCGGTCAGGTTGGGCCGCTCGGGGATGAACAGCACCCGCGGGTCAACTCCCCCAAATCCAACTCCCGATCTCCCGAATCGCTCAACGGATTTGTGCAAGACTTTGGGGATAATAGGAACACCTCATGGGCACTCCATAGCCAAGATTTGGTCCACCAAAACTTGCTAAATCAAGAGTAATCGAAGAAATCCCACCAAGAACGCCTCTAACCCTAGAGCCACGAAAACCCTAAAATCGAGCCACTTTGCTCACGGATTTAGGAGGGGAATCAAAGGGAAAAGAACCATGAAGGGTTCATGCATACATCCCCCACCAAATCCCAAAGAGAAAGGCCTCGAAATCGCTTCAAGAAAATCGCCAAGAAAGGGCTCCGAAAATCACCAAAAAGGAGAAACGGGAAAGACACATCCAAGCCTTGAGGAACCACGCCGAATCATCTATACATACCAAAGAGGTTCATACAAGGTCTAGCTTACCGCCCGATCATCCTTCCCTCTCACAAGATCTCACCATGAAGCTCTCAAGCTAGTCCTAAGAAAATCCTAAGGAAAATAGGAAGAGAAAATAGGAAAGCAAATGAGCTAGGGTTCCAAGAGATGACTGCCATCCTCTCACCACTTGGGTTATATGGAGGCAACCGAAAGACGAAAATACCCTTACTAGCTAACTAGGGATACATGCCCCTCAAGGGTGAATTCGGAAATCTTTGTCTTCGCTCCATCGGATGGATGCCCAGCGACCGCAAACTTGCTTAGCCTCGACGCAAGCCTTGTGATCCCAACGCGTGTCCTCCGCTTCGAAGATTCCGGACTGCGTCGTCGCACACCGGTCAGACCCACCAGTCAGACCGGTCTGGAGCTGCTGCACCTCCGTCTTCGGTTCTTCGGTCTTGGCTTTGTGGATCAACCAAGGAACCCAGTGGTTTTCTGGTGAACCACCGGAAACCCCGCGAACTCGGTGTAGCCTCCGCCAATTACCACTCATGACTCGGCTCTCACGTAGTCCCGGCTCGACCTTGGTTTTGAGGCTCAACCAAGAAACCGTCCATGATTTCATCTTGCCGTTCTTGCCACCATGCGGCCCGCACTTGACCCCGCTGGCCACCGGGTCCCTCGAAGCAAGCCTACATGTCTTCTCCACACCTGGAGGCCTCACCGGCAACGACCTTTCGCGCTTGTTCTTCACCTGCACCTGCACCAGTCAAGCCGCAACCTACACCTGCAATACTTAGCCAAGAATCAGTCCACACCACGTTGTCAATCACTCATCACACCAGGAAGCGACCATCCACCGGTCCTCGAACCACACCTGGCTCTCAGAAAGAACATAGCAGGCTTCACACGGGCTGTCGACTGGGTAATGTTGCAGCCCACTGGCCCACAGAGCTTGTCCACCTCCACCACGAACACAACATCCGTTGACCTACTCGTCAATCCGTTCGAGGTAGCCGCCGCCGCCGCCGTCGTCCTCAGGAAGAACAGCTGCCAGCGCTCAACGTTGGTAGCCAGCGGCGGTGACCTCCCCTGCGCTGCTGGTGTGCGGCGCGAACTGTGGAGACCCGAGGCCCCTAGCCCTGGGAAGATCTGACATGGAGGCCAGCGGAGGCGGGCCCGTGACGGACGGCGCCGGAATGCAGCAGCGCCATCCCGCCCGCGCACAACCACGGGAGGCGCACGCAGCTGGAGCTTGCGTTGCTTGTCCTGCATCTGCAGCTTAGAGAAGATGAGTAGCAGCGCCTTCTCAACAGCCAGCGGCTGGGCCTCCCAATCGAGTGGTGGCGCTGCGCGAACGGGCGGCGTCGCCACCTCCTCCATCTGGGCGACGGCAAGACTCACGCCCCACAACAAGACCCGCGATGCCCCTGCCCGGGGCCATGCGAGGAGGCCGCGCGCCGCCGCCCGCAGATGCAGCGTCACTGTGCACGCCCGTCACCGCGTGAGGAAGCCGCGCACGACCGCCTGGAGCCGCACCGCCGCCGATGCCTGATGGGTAAGCATCTTCCTCAGCACTTGAGCTTGGTGCCGCGCGATGAATCCGCGGGCTGCCGCCTGCAGGCGCACTACCGCCGCCACTTCTTGCCGCCTCACCCAGGCGTCCAGGCGGGCGTTGATGCGGTCCCGATCCCGCAACTGCTGGTGATACTCCCGCAGCCACCGTCGCTCCAGGAGACCGCGGGCAGCAGCCTGCAGGCGCACCGCCGCTGCTACTCGCCACTCCCCGGCGTCGCGGAGGCGGTCCAAACAGGCGAGGATTCTGTCCTCATCAGCAGAAGTCATGGATTTGGACACGAAACCAAAGCAACCTGATACCAAGTTGTTATGTACCAACTCTGGATGACCCTGAACCCTAACATCCCGACCTCGCCGATGGCGGCAGCCGGACCACACGGGCAGGGATAAAGGAGCTAACCCTAATAGATTGATATTCTCATTACTTTTTCTCAACTGGTACAAATCCATTCCTTATATAGAGAGCCTAACTTAACCCCTAAGAAAGGATCTAACCTCATCTCTAATCTAACCCTAATGGGCCTGGCCCTAACAGCCCAGCCGAACAGCCCATGACATAGGAGCTTTGCACTTATTTGATGTACTGATCGACATGACGATGCTCTTCTCTCCGTAGCCGTCACTGGAGATAAACCCAGGAGATCATGCATCATTATCATCAAGCGACTCAACATTTGAAGATCCATATGATGGCAAAACAGCAGGTACATCATTCCAACTACATCCTAAATTTCCAGTTATCCAAACAAACCTTCACATACTACTGCATCTACATGGTTTTTTGTATTATAAGCTCTTTTATAATGGAACAGGTTTCCTGATCCAGTTGTCATTAAGAATACAAACGAATTTCCAAAATTAATCGTCCTATTCTACTCCTGTGATGTCACTGTTTTGGACAAGATTAAATTAAACCTCAGACTTGATACCTCTATTTGAATCCAAACATGCAAGTATCGACCTAAAGTCAAAAATAAAATGATAGATGATTTTGCACAAGTTTTAATTTCGCATTAAACTAATGTGCAAATGCTTGTAATTTGGACACAGGTATGAGAGGAGCAGTTGGATCATCCACTTCTCTGCAGTCAAGTCTTGTTGAGTCAGTAAAAAGGAATGCCAATGGTACTAAAGTGCATCAACCCTTCAGAATTCAGTTCAATCCCCAGGTGGATGCCAGGATTTAGAGGGCACAAGTCAGGAACCTAGGAAAGCAATAAACATGGCAGCTGAAAAAAATGAAGTGGAAATTACTAGCAGTCAAAATGGAGACTCGCCAATCCCCCCCTATCTTAGACAGTTGTACCTCTTCAGTTAATGAAAACGGTTCCAAGCTTGAATACATCATATAGGTAAGCAATCAAAATTTACGGACAAAAATGCTACTAAAACTGCAATATCTTATTATTTAATACTATGGTATCGTACTGATGCAATAAAGCTGTGGTGCACTCCACTGCATCATAAAGCACACTCTCATGCAAGAAAAAGGGATGCCACATTGCATTAGGTTCCTCAGATATCAACATGTGACATGTCAATTCTCTGACCGTAGCTTGTTCAATTGTCTTGCCCAGGTCATTCTAAAATAGTTCGAACCTTTTTTAAAGCAAATGCAAATTAGGTCTCGAAATTAGCATACATATTCTCTATGTGTCATCCTGTTAGCTAAATAGCAGAAATAGACTAATTTTGTTATGCCAGGTAAGTAGATGATCTTTTTCCCTTATTTTCTACTATTGTTTCATAAAACAGAAAAATTGGTGGGTCTAGGTACCTTTACACCAAACAATATGATACCAAACTTGCACGGAATAGATGAAAAAATGAACAAATTGACCGCTTATAACATGTTATGTTTGGGATTGAACTAGAATTTTAGCATAGTAAATTAGGTGTCACAATGGTTAATAAATTGTCAAAAGATAGAAAATTGGTATCTAATATTGTTGCAATTATGCAATCGAATAGCAACACCCATCCTAATTATTTTTTGGCCAATGCATGAAATTTCAAAATGTCTAATGTAAGCATATTAAAGTACATTTCTAGAATTATAGTGTAGAAACATTTGTATACAGCCAAACCACGGCCTGTCCTGAGCAAAACTTACTCCTGTTTTTTGATAATAGCAAAACACTGGTGAAAGGAAAACATTCATCCCTAATGGAGAAGAGCTGAACCAAGGATCTCTGTCATTTGTTCATCCTGCTTATTCGACGTCACAGGACACCTCGACTAGTAAGCAATTAAGCATGTTAGTAACTGCAGGACAACAGGTACGCCATCCTGTACTACACTATTTTTCCTACTTCATACTAGCGCAGAAGAATAATCTTTCTGAAGGCAAAACAACAAGGTCGAATGAACATCTTGAACCAACAACAAAAATCTGTAAACTTGAACCAGCCTCATTAGTCAATAGTAATTGTCATACAGTTGTTTCTCTTGTTTACTCGAGGAATTTAACTATCTCCTTTAAAAATTTAGCATTGTAGCCATATTTTTGCAGCAAACATAATCATAAAAATATTACTCTACTTAACAGTACATTTGCTTCAGAATTGGAAGTCTAGAATTTTGAGAGCAGATAGCGTGATGCTGCAAATGTATATAACCGTACCTTATGTTTATATGTTAACCTCCTGTTTATGGATAAGGTACTCTTCCACTTGGGGCATACTAAAACTGCAACATTGGCCTGTGGAGAAGGCGCTCGACATGCAGCAGGACAGGGAGTCTGAAATGATCAGCACATTAGAAGAGCACCAACTGAAGAAGAGGAAATCCGACAGGAACTCTAACCAAGATGACATTTGGGCCCTCGTGCCCGCGTGCCTGAATGGGCACCAGAATGCCCTTCCCCTGATGCGAGACTGGGGGATGTGGCGATGGCTCTCTGGCTTCTCCAGTCGTTTCACCATAGCGGAGTGGACTTCGCCGGCGGCGACCGGCCGCGCCGGCCGCCGGCTCTCCCCCGCAGCGATGCGTCGCGCGTCGAATTTGGAAGGAAAAAGTCCAATTTAAAAATTGCATCGCCTCAATAGTAAGACCACCATAAAAATTGCACCATGATTGGATCATAGATGTTGTAGCAACGAATTAATTACCAAAAAGAATAGATCTAAAGCTAAGACAAAAACTTTGTATTAGAGCATACCATATTATATATTTACTATGTGGATATACTTACGTGGAGTCCAAAAAATTGAATTTTCCATTTTTATGATTTTCTGCTAATTTGTTATGAGTTTTTAAAGATAAAAAAAAGACAAAACCGCTTGAAAACCACCTAAAACCGAAACAAGGAGGCAAAGTGAACAGTTTTAAGAGTAGAGGGAGGTAATTTACCCGGTTTTGTGATTGAGGGAGGAAATACGGACTCAGCCCAATGTCTAGGGAGGTAAAAAGGACTTTTTCCAATTTGGAACAGCCAGAGAGACTAGGCCTTGCCATTTCCACCAATCTTTCACTGGACCTTAGATATGGCCCGTATGGGTTTATGATGGGCTTGCAGAGTTGACAGCTGGGTTGGGCTGGAAAATTTCTCGAAGCCCAATATTAAGTGTTCCCTCAAGTACACAGCTACTGCGAATGGGCTTGTAGTCGTCCAGTGGGACGCTACCCATCAAGAATTAAATCTTAGTACTCGCACCTTTTCCTGGATTTATTCCGGGATTTTCCGACGTTATGCATTAAGTGGTAAGCGACGTTCCCGTCGATGACGAGACGCCAGTGGTGACTTCAGGAATCTTCAGATCTGCCGGTGCTCAGTCATTCGGAGGTGCTTATAGAGGTGAGTGTGCGTGCGTGTTGTGAGCATCCGCATTGTACTGTGTAATTCTAAAAAAAAGTACACAACTACTACGTTCCTCCAGAAAAAAGGGAAAAACTCTAGTGTCTAGTGTTTGTAAGATTCAAATCTAATTTTAAAAATAAGACCCCTCAAAAAAATTAAAAATAAGAACTTAAGAACTATTCGTTCAAAAAAAGTGATCCATGCATAAGCTATAGAGTTGTTTAGTACTGGTATTGTTTTCCCAGTTCTGTTTACAATTTTCTTCATCTTTTTGTAATGTAGCCCTTTATTGCTGTTGCCTTCATTTCATATATATTTTTAGAACTGTGCAATACTAATACTGATACATTGTACTATTGGAGGCCAGCATAGTGTGATTAATAAATCCTTGTCAATAATAATAAGTTAACAGTCATAATCCTGATGAAATTATCATTACTCTCCTGAATTTCTTTCAGTCCAACGTTAAAATATTTATTCAATTCCAAGAACATCAAAATTGGAGAAAATTTTATACAGATGCTATTTAAGTCTTGTTGCCTATCCCATGAGGAATTTGATGTTTCCAGTTTGCGAAACAAGGGGAAGGGGATCTTATTGCTAGATACACAGAGTTAACTACTTCACTCGTTCCAAATTATAGATCATTTTAGGTTTTTTAATGCATAGTTTTACTATACACTTAAATGTATTGTATGAAAAGATGAATAAAAATATTTATAAAATCTATAAAAGTTAAAAAAGTCTACAATTTAAAACGAGGAGAGTAATGTCAAAAACCTACACATAGAAAAGCAGTGCTGACAAAACTAGAAGACTATGACATCGAGTGAGACAAAAGGGAGATCTCACAGTCCTGTTTAGCTCCTCAAGATTCTAAAAGTTTCACCTATTTCACCAAAAATTTACTCATTTCTTCTCTTTGTATACGCAACTCAATGCAAAAAAATTTCACCTATTTCACAAAAATTTCAGCCAACTAAACGGGGAGAGAGAACAATTCATTGAAAGAACAGTATCTTTCGCAATGGACTGTACAGTACCCATTAATAACCTGGCAGTGTACGGTAGATTTTAGAACGAGGCATCTCAGTGGCCAGCAACACTGCAGCAGTTGAAGCAAGGAATTGAAGATATTGTATAATGTAAACATGGCATCGAAATTAAAATACAACTATTTCTTTTACAGAAGATGTGAATTCTTTGAATCAAAAAGGTTCGTTTTGGTGCCAATCTAAATGGAAACGTTGTATAGCAGCATACGATTTTACATGGTACTGAGTGTGAAATATGGTGAAGCGTCGTAGCCCCGTTGGGGTCGCGCCCTGCGTGTTTATATGGTTGGAAAAATCCCCCAATGTGGATTACAAGCCGCGGTGGAACAACCAGGCCGAATCTCCTATTTACAAGGTGAGGATCCTATCCAATTCTAACTAACAGCTCTAGGTTGTTCCACCTTGTTACAATTCACTCATTTACATGTTTAACACCCCTCCTCAATCACACCTTATCTAGGTTGAGATTGTGTCTGAATTTTTCTAACTCTCTTACTGGAATGGGTTTCGTAAAACCATCAGCAACTTGATCTTTAGTAGAGATGAACCTGATCTGCAGAAGTCCTTGTGCAACTCTTTCTCTGACAAAATGAAAGTCTACTTCTATGTGTTTTGTTCTAGCATGAAACACATGATTGACTGACAAGTATGTTGCACCAAGATTATCACACCATAGTCTTGCAAACTTGGGTCCTTTTACTCCTAATTCCTTAAGTAAAGTTTGTACCCACATGACTTCTGCTGTCGCATTAGCCAATGATTTATACTCTGCTTCAGTACTTGATCTCGAGACTGTCGCTTGTTTTCTAGCCTTCCATGATATCAGATTGGAGCCGAGGAAGACTGCAAAGCCACCTGTTGATCTCCTATCATCAGAGCATCCTGCCCAATCCGCATCAGAGAATGCGCTCACAAGAATGGAAGATGACTTATGTATCCGAAGTCCCATCCCTGCAGTGTTCTGCAAATACCTTAGTATACGCTTTACTGCACTCCAATGGACAGTAGTGGGTTTATGCAAGAATTGACAAACTTTATTAACAGCAAAGGATATGTCTGGCCGTGTTAAGGTCAAATATTGCAATGCACCAACAATACTTCTATATTCTGTTGTATCCTTAGGTCCAAGAGGATCACCATCATGGATTGACAACTTATCAGTAGAGGACATTGGAGTATTCATAGGTTTACAACTTGTCATACCTACTCGATGCAGTAAGTCTGATGTGTATTTGTCTTGTGTCAACAATATTCCACTATGTACCTTCTTAACCTCAATGCCCAAGAAGTAATGGAGGTCACCAAGATCTTTTAATGCGAACTCGGCCTGAAGATCTTTAAGGAGTGCCTCAGTAGCTGCAGCAGAGGAACTTGCAACAATAATATCATCAACATAAATAAGAAGGTATATCACAACTCCCCCTTTGTTGAAGACGAACAAAGACACATCAGTTTTGGAGGGTTTAAAACCAAGACTTTGGAGTTTTGAACTTAACCGAGCATACCAAGCACGCGACGCTTGCTTCAACCCATAGAGAGCTTTATCGAGTTTGCAAACATAATGAGGATGAGTCTGACACACATACCCATGAGGTTGCCTCATGAACACTTCTTCTTCAAGGTTACCATGAAGAAACGCATTCTGAACATCAAGTTGTCGAAGATTCCATCCAAATGATACTGCAAGAGAAAGAACAAGGCGAATTGTGGCCGCTTTGACCACTGAGCTAAAAATATCTTCATAATCAATGCCATAGCGTTGCTTATATCCCTTAGCAACTAAACGAGCCTTGTATTTATCAAGAGTACCATCTGCTTTCTTTTTAATTTGTAAACACCCATTTGCAATCAATGATGTTATGCCCATGACTCGGAGGAACGAGATGCCAAGTATTATTCTTCATTAGTGCCTCATACTCAATATCCATTGCTTGCTTCCAATTGTTATCAGCTAAAGCATCTTGAACAGAGGTAGGTTCAGCAGTAGCACTCATCCCATACCTGATGGTGCCGTCGGTGTACTGCTTCGGCTTGTGAATTCCAGCTTGTGCACGCGTGCGTGGTCGGTGTAGCTCTGGCGAGACGGACGCATGAGAAGTTACAGGCGGAGCTAGAGCACCCGATCCAGCCGCCATACCCGATCCAGCAGCAGGCGCCGGCAGATCAGCAGCAGGCGCCGGCAGACCAGAAGCAGAAGCTGTCGGCGGAGAGCGCGGGCCAATGGCGTGGCACTGCATGTCGTCGATGTCAGCCGCCTGTGGATCTGCGTCCGTGTCAGCACGCCGCGTGACCTCTGTGTTGGTCGCCTGCACGTGGGGTTCGAGCCGCAGCTGTTCTGCGCACGCATGGCCACAGGCGACTGGCCCGCAGATGCCGAGGTGGATTCGCCGGCAGATCGCGACGGCGCGTCAGTCGCAGGTGAATCAGGCGCAGGCGAATCCGCCTGGAACGGTGTGTTGGTCTCCCCCTGCGAAACAACATGCAATATCGGTGTTTCTTCTGGATTTTCTTCCAGATTTTGATGAGGATTAGTAGCAGGATTAGCAGAACTATTAACCACATCAGTATGAGATATTGTAGTACTCCCATAAATAGTAGAGGAATCAAAAAGAGTGGGAGGAAGAAGCTCTATTTCAGAGCGTAATCGAGCACCGGCATTTGCATGTAATTCGGCAAAAGGGAAGATGTGTTCATCAAAAACAACATCACGGGATATATAAATCCGGCCAGTGGGAATGTCAAGGCACTTAAAGCCTTTATGCATATTGCTGTACCCTAAAAAGACACATCGCTTGGAGCGAAAAGCAAGTTTACGGGTGTTATATGGCCGAAGATTTGGCCAGCAAGCACACCCAAAAATCCTGAGCATGGAGTAGTCCGGCTTTTCATCAAACAGGACCTCTAGAGGGGTGGAGAATTGGAGATTTTTGGCTGGGATACGATTAATCAAATAAGTGGCAGGAAGGAAGGCTTCATCCCAATATTTTAGTAGCATAGATGAATGAGCTAGGAAAGACAGGCCAACTTCAACAATGTGGCGGTGTTTGCGCTCAGCAGCACCATTTTGTTGATGTGTGTGTGGGCAAGAAACTAAATGTGAGATGCCAACTTTACGAAAAAAGGAATTAAGTTTCTTATACTCTCCACCCCAATCAGTTTGGATGGCAACGATCTTCCTATCAAAACGCCTCTCGACAAGCTGCTGGAATTCATGAAATTTTTCAAACACTTGAGATTTATACCGCAAGAGATAGATCCAAACAAACTTGCTATGATCATCTATGAAGCTCACATAGTATTTATTTCTCCCAAAAGAATCAGGAGCAGGCCCCCATACATCAGAAAAAATTAAATCTAAGAGAAATTTGGAAACACTGGATGACTTGGGGTAGGGAAGTTGATGGCTTTTGGCTTGTTGACACGCATCACAAACCAAATTTGGATGATCTTCCCTAACACAAGGCAATTTATTATGACTAATGACTCGATGAACAATAGGAAAAGCAGGGTGGCCTAATCTATTATGCCATCTTGTTGTGGAAAGCTTGACAGCATTGTGAGCTTCACGTCCCGACTCAGGAAGAGGATAAAGGCCTCCTCTACACTTGCCTTCCAAAAGAGTTATCCTCGTGGCCTGATCCTTGATCAAAAAGAAATCGGGATGAAATTCGAGAAAAGCGTTGTTATCAGTAGCAAGACGATGTACAGAGACAAAGTTCTTTTTAGCACTGGGTACATGAAGAACATTATTGAGTTGTAAGCTATAATTGGGAGTACTAACAATAGCTTTACCGACATGATTAATGTTCATACCTGCCCCGTTTGCGGTGCGGATCTGGTCGGTGCCGTTGTACTTGTCATGGATCACCAGTTTGTCGAGTTCACTAGTGATATGATCTGTGGCGCCAGTATCAGTGTACCAATTACTATCAACTCCATACCTGTGGGCGGCAGTGTTGGCCTGCTTCTCATCAGTAGTGTAGTCAGCGTCGAAGCGATGCCAACAATTGGCAGCACTGTGTCCTTCCTTGAAGCACACTTGGCACTGCCCATTGAACCGCTACTTCTGTCCACCAGAGTTGGGCATACCTCTTCCACGACCACCATTGCCACGACCACGCCCTGATGGACCACGACCGCGACCAGTCCCGCGATTGCCAGAGTTCGGACCACCACCGCGAGATGCAGAGTTTGCTGAAGATTGCGATCCGCTGCCGCCGCCTTGCAACATGTCCAGACGGCTTTCAAAGCTCAGCATCTGGGACAGAAGTTCGCTATAGGGAACTAGATCGTTCCTGGCCAGCATCAATGTGACCAAAGGATTGTACTCCATGTCGAGGCCGACGAGGATGTACGACATCAATTCTTCAGTGCCGAGGGGTTTCCCGGCGGCCGCCATCTCATCAGCCAGTGCCTTCATCTTGGACATATATTCAGACGCCGTCATGGCGCCTTTCTTCGTGGTGGCAAGGGCGATCCGAGTGTTCACCGCCCTTGCACACATCTGCGATGAGAAAACCTCTTCAACCGAAGCCCATAACTCAGCCGCCGTCGTCGCGGAGCCAACTTGAAGGAGGGCTTCTCGCGTCATGGTGGTCAGCAGATAGCTCAGAATCTGCTGATCAAGAGCAAGCCATTTGCCGTACTCGGGATTGGCCGACCTGGTGGTCGTACCGTCGGTCGTGACCGCAACTTCTTTGGGTGCCACCGCCGTGGTACCATCAAGATACCCCTCAAGTTGGGCGCCGCGGATGGTGGGAAGGACCTGCATCTTTAGCTGCAGGTTGTTCTTGGAGAGTTTCTCCGAGACAGGAAGGCCGAGGGGAGAAGCAAAACCGAGAGGAAGTCCTCCCTGCCCAGCGGTGGATGAACTGGGAATGATCGACATCTTGGATTGATCTACTAGAGGCTAGGCTCTTGATCCCATGTGAAATATGGTGAAGCGTCGTAGCCCTCTTGGGGTCGCGCCCTGCGTGTTTATATGGTTGGGAAAATCCCCCAACGTGGATTACAAGCCGCGGTGGAACAACCAGGCCGAATCTCCTATTTACAAGGTGAGAATCCTATCCAATCCTAACTACCAGCTCTAGGTTGTTCCACCTTGTTACAATTCACTTATTTACATGTTTAACACTGAGTTCATGTTCTTCAGCTCAAGTCAATTGCGTCACAACTTTGATGTCGACCCTTTCCATATTCACAAAATTAAGGCGAGAATCCGGGATTGTGATGTTTCAGAACTCTTTCAGGACAAGCATGAATTAATTGTACAATTCTGCTGGACATATACAGAGATAAGCAACGCTAACTGAAGTATATGATGACTGTTGAGCGAGACGTCCATGTGAGCATTTGACTTGGAAAGGTCAAAGTCTGATGTATGAAAATTCGATACGTTTGACCAATGAAAGGGACAGAAAACCATTTTATAACCGTGTTCAGAGAATCAGATAATTTGTACTAGCAACTAATTAACTGTAACTGTACTGAGTATCAACACTAATGCTTGCCGCGTGCCTCCATCGCAGTGAGTACAAGTCCGAAAAGGATCCGTCGTGTCAGTAAAGACTTAGCAGTTATATATACTCCATCCGTCCTGAAATATAAGGCACTTTGGTTTGTCCTAAGTCAAACTAGTCTAAGTTTCACCAATTTTAGAGGGAAAAGTATTAACATCTACGTTATCAAATAAGTAAATTATGAAGATATACTTCATAATGTATGTAATGATATTCATCTCACATCGTAAATGTTATTGCTCTTTCCTATATAGTTGGTCAAAGTTAAACTAGTTTGACTTAGGACAAACGAAAATGCCTTATATTTCAGGACGGAGGGAGTAATATATAGGGAAATTTTGCTAGCGGACACAGCTCAAACGCGTGGAGGCTTTACGTCGCTTCAGCCACGAATAGCATTCCGTCACGCCGACGGACGCGGGGTATACTGCGCGCCAAGCGTCCTTCCTCGGGTGCGGTTATCCATCACCGAAGCGACGAATAGCACACCATCGCGCCGGCCCAGTAACCCCACGGCTCACCACGACCCCGCACCGTTCCTTCTTCTTCCTCGCGTCGCCGCCGCACCGTTCGCCCCCGCGCCGCCGTCCTGCTTTGTCTCCGGCGACTCCCGTCGCCGGCGACCTCCCTCTTCGCCTGCGCACTAACCTCTCCTGTGCTTGCCCCCGCCACCATCACCGACCACCGCCTCGCCGCCCACCGCCCACCGCCACGGCGCGGTAGGGTCTCGCCGGAGCTCCGCGGCCGCGGCGGTGGGTCTCGCCGGAGCTCCGCGGCTGCGGCGGCGGAGCTCCGGCGAGACTCTACCGCGCCCGGGGCGGCCTCCTTCTTCCCCTTCCCCGCCACTACCCCCCGCCGCCGGAACCCTAGCCGCCCGCCGCCGGCGAGCTTCTCCCCCGCCCCGACCTGGCCTGGCCGCCGCTCCCGTCGCCAGGGCCCTAAGCGGCCTGGCCACCATCCCCACCGCCTGGCCTACCTCCCGCCCCCGGTCGGCCGGCATTTTTCATGGCCGGAGGAAGAAGAAGCCGACTCGTGGGTCCCACCATCCTGTCGCTAACAGATGGGGTCCACCCCGGCGCGATGGATTGCTATGCATCGCAAGCGCGATGCATAGTCTCCACGTCCTCCCTCCTTCCTTGGTTTCGGTCCACGTAGTTTTTATTTCCTTTCACGTAACGGATTAATAAAAAAGTGTGCTTTGCTTGACCACTAGGCACAAGCCTACGAGTATAGAATTCCAAATGGGCCGAGCACGATTGGCAGCACGAGGCACGGTCCTAAAAAGCACGGCTCTAGCCCGGCCCTAGGCACGATCAATAGTGCTTAGTGCCGGTCCGACCCGACGACCTTTTAGTGCTTGGGCCGCCACGTCGGCCCATAGTGCCGGCCCGAGGCACGGCACGATATGGGCCGGCCCGATGGCAGCCCGGCCTTTGGCACGAAAACGGTCCGGCCTTCCAACGGCCCAGCGCCCTTCCTCCCTCCCCGCTCCTCCACAGACCGTTGGATGCACCTCCAGCTACCCTCCACCGTTGGATCCTCCATTGGAATACGCTTATATAAGCCGCGGTCGGCCGCCCCCCTTGCCAGAAACCCTAGCCCCCATCATTCTCTGTGACTCCGCCGCACATCCCTCTCTTTTCTCTGCTCTCGCCCCCGCATCGCCAGTTCGCCACCCGCCACAGGTCGCCGCGCATCGGGGAAACAGAGCCGCGCCGGGGCCGCGCACGACGCGGAGGGAGGTCGGGCGTGGAGGCTCGCGGCCTGGCCACAAGACTCGGCCTCCCCACTGCTGAGCTCACCGGGCTCGCGGCCCGGCAGCGGAGCTCGCCCCACCACCCCCCACAGCGAAGCTCGTCGCTCCTATGTTGCTTGTTGACCTCGTCGTTTGCTCTGGTGCTCCTGATTTGCAGTGATAAGGTCGGGCTCCTAATCCCTAACCCTAGATCTCGTCATCTCCTCTGTTCTTCTTGAGCCCTGATTAAGATCTCGTCATCTCCTCTGTTCTTCTTGAGCCCTGACTTCTTCTTCTACCTGCTGCAGCTCCAGCGATGGCGAGCGATGACGAGAACCTGGGTCACTCCATAGTGCCTGGCACGACACTGGCCTGACAGCAAGTCCTTCGTGCCTGTCGTGCTCCCGCCGTGCTGTGCCGGCATGGCACGAAAAAATGGCCTTAGGGCCATGCTTCGGCGCCCTCCCAGGCACGGTGGCACGACACGGCACGACACGAAAGTTCCATCGTGCCTGATAGGGTCGGGCCGGGCTAGGGCCGGGCGTCCCGTTTGGAATTCTATACCTACGAGAGACTAGACGCGGACAACCCATGTAAGAGGAGTATCATTCTCTTTTCTTTTTTTATTTCTTCTTTTATTTCACTTGTTTTTATTTTATTTTTTCTTTTCCTCTTTTTTTCTTTTCCTATACCTTTGTTTTCTAATATTGAGTTTCCTTTCCCTTTTAAATTTTCTTTATTTTCTTTTTCTTTTATTGTCTCTTTATTTCATTTTTATTTCTCTATTTTTATTTTTTTTCTTCCATTTTTTTCTTCTTTCGTCACTTCTTTTTTATTTTTTATTTTTCTCTCTATATATATACTAGTTTCTATATTTTATTCCTTTTTCTACTTTTTTTGAGATATGAGGTGTCTACTAGTTCTTTTTAATTTTTATACCTTAGGTATAAAAATAATTGTTCTTTTTCTCTTTTAGATATTTGTTCGTTCTATTCTTTCTTGTGAATATGTGTTCTCCTTCAATGAAGTTTTGTTCCCATCAATGAATATTTATTTCACCTCAGTGAAATTGTTTTCAACATCAGAATATTTGTTATCCTTCATTGAATATTTGTTCTCCCTCAAAGCATATTTGTTACACCTCAGTGAATATTTGTTCCTTTCAGTGAATATTTGCTCCTCTTAATTAATATTTGTTACACATCTGTGAAAATTTTCGCACTCGATGAATATTTGTTCCGCCTCAGTAAATATTTGTTCCCCTTCAGTGAATATTTGATCCTCCTTAGTTAATTTTTGTTCTGGTAGTTTGTAGAATTTGTTCCACATGTATACATATTTGTTCCGATAGTTCATATAATTTGTTCGGTGCGTACAATTTTTTTGTTCTTGTAGTTTATAAATCTTGTTCTACAGTTATGTATTACATAGAATATATAACCTCAATTAAAAATATGGATAAAAAATCATCAAAATATAGTCAAGTGGGATCTTGTTTGAAGCTTTTATTGTTAGAAATCCCACAAATATTTTGTTTCTTGAGTTTGTAAAATTTGTCCCACATGTATACATATTTGTTCCGCCAGTTTATATAATTTGTTCCATGTGTATACATATTTGTTCCGCCAGTTCATATAATTTGTCCGGTACAAATATTGATGATCTTAGTGTTAATAAATCTCTCTTCCAAACCTTAGGTATACAAATATTTGTTTGTCTTATGTAAATACATGTTCTCCATCTATCAATTTTTGTCCCCCTTTATCAATATTTGTTCCCGCTGTGTAAATATTTGTTATTCCTCTGTCAATATTTGTTCTTGCTACGTGAATATTTGTTCCACATCAGTGAAAATTTGTTCCTGCTCAGTGTTCCACCTTAATGAATATTTGTTCTCCTCCAGTGAATATTTGTTCCACATCAGTGAAAAATGTTCCCGCTCAGTGTTCCACCTCAATGATTATTTGTTCTCCACCAGTGAATATTTGTTCCACATCAGTGAAATTTGTTCCCGCTCAGTGAATATTTGTTCCACCTTAGTGAATATTTGTTCTCCTCCAGTGAATATTTGTTCCCCTTCAGTTAATAGTTGTTCCCTCTCAGTGAATATTTGTTCTCTCTCAATGATTTTTTGTTTCACATATATATGCCACACATAAAAATGCAAGTTTAATTAAAAAACATGAATTAAAAATTCATCAAAATATAGTTAACCAGGATCTTATTTTGAAAACTTTATTGTCAGAAATCTAATGATGTAATCAGAATTTAGTTTTGATGTATGTTGAGATTTATAACTTTATTAAATTTCAAATGATTTTGCATGCGAGATGACATCATCTATTTTGTCTGTTTTGCATTGATGCAACTTGTCTCTGTTAAAGTAGTCTAATTAATTGTTTGTTTTATTGTATATATAATTTATTCGGTATGTATCAATGTTTTATTCTAAAAGTATATATATTTTTTGTCGGTTCATATAATTCATTTCATGAGGTTGTAGAATTTGTTCCACAAGTATACATCGCATAGAATATACAACCTTGATAAAAAAATTATAATAAAAAAGTCCATTCAAATATAGTCAAGTTAGATCTTGTTGTGAAATTTTTATTGTCAGAAAGTGCAATCCGAATGTAAATTTGAGGATTCAAATGAAAGCTATAACTTTTAGAATTTTGAATTTTTTGAATACACCATATGCAAACAATCATTGCTATCTTAATTTTTAGTTAAGACAATAGATTATTTGTATCTTAATATTCTGATTATCTATATCCTAATATTATATTTCAAAGTTTAATGGTCAATATGAGAAACTAAATTTATTAGTTGAATGCTTTAATGTTCTTGCCAAAGTGTTTCGAATGAGTCACAGAAGAAGCTGTAGTAGAGGGCAGCAGTGTTGACAAATGGAAAAAAATGTAATTTTTATTTTTCTATTTAGAAACATATTATCAATTTTCTATTTCACAAAACTGATTATTAATTTTGACGGTCAGCAAAACTCCATGAAGCTATCAGCAAAACTCCGTGAAAATAGTCAACTGAAATAGCAATATCGAAAAACAGTCAACAACCCAGAAGGTACAACACACTACGCAGAAACAAGGCCCAAAAGGCCCAACGCGCACTGCGGAAACAGGGAGCAGGTCTTCCCGATCGTGCGGCGGCGCGGTGCGTCGTTGTTACCCGGCGTGATGGTTTACGTTTTGTCGCTACATCGATGTTTAATCGCACCCGCTCAAACATGCCTTTTTGTCATAGGACACCGCCGAAATCGAGCGTCACGGCCACCGCATGCTGCGAGGAGCACGCCGTCAGGTACGGGTATTGCCTCCTGCCACCAGCAGTTCGCGATCTGCTTTCTCTTTTTCTTTTAAGTAAAGCGCACGTGCGACACACACGTGATTTAGAAAAAAATAAAGATACCAATCCATCGTAGATGCATAGGTACATTAAGAAAAGCAATATAGTATTTTAGAAAACTAAAGCATACTAAGAATATTTTCATCCATACATTAGATAATTCAAATAAATAAAAATTTGTCCCACTTGACTAATGTAATGCTAACTCAAGAGATTGGAAAGGAGAATAAAAATTGAGATCGTCCATGTAATCCGGCATTCATTTGAATGCATGATAGCAAAGGGTAAAAACTTTCCATCAAAATAAACATCCCTTGGTATGTAATTACATCCGTACCTTGCATATGGGCGATGAAATCCATTTATGAAAGGCATAATTAAGATAATAACCTGCTAATGATAATGGCAAAGGTGAATTTCCAATTAAGCATTGATCAAACCCATGTGTAGAGTCTGACATATTTAGCCTTAGTATTGATCAAAGGTGAATTTCTATGTAGCTTAGTGCTTGTTTTGCCATCGACCTTTTTACTATGATATTTTTCATAGTCCTCTGCATGCTTCCTCTCCTCTTCCTCCTCTGGCAAATTGGCATAATTAATTATCTCTTCTTTTTTTCCTTTCATGTTCTGCTGCTGATGTGTATCAACATTTTCAATTTCTTCACCACCTGCAACTGCAATTTTAAAATACCATGATCAAAACTAATGAAGACCAAGAAAAAACAAAACCATGTAATATGGATGCAAAAACGTACAAGTACCACGTTCCATGCTAGCAGATGTTTCTTCTACTAACAAACCAGGCCGACCAAACTCTCCTTTTGATCTCTTACGACGACGTCGAGAACTGGGGTTGTTATTATGTTTGTCACATCGCCAAGTGAAAGACGATGGTCCATCATCATCAGTATGAAACAATTATCACCTTTGTGGTATTCTGTTTCTAATACCGGAAAGACCAATATGATAAACGATGTCAGGTAATCTTAATGGTTATAAATGGTATGCGATTACCTTACAACCATGAAATAGCTCTTTCTACTGACCGCTCGATCAGGTAATCATGTGGCTGCAAAGTTCATTGGACCAAAATCAAGAACCTCGTATACACGTGCACCAAAGTATAGTAGAGTATTCCTAAAATATATAATTAACTAATTGCAAACAAAGGTAGGTTAACACGGACCAGACTTAGCTTAAATCTATACCTAGGACCCAAGAAACCTGTGAAGCATAGTCAGATCGATGGCAATGCTGCCACTGCATCAGGCCAAATGAGAAACATCATGAATTTCGATACACACTTTGGAGTTGTAATAAATTAAGAGAGCCACAGAGATTTAAGAACATAATATAATGCATGAGTATTTTAGCAGCACACAGGGATGTGTATTGAAAATGTATCATGCATGAAGTAAAACAACGGAGCCCCTTGGATCGACACATGATTATTATCGACCCCGGCAGCTTGCAGCGGCAGCGAGACAGCAGAGAAGGAAGGCGGCGATCTCAGCATTGCCCCACGGCGACGTCGGCTCCGACGACGCGGCTGGGAGGCGAGGAAACCGGTCGGTGGTGGTGCCGGCGTGGATGCGAAAGGTAGCGTGCAACGAGGGTCAACTCGCGGCTGTTCTACATGGTGCTCACGGTCACCTACGCGTGCGGTCCACACAGCCGGTGGCAGTGCTGGGTCATGTGCTGGTACAAGCAGATGCATGCGCGCTGCGCGCCCCGGAAGCGACCTAGGCCATGCACGGATGTCACACGCGTACTGCATCTCGCGAAAGCCCGACGGGCTCATGGACGAGATCTCACCTTCGGTGTCGACCTACTGCCCGCCCGCCAGGGCCTTCCGTCGGAACAATGATGAACATATGGCCTGAGAGCGCGACGGCGCACCACGGGATGGCAACAACAGATGAAAAGCAATAAAAAGGAAGGCTTCAGAATTCGTGGAAGGTGAAAATTGCCGATGGACAAGAAGCGAAAAATCACGAGGGTGGGTAAGAGGGCGGGTATGTTTTTTTATGCGGTGAAAAAATAGCGGACAAAAGAGTTGTACCTGTGCAGGAGCCTCCCGATCTTTACATATTCATATGTGGGTCCACAAGTGGGTACACAACGCGTGGGTATACGCACGATAGGTGAGAAAAACAATTCGTTTTTGGCAGAAACACTCTTCAAATTGCGATTTTTATGGTTGTTCCACCTTTTTGGTCATCATACAACCTGACGGGTGGGTCCGACGTGAGAGGTAATACGAGCACGAATTAGGTGAGAAAAGTTTTTAATTATTTTCGCTCCTTGTAGTATAGATTTTGCCAGCAAACCCTGATTTTTCCGGCCGCAAACAACTTCGCTTTGCCGAAGGCAAGGGCAGTTTTGTCCATTCGGATAGCATTTCATTAATATGATAAGGGTTATAGTGTACACCAGCAAATTACTAAAGATTTATAATATCTTCTATCAAAAAGTTTTAGTGTCCTACGGCAAAATCCACTTTTGAGCACTGTCCGCCAGCAAATTTTTCCTAATATATATGATCCCTAAGTTACTTGCTCTTGCCAATTCGAAAATGGGAAATGGTAGCCCCTAATGCCACGGAAGTCCTCATGTCTATTTCATCACCAGATTTTAATGTTTCCAGCATGTACAGAAGATTTGCGAGGCGTAAGGACAACATGACAAATGACAACAGCTGCATATAGAAAAGTAGCACAAGAAGTATGAGGGGTATCTGTCAAAGAACACTACGTGAAAAACAGACATTGGTAACAGGTGCGGATGGCCATTGGTAACAGGTAAAACGTCCATTACCGATCAAGCGTTACAAATGAGCCAACAAAGGTAACGGACCGATGCCTGTTACCGATGACACATAAGTGTAACGGGCGTCTAACAAAGACCGTTACCACAACTACGTACCGGTCATCTGAAATGGCTGTTTTTCCGGGCCCACCGGGGTCTTTGGTAACGGGCGCAGACAGAGCCCGTTACTCATAACACGTACTAGTAATGGGTGTCTAACAAAGATCATTACCGAAACTAGTTACCAGTCACCTAAAATGTCTGTTTCTCTAGGCCCACAGGGACCTTTGGTAACGGGTACAGAAACCGAGCCCGTTACATGAACTCAACATCGAAGACGCGAAAAATACTTCTATAACGTGTCTCCTCCGTCTCGACGAAAGGGGACGTGTCTCGTCAGTGCGCGTCTCCTCTGTCTCGACCAAAGGAGACACGTCATGTCAGTGCGCGTCTCCTATGTCTCGACGAAAGGAGACGCGTGCTGTCTACGCGCGTCTTCTCTATCTCGACGAAAGGAGACGCCTGCTGTGAACCCGCGTCTCCCTCTGTCTTTACCAAAGGAGACGCGTCTTGTCAGTACGCGTCTCCCTCTGTCTCGACCAAAGGAGACGCGTACTGTGTACGTGCGTCTCCTCTGTCTGGACCAAAGGAGACGCCTACTGTGTACGTGTGTCTCCTCTTCTCGACCAAAGGAGACACGTACTATGAATGTGCGTCTCCTCCGTCTTGACCGAAGGAGACACGTTGTCTACTTTCACAAAAATTAGGTCCAGCATCCACATTCACAAAACTTCACAAACTGAATAGAAATCCACAAAATTCACATGCATCATCTGACAAAATTCAGACATTCAGCATCCTCATCTAATAAGTAAGGTTCACAACAATATCACTGGCTTAACGATAAGATTGGTAGTGAATACAATGTGAGCCATCAGAGCATCATCAATGTGAAATTTTCCTGAGGGTGTGATCACCTGGTTCATGAGGAATGAGGTAGTTCTTTCCCTAACGTAGAGCAGCGTCTCTTTGTGGAGCAGACAAATAGGTACGTGAAATGTCTGAATATAACAATGTCAGCAGTCAGCACACAGGTGGTTACCAAACATGTGCAGTGCTAATAAGCAAGAACCGTGCTCAGTTGCAGGTGTTACAAATGCAGATCCCAAGAAAGTACCTCTGGGTCCTTCAATTTATTTTTTAATGTAAGCATGTGATAGGCACAATAGAAGCCGCAAACTCTGGATTCTTCAGGTTGTTGGTGGCACTGCGATAAATATACAAAGACAAACAGTGGTGAGAAGAAATAAACTGAAGCTTTAGTACTAGCTTCCACAGGCAGGAAATACTAAGTAATACGTACCTTAACATCCTTGTCATATTTCAAGCCGCGGCATGGCAACTTGTTGTTGTCGCAGTAACTATTCCAAGCACTACAACAAAACATGCAACAATGATTAGGGCACCATTAATAAACTCTGCAGAGTTTGTTGAGGAAGTTTGCAGGTTAAGAAAGAAAGAACTTACTCATCAATGGCAAGTACCAACTCGGAGAAATCAGTGCCTAGGATCCTATATGAATCAAGATACAAGACCCTGTTCTGCTTTGGAAGGATCACCACTGCAATCTAGTGCTTCCCAGTGTTATAGCAAGAAATGATGACTCTCTTTTTAGCAGGTGACTGGTAGGCACGTTTCATATAGGACACAAAAAAAGAATAGCTATTTTGTATATTTGACTTGCTAAAGCATTCAGGATCAAGGAAGGCAACTTCACCATTTCTCAGAGAAGAAATTGATAAAATCATCAAACTGTTGCCTATAGACAAAGCCCCTAGCCCAGATGGTTTCAATGGGTTGTTTATGAAAAAGTGCTGGCCTATCATTAAAAAGGAAATATTGATTTAGAGAGCCTGAATGAATCTTTTATTACTCTGGTGCCTAAAAGCAATAACCCTGAATCTGTGAATGACTTTAGGCCTATTTCTTTGTTGAACAGCAACATAAAGCTTCTCACCAAAATCTTAGCAGAGAGACTGCAGAGTTTAATCTTGCAGATCATTCATGAGAATCAGTATGGGTTTATAAAATCAAGATCTATTCATGACTGTATTGCATGGTGTTTTGAATATATACACCAGTGCCAACAAAGTAAGAAGGAAACTGTCATCCTTAAACTTGATTTTGCTAAAGCTTTTGATACTGTTGAGCATGGAACCATTCTAGAGATGATGAGGGCACTAGTATTTCCAGGGAAATGACTTTCTTGGATAGAGTTGATCCTTTCCTCGGGGTCTTCCTCTATCCTGCTTAATGGTACACTTGGGAGGAAATTTAAATGTAGAAGAGGTGTAAGGCGAGGAGATCCTCTTTCTCCTTTACTCTTTGTGCTAGCTGCTGAACTCCTTCAATATATTGTTAATAATGCTTTGCAACAAGGACATCTCACTATGCCCATTCCAACTGCCTCCACTAATTTTCCAATTGTCCAGTATGCTGATGATACAATCCTCCTTCTTAAGGTAGATAGGCAAGAAATGATTTTCCTCAAGAAGCTATTGGAAGATTTTTCTGCTTCTACTGGTCTCAGAGTTAACTTTCACAAATCTTCTATGGTCTCTCTAAATGTTCCTAACAGCAAAATGGTGTATCTGGCTGGTGTCCTTGGTTGTCAAATTGCATCTATGCCTTTCACATACCTAGGATTGCCCAGGGGAACAACTAAACCTCACATGGTTGACCTTACCCCTTTGATGGACAGAGTGGAGAGAAGACTTAATGCCTGCTCACAATTCTTGTCTTACACTGGCAGGCTGGAGTTGGTTAATTTTGTGCTCACTTCTACTTGCACTTATGCCATGTGTTCTATTAAGCTTCCTGCTGGAGTAATTGAGAATATTGACAGAATCAGAAGGCAATGTCTCTGGAGAGGGAATAACCCTAAGAAGAAAGGAGGCAATTTGGCTGCCTGGCCTATGGTTCAAAAACCAAAACACAAAGGAGGTCTTGGGATTTTAAATCTTAGACTGCAAAATGATGCTCTCTTGCTTAAACAATTGCTCAAGTTCTATAATCATCAAAATATTCCTTGGGTACAACTAATTTGGCATAGGTACTACTCTACCAAAGTTCCTCATGCCTCCCCAGAAACTGGTTCCTTTTGGTGGAAGGATGTGCTTAGGTTAAATATCCTGTTCAGAGGGATTGCAAAGTGCTCTGTTGGTAGTGGATCCACAGTCACCTTCTGGGAGGATCTGTGGTTGGATGAAGTTCTGTCTCATAAGTTCCCTAGGCTATTTTCCTTTGCAAGAAATGACTCTATTTCAGTTTAGTAGGTTATGTTGGCAGAAGATCTTGACTCCTTGTTCCATCTCCCTTTATCCCCAGAGGCCCACTCTGAGCTGCTTTTGCTACAAGATCGACTTGAGACAGTCCCATACACTCCTGCAGAAAGGGATTTATGGATATTCATCTGGGGTAATCAAACTTACTCCTCTAGAAGATACTATCAGATGGTCTTCCAAAATTTGCAAGCTCACCCAATATTCAGAACACTCTGGAAATCTAAGTGTACTCCTCGTATTAAGTTTTTCCTGTGGCTAATTTTTGTGGACAGGCTCAACACTCGAATGATGCTCCTCCGAAGGAATTATAATGTTCAGCCAAATGAATTCTGTGTTCTGTGTGTGCTTTGAATGTGGAAGAGGACATAGATCATCAGTTTTTTGGATGTTCCTTTGCTCAACAATGCTGGCAGAAGATGGGCTTTGCTTGGGTTTGTCCCTGCCGATCATTGACAGAGTTTGGCTGGCCTCGGGAAGCACCAATGTTGAGTTTTTCTTGGAATTTTTTACAATGGCTGCCTGGGAAATTTGGAATATGCGTAACTCTGTGATTTTTGACAATGGGGCTGCATCTGTTCAACAGTGGGATAGGAAATTTGTTTCTATAGGTTACCTTCAACTCGTGAGAGTGAAGGAGGATAAGCGTGCTTCTTTTATTCATTTTTGAGAGACAATAACTTAATGAGTTGTAATTCCCTTCCCCCTCCTTTTCCCCTCCCCCACCTCTTGTAAGTATCTCTGCCATTTTTTGAAATGAAATATGCTGTGGGGAACTCCCCCACAGTCTTTTATGTTCAAAAAAAGGAAGGCAACTTCATCCTTCTTATTCTCAACTTCTACAGCCATATTCCTAATATTAAGAAAAAACAAAGTGTAAAGAGGCAAAATACATAGTAAAGATGAACTGAGGCAGAAAGCACATTTAGATAGAAAATGATTAGTGAGAAGCAGATTAAATTTTCAAGCAACTTACAGGATGAAACAGCGGAGAAGTCCCATATCCATAACATCCAAGTTGAAGAGATCGTACAAGTCGCTGATGATTACAGACAACAGCTCGTATTTATCATCTTCTCTCACAGGCCACCAGCCGTGCCTGGGCCATATTACGCCCATAATCGGAGACTCATCCTTGTCCTTACAACGTTCCATGTAGAAATTGTGGAGATTAGTGACAGAAGAAGTAGTATCCAGATGCTTGAGTTCAGTAGCACTGAGCATTTTATTTCTAAATTTGTAGCGTGGGTTAATCTCAGTCATAGCATCATTGGCCGCCTTCTTCTTGGCGTTTCTCTCAGAGGGCTTTCTGGTAGGCTTCTTTTCTTCCTACTTTGAGATGGCTGAAGAAGGTTTCTCAAGGGCTTTCTTGTCTGATGAAGAAGGATCCTCAAATGGCTTTCTGGTAGGCTTCTGAGAACTTTTATTTTTAGCAAGTTTCTTTTCCTGCCGCTTTGAGATGGCTGAAAAGGTTTCTCAGATCGCTTTCTGGTAGACCTTTTATTTTCAGCGAGTTTCTTTTCCTACTGCTTTAAGATGGCTGAAGAAGGTTTCTCAGGTGGTGTCTGACCAGCAGCTATTACAGAGATATTGGGCCTAGATGTACCTGCAGCTTTCTTCGAATTGTCGTCGACAGATTTCTCAGCATCAACCAACACATGACTCTGGGCTCCTAGTTTGGCATCATTGTTTTGAGCACTTTTGTTTGGGGATGGAGGTTTTGTTATTTCATGAGGAGGAGGAGGAGGTAGGGATGTAATTTGCGGTTGTGGGGGTGGAGGAGGAGGTGGTGGGGAACCATGTGAGGAACGAACCTGTCCCGTACTTTGCAGTTGTGGGGGTGGAGGAGGAGGTGGGAAACCATGTGAGGAAGGAACATGTCCTGTATTTTGCGGTTCTAGGGGTGGTGGAGGAGGAGGAGGTGGGGAACCAGGTGAGGAAGGAACCTGTCCTGTAATTTGCGGTTCTGGGGATGGAGGAGGAGGAGGAAGTGGGAAACCATGTGAGGAAGAAACCTGTCCTGTAGTCTGTGAACTAGAAGGAATCTGTACCGTTGTGTGCGAATAAGATTTTAAAATTGGTGCTCCCTTGATGTGAATGTGACACCTCTTCAACTGTATCCTCTGGTGTAGAGCTTGTCCAAGTGTCGTCACCTCGTCATTAGGAGGGTGTTCCAGCGCGTGATCCCTAAAGACAACATATACATGCAGAACTTCGACCACAACACAGTCTTCATGAATCGGGACTGTATGTAGTGTAGTCTACTCTAGTTGAACCACACCAATTGCAGCTTCACATTCAACACCGTGAAATATGATCCATAGGCCACAGTTTGTGGGTTCAGTCAACGTGCTTATAAGGTCTTCCTGTGTAGGATCGTCATAGCGTACTACCTCTGTTGACAACTCAGTAGTGCCATTGATCAAACCTACATTATCTACAGACGCACAACTGCTCTTCAGTCCGACGGGTGAAGGGCTTGTGCGATTGGACACTGGTGCAAACACCACCTGGTACCCTCGTGCCATCGTGTCAAGCATATCCTTCTCCATCTCAGCCTTGAGTTCTTGCTTGATTTCTTCCTTCATCTGTTGCTTATCAACTGATGAGTCGGTACTCGCCCTCTTCCTCTTCCTGTACATGGAAGTGTGCTGAGGCCATGCAAACTTCTAGCCCTGGTAGCTGGAGACACCACGCACGCGACCTGGTTGTTCAGGGCGGCCCACGCACTGACTTAGCACATCATTCTCCCTCAGCCATGAAGTCATTCCTGAAGATTCTGCATGTGCATTCTTTTCCATGATGTTTGCAGCCACATTTTCATTTGCTTCTTTGTTGCACACTATCACGGCAATGCGTCTTCAACCACTAGCTTACTCCTTGCTCGCACCCAATTCCTAGATCAATCATCAGTGTAGGCATCATATGGGTTGGGCCACCGTGGTAGTTTCCTGTCCTCTTCCTCCCACCGTGGTAGTTTCCTGTCCTCTTCCTCCCACTGTGGTAGTTTCCCAGAATAATTAGCTGGACCCATGTTGTACTCGTTTGTGTTCAGGCTTCGAAGTGACTTGAACTTGCCACTAACAGATGAGGCATCCTCGGTTTCCTGCTATTTCACGAACTCTTTCCACTGTTCTGGCTTGATAAAGTCATGCTTTCCAAATGGCTCGAGTCCTTTTCTGACAAAATCTCGCCTAAGCTGAAATCTGAATTGTCTCCATGCCTTGGCTACAATCTTCCACAAAAGCTTGAATGCCTGCTCTTTCATGTCTTCCTGGAACTCCTAGTGTTTCTGCATATAGGTTTCAAACAAGTACCACTTTTGTTCATCGCTTAGTTTTTTGATTTTTGGCAAATCCAAAGATATATTTTGTCTAGCAATGAGCCCTGCAAGCGCCCTGAACCTGCGCTTTTGTGTCAATGGTACTGACATCCCCCCTCTCTCAACCTCAGTGACTACCATTTTGTCTCTTGGCCACTTTGTGGCTGTCCTTGGCACTCTGGCTCGGCCCAGAGCCCCACCCTCCTACTCTTGTTCTTCACTAGCAGTGGCATATCCATCTTCTTCATTATGTGCATCTTTTTCAAATTGCCCAGGTATATAGTCCTCGACAGATTTATCCTGTGAATTAATTGTCAAGGGATTATGAGAAAGGTCAGCTCAGTGTCCAAGAATAGCACAAAAAGCAGACCATACTGCTAGCTCTCCCAGGAGACATGCTACAACAGGAGACATGTAGAGCACATTTTTAGTTAACCATGCATAACAACTAAGCATTTATCTAATAAACACCCACAGAACTGTGTACAAGATCATACAAATGAGAAAACAATTATAGTAACTACTTTAGCCCACTATAATCTCATTGGTTCTATGGTAAACCATTAACATAAGTGCAAAATTCAGAAACCAAAAAATTAGTTCAAGCAATGCGACCTTACCATTTTAAAGAGGAAGATGCTCGCTGCCTCTGTTGCTGATGAGGTACTTATTCAACTTGGAGAGAATGTCCAAATGTACATATTGAACAAGAGCAAAACCAAATATAAGAGTGAATCCAAAGGGAAATGCCAAGTATATGTTTTGAAACTCGAAACCCTAACTGAGCATAGTCAAAAATGTATCTTAATGATGTAGGAGGGATTTCTAGCATGCAGTTCACCTTGTCACTATCAGAGCGGAGGGATCTCTAGTCGCCACGACCTCGCGTCGACCTCGTGGCTGGATCCCTCCTCTTCCTCCTAGTCGTCGTTGCTGGAAGGTGAGGGGTGGTTTGGCGCGCGTCTTAGCGAAAGAGTGTAGCGTGCGTCACGTCGCGGGGGGTGAGGGGAGGAAGGTGAGGGTGAGGAAGCTGTGGTGGAGGGGGTGAGGGGGAGGAAGCGGCGGTGGCGCGAGGGGGAGGAAGACGACGGCACGAGGGGAGAGTGAGGAGGCGACTGCATGAGGGAGGCATCTTTCCCTACTAACCCTAGCGCGAGTGGGCGTGTGTGGGCCTTAAAACTGAAAGGCGCAATATTATTAGGAAAACACGTCAGGCCGGGGCTAGTTCTATTCGAATGAAGAACAATTCACTTTTCTCCTTTTAATCAGCAATCAAGATTTGAATCACGTATTTCTCCGTCATTCATAATCCAAATTTGATGATATTTGTTTCTTATTTTTTTCTAAAATCAACTTCTATTCATTTATGATATTGTTTCATATATAACTCCATTTCCTGGATGTTATTTATACGCCTTTATCTTGTTCCTTACAAGTACACAACATAGAAATAATATTTGTTTTACACAACCATTACTAATGAAACTTTGTATTTCGTAATCTTAAGGTGAACACAAGGTTGTGTTAAAATTTCAAATGTATATGAGTTCAAACATGTTGTAAAGTGTGAAAACTTCAGTGTTGAAGTATAACATTCTAGGAAACTATGTGAGAGATGTACACATTTGTACACAACTATGATCTTCCTTTTTAGAAACCATTTGAAATTTTTATCACAAATTTAGGGAACCAAATTATGTTGCCAAGTCAATTTGTATAATTTTTAAACCAACCTAAGATGTTATTAGAATTATTATATCCCAAACATGAGATAAAAATTTGAATTTTGATAATTTTGGTTACACAAGTGTGCCTGTTGATATTTTATTCGAATACTAAATCACCAACTACGAATTGTTCTTATTTTTAATGAATTTTTAGGTGCTATTTTATGGGCTCTATTATTTTGAGGGAAGCAAGTTTCATTTCAAAAAAATAGTGTCGGGCCCACGCGTCAGCGTGAGCAACCTATATAAAAAAGATAACCCTGCCCGCCCGACAAAGAAGACGCGGGTTCACCAACCCGCGTCGCCAACAACTATCCATTGTGCGAAATGTTATTATTTGGTCTATATTTGGTCCAACTTCAAAGAGTTTGACTTCTCGATAAGGGAGATGTGTAATTAGTAGTATCTACTCATCGGAGACGCACAAATAAATACTGTTGCCCCGGCCCCTTCATCTACCCGCAAAAAACCACAACTGCCTATACACTCCTCATCGTCCCCATTCCTCGGCGCGTTCGCTCTCTGCGCGGGGGCAAGAGATCAGGGACGAGAAGACGGTGGTCGCCATTCCCGGAGATGCCTAGCAGGCCGCACCAGCTGTCGCTGCTGGAGGACCTCCCTCAGGAGGTCCACATTGAGATTGCGGCGCATGTCGGTGCGACCTCGGAGTGGCCCTTGGTTGACCTACGCAGCCTACGAGGTACCTGCTCGACCATGCGTCACCTGTGCAGCCACCGTGATGTCGGCCGACATTTTTCGATAGAGGCGATAAGAGATGAGATTGCTTGGATGTGGGACCTCACCGCTTACAAAACCTTCCTTGCTATGCTGACCGATCTCGGCAATCCGGGGGCTTGCTTCTACTCCGGGATCAACACCGTGTTCATGGAAACCAGGCAAAGCGATGATCTCTGGCGCGCCGCCGAGGGTGGGCACGATGCGGCAACCTATCTGTACGCCATCTTGCTATACAGGGACAATGGCGGTGCCGCCGCCGATGACACCGCGAAGCGGTACATGAGGCGGGTCACGGGCGGCGGCGGGACGACGACACTGGTGAGCAACGAGGGGTGTGTGCCTTTGCGCAAGAAGGTCGCGAAAGCTATTAGGAGGACTGTAACACCCCGTGTTTTTAATCAAGTGTCACTAGGTGCTAATCACATCCTTAATCACATGGTGATCATTAGTGCTTATACCCTTAACCACTTTTGAGGTCAAATCCATAGTCAAACCCTTTTAGCCCTAAACCCTAGCGGGAACTTTTGGCACGTTCTCCAAAATTCACCAAAACATTTCAAAATTGGCCAATACCAAAGTTGTGCAGTTTTCAAGACCTACAACTTTGCTGTTGAGTGGCAAACGAAATTTGAAGTGGAAATGTGTGTAAAACTCTAGTCAACGCATGAAACTCCTGTTCACTGGCGCCGAGAAAAACCCGATCTTTGCCTGCTGTTTATGCTCGATCCTTTGAGCAAAACACCTAATGGCCTTTGTAAAAGTTGTAGAGTGATAGTTGATCTACAACTTTGTTAATTAGCACTTGGATCACTTCTGTATCAAAAAATCGAGTTTGGGCTGGTCAAACAGGTGCATTCTGAACATTTTGGCACCGGAACGCAGCCCTGCACAACGCCGTCGCGCGCGCATGCGCACACCACGTTGGAGCACCGCCAAGCTACCAGGCACAAACATCGAGGCACCCGGGGGTCCGCTGGTCCGTCGATGTCGCCGCACTGCATTGGACAGGATGGTCGGTGTCAGGCTAGGCCGCTAGGCCGGTGCCACGCGTCGCGCCAGCACCCGCCGGGGTGGGCACGCCGAGGCTACCATTGGCCGGCGGTGCCACCCCACGTCGCCACCACTTTCCCGGCAATGCCGTGGTTCCTGTGCTGCACTGTGGTCACGTCATGACCTCCTCTCCACACCACAACCGCCTATATAGAGCCCCCGCTCCTCCTCTCCGCGAACCAGAGCTCCCCGCCGACGCCATTGCCACCGCCGTGACGAGCTCGCCTCCGCACTGATCCCCGTAGTCGTCCAAGCACTCTAAGCTCTTCTCTAGAACCCCAATGAGCTTCCACGCATACACATTCATCAGCTCGGCCCTACTCCTCGCTGGAATCCGAGCAGAGGCGGCCGCGCCGCCAGTGCCTCGCCGCTCGTCGGAGTCATCCCCGGCCACACCGCCGCCACCAATCGACTCCTGGTGAGCCCAATCAAACACCCTTGCCATTTGTTTGCCTGCCCCGGCTGTAGTTCGCCGCCGGCGAACTCTCCCCCGCCGCCGAGGGTACATGTGTGAGGGAAAGTTTCTGGTAGGGTTCGATTCGTAAGATGCAGGGACCTATCCGTAAGGATTCAAATCTTTCTAGGGTTCACAGTGAAAGAAGATTCTTCATCTTTTGCTCTTAAGTCCTGAGAATTGTAAAAATCATAGAAAATCACAGAAAAATCCTATAAATGCAAAACTAATTTTGTTGGTTTCTTGATGAACAGACCTACATCTTTTACAAAGCCTGTATATACTTTTGATGCATAGTTTTTGAATAAAAATTCAAACTCAGTTTGCATAGGGTTGTTCATAACATGAGTTGTACACATGTGCTAGGCTTGATCTTTGGATATGTTGGTAGTCAGTACTAGTATAGGCTACACCTAAGTTTTTGCACAAAGTTACTGAGTGGATAATTAGTTTTGAATTATTTTGCTTTATGGCTAGATCTGTGTATATGTTTTGTACAGCTTTATATATATGCTTCCTGTGGTTCATCTTTTGGATATCACCTGGTTAGGCTAAGATGTGTTACTAGTATATTTATCATGGTTTTAGGAGTAATCTACCTATCTATTTCTGAATGATGCTTGTTTATGAAATTAAATCAATAGCTCAGTTTGTATTGCTCCAGTGATGCTTATCTTTGGCATAGATGATGTGTATATTATGTTTAGGCTATGGTAGAACGTTGGGCTATAGATGAGTCACAGATTCCTCTGAATAAATACTTTGTGAATATCTAGGCTGAAAATGGTTATTTTTGTGTAGCATGTTTAAAATAGGTTCTCAATCTAATTTTTGGTGTGTAACCTATTTTTAGTCTATAGTAGCTCTGTGTAAAAATTGAGCACCACTGCATTAGTAGTTTTCTCTGTATTTAATATTCTTGCTTTTGCTATGAGTAACTTGTCGTATTTTTCATGCTCAGTATATAGCTTTGGTTGCCGTACATTTTTACCAGTAGCTCTGATTTAGTCCCTTGTGCTCACACAAAAATTTTCGCTGTAAGATGTTGCATGGTTTAACCAGAATAAATTTTGGAAGAAATTAAGTATATTAAAAAGAGAAATAAAGAAATCTCCTCTTTATGAACTTAAGTGTGTTATAATCTGTGGAAAATGTTCCTAATGAACCCGTGGAACCTAACTTGGTTGCATGTGTGATAATTCTAATTTATTTGAATAAATATACACACAATCATTATTAAAATAATAACAAATAAATAAGGGGTTGAATAATTAATCTTAAGGAAGAGTATGCTGGATATATTCTTGTCTAGGTGAATGTGCTCAACATGCCACCCTAGACTTAATACATGTTGTTTGGTTTACACCATCATCAACCTTTAACTCCTGCATCGCATTCCTCTGTATAGAAGTTCCTGACGGTAGCTACACGCACATGCCGGCTGAGGAGAACGAGGGAGCAGGAGGAGACGTACACTTCGTGACTGTTGATCAAGTCTCGGACCAAAGTTCGGAAGACTTTCTGACTGCTGGAGCTGCCGAAGGCAAGCCCCGGTTTAACGTATACCTATGTGTTTCCTTTTTGAAATTTCTAAATTTATGCTTGATTATATATGTGCATTTACGTTCAGGAGTTGAATGGAAACCCTAGATGCATGATCCATAAGTACCTATGATCCTTTACTAGTATGCTAGGTCACTAGTTGCTATGCACTAAGGACCCGGTACAAGTCGAGTGATGTACTTTCCTCGCGAGAATAGGTTCTTATGTTGGAATCATAAGACTTGTTAAATTGAATTGCTCACGTGGTAAGAGCATGGGATTTCAGGCTCCGGTCCGATGGTTAAGAGATTAAGCATTTGAAAGTACTAAACATTTGGCGGACATGGGTACGGTAAACTTAGTACCTGAATGACGCGGTGCGGGAACTTTAGGCTACTACTCTTGGGCTGCTGCCCCAGTCTTGCAAACTGTGGTGCATGGTGATGCTGGATGCTAGTGTGAGGAATTTATGAAAGAGCAACAAAGGAGATGCGGATCCAGTTCTATTCGAATAAAGAACAGTTCGCTTTTCCCCTTTTATCTGCAATTAAGATTTGAATCACGTATTTCTCCGTCATCCGTAATCCAAATTTGATGATATTTTTTTGATTTTTTCTAAAATCAACTTCTATTCATTTATGACATTGTTTCGTATATAACTCCATTTCCTGGATGTTGTTTATACGCCTTTATCTTGTTCCTTACATGTACACAACATAGAAATAATATTTGTTTTACACAACCATTACTAATGAAACTTTGTATTTCGTAATCTTAAGGTGGACACAAGGTTGTGTTAAAATTTTAAATGTATATGAGTTTGAACATGTTATGAAGTGTGGAAAACTTCAGTGTTGAAGTATAACAATTTAGGAAACTATGTGAGAGATGTACATTTGTACACAAGTATGATCTTCCTTTATCGAAACCATTTGAAATTTTTATGACAAGTTTAGGGACCCAAATTATGTTGCCAATTCAATTTGTATAATTTTTAGACCAACCTAAAACATTATTAGAATTATTATATCCCAAACATGAGATAAAAATTCAAATTTTGATAATTTTGGTTACACAAGTGTGCCTGTTGATATTTTATTCGAATACTAAATGACCAACTATGAATTGTTCGTGTTTTTAATGAATTTTTAGGTGCTGTTTTATGAGCTCTAATATTTGAGGGAAGCAAGTTTTATTTCAAAAAAAATAGTGTCAGGCCCACGCCTCAGCGTCAGCAGCCTATATAAAAGAGATAATTGTTGCCTGCCTGCTCGACAAAGAAAACGCGGGTTTACCAACCCGCGTCGCCAATAACTCTCCATTGTCAGAAATGCCCTTGGCCGAATGAATATCCATCCGCCCCGGCCCCGGCTCCCTGCTTCTTCTTCCCCGCTCTGAGCTCCACCGCCACCCGCCCGTCCTTTCCCCATCGTTGCGCATATGTCGCACTACGCCGATTCATCTGGAGGTGGACATGGCAGGAGCAGGTTTCAACGTGGCCGGAGCAGCCGCATTCACTCCATCGGCTTGGATCCAGTCGGTGAGCTAAGCAGCTTCCCACTGGTCCCTTTCCCAGACTGTGGTATGGCTCGAGTGGTGGAGGGGAGGATGCAGAAGGAAGATGAAAACCATAGTCGTCTTTATTTCAGGTGTGAGAGGAACGCGGTGAGTACTCTGTGTTGTGTTTCGCAAATCTGAGTTAGGATTGTTATGTGCTTTTGATTTGCACAGTTCCCCAAGCTTTGTGGATATTATCGTTTCGAGAAGGAGTATCTCCAGATGCTGAAGGATGCTGGCATCATTTCTTTTCGACCGTCGAACTGGGCAGATGTGGTCGATGAAGTAGTTGATTCAGTGGATTGTCAACTTGGGAGCGACAATCAGAGGAAAGAACCGGACGACAAGCAGAGGAAGAAAGCACTGGAGGAGAAAATGGACAATGTGATCTGGAAGATGAACTTGATTATTGTGGGTGCTGTTTGTGTAGTATTTGGATGTTTACTAGGGATGTATGCTGCAAAGAAGAAATTGTGATTGAAAAGTGGTGCTTTAATTTGTTTCATCTATGTGAATGAAGAATGAAAAATTTGTCACAGATGACAAACTTAACGTATGAATGAAGAATGGAATGGAATGACAATTGGGTCACGAATCTTAATGTGTCACATATCACAAATTTCATCAATTCATCTGTGCTGACATTTCAGTGTGAAATTAACCAGCCTGCACCCGCGTCTCCAATGATTTTATACAGAGTTTTTCGAAACTCGGAATCTTTTCATTAACAAATAGAGTAACAAACATTGCAATTCATTGTAAACTCCTGCCATAGATATTGCAATGCGTTAGGAGGCACGGATGGATCTACCCGTGTCTCTTAGATGTAGTTCATCACAAGTTCAACAAACACACAGGAGGAACACATATTAATAGAGGAACATGTTCATGACAAACAAGCTGAGTTCCACGAACAAACAGAGGAGGATGAACAAACAGAGAGAAGGAACAAATAGAGAGGAGGAACAAATTAATTAAGAAAAGGTAGAGGACGTGTCACCGCTGCCGGAGGAGCCCCACCGTCAGAGTCGGAGTCGGAGCCGTCGAGGCCGGGTTTCGCCACCGCTGTCGAAGCCGCCATTGTCGCCTTCGTCGCTGTCACCGTCGTCGTCGACGCTGACCACGACTCTCTCAAGCTCCGCAGCAAACTCATGGATCTTGAAGGCGAAATCCTTCACGGTCCTCTGCAGCAGATCGTTGGGTCGTGGCAAGCCGAGCTCAACGGCCACCCGTTGAAGCTTCCTGAAAGCTTCAACGAACATTTGGACGGACCAACGGTTGTCCAAATGTAGTTGAGGAAGCAGAGGGTCGGCCTCCTCAGGCGGCGGCGCTGGTGCCTCCTCGTGCTCCTCGGCCGGTGGCGTCCGCGCCTCCTCGAGCACCGACGCCAGCACCTCCTCAGCCTTCACGGGCTTCGGCGCCTTCACCTCCTTGATGAGCCGACGGTGGCGGCTTTCATCGTCGTCGTCCTCCTCCCTTCCACGCTTCCTGGATGGCTCGCTCGACAATGATGCCATGCACGTGCTTGAGAAAGAAGAATCTCTTGGTGATCTTCTTGGTGACCAGAGACGGTGGTGCTGGGGTTTTCTTGGTGGCACGCTTGAGGAAAGCTTATGAATGAAGCTCTTGGCTGGCCGGGCATTTATAATGACAAGACGAGGAACCGTCAGGTGGCCGGTCTTCCCACTGCGACATGCCACTATGCCTCAGAACGCATGTACGCTACGGAGACGCGTGTTCACTAACCAGCGTCGCCAATGAAAAAGATATGTGTTTTGGGCAAAAGACTATTATATATAAATCTCACACATAGATGGATTGATTATTATATATCTTAAATAAATGGATTTATTTGCTTTCGTGTTGTGGCACAAAATTAAAGTTAATAAGAACATTACGATCTGCGTGCACGTGTAGATAAAAAACCGCTATTCGCTAGAAACCAACCACAAAGGAAAAAGTTCTCCTTTCTCCTTTTGATCTGCAACCAAATTTTGTGTCACGTATTTCTCGGTCATACGTAATCTAAATTTGATGATTGTTTTTTTTGAAGTTTTCTAAAATCGCCATCTTTTCATTAATTTCATTGTTTAGTGTATATTTCCGTTTCGTGAGTAATGTTTTTATGCCTTATCTTGTACTTGATAAGTACAACATTGAAATAATATTTGTTTTACACAACCATTACTAATGAAACTTTGTATTTCGTAATCTTAAGGTGAACACAAGGTTGTGTCAAAATTTCAAATGTATATGAGTTAGAACATGTTGTAAAGTGTGGAAAACTTCAATGTTGAAGTAACATTCTAGGAAACTATGTGAGAGATGTACACATTTGTACACAAGTATGATCTTCCTTTTTAGAAACCATTTAAAATTTTTATGAAAAGTTTAGGGACCCAAATTATGTTACCAAGTGAGAGACATGGGTACCCATGGGTCTCCACCGGCCAGGGTCCTAGAGGCCCCTGTCAAGTGGACCCGACCTTCCGGAAGACTCGCCGACCTTACAAGTGGGCCCAGCGACCCAATCAAGCTCCCGGAAGACCCGCAAAGCCTTGGCGTGCAAGACAAGACACGGCGACCTGGCGCGCCGCTGCCCGTAGACTCCGTGTATCGCGGGATACCTCTTGTAATCCGGGAGATAGATTTCCCACAGTTGTAATCGACCCCGACACGGGTCAACCGACCTGCGCATGCAAACCCTAGCCCGTCCCCCCATATAAGGCGGCCTAGGGCTCCATGCAGAGGGACAACTCATCTTCATCCTCGCATAATCCACCACAACTGGACGTAGGGTTTTACTCTCCGGAGGTCTGAACCAGTATAAACCCTTGTCTCCCTGTTCCTCGCCGCCATACTCGCCTAGCTCCGTGTGCACCACGTGCATAACCACCTACGCTCTTAGGTCCCGATCCTCCATTAACCTGCAAACCTCTAGGGCAACCCCCTAGCGGATCTGTCCAGGTCTCACCCCTTGACACCAAGTAAATTTGTAGAATTTTTGGACCAACCTAAGATGTTATTATAATTATTATATCCCAAACATGAGATAAAAATTTGAATTTTAATAATTTTGGTTACACAAGTGTGCCTGTTGATATTTTATTCGAATACTAAATGACTAACTACGTATTCTTCATATTTTTAATGAATTTTTAGGTGTTGTTTTATGGGCTCTAATATTTGAGAGAAGCAAGTTTCATTTCAAAAAAAAATAGTGTCGGGCCTACGTGTCAGCATCAGCAGCCTATATAAAAAAGATAACTGTTGTCTGCCCGCCCGGACCCACCTGACAACAAATGAGACGCGGGTTGACAATGACTCTCCATTTTGCAAAATGAATATAACATACCGAATGGATAAGCACAGCACACACGACACTTTCCTCATTTCTCACTAGGGTTAGCGGAGGTGAGCGGAGGCGGCGCCGGCAAGGTGAGCGGAGGTGGGGAGACGACGATGAGCGCCGGCGAGGGGCCAACCAGCGGACGACCCCGCGCACCGTGGATCGAGGTGGAGAAGCCGAACTCGATGCTGTGCCGCAACTGGATCCATGCGTGTGCCGGCGAGATGGCGGCGAAGACAGAGACGACGATGAGTGTCGGAGAGGGGCCAAGCGGCGGTGGAGTGAACCCAAAGCCAGAGATGAGCGTCATCGACTGGATCCTCTCGGGTTCCGACGAGGGGCCAAGCAACGCCAGGGAGGAGCGTGCCGGCGAGGGGGCAGCGAAGAGGCGAGGCGCCTGCCTGACGTCTACGACAACAAATGTCTTGCAACGAAGAAGAGGGGTCGAGGGAGCGGCAAATGTGTAGAGGACCTCATATCCGACTCTGGCAATGACCACGACGATGGCGAGGCAAGTTTCTCTGAATCACAGTGCCTTTTACTTGTTCTATAGATGGAGCAGCTTGACCTTGACCTTGATCAACTTTTCTAAAAAAAAGCTTGATCTTGATCAAGTTAGTGCCTATGATGATTATTGTGCTTATGATTATGACTGTGATTTGGTCTGAGTTCTGAGGCAAATCAGTTCTGAACTAAGACCTCCTTTGGAATGAAGGGAAAATGAAGGATTTTTATAGGATTTGAATCCTATAGGAAATTTTCCTATGGAGCTCTTTGGAACAAAGGATTGAACCCTTTACAATTCCTATGATATTCTTGTGAAATGGCTTGTTCCATAGAGATTTTGGAGGATTTCTAACATGAGGTCCAACCTCTTGGAAAAAATCCTTTGTCTATCTCTATCTTCTCATTCCTATGGTTCATCCAAATGACCAATCTAGCAACTTTCCTATGCTTTTCATTCCATAGGAATCAAAATGGCATGACACTCTAATCCTACATTTTTCTTATTCCTTTGTTTTGGAAATCCTTTGTTCTGAACTATGTTATGCTTATACCATGTTTAACCTAGTTTAGCAAACACTCCTCTACCTGCGAGCAGAACTTGAGACACTACTAAACCTTCAAGTCTGGGAATATGTGAAACTTGAGGTTGATAATATTATGGAAGAAATGAGCATCCTCCTCAAAAAGGCTACATTCATGAGGAGGTACAAGTTTGTGGCTGAACAAAATCTGCAGCCCATGAAAGATGCGCTCGATGTGTTTCAAGATACCTTGGTTGCATTTGAAAAGGCTGCAAAAAAAGCAAACCTTAGTTGAAGATACCATGTTTTCTTGATGTTAAAGGGGGCATGCTTTTGTTGATGTACATGGTCAGATAGCATGACCATTGTAAAAATGTGATGGGCATGTTAAGGCCTAGCTAGATGAACAAGTTAACTATTTGTAATAATTATGTATATCTGTGTGGATCTTTGTAGACAAGTAATCTTTATATATATATGTGGACAAGTTATCTTTATCTATATTATGTCTGTTTTGTCTCAAAAGATATGTGTTGATTATGCTTGTATGTGGAAATTGGAGCCCTGTGAGATCGAGCTGACCTGTCAATCAAGACAGACACAAAGGAGACTACGCAGGATTGTTATTCCCCGTCACATTTGCCCCTCCAAACCGACAAGGAGGAGTCGGCCCCACGCGCCGCCCCGTGCATTGGAGACGCGGTTTGGCTAATCCACGTATCTTTTGTTCCCAATGTTTGACCTAAAGCCACTCTCCCCTGACACTGCCATTCTGCCTTCCTTCTCAAACCTTCTGCCTTCCACGTCTCTGTTACCTTCTCTCCCCTTCTCCTTCCTCGTCTCCGTCGCAGAGATGGCCGGCCGAAAGCAGTCGTTCTGCCACGACTCAAGAGGGAGGTTCTGCAGTAAGGAGGAGAAGGCCCCGCCCGCCGCCCCGCCAAGAGAGTGAGGTTCCACAGCGAAGAGGTCAGTTCTTCATCGGCCGGGGGGAGGAGGCCGTACACGCGCACAAGCGCCAAGGGGGTGCACTCCGGCGACGCCCGGCAGGCAGAGGCCGAGCCTTCCTCCAGCCTCCCCCCTCCAGTCGACGAGGCGGACGATTCTGAAAACCATGAGGCAAGTTCGAGTTTGGTAGTTTCTGTTTTGTTCTGGGTTTCGAGTAGAAATTTTGTTAACTGCAGAGGCTATAGGTTTATGCTTGAAGTTAGGTTTATGCTTGAAATTGAATTCCTGGTACTCATCATATGCTGCTCACAAAAATGTTGAACTCATTCTATTTACTGCTTCAATTTCTGAATCTTCATGCTCAACGACTTTTATTAACTGAACATCCAGTACCTTCACTATGGTTCTAATGCATCAATTTTCCATTATTTTAGGAAGTTGTTGTACCAGCACATCACATTGTCAGCATCTAGATAGAAATCGACAGGCACAAGAAAACCTTACACTACACCTAGACATTCCTAAACAGGCTGGAAAGAAGGATGGATGACATCGGTAAAGAGAAGCAGGCAAGTTCTGAACCCAGTTACAGCTAAACAGCTTTCTTGTTTGACCGGTTACAACTTTATGATATTAAACTTGACAATCTAATTATGAAGCTTGCTTCAATTTGCCTTTGTTTTAGAAATGTGTTGTTACTCGAGAGGAAAATTATTAACCTTTCGAGTAGAAATTTTATTAACTACAAAGGCTATAGGTTTATGCTTGAAATTTAATGCATGGTACTCATCATATGCTGCTCACAAAATTGTTGAACTTATTCTATATACTACTTCAATTTCTGAATCTCCATGCTACATCGACTTTTATTAATTGAACTTCCAGTGTCTTTGTTTTAGGGAGTTACTGTAACTCGGGAGGACATTGACATGATCTGGAAAGAAATCCACAGGATCGACCAGGCTCTTGACTACACCGGGAAAGACATAAACAAGCTGGAAGTAATGAGTGATCACTTTGCTGCGGCAAGTTCTGAACCCAGTTACGGCTAAACAACTTTCTTGTTTGACCATTACATCTTTCATGATATTAAACTTTGGCAATCTAATTATGAAACTTGCATCAATTTGCCTTTGTTTTAGAAATGTGTTGTTACTCGGGAGGATCTTGACTGCATATGGAAAGTACTCGACAAGGTGGATAGAAGGATGGACGACAAGGCTGTGGACGACATAAGTCTCCTAGCAAATGGTCAGAAAATACAATAATCTGAGGTGGAGAAGCTTAAAGGTGCACAGAAGATGAAGGATATTCAACTTGCCGAAGCTGCAAAGAAGAATGCTGAGCTGCAGCAAAGACTTGTAAAACTAGAGGCAAATATAGCTGAACTTGAGGTTGTAGCACAAAAGAAGCCATCTAACTAATGCCCCTGCTGATGCACGTCAGATGTGATCATGTGAATATGTTTGTTCTGAACATTATGCATGTCACATGTGAACATGTGATGCTATATATGCATCTTAAATATGTAGAATATGTTCTTATGACTACTATCTATGTGTGTGGTTTTGCATCTTAAGAGACATGATTATATGTTTGTGTGATATCTAATATTTGCTATGATGACATAGTCTAATGTTTGACGGCAGTGAAGAGTGCTAATAGACTTCAATTATTGAGCTCCGAGTCTAGTAACGGGCGTCAAATGGTCATCAGTAACGGACTTAAAGAGCCCGTTACCGATATGACAGTGATCGGTAACGGACTTAACGGACCCGTTACCGATAGGTTTAACTTTCGTAACGGTCGCATTTTAATATCCGTTACAAAGAATAACTGTAACGGGCGTTTAAGAAGCCCATTACTGAAAGTCCTCATTGGTAACGGGCGTTGTGTTGGCCACGTCAGGGTCGAGCCTGCCACACTTATGCGTAACGGGCGCCAAACAACAACCGTTACAGATGGGGTCCATGTAACGGGTGTTAAGAGCCTGCGTGACCTATTTGAGGTTTTCACGTAGTGGAACGGTCACAATTTTGTAATGTACTACTTAGTTACAGCCTGCAGATTACATAGTGATACAGTTTGGCAATGAGAGTGGCATAACTGAAAAATTTAGGAGTGCAGCGTAACACTTGAGGATGAAAGATGTCATCTTTGGACTTTGGTAAGCCTTGGTCCATGTTGATCTGAAGAATTTGAGTCGAAGTAGAAACATAATATACGTTAATATGGTTTGATATAGAGAGAATTCCTTTTGGCCTAAAACAAGTGACTCATTTTTTTTTTGCCCTGAACATCCAATTCTTTCTTCTTTAGCCTTGATCTCAACTTTTGTTCCCAATTTGGCCTTCCGTCCAATTTTTCATCCAACTACCGTTAAATGTCATGTGAAAAGACTATTTTGCCCCTGTGAAAGACGTGGGTCCCACCACACTTCTCCTTCCTTTCCTTTCCTTCCTTCCCCTTCTCCCTCCCCTCTGTCGCTGCGTGCCACCCAGGAAGCAGGGGAGTGGCGGCTGCTGCTGCTGTGACTTCAACAAGCCGACGAAGAAGGACGGCGTGCACTCGAAACCGCGAGGCTCGGCGTTGTAGGCAGAGCAGCTCGCCGTATGTGTCCCTCTCGACCTTGGCGGCAAGCTGCCGCAGCCGCAACTCACCCACCCGTCCATTCCCGGAGCTTGTCGTCGCCGCTGGCAGGTAGCTCTTATGCGCCTCGAAGTACTGGAATGGCCGGGACAACGCTGTTTAGTTTCTCGAAGTTTCATCAAAATTCTTACCTAAAGGACTGTGTCAGTTCATTTCTTCACTCTGCGCGTTTTTCTAAGCGCTAAAATTTCACCACTCTCACACATCTAAACAGGGTCAAAGAACAGTTGAAAACGGCTGGATAGTTAGAGATAAGTAGGATTGACTAAAGTACATGATACTTACTGACTACTTTTAGCGAGACATCCATGTATAAGGCCCCGTTTAGTTTCATAGGTGAATATTTTGGATCCTCTTTTGAGGTCTATTAGGAGTATTAAATATAGACTAGTTAAAAAAAATAATTACACGAATGATCTGGAAATCGCGAGACGAATTCATTAAGCCTAGTTAATCCATTATTAGAGATTGGTTATTGTAGCACGACGTTGTCCAATCATATCATAATTAAGCTCGTTAGATTCGTCTCGGAAATTAAGATAGAGATTGTGAAATGAGTTTTTTCATTAATTCATATTTAACACTTCTAATCAATACCCGGAGATTGATGTGACGGATATTTTGTGAAATTTCAGAGATATATTAGATAAGCAGGACTGACTAAACTACACGATGCTTATTTGACCTATGTCTGTACGCATTGGAAAAAAGTTCATTCGAATTAAAAATGATCTCTGTCAAGTTAACAGTGACATATCGTGACCATAAAAAGAGCAAGCAGTTACATGCATGTGAAATTATCATTATCCTTGCCATTTCAGTTCTAAGAAACGCCAATGGGAAGTCATTGTCACTGATGCTACGGAAGTCTTCATGTCTATATCGTGAGCAATTTTTTTTTGATGTTTCCAGCCTGTAGACAGAAGACTTTGCATAAACAAGGGAAGTCTGTTGAATATTCAGAAGTCTAGTTTGAGAAGTAATGACAAGACCTGCGTATAGAAAATTCGCACAGAGAAAAAAAACTAGTAATTTGGAATTTTGGACTCTTTGAGCTATGGACAAAAGGGAGATCTAACTCGGTATGGTCAACTTTTGGTACATGTATACTTTGCCAGTGGGTAGCTGAAGTGAGGCATCAATGATATTGCATACTGTAAACAACGCACCTAAATGAAGCGCATTCATGTTTGGATGGAAAAATGTACGTGGTTTGGAAAGCATCTTGTTCAGCTCAAGTGACACTTGTTAAGATGAGGGCTGATATCCAGGACAAGTGAAAACCTTGGGTTCATATTCAATTCAGTTGTGTAACAATTCAATTTGTTAATGAAACAATGGGTCTCCATTGGGATATTTAAATAGTTGAAAACGGCTGGTGGACTGGATGTATAGAGACAAGCAGGGCTGACTGAAGTACACGATGAGTTGCTGACTGTTGAGTGAGACATCCATGTGAGCATTTGATTGTCCAAGTCTGGTATTTGAAAAAAGGTTATGTTTCACTGATGAAAGGGACATACTATCTTTTTTATCATTTTGTTAGAAAAGTTGTACAAGCACAAGCAACTCTGGAACTGCATGAAGTCTGAACTGAGCTCAACACTGAGTCATACAAAGACTATGTAGAGTACATTAGATATGCAAACGCAAAAACCTTGATACACACTCCAATTTCAGATGATTAAACTGTTGACGGAAGCAGAAATGTTTTTGACAACAATGCACCCAGTTAAATTGTATAGAAAAGTTGCATTGAGCTTTCAGAAATCCATCACCACACTTCTAAGATTAAATCAGACATCGAATCCAATCAATGAACAATATCGTAGCACATTTGGCAATAATCACTCATCTACCAGCCACCAAATACACATTGGGGCAAACTTTTTGCCCCATAAGTCTGAACTTCCAAGAGCATGAAACCATGGACAGAGACAACAACATAAAGAAGCAGCGACACCAATCCTAACACATCTCTTCATCCAGTACCACACCTTTTCCTATCGACTAACCATCGCATAGAACTTATTAAAATCGTATCACGTTCAAGCTCTCGCCATCTCCTGCTGCTCGTGGAGGTTTCCCGGGTACTTGGGGTCCTTGCGGACGATCCGCTTCCAGTACCAGTGCCTGTCGAAGAGCATCCAGATCTCCTCGATGGGCACCTGCTTGGTCTCCGGCAGCAGGACGATGACGAAGATGGACATGACGACGATGAGCGACGCGAAGAGCACGAACACGCCCCACCGGAGGTGGCAGAGCGCGGCGAGGAAGCACTGCGCCACGGCCGCTGTCCAGAAGAGGTTCACGCACACCACCACGCTCTGCCCCGCCGACCGCATCTCCAGCGGGAACAGCTCGCTCGGGACAAGCCACCCCAATGGGCCCCACGACCAGCCGTAGGCCACGACGAAGAGGCAGATGGCCACCACCAGCACCGTGCTCACCCCCTTGTCCAGCTCCTCGCCGTGCCCGAACTTGAGCGCCAGGATCACGGCCACAACCACCTGCCAAGAACGTCGATCGGTGTTAGTGTAAATGCGGATGATCCTTGTGAATCCTGTGTAATTAAACTAGAGATTAGAGAACGAAATAATCAAGAACTGACCATGGAGGCGATCATCTGGATGCCGGCCTCGATGAAGAGGAAGCGTCGGCCGAGCCGGTCGACGGTGACCATGGAGACGAGCGCGCCGACGACGAGCATGGATCCAGTGATGATGGAGGAGTAGAGCGCAGCGGAGGAGCCGAAGCCCAGGCTCTGGAAGATGACGGGCGAGTAGAAGAGGATGGAGTTCATCCCTGACAGCTGCTGGAACGCCGGGATGCCGAGCGCGCCGATGATGAGCTGCGGGCGGTTGCGCGCGGCGAGGAGGTTTCGGAACGTGCCCTTGGCGGCGCGCGCCGCCTCGCTGGCCTCCTTGAGGTCCTCGAACTCGGCGTCCACCTTGTGTGTCCCGCGCACCTTCTCGAGCATGCGGCGGGCCTCCTCGAGGTGGCCGCGCTCGACGAGGCTGTTGGGCGTCTCGGGGAGGAAGAGCGCGCCGACGAAGATGGCCGTGGCGGGACCCATGGCAAGGCCGAGCGACAGGCGCCAGCCCCACGGGTGGAGGCGGTCGGTGAAGTAGTTGATGACGTCGGCGACGAGGATGCCGAGGCAGGTGGTGAGCTGGAAGAGCTGGTTGACGGCGCCGCGGATGCGGTAGGGGGCAATCTCGGAGAGGTAGAGCGGGACGGCCTGGTTGCCGAAGCCGATGCCGACGCCGAGGAGGACGCGGCCGACGATGAGCATGGCAATGTTCATGGCGGCGGCGTTGATGGCGCCGCCGACGAAGAAGCTGGTGGCGCCGACCATGATGCTGGCGCGACGGCCGCGGCGCTTGGTCACGTAGGAGGCGCCGAAGGTGGAGACGAGGCCGGCGAAGTAGAGCGACGAGGTGAAGAGAGTCAGCACCTGGTTGTCGTACTTGCAGTAGTCCGTCTCGTGCAGGTGCGCCTGCTTCCGGTGGTACACGTCTGGGAAGAACTTCTTCAGGAAGTCGTCCATGGACGTCACGCCGCCTGCAAATGTTCTTCATCAGCAGGAAAGCTTTGATTTTTTTTTCTTTTGCAGTGGATTCAAATGAATTTCTGGCATTCAGGATTCATTTCACGCAAATTCAGCATTTCGATGGAATGTATATCTGCACAAAACAGAGCATATCTGCACTGAAAATGAGAGGGCAGAAAAGGTCTCGTCACGTCTCCAAGAAGTTCCCTTCTGTTTTAATTTTTTTTTAAAAAAAAGTTCCCTTCTGTTTTGACAAAGGATTTTGTGGTTGTTGAAGAGGGGTAATGATAGTTTCCTGATTCCAGCGGACAGCGGGCAACAACCATGAACCATTTTTTGCATAAGGGAGCAGAGTAGTAAAGCGGATTCGCTTGCTTCCGCAGATGATACGAGACAGAGACATGATGATGCTTCCAATTCCGTTCCGCAATCGATTACTTTCTGACTCAAAAGCAGTAGGCACGATTGAGACCCTCCATGAAATTCGGATGAGAATATTCCACTGCATTTCTACAACTTTTTGTTTTCTAAAAAAAACTTTAAGAATTGGTTGGGTTGTTGAGGAGCAATGATTTGGCGAACATTTCAGACTAATCATTTTGAGACAAGACGAATATCATTCATCAGTTCAATCAAATGGGCAAGCAACTGGAATGGGGGAGAAGAAAAAGAAGAGGGATGTTACTGACTGGAGACTCCGAGGTCATAGCCGAAGAGGGATCCGCCGAAGGAGCCGACGATGCAGGCGAGGATGAAGTAGCCGGTGATCTTGCCCTCGTAGAACTCCGCCCTCCCGCCGCCCGCCGCGCCGCCGGCGAACCTGCCGGCCATCTCTCAATCCCTCCCGCTCCTCCGCTTCCCCCTTCTCCTCTGCTCCTCACCCGAGAAGCAAGTTCCTCGCTTCTCTCTTCCCTGAAAGAAACAAAGAAACATGAAGATGAGGAAGCCGACAGCGATGACGGAGGAGAAGAGGCAGAGGGCAAATCAGAGACGAGGGCGGGCGCGCACGAGTCAACACCGGGGAGTCAAGAAACTGACAAGGGAGAACGAGAGAGCCAGGACAAATCTGCAGCAATCGCTGGAGAAAAAGATACCTCTGCTCTTGGAGTTGGACCAAGCTCCTGCTCCTCCCTGGGGTCCCGCGCCGAAATGCGTGCGGCGAGCGATTTTCAACACCGCCGGGGACAGGTAACCGGCGATTAAACAATGATCCACCGGGTGCTCCGAACCAAAGAAGCCAGTCTGATCCACTCTGCCCTCGCTGATCTGGTTCGGGAAGGCAGTGGGAGGCTGCTGCGGGGGTGGCGGGAGGCCGTTGGGACGGGGAGGGTTTTATCACTTTTATGGGGGTTGCGGCGGCGGCGGAGGTACTCGTAGTCGTAGGCGCACCCCAATCTCCACGGCTCCACCAACACCCACCGGGTCTTCTGCTCACGATGGATTTTTTTTTCCCTTCAATTCAGTGTTAATTGCTGAGGATATGGACGAGTGGTTTTTCCCGGTTGACCGCGTCCCGCTGCCATCAGGCGTGCCACTGCAGTAAGGTCCTCGTGTAAAAAAAAAAACTGCAGTAAGGTCCTTATCCGTTTGACCTGCTAAAGTTTGATCATATTTATTCGAATACACTAATACTGATGATATCAAATAAATATCATTAGATTCATCCTAAAATATACTCCCTCCGTTACAGAACATATGTTTAGGTTTTTCAAAAGTAAACTTTTTTAACTATGACTAACAATATCTCTAAAATATTTTACTTTGAATAGAAAAGATTATATATAATGATAGTTTGCTTCATGATAAATATACTAACATCATTTTTTTATCTTATTAGTGTCTATAATTATTTTGCTATTCACAGTCAAAACTGAAAGAATTTACTTTGAAAAACTTTAAACATGAGTATTTCTATATAAATATTGATAGTCTTCTTTACACATTTGGTCAAGTTTAAGAATGTTTGATTTTAGGACATATTTGAAATATCTGAATTAGTACACTTTTTAAGATAAACGGGGTACTGGTTACTAATTTCATTAGCAAAATTAGTTTGCAATTGAAGATATGAGGTAACATAGATTTGTGACATAAGGTTTGTATTATTGTATTTAATTATCAAAATTTGTCGCACCTAACAGAAAGTCATCCTTGCGCTCTGTAAACTTTCAAGTACCCGTAGCATTTTAAAAGCAAGTATGGCAACTTGGATAAACCAAGTAGGAAGTCCATGGCTGTTGGCAGACGGCTGTTTTGTTCTTTGTGTGAAGGGAGTTCACACGGTGCGCATGTTCTCTGTTGAGTTGAGTGTACACTACTGTCGGCCGAATACAGATACAGCTGCCCGCTAGTATCCTACTACTATCCTTCACAGGATCTCTCTGTGTCCTTCCTTTTTCTGCGAGGATAGTTGGTGTAGCCTCGTCGGGTTCTTTTTGGCTGTTTGGCATGGCCCAGTTCAACGTACTTGTGGATCTCAGTTTGACGCTTTGGCAGCAGGCCTGCAGCACTTCAAGCTGCTACGTCTGTTGTAAAAAATAATAAAAAAATGCTACGTCCACCCTCTGATACATCATACTGTTTGGATCATTTTAGAGGAAGTATATTAGCGTCGTCGGATAAGCCGTCCTATGCATTGACATATAATTTTGAATCGACTCAACAGACAACTTGTACAATGAGTTGTCTTATAAGTCATCTCGTAGATCTATATAATTCCTTAATTTGTGCATATAAGAAAAAATATTGTGAGTTGCATGGTGTTGACGCAAAAAATAGAATTAAGTTCTTCAACGGCAACACGTAACGGATCCCCGGGATGTAACAAGGCGTGCCAGCCGACCTGACCTGTTGATCGGCACGGAAATATAGAAAACGTTAGATATGGGTTAGATCGGCTAGAGAACCGATGTGGGTCTTCAATAAGTAACAGCCCGATCGGCCGATACTACTGTAGAGCGAATCGGCTAACTGATAGCAGCCGAAGTGCAAGTATATTCAAAACGGCTAGATCAGCCGATTTGATGACGTAGGCAAAGTGCAAGCAAAAGCAGAGCAAGCTAAGCACTACGAGACAACACTCGAATCAATCTAGATCGGTTGTATCGTTGTGAATCGATTCAGGAGCGAAGATAGCCGATATGATATGATCACGAGCTGGATAAATTGTTGATAAAAGCTAAATAAACAAGAAAAGACTTGCAAACCTAGCTGATATCGATAAATTGTGAATAAAACTAGACGAAACCACAGCGATGCGCCCGGATGTTAAAGCCTAGTTAATATTCGATAAAACGGTACTTACAAGCTTGCCGGAGATCGATCGATGCAGCCTGATGAGCTAGAAGAACGACGTTTGAAGAAACAAGAAAACAAGAAGAACTAAAACTTTTGGCGAAGTCACCGACTTGAAAAAGTAAAGGTTTTATGTATATTGGTGTGTACAAACTTTCTCCGACCACGCAGGGTCGCTATTTATGTCCTGAGGACAACTTGACTCCTAGTCGATGACGACAATGCTTACTTGAATCTAAAGAAATAAAACTACGAAAAACTTAACGATTCTCATAGGAATCGGACTCTCTAAACTGACTTTGACCCGATGTCAACTTGATTGTTGACCCGCCTCCATCTTCTTTCCTTCGGCGTATTCTTCTTTTGCCACGTCTCTCTTTCATTAATCGGCCGATCCTAGATCGGCTAGTTGTTTCTTCCCTTTCTTTATCGGCTTTGAGGTCTTCCTGATGTCTCTTCGGCTTTTCTCTGACACGTGTCGAAAAATGGTGTCAACACATGCCCCCCAGTTTCAGAGTAAATTTCTTTTGCTCTGAAATTCTTATCTTCTGCCTTTCAATCCTTAAGGATTCCTTGTGATCTTCTTCGATGAAAAATCAATCCGCCTGACATCTTTTGGGTGATCTTTCCTCATTAATGACATTAGCTGCCCACCAACTCAAACACATCCGATTATACACCATTGATTCTTCTTATATGACAGTTGTCATTGTTGCCATCACATGATTTGCAATCCACCACCTTGCGTTGCTTCTCTATAAAGATCAACCTTACTTGATGGATATCAACTCTTTCTTTAGGCTACTTCACTTCTTTAGCCGATAATTCCAAAAAAACAGCTGATTTTTACTTTAGGTATGGGAGGCATCTTCCTGTAGGAACTTGCTTAGGAAGCATCATGACTCATTAGTTTCCAGCCAATTTTCCCTTCTGTTTCCTTTATTCTGCAATGAGGCTAAGAAATTTGCTATCGCTTTGAGGATTGTGGAAAAGATCTTCTCTCATGTTCTTCCTCTTCTGGAGTACATAATGCATTTCCTCCTATAGCGGCTTCCAAATTCTTCTCCTCTTCCCTAGGGTAACGTATCACTGACCTCATTATGGACCATTGGAAGTTGAGCTTTTCACAGGAAAATTGTTCCATTTTTACTATATTCGGCATCTTCTGAGATTCCTTCCTATCCTTTCGTTTCCCTGCTCCCCTGTGTTTGGCTATAAATAGCATCCGAAAGCTATCAGCTTCTTCACAACTTCAGCCATGGCTCAACGGGTAGATCTGATAGGATGTAGGCTCCTTCTTTTCGCTTGTCTTTCTCCTCTTTCTTTTTATTGCAGTTAGAAGAATTCTTGTGAAGTAGTGTAGCGGCCTGTTTCTCTCGCTAGCATCTTTTGCGAAGTCAGGAGGTGCAACAGTTAGAAGAACCCTTGTGAAAAGCTCGGGTTCAATAGCTGTTAGGCAGTAGTAAGAGAGAGTGCCAGCTACACATTATCGGTGGAGGAACACTCCAAGGGGGAGGTGAGCCATCTTGTTCATCAACTCGACGAGCTTTGGAGGGAGGTCACAGAATCTGGGGAAGATCTTAAACCTCGCTTCCTTTTCCTCTTCGCCAATTCTTCTTCTCTGGTATTCATTGATTCCAGATCCTCATCATACTGGGGATGATAGGCCTTTTTTGTAATCCGTAGTGTCTTCAACAAGATGTAATCACCATGTATTGAAATATGAGAGAAAGAAATAATATACACTTTCATTTTTTTGTTCTAAGGGCGATTGTTACATCGGCCATGATCCGAATCTCTCATCGGTTGTGAAAAATACTTTATTTTTATTTTTTCTGCTAAAGGCGATAACTGAGTATCAACTATCCATCTTAAGAACGATTGCTAAGAAATTGGCTGACCATCCGAAATTCCAATCGGCTAAAAATTAGTAGTAATAATCGGCTGACAAATTGAAGGTGAAACCGATTAAAATATCTACAACTAAATTGGCTAGAAGCCAGAAGTAGTATTTAACTAAGCACCAACCCAAATGCTTGGATAATATCTCTTCAGATATTTCCCATTTAGTCTCTTGAAAACTTTTCTCCTTCCAGTGCCTCCAAAATATATGTATTGCCCGGAGCACTTTGACTGATGCGAAAGGGTCCTGTCCAATTGGGTGACCATTTGCCGAATTTAGGATCTCTAGTTCAGATTGGCAGTATAAGTTTCCACACCAAATCTCCTTTAGAGAATTCTTTGATATTAACCTTCTTATCATACCACTTGGATACCCTTTTCTTATTTTCTTCAATATTGATCAAGGCCCTGAGCCGACTGTCGGCTAAATCTTCTAACTCTTCTTTCATTAAATTTGAATAATCATCAGCCGATAGCTCATCTTGTAATGACATACGTCTGGATCCTGTCCTTACTTCCAAAGGCAAAATGGCATCATGTCCATAGATCAGTTGATAAGGACAAACTTTAGTAGCTCCATGACAAGCCATTCTGTAAGCCCATAATGCTTCATTAAGTATGGTATGCCATGTCCTTGGGCTTTCATCAAGCTTCCTCTTGATCAATTTGATAATACTTTTATTAGAGGCTTCAGCTTGTCCATTAGCTTGAGCATAATAAGGAGAAGAATTCAATACTTTGATTCCCATTCTAGTAGCAAATTCATCGAACTCTCCTGACGTAAATTGGCTTCCTTGATCTGTTGTGATGGTTTGGGGTATTCCGAATCGATAGATGATGTGTTCCTTCACAAAATCAATCATATTACTTGACGTCACATTCTTGAGAGGAATTGCTTCAACCCACTTAGTGAAGTAATCGATAGCCACGAGTACGAACTTATGTCCTTTGCTTGATGGAGGGAAGATCTGCCTGATAAAGTCAATTGCCCATCCTCTGAACGGTGATGGTTTGATTATTAGGTTCATTTCTGATGCTGGAGCTCTTTGCACACTTCCGAATTTTTGGCAATCTTGACACCTTTTGTAATATTTAAAGCAATCTTCCAGTATGGTTGGCCAGAAATACCCATTGTTCTTGATCATCCACTTCATCTTGAAAGCTGATTGATGAGCTCCACATACTCCTTCATGAATCTCACCCATTAATATTTTTGCTTCTTCTTCGCTCAGGCATTTGAGTAGAACTCCATCAAGCGTCCAATAATATAGTTGATCATCCAACAGCACATATTTGAGAGATTTGAGTTTAATACGACGATCTACCTTTTTTGAAGGATCTGAAAGATAATCGGCTATCTCCTTTCTCCAGTCATTAGTATCATATTCTGTGACTAAAACTGGCTGATATCTAGAAGTGCTTTGGGCCAACCGATTAGCATCTTCGTTATGCGCTTTTGGAATATTCCATAATGTTGCCGTCCTGAATTCTCTGAGCAAATCCAAACAAGCCTCATGATAAATTCTTAGGACATCATCTTTGCACTCATATTCTCTAGTCAGTTGTTTAATGACTAACAAGGAATCACCAAAAATTTTAACTGCTTCAATTCCTTCTTCCCGAAGCAATGTAAGCCCTTTCAACAAAGCTATGTACTCTGCTTGATTATTGGTAGAAGTTTTCTCAATTGGCACAGAAAGCTCATATGATTGTCCTGTAGGAGAAATCAGAACACTACCAATTCCAGCTTCAGCACCGCATGATGATCCATCAAAGAATAATGTCCAAGGAGCAATATAAACTTCATTTGACCCCAAATGTTGTGTGACAAAATCAGCCAGTACTTGTCCTTTGATTGCTCGTGCTGACTCATATCTGAGATCAAATTCCGACAAAGCTAAAATCCACTTGCCAATGCGTCCCTTCAATATGTGACAGAACCGCCCAAAATAAATCCGGATTATCACTTAAGCCGGTCCACTTGGCTCATAAGCGATAACCAAGATCTATTTTGTCACCTCTGCCGGGCTAAGCCCACATGAAGGCGGGACCAGAGTACAAGATTATATTACATACAAGTCCATAAGTACTTAATATTACAAACCAGGTTTTGAGTACATAAAAGTAAACACGGTTCAGAGTTAAACAGCGGAAAATAAACTAAACGCGGGATACACATGGGAGGCCATCCACAATGTATCACTCCTCATCATCATTCTCCCATTCAATTTCCCATCCATCTGGAATAGCACCAGGCCAGATGGGGTTACCTGAAAGCAACAAATTAAGCAAGGCTGAGTATTCTAATACTCAGCAAGACTGACCCGTCAAAATAAAAGACAACTAGACATGCAAGGCTTTTTGGCTGGTGGGTTTGTTTTGCCAAAAGCAACTAAGAGTTGATCCTTACTTTCAAATTTTAGCTCAAGTTCTAGTATGTTATCCATTCTAGGTAAGCCCCTAGCTAAACAAGCATAGTTGTTCAAACAATATTAAATAGTCAACAATATTAATCCAAAATATTTCATAAATAAACATGGGGTAGCCAGTGGTCAAGCCGACTCAGATAACGGTGAGTGACTGACGATCGATCGATTTATATCCTTGCAAGGTAAACCCAAGATACACAGAAGAAGGTAGACCCCAAAGAATCCAAAGAAAAACAAATGCGGGGTCTACCCCGACCAGGCGGTTCCCGTCACTCACCAGATTAGGAACAGATGCCACAGTCCTAAGTACAAGGTTACTGGAACGCCCTCACACGGCATGCCCAGACTCACACATGCACTACCGGAATCAAACCGGGAGACGCATCTCAAGATTAGTAGCCATAAAGTCCCCGCACTGGTTCATTAGGTACTAGGCTTACCGGTCCCATTCCCGACAAGCACTTGGTACGTTCAATAGCTTAGACCAGCACCATGCTACTCGGTCGAGACCGAACCCATTGCTCTTACCAGAGCGAGTCAATTTAACCAACTAATGATTCCAACATAAGCATCCTATATCTCGCGAGTAATGAGTCATTACTCGACTTCTACCGTATCCTTATAGCATGGCACTAGTGTTGCTAACATACTAGTAAAAGAGCATAGGAGTTCTAAGGATCATGCATCTAGGTTTCAAAGCAACTTCTGAAACTTAAATGCACAAGTAAATAATAAATACTAAAAAGTAAAAGTAAAGTGAGATTTTTATCCCAAAAAGGTTATATGCATCCGGCGCTTGCCTTCCTCTGACTCAACACTAGCCTTGGGCTCTTCTGGACTTTGGTCCAGGTCTTGCTGCCCACTAGCTTGATTTAGCTCTCCACTAGCGGATCCCTCCTCCTCAACAAGCGTGTACGTCCCGTCAGGAAGATCTACACGTTATGCATATGCATTAGTTATGGTGTGAAGGTGAGAGATTTTATCATTAACCCAACTCTTGTGGGCCACATTCATCAAAACAACAAAGAAAACTCACAAAAGTAAGGTGTGTGGTGAGAGTGAACTAACATCTATTTAAAAGGGGATTGTGTGCACATTTAAACAAAATAGCTTACTAAACTTCATTAAGGTATGGGGTGAGTGATACTGGAGTAACACTTACTTTGATAGTGATTGCGTGCACATCTATGCAAAATTAAATTATTAACTTCATTAAAATTAACAGGTGGATGATGATGAACTAACTGTGACTTCGATGGTGATTGTGTGCATATCTAAGAAGGTTAAACTCATAAACTTCACCATCAGCATGGGGTTGTGCTTAAATTTATTTTAAACAGCAACTCAACTTAAATACCTCTAAGCCACATTAAAAGATAAAATAAATTCATTTATTCCATTATAACTAGCTATGCATCCATAAATCATAATAAATAAAATATAACTCCAACTGTCATGAAAATTTCACCAGAGCAGTATATCACTAAACTAAACTTAAATATAAATTTTCAGCTCAAGATCATTTATACATTATTTTAAATGAAAAAGACAAAAGATAGCCTAGATAAACTTCATTAAATCACACAAAAAGATTTACTAGACTTTTTGATCCCAAACTTTTTCTACAGCTCCAATATGCCAAAACTAAGTTCTAACCCAACATGTTCAAGTGGATTTACCATATATTTCAAGTTATGAAATTGACATCCATCATATGCATAAGTACCAAACACTAATTAAACAGACTCCTAAAATCACTATTATTTTTCTAGAGGTGCTTAACATCACAATAAAGGGCTAGGGTGCATTGGTGCTGAAAGAAATTATATTTTGAGTGAACTATAAAAAGCATCAAGCTTAAACAAGCATACATCTTCCAAAAATCATAACTAGAGTTCTACATTAGAAATATGTGTGAAAATTGGTCACAAAACTAAACATGGAGCACACAACAACATATCCAAATTTCATTTCATTTCCTTTCCATGTGTACATTTTGAACTACAACAAATATGCCTCAAACTGAGTTTGAATTTTCATTTAAAAACTAAACAGAAAAACACTATACAACTTTTGTAAAAGTTGTAGATCTAATCTCAAGGATTCCAGAACAGTTGGATTTGCATTTTTCTGAATTTTCTACAATTTTCTACGGATTTTTGAAGTCACAGCCGAAAACCTTAAAACAGTTTTACGGAGGGGCCCTTGACAGATTTTCCAGAATTTACACATGGGTCCCTGGTTTGCTGAAAACTCCCTGTGAAGAACTCAATCCTCACATAAACACCCTCACAGGCGCAGGGCCAACTCCGGTGGCCGGAGCAGGGGCGGAGGGGCGCGAGTGCGTGGTCGGGAGGCACCTGGGGGCTCACCTGATGCTGCAGGTGTGGCCGGCCCGGCCGGCGGGGCAGCCGGCGCCCCCCTTCGGTGGCGCACCGAGGTGGCGGCCGCCTGAGCACGGCTCACCGGCGGTTGGGGCCAAATTGCAGAGTGGTGGTGCGGACGGGGAATGCAGAAGGTCCCGGGGAGGAGTAGGAGCGGGCGGAGGCGCTTGGTTTGGTGCGGGAGAGCTGGCTCGGCGGCGGCGCAACAATGCACCGCGGCGGTGGCTCTGCTCTGCCTTGCTCAGGAAACCGACGCGCGCGTGAGGTGAACAGGGCGAGCGGGGCGAGGTCGGTTGTCCTGGGCGAGGCAGCGGAGACTTTAGCGCGCGGCCTGGCCATGTGGCTGCCCTGCATGCACAGCAGGAGACCGCGGCGCCGGTTCACCACGGCGCGTGGCCGTGCTGGGCCCGCTGGCAGGCCAGCACGGCTCGGCTGGGCGCGGCGTACGGCCTCGTGTGAGGGCGAAGCCTCCACGGCCCTCCTTTGGTCCACCACGAAGATGCCAATACGTCCGTACGCCGGGGTTTCCCGCGGTTGCCATGTGGCCGGCCAAAACAGAGGAGGCAGCGCGCACGACGCGCTGGAGCAAGGCACGGCGACACCGGCGACCAAATTCAAATCGCGATTCAGTTTTCAAAATTCCGAAACTCCACAAAATGCCAACTAAGTTGGAAATCTCCAAAACTAAAAGTTGTAGAGGAGCTATAGACCTACAACTTTTAAAAAGGGCGACCTATGTTTTGATCCATGGATTTGTGGGAAAAGCGCCTTGAAAACACTAGAATTCTCGGCCCCAAGCTACTGTGCGCAGGAACTTCATCTCGAATTTAAGCGGCTTTGCACTCAAAATTAGAATGTCCGCCAATTATGAAAAATATGTTCCCGGAAATAAGGAACAACTTTTATATTGGCCGATTTTGAACTTCTATAGTGAAATTTGGAGAACGCGCAAGAAAACCAAATCAGCCTTTTGAATCAAAAGGGGTTTGACCTAGAATTTGGACTTTGACCAAGGTCATTTGTGCAAATGTGTGTAAGATCAAGTCAAACATGCTTAGGAGCTAATTAATTATGATTAACTTCACTAATTACAATGCTTATGACTAATGAAATATTAGGGATATTACAGCCTACCCCCCTTAAAAGAAATCTCGTCCCAAGATTAGGATTTAAAAGATGAAAGTAGGGGGAAGAAACTTACGGTGTCTAGATTGATGAAAACCCGGATAATTCTCATTGAGATAATGTTCAGTTTCCCAAGTAGCTTCATCGACATGGTGATGACTCTACTGGATTTTATACATCTTCACGAATTGTCTTCAAGTTTTTCTTTCTTTAATATCAAGAATCCTTAGAGGATGTTCAATGACAGATAGATCCGGTTCAATCCAAGCATTAGCTTCTTCAATAACTTCCCTGTCCGGTTTATTAGCACATCTTCTCAATTGGGAGACATGAAACACATTGTGTACAGCAGAGAACCGATCAGGGAGTCGAATACGATACGCCACTGGCCCACAGACTTGAATGATCTCATAGGGACCAATGTAGCGAGGAGCTAGCTTCCTTTTCACACCGAACCTTTGGACACCCTTAGTTGGCGAAACTTTTAAATACACAAAGTCACCAACTTTGTATTCTCTAGGTGCATTTCCTTTGTCATAATGACTCTTTTGCCTTTCTTGAGCAATTCTCAAATTTTCCTTGATTACTCTCACTTTTTCTTCGGCATCCTTAACTAGGGCTGGACCAAAGAATTTCCTCTCCCCAGTCTGTGACCAGTTCAAGGGAGTACGACATCTCCGTCCCTAAAGAGCCTCAAAAGGTGCCATTTTCAAGCTGGCTTGATAACTATTATTGTAAGAAAATTCCGCCAAAGATTGGCACTTATCCCAACTTTTATCAAAGTGAATTACACAGGCTCGCAACATGTCCTCTAGAATTTGGTTCACTCTTTCAGTTTGACCATCTGTATGAGGACGATAAGCTGAACCTCGTCTGATCCTGGTGCCAAGTGACTTATGTAATTGTTCCCAGAAACGTGACACAAAGAGAGATCCCCTATCAGAAATGATGGTCTTAGGAACACCATGCAAGCGAACAATGTGCTCAATATAAAGACTTGCATAATCTTTGGCATCATATTTGGTGTGGACTGGGATAAAATGAGCAGTCTTTGTCAACCTATCCACGATAACCCAGACGGAATCATGATTTCTAGATGTGAGTGGAAATCCGGACACAAAGTCCATACTTATGTCATCCCACTTCCATGAAGGTATAGGTAGGGGTGGAAGAGTACCGGAAGGTTTCAAATGACTTGCTTTAATTCTTTGACAAGTATCGCATTCCAACACATATTTGGCTATGTCCACCTTCATATTGGACCACCAAAAATTTTCTTTCGAATCTTGGTACATTTTACTATTCCCAGGATGGATAGAGAATTTTGAGAGATGACCCTCATCAAAGATTTCCTTTTTCAACTCCCAATTATCTGGAACAACAAGACGTTGCCCAAACCAGACTATATCTTTCTCATCCTTCCTGAAGCAATCATACTTAGGATCTTTTTCTAACAATTTTTGTTTGATCAAAAGAATACCCTCATCTTGAAATTGAGCCTTAACAATTCTATCAAATAAATTAGACTCCGCGGAAATAGAATTTAGGCTTCCTTGTTCAACAATTTCCAAGTTTAGTCTTCTCAACTCCTCACATAGAGTATCACTATAAGGTTCCATCGATAGGCAATTGCAGTGAGCCTTACGGCTAAGAGCATCTGCAACCACATTCGCCTTTCCAGGATGATAATGGACCTCAAGATCATAATCTTTTATTAACTCTAACCATCTTCTTTGCCTCATATTTAAATCAAACTGAGTGAAAATATATTTGAGGCTTTTGTGGTCAGTGAAGATATTACAGCGGGTTCCCATAAGGTAATGCCTCCACATTTTCAAAGCATGAACAACCGCTGCTAGCTCTAAGTCATGTGTGGGATAATTCTTTTCATGAGGGCGAAGCGCCCGTGAGGCATAGGCAATAACCTGATTTTCTTGCATAAGAACACAGCCAAGACCCGTGCCTGAAGCATCACAATAAACTTCATATGGCTTTGAATTGTCCGGCTGCGCTAGCACTGGGGCTGAAGTTAAAAGTTCTCTTAATTTTCGGAAAGCCTTATCACAAGCCTCACTCCACACAAATTTCACGCCTTTCTTTAGCAGCTCAGTCATAGGCTTGGCAATCCTAGAGAAGTCCAGAATGAAACGGCGATAATATCCAGCCAAGCCTAGGAAGCTGCAGATTTGATGAACAAATTTAGGGGGTTGCCAATCCATTACTTCTTTCACTTTGCTTGGATCGACAGATATACCCTCGCTAGAAATAGTGTGCCCCAGAAACTTAACACTATCTAGCCAAAATTCGCACTTGGAGAGCTTAGCATAAAGTTTGTGCTCTCTTAAGCGTTGTAAGACAATGCGAAGATGCTCCGCATGCTCTTCCTCATTCTTGGAATAAATAAGGATGTCATTAATGAATACCACCACAAATTTATCCAACTCCGTCATAAATATGGAATTCATAAGATACATGAAGTAGGCTGGGGCATTTGTAAGACCGAAAGACATAACCAAGAATTCATAAACTCCATAACGAGTAGAGAAAGCCGTCTTGGAAATATCACAAGGTCAGATTTTTATTTGATGATACCCATACTGAAAATCGATCTTAGAGAAGACTTTAGCTCCAGCCAATTGATCAAATAGCATGTCAATGCAGGGTAATGGATATTTGTTTTTGATAGTCACCGCATTGAGAGGTCGGTAGTCCACACACAACCTCAGGCTATCATCTTTCTTTTTCACAAAGAGGGTGGGACAGCCCCAAGGAGAAGAGCTGGGGTGAATATAGCCCTTATCAAGCAATTCTTGAAGTTGTTTCTTTAATTCTGCAAGTTCTTTAGGTGGCATTCTATAAGATCGCTTAGAAACAGGGGCGGTGCCAGGCTGTAGCTCAATTACAAACTCAACATCTCTGTCTGGTGGCAAGCCAGGCAAATCATCTGGAAAGACATCCATGTACTCGCATACCACTGGAATGTCCTCAACTTGAGTAGTTATGGCCGCATAAACACATGAGCCTTTATGGCCTTTGGGAGGAAGGTAAAGAATTGAATTCCCAACAAAAGGTGAATTGATTTCTAACATTCTTCCTGAAATATCTAGGACAACTTTATGTTGAGTCATCCAATTCATGCCTAGGATAATATCTACCCCATCCAGACTTAATGTGACAAGATTTGTTGGAAAAGTCTTGCTACCTATTTCAAGCGGTACCCTTAAGGCTACTTGATTTGAAGCAACCTTTTCACCCGGTGTGGCAATCATATAGGCCTGATTAGCATGACACCACTTCAAATCCCAATTATTCATGGTTTTCACATTAATAAAGCTATGAGTAGCACCAGAATCAAATAATATAGTAACTGGACGACCACGGATAGAAAATGTACCCGTCAAGACTGGTGCTCCCTCTGGCAAATCAACCACTGTGGTGAAGTTTAAACGGCCTTGCTTCACTTGCACAGTTTGTTTCTTTCCCTAATTTCCAGCCTTAGAGCCTTGCCCCTGACTTTGCTGATGTTGCTGTCGAGGGCGTGTGCACTTGTTAGCATAGTGCCCCAGCTGTCCGCAGTTGTAGCAACGACGATCCTCATTGTTGCGGGCAGGTGGGGGTGCACTAGGCCTATGAGCAGTCTGCTGGGTGCTGCGATAGCCAAAGTTGCCAGACGGCTTAGACTGAGATTGCTTCATCACCCAGCGTCCAGATGAAGATGGCTGGGTGGCACCCTGCACATTCTTCTTCACAAACTTAAATTTCTTGCCTTGGCCACTGCCTGAAGCTTGATTGAACTTCCTCTTCTTATCCTGTTGAGCTCTTTTCATGACGTCCTCCTGAGAGATGGCCAAATTTACCAGCTCAGGATAGCTATCAGTTTTGATTAAGTTCAATCTTTCATAGAGCTCTCCATCAAGCCCCTCACGGAATCGATCCATCTTTTTCTTATCAGTATCAACATGATAGTCCCCATACTGACAGAGACTGTTGAATTTTTTAGCATACTGATATACAAAATCAGACTCTTGCTTGAGGTGCATCAATTCCCTCATTTTTCTATCAACAAGCCCCTTAGGAATATAATGCTCTTTGAAAGCTTTCTTGAATTCAGCCCAAGTAATTTGATGGCCCTGTGGCTGCATGGATTTGAAATGTTCCCACCAGATTAATGCTTCACCCCTCAGTTGCTGAGCGGCGAAGCCTGCCTTATTTTCTGCTGAACAAGGCAGTGTAAAGATGGAAAACATGGCCTCTAGGGCCCTGATGAAGGCATCGGCCTCTAGGGGCTCCTCTGCCTTGGTGAACAATGGTGGCCTCATTGCCCTGAACTTGTCATAAGACATGACTGCATTAGGCCCATCTTGATTTTGCCCTTGATGGTTGAAGGGCTGCTGAAGCTGAAGCCTCTGTGCAATCAGGTTCTGTGTGTCGAGGATTTGCCTCAGCACTTCAGTTTGGGTAGCCATGGATGCTTCTGTAGGGGTCATCTGTGGAGGTGGAGGAAGACCACCACCACCCTGACAATCAGAGCTCTCAGGAACATTGTGAGTATTATCAGCCATCTAAAAATTTTGAACTTTCATTAGATACATAATCAAAGCTTGCTTAAAAGATTAACAAGAAGAATATGCATACGAAAATCCAAACTTATGAAAATTCAGAATTTAGGCAGCATCACAGTCCTGAGTAAATAATTCATAACTCTTTGTACAAAAGTCAAAAATTTCTAAAATTTGGTCAGCATGTGTAGAATTTCATAAGCTTAAACTTTGGTATTCAACTCCAGAATAGATTCATCTTTTACAGGGGTCGAAAAATTCAATTTCCAAAGCTCTGTCTAGCAGTTTGGACAGCAGCTAGTAGCTTACTAAAAATTTGATATTTCTTAAACTACACATGCAAATATGCTGAGTTTTTGTGAGCATAACCATTATCAAGTTTAGAACAACTTTGGTATTCATCCAAAAACTCAGATTTGACCATAACTTTCTTCTTTTTCATTTCTTAGACAGATTGCTGCCGAGAGTGTTTTTCCACCATATTTACAAATTACAAAATGTGGTGGATCACCATTACATGTGGGTCACTATGTAGCTTCTAGCTACACAAAAGAATACTCTAAGCTAGCCTAGCACAAAAACCAACCAAAAGGGCTAACAAAGTGTACATGTCAAGTTTTCCTACTACATCATCTAGGATCTATGTCCTATGTACAAACTATGGAGAGTTCCCCGTGACGGTAGAAATAGAGCACCAAGCTCCTCTAGTCGAGTCCGGGAACGTCCTAAACCTCCTCTGGGTCCAGCTGGATCTCCATCTGCTCATCGGGCCCAATGCCTGGTGGGTGGTGTGCCTGCTGAAGCATGCCCACCTCAACCTCCAAAGCCTCAGCAGCAAGCTCCAAGTCCTCAACCTGGTCCTGCAGGCCCTGGATATGCTGGAGGTGCACAAGCCTCTCAGCATCTCTGTCAGTGAACTGAGCCTGCAACTCCTGCTGCCCAGCCTGGAAGTCCACGATCTGCTGCAGGTGGTCGCCATGCTCAATCAGAAACTGATGTGCCTGACCCTGGAGCTGCTGTAACTGACCCTGGAGGTCAGCATTAGCCTGCACGTAAGGATGCAGATTTTAGTGGGTTGACCCAATGACCCAAAACCCAAAAGATAAAAAGTGGTGTAATTACCCATTGGGTCGACCCACTGAAAATTTGGTGTTAAGTAGTGTTGAGCGTTGTGGGTTACTTGGGTAACCCAATTGCTACATAAAGGTCTCATCCCAAGCTCCTCTCTATGTGGGACCTACGTCCAAAGTCGAAATTTGGAATTTAAAACTCCTGTTCACACTATAAATTTTTAGCGGATTTGATCGAAAGTTGCTAGAGATTGCTTAATATAATAGTCCGCTACTCCGTGCAAATCGGTGAAGTCAAATCTATATGTGGGACCCACGTATAGAGCCGGACCTTAGAATTAAAAGCTCGCGTTCACACTATAAAATTTAAGCGGATTTGACCAAAATTTGTTGGAGATGCTTAATATGATAGTCTGCTACTCTATGCAAATCGGTGAACTCAATTCTATATGTGGGACCCACCTCTAGAGCCGGACCTTAGAATTAAAAGCTCGCGTTCACACTATAAAATTTAAGCGGATTTGACCAAAATTTGCTGGAGATGCTTAATATGATAGTCCGCTACTCTGTGCAAATCGGTGAACTCAAATCTATATGTGGGACCCACCTCCAAAGCCGGACCCTAGAATTAAAAGCTCGCGTTCACACTATAAAATTTAATCGGATTTGACCGAAATTTGCTGGAGATGCTTAATATGATAGTCCGCTACTCTGTGCAAATCGGTGAACTCAAATCTATATGTGGGACCCACCTCCAGAGCCAGACTCTAGAATTAAAAGCTCGCGTTCACACTATAAAATTTTAGCAGATTTGACCGAAATTTGCTGGAGATGCTTAATATGACAGTCCGCCACTGTGTGCAACTTGATGAGGCCAGATCCTTATGTGGGGTCCACACCCAAAGTTAGACCTTAAAGTTAGATAATTGAACTGATTTTGTTAGTTTTGAGATAAAAAATGAGTAAATGATTTGGATTGGTTTGGTTTTTGAAGTGTATTATAGTGTAAATGGATTTGTGTTGATTTTGGTTGACCCATGGATAAGTGTTGTTATGGGTCAGTGTAACTCAAAACACCAAAAAAATATTAATGGGTTGTTTGGGTCAGCCACTGGTTGACCCAATGGGTACCCACTTGCATGCTTACCTGCACGGCCTGAGTGTATCCACCGTGCTGCTCTGTGAAGAGACTGACAACCTAGTGGAAGTACCACGTAGCTCCAGTGAGACGACCAGCCAAGTCATCCGCGATAACTCGTCGAAGGTCCTGTAGAGCGTACAAGGCCCTCAAGCACGTGCCCAAAGTCTGCACTGTGTCGTAGGGTGGCACAATCTCGAGAAGTGTGGCTATGTTGGCCATCCGGCCTAGCCACATATGATCGTTGGGGTCCAAAGCTGGAACCAACCCCAACGGTGTCTGAAGCATCTCCTGCGGTTGGTGGGTGGAGAGGGTGTGGAGCACCATCAAGGCTGCCGACTCCACTGCCTCGAAGGCGCGGTAGCACAGGAGCTCCATGCTCAAGTCCGCCCACTCGGGGTGGCCCGGGTGGGGGAGCACGGTCACTCGTACTCGGCAGCTAGGCACGCCCATCTCCTCGTATTCCACCCCCTTGTAGCAAGGAGGGGTGGTGTAGCCGACAACACACAAGGCTCTCCACACAATGCGTGTGAAGCCCTCCCACTGCAAGCCAGCGGTGGCAAACGTGCCATCAGCGCCCACCGCAACGAAACTAGGGGTAGCCATCTGTAAAAATAATTTACAAGCGCACGTTAGACCCACAAAGATGAGATTAACATGCATATGGCAAAAACTGGCAGTTTAGAACAAAAATCCATAACTGTTAAACCAATACCCCAAAAATTCCAAATTTCTGTGAGCAGTTCAGAAACATTCTAACTCACATTTTTGGTATTCAATAGTTGAATTAAATCAGATTGTAAAAGGGTGCAAAAGATCCATTTTCAGAGTGCTGTTGCCCAGAAAATTTCAGCAGGGCAGAGCTTCACTAAAAAGACCATAACTCAAAAACTGAGTACCCAATTACCATGAAATTTTTACAGCATGATCTAAGCTAGATAATGAACATTTTTGCTATAGATTCTCTGGTCATAAACATTTAGGAACTATGTGTAAAAATTCGAGTTTTCAGACTAACTCAGGAATTTGACAGCATTTCAGCATGACCTTGCCTAGCAAATTTGATCTTAACTTCAGTTTTAAGCATCCTAAAATCATGAGAAATTCAGAGAGCAACCTTAACTAGGTGATGAACAATTTCCCTAAAGAGCACCTAGCCAGAAATTTTCTAGATAATCCTTAGAAAAATTTGGACAGCATCTAGTTACAATCTTTGCTTAACACCTCATCAAAGCATCAAACTAGCATGATTGGTCCTTAAGAAACACAAAGTAAATAGAGACCAATCAACACATGATTTAAGTTCAGTTTTGGTTTGATAGATTTTACATGATGCAAAAAGCATCCTAAACTTCCTCACAAAGCTTTTAAGCTCAAAAACGAAGTTAGTGCCGGAGGCAAGGCATACATATACGTCTCTTCCTATAATGGCTAGTCGGAAGCTATTCGTTTCTTAAATTACCATTCCTAACAACCGTGGTTAGTGTACCTGCAGAAAATCACAGATATTCATGACCTTTTGTACCAGCACTCACAAAAGCGTCCACATTCATTACCGTTCACTATAGAAACGGCATCCATACGTAAAGCCGCTGCATGGACAGCGTCCTAATTAAGACTCTGACGCGACGTGGGTTCCCATTGGAATAGGTCCCATCCATCCCTCACGGACTTTCCCGTGGCACCATCACGTATAGCAAAATGTGACGAGACGCAGACGCGACGTGGGTTCCCATTGGAATAGGTCCCATCCATCCCTCACGGACTTTCCCGTGGCACCATCACGTATGGCAAAACGTGACGAACTAGTATGGTTGTGCATGAATGTAAGTTTTGACAGGAATAAAAATGTACTGGAAGTCAGATTAAATACACCATAGAGTACTAGCCACCTGAAAGAACCCAAAAAAATTCCCTCTAGGGCCTCTCGGACTAGATTAGACCTTAACATCCTACTCACTTAGCAAGATTATTAATCTTGGCAAATTTTATTCCAAAAACAAGTTTGTTAAGGTATTTTAATTACTCTGGTGCATAATCTCGCTCTGGTACCAGCTGTGACAGAACCACCCAAAATAAATCTGGATTATCACTTAAGCCGGTCCACTTGGCTCATAAGCGATAACCAAGAGCTATTTTGTCGCCTCTGCCGAGTCATGCCCGGTAAATCACTTTCACAGGATCGAGATATGCGCTAAGCGCACACGAAGGCGGGACCAGAGTACAAGATTATGTTACATACAAGTCCATAAGTACTTAATATTACAAACCAGGTTTTGAGTACATAAAAGTAAACACGGTTCAGAGTTAAACAGCGGAAAATAAACTAAACGCGGGATACACATGGGAGGCCATCCACAATGTATCACTCCTCATCATCGTTCTCCCATTCAATTTCCCATCCATCTGGAATAGCACCAGGCCAGATGGGGTTACCTGAAAGCAACAAATTAAGCAAGGCTGAGTATTCTAATACTCAGCAAGACTGACCCGTCAAAATAAAAGACACAACTAGACATGCAAGGCTTTTTGGCTGGTGGGTTTGTTTTGCCAAAAGCAACTAAGAGTTGATCCTTACTTTCAAATTTTAGCTCAAGTTCTAGTATGTTATCCATTCTAGGTAAGCCCCTAGCTAAACAAGCATGGTTGTTCAAACAATATTAAATAGTCAACAATATTAATCCAAAATGTTTTATAAATAAACATGGGGTAGCCAGTGGTCAAGCCGACTCATATAACAGCGAGTGACCAACGATCGATCGATTTATATCCTTGCAAGGTAAACCCAAGATACATGGAAGAAGGTAGACCCCAAAAAATCCAAAGAAAAACAAATGCGGGGTCTACCCCGACCAGGCGGTTCCCGTCAATCACCAGATTAGGGACAGATGCCACAGTCCTAAGTACAAGGTTTCTTGAACGCCCTCACACGGCACGCCCAGACTCACACTTGCACTACCGGAATCAAACCGGGAGACGCATCTCAAGATTAGTAGCCATAAAGTCCCCGCACTGGTTCATTAGGTACTAGGCTTACCGGTCCCATTCCCGACAAGCACTTGGTACGTTCAATAGCTTAGACCAGCACCATGCTACTCGGTCGAGACCGAACCCATTGCTCGTACCACATGAGCGAGTCAATTTAACCAACTTATGATTCCAACATAAGCATCCTATATCTCGCGAGCAATGAGTCATTACTCGACTTCTACCGTATCCTTATAGCATGGCACTAGCATTGCTAACATACTAGTAAAAGAGCATAGGAGTTCTAAGGATCATGCATCTAGGTTTCAAAGCAACTCCTGAAACTTAAATGCACAAGTAAATAATAAATACTAAAAAGTAAAAGTAAAGTGAGATTTTTATCCCAAAAAGGTTATATGCATCCGGTGCTTGTTTTCCTCTGACTCAATACTAGCCTTGGGCTCTTCTGGACTTTGGTCCAGGTCTTGCTGCCCACTAGCTTGATTTAGTTCTCCACTAGCGGATCCCTCCTCCTCAACAAGCGTGTACATCCCGTCGGGAAGATCTACACGTTATCCATATGCATTAGTTATGGTGTGAAGGTGAGAGATTTTATCATTAACCCAACTCTTGTGGGCCACATTCATCAAAACAACAAAGAAAACTCACAAAAGTAAGGTGTGTGGTGAGAGTGAACTAACATCTATTTAAAAGGGGATTGTGTGCACATTTAAACAAAATAGCTTACTAAACTTCATTAAGGTATGGGGTGAGTGATACTGGAGTAACACTTACTTTGATAGTGATTGCGTGCACATCTATGCAAAATTAAATTATTAACTTCATTAAAATTAACAGGTGGATGATGATGAACTAACTATGACTTCGATGGTGATTGTGTGCATATCTAAGAAGGTTAAACTCATAAACTTCACCATCTGCATGGGGTTGTGCTTAAATTCATTTTAAACAGCAACTGAACTTAAATACCTGTAAGCCACATTAAAAGATAAAATAAATTCATTTATTCCATTATAACTAGCTATGCATCCATAAATCATAATAAATAAAATATAACTCCAACTATCATGAAAATTTCACCAGAGTAGTATATGACTAAACTAAACTCAAATATAAATTTTCAGCTCAAGATCATTTATACATTATTTTAAATGAAAAAGACAAAAGACAGCCTAGATAAACTTCATTAAATCACACAAAATGATTTACTAGCCCTTTTGATCCCAAACTTTTTCTACAGATCCAATATGCCAAAACTAGGTTCTAACCCAACATGTTCAAGTGGATTTATCATATATTTCAAGTTATGAACTTGACATCCATCATAAGCATAAATACCAAACACTAATTAATCAGACTCCTAAAATCACCATTATTTTTCCAGGGGTGCGTAACATCACAATAAAGGGCTAGGGTGCATTGGTGCTGAAAGAAATTATATTTTGAGGGAACTATAAAAAGCATCAAACTTAAACTAGTATACATCTTCCAAAAATCATAACTAGAGTTGTACATCAGAAACATGTGTGAAAATTGGTCACAAAACTGAACATGGAGCACACAACAACATATCCAAATTTCATTGCATTTGCACATGTACATTTTGAACTACAACAAATATGCCTCAAACTGAGTTTGAATTTTTCATTTAAAAACTAAATCGAAAAACACTATACAACTTTTGTAAAAGTTGTAGATCTACTCTCAAGGATTCCAGAACAGTTGGATTTGCGTTTTTCTGAAGTTCCTATAATTTTCTACGGATTTTTGAAGTCACAGCCGAAAACCCTAAAACACTTTTACGGAGGGGCCCTTGACAGATTTTCCAGAATTTACACATGGGTCCCTGGTTTGCTGAAAACTCCCTGTGAAGAACTCAATCCTCACATAAACACCCTCGCCGGCGCAGGGCCAACTCCAGTGGCCGGAGCAGGGGCGGAGGGGCGCGAGTGCGTGGTCGGGAGGCACCTGGGGGCTCACCTGATGCTGCAGGTGTGGCCGGCCCGGCCGGCGGGGCAGCCGGCGCCCCCCTTCGGCGGCGCACCGGGGTGGCGGCCGCCTGAGCATGGCTCACCGGCAGCTGGGGCCAAATTGCAGAGTGGTGGTGCGGACGGGGAATGCAGGAGGTCCCGGGGAAGGAGTAGGAGCGGCCGGAGGCGCTTGGTTTGGTGCGGGAGAGCTGGCTCGGCGGCGGCGCAGCAATGCACTGTGGCGGCGGCTCTGCTCTGCCTTGCTCAGGAAACCGGCGCGCGCGTGAGGCGAACAGGGCGAGCGGGGCGAGGACGGTTGTCCTGGGCGAGGCCGCGGAGACTTTAGCGTGCGGCCTGGCCAGGTGGCTGCCCTGCATGCGCGGCAGGAGACCGCGGCGCCGGCGCACCGCGGCGTGTGGTCGTGCTGGGCCCACTGGCAGGCCGCCACGACTCGGCTGGGCGCGGCGTACGGCCTCGTGCAAGGGTGAAGCCTCCACGGCCCTCCTTTGGTCCACCACGAAGATGCGAATGCGTCCGTACGCCGGGGTTTCCCGCGGTTGCCACGTGGCCGCCCAAAACAGTGGAGGCAGCGCGCACAACGCGCTGGAGCAAGGCACGGCGACACCAGCGACCAAATTCAAATCGCGATTCAGTTTTCAAATTTCCAAAACTCCACAAAATGCCAACTAAGTTGGAAATCTCCAAAACTAAAAGTTGTAGAGGAGCTATAGACCTACAACTTTTAAAAAGGGCGACCTATGTTTTGATCCACGGATTTGTGGGAAAAGCGCCTTGAAAACGCAGGAATTCTCGGCCTCAAGCTACTGTGCGTAGGAACTTCGTCTCGAATTTAAGCGGCTTTGCACTCAAAATTAGAATGTCCGCCAATTATGAAAAATGTGTTCCTGGAAATAAGGAACAACTTTTATATTGGCCGATTTTGAACTTCTATAGTGAAATTTGGAGAATGCGCAAGAAAACCAAATCAGCCTTTTGAATCAAAAGGGGTTTGACCTAGAATTTGGACTTTGACCAAGGTCATTTGTGCAAATGTGTGTAAGATCAAGTCAAACATGCTTAGGAGCTAATTAATCATGATTAACCTCACTAATTACAATGCTTATGACTAATGAAATATCAGGGAGATTACACAATATCGGCAGAGATAACATATATTTGATCACATCATCTTTGCATATTACTGTACATTCAGCCGATAGAAGGTAATGTTTTAACTTTGTGCAGGAGAAATATAGACATAAGCATAGCTTCTCAACTGGTGGATATCAAGTTTCTACATCTAAAAGCCTTCTGCTTAAGAAGTAAATTACTCTTTCTATCCCTTCAAATTCTTGGACTAAGGCTGAACCAATAGCGTCATCGGCAGTTGATAAGTATAATTTAAATGCCTTGCCGTGTTGAGGAGGAACCAACACAGGAGGGGACTTTAAATATTGCTTGATATCATCCAACGCTTTCTGTTGTTCTGGACCCCATGCAAACTCTTGATCTGGCTTCAACTTCAACAAAGGGGTGAATGGTCGAATTCTTTCAGACAAATTGGATATGAATCTCCTGATAAAGTTGATCTTGCCAATAAGTGATTGCAATTCTTTCTTATTAGTTGGTGGAACCACCTTATCAATTGCAGTAATCAATTTTTCTCCAACTTCAATGCCTCGCTCGTGAATCATGAAGCCTAGAAATTGTCCAGCCCATACACCAAAAGCACACTTATGAGGATTCATCTTCAAACCATGCTTTCTTGTACTTTCTAGTGTCTTTCGTAAATCGGCCAGATGTTCTACATGATCTTTAGATTTCACGACTACGTCATCAATGTATATCTCCACTATCTTGCCAATAAGGTCGTGGAAAATATAATTCATTACTTTGACATGTGGCACCCACGTTTTTCAAGCCAAATGTCATGACTACCCACTCATATAAGCCGACATGACCAGGACATCTGAAAGTTGTTTTCACAATATCTTCAATAGCCATAAATATTTGATTGTAACCAGCGTTACTGTTCATGAAGCTGATGACTTTATGTCCAGCGGCAGCGTTTAACCAGTGCATCAGCTATCGGCATTGGGTATCCATCCATCGGTGTTGCTTTATTCAGGTCTCTGAAATCAATGCATACACGAAGTTTGCCATTCTTCTTGTAAACAGGAACTATGTTTGAAATCCACTCGGCATATCGATATTGCCGAATGAAACCAGCTTCAAGTAACTTGGTTATCTCGGCTTTTATATCTAGAAGAATTTTGTCGTTGCATGGTCTCGGCCTTTGCTTAAATGGCCGATATCCTTGCTTGATTAGCAACCGATGTTCTACAATTGATCTGTCAAAACCAAGCATCTCATAATATTCCCATGTGAAGCAATCCTTAAACTCTTGCAATAATGAAATCAGCTTTATTTTATAATCTGCTTCTAGTCTGGCACTGATAAATGTCAGCCTTGGTTTGCTTCTATCACCAAGATCTATTTTTTCTAACTCATCAGCCGATGTAAACCCGTGCCCAAGCTTTGGAACTGGCCATAATTTTGGAACTGGCCATATTGGTTGGAACTGGCCATAATTTTGGAACTCACCAAGCATCTCATCTATTATAAACTGATCCATTAAACCATAATTTTGGAACTGGCCACTTGGATTGGCCCACTCCTCTGCAGTTGACTGATCTTGAGGGTTGACGACTTCTTTGCTCTTGGCTAATTCAGATGTCAAGTTTCTTGCTTGCGAGATTGAATCCCTGGTTACTTCAACCATATTGGTTGGAAAAGAATGTTGACCAGTTTTTATCAGTCTAGTCACTTTGGGAGGTATTTTGAACTTTAGCCTTCCTTGATTTATCGCATTCTGAATGTGCTGACAAAACACCTTGCACTCATTGGTATTATGAGATGTGGCGTTGTGCCATTTATAGTATTTCACCCTTTCAAGTTCTTCAGCATCTGGAATAGTATGGTCTTGTGAGAGCTTGATCTAACCTTGTTGAAGGAGAAAATCAAATATTTCATCAGCTTTTGTTGTATCAAAATCAAGCAACTCAGTTTCTTTTTTGCCGAAGGGACATGCAATCGGCCTTTTGTTTGACAACCACTCAGCAAGTGTTGACGGTTGAAAAGTGCTGCTTTTACACCGTCAATACCTGCATAATATAATGATAAAAGGATCATCAACACTAGAATAGGTCTTAAACTAACCATTTCCACAAGTGTTGGTGATTATACAAATGTAGGTGATTAGCACTAGAAAGAGGAGTAAAAACACAAGTCTTTGATCCAAGTACTTAAAGACCAGCCAATGGGGGGATGTCACCTAGGATTCCCCTGGATCACTGACGTCATCGATCCAAGAGAGGCAAGCCCGACGAATCACGAATCGCCACGTGGACATCACATGGATCCAAGGGCCCACTCAGTACCCAAACCGCCAGGAAACTTGGCATGCACGGAGGACAAGCATCAGGGCTCACATGGTAGCCACCCTGAGAAAGCACGACGCAGAAGGCCTCCCGGGGGGTTCGGACGACCCTAGGATCGACCGAACCGACCTAAGGTCGGTTGATCCCCACCTTCCACGTGCTGCTGCCTGATTGGTCACTTGCTACGATCCCGGGCATTTTGGGGCACTTTGAGCCTCCGAGCAAGCCACTCCCTCCTCTATAAATAGGAGGGGAGGGGCTCTCTTTTGGAACACACACTTCTCCTCCTCCTCTTCATTTTGGCTTGGAGCGTCTCTCTTTAGAAGAGGAGAGCTCTTTGTATAGGATTAGTGCTAGGAAGTGAGGTGGGAGGCTTGAGGACATGTCATGTTCTTCATGACATCTTCCTCAAGAACGATCCTCAGCGGTGCCTTTGTTCTTCAACTAGACTAAAGTGAGTATTTCGATATTTCCTATTTAGACTAAAGTCGTATGCATGCTTAGTTGCTTTGTTCTTGTGTTCTTCGTTTGTTCTTGGTTTAGAGGCTTGTGTTCTTCGAACACAACCCTTTCGATCCAGTAGACTTAGATCATAAGTTTGCATCTAGTTTGCCAGCTTGTCTATTAGAGTAAAGTGAAGCTCCTGCATGTTTCTAGTTAGATCAAAGTGCATTCGTGATCTTGCATGAGTGATAGAGCATACCTTGAGCTAGTGCCAGTATCTCCCTCGCGGATTCGTAGTATTAGTTAGTGGTGTAGACGTGGTGTCTGGGCCATAAGCTATCCTTCGAAGGCCACGTACGATCGTAGCGTAGAGGTAGGCCGCAGTGGTGACAGCCTGTTGGACCCTTTGCAAACCCTCTGTGTCGCATACTGAGTTGGGCTCGTGCCAGCACATTGGCCTAGGATGTGCCTGGTGCCCGAAGTGAGTGTTATACCTGAGAGACCGTAACTAGACTCTGTGCTCGGTCGAGGCAGATCCTTTCTACCTATCCTATCAATCAGTGTTGTGTCCTTGGATCATCTATACTAGAGTAGGAGATAGTACACACCGTTCCTTGGATTCGATACCCTTGGAATACTCTCCTTCCTTGGGGAAGTGCTACAGCGGTATTTCCGTGCGCTTGCGGTATACCCGGTTGTTCTTATACGCTCCCTCTAGGTGTACAACTAGTGGTGACGTTAAGAAACGCCAACATCAATATTAATCTCGACATCTCCCTCTGAATCAGAATCCTCAACATAAGATATCTTCTTCTGATAATTCTTCCTAGGTTCGAAAGGCCGAGCGCTTTCATGACTCAAACGATGCACTAACTGGATGATACTTTCAAACTCTTTTGAAGCATATTTTTCTTTAATCAAAGGTAAAAGTCCCTGAAAAGCTAATTCTGCCAATTGCTTGTCGGTCAGAGATAAGCTATGACATTTGTTCTTTGTCTCTTTAAACCTTTGGACGAAGTTTGACACTGATTCATCGTTCCTCTATTTCAGGCTGGTCAAATCAGTAATCTTCATCTCATGTATTCTAGAGAAGAAATATCCATGAAATTTTCTTTCAAGATCCTCCCAACTCTGAATGGAATCAGCTGGTAACGATATAAACCAAGCAAAGGCTGGCCCTGACAGTGAAGATGAGAATAGACGCACCCTCAATAATTCATTTGTTCTTACATCTCCACACTGGATGATGAATCGGCTGATGTGCTCAATAGTGGAGGTGTCATCCTGGCCAGTGAACTTGGTGAAATCAGGTACCTTATACCTTTGAGGGAATGTAACTTGATCAAAATAGGCAAGGTAAGGCGTTTGATATGCATCAGTTTGTTGCTTCAGTTTCAACCCAAACTGTTTTTGTATCAAATCTGTAATCTCAGCCATAAATTTCTTATTCTGATCAATCGGCTGATTACCTGCCAAAGGACTTGGCCGATTCTGCATAATTCCAACTGTTCCTAGCTGTTCATACATAATTGGCTGTGAAGCCAAAGGAGTATGTAAAGCCGTATACTGAGAAAATCTAGCTAAATGAAGTATTCTATTCGGAGTTTCGTGGTGTATGAGTCGCTCATTTGTGATTTTTGACTGTCTCGGGTGTTGAGAAATTGAAGACATAGGTTGAGCGATCTGATCGAGCAACATGGCTTGATGTATTGCTTTGTTATAATCTTCTTGAATCTTTACAGCATAAACCCTAACTGCATATGCTTTATTAGCTGGACTCATCTGCTCTTGAGTGAACTGATAACTGGAAATCAGCTTTTTAGCTGATGCCGTCTCAAACATTGAAGGCTGAGATACTACAGGAATTTCGTAAGAATCCTCTTGTATTGGTTTGACAAGGTGAGCATGTATAGCTGCTACTTCAATATATTGAGACACCTGAGCTTCGGGATTAAAATATGTGAATAAAATTCCCTTGTCAAGCTCACTGGCCAATCCTTTTAGATTATTGAAGATTGCTAAATAAGGAAGAGGAAATTCCTTTGAATTTTGTTTTGATCCCTCTGTAGAGTCTTTCGGCAAATGAAATCCAATCAATTTTCCACTCGCATCCCTTATCGCTGGATATACCGGTGCAGCTGATGTAGGAGATTTGTAGCTCTGAGATTCTAATTGACCAAGTGTTTCCATGGTTGTCCCTAACTCTTCTAACCCAGTTGCAAGCTGTTCTCTGACAACCTCCTTTATGCTACTGTGAACAGTATTGTTGAGAACAGAGGCTTGATCAACCAGTGTTTGCCGCATAGCTTCAGTCATCATGTCTTGAAGCTCTTCAGGTTCGGCCTGCACTACCAATTGGTTGAGCCTCGGAAGAGGAGTCTTTTTGAATGCTCCTTCCTTACTCAGGCCGAAACTTCGCAATAAAAGCTGACGATATTCTGCCATGTGTTCTTCATATTCATCTTTATCTTCCTTACGGAGGTGATCCAATGTTATTGGTTGGATGTTGGCCTGATCAACACCTTTAGGCTGTTGCGGAATTGACATCGTGAATAGTTCTTCATGTCCCTCCGGGCGTGCCAAGATGTATTGACACAAAAAATGGAATTAAGTTCTTCAACGGCAACACGTAACGGATCCCCAGGATGTAACAAGGCGTGCCAGCCGACCCGACCTGTTGATCGGCACAGAAAGATAGGAAACGTTAGATATGGGTTAGATCGGCTAGAGAACCGATGTGGGTCTTCAATAAGTAACAGCCCGATCGGCCGATACTACTGTTGAGCGAATCGGCTAACTGATAGCAACCGAAGTGCAAGTATATTCAAAATGGCTAGATCAGCCGATTTGATGACGTAGGCAAAGTGCAAGCAAAAGCAGAGCAAGCTAAGCACTACGAGACAACACTCGAATCAATCTAGATCAGCTGTATCGTTGTGAATCGATTCAGGAGCGAAGATAGCCGATATGATATGATCACGAGCTGGATAAATTGTTGATAAAAGCTAAATAAACAAGAAAAGACTTGCAAACCTAGCTGATATCGATAAATTGTGAATAAAACTAGACGAAACCACAGCGATACGCCCGGAGGTTAAAGCCTAGTTAATATTCGATAAAACGGTACTTACAAGCTTGCCGGAGATCGATCGATGCAGCCCGACGAGCTAGAAGAACGATGTTTGAAGAAACAAGAAAACAAGAAGAACTAAAAACTTTTGGCGAAGTCACCGACTTGAAAAAGTAAAGGTTTTGTGTATATTGGTGTGTACAAACTTTCTCCGACCATGCAGGGTCGCTATTTATGTCCTGAGGACAACTTGACTCCTAGTCGATGACGACAATGCTTACTTGAATCTAAAGAAATAAAACTACCAAAAACTTAACGATTCTCATAGGAATCGGACTCTCTAAACTGACTTTGACCCGATGTCAACTTGATTGTTGACCCGCCTCCATCTTCTTTCCTTCGGCGTATTCTTCTTTTGCCACGTCTCTCTTTCATTAATCAGCCGATCCTAGATCGGCTAGTTGTTTCTTCCCTTTCTTTATCGGCTTTGAGGTCTTCCTGATGTCTCTTCGGCTTTTCTCTGACACGTGTCGAAAAATGGTGTCAACACATGCCCCCAGTTTCAGAGTAAATTTCTTTTGCTCTGAAATTCTTATCTTCTCCCTTTCAATCCTTAAGGATTCCTTGTGATCTTCTTCGATGAAAAATCAATCCGCCTGACATCTTTTGGGTGATCTTTCCTCATTAATGACATTAGCTGCCCACCAACTTAAACACATCTGATTATACACCATTGATTCTTCTTATATGACAGTTGTCATTGTTGCCATCACATGATTTGCAATCCACCACCTTGTGTTGCTTCTCTATAAAGATCAACCTTACTTGATGGATATCAACTCTTTCTTTGGGCTACTTCACTTCTTTAGCCGATAATTCCAAAAAAACAGCTGGTTTTTACTTTAGGTATGGGAGGCATCTTCCTGTAGGAACTTGCTTAGGAAGCATCATGACTCATTAGTTTCCAGCCAATTTTCCCTTCTGTTTCCTTTATTCTGCAATGAGGCTAGGAAATTTGCTATCGCTTTGAGGATTGTGGAAAAGATCTTCTCTCATGTTCTTCCTCTTCTGGAGTACATAATGCATTTCCTCCTATAGCGGCTTCCAAATTCTTCTCCTCTTCCCTAGGGTAACGTATCACTGACCTCATTATGGACCATTGGAAGTTGAGCTTTTCACAGGAAAACTGTTCCATTTTTTACTATATTCGGCATCTTATGAGATTCCTTCCTATCCTTTCGTTTCCCTGCCCCCCTGTGTTTGGCTATAAATAGCATCCGAAAGCTATCCGCTTCTTCACAACTTCAGCCATGGCTCAACGGGTAGATCTGATAGGATGTAGGCTCCTTCTTTTCGCTTGTCTTTCTCCTCTTTCTTTTTATTGCAGTTAGAAGAATTCTTGTGAAGTAGTGTAGCGGCCTGTTTCTCTCGCTAGCATCTTTTGCGAAGTCAGGAGGTGCAACAGTTAGAAGAACCCTTGTGAAAAGCTCGGGTTCAATAGCTGTTAGGCAGTAGTAAGAGAGAGTGCCAGCTACACATTATCGGTGGAGGAACACTCCAAGGGGGAGGTGAGCCATCTTGTTCATCAACTCGACGAGCTTTGGAGGGAGGTCACAGAATCTGGGGAAGATCTTAAACCTCGCTTCCTTTTCCTCTTCGCCAATTCTTCTTCTCTGGTATTCATTGATTCCAGATCCTCATCATACTGGGGATGATAGGCCTTTTTTGTAATCCGTAGTGTCTTCAACAAGATGTAATCACCATGTATTGAAATATGAGAGAAAGAAATAATATACACTTTCATTTTTTTGTTCTAAGGGCGATTGTTACATCAGCCATGATCCGAATCTCTCATCGGTTGTGAAAAATACTTTTTTTTTATTTTTTCTGCTAAAGGCGATAACTGAGTATCAACTATCCATCTTAAGAACGATTGCTAAGAAATTGGCTGACCATCCGAAATTCCAATCGGCTAAAAATTAGTAGTAATAATCGGCTGGCAAATTGAAGGTGAAACCGATTAAAATATCTACAACTAAATCGGCTAGAAGCCAGAAGTAGTATTTAACTAAGCACCAACCCAAATGCTTGGATAATATCTCTTCAGATATTTCCCATTTAGTCTCTTGAATACTTTTCTCCTTCCAGTGTCTCCAAAATATATGTATTGCCCGGAGCACTTTGAATGATGCGAAAGGGTCCTGTCCAATTGGGTGACCATTTGCCGAATTTAGGATCTCTAGTTCAGATTGGCAGTATAAGTTTCCACACCAAATCTCCTTTAGAGAATTCTATGATATTAACCTTCTTATCATACCACTTGGATACCCTTTTCTTATTTTCTTCAATATTGATCAAGGCCCTGAGCCGACTGTCGGCTAAATCTTCTAACTCTTCTTTCATTAAATTTGAATAATCATCAGCCGATAGCTCATCTTGTAATGACATACGTCTGGATAGCTCATCTTTGTTATAATCTTCTTGAATCTTTACAGCATAAACCCTAACTGCATATGCTTTATCAGCTGGACTCATCTGCTCTGGAGTGAACTGATAACTGGAAATCAGCTTTTTAGCCGATGCCGTCTCAAACATTGAAGGCTGAGATACTGTAGGAATTTCGTAAGAATCCTCTTGTATTGGTTTGACAAGGTGAGCATGTATAGCTGCTACTTCAATATGTTGAGACACCTGAGCTTCGGGATTAAAATATGTGAATAAAATTCCCTTGTCAGGCTCACTGGCCAATCCTTTTAGATTATTGAAGATTGCTAAATAAGGAAGAGGAAATTCCTTTGAATTTTGTTTTGATCCCTCTGTAGAGTCTTTCGGCAAATGAAATCCAATCAATTTTCCACTCGCATCCCTTATCGCTGGATATACCGGTGCAGCTGATGTAGGAGATTTGTAGCTCTGAGATTCTAATTGACCAAGTGTTTCCATGGTTGTCCCCAACTCTTCTAACCCAGTTGCAAGCTGTTCTCTAACAACCTCCTTTATGCTACTGTGAACAGTATTGTTGAGAACAGAGGCTTGATCAACCAGTGTGTGCCACATAGCTTTAGTCATCATGTCTTGAAGCTCTTCAGGTTCGGCCTGCACTACCAATTGGTTGAGCCTCGGAAGAGGAGTCTTTTTGAATGCTCCTTCCTTACTCAGGCCGAAACTTCGCAATAAAAGCTGACGATATTCTGCCATGCGTTCTTCATATTCATCTTTATCTTCCTTACAGAGTTGATCCAATGTGATTGGTTGGATGTTGGCCTGATCAACACCTTTAGGCTGTTGCGGAATTGACATCGTGAATAGTTCTTCGTGTCCCACCGGGCGTGCCAAGATGTGTTGACACAAAAAATGGAATTAAGTTCTTCAACGGCAACACGTAACGGATCCCCGGGATGTAACAAGGCGTGCCAGCCGACCCGACCTGTTGATCGGCACAGAAAGATAGGAAACGTTAGATATGGGTTAGATCGGCTAGAGAACCGATGTGGGTCTTCAATAAGTAACAGTCCGATCGGCCGATACTACTGTTGAGCGAATCGGCTAACTGATAGCAACCGAAGTGCAAGTATATTCAAAACGGCTAGATCAGCCGATTTGATGACGTAGGCAAAGTGCAAGCAAAAGCAGAGCAAGCTAAGCACTATGAGACAACACTCGAATCAATCTAGATTGGCTGTATCGTTGTGAATCAATTCAGGAGCGAAGATAGTTGATACGATATGATCACGAGCTGGATAAATTGGTGATAAAAGCTAAATAAACAAGAAAAGACTTGCAAACCACAGTGATGCGCCCGGACATTAAAGCCTAGTTAATATTCGATAAAACGGTACTTACAAGCTTGACGGAGATTGTTGGCGTTTCTTAACCTCAACGCTAGGCGCCGTAATAGCGTGAGCGTGTAAGAGACTCCCGGGTACACTGATGAGTGCGAACGAATCCGCAAGCACACATATACACCGTTGCAGCACTTCTCCCTAGGAGAATGAGTATTCCTGTCGGGTTTCATTCCTAGGACGGAGATTAACCAGAGAGGGTCTATCCAAGGACACCAGCTACTGCTAGGATAGGTAGGGATATGAGAAGCACTTTCTTAAGGGACTTAACTCTCAAGATGGATCTGTCCGCTATTAGTCCTCCCCGTGGGGCGCCAACCCATCCTAACTTTTTAGGGAGAGGCCAATGTACTGGCAACGGGGCCCAACTCGGTACGCAGGCGTGGAGGGTTCCAAAGGGTCCAACAGGCTGTCACCACTGCGGCCTACCTCTCTCGTTACGCGAACACACGTGGTTTTCGCAGGATAACCAGAGCCCAGACACCACGTCTGCACTCCAGATAACTACTATAGCGCGGTTACATCTATCGACCCGCTAACAACACTATAGCAACCCGTATAAATAGGGAACCACCAACTAGAGAGAGAATGGATCAAATCATACTAGTCATCGAGCTACGGAGCAGAAAGAAAGCTATGGATGCAAACAAACGAGATTCATCAGACTTACTCAGCTAAACAGGATCAGAGCATGCAAACAGATATATGAACTAAGGAAGTAGCTCTAAAGGATCGAAGCCTTGTGTCATGAAGAACACAAGCCTCTAACTTATGAACGAGCTAAGAACACAAGAACGAATCAATCATGCATGATGTCCACTATAGTCTAAATAAGAAATGCTGAAATACTCACTTTGGTCTAAATGAAGAACAAGCATCCACGAGGACATCAACTCACTCCTCACTCCTACTCTATCTCTCAACTAATCCTAGTCTAGATCTCTTCTCAACCCCATTCTACCACATAGAGGTGAGAATCACCTCACATAGGCAGAATTAGAGAAAGGGAGAGAGAGCTACACAAGAGAGAAGTGGAACTTGAGAGCTTGGAGGTGTGTGTGAAATGAGGCCTCTCCCCTTCTATTTATAGGCAAGGGAGTGGCTTGCTCCGAGGCTCCAAATGCTCCAAAACACCCCGGGATGTAGCCAGGAGCCAATGGGCGAGCAACACGTGGAAGGAGGGAATCAACCGACCCTAGGTCGGTTTGGCGGATCCTAAGGTCGGCCGAATCCCTCGGCCGGCCTTTTGGCCCGTGCTTCCTCTGGCTCACTTCCATGTGGACCCTGGTGCCCATCCTCCGTGCATGGCACATTTCCTAGCGGTTTGGTTAGCAAAGTGGGCCCATGGATCCATGTGATGCTGACGTGGCAGCGTATGATTCGTCGAGAGTTCTTCACATGGATAGGTGACATCATGGATCCAGGAGAATCCATGTGGCAGCCCTCATTGGACAGCACTTGAGTGCCTTGGATTGGAGTGGAGTGAATGTGCATGGATTCCTCTCATTTCTTATGCTAAATACCTGCATTCGAATAAACATCGACACTGGTGGAAAGTATTAGTTTAAGCTCCTATTCTAGTGTGGATGTGCAATTCATGCTTCAATTTGCAGGAGTTGACGGCCATAAAAATGGTACTTAACAGCCGTCAACAACACCCCCACACTTGACCTTTGCTCGTCCCGAGCGAAGGGGAAACAAAGCCAAGTGGGTCATGAATACCAAAGAGTAAGACAAACATAAGAGATATTCCGAGTCATACCTTGCTCCTGTGAACCTCTATGGAGTGGCTATCATGTCTCCTTGGGCAATTGAAAAGTAGAACAGCTGTGAATCAAGTCACCTATGCACCTGATGATAAACACCTTGGGGTTTTCCATGTTTTTCAAAACAAAACTCTTGGTAGCTTCCTCATTTGATTCTCTCAGATCGCTCAATGTGTATATGTCCTCACCAAGGCATTATTGCCTTTCTTCATCCTACTTCTAATGGTGGCTATATGTGGAGCTCAGGGTAGGATAAAAGAGAAAGCATACTTGCGTCACATATATTGCAAAGTCAAAAACTGGATCCACAGAGAAAATCAAATCATACCATCAGATCAAGATGTGCACTAGTATGGCTATGGGAGTATGGTAAGGTGGATACTAGGCCCGGAATGGGTGCTAGATATTACCATACATATATGATGAGAACTATGGGTTGATGGTAAGGTGGACACTAGCCCCGGAATGGACACTAGTTATTACCATCAGGATTATGGAACTCCATTTTGCATGACCACCTCTCTCCTTTTTCTCCTTTATTTTGGACATGGGCTATTTTTTTTTCTTTTTTTCATCATCATGCTTTGAGCATGTGTCTTCATTTTTTTTCATAGCCCATGTCTCTTTTTGAAGGATACTTTTAGAGAGAGAGGTCACACTACATATGGAGCTTTTATTTCAAAATGGATGAATGATACAATGCTAACTTCCAATGTAGAAGCATAGCAAGGAAAAATAGGTGGGGTGCACATGAATCTTGATCATGAAAGTAATGAAAAGAATCCTCACAAGGGTCACATAATTTGACAAAGCTCAATGCAATAACAAGCAGCATATGAGTACAGGGTTTTCAACTATGAACATCATATGGCTCTAGTAGGACGGTAGCATATCAAAGAGGAGCCTTTCCAAGAGGTTTTATATTTTTCAAAAATAAATAACCCAAGAGAGTTAGTCATCAGAGCAATAGATCATATCATCCAGCCATATCATACTCGTCAATTGCTTAGGTAAACATGCTTGTCCTTAAGACGGTTATGGTTCACAAGCATCAGGTAGATAACAAGGAATAAAACATATGTGAGTCTACTCAGGCATCAAGCAAGCTGGGTGATCTTAGCATCAATATTCGAGTTTTAATTTATAGAGATAGACATATATAGCTTATAAAACTCAGGAATGAAAGAGTGAGTTGTCGAGATGCAAACCGGCGCTATGCATGGGAGTTGAACCGTGAGAGGCTCTCCACAGGAGCGAGCTCGTGCGGGTACCGTTCAGGTTCTCTGTAGATGATCGATCGGCTAGCGTGGAGTGCTCACAGTGGGTACGTGCGAAAACGTCGTGCCTGTATTGGGAGAGTCGTGGCTCTCCCCCACACTGTCTCGAACCTAGATGTCCTCTAAATCAAAAGACCAAGGTAATGACACAAAGGTGGCTAGACCGGGTTACATGACCAGCGAGCCACTTTATTCAAAATTTAAATGTTCTAGAGATAAAATGATTAGGCGCTTACACACATGAAAGGAAATAAATGAAATGAAGGGAAATAAACCTAGACCTAGACTAGCGCCTAATAAGCTAAAGTTGGGGCTAATCCCCACTACTCGGCGTCATAGAGGGCCGCATGCCCCGTAGCCAAGAACAGCCACCTCATCTTCGCACAGAGGCTGTGGCGAAGGTCACGCACATCATCTCTCATCTTGGCCAAGTCCAACTTCTGCTCTGAGAAAGCAGCCCTGAGCTTCTCGTTGCTGGCCTCCAATTCCTTCATCAGCAGGGTTAGCTTGGCCACTGAGGAGAGCTTAGGGAGTTGCTCGGTTGCTCGAGTCCTCTCCCTGGACCTCCTAGTGTAGGGCGGCGGTGGCAGTCCGTCGTCCAGGCCAAGGTCTTCATCCTCTTCAGGTAGGACTGGAGCTGGACGTGCTTTAGGAGCCTTCTCCTTGGGCAGCACCGGCTTTATGGTAACCAGTGGTTGCGGCGAAGGAGCGGACTGTGCTGAGCTCGCCTGCCCCCCAGCTAGCGACGATCCAGGTGTGCTAGGTGGAGCGAACGACAAACCCTTAGGGCGAAGCTGAGCCGTGGTCGGCCTGCCGTAGGGTCTGGCTGCCCGTCTCATGTGCCTCTTCCCAGGCGAGGCAGAGTGCCTCGACGGTGGCGTGCTCGGAATCCTTCCGCCCGGCGGGATGGTGGCGAGTAGAGGGACCTCTAGAACTCCGGCCACCATCGCAAGGTCCGCTGCAGGGCAGCGATGGAGGGGTTGCCTCCTGCCCAGGGACTGGTGGATGAGGTGGAGCCATCGAAGGGAATGACACTCCTTCCGGCCATAGCTGCGGCCACGCGCTGAGGATGGTGAGGTGGAGGAGATGGATTCTGCGTGACGCGAAACTCGTCGTGTGGCAGGGAGAAGGTTTTTGGAGGAGAAAGAGACGCACACGCGAAAGAAGAAGGGAGGCGGCAGCACAAGGGTTTCGGCCAAACCAGGGTTCGGCTGACCCTAGGTGGGCCCCTCTGGCCTTCCCCCTTCTCGTGTGGGCTCAAGCAGGCCTCAGGACCAAAGGCCCAGGTGGATTCCTCGAGATGGAAAGATTGGCTTAGGCTAAAGCTAGGATATGGTTGGGGTTGAATAATCAACCCCTACCATATAATAACTTTGGCTAAGCCACTATTATAACCATAGATAATCTGGGGGAACTCACCTTGACAACATACCTGGTCCATCAAAAGTGTAGAAACCTCTGATGGGGATCATGAAGCGTTCACCATGTCGCCACGATGGTGTTGCCTTCCTGTGGTCCTTTTGCTTACTCCTTTTTATCTTGGAAATTTCTTTCTCCTGCATAGTTAGTGTTCACAAGATACCCGAAGGATAATTCTTCTTAGGGAAACAAAATGAGTCCCAAGAATACTCAGAGTGTGGGTGTCTTGTGATCTCCTGTCTCAACTCATGGCCATCTCCCTTGCAGATAATGTGGTGTGATGATAAGCTCTAATCTGCAAGGTTAGTGCATATACGAACACGAGCCCCAAAGGACATATCAAAGCTAAAAGCAAGCGTGATCATCCCAGGGGGGCCGAGGCATCCATGAGGTGGTCACGGGACTCGAGAACTATAGCACTAGGGTGGCGGAACTCGGAGATGAAAAGATCGAGCACTGAGGCTAGTGCTCCCACAACAGGAACCGATCTCCGAGTGAACTCAAACTCAGAAAGACACTCAGCCTCTCAAGAGGATAGAGCATAGACTCCAAAAGGCCGGTGTACGATCAAGATCTAGAGTTCCGGTGAAGAACGAGAATTAACTCACTCTTGCCTTAGGCAGAGGGTCCGATGTTCTCATCAGAACGATGGAAATATCCCGAGGTCTGGCCTAAGCTTCCAATGGGAGGCTATGGATAAGCTGGAAAGTGCAACTCCTATTGGGCATCGACCAAGTCGGGCATAAGGTATGAAGTTTAAGCTTCTCCTGACTGATCAGCATCGATCGATGGGCTTAAGATAAGAAGTGAATGCACCCCATTCGATCGGTAAATGATCGTGCTCCTTCGGTCTAATGAATGAATCCAGTGGATTATAAAGCAGAGACCGATGTCTTGGTTTATACGAAACTTCAGTGCAAGGTACTTCAGCTCAAACCTCAAGTAGGAATACGATAAACCTCTCATACCCTCCTTAGGAGACAGTAGTTTGGGTCGAGCAAGTCATCCTGGCCGGGAATGATCATTCTTTCCAAACCACTCTCTCCATCCTCCCACGAGACAAAGTCTCGGGGAGAAGGTCTAAGAAGATGCACAAGTGTTGATGGCTGTTATCCACTCATTTTATACCCGTCAACATGCACCTTTTGGCATGAGAAAAGATCATCAACACTAGAATAGGGCTTAAACTAACCATTTCCACAAGTGTTGGTGATTATGCAAATACAGGTGATTAGCACTAGAAAGAGGAGTAAAAACACAAGTCTTTGATCCAAGTACTTCAAGCCTAGCCAATGAGGGGATGCCACCTAGGATTTCCCTGGATCACTGACGTCATCAATTCAAGAGAGGCAAGCCCGACGAATCACGTATCGCCACATGGACATCACATGGATTCAAAGGCCCACTTATCCCCTAAAACCATCGGGAAACTTGGCATGCACAGGGGAGTGGCTTCAGGGCCCACCAATCAGCCACCAGGAGAAAGGAGAAGGCGCCATGTGGCACGGTGGTTTCGGCCGAACCGTGGATCGGCCGAACCGACCTTGGTTCGGCTGATCCCGGCCCACCACGTGGCAGCCCCTGATTGGTCCTTGGTTGCGATCCTGGGTGTTTTGGGGCGCTTTGAGCCCCGGAGCAAGCTCCCCTCTTGCCTATAAATAGAAGGGGAGGGGCCTCATTCTTGGACACACACTTCTCCTCCTCCTCCTCTTCATTTTGGCCTTGGAGCCTCTCTCTTTAGGAGAGGAGAGCTCTTTGTATAGGATTAGTGCTAGGAAGTGAGGTGGGAGTCTTGGGGCCATGTCATGTTCATGACATCTTCCTCAAGAACGATCCTCAGCGGTGCCTTTGTTCTTCAACTAGACTAAAGTGAGTATTTCGATATTTTCTATTTAGACTAAAGTTGTATGCATGCTTAATTGCTTTGTTCTTGTGTTCTTCGTTTGTTCTTGGTTTAGACGCTTGTGTTCTTCGAACACAACCCTTTCGATCTAGTAGACTTAGATCATAAGTTTGCATTCAGTTTGCTGGCTTGTCTATTAGAGTAAAGTTGATGCTCCTACATATCTCTAGTTAGATCAAAGTGCATTCGTGATCTTGCATAAGTGATAGAGTATACCTTGAGCTAGTGCCAGTATCTCCCTCGCAGACGGTGTCCGGCTATAGTAGTAGTCAGTGGTGCAGATGCGGTGTCTGGACCATAGGTTATCCTGCGAATACCAAGTACATTCGCGTAACGATAGAGGTAGGCCGCAGTGGTGACAGCCTGTTGGACCCTTTGGAACCCTCCACGCCTGTGTACCGAGTAGGGCCCTGTTGCCAGAACATATTGCCTAGCCTTAAATAGCTAGGGTGGGTTGGCGCCCAAGGCGAGTGTTATACCTGAGAGACCATGCTAGACTCTACGCTCGGTCAAGGCAAATCCTTTCTACCTATCTTATCAATCAGTGTTGTGTCCTTGGACCATCTATACTAGAGTAGAAGATAGTACACATCGTTCCTTGGATTCGATACCTTTGGAATACTCTCCTTCCTTGGGGAAGTGCTACAGCGGTATTTCCGTGCGCTTGTGGTATACCTGGTTGCTCTTATACGCTCCCTCTAGGTGTACAACTAGTGGTGACGTTAAGAAACACCAACAAACATTTCTGGTGCCGTTGCCGGGGAACGGTTGCTGTATCTATCTTGGAACCTAGTGGTCCTCGTAGTTACCTTTTTCGTTTTCTTGTACCTTTACCCTAGTTACCATGGAGTAAACTTCTATCCAAAACCTTTCTGCACCGAAACCTGAGTTGTTAGAGCCTCCGCCATCGGAACACCCAATTACCACATCTAGCTATCAACTCAGTACCGATCTCATCTCTTTGATTAGGGAATCGTATTCCTTTTCCGGGGACCGTCAAAACCCCTATGAGCATCAGCGAGAGTTTGAGAATTTGTGTTCATGTTACACCTTTGCTGGCATGACACACGACACTGTCCGTTGGAAATTGTTTCCTTTTTCCCTCACGGGAGGCGCGAGGCAATGGTACAACGAACACGTAGGCATTACTGGCGGTAGATGGACAGAACTTGTCGGTAATATCTGCCGACGGTTTTTCCCACCTGCTCGTCTCATCGCCCTATGAAAGGATGTGCTCGGATTTAAGCAAAATGACAAGGAAACTTTGGGTGCGGCGTGGGAAAGACTCTTACGTTTAGTAAATTCGGGTCCCACGCTGTCAATACCCGACCATGTGCTCTATCAGCATTTTTATGCGGGATTGGACGTCAAGTCCGCCGGGCACCTTGACGATGCCTCGGGAGGCTCCTTTCCGGATAAGACTCCAAGTGAGGGAAGGAAGATTCTTGACCTTATAGCAGCTAATGCCTCATTCACGGCCGAGCCGGAAGACCCTTAAGAGGAATGCGCACCAGAAGAAGAGACCACTCCTGAATCTGAGCCTGAACTTTCATCATCCAAATCCATAAGCCCATTTTAGGAGGCCACGACACCAGAGGAAGAGGCAATTCAACCTCCGGAGTCCCTTCCGAAGTTTGAGGATGATATAGTTGGCGATTATGGAACACCTCAAACTATTGTTGCGTGAGAAAACCACCATCATTCGTGTCTCCCCCAGATCCTATGGAAATTGCCTTCCTTAGGGACAGTGTTCGGGAGTTAACAACCATCATGACCCAAGAATGGTTGAGAGAGTTGGAATCAACAGCCGGAATTATCCAGCTCCTTTCGCCTCGATCGACCCTTCCTTGTGTCATGAATGGAAAGGTAGTGAAAGTTCTCTACAACCCCCTGGTGGGAGTCAACATAATGTCTAGTGCCTATGCTTTGAGAAACTTTACGGACGAACCTCTGACTCCTACCCAGACGTCTATCAGGACTCCTGAAGGAGAAATCCTAGAAGGAGTGAGGATCTTAAAGGCTATCCCTGTCATGTATAAGGAGGTCGACTTTGCTCTTGATTTCCATACCTATGATGTCCTTAGCTTCGACCTCATGATAGGATTGCCCCTCGAGAAATTTCTCATAGAGACCCCTACCCAAGGTAAGCTTAACATTTGCCTTGGGAAGGAGGTTTTCTCTGTAGAAATTTCAAGAGCGAAAAACACAAGAACTGATCCTTCTGATGACTCTGCACAAATTGAGGAGGTCAAGGCAATCATTCCGGGAGATTCACCAGAATCCCTCCTCGACGAGTGGGCACCTGAGTTCATAGATGAGATAGAAGAGCCTGATGAGCCTATAGATATATCTGAATCCCAGGCTCCACCTAAGCCTCCTATCGAACTCAAACCTCTACCCACCGGCCTTCGATATATTTTCCTCCATGGGGACACTGAGTCCCTAGTGATCATTAATGACAATCTTTCTGACGAGGAATCCAGAAGGCTGTTGACGGTTCAAAACCGTGTTGAAGTTCACTGCAAGCCTACGGGTGACTTGGTGCCTTTTTCACCAAGGAGGGTCCCCCAAGGTTTGTCAATCCAAGGATCGGAAGCAAACTGCTAAGGATCTCTACCTTATCTAGCCAATCTAACCTAATCTGAAGCGTTGATTGCATATAAAAAGGAAAACCTTGATACATATGAGTGATAGCACAAGGTTGATCACATCCATGAACAACGGCTAAGGTAAAGCTCCACCGAAGGGGTAGCTAGGCCTAGCGCCTTCTAGTTGAAGCTCCGGCAAACGAGCAACGAATCGAGCATCTCATTTACTAGCATCCTTAAACTCCTACCTCCGGCATACCTCCCGAAGACATCCGCTCTTTCGGAGGAAATCACCCTGTCACGATGCACCCTTAATGAAGCGGTGGATCCACGGGCACGCTCAAACACGAGCGTGTCTACGAACCATGAAGGGTCCACATGCTAAACCTAATCGCCATGATTACATAGAGCATGCTATATAGCCTAACCATGGATTAGACTAAGGATCAAATCACATTCACGATAGGTAGAAAGTAAAGACGGAGACATGGAATCGCTTAATAGATCAGATGACAAGATTGTAATTGCTCACATAATAATAGATGCATTTGGATCACCACCACCGAGTACATACCATTGATGACCTCAACTAGCTCCGGAACTCCACCATGGCACAACCACACAGGGCGGCCATGGCGGCTAGGGTTGGCCTATGCCATCCCCTAGACAACTTCGAGGACTTGCCGCCGCCGTCACCTGCCTCCGGTGCTCACTTCTAGGTTTCGCCGAGTTCTGATGAATGGATGTGGCGGCCGTCGGAGGTAGGGGGTATAAATGAGCTGAGGAGCATGTAGGTCAAAGGGGAGGACGAACCAGGCCCAGAACCCCCTAGGCTGGTCGGCATGGGCCGGCCAGCCCAGGCCTTTTTCGGCCCGGTTCGGGCCAATCTTCGTCCACGATGCTTCCCGCACTTTCTTGAATATTTGCCGAAGTCCATGTGGGTCCTTTACGTCATTTTTCCCGCGGTTCAGATAAGAGTGCTTGGCGCGCAAACTCCTGCATCTTCCGTTCGGGTCCTCAGGGTTTCATGGCTTCATGCTTCGGTCCTTAGGTCATTTGGAGTCATGTTGACTTCGTGTCTTTACTCGTGCCGGGCTTCGTCATCTTCTCACAAAGTGCTTGATGAACTCCACCCGGAAGTTCTCATTTAGGTACCTAATTCCTGCGTAAACAACACACTCTAAAAACCACATGCAAGTGCGAACTTGTTACATCATTAGTGTGCCTAGTGGCGGGTTAGTTATAAATCAAAGGTCAAACCAAAGTGTAACAAGTGCTCTTGGTTGACAGAAATTGACCGTCAACATACCCCCATGCTTAAACCTTGCTCGTCCTCGAGTAAACCTTTAATGGATGTCAGTCTTGCCTTTCAATGTTCATACCCTGCACTTGTTCATGCATGAGAAAACATAATGCTCTCCAAGTTTATATATGTTATAGTTTCATAAAGTAACTAGCTTTCATCTCTATGGAGGGTAGATATCATTTAAGCTCTTTCCACAAGTAGTTGATCATGCTCTCAAATTTTAAACAAATCTCAGAAATTTTGAAAATAAAGAGTGGGATGAAGAAAACTTTGCTTTACCAAGATCAATAATAAACCTCCTTGCATCTTGCTTATGAACTCTCATCTCATCTTGTCTCTCAAGCCTACTTGTCCTACTCCTTTCCTTTCTCAAATATTTGGTGGAAGGCTTTATATGGAGCTATGGGAAAGTTTAGTCCTACCAAGATATTATAGTCAAGATATTATCAAAACAAGACAAGCTTCTCATGGACTTACCGAGACTCGTCAAAAAGGTCATTGGAAAAATAATGTTTTCAAGGAGGGGGGGAGAGAAAAATTACACACACTTTTAGATAGGTGCACATGTGCAAATTGAAAAGAGTGATCCCGAGGCACAAACGAGGTCCTCGTTATCGGATTGAACATGGTTGGAAAGATGAGTATGGGTCTTGATCTTGAATCCTCTTGAAAACTCAAAAAGCACTAAACATAGCTAGAGAACCGAGGAGTTTTATTTTATTATTATTTTTTCTTCTTTCTTTCTTTTTCTCATCATACTTTTTCTCCTTTATCAATTTTTTTCATTCATTCCATTTTTTTTCATCATACTTTTTCTCTCTTTTTTTTATTTTATTTTATTTTTTATTTTTTATTTGCTCCCCTTGAACTCTAGACTATACTAGCACTTCCTTGGCAACCCCCCCATGCTTAGACGTTTGCTCGTCCACGGGCAAAAGAGGTGATAAGGACGCCAAGGTAGAAATTGAAGCTCTCATATTTTCTTAGAGAGAGATACTCGAAAAATCCTCTAAGGGTCCTTTTGGAAGTCTGCCTTACTTGAAGCACCTTCCTTATAATCTTCCTCAAAATATTCATCCATACTCATATATTGGGTTGTGGTTAAGGAGGTATACACAAAAAGATATTTTGGGTTTGTGGGTGGATATCCAGCGAGGTTTGTGAAATTACCAATGTGGAAACTCACAATGCACGGATAGAAAAGGCTAGCATAAAGATAGATACGCAAAAATGGAATGACCAGCTTCTTAGTCTCAAGCCAGAGAAATCAAGCCTTGAATCAATGCACCCAAAAATAAATCTTGTATATACTAATGTTTTGCACTCAAGTAAGTTTGGGCTTTGGATGGGTAGAGCAAAATGCAAGTGGTACTCATGACAAGGTTAGCAAAACTTTTTGAGAATAAAAAGGTTCTTTGATTCATTCAAAGTTGAGAGCAACGAAAAAGAACTATGGGACTTAAGTTATCATAACCTCCACAAAAGATTAGGTGCATTAAATAAATTTCAGATTCATATTAAAAGAGAGAGCACTAGCTTAATCATATAAAAACCAAGCACAAGAATGATCAAAGTGGCAACAATCATCATATATCCATAAGTAAGAGCATACGAGATATCATCATGGTGAGCACAAGGTAAAGTTGATTATTATTGAAAACAAAAACAAACCTAGGTTGTACTCCTAGTAGCCATGTTATTCTATAGAGAGATATACAAAGGTTGCACCTAAGGTTGTTGAAGGCATAAACATATGTACAAGCATATAGAAAGACGAGGACAAAAAGAGGGTTGAGGATTTGTTACCGTCCTATGATGCTTGAAGTGTAGCGCGGCCTCCCCCATGCTTAAGCATTGTGCTTAACATGGAAGAAGAACCGCGATCCTTGCTCCATGTGGTCTTCTCATGTCCATCAAATCCTCCCCCATGCTTAGCATGTTGCTAGGCATGGAAGATGATGAACCATCTTGAAGTCTACCGCCATGTGTGGATCGTCATACTCTTCACTTTGTCTTGGTTGTCCTCCAACGTTCACCCTTTGTCACGAGCCTCATTCACAATGCCTGCAAAACAATTTTAAAGCACAAAGTACCCCCGAGGTGACGATCGGGAATACTCACTCTATGCCGACAAACCAAAGACATCCCCTAAGATCTTAACTTGTGGCATAGTTAATCTAGTGAAAAATTAAAAACCTAGGGGGTGTACGTGTGTTCAAGGGTGCATGCAAATGATAGGATGGTATAAAGACAAAACAATGTTTACACCAAATTCTAAGCTCCATGCTTACAAAGTGGTTGCCAAACTTCTCCCTTGCCATAAATATTTATTAACCAAGGTCAAAACACCATGCTTATTCCAAGATTAACAATTCCTTATAGTGTAAGATAAGTAGGGCGTATTGCAAAGTTTATAAACCAACCAATGCAACAAGATAGCAAGGTATGCAAAACTGAATGATGGTGGTCTCCAATCATGTCTAAACACCATGTTTACACAAGATTGCAAAGGTAAAAATGCTTGATCAAAGCATTATCATAAACATGAAAGCATTCATCATAAAGTTGCACAAAAAGACCAAGCTAACATAAAGCAGAAGATGATAATGAGGGGGATACAAAATGCAAATGCAAAGAGTTAGCACAAACAAATGTTAGCAAGGGTTGAAAAGATCAAACAACCAAACTAACAAGGTTTTAAGGGTAGGTTATGGGTATCATATATTTTTGGATTCAAATAAGAATTTTGAAGAGAGGGAGTCAAGCATAGAAATTCTATCTAAGGTGGTGCTAAGAGTCTTTTTTATGAAAAACAAACCTATGGTTTTAGGAGGGCTAAAGGTGTGAAAGGTTTTCTCATAGGAGGGCTAGTTAAAGTTTTTAGTTAGAGCAAGGGATAGAGGTGGGCTTGGCCAACCGGAATAGTGCAAGCCAATCAACACAAGTCAACCCTACCCTTGTTGGTTACGGGTTTTTGGTGGGGCTATAGGTAGGCTTAGGTTGGTTGGGCAAAAAGTTAGATCAACACAAAGCATGCAATGCAATACGACAAGGATGAACAAAATGACATGATATGGTGGTTATCTAAAACAAAGGCAAGAGTTAGCCTAAATTAACTAGCCACAAGCTTAGAGTTAGAGGATGGTGCCAACTTCATATTTCTCTCTAAAAAGACACAAAGGAAAACGAACCTAAACACTAATAGGCACACAAAAAGGTCTACAAGTTTTCCAAGATTAAGAACAAAGCGCTCCCTCAATAGCATTTAAATCAAACAACATGGTGTTGTGGTATTTATTAGAGCAATGGTATAATGTTACTTGATGGTTCAGTTTAAGATCACAATGTAGACGGTCATATATATATATATATAAATATAAACAAAAGAAAACGGGTTGCCTCCCGCAAAGCGCTTCATTTAAAGTCATAGAGCTCGACTTTCTTACGTACCTTTTCATTGTCGCGAAGCCATGGCTCTTCATGTAAGATTTGAAGATGTCCATGCAGCTTTGATCCACTCTCCATGCTTGACATGATCATTTTATTTGATGAGAGGCTTGCCCGATCGTTTCCTTGCATCATCGTCACCTTCTCCTCCTTTGCTTCGGGGGAGGCGATGCACGAGCTTGCAATTTCTTTAGGGCATGGCTTCTCTTCTCTTTATTAAGGTTTAATGACCTGCATGGTTAGTGAAACTCGGGTTTTCTCCTGACGCACGCTCTTTTAAGGTCACGAGCTTGACCTAGCACAAAACAAGTCCCAGATTTGCAAAGTGTAAAACAAACATATGCACCATAACCACAATTTAAAATTGTAAACAAAGAAAGTTGTGATTAAAAGGTAGCATAAGTTTCTTGCTCAGTGCTAAGGCTCTCATTAGGCATGGGTTCATTGGGCAAATAAATCGAAGGTGTTCAAGCACAACATAGCCTCTTTATCATACTCAAGAAATTCTAGCCTATCAACATGATCATTAAAGGTGCAAGGCATAGAATCGAAACATACTATTGGATATGAGCATGAATATATCAAAATAAAGATATCATATCCAAAAGTACTTTGAGAGTTTAATGTGTACCTTAGCCTTCGAGCTTTTCGTCGTGAGTGATCCTCCGAAGTTGAAAGCGAACAATCCTTAAGGATCGAAGGTGGCTCGCGTAGACTTTTCTCAATTTTTCCCTTTGTGCCACATGTCATCAAGGTTGCTTTGAGTGGGATCAGTCCTCTTCTTCATTTGCGGGGCTTCACACATGTCTTAGATGTCTTCATGTAGTTCCATGATCCTTCATGTGAGAGCCCAAAAATATCCGTGCCATTGGATGTTGTCTTATGTGTGTAGTCCATTGTCGTCTTCTTCAAACATCTCCTTGCGTCGGATGCCGCCAACTCGTGTCTTCATTTGCCAATGCTCCAGGGGTCTTTGATTTGTTCCAAGCCTCTGAATTTCTTCATGAGTGGTCTAATGGAAGCATTCCCTAAGCTCCTCTTCGTTGTTGTCTTCCTCACCTTCGCTATCTTGTTCTCATCATATTGTAGCTGCCTCTTCTTTGGATTTCTTCCTGTATACATAATAGAACATATTCCAAAATATAATTCTATTGAAAAATTTATAAAATTACCTTTCCAACGGGTACTCATCCATCCCAATCGGAGTCCAAATGAGGGAGTTATGGCTGTTTCACTTCAGCTTTGCTTGCTGTCCAGAATTTCAGGACGTGCAATCATCGGTGATTCGGCCATATCCGCTTGTAGGAACCTCCGATCGATTTGATTCTTGACTCATTGGAAGCGTAACTTCGTAGGGCTTCTAAATATCCAAAGATACCCTGTTGTTCTTTCCATGAGACTGTGCAAAAATCGATGCGAACAGAAACTTCGAAGATGTTTGTGATTTCAGGGGCATCGTGATTGCTTCCAATACCTATTGCTTGAACAAACAAATCTCCACAAAACATTAGTCTTAAAATTTTAACTGACACATTGACTTACCTTGTTCACATGCTCTTGCGTAGGGTGTGGGCTCGATAGCGGATGATGGGCCACTAACTAAAGTTAGCACCTACCACTAAAGAGCAAATCTTGATGTTGCAATCATCTTGTCGGAGTGTGCATGTAGAAAACTCATCTAACGTCTTGTGTCTAGCTTTTGACCTGCTTTCAAGGACACAAACAAGAAAACAAGGTTATATGCAATAATAAAAATTAGGGCTAGTCAAATAGAAAGGTAGATCACCCTAGGGTTCAAGTTGCCGATCCTCGGCAACGGCGCCAGAAAAAGGGCTTGTTGACGGTTCAAAACCGTGTTGAAGTTCATTGCAAGCCTACGGGTGAGTTGGTGCCTTCTTCACCAAGGAGGGTCCCCCAAGGTTTGTCAATCCAAGGATCGGAAGCAAACCGCTCAGGATCTCTACCTTATCTAGCCAATCTAACCTAATATGAAGGGTTGATTGCATATAAAAAGGAAAACCTTGATACATATGAGTGATAGCACAAGGTTGATCACATCCATGAACAACGGCTAATGTAAAGCTCCACCGAAGGGGTAGCTAGGCCTAGCACCTTCTAGTTGAAGCTCTAGAAAACGAGCAACGAATCGAGCATCTCATCTACTAGCATCCCTAAACTCCTACCTCCGGCCTACCTCCCGAAGACATCCGCTCTTTCGGAGGAAATCACCCTGTCATGATGCACCCTTAATGAAGTGGTGGATCCACGGGCACGCTCAAACACGAGCGTGTCTACGAACCATGAAGGGTCCACATGCTAAACCTAATCGCCACGATTACATAGAGCATGCTATATAGCCTAACCATGGATTAGACTAAGGATCAAATCACATTCACGATAGGTAGAAAGTAAAGACAGAGACATGGAATCACTTAATAGATCAGATGACAAGATTGTAATTGCTCACATAATAATAGATTCATTTGGATCATCACCACCAAGTACATACCATTGATGACCTCAACTAGCTCCGGAACTCCACCATGGCACAACTAAGCAGGGCGGCCATGGCGGCTAGGGTTGGCCTAGGCCATCCCCTAGACAACTTCGAGGACTTGCCGCCGCCGTCGCCTCCCTTCGGTGCTCACTTCTAGGTTTCGCCGAGTTCTGATGAATGGATGTCGCGGTCGTCGGAGGTAGGGGGTATAAATGAGCTGAGGAGCATGTAGGTCAAAGGGGAGGCTGAACCGGGCCCGGAACCCCCTAGGCCGGTCGGCATGGGCCGGCCGGCCCAGGCCTTTTTTGGCCTGGTTCGGGCCCATCTTCGTCCATGATGCTTCCCGCACTTTCTTGAATATTTGTCGAAGTCCATGTGGGTCCTTGACGTCGTGTTTCCCGCGGTTTAGATAAGCGTGCTTGGTGCGCAAACTCCTGCATCTTCTGTTCGGGTCCTCAGGGTTTCATGGCTTCATGCTTCGGTCCTCGGGTCATTTGGAGTCATGTTCACTTCATGTCTTGACTCGTGCCGGGCTTCGTCATGTTCTCACAAAGTGCTTGATGAACTCCACCCGGAAGTCCTCATTTAGGTACCTAATTCCTGCGTAAACAACACACTCTAAAAACCACATGCAAGTGTGAACTTGTTACATCATTAGTATGCCTAGTGGCGGGTTAGTTATAAATCAAAGCTCAAACCAAAGTGTAACAAGTGCTCTTGGTTGACGGAAATTGACCGTCAACAAAGGCTCATCTCCGTCCTAGAGAAGCACCAATCTGTGTTTGGATACTCTCTTCAGGATCTTAAGGTGATAAGCCCGACTCTCTGCACCCATCGCATCCCTGTAGATTCAGACATCCCACCGACAAGGGAGTCGCAGAGAAGGCTGAACAATGCGATGAGAGATGTCGTGAAGAAAGAAGTTCTCAAACTTCTTCACGTTGGGATCATCTATCCAGTGCCCTATAGTGAATGGGTTAGCCCCGTTCAATGCGTACCCAAGAAGGGAGGAATGAAGACAGCCCCCAATGAGTTCGGCGAGCAGATTGCTCGACACCTTCCCACAGGGTGTAGGATGTGCATAGATTATAGGAAGCTCAACAAGGCTACAAAGAAGGATCACTTCCCGCTCCCATTCATCGATGAGATGCTTGAGCGGTTGGCGAATCACTCTTTCTTCTGTTTCCTTGATGGGTATTCTGGCTACCATCAAATCCCTATCCACCCTGATGACCAAAACAAGACCACCTTCACCTGCCCTTACGGAACCTATGCTTATCAGAGAATGTCTTTCGGGTTGTGTAATGCACCCGCATCGTTCCAGAGGTGCATGATGTCTATCTTCTCAGACGTGATCGAGCAAATCATGGAGGTTTTTATGGACGACTTCTCTGTCTATGGTAAAACTTTCAATGAGTGTCTCAGGAATTTAGACAAGGTCTTGCAAAGGTGTCATGAGAAGACTTAGTCCTCAATTGGGAGAAATGCCATTTCAAGGTTAGAGAGGGCATCGTGTTAGGACACCTGGTGTTCGAACGAGGGATAGAAGTGGATCGTGCTAAGATCGAGGTAATAGAAAAGCTTCCTCCTCCTGTTAATGTCAAGGGCATTCGTAGCTTCCTCGGCCATGCTGGGTTCTACCGACGGTTGATTAAGGACTTCTCGCAGGTAGCTAGACCCCTTACCAATCTCTTGGCCAGGGATGCGCCCTTTGAATTCACAAAGGAATGTATGGAATCTTTTCTCACCCTCAAGAACGCACTCATCTCTGCCCAGTCATCCAGCCTCCCGATTGGACGCTACCTTTCGAGATCATGTGTGATGCTAGTGATTACGCTGTAGGGGCCGTCTTAGGCCAAACTAAAGATAAGAAACATCATGCTATAGCCTATGCTAGAAAAACCATGCTAGGAGCTCAGTTAAAGTACGCTACTACTGAGAAAGAGCTCCTTGCTGTTGTCTTTGCTATAGACAAGTTTAGATCCTACTTAGTGGGAGCCAAGGTAATAGTTTATACTGATCATGCTGCTCTTAAATACCTGCTCACTAAGAAAGATGCTAAACCCTGCCTGATTAGATGGATCCTGCTCCTTCAAGAATTTGATTTAGAAATAAGAGATAAAAAAGGAGTAGAAAATTCTGTTGCGGATCATTTGTCTCGTATGCGTACTACTAACCTGCAGGAAACACCCATCAATGACTCTCTACGAGACAACATGTTGCTGAAGGTCACAGACAGCAACCCCTGGTATGCAAACATTGTGAATTATCTGGTTACAGGGTACATACCCCCAGGAGCCGATAGGAAGAAATTGATCCATGAAGCCAAAAGACACATGTGGGATGATCCGTACCAATATAAAGTCTGCGCTGATGGGCTGCTAAGAAGATGTGTACCGAGTACTGAAGGAATGCAAATCATTAAAAAATGCCATGCTGGGCCATATGGTGGCCACTATAGCACTTACCGTACACATGCAAAGATATGGCAAAGTGGGTTCTTCTGGCCGACCATGTATGATGACACAAGGAATTTCATCCGAAGATGCAAGGCTTGCCAGAAGCACGAAGGAATTACTACTAGAGACGCAATGCCCCTACATGATAATTTGCAAGTGGAGCTTTTCGACGTATGGGGTATTGATTTCATGGGCCCATTCCCAAAGTCTGAGGGAGCTGAATATATCTTAGTGGAAGTCGACTATGTGTCAAAGTGGGTGGAAGCTATAGCCTGCAAGTCGGCCGATGCCAAGCAGTCCAAAAAGATGTTCAATGAAGTGATATTCCCTCGCTTCGGCATTCCAAGGATGGTAATTAGTGATGGGGGATCCCACTTCACTGATGAAGACTTTAGAAGATTCCTGAAAGGACATGGGATCCAACACAGCATTGCTACTCCATACCACCCCCAGACTAATGGCCAAGCAAAAACCTCCAATAAGCAGATCAAGAATATTCTATAGCAAACAGTACAGGAGGCTGGCAGAGCTTGGAGGAAGCATCTCCCTGATGCCTTATGGGCCTATCGAACAGCTTACAAAACTCCACTGGGAATGTCTCCATATCAAATGGTATATGCGAAAACATGTCACATACCAGTGGAGGTGGAACATAAAGCTCATTGGGCAATCAAAAGGTTTAATCTAGAATTCCTGAAGTCCGGAAGGAATAGGCAGAAACAATTAGCAGAATTGGAAGAGTGGAGAGAGAAAGCCTATCACAGTGCAAAGATCTATAAAGAGAGAACCAAGAGGTGGCATGATAAGAAAATCAAGAAGAAAGAATTTGCACCAGGTGATAAAGTGCTACTATTCAACTCCCGATTCAACCTATTTGGAAAAGGGAAATTGCGCAGCAAATGGGAAGGACCATTCACAGTAGTAGAGGTAGCCCCTCATGGAGCTATCACTCTACAAAATGATGAAGGCAACTGTTTTAAGGTGAATGGCCATCGGTTCAAAATCTTCCTCGAGCCGGACGACATTGAATATGAAGTGATCAACTTCATCGAGGACGAGTACAATGGGTAAGAGCATGCCCAACATCAGGTAAGTCCTCCTCTCCCTACTCTCTTTATCTTTTCAATCTTATTTTCATTTCTTAGGAAAAGACAGTGTGGGGGAAATCGCCACCCTGCAGAATAAAAGAAGGACCTGAGGTACGCATGTTCCCTATCTCATTCCCCTGTATCTTTGAGTTTGTTTGAATCTCAAAATCAATCTTTTATATCAAACTCAGGAGATAATTTTTCCATGTCATACATGAATCCCAAGGTTGGTTTGCATATGTTCTATTCCTTACTAATCATCTTGTTGCTTGTGAACCAATATCATTAGGGAACTCATGCTTATCTAAGTAGTTGGTGTTTGTGATATGGCTTGATAATATGATCTTCGCTCTTTATGCTTGAGTGCTTGGGAAATTTATTTGAAAATTTGAAAACCCTTTGCAAAGCTCCTCTTTGATATGCCATCGTCCTACTAGTGCCATATGATGTTCATAGTTGAAAACCTTCTACTCATATGCTGCTTGTTATTGCATTGAGCTTTGTCAAATCCTGTGACCCTTGTGAGAATTCTTTTCATTACCTTCATGATCAAGATTCATGTGCACACCCACCATTTCCCCTTGCTATGCTTCTACACTGGAAGTTAGCATTGTATCATTCATCCATTTCATAAAAATAAAGCTCCACATGTAGTGTGACCTCTCCCTCCAGAAGTATCCTTCAAAAGAGACATGGGCTATAAAAAAAGACACATGCCCAAAGCATGATGATGAAAAAAAGAGAAAAGAAAAAGAAAGAATGGCCCATTTCCAAAATGAAGGAGAAAAATGAGAGAGGTGGTCGTACATAAAGGAGTCCCATAATCTTGATGGTAATAACTAGTGTCCATTCCAGGGCTAGTGTCCACCTTACCATCAACCCATAGTTCTCATCATATATGTGTGGTAATATCTAGCACCCATTCCGGGCCTAGTATCCACCTTACCATACTCCCATAGCCATGCTGGTGCACATCTTGATCTAATGGTATGATTTGATTTTCTCTGTGGATCCAGTTTTTGACTTTGCAATATATGTGATACAAGTATGCCTTATCCTTTATCCTACCCTGAGCTCCACATATAGCCATCATTAGAAGTAGGATGAACAAAGGCAACAATGCCTTGGTGAGGACATATACACATTGAGTGATCTGAGAGAATCAAATGAGGAGCTAAGCAAAGTTTGTTTTGAAAATTCTTGCAAAAACCCCAAGTTACTTAGCATGATGAGCAGGAGTGATTTAATTCATGGCCATTCCATTCCTCAACCACCCAAGATAGCATGATAGACACTTCATAGAGTTCACAAGTGCAAGGTATGGTTCGGAATATCTCTTATGCTTACTTCATACCTATGGATATCATGTCTCACTTTGATCTTGTTCTTCTCTTCACTCGGGATGAGCAAAGGTCGAGTGTGGGGGTATTTATTGACGGCTGTTATCCACTCATTTTATACCCATCAACATGCACCTTTTGGCATGAGAAATGATCATCAACACTAGAATAGGGCTTAAACTAACCGTTTCCACAAGTTTTGGTGTTTATGCAAATACAGGTGATTAGCACTAGAAAAATGAGTAAAAGCACAAGTCTTTGATCCAAGTACTTCAAGCCCAGCCAATGAGGGGATGCCACCTAGGATTCCCCTGGATCATGTTGACGGCTGATAAGTACCACTTTTAGCCCTCAATATAACTCACATAAATGGAGTGAAGGAAAGTATAATTGGGAAATTAGTAGATTGATTATGGAGGGGCAATGTGCCCATACATATATATGCAAGGATCTAGGATTGGTTTATAGAAACACCACCAATCAAGGAGATCCTTGCCTTCTACACAAGAAACCCAAGGGGGGGCCGGCCATCAGGCCAGGCACACCACAGGCCCCAAAGGCCCTACAGGGCCTATACATAACACATTCTAACATGCCCCCACAGTCTAATCGTCGGTGCCACGAACGTTTAGACTGGACCTAAACTCTGTGAAGACAGAAGAAGGTAGCCCCTTGGTGAAGATGTCGGCGTACTGTGAATCTGTTGGAACATGGAGTACTCGGACATCACCAATAGCAACACGCTCCCGAACAAAGTGGAGATCGATCTCGATGTGCTTGGTGCGTTGGTGCTGAACGGGGTTGACGGACATGTAGACGGCGCTGATGTTGTCGCAATATACTAGGGTGGCTCGACGAAGGGGCGAGTGAAGCTCAACAAGAAGCTGACGCAACCAGGATGCTTCGGCGACGGCATTGGCCATAGCTCGGTATTCGGCCTCTGCACTGGAACGTGAGACAGTGACCTGTCGCTTGGAGGACCAAGAGATGAGATCATCACCAAGGAAGACAGCATACCCAGAGGTGGATTTCCGCGTGTCGAGGCATCCAGCCCAATCTGCATCAGAGTAAACCACCAGGCTGTCCTGAGAGCATGGTCGAAGCGAGAGGCCAAGATGAAGAGTCCCACAAACATAGCGCAGGATGCGCTTGAGAGTTGCCTGGTGGGGTTCCCGTGGAGCATGCATATGAAGGCACACTTGTTGAACAGCATAGCAGATATCGGGCCTGGTGAAGGTCAAGTACTGAAGAGCTCCTGCCAGGCTGTGAAAATCAGTGGCTTGCTATTTCTCAAGAAGAGCCCCAGTATCTGCGGATAGCTTGGGGTTGGTGTCGACCGGAGTGCTGCAAGGCTTGCAGGCGGACATACCAGCGCGGTCCAAGATGTCGATCATGAACTGGTGCTGGGAGAGGTGCAGACTGCCACCGGTGAGGTGCTGAACATGAACTCCCAGAAAGTGATGAATAGGCCCCAAATCTTTCATAGAGAACTATCTCTGAAGATCCTGAATAAGGCGTCGCAGCAGGGCTGGTGACGAAGCAGTGAGGACTATGTCATCCACATATAGAAGGAGATACGCAGTCTTAGAACCGCGGCGGTAGACGAAAAGTGAGGTGTCCACCTTGGACTCCACAAACCCAAGGGACAGGACATAGGCGGCAAAGATGCTGTTCCATGCTCGGGGTGCCTGTTTCAGCCCGTACAAGGACTTGTTGAGCCGACACACATAATCAAGGTGAGTGGAATCTTCAAATCCTGATGGCTGAGCATAGTACACTGTCTCTGAGAGTAGGCCATGTAGGAAGGCATTCTTGACGTCGAGCTGATGGATCGGCCAGCGACGAGAAACTCCGAGAGACAGAACAGTACGAACTGTAGTAGGTTTGACAACAGGACTGAAAGTCTCACCAAAATCCATGCCAGGACGCTGAGAATAGCCACAGACTACCCATCTGGCCTTGTAGCACTGAAAAGAGCCATCAGAGTTGTACTTGATCTTAAACACCCACTTGCCTGAGACCACATGAGTGCCTGAGGGTCGAGGAACGAGATCCCAAGTCCTGTTCTGAAAGAGGGCAGCAATTTCCTTTTCCATGGCAGTTCTCCAATTAGAATCAGTGAGAGCGGCGCGGAAGGACTTGGGAATGGGCGAGAATGGCGCTGTATGAAACAGGGCCGGTTGTCGGAAACCCAGCTTGGCGCGTGTCGTCATGCGGTACTGATTGACGACAGGAGGTACTGGAACGACACCTTTGGGCAGCTGAGGAGCAGCGGCAGCCGGAGGAGTACCAGGGCCACTGACTGGTGGCGCCCCAAACTGGTGGCTGGAGACACCTGTGGTGACGGAGAGGTGGAAGCTGTAGGAGCGGGATCACGGCGTGTGAAGACACGGCGAAAATCCCGATCAGTCACCGGGAGGGGCGCGAAGCCGGGCGGGACGACGGGAGCGCGCGAGGGCGTCAAGGAGGCGTCGGGTGCCGCACATGGCAGTGCAGAGGAGGCCGCACGTGGTAGTGCGGGAGAAGCCGCACGTGGCAGTGCGGAGGGGCCGCACGTGGCAGTGCGGAGGAGGCGCCTGCGGCCGCACGTGGCAGTGTGGGAGAGACGCCGGAGGCCGCACGTGGCAGTGCACACGACATCAGAGCTCCATCGGGGTGACCTGCAGGGACAAAGAGCTGTGGCGAACTAATGGGAATGGTCGGCACAGGGTCAGGGGGTGCATCCAAAAACTCGTATGCGTCCGGGGTGCCAGTAGTGGCATGTTCTGCAAAGGGAAAGCTATGCTCGTCGAAGGTGACGTGTCGAGAGATGATGATCCGATTGGATGACAAGTCAAGACAGCGATATCCTTTGTGATGAGGGGAATAGCCAAGGAAGACACACATGGTGGAACGCGGGGAGAGCTTATGAGGAGCTGTGGCGAAAAGGTTCGGGTAGCACTTGCAGCCGAACACGTAGAGATGCTCATAGGAGGGCTCCGTGCTGAAGAGAGCATGATGGGGGTACCCATGGTCAGCACCTTGGTCGGCAGAAGGTTGAGGACATAGGTGGCTGTAGCTAGAGCTTCAACCCAATAGGAGGGCGGAAGGCTAGCCTGGAACAACAGTGAGCGCACAATGTTGTTGGTGGAGCGAATGATACGCTCGGCACGACCATTTTGGGCTGAAGTGTAGGGACACGACATGCGCAGCAAAACGCCATGGCTGGAGAAGAAGGTGCGGGCGCTTGAGTTATCAAACTCGCGGCCGTTGTCGCACTGGACAACCTTAACGGTACTCCTGAATTGCGTTTTCACATAGGAAAAGAAATTAGCTAGAGTAGTAAACGTGTCTGATTTGAGTCGAAGAGGAAATGTCCATAAAAAATCTGTGTGATCATCAAGTATAACCAAATAATACTTAAACCCAGATATGCTAGTAACAGGGGATGTCCAAAGATCACAATGAATAAGATCAAACCGACTCAAAGCTCTAGATGATGAAACTCGAAAAGGTAAACGAGTGTGACGACCGAGCTGACACGCATGACACAAAGACGAGCTAATGTCTTTATTACATGAAAAAGATAACTTGGCCAAAACATCATGGCCAGGGTGTCCCAGACGACGATGCCAAAGTGTGGATGAAAGGCCAGCAGTGAGGGCGGCAGCAGCAGGGAGGCGCAGGGGGTACAACGGGCCTGAGCTATTGCACCGAATGATCACGTTCTGATCCTTGAGATCCATCACAGAACAACCAGTGGGGTCAAATTCAATGGAGCAATTATTATCGGTAGTGAACTGGCGCACAGAGATTAAATTCTTAATAAGTTTTGGTGAAACAAGAACATTATTAAGGGATAAGTTAGAAGGAAAATGTGCTACACTAGTGGAGGTGACGGGGAGTAAAGAGCCGTCACCGACAATAATGCTAGAGGGAATAGGATATCGCTGGGGAAAATATGTGAAAGAGAGGAAAGAACAGAGGCCATGTGAGAGGTAGCACCTGAGTCAAAATGCCACTCATGTTGTGGCGGCTGGTTCAGCGTCATGGTGCTGAACGTAGATGCCAGGGACTGCAGATCCCAGTAAGGAGCGCCGGCGGCGCTGTAGAGGCCGGGAAGACCAGCCGGCCAAGGTGTAGAAGTAGGAGAGGAGCCAGGCGCCTGCAAGGCCTGGGCCTGTGCCTGCGCATAGGCCTGCGTAGCCTGGGTGGCGTGGTGCTGCTGGCTAGCCTGATACTGTGCTAGTAGCGCCTGGTGCTGCTGCACCTAGCTAGGAAAGGTGCCAGGCCACATCTGGAGCCCTGGCCAGGTGACGACGAGGCCCGGCGGAGTGCCGGAGGAGCCGCCAGAAGGGGAGGGCTGGGAGCGCCCGCCACCGCTGCTGTTGCCCTGTCCACCGGGGCCACCTGATCTGGAGTAGTTGCCACTGTTCTTCTTATAGCTGCTGTTGCCGCCATTGTTGTTGGGGTGACGCTGCCGCTGAGTACCACTGCTAGCACCCCCGGAGGCGCTACCAGAGTGGTTGGCGCGGGGGGGGGGGCTGTTGGGGTGGGTTCTGGCGAGGGGCGGTTGTGCCAGAGCCGCCAGGTGCAGCGGCGAGAAGAGCGGTGGAGGAGTCAGACACCGCCTTGCCCATGGTGAGTTCTTCGAGGAGAAGCTCGTTGCGGGCCTCGAGGAACGTGGGGAAGGGACGACCGCGGCGAAGATGGACGCCGATGTGGGTGAACTTCTTGTTGAGGCCGCGGATGACGTTGAGGACGAGCATGCGGTCGGAGACGTCCCCTCCAAAGCCACCTAGAGCATCGGCCATTGTCTTGAGGCGGCGGTAGTAGTTGGTGATGGAGAGATCGCCCTAAACGAAGGTGCGAAACTCGGTGTCGAGAAGGATGGCGCGTTGCTCCCGATTACCGAGGAACTAAGACTCAACGGCGAGCCAGATGACACGTGCAAAGGCGCCGGGCATTAGCACAGTCTCCACGAGGTCATTGGAGATCGTCCCGTATATCCAGGAACGGATGACGCAGTCCATGCGATCCCAGTCAGGGAGGATCACGGCGGGACTGTTCTTCTCAACATGGTCCTGCAAAGAAAACTTGCCGACGGTGAGGAGGAACTGCTCGCGCCACCGGGTGTAGTTGTTGGTGGCGAGGTCGAGGACGATCGGGACGAGGAGCCGAATGTTGTGGACGGCGACGGCCTGGGAGTGCAGATGAAGCAGGGCAGCGGCTTCGTGCATCGCGAGGGTGGGGGCGACTGGAACGACGTCGGAGACGTGGGACTTGTCGTCGTCCCCATCCGCAGCACCAACAGCCGAGGCTGTGGCCTCGCGCTCGGCGGCTGCATGGGCCAGAGCGTCGCGGATGCGCTGGTCAGCAGCCTCGCGGTCATTGGCGGCGAGGGCGGACTCCTCCTCGGCAGCCTTGGCGCGGTTGAGGCAGGTGTCGCGTTCCTTCTGGCGCGCGTCTGCGTCGGCCTGGGCTTGTTCGGCTTGGAGGCGGAGGCGCTCCTTCTTCTTTGCTGTGGTGCGCTCGAGGCGCTCCTGCTGCTCGACGGCGGCTAGGGCAGAGGGGTTCTTCGAGCCGGCCATGGGCGGTGGTGGGTGGTGCGGCGCACGGGGCGCGGCTGGAGAGGCGGTGCACAGGACACGGCTAGAGCGGCGGCGCACAGGGGCGCGGCTGAGCAGCACAGGAGGTGCGGCGGTGGCGCACAAATGCGCGGCGAAAGGCGGCACGCTGCCGGGTGGGCGCGAGAGGCGCACGGCGGCGGCGGCGCGGCCGGATTGCGGAAGCAGAGGAGAAAAAATCTAGTCTCTTGATACCATGAAGGAAAATATAATTGGCAAATTAGTAGATTGATTATGGAGGGGCAATGTGCCCATACATATATAGGCAAGGATCTAGGATTGGTTTATAGAAACACCACCAATCAAGGAGATCCTTGCCTTCTACACAAGAAACCCAAGGGGGGGCCGGCCATCAGGCCAGGCACGCCACAGGCCCCAAAGGCCCTACAGGGCCTATACATAACACATTCTAACATGGAGGCATATGCATTATTTACTAGCATTTTGGTTTGAATAATGTAGTTCCACTTGTCCTTGGAGATTATTTGTATGTAGGTGAAATACCCCTTAAAAGAGATGGAAACCCACCTTCTATGGAGAAACCATGCCAACTCAGCTGAGGAGGTGGCTGCCACCAAGCGAAATATGGCATTCCACGTCATCGATCCAAGGGAGGCACTCACCGACGAATCAGAGGACGCCACATGGACTTCACATGGATCAAAGGGCCCACCTCGGATACCAAATCAAGCCATGCACCGGGGATGGATCAGAGGGCCCACAGGGCTGCCACCTAGAGGAAACACACCTCGAAAGGAGGGCCGAACGGGCCGGCCGATCCTAGGATCGGCTGAACCACCTCTGCCTCCTTTCATCGTGTCCCTCCACGTGGTTGCTCCTCATTGGTCACTTGCTGCATCCCGGGGTGTTTTGGAGCACTCTGAGCCTCCGAGCAAGCATGGTCCTTGCCTATAAATAGAAGGGGAGGGGCTCCCATTTCCCACACACCACTCTCTCATTCTCCTCTCACTTTTAGTTTCCAAGGCTAGGGGGTAGGCTAGAGTAGCTCTTCTTCAGGTTCCAAGTCTTCTTTGGAGTCTAGGTATGAGTTCTCTTTTATCTTTATTTCATTGTATGACTTTGATCTACTTCAGTTATTCAGCTATTTTATATAAAGTCATGGTAGATCATATGCTTGATATGTTCTTGAGTTCATCCTTTGTTCATCATTTAGAGGCTTGTGTTCTTCATGAACACTACCTTTTGATCCACTTGAAGGGTGATGAACTCATTCCTTATGTGTTTGTTCATAAGTTAGAGGCTCGTGTTCTTCACGAACACGACCCTTTGATCTTATTGACTAGACATAAGAGAGTTTGTATCCGTTCGTATGCCTAGCCTTAGTTGATCTTGTTAGATGGCAAGAGAGTGTTGCATGAGGTTTGTGTTCAAGCTACGGTACTCGGTCTAAGTTGACCAGTCTTCTGGTGGCTCTCACCCTGGGTCACAATAGCCTGGGCCGGGTGGAGTCTAGCAGCAACGCAGGCATGGTGCCTGGGTTGTCTGGCTACGTTAGTTATGAGCATACCCCCCGTAACGATAGAGGTAGGTCCGCAGTGCTGACAGTTGTTGGATCCTGTGCAACCCTCCGTGCTGGGGTACCTGCTGTAGGAGTCTAAAGTCTAGTTTCGCAGAGTGCTGGTCGTCGTGGGCTAGCTCCCCGTTTGTACCTGGGTGCTGAACCTTACCCTCTCATGCAATACTCATGCTTATCTCCTGTATCTTCTAGCTTTATATGTTTAGTACATTAGAACCTAGAGCTAACTCGTATGTTCCTTCTAAGCCGTAGTGTGCTAGAGTAGAGGTAGATTTGAGTGTGTGTGTGTGTGTCACACTACACTTTATATCTTTTATCTTACCCCTGCCTTTGAGTTTGTTGTTTCCTATATCTATCTCTTAGTTTACATTCAAAGCAAAAGCATAAGTCTAAGATATCCGCCATTGCCTTCCACGGATTCGATACCCTTGGAATATTCTCCTTCCTTAGGAAAATGCTACAATGGTTTATTTGTGCGCTTGCGGATTCGTTCATGATCGTTTTGATTAACCTTTGGCAAGTCTTGATGTTCACGCTAACTCAGCGTCGTTAGTTGTGACGTTAAGAGGTGCCTACAAGGCATTTCTTGGTGTTGTCACTAAGTATGGATTCCAGATCTGTTCTTAGAGTGATGACGCTACGAAATGCCAACATGCATTTCTGGTGCTGTTACCGGGGAAGGCACAGGATTATCATGACTATGCTTTGCATCTATTTATAAACTCTGAGTAGGTTAGGACAACTCTCAATGCAGGCTAACCTTGATTGTCTTCTTTTATCTTTGGATGATGAAGACAGGTAGTGTATGACTGGTTTCGACTTACCGGAGAATTTTACTGAAGATCCCGAGTCACTTGTGAGGAGAGCCCGAATTCATTTCGACTCACCTCGTCGTACTCGTCCGGAAGGCGATCCAGCTTCCTTTGTACCATCCACGTCGAACGCTATGGCCCAGAAGACACTTCGTGAGTACTCAGCTCCTTCCGCTGACCAGGTGCTGCAAGGCCCTGAGGTGGCAATGGGGACTGAAAATTTTGAGATCAAGACGGGTGTAATTACGATGGTACAGGCTAGCCCATTCTGTGGCAAGCCAAATGATGATGCCAATGCTCATTTGTAGCAATTCCTAGAGCTGTGCAGCACTTTCATCATCAGGGGTGCAAATATGGATGATGTTCGTCTGAGGCTATTTCCATTCTCTCTCCTGGGGAAAGCCAAGCAATGGTTCTATGCGAATCGTGATGCTATTAACACTTGGAGTAAGTGTTCAGAGGCATTCCTCAAGAAGTTCTTCCTATTCGGTAAAACCAATGCTCTTCGTGGGAGAATTTCTGGTTTTCAGCAAGCTATTCCAGAGGCTTGGGAGAGGCTTCAGGAGTATGTCCTGGCCAGTCCTCACCATGGGATGGAGGATTGGCTCATTCTTCAAAGCTTCTATAATGGGTTGACTCCGACAGCCCGAGGCCATATTGATGCTGCTGCTCAGGGAGCATTCTTCTCACTCACTGTTGATAATGCTAAATCACTCATTGAGAAGATGGTTTCCAACCAAGGGTGGAGTGATGAAAGACTCCAACCACGACCGTGGGGTACTCATACTGTCAAGGAAGTAGACATGATTACTGCCAAGTTGGATCTTCTTATGAAGAGAATGGATGACTACACCAGCGAGAAAGCTGCCATGGCCACCACTACTCTGCCTATGGATTCTCATATGACTTGTGAAGTCTGTGGCAACACTGGGCACTCAGACAATTATTGTCCAGAGACTAAGGAGGAAGTGATGTACATGAATGGCAACAACAATGGTTATTGTCCACCTCAACAAGGAGTCCAATCGTAGAATCAACAATGCCCTTATTATCAAGGCGGTAACCAAGGTAATTCTTACAATCCTAACCAACCTTCCTTGAGAGATCTTGTTTTTGGGCAAGCTAAGATTAATGAAGGCGTTAACAAGAAGCTAGCTGCCCTTGATAAAACTTTGGAAAGTCTCAACATTAAGCTTGATAGTTTTTCTTTTGCTCAGAAGAGTCGGCTGAGTTTTAACAAGATGTTAGAAACCCAGTTGACTTAGCTAGCTGCTTTGGTTCCATCTCCTGATAACAGGAGGATTCCGGGGCAACCCGTGTCCTCTTGTGAAAATGTTAGTGTAGTGTCCACTAGGTGGGGTAAGCCACCTAGGAAGACACATGCTTCTAACTTTGCAAGAAAGCCCATACAACAAATTCTAGATCCATGGGAGGAATCAGCAGTTGTGCACAAGAAAGATCCAGGCTACCCGATTATTACTTGCACAATCTACTACAAGAAAATCAGGCATGCCCTTTGTGACCTTGGTGCAAGTGTTAATCTCATGTCCAAGGCCATGTTCGAGCAACTGGGATATCCAGCTCTCTCTCCAACAGCACGGACTATCCAACTCGCTGATTCAACGATACGATATCCAGAAGGAATTGTTGAGAGCATAATGGTTAAGGTCAAGAACTCTTATGTCTTCGCGGATTTCGTGGTCCTTGATATGGATGACGAGGGAGGAATGCCGCTCATCCTTAGGCGACCATTTCTCAGTGATGTCCGAGCTAGAATCAATGTGGGGTCTGGAATAATCCGCTTCCGCATTGGGAAGAGGAACTTGAAATTCAAGTTTCAGGACAAAGAAGAGCAATGCTATTTGGTGCAAGATAGTGTCGAGCAGCTTGGGGGAAGGACAGAGCCATTACCCCCAAGGAAGAAATCTCCGTCAAAGAGGCAAAAGAAAATTCAAAAAGAATGGCAGAAGATTGAGATAGCACCACCCTCTACTTCTCAGGAGTGGGGTGCTGAGTGGAATTGATCACTGAGAAGAGTCCAACTCGTCAGACTAAAAATGATGGGTCCTTTCTACCAAAAAGGTTAAAACTGGTACTTATCTCATATTTCCCTTTCCAAATTTTATTTCCAAAATTACATATTTGATTTTCCAAAACCTTGCATCTGCATGCTAGATGTATCTAGCCCTTTTCCCTTTTCAAAATAAAATTTCTGAAAATCATTTCTGAGTTTGAAAACTTTAGAAAATTCATTTGGGCAATTTCTGGAGTGAACTTTGGCCGGTGCACCTGGGTATACCTTCTTATAGCCGTAGGTGGCACGCCTGCCAAAGGGGGCCAGCCCCGAGCCCACAGCTGGGCCGGCCGAACCAGGGTTCGGCCGAACCCTGGCAACAGTCATGTGGGCCCAGCTTTGGCCAACGGCTCCTAGGCGTTGTGCAACGGCTAGTCCGCGGTGTGCTGCCCCTTTGCTCTATAAATTGGACCCGAGAGGGGGTGTTCTTCACCCATTCAACTCATTTCACTCACACTCCCCTCTCTACTCCTTGCTCTCTTGGTTTTCTTGGATTTCTTGCTCGAGATTGGATCATCAAGTGTTCTCTCTATTGTGTTGCTGAAAGTATTGCCATTGGTGGAGCAAGCTCGGTAAGAACTTCATTCGATTTCACTAACCCATCACTGAGTTGCTCTTGTTGTCCCTTGTTGTTGTGCTAGCATGAATTGGGCGGCGAACACTCTCCGGAGGGTGACACGCTCACGCTCCCGTTTGCAGGCAAGCGCGAGTTCATCCACCGCCGCCGAGCCGACGCCGATCCCATCGATGATGGATTATGAGGAAGAGCAAGAGGAGCAAGCCGAGCCACAAGCCGCGGAGGAGGTCGTCGACGACACCCCCTACCTCAGCTTGCAGGGCGCTTGAGAGGAGCAAGCCTACGCTTTCCTAAAGGACCGAGTTTTCACCCACACCCGGGACTTCGACCCGGCTCTCATGGAGAAAACAGGTATGAATCTCGAGTTTGTTTCCATTTGGCATGCTCTTGGTTGGGAGGAGTTTGTGCCGGTTACAGAGGTTGGCTCTCGGCCCCTCACCATCCAGTTTCTTTGCTCTCTTACCGAGATTCATGATGGTATTCAGTTTCGTCTTTTTGGGACCGATTATCGTGTTTCTTGGAAGGAACTTAGTCGTCTCCTTGGTTTTAGTCCTCGTTGTGCTGTTTCTCTGAAGAAGGCTTGTGAGGGTTTTGTTCGAGACTCTTTCTGGGCAGACATCTTTGGTCTTGTTTACAGTGGCAAGTTTGTACCTCGGTGCAACGATATCATGCATCCCACTCTCCGTCTGTGGCACAAGTGGCTCGCCATTACTCTCTTTCCACGAGAGGATGTTCGGCTCGTGCGCAGCGATGAGATGATGCTATTATAGGTCACTGTTAACCGGATCAAGGTCTCTCCCGTTAAAGCTATGATTCGGAAGTGGTTGATGAATTTCAAGATGATAAGTCCTATTGAGTGTACATCTTTGGTGACTCGTATTGCTCTCAGACTCGGGGTTCTTAGCGGGAATCCCGTACCCTTTATCAGGACGCCCCGAGTTCTCATTGATGAGGCATACTTGATCCAAGGGCATATACTTAAGAAAGGCCCGGATGATTCTTTGACTTTCTTCTTTCCGGGTTATGCAAATCAAATCTCATTACCTAACCCAGGGTTTGGATTGTATAACTCGGAGTCACTAACCATTCCCCTTGTTACACAAGAGGAAAGCCGTCGTGCTAGTGTTTCAGGCAGGTCCACCAGAAGCGCGGCGAAGAGAGCACAAATGCAGCAGCAACAGTCACAGCCACCACCACCACCATAACCACAGCCACAGCCTGCTACGCCACCAGTGGCAGGAGGGGCCCCTGCGGGGTACATGTTTGGGGTTACTCCTGGATATGCACCTGGTTGGGACCAGCCCACCTACCGCCCGAGTGCGAGTGGCACGGCTTGGGCAGGTGTGAGCAGTGCTCAGTGGGCTACACCCGCTAGTTCCAGCTTCGGTGGTCCACCTCTGTCTTTGTCCTTCCGACAGCACTCCTCAGCCTCTGCACGCGATGCTCAGCTCGCGCAGCAGATGGGAGAGCTCACCGTCTAGGTCAGAGGATTAGAGGAGATGCTGAACACTCACGTTGAGTCTACCTCAGCGTGGCAGCGTCAGGCTGGTGAGAGGATAGCAGCCATGCAGTAGGATCAGCAGCGATACATGGAGGCGCAGAGGGCTTACTATGCGAGTCAGGGATTCTTCTTCCCTCCTCCGCAGTGAGCCTGAAGCTAGCATGGGGCAGGACCCCCATCCTAAGGTAAATTGTATCTTCCTTTGTTTTCAGAATATCTTATAAATGAAAATCCAAAAAAAAAATCTACAAAAATAAAAAGATTAAAAATATTTATTTGCTTTCATCATCATCGTTTGCTTAGTTTGCTTTGATATGCATATTAAGAATGCTTTGCCTCTGTGGTTGAGATGATGAATAGTTCCTCTGTTTATTCTCCTCGTATGTCTTGCTTACAACTTTGTAGCCTACCTAAGTTTTGACTTTGTTGGCTTGCATGTTCAAACCTTAGCTTGAAAACTGTGGGTAGCAAAAAGCATGATCCTTGCCTAAGTTGTTGTGAGACATGATATGGTAGAATAGAGTGCTATGATCTTGTGCTTAGTGATGCTTGACATCCGGAGTTTTCCTTTTTGAAAAATCAAAACATGATGAGTTCCTCAATGATGAGAATTACCCATCCAAGGCCATATGTAGATTCTAGCTCTTAGCCTCCACATATGCAGCTTGTTCTCTCATTGAGCTTTGTCAAATTGTTGTGACCCTTGTTAGAACTCATACTCCCCTGATCAAGATCACGTACACGTTCATGCTAAACTTCTACACTGGAAGTTAGCATTCATCATTTTCTTCCACAAATAAAACTCTATGTATCTTTGTATCATTCATCCCTCTCCAAATATCTCCAATAGAGACAAAGGGCTAGCTAAAAAAAGAGAAAGAAAAAGGAAAGCATGCTCAAAAGTATGGTAAAAATAAAATAAAGAGAGCTAGCCCAAGACTCGAAAATTTCAAAAGGAGAAAAAGGGATTAACATGTGCAAGAGAAAGAGTTCCACCATATAGATGGTAATAACTAGTACCTACTCCGGGGTTAGTGTCCACCTTACCATCAATCCCTCATTTCCTCATATAAAGCATGGTAATATCTAGCACCCATTTCCGGGCCTAGTATCCACCTTGCCATGCTCATATCCATCACACACATATGCACATCTTGATCAGGATGTATGTTTGTTTCTTCCAAGGATCTGGTCTTTGACTTAGCAAAACATGAGAAACAAGTATGCCACATTTCTTCCTTACCTACGGCTCCACATAAAGCCTATTAGGAGTAGGATGTGAAGAAAGGCAGCATTGATGCCTTGGTGAGGAACCATACACTTTTGAGCGATCTGAGAGTATCATTTGAGGAACTCTGATTTTCTTTTGAAAAATTTGCAAAACCTCCGAATTGATAGCTGATCAAGGTATGAGTGATTATGCATACACTATATAACAATTCTGTCTCTCAACCGCCTAAGGTAGGTGAAGCTATATGCCCCATGTCATCAGGTGAAAGGTAAGAACATTGCCAACTTGTTCAACTCTTGGTAGAGTACTTTGATGTATGCTTGCCATAAGTTGAGAATACAACATCGTAGCAACTCCTGATCAACCAACCTAAGTCCCTAATGTCTTCCTTCGAGACGAGCAAGAGGTTAGCTTGGGGGAGTTTGTTGACGGCTGATAAGTACCACTTTCAGCCCTCAATATTCTCACATAAATGGAGGCATATGCATTATTTACTAGCATTTTGGTTTGAATAATGTAGTTCCACTTGTCCTTGGAGAATATTTGTATGTAGGTGAAATACCCCTTAAAAGATATGGAAACCCACCTTCTATGGAGAAACCATGCCAACTCAGCTGAGGAGGTGGCTGCCACCAAGGGAAACATGGCATTCCACGTCATCGATCCAAGGGAGGCACTCACTGACGAATCAGAGGATGCCACATGGACTTCACATGGATCAAAGGGCCCACCTCAGATACCAAATCAAGCCATGCACCGGGGATGGATCAGAGGGCCCACAAGGCAGCCACCCAGAGGAAACACACCTCGAAAAGAGGGCCGAATGGGCCGGCTGATCCTAGGATCGGCCGAACCGCCTCTGCCTCCTTTCATCGTGTCCCTCAAAGTGGTTGCTCCTCATTGGTCACTTGCTGCATCCCGGGGTGTTTTGGAGCACTTTGAGCCTCCGAGCAAGCTTGGTCCTTGCCTATAAATAGAAGGGGAGGGGCTCCCATTTCCCACACACCACTCTGTCATTCTCCTCTCACTTTTAGTTTTCAAGGCTAGGGGGTGTTGACATTTCTAAACGTCGATCACTTAAGAACAGATTGGAAATCCATCCTTAGTGTCAGCTCTAGAAATGCTTGTTGGCATTTCCCAATGTCACAACTAATGGCGCAATTAGCGTGAACATCGAGACTTGCCATTGGTTAATCTAAATGATCATGAACGAATCCGCAAGCGAACAGATAAACCATTGTAGCATTTCCCCAAGGAAAGAGAGTATTCCAAGGGTATCGAATCCAAGGAAGGCAATGGCGGATATCTTAGACTTATGCTTTTGCTCTGAATGTAAACCAAGAGATAGATATAGGGAAAACACACTCAAAGGCAGGGGTAAGATAAAATATAATAAGGGTAGTGTGACACACACACCTCAAATCTACCTCTACTCTAGCACACTACGGCTTAGGGGGAACATACGAGTTAGCTCTAGGTTCTAATGTACTAAACATACAAAGCTAGAAGATACAAGAGATAAGCATGAGTTTTGCAAGAGGAAAACATGGTTCAGCACCCAGTAACAAACGGGGAGCTAGCCCGCGACGACCAGCACTCTGCGAAACTAGACTTTAGACTCCTACAGCAGGTACCCCAACGCGGAGGTTGCCCTAGGATCCAACAAGGCTGTCACCACCTGAGGACCGACCTCTCGTTACGGGGGGTATGCTCATAACTATCGTAGCCAGACAACCCAGGCATCATGCCTACGTTGCTGCTAGACTTCACCCGGCCCGGGCTATTGTGACCTAGGGTGAGAGCCACCAGAAGACTGGTCAACTAGACCGAGTACCGTAGCTTGAACACAGACCCCATGCAACACTCTCATGCTATCTAACAAGATCAACTAAGGCTAGACATATGAACAGATATAAACTCTCTTATGTCTAATCAACAAGATCAAAGGGTCGTGTTCGTGAAGAACACGAGCCTCTAACTTATGAACAAACACATAAGGAAGGAGTTTATCATCCTTCAAGTGGATCAAAAGGTAGTGTTCACGAAGAACACAAGCCTCTAAATGATGAACAGAGGATGAAATCAAGAACACATCAAGAATATGATCTACCATGACTTTATATGAAATAGCTGAATAGTTGAAGTAGATCAAAGTCATACAAAGAAATAAAGATAAAAGAGAACTCATACCTAAACTTCCAAGAGGACTTGGAACCTGAAGAAGAGCTACTCTAGCCTAGCCCCTAGCCTTGGAAACTAAAAGTCAGAGGAGAATGAGAGAGTGGTGTGTGAGAAATGGGAGCCCCTCCCCTCCTATTTATAGTGGGAGACAAGGCTTGCTCGGACGCCCAAATGGCCCCTAAACACCCGGGACTGCAGCAAGTGACCAATGAGGAGCAACCACGTGGAAGGCCAGGATGGGACGCCACTAAGGCGGTTCGACCGATCCTAGGATCGGCCGACCCCCTAGGGCGGCCCCACCTGGTGTGCTTCCTCTGGTTGACTGCCTTGTGGGCCCTCTGATCCATCCCCGGTGCATGGCTTGATTTGGTATCCGAGGTGGGCTCGTTGATCCATGTGAAGTCCATGTGGCGTCCTCTGATTCGTCGGTGAGTGCCTCCCCTGGATCGATGACGTGTCTTGCCATGTTTCCTTTGGTGGCAGCCACCTCCTCAGCTGAGTTGGCATGGTTTCTTCATAGGAGTTGAGTTTTCATCTCTTTTAATGGGTAAATCACCTACATACAAATAGTCTCCAAGGACAAGTGGAACTACATTATTCAAACCTAAATGCTAGTAAATAATGCATATGCCTCCATTTATGTGAGAATATTAAGGGTTGGAAATGGTGAATTTCCACCGTCAACAAACTCCCCCAAGCTAACCTCTTGCTCGTCTCAAAGCAAGACATTAGAGACTTTGGTTGGTTGATCAGGTGTCGCTACAACGTTGTATTCTCAGCTTATGGCAAACATACAGCAAAGTACTCTACCAAGAGTTGAACAAGTTGGCAATGTTCTTACCTTTCGCCTGATACGTGGGACATATAGCTTCACCTGCCTCGGGTAGTTGAGAGACAGAATGGTTATATAGAGAACGCATAATCACTCATACCTTGATCAGCTTAGCAATCCGGAGGTTTTGCAAATTTTTCAAAAGAAAAATCAGAGTTCCTCAAATGATACTCTCAGCTCGCTCAAAGGTGTATGATTCCTCACCAAGGCATCAATGTTGCCTTTCTTCACATCCTACTCCTAATAGGCTTTATGTGGAGCTGTAGGTGGGGAAGATGTGGCATACTTGTCTCTTATGTTTTGCTAAGTAAAAAACCGGATCCTTGGAAGAAACAAACATACATCCTGATCAAGATGTGTATATGTGTGTGATGGATATGAGCATGGCAAGGTGGATACTAGGCCCGGAAATGGGTGCTAGATATTGCCATATTTTATATAAGGAAATGAGGGATTGATGGTAAGGTGGACACTAGCCCCGGAGTAGGTACTTGTTATTACCATCTATATGGTGGAACTCTTTTTCTTGCTCATATCAATCTCTTTTTCTCCTTTGAAATTTTTCCGAGACTTGGGCTAGCTCTCTTTATTTATTTTTGCCATGCTTTTGAGCATGCTTTTCTTTCTCTCTTTTTTTTAGCTAGCCCCTTTGTCTCTATTGGAGATATTTGGAGAGGGATGAATAATGCAAAGATACATAGAGTTTTATTTGCGGAAGAATGCATAAGCAGTATGGAGTAAATGATGAATGCTTAACTTCCAGGGTAGAAGTTTTAGCATGAACGTGTACGTGATCTTGATCAGGGGAGTATGAGTTCTAACAAGGGTCACAACAGTTTGACAAAGCTCAATGAGAGAACAAGCTGCATATGTGGAGGCTAGGAAATAGGATCTACATATGGCCTTGGATGGGAAATTCTCATCATTGAGGAACTCATCATGTTTTGATTTTTCAAAAAGGGAAAACTTCGGATGTCAAGCATCACTAAGCACAAGATCATAGCACTCTATTCTACCATATCATGTCTCACAACAACTTAGGCAAGGATCATGCTTTCTGCTACCCACAATTTTCAAGCTAAGGTTTGAACATACAAGCCAACAAGCTCAAAACTTAGGCAGGATACAAAGTTGTAGGCAAGACATACGAGGAGAATAAACAGAGCAACTATTCGTCATTTCAACCATAGAGGCAAAGCATTCTTACTAAGCATATCAAAACAAACTAAGCAAACGATGATGAAAGCAAATAAATATTTTTAGTCTTTTTATTTTGTAGATTTTTTTTGGATTTTCATTTATAGGATATTCTGAAAATGGAGGAAGATACAAGTTACCTCAGGATGGGGGTCCTCCCCCAAGCTAGCTTCAGGCTCACTGCGGAGGAGGGTAGAAGAAACCCTGACTCGCGTAGTAAGCCCTCTGCGCATCCATGTACTGCCGCTGATCTTGCTGCATGGCTGCTATCCTCTCACCAGCCTAACGCTGCCATGCAGAGGTAGACTCGACATGGGTGTTCAGCGTCTCCTCCAATCCCATGACCTGGACGGTGAGCTCTCCCATCTGCTGTGCGAGTTGAGCATCGCGTGCAGAGGCTGAAGAGTGTCGCCGGAAGGACGAAGACGGAGGTGGACCACCGGAGCTGGAACTAGTGGGTGTAACCCACTAAGCTCTGCTCGCGTCCGCCCAAGCCGTGCCACTCGCACTCATCTGGTAGGTGGGCTGGTCCCAACCAGGTGCATATGCAGGGGTAACCCCGGACATGTACCCCGCAGGGGCCCCTCCTACCACCGGTGGTGTAACAGGCTGTGGCCGAGGCTGTGGTGGTGGTGTCGGCTGTGACAAGTTAGTACCATGGAACAAGCTCAAGGAATGTCCGGGTGGACATCACTCCTGAGCTCGCCCCAGCGAGAATGCAGAAAATACAAAGCAGAAGTAGATTGTTTTTCCTTAACTAGAATTTTATTGTGCAGAAAATAAAGATAACTTACCAAACTTACCTGTTGGTGTAGGGCTCATTATTTTGAGTCTGTAGAGGTAGACTTGGTTCCAGAGTTCTTACCTGGGCAGTGGGGCAGTCATTTCCTTCGGAATAGAAGTCGGCTTCCTATTCACCCTCTGCCACATCTTCTGAGTGTTGTGTGGGTTGTGACGTGTAGGACGTGATCTCTTGGACTGGGACTGAGATTTCCAATACTGTTTCCTTCCCGTACCCATGAGTTGGCGTTCTTCCTTCCAAAAATTCTTCATGAATGCAATGAGGCTGTCCACTTGCCGTGGTGGCACTTCGACCTCTCGTGCTGGGGTGTCGGAAGTTGGTAAACCTTTGATCATCGAGCATTGTTCTTTTCTTAGACGGAACTCGAACCTCTCCTCTTTGCCATTGATGTAGAGACGGATTACACCGGCCCCCACATCAATTTGTGCATCAGCTGTACTCAGAAATGGTCGCCCAATTATGAGCGGCACCTCCTTGGCGATTTCCATGTCCAGCACCATGAAATCAACGGGGATGAAGCAATCTTGGACTTTCACTAGAATGTCCTCAGCTATCCCCGCTGGGAATCAGACTGAAAAATCGGCCAGCTGCAGCTGCAAAGTGGTTGGAGATAAACTTGTGTAGTTAAGTTGATCAAAGACTCCCTTAGGCATGACGCTGACGCTGGCCCCTAGGTCACAGAGAGCATGATCGAAGCGTTGGGTCCCAATCATACAAGTGATTGTGGGACACCCTGGATCCTTCTTCTTCTCAGGAAGGCGGTTGAGTATAGCAGCACTGCACTCCTCCGTGAGTCGTACTACTTTAGTTGTGGGAAGAGCTCGCTTCTTGGTTAGAATGTCCTTGAGATAATGCGCGTAAGTGGGAACGCGTATTGCCTCAAGCAATGGGATGTTGATATAGACTTTCTGAATCATATCCACGAAGCGATTGAACTGTTCATCTATTGTTGCCTTCCTGCTCTTTTGAGGGAATGGCATCACATTGGCTTCTACAAAACCCGGATGTGCTGTCACCCTTACAGGTGCCTTATCTGTTGGTGGCACCCTCCTTACCTGAGGGGATTCTTCCGAGTCGGATGAATCCTCATGGATATTCCCAACCTCTGTTATACCTTTCTTATATGTCCCTGCATGGTTAGGATACGGTGGATCTCGAGTGGATTTACCTCCTCTCGTGGTCACCGCATTTGCATTTTCAACAGAGGGAACAGAAGCAGCCAGCTGGGCCAACTGAGTTTCTAACAACTTGTTGAAACTCAGCTGACTCTTCTGGGCAGAAGAAAAACTATCAAGTTTAATGTTGAGGCTTTCCACAGTTTTATCAAGGGCAGCTAGCTTCTTGTTAATACCTTCATTAATCTTAGCTTGCCCAAAAACAAGATCTCTCAAGGAAGGTTGGTTAGGATTGTAAGAATTACCTTGGTTACCTCCTTGATAGTAAGGGCGTTGTTGATTCCACGATTGGCCTCCTTGTTGAGATGGACGATAACCATTGTTATTGCCATTCATGTACATCACTTCCTCCTGAGTCTCCGGACAATAGTTGCCTGAGTGCCCCGTGTTGCCACAGACTTCACAGGTCATGTGAGAGTCCATAGGCAAAGAAGTAGTGGCCATGGCAGCCTTCTCGCTGGTGTAGTCATCCAATCTCTTCACAAGAAGATCCATCTTGGCAGTAATCATGTCTGCTTCCTTGACAGTATGAGTACCCCTCGGTCGTGGTTGGAGTCTTTCATCACTCCACCCTTGGTTGGAGACCATCTTCTCCATGAGTAATTTAGCATTATCAACAGTGAGTGAGAAGAATGCTCCTTGAACAGCAGCATCAATATGGCCTCGGGCTGTCGGAGTCAACCCATTATAGAAACTTTGAAGAATGAGCGAATCTTCCATCCCATGATGAGGACCGGCCAGGACATACTCCTGAAGCCTCTCCCAAGCCTCTGGGATAGATTCACTTGCTGCTTGCTGAAAACTAGAAATCCTTCCACGAAGAGCATTGGTTTTACCCAATGGGAAGAACTTCTTGAGAAATGACTGTGAACACTTGCTCCAAGTGTCAATAGATTCCCGGTTCGCGTAGAACCATTGCTTAGCCTTTCCCAAGAGGGAGAATGGAAATAACCATAAATGAACAGCATCCATATTCGCACCCCTGATGACGAAAGTGCTGCACAGCTCTAGGAATTGCTGCAGATGAGCATTGGCATCCTCAATTGGCTTGCCACAGAATGGGCTAGCCTGTACCATCGTGATTAAACCCGTCTTGATCTCGAAATTTTCAGTCCCCATTGCCACCTCAGGGCCTTGCAACACCTGGTCAGCAGAAGGAGCTGAGTACTCACGAAGTGTCTTCTGGGCCATAGCGTTGGATGTGGATGGTACGAAGGAAGCTGGTTCACCCTCCGGACGAGTACGACGAGGTGAGCCGAAATGAATTCGAGCTTTCCTCACAAATGACTCGGGATCTTCAATAAATTTTCCTGGTAGGTCGAAACCAGTCATACACTACCTGTCTTCATTATCCAAAGATAAAAGAAGATAATCAAGGTTAGCCTGCATTGAGGGTTGTCCTAACCTACTCAGAGTTTATAAACAGATGCAAAGCATAGTCATGATAATCCTGTGCCTTCCCCGGCAACGGCGCCAGAAATGCTTGTTGACATTTCTAAACGTCGATCACTTAAGAACAGATTGGAAATCCATCCTTAGTGTCAGCGCTAGAAATGCTTGTTGGCATTTCCCAATGTCACAACTAATGGCGTAGTTAGCGTGAACATCGAGACTTGCCATTGGTTAATCTAAACGATCATGAACGAATCCGCAAGCGCACAAATAAACCATTGTAGCATTTCCCCAAGGAAAGAGAGTATTCCAAGGGTATCGAATCCAAGGAAGGCAATGGCGGATATCTTAGACTTATGCTTTTGCTCTGAATGTAAACCAAGAGATAGATATAGGGAAAACACACTCAAAGGCAGGGGTAAGATAAAAGATATAAAGGGTAGTGTGACACACACACTCAAATCTACCTCTACTCTAGCACACTACGGCTTAAGGGGAACATATGAGTTAGCTCTAGGTACTAATGTACTAAACATACAAAGCTAGAAGATACAAGAGATAAGCATGAGTATTGCATGAGGGAAACATGGTTCAGCACCCAGGTACAAACGGGGAGCTAGCCCGCGACGACCAGCACTCTGCGAAACTAGACTTTAGACTCCTACAGCAGGTACCCCAACGCGGAGGTTGCCCTAGGATCCAACAGGGCTGTCACCACCTGAGGACCGACCTCTCGTTACGGGGGGTATGCTCATAACTATCGTAGCCAGACAACCCAGGCACCATGCCTACGTTGCTGCTAGACTTCACCCGGCCCGGGCTATTGTGACCCAGGGTGAGAGCCACCAGAAGACTGGTCAACTAGACCGAGTACCGTAGCTTGAACACAGACCCCATGCAACACTCTCATGCTATCTAACAAGATCAACTAAGGCTAGACATACGAACAGATATGAACTCTCTTATGTCTAATCAACAAGATCAAAGGGTCGTGTTCGTGAAGAACACAAGCCTCTAACTTATGAACAAACACATAAGGAAGGAGTTTATCATCCTTCAAGTGGATCAAAAGGTAGTGTTCACGAAGAACACAAGCCTCTAAATGATGAATAGAGGATGAACTCAAGAACACATCAAGAATATGATCTACCATGACTTTATATGAAACAGCGGAATAACTGAAGTAGATCAAAGTCATACAAAGAAATAAAGATAAAAGAGAACTCATACCTAAACTTCAAAGAGGACTTGGAACCTGAAGAAGAGCTACTCTAGCCTACCACCTAGCCTTGAAAACTAAAAGTGAGAGGAGAATGAGAGAGTGGTGTGTGAGAAATGGGAGCCCCTCCCCTCCTATTTATAGAGGGAGACAAGGCTTGCTCGGACGCCCAAATGGCCCCTAAACACCCGGGACTGCAGCAAGTGAGCAATGAGGAGCAACCATGTGGAAGGCCAGGATGGGACGCCACTAAGGCGGTTCGGCCGATCCTAGTATCGGCCGACCCCCTAGGGCGGCCCCACCTGGTGTGCTTCCTCTGGTTGACTGCCTTGTGGGCCCTCTGATCCATCCCCGGTGCATGGCTTGATTTGGTATCCGAGGTGGGCCCTTTGATCCATGTGAAGTCCATGTGGCGTCCTCTGATTCGTCGGTGAGTGCCTCCCCTCGATCGATGACGTGTCTTGCCATGTTTCCATTGGTGGCAGCCACCTCCTCAGCTGAGTTGGCATGATTTCTTCATAGGAGTTGAGTTCCCATCTCTTTTAAGGGGTAAATCACCTACATACAAATAATCTCCAAGGACAAGTGGAACTACATTATTCAAACCTAAATGCTAGTAAATAATGCATATGCCTCCATTTATGTGAGAATATTGAGGGTTAGAAATGGTGAATTTCCACCATCAACAGGGGGTAGGCTAGAGTAGCTCTTCTTCAGGTTCCAAGTCTTTTTTGGAGTCTAGGTATGAGTTCTCTTTTATCTTTATTTCATTGCATGACTTTGATCTACTTTAGTTATTCAGCTATTTCATATAAAGTCATGGTAGATCATATGCTTGATATGTTCTTGAGTTCATCCTTTGTTCATCATTTAGAGACTTGTGTTCTTCATGAACACTACCTTTTGATCCACTTGAAGGGTGATGACTCATTCCTTATGTGTTTGTTCATAAGTTAGAGGCTCATGTTCTTCACGAACACGACCCTTTGATCTTATTGACTAGACATAATAGAGTTCGTATCCGTTCGTATGCCTAGCCTTAGTTGATCTTGTTAGATGGCAAGAGAGTGTTGCATGAGGTTTGTGTTCAAGCTACGGTACTCGGTCTAAGTTGACCAGTCTTCTGGTGGCTCTCACCCTGGGTCACAATAGCCCGGGCCGGGTGGAGTCTAGCAACAACGCAGGCATGGTGCCTGGGTTGTCTGGCTACGTTAGTTATGAGCATACCCCCCGTAACGATAGAGGTAGGTCCACAATGGTGACAGTTGTTGGATCCTGTGCAACCCTCCGCACTGGGGTACCTGCTGTAGGAGTCTAAAGTCTAGTTTTGCAGAGTGCTGGTCGTCGCGGGCTAGCTCCCCGTTTGTACTTGGGTGCTGAACCTTACCCTCTCATGCAATACTCATGCCTATCTCCTGTATCTTCTAGCTTTGTATGTTTAGTACATTAGAACCTAGAGCTAACTCGTATGTTCCCCCTAAGCCGTAGTGTGCTAGAGTAGAGGTAGATTTGAGTGTGTGTCACACTACCCTTTATATCTTTTATCTTACCCCTACCTTTGAGTTTGTTGTTTCCTATATCTATCTCTTAGTTTACATTCAGAGCAAAAGCATAAGTCTAAGATATCCGCCATTGCCTTCCACGGATACGATACCCTTGGAATATTCTCCTTCCTTGGGGAAATGCTACAATGGTTTATCTGTGCGCTTGCGGATTCGTTCATGATCGTTTAGATTAACCTTTGGCAAGTCTTGATGTTCACGCTAACTCGCCATCGTTAGTTGTGATGTTAAGAGGTGCCTACAAGGCGTTTCTTGGTGTTGTCACTAAGGATGGATTCCAGATCTGTTCTTAGAGTGATGACGCTACGAAATGCCAATAGATCACTGACGTCATCAATCCAAGAGAAGCAAGCCCGACGAATCACGTATCGCCACATGGACATCACATGGATTCAAGGGCCCACTTATCCCCCAAAACTGTCGGGAAACTTGGCATGCATGGGGGAGTGGCTTCAGGGCCCACCAGTCAGCCACCAGGAGAAAGGAGAAGGTGCCACGTGGCACGGCGGTTTCGGCCGAACCGTGGATCGACCGAACCGACCTTGGTTCGGCTGAACCCGGCCCTCCACATGGCAGCCCCAGATTGGTCATTGGTTGCGATCCCGGGTGTTTTGGGGCACTTTGAGCCCCGGAGCAAGCTCCCCTCTTGCCTATAAATAGAAGGGGAGGGGTCTCATTCTTGGACACACACTTCTCCTCCTCCTCTTCATTTTGGCCTTGTAGCCTCTCTCTTTAGGAGAGGAGAGCTCTTTGTATAGGATTAGTGCTAGGAAGTGAGGTGGGAGGATTGGGGCCATGTCATGTTCATGACATCTTTCTCAAGAACGATCCTCAGCGGTGCCTTTGTTCTTCAACTAGACTAAAGTGAGTATTTCGACATTTTCTATTTAGACTAAAGTCGTATGCATGCTTAGTTGCTTTGTTCTTGTGTTCTTCGTTTGTTCTTGGTTTAGAGGCTTGTGTTTTTCGAACACAACCCTTTCGATCTAGTAGACTTAGATCATAAGTTTGCATCTAGTTTGCCAGCTTGTCTATTAGAGTAAAGTTGATGCTCCTACATATCTCTAGTTAGATCAAAGTGCATTCGTGATCTTGCATAAGTGATAGAGTATACCTTGAGCTAGTGCCAGTATCTCCCTCGCGGATTCGTAGTTCCGTATTTATACGGAGAGCTATAGTCGGGCTATCGGAACGTCAGACAGTGTCCGGCTATAGTAGTAGTCAGTGGTGTAGACGTAGTGTCTGGACCATAGGTTATCCTGCGAATACCAAGTACATTCGCGTAACGATAGAGGTAGGCCGCAGTGGTGACAGCCTGTTGGACCCTTTGGAACCCTCCGCGCCTGTGTACCGAGTAGGGTCCCGTTGCCAGAACATATTGCCTAGCCTTAAACAGCTAGGGTGGATTGGCGCCCAAGGCGAGTGTTATACCTGAGAGACCGTACTAGACTCTGCACTCGATCAAGGCAGATCCTTTCTACCTATCCTATCAATCAGTGTTGTGTCCTTGGACCATCTATACTAGAGTAGAAGATAGTACACATCGTTCCTTGGATTCGATACCCTTGGAATACTCTCCTTCCTTGCGGAAGTGCTACAGCGGTACTTTCGTGCGCTTGCGGTATACCCGGTTGCTCTTATACGCTCCCTCTAGGTGTACAACTAGTGGTGACATTAAGAAATGCCAGCAACAAGAGGGAAACCCAAGGGTAGATCTCGCGCTACGAAATCTTTCCCTTAGACTCCTGCTATTCAGGAACGACACCTTCAGCCAGAGCTCAGAAAGAGTGGATATGAAGTCTCGGGTTTGGCTGATGATGGATCTAGGTGGCTCAACATTTCCTCTGGTGGGCACCTCATCGACCGGGATGCAAGGGGAGCTAAGATCCCGGAGATTCTCCACAATCTCTCTTCCCTCGATAGCGTCCAAGTGCACAAAGGATCCTCCGGAGAGAGCATTAAGCCTCATGGCATCCTCCTTCCGCAATCCAAACCAGAAGTGCTGAAGCAACATCCAATCGGGAATGTGAAGGACTAGGCAATCTTCCACTGCAGAGGCGAAACGTGGCCATGCCATTCCTAGTGATTCCTCCTCACATTGCTTGAAACTGAGAATCTTGGTCCTTAACGAGATGACATGTCGTATCGGGAAGAATCGGGAGTAGAAAGCTGCTCTCAAACTTTCCCAAGTGAGGTAGTCTCTACCAAAACAATAATGCCAATCCCGTGCTTTCCTAGAGAGGGATAGCGGGAAAAACTCTCTTTTTCGAGCATCCGGTGATTCTCTGGTTTTACCCTGAGTTTCAATTAGACACTCGTAGTCTCTCACATGATCAAAGGGGTTCTCATGACTTAACCCCGAGAAGGATAGGTCCTGAATGAGCTTCATGAGAAAGGGGTGAAGCCGACAGCCAGATGTAAGAATGAGTCTTGACAAAGATGGCTCTGAGGGTTCACTCCTCGAAGGTGGAAGGTGTTTACAAGGATAACCTTCCATGGGTAGTGGGGGTAAAGGTAGAAGTAAAGAAAACAAAAAGGATATCTCGATGGGTAACAGGGGTGAAGGTAGAAGACAAAAAGAAAAAAGATAAATACGAGGATAGACGGGCTCGAAGGTTAACAACAGCTGTCCCCGGCAACGGCACCAGAAATGCTTGTTGGTGTTCCTTAACCTCAACACTAGGCGCTGTAATAGCGTGAGTGTGTAAGAGACTCCTGGGTACACTGACGAGTGCGAACGAATCCGCAAGCGCACGGATACACCGTTGTAGCACTTCTCCATAGGAGAATGAGTATTCCCGTCGGGTTTCGTTCCTAGGGCAGAGAGTAACCAGAGAGGGTCTATCCAAGGACACCAGCACTGCTAGGATAGGTAGGGATATGAGAAGCACTTTCTTAAGGGACTTAACTCTCAAGATGGATCTGTCCGCTATTAGTCCTCCCCGTGGGGCGCCAGCCCATCCTAACTTTTTAGGTAGAGGCCAATGTACTGGCAATGGGGCCCAACTCGGTACGCAGGCGTGGAGGGTTCCAAAGGGTCCAACAGGCTTGAGAAACCAAGTTGATATGTGCCTTGGTTTGTATATGATGAGCGATTGACCGGATGTTTTGAGGCTTTGTGTTGAGTGTGTTTTGTCGGGTTGTGTTGTCGGTTGTGTAACTTTCTATGTGTTGTGGTGTGTTGTCAATGCACTCGTGAGGAGTGGTTGACAGCGTTGTGTGGACTGACTCTTGGCCTAGTATTGCAGGTGTTGGTTGCGGCTTGGTTTGTGTTGGTGCAGGTGAAAAACAAGCGTGAAAGGTCTATGCCTGTGTGGCCTCCGAGGAGTGGAGAGACAAGTAGGCTTGGTTCGAGGGACCCGGTGACCGACAGGATCAAGTGCGGGCCGCATGGTGCAAGAAGAGCAAGACGAAGTCGTGGAAATGGAGCCGGTGCATCGGTGGCGGCCAAGTCAAGGAACGAGGCAAGACTGAGTAGACCGTCCGGGCACCGGAGGTGAAAGGCTTGACGAGCTCGATGCTTGGTGTGGTGAGGCCGAGTCGGGTACGCGGGGTTTGGTGGTTTGGCCACAAAACCATCGGAGGACGGTTTCTTAGTTTGGGCCTCAAAACCAAGTCCGAAGGCCAAACGCGACGGAGACGGGGATCCGGGAGCGTCGGGAAGCTTCGAGGCAGGCGACACGTGGCATGATCGAGGTGCTTGCGTCGGGAGGACGCGAAGGCCCGATGGATGCGCGGCCGTCCGATGGTGAATTTCATGTGTTGACCAAAATGCCCCTGTGAGGGCTTGTATTGTATCTCCTAGTGTAGGGGTACTTCGGTCTTTTCCGGAGGGCCTATATATAGGAGGAGGGGGCTGAATTTTCAGCTAACTCTTTGGCTTAGTTGGTGGGAGTGCTCTTTCATTTTGGGGTGCTCTTGGGGAGAGAGGGAGAGGAGAGTGTGTGGCTCTTTGTTTGGAGCTTTTTGCCATCCAAGATTTGCAATTCTTGGAGTGGCTTGTAATCCAACATGGCATGAATATTCAGAGTGAATTAGTCCCTCAAATCTTGTGCAAATTCCTCGAACAAATTCTATCTCCTTCTAAATTCCCGAGTTTGTTTTTGTGCTATTTTCGGAGCTTTTCGGTTCGATCCTTGTGCGTCGATTTCTAGGGCGTTTCCTTTCGGATTTCTTTGAGGGGATCATGGGTGAGTGCCTTGTGCCTCTTTGTGGATGATCTTGACCCCTCAAACGTCGGGAATCAGGCTCGATTTGGTGAGGTTTGGATGAACTCAAGTTTATGCTTTGAGCGCATGAGATTTGCGATTCCGGTTGATTGGATAGGTTTGGGGTTCCAAGATTTTGGGCATAGCTTCTCTTAGAGACGCTTCTCATCTACCCAAAATTTGGGCTCAAGCCATCTAGCAGTTTGGGAGATCCATCGATTGGAAGTTGGAGGTGTTTTCGTGGGGTTCGCGGCTCTGCTTCGGCGTGCAGGGCGGACGGTCCGCGAGTGCAGGGCGGACGGTCCGCGAGTGCGGGGCGGAGGATCCGCGAGGACTGTGTTCGTCGTGTGTTCGTCGAGTTCGTCTTGTGTTCTTGCGAGCTCGTGGTTTGATCCATTGGGGTCTTTGGTTTTTGGAGCAAGGAGTTTGCGGACGGTCCGCCGGTCCATGACGGACCGTCCACGAGGTTCAAATTGAGGTGGTGTTTTCTGGTGCCTGGCACGGATGGTCCGGACTGTAGTGTCGGACAGTCCGCGAGGACCGGGCGGACAGTCCGCGAGTAGAGGGCGGACAGTCCGCGAGGTGCGGTTCGTCTCTAGTGGTTCGGTTGGTAATTTCGGACGGTCCGTCTTTGATCCACGGACGGTCCGCCTGGTGACCGTGGACAGTCCGCCCCCTTCTGGCGGACAGTCCGTTCTGGCCGGACAGATTTGGTTGAGAGCTTTGTTCCTTTGGTTCCTTGATCCGTGCTTCCGCTAGTTAAACCAAGGATCGCTCCTGGGGTTGGTAGGCTTGTGTGTGCCTAGCCTTGTGCCTCTCTTGTGTGTGCGAGTGCTCCGAGTGGCAATTGGGGTTTAGGCCGAGTTCATCCTTTGGGAAGAATTTTTATCGGCTCCCATTCACTCCCCCCTCTCTGGTCGCCTATTCGGTCCTTCAATTGGTATCAGAGCCGGTTGCGGATTCGTGTGACTCTAACAAGTCTAGGATCCATAAGGTGACAAAAGAGAAGGGGCGCTTTGCTTGCGGTTTCGGGTTGCGCGTTTTGAGCCCGGCGATTTGGTGTTGTGCCTTTGAAAACCATAACTTGAGATACCCTCAATGAAATAGGCATAACTTTTCGCTCGGTGCTCCGTTTGAGCTCAAATTTTTACAGCGGTTAGGTGACAAGATTACGGTCATACTCCAAACTGGCGGTCTCAAAAAATTCAGAAAAATTCAGGAACATAAAGAAAAATTTTGTTCTTTGCTTTTACAGCTTTTCCGCGAATGTTCATGAATTTCTCTAGACCGCAATTCACCTCCGTTTGAGCTGAAATTTTGTGTACCTCTATCTTTGGTGCTCCTTGTTCAGTGGTAAAATTTTGGGAAAAAGATAAGATTCTTTGCTATTGAACTCGTGAGTTCTTTTCCGAGAATTGAGGCAATTCGAGTGCTTTCCTTGCTTCTTTGCTTTTTTCTTGAGCTTGTTTTCAACTAATCCTAACTGGTGCTTTGAGTTATGGCATCAAGCTCTTCTACTTGTGTGTCTCTGTCTCTAGAGGTTGATGAGATGAAGAGTGTTTCGAGAGATGACCACAAGTGGAGGAGGAAGTGCAAGGGGTTGGAGAACGATAAGGAGGTGTCGGCGTTGATCCGTCTTTTGGTGGCCCAAGATGATGATCTCCAAGACAAGCTCATGAAGAGAAGCAAGGTCAAGCTCACTCAAGGTATCATTAGCTTGTTCACCTGCCTTTGTGCCTATGGTGAGATGAATGTTGAGTTAAAGAATTCCCCTTCGCCATGCAAGTCATGTGATGCTTTGCTTGTTGAAAATAAGATTGTTAGGAGAGAAACTCTTGAGCTTGCTAATGATGTTAGTACCTTGCTTAGGAAGAATGAAGAGTTCAATTCTTCTATTGCTTGCTTGGTAGATGAAATTGACTTGTTGAAATCCAATGCTTCTATGCCTTGCAACTCTTGTGTTGCTTTCAATATTGATCTTGATGTGGCTAGAAGTAAGATTGCTTTGTTGGAGACAAGTGCTTCCTTACCATGTGTTTCTTGTGAGTCTTTGCATGCTGAAATTAATCAACTAAAATTGACTCACACCACATGTGTAGATGGACTTGAGCATGCTAGGGCTGAAATTTGTGATATGAAATCCATGCCTTGTAGCAAGTGCTCTTTGTTGTGTATAGATGATGCTTGCCATACTTCTTATGATGATGATGATGCCTTGGTTGATGTAAATGATGATACTTGTTCATGTGGTCTCATTTGCACTTCATGCATTGATTTGGAAAGTGAAGTTTTGGCTTTGAAAAGAATGCGCGATGATATGAGCGCCAAGTTGGTTGTGCATGATGAGATGAGTGCCAACCTTGAGAAAGAAAATGAACTCTTGCATACCACATATGCTAAATGCATTGAAAAGGAAATCGATAATTTGAGAAATATGACATGTGGTACTTGTGAGCACCTCAAGTTTGAAAATGAGGTTTTGCGCACAAGGTGCAAGAGTCTTTGTGCCAAGGGTTTAGATTCTCACATTTCTTGTCACTCCGATGTTGATGCTTTTAAAATTGCTTCTTCTCAACCGGAGTTGACTTCCTCTCTTGAGCATGAGTCTTTGGATGGTGGCACGTGTGGTGGTGCTTTGGATAGCTCTTTCATAGCTACTCCTAAGCTTGTTGCTTCTTCAGTGTTGCCCAGGATGTGTCGGATGGCAAAGGTGCTTCTCACATATTTGGAACTCATGCTCCCAAACCGAAGTTCCAATGCACTTTCTGCAAGAAGGATGGGCATACCGTTGAGTTTTGCTTTCGCCGTGTTAAGCACGAGCGACGTGTGCGTGCCAAAGCTTTTAAGAAGCCACATAGCCTTTCTCATGGCACGTGTGATTCTAATGTGGGCACCAAGTTGGATGTTGAGGTTGATGCTTCTTGCTCTAAGTCCCAAGGGACTTCTCACTTACAAGAGAATGGTGATTTGTCCACTCGGACTGTGCCTCCCCATAGGCCTTTGTACCATTGCTCTCACTGTGGGAAGGATGGGCATCAAGAGAGCTTTTGCTACCGCTGAGCAAGGAAAATGCGGGGAGGAGGTGCTTCTAGGCCTTTGGTTGTTCATAGCCCTTCTCATGGCATGAACACTTGTGAGCCTAAGAAGGCACGATTTGTGGACGAGTTTTATGACACTCTTTCTAGTGAGTTAGGACATGCTCGTGGACATGTTTCTAGTGTTTCTAGTGTTGGTCCACGACATGCTTTCCATGGTGCTTGTGTTGGTTCTTCTCCTACGACCCCGAAGGATCTTTGCCTTTTTGCTTGTGGTAGCACTCGGTTTTCTTCGCGAGTGGCTCCTTTGAGGCATGGTTCTAAGGGTGTTCAAAAACCTTTTCATTCGAACCGGCATTTGCATCATGCTAACCCACATGATAACTTGAGTGCATCGCTTACCCGTGTGACCAAGTATTGGATTCCCAAGTATGTGCTTGCTAACCCTTTGGGATCCAAGGCTCGGTCTTTTTCATCTCCTTGTGTGTAGGTATGGAGACGCGGTTGGAGAACATGAGTTGGATGGTGCTTGATCTTTGCCCGTGAGGTGATCAAGACAAGATGGTTCTCCACACCACTTTGGATGGCTCTTGAAAGCCTTTGTACACATGTATAGTGAGTTTTCTTTCCCCCTTGTGCTCACTTGTATATACTTGTGTCTTTCTTGTGTGAAAACCATGGTAGGCTAGCCACCTTGCTCATGATAGCTTTATGATTTTTTATACCTATCTTGCTATCTTTTATATGATATTGTGGTGGATGATATTTATGAACATCATGTCATGCTTTATGGTTGATTGCTTGGATATGTCATGTTGTTCATCCATATCATTTTTGTCTAGCTCTATGGTACCTTTCTTGTTAGCATGTTTGTCCCCCATGTTTATCTTGTCATGCTAGCTTTGTAATATATGTTGGTGGATGATCCATGTGAACTTGTATCATGTCTTTGTTTAGTTCTTGTATCATGTTTGGCATGTTGTTCTTTGGTATCATTGTGGTTTAGTATCTTTTTATAGGATTGTACCTTGTTGACATGCTTGCTAGCCCATACTTATATCCATATGTGGAATCATGTTACAATGCTTTATTTATCTTGATTAGTATTGTCAATGCATTGTGTAGCATGTTTCGAGCGTTCTTTGGGTTTTGGGCTTGCCTTGTCTTCTGATTGTGTTTTTTTTCCTCCTTTGGTTTTCTCCCTTTTTAGGTTGGGTTTAGAGCTTCTCTTTTGCTCTTTCTTTTCCTAGCTTTTGCTTTGCTAGTTGTCTTTGGTTGAGGGGGAGCTTGGCTTCTTTTGATGGGGAATTTGGTTTCAAGGTGTGCTTTAGCTTTTGGTAGCCATTTGTGATCCTTCAATTGGTATCCTTTCTATGGTACTCAATTGAGATCTTTAGCGGTCTTGCAATTGGTATCTTTCCTATGGTACTCAATTGGGATTTTTGGTGGCTCTACTCTCGCTTGGAGCGGTTCTTAGTTGGTGTGTCCCCGTGTGAGCCTTCTTGGTGGTAAGTCAAGTCCTGTGTCTCCCCATGCATTGCATTTTGCATTGCATATGTATCATATATCATGATGTATAGACTTTGGTAGGTTTGTCATTCGTGTCTTGCATTGTGTCATATATCATGTTGCATTTGATGTACATATCTACCTTTGTTGCATTTGTATCATATTCATGGTAGGTTGAGCTTCTCATATATGCCATGAATACTATGATATGCTATTTGTGAGCTTTTGAGCATGTTTGATATGATTTGGTGATGGATAGCTATGCTCTTAATAGTTTTGCTATATGTGCATGTTGAGATGGCTATTTTTGGAAAATGCTAGGATAGGCTCTCTCTTGTGAGTTTAAGGCCTTGCATGATCTTAGTGTGCTTTGGTGGTCTATACCATGCTTAATTTGTGCTTGGATATCATATGCTTTTCACTTGGGGTCAAAGACCCATTTATCATTATGAATGTTTAGCCCATGTGATACCTTGTGGGGGAGCATAAGCTTCTTTTTGCCGCAAAGGCACTTCATGTACCATTTTGTGCTTAAAATTTAAAAATGAAATTGGTATGAAATGTTTTGCTTGAAGTTATGCTCTCACTTGTTCCATGTCATAAAATTCTTTAAAATTGTAATAATTTGGGTGCTAAACCGTTGCATGTTGTCTACCATGAGAAGTCTCATTTTAAGAAGTAGACACATGGCTCGGTGGCTTTAACATGACATGAGATGCTTATGGGTGTTTGTAATGATCTTGTGATGAGGATATGTGACCTAGCATGAAGTTTGTGTGATCTAGATTCACTTTGGCATGTTTTGCTCATGTTTAGGTCTTTGCTCATGAGAGGGAATTTTTTCACAAAAATGCTTAATTTGATCATGCCTTTTTCATATGCCTATATAGCTTGACTTCTTGATGGCTATGCTTTTATGGAACTATGAACTATCTTGCTTGCTCATTATCTCACTTGTAGCATTTTATAGTGCTCTTTGTATATTTGAGAAGCTAGTAGTTCAATCTTTTGCAAAATTGCCATGTTTCATGCATTGTCATCAAGGAAGAAAAATTGCATTTGGGGGAGAAAATGTTTCAGTTTTCATGCATTTGTTGCATCCAGAGGGATACTCAGTTCAGGGGGAGAACTTGAGTTTGCATGCACATTTTCAGGGCAAGTATGCATTTGTGTAGGGGGAGCTTTGGTGAGTTTCCTTTGTTTGCCTGAGTTGTGCTTTGCATTGGTGTTTTGCTCTTTGCTCTATCACATACATTTAGAGTGAGCTTTGTATGCTCTTTGGCCCTAGCGCATGTGCTTAGGGGGAGCTTGTGAGCTTGGTGTGCTCTTTGCTCTATCGCATGTGTTTAGGGTGAGCTTTGTATGCTCTTTGGCCCTAGTGCATGTGTTTAGGGGGAGCTTGTAAGTTTTGTGCTCTTTTTGCTCTTTTGCCGGTGGTGTTGAGCCCCTTTGCCTCTTCTTGAGGAGCCGGCGGTTGATTTGAGTTTTCGATCGTCACATGATAGGTGTTGAGCCCCTTGTGCCTCTTCTTGAGGGATCATGCGCTCTTGTCTCGGTTGTGTCCAGCCGTTGCCCATGTCTTTGGGGACCGAGATTGTTAGTGGTGGTGGCCTTTGTGGTGTCTCTCATGCCAAGTGTCTTTGTTCTTTGCCTTGTGTGGCTTTCGTTCACTTGGATGAGTTGTTCGGCCTTTGCTTTCTCAAACTATTTTTTTGTGCTCGCATGTTGTCAACCCACTCCTCAAGGGGGAGAAATTTGGACAATCAAGTTGATATGAACCTTGATTTGATGGTGATGAGCGGTTGACAAGTGCTTTGTTAAGAGCTGAAATTGGTTTGATGGCTTTCGGGTTTGCTTGTAGCTCTTGTGGTTTCCTTGACTCTTTGGTGGTGTTTAGCCTTTGTGCTCCCTTTGGTTCCGAGAGTCTTTGGTTGGAGCTCTTCTCATTTCAAGTTGCCTTGTGTTTGCTTTTTGTTGGCTTTTGGGCACTTGAATGAGTTTTCCTTTTGCTTTCAAACCATCTTTTGTCAATGCACTCATCAAGGGGGAGATTGAGAAACCAAGTTGATATGTGCCTTAGTTTGTATATGATGAGCGATTGACCGGATGTTTTGAGGCTTTGTGTTGAGTGTGTTTTGTTGGGTTGTGTTGTCGGTTGTGTAACTTTATATGTGTTGTGGTGTGTGGTCAATGCACTCGTGAGGAGTGGTTGACAACGTTGTGCGGACTGACTCTTGGCCTAGTATTGCAGGTGTTGGTTGCGGCTTGGTTTGCGCTGGTGCAGGTGAAGAACAAGCGTGAAAGGTCTATGTCTGTGTGGCCTCCGAGGAGTGGAGAGACAAGTAGGCTTGGTTCGAGGGACCCGGTGGCTGACGGGATCAAGTGCGGGCCGCATGGTGCAAGAAGAGCAAGACGAAGTCGTAGACATGGAGCCGGTGCATTGGTGGCAGCCAAGTCAAGGAACGAGGCAAGACTGAGTAGACCATCCGGGCACCGGAGGTGAAAGGCTTGACGAGTTCGACGCTTGGCGTGGTGAGGCCGAGTCGGGTACGCGGGGTTTGGTGGTTTGGCCACAAAACCATCGGAGGACGGTTTCTTGGTTTGGGCCTCAAAACCAAGTCCGAAGGCCCAACGCGACGGAGACGGGGATCCGGGAGCGTCGGGAAGCTTCGAGGCAGGCGACACGCGGCATGATCGAGGTGCTTGCGTCGAGAGGATGCGAAGGCCCGATGGATGCGCGGCCGTCCGATGGTGAACTTCATGTGTTGACCAAAATGCCCCTGTGAGGTCTTGTATTGTATCTCCTAGTGTAGGGGCACTTTGGTCTTTTCCGGAGGGCCTATATATAGGAGGAGGGGGCTGAATTTTCACCTAACTCTTTGGCTTAGTTGGTGGGAGTGCTCTTTCATTTTGGGGTGCTCTTGGGGAGAGAGGGAGAGGAGAGTGTGTGGCTCTTTGTTTGGAGCTTTTTGCCATCCAAGATTTGCAATTCTTGGAGTGGCTTGTAATCCAACATGGCATGAATATTCAGAGTGAATTAGTCCCTCAAATCTTGTGCAAATTCCTCGAACAAATTCTATCTCCTTCTAAATTCCCGAGTTTGTTTTTGTGCTATTTTCGGAGCTTTTCGGTTCGATCCTTGTGCGTCGATTTCTAGGCCGTTTCCTTTCGGATTTCTTTGAGGGGATCATGGGTGAGTGCCTTGTACCTCTTTGTGGATGATCTTGACCCCTCAAAAGATGGGAATCGGGCTCGATTTGGTGAGGTTTGGATGAACTCAAGTTTATGCTTTGAGCGCACGAGATTTGCGATTCCGGTTGATTGGATAGGTTTGGGGTTCCATGATTTTGGGCATAGCTTCTCTTAGAAATGCTTCTCATCTACCCAAAATTTGGGCTCCATCCATCTAGCGGTTTGGGAGATCCGTCGATTGGAAGTTGGAGGTGTTTTCGTGGGGTTCGCGGCTCTGCTTCTGCGTGCAGGGCGGACGGTCCGCGAGTGCGGGGCGGACGGTCCGCGAGGACTGTGTTCGTCGCGTGTTCGTCGAGTTCGTCTCGTGTTCTTGTGAGCTCGTGGTTTGATCCATTGGGATCTTAGGTTTTTGGAGCAAGGAGTTTGCGGACGGTCCGCTGGTCCATGACGGACGGTCCACGAGGTTCGAATTGAGGTGGTGTTTTCTGGTGCCTGGCATGGACGGTCCGGACTGTAGTGTCGGACAGTCCGCGAGGACCGGGCGGACAGTCCGCGAGTAGAGGGCGGACAGTCCGCGAGGTGCGGTTCGTCTCTGGTGGTTCGGTTGGTAATTTCAGACGGTCCGTCTTTGATCCACGGACGGTCCGCCTGGTGACAGCGGACAGTCCGCCCCCTTCTTGCGGATAGTCCGTTCTGGCCGGACAGATTTGGTTGAGAGCTTTGTTCCTTTGGTTCTTTGATCCGTGCTTCCGCTAGTTGAACCAAGGATCGCTCCTGGGGTTGGTAGGCTTGTGTGTGCCTAGCCTTGTGCCTCTCTTGTGTGTGCGAGTGCTCCAAGTGGCAATTGGGGTTTAGGCCGAGTTCATCCTTTGGGAAGAATTTTTATCGGCTCGCATTCACTCCCCCCTCTCTGGTCGCCTATTCGGTCCTTCAAGGATGTCACTACTGCGGCCTAACTCTACCATTACGCGAACGCACATGGTCTTCGCAGGATAACCAGAGCCCAGACACCACGTCTGCACTCCAGATAACTACTATAGCGCGGTTACGTTTGTCGACCCGCTAACAACACTATAGCAACCCGTACAAATACAGAACCACGAACTGGAGAGAGAACGGATCAAATCATACTAGTCATCGAGCTACGGAGCAGAAAGAAAGCTATGGATGCAAACAAACGAGATACAACAGACTTAGTCAGCTAAACAGGATCAGAGCATGCAAATAGATATATGAACTAAGGAACTAGCTCTAAAGGACCGAAGCCTTGTGTCACGAAGAACAAAAGCCTCTAACTTATGAACGAGCTAAGAACACAAGAACAAATCAATCATGCATGATGTCCACTATAGTCTAAATAAGAAATGCTGAAATACTCATTTTGGTCTAAATGAAGAACAAGCATCCACGAGGACATCAACTCACTCCTCACTCCTACTCTATCTCTCAACTAATCCTAGTCTAGATCTCTTCTCAACCCCATTCTACCACATAGAGGTGAGAATCACCTCACATAGGCAGAATTAGAGAAAGGGAGAGAGAGCTACACAAGAGAGAAGTGGAACTTGAGAGCTTGGAGGTGTGTGTGAAATGAGGCCTCTCCCCTTCTATTTATAGGCAAGGGAGTGGCTTGCTCCGAGGCTCCAAATGCTCCAAAACACCCCGGGATGCAGCCAGGAGCCAATGGGTGAGCAACACGTGGAAGGAGGGGATCAACCGACCCTAGGTCGGTTCGGCTGATCCTAAGGTCGGCCGAAACCCTCGGCCGGCCTTTTGGCCCGTGCTTCCTCTGGCTCACTTCCATGTGGACCCTGGTGCCCATCCTCCGTGCATGGCACGTTTCCTAGCGGTTTGGTTAGCAAAGTGGGCCCATGGATCCATGTGATGCTGACGTGGCAGCGTATGATTCGTCGAGAGTTCTTCACATGGATAGGTGACATCATGGATCCAGGAGAATCCATGTGGCAGCCCCTCATTGGACAGCACTTGAGTGCCTTGGATTGGAGTGGAGTGAATGTGCATGGATTCCTCTCATTTCTTATGCTAAATACCTGCATTCGAATAAACATCGACACTGGTGAAAAGTATTAGTTTAAGCTCCTATTCTAGTGTGGATGTGCAATTCATGCTTCAATTTGCAGGAGTTGACGGCCATAAAAATGGTACTTAACAGCCATCAACAACACCCCCACACTTGACCTTTGCTCGTCCCGAGGGAAGGGGAAACAAAGCCAAGTGGGTCATGAATACCAAAGAGTAAGACAAACATAAGAGATATTCTGAGTCATACCTTGCTCCTGTGAACCTCTATGGAGTGGCTATCATGTCTCCTTGGGCAATTGAAAAGTAGAACAGCTGTGAATCAAGTCACCTATGCACCTGATGATAAACACCTTGGGGTTTTGCATGTTTTTCAAAACAAAACTCTTGGTAGCTTCCTCATTTGATTCTCTCAGATCGCTCAATGTCTATATGTCCTCACCAAGGCATTATTGCCTTTCTTCATCCTACTTCTAATGGTGGCTATATGTGGAGCTCAGGGTAGGATAAAAGAGAAAGCATACTTGCATCATATATATTGCAAAGTCAAAAACTGGATCCACAGAGAAAATCTAAAGAAATAAAACTACCAAAAACTTAACGATTCTCATAGGAATCAGACTCTTTAAACTGACTTTGACCCGATGTCAACTTGATTGTTAACCCGCCTCCATCTTCTTTCCTTCTGCGTATTCTTCTTTTTCCACGTCTCTCTTTCATTAATCGGCCGATCCTAGATCGGCTAGTTGTTTCTTCCCTTTCTTTATCGGCTTTGAGGTCTTCCTGATGTCTCTTCGGCTTTTCTCTGACATGTGTCGAAAAATGGTCACAACACATGGCAACAACAACTCATACAATAATTTTTTTAGAAGGAAAATGGATTGATCTTAGAGCATTACACCGGCCCTTTACAAACAGGACCCCAAAGAAAAGGAAAATAACAAAAAATTTCAAAACTTCTGCTCATCTTCCTCGAAGCCTTCAGAGATCCGTTCGTCACCACCGTCGAAGCCGCATCCCAATCGTCGCCAGGCACCAGAGCTGTGGGGACCCACCTTCGGATTCCTGTTAAGCACCTGTGTTAGTCCCTGGACCGGGTAGGCTAACACAGTTCTTATCAAAGTTAAGTATAGATGCAATAAATAACGTATATTCAAAGAAAAATACCTCAATGCAGCGAAGGGAAGCGCAGGTGCCCATCCACTAACTAGATGGTTAACAACACCTGGAACCCACGTAGTCTACCTGTAAAAAGTATAATAGAGGCGAAGCTAAGTACACATCAACGTACTCAGCAAATCCCAGCGTATAAGAAATTAATCCTATAGACTACATGCAAGGTTCCAAGGAAAAGGAGAAGGTCTTGATTATAAATAAACTAATGCAGGTGAAGTAAATTTCAGAGAAACTGAAAAGTAAAGCATGTATAACATATCTAAGTTGGTCCTGGAGGGGGAACACGTAGCCTCCCCTACCAGTCCCCAAGTTTTATTAAACTCAGTGACCACCGGGTCCCACTGAGCCGGCATCTGCCATATCACTCTCTAAGGGCCACTGCCCTGTCTCACCACCAAGTCTATCCTCACAAAGCATGTGTGCGAATCAACGGGAGCTATGACCAAAAGGGCTCATAACCGAGAGCCACGGCTATTCGAATAGATTATACTCTGCGCAGAGACATACACTGTACCAATACGTCCGACCAGCCCATACCTTCGCAAAAGGCGGTACTGGTCGCAAGAACCATACCCAACGGCGTCTACATGTGGACTACATTCTCATCCACATCTAGACAACATTCTCTAGCTCCATCCACGTCTACACTGGGGCCTAAGTAGGGGTCATTCCACCACCACCCGCCTCACGGGTCCACATCCCGGGAAAATGCATATGCATATAAAAATGTGGTATACAATACCACCGCGCCATTCCGGGCGCCATAACAAACTCGATGACCCGTACCGACCGGACCTGGGACTCTGCGAAGGTCCTGCTCCAGCGCATCCGTTGCCCACCATGGTCCCTTGGGATGGTTTACTAGGTTCAGTAGCGGGGTTTGATTCAAGGCCGCAGATAAATAGGCATTCCCGACAGGCTATGCCTTTTTGGCTACGTATGGTCGTACTAAGTCACTAGAAAGACTTTCCCGTGAACAGATCCTTATACGACCGGAGTAAGCATGGACAGGATCCTCCACTGAGGCTGCCCCATACTCCCATGTCTGCCCTTAAGGAGTCTAACTCTCTTTAGTAGGTTCATTTTATTACTCTCACTTTCTACCTCTCCCTATCACCAGAATTCCTCTCATGAATAATTGTGAAAAGTAAATCTAAGGATGATGCTCATATGGTCCTTAAAGCAAATGCAAGTCAAGCTATTATCTTGGCATGTTTTATATTCTAATTATAGAACAGTGGCAAAAGTGTGATCAAGGAGGGGTGCTGGGACTTGCCTCTTATACTTGCTTTCCTAGTTGACCAAGTCTTGCCTTCTAGATCCTTGAGGACTTGGTCGGCTAGGCACCTAGTAGTCGTCATGGACATACAGAGCCCCATTTTCATGGCCTTCGGGGTCCTGGTCTTCGGGGTTCTGGTCTTCGGGGTGGAGCTCTGTCGTCTACCGATTATAATAACGCATAAAATAACAATTAATAAAGCAGTTCATGAAAATAAATATCAAAAAAATTGAATGTTCCTATTGTTCAACGATATGCACAGTTGGATATTGTGATGTCTAGGATGACGTGGAGTCTAGGGTTAGGTGGCATAACAGCTACGAGGGGTTGAAACCTAGGGTTTTCTCGGGCAGCGTAACGGTGGGATTCTCGGGATTCTGAAGAGGCTTATGGTCTTGTGCAAAGGGGATGTGTGTGATAAGGCTCGAGGTAGGCTCATGTGGCCCTAAGGTACCTTGAGGAACCTTCATAGGTTTTCCGGGGCTAAACATGCGAAACGCGTATTCCCGGGTACACTTTTGCGGGGTTTTCCATTAATCCGGGAAAGGGCATAAATGAAAAAGGGTTTCAGAGGGGTCAACTATAGAAACTAGGGACATCACTAGGTTTAGAATAGCTCCTTTTATTTGTGGAAATTTTCCCATGATTTTTGGAGCTAGGATGGTTGAAACGCGGAATCCCGGGTACACTTCTATAGGGTTTCCTATTTACCAGGGGACGGGCTAAAATGAAAACGGGCTTTAGGAAGGTTAACTATGAGAACAAGTGGCACCACTGGGTTTAGAATAATTCCTAGTATTTTTAGGAATTTTTCTAGAATTTTTGGGCAAAGGGATGGTCTCTAACTAAACTTTTGTGTGCACAAACTGGGTGTACCTAGCAATTTTCTAGGGGCTGACGCAAGCGGGCAAGGGCGTGCTACGTTGTGTTGTGGACCCGTGGACTGAGGGCCGTCGACCGGGGGCTCCTTTTGTCTACGGTTCATGTGCACCACGTGCATGGAGGCCAAGGGGTGGCGACGGACGGTGTGGGCGACGACATTACCCATCGGGCCCACACGTAAGCGAGGGAGGGGCTGACGGATGGTGACGGCATCACCAAGGAACCGCGTTGCCGCCCCAGATTGGGCACTATTGCGGTGGAGGGGCAGAGCACTTCGCTGGAGTGCTCGCCGCCGTCCATCCGAGGGGGTTTCAGACGACAACAAGTGGCCTTAGGGGTTTGTCTTGCCACGACGAAGCGAGTGGGGAAGCATGTGAACCACGGGGGTGGCTGACGGCGGTACAGAGGCTCGCCGGAGCGGAGCCCTGGCTCGGCCGTGGACGGAACCGTCCCTAGGAGTTGCCTTGTGCCTAAGTGAGGGTGTGCGGGGGCGTGCGGGGTCCTAGTGAGCACAGCTGTGTATTTGGGCAGCATAAGGGGCCGTGACCGAGCACTGGTGGCAAGTGGAGTTCGCCGAAGTGAGTGGCGACAGCACGAGTGGTGCTAGGACTACGAATAAAGGGAAAGAAGGGCATGGTGGGGCTTACCGGCCACTAGATGCGGCGAAGCCACGCCGGAGTAGTGCTCCTGCGCGGTAGTGTGCCGTGGCAAACTCGCAGCGGCGGAGCTTCACCGGCGGAGCAGAGTTGTGCCGAGGGAGGGGAGGGAAGAGCTTGTGGTGGAGGTGGTGTGGTGTGTGGGGAGGTGTGGTGCCACGAGAGCCCCTTGGGTGCCTTTTATAGGTCGGAGAAGGAGAGGGGCTCGGCCGCAGCCGGGGTGAGGTGGTGGTGTGAGCTTGTGTGGCGGTGACACGTGTTTACCGGTGGATAAGGTCGAGGAAGGGGAATGGATGGGAACGAGGGGCAGGGATGATGTTCTTGGCGCCGGTGAGTACGGAGCTCGCGCTAGATTGCATTATTTGGCGCCGGGAGAGGAGATTTGGGGTACGGTGGTAATCTAGCCCGGCTTGGAGGAAACTAGAGTGTTGTGGTGGTTTCGTGGTGAGGGTGGTTTGGGTGGAGTTCAAGCGGGGTGGGCTTTAGTGGTACAGGCGACAGTGGTGCTCGCCTCCGTACGGGGATTAAGGAGGAGGAGAGAGAGATCGACAGCGCGGAGGGGTTCCGGGCTTGGCGTGGTGGCGAGGCAGCTTGCGGTGCAGAGGCGAGGGGGAGAAACTACCTAGCGGCTAGGGAGGTGAAGGCGGTCTGGTTTAGGGTGTCGCGCGCATGCAGGGTCGAGAGGAGATAGCTAGGGATGGTGGTTTGGGGAGGAAGAGTGGTACGGCGGCGCGACGCACTGCCTTGGCGTGGTGAAACCATGGCAGGGTGGCTGTGGGCGGAGAGGGATCAATGATGGGCGATTTTGGTGGAGGAGGCATAGGCGGAGTCGGGGCACGAGCTAGGGGTGTGCCTAGGGAGCTAGGAAGGCGGATTTGGTAATAGCGGCCGGGGGAGCACCGGTGCATGGGCGCGAGGTAGGGGATGACGGGAGGGTGACGATGAGCAGTAGCTGGACCGGGATGGGCCGCTGGGCTGGGTCGAGGTGGGCTATGGTGTGAGAAAGGGAAGGGAGCAGGCCGATGTTAGGGGAGGAGTTCAGGGACGTCCAATGGACTTAGGGTTTAGAAAGCTTTCCTAGGGTTTTAAAGATGATTTTGAAATATTTGGATTCAAATTTGAATGAGGGTTGGGTTTTATGATATCCTTAGAAGAAGGATGGAGACTAAGGGTTAAGGAGTGAATTTGAAATAAAATCCCAAATCCAAATTTAACCCAAATCCTTAGGGGTTTTAACTAGGGTTTTAATGTGAATTTGAATTGAAATTTCAAATTCGATTTTAACCCAAGGTCCTTAGAGATTTATTCTAGGGTTTGAAAAGTAGATTTGAAACAAATATTTCAAATTTATTTCCATCCCAAAATCCTTAGGAAAAGGAAAGGGGTTTTACTATAGTTCGAAAAGTGAATTTGAAAGGTGATTTCAAATTCGAATTTCAAACAAAAATCCTTAGAGGATCATTCAGCAATCAAATGCAACACAATGTGGTTTAAATGCAATTTTATTTATGAAAATTTTGGGAATATGTGGAGGGAAAGATAATTAGCCTATAATTAGAGAAATTTTTTAATAAGTTCATGTTTTTAAAATGTCCTAAAAAATCGGGATGTTACAAATCTACCCCACTTAAGGGGAATCTCATCCCCGAGATTCTAGGGCTAGAAAGAAAGCAAAGGTATTCATAGCTTCTACTCGCAATGTTTTATGTGTAGGATACTAGTGAAACCTATTCCTGCACTAGGGTTTCCTATGGGTCTCATTTTCTCCTTTCTTCTCGGGTACTACCCCACTTAAGGAGACTTTGACCCGGGGTCTTTAGGATGGGGTGCTACCCTAGGGTTTCTCACCTAGTGGTTGTTTTATCTAAGGTTTCCTTGGATACTTCTCATTTCTCTATGGTACATACGAAGCGTACCATCTCTGAGATATCTATTCTAGCACTACTCTACTTCATTTATGGGGGTCAACTTATCTGGGGCATAGCCAGGGTTTTGACTGTTCTTTCGGTCAATCAACCAATCTCCTTTCCCTATGATCCTTTGCGTAGGGTTGGTAGGGCTGGGTACTAGGTGACAGGGTCAGGCGTCTATGGGTTTAAGTCGATTGGTTCCGTTTCATCAAGGGGGTTATATGCCTTGATGCTTAGCTCTTCTCTTTGGAGTTGAGCCAAGGGAATTTATCAGGCTTTCTCCTATTTCATCAAAAGAAAGTTGTTTGGGTTGCCTAACCAGAATATATGGCCGCTTATCCTAGGAAGCTAGGAATAGTGGGACTTGATATATTTGATTTGGAGGCATGCAACTTCTCGATGATTTGGTCATATAGATGGTTTTCCTTCTTAGGCTCATTTAGTCTCCTATGTGTGTGGTTGGTTTCCAAAGGTCAAAGCGAGTAGTTCCTTTTGCCGGGAGAAATTTTGTTTGTATTATCTCTACCAATGTTTATCATCTTTTCCAAGAAAGCTCGGAAATCGTATTGATGATATGTTGGATTGTTGAGATTCACAAACCTTCTGACAATGGACTCAAAATTGAGCCTCGGGACTTTTCAAGCTTCTTCCTTTCTCTAGGGATTTTTCTAAACTCTAGCTTCAGATTTCTTTATTTCTTCAGCTTTAGGAGTTTCATATCTTGTCCAACCTCCAGTTTGGGTATCCTTACATGGATACCCAAGTGGAAAAGGAAAAGGGTTTTACTATAGTTCGAAAAGTGAATTTGAAAGGTGATTTCAAATTCGAATTTCAAACGAAAATGCTTAGAGGATCATTCAGCAATCAAATGCAACACAATGTGCTTTAAATGCAAATTTATTTATGAAAAATTTGGGAATATCTGGAGGGAAAGAAAAGTAGCCTATAATTAGAGAAAATTTTTAATAATTTTGTGTTTTTAAAATGTCCTAAAAAATCGGGATTTTACAAGAGCCAATTTCCACGAGGTGGAGGCCGCAGAGGAGGGCTTACTGCTAAGCGAATAAGCTGAGTACACTGCCTCTCAGGTGCAATGGCCAACTGTTGACCGGACATCCCTAGGCCCAACACGCATGTGGGCCATGCCCGGGAGATAAAGGCCTGATAATCTACACTACTCGACTAGTGGGCCGCGGTGCAAGGCTACCGTGGGCCACAAGACAAGACGGACAAGGACTTGTACTAGATTAGGGTAGCTTCTCATTACCCTTTATAGGCTACTCCTAGTCCTACTCGACTAGTACTCTTGTACCTAATCCGACTTGTAACCCTGCCTCTCACCATCGTGTTCCTGATCTCGGTGAGCCACACCGCACAATCTACTACCTCGGGTACCCTTTGGTAGGTTCGGTGTCTAAAACACTGACAGCTGGCGCGCCAGGTAGGGGTTCTCGTCGCGGATCCGCTGGCAAACTCGATGGCTCCTGTCATCATCAAGCCGATCGTCGCTTTCCAACAAGGCGACACTTTCATTTTCGGCTCCTAGATCTGCGTTGCTGATGGTGCTGGATCGTTCCTGCGTTTCCTAGCATTGACTCCGGAGTTGAAGCTCAAATCCTCGACACTTACACAAGCCTTGATGGAAGATCTCGTCGAGAATTTCGGCGAGATTTCGCTTTCTGACCCTGTCAGAGAGCTTGACTCAGAGTTCGAGTTCAACCCAACTTCGTCTTCAATTCAGTCTGAGTCGCTTTCCTCGGCTACACAGCTTGCGCTCAGCCTGGATTATCTCCCACCACCACCCCTCTTTGGACACCGCCATGTTAGCGCTGCTTACCAAGCCACGTTGGACATCCTCATGCGCCCTGGTTCGAAGACCGTGCTCGAGTACTCTTCGGATTCGGAAGTCAACCTCGACTACTTTGATTCGGATTCATCTGAGTTCGAGTTTGACTACTGTTCGGATTTTACTAAAGCACAACAACTGTATGGCCCTGCTCAAGGACTGGTGATCACATCGACACCTGAGGGTAGATTCGTCTACTGGCCTGAGCATGTGCCTGCTGACCTCGCCTTGGATGGTCAGGAGCGCTTTGTCGCCTGTCTCGACAACTTACCCTTCCAGGAAGGCACTAAGCTTGTTGACTATGACACCGACACTGAGCTCATTCATAGTACGGGTAGTTCCTCATCTTATCGAGAAGTTTTCGTCGTCGATGCATCTACTCCGCAAGGGCACCGTGCCAATTACCGCTTTCCGGATGATGTCTCTTATGATGAACTCTCCATTAATGCACCTGCTGATGAAACTGCGGAGACCAAGACTACACGTCACTAGAGGAATACTGATCGTGCAACCCTTCATCGTGAACTCACGGAAGCTCTACCTACTCGTAACTTGCAAGAGGCTCTGGATGCAGTTGCTACTCGTCAATATCGTACTCCAGAGGAAGCTATCAACACGATCGACTTGCTTGGTCGCTCTATGCCTCATGACAGGGCGGTTGCAGAAGTCGCAAAGCTGGCTGAACTAGCCTACAATATGCTACATCAAGGAACCAGTACACCTAGTCACCACGGTAGCAGTGGGGGTGCTCATCGTGGCACTCACACTCCTAATCGCACACGTCTGGAAGCTAGCAACAAGGGCCATGGTGGCGATGGCAGTGCAATAGAAAGTCGGGCGATTCTCGCTACGATGCTCGCACAACAATCAATGCCAGGCGTGCTGAGCATGAGAAGCAAAAGGACGCCAATTCTGATTCCTTCCCTGCTTTATCTGCTCGCCTTCAAGCTTTGTTTCTTCTGGAGAAATTCAAGCCTTATGGTATTTCCAAGTACGATGGCAAGCAAGATCCAAGACAGTGGTTGTGCTGTTATGCTTTGTCCATCTCTAATGACGGGGCAATGATGATACTAAATGCATCTACTTCCCTTTTAGTCTGGAGCAAGAACCACTGACATGGTTCGAATCTCTTAAGCGAGGCTCCATCGACAACTAGGGACAACTCAAGCAACGCTTCACCAGCAACTTCGCGGGTTCTTTGGGTCGCCATGGTACTCGTATAGACCTCGTGTTGATCAAACAAAAACAAGGCGAGACTCTTCACAAGTACATGCGCCGCTTCTTTGAAAAAAGAGCCACAATTATTGATGTTACCGAGAAAGAAGTCATAGACACCTTCCAGGATGGTTTATATGATGATAGGCTATTCCAAGACTTTGGTCGTGCTCGCCCAGCCAACATCACCAAGCTCAAGGAGATGATCACTCACTGGGCGAATGAGGAAGACAAAGCTCGGAACTGGTTCAAGCATCTTTGCGGTAATCAGAACAACAACAACAACAACAACAATAATGCTGGTGGAAACAATAGTGGCAAACAACACTAGGGCAATCGCACAGGTAATAACTACTCGAGCAATCCTAATCGCAAGCGCATGCCCAAAAATATTGTTGCAGCCATGGAACCCACTGCCAAGTCTGAAGAGGATCCTCACTGGTCTATGTTGACCAAGCAGAAATGTCCATGCCATCCAGAGGGTGATCACACTAGAGAGTAGTGTTACCAACTTCGCCGTGCCTTGAAGAACACACCAGAACCGATGCACCCAAACCCAAGGTTTCGCAAAAACAAGGGGAAGAAGGCTAACACAGACAAAGACGTTGGGTTTCAAGACCCATCCAACACTGTCAATGTCATCTTCGGTGGGATTCGAACCAAGCGCATGCAAAAATTAGCTCTCAGGGAGATTATGTCCATTGAACCAGCAGCTCCAACTTTCTTGAAGTGGTCTGAAACCCCCATCACCTTCTCAAGGGCGGGCCAATGGACTAGTTTCTCTGAACCAGGTTGATATCCTCTCATCTTGGATCCAGTGGTGGCAGGCTCCAGACTTACCAAGGTTCTCATTGATGGCGGCAGTGGTCTCAATGTCCTGTTCGCCAAGACCTTGAAGAAGATGGGCCTTGATATCACTAACATGCTGACCAAGACCAACTTGCCGTTCTACGGTATCATCCCAGGCAACACGGCTGTTCCATTGGGTTCAGTCGTACTACCCGTTACCTTTGGGACTAAGGCACATTACCGTACCGAGTACATAAAGTTGGAGGTCGCAGACTTCGAGACTTCTTATCACGCCATCCTCGGCAGACCTGGTCTGGTGAAATTCATGGCTATTCCACATTATGTGTACCTTGTACTCAAGATGCCGAGCCCCAAAGGAGTACTTTTATTGCACGGGGATTTGAAGCGTTCCTACGACTGCGACACAGAAGCTGTGGAACTTGCCTCCACAAATCAATTCCCCAATGCTATGATGGAAGTCTTCATTGCAGCTAAAAAGCTTGCTCCGAGTGAGTTGGAGGTTCCCGAGAAGACTAACGTCAACAACAAGCCTACACCGACTAGTGATGTCATGCTCAAAGCCTACACCGACTAGTGATGTCACTTACAATGGAGCAAAACTAGCAGAGCTATACATGTCGAGGATAGTATGTTTGCATAGAGTTCCGAGGAAGATAGTGTCTGATCGAGGTACTCAGGTCACATCTCATTTTTGGCAGAAGTTGCATGAATCAATGGATACAAAGTTAAATTTCAGGTCGGCATATCATCCTCAAACAGACGGCCAAACTGAAAGGACAAACCAAATCTTGGAAGATATGTTAAGGGCTTGTGCTTTGAAGCATGGAAGTAGTTGGGATAAAAGTTTGTTGTATGCAGAATTTGCTTATAACAATAGCTATCAAGCGAGTCTTAAAGTGGCACCTTTTTAAGCTTTATATGGGAGAAAGTGCAGAACATCATTGTATTGGAGTCAGACTGGGGAAACTCAACTCTTTGGACCAGAGATTATAAAAGAAGCCGAGAGACAAGTTGAAATAATTTGGGAGAATCTCAAAACTGCACAGTCACAATAGAAGAGGTATGCCGATCCTAAAAGGAGAGAAGTAGTATTCGAAGTTGGAGATTATGCATATCTTAGAGTGTCACCTATCAGAGGCCTTCACAGGTTTAATCTTAGAGGGAAGTTGTCACCACGTTTTATTGGACCTTTTCGGATCTTGGAAAGGAAAGGTGAAGTGGCATATCAGTTAGAACTACCTGCTCGGTTGTTAGGTGTTCATGATGTGTTTCATGTACCACAACTAATTAAGTGCTCAAGCGAGATTAAAGTGGAACATTTGCCATTGGATGATCTTGATGTGAAAGACGATTTGACTTATAAGGAGCATCCTGTTAAAATTTTGGACACATCAGAAAGAGTCACTCGGAACAAAATCATAAAGATGTGCAAAGTACAGTGGAGTCATCATTCAGAGGATGAAGCTACTTGGGAAAGAGAAGATGAGCTTATAGAAGAATTCCCTCAATTGTTCTCTAATCTTCCTGAATCTCGGGATGAGATTCTCTTTAAGGCGGTGGGATTTGTAACACCCTAAAATTCCATCACTAAAAATAACTTAAGCAACATGGTGCTTTAGACTTAGTTTTTAAGGACTTAATTAAATTACTATTTAATTTGAGATCTAAAATATTTAAATATAATTTAAATAATTTTAGAAGCAACAAGTGCTTGTGCATCATGGTTTGGTTTGCATGGTTTTTGTTTGAATGTGTGAAGTTTTCAAAATCATAAAAAGGTTTAACCCTAAAACCCTTTCCCTTTCTCTCTTTCTCTTTTTCTAGCCCAGCCCACCTCCTCTTTCTTTTGGCCCGTTCACACAGGCCAGGCCACCGGCCCCTCTCTCTTTTTCGCTCGCAGCCCAACAAGTTCGCGCGGCCCAGCTCTCTCTATCTATCTCTCTCTTTTCTTTTTTTCCGACCCAAGCGCAGCAGCAGGCCCAGCCAGCCTTTTCCTCTTGCTCGGCCCGCGTTTCTTTCGAGCCGTTTTTCTTTCCCAGCCCAGCTCCAGCACCACGGCCCGCTCCCCTTCTCCTCTCTTCTGGCCACTAACCGATGGGGCCTGCTTGTCAGCCCCGTCCTCAACCTCCCGCAGCAGCTCTGCTTCACTCCGCCGCTGTTGGCGGTCAAATTTGACACCCCTAAGGAACTTGTTACACTTTGGTTTCGGCTTTGATTTGGAACTAACTCACCACTAGGCACACTAATGATGTAACAAGTTCGACACGAGCATGTGTTTTTGGAGTTTATTATTTGCGCATGAATCAAGTACCTAAATGAGGACTTCCGGGTAAAGTTCATCAACCACTTTGGAAGAAGACTACAATGCCCGACACGAGTCAAGACACGTGATGAACAAGACTCCAAATGTCCCAAGGACCGAAGCATCAACGTGCAAAACTTCAAGGACTCAAACAGAAGATGGTGAAGCTTGGATGACAAGCATCCTCATCTTAATCACGAAGGAAACGACGTCAAAAGCCCACATGCAGGTGTACACAACTAAGGAATGGGATAAGAAGCATCGTGACAAAAGGGGGAAGCAAACCGGGCCGAAGTGGGCCCAGGCCGACCGTCCTGGCCCACCACAGGTCCGTTTTGCCGCCGCCTTCGACTGACTTAACCCTCGGGTTATTAATAGCTTGGATGTAAAGAGCCACGAGGTTTTTCATTCGTTATCTGCCGCCACAAGACCGAGGAGAAGAAGAAGGAGATCAGATCGACAAGGAGCACTTGTCAGCCTTCATCTACTTCGGAGGATTCTACACCATGACCAGCGCTACAATGTGTAACATTATGGGGTAAAGTCCTTGTTTGTCCTAGGGGTTGAAGGGGGATGTTGAGTTGTAATCACCGAACCTATGTTTTGGATCTTTTTGCTATCATATTCATGTTGATGGTGCGTTAATCTTAATGGCCGGCAGGCTTGCTTTGGGGTGCATCGCTCGTAGCTTCTTGTATCATGTCCCTTTTGTTCTTTATGCGATTACCATCGTGTAGTGACAGTGCGCGGGAGGGAAAACATATCGAGCTTGGTTCACACATTTAGTCTTGCATGCCTAGAATACATCAACGTCTTGTGCACCTATCGTTCGACCACAGATTACCCTCGTGCAGTGACTAGTACGCGAGAGGGAAAGGGTCGGACTCGGTGCACCTTTACCTTTGATAGTTTAGATCGGGTAGTTCTTGCTAGGTGGTTACATCTCCAAGTGACCCTAGATCCCTTGGACAAGCTTTCTACAATCTTGTGATCTCTATACTTTTGCTTTCTACATTGATTTGTTTAATCTAGATTAGATTAGTTTAAGTTCTTTACTTTTACGTACCTTCTTTTGATAAAGAGTTTTAAATCAACGACATTAGTGCCTAATTGAGCGTTGCAATCTTCTTGTTCCACGGATTGATTAACCTTGGGGGATACTCTAAGGGAAAAGCTACAACCGACCCATGCGCTTGCGGATCGTAACTTGACGTGTTATTAAACCGTCAACAGCCACACGTCCCGCGGGCCGTTTCCCAGCGTCCACCCCACCCCCTCCTTCAATCGCTGCAATTAAGAGCAAGTGGAGGACCCGCGCCACACTATCCCTTAACTCCTCTTCCGTTTCCCCTTCAATCAAGCCCTCCCCTTGATTGCCATCAAGCCGGCGGCTCTCACGGCCACTAATGGCCAATTTGCCCGCCAGAGCCCCTTCCTCTCCCTCTCCCTCTCCCTCTCCCCGGCCTATAAAGGTCACACTCGAGCACCTGCACCGCCCCTTTTCATCAATCGAGCTCCCGCACCCTCACATCACACGCGTGCCGCCACCCGAAGCATCCGACCGCCAAGCCATTGATGGCCGCCCGAGCTCCTCATCGTCGGTGAAGTGCCCTCGCCTCTCTCCCCTTCTTCTCTATCGTGTGCAAAGCTCAACGTGCCTCCCCTCTGTCCTAGGACCCTGTCTTCGTCGCCAAACCCGTGCGCCGCCCGGAGCTCTGCCGCCCGTCGTCTTCAAGCTCCGGCCGCCGTGTCGATCTCTCTCATTGTCACCTCTTCGCCGATATCTTCTTCACTTGCAGCTCTGCCTCAAGGTGAGGATGCCTCCCCTGCGTCCGGTTTCTTTTTCCCCCACACGCATAGTTTGTCGGCCTTGTGCCCTGCCGCCGCCGTCCGCCTCGCCAGACGTGGTGTCTCCACCGTCTCTCGAATCACCTTCCCAAGCCCGTGGTTAGTTTTGCCTTCTCCTAGGCTTCGTGTAGGTGCAAACCGAGTCTCCTAGCTCGTTTTTGTGTATCGCCGGCGATCCGTCGCCACGCGCCACCGTCTTCGGCGCACCCGCCGCCGCCTATTCGCCCTCGGCCGCCGCCTGCCGTTCAACTCCGAGCGGATGGCCCAGATCTAGCCCCAGCCCGAGTCAACCCGGCCGCATACCGGTCAACCGCACTTGTTTCTGCTCATTTTGCTAAAGTGCCCCTCTAGTTTTCCTGTTTCGCAAGCTGGTCCTTCCACCTGTAAAAATCTTTTCAATCAGGTCCTTTCTTTTATGTTTAGGCCCCTGATCTTCTCTATTTTAGCGCCCGAGGTCTTGTTTTGGGTGTTTTGCACTATAAACCTTTGGTTTATACGTGTAATTAGGTTTTAGCCCCTGGTTTCTTTCAGTTTAGTCTCTGGAAGCCTAGTTTCTTCGTAGATAAGCCCCTGAACCTTGTTTTGACCATATCTTTGTCGTTTTAGCTTTGTTTTAAGCACTCTTGGTGTCCACGCGATCGTCTCAGTGAGCCTGTTTGTTTTATCAGTATGTTTTTAGTTTTCATAATTGTTTGGTGTATTGTTTTGTTTATTGTATGCTTTCTTGTGTGCTTGTAGATATCATGTCTATTTCGGCTGATCAGCCCGTTGGAGTTGATTAGGAAGAACTTTTTGAAGAAGAAGAGGATCAGTTCGTAATTGAGGAAGGCAAGTCGACTTCTCCCTCTGCATATTCCTTTTTGTCCTATATAGTTGCATAATAAATAAAGTTTACTTTGATGCATTGCAAAAATTTGATGGGAACACCTTTTTAAGGACTTACATAGATTTTCACCCATGATCCTTGGAACAACCCGGTTTAATAAATCTTTTGGGTAGATGAATGCTTAGTTTCTTAACTTGAGTTGGATAAAAGTGGTTTTTATGATAAAGGCTTTTATGCTTAATGATGAATTTGTTTAATACAAGAACACCTGGATTTAATCAGAACATAGAGAACCACCCAAGAAAACAGTACAACCACAGTCCATATGGCTCTGGCTTAGCCAATTAATTAGGTGTGTGAATGAACTAATGACCCTATCCGAAAGGAGCAGAGTGGGGTCCGGGTTGCAGGGGTATAGCCCGGTCCTTTTGGGGTAGCAGCCTTTGCTAAGGTGCTGACCACTAGGGAGGGTTATGGTCTGCCCTGATCTGTAACTATGCGGGTTGTTGGTCTTTTGCATGCCTTTGTAAAGGCTTCGTAGTGGACCCCTAGCTACTCACCTCAGAAGTGTTTAAGGATCTGATCAACCCGAGCGACGTGGGGAACACGAGCTGTGGGTAAAGTGTACAACCTTTGCAGAGTTAAAACTGATCGATCAGTCGTGCTCACGGTCAAGAGCGGCTTGGACCCTCACATGATAATCAAACTTAAAGATGGAATTAAATTGTGGTTTTCATATGGTTTTGAGATAAGATGTTTTCTAAATGCTTAAGTCGGTTGGTATAAACTTACATCTAGTAACTAGGTGCTTGCTAATAAAATTTGATCAACATTAAAATGCTAACCGCTGCAAAACCTTAGGCTATCCTTGATAGCATTGCATCTTCCCCCACTTGCTGAGATCCAACCATAAGTGTGCTCACCCTTGCTTACCGCTGTTCAAAGGAGAACAACGGTGAGGAGTATTACAGCGACTACGATGAGTTCTGAGGCATGCGATCCCCGAGTCAAGTGTTTGTGGAAGCTGAAGACGGAGTTGCTTCGTCTAGTTACCGTTTGTTCATTTTAAAAACCTTCGAGTCTAACGTCTGAGTGTAATAAAAGATAATGTAATAGTTAAATCTTTATACGTTTTTGAATGTTGTTTATGAATATTTCACTCATGACGTCTATCATATGTGTAACTTTATCCTGGTGCACATGTGAGATGCATTTGGTTTCTCTTCGGAAATCAGGTGTAATATGACTTCACAAAAAACTAATCTATTTCAAAAACTAAAAAAAAGTTATAAATCCTAAACTGTGTGTCTAAATTAAATTTCAATTTCAAAAATGAGTTTCTTGTACTGAGATCTTCAAAATAAGATCCCACTTGACTATGTTTTGATAAAAAAATTTAATTTTTTCAAATACCAAATATTCATTAAAGTTACAACGAACAAGTCACGGTTATATGCAGAACAAATTTGCATATCATCTCGAACAAAAAAATCAAGGGTCGTAACATATCATAATAACATTCAGAACAACTTACTATTATATCCAGAACAACTTTGAATGTCATATCGAACAAAAAAAATAAAGTGTCAGAAAAAATGAGAATAATTGTCCGAACAAGATCCTATTATAGCCAGAACAAGTTTGTATGTCTTCTCGAACAAAACAAATATAGTGTCAAAACAAATCTGAACAGGAGTAGGAACAAGTCATTATTATTATAGATAGAATAGATTATTATTATTATAGTCAGAACAAAACATTTATCAAGTAAGGTTATATATTCTATTATCGCCAGAACAAAACAAATGAAGTATCAGAACAAAACGAGAATAACTATCAGAACAAAGATCCTATTATAGCCAGAATAGTTACTGTCAGAACAAAGATCCTATTATAGTCAGAACAGTTTGTATGTCATTCCGAATAAAAAAATGTAGTTTTAGAACCAATCAGAACAAGTTATTATTATAGCCAGAACAAGTTTGTATGTCATCTCGAACAAACAAAATAAAGTGTCAGAACAAATGTGAACAACTGTTAGAATAAGATCCTATTATCGCCAGAATAAGTTTGTATGTCATCTTGAACAAAACAAAATGTAGTGTCACAACAAATCAAAATAAGAGTCAGAACAAGGTATTATAGACAAAACAAATTATTATTATAGACCGAACAAGATACTATTAGAACTAGAACAAATTTACATCTCATCTCGAACAAACAAATATTAATAGAGAGAAAAAAATATTAAAAAGATAATTAATATATAAAAAAGATGAAAATAGCAACAAAAAATAAAATAGAAAATAAATAAATAAAAATAAAAAAGAAATAAAAGATAAACAAGAAAAAAATAAAAGAAATGGAATAAAAAGAAAGAAAAATAAATAGAAAGAAATAAAAACGAAACAGAAAAAATAATATTAGAAGGGAAATATAAATAAAAAAGAAAAAGAAGAAGAAACAAGAAAAATAAAAAAGATGGATATAGAAATAAATAAATAAAAGAAGAAATAAAAAAGAAATAAGAAAAATAAAAAAGAAATAAAAAAGAAAAAAATAATTAAAAAAGAAAAAAATAGAAAAAAAACCGAAAAGAAAACACCCCGCGCCCCACTCCGGCGCGACTCGTGGAGGTCGTGGACCATTGTTCTGACTATAATAATAACTTGTTCTGACCATTGTTCTGATTGGTTCTGAAACTACATTTTTTTATTCTGGATGACATACAAACTGTTCTGGCTATAATAGGATCTTTGTTCTGACAGTTATTCTCGTTTCGTTCTGACACTTTATTTGTTTTGTTCTGGCGATAATAGAATATATAACCTTAATTGAAAAATATTTTTTTCTGGCTATAATAATAATAATCTGTTCTATCTATAATAATAATGACTTGTTTCTACTCCTATTCAGATTTGTTCTGACACTATATTTGTTTTGTTCGAGATGACATACAAACTTGTTCCGTCGTCTCGACAAATTGCCACGATGCTCTCCAGGTGCACACGCGGAGGCCGTGGAGAATTGGAGATCCTCCGCGCGCGGTCCGCCGCGGTGTGCGCTGTCGAGAGAGCTGCGGGGATGCGCGCGGCTGACCGATGGACGTACGAGCTGTCCGGGCGCGCGGACATGCTCGTCCGGCTGAGCTCCCACGCGCAACAGCGCGTCACGTACGTACCGGCAGGTGGTGTCCGGTGGCGGGGCAGAGACGCTGGCCAGGGACAGGGAGGCGGAGCGCAACGTGGCCTTTGGCTACGGCCGGATCCACTGAGATCGTACATGACGCCGGCGATGCTGGACATGCTGGAACGGTCACGACGGAGGAGGTCCCGGGAGCTGCTGCATGCAGCGACGCTACAGGGGTGTGATGTGATGCCTTTTGAATTGTAAATTTCCAAAAAAAAGAATTAATGCCCGGTGGATTAGCAATTGAGCATATACTCTGTCCCTGTTTACTTTTTCTTACTATTTTGACAATTTGTCTTATTCAAAAAATTATTGTAAATACGTAAAAGGATAAGACAAATTTAAAATACCAACAATAATAAAGCATGTAGCAAACAAAATAGATGGTACTTCACAATTTTTTGAAGAAGACCAATGATCAAAGTTGTAGAAAAAAGTTCCATACGGAGGAAGTATTTTGTAACATAAGTTAGTAAGTTACTGTTCCTTCACTTATAGTTTTATCAGTATTCCCTCCACCGTCCACTTCTATAAGGAGTGCACGCAAATCGTCAAAGATTCAAACTTTAAAATCTATGACCAGTAATTTAACTATTATTTGAATTCGTAATCAAATATACTTATCATGATTATAAATTTATAAAAATAAAAGATATAATATAATATAATTGAATGGTCAAAGTGTTAAATCGAAGACCATGTCAAGTCCAACTATGCTTAATAAACTTGGAAGGAGGGAGTAATTAGTGAACTACATGTATGTATTTGTAACTATCTACACTATAAGGAGCGAGAACAATTGAAAATTTTTCTCACTCAATTCGGGTTCATCGTACCCCTCACGTCGGTCCCACCCGTCAGGTTGCATGATGACCAAAAAAGAGAAATAACTATAATAATAAAAATTATAATTTGGGGAGCGTTTCTGCCAAAAGCGTAATATTTTTGTCACCGCAAACTTTTCTACCCACCTCATACCCGCCGGGACCACCCTACCTCGCGCGAGCCCTCCTCCGACGCGCCACCCCACGCCGCGTCGTCGGAGCCCCCGCGCGATCCGTCCTCGAGCCCCACAGCAACGGCTCCGGCGCCGCCGCCGGGGACTCCTCCTCCCGCCGCCGCCGCCGGGAGCAGTCCGGCGACGACCCCGCCGCCAACAACTCCGGCGGTGAGGGCGGGGGCGGCCGGAAGCGCAAGACGCGGTGGGGAGAGGAGGAGCCGCGCCCCGCCATCGCGCTCCCGAACTTCATGAAGGACTTCGCCGCCGAGATGGACCCCGAGGTGCACGCCCTCAACGCGCGCGTTCTCGAGATCTCGCGCCTGCTGCAGTCGGGCCTCCCGCTCGACGACCGCCCCGAGGGCGCGCGCTCGCCGTCGCCCAAGCCCGTCTACGACAACCACGACATCCGCATCAACACCCGCGAGTACCGCGCCCGGGAGCGGCTCAACCACAAGAGGCAGGAGATCATCTCCCAGCTCATCCGCCGCAACCCCGCCTTCAAGCCCCCCTCCGACTACCGCCCGCCCAAGCTCCAGAAGAAGCTCTACATACCCATGAAGGAGTACCCGGGGTACAATTTCACTGGGCTCATCATCGGCCCGCGCGGCAACACACAGAAGCGCATGGAGAAGAAGACCGGTGCCAAGATTGTCATCAGGGGGAAGGGGAGCGTGTCAAGGAAGGGAAGCTGTTGCAGAAGAGGGATCTCAAGCCGGATCCTAGCGAGAATGAGGACCTACATGTGCTTGTTGAGGCGGATACTCAAGAGGCGCTGGATGCGGCTGCTGGGATGGTGGAGAAGCTGCTAACCCCGGTGGATGAGGTGCTGAACGAGCACAAGAGGCAGCAGCTTCAGCAGCTCTTCGCGCTCAATGGGACAATTAGGGACGATGAGTTCTGTAGGACATGTGGGGAGCCTGGTCACCGGCAGTATGCTTGCCCCAATAAGATGAACACGTTTAAGAGTGATGAGTGCAAGATTTGTGGTGATGGTGGGCACCCGACGATTGATTGTCCGGTCAAGGGCACGTCTGGAAAGAAGATGGATGATGAATACCAGAACTTCCTGGCTGAGCTTGGTGCGCGCGCGCTCCCAACCCTTGCGCCAGCCAGCGTCGCTCCCCTGCAGCGCGAGCGTGAGCACGCGCCACGCTACGACGCCCCTGCTCCCCGTACTCCACAGTGGGGAGCGCCTGGTGGCGTTAGCAGATTCCGCATCGAGCAAGGTGAATTTCACCTGTTTCTTATTCGAACTGTTTTTTTATTGAATTTGGTTTCCTTTATCTAATGGTGGATTTCACTTTTTCTAATTCAAACTGCTTTTCCATCAATCTATCAACATAGATATACTCCATAAAATAGTTCGTCGCCAATCCTTCCCAAGGCAAATTTGAATTGGTGGTGCCATAGCATCCTCCATCCACAGGAGATCTTGGAGCCGCTCTTCTCAAGGTACCTGATTGCTGTTTGTCCCCGAGGTTGCAAATGACATTGCTCTAGGAGTAGATTTAACTCCATTCATGTGTTTGGCTTCAGGGCATATGTTTTGCTGGTTTATCAATGCAATCATACTGTTAATAGAGACTAGATTTTAGCTCGATTGAAGTCAACTGGCTGCACAGGCTAAGCCTAAGCTAGCTGGTTTTGTACGGTTCTTCTGCATAACTTGGAAATTGTCTTAGAAAAGAGAGAGATTGTTTAAGAAAGGTGCATAATTTAGAAATTAGAGGTTGCTCTTTGGATGACGGGTGAAGTTGGAATTTCCTGGAGGGGTAACTGAAGCTGCTCATTGGCTAGCCTGAAACTCTGGGCAATGGATGCTGCACGAATTGACTGAACTCCTTTACATTTGATGGTTGAACTACTCTTTACATCTATTTACATTTGATGGTTGAATTTCTCTTTATAGCTATATAAAAGCAGAACTTTGATTTTTGTTAGTGATTCTTTTGACTGAACTTTACCATGTTATCTTCACACTGAATAAAATTGAAAGAAGTACATAGGTGAGAGAAGGGCTACTTGAAATCAGATTGTGCAAAGAAAGATAAAAATACAGAGGCTGCACTATATTCGTCTTATTTCCGTCTTTATAGTATAGATTATATATAGTTTAGTTAGTTTAGCAGGCTCCAGCACACATTGGTTCTCCAGGTTTTGCTGAATTCTACAGTACCTAACTGAATTCAGCACACATAGGTTCTCCAGGTTTTGCTGAATTTTGCAGTACCTAACTGAATTATGTACCAAATTAAACTCTGCACCTGTGTCCTCGATTGATTGAATATTTCCCAAATAATTGAGGTGGTGAAATGACCCATGCTCTTTGGTAGCCATTACATATACCCACTAACTCTCCTTGTCTTCCTCCTCCACAAGTTTGGTGATCTTCAGTTTGTTATAGGTTTGGCTCTTTTGTCCATTAATTAATCTCTAATGTTCTAAATGTTACTGTGGCTGCAGTCAACCGTGAGGAGGGAGAGGCCAAAGCGACCATCTGCAAAGGCACAGGGAGATTAGACTTTCGTAACTGTTTCGGCTGAGGTCTCTCTTTTGCTACATCTCCATGTTATCTCGAGATATGCTGCTATATTATTTCATCCCGAGTTGATTAATTCTTTGTCGGCAGCCATCACTGATTCTTTGTGTTATATACAAAGATTTAAATCTCCGGCTATGCAACTTAGCTGCTGCCTTCTCAAAAGCTAAGCGCAGCTATAGCCGGAGATAGCTGCAGCTAAGCCATTTAGCTGATTTGCAAAATATAGAAAAAAATACCATGACTTTGGCATAATTTCATAACCAATACTACTTGATCCATAACCAGTTCAAAGGAGTACAACCATTTAACCTGGCTTCGTTATTGGGCCATTTGGGCCGGCTTCGAAATTGGGCCAGCCAGCCACGTTTCTCATTTAGCTGCGCTAAATCAAGGCCATTTTAGCGGCAATTGCCGGCTAATTGCCGCTATTAGCGCCCAGCTATTCTTAGCGGAAAAAACAGCATCGCTTAGCTTCTTCCTTTCACAGCAGCTATCTCCGGCTATAGCTGCAGCTATAGCCGGAGATTTAAAACTATGGTTATATATGTCAGGAAGCTAGGTTATTCTAATTTTGTAATCTTCGTGATGGATAGTCATCCACCACTTGGAGATGACATAAATACAACCAATCTTGGTGCTGGTCATGTTCTTAAGAGGCCAAGGATAGGGTCACAGACAACACAATTAGTAGAGCAAGAAAGAGCTACTGTAGATGTTAATGGTAATTAATAAACTTTAGGATCCAACATTGCTTTATATAGATTTTGTTAGTAGTTGTTTCCAACTGTAGGTTTTCAAGACACTGAAAATTTTGATCCAACAGAACTTAAACGCCAAAAGGTAAGGGACAGATATGCAAGAATGACAGAGGAGCAAAAGGCCCATATGAATGCTAAAAGAAGGGAAAATTACCATCGTAAAAAGGCTGATAGTCGAGTAGGCATACTGCCACCAGAAACATTCTCATCTTACCCTGTTCAATTAGCAACCAACATGCCTAGAGAAACATCTGGTATTACTCCATCTGTTATATTGAAAATTTGAATATTGCTTTGCCTAAGTATTTTTGTAAGACTTGGCATATGTTGTTTGAACAGTAATCTACCATCGTATTGGAGAAGGTATTGCTGTTGATGTACAAGATCAGCTCCGAAAAAATGATACAAATACAAGAAATGACACAAACACATCCAATCTCGGTGTTGGTCGTGTTTTTAAGAGGCCAAGGATAGAGTCACAGACAACACAATTAGTATTGCAAGAAAGAGCTACTGAAGACGTTAATGGTAATTCATCAACTTTAGGATCCATCATTACTTTAGAACTTTATATAGATTTTTGGCCAGGCCGTCGATGTCGTCCGCAGCCGGAATCATCGTGGCCAGGCTGTCGCCGCTGTCCGAGGCTGGCGCTTGACGCCGGGGGCGGCCGGAGGTAGGAGCTTGACGTCGGGGCGGAGGAGTGGGGCGAGCTGGCGTGGTGGCTCGGGGACGCATCACCCGCTGTCGGACATGGAAGGCAAGGCCGCGGCGCCCGTCGCGCCTCGGCACGGCGCCACCCCCGCCCTCCGCTTGGCCGCTGCGACAGCGGAGTGGATGGGCACCTGCACGGCGAGGAAGTGGAGCAGGGTCCCGTCGCGTGCGTGGAAGACGGGGGCGAGGTGGAGCAGCACCCAGTGCGAGGACCCGTCGCGGCGGTAGTTGAGGATGGCGACCTGGTGCGGGCGCTGGGCGCAGACAGCCTCGCGGACCCCGACGACGGCAGCGCGCGGTGGCGGCGCCCTGGAAGACGTGGGCGTTGCGGCCCAGCACCTCGCGGCGCACATAGCTGGTGAGCGCGGCGAGGCCATGGGAGGCGTAGACGATGGGGTGTCCCGCCAAGGACGGGTCCATGAGCAGGAAGCTCCCCGGGAGCTCGTCCAGCGCCTCCAGCACCCAGTCCGAGTACCGCGCCGTCAGCGATGACGCGAGGCGGCCGTGCTCGTGCTGCTGCTGCTCCCGGGGAGAGGGAGCCTCCGGCGGAGCCAATTGGAGGGAGCCGCGCCCGGTGGACGAGAAGGTCGCGCGCCATCGCCGAGCCAGCACCACGCCGCTAGGCCGCGCATCGCGCCACGACCGTCGCTTCCCGCACCGGCCGCGCGCCTCGCCAGGACCACCGCTTCTCGCACCGGACGCGCGCCTCGCCGCGTCGCACGGGGACGATGACCTCGCCGGCAGCCGCGGCTAGGGCTACGCCCTCCGGCGACGTTGCCGGTTGCGTCGCCCGTGCCGGCATCACAGCGCGCCTAGCCAGAGCGTGTCGCGCCCGTCCTTCTCGCGCGACGGCGTCCATCAGCATCGCGGCCCCCACACAGCTACTCCTGCCGCGCGTTCAGCCTTGTGCCCACGGCCCTGTGCATCTCCAACCCCAGGTGGCCGCCGGTGTGCAAGGTGTGCTCCGGTAGACCGCCACGTCCAGACCCGAGCTGCAGCATCAGCACGCGCACATGCCGATCTAGAACGCCCACGGGGATGCCACGAGCGCTCTGCTGAGGAGTTTGAGGAGTAGCGAGATGTCGAGGTGCCCGACGGCACCTTTTCTTTTTTTATGTAAAGGATAAGATCGGCAGCTCAGCTCCAGTGGTGTAGATTTTGTTTTTTTTTTTTTGCCCTCTGTTTGTGTGGACTGGATCGCTTCCTCATCACTTTGCATTTTTTTTGTTTCACGTTTGTATGGTTGCAGGTAACAGCAGTTCAACCGGTGTCTCGCTAGCTGCAGAAGCCATCGAGCCCCCTGTTATTTTGGGATTTTATTTCAACAACACAAGATGCAGTGCTATAGCTGCAGAAGCCATCAAGCCCGTTATTTCAGGATTTTATTTGATCCACTACACGTGCTCTTAAACTGGGACAGATGAAGGGGTGGTTTTTTTCTAACCTATAGATGCCTCGGTCCATTATGTGTATGTTCCTTTCATGCATAAGAAAGCATGCTTATTTCTGAATAAAAATATTGTTACATTGTGCTCATAAATTGGTTGACAAAGCGTTTTCAAAATTTTCTGTTAAGAGCATGTGAGAGAGGGCTTGGTAATTGCTAATATGTTGGACAGACAAGTAGGAACGATGCATCATGATTCATTGGTATTTTCTTTGTTTAGATATTTAGATATTCATGGTTTCCCCTCACACTTGCCTTGAGGGCTATAAAACATTAATCTTTGTTCAGAATCTCTTTTGTTACTCGGTACAAAACGGTTCCAACTTTAGAATCAACAAATGGTCAGTAGATGTCCATGAAAGAGAAATAAGCTACATTTGACATGCATGGATCAAAGAAGGTTATATTACGTTGTGAAGAAATTAGGTAAGGAAACATGTACTTAAGCAAGGGTTTATATATTTTAAAAAATATGTTCATCTTTAATTTGCTATAACCATATATGTTATACCCATGTATGTGTGTTTTCTTGTGTCGCACCGGTAGTGAGGATCTTTTAATGATTTGATGAAGGCTAACCTTCTTACATTGGCCCAATATACTTTTAATAGGTTGTCTATTATGAGCATAAAATTCTTTCTAATATATTTTCAAAAACATTTTACTGTTTCAAAAGCAGATATCCAAGTTTTCATTGCATTCAATTATAGGTCATCGAATTTAAATTTTAATTGATAAACTATTTGGCTTTGCCATTTAAGTCGATTGAATAAAAAATTAGTACTACTATGTGTTCTATCATATGAAACATGTATTTAATATTTATTTTTTTAAACACGTGCGTGCCGCACGTGCACTTTACTAGTAAATATAAAAAATACACAAGCTTCTAATGTCAAATTATTTTTAATTAAATATATCCTAAAGTAAAACATTGACCACCCATTCAATTAAAATCGGAAGCGGACCAACTAATTCCTAGCATATTGAAAACGAACTCCTTGCTCTAATATTGAAAAGTGATGGCATCGTGTAATTTTCTTCCCGTTACAACGAACAAACATGTTTGCTAGTAAATAAATAATTGTGAGTAGTTCAAGCCAACAACACCCATCGTCTATCATACAACAAACAATGCGACTCCTTAATATAATTTAGCAACACATACACACACTGAAGTAGAGTACTGCATGCACTTGTTGACATGCACACACCTGCACCTTGGTCGTGAGTCGTTATTGGGCATGCACCAACGTTGGGATGATGTTGGATCCCACAAGAACCTTAGGCGCGCGCAACAAGGGAGTGGTCGCTTCTGGTTGCAACAGAACCCAACGATTAAGCCCTTGAGCAGCTAGCACTAGGTCAGAATCGATTTGTACTGACACATGACAATTAGCGTGCTGGCGGGCACAATTGGCACCCGCCAGCACAGTGGTGCGCGGGGGCGCCAGGTCTGTATCCGCCAGGGGTAAAGACACATTGCTGGCGGTCGACATAAGCCAGCCGCCAGCACAGATCGATCATCAGTGCTGGCGGTTGGCTTATGCCGCCCGCCAGCGGTATTTTGATAGTGCTGGCGGACGACGTAAGCCAGCCGCCAGCACAGATCGAAGCACTAGTGCTGGCTGTTGTCTAATGTCGCCCGCCAGCACTGTGCACAGTATAACTGTTCCGACACTTTCTTCTTCCCAGCCAACCTTCCATTGGAGCTTTGTCCGAGTGGAGCTCGGGAAAAGCTCCAAAAACACCAAATCAAGGGGGAAGGTTTTGCTCTTATTTTCCTTGGAGGAGGTGGCTATATAAGGTGAGTTTTTGCTATTCCAACCTTCTTTTTCACCTTTAATCCATCATTTTTAGCTTATCTCTAGAGATCTAGATCTAGACCTAGGGTTAGCAAGGGAGAGAGAGGAGTGAAGAGAGAGAAAACGAACTAATGATTTATTTTTTAAGAATAATTATATATGTGACTAATATAATCATTGTAGTGATATGTTTGTCATTTTATCATTAGTTTTCATTATTAAATAAAAATCTAGATTGAGTTTTCTTTTATTTATTATAATTCAAGAATTTAAGTTAGTTTATATATTTGAGTTTAATTGAGATTTTAATTGTTGTGACTCATATATTTACATGTATATCATTAAATTAGTTTATAAAATGTAGATTTATTTTTTAAGTTCTTTAAGATGGATATGTTTGACATTTTTTATCAGTTTCATAAATTAAAATTATAGAATTTAATATCATTTAATTTTTTACATATTAATTAGTTTCTAAGATGTAGAATTATTTTATAGGTAGTTCAAAATGGATAATAGAGCATGGATGTATGGCACACAAAGACATTCGTCTACATTCATGTCCGAGTTATCAAAGTTTCTCGAGGTTGCGAAGAAGCATGCCCAAATTTGCAAGACAAAGCAAATACGTTGTCCGTATTCTGACTGTTGCAACAAAGTAGTTTGGGAAGATATTAATGTCATGAAGATGCATTTGGTAAAACGAGGTTTTGTGAAAGGATACACAACTTGGTCCCACCATGGTGAAGCAGTAACTACTGTCAACAATGCAAGCACCGACACTAGGTATGATGAAGTGGGTGGCGAAGATGAAGATGAAAATGATCATGTCATGATGGATGATGCTTTTGACTGTGGAGATCGAAATGGCGATCAAACAGATGCACCACAGGTGGACGAGGAATGTGATGTTGATATGGAAGAAATGTTGTGCCACATTGAACCGGAGGTGTTGCTAGGGAGTGCTAAAGGGTTAGAAAATTTTGAGACACTTAAGAAGGTAGCAAAGGATCGTATGTATGAGGGTTGTGGGAAGGAGTGGATAGTTTTGCGTTTCATCCTCCAGCTTCTGATTGTGAAAGCTAAATTTGGATGGTCGGACAATAGTTTTAACGAACTCCTTACTTTGTTGGCCAAGTTGCTCCCGAAGCCAAATTTAGTGCCAAACAACACATATGAAGCAAAGAAGATTATCAACCCATTGAAGATGCGAGTGCAAAGAATACACACGTGCAGGAACCATTGCATATTGTACCGCGGTGACTATGCAAACATGCAGAAGTGTCCAAATTGCGATGCTAGCTGATACAAAAGCAATGCAGATTTCGATGCAGAACGTGTCGCTACCTCGAAAGGCACGAAGAGGAAGATGGGTGGAAAGAAAAGTGCAGGCGCTCAAGTGGAGGATGAGTCTAGTATTGGTACTAACACAGCTGGTCAATGTAAAGTCCCTGCATTGGTGATGTGGTACTTGCCGGTGGAGGACCGCCTGAAGCGATTGTTCTCGAACCCAAAGACCGCTAAACTAATGACTTGGCACGCCGATCGCCTAGACAAAAACGATGGGAAGCTTCGACATCCTTCGGATGCTCGGCAGTGGAAGACCTTTGATTCCAAGTATGACAAGTACTTTAGCAGTGAAAAAAGAAATATACGGTTCGCGTTAAGTACAGACGGCATGAATCCATTTGGTGAAAGAAGCAGCACACACAGCACATGGCCAGTGTTGATGAGCATATACAACCTTCCCCCTGGCTATGTCACAAGAGAAAGTTCCTTTTGCTAACCATTCTAATCCAAGGACCGAAGCAACCTGGTATCAACATAGATGTTTTCCTGGAGCCATTGATGGAAGAAATGGAGAAGCTTTGGATACATGGGATTAAGATGTGGGATGAGTACAGACAGGAGCAATTCACACATAGGGCCATTATCTTTGTTACCATTAATGATTACCCTGCCCTATTTTCTGTGTCAGGTCAGGTAAAAGGAAAGACAGGCTATGTAGTATGCTTGAATGATACAATATCTTTGTATCTTAAAGGATCTACGAAGACAGTGTATATGGGCAACAGACGATGGCTATTAAAGACTCACAAGTACCACAGGATGTCAGAGTATTTTGATGGAAAGATTGAGAATGGTTCTGCCCCACAACCGGCCACAGGTAGAATCATATTTGAAATGTGTCAGAAGGTCAAGTTCAAACTTGGTAACAAGTCAAAAGTTGGTGTTGATGAACCTACGAAAAAGGGAAGGAAGGAGGCTGAAACTACGGAGAACGTCGACATGCCTTTTAAGAAGATGTCTATCTTCTTTAAGTATTTGCCATACTGGAAAGATTTAGCGGTGCGCCATGCCATTGATGGGATGCATCTTAAGAAGAATGTGTTTGAAAGCATCTTGGGTTTCTTAGGTTTATCGGGCAAGGTAAAGGACGGACTAAAGTCGCGCAAGGATCTTGTTGACCTAAAAATCAGGCCAGAGCTACACCCGCAAGAACGTCCTAATGGTAAACAGTACCTTCCCCCGGCCAGCTACAACTTGACACAAGATGAGAGGTTGGCTATTTGCAAGTGCTTGCGCGATCTGAAAGTGCCTACCGGATTCTCATCCAACATCAGATCACTAGTCTCGTTGAAGGACATGACGCTTACTGGTTGTAACTCTCATGATTGCCATGTGATGATCACTGTTTTTCTCCCAATTGTGATCCGAGCTGTTAAACTAGTATTCCTTAAGATGGTTATCACAAGGATGTGTTACTTTTTCAACGTGATTTCGCAGAAAGTGGTCGATTGTATAGAGTTGGCAAGACTGCAGCTTTTTATGGCTGAAACGCTAGCCCAGCTCGAGATGTGCTTCCCTCCGTCCTTTTTTGATATCATGGAACATTTGATGCTCCACATGGTTGAGCAAATTACAGAACTAGGACCTATGTACTTCCATCAGATGTGGACCTACGAACGATTCATGTCGATTCTGAATGGATACATGAGAAATAAGGCATTTCCAGAGGGCAGCATGATCGAGAGCTACCATACAGAAGAGAGTGTTGATTGTTCCATAGATTACATAAAAGATACGAAAGCGATCGGTTTACCGGAATCTCGACACGAGGGAAGATTGTCTGGGAGAGGTACCATTGGAAAGAAAAGATTCATTGATGAGGAGAACCAAGAACTGGAGAAAGCACATTCAGTGCTCTACAACAACTTGCAATTACGGAGCCATTCATCGTGGAACACATAAAACAAATTAGTGAAGATAATGATGGTCGGTCCGATGATTCGGTCCTCAATGAGCAAAAGCGTTGTTTCCCATCCTGGTTAAAAGAACATGGGCATCTATTTGAAGACGATGCAGTAATGACCAGATTAGCGTCCGGCCCATCAAGTAATGTCACCTCATGGCAAGCATATGAAATTAATGGGTACACCTTTTATACCAAGGCAAAAGACAACAAGAGTGTCGCTTATCAAAACAGTGGTGTTCGCATAGATGCGATTGATGCCCGCGGAAACAACAACACTTTCTACGGTTTCATAGAGGAAATATGGGAACTTGACTATGGAGCGAATATCCGTATCCCCTTGTTTCGGTGCCAATGGGTCAAACACCCGAAGGGCGTTACAGATGACAACTATGAGCTGAGACTTGTAGACCTTGCCAATGTAGGTTACAAAGATGACCCATGGGTACTCGCTGAGTGTGTTGCACAGGTTTTCTACATAGCTGATCCTATGAATGTAAAGAAGCACATTGTCGTCTCCGGAAAACAAAAAATTCTTGGAGTTGAAGGTGTAGTTGACGTTGAGGATTACAATCAGTATGAGGAATTAATCTTGTTCAAAGATCATGAAAAAAGAATCAAAAGAATTGAAAGCAGCATTCCTAAATCGGAGAAGCCATGGTTACGTACATACTGCGAAGGAAGAATTGTTAAAGGATAAATTAGCACTTGTTATTAGTCTGTCTTGATGTATCTCTTGTAAGACTTTATTAATCAATGTTGTTGTAAGACTTCTTATTAGCACTTCAAATTAAGTCACATTTTGAAGTCATTATTATATTGTATTGGGTTCGATTTCACGTCATTGAAAGCTCACAAGTAAAATCATACAAATACAACAACGCATGATTAATACATCAGTACTTTAGTCTTAGCAAAAACTAAAAGTTCAAATCCATACAATTAAAAGGGTACAAATTTCATACTTAATTAAAATCTAGGATCGTTCACATCATGACCGTGAATCATCGTGAGGTACAAAGTATGATTAATATCGATGATGTTGATTCCTAAGAACCTATCAACATAATCCAGCGCATATATGTATGCACTATCTCTGGCCATGTAGGGCGTCATGAATATCTCTCCAAATATTTGCACCGAATTCGTAGATGATGATAGGGTAATGCCAGCTTGCCAACCGCTACGTACTGGACATGGGTGCGGTGTTCTGAACGTCCATCCAATGTTATGCAATACTTGACGTAAGACCTCATGCATACCTTGATCAGCGTGCATGAAACTGTTATACAATGCGTCCTGATTCAATTGGCAAGCAAAACATAACATGTAAGTACAAGGTTCTTAAAAAACAAATTCCAAAAATAAAGAGTAAGTTTTAGTTACATACAATGGACGATGCATACGATGGTGATATCCGTTTAGGCATTTCAGTGACGGCCATGTTGTTATGTTCTAAGGCTTTAATCTTGAAGTAACTATAGTCTGGGATTACATGTCTTGTTTGAGCTTCTATTTCGATAAGTGCCTTCCTCACGGCATCAGAAGCGGCAACATGTGGTTGTATTGCAGCAAAAGAATTGACATGGATAATAACTGTATCACCAAGTGTTTGCTCTCGCATGCCCGTAGCATTAATTGATAGAGAAACAATAAACCTTCCTCGTGATGAAGTCGTTTGTTCATGTCTCACCATTGGAGCTTGTCCAGTCACATAATATATAACTCGTTCTAACCATTGCATTGGTGAAACCAGCTTCATAATTAACAATGCAAATAATACACATTATTATCATTGTAAAAACAATGACAAATTCAAAAAATAGAATATCTAAGTACATACCATATTTTGACGTAACTCGCGTTGGGTAATGGGCATGGGTTCTTGACCGACAGGGAAGGAAGCACCAACAGGTTGCCCTGGGGTGGTGGCGGAGGGTCTGGGACTGGGGGACCACTGCGAACAGGACAACAACCAACTCCACGGCCGCCATCACGATTAAAAAAGGCAAACCGATTTGCCATTGTTATCCCTAAAATATACACGACATTTTATTTAAAATTTTCTACACAAACTTAAGTCTAACAAAAATTTGCTACACAATCTATTTCTAAATTACTACACAATCTATTTCTAAATGTATACAAAATTACTACACAATCTTTTTCTAAATTCTACTCCCTTCTATGTAATTTTAAAAAACACTAATCTAAGCTAACAAAAAATTTTAAAAAAATATCACTTACGTTGGCGGGCAGGGGAGGTCTGGCGGCGCGGGCAGGGGAGTAGGCAAGCTGGCGGCGCGGCGTGGCACGCGACGGCAGGACGGCGCGCGATGGCAGGGCGTCGCGCGACAGCCCGTCGAAACCGGCGAGGCGGCGAGAGGCGGCCGCGGGACGGGAAGACGGCGAGGCGGCCGGCGCTGGAGCCGGAGCCGGCGGGGAGCACAGATCGAGGCGTCGACGGCGCAGTCCGGCAGCCTGCCGGCGTCGATCCGCTCGCGCAATAGTAGTAAACACTTAGGAAAAACAGAGTAGTTATAGAGCACTACGCTGGCGGGCGCTTAAGCCACCCGCCAGCAGTGTGGAACAGTGCTGGCGGGCGCTTAAGCCACCCGCCAGCACTGATGCACACTGCTGGTGGGTGGCTTAAGCGCCCGCCAGCATAGTGCATTTCGAAAAAAATCAAAAAATTCGAAATTTGGCCCAAACCTTCTCAAAATTGTCTGAAACTTTCACATCTCTGATAAAATGTGTCAAATTTTAGTTTGGAAATGTGTTATCTCATAAAAAATTATTTGTTTGAAAAACTTAGTTCAAATGTGACTCTTGGGCGAAACACCTCAAGTGTTATAGGAGGTTTCACCCATGAGTCACATTTGAACTAAGTTTTTCAAAAAAACAATTTTTTATGGGCACACAAACTTTAAATTAAATTTAAAACATTTTGTTAGAGTTGTGGAAGTTTGGGACATATTTCAACAAGTTTGAATAAGATTTTGAATTTTTTGATTTTTCAAAATGTGTCAAATTTTTTGAATGTCTTCTAAATTGACTAAATTTAGAAACTACTAGTTCTTTGTTAGGAAACACACTTCCTAAACTTAATATTAAGAATTTTACTTCACTTGTATAAGTTTCAAACAATTTTGAATTAATTTAGGCAAGATTTCAAATTTTTTGAACAAAATATTCGAAAAAATCAAAAAATTCGAAATTTGGCCCAAACCTTCTCAAAATTGTATGAAACTTTCACATATCTTATAAAATGTGTCAAATTTAAGTTTGGAAATGTTTTATCTCATAAAAAATTGTTTGTTTGAAAAACTTAGTTCAAATTTGACTCTTGGGTGAAACACCTCAAGTGTTATAGGAGGTTTCACCCATGAGTCACATTTGAACTAAGTTTTTCAAAAAAACAATTTTTTATGGGCACACAAACTTTTTAAATTAAATTTGAAACATTTTGTTAGAGTTGTGGAAGTTTGGGACATATTTCAACAAGTTTGAATAAGATTTTGAATTTTTTGATTTTTCAAAATGTGTCAAATTTTTTGAATGTCTTCTAAATTGACTAAATTTAGAAACTACTAGTTCTTTGTTAGGAAACACACTTCCTAAACTTAATATTAAGAATTTTACTTCACTTGTATAAGTTTCAAATAATTTTGAATTAATTTAGGCAAGATTTCAAATTTTTTGAACAAAATATTCGAAAAAAATCAAAAAATTCGAAATTTGGCCCAAACCTTCTCAAAATTGTCTGAAACTTTCACATATCTTATAAAATGTGTCAAATTTAAGTTTGGAAATGTTTTATCTCATAAAAAATTGTTTGTTTGAAAAACTTAGTTCAAATTTGACTCTTGGGTGAAACACCTCAAGTGTTATAGGAGGTTTCACCCATGAGTCACATTTGAACTAAGTTTTTCAAAAAAACAATTTTTTATGGGCACACAAACTTTTTAAATTAAATTTGAAACATTTTGTTAGAGTTGTGGAAGTTTGGGACATATTTCAACAAGTTTGAATAAGATTTTGAATTTTTTGATTTTTCAAAATGTGTCAAATTTTTTGAATGTCTTCTAAATTGACTAAATTTAGAAACTACTAGTTCTTTGTTAGGAAACACACTTCCTAAACTTAATATTAAGAATTTTACTTCACTTGTATAAGTTTCAAACAATTTTGAATTAATTTAGGCAAGATTTCAAATTTTTTGAACAAAATATTCGAAAAAAATCAAAAAATTCGAAATTTGGCCCAAACCTTCTCAAAATTGTCTGAAACTTTCACATATCTTATAAAATGTGTCAAATTTAAGTTTGGAAATGTTTTATCTCATAAAAAATTGTTTGTTTGAAAAACTTAGTTCAAATTTGACTCTTGGGTGAAACACCTCAAGTGTTATAGGAGGTTTCACCCATGAGTCACATTTGAACTAAGTTTTTCAAAAAAACAATTTTTTATGGGCACACAAACTTTTTAAATTAAATTTGAAACATTTTGTTAGAGTTGTGGAAGTTTGGGACATATTTCAACAAGTTTGAATAAGATTTTGAATTTTTTGATTTTTCAAAATGTGTCAAATTTTTTGAATGTCTTCTAAATTGACTAAATTTAGAAACTACTAGTTCTTTGTTAGGAAACACACTTCCTAAACTTAATATTAAGAATTTTACTTCACTTGTATAAGTTTCAAACAATTTTGAATTAATTTAGGCAAGATTTCAAATTTTTTGAACAAAATATTCGAAAAAAAATCAAAAAATTCGAAATTTGGCCCAAACCTTCTCAAAATTGTCTGAAACTTTCACATATCTTATAAAATGTGTCAAATTTAAGTTTGGAAATGTTTTATCTCATAAAAATTTGTTTGTTTGAAAAACTTAGTTCAAATTTGACTCTCGGGTGAAACACCTCAAGTGTTATAGGAGGTTTCACCCATGAGGCACATTTGAACTAAGTTTTTCAAAAAAACAATTTTTTATGGGCACACAAACTTTTTAAATTAAATTTGAAACATTTTGTTAGAGTTGTGGAAGTTTGGGACATATTTCAACAAGTTTGAATAAGATTTTGAATTTTTTGATTTTTCAAAATGTGTCAAATTTTTTGAATGTCTTCTAAATTGACTAAATTTAGAAACTACTAGTTCTTTGTTAGGAAACACACTTCCTAAACTTAATATTAAGAATTTTACTTCACTTGTATAAGTTTCAAACAATTTTGAATTAATTTAGGCAAGATTTCAAATTTTTTGAACAAAATATTCAAAAAATCAAAAAAATCGAAATTTGACCCAAACCTTCTCAAATTTGTCTGAAACTTTCACATCTCTTATAAAATGTGTCAAATTTAAGTTTGGAAATGTGTTATCTCATAATAAATTATTTGTTTGAAAAACTTAGTTCAAATTTGACTTTTGGGTGAAACACCTCAAGTGTTATAAGAGGTTTCACCCATGAGTCACATTTGAACTAAGTTTTTCAAAAAAACAATATTTTATTGGCACACAAACTTTTTAAATTAAATTTGAAACATTTTGTTAGAGTTGTGGAAGTTTGGGACATATTTCATCAAGTTTGAATTAGATTTTTGATATTTCCAAATGTGTTGAAATTTTTGAATGTTTTCCAAATTGACTACGTTTTGAAACCAGGAGTTATTTGTGTGGCAACACACTTCCTAAACTTAATATTAAGCATTTTACTTCACTTGTAGAAGTTTCAAACAAGTTTGAATAAGAGTAAGAAAATTTTGAAATTTTCAAAATTGAAATCCACAGCGCTGGCGGGCGCTTATGCCACCCGCCAGCATTGTGCTTTACCGCTGGCGGGCGGCTTAGGCGCCCGCCAGCACAGATGCTCACCGCTGGCGGGCGGCTTAGGTCACCCGCCAGCAGTGACCCCCACTATATATGTGGCGCCGCCCTTGTGAAATTTTCTAAGTACTGGCGCGAACTCGAAACGACGGCGTCAGGCTGCCGAAATTTCGCGTCGGCCTCCCCGAGCGCCGCCGCCGTCCTCCACGAGCGCCGCCGCCGTCCTCCCCGCACGCCGGCCGCCTCCCCCGACCTCCGCGCTCCCCCGACCTCTGCGCTCCCCCGCGCCGCCTCCCCCGACCTCCGCGCCCCGCAGCCGAGCGCTGCCACAGCCGAGCGCCGCCGCCCTCCTCCTCCGCCGCCGTCCCAAGAACCGCCCCAAGATGGCGTCGACCTCCCGCCGCGGCTCCCCGACCGCCTCCCCAACCTCATCCGGTGGCGGCTCCCCAAGCGGCTCCATGGCGCAGCCTCCGCCGGCGGTGGCGGCGGCTGCGGCTCCGGCTGCCTCATCCCCGGCCGCCGCGACGGCTCCCCCCGAGGCCGAGGGGACGACGCCGGCCGCCGCCGCCGCCCCATCGGCTCCCACCGAGGGGTTCGTTCATTTGTTTTTTTGCAAAATACAATTACTTATAATATATAGAAATGTATATATATGTATAGAGAAATAGCATTCTATTATTGGACTATGAATTTAATTTAAATAGATTTATTGCAAAGAACAAATACCAAATTTATAAATATGTATGGAGAAATACAAATATCTTTGGTGAATAATATTAATTCGAAATGTTTATAAAACCTTAATTTTTGTATAGAGGTCTCAATTATAGATTCATTTTTGTATAGACGTATCAATTATAGATTCATTTTTGTATAGACGTCTCAATTATAAATTCATTTTTCTATGCGCGAAATATTTTTTTGTTAATTGATCAACAACATATGAATGCACAATGTATATGCTTATAATTACCTTTGATCAATTGACAATAGTGTGGAATCCTCAGAGGATTCCAATGATTTTAATGGAGACTATGAAACTCCACCTGAGTACGAACCAAGTGTACCGCGGCCTCGTAGGTGTCGAGATGACGATGATCTTGATTACGAACCAAGCGGAGATAATGAGGTCTGCATGCACATTCAGTACGAATAATGTATGTTGTTCAAATTTAGTTATACTGAAAATGATGTTTTCCCTGTAGAACGATGAGAGATCCCTCGACGACGTCGTCGTAGAGCACCTACCATTGTTGTCCAAGAGGCAGAAGGTTCAGGACCACAACCTTCGGGTACTACTGTTTCTAGTAGTAACCCGAAAAGGAAACGTGGGCAACGAAGAAGAAACCAGATCCCTGATAGAGGACAACTTGTGATAGAATAATTGGGTGACAAAGGCGAGCCCATTGCACCTGAGAACGTAGGTGCTAGGTTTCGGAACATCATTGGTGCAATTGTTAGGGACATCATGGCGCCCTGGATCACAACTGATAATTGGAAGAAGGTGCCTAAGGCTACAAAGGATGTATTGTGGGCCAAAGTGAAAGAAAAGTTCCTTTTTCCGGAAGGCATAGAGAATGAAGGTAGAAAGTATGCTGAGGGCTTTTGTGGAAGAACTCTCAGAAATTGGAGGTCTGTGCTTAACACTGAATTTGTTAAGAAAGACAAGGATCCTAGGGATGTCTATGGAAACATCCCGCTAAATGTGTGGGAAGAATTCAAAGAGCAGAAGAGAACAGAGGAAGCTCTAGCTCAGAGTCTCCAAGCTCAGGAGAAGGCTGAGAAAGCTGCTGAGAACCCACATCACTTGGGTTCGGGAGGATATGCTGCCAAGTTAGCAAAATGGAGGCAGGAGGAAGAAGAAAGGAGGGTAGCTGGTTTACTAGAGTTGTTTGAAGGCATGGATGAGCGCAGCAGGAATTAGTGCCTTGCTCGAATTCCTACTGTGAGACCTGACGGCACGGTGACATTCAAGAAGCCCACAACAGAACAGATCTATGAGAAGTTGGGAGAGCTCGCCGAAATGCAAAAGAAAGGTCTTTTCAAGCCCGACAGGCAGAACGATATGCTAACCGCCGCGATCGGTACCCCTGAGCACTCTGGGTGTGTTCGAGGGATGTCATCTACCTTGCCATGGGGTAAAGCATTTGTTGAACACCGGTCAAGCTACAAGAAGCGGGACCGTTATAAGAAGGGCCTTGAAGACAAGATGAGAGAAATCGCCAAGCAAGAGTTGTTAGGCTTCTTCGTAAGCCATCAGATTTCTGCCAGACAGAGTGCACAGAATGCATCCGATGGTCCAAACTTGCAGCTTGCTGGCCTCCTTCCAAACTTGCAGCTTGCCCAGATCGGAACCGTCGTGCCTCCAAGTAGTGCGGGTTGTATTGCAAACGCCACGTATCCTGTCGATGAAATTAGAGAGGATACACCATGCAAGTTGGTTATACCTTATGGAAGAAAACAAGATAAGTTTCGAGAGGTTGCAACAGCCATGGCACTATCGGGTCATGTGTTTTCGAATCCACCACCGGCAGAGTACGCATGGGTGCAAGTTGTATCGGTGTCTGATGAGTCGTGCGTGATTGATATCCCTACTGATGAGGGGATCGAGCTTCTCGGTGATGTGAGGAACCAATACATACTATGGCATCGCCGAGATATCATTCTTAATGCATCACCAAATCCCTCGCAACCTAGCCAAGAATGAGTACCCCTCCCAGATTCAGACCCTAGCCAAGCCCTCCAAGATTCTAATGCTGCAGTCGTCGAGAACACGGAACAACCTACGATGGGTGTTGAGCAGGGAGGTAACAATGAGAACGACATGCCAAGGCTATCACCCGTCCAAGAAACTCTCGATGAAGGGGCATTAGCAGAATCTGCAGACGACGTGGATAATTTTCTAAGGTCATCGTCTCCTACGCCATCTCCACCTACCAAGAGGCCAGCAACAATACCACGTATGATAGCCTCACATGAACCAAAGAAGGTCACATCAGATGCTAACATGTTCTTCAAAGCACTCAAGAATACAAAGAATGTAAAATCCGGTGCAACTACTAGGAGCCGCCATAAGCAAAAGGAGGGGGCTTCGAGATTTTATTGGGTCGGATGATGTGCCCGACAGGTATGAGCATGGTAAACCATTCTTGCATTCGTGGCAACTGAGCGAGGGGCCACAGGAACTGGAAAACCTGCACCAATGGATCATGAACGCCATGAAGGAAGGCATAAACTCTATCACCGCGTCTGTCCCAACATGGGTGTTCGGTGCCTCTCAAGTGAACAAGCTTGTAATTGATTTCTCGGATTTGCACGCGATGTACCGTCGTGAACGTCTCGACGTGAATCTCATCACCGCTTGGTGCATGTAAGTCAACATGCATGTACCATACTATTTTTTTCAAATTCATATGTATTTTTGGTAACCATCCTAAGCGATCTATTCTGCAGGATGCAAGCGTTGGATGAAAAGAAGACAATTGGGAGGTGGAGTGTAGCATACTGTGACCCGCAACAAATATGCGAGGCGGAACACACGTTCGTAATGTCTGAAAAGCTAAGAAAGCAAATCGAAGAACAAGCATAGACACAAGAGGAGAAAGATCTTTTGATAAAGAAATACCATACAAGCTTTAGTCATGAGGTGTCTGTATACATTGGAAAAAGAATGAAGAAAATGCAGCATAAGGAGAGTATCATGTGTGCTTACAATTTTAAGTAAGTTCGTTCTAATTACTAGATATATATAAATAGATATATTCTGTGATTTATTTATATTTATTATTTAAATATAATGTAGAGACCATTTCATTGCCCTCCACATCTGTCCGAAGCTAGGAGATGCAATGGTCTACGACTCATTACACTATGAAGAGGATTCTTACAGGCCATTCATCGACATTGTAAAAAAGTAAGACAACTCATTACAATAATTAATAATGTGTGTATCGGCTAAATTTGTATTACTAACTTTTGTCTTTGCATCCTTAAAGTGTGTATCGACTATACATAAGGAATGGTGGGGGAGCACCCTCCAAATAAGGATACATTGTTGATACGACATGCTAAATACGTAAGAACATAACAACTTGATTTTTATCAGAGTTGTACACTTTTGTTAATAATTTCTGATCATTTTTTATTTGTTTGCAGTGCTACAAGCAACCTCCCAGCACTGTGCTATGTGGATATTACGTGTGTGAGGTCTTGAGAAATAATGGGAGGTACCGGACGAATCCTCAAGACGTAAGCCTCTTGTTGTTTGTGCAAATTATCTTCCTATAATGGTAATGCATTTAGAATCTTTATTTATTGTGTGTACGTGCACAGATGCCTACCATCGAGGGATCGTGGAGAAAGCTGGGTGACAAGCAAATCGACAACATTTGTGCGGACATGGCGAGGTTCATCCTACATGATATTTGCCATGAGAAAAGCATATTCTTCGACAAAGAAGGAGTGTTGATTGTGGACGAGTGCGAACATTTACGTAGATGGGCCGGGTTTAATTGAAAACTAGTATTATCTATTCGACATGTTGGATATCGATTATCTATTACGTACGATGTTTTCTGATAACGTGACTTATGTATTATAATATACTAGTTTGAATTATGTGGTTATGTGGTATTTGAATTTGGCGGTCAAATACAAATAATAATAATTTCACGTGAATTTAGCATACAAATACAATTAATAATAAATACCAGTGAATTTAGCGGGCAAAATCAGATAATAAACAAAAAATATAATAATAAATGATTAATGTGAATTATATACAAATAATAAATGATTAATGTGAATTATATAATAATAAATGGTAAAATGGAAAAAATATTTCGCTGGCGGGCGGCTTAAGCAACCGCCAGCACAGAAGGACTCTGTAATGGCGGGCGGCGTAAGTGCCCGCCAGCACAGATGTCCTCTGTGCTGGCGGGCGGCCTAAGTGCCCGCCAGCACAGATGTTCTCTGTGCTCGCGGATAGGGCAACCGCCAGCACAAGGGCCATTTCTACTGGCTCAAGATCGCTGGCGGACGCTCTACCCGCCAGCAAAGACCGGTTTTAGCCGCCAGCACAAATCGTTTCTGGCCTAGTGTAGTCTTATAACTAGTGTACACTTAATTCCATGGACAGGCATGCAAAGACCACATCCACACACACGACGGATTACCCATCGCGTTTTACCCTCTCGATCAACATTACTAGCATCTAGCTACACGTACCTTGATCCGCTCCATCTTAGCACTGCTAGCTACAGCTTCTATGCGACGCAAGAAGTGTTACGGTACGGACGGATATGAACGGGAAAAGGATTGGAGATCGAGCTGCCTCTAGTCGCTGTTCTGCAGCATCTGCAGCAGCGCCGCGCGGAGGTTGCCGTCGTCCTGGAGCTGGGCGGGCACGTCGACGACGACGTCCTGCACGGTCACGCCGTGCGCACGGGTGACGCAAGCGTGCTGGACGTGCAGCTCCAGGGAGCGGAGCGCCGCCATCAGCCGCGCGGCGGCGTGCGGGGCGGGGCTCGTCGCGCGCACCACGGCCGCGTCGGGCCCCAACATCCGCACCGCCACCACCGCCTCGTCGCCGTGGCCACCGGGGGCTCCCGGGGGGCGCTGCACGAGGAGGCGGCGACGGGCGTCTCCCACCTCCACCTCACGGCGGCGGGGCGCCTGCGCCTCGACTCGACCTCGAGGCACGCGACCCTGGTGCGGAGCTCGGCGATGTAGGTGGCGGCGTCGGCGAGGAGGGAGGCCTTGTCCATGCGCGACACGGTGGGGACGACGGCCCTGAGGTCGCAGAAGTGGCGGTTCAGCTTCTCCCGGCGCTGCCGCTCGGCCTCCACGTGGTTGATGGTGGAGCCGTTCGGGCGGGGGCCGGGCTTCCGACCCGACGCTTCACCGGGCGCTGCGCCGGGACCGTGACGACGTTCGGTTCCTGCTGCGGCGCCGTCGTCTGAGGCGGTGGTGGATTCACGGAGAGATCGGTGTCCGGCGCCCGACCCCGACGCTTCACCGGGCGCTGCGTCGGGACCGTGACGACGTTCGGTTCCTGCTGCGGCAGCGCCGTCTGATGAGGAGGAGGCGGTGGCGGCTGCACGGAGAGATCGGATTCCGGCGAGAGGATGCTCTCCACGGGCCAAAGCCGCAGGTCGTCCCCGTCGTCGTAGCCCTCGTTCTTGGCGACGACGACGTCGCCGAGCAGCCATTGCTCGGGGACCTCGCATGAGGCGAACTCGATGACCTGGCAGCCAGCGTGGGAGAAGAAGGACGGAGGCGAGGGCGGGAAGAAGGGCGACGAGCACGGGGACAGCCGCAGGTCGTCCATCGAATTGCACTCGCTTCTCGCTCGCTCACTGGTAGCATAGCGTCTGTGGTTCTGGTTTTATAGTACCGCCGGCAGGGCGATTCATTTTGCATTTAGGGCCTCGTATTTTGGTGATAAGCTTTTGTTGTGAACAGGGACCACTCGCTTAATTTCGACCCTGGGACGTTGGGAGTTGGAACCAGTTGCTTGTCGTCCAATCAGAACCAAAAGTGTACGTGCCCCCGTGCCCCGTGCGTACGTATGTAGGAGCTCCAGAACTTCTGAAAATAAGTGGGACCAATGCAAGGAGATAGATTCAGTTTGAGTCGTACGTCCATGATGCCAGCAGGCGGTGCCATGAGGTCGCTCTCAATCTATCGACCAGGACAGGAGAAGTACTGATATATCTGTCCTCGATCTATAGGGAAATAATGCCTTCATCTGCAGTGTACGATTTGGTCTGGTCGATGAGGATGAACAAGCAACTCTTAGTGTGAATACCTAAACAAAATGAGGTCAAGATGATCCAACAATATGGACTGATTTTATGCTAAACGTTAGTTTCAAAAAATTTTTGCCCGATAGATGCATTATAGAGGCGGTTGTTATTCTTCGTGAAACAATTCACATGGTTGCATAAGAAAATACATAGCGGTCTGATTTTCAAGCTAGATTTTGAGAAGACTTACGATAAAGTTGTTATTCTTCATGAAACAAAATTCACATGGTTGCATAAGAAAATACATAGTGGTTTGATTTTCAAGGTAGATTTTGAGAAGACTCACTACCGGAAACACGGCCTTTGCCGGGCGCCCTGAGCTTTGCCGGGCGCTTTCTATCAGGCGCACCGCAAAGGCCTTTATGTGCCGTGCGTCCCAGGGCAGGCGCACGGCACAGAAACACGCACGGTTACGCCGTCTTTGCCGTGCGTCCGATTAAAAGTGCACGGCAAAGAATGTTCTGTGCCGTGCATCATCGCGCGACGCACGGCACAGATCATTGGCACGTGCGCCGCACCTGCCTCAGCGGACGGAGGGGAACGGCCGCTACCGGCCGTGACCTCTGCCGTGCGTCTAGTCGTAGGCGCACGGCAAATAGGTTCCCCACCAAGAGGCGTGGGCGGCGGAGGGCGCACGTGCCGGTCAGGTGCCTTCTTTGCCGTGCGCCTACGCTTAAGCGTACGGCAGAGAGAAATCTCTGCCGTGCGTTTTGCCTAACGCACGGCAGAGAAGTACCTGTGCCGTGCGTTTTTTCAATGCGCACGGCAAAGAATGTTTAAAAATTTTGGTTTTCTTGTCCTCTAATGATTTGTACAATACAAATGCATTACTTTGTACTCTATATCTCAAGTTGGTACGCAAATCAATTTATTTGCTATTTTTTAAAAATTTCATTCATTAAAAGGAATTTTTTCGCATAAAACAAAATTGACCTGCAAGTGCATAAAATAATAGAGTAAAGTTCGTGCAAAAATGATATTCGTGTAAATGAGTCCTTTTTAAGACCTTACCCATCAAATTGGTTGAAATTATGAACATTTTATTCACGATGGATGAGAATCCACGTTCTTTAGTAATGTTTTTTAATTGTATAAAATGCGAATGAAGTTAGAAAATCAGGAGATTCGTCGAGAGCTCATGATATGCTATGGGAAGGTTGTGATAAATAGTAGAGAAGGTTTTGAACATTTCGTCACGCAAAGTGTTTAGAAACCGAAGCTTCTCGCTCGAAGTTTCAGAGTGTTTAGAGTTATCTCCTTAAGTTTTTAGTGTTAGTAAATTTCGAACTTCATTTTTGAATTCAAAATATTTTCTCTACTGAACATACATCATTTATTGTAGCAAGTTAGTTTATGGTAATGTTTTACATCCATTTGAATTTTTATGCATTTTAAAACGGAAAAGAAAAAACAAGTTGTTTCGTTGCCGTGCGCATTAAGAATAGCGCACGGCAAAGACATCTCTGCCGTGCGCCGCGGGAGAGGGCGCACGGCAAAGAACGGGGCCCCACCTGGCAGCCGGCGCCCCGTCTCAGACCACGCACGGGTCTGAGACGGGGCGCCGGCTGCCAGGTGCGGCCCCGTTCTTTGCCGTGCGCCCTCTCCCGCGGCGCACGGCAGAGAACGGCCAGGGGATTTTACCCTAAGTCCCCTGGCCGGCCCTCCACACGCAACACACACCGACACACGCACCAGCCTCCGCCGCCGCACAACCGCCACCCCACGCCCGCCACCTCCGGCGCCGGTCCCGGCCCCGGATCCGCGCATCCCCGCGGCGGATCCGCCCCCACCGCCGCTGCCGCACAACCGCCGCCCCACGCCCGCGCCCGCGCCCGCCCTTCCCCTCCCCGGCGGCGGTGCCCGCTCCTCCGGCGGCCGCGCCCGCCCCTCCCCGGCCACCCCAGGCGCGCACCCCTGCACCGGCCGGCCGGCCCCTGCCCCGGCGGCTCCTGCCCCGGCCGGCCCCTGCCCCGGCCATCGGAGGAGTGCCCCGGCCGGCCCCTGCCCGCCCCGGCCGCCGGAGGAGTGCCCCGGCCGGCCCCTGCCCGCCCCGGCCGGCCCCTGCACCGGCCGCCGCCTCGGTGAGAAATTGAAACAACGTCTCTTGGATGGTTAGATGAAATTAGTACGATGACCGGGTTTCCTAGTAGTTAGATAAATGGATATGAAACGTAGTTAGATCAATTGAGTATGAAATTTAGTTAAATTTAGTCATGCATACTTATGTTAGAATAAATTTGTGATGAGTAGCTTGAACTTAAAGAAATAAAATTTGAGTACTACCTATATGTTACTTATGCTCAAGTGGAAAGAATGACAAATCACTACTTTATGCATCCGGCCATCGAGCTGTGGGAAGAAATTGCTTTTGTGGCCCGACCTTCGTGTTCTGGCTTTTTCTTACAGGTTTGGAAACCTCTCCGCACAGGGGAGGTGCTGCCGAAATTTTGATCTAACGCTAAGATATGTTTTTGCAGGAGGAGGCCACGTTGTTGTTTCCTCGGAGGCCTCTTCGGGCTCCGTCTTGCCGCCCGCCCCCGTCTTCCGCCTCTTCGAGTGGCTAGGTGAGGATGTGCAGACGTCCCCCTTTCCAATTCATGTACTTAGGTCACGTAACCTAGTTAGGCGTCTCCCGTTCGAAAGGGATACGGTTGTATATGCGTATCTATGACTGTATCCGTTTCGAATTGTCCACGTTTTTTGGACAGCCTGAGCATGTGTAGATGGGTTTAGTTTCCATGTTTTGCTCTGATCTGGGACCGAGTTTCGGCATCACCTTCCCGTTGTTCTCCGGGTACACAATCTCCTTTCCAGGACGTGTATTTGGAGAACAGCGGGGAGGTGCTGCCGAAATTCTGTCTTGGATAGGAGTGGAGCATGGAAACTGAACCCGTCTACACATCCTCGGGTGGGATTAGGACCTATCTTTACCTACTACTAGCATGATAGACATCATGTAGAAGCAATCGACTTTATAAAATGTTCTAAGATTTCTCTCTTGGGTATGTCTTCATATCACTGGTAAAAGGATGGATAACCGTGAGTGGATGTACATGGGCTGGAGTAGTAAGCGTGACTTCACCGATGAATTCGCACGCAACGTCGATGGTTTCTGTAGAAAGGCATTTGACAAAGGACAACGTAAAGCGCTGTGTCCCTGTACGAGGTGTGAAAATGCGAAAGACCAACCTAAGCTCACGATGGCTAAACACATTTTGGAGCACGGGTTTGTGAAAGACTATACACGGTGGGTCTGCCATGGTGAAGCACATCGTGCGAGAGACGAGGTCTTGAGGCAACGCATCGAGGCTTTTGATGATGAAGCCGGTGCGGAGACATGCTAGATGACTTTCATCAAGGAAACTTCGATCAAGGGCCTGACCATGTTATGGAGGAAGCTCCAGAGGCAACCGCGAAGGCTTATTACGACATGTTGTCTTCCGCATAGAAACCACTTCACGAGCATACCGATGTGTCTCAACTCGATGCCATCGGACGCTTAATGGGTCTAAAGTGTAAATTTGGCATCAGTCGAGACGGCTTTAATGAAATGCTGGTAGTTGTTGGCAGCCTACTTCCGAAAGAGCACAGTCTGCCACAGAGCAGTTACGAGGCACAGAAACTCCTTCGTGTACTTAAGATGCCATACGAGCCGATAGACGCTTGTACAAATGGATGCGTCTTGTTTCGAAAAGACCATGCAGATGCAAAGTACTGCCCTATGTGTAAATCATCGAGGTACCTCGAGGTACACTCGGGTGGTGGTCAGAAGAGGCAACTGGACATACCAGTGAAAATCCTATGGTACCTTCCATTCATACCGAGGATCCAACGGCTGTACATGACCGAGGTAACTGCAAAGCAGATGACATGGCACAAAAAGGGCGTAAGATACCGTCCTGATAACATGGTACATCCAGCCGATGCTGAGGCTTGGCAATATTTCGACAGCCGTCATAAAGAGAAAGCTGTTGAAGCTCAAAATCCATCCACACCCGCTTCAGCGCGTACACGGAGACGGGAAGACAGATGCATGGGCCAGAGTGGGATCCGATCCGTGCGCCGTTGGATGGAGAGGTGGTCATGAGGATAGGAGGTGGGAAGAAGCATGGCCATTACTATATGGGCGACATCATTTTGGACACGGCCAGTACTCCCACTCTCGCGGCAATAAAGGCAAAGGACACGGGCAATGCCCCTCCCATACGCCCACAGCTGTCGGCGGCACTGGCCCAGATGGAGCGACTTCAGGTTATTTCTGATATATTCATCATTACTGAATTTCTACATATGTTGTCTTTACATTGTAACATTGGGATGAACAATTGCAGATGGCCTTGACCGCGGTCGAGCAGCGTGTGGTCGACCAGCAGCAGCAGATGCAGCAGCATATGACCACGGTGATGATGGCACATCAGGCGCAGATGCAGCAGTGGGCGGCGATGCAGCAGGAGCAGATGGCCGCGCACATGCAAGCTTGCATGGTTGCTTTCCAGACAGGTCAGACGATGCCCCCGGCGCCCGTGATGCCCCCGATGCCCGTGATGCCCTTGGTGCCCCCGATGATGCTACCTTCCCCTACGGGAGGTTCTCCTGCTGTGAGTTACTTCATATCTTTGTTGTTCTTTCATTTCAATCATTAGAGACTTAGATAACGTAGAGATATAAACTCACTTAGAAACCTAGACAAAGTAGAGACTTAGAGAATTTAGATTATAACTTAGACAACTTGATTCTCCGCTCACATGCATTTTACTATTTTTTTCAAAGAACCAATCGGCGGCATCGAATAATCTACATAACTCCCCGGGCATGTCACCGACGATGGTCCCACAGCAGCTCTTCCCCCCGGTGTTCTCCCAGCCACCTACTTAGTGAGCCGCGCCTTTTTATTTGCTTTGTGGACTTGTCGATGAACTATGTGTACTTGTCGATGAACTGTGGACTTTCTGTGACGTACTAGTGGACCTGTCCATGTTTGTGGTGGATTTCTCTATATGTGCGACATTTGTGATGGATATTGTGATATATGTGCGTTGTCATGGATATTGTGATATATATGATGCCTGCGATGGATATTGTGATATATAATGATGCATGTGATGAATATTGTGATATATATATTATGCTTGTGATTTTTGGGAATTTTTGGACACGAAAAACAAAAAAAAAGATAGGTCACTTTGCCGTGCGCCAGACGCCAGGCGCACGGCAAAGTGACCAAAACCAGCAGCTGGAATAGAACCTCTGCCGTGCACCACGAGCCAGGCGCACGGCAGATTGACCATTTTCTGCCGTGCGCCACAAGGCCAGGCGCACGGCAGAGAGCATCTGTGCCGTGCACCGCGCGGCCAGGCGCACGGCAGCGGAGCAGCTCCACGTGGCGCCCCGGAGCCGCCTGTGCCGTGCGCCACATGGGCAGGCGCACGGCAGAGCAGAAGCTTCTCTGCCGTGCGCCTTGCGACCAGACGCACGGCAACGAGACGGGTCTCACCAGGACGTCCGTCATCGCCTTTTCTCTGCCGTGCGCCGTCCATTGCGCACTGCAGAGATTTCTTTGCCGTGCGGTTTGGAGCGCAGCGCACGGCAGAGATTCTTCGCCGTGCATTATGCTACCGTGTGCCCGTTGCCGTGCGTTGTGGGTAAAAACGCACGGCAAAGGTTCTGCCGTGCGTTTTCTGCTCTCTGCCGTGCGCTCGGGGCGCACGGCAAATCTTGTGAATCCGGTAGTGACTTACGATAAAGTTAATTGCTCTTTCTTGCATCAAGCGTTAAGGATGAAGCGGGTTTCTCCCCTCTGCTGTAGCTGGATCAATAGTATTGTTAGTGGGCGTATAGTGTGCGGGTAAAAGTAAATGTTAATATGTGTACCTTTTTCCATACTAGGAAGGGGTTAAGGCAAGGAGACTTGATGTCACCTGTTCTTTTTAATGTGGTATATTGTTGTAGCAGATATGTTAGCGGTTCTCATTTCAAAAGCAAACAAGAATGGATAGTTCGAGGATGATTTGTGCCTCATTTGGTGGATGAAGGCCTTTTGATCCTCCAATATGGCATTGATCCTCCAATATGTCATTCTTCGTGAAACAATTCACATGGTTTCAAAAGAAAATACATAATGGTCTGATTTTCAAGCTAGATTTTGAGAAGACTTCCGATAAAGTTAATTGGTCTTTCTTGCATCAAGAGTTAACGATGAAGGGGGTTTCTCCCCTCGAGCTAAAAGTATGAGGACGGTTGAAGAGATAGATGACAGACATCAAATCTCACGTGCTCATGGTTGAAGATATAAGATTGGATGGGCAGTTTGGTCTTTCTTCGATGCTTTTTTATTGCTCCACTATTTCCTTCAACTAATCTAGACAAACTAGCAAAACAAAACAAAATATACACCATGCATTCTCATAAACAAGCAACAAATGTGTATAAAAAAAAAGATGAAAGTAGTTATGGTCAATCACCTAAATTCATGTGCATATATATGTTATATGTATAATTAAATACTATACAAATTATCTAATAGATGAATTATTGTCAAGCAGTCAATTTTGTTGTGTGCGCGTGCAGTGCTATTCAAAATGTGTGCAGATGGCACATATCCAAACTACTCCATTGAACATGCTGCTCTAGCTCATAATCCTCCGCGTAAATGAACCTTGCTGGGACACGTGCATCCATCCCCCCAGTACGTACATTCTCTCCAATCGAGGAGGTGCGGTTTTGGATGAGCTATCGATTTTGCTATGCATGTACGGGACAGTGCAGCACCTAGGGTTGGACGTCAAGTCAGGAACTCGCAAGCTAACTCAGCTCGATCGTAGCTCGGCTCGATGGTTTTTTAACGAGCTGAGCAACAAATTTTACTCGTTTCACTAACGAGCTAACTCGAGCTAGCTCACGAGCTGCTCATGAGCCAACCAAGCTAGAAGGTCAAATGTTCAACATAGGAAATCAGAATAAACTTATCTATTTGCCTGTTCTGTTCCTCAAAGTTCCATCGGTTTAGCTCATAAGTTTTAATTCTATTCGTTTAATTTGCTCAAGATCACCTAGGAGAGAAAGGTTTGTCTTTCCTACCAGTGGACGCATCCATACTTTGATCTTCCTGACATCGCATGATGAACAAACAATGAGATTAGACGTAGGTCGTGCAACTAACAGTTGATTGCTTATAGTTCTCATACAATTTTTTATTATGCAATTATTTTTCCTACTAGCGACTATATTTTTTGTATTTCGAATATACTAAGATACGAATCTCATATACATTCATTTGGCTCGCAAGCCAAACAAGCTAGCTCGAGCTGTTAACGAGCCAAGCCGAGCAGATCTTTTTGCTCGTTTTGTTAATGAGCCAAGCCAAGCTGGCTCGTTTGACCAACGAGCCAGACCAAGCCAAGCCAAGTCGAGCCGAGCTGGCTCGGCGTCCAGCCCTAGCAGCACCTATGAGTCACTACTAGGGAATCAACTTTCTGTCCCGGTTGGAAACCCCCTTTAGTACCGGGTGAACAACCAGTATTGTCCCTTCGGTATTAAAGGGAGATGGCATTAGTAGTGGGTAAACTAGCTGGTACTAATGAGGACATCAATACCGGGTGGTCTCCCCGCCCGGTACTAATGTGCATCCGAGCGATGCATCTATATAGCTCTTTTTCTTTTTGTTTTGTTTTTTTCTTTTTTGCTTTTCTCTTTCTTTGTTCTTCTCTCTCATTCTCAATTAGCATCAATCACATGAATTAATTAGTTCCGACTGCAAAAATACCAGTTACTAATAGATTTAGAGGCTCAGATTATAAAGTATATTCTCTAGTAGTGAGTCGTCGCGCACAGCTTTGTACCGACGAATCCGGATCCTCGCGCGGCAGTGCACGCATGCACGTACGTACTGGTGCCCATATGGTCATGCATTGCAATGTGCGGCACTGCTGTGCTGGAGCTAGAGCGTACGTGCACCGCCTGCCGGAGGATCGTATTCAGCCGGCGCTGCGGAGGGGCTTAATTGTATCTGCAAATGCAGGCCATGGATCCCTGGTCAACTGCCTTCTCCGTGCTCTCTGCTCTCTGGCTATAGCTCATGCATGCACGCCTGCACGTACGCATGCCCTTGTCGGCATGTCCGGAATTTTTTTAAAGAAAAATTGGAGACGTATGTTGCAATAGTTAAACATCTACTCCTACTACTACTGTCCACTACCGGATTCGCATCCTTTGCCGAGAGGTTGCTCTCGGCAGAGGACACTCGGCAGACTCTGGCCGGCAAAGACGTCTTTGCGAGAGCCGGCAGACCCTCTCTCGGTGGACATGCGCCGAGAGGCCACCTGGCTCTCGGCAAAGAGCATTTTCGAAAAAAAAACAAATCCGCGGCTAGCAGGCCCACCGGCCGCCACCACCTGCACTGCCACCACCGCCACCTCCGCCGCCACCACCTGCACTGCCACCACCGCCGCCCGCCACCACCACCTGCAACCACAACACCACCCGCCGCCGCCAGCACAGCCCGCCGCCACCGCCAGCACCACCTGCCCACAACCGCCGCCACCAGCACCACCCGCCCACAGCCACCACCACCACATGTGGGAAGAAACGTAGAGGAGGGAGATGGGAGAACCTGGAGGACGGGGCCGCGCCGCACCGGGAGGAGGACGGGGCCGCACCGCACCGGGAGGAGGATGGGGCCGCGCCGTGCCGGGACGAGGCCGCACCGCGCCGGGACGAGGACGAGGTGGTCGCGCCGGAGTGGTTGGCCGGATCTGCCGCCACCGCGCCTCGCCACGAGGTGAGGGGCGAGCGGAGGGGGGAGGCGGGGGACGGCACGGCCCGGCGGCCACCGGATCTGCGTCGCCGGAGAGGGAGAGGAAGGGGGGCGGCGCCGGAGGGAGGAGAGGGAGAGGAAGGGGGCGTCGCCGGAGAGGGAGAGGAAGGGGGGCGGCGCCGGAGGGAGGAGAGGGAGAGGAAGGGGGCGGCGCTGAGAGGAGGGATCGAGAAGGGGGGGTGGGGCGCCGGCCGCCGGGAGGGAGGAGTGTGGAGTGGGAGAGGGGGTTGGGGTATTAATACATAGGGTTTGGCTGGTGGGCCGCTGGCCTAGTAGCTCTTTGTCGAGAGCCCAATAAATGGCTCTCGGCAAAGATTTGATAGAAATTCATTTAATTGGTTTAAAATAGCAAATAAATACAAAAAATTTATAAAATTTAACATGACATCAATTATGGTATATATTACTTATAGAAAAAAAATTTAGTCAAACTCAAATTTGAATTTCTCTAAGACTCTAAACTTAGTGACATTAGTTTAAATTCTTAGAAACTTCTCGTGAGATGTTTCGTTTCTAAATAGCCTACGTGTTGAAGTCTTCAAAACATTCTCAAATTTTTACCACAGTCTACGCACATGATATAATGACCACTTGACAAATTTCGTGATTTTCAAACTTCATTTGAATTTTATAAAAATTTTAATCGTTCTACCTCACGATCTTCATCATGATCGGAGAACCAAATGTTGGAAATTTAGCTTCATTTTATGTACATGGTCTTAGAGATGTCTCATGAACATGAATATCATTTTTTCACCAACTTTACTCTATGATTTCATACACTTGTAGTTCATCTCGGACGTATGCGAAAAAATACCTAGAAAGAAGTAAAATTGTTAAATATAGCAAACAAAGTTAAAATTGGAGGCAAGAACAGCTCGTCGTCCGCGCACCTCTGGCATCGGCGGCGCCATATCTATGTGGGAGGCGATGAATCAAGAACAGCTCGTCGTCCGCGTCCGTCGCCCCATCGCGGGTATCCGCTCCGTGCTCGTCGCCTACGCTGAGGTCCACCGGGTGCGACCTACCTCGCCTGGGGGCAGCTGATCTGGTGGAGGCAGCCTGAGGCGTCGTGGATCAGGTCGTCTATGAGCGTCGGCTACGTCGAGCGCGGAGGCGGTACGGCTGAGGCCGCGCGCAGCGCCGTCGCCGCTGCTTCGGCCGGCGACCAACCGCAAGGGCCGAGACCGAGGGCTGGGGAAGCCTGTGGCAGCGCGGTGCAGCCCGAGGATTCGCTCAGCGCGAGCATCTTGGGCGAACCTCCAGCGAAACAGCTGCAAACTGTCAGTCCATATACGGCTATCCTGTCAGGAGCTCCACCTTGGTGCTGGCCACGGAGCTCCAGCAACATGCTAATTTCATTCCAGCTGGCCACTGCTGTATGCCTTGTGTCTACAGACGAGCGCATCGCCCACTACTACAAGTGAGCTCGTCGATCGGGTGAGTTCACCTCTTGGCGAATCTGTGTTCGATTCAACAAAGGTCGCTGCTGCTCAAGCATCCTGCACAAAATTGCATCCTTTGCTGTTGGATAAGCTAAAGCAGAGCTATTGCAGAGTCTGCCCAATTTCTGTTCCCCTTCACTTGCCCAGTGAATTACCTATTTGCTTGCTGTTTGAATTACACTTTGTTTTCAGCAATTCATATTAGTCGCTCCTGAAGCTTTATTCAATCTTCTTCTGTTTATTTTAATTTATTAGTCAGTGGTGCTAGCAATGCTTTGAACACATAGATTGCGGAAGATGATCCCTCTCTTTATCTGTTATGTATCACTGTACCATGTTTTTATGCAGCGCATGAGTTATGTATGCGATATTTTACAAACTGTCTAATATTTCTATCATTTTGACAGGCAATGTTCTTGTTGTACCACGAATTTGGGTGGTACATAGTCATACTAGATCGGCGTTTGCTCTAATGACATGGGGTATGTCCCGTTGTTCTAGATTTTGAACTCTTATTAGTGATGGCGTGAGGCAATGTAATTCTATTGCTTGGCATGTGGCGTGATAATAGCTTCACCATATATGTGCATCTCATATTTGAGAAAAATTATCTAGCAGCAAAGAAAGAAGTACGACTTGACTTTTTAATGATATCATAGTATCTGCAATTTAATTTACTGGTCAATGAAACTTATTTAGTATGCTAGCCAACTTGAATGTCTTTTAATTATTTATTTTTTTGGTGTAATCATGGGCATGCCAACTATTAATTTTCTAGGAAAGTAGAAGCAATCAATAAATGGTGTTCTCTGTCTCTCTTAAAAAGGCATTGAGTGAGAAAAAATGCTAATTAATCTTGTTAATTTTGTTTGTATGTCGCGTATGCTATATTTTCAGCTTGCCCAAATTTGATTTAGTCCATTTTCATAATTGATAGAAGTATTGCTTAACTCAATTGACTTCACATGATGGCATGGTTGTTTTCTTTATCAATTGAAATGTGCATAATTTTTGTGCATTCTCATCTACTTCCCACATCATAAATATGTTCTGTGTTGATCGATTGCTTGGAACCTTTTATGTAACATGACATTTTTGTACAATGTATCTAGGATTTAGGAGTATGCTTCTAAACTATTTTTGTGCTATTTTGTAAGGCATGTCTTTGTTGATTTTTTTTATTTTGTGCAATTTTCAGGTGGTACATGTGTTGGGTACATGCAATATACATGGCTGATACACTTGATATTTTGATGAGATCTTGTACTTCTTCTAAAATGGTACTTAGTATTAGTACAATAAATGCAAGCAGCTAGAATGTTGGTGTTGGAAATTTCTTTTAAAGAAAATCACAAGATGCCGGTTTACTTTGTGCTTGTTGTAAATTTCACATCTTCGGAATGTTGATCTAATTACCATATTGTGTTGTCTAGGTTGTATTTAGTTGAATTATTGTTTATTTTATTTTGTCATTTCATGTGGTACATGTGTAATTTGCGTGTGATATATGTGTGATATTTTGATGATCGGTCATGTGCTTTTTTTACCTATTATGTGCTCTCAAGTACTTAGTGTGTACCTTGCGTGTATTATTGCATATATGTAAGGAATAGAAAGGTACTTGTGATAACAAGGCATAAGAAAAAATAATACAGAAAATCAAATGTCAGGTGCCAATACTATTTTATACTTCATCACGACGGCACATTCAATAATAGACCTTCCATTTGAATTTTGAATGAGTGGTGGAGAAGCGGTGGAGGCCAGGCCTGAGAGCATATGGTTGTCAGATTCCTGCTGTCCTTCCGTGCAGTATCTGACGTCATTAGAAACTCAAAATGTATGCACGCGAGACAAATTCGCACGGTTTCCAATTTAAGATGAACGAGCCGGATTGAACGAGCTGCAGCTAGCGGGAGTAAAATGTACTTTTCCCAGGTCATTGGCGGCGTACTAGCACGCAAAAGAAACAAAACGTGATGTCGTTTAGTGTATTAACTCGTGATCTTTCAGTCCACGAGGAAGAATCAAGTTCCGGCAAAATGATGACAACGTACGTACCATTCTTTGGAACAGACATGATGTACTGTAGGGTAGAACGAACGAAGGACAAACGCATCAATGCATGTCAGCCAAAATCTAGCTAGTTCTCACTAACTCCTGCGAGTTCTTGTTTTCTTTCATACGGAGTACATATAAGACAAACTATGACGATTTAGCTGTAACCATGTCCTAAGATAATTATTCGGCCAATTTACAGAATAGGCTAATTAATTAACTATTACCTAAGCTAAGCAACCAAACTGTTAGAATAAATGGGCTTGAAATATTTATTTCGATTAAAGAATTAAAAGCAGGACGGTGCAGTTGCCCGGTACTACTACTGAATCGAGCTCTAGTACAGCTGCCCAGTATGACTTGGCCGGAACTAAATGACAATGCATCAAAACGTCCTTTTTCTCTCTCTTTTTTTTCTTAATTTCTTTTTATTTTTCCTTTTATTTTCCCATTTTCTTTTCCATAGCGCCGTTCAGCACAATCAAAAAATCACATTGCAAATCAGAAAATTACAATAAGAATCACAATCACACATTTCACAGGAATATATTTCATTAGAATCAAATATCACACATTACAACCACATATTTCATAGGAATCACTAAAAATTCCACAAGATTCACATATCGGAATCACTGAAAAAATTCCACAAGGTTCACAGACACACAGAGTTCATAGCTTTGCCTGCGCCGTCGGCATCCCACTGTGCTACCACCTCATCAGCTCAGAACAACATCATCTCGGGCTTGATCAAATTCTTCTTAGTGTTTGTGACAGAGTCATTTAGTACGGTTGAGGACACCAACCGGTACTAAATGTCTGGTCGGGGCACTATTACTTCCGCAAAGTACTAATTGCACCAGTAATTGCAGTCTCAATAGGAGAAACTAAATAGTTTCTATAGCCTAGGATACCACACCAAGAAACCACTTCTTCCCCACCCATAATTTCTATAACCTTGTTAATGTAGAGGGTAACTTAAATGCAGCATAAAAATAGATGGATCAATTGTGGCAACTGTTTTTTGCAGCTTAAGCTTCTGTGTACGTAGTTAACTGCATGTCCCTTGCATATCACCCAAACCAAGCATCTTTTCAGCAAAAGTTCTAACACTTAGTTGTAGCTCTACGATGCATCTACAGTTTTGATTATACTTGCTTTGGATGATTTGCACTTTGGAGCATGGCCGACGGCAAGCAACTCGTCTGGTTCATCTGCTTGTCGGTCTGCTTCACCACCGCTCAAGCCATCGTAGTCAACAAATCAAGCTGACATGCGTCGGCAATGCAACGGGGACACGAGCTAGCAAGCAGGCAAGAGCTAGCATAATGGAACATGGTGAAATTTTGAATGTTTACAGCACAAGCGTCAGTAGGTGCGAATCCATTGTGGGGGCTGGGGGGGCTGGAGCCCTCCTACCGAGCCCCCCTGAGCCCCCCAAGATATTCCAGCCATGGACGAAGAGGAAGAAGAAAAAATGAGGAGAAGGAAGAAGAGAAAGAGAGGAGTGTTGATATTTCTTAACGTCACCACTGACAGCGCTTTGTCAGCGTGAGCGCAAGATCCACCTGGGTACACCTATGAGTAGGAACAAGACCGCAAACGCACGGATATACCGCTGTAGCACTTCACCTGTGAAGTATTCCAAAGGGTATCGAATCCAAGGAATAGAAGGGGAGATCTACGAATGGCTATCCAAGGACACAAGACCTCTGCTGAGGCAGATGAGAGATGAGAAGCTTCCTATGGGTATTGATTCTAGAAGGGCGCTAGTACGTGATAAGTTACTCGCTTCGGGCACCGGCTACCGCCTGGCTATAACAGTTGATTCCGGCCGAAAGCTCTACGCCATATACGAATGTGGAGGAATACGAAGGGTCCAACGGCTGTCACTACCGCGGCCTACCTCAAGACAAACCGTGGGATACAGGGCAAATGAAGGATAACCGATGATCCGGACACCACGTCCACACCACTGATCACTACTATAGCACGGCTACGTCTGACGTCCCGTAGCAACACTATAACACTCCGTATAAATACGGAGTGACGAACCCGCGAGTACGGGCTAAGCCTCACTCGTCATTGAATCAAATAGACGACATGAGATATGAATGATACTTTGATCTAAATCAGATATGCATTAGCATCCACTATATTCTAATTGACGAACAATCATACAAACGGATAAACCACTTATGTAACTTCTCCACAAGATCAAAGGGGGTTGTGCTACTAGAACACAAGCCTAGAACTAGGAATGGATGAAGAACATAAGAATATATCACCTATGCATGAATGTCACTTTAGTCTAATTGGAATATACTGAAATACTCACTTTAGTCTACATGAAGAACAACATCATCCACGAGGTACAAGGGGATGATGAATGATAAACAGATCATCACCATCTCACCTCTAAGAGCATCTCCAGCAATAGCCCCTACTTGGAGCCCCTACTTTACTGAGTAGGGGCTCCCCCAACTTATTGGGGTCTTCATTTTTTCTCTCAACTCCATCAACAGCCCCTTCTTCATAGCCCCTACTTTTCATATGACAGGTGGGACCTACACGTCAATGACCAAATAAATCTCACCCTTCCTCAACACTGGCCTCCCCCTCCATTTTTCTCACGTGCTCCTCTGTTCTTCTCCTCAGTTCTGCTCGAGCTCCCAGTCTCCCACTACCCCAGCTCAACCTCCAGTCGAACATGGCACGGGGTCGGCCGGCCGGCTGCGAAGGCGACGCCGGCGGAGCTACCCCACAGCCGCGGAGGTGACGCTCACGCGAGCTCTGCCGCATCTCCTCCCATCCCCTAGCGTCCGCCGTCTCCCCTCACCCAGTCCCTCCCTGCAGGCTGGATCTCCGGCCGAGCGCGGCGCCGACGACGTGGGGGAGCTCAAGCTCCGGCCGGCATCGAGGGTCGGGCGGATCGATGTCCGGCCGCGCGGCGGCCCTGGATCCAGCGGCATGCGCGCCGGAGCTCATGGAAGAGGAGCTAGAGCTCATGGGCAGCCTGTGCGTTGCCGGCGGCAGCGGCGAGCCCAAGCTCCGACGCAGCCCCCTCCGGTCTGGCGTGGCGGTGACGGCGCGAGGAGATCGACCTCCGGCGGCGGGCGGAGGCTACGACACGAATCTCGCGGCGCCGGGTGCGGAGGAGCCGGGTCCGCTGGCTGGCCCCTGCAGCGGCAACGAGCAGAGCTCAAGGGGCGGCGGTGGGGGTGCTGTGCGCATCGACGGCGGGGAAGTGGATCTGCCGGCATGAGAGAGAAGAATGCGGCGGGCGAGCTCCGGCCGGGCGCGGCGCGGGCGAGCTCCGGCCGAGCACAACGACGACGTGCGGAGACGGATTCGTGTGACGACGCGGGGAGGAGGGGCCCGTGCGGCGGCGTCGGGAGGAGGTGTCCGTGCGGGGAGGAGGGGCCCGTGCGACGGATCCGTGCGGAGGCGGGAGGGAAGAACCGCCCAACTGTGGAGTAGGGGCTCCCCACTCCACCCGCAGAAGAAGGGGCCGGAGGGAGGGATTAGGGGCTGTGAACAGTAGTAGGGGGTGGGATTGGGGCTCTGCTGGAGTGTGTTTTTTGGCTCACAGCTCCTACTTTTTGAGTAGGGGCTCAAGTAGGGGCTCTGCTGGAGTTGCTCTAACTCACTCCACACTCCTTCTCTACCTAGGACCACCTATGCTAGATCACTCCACACACACACACACACCCATGGGGAGGTGAGGATTCGCCTCCACCTAGAGAGGATGAGAGAGGAGATAAAAGACAAAAGTGAGAAGTGTTGCCTTCAAGTGTGTTTCCTATTCTTACCCCCCCTCTCCTTCTATTTATAGGCTTGGGCACCAGAGCGAGAACACCCCGAGCACCCCCGCAATGGCCCTAGGATCCAATCAGAAAGCACCATGTGGAAGCAGATGGCGAGGGGCGCCAAGGTCGGTTCGGCCGATCCAAGTGTTCGGCCGAACCCCTGGTGGCCCCCCTCGCCTTGTGCTTTCTCGTTGTGGTTGGCAGGTGGGCCCTTATGGTGGTTCCAGGTGTCCACAGTGTCTTGAGGCGGTTTGGGCGTGTTTGTGGACCATGGGATCCATGTGATGCACGCGTGGCGGCTTCTGATTCGTCGGGTCTCTCTCCCTTGGATTGGTGATGTCATGGATCCAGGGGAAGCCTGCATGGCAGCCCCTCATTAGCTGAGACTAAATTGCTTGGATCAAGGAGGTATGCTTTCTTCTCATTTCTTGTGCTAAATACCTGCATTATGCACTGCCACTTGTGGAATTCATTAGTTTAAGCTCCTATTCTAATGTGGATGCATGGTTCTCATGATAAAATGCAGGAGTTGACGGCCTTAAAAGAGGTACTTAACAACAGTAAACAAGGAGGAAGAAGGGAAACTTAGGCCCCCTCCTTATAAATACTAGATCCACCTTTGGCCGTCAGTCATCTCCTTATTCAGTTATTTTCTTCTGCTTCCCGCTGCTCGTGCCGCCCACTAGAGCTCATCGTCGAATCCACTACTGTCTAGCAACCACCGATAGTTTCATCACGTCCACGGGCACTGTGAGAACCTGCAGAGCACCCCGGATAGCTCCCCGTCTGATGGAAGATGCGCTCGATCGCCGCCGCGACCCGTCCTCTGTTCCACCACCTGCAATCATCACCCCCACGGTGAGAACCCCGTTCCCGACCATCTCCGCTCCAGGTAGCTGCGGGAATGGATTCGCGGGAGCTTACTAGTGCTCGTGCACGTGCGTGTTGGAGTAGATCAAGGCTAGGGCAATCAGAATGCCAACCCTACCAGAGCGCGCCGCTGTCATGGCCATCATTTGGGGCGAGCTCGGACTAGCCTTGCAGTCGCACAAGATCTGGCATGCGAGGGAAGAAGGGGCGGCCGTACTGCTGCGGAGGAGGGAGGGCCGCGCTACGCCACCGAAGAGGAGGGAGGACTAGGGCCGGCGGTCGAAAGCGGATGGGAGCAGTGGATCCGGCTGGACGAGAGAGGAAACGAGTGGTTTCTCCCCAACGCGGTTCGGCTCGTTTCCTCGTGCCTCGGTGCGAGCATTGAGGTCGTTCCTTGCTATAGAAATTGTTTCCTTCTTTTCTCTCCTCTCTCTTCATTAACCCTTGTGCCACATCAGCGAAATGTTGAGTTGTCAAGGTAATTCATAGGGATAGAAACAACAATAAATTTGCTATTGGGACTGCCCTAATAACATTTTTGGACGAATGCTCGATTATGTAGTAGTGGGAATAATCCTCGGAATATTCCAAACAGTGATTTGTTTATCTTAACCGCATCGGTTCAGATTCATTCCACCGCATCCCAGATCCAGATCTGCGTCTGTCCTGTCTACCTATATAAGGTGCCCTCCTCCTCCTCACAATGCACCCATCACATTCAGATACTCCTATTCAGGAGACCTCTTCCTTCTCCCTCTTTGTTTGCCGCTTGCTTCCATTCCCATCGTTTGCGCCACGCGTACGGTACCGGCGAGAGTAGAGCCTCTGGAACCTCGACTATTGCTGAGATCCTGCTCTGGATAGGTGGGTTATAAGTTTTTTGGGGAGAGTTTTTCACATGACTGCCTGCTCGCCTTGAACGACTACATGGTCTGCTTCATAGAGGCCTTCCGTACGACAACTTCGTGCTACATCCAGAAGGCCGTTCGAGGGACTGCACTATGTACATCTTCCTGCATCGACTCTATACGGCTCCATCGACTAAGGTCCTCCCACGATTATATGACTAATCCAGAGGATAACAGTGCAACAGTGCCACACTTGTCCCGCTTGTGGGTACACCTTGAAACTACTTTGTTTCATTTTGTTTATGTTTAATAGTGGTTTAAACATGAACAAATGCACATACCTTGTTTCACTCACGATAATCTTTATGATGAAATATATATTTAATTGTGGAATTAAAATATGCTGAAAACTAATCTATTATCAAACACAAACAACATGCCACTATATATCTACAACCATGCTATGATTGGTCATCTTAACCAAGCAACCAAATTTCCTTCAAAAAAAAACCTAGCAACCAAAGATACTCTTATAGCTTTATTGGATCTAAATCGTACTAGCATCATGTCTATGAGATTTAGAAGATGACATGGAATTAAATTGTCGGTATCGGGTAGCTAGTGAAGGCTGTTTCATTAGAAATGAGTCAATGACAAGGTACTGCTGGTGTTTGATTATTCCTACTTTCTCCTCCAACAAATCAAGTTGTCGATTATATTTAAAGGAAGGAAACTCAGACTGGACGTGACAACCAATGAAAAAACTAAAACCCCATGATAACTAGTTGGATTGGGACATCAACATACCCCGCACAACGCTATCTCACCACTCAACTCTACAGAACAAACCAGCCACCAGCAACCAGCCAACAATACTTTTATCTCAGAACAAATCAACATTAGCTACCAGCCACCAGCCAAACGAAGAGGCTGAACACCACAGTTTGATTGAAACATCATCAATATGCGTCAACCTCAACTCATCTCAAGCAAATTACAACTCCGGATGGTTGGCAGGGGCCAGACTCCCCAAGTCTGAGGAAAGACTAAGTATATGTTCTCAGTGCTAATATATTTTCAGTAGGTAATAAGAGTGCAAAAATTAGTGATTGATTGAATGATTATTGGATGTTGATCTATTTGTGACCTGTGAAACTAGTATTAGCCATTTTGGTGAAAGATAAAAATATTTGTAACACATTCGATCAATATTAAATTGAAATTAGACACTCATATGTTCTTCACATGACCCCCTGTGTCAAAATCCTGGCTACGCCTTGATTGTAGCAGAGCCAAATGAGCTAGAATGCTGAAACACCGAGCGAGGATGCCTGCCATTGCCTTCAAGAAGGACATGATGCTGATTGTACCGTCGAAGTCAGTCCAAAAGGGGTAGAGTTTTCATCCGCATCCTTCAGCGGCAGGATAGGGCAAGAGAGGCGCTGAGAGAACACCTCCAAGGGGGGCCGTCCAGGCTTCCACCTCAACTTCAACTGACCCACCCACAAGAGAGCAACAGGAGCATGGCCCTGCCACGACCAATAGCCTCTATGGCCCCGACGACCGAGCAGGCACAACTCGGCTTACACACGGTTATTGTTACTACCGGAGAACCCAAGTATGCCGTGAGCTCTGGTTTTGCCGTGAGATTTTTGTCCAGCTCATAGAGAAATATTATTTTGCTGACGGCCACGACGAAAACTCATGACAAAATCTGCACGCACACTATTTTGCCATCGGCCAAAAGAAGGCACACGGCAAAAAGCAGGTTTGCCGAGTGCTTCACTTTCTACTCTCGGCAAAGATCTATTTTACCGACGGCAGAAAGCAGGTTTGCCGAGAGCTTTAGGTTTGGCTCTTGGCAAACATAAATTCAAATCACGTTTTGAAGCCGTAAATTAATTCAAATTAAAAAGCTTTGAACTACAAAGTTGTATAACTTCTCAAGACGTACAACTTTTATTTGGGTCATTTCTTCATTTGACAAAATGCTAGTCATGTTGTTCACAAAATCTATATCTTTTGTATAGTTTCATGAAACTGTATGAGAGATATATAAAATTTGTGAAGAATGGTACAACCACTACACCGGATGAACAAATGACCAAAACAAAAGTTGTAGATCTTAGAAGTTAAGAAACTTTGTAGTTGAACTCTTCTTATTTAGAATTACTTTTGTCAATGAAAAGAACGTCTGAATTTCTCAAATTTGAAAATTTGAATTTTTTAAACTACCTCGAATGGAGAAACATTCAACATAAAAGTTGTAGACCTTGAGAAGTTGTTGGCGGTCGATTTCCGTCAACCTAGCCATGAGTTTACCTTCAATGTTGGTATTAATTTAATATCCATACTAATGATCCAAACCCCCTTGATTTATCAAGTTCGTGTATGCATGTGGTTTTTGGAGTTTATTGTTTACGCAGGAATTAAGTACTTAAAAGGATGATTCCGGATATCGTTCATCGAGCACTTTGTAAGAGGATCGTGAAGCCCGGAACAAGTCAAGACACGATGTGAACATGACTCCAAATGACCCGAGGACCGAAGGACGAGAAGGCAATTCTCCGGGGACTTGAGCAGAAAATGCGGAAGCTTGCGCGACAAGTACCCTTATCTATTTCGTGGAGAAGATGACGTCAAGGGCCCACATGCAACTCGGCAGGAACTCCAAATAACACGAGAAGAATCCAGAAGAAAGTGGGGGACGAACTGAGCCGAAACGGGCCCAGGCCGATCGGAATGGGCCGATCGGCCTGGCCCATTTTCTCGGCCATCCGTCGTCCCCTTTGACCTAGACCCCCCTCAGGCTATTTATAGGTGCCACGCCAAGAGCCACGTACCAATTCATTCGTCATTCGCCGCCGAGGAGTAGAGAAGCTAGAGGGACACCATCTCAGAGAGGAGGGTCGAGCTAGTTGTGTAGGACTACCCTAGCCGACGTGGGAACCTTGCAAGGAAGACCACGTCGGAGTTCCAGAGCTAGAATCAAGATCAAGGTAGGATCCCGGTTGGTGATCTTGTTCATGTATGATTCATGGTGAAGTTATTATATGAATCCGATTTCTAGCGATCAACTGTCTCTTCTACGAATTCGTTCTTCTTGGGTTTGCTTCTTTTCAATCTATTCTCGAGATAGATTGCTCGGGGTGTTCTTGTAGCCGCGGTGGCTAGAGGTGCATACTGGATCTACCAAGGATTGCGACATGCTCCTTGTGAGCGTGCTTGTAGGTTAACCGCTGAAAAAATGGGACGTCGTGACAGGACGCCTGGATCAGGTGTAAGGCGGCACCACAGGGGATGGAACGGAGACCACAGTTTAAAGAGGCTTTTAATGAGATTCGTTTTCTATCTTCATCTCTTGTTCGGAACTACAACAAAGGCACGATCTACCTTTCTAGATCGGTTATCTCTTTGCTTTCTCTTGCTACCTCTTGTGTTTTATAGATTAGATGCATTTGATCTTCTCTCAAAGATTCGAAGAGTTCTTTTCGCTTTAGTGGATTGATTCTTGTTTTACACACTGTTCCACAGATTCGATACCTTGGGTTCACACTCAAGGTAAGAAGGGTCCCATGGCTCGTTCGCTTGCGAGTCGAAGTTTACAACGAGATTCAACCATCAACAAGCTGTCAAACCCCCTTTTTCTGGCGCCGTTGACGGGGAACAAGTAATCAAGATCCAATCTATTATCGTGTTCGTAAATATTTTTCGTTTTCTTTTTGATTTTTCTTTTGCATCTACAAAGATTTGATCATTCCATAAATAAATAAAAAATCAATCTAATCTAATTTCTTTTTTTAGTTTCTTTTTAGATTTTGTGTATATTTTGTTTATTGCTAACCCTAACAGGAGATGGACGGCCACCTCTCCAACAAACCGAAAAATTTTGTGAATGATCCAGAAAAACTTTACAGGCAAAGGAGACGCACGGCACAAGCTAAGAAGCTGGAATTTGCGAATCCAAAAGCGGAAGACGGATCGTCGGGATCGTCGTCGGAATCTCCACCTCAAAGTCCGAAAGCACCACTAAGTCCGAGAGGAGATCCGCAACAACCGCCACCAAAGGGAGATCCACAACCAGAATGCAAGATCGGGGACCTATGCATCCCGGAACTCCGTGATATACCCGTTCTCAACCTTGATGACATCGCAAGACCGTTCGAGATGAAGACTTCAACCATCCGCATGGTGCAACACTCGCCGTTCACCGGTAAAGAGGACCCTAACCTCCACATTCAAGCTTTCGTCCAGCTTTGTGAAACTTTCAAGATGGATGTGGTGACTCAAAATCAATTGAGGGCGAGGCTTTTCCTGTTCTCGCTACTTGGGAAAGCTTTGCAATGGTTCTATACTTTACCGACGGACACGGTGCAAAATTGGGAAGCGTTGATGAAGGCTTTCATGAAGGAATACTATTCGCTGGGTAAGACTCAAAGCTTGCGTAATAAGATTGCTACTTTTGCTCAGTATCCTACGGAGACTATCACGGAGGCTTTTGAGCGCTTCAATGAGTACATCCGGGCCGTGCCACATCACAAGTTCCTGAAGGAAGACCTCGTTCAAAAGTTCTATCAAGGGCTCAATATGGCATCGAGGACAGTAATTGATGCATCGGTGGGAGGATCTATCATTGAGCTTACTCCAACGTAAGCTTTCACTCTATTCAAGAAGGTTGTGGACAATGATACATGGGTGTCGTCGGGACGCTTACTTCCGGTTCAGCCCACGGGCAATGTCAAGGGTGTTTTGCAGGTTGAAAAGGAGGATCTTCTCGAAGGAAAAATTGACTCGCTCATGAGGAGGTTGGAGAAGATGGAAGTGGAAAAGAAAGAGGCTCAAGACCTAACGGCCGCCGAAGCAAGATCCACATGTGAAGAGTGCAGGGAGTACGGCCATGTCCAAAAAGATTGTCCGGAGGAAGCAAGGATGTTCGACTACATGAGGAAGGGTGATTTGCCGAATTATCGCTACGGTCAAGGTAGATCTCAATTTAATGCTCATCTCATTAAAATGTGGTGCCTCTTCGTATACAATTGAAGGATTTCATGGACGAGCAAGCTAAGATCAACAAGGACACCGTCACTAAGTTCAAGGCTATGGACAAAATATTGATGGCAAGGTGACGGAGGTCGGAAGTTCCAACTAACAAGTGCTTAATATGATGAAGATGTTGGAGTCACAAGTGGGACAACTTGCCGGGCACCTTCCGGCCAATGAAGGAAAGCTACCGGGGCAGCCCCAAGGGTCCAAGTCGGCAAAAGCTATTCAAACTCGCTCGGGAAAGGAGACCGTGGATCCTGAAAATTCAGCCAGAGCAAAGAAGCCTAAGCCAACCACCGAGATGGAAGGAAACATTAAGGAAAAGGTTGCTACTACTCTAGAGATAGTCACCGAAGAGCCGGAGTTTGAAATGCCAAGTGATGACACGAAGATACCGCTGCTAAAGCCACGCTACTTCTGAGGTAAAATTGATAATCACTTTGAAAAATTTGTGGAAGTGGTGCGCAGGTTAAGCATCAACATGCCGCTATTGGACGCTCTTCAAGTTCCAACATACTCTCGCTACTTCAAAGACATACTTGCCAACAAGTATGAGATGGCGGCACTCGGGGGAGATCACATCAAGATGTCTGAGCAATGCAGCGCCACTATTGCAAATCAAGGGCCGGCGAAGCAAAGAGACCCCGGATGTCCGACCATCCCATGTTCCATCGGCTCATTCAATTTCGAGAAGGCATTGTGCGATCTTGGGGAAAGTGTGAGCGTCATGCCAAAGGACATGTTCGAGAAGCTACACCTACCGGAGCTAGAGCCCACGGCTATGAGTTTGGAGTTGGGTGACAATTCTATTCGCTACCCCGCGGGGATCGCCGTGGACGTACCCATGAAGGTTGGGGACTACATCATCCCCGTCGACTTCGTCGTGCTCGAGATGGGAGAAAGGGCGAAGCCGCCTCTCATCCTTGGGAGGCCATTCCTCAAGACCGTCGGGGCAACCATCAACGTCGGCAAGGGGGAGATCGAGTTCAACATTAATGGCGAACGGAGTATCTACAAGTTTCGTCCACGCTCCGAGGTATGCAATATGATTAACGTCAAATATGTTCCGCCTCATCGTCGCATTGTCAAGGAAGAGCCAAAGGAGAAGGAAGCGAAGAAAAGCAATGAAGCCAAGACAAAGCCTGCTTGTGAAGACCAAAAAGATGACAAGGCCAACTAATAAACCTGCGCCGAAGAAGATGGTGCAGAAGTGGGTACCAAAGATTGCAACGCCCGCAAAGAGCATTGATCCGAAGTGAAGGAGTAAAGAAGTCTAGCTATGGACTCTAAACAAAGTGCTTGGCGGGAGGCAACCTGTTCGTCGAGTCAAGAATAAAGCTACCGGGAGGACAACCCGCTCAAGAATAAAGGCTACCGGGAGGGCAACCCGGAAGATTTTCAAGTTTCAAGTAAGTCGGTCATAGAATTTGCTACGCAAGACTTGGTATAAACTCTTAAGTGGTTGATCATTTGTTAGAGACCTTAAATTTGCTCGGTTATTTTGTTTTGGATTTTTCTATCATAAACCAATGACATGAGTCATCCCATGATTTATTTGCCTCTTTTCGAGAAACTAGCACCAAAAATTCCAGCACCTATTAAAACTTCCCATCCTCCCCATGGTGGTAAGTTTGACTTGTTTTTCATGCTAAAAACACACGAGTAGAGCCCCGCGTTGTTCTTTAATAATTTTAAATTTTTGACGCATGGTAGGACTCGCGTGAACATAGGAAAATCAATTTTTGGTTTAAATTTGCATAACATCTACCAGTTTCTCTAGAGTTAGATTTTTCCAAAGCCTCTTTTGATTTTATTCATTCAAAATCTCTCTCTCATGTTTAGCCAAAATTAGAAACCTAAACCCATCACCCTACGGTCAAGCCGGAGGAGCTCGCTATCAATTAATGAGAGTGAGCGATCCCGGTGAACCAAAATCAATGTAGTCGGAAAATTTTTGACTTACAAATGTTTTTGATGCTTAAAAACGCCTCTAATAATATATTTGGACTCATGTTAGTTCTGAATTAAATTTGAATTTTTGAAATTAGAGGAGTGATTAAGTGTCTAAACATGATCATGTGGGGTATTTGAGGTTAATTAACACTTAAGGACCTAGGATGCTTCATGGGAAGGCATAAATCATTAAAGCATCCTAGGGACTTGTCATGACAAGCATGGGGGGCAGCAAGCATCATGTTTTTGCAGGAATCAATGGAGGCACATGAAGCAAGGAGACATGGGAGACAAGAGTTGACACAAAGAAAAGGAGAAAGGAGATTAAGCTCATCATTCAAGGGAAGGGAGTGGATGAGAACGTTTGGGCGGTGGTCTAACATGGAGCACGAGGCTAGGAGGTCCCAATGCACTAAAGAGCATCCCAGGAAAAAAAGGAGAGCAATTGGGGGAAGAGAGGCCCTAGGCCGATCGGACTAGGCCGGTCGGCCTGGCTCCCTTTTTAAGCCCCCGGTGCTCCCCTTTGGATGTAAGTCCTCCACCCCGTTGCAAGTTCATAGCCCCAAGTTCATAGTCCAGGAAGCTCCCAAACTCTCCAGAAAAATTCGTCCTCCAATCCTTAGTCCAAAAATCCTGAAAAAAATTCACCACAATTCTTGTTCTTCCATATACTTTCTTTGTGCAATTTTTCTTCCTCCAAGAAACCCCGAGAGAGTTGTTTGAGTGTTCTTGCAGCAAGAAACCATGAGGAAGGCCGTCAACTTCGTTCTTGGGAAGAAACAATCATCATCATCATCGAAGGCGCCGTCGTCGGGCTCTTCGCGGAGGCACTCGGTCTCCGAGTCTCCGCGAAGCATGGAAGAAGATGTCGTGGCACCAAGGGGTGACATGCTACTCCTTGGTGGCATGGGGGATACACGAAGCTCGTCCATGCGGTTCACCGAACCGCGTGGGCATACCGAGGAGCCGCCACGACGATCGACGCGCTCAACCGTTCCTCCACCACACAAGAGCAAGCGCTCGAAATATGGCTTCACCATTATGTCGAAGGAAGAAGAAGAGAGGCTTGGTTTTCTTGAAGGAAGGATTGTGGCGAATGTTGATTTTGATGATGATGCTCTACTCAAGTTGGGATTCCATTCGGATATTTATCAACTCTTAGATCACCTTGGGTGGACGCAATTATCCAATGGAGTTATGGTACATGTGCACAAGGAACTTGCTCTTGAAATACTTATGACAATGAAGCCAGAGATCACGGAGGAAGGCGTGGCATGCCTTTCATTCCGTCTTGAAGATGTAGAGCAAGTGATCCCCTATGATTATATTAGAGAGTTGAGTCCGAAACTTTTTCCTTATTAGTACCGCGTTTGCATCAATAGAGAACTTTTTCCTCTGTATGAATCGATATTATTTCATTCCAATTTCTTCCCGAAACTTCCCAAGAAAAATCCCGAATTGGATCCAAAATTGACGGGTTAATGTGAGCTAATCCATGCGGTTAGGCACTCTTAAAATAGGAATCCATTTTCTAACTGGCTTTTGTGCTTTGGTGAGTCGTCCGAGATCCTTTCGATGACCTAAGTTGTCTTGAAGGGATATCTATATGATCCAATCGATTGCATAAGACCCGCAGTAGCAATAGAACGGGGAAAGTATACAGAAAAGACAGTTCTTTTCAATTTTGATTATCTATATATTAGTTCGTTTCTATTTCTAGATATCTATTTCTATATATTAGTATTAGTTAGTAGTACTATTCTATTAGTTAGCGATCCCGGCTCTGTGAGTTCTTTCTTCTGTGATGAACTGTCGGCACCAGTCCTACATTTTTTCTCTGTGGACCGATGAGAAAGGGGGCTCCGCAGGAAGAGGATTGTACCATGAGAGAAGCACAGGGGTCACTTCAAATATGGAACATGGATTCTAGCAATGCAACGGAGTTGGGTCCTCATATCGATCCGAATGAATCAGTCTTTCTACAGAGGTCAATCTTTGCCTATTATGCAAGAGGATAGCAAGTTCGAAATTCTGTCTCGGTAGGACATGGATTTCTATTACTATGAAATTCATAAATGAAAATGAAGTAGTTAATGGGAGGGCTACCATTATCCTTTTTCTTGTATGTGTTCCTAAGAGAAGGAATTTGTCCATTTCATGTTTCGAGGTCTCAAGGGCATGGAAACAGATAGAAACTCTTGAATGGAAATTGAAAAGAAATTTAGCCCCAGTTCCTTCGGAAATGGTAAGATCTTTGGCACAAGAAGAAGGGGCGACCCATATCATCTTGACTTGGTTCT